>OY560199.1:2664284-12664284 GCA_961405105.1 Perizoma affinitatum
CTATTATTATTATTCAACACCACCTACCGATCAAACAAACAACGCAACACGTAATAAATATCACACATCGTGTGTTGTATGATTTTCGGTGTGTGAAAATCTTCAACGTATAATGTTTCAACGTTTATAACAAAATAAACGAATAAACAATTTTTAAACGGACACGTAGAGACGGGCCGCTTCTCAGCGAGACCCACTCGACGGGAACCGTCAATTGCACACGTCAATATATATATATATAAATTATATATATATATATAATAAATTATATATATATATACGACGAGAGCGCAATGTGGTTTTGTATTTATGCAGCCGGCCCTCAGACAGGAGTGGTCCTGGATGTGTATCCACGGACCGCAATGTGCGTTCGAAATGTCGATGTTCAAATGTGTCCTGCAGTTCACACTATGACGCGCAGTTAACTGCGTTCTTCATCGACCCGCGAGCCAAGTGATCCACCGTCCAGGGTAATAGTTTAATTGTATAGGTAAAGCATATAAAAAAAAAAAGTTGTAAAAAAAAATAAAAAAAATCTTAGAACGAGAATGCAGCGGCTCAACGAACCGCGCACCCTCACTCTAAACCGTGTTGTTTTGTTTAGTTGACGAGCACGCATATTTATGTGATATATACATGTGTATACATACATATACCACCTCCTCCGATTCGGGGTGCGGATTTTTCACCCGTCATAAACGAAGGCGAGCGTGACGCGAAAGCGAGCGCGGCGAAGCGACTCGTTGTTTCTCAACGACGAGCCACATTCAACCGCTCCCACTCTCATTTCGGGGGACAGAGTTGTTGTCTTTGGATGGATATTGTTGTTGTTGTTGATTTATGAAAAATCAAAACAAACGTTAATGATCCTTCCGCAGGTTCCCCTACGGAAACCTTGTTACGACTTTTACTTCCTCTAAATGATCAAGTTTGGTCAACTTCCCAACGACGCCAACGGCCGTGAAGCCACCGCGTGTCGGTCCGAAGACCTCACTAAATCATTCAATCGGTAGTAGCGACGGGCGGTGTGTACAAAGGGCAGGGACGTAATCAACGCGAGCTTATGACTCGCGCTTACTAGGAATTCCTCGTTTATGGGGGATAATTGCAAACCCCAATCCCCAGCACGAAGGAGTTTCAACGGGTTGCCCGGGCCTTTAGGCCAGGGAGAACATGTTGATTCCTTCAGTGTAGCGCGCGTGCGGCCCAGGACATCTAAGGGCATCACAGACCTGTTATTGCTCAATCTCGTGCGGCTCGAAACCGCCGGTCCCTCTAAGAAGAATTTTAATACGTCGCCAGTGAGTTGCGCGACCGAAGCCATGCACACCGAAATGACGACGCCTATTTAGCAGGCTAGAGTCTCGTTCGTTACCGGAATTAACCAGACAAATCGCTCCACCAACTAAGAACGGCCATGCACCACCACCCACCGAATCAAGAAAGAGCTGTTAATCTGTCAATCCTTCCGGTGTCCGGGCCTGGTGAGATTTCCCGTGTTGAGTCAAATTAAGCCGCAGGCTCCACTCCTGGTGGTGCCCTTCCGTCAATTCCTTTAAGTTTCAGCTTTGCAACCATACTCCCCCCGGAGTCCAAAATCTTTGGTTTCCCGGAAGCTGCCCGCCGAGCCATTGTAGTAACGTCGGCGGATCGCTAGATGACATATTTACGGTTAGAACTAGGGCGGTATCTAATCGCCTTCGAACCTCTAACTTTCGTTCTTGATTGATGAAAACACCTTTGGCAAATGCTTTCGCTGATGTTCGTCTTGCGACGATCCAAGAATTTCACCTCTAACGTCGCAATACGAATGCCCCCAGTTATCCCTATTAATCATTACCTCGGAGTTCTGAAAACCAACAAAATAGAACCGAGATCATATTCTATTATTCCATGCACGAAATATTCAAGCAGCATTTTGAGCCCGCTTTGAGCACTCTAATTTGTTCAAAGTAAAATTGTCGGCCCATCTCGACACTCAATAAAGAGCACCGCGATAGGATTTTGATATTGAACCGGCGTGTTACCGCCGGCTCACCGACGATATGCTCCGCAAACGTGTCAGTATCACCGCGGATGCGGTGCACCGACAGCGCGGCGCACAAATGCAACTACGAGCTTTTTAACCGCAACAATTTTAGTATACGCTATTGGAGCTGGAATTACCGCGGCTGCTGGCACCAGACTTGCCCTCCAATTGTTCCTCGTTAAAATATTTAAAGTGTACTCATTCCGATTACGAGGCCTCGTAAGAGTCCCGTATCGTTATTTTTCGTCACTACCTCCCCGTGCCGGGAGTGGGTAATTTGCGCGCCTGCTGCCTTCCTTGGATGTGGTAGCCGTTTCTCAGGCTCCCTCTCCGGAATCGAACCCTGATTCCCCGTTACCCGTGACAACCATGGTAGTCGCAGAAACTACCATCGAAAGTTGATAAGGCAGACATTTGAAAGATGCGTCGCCGGTACTGGACCATGCGATCGGCAAAAGTTATCCAGATTCATCAAAATTAACGACTTCGGACGCGAGGCCCTCCGTCGATTGGTTTTGATCTAATAAAAGCACTCATCCCATCACTGGTCAGAGTTCTGATTGCATGTATTAGCTCTAGAATTACCACAGTTATCCAAGTAACTGAGTAAGATCTAAGGAACCAAAACTGATATATTGAGCCATTCGCGGTATCGCCTTAATACGGCTTGCACTGAGACATGCATGGCTTAATCTTTGAGACAAGCATATAACTACTGGCAGGATCAACCAGGGAGCTAACTCGTACACAGTCGAACATTCGAACCCACCTTGTGTGACTCGGTTTTTTAAAGCCGGGGCCCGCGCGGTGGGTTGTCTTTTGTCTTCTGAGAGAGAGCAGTGTGTTGTTGTTGTTGTAGACGCTACGTGGTCTACACAGAGGCTTTTTAATGTACAGCCTTACATTGAAATTTCCGTCAAGTCGTGTCCAATTTTTATTTATATCATATTCCGTGTGCGTAACAGTCGATCGTCGATCACGCCCGGAGTGCGGAGAGACCGAAACTCTTGGTTGCTTGTTTGCGCGAGGATCGTTAGCCTCACTGCGTTGTCAACTGAAAAGATTGAACTGATGTCTCTCGCATGCATGCGAGAGCGTCAATCGTACCAATATTCAATAAGTTTTTTATTATATACATCCAAACGTTCCATGGCTCGAGACCGGAAAGTATGGATTTTTTATGTAAAACACAGCACTATAACATGAATATACATACATATATATATAAATACACATATACATACAAAACATATTATATTAAAAATGAGAGAGCAGCAAAATAACACATGAACACATACTACTCTACAGAGAAGATTCGGCGCGGCTCTTTGACACAGAGCACGCGGCACAGAGCAGCACACGATGCCCCCCGGCCGCCGCCGTCTGTCTGCGTGTGAATCGTTATAAATACAAGAGACGCGCGCTCGCTGCTCTACCAACGGTAGAGCGCGGCGGCGCAGCTCTCTATTCAGCCGAAACACAACACAATATTACAAGAGCGGCGCTTTGCTCCACAACCGCCTTCGTTAATACATTATTTTGCCTTTCACTACCGTATAACTGTTGAACAGCGGCCATTTTTCTAGAGCTTAATCGTTATAAAATAGAGCTCTACCTATAAGCTATCGATTTAAAAAGAAAAAGAAAAGAAAAAAAAAAAAAAAAAAAATCTATGGAAAAAATAAAAGTGCCCAAAAAGAGGACGCCTTATAATGCACCTTCACCGGTGAAGGGTTAATGAATTTGCGTTGCACACACCTACAGGCTGCACCCGTGACGTGTGGGTGGTGGCGGCGGTAGAGCAACGCGCGCGCGCATGCAAAAAAAATAAACAACACGTTGCAATTGCACATTACGTAACAATGCAATAGATTGGGAATTTGGGAATTACGCTCGCACACCTGCGCCACGCGCCCTGGACGTTATAAAAAAAAATAATGCCGCGCGTTGAACTCTTTTGTTTTCGTTGAAACAGAAAACAAAACAAAAGAAAAAAAAAAAAATAAGAATTAAACATTGTGCAGCACGCGCACGTCCGTGCCGCCACTCCGGGGTTGTTTTGCACTTTTTTTGCAACAGCACATTGTTATTAGGTAGGAGCGCGTATTTTTACGGATCTCTACATTTTTTTTTGTTTGTTAGTTCGGTTTAATAAATCAACAAATTAAATTATTAATATAATATTGTTTGTTTTAAATAAATCTCAAAACGGGTGTGAAAAAAATGTTACATAATAAAAACGACATAATAGAACCAGAACCAGTAGTGAGTGGAATAGAACAATGCCTTTTGTACCCAAAAGATCAGAATGGAGAAAAGAAATGGCGCATACATTTCCATTTACAAAACTTCCATTGTTCCATAGCAATATAATTTAAAACCAGAGAGCATGGGGCGGGGCATCACTAGTATCTCTATATAGTTATATGGTATTAAAAATATTATGGTTTAATTAATTTTATTTTGGATTAATTCCATAATACTCGCAGAAGTTATGATGAGGTAAATTAATGCCGCGCGTTTTGCGGCGTCAACGAAAACAAAAGAGAGAAGTAAACAGTGTGCAGCACGCGCACGTCCGTAGCCGCCACTTTTTTAAGGATCTCTACATTTTTGTTTGTTAGTTCGGTTTGATAAATCAATAAGACGTTATTAGTATTAGTTACCTAGTTTGTTTTTGTTACAATTGAAGCGTATATTTTACTAATCTACTATGATTTGGTAGATTATTTAGAAAATTTTAATATTTGTTTGCTTTAAATAAATCTGAACAGGTTGAAAAAAATGTTACATGTAGTGAGTGGAATAGAACAATACCTTTTGTACCCAAAATATCAGATGGAGACGAAACAAATGGCGGTGGTTAGCCATTGATACATACATTTCCATAGCAATTTAATTTAAAACCAGAGTGCAGGGGCTAGTTTTTCTATATATGTAGTAGTAGTAGTATATGGCATTAAAAATATGAAATAAAAATATTACCTATGGTTTAATTTGGAGCGATTATACGATTCATATCTAGGCATTTTGAAATTATTATAGAAAAAGTTGCAGAAGTTTCATTAAATAAATTATATCGTATTAAGAAAGAAACTTTTGTGTGGACATTTTTGAGTGTCAAAAATGTTTAGAATTATGATTGATTTTTCGACGAAGAAAATGAATTCATCCTTCAAACGGATGCCGTCAGCGGCGGACACAGCTTTAGGGTCCGCGCCTTACGCAATAAAGCTTAGTTATACTAATAATAATGTACATATAAAGTATTATAGACCCTCTAATAGATAATCTATCTTTTGGCATGAAAGATCCATCCACAAGGATGATTATAAAATCAATGATTGACAAGAAAGAGCACAACGAGCACAAATGTATAGAGCTATTCACAAAGTAGAGGAGTTAGATATTAAGAAAACCAAGTGAAAAGCTGTAGTCAGAAACCTCATTGTTTCCGAATTAACTAAATTACTAGAAAATAAGTAAATAGCTCAACTCAACAGACACTTTATAATTATTGTTTATAGAACTTAAGTATAGTTTTTACAATAAGCGCGCACAAAGAAGTTTATTTTTAAAATTGGTCTATGATAAAAAGTGTGTAATCCAGTTAATTATGAAAAAGAACATAATTAGTTTTGAGTTAATGAAATGAAAAAGTTGGATAAGTTATATGAGGGGGAGACCTTGCATGTGTGTATAGTCTGACTGTCGGTATTTTGTAAGTTTCTTTTATAAAATGTAAATCTCTTAAGTTAGTTCTTGAGGCGCAGTTGGCGAAGGCCCGCCTGCGACGCAGAAGGTTGCGGGTTCGATTCCCGCGAATATTTGTCTCGGGATCTGGGTGTTTTCTATGCATATAATATGCATGAAAAAAAAAAATAGTTTATCAGTCATGTAGTCCCCTCCCCATAACACAAGCTCTGCTTACTTTATATTATATTATATAGTTATTATTAAGGTTAGGTTAGGGCTGTGTTGATTTTGTTTGAACAATAAAATAAAATAAGAGGTATCACCTTAATCGGTCGTTTATCATTCACTCGACTCGGGATACAACACGAAACGAAAAAGAAAAGTGAAATGAAAAATAAAAACTTAATAAAACAATTTTGTGTTTTTATAAGTGAAATAAAATAAAATCTTACCATTCTTAGCCTCTCGCCCCATCCAGCCTCGATATATTGATAATTATATTGAGTAGAGTTGTAAAATGAAAATGCGAAAAGTACCTGAAACAAATGAAAAAAAAAAAACTTAAACATAAGAACATCGACATATTTATAATTTATATATAATATATTAACGATTAATGGAAGGAAAACTTTCTTGTTTAATTCAAGCTAAGAAGAAAACGAAATAAAAAAAAAAGAAATCGGGTCGTGTACTCTCGGCCAGCCGCCAGCTCTCTACATTTTTGTGTTTTTTTTTGCTTAGAATTAATATGAGAATGAGATGAAAAAAAAAATATATTAATAAAAAGCAAGTTTATAATGGCGAAATTTACACAATTTTACACGTTCCCAAACTGAAATTTTTACATGGACAAAATACGAGACGGAGACCACACTTTTGCGTTTTATGCGTTCATTCCTAGGGTGTTTGAAAAAAAAAATGAATGAACATAAAAAAATAAAATCCGTCCTCGGACGAATCACCTGGCGTAGGGCTGAGTCTCAACAGATCGCAGCACGACGCTGCTCTACCGAGCACAACACCCCGCCAGGAACGTAAGTCGTCTACAGACTATTCCGAGCCCCGACATCGAACTGAGTTAAATCCGAACCTTCAGAGCCGTGGTGCACGTGTTAAACCGTACGCACCGATCTCTGCGGTCCAAATGGGCTTCGACGTCACACCTTACGAAGTAAAGCGCAACTAGTAAAGTCACATTGTTTAGAGCCTCCCGACTCTCGGGGCTCCACAGTGAGCATATCCTTGCCGGATTCGGCTAGGCTGGCTTCGGCCTTAGAGGCGTTCAGGCATAATCCCGCGGATGGTAGCTTCGCACCACCGGCCGCTCGGCCGAGTGCATGAACCAAATGTCCGAAACTGCGGTTCCTCTCGTACTGAGCAGTATTACTATCGCAACGACAAGCCATCAGTAGGGTAAAACTAACCTGTCTCACGACGGTCTAAACCCAGCTCACGTTCCCTTTTGATGGGTGAACAATCCAACGCTTGGCGAATTTTGCTTCGCAATGATAGGAAGAGCCGACATCGAAGGATCAAAAAGCAACGTCGCTATGAACGCTTGGCTGCCACAAGCCAGTTATCCCTGTGGTAACTTTTCTGGCACCTCTTGCTAAAAACTCTTTAGTACTAAAGGATCGATAGGCCGTGCTTTCGCAGTCCCTATGCGTACTGAACATCTGGATCAAGCCAGCTTTTGCCCTTTTGCTCCACGCGAGGTTTCCGTCCTCGCTGAGCTGGCCTTAGGACACCTGCGTTATTCTTTGACAGATGTACCGCCCCAGTCAAACTCCCCGCCTGGCAGTGTCCTCGAACCGGATCACGCGGGAGTTGTACGGCGACGAGCGTTGCCGCCACGTCGCCACTCTGCACGCTTGGAACGAAACACCGTGCGCCCGCCGATATAATCGACCGCGCACCCGCTCCCGCCGACCACACGCCCTCACCACACGCCCTGCCTACACGCCCAGTCAGATTTATCTAGGAAGACTAGAATATGTTGATTGTTGAGAGAGTTGTGTGTGAGGTCGGTGATTTTTTATGTTTTGTAATTGAATTGCAGGGAGTGTTGTGACTTAGCCTAGAAGTAGACGATTACGCTTACGCTTATAGTCTTAATGTGATTGATTTTAGTAGCTTCGCTACTATTTTAGTAGCTCGCGCTACTAAAATAGTAGCTCGCGCTACTAAAATAGCAGCTTCGCTACTAAAATAGTAGCTCACGCTACTAAAATAGCAGCTTCGCTACTAAAATAGTAGCTCACGCTACTAAAATAGCAGCTTCGCTACTAAAATAGTAGCTCACGCTACTAAAATAGCAGCTTCGCTACTAAAATCAATCACATTAAGACTATAAGCGTAAGCGTAATCGTCTACTTCTAGGCTAAGTCACAACACTCCCTGCAATTCAATTACAAAACATAAAAAATCACCGACCTCACACACAACTCTCTCAACTATCAACATATTCTAATCTTACTCGAGTCAAACTAATCAAAAACGTTCAAATAATACTAAAACGCAGTGCAACCGTACCGATATATCTACAAACGGCACGGTTACTGTAACTCCAAACTTATTTGCCGTTTTTCAAATTTGAGCAAATGCTAAAAATGTTGACTCACAATGAAACAAATTTTTTATTTTAAGAACTTTAGGTAGGTACTTGATGGCCAAATATCTTATTCATTGAACAACAGTCTTAAGGTAGGGCACATGATCCAAGAAACAGCTACTTAAAAAGTGTTTGAAATAATTTAAACAACAATTTTGGTATTACTGTACATGTCCTGAGACAGCCTGTACCCACGAGGCTAAGCCCATCGAATCATTCCATTCCATTTAAATTATATTCTTGTAACAAATGTTTATCATTTCATTCCACATGCCAAGTATGACGTTTGGACTTGCCTCCGATCTTCTTGGTAACCCCAAAATTTAATATGTCGTTATATGAAGAATATACATATGAGAATGTCCATAATAGAGATTACAGTCGTGAGCGTGTCTGTTTGCGTGTCAGTAACATTGTCATGATTCTAATCTAAGAACCACACTAGAAGACGCCAGTTCATTCCAAAATTAAAACCTCATTATACAAATTCAAGAACCTTTTCAACCAAAAAAGAGCTGACCTATAAACGGCTAAATAGATTTTGATGAATCATAGCTAAGAACACACTCGATCAAGCACATAATCGTTCCATCCTATCTCCACCGAGACTTGTGACGTACAAAACTATTGTAAAAACTGTATCAATATCGGTACAGTCGTTTTGGATAAAACAGCCCATTGTACTCCCGCGATTAGCTTGTAATTTGCTGTGTTATTAATTAGCTAATTAACATGCTAATTAACATTATGTTCGATTTGGTAGTTCTTAAAGACAGTTGGTATGTTCTCTTGGGGCAAGAGGGATGGTTTGTCCGTGTGTGTACTTTAGATAGATAGATAAATAACTCTTTATTGTGTACAATAAAGAGAACTACCAAATCTATCTATTTTACTCATGACGCAAGCAACCGGTGTATGCTATTGGGATATTGGGTTGAAACGGCTGAACCGATCGTAATGCGGTTGTTTGCAATCGTTTTGTACGACTTCAAGGATGGATCTTCATCGCCGCAAGTCATTAGGGGCCGCTGCATCAGACTGTGTAAATTGACAGAATGTCATGCGGTTTTCTGTAATCGTTGTGTACGGCTCCAAAGGTTTCTTATCTAAGATCACTAAAATGATAGAAATCACTAAAGGGAGGAAGTGCATGTGTACAATTTTACTGGGAACAGAGACCTGGTAAAAAGTAACGACATTTAATACGGAGCGCTTCTGCACTTCAGAGTACACGTCTAGCTGTCGGTTGGACTCCTCATTAACAAGTAGCGGCATTCGGTACTTCACGATTCTGGAGGACACGCTGAGATGTCGGTACCGGCTCGCCGATAACAGATAGCGACATTTACCACTTATCGCTTCTGTATTTCACGCTTCTGAAGGACACGCTATGTACTTCGGAGGACACGCTGAGATGTCGGTACCGGCTCGCCGATAACAGATAGCGACATTTACCACTTATCGCTTCTGTATTTCACGCTTCTGAAGGACACGCTATGTACTTCGGAGGACACGCTAAGATGTCGGTACCGGCTCGCCGATAACAGATAGCGACATTTACCACTTATCGCTTCTGTATTTCACGCTTCTGAAGGACACGCTATGTACTTCGGAGGACACGCTAAGATGTCGGTACCGGCTCGCCGATAACAGATAGCGACATTTACCACTTATCGCTTCTGTATTTCACGCTTCTGAAGGACACGCTATGTACTTCGGAGGACACGCTAAGATGTCGGTACCGACTCGCCGATAACAGATAGCGACATTGCGTAGTTATCGCTTCCTGTACTTAGGAGGACACGTTGCGGTGTCGGTCGCGACTTCCTAGTAAACTGTAACGGAATTACGTACTGAGCGCTTGTGTATTTCGGAACACACGTTAAGATGTCAGTCACGGCTACCCACCCGGTAAACAATAGCGGGATCAAGTATCGAGCGCTTGTGTACTTTTAGAAGACACGTTAAAATATCGATCGTGGCTACCCCGGTAACAGGTGGCAATATTTAATACCGATCGCTTCTGTACTTCGAAGGACACTCTATGATATCGGTCGCGGCTCCCTGGTAAAAGCTAACAACATTTTATCTAGTACCCGATCGCTTCCGATACCTAGAGGGCACGTTAAGGTGTAGGTCGCGACTCCCCAATATACTATAACGGGATTAAGCACTGAGCGCTTATGTACTTCGGAGAACGAGTTAAGATGTCAGTCACGGCTACCAGGTAACATATAGCGACATTCAGTACTTGACACTACGGAGGGCACGTAAAGGTGTCGGTCGTAGCTATACCCTTGGATGCAGGTGCGTGTGGCCGGCGCAACCCCTAGTAGTTAACTAGGCTTATTCCGCGCCACCAAAACTAATCCCACGCACGCCATATTCTAGCTCAATAGTCAAAAGATTTTAATAATTCACATCAAAAGAATCATGCGAACGAAGCTGTTAACAGAAGCTAATAAACTAACACATTGAGTATTGTCAAATAAATACAACTCACAACATCACACAGATACCAAAAACATTTAATTTGAAACCGCAAAGAAACTAGCGCCCCATCCCCCGAGGTACTTTCGTGACGTGTATGGATTTATTTCATAAATACTTTCGTCAGTCACTATACAAAATTATAAAGATACACGAAAATAATGAACGGCTGGCGGCTACTTGGGCTACCAAGCTGCTCATATCGCATAGGTACATTACCGATATTTTTTGGAACCGAAGATCAATTATTATTTACTGATATTTAATTTCTTTATAAACTTTCATTTTTACTTTGCGCCGCCTAACTGCAAGTAGTAGAACTAAATCATAAGTCAGACACCAAACTCCATAGATGGCAGCGCTAGCACCTATCATCATGCATCTTTAGTTTAGGTTTAATTTCTTTATTAACTTTCATTTTTACTTTACGCCACCTAACTGCAAGTGGTAGAACTAAATCATAAGTCAGACACCAAACCCCATAGATGGCGCTAGCACCAATGCATATTTAGTATATTCCTACTAGATACTCTTACATTTTTACATTGCGCCACCAAACGGCAAGTGGCGGAACTAAAACACAAGTCACACCAGAACTCAATAGATGGCGCTAGCCACCATTATATAGCATTTTCGCGTGCATTTCAAGTTTCATGTAAGTTTTTTTTAGTGATTGCTAAAAAAATTTATGACAAAAAATAGGAAAATTATATTTTTTTACAAATATTGAAGACTTACCTGTATCTGTATCCACCAGCTAGGGTGGGAGGACTCGAAACCGTAGCCGACGTGAGAAACGCTAGATGGCGTTAGTAGTAATTGCGCCTGCTGATGCCCGCTTTCCACATATTCACAATCACTCACAAAACTGAAGCTACACACAACCCCCTTATCGAAAAACGTGGTGCAAACTGCCTACTTAATAGGTAAAAGGTTAGCAAAGGTAAACCAAGTTATTTTAGTCATAGTTTCAGTAATTTTATTTAAAAATATTCATTACAATATTATTTACTCTGTAGAAGAAATCCAGGAATATATCTGATGAAATGGTTTAATTTGCTGTAAGGATGACACCAAGATCTTGTACTGCCTTGTATTCCCCTGTGATAGGGATGACAAGATGAATGTTGTTTATTTTCTGTTGTTTGTAGCTTGGTTACGAAGCAACAAGGCCAAACTCATAAAAATTGAGTCCATTGAGTTTTTATTCTTCATATTTTGCTCCTTCTTCGAAGTGTTAGGCTGATATTTAAGATTTTTAACTTCAGATGCCAATAAATCTGAAACCGAAAAGCATTAAATTCCTTTGGTTTCTAAATTAAAATACCCTTGCATTGCAATTAATAAAAATATTGTGTTCTTTAGGGAACACTAATTTGTTAATTAAGTAACATATATCATGAAATAAAAAAATCTACTTACGCTTAAAATTTTGATTATCAGTGCACAAACAATAATACAATGTACCTACAAAATAAAAGGCAAGGTTTTATTGTGAAAATTTGTTGTTGAGAAAGCAACAATATAGAAAAATACAAATGTTTGTATGACCTACAACTACAAACATAAGTACACAGTGGGAATTGAACCCACACCTCTTGCATCCAAGCAGGTTAAGTGTGATCTCCCAAGACAATGATTTTGTTGATGGAAGAGAAGATGAAAATTATTTCTGACTCTTGCGTCGGATAGAAAGGAGAAATTGCATGAACAGATTGAGCACTTAAGATTTCTGATGAGGGAGGAGAAACAAAAAATATTAATCTATGCTTTATGGAAAGTAGAAACAAAAGTTGTTTTTGTCTTTTCTTCTGTGGACAAGACCATTGTCTTGCCCATGCCAGCCTGTTGCTGACTATTCACCCACAGAAGCAGTTAAACAGGTAGTAGATTTCATCTAAATTATCAAGCCATTAGAAAGTGACTTGTTTGCAAATGGTTGGGCAAAACTGTCAATTTACAATACACCACATTCATCCATAAGGGGCTCTTAATGAATAAAGCTATGCAAGACACTTTAGCTGTCCTTTTCCAAAAACACTGATTCTACACTTTTGTAACAACACTGAAGTTGGACACTTGTCACAAAACACTGAAGCTATCAGGACTTAAGAAACAAGAGTTCATAACTGATATAATAACTGATCATCAATAGAAACACAATCTGAGTTACTTACCTACCTAAATGAGGTCACCAAATGAGAACCAGACATATAATACATACATGCATGCTAAGGTACAGACAAACCATGTCATGAGAACATGAGGACATGGGATCTACATACATAGTTCTGAACCCAAACTAGGATTCCCTGCATCGTGAGTATCAGAAACTACAAGTACCGTGGTACCATGACACCCAAAATAGCAAAACAAATGTTATGGCGATGGGCTTGCAACCTGTCATGTGAAATGCTAACTTGCAAAAACGCAGGCATGTACCAAATTTAATGTTTGGACGTGCCTCTGACTACACCCTACTTGTTATCCTCAAAGATCTACTCACTGAGTATGTATCTGAGGATGCCCACCATGGAGAAGACAGTCATGAGCATGTTTGTTTTTGTTTGCAACTTTTGTTCTGCAGCAGGAATCGAACCCGCACCTCTTGCGTCTCTGCTTGTTGCTTATCCGACGCCACTGAGGTCGTCTCCATACAACAATAAAAATACAGACATTTTTATAAACACAACACACTAAGGTCACATAAATAATATGTATTATTCATACAAGGTCTCTTTCAGACAGCCAGACATAGGTACACACAGAACAGTAAAAGGTATTCTGAGGGGACCATGGTACAGTCAGTGACAAAAGTATTTAGAGATTTTAAATGCTTATTCTTCAAGTTCAACAAAGAAATGGTAAATTTACATTACATTATAGTTAAAGGACAATATGGTTCTTCAAATTAAGCCTACTATTTTGAACTTAATTCTACTGGTCCCAAAAATATTTAAGTCATTATGGTCCAGGAACTATCAAGGCACACTTTGTTAGGGTCTTGAAGTTGCAGTGGTATCAATTTTATTGGCAGTTCCTACAGAATGCTACACGTTAATTTAAACTTCCAGGGACACAAGGATAAAAAGTTAAAGGGGACTGAGAACACTTTACGGACAGCCAGACATGTCAAAACAGTAAAGGTTCAGTTTTCGCCATTCAACTTCAGAACACTATAAATCTAAACAGTCATCTACATTTGTCATAGACTGTACAATAATCCATTCATACAATTACATCTCGCTCACAGAAGGAGTCACCATAATAGTGTGTGATTGTTATGATCTTAGATGGAACATTTTATGGACTGTAGGTACTGTCCAGCCATACTTGGAAAAAACTAGCTAATAGGGAGCAAACAGACAGACAAATTTTCCAGCAACCTTAACTAATTTATAATGTTGCTCTGATTCTCTTCTTTATAATAATTAATAACTTGAAGGTTGTTCATTTAAGTTGGTAGTTAGAAAACCATACCCTCCATCCACTGTGTACCTAGTTCTCTCACTTACTTATGTAGTACCTACCTACTCCTAGTCTAATAAGTGAAGGTACTTGCAAATAACTAAATACATACAAATAGTTAGGTAAGGTTGAATGCTCTCCAGCCATAGCAATGTAGAACTTGTCCCTAGAACCGACATACCTACCTACCTACCTACCTACATATCTACATAAGTGGAGTGAGCTACAACATTCATTGCCATGAAACCAAACGCAATTTGCCAGTGCATACCTACCTATAGCATTTATAATGTTGGTAGGCTTATCACACATGCATGGCTTTAGGTGAAAATGAAGTTCCAGGGTTCTAAATAAAATTACACACTAGGATTCCCTGTGTTGACTACAAGTACTAAGTACTGGTAGCACAACTGCATAATGCATTTCGTCCAACAGCAGGAATCAAACCCGCACTTCTGGCGTTTCTAAGCTATTGATTTATAAATAGTTAATTTTAGACAGCAAGATCTCTCCAGACAGCTGTTTCTGACATGAGTAGAATACACCTCCTGCTAGTAGCTGCATACATGGCTGTCTGGTTCTAGTTACAGCAACTATTGGATGGGTGACCTTCAGTGTCTTACTGCTGAGCAAGCAGCTAGCTTCCAAACTATCTGTCCCAGCATCAAATGTCACTAATAAGACAAATCAGATGGCTGTGCAAGGCAATGAAGGAAGACATTAGCAAAAAAGCACATTAATCAATTATCATCAACAGCCTGTAAAAGTCTGCGGCCTCCCAAACTGAATGCCATGAGTGGTTTAGGAAGATTAGGAAACTAGCTAGTCGATGAAGTAACCCATTTGGTAGGGAATCTGGCTAATTGGTGAAAGAAAACATTAGGCATGCATGCCATCAGCATTTTGATGAAGGAAAACTATTGAGAGCAATTTGGCACATCCATTAGTAAGGAATACAACTATAGTAGGTACCTAATTGATAAAGGAAAACATTATCCATGCATAAGTCATGTTGATAAAGGAAAACTTAGTAGTAATTCTCATAATTGGAATCGAGTTAGACTGAAAAAAAAACATGAAAACTGCATTTCGATGAAGGAAAAAATAAACCAATTGGACATTGCACCACACAAGCAATGCCAAAAAAACAAACGAACAAAATGGCCGCTGCCGG
Organism: Perizoma affinitatum; assembly: GCA_961405105.1. Classification (NCBI taxonomy): domain Eukaryota; kingdom Metazoa; phylum Arthropoda; class Insecta; order Lepidoptera; family Geometridae; genus Perizoma; species Perizoma affinitatum. Next base: position 2,679,753 of record OY560199.1, read on the forward strand.
AACGCGTAACGCCCAGCACCGGTGAGCAACGCCCGCTCGCCCTATCATGATGGAACAAGGCGCGTCACGAGTTGTTATTGTAGCTATGGTTAGCGTCATATATAAACTGTGCAGCAGTGCAGAATGCAGCACACATTCGTGGCCACTTATTCTATGCGTTTAGTAGCCAAACTTGCAGTGAAATTGTATAGCAAATCAGACATTAAGGTAGTTGCCTGTATGCATAAAAGTAGAATGTACTAGCGGCTATAACTAAGTACCTACATGTTAACTGATCAATTACCTGGTCTTATCTCTCGATTCTCGGTCTGAGGTCCAGAAAGCGGCATCTCCTAGACCTAAGATTGTAAAAAATGAAGAACATAGCTTAAAAACGGCATTCTTAGATACTAGTACTAGTTCTAGAAAAAGAGGCAAAGCGTTTGGTTTCCAACATTTCACAACAGGCCCCACTCACTGACTCACCGTCATCAATCAATTAAACACTCAAAATCACTTCACCTACCTACCGCAATGCCTACCTATCTACCGAAAATCTAGATCTAGGGCTGAGGCGCCACAGGCGGCGCCCCACACGGACGCGAGAACCCACGAAACGCACGCGGGCGTGGGCGCAGAGAAAACGAGGGGGTAGAATGCACTGTCTTTACAGAGCAACGGAACGAATCGATGACGAAACTATGTTGCCTAGAAGTCCTGAAACGCACCGAATACCACTTCAGAACCTAAACGCGACGCGAACAGCCCGCAGGACGCGCACGTTGCGGACGTAAAATAAAAATTCGCCATTTTGATTTTCCAAATTCGTTTGGTTGGAGAGATGGTAGTGTTTCCAGTTTGTAAATTTCGATGCAAATTTTACAAAAAATAGGTACCAATATGAATCAATTTTAAAATTAATAATCGCCTTTCTACGTACAAAATTTAAAATAGCTAAGATAATGATAATTCTGATTAAACAATTAAGCAGTTTGAAAACAAAGAAACCCGACTGCAGTTTTTTAAGCGTGATTCTATCTCTACCTATAAGTTATATTTAATAACAAATGACACTTATAAATATTTCCTATAGCACTATCTAGGCTAAGATGCATCCTATGACACCGCATTTATATTTATCCATCAGGTTTTGATTGTTTTTTAGGGTTCCGTAGTCAACAAGGGTGTGAGAAAACCATTTGTCGATTCAGAGATCTGATTGCGAAATATTAATAGTCAAGAGTCACCCCCCCTGCCAGCTAAACGGTTGTTTTAGGATATATAAAAAAAACAACACGATAATAATATATATAACTATCACAGCTAGGTAAGGCTTTTCAACTAACGAGTAATAGTCTACTAACTCATGAAATGTGGTTGGAGGACAAAAAATAAAAAAATCGTATAAAGTAAACTGAAAATTACTTAGATGAAGTTGTTAATGATGTAAAACAGGTACTTACCGCATATTGTGACCTGCAAATATGGAACCCTGCACTGATTAAAATTTATAAAATTACAAACAGTTCGTTGAATGTATAGTGACATTGCTCAATAAACCAGAACTGAAGTTTGCTTTTGAAGGAATGCGTTGAGGAAGCGCTGATGATCGTAGGTAGGAGACGGTTATAAACAGCCGGCCCCATTACATGCAGCAGCTTCGACGATGACGATCGTGAGACGTCACGGGACAGCTTTCAACTTGTGTGCGTGACGAGTACTTGTGACCGTCGCAGAACTTGGAGTACTCGTCGAGGTGATTCCGAGCATACATGGCAGCATGGAATATGACTAACCCAGGAACCGTCATAACCTTTAGGGGGCGGAATATTGGACGAACGGGTGTGTCCCACGGAACACGCACTATAGCTCGTACTGCTCGTTTCTGAACATTCGCTCCCAGTCCGGAGCTCTGGTCTTAAACTTATCTTAAATTACATGACGTACCTACTTATGTAATACGTTTCTATTGTTCACACCTGACGGTGTGTTGTGTGCCATAATCTACGTTTGTATGTGTTTCTGTATGAAATTCGAATTGTTAGAATTTATTTTAAGTATAAAAAAACTGTGATGAGATAGCGTACATGGAATTCGATTGGTGGGTTGGGGTGAGTTTTCAAAAGGTGCAGTCCTTTTGTGATGATAAGGACAATAGAGGCATTAAGTATTTTAAATGGAGTATCATAATGAAAGGGCGTGGTTGCACACATTGTTACCGTTTTTCTTGGCTCTACAAATCTCTACTCAGCTCTTCTATTTTACTTCATTTCAGAATCTACTACTTTATACGATTTTAATTAAAACATGATTATATAAGTAAGTAAGTATAAGTATTTATTCAGTAACAAGTATATTATGGAAAACCCTTTTTTTATGAAGTTTTTTGTAGGTACAATATTCAAAATACATTTACAATAGGTACAATAAAAAACAAATTTCAGATACCTACAAAATACAATTTCCCTTTAGCAGCCGTGCTAGGTTACACCTATGTTACAGCTGCTAAATACTTCCTTATGCTTGGGCTACACCTGCCACAATATGTAGGTGTCTAAGGGGACTAAAAATCATGGTGCCACTGCTGAAAACAATTGTCATGATTTCAATCGTTGGGAATAATCAGCTCATCATCAAATCCAGCTGACCATTCATCATGGGACAAGAGTCATGCCGTCAGGCCGCTTACCATCGTCAAATAGTAGACCATTAGGTTCGAGAACAGCTGGAACATTGACGCTGGTAAAAGCCCGGCGTATGATATGATTAAGGCTAGCGTGGCGAATTATGTATATATTATATGTTTTTTTTATTTAAGTACTGTATCAGTCATTGTAGTTCCCATAATACAAGCATACACATGATGCTGTGTGAAAAATGTCCAGCAAAAAAAAACTTTTCGCAAAATGCAGGTATGTGCTTAATGTTTGGACGTACCTCTGACTACTCCCTAGTCCTTACTTGGTATCCTCAATTATCTACATACCGTGTATTTATGTAGTTATCTGAGGATGTCCATCATGGGGAATGCAGTCATGAGCTTGGTGGTTTTAAATGTATATTTAATTAACATAAGAAAAATGAAAACTAAACAAAGGCAAGACGTGGACCATTGTTTAGAACAATAGAAGGTCAATGGAGGGTGAATTTATTTACAGAAAGAATAATAAGTTAATCTCAGACGTATTTAAGCCCTAGATCTACTTACCTACCTAAATAGTAGAATTGAAATACCCAAACATTTTTAATTTGCCATTACTGGTCTGAAATTCTTGATAGCGGCAATACTGATGTTAAAATCCCCCTATACATTTCGTTGGATAGGGGGCGGGGCAATGGATGACGCAATAGATCGGGTAGAGCTCTCCAACCAATCACCGAATGTCTGAACCGGAAATGAAAATATAACGAAACATCAGCCAATCACTGAGCACTTTGCTAAAATCTACTTTTGAATTAAGTATCTTCAATTTCTTTAACTGTATGATCTTTACGTGAGGTATGTTGCAATAAATTGTAAGCAGTTTTAACCACTTTTTATCTTAAACTTAAAGATTCAACTCGCATGTAAAGAGAAAATCCTGGCAGCGTGCTTTCCCCCCACATACTGTTGTGTTCATGGAGGAGTTCAATAGAATATTCTTTTTAAGTACTTTTTCGAGTAATCCTATTAATTATATACTCATTTTACTTAGAAATCAACGAACATAATTAAGACATTAATTTTTAGACGTATTTTAGAATTGAACATTCTTAAAATTAAAACTACTTAATTTAAAGAATGTTATTGTAAGTACCTAGTTAGGCGGGCTATTTTGAAAAATGTAGTTTTGTAAAATGAATACCTACTTAAATTATATTATAATGAAGCAACAATCTGGTAGACCTACATGGAGATCAACAGATCGTCATTCAAGACCAATAATTTATTTTATAAAGTGTGGAGAAAGGACTTAGTGCGCCTTGCAGATGCTTCTTTCATACTTCGAGTCGTACCTATCAACCTATCTACTCTTAGGTACCTATGTTGCATACTTACTACCTATGAAATTAGGTAGGTAGGTAGTACCAGTACCTACTATCATCTAACTAACTAGATTGGTGAGTCTCTGCTATTACCGTCAGCGGATAATCAACAGACTGTTGAAAAAACCGGACAAGTACCTACGAGTTTTACTCGCGATGCTTCCGTATTAAGATGTATGTTCATCAAAATTTAAATTAATCAGATTCATAACTATAAAAACATCAAACATTGCACTAACACATAGTTAAGTCGGATTGAAAAACAAACTGAACTTTTCAGTTTAAAAAATGTTCTTCCATACATTCACGGTCAATAGGTACTCCTACTGATAATGTAAGTTTGCAAAGGCAAAAAAAAATTTTTTTATTTGATAATCTTACAAATTAACAATTTTCGGACTTTTTAATGCACAAGGCTGTGAGTACTTGCTTCTTGGCAAATTTCATGATTCTAGGTCAACGGGAAGTACCCTATATTTTGATTTATTCGCAAAACGCGGGCATGTACCAAATGTAATGTTTGGACGTGCCTCTGACTACCCCTTACTTGGTATCCTCAAAAACCTACTCACTGAGTATGTAGCTGAGGTTCCACCATGGGTAAGACAGTCGTGAGCGTGTTTGTTTGTTTGACCAAAAGGTCTAATATAATTTTTAAAATAAATCGTTCCCATAATGATAACAATTGCGAGATGAAATTTCATTTTCGACTTTTTATCGACTTCCCGGTATTCGTAGTCTGAACCGGAAATGTAAGGTACCTACGTACCTACTACCTATAAAGAAATATCAGCCAATAACTGAACACTTTTCTAAAATCTACTTTGAATTAAGTAACCTAAATTTATTTGATGGTATGATCTTTACGTGAGGTATGTTGCATTAAATCGCTATGTAAGCAGTTTTGCTTACAAGATCATACCATCAAATAAATAAAAACTTTTTTTTATCTTAAACTTAAAGATTCAACTCTCATGCGAAGGGAAAATCCTGGTAGCGTACCTTCCCTCTATCTACCGTTGTGTTATATTGCGGAATCAGTTACTAATCCTATTAATTAATTTTCCTACTTAGACTTTTGATCAACTTCCCGGTATTTGAAGTCAGTTTAATTTTTCCAGAAAAAGGAAAACCTACCTGGGTACCTGGTAGGTATGATCTGTTGCCCGAGCAAGGGAAAAGAAAGGCCAGAAAGGAGCTTCAAGCTTGGAGAGCACGTTAAGATGTCGGTCCCGGCTATCAAGGTCGCTGTGGCTGCGAGTCGAGCCTTCAAAGTTCTTGAGCAGAGATGAGATGACCACTTGACTTCACACCGGTTTGTACTAGCAAAGATATTATAAAACTAGGTACAACTATCTATCAATGGTACCTAGGTACCAAGGTAGATAGATAGATAAATCAGGTAGAACATAATATAGGTACTTAATCAAAGCTAGGTACCTATCTAGGTAGGTCTTACTTTGGTAGGTAGGTACCTAATCGGGAACAAAATACCTACTCCCTTTTCGATTTCTAAAAAGGTAGTTCTCAATGTTTTTTATCGTGTGTGTTTGTACCTACCTAGGTAGGTAATATCTTCGCCAATTGTTTACTTACCGTTTTTGATTATTTTTTTGTTGTTGTTTAGAGAACTAGCTGTTGCCAGTTTCCAGCGGCTTCGCATGCGTGGAGTCGTGCTTTAAAACCCATACTTAGGTAGGTACTTCCATGCAAATTATCAGACTCGTTACTCACGAATCATATGAACCCAAACTCGAGGGGTTTACTAGTAGCCAATGAAGAGTACCACTATCCACTTTCTGGGTCCATCATCAGAACAGCTCCAAATTATTTAAAAAAAAAAACAAAACCTTAAATTATACCTAGTATGTGCCTTCAAACCTACAAAGTTTCATTTCGATACGACAATTAGAAGTTGGTTAAAATTTACTTCCAAATTTGCTTAATTTTTTTGTAAAGCGTGTTGAAAACATAAACCACCACAAACTTGTTGGTAAGTTGGCAACGTCGCGCGTTGTCGGTCGACTTTTCGCTTGGTCGCGCGCTGGCAACGTCGCGCCCAACCTTGATCTGAGCTAGTAACTATTATCTAATCTGTTGCCTGGGCACAGTCACGGTCGTCTCGTCGCTCGTTGAAAAGTCATATTTTTAAGATTTGTTCCACGTTCGTTAAACTGGCAACGTAGCGTTATAGGTATTTGCATGATGTTTGGCAACGTCGCGCGATTTGGAAGGAAAATTCTTGGTGCTGCTTCACACGCCATGTGTGGTAATTAGATAGCTACTAAGTACATCAATTTCATCCATAAGTCGTAGGTTCGATTCAAAGTGTCGTGCACTATACTAACATATAAAATTGATATTTCCAAGCGATTATAATTATAAAAATAAAGTAAAATGTAAATTATGTAGGTACTTATGTAAAGTATTAACTACCCACTTAATAGGTAGGTAAGTAGATACCTACCTAGGTATTACGCAATTTACAATACTTACCCTAAGTTTCTACTTAGGTATTCTAAACCTAAAGTCGTGAGCGAGCTTCGCTAATAAAAGCCACAAAGTAGGTAGGTACCTAGTAGGAATGTTGAACCTCATAGGTATAGACTAAGTACCTAGGTTCATTATTCCTCTATTTCGTGGGTAAAATTTACCTTGTAAGTAAGTATTAAAATATCTGTGGCTTTACACTTTGTAAAATCGAGAAAGAGATGGTTTTTGGGGCCAAGGAATAGGAGGAGATATAGTTATCTTAGAAATTTTAGGCAGATACCCTTATTATTATTATTACTTATTGACGACCTCTGTGGCTCAGTGGGCGAAGGCTCGCCTGAGTCGCAGAAGGTTGCGGGTTAGATTCCCGCCGTGAGACAAATCTTACTAATCCTACTAGGGATTGTTGTACATTTGCCACAAAGAAAATCGTCACGAAAAAAAGTATGTGTAAGTTCGCCACACTTCTGTTTTATTATTTTTGGTTGTTGTAAGTTCGTCACATAGATTTTTCCGTAGAGACAGCAGAAAAATCAAACAATAAGTAGAATAGAACAAAAAAAAAGTTTTCATACTCATAGTTGGGTCCTGGGTTGGGTTTTGAAAATTTTACCTTTCATTATACATAAAAATAACAGTTGAGAAGTGGCTGATTTGCCAATAACAACGCAAATATATAAGAAAATTGAAAAATAAAACAATACAAAACAATACAAGGTCTAAATTTTTAAAACCTTACATTTTCGTTAATATCACGATTGTGTGGCTGATTTGCCCATAACTTTCCAATTACTTATATAAAAAATAAATATATAATTAAATCACAGTAATAATCACATTTTTGCATATAAACTTATATTTAAATAAAATTCGAATACAAAACGTAATAATTTAAGGATTTCAAGGATTAAAGCTTTATTAACAAAAAAATCACAGTTGACAAATAGCTGATTTGCTCATAATCATAACAATTACAAATATAAAAGAAAAATGAAAAAATCACAGTCATAATCACATTATTTTAGAAACTTTACATTTACGTTAATATTAGTTCGCAATCGGCTGATTTGCCCTAACATTACAAATATAAAAAAAATATAATCATAATTGAATCACAGTAATAAATAACCCAACCCTACTAACCCTACTTTATGATGAACTTTACTTACCTATGACGAATTTACACATATTTTTTATGCATGTGACGAATTTACTTTCAATGTATGGAGTTTACAAAAATGTGACGAATTAACTTTGTGGCAAATGTACAACAACCCCCTACTAGGTAGGTAGCTACTATTATAAATGCGAAAGTTTATGAGGATGTTTGTTTGTTACTCTTTCATGCAAAAACTATTGATCGGATTTTGATGTAACTTTACAGTAATTAGTTTACTTTTTATCTTTAATCATACAACTATGTATAAGTAGGTATACAGGGTGTAATCGTTAAGTGTGCACAGGCGATTATTCCGTAACTATTGCAGATATCAAAAAACTTTAAACTGATATCGAAAGTACTTTACCTAATGAGTAAAATGACATTAATAACTTTTTAAAAATAAAACGAGAAATATCCAAAAAAATTACATTAATCACTCCCATACATTTTATTTCTTAGTAAGTACAAAATTTTGTGTTCAAAGCATATGTTCGAAGTGACGTCCTCCTTGTGCAATACAATGACGAGCTCTATTTACAGTTTCTAAATGAACTTTCCTTAACATTTGCGGAGTAATTAAAGCAATTGCACGACGTACACGATTCTGTAACTCTTCTAGGCTGTGTACTCTCTCAGCGTACACGTGGTCTTTGACAAATCCCCATAGGAAGAAATCACAAGGCGTGAGATCCGGGGATCTGGCAGGCCAAGGGGTTGCACTATTATTGGCTATTAAGCCATTATAATTGTTTTGTAAGAAATTCATTACAACATTTGTATTATGTGCAGGTGCTCCATCTTGTTGAAAAATTATCGACCTTCTTTCATCGTCTGGAATTGGTTCTAAGAGACTTGGCATATCGTTTTGTACAAAGGAGAAATATCTCTGTCCATTTAAGGTTCCACTGTAAAAATATGGCCCAATGATCCGATCTCCAAGAATACCACACCACACATTAATTGAGAATCGCACCTGAGCTCTAACTTCAGTAGTTAAGCGAGGATTGTCAATTGACCAATAATGCGAGTTTTTTCTATTGTAAATGCCGCAGTTTGAAACATTACTTTCATCGGTCCATAAAATTGACCTTACATTGACATAATTATTGACTAGCCAATTGCAATAGACCAGCCGACGAGCAGGATCATCATTGTGCAGCGTTTGAGTAGGTTTTATCTTAAATGCTTTGAAGTTGTGTTTTTTTAATAACTTGTGTACATAATTGTGGGACACTGGAAATGATCGGGCCACTGAACGCGTTGATTCTTGTGGATTATCTACTACGTAGTTAATAATATTGTTATCTAAGTCATTATCAAATTCCGGAGCTCTTGTTCTCGAACCTTTTTTTCTGTTAAAAGATCCATAATTTATCAAATTGTTATCCAACTTACGTAAATACGTACCAGAAGGAACTTCTCTATCTGGGTACTCTCTTCTGTAGGCGATAATGGCCGCCCTATTGTTACAATCATGTTTGTAGTACATTTTTAACATGTCCCTCTTTTCTGTATTGGAATATGCCATTTTTCAATCAATAAATGCAACAATCACGATTATTAACGCAAATTGAAAAATACAATAAATTGGCGGGAACGAGAACCCGCGATAAAGAATTTGAATTTAGAACGAACACCAAAGAGTATCTTTCTTTTTGTTTTTATTTAGTATGTTGCTTTTCAGCTAGTTCAAATCAATACAATATTGAAACAAGGTTTATTATAAATTTGAAGTGGTAAGATAATTAATCTACACGTGTATCTACTTGAAATTCATTAATACCTTCATATCGTACATAATTATAAAATGACAAGGGTAAAATGAGTAGGTACTATTCCACTTAAAATAAGGAAACTAAAACCTTTCTACTATCTCATACTAAATGTATGGGAGTGATTAATGTATTTTTTTTGGATATTTCTCGTTTTATTTTTAAAAAGTTATTAATGTCATTTTACTCATTAGGTAAAGTACTTTCGATATCAGTTTAAAGTTTTTTGATATCTGCAATAGTTACGGAATAATCGCCTGTGCACACTTAACCGATTCCGTGCGGATGGCACCGCAGTGGCGCCATGGAAATCTTTTGTGTATGGCGTTTGGCACCCGAGAGGTGCCAAAATTTAAATCAATAAAACTCGTATAATTTGACGTTTATCAAAGGTGTTCTGTGAACAAAAGTGTCTTTATTTGTCACACAGATCCTTCCTCGAGTGTCAGTTTCAGGATATCGCGTGATTTCGCACACTTCAGAGATTGTAAACCTTTTCAATAAAAAAAATATTCTGCCGTTTTGCAAATTTATTATAATAGCTACTTTGTTCAAATCTGTGTTGTAAGTACCTACTTACCAGCTTAAAAAATCATAACCACAGCCAGGAATGCCAGATGTACCCGGACTGCCGATCCAAGTCAATATAGTTTATTTTTGATGAGTACAACAAAAACGATTCTTAGAAAAGAGAATTATTGTTAGCTATGCGGTCATCTCAACAATTGAGCCTATGTAATCTGTTTACTTATTCGTTTACAAAGAAATTAAACAATTAAACCATAAATAAACGTCTCGCACTGATTGATGTGCCGCGTTCGAAACCAAAACAAAAGACTAAACAGAAGCCAACACCGACAAAGTAATCTATGAGAAGCACGGCATTATTTTGTATAAACAAACTATTGTTAAGTGCATGGTATGTAAGGTTAAAACGAGATAGGTAGGTATGCGTATTTTTTATGACTTGTATCGCTGGGGTGGTTCTTCACTCAAAGTCAAACGTTGGGTATTTGTTTCAGTTTTTACTTCTGGTTTGCTTTCTGTAGTGATCAGACAACACAAGACAAGAAACAGTATTTTGCTAATCGTACTTTGGTGTTTATCTTCATCTGAATAAATAGCGTGGTCAGGCGTATTATGATATTCTATTAAAAACCTGTCATGAATTTGAATTTTGATTCCAAGCAAAATAATAGAAAATAACTATCATAGCGCTCTGCATATTTAAATTGTTCATAATTAATTCTACAGTAACACTAAATCAATTAATCCATCACAAAACTACAAAAATGTATACAACACCTGATTGAAATAATGCAATTACCTTCCATTTCCGTTAATACACGTAGATAGTCACTTTTATATGTATTATTCGAAAAGTTAAACCGTTTTCGTTCGGTTTCGAGTGGCGACTAAACTTACAGCACGTTTAAACAGGAAAAAAAGCGATAAGTTACAATTCATGGCGGAGGGCACCTTAGTGGTGCCAACAAAGTCCCTGGCGTAAGGCGCCACAGTGGAGCCACAAAATATTTGTTCGCCGCCAGGCGCAAAAGTTTGTCCAAAAGACCGCCGCATTGAATCGGTTAACGATTACACCCTGTATACAATAAATACAGATGAAACAGCTAGCTATATAAAGACCGTTGCAAACGATCTATAGATAGCTCAACTGATCCAGATCACTACCGGGAGGAAGCGTTCCCAAAATACTGGCCGCATTGCCACATTGAATGGCAATGCTAATGCGATAATATAGCTTAAACATTAGAATAACACATAGGCTTTTTATCCGGGTACCACGCGGGCGAAGAAGCTAGTGTTTGTATAATCTGCAAATATTTGTCTCGGATCTAGGTATTTTCTAAGTATATATTTACAAAAAAAGTATATAATTATTATATCAGTTATGTAGTTCCCATAGTACAAGCTATGCTTAGTTTGGGCACGTTTGGGGCCAGATGACGTTGTTGTGTGAAAAAATTACCAGAAATATTTATTTATTCTGATAGCCATAAGCTTGATTGTTTATTCTCACAGAATTTCGTATATTTTGACGAAACTGGTTTTTTTTTAGGCACTTGGTATCAGTTACTGATTAATATATCAAGATAAAAAAATCAAGGATTCTTACACTAATTACGCTGCCGCTAATAGTAATCCTATATCCTACTAATATAATAAATGCGAAAGTGTCTGTGTGTGTGTGTGTGTGTGTGAATGTTTGTTACTACGTAGCTGTATCTCCGAATAGCTACTAAACCGGTTTTAATGAAATTTGGAATGTAGATTGTTGAGGTTCAGGAATAACACATATCTAATTTTCGAAAATCAACTCCTAAGACGGGTTAAACAGGGTACTTAGTAAAGTTTCTATGGATTTTTTTATTCCTTGGTTAGATTCGCTCAAAACTCGGTACAAATAAACTTAAAAATAAATAATAAAACACGTTTTTTTTATAGTTTCAAAACTACCCCTAGTAGGTGTGCAATAAAGTTCTGAAATTTGTATGGAAAAAAATATTCCCTGGTTTGATACACTCAAAAGTTGGTGGTTTATCAACATTAAACGCAGGCGAAGCCGCGGGCAGAAGCTAGTTAACTATAAAGTAAATAAAGAATTATGTAATTTTTTTTTTATAAAACTATTCACCTTGGAAGTCTGCAATAAAGTTAATTAAACCGCTGAGCCGTTTGTGATGAAATTTGATATATGGACATAGTTTGAAGCCTGGAGACGATCATACGCTACTTTTATCAACATACCTACCACGCAGGCGAAACGCGAAGCCGCGGGCAGAAGGTAGTACCTAGGTACCTACCTAAATTATTTTGAAACAAGACGGTACTTCTCAAATCAAATATTTTTATTTCAAGACTAAAATGTACAGACACTTAATAATAACTATGAACTATTGGTAAGCACTTAAAAATAAACCACCTGTTATCTTATTACTACAGGTAGAAAACAGTCTTACGTTATGTAGGTAGGTACATAGTTTAGTTAAGACTGTAAAACTTTTAAAGTAGTTATTATGTAGCTTATTACATAAACTTACTAAACTATGTAGGTAGGTTATTATCAAGTTTTGTGGTCGAATAGGATTCACCCTATCCGCCGAACTAGTTAAAAAACTGTATCTCGACGAGCAGTGTTCCTGCATTAGGTTACAAATAAATGTATATAAATCGGTAGGTACCTACATATTCAGTTTCCTACATAGCTGTTCAATAACTGGTAAAATGAGGCTCACTTGTTTTTTTAAACATAAGCTGATATCGAAAATATGTCACACTCAGAATAAAAATTCATTGTGTAACATGCTCGTGGGATAAATGAATTGCATGCATAGTTCGTTCGTATCTTAACCCTCCAGTTCATAGCGTCCCATAAATGGAACATACGAAAAATACTGATGTTTCTCAGCACACAACATTTTTTGGCACCATCTAGCGTAGTTTAACGAAACTATAATGTACCACAAGATAAATATTAGTAATGACTGTGACACTGTCGCTAGTCAACAATAAGATATTTTAATTTTGCAGGTTATTAGAAAATTATTAAGATAAAAGTTAAATAGAGAATTGCAAAAAAATAATTAAAATGGGTGTTTGCGTGAAATAGAAAATACTGGAGGTAAGTTTATGCTATTGTTTTGCTTTGAATATACATGTTGATTGATTTTACTTGTAATTAGATAGACAACCAAGGTTTTATGGTTTGTGCCTAATATGGCACACTGTGTTTCATTTTCATCATACCTAACCTAGCACTAATATGGAACTCTGTGCGTTTTGTGACATTTATGGGACATACCATAAAAACATTTAGGTTTTTAGGGTATGTCCCATAAATGTCTCCCATAATCTCGGAGCTTATTAGTATGACGGGCATCTATCCGAGGTCATTTTAAACCAAGCTGACCTAGAAGATTATGGGGAAATGTCTCAAAGGTAGGAAATACACCAGAGCCGCCTACCTAAAATATAATGTATTAGATATTTCGGGGCGTGTTGGTTGCCAGCCGCCACCTCAGCATGACTTCGAGGCATTAATATGCGCATAATATGCGAATATTGCAGCGTTTCTTGCAGTTCCTCCTAGTGACTTGTGCCAAACCTATCTAAGAGCCATCCTTGAAGTATGTAGGTACATACTACAAATCGATTGAAAAAAAACCGCATTTGTATTGAACAAGCCGTTTCATAGCCGACACATTAAATGGTAAAAAATAAACATTCAGGCATGCGATTCAAGCGCGGCCTTTTTAGGACTTTACCTGCCGTAGCTGGTGTAGCGTACCTATGTACCATGCTATTGTATAACTTGTTTTATGTTACGCACATCTTAGATCAATTCACGTGTAACAAAAACAGATAGATACCTACCTTTTAGGGTTCCTTACACTATAAGGACAACGGACATCGAAGTGATCCTAAAGTCTGTGAGTTTGTCTGTCCCCTTTTTCTCAAAAACGCGTGGAGGTATCCAGTTGAATTAAATAATATCAAATACCTTTATGCGACAACAAGAAGCAACAAGTAAAGGAAAATATGCGGAATCGTTAATTTGTAACTGCAAGTGTATGTTGCAATTTCAAACTTAGACTTGCAGTTGGAGAATTGACCGTGACGTAGATACTACGATGCTACTATATCGATGTACGAGAAATCATTTTACAACTAACAATTTAATTAAGGCTTTCAATCGAATTATCATTTCGTTAAAGCAATGTTTGGTGCTTTAAGGGAACCTAACCTTGTACGGAATCCTCCTTGGTGTGCGAGTCGCACTTTTTTTTATTCATTAAATTGATGTACCTAGGTTCTTACCTACCTACCTACTTATAGCTTCCAGGTGATTTCTCATAGCACTTGTAATTGCATAATTAATTGCACCTACTTATATGTATATTCGTAATACTTACTTGACATTAAATGTATTTCAATGATTATTTTTCCGACCCAAATATCGACCAATAGAATTGCACCATTCGACGTCACGTGGTACAACCTACATGGTATTATACTGATAATTTTTTGAAAATTTTCTCGGTTGTACCACGTGACGTCGAATGGTGCAATTCTATTGGCCGACATTTGGGACGGAAAAATAATCCCCTGAATACCACACGAGCTTCAAAATTATCTGGCATTTCCCTCAAGGTTCCCTGCAAACAAATAAAGTCGTCAAGTTTTTCAGGAAAAATCACTCGCGCTTCGCGCTCGTCGAGCTTCGCGCTCGTGATTTTTTAACCTGAAAAACTTGACTCCTTCATTTGTTTGCAACGAACCTATCGGGAAATACCCGATAATTTTGAAGCTCTTGTGGTATTATACGTGAAAATTTTCTAGTTGAAGAAAAGGGACATATTTAAAAATAAAATCCTGCTAAGCAAAGTTGCGTAAGTACGCATTTTGCCAATTTAGTGGTTTCATCCAGGATTGTCACAGAACATAACTTACATTATTTTATAAATTATTTATTTCACACGTATTAGGTAATTAACATCTATTTTAGCAACTTCAAAACACGCCATGTCAAACCAACTGATTTCGTTCTGTTGTATCGACAACCTAGAGGCTTGTCAGCATTTACAGCAGTACCTAGTCTAACAGTCATGTAGGTAGTTCCCATAACACAAGCTCTGCTTAGTTTGGGGCTAGATGATGCTGTGTGATGTCCAGCATTATTTATTTATTTATTTACCTTATGTTTGAAAACAATTGCGACTGCTGAACTCATAACCCTCCTTTTTATAATCTCAGTTTGTGGCGAACGACTAGTAGATCTACCTAGGTCTAGCAGCTAGGTGTCGTGTACCTACACACCTAAGTAGATGTAGATTGGTAGGAAACCTAATGTACTAAGTATTAATATTAAAATAAAAACAGGCGAGACACAAAAAACCGGTTCAAATGCATCTTCTGCTATTTCTGATTGGTGCGCTTTCAATAATGAATGGCTCAGCCATTAGAACCGCACAGGTAGAGAGCGAAAGAAACAGATACTACACAATCGCCGTGCTAGAGTGGGATGGCTAATTACCCGTGGTTCGTCGTTGTGGTCAGGCGGCGAGCGTGCGGGCCCGTGATTCAAGCTGGCAACGTCGCGCTCGCGCCTGTGTTTTTGGTTGGAGTTGCTCGGTCAACAACAACGGGGCGGCAACGCGCGCGCCGAAGCCAGCGGGTGGTGGTGGTGGCGCGGTGACGGGCGGTCCCGTGCCAACACTGCTTGTTTTGTCAAAAAATTAGGTCATTTTTAATCCCCAAGTAAAACAAGTTACACACAAACCCGCCCACGATTGTTAACCCCATGAATCCTGTCATGATAAACATCCTCAGAGTCAGATCCATACTTGGTATTGGTATCCCCACTGATCTGAGTTCCTACTAACTCAGATCAGTGGGGATACCAATACCAATTAGTATCTAGTCAGAGACACGTCCAAACATGAAACGCTTAAAACAAGCCGTTTAAACCACATGAACAGACATACGTATGTATGTATATGCATATATATAAACTCCCGGGTATAATATGTATACCTATACAACCGAAAAACATTAAGAACCCTACTTTGGGGCAGTCGGGTAAAAAGGGGAATTTTCACGTAGGACGACGCGACCGACGCGACGTAGAGAGTGTCACCCTGATGAAGACTCGGAATGAATCGAAACTTAGTCGGTGAATTCACCAATAGTAGGTGTGGTACGTGAAGATTCCAATCACAATTATGATTGATCAAATTCACGATAGTTTTAGCAAAAGTATGTATAAACATTTGTTTTTTGACCGACAACAAAATCGGTTAACAATTGGCTAAGATACATATCAAGAAACAAACACACGATAAACAAAACGTACAGCCGAATTGAGAACCTCCTCATTTTAAAAGTCGGGTAAAAACACATTTATTCATACAACTTTGTACTGAGGAATCTACATAAAAGTTGGTTTAAATAAAAAATACAGATGAAATAGATCTAAAGACCAGCGATCTATTAGTCGCCGTTTTGGAAATATTAAAAATAAAACCTTGACTACAATTTATGTTAGAAAGGTAACAACACCGTACTCTAGTATTGTCATGGTACAAAAGTTGTAGAATACAGCGCCATCTAGTGGTGAGTAGCCGATAACTGACCAATTATAGAGAACAACTATCAAATTTATCCAATGCGACGAACGCGCCCTCTTGAGTATTGTTGTACTGTGGATGCGCCCGCCCGCGCCACACCACAGAGCAAAACAACTAATAAAGAGCACCGCCAGTGAACGTTGAAGGTTTTCGATCAGCGCTGCGGGAAAAATATATGTATGAACAAATATTTTTCTCGAGTTTGAGTGATTTCTCTAAGTAAAACGTATGTATTTACCAAAATATATAAGTAGTATATCAGCCATTTAATTCCCTTGTGACAAGCTCTATTTAGTTTGGGGCTAGATGAGGCCGAGTGAAAAACGACCGTTTGTTTTATTTTTAAATCGTATTATGCTATTGTTCTAATGTACCTACATTAGTTTTGAATTTGGAACAAAAAACGCACCTGCAATGTTGTATGTAAATCCATTGGAAAGCCAATGTTGTATGGAGTACTGGGTTGTATCTACCACATACTACTAGGATGCTATAATAATGACTACGACAAAACTAATTTGCCTCATTTTTTCACTTTCGTCCAGCTTGGTACAAATAGGTTTCGTTCAAGTGGCTGTATGCAGAGATGCCTTTACCACAGACGCTTATACCTTACGACACATGCAGTAAAATAAAAATAAAAAACAGACAAGTGCGAGTCTAACTCGTGCACCGAGGCTTCCGTATGTACAAGCTTGTATGTTCACCAAAATAATTAATATTAGGTACTCTAGTTCATAATCTATGAAAGCACCAAACATTGCTCTAACGAAAAGATAAGTCTTATTGGAAGACAAACTTGATTTTGTAGTTGAAAGAAATGTTGTGCCCATACATCAATATTCGTCACGGTAAATTTATGGAGAACATGTTGGCTAGTGTGTCCTCAATTTGCAAAGGGGAAGATCTTCCACCGGATTGATCCATATGATCCACTTGCTCGGAGTCCTAGGACCGACAGTTGTTTGTCTGAGGTATTATATATAGTTCAAGTTGAGTGATAACTTCGCTTGTGCTATCTGTGTATTGACAAACGTTGATGTGATGTAACTTAGCTCAATTATGTAGAGAGAGATGTCGCTACTTCATCTCCATTTTAGAACGGAGATCGAATGGAGTAGATTGATGCGATGAGCAGAAACGTCCATGGTGAGTCGGGACGGTACGTGTGCGCGTCTACGGTGTCGAGGCGAACTACGTGGAAGCGCTTGATGTCTGTGGTGAGTCAATTAGGTGAGCCAAGTCAAAAACACTTATACAAAGGAAGATCCGTAGGTAGATCCCATAGGGGTTCTGTTTATTCCTGTTTCCGGAACCCTAAAAATATTAGGTTTAAAAAAACGTATTATTTACTTGCTCACAATTGCATAAATGACAATTGCCTGTCTCGTACCTACTGACAATATTTGACCTGCAATTACCTACTTCGACGCCTCTGTAATATTAATGTTCATTGTAATATAAGTTCGGCCATCCATCGCTTAGTTAAAACATAGGCGTACGAATTTGTACCATTATATTTTATTTCGTTGGAAGGTAGAAAAAGTTTACACAACAAAATTAAAGTTCAAGCTAGGACAGTTCTACAAACTTCCCAATTCTGATAGATGACATCTATTGAGATTGTAAGAGTAAAAACATTTTAATCTGTGACATTAAAAAAAATACATAACCTATCTAGTCTCGCCAAATTATTTTACTGTGTTTTGTTTATAATTGTAATAATCTATTTGGTTCATCACCACAGTTAAACAATGAACAGCATAAGAATAATCAGAAATCTGCCTCTACAGCAGTGGCGATCATTTTCACGATGGTATTGTATTCAATTGTGTTGGTGAAATTAGGTTATCATTTGCCGCTGGTAGACACTGGGTAGAGAATATTAAAAAATGACTGAACCATGTGATAACTAATGGGACGGACAAAATCAACATATTAATGAAATCTTAAGTATAAAAGCTAGACAAATGAAACTTAATGTTTCATAAGTCTGCTAACTACATCTTATCCTGATCTTATCTTAATTTGGGCTCTAGTAATATCCAGGCTGAAGCTTTGGGATTTGTAGGGTTTTTATGATGAAACACTTAGACATACACTCCTAGATACACATATACCTTTACCTTTGTATCACAATAGATTGATTCATTCAGAAACTAGAAATTCAAAAAGCTTATTTTCCCTCGATTGAATCTAGCATCCAAAGACAAGTGATAAATAGACTGGACAAACATTTATAAAGCATTACAAAATTTTGAAACCTTATAAACCAAGTGACTTCTCACTTGTGGCAATAAAACTTACCTAAGAATCATCCTTGAAGACATAAATTAATTGCAGGTAAATAACAAGATTTGTAATGTATCATCCTAAACTGCCTGTGTTTCATTTATTCCAGTGCTGTTCTCCGTCAAGAGGTGGTTCAAGCATCATCACCACTCAGCATCCCTGTGCCTGAGGGTGTGGAGAAACCCACCTCACCAAAGATTGAGAAGATAGTCTCCGAGATCACAACCCTGAACCTTCTAGAGGTGTCGGAGCTAAGCCAGGTACTTGCTTCACTTTGACTAGTTTAATACCTAGACAAATGTATCAGTGACTTCTGTCTATTGCTTTGATTTGACTGCATGGTACCAAAGAAATAGTAGCCTTGTTGTTCTATGTTACAAATTATACTTGTTGCAAATTTAATTAGCTGTTAGGGAGATAATTTACAACAAACATAGATCACAACTTAAACATCTTAACATAATTATAAACATCCTAACTTTGACATCTATAATGTTACTATCTGCTTGGAACTTACTTGGCTATTCAAGACTGATTAGTCAGGGTAGATATATACAGCATCTACTGCAGGCATCCTAATGTTTATGAGATCATTGCTAATCAAATGTCATTATTAACACAGAGTAATTAATTCTAATGCAATATGTTACAGCATTCTACTTACATTATTAATGTCATGATGAGATGATGAACTTATAACCTGTCATGTGGAATGCTACCTACTATGTAAGGGCCAAATATAAATTTGGATGTGCCAATAAAGGTGGGTTTGCATGGTCCCCCATGTTTCACAGCTGAAAACCATGGACAAGCACCACACTAGGGCTCTTCCCAAAGAGTGTGACTTTATGGATCCAGAGATTCCAAGCTTGAATTTAGTCAACAAGCAAACAACCTTTAACATCAAACATACCTCTGTGCATCACCTTCCATCACAGGTAAACATAATTATCCTCTTTCTTCAAAAGGAGGTGATGATGCTTGCTGTGCCCACTAGTGACTTGAGCAATAAAACCTATTATAGGAAGCATCTTTTAACATAGATTAGAAAAATTCAATTTCCATTGTATAAGCCATTTCAGAGATATGGTAACAAATATTGAAACAAAAATTTGTTTGTTACCATTTATCTATGAAACAACTTGTCGGAATTTAAAAAAAGAGTCAGAAAAAAAGAGGAGGTTCTCAATTTCGTAGTATTTTTTTTTTAATTTTTGTTAATTGATATCTTTTCCAATTGTTAACAGATTTTGATGATTCTTTTGTTGTTATATATTTATTCATACAGCTATGTACAAGCTGAAACTTTGTTTCTTTTGTTGTTGTATAGAGAATGATCCCAAAGTGGTCCCATAAAAGTTTGATCACTGAGGGATACTCTGCTACTTTTACCATAAAACTCAAAAAACATCATCATCAACATCAAACATATAGCCGAAACCTTTTTTGTGGGCTATTTTACAAAAAAACAAAAACAAACTCGCTCACAACTGTCTTCCCCATGGTGGACATCCTCAGATACATACTCAGTAGTGAGTAGATCTTTGAGGATACCAAGTAGGGGGTAGTCAGAGGCACGTCCAAACATTAAATTTTTGGTGCATGCCCGCTTTTTGCAAGTACTAAGCATTTTACATTTGTTCTTTTATTTGAAATAGTGTAATCTTGAGTGAGAAAAGTCAGTTTTTTGGCATTTAATGTCTTTATTTGCAATAGATCTTCAAATTATGATCTGAGAATCATAATTTGAAGTCAAACCTTCAAATTATGATTCTCAGATAAGTTTAAATACATGTCGGGGGTTTTATCTGTAGTTTTGTAGCTAATTTATTTCATTTCAGGTGCTGAAGAGGCGCCTAAACCTCCCGGATGCGCCTGTCATGCCGGCGGGAGGGTTCTTTGCAGCCGCGCCCCCTGTCGACGAGGAGGAGG
This sequence comes from Perizoma affinitatum, assembly GCA_961405105.1. NCBI lineage: Eukaryota > Metazoa > Arthropoda > Insecta > Lepidoptera > Geometridae > Perizoma > Perizoma affinitatum. The sequence continues at coordinate 2,700,557 of OY560199.1, forward strand.
CCGAGCCCAAAGCCGTCAAGACCAACTTCACAGTAATTCCTTACATCATCATTAATACTACTAAAGTGTCAAACAAGCGTACAACCTTCTGCGCTAGCCGTAGTCCGTTGACGCTGACCAAGGCCGCGGTATAAAGTTTTGTCGTAGGCGGTCGTCTGTTAAATTATTTCCAAAACGGTTTAACCAGAAGTAATGTTCATATTGTAACAAGTGATCAGTTTAAAAACAAGGAAACCCGATTGTAGTTTCGTAAACGTGGTTCTATAATGTATGTTTATAAAATTTAATTTCCGATCAAATTTTTATTAGTGTTTGTTACTTGATATCTTCGCCAATTGTTAACCGATTTTGATGATTCTTATTTTTATTTCTGAGCAATTGCTATTTTTATTGTAAAACTAGGACTGCAAACGCATTTTGAATATCACGGCGTAATTTATCAAGCGACTCTTCAAAAGCAGGACGTTCAGAATTAGTTTTTTGTATGTATGTTACGCAACACATTCCCCAATTGTTAACTGATTTTAATGGTTCTCTTCTTAATTAAGGGTGGTCCTCCTCCTAAGGGTGATAAAATGGGTGCTGTAATTTCATATTGTACTTTTATCAATTTCCCGTTATTTTAAATCGGTTTTTTAACATTTAATGACTTATAAATTATTTGCAAAATTATTGTAGAAAATCTACAAATTCTAGGAAGTTTCTTTAGATAAGGTTTATCGTCACAGGTTGAGGGTTGAATGTTTTATTTTTATTTTCAGGTGAAAATGACGAAATTCGACGAGAAGCAGAAAGTGCCGCTGATCAAAGAAGTGAAAGCGCTGCTCGAAGGATACAATCTGGTACAAGCCAAGAAGTTTGTGGAGAGCGTGCCCACCATCGTGAAGGCAGACGTTTCCAAGGACGAGGCAGAGAAACTCAAGGAGGCACTCTCCAAAGTCGGGGCTGTTATTGAAATAGAATAGTAGATTAAGGTTTTAGGTATTTTAAATAGTTTACCTCTTATTCATAATCACTCACTAACTTTAGCAGCATGCTAAAAGTTGTATGTCTCTATCCTTTGTGTAGTGTTAGAAAAGGACAGGGTAAGAATTAGCGACCTGCTAAAGTTAGCGAGTGATTATAAATTAGAGGGGTTATGTTTAGTAGAAATTAAATGTTATGATAAGAATTGGATGGATTATTTTTCAAGTGCGTTCATTTGTATGACTACAGGGAATGTATTAAAATGGGTTTTATTGTTCGCTGGCAAAGAAATTCCATACAACATAGCCAGAATACGATGGTGTCCACAAGAGCCAACTCTTCCTCTTTGATTTTAGGGTATCGTACTCAAAAGGAAAAAACGGAACCCTTATAGGATCACGTTTTTGTCCGTCTGTCTGTCAAGACCCTTTATCTCGGGAACGCGTGGAGGTATCGAGTTGAAATTAAAACCATATACTCAGGTCTACAGTCCTTTGAAGCTGTGAAAGTCTAAGTGAATGTAAAAAAAAGATACGGCCGCTTTTGCCTTAAAAAAACGTATATTTCGACACTCTCAAGGGTATCAAATTTTATAGGGTACTTTCCGTTGACCAAGAAATATGAAATTTGGCAAGTAATATCGTATTATACTACAAGTACAGGGGAAAAAATCTGAAAACTATACATTTGTAATTAAATCTTAAAAAATATAGTCTTTAAAGTACGTAATAAATCATCGAGGTTGAGCAACGGTATCCGCGGTCATAATTGTATGGGTGACCAAATCTTTTTTTTTTCTTTTTCTTATTTGTACAGAAGACTATAGAATCTGAAAGCCGTACATTTTTTATTAAATCACAAAAAACAGTATCTTTATGCAAGGAACGGGGATCCAAATTTTGAAGTGAGATAACCGTGTCATGTGGGGTATCGTATGAAAGTGCTTCATTGGCACAAGATTAAACAGAATTTTAATTATTTTTCGATTTATGTTAAAGAAAGAAAATATATAAATAGCTTTTAAAAATTTTTATATGTATATGGACCTAATAATTTTGGTCTGAATCCTTTAACTTCACTATTTCCGCCTATCGTGTGTACCCGGCCAATACAGCCTATGTACACGGCCAGGCAGACAGACAGCCGGCGCAACTAAGCTACTGTAAGTACTTAACTGACTGTTTACTCGGCAAACACACTTAAGTCCTGTTGGCCGGTACCTCGACTTTGGATCCTGAGTTCGTGTGTTCGAATCAATTATTTTACAATCGAAAATGCATGTGCGCATTAACAAGTGCTCAAAACGGTAAAGGAAAACATCGTGAGGAAACCGATATGCCCTAGAACCAACAAATCGAAGACGTGTGCCTTCAGTTAGTGTTCCAATAAGCGGCGATGGTCTTCGGTTAGAAGCCCATCGCCGCTTCACGTGCTATATCTGCTATATAATATATAATATCTGCTCACTGAGTATGTATCTGATGATGAAGATGTTTATCATGGGGAATAAAGTCGTGTGTGTTCTTTTTTACACGTTAAAATCAAGATGAGATGGAACAGCTGCTAAGTTGCGCGCAACACAAAGAAAACTGAATCAACTCCCCGCGTCTCAACTCTCCTAGTAGGTACCGAAGTCACCTTTGAGAGGCCGTCCATTTTTCACACATATTGATTAGGCATTCTGAAACAATAATTATAAATAATTAGCTACTAACATGAATTAATTAGGGAAAACATACCTAGGTATCCCATCCCATGCAACTTGAAAAACCAATGCTTAAAACTAATCATATCACAATTACACTGACCAAACATGCATCTATTACCAGGCTATGGAAATAATGGTCAAAAACTTACTTTTGGCACTATCTCGTACTCGCAAAGTCACTCTTTGTAGCGGGAGCCCAAGCCGCGGGAGCGCACTGTCTCACGCGGCGCGTCTCAAAAGCTTTGAATGCCCTTCTTTCCCGTGGTTCACCTATTTTGTCCACCTGGTGGACCACGGGTAAACATATTCTTCCGTGGTCCACCAGGTGAACTAAGGTGAACCATAGGAAATTATTATTTAACCGTGGTCCACCTTTGAGCACACAATCTTTTTGGTCTTTCGTTGACGTCCTTCACTGTAATTGAAATTCGAATACAAACAAACTGAGTAAGGCCTACATTCCTAATTTCCACAAAGAAGAAGTAGGGTTAAATTAGGTTTTGTGATTCACCAACAAGTTCATAATTACGCTGCACTCGCATCGTGCTTGTGTTTTATGTTCCCTAGTGGACTGAACAGTGTCGGACTAAATTTAAAATTTGAATAGGGTCCATTTCGGTTCTGGCACTCGCCGGCCGCTGCCGCGGCACGCTGCGCTCGGCTCGTGCTTGTGTTTTTATGTTCCCTAGTGGACTGAACAGTGTTGGACTAAAATTAAAATTTGAATATTATCCAATAAAGTTGGTCCATTGTAATAACATGTATATCATATCGGAATCCAGGTGTTTAATTATAAAAGGTTAAAAATAAATTAATTTAAAACCCACGCACGCGTTTTATCGCGCTTTATTAATGACTTTTATTTTTATGATTTCGAAGCATGTGCGTTACAAAACAAGCCTTCAAATCTAGCCAATGAAAAGAGGTGGACAATAGGCAATATATTTCAATAAAAATAATTTACGCGATTATCAGGTGGACCACGGAAGAATATGTTTACCAGTGGTCCACCAGGTGGACAAAATAGGTGAACCACGGGAAAGAAGGTTTTGAATGCGCGACGCGACGTTGCAAGCTCAAGAAAGAAATAGCCTTTGTCAGAATGCCAATGATAGCTTTTGTAGGTGAGGCATGAAGTCGGGAAAAAACATTCCACCAGTTTATGAACGATCTATCAGCGAACTGATGCTTGACGGTACTCAGCGAATGTATAAACGAAGATAATAACATTGAAATCATGAAGCTAGCTCATTGCATGTCCAACAAACTCATAGAAATACTGACACGCCACAACTTTGACAGAGTTCCAGAAAATTGTTACAACCATCCCATGGATTATAGCAATACTCGCTCAGAACCCGAGATGGAAGTAGCCTTTGACTTGATTTACGTACCGGACACTACGGCGAAACGTGATAAAGTTATAGAAGAAATAGTGAATACGAATACGAGTGATCTTATTATGAATCTGAACAACGAAAAAGTCAACAATACATTCCTATACTAGCTCCAAGGAGATAAATAATACATCCCAACTAGTACCTAGAAGATTTTAAGCGAACCGACTATGTAACGACCGTTAATAACATTCAGAACTGGAAGTTGGAACCGCCAAATATAGGAGCGCTCTTAGATGAAATATAAGGTGATACAAACTTGGTAATGTCTGATTATTGTATTGAATAAAGTACTGAATGTGATCTCTAATTTATATAAACTATTTATTAATATTGTTTTTATTACAATGATATTACAAAGATAAAGAAACATTTTTATGAAATTACATTAAAAATACCAATGTACAGTAAGTGTAGATAGGAATCTCGGTATAATTCAATAGCAGTCTAAAGAGTTAACTTCACTGTTAAGTTCATAAATGCCTAGAACGTCGTCCAGCAACGACGACAAGCTTCTAATTCCATCATTCCATTTTCTCTTCTCATCAATGACAGATTTGAAATCCATGTCTTTAGCGAAATTAACGTATGCGAACGGCGAAGCAACTTTTAGCAGTTTTATCTTTGGCAGAACTGGCTCCTCTTGTTTCACGTTTTGTATCGTCATATGCCTCTCGTAAATGCTCGCTAGAAGATTGATATCGGTAGCGTTCAAGATACTTTCAATTACATTATCCGGTGTTTCTGATACGTCCAAGCTTTCGGCGACCATTGCGTTGTCGTCTCTTTCCTGTTTGATATGGCACAAGATATCCTCTACAGTTTCGCCGGGTTTAGGAGTCAGGCATTCCGGCACTTTGTATTTGTTCAATATATCGGTCAGTTCTTGAGACAAGCACAGAGCAGATTCTAAAACATCGACTTCTGTGTCGGCGTGTAGGAGTTTAATAAGGATTGTGAGCAGCCCTACTGAGGATAACTCCTCTAGTATTTTGATCAATCTTCTTTGTATTTCTGCCTCGTTCAGAGTAACAATTTTTCTGGTCTCTCGTGAAAAGGTGACGGGTGGGAATGTTCCGTCGAGCATTCCTTGATCAGTTAGCAGGGAATGGAATACAATCCTCCAGAATTTCAATGCGGAAATTTGAACCTCCCAGTGGAAATCACTGAGAGCTGACGACACCATGTGTTCGTAAAGGCTCTGCTTAAAAGCAGGCATCAATTTCAGATTCTGGTATAACTCGCTGAGGACGTAGCAAGCTTCTTTGCGCACGATTCCCTCTTGATTGTGGCAAAGTATGACGAGAAGGTGGTCCTGGTAAAATAAAGAATGACTGATTAAAATGGCTGAGGGCTAAAGAGATAGATGTGGTCTTTTGTGTTATCAAAATAGACTCAATTAATTATTGACTTGTTGCTAAACATTATTCCACAAAAATCCGCTTGCAAATAATGTGCTACTTATTATTATGAGAACTGTTTTTTATGAGTTCAAAGTCTCATTTTCAATAACACCACAATAAAGTGTAGAAGATCAAGGATAAATTGGACATGCTTTTAACCATGTCCCTAGTAAATACATACAACGTTCCTAAGCCATTTGGCGGCGAGAACACGCTTAGTTCACGACTACAAGACTACATGTCGTAACAGCTGAAGAAACCGTTCATGATTTTTGGAGTTTTCGCAGCCGTGGAACTAAGTGAGATCGGGACTGAAGCCATATTAAGACAACTAATAATCCTTTTTCTTTCTTCTTTTTTTATTTGAAGCCCCAAACCAGAAAATATAAAGCTATACATAATATATAAGAAAGCAGTAAAAGTTGCGACCCCCCTCTAACTTTTGTATTGTGTTTCACTCACTGTTTGTGAAACAAAGTTGGACGAGAAGCATTCGTGTTCTCTCAACTTCAGGACCTTAACATAGCGTGTCTCGACACGTATTAGGCATCGTCATCTCGAGATGTCGCCAGTTAGCCGAGGACGTTGATTGGCCAGCGTGAGATGTGGTTCAGTTACCTGTATAGTAGGATACTGCGCGGTCAGCTGGTCCCAAAGCGCGCTGATCTTGCTGGCGGCCCCGAGGCACTTGAGCGCGGAAACCTGAACGTAAGATTCGTAGTCGTTGAACGCTATAGCAGCCGCCACGTTGATCAAGTTGTTCTCCAGGATTTGCTTCTGGAATGGCGGGAACTCTGGAAGAAGGGAAACAACTGTTAAATTTAGAAATTTCAATATCCGGCAAACGGAAATTCAGCACAAACAATCAACCTACATAATTATTTTAAATCTATCTATAAAAATCAATTGCTGCTGGATTTGGCTGGTTTTTTCGCTATTGTCAAGGTAGGTATGTCACACAAATGTAAAAGTCGGAAGTTTGGGTGACCCGTGCGATGCCGGGGCGGGTCGCTAGTATGTTAATAAAAATGTTAATATCTTGGAGAAGGATTACTTCGTATTATTCGTCATTTGTTGAAACTTAAAAGCTATGAATTGTATGATGATATGGAAACAATGGAAATTAGAACGAAGTTACGTATTATTATTTTCATTCAAGTTAACTATCGCTTACTTTAAAACAAATCAACAAAAAGTTATCAAAAGAAAGGTATTGATGAGGAAATTTCAAAACAGTTGTGTAATTTCTTAGAAAAAATATATAATGTTTTTTTGATATTGTCTCAAAATGTAACTTTCCTACGAGTACAGTATTCTGTGCACGTCCTGCACTGTCTGTTCATGTTGAAGGCAAGCGCGACAAAAACACTAACACCTACAAATAGATCACTTACTGACGAAGGAGATTTCAGTGCAGACGAGTAGCAGTTCCAGCGCGGAGTCTCTCACCTCCCACGAGAGGTCGTGCATCTTCTTGTAGAGGAGCTTCCCTAGCTTGTCCATGGAGGAGCCCGGCTTCGACTCCAGCAGCAGGGAGAGGTTGGGAGGCAGGAACTTCTTCACCGTCATTGAGATTACGTTCAGGGACGCTACCACGAACTGAAAACCGGTAAAGTTTTATGACTGCATTATTAGATAAAGATTATAGATGATTTGTTTTCGACGTTTATTTACATCATCGATCGCAGCGCCCCCTGGTGACTTGTGTCGATGTTGTAGGTATGTATGTTTATTTTTACCTGCGATGTAATGAGCTTGTAAAGTACCTCTGATACGCACGCGCTTAACTTCGTGGCTGATCCCCACGATACAGGGAATCCTAGTGTGGGGTCAGGATTATGTGTCTTTTGGATGTTGGGTGTTTAAATTCGTTTAGAGAAGCCTGAAATACATAGTTTTTTTTTAATCTTGTCACATTGTCTTTTATCTAAACAGTGTATTGTTTTCTTCTGTTAAATTTGAGATGACACAAATCATAAACAAACAAAGCAAGACTCAAATCATTCAAAGTTCAGTCAATTTACTTCCACGGGTCGCCGTGTGAGATAGCAGATAGAGGTTTCCTTACTTTCGTCGTCAAGTTCGGCCTCTGCAGGATATTATATACCATGGTATACAAGCAGACCACCTCGAAGCTCTCTCGCCAGTTGATGTCGTGGTCCTTCAGCAGGCACAGTACGGTGTCCATCACGTAAGTCATCACGAGCACCTTGTCCTGGTCATTCTCATACTGCTGGTAGCCGTCCTCCTGCTTCGCGACTCCATAGTCGTCTATAGGGTCGTACTCGCGCAGGACGTAGAACAAAGTTTGGAACACTAAATTCGCTTGCTCGTTATTCAAAGAACCCTTCAGGCAGGATAGTTTCTTCACGCTTTGGACTATTATCGGCATAGTATCGAGTTCTTCGAGTAGAGACCTCATGGCGTAAGCTGCTTTTGCCGTATGCTCGCAAGTGGAGTTCAGTAGCCTCGTCGTGAACTCTTCCAATCTCTTGTCAGCATTCACTCCTTCAGTCTTACCGAGCTTCACGAACACCAAAAGCGGTACAAGGCACATGAATAACATCTGGTTTCTGAAAACTATCTGTCGGCCTTCGGCCTCCCAACCAATTTTCTCCTTATCCTTACATATCTTCGACGCAATCATATTGCAAGAAGTGCAGAAATCGAGCGTCAGCACCGCGTTCCGACGCTGAGTCAAAAACTGTATAACATTAAAAAACGTAACGCCTAGCTCTAGGAAATCGTCCATGGTATGCTTCACACCTGGCTCCACAGGCTTGGTCAGAAATGTTTTCGCAAACACGAACCAGAACACCAGTTTACCGAGCAGCAGCACAGTTTCTTCTCTGCGTATCCTATCGAATATCACATACAGATGTGAGTTGATCTGATAAGTCTTGACCAGATAGTCGAGGAGGATCGAATACTTCTCTATGCGGTCGCCCGTATCTAGTATAGCCGATAAGATATGGAGCGTGGGGTTTATAGTTTTGGCGAGCTCATCTTCCTCCTCGCTCGCTAAGTTTTCAATAGTTAAAAAATCTACTTGTGTTAGTGGTTTTAGAACAAAGCTTAGTACGAGTTTAATGTTTGCGAGGTCGCATAAGTCATTTAATCTCCAGAGGAATTGTGCTGCGAATTTGTAAGTTTGCCGCACAACAAATACTGTCCGTTTTTCATTGCACAGGGTTAAGATTTCTTTCCATACCCCCGTTTCCAGCAGCCAACTTATGCCGGAATTGTGTTTGGATATCCCCAATGCTGCTTCCATGTATGCAACTCTTAAACTGGAGTTCATACTGGACGAATTGATTTCCTTGAACCCCTTTAGTATTTTGTCGCCTTGTTTGTAGAACATTTTGGTGAAATGAAGTTCTTTGGTGGAAACGATCGCGAGCGTCCGTATGAGGAAAACTTGCACCGTGTTATCTACGTTGTCTATGTGATCTAGGGAATCAATGATCAAGTCTGACATGAGTGGCATGTTTCCGATTTCCGATATTTCTGTAACAAAGACAGAAAAAATAGTAACAACAATCTACAATCGGGAGGTACCAGTGATATACGCCTACATTCACACCTTCCGAAATTATCATCTCATGGTTTTCATTCATTGGTGCTATTTTAAGTCTCATCAAAAAAACCACCGTCTATGTTACAAGAAGCTATGCTAGGCATATTCCTAGACGATTTGTAAACGTAAACTTCTTGTCAAATCAATAATTCTCAATAGTTTATGAAACAATTTTAGAATAATATTCAATAAGAACTGCCAGTGAAAACTAGTTCAGTAAATATTTACAATGGTAACTTAGGTACAGGCCTAATATCTCCTTACCATTGAAGTAAGGATTAAGGTGTACCATTTTCCTCAAAAGAAACTAAATAAAATAATCTGCCCAAGATGTTTTGAAAACGCTATGTAGGATCCAGAAGGTACAGGCCTAATATCTCCTTACTTCAATGAAGTAAGGAGCGTTTTCAAAACATCTTGGGCAGATTATTTTATTTAGTTTCTTTTGAGGAAAATGGTACAAGTAGGTTGTATGTAATAAGATGTAATCAAGATCACAAACAACTAGCCCAGCCAAGCTTTTTTTGGGAGCTAGGACAGACATGTCTAGGATGACATCACTCTAAGATCTCACACTAGCAATACAAACTCGGCCAAGCTGAAGACAGGCTGACTTCACGAAACCCTCAGACAATGATGTGTCGAGATAACGCAGTTTGACTTTCTAACCCTAATATGAGCAAATAATGTATGCTAAAAATTAACATTCAATAAACTCCCAACTAAAATTAGTATAACAGAATTCCAATGATAACTCTGAGAGATATTAAGCACTCCACTTGAATAACCTAACATAATGTGGATTTACATGTGGACAATTCTTTTTTAGGGTTCCTTACCTCAAAAGGATAAACGGAACATTTATAGGATCACTTTCAAGACACTTTTTCTGAGGCAGGAATGCGTGGAGGTACCAAGTTGAAATTCATATCAAAAAGGAGCAAGTCAGGCTTGCATCTGTCCAGTTTTTTGAGTTAAGATGATTCACTTACATAAGTAATAGACAATTTAGAGACAATCTCGGTGGCGAGGTGGGCAAGTAGCTGGCTGAGGTTGAGTTGAGTTGAGTTGTTTGTTTATCTGATAAAACAGCTTTTTGGATCATAATATGTTTTTTTTAAATCAATTCGTATGTCTTTAAGGATGGTTGATGGATTTCATCAACAAAAGTCACTAAGGGGAGCCCTAACCGTGGTAACAGATGTTTTATGGGAATCAAGTAAAAATTTACCTACTAAAAATAATAGAGAAGAAATTTTTTTTATTAACCAATTATAAAGTATTTTTTTATTTGCCTACCAATGCCATAAAAACTACTGAACTAACCACCACGAAACAAAGCTGACCAAAAAATATAAATGGTAAGATTTTTGAGCAAGAATAAATCACTAAAAATAAAATAAATTAATGCATAACTATTTATATTCATATATCGGTCGGTAGGCACCGTGAAGCAATAGTCTTCTTCAACAGATAGTGATAAGAACAAAGTCATTAAAGCGTAAGCCAAGATAGTAAGCAAAATATGTAACTATTTTACAAGACCTAAGAATAAAGAAGGTTTTTATGTTACCTGGATCCGAACAATTAGCTATTTTATTAATGAGGCCGTCTGCATAATAGTTGTTCATCACATAAGCAGGCTTCACTATTTGGGCAAACAATAATTTCAGTTTATTTTGAATTCGTACACCCTCCATTATAAATCTTTGCACTGAATATTATCTTCTTTGGATTTGAATGTTGAGATTAGAGTCAATTTATCTCTAACTATTTATTCCGGCTAAAATCAAACAAATTTTAATTGAAATGAAATCCTGCAAAACAAGGCTAAATATTAAATTACAAGAGGCAACCACTCAAAACATTTTTTTAATCTGTGCACTCACACGACAGACACAGTCACAGACTAGCTAGATACGCAAAAGCCATAATCAAGAAATCTAGATACATATACCTACAGGGACAAAGAGTATAACGCTAATACGGGGTAGAGGTACTTGTTCGAATCTCTAGTAAGACTGTGGGGATACCTAGTAGTCTCGAAGTATTCCTATGTCTTAAATTTATGACATAGGGACGGGGTCACATACTTATTCTAGCCTTTATTAAGAACTAGCTTCTCCCGCGGCTTAGCCCGCGTAGTATGTTGATAAAAGTAGCGTATGACCGTCTCCAGGCTTCAAACTACATGCTTATCAAATTTCATCACGAACGTCTCAACTGTTTAGCCGTGAAATTGGATATTTTCGATATAATTTTACTGAATTAATTGATACTGAAGGGTGTTATTGGGGTTTATTTAGCAAAGAAACAATGGAATGAATTTATTAGTTTTACATTTTATTGAAACACGTCGGACGCCATTGCGGTTCACCAGGAAGAGAGAGATGCCAACTCTAGAAAACAATTCTACCATATTATTAGGGATGCCGTTCTATAAATTAATGTTGACAGATACTTATCGTTATACTATGGACAAATCACACAATATCATGATAAATTGTAGACTATGTGTTATACGGTTGTAGTGTTTATTGTCTTGATTGAACTGCTAATAAGTACTACAACTCTGTCTTTTACCTTCTTGTTGAATTCACGACACGTAGACAACAACTCAAAACGCGTTTGTAACGCGCTAGCTTGACACACGTTATTTTGACAGTTAAAAACGATAGCGTAACGCTCCTCATCGCGTTTAGAAAGGCTGTCATTATCGTGTTGTCATATGTTGAATACCATTTCATGCGGATTCCACGACTTTAACATAACGCGTCCGCGTTACGAGTTTGTATGGTCATAGGGAACAAGGGCCCAGTTTGTTTTTACCACGTTTTGAGTAAAAATACAACTACACCAAAGAATAAAAATACAACTTTACAACCTTAGTAATATTACACACACTTCCTAAGGCTGGGTGCATTGGGCATGCACCCAGCAAAGGATTTCCATACATAATAATAATGCTAGACATTTTCATATAACATAAAACATAAAAATACTATACTAACATTATGACATTATGTAACTTACTAACAAATTATGGATCAAGTTATCTGAATAAATAATTATTATTATTATTATTAAAACTAAACAGAACTATCTTGGGAACTATACGACTGATAAACGGTTTATATTCCATTGTTTTGTAAATACATACTTATTAGACATAGAAAACACCCAGAGCCAAATTTGCAGATCATACAAACATGTTTCCTGCGGCAGGAATTGAATTCGCAACCTTGTGCGTCTAGGCGGGCCTTCGCCCATTTCGCCTCAGAGGTCGGATTATTGAGAATTTATTTGGTCCTTAAATACACGTCGGGCATTCGTGGATTCCTTATTATATTACCTACCAATGTGTAATATAATATCAAGCTGGTAAACTAATGCGCCCTAAGGAGTGAGTTAGGTAAAGTGATCGTTATCGTGGTATTTATTTAAGTTAATGAGTTTATGGGCATAAAAATAGGCTTATTTGGGACTATACAAAACAGGAGTTTAGTAAAGAAGTTAAGACAGAGAATAATATTCAAATAATCTATGGGTTTCTACAGCGGTGTTTAGGATCTTTGGACATATATGTATGGTCTGATAATGTACAGCCTGATAATCAACGGCCAGTGTATGGCTTCTAAAGTTAAAAATAATGGAAAAAAATAAATCTAAATAATGGGCTGAGCCATTTGAACTGTACTTATAGCGAGCGGTTCAATAATAAATATGTGATCATATTGTGCTGTCTGCCAATTCCAAGTAATATGTTTGATATTTGGTAATAATTAGTTTATTTGGCGGCTCCAGCTGAAGAAAATCGTGTGACTTCTTTCATCACCGCCAATTGTCGTTTTCAACGCCTCGGCTCTTTGAGCCTCCGGCTATACAAAAACACTAGGATAAAACTAGTGTTTTGGTTATCTAACCTAACTTGTCAAAAGACAAGGCTTAAATTGAGAATCTATTCTGTGAACCCCAACCATCATATTTGAACTTAAGGATTCTATCAACCTTCTCGTCATCTACTCATAGGTAGACGAGAATCACAGGTAAATTATGAAAAAGAAACAATAAAATGAAAGGGGTTCTTGCTATTTGGTTTACCCGTGTTTTTTAATAAAACCTATAAATTATTTATAATTCATAATAATAATACCATAATAAATTCGGTTGCATTTTTATCAAAACTTTCCAACCATTTTAATCCACAAATGCCTACCTACTACGCTCTACAAAATTGAAGATGGACAGTGTTCTTCACTATATTATTTTTACCCCATTTCAGTAACAGATATAAGTTAATCTAAACATACTTTTTGTATGAGCTTGAATTGGTTGTGTTGGCATATTAAAATGCAATGCATTCAATGCAAGTTGATACAACTCGTAATCCATTTGACTTGACGTAACAGTGATGCACATGTTCGAATGTAACATAAAATATGTTTTTTTTAGATAAACTCTATAGTGCACACTAAAGCAAAATACAAAAACACAGGAATTAAAAAAAAAAATGTGCCGGTGAAATTACAGGCACATGAGACTTAACACTATTATGTCTCAGGGTCATCAACGCACTAGTTTACCCGTGTTTTTTAATAAAACCTATAAATTATTTATAATTCATAATAATAATACCATAATAAATTCGGTTGCATTTTTATCAAAACTTTCCAACCATTTTAATCCACAAATGCCTACCTACTACGCTCTACAAAATTGAAGATGGACAGTGTTCTTCACTATATTATTTTTACCCCATTTCAGTAACAGATATAAGTTAATCTAAACATACTTTTTGTATGAGCTTGAATTGGTTGTGTTGGCATATTAAAATGCAATGCATTCAATGCAAGTTGATACAACTCGTAATCCATTTGACTTGACGTAACAGTGATGCACATGTTCGAATGTAACATAAAATATGTTTTTTTTAGATAAACTCTATAGTGCACACTAAAGCAAAATACAAAAACACAGGAATTAAAAAAAAAAATGTGCCGGTGAAATTACAGGCACATGAGACTTAACACTATTATGTCTCAGGGTCATCAACGCACTAGTCTTGCACACCACCAACAGAAGCACAGTGTGACCGGTCGAAATACAACCAGGGCCGTGTACACGGACCATCTTTCAGGGATTGTTTAATGGTCTGTACAATATTATAGGTCTCACACGAAATACAAAGTTAAACATTAACGTCGAGTCCAACGAATCGTTCATTATCGTCCCTTCCTTCACTAACTTCACTTTTGATGTGAATTTGATTTGATCGAGTTGATTTAAATTTGAAGTAGAGTGATGTGTGTGCGCGTATGCGTGATTGTTCTAGAAATGTACCACTAAAAACTGTTTCATTGCCTGACAAATATCTTGCTTGCTTTGCAATTTGCTTGGATTATAAAATTTCAAAAGCAAGGCAATAGTTATTTTTCCTTTAAAATAGTGGTACTTGTGCCTAGAGCAGCGTATGCTCTTTGCTCATCACGTTTACACGGAACTAGTGTAACATTTGCCAGTATCATAGCTACTGAGACTTGTGACTATGTCTCGACGGGGTGGAAGTTTTGTAAGTCTGACCATTGTCTTGCCGTTTTAGTCTTGGTTCGCATATCTGTCGTGATTGTATTTTGCACGTTGAACAGTCCCGGTGGAATGCTGTCACGGTGCTCTTGACAAGCCGCCGTCCGGTCCCATCTCGACACACTAACCTAAAAATTGCAGTTTCATTATCAAGTAAATACAAGGTAAATGAAAATGAGTTTCAGTTTTGCTCACTTTCAACTGCACCACATTCCTGGCACATGTCCAGAATAGTACCCTTGACTATGTAATATTATGAAATAACTTACCTCTCTAGTGTTGTGTTGTGTGAGGTCTGATGGTGTGGTCTTCCACAGGGAGGTTGATAAGTGCCTGCTAATACCGTGTTCCTGAGTGCCTTCTAACTGCCTGCTTTTGAGGTTAGTTACATTTTTATGTTTAAATAATTATTGTAAACGCTACTGAATGTTTAATCATATATATAACTGAAGACAATTCTAAAGTGATGGCTTTTTATTTTGTTTAAAGCACTGTTTCCTTCTGTCTATTTAAATATTGAGTACCGTTTTAGTATTTGGCTTGCATCTTGCAGTATTGTGACCAAATCTACGAAAAGTCAGCTGCTTCAATATGTAAGAAAATTGCTACCTACAATTCAATTTACTTGCATGTTTGAACTTTATCCAGCTTCTGGAAAACCGCTTCTTAGGTAACTCCTAAGAAATATCAATAAATATTTAATTTAAAACGTTTAATAGATTCAATTTACATGAATTGGTGAAGTCAGAAATATACTATATTTTCATCTTTTTGAGAAAACAAGGAAAATTTATAATGTATGTGCCTGTTTAAAAATTCAGTTTAGTAGTCTTGTGACTTTAGTGAGTTGCTAAGGTTTCAAAATCAAGAAACTTGTTAGCCATCATGGATACAAAAATTCTCGAACAAGGCTTATGCCATGTCTTGAACTATAGCGGGTTTTTGCATTTAACAGCTATGCACAAGATCCATCCGTTCTCTTGGATCAGTATCCAGGATAAATAAATCTAGGATATATTTTCGAAAGCAAGACTAATGCTAAGTGGGATCTTGAGACTTTCACACAGAATACATTTGTACTATTCATGGTAAGATAAAAATGGTCACCTATTCCCAAAGTTGCGTTGAAATTGCTTCATGACACTTGTTTTTAACAGCAACAACAGGAACTTGTGTATGTTTTTGCCATAACAGGTTTGTGTGTTACTATTATTTAAAACTATTCAAATTTTGTAAAAATTAATTAAATTAATGTTCTACGAAAATGAAACGAAAACTGGTTGTTAGTAAAAATTGAATGTTTTTTTCTGCATAAAATGGAATGCAACTTCATGACAGTGTGTATCATTCAAAAATGCTACTTTTTCTATATCATGATTTCAGAGTCATCCATGATCTGTTTGTCTTAAAAATTACAAGATCAGCGTTGATATAAAAAAAATAATTATAATTATACTAATTTTTAAGTTACATTGTGATTTTGTGTGTCTTCAAATATTGTGAAACCATTAAATCACTCTGTTCAACAAGGACATGTGAAGAATATTGCAAATAGAAAGCACCACAGCTCATTCAAAGTGAAAGCTTTGGCAAATATCCTACCACTGTACAGAGTTATAGCTAAATTCTTGAGTGTCTAGACAAAATCTTAAAGCAAAAATAGACAAAAGTTGTGAATGTCTCCACCATTGTTGTTAAAAGTTGAGAAGACTGGTGATGATTAAACTGGCATAGGATTGATTACAACAAGTTATTGCCTGTTCATATTAAGATACTAGTTGTTTGTGTATTTCTTGCTTTCTGGGTATATCGCTGTACAAACTTCAATTCATTATGGACCTTGTGTTTTAAATTGGCCTCCAAAGGCCTTTAACATAACTTGACGACTGTAGCACTTTCCCTCCAGCAGAGCCAGCTTAACTTGCCCTACAAAGCACAGAAGTTCTTCCAGGTCCTAAGTCTACAAAGCCTAACTAAAGCTTAGATCCTGAAACTTAGTTTTGAACCAGCTGGAAACATCCACTGCTGAATAGATAGAATAGGCTTCTTCTTCTTTTCTATTGCGCCTGGCAAACTTGTGTCAGTTAGATCCACTACTGCCCTCACAATCTCCGCACAAATGGGTCGCCACATATCTCTTGGCCACCATTCAATGACTGCTTTGGCCCATCGCAAAAATCATAACATTAATTACCATTACCTTGACCATGACAGTCATTTTCATAACTGGTTGTTGTATTGTTATGAACTCTATCACATATCCAAACACAATGTATTAATGAGCTCAACAATCAATCATAACTATTCATTATATTCCAATAGGGTTGTCACGGTAAAAGAGAGTTGTGAATCATGTGGTGAGAACCACATGATTGAATCCAAAACAAGGAAATCTTCAGAAGAACCAAGGTCAATAAGTAAGCTCACAGAATTGGTAAAGCACAACAGACAGCTTGCAAAAAGAGGGTTGTTATAAGTTCCACGCGTTTGTGTATCTGTGTGTCTATATGTATCATACTAATATGGGGGCTAACCCCCAAATAAATTATTTATAAAATACAGTTATGTGCAATAGATTTGTCGGGGCATTTTAAACTTTGTGAAAAAATAACTTGATCGGTATACAAGAGCGCATAATGATGCGTTAGCCCTATTTAAAAATCACTACTGCGACACAAACTGATTTTGCACGGCAATTCAAGATTGCTCACTGATCTGACCTTCAAGTCTTCTAAGAACTGCGCTCAGTTTGTCATACAAATTCCTGTAATGTTTACTTAGTGCATAACGTTGTGTTATGGTAACGACGTTGTTACTTATTAAATCGGCTTCTTGTTGGAAATCTTGGAAGGAAGTCCATAGAAAGCCTTACCTTTGACTCTGCTGTCCCAAAGAGTCGGACAGCAGAGTAGATAGATAGATAGATAAACTCTTTATTGCACACTAAAGCAACATACAAAAACACGAATTAAATAGAAAAAGTACAGTGGGCGGTCTTATCGCTAAAAGCGATCTCTTCCGGACAACCTTTGGTTGGACAGGATAAAATGGAATCAAAAGACGGCGGTGTACAAGTAAACCTATAATCCTACTACTATTGTAAATGCGAAATTTTGTGAGGATGGATGTTTGTTACTCTTTCACGCAAAAACTTTGTATCCGGATACCACGCGGGCGAAGCCGTGGGCTAGTAAAATATAATATTAATAATAAAAACCTACATAAATAACATATATATCCTATATAATATACATACAAATAATAATAATGTTAGATAATAATAATATGAAAAACAATTAACTTAGCAGCTCTGAGACATGGAAATGATGAATAGAAAGAGGTAGGGCGTCGTATACAGCTTGCACCGTAAAATACTCCTTTACGGACAGGAATATGAAGTTGTAGAGTTTTGGAGGAGCGAAGGTTTCGGTCATGCGCGTAGTGTACAAATTCAAAACGCTCCTTCAGATAAGATGGTAAGGAAGGATTAAAAAGAACACTATAAAGAAGTGAAAGAATATGTGCATTCCGGCGAAGGCGGATGGGAAGCCACTTGAATTTTGCGAGAAATACTGAGATATGATCATACTTACGTAAGTCAAATATGAACCGGATACAAAGATTTTGAAGGCGCTCAAGTTTGTTTAACTGAGTTTCGGTGAGGTCGAGGTAGCTGGCGTCAGCATAATCTAATATAGGGAGTAGAAGAGATTGTGCAAGCGTAACTTTTGTAGTGGTTGGCAAAATGTAACGAAGTCTTCGTAGGGAAGCAGAAGACGCACACATCTTGCAATGCAAAGCTCCCATGACAGCTTGGAATCCATAATAATACCCAGGATTTTCACCGATTTCCTGATAGATGTGACGAAATTTAGCCTGGGTATCATTTACAGAGTATGGCATTTTCTAGGCTCATGTCGTCCGATATCGGATTTTTTTCTTATAAATGCTTCTCTCCTTGTCGAAGCATATCTGCAGCTTTGTAAAATTGTGCTTAATTAAAATTATCATAACATGGCAATTTGTCAAAGTGACAATACAAAATTAAAGGTATTTTCCTCGATTCCTATTATCTTGCCACGTCGCATAGACGAGATTAATTATGGATTCTTGTATCGAGGAATTTATATCAATCGGGCTCGATCGGTGGAAGATCTTTATTTAAAACTGTGGGCTGCGTTACAAGTTAAAAGTTTCCCTCTCAACGTTGAAATTTTAAAAACCCCTTTCTTAGCGGATCCTTACGCTATAAAATAAACCTTTGTTCCATTCGGCAGTAATTTTTGAATTTGCATCCTTAGACTTTACCTTGATGAGCGTGCTAAGCCTGCAGGTATACCCTTCCGAACTTGACAATGACTATCTTAATCGCCAGAATGAATGAATTTATCAAAGAGTACTGCGTGAACGTTTTTGGCGCGGAACACGCGGTGGGCGGGCCGTAGGTGTCAGCCTCGGAATGATCTATCGAACTGCCAACACTTTATTACCACTCGGTTTTGTGAAATTACTGTCCAACTTGAGGCTAGCTCCCACTTTAGGTGTAGCGTTGTACATTTGATGTAGTCGTAAATTAGCTTTGACAGTAAAGTGCAGTAAACAAGTATTCGGAAAGTAATTTCGCTTTTTACCAGCTACGCAAGGCTGTATAGGCTATATGTGTTTAGGGGTATAAGGTTTTATTCCAAAAAAACTATCATGAATTTGCCCGTTCATATTGTAAAACGTCAATTTTCACGTACCCTACTATCGGTAAAAGCACCGACTAAGTTTCACCCCATAGTACGGTAGGGTAAAATTTGGTATTACATGTAGTTGGGGCTTAATATGTCACTGCATCCTACATTCCTACCGTGTTAACTTTTGATTGTAAGCTAAAGTCCAGGAAATATAGGTCTTCAAATTAGAAAAAAATGTCACCCCTTCTAACTTTTTAACTTTGTGTCCGAGAAGTATGAAGTAAAGTTTATCGAGGAGCGTTTAATTAATACTACTAACTAAAATTCGTTCGAGCGATTTCAACAATATCCTTGGGATTTATGACTATGAGGCAACTTCGGGACCCTAACATAGCGTGTCTGACACATCTTGGTCACTTCATTTGTAATCAAAAAATTCTCTTTTAAACCCACATGAAATTCCTGCGTTCAAGTAAGCGTGAGTCAGTCTCACTAAGGGTTCCGTCCTTTGTTATAACAATATAGTTGTATTATTTCAATATTCGCTGTATGGAATTCCTATACTACTACACTGTTCAATTTTTATTAACAGTGATATTGTCAAATATGGTCTCGTTCATTGTCACCATTTTGGTAAGGAATCCTAACATGTCACAGCCGCTGATTTCAGGTAATTTCCCACCTGTCCCCGACAATGAGCTTGCGCGATGAATAACTATCCAAATACATCCATTGTTTTTGAATATAACAGTTGAAATGCGGAACAATTGTTATCAATGAAATGAATAATCCCGTTGACTCATTATCGTCGCGTTCGATTACGATATTGTTTGCTATTGCATTTGTGATCAACTTTGATATGTTCACTTGTAATAAATTGTTCAAAAACAAAAAGAAAATGTTTAAAATGGTGTTTCTCTGTGCGGTATTTTATTTCATCAAGATGTTTGAGACACAAGAGGTGTGCTCGATTCCAAATACGGACAATGTTTGCATGTTCTGCAGATATTTGTTTTGGGCGTGGGCGCTGTGGTACCAAGGTACTCGTTGTTCCTGATACCCACGACACAGGGAATCCTAGTGTGGGGTCAGGCAGGACTATGCTATGTACTTGTCTGTTTAGAGTTTGTGTATTATTTTATGCAATATATTTTATTTTATGGGTGGGTATAGTTCAATCAATTGTCTTGGAGTTGTTCCCCTTCTGAGATGACTATCCTAGATGGGTCCAAGATGTTTATTACGTATGTGATTGACAGTACATCTTGTCTTCAATGCTATTCAGTTAGAGAGAGAGGTATTCATTTTCATACTAGCTTCTGTTAACGGCTTCGTTTACCTGCCCTGTATAAAAGTAACTATAAAAAACAATAAACAAATACGCTCACGACTGTTTCCCCATTGTTGACATCCTCAGATACATACTCAGTGAGTAGATCTTTGAGGATACCAAGTAGGGGGTAGTCAGAGGCACGTCCAAACATTACATTTTGTACATGCCCGCGTTTTACAAGTAGTAAGCATTCCATATGAAAGGTTGCAAGCCCATCGCCGCTTATTGGAACACTAACTGTTGGCCTTTGCCATGCGAATTTTTGGTTCTAAGGCATGCCGGTTTCCTTCATCGTTTTAAGCACGTGTTATTGCGCACAATTTTTTTCGATTCGAAATATCCTTTCTTGCACGACCGGGTTCGAACCCACGATCTCCGGATCAGAAGTCGGGATATCACCCACTAAACCAACACGGCACGTAACTATGCCTATACAAAATTTCATATAGGCATGAAAATGGTTCATTCGTGAAGATGATAAGCAAGAACAACTGAACATCATTGGTACAGTGGGATTTGTGTGATACTCGTGTAGTGCTTTCCTATGAGACCTTGTTCCAATTCCCACAATACTTTGTTTTGTGTAAATTATTTATCCAGTTTGGAAGCGTCTACGCAGCGTAAAATTGGACTTGGCACTATTCGGGTATTAGTCATGCATACGTGTAGTTTATATACCTGCGCGCTTTGTGTGTATCATGGAATCTGGAAAAGGGTTTGTCAGTCACTTTATGCCATATATACGTTTTGTAGTTCGTTTTCAAAGAATTTTGTTGAGAGTCGATACTTGTCAACTCGTATATTAATGGTTATTATTGTTTTGAATTATACGACTTATAATAATAGACCGTGTTTATTTTATACTTTGATCAATACGTGGGTACGGTCCGTCCGTCCGTGAAGCGTATCGTCTCAAAGGTATAAAATGACACAAAAACGTCTCCGTATTGTGTTACTCATTTATCTATTTGTATACGGCTTCTAGAAATACACTATAAATACTTTTTAGGGTTCCGTACCCAGGTTGCCAACGAGACCCTATTTCTAAGCCTACGCCGCCGCCCGTCGTCCCTCCGCCCGTCCATCCGTCTCTGTATGTCTGTTATAGGGCTGTATCTTTTAAGCCGTAATATGTTAGATTTTTAAGGTTAGAACTATTTATAAATAAGGGCCTGTTGATTTTGTTAAACAATAAAATAAATAAATAAATGTATCCAGTTGTAACTTTTACAGAATTCGTGGCCTCTATGATAGCTAATCAATTAGTCCAAACCCAATGAAATCCCCATTCAAAAAACTCTGAAAACATGTAACTATTTTGTTACATGGCTACCGCTCTACGGTTTAAAGATTTATGGCCTATAAATATTTTAAATTGTTATGTTTTTTTCTGTTTAATTTGAAAGGAAAATCAGAAGACACATCAGAAAGAGATACAAACTGTTAACATCGTAGTATGTAAGAATGTTAATGCGACTCAAGCCTAGATGGTCTGTTCACTCAGTTACAGATGATATATTCGACTTATTTCCTATGTACGTCCACAATTATCCACAGCATGCTAACTAGATAACGCGTAATCGACGTGGTTATATTCAACATGCCATAACTGACGTCGAAGTGAGACATACTCCCAACTCAGATACAAATGTTACAGCAGTTTTGTTTCACATCATCTGTGTATTAACGTAAGAGATTCTCGTTTAATTCTGTTGTATTTTTTTAACAAACTTAAAAAATATACTTAATTTTCTTCCAAAGAAGATGGCATGTTTTGTCGTACAAACAAAAATTGTAAAAAAAATAATCTCTCAGTTGCCGATAATACTTGGGTCATATTTTGTTTTAGTGTTTGATAAACCAAATTGAATTCGGTTTATCAATTTTTTTCAACGATTTTATTTCTCTTTATCCGCTAAACAATGAAGCTGGCTTCAGATTAGATGAGTAAATTAAAATATTTATTAAAATTAAATGTTTACTACAGAAACTAGCGAAGTTAATCGCGTCATACATCTGATGTACTAGGATAACTTTGGGCAGACAGTAATGGCGTATGAGGCTACCAGACAACAAAAAGACGACTATACAAACTCCTGTCTACGATGTTTGCGATGTCTGGGGACAAGAAGCGCGTGGTTTATACGCTAGAACCAGTTGTCAAACATCTCTACGACAATATTTCGCAGTGCTCCAGGTATTTCCGATGTTTGATAAACGTTGGAAATTATAGTGTAAAATGAGTTACAGTTACCTCTTATTTATAATTACTCACCAATGCTAAAAGTTGACTGCTATCCTTTCTTTAGTGTTAGAAAAAGACAGGGTTAGAGTTAGCGACCTGCTTATGAATAAGAGGGTTAGACTATAACTACAGCCAGTACCAAACCCCTTCTAATAGTATGGGTATTCAAGTGTTAGAAGTTTGTACAACTTTGATTAGTTCTAAATAGAACTATTCAAATAAACTTTGCTTTATTGTAAGGCTAGTTTTACTTTCATGTACAAATCGCGTGAGTAACGTGTTGTACAACTGACCGAGGCTAGGCTTCGCCCCTCATGTTAATAATCCTTACAACCTTGATATCTTGACAGTAGACTGTTAATTGTAGGATATCATGTTTTAACCATAAACAGTTCAAATAAAGAGGTAGAAGATACGTGTGTAGGGGTTTTACACTAGTATTGCTGGCGCCAACTACCCATTAGGTTCCCGCCAATAACGTGTTGAATTGTTGATTAAGACTGCTATGACCCGGTTAAGCACGACATAACAGGCGCTTTGATATCTTGCGAGGTCGCGTTGCTGCGTAGACCATGGTTTAGATTTCCATTCTTGGCAGTGATCAGTACTTAATGCAAATTTATTGGGGTAACCTTATTCTAAAGCTGGCTACGCTCTTATATCCCCTTTACATTTCTAGTATAATACAGACCATTGAACTGTCGTAGTTCAAAATGTTAATGTGACAATAACAGCAGTAGCATCATCCTGCTTCAGAGGGCACGTAAAGAGGTCGGTCCCTGCTGTCACACTCGTCAAGCCATCTCTGGGGCCATGGGGCGACCTAAAAACTCTGTCACCATAGTTGGTCACATTTAATACTGACATTGGCGTTGCCTAGCCACATTTAAAAATTAAATGTCTAATTTATGTACCTACTGAGGATCTCAAAAAGTTATACGATAGTAGGTAAAGGCATAATTTATACTGATTGAAGTAGCTGGTATTATAATAGTTCAAGGACTATCCACTAGTTGTGTCGATTAGCGACGCTCGATAGATTCGCCGCGGGTCAAATCATTAAGTGACGCGTAAATGTGAATAAAAGAGCACTTAAAACTACATCATACCGAATCATGTGCAAAAGAATATAGAATTTATAGTCTACCGCCGCAGCAAGCAGGTCACAGAAATAGTCATAGAAGTACACGACAACGTACTTGTACCTAGAGACTGCGAGCACTGTCATTAAAGTGCTTGGCAGGGCACGGTAAAATTGAAAATGTATTTACCATTAAAACGGTAAACTAAAGGACTTTACTTTAGTTTAGTCCTTAACAGACATTTTCTGAGTCATTGACCTACCTTGTACAGACTTAAAAAATAAATACAATAACTTCATTTGGCTGATGAGGATTTAAAAAATTAAATAAAAAGTGGAAAAATTACAGCATTCCACTATTATTTACGAGCAACGTATGATTGTAACTTCATTATCTCATTTTTGGGACAACGGTACTATTCCTGGAAGTTGCGGGTTGCAGTCCCGTTCGGTGTTTTATATTTATTTAGGGCACATTTATAAAAAAAATATAAATCTTTAGAAAGAAAGGAAACATTATATTTTATGGTTTAAGGTAGGTACTACTACTAGATACTATACCAACTATATGTATATTTATTTCTTCTTTCTTTATACTAATAAAGCTGTCTAAGACGTGTCGTGACGCGCTTTGTTAGGGTCCCATAAACTAGCAAAATTATGTTTTATGAAGAAGTATGCATCCAAGATTCGGGGTTAAAAAGTGAGAGGGGGAAGAGATGTGACAACTTTAGCTACTTTCTGGACAAGGACTTAAAAATCAAAAATCATAAACTTCCCTATCCATTTTCTCCTCGTTTCAATGAAGTTGAAAGTTATTTTTATATTTTCGCTTTTTGTCTAGGAAAACTCGTCTTTGTACCAAATGTCTCTATACACCGATACAAAGTCGGACACAAGGACGGAAGACATGTGGACTGTCATGTAGAAACTACGAGGCGTTTTCGCTAATAGTCTTCACAAAAACAAGCTCGCACGCTAAATATTTCCTGAGTAGGGAGTTTGTCTCTTCCGAAGTTGGAATTCTAGGCTTAGGTACTACTACTAGTTAATAGTAGTTGGTAAGATACGGGTCATTCGACCATGTTATCAGAAACCCATCAAGATTAGTATCTTGATCGAATAAGGTATCCTTACACAACTTTTGTGAAACTTTAATCTCCTGATATAATTTTTATTCTGCGCGTTTTAGGGATTCACGTAATTATATCATTATGTTAAGCCTAAAGTACAAGTATGTACTTGTATTAGAAATTGTACCGAAGTTGGATTTACCTAGTTAAATCTTCTGACCCAGATATACATGAAAAACTACGATTATATCGTTCCCAATATGTGCCGGCAAGGAGCGGCATGGGTGCATATGCCTTTCAGCTATATGGCCTGCCCATTGCCACTTTAACTTGCAAATTCTGAGAGCAAAATTAATCGGTCGATATATTTTATACACCTCCGACTGGTTTGGATAATCCTTTAAACCAATGTCAATGACCGCTGAAGGTCGCCTGTGCCAAAGGACCTGGCATGATAATAGAAAACAAAAATATTTACCTGCCCCTTCCCACTTTGATTCAATTAAATGAGGTGACACTGTTTCCTATTTGCGTGACATCATTTACACGAAACGCAAGTAAAAATAACTTTTCGTGGACATAACATGCAAGGTCGTTTTAGATTATAATATCCTATGATTTGATGTCGACGTGATTATCACCTGTTTTGCTAGAAGATTTTGCAATGACTACTTTTGGAATTGAAAAACTTGCGTTTGGTTTCCTATCTAATAGGTTGGGGAAAAAGTTTCTTCGCATTTTTTAAGAAAATTCAAAACATTTTTTAATATAGTTTATTTACATTTAACTAAAGTATGTAGGTACCATTTTGTTCGATAACTTTTTGCCATTTTGTAGGCAGGGACATGATCCCATTGCTATAAAAACTTTGGGGCTTCTGTTCAAAATACCGCGACAAGTGGTTTTGGCAGTCCTCTCGTGATGTTAACCTGACACTGCCTAAAGAATTCTGAAGAGACCGAAACAGGTGGAAATCTGAAGGTGCAAGGTCAGGACTATACGGCGGATGCATTAACACATCCCAGCCAAACTCTCTTAATTTTTGCTGAGTGGCTAAAGATGTGTGAGGTCAAAAATGGTCAAAAATTTCTTCAAAAATGGTTCGGTTTCATTACGTCGTAATAAAGAATCACAAATGAGAACACGGTTCATTAGGTTTCTTTCAGTGAGCTCGTGAGGTACCCAAATATCGAGCTTTTTTGTGTACCCAGTTTTTTTCAAATGCGCCAAAACTGTTTTGTGGTCAATTCCCAGTTCTTCAGCTACGTCGTAACTACTGATATGCCGATCTTGCTCCACTTTTTCAAAAATGGCATCCATTTTATCCGTAATAGGGCGACCAGAGCGACGTGCATCTTTGACATCAAAATTTCCGGATTGAAAACGCTTAAACCAAATTTGTGCTACTCTCACAGACACTGCACTAGGTCCATAAACATCGCAAATTTTTTTCGCGGCTTGCGTTGCATTTTTACCTTTTTTGTAGTAAAATTTTAAAATGTATCGAATTTCTTCATTAGATTCACTCATCTTAACAGTACGAAAAACAAATAAAAATCACACATTTTCCTAATTTGAATTTGGAATTATCTTCTTTAAAATTTAAACTTTTAATGATACCAAAACCAGCTAGATACAAATAGTATAGCCAAAGATATTTTATTACAAGTTCATACATACAATAATGCGAAAAGACTTTTTCCCCAACCTAATATATTAAATTAGTTTCTTATGATCCATTTGGTAAGTATACAAACGTTTTGCTGTACTTTTTACAATGGATCGATGATATTTTCAAGGTTGCGGCGGAGAATAGAGGTAGCACAATATAGGTTGTCATGCAACTCTTTGCTATGACCAGCAGCAACTTCTAAATGTGGATGGTGAACGTTTACATCCGATTGCCGGTAACACTTTTAGGTTATAAGGTACGTTCGAACGCAGCATTACTGGCCCATAAACTTGATCTAAGCAAATGGCACTGTGTCATTTATTATCATTACGACATCCCAACGGAGCCAGCGGCAGGGCTGACACTGACAACTTGCCGATTTGCCCATACTCACGCTTGATTTATCTCTATTAACTTTACAAACCGACGGAATTCCTTATTGGGTTTCTCGAGAAGATTAAGGCACACTGCCCACCGAAGCGGTACTTTAAGCTTGATGTGAATACGCCATCAGCTTGCTTGGTTGTTAAAGAGCGCTGTGAGATGGGCCGTTTTTTCGGCCGTTTCAGTAAACTGTGCTATGTCGGGCGTCACGCGAAAAAAAAAAAAAAATGTACTGTCAGAATTTAATGCAAATGTCATCAATTATGACAAAACACCCGTTCCTTTCAGGTTCGATCCGTTGAGAGGGTCGGTAAGAAAGAAAGAGTTGTTGCGTCGCATTGGACGTTGTGGGAAGGGATTAGTAAGTGCTCCAGAGTCCAGCTTTTATATAGATGACCTGGCAATTAGTAATCTGTGGTTCGATTTAATAATGCTACCCAGAACAGTGAGCTTCAGTGGACAGTAGGCCTCAACTTATTCAAGTCCTTTTCCTATTATGATTGACAAGGGTCGCATGTAATTTGTAGCTGCTAAACAAACTAATTAGATTAGATCAGAGACAGGTTTTAAGAGTCGTAAATCAATTTCTGCCTCTGCTTGTCCTTATTTATATCAATACCTTTGTAAATACACTAACCCAAATAAAATGAAATGAAATATTATGAGGAACATTTATTTGGCACATGATTAAAAATGTATTTTTTTTTCATCAGATATGTATTGATTTTATAGGCGACTTTTACATGTGACTTAAATATAATCGCAGGCAATAAACTTATTCAAGAACCTTCTTTAAAGTCATATAAAACTATTGTAAAAAAACACAATAGAATCAAGAAATAGAAAAGCAGGAGAAAATAAACTTTAAAATTAGCTAAACTGTTAAAGTTCTGTATATTGCACACCCCAAGTTACGTGAGCTTAAACTTAACCTTAACCTTTCTTGAAGTCATTCATCAAACTATTGTACAATCGGTTAAGCCTTTTCGGAGATAAAATAATAGTAATAAAAAACAAACAACCTCTATAATCTTGTCTATGTACAGTATAGTTTGCCTATGTTTAGTTGTGCAATAAATCATTTTCTATATATCTATAGGTAAAAACAAATGCAAAACAGTATTTTTTACACGGTTATCTTTGATAGATAACCCTAGAAACGTTGGTATGAAGTTGCAGCACACCCACGGTGCTATAAAGCAATAGTAATTTGCAGCAACGCCGCGATGCGTGGGTAACATGAATCAAAACACGTGGGCTGCTCAAGGACTTCCCTTTTACTGCAACTAATCTCACCTATTGAGGAAGAAATCAAGTTGCATGTGGCGTACTAACTGCCGGATTGACGCAATATTGCACACACAAAGTAATCAGTTTAAAAGACTAACAATTTTATTTTTAACCCCCGACGCAGAGGGATAAAACCCAAATTAAACGTGGGTATCTGTATGTGGCATTGTAGCTCCCAAACGGATGAACGTATTTGATTTGTTTTTTTTTTGTTTAAATTGTGACCTGATCGAGCGTGTTCTTAGCTATAATTCAAGAAAGCTGTTCAGTCGTGGGTAATCGACGTACGAGCGGTAAAACCGAGGTATTAAAATCGATGTTTTTACTCTTCACTGATGAGACGATCCACTGATGAGATACAGCCGCGGCTATAAGGAATTCAACACTATTGTTTCGCAAATCCATCCAACCGCTGCACCCGCCGCAAAAACAAACAAACAAAAACAGATTCGAAAGCTCGATTTTCCTTGGCTCATCGAGCTTAAAATCATATTTGCTTGATGAGCCACGACTCACGGCGAGGGTACTCAAAACCACGGTTTTGAACTGATACAGAAGCGAGCTTTACCGACCAACCGTAAAACCACGGTTTTACTCGCTGGTGGATCAGTGCCTTTGGAACAACACTTTAAGTTATACGAAATTATTGCAAAATGGTAAAAGACAAAAAACAACCTCTTACCCTAAACCGTCCCTTGCGTCGCGTCGCCTGGTAAAAACGTGCCTTTGTTGAATGCTTTTGAAATGTAATGAAATATTGTTACGTAGGTTTTAAAGTTACACAACGAATTCGGCGACTCGAAATATTTTGTATAGGTAACAATTAACCGTAGGAAAAATTCTAACAATGAGTATGCTTGATTTTGATAGGAAACGGAAGTGCATTAGTTTAGTAGTTCAGGAAGGCTAGGCTTCAGTCAGGCGGAGCCAATAAAACTATTGGTACATTATTTTCTACCATAATGTAACGTAGGTTAGTATAGATAGAGCTATACAATGTGTAGCTACGTTCGCAAATAATTCATGTTTTGTGTGTCTGTGCGTCCGGTCTTGATCTTCATCTCGTCAAGCTCAACTCAATGACGTAAGAAAATATAATTTGTATAGTGTTATTCCAAAAGTTCTATTTCGGTGTTTCGCGGCGTCCACCCACAATCACATGCAAAGCGAGCCTCAGACTTGAACGAGTGAGTGGTGTTCACACATATATATTAAATTCTGTGTCGATCTCAAGAAAAAAAGTTGATAGAATCTTGTAGTGCTCCGCGGTACAATATGAAGAGAAATGTGAGTACAGAACACACGACCTGTCTCACCTCAATCTCTACGCACGCAGACATCATACTTTTTATAAATAGCGCGGACATTGTACTTGATGGCAACACCGATGACACGGTGATGCTGAAGATCGAACGAAATGTTTTGTTTACACGCTCGAATTACTTTTACGCTCACACCGTGGAACATTTACTGCATACATTGTTCTTTGCATCCTCTGCTAACGACGTTTCAGTTAAAAACTTCTTTCAACAAAGATATTTCGTTATTTGGAGCATGTGCCCATTTCCACATTTCCCACCTACGTGTCTCCGCGTCCCAGTTTACTCGTTCACTGCTTTCTAATTAACCCTGAAAAACTTTTCTAGTAGTTTCAGTAAACATTGTCCATGCTATCATATTCGTTCAGATTATGTTTAGCCGTCTGGCGTCTGGTCTGATTGCTTTAGTCATTATTCTTCCTTCTTTTAATGTTCACTCAAATAGAACAGCTATCGACAAGTGTTCATTATTGCACGGATCCATCTGAAACCTTTCTGACATTTAAATGGTTCAAACTTAAAAATAGCCTCGCTGCATTCCTTCTGGATTAGTAACGCGTATAACTCGTCTCTGAACTCGCTAAAACACATAGGTACACCAATTTCGTTGTAACTCGTTCGGATCATTGTTCATTATTTAGGCATTCTAAGTTCTATTTTATCTTAGTCTTGTTTATATATTTCTTTGTTGATTTCTTTGAGTTCGCATTTATACGCTCATTTAGTATTTCTTCTGCGTGTTGCGAATATATTAGGTCTTATGGGTCTGGTAGACGGTCGACGACCTTGCGTTGCCTATTGGATAACTCCAAATGCTATTATAGCAGTCAGCTGATGATCGTTAAGCATCATTCAAGCCAATTCAATTATAGTGTTTTCAATTACATAGTAATTTTCAATTGTTGGAATGGATTGTTTAATTAGTAACGGAAGCGTCCAGAACGCATTTAGAGGTACACACACTACACACACTTTTATCATTTAGTGACTAAAATTTAACCTTGGAGAAAATTATTGGCCGTTGTTGTCATTGTTTTGCACCTTGTTTCTGGGTGAAGTCTAATTTTATATCGATGATTTGGTTAGACTATCCACAGCACACAAGCTGAAAATAATCCCCTCAAGGTGCAAACAAAGTTATGGCAATCGAATCGCTTTGGCTTTTATAAAGATGGAGGCAAGAATCTCATGGCATTGTGTGTCTGGGCAGACGTCTTGTCAATAATGTCCCCACTGTACTGATATGGTGATCGTTGCGACTTCCTGGGAAACATTAACATTTATTGGAAGAATCGCCAACGATAAATATTTATCAGATCTTCTGAACTTTTTGGAAAGTTATTTGTCCACCCGGACAGCTGAATAATTTATTTTATAAACCCTGATGAATAATCAAATTACTAAATTATATATGGGAGAACCGTCAATACAATACTCTTCCATTAAACGTCGGTTTTATAAGGATCGTTGAAGGAAAAATGCAATGTTTATACATGTTGTAATTGATATTGTGCTGTCGTTGCAGGTTTAATAATTGCATGAACACCTGAAACTTAAGTAAATTAAATTAATCATCCTACTGTTTTAAATTTATTCCTTAATCGTCAAAATAAAGGCTTGACCAACAATTTCTTAAAAAATATTTTGTTTTCCTTAATAAAGTTATGTTGACTCTACGAAACTGTAAACAACGTAGTCAACGACACTCGTTACATTTACATCATAATGCTAGGATGTTTCGAACAACTTTCATACGAACCAAACACCTCTTCATATGCTAACGAGCAGCGCTACAAAACACAAACCAAATCCCCCCTAAGGCTCACGCGAAGTTTCGAGACGTAAGCCCTGATCGCACGCGTGTTTATCGCTTCCGGCAAACGACCGTATCGTTCCATTGCTGTTTTCTGTACAGTGCCATACACAAAGTATAAGCCCCGAGCACAATTGGAAATCGAACAATAATTATGTGTGCCTTTTGAGTCTTATCGACTGCACTACACACCGCTCGTGATAAAAGTCCGATTGTTCTGGAATGATCGAGACTGTTCGCGATTAATCGCACCACCCGCGCGCTTTATAAATACAAACGCTCACTTTTCGCCACCGCAGTATAACTTGAGACACGATACAGAACGTTACTTTCGTTCGATACATTTCCGCGCGAACTCAATCATTCGAGTAAAGTGTTTGTGATACATTCCAGTGTTTTTATAAATTAGAAATGGAGTCACCTGTTGTTTTGGATAAACCACCGGAGTACCATGGGAATGATGTAAGTGGATAAGCTACAAATGTTGATAAACTTGAAAATTTTACGAGTTTGAAAACAGTATAAAATTGAATGTGACATTTATACGAGTTATAAAGAATTAAATACCCAGCTGTCACATTCATAGTTCTACCTGACTCTACATTAGGATTCCTTGTGTCGTGGGTATTAGAAACTACAATACCGTGGTACCACAACACAACTCTGAACAAATAACATACAGAAGAACATACAGTTCGGAATCTCGCAGCGGGAATCAAACCCGAACCTATTGGCGTCTCAGCCGGCTAACCGATGTCGTGATATCTTACTATTATTTATGGAAAGAATAATAATGATTCAGATGGTTTATTTACCTATTGGGCGATCAATAAGCCAATAACGATCAGAATCAGTACATTCTGTATTTTAACATTGATCTGAATAATTCTGTTTTCAAACTTTCCAAATTCTTTTATTGTTAAATCGCCTTGCTCATGCCCTTGTTAGAATAATATTGTACGATGATCTCAGATTCAGTATGGTTTTAGTGTTGGACTAAACTCGAGAAACCATTATGTTTTCCTTGTTCTTCTAATCGAGTACCTGGCAACGGTCCAGTAAACAGCATAATGAAACAAAACATTGCCTTTAAGGACTTTTCTACGGACAAAAATACTTCCGTTATAAAACCGTTTCCGTTTTCTTGTAAAACGTACTTTTGCCTGTTCTAGCCTGTTGTAGATAACTCTATACAGTAAATAATCTCGTACAAAGAATACCATATCCCTGTACAATTCTGCTTTTTTTTAGAGCTGTCTGTTAAAGTTGTTTGACTTTATATCTCGCTTTTACCAGTTAGATATATCTCAAAAAAGTAATAGTATTATAATATTTATATTAGTGGATAATGTAGGAAAAAGGAACAAAATATATTTCTGGTTAAAAAAATAAAGAAATAAACTAAAAACCTTTCAAAATTCCAAACACCAGACGCAAGTAAATATTGTTTCTTACGTCACGCGTCGCGTCGTTACTTGAGTCACGAGATTACGGCGGAACGGGGCGCCTGCGCAGCTGGCTGGTTTTGGGAGCTCCATTTATGGATGTTTAAGAAAAACTTTTTACGCTAATAAATAAAACGTCCCCTGCTTAGTATGGAAGTTGATTTACCATTCTTGCAACTTGCATCGACACTTCTTTGAAAGCAGCAAGATGTCGATGTCGTAACTAAAGTTTCGAATAGAGAGAATCTCTTCCACTTTGCAACGCTTTTAAGTCAGAAGTAATTTCTTAATCGCGAAATGTGTGTAACATCATGTTATAGATCACTTACCTCTGTTTGCTTTCCTGTGAAGATGAAATAAACTTCAGTTGCTTATCTTGCAGTGCCTGTCTGTGTCCTGAATACAGTTTAATTATAGGCATTCAGTGGTTTGCTTGTGGTTGGTTCCTGGAGGTTCTCGGATCAATGACTTTCGATTATTGACTATTATTAATGTGATTTGTTTTTGAATCACTGAAATGAAATGCTGTTTTAACTTTCGACTTAATTACCTCTGTTTGTATCGTTTCTTTTGTATTTTTATTTTTGTTTGAATGCTATTCATCAATTGTAAAGTCAACCACTTGAAAACGCATAATTACCCATCTGCTTTTAAAATCACGTTCGTAGTTCTCAAGTTCACGGACAATCCGGTTTTGTGGAGCTTCTTGTAAACATTGAGCTAACTCAAGTCGATGATGTCATTCATATCTTCGATATTTATCTCGGATGAAAATATGTCGTTTGTACAAAAGTGGTCTTAAAGTCGTACCTTGCGTGCGTCACTTCACAAATCGCCTACGCGGATTAGTGGTCAATACTTATACGGACGAGCCGTTTTGAAATATCCCAGTAATGGAATAGTTTGTAAATGCATAAAATATCAATAAGGAGACCATATTAAGAAGGTGTGGCAACGGTCATAAGTTCGTTTGCTACCTACGCTTCCGTAGAAAGACAACTATTTTAAATGATTTGGATCATCTGTGTCGTTTTAAGAATAAACATTTAAATTAAAAGCAGCATTAAAAGAGTAATCAAAAGAAATAAGGCCATAACATTCGAGATAGATTACATATTTCACGTAGCTCAGTGCTCACGATCAACCGTGCAGATTGTACAGTGGTTAAAAGAGAAGATCAGAACAGTCTTTCTCACAAAAGGAAAAACACATTCTTCATCGGCTTTCAAAAAGCTTAGTGTTAAGAGTACGTACAGTTTGCCGGTCAATGACTTTAGTTCTGTTACGTGTTAACCATTCGTGACATCATTGGACCGTATGATAATTGTAGTTATGATTATTTTTTATTTTTCTAGGCGGCAATGTTTTATTTGTCTGTAACGCAAATAGCTTTATGGTACTTACTTTCTAGCTTTGCTTCAGATTTATTTGATTTATCATGTTTCAGTAGTTGAAAATCAATAATTATATGTCACGGACGAGTGAAGCGTGCCTAATGCTTGAGTTTTTTTCTTCCATTTTCCCAGATCGTATTCGGATAAACACTAGCTTGGCAAACACTCATTCACGAGACCAGACACGTGCTCTTTTGGCTTCATGTAGTTAAGTTTTAGCACAGTTTCATACAAATCGACGGTTGTGTACCTACTGTGACGCGGCGCTTTCTGTTTATCCGCCCAGGGTCCACTCTGTGTGATGTCATTCTTTGAAATTGTTATCTGGTTTGATACTAAATTTGACTTGGGTAAGTGCGGTTTAGGCACTTATCATAAGTCGCGGTTATACCAATGAATAGTCCCAATTTACTTAGTTTTACATCAGTATAAAATTAATGCAGATTCAACTATTTGGCAAATAATAAACTTTAAAAGCAGAATGATATACCTATTTGCAACACTATTTACATTATGTATGAAATAATTAGATCTATCTCGATCTATGACGCCGCAAGCAAGATTTGATTGAGCAAATGAGTGAGCAGCCTCTTTTGTCTTTGAGAAATGTTAAGGGTGGTCTTCTCAATTCCTTAATAAGTCTACATGCCAAAATATAAACAAGGTGTAATAAATTGATGTACAGTTTTCATTTCGGCAAATATTGCCGAAATCTGCGTGGAGGAAAACTAAGAGATTTATTTTGAAATTTTACTTTGACTTTATAAGCGCTTGCTTAAATGACCAGCTGCAAAAAATGAATCCGCCTACGCTTCATCAGTTGCTTTTAAGTTCCCTAAAAACATTTTACGCAGTTAACATCTAATATGTTATCTCTTAACTGCGAAGGCAGTGAAGACACAGAAATGAGCAGCCTGTAATTGATTATGTGATTTTTCTTTTGGGTAATAGTGAGACTTTGAATTAATCGATGTCCAGTAACAGTCTTAAATTGAAAGGTCCTCTGTTGTCGTCCTTGCCTTATATGGCTGATTCTTGCAACGCAAACACCATTCGATTCGATATCAGCACATGTATTCGTTCGTCTCTTTCGTTTATTGTGCGAATGAATGAGATAATTAATACCTTTTATTTAACCTCTACTTGTAGTTTTGCATATAAAGTTGAATCATCCGGTATTCGTATTCGTCGGAATAATTGAACGTTTCCTGTATAGGCTACACTTTTACAGCATAAATGAAGTTTTATAATTTAATTCAGTAAAAAATAGGCCCGGAAAGTGTTTAAATTGCCTTGCCTGGCCTTAAACTGTGACGATGACCGAGACGCGACCGCGATGCTGTCATGGTCAAAACATTGCACGGCGCACGCGCTTTCGCTTATCGAATAACTGTGCAGTTATTGTAATCGACTTTACAGATAATCTCTAAAAGAAGTCGCGGTTTTTTAATTTGGTAGCAGTTGCTTGACCGTATCGTTTGTTTTTTTACAGCGCGGGTTCCCGTTTGAAGACGAGGAGGGGTCCGGTGCGTGGAGCGAGCTCGCAGCGCGCCACCCTGACATCGCGGCGCGACTCCGGCAGCGCCCCGCATCAGCCACCTGGGCACGCAAGCGCCGCCCGTCCAGCCAAGACGCCACAGACGGTAAGCTTCCTTTACTATCAGTACCTGTGCTATCAGTGATGAATAAGACGCAAATAAGTTTTGGAAGCAACCTTAGTGAAGTACCGATAATTGGTAAACGATTTCTTAGTGCTAAGCTGTACAAATAGACTCAGTATAGACATCAATAAGCCCGCATCTTACAAATGTTGGCTTACTCGTTATGGTATTTGGCTTTCATATCTATTGATCAAACAGTTGATCTTTCTCCCGATATCACAATAACGGAGATTGGTTACTTTTTGCAGGTCGTATAAAACAGCGTTTCGTTATTCCAGATTTCGGCGAAAACTTCGGTGGCTTCGACAGATTCCCCTTCGACGACATACCTCCAGAATTCAGAGAGCATTTTCCCTCGCATTGGAACCGCAGGTTCGGTTCCAGGGAGGAGGCGCAGCCGCAGCCGCAGCCCCAGCCCCAGCCCCAGGGCTCTCCGAAGCCCCAGCCCCAGCAGCACACCGCGGCTACGCAGACTGAGCGCACACAAGCCGAACCCGCAGAGACGGACCACCTGCAGAGCCCTCTCCCGCAGTACGGCTTAAGGAACACGGTCGACCTCGGCCAAAAGAGCCCCGCAGACCCGAGCCTGGTCGATGCGGACGAGCGCACACACAGGTGTATGTCTGCTCCACCCGACAACCGCCCCCACAACGACATGAACTCGCAGCAGCCCGAGCACGCGCACGCGCACGCGGAGCAACCCTCTAACGTGCGGCACATCCCCATCTTCGTGGAGGGGCGCGACGAGCCCGTCATCAACAAGGCCGACCCCGGCAAGCAGGCCAGCGAGCCACAGCAGCCACAGCAGCCGCACCAGCCGCACATCGACCGCGACCAGTACTTCGCGGACGAGGGGCCCGCCAGCTTCCACCACCAGCCCAACTTCTCGCGCGCGTTCGGCGCGCCCTTCAACAAGGGTTTCCGCCCGGGCCCGCAACCCTTCACGCAGCAGAAGGCCTACCCTCAGAATGCATTCACGCGCGGCGCCTCCCCGCAGCGGTCGCAATCGCCGAAGCAGCCCGCACCGCAGGAGGAGCACTACGTGAAAGTGCCGGTGCATCACGAGCACGTGCCCCCCAAGACTGAGACGCCGTCCAAGCCGCCACCGAGGCAGACCCCTCCGCAGCAGAGGGAGCAGACCCCCCCGCAAGCGCCGCCTAAACCCTCCGCAAACGACCCCATCACGCAAATCCTCAGTATCCAGACGGATGTTCTCAACCTCATGACTGAGGTCGAGAACTTCAAAGGCTCCAAAAAAGACAAACGATACATATTCTTGGACGAGATGCTCACGAGGAATCTCATCAAGCTGGACAACATCGAGACTGAGGGCAAGGAAAATATACGGCTCGCGAGAAAGGAGGCGATCAGGTGTATCCAGAAGTGCATAGCCGTGTTAGAAGCCAAAGCTGAGAAAGGCAACAGCACGGCGCAAACGGATGTGGAAATGAACGATAATGCGGAAAATACCGTGACAGAGGCAGGAAATAGCGAAGTTGCTATGAAAGAAGCCGATCCTCAAGTAAAACAAGTAGAGACACAAAAGGAAACCGAGCCACAGATGGAAACACAGCCTCAAGCAGACGAACCAAAAATACAGAAGCCCGAAACAGCACCACAACTCCCAGAGACTTCTCTAGAGGAAACAAAGCCATCCGAAGATAAGCCAGATGAACAAAACAATGTAGATTCTCCTAAGAAAAAAGTAGTGAAGAAACGCGACAAGAGCAAAGATAAGGCGCTCTCGGGCAGCGCAGAGGCGGCCAAAGATAGTAATAATGTAGCAGAGAATGTGGACGTAATGCAAGTAGACAGTAAGGGAGATAAAACTGAGCAAGTGATGGAAGTAGATGGTGCTGCTAGTCAATAAATTAGTTGCTTAGTGAATTGTCTCATGTAGAAACGGTTAACGCAACCGCGTAACCACTGCACCTTGGATACCTGCCTGGCTAAGTGTTTATTTTGTGCATAACACGGTGTTGAGATTGTTTGTTTGTACATTTTACGTTTTTAATATTAAAACACATGTAAAGGAATTTGTTGTCTGAGGATTTGAAACTGTGTCCTAATTTAAATCCTAACGTTATTATTAATTTATTGTTTATCATTACCTGATACTGGTAACACAATTTTCTAAATAAAGAAGATGAATCAGCAATTATTTTGTTTTATTTACTCAACAACTAAGTACAGCTTAAAATTAAAATGTAAGTAGGAATTATTTTACATAATTATAATAAACATACATTTTATTTGGTTTATGGGTCAGAATAGGTGTACACAAATTTTCTAACATTGCTCTAAAACTATCCTAAATTGTAGAACACACAATACATGGGGGTGAGGTGATTCTAACGGGCCAGCTGGATTATGATCCTGCATGGGCAATTAAAAAGATCAGACCGGAATCACTAGGTTACCACAGATTTTAGACTTTGGAATTGTACGTAATGAAATGTTGACTGTATAAAGTGCCTGTAATTTCACCGGCACCCATACCCTTCAAAGCAGAATACAGCAATTTGAGCATTACTCTTGGCGGTAGGTATAGGTATGGTAGTACTTCCTTGGACGAGCTCTTTCACATGCTCTCGTAGCGTAAACTTAAAATTTAAAGAGTGAGTGAAGCCTAGTTTTGTTTTACATCTGTGGCGAAGCAAACAAATGTTTCCAAGTCTACTTGGGAATCTAGCAATGTATGTTTGATGATAACTGCAGAATTTTATTCACTTAACCGTTCAATCTTATATTTGAATGTAAAATTAGAATTTATTGGTTCAAATATAAACAGGGGATTTTTGAACTTGGGATAAAAACTGTATAATATCTATTCGCTCTGCTATAGCTGAATGAGGTATAATAAAAAGAACAAGCAGAGGTTGTTGCGTGATACTTCTATGCCTAGTCCCGCACAAATCATCAGAGTACAATTATAATTTGTCGTTTCTATAGAATCCTTGTGATGTCAATGAACAAAAAACCTATTGACTCTGACATCGCGAGATCTGAGTTCATAGCGAACTACAAGTATTGTTTCAGTCTTTCTTTACACTTGAATGTCGTTCCTCACTCCCACTCCTTCATGACCCTATCCCAGTCCGCGTCCGGTATGAACGGTTTGTCGATGCAGTTGATCATGTGCTCTCCGCAGAAGATGCACTCGCCGGCTATGATGTCATCGATCTCGTTCCGCAGCACCTCTCTTAGGGGCAGACTGGTGGATGTCACCGTGTTCAGTTCGATGGGGGTCCGGTGAGCTAGTTCACTCTGCTTGTCTTTTAACTTCTTGTGACGACCTTGACCTGGAATTAAGAGAGCATGATTGAGCGAGTGAAAAAAGCGAACAAAGATGTTTTTCAAACAACTAAAGTGACAAACAAGCATACGGCCCACCTGTTGGTAAGCAGTTACCGTAACCTCTAGTGGACGCCTACAACACTAGAGGTAGGTATCACTCGCGCGTTGCCGACCTTGAGAAATAACGTTTGTTTGCACGACGATAGCTGACTAACCGTTTATTCAATCTTGATGAAACTTGGAAGGTAGGTTATACTAATAGAATTTTGTAGTTTGAATATTAACTATCGGTAGAGGATTTCTGAACGATGGGGTTCCTACGATGGGATAGTCGGGTACTTCGCGAGATCTGTGTGTTCTTTTTTAAAAAACCAAAAGCAGTGCTCAAATAATTTACTGTTTAAAAATTAGAATGTTTATATTATACCGCGGTCACTGACGAGGTGGCGGTGGCGGTGAATGGTTGTCAAAGTTCGCATGAATGTACTGATCGCCACCGCCAGTGCCACCGCATCAGTTTGACCGGGGCCTAGGTATCTCACTGAGTATAGGCGCGGTCTCGATGGCCAGGCAGTCGGCGTGGAATTTATGCGAGCACGGGAACAAGTAGAAGGGGCGCATTAAGAGAGTGATGTCGCAGAGGCAGCACGTGTCCGCCACAGACACGATGGCGCTACGACTACGGAACGACTGGATCTCGGAGCGGACCTGGAATACACAACGATCTTTTTATATTTATTAACCCCCGACGCAAAGATTTTTTTGTTTAAATTTTTTTTTAAATAAATTTACTTCAAGTTGGAACTTAAGGTGCGGCAGTTTGTGAGAAATGTTGTTTTTCTTGAGTCTTAGAACTTACATATTCAGCAGATCGCGTAGCCTCTTCCATTTCAGATTTCATCTCTTCTATTTGATTATTGTATTCCTGAAAGTATTTGTAATTTTTTAACCGACATAATAAATTAAATTAAAACACCCAACAGATACCATGCATAGTCCTGACCCCACACTACGATTCACTGCGTCGTGGGTATCAGGAACTACAAGTAACGTGCTACCACATCACCCAGACAGAACATGCAAACATTTGTCCCGCAGCGGGAATCGAACCCGTCTGCTTGTCTTTTGGTGAATGGGAGATTGTGCAATCAGATAATGTAGCTCCTGGCACATTCCCTGAAATTAATTAAATTCATTTATTAAAACAGACAACATATTAGGTCCATTTTTTGTTAGTCACCTGTCTATGTTAAAATACAAGGAAAGCACAATACATTAAAAAATTTAAAATGAAGGTTTAAGGACCTTTACTCGTGTTCTGATCAAGCTGTCAATACATTCATACACAATTTAAATTTGTCTCGATCATACGCAAATGCGTACGTATTTAGATGACGTTACAATTTTGCTATGGTGGTTAAAGCGACAAGTGACAGTAGCTGTTAAAATATTTTTTGAATAGCACTTGACGTTTACGCGTGTTCGGATACGCAACAGGTAGTATTTGATGTCGTACCTGCAAGGAGTTGCAGATGGGCTCCCGGAAGTGGTCGATGGTGACGACGTCGCTGAAGAACGGCAGGATATCTTCAATCTTGATGAGCGGACAGCTCTTGAGGAGGGTCATCGCTTCCTTCAGGTCCTGGTTCTTGGTGATCACGTGCTCGGCTGGAAACAGATTTTTTCGAAGTTTTATGTTATCTTTCCTACTACTATTATAAACGCGAAAGTTTGTAAGGCTGGATGTTTGTTACTCTTTCACGCTAAAACTAATGAACGGAATTTGATGAAACCTTACAGTAATATAGCTTTTACATCAGAATAACACATAGGCTACTTTTTATCCGGGTACCACGCGGGCTAAGCCGTGGGTAGAGGCTAATTTATCATATAGATACGTTTAAGCTTAATTGGGTAACCTCACGACTGTCGTAAGTGCTGACAGTTTTTTGAGCGCACATCATATAGCGTCCAAAGTTGATATACCTTTTTTACTGATATACTACTTATATACTTTTTTTTGTAAATACAAACATTCATATAAAAAACACCCGAGTCAAATATTTGCAGATCATACAGACATTTGACATCGAACCCGCAACCTTCTGCGTCTTAGGCGGGCCTTCACCCACTGCGCCACAAAGGTCGTCAATGTGTGCGTAGCCTATACTAGCGGAAAGTCCTACTGCACGCACGCCGCCGGCAGACACTGGTCGCGTTAAAGTGTGCTGACGTCATTACCGATGGTGAGCCAGAGTTGTCGCTGCGTCTCGTGGGCGGCGGGCATGCTGGCGACGCTCTCGGCGAGGCGCGGCTCCACCTGCAGCGCGAGCTCCACGGCCGACTGCCACAGCCCGAGCAGCGCCGACAGATGCACGCACGCCGCCGGCAGACACTTCTCCCGGCACAACCTGGATGTACCCCTCACATTACACTCAGACGGAACTTCCTACCAGGTACACTCAGGTTATGGAATTATCTGCATGCTGAGGTTTACCCAAGTGACTACAGTATGAGGTTCTTCAAAAAGGACGTTTATATAGGAGTTTTGGCTACGCGCGAGTGATGCAAGCGTCCATAGGCTACCTAACAGGTATCCGTATGCTTGTTTGCCACCTCGATGGTATAAAAAAACTGGACAAGTACTAACTCGCGCACCGAGACTTCAGTACGAGTTTGTATGTTCATTAAAATAATTAACATTATTCCAGTTCATAAACTATGAAAACACCAAACATTGCTCTAACGAAAAGATAGTCGGATTGAAAGACAAACTTAAGTTTGTTTAAAGTTAACTTTATAGTTGAAAAACGTTTTCGCCCATACATCGATATACATCACGGTCAAAACTCCAACTGCAAATGTAAGTTTGTGATTGCAAAACTTTTTTTGTGATTAAAACTACTTTACTTGTGCTGTAACACCTTGCTTCTTGCCAAATTTCATGATTCTAAGTGCTCTATAGGTATTGAGTTATTTGTGAGTATTAAAATATGTCGCATAAATGACCGCATTTTTATATTGCGTAGACTTAGAAGCTTGATTTTTTTAGAGCTCCAAGGTATCATAGACCTACGTATTTGATATTCATTTCAACTTTTATATCCTATTTTTGTCTGAGAAAAAAGGGTCTTGACAGACAGACAGACAGACAGACGGACGGACAAGAAATGATCCTATAAGGGTTCCGTTTTTTTCCTTTTGAGATACGAAACCCTAAAAAAAGGAAATTGGGAATATTCATTATGCGAATTCAACAATAGATTAACATTTATATTTTTATATCTCCACAATGTTAATACAGGATCATCAATGAACATTTTGATCATTTAACCTTAGGCACTATTTTGTTAATAGTCTCACCTCAAGGCGTAATGTACATCATAGTTGACGATGGTGACGTCCTGCCCCTGCCTGGTGAGATACCGCATCAGCGCCTCCTGGTCGTGCTCCACGTACAGCGTCAGCAGGTAGTTGTGAATCGCCTTGTCTTTCACGTTGAAATGCTGCACCATGAACTCCAAATACCTGATGTACAAACACAACAAGTTCGGATATATAGACGCCATTTTGTATTTTCGTTCATCCATCGTCTTCTAAATCCTTGAAGTCAACTGGACATTGGCTTCCCCAAAGTGTGCCATGTCCTAAACAGTCGCAACATCGCTATTTCAGAGCTTCCAGTTACGCTACGAGCGCTTAAGTTAAACAAGAGGCGCTTCAAGTGACGCAATGAACGCTTTAGTTAACTGCAAGCGCTTCTAACTTACGTAATGGGCGCTTAAGTTAAACTAGAAGCGATTCAATTTACGTTACGAACGCTTTAAGTTAACTAAGCACTTTAAAATACCC
Source organism: Perizoma affinitatum (assembly GCA_961405105.1). NCBI lineage: Eukaryota > Metazoa > Arthropoda > Insecta > Lepidoptera > Geometridae > Perizoma > Perizoma affinitatum. Next base: position 2,743,729 of record OY560199.1, read on the forward strand.
ACAAATGATTAATGTGAATACAGACCTTATAATTTCTGGCACGTGCTCCTCGTCAGTCTCACAGGATAGGAAAGCTGGTAGTAACTTAGACGGGCTCAGCCTAGCCCCCTGAGCTATAAGCGCGTTAATCGTCTGCTTAGGAAGTTCCTCCATCAACACTGGCGTGAACTGGTAGAACAGGTCAGGCTTCTTCAAAGACTGCAACAGCTGCAATGCTTCTAAATAAGATTTCTTGTAGACGTACTGAGCGATCACATTCTCATAATCCTCGTTGATAAACGTCAGCTTGATCAAGTTCTGCTTGTCGCCGTGGGAGCTCATCAAGTCGTATATGACGGATTTGACGTGCTGCATGCAGTTCGCGACCTTCGGATGCAGCAGGAACACCTCGAAATCGCTTTGTATCTGATGGTAGTCCGGAGATTCCTCCTGCCCCGTTCGTCGGAGCAGACCCAGCTGGGATAGGTACAGCTCCGTCATCCAAATCACGAGCATTGAAATTAGAGTCTTGTCCTCGTCTTTTAGGGCTTCTAGCCGCTTGCTGAGGTAAACCTTCAAGGCGTCGATCCTGTTCTCTTCTAAGAATATGAGGCAGACGGTTTCAAAGCTATTCTTCGTCTCTGCATAGATTTCAGCGCTTTTCTCATACTCTCCTTTAGAGAATAGAAGCTCTGCTTGTTTCACGTTGATCAAGTCGATGAAGGCAGGATTGTTTTGGCAGTATTCTTTAGCTAGGTCGAACTGCGCTTTATCAGAGTAAATCTTCCAAAGGTTTCGTTCTTCTTTGATGACTTTATAGCGGAATACAGATTTATCTGTAACCGCCCATATTGTCCTTTTGATTGTATCTTTGACTATATTCTTCAGTTTTCCGTGGTTTTCAGTATAAATGTCTTCGAATACTAACTCCTGGTTAAGGAGACATACGACTTTGACTCGGTCTGAGTACATAAGTAAGGCGTGGAACTCTGTTAGGACGAACGAGAGAGGTGCGTTCTCTTTCTCGCCCCCGCTTCCTCGTGGGTAGTTTATGAGCTCGCCCTGTGTGAACAGCGAATTCGAATTCTTCTGTGAAGTTGGGTCCAGCTGCAAGAAATTAAAATAAGGCTCAGCCCAGACACAATGTACGAGTAGGTAACCATTTGATCACTGTCACAATATACACTTATCTACACTAAATAATATTATAGACTACTCATCTTTTTTCAAAAATTATTTCCCCAGGACGTAATGTCTTTTTAAAATGGACTTTCTGGGTGGACCGAGGCTGTATAGTATCCCGTTATAATAATAGGACTGTTTGTGGAGATTAATTATGCAACGTAAATTTATGAAAAAACGGTCGAGCGAATGCGTTTCTTACAAAACGCCATAACGGTCTTCATCGGCTACTTTTTATCTGGGTACAGGGTTAGATCATAATGCATTTTGGTGACCAGATCATATGGGATATACAAGAATACAATTATTGTCATTCCTCTTTTAAGTAGTCATTGACTCAGGTTTTCATTTTACTACATACCATACCTGTCCAAAGAATATCCCTGGCTCAGTCAGCCACGCAAACGTCCTCGGGTTATTATGCAAATCAAAGAAGAACTGCAGCTTGGAATACTTTAAGGTCGAAGGTATCTCCTGGAACCCCGTCTCAGGCATAGTGAGGTACGAATAGAATATAGATTGCAAGGATGGTTTGTAATCAGTTGTGGTCGCTTGCCCAATGAACTGGTAGAGACGAGTTGGTGTTGTGACAAAGATAAAGTACTTGTTGGAGCAGCTGCTCACTCTGTGGAACTGAATGCCTGTGATTGGCGTGTCTCCCATGCCTTTACCGATATCGAAGATCTGTGGACAAATAGCATATCAGCTGGCAGTGTGGGATGGTCGACCGATGGTCAACAAAAAGTGGATATGTAGACACATATCCACTTTCACATTTTTATATTAATCAAATAACCAAATCGATTATGCATTTATACATTTTTACACAGGTAAAAAAAATAAGCAATAAGTAAGTTTGTATAAGCTATGAGCAAATGGCAATAAATGGTGTTTAACTTTACTTATTCACATAGTAGGATAGTTTCTTCTATAGATATAGAAGTATGGATGCAGGTGTCAAAGCCACACAACATTAAATTATAGCCGTGCGGTTTGACGACTCAGTGGCGCAGTGGACGAAGGTCCGCCTGAGAAGCAGAAGGTTGCGGGTTCAATTCCCGCCGCAGGTCAAATATTTGTAATATTTACAAATATTTGTCTCTGGTCTGGGTGTTTTCTGTGATTTTATAATATGTAGGCTATATCTAAAAGTAGTCTAACAGTCATGTAGTTCCCATAACACAAGCTCTGCTTACTTTGGGGCTAGATAATGCTGTTTGGAAATGTTCAGCATTATTATTATTATTATTATTAATGGTGCTTGCCAAGGAGATGTTAAAAATTGCCAGGTAAGCTGGCAAGCAGAAAAGTGCTGCATTGAACATAATAGCAGAAATGTCATATGGTTACCAAAAACTGTGCAGTGTATGTTGTATGATCAAAGTTACCAATCCATCAATATCCTTATGTCCGTAAAGAGGTAGGTAGTTGGGCAGCTTGTGTAAATAGAGACAAATATTAAAATACAGTTTAAAATTCATTCATTTATTCATCAACTTGGATATTGCTAGGGAGACTAGTATAATTGCTGATTCAAAAAAAGGTTTTAGTGAATTGTTAATTCATGAAATGGTACTGACAGCTCAAACAATGCTAGATCACAATTATACTTTCAGCATAATAGGAAAGTAGACACCTTTCCTTTTTATTATGTTTTTTTAATTTCTTTAAGCATTTTTTAGATAAGCTACTTTGTTTTACGAAGTTACTGTATTGACTAATTGTCCAAAAATTATAAAATGGTGCACATGAAAATAATAACAGAATTATTGGAATTTTGTATTTATTTTATAAAGTCATTTTGTGTGACACCATCAAGTACATATGGTTTTCAAGTTTAATTTATATATTTTTTACAACTGAGTAAGAAATAATGTAAGTATTGAGTCACAAAAATGTATAATTCATCAATTGCTTACCTGCCTCCAATACTGCTGACTGGCTGTAAACATCCGATCACTATCAGCTTCCATCTCAGTCTCCAAGATATGCCCTTGCGATGTCCCCAGAAGTATGGGTCCTGTTGTCACCTCAGATGTATTTTCCATATTCCAGCCCACCTCTGTCACCTCATAGTTGCGAGACTTGCTAACTGGTTTGGGTTTAACACTCTGACGGTGTAAGTAGACCAGTTCTGGCCCAGCATCTATAGTTTTTTCTTTGACTGTGAACGCCATCAGTAGGTGAAAGCCCAGGGGGTCCAGGAATATGTTGGTCAGTTTAGAGCTTTGCTGGACAAACTTGGAGTAGTGGATTTCTGGGAAACAATGTTTACTTTAAGGGCTATATTTTGAAAGCAAACTTAAATGCAAGTGAGCATGTGCAACCAATACAGGCAGCCAGGGAATATGTAAACTTAATGGAATGCAAAATTCAATTCAAATTTGATTATGTAAATAGTGATGACATAATAAAAGCTTTCAACCTCATAAATGTTAAACCACAGACCTCTGGGGCGTCTCTGTTCGCGTTGTGAAAATTATTGCGTTATTGCGCCTGAACTAGCTTTTATATTCTATGAGTGTATTGACTGTGGTGTATTCCCTGAATGAAACAGTAAAATAACTCCACTTTTCAAAACGGCACTTTTTCTGATACTGGTAATTTTAGACCAATCTCAGTACTCCCTACATTTAGTAAAATTTTTGAAAAACTTATTTTAAACCAATTGCATAGACATTTCAAATTAAATAATTTACTGCATAATAAACAATTCGGATTTACTTAGGGTCGCTCAACTACTGATGCTGGTATTGAGTTAATATCGCACATATTTGATGCCTGGGAGGAATCGCATGATGCGTTAGGCGTGTTTTGTGATTTGTCCAAGGCATTTGACACACTAATCAGGAAACTAAACCATTATGGTATTAGGAGCGTTGTGCTAGACTTTCTCAATACCTATTTAAGTGATAGAGTACAAAGAGTTGACGTGAATGGCGTTCTCTGGGGTCTCTGGTTACTATGTGTGTACCGCAGGGATCAATTATTGGACCATTTTTATTCTTAGTATATATTAATGATCTACCCCATTTTGTGAGGAACGATCATGATGTTGTATTGTTTGCAGATGACACGTCACTTTTATTCAAATTAAAGCGACGACAAACCGATTGTGACGATGTAAACAATGCAATCTCTAAGGTTGTAAAATGGTTCAATGTAAACAATCAACTTCTAAATGAAAAGAAAACAAAGTGTATTAGATTTATATTACCTTATGTTACACAAGTTAAAGCAAATATCAAAATCAAAGATTTGTCTTTTGTGGACACCACCATATTCTTAGGTATCACCCTAGATAATAAGCTTCAATGGGGCCCTCACATTGATAAGTTATCAAAGAGACTTAGTTCTGTGGCATAATTATGCAGTCAAAAAGATCCATCTTTATAGAGACGTAGACACAGCTAGACTAGTTTACTTCAGCTACTTCCACAGCACTATGTCATACGGTATACTGCTGTGGGGGAATAATGTTTTTGTGCTGCAGAAGAGGGCTGTTTGAGCAATTTATAATATGGGTCCCAGAGAATCACTTCGTCAGAAGTTTAAAGAAATAAATATAATGGCATTTCCTTGTCAATACATATATGAAAATCAATGTATGTTCACAAAAATATTAACTTGATTCAGAAAAAAGCAATAATCACAATGTTAATACCAGAAATAAAGATAAACTCGCTGTTGCCACTTGTAGACTCCATAAAGTTAGTAAATCATTTAAAGGGCAAGGTGTACGCTTTTATAACAAACTCCCAAGAGATGTACAAAAAATGACAATTAACAAATTTAAAAACAACTTTATAAAAAGGCATACTATAAAATATCTGATTATTTAGATGATAAAAACTTTAGATGAGAAAAGGATCATTAAAAAGAATAACCAGACTTGTTTTCTTGCCTTTCTTTTCTGGCTTGGTCGCGGAAGAACAGGCAGTAGATAAGACTGATGTTTCAAAGTCATCCTTGTGATTTTAATGAATAAATGAATTTATTTCTTCTAAGTGACCTATTTTACTTTTTTTGAGGCTGTAGGACTAAGATAAATATAAGAATAAAATTTCCTATCTACCTATTTGTTATCAGCATAGCATAATACACAATATTACATAAGTATGATTGTCCTAACCCAGTACCAGGTCAGGTGTCTCCCAACTGCAAGCCCCATAATACCACAACACCCATGAGTGGACATCCATCCACCGAATATCATAATTGGGGGATTTTCTATACTGCGAGAGCCTACGCAAGAGCGACTATGTAGGTACTCAACCGAATTTAAACCGAGTTTACCTTCATCATTGTCAGGCCTCTTCATGTCCATTCTGAAGAGCCTCCCATTAGCCATCGCCAGAACGAGATAGTCGTTTGAAACCGCTGCGTGCGTTATCAAATCTGACGGATTGAATTTCATTCGCTGTTTGGAGAACATCGGTTTATTGTCATCTAACTGCATGATGTACCCAGAGGATACCATGGGTTCCACGGCTGGCTTCATCCGCTGGGAGCTCTGCGAGGCTTGCTCGTACTGGTCCAAGATCGAAGTCATGATTCATGAACAGTGGCACCACACACCTAAACAATTATCTGTAAACCGATTTATATTGAGCTGCTATAGATTTAATGATAATATCAGTCTAAGCGGCTACGATAGCTAGGAACAAATTTATTGTTAACTACCTAATAATTACGAGTTTATTATTTTCCTCCCATAGTTTTTTGGTTGTTTTGTTTGGTCTATGTCATGCAGAAATTTAAATTGTCAGTGTCACTGTCGATTTGTCGAATTAAGCCAGCAAAATAATCGAAAGGATTCATTCGTTTTTTTAGTTAATTTCCAAAAATACAAAATTGCTTGTTTCTGCTGAAAATGTAAAATAATTTAACTGACTCGAAGGAAAACGTTTTTTTTATTAAATTGCACACCTTTAATACTACACTAGAACGACAGGCTACGTGCACAGACTACGATGAAAACGCAGTATTAAAAAAATACAGATTAATTGGCCATACGTACGAAAATAAACCCTAAGTCGTAAACATAACACCGTCTGTCGCCTGTTTTTTGGCTTTGTTTACTTCATGGCTGTCTAATTTTGTTACTTTTAGCATTCGCAAGGCACTAGTTTCAATAAAGTTTCCCAAATTTATTAAAAAGTTTAGAAATTATCACATTGATTTCCAAATCAAAGAAATACCAAAACTACGTACCTACTGTATCCTATTTATGTTATGTACATAGGTACATAACGAATCGAAAGGTTTCACGGTGGTGAACTGGTTACCGGTGGCAAGTTTTTGAAAACATTCGAAACAGAGTTATAAACGGTGACCTTGGCTTATTATCATTTACTTATCGCGCGTTGAATGTCAACTGGTTTTGTTGCGATTTGTATTTTTTGGCGTTCGTACCTATTGTCTTCACTATACTCGCCCACGGAACGTACATAGTGGGTTCACTTCTGCCCGTTACCAAGTACAACAAACAACAACAAGCGCAATGGCTACCAATGCTCTATTGAAGTCTACTAAATCCACCTGTAAGTACACTACTAATTAATTGTCATCTTTTTTAAAAATATTTATCAAACCGAGTAGCTTTGAATGTGTATAAAATAATGACATGTGATTTAGGTACCTAAACGCATAAGTAAATTTATGCAAATTACTTTCACTTAGGTACAGAGGTACATAACATTACATGAATAAGCTATTTTAGACAGATACACAGAGGTCGTCAAATGGTGTTTTGGTCAGTTCTAACCTTCTAGAGCTTATTTGCAGATGTTAGGAATTTATTTCAAAGTCAATAAGGTGGGTTCTAAGGCTGGGTTACACAATACCTGCAGATAGCATGTCCAATTATATAGAAATGCTTTATGAAGTCATGTGCCCACAAGATGGATACTTATAAAGAATCTCCGTCACTGCTGCAACAAAAAATCTGCTTGCAATATACTAGCATGCTAAGTACTTTTTTATGAAACTTAAATGGCAAACAAGCATATTGCCCACTTGGTGGTAAGCAGTTACAGTAACCTATTGATGCTTGCAATACCAGATAAATAACTTAGCATACTAGTGACAGTCAATAGTTTTATTAATTGAAATCACAAACATCAATTATACATCAAGTTAGGACCTCCTTTCACTTGCTAGTATCTTGTACTTGCCAGTAACTGGCATGTTACAGAGCAAGTTACCACAGCCTTTAAAGATCATTTGGACATTCTTAAGTTCTACCGGTCCATATATGCTGCTTAAAGAAACAGTATCATGAGCAAAGTAAGAGAGAATGATGGAACTGAAATTGTTGAAAATCAGCAAAAGTTCCAGAAAAAGAGCAGAATTAAAAAAAACTCATATTCCTGTTTTTAGTTTCTTCACTACAATGCTTAAAGTCGCTGGCAGCCCGGTCCTTCACCACTCAATTGAACGAGAAACAACAGGAGATCCAGCAGCTAACTCAGCAGTTCGCAGACAAGTCCCTGAAGCCCCAAGCAGCCAAGCTAGACTTGGAAGGAAGGTTTCCTTTTGCACATGTAAGTATTCCATTCTATTGCTTGTATACTTGGTTCATTCTTAAAGGGCCTTAGGACTGATAGTAACCTGTTTAGAAATCATCAAAATTCGTTTTATATGACAAGTTTTTTATAGTGGAGATAGGTATAGTATTATCTTTCCATGTTCAGTGCTATCTTACTTATCTTGGAATGCTTTTAAAGTTGCCAGCACATACCAATTTAAACTCTATACTTATATAATAAAGATTTCAGTTTGCTCTCATAAAATTTAAACAAATATACTGTTATCAACAAAAAGACATATTTGTTTGTTTGTTAAGAATCAGGGAAAATATTTTATCACCATTACTAGTAGTAACTAGTAAGGATAGAGGCAGATGGAAAGAATTGAGGGAGACCTTTGCCCAGCAATGGGACACGAAATGTTAGGAAGAGGGAAAAAACTATGTTTAGATAGTAATAGAAATAGGTTAATTTTCTAAGTAATATCAGTGGGGCTATTTGAAAGAGATTGTTTGTTCAATTTTTACCAGTGACGTCAGAAGCCCGCATTTGACGCATGTGGTTGTTCTCTTTGTCTGTTATTTTATCATTTATCTCCGCCATTCTATCAGATTGTAATGCGATGTTTATGCAATCGATTTGTACGTCTTCTCTTCAAGAATGGCTCTTAGGTTTTATCGTGACAAGTCACTAAGGGGCGCTGCATTCGATTTTAGGGTTTTTAAAGTTTTGTAATTATTTATTTGACAGATAAAGAATCTGACAGATATGGGTCTGATGGGCGCTTGCGTTGCCGAGGAATACGGCGGGCTAGGCCTCGATTACCTGTCCCTCGCCGTAGCAGGTAACATGAATGCAAAAAATTCAAAGACAAAATTGTATAAGTGTCCAAGATGTCTGGAGACACGCTATGCCCTAAAACACAAGTACTCGCCTCCGCACTCTCTGTCTAGGTCTGGGTGTTTTATATGGATAAAAAGTATTTACAGTCATGTAATTTCCATAACACAAGCTCTGCTTACTTTGGGACCAGATAATGCTGTGTGAAAAATGTCCAGTATTATTATTATTAATTTTATTTTAGGTATGCCCTAAATTATTTCGCCAGCTTAATCTTATAAAAATCATAAGATTTTCAATATCAAAGTAAGCAGACCTTGTGTTATGGGAACTACATAACTGATATACTACTTACACATTATTGTATATAATTTTTTTAAATTATACACACGCACTTATCGCAGTTGAGGAAATATCCCGCGGCTGCGCCAGCACCGGCATGATCCTGTCGATACATAACTTCCTCTACGCCAACCTGATCAACGAGAAGGGAACTGAGGAGCAGAAGGAGGAGTTCCTCAGGGAGTTTACTAAAGGAGCCATCGGTTGCTTTGCGCTCAGCGAACCCGGTAAGTAAGTTCAATAAGTAATAGGTAGAGTTCAACGGCCGCCTTAAGACCTGTTAGATGGCTTGTTGACTGCCGTGGCCAAGAATGTTAAGAGTTGAATAAATTAAAAGATATCCGAATAAAAAGTTTTAAGCCTAGACAAGTAGTATACTGCTTCTGTGAAAGGGCTCGTCCGGGCAAGTGCTACCATAACGTCTATTTCTACCGCTAAGCAGTAATGCTCTCATTGCTGTATTCCAGTTTGAAGGGTATTATTGCCGGTGAAGTTACAGGCACATGAGATTTGTTACTACTGTTCTGATCTTGACATCTCAGGGAGGCAATGCGTGAGTGATACCTCTGGTATTGAAAGCGTCCATAATCCAAAGATTTTCATACCATCCTGTTATTATCAAAATCGTTTTGGGGGTTTACCGATTATAAAACAAGTTATTGTAATCGGAAAACCCCGCTCGCTCTAGGACTCGTTGGATTAAGTTGTAATTGATGACAGGCGCTGGTACGGACGTGGCCAGCATCCGTACGACGGCTACGCCGGACGGCGACCACTACGTGCTGAACGGCAAGAAGAGCTGGGTGACGTCGTCGGTGGAGGGCGCCGCGACCGTCGTGTTCGCGACACTCGACCCCGCAAGCAAACATAAAGGCATTGCATGTGAGTTGCTGAAAAACATATTTTCATCCCCAAAACTATCTTATTACTAATAATAATCCTGTCCAGCAGCATTATTTATATAAAATATATGAATTATTAAAAATATATTTTAGATCTCTCTGGGCGAAAGCCCACCTGAGATGCCGAAGGTTGCGGGTTCGATTCCCGCCGCGGGACAAATGTTTGAATGACCTATTGTTTGATATTTGTCTTGGGAGTAGGAATTTTCTAGGTATGTATTTACAAAAAAAGTATATACTTAAGTAATATTATCAGTTGTTTAGTTCCAAATAGCAATCTTAAAATATATTCAATGTGCAGAATTGGAACACAGTCTTATTATAATATAGATTTGAATAGCCATATTACCACTGAGCGTAACCTTTGCAGGTTTTCTGGTGCCTATGGACGCTGAAGGAGTCTTCAGAGGCAAGAAGGAACCAATCATCGGAGTAAGGTACATGTCCTTGAATTAAAGCTTTTCATATTATTTGGTTTATAAAGTATTAACCCACACTTTAGGAAAATTACAAGAATCAGCTTCGGCGGGACTAGAACCCGCGACCTCCGTCTCGGTAAGCGGCGGCTATACTAACTAAGCCACGAGATCGTTACCAGCCTGGTAGAAATTCTTGGGATGCATTGGCTCGACTTGGCATTGACTATGATTAACGCAGTATACCGCGTCATGTGGTTCATGGTTGTTAGCTCAGCGAGCTATTTCAAAGTTAAGCCACACACATAACCACCAATGTGTAATGCCACATAAATGTAAATTAAAGGGTTAAGTAAAACAAATGTCATTCATCACACTAAGGTTAAGTCACCCAGTAGGTAATTGCTAAAGTGTAAAGTCACCCAGCAGTAGGTAATGGCTAAAGTGTAAAGTCACCCAGCATTGGTAATGGCTAAAGTGTAAAGTCATCCAGCAGTAGTTAATGGTTAAAGTGTAAAGTCACCCAACAGTAGATAATTGCTTAAGTCTAAAGTCAACCAGCAGTAGATAATTGCTAATGTGTAAAGTCATCCAGCAGAAGGTAATGGCTAAAGTGTAAAGTCACCCAGCAGTAGGTAATTGCTAAAGTGTTAAGTCACCCAGCATTGGTAATGGCTAAAGTGTAAAGTCACCCAGTAGTAGATAATTGCTAAAGTCTAAAGTCAACCAGCAGTAGATAATTGCTAATGTGTAAAGTCACCCAGCAGTAGGTAATGGCTAAAGTGTAAAGTCACACAGCAGTAAAGCTTGTCGAACAGGGCCGCGACCGCGTGCAACATGAGCCTGGACGAGGTGCGCGTGCCTGGAGGTTGCATGGTGGGCGCGCCCGGGGAGGGGTTCCGCATCGCCATGGAGCAGCTGGACCAGGGACGGATCGGCATCGCCGCGCACGCCGTCGGTATGACACCGGACGCGTCTCAAGTCGTAGCGGATTCACTTTTATTAAAACAGCAATTATGAAATGTTCAGTTCTCAGAATGTCCAATTCGCAAACTGTTCTAATTTTCAGATAGCCTTATTTCCGGAAAGTCCATTTCTCAGAATATCCAATTCGTTAAATGTCTACTTCTCAGAAAGTACAATTCAAATATTCAATATTAGAAAAATCACCAACTCTCTGAAAACAGTGAGTCGAGAACTTTTCGCATAAGTGGATATTCTGCGGCTAAACGGCCAAAAGTATTGTTAAAAATATCAGTAAAATTCAAAGGTTTAGAGCACTTCTTGTTTCTGAGCCGGCTATTAGCCCAAAGATGTAAAAAAGGCATACGACTCACCTAAGCGGTTACCGCCATCGCCGTCGCCTACTGACATATCTGCAATATCAATGTTTATTGCATTCCTGCCATAAGGACAAAGTTGGAACGTCTCATGTTCCCGTAATTTCACCAGCACTCATACCATTCAAACCGTAACATAGCAATGCGATCAAAGAATTAAAGAATATATATTTATTTGTCCCCCTTAAATACAATATTTTAACACAAAATACCTATTATTAAACACAAAACAGATACTTAAAATAAAACAAAGCGAAACGAAACAAACCGACAAACTAAGTACCTAATTTTGTGTTGCGTGGGGTCAAATAGGTCCCCGTCTCAGCATTATGCTGCACCAAAAAAACTAATAGGTCAGTTGCAGCGCTGGTTTTCAGACGGGGCCTTAATGATACCACGAAGACCGGTGCAAAAAGAGAAAGAATATGAAATAATAATAATTAAGTACTGCTTAATTATAAGTTTTATACGGGTCTTTATCGAGTTTACCTTTAATATTTTCCCGATGTTTTGATTATGTTGCAACAGCCGTGGTCACGGGATGACTTGAGTATACGGAGCTATCGTCGAGAAATAGAGGCAGTATCTGCAACTACCCTCTTTTCATCTTCGGAATCAGAAAAGTCCATGTTCACATTACGACACGCTACACTAACCATTACACCGCACTGCCAAATATAGCTGTTTAAGTATTGCTTGCCGGCAGAAATACGAACTCATTCTCAAAGGTACCTTCGAATGTTTCAGGAATTGCTCAAGCGGCTCTTGATACTGCGATAAACTACGCCAAGGACAGACAAGCGTTTGGCAAACCGCTCAGCAGACTGTCGTCCGTAAAGGTAATGAGATCTTCGAGGTTTGAGCTTCTCGGGATGAGTCGAAACTTAGTCAGTGCACCGACTAAGATGAAGACTGATAAATAAAGACCTTCACAGATAGTACGGTAGGTGAAACTTCCCATTTTCACAATATGAATAATCTTCGAGCTAGCTAACTGAGAGCACGGCTTATCGGTTATAAATCCGACTTCGATCGATCGCGGGTTCAAATCTTGCTGAACCAACAAATGCACCCTGTATGTGTTTGGTGTAAAGTGTTGTTTGTTTGACTGTTACCAATTATTTTCTTACGAAAGAAATCGTTTGGTATGATTTCAATGAACGTCTAGTCGAGGAGAATTTGCTCTAATTGTGAGTGGATCTGTCTTTACGCAATGCTAATCGCCAGCGTTTTCAGATTGCATGCGATAAAGTGCATGACCCTTTCTCAACGAATCCTTATGCTCGAGCGCCCATCTGCCGGCGTCGCATCTGCCAGGTGACCCTGCTCCTTGCATATGCACTGTCTGGTCAAAAAGAGTTATTCCATACTTAACCTGACCTTTCCAACCGGCTCTACACGCGTGCGCCCTTGCGCCGCTGCCTATGGTCAAAAAGAGTTATTCCATACTAAACCTGCCCTGTCCAACCGGTTCTCAACACGCGTGCGCCCATGCGCCGCTGCCTATGGTCAAAAAGAGTTATTCCATACTTAACCTGACCTTTCCAACCGGCTCTCTACACGCGTACGCCCTTGCGCCGCTGCCTATGGTCAAAAAGAGTTATTCCATACTAAACCTGCCCTTTCCAACCGGTTCTAAACACGCGTGCGCCCATGCGCCGCTGCCTATGGTTATAGTTATTCCATACTTAACCTGACCTTTCCAACCGGCTCTCTACACGCGTGCGCCCTTGCGCCGCTGCCTATGGTCAAAAAGAGTTATTCCATACTAAACCTGCCCTTTCCAACCGGTTCTCAACACGCGTGCGCCCATGCGCCGCTGCCTATGGTCAAAAAGAGTTATTTTATACTTTTTTTTTTTTTTTTTTTTTTTTCGCTGGGAAAAATGCGTTACGCATTCCCTCCCATTGGGGGATGGGAGGGATATGTGGGACTCCCCGGTCTAAGACCGGTATACCCACTAAACGACCCAGCGGCTGTCCAGCATCGTCTATGTGGAGGAGGACTGGGAATCCGGCAAAGCCTTTACGTCCAGTCCCCCGCCGACGAGCCCCCACCTTTACAGCGGGGCCAGCACGCCCCCCCCTGTAGGGAGGGGCTCGGGAACGACAGTACGGCCGTTCCCGCCCGACGGGGTGGTGAATATGTGCAATGCGGGAGAGGGCGCCCCCGCGCCTATCTCCCGCTATTCACCACCAGAAGGCAAGGAGAAGGCGACTACGATGGCCTTCTCCCACCCCTTCTCACTCTCCCCCTTCTCCTCCTTCGCCGCGGCGGCGCGAGAGGGTCCAGCTCTCGCGCACGCTCAGCCTCCTCCTTCTGTGACATCACGTCCTCACAGAAAGAGGCGACTGCTGCCCAAGCCACCTCGCTTCCCAGCATGGAATTGACCACACCGGGAAGCGAGAGGTCCGGCCCGACAACTGCTGTCAGGCCGCGGCGCGGCTCGGACCACGACGGGCACACCTCGAGGGTGTGCTGCGCCGTGTCCTCCGCTGCACCACACTCGTGGCACAGCGGGGCCTCCTCCCTTCCGATCCGGTGCAGGTACGATCCGAAGCATCCATGTCCGGATAGCACCTGCACCATACGGAAAGAGAGGAAGCCGTGGTCTCGCTCGAGCCAGTCTTGTAGGACTGGCCCCAGAGCGTCCAGGGTTCGGCGGCCAAAAACGGCGGAGGCAAGGTCCTCCGTCCAATGCTGGACGATGGCGTCCCTCGCCTGCTGCCGGACGGCCTCCCGCTCTTCCGGGGCGACGCGCTCTCCCAGCGCCCTTCGCCCCGCCGTCCACTCGTACACTCTGGCGAGCACCCACGCCTCGAGTTCCCAAGGAGGGGTGCCCGCCAGTGCGCACGCCGCCGAGAAACCTACCGAACGGTAGGCCCTGGCCACCCGCTGTGCGATGGCCCTTTGGGGCCTCCGGATCGCGGCGGCGTTCTCCCTCCTTTGGAGGGAGTCCGCCCAGATGGGGGCCCCGTACAGGGCCATACTCTTAAGGATGCCGGCATACAGCTGCCGGCATCGCGCTTTGGGCCCTCCCATATTAGGGAGGAGCCAGGAGAGCGCCCCCGCGACCTTTAGCAGGTGCGTCGACAGCCCGCAGAAGTGCGGGCCGAAGCGCCACCTGCTGTCAAGGACCAGGCCCAGATATTTCATCTGGGCCTTCACCTCGACCCTGACGCCCTCCACTACGATGTGGGCGTCAGTGGGGATGCGCTGCCGAGGCCCGTGAAAGAACACGGCCTCGGTCTTGTGCAGCGCAACCCCCAATCCGAGCCGGCGGATCCTTCCTGCGACCAGGCATCCGCCGGCCGAGGCCAGGCTCGCCGCCTCCCTATAGCTTCTCCCCCGGGCAGTGAGAAGAGTGTCATCCGCGTAGCAGATGACACTCGTGCCACGGAGGAGAGCTCCCCGCAGGAGCCAGTCGAATCCGATGTTCCACAGGAGTGGTCCTAGGACAGACCCCTGTGGAACACCGGACTCCGCGCCGTACCGCCGCATCTGGCCAGCTTTGTCTATCAGGAGGACCGCCCGGTCCTCCAGATAGCTGGCCAGGAGGCCCCGCAGGTACTGAGGCGCTCCATGGTAGCGGAGCGCCTCAAGGATTGTGGAGTGTGGGACGGAGTTGAAGGCGTTGGCTATGTCAAATGACACAGCCAACACTCCGTCACCTGCCTCCACGGCCTCCATCACCTGACCCTTGAGCTGGGCCAGCGCGTCCACCGTCGAACGCCCCCTTCGAAAACCGAATTGGGCGTCCGACAGGTTTGGCCCCACCTCCAGCAGGAGGCCATTGAGCCGGCTGGCGACAATCCCCTCGAACATCTTACCGACCTCATCGAGCAGTACGATGGGTCGGTATGCCGAGGGGGAGTCCGCCGGGCGTCCCTCCTTACGGAGGAGGCACAGCTGCCCCTCCTTCCAACATTTCGGGAACCTCCCCGATGCGAGACACGCATCGAAGAGGTCCCGAAACCTCCCCTCCATCTGGGCGGCGGCAATGGCCACCACCCGCGCGGGGACGCCGTCCGGCCCGGGGGCCGTCTTCTTGGCGCGGAGGCGTAGGACCTCCGCGGCAAGCTCCTCCGCCGTGACCGGCGGGGCTTCTTCCTCCTCCTCTTCGGGAGCCGCGCTCCGCGGGGGGTCCATTGCTGGTGGGGTGAAGTCGGTCCCGGGGGGAAATAGGGACCGAACCACTCCATCCAGCAACGCCGGCTCGAGACACTCCGTCAGCGGGGGACCATAGGGGCGCAGTTTGTTCCGCGCCGTCTTATATGGTCTCCCGTACGGGTCCCTGTCGAGACCCTCCAGCATCTCAGCTCGCGCCGCGTCATCGGCGACGGTCATTGCTGTCTTGAGGACCGTCTTTGCCTCCACATAAGAGGCGTAGAGACGGTCCTCCTCCTGGGGGTCTCGCCGGCCACGCCGCCGACTCCGCGCATACTCCCGCCTGGCCGCCACACAGTCGGCCCGGAGCCCCGCCAGTTCCTCCGACCACCAGTACACGGCGCGACGAGGGGGCGGGCGGCGGGACCGAGGCATGCTGGAGTTGCACACCTCGGTCAGGGACCTCCGGAGTTTCACCGCCGCGGCGTCCACGTCCAGGACTTCGACAGGAGGCGTGAGCCAGTCCTGGACGAACGCCGCCTCCTTAGCCGCCTCGCGGTCGAGGCGGGTAAGGGCCCACCGCGGGAAGGATGGTCGGCTCGAGGGAGCCGTCATCCGGGGGCTTTGGGTGATGGAGACGTCGAACCGCACGTATCGGTGGTCCGACAAGGTCTCCATCATCTCCACCCGCCAGTTCAAGACGCGGGCGGCCAAGACGGGGGTGGCGAACGATACGTCCACCACTGACCCTCCCCGTCGCCGCACACACGTCTGAACCGTCCCTCTGTTGAGGAGGGACAAGCCGGACGAGGCAGCCCAGAGCTCAACCAGGGGGCCCCTGGCGTCGTTCCTCGTATTGCCCCAGGCCGTCGACCAGGCGTTCAGATCGCCCATGACGACGATCTGGCGCGGCGCGGCCCTTCCCACAACCGCCCTCAGGTCTCCGAGAAAATTCTCGAATTCCTGGAGAGGGCGGTTTGGGGAAAAATAGACGCCCACCAGGGCTATTTCTCCCCACGATTTTTTTTTTTTTTTTTTTTTTTTTTTTTTTTTTTTTTTTTTTTTTATACTTAACCTGACC
This sequence comes from Perizoma affinitatum, assembly GCA_961405105.1. NCBI lineage: Eukaryota > Metazoa > Arthropoda > Insecta > Lepidoptera > Geometridae > Perizoma > Perizoma affinitatum. Next base: position 2,760,448 of record OY560199.1, read on the forward strand.
TTTCCAACCGGCTCTCTACACGCGTGAGCCCATGCGCCGCTGCCTATGGTCAAAAAGAGTTATTCCATACTTAACCTGACCTTTCCAACCGGCTCTCTACACGCGTGAGCCCATGCGCCGCTGCCTATGGTCAAAAAGAGTTATTCCATACTTAACCTGACCTTTCCAACCGGCTCTCTACACGCGTGCGCCCATGCGCCGCTGCCTATGGTCAAAAAGAGTTATTCCATACTTAACCTGACCTTTCCAACCGGCTCTCTACACGCGTGAGCCCATGCGCCGCTGCCTATGGTCAAAAAGAGTTATTCCATAATTAATTTGACCTTTCCAACCGGCTCTCTACACGCGTGAGCCCATGCGCCGCTGCCTCTGGTCCAAAATAATGATTTCATACTAAACTAGCCCCCTCCGACCGGCTCTCTACACGCGTGAGCCCATGCGCCGCTGCCTCTGGTCAAAAATAATGATTTCATACTAAACTAGCCCCCTCCGACCGGCTCTCTACACGCGTGAGCCCATGCGCCGCTGCCTCTGGTCAAAAATAATGATTTCATACTAAACTAGCCCCCTCCGACCGGCTCTCTACACGCGTGAGCCCATGCGCCGCTGCCTCTGGTCAAAAATAATGATTTCATACTAAACTAGCCCCCTCCAACCGGCTCTCTACACGCGTGCGCCCTTGCGCCGCTGCCTATGGTCAAAAAGAGTTATTCCATACTAAACCTGCCCTTTCCAACCGGTTCTCAACACGCGTGCGCTCATGCGCCGCTGCCTATGGTCAAAAAGAGTTATTTTATACTTAACCTGACCTTTCCAACCGGCTCTCTACACGCGTGAGCCCATGCGCCGCTGCCTATGGTCAAAAAGAGTTATTCCATACTTAACCTGACCTTTCCAACCGGCTCTCTACACGCGTGAGCCCATGCGCCGCTGCCTATGGTCAAAAAGAGTTATTCCATACTTAACCTGACCTTTCCAACCGGCTCTCTACACGCGTGAGCCCATGCGCCGCTGCCTATGGTCAAAAAGAGTTATTCCATACTTAACCTGACCTTTCCAACCGGCTCTCTACACGCGTGCGCCCATGCGCCGCTGCCTATGGTCAAAAAGAGTTATTCCATACTTAACCTGACCTTTCCAACCGGCTCTCTACACGCGTGAGCCCATGCGCCGCTGCCTATGGTCAAAAAGAGTTATTCCATAATTAATTTGACCTTTCCAACCGGCTCTCTACACGCGTGAGCCCATGCGCCGCTGCCTCTGGTCCAAAATAATGATTTCATACTAAACTAGCCCCCTCCGACCGGCTCTCTACACGCGTGAGCCCATGCGCCGCTGCCTCTGGTCAAAAATAATGATTTCATACTAAACTAGCCCCCTCCGACCGGCTCTCTACACGCGTGAGCCCATGCGCCGCTGCCTCTGGTCAAAAATAATGATTTCATACTAAACTAGCCCCCTCCGACCGGCTCTCTACACGCGTGAGCCCATGCGCCGCTGCCTCTGGTCAAAAATAATGATTTCATACTAAACTAGCCCCCTCCAACCGGCTCTCTACACGCGTGCGCCCTTGCGCCGCTGCCTATGGTCAAAAAGAGTTATTCCATACTAAACCTGCCCTTTCCAACCGGTTCTCAACACGCGTGCGCTCATGCGCCGCTGCCTATGGTCAAAAAGAGTTATTTTATACTTAACCTGACCTTTCCAACCGGCTCTCTACACGCGTGAGCCCATGCGCCGCTGCCTATGGTCAAAAAGAGTTATTCCATACTTAACCTGACCTTTCCAACCGGCTCTCTACACGCGTGAGCCCATGCGCCGCTGCCTATGGTCAAAAAGAGTTATTCCATACTTAACCTGACCTTTCCAACCGGCTCTCTACACGCGTGCGCCCATGCGCCGCTGCCTATGGTCAAAAAGAGTTATTCCATACTTAACCTGACCTTTCCAACCAGCTCTCTACACGCGTGAGCCCATGCGCCGCTGCCTATGGTCAAAAAGAGTTATTCCATAATTAATTTGACCTTTCCAACCGGCTCTCTACACGCGTGAGCCCATGCGCCGCTGCCTCTGGTCCAAAATAATGATTTCATACTAAACTAGCCCCCTCCGACCGGCTCTCTACACGCGTGAGCCCATGCGCCGCTGCCTCTGGTCAAAAATAATGATTTCATACTAAACTAGCCCCCTCCGACCGGCTCTCTACACGCGTGAGCCCATGCGCCGCTGCCTCTGGTCAAAAATAATGATTTCATACTAAACTAGCCCCCTCCGACCGGCTCTCTACACGCGTGAGCCCATGCGCCGCTGCCTCTGGTCAAAAATAATGATTTCATACTAAACTAACCCCCTCCGACCGGCTCTCTACACGCGTGAGCGCATGCGCCGCTGCCTCTGGTCAAAAATAATGATTTCATACTAAACTAGCCCCCTCCGACCGGCTCTCTACACGCGTGAGCCCATGCGCCGCTGCCTCTGGTCAAAAATAATGATTTCATACTAAACTAGCCCCCTCCGACCGGCTCTCTACACGCGTGAGCCCATGCGCCGCTGCCTCTGGTCAAAAATAATGATTTCATACTAAACTAGCCCCCTCCGACCGGCTCTCTACACGCGTGAGCCCATGCGCCGCTGCCTCTGGTCAATAAATAATGATTTCATACTAAACTAGCCCTCTCCGACCGGCTCTCTACACGCGTGAGCCCATGCGCCGCTGCCTCTGGTCAAAAATAATGATTTCATACTAAACTAGCCCCCTCCGACCGGCTCTCTACACGCGTGAGCCCATGCGCCGCTGCCTCTGGTCAATAAATAATGATTTCATACTAAACTAGCCCCCTCCGACCGGCTCTACACGCGTGAGCCCATGCGCCGCTGCCTCTGGTCAATAAATAATGATTTCATACTAAACTAGCCCCCTCCGACCGGCTCTACACGCGTGAGCCCATGCGCCGCTGCCTCTGGTCAATAAATAATGATTTCATACTAAACTAGCCCTCTCCGACCGGCTCTCTACGCTCGAGTACCCATGCCCTTCAAACCGAAACACAGTAATGCTCGCATTACTGCTTGGCGGCAGAAATAGGTATCGTCCGGCTCCGGACGAGCTTTAAATGAGCGCTTCCACCGCTCTTTCTGCGTAGTTACTAGGTTCTATTGTGTGTTTGCAGGACCGCCTGACGGACATGTGCATCCTGGTGGAGACGGCGCGTCTGTGCACGTACCGCGCCGCGACGCAGCTCAGCACCAAGAACAGCGCCATGGCCAAGTACGTGGCGGGCCGCAACGCCGCCGCCGTCGCGGACCACTGCGTGCAGATCCTCGGCGGACGCGGCCTCTCCACGAACTACGCCGCAGAGAGGCACTTCAGGTTTGCACAACGTTAATTAATCTACACTAGGTAACACTCTTATTCATAATCACTCATTAAAGTTAGCAGCGTGCTAAAAGTAGTCTGCCTCTTTCGTTTGTTTAGTGTTAGAAAAGGACAGGGTTAAAGTTAGCGACCTGCTGAAGTTAGCGGGTGATTATGAATGAGGGTGATAACTGATGCATCTTTATAAATCCTACTACTATTATAAACGAATAACACATATGCAACTTTTTATTAGAGTACCACGCGGGCACAGGCTAGTAATATTATAAAGAGGTAAAGTTTATAAGTTTTGATGTAGGGAGTAATCTCCGAAACGATGTAACAATTTTCAAAATTCTGTCACCAATATTTAGAATGGACATTAAGGGTGGACATAGGCTATATATTATCCCGTTAAAATAAAAGTGCTTTTCGTGGAGACCAATTTTGCAACGTAACTCGGCGAAAAAACGGTCGAGCGAATGCTACCTTTCATTTGCAATTTTTATCCAGGTACCAGCAGTAAATAATAAATAAATAAACAGACAGTCCTGATCCCACACTAGGATCCCTTGTTTCGTGGGTATCAGGAACTACGAGTACCATGGTACCGCAACACCCAGACTCGGAACAAATATCTGCAGAACGTGCAAACATTTGTCCCGCAGCGGGAATCGAGCCCGCATCTCAACATCTCAACCGGCTGCTCGGCCGCCGCGCCGCCGCACAGTGGTCGGGAAATCAAGCTTGCCTTTCATAGGATTTTTGAAAATTAAAATGTATTTTTTTACATTTTTAAGTATACAGTTTTGTCGAAAATATCAAAATATTGAATAATCTATGTAGTCATGGGTTTTTTTTTCGAATAAATACCATGAAATATGAGTTTATACATTCCAAATGTATGAAAATGGAATTTGTTTTCCTTATAACTTCTTTCGGTCTTGCACGGTAAAGCTGAAACTTATAGGCATTGTAAAGGAGTGTATAACAAAGCCATATGACCTTTGACCTTGACCCCGGACGATCCCGTTCAAAAGATATGAGATATTGAAAAATGCATATTTTTACGATATTATTATACGAAGAAATGTACCTTAAAAACATTAGTTTGTTATTTTTTTAGCCAGTTATGTTACCTGATGGATCACAAACGACCCTATGTGAATTATCTAGTAGTCATGGGTTTTTTTTTTCGAATAAATACTATGAAATATGAGTTTATATATTCCAAATGTATGAAAATGGAATTTGTTTTCCTTATAACTTATTTCGGTGTTGCACGGTAAAGCTGAAACTTATAGGCATTGTAAAGGAGTGTATAACAAAGCCATATGACCTTTGACTTTGACACCGAACGATCCCGTTCAAAAGATATGAATTATTGAAAAATGCATAATTGCTCGATATTATTATACGGTGAAATGTACCTTAAAAACATTAGTTTGTATTTTTTTTTGGCCCGTTACGTTACCTGATGGATCACAAACGACCCTATGTGAATTATCTAGTAGTCATGGGTTTTTTTTCGAATAAATACCATGAAATATGAGTTTATACATTCCAAATGTATGAAAATGGAATTTGTTTTCCTTATAACTTCTTTCGGTGTTGCACGGTAAAGCTGAAACTTATAGGCATTGTAAAGGAGTGTATAACAAAGCCATATGACCTTTGACTTTGACACCGAACGATCCCGTTCAAAAGATATGAACTAAAATGCATATTTGCCCGATATTATTATACGGAGAAATGTACCTTAAAAACATTAGTTTGTTATTTTTTTTGGCCAGTTACGTTACCTGATGGATAGCAAATATGAATTATGGCCTGAATCAAAGGCGCTCCCTATACAATAAGTATGAATTAATGGAAGATAAATATTTTGAAGATAAATATGGTTAAACAAAACCTAAGATTTGTATTGAGTTACTAAGAAGTCGTTATTTACCTACCTACATATTTTTCTAGTATGACTACCTAACTTAACAATAGGTACTACTCGCTACCTATCCTCGATATCCATTGTTATTTCACAGGTGTGACTAAATGTTTTGGGTCTGTTAATAAGGGTAATTAGGTTCATTGTTTGTCAAAAAAATGCGTAGGAACCTACTTAAGTGCCGATACAACTGTTTATGCATGTTGTTATTGTCGGTGAGTTGCCTTATGGATTAGAGTTATATTTCAAAATAATGAAATCAATCTAAATACTAAATGCACGTATACTTCATCTCACTAATCAGTACCTACTGATTTGTATCGTAACGTTCTCCTTGCGTGAATTTTGAGTTGAGTTGAATACTCAGTATAGAGCTTGTGTCAAATCTCGAAGTATTTGTATATATGAGGCAAAATTCTTTTAACGTGGAAATATTGTTTGAAAAAGTGTTGACTCATGTGAAATTTACTCTATCTGAAGAAGAAGAGACCAACCTTAAAACGTTCTGTGCTACATATACAAGTAATCTTAATCGAAAATGGAAATCAACTAATAGCACACGAGACAATTTTTTTAAAAAGTTCGCTTCCTGTTTAGACTTAGAAATCAAATGGCCGGAGTTTATTCAACTAAATATTGATCAGATTAGAACTAAAGATCTATCGCGTAAGAGACATGAAGATGAAGATGCCTCAACAAGTGTTTGAATAGTAACAACACCTAGTGCTTCTATGCAATTCGCTGTGCCCCATGGTGTGTCTGTGTCAACGTCAACCACCACATTTACTACTCGGAAAGAATTTTCGGATTTTTTATATTAGTAAAACAAAAACATTTGTCACACCTGTGAAATAAAAATAGATATCGAGGATAGGTAGCGAGTAGTACCTATTGTTAAGTTAGGTAGTCACACTAGAAAAATATGTAGGTAGGTAAATAACGACTTTTTAGTAACTCAATACAATACCTAGGTTTTGTTTAACCATTTTTATCTTCAAAATATTTATCTTCCATTAATTCATACTTATTGTATAGGCCTTTGATTCAGGCCATAATTCATATTTGCTATCCATCAGGTAACGTAACTGGCCAAAAGAAATAACAAACTAATGTTTTTAAGGTACATTTCTCCGTATAATAATATCGGGCAAATATAAATTTTTCAATAATTCATATCTTTTGAACGGGATCGTCCGGGGTCAAGGTCAAAGGTCATATGGCTTTGTTATACACTCCTTTAAAATGCCTATAAGTTTCAGCTTTACCGTGCAAGACCGAAAGAAGTTATAAGGAAAACAAATTCCATTTTCATACATTTGGAATGTATAAACTCATATTTCATGGTATTTATTCGAAAAAAAACCCATGACTACTAGATAATTCACATAGGGTCGTTTGTGATCCATCAGGTAACGTAACTGGCCAAAAAAAATAACAAACTAATGTTTTTAAGGTACATTTCTCCGTATAATAATATGAGGCAAATATGCATTTTAGTTCATATCTTTTGAACGGGATCGTTCGGTGTCAAAGTCAAAGGTCATATGGCTTTGTTATACACTCCTTTACAATGCCTATAAGTTTCAGCTTTACCGTGCAAGACCGAAAGAAGTTATAAGGAAAACAAATTCCATTTTCATACATTTGGAATATATAAACTCATATTTCATAGTATATAATCGAAAAAAAAATACCCTTGACTACTAGATTATTCAATATTTTGATATTTTCGACAAACCTGTATACTTAAAAATGTAAAAAAATAAATTAAAATAATTTTTAAAAATCCTATGAAAGGCAAGCTTGATTTCCCGACCACTGTGCGCCGCCGACGTCAACAAACTGACTTCACCCAATACTGAGTATGGGCCACTCTTCGTCTCGTCACGGTATTTCGCCAGCTTCGGCCAGTTTCGTTCCGCGCCGCTTGCGTTGTCGCCCCCGTCTCGCCGTTGGAGGAGCGTCGTTTCTGTAGCCAGGAGTTCTAGACAAATACCTCACGCTTACTTTTACTTTCAAGCTAACGCAAATCTGTCAAGGTAAAAATTGGCAGCTGTGACATTTCCACAGCTAATGTCATTTCCATACAATTCAGTATTTCCGCAGGCGTTAACACCAACAGAAAGTGGTATTTGTCTAGACACCCGGGGTCTTAGACGCCATTCAGCCTTAAAGCGCTTGTAAACGAGCTAGTTTTGTGGCGATTTGCTGCAATAGTATAGGTGCATCTCTTTAATCTTTTTTTATTTTATACAATTACGACTATACAATTTCAGCAAGCCATTGCCATTTACAAGCGCCTTTACACCTGATGAGCTGACTCAGAGCTGATGACACATGTCATCAGCTCAGGTGTTATTTCCATTTTAATTCCGTTATGCCACAACTGCCACCTGGCACCTGCAGAAACAGGCTAAAACAACGAGAAATTCATAAACAAAAATTGCGGGTAATCCAGAAAAAAAAACACGCATTCTCGTTATTCTCGAATTTTCTAAGTTTCGGTCTTGAAAGGTGTTGGCGGCAACACAGAGCATATTTTAATGCAAAATACACGGCAGTGTTTACAAATCTTAACTACACAGAAAATAATAATTCAATATAATTATTATGTATACGGGCTTGCCCAAAAACCAACTTGTCAACTGAAAGCTTGTGTTATGTTTTCAGGGACGCGCGGGGAACTCAGATCTACGGCGGCGTGACGGACATACAGAAGCGTCTAGTCGGACACTATCTCCTGAAGGAACACGATGCTTTGTGAGCGCGCCCGGGAACTCACGCTAGTCTATACCCATCAGTCTATACGCTAGTCTTTAAGGATAAATGTTGATTAATCTACTGTCTTCCGTGAAGTGCATATAATGCTATACTGATATTTTGGGGCTGACAATTCAGACAGATATTATGAACCGGTGTCGTAGTTTTATTGCACCATTCAAATAACTGAACTGTCTATAACTGTTTACAAAATATCTCTGTCCTTCAGAAATCGGCAGTTTAATTCAATTTAATGAATGATGCAACAGAATCGACGACATTTTGAGTAAAGTGGCTTAAATCAGGTATTTAGTTAGAATAAATAAGATTAATCTGTACGGAGGTCCAAGCACGAACGGATCACGTCAAGTTATCGATACGATGATACACCATCAATCATATTGTAAAAGGGGAATTTTCACGTACCGTACTATCGGTGGAACCGCGCCGACTAAGTTTCGACACATTCCGCGAGTCAGGGTGAGTGGTCGGGCTCCATAACATCACGGGTAAAAAAAAAACAACCGCTGACGTCTTCGGCTATTGTCATATATGTTATTTCCTTTCTTAGAGCTAACATAACATTCGTGCTTGGCCTAACAATATATAAAGGCTCTTTTCTGTGATTATTGTAATACAAAAAAAACTGATGATTTAAAATGAAATAGCTAAAGTACTAAAGACTGCTTAGCATTTACTTCGGGAAAGGTCTCCTAAACTCTGTTGCATATACCAGCATGAATATTAGTTGTATGAGAATCCCTTGGATACTCATAATACTAAGATGCAGCGGGTTTGTCAATGGAGAAGACAAAACATATGTCTGTCTCTCTCTATTGACTAAATGAAAAGAGAAAGAATTATCTTTTGTCTTGTTTGGTTGTTTTGGCTTGCGCGCTATCACGAATAACACCGCATTATATTTTACAAATCTATTTGCAATGGCCTTTTAGCTATGCCCGGTCGAAACGAGCTTAGTATTTCTACCCGGGAAAGTTTGATTACGTAGCTATTGAAAATAGCTACGTGTAGACTATTTTTTTAAGCTAGTAAGCGTTTCAAGCCAGGGTAGTTTAATAAGATGCGGTTCTCTTGATCCAGTAACGCCCACTATCACCTAATTCTATAGAACTATGTACACAAAGCTATGGCTATATTCATGTGGGCGGTTAAGCTGGTACGATCAGCAATTAATCGTGTAAAACCTGCTGATGATGATGTGTTTCTTCACCGCTTGAGACAAATACGATTTAGGCGATATTTCATACAATCATTCCACTTCAATTATTTTTCTCCTATTTTATTTATTTATTTATTTTTGAGCTTGTACTTTCCCACTCCACAGATGAACTGGATTATATCTCTATTAATCCAGTTCATCTCTACATCTCCTTCCAGGTGGCCGCCGCCCATACGGAATCCATTTATTATGTTATTTTTCTCATATGTTACTGTAATTTAAAGTAAGGATTTGAATGCTTACTACAGCTGCAGGGTTGCTTTGTATGATTTGTGTAATTTATTTCGCTAGTTTGTAAGCAGATACACAATCAGTATAGTTTGGTACTTATTTTTACTTTGTAAGCAAACATGCTCACGACTGTATTCTCCATGTTGGATATCGTCAGTTACTTAAGTTGCTTTTTTGGGCACATGCCCGCGTTTTGCAAGTAGGTAGCATTCCACGTGACAGGTTGCAAGCCTGTCGCCGCTAATTCCTGCAAAAATAGTTTAGTTTATACTAAAACTATGAACTATTTAAAAGTTGATGTTAGATCGAGAAACTAAATTAACCAAATTGGTGTCAAAATGATTTTTTTTTAATTAAACCTCAAATTAAAAAAAAAAACTTATTTATTAGAGCAAATACAAAGTATGTGGTTTAACTAGATGGAACATCTTATTGTATAGATACAGATTGTAATGCTGAGAGCTTAGTATATTAAGGAGATATTAATTTTACGAAAAATATTGTCGTTACATAGCAAGTAAGGATATTGAAGTCTGTTATATGTATATAGCTTGTTATTTTGATGAAATATATTTTTCTAACAAATGCATGTTTGTACTTTAGTTACTTAAGTGCCTCGTTAATTGGTCGTGCACTAAAACGCTAGATCGAATTGACTTTGCTACATCCTACAGCTATTATAAACGCGAAAGTTTGTGAGGATGGATGTTTGTAACTCTCACACAAAAACAACTGAACGGATTTTGATGAAACTTGACAGTAATATAGCTTATACATCAAAATAACACGTATGCTTTTTATCCGGGTTCCCCGCGGGCGAATCCGTGCGCAGAAGCTAGTGAAACATATATTTAAATTAAATCTCTTTGGTGTAATGTACAAATTGAACACTGTTGAACACACAGACACTTTATCAGTACGTTTTATAATATAAATAGACTAGCTACTGCCCACGGATTCACCCGCGTGGTACCCTTATAAAAAGTAGCCGCTTACCGTTAAGGCAGTGCTTGTGGGAAATGCATTCGTTTTTTCATCGGACGTTTAGTTTAGGTGATGCTTCTATATATGTTCTGTCGTGTTTTTGGTTCTTTCCTGGTCAGCGGTTTCCTGCGTCACTGACCTAAAGAGACCTGGTGAACGTATGGTGGCTCTGAAGAGCCGTGTTGAAAGTAAAACCAGTGTGGAGAAAGGTTACGCCTCATATAGGCTCCTTTAATAGAATTATTCCCAATTGTCCCCTTACTCTGTCCTCTTAGAGGGATAAATGGAAATAAAAGTAATATGTTTTACATTTTATAACTACAAGCTGTTCCAGAATACCTGTTCCATCCTGTAGTTAAGAGTTAATAGGTTAACTCTTCTGCCAATTCAATTTAACAAGTATTTACTAAAAAAAAATACAACCAATTACGCTCACGATTGTATTCCCCAAGATGGACAGCCTCAGTTACATACTCAGTGAGAAGATCTTATTGAGGCTACAAAGTAGGAGTAATCAGAGGCACGACCAAACATTACATTTGGCATATGCTTGCGTTTTTGCAAGTTGTTAGCATTCCACGTGACAGGTTGCAAGCCCATCGCCACTAAATACATAAAACACAAATTGGTCAACATGTAGAATAAAAATTGGTCAACTTTAGGGATATTATCGGTCACCCTATAATTCTAGAATTCAGTTATATTTTTTTTTATAACTAATCAAAATCTTTGTATTTGGTATCTAGTTGTTTATTACAATGATTTTGTTAGTAGAGAGACCTTTGAGTGAAAGACAGTAACTCCCTGAAAGTTCAGTATCTACCTTTATCTAGCGCACTCAGCCAGCAAACATCAGCGTTGCCGATAAGCGATAACTCTTATCATTCCCGCTCGATCGGCCGCGGTGTCATGATGCGTCCAGTACTCTTGACTTTGTTGTTTTTATACGTCTCTTGCCAGGACGATACCGAAGCTGGCCCGAAACAGATACAGCTTTGTGATTTCTGCACGTGCGGTGAGATTCCAGCTATTAATGGCGATTTGGTGTTCAATATACTGTGCTCGGAGGCGGACAAGATTAAGAAGAAAGTGAGTGATTTGGATAAAATCGCGTGGCCGCTTAATTCCAATGGGCTGAAAATCGCCGCAACTTTTGAAGGCCTGGGATTGACTACGCTTGGCAAGTAAGTTTCAATCAGAAAACATTCGAAGGACCATCGTTCATCAGCATCCCCAAATTAGTAAACTGTATAAACGATTTTTTAATCATAAAATACGTGTACGTTCTTTATACTAGATGCCAAAAGTGGGAATAGGGGGACAATCAGCAAAGAAACATCTCGTTTGACCTTGATGGGGCCGAAATTTGAGGGATGGCGCCGGCGGCGGAATAACCCTTTCCGTCATTAAAAACTTCCCATCTTGGTCACTCGCAATAAGTTACACTATACTACCACTTACACTATAGCGTCTTGGATCACAATTATCGCGCCAACAGAAGTTCAAATGTAGATGTTCATAGAGTTTGGACAGTTTCAAAGAAGTCTTGATGTCGGGGTGTTGTGGTTGGTATTGTGGTACCAGGTTACTCGTAGTTTCTGATACCCATGACAGGAAATCCTAGTGTGGGGTCACTGGGTCAGGGCTATGTAGGTCTGTGACTGTTGGGTGTCTTGGGTGACTTTTTTACTATTGACATTATATTATTCTAATGATTGACCTTCCATTAAATAATTGAATTGTTATTGCTAGTTATAATTTAGTCTTTAATTAAGGTAATTGGCCCTCCCTCGACCGTAATAATTAAAGTACCTAAACAAATAAATAAATAAATAATGACGTGTGGCGATAAAACCTATCTAAGAACTTTCCTTGAAGTCAAACAAAGCGATTGCAAAAAAAATCTTTGTAGTCCTTTCGTAGAGTAGGTTAATTTTCTAAAAATTTATAAACCCTTGACTTTTCTGTTTCATCATGTGTTGCAGTATAGTCTCTAGGGACGTACCTAAGACACAAATCCCCAAAAACCGCCTTTGAAGAAATATTTGCAAAAGAAACTGCATCGGAAAAAAAATACAACAAACGAACAACTTTTTACCCCAAGCAAGGACATAATATACGGCTTCTTGCGTAGCAGTCGCGCCATTCCATCAAGATTAAAAAAATAGATTTGTCTACTAAATTTTACTCAAACTAAGTACAGTTTTTTTTGTTTAGTTGGTATTCACCTTGGCTGTTTATCGCTAGTGTAATTAAGGCTCATTAAAGGGCATTCATGTTGACTTACTCTACAGGTAGTAGAGAAGATACTCCGTCCGTAGTATCTTTCTGTTGACATAGGGCCTTTTTTGGAAACCCGCAGTTCCATGTAGGTACTTATCTTTATTTATATTAATTTTAACTATCTAATGTATGTACCTACCTACTTACCTATGCGGTTACTCTATGAATTATATAAGATTTTTATGAGAAATACTATAAAATAGCATCTGCCCACGACTTTTCTCGCGTGGTAGATACCCGGATTAAAAGGGCCTATGTGTTTTTCTGGGTCCCATACTACACCGGTTTCAAATTTCATTCTTATCGGTCTATCCGCTACGGGTTACGGAGCTTAAGTAACACAAGATTTTATAATATCCCAAAAATTCATCCTCGGCGTTACTCGAACCCGCGACCTCCCGCTTGGTATACGCGCGGCCTATATATACCAACTAAGCCACGAATTAAGTCCCATTCCTCATACTTGGGGGCAGAATGCCATATTGTATTACGGTCTGCCACCGCGTGTGGTTCGTGGAGCCAGACGGTAATTTGTATTAACTACTATTGAATCAAAACAAAACAAACAAATTTAACTAAACTAGTCAACCTACCTTCTTAGTATTTGTCTGACTAATCGATAATGAAATATATACTTAGTAAATGGTGAAACGGTTTCCGATAATGATAAGATTGTATTATTACGCTAATGCCAAGGGATCATCCATAAAGTACGTCACACGTTAAGGGGTGGAGGGGGTCGACGAAGTGTGACAAAGAGTGGGATGGGTCCTAAGTTTCTTGACGTCAGATTCAAAATCTTATACATATAAGTGTTAAAATGCCAAATTTAAATTATTAACGAAAAACTTTAAAATGTTTCCAACAAAAATATATGACGTCACACTAGGGAGGGGGGCTCACAAATGTGACCAACTGTGACAAGGACGGAGGGGGGGTCAAAAAAACACGAAATTAGTGTGACTTACTTTATGGATGAAAACCCCCAATGATGAACTTAAGAGCCATATTTAGTATTTAAGACGCTGCCAGCTGCCGAGTTAGCACATCAAAAGCCGCACAAGCTTAGAATGCAATATCATTGAATCAGAGCTATAGCAGCATAAGCAAAACTGTGGCGCTTAATATATAGCGCTAGCAAAAATCAATGACAATCACACGTTTTTGTAATTTAAAATTAAAAGAAAACTTATTGTGTCCCTCTAAGCCTCTCGTAAGGCAATCAAAGGTCAATACCCGTTATCTAATTATAGCATCAAAATGTTCTCAGCGGCCCATCAATCAACCTTCCTAGCGGAGTTTACTTTGCGAATCGTCACTATCACGCAGGAAGTGACCGACTTGTAGAAATAGGCCTACTGCTATCATCAGAATCTTTTGAGAATATTCTGGTTAGGCAAGAGATGGCACAAACTTCAAACAAGTAATTTTTTATAAAATTTAAAACTAACCGTCTCTTGTATTCCGTCCTGTGTTGCAGCCTCCTAGTAAGTTGGTAGTATTAACCGTTTGTAATGCGGATTTGTGCTATGACTTCATTCAAGAATGGTTCCAAGAAAATTGTGTGCCACGAGTCTCGCAAGCAATAGACGATTAAATGCTTAACAGAAAAAAAATAGAAATACGCCTCAATCCAGGGAACATGACCCCCTTTCAACCTTTTTTCTAAAGGCCCGGTGGCCCGCGGTGGCGTGACGAACAAAGGGAAATGGTTTCAAGTGGTGTCAAAGTTCGCGTGAATGTTTTGATCGCCACCGTCACACCGTTATTTTATCTTCACATTCTCTTTATATTTATGTATCATGGATCAAATGGACTTTGACAGAATTGTGACAACTAGCCACAGAAGCCATAATTAAGAAGTTGAAGTTGAAGTTGACCTTTAGAAGAGATAATTTTATCCAGAAGAATACTTAATCGCCACAAGTTATTATGCGGGCTGCAATAGATATTATCAAAATACGAATAGAAAATAAAAATACGCCAATTAGCTGCGGGTTTTTAAATGTTTTGTAAATTTCCAGATTACCACCCAACTCTCAGGTGGAAACACTCCGCTTCGCCAACAACGCTATCCGAGCGTACTGGCCCGATCCGTTCAGCGATGTGCCAAACCTCAAGAAGTTATCCTTCTCCCAGAACGAACTGTGGGAGGTCACGCCCGACCTTTTCACGAAAATCCAGTCCTTGCAAGAACTAGACCTGTCCTACAACAAGCTTACAGAGTTCAATCCTTTGAACTTTAAGCATTTACGAAGCGTGAAGGTCTTTAACCTAAGAGGTAAATTATTTATTTTTTACCGACGACTACGCGACTTAAGATTATGTTACCAAACGTATGTAATTATGTCCTTTATATGAAAGTAAAATAATTGACTAATTCTTGCACCCTTCCCAACACGCAATATAAGTTTTTTAGTAGGTAATCTGGGGGCACGACAAACAGTGCCTTCGCTAAGTTGAGCAAAGCACAACCTAGGCACAACCACGGCACTTTCTACCCCCCTTTACTTAAATGATCTGAAAGAACATATTCCTAAGGTTTAAACAAATGAGTATGAGTAAGGAGTCGATTATATGCGTATATACGTTTGCTCGTATATTCTGGGACACCCTGTATACCATATAATGATAACAACTTTGTCTCTAGGTAACGCATTGAAGACGATACCAATTGAGGCGCTGCATCCTATGACGTCATTGGAAGACGTAGATATGAGCAAGAATAATTTAGATTACGTGTCATTGCAGAAGAACCACACAGTATTGACTGGTTTGAAACGAATTTGCTTGAAGGAGAATAAAATTAAAGCTGTGATGAAGGATTCCTTCCCTGTTGATAACAGCATGTAAGTAGCATATAACTGCGACACAAGAAGCTATTTATGAGTTCGGAGTAAGAGGTTGTTTTATTGTTAGTTTCGTGTGTATGTTTGTATGTGTTTGTTTATATGTTACCAATTGTAACTAATGTTGGCCGAACCGGCTTGAGCGATTCAGTTAAAACTTATTACCCAGGACGCCAGGAACCGGTACATGTGTTTGGGGTAAGAGGTTGTTAGTTTGACCGTGTGTTTATTTATCTGTTACTATTGTTATAAAATACCGATTTTCATGCAGTTTTATGCCTTTGTTTTGTATGACTTTAAGAAAAATGTAGCAAATAATAATGAAACAAAAACAATCTTAAAATGACTATCCTACTCATATATAGTTTAATCTTTATCAAGGTTCGTAATAATATGCGATGCGTAGTTTGTGCAGTCGATGCGACCAGCGTGATGCGTGATGCATGATGCATGATAGCGATATGTGTGATGGTTGAAACCGCATCACGCGCACGGTTTTAAAGAATGTTTCGTTACATTGCATCAGTCTGTACACGGCATAAGGCAAGGTTGAAATTTAAGTAGGTACCTTGAACGGTATTATATTAGTGGTTATGTTTCAGAGAGTTCCTGGATTTATCTTACAACGCAATTGAAATTGTAGAAGAAGACGCTTTTCTCACCTGCAGTAGTTTACGAGAATTGAACCTTGAAGGGAACTCCCTAACGCTAGTTTTCGCACTCCCGCCCTCACTTGAAATTGCCATACTAAAAATCAATTCCTTCCACCACTGGCCCAAGTTTCCACGAGGGATCAAATATATAGATCTGTCGTACAATAAGCTGTCGGACTTGTATGATGAGAGTCAAGTGCGATTTGATAATTTGGAGGTAAGAGCGAAACTTTTTTTTGCATAAATTTATAACCTGTTTTTTCATCAGTGTTGTAATGACAAACATACAAATAAACAGAAAAATAAAAAAAAACTATTTTGGCAAACGCACATATACCTACAGGCTTCTGTCACTACGAGTAAACAACTTTTTTATGAAAATCTCCATTAGAACGAATCGAAGGCGAGGGGTATGGCTGAACCCCCGTACTGAGTTGAATCGCGTTTGTCTGTTACTAGGAACGCCACGCGACTTCGTAAACGTTGAGTTTTTCCTTACAAACTTTATCTTCCGACTGTACTCTCTAGGGGATAATATTTATTTTTAGAAACCAATTTTTTGTTGCACTCCTACACATCAATGAAACCTCCCAAAATCTTGGACTTAAGGCTTAGACTATGAGTTGTGAGTTAGTCTGTTTGTCACACACGCGATTTTATATTAACCGATTTTGAAAACAATCTTTCAGGTCCTGAATATTGGAGGGAACCAGATCAAAGAACTAAACATACAGAAGAAACTACCAAAACTCTTCATATTAGACGTCTCCTATAACCTCATAACTGACATACCGAAAACATTAAACACACAGTTCTTTCCAAACCTGGAAGAATTACACTTAGATGGCAACCCAATTGAGGATATTTACTTCAAGAATATTATTGCACTGAAGAATTTGTACATCGGTGATTTGAGTAAACTGCGGGTAGTTGGTGATAAAGCGTTCAGTAACGTGGTGGGCAGGGGGGATGCGACGGGGGAGCTGTATTGCTTCTCGCTCTATCTGTCGAGTTGTCCGCTGCTCGCGGAGATTAAAGAGGGCGCTTTTGACGGGACATCTTTGTGTATGGTGAGCCTATTTTTAACTTCAAAAAAAGGAGGATTTTATGTTTCTTTTATTATGTGTATTTGTTATCTCATATGTTCGCAAATTGTTAACACATTATGCCGATTATTTTCTTGTTGTATAGAGAATGATCCCGAGGTTGTCCTCTAAAAGTATTCCTGAGGGACTGCTATTTTTCCCATAAAACTTTAAAAAATACATAATCTTATGGAATCACGACTAGCCGAAATATTTTGCGGCTATTGGTTTCCTATGGTACTGCGTTGGTCCAGTTCGTGGGCATTACTCGAGAACATTTCTTCCCAAGCGATCGTTGGTCTTGCGATTTCTACGTTATGCATTTTGCTGAATAGAAAATGCTCAATTTGGAAATAGTGTCAACTTGATCCATAGCTCATGTGTTCTACGCATTGTTAAGGTTAAAAAAACACATTACGATCAATCAAGCCGTTTCGGAGAAAAATGGTGCAGACAAACAAACGAACAACCGCTTACCCCAGTGACATATACCGGGTCTTCGAGTCCCAGGTGAACAGATATTACGGAAATATATGTACTTAGTTATCATTACCAAACATTATTATTTGCAGCTGGACATCAGCAAGAACAACCTGTCATACATTTCCAAAAACCTCTTGAACTGGACATCAGTTACGGAAGGAGTCAATTTGCAGCAAAACCCTTGGAACTGCAGCTGTCAACTGCAATGGATGGAAGACCAGCTTCTTCCTATCATATACAGCACCAACGCGAAACAACTGGATGATCTGAGGTAACACCATAAAGTTATGTAGGGACGTATTATTCCAGTCCTATCCTTTTCATAAATTGAAAAGGCTAATTGACAAGTTAAGGTTTTTTATAAACTCTAACGTAAACCTTCAAATGTACTACATTTGGCATTGGAAAGTTTACGTAATTACAAGTTTTCATGATAAGTAGAATGGGTAGGTTTCAATTATTTTCAACTTTGTTTTTAAGTGCCCTCGAATGTTGCCATTGATCTCCAAAACGGTTTCACGGAATTAGATACTGATTTCTGTAGAGGCTTGGTGATTAATTCCTCAGCGATGGTTCTTAGATCGGTTTTACGGTTGCAACTCGCCAAGGGGCGCTGCACGATAAAAACTAATGTTGCCATTTAACTCGAAAACGGTTTGACCGATTCAGATGCGGTTTTTTGTAAAGGGTTGGTGATTCAACGATGGTTCTTATATTGGTGTTATGGTCTTAACTCGCCAGAGGGCGCTGCAAAAACAAATGTTGCCATTTATCTTAAAAATCGTTTTATAGATTCAAATGCAGTTTTCTGTAAAGGGTTTGTAATTCATCGGCGATGGTTCTTAGATTGGTGTTATGGTATTTACTCACCAGGGGGCGCTGTAGTAAACATTTTTCGCTCGTAAGTAGGGTTTGATGTGTTGCTTAAAGAAGCAACAGACTAATGTACCTACAGATAGTGTTTTTATAGTGATCTGATCACTCTTTCTCTAGAAAACAGTATCCGCCGCATAAAACCTAGGGCCACACTAGAAATAAAAATATAAAATCTCTAAATATGTAGTTTAAAAAATAAAATTACAATTTTTTAAAAACCTACGAGGAACATTTTATTTCATTTCAGGGCAGTGAATGGCAACCCCGACGGATACTTACCTTCTTTTAGAAGTGGGTTTTAAAATTATTTTACAACCCTTTTTCTATTACAAAGATTAAATGCGGAATGGGTTTTAAATAAAAACATACTTAAATTGAAAAGTTCAACAAGTGTTTAATAGATTGACCTATAATTGGCAGGTTAATAATAGTTAATAATCGTATTTGCAAGTTTCAACAGAACAAGTTTATCATAGACAGTTGTACCCGCGACTTCGTTCGCGATTGCCATCCCTCCCGACTAATTATTCGCATTTGACCACAGTTTGTTTCATATTAAGCAACGCTGTAGACTCCGGTGAAGCACTCTTATCAACAAAGTAGCTTTTTACTTTGGATTTGAAAACTCCCAGGTTGTAATTCTCAGAAGATAGTTACCCAGGATTAAAAAAAAGAATAATTAAAGTCGGTTTACAATTGGCGAAGATATCGCGTAACAAACATACACTATAAAAAAACATACAGTCGAATTGAAAACCTCCTCCTTTTTTTGATGTCGGTTAACCGGCTGTGCTTTCAGGTTTTACGTTCGCACCTATGGTTTTTACCACTCGAAAAATGTATGTGCCCATTAACATATGATCAAAACGGTAAAGGAAAACATCGTGAGGAAACCGGCATGATTTAGAACCAAAAATTCGAAGGCATGTGCCAAAATAAGCGGCGATGGGTGTATGGTTTATACACTTGCAGATTGAGTGTGGAGAGAAAAGATCACAATCACTATCGATACGTTTATTCCACGAAGTTTGTACAGATAATTATACCGTTGATGTTTCCTTCTCGTTAGTTACAACTCACACTGAATATAAAAATGTGTGAAATATAATAAATACCTAAGTAAAATGACGCGCGCTCGTGCCAACCGCAGTGTCATCAAAAATGTACAGTTGAAGACTGTACAATGGGCTTGCAACCTGTCACGTTGAATGCTAACTTGCAAAACGCGGGCATGTACCAAATGTAATGTTTGGACGTGTCACCATTGAGCATATCTGAGGATGTCCACAATTGTTTTTTTTTTTTAATTGGACTACGCTTTAATGACAATCTTTAAAGTACCTCCTATCTAACAAAAAAAGAATAAATGTATCAGACTACGCGATAATGAATTACAACCAAGTACACATTTTTACTTTCATCCCCTCTCCCAAGGGAACCGTGTTAAATTTCGGGATAAAAGTATCCTATGTCCTACCTCGTAGTATGAACTCAAATCTCAAGCTTAAAATGAGCCGTACGTTCAAAGGTTCCTGTACATTCCGGGTTTCAAGTTATTTGGACCTAATACTGAGGGTTGTGATGACTGTATTTTCTGAACTACAAAGCCGATGACCTTGAAATATTTACGGGACCATCTTTAAAGTACCTCTTTTCTAACAAAAAAAGAATGAATGAATTCGGACTACGCGTTAATGAATTACAAGTACACATTTTGACTTTCATGCCCTATTCCAAGGGAACCCTGTTGAATTTCGGGATAAAAAGTATCCTATGTCCTACCTCGTAGTATGAACTCAAATCATGCCAAGTTTCATTTGAATTTATTCAGTAGTTTCGGCGTGATGCGCGTTCCAGATACAGATAGACAGACAGACAAAATTTTTAAAAATTACATTTTTGGATTCGGTATCGAATATAGAGTAAACTCCAAAACAAAAATTGTAATATCTTTAATGTACAGAATTGGACCTGTTACATTCTTATTATAATATAGATAGATATTTGAATAGAATATAGTTTAAAGTAAAATGCATTGTCCACAGATGCAAGTACCCGCAATCCCTAGAAGGCATTCGCTTCGTGCACTGGTACGACTGGCCGGAACGAGCGTTCTGCAGCGACTTGAAAACCAGCAACTACATAGTATGTACCACTATTAAAGCAACGTATGCCTAATAATGCAAAATAGTTCTCGAATGACGAGGTGGTACGACGAACCGAGTCCGGTGGGGGGTTTGTTGCGTGTGACCCCAACCAGCCCAACTCCTTGAAGTAGCGGAGAAGGACCGGTTAAATACTCTTAACAAAGCACTTGCAAAGTAGGGGCCTTATACTTTTAACATTTTTAAACAGTTCATTAGCTGAATATTATTTTGATTTCCTCTGTTGAATTTGAAATGACACATAGGTAATTAAAACAATACAAATAAGTGTTTTGATATTCATCTGTTTAAAAATATTTTTAGTAAGGTCCTCATATGGTACCCCCATGATTGGACGATGCCGCCGGTTTTTTATTACACCATCTAAACCTTATTTAAATTGTCGCTCTCTTTACCGATAGTACACGCAAGGAAGAATTTAATCTCTTTGTCTTTCAGCTGGCACCTTCAACAGAAAACGCCCCTCTACAAGTAAGCCTCTTGCAGATCATCCTGGGATGCGCCATCATAGTATCCCTATTCATAGCGCTAGGGCTCTGCGTGTACCTGGTCAAGACTAGGCAAAGGCGTCCTAGGAGGTCACAACCTAAAGCAACCACACCGGCGGAAATTATGAACGGAAAACCGCAGAATGATGAGCTCAAAGCGTTGTTTAATAAGACTTGACTTGACATTGCTTTGGTATCATTTAAGGATATATTATTATTACGTCTATACCACGTAGGTACTTTAACTATTCTCTTGCTAACGCTTCGTTGACTGTTTAAGCGATAACTCAATTTAAGTGAGTTTCGAGATAACGGGTAGAATGTAAAAATCTATTTCCCGTCATGCTTTTATATGATTTCAAATAGAAGATTTTAGAGGTTCTAGTACTTGCAGTTGACGGACACTTGTGTTTAAAACCCCCGACAAATTGACCTGGTGGCTGTCACGTGGTCGTCAAAGTTTTCGTATATTTTGAAAGCCACCGCCATAGCCACCGCGCCAGTTTGACCGGACCTAAAGAAAATTTAGTTTGTAGCAAATCCAGAGATTGTATGTATGTATGCGTTTGACGAGTGAGGTAACGTGCGCGTGGTAACGTGGTTATGATGTTTCGTTACCACTTTTGATAATTTTATAAAGTGTAAATAGTTAATAAAATAAGTAGATACTCAGAGTATTGTAGGTATATTAATCGAAAAATAACGTGATATGTAATTGTGTTACCTTTACAATAAGCTATTACGAGGAATAAATATTTATACATACATTATTTTATTTCTTCATTAAAGGTTGAGGGAAGTCGGTGGGAAGGTGGCCTGTGTCCAGCGGTGAACTTCTTCAGGATGTTGAGCATGATGTTTTTTTTTTTAAACCACTAAGGTGGCAAACAAGCATACGGCCCACTTGTTGGTAAGCCATTACCGTAACCTATGGACGCTTTCTAAACAGAGACATCAAACGCGCATTGCCGATCCTTTGAAAAAATTTAAACGCCCTTTTTGAAGAACCTCATACTAACCTATTTATACATACACACTACACGTTTCATTTCTACTCGACTAATACTGAACCCAGATTACAAGCACACACTTGGCATATTTTCGTTATCTCTTAAAAGGGTTTATGATTTTGCGTATTGTCGACGGACCGTTCCACTTTCCTTTTAAAAGACGTCTCCAATATAAGTATGGCAAGATGTCCTTCTTCATGTAAAAGAAGAATTTTCGTTCTTTGCTCTGAAAATAAGAAACAAATATAAGACTACCGTTATAACAGGAAAAGTACTTTGTTACAAAATAAAAGGATCCTCTCCCTCGGTGTTTATACGACCAGCGCCTCCTAATAACGTGTGGAATTAAAAGCTATATTTACTATACTTTGACGACCTCTGCGGCGCAATGGGCGAAGGTCCGCCTAAGTCACAGAAGGTTGCGGGTTCGATTCCCGCAGCGTGAAAAAGAATTGCATACATTTGTCTCGGGTCTGTTCAAAATTAATACTATTAAAACCAGAAGCATTTAGTTCATCTTCGGGCAAGTAATTATATAGGTGTTTACGCGAGGACCCATTGTCTTGACTCATCAATATAAAATAAAAAAACACGTTAATACGTATACAATATATATAGTTACGCATTGGGACCAGAAGCTTGAACGGTTTACCTGGTCAAAAGGAAAGGTCTCGCAGACCTCCTTATCATAGAGGAACTCGGCCAGGATGCCGGTCTTGTAAGACGTGAGCATTGGACAAGCGCCGTATCCGTTGTACTGCGCCAGAGGTTCCTGGTCAGCCATCGTGGAAGCCAGGTTGTGTTCCACCACGTAGCTTTGACGAGCTGGAAAAGGTTGGCTGACGTGTACAGTCGCAAGCGATACTGTGACGCATAACTACTATGGCTCAGTGTTAGCCATAAGTCAAAGTCAAAATTCATTTATTTATTAAAAGCGCAAGGATTACTTTGAATCGTCGGTTTTATCTACTGCCTATTCCTCCGCGACCAAGCCAGGAAAGGCAAGAAAATAAGGCTGGTTATTATTTTTAATGATCCTTATACAAAACAACGAGTTGCAGCATTTTCAATCCCAAGAGTTTTTATCATCAAAATAATCAGATATTTGATGGTATGCCTTTTTATAAAGTTCTTTTTAATTATGTTTTTAAATTTGTTAATTGTCAATTTTTGTTTATCTCTTGGAAGTCTAACTTTATGGAGTCTACAAGTGGCAACAGCGAGTTTATCTTTATTTCTAGTATTAACATTGTGATTATCGCTTTTTTTCTTATACAAATTAATATTTTTGTGAACATACATCAGATTTTCATACATGTATTGACAAGGAAATTTATGTCATTATATTTATTTCTTTAAACTTCTGACGAAATGAGTCTCTGGGACCCATATTATAAATTGCTCGAACAGCCCTCTTCTGCAGCACAAAAACGGTATTTATATCTGCAGCACTCCCCCACAGCAGTACGACATAATGCTGTGGAAGTAGTTAAAGTAAACTAGTCTATTAGCTGTGTCTACGTCTGTACAAAGACGGATCTTTTTGACTGCGTATGCCGCAGAACTAAGTCTCAGTTATATGCTATACAGCATTTTCTACAAGTCGTCCTTAGCAGTTGTCCTTAACATAAATATACTAACTAATGTGTCTTATCTTATTTATATATCTATTTTTCTAAAAACAATGTTGTTGCTGGTTGGCAGTTACGTACAAACAGCAGCGGCAGTCTTGCTGTTCGGCGTGGACACGCAGTCCCCCAGCCCGTACACGTTGCTGTACCGCCTGTGCTGGAGGGAGTGCTTGTCCACGGCCAGGTAGCCGCGCTCCGTGACTAGCTCCGGGCACTTGCTGAGGCAAGCGGGCGGGGACATGGGCGGAGCCACGTGCAGGAAATTGTACGGGAGGGTAAATGACTGGAAACACAAGTAACCGTGGGCATTCTTCAACTGTAAACATTCATATTAAAATGTAACAATGAATTAATGAATTAAAATACTTTATTGTACACCATAAACAAATAATAAAATAAACATTATATTATTCTTATTAAAGTACAATGGGTGGTCTTATCGCTTAGAGCGATCTCTTCCAGACAACCTTTGAATGGAAACGATACTAAGAAATATTAAAGGATTAAAAAAGATTTCAGCTCTTGTATCAATTTTAACTAAAATTCTATGCATCATACCTATAATAAATATGCTAAAATACGTACCTAAATATATAGTTAAAATACACAAATATAACACTTTCTAAAAGAGCAAAGCAAGACTATGCAATACTATGTTTCAATATTGAAACCTAACAATGTTTTTTTTTTGCAAATCCATATTCTATACTATTTTAACGAATTAATGAATATTGACTTTTGTGACTTTGAATT
Organism: Perizoma affinitatum; assembly: GCA_961405105.1. NCBI lineage: Eukaryota > Metazoa > Arthropoda > Insecta > Lepidoptera > Geometridae > Perizoma > Perizoma affinitatum. Next base: position 2,785,236 of record OY560199.1, read on the forward strand.
TTTAAATTAATTTAGGTAGACAACTACTTTACTAATAGGATAGTGTAACACATGGGTCGTGAGCGATTTACACCCGAGATATTTTGGACGAGACGCTAAAGAGTTCGAGGGTGTAATTGATCACTTACAACCGATAATAACACATAAAGTCGTATAAAATAAATTGAATTTTCTTATCAGTCAACTAGTCGCTATTTGCCAATAGGAAAATGTTTGTTCCCGGTTTCCCGACTGGACTGTGGCCAGTATTATTTTTGAATAAAAATAAGGATTTGTCATGGGAACTGTATTTCATTCATTGTGGCATATTATAAATGTAATAAGCTTCGTTCTAATTTCAATGGAAATGTGTCAAAGAAGTTTCAATTTATATTATACGAACCTAAGCTATGTGTATATGACCAGCCCACTGCTACTTCAGTTAGCTTAACCTCTGCGCTATGTTAAGGCAATCGTTGAGGTAGATGATTTCTTGAGTGGAGACTGTGTCTGGGCAAACGTAATGTGGGACGCCCGCGGCTTGCCTCAGAAAGATGGCGCGGCGGCCAGAAAGTGGTTGAGAAGTGCCGAACACCGGGCTCAGTGGCGCATGTTGGGCCTATGTCCAGCAGTGGACTGGTGTGGGCTGATGATGATGATAAAATGATGTGTAGTCGAAAGTAAATCTTATTCTTACCCCTCCGCTTTCGTTGAGGAAGTGAGCGCCCTTGGACGTGATTTCCACCAGCTCCGTGTCAACGCTGACGGCAATGTTGCGGTCCGCCGCGAATTGTGACAGCGCTGCCGCGTACTTGGGCACGCCGAACATGTGATGAGCGCCCGTCGTGTACGTTATGCTTGTTTGGGCGCGAATTTTATTCTGCAAACGAAAGCAAAACACTTTAATACTGGCTAAACAAGGACACAAAATTTGAAACTTACTGGCGGCTGCTTGTTTCTTCAGATTAATTAAGGTCCCGGTCAAATTGACGCGGTGGCTGTGGCGATAAATACACTTGAAATTTGACAACCATTTCCCTTTCATCGTCACCGCCACCACCCACCACTTCAGTTTGACCAGGCCCTAAAACATGGACTGACCCCAAAAACTGAACGTTTTTCCACAAGCCACTGCATGATATGAATTGCACTGCATGGTGGTCTGTGCAAAAATGCATGCCTTCTCTAACTACGAATTCCTGGTACTATGTCATCGGGCCAGCACAGCGTTCCACAGCCAGAGACTCCAGGTTACCTTTCTCCAATAATCATCAGCTAGGTACATAATCTTCTGCGCAGCCCCGGAGCACTTGCCCCCGCAGCGAGGGTACGTGAACACGGCGTGCCCTCCTCTGAACTGCTTGAGGAGGGACCACGTCTTCTTGCAGTGCTTGGGTGCATATATGGTGCTCACAGGGCTGGCGGAGTCCAACGCTTCTTTAAGTCCTGGGATCTGTGAAATGTCTTTGAATACTTGACGACCTCTGTGGCGCAACGGGTGAGTAGCCAGCTGAGCAGAGGGTTTGATTCCCGCTGTGGGAATGTTTGCTTATTCTGCAGATATTTATTCCGGATATGGGTGTTGTAGTGCCATGGTACCTACTCGTAGTGCCTGATACCCACGACACAGGGAATCCTAGAGTCAGAACCTAGATTCCTAGGTGTAGGTAAGTGACTATTGGGTGTTTATTTATTTGTATTTAGATGTCTGCTAAATAGGTAATACAGAACCGTGCTTCCGATGAACACATAGACTCAGTGAGCCACCTTCTAGTCAAGTCTAAGTTTTGATGTATACGATAAAATAGAACCTGTTAAATAGAACTCACCACATTTTTTCAAAATTTTAAAACCGCCGTTTTTTATTTCGTTGCCTTTTGCAACGCTCTCTAGCCGCTCCCAGAAATAATACAGAAATACAGATTTATTCCTAACACCATTGTACAAGTCAGAAAGAGGAAACAAAATAAAGAAAATATCATATAGAAGCAAGTAGGTACTAGTTATCATTATAATACAGGTAGTACATAAAATTCATTTATTTAAACCGACCTTTTTGATTTAGCTAACTTGTGGGTGGGCGTAACAAGTCGGTAATGGTGTTTGTTGCTACGCATGGCAAGGCCGGCGTTTAACGGACACCACCGGAACAGGTCCAAGTTATTTGTGGGTGAATGTTGCAACCTGGTATATGAGTTCCCCGGGGATTGTCATTATGTTGAGCTCCTTGAACAGCTCCCTAAAGGCGAGCTAACCAAAGAACCTGAATTTACCAAAGAACCTTGCTATATATAGGTACTAAAGAACGAAAAATAATAGAGAATTCTGAATGAAAGGCGATCATACCCTACTAATATTTAGAAAAAGCCATTTAAAAAAATATTTATTCGGATTACCTTCAATTATTGAAAAATACCGAAATCCGACGACAAGTGACGAACGATTGACAAGTCAAATTATCATCACAAGCCCGTATTCTGCGACCATATTGATAGTTAATATGTGAAAGTACAACTCATTTGAATTGTTTAACGTTCCTCCCCATTTGACATTCAGATGGATAATATCATAGGCTGATCATATGTCTACATTTAAGGCATTTAAGGCCTAATTGCGGCAAAATGGTAGTTCCGCAGTTTCTTGGTCATAAATGTGCTGACCATTGCTGGTCAAAAATCAACCCTAAAATTATTAAAATGTAAGATCAAACCCGTTCGTAATCATTCTTCAATCCGATCGCCACGACCATGTAGTCATACACAATTTTATCCCCACACCGGGTGAAGACCGTATTGTTACATGGGTCAAAGTCCTCAGCGTGGTCTTTCATCCAGCCCACACAGCTGGGTAGTACTGACTCGGTGGGTTTGTTGGTGTCACTGAAGTTCTTAATGCCGGCGGCTACCAGCGTGAATAGTGGCTGGTTGTAGTGAATCTGAAATTTTGAAATGTTATCTATTGAAACTGTCCAGTTGTTCCGGAGGGGTCACGAACTATACCTGTTCTACATTTAATCCAAATAGGTTCAGCCGTTTTTGTTTTCAATTTTTATTTATTAATAGAGGGTTTTTTCACAGGTTAAACATGCCACCTTCAAAAGGGAAGGTACAGCGTTATGAATATACTATGAACAACAAACATCAATGGATCCGTACCTAAACTCTTTTGAGCCCTAAGATTCTTGTGATGTGATCGATGGTGAACCAATGTGGTGGAAGTAACCAGTATTACCGGGGAAGGCTCCAACACGATGATGTCGTGTTCCCGTAGCTTCCGTGCGAATCGCCACGTCACGCTGCAGCCGCCAGCTCCGGCGCCCACTATCAGGAGTTTGCACCTCAAACATAATGTTTCGTAAGGATATTACCGAACTAACTTTTGTCTATCATCTATAATTTATTAAACTAATAAAACATTAATTAATAAAACAAAAACAAAAAACAAACACTTCCACGACTGTTCAGCCATGGTGGATATCCTCAGATGCATACTCGGTGAGTAGATCTTTGAGGATACCAGGTAGGGGGTAGTCAGAGGCACGTCCAAACATTAAATTTAGTACATGCCCGCGTTTTACAAGTAGTAAGTATTCCACGTGACAATTTGCAAGCCTATCGCCGCTTATTGGAACACTAACTGTTGGCATATGCCTTCGAATTTTTGGTACTTGGGCATGCCGGTTTCCTCATCGTTTCCTTCATCGTTTTGAGCACGTGTTAATGCGCACATAATTTTTTCAAGTGGAAAAATACATTGGTGCACGACCGGGTTCGAACCCACGACCTCCGGATCAGAAGTCGGGGTATCGCCCACTAGGCTAACACGGCTTTTTAGTCGGGGTATCGCCCACTAGGCCAACACGGCTTTTTATTAATAATTAATTAATTTAATATTTAGATATTGTTTGTGTAAATCCCGTGTATGTATTGTCTGTTTGTTTTATATTGTGCAACGTTTGCAAAAAAAAATTATTTCTTTTTCTTTCAAACCGTTATTCCGATATTTCGCCACAGTTGCATGAACTTACCATGACCACGGGAATCTTATTTGTAACTAGCTCATCCAAGTGGTTATTTTAATCCAAAGGAAATTAACGAATGATTTATAAGGAGAGTCTCAGTGTGTGGACAGTACCCGAAGTCTCATTGATGGGTCCAATGGGACCAAAGGTATCCCGTCTAGGCCATCACGCGCACTAAAATCATTCCTAAGACTAACCTACAGCCACCTATGACTACAATAGCAGTTAAAGTTTATACACGCTTTACTCACTTGTGTTTATGTCTAGCTTTGGAGACGCAATAATATCTAGCAGCTGTATTCAAGTGTTTGATGGTGGCCATCACACGGAGAATTTATCTTAAAGTTTAACCAAACGTTGGGTTACATGTTTCATAGAAATATGACAAAATACGCAGCCATCTAGATTACCTTTCATAGGTCAAGAAGTACGGAATATAATCGTGCGACGAGTGTTCATTAAATAATATCTAAGTATTAAAAAACGGTTATTTATAAAAATAAAATGGTTTTATTTAAAATATTTCAAAAAAAAAGTTATCCGTATTTACATAAATATATGTTAAATCTCCAGGTACATAAGAAAAAAAACAATCATATAGGCAAATGTAAATAGTACATTATATCACGACAGAGTGTTATTACATATAAATACAAAGTATGAGGCAATCTCATTTTAAATTGAGTATACGACACAAATCAAATAGATTGTATTTAAGAGACATATAAAATTTAAAAACGTTTTCTCTTCGCTAATATAACAAATAAACAACGATGCTAATTTCATTAAATCACAGATCAATATCAATTTAATAAATATAACAATAAAATATACCTTGTCTTAACATACCAAATCACCACCTAAGGATAGCAATCAACACTTGAGGAGCAGACGAAAAATAAAAAATGTGAAATCATTTATTAAATTAAGTCAAATCAACTTCCATTCAACTTGAACTGATATTCACATTACTTATACTTTGTACCGTTTCTTAATCGCTTCATAATCTAACACTGGAATCGTCTTCAGTCATTCGATAACTCTTACAATACAAGGATATCATTTAGCGTCAACGCATCGGTGATTTATTCGTAAAACCTAGCAGTCAGTTTACTTAGCGAGTGGATTGATGATCTTCCTTATCATTTCGGGCCCGTGGTAGAAACCCTTGAGCATTATGTGCCAATAGATGAACGGGAATAAATCCTTTTTCATGTAGAACGCTAATTTGCTTTCTTGCGCCTGAAAATTAAAGCAAAATAAGATGAACAGAGTAGGACCAATAGTACGGCCTTGTATGACACCATAGCTAAATGCGGGATTGTAAACAGAGTACGCCGAAGTAATTGTCTATTTATAGTAAACTTTCATGAAGTTAATTAAATTGAGTTCCATTTGTTCTCAATATGATTGGCTCAATATGCTTAAACATATTATGGACGGCAACAATGTCAAATGCTTCGGTAAAATCCGAAAATATATCCCAAGTTCTAAGAATTCGAGTTTGATCTTACCTGGTCGAAAGGCATAGTCTCGTGCGGCACTCCGTCGTATAGGAACTCTGCGAGTATGCACGTATTGTATGATGTGAGCAGCGGACACGCGCCGTATCCGTTGTATTTCTGTGAAGGGTTGTCCTTCTGCATCGTACTGAGGAGGTTGTGCTCGACCACGTAGCTTTGTTTTGCTGGAAATTGTATTTCATTGTTTTATTGACTACTAGTACAACAAATAGACGCAATTCCGAGCAATGAGTTTAACTTTTTTTAAACTGTTATGCTGTTACATTCTAAAATTACTAAATTCTAACTCTAAAAGTAGCTTTTTTGTTATTCGAACAATACGTCTATTACATTTATACATCTATAGTTGCGCATTTATAAAATAAGTAAGATCAAACACGTAGAACGCGGATTTGTTTGTTGTGTACAGGAACAACTTGTGAACGTTTAGAGAAAAAATACCAAATTCTGTGCCAAACTTCGTACATCACTATAATGTTTGCATATTTGTACCGAGTGTTGTTTAGCTTTTATACCCCAAATAATAATTCCGTAGCACACCTATGCATGTGCGAGTGCATTGGGAGGAGAGCCAACAGTCAGATGGTGCAGCACTCGCTTAGTTTATAATATTATATGTAAAGTGTTTTTTTTTTAATAAAGATGATGTACTCACCGATAGCAGCTGCAGTTTTACTGTTAGGCGTGTTTGTGCAGTCTCCGAGTCCATACATGTTCTTGTACTTGGTGTGCTGCAGCGTGTACTTGTCCACGTCTAGGAATCCCGCTTTGTCGACGATAGCCTTGTTCGTCGAGAGGAAGTCAGGGGTTTTCATGGGAGGGGCTACGTGGAGGAGGTCGTACTTCATCGTCGTTTCCTGGGGAAACGAGGCGAATTCGTCAGGTATGTGTATGGGCTTGCAACCTGTCATGTGGAATGCTAATTGCAAAACTCACAGCATGTGCCAAGTGTATTGTTTCCTTGAAGGTTTGCTGGAAGAAAACTCTTTTTAGGGTTCAGCTCGCCTTTGTGCAAACGTAAGTATTTGATCAGATTTTTTCTTTGTGTAAAGAATAAATAATGTTTAGACGTCCCTCTGAATAGCCCGTACTTGGTATCTTCAAAGATCAACTCACTGAGTATGTATTGAGGATGTCCATCATATGGAATGTAGTCGTTGGCGTGTTTGCTAGTGTTTTAGCTTATCTTTATGTATTTGGTCACAATCATTTTATGAGTGTGTTGCAGATGTCTATAGGCAACGGTAACCGCTCAAGCTACCAAGTAACATAAAGAAAAATAGACTGAAATTGTTTCTAAGTTCGTGCTCATTAACCTGGAAGATGTCCACATGTGCACATAGACCTTCCCAGGCAACGCTACAACGCATGGTCTTGATCTCCTCCTACCGACTTTCCAGAACCTTCTTCGGGTCATCGAGGAGCCTTCTAATACTGCGTCGCATCGTCCGGTTCATCGTCGCCAATCGAAATTTAATTACCCAGCGGTTCTGCGAGCTATATGTATATATATGATCTGCCAGTTCAATTTGAAAGTGCTTTGGGATATATCCTCAATCGATTCAATAGACTTGAAGCGACATCTTTCGCCACATGATTGAACTACGTTACAACGAATAAACGCAGACCGAAGAGCAACTAACTTATGATATACGAAGAGCTACCGCATTCAATACACAGATGGCCACCGTAATGTCCAGATCGCGCAAGTGGAGTTTCAACGTAACCTGAACATACGAGTATATTATAACACCGACAAACAACTGTTGGTCCTAGAACTCGGGGCAAGTGGATCAGATGGATCAGCCCGGTGGAAGATCTTCCCCTTTGCAAATGGAGGACACACCACGAACCGTATTCTACACAGACTTTAACTTACTTGACTCCTATTGGTGCTGCAGACGAAGACAGCTTCCTTCTTATCGGGAAACACTCGATTGAGCACCGTCTGATAGTTGACTTTGATATCTTTTCTCTCGACCACTTTCATCAGAGCGTCAGCATATTTCTTGACTCCGAAGATCACGGGCAGGCACGTGTTGTAGTGGATGCGCGATTTTGAACGCACTTTCGTCTGTAATGTCATAAAATCAATACATAGCATCGATGCGTGGCACTCTGCCTGGCTGCAAATCGACGACCAGCTTAAATCTTAAGACACAGGGACTGAAATAGTTATGTATGTATCTACATTAAAAGGTTTTTCGGAAATGCTTCCCCAAGACAGTTCAGAGGATATTAAGTTTTTATGGAATAAAGTACGACGAAAGAGTCGCGGCCGCTCCGCTAGTCTATTACAAGATGTATATTTGTTTTATAGAACTGCTTGAAAGGGCTGTATAGATTTTGATGAAATTGCAAAGCTCCGACGTCTACTACCACATTATCTAATCTAAAAACTGTCATGCATCGGGCTTATTCGGACTAACCAGGGCTTATCTCGGCTTGTTTTTACTATCACTGATACGAGTAGATAGGTACCTACTCACGTAATCATCCGCAGATATTAGAAACAAACTGTGTTGATTGTAATATCTAAGAACCACAGACATAATAATACTTAGGAATAAGTAGGTACGACATGATTTGCCTACGATGACGTGATCGACATGGACACATAATATTATGAAGAAAAGACAATGCATGAGATCACAGCAACTAGATACATAAAGCATGTTGAGAAAGGACGATGTTATGATATCACAAAAATAGATGGAGCGGTGATCTAATTGCTGGTAAATGCGAAATACCGGACTATTTACTCTAAATATAGAGCAAAATACAGGGATATTTGGAGTGGAAAAGCGAGCTATTTAGAGCTGTATTATAAAGAGCTGAGACCTGTCTATTAAAAACGAAATACCGGTCTATGTAAAGAGAAAGAGTTACTTAGAGCAAAATACTGGGCTATAAAAGTCAAAAATCATTTATTCATTAAAATCACAAGGATCACTTTGTATCGTCGATTTTACATACTGCTGAAAAGAAAGGCAAGAAACAAGGCTGGTAATTCTTTTTAATTATCCTTTTACAAAAAAATAGGTACTTCCAGTTTTCATCGAGTTGGAGCAACTTCAATTCAAAGAGTTTTTTTTTAAATCGAAATACTATTATTAGCTTTAACTAGCTTTAGCTTTGCTCTCTATAGCATTTAGAAACGAGATGAAAAAGTTATATGTATTATGATGAACTTACCCTGGTAAAGTGTGAGTCAGCCAAATATGCGATCTTCTGAGGCGCGCCGGGACATTTGATCGGCGTGTCCGGGTAGGTAAAAATGGCGTCTCCCCCCTTGAAGTATCGGAGATCGCTCCATGTCTTCTCGCAGTATTCTGGCGCGAAAATGGTGGAGACTCCGCTCCGTTTATCTTGTAGTGCTTCCCACAACCCGGGCACCTAGGGAGAAACTATGCTATGACACAAGCAACTGTAAGGTAATTTATAATAATAACTATCTATTTGGTTACCCCTACTTGGTTACCTCCACATCTACACAGTACTGAGAGTAGATCTGTGAATATTAATCATGAGGATTACAGTCGTCAGCTGGTTCTTTTTACCTCACTGTCTTGTACAGCCTAGCAGATATATAAATCTGAATCTGTTGCGAGTCAATACAGTCCTGCAATGTATATCTCACCTTACAAAAATCATTGCAGAGCCCCACAGCGATGATAATGTACTCATAGTTGATAACATGTCCGTCAGCCGTCACTACTTTGCTCTTCTCCGGATCGATGGTGTCTGCTTTGTCCTGGACCCACTTGGCATTGGCAGGAAGGACACTTTGAGCATAGCGGTGGGTGTCACACACGCTCTTGACCCCCGCGCCGACCAACGTGAACAGAGGCTGATAGTAATGGTCCTGAAGAAGAAATGTGCAGTCAGTGATAAAAGTTGATTTACAATTTGAATGTGTTTTTTTTCTTCGGGCTTTAAAAATTAATGGAAAGTTAAGATTGCAAATAGTAAAGGGCGAAAGCGGCTCCTAAAATATATATGGGTTCCATAAATATGTATTTGAGTGATAAAAATCTTTTGTTGCTGACTATATCTACCTCCCTAACATTTTAAAGGAGCTATGCCTATCTTCCCCACCCAGTGATCCGATAACCCTCTCTTTCATTTATATATTTAGGTCTCTCTATGGTAATGTTGACTCTTGGTCCAGAGGTTAGAATAACTTATAATCAAACAGAAAACTTAGCTGACATATTGAGATTTGAGTGCTATTTATATCGACCTTGGGAGAAAGAATGAGCTAAAAAATGCATAAACTGGATAATGCATTAATAATATTTATGATGCATTGTTTGCTTTGAGCAAGCAGTGGACAGTGTAAACAGAGATAACAGGACATTATTTTACTCACAAAATAATGATTACCTATGATTATGAAATATACAATGCAACACAAACACTTTTTATGTCTACAATAATGAGTATTGTGTTTTGTTATAAAACACATTACACATTCACTCCCAAGAGAAATACAAAAATTGACAATTAACAAATTTAAAAACGTAAATAAAAAACAACTTTATAAAAAGGCATACTATAAAATATCTAATTATTTAAATGATAATAACTCTGGGATTGAAAATGCTCCAACTCATTGTTTTGTAAAAGGATCATTATAAGCCTTGTTTTCTTGCCTTTCTTTCCTGGCTTGGTCGCGGAAGAACAGGCAGTAGATAAAACCAACGTATCAAAGTGATCCTTGTGATTTGAATGAATAAATGAATTTTGACTTTGACTTTGTGCGCCAATGATTTTGCAGATTTTCTGCTAAGACTGTGGATTTATCTTCTAGATTAACAACTAAGATGTTTCTGGCAGCTAGTAGCTTAAGTAAGGTATTAACAAGCTTACTTATTTTATTGTAACTTATGAAACTGGACTTTAATTGATGTGTTTCTCAAGTCACAGGAAGGCTCTTTATCTGATAATCAACTATGTGCAATCTTGCAGGTGGTTGAAGACAGCTTAAGACCATTTCTCAAAGTACTCTTTGACTGAGGCCTTTATCCAGCTGTGGACAGCCTTTATACAGGCTGGAGGCTAGTAATAATTACAACTCACTGGACTTGGTTCTAGAACAATCACATTGTCCTTCTTAAGTCTCCTGGCGAACTTGGCCGCCATGGTGCAACCGCCAGAGCCCCCTCCTACCACCAGGAGCTTGCATCTGTGAATAAAATGTGGTATATTAAAGACAAAATACCTTAATGGTAAGTAACATTATTAGCATTATTTTGGCATATGCACACATTTTTTATAGTAATGGACAGGAGTTAACATACCTGGTGTGTGGGGCATTTCTACTTCAGTAATACATATAAGTAGGCTATTCTAACTTATTTAGATATTGCTACTTATTATTATGATTTTTTTCATAACTTATCCCACCATCCTAACTTACAAAATTTATGTTTTTAATACAAACAGAGTTTTCTTTCTTTCTTCTTACCTAATTACCTTGCTCACTATGGATTCTGGTACCTACTGAGAATGGTATTTTAGATGCAAAAATAAATATAACTTTTAGTGTCCTATCCTACCTACCAACTTATAAAACTATGATAAGGGCGAGAAAACTGAGTAATACTATTAGTATTTTAATATCCGTGGTAATACTAAAATCAATGTAACATGAAAGTCTGTAGGACTATTAAACAAATTCATACGACCGCGTTTTAAATCGCAACCCTTGCGAGTACTTACGAGTAATCAGCGTTATTTGCCGCAGAAACTGAGAAACTTCTATAAATACCCGAAGACGATGAAATGGAACTGATTCTACGAATTACATTCATAATGCAGAAACTTATCAGTCGGCGCGCGGTGGCTACAACATTAAAGAGCCGACTAACGTACAAATTTGCGTTGATTCAAAGATCGCTTGCTTACGATCGATTATGTATTGTACGTATTTATGTTTATTTATACTAATGGAATTAATATAGTTCGTCCTTGGATTTATGATTTCTGCCCATATGATTTTTGTTATGACGTAATTTCGAGCATTTGACATTGACTGATATGACAAATCAGATCGGCCGCAGCAACTTCCTACCATAGATAGACACATGTACTTCCGTTCCATAATAGCTATGCGTACGGCGATTAAAATAAGAGATTAGGGTATTTTGGAAATAAAAAATAATCTAATCAATAAAATAAAAATACGTAAAAAAATTGCTATTTTTTTTTATCAGAATTTTATTATTTATCAGAATATAATAAAAAACGAACTCCGATAATAATACCATGAACTAGGAATGGAAGGTTATGGAACATAACAATCAATCAAAAATATGAGTCCGTGTATTGTACGTTCATGTAATGCACAATCTTGGAAAGACACCCCTGGAAAGCATAGCCAGTATTTCAAACCATTGCCACTAGTTTAATATACTGGCTTCGTGATACTGGGCGTACATGGTCCGTATTCCGTGTGGTCGTGTATTCCCTACTAGTGTTGACCTTGTACGGCCAGTATTGTACAGCCCTGGAATACGAAACACATTCATGCTCTGTTTTCATGTGCGAGTATTGGCATAGTATTTAACGCAATTATGAAATTAATGTCAGTAGAGTAATTATTTTTGTCGGTTTTTACAGAGAAACTAACCGGTTGAATCTGGGTGGTCATAAAAAAACCTAATGACCTAACCTGTTCAAGACGGAATTGCCTAGGAAGGATTTTTTAGACTTAATGTTTGCATTACATTTAAATGGCAACCCTTGTATGAACTTGCTCAGTGTAATCAGTACATATCTATTGAGGTACTACTTAGCTTATTTATTTTCTAAAACTCGTCGTAATGTCTTGTTATCTTCAATAATGTCGTAATGTCTTGTGTCTATCGAACAGCAAAGTCACACATAAATGTACGTTCATTTTCACAATAATTTCATGACAGTACCTAATCGAGTCTTGACCTCGTTATGCGACTCTTTCGGATCGACAAATTACGGCTCAGGAATATGTCGAACTCTTCCAATGAGCATCGAGAATAGCGGCATGTAATACATTCCATAATGATGCATAATTTGTCTCATTTGTACAGCGCGTATTGCACGACCATGGAAAGCACATCCAGATAATTCAATGTTTGTAATTCTGGGTGTGCTTTCCAGAGGTGGGTTTTCCATGTTTGTGATTTCCATGTACGGTATCTCTCAAAAATATCTCTGTCAAGAATAACTCATTAACTAAAGGAATTGACAGCCTGAAAAAAAAAATGGCGGACGACGACGAAATTGATATTTTGGGAGATTTTTCATTTAATTCTTGTTTCGCTCAAAATAACCAAGGAATGTGAGTGTGATCATTTTCAATTGACTCCAATTTAAATCCTATTTTCAACATTATATGGCATTTCGTGAGGAGTACCTTACTGGGTTATGTTATTGTTTTGGTGTCAATTTTTATGTCAAAACAAAGTGAATTAGTTTACGTAATTGTTTAAAACTGCGTACAATTTATTTTGAACTATTTATCTTTACAAAACTATCACTCAAATTTACAAACTGATTTCTATCCAGTCCCTCCTGCTCAAGTCGTGAAGATACGGTGCACCCACAGTGGCTTGTGGACTCAACAGAGACCAATAACTGGTATGATAAACAATCTAAAGACTCCCTTCAGTCCCGACGGTAAGTTTACTATTCAGGAATGCATGCGAATTCTGTTCATGAATAGTAGAGCTACAGTACCAAACACTTCCATTCTGAATAAGAATTTACCCTATTGTTCTGAACTTGTTCTAGGCACTTCAGTGGACCATCAAGGAAACTACTGGGGGACCGTTCTCTTAGAAAGTATAAAAGTCAGCCGCACACTGTATGGAGCCAGGCTGAGAGAGATATACTTGCTCAAGAGATGGTAACAGTGTTTTTAAAGCCTAACAATAAATTAAATGAATCTCAATTTTATCAAAGCTTCGCCCTGGTGGGATCCAGGTCAAAAGTAGCCTATGTGTTATTCTAGGTAACAAAATACATCTACTGTAAATTTTATACAAATTATTTAGCTGTTACAAAAATTTAGGACAGTAAACATCCATACTTTTATTTTTATAATATTAGTAGGAAATAGGTAAGGTACTTTTATGTATTATATTACCAAACTACAGATTTAAATTCATTGATTTCTATTTTAGGCTAAGGTAATAAAAAAATATTAGTTACTAGCCTAATTTAAATTATGATTAATTTTTCTAGACAAAATATGGCAGGAACATCAAAAAGATATCACAGACATTAAAAACAAAGACTGAAGCCGAGATCCAAGCATTAATTGATGCTGAATTCGGGGTGCATCTGGAGATGACTTCATATGGACTTGAGAAGTTTGAAGACCAAGCTGATGAACCTTCAGTGGTTGAAGAGGAAGTAGTCACTGATGATAGCCATTTAAATAAAGTGGTCATCATAACACCAAATATCACAAAACACCCATTCCGTAAAAAAAGTAACAATGTCAAATCTAAAAGCTTACTCAAACCTAACCTGGATAAAATGGATCTGATTGATTCTTCAGAAATTTTCTATGAAGATGACATGATCATAGAATCTACAGAATCCATAGGCTCCGAGTTGGATATGACTGATAGAGTATCAAAAAATATAGCCAAGCACCAGGCTAAAGTAAAGGCAGAGAAGAAGATTGGGAATCACCGGAGAAAAGTGTCAAGGAACTATGATAAAGGTGGTAAAAGTAAGGATCTGTTGAAATCTCCTCAGGGGAGGCAGAGGAAAGACTCTAGCTTGTCTGATGACAGTGTGAAGAGTCCTAAGATGCAGATTGTGCTGGGGTCCGGACAAGCCTTGCCTGTATCTGAAGGGGAACAAGTTGTAAGTATTAATCTTACCAAGGCTTATATTCCAGATCAAATCTCTAACTCTCTAGTAGCTTCTTCAAATAAACTTTGTCTGGTTATACTTTTTTAATATTTAAAACTAGATGTAAGTTTGTTCCTAGTCCTTAAAAACTAGGCACAAACATTGAGGATAGTTGCTTTTAAAAAATAATTAAAGTAAGTAGGGGGCTATCACTGACAAGTATTTATTTGCCTAAATACTTGGGAATATTATGGGGGTCATACCATTTTCTGCCTGCATCAAAAATAGCATTTCAAATGCAATTTTGAATTCACTTCTTTAGATAGAATTCTTAAATAACTGAGAAGGTAATTTTATGTTAAATAATATTCCTGGGCATACTACTTGCTAGTTTGAATACAAGAACTGTACTTGACATAATTAATTCCTCACTAAACATGTTTTTCATAAATGTTTTCAGATAAAAATTGAGAAGAAGAAAGATTCTGAATCAGAGAGTGATATAGAGATAGACATAGATAGTGACAATGAGGGTAACATAAGGAAAAGCAATGCAAAGCTGGACACCCAATCCCTGGAAGAACCTATAGCCGTGCCACTGAGAAAGTTTGAACCCATGCCTAGGAGACAGAAAAAAATCAACCTTGTAAGAGAACCTACATTACCAATATTATAAACTAAAGAACTACTGAACAAGTTTGACTACTGAAAGTAGTCAATGGCGTCGATTCTCTTGTACACCAACTAAACTTGATTTAAACTGTCATTCTCATTTACTGATAGTGCATGCAAGAAAGAGACAGCAAGAATTTTACTTAAGTTAAATTAGTTTATGTGTCACTCTTCTTCATGTTCATAGTCAGCATGTTTTGAAATCATGACTGAACTTGTATGGGAAACTTAAATCTGACTTATTTGACCGCTCTAAAATTATAATAATAATGCTGGTAATTTTTCACACAGCATCATCTAGCCCCAAATTATTCAGAGCTTAAATTATGGGAACTACATGACTGGTATACTACATTTTTTTTGTAAATGTCCCGCGGCGGTAATCGAACCTGCAACCTTCTACGTCTCAGGTGGGCCTTCGCTTACTACGCCACCGAGGTCGTCCCTTTCTTTTGTAGTACTTTTACGAATAGTAAAAGAGAGTGATCAATAAAATTTAGTTTAGTTGGTTTGCAAGAGAAACAACGCGTATGCTATTACTCTAGCTAGCGTCATAAAATATATATTTTTTTTAGCTTTTAAGAAGATTATTTGAAACAAACAACTATACTTTCGCATTTATGATATTAGTAGAATGCCACTTCTATCAATATATATTTCCTACCATTAAAATCAATAGGATTTTAATAACAAGGATTATAATAAGTCTATCAAGACAAGATATGTCAAAAAATCTACATATACTTGAGTCAGGAGATTATTCTGAAATACAATGGTTTGTCCTCGGAACGTAAGGAGCCTGTGTAGCATTTGCCATAAGAGGTTGTTTGTATAGAATAAATGAAAGTATTTCATTGTACACCATAAGACACATAAATACAACATAAGAAAGTACAAAGGGCTTTCTTTCTTATCGGCTTGACTGTTACCATTAACCTCCCAAACGGGTTATCAGATTTAAATGTGTTTTTTTTACTATCAATTTGTATTACCGCAAGGATGGTTTTTAGATTGGTTTATAACCACTAGGGGGCGCTATAATATACGTCAGAAAATATATGGACGGTTTAAAAGTTAGCAAAATTTCACTCAGGATGGCGGTGGAGGTTACACAATAATGCACACGGAAGCTGGTGATCTGTACGAAGTGGGCGCTGAGCCGCAACGGGAAAAACCACCGAAGAAGCAGCCAATTAATCTCATCAGATGTCGCGTGTACAATGCTGAGAAACCAGTAAGTTAGCAAGGACCAGACAACCTGGGATTTGAAAGGAACTGGGATTTTTCCCAGCTATGGGAACTACATCTCTAAGCTAGGTCTAATATCTGGGAAAATTCCCTAAGCTGGAGTAAACCAATAGAAAAGTAAATTATTTCATGTTTCTATGAGAGGACGACCAAGTCACACTAAGTACTTTAACTTGATGAATTGTACGTTATTAAGGTTGATTTACACAAACATACTACATAAGAATGGCACATGTGCTGAAAATCACAATAATGCATTGTCGAGAAGAAAATCACTCAGTATTTACATTGAATAAACTTAGCAGTGTGTGGTTCGGTGTTGACGAGGCGGTGTACCAACAGGCCCCCTGCGCGGTCCGCCTGCACGTGTCCACGCTGATCTTGATGGATGCGCACGCGCACTCGTCCCGCGGCGAGGTGATGGGGCTGACGGGCGGCGCGGGCGCGGGCCGCTGCCTCACCGTCAGCGCGTACCGGCCCGCCTCCGCCGCCGCCGGCAGCACGCACTGCGACATGGACCCAGGTACACATAGATCATTGCGCACTCGTCCCGCGGCGAGGTGATGGGGCTGACGGGCGCGTCTAGTTCGCTGTCTCGCAACCTTTCTGAACTTTCATGTCATGGTGACTGTAACATTATAACATTTCGGAAATATTTGATTGGCAGTGTCCCAATCCGTGGCCGCAGAGAGGTTGTCCTCCCTGGGGGTGTCGGTGTGCGGCTGGCATCACTCCCACCCCGTGTTCCCGTGCGCGCCCTCCGCGCTCGACCTGCACTCGCAGCGCGCCCTGCAGCGTGCTCTCGAGTGGCGCCTGCCGCTGCTCGGCTTCATCACCTCGCAGCACTGGCCGCCGGGACGGCGAGCCTCGCAGTACAGGTTACTATACATCACTCCCACCCCGTGTTCCCGTACGCCCCCTCCGCGCTCGACCTGCATTCAAACTGGTTCATACAGTGCCTAAAAGGTTTTCATCGTATCTTGAGGCACAGTATGAACCAGTCTCATGATGCTAAAGATCTCATGATGCTAATTCGAAAGATATGTGCACAGTTGTATAAATTATATGCTTTTCAATTCTAAAGTGTCCCGCCCGGTTGTAGGATTATTTCAGTTATGAGACCTAGCTGGATCGTTTTATATGCCTCAAAGCACCTGTCCTGAATTACAATTAAATCATATAAGTTGTTTGTTCAAAAAAATATATTTAAAGGGACTGATTAAGCCTTCCGTTATTTTCCAGGTGTCTCCGCGTTGAGGATGACGAGAGCGGCACAGAGCCTGTCGGCTACCAGTTCAGCGTGAAGTTAGTCCCTGACTTGACCCGCGAGTCCCTGCCGCTCCTCCTGCAGGAGTTGCGCGTGGTGCTGCGGGAGGGTGGCGCAGGTGACGCGCTCAGAGTCGACCTGCAGAACGATGTCTGCCCACAAGCCGGGATGACCTATCTGGAGAAGGTAATGTTTGCTGCAATGAACCCGAACTCGTACTATCCATCATTTATTGCAGCGAAGAAAATCAAAATTGCGAACACCGCACAAATCAACACGGAGGGAATGGAACCTTGTGTGTTTTGTCAGTAACCATTTTTTTTTTCTTCAATGAAGGAACGTGTTTTATTAACGCTGGTATAACTTCAAGGAAGGTTTTTAGAAGGGTTTTATCTTCATAAGTTACTAAGGGGCGCTGCTATAATATGGAATGTAAAACTACGTAATCGATTGTTCCTGTGTTTTGGTAAACGTTTTGTATAACTTCAAGGAAAGCGGGCGCATCGCTGCAACGCGTCAATTCATAGCATTTCATCAAAACCACTACTTCAATATTCAATAAATAAGGAAGTGTGTCTTTCATTTAGCCACCATTTCAACAAAAGGTTTCTTAGATAGGTTTTATCTCACACGTCACTAAGGGGCGCTGCAATACGTACGGGGTTTTAAAATTTGTTAAATATCATCTTGTGTACATCTGATGAAACTGTCGTCGCGTTACTGTGCCTTGTGATCGTGCCTACATTTCTTACAGAGCTTACCCATGTCCTAATAAAATAATGTTTCTCTGTCCACAGTGCATCTCCAGTATATCCCACCACATGCGTTCAGCGGGATACGCCGACGACGACGCCATCATCCCGCAGCTGATACAGGGATTCCGGGACGTGCTCAGATAGAATTCACTGCAACGACTTATGGGTTTCAATTCGCATCATTGATGAGGTCCTCCTTGAGAGTTAACCGCTGTAGATAGGGCTACGGGATCAGTTAGCCATTACTTCTGTTGATTTTTGGTTTGTTTTCCAAAAATATCAACCTCGATCTTACTAGAATCCGCGACCTCTGGTTTGGGATTTGAATTCTTTGAATGTTTGGACCCGAAGCGCCGAGGCTCCACCTACAGGGGAATCATTGCAGTTATTCTGTAGTGTAAGTTTACACTTTAAAAACCAAATAGCCATAGACTATAAATATTAATATCTAGCTAAAACTTATTCCTTGACAGCTTAGTGCTATTAATTGATTTAAAAAATAATGTACCTTTTATTTAATTAGGCCTTTGTATGATAAGCTATATAAAAAACTACTTTTATCTCTAAAATGTATCTATGATGGGACTAGACATATTTGATTTGTGCTGTTAATTGATGGAAAAAATACATTTACCTTAATTTTACTAGGCATTTGTATGATAATTGATAAGCCATTCAATAATATCTATTAAATACTTAGATCTCATGAAAAAAATCTTTTTTGGTATTAGAAACATTGTTTTGAAAGATGTTTCTGGTGATAGCAGTATTAATTAATCTTTCGTTCGTGTCGCTGACGCCTTCTCATAGTGGCTCGAAGCGAGACTCGTTTCTACGCCTTGTATAGTATTTATCATAGCTTTAGATTCTGAAATGTGAACTGAAGATAATTAATTGACAATTTATTAAAATTTTATAATTCTTATTTATTTTTGGAAGTTGCTATTCGGGTATTATTACGTTGGTCTGTAACATGTCTGTTTCCTGTCCTGTTTCCGTATTAAAATATATTTTATCAGCTTAAACGCTTAAATGATAAAAAGCTATTTGTAAAATACATGTTTGATTGGTAATTACTGTGATTAAACTCCGAATATAAATCTTGAAAAAGTAAATTGGTTTTCTTTTCATTTTCATACAATATGAAAATCCATAAGGATGCGGCGAATGCAGCTCGCAAATTCAATTCGAGGCGCGTCCAATAATCGGCTCGAATATCTTTTTCGATAATTTAGGTGCTTGGGCGATAGAATTAATAGCCGCTCAGTTTTTTTTTTAATTTTGGTGGTGTTCTTTAATATCAAAAATAATGTCTGAAATATATTTTTTACGTCGTGTTGTTATTCTGTAACTAGACGATATACGCTAGGTACCTAATCAGAAAAAATATCTTGAAGAGTTTCCTCGTATTTTCAAACCATCAAGCAAGCTAAGACGCTTAATTGTAGAAAAAATATTTATTAACAAAATAATTTCATTTTGTTTTTACTGATCCCTTTTCCATATAAACTTGTCCGGTTTTATTTTACTTTCTAACAGTGAAAGCGTTATGAGCTTGTGAGTCTTTTTTATTTAACATTAAATGTTTTTTATGTGATAATATTATATACCCAATTACTGAAGTAAGCTAGTGGATGGACCCATCAACGAAACTAGTGGACTCGCTTAGACATAGATATATCGCTTTCGGGCCCCAAAACACCCCTCTATTATTTTTTTATCTGAATAATATTCTAGACGTTCTCGATTTATTGTGCAAGCAATTGCACATACTCGCTATTATAGGATTGGCGGAACGTATACGTGCTTTTATTCTACACTAGATATTAATAAGTGGTAATAATGTAGCAGATAATCGCCGAAACTACACATCCGATTTCAAAAATGCTACACCAATATTTAGAATGTACGTTCAGGGTGGACATCGACTGTACATTATTCCGTTAAATTAAAGGGTTTTTCGTATGGAGACGCAGCCTTAAGAGAAAGAGCTACTTTTTAACGACTAATTTTTATCCGGGTACCATGCGGGCGAAGCCGTCGGCTTAGCTAGTATAAAATAAAAGACAAAAAATATATATGGCACAGTTCCAGTTTATTTTTTAAATGTTACATGTGCTAGATAAAAAAATAATACAGTCCGATTAGTGAAATTCTTTTACTATTAACACCGAAATAACGGCCAATTCAGCTGAACCTTCGACAGTAATACTTTAGCAAGTAAATAATCATTACAAATTCACCATCTCCATAGGTATTCTTAACATGAAACACATTATATTTTTTACAATTTAACAAGCCATTTAAAACGATATACTTTTGAGCCCTCGGACTTTTTGGTAGCACTTACAAGGTACTTCGAGACGCTACTGTTTTAAAAAAAAGTGCTTAATTTAGATAATTTATAGACAATACCATTACTTGATTTATTTTTACAGTTGTATTGTCGCTCGAGTTGCGTCACAGGTTTTTAAATAACTGGCAAACAGTACCGCGTTCTAGACACAAACCTATACTAGTTTCTTGTTGAAACAACATCGGAAGATAGCATATATCAAAAGAATTTTGCGAAATTATGGCAAGATAACACAGCAAAGAAAACGTGGCAGCATTGGACAATTATGGAAGACATTGAAGGTAAGGAAAATTCTCGAGATAACGTACACAGAAACATCAATATGTTGTGTCTAGAACTGGGTTGCGCTTCGCAACCAAAGGCAATAAATAAAAAATGTTTTAATTAAATTATTAAAAAATAGAGTTTGAAACTTAGCTTTACCTCTATATTTACATCGTGTTAACTTACAACTAACTAGAAGCATCAACTATGAAACTTTTCATTTAACATTGAAGGCACATTTTTCCGCACCGATTCACGTCATAACATATGGTGCACTGTTCACTGGCAACAATTTGTGTACGTTTACAAACACACAACGCACTATTCTAGACTTTATCGGCTAAAAGTCGACAATAGCTCAGCGTACGCCGTACAGCTGATATCATGCTGTGCATACCATGGACCGAACCAGACTCACCAACTCCACTAACTTATTCAACAATGCGAACAAGTGCTGCAGCACTGATTTCATTGTTAGTTCACGCTGAAGTCAACTGAATTATAAAGAATTTATGAACCAACTTATTAGTGTATAATTATATAGTCCTATAAAATGCAACCATAATCAAATAATTATTTGTTTAAAATACATACATTGAAAATGTACACAAGTTGAGGATTGATAGTTGATTTGGGCAACTCAGTCTGGCAACAATTACATGTAGTACCGTTAGTAGAATTGATCGTTCTGTGGTACAATATATAGTACTTAAACATACTTTTTAAGGCAACACAGTCGCATGGTTGTTATATTATAGATCTTTTTCAGGTTTTTATGAAAACTTACGGATTTGAAACTCACACTCGACAACAAAAACTATGGTAGTTAGTCGTATTTTCAATTTAAAATGAACTTTGCTTTTTAACAAGCAGCGAATAGATACTTCAGAAACCCTACGAATGTGCTCACTTAAAAAGGTATGTAAATTGACTGGTCTTCAAAAAAACTATTTCAACAAACTCTTAAAACTATTTGGCTACAATTAGTCCTATTCACAGCTGCAGAACGGAAATAATAACTGGACACTTATTGTATTTAAATTCATTGACATTTGATTGAGATCCCATGATGCGATGGAAGAATTTACTTGGCTATTTTGTAAAAAGAGTACAAATCGGATGTAAAATGTAAAAATTATTTAACTATCAGAATAAAATAAAAATACTCTAAGAATATGTTTGTTCGGATGTTAAAAATATAACATAAAGGTTTAGGTATAAAATCCACAAATAAAAGTTACATTTTACATCCAACTGTGAATATCTAACCTCCCGATCTCTATTTTATTAACGAAATCATAATTTTAATTCAACAGAACACGTCAATTTAAATCTAAAAATAATATTTTTTAAATATACAAACTAAGCAGTCATTCACGTAACACTAGTAATATAAAAGATTGCGTACCGTCTGCATAAAAAATATCGTACAATAGTAAGCGTACTCACCTACCTCGAGTAAAAATAATAATAAAATATTTCTTCGTGAAGGTCAACAAGGAACAGATTTTTTTTACAATGAATTCACACGAATATGGTCACGATTATTTTTGTTATAATCATAGTATTTTTTTATTTATAAATAAATAAATTATTAGTCTATTTCACCACTCTATTAGACATACATAATTGTATGTATAACTTCAATAATATTTGCGATACTATCACCTGAGAACTTGCTATTCTGCTATTTCTGATGTATGAGAGGTCGAGGCGATATAGCGCTACGCGCAGCCTCATATACACATACAAAGTACAAACACTGAGAGGTACCAAGGATAATACAATTATAGCTCTTATTCGGTGGATTTACAGCACTAGCACTAAGAACCGGTGGAAATATTACTATTATATAAACATTAAAAATCAATTAGAAAAAAGATATGTCGAACAATAGTAGAAACCAATAACTTATTTTGTAAAGAACAAGATGGATATTTCGTCGGTTCTTAGCGCGTCACTTCTAACACAAGCCATTTCTCAAAACACTACCTGGGTAGCGCGATTCCCATAACATGAACTTACGCAAAATTGATTCCGAAACAAGTACCTACTTTGATAGAATGTATCTCACAGCAAAATTTACTACGTAACTCAGTTCGCGGCAATAAACTATCTTAGGAATCATTACTTCCATGATATAGAATTGCTCGTAGTTATTAAATGCCAATAAACGAGAACACGTTGGCCAATCAAAGCAAAATGAGTGAACTTTGAATTTATTGATTATCGATCCCCAACGCATGTGCGAGTTTTCAATTTGAAGCATTTATCTGTTTGTGTCATCATAGCTTCCAAAAACTGGTTTTAGGTTTAATCGGGTTAGTTCATATATTTTCCGTCAGACCTCATTAGGGGGCGGTGCAAATACCAGATGGAATACACGTAAAATTAAACTCGTTCAAAATTCACTCAATTGAAAGGATTTTGTACTGGGCTGCAGGCGGTAGGTCCACTCTGCGATGGGCGTTCACTCGATGCTTTTGACTCGCGCCATGACTTTCCCTTCGAACATCGGCAGCGTATCGGTGTCGCACGAAACCTCCTCTTGGATCACGGTGTCCAGGTCAGCGCAGTTCGTTTTGAAGAAGTATCTGTGAACAAAATACTCATTAAAATCGGTTCACCTATTAAATCTATCGAATTCGGTAAATTCACTCTTCAAAAACGTAACGTCCATTGTTATGCATTATCAGATAAATAGAAAGGATGTGGTGCTACAATAAGTGATCGTTTATCGTTAAGAACTACCACGAAGCCGCATTGTTAGCAATCGTAAGGGACCCTACACACCTATTTAAGCACATGCTTATTCCTAAAAAGGTTGTCGGTGAAATGTTTTTATTTTTATATCATATCTAGGCGTTGGTTCATTGCGTTGTCGATAAACCACTACTAAAAACTTTAAAAACGACGTTGCGATATGTGTGTCGCCATCTTGAATTTAAATGTTGAAATCCAAAATGGCGGCAATATTGCGGTTTCCAAACGTACCTATAGTTGCCCTTCCTTGGCAGGTAATCCTTGAAGATCTTGAGGGTGAGCGGCGCGGCGGGCACCTTGAACCGATACGGCACGTTCTCGTCCAGGAAGGTGACCACCACGACCGTGTGCTTGGGCTCGACGGGCGCGCCGCCGCCGCTGCCGCCACTGCCGCCGCCGCACTTACTGCTGCTGCCGCTGAAACGAACACATCTTATTAGATGACATAGGCGTGAGTTTGCCTAACCTTCTCGAAATTGATGTTTGTCAGTGCCCGAAAAATTATATTAAAAGTCGGTTTATTGACTAGAAAAAAAATATAGTATTTTTCTGTCTGCTAGCTGAGTTGTAATGTGTTGTCTCACCGTGGTCTGGGAGGCTGTCGGTCGCGCCTGCGCTCGTCCCTGTCGAGCGAGGAGGCGCGCTCGCTGCGCTCCCCGCGCTCCGTCCGCTCGCTGCGCTCCCCGCGCTCACGCACGGCGCGCCGCTCCATGCGCTCCGACCCGTCCGCCACCCACAGCAGAAGCCGCTCGCCGCTGCCCACCGCTTCGCTCACCACCGACACGCCGCTATCCGTCTCCGTCACCGTCTTCTTAGACATTGATCTGCAAGGTCATCGGTTATAAAATTACGTTGGATCAAAGACTAATCGTGCACTGGTGAATCGAGTTTTAGGCCACTTTCCAGAACTAATCTAGACTCAAACATAGATTTTTTGACATACTGAAAATTGATTATACAACTTGAGCTTAGATTTAGTTTGAGTTTCTGAAATACTAGTCTCAAAAAGCAATTTCGAGATGAATTCTTTGCTTAAAGGATGAAAAGAGAAATACTTGTTCGGAGTATAATGCTGCTGCCACAGTGCAGTTCGGTCAAAAATCATTAAATTCAGTGAATTTTGAATGTAAAGAGAAAAACTCTGTGTGTGTTAACACGATTCATTCAAGGATTGATTACCGCAGTGTGGGAGCCGCATCATGTGAGAATGAGTGAGCGCAGAAAGCATAACTTGAGAGTTGATCATTTTAGTTATTTCAAATCCACAAACATTTTAAAGCCTGCAATGCGATTTGTGACAGTAATCAAAAAGACATTTATAATTATTTTAAAAAACGAAGCAAGCGGAAAACGATCAAGGCAACTTTTAAAACAAAATTTTCAATCAAAATCACACATAATTGTATAAAAATAATTACCAAAGATATAATACAGATGCGACACTCCTGCGAATGCATGTCAAACGAATATGTTTGCAAAGTTTAATAATCAGAATTTAAAGAAAAACTTTTGTATAAAGAGATTTATTAATTACTATAAGAACAAGAGTATTGCACTATTAAAAAGTTTTCGATCTAAAGTAAAGTTGTATATAATATAATAATTGAAAAAAATACAAAACAATGTTTCCAAGAGATCTCTAGCGATAACACCGCTGATTTTAGAACATGTATGTTCTTTAACTAAAGGTCGAAAACTTTCATTTTATAGTTTATTTCTGAGTTAGGTTAGGTTAGTCTATATAAGTCTCAAATTCAACAACCCATTCTATTTACGGATATTTTCTAATAAAAGAGACTTGCTCTTAGAGTCCTATAAAATCTGTTTACACCAGCCTTTTTGGTCAGTTTTAAGACGGCGTCTACGCTATAGATGGTCTTCAAACTATCAAAATAACAAAAAACTTACAAGAACCAATATTATTGCGCTATTTTGAATCCAGAGCGGAGCAAGTACGTTGATCGAGAAAATAAATATTTTGCGGCCGAGTGGTACTCTATTTTTCATGTCCCTCTAAGACATGAAAAAGAAAATTAAATAAAACCCACTCTTGAAAATATTTTCCCGATTTTAGTGGGTAATAGATTATGTAAGTTGCCAGAGAGTATTTCATTTCATTACTGCCCGCTGTAAAATTCATATGTTTGCTCTTGGTAAAAAAAAAAAAAAGTATCTTGACCAAAAATTTTGCCGACTAGAATGAAAAAAAAAACTGTACCTTCTATAGAGAACTGTACAGAACGGATTAGCCGTTTGATCCAAGAGAAAAGTAGCTTTTACCTAAATTTCTATTGTATGCATGTTTTGTTACCTTCTAGTGTGCAGTGAGTCGGGCGGCGCTGTGTAGTGCCCGCTGTCGGCGGAGAGCGCGGAGGGGGCGCGGCGCGCGGGGTGACGCACGCGGCGTCTCCCGCCCGGGGGGGAGGCGCCCGGGGTGCGCTCCGACCACACGCGAGACACGTGCTGGTCTGCGGGGAACAACGAAACATCGACAATATTCTTAAAACGAGGAACCTATTTTTTGTAATAATAAGGTTAGCTGGAAGACAATGCTAACTGTATCAGTAGCTAGCAGTAACTAACCGAGGATATCCTGGTCATTGTCATCCTCCAACTGTAACTTCTCGCGGATGGCGGCCGCGACCAGCTGCGGCGGTAACGCTTGGCTGCACGCCTCTTCACTGTCGCCCTGCAACAAATAACGAAACATAAGATTAACGAAGGCAGAATGCCTGTCTTTCTAAGACGATTGGAGAAAACACACAACCAATAATTATGCGATTATTAACGAAGGATTGTTTAGGCCACGAGATATCTTCGCCAATGATGAATCGATTTTAATGATCAAGGGAAATATAAGGTTATTGCATCCACCAAATTTCCTTCATTGGACTTTTTATCAACACCCCGTTACTTGAAGTTGGTTTTAATTGTATCCTGTTTTTGATGTAATAAACTTACATCGTTCAGTCTCCTTTCCAGCCGTTCCTTGGTCTCCTGGTCGCGCCGGACCCGTTCCAGCTTCTCTATCAGGAGCGGCGCGAACTCGTCCGGCGGGAGGACACGCAGTTGTTCCGATTGTATGCGGTGCGTGCGCGGTATCACCTGCAAAACATATTATTTTTACCCCTGGAGGAAGCCGCCATGTGCCTTTTACAATATCATTACGACTTTACCGCATACTTCATTTATCTCCTGCTGACGTTTCGTTGACCGTTTAGAGGTCCTTCCTCATGAGCACTGTCCGCGACCACACTCGGATGGTTCATGAGGAAGGACCTCTAAACGGTCAACTAAACGTCAGCAGGAGAATAGTAAAGTACGTGGTCAAAGTCAATAGGTTTTTATTAATTGAAGTCACAAGGATCATCGGTATCTCACCATGGCGACATCTTGTTCTTTGTTGATGACGGCGTGTCTATCGAGGCCGTGTAGCCTCGCCCGATGTCTCGACTCGCGCGTTTCGCGACGTATCGACATCCCGTCTCTGAGGAAATCAATTGGAGGCTGTTACTGCCAAGGGTGCTCGTATATAGGGCCGTCGACAGTTGAATTTATTTAAAAAAGTATATTTAATATAACAAAAGAATATAACAAAAATGTATATTTTGTTATATTCTTTTATATGCAGAATGCATTGGAATGAGCAAATGCCAAATAGATAATTTTGTTTGCACAATAATTGACGAGCCAGGAGGTTATCCAGATTGCCTTTCAACTATCGACTTTGATAACATCGTATTAATGAAATCTATAATATAAAAGGTTAAATAAATGACAAATTAGTGCTAGGATTCAAGCTTCATTCAAGAAATAAATCTATATATCTATAATAATAAACTATCAACTAATACTAATACTCACGCATTTACGAGTACAACAAAAGTGTCTACAATTTAGGTACAAATTCACAGAACTTTCCTAATGAAACTATTCTAATAAAAACTCAAAACGGTACACTTACTCGTGTTTAGGATCCGTACCAATTTCACCTGTGATCTAGCGTCCGTATTCCAGAATAAACGGAATTTCTTGTCTACTATCCGTATCAAGTATCAGTATATATGAATTCTAGAATACGGACCTAGAAGAAAATAGTGAGGCGACAAATTTGTTTGCACGCTCCACATATATCTTGTTCCAGGTCTGGGCATTGTGGACTATACGAGCCATAGGGCCTTACTTATAAAGATTATCAAACAGATGATTAACTCAATAATTCAAATGCTGTAATTCCGCCGGCATCCATACCCTTCAAACCAGAAATGCGAGCATCAACTGCTTGGCGGCAGGAATGGGTATGATTGAAGTACTTCTCCGGACGAGCTCTCTCACGAGGAGTACTACTACTTCAAAAACACTGTTTAACTTGATCAACTGTTAAAAATCTTTATAAGTAAGATGCCAATTGCGTGAGTAGCGCCCATACTCTTCTCACACAATGGGTATCACTGTTATGTATGATTGCGACCGAGACTTTCTGTAGAAGTTTACTTCTACAGTTTGTCAGTTCCCGCGGTCGGACTCAGTTGCTCAGCAATAGTAGACTATGGTGAAGGATGTAGGAGGTATACTCACACGCTGCTGCCCGACAATGAGACGGCGTCGCTGTCGGTCCGTCCGCTGCTGAGCGAGGCTCGCTCCGAGTCCTGCCGCGACGCGGGGCAGTAGCCGGCGTACGAGACGTGCGCGCTGTACACTGACCGCTTTCTGTGTCTGTACCACCCGAATGGAGCCAGAGCGGCGATGGATAGCGGACATTGTGCACAAATCCAGTTGGAAGTGGGCGATGATGGATAGCGGATATGGTGGATAAATCAGGTTGGAAGTGGGCGATGACGGATAGCGGATATTGTGGGGAA
Source organism: Perizoma affinitatum (assembly GCA_961405105.1). Lineage (NCBI taxonomy): Eukaryota > Metazoa > Arthropoda > Insecta > Lepidoptera > Geometridae > Perizoma > Perizoma affinitatum. The sequence goes on from OY560199.1 coordinate 2,813,796, forward strand.
ATCCCGTTGAAAATGGCCATCGACGGTTAGCGGACATTGTGGATAAATCCGGTTGGAAGTGGGCGATTAGGTATAAGTAAAAGAGATACATGGGAGATTATTGTTAAGGTTGAAAGATAAGTTCCGGTTGGATCACAATCGAGTTAGAATAACGATTAGGATATTTGGATGTGATAAAGGAAATAGGAGAAAAAAAATTGGTATAAAATCAAATTCGGGTGGTAAAACAGCGTAGTGCATACGATTTGCAGCGTTGCAGCGAGCATGCGGGCACAAACATGGGGGCAAACAATACACGGAATCAGACAAGCTGCCGGGACGGGGGCAAACATTACAAAGTAAAGCCAGAATCATATAAGCTATGAAAAATTAAATAGATCTATTCAGAAAATTAGTAACGTAATTTGAAATGTTACTTATAAAAAAAAAATCCTAAGTTGATAAAAGTATTGAGGAAGTTCTTTGGACATAAACTTTTGTAATCAATTCATAGACTCCTTGCTCTAACTAAATGAAATATATTTGTATGTAGACGCAAGGGATCTCTGCTTTAGGATTATTATTGAAATTATCAGGGTAGTATCATGTTCGGAAGGATTACAACTATGCCATGTGCTTTACTATTCTCCAGCTGAAGTAAAGAACGAGCGGCGATGCCAACTGCCAAGTCAGTTCTCGTCTCACGTCCGTCGAGAGTGGTCGCGGACGGTGCTCGCGAGCAAGGACCACCGAACGGCAACGAAACGTCAGCAGGTGATTAGTAAAGAACGTGGTATAGTATTAATATAAGCAGATATAAAATATGAATGTAATTCACACCAAATAGCTACATTTGAAATGGTGTGCTCTCACAAAATGATGTTGTTCCCCATTTCAAACTGAGCTGTTTTGTAGATGATAATTTAAGTTGAGAAATTGATTGTAACATAGCTTTTATGATTCTGGCAGGCATTGAAATTAAAGTAGGCATTAAAACGCTAGGATATTTCATGCATTGGCTAGGGTCACACTTTCTTGAAACTATCTATAAAAATTACTAAGATAGGTATGAATTTTGAATTTTTCAAACTGAAGACATGTTTCTATAATAATACTGATTTAAATCTACATGATTTACTCAATTTTACACTATGAACTATATCTAAAATAAATACAAAACAATCTATCTAATCAAGTCTAATCTTTTTACTTTCTATGATATAAAGTGTAATCCAAGAGACCACTTATTATGAAAATAATTTGAAGTTGAACATTAGTTAGAAAGAGACATATTCTGGAACAAACAAGAAGTTTCTTGTATGTTCGAGATGACGTTATGTCCTTCCGCGGTATCTTAGACCATTGGCAACGAGTTTGCCTAATGATCTGGTTGTATTCGAGTCACGGAGTGATATTATTTTTGGAAATTGTATTTTGTTTATTACTTTATCTGGAACCGTAGCTCGCAATCATAATAAGGACCGTGGTCTCTTGGAACGTACTGTATATGCATATAATGGCGTCGATTCTCTTGCCCAACTAAACTTCCCCTATCCCTATCCTTCTCTCCCCTCGCCTCGTCGAGCATTAAGGCGCGGTACAGCGGTTTCAGTCAAACTAAAGAGAATCGGCGACACTATGTATAAGGTGATTATAGCCGGACTGCAGTAGATCACAACTCGAGTATACTAACGGTGCGATGTCGGAGTGCAGCCGTCGGGACTGCGTGGCGAGCAGCGCGTCGTGCGTCAGCCGCGCCGCGGACACCGCGCCCGCCGCAACCGCCGCGCCAGCAACACCCTCCAGCTCCTCACCCTCGTGCAGCGTCGCTAGTCCGCCCACAGACGCCATTTGCTAACACAAAACGTTATAATTCAGACAACATTTCATTTCATGTAGTCGTGTAATTGCTACCTATAAAGAACACATACAAACGTATGTTTACGTAGTGTCTTCCCCTTAATTAGAGACAGTAAGAAACGTGTTAATGGACACATTCTCAGCTATACTTTATTCTACAAAAGTAGGTCAATGTTATTTTATTAAAAAGCCAAACATAGGCTAGATTGTAATATTACTAGGATACATTTGTTTAAGCATACTAATTAATTCCGGATAACTATTTTATAATTTATTTCTGGAACTGTATGTAATGTAGTACGAAGAAAGAACATCGTTTGGGTCAAGGGATGGACCCAAATACCTGGGGGAGCGGGAGGGGGGTAAGGAGATCAAGCTTACCTCTTTGACGGCATGCGGCGGCGACATGTCGGGCGACGACAGCGGCTGTGTCGCCGCGCTGACGTACGACACGTACGCCTCGGATCGCAGGAACGCTTGGTACGTGCTCTCGGTAATGGCTCGCGTCACCTGCCGACCAACTCGTCATAAGAATAAAACTAAATAACGACTGAGCTTTGCTCCGTAATACGACTACTCGTCGTATTGGTTATTTGGTTTTTAAAGTGTTTCAAAACACTTTAATCATACGACTTTATAGTATCCCTAAAATTCAACCTTCGCGGTACTACATCATTTTTTACATCCCTAAAACGTCTGTCCTGTAAGTTTCATCAAACCATCATACATTGCTCGTTAGAATTATGTAAAACTGAATAATGGTCTTCGTCTTCTGCGCGTCGCTGCTCCTTTCTTAATCACCCTACGATTGGCAGGCATACCCCTGTAATTGCATACACTGCAAGTCATTTAAACTAACCTCCTGTTCCATATTGTCGAAGATGGTCCTCTCGATGCAAGAGCCATCTTTGAGGCTCTGTTTCACCTGCTGCTTCAGGTCTTCAGGCATCGCTAGCTGAGACTTGCGGAGAAATCTGGCAAAATAACATTCATTTAAAATAATTAAGTTAATTTTTTTTTTATTATAATTAAAACGTGTGACGAACTATATTTTTATAGTTCGTTACAAGTTTAGGAAGATGTTACATTTGTTAAAACTACATATTTTAAAGACGTAATAGAACTTTTTGATTGAAAAAAATAATCGTAAAATTTTACGAAAATACAAGGCACTTTAGATCATAGCAACAGGGAAGTTGGCGTAGCCGGTTGGATAAAAGGATATGCTTGTCACAGCCAGTGGTAATATAAAGTGGATTAAATGAAGGAAAGTTGGCGCAGCTGGTTGGATAGAAGGATACGACTGGCGCAGCCACCGGGTATGCAACTTACTTGTATATTGCGGAGACGACCTGCCGGATCTTGGTTGGCTCGACCTCCTGACGCAGGCCGTGCACTGCGAAATAGAAGTTGAGTCGGTCCACGTGCAGTCCGCCCGCGCCGCCCACAAACTTGCGGAACAGACGCACTCCTTCTGCGTCCTATCACAACACAAAAAACAAACAAGTTAAGTCAACGCCACTGTAGATAAATGTAATATATATTATTTATTGCACTTTATCTTGATAAAACAAGTACATAGGAATTGTAACGTGTTGGATTTAGCTAGTCTAAGTTACACTGTACAATGAAATGAAATATATAAATAAACAAGGCGACAGGGAGGTCAAAAGGCAGGGTTAATTGGTGCTTTGAAAGATGCCATTTTGTTTGATGACAAAACTACGTATTTTCTTAATTCTTATTAAATACAACTTCAAACAAATATAGCCGCGGCCGTATTCTCCAACTGCTAAAACTCATACTTTCCGTCACATTCAGCAAATCAGAACATTAATGTACGTCTTGATTGTATTTAGGAACTGCACGCTACCTGGGAAACTGTTTCGAAAACGCTTTGCTCGAATAAAAGAAGGCAACAAAAGCTGTAAGTGGATGAAATAAAACAATCGATAACAGGTGTTAAAAGTAAGTTACCTCGAGTAATTCGTGCAAACTTTTGGCCCATCGCATGTACGGCGGCGAGGCGGGCGACCGCGACGAGGCCGACGACCCTTCCGTCTGCTCGCGCCATACCATGCCCACCCTGCAACGAACAACATATCACAGCTATTCATCTCACACCAACATCAGCCCTTTTTTAAGTAAATTCAAGTACCTTGGCCATATCGTTACTTCCAGCCTAAAGGACGACGCAGATATAGAACGGTAACGTGGAGCATTGTGCGTAGTGGGCAATATGATTGCTAGAATGGGGCAATAAGTTCTACAAAGCATAGCCTGGCGTGAACATTACACTCTTCTGGTCTTTCTAGCCACCTAATTCAAAATATTTTTTATATATTTTTTTATGTATTTTGTGTATGTGTAAATATGGATGTCTGCAATAGGGAATTATTATTATTTTCAGTATATTTAAATCTAACTAACTAGTTCTTTTACTTTTTCTGTAAATAGAAATATTTTCTAATTTTCATAGTTTTTCATCGTTAAATTAGCTGGTTTCTGTGACCTTCCAGAAATGAAATGGCATCAAAATGGCAAATGGCATTAAAAGTCAATAGGTTCTTCTTCAATGAAATTACAAGAATCATATAGAAAACACAGCATAAAAAATACGAATATTAAAGTGAATTTACGTCGATTTTTCGTGTGCGACCAAGAGCCTATAAGAATCAGGCAAATATGCCGGAATATATTGCATGAAATGCAATATATTCCGGCCGGCACCAACACAGCCTCACACGGACGTGGAAACTTACTTGGACAGATGTGGTTGTGCGAACACATGTTTGTACTGAGATTTGGATTTCTCCTCCCCGGGCGCCAGCGGCAGCGACGACCTGTCAGCAAGCTTGTGATCCCAACCTGAAAGCAACACACTACATTACCACAAGGGAATTTATTTAAGGATACATTACGACAGCACCATGTACAGTAGTAGAGCTCCTTGTGAAAGAGCTCGTCCGGGGAAGTACTACTACCATACCTATCTCTCAAACTTTCACGATTAGATAACATGGGATGACGTGACCACGGCTGTTGCAATACAGGCGAAACCTCGGGAAAATAATAACGCGATAAAGACCCGTAAAACTTATAATAATACCAATTTCTGCCGCCAAGCAGACGATCGATCTTGGGCGGAAGGCTTTCTAATCTGCGTCCTCCGGTTCGTGGCCGCCATTCGACAACCTTTCTTTCCTTATCTAATATGTAGGTAAAAATAAAATCGCATCATCATCATTAGCCCACATACTGGACATAGGCCTCTCCCAATGGCCACTGAGCCCAGTGTTCAGTTCGAGTCATCCACGTTCTGCCTGCCGTCTTTCTAGTCATTGCTGTACATACCCGGGAGACGCTCTACACTACGTTTGTCTAGACGCGGTCTCCACTCAAGAATTCGTTTACCCCAACGGTTGTCGGTTCTTCGGCATACATGACCACAGTCATTTAAGAATTGAGATCTTATATTGTTTGCTAATCTGCAAACAATAAGATCTCAATTCTGTCGATTTATTTTTATATATTTATTTCTTTACGCTTCGTGTAACCGCTAGTTACTTGCATGAATGTCAAGAATGAGTAAAGCAGACCCTAATAACGGTTTGTTGTATCATTACGCTGTCCAAGGTCACACACGTTTAAATTGCGGGAATAGGGAGAGCTCTATCGGAGGATTCCTTCCTTCCCGCGACTTCCTGCCGTATGACCCAAGGGATATTAAATTGAGACTCTTCATCAAAACAGACTAGCGCGCCTGCAAAGACGGGAATTACAAACATAACTAGCCTCTGATCTAAACATCTAAACTTTCCCATTTATAATATTAGTAGGAATGAATGCGAAAGTTTCGATTTTTATATGTTCGTAGCGGCTGAACCGATTCAGATGAATTTGGAACTAGGTATAGTTCGTGACATAAAATAACAAATAAGCTTCTTTTTATATTAGGTTGGGGAAAAAGTCTTTTCGCATTATTGTATGTATGAACTTGTAATAAAATATCTTTGGCTATACTATTTGTATCTAGCTGGTTTTGGTATCATTAAAAGTTTAAATTTTAAAGAAGATAATTCCAAATTCAAATTAGGAAAATGTGTGATTTTTATTTGTTTTTCGTACTGTTAAGATGAGTGAATCTAATGAAGAAATTCGATACATTTTAAAATTTTACTACAAAAAAGGTAAAAATGCAACGCAAGCCGCGAAAAAAATTTGCGATGTTTATGGACCTAGTGCAGTGTCTGTGAGAGTAGCACAAATTTGGTTTAAGCGTTTTCAATCCGGAAATTTTGATGTCAAAGATGCACGTCGCTCTGGTCGCCCTATTACGGATAAAATGGATGCCATTTTTGAAAAAGTGGAGCAAGATCGGCATATCAGTAGTTACGACGTAGCTGAAGAACTGGGAATTGACCACAAAACAGTTTTGGCGCATTTGAAAAAAACTGGGTACACAAAAAAGCTCGATATTTGGGTACCTCACGAGCTCACTGAAAGAAACCTAATGAACCGTGTTCTCATTTGTGATTCTTTATTACGACGTAATGAAACCGAACCATTTTTGAAGAAATTTTTGACCATTTTTGACCTCACACATCTTTAGCCACTCAGCAAAAATTAAGAGAGTTTGGCTGGGATGTGTTAATGCATCCGCCGTATAGTCCTGACCTTGCACCTTCAGATTTCCACCTGTTTCGGTCTCTTCAGAATTCTTTAGGCAGTGTCAGGTTAACATCACGAGAGGACTGCCAAAACCACTTGTCGCGGTATTTTGAACAGAAGCCCCAAAGTTTTTATAGCAATGGGATCATGTCCCTGCCTACAAAATGGCAAAAAGTTATCGAACAAAATGGTACCTACATACTTTAGTTAAATGTAAATAAACTATATTAAAAAATGTTTTGAATTTTCTTAAAAAATGCGAAGAAACTTTTTCCCCAACCTATTACGTGAGCGAAGCCGTGGACGAAAGTTAGTTTATAATATTAGTAAGACAGGAAATTAAGTACGACTGTTTTTTGCTAGAGCAGTGCTGCAAATCAACGCGATTTAACATGGCTGTGTTAAATTGCGTTGATTTGCAGTGATACCATGTATTGTGACACTGATCGAGAAATGGAAATTTAGGCGGTACCCTAGTTGCCTTAAAATAATGACAAAGTTGCTGCAATACTTCCTACATATATACCTACAGCAGGTAGATGATCGGTAATAAACTAATCTATACTAATGAGAAAGCTGAAGTTAGTTTTTTTGTTTTAACGCGCTGATATCTGGAACTAACAAGATTTGGGGGAAAAATGGATTAGTTAGCCCAATTCTAGAGGAAGGTTACAGGCTATTCATAGTTGCCGAGAACAAGAAGTGATAGCGCCCTTAGCGCGCACGGGCGATGCGACGCGGTCGGCTGGGAGCCTAAAGCGGTCGTGGCACAACTAGTAACATCAATAAAGTGATAGTCACCTGCCGCAATATTGTTTTACATGAAAAACAAAATCCAACCATCCCAACCGAAAGAAAGGTATAAATGTAGTTTAGGGAGACGATATCAACATTTAAAAAACGCTGTCGTTTTTAGATTTTGAAATGAATTCTGCTTGTTTTGTGTACTTTTATCTATTTTCGATGATGTTAGTTCCTTCGTGCTCTCTTACTACGCTCTTAGCTATTTTGTCTTCATGAAAATGGACTCACTAGAGTGCTTACCTTGCGGGTGGCCGCCAGTTGGAGTGTGGCTCATGGCGCACAGGCCCTTGTCCCACCCGCGCGCTGCATGGCGAGACACCACCTGCACACAAAGCATAACAAACTCATCAAATCACAGTACATTAATCAGTTTCGATCGGTAGAATGGAGTAGAACGAAAGCCACGATATGGCCCACATAGAACACGCGATAATAAAATCGATAGGCGTCGTCGCATTTAAGACAACCAGTGGAAGTTACAATCAATGAACACTCATTCAAATGAGCAAACTTTAAGAAATAAATGCTGTAAACTAAAATTTCTTATACAGAAAATGTTATATATTTAACATTTTAATTTTAGGGGCTTTCTTATAAAAATAGTGAAACAGTTGATAACTAAACACTGTTTTGTCTGTGAATGTGTCATTTCATATTCAACAGAATCAAACAATACCCTTTTTAACACTGTTTTTGACAGTTAGATGGCATAATTCTAACATAAAATCTACATTACCTATTATTCCATGACTAAGTCCACCTTAGTTAAGTACAAAAAACCCAAGCATCCCAATGTACATCTCAAACGCTTGCGTAACAAGCACCAAGCAACCGTAAAAAATCAATACACCAAACAATAAGGATCATAGCTTGTACTACATTACATTTATATGAGTTGGAAGGGGACAGAAGGCAAAAAATGAGGGAGTTGGCTGGAGTCAAGAGTCTCCGGCATCGATCGGCGTTGGTGAACAACACTTTTACTGAATATAATGTTACACATCTCCTTTGTGTTCTTTCCAAAATCCAGAAAAAGGTATTAGTCAATCTGCTCATAGCACTTATATCAAGTTTCATAAGCGTACAAGCAAATAACATTTATAACTGGTGAGCAACATTATTCACAAAGAAATATTATAAAAAATTATAATTTCTATTCAACCATAAGTCTAACACAGCTTGAAAAGGGATAACCCAAGTTATGATCATGTCAAAACAAATTAAATCATAGCTATACGGTTCAATAAATTATAGCAAAAAAAAAACTATCAGGGATTGAATGAAAAAATCATAATAGACCTTACCATGTTCATTGTGTACACAAACAATACCAGTGGATATAACTGAGGTTAATAGAATTATGATTTTCAATGAAAATAACTTGATATTAATATTTTATAGATGCAAAAAAGCTTTTATTCTGAGTGGCACGGGTGCGCAACTCAGCGGTTGTGGTACGAGTGAGAGATCCGTGCGGAGACTGAATGCTGACACAATAGGGTTTGGATGTGGCTTCAGCCCTTGCATATTGTGGATCTGTATTATGATAGGGTTCATTATAAATATGAAATCAATAACCGGCTACTGACAGGCTCAGTTTGAAATTTTAAGCGGAGACATTGGAGTGTTATGTCTTTACATACTTTTAAGACTATCAAGATATGTAAATTATTTTGATTATTTCAAATTGAATGAAACCATCAAAACTATAAACAATACATATATATAAAGTAGAATGCACATATTATGAAGTTACTGCACTTACTTATCAATATATCAGCAGCATTTTCGAACTAAATTTAAATGGACTCAATGAGATGCAGGTAGCAGGCGTTCTGTGGCGTCTCGTTATACCAAATCCGATAAATTTTCATTTAAGATGATGAACGTAAACACAGGAAACAATTTGTAAACAAAGCCCCTGCTCGTAAAACTTGCGTCGTGAAAGTGTTGTTTTATCAGGGCACACTCTAAATACCACAGCAGTATCAAACCCAACAAAATAGCACGTCCAGCAGACGAATTTGAAGCAATAAAATTGTGATAAAATTGAGCTAATAAAAATTACACCCGGAAGGACATTATTAGCACCCAAGATTAATTAAACCGTACACAGAGACTAGATGCTTTACTTTAGAACGGTGGTAAAGATAAATCCGCTCTGAGTTATTGGAAGGCATGAACTTGAAAACTTCGAAAACACTAAATAATAAATTAGCTTGGCTCGGATTTGTACACAACAGGCGGACAGACAGGTTTGATGTAGACAAATTTTGACATAGTTTATAAGTAGTGACAGTCTCAGACATTGACATGACAGCCTACGTTGACAGCATTTTAGGGTAGAACAACGCCATCTATTGACGAACGAATTGATACGACAAAACTAGACGAAGCTTGAACTTCGCACCACCCCGTTGCGTTCGCACCCCACGGACTCACATTTGCATACCAGAACATTATAATAATCTGTGCCAGAACCAAGCCGTGCCGCGATACTAAAAGTCGCCACTAGATGACAGCACCGGTACATAAATGTGAAATTGGTTGTATTGAAGTGGACTGGTAAGACGCGAAAGATTTAGCTCAGGAAAAATCTTATCCCAGATTTTTTCATGAAACAAATTCAAAGTTAATTATTTTAGTATAATATCTAAATTTTTAGCATGTTTCGTATAATTACCTGTTTAGCAGCTTACTGCCGCTGCATACTGTTTGTTGTTTGAAATGGTCTTTTTAAAAATCTGAAACAATAAAAAAGTAATGTACCTTAGGGATGTTATGGTACAACTCTATCCCAGTAAACTTATCTACCTACCTCCTTACCCACAGAAAACCCTACCTACCCCTTATACACCTAGGTAGGTTTGTATAACTTCATAAAGATTATACGTAGGTAGTTATCGAAGTTTGTTATACAAATTACATTTCACGATTTCAGTTTAACTTACTTTTAAACATCAAAGCATTGTAAAAAATCAAATAAGAGCACTCGTACCTATTCCAATACAAACTTCTCAAACTCAAGCGGTTAGGTACGTTATTGCTTGTGAAGAGTTCCTAAAAATATATGTACAGGGTGTAATAAGACTACTCGCAAAAACTAAATGTACAGGTATAGCTACCTCTACATAAGCTCTTAGTGAGATGGATACTGGGTTCCTAGAAAGGATGTGTTCTAAGCCTCTAAGGTACACAAAAGTTCTTACCTTCTGTAAATAATGCCTTTCCACGAAAAAAATAGGCAAGTGGAAATAAGTTCAGTTCGACCTTATAGCGACCTTTAACGTTAATTCTATTCTATTCTCATACCTATCCACTTGCTTTCTAGCGAGTAGAAAGACTCCCATATCCATGAATCAATGATTTTGACATTGACATTTAACATTGATTTTGACATTGGGTTGTGGGGAACCTTAGCAATTGACTCCATGCACCGTGCATGTTGGAACCGTTCGTCATGCATGCCATTCTTCAGGCTGATGATGATACCTATTTTGGATCACCTTGTAGACCTTCACGTTTGAAGGCGTATTGATTTGAAGATTCCAACTCGGCTCACAGATGGAATGAGATGATTTCAAAGCGTTCGTAAATGTAAGAATTGATATTTGATTTCGCGATAAAGACACAGCGCCGCAGTTACACCGGACTAGAAGTCTAAAACATCGATATAGCTAGAAACTACTGCAGTTCTTATGTAGGTAGCTTTGATAAAGATACAAAACAAAATTAGGATGTATTTTAGGTATTTCAAAGCACCATAACATGGTTTCCTCGAATGCCAGGATTCGCAAAACGATAAATACCTGAATTAAAAGGCGAGTAACGACCGCCTTGAAAATTTTTGACATAAACGATTAAATGGCACTCATCTTCACTATGTCGAAATGCACGACAACGACTCGATGGAGGCGAGGCCTTTACTCATTTCGATTGCCCGCTCCTGCACTGGATGGAACAGCTAGCAATACTTCACAAATAAAATCCTCAGATGTAGGAGTGTATAGAAGTTAGTTTTACGAAAGATTTATTTAGAAATTCGACCAAAAACATACAAGGGTTAAAAGTCACAGTGCAACTATTATAAAACAGTAGCTCGATTGAATGGCTATTTTATTGAGAGGAGACAGTTTTAAAAAGATACGATAAAATTTTTGATAACTGATTTATTGATAACATTAAATAATAAATGTATCCCTAGAGAACGGCTCTTTGATGTTTATTTCAGTATTTTATGTAAAGTCTGAAAGTAAATTTCTGTTTGAAAAGGGACCTAACAAAAAGGAAATAATACCGCATGATTGGTTTTACAAGTCCGCAACATCAAAGGTTTGGTCCTTCATTTCGTGAGCGCCATTCAAAGATTACACTTAAATAAAATACTAGGAAAACGCTACTTAATTACTCAGTATGTTTTGCAAGCACATAAACCACTTCAACATTACAATCTTCTAAGAGTCGTATATCAATGTGGTATAATCTTTATTCGGCAACATCTTCACTCAAAAAGCTAAGGATAACATCAATCAAGCATCAAAGAGAAATCACTTTGATCGAGTTTCTTGTGAATTTCCGTACACACTAATCAATAAGGGAGGGGTATTTTCAATGGAAAAGGCATGGGCAATAGTTGTAGCTTGCGGTAAACTGTTTGTGAGCGTGGGGGTGGTAAAGTGGGGGGATGTTCTCGCCCGTACATCAAAGGCGAGCCGAGACAAAGCTGTAGGAGCCTTTTAACTTTATTTAGCGGAGTGGTAAGTTTAGCCGGTCGCGATTCGCGCAGGTTAAAGAGTAACACACTCACTTTGAGCCCGGGCCCAAAGGGGGCCGCTAGGGCTGCCACTAGCGAGGCTAGAACGATATCTAGGATTTGTACTCCAGTCTGATATTATTTTTCATGCTTATGTACCAACTTTACGCATAATGTTGTAACATTGTCCAACGCATAATGGACATAATGAAAAAGAAACATTATGTCCATTATGCGGATCGGGGAGTCCATTTACATAAGTCTAATATTAATTTATAAAGTACCTAGCTGGTAAGTACTTCAACATAGTGTCTAATTTTGACGACCTCTGTGGCGAAGTGGGCGAAGGCCCGCCTGAGACGCAGAAGGTTGCGGGTTCGATTCCCACAGCGGGACAAATGTTTGCAACTGCAAATATTTGTCTGGGGATCTGGGTATTTCTATGTATAATATGTATGTTTTTACAAAAAAAAAGTATATAAGTAGTATATCAGTCATGTAGTTCCCATAACACAAGCTCTGCTTACTTTGGGGCTAGACGATGCTGTGTGCAAAATGTCCAGCATTCTTATCTATCTAATTAATCGGCTAAACAGGTGTTGTAATATGAGTTGAGTAACTAAATACCTATTTAAAGTTTTTTTTATTATTATTATACATTTATTCATACAACCTACTTGTACCTAATGAACAAGTATATGCAGATGAATCAGCTAATTATCTATCACATTTCAAGTAATTTAAATGTACGGTTTTACAAAACATACAAAAGCATTGATGAGAATCTTAATTAAATTTTAACTTGCAACTTGGCTACTTCAAAGGAACACACAACAAAAAAAATATTACGCTAGAGACAACATCGTGCAAATTATGAAAACAATAACACCCATGGAACACGTCAAAGTCATCAAATTAATAACCTATTATCGGTGCACGGTTACCTAAAACGCAATAAAACTTGATTGAGAGGTTTGTCGTAGGTCATGGCTGAGTTGTCAACCCTGCGAAGGGGAGGGGGTATCAAACGGGCCGCTAATACCGCCCGCACCGCGCGCGGCGGCTCTTTGTCGGCGCCCTTTGAGTTGCGGATGATACTGAGCGCCACCTAAGCTTTTGCTACAGTTTAATGTATGCAGTGCACTAGCCTAGTTTAAAGTTTAGATTATCTAAATAGAATACCAGATTAAAGGTCATCTCAGCCCAGAATCACTCACTGCTGGGTATAGGCCTCTTTTCTCTTCTGCCAGCCTCCTCTGTCATGTGTGTCTTTCGACTGTTATGATGTCTTGAACCTATCTCGCTTTTGGACTACCAGAATTTTTCGGCCTGACTTCAGTAAGGGCAATTAAGTTGTTTTCACCGCATCTTTAAGGACAGCGGTGAAGAGTTTAGGGCATTTCGAATTGCATTGTTTCTGCGTTAAACCAATTCTGAAGCACATCTGTCTACTGAGCGTCGATTCTGAGTTAAAAACGGAAGTAGTATTCATAATAGATGTACTCTAAATATTTATTTGATACAATTTAATTTAGTCCTGGCACGATAGATACGGCTTGCCCCGTATTGGAAATGGAATACTGATGTAATCTATGTCCAGACCCAGCAAGACTGGTTTAGTTACATAGGTGTTATCAAATATTTATATCTGTATTACGTAAATGACGCAAGTTATAGTAATCTATTGTACTTCTGTTTATTAATAGCCAGATAATACTTTTATTACTCAATGTTCGTCGAAGAAATTTCTCAACTCAGTTACAAAAATATCCTTGACGTTATCATAGCTATTTTACTGTCCTCCCTCAACTGTGGCTTGCAATAAACTATCAATAGCTCTATCGGAGTGGAATGGCGATATCTGCATACATCGATGTGTAATTAAACGCAACGATGATTATGTACTACTGAGTAATCTCAACTATGGCACTGCCAATAAATCACACAGTATTCTCACAACCCTTTGACAGATTATACGAGCAAACTTTCAAAGAGGTCCGGCCCTACTGTTTCGATTTCACTATGACATGTAATAACTGCTGTCAAAGGCTCTCTCGGAGCGGAATGGTGAAAAAATCATAGAAGTGTGTAATTAATCGCGACAATACTGACTATTTAACATTTTGCCACAAGTCATTGTTTTAGAATTTAGATAGCACTACACGGGAGATTTCAGCCGCGCAACGGATTTAAAAAATGTTTATAGCGCATCTACACGCACGGTTGACATCATATTGACGGCCTGTATCAGCAGTTTTCCGATGTTGTACTGTGTCGCCTCCACTGTGGCTTGCAATAAACTGTCAATAGCTCTCCCCGGTCGGAATTGTGAAATATGCATAGATGTGTAATTTAACGCTCGCTGACGGGCAATTCATTAACACGTTGCATCTGAAATTGTTTGAAGGCATCAGTCTAGTTTAACGCATCAATGGCTCTACTGGCAATGTTTTTCGAAGTGAATAATATCGTCCGAGTCCGATCAATGCGTATGTACCATTGTACAGTATGTAGTTACTATGGTCCGACTTTGACTGTGTTATTCTCCGGAATAGGTGTTAGAGTACCCCTCCCTATGTCACAAATAAGTAAATTACCTAATTTAGTTCGTTACCTATTCTATCAGTCACGTTCCTTTAATACACAAACAAAATAATTATACACGCACTTAATAAAATAAATCAGTTCATTAAACGGCGCGAGTTCGAATGAAATCCACAAACGCAGCGTTGATTACCATAAGCTGGGACAAAGCGGACCGAGCGCCCTTTGACGAATTAGAGCACATTGCCTACTGCTTGCTACACTGACGTCGATACTGTGTACAGAACAAATAAAACACTTCTACGAAACGAATGACATTTTACACACGAGGCGGATAGGTATAAACGTTTGACTTATAACCTGACTACGGTCACAGATAATATACGGCAGGTATGGCATTAGTGGATTTTGGTTTTAACATATTATGTGCTAATAATTAGTGTCCTTAGGCGAAATCTGTGTTATTGCCGCGACCGACCGCTTAGCGTACTGTACAGAGCAAGGAAATGCTCAGTTGATGTAATGCCCATAACTAACAACGCACGCAAATAAAGTAGCTTTAACTTCTGCAACCTTCAAAATAATTATAACAAAAAAAAAACAACAACATTATCTATCTATCTATGTTTTAAACAGTAAACATAGATAGATAATAATTTATTCAAACCACTTCTTTCAAATTATATTTACTTAAGACCTAATATAGCTAAAATCCTACTACTATTATAAAAGCGAAAGTTTGTGAGGATGGATGTTTGTTATTTTTTCACGCCAAAAACTACTAAACGAATTGTGATGAAACTTTACAGTAATTCCTATAGCTTATACATCAGAATAACACAAAGGCTACTTTTTATACGGGTACCACACGGGCGAAGCCGTGGGCAGAGGCTAGTAAAAAATAAAATAAAGTACTTATCCGGTTATAGTTAGGTAATCATCCCTTCAGTAGTTCTTGCTGTTAATTGTTTTTAATTTCACGTGCACAATGATATCGAACACAGGATTTCTGAATTTCAATTCCAAAAAACTATCGGATTTATGTGAAACCGCCATATGTCAAAGCTCCGAATGTACAATACGCTGCTGTGCGCCGCAAAATTGATTTAGTTTTTTACCGATGGTCATCAGAATCGACGTTTTCGACAGGTCTATACCGCAATACCTGTGTTTGATGTGATGTCTCTATGTGGTCAGAAGCCACTCATTGCAAATGAAAATGACTAGGTACGTATGTATAGAAACGGCCTATGAAAAATCACACGAATCAGCAGTCGCTAAAACATACCAAAAAGCATAAAATTGTTTTAATTTACATGGAATTTAAAATTATGTCAATTTTAAATGGGAAACGCTGAGGCTGAATTTAAAGCATCATTCATTATTCGAATCTAAAGCACCCAAACCGTAATCTGTATAGAAAATCTGCCGTAAACGTCAATTTGAATGAAAACAGCGGATAACTAAGCCAATTGTGGTCTAATTTGGGAATTTGGGAATTACTCTCCCTCTCTAACGAAGCGTATTTCACGCGGGTCGAAAGGGGACGACCGTCAATACAGAAGATTTTCTTATTTTGATAGCCTCCGACGCCTTTAAACAACTCTCAGTGGTTACAATGATTGGATCGATGAATAAAACATTTGTCAATTTGTACAATAGGCGTATTCAGGTATTATGCAGACAGGAATCAATTAAATTGTTGCAGCTTTATTGAGCGGATAGGTACGTTCGTTTCCAATAAGATTAAATATTATAAACGTGTACGACACAGGGAGATTACGTAATGGAGCAATCTGTTTGCAGGCAAATTGGTTTCCAATTAATTTACTAAAAGCTTGTGAAAACAGGCCTGGAATTAGTCGGGTGAGGATTTAGCATTGGTCCGAGTTGCTAACTGCTCTATCATTTTTGTCTATCTATTCGGCCGCTAACACCCACTGCTGAATAAATGCCTATATGACGCCTTTCTGCAGTCTTGTGCCAGCC
This sequence comes from Perizoma affinitatum, assembly GCA_961405105.1. NCBI lineage: Eukaryota > Metazoa > Arthropoda > Insecta > Lepidoptera > Geometridae > Perizoma > Perizoma affinitatum. Next base: position 2,830,396 of record OY560199.1, read on the forward strand.
ACTGCTCACCTACTGTCGTCTGACCATCATCGGGCACGTGACCTGCATCAACGCCACCACATATTTACTGGCAACTTTTTTGTCAAAAAATCTATTTTGCTGGTGATTTTTAAAGTTTTTATAAGACCGTTACACACATTATGTAGCAGCTGTGAATTTCGTCAAATATACCATCGGATTATATACGTTAAAATGGAAGAATGACTCGTATATGCCATCATCAAAAATAATAACCTTAAGTTAAAAAAGGCTATGTTATATTTTGTTAATCATCTTGCTTATTAATAAAAAAATAAGAATAAAAAGACTCATGCAAATTTTTATTTTAAATCCATCCCCATCGTGTGCTGAGGACAGCCGTCACCCGCAAACGGTGCGCTTGTCTCAACAAGCTTTGAATTAATATCTATTACGACTGTGTGAAATAAATACGTCAAGGAAATAAGTTGCAAAATAATGATCAGGTTAGAATAAAATAATTATTAAGAAGCTTCATTTCATTTAACTTGCTTTGTGGTGATATTAAATGAAAATATACGTAATATTTTTAAAATATTGTGATTTTAATGCACATCCGATCGATTGTCATTTTTCCCACCTATCAAGTTCCGATGACCGCAATATACCTCACGAATGAAAGATAATATCATGGGAGGTAAACGACGGAACCTTTCGATGGATAAATTAATATCCATCGAATTAAGTTCCATAAATTATATTTGTTAGAGAAAAAATGTCACACACTATTTGCAGTGTTGTATTCCAGTCAGTCAAGTCTTTGGTCCTGAAATCTACGTAGTAAATAACTCGTATTATGTTCATAATCATCATCATCCTGAGAAGTTCACTGCTGTTAATATATAGGACTGGTTTCACCTCATGAATTTAAAGTGCCTACAAAACTATCCTACCAACTAACATTATAAATGAGTATGGATGGATGTTATATCGTAAAGAATCTTCGTAACGACTTCACCGATTTGGATCAAATTTAGAAAAGGTTTATTGCATAGGTTACTTTTTCATCACGAAGGAAAAGCCGTGACCAGAATTATTACGAACTACTACGAGTAGCTTTTAAATATTACGAACGGTTGCCTGGAAGAGATCACTTCAGCGATAAGGCTGTTCATTGTACCGCCAGTTTAATATTGCAATTTCTGTTAAGCGTGCGAAGCTACGCAAATGCTAGTCTGCAATGAATGTTTTGTTATCAGATTTGGTAGTGCATGAAGTTGGGGTTCAATAGAATATCCTGCAAATGGACAGAGTGAGTTGTTCGCCAACTTTCCTTTTAACAATGTACAGGTTTAGTTCATAATGTGTTCGCTAACTAAGTCCGCAGTTTATACGGTAAACTACGGCATACTCTATTTCCTTTCGAGGAAACAGATAACTCAGTATCACATGGGAACAAGAATGTTTCATGGTAGACACCTCTGCCACAGCTTCAAAGGGTTACCACCTTACGAGCAATACGAAGATGCCTTAGCTGATCCAAACAAATGCCTTTAAAGTTCATACGCTCTTCCAAGTTTCAGCCGTAGAAAAACCAGTGTGTAATACTTTAGTAGTAAGTATATAAACAGGTGTTTCTAAGATTACAGAATAGAAAGTGGTTACTTTCGCCAATTACTTACGGAACGCCTCATCCAACCCAGAATATCCCTAGGCTGTTCCTCCGTGACACAACCGGTAGCGTAAATATTCATCACGAATTGTTGTCAGTGTAAGTTCCCTGTTTCATAAATGTCATTATCAACCCCGCGGCTGTCGAGACTCCAGCGGGAGGCCGTCCCAAGCAGACGATGCCATGCACCATGTGGCTGCTTTCCAAAGACAATGAAAAGCAGCGCAGCTTTTGTTGAAAGTCTTACTATTTACAACTAGCACTGCACAACAAATGCTTTTCATTTAATACATACTATGTACAGTCCACAAGTAAATGTTCATAAATTTAACCTGCAAAGTGTATTCCCTATCGTATTTATAGCATGCCTTAGTGAAGTGTGGCGTTAAAATCTTTCTTGAAAGCATACAAAACGATTGAGAGTGAATTATTTACATTATTGCTTTACAATCGTTTAGAAGATAACTGACTATATGGAAACATACTGTTACCCCAAACGCATATACACGGGCTCCTTGCACACCGCAAGTCAAAATTAAATGATGGTATAGACAGGCTGAACTGTGGCCGAGGAGTGGTTATGGAAACGTAGGACGTCCGGCAGCGAGATGGGCAGACGGAATAGGCAACTACGCGGGCCGTGGTTTATTTAGAACTTTAGACTAGCTAGCGCAGGATCGTAGTGGGTGGCACAAACTGAGGGAGGCCTATAATTATGCAATAGTAAGTGATGTCGGACTGTAATGATGATGATAGCGAAATACTATTTCTATTAGATTTAAATTCTTGTTAGATTTTGATGAGACCGCAATCATGACGGCCTTCAAAGTAAGTATATTTTGATACCACGATAATACGGCAGACAGATGTAATCAGAAAAGATGGATGGAACATAGTGGATTTACATTCCTTCAAATCTCATTTCTGTCAAATGGCACAGCGAAGACGAAAGGAACTGGGAAGCAATCAAAATAATCATATTCCTGGAGTACGGAGATGGATGGAACGAAAGTGCACCTCTATCCACCTATAGTCCTCATAAAGTAGTCGAGAAAATAAGATTGGAACGAAGAAAATAAAGTTATAACATCTACTGATAAATCGGTCGGATTATGGCCTGCTGAAAACAAAAATAAAATCTTTTGAAAATTGATTTTAAATCATTATATTTTTAAACGATCGATGACTAGAAAGCATTTAAAATCAAAATCTATTTTTTAAACTGCGACTAATAAAGGGTATAAACAAAATCTCTTCGAGTTATGTTTTTTTTTTGTTTCTTTGAGTAAGTTCGGCAGGAACTGTTTTTTTTTTAATTATATTTTGTTTGGACCAGTCTACTTAATTGAACTTTCGTGCATATAATTTATATAAAATGTTAAAATCCGACTTCGAATAACGGGAAATTGGTAAAAAGTATAATATGCAATTTCAACGCACTCTTAGGATAACTCATTAAAAAAAGAATCATTAAAATCGGTTTAAAATTGTTGAAGATATCGTATAACATACAATTCAAAGTGTTCCGTGTGATTTATATGAATAAATTAATATTAACTTTGATACACAAAATAAAACGTACAGACGAATTGAGAAACTCCTTTTTTGAAGTCGGTTGGTAATAATTAAAACGCAATATTCGCGATACGCATGCAGTTCCAAGTTTATGGTTTCTATCCTGCAGGTTCTCATGAACTTTGATTAAGCCTTTGTTCTTTAAAGTTAGAAACATGATAATTTGCATTACAGCTATTGAGCATAAATAAATGACAATCACGTGTTTTCAAGGTTTTTGGATTTTCACATTTGAAGTTTGTATGGGATTATCGTCTTTTTAAAGGTAGGAACTTGAAAATTGGAATCGTAGATACTTTAGTAATAATGTTCTGTGGTCTATTAATATAGCTAGTAAAATTCGTTGCAGAGGCTTTTTCATGAAAAAACGTTTGTTAATCCTGACTTGTATTTCATGCTGGAAGAGGCTTATCGAGATTGGTCAACCCTAATCCAATACCTCTGAAAACACGGAATAGAGTCTGTAGTCTCAAATAAGGCCTTTCATACTAACATAATAACCGTTGGCTATATTCCAGTATAAAAGAGTTGTCCACTCAGCGAGCGACGAACATAAAAGGTAATCTGCCATTCTAGCCAGCCTCATTGTTACGCCACTGATATCATTATAGTTTCATTGGACACGTGAAGACGGCTATTGTATAGCCTTAAAATTTAATTTTGTACCTCTGTGGACAAACTATTGTGTTGTAAGATTCAATTTCACGATTCAAGATTATAACCTTGCGTGTCGTCTTTTTCAGCACGATATGAGAGAGAACTAGAAGACAAATTTGGTTTTAATTTTTACTAATAACAGAATATCTATTATTAATTGTAAGTTTGCATGTACCATGATCACAGACTAGTGGCGCGTTTTTAGAGTTCCGTAGTCAACAGGGAAACTATGAGGGTTTCTTGTTGACTACGGAACCCTAATAATGATGGTTTTGACCGCAACCCGAGGAGCCAGTAAGTGTATTATGTATTTGAGGTAAAATTACATTTTGTCCAAACATTATACTAAGCACTAGCCCGCGTTTTGCAAGTAGTTAGCATTCCACGTGACAGGTTGCAAGCCCATCGCCGCTTATTGAAACACTAAACGATGGCGCATCGCCTTCAAATTTTTGGTTTGAGCACGTGTATTATATTGTAATAATGCGCACACATATTTTCCATATACAGGGTTACAGGAAAAATCGTGCTAGATCCGTTAAAGGCGTGGAGTACCCATCATTTCTGAATTATTTCACTATGAAACACCCTACCATAAACTTAACCCTTTTCGAGATATTAGACTTTAATTTTTTTTTTTTTAAATTGCCGATTTTTAGACACTAGCACGATTTTTCCTGTAACCCTGTATATTAGTGCACGACCGGGGTCAACTTTTTTTACTATGTTCCGAGCTCGGGTTCGGAAGACGTGGTGCCACCCACTAAGCCAACATACATGTACATAATATGTATAGGTATTGTAATTATACCACCAAAAGTTAAGTCAACATATTAAATGTGTTGTCATCGATTGGTGTTAGTGATTCTAGTTTTGATTTGTGGTATTATAGTTTGACAGTCTTAGGAAGATGTTCTCATAAAAATTGGCAGACTGTCAAACTAGCCTGCGACGTATAAAAAATAAATCTCCTCATTAGAACAGCACAGCCAGATTTTCAAAACACGAAGTCGAAATGCATAAATTGTACAATTCACGAATAAACATTCTTACTATTAAAAAGTGTTGATAAACGACATCGCTGGGTTGCCAGAACCAGCAAATAACGAGGTGAACGCGGAGCCATCAATTAGCCAGCTTCTTGCATTTTTTACCGTTTCACCTCCACTAAACATTTATTTATAGGGTAATTAATGCGTCTCCGGCGCCATGTTAAATGCCACTAAATACCCATCTATTTGCAGAGGACTGAGGTGGTGGCACCACATATCCACATCATTTTATCCACTTTTTGCGACGCGGAAAAAGAGGGCGAATCCATTTAGAACGCGCTTCTTTTGTTTCTATCCTGACCTAAGCTCTGAAATCGTTTACGCAGTCTCATTAATTACACTAGGAAAACGATGGTTACTAGAAAACTGAATGAAATAAAGATAATTTAATAGATAATAATGATTTATAAGACTTTAAAAAAAAACTTCAAATAGCGGGAAATTGATAAAAAGTCCAATATGAAATTTCATCATACAGTTTTTCACACTAAGGAGTGGTTTATTTTTTCATAAAAAAGTTTATGGGACCTACCCTTGAAGTATACCCTACCTAGCCATTAAAAAAGGAATCATTGAAATTGCTTCACAATTGGCGAAGATATCGCGTAACATACACATACAAAAAACTTACAGATGAATAATAAATACAGACGGTTGATAATAATTAAGAAATGATATTCGCGATACGCGTGTTTTCCCAAGTTTACTTTTTTGGTAATAAAAATTGTTTATTACCAAAGATGAAGAATACAGATTCACAACGCATGAAGAATATTGTATCATCTAAATAATCAGATATTTTATAGTATGCCTTTTTATAAAGTTGTTTTTTAATTAAGTTTTTAAATTTGTTAATTGACAATTTTTATATCTCTTGGGAGTTTGTTATAAAAGCGTACACCTTTAAACGATTTACTAACTTTATGGAGTACAAGTGGCAACAGCGAGTTTATCTTTGTTTCTGGTATTAACATTGTGATTGTCGCTTTTTTCTAAAACAAATTAATATTTTTGTGAACATGCATCCGATATTCATAGATGTATTGACAAGGATATGTCATTATATTTATTTCTTTAAACTTCTGACGAAGTGATTCTCTGGGACCCATATTATAAATTGTTCGAACAGCCCTCTTCTGCAGCACAAAAACGGTATTTATATCTACAGCACTCCCCCACAGCAGTATACATTTTCAAAAACAATCTTTTAACCCTGATTGCAGCAACTAGGCCATGGTAAAACTGAAAACCAGCTATCATAATAACATCATAATCTTTGCTGATTGGTAAAACTGAAAACCAGCTATCATAATAACATCATAATCTTTGCTGATTTACAGTTATAGAGTTCCTTTATCTGGAGGTAATCCTGGATGCTCAGATAAAGTGGTTCTAATTCAGCTTGCAATATTTGACCTGAACAAACTAACATACAAACTTTACAAGTTAAATAAAGGCATATAAAAACGTAGGGGGTTTTAAAATTTTGCAAAAAAATCTAAATGATTTGAAGTTGGTTTGAGTTGGAGAAAAGTAATAATAAACTACCTACTTTTCTGAATTGAAAAGAAATGAGGTTATAATGAAACGAGTCGATTTATAGAAAATGGAAGCGGGGCGCAGATGCTCCACGTCTCTGCAAATCTTTATGGAAAAGCTCAACGGGTTTCTTCAATTTCCTGATTGAATTCTGTGAAATCTTTCGCATCCTTGAACCTAAACAAGTAATCAGCATCATCAATAGACAGTAGAAGTCCACTTTTGAAAAAAGGTCTCGCCTAAAGTGTGCCATGGCGAACGATCCTTTGTCACCTCCATTTACCAATTTCCCAACGACTGCAATTGGTCCATCGGGTGGCGAGCCTTTCCAAACCTTTATTCCAAAAACTATCGTGAATTTGATCATTTACGTGACAAAAAGGTAAAACGGGCATTTTTCACGTACCGTATTGGTAAATGCACCGACTAAGTTTCGACTCATTCCGAAAGCCTTCATTGGGGTGAGTGAACGCGACGCTCTCCCTCCGCGTCACTCTAACGCATAAAGCAAAGAAAGCTCAGCCGTGGCCACACTTAAATAAATTCTTATTGGAAAATCTTAAACAAACCCCCGAGACGTGAACTGATGATTATGTCTTGGTCCTGAAGATGCCTCATTAGTGTCTCCTATCATAGTGCAAGTCTGTCGACTTTCCATAAAAGTTCAGTATTGAACGCAGTATGCCCGCTTATTTTTGCTTTACTTTATTTTCGCATATTTTTTTAATGTAATAATAATATTTAGTCAAGCGTTACATTTTACTGATGATAGGTCTCCATGCGGTCTTATGATGCAGCACGCTTTTATAAATCTATGACCTAACAAAGTAACCTAAAAAACATGCATTATATTTCCCCGTTTTAAATATTCTGATAAATTTAGCCATGACTTTAGAATATACCCAGCTGTGTCAGTAGGTCACTTAAATTTTTCGTTTCAGTTATGTTTTCATCAGTATTAGCCTCCACAACTCTAGGATTTCTCCATCTGCACGCGACATTTTATTAATTTAAAATTAAATCAAACTCTGATGCCATAACCCCATTACTTCTACGCGTTTACTTTCAAAAGAGGCAACAGTTAAGCCGTCAGCGAGGGAAAAGGCAAATTTTTATATTCAACGGAGCCTGCATTCACGTGAGGGCCCTAGACGACAAATTAAGTGACATTAGAGGTATAATGGGAGGGAGGTAGACGTGAAAAGCGGAGAGCTGTTGTGCGTTGCAACGGTGGGCGCAAGAGAGCCGTCGAATGCGAGCCACTGGGAAAATATACTGCAACGTGCGGCTGCTGATTCTGATTTACCTTTGTTTGTGATATGTGCCGTGTGATTTGCATTAAGCTCACTAAGGCCGATGCCACATTGCGCGGAGGTATCGTCACCGACCTTCCGCGGCCTTAACAACCGGTCAGCCAACAAAAAACTGATCCGAGTCGTGTGTCCGATCGATAGCAGTGCCTAAACAAATTATTTTTTGCAAACCCCTTGATTCGATTGATATGAGATTAAATTTGTAGTTCCGCCGCGAAAGATCGGCGATGGAACTTCCACGCAGTGTGGCGCCGGCCGGGGAAGACTGGGGAACTAGGATGAATGGATACACCCATCTTACAAAGAACCGAGAACACATATGCCAAGCTGTACCTTGGCTACACTGCTATGTGTCGTAGTCACTTCAACAGTTTGAGATTTTTTCCCCGTTAGGTATGCGTTCTTTCACGGGCTTGAAATCGTTAAACCTTTTTTACGTTATGGCTTTACCTGCTGCCTGTTTTTCAAAACTACTTTGATGAAAACTGGATGGAGGGTTTTGAGGACTAAGAAAGCTATCTAGCTTTCAAATGGGAAGATCATAGGCAGTTTCAGATACTACAAGTAGTCGGTCAGCCGCCAGTTCGGCCGAGATTACGTATGTAGCATTATTAGTGCGAGATGTTTTTAGAGTATCTCGATACTAGTTTCCAATCAAAGCTCGGTCGACTACTAGTTTGCTAACGGAAAAATTGTGAATTGTGAAACAAATCGTAGGAGAAAATAACGCCGAAATTGTTTCCAATTTCCACGGAAAAGCTAAATAAAAACCGATAAGTCATTAACAAATTGACTAGAACGCGATATTGTTGTAACAGGGCACCGAATTCCGATTCGACAAAATCGCAAAAGCTGAACCGTAGGACTTGCTGCTTTGAAATAAGGTATAGCTTTGTGTTAGTTGCGATAGTGTTGCTGAAAAGCAAAATCACTTGTTATTATATCGTTAACGGATAAAGAGTTCCGTAGATTGCCGACGGGACGGATTTACAGCAGCAAACGTGGGGAGGAAATTTATATTGCAAGGTACACTTAACTCGTTTGTGAGGTGTACGCACGGACTCCATAAAATCGGTCGTATTTTTGTGTCTTGGCTATCAATAGATAGATGTTCTATTAAAATAAACCGGTAAATACCCGATTTCTGAAAGATTGATCAACGGCAAAGATCTTGTACTCGCAGCGCTAAAAGATCAACAGAAAACAAACACGCTCACGACTGTAATCCTCATGATGGAGATCCTCAGATCCATATTCAGTACACCGATCTGTGAGAATACCAAGTAGGGATAGTCAGAGACACATCCAAACATTATATTTGGCACAAGTCCGCGTTTTGCATAGTAGTTATCATTTCACGAGACAACAAAACAATTAATTATTAATGGTCAAATATCATTTCGTAACAACTCATGTCTTATTGTGCGCGTAACAAAATGAAATTGCTTTGCAACTGATAGCTGGAACGACTGTTTAACGTGCCCTAAGACGTCAACGGAAGCGAAGACGTCCTGTATAAAACACTGTAGCCAGCGGCTTTGCACGCGTGGAGTAGTTTTTTTAATAACAACCGATATTCCGATACAAACTTTCACCTCCCGGTTAAAATTTGAAAAATCGAAAACCCTGCATCACGTCATTATTTATTTATGCTCAGTAGCTGTAATTAAAATGTGCATGTTTTAAACTTTAAAGAACAAAGACTTTCATACAAAGTTCCTCCCCCCATTAAGTGGAAATTTCCAAAAATGCTTTCTACGTTAAAGAATAAACCTTTGTTCCACATTTCAGCAAGTAGTTTTGGCTGTGCGTTGATAGATCAGTCAGTCAGTCAATGAAGAGAACGATTTTATAAGTATAGATCATAAATGTCTTACCTTCGAAATGTTAGCTGAATGGTGTCGAATATGAGGAGAGTAACATCCTGAAACAATAAACGCAATGGTTAGTTCTTCTGTATCCATCTATGTATTATAAGCTTTGAAATATTATCTATTAATTATCATAAACAGCCATAGAGGTCCACAGCTGGACATAGGCCTCGCATAGTTCCAGGACGAACGATCTTGGGCTACCTTACTATGGAGGTAAACCCAAGGTCACCCGTCCTGGCAGTGGCAAGTTTTCAATGTTCCATGCATTCTATATGTACACACAGAAAACAGACAACAAACTTACATAAATAAAGGACATGTACAAAGGAAAGCTTAACCCTAACAGGAGTTCTTCCAGAAAACCTTTGAGGATAGGGACAGCTGATAAATAGTCGTGGTGGGTAGACAAACAAATACATTTTTAAAAGGCAAGGTTTGCGGACTTTCCCCAACTTTTAAGATGTCATCGGTGTATAGTGAGGGGCTTTCCTACGATGCGTTGGTCATCGCCCGGTGTGTGGTGGCCATAAGAGACAGATACTATTGACAGATAGAATATGTGTATCTGTCAAATCATACTAATATTAATATGTATTCCTCCCCGACCTTGGTAGCGCGGCGGGCGAGTAGTCAGCTGAGTCGTAAAAGATGGGAAATGCTAGTGTGGTGTCAGGACAATGCATGTGTATGTTAGCTGTTCATTTATTTATTTACTAGCTTCTGCCCTCGTCTTCGCTCGCGGATAAAAACTAGCCTATGTGTTATTCTGATGTATAAGCTATATTACCGTAAAGTTTAATCAAAATTCGTACAGCAGTTTTTGCGTGAAAGAGTAACAAACACAAACTTTCGCGTTTTTAATAGTAGTATGATGAACACAGTTTCGTATAGGTATAAATCAAAATAATTTATTGGAAAACTGTGTTTTAAATATATTACGAGATTGAAAACAATGGTCAGACTGTTTAAGTCTGTTTTCGGATAATACATAAGAAAGTGTATTGCAAATTTCATGTTTTTCAAAGACTTTCATACACGACCTATGTGGCGCAGTGGAGACACAGAAGGTTGCAGGTTCGATTCCCGCCGCGGGACAAATGTTTGTATCTGCAAATATTTATCTCAGGATCTGGGGTTTTCTGTGTATAATATGCATGTATTTAAAAAAAAACCCTCCCCAAGGTCTTAAGCTGCGACCGCACCAGCTGATATAACGATCGTTTTAGCTTACTTGGGACCAAATTCTATACCATCCGACTATTAGAGGAGAGGCAAAACCAAATAAATACATAAAGGTAATGTACGTCAGGTGACAATCAGCTAATGCAGGGGATGAGCCCGCTGTTTGTGGAGCCATCGAGTCGCGCAGTCGAGGACCACTACGCAAGTACAGCTATTGCAATAATACTAACAAACACTTTTCTGTTGTTTGGGATACACTTATATCCGTACTGTCCTGAAAATACTCTGAGATATAATAGAAAACTGTAGATACCTATTTTGTGGTTATACGTTATTTACTATCAGACTATAGAAACGTCCCGCGACTTCGTTTTCCATACTTCATCTTACCGCTTGGGAGAGGTATGTTACATCTCTGGTACTCTAGCTGTGCGTTGACTGTCAGTCAGTCAGTGAGTCACGCAACAATTTTATATATTTAGATAGATCCTAAATACCTGAGTATACATTATTTTAACATATTTTCTTTAAAATTCCTCGAGCGGTAAAGAATCGAACCTCACGAAGCCGAGAACGAACATAGAGTTCGTAACGTGAAGATATAAAATTACATCAAATATTTGCAACGTGTCGTTTATAAAGCGTCTCGCTCGGCGAAGGCGGGAAGGCGGGAAGGCGCTACGTTGGCGCCGGCCGGCCGACCGCGTGGGTTGCGCGCACGCATCCTAAGCAAAAAGCCGACGGCCGGCCACCGCGGCATTCCTACCCAAACCGGTCCGCTCAATGGAAGCCGAACTAACACCAGCGAGTAAACAAAACATACCCTTATTCCACAACCATTTTGAGCTCAAATCCCAAAAGCTCGATAAAACCGTTGAGCAGATGTGAGTAAATTATAATCATATTACAGCAGTAATAGTTGACAAAAAGTTGAATGATGGCACTGATGCTGAATATCAATTAAAAGACCTTGACGTATCAAATCATGAATCGAAAATGAAAGCGAGACGTGGAGCAATACCTGAAATTATTATTGCGACTGATGCAGATGCCAACATATACTCGAAATTTTAAGAAATAGCTGCACGTTTTAACACTTTATTTTAAATTATTTGTTGGGGGTTGGGGACGATAAATGGCCCTTTTCGGGACACTGTTGGTTTTATAATATTCCTTCCAATAAAAAACATTTTTATTATGGAGAAATGCCTAGTTATAATTAGCAGCATCTTCATAAAACGTACCAAGATAAAAATAAGGTACTCGAATATAGTTTACTAAAACCTCCATCGACCTATGAAACCGTTCTTCAAAACGGAACACAAATATAGAGAGGCCACACTAAACTTTAATTAAGGGAAGCAAGGCAAACATTCTGATTGGTGACGTCATGAAGGGTCTGGGCTAGGTAGGCGGCACGGACGCAGACGGCCGGTTCCAGGAATCAGCTGCCGGCCGAGATCATAAACTCTTGGGCGAGATCTAACCCTGCACCGCGCGCCGCGTCGTCGGTCGCCTTCTTCGACAATCTCGCCTTGGATTTTGAAATTTCGTTTATGTTTTTGTATGGTGGGTTATTGACTTTCTGAATATTTGAAGTGGTGAATTTTTCCTTCCTTCAGGACAACGGTTTCGCAAACGGATGAGATAAGCTCAATTCTTTATTCTAAACGTAAATTAACATTTACAAAAGACAATATGACATGCAAAGCGATCAATGAATGAATGAAAATATTGTACACCGTAAGAAAAATAAATACAACTTGACAAAACTAAAAAACTTAAAGGACAATGGACGGTATTTTGCGAAATATTTTATGTTATTTTTAAGCGATTATTTTCGTCTTTTTATTTTAACAGACGGAAAGAGATGATTATTTTGAACTTGGCGATCATGCTATGCTTGAAGTAAAGTTCCGAGAGCGGCACAGGTATTTCAACACACATTTTGTATTGTTTAAAACAGTTTAATGTTTCACAAAATAATTCCTAAAATCAATTGCTTTGCTTCGTGTTCCAGTTTAACCAAAGTGTTAAGTTTTAGAGGCTTCAGAACTTTGAGAAACCTAACTCATGCTCTTTCATCTTCGTTCGGAATAATATTTCAGGTGCTACTTGAGTGACAGTAAATTCTAGTTATTCTTAAAACAATAATGCCTGTCTGCACTTTGCTCAGGCAGAGACTCAGGCATGCATGTCTCAGTGACAGATTTTAATGTAAAGTTTTCGTAAGACATCCATAGAAGCTTAGTACAGACTACAGAATGGCATTAGTCATTCGCTTCTCTTGTAAACCTTATCTTAGAAATTAGAACAAAAATATATTTTTGAATGTTTTTCCCCAATTTCATAGTCCATCAAACCATTTAATATCTTTGATTAAAGGGTTTCAAACAACGAAGAGGAACGACGTATGTTGTAGGTAAGTCTCAAACATACCCGTGTGATTAAAGTTCCCTCAGATCCAAGTCTGAGTGGCGCGAGTGTGCGAAGACTTGTGGGAGTTACAAGTTGATAGGACATTAATTAACTAAATAAGTCTGGTAAAGCGGAGCGAGTTTGAAACAGTCGACGCTGGCGAGTTGCGAGTTGTCAGTCGCGTGTCAATAAGACAGCGAGAGACACGGCGGATTTAAGTATGGGGCCGGGGGCGTCGGGAGTCGGGCGCCGCCACCCCAGTGTGTGGTTTCCTTTTGATGTCATCTTCGCGCAAACTTTGCTACGGATCGGCTTTGAGATAGAGAGACGGAGAGTGACTAATTTGGCCCAGCATTTGATCTCGAGAACTCCGATGTGTGCGTCTCTTTCGCACCCGCCTCGCTCCGCAGCCGCCGCCGCCGGGAAGCTCTTTGCAAAATTTCGCTTTGATCGTAAAGTTAAATTATATGGGAATTGAGCATTAATAGATACACATGTGAGTCGTAGATGGGCTATCCGTAGAGCTCCTTCTACTGGCTGGCGACAGCCAGTGCTGACCAGTGGTCGGAAGCCAGCACCAAGACGGACCCGCCATCGATGGCCCTAAATAAAACCCGAGGGCGCATTTGGTGATAGCAACATCTTGCATAAATAATGAGAAGAGTCACTTTCAAAGCTACACATTTGTAAGAGCGGCGCTCGTATTTAACTCCGCCTAATTTGCCGCGAGTACCTACGTGTACCTTTGAGAGCTCCGTTTTTACTAGTTTACGAAACAGATATTTGCGCCCGCCTTTCCTTTGATACGGCACTTTGTGGAGCATTTTACACGAGTTTCTTTTGAGGCCATTCAGACGGTGAGTAACGAAAGGCTGTCTTTGATAAACACGTGCGAGGACTCTTCAGTACTTATTAGGGGTGCTCTCTTTGAAAGTGCTTCTTGTGAAATCTATTTGAAACGTTCACAATATCAAAGCGGCTCCGATGAAAGCTGCGCTAATTAAACTGTCACTAATAAAATTATGTGAAAAATTGAATCTCTGAGTGTTTTCTCTGATAAAAAGCTCTCATAATTTATTGTAGTGCCGAAAATTATGAAAATTCTGAAGTAATTAACAAGTGAATGGTTTGTTGATTTCGACGGCGATGGAGTCCTTGTCTTTGATCGGATCCTATGAGAGGTTCCTAGACTTGCTGACTTCAAAGCGGGTGAGGGGAGCTATTACTAGGTTATTAATGTTGGGTCACACACTCGTGTGAGTCAAAGACGAGTGAGCAAAGTGGCGTCTTTGTGAGTCGCCGCCGCCGCCGCCGTGAGCAGGGAAACGCTCCGTGTTTCAACTCGCGACAAGCTCTTTGTCTTGCAACGCCTTTACAATGCACCACTTTAATAATACCCACATCAAGCAAAAAGTTTACTTACGCAATTACTCGAACAAGGCTTGAGACGATTTAACTAAAATGTTTAGACAAGTTCCACCTCATTTAACTAATCGAACAATACAAGATGATCAAAGTAACGAACCGCCATTAAAGATGTTATAGGTAAAATTGTACGGGCCAGTTTAACTGTTTTTACATACTAATAACAATTTCACGACACCCATTGCTCCTGGAGCGCAAATCCTCACACAAATAAAGACATTAAAGTAAAATTTATTTACAATGATTACGTTGTTTAGATCAAAGGCGCTAATCTTTGATGTTTTCATCTTTAAAACCCGGTGTCCCGGTGGATGGTGTGGGTGTCTTTAGATAAAGATAAGTTGTCTCTTGTGACGAAACTCCCGACCAAAGATGATGCATTCCAGCTCGGTGCTGAAACAACTGATTAATAAACTCGGGCATGTTACAGAATACTTTATATGTATTTGCAAGTTTGACTCGCGCACTATTCATATCATCGGAATAATAATAATAAGAATGCTTGCTATGGGCACGACATGATTGATATACTACTTGTAGACATAATTTTTTTGTAAATACATTTATATTTTACATAGGAAACGCCCGGGACAAATATATGCAGATCATACAAATATTTATCCCGCGGCGGGAATGGAACCCGCAACCTAGAAGTTCATTAATTCCGTACCATAACAAAAATTCTACTAATTTTGTTTTTTCTATATCCAAAACTATTACCTATCCAAATGATTACGCAGGAAATATTCGAATTTTCAAAGGAACATATTTCGGGAATTTCGTAAATCAAGTAATGGCTGTCTGCATTAAGTTTAGGGAAATACTTAGGCGTGCTATACTGACTTTGTTTCATACAAAAATGTACGAAAAAAAATAAACGTCTTTGCCGACAAACAAAGAGACAGGCAAATATTGATTTAAATAATAAATAAATAATTGACAAGCCGAAAACATTTTAAACATTAATACTTAGCAAATCAGTTATTTAAAGCAATACATTTCGACTAACGTCGTTTTGCAGTAAGCTTGCACTTTATGAACTTGTTCAGTTTAAAAGGTCAAAATCGAATCGTCTGATATTGGACGACTCCCGAGAATTATCAAAGCAATAAGTATTACAAAGGCCAAAAAACATAACGAACTCTTCTAATATAAGCGCTTCTAAGAAACACTCAAAATCAAAGAGACACCTAATTTATAAATTGCAATTACACTGGCAGCGCCGTCTTCGGCAGATAATAAAAGAGAACATAGATTACGAACACTAAATTTAATTACAAAGCGAACCGGAATATAACAAATTGAAGAGGATAAACGCGACAAAGTAAAAGAGAAAACACACCCAAAGGAAACTCGTAGCATTGATATAAACGAAATTTAAATTAAGTACAAAGGGAAAGAAGATGAAAAAAATCCTTTCATTGAAAGCTCTCATCCCGGAGTCAGAGGGTCGGGCGGCTACATCAAAGACACCTTCCTACTCTAGCCTTATCTATCTGTGCGAAACCGAGTTTGGAAATTAGCGCGGAGGACGGGCGATACTCTCTCTGAGGCGCTCAAAGACGGCGCGACGCCCGCCGCGGCGCGTGCGCAAGCTAACCTTTCAGAGATTCAGCTTTCATTAAGCTTTCTTGTATAATTTGCAAACGGTCAGACGGTGAAGTGATAATGTAGGTAGCTAATTACATATTTTATTCAGAGTTTAAAACGATGAGTTTGGTTTATTTCGAGTAATGTCAATGTAATGCCTTAACATTAACTCGGGGACGCATAATGATTACCATCACAGTTTAGATATTCATATGTGGATTGCTAGTTAAGTGCTTGCTTTTATTTTGTATCAGTATGTTGGTTTTGCGGACGTCTGCTTTGGGTTCGAGTTACCTAGGGTAATCAATATTAAGATTTTTAATTACCTACATGATGTCCCGTATGTGAACTATTCCGAAAGAGGTTATTATTTTCCATATACTAGGTAACGCGATTTGTTCTACGACTTCTAGATATTTGACAAAAAAACGAATAAATCTACTGTTTTAGGTATGTACATAGCTCGATGTCAAACAACTTGTTTAATTGACTTCATACAAGAATGGCAAACAATAAAAAAACAAAGAGCTGGTTGAATGGTCCTTCAAATAATATACCACTACCGTTTTTTTTAGGAAAGTTCCTTGTTTTCAGTATTTTTGAATGCAGAATTATTTTCTGATTTTTCCCTTTCTGATGAGGAAACGTATTCTCGGACACCCTGTAAAAAACGACTTGGAATACAAAAATCCAGCCCTCATGAAGTCGTTGAAGCTTATCCGTGCTTAAATGTGCAGCGCTTGTTTTGTGTAGATTTTCTGCAAAAACAAGCACTGGGCGTTTATCGATTGGAAAAATTTAAGTGTGTTAATGAATTTTGTTTAACATAGTGGGTTAGAATAAATTGTATCGGTTTCATAATATATTTGATTTGATAATGCGAAGTCTCACACTTTCTCTTCTTATGTTCAAAAAGCTCATAACAACGTGTTTCTAAACAATAAAAAATGCATTGATACAAACTGTACTAAGATTTAGAAAAACAGACTTAAAAAAACGGTCAAGTGCGTGTCGGGCCAGGCGTAGTGTAGGGTTCCATAGTAGCCCATAAACTTTTATTTAGTACCTGTTTTACATACCTAACAACTTCATTTATCATCAAATTTTTCAAATTATCCTTTTGACTTCTACAAGTACATATTATAAGATGGTCGACTATTATTCGTTAACTTGTAAAACCTACTTAATAGTAGCTGTAATATTTTTCCGGCTAACTTCGTTATATATACTATATTTTCACATATCCAAAAACAAAAGTTTAGCACTTTAAAGCTTCATATTTCTTAAACGTATCCCTGAATCCAAAAATGTTTTTCACATCCGCAATATTTTAGAAGGACCTATACAACGATACCGACAACACGGGATAAAAGAGAAAAAAATATTCATCCCCACTCTACACATAGGATAGGTACTCTAAAAGACTTTTTTTCAAGATATGAGTAAACTGAAACTATTTTGTCGCCGTGATTTATATGTATACTCATGCAAAATTACAACTTTCTAAGTATCTACTAAGCATCTCTAAGCTTAGTCGCGGACGGATAGACAGAAAGACAGACGGACGGACATTACGAAACTGATGATAATAAACTTTAAAATCGAGCCAATCGGAATAAAATTAAAGCGGGAGGGAACCAACATTTTACATTGATAATTATTTTCTAAAGTAATTACTCTAGAAGAAACAAGGTTCTAACTAATAACAGAAAAAAAACAACAGCTACAATAACAATGCTAAACATCAATTGTTATAAACATAAACTTGAAACATTAAAAAGCAGCATTGTAGAGGAACGAACTTGAATAATAAAAATACAAAACACAATACGCTCACAAACTAACGTGTCGAAACAATAGCAATAACTGAAGGACCAAAACAATGGGTGCATTCAAATAAGTAGGTACACAAAAATAAGGACTCTACCGACTCTAACAAAAAAGTTATCGCACATACCGCTCGCGGATGCCGAAGAGGTCGTTATATAGTTTTTGTTATTATCTGGTTTAGTTAAAGTTTTATTTTAATGTTTATACCTGAAGTGGCAATTCTCTAATAGAAAATCCAATTTTTAAGAATAATCCAATTATCTATGCACTAAACACTGAAAGCACATCGAATACGAACTATTATATACACTTATAAAAAGATATAGTTCTGATAAAACTGATACTAAGCTTTCGAACGAAGTTAAAACAGTTTTCCAACTATACGATCGCGATGCGAAAATTTTCCAATAGACCAAAGCAGTGCTTCGCTCACGAAGGCCAAGAGGCGACTGCCAGTTTTCAGCGAGAGAAATGCGCGCGCAGCACGTGGCCTTAAAATTGGGCGGGGCAACGCGAAATCTTGATATGTGATTGGCGTAGCGGTGTCTTTGATCAGTCGCGGACGACTAACTACATCGCTCTGCGCCTTAATCTCGGTAGTAACGTCCTTTTAAAACAGGTAATTTTATTACAAAAATGTGGATACTTTTTATGGTCAGTCGAGCAAGCTTTGTACGATACCAAAGGACCCCTGAATTCGGGCAGGAAGATATTTTCCGCATGCATGCAGCACCGGGCACCAGCCGGCGAGCGGTGAATGCAATCTCAATAATACATTAACGGGTCACTTGATGTCAAAGGTTGAAAGTTTTTTAGTCGGCATATTACACCGTTTTGTAAATCCAGAGTATTCGGACTGTCTCTTTGAATAGAAAACATCAAAGGCAGTCGTTTCTTAACAACTATAGTTTAAAATTAAAAGTCGTTCTTATTTTCTGCATGCTAGTGTTCCTTGAAGAGCAACTTCCTAAAATGTTGAATTCTTTGCCATTTAGATTCAACCTAACACTAGCTTGGCCGATAGTAATTTAAAGACAATACTTATATTTAATCAGTTATTAAGCCGCCCAATTCTTGTCAAGCCATGTCCTAAAATTCCTCAAATCTCAGAGTCATCGTAATTCTGTCAATCTTATTTTTAACTGCGAACTTGCTAAGGAACCCGTCCAGGCGTTTGTCCTAAGATAATGTTTGTTTGTTCGTGTTTGTTTGTCTGTTAAGATTTATTTCCGAAACGGGTTATCATATTGCAATGCGGATTTTTTGCAATCGACATGTATGTATATATGGATGGTTTTATTGCAAAAAGACTTTTGGGGGCGCTACAATCGATTATGGAAATAAACGTCAGAGGTTAACAAGTTTTTTTTTATATATCTACTCGTATAGGCAAGCGTTGATAAGGTCCTAGAGGAAAGTACCGATGTGGCCGAAGATGTAGCACGAGGTAATGATGCAAAGGACCACTTTAGCTTTTTTAAAGCACAACATTTTTCCAGGTTTGAAAGTCAAGAATGGTTAAGAAAACATCGAATTAATTTTTTAAGCCTCTAAATTATATTATACTTACGAGAATTTGACAAAAAAAATAATCTACTTTACACTCAGGTCAAGACAATGTTGTTTTTTTTTCTGTTTTCGGTTGTTGACTAAGTTTGTTTGGAATTGTAGGAATTGTTTGGAACACTAAGTTGTTCCAAACAATTCCAAATTGTTTTCCAGGAAATAAAATTAAGGAAATAGTCACGGTTTTTTTCAGGAATACTTTTATGAATTAATAAATAATGCTGGACATTTATCACACAGCATCATCTAGCCCCAAACTGAACTGAGCTTGTGTTATGGGAACTACGTGACTCATATACTACTTATATACTTTTATGTAAATACATACATATTATACATAGAAAACACTCATTTCCGAGACAAATATTTGCAGATAATACAAACATTTGTCCCGCGACGGGAATCGAACCCGCAACCTTCTGCGTCTCAGGTCAAATCAAATCAACCCCCTTGCAGGTTGATTTCTGATAGTGTACGGAACAATTATTTTTGATTCAAACTGTGGGAGAAATAAAGGTGTGACACACAGACGGACATTAAAATATTAATATTAAATGAAATATTAGGATTCCATTTTGGTCATTTGGAATAAAAATCTTTCGTTTATATATATGAGCGAGTGGCAAACTTTGGTGTCGAAGTTCTTAGGACACCCTGGCTAAGAACTTCGACTTAAGTAAAAGCCGACATCTTGACGTACCCTCCAAAGTACGGAAGTGCTCGGTTACAAATACAATACACTAAAAAACCAGTTGACTTGAGCTTTCGCTGTGTAATGACTTCCAACCACGGAGTATAGTACTACCTACTCATACCCACGACACGGGGAATCCTAGTGTGGGGATCAGAAGTAAGTAGACTGTGTCGGCTGGATGTTTAAAAAAACTACAAGTGTTTTTTTGCAATTTTGATACCTCCGACGCGTTTTTCGTAGTCTATTGTACCGCCGCCGCCCACTAGAGACTTGTGGCGATAAAACCTATCTGAGAACCATCCATGAAGTCATACAAATCAATTATATAATCAGATTTCAATCAGAGTGTAGACGTGCAAGACCTGGAAAGATGTCGCCTTAAAGCTGCTCTAATAATTTTAGTAACATTTTTTTTCTAAGTATTATAATTTATAACTTTTTTATCTGACTATAGTAAACAGCTTTAATAATTTGATTGTGTCCGAATTGTCAGTAAAAAAAAATATAAATTTAAAATGTGTCAATTCGAACACTGTGTCCGAATATTTTGTGTCCGAGTCGTCAGCAAGTCGTTTATTTTAGTAACTAAATAATAAATGTGTGCTCATTATAGCAACATAAAAAATTAAACGAATCTAGGATTTCTAAATGGGGTTTGCAACTAGATAAATTAATTAGATAAATTAATCACTACGATTATAAGTTTTTCCGTTTCGACAAACACAAAGAGATAAATATGTAAATAACCGAACACAAAAGGATCACGACGCGAAAAGAAAATGTCACAGTCAACTCACTGCTGTCAAAAAATAAGGGGCAAAGTGACGGGTAACCGGTAAACCGGTAGATTCCGAAAGAAAAATAAATATTGTTTTGCCATAATTTGGAAAATTATCCAAGGTACTTCTATTTATTAATTTAGTTACACGCACAAAATAAATTACAACCACATACAAAAATACAACTAACTAAATTAGGCTCTACTCTTGATTACAACATAAACAGTTTTTAGTTAGTTATGTTCGATTATGCAACACCACCCGTTAAGAGTGTACTCTATCCACATAGAGTACGAGTTAGCTAATCAACACCTAATATCTCGTTTTAGCGTTTTTTATGAGACAGACCGAGACGTTACCGTCAATCTATATTCTAGGAATATGTAAATTTGTCCGAAAATATCATATTCGGACAAATTTACATATTTTATATTTGTACAAGAAACTTGAAGATCTTACTCGAAGATACGCACTTAGGCCAGGTAGAAACAAAATTATACAACCGAGATCACACCTAAAATTGCACAGCGACAGCCCCTACATAATTAAAATCTATAACAAACTCACAAAACAAATCACGGAATTACAAAAAGATTATCTTTTTACTAATCAACTAAAATCATTCTTAATTACAAATGCTAATATGACTTTAACCATTATTTAAAGTCATATTAGCAACCTAACCTAACCAACTTTTTTTTAAATACAAAAAAATAAATTATCAGTACCTTATCTTGAATAATGATATAACAAAAGAAAAATTACTAAACCTTCCTAATTATTTTATTCTAAACATTAAACCTTAATCCTTTGCCTACCTTAACTCTATTTGTATCGTACCGTTTTGTTTACACAAAACCTGCCTACCTTATCTGTTGCTATATCCTTAAACCCCTTCATTTGAGATACCTACCTGTAAACACTATCTATGTACCTACCATGTGAAAGCAATAAATGTATTGAGAATTGACGGCTTATCGTTTCGGAGATAAATGGTTACAGACAAACTTACAAACAAACAACTTCTTATGGCAAACGCATATACCGGCTATTTACGTCGCGGTTCAAAACAAATTAATCGTACAAGAAACATCCATCACAGGCGGAAGCAAACTTAATATTAGCCTCGTATCTTCTGTTTAACTTGCAACCGTCACAAACGAGACCACATAGAATGCCTGAGGCATTTAGTTGCAGCGGCATCTCACACGGGTCACGGCACAGAGCGTCGCAATCGCAAGCAATAAGTAGAGCTAGTTTGATTCGATCGCTGATCGTTTCTGTAATAAAGCGCGTGCTGGCTGGCGCGGCGCCGACTCGTCTCCGTCTGCATATTGCCCGCACACACGCTCCCCCACGCACACACTCGCAAACGCCCCACATATAATGTCAAAGGGTGAGCGCGCCGCCTCACAAAGCGTAAGTGCAACCACTAAAAGCCAATCCTAAGTTTTATTGATACACATTGTATTGCGACAAAGTCTCCGTCGACGGCGGCCCCACTCACCCCACGCGCCGCACAAAGACAATATCGCGACGTCAAAGGAGCGGCCGGGAGGCGCGCCCCCCCTCGCCGCCCGACCCGCCTAGAGGAAATGAAAAATTAAATTGTCAACACATTTAATATCTGCGAAAACGTGCACGGCGACGCCTTTGAACGCGCCGAGGAACCGCCGCGGCTCCAAGCTTTAAGTATTAAAATTTTCAGTCGTAAAATTGAAATTCTGTTTAAGTTTAATTAGACGTCGCGGGCCGAAGTTCGAAGTGGCATCAGATCAGTAGCGCTAATGAGGCTCGCTCGCGGTGAGCAGCGAGCACACGTCGCAGGTGCGAGGCGCGCGCGGAGGTCCCCCCTCGCGTTTGATCGACGCCGCCGCTTTGACAATTATTAAAATTTGCCTCGTACCTCTCGGGCTTCATCTTTTTCCGTCGCCTCGATTACGCCACGGGTTTGTCTCATTAGGGCTTTTGTATGGTATCGCGAGTTCCCTTTGATGTGAGGCGCGGGCCGGCAGTGCTCCACCTGCACTTTTATTGTTCCCGCCCGTCCTCGAATTTGCACGCTCCACTTTGAGTTGTCTCTTTTCGATTAGACCATCGCGGCGGCGAACGCTCTTTGACCTGTGACCGTTGGATGGACAACAATATGGCATATGGGCTTTATATTATAGTTTTGTATTATTGGCTTAACATTATAGCCGATACCTTTATATATTTTTTCATAAAACAGAAACTTTGCATTTATCGGCTCGGTCGTGTATGTAATGTCTATCACAGTAGTCACAGTGAGTAGGATATCGGTCGTTATTTGGTGGGGTGGGTCCGGCTGGGACACCCCTTTATTACTCCTGTTCTCTTTGTACGCAATTACGCTATCATCATCAAGCATACGTTTCGAATTTCCGCTCTCTACGTTTTATTGGCACCCAACAAGGGGCTAAAAAAGGGGTAATTAAAAGTCTTCAATCAAAGTTGAATGGCATTCAAAATAGAGCACATCAAACGTGAAGTAATTACTACGCATGTTTCGATGCTCAATAAATAGTAATTATTCGATATTCGAGATTCGAATGGCTTATAATTTGGCGCTGATCCGGACACGCAAATCGATTCGTTCAGTTGGCTTTGACGCATAGTTTATAATTTGAGTACCTCCTCATAATGATGGTACATTTTATATACCTTCCTACTCACATAATTGAATCGTTAATGGCATGCTAGTTCTTGGTTTTCTTTAGCTAGACGAGTTATCATCACAAAGCTAGCACAATATGAGAGCATCGCAAAGACATTTTAAATGAAGCTTTATCGCAGGATAGATAAAAGGGATTTGTTTGTTTTAGTAGGTAGAACAAGGTAAAGCAGTATCACACAAACGTTGCTCTCTTCAAAGGCAAAAGCAATATAATTTCTTGTCTCTCAAAGCTTTTGAAGTTTTATGAAAAATGTTTGCATGCAGTATTTAAACGTTTACATCATGTACCTGACCTACACAGTCTTTTCTCAGTTTTTTTACCCGCGACATACGGTTGTAAATGCCTTTGCCATAAAAGATTGTTTGTTTTTGTGCTTGTCTGTTAAAATTAATCTCTAAACGGCTTATCCGAAAAAATAAAAAAAATAAAAAAAAAATATTTCTATGACTTTAAGGATGATGCTTAAATAGGTTTTATCGCTATAAGTTACTAGGGGCGCTTTAATAGAAACATCTTATATGGATTTTAGAAATTGTGCTAAAATTTAATTTGTTTTTTTCTGCCCCTAGCTTTCCTCGCGTTGTACCCCGATGAAAATGTGTTAGTTAATAAGTAATTTGCCGTGGTATTAACTGATCTATATTTAACAAAATTTCACCAAATCTTAGTCACTCAAGTCTGCCGGAACAAGTTATACAAGCACCTAGCCTGACATTATTTAAGACTAAATAAAAATCATGGCTTGTCGAGGGGGCGTTCTATAACGTGGAGGATTTTATTGGGAAAATCCGATGAGTACCTTGGACTATTAAAAAATATATAATATGTTTGATAAATATTTTTTTATCTACAATATTAGATTATATTAATTTTAATGCACAATTTTATGTTTGTTTTTTTATTTCATTTAAATATTTTATGTTAATTGATTGACATGACTGTTAACTTTAACAACATATTAGAGTTCTAAGGTATAATAAGATGGGAAACCCCCTCAGTTCAATTGTAAGTAAAACGAATAACTAACCGATGTGCACTTAATTACACTAAAAAGGGCTGACATATGAATCTGTAATCCTTGACCCGAGTCCAAACGTGTCGAACAGAGTTTAAAGCAAAGGGTGCGAAGAGACAAAATGCTTTGTTGTGCCGAACGCAGTCTCTGCCTTTCATCTTTCGCCGTCCTTCAGTACCGATTGAAGTGCCAGGGTCGCCACATGCTTTATTTACTAAAAATATATTATTTTGCATAATTTTAAAACCCCTGACGTGTTTTCTGTCATCTGTAACAGCGCCCTCTAGTGACTTGTTAAAAGAAATCTAACTATTCTTGAAGTCATAAAAATAACTGAATAAGACGTTTCGGAGATAAATAACAGACAAAAAGAGAAACAAAAAACATAATGGCAAACGAATAAAGGGTCGCAGGTAAAAATTTAAATATTGAAGATAGTGGTAGTTTAGAATGGTGAACTGACTAAGCAAGTGAGAAGTTGGCTAACCTCGAATTTAAATTACAGTCGAAATTGAAACGAGTGACACATCGTTACTCTATAAAAAATTGTCGTTTAAAAAAAAACACTTTGGTCCTCTTCAAACTATAATTTTTGGATTTTTTTTATAACATCAAGCTCAATACCTAGTGATATGAAATCAGTATCATATTCTGTATAGAATCCAGCTCTTCTATTATTCACATCTGTATGGTACCAACTTATATAGATGTCGCGTATCGCAGTTGCGGCTCCGCACGCACACAGGCCCGGCGCCGCGGCGTCACGGAAGACCAGCGTTATTGTGGCTTTGTGCTTCTATATAATAGTGCTGAGTGGCGGCCGTTTTTGCTGTCAAGCTCACAAATTTTAATGCCTCAAAAATAATTATTGTTAAAAAAAACCTTTATTTTGTGTAACATGTTACACAAAACGTACTTACTTAAAACTTAATGTTATCTTATCTTTATCTAACAACGAATCGCGCCGGAATATTTTAATTCAACTCTGATTGCTTGACATTCACATCCCATCGATATTCTATGAGTGAATTTAATAGGTAGGTATAATGCGCTTTGTGGATATTTGATGTGTAAATTAAGCGCAGCCCTAGCCACAGTGCATTCCGTTTGATGTTACGAGTATCCTTTAGTTAGGCGACGAGAAGCTATTCTTATTATCAACTTGCCCGTGAATTTAAATATTGTGTGATTCTCATAAAAACTACATTGTAACTCTGTTGCCTAACTGTTTTAGCTGTTTTTGGAACAATAGATTTTCCTAAACTGGTGTGAGTTTAGGAAAATCATTATATTGTTACACAAACAGCTAAAATAGTTAGTCAACAGTTTATAAGTTGTAACGTTATATCAAAACCCTACCATCAAAATCTAGCAACTTTATTAGACCAAAGTCATATCAGTATAGACAGTAAGTATTGACTCAGGTTCACCGCAGTACAGATTGAAATAGTAATTTTGGCGGGACGATGCTGCTAAGTCAACCCAAGATCAAGCTGTAAATCGTATCTTTTGAGTCTTGAGGGTAGATAAGGTGCAATATCGCTATTTTCGAGATGTACAACTAAACTCTCAAGTAAGACAAATAAAACCCATTTGACAACCTCTATGGCGCAGTGAATGAAAGGCCCATATGAGACGAAGAAGGTTGCGCGTACGATTCCCTCCGCGAGACAAATGTTTGACACTGGTTGAATTTATGATGAATTACTGAGAATTTAGCGTTGTTCCCTTCCTTGAAGAAATTATAATTTAAAACTTTACTTTTAAATTATAATTCCACATTGCAAGTCAATAATTAACTATGTACTCGTACCGCCTGCATAAGTTAAGCAAGTTTCTAAAGTAAATGCAGTTGTGGGAAGTCCAGTCTGAGCTTGCAAAGTTTGATCAGTCCTGTACCAAGATATTTTAGTTGTAAGTAAACTAACCTAACCTGATCAATTTGCAGCAACGAAGCACAACCCGACCTTGATATTGTAGATAGGGTATCAAATCTTTTTTGAAATGTCAAAACTCATCATGGAAGTTCTTGTATCGTCGAGCCCCCTGTTTACACTGGCAAAGTGGCACTTATTTTGTCAGCCTCAGCAATTATCAAAACTGCCTCAACTCAAAAATAGGATAAATAAGTTTAGTGGGGGGAAGAAGTGTCTCCTTTTCAAGTTTTTGAAGTTAAGGACGTTGCGGCCCGGCTAAAATTAAATTTAGGAATCCGATCGCTATTTTGGGTATCATATAGCTGAACAATTGAACAAGACATATTCAATAGTGCAGCTTCATCTGCTGCGCGATGCGCCACTTCCATTACTGCGCTATCGGGCGCGCGTCAGTGCATTTTTCCATTCTCCGTCAATCAGCCAGATGTTTTCTGCGGAGTGAATAGGCAATGCTGGAGCGATAAATTCGGTTCGGAACACCCTTATTCACGAACACAGACTTTTTGACTGATTCCGTCTTCGGATATCTATGATAATTTGAAGCGCTCAGAGGGAATGGCGCAACGGGCTGAGACGCAAGAAGTGCGGGTTTGATTCCCGCTGCGGAACAAATGTTTGGAATGAACTGCAGATATTTTTTTCTTATCTGGGTGTTGTCGTACCATGGCATCCACGATACAGAGAATCCTATAATATTTTTCTCAAACATGCGCGGAAACATTGTCATTACTTTCGAACACGAGAAGTATCGTATTTACGTACACAGCATCAGTTTTGAATTTGGAACAAAAAACGCGCCGGTTGTATGTAATTTTGAAATTACATACAACTGGATTTGAAAAAATATGTTTGCATATGATAACCCAATTCATGAGGAAGGATATGTAAACAACAGGGCTACGACTCTTAGGAGCCGAGCAAAATAAGTAATAGCACGGGAGGGCGATGAGAAGCGGGGGGTCGGTCGGTGGCCGAGGGCGGCCGTGGCACAGCTAGTACTTAAATAAAACTGAGTTCCGAAGGTTCCGAAAGTGAAATGGATATTTACTGCACTTCACCAGATCTAAGGTCGGATGTCAAATTAGCGATGAAAAACCTGAAGAAAGCTTTTTTATTTCCTTGCATTTTTTTTTTAGAAAATCACTATAATATGCTTCGGCAAAAATAACAATTGATATTTTTAGTATATATCTCGTATCATTGAAGTCCTCACCTGCGGTTCGGTCTTCAAACTAATACTCGACCTGCAATTGTGTATTTCGCGACCTCTGCAATAATATACTATTGTGAATAAGGGTACTGGATGTTGGAGGCAGACGCTAGCGCCTACAATCTGCATAATGCAGGAGGCGGGCCGGTAGACACCGAGGCCTAAATTGCATTGTTGTGCTCGATCTCCGATTTGATAAGAAATGCGAAGAGATTGAAGAATTCGAGCGGAGACTAGACAGCTCTAAGGTAGATAGATGGCTGATCCATAATGGATGGAATTTCTTTTTGTGTATACGTACCCACCAATATTTATCAGCTTTCCCTATCCTCGAAGTTGCTGGAAGAAAATGTTTTCTTGGGGTTAAGCGTCAGCTCTTAGAACATTACCAAGACGACTAAGACGGCCAGGTAATTTTATCATCGAATAAACTCGGGATTCAACTTTCCTGAAGGCCCTTTTGTGAATACCGTCATTCGAGAAGCCATGAGATTCATGGTGTTATGGGGTGCAAAACAAAATTAAAAATAGAAAAGTAAAGGTGGGAAAAAAATTGGTAAAAGTATCATCATTAGTTTCTGGTACAAACTGTTCGGCTATGTTTCTATTGGAAAAAAAATTGGTGAAAAGGTGTTGCCAGCCTTATATTTTATAAAAAAAAACATTTTCTGTTAATAATATCATCGATGGCTTTTTTCCTGCCAAGGGTTTACTTAGTACGGAAGCTGGAAAAAAATCCACAAAAACAATGTTAACGCTTAGAAACAATCTCTTCCAGGCAACTTTTAATTAAATTCTCAATCAAATCTACAATTACCATTTGGCTTTGACGCATTTTTTACAGATGTGAAAATGTTCTACCCCTAATTAGATACAGTTCTGCCTGACTCCACTCCTGACCCAGACTACAGGTGATACCCGCGTGATACCCGCGTGATACTAGTACCAGGTACTAGTACCTGGGGCGTGGGTATCAGCAACTACGACCACCATTATACCTTTCAAAACACCCAGAACCGGAACAAATATAGACAGTGTTACGAAGTCAAATGGCAATAACAACTCCCTTATTAATAGTTCGGTCTGGTCTGAACAAATATACAAAATTTTAAACTTCCCTTAAGGGCGTGTAAGGGAGTTCTAAAGTTTGTATGTTTTTTTTATTCTAGTTCGATTCACTCAAAACTCGGTATAAATATACTTTTAAGTATTAATATAACACGTATTTTTTATTTCATCGAAACTACCCCTAGGGAGTTTGCAATACAAAGTTAATAAAATAAAGTAAATAATTAATTACATATTTTTTATTTTGACAATATTAACCCTAAGTGGTGTGCAATAAAGTTCTGAAATTTGAATGGACAAAATATTCCCGGGTTCGATTCACTCAAAAGAAAAATCAATCGCGCAGTAATAGTATCCTATTACCATTATAAACGCGAAAGTTTTGAGGATTAATGGATGGATGTTTGTTACTCTTTAACGCAAAAACTACTAAACGGACGTGGCCATAATATAACGATAAGTATCATTTTATCAACATACCACGCAGATGTACAAAGGAGGGTAGAAGCTAGTGAGGGGATAATTTTAGGAGACATTATTCAACTTCGGGACCGCAACATAGTGTGTCTAACACGTAAACCACGTGGAATTAAAAAAAAACCGGTTCCACGTGGTTTCAATTGTGGAGAACTAAATGTTTTACCAAATGTTCAGTTCACACACAGTGCCGGAGACTTCATTATCGTTATTATTACGAGTTGTTTACCGACCGCCAAATCGGTGGTTATTAGCAAAGTTGTCGATGGCAGCTGGAGGCCTGCCAGCTGCCAGTAGCTCGACATTATAAGCAAACTAATACAACTTCCAGAAACAAGCTGCGACATGTAATATGCTGAGTAACCTTCGACTACGGACTACGACTGAGCTTAGATAGAATTTAAATTTTCATGTTTGTGTCAAGGAATACTTACAATTACTCTGTGTGCTCGTTATATTTCCTGGAACGATCGCATCAAAATATTTTTTTAAGTTTTTACTCGGAGAATGCCAACAGTAGTTGAGTCATAAGAAGCTTCTACTTAACCCAATGATCTGTTTGGTAGGAACTAGTGTTCTCATTCTGGCACTGTTTTTTTTATTAAAATAATTAAACCATTGTCACACTATCACATAGTTCGGACCTCGCACTAGCATTCCCTGTGTTATGGGTATCTGGAACTACAAATATCATGGTACCACCACACCCAGACCCGAAACAAATATCTGCGTAACATGCAATCATTTGTCCCGCAGCAGGATTCGAATCAACACTTCTTGCGTCTGAGTCGGCTACTCGGCCGCTGCGCCATGTGGTCGTCGTGCCGTGAGTAAACTAATATAATCTAAGTCAACACGATGGTTCGTTAGTGAAATCCTTATAACATTACCTAGATTAAAGCAGTTAATACAGCTTGTTTGTAGTCGATGATATCGCGAGGCATACAAAGCGGGCCCTGACGCCATTTCCTCATGCCTTCATAGTCTTCAAGTCAAAAGGCTCACTTAACCTTAGCGAAACTCAATAACTTTCACTTTAAATAATAAATTCTCTTTTGAAGCGTCTCGGGTTGAACACAACTGATTCAGGGCTGCCATAATTCATTGCATAATTTGGTGACTCTTCCTTTATTTTATTAATTTCCATTTTGATATCTTTCGATTGAGTGAAGTGAGATTGCGCCTTGGGTAATGGCTTTTTTCATTCATTACCAATTTTCATCTTCTTCAATTAGGCATTTTCTTTTTGATGTGTCACAGGTCTAATTGGCAGACTAGGAACATTTTCTCATACCTTTTGGCCTCTTAAACTGCCAAAAAAGGCTGCGATATAAATAAAAATAAAACCGACTTCTAAAAAAGAAGGAGGTTGTTTTTTATCATCAGTGTATTTGATATCCTAACTAATAGTTCACCGATTTGGATGATTCTTTTGTTGTTATATAGAATGATCCCGAGCTAGACAAATAAGTTTTATTCCAAAGGGAATAAAATGTGGGCGATTTTTCTTTTGTTTTCTTCCG
Organism: Perizoma affinitatum; assembly: GCA_961405105.1. Taxonomy (NCBI): domain Eukaryota; kingdom Metazoa; phylum Arthropoda; class Insecta; order Lepidoptera; family Geometridae; genus Perizoma; species Perizoma affinitatum. The sequence goes on from OY560199.1 coordinate 2,861,446, forward strand.
AAAGAGTAAGCAAAATAACAAGGAGGATCTGATGATAGAGCACCTGCAGGATAGAAACTTGGGACTGCAAGCTAATTGTAAGCGTATATATTTTTGTGTATGTTACGCGATATCTTCGGCGATTGTGAACCGATTTTATTCAATATTTTTTCAATGGGTAGGTTATTCGTCTCAAAGGACCACATAAACGTTTTATGAAATCCACTCCAAGGGTGTAAAAATGGCATTTTGGAATTTTTATAAATATCCGGTTATTTGAAGTCGGTTTTTTGACATTTAATGTATTAGAAATTATTACTTTCATGGAGTGTAGCCATAAAAATATCCACAAGTTGATAGAAGAGCAATGATTTTGTAAAAAAAAAATCTTCGTATTTGCATTGTGGTGATAAGTTCTGACAAATCTCTCACAAAAAAAACCTCTAGTGCTCTCTACTTTGTAGTCGCGTAGGCCCAAAAGTAAAACGAGACCTCCTTGTACAAAGTTAAAATCCTCACAAAGACAACTCATTAGGCACTCTACACACCAAACAGCAGGAGCTTCTATAAAAAATTCAGCGAATCCTACATAAAGGAGTGAACGCTCTCATTTATATCTCTCTTTGAACTTGAGGCTTTTTATTTTAAGCTCCTTGTACATGATGCCGAAGAGCAACGTAAAAATGTATTGTTGACTGGAACAATATAAAAATGTTTTGCTACGGTTATTAGTTGCCTTTATTGTCATAGCTTCGGCATTATCAAGTACCTACCTGATCCTAATCTGATTAGAATATTAGTTTTATGCATAATGCCTGTTTTCAACTTTCTACTACTTTTACGGGCAGTTTCACAGAAGCCACGTGAAGCATCACATGTAGGTAATGTTACATGAAATCCCCTTTTTACCAATACCGCGTCTGAGTAAATTCGCCAGTGAATGGATCGAGTTGCGACTTCGTAATTAAATCATTCCTTCGTATTAAATCGGCCTCCTTTGACAGCTCGTATTGAGCCCTTGAGGGCCCTTCAGGTGGCGTCGATGACATTTGCTTTCATGTTTTTTAATTCCGACTTTAAGGGGTTAAGAATTTCTTGTGAACTTTTAATCCTAGTCTTCCATTACATAGCGTTGTCGATTATTTTGCACAAATTGGTTTTGAAAACATCAAGGTAAATTTTCATTGGATGTTGTTAAAGTTTATTTCACGAAGTTTTACATAACTATATACATTTATGACATTACAAGATAATTTATTTAAAACCCCTGAACAACACGGTAAAACACAAATTACTAGGGTGAAGGAATGGAGGGTAACTATTAGACTTGCAACGGATATTCGGTTACTATTCGGTATTCGGCCTATTCGGCTGCTTTTATTATATTCGGCCGAATACCGAATATCTACATATTATTCGGCCGAATACCGAATACTTAAATAATATATTTTGTCATAGAGAAATAATTGGTAAAATGAAAAATTAAAATCGATTGATTACGTATATATTCATATTTTCATTTCTGTTATAATCATTTAAGTAGTCATTGGTGCATAACACAGGTACATGATCATCTTCTGAATTGGAAAAATGGAGGATTCTATGAATTTGAATTATTGTGGTAATCAAAATTTAGAAGGGTAAGGTTCTCATTTCTTTTATAAGGGCGCGCGGGCGATGAGTACATTAGAACAAAACAAAGGAGCGCGAAACAATCACGTCTGTACAAGTTTTTGGCGCTAAAATCCAGCCGAATACTTTTGCCTAATATTCGGCTATTCGGTCAGGGGCCTCGCCGAATATTCGGTATTCGGTATACTGCCGAATATACTATTCGTTGCAAGTCTAGTAACTATAATTTTTACTGTAAACGCTATATGTACAATGATTTGTGAGTTTGAACGTAAGAACTGAACTGTCTTTGCGAGTGTAAACAAATCATTGTAAATATTTGTTTAATTAATTTAGTTTCAAAAGTTATATGGAGGGAAACCAGGTTACTGATAAAGATAGCTTGCAAGGAAATGCCGGTCTCGAACAAGGAAATACCTGTAACTTCATCAAGCAAGCGAAATTAATGTAGTGGAAGAGTTAATTTGCGTTGCGGGCGGGTCGGTTTGTCAGTAATTAGTTTAATATCCCGCCAAGCGGGGTGCAACGCGCCCTTGCAATGGAGTTAGCTCAAATTGCATTGTCAACGCGGGAAATTCGGTTAGCATTACAAACTATAGCCGACCATTTTGGGGCGGATCGGGTTGAGCTAATCAGTTTTGGATAGAGAAATACTATTAAAGTTGCGCAAAACTTTTTAGGCGAGCAGTAACAAAAGCTTACGGATGAAACATTATTCATTAATATTGTTTCAACAAAAACATTTTCAACAATAAAAAATGTGGCACACAGGTACGTGCCACAAAACAGCAAATCGAAAAGGAAATCCGTACCAACGACAATATTAGACAGGCATTGAGCTGAAATGCAAATAGTGACAGCACGTTTATAAAATTGCAGACGGCACAAATGGATGTTACGCATCGATTGAACCTTCCTTTGGAGCCTCATTCCGATCTTGTGGCAAACAAAGAGTGGCGTCAAAGGCTCTGTGTAAAAAGGAATCCAGTGATAGAGGCAGTCAACAATGGGCCAGATAACGGTTTAGCACAAATCAAAGGTGACAGCGGATTTGATAAAATGACGTGATCCTTGAAAAAACAAAAATAAAAAAAACACGCTCTCGAAACAGAGACCGATCTGATATCTATACTCAGCATGTAGATTCGTGTGTTAAATACCCCAGTGGGGGTATTTAAAGGCATATCAAAATATCACATTTGGTTACATACCCACGCTTTAAAGTTGTTAGCATTCCGCGTGACAGGTTGCAAGCCCATCGCCGCGTATTAACTAATCTAAAATCATTTTGTTTTAGTCTATGTCCGTTTTCTCAAGATGTTTTTCATCACCGTTTAAAACACGTGTTAATGCGCATTTAACTGTTTCAACTGGAAAAATCCTTTTGACCGGGTTCAACCGTAAACCAACTACAGCGAAACGGCCCTTGTTTTAATATTTCTGTGATACCAGGGTAAGATACTTGTTCGTGCGCTTAGTAGGAAACATAAAATCTTTAAGTTCTAATAAACTTTACTTTGATTGATAACAATAAAATTACCCTCCTAACCTTTTGTTCCGTCGGTCGTGACTCATGTGCTAAGTTTGGGCAAAGTACAAGCCAAACAATGAGATATTGGATATGATTAAGGACCAAATCATTAATTTTCATCATTCAGCTGGAAGGACCAGCAATGTGTAGGTATGAGCTTACTATGATATAATTATCTGTGTTCTTTTAACATCCGGACCGAAGGACCAACAATGTCTACTACGAGCTTGCTATAACGTTTCCTGCTTTTTCGCGATCTCCTTTGCATTGTAGCAGAGTGCGTTGTCGCGCCAGCGAGGTGGGCTGGCTTCCGCCGCCGCTTTGTGCCGCACTGATACCACGCCGCCGATAAATATTGTGGCGAGCTTTGAGCCGGCTCTGGCGATTCCGCACATACATATTAAGGTGAATTCACTATGCGGAAATCTGGGAGGTTTCAAGGGACACGGAGTATGATAATGCCATTACAATTTACATTATGAATTGCCTTGAAGTAGGCGTGGTACATAATCTATTGGAGGTTCGTTATCATTTGAGAGATTTCCAAGGCAAGACACTTGGTGTCTTGCCTTGGAAAACACCAGCGGAAACTTTGTGATACAGCTCTAGAATTGACCCAAATTTAATTGTAGCTCCCACCTGTCTCTACTGCGGTTGCTTTTGCATTTAACACTACAAAGAAATGACTCTTGCGGCTAAGCAACACCCTTGTAAACTGCTCGCGACAAAACACGCTTTGAATCTTTATTTTAGTAACTGTGAAGCGTGCTTTACAATGCACGACGAACTTTATACAGCTTTATACGTTATTAAACCCAGGTCAGGGTTCTAGGAAGCATAGAGAGCGCTTTGTACAACAGGTATTTCCAAAGACCAAAGCAATATTAGATCATACAACATATAATTTCAAGTTGGCAACTTGACGATTACTTTGTGCAAAACACATGCCATAATTAATTAGGTAAAAATAAAAACCCTCTATACGAAAACGGGGTAATTATGAGATAATAAATGGCTTACGATTACCTAGTGACTATCGCCCCATAACAAGTGTACCGGAAATAATCTCGCTGGGTGTTTGTTAGTTTTTTTTAAAGGTCTATAAAACAAAAATTACCCTCAACGTTAAAAAAATGCCTGTATAAAATACTTTTGTATTTATTTGCTTTATACCTATATTATTATGTAATCTCTAACTCAAAAATAAAAAGAGCTATTGAAGATAAAATTAACCGCATAATTGTTTTGGTTTGGAATTTAAACCCTTTCACACCCCACATGAACGGATACAAAAATTCAACCTCATTCATCGCCTTCATATTTCAAAAACCACCGCGACATTAGAATTACGTTTATGTTATATTTCAACATATTTTAAACTTCATGACGATTTGATCAACCTTTCGAAAGTAATCATCGGCCACAAATACAAGATGCAGATATTTCCGATCATTTGACTCTGAAACAACAAATAAAAATCGAATTGTTTTTTCATCCTTTCCGCTTCTTGATATTTTCTAGATTTCGGAACCGTGCCAGTATCGGACTGAAAATTTTCGGCAATTCAAGGTTTTGGAACATTTAACAATACACGACTGAACTTTTACTAGAGCTTATAAACAGAGTTTCGAAATACTACGCTCTGGTAAAATTGTTGAAAAACTCTTCAGAAGTCAAGGAATGTTTTTAGGGTTCTGTAGCCTCAAAAGAAAAAATGAACCTTCATAGGATCACTTCGTTGCCCGTCCGTCTGTCTATCTGTCTGTCAAGATCAAGTTAAAACAAATATCAAATACGTAGGTCAGCGGTCCCTTGGATCTGTAAAAATATCAAGCTTCTAAGAAAACTACAAAGTTAAGCTTGTCTTTCAATCCGACTATCGTTTTGTGCTTTCATAGTTTATGAACTTGAGTAATGCTAATTTTAGTTAACATATTTTGGTGAACATGCTTGTATGGAAACTTCGGTGCGCCAGTCAGACTCCAGTTTTTTAATGTAGCTGTTGTTTTGCTTAGTTTTACCTTTACTAATGCCCTTTGACTGCGCCTATCTTCGAACCCAAGCCATTCTTTGCTCTCTAATAGTACATTTTCGCATATCTATCTCTGGCAGAATATCTAGTAACAGGAATACAGAGGTATATCTATATTATCCTATACGGTCAGAAACGAGTAATAACAATTCCAAGACTAAAAACAAAAATCAAGTAATTTGTGTCTGGAATCGCATGCCCCGCGATTGTCCTCGGCTGTTGGCCCTCCGCAAATATCATAAGTCTACGTCTGCGGCACTCTGCAAACACCTCGACAATCGCTATCATCTAACGACGTATAACCGTCGTACAAGTCCGTACAACCCTTTGACGGTACTCACAAAGCGATTGCGCCGCTGACGAACTTCGTTTATGCGATAACGTTGGCTTTTTACATTCGATTTCATATTTTGCGTAGAGTTTCGTTGCTATGTTGAAAGGTTGGTGCGGCGTAGAGCCAACGATAACGTGTATTTGGTAATGATTGTTTGGAAACTTGGAATAACGATTTTTGTATTCAGTGAATATTTAAAAATAAACCAATCACCGTGAAGAAAAACAAAAATAATGTCCAGCACAATGTGACAAAACTATAAACGTCTTGACAAGATATACACAAGTTTAGTATGCGTCAATCGATCAAACGTCGATTTGGCATTTGGAATGAGGTGTACGGTCAGCAGAAATCACAAGTCGTAATTTAAATTGTAGCTCGTTCATTTGAGAAAAAATACCTCTATTTTGGTTGATGATTCGTATTCTCTTTGGTGCATTTTATCAGTCTACCTACATAATTATAAGTTTAACGGGTCTTTATCGCGTTTACCTTTTTTATTATATTCCCGACGTTTCGACTGTATTGCCCGTTAAACTTATAATTATGTTATCTAATCGCGAAAGTTTGAAAAGTACTAGTCTATCTACAGCAAAGTGTGAGACACAACTACACCGTAATTCCAGTTCACACTATAATTTGGCACGTGGTGTGAAGCCAGTAGTAGTCCTTTCTGCAACAAAGTCTGAGAATGCTACAGATGAGGCAAGTGATCATATATGCTATGATTTGGCACGTGGTGTAAGGTCTGCAGAAACAAACAATCCAAAGGATCAAAATAGGATCGTGCAAAATAATCACTTTTAAATCCAGCCAGTAACCAGTTCACTAAGTAGTCAAACACCAACCCAGCTCTGGTTTGGTATTTGACTAGACTGGCGCTGCAGGACAGGATCGGAACGAGACAATAATTAAAAGAAAACTAGTGTGAGAATGCTAAAGTGACACGAACGAAACGTGTTGAATGTAGATAGATAGTACAATAATTCACAAAATAGGCACACGGTGTAAAGTCAGGAGAGCCCACCAGTAGGTCGGCTGCGGCTGCCGACCGTACTCGGCGCCTTTGAGTCTGGCTTTGATCTCGCGCGACGCCTTCCGTCGATTCCGCTTTTTGTTCTACATTTGATTAACATCAATGAAACGCTAAGTAGTCGAGTGACTTTGTGGCCTTATGACAAGAGATATGGAACCGTGTTTTAACTACAAAGGGACTGAGGTGTGCCCCACTAGGAACAATATTGTCTGCGCCTTATAGATATATAGATTTTATGTTATTTAGTTATTTAACTTAACACTGTTTTGTCTCTTTCTGATGTAATAAGTCCAATCGTATTGCACAATTTATTGTGATATGTATAATTTCAATTAAAAAACCCTTTGCTTTAATCACACGATACAGCTACACAATCTACACAGACTATTATATACATAAATAATTTATTACTTGTGTGTAAGCACATATATATTTATAGTTAGAGAAATCACAACATTAATGTTTGCACTTCTAGGAAGCCTTTCATGACCTAGTTCGATTTTGCTGTACAATTTATTTTTATAATAATGTAGTTAGGTAAGAAGGTAATTCTGGTCATGTGTGTTTTGCATTTCAGCAAATTATAATATTCAGCGCATTAATTAACGAGCACGGCTGTTTTATTTGGTGGCGCCAAAAAACGAGTGCAGCATCAGCTGTGTACAAACAGTCGCACTAATGAGACCGCCATTAACACCGCTAGTGACAAGGTACAGGTTTTTGGCCGCTCAGTTGTAGGAAGGAAAACGCTAAAGAAAGATTCCCTCGTCAATTCAGCAAAGAAGGTAAATAAATCATCCATTCGATAGAGATTAGATACAGATATTTCCCATCAATTGAGTTTAAATCTGTTAGTCACCATCGAACCCAACGGACTGGCGATTGGGTGAAATATACTATAATTAATAACCTCATAGTGACGAATGTTAAGCCATGCACGAGTCAATTCTGTTTTTACAACTCACAGAACGAAACGCATCGAGAGGCGCGAAACAGTCATGCACCCGTAAAATTTCGCAAATAAATAGCGGCAAAGATAATAAATTACAGGGAAATTGCTATGATGAGCGGCGCGGGGGCCGCGGGCGGTGCATTAAGCCGGCGGCAAACATCAAAGGGCCCTTTGACCGAGCCGACACTCCCACACCCACCCGCGCCCGCCGGAGTCCCTCTAGCTACTAATGTTGGCGGAGCGATACTCTATACGTGCTATTAGTCACAACCATGATATCAATAAATCAATTTGTCATTTGTTAGGCTTCTGTTTTGGTAGTGATTGGCTCTTTTGGTTGTTTCAAAGCGAACAATTTAAGGAAATTAAACTCGGGCCTCTCACATTTTATGATATTAAAGAGCATCTGTCAACTGATTTGTCGAACCAGACAACTCACTGGGGCAGTGCACTGGATGATGCAGATGGACCGATGACATCTCAAAATATGCGGAAAGTCGGTGGATGGAGGTAAGCCAAGATCGTTCGTCATAGCACTCTTTGTAGGAGAGCTTTGTCCAGCAGTGGACCTCTCAGACTGTTGATAGTGATTTACCAAAGGATTATTTATCGATTTATTTTTTTATATTTACAATCTTTATTTGGCTTAATACGTCGAATACTAAGCTTTAAAAAATAGGATTTCTGAAAATTACATGTTTGCCAATAAGACCTCATACTCAGGTGTTAGAGAGGTTCTGGAGTGGCTCGTTATCTCTCACTCTCGTCTCCTACTGCACGTAACGATACCGTGGAGTGAGCTGTCCTTAGGAACATACGAGCATGATGGAAAATGGAAACTAGCAGTATTAAATATTGAAAATTGTTAAAAACATCATATATTTATAAGATTCCAAGTGGTTAAAGGACCTGGATGCTTTTAATCAAATAAATCAATGCCTAGTACTTGAAGCTCGGTAGATTAATAAATAAAAAATGGATGCGGCAATATACAAAGAAAACGATGCGTACATAAGTAAAAGGATGTAGTTAAAAAAAACTACGAATTAGAAAACTATAGATTCCGACTATCCACCTGGCTCCATCATCAGACCCTCGTTACCAAGGCCAATCTATTGGACTAAAAACGAATCATATTAGACCAAACTCGAGGGGTTATTAGTAGACACTGAAGAGTTCCACTATCCACCTGGCTCCATCATCAGATCAGCTCCAAGATACAAAATTATAGTATTGCCATCCAAGCTACATTAAACATTACAAGGCTACATTTCTATACAACAATTAGAAATAGGTTAAAATTTACTTCCAAGATTAATTACATTGTTTATTAATGACTTACAAGTGAAGCTTATATAAGCGTGTTAAATAAATTTAACCAAATAATTGAGAGCTCCTTTTTTTAGTCGATTGAAAAGAGGTTATTAGATTAGAGCTGTGAAAAAGCTATATTACTAGTTTCATCAAAATTCGTTCAGTAGTTTTTGCGTGAAAGAGTAACAAACATCCATCCTCACAAACTTTCGCGTTTATAATATTAGCAAAATATTCTGCACACCCTAAAATGAAGTATAAAACAAAGTTTAGCAAGTCACATTTTATAGGAACTGCTAACGAAAATTTATTTAACTTTAGATTTCCATATTAACTTTACAAAATAAAGGCAGCTTCGGGACTCTAATAGTGTGTCAACTCAACACGTCTTGTGCCGTTTTTGCTGTCTGAAAGGGAGATTAGATTTATGATCTGTAGCAAACTGAGGCCTCTAGTTCCACCGAAACAAACCAAAATAGTTTTTTTTTTAATAAATAATTCATTAGTTTTAGTTTCACTAAGCACAAGCGAAGGAGCTTCCTCGCAATGTCGGCCGAGTAATTGGCGTGTGGCAACCGGCAAGACGTCTCGGGAGATAGTGTAGAGCCCTTGACGCAAGAGCTATCGACCACAGGCGAACTGATTGTCGAGCAATTACTGCTGCACCAGGAATGCGGACTTGAATCGCTACTTGCAATGTTGCAGTACGTGTATCTACAGATTACGAAATTCCAGATAACTAGCCAGACGTAGAAAAACAATACAAATTGCAATCACCATCATAGACAGCCTGAAGAAGTTTACTACGGGACAAAGGCATAGTATCATGAAAAACTATGCTATGGGCTACCTCCATCCACCGACTTCCCGCGATCTTTATTGGTTCATCGGGTAGTCGCGATTAAATAAACTTCCTTCCCCAGCGGTTCTGCGATATAGCCTGCCCATAACTTAATTTTTCTGACAAATAATGAAATTATTATTAAAGCTAGCAAATAATGAGTCAGCACTCGTAATTACCATCATTCTGCGACATCAATTAAACGGAAACATGAACAATTGAACCCGACAGACGAGATCGCAGCCGGACATCGATGGAGCTACGAGTACAATAGTAACGCGATGTCCTGTGTCGATGCAACGCAACTGCTACGCCTCAAGTGACACTAGACATCGGGCTCAGAGGCGAGTGTTTGTCCCTTTGTCTTACTGGGCAATTAGTGCAGTCCGTTCATTTAATTCTATCGGTCGATTAGCAACGGAGCCAGGTGGCCATTAATTGTCCGGGGCCAATTTGCAGTCCCTTGTTGGGTGCCAACGTTACGGCCTCGCACAAAGTGCTACTGTAGCTATTTGATATGATATTACGTATGGACGGTAAGTTGAGCATCGCTTGTGTTCATGTTGCGGAAACTATTCGGTTCAAGTGCTCGTTTGAGGTACCATCCTATATGTTTATGTTTGGGAAGGCAAACTCATTTTTATAGCCTATTTAAGTTGCATCTTGGATAGACATTGACTAGACAGTTTCAGTAGGTTGTAGATTTAAGATTAAGTAAGAAGTTAATAAAAACAATAATATGTAGTTAAAAAAACTTAAAAACAAGTTTTTCACAGCGTATCATATGAGCCAAACTCGAGGGGTTTACTAGTAGCCACTGAAGAATTCCACTATCCACTTTCTGGCTCCAGCATTAGATCAGCTCCAAGATACCAAATTATAGTATTGTCATCCGAACTACATATACATACAAAGTTTAAGTGGGTTAAAATTGACTTCCAAGAATTGATAACCTATTTTTTTTTAGTTTCAGGTGCTAATATAAGCGTGTTTAAAAGTGTTCCTTTTGACGCGTGTTGATCAAACCAAGTATTAGAATAGTTTTTTTTTTTTTTGTAATAAATAAATGCATCTACGAACAAGCAACCTTCCGTCAAGGGTTAGTCTATATAACGCGCATTATTATTTTTTTCATGTGGAAGGGAAGTTATTCAACCTTTAAAGTCCTCGATAAAATTTAAACCGGGAAATCAGGTCGCAGCTTGCAAGTGCAAAACTCTTAAGACCTCTCGATATTTATCTTCCTCATCGGAAAAAGTTAGGAACTTTATAAATGAAGGCGGGCGCCCGCATGCAACTTTTATATTTCGACATTGGTTGTACGCATCATTGAGATTAGTAACTTTTTCAGCGATTTTATCGTGTGATTTGGAATTTTCCTTTTTTTTTCTTCCTAGTTTTTGCTTCTTTGATATTAGGTACTAGATGAGTAGGTATATAATATATATAAATAAATAAATTATATAATAAAAAAATAAACACCTAACAGACACATAACTATACCTAATCACTCTGAGATTAAAACCTCCTGAGACTTTTGATCTGCTTTGTTTTTTTTTAACGACGTGTTTTCATTTGAAGCCCCCTAGTAACGCATGGCTAATGCATGAAACATGAAATAAAAAGGAATTAATAATAAAATATTTTATGAATGGTAACACTCGTAACTGAAGATGTTTCTTGTCCAACGACTTTTGTTTTTCGTATTCAAAAATAGTAATCAGCAAATTATTTTTATTTCATAGTATAGCGACGCACAAACAATGGTTTTGGAACGATAAATAGCTATTCTATTAGCATAAATTTAACTCTTGAATCTTATTAGAATTTGGATGTAACTATCGATCACAGGGCCTTATAACTTATCGTAGGAGACAAATAAAAAAACTCTACATTTTATTATCATGTGATCGTCAAGCACAAGTATTTCTCTGCATTTAACCCAAACAAAAGTCCCTATAGTTCAAAGGATTTTTTTTTTTCTACCGTAGAAAAAAGCACAGTCATAGTCAAAATTATACAAATCTTACGCTTAGAGGGCCAGGAGGGTAAGTCTACATCTTCCAAATGCACATTTTATATAATATGGGTTCTTTGTGTTGCGGGTAAAAACGTAACGATTAAAATCACATATCTTGGAAATCAAAACGAATGTTGCATAACTGTAGTCCGTCTGAACTGTAACTTAAGCGTAGAGGCACCTCTAAAAAGACCTCAAACAATTCCTACTTGCTTTAAGTCTGACTCGTCCCGTCGTGCCAAAGAGACACAAGTTTCTCTTGTGACAAAGCAATGGATGGCTCCCTATGCAGCTCAAAGCGGAATGTTGCAGAAAAGTCCTTCTGCATGTTTGATTTGTAATGGTAGGCTTTATTTAATAATGTCGAAGTATTTAATTTGGCAATGGATACTTGCAGAAAGATGATCAAAATATTAATGTTTTCGTCATCAGCCACATTCGACTACTATTGGACATATAACTTTTCCACTCCTTTGAGTGGAAAAGTATAGAGAGCTGGGTGTAAAATTCACAGAAGACGATTGTAGACATTCCCCCATTGCGTGGTTAAATTTGAAACTTATAATTTTGTGATAATAGAACATCGTAATTTATTTTTTTATTAGGTATCATAAACTACACAATTCAATTCTATGGTTTGCGTTTTTCGTAATCAACAACGATAATAGCGAAAACTAGATGAATGTAAAGGCGGTTAGGTCGTTTTTCGCCAGTCGAGCGGTATTAGCGCACAGTCGCATCTTCAGAGGGCGGCGGCGAGATCAAAGGATAGGTACACAGTAACTGCTTCCATTGATGTCGCGCACACAAAGGGAATTGATTGTTGCAAAACTACTTTTTATAGAACACGGATTGGTGACACATACGATTTTTTATCCGTACGACTAAAAAGTGGAACGTTTTAAGTTTGGATTATCGTTCACGTATGTTGGTTTCGGATCGGATTAGATACTTTTCGATTTCGAAAGATAAGTTTTTCCGTCTGTAAGCTAACTACATAGTATCGGCGTGGTAGTCTTGCCAAGTTTGATGATTCAGGTCAGAAGCGAGACTGCAAGAGCTCATCGAATAATGCTCTCCTTCATCAGTCCTCCGCTATTTCAAGGAATTAGGACTTTTACATAAGTTCCTGTTTATAAAATTTTACTCAAGTGTAAACATAATGTACCTAACATTATGTGAGTATCCCAGATTGGTGACACATACACTTTTTACGATTCGAGAGCGTGCCTAGTGTTTACGATATGAGTTATGGCGTTTCGCGTTAAGACGTTGAATGTTATGACGCGGCGGTGTTATGGTAAAAATAAATGGTTGTAACAATTTTATGACGAGGTTGGGATGGGTGTTCGTTCATATTGTGAACATGGATGGATACTGCTGCAGATCTATTGACAGATTCAGTACCAAACTGAATAAAGTTGATGGTAGCTGAGGGTTGGCAGTCCTTATATATATTTAATTTTCGAATTACTTATATAAAGGAATTTTGTATAATAAATACAGAATATACTTACCTAAGCTGTTGTCATATTATTATTTCTGTTAATACATGACATAATGTTAAACAAATACAGAAGTAGGAAAATAATTTATATTTTAATAGAAATAAAATATTGAAGGAGCCCTCATAATTTTTTTTTCCTCAATAAACTTATTTCATGGTTGTATTACATTTAATATGTTAACTTACGTTGTTTGCTGTCTCTCCTTGGAGCAAAAACTTCCTGCTACTTCATAAAAATGCTTTGTCTAATAGAGCTTGTTGTGCAAATAGTGTATTAGTTCACAAACAATCAAACTCTGCAGAGCAAGCATGTTTTGCATTGCAAGTCTATACTAATTTGACAGGTTTTCTGCAGAGCAAGCATGGTTTGCATTGCTTGTCTATACTTATTTGACAGGAAGGAATGGTTTATTTTCATCAAAATCCATTCAGTAGTTTTTGCATGAAAGAGTAACAAACATACATCCTCACAAATTTTTGTGTTTAGAATATTAGTAGGATTTAATTCAGTGCTGTAAATTAACTAAAAATAATGAAGTCCATTGCGAAGGAATTGTGCAAAAACATGACATTCAAGATTACTTTCAGTGGTATTGTAGTATTTTTTTTTTATGTACACTTAAATAAATGTCAAAGAGCCAAAATGGGTGTGAATGCAATTGATTGAAAGAAGAAACTGCTGTCCATATTAAATTATGAATAATGTTTAGTCTTATGAGCTGATTTACAAAATTATGCTCAGAATGATACACTGCTTGGTACATACCATTAATAAGAACATAACCAGTTTTGAGGAAATTAAGAATTTTACTTATAATGTTTCCAACAAACTCCTCATCTACAAATGCATTCTTAGCTCAGCTCCATAAGACCCGTATGGTCTTATGGAGCTGAACTATGGGGTACAGCAGCCAACTCAAACCTAGAAATCCTCCAATGCTTTCAGTCTAAAATGCTATTTAAGATAACAAATGTGCCATTTATCATTACAAATTGTTCAACATCATCATAACCTGAATGTGACAACAACTTTCCTTTACAGCTGTTGACAACAAAACATGATGTCCTTATTATACCGCATTTACACATTCATTATTGCATACTAAAATTGACTACTTCATACTAATCTGTGACGGTGTACTTGTACATTTTCCACCAGACTCATGTGTAAATGCAGTATTATGTTTTTGAATAACATGGTATACATAGCAACATGCAAAAATGAAGTCAAAATTTTTACTTAAAAAATATGAAATTTGTTTGTGAGACCATTACAGAAAATAAAACAAACAAGTTATGACCAGAAACTTTATACTTTAGTTTAGTTATACAAAAATGTTTGCCAACTGAAGGGCAGAAACTAAAAAGTTTGTAAACAAACTTTTTTTAGGTATAGCTTTTAAATTCTGTTATATTTTGCCAGTACCAATTAATAAATACATGTATTCTGTAACAAAAAAAAAGCAAAAACTCTTGAATACAACAACACACAAGATCCTAACCTTACTGTGAATTATTTTTAAACTAATAAGTACCTGTGTAAGTTTGTTATTGTAACCAAAATACATTTATAGGCTAATTACGAAGTATGGTACGTTGAAAACAAACATTAGCGCCGAAAGTGTTAATTTTAGAAGTCGTAATTTGCAGTAGGCATCGGTTTTACTTACCTCATTGACACCTGAAGATGTGATCCCAGAGTTCGTTAAAACTTTATTCACGAAACTTTTAACTTTTGGGGAATAGTCCACACACGTTACAATAAACAAACACTTCGTACAACTTTAATTTTAAGTCTTTCAGCATAGAAACAAACTAAAAACAATATTATCGCGTCGAAAACAAAAAATATTCACACGCTTGACGTTACCACCGCCATGGTGTTATGTACAATGGCGCGATCTAGCGGCCAATCGGAACACGAAAATTAATGAAACATAACGTTCCATTTCACGTGCGATGAATGCTTTAGAAGTACTTTCGGATTAAGATAAACTTTAATGTACACCTCACTCACTGAAACGTTGTTATTCACGATTTGCCAAGGTTGTGTTTTAAATTTATTGACTTTCCATACACAACACAACCTTGGCAAAACATTGCGTAAACTAAGCCGTGAGCTTTTGGTTTTACCGTTTTCCATATCCATTGCAGCAAACCCAAAGGAACCACACTTCAATTTTATGTGCCTTTTGATAACAGACAAACCAAAGATGTTTGTAAGAGACAAAAAATTAAACTCTTACGGGCTCCTTTTACGTTGCGTACATCAGCCATTTTAACCGTTGATGGTCTGCATGTATAAACTCTTTTGACTTTATACCTACAAAGGCTTTAATTAAATTATGGAAACACAGAACCTAACGTTCGAACCTATATCTCAGCAAAATTAGCATCACAGATAAGTCTTCGTGCTATTTGTTTTTAGTTCTATTTCGTGCTTAGCATATGCAGGCGCTACAAAGGAACGAAACGAAGAGAAGACAAATATAATCGTTCGCTTACATTAGGAAATATTTTTTGTTCTCTTCCGTTGATAAAATAGTTGTCTTGGGACTGAGACTGCTTAAGCAGGGTTGGAACAAACTGGCGAAGAAGCCGTGTTTGCTGCCTGATTATTCTAGGCATGACCACTATAATAAGCTAATAATTGACTTCAACCTAGGGACATGAAATAGGCGCGAGTCGCGATAGTGAAAAACGAATTATAAAAACATGCTTTATTTCGACTTGGAAAAGACTTTATTTTGTAACACGACTTAGAAATAAATTAGAAACACCCTTATGTGAAGTGAAACATACAATTTTGTAACAATGAGAAGTAATTAACTTCATAACTGTGTTCATTTTGTCAAGTTTTTAGGTGCATTCGGAAACTAAACACATAACCCAATTAGAAAGTGGTTTAGCCTCGATATTGTTGTGGTTTAGTTTAGCTATCTCCCCAATTTTTTACCAAGCTACAGCAATGGAAAGGCTCTGTAAGAAGTTGGTTAATTCAATCCTTATCACAAAACAAATATGGGTAGTATGGTAGTACTCATGTTCTTGTGAACATGAGTAAGTATCGACTTGAGAAAATGAGGTGTCATTGGATACGTCTTGATCCGATGGTATGGTAGATCCTAAACGCGAAAATTAATCTAAACCCAAGCTAAACTAACTATACCGTGGCTAAACCTGATTATAAACGGCGGGGACAAGAATAGTCGCGGGACGAATTAATCATAAAATGTAAATAATACAAGACTCATGTTATTAAAAAAGTAATATTTTACACAGCGGGCAGTAGTCATTCGATTGAAAAATATAAGAACGTTTTCTTTCAATTGAAATAAATTTAGAATGAATTTTGAACGAACATTCAGAATCAGACTGTACGCAGTGTAAGCACAAGTTTTCAAAAGATACGTGGACGCACTTTCAATATTGAACGTAAATAAACAAATGCGTGAACTAACTCCCACTCCGCTATTCCTAAACGTTTAATAGTTTCTCTACATACGGCTGTTCCGTGCTCACCGCACGTGACGGCTACGTGGAAATAGAAACAAAAACGCAAAGAAAATGGCGAAGTTTTTCGAACGTCCTTCCCAAACATATTCATAGCTCTCGTTTGCGTTTATGAAACATTTGTGGCAGGTATCGTCTCTTATTACAAACGTACATTTCTTAAACCAATTCATACAACAAACTAAGTTAAGTGAGACTGTAGTCTCCACGCTATTTCAACAACTTGAACAGGTACAAAATAGCTAATCAAAACATCCACCAGTGCCACCAGCTCTCACTAGAACTATAAAAATGACTAAAGAAATGACTCTTTCTTAAAAGACTACAATAAATATTCATCTGTTGAGGAAATAATGTCGTTGAGGTATCATAGATGCTGGCATTTAACAGCTCCACATCTTTTCTGGTCACAAGTTTTAATCGTACAATCTACAAGATACTTATAATATCTGCGACGATACGTAGCTATTTCATAAGAGACTCGCTGGTTGTAACAATGGACAACATATCAAAAAGTTAACATTACAACTATTTATTTATTTGTTTATTGGTACTACATCTAAAGCCGACGCCATTTAACGTTAAAATCCTATTTAAAAGTAGCATGTACATTTAGTACATATTTCCTATTTTAAGATTTCATCGTGAATTTGGCGTAGGCATGACACACACACACACTTATCATATAAAGATTCACTAAGGCAGCAGTGTAAAGCTGTCTGTTACTTATCTAAGGTAGAGTGCACAACCAATTAATACGATTACATTACTGGCCGACCAAATTATGAAATTATGGTACTTACAGTTATTATTGAAGCTAATATTTGTATCAGCAGTCCTATCGTAGATATTGAAATTAGAATAAATGGACGGATGACATAATGGTCCCATTTTTTGTACAGTCACAAAAAAAACAAACATTGTCGCTTTTTTATGTGGGATTTGTTCCCTCTAGTAGTCAAGAATAAATATCGAATTGAATTGATATTATAAAAGCTGTTTTTTGTTAATATTTCTATATCGGTTGTGCACAGAGCATTGAAACTGTTTTCCATATTGAATTGAAAGTTTCAATGTTCCCTACGTTAGTTATCTAAAAATCAGCCTCTTCTTACGGTTAATTAAAATAAAATCCTATGATCTAACATTCTAACTTAAGAGCAAACGCGCAAACTACGCGCGCAAGCTTGCATTCCGAAAATCGTCATTGGCTTTAACAGCGAATCTTCTAAACATACAAAAATCTTTGCGCAAATGGCTGATTGTCTGACGTACAATCAACGCAAACACTTGAAAGGTGCTGTAGAGGTTAAAGTAAATTATTTTCCGATAACCATTCAACTCAACGCAACGCACTCAACAAATTCAACCCTTCAAAGTTTCTACGACAAAAACTCAACGCGGACAAAGTCCCGGGCGATTCACAGTTTAATATACACCGGTGCCCTTAGTATTAAGCTATGTTTTCTTCGTAGCATTCTATGTTTCTAAAGGTGCAGGGCATGTTTCTCTAAGATGATTATAGTTGCCATCATATTTATAAAGGGCTATTCACACATGATGTTGCATCGCGTTTTTTGCATCGCGAATGTATTTTGTATCGCGTCATATGTACACCCCCGCCATTCTCATAATCTATTTTTATCCTCTACATCCAACGGTTGTCTGGAAGAGATCGCTTCTAAGCGATACCGCCCATTGAAAGTATCTTAAGAATAAGATTCTGTTTATTCTGTTATTGCAATAAAGTATTTTCATTAATTAATTGATAATTATTTTAAATTCACGAAGTTTTTAAGTTGACGTTTCTATATGATCCTTGTGATTTCAATGAATAAAAAACCTATTGACTTTGACTTTGATTGACTTTGACATGTTCGTTGAATCGAAAGACAAGAAAACTTAATTTTACTAACAAAATTTGATAATATTTTCCTGACACACTATGTCTTTCACACATGAAGTGACAATAGATGAAAGACAAATCACATTTATTAACCATGACAAAACAAGTGTGCAGTATGCTATTTTCTATAAACGATTTTTTTTGTCACAATCGGAATTCACGGATGGTTCATATACAGGTTTGTTTTATCTGAACGACAATGATTTTTACCATTAAGTTTGCAAATATAATATACTTTCTACCTGTATCGTTTTGTATGACTAAGAAATTTCTAAGATTGGTCTCAGATAGGTTCATAGAATGCCACTCGTCACTAGGGGGCGCTGCCCGAAACTAAGGTTTTTAACATTGTACAAATTAACTTGTACCACTAAGGGCCCGAGTTCACCAACTCAATAACTGTTTTCATAGAAACTGTCATCGGAATCATTGGTCAGGCTGAACAGTCCGTTTATTTTGTTGGTGTACTCAAGCCTTAAGATTTCATCTTATTCAGTCCCTTGATGAACGTAGACATGTCGTACTCCTCTTCGTACTGCGTGTCATCCCACAGGTCTGGTAGCGTCTCCAGGACGGACTTGCCGGGCTCGGTGTGCGACGTGGAGCTGTGCGCGGCGGCGCCAGCGTTCGCGCTCGACAGGTTGAAGAGGTCGAGCAGCTGGTCCGTGCCCATGGTCTCCATGGCTGCGTTTTCGCTACTTATGACCGTGTTTGCTGTCATTAGTTTGAACTTTTGCAGTCTGGAATGAGAGGACGCCAACTTATTAATCTTTAATAGTTCGCCATAAGCATCGTTTTAACGCCCGAAACACCCCACTTCATAGTTAAAAAATCCCCCTACCGATTAAGTTCATATTCGAACTCCAATATTATACAAGTAAAGTATATAAGTAGTATATCAATCATATAGTTCCCATAATACAAGCTCTGCTTAGTTTGCGGCTAAATGATGCTGTGTGAAATAATTATTTATTATTCTATTAGCATTTACTGACTACCTGCAGAGTTGCATCAATATTAATTTAAAACATACATAAATAAGTAAGCCTGAGTAGACTGAGAGATCTTATTCGTTTCGCTCACTCCATTAAAAACAGTCACATGTCACACTAGGATGCGCTGTGTCGTGGTCACCGCGCACAACACCAGAACATTTAGATATAATGCAAACATTTGTCCACAGCGGGAGTCGTATCTGCACCTCTACAGTCTAAGCCGGGTAGGCAGGCTTGGCTTAATTTATGTATGTCAAACCGGGTTTCATACAAGCATCTAGCTTCTGACTTCTGTCGAATTGAGGGTTTATTTTGTTTAATAAATAAGGTTTAAATTAGTAAAAAAATCGTCCCGTAAAGGAACTCCCGTCATCGTCAGGCTACATCAGTGCGCTGCTGGACATAGGCCTCTCCCAAATGACCGCTTCGCCTTTCTTAAGTTATAGCTCCAACTAGCTTAACTAGGGCTAGTTATATATTGACTGTATTCTAATGTGAAAGAGGCTGTTACCCCATGATCTTTTCTTCGAGCGTGTCCCTGGTGATGAGCCGGTACACATTGACCACCTTCTTCTGTCCGATGCGATGAGCGCGGTCCATCGCTTGCAGATCCTTCATCGGGTTCCAGTCGTGTTCCACGAAGATCACCGTGTCCGCACCTGTCAGGTTCAACCCGAGACCGCCCACCTGAAGAAGAGAGAACAAAAATTTGTTTTTTATTTAAATTAACTTGTATTAGCTTCACTTGTAACTAACTAACAAACAATGTTATCAAATCTTGGAAGTAAATTTTAATCTTATTATATCTAATTGTCGTATCAAAATGAAACTCGTGTATGTATATGTAGTTCGGATGATAATACTATTCGTTTTGACGAAGCCAATAGGCTAAGTAATGAGGGTCTGATGATGGAGCCAGGAGGTGGATAGTGGAATACTTTATTATAATTTTAGATCATAAAAGCGTGTTTCGTAGTTTTTAACTACACATTTTATTTTTCCAAAAAAAAACGGGATATTTACCATGATTTGTGAGTTTGAATGTTTCCCGATATTTCGGCATAGTTGCATGTACCATGATCACGGGAGGAAGTCTTGTACCATTATGCGGGTTTTGAATGTTAGTGGCAGATAAATCGATCTACCCTCTTTCTCTCTTTTATTGCGAACAATACCACTACCACCGGTTCCATTGTCACATTCGAGTACATCTCGGCTCCTACACACAACAGTATCCGGATGCGCAGCTGGTAGTATATTTTTCGATTCTTGCACAATCTAACCACAGGATTCCAGACTCCAGATAATTGAAAACCATCGTTAAGTGAGGGCCTCTGTGGCGCAGTGGGCGAAAGCCCGCCTGAGACGCAGAAAGTTGCGGGTTCGATGCCCGCTGCGGGACAAATGTTTGTACGATTAGCTAATGTTTGTCTCGGGTCGGGGTGTTTTCTATGCATAATATGTATGTTTTTAAAAAAAAATAAAAAAAGTATTTAAGTAGTATAGTTCCCATAATACAAGCTCTGCTTAGTTTGGGGCTAGATGATGCTGTGTGAAAAATGTCCAGCTTTATTTATTTTAATTAAATCCGTTATATATAATTCCAATAATATTACCGCAGTAGTGAGCAGTAAGCAATCGATGGACACGTCATTATTGAACCGGGATACGATGGCGTGCCTCTGATGCGGCGGCACCTTCCCGTCCAGTCGCAGATACGTCACGGACGGCAAGTGCCGCTTCAGCAGATCTCGCTCCACGATGTCGAGCATCTTCTTCAGCTGGCAGAAGATCAGCGCGCGATGCTGCGAGACAATGGCTTCCGGCTCCACGTCCGAGGCCGTGGTGCCTATGCCGCAATCGAGCAGCAGTTGTCTGAAAGTAAACATTTTTGGAATCTAAAAACCTACTATTCGTCACGTCAATTTTACTAACGATCAATTATACTGTCTTTGTAACTTAAATTTTACTGCCTGTTCCTCCAGGATCAAGCTAGGAAAGAAAGGCAAGAAACAAGGCTGGTTATTATTTTAAATGGTCATTTTTATCAGCTCAAAATAGTGATATGTGGCATTAAATAAGGTGGCACCCAGCAGTGGGAGAATAAATCTAATAAGGAAGACATTGATACACACAAAATGCGCTCATTAACAAATTCACATGTAGTTTTATAAGAGTTTTGGAAAAAGAAATCATCAGATAATATTTTCAGTTTAATCTGACCAGGCTTATACAGCATATAACAAGCCGGCCAAGTGCGATTCAGAATCACGCACCGTCCGTCCGTAAGAAGGTTAATAAGGGGTCCGTACGTAAGTTGGCAAATTACAAGGACGCCAAAACTTAACGGCTCTGTTTTTTTAATGTCTAGATCTTTTCAGTGCATGTTAAGAGACACTACAATTAGCAATGAATTATATTTACACTGGTATTTTAACCATACGATACAAGGGCGCAATCATCACTCTGTCCACATTACTTCGTGTACAGATACAAAGTTTAGTGTGAACCCGCTATCTCTGACATAAGTCTATGTCATGGGGGCGCTGGAGCGATACAGTTTTTACTTCTGCAATTTTCAACGTTCTTTTTTCGATGTTTTTTTTAAACTTATTCCAAACTATACTAACAATAAAGCTGAAATGTGTTTGTTTTTTTGTTTCTCAACGCGCAAACCTCTGGAAATAAAAGACGAAAAAAAACTTTTTGCATTTTACAAGAATTATAACCTTCCTCAAGAATTATAAGGGTATCTTATAATTCTTGAGGAAAGTTATAGGTTATTTAGCATCACGCTATGACCCTTAGGAGCCGAGCAAAAGAAGTAATAGCGCGGACGGGCGATACGACGCGGTGGGCTGGGGCTAGAAAATAAATAAAATAAAAACCATTGTAAGTGTTACTTACTTGAGCGCTGGTAGTTTAGCGGAATGCTCAATGTCATCCAGGTTGGAGTTCTTGGCAGTCAGCTCGTTGCCAATGGCGACGGCTTGAGGGTGATCCACTGTCAGCACCAACTTGGGATGGTTACATACGTTTTGAAGGTAGTGCAGCGCCTGGAAAAGACGTCAATTTTAGTCTAAATATTCTAAGGGCCCGGTCAAACAAGCGCGGTGGCGGCGGCAGTGGCGATCAAAGGAAAATGGTTCTCAAGTGGTTGTCATAGTTCGCGTGAATATACAGCTCGCCACCGCCATCGCGTCAGTTCGACAAGACCGACGGTATTAATGGAGTAACGGTATAGTAACGGTATGGTAACGGTAGAGTAACGTACTTGGAAGACGTGCGTGTGAGTACTGGTGGTGGTGATCTCCTGCGTCTGCGGCATGTGTTGCCGCGAGAAGTCCTCGTAGAGCCGCCTCTGCAGCGGACTCAGCTCGCAGTAGTAGTCCTGAGTTATCTTCGGTGGGAGCTCCTTCAGCACGTCCTCCTTGACGCGACGGAGCAGAAACGGTAACACCTGAACAGAAATGCAATAAAACATTCAAATTATCGTGGTTTGGTATTATTTTAGGATTATATTAGAACTATATTTCGAAAGAATAAAAACCTGGATTGAAATCGGACCTGTCTCAGACACTTGTGTGAGACAATTCAACATAAAAAAACCCCATTATATCCTGAACAAGCTACGACTATTTTGAAAATGTCAAAGATTAGGCTCGATTTTGGCTAGATCAAGATCTATTGATCAAGCTAGGTCCTGCAGCTAGGAAATAACCCCCGCATCGAGGGTAAACACGAAAAAACTTGGACACTATTCTAAAACGTCTATCACGTAAAAGACTACTATGCATATCAAACAGATGGATGTGGTACCTGTCTGTGCAAAGCCTCGCAGGCCAATGCGCCGGCTTGCAGTTGGTGCGGCGTGGCCTTGGGGTCGCGCGCGCACAGGATCGGCCGCGAGTAGCGCGCCGTGAACTGCCGCTCCGTGCCGAGCAGACCCGGCATCAGGAAGTCGAATAGCGACCACAGCTCGAGCACGTTGTTCTGTTCATTCAAATAAAAAAATAAGTCAATATTAGGATATTATTACGACTAAACCACGTACTTTACTAATCTCCTGCTGACGTAATAATATCCTAAAATGATACCAAACCACGATAAATTTCAATGCTATGAATACATTTTTGCAAAGTTTAAAGTCTTCGACAAGTATTCTGTCATTCACCTGGTATTATAATATATCATTTATTTATTTATTTATGATCATGACAGGGTTGGTCCCCAAACAAGCTTAACACCACTCTTCTCGTAATGTGACATTCTTCCCTCCTCATGACGTGCCCATACCATGCTAACCTCCTCAACATTTATTGTATTAACTTTTATTATTCAAGGGTATTTTTTTTTATTAACCAATAGTGTCCCACTGCTGGGCAAAGGTCTCCCCTTTTTTCTTCCATGCCACTCGGTCCATTGCCACCTCTGGCCATTTGGATTCGAATCTATAGTGTTTATTGTTAAATATTATTTATTCAAAGAACTGCACCTGTATCGGTGTCCCTGATAATATCAGCCGATGATTCGCCACCAGCTGTTTTATAGCTTTAAACGCTTTCGTCTTCCCGTTCTTGATGACATGCCCTTCGTCTAGAATGCAGTAGTTCCATTTGATGCTGCCGAAGAAATCTATATCTTTGCGTACAATGTCGTATGATGCGACAATGAAGTTGTAGTGTTTTACATGGTGGCGCAGCCTCTCGCGCTCCACCGGCGGCCCGACGTATTGCAGCGGTTGTAGGTACTTTGACGGGATGAATTTACCCACTTCGAACACCCAGTGGCCTGGAAGCATTGAATGAATGAATGAATGAAAATACTTTATTGTATACCTTAAACAAATAACATAATAAACAACCTATTATTAAGAAGGTTCAATGGGCTGTCTTATTGCTTAGAAGCGATCTCTTCCAGACAACCTTTGGATGGAGAAGATAATAAGAGATTGTGAGAGTTGCTGCACAAAAATTAAAAAAATAGAAAATAGTTATCGGACTAATTGACAGTAGTTACTATAGTTTGTGAAGGTGACTTTTAGATAAAAGAGTAACAGGTCGTTTTCACCAGCACCCTTTAATAAATTAATGGAAACTGCAGGGAGTCTAGACAAATATGCTCTTAAAAACCACTAGATGGATTTACTCTCACGAAACACTGTTTTTCACTGGAAAATTAATGAGCAGATTGGTTACTGATACGACGAACAAATAAACGCCCAATTGCCTATCCTTAGTTATCTCTGGGTCAACCTATCCTTCAAGTTTAGGTGGCGGGACTAGCTCGACTGGCATCTGGAATAGTGACCTGTGGCAGCGTTTAATCGCGAAAGACGCCATTGCCCAGCAATGGGACAAAAATGGCTGAATAATAACAATAAAATTATTTTGAATGGATAGATAGATAGATATTCATTTATTCAACCACCACTTACAAATTATGTTTAAACATATTATTGAAAATAGAAAAAATAAAATAACGAAGGCCAGTGGTGGTCTTCAGCTCAACATTTAATTTCGCTACTACATGTATAGTAAAACAGTTTCCACAGAGTTACATACCAGTTAGTGTGGGCGGGCACACGACCAGTGAAGGCAGCGAGGGTTGGCCGTCCCTCCGCCGCTCGAGATGCGCGCCCGCGACCACCACCAACGACTGCAACGTCTTCCCGAGGCCCATGTCGTCGCAGAGCACGCCGTGCAACTTGTACTCGTATAGAAAACGCAGCCAGTTTACGCCGGCCTGACAATAAATACATTAATAAACAGTCAACAGACACATTCATACTATTGATTTGGGAGCTTTCAAAGGGTTTTATAAAAAAAACTTTTAAATTAAATTTATTTGATTACGTCTGCATCGATTTGGAGACGCTTCAGTAATCATAAAAAGTACAATGAGAGGATGCAGCCGCGTGGTACAGAGACGGCTGCATCAGCATTCTTAGATTGCAAAGGATCGATCCTTTCGAAGATGCAATCATAACGACTTAGTTTTGTACTTTAAATAGAACATTCTCAAATACACCAATGGTAATTTTTCTTTGTAAATATAACTAACTTTTTTTTTGTTCTTTTATTATGTTCCTGTGTTTTGTACTGTAATTTGGTGTTATGCACAAAAAAGAGTTTATCTATCTTTCTATCTATCTAAACTGGCTGATGATTTTCCTAAAATAAACAGTAGTTTCTTGTTTTCATTCTCGTGTTTGTGTTTTCGGTTCTGTAGTACCATGGTACTCGTAGTTCCTGATACCCAGGGCACAGGGGATCGCACCCACCGTACGTAAAAACTGTTACCTGCTGATAGCTTCTCAGCTCGGCCGACACGGGCACCGGTATCTTGTAATCCTTGACCGTCTTCGGGTTGAACAGCTGCTCGAGGAAGTCCTTGTCGCGGAGTCGACGCGCCTGCAGGTCGGCGGAGAGGCCCGGCGGCTCCGGCACCGCGCCGTCTAGCGGCATCAGCTGGATCAGCGACGCGAAGCAGCGGGTCGACATCAAGCGGACCGCTTCGCAGTGGTCGCTCATGCGGCCTGACAAAAAAATACGGAAATTAAGGTTTTTCTATAAAAAAAAAAAACTGTTACAAGGCGAGCTTCTAAAGTGCCATCTGATCCACATAAAAAAACTTCAGAGCAATACCTCGAGTGTTGCGAGATGTCAATAAGCGACGGTTATCTGTTTGTCTTATCATAATACTTTTAGACACACACAATTATAACACAAATTATAAAGTACTTCAAAATCACATAGAATCCTCCCATATAAAGGTTGTCTGGAAGAGATCGTTTTTAAGCGATAAGACATTGACGTATGGTATACTGGCTTGGGGAAATGCATTGCAGTCTAATATAGTGTTTGTGTTGCAGAAGCGGGCGATACGATTTATATTGCATACTGACAAAATATAATTGTGTAAACTAAAGTTTAAGCCTTTAGATATCATGACATTTTTACTGAAGAACATATTTATCAAAATTAAATTTATGCTTAATTACATATTGACGATTTCAAATTAAAAGTGACATTCACAGTTACAATACACGCAATAAAAAAAATATAATTGTTCCAAAGCATAAACCTGCTAAGTTGATAACAGCTTTTTATGCGTAAGCATATTTTGTTTTCAATAAATTGCCTTTGTACATAAGATATTTAGATTTTAAGGAATTTAATACTAAAATAAGGTATTTTTGAATGTCAAAATCTTGATGAAACTTTATTTGATGTAATCATACACATTTGTTTTTTTTTCTCTACAATGTATTTACTATGTACCTATAATGCATTTTATTAATTTTAATAACCTCACCACCTTATAAAATTTCCAAGTGTACAATAAATGTATCTAAATGGAATAAAATATATTGAATTGAACAAAATACCTTTAATCTTAATGTGTTATTGTTTATATCATAAGGTATACAATAAAGTATTTTCATTCATTCATTCATTCATAACGATTTCAATGTTTAGCGTTATTGAATTAGAACGTAGAAGTGGGATGTACGTTCACTCACCTAGCAATGGAACGACTAGCAGCACAATATACGGCACCACTAGCAGTTGCAACGCTTCTGTGACCCGAGCCAGCGCCTCGGCCGCGCCGCACCGGACTCTGTCGCACCGCACGTCGCTCAGCGCTGGTATTAACTGGAACGAGGAATGCGTGATATGAGTAGATGATTGAGATTTGCTCGGGAACCCCTATGTTATGTAGATTGTCTTCCTTTTCCGCATTCGGACTCCAAGTTGGTCCATTATGCGCGGAAGCCTGTCTAGATGCGTGGTTTACCTCGTGTATGAGAGTGTGCATGGTGTCCACGGCATGGTGCCGGCAGAGCGCGGCCAGCGCGCGCGCCGCCATGTGCCGCACGGCCGTGTACCGCGTGCGCACGAGCGTGCAGCACGCCCGCGCCCAGTCCCGTGCCGTCTGCCGCAGCCGCGCGTCGATGTGCCCGCAAACCGCCTCGAACACCTGCAACCGGGAGACTAGCTCCTCAGCTGCTTCTACATCTTGGTTTTCTAACTCTGGAATAATAAACCCACAGTTATCATCATAGTATAAAAACTCCGAACAACTCTCCATCACCCGCTGTGCGAATGAAATTACTGTATTTTTTCTAGTAAGATTGTTACTTAAACTTAAGGTCAACATTATTAATGTTGACCTTAAGTTTAAGTAACAATCCATGTACTTACTACATGCTAAGTATGAAGGAAATTAACTTATAGGTATGTTTTGATAACTTGGCTGCGATCACAGTCATGTCACTAGGATGTTTCGGATATCAGGTTTTAAATCATGCATTAAATCCATACTATTAGACTCAATATTTAATAATCTAGATAGATAGAAGGAACTCACCTTCATCAGTTATCACATTAGCGAAGGGTTCCGAGATGAACTCCCAAAGTTTGGGCAGTTTTTCGGGTAGTTTCTCTCCGAAATACGATGTGAGACTAGTCAGGGCTAGAGTGGCGCCTCGCCTCTGTATCCGCAGCAGTTTTCTAGCCTGCAATGAATCTCACTATGATTTAAGCAAGCAAAATCTCGAGAACGCCTGAAACAGCTTTGTTGAAATTGATATTTAACCAAACTTGGGTATTTATCTGTCAAATTTTCCAGGTCAGGGTGTTGTAGTACCATGGTACTCTTAGTTCATGATACTCATGACACAGTCTCCTAGTGTTGGTGAGAACACTGTGACCTGCGCGGCTCGCTAATAACAATACGCTAGCGTCTTTAAGCGGACGGACGCATTATGTTATACCGCTATCTAGTACCAAGTAGATACACTTACCGCGTCAGAAAGTGATAGCAATGTGTTAGAAAGAGATAGCACGCTGTCTCCACTATTCGAGACAGCGTGCGAGACGCCTCGCTTGTACGTAGATATTTCTAGAAAGGGCGTGGCCGCCTTTTAACAGCATACATAATCGTGCCACGCGACACGCGACCCCAAGTTCAGTTCAGTTCCAGCTTTGAATGCGAATTAATCGGATTAGTTCGGTTGCGATACCCAGTGATTAGTGAAGTGTAGTGCGATAGTGTTGTGTTTATAGTGTTTTAGTGATTTCATGCCGATTATGACATTTTGTTGTGTTGTTTAATTTGGTGTAGATTATAAAGCGTGATTTTTATGTTAACTTGGTTTATAATTGGACTTCGTTATTTTACACCGAATTACCACTTTTGCTAGTAACAATTATATTTATGTGGCTGTTCTATATGTTCTATAGAAGTGGTATTCACCTCATCCTCATGTCCCAGCATCTGTTCAATATTGATGTTGGCGTGCGAGGGCGGCCGACCGCGCCGCGGCGTCACCCGCTCGGCGCGCCGCTGCTGCTCCCACAACGTCAGGATTCCATTGTATTTGTCCACTGAAACACACCGAAACAACATTTTAACCTACACTAGGTGTCCTGAAAACGGGTAAAGCTGGCAATTCAATTCACACAGGAAATACAAAGCATGACAACAAACATTTTATAGAATATGCTATATTTTTATAGGTTATTTAAAAATATAACCAAGATGGCAAACAAGCATACGGCCCACTTGCTGGTAAGCGGTTACCGCAGCCTATGGACGCTAGCAACACCAGAGTCATCAAAAGTGTCCTAATCCTAAATCGCGATTAGAATTGAATGTCAAGTCTACCTGGCCGCCTGGCTACCGTATCGCATAGACGTCACGTATGTTTGCACGTCGTCTATGTACGCATGCATGGTTGATATACTAACATGCAGATCCATGAGCGGTTGATATCTCCTCCTTGCCCTCAGCTCCACTATCGCCGCTGCCAGAGTCGCCCGACTCTTCCGTATTGTCTAACTGTATCCGAGGGGTGAAGTCGGGATCACATCTGTACAAAAAAAATACATTGTTACAAAATCGTGTATTTCGATATATTGCAGCTCTCCCTAGTGACGTGTAGCGATAAAACCTATGCGAAACAACTTTCAAATAAAAATAAGCAACTGATTACAAATATTTTTTTACACAATGTAAAATCCCCTATTTATTCAGCGCTCCTAGTTACTTGTGGCGATAAAACGTGTCTAAGGTAGTTTTTAGATAGGTTAGGTTTTTTGCAGTCGATTTATAGGTCTAGATTTCAGTCGATTAATACATACAAAACGATTGCGAAAATCCGCATTATAATCCGATAACTCGTTTCAGAAATAAATGGTAACAGGCAAACAAATAAACAACCTTTTATGACAAACGCATATACAAGATCTTTACTTCGTGGTAAAAATAGGTTCATCCGTTTGCGAAAAAATCGTGAGGAAACTGCCGCCGTAGAAACGAAATTTCAAAGGGATGTGTCATATTCCAAAATAGGCGATCTTGGGTTTGCAACTTGTCACGTGTTGGGACTTGCCTCCGACTGCCCTCACGAATCTCCGTATCGATGATCTGACCATAATGGGAAGTACAGTCATACTTCAGCATGTTTCATTCAACTTTTTTAGGTCAAGATATATTTCAAATGTTCAATCTAACTTCAGTTATTGCGAATATCCTCACAAACGGATTATATTAGTAGGAAACGAAACTAACCTAAGAAAAGCCTTCAAATTCACCAGCACTTTGTTATTCGGGCAGGGGTCCCGGTTCACCAGCTGAGCTAGCAGCGCCGCCAGCGAGCTAGCGGAGTTCGCTTGCAACTCCTCTGAAGGTTCCTTCTTGATGCTCTCCATCAATGGTTTCACGACTGGGTTCAGTTTCTCGGGGAGTGAGTGGAGATTGGAACAGGCGCCCGCCAATGCCGCTTGAACTCTGAGGGCAATCAAAATTAAATCTTGAACATGTTTAATTTACAACATTTTAAAACATTTTTTAAAGACCTCTATAGCGTTTACCTTTTTTATAATTTTCCCGACGTTTCAACCGTGTTGCAACAGATAAATACAATTAAGACTGTAAAAACTTATAATTATGTTAACTGATCGCGAAAGTTTAAAAAACAAAACCTTTAAAGAATCTTTCTTGAAGTCATTAGATCGATCCATTCAGCGAGCCATCCATCGATTCATACCATTATAAATATGAATCGGGGGACAACGGAAATAACCCTACAAAACGATTACAAAAGCATGGTTTGGCTACTCCGTTTCACATTCCATCATTTATTACAGCGCCCCCTAGTGACTTTTGGCTATTAAAGCAAACCAAGTATCATACTTGAAGTCATACAAATCAATCGCAAGAACCGCATTTCAAACCAATAAGCCGTTTCGGAGATAAAATGGAGTTGGAGCGATGCCTTAAGAAAGTGGATGAGAGGAGCCGAATACCGGGCTCAGTGACGCGTGTTGGGTGAGGCCTATGTCCAGCAGCGCACTGATGTACCCTGATGATGATGAGATAAAATGTTAACAGAAGAGCAAGAGCTCGTCCGGTTCCGGTGTTCCGCTTTTAAGGGTGTATGAGAGGTGTGTGCCAGTGAAATTACGGACACAAGACACTTTTCACCATAACGTCAACGCGCGAGTGATACCTCATAGTCCATAGGTTACTGTAACATAGGTTACAGTAACTTGGTAGTAAGCTTGTTTGCCAATTTTATTGTGTTCGTTTCAGATTTAAGTAGATACCTACTACCTACCTCTACTTGTCGGCCTATGTACTTTTACTTCAAAAATGTTTGTGCCAAATAAACGTTTATTCTATTCTATTCTAATTAAGATATATAGATCTATCTATATATATATCAATCTATCTATTCTAATTTAGTGAAAGAAAAAAAACCCTGTAAACCAAACAAACTCTTATGGCAACCGCGTAAACGGGCTCCCTACGTCGGTCGCGGGTAACTAGCTTATAAATACTCACGACACGTTAAATGTCCCCTGTTCGACGGTGCACACGTTGACCGTGGTCTGCAAGCTCTTCCGGCGTTCCTCCAACGTTTGCGACACTCGCTTCAGCTTCATTGCGGCAACCATTGGCTGTGTCACAGACGCCATGTGGACCACCTGCAAACGATCGTGTACTTTACTACAGCTTGGTCAACGTTCACACGAAGCCAGGCATACAGACAGCTGGTTAGATGCGAGCGCAACTTAACAAATGCCTTTTCCAACTTTATTTTAGTCAGTTTCACTTATCGATCGTAAGTTGTTAATGTATCGAAATACATTAAAAACTTAACAAATGCCTTTTCGAACTTTATTTCAGTCAGATTAACTTATCGATCATATTTAACGATCGTAAGTTGTTAATGTATGGAAATACATTATAAACTTAACAAATACCTTTTCTAACATTATTTCAGTCAGATTCACTTATCGATCATATTAAACGATCGTAAGTTGTTAATATATGGAAATAAGTATAAAACCAGACAAACTGATCAGCTGTCTGTTTTCGTGTAAACTAGCGTTGTCAGCAAGTTCACAGTATTTTTCTACGGTGGCTATATTGTCACCATAAAAAAATCGATTAAACATAATAATATGCGTTAAGGCTGTTGCAATACAGTCGAAACGTCGAGATTTCGGGGTTCATTTTTTATTATATAAAAAGGTAAACGCAATAAAGATCCGTAAAACTTATAATAACGTTATCTAATCGCGAAAGAATGAAAAATACGACCTTTGTTTGCTTTGGAATAAACTATAGCACCACTCACGATATAAACGAAAAGTCTTCCCAAAACGTGTGTCGGTGTCCATACGCGAGAAGACGAGAAAAGATGAGAAGTAAGTACCTGTTCTAGCCTCAGTATATTGTTAAACTCTTCGCCATCCACTGGTAACTTGTAATGCTTCATCATCGCGAGTAGATCTCGAGCCTCTTGTAGTATCCTGGAAAATAAATCATTATTAATGAAAACCTTTTAATATATTTTTGTATACCTCATGTTTGTATGTTGTATCTTTTTATTTATTCTGTTGTATTGTTTCCTTTCCAGTTGTATATTCAATATCTATACGTGAAAAGCTTTTATTGGCCTTCTGTGTTATAGTATTGAGTTTATTTGGTACTAGGTATATGCTGATGTTTTTCATTAAAACAAATAAATATATGACCCTTGGTCTGCTTTAGCATAGATTGTCGCAATTCCAGACATATACAAAAGTTACGGTAACCGCTTACCAACAGGTGGGCTATATGCTTGTTTGACACTAAATTTGTATATAAATGCTTCAAGCATCGCTTAAAAATAGATAGATAGAAAAGTCTTTATTGCACAAAATAGTAGTACATAGGCGAACTTAATGCTAAAAAGCATTCTCTTTCAGATAACCTTTGTGTATTGTGGAAAAAGATGTATCATCAAGCTGTTTTTTTTGTTTATGTCAAGCGTACTTTGCGTGCTCACCTATTACAGTTCATAGCGACCTCGTCGTAGTAGAGCGTTTGATTGAGTGCGGTGTGCAATGTCGTCGTCAAAATGGGAGGAGCCAATTCGAACATGTCACTATCGTCCTCTTTGTGAGCATCCTGCAAGAGATTGGAATATAATAAAATACTAGCCTCTGCCCACGGCTTCGCCCGCGTGATACTTGGATAAAAAGTAGCCTATGTGTTATTCTGACGTATAAGCTATATCACTGTAAAGTTTCATCAAAATCCGTTGAGTAGTTTTTGCGTGATAGAGTAACAAACATCCATCTTCACAAACTTTCACGTTTATAATAGTAGGGTAGATAGATAGGTAAATAAATAAATAATGCTGAACATTTTCACACAGCATCATCAAGCCCCAAAGTAAGCAGAGCTTGTGTTATGGGAACTACATGACTTATATACTACTTAAATATTTTTTTTTTGCTGTAAACACATACATATTATGCATAGAAAACACCCAGACCCGAGACAAATATTTGCAAATCTTACAAACATTTGTCCCGCGGCGGGTAGGTAGATGGATAGATAGAGAAAAAATGCACAGGATAAAACAAGTACGCAGGCGAACTTTGCAAGCCCATCCCCGCTTATTAGAACACTAACTGTTGGCACATGCCTTCGAATTTTTGGTTCTAGGGCATGCCGGTTTCCTCACGATGTTTTCCTGCACCGTTTTGAGCACTTGTTAATGCGCACATAATTTTTTCGAGTGGAAAATCCATTGGATCGTGTTCGAACCAACAACCTCCGGATCAGAAGTCGGGGTATCGACTAGGCCAACACGGCTACACTATATAAATAATCGTACCTCATGATCCCCGTTATGTATAGCGGGCGGGTGCATTTTGTGCGTTCGCGTGTGCCTTGCCCACGACGACACCACCAGACTAGCCACGAGCCGCTGCAGCGCGCTGCCCGATCTCAGGTACGTTATCATCACCTGAACAATACATAATACCATATACATATACAAAATACATAATTTACAAAAATAGTATCTGCCTAAATTACGAGTTTGACAACGAGCTCCGCACTAGGTCTAGCCGTGATACACGGAAGCCCAGAATGAGTAAGACAAAAAAATATTTAATAGAGATAAAAAAAATATGCAATATAATAAAACCCCAACCAAACTTCATTTTATTTCATGACAATAAATAGTCCATCCATTAGTTTACACAAACTATAAAGTACACCCTCGACGCAGAGGGGTGTAATAAGTTGAACGTGCGTATCTGTGTGTCTGTCTGCGGCATCGTAGCTCCCAAACGGATGAGACGACTTTGATTTAGGTTTTGTTGCTTGAAAGGTATCGAGAGTATTCTTAGCTATGATTCAAGAGAATCTGTTTTAAGATCATCAGCTCTTTTCTAGTTGATTAAGAGATTTGACACTATATACCCTTGAATTTGAATGTTTTTTTTTGCAATGGATTATACATTCAGTCTTCTACATTTTTTCTTAGATAGATCTTATCTCCACAAGTCACTAGAGGGCGTAGCGACCGATGATGGATATACAAGTCAAAGGTTTCTAAATTTTTAACCGACTTCAAAAAAAGGAGGAGGTTTTCAATTCAGCAGTATGTTTTTTTTTCGTGTGTTGTTACCTGATGTTATCTTCGCCAATTATTAACCGATTTGATCATTCTTTAGTTGTTGTATAGAGAATAATCCCGATGTAGTGAGTTTATTGTTTTTTTAAATGGGTAGGGTATACTTAAGTGTGGTTCCATATACATTTTATGTAAAATCCCACTACTAAGGGTGAAAAAAATGGACGATGAAATTGCATATTGGACTTTATTTTAATTTACCTTTAATTGAAGTCGGTTTTGACATTAAATGTCTTATAAATTATGTAAAATTATTCTTTAAATATAAATGTAATTACCTTAACATAACAGTCGATAGGACTCTCGTCCTCAGCTTTGTACTCTATACCA
Source organism: Perizoma affinitatum (assembly GCA_961405105.1). Classification (NCBI taxonomy): domain Eukaryota; kingdom Metazoa; phylum Arthropoda; class Insecta; order Lepidoptera; family Geometridae; genus Perizoma; species Perizoma affinitatum. The sequence continues at coordinate 2,896,357 of OY560199.1, forward strand.
GGCGCGGGTTGAACTAAATAACATGAGAGGTAACCTAGAACAAAATACGACATGATGTATGTGAGGAGAAAACCAATCACAGAGACTTAATACTTAAATAACTAGTAATCCATTAGTTATATTTGTAGCTTAAGCTCATTATAAGTGAACCATGTCATTTATGAGTGTTTAATAAACTTCTTTGACCAATCGCCGCAGCACCTACATTCTCAAGTTCAAAAAAGTCGGTGAATGGAGGTGACCACAACAACGCTCGTAATACCACTTTTTGGGGGAGACCTATGCCCAGTATTGGGCTTTTAAGCAGCTAATGATGAAGATTATGTGGGGTCGGTACAACACGTTTTCTCCTTCTATAGTCCTCTATCATCCGTCATTTCCACATTCACTCCTCTCGGACCGCGGTAGCGTGCAGATGTGTCTCCTTCGTAATTATTATTTTTCGTATAAAAATAAAAATACTTTAAACTTTGAGTGATAGTGCAAAGTACTAGGCGCCCAGAGAAAACTCCTTTCTTAGCCATTTCAAGATTCTGTATTTTGAGGTAGTATCCATCCATCTTCCATCCACATTCATATTTTAAACTCTTTTCGTGACATGACATTCTTCTCTCCTCAACAAGATAACAATGTGCTCACCTAGTATATCAGCGGCGAGACATCTCGCCCTCGTGACGTTTCTCTCCCGAGCAATGCACGGCAGGGACTCTGAGCCTCCGATGAGCCATTTCTGACTCGGACGGACTTCTGGCGGCAGCACGTCCGATGACAGCGAACTTGTCCTCGTCCGTTTTTCCTATGATAACAATAAATAAATAAAATAATGTTGGACATTTTTCACACAGTATCTCTAGTCACAAAGTAAGCAGAGCTTGTATTATGGGAACTACATGACTGATATACTACTTGATTTTACAAATACATACATATAATATGTACATAGAAAACACTCGGACCCAAGACATATCTGCAGATCATACAAACATTAGTCCCGAGGCGGTATTTTTTTGTTATTTTTCGTAATTCTTTTTCTCCGGATTTTAAAACGCGACTTCCCGCTTGGTATTCTAACCACTCAGCCAGTACGAACCATGTCAAGATTTTGTATTTTGAGATAGTAATTGACGGATTTTCGTACTGAGTATGATTCAGAGGATGTCCATCATGCATGGCGAATACAGACATGAGTTTTTGTTTTTTCAATTCTCAATTCGTCTGCTATTTTTTGGTGTTTATGTTACGCTATATCTTCGCCAATTGTGAATCGATTTTACCGATTTACCGATTTTTCTTTAATGGGTAAGGTATAATTCAAGGGTGGCCCGATATACATTTTATGAAAAATAAAAACACTTTTAAAAGGATAAAAGTAATAAGTGATGAAATTTCATATTGACTTTTCATCACCTTCCCGATACTAGAAGTCGGTTTTTATTTTATAGATAGATAGAACATTCTTCAGTGCACATAATAGTAGCACATATGCGAACTTAATGCTAAAAGGCATTCTCTCCCAGATAACCTTTGTGTTTTGTGTAAAAAGATGTGTTGCTATAATTTTAGTTAGTTACCTTAGGCGGTGGCATCAGTAGAAGTGCAGGCTCGACGGCCAATCGCGCCGGCTGCATCGCCAGACAGAGCCACGTGGCTAACATCGGGCACGCAGCTACTAAGATCACACCGAGGGACGCGTGCCGAAGTAGATTACCCCAAACCTGCACAAAACAAATTTATCATATATATTAGTCACATTCTCGACCGGCTGTAACGCAAAAGATGCGGGTGTATTTAACTAAGCTGATGTGTTATTTTGTGTGCAATAAAGTATTTCCTACCTATCTACAAGAGACTTCAATCTCTATAGACAGGCAATGCAATATCCTGGGCCGTATGCCTGTTTGTCTCCAAATTACTTTTAAAAATACTGACCAAGACGTGTACATCTCCTCAAGCCTCAATTGAATTCTACTTAACTTTGTTTCATACCTCTGACACAAGGTCAAAAAGTTACAGGGGGAAGACATCTTTAGCTACGTAAAGTATCATCTATACTAGTTTTTTGTCCTGACCCCACTCAAGGATTCCCTGTATCGTGAGAATCAAAACCTACGAGTACCGTGGTACCACAACAACCAGAGACCCGGAACAAATATCTGCAGAACATAAAAAAAATTGTCACATTGCAGGAATCGTACCCGCACCTCTGGCGTCGCAGCTGGCTCCTCGCCCGCCGCGCCACCGAGGTCATCCACCTAGTCTTACATTAACTTCAGATGTTGAATATTACCTGAACGGCAATCTCCTGTATATCATACACATGCTCAAACAACACCCTCTGGTAGACATGTCTCATCGCATCCTGGAGCAGTTGAGGCGTCCACACCAGCTCATCATCACCGGTTTCATCACCATTTCGTTCGCCATTCTGTTTATCACCGTTGTGTTGTTTCTCTCCGTTCGTTTTGTTGTGGGCGATGAGGGGGCGTGTTAGCGTGCGCAGAGTCTGGAGTGTCGCTTTACGCACGGAGCTCGTGTTGTGATCGAGGTAGGGCCAGAGGCGTGGTAGGACGTCTGAAAGGTCGATGGGGCTGTAAACACAAATTTTTGATTAGCGATCATAGCTGGAATTCTAGTGTTCGACGACCAATTTAAATTTGGTTGCTTTTTTGTATGCTTCTTTAAAAAATTCTCGATTTACATTACAGATTAGTTTTTGTTATAAAGACATAAAAAATTATAACGATAAACTCTCCAAACTGTATATTTAACGGGTTTTAATCGCGTTTACCTAAATACCGATTAAACTTATTATTATGTTATCTTATCGCGAAAGTTTGAAAAGTACGATAAACTCTCAAGTTAACTAATCATTTTTATTATGGCAGTTATGAGCAGCCGGTAATTACCACATAACGGAAAAAAAACCTCTCTCGGTTTTGGGTACTATGACGCGTGATCACGTAACGCCGTTTTTGTCATCAGAAAAGAAAAAAAAAAAAAAACACGCTCACGACATGCCCCCATGGTGGACATCCTCAGATACATACTCAGTGAGTAGATCTTTGAGGATACCAAGTAGGGGGTAGTCAGAGGCACGTCCAAACATTACATTTGATACATGCCCGCGTTTTGCAAGTAGTAAGCATTCCACGTGACAGGTTGCAAGCCCATCGCCGCTTATTGGAACACTAACTATGGGCACATGCCTTCGAATTTTTGGTTCTAGGGCATGCCGGTTTCCTAACGATGTTTTCCTTCACCGTTTTGAGCACGTGTTAATGCGCACATAAATTTTTCGAGTGGAAAAATCTATTGGTGCACGACCGGGTTCGAACCCACGACCTCCGGATCAGAAGTCGGGGTATCGCCCACTAGGCCAACACGGCTAAAATTATTATATTTTCATCAAAATATAATAATTTTGGACGGTTTACGAATACGCCTTTCAGGACATCATCATAATCTAAGCAACAATTCACCACTATATTCAATGCTATGCTTTGAGTGTTTGGTTCCAACGGAAGATCAGCGTTGTGTTGCCAGTTGACACAACAAATGCTGAGTTGGACGACAATTCGCGTCGTTGCATATTGGTAGGTATCGGGAGGCACATAAATAGTTTTATTGTTAGTATTTAGGTATTGTTTGTGTAAATCCCGTGTCTGTTTGTTTTATATTGCCAATAAATGTTTTTTTTTATTTCTTTGCTATGCAATGAGGAATGGACGCTTTCTTTCCAAGCCAAGCTCGCAACTCAACTCGCCACTATCTTAAACTTACTGAAGCAACCTGGCAGGTTCAGGCAGAGCCATCAACGAGGCGAGCAGCGCCATGTAGGAGTTGGCGGGCGCCGCCAGCTCGTCCTGGTCGTGCAGCAACCTCCACAGCCTGTCCACCACGCCGTGCAGCGCCTCCGCGCGGTGGCACGCCAGCGCACCCGCGGCGGGCGCCAGTGCCGTCGCCGCCACCGCTGACACGTCCTCTGCGACATCGCCCAGACCTTCGATCAAGTGTTCCAGAGCTCCGCTTTCGCAGGCAACTTCCTGTAACAAGGATTTTTGTTGGTAAATATCGCTTTTACAAGTATTTTTTTAATTAACCTTTCATATACCTCTGCAAGACGGAGGTCTCCCACAAATATTCCCATCCTTCGCAACAAAATTTCAAACCCCATTAATTAGTGTTTCTCCGCAACAAGGAAAGGAAAGAAAGGCAAGAAACAAGGCTGGTTATGCTTTTTAATGATCCATTTACAAAACATTTTTGATGCAGTTGGAGTAACTTAAATCCCAAGATATTTTATCATTGAAATAATCCATTATTTTATCACCTAGTATGCCTTTTCTTAATGGCAAATGTTGTGTATCTCTTGAGAGTTTGTTATAGAGTGACCTGTCTAGCAGCCAGCAGGTACTTGAAGCCGAGTAGCGCGCCATGCCTGGCCTCCCACTGCGGCTGTGACGTCAGTGCGGACAGCAGCTGCGCCACACGCCGCACTCGGTCCGCCTTAAGCTGCGCGAGCGCCACGCCCAGCGTCTGCGCGCACGTCTCCCGGACCGGCGCTACCACCTACAAGAACACCAGGTGTTTGTGACACACTTTACATCAATATAAACCAGTTATTATTTTTGAAACTCCCGTCGTTTAGTTCATCGTCTATTGCACCGCCCGTAGTGATTTGTGGCGATAAACTATCTTAGAACCTTTCTTGAATGAATACAAGACGATTGCTGAAAACCGCATTGCAATTAATTCACTCATTTAGGAGAAATCGATTAGCAGTGTAGCAGACGCTCAAATATGCGTTTGGGGTACCTAAACCGAAACACATATATGTGCATCTGGGATCGCGGGTAAAAACCCAAGTCCAACAAGAAAAAGATATTTTTTTTTAGGTTGTTATAACAACTTTTTCGAGTGTAAACAGACACGTCACGGCAACAGAATATTGCGCAAATATTTCGTACATAATTCAAGAGTATACAGGTAGGTGTGTACATGTATCTAGGTACACGTTCGAAATAGGATGCAATATTATATTTAATATTCCAATATACCTAGTATTGTTACCGTGAATATGTATTTGATAAGATTGCATAGTTTACAACTCGTAATATAAACATTGCGATTACAGTAGGCTTGTATAGATAAGCTGTCAATGCACGAATACTACACGATTCATTATAGCAGTCGATGCCATCACAGATAGTAAATAATGCTAAATTAGGGGGGGAGTCAGAGGCACGTCCAAACATTTGACACAAGTCCGCGTTTTCGCCAGTAGTTAGCATTCCACGTGACTGGTTTCAAACGCATCGTACTATCTGTTGTAACACTAACAGATAGTACGGTACGTGAAATTTACCCAATTACAATATAAATGATAATTTATTATATCCCAAAAATTAACCTCGGCAGGACTCGAACCCGCGACCTCCCGCTTGGTACGCGGGGGCTTATACCACTAAGCCACAACATCGTTACCAACCTGGTCAAATTCCTGGGATTTTTCGGCTCGGAGCGTCGAGTCTCAGAGATGAATGTCATACATCACAATAGTTTTTGTATTAAAATACTGTACGATATTGTAACATGATACCTGATCCGATACGAAATCGCCAAAGCGGTCAAGTGCGAGTACGCATAGCAACCTCAGCGCCATGTCCTCCAACCATTCTTGGTGAGCGTTTTCCATCTGAGGGGAAAATCATATAGAATTTAATCACGACCACACAAAAACACCTTTCCACGGTAAAGCCAAATTCACACTATTTTTAAACCCCCAACGCAAGCTTGCTTGATAACAATTAATATGCTTGTCTGTTTGTTTGGCGCCGACTCAAAATTTTCAAGGTACTTGCACACTAATGTGTAAGAGCCTAGTAAGGCTCAAAAGGTAGGATTTTATTTCCCCCTTTTTCAGTTATGCTCGAGATATGAGGGGATTACCGGAATCTGTTTTCCTGAAATCCACCACGAGACTACTCGATTTGATTTGGGGGAAACAGGAGATAAAATCCCCCTTTTGTGGGGCGGCCGTCGGGGATTTCCGGAATAATAAATTTTTTCGTCGGTTTTATTTTCTGCTAAAGAGTTTTTATCATTGCTCAAGATGAAACCTTGAGCCTTGAAGCCGTATTATCATCTCACCTGTTGCTTGCTCATCCCAGGTCGTTGTCCCGCTGATGCAGCTATCTTCGCTCGCAGCAGTTCCCGGAGCGCGCTGGCGGCGCCGTGGCGGGCCTCCCACGTCGCGCTGAACAGGTGCGCTAGCAGCGCGAGGGACCAGCTCTCCAGCGGCCACCGAGAGGACTCCCCCCAGGCGCCCGAGCAATCCGGCACTGGAGATGTGCTTTCAACTGTCAACAATTACATTATTATTAGCGTGTCCGTCACATTATTAAAATACTTTATTTCCAAAAATAGTATGTGCCAAGTTACAAGTTTGACAACGAGCTCTGCACTGGGTCTAGTCTGTATCGCGGAAGCCCTTGTGTAACGTTTGAAAACTAGGAAATATATTACAAACGAACCTATATCCTATGAAATTGTGTGTCAAATAAATTATTTATTCTTTATTAACACAGAAAATACAGACAAAACACTTACATATGACATGTACAAAGGCGAGCTTAACCATAACAAAAAAAAACTTTATTTTTTTGATCTATTGGGCGGTATCCCGACAGTTTCGAGTGGGATGGATTACCCGACTCGAAAAAATTAAGAGGCATTAACATGTGTTCAAAACGGTGAAGGAAAATATCGTGAAGAAACCGGCATGCCCTGAGAACCAAAATCCCCAGGCATGTGCCCTCAGTTAGTGTTTCAATAAGCGGCGATAGGTTTCCAACTTGTCACACCAAATGCTAACAACTATGGCACATGTTTTCTAGATTTTGGATCTAGGGCATGCCAGTTTCCTCACATTTTGAGAAACTGTTTTGCTACAGAAGCTAGCAAAACAGTTTCTCACATCATACAGTCTTGATGGGGTATACATAATACTCACAAACAAACTCTTCAGGTTGTTCCAGTTTGATTTTCTTCTTATCAGGCTCAACGGGCGGGGTGGGGGGCGCGGAAGGTCCATCCTCACTGCAGTCTCTTGACTTCTGCTTACTGAAAGCCGCGCGCGCTTTCCGCTTAGCGAGGTTCATCTCCCGCGAACTCAGCGGCTTCGCTAACGATATTGGGACTAGCTCTTGTACTGGCCTCTGTCAGATCCAAACATTAACAGTTAAAAAAATGCAGAAAATTTTAGATATAGACAGAAAGAACCACTCATATAGCAGATTATCCACTCAAATTTAAGCAAACATGTTATCTACACACATTCAAGCGAAGTTCAACTCAAATTCATGCAAAGTTATCCTACCCACTCAAATTCAAAGTTCCATAATGAAATCCAACCAAACTTGTCCACTGAATTTCAAAATTTCCTACACAAAGCTTTATTCTCCCTCATGAAACCGCGTTTTAACAGAAAGATGGGGAGTTACCGTACCCTATGCGTTTCAGCCTTAATTTGTTGAACTTTGAGATCTTCATTGGAGTATACAGAAGTGAGTTCCACTCCCATGCTGGCTGCGACGTCGAGACCGAGGCGAGCGTTTAACTGCTGGCGTTGCTTCGCTAGACGCTCCGCAAAATCTGGAACAATTCATGTAAATTATAGACTTTATCATCCAAGTCCTTTGCGAAGCGCACTGCAATCCTTAACCACGCTGGTAATTTACCATTGTTTACAATTATCTGTTTAGGCACACCATGCTGCAACGGTCACTGATCTAACGCATCAAAGAAGAAAGATGAAAGATCCAGTGACACGAATGACAAACAATAGTAAGTTTCGTTATTAATAATGGAAGAAATAGCAACAAGGAAACTGCCAGGTCGGGGCTACTTTCAATGTAATAGGAGAGTCTATATCAATATATATCCTAGCCAGACTGTTCGTTATTGTCCGGGCTCAAAATGGCATGTACAGGGTGTATGTGTCATTTTGAGCCCGGAATAATTTTAGTACTCTATGATGAGAAGGTCATAGAGTACTATAATTATTGCGTTTTTTTGCTAAGTATTGTAGTAATTTAGCTCGGAGCCTATGGAACAAGATTGCTGAAAGTCGATGGATTGTAGTGACAAAGAACCCTTCAAATGGCACTCTTCGGGAGAGTCCTATTTTAAGAAGTGGATTACTATAGTATGATGGTGATTAGCATTGGAGAGTGAGAATGGAAACTATGCCTACAGCTAACTTCCTCACACGTGACAATATGAAGTTCTTTAAAATGGCCTTTTAAAATTATTAAAGGTCGGCAACGCGCGTATGATATTTCTGGTGTTGCAAGCGTCATAGACTACGCTAACCGCTTACCAAGAAGTGGGCTGTATGGCTGTGCCACCATACAGCCCACTGTATATAATATAAAAAAAACTAGATGTGTGTGGTATAAAAAAACTAGATGCAGCTTCTAAGGGACTTCTGCCTGAATAGTTACCTGTTCCAGAAAGCGTCTCCTCGTCCAGGTCGTATTCGTGACCCTCGGAGCCCATCAGATGAGCGCCATTCTGCAGCACCCGCTGAATGTCGAAAGTTTCGCATCGTAGCCTCCCACTGCTGTCTTCTATCTCTGTTTTCTCCTCTAAAACAATAAGGATAACGATTAAATATGATGCCTGTTATTCTACTGGTGGGACTCAATTCAGCTATTATATTGAGTCTTGTATTATACATACTGGTGGGGCTTGTAACAATGTATCGAACTGATTTTTGAAAGAAAGAAAGAAAGAAAGAAAGGAGCGTTATTTTTACCCAATAGAAATAGGTTGGAATTATGGATGACGAATCAGAATCCAATTATGAATTACATATGAAAAAAAGCCATTTAAAATTATGGCATGATAATACAACAAACATCCAGAGAACTGACCAACGCCATAGAGGATCCTAGATATCGCGTTTCACTTATACATTATCAACTTATCAGAAACATCAAATTGATGTGCGTTTACAAACAGAAGCGTAGACGTAGTGTAGTAAGCACAGTAAGGCACTAGATAAACATTATTAATGCAAAGGAAGGACCGCATTACAATTCATGATAATGATAAAACAAATGCAAAAAAATAATGAAGTTTCAAATCATGATTAAAACTAGTAGACCACAGATATACAGCTAGATATTTTTCTTAAAACTATACATATCAGCAAATATGCTTATGAGCTTGTGTGTTCATGGCTAGTTTAAATAACTGTAAGTAGATGTTTGAGCTCGTCGAAGACATGTCGCGTCAAACAATTTATTGCAATATGTTTCACCTTGAATCAGCCAACACTAGGCAGAATTAAATGAAAACATTTGCTGGCGCCCTTCAATTATTTTCATTTAATTCTGCCCAGAGTTTGCAATGAGAATCTCGGTGCAAAGTTCAATTCAGCATCCTATGATTACATTTTATAATCGTAACAGATTATAAAATGTAATCATACCACTGTACGAGTCTTTAAATTCAACGTTTTAACAACAACTGACCGTTGTTACAATTATATCGCACATATCCTAGCAGTGCCAGCTGTGATTATATTCTTACTGCGTGTTTAAACAATAAGTTTTATCAAATAGAAGACAAAATACAGTCTATTGTCCCGTTACTGGTTTAAATTTTCCTGCTTTGAGGTGATTAATTTGTATCGGGGTCGATTAGTTTTATTATAATTAAATTATACAACATTTGAAAACCCCAGAGTGTATTTCCATTATCGAATGCAGCGCCAGCCTAGTGACTTGTGGCGATAAAACGTATTAAGAACCAACCATTCGATTACCCAAATCGATTGCAAAAAAACTGCATCACTATCCGATAATGTATACATAATAGCAAAGTATAGATTATTTGTTACTAAACTTTTGTGGCGATTCAAAGAATTTATCAACGATTCTATAGATTCTAAATTATTTAGTCTATATTCGAGACTGTACAAAATAAAAATTTAATCTCTCACGACTATAATACCCATAATGTACATCAGATACTGAGTACGCAGATCTTTGAGGAAACCAAATAGGAGTTAGTCAGAGACACGTGTTTCCTTTTCTTTCACGTTTCCTTAACCGTTTAGTAAACGACGTGTTAATGCGCGCATAAAGTCCTCAAATTGAATACTAATATATTAATTAATTATGTTTTAATCTGGCTTTCAGGCCTGAAGTCGGGATTCTGCCGACACGTTTAGTCGACCGTTTAAAGGTCCTTCCTCCATGTTCCCGGGCTACCGCGGACGGAGCTCAATAATTCACGATATCATTTCAATAGATGGTTAGCTTGGACAGATACTAGTGCTGCATAAATCGCAGACTTAATTTCACTAATTATACTTAATAGACATATTCTTAGCAGCAGTAAAAACTTAGAAGAATCTACAGGTATATACAGAGCTAACATACTTTCACAAATCAATAACATGACAACAAAAACTAGTATACTCATGTCATCGATTACTGACTTTGGCAGTAAAGCCAAAGTTCATAATCAGTTAACATCAGCATTTAGCAATGTCACGAATGCGTTAAACAGCAGAGGCGTAAACGATACGGGCCATTGTAAAGTTTTTATGGCATTTTAAAAATAACTTGCCCTTCTATCTTCTATTAAACTTTTTATAACGATGATTCTCAAGAACATTAGAATGTCTACGTTTTTTTGTTTTTAATCGAACGGTAAACTTACTATATATTGATTAAATAACTACATGTATTTTTTTTAAAACGCGTTATTTATTTTTCCATCATCGATTGCAGCGCGCCCTATTGACTTGTGGCGATAAAACCTATCTCAGAACCATTCTTAAAGATATACCAATCGATTGTAGTAAATCACAATACATTCCGACAAGCAGTTTCATAGATAACTAGCTTCTTCCCACGGATTCGCCCGCGTAGTACGGATAAAAAGCCTATGTGTTATTATAATGTATAAGCTATATTACCTACTGTAAAGTTTCATCAAAATACGTTCAGTAGTTAACAGCAGTATATAAGAAATAAACATACAACCTCTTACGTCAAACGCATATACGTTCCCTAGCCAGTAGCAAAATTATAATACTACAGTAGAGTATTATAACTTTTACCGCAACCAAAAGTAAGATCAATTATATTACATGATCAAAACATACTAGTTTTACAGAAAGTTTGAAAAGTCTCGACTACGTTCTTCGTGATATAAGTGTATATTGAAATCACCTTTGCATTGAATTTGCAGCTAAGCTGACACAGGTGGGAAATGAAAAGGATAGCTTCATTCATTAGAACGAAGAATTAATTACCTACTAGAAATGCAGGAACATTGTCATGTAAATTTTTACTAAACATAACAATCTATGACGACCTCTGTGGCGCAGTGGGCGAAGGCCCGCCTGAGACGTAAAAGGTTGCGGGTTCGATTCCCGCCGCAAGAGAAATGTTTGTATCATCTGCAAATATTTGTCTCGGGTCTGGGTGTTTTCTATGTATAATACATATGTATGTATTAACAAAAACAATGTATGTAAGTAGTATATCAGTCGTGTAGTTCCCATAATACAAGCTCTGCATAGTTTGGGGCTAGATGACGCTGTGTGAAAAATGACCAGCATTATTTATTTATTTATCTATGACGTGTATTCTATCACGTATAACAGCGACCTCCTCCTGAAAACCTCAAGAACCTTTCTTAAAATCAACTACTGATTAAATCCGCATTACAATCGGTTATGTCGTTTTGGAGATTTTTTTTACAAACAAACAATCCCTTATCCCTAACATATGCATACCGACTTCACGTATCGCAGGTAATAAATTGTACCATATCACCTGACCACGACAACGATAAAAAAAGAGTTAAATAACAACTTCCAATGGTTTTGTAGAAATTAATAACCAGTTAAGTACTGAAGGCCGAGCCATGTCGGACCAACACCCAATTGTACCCCTAGACAAACAATGCCGGTTGTCGAAAATCCGAATCAATAACGAATCGCTTTGTAAGTGGACAGTAAACGAGGTGTCGACATTCGATGCCGATATTTAATAGCGATTAAAATCGTTGACGGCAACTTGTCTAATCCACAGGTGCGAGTCAAACAACTATTCCGCAAAGTAGGTCAGACAGATAGCGGCATTATATTCAATCTTAGTACTCAATTGATCAAAGCGGTTATAACAAAATAACTTCCTATGGTATTTATATACAACTTGCCAGTGGCATTGAAATAGTATTCGTGTTTAAAAAAATCATACTCCTATATAAACATTCACCCCCATTTCTGCCCCTTTAAATGTGAAAGTTCAAAAACTCTGAAACACGTCATTATTTATTTATGATGAGTAGCTACAATACCAATTTTCAAGTTCCTACCTTGAATAAAACCGATAATGTCATACAAACTTTCACCACCATTTAACTTAATGATGAATAATTATTAATTCAATTAATATTTTTTTTTATGGAAATACTTTCAATTACAATAGGTATAAATCTATGATTTGCCCCTTAAAATCCTAACACACATCACGTTTTATTTATGCTTAGTAGCCGTAATACATATTTTCATGATATATTATCATAAACTTCCTTGAAGTTTACAAAGACTCGTACAAAGTTCAACCCCATTTCCGCTCCTTAAAGTGGCTCCTTAAAAAATCCGTTCTTGGCCGATGCTATATTCCATATTTCGGCTTTCTAAATAGTTTTGGCTGTGCGTTGATAGATCAGTCAGTCAGTCAGGACAAACGATTTTATAAGTATAAATAGATTGTATGTTATTTCTATTGAAATTAAACTTGTTTCATGAAGGAATTTGTTTTTGGATAATTAAAGAAGAATGGACGTGTATCAAATAAATCTTTGTTAAATAAATACGATGACGTCTTCATTTGTAAGAGCGACTAGACGACTGAGACGTAAGTGCGGGTTCGATTCACGCTCCGTGATAAATATTTGCATGTGGTGTGGTAAAACGTTTATCGTAGTTCTTGATACCCACGACACGGGGAACTCTAGTGTGGGGTCAGTTTTGAGAGTTAAAACAGTTATTTAGATACATAACCTTTTAAAGACCCACTGATACAGTTAGTTTGATTATAAACTGGTGAACGAACTCGACACCTGGGTTTTTAAGCTACCGGAAGCAGGTTAGGCCATAGCATATTAAGTATTTCGACCTAATAGGAGATGGCCTATTTTAGCCTAAAGACAGTTATAGCAATTACGCCAGCGCTCAATTTAAACGCAATTCCAGATTGGATTCTCAAACCCCAACTTATTCCAGACACGAGTGGATGTCTACTGGGTGTTTGGACCACAAGGATCGCTTTGTTAATGTTTATTTTTACACCAGACCAGACAGCGATGAGTAATACCTAGTCCATAGGGAGCCTACGCTGTCAAAATCAAAGGTCATGGGTTTAAATCGGACAGTGGGCGTACACAAACGAGATAACGAGATACAAGTGCATTTATCAGCTCGAAACGATCAATAATGTAGACATTGCGCAACAAGTTTTATTCACACTGTTCTTTAAATTCACGTTCTAGTAGGTGTTTGTTGGTAAGATACGGTATATCTACTAAGCGAAGATCCATCCAACAGCTGGAAAAACACGCTAAACGGACAAATATCTTCCAACGCTTTTGTAAATAAATAAAGGTGAAAAAATACCGTTTTCTATTAAGGGAGTTAAAACTCTGTGGCGCAGTGGGCGAAGGCTCGCCTGAGACGCAGAAGGTTGCGGGTTCGATTTCCGCCGCGGGACAAATGTTTGTATCTGCGAATATTTGTCTCGGGTCTGGGTGTTTTCTATGTATAATATGTATTTACAAAAAAAAAGTATATAAGTAGTATAACAATCATCCAGTTCCCATAGCACAAGACTTTGGGGCTAGATGATCCTGTGTGAAAAATGTCCAGCATAAAAAAAAAACTATTTAACAATGCACAATGGACAAACAGACCAATATCTATTAATAGCTGCTTTAATAGATTTAAACTAGCCTAGCATTTTATAGGTCACTGGTCATGTGCTGAGCAATATTTCCTACCTTTTACATCGGAGAACGGGGGCGGATGCCATTCTGGAACGTTCGAGAGGATAGCTTCCACCGCCTGTGAACAAAGTAATTCAAATTAGAACACTACTAAAAGAGTAGCCTAGGTGACCCAAAGGTCAAAGACGGTTAAGCAAGGACGTCCTATTCAAATGCACATTTATCGGTTTACCGCCTAGCATGAACCACAATAAAGACACGTCATACGTCGCTCAGATATCACCTGACTCTATCGTTTGTCCTTTTGGCCTTTGACCTACAGACAATTTGTCCCTTACTCCCACTGGTTATCTCTACCTACAAGAGGCAACGTCACAGTCCCAAACAAAGCTCTATTCAAATCCATATTCTTCAGGCAGGCTTAACCGTAAAATAACCAGCGACACGGAAATCCTTATAAAGTAAAACGTCACAGCAGATGAGAAGGCCAAACTTACAAAGCATAATATTAACTTGAGCGCGAAAGTAGACTGAGACTAGCTAGAATCATAATTTCACAAAGGCTTTAGTTTATAAATTAATTAATTTTTAGGGTTAAACTAAAAGAGAACAAGCAATTATTTAAGGACATGTAAGGAATTACAGGGAAAAAAGGATTCAATATTTGCTCTAAGAGAAATTTCAAAAGGAACTACTGGTAATATATCAAAATAATAAGGTTAAAGTTAAATCACCTGTGGTTTCAGCATTTTAATTTAACTCTCGAATGGTTTTTTACACCCAACCTAAACATACCTAGTCCTGATCCCACACTTTGAGTCCCTGTGTCATGGGTATAAGGAACTACGAGTACCATGGCACCACAACACCCAGACCAAGAACAAATTTTTGCAGAACATACAAACATTTGTTCCGCAGTGGGAATCGAACCCTCCTACGTCGCAGCCGGGTACTCGCCGGCCGCGCCATCGAGGTGGTCATAATACGATAGAATACACACAGAGGTATGCAAAATATATGAAATTGCACGTGAAATAGACTAAACAGAGCATGATCGCCCGCCACGGTTCATTGTCCACTTGTAGAAATTATTATTTCTAACTCATTTACAATTATTAACGGTACGAGTTAGTTTACTGTAGAAGGACATGCGCGATTTATCGATATATCAGAGTCGGTCCAGCTCCGCGTAGTTATCATCATGGTACTATGGATAATCCCATGGTACCATTATGGGTCCATGTTGTTATACATACTGTTTTGATCTATTAAATAATCTCTAGATATAGAACAAAGATTTGAAATTGTTTGAAGTAAAATATTGTACGTATGTTTGATCACTCAAAATAAAAATACTCACGCAATAACACATTTTAACTGTATTCATTTAAAACAGTCCGACTGGTCCTACGGTTTCCGGGTAATAAGACCTACTTGACCTTACTAAATGTCTAATCAGTACCGAATCATTATTTCTATGCATCCGGTAAAACTGATACCGGTACTGGTACCGGGTTCCTTGCGTATCATCTGTTGAGCTGCTTTTAATCTTACAATTTTAACTATGTCTGGGTGTTGTGTTTACCATGGTACTGGTAATGTGGGATCAGTAGGGCGATCACACTAACCCATGGCTATCGAGATGGCAATCCATCCCAGATTATCTGATTATAAGTTATGTAAAAAACGGAACGTTCAATGGGGAACCAATTACGTTCATTCGCATTGTCCATCTATGGCACATCCAGCCTACAAATTAGCGTGATACGATTCATCCCATCCGTTTTTTACATAACTTATAATTAGATAATTTGAGGATTAATTGACATCTCGACCATGGGTTAGTGTGATCGCCCTGCAGGACTATGTACTATGACTGTTGAGTGTTATATTTGTCCGAAATGGAATGTGTTAGGGGACAAACCCGCAATATACTATATATATTTTAAGGTTATTCGTTCAACGTGTGCAGGAATGCAATAATGAGACATCTGGGTGGAAGTGTTGCAATCTGTTTGACTGTTTGCAACAGGCACGGATTCAAGGCACGAGATGACACGAAGCACGATAATGCGCGCACCGTGTTTAGAATGCCCACAGACTTTGTAAATAGAGTTACTCTATCGGTCGTAATGCCAAAAAATAATTGTAAATCAAACCATATAGCTAGAATAACAAGTTAACAAACAATGCAAATAAAAATTAACTACGTATTTATTATGAAGGCTGAATAAATTGTAAACCGCAAGATAAGGGCACCTGCTCACTGGACAGTATTGTGCAGTTTGATTGAAAGCGTCTGCATAGTTTAGCTGAGGTTATTTATTCATCCCTGCCTGTGTCCCTGTCTTTCATTCGAGGAAGAAGAGTAAGAAATACATCATACTATGTTCTACATAAATAAGACGGTCATTGTTGATTGCACTGAATGTTTGATAATTGACTTGATTGTCTAGGGTTTGATGATACATATTCTATAATATGAGGTATATTATTTTGTATTATATACATGTTTTTATGTCAATGTCATGCGCAAATAGGACAGGAAAAGGCGGCTATCTTATCAGTCATGTAGTTCCCATAATACAAGCTCTATTTAGTTTGGGGATAGATGATGCTGTGTGTAAAATGTCCAGCATTATTTATTTATTTATTATTCATTTCGATAAGTAATCCACTTTTGCTTTGGAGGATTTAAGACAGCCCACATTTGTCCAATAATCAAACTCTTGGCTCTTATAGATACCTAAATACAGATCGCTAAACCTCTACAAACCAGCGATGGTGGCGCCTTAAAGTGCTACTAATGTGAGTTCAGTGTAAAAAAAGTCTGAATTGACAACAATGGATTGAGTGTCGAGAAACATTATTGTTATTCTAAACATTGCAGGAAACGCCTGTTGAAGGTTTTATTACGAGTCAAAGTGGCTTACAACTCAAGGATATGATACTCGATCAGGGTTCACTGGAGCATACGATAAGAGAGTAATGTGGGTAACAAACTACTCTTAGCCATCCGCTTCAGCGCACCCCGATATAAACATGCTCATCTATCATGAAATAACTCAATCATAAGAAACAATTACTGAATTAAATGATGCGAACAATTGCACCAAGATGAAGAATAATTTCATACGTGACAAGAAGTGAACAATTGTAAAATTATAATAAACTAGCTTCTGCCCACGGCTTCGCCCGCGTGGTACCCGGATAAAAAGTAGCCTATGTGTTATTCTGATGAATCTTTACAGTAAGCTATATTATTGTAAAAATAATATAGCCTATACATCAGAATAACACAATCCGTTTAGTAGTTTTTGCGTGAAAGAGTAACAAATATCCATCCTCACAATCTTTCGCGTTTATAATAGTAGTAGGATAATGTTGCGTTTTGTCTCTACATTTGGCCTTTTGTACTTTGACCCCTCTCCCCATTCATTAGCGAACAGAGTAATAGTAGATCTAAGCTTAATAAAGTACAGTCGCAAGCAATAATATGTAAACATATTTTTTTTAAATGTCACAGTATTAAGGGTAAGACAGCGAAAACTCTAAAATTATGTAACCATCAACTTGTTCTAAAATAACTGTACATACCTATGTACGTATGTAATATGCAATTTAATACTGTTACATCATTTTGTATATATTATGATGTTACAGTATTAAATTTAATCGCTTTTAACTATACTTCTAATTGCCATATAAACCAACGAAAGACTTGACAGTTTGCACCAGTGCATAATATGCATTAAATTTGTAAAACTAATTACAAATTGCAAAACTTTTAAGACAGACGACGTTATGTAGCTGGCAGAGAAGCAAGAGATGCTGGTTCGATTCCCGCTGCAGGACAAATGTTCGCATGTTCACCATATTTGTCTCGGGTCTGCGGGGTGTTGGACTGTTGGGTGTTTATTTATTTATTCAGATTCCCCTTGAGGAAGACTTTCTCCAGGGGTGTGTTGTCATTTGTAAGCTAGCTTATAAAGTTAGGTCACCTGAGCAGCTGCGACCCTGGTCTCCCAAGCCGGCGAACGTAGGTGTTTCGTCAGGCGGCCCAGCAGCCGATGCAGCTCCTCAGGGTGCGCCTTCTGCACCTCTCCCAACTGCCTGGCCGCGGCCCGCCTGGTCGCCGCGCCGGCGCCTGCTTCCAGCAGCACGAAGAGCCGATCCAACCTGGAAGACACGTAAACGTTTAGCTACGCCTCTAAACTAGGAAAACCCTATAATGGGGAAAGTCTTAAATGGTTTTATTCCGCTCAGGGTCACCCATTCATCTGGTCGAACTTGTTTGACTTAGCTAATTTAAAACGACTAGACAAGCTAGCAGCGCTTCCTTTCCTTGGCTCAGTATTGAATACAAATTAATGCTTTCCTGCTATTCGGAGGGCTCATGGCGTCGCCTCGTCGGTCGGTCTAAGCTAGAATAATCGGACAGAGTCCTTTGGGACTTGGGAGTGGTTAAAAAAATTATGTACCTAAACAAAAAAACAAACACGCTCGCGACTGTCTTCCCCATGGTGCACATCCTCAGATACATACTCAGTGAGTAGATCTTTGAGGATACTAAGTAGGGGGTCAGAGGCACGTCTAAATTACATAAGGTACATGCCCGCGTTTTGCAAATTAGCATTCCACGTGACAGGTTTCAAGTCCATCGTCGCTTATTGGAACACTAACTGTGGGCTCTAGGGTATGCCGGTTACCTCACAATGTTTTCATTTACCGTTTGAGCACGTATTAATGCGCACATAATTTTTTGGAGTGGAAAAATCCATTTGGGGACGACCGGGTTCGAACCCACGACCTCCGGATCAGAAGTCGGGGTATCACCCACTTAGGCCAACACGGCTTTCTGTAATAATTAGGTTGGTACTTGTTATATAGCAACTCTTTAAATTTACGTGTATTTATGGTCAACATTGTCTTCGATACCCTTAGAAGATCACAACTAAAACAAACACCCATAAAGGCTGTAACTGTGAAGTATATTGCACCAGCAGTTTGACACCCTCTTAAAATCACTGTAGGTAACACTGTGACGCAAGTTCATCAGAATATTCGGGAACTGTCTGCTCTTCAGCATTCGAAGTTCAGCAAAATCTAAGTTTAAGTAGTTTTTCACGGTTGGGGTGTGAACTGACATGAACTGGTCAAGAATTCGTCACGAATACAATACGATCATTTACGTTCTTTAGCTAGGACTAGTACAGTATTATTATATCTCGGCCCAAGTTACTACATTATTAAAAAATCCTTTATTTAAAGTTTTATTTATCGTACATAACGCAACCAAAATGCGAGTAGTGAGGGGGCTTGCTATAAGCGGTTATTTTGTTCGTAAACTAAGATTTGCAATACCTAGGTAGCTTACCAACTAAGAAGCAATGCACGCGTATGACCGATTTCCTCCAACAGACTTTCAAGGTCAAATAGCAAAAAATGAAACATTTATATCTACTAAGTTAAAACTTACTAATGTCATGTGTAGAGCCCCCTATCCTTCTAACCTTTTGTCCTCGAATGTGACAAGCAGTAGAAGTAATATTGATTAACTAGTAATAGCAGGTAGATACTAATGTTACAAGTGGCGTTAGATAGTATACATTTATGCCACAAACACAAACTAATATCAACAATATCAACTGTTCACAAATAAAAAATACGGGGACGTTTTATTGTAACAGTGTGTATCTGTCATTTGACGACCTCTGTGCGAAGTGGGCGAAGGCCCGCCTGAGACGCAAAAGGTTGCGGGATCGATTCCCGCCGCGGGACAAATGTTTGCATATGCAAATATTTGTCTCGGGATCTGGATGTTTTCTATGTAAAATATGTATGTATTTACAAAAAAAGTATATAAGTAGTATATCAGTCATGTAGTTCCCATAACACAAGCTCTGCTTACTTTGGGGCTAGATGATGCTGTGTGAAAAATTTCCAGCATTATTTATTTATGTATTTATGTATAAACAGGTGGGTATAGAGTAGGCGTAGGTTCATCATAATATATGTGATGATATATATATCTACGTAACTATATGAGGATAACTAATTTAGATCAAGTGGTTTCTTCCGCCAATAAAACACCCTTCAATAGATACTGCTGTGTCAATGTCCCCTATTCGGGGACGCACTTTGTCGTAATCGTGCATTGTGTTTTTGTACGATGTACAATCTCCGAGCGTTTATAAAACATCCAGCTTTCAGGAATAGGTGACAAAGGAAATTCTTGTTTCAATTCAAATAGCACATAGTCATGACAACATACCGCTCGCCACAAATACGATAACGAGTAACTACCAAACTATAAAACTGTGGCACTAAAATATAGATTGTTAGGATTTAACATTTCGTCGCATTATGTAGCTATCCGACTTCTCTATCTAAGTATATTCGTCAAGTATGACTGTGCGAGGCTCTCGTCTCAAGTTCTATCACGCAACATTCTGTGGCTTCCATTACAATTGCGTCTACCACGTCTATCTATCTCCACCTCTACACTCCTGATCTCAGCCAGTCTTGGGAACTCTCGCTATCCACCACAATTATGTATGACCGACATGAACTTTCGAATGTCGGTTACTTGGCCAAGAGTTCTAGAGGAATATAACTATCAAGGAAAATAATGGCAAAGTCCAAAGGTCATGCGTGTACTTGAAAGAGGATCCATTGCTGGCGCATCAAGACATCCGAGCTTCTCATTGAAGTCGTGAGGTGCATACTTACGAGCTTACTTATTTATAATACACCCAAGTTGCAAGTTGCCCAACAACACACACGGAGAGAGCCGTATGGATTTCTATGAGATAACTTATGTCACAATTCTTTACCATATGGCTCAGCCGACAAGGTGCGTGAAAAAGTAACTCATAATATTATTATTATTTTTTTGTTTTTGGATTATAAAAACACGTCTGCTTACCAAATTGTGTCTCGATACGCATTAAAGTGAGCGATAAATCAGAGTGTGCCACACGGACAGACAGACAGACAGACATGACGAAACTATATTGTGTTCCGTTTGCGATTTTTAAGCTTTAAAGTGCGAATTTTTGTTAGAGTCAAGTTTTTCACACAAATTAAATTGAAAATTACTTCGATGAAGTTGAGTAAAATAGGTTATGGGCAACTCCGGAACCCATCACTGCACGTGGCCCGACACACACTTGGTAAGTTTTTTCAACTGGGTACACGGGTGAAGCCGTGGGCAGAAGCGACTTTCCATAATCCAATTAAGGAGAATCAACACACTTTCGTCATCGCCAACTATTCCAACGATGCTAAAAATACACCATTGACGTAAAAAACTCAATAAGGCGGGCGCTGGTTCAATAACTCGTAATCTAATCAACTCAACGAATCGCCACCAATTAATGTAATGAAACACACGCCCTCAACTTTTATTGAACTCTCAAGTGGCCGTCGTGAGCATGATGCAATGCTGTACTTTAAATAGGTGAAACTGGTGCTGGAAGAACCAAAAAGATAATTCGTCATGTCACTGAATTGTGGCCGAGGTAACGGAAACGTTGGACGTCCGGCAGCGAGATGGACAGACGACATAGACAACGTCGTACAACGTGGAATAAAATAATAATTTAGAAAAGCACAGAATCGTAGCGGATCGCACAAACTGAGGGACCCTGCAGTGTGTGAAGTCGGGCTGTAGATGATAAGTCAAGTGAAGAGCCCCCTAATTATACTAGCAAAATGGCAATGGGAACGATACAATGACACATTATACCCGGCTTATATTCATAACTTTTATAACTCATTTCAACGCAGTTCCAACTAATCCTATTTCAGGATTAGTTGGAAATGCGTTCGGTACCTTTTCTTGTATACCACCAGGGTGGCCCACCTGTTGGTAAGCGGTTACCGTAGCCTATGGTCGCTTGCAACAGCAGAAGCATCAAACGCGTGTACCTTTTCAGAATTTAGCGATTTCTAGCATTGCTCTCTAAAACACGGGACCGCGGGCGCCATACCGTCGGATGATTGAGTCCTATAATTATATTTTATAGATATTGATATCTTTGCTTGTAGATTAGGTTGCTTTAAATTTTCTGTCCTTAGTAAACTTTAATCATAGTTCACTTCCCGGGATTTGGGTAAGTGGATCTCTATGTTACGCACCTACTTGCTTAAATTTTGAGTCAAAGCGTTTTTTTTTCTTTTCTTTCTTTCATTTACCGCGGGTACTTTTATGTATGTACCTGGATAACTTAAGGGATTTTTCAAACTCTTCAGGAATTTGTTATACCAAGCTGTGAATAATGCTGTGGGCTGCATTATTACCAAGATATATAAGATTATACTCTGATCAATGATATAGCTGTTTGTTATTCTAATTAACAAATAAAAAAATAAAATAAAAACGTCGTCCTCCAATTCCATTTGGTTAACAGATTTAACGCAGGGTATCCAAGAAAAACCCAGCAAGAAAAACCATACGACGATCGAACTATACACAGAAGTCAGGTACTTTTTTATTAACTTAGGTAACAACTTACCGAGACGTCATGGTTTCCTTTTCCGATCAGACTGTATCCTGAAACAAAACAATTATTGGTTAAAGATCAACGTAAATCTTGAGTTCCTAGAAAATTCTATATTGAACCAGCTCCTTCTATAAAATTCAATAATCTATTACGTTCTTATATAGGGTAAATGTTTCATGGCATGTGCTGTGCTGACCTAAATTAATTTATATCAGAGCAAGTATGTAGACGTCCGGCGTTCGTGCATAGCGTGCGCGTTTGTTATAGTTTGGAATAAAAGCTTTGAATTAACTAATCAGGAACTGGGTCATAAAAAACAAAAGATTCATTCTAGCGATCGAACATAATGTTATTTTGTTTGTTAACAAGTTAACTTGGAAATAACCCAATTTTAAACTTAAACTTAGTGACGTTAAATATATTTAACAACCTTTCTTAAAGTCATACAAATTGATTACAGAAAACCAGGATGACAATCAGTAACGCCGTTTCACATTCCATCATCTATTGCCCGAAGGAAGACAACGAGAAAAAAACTTCCCGTTGTCGTCCGATGGAGCCGAAAATCGGGGGTCAACGGAAATAAGCCGTTTTGGAGAAATAAGGTAACACACACAAAGAGACAACCTTTAACCCCAAACATATTTAGCTACAGGCTCCTTGCGAGCGGCACCGATTAAATTAATATGAGCTACGAGTAAGTTACTTTGATACTGAACCACCATGAGAACAAAGGCTTAAACCAGTGCCGATTTAAGTATTAGATATCCTATGGGACCATTAGTGACATTTTGGCACTGAGCGATAACATGCTTTGGTTTGGAGGTCGCATTAACCAGTCGTACCGGGCTTTAATAGCCGTAAATCTAAGTACTTCGGGCGGTCTATAAACACCGAAATAGGCAAGCCCTAACCAGGCACCTCCGGCTCAGGCACCTCTGAACCGTGCACCTCACCTCAGAGTCATATTAACCACTAGCAAAATAACACTCAGCCACAAAAATCTGAATAAGGCCAGGGATTATCTCCAGATCTGACAAAATAGATTTCAAGATTATCAAGCCCTAAAAACGTCTGCTAAGGACACAAAATAGCGAAAATTGCCAGCGATTTTGTTATTTTAGGGTTCCTCAAAAGGAAAAAAACAAAACCCTTATAGGATCACGTCGTTGTCCGCCCGTCCGTCTGTCTGTCTGTTAATACCCATTTTAATAAGAACGCGTGGAGGTCTATGGTCCCTTGGAGGTCTAAAAAAATCAAGCTTTTATGTAAATACAATAAAAAAAATGCAACAGGTATTTTGATACTCGCAAATAAATCAAAACTTATAGGGTACTTCCCGTTGATCTAGAATCATGAAATTTGGCAAGAAGCAAGGTCTCACTGCACAAGTAAAGGGAAAAGTTAATTTGTAGTATTATCATCACATAAAAAAAATATTTTGTTGCTATTACAAACTTGCATTTGCAGTTGGAAATTTGACCATAACATTTAACGATGTATGGGAAAACATGTTTTTAACAACAGAGTTCAGTTTGTCTTTCAGTTTTTAGCAATGTTTGGTGCTTCCATAGTTTATGAACTCGAGTTATGTTAATTATTTTGGTAATAAAATACAAGCTTGTACGAAGACCTCGGTGCGCGCTTGTACGGTTTTTTTTGTTAAAACAAGAGTAGGTCAGGTCTTCTTTAAATATTTATTTAATAAAGTATGAATATTCTAGTGAACACTGGTCATAATGTGCGTAATAAAATAAAAAAGAAGATCCATGATACATTCTTCCAGGTGTGTGTGTAATTAAATGCCTTGTGAACAGATTTCTGGACACAATCTTAACCTAAAATAGTTTAAATAAATAAATGGTTGTGAGTCTCTTCAGAATCAGTATTGGTACTGGTACCAATACTGATATAAATCATTGTGTTAGGTTTATGAATAAATGCATCTATCCTATCTATTACCTAAAGATATACAAAAATAGGTTTCTACTTTCGTACAGTTATGAGAAACCTGAACTGATAAACTTGCTAACATACCCTAGTTACGTAAATCAAATTGGAAAACTAGGATTCCCTGTGTCATGACTGTATCAGGAATCTGGGTTTGGTGGTACCAGGGTACCTACTCATAGGAGTAGGTACCCTGGTACCACCAAACCCAGATCCAGAAACAATATTTTCAGATCATGAAAATATTTATCCTGTGGTAGAAACTGAATCTACACCTCTCTTGACTTCCTCGATGAGATAATAATAATTTGATGAGAAATTAAATATAACTCATTATTGCATACACTCAAAAAGAATTTGTGCTTTTACTTATCCCGATACATTGAGGTGAATTTAATGGTCCAAGTCATGTTGCAAAAGTCGGTTATGCAAACTGTTATATAACATGGACCTCATGCCTAACTAAACTACTATTCTAAATGTGGGCATGTACCAAATAACACATTGAACTTGCATAGGTTTTGCATACTTGTCTCTGCACGGGTTGAATCTGAGGCTTCTAACATGAGGAAACAGTTTGTCTGTTTGTTCTTTAATTTTTTTTCCAATAGTGGCAAATATTAGTGCAGGACATGGTCCAATGAAATCTTTTAGTATCAGAGGCCAAACATTATTAATTTTGAGGTTGATGCACCAGGACAGTATATGTAGTATACCTGCCTAGCCATGAAGTTCTTATAAACTAGTTTGTCAGTCACTGCATTGTCACTTACTCCCGTAGTAACCTATACATGGAACTATTACTAGTAAATTTATTTGTGGAAACAGTTTTATGATCTTTTCAGTTTTTCCTGATATGGTTGAACTGAAGTTTTGATCTCTTCAGCTATTGTGTTGACTTTAAGTGTGTCATGCAACTCTGTGTTCCTTATGAACCAGGGTGCAGATAACTATACTTATTCTTGATAAGATGTAATCATTGAAGTACTGATACACTCACCAATAATGTACTTTTTTCATGAAAAACATAATGCAACAAAACCAAGTGAAAGTACTTACTTATGCTTATCTTAGTAAATTAAAATTTACATAAATTCATACATCTGCAAAATGAAGAGAGTAAAGCCTCTTCTTGGAGAGTTTTATATTCTATCTGTATCTTGTATTTGTGTGGGAGGGAAGGCAGGATATTGATTTTGAATTATGTGCAACAGCTTTCCCAATCACTTTATACCACGTCCGACGGCTATACAACGATTGAGTAGATCAAAACATTGAGTGAGGTAACGGTACGTATGTAATTCCGGCCACTAGTATAGTAACCAGCTAGCCTTTCACGCATGCTAACATATGGCCGTACCAATTGTAGTATTGATTACTCCAATATAAGCACTCCTACACGCAGACGAGAGCTCTAATAATGACCTTGAATTAAATATATACTCAATTGTGACGACAGCAACAGCTCTAGATTGATTTTTCAAGCAAGAAATTTTATTTTCGATGAGTGTAGATGAACGGAAATGTAATTTCTCTTCTATTTATAGGCTGATATTACCAAATTAGGCGCTCACCTTCCGTGATAATACGCGTGTCAGGTCACTGCACCTAATTCCTTCCATTTTTTAGGCCACACAAAGTCACAAACGATTTCATTTTCGTCAAAATGCATAAACAAAAAATACCAACACGACGAGAGGAAGCGCATCGTCCAAGCTTCAAATATATACTGACAGCCATGCTGCTGATGAGTCCGTCTTTATTGTGGACTTGTGCGCTGATTGGTTGAATTTCAGCTGTTTTAGAAAATAATTGCTTTGATCCACCAATAGCAACGTGGAATTTTTGAAATTCTGCCAAAATTTGAAAAATTGAAATGCAATATCACTCGTTATATGTTTTTAGATCTACTGTTTTTATTTTAGCTAAAAATGTAATGCCATGTCGTATGTTCCTATCTTATAGGCATATAATTTTATATCAGTGTGGTATGAGAAGTACCTACAATATTAATTTGGGTTAAATTGTTTGTACCGTATCTATTCATAGTTTAATTATATTATTCAATTTAGAAGGTAAACGAGCTAAACTTGAAACAAAACGGACGAACGAGTAGGTGTAAGTATTATACTATGTGATTATTTAATGAGTATTTTATTTTGAAACTTTCTTGAGTATTTTTGAGGTTTATTTATTTTTAAAACGCACTCATATCAATCAACGTCATTAAAAGACTGTGATTGTCAATGTCAATTTGAATTTGAGGTTATTTTATTTACTTTCTAAAGGGGATATGCTTCTTGCTCGTGTTTAATTCCAAACAAAACTTTTAAAGACTGTAACCATGGGAAAAAAGAATAAAAATCAGAAAAAGAAGGTCGCTGTAGTATTTGATGAAGCTAAAAGAAAGTAAGTGTTTTCTTTTCTAGCCAATAACGCAAATTGATAACATATTCCTCTAGCTAATATATTCTTCTTACCTATTATTTCCAGAGACTTCTTGTGTGGATTTCGCAAAAGGAAATTGGAAAGAAAGAAAAAAGCCCAAGAAGATATACAGCGTCTCCTTAAAGACGAAAGAAAGAGAATTAAACAAGAGGTAACCTAATATTTACCTACTTCTGTATTCCTGTTAATTTATGATGGAAAAGTTTAATTTAGTGATATTATTATCTTCTTTCAGAACAAGGAATCATACAAGAAACTTATTGTATCAAGTCGACCAATACCTGATATTGAACAATTGCTCCAAGAAGAGTATGAGGATGAAGATGTCAATGTAAAAATAGTAGAACTCTCATCAGATACACTTCAGAAGAAAGACTTAGTAATAGGAGAGAACAGACCTAGAGAAGTTGTCAAAAAAGAAGTGAAAAAACCAAAAGAGACAATAGATATTCCTGGTATGGCATTGGAAGAAGAAAGTGCAGTAGAGTCGGAACAAGAGGAAGATAATGATGACAAATTAAAAACGAAAAAAGAAATAAAAAGCCTGCTCAAGAAACAAGCAACAAAAAAGATACAGAAAAGTAAAGTATTTCAAATGAAAAATAAGTTAGACAGGATCCAGAACAAAAAGAAGTCGCAACAAAAGAAAGGACACATGAAATCCAAGTTAGATTCTAGAAAAGGATACAATAATGCAAAAGCTCGGGCAGATCCTGAAAAAGCTGCGAGTGGGAAAAGAGGTGGAAAGGATAGGAAAAGTGGGGGCAAAGGCAAATCTAAAAAGAAACAAGGTAGACGGAAACATTAAAATTGTCTTTTAAATACATTTTTCTCTTATAATCAACAAAATTATTATAATGAGGTAACATAAAGTTCGATACATTTAGAGAATCATCATAATTTTTCAACATGCTTTAGTTAAACCTTAAATAATTATTTCTTAGCAGATCTGGTTTTCTTACTTCCATTTTGGTTATTATCTTCATTTTCATTGTTTGTTTTAATTCTTGGAGACTTTCTTTTCATTGGTGATTTGTCACATTTATTTGATTGTGGTTTTTTAACTTCGAGATTCTGTTGTCTGTTTCTTATTTTAGAATTCTTGATGGAATCTAAATCTACTGCTTCATCAGCATTTTGTTCAGAATTCTTTGCAATATCTTTTGGTGTAGTTCTACTTTTATGAACTGCTTTAGGTGCAGTTTCAATATGTAATGTTTCTTTATCATCTTTTTGATCTATATTTATCTGATTCTTTTTAGGTGTTACTTTTATTTTTGTGATATTCTTGGGTGCAATAACTTTCAAATTTGCAGACACTCTTATCTCAAAATCATCCATTTCATTTGTTTCATTAGTTTGAGTATTCTTGGGTGTTATTTTTATTCTTGTAACTCTTTTAGCTGCTTTTTTAGGCAATGTTGTGCTTGAAATAGCAGCAACTATATCTGGATAAGTTTCATAAATTTCCTCATCTTTTATAGGTTTATTTGGTGAAGGTTTCATCTTTCTTGGTGGCTTTTCAGGTTTTGAAGTTCCTTTCATGATTTTATTATCTTTAATATCAAAATCATTAATTTCATCTTCTAATTCCTTCTTTGGTGTTATTTTCTGCTCTTTAGGTGATTTTACATCAAGTACTTTCATGGGTGACTTCTTCGAAGATTTCCCTTTGAAACTTGAAGGACATATGTCTTGATTCAAGCATTCATGGCATGTTGGACCTATAGGTAGGCATATTGTCTGTCCAAAGCCAACCATGAGATGGTTGACTTCACTCCACAGGTCAAATGGTATCCAGGATTGTAATGATTTTCTTGTGTCTTCTGGAGTTGGAGTAGGTTTTTTTACCCATCCTATTCTGTTGCTGATCCTGTGAACATGAGTGTCCACACCTGGAAGCCAAAAGCATTATTATTCTTATAGTCTGTCTGATAATGTATGAACAATTTTGTTCACACATTATTGAAAGTGTTGGAATAAGTGGCATGCTAGAGAGTAGTCCTATACCCAGCATGGGATGAATATGGGCTGATTAGATGATAGTCTTACCAATCCCAGTTATTTTATTCCAAGCAACTTTCATGCAAATATGGGCCATTTTGGGTCCTACTCCTGTGAGTTTGCAGAGTTTCTCCACAGAGTCCGGGATGTCCCCATTGTAATGCTCCTTCAATGTTTGGGTGGTCTTCTTAATGTATTTGACTTTGGTCTGAAAGAGGAAATTATCCTTGTTATTTTAATTTCTGCTATTGACTTTGTACCTAGTGAATTGGTTAAATAAGTACAGTTATCTACAGTAGATAACCTAGTTCCCATACTTGGTAGGCTTGCAGATCAGATTCAGTAGGGTATGTACATGAGGCTTAAATTTTTGCTGTCTACAAATCTGTGACATTGATGTCATTGATTTTGTTCTTTTAAAATATTTTCTGCACCAAATATTTGGTAAAGAAAACCCAAAGGTAAAGTTTTCTGTGACAAATCTACATAGCTTGATTATAATCATAAATGTACCTTCCAAAATCCAACAGGATAAATGAGCTTTCCCAACTCATCATCAGACAGTTCCAGAACATTGTCCACGGTCAACCCTCGGGCTCGGAGCCGTGCCATGGCTGCAAATGTCACCTGATCCTTGGTCTGACTGGACAGCATCAGGGATACAAGAGACTGATATCTGAATACCTGAAATCATTGAAGTTGAGATTTAGGTTTAGACACAACATGTTTATTTTTGCAAAATTTTATAACTCACCATGTGGTTTCCATTGTCTATTGCAGTGCAAACTATTGACTTGTGGTGTTATAGCCTATTTAAGAAACTTACAAATCCAAGTCATACAGATTAACTGCGAAAAAAAAGTCATTTCAGAGGTAAATGTTAACAGACAAACAACCTCTATTATCTATACAGGCATACATTGTGGGTATACATTGGAGGATACAATGGGGCAGGACTTTGACAGGCATAGCAATGTCCAAAGATTACTAACTAAAGCTTTCTCATTTTCAAGTTTTAGAAGTATTGGTTATTTCTAGCCTACCAAAGAAGTGCCATTATCTAACAGTCATAGCTATTTTGCTAGTGTAATTAAGTGGTTTCCAGTCAGGTCAGGTAAGTTGGAAAAAGACAACATCTAAACTGCAAAATCTCAAAAACTTGCCTCAGGAGGAGCATTCTTATCAGAGCTCATGTGGCAACCCATGGTGTCCACAGGTGCATCATTGTTAGCCCTCATGGTCCTCAGGTTTACAAGGAACTCCTGCCAGTTTGGTGGTTCCCATAAACCTTTAACATCCTGAAAACAACTAAAGATTTAGCAATCAGATGATTTTAATAAAACATTTAGGAGTAGGTATGTATTGATTTTTTCTATAAAGAAAATCTGAAGGTATTCTATTTTTGGCAAACATAATTAGCAAATTCATCTAGCATTATTCCTCAACAACAACATAATATATATAAAAAAGAGAATGCTTCAGTATTGTTGATTAAACCAAGTTAGGCAGGCAATCTAAGGTAATGCAAGGAGGCAATCTAAGGTAATGCTAGAGTAGTTTATTATTGTTATTCCGGACTGATTTATGTGTTTAACTGCTGGGCATTCTTCACACCGCAACATCTAGCCCCCTAACTAAACAGAGCTTGTATTATGGGAACTACATGTTGTTTATAATATTTTGTCTCTTTGTTTAAAGTGCCCCTTAGCAGAGGCCTCCAGCATTTTTCATTGAGTCTGTCTAAGACAGGATTTACCACCAATCTTTATCAAGCCTGCATTTAATCAGCAACCCAGCTTAGATAGGGCAGTCCAGGTGGCCCTGAAAAGGATTTATTGAACCAGTGTGATGAAAGGATTCAGTGCGCATTGCTTCTACTAACTAACATTGTTTCCTGGGGATTCCTTTTCAAATTCAATTTTAACATGTGCCTTCTTTTCATACTTGAATTTGCTTAGATCAGGAAAGGATTTATTCAGGCTTGCTTCTACACTATCCAGCAGTTCCTCAGCTTCTGCTTTTAGTTTATCTACATTAATGGTCTTTGCTGTGTTTTCAGTTATTTTCGAAATACCGGTAAGTGGACAAGACTTAGTTTTGCTTCGAGGCATCATTAGCCTCAGAAGTTGTTCCAGAGAGCGGTAAATTTCGAAGATAAAAGTTATTAGTCTTTTGCAACGTAATATAACAAAGTGAAAGTTTTCTTCAAACCAATTAACAACCTATCCAAAAGCAACTATCCTAATTATGTACTCTGTGAACTAAACGAAAACAAAAATAGGCAAAGCACTCTGCAGTGTTGCCAGCCTGGTCTTTAGCTGTAAGAGCTATAAATAATTATCTGTGGCCTTTACCTAAAATAGATAAAAAAAGTAATCTGTCATTTGTTTTGTCCCGTTTTTTCTGTTAATGAAGTTAACAGACAGAAGTTTATATGAAAAATGTATAGGTAAGAAGTGTTTTCCATTTAATGTTGCATTTCACGATAATAATTTTATAAATATAAAATACTTTTTTTCTTAATGTTTGCCAACATTGCTAAAAATATACAACAAAGAGGGCTACGTTCGGTTTCAATTTGGATTCAAGTAAGAAATTAAAAATAAATTCTACGAATTCCAGAAAAGTCCTCATGTAACCTTTTGAGTTGTGTAACCTAAAAGGAAACCAACGTAGTTAAAAATCACCTTTAAAACACCTACAAAAGTAACCTTCTGGCAACTCTATTACACAGACTTATCAGAGTTGTAAAGACTTGATTGATTGAGAGTTGATGTGCATAGGGCACAAAACTTACATATACTATACATAGAAGTGAAGTAAGAGTGATAGGCACAGATTTTTTTTTTTCATCCCATCTATTCGAAAAACTACGTTTTGTTCCTCGATAAGTGCGCGCAAAATGGGTCATTCCGGCGCATTTAATAACAGTGACAAAATTACTTTTGAATTTGGAACACTATTTAATTAAGAAGTTAGAACGCAATTAGCTTATAGTCCTGGCTGGTAATAAAAAAAGCGCGCCTGTCGTCGCGGTATTGGTCAACGAAATAAAAAAAAAACGGTTTTGAGTCTCTTCACCGCCTATGTGATTAAGAGGATCAATTGTCTCTCGTGACTCTAAGCCTACCTACCTATATGCCTGAACTACCAAGTTATTGGTTTAGTTAGGCCGGAGGTAAGGATAGAGGTATCAGAGGTACGTGTAAGGGTCGTTATCGCGAGTCGTTCAAATTCTTAACTTTTTTCATAAAAATATTTTTTTGTATTTTTTTCAAGTTTAACCTATTTATTTTATTCTAATACTTATGTGAAGGAATGTTTCATGGGAGGCCTTATTTTAGTTTCAATCCATTCTTCATAAATTGACGGAAAGTAATGATGGGGTGGAAGGTAATGAAATTGACCTGGAAAGCAATGAAGGGGTTAGGAATGTAATGAAATTATTAATAAATTTCAGAATCTCACGATATAATGATTATTATTTCTACGAGTAAATTATATTGTTATATAATATTTGGTACCTATATGCGTTACCTACCTAACGCATATAGGTACTAAGTTGTAAGACCTTAGCTGTAGGTACTTTTGTGCATATTGCCAATAAGTTAATCTACAAACATTATAAACTTATAAATTTATAAATTTCTACTAACTGGCTAATCAGTAAATTTACATCAATTATTATATTCATAAACTAAAAATGCTTCTCTTAAAACTGAATTAAATTATTCTAAAAACTGGCGAGCATAAATATCAATCATTGTTTAAAAAACATACAATCAAATAAAATTCTTAAAAGAGACAATACTGATCATCAATAAACAATTTTTGGCTGCATATATTTTCTTCGTTAATTATTGGTAGTTCGATATGATGGATCGCTTGAATTAAATCCACAATATCTTCGAACGACCCAACTTTGCCACCAAATTTAACATGATGGTCTGCAGTTCTCTCACAACAGCCCCAACGCCATCTGGTGCTCCTTTACCATAGCTATCTGTGGCTTGTTCTCGTCTACTACTACCTTTTTTCTTACAGGAAATGGAACTTTCGATATTAGCTTGCGCTTGATCAGCCTTGTCTTGTTTGGAAGTACTACTTCTTCAGAAATTGTTATTTTGGCAGTCTTACTTAGTGCTTTGTATGTTGTTTGTACACAGAATTTCATCTAACACCAATTTTTTCTTCACTTCTTTGATCTTACCACTTTCGATGTCTTTTATCATCGTGCTCGTGCTCTGGTGGTGAATTCTCAAAAATATTTTCCAGCTCTTCTCCAGATCCTGTCTGATTTCTTAATATTTTTATCGTATTGGCCATCTTTGTCTGTGAAATAAAAAACTGGCGATGTGCGTAACTGAGCAATGCGCATACTGGAATTTAGGAAAATGGAGAGTAATGAATTGGAGAATAATGAATAATTTGCATATAATCCTGATTAATTAACATTGCAAGAGTACTACGAATCTAAGACACAATCTTATCTGTATTATCTGTAGGTTGCCATCGTTTTTAAAATCGCAAAGCCTCATAATACTGTTCTCTAATAAATATTTTATCGGTTTAGCAATTTGCTTTCGGCGATTTGGATAATTATAGTACAAAAATTAACCCTATAATTCACTAACTAGTCGTTTGGAACAGGAGGATAATGAAATTTTAGGGTGTTTTTTCTTGTTTGCTTGCTCAAATAAATAAAAAGCTTTTAAAGTATTCGTGATCCTTAAAGCTTACTTTAAGGTCTATTGGTTACACTATAGCAGTTTTGAGAAAACTTTAAAAACATGTCGGTTTGAGCCCTGGAACAGTGATTTGAACGACTCGCGAGAACGACCCGTAAAAGTAAACTACGAGGCCGGTCAAGTGCGTGCGATTTAATTGAGCGCCAGTTGAAGACTGTCCGCCAAACATGAGTGAGCACAGTTTTATTATTTAGTGTTACACTAGTACTTAATCTATGGTACGATGTGGGAGCGTAACCCTACAACGGCAAGAACTTTTTTTTTTATTACTTTTCATAATATTAGAGACAAATTAATTTAATTCAAACAAATAAAAGTTGAATAAAAGTTGAGTTCTAGTAGTGAAAGTGGAATATTAACACTAGAAAGTGTGAAATTAAACTATCATAAACAATTTACTACCAAACAAATCGAGAGAAAAATATCTAAAAGCTTATGAAAATTTAATTACATGGAAAAATAAACAAAAAGCAAAGTTATTTTTTAATATAAATTTGTAAATTGGTTATGTAAATATTCGTCACTACTAAAAGCACCTCTTATTTATTTTTTTCATAGAGGGGGATGAAAAGCAGAGTGTGCCACACGGTACATACCAAAATTATTTATCCTCGAGCGACGTACTTTGAATCCCTCGCTACGCTTAGGATTCTACTCTAGAATCCCTCGTTACGCTCGGGATTCAATTCTAGAATACTTCGCTTCGCTCTGGATTCAAACAATCGCTCTAGCCCCTAATACATTTTATTGGTCCTTTGTGACATAATCTACTATTTTTGCTCTGTGGTATACTATTTTAATCTACTAGAGCTAAAATAATAGCGAATATTCTTCTAAGGTCTGTTACCTACTATAATATTTGTGAAAAATGTATCACAAGAAATAACCGCAACCACTACGTTTTTATTTAGAGAGGAAACCAGAAAATGGACATTATTGTTGTTCTGTGGTTACGTTAACGCACAGAGTATTTTTTATACGTGTTAGCGCAATCGGAAAAGAATTGTTTTCAGATAAATTCTGCATTTTAAAAATGGCCGAGATCCTCCTAGATCCAAAGATCCGGTTATGGGTATTCCTGCCAATTGTAATCATAACCTTCCTTGTTGGTATTGTGAGGCACTATGTCTCCATCATTTTATCTTCACAGAAGAAAGTGGAGCTGATTCAGATGCAAGACAGGTAGGTAGTATGAACTATTAATTTGCTTTACCAACTAAGATTCGCCTTAACTTTTTTAATTTACATATTTTATTCTCACATATCCAAACTATCTTCATAAACTTAACGTTCTGTAGGTGCCTCTCGTCATGACAGTCTACTTTGAGGAGTACTTACCATGTGGATAAGTGAGGGTAGTGGTTTAAACTGTGTGACCTGAACTGAACCCTTGTGAACTCAGGAGGGCACTTTTATGTTGGTCCTGGCTATATGAATGTTGCTAAATATAGTTTATTTAAAATGTAATAATATTTATCAAGTAGCTTATCTCACCCCCATTTAATAAATTAATACATACCATTCATACAATCTTGTCCAAATCTCTATCCAAAAGTTATCTGGAAGAGATCACTTCTAAGCAATAAGACTGCCCATTGTACTTCAGTTATGTGAAGTTTTTTTTATTTTTGTTATTTTCTTCTATACAATAAAACATTTTAATTAATTTCTAGTCAAGTAATGATCCGTGCAAGACTGCTCCGTGAGAACGGGAAGTACTTACCACGGCAGTCATTTGCGATGCGTCGCCACTGGTTCAACAATGAAGAAGACGGGTACTTCAAAGTGCAGAAAAGAGCTGCATCATCACAGGTATACCTACCCATTTTTGAATCATAATGTTTTGGTAGCATTTTAGGAGTTTTGTGTACAAATATTTATTCTATGGTTTCGTTGACAATTACGTGGTTCTTCCTTATAGGCAATGGTCATGAGAGTTTAATACATCCTAAAATATACCTACTTTGTTTTTAAATTGGTGCACTGAGATACTCTTGTCATTGTTGCGGAATTGTAATTTACAAATACCTGTAAAAAACCACTGGTGAATAAGCTTTTCCTAAAGTGCTATGATAGCCAATAACCATTGCTGCTTGATATATGGTACAGTTAAAAGCCAACTGATTTCTTACTACCTTATGTCATTGGTGAACTACCTGCCCGCTTACCATGAGCACACAAGACAAGTTTTGTCTACGAAAGATTTGTCACCTCTGTCAAACAAAAGACAAAATACTATTTGTATTCTCACAGTAGGCAATACCGTTGCCTTGGGTCTTCATGCTAAGCAGGCTGGTAAGCAATCTACTACTACTTTGTGACTGTCATTCGAGAATCTTTACTTTGCAGTGGTTATCGGTTCTGCTGATAACAACCAACCAACTTGTTAAATGATGTTAAATGTTGTATTGAAATAAAACCAACTTGTTTGGTTTTATTTCAGAATCCCATGACTGACCCTGGAATGATGACTGACATGCTGAAAGGAAATGTCACCAATGTGCTACCCATGATTGTTATTGGTGGTTGGATTAACTGGATGTTCAGTGGTTTCCTGACAAGTAAGTCATTTAAAAATAATAATAATAATAGTACAAATTAGGTTTTTATGGAAAGAGCATGCAATATGTAAAAAATATTGATGTTTCTCCCATACAAATTGTTCTTGGTTGACAAATTTACATTTGTTTTTAACATGTGTTCGATAAGCTAGTGTCAAATAATAATAATAATACCCCCAACAGTCACAGAGATAGTCACCTGACCTTACACTAGGATTTCCTGGTTGTGGGTATCATAAACTATGGTACCACAACACCCAGAATCCAGAACAAATGTCTGCACATCATGCAAACATTTGTCCTGCAGCGGGAATCGAAACCGCACCTCTTGCTTCATAGTCAGCTACTCGCGCGCCCGCCAACGTCGTATGAATCAAGCCATAAGGAGACAACTTAGAGTAGGTTGGTACTTTAATCTAAAACAACAACAAAATTGTTTGGCTCACATGTCTGAACAAGTCATTGTACCAAACTACCAATTGCGTGTTCAGCTCAGCATGGTGTTCCTAAGGACATTTTCTCATGAAAATCTGTTACTAAGACATGTCTAAGTAACAGATTTTACGAACGTCAGCAGGAGAATAGTAAAGTATGTGGCATAGTCGTAATAATATTCTAAAATGTCTAAGTAATTTGCCTTAGGAGTGCAGATGATTAGTGTTTGATTAGTGTCGGAGATAAAACCCATCTATGACCACCTAAAGGCATACAAATAGATTGCAAAAAAAATGTGGTCAAGCCGTTTCATAAATAAATAGTGCTCTTACGGCAACAGCATATATGTCAACTGATTTTTGCCAACAATATCTTGATAGCCAAAGTCCCGTTCCCGTTAACGCTCCGCTTCAAGCCGATGCTGCAGCGCGGAGTTGAGCTCGCGTATCTGGACGCCTCCTGGGTGTCCTCGGCCTCATGGTACTTCCTCAATGTCTTTGGACTGCGGACCATTTATGCGTTGGTCTTGGGAGAGAATAATGGTAAATATACACTCTTTTATTTATATCATCTTAACTTTATCAGCTTCATAACTCTAGCCTCTTCTCACACAGATAGGATAGCAGCAGACAAAGTTATGGAGCGATTATGAATAAAGGACCATAACTTCATTGTCCTGTCCCCACACTAGGATTACCTGTGTCCTTCATTGTGTAAATACTTATAATTTTATTCTGACACGTTATTCCAGCGGCCGATCAGTCAAAGGTGATGCAGGAACAGATGGTTGGGTCGGCTATGGCGATGCCCCCGGACCCGAAGGCCGCCTTCAAGGCTGAGTGGGAAGCTCTTGAGATCACCGAGCACAAATGGTCGCTCGCCTCGGTCGAGGCAGAGTTGTTAGCCAGCGCATGAGGCGCATTTTAATAGTGCAATTGATGTGTATGTGTGGTGTTAGTTGTTTGTGAATAAATAGTATTTATTTAACATTATTTTTGTCTACATATTTCACTAACAAGTTAAGTAAGTAAATTTTAAAACAGTTTGCTTCATAAAAACTATTTATTGAATGCAAAAAGATATACAGTTACAGATTAGCTTAGGGCTTAAAAATCCTTTACAAACATAATCAATAACTCTCTATTGCTTCATTACATAATTATGTAGTTTTTCATTCACATGTTTGGATGTGGCTCCGACTACCAGGGGGTAGTATCCTCAAATATTTACACACTTAGTATGTATCTAAAGGGAATACAGTCATGAGCGTGTTTGTTTTTTTGTTCAGCAATTTAGTAGGTATTCGGTCACAACATCGCTTATGGAGTAATTGGTTAACACCTCGATTAGAGGCGAAGACAAGAGTTCCAAGTCCTTAGGACACATTTAAATTTAAAACAAACTAAACTTGCAAATGTAAGGTAAGGCTTCGTTCACACGGCATTGTCCTGCACGTTTTTTTCGTATTCGTTTTTTTAACGTACAATCATCCGGGTCTTCACACGGTAAATTATCATTCGTGTAAAAGACGAATAGCCGCAGTCTTCACACAGTTGTCACAGTGAGTAGACGTCACTGATGGATCCACGCGTGGTTGTACTTTTATATTGGTATCGTAGGCGCCAACGGTCTCGCCGCCGACAAAACAGAAGGTTTTGGGTACATCCTATTAATCAAGAATCTGTGCGAACGATCACATTTGAAAAATTATTCGAAAATCTTAGAAACGATGAAAAAAAGTTTTTTAATTACTTTCGAATGTCTGTTGAAAGTTTTGAAAAGTTATTAACTCGACTGGAAAATTCAAGCCTACCAAAATCAAATACGAATATGCGGAAATGCATTAGTACTAAAATGAAATTAGCCATCTGTTTAAGGTAAGTACACAAATAAAAATACACAGGTTGTGATTATTTAAGTTTTATTAATGTTAATTATTATAATTAAAAAAATATAAAAATTTGACCAATTTTACTATGGTATATTCGTGTTTCGTATTAAAAGACATTGTAATCAATATCCGTGTAGTTAGAATAGCAGGATTCGACAGAAGACGGACTTTGAAGAGAAGCTGCTGTAGTTAATTCTACAGAGGCTGGACTTTGAAGAGAAG
Organism: Perizoma affinitatum; assembly: GCA_961405105.1. Lineage (NCBI taxonomy): Eukaryota > Metazoa > Arthropoda > Insecta > Lepidoptera > Geometridae > Perizoma > Perizoma affinitatum. The sequence goes on from OY560199.1 coordinate 2,935,154, forward strand.
TCGTTGTAGTCATGTTTGTACTAATAGAATTTGTAGCTTCTTGTATATTACTATTTTGGTATTGTTGTGTAAAATATCCTCTGTGAACTGATGACAGATTGAAAGACGACGATTCACGAATTTGGCGACTGTTTTTAATTTTTTTCATTAACTGTAACACACCCATTTGGAATTCAAGGACTTCATCATCGTCATACTTATCTAATGATGGTAATATCCCATTAAAAAATGAAAGATGCCGATTCATTGTTTTAGGTTCGTTATTCGAATAAGAATCCATAAATTTCATCATCTTCGCATCTACAGGACTAATCATATTCTTTAGAGATCTTTTAGGTACACGATTAGGTATTGGGCTCTTTGCCGCCATTGTGTCATGTGTCTCTATAGAGTTTGTTTCCAATGTTTCATTTCCACCCTCAGAATTTTTTTTCTGGTTTTCGGATTCTGTGTTATTATTGGATTCCGTGTTGTTATTTTCGGTAGTAGCATTATTTACTGTCTTTTGAGGTTCTATTACTTTCTGCAGAAAAGATAACTGTTTACTATATACATAAGGCTTTGCTGTTTTGGCGCCACTTCCTGAGCTTTTCTGATCTTTAATCTTTTTATACGATCGATTATAATTATCTCTTATATGAGTCCACCGTTGAATAATCATTTTAGCTGTAAAAGACAAACAAAAACGGTAAACAAAAAAACTGATCTTGTCAAACCAGTCTGTGTAATGATGCCGCGTGTCAGTTTATATTGGATCTGTATAGAGGGACGTGCTGTTGACTGTACATATACATTTTTTTTTCAGGTATTTAGCATCGGGGTGCTCCATGAAAGATTTACACTATTCATACAAAGTTGGAGTATCGACTATAAGTGGTATCATCTGGGATGTTTGCTGGACTCTATGGCATGTCCTTCAGGGAGAATATCTTCAAATGCCTTCTACAGAAAGTGAATGGATAAAAATAGTGGAAGGTTTTGAAAGAAAGACTAATTTCCCTCATTGTTTAGGTGCAATTGACGGAAAACACATAAAAATCTTAAAGCCTCCTCATAGTGGATCCATGTACTTCAATTATAAAGATTATTTTTCAATTGTGCTACTTGCGGTGGTTGATTCGGAATACAGATTTATATATGTAGACATAGGATCATACGGAAAAGATTGTGACTCATCCATTTTGAAAAATTCCGTCTTGTGGAAAAAACTTAATGATGGTTCGTTGAATATACCCAAACCAAAGCCATTATTAGAAGGTGGAGAAAGTACACCTTACGTATTTATTGGTGATGAGGGATTTGCTCTATATAATAATTTACTACGCCCTTTTGGAGGAACACATTTAGATTTACGTAAAAAAATCTTCAATTACCGCCTGAGCAGAGCAAGGAGGTACGTGGAGTGTGCTTTTGGTATCTTAGCGGGAAAATGGAGAATTCTACATAAGGCTATTGATGTTTCACCAAGTTTATTGACAGAAATCATAAAAGCATGCATTGTATTACACAATTATGTTCGTGAAAATGATGGACACAATTTTGAAGATGTGGCAAATCCTTCATTATTTGAAAATATTCAAAGTACGGCAGTTCGAAATGTTCAAGCAAACAGCGTAAGGTCCATTTTTAGTCACTATTTTTTATCAAACGAAGGAGCAGTTCCATGGCAAAACGAATACATTTAGAACTAAGCAGAGCAAGTTAAAATATGTTGTAACTCAATTTTTATTATTAGTAATAAAATATACATACCTAAGGCTTGTCTTGTTTTTTCTTCCTTTGTCTCAAAATTAGGATCAATTATTACCATGATTCCCTTCCAAGCCGCTTGAGTTGCGACGCGATTTTTATAAAGTTCCAAAGTTTTATCCCATAAAACGGGACATTGTTCCACTAAAGAAATTAATAGTTCGTTGTCTATAGAAGATTCCTCAACCATTTTGAATATCAAACCAAATCAAACATAAAATACGTGCCACCCGTCCAAAAGACGCTCAGGTACTAAACGCTTCTTCGGTTGCTATTCGATAAAAAACGTGTGAACATCGTGCCGTGTGAACGAGACAGAGCTATATTATGTGCCACTGCGAACCGAATACGTCAAAGTTCATTCGATTTGCTTGACAAGTCCGTTGAGTATGCGTTTAAACGTATAAGCGGTACACGTTTTTTTGCAGTACAATCGACGTGTGAATAGATATATGTACGTTGTATGGTCACTATTTATACGTTAAGACGTATACTGCAAAAAATCGTGCAGGACAATGCCGTGTGAACGAAGCCTAACAAACAACAAAATCTGTTTACATGGGTATATAAAACTTATTTAAGCTGAAATATATGGTGTGCAATAAAATATTTTTCTTCTATCTATCTAATGCATTATATAACTGGAATTACATGTAATCCCATCATGGTTTTGGTATTCAAACAAGATTCGTTTGGAATTGGATTAGAATACAATAAAATGATAAAGCTTGATCGTTTGCAAGAATAACAAGACAAATAAATAGGATTATAGAAGCTTTTTAAACAAAATAAAGATTGATTAACCAGTCTAGTTTTTAAAAGTTATGTTAACACATCAACCATCTAACCAAATGAAGGCTAGTTTCCAGAATGTAAGTGCTGACATAATCCTGTACAATAACAAACCAACAATCTGCAACTTATAAAGATACTGACCTATTTCTTGATAAGTTGCTCAGTTATCATATGAGCTGAGATGACGCGTCACTATTCTTAATGAGTTTCTCACCCAAGCGCTGATGCGAATATATGGCAAATTTGTCCAAACAATGGGCATACTTTTAGTGGGTAACTACTTTACTAGCGAGCAATTAACGACGAGATTTATACTTTACGAGATGGCAAATTGCTCAACGAAAGTACCTAACAAAGATATTTTGACACGACATGATCTTGAACCAACATAAACAACCAACATATTTCTTGATTAGTTTATCTGATACTGATGCGTTGCGGCGAGTATTTAGCGCACGTACCCCAAACTAGAGCGTATTTGAGTTAGCTAGAATCCATTCCTCGAAACAAGTTCCGCGGCCATCTGATGAAGCTAATTCTATGGGTCTTGATTCGTAGAACGGACTTTACCACAATACATGTATGCCGAACGCATAGTTACTTCATCATCATCAACCCACATCAGTCCACTGCTGGACATAGGCCTCTCCCAATACGTACCACTAACTGGAGCGATAACTGGTCCAATACGGACCAGTTATCGCTCCAGTTAGCCGGGACCCACACTACGTTTGCCCAGACGCTGTCTCCACTCAAGAACTCGTTTACCCCAACGGTTGTCGGTTCTTCGGCATATATGACCTGCCCACTGCCACTTCAGCTTGCTAATTCTCTGAGCTATGTCATAACTTTCGTTCTCAGTCTCATAATCTCATTACGGATTTTTTCCTTCATAGAATCCCCGAGCATAGCCCATTCCATAGCTTGCTGTGCAACCTTAAACTGGTGGATTAGCCATACTGTGAGTGTCCACGTTTCGGCATCGTAGGTTATCACGGGTAGGACGCACTGATTAAAGACTAGTCTTCAGACATTCTGGGTGATCGTTTTATTGTGCAACTCTTCAAATAAAAAACGGTATCTTGCGTCAGTATCTTGATGTAACGTCACTATTTCTTGATGAGTTGCACGACATCTTCGTCGCTCACGGTGTGTCTGATGCCGACGCGTTGCGGCGAGTATTTGGCGGAAGTGCCCCAAACTAGGGCATACTTCAGTTGGGCGACCAGCGAGCGATGTATTGCGTGGCACACATGTTCTATTGTCACTCCCTGAAAACATAACACTGGATATTACATTGACCAAATGTGAATAAATATTGAAAATACAGACATATTTATCTTTGACTAGTTGTGCCACGGCCGCCCTCGACCCCCTAAGAACCATTGTCGATTGCAAAAAAAACGGGTAGCAGAGACGCAGCCGCAGTTGCATACGTGAAAAGTCACGACATAATATGTACTACCCCGAGCAATGGCTTCTATCCTCTAAATAATGGTTATAAAATAATGCGATCTTGTCGTAGCATATTTAGTTACATATAGTTTTTACAAGTGGTCACTTCCTATTGACCAAAATGTAAAAGATGTTTAAGTAAAATAAACCTGTTTCGGCGATACAAACGCATATATGGGCCCCTATCATCGCGGGTTAGCCGAAAGACGCTTACCCGTCTCAAGATGAGTCCGTCGTCGAAATCCGGCGGCTGCCCGGGCTTCTTGGTGTAAACCCTGATGAGGGACAGGTATTCCCATAGCGTCTCCAGCAAGTAGTCCAAGTTGAGCTTCATGTTACAACTGAAACAGTTTTAATACATATTAATTAAAACAATCTTGTCACAAAGCTTCGTAAATAAATGCATGTGACTGAAAACAAATAATGAGTGCCAACTGGAGATGGAAAAACCCACAAACAAGAGTTTGGATATGTAGATAAAACTTGGAAGAAAAAACTTATGTAATACATCACCTATTGTTGGTCACATAGTTATCTTTTTTCAGTAATTTGAAGTGGCTTAATATGAAATAATAATGTTAATGCTGGACATTTTTCACACAGCATCATCTAGCCCCTAACTAAGCAGAGCTTGTATTATGTAAAAGGGTCCATTTTGAAGTACAAAATGGCAGATACATTATATTTCAAATAATGTTTATAGTTTTTAATTAGTTTGGTCCCCCATCGGAGACCAGCGGGACACACATCCCGAATCCGAGGGGAACAGCGAGTTTATTAAACTTTGTTTGTTAATGTCATTACTTTAACTTAAATGTTTCCCAAAAATACTAATTCTCGGGACCTTAACCCTCTTCACCTCTAATTTAAAGTCAAAGTCAATGAATCTTAGTTTTCCTGAATAGGCCGCCCATCAAAACGCACAGCTGGGTATAGCTACAACATTCACATAGTGTTTTAGGACATACATACGAACTAACACAAATTAACCTATATTATTGTCTGAATGAATAAATAAATGTATAACACTAGGTTCACCCGTACCTGACGACGACAGAGTTGGGCTGGCGCGCTATCCGATCCACCTCCTGGATGGAGATCTGATCGATCTTGTTGTACACGTAGATGCAGGGCAGGTAAACGCGGTTACCCAGGATCACATCTATAAGGTCGTCCGCCGTGCAGTCCTCGCGGAAAAGCACCTGCATCACAAAATAAATAATAATAATTAATAAACGCAGAACTGGCACATACATAGTCCTGACCCCACACTAGAATCTCCTTTATCGGAGACTACGAATACCGTGTTAGCACAACACTCACACCGGAACCACAGCTCTAATACCCCGAACAAATATACTAGGGCTACCCGCCCGCGGCGCCATCGAGCTCGAATACAATTAACATTTTATTAATTTTGCATGTAGTACCTAATAACTAGTGGCCTACACTAGGCTCGGGTGTACCGCTTTCTGTTGGCGTTAACGCCTGCGGAAAGATTTAATTGTATGGAAATGACATTAGCTGTGGAAATATCACATGATTGCTGTCAAGTTTTACCTGGACAAATTTGCGTTAGCGTGATAGGAAAACTAATCGTGAGGTATTTATCTCGAGCCCAGGTGTGCGGAACCTACTGTGGAGTATTTATCTATGTGAAGCCCCAGAAAGATTGACTAATAGCATAACAGAGGTAGCATGCTTTAACAAACATGAAGAATCAAAGCCATTGCACCAATGGTGTATGGGCGGTGACAATGGTTTTATCAACGCGAAGAACACACATTTATAATCCAGACCAAATAAAATGTTGCATTATTGATTGATAGAGCCACGGAACACTATCCTGAGGATAGCGCGAAAAAAATTGTATTATCAATAGTCAATCCAATCTTCAGGAAATTTACAATTACAAATTCTATTTGTTATTTGTGGGCTAGCTTCCCTCATAACAATATCTTATGTGATATTCTAGATCACGAACTATACTCATTGCGAATTTCATCTAAATCTCTGAACGAATTTATTAATTAAGATTATTAGAAACAAGCTTTTTTCGTCCCACTGCCGTTCTCCGGTACTCAAGGAGTCAAAATATGCGCCCATTTCTCGGGATGCACCCGACTAACGTAGTAACTAACTAACGGAGTAGGGGTCCGCCTACTCCCCCTTGAGCTTAGCTGTTTCGCTCCCCACGTCAGCAATGCCTGTTATTGAGCGCAGCATAGCGCTGGAAGAGATCGCTCTTAACTATAAGGCCGCCAATTGTATCACCACAACCTAGTTTTAAGATTCTTTGTAAAGTATTTGCTTTTTAATCCTGAGATAATAAAGAGTTATCTATCTATCATAGTGTTCCGCACTCTCTCGATGCGCTTAAGCCCCAGAATGCTGCGTCCCATTGCTCTCTGACAAATCTTGAAACTCTGAGACCCGAGCATTTCGAATGTATTGTTATAAATGCGGAATGCTTGTCTGCTTGTTTCGCGGTGGGTTTTGAGAGGTATCGCTGGCAAAAGGAGGTGAAAGAAATAAATTGTCTCACCTCAGCATTGAATATCTTGTATTCATGCAAAATCATCTGCACCATTTTCTCATCGACTTTAGTGAGCTGACACGTCGAGTTGAATGAGAGGCCGCCGCCTTTCTTGACCTGTTAAAACAAATTAACAATTAAACAAATAAAGACACGCTCACGACATCAATCCCCATGATGAAGATCCACACACACAGTACACAGAACTGTGAGGTACCAAGTAGATGTAGTCAGAGGCACGTCCAAACATTATATTTGGCACATCTCCGCGTTTCACATAGTAAGCATTCCACGTTACAGGTTGCAAGCCCATAGCAACTTATTGGAACACCACTGAATGTGCTGTCTACACCATCAGATGTCTGTCTCAAACATATAAATATTAAATGACATTAGATATAAAAATAACCGACTTTTTCATGTGCTTGAATAAAAAACAAAAGTAAAATAGCCCACAAAAAATATTTCGTCCAGTCGTGATTCCTGAGGAAGATGCTTTTTTAATTTTACGAGATAAATAGCAAGCTCAGGAATTAAACTTTTATAGGACCTCTTCGGGATCATTCTCTATACAACAACAAAAGAATCATCAAAATTGGTTAACAAATTGAGGACTTCCTGCTTTTTTTGAATGTTGGTTAAAAAAAACACAAATGCCTGCAGTTCGGCCGCCTAGGCCAAGCCTTGTCGCCTGCAGTGTAGCCGAAACTAACCTTGAAATAAATATTAGGTTTCATCTTATTTAGCCGGATGCCGACACTCTCCAACTCTTTCTCTAGAAGCTGCCTGTGCACATACGGCTTGGTGGCATCCAGCATCATCAGAACCAGATCTGCTGTCCTTGCTACTGCTATCACCTGAGTAGAATAGAATAGAATATCATTAATTAAAACAGAAAATCACAGGCATAGTAAAGCTCCTGTGAAAGGGCTCGTCCAGGGAAGTGCTACCACCATGCCTATTTCTGCCGCCAAGCAGTAATGTTCTAATTACTGTGTTCCGGTTTGAAGGTAATGGATACCGGTGAAATTATAGGCATGTGAGATCTTTCATCTTGATACCTGTGATATTGCAAGTGTGCAAAGGCTATGGTAACCGCATAACACCAGGTGGACCATAAGTTTGTTTGCCTCTTTAGAAGTATAAAAAACACATTAAAAATGATTAATAAAATTAGTGTGATATCAGTCTCTCATCAATTTAACAAAATGTATAAAAGAATATCCTTATAAATGCAAATAATTTCAATAATCAATTCAAAAAATGTCTTTAAATGAGAGATTTATTGAATTGACCTATTGGCCTTAAACTTTTAAATCACCTCAAACTTCATCCTGCATTCACATCCTTAGAGGGGAAACCTTTGTAACCAACATAATGGTATATTTTATATAGTAATCTCGACATGTGTGACTACTCATGAGTGGCATCTGATGTAAATAGAATAGAATAGAATAGAAAATACTTTATTGCACACCAAAAAACACATCAGCTTAATAACTAAAACAATAAACTTTGATAATGTACAATGGGCGGTCTTATCGCTAAATAGCAATCTCTACCAGACAACCTTTGGATGGAATGGACTGTACTAAAGTTAACAAGGGGTTTAATTGGTGTACTTACATACTATGAATATACTATAATATATGCAATATACAATTTATTACACAATATAACTACATAGCTACAACAACTATTGTATGATCTAAAACATAGATAGTCTAGAAGCAGGCAACAGTTAATTTAAATAGTCCCTATAGCAAAAAAATACAGCATTTAGATTGATGTTAAACATAGTTCTCACCTGTCTACCTCTCCCCTTGCCCTGGGCAGCCCCTTCAATGATACCAGGCAAATCAAGTAGCTGGATATTGGCACCTTTGTACTCAATCACTCCAGGGATGCATGTCAGGGTTGTGAACTCATAGTTGGCAGCTTCCGAGTGTGTGTGGGTGAGAGTTGATAATAGAGTAGACTGGAAATAAAAGGAATTGTTTGCAAAGTTTAACAACAGGTGTATACAATTATTATCTATTGCAATCATTAATTGAGTCTGGACCTAAATGTTGTGGTACCATGGTACTCTTAGTTCCTGATACTCACAATGCAGGGAGTCCTAGTGTGTTTATTTGATTTAATTGTTTACAGATCTATATAGGCAGTTTATTTTAAATTGTCATTTTCTGGGTGGGTGTGCTCACCAACAGTTACGAAAGAAACTAGCTGTACATGAAACATCAATGTACAGCTAGTTTCTTTCGGACAGGCCAGGACTCTTGTATTTGATTTAGGTATATTATTCATTGAAGAATTAAAGTTTGACTGCCAAAAATATATAAGTTTGGTATATTATATATTGCTTGTGAAAGTGTCTAACTTACTTTTTAATGGATAAAAATATTTAAAAAAGTTTAATACAACCTTAATGTTTTCATGGCAAAACATTGATGTTTTCAACATCAATGTTTTTTTTTTCAAACATTGATTATTATTCTTAACAATCTTTGCATCCCTAGCCCACCAACAATCATCCTCCATGCAAATAAGTGCAAGTTGAATAAAAGCTTTTAAATAAGACAACTCACCTTACCCACAGAAGGGAAACCTATTAGAGCAACTCGGGCATCACCAGATTTAAGGACATCAAATCCTTCACCCTTGTCTCCGCCTTTCTTAGAGGGCTCTAGCAGTTGTGACCGGTACTTGGCTAGCTTAGCCTTTAGAAGACCCAAGTGGTACTCGGTAGCTGTGTTATGAAAAAATATTTTTACTTATTAGTTAGTACCTACATTTTTAGTAGGAAAATACTCTTACATTCAAAACATGTGAATGATCAGATTCTGTCTGATTTCATTGTTAAAGATTTTGCCATTGACCGGCCGCTAAACGAAAAAATCGCCCAATGGTCGACAATTACGGTCGTCGTGTAGTAGTAGTTTTATAACGAAATTGGTCTCTTACCTTTATTCTTCTGTGTCCGTGCGATTTCCCTCTCGATTTCTCCTATTTTTTCTAGTATTCCCATTGTGAAAAGAGTTCAAAATAAACCACGTAACCAACAAGTTTCACACTATCAAATCTAACAGGATTTAAATATTATTTGCAAAATAAATGTCATAGCTTTTAATACTTTTTATCTCAAATTTCCACTATCGACATCAATTCAAGAAATAATAATAATACATACTTCGATAAAAAGTTAGGTTAATTTAATGATTTGTGCAGAGGTTCACAGTTTTGTGCAGTGTTGCCAACTGCTGCCTTTAGCCAGTAGGTATTTATCAAAGTTCTCTGTGGCTTGCGAAAAGTTGCTAACTGCCCAAAAAAGTTGCTAAAAATGTCTTGAAGGTAACAATAAAATGACATATTATGTAAATCATTGATTTAATCAATGCACGAGAGTATTAAAAATAAGCATTATTTATATTATTTAAATGTAAAAAATTAAACTAATCAATTCAAATAGTTTAAGAAGAAGGTTGAGTTTCAGTGTTTTTCATTGATTTCGAGTATTTTTTAACAGCATTGACCACTGTTCTTATTCAAGACATGGCAGAACACAGGTAGTAATGGTACCTAAGTATGCGCGCACAACTTTGTGTTGTAATTCTACATAGGTAATTTTATTACAACTAGTCTTGCATAGCTGTCTAACGGTACTAACTTGCTTACTTAAAGTGGCAAAAACCTTGATACAGAATTATTATATTCTTCATATATATTAATTAATTTATGGATATAACAGAAAGAAAGTGACTTCCTCAACTTTGACTACTCTTTTTGCCTAGCGGCATCTCTAGTAAGACTCTGGCCAAGCTAAGCTGTAACTACTTATATTTTATACGATATACGACACGTAAAGGTTGCACGCGCAACTTAATTAAATAATGTTCTGTCTTCAGCGATATAAGCAGGCTACGATACGGAAACGGAAATATAAAACATGAAAAAACGCGACCAACTTGATGAAACAAAAGTAAAATATTGATTTATTATTTCTAGCTTACATACAAGAATTATGGATTTAATTAAAATACGAATACTAATACGAATAATTATACCCTGGTAAATATATATAGATAAACAGTACCATTTTATCTAAAAAATCTTTAATTATTAATTAATTCCATAGTAGGGTGACCACGTTATAACTTTTCTATGGTCGATTACATCGGTAGGCATGTATTTAATTTGTACAAGCATTTAAGTATGACATAGTAAATTATTTTAATACTAGCAGTTTGCCACGATCTGAGATTTTGCGATGTTCGAGTGGTAAATCCGATCTTCATGAAAATATAACAGAATATGTATAGATCGATTGTCGTGGGGGTTTGTATATGGTATTAAAGTGGTAACTTTATTTTATCAGGAATACTCAATTTATATCTGGCCTTTAGCTTTTTACGTAAATTTTTCTTTTCAAGATAATAAAAAGAACCCATAGATCCAAATGAGGTTTAAGTATCACTTAAAAATAGCAGATAGTCGAAGACATATACCGCTTCAAAGTTTTTTGCGCCAATTTTGCTGTTATCGCTCGTACAATTTACGAGCCTTCCTATGTGTTAATTTAGATCAAAATGATCCTCATCTGTATTGAATTTCATCTATGCAGACGTAGCCTAAATACTGAATTTTTAGCATTCTTCTGAACGAGTCGTTGTGTCAGTCCAAAATTGCTACAAGATCAATAGAAGAAATGGCACTTGAATATGAAGATGACAAAAATTCCATGATTGCGATAACGGAAAGAGGTATCTATCTAAGCTAATTAATATTAACCTAGTACCTAGTAAATACGTAGACTTATTTTGTTTCTGGTATTGTACGACTAAAAAAATATTAAATTAGGTATCCACGTTAATTTACAGACAACTCTTACTTGTATGAAGATTTTTACGATGAGTTGGATAACCGTATTAGATTAGAACAATCCATGAATATGATTTTCTTTGGACCTCCCAGCTCATTTATGCGACTAGACGCTGAAACAATATTGCACTTGTTGACCAACACGAAAAAACATTTAATTCCAATAACAAGGATATTGTTAGCGTGGGATATTATAACAGGTTTGTCACTATGATTTGAAATGGATATACTAGTTTTTTTTAATTCTCTGAAAGTTAATCACATTCAATATTTTCAGATGGGAAAACAGCTGCTTTTTTACAAGGTCGCGAGTATTTGGCATTTGACAACTTATTGAACGTGATCCCCGAAGAGGATTTATACTACGTTAACTTTGGAGATCCTTCAGTTATAAAATTTTTCTCGAATCATCATGTGAAATTGCATAAACGAAAGGTTTTCATTATTATTGTTTTCATGTTTAGAGTTCTTGGCATACTAGTCATTGATAGCATGTCATGTGTTTTATTTTTATGTCAGAAGTCACATAAGCTTAGTCTGCTCCAAAAATGATAGTGGCGTTGAATTTTGGGTGTAAACATATAATTACCTACGTAGCTTCTTACTACCCTTCATATTGATCACAATAATGAAGATAAATATATAAGACAATAACAAGTAAAAGTGTGACTTGTAAATCGTCGCTTGTCGATTTTTTGATTATTTAAGATTGTTTATATTGCATGGTTGAGTTTATGTAGTTTTTGTTTACAAAAACAAAAAAAACACGCTCACGACTTTCTTCCCCAAGGAGGACATCCTCAGATACATACTCAGTGAGTAGATCTTTGAGGATACCAAGTAGGGGGTAGTCAGAGGCAAGTCCAAACATTACATTTGGTACATGCCCGCGTTTTGCAAGTAGTAAGCATTCCACGTGACAGGTTGCAAGCCCATCGCCGCTTATTGGAATACTAACAGATTGCACATGCCTTCGAATTTTTGGTTCTAGGGCATGCCAGTTACCTCACATTCATTCACCGTTTGAGCACGTATTAATGCGCACATAAATTTTCGAGTGGAAAGTGGTTAGGAACCCGGTCGTGCACCAGTCCATTGGTGCACGACCGGGTTCGAACCCACGATCTCCGGATCAGAAGTCGGGGTATCACCCATTAAGCCAACACGGCATTTTTTGTTTAAAAGTAGCATATTCCATTAGTTCCATAACAGATATAATAACTTGTTTTTTTTTTCAGTATGGCGTTTTAATTGCTGCATACAGACGTTATTTTGGGTTTGATTGGTACAAAAATAGTACATATATTAATGAACTGGGATACTTGTTGTGTGGATTTGCCTCATCTGATCTTATGAGAATATCACCTGAAACATTTAGGGAATTAAATATTGACGTCTTAGGAAAATTGATTCAATGTGATGTCAATCAAACCAAGGTACTTAAACTAGGTTATGGACTTTAACCAATCTTAATACCTTACCTTCGTATTCGAAGTTCGAAATCTCAATATAATTATCAGAACTTAACGAACAAACTTATTACCTCGTCCACATTTAAACTGTTCGAAAATATAATTATTCGAAGGTGGAGCCTTCCTCTGGCCAGAATAACAAGAATATGGATCCCGCCCAATGTTCATCTTATCCTGGCCAAACGTTCGTCTCCAAGAAACTTTCATATACATAATAGGCAGCAGAGCATAAATTTACAATAATAAATTAATATTCATTTTATTTCAGACACTTTATAACATAGCAACGCAACCAGAAGCTTACGGAGAGCCATATAAGTGGTCTTCTCACGAAATAAGTAGACTTGATTCGCTGTTTGGATGTAAGGGTGAACGTGAATTCATCAAATCGCCAAGAGTTTACTCAATTGTTTTCGTTGTTTTATTCTAGGTATTCCTAAAGAAGATATAAGTTCAATACAGTTAGAAGCAGTAGCTGCGATTACTCCTAAAGTAATGAAATCTATTAACCAAGTGAAGTTGGAGTATTTCACAAAGCAGCAGATTCTCAGAATGAATCCTAACACTCGACGTATGTACATTCTGAGGATGCAGTTGAGAAACAGCCTTGATATGAGTCAGCTTGCAAAGCGCTATGAGGCTGCTTTAGAGAGTAATCCCACACTAGTTGCAAACATTGTCACCCTAGTACTGTTAATGTCAAATATTGGTAGGTAGGTGCCGTATATTGATGGTTGCTCTGTTTAAACAAAATAAAAACGACTTTCATAAATTCTATCGCTTTGGTCCACAAAAGTCATTAATATTAATTATTATAAAAGGGTCTTATACCGTATTATGCTGTATGTTATTATTTAACAAAGCAGGCATGACCCGTTAAAATTCATGATGTTGTTCCCATTTTACACAGATCTAGTTAGTTCCGGTGTTAACCGAAAACTATGATCTATTTCCATAGCTTTCATTTTTCACTTTGCATTCAAAATTTCTAATTGTTATATTAATTGAAGAAGTTAGTAAAAAAAACAATTGTTTAGGTTCTAAAATATATTTCAATTAGCATTTTTTTATCATAATCAAGTTAATTACTAAACATAGTTGTAAAATGTTTTGATAACAACCGGAAATGGAGTTGTTTCATACCTCTTTCCAAAATGCCGCCATTTTTCATTCATATTTTTTATTTAGTGCGTTCGTTCTTTTCGTTTTGATTTTTCTTTCTTTTCTTTTTTTGAAAATCACGTGGAGGGCGTAATTGTGTTGTGGGTTATTTTCGTAGTTATTGTTGTAAGTTATAATTTATATTGGCTAAAATGTCTCCTGTTAAGCATTATTCAACTAGTGAAGTGAATCAGTATGAATTATCATCAAGATTATTGTCTCTTACTGAAAATAACACATCGTATACATTGACACAAATCAACGGTCAAAGAATCTACAGAAAAGCCCCGCACGCGTGGAGCGGGCCAGAGCCTTCCAGGAACTGTGAAGTAAGTTAGTGAGGTTGCTATTGCACTTTCTTTACTGAGCTGTCCTCCCAAGTTCCATCTTCCCCTCTAGGATGAGGAATGAGGATTCCTGGGTGACAGCTTGACTTATCAGGTGGGGTGAGGATGACCTGAGCCTGAGAACGCTCAGGTCGCGGACGCCGTACGAGCCGACACGCGGCGGTCGTGCCGTGAAATCGCGCGCGGTGCGTGCCTAGGCCTACCTAGTAAATAGGTAGATGCCTATATCTATCTATTTCCGTAAGAACTACGTCCATTATACATTTATATGTGACAAAGTGACGACGGTCGACAGTTTCTGCGCCTAGTTATCACTGCCATCTAAACACTAACAGCTGTTTCCTTCGCCTAGCAACAAGTTATGAGCGTCGTAAACGCTTGAAAAGTGTCCTCGAATTTGCTTTCAGCTAGAGCTTCCATTAAACCAGCTCTTTATTCACCTTGCAAAAAGCTACAAACGCAGTGATTGCAAAAAAGTACCTGTATTTAAGTTTAACTATAACGTCCTTAAAAAAAGTTCGCCTAGCAACAAGCTAAGAACGTCGTGAACTCCGGGAAATCGGCCGTTTCTGCGCCGACATAGACGCTTTATGTCCAGCGTAGGTACATAAAGCTGCTATGAAATTAACTATTTAGCGTGTTATTGGACCAATATTTAACAATATTAGGGTAGTTTTGAGTGAGGGTTGACGACCTCGAAACTAAACCGTATCTTTTGGGTGCTCAAGTTACTTGTGCTAATGACAAAAATACTGTTTATCGCTTAGCAACAAGCTAAGATCGTTTGCGCTGTAGGTACCTGGAGTACCTACGCCTCAGATATCGCGTACTATGGGCCGGAATAATTGAATTAAAACACTTTATTGTACACCTAATGAAATAAACAAAACTAATTAAAACTATAAGGTACAATGGGTGGTCTTATCGCTTAAAATCGTTTTTTTTAAGTGTGTTTAACCTGAATTGGCGGAGTTTGTGGGCTTGCTTACGTAGGTAGGTTGGTTACCTATCTAGTTTAGCCGATATACCTAGACCCCAGCTGCTACCGAAGTTGGCCGTTGGATCGCAAATAAAATGCAAACTGTAGTGAATAATGCGGTAGAAATTATCTAACTTCTGAGGGTCTGGTTATACAGGCTGTGTAGTGTCTACCTACGCTTTAAGTCGGCTTTGTCTGAGGTAGCAAGACAGGCAAGACAGCCCGTTGTTCGTTTAAAATGTCGTTGTTTTTCAACAGGTTTTCATTGGTCGTATTCCCCACGACTGTTTCGAAGACACGCTAGTTCCTCTGTTCAGACAGGCGGGCGAGCTTTTTGAGTTCCGTCTTATGATCAACTTCTCTGGCTGGAATAGAGGGTGAGTTCAGATTTCTAAGGTCCATTACAATAAATCTAACTTGCTGAGAGCTGAGATCTAAGTATACTGAAACTTGTTGAGGTTTTGAACAAACCCATCAATTTCCGAGATTTCAAGTACTCTTTCTTTGTGCCAGGTATGCTTTCGCGATGTATACTTCGGATTTGGAGGCTGCCAACGCCATTCGCTTGTTCAACAACTACATGATCAGACCATCATGGCAGCTGGGTAAGTTCGATCTAAATGTCGCTTTCACTCATGTGTTCATTTTGTCATTCGCATGCGGACGGGATTAAGATGTCACAGTTCCGAGATTTTAGGAGCTTTGACGAAAAAGTAGTTACGCCGAGGTTAAGGTAGGTAGGTACTTCCACTCATCATCATCATCATAAAAAAAACAGCGTCGGACCTCTCCCGAAAATCCTCTCACAGAAAGGTGTGCACCTTTTTTGTACCACTAAAATAAAAAATTGGGCAAACAATTATAAATATAAAAAAAAAATGCATATTTTTAATAATATGATCTCGCACTATGTTTTCTGAGGGTTGTGCTATGTTTGTTATCGCAGGCGTGTGCCCGTCGATCAACAACTGCCGCATCTTCATATCGCGCATCCCGCCGACGACGCCGTCCGCGGAGATAGTGCGGCTGCTGTACGCGCTCACGGACGAGGTGCAGGAGGTGCGCGTGCGGCGCTCCATCGCGTCCTGCGCCGCCATCGTGGAGTACAAGTCGCACCGCGGCGCTGCCATGGCACGCAAGGCGCTCGTCGCGGCGGCCGCGGCGGCCTGGGGCTCCGGCGCGCGCCCCGCCGTCGACTGGTCGCTGCCGCAGTCGCCGCAACTGCTCAAGCAGTATAGAGAGGTACCTCGCATACTGACAATAACATTCGATGAATGGTTGCATCTCACGTTCTTATCGCTATGCTTTTTACTCGCGATGCAAGGAGACTGTATTATGACAGTGACAGATATTGTTGAGGTCGAAACTTTAGTTTTGCGTCTTCTGTAGGAATCCACCCCTGACACCCCTACTCAAGAACAAACTAAACATAATGTCTGTTTAGTTTGTTCTTGAGTACAGCAAAGTGATCTACTCAGATCGGTCGCTGGAGCCCCGAGCGCGGCGTGGAGCTGACCCGCGCGCCTGAGGAGCCCTGCGGCGCCTCCCCGCCGCCCGCCGCACCCTCCTACACGCTTGAGCCGTGGTCGCAGGCGCGCCGCCTGCGCATGATACAGGAGGCGCAGCGCAACGCGGCTGCAGCCGCCGAGTAAGTATCTACCTAACACATACCGGCACCGTCGCACAAGCCAGATCAGTTCAATGCAGACGCAGCCGGTTCTTCCTCCACACTGTTTCTATCACCACGGTCATTAGGCCCTTTTCAGGGCCACCATACTTCCTCAACCTGGTTAGGTCCTGGTAAGAGTGATCAAGAAAAACAGATTTAATTCATATAGACGCACCTTAACACAATTTACGGCAGTTCAATTCGCTGTAGTAGACAACTGAGTTTTGCTCGGAAACTTGGGACATCTGTATGTTCCAACTGTCGTTGGTCAGCTTGCGAATGAAGCGTCCTCGTGTGCAGGTGGTCGTCCCGCGCCAGCATGGAGAGCCTAGCGGCGTCCATGTCGTCGCTGCACATGGGTTCGTGCCTGGGCGCGGGCGAACGCGCCGTGTGGGCGCCGCCGGGCGCTCCGGCCCCCTTGCCGCGCGCGCCTCAACCCCACGATTTCAATCCATGGACGGCGCGCCATCCCATGCACGAGTTCATGGCGCACGCCAAGCAACAGTGAGTAGATTACGCTAGTTGTGTGCGTTGTGCAGTAAGCTGTTGGTTATGGGCCCAGTTCTGTGGCGCGGTTATTAGCACCAGTTATTTACGTCAATGTTTCGCTACGTCATATGTCAAGACACATCGATACTGTAGAAATTCTCTATCCAGATTAATTAATAACATATGCAATAGACACAACGTCTGAATTTCATTTTCACAGTTTTATGTATATTTGGCTTCCGCACCACTGGAACTGATTCGTCGTAAGAAACTGGTGCTCATCCTTTATTTGTTTGCTTATAGACCCGGTCAATGGCATAAGGCTAAAACTCATGTAACAATTTCTTAGCAAAGATTTGTTACCTGTACTTTTTATGCGGTAGTTTTAACAGTTCCTTTGTGGCCACGCATGCAGAAGCAACTGGCTGAAATTGCAATCAGAGAGAAAAAAATACAATCCCCTTGAACTCTGATCGTAGCAATCAGGTTGGTCGTTTTGCGTTTACTATTAAGATAGGCGTATCGTAATACAAAGTTTACAAATTGCTTTTTCTTTTGCATGTACGGATTTGGAGGCTCTCGAAGCCGATTTAGAGGTTAAATTATTTTCGGAATATCTAAGAATCACAGCGTCTTGTCATTGACTGGAGTAATAAAGCCAGGGAATAGTTGACCATTTTTTGTTGTGATTGGAGAAGAGTTAGATGACACTGCTGACTAAACTAGTTTTCGTTTTTACGATTATTGGAGTTGTATAAGATTTCTCTATCACCCGCTTATAATATCGTCTGCACACAAGATCAACCAGCATTTATTTAACTCTTCTTCAAGCTGGACCTATCTATGTTTGTACGTTCCGAGGCACATGGATGTTTTGTTTTCTCGCTGCACAATTGCACCGCATCTACTCACAAATCCTCGTATTTGATTTGATTTCATTTTATTAATTAATTTATTGCATGAATTATTTAAGGAGCGCACGATATGTGCATCGCCGCATGTTTGAGCGGCTTTTTTTATGGTGGAGTGTAAGGAGCTCGATACATTGTATAGGACGAGAGAAGTGCATTTTTGAGACTACTACTTCAGTAGAAGATAATCAATTCCATCTTTTGGTTTTTGCCGAAGCTCAGAAATGCATTTTTCTCCGGTGAAAGGCATTTTGCTTGTTTGTTATCATCACTAACTTTTTGTTTGTTATTTTGCTAATTGGGGATTGGCTACTTACCGTGCTACTCTGCAAAGCGTATCTACGCAAGAGGCCCACAACCAGCCGAAACTATATTACTAGATATATTTTTATCTTGTTTATCTTGTTACTTTACGTGGATACGCTTCGCAAGAAGCGTTGTAGAACGAGGAATAGGAGATAAAGGAAAATAAAGGTGTCTTCGCATGACTCCAGACTTTTCAAACGGAAGATATGTAAAATTATCCTTCACGTTTATTTTTCAATCTTCTAGCTCTCCTGCACTCCCAACTAAAGACATAAGAGAGGTAAATTTTAATTTTAGACATTATTTTAATTTAATCCTGAATGTATTTTAAGAATCCAATTGAATTGCCTGTATTGAATACATATTCTTAAATTTGTAGCTCTTTGAGGCACCATCGGTATATTTAAGCATGCGTCGTAACATAATGTTTCGTTGATAAGGGCAACTGCGGGCGCGGGCGCGGGCCGCCCTTTCGTCCGCGGCGCCGCGCCCGCCCGCTTTAGTATTACTCGCACTACTGCCGATCCGCATTTTTTGATATTTTTTCAAAGAAATATTCACGTTATTGTACTTTACTATTTCTGTGTATGAATAAGTCTATTTAAAATCAGGTTTTAAGTAAAATCAATTTGGATCTGTTTTCTCAGCAATGAATAAACCCTGCATTATGAAATTATCTATCTACAAACATAAAGCAAAATCTAAACATTTTGTAACGAGACAATAATGAATTTATCTCTCGATGTTTTATGATATTTTTGACTATTGCATGCCAGTATTCATTAATAAATTTAAGTATAATGATTTATCGTTTTTTTAGTTGCTTCCTTGTTTTTATGGATTTAACTGCTTTGGGTTATAATTTAAGTGCACTCCATCTACGCCTTCGAACGCCATTATAACATCAGCCACGCACCTGCGTAATAGTTGTAAGAATGCTTAACTGCTGTACACACATTCATAGAACAAGCTAGTAGGTAAGGTACTTGCTTATTCAAACTCGGTACAAGTTTCTTAGACGGCCCTTATCTAGATCACACACTCATTACAGCTCGCACGTAACTACTGTACTGATCAAGATCGTTAAAGGTTTATTAAATTAGGCCATAGGGCAAGCACGGCTCTTGTTGAGATGGTAAAGGAGGGGCGAATGTTAATATTTACTATGATTTACAGTGATAATGGCTTTGTTGTGCCTACCAAAATTGTTTTCGAACGTTTTCAAAATTCGTGTTCTGCGAAGATCGAATTCTGATTTTGTCTGAGTAGTCAGCAGGTATCGTGAGTACTCAGATCGCTGGGTACATGCAAGCGCCAGCCTTTAAAATCCTTCAATGTCACGCCAAACGCAGCGCGTAGGTAATGTTTAGCAGCAAACAAAACTTGACTTCGGTGGCGCGCGCTCGTCTCGTCTCCATATTATGTATTATATCACCTCGGCAAAGGTGGGCTAGGCAGAGTTGATAAACAGTGGTGTAACCTTATCGGCATGGCGGTGTTTGACAAGTGGGTCGCGCTCAAGATAGTGGAATTCGTAAGTAGATTGCACCATAACATAACGCATGCGAAAGGTTGTTTGGTCACTTAAGAGTGGGCTACTCTTAAGTTACTTTTACGCTTGCTTCGAAAGTTAATCTCGACTATTGAATTCTCAATGATCAAGCATACATTTTTTTGGTTTTTGAATAATTCAAGATAATCTTGATGCGAGTCGTGCTTTTAAATGGTATTTGGTTGGTCAAAGTAGTCGGGCTGCTTTTAAAAGAAAAATGCAGTTCAAGCAGTTTTGATAATTAACTAACTAACAATCATTACGTTGATTCAAATCTTGTCAATTTTGCGGCTAACGAGTTTGCTGACTCGAGAGTTCTGTACACCTTGCATCAATGTTTTTAATTATTTGTCTAATAGTTTATTCACGATTAGGTCAAGGTATTTCATCGTAATAAGCAATGTAATTTTAACGAGGTTGAGATTGATCTACTAGAAATCTTTATCGCTTCTGACTTTAAGGATTTAAGGTTTCTGTGTTTTTACAGCATCCCTACTTATCTTTACGAAAACTCTCAGTGCTAGGAACCTGATAATGAGCACAATTATATTTGAAAGGAACATGAAAAATAATTGATTAATGTTTAAGATAAACTATTACAATTTGAAATAATAAATGGAACAAAACAATTTAGTATAGATAGGAATGCATTCAAGATCGTTCTCGCTCGAGGGTAAAGCTAGATTAATAATAATACAGGCAGTAGCTAAGTAGACAAATCTGAAACATCCTGTAATTTTTGCATGAACAGAATCTAGACGTCACCCACACAATTTTCTTCAAGCATGACACACGTCTCGAGCATTAGGATCAAATAACAAGCTGCTGGCATTGGAATACATAATGATTTTGCTATTCATGTGCTAATTTTCATCTGTTGAAAACATGGCTTTGGTTAAAACTAACTTCTTATTTAGAGATAACAACTGATATCTTGGCTACTTCCCATTTGGTAAGCTTCCCATTTGGTAAACCTCAAACTTTACCTACTAAAAAGTTGCGTTTGGTAAACAATTTGTTACTTCATACATTTATTCCCATTTGGTAAACCATGATTGTATTATTATTTTAGTGCGGTACAGTCAGAGTCAAATGCTTATTGAAACTTTATTCTGAAAGTAGCTAAGTTGTGTTCTCTTCCTTCTAACTTTTTAACTTTGTAGCAGAATGAAACAAATTTAATCGAGTAGCTTTGTGTAGGAACTGCCAACGAATATAGTCAAATGATTGGACGGATTTTCAGTTATAGCTATAGGAGTCTTGGACAGTTGGATAACTACTATCAGCCTTCATTCAGGTCCATATAGACAGCAAAATTCTGGGCATGCGAATTTCAGAAATAGTAATAACTATTTGCCGAAGTATGGTAATACAATGATCTGATATGTTCTTAATAGTAAATATACTTTTGCTGTCCTTTAGCATGCAAATATTTAGCTTCATGATTTTGTGACAAGACAAGACAAATTGATTTCCGAGTTTTTAAAATTCATTTTAATCATGACAACTAATTAATAAAGTCCATTAATTATAAAATTGTCATTCTAAAAGCAATTTTTCATTTTAATTACTTATTGTTTTTGACACGTTTACAATGAAAATCGAAATAAATATATGCTTGAGTGTAAAGTTAGTGAAATAAGGTCTTCTACATGGAATCTGAAATCATCTAATGGAAATCTTACGACAAATCTGCGATAAGTCTTTATTTACGTTTCTGGATGGAATAGGTACTGGTCTCGTGTATGACATACATACACGCATGACATTAGGCGGTTAGGCAATACAGATAAGTGAATCATCATCAATCGTTCTTGGTAATTAAGATGTGATTAGATGGTTACCGATCTTACGCTCCAGCGCAGACAATAGTTAGTGTCATGTTAGTAGTTTCAGTGACAAATTTGATTTTGATTTCCGGCAGCAAACATACATTCAAATTAACTTCTTCTAATCTCTTTTAAGACTGCTTCTTATTTGTCTCAGTTCTAACTCGAAGTAATCTATATAATTGTAAGTAGAATGTACTACAATACTTCTACCTCATCAGTTGTTATAAAAAAACGGGATATTTAGATTTGTGAGTTCGAAAATACTGTCTGTTTGTTGTGTTACATGTATTTTGTTGATCATGGTAAATATCCCGTTTTTAGTCAAAAATGTGTTCATAACCATGTCAGTTTACTTGTCAAAACTTTTTACTTACAAAAGTTGTACTTTTACCCCAATGATAATTTGTTACCAAATATGCTAGTTCATGTCCAATTCATCTTAAATACGGCTAACCAACCCAACCCAGGCTCTCGTTCTGCCCTATAACTGACGGAGTAGACAGGAAACTGTTTTAAACGGATTGAAATATCACACGAGCTAACAGCTAATTAATTTGTGGACGCCCTAGATCGACAATCTGAAACGCTAATTAATTAAATAACGATTTAATTAGCTAATCCGAAATATCGAGCTTAAACAAATACCTAAATAGGTATTTATTTTGAGCTCGATATAATTTATTTTCATCGATCTGACCCATAAATTATAGACCATATCCGAACCTACGTGTCGTGGTTACTGCGGTAAACTATTCAATTCATAACGACGCACGCGCTATGCACGTTCGCATCTGATTTTCCTCTACAAGTGCATTCCTTGTTTTCCGCTACAATCCATTAATATCTAAGCATCATGCTAAACACATTCAGTATTCAATTCACGGAAAGCTGGTTGTTCTAAACAAGTAAATAAGCAATCGCCGCTTGCGTCTCCAATGCCACTCCCACGCTGGACACTGACGTCAAAAGTGTTAAAGGCCGAAGAGCCGTCCATTGTTGGGGGACAATGGTGATGTTTCCTTTTAGATGGGATGCAAGGTCTGCATATATGTTTTTTGCGAGATCGAAGAAGTTCCTGACACTACTGTCTGCTTTTGCTTCTGGTTTTGTGAGTCTGCATGTACCTACCTAACGAACAGCATGGCAAAGGACGGTAAGTAAAGTCTCTTAACATATTACTGTCATTTTCCTATTCCTGTACCTTCTTTATTCTTTATTTTACACACAAATAAACACTTAAAATAGGCAGAATTAAATGACACGTACAAAGGCGAGCTTAACCCTAAACAGAGTTTTCTTCCAGCAAACCTTGAGCTAGAGAGAGGTAATTATAGAAGAAGGAAAAAAAAATCCTAAAAATAACTAAACATATATAAACCATGCTAAAATATATAGATACTATAAAACATATACAATACATTTTTTAGAGAGACAGATAGTGCTCTTTAACTTTTCTCCTGAAGACATTAATACCTTCATCGGACAAGGCGAGGAAGTCGAGAAGTTGAAAAACTAAAGTTACAGACATAGCTCTTAGCAAGTTGAAGGGACGATGGGTAGGCTATCTTCCCAAGCGGTTATTTGCGCATAACCGCTTGGGAAGAAAGGAAATGCGACCACGAACCGAACCGGACGCGGCAGTGTAGGCTGGACCCGAGGGACCAATGACAGATCCTCATTGAGGGAAGTCGGTGGATGGAGGTAGCCCAAGATCGAGGTACTCTTAGGAGAGGCCTATGCCCAGCAATTGACTTCTACAGGCAGTCGACGATGATGATGTAACGACGTCAGTTACTTAATAAGTGGTTGCGAAAGGAGTGTTCAATTCCTTTTGAAAAGTAAAAAAGATTGGTGCGACTTGTGACTACTAAAAAAATTGTCGTAAGTATTCGTAAATCAGATAGGCAAGCCAAGGTTTTAAAAATATCTCGTTAATCTAATTTGTGTGTCGAAATAAAATATTTTTTCTCGTTTGTACAATAATTTATTTTCTCACTGTACTTATTGTGTGGTTTCGGTAAATCACAGTTGGTGTGCGTGGCTTGCCTGGTCGCTAAGCGCGTGTCTCAGGATGACGAAGCCCGCCTGGCGCTGCTGCTTCAGAAGTTCTCCCGCGAGTGGTCGCTGCTCACCTCCGTCACGTGGGACTCCGTGGGGGGCGCCTTCGCTGATGCTATTTATGGAGGTAAATACTTTTCAGGCTAAAATACTCCACATAATATAAACTTCTATTTAGGCTGTTGTTTGAATAAGATTTAGTTTTTAACTAAAGGCTACCGAGATGACCCTGAAAAAGGCTTATTCAGCAATGATGAAATAATTATTTTGGTGATCCCTAGTAGAAGATCCTTTCATGCACTTGTAAAAAGTCTTAACGAAACCAAATGTAAAAAAGAGCTACGAAAGCTCCTACTCGTTTTTTTTTACACTTGGTAAAGCTCACGTTACTAATTATACAGATTGACCAAGCAGCAAAATAGCTGGCTTCTCGGATGAAAACTAAAATGAGCAAAAATTATGAAGTCTACGTTCCGTAGTGTCGATTGTAATCCAGGCTTCAACTACAGGTCAATGTCATCAGATTTTCACATGCCTTCAACAGCTAACGGAATATGTTGAATACAAAACCGTTCATGAAACTTCTTGATGAAAGAGTTTGTTCGGAGAGTACTACCGCCGCATCTATTTCTGCCGCCAAGCAGATTACTGCTTGCCGAGCATTAGCTTGCATTGTTCCGGTTTGAGGAATATGGGTGTCAAATTACTGGCATATGAGAGACACCTTTGTCTTTA
Source organism: Perizoma affinitatum (assembly GCA_961405105.1). Taxonomy (NCBI): domain Eukaryota; kingdom Metazoa; phylum Arthropoda; class Insecta; order Lepidoptera; family Geometridae; genus Perizoma; species Perizoma affinitatum. The sequence goes on from OY560199.1 coordinate 2,960,078, forward strand.
TAGCAGGCAATGCATCGGCAATGATGTCGGTATCTAAAACATAATAGACAATGGTAACCGCTTACCATTTTGTGGGCCGTATGCATGTTTGTCTCTAAATATAAAAAATAAAATTGCTGCCACACAGCTGGGAAAAACTCCACCACTGTCTACTAGTCTACTGACGACCTATGGCGCAGTGAGTAAAAACCCGCCTGAGACGCAGAAGGTTGCGATTTCTACTGGGGGAAAAATGTTTGAATGATCTGCAAATATTTGTCTCGGGACTGGTGTGTGATATTTAGTATATCAGTCATGGAGTTCCCATAATACAAGCTCTGCTTAGTTAGGGGTTAGATGATGCTCTGTGAGAAAAGTCCAGTATTATTTATTTAGTTGTTAATTCTTATAGTTTGCTCTCAGGTTACGTGATAATAACGTTCGTACTGATAGTCGCGCGAGTCATGCAAGAGATACCGAAAGGGCGACGGATCCTAGAGGGACTGTTCCTAGGATTGGGAATGCTGTTCTTCATTATAATAGGTGAGTATTTAACTAATGCCCGACTGCCTTAAGCTAAACTAAAAACTTAGACATAAACCTGTTGAATGGTTTTACAAAAATAATAAGTAGTAAAATAATAAGTCTTTGCTTAAGCTTAGTGGAGACAGGCATAAGAGATTAATCTTTCTTGGTTTTGAACAATATTTTCTATAAAAGCGAGGTAATTACCACGATTTGTGGGTTTTGTTCGATTGCCAATAACATAGTAATCATAGTAAATATCCTGAAAATTCGACTCCCGCGTTTTCTTATTTAGAAAATATCTGTTTCTACATGTACGAGAAATCTACCGATACAATCGTTAATTCCATTCCATTTTTTCTGTTATGCTTATTTTTCCATAGCTACGTAACTATTAAAATAATGAGAGTTATAGTTTCCAATATAGATAGGTCACGGGTTCGATTCCTGAATCTACATATATACGGTATATACCTCACATGTTCGTATGGAATATACTAGTAAGTTACTAATGGTACATGCATTACTATCCGTAATGGAACATTTCGTAATGATCGTCCCTTACCGATAGTAGGATGGCGTGAAAATGGAAATCGTAATGTTTTGTTAGATGTCCAAAGCGAACACACCTTACGCACCTACGTGACGCAATGTCTGAAAATGTGCGTTCCTATTTTTTCAGTGGTGTCGTTTTAATTCTTATTCAAAGTTTATTGGAAAAGTTATATGTCAAGGTCTGATAACTAGGCTGGCCAATACTTACTTCCAACTAATACTATACATGTGAAAGTATGATTGGTGTTAAAAGTTTGTTGCAGTTTGTTACAAATACATAGGCTAGCTTTTTTACCCGGGGGACCACGTGAGCGAAGCAATGCTCAGAAGTTAGTCATGAGTAGCATATGTTGGTGACTAACTTTCAAATTAAAAAAAGAGTTTAATTTGCCTGTGTTTATTATTTTTTGTATGAGACAAACTGTACAAGACACCTATTTTTGAAAAATCATGTTTTTGTATGATATATAACACATATCAGTGCTCGTGACTGTACCATGAACATTGTATATAATTATTCCTCTTTGCCCCACCAAGGCGCCCCCACTGGTGGGGCAAAGTGGAATGGCTTAAATTTTGCAGTGTAATGCGAATTAGTGGGCTGCCCAGACAGACATTTAGGAAAATATTGTTTTTATGTTCGTTGATGTAACTGGGAAAGAACGGTGATGGGAAAATGCTAACAACTTATCGTCGACTATCGATGTTGACTAAATGAGTGTAATTTTCACTAGGTGGACTGGAACTCGCATCCCTTGACTCGGTTCCACGGAACCTCGCCGTCAACGCCTCAGTCCTGGGCAGCCTGTCCCTGGTGGTCGCCGCCCTCTTCCTGATCGACCTCATGGGGCCCAGGATCTACACAACCACGTCGCAAGCTCAGACGGATCCTATATCCTCACCTAAAGTGGAAAAGAAAGTCTCTATAGCCAATCCGCCTACCACAAACGGCCACCTGTCCGGCGAGAAGCTAAATGGGCTGAATGGACATTTGCCTGCTGAAAGACCGAAGGATCTAGACTTGCATAAGACAGCGGATAAGGATATAGAAGCTAAAAAGGAAACAACGCTATTAGAAACGTCACTAGACGCCATAGACGGCGAGACGAAGCTATACATCGACGAAATGTTAGAAAAGACAAAGTTTGGTTCCTTGCGGAATGGTATCGAAGGCGGTAACTACGTCAGGCTATCCGATCCCATATCGGAACCCGATAGGTTGCATTACGAGCGTGAACTCGCCAAATTCAATGATAGATACTTCAGAGATTTCTTAGACAATTTCGCAGGAAAACTCACCGTTAGAGAGAATTATCTGCCAGAACCTCACACGCCTGTCTTCGCAAAAGTGAAGACTGGACGGTTGAAGAGTTTGTACGACGAGGAATCTCCGACATACGAAAGAAATAAATCAAATTACGAGAAAAAATCGCCACCCAAAGCTAAGACTGTACCGTCTCCGACTTTGCAGCAGTTAGAAGATTATTTGAAGAGTTCATCGAAGTCTAGACGTGCTGATACTCCGGCGCTGTTCCCGATGGAGCCGATAGAAGAGAAAGAAACGACAGATACAGATGGGAGAGCTTCAGGCACTCCCACAGACCCGGGCTACGTGCAATACACTGCGGGGAGGTGGGCAGACAAACACAGAGAATTAAGGACACCTCGGCATAGTCCCACTTAGTGAATTGATTCTGACCTAAAACACAGTGATTTTGTTTTTAATATTGACTGTCGAACAAATCCACCTAAAGTGTGCGTTTAAGTGAATAAGCCATAAGTTTATTAATGTACGAAACTAATATATCTTTTGCATAAATATTTAAGTTAATATAAGAATTTAACTCCCATGTCTGTTTTTTTTTTCAAATTCAATTAATTGCGATTTTTTATACGTTTTCTCACATGAAAATTGTTTAGGAACAAAAGAATGAACGGGCAAGGTAAGACGTAAACATATCATGGAAATACATGAATGTAGGAAGTTCATTGCTCCACGCTAAGTGGAAGATTACACTTAATTTTAAAATAATGATCGTGCGACACATACTTATTCGTATCCTTGGTAGATAAATACAAACACTTTTAGCTGTGATAATGGAGGCTACACAAATCTTAGAACATTTTAATTAAGACAACTTAACTGCTCGGCTAATCTTCAAATTAAGTTGTTAGGTGTCTCCTCATTTTCCACAATTGTCATTTAAGTTCTGGCTTGTAGTTTAAGTTTCAAGCAGGAGATTTAGACATAATATGCTGACAGGAACGAGTTACTTCCAAGACTAGGCTAGAAACTGACTTAGAACGAACGGTATGCATTTCCGCATAATAATAGGATGTTTATTACGCTACGTGTGACGAGCTAAGCTATTATGTTGTGTGCATAATAGATATATCCTATCCTACTAATATTATAAACGCGAAAATTTGTGAGGATGGATGTTTGTTACTCTTTCACGCAAAAACTACTGAACAGATTTTGATGAAACTTTATATGAATATAGCTTATACTTCAGAATAACACATAGACTACTTTTTATCTGCGTAACGCGGGCGAAGCCGTGGGCAGAAGCTAGTTTAATATATATGCGCCCCTGATTCCTGTTATATAAAATTTTCCACGTGAAAATCAAAATAGCGTGTTGGTTAAGCTATGTATAAGTTGTAAACATTAACCTTTGGTTTGAAAATTAACAAAACGATTGTCTGAACTGAATGGCGATCGGTTACGCCGTTTCATATTCAACCATCTATTGTAGCGCTCGCTAGTGACTTGTAGCGATAGAACCTATTAAAAAACCATACTTGAAGACTTCTTACAAACATATACCGGCTAAAAATTGTCAGTAGGATTTTAGACGAGGCGGTCCACCAATTAAAGACCGATGTACGTCTGTACTAGTATTATATCTGGGACGTCGGTAAGGAGTACACTCAAACGCATCTAAAATAACAATGCTTTTAATGCTCTTACTAAATTTTGTATTTTTTTACGTCTGTTTTTATTGTTTGTGGGTTTCCAAGTTTCATGACAAACGAATACACATCCGCCTCACAAGCATTAATTAATTTACAGTCTCAACTTGCAATTATTCGCATCAAAGTTCAGACAAACAAAAACAAAGATCAAAAATAAAAAAAAATACATTTTTGGATTAAGTATCAATCATAGAGTACCCTCCAAAATTTTTAAAATATATTCAATGTACTGAATTTGACCTGTTACATTCTTATTATAAAATAGACATTAGAATATCTGGAAAATTCAGCTGAGAGGTGAATCTGCAAGCTGGGATTTCTCTTAAACTCCATGAGTGTTCTAACTTAGAACACCTAAGACCACATCCACGGAATAGGAAACACGTGTTGATTGATTGTGGGTTCGTACTTCGAACCCGGTCGTGATCCAATGGATTTCGAAAAAATAGTGTGCGTAATTATGTCCTCAAAACATCATGATGAAAACGGCATGCCCTAACATCAATAATGCAAGGCATGTGCCATTGGTTAGTGTTCTTAAAAATAGCGAGATGCTTGTAACCTGTCACGCGGAATGCTAATTAACATGCAAAACGTGGGAATATAACATTAAAATTATCGTGGTTTGGTATCATTTTAGGATATTATTACGACTATACCACGTACCTACTTTACTATTCTCCTGCTGTCGTTTCGTTAGCCGTTTAGTTGATATACCAAATAAAAGATGGGGTTATACTTTTGTATTTTCACGGGTCTTTAATTATTCAGGCACGCATTACAAAAATACATAACTAGAATACAGTTATTTTGGTCTGTTTGGGAACATAACTTATGCCAACACACATACTCCAGATCAGAATATGGCCCTCATCGTCTCATTGAACACGCAGCATGTATTTGTCCTACAATAAGCTACTACGATTGATTGATTCTCTTGAATGGATTTCGCAATGACACCGCTATTAGACACGCTATAACAACGCGTCATTGAGGAGCCTATGCTAATAGGACCTTACAGATGAAATGCATGGTTCATTGAATCTGAAACGTGAATTAGCGGTGTTAGCGAATGTCAAGAACGAGTTAGGTACTCTGGAAAATGGTACTTACCTACCTAAAAGGTTTCAGTGATTTAAGATCTCATTGTTCGGGAAAAACCACTATTGTATAAATCTGTATGATTGGGTACACAAATATTGAAATAAGAGGTAAATAGAAGTGGCAGCCTCGATTGTTCGAGCCGAGTAGCCAGCTGCAATGCAAGAGGTGCAGCTTCGAGTCCCGCTGCGGGAGAGAAGATGTCAAAATATTGCACGATCTGCAGATATTTGTTCCGGGTCTGGGTTTTATGGTACCACGGTTCTTGTAGTTCCTGATACCCACGACGCAGGGAATCCTCGTATCGTGTCAGGACTATGTATGTGTCTGTTAGCTGTTTAAGTATTTATTATTTATTTTAATAAAGCAACAACAGCTATCTATCAAATTAAATGGTAGGCTACCTACCAAACTATTTTTCTAACTTGAAACAACGTTCGTCGCATAATGGCGTGTTTATGCTCAGTGAGTCATATAACATAGATTATTCTCATAAAATGTAAATTAATTGTTATAATAACATCCAGAGGCGGGCTTGTTCTCACGCCAAACCGACCTCGCTGTGACTTGTCAATATGTAATTACAGAATTACGGAAAACAGACACAATACCTGTTATAAAATAAAACAAACTCTGTTATTAGTACAAAATTAATTTAATTCTCTTGAATTCCAGCTAATTAAACGCTACATACTCGTATACTAGAATCTCCCAAGAATTTTCAAAGGGACTAGATTAGATGGATGGTGTCCTGTAACACCAGCAGTGGGCGAAAGCCCGCCTGAGACGCAGAAGGTTGCGGGTTCGGTTTCCGCCGCGGGATAAATGTTTGTTTCTGCAAATATTTGTGTGTATAATATGTATGTATTTACAATATATATATATATATATATATGTAATATATCAGTCATGTAGTTCCCATAACACAAGCTCTGCTTACTTTGGGGCTAGATGATGCTGTGTGAAAAATGCCCAGCAGCATTATTATTATTATTATTTGTCTATGGTAGATTTTATAAGGTTTATAAAATTGAATGTTCCTCATGTCCAGCACATTATGTATGCAGCACCGGGGTCACGCATTAGCGGCAGCCTCGGAGGCGTCTTAGACAAAGGACACTTTTTATAGGCTCGTGGGAATGAGCCCGAAGCGCCGACCTTCGCACATCGTCAGCTGGAGTGCACCAGGGCTACCACAATACTATACATACTCTTGTAAGGGCCAAGCTAAATCTTAATTGAGTAGTCTTGAGTGGAAAATACGGTTGAAACCTATTTGGTTTGTTAAACTTACAAATGTTTTTATTCAGTTTCTAAAATATACTAAATTTTAACAATGATGAAATTTCCTTTTAAGTAAAAATTACATAGGAGATTTCGCTCTTGCTTAGGTATATTTTAACAGTTATTTTGTAAGGCGGTAAAAGTTTTATAAATTTGGTCAGGTGTGAAGTGCAGCGTCTGTGTGGGGGGTGTGTGTGTGTGTGAATAAAGCTATATTGCTGCCCTTTTGATCATTTGAATCAGAAGAAATTGAGTGTGATGGGAAAGATGACAAATATTAAAGAAGCAATCGACTGTGGATTGGATATGCACAATCATTTTATAATAGATTTTTTGTTTATTTTGTTATTTGTTTGGATAGTGATAGTGTAAAATAACTTATTTTTTTTCATTAATTCCAGCACCGTCTTGCACTGCTAGGACAATTAGCATTGAACCCTGATTTACAGAGTTTTCTGAGCGAATGAATGGCGCAAACCAAAGATTTTGGACTCAACAGCACAAACAAATAAAAACAAATATATAAAAATATAATTTTATTGATATCTACATTTCATGAAATATTTTTCGATTATTACAATAAGTACATCATACCGAAATAATTATAATTCAAGTACAATAACATGACTCCGACCTTGACGGTCTTTGGATTTCCATTAAAATCTATGCATTTAATATATTATTTTAACAAATGTATAAGTATTTTAACACTAAAATAGCACCTTTTCAAGAACATCAAACAGTCATTGTTTACAAGGCACGGAAAAATTACATTTATACTTCGTTCTATGGAAATAGCAATACTATTGAGAGCATAATACGAATTCCATAAATACATTGATTGATTACATACAGTATTTCATATGATATTCTTACCATTTATCTTGATTTAATAAATCTTCTAAAATAAATCTTGCTCATATAAGTTGGCCTTGGTAATTGTTCGACGTGTACTTAAAACTTGCATTATTGTTTGAGAAAAACCATAAAACTAATCAATGGAGTACACAATTATATAATTATTTGGACTAAAAGGTAGATACATAGTAAATTGGAATGTGATTAATGGAAATGATTCGAGGGATTATATCTTACATTAATTAATTCTAGATTAAAATAATGACTAAAATGAAAATAGAAATGTTTGCCTACTTGCATTTGTGCCCTAGAGTCCTATTATCATTTCAATCAAATATTACAAAATCAAATCTGTAAGGACGGAATAATACATCACTCTGAGACTAATCTTAATATTTCTTGCTCTTTCACTCGCACTTGAGCGAAAGAGACAATATTAACATTGGTCCGCGGAGCTTAGCTCGTATTTTGAGGTAAAGAAACGTTTACAAGCTATTGCTAGACGTTACGTATACACAGCACAGTCATCCAGTCTGTTCACGACCTTATTCACAACTTAGGTATTGAACGCTGAAACAAAAGAAAACATTAAATTAGTTTTAAATCAAATCGAGTTTATTTTATAAATATAGCATGTAAAGTTGGTGGATACTTAGTAGAGCTTCTCTGTATTCTGCCACAGTGTCAGCGGACAAAATCAAGTACTTAATAAGGTATGTAAGTATTTAAAATTAATTTTAAATTGATATAATTATAAGAGTGAAATAGTCAACCAAATTTATAGACATTAAGTTATAACTATGATCCAATGACCAACCTCAGGGTATATAGGTTACGGTAACCGCCTACCAACAGCCAAGGTGAGCCATATGCATGTTAGTAGTACAATTGAGTTTTCCATATGGCATGTGTGTGGATAGATAGATAGAAAATACTTTATTACACTCGAAATAATATTTCAGCTTAGATAAGTACATACTAAAAACTTTAACAATCTCTAGTAACAACAACTTAACTTAACAGTAACAAACAAAAGAGATAGCAAAAAATATTGCGATCTCTTTCGTGCTTGAGAGCGTCAGTTTAAGTCATGTTTAGTAGGTGTTCTAGAATGGGCAGTTGGACAACGTTGGTGGGTTGTGTAGTTAGTTACCTGGCGAGTGCCTCGTGTCGCGCTGCAGTGCCACGTACTGCCGCACGAGCCGCGCTATCTCGTGCGCCTGCTCCGCCTGCAGGCGCGTCACGCGCTGCTGCAGCAGCGAGCCGCACTTCACGTCCAGGAACAGAGTGCCGTCCTCGGAACGCACCTGCAACAACAAAACACACAGTTAAAGCTAGATCAAGCACATTACCATAACATTTTGTTACTGCGTATTTGTATTTTTCAACTTTTGAGTACCACTGTCGAACATAGAGATAGGGAAATAGAACATATATTTTAATATTTATAAATAAGTTTGAAGCCCTTTCTTCACAAGGTAAGCCCGTTTCCTCGCAAGACAAGTATATTTTTTACAAGGCAAGCCCATTTCTTCACAAGACTATACCATTTTTTCACAATGCATGCTTATTTTCGGGGCGTTAGAGTGTCTGTTTGTTAAGATTTTCCTACGGAACAGCTCAACCTATTAAAATGCAGTTATTTACAATCGTTTTGTTTGACTCCAAGGATAATTTTATCGGCAATAGTTCACACGAGTCCGAGGTTTTTAATGTATGCAAAAAAGTTACTTAGTCATTCATAGTTCATTTAATTAATTCAAAACACTGATGTGATCGCATTGTAGAAGCAGGCAAAGACCTCCCTAATTTCCTTCAAATCCTCGCAATTTAACGTTGTTACAGGCCAAAGGCGCGTCAAGCTCGTCCCGCCATCTCACCCTGGGCCTTCCTTGTATTGAGTGGGATCCAATCTGTTGTGATTTTTGCCCACAAGTCGCTCGACATATTGCAGAAACTAACTAGACAAAATACGATTATTTTAGAACGTACCTTCCTGGTGGATATGAGCTCGGCGTATGGCCAGTGCGTGTCGGTCTCGTGAGTGGCGGGATGCAGCAGATGGACGCCGCGCCTGTTGAGTGCCAGCACGTGCTCGCGCCACTCCCCGCCCGCGCCCGCACCCGCGCCCGCAGCGCCCGACACGCGACGCACCGCGAAGAACGACGACCCGAATAGTGGCCAGCGGGATAGCACCTGTCACAGAACAGAACACGAACCTGAATTTATTTATCTCTCACACAAAAAAAAAATTTTTTTTTGTATGAGAGATGTTTGATTTGGCACAAAAAAGAGTGTATAAAAGCTGGACTTTAGGCAAAAAGCATTTTTTTTCTATCTGCCAACCTCAAAGGTATTTTAATAGAAGGTCAGGCAAATGGCTTGGTAAAGCAGGGTTTATCAGTGGCACGAATCAAACGGAACACTGGATAGATAGACCTCAATTTCTTACCTGTAATACTTTGGCTTTAGCTGCAGCGGGGCTTAATGTCCTCGCATGCGCCCATTCCGTAGCGACCCAGCTGGCCCATTTAGCAGGCCTGGGATCCCTCAGCGCCAGCAGAGGCTTCGGTAGCAGGTACTTGAGGTCTCTGGGGGCAGGGCCTTCGGCTAGGCCGGCTGCTCGGTGCAGCAGCGCAGCCACTAAGGCGGCCTCGCGAAGGACCGGGGCGGCCGGCGCTCCGCCCGACGGCAGGACTAGGAGCAGGCCCTCTAGGTAGTCGGGGGCCACCTGTTTGAAGATAAGATAATATTAATGTTAAGTTAAAAATATTAGTGGTTAAGTTTATCTGAATGTAGATTTTAAGGGTCCTGACTATTAAAAGAACGATTACTTATAGTGTCTGGGAAATCGGCTCCATAGATGTCTTGGGTCAGTCAGCGTCATGTTTACCACAGCTTGTGTGTTTTAAATATATTAATGACTTAGTTTATCTGAATGTAGATTTTAAGGGTCCTGACTATTAAAAGAACGATTACTTACAGTGTATGGGAAATCGGCTCCATAGATGTCTTGGGTCAGTCAGCGTCATGTTTACTACAGTTTGTGTGTTTTAAATATATTAATGACTTAGTTTATCTGAATGTAGATTTTAGATGTAGATCCTGAGGGGGGTAGACTACTAAAAGAACGATTACATATAGTGTCTGGGAAATCGGCTTGTAAATAAATAACTTATTAAGCGTCGATTCACTGACAATCTTGCACCCTGTGATCAGTTACTTTCTAACAGAACATCGTGGTCTTTGTAATAGAGTCAACGTCTTTGTGACGAGACATCTTTATAATAATGAAAATGTTAGTAATGTAGTCTACGTTTTAGAAATGAAGTCGATCGAAGTCTTTGAAGTGAAGCCGGCGTTTTGCAATGGAGTGGACGACTGCAAAGTCCCAGGCGAATTAATAGCATTTTTCATAGAGATCTATCTCTGACTTCCTAACATTTTATAACTTAAGTGCAGACGCGCATAAACGTTTTGTTTTGTTCTGGTGCCGGCTCTTGCAGTTGCTGATGGAAGTGTGTAGTGTACCTGGTTGAAGAGCACTTCCGTGTAGAGCGGTGGCGCGTCCGGCTTTAGCGGGTGGTGCCACACGCTGCGGCAGAAGATGAGGTAGAAGGGATGGTGCGCGCGCTGCAGCTCTGTCGTCACGTCCAGCACGTACTCCTCGCCCGCCAGCGGCATCGTCAGCGCGTCTCCCGCGACTATGCAGTACAACGAGAACTCCAGCCGCTCCGCTTCTGAACTCACACCGATCTAAAACAGAAACAAACAACTTCTGACGTTCCGGAACAAATCAATTGATTAGTAGACCACCTTAGCTTCCTTAGCCTTGAGTTTACCAACAATATAGACGGAAGCGACGGTTAAATCTAATCATGGTTATGATGACAGATTTCTATGAAAACATGTGTCAAAAAGCTTTGATTAGAATCTAACGACACGTAATTGTGTTGTTGAACTCTGGCCTTACCTCGGTATATTTTCAAACTTATGAGCCAAAAATGTATGTTGTTTTTGGTTTTAGATTTACATAAGTACCTCTACTTTTAGTTGTCGGCCTATGTGTAACCATGTTATTTTCATTGTTTGTGCCAAATTTATTCCATTCTATTATATTCCAGTTTACTGCGAATCTCGCGACTCCATATTTCAAAAACCCGCTTTTAGGGAAGCTATTGAACTCCAGCACGAGCGCTCCACGCTCGGCACGTCGCTTACCAGTGAGCATAGGTCATTGACGATGTCCTGCACGACGGTAGCGCAGCGCGTGTTGACGACGCGCTCCGCTCCGCCGGGCAGCCGGTACAGCTGCCGCCTCGCCGACCGGCCGGCCGACACCGCCGTCACCTCCTCCACGCTCGGCACGTTCTTCCGGCCTCCGCAGCGGAGTGTCTTCCGCAGGTTGGTGAGGCAGACCGCGGCGGTGCCTTGGCACGGCCGTCTGCGATCGGCGGCTGCTGCTGACAGGTACTCCACTAAGAACGGCCTGCAATTGAACAACATACGCTTTAGGAATCAGGATTACCACCACAACCTTCATTACTAGGATCAATATCTGTGTGTTTGTCTTTCAAAAAATACAATCTGAGTCTCCTCTGCAAGGTATGAGTCAATAACTATCTTCTAGAGGTTCATGCTCCATCATCGGCCATATCAGCCGAAGGCAGCCTGACCATCCTGATTGATGAATTATTATTCACAGAAAGTGCCAAGGTATTATGCACTAAAGTTAATATAAATCAACTGTAAGATGCTGAACATTGGGTGTAATCTATTACCCCTACAATTTATTTTCATCAATCAATAAGTAATACTTTATGAACCCAGTAAATATTTGTCACATTCCTAAAAAACGCACAACTTATGCGTAACATAAGGGTAGATATCCTGTAATTCAATTGAATACCAAAAAAAAAATAAGACATGGGAAACATGCAAGAATGGTGTAAGGAGCACTGAATCTTCACCACAGCCACACTGGTTATTTCATGTTCAGTCACTAGGATCTTTTAGAAAACAATCAGCCACCAGACCTCAACCGCTCAGGTCACGGACCAAACGCAGGATGACCAAGAAGGAGCCAGAGCTTGGAGTAACTACCGATTGTGCAATAGCGATGCAGAACTAATAACCGCTGGGGTAGAAATGTTCTCGATTGGCGACCACCAACCGGATCAGATGGACCGATGACATTTCAAAGGTTGCGGGATGAAGGTTGCCCAAGATTGCTCGCCGTGGCACTGTTGTGGCTTATATCCAGTAGTGGTACTCTACAGGCTTTTGTTGATAATGCTAGTTACCTGAGCGTGTCCGAGCACGTGAAGTAGGCGGCGAGTATGGACATGAGGCGCCACGCGCGCTGGCACGAGTCCGCAGACTGCGAGCGGTTCGAGGTCGTCTGCTTCATCAGCTGGCAGTAGACCTCGTCGCGTAGTTCCGGCACGGAGTGACAATGCTGGAGTTGTTCATAGTTGAAGTTAAACAATTAAACTTACGATACACTATATCTGCACTTGACCAGACAATGGCAAGCCAGTATATACAGCTAGCATGCCTGTTTCTAGGAAATAATTCGTGACGCACCAGTTTTAAACAAATAAAAAAATCGTGGGTATCAGGAACTACAACACCCAGACCCGAAATTAATATCTGCAGAACATACAAACATTAGTCCCGCAGCGGGAATAGAACCCGTACCTCTTGCATCGCAGCAGGCTACACGCCCGCAGCACCATCGTGGTTGTTAAAAGCACAACAAAGATAAGACTTACCTATATTTTGTTTTACTAATTTAATCGTAATTTGCATATATGTAGTTCAAACGAACACTTCAACTGGCTTGCCACGAAACATAGAAAATAGAATGTCAGCTGAGGACATGTACTATAGTACTCGCAAATATTTAACAGAATGCCATAGTATCTGGCATACCGTCTATCACTACCAGACACTGTTCTGGTATGCTGTCGGTATGTGTAAGAATTAATTATGTTTTGGGTTTGCTACGTCGAGTTACGTAGCCGCAGCTACGTTTTCAAGCAAGGAAAGAGTTGTTACATTCAACGATTTCCTTGTTACATCCGTTCGATTCCGTGCTTCTCCATGCAAAGAATAACTACTTGACGTAACTTTTAAGACACGAATTAAAGAATGAATCTTAAACTGAATAGATACTCAAGTTAGTTTACCCCTTTTTTGATTATGTAATTTTTTTTAACAACCTTTCTTTATGACCATAATTATTTGAATAAATAAAAAAATAAGCACATCTTAATGCCTGTGGAAAGGTTGAATTATATGGAATGAGCTTTTGAGATATCACGTGGTTGCTTCCAAGTTTTTCTTTGACTTTGCATTAGCGTAAAAGGAAAACGTTAGGTAATTGTCTAGAGCACCTAGTCGAGATCACTTACAGACTAGGTAACTTACCATCAGTACGGTATAGACGCATTTAACTTCAGTGAGGTCCTGGTGCAAGTTCCGTTCATTCGGCTGCAGGTCTCCGCAGTAGGCTCGTATGCAGGTGAAGCACTCTATAGCTGGAGGCGCCAGCGCGGGGGGCAGCCTCAGCAGCGGCGCGCGCAGCGGCGTCGCCTGCCACTTCACCACGTCGGTCTGCGCCTTCCACGTCCATTCGTTCCGTTTGGCTTTGCTTTTTAGTGATGAATCCGCTTTCAGGATCTCTAGTCTGTAAAGATAATGCATAAGGATAAATGAATGAGACTACTTTCGAAATATAGACGGGCAAACGTCCGCGATTCTCGATAAAATTCGCACAAAAAAAAACAAAATTAGATAATCTTATTTTTTTTACAATTCCGATTTATGTATGTTAATAATTCAAGACCAACATAACATCCTCCAAAACTCCTATTATTATGAGAATTTAAGGATTTCCACAAATGACGAGAAGCTTTTTGTATAAGTCCTTTATACAAAAACAATCTCCTTCGGAATATGGTGTTTTCACCTTGGCCTATGTAGTGGTAGTTGCAGCTATGCCTGCCTTCAGTTTATGGAAATCTGGAGTAGTCTTATTAAATTTACCCGTTATAGTTGCATGTTGAAACATGGATAAAGGTAGTTCGAAGAAAAGGTGGATTGATTATGTGATGATTAGGTATTTGTAATTATTTTAATAAGAAATATTTTTGTAGGTAGGTGTATAAAAGAACTGAATAGGTATACAGAGTTGACGGCTAAAAGCACGAGAATGGTAGAAGAAAACATGTAAACTGTTGAAAACATGGTAAAGTCAAGGAGCTGATAATGGTGTAACCGAAGCTTTCGCTTCAACACGAAGACATTTAGCAGGATATCTACAACTAAGATGCAAACGTGATGCAACGCAGTTTTATTTTTTGTCTGTTTGTGTAAAGTCACCAGTTCCGACTGTGTCGACGGCTTACACCAGTCACACTGGTATCGCAAGTGTCATGAGACACGAAAATGTCGCAAGTGCCTTGCACTAGTGTCGCGAGTTCTAATAGTGTCACGGGTTTCGATGGGTTTTCCTGCTGATTATGTTGGGTACCTATACATAGATGACCTTACAGGAATGTGAAATGATGACTCTCCTAGGCTCTGCCCGATGACAGATCGACATATGCTGGCGCGCGTGTCACAAAGTATACTGTATCTCTAGTAAGTCTGCGTAAAGTACGTGACGCCGGGCGCCGTACGACCGATGTCGGCAGATGTCGACGATTGCATTACGTACTAGGTATTCGATCAGCGGATTAAAAATAGAACACACTTGCAAATACCGGACGCAAGTGACTTTCAAAACTGAGTTGCTAACTCATGCATTTTGAATTGACACAATGTTGAAACGCAAAATACGCTAACTCACTAATCTTTTTATTAATTTTGTAACTTTGCGTAATGTGAAGTGATTGGTGAAGTGTGCTGTCATCATCGTAGACTCAAGCAATATCTAGTTGATTTTAATTGTCAGACGCATTCATTGAAAAAGTAACGGTCGCGTTCTTTATTTTGTCGGCAACTTCGTTGACATTTATGAGGTTAAAAAAGCTGGTCATTTTTCACACAGCATCATCTAGCCCCAAAGCTTGTGTTATGGGAACTACATGACTGATATAATAATAATAATAATAAAAAATAATAATTTATTGATCAAATAAATTACATAAAAGGTATACTTTAACTTTCTAATGTCGGTACCTACTTCTGAAGTAGGTAGGCATTCGAGCTTATACTACTTATATACTTTTTTGTAAATACATACATATTATACATAGAAAACACTCTGTTTATGTCTGTAGGTGTGTGTACCCATTCGACCTTAGTGGCGCGGCGGGCGAGTAGTTGGCTGAGACGCAAGAGGTGTGGATTCGATTCCCGTTACGAGACAAATATTTCCATGTTTTGCAGATATTTGTTTCGGGTCTGAGTGTTGTAGTACCATACTCGTAATTCCTGTACGTACATACATACGATACAGGAAATCTTAATGTGGGATCGGGACTATGTATATGTGTCTAACTGTAGATTTAGTTATTTTTTATTGGTACAGCTATATCAGTTTGAGATCATGTCATATTTTAGACACCTCTGTTTTTTATCAGATAGTTTATTTTTGACCTGCGGCAGTTCACAAACTAATGGTCGAGTACCAAATAATTATAATGTCTTATAAATTAGGTAGGTAGTAGTAACTATGCGAATGTTCGTTTAGTAGTCTTTGGTAGTCTATGTAGTTTTCACTTTACATACGCGTTCAATCACATAACAAAATTCACACACACGCAGTAAGTGCTAAAAGCACCCTATTGTGTGGTGAATATAAACATTGTTCTCTAACATAGTTTACCGGAAGTGACAGCGACGATGCATTCGATGCAAATGATAGTGCGTGAGCCAGACACCGTGATTTTAACAACAATACTTTTCCAAACAGGGTTATCTACTTTCGTTGACCATTAAAATAATAAAACTACGCTTTTTTGAGAAGAATAGCTTATAAAACCTCGACTTACTTTGACTCGGACAATTTTAGTGAAACGAACCAAAAAATAATGTTGCCTTCACTGGTTTTTTTACTAGCGACGCGACATTAGAATCCTGTATTTGCGTTTACCGTAAGAGGTTGTTTGTTTGTTTGTATATTTGTCAACCGTAATTACCTCCGAAATGGCTTACCCGATTTAATTTTTAAGAAATGTTCTGTTTACGAAGTAGCTAGGCCAGTTTAGTTAGCCATTATCATTTTATTTATGCACAATTTTGGGAAGTTATATCTTAAAGTTCCGACGACAGCCCTATGGACGGGCGATTCATCGGTGTCCACAATCCGTGACCAATTGTTTGCGCAGCCGACGACGAGCGTACTAACCTACAGCGACTACTCTCACCCTTTGTTTGTTCTACCTACACACATAATACGCTAAATTACTAGAGAGGTAGGTAATAATAAGTTGCAGTACCTACTATATAGCAAAGTATTTACCGTAGTAGGCTTAGACTTCATATATTCTGTAGTAAAATCTATGCAGTTATAATACGGTATCTACTATACTGAAGATTAACCCAGACTTACGAGATCAAATATAATTAGCTGTTGTAGGTATTGCTGTTTGTCATAATGATAATGTGCTCACTGTAGTAGGTACGAACTTAATGGTAATATAGTGGTTAGACACTCACTCTGTAAGAAATCAGAGTCTGTTAGAAAACTAGAGTGTCATCTGAAGGGACGAGAGTGAAAATGTTTGGCATTATGGCTTACTTACCTCGACAGAAACATTCTGGAATCAACAAGAACTAAGCAGAATTTAAAGATTACGATTATAAAAAGCGTTGGTTGGTATAAAATTGGTACACATAAACAGTCTTGCTTCGGCGATTGATTTAACGATACAAGCTAGAAATAATCAACTGTAGAAAGCTAATCACGGAAATGTGGGAAACGAACGGATCGGGAAATCCTTAACCTGCCTGAGTTTTTATAGCTCCTGTAACGTATGAATGAAGCATAATGATGAATTTTGGCCTTCAATAATGAATAAGTTAAGTGGAGGCAAAGGTTGATCGATGCTATCGCATTTTCTCATTACGTTAGGTAAAGCCTTATAAGTAACTATAGTAAGTAAAAATACAGGAGCAAACGCAAATCGGCTTTCGAAGACAAAAAAAAAACACTAAAAAAAGATCTCACAAGACAGGAACGATGCTGTCGTCTTCTTCAAACTCTCCAGCCAGGCTGTCAGCCGATATGCAATCCGAACCGACCGACATGACCGCAGCCTATCGCCAACTAACGCGAATCATTCGAAAGTATCGAACTTCGACAACTATGAGGAAGCATTTTTGAATGAATAATTTATACATTTCAGTATGTTTACATTGTTGCCTGGAAAATGTTTACATGTGTACGCAAAGATAGCTCCCGCTCATGATATGCCTAAGCGCGAAGCCTTTAGGCAACCTCTATATTGCGAATACCAATTAATTTACGCCACCCACGACTACTACAGGTACCGGAGTATCAATTGTCAAAATATTAGATCTGATTTGCCATAGCAAATTAATTGCTACACTTTATTAGCGACACGCGAAGAAACCTAGAGTCCATATTCGACACCAATATTGAACCAAACAAGAAACCGAGACAGTTAACGAAAGAAATGTAAGTAAAAAAGAAACACGACACAAACACTGATCAAACTGTTGAACCGAAACGCAGTTTTTTTTTCTACACACTCGCAATAAGTGAAAATACGTTCCTTTAATTCACTAGCGATTCGTATTTGAATGAAAACCGCGCGACAAAATGAAAATGCGTTCGGATACTTGCATTCTGTACTTGAGCCGCGCTGCAGCAGCACACGGCATGGTCGAAGGTTACGTCTCTTCTGCCGTGTCGCGACCTCAGTGCGTTCTGCGCGACCGACACTCATAAACTAAGCAGGGCTGGTCCACTTTTCCGAACGGTTTTTATGGTGCATTGTTTGGCCGACAAAGTGTTACCTAATCTGAAAATCTCGTTGCGAAAAGCTTTTGTTTTCATTTTTAGATTCCAAGTTTCCACTGAAGATTTGAATCTATTGGAATCGTGTCGTGTAAAGCCGGATCACCTATTTCTTCTCTGCATTTCTATAAGTGGATTTAGTTTAAAGACGCTTTGAGTAGAGTTAAGAAGACACGAAGCTGTTATTAATGACTGTACCTGAGCAAACAATCGAAGCGAAACCTGAGCAGTCATTGTTGCGTGGAAATTGGAGCAAAATATTATTGTTTTCGCTCATATTTCGGTTAAGAAACACTAGTTTTAAGGCCGTAACACGGAAGATGTATTTCATGTTTATGTCAACACCATTAAAAAATATGTGTGCACACAGGTATTCTACTTATGTAAGTGATCTTATAATACACGCTTTGGGCCCTTTGTGTTTTGTATTTGTTTCTATTTGGCAACCCTGATAGGCGCCTTTATGAAAGACGAATAAAAAGTGGGCAATGATTCCTAGATTGCGTAGGAATCCTGCATTCAATGTTAATAGAACCCACGGTTTTTAGAAAGCATTGTATGGTGGTACGGGGCGGCTCGGTAGGGAAACGTAACCACATGCCAATTAAAAAGGTTAATGATGCGATGATACCTACCTACACTTGAAGTCTATGCACTCGTAGGTATGGTGACACTACGTTAATCCATCGTACCACTGGTTTTTTCTTAGTTACTCTGATTTAGGCCAGTGATCAGCTTTAAGTAGGTATTAAGAGTAATAATAAACATTTTTATTTCAGGCAACAACATAAACAACATTAAAAAATGATGACCGATATCATAAATACCTTAGAGACTAACATACATATTACGATTACAATGGTATAACCTATATATATATATAACATATATACGTAAAGTCTGCGATGTGTTGTGAAATTGCGCAGTTTCAAATAGTCGCCCGCGAAAAGGACAGCACATTTTTCGGGTCATAATTCATCACTCATGAAGATCGAAAGATGTGAATTCAGGACACGGCACCAAAAACATTATTGGATTAGCTTGGTTTAATGTCTTTGAACAATGTCTCAGTAATTAGGTACACTAATTTGATCAAATAAATAAGCGCGCAGATTGCAAATGTCACTGATATCCAAAATATAGTCATCGGAACAAGCATCTATCTAGATCATGCAAGATCATTTAGCGCCAGGATCTCACATGTTCTTGAATTTCAGGTCCATTCATAAACGGTAGTTTTCTACCAGTTTTCAGTCTTGCTCAATTTGAACACCAGTGATGCTTTTTTGAATGCGTAACTCTTAATTACGTTGCGTAGTATGTAATAGTAAATTAAGTAATAATGTTTTAGGTTTTGTGCGTTTAAGTGTTTTTTCACGTGTAATCCGTTTAAAGTGTTTCATTTTATTTGTGTTTTTTTTAAAGTAATTAACCGTACTTAGGGAATACTTCGATTCTACATTCAAGTCATAATTATCTTGTCTTGTTCGATACAGTTTAATGATTACTTATATTTGACTGTTTTTACATTTGCGGCGCGGTGCGTCGTATCTTCGACACGGCCCGTTAAATTTTGAGTTCTGTTTTCATTAATTAAATTAATGTTTAATTCACATTTTAGAGGTATCAGTGCTAGTAGGCCGTGGAGTAAAAAAATGTTTTGTGTTTGTGTATGCCTTTTATTTGTTTTACTTTGGGTTGGTTATGTTACCTTCAATGAGCGTTAAGTATACCGTAGCAAAATTGTAAAACCTCGATGTTTTCAATTGCCTATGGCAGATCCCCCTAGTGACTAGTCGCGAAAAAACGTATTTAGATACGTTTAAACTATAACCCTTGAAATTAATTTCAAAAACAGCATGTCAATTGGATACGCTTTTTCGGAGATGACTGCGGCATGGCAACATGTTGTAGCATATGCTGAGCTGAAGGCCGTTTCATCACCACTGTGGAGCCTTCTTTATTTTTTTTTTTTTTTTTTTTTTTTTTTATACTTTAGTTTTCAGTAATATGTTTTATTAAAACATAATTTATAAGTGGTGGATGAATAAATAAATATCTATCTATCTAACAGGCAAACATAAAAGACGAAGCGATAAGATTAACCATTGTACTTTAAGCTTTGTAGTTTTGTTAAGTTGTTGTCAATATGGAATTTTCATTTATTCATTTATAGAACACACACAAACATATAAACAGCCTCTTATGGTAAACACATGTACGGATCTTTACGTCTCTGGAAAAATATGATGTAATAATGTACTTACTCAGGGCTCTGTCTGAAGTGGTCAACAGCAAACTGCAGCAGTGGATGTCTGCCGTCGTGCTGCGGCGTCGACTGGTCTCTCCTGTCATCCCTGTCTCTATCGCGGTCTCTCTCTCTCTCCCTCTCCCGCGGCATAGGAGACGAGGTCTGTCCTCGCCTCTCTATGTGCTCCCGATCAGTCTCGTCGCGAGACTCTCGCAACTCCCTGGAATCGCGAATCTCTCGGGAGTCGCGCATCTCTCTAGATTCACGCATCTCTCTTGAATCGCGGATCTCTCTAGATTCGCGCATCTCTCTCGATTCGCGCATCTCTCTCGATTCTCTCATTTCTCTTATTTCTCTCGAGTCTCTCGTTTCGCGGGATTCTCTTGGTTCGCGACTGTCTCTTTCCGGTCGCTCTTTTGCTACTCCATTTGTAATTGGCTTTGGTTGGACCTGTAACAATAAAATACTTGATTGGCTAGTTGTTTGAAGAAATAAAGTGCCTAAGACGTGTCCAGATACGCTATGTTAGGGTCCCGAAGTTGCCTCATACCATAACTACTAAAGTTATCATTGGAAGTCGAACTTATTGTCGTTGGTATGAGTAGTTCCTATCAAGTGTTACATACTTCTAACCCTAATTAGATAGTAAGATAGATACAGTCTATATTGCACACCAAAGAAAAATACAAAACAGGGTTTTTAGTAAATTATAATTAATAGTGTACCATACACTACAACATTTCGATTATAGCCAAGATTCCGCTTTCTGTCAATGCAAATAGGATGTAGTGATTATCTAAGAAATTTATTTGACCAATTACGCCTGTTCGTGCTAATAGAGACATTGCGCGGGAGCAGGAAAGCGTGAAGGTACGGAGAATGCAACTAAATTAAAGTACACACGCCCAATCGTAATAACGAGATCATCTCTATTATATGGCCGATTTACACTTTACACTTTTCAATTTGACAAATTATTATTTGATTGAATCTGTTTCATATACGGTTGTTATAGTAGAGCTCCTTTCGAAAGTGCTCATCCGGGGAAGTAATACCACCGTAGCTGTTTCTGCCGCCTAGCAGTAATGCTCGTATTGCTGTGTTGGAGCTTTAAAAAATACGCAAATAACGCAACATCCCGAAATCAATCTTTTTCAATCTTAAAAAGCAGTCACCTTTGGTTTTCTTTTAAGGGTCTTCCTGCTCAGCGTTCTGATAACTCCATAGAAATTCTCCATTGCCACACAAGCACTTTTAAACCTAACGGTCACGATTTTCGAGATTCATCGATATACATTCAGTCGATTTTAATTCGGTATTTATATTCACGCTCACTGCTGTTAAACTACACTTTTAGCTCACGGTTGTAAGCTAGCAGGCGAAAGGTGTTTAAAATATTTTTATCGATAGTGCATTTTCGCACAGCGCCGGCAAGGTGCAGCGTAGATGTGCGCCCGCGCAGCTAGCTCGCGTGCCGCCATCCTTATAAATATTGATGCAATCTGGATATTGTGTTCGCTCCGATTAATCGCTAATTTCTTTCGTAATTCGAATTCTTCGTTTATTATAACTGATATTTTAACGGTGACCGACATAAAGCACTAGCTTTTCAGACAGATTTATTATGATTTTAATATTTTTTTAATACGCTATACTGAACTTGTTGCAATGTAAAAAACATACAAAAGACATCAACGCGCTACTGCGTTAGGTATGTTTGTACACTTTGAGATTTAAGAATACATTAGGTCGGTTCTAAGGCGGGGCGGATGTTCAGAACCTGTCTGTGAATGACCCGGCTCTTGGAAACACGGCTCCACATCTAGGAAACGATCAAACAGTAAATTACTTAAACTAGGCTATCACTAAAAGATCCTACCTCAAAGAGTAGTTCGATATGTATGACTGTTCCATTGATTTGGCGGCTCATTTTGCTCAGGCGCTGTTAGTATTTTCTTTACTGCTTTGCAATTCGGTTTTGCAAAGGCGCTGGTTTTATGTAAGAAATCTTAGTAATAGAGGTAGGTGATCTCGCAGCTTATCTGAATTACCCACATACATGACTTTTGATTGTAATTATGTAAATAGTGTTGAACCCATGTTCCATCTTAGAATACCTATTTTTAAACAAGCACATAATGAGAGAGAAATTATATTAAAGTCCATCCATGACTATAAATTGTTAAATTACCATAATAAGCAGTTACTCTACGCAAATTATCTAATTATGCATAACTGTTGATGCGAGTGTAACATTTAGCACTGCATACATTGCGTACTCAATGATGCGTCAAGTGCGTAAGTGAGGAGCGCTGGCAGCGGTAGTCGTGTAATATATGGGTGTGTTGTCGTTCTGCTAGGTTGTATGTAATGTGGTGAGGGTCGAGAAAGTATAGAAATTGGGTTTCCTTTATAATCGAGAGGTAGGAGAAGAGAAGGTTGGTGTTCCGTAACTCAGCAAAAACTGAAAAATAACAGCAATTGCGGAAATGGATACACATATACTTTTGGATTATGATTTCTTCGCGTCTTTAAAGCCAGCCAGCGACTAAAATGTCATGGTGTCTATGAAATTGTGAAGTGTTTTTTATGTCTTAGAATTAATGTGGGATATTTATTTCTCATTTAAGTTTCAATGAGTCGCCCTTGTGCTTTATCTCTAAAAAATCTTATTTACACGTAGACTGACCTACAAAACCTGGTTATCGCCTGATTAGCGCTTCTGCCACAACTAAACCAAAGTAACATGACTATGGTAAATAGCTTCTGGAGTTGCAGCGTTGATATTAGAATCACTGCCTTCTGGAGCCTGCCGGTTAACACTTCAGTTACTCGACCCGGTTGAGAAATGACTAACTATATGGAATTATATTGCTTGAAACATAGCGATTACAGTTATTTTATTATTATTATTCGGTATTACGGGACGACTCAGGCACTTACTATGTCATCTATTCTAAAGTGCTTGTTAGACCCTAGATGTTGAAAAGGCCTTTTTTCCCTTTTCCA
Organism: Perizoma affinitatum; assembly: GCA_961405105.1. Classification (NCBI taxonomy): domain Eukaryota; kingdom Metazoa; phylum Arthropoda; class Insecta; order Lepidoptera; family Geometridae; genus Perizoma; species Perizoma affinitatum. The sequence goes on from OY560199.1 coordinate 2,983,612, forward strand.
TTTATCCCGGTCTACTCGGTAAGTCAGTTCCTTTACTACTATTGTATTATAATAACTGCAAATTACTATAATGTGTGTGACGAATTGGCCCACTTGCATAAAATATTTGTTAAATCCGAGTTAGATTGCTTAATCGATTAGATTGATTGCGTGACACTAGGTTGAAATTGGAGCGAAAACAAATTCTGTTCTACACATAGGTTTTCCTAAGCCGTGCCATAACTAAATCTAACGAGCGGAACAAGCTCATAAGCACAGCTTTAAACTATGACACGGAAATCCATCATACATCACAACCGGTCTATCAACTTCTCAATGTTAGGAGCGGTCTTACTTTTCCTTAATCAACTTGTACACAGTGATAGGGTGCATTCGCTCGTAATGAACGACAGGTGTAGATTCCTTACTTTCGATTGTTGAAAGCGTAATGTATGAGGGCGCTCTTCGTGCGTACTAGTATGACGAAAGGGTTTTAAGGTTATAATGTAAAATCAGCCTTCCTATTACTTCCTATAAAATATTATGTTTATCATATGTGAATTTTGACAAATAAAATTACGTCTCGTTTATTCCATCGTCTATTGCAGTTATTATAATGATGTGTAACGTTAAAACCTTTCACGAAGTCGTACAAAAGAATGGCAAACAACCACATTACAATCAGTTAAGCCGTTTCGGAAACAAAAGAATAACACTAACAAACACCTCTCATTTATAAACGCTGCGCCATGCGAGGTCGTTTTGCTTGATCAGACTCCGCTAAAATGATCGAACTCATAGGTCACACTGCATGGTCGACAGTAGGATAAGGTGGGAATTCATTAATAACTTTTATATGCATTGCGGCTATCGAGTCTACCCTAGAGGAAACTAGGCTTTCGAATATACACATTTATTGGAGCAAGTGCTCTTGTAGACTATGGGGAGTCATTTGCAATTATTATTTTGAACATTTCAAAAGAAGTAAGTAGATCTTTACTCAACAATTCATTGACTATTCGTTAAGTCTCCCTGAAAATTAAGCTAGTTGCTCTACTTTGTACAGGAGCGAGTGATAGTAAGAAACGGACAAGTGCGAGTCCGATTCGCCCACCGAGGGTTCCGTACGTCGCGAAATGTACATACAATTGTGACCGCGCATAGCGTTGCTTAACCTCGATGATTGATTACTTACTTTAAATAAAAACATATTTTTTATGATTTAATTACAAATGTATAGTTTTCACAGCTTCAAGGGACTGTAGACCTAAGTATATGGTTTTTATTTCAACTCGATACCTACACGCGATCCCGAGATAAAGGGTCTTGACAGACAGACAGACAGGCGGACAACAAAGTGATCCTATAAGGGTTCCTTTTGAGGTACGGAACCCTAAAAAACTTAGAATAATAACAGCATCGATACAAATAAATGAATAAAGGATTGTGTCACATTATTGTGTGTCTATAGAGGTAGGAAGGTTCAGAGAGGAGTGTCATGTTTTTTTTTACCTGGTAAGGTAACGTTAAGATTATATTTTGTTTCTTTCCAATGCTAATGACAATAATGGCTAAGCGTGTGTCAACCGCATACTAAAGAACCTCAGAATGCTATGATGCAACACCACAATAAATTGTTTGGGATTACGCGTAAACACAACCATTTAGTTTAGTATCGTGACATCATAAACACATGTTTATGTGATTCTATAACTTTTAAATGCCGCTTTCTCCGTGACTTTTTACAAGATCTGACCAAAAATTAAAGGCCTGAATTAAAGGTGTGAATGTATCGCGGTAAGATCACGACTCTGTTGTTTTAACACACCGCCTGCTCAGACATAGGCAGGTAGGTATATACCTATAGGAATGATACCGAGCTCACGATTAGTTTGCTGTAAGTAGGTACTCGACACTTGTGTACTAAACTTACATAGAACAAGGTTCTAACATAAAGCAGCATTTGAATATTACTTTAGAATTAAGGACAGTGCATGACTTGTCACATAAAATATTTTAAAAGCAACTGTCACAAACAATAATTTATAGGTATTTTGACACCTTCGATATTTCGCAATTGTTGACATAAAACATAACTATGTCCTTGATCTTTTAACTAGAATAACGTAAAATACTTATATAGTTATAATCCGCCAATTGTCCATATAAGACAAGGCCAGCTATAGTGGCATTTAGATGCAATTTGATAAATAGGTTGCTTCCGCTGTCTGTCTCAGATTACATTAATTTTACATAATGAGTATCTTTGTTAGTATTGGCTGGTTTAAGTTGTACTTAAATAATGCATGATCATCATGGCTGAAACGAAATTAAGTAACTTTGTAAAGATCATGCCATCACGGAGAGAAACATGAATACTCAAAACTATCGTGGTGCAACATTGAATATTTGAAGTTATGTAGCACCTTGCAGCTTGAAAAATTACGTGGTAAAGATTATGATGACGTATTTATAGCGCGGTTTGAAATAGTATGCACTTTTACGTCCCTTGTTTTGTTTACGGAATAGCTATTCATAGAAAGATATCTATTGTGCATTAAAGAACCCACTGCACTTTTACTTTCATCGTGCAAATGGTTACGACGATCATCACTAATTCGCGTACGCGTTTGCCGAAAACCATGTGTGGAAAGTGAGAGAGTGGCACAGTCACGCTCTCTTTCGGTACATGGTAATTAGTTTACTTGATAGCCTATTAAGCTACTTGCTGGGATGTAGTCTGATTGGCTCTGGTAATATACAATAACCTTTTCCCTGTGAAAGAGAGAAAACCACTTCATATTACAAACAGATTTTCAATGGCTCGACTATTAAGAACCGAAATGATTCATATAATGATGAATTTTTAACAATTTTGTTTACAAAAATGAAAAGCGCATTTCAACAAAAGTGTGACCTTGTTTCCTATTGAATACCATCAAAACAAATGTATACCTGGCATACGTTAGTCACAGTATACAGGATTTACGGATCAGTGCATGCTACCCCTCGCTACGGGACAGGTGTCATCAACAATACTCATGAAATTATTTGGGCTACTATATCACTTAATGCCGAAACGTTAAGGCTGACATATTACCTTTTTAATAAAGGACTTTAAAGGACTGTTACTATACAAAGTAGATTTAATTTAGATCAAGATGATTATTTTGGTCTTTATTTGCTTTACTTCCGGTATTTTGTTACCCTACCAAGCAATAAGACGGCAAAGAGTACAGCTAATAGTTTCAATGCCATATAACAACCCTCTTCTAAGTAGATACCTATGCAGAAAAAAAACTATTTAATAGCTCCCTAGAATTAGAAATATCTGGTCATGGTCAGACTTTTGGAACGCCTCTTTAGTTTAGATTAGAACCTAAACTTTAGATAAACGATAGGCATGAAGTGGTTTTGAAATGCCATGTTTGATTATTAACATTTCCAGTGGTAAATGAGAGATATCACGTTAAAAAAAGTAAAACAGTTCGAGCCGTTAGATCGATTGGGAGCGAATACGAACGAATGGCGACAGTAATCGATTTGGCTCTCGATGCGACAAGTAATCGTCCACTATTTGTGTCACATCAGCTATTGTACAATGAATGTTTAGCAATATAATGCTTATATGAAATCTGAAACAAGATAACGCTTAACACATAACGCTAACAACATTTTGACATACTATGATGTTGATCAAAAGGAGATCTTTGATATAAGTGAAGAACATTACTAGTTAACCGTATAAGACACCCACTCATTTAACAGTTTTTAAAGGGGTTAATTAGGAATCAAGGAATAACTCTTTCTAAACAACATGGATGGAGCTCGACGAAATTTTGTTTAGGAATGGAATATCACAGATACCAACAAGTTAACAGCAGCCCATGAACGATATTGAATAGCATAACCAGAAGCAAATTCCCATCTTTAGGCTAGATCACTATAAACATTGTTAGCGTAGCGATGACGATGCTCCAGACGATGAAATCGCATAATGAAGGCTATTCAGTTTTTCCCACGGATTCGCTAATATCAGCCAAACCGTGTCGTCTGTACGTTCGCATTAGGAAGCGGAAGCACGGTCCGATTGACGCTATTGTGGGGCCTCGGACATCAGTTATGGTGGATTTGCAGGGTGACATGTTACGTAGGCACCTAACTACGTGCCTACAATCGCTCTTCAACGTGAACAGTTTTGACGTGAATACAGATTGCGAGGGTGAAGTGATGATGGGCAAGCAAGGATGGATGAACACCAAATCAGTCACCGAATGGTGGCAGATATTCAGTGGCCAATATGGCGGCCTCGAAACTGCCAGATGGTCAGTCGGCCTGGAATAGTTTATATCTAATCTGCATAGGCAAACCCTAATTTTAGAGCAAGTATTCCATATACCTTCAGGAATTCATGTTGTTGCCATCAGCTTCGCAGGCTATTATATGCTTGTAGAACCAAACAAGAACAGCAACTATATTACTCGTACACTGGCATTGCATACATAACATACATGTCACTATTGGAAACAACCCAACACTAAATGGATTGCCTGTCCACAACATATCTCTGAATATGCATCAAATGGACATTGTTAACAATTTTAATGGCATTTAACATCAACAATGGATTAACCTTGGGAAGCGCTTCGCTAATAATTAAAGATTGACTCTTAAGCATAATCATCCGTGATGAACTGGCCTTGATGCTGTTAAATACATCTTTAACATCACTGCAATATGCAGTAATTTAAAGCGAAATACAACCTGCGGAATATATTCGGAAACTTGAAATGTGTTCTTTGATCCTGCTCTTTCCGACAGCTACTGGAGAGAGTCGAAGAGCTGGTTTATGACTCGTATGAAGAGATACTCGAGCTTACTATCGGACATTACTAATGAACTTCCTTAGATTGTCATGAATATATCATTTCACAGATTTATACGCACTTCATAAAGGTCTGTCCAATTACAGTAATATAGTTAATAACCCACAATTACTGCACAATTGACGTACCAATAGTACGTATGCGATGCATCGACTTTCCCTTGCCACGGATCGACCACTCCGCGAGTATGCGACGACTGTTTCATTATTACCGCCAAAATACAATTATGGTGAAATTACTAATCCTATACTTTGTTAGAGTCCTGATAACAAGTAAATAATAGTAAAGGGTATTTCGAAGAGGACAGGTAATACTATTCTACTAATATTGTAAATTCGAAAGTTAAGATGTTAAGATTACTCTTGATAATAATCTCCTTATCAGATGAACCGATTTAGACGAAAATTAGAATCAATAATATTTTGCATGACCTAGAATAACATAGTAGTATTAGTGTAAAATAAATATTTTACAAAAATTATATAAAATATATTTTTTAATATAAACAGATTTTTAGCCAAATCTGTTTCTGTTTCGGTAACCAACTCGGTACAAGTCGTGTTTCTTCGTATTATCTAAATCGTAGGAACAACATCGTAACTTTTTTCAACCATTCTTATATTGATTCTGGTAACAATTTAAATTTTTCAGGAAATGAGAAAAGCTTTTACCGACAAATCGAGCATAATTAACCCATAAGGTGTGATTCTTTACCAGACTAGTTTACGGTTATCATCATCATTAAAAGCCTATAGAAGTCCACTGCTGGCCATAGACCTCCTCAGAGTCTCGTGACGAACGACCTTGGGCCACCTTCATCGACCGTCTTCCAACAAATTTTGCGATACTATCGGTCCCCTTTTAAGGCCCCCTAAACCCAACCTGGCCACTGACCTAACGAAACAACAAGACAAAGGGCAGATGACACCATGAACGAACGAATAGCATGAGATTTTCCATTATGTATCATCAGTCACTCAGAGATTGAATGCATCATTCAATTTAAATTTGAAGCAGCTTGTGGCAGTATGCGTCTCAGTGTGATTTAAACGCACCTGCTCACCTTGACTTGCAAAGGGTCGTGTGGTTGAACACAAGAATTTAAAACACTGTTTTATTCTTAAGAACATTGTAATAAGTTGAAGCGAATTCCAACGTAAAATACTAGTGAAAATGTACCTACAGTAGTAGTATTGCTACGACGACTGAATAAAACTATGAAAATACACTAAAAGCACAATTGTTTACAAAGTGGCAAACCGATCGTCACAAATTTCGCTGTAATCTGTGCTCACTTTCAGTTAGACTCGGCCTTAATGGTAACTAGGCAGCACTGTGGCTAGCCCCAAACGCCGATACTATGAGTAAATCATCAATAATATCCATTAGATAATCTTGGGTTATGCAAGTTTTTGGGTTATACGTAAAGGTGAAATTAATTAAGAATTATGTAGGATTTCGGACCGATACGATAATAGGAAGAGGAAGCTAAATTGTATGTCAATTGCTTGAGCAAAAAGTGATAGATAAATTGCCAAATGTATGACAGAAATTAACTTTATAGATGGTTTCGTAGATTTATATGCAACAGTTTAATTTGATGCAATTATCATCGCTAGAGTTTTGTTTTTCTTTGTCGAAGCCTCTTTTGAAAGATCTCATTTTAGATAAATAATGCTGGACATTTTTCACACAGTATCATCTAACCCCTAAGTAAGCAGAGCTTGTGTTATGGGAACTACATGACTGATATACAGCTACTTATATATTTTTTTATAAATACATACTATTATACATAGAAAACATCCAGATCCCGAGACAAATATTTGCAGATGCAAACATTTGTCCCGCGGCGGGAATCAAACCCGCAACCTTCTGCGTCTCAAGCGGGCTTTCGCCCACTGCGATGCTAGTTAGATGCTCTACAAACAAGTTTTCAAGGGTATCAAAACAACATCTTCAAAAGATTTGCATATTCAAGTGTATTTTACTTGAAACGAAAGTCGGTCGAGACATTTTTTGTTAAAAAGCGTTGTTTTATTAAAATTTAGAAAATGGAGATACTCAGGAGCTGTAACATAGAAACCAAGATGTTTCTAGAGACTAATGAGTAGAAGAAATCGTGTCTGCATTTAATAATTCTAAGTTATATGTTCTTTATTATGTTCGTTTAACAAATGTAGAATTCAGTCGTTATTTTTCATTGTAACTCATAGTGAGTGAATAGTTCGATCACATTGCGCTCATAAACGCAGATTGGAAAGTGCCGCTTGCACGGCGCATGGTAAAAACTAAATAAATCGATTTGCAATTATCACGTTTTCAACATCATCGCATTTTGTAATAAACTCACAATAAACTAATTTCACATGACGTAGCACAATGGCATTACGAAAACCTTACGTCTCATATTCAAAACTGCCCAAGTAGAGTAATAACACAGAAACACACGACTGACCTGGGTGTCGGTCTTATCCGTCAAGTTTTCGAATCTCGCGAGGATCGCCTTCACCGAAACTTTGGGCTCCGTGGACTCTTCATGAATTGTTTCCATGTGCCCGCTGGAGGATGACGAGAAGCTTTGCGGGCATTTCTTTGCTCTATCCGAGTTGATTTTCCGTCTGGGCGGGTCGAGATCGCCGCGGGTGTCTGCTCCAGAATCTGAGTCTTCAGGGGCGGAAGCGTCCGCGCTGGAGGCGGCGCCTTCCGAGGAGTTGATGAGCGAGTCAAGGCTGGGGGCTCGCCTCGGGGGTGAGAAGTCGTGCTCCTGGGGGTCGAGCTCTAGGCCGTAGACGCGCTGAAGGTGCCTCCAATTATCACGCATGGCCACGGAGAGGCGCGGGCGCTGCATGGTGCGCGCGGGTGCGCGGCCGCAGGCGGACTGCCGCGACACGCGCCCGTGCCGCACCGGCCCTCGAGGTCGCATGCTGTACCGAGTGACATTTTTTTATCGGAGCCCAACATAGAGTTTATGACATCCAGTTCTCGGTACACAGTTGATTGGGAGCAGGTCACAATCACAATGTCACGTTGATGGTGGACAGTGTTTGATGAACTGTTTTAGAATATTGTAAACTGTAGCTGGTGTTTCATACACAACCATACCCAAAAAAAACTGTCACTGCCAAATTAACACTCTTACTTTACTCGAGAAACGAGCTAGAAATCTCATATAATTATGGGTTTTCTATGCTCACGGTTCTACCGTTTCATTTTATAATTTACGTGAAAACACCCGATATGCGACTATGATCAATCTCATACTCGTATATTTCCATAATATAACTGGTTTGAGAGCACTTTAATTATTCTTGAAAGCTCATTACTAAATTGCTGTAAATTTGGTCATATTATACAAACATAAATATATATATTTGGCACGACTTAAGAAAAGTCCAGGACATCAATGGATGTTAGGGACGCATAAATATTACGCTGAATAATTGATGATTGACTGTATTGATAAATGAAAGCAAACCAAACGAAGAATATCAACAGTGCTTTGCCATTTATAGTACTTCAATATCCATAATATCAATATCCAAAGTAAAATGAAATAGTAGGAATTCGCGAAAGTTCAAAGAAACTTGTCGCATTCCGGAGAAGATCACTGCACCACAGATGAGTAGCACTCGGTGCGGCGAGGCGCGTGTCACTACAATCATAGCGGAACTCCTCGTAATGGCGGAGCGGTCACTTTAACGGACACTCCACGGGCACAGATGTTACAATAGTTTGTTGTAATCGGAGCGGTGGTTAAGGGTTTATTATTGAATTAGTTCTAGTGGAATGCTTCATTAGTACTTGTCTGTAGTGTAAATAATTTTAAATAAGAAAATTGGTAAAAGATGCGCTGCGCTATGTAGGAATTAACACCTGTCTGTACTAAGCTTATAGCCAAACTTTGGAGTGCCTTGCGGACGTCGTTTCAAAGAAATCTATTACGTAGGTCCGAGTTCATCAAAACAATAGCGGGTGGTTAGGTCCTAATCAAATCTTTTTAACACATGTTTCCATAGAAGTCTGTCATCATAATCAATGGTTACACTTGACAGTACGTTTATTTTGTTGGTGAACTCAAGCTTTAATCAAGCTTTAGTGATTTTGCCTATGACAAACCATAGCTTAGTGCAGATGGGCAGACGGGCCTTTGTTATGGGTTAAATCAAGCCATATTTTCGGGCCATGTGACCAAGAGGTAAGCCAGAATCGTAGCAAGTGGAAATCCCTGGTCTCTGCCTATCCCTTCGGGAAAAAGGCGTGACCTTATATGTCGATTTATGTATTCTTATTTACACAGTCATGGCATGAAGAAATTCAATGAAACGAGCGAATTTACCCGCCGTAATATAGCGGTGACCTCTATTTTAATGTATTTTCTGAGACAATTAACGTTTGCCCGATCTCGACCTTCGCACGCCCCTGAAATGACGGTCACCGTAGTTGGGAAATACAAGTTTTATCCAGGTTTTCGGATAAAGATATTTCAGACATTGAAAAATGATACATGATTATGTAGTAAAAAAATGATCTATTGCATTCACGTCACGTCACGTTGAATAACGGTAGTTTCAGGCGCAACTAGTTAGCGGTATTACAACACTATTTCATAAGAAAATTTTACTGAAAAAACTTAGGCTATTTTTTGAGCCGAACAGCATTTCATCGAATTCAGACCCATTTACATAGGTTCTTGGACGCTTTGCAGTGTGAATATACGTGCGATTATCGATGGCAATAATTATCTGTCGATTCTCATACTCATGTGTTTACATTTAAGCAATAAGTTATTTGTTGCTTAAATGTAAAAATGCTTAGGTGTTTTCCATCATATATTGCACCCCTAGTGAATTGTGGCGGTAAAGCGTACCTTAGAACTTGAAGTAATGCAAATCGAATGCATGAAAACTTTTCTATCGGATAAGTCGTGGTAATAGACAAACATACCAACAAACAAACAACCTCTTATGACAAACGGTTCCTTACGTCGCGATTAGAAACAAAAAATCGAGATTTCCAATATACAAAGGCGAGACGATAAACATCCAACTACGTATAAGTCGTTTCTGTTTTACTTATTATAAGTAGGATATTATTATTAATATTTAATTCATAACCACCCCACCATCATAAACTTGCAAAATTTGTTGTTTTTTTATGTCGTGATTAATAAATGTTTTTCATTTCATTTCCTACTATGCACTTGCGAATATCGTTCGTACTCATCACACCTTAGAGACGAAAAACTCTCCGTTGTAAATGGACCTTTAGTAGCAGGTGTGTTACAACTTTACAGTTCCGTTGTTAATACGTGCCTACAGCCTTTATACGTGATTGATAGTCACTTTAAAGAGTACCGAGTCAAAACAAAATATTGAAAAAACTCAAGCTATTTTTTGAGCCAAAAATGTATATCAAATTATTTAAAATTTATATCAGACTTCAAAAAACATTACCCTCCTTTTGGGTAGTCGGGTAGAAAGGAGGATCTTCTCGTATTAAAGGAGTGTTACAACTGTTATAAATCTGTTTATAGTTGTAACATATTTTGTATGTATATAAACGAATGAATGAAAATACTTTATTATACACTAAAAGATCACAAATAAACAAAAACTTAATATAACTAAAAGTACAATGGGCGGTCTTATCGCTTAAAAGCGATTTCTTCCTGACAACCTTGGGAAGGAGCGGAATTTATGCAATTGGAAGAATGGTTGGCGGTTAACATAATAATAAATACGAGAGAAAGTGCAATGCGATATACAAATTACTAGATAAATATAATTAAATACCTTCATACACAGTAATAAACTACACAATATATAAACTTGTACTACTTGTAAAACGCGGGCATGTACCAAATGTAATGTTTGGACGTGCCTCTGACTACCCCTACTTGGTATCTTCAAAGATCTACTCACTGAGTATGTATCTGAGGATGCCCACCATGGGGAAGAAAGTCGTGACCGTGTTTGTTTTTTTTGTTTATATATAAATACATGGAAATAAATATATATATATACACCTACCATACAGTAAAAAACCGGTCATTATTTCTTTAAAATAAACAAAAGGACTCACTGGTTCAAAGATATTTCCAATAAAAAAAGTCTTTAACTCGAGCTTTGAATACGCCTTGCGATGGAGCCTGCCTTATTACATATTCAAAACTAATTATGAAAATGCTATTATTGATAAATTAGAACTTTTAAGTTAATAAAAGCCTTGTTAATAGCCTCTCTACATAATTGTAAATTCATTTTAAAGGCCAAGAACAGGACAGTAACAGGATTACAAAACATAAGTACGATCTCTACTAAATCTATCATGAAGTTATGATTTAAGTATGTAAGCACCATCGGCACGGATACCTAGTATCTATCATAACTCGGTACAGTTAGCAGCGCCAATTACGTGCTCATTAAGAAAACTCATTGAATTGCAAATTAAGGCGATCTCTAGTGGCTATTGAACTGCCTTTAAAGCACTCTGAAATATAGCATCTCATTTACCTACATCTGAGATATGTCCATATTTTTCTATCTACTACAGTATTTACTTGTCTTGTAATGGATATTTGACTTTTAAAGTGTTCATCCACACATAGTTTTTTTTAAATATTAAAAAAAAATCGTTAGAAAAGTTTGTTAGAAGCGAATAAAAAATCAAATTGTGCAACCCAAATTGTTTTGAATCTCGCTATAACTACGATTGTGTTTAAAAAGATAGATAGAAAACACTTGTACACTAAAATATAATATATTGATTACTCTACCAGTCAAGTTCCGATGATAAATCCAACTTTATGGTGGATCTGATGAAGAAGACGCAGCGGAAAAAGTACGTGATTTATAATAAGTACTTGGATAATAGTAGACTCATTTTAATCAGCTCACCGTTCTGAATACTAATTTCTCCATAGTCATCAGCAGTCACCATAACAAAAACCACAAAGGTAAATTAAAAAAAATATTATAATATCTGTGTATTTAAATAATACATCATTTACTTTTTTTTTCAATTATACACGACCTCTAATCACATTATTTTTGATAAAGTCCATCCAAAGGTAGCCTGGAAGAGGTCACTCTCAGCGATAAAGCCGTCTATTGTAACACCGCTATATAAAATATTACGCTTGGTGTTTTTTTGAGCCGTGTTGGCCTAGGCCGTACCACGACTTCCGATTCGGTGGGAACCAAAACTTCGAAGGCATGTGCCATCAGTTAGTGTTCTAGTAAGCAGCGATAGAGGCTTGCAATCTGTCGTGGAATGCTAACTACTTACAAAAACGCGGGCATGTACCAAATGTTTGGACATACCTCTGACTCCATCTTTGGGGACACCAGGTGGGGGTCCACCTGGTGTCCTCAAAGCGTGAGCATATTTAAGTTATATCTATTTTTGAATTTGATGCATCTTCAGCCAAGTTATAGCCTGTATAGCTAGGTAAGTACCACTATTGCGGTCTTGTAATAGCGAGAAGTTCTTCCGGCATGAGAGTTTAGATCAGTTACATCATATAACAGCTGTCGCATGTGGTTACCGTAAGGCAATGGACTTTTTATTCTGTATTTTTTTTTTATTATGCAAAGCGTTAAGATGTCAAGCGTAGAATAAGGTGATTATGATTTTGATGTTGTGCATAATCAAATTTGGTATTCAACATAGCAAATTCGAAATGATATTTAGAAGCGATTTGTAGATCGTTATAATTGCCATGTATTGTAAACGTTGCAAGTTATTTGATGAAGCAAAAATTATGTAGGACTATCTGAACTTATTTTTCAAACTAAACATTGTGACGGCAAACTTGGCTTTTTATGGTAGCATTGTCATAAAAAATCAAGGCGATAGAAAATTCTACTGATAACCTGAAACGCTATAAAAATGACAAATTTTTTGCTCTATACACATTATAATGCGATGGCTTAGTTATGAGATCAGGGTTGTATTTTAAAATTATCTCAGTCAGCCACTGTTATAAAAAATGTTAATGCTTCGTAATCAGTCTATAGAAAAGAAACAAACAACTTATATTGACCTCAATAAGTTTATGATCGCAAGTTACATCATTTTAAAAGTACAGTCGACGTCAACGTACCTTACGGCTAACTTTCTGAAAACGACCATTTTCTTCCCAGTTGTGGGACATGGGGGTCTAGACAAAGACAAATACCACTTTCTGTTGGCGTTAACGCCTGCGGAAAGATTGAATTGTATGCAAATGACATTAGCTGTGGAAATGTCACGTGACTGCTGCCAAGTTTTACCTTGTTAAACTTGCGTTAGTGTGAAAGGAAAACTAAGTGTTAGGTATTTACCAGATAGTTTTCTCGTGCAAAAAAAACCGTTTTTACCCAATAAAAAATAACATAATTAAAAATTATGGAGTGGAGGAAGAAAGCCGGGTAATAATAATCGAGAAAGGTTGTTTTCGCCACATCAACATAACAAATATTTTGGCATAATTAAATATTTCGTGAATACTGAATGACATTAAATTATAAACATTTAAGACTCTATATTGAGTTAAAGATACTGTTGAGCGCGACTGTACATTTAAATAATGCTTTATTGATTACTGTACAATTGACTGCAAGTAGGGGAATGTTATTTCCGGTCGCCCTGAAAACGAGTTTGAGAAAAACATAAGTTGAACTTTGAATTTGACGAATCAAGACAGGATATTGCATGATAATATCCTTAGACTCAGAGAAGCAAACCTTTCTTTTGTAGTTAGAAACTGTTAATATTTTGCCGATACAAACAGCACACGAAATCAGAAAATATTACTAACCCCTAAAAACACTAACAAAATGGCAATGGGGAACGACTCATTTTGACAGGAGTATTTTTACATTATTTAAGCTATGTATGTTGATCGGCTTTGGTAAAACACCGCAATCGGGCAAAATTTAGCCAAATAGATCGTGATGACCTTGGTGGAGTGGAGGTGCGGCGGGTGAGTAACCGGCTGAGACGCAAGAGGTACTATTTCTATTTCTATTTCTTCTGCGGGACAAATGTTTGCATGCTCTGCAGATATTTGTTCCGGATCTGGGAGTTGTGTACCATGAACGTCGCATCTGTAAACGCGGTGTAAGGTTGGCAAATATGGCAGGTCACGTGACTAACCTGTGAGCACTGCGCTGCGAACTCTGTGATGAGTGCGTGTGCGTGGTGCGCGAGCGGCGCGTGCAGGGAGAGGGGTGCGTCGCGCGCGCCGCTCAGCTGCAGCGAGTGCGCCGCCGGGCACGCCGAGCGCAGCCCGCCCAGCGGCAGAGCGCGCCGCATCGTTAGCCCAGCTGGACCTGGTATAAAGAACAACATTCACTTATCAATACTAATCGATTATTATTTACATATGCTTCATATTATGGTTGATTAGATTCGGCCTTGTAACAACACTGACATACCTTATTACTGAGCCCAAAGGTATGGTTCCCAAGACGGGAACATGACCGCAAATGGTCGTAGTAACTATTAACTGATCAGTGGCTCAGCAACGGCTACTTTTTAAGGAATCAACAGTTTGTAGCTTAAGAAGTAGGGCACCGTTGGCAAATGACCCATTTTGCTCGCACTTGTCGAGGACCAAAACGTAGTTTTTCGAATAGATAGGATGAAAAAGCATTGCCGTAGTTGCGTTCCCATCCAGTTTTCTAGTGAGCAGAATTGGATAACTGTGAAGGAGAAGCTACCTTTGACTCCAATAGTGACTGCGCTGTGAGACACGGCCAGCACTGCGTTCTCTCCCGGCGGGATCCGCGCCGCGAACAGCCTCGCGAAATAGAACGGCCATGTCCTGGCCAGCTCCACGACTTGACGTTTGAACTGGGCCCGCGGGGACGCGGCGCCCTGGGATCGCAGGAGCGCCGCGCCCGCGCGTTTCTCGCTCGCGTTCAATCGAAGTGAGGGGAGTGTTGAATTTATGTCGTGGACTACCTGCAGGCAGATTAAAACTATTAGATACACTATAAGATTCCAAGATGTTTATTGTCCTGAATAAGTGTACGATTTGTGTGAGCACTTTAGAATTTATTTACTCTTAAAGATAAGTAGGTACCGAAATTTTTGAGTGAGTAAGTTTCTTTTAACACAAGTTAATTTAGCAGTTTTTAAACCGCATCGTATTTTACATCATCAACTACACCGATTTACAGTGACAATCTAGTGACCGTTCTTGAAGATACAACAAACAAACGATAACGTATATACCTTACTGGCTCCTATCGTTGCGGTAAAAATTGCTTTAGAATAGAATAGAAAATACTTTATTCCACACCAAAAAAAACTTTGATAATGTTGTACAATGGGCGGTCTTATCGCTAAATAGCGATCTCTACCAGACAACCTTTGGATGGAACGGACTGTAAGAAAGTTATATACCTATATACCTTAATTATACTTTGATATCTTTTTCTTAATCTAGCGATATCGCTAGACAATTGGGCTAATTACCCAAAGAGTTCCAGAGGTTCGAATGTGTCACTTGATATTTCTTGGTAATTTAACTTAAGGTTAGTGACAAGTTCAGATCTAGATGTAGATATAGTGTGGAAAAATGATACAATACGCCTGTAACCTATTAAAGTAAAATCTTTGCTGGTGTTAGAATCACCACTCGCGACGTAAATTGAACTTACCTGTGCATAAAGAAGGTCTAATATGGCAGGGTCGTTGTAAGTTTCAGCAGGCGTGAATACTTCCTTGCGCACGCGCAGTTTCCACGGCACGCGGCCGTAGGTAATGAACGAATGATCTGAAGGTAGGAGTGCTGCTGGGGCTGGTACATCACCTAATACACAAAATTAACGGTTTCATTCCCAAAAAATAAAAAAATAATTAGAGAAGGTTAATTTTGCTCTTCGTATGACGAAGGTCTACACAAATGGACACGGTTGATAATGACTAAGCAGTATCTGATGCAAAAATTGATTTTGAAAAATGTTATTATCAAAAACTCACGTTCAATATGTTCCGTTTTATCCGTGACGTGCGTAGAAACAGAATGCCTCCTCTCAGCCTCCATCTTCCTGTCTCTTTCCTTCTGCTGCATGTGGGTTTTGAAGGTAGCTCGCTTCGACGTATCCGAGTTCTCTCCTTGGAACACGTCAGAGCGTGGGCTGTCCCGTGCTCTGCCGACTAGCATGTCCCTCGAGTTCTTTCTACCGTCGAACCTTTCGAACTCATCGAAGAATGGCGACCGTTTCCTGTCAAAACTGTCATCGATACCGTTTTCGTCCTTCCTTCTATCAGTCCTAGCTGGATGGATCTCGTAGATTTCTGACGCTTCTCGGCCTGAGAAGTTGTCTCGTCTGTCTACGCCAGATTCGGAGTCCCATTCATCTCGTCCATTCTGTTCTCTATCTCCATTGTAGCTGGACTCGTCTCCCCAATCATCTCTGATCTGATTCTCTCGCCTATCTGAGGTTAAAAAGCGTGATGCTAGATCATCTCGAGGGGGTTCTGAGTCCTCGCGGCGTCTTGAGTTCCAGTTGGCTAAGAACGCATGACGTTCGTCCGCTTCTCTATTCTGGTGGACTCCGAAGGTGTCTCTATCTCTTCGTAGCTGTGCGAAGGAGGATTGGTCAGGTGCTGGCGGGGGTGGAGCAGGTTGGCCGGGGGGTGAGGGGGGTGCTTTAGGCGGCGGAGGAGCCGGGCCGGGCGGCGCGGGGGGAAGCGGAGGCGGTGGAGCGTTCCATTGCATCGCACCTCCTAACTGCCTTTCAAGCATCAACTTCCTCGTATCTTCTAGTTTGTTGACAGTTCTAGGAGTCTCGGCGTTCGATGATGTGCTTCTAACAGAGTGGTTGGCGGTAACGCGCTCCAATCGCTGCCGCATTTCGGAGCTCAGTTTGAGTTTCCCGACGCTACCTGGTGAAGGACGCTGCGCGCCGATCTCGAAACTGCGTCTGGTTGTTCTCTGACTAGGTGGTTCTCTGTCTTTGGGCGGTGAGATTATACCATCGACTTCGAACTCCTCCCACTCGATACCAGGGGAGACCTCAGATTTGGAGCGGGTTCTTGGAGGTTCGTGCTCCATAGATCCATTGGCTTGAGGAGTGTGTCTTCGTTGGATCTGTCGCATTTTGAATTTGGTGAAGTCTTGTGATTGATCCCCGCCGACCGCGTCTTTGGGGGGAGGCCATCTCCATTTTCCTATTCTCACTGTCTTTGCTCGTCCGTAAGGGTCCATGAAGCCACGTATTTCCGAAGGGTCTGAGGAATGTAATGGTGGAGGCATGGGTGGTGGGGGTGGGGGTGGTGCTCCGGTCGATGAACTCTCATTAGATTCACGTCTAGCTTTCGGTGTGATTCGAGGAGGGGAATGAACTTGTGCATGAACTACAGTCGAGGAACGAATGGGTGAAGTCGGTTCAGATTCTGACGGTTCCGCTACCTGACCAGCTAGTAAAGTTTGCAGCGCTTGATTTTGAGCCAAAAGCTGCTGCTGTATTTGTAAGTTTTGAGCCATAGCGCTTTGTAAGAACGCTCGTTGTAGATTCTGGTGATACGCGTTAATGTCCACCGTTCCTGGTGGTGGTAAGTGTAGTCCTAAAGCAGCTGCAAGCGCTTCTGGTGTTGCCGGCATGGTCGCAGGTAACGGCATCTGTCCGAAGCTCAGCGATGTGTTAGCTGACTGCGCTCTTGGCGTCGCCCCGCCTCCTTTTATGGCACCTGATAACCCCTCCCCATCCGTCAGCCGTTTCAAGCTGTCATTCATGAAAATAGGGTCGAAGAGATTGGTTATGTAATCATCGACAGAGTCCGCACTGGATTCTTTTCTAGCTTTTGGTTTTTCTTTGTCCTCCTTTCCACCGCCTTTGATGAGTTTATCTATATCTACGGTATTGAGCGTGTTGATTTGTTCGTTGTATTCGCAGTTGAGAACGCTGTCGATAAACTGGCTATAGGTACAGCCTTCATCGTTGTTAGTTTTGCCTCCTTCGATATTAGTTCTGTGTTCCTTGATGTTAGTTCTGCCTCCCTTGATACTAGCTGCGAGGGAGCGTGCGTCGGACATCTCGTCTATATTGGGGTCGAGGACGGGTGAGAATAGGTCATCAAGGAACTGGTCTACGTCGGAGGCCTGGCTCGGCACGCGGACCCGACGCACGTGGGACGCGAGACTCGGGGCTTCGGACGTGTCGGACATTGCTGAGGATCTAGGAAACGAAAAACTAAAGTTACATTTGTTCTGAGTCTACATACTGCAGTTGTTGCTGAGAGCTTCGTCGTGACGAAATCCTTTATATAGTTTAATCCTTTCCTGGTTAGGTTTACCTGACACCTCCGAACTCGGAGCTCTTCTCGATATAAGCGCGACTGGACTGCGAGCCGGCCGGCGCGCGCTTGCCCACGTACTGACTCTTGATGTACCGCGACGGACCGCGCGACCCGGTTCCATACTCCATCTCCATCGCACCTATACAGATAAATTAAAGAAAAGTGAGAAAAGAAAGAAGTAGAGCTCCTTGTGAAAGAACGAGCTCTTCGGGCACGTAGAAGATTCTACTTTTGACCCATACTCAGGTCATTCCATAAATGGCTGAGAAAAAATATATTTTGAAAATGAAATAAGCAGATAGTTATTTTAAATATCTGAAAAGAGTTCCAATCTATGTTCGATTTTCAAGAACCTATTCCGTAATTTCATCTACATAGTTAATGAAAAAAACTAGTTAAAAAACATAGTTTAGAGTAGGACCCACCCAAGTGGAAGATAACTTTATGAAAAAGTAATCTTCCAAGATCTCCATGAAAAAACATAGTCATAAAATTGAAAACCTTCTCCATTTTTTGAAGACTTGAAAAAAGCAAGTTAGCTTCTTTATTTATACACAAAACCTCGGCCTGTTGCCTGTCTGTTGCTATACAGATTCAATATTTGTACCTACAAATACCTACTATGTACATGCAAGTTATGTATTGAGTACTAGTTCGAGCACAGATGCTGTATTTAGTTTTTAAGCGATGTAATGAGTAAGTGTGTTTGTGTATGTTTACCTTTACTGCTGGTCACACTCGGCGCTCCGTGGAGTCGTTCTACTGAGTGATATCGGTCGTTTAATCGAGATTGGGAAAGCCCTAGATCGGCAAGCTTGTGAGGTTGCTGGACCGGGTTGTCCCCGAGCAAGTTGTCTAACGATCTGCTCCGAACCTTATCCGAATTCTGCTCGAAATATCGCTCGTTCAGAGCAGATTCTCGCGATAGAATATCGTGGGAATTCTTTCGAGAATATTCGCTGTTCCGTTTGTTCATGGTATGGGAGTTTTCGCGTTCTCTCGAATACTCGCTATTACGTTTATTCATGGTATGGGAGTCTTCGCGTTCTCTCGAATATTCGCTGTTCCGTTTATTCATGGTGTGTGATTCTTCGCGTTCTCTCGAATATTCGCTGTTCCGTTTATTCATGGTGTGTGATTCTTCGCGTTCTCTCGAATATTCGCTATTCCGTTTGTTCATGTTGTGGGTTTCTTCGCGTTCGATCTTCCAGTTGTACTCAGATAGACCTTCGTCGATTGATTCCTGAAGCATGCGAGGGATGCTCGGGGAACGGGACTTTGGTGGTTCAGGTGGAGGAACCTGTCCAAAAATGACCAACGTTAAACAAAGACATTCTTTAGGCAGTTGATGAGAAGACTTGACTTTAAATGTCGGTTCCATGGTACTCTTGGGACCTTTAAGAAAATGCCTAATTAATAATTATGTAACTATTATACGTCAGTATATTTATTCATACCATAGAGACAATTCACATTTTAATAAAATCTAGGCACTATAACTTAAAAAAATATATATATTTTATACAATTTAGCGTACTTTAGCAGCTATCGTACCTGTGTTACGGACTGCTAAGTAGACATATTATTTATTCTAATCTTTTAGCCATATTTGTCCCACTGATATCTTTGATGCCTACCATATCATAATTTTTTTGGACGGACTTAAACACTGCATGGCCGCAGGTGGCCATGGTCAGCGACACCGAACTATAGTCATAGTTCTTAGTTGGTGGTCCTCATTCTTACGAGACCCACAAAGACCATGTGGAGACTTGACAGTTTTTTGTGTTTGTGATATCTGTGTTCGGTGTAACATACCAGTGGTCTAGCCTGAGACAAGGTATCCACAGAAGACGCCCTCGGCGGCGGGGCTGGGGGTGTCTGCCTGCCTACCCCCGTGCCAATCCCGACAGGCCCAGGGGCAGCTTTCAAAGCCTCAGACCTCGTGGTGGGCAGTGCCGCCCAGGTTTCGATCTCACCCACTGCATCCAGCGCGTATTCGCAGCCAGCCCACTCTGAAAAAGATTCAGACGAATTAGATAAAACAGCTCTCAGAGCTATGAGCTTTTTGGCTGTACCCCGACTTCCAATCCGAAGGTGGTGGGTTCAAACCTGATCGTGCGTCAATTATTTTTCTCAATTAATATGCGCTTTTCAAGTGCTCAAAATCGAATAAAACCTTTATTTTTACCGGGATTACCGGTTATTCCCGACCAGGAATCTATCCATGCCTCACAGTACCTGTCATTGTGTTGTTATGTTCCATGGACAGCGTCCACCCAGAAGCGTTGTGAGCGATGCCGGCAGCGGCCAACGCTGAGGACGCAGCTCGCTCGCACGTCGTCCACGAGTCCACGCATACGTGCTGCACTGAATCTGTCAGACCATATCATAATCAGTAGAGAGAAACAAACTACTAAAGTGGCAAAGTGGCGAGCATAAGTTGCGATCGAGAGGTCGCAGCCTCTGATCGTGCCGTCCAACTTGGATTGCATTCGCAGCTGTGTCGCCCGCGACGATCACATTTGTCCCGAGGCGGGAATTGAACCCGCAACCTTCTGCGTCTCAGGTGGACCTTCGCCCACTGCGCTACAGAGGTCGTCTCTGTCGAGATCGTGTCGTCTTATAATTAATATTTGTTTTTTAACCGTCCCACCGTCATACTTGCACAATTTGTTGTTTTTCAATGTCATGCTATATAAATGTTTTTCATTTCGTATTACCTTTTTGAATCGAAACTACCTTCGCCTGGCAAAAAACCGCCAACACCAGAATTATACTGATATTAGAATTATAATATAATCCTATGAGCGATGACGTAGAAAGGCAGGGGGCAGAAAGTGGATGACAAGAGCCAATGACCGGATTCAGTGGCGCGTATTTGGGAGAGGCCTATGTCCAGCAGTGGACTAATGTGGGCTGATGATGATGATTCTATGATGAGGCGTAATTCCTCATACGAATATCGTCATGGTGTAGATCAGTTGAGGTGAGTTGAGTAGGTAACTCCATAAATCACTTACCATCGTAAAGGCGCAATGGTAAAGCAGGCCTGGCTTCGGCTCTTGCGGCTTTCCATTCTAGTAATGTAGGGGGCGTGCGGCGCGCCACGCCGGCAGACCGCGCTGCGCTCGCACCGCGCCCGCACACTAACCGCACCAACGACGCACGCATTGAAGGCGGGGCACGCTCTATTATGAAGCGTGCCATGTATCTGCGGGAGAAATTATGTATGAGTTATATCTACCTGACTATAGTTAAGTAACTACAAACATCCAACATCCCAAACTTCCGAAACATCCCAAGGATTTCAACCAGGCTGGTAACGATCTCGTGGCTCAGTTGGTACAGCCCCCGCGTACCAAGCGTGAGGTCGCGGTTTCAAGACCCACCGAGGTTGAATTATTGAGATATTATAAAATCAGACTTGCTGTCTGTAAATCTAATTAAATATTACTATTCCTCCAACTAATATAGGAGGTAAAGCTCGCATTGCTGTGTTCCCGTTTGAAGGGTTGCTGGTGAGATTGCTTCTTAGGGTCGGCAACGCGCGAGTGATACCTCTGGAGTTGCAAGCGTCCATAGGTTACGGATTAACCAATTTAATTACATAAAAAAAAAATTTATTGGTTTTATGAATTCTATTTTAGATTTTGTATGTATTTGGGCGGTACTTACTTGTGCAGAGGGGGCGCGGGCGGCGCGGCGGCTAGACAATGCGCCAGTAGCAGCCACACGCGTTGCGGCGCGTTGCCGCTCGCCTGGTTGCACACCTGCACGCACACCTCGTCGCGGAGCGCACGCGAGCACAGACCCCGAGACGCTATGTAGTCCGCCAACACCTGCCATAGGAACAGACGTTAAGAACTTGCTAAACTTTTTAGCCGCGACGTAAGGAGCCTGTGTGTTTGGAGTGAAGTTGTGTTTGAGGTAAAAAGTTTTGCGTTGGGAGTAAAGGGGTGAGTTTGGGTAAAAAGTTGTGTGTTTGATGTAAAAAATTGTGTGTTTGGAGTAAAGTTATGTGTTTGTTCAGTAAACTATAGGGAAGCCCTGCAATCCATTTAATATCTTCTTGTTAGCAAAGTACCTTCTGTCTCGCCTCATTCCCTGCGGCAGTTTCATCGCACCATCTCAGTATCAGTTTGAAGGTTGCTACTGCATCATTGAAATCTTGATCTCTGAAAAACATTTCAAAATTAGTTCAGCTACGACATTAAAGATCAGAATTATATTAACACGTGGTGTTTATTAAATAAACTCCATTAAGAAAACAACAAACCTTCCTACAAATACAGTTTTTTGGAGAGTAATACAAGTAGGATAATTTATTTTATGTAACTAAAGTAATTAATCTACGTATAGTTAAGTATTTTAAAGCTACGATGAAAACGTTAAGCATAGTAGACTAGACTTAGAGTAGACCTGGAAAACGTTTGTATGAAAAGAGAGATACGGCCACCATAAAATATGTATACCCGCGACGTAAGCAGCCCGTACGTGCGTTTGTCATAAGAGGTTGTTTGTATGTTTGTCTGTCACCATTTATCGCCGATACGGCTTATCCGATTGAAATGCGTTTTTAATGAGTTCTAGTTCTAAAATAGGTTTTATCGCCACAAGTCACTAGGGCGCGCTGCAATAGACGAATAGAGTTGTCCAAACTATAAAGTCTTAAAGCTATAATGTCTTATACCAAAATTGTAATGTTACCTGACAGCAGACTTGGCGAGGAAGGGCCTGGTGATGGGATGTTTCCTGGGGCTGAGCTGTCCGCCGTCCGCGAAGTACACAGAGCTGAACTTTGAGAACGCGAACTGCTCCAAGTCACGCGGCAGCTGGACCTCCTCATCCTCCACGTGGACGTCTCCTGCCACCTGCATGGATTACTTGGTGATATAATAATAATAATATAACTTGTTTGTTTGTCTGCTACCATTTACCTCCGAAACAGACAAAAAAACAAGCAAACGATTGTATTCCCCATGATGGACATCCTCAGATACATACTCAGTGAGTAATCACTGAGCATACCAAGTAGGGGTAGTGAGAGGCACGTCCAAAAATTACCTTTGCACCAAGCCCGTGTTTCTGCAAATAGTTAGCATTTCATGTAACAGGAAAATGTATCACAGCATCGTTACCTCATCGTACATACACTCCATGTGTAACCACCAGCATAGATACAAACAGTAAATTTCAATGGAATAATGTATCGCAAACTGGTTTATTGTAGGAAAGCACAAATGAGCAGCGAGTGCAGCAAATAATGCTACCCTCAAAACATTACACAAACTGTTGAACACAGTGCCATCTATGGCAGAACTGCCGAATTACATAGCAAAGTACCATGTCCTTGCAAATGCAAAGCAATCACGTTTATCAATCACAAGACTCGATCATAAGATGATGCTGTGTGAAAATGCATTTCTTATTTAATCATAGTTCCAAGCACTTATAAATTTTGTTTTGTAAATACAAACATATTATACATAGAAAACACTCAGACCCGAGACAAATATTTGCAGATTATACAAACATCGACCCGCGGCGGGAATCGAGCCCGCAACCTTGTGCCTTCGCCCACTGCGCCACGGAGGTCGTAATTACACAAACCTTGATAAGATTCCTGTCGGTATGCGGGGTCTGCCACTCGTCGATCTTGGACAGGATGTAGGCGAGCTCGGCAGGCACTTCCAGTGCTTGCAGACTCTCCGTTTTAGCTGCCTTGGCTTGGACTACTTGCGCTTTCTGTTCCGCTGCTCGTCGCCTGAAAACATATTCTAAGATTAGTATTTTTAAAGACTGTGAATAGTGGAAAAAGAGCAGGAAGATCTTTGCCCTGCAGTTGAATCATAAGGCTAATAAGATTCGATAAAAGGAAACTAGAACGGCGTCGTTCTGGTGACGTTCCTTTTCCGTTCACAGATAATAAATCTGTCTTAGATTTATTATCTATGAACGGAAAAGGACTATTTAATTATCAACTAAAACTATACAATAGTGTGGGCGTACTCCCTACAATGTTTGTTTTTGTTTTTTTTATCAATGATATCACTCACTTGGCCGCGACCTGCTGCTGTTCCGCCCGTCTCTTGGACTGCTCCTTCAATTGTGCGACTCTCTTCCTCGCGCGCCGTCCCCTGACCAGCGCCTGTGCGCGCACCACGCCGTGCCTCGCGACGAGGTACCGCCTGCGAGCAACCGCGCCGCGCCACCACGCCTGCAGCTTCACGGTCGAACGATGCATCTGCCGGAAACGCTTTCTGAAATTTATAACCAGAAAAAAATGTTATCTACTTACTGGTAAAAACTATTTTTGTATTTGTAATAAACATTTAACCAGGGAACCTGGGTTCGATTCCCGCTGCGGGACAAATGATAAGTCATTGTTCCTGTAGTAGTTCCTGATACCCACGACACAGGAAATCCTACTGTGGAATCAGCAATATGCAATATTGGTGTCCACGAAAAGCCCCCTTTTTTAACGGTATACTTATATACAGCCTACCTCGAAAGCCTCTTAAAAATGTAGGTGAAAGAATTTTTGAAATCTGTTGAGTAGTTTCGGACAATACCGCATACAAACTTACGAATTTGACCTCTTTATAATATAAGGCCTTTACCCGAGAGGGGTCCTAACTATAAATTAAATTATAAAAAAATAATAACAATTATTAAATAAATTGCATGAATTGTAAAATAATATTTATTAAGTTATGGAATAAATAGGCTTTTTTATTTTTTTATTTATTTTATTTTATAATATAAGTGTGTAGTTGAGTAGTTGCTTACCTAGCAAGGTATCCTCGAGTTTGAGCCTGAAGGACGGTAGCAGCAGCGCGCAGCTTGTCGGCCCTCGCCCTTTCTAGCGCTCGATGCAGCGCCTCCCTTATGAACACTCGAGCTGCGCCCAGTTGGTAGTCAGCGCCGACTGGAAATGCAAGTTAATATTTGCAAAATGTTAAAACCCCTGACGTGTTTTCACGAACTAAACCTGTTTAAATTTTATCGCATTATGAAATTTGAAACAGTTTCCACCGTTACAGAGATTATTAGCAATGAACATCTAAACTTTCGTCGACGATTTTATGACGCAATTTATCGTCAAGAAAAAACAAAAGAATGTTATGGTAGGATCGTTCTGAATTTTTATTCAGAAATATTTGAATTCAGAAATAATGTGGCCAGTGAGTACGCATACAAAAGTAAATGAAACCTTTTCACAAAGTTTTACAAACAAGGATACGAGTAATGAGGTTTCGTTACGAAGGAGGTACGAACGTGTGCTTCTGATTACGAATGGATTGCTCATTGCATGCCCATAGTAAAACCAGTCACCCTAAATAACTGGCCGCTATGCGAGATTTATTATGAAAGGTATGTACCTACCTTGAATAGAGATTGAGCATCAAGTAGGCAATTTGCATTTCAAATTAGCAGTGTAATCAAATGGTACTCACACAGAACCATGGATTCGAATAAATAACTGCGTTTTTCCCCACTTTCCATGAGGGTTTTCATTATCCCTTTAATTTCACACTCTGGAGATATCTTAAATCGAACTAAATGGGCAACTCCAAACACATGTATGCATGTACTATTGACTATGCACCACCGACCTTTATCTTAAACATCAATTCCTGTATATCCAAAGGTTGTCTGGAAGAGATCGCTATGCTCTGCTATAATTTGCTCTGTTTGAATTTGATGTGTGGTGTGTTGTACAATCAAGTGTTTCATATTTATCTATCTTTCTTTATCTATCTATTTTTTGATGTCGTCGGGAAAAAATAAAAAGGTAAACGCGTTATCTTATCGCGAAAGTTTGAAACACTACTATTGCGTTTACTATTGAATAAATTCAGTTTCCAATCAAAATAGGTAGTTTCGTAATTAGCTTAATATAAATGTAGATACTATTATGAATAGAATGTCTACTTACCAGCTCCTGTAGGCGGCATCTCCGCAAGTATTGAATTGCAAATCTCCCGGTGAGGCGTGGAGCGGGTGGGCGTCGAATTTAGTAGATACCTGTAGATAAGACTCTGAACTGAGATGTGGATACGCATTGTATTAGATACTTCTAGATGTGGTTATACATTGTGTTAGATATAGTGCAATCAGAAAGATTTGAAGGCCACAATCTATATCGTTTTCTGAAAAAAAGAATAAAACTTTTCGAAAATAAATATACGGGCGAAACCGTGGGCAATAGTAAACCTAAGCTAGTAAAATCAAAATCGTGATACTTGCCTGTACCGATTCACAAAGTTCTGGAACGGTATCCTGATCGGATAGCCAGTCTGGCGTATCTTGATGGTGTCTAGCATGCCGGTGTACCGCAGCTGTGCTAGCACGCATGGCATGTCGAACTTCATGGGCGATTTGTCTGTGTTGGGCTTGATGCAACGCACGAACCACGGGTTGCAGCGGGACATCGACTCCAGCAGGCTGTGCAGACTGTCTGAGAACCTGAAACATTTGTAGTTTATAAATAAACCAGCCTCTGCCCAAGGCTTCGCCCGCGTGGTACCCGGATAAAAAGTAGCCTATGTATTATTCTGATGTATAAGCTACATTACTGTAAAGTTACATTAAAATCCGTTCAGTAGTTTTTACGTGAAAGAGTAACAAACATCCATCCTCACAAGCTTTCGCGTTTATTATAGTAGTAAGAGAAATAAATAATGCTGGACATTTTCACTCAGCATCATCTATCCCCAAAGTAAGCAGAGCTTGTGTTATGGGAACTTTATGACTGATATACTACTTAGTTTTTTTAATATATACATACATAGAATATAATGTTATACATAGAAAAACAACTAGAGACCCGAGTCATTTTATTTTTTTATAAATTGCTATATAAATGTTTTTAATTCCATTTCATTACTTGGTATCCTCAAAGATCCATGCACTAAGTCAAGTCAGCAAATTAGCCGTATTTCAGTAATAGTGTTTAGCAAGCATTTAGGGGGTAGTTCAAACTTTATTTTTTATAGTTTTTCGATCTCCGGTACTCTTTCAAATAGGTGGCCAAACAAACAAACTGGTTTCCGTCTTAAATTAACCACAAAAAAAATTTAAGACATTCAATGTCAAAAACTGAATTCCTCACGTGCTTACGTTATTTGTAAAACAAAAGTAGAATAGCCCACAAAAAAATATCGGCTATTCGTGATTCAATAAGATGATGATGTTTTTTGAGTTTTACGGGAAAAGTAGCAATCCCTCTGGAATAAAACTTTTACGGGACCACTTCGGTGTTCTCTATACAACAACAAAAGAGTATTAATAATCTGTTAACAATTGGCGAAAATATCAAGTAATTAACATAAAAAGAAAAATAATTGAGAACCTCTCAGTTGGTCATTAAGTTGGTTAAAAAGGGTTCCTCTGAAAACAGATTTCAACATGGTTTGCCGTGAATGCCAAATATGCGAACAATAGTGATGAAGCATTCCCAAAATGCTGGCTGCATTGCCACGCTGAATAACGTTAATTTATATAAAATTTTTAAAAGCCTGCTTTCGGATCACGCGTAGCTTCAACCGTTCACACGGTGTTTACCTTGAAATCGTTTTGAACTTGCGAAGGGCCCACGGACTCGGACAGCGTAACCTGATTTTGATACTTTTTTTATGGTATCCCTACAGAAAAAAGTATCTTGAAGAATAGAAGTAATAGACTTTTCTTTTCATTGGTGTAAATACATCATCATCATCATTGCGACTGACAGTACAGATACCTTTTTCTTATTGAGAATATGACGAGGATGTACTATATCATACCTGGCTGCTACCGTAGGTGTTCTTGGCTTCATAGTTACGAAACGTCCATTAGCACCCCTCGGCAACGTTTTATTCGCGTCATGCTGCGCCCTTAGCTGCGTGGACATTTCTGCAACTAAGGGCACTTCACTGCTGCATAACAGTTCGAGGACATCAGGTCTAAGGGCGTCTCGGTTCTTGTCGAGGAAACCTTCTACGTTGTACCACACTTGTCCCGCGTAATGTTTTATCTGAAAGGAAGATTTAGGCGTGTACGGACCCTTTAGCAAAATGTCACGTCAAAAAAAAATGATGATACGAGAATATATGTTCGTAAATTTGTATCTGAACTAGCCCCTTGTTGCTCGATGTTTGTCGATGAAAGAGCAAATGGCATTTTCATGAGTTGAGTATCACACGAATTACATATAGTACCTACATGAAGACCGCTGATCCTACAATACTGCAACTGGGTCAATCCACGGAATTGCCGATGCAGCATTGACGTCAATCGACCGGACGAGTATCGTATTATGATAGCATGGTGTCACTTCTAATTCACACCTCGAATTGGTCGCACTTAGAATAATTAATTATTAAGTTTTTATGTAACTTTTTATATCTTTTAAAATTAAAGATTATTAAATTAAATTCGGTTTTTTTTCGTACCTCCTGTTGTCGCTAACGTATTTGGCGCAGCCGGTAGGATATTCACGGGAATATCTCGCGAAATTCGGGACCTCCACATCGAGAATCCACGTCGCGAGCACCCGGGGTGCTATCAAGCTCCATACCGAATATCCGAACATCTTATCTACGGGCCTGCGACGAGCTACGAGGAGAATCCAGCTATCGATTCAACGAAGGAAACCGGAGAATGAAATATATGTAAGTACACTTGAATACTTCTCTTGTGTTGCTTCCTTGGGCCTTTGTACTTCTTATCCTTCAAGATTTACCACCCCAGAGCATCTAGTGTGCGGGCGCCTGAATCTAACAGTCGCCGCCGCGTAGTAGATAGAAATAGGAATATAGATAATAATATAAATTTAGATTTTGAATTAGATCACTCTTTAAATTGCAATATGTCAATCGACACAGACACCGTTTATAAGGTTCTCCGTCTTGTTCCTGAATTTGACGGGAACCCAAACGTTTTAACCCGATTTATAAAAATATGTGATCAATTAGCTGCACAGTATCTGAAGCCAGGCAACGAATTAGTTAACCTATGTCTGTTAAATGGTATACTTAATAAAATTACGGGTACCGCCGCTTGTACTATAAATTCAAACGGGATTCCTGAAAGTTGGTTAGGCATTCGAAACGCTTTAATTAACAATTTTTCGGATCAACGTGACGAGACAGCCCTCTACAATGATTTATCAATGGCTTCACAGGGTAATAGTACACCCCAAGAATTTTATAATCATTGCCAAACTCTGTTTAGTACCATTATGACATATGTGACTTTACACGAGACTATACCGACGACTGTAGAAGCGAAACGTGAACTTTACAAGAAAGTTACTATGCAAGGGTACATAAGGGGACTAAAAGAACCTTTAGGGTCCCGCATACGCTGCATGCGTCCCCCGACCATAGAGAAAGCTCTAGAATTCGTACAGGAGGAGATGAACGTAATGTACGTACAGCATCGTGGTGAACCCCCTAGGACCCATAAGGTCGCAAATAATTTACCACCACCACCGTCAAGTGGATTTGCTCCTCCGCGTCTATCTTTCCCGGCACCAATGCCTAGATGGCCTGCGCCTATGGGCCACCGACCCATGGGGCCTTCGCCTCAACCTTTTAAGTTCAATGTACCAGCACATCGCATGCCGACTAACACTCAACGAATGTTTTCTGCTGCACCACCTAACTATAACCCTCGCAGTAATGTCTTTAAACTACCACCGCGTTACGGTGCCCCACAATATTCAAATCAAAACCCTGAGCCAATGAGCGTAGTTTATAGCACTTCTAAAGCTCAACCTCCCAGGAGGCCGATACCAGGACATGACTGGAGTAAACTCGGCAACCCACCGCCTAGTAACTACTTCAAAACTCGCGAGATGAACATGAACGACTGTGTGACTTACGATGACTCATACTACAACTATTATCAGGAACCAGATTATACCTACTACCCTGACTATAATGACTATAATGAAACGACCAATAGTTATGGTTATGAATCCCAGTACTTTGACGCGAATGCGGACAATCAACTCCAACTTAACGATTCTCAACCGCAAGCAGGGCCTAGCCACGTAGAGCAGGATTTTCAGGAGGATTTAATATCACTAAAACCAAAATAGAATTAAATCTTCAAACCCAAAGGCAATTACCTTATATACAGATTGCGAATCCACCATTAAAATTACTTATAGACACGGGCGCAAATCAGTCCTTTATAAGCCCCGAAGCCGTCGAATATTTCTTTGCTGACTTTCCTTTAAACTTAGATCCATTTGAGGTAACGAATATACATGCATCAAGTAGAAATGACTACTCTATTACACTACCATGTTTCTCAGAGTTTAATGATAATGATGAAATTAAATTATTCATATATCGTTTTCATGATTATTTCGATGGGCTCATAGGATTAGACTTGTTAAGTAATTGGGAAGCTAGAATTGATTTGAGAGAAGGACGACTTATAACTAAAAACGCATCAAATCCCATCAGGATGTACAATTCCCGTAACGTAAACCTTTATGAGGATATAATACCAGCAAAAACCTCTAAGATCATTCGCGTGCCCATTGATACTTGTGACGGTGACGTTCTCATAGAAGAACAAATTCTATGTAATTGTATAGTTCATGAATGCATTACAACTGTCATTAATAATCGTGGCTATTTAGAAATTGAAAATCCGTCAGAAAATGATATCATTCTATCATTAGATGAGCCAGCGCATGCGGAACTTTATAATACTGAGTGCATACGCACCCAACAAATGTCACTTCGTGCACAAGACGTAGTTTCGCGATTACGAACAGAACACCTGAACGAAGAGGAAAAAGCTAATCTCATAACTCTTTGTTCCCAATACTCAGATGTTTTTTATATTGAAGACGAACCGCTTACCTTTACAAATAAAATAAAGCACCGAATTAGAACCACTGACGAAGTGCCAGTTCACACCAAAAGCTACCGCTATCCTTTTATCCACCGTCAAGAAATTAAGAACCAAATAGGTAAAATGCTTGAACAAGGAATAATCAGACCTTCCGAATCCGCATGGAGTTCTCCGATCTGGATAGTACCTAAAAAGACTGACGCATCTGGGAAAAAGAAATGGCGACTAGTAGTTGACTTTCGTAAGCTTAACGAGAAAACGATAGATGACAGATATCCTATCCCTAACATTACTGATGTTCTAGATAAATTAGGGAAGTGCCAATATTTCACAACCTTAGATTTGGCAAGTGGTTTCTATCAGGTAGAGATGGATGCACAGGACATTGAAAAGACATCTTTCAACGTAGAACAAGGACATTTTGAATTTTTAAGAATGCCGATGGGGCTGAAGAATTCACCATCGACCTTCCAAAGGGTGATGGATAATGTCCTTAGAGGACTCCAAAACGAAATTTGCCTTGTGTACTTAGACGACATAATAGTTTTCAGTACTTCTCTTCAAGAACACATGGTAAATCTTGGTCAAGTCTTCCAAAGACTACGTGACTCTAATTTTAAAATACAAATGAACAAGTCAGAGTTCTTGAAGCTTGAAACAGCATATCTCGGTCATATCATCACCAGGGATGGTATTAAACCAAACCCGGATAAGATTGCAGCCATAAAAAAATATCCTATCCCCAAAACTCCAAAGGAAATAAAACAATTTTTAGGTCTCTTAGGATATTATCGCAAATTCATACCAGACTTTGCTCGTACGACAAAACCCTTTACCCAATGCCTCAAAAAAGGAAAGAAAATTGTATTGGATAACGACTATATTAACTGCTTTGAGAAATGCAAGACACTCCTGACAAATGACCCCATCCTACAATATCCCGACTTCGGAAAGGAATTCAACTTAACAACTGACGCTTCAAATGTAGCCATCGGAGCTGTCCTTTCTCAAGGACCAGTAGGATCTGACAAACCAGTTTGTTACGCATCTCGAACTCTTAACGAAAGCGAGATGAACTACAGTACTATTGAAAAGGAACTTCTTGCCATAGTTTGGGCAACGAAGTACTTTAGACCCTACCTTTTTGGACGAAAATTTAAGATCTTGACTGACCATAAACCTTTACAGTGGATGGTGAATTTAAAAGAACCAAATTCACGTCTTACTAGATGGCGACTTAAAATGAGCGAATACGACTATACTGTTTTTTACAAGAAAGGAAAGACTAACACTAATGCTGATGCCCTTTCCCGTATTGAAATTCACGTAGGCGAAGCCATGTCTTTGATAGAAGAAATTGACGAATTAAACTCGCTAATGGGCAATCCATCTGAATCCATACTTGCCCAAGCCAACTCTTCAACTGAAACGGTTCATACGAGTAATGAAAATCCAATCTTAGATATCCCTATTACAGACGAACCCTTTAACAAATTTCACCGACAGATTCATTTTACGATAGTTAACGACGTTAAAAAACGACCGACGGTGACTAAACCATTTGACACCCATACGCGTATCAGTATACAACTATCGGAAAACAGTTTAGAAGATGACGTAATAAAAGCTGTTAAAGAGTATGTCAACCCTAAAGTTAAAACCGGTATCCTAATTAGTCCACCCTTGGGTTTGTACTCAATTATTCCTATTTTGCAAGATAAGTTTAGAAGTTCATCAATGAACCTTGTCCTATGCAGATACGAATTAGAAAACGTTAAAGAACACCTCAGGCAACAAGATATAATCCGCCACTATCATGATGGTAAGACCAATCATCGCGGAATCAATGAAAGTTACTTAAGTTTATCACGTAAATACTATTGGCCTAAAATGAAGGACCAGATAACCAAATTTATAAATGAATGTACTATTTGTGGACAGGCAAAATATGATAGAAATCCCGTTAGACCCCAATTTAATGTTGTACCGCCAGCCACCAAACCTTTTGAAATAGTGCATATGGATCTTTTCACTGTACAGAGTGAAAAATACGTAACTTTCATGGATGTGTTCACCAAGTACGGACAAGCATATCACCTTCGTGATGGTACAGCCATTAGTATATTACAAGCCCTTTTACGGTACTGTACCCATCATGGTATCCCTACCACTATAATAACCGATAATGGTACGGAATTCACCAATCAACTTTTCATGGAATTTACTAGACTTCATAAGATCAATCACCACAGAATTTTAGCTCACTCTCCTAATGATAATGGCAATATCGAACGATTCCATTCCACTCTCTTAGAACACCTCAGAATTTTAAAATTACAGCAAAAAGATGAACTTATTTTCAATCTTATTCCATACGCTATAATAGCATATAACAGTTCGATTCACAGTTTTACGAGATGCAGACCTTTTGACTTACTTACTGGACATTTTGACCCTCGTGACTGCCACGATATCGACTTAACCCAGCAACTACTGCAACAGTATGTTCAGACGCATAAAGACCAAATGAGAAAAGTGTATGATATTGTTAATACATCGTCTCTTACAGACCGTACCGCTTTAATCGAAAACAGGAATAAAACACGTGAACCTGAAATAGAATACGCACCTCAGCAACAAGTCTTTATTAAAAATCCTTTAGCAAGCCGTCAGAAGACAGCTGCACGTTACACCCAGGATACAGTGTTAGCCGACTTACCTATTCATATCTACACGTCAAAGAAGCGCGGCCCTGTAGCAAAATCTAGACTTAAGCGGGTTCCTAAAGCAGTAAATTTGTTACAGAATTCTGTTAGTAATTCTTCTCCAAAGGACCCGATCTCAGGAGATAAAACTTGAGAGCCTTGAAGATGGACCCGGACTATTACCCTATAAACTTGGAATTATGCGACTGACTACCCACCATCATACATTTTTACAGTATGTACAACTTGATGACATCGAAGACAAAGTTAACCTATTATACACCCAATTACTTAGCTACGAAAATAGAATGACTAATGACACTTATGCAGTTTACGAAATTCAAATTAAATACCTCATTGAGAAAATAGATAAAATACTTAATCAACTAAAATCTTTAAAGCCCAGCAGAGCTAAGAGAGGTCTTGTAGATGGCTTAGGCTCAATTATAAAAAGTATAAGTGGTAATTTAGATCATAATGACGCATTGAAATATAATGAAGCGATTCGAATTCTAAAAGATAACCAGGATAAAATAACAACTGAATTTAGTAATCATATTAGCCTTAGCAAAGAATGGATGTCGAAACACAATAACGTACTAGTACAGCTCGTAGAAAATCAAAGTAAAATTAATACAACTATGGAGTTAATATTAAATAGTAACGCGTATAGAGAAAATAATTTAATTAAATACGCTAAGCTTGCCCAACTTCTGGGAATAATTAGCGAAAATATATTAGATTTAATGCAAGAATTAATTAGCATAGAAAATAGTTTAGCTTTTATTCGTGCCAAAAGCACGCATCATTCTATGATAGATATAGGTACTCTAGCAGCCATGATTGATAAATTAAAAATCATCTATGGTAAGGAGCATATTTTAGATTTAGAATTAAGAGAATATTACGATACTATTAAACCAGGATACTACTATTTTAAAGATCAGATAGTCTTCGTTTTTAAATTTCCAATAGTTT
This sequence comes from Perizoma affinitatum, assembly GCA_961405105.1. Lineage (NCBI taxonomy): Eukaryota > Metazoa > Arthropoda > Insecta > Lepidoptera > Geometridae > Perizoma > Perizoma affinitatum. The sequence continues at coordinate 3,018,317 of OY560199.1, forward strand.
CTAAAGATGTGTATGAGTTATTTAGACTAGCAGTAGTACCTAATAGGCACACACAAGCTCTTATCCCATCCTCTCCTTTCATAGCAACTAACGAGATGTCATTCGTGTACATTGAGGCAGAATGCCCGAAGTTAAGAGACCGATATCTTTGTGAGAAAGAAGTTATGAACCAAGTTCGGTCCCAACCAGACTGCATTAAGGAGTTAATCACCAAACAAACCCTGCAAGAGTCCTGTCAATTCACCAAGGTGACCCTTACGAGAGAAGCCATGGAAAAGCTCGATGACCAGCACTACATCTTATCCTTCCCGCATCAGACGAAAATACAGCTCATCTGCAACCGAAAAGACTACACTACACTTCAAGGAAGTTTCCTAATTACTGTTCCCGCAGGATGCCAGCTAAAAACCGAAGCATTTACAATTGTCAACGATGACGATGAAATCAACGGCTCACCACTAAAGCTAACGAAGATACCTTTTGACATGGAAAAATGGGATGCAGAGACGCCAACTCGAATCCATCTGAACTCAATCGATCTCCAAGGACTACACGATGTCCAGGACAAGATTATAATGCAAACTCCTCCACAACTAGAAAACTTTAAGCCAGATACACTCTATCACACGACAATCCCATTTTATGCAGTATTACTAGCTGCATTAACAATCGCCCTCATCTTTATCATGCGGCGTTGCAAGAATAACCGCAGACCAGCTGATAAAAAGAACCAGGAACCGGCAGCTACGTCCCTTTCATTGGAGCCTGGGAATCTTCCGGCGACATTTTCACTAAACGTTTTAAAATAATCGCCGTTCTGAGGATGGAGGAATTACATATAGTACCTACATGAAGACCGCTGATCCTACAATACTGCAACTGGGTCAATCCACGGAATTGCCGATGCAGCATTGACGTCAATCGACCGGACGAGTATCGTATTATGATAGCATGGTGTCACTTCTAATTCACACCTCGAATTGGTCGCACTTAGAATAATTAATTATTAAGTTTTTATGTAACTTTTTATATCTTTTAAAATTAAAGATTATTAAATTAAATTCGGTTTTTTTTCGTACCTCCTGTTGTCGCTAACGTATTTCACGAGATCAAATATCATGGAAGGAAGATGTTTTCATAATATTGAAACCGTCATGCGACGGTGGCTGAGCATCTCACTTTGTCTATGGACGCGATGGTGGCAGTAAGTAATTTACATACTGAGTTAGATTAGTCGTTTAAAATGACTATCCAAAATATATAAAATTAACTTTAGGAATGTGATGTTGAAGAGTGCAAGAAAAAAAATGAGTCAGCCTTTCTCGTATTTGCCTGTCCGATCAAGGCAAAAGAAAAGTCAGACAACGCGCACCAAGTAGTTTTTAATTGTCAGCAACGAAGGAATAGATGTGCAGCCTTATAAGACAGTTCAAACAAAATGCAAGATACAACCTAGTTTTCTTTACTTACCCCGAATTCGTTAGCTCCTAGCCTAGGTCTAGAGTATAGCTCATTGAGAGCGTGGTTGTAATGGCACTTCTCAAGATACGATGCGTCTGAGGCACGCGGGAAGTTGCTTTCATCGTCTAGCAAGTGGAGGATACCCACTGGCTTCTTGCTGAGCAACTGGATCACTGGAACAGGTAGAATAAAATAAAACGTAATAAATTAAATAAACGTTTAAACTAAAGTCAATAATTGATTGTTTTGTTTTTGGAGGCTGGTGAGGATGGTTTCTCACGTTTTACTATAATTTAATTAATAACAAAACTCTCAGACCTCTTAAAGGTTACGGAAAGTCAGTGGATGGTCGGGTGCAGTGGACTTCTACAGGGTGTTGATGACGATGATGCCACTATTCTATAGGACAGGGTTGGAAAGAGTTTGAACCAATGGAACTAAGAATATAATTCACAAGATAGGTCGATAGGTACCCTTTACATAGCGAGAAGTAAACTGCAAATATTTATCCCTTCTCTGGCTGTGGTAGAACTATGGTACTCGTTGTTTTCTAATAACCACGACATAGGAAGCCCTCGTATCATGTCCATACCGTTATTAATGTGTCTGTTGGGTAAAACATAGAGTTTGTAGAAGTACCTGGAGAGTTATCATTCCACGTGAGATTCGACCACTCCAACCGTTCCTTCTGATACTCCTGCTGCTCCAGCTTAAATATGTGTTTGTTGAAGTAATGCTGCAAAGTTTCGTTCGCGTAGTTTATGCAGAGCTGCTCAAACGAATTCTCTTCCAAGTCTTCAAAGCCGAAGATGTCAAGGAGAGATATCCTGTGAGCATCGTGGAGTCCCGCGCGGTGGACTATGGAGTTGATCCGGAGGACTAACCAGCTGAAGAGCGAAGAGTACAAAGCTTTGGCGAAAGCGTCTCGAGCGTCCAGCGCCTGGTCTATTGGTAATGGTGACCTCATACGTTCGGCTCTAGCAGCAGTCACTCTGGTAGTCAAAGCTCGTGCTAAGGCTTCTGCTGGGACTTTCAGTAAATGAGCTGCCCAACGTACTTCAGCGCCACCTCCGAGTTGGACGCCTTCTTGACCGTGTCGCAGCTGTTTTCTGTGGAAGTAAACGTTGCCCAAGTGCAAAACTGCTGCCAACACCCTGATTATGTCTTCTCGTTCAGAATCACCAATACCTAGGACCTGCATTGCTCCACATAGAGCTGACCAGTCAGCCCCAGCACCAGCTCCGCCTGAATCACCTCCTTGATTGAGGTAGAAATAATGCTCAGCTGTCAAAAGACCTCTCGCTTTTCGTTGCTCCTCATCTAATCCAGCTAGAAGTTCATAAAATACATGATAATTTCTTTCGCCTGGAGACTGCGTGACTATTCTCGACTTCTCCAATAAATAATGCGCTACTCTCGCGCCAGCCAACGCGCCATCTTTAAAGTATAATTCTAAGAGTTTTCCGAATCGACTAGAATTGTGGTTTTTTGGCGTCCTCGCGTTTCCGAAGGCTTCTAATAAGGGTGCTGCTTCTAAGATCTGTTCGGAGACTGGTGCCCTGCCGGGGGGTGCGGGAGCAACAGCTGCTAGGAACTGCACAGCTAGCTTGGTGGACTCGGTCTTGCCAGCTCCGGACTCGCCCGATATGAGTATGGCTTGAGGCTGAGGTAGGGACGCACGTGCCGCAGCGGCTATTGCAAAGAGGTGTGGTGGCAGGTCGCCCAGTGCTTCTGCGGCATGGTATCTGAAAATGTGAGACACACTGACGTCAGCTCATTTTTCAGGAGACAATCTGCAAAAATATTTTAATTCTGCTTTCGGTGTAACCAGAACATAAGTGCAATAAATTGCACTTATGTTCAACCTTGAACATAAACTGTTAGATGTTTTACCTCCTAGCAGTCTGCAGCCCATACAATGCATCGACCGGCCGGTATGGATTGACGGCCACCAGTATGGAACCCGCGTATGTGTAGATGAGCCCCTGCTCGTATCTGAGCTTCAAGTTCCACAGCAAGGCTGCCTCGTGGAGATCATGGAGACGCGTCATGTCGTCTACTCCAGCTGGTCCGAGCTCTTCCCGGGGCCAGACTGGGTCGCCTTCCTCCTCCCCGTTTCCCATTTGGAGGGCAAAAGTTTGAGGCTGGAAAAATAAATGGAAGGGCTGAAAATCCGTTGATGTTTTTATATGGAGGTTATTGGAGAGCATCACAGAGAATGACTAATATCTGCGAATAATAGTGTACTTTTATTTTGTGTTCCACGAACCGGATCCTTATATTTGATAAATTAGAAGATTCAAAATAAACATCGATTAAATCAAGTTTTAGATAATTAAAGACATTAGCATGCGGCCACACACTGTGTCATCTTCGTACACGCTCATCGTGACTTAAATATTACATAAATATTGTAATCGACGAATAACTTGGGCTTTATATGCCACTGGCTTACTTAAGGAACTGGCACAAAAGATCAACCAGACGGAAAATTATACTGTCTGCCAACAAAGTATGACATAACCCGAAGATCACAATTGTATCAGACGCATCTTCCGACCGCTACCAAGCAACAGCATTCGCTGTCGGAACCAATCAAAAACCGCGTTCTCAACGCTCGCTGCCTGAGCAGATTACTTCGTGTCACAGTGCAGAAAGTGCGTTGGACCGCGATGACACCGATTACGTCGTCAAGAAACCTCGTAATCTAGAGATTTAACCTCCTGCTACACGGTCGAGTAAGCAATAGCTGATCAAGTCGTTGATTAATGCAGCACAGTTAGTTGACCTCCTTATTCGTGACACATTAGCAAATTCAAATAGGGATCTGCTTAGTTGCGATGAATATTTATAAGTTAGTGATACAACATGTAGCATGCTAAGCGTACATTACATATTATTGTAACTTGGATAGTTCTTAAAGGAACTAATCACTATGTTATAGTTGGAGCAATATACTTATTACATTTTCAATCAGAAGATGTAGGCATATATCTTTCAGTGACAAAATAGAAGATCCCCGATTCTTCGTCCTGCTTGCACTAGGCATTCTTGCACTCGACGACCTCAGAATACTTGGCATTATTTTAGCGGTAGAAACCACAGGAGCGGAATTTATTTTCCTTTGTCGTCTTCGAAGTCTACATGAAGAATTGGAGTCACAAGAACAGGAAGAGAATTCCAAATCAGGGGAGCTGTGGGGTGTAGGAGCAAAATGAACCGTCCTGCCCCGCATCAACGATTTTTCAACAGCATTCTTTGTTTATCTTCTTTTATGATCTCCTAATTAGCCTGCCATGCACATACTCATGCATAGTTCAAGGGAGCTTTCCTGATATAATTATTCATTTTCGGTGCGTGCCAGGTCGACACCCAACGCACAAGATAGGCTTAACGATAAAGTCTATAATCATATTCACTCAAAGCTTCCGTTATTTTTATTGACACAACACTTTGTCTTGTACCGTTTGTGTTCCACGAAACCACAACCTGTTTCCAAAGAAAAACTTGGTCTCATTTCGCAAAACGTGGCGCGTGGTCCGCAAGTTACAGATAACTGAATGAGCCACATACCATTAGGCTTATACCAAGAACTGTTATGGTCAGGCTCGTAGGATAACGGCGACAGTCCGATGTGACAGGGTGCTTTACTATAGAGTTAAGTATGAGCGTTATGGTGAGGTTTTTACATAAGTTGCTATCGCGCGCAACATTCTGTTTAATGTTTTAATTTTGTTTTTTCCAATTACAAATCTTATGTTAAAATATCACAGAATGTAGAATGCATTACATTAGCCATAATGGCCGACTGATTATACAATATTAATTAAGCCGAGAACGCGGTCAGACCAATCCTTAAATATCTAGAAATCGATTGCTCAACAGCTCGACAAGTTCCTCCGGTAACCCGACTCCGGGAAGTGCCTAATTGCCATCTTATTACAAAATGAGCCGTAAAATCGCGGACGAGGTCTATTGGACATGAATACAGAATTATTAACGGTTGTTCCGAATAATTTCCATAGCATGTGGTGAGCAGTGAAGAGTGAAAAGAGTTGGTAGTAAAAGCCTATCAAATTGCAAACATTTCGGTGCTCGATCAAAAATATCTGCTACTGATGTAACGCAACAGTGGCCCCCTTCCCGTCAGTAGACGATTTAAAATACCTAGGAACCTAGATTTTCTATATTTTCAATAACATATGAATGAAGCCAATTGATGTTGTAATAGATGGTGGAGTGGGTTTGCAGGGTGGAATTTTTGCAGCAGAGTGAAAAGCAAATAATATTATGACCGTTAAAATATCAAGCGAATTATGTTCCTAGAAGGTACCAAGTACCAAGCGAGCATAAATTTAGACGTGGTGTTGAGTCAACTCTCTATCGGCATTCCATCGGCGCCGGCGCGGCCTTGCAATCAGCCGGCGTGCCTTCGCGGCCCACCACAGATTATGATTTATGGTTCCTCTACCTGTCTTTGTACGCAGCATATGACGCAAGAAATCTTTGGCTTTGAATGAGTTGTTTCTGAGAAATCATGAAAAGATTCATTGACCGTGTGCCGTAAATCTAGTGACTTATCCCGTGTAGATAATGGCAAATCGGCTTTATTACGCCTTCTCGCGTTCGTGTAGACAGTGTTTCCACAAAGGCAGTAAGAGCCGAGATTTGTAAATGCAATACAAGTCGTAATAGCGGCATGCCTATGCATGACTGAGGTCATCGAGTCAACCTTGGTCAAATTACAGAGCAGACGGTCTAAGTCATAAAGTTACTATCGGTATAATTCATGAGGAAGTCATAATTGCACATCATATTACGCACGTGACCCGTTGTTACTTCCACATGACGTAATAATAACCCAATGATCGATATAATATAAAAGTGCGATAACCGCCATATCGCAGTAGCAAACCTGCATTTCCAACATTTATCTTCTGTATCTATGCATGCACTATCAAACAATTACAGCAACTAAAGACAAGGTAATAGCATAATAACAGGGTGTTTAACTGTACCTAATAACAAAGGTGAAACTCTGGGTTTCCATTAAGGGGCTTGTTTCAGGCATAACATGAGGTTTTTTTATATAATTTTAGTCACTAGTGAGGACGGAGTGTTGTTCTGCAAGCACTGCGCGCTTTTGCGATGCTCAGTTTCAGAGAGGCCTAACAATGAGATTGCGATTTAATTTGAATTGTTTATTTATTTTGTACCGTGATACAACGCTATGACGTTACCATAGCAACCGTGATGGTTAGGCTCCTGTGTACTTACTTACGTGGTTGCTCAAACTATGCGGCATATTCCGCGCCGCGCAAAAAAGCCGCGCTCAGGTGGCATCTGTCCGTGCTCAAAGGGTTCGCCTGGCGTAATTGCCTATCAAAGCCGCGCAAAGAACAATATGCATTGCACTTTGAGTGAGTCATGACGAGCAACTCAAAGCGTGTAGCGCTCGCATTTATGCACACGGCTAAAGAAAGACGACCAATTTTGTGTGGCGCAAATAGATGGCTGTTTTGGAGTTTGGCCTGGGTTCTTCGTCTACTTCTCGTGGTTAGTTCGACTCTCATCCACCGAAGTGTTGTGTTCTCACCTGTCCATTGAGAAGTGCGCTGACGAGGAGCACGCGCGCGGCTCGGTGCACCTCAACCAGCTCGCCCGGCAGCGGGGCGGCGGCGCCGGCTGGTTGGAACCACACCGCCGCCCCTTCCGTCCACTCCGCGAGCCCCCCCGACCCCGCCATCCTGCTGACAAACATACAAGACTTTGAGACAGGAAAACAAGACGTCTTTTTACTCGTGACCCAACTTCTTATAGCAAACGTAATATGGGTAGAACGTTTATGGTAAGAAGCTGCCTGCAAGCGATGATGAAATAAAAACCTTGTAATCGATTGTCATGCAGGTTTTTGTATAATATCTCTATAGTTCTTAACGCCACACGTCTAGATACGTCTAAGTAACGCTGCAATACGTGATAAAATACACGCCAAGAGTTTTTTTTTAATTATCACTTTAAGTTTTTATAATAAGCATTCCGAAAACTATTCCAAGTTTTTCAAAGAAGATTATAAGACAGGAAAAACGCTTGATATCTTTTTTTACTAATATTACGAAATCCTAGATCTCCTTCACTGTTCGATTTGAACCAAGCAGCTATTACTCATACTATTAGTAGAGTACTCTACCTACTGTCATTGCTGTGTTTTGAATTGAAATGTAACCTAGTTTCTAAGACATTGCAGAAAGGAAAGGTCATTCCACAGTCATACCTCAGTCATGCCGTGTCATAACATACTAGTTACAGTAGCAAGGTCACTGATCTTAATTTGTTAATTAAGCACATAATATGCTATGTACCTACATAGCTTTCGTCTACATAGCCTTTACCTGTAGGGCACACAAGTAGTAATTAAACATTGATAACAATTAAAAAAAAATCTGTTCATTATAAAACTTTTAATAAATTTATTATTTTAAATATTACTTAGGAATATTAAATACTACTATTACACTTTAAATAGTAGGAGCTTACATTATCACGTTACAAAGTACACCATCCAATATTTCGTATCACAAATAAATAGGACAAGGTGGTGGGAAGGGTAAACCACAGGGCGGAGCGGGTCCACAGCAGATAGTCGGGGGAGGGGGTGGCTGGAAGCAGATCGGTGCTGGAGGAGGAGGTTGGAAGCAGAAAGGTTCCAGCGGTGGCGGCTGGATACACATCGGTGGCGGTGGAGGAGGTTGTACGCAAACAGGTGGTAAGCCAGGAGGTTGGACCGTGACAGGGGATGGTGGAGGGGGCTGGACACACATAGGAGGGGGACAAGGTGGCTGAAGAGTCAAAGGACATGGTGGCGGTGGCTGCACCATCAGCGACGGAGGGCACGGCGGCTGAATCATCATCGGTGGCAGGGGCGGCGGCTGCACCGGCATCGGCGGTAACGTAGGCGGCTGCACAAACATCTGACCCAGAGGAGGAGGCTGCACTATTATCGGCGGCGGGGCCGGCAGCTCGATGATAATCGGAGGCGGCAGCGGAAGATCAAGAATCATCGGTGGCGGGCACGGTGGGTTCACATACATCGGCGGAGGCACGGGCGGGTTCACACACATCGGCGGTAGCGGAGGAAGGTTCACACAAATAGGAGGCCCCGGAGGTGGAGCTACCGTTATCGGCGGCAGAGGAGGTGGAGACACGATAAACGGTGGCGACGGAGGAGGGGCTACAGTTATCGGACACGGCTGAGGCAGCTCCAAGTACATCGGGGGTAAAGATGGCGGAGTAACGCAGATTGGCGCTGGTGTAGGAAGAGTTAAGTAGATCGGAGGAGGCGCTGGTGGGGCGCAGCACGAGCATGGGGCTGCGCAGGGGCACGGGGCTGCGCAGGAACATGGTGGAGCCGCAAATGGACATGGTGGAGCCGCGAATGGACATGGAGGAGCATATGGATACGGCAACGCTGGTGGTAGTGCTGGCGGTAGAGCGTAAGGTAGGGGTGGTGGGGCTGATGGCAGGGCGTAGGGATAGCAGCTTAGGGCACCGAAATCGTAGGAACCAGCATAGTACTGAGCATTTGTTGTGCACTGAAAACAATAATAATTTAAAGGTGAGAAAAATTCTTATAATAAATTATTTGTTATGGGGAATCATGGTGTAATCTAACAATAAACGTATACTATTTTAATGAGAATGGACTAACCAGGCAAACTGCTAATAATAGTAAGATCATTTTGGTATCCACCTCGGTCGGTGGTCGGAAGACTGATAGCTCTTAACCCTCGAAGCACCAATATTTTATACAAGGATATTGCCTCAGTTTCAGTATCAGTAAATATTGTCAAACATCAGATAATTTGCTTATCCAGCATTTAACAGGTGAAATTCACTAAAATCAGGTAACATATTTGATCGGGCGCTGATAAAACACGAATGAACTTGTGTAAAGATAAAAGATTAGAAGTTATGCAGTGCTGTTTAATACATTAGGTATGTCGGAGTGCAATTCAAGTTCACTATGAGATTGCAGTGTTTGCACGTTCGTTGGTGAGTCAGATCGAAACAAAAGTATGTGTCCTAAGAAATATGGGCACACTCACAGGAGGCGGTTGTTTCTTGCAAGGTAATTTAAATCTATATACGACAACAATCATACAGGCAAAAATTTAAACTTGACAAGGGTCAGACCTCACTGAACATTGCGCGCGTCCATTTCATTATGTTGGTCCGTAGCGAAATATTGAAAAACGTGAAATATTTTCTTGAAGTAATCATGTATACGTGACGTGTCAAACAAAACAGCATCTACGCTAGTTTTGCTAACACCTACGCAACGTTATAAAAAAACTTGGTATCTGTAACTATCGAGAAATTTCACAGTCGCATAACTGGTCCACTTGACGAACGTATAGGAAATGACGGTTTCACTTTCCATAATCAGATGTGGTTTGGCATACTCGCGTGATGATCGCCATTAGATACGGTTTCTTTTTACGATAATTACATATCTGTAAAGGATCAAATGATCAATAGCTCTTTTGTAGGCTCGCTCGGAAAAATGGGAATGATATTTCTTAGATCAATGAAAACAATGCAGTACAATCAGGTACAGCACGCACAGGGGTTTCTGTGGACTCCAATTCTTTATTTCATTGTGTTCATTGTTTACGAAGACAGTACGTTTACGAGAAGTTTGGAAACACGGTCATCGCATTATTGTTTATCATGAATTCATGATACAAAACCTTGAACTCTTCCACTCTGATACATGTAAATGAATGCGATCCACGACTCTACCGCACCTAGCGCTAGCGACCTGAATAGGGTTCATTGAAAGGAAACAATGGCCATCACGCTTCCGCCTTCCGAAGACATGGACACATGGACTCCACCTTACGCATACTGATGAACAACGCTCAGTGAAATGTGAAAGTCAACCTTTTCTCCACAAACTGATAACATATTTTTGAGCTTGCTTGAAGATATTCATAGTGATCGGGCGCAAATATTGGTGAAGTAAATCCAATGGATGGTCAATGGTCGATTGGTTGAATGAGTCAAATTGCATTGCGTATTCAGAGAATTCAGACTTTAAGGTGAGGCTTTCTACATTACGCTCGTACTCGTAGTTTTCATAATAACAAATCTTTGTGTGGAGAAATTTTAAATGGGATTGCTATTCAGACGAATTGAATGAGCTCAAGTTGTTTAACTTTACGACGAATTGATGGAAGGTTTTAGTGTCATCTGAGATGAGATGGAAAGATGATTATATTTACTCAAATTACTACTAGCTACTCAGAGATTGGATCAAAATGATTGGATCAGTTGATTAATATAAATTATTCAGATAAATTGAACAATTAGAACGTTTTATTTTTGTTTTCTTGCAAGAAATATGAACGATTATTATCGTCTTAACGATGTTATGCTGAATTTAAAATTCAAATTGCAAGAAATTACTCGCTTAGTTGCGTTTCGGCTTGGCTTAAGTCGATCTAAAATTGTATCACCGTTAACAAACTTGTTTCAAGAACTGGATGATTGATGATGATAACTATTCTTTTGATATATTTAAGATCATCAGGCCTCTTTTGCTTTTCGACCATAAAACATTACATAGAAATCGCTATTTGATTTAAGTTAGGGCTTATTTGTGGGTTCCGTTATGACGTCTATATCGCTAGTTTTCTTGGTCTTGGAATAAATAACATGATTCATTAGTCTGTAATTTTTAGGTGCGTTTCAAAGACTGACAAGATTTACGACGTCTCATTCACAGATCGTCAACTTTCTTGCTGCAAAAAACTCTATTGTCCACAGAAATGTAACTTCGTGTGGCTACAATAGATGCGGACAAGTAACGTCATACCACGATGTGGCCTCGGCACGTACAAACTGTTGGTCAGACTGTGTGTTTTGTCCCGTTACCGCCGATTGCCTATTTGCCCCCGGGCCAGGGTATGACAAGCCATTCTGTAAAACCGTGTTTACTAGCTCGGCTACTTCTAAAATGGTCATAATACTTTACAAGCGAGTTATTAAGCTTCTAAGCTTAAAATTGATAACCTCTTCAGGTCAAGAGAAAAAAACACCTAACCACATCAATTTTGAGTAATTTGAGACACGGCTGATCTTGAAACATCTTTGAAGACAAAAAAATAAAAAGACGGCAATTTAAGCAATGCCAAATTCTTAAGTTCTTTTGATTCGTTTTTAAATCAAGAAAACAAAGCCGGCAAGGCCGGAGCAGTGGAGAGGAAACAAGTGAGAAATGCGGATAAAAACGATTAAAATTCAATTATAGTTATCTAACAACACGGCAATAACTAACGAATTATTTCACGATTATAGCAAACAAATTATCTATTTTTTCATCACCAATTATTAGAATAACATAAAAGAAAACATATTTTTATAAATAAAATTATAGTGGTTGTTTTTATTGCAATCAAAATATCGCAGAAAAAATCACATATTGAATACTCATCGTCATAGCACCGTATATTGTGCCTATACTGAGCAATCAGCTAGCTTCGCATTTTCTCGTATCAGTTTTAATACTATTGCATAAGTTGTGAGTCTTCAGTATCTTCTTCGGTGTGGGATCGAGGCCGTCAACTATCTGTGTCACTAGAACAATGGAAATGTTGAACTAGAGGGAAGCGCCAATACTTTGAACGCATTGTTTTCTTCTGAGAGTTTTGTAAATTACGCTGTGTGATGCGGGGCCTCTTGATGATACTTTGAGTCCTCGACCAGAAAGCATCAACATACTCAGAACTATTTCTTCTTAGCATTTCTAAGATTTTCATACTTTTCAGCACTGTTATTGCGCCTGCATATGATAGACAGGCCGAGCACTATTAGGGGTTAACTATGACTAACCCAGGTTCAAACTCTGAAAAACTGTCAAATCAAAACGTCTTCGTTTAATGGCTGTAACGGTATGTTGCCATTAACTTCTAAGTTCTTCTAGATTCTAAGTTATTATAGATCAGTTCCTTATTGCACAAACAATTATGAATACATACGCGAACTTAATGCTAAAAAGCATTCTCTTGCAGATACTACCTTTGTGTATTGTGGAAAAAGATGTGTCGGTAGTGCGCAGAAAGGATTAAAACAAAAATATATCCTACCCATCTAAATTGTATGTTTTATAGCTTCCTTGAAACTTTTCATCTACGAGTACCTAACTATTGGTCTATTTTCGTACCGATGTTTGATGTGTCATTATCACAGCAACTATAATGGACGCCAATGTTTATAGATGATATTACCAAACATTATATATGTTTTACATACGTAATAATCACTCTTTCACTTGTTACTTAAGAAAGTTGTAAGAGCAGTTCTAAAATCATTTGCCCCTTTTAAATTAATTCAAAACGATGCTAAAACGCATAATCAAGATGGATGGAATTGAGGAGAGACATTCACTTTTAGCTAAAATGTTCTAGAAACTGGTTATTTTTATTTATTTGCTTAAATTAATGACTAACTGCGAGTAGATGTGTTGCATGGCTTCCTTTAAGACAAAGTTACTATAGCAAGCAACGTTATTTTACATGGAAATAACACCATACAGTAAAAGATCAGAGAAAAAAGCCGAAGGATTAATAAAAAACAACAATGGCTACTGTCACAAAACGAAAAACAAAATAGCAGGTACTTAAATACAAAGTTCGAGTTATAGAGATTCAAAATTGAAATAAAATAACAACCGTATTGAGAGCCTTTTTTCAAGTCAATCTGGTTAACCAGAATAGAAATCGGTGACCAATTACTTCAGACACTGTTTCATCACCTCCAGTTTGCCCTGTGAAGTATATTAACAATCTATTATTTTTATAATAGATACTTACCTACGACGGCTCATTGCGATATTACTTTAAATAAATAAGCACGAACAGCAATTCAATGAGCATAATGAATCAGTCGGTTGATAAAGTCAATCTAACGGCTCAGATAATAATAAAAATCCATTAATTATAGACTTTTTGGTTGACATTAATATTCTTATAAGTAGGAGCGATGACCTGAATTTGATAGGGATCGAATACAAGAAAATGAGTAATTACGAACAAGTTTTTAACTAAAGCTGGGCAATCCTATTAAGTAATACTGTATTTCAAAACCTACGGATATAATAATAGAGAGATATAATAATATGAGTCATTATAATAATAATGACTCATGATAAGAGTTTTGTTAATATCAAACTAGGGCTAGTGATTCGCCCTAGAGAGAAATAACTGCAAAACGAACCAAATAAAGATCAGAAGACTCACTTAATATCACGAGCGCATTATTATGATACAAGGAAATAATTAATCAAGAATGAATAAGAAATGCAATAAATGATGTGAACATTCTGAGAAATCATCAGTTACATGTCAGTAACGGAAGACTTCTAATGACTTTTGTAAATTCAACTACATAGAACCTACCTTACTACATACTACCTTTTGGGGTTGAGACTCTGGGTCCGTGGGGAACCGGGGCCCTTCGCGTTTTCAAGATTATTTCAGGGCAACTGGTCGAAGCGACGCGTGACAAGAGAGCTAGCTCTTATCTGGGTCAACGCATTAGCATTGCCATTCAGCGTGGCAATGCGTATTTTGGGAACGCTTCCGCCTGGTAGTGATCTGGATCAGTTGAGCTATCTATAGATCGTTTGCAACGGTCTTTAGATAGCTAGCTGTTTCATCTGTATTTTTTGTATATACATACTTGTACATAGTTGTATGAATAAAACTACATAGATGTAAATAGGAAAGTGCTTCGGTAAGGTAGGTACATTCGCGATCGGCACGAGCTAGTAAATTATCAGCGCAATAATATATGCAATATACGGTCGTAGGTAGGTGTCATATTATTAACAATAGTGATCAGACAATAGAAGAGTGGGATGATAGTATATAATTTAACGCTCAGCACTTTGCAATCACAATATCTCATTAAGTCAAAACTTGCAAAGGAATAACACAAAACAGAATCGAACCTGAGGTTTTAAATTCAAAGTTTTTTCCTACAAACCAGCGTAACAAGACGCCTGGTGTAATATAATAATTATTGAAAAGCGTTCCGCGAACCATGACAATAGAGGAACCAAAGGTCAGGTTAGACTGGAGACGCTGGTTGAGAAGTCAACAGAATCAAGACAATGAGTAATTGGTGCCTCTTCACCAAGTTCTTGTGGTAAAGCGGTTATTAGAAGTGTGTGCGGCAAAAACAGATGGATGCAATTACATACTTCTTTCATTTATTCATCCGTCGTCGTGTCAGATTCTTTCTTTGTGACCAGAGGGTCTATGCTGAGTTTATAACATTTCAAAACAATCACAAGTTTTTAACTTATTTGTAACTCAGCGTAGAGGCTTAGGTAGGTATCGAACGGTATGGTGGCCTTGAAAAGCGTAAAAGAACCAGTGTATTCAGAGGATTCAGTGCTTCTCAGTAAGCTGCAATTGTAGGTACTTACTATGTTAAGATTTAAAAACACAGAGGAATAAACAGACTGAAAATTCTGCTTGAAACAGCCAGTTAACTACTGATATTACATATCGAGGTGCATACCTAATGTAAAATGAGATCATTAGTAGGTATACATTTTTTTTACAACATACCTACTTATTTTTTCCTATCTATACCTAATTGTATCCATCTATATACTAACTAAGAAGTCCAAAACAGTAAAGATCCAAGTAACTAAGGTAAGACTAAAATAATAAAGCAAGATATAGAAGTCAAGTAAGAGTAACCTTGTAGGAACTTAAGCACTCTATCTAACAAGCATGTACCTACGCCGCCCGCCGGCGCCGCCGCCGCCGCCGCCCATACGCAACAGAGAAACAGGACAGGGTCAATTTCAAGTGTGAGAATCATAATTTAAGCTAACAATTAGCTTAAATTTTGATAAAATCACGATTTTATTTCTCACGAACGTAACGTTTAGTAGCATTAGGTACTACACTGACTTTTGAAAATAATGATATGAACGTATCACATCATTATTTTCAAAAATCAGTCGAAAATAGGCAAAATGTGAGAACCTATGCTTTTGTACATAGTGAAAGAGAAATTACTATTAGCCACAAAGTGCATATACTTTGTGGATTTCACAGCAAACAGGCATAAATCGACAGAAAGCCACAAAACCTCTACTCGTGACCAATGACTATTCTGTCCAGCTCTGAAACATCTCACATTTTAGGAACAAAACTATAATTTTGACTCAGTACCTACCTACCTATCTACATAGAATCAACTTTGGTATTTATAGTTTTCCAAAATGTTGTAAGAATGATGTTGATGACAAATAAATGTTGCACATTGCCCTTTTGACTCGTTTTGAATCTAAATGTAATGTTATGCAGGTAAATTGAAACGTAAAACACGAAAATATCCGCCATACAGCTTGTTAAACAATTGTTATTCTCATCCAATGCTTAGAGCACACATCCGCAACTTTCTTGTGCTTCCGTGAAACGATCGCGTCGCGAGAGTGATGGAAAGTTGTCGCCGCGCCCTCCGATACCGTTATCCATTGCTTCATCCATCCACAGAGACAGGCATGTACTTTTATTGAGTAACTGACCTTTACCACAGCATTTACACCGGTTTCAATCCTGACATACACATGATCGGCAGAAAATAGGCACCTTGCGAAACTTTTTTTTGGGAGTGCCTCAGGGAAAAATTCGGCCCTTCCTTCAACCATATTACACGGTAATTTCTAGCGAATAAATAAATGCAGCAGGTAATAACACAGCCATTCAATAATAAAACTGATGTTACAATAAAGATGCCCATTATCAATCATCAAGTAAAAAAACTCTCATCGGCCAAATTAGAAAATTACGCCAGATGTTCGCATAAACTTTCTAACTGTCGGTCGCTAACTGCGTAACCATTTCCCTATTATATTATAACGTCTGCATTACGTATGATATAGGCAGACATTCTAGCTATTCTAATACATTGTCGCCATAGAGAGACAATGCTATGACAATGTTGACATAGGCCAACTCGCTTTAACTTTCAGGAGGCGTCTAATGTTAAGATCGAGGAAAATATCACACGTGAGCATAACACAGGCGAAAGTGTACCTTCAGAATTTCATTAGAGAAAAGGTAAACAACGCTTTATCTTGGAATTTACCAATAGATAAAGCGAAGAAAGCTTCAACCGGTTCGCGACACCGTCCAAAACAGAAAAGATCCAAGTTGAACCATCCAACTTACTAGGCAAACTCAATGTTTAGTGATTACATACTTAACAAGAAAAATATTAATCGATATAATACACTTTATATATGGTAAAATCTTAAACGCGGTATTTAGTCGGGTAGCCAGCTGAACTCAGTTATACTCAGACTCAGATTATAGTACAATACAATTCCTACTACTCACGTGTTACTTACACCACATCAAAAATGTGTTGCCCGACTCTGCGTGTTTGTCGCAATTATGGAAGAGATAGTCAACACTTAGAGAGTCTGGTAGTAACGTAAATAACTGTAAGGCCCGCTGTCCACTGAACCTGCTTAGACGCACTAAATGTGGGATGTTAAGGGGATGTGGGGGTGTAGCTTACATAATCCGACAGCATAAGTCAGCGCTGTGCCGACAAAAGCTCATTGTCATATCCATTCATATTCGTATTTATTTATTCACTAGCTACTGCCTATGGCTTCGGCCGGCGTGGTACCCGGATAAAAATTTGCTCTAAGCGTTAAGGTAGGAATATAGATAATATAGTGATAAAACCAATTCTTTAGAACTAAATGATGACTCTCACAAGGATATCAAGGATATATCATATCGATATTTTATAACATTTCATTCGGCCAAATTTGTTCGTCTCTAGCATAATCAAAGAAATAAAAATGTATCTACTTTATTTTTACCATATACCGTGACCCATGTTTCCGTTTTTTCGTCGAATTACGTTGCAAAATTGGTCTCCACGAAAATCCTTTTTATTGAAATGGGATAGTATACAATACACCACGCCACGCCTACCCTGAAGGCCCATTCTAAATACCTATTGATTTTTGATATCGGATAAGTAGTTTCGGAGATTGACCTCTTACATCCAAACTAACAAACATTCACTCATAATATTAGTGTAGATTGCATGACACATTGATTTAGCTTTGATCTTTTAAATACCCTATCAGGGCACTAGAACAACGCCTGCAATCGAGCTCAATAAGGCTATGATGATGATGATTAGTACATTTTTCTCAAACTTACGCGGAAATATTGTCATTACTTTCGAAATAGAACACGCGAAGTATCATTTTTACTCACACAGCATCCGTTTTGAATTGGGAACAAAAAACACGACGGCATTGTTGTATGGAATACCATTGCCGGCGTGCTGGGTGCATTGGGCATGTACCCAGCACGCCGGCAATAATGACTGAATTTGGATATCTTTCATCAAGCTTGGTACAAATAGGTGGCGTTTAAGTGGCTGTATGCAGCCTACAATTTACCTATTGGAGGACCTAAAATTTTATGGTGATAGCATCTTGAGATAAGAAATTGTTCGAGTTTACTGCGAAAATCTATTCCATGTTCTTTGACAATATTAGGTATTTTATTATAAACGATGTATTTAAGATTATTGTTATAATATAACTTGAGCGACTCCCGAGATGGATTAACTAGCTACAAAAAACAAGCTTCAAATTTAAAAAAAAAAACACATACAGTCTCTATTAGACTGTAAATATGTATTTTTTTTATTTTGTGTGTTTGATATCTTCGCCAATTGTTAACCGATTATGTTGATTCTTTTGTTGTTTTGGAAAGAATGATGAGGATAATCCCGAGGTGTTCCCATAAAAGTTTTATTCCTGAAGGATTGCTATTTTTCCCGTAAAATTTAAAATTAAAAAAACATCATCTTATGGAATCACGACTAGCCGAAACATTTTTTGTGGGCGTTTTTTATTTTGTCTTTTATTCGAAAAAGTGTCATCGTATAAATAACGTAAGCACGTGAATATCTGATGATGGAGTACCTGCAGGATAGAAAGCGTTAACTTGGGACTGAAAACGTATCGCAATTTAATTATTATCAACCGATTTAAAAAAAAGAAAGAGGTTCTCAATTCATATGTAGGTATGTTTTTTTTTTATATGTTTAAATGTTAGTTTATATGTTACGCGACATCTTAGCGAATTGTGAACCGATTTTAATGCATATTATTGTAGTCTATACTCAAACTCCTTATATTTTAATATACATTTTATGACAATATCCCACCTATAAGGTGGAAAAAAATAGGTGACGAAATTTCATATTGGACTTTTTATACATTTCCCGTTATTTGAAGTTTACTTCCCGGTTTTTTGACATTTGTCTTTTATAGATTATTGAAAACGAATTTTACTAATATACATATTTATGTCACGCACTATCGTCTCTACACTGGTGGAAATAAGGCCTACCTCGTGATTCGTCATTAGCAAATATCACAGCTGTCTGCTATGTGTTGTACCGTTTTGGGCCTCACGGGCAACTTTGGGTGTGGCAATTAGCACTTTCTTTTCAACTCTTTGATAGAAGTCTTTATGAAACCTGAATACTCAGAAATACTATCATGTTGTATCAGAACCAAGTGTAAAGAATACTTTGATATTGCTTCTCGGGAAAAAGGCATGCCAACATTAAGTCCTTATCCCACATTACGTGGAGTCGGCACATGTTTTCTTCTTCCACCCTCCTAAGTACTCCCTCCTTTCTTAACCATGTCATCCTTCACACAATCCATCCATCTATTCTTTGGCCTACCTCTGCTTTTATTTCCATTGTAACGTTACAAATTCCTGGGAGGAGGAATTTGTAAGGTCACACTATTCCTACCTATCCTCAGATCTGGAGGAGAGTACGGTTCAAGAGAAAAAGGTGAACTGTATAACTGGCCAGGGGAACCGGGGCACGAAATGTTAGCGTGTTCACGGGCTTGTAGAGGAGAGAGGCCTCTTGAATCAGGTTTCTCTCTCCTTTTAGTGGAGGGCTAAGCGTCCCTGGAGTGTCCAGGACTAGGTAGAGCCGGCTTGGCGATCTCCAGAAGGCGTCAAAAGAGAAGGAAAAGGCGTCAAAATAGGATGACGCGTCGTTTCACTTTTTACTCCGACATCACTTTTATACGCGTAGGTAGTAGGAGGATCGGACTCTCTGTTCTCAGCTAGGAGGAAACTGCCCTTCCATCCACTCCTTTCTATTCACGTCTTGCCGGCTTCAATTCCAAAAGTAGACTGACTGTGCTCCCCCGTTCCCTGTCATCGTTTTTCCTGATGAAGGGCCTGTTATTTATTTGAACTAAGGTTCTAGAACATAAAAAATAAAGTGTTTTATATGCAGGTCTAATATCAATTCCATAGAACCTTACATAGAAAACTCCTAGCTCCAGCGGTGAATTAAAAATAAAATCTAGGCTTGTCATTAACTGACATTACAGAAAGTAAACAAACATTGAGAAGTCTAAAATCCACAGAAAAACCTTAATAATACAAATTATAGAGCCCTAGGAATGCTTAACCTCCAGATAATGCACATGCAGTTATCTGGAGAGAACTTATGTTTCAATTTCAGGTTATAATAGTCAAAAACGTAAGTATAAAAGACGAACATTACACCATCCACATTCATATTTAACACTCTTCACGTAATGTGACATTCTTCTCTCCTCATGACATTCATGATTAAATAGCAATCTCTAGTGATACCAGTTTTTCATCGTAGCCAACCTAACGACATAGCTATGTACCGTTGACATAATTTAGCTTGAAGATAATGATACGTCTTGCGTGATACTCTTGGTAGTAGACAGCAAGGTAGTGATTGGAGGAAGTCACGTGTAACGTTTAAATTGTGGTCGGCGGTGGTCACTCCTTGGAAAAAGAGCATATAAACTTACTATCAGATTCTTTTGAAACTGAGACAGGGATCCCATCCAATTGAAGAGTTTTCGGGAAAGTTGAACTAAAATGTTAGTAACGCAAAGATAAAGAAGATAAAATATTCAAGGAATCAACGTCTGCAAATAGAAGACACGTGAAGCAAAAGAGACAACTGATATTGTGTTCGTTGTAAGCACGGAATAGAAGATTCAAGAACTTTCCAATAAAACCCCTGCAATCTTTACCAAGACCCATAAGATAGCTTGACCTTAGCTCATGAAATAGAAAATGATCAATTTGAATAGTTTAAAAAAATCTGGAATCTTACAGAGAACACACAAGATACATGTAGGATCTAAGGTATTTTACCTGCCCGTCACAGTACGATGGTCACCTTGACCGCAGCATCGGTCAAACCGATTCAATCGTAACCACGTACACCGTGTGAATATCTCAGGAACTGATATTAGAAAGCAGTGGAAATGGGCCTGTGGGTTTCATGCCGGTGGCATTCTTGGTTATCTAGGTATTGTTCTACTGTGGTTAGGTTCGACAAGAGGATCTAGACTTGGATTGGCAGTATTACCATAAAGGTACAAACAAACCAACTGGGTAAGAGATCGGGCCGTAATAAATAGCAGTAGGAAGTAGTTTGGGTTTTTCGTTTTTTTTTTTAATAAAAACTTATATTAATCTTTGAGGATACCAAGTAGGGGGTAGTCAGAAGCACGTCCAAACGTTACATTTAGTACATGCCCGCGTTTTGCAAGTAGTAAGCATTCCACATGACAGGTTGCAAGCCCATCGCCGCTTATTGGAACACTAACTGTTGGCACATGCCTTCGAATTTTTGTTTCTAGGGCATGCCGGTTTCCACACGATGTTTTCCTTCACCGTTTTGAGCACGTGTTAATGCGCACATACGTTTTTTGAGTGAAAAATCCATTGGTGCACGACCGGGTTCGAACCCACTACCTCCGGATCAGAAGTATCACCCACTAGGCCAATTTTGATGAGTAGTCATAATAGATTACCACTACCCTAGGACATTTTCAAACACACTGGCATTGGTATTTGTAGAGCTATAAGAGGCTGCACGGCTGTATGAGCCGCTCTGAGGTGTGCCGTCCTTTCCATTATGAACACCAAATGCACACTATTTTGATGGTAAAATATAGGACCTACAAAATTTGTTAACATCATGTACCTACTGTCTGTCCTCTATTATATATATCATGGAAATAAATGTTCTATTTTCTGATTTTCCAACTGTGGAAACATCAATGTTTCCACGACAGAGTCGGAAAAACATGTATATTGGGTGCGCGCTGTCAGATCGTTATTTTCCCTTGATCGGGCAGCAGGTAAGATACACTAAAGTGACTATTCAATCTCCCTATTACGGGCAACTGTCTCCGCTCTGCGATAAAGTTGAAAAAAGACAAAAGATCAAGGATATTGTAGAATCTTAAAATAGTTAGGTGAATCTTTTCCGGAAAGTGTGAGTGGCATCATTCGAAGTATGCCAATTCAATTGGATTGTATGTCTACGGTGCGGAGTACGCTGGTGAAATATAAAGTGAGTACTGTGCGCATACTTTCTCGTACGCAGCTTCCATTCGCAATGTCGTCGTCAATGACAATCGCACAAGGCTGTGCTCCGTGTTCCGGAGGGCACGATAAGCTGCCAGACAACTTATCAAATCACATGTTAGGTAGATTAATGGGCGGCCGTTTTGCCACTTATTATAAACCAGTATATATTTACCCAGGACCATGTAAAGAATGCATTTGCCCTAGAGCTTAAGGCGACCAATGACGTGTAGTTTGATTTTCTGATGCTCAGTCAGGAGACAGAAGGTAGGTCGGCAATTCGATATAGGGTATTTCAGCCAGAGATTGCTAAACCAAAAATTCAGTTTCAGGGTTGTATATTTCTATAGCGTTGTTCAAGATCTTTGGTCATTACCGTACCTACTATGTATCTATAGAAAGCCTTGGGTGTTTGATCGGCTGAAAATAAGTGGAGGCAATAGACAGCTAAAGGAAGTGCCGTAGCGCTATTGTGTTCCGTACTTGGCGAGCAAACTCCAGGTAGAATACCTACCTTTACCTACGTGATAAATTACTTTGATTGATCAACGTGTGAAGAGTAACGGTTCATTTTAGAAACAGTAAAAAAATAATACCTTCCTTCCTACTAAAGTACCTACCTACTATAGGTACACAACTAACTTCAAAAAAGGAGTTTCTCAATTCGTCTGTATCTTTTTGTCTGTTACGCGATATCTTCGGCAATTGTGAACCGATTTTATTGATTCTTTTTTTAATGGGTAAGTGTAACCTATACTTCAAGTTTCATAAACTTACGGAGGGTGAAAAAGTGGGTGATCAAATCAGATATTGGACTTTTTATGAATTTCCCGTTAATTAATGTCGGTTTTTTGGCATTCAATGTCTTATAAATTACTAGCTTCTACCCACGGCTTCGCCCAAGTAGTACCCGGATAAAAAGTAGCCTATGTGTTAATCTGATGTATAAGCTATATTACTTTAAAGTTTCATCAAAATACGTTCAGTAGTTTTTGCGTAAAAGAGTAATGCTAAATTATCTACAAGTATGTAGCTAATTACTTAGCTATGTACCTACACACTGAATACAATATAAAACAAAATACCTACTAGGTACACCTAGCTAATGTAGAGTTCGAAATAAAGGTAAAGAAATGCATCCCGCGGGAATACCTACCTAGTAAAATCACGTCCCTTTTGACATACTAAAAAAAATATAATTTGTCATTCATTGGTTATATCCCTATTCGTACACCCGATCAATTAAGGAACCCTATAAATAATATCGAATGCCCATACCCGATTCATACACTCCATGACAGGAGTGTACGAATCGGGTAATTTGTAATGTAAACTGATTATTTAAACATTCAGTGATGGGATTACTTCCGAAAGATAATAATTTAATAATAGGTAACATTTCATAATTTCGGTATTAACCGAAGATGGTACCTAACAATAATTAACCGAAATCCGGGTCTTGCTCGTCTCGTTCAATAGTCTCGTCAAGTCAATCAAATTAGAGGTCACCTCGTGGGATTATTTGATTGACTCCTTATGATGTCAGGGTTAAAAGTAATTGTTAAAATACTATGTACCATGAACCTACAGAACATCTACTTCTAGTAAGTAGTATATAACTGTAGTACACATTTCAAATGGAGTTGGGAATCTATTGAGTAAGAAGCTGTTGTAAGTTACGTACCCTTTTAAAGTTGGGTTTGGGATAAGGTTTTCGATTCGAGCAGCAACAATGAACCGGAAGACGCATTTTAGGCAGAAAAATCAATGACAAAACGATAAAAAAGGCAGTAGATACGATTCTTACATGCAAAATATTTCGTGACACCTATCATAATGTCTTAGATTATACATATTCGAGCATAGTTCGTTGCGTTATTGTGAAACGTCTTTTGCGCGTCTTTGCGTCTGTTATTCGTGGTATGCCGAGTTACGAAACCGGTCGGTGAAGTGGTATTCATTACAAATACACATGGTAATCGAGTATATAGGATACTTGAATTTAAAATTTCGGTGCTGATCTATTTTTGGCCAGTTTATTATTTTAGGTTATTTTAGGTTAGGGTTTTAGGTTTTAGGTACTAATAATATCTGAGAAATTTGGTTTTCAACATAACTATCGCACATAATCGTTTTCTGTTATTAAAATTACCTATAACACTAAATTATAAAAAAGGTCAACGTAGGTATATTATATTTAGCCGCGACACAAGGAGCCAGTAATGTGTATTGGGCAAGATAATGTTTGTTTGTCTGTTACGATTTGGATCCAAAACGACTTAACAACATGTGTATTATAAATAATATTATGCAGTTTGTTGCAATTATTTTGTTGGCTTCAAGGGTAGTTCTTATATAGTTTTATAACTAGCTACACGTCACAATGGATGCTATACTAAATCATGGAACCAACGATATTGGTGTTTATAAATCTAGTAAAAATATAACTTGATAAAATGTAACTTGCCTGTGGTACAGAACTTTAGACGCTCGAGCCGAACTCACACTTGGCTGATCAAAAACCAATCAAAGGTCATTGCAATTCTAGTAATTTAATAAACCGGATTTGCGTGTTTTATTCATAAACAAATTAAATACTATTAAGTTAGCTGGAACTTGATTAGCAGATGATGAGTTATTTGTTACAAATTGATACATTTATAGAACAATTTTAAATGCATCAGCTAAGTTGATTTTAATGCAAGTTAACTACTCACAGTAGGTAATTAGTAAAGGAATCTTGTGTTCTAAGTTCTTAGGTAGGAATAATAATAATGCTGGACATTTTTCACACAGCATCATCTAGCCCCAAACTAAGCAGAGCTTGTATTATGGGAACTAGATGACTGATATACTACTTATATACTTTTTTTTGTTAATACATACATATTATACATCGAAAACACCCAGACCCGAGAGAAATATTGGTTAATTGTACAAACATTTGTCCCGCAGCGGGAATCGAACCCGCAACCTTCTGCGTCTCAGGCGGGCCTTCGCCCACTGCGCCACAGAGGTCGTCGAGGAATATTTACAAATTCTGAGACAGAAAAGCTATAAGCAGAATATTACACCAATAGCAGAATGTGCGTGTCCTCGTCTAATTCAGGCGTTGGGTTGCAGCTTGAGCAAGAATATCGGTGAAATCCGCTAGCATCCATCGTCGATTAGAGACAAGTCAATGCGCTTTCTCCGACAAATCGTTCAGCACGAGACATGTCCGAATTATTTAACCGTGTAAGATGTGTTCATCTCGTAACTCTTATACGCCACCTTCGTTTTAAAAACTCAGATCATTTGCATCATCATAAAAACCATTTAAATAAATAAAAAAAATTGCTCGACTTTATCACACAGCATCATCTAGCCCCAAAGTAAGCAACAGAGCTTATTAAGGGAACTATATGTCTTATATACTAACTATATACTTTTTGGTAAATACATACTTATTGTACATACAAACACCCAGACCCGAGACAAATATTTGCAGATAATACAAACATCTGTCCCGCAGCGGGAATCGAACCCGCAACCTTCTGCGCCTCAGGCGGACCTTCGCCCAATGCGCTACAGATTTAGAAGTCACTTCTTACTCTGAGAGTAATTTCGGCGACTGATCTCAAGATCTTACGTATTTACAAATAAAATAATACAACCTGTGTCTTCTCAGGTAGTACCTACTTGTAGAACGAGAAGAACGTGAACAAAAAACGTGACTTGATGTCATCGCTATGAACAATGTGTTGCCAATATCGCTACCTACCGTCATAAGCTCAGATTTTGAAAAATTACTTTAACTGCCCGATTGTATGACAAAGTATTAACGTGCGTACTATAATATCTGTGTGTAGGTTGAGTTACATCGTAGCAACATAGAGATTTAATAGATTTTATTGAAAGAGGTTTCGTTAGAAGCCTCAAGAGCTCGAGTTTTCTTTCATGAAAAATATTATTCTTATAAAGAAAACGATGTCATTGTGAAAGCTATCAAATTAACAAGACCTGGTTTTTTGAGATGATTGCAAAAACAATAGTTGTTATTTTATGAAGTTTTACTAATCTACGTGATGCGGCTTAATGAAATAGATTGCCTTTTGTTAATAAAAACATTAAAAAAATTGTGGTCGGGCCAGTCGAAGAATAAATTGACTATAAGAAATTACAAAACTGGACTTATAGTACAGTTTTGCAATTTCTCTAAAAAACTTGGCGAATCGCTAAATTGGTAACGTCGAATTAAGGTTTGGTAGGTCAATTAGTTTAATTTACATGAAATATTTCGGGGAAAGGCGTTAAATAACTGGTTAGAACCAGTTATTTAACCAAGCTCGAAACTAAGCATTTGAATAGTCGCTTTCCGAGCTTTGTTAAGCTCATTTAAAGGGTTACCAATACTATGCGCTCTAGAATGTGGTCGGAACATGATCCGAGACTAATTTACTAGTTGTGTTAGCTCAGCTGCAAGAAATTCAGTATATTTAGGTATTTATTTTACTAAGTGGCCTTAGATAGTACAAAATACGTGAGGGTCCGCAACAGTTAGTAGGAACAATTTATATTGTGATGACTAAAGCGTGACCTATCTAAAGCTATTGCCTATTAGGTGTATTGTTTCCGAGTGCCTTATTGACAATCACTATAATTACGTACAATACAACACACACATAATCTTAAAAAAAAAATAGATAGGTACTTACTTAACCTAGTTATTATTCACTCTTGATTTTTCGTTGACGAAGGGGTTAAGTTGAATCTGTATCCGTAAAACGGATCAGCCGCGGCCGGGTCTGGCCGAGAACCGGGACCGGGATTTTCCAGCATTGACCTCAGGTAATATAACTACTTTTCTTG
Organism: Perizoma affinitatum; assembly: GCA_961405105.1. Taxonomy (NCBI): domain Eukaryota; kingdom Metazoa; phylum Arthropoda; class Insecta; order Lepidoptera; family Geometridae; genus Perizoma; species Perizoma affinitatum. The sequence continues at coordinate 3,045,151 of OY560199.1, forward strand.
GGTGTCGTACCACAGACGTTAGTATTATTAATTAATAATACTAACGTACACCTACCTAGCCTTGCTAGGTTCGTAGTTTAGATTCATAGGATACAGTACATTCTCCAAGCTGGTGAGATCTACCTATCTATACCTAATTGAAGTTACAAATCTTTGTAAGTAAGAAGGTAAGTAGATGTAGATTCCTGCCTACCCATTCAATGTACCTACCTAGATTTGTGTATTATTTTGTGGTAGGTCGGTGCCCAATGAACGTCTTTATCTAGGAAGGTACCTACCTGTCTACCTACATTTTGGTGCCCAGTATCTTTACCTACCTTTTGAAATAATTGGTCGTCTATTTAACGTAACTTTACCGTCTAAAGTCTACCTACATCTACGTAGGTCTAGTTTAGGAGGTATGTAGGTAAGGTGTGCAATATAAAAAGTTAAGGTATTCCAGAGCTATAGTTTACGGAACTTGCCAGTCTTACCAGTCTAACCATAGCGAAAAGACAGCCAATGTAGGCTTCAATGCGAAATCCAACGTCACAGACACGTATAGCCTTTTACAACAAAACTTACAGGTAAATAGTTGAAACACCAGATTCCTTGAACGTGTCCGTCAACTTTCACTAATATTCATAACACAAGTTGAGAGCACTATATTAATCACTGGTTGATAGCAGATAATCACTTGTAAAACTGTAGTTTACACACATTATTTACTGCAGCGAAGTTCGAAAAGCTGTAGGTAAACGCGTTCGCCGCCGCAACTCCGCGCGGTTTGACTATGTCGTTCGGCTCGAATTCTGTGCTTTGCTTGCTTGCGCAGTTGCGCGAGCGCAGCCCGCATTCCACGAGAAATACTATACCTCTCTCGCTCAGGTAATTCGCAGGTGTAAATCGCGTGAAAGAGATGGAAGCTTATTTAACATCAACACACCTATGTAGTAGCCCGTTATTCGAAGCATTATTCCAAGCGTAGCGCGCGATTATTAAAATTTAATGTTTTATACCTGTGAAAGCACTAAAATCAAACAAAAACAAGTAGGGGGTCGGAATTAGAATCGGGCCGCACGAATTTACGATCGTGAGGTGATTTGATGGAAGGGGTGAAGGTGTTTGATCTTCCCTTCCCTGTGACTATGAAGGAGAAGGTGAGGAGTTTATTCGAAGCTATATTCTTTTTCGAAATGAGTGACATACCGTGACGACTCCTCTAGAGGCCTAGGAGTGTATATAAAAAGCGCAAGAGCTTCTGGCGGGAGCCCACCAGGAGGGCAAACCAAATTAAAAACTTGGTTAGGTTCGAAATTAGTGCCAGAACCGACACCGATAACAGTTTGTTTACTTAACGACTTCACAAAATTGATTTAGGTAGGTTGTAGAATCAAATTCAGGTACCTACCAAAATGTAATTAACTATAGGTATAGTGGGTTATACATTTTTGGTTTAGTACTGAAACTTAAAACATTTATATATAATCTCAGGGTGGGGGGGGGCAGTTTTTGACTTTTTCTAGAGAGGGGTTCTACCCCTCTAGAAAAAGTACTCCCTACTTTTATAGACTTATGGATTCAAAGGTTAAAAAATTAAGATAACTTTGTTGGGTGTTACACTGTATTTCTTCCTTTAACACAACCTTATTCGTCGACGGCTTTAAAAAGACTGCCCGAGCACCCGTTTTTCAGCTACCAACAAACCTTTTTATTTAAAAATAATCTTACTTTCTCTATTTCTACTTTCGCTATTTTTTAAATAATTCATATTAAAATATTCATATATAATTTAACTATTTTAAATATTATATTCAATATTCTGAACTAGTTTTTAAAAATTTATTAACTTTAAGAAAAAAATAAAAATTATTTTAAGTTTCATTGCACGATAGTACTTTACCTAAACACTTTTTTATTGGGACAATTCCCCCGTGACTCGGAATTTTTAGCCTCTAGACTAGAAATCGCTCTAGAATAGCGGTAAATAACAGAAGCCAGAGGCATTATCCTACACTAAAAAAAAGCTGCTGACGACGACACGATCCGACCGTCGCATTAAACCAATGTAACGTCAGTTTTAATTGTCAATGTCAATCTGTCAAATTGTCATGAATGCCATCAAAAATTGAATAGATCAAACCACCCAGAAACAGAAATCAATTTGATTTCTTGAATTCAACAAGTATTAATCAATTTCTCGCGTTTTGTAGTTTTTTTGAGATAAATATACTTATAAATTCGTGACCCGTCGAGGAAAATGCCTAAAGTACGTCGTAGTCGTAAACCACCTCCGGAAGGATGGGAGCTCATCGAACCGACGCTGGAAGAACTTGAACAGAAAATGCGAGAAGGTAGCAATCTTACAAGTAGTTTGTCTGCGCTTTAGATGAAACTAGTTATTGAGATGTGACTAACACGAAATGTTTCTTTCAGCGGAAACTGAGCCTCACGAAGGAAAACGCAAACAAGAATCTCTGTGGCCAATTTTCAAAATCCATCATCAGAAGTCGCGGTACATTTACGACTTATTCTTCAGGCGAAAAGCCATAAGCAGAGAGCTCTATCAGTATTGTTTGAATGAGAAGATAGCTGATCAAAACCTAATAGCTAAGTGGAAGAAAACTGGCTATGAAAACTTGTGTTGTCTGCGGTGTATACAGACTCGGGACACAAATTTTGCTACTAACTGTATCTGTAGGGTGCCTAAAAGTAAGTTGGAGGAAGGGAGGATTGTCGAGTGTGTTCATTGTGGCTGCAGGGGATGCTCTGGATAAGTAATTAGGCTGTAAATTAAAATTAGGTCTTCTTCGATTAGGCTATAAATTATGTCTTCTATTGTAATAATTTTTTTGTACTAGTTTCATAATAATCAGTCTAACAACTGCTGGTGATTATGGTTTTTGAATGGCAACCACAAATAGACAATGCAGTGTGGGAAGGGTCCCCATTGATGGACTACCTATCATTAGTCCATTAAGTGGGGAGTCTAGACCATTGTTATGGCATTCCCTCTTTTGGCGAGGGCTTCTGCCCATTAGTGGGTGTTTTATACAGACTGATGTTTATGATAACAAATAAGTTAAAATCTACTTGCTTAGGGACAGCATTTATGAGGATTTTAAACTATCAGAAATATTGATGACAAGACAAGTCAATGTTGATGATACTTCAATGTATGAAATTAATCTAGGTATCAATAAGGTCTGTTCTGAATAAAATATTGAAAATATAACTTTCCTATCAATTCCACCATCAGATTATGTGAAGAATGTGAAGTGAAAGTTGGGTATGGCATCAGTGTGGAGTAACAAGAGTTGAGAAAGGTATGTTGAGATGGTTTGGGCATGTAGAAAGGATGGATGAAAGAAGATAAACAAAACAAGTACACATGGCGAGTGTGAATGGCATAGTTGGAAGGGGAAGGCCTCAGCAAACATACTCTGACCAAATTGGAGACATCCTAGATAAATGCCAGGTTAGAAGTACATTAAACCACCATGCTTGTATGTTTATATACCTCATCATGAGTGAAATAGGTATGCCAGGATCATAGCAAGTGGAAATCCATGGACTCTGCGTCCCCTCCGGGAAACAGGTGTGACTATATGTATGTTATAATACCATCTAGATTTCATAAAATTATAAAAATACAGGTTTTTTTTTTTAGGAAAAAGTTTATAAAAATATTATTCAACAACAATCACATTCATATAATTCTTACTAATTAATACAACAAGTGTGCAACACTATAATTAATTAAGACTGGGTCTTCAAGTAGGAACTAAGAATTACAAAGATTACGAAGTATTTGAGCAAAACATTAATCAGTCTTCTGCTGTGAACAGGGAAGGTTTAGAAACTTCTCCCAAACGAAAAACAAGTGTGATTTATTTTCTAAACCAAGAAGTCTGTTTTTTTGTTGGTTTTGAATAAATCATAAACCCTTCCATAGTTCTTACTGGAATGCTATAATATAATATATGACTTGTTACCAATAAAACAAGACTCATTTATCTACTAACTAATATATCTAAACAATTTAAAAATTATAAAAAAATCAACTACTTTCAATAAGTAGAACAAAGAATGGCAAATTTTCTCATGACCAAAAAAAAAAAAAATTAATAATATTATGGCACTTAAATCACTTGTGAAAACAATCAGGCAAAGAAAATAATAACTAGAACAAATGTAGGCTATATAACAAAAATAAATTCGATGCATGGACAATTTATCTGTAGGCATATAACTAAAATATTAAGTTTATTTTGGCAGTGCAAGATTAATCTTACTTCCAGTAATAAATAGCACTAATCTTTCCTATCAGATCAAAGGGATTTTTAGGAGTTTTTATCTGTTATGTCTAAGGATTGGCAATGCATGAGTGATATCTCTGATATTACGAGAGGACCTATAGAACTGCAACCTATTGAAAGGTTACTGTTACCTATAGATGCCACTGGTGTGCCACAAATTATAGTAAATAATTAATAGAAAATAATCACAACCTTCTTTCGCTTAGATAATTAAGATTTAAATGGTAATAGCCTCATTTTCCACTTGTTTAGCTAGTTCCATGACCAGTTCTTTGTAAATCTGAGGATTCATATTCTTGCCAAGCAAGTATAGGATAAACCAATCTCCAAATCCGAAACGTCTGACGATACGGTTGACTGTGCTCCGTCTCACATATCTCAGCTGTCCTAGTATCATTAAAGAACGAAGCGGACGCAGGGAGAACACCATAATACGGAACAGAACAGCCATGGTGGACAGAAAAGTGAGAATTATCAGCCAGAACCAAAGAATAACAAAGATCTTTTCATTGACAATGTTCAGTGGCAGAACGCAAAGTCTATCTTTAACTTGCAAGGAGCCTGATGGTCCATAGGTTCTGAGGGAGCATTTTGTGAGTTTAGGAAAATATTGGTCCATTGGGCTGACATTCACGAAGTAGTCGTCAGTGGCTTCACGGGTCATCTGAGTGAAGGATACTACGGCAGCTCCATAGTTCCGGAATGCGCCACCCAGGAATATGTCGATAAGGAATATCTGACCAATCTGAAACATTAAAATAAACAATGCAATTAAACTGTTGCAACACAGATGTTGCTTTTAAATTATTTAATCAATTATTTACTTGTTCAAATAAACCTAGTGGAAAAATATACTATAGATGAGCTTGGTTTCCTTACCACATTGGCAAGATTGAGCAGCTCGCAGAAGGCAAATCTCAGTGCATACATATTGTGAGTGTGGAGATTACTGTCGCTCAGGTAAGATAGCAGTTCACCACGGCGGTGCTCCGACCAGTCCTTGGAGACCATGGGGCTGGCTGGAATGCAAAACAGTTATGTAGTCACTGTAGGTTCTTTAGGCACACCAATCTTATATATTTTTATATTTTTTAAACTTTCATGCTAAATAAACATAATAAAACAAACTAATTAGTCATAAAAATGACCTAGCAAAATGAACAAGAGATAACCAGTGACATGACAAACAAAGCGGCTCAGAAGGTAAAACTCCAACTAGCAAAAGTCATAGCTACCTAGATCAGCGGCCAGCACTTTCAGACGGCCTCCCTCCCATATCTTCCACAAGTAGCGCGGGATGTAGAACATGAGGGCCTGTCCGAGCAGCACAAAGCAGACCCATTGGTAGTATCTCTGCTTGATCTGTTCATCATGGGCGCCATGTCGCGGCCCTACTCCGGGGTACGACATGTTCTTTCCTTCAATGCCTGGAAAATTTTAAACTTCGTAGGAACTTTAAAGAGATCTGTGTGGTAGAGAATTAGCGTTCGTCATGGCAGTGTAGCAGCTGGGACAGACCGCTGACACAGAAGCGCTCATGAATCGTTGCCACTGACGGCCACCTATCGGTGTTGAACTAATTTGTGTTTAGGGATCAAGATTATCCTTCCACGCTACAGTTCAAATTAGGTGCCTAAGTAAAGTAGGTAACGAGCGAACTAGCCTTGAGATAAACTACAAGCCAAACTCACCGTACAAATTGCTCTTCAGCGTGTAAGTTCCGTAAATCCAGCAGTAGCTATTCACGGCGTCCTTATCGCTGTGCTCACCCTCAGCTATGCAGTGGATCGGCTCTCCGAAGAACTGCTTCGAAGTCACCAATAATGTAAATATCAGCAACATGATCACAGTTATTTTGTAGTGCATCCGAAAAACATTGTTGTCCGTGCAAACGTGATCAAATTTGAGAAAGGATCGGAAGGGCATAAAAAGATCAATCATTTTGGATTCTTTTCGTACACAGCACAGCTAGTAAATTAGTACGTAAAATGAAAAGATAGAAAATTAGAAAACGTGATTTTCCACAAAACTACCCGCCGCGGTCAAATCCAAATGAACGGAAAGAATGTATGAATGAGTGAAGATCAAATTAAAATGCACAGCCAAAAGACAACAAATAACTTCAGCTAATAGTACGTTAAAAATTTATGAATAAAGAAGTCAATAGAGGACTTCTGAAAATGTCAGGAAATTTCTTTTACCATACCTACTTACCAAAAATCCATCAATCAACCTCTTTTCTGTCAATTCGTCGAGATGGTTGGTGAGATTATCCCATTCATTCCAAAACATAGCTTTGGTTGAACCAAATCAGAAGCGGAAGTTGTAACGAGATCGACAGATTTATAAAAAGAATGAACGAACCTCGTAAGGAAAAGAGGACAAACACACGACTTGCGCTTTTTTGCACTAAGCAAAGACCTCTGTGGCTCGGTGGGCGAGGCGAAGGCTTGCCTGAGACGCAGAAGGTTGCGAGTTCGATTCCGGCAGCGGGACAAATGTTTGTATCATATCGTTAGCATGTATGTAAATATTTGTCTCCGGTCTGGGTGTTCCTATGTATAATATGTATGTATTTACAAATAAAAAATATATATATAGTAAATCAGTCATGTAGTTCCCATAATACAAGTTCTGCTTAGTTTGGGGCTAAGTGATGCTGTATGAAAAAAGTCCAGCATTAGGTATTATTCAAAAAGCAAAATACATTCGATGATTAGTGTATTTGTTCTCTGGTTGAACGCCTACACCTATCGTACAACGTTTCGCAGTTGTTTCGCTCCCCAATATTTTCTCAACGACTGACGTCGTATAGGAAAGCGTCGATGTACTAAAGGGATAAATGTACAGAAATAAAATAGATTTTAGAAATTATAATAATTCAGTCTATTGGCTTGATCATTTCAAGATACGACGCACTGAACCAAATCTAGTAAGGTTCAGTGCGTCGTTTCATGTTATATGGAGCGAACAGGCATACGGTCCATCAAGTTACAATCACAGAGGAAATAACCACTTTATTGTTACAGTCGCTAATTTTCATTTGTAACACCAAGTGCATTGCTGACACGTAGGCCGTGCCTGTTTACCTAATTCTCCCAGTTAAATTATACCGTTGGCAGCAATTGACCCTAATTGCTAGGTGGAATAAGCAAAGTAAAAAAAACTCAAGCTAATGTAATGACGTTTTTTATTATTAAGTATTTCTTAAGTATAATCCGCAAATAAATACCTACAAGATAAGTACGTATCTTACTTGACTATAAAATACCATTAACAACACGTGACAAATATATGTGTTAAAACATATATAAAAAGCAGTTTCAACTTGTATAAGTCGTCTTTTCTTCAAAATGACAACAATACCTACCAATAAAGTAGTAATACCTACCTAATATTATATTATTTTTTCAGCAATAAATAGTCCTGCAGCTGGGTAATGGCATATTTTATTTTCTTCCACTGCTAACAAGTATTTTTTTTACAAATTTTTAAACCACAACTCTTATTTTTTTATCGATTCACGCTGCTTTACCCACTAAATTGAGTTAATCAAACCTAGAACCAGCTTTGAAGACATAAATAAACGTTTCAAAGACAAACAATAACAGACGAACAAACAACCTCTTACAAAAAAACATATATAAATCCTTATCTTGTATCCGTGGGTAAAATTGAAAATTATAGGTAAGCGTGAAAATTATTGATCGTGTGAGCGAGGCAAACAAATAAACTTATCTATGATCTCCATGTATACTAGAGAAATCCGGCGTTAGCATATATGTTTCGTTTATCCGACGATAACTGCCAAACCGTTTATTCAATATTCATAAAACTTGGTAGGTAAGTATTTTTACTAATAGAATTTTAAGTCCGAATATGAGCTTAAAATTGACAGGTGGGTTTTTGAACTATGGGTAGGGTACACAGAGTATTATATTAGTCATGTAAAAATGGAACTTCACGAGATCAAGTTCGTGGCAAAGGTTCGAATCAAAGTTAAAAAAACTTTGTACCTTAAGATTTGTAATATTAAAGGACCTTTAATAAAGATTAGACCTCTGCCTGTCTACCTAGTACCTATCTTCTAAGTATTTACAATTATTAATCCACTAACGTACCCATGCCCACCCTGGTACTCGATTACCTCGATGAATATATGAAAACATAAAATTAAACCTTAACTTGATAAGTATAATTAAATAAAACGTGAAGAAAATTATGAAAAATAAAAACGTAAAGACATTTCAAAACACGTTATGTTAGATTCCGAAGTTGGCTCATGATTCCTAGAAAATCAAAAAATCAAAACAATTTTCTTTGGCAGAATGCTACTTACTTCTTAGTTTGATAATTAACTTTAAAAATAAATTTGTTGTTAGGTTAAAAAAACATAATATCTGCCCAAAATTATCTAGATAAGATTTAAACTGAGGGAGAAATTGGGGCGTATCACATGGATAGACAGACAGATAAACAAAGAGGGACATGAAAAAGTTATAAAAGTATACCTTTTTTTGGCTTTGGAACCCTAAACATGTTTAAGTAAGTAGATGTTATTATGTGCAGGTACTGAGCAAGGCACTACTTCACTAGTTCCTTTATATAACTGGACCTTATAATTGTGTAGGTACGTTAATTTAAATCCACACAATTCCCTTATAATTTAAATTATCGAAATAAATAAGTATTATAAAATAATTGCTTTTGAGATACCAAACAATATTTCTCATGTCATGACATTGATTCAATTAAAAACGTCTTTAAGTACCTACTTGGATCAGTTTCACAATATTTTGTCATGATACCATTGACGTAACTCTTTTATGTTGACAAAGAAATGCGATGACAGTTTCTACTGACAATCTGCTTGGTTTCTATGTTAGATTGCTAGGCACGCAGGTGTTCCACAACAAAACCGATATTTGAATGCAAACTTCAAATAAACGTCTTGTTGTTAATTATACAAAAGTTCACCACATTTGGTAGGTTGATACATACCCTATTAACTTATTTTAGTTAACAGCGACATTTTATAATTTACTTTGGACCACAGAATCCTCGTTGCTTTGATTGGATTGCCCTTCTTCAAATGCGATATTGCCTAATGCAAAAATATTATCAGGGTCTAGTGCTTTTTTTGCTGCTAATAAGAGCCGGTGACCGGGTTCGCTCACTGTATCTAAGTACCATTTCTTACGAAGTTTTCCAACGCCGTGATGATGCGATATCGAACCTGAAAATTTTGTATTTATTTATTTTACTTTAAATAAAACAGTTAATACCAATTATAATAAAATAAATTATTGACATAAATCATACCCTAAAATGGTCTCATTACGAAAGGTAGTTTAAAATCGAGTTCAATTAGAGCACTGAACTAAGGTTTCATCTTATCGAAAAACTATGCTGATGCAAAGCAATTAAAGTCCAAATTGAAATATAAAATAATAAAACCATAAAAAATACACAGAAAGTTATAAAGATACAGGTAATGGAACGTTAAACTACCTCTGTGACGCAACATATTATTATGCGCATCACCCGAACTAAACAGAAGTGTCGTGCGTGTGGCTAGTCATTGCATTAGTAACTTGTTAAATTTATTCATTCATTCTCGCTGTTATACACAACACAATATTAATATAGTCTATGATAGCGCACAGCAGTGCTAACTAGAGAAAATTAAATTTCTCACTCATCTAGCCGCTACAGCGAATCATTTACTGTTTATGCGGTTTAGCGTTGGAATGCCCTACCACATACTATATGTGATAGTCCTTCAATCGATGTCTTCAGGAGAAAAGTTAAAGAGCACTATCTGTCTCTCTAAAAAATGTATTGTTTATGTTTTGTAGTATCTATATATTTTAGCTGTGTTTATATATATTTATATATGTTTAGTTATTTTTAGGATATTTTTTCTGTACACTATCCTACTTCTATAAATACCTCTGAATACCTAAGAAAACTCTGTTTAGAGTTAAAATCGCCTTTGTAAATGTCATTTAATTCTGCCTTTTGTAAGTGTTTATTTGTGTGTACAATAAAGAAACGAAAAGGCGCCAAATTATTGGCAAATGCCAAAATATTGTTATCATTGTAATTTAATTCCATCAGCTCCTCACCTCAACCAAACCACCCATCTCAACAGTTGAGATGGGTGGTTGATTCTGATTCATCTGACCTTACCTCAGCCAGAGAGACCTTACAGAACAGAGAGTCAGACTCTCTGACCGACCATTTCTGGTAGAAGATATCGATAGATTGTTGCGCGTAATCGTTAAACACTAGTTACTTACCACCGCACGCAATAATTTCGTCCCTGGCGGCAGTTTCAATTTGTTCGTACGTGGCGACGGGATCCTCGCAGTTCGCGGCGTTGTGAGCGAAATAGAAGTAGATGCAACAGCCGGCGTCATAACTGTAAGCAACAAGTTTATTTTCATATAAAATATATTGCATTCCTTGTGACGTGACATAAAACATACGGACAAGGGTCCTAGGTAAGGACGTATAAAGATTGTAAACAGTGTTTTTTTGTCTTTTGGTGAATTTGAGATGACACATTTCAGGATCAGGTACTCACGTCTGCGTCAGGCGGCAGGAGATGAAGTAGTGCTGTATGCCGCGCTGCACGCACTCGTCGCGCAAGCGCTGCTTCACATTTCTGCAGAGCGACAGTGTGCGGTCCCAGGGGACAGACGTCTCGAACGACTCCGCTACCACGTCGTACTCCATCGCCACGTCCTGGGACAGGGTATTCGGTTATGCCAGTCAGTCATTGAAACCACTCTGACGAAAGCAAAAGTCGACCGCCCTTAGTATTGGTTAGATGAAATCGAAGGCTATCTGCGCGAACTCGATGCCACCAGTTGGCGTGAGACCTAATGTGGGTGGCTGAGTCAGAGGAGTGAGCAAAGCATGTCAGTCTTGAATATGAAATGAAGCTTCACTAGACTGAGAGAGCTGTGAGAGCCGGCTGGCACTAGCACGTATTGCTGGCGAGAAAAGTGAGCTGCTTGAAAAGTTAGATGGTTATAATTCATAAAGGGCTATCGTTTTCCAACTCTACTTAAAACTTGAGTAGCGTTTTAGTATTTAGCCATAAAACAGGATGGATTTTGAGATGGAGCAGTAAGGGCAGTCCTCCTCCTAAATTAAGAGTAGGTATTTTAATTAAATATTTACCTATGTAAATATTTTATTTTAATTAAATATTTAATTAAAATAAAATATGAATGTGATTGATGAAACAAAATTAAATAAATTAAGGCACGTTGGCCGCACGTATATATTCTACATTATGTAATATTTGAGACATATACATTTTAATATACACTGACCCTGAGATAAGCGATGACGAATGTGAGCGTGTATCCGGTCTCGCCGTTGGCTGCGCCGGCCGGCACCCCGCCGTGCTGCGCCGCGATGGCGTTCAGCTTGCGCTCCCGCTCCGCGACGTCCTCCGCCGAGCCCTCCATCAGCAGCGTCACGACGCACAGCTTGCGCGGGTCGAAGCCGCGGATGCGTGTTATGTAGAATCGCTTCAACCCATCGAGCACCACGCCACCCCACGACGCGTGCTGCTTCAGAGCTTGCCCGAAACGGAACTGGTAACACATCAATTTAATGGTTATTTGGTTTTTAACGAGTTAACTCACACTTAATCTTTTATTACCCTCTCCATCCAAAGGTTGTCTGGAAGAGATCGCTTCTAAGCGAAAGTACCGCCCATTGTACTTGAATTAGAATAAGATTTAAAATAATTTAGCTTGACGACTTTTGTGGCGCAGTAAGCGAAGGCCCGCCTGAGACGCAGAAGGTTGCGGATTCGATTCCCGCCGCGAAACAAATGTTTGTATCATCTGCAAATATTTGTCTCGGGTCTGGGTGTTTTCTTTGTATAGTGTATTTACAAAAAAATATATAAGTAGGAACTACATGACTGATTCATGTAGTTCCCATAATACGAGCTCTGCTTTCTTTAAGATGATGCTGTATGAAATTTTTTTTTTATGGCGAGCATTGAATTAACCCCTCCCCCACCCCGTTGCGCGGGGGCTATAACTAAGCCACGAGATCGTGACCGCAGGCAGGTGCTGCGATAGACACATCGGAGGTTTTAAAATGTTATTTGTGGCATTAAAACCTATGTTGGAATTAGAACCATCTTTGAAAATCAAACAAATCGATTGCAAAACCACCGCATTTCAATCGTATAAGCTGTTTCCAAGATAATTATGGTAACATATAAACAAACCAACATCCTTTTACAGCGAATGCAAATACGGGCTCCTTGCATCGCGGGTAATAAGAACTGACGGAGCAACTATCCGTCACACACCATTGCTGTTACGTAGGTACGAAGGTAGGGTTTACAAGTCGTCTGTGTTACGCAGTTTCATTTGCTAACTTTTTTTTAGCAGGCGTTTTTTATACACAAATATCATAATACGTAACCTTTCAGCGAGCTACCTTAATAGTAAGTAAGGCACTGAAGGTGAAAAGAAAGGTATACGTGGAGGTCAGTACCTACGCTATATTCACGGCTGCGAAGTCAGTGGATAGAAGACAGTATAGTTATGTATATAGTTTATGACCGTTGGCAGCGGCGTGTAAAGTTCCGTCTTCCGCGGAAGATGTGTTTGAATCTTCTACATAGAAGATTCTCTTACCTGTTCATTGTCCATCAGTCTAATGCTCGAAGGCTGCAGCCGCTGCCTCGCGACCTCCCGCTCGAAGTTGAAACCTGACTCCCAGTCCGGGAACACCAGCGACCCGTACCGGGTGACTGGCGGGAGCGGTCGGATTTTAATTGTCACCTGATAACACAAAAACCGTTCAGATAATAGGGTTTCTAATACAATTTGCTGTCTAAGAAAAAACACCGTGATGTTTTTTCTTAGACAGCAAACTAGTAGACTCTTAGACTCTAGGTCCACCGAAGCGCTCTGTTACAAATGCTGCTGGTAAACCACCCAATTAATGACTTGGACGTTGGTAATTTAAATTTAATAAGTTCATATACGTATTAGATGATACTTGTCAACACAAGTATCATCTTATACGTATATGAACTTATTAAATTTAAAAGTAGATTTACCTGCGCCAATCATCAACTTATGGGGTCATCCCCACTCAATGTAACTATTTAACCCTCTCAATCCCACGAAATTGAAACCTTTCGTATCAAATGGTATGAATTTAAAATGTTGTTCACACAAGTTAATAAACACCACTTCGTCGGGACCTAACCTAGACCCATCACCAAAAATAATAATAAACAAAATAAATAAACACCAAATAGTCACATACACAGTCCTGAGACTAGGTTTCCCTGTATCGTGGGTATCAAGAACTACGAGTACCGTGGTACCACAACACTAACATTGTTCCTGCAGCGGCAGTCGAACCCACACCTCTTGCGTCATATGCAGCTACTAGCCCGCCGCGCGTTCAACCTCGTCGAATAGGTACTTGGCTGGGAATCAAATCCTCAAACACCGATAAGTTCCTTACCTCTGTGACTACTCCGAAGCAGCCTTCCGACCCCATGATTACGTGCTCCCATTCCGGCCCGCAAGATATCCTGGGCACGCGGCAGCTCTTCTCGAACACACCGCGAGGTGTCACAACCTGCAAATTATTTTGTATTCATACAAAATTTTGCAACCGCATTTGAAAACCCTCGATGTGGTTTCCGTCACGTATTGTAGCACCACCTAGTGAAGTGATGCGTTAAAACCTATCATTTAATTGAATTATTCACAATACAGTAACTGTGTCGGAACTTATTTTTACGAAGTCAACCCGCAGTCATAGTATTTCAGTCAACAAAACGGCAATTTCATAGTTAACGATTTAAAAGATACATAGGTATATAAGTTATTTAATACCTACAATCTAAACGTTATGTGACCTACAAATATAATAGGTACCTACAAACTATTTAATTTAATCTTCAGCCATATTATAAGAAAATGTTTTCTTACTTTTAAACTAACCTATGTTGGTCTTAAAAGTAAGTATAATGTGGATCAAATGATTTACAATTTGTCCGAACGATATTCATCAATGGAATAGTAACATTTATTCCACGAGAATTCTTTAAGTTTATTTTTAAACTTGTATGTACTATAATTTGGATTTAAACCACTATACTTTAGACGGGTCACGGACCATAAAGGTGACCAGGAAAAAAACAATCGTACGACAAATTAACCACTGGACGGTGGTGACGCGTGACTAATAAACCTCGTCGCCAATTGTAAGATCCCACCAGATGAATGCGGATATGTTCTGTTCATTTTGCACAAGAAGAGCAATGAATAAGTTGCATAATAGTATACCTAGTACACACCTACCAGATATTTGTGGCTAACCTTGGTTTGAACAACGAGGTCCTCAATGTTCCCATAGGTATTCTTCTTCATGCCACTAGCGCGAGTTGCGACCCATCCGCCCAGGGTTGAGAACTCGTAAGAGTCCGGCTCGTGGCCAACAGTGAAGCCTCGGGCACGCATCTCTCGCTCCAGATCCTGACCAACTATTCCTGCCTGAAAAGGGGTTATAATGTTATTTTCTATCACTATTAGCCCATGCCGTCACGATGTTGGGTAAGGCCCTACTTCCGCCAGTTACTGCGATCTTGAGTCACAATGGGTAATTATATTGTTATCTATGAAGAACATGAACACTACATACATTACTATGATTTTATGAACAGAAAGCAACTGTTCTCTTTTTTGACGCAAGTAGCTATATTCCCGCGGCCATAATTTCAATTTCATAGAATTCTACACACACAATCACCCCTCACACACAAACAAATGTTGTCTGGACCTCTGTGGCGCAGTGGCCAAAGGCCCGCCTGAGACGCGGGTTCGATTCCCGTCGCGGTACAAATGTTTGCATCTGCAAATATTTGTCTCGGGTCTGGGTATTTTCTATGTATAATACGAATGTATTTACAAAAAAATGTATTTAAGTAAAGTAGTTTATCAGTCTTAGTTCCCATGACGACCTCTGTGGCGCAGTGGGCAAAGGCCCGCCTGAGACGCAGAAGGTTGCGGGTTCGATTCCCGCCGCGGGACAAATATTCGTCTCGGGTCTGGGTGTTTACTATATAATTATAATATGTATATGTATTTACAAAAAATAAATATATATAAGTAGTATATCAGTCATGTAGTACCCATAACACAAGCTCTGCTAACTTTGGGGCTAGATGATGCTGTGTGAAAATGTCCAGCGTTATTTATTTATTATTATTTATTTATTGCACAATTAATACATTTTTTGCTTATACAAAAAATAAATGGAATGAAAAAGGTATTAGCACAATTTAATTAATTGCATTTGCACATGTTTACGGATAAAGAGAAGCCCAATTTGCGTCATTCGGAAGGTCATAGATTTTAAAATCAGTTTGCGTAAGTAAATCACAAGCAATAAATTACTGCGTATTTACCTAATAATAAAATCACTAGTGCAACAGCAAGGTTAATAGTCACACTCCTAAAAAACAAACCAACATAATTATGTTGTGTTTTTCTT
Source organism: Perizoma affinitatum (assembly GCA_961405105.1). Taxonomy (NCBI): domain Eukaryota; kingdom Metazoa; phylum Arthropoda; class Insecta; order Lepidoptera; family Geometridae; genus Perizoma; species Perizoma affinitatum. The sequence continues at coordinate 3,061,008 of OY560199.1, forward strand.
CTTATCAATGCAATTATAAAGTTCATCATTGCGTGTCGAAATATTATAATTTAGATGACTGGGATCACATACGTGACTTCAGTTCAGTAAACTTTAATAAAATCAGATTTTCTTCAAGTCTCCATAAATTCCCATTTGCCCCACCGTTGCCGTTGGGTCGAAGGCTGGTGGGACGAACGCGAAAACACGAAATTGCCAAGTGACAGAAAGATGAACCACTTAACTAAATCTTCATCGATTAGCGACTCGACTATTAATAATAAATAAATATTGCTGGACATTTTCACACAACATCACCTAGCCCCAAAGTAAGCAGAGCTTGTATTATGGGAACTACATGACTGATATACTACTTATATACATTATTTTTTTGTAAATACATATACATATTATATATAGTAAACACCCAGACCCGAGACAAATATTTGCAGATGCAAACATTTATCCCGCAACGGGAATCGAACCCGCAACCTTCTACGTCTCAGGCAGGCCTAAAATAATGCCTACTAACCTGTATCTTAGCCAAGAGTTGCTCCTTATCAAGCCACAGAATCGAGTTCATATTGGTGGTGTCGACGACCACAATAGGACGGGGCTCGTTGGCGGGGCAGGTGACGGCCCCTGAAACGGATGTGCCCCCGCCGAAGGGAATTATCACGAAGTGGTTTTTGGACGCACATTCGACAATTCGCTCCACCTGAAAAAGTATTATTTTAACCAACTTGTTTAAAAATTTAACGTATAGAATTATGTATCGAACACGTAGTTTTTACCGTATGTATATATGCGTCCGGGGTAAAAGGTTTATCTATTTATTTGTTTATTATTTTTTTTCAATAACGATGAAGGAAAACATCGTGAGGAAACCGGCATGCCCTAGAACCAAAAATTCGAAGGCATGTGCCAACAGTTAGTGTTCCATTAAGAGGCGATGGGCAACCTATCACGTGGAATGCGTATACTTGCAAAACGCGGGCATATACCAAATGAAATGTTTGGACGTGCCTCTGAATACCCCCCCTACTTGGTATCCTTAAAGATCTACTCACTGAGTATGTATCTGAAGATGTCCACCATGGGGAAGACAGTCGTGAGCGTGTTTGTTTTGTTTTTGTTTGAACAGATTTTCTTGATACAGCTAATACCACTCTCGATCAAGCCACCTTTGTCAACCCCCCCGTCTGAGTGATACTTCAAGCGTCAATATTGCAAGCGTCCATAGGTTACCGTAACCGCTTACCAACAGGTGGGCCGTACGCTTGTACGCTTAAGTTGTATAAAAAAATATCCCTCTGAATGCTTCGAGTTTTAAAAATATAACACAAATGGTCCTGACACTAGGATACCCTGTATCGAGGGTATCCGAAACTACGTTTGTCCCGCAGCGGGAATCGAACCAGGTGCTGGTTTGTGTCAGCCGCCGCGCTACAAGAGTCACTGCGTTATAAATAACAACTTTACATGCAGGAATAGTTAAAGAGTATGCAGATTTCTGTGAATTTTTTTTACAAAGTCACGCTAAATTTTGAATTAAAAAAAACACCCAACACTTAGTAAACTAAACCTAGTAGGTACATATTAAAACAGACAAAAGAGGTAATAAATCGTCACATTAAGATTAAAATATAAGATCGAGTCAATAAGCGGCGATGGCTTGCAAGTACTTGCAACCTACCCCGCGAAATGCTAACTAAGTATTATGCAAAACGTAGGCACGTGCCGAATACAATGTTTGGAATTGCCTCTGACTACCCCCTACATGGTACTCTAATGAATATGTTTAACTAAGTATGGAGTAATTTCATCACGAGGAATACAGTTGTTTTTTGCAAAAGATGGAAAACACGTAGTGTTTTTCAAAAATAACTAAAAACTATCGTGAATTAAGTAGATAATTGTAAATTTTAAAATAGGATTTATCACGTATTGTAGTCTTAGACGACTAAGTTTCTACACATTCCGAGAGTCTTCATCTGGAACAATATGAGTTAACTTGTTTGTGTGTATCTTCTAAACAAACTAGGTACGTACTACACTTATCAAATAATCTTTGCATTCACCGGCAAACTATACTAGTACCTACTAGGTTATTTAGTTGGAATCACGAGTAAGTAGGTACTCTATTACCTACTTCTGTTCATAAAATAAGTAGATGGGTGCTTATTCTGAAAAATTACTCTTTGTATAGCTGGTACCTAATTCTAAAATATTATTCGTTTTGCGGTTTTTGCAGTGCTATTTGCGGAGACTATAATTTCCTTCGTTTCGCTCTTATTAGGCGCTTTATGTGTCGATTTGATGTCTTTATTGTTGTCATAGTGTCACATAATCGAAAAAAAAGTTAATAGCAGCAATCGTTTAAAATTAAACTTTAATTCGATTTAATAAACACACAAGACGCGTACTCATAGAGTTACCTGTTCATGGCTCTCCGGCCATATCACGGCATCAGGAATCCTCTTGAAGTTTTTCTTCCGTAAATCCGACATATCCTTCAAAGTCTGCCCATGTGCCCTGATGAACCTATCCATTCCGTCCACGCTGACCAGCGCTATGGCCTCCAGCTCCTGCCTGGTGTCTTCTGGCAGTCGGCTCGCGTCGAAGGACGTTGGCTGATCGGGAATGTTCGCGTCTTTCGAAGAATCGATGCCGAAGTTTTCCTTCGCCCACTGTGCGAGGAGTGGAAGAGTTTTTCCACCGATTGCATATCTGTAAATACCTACAATTGAGTTCGGAACATCTATCTCTCAGTTTGAGTATTATTCTGTTCAGATCAAAATTCTCTTATTTCATTTCAAGACTTAGCACGAATTGGGCCCTATTATTTTATATTGATAGGTCTATCTTTCAACGAGTATTTGAATATTTCTTTTAGTGAATGTGTCTCGAAAAAGAGTAACTTAAACGCGATTGATTTATTTTACTAAAGCGCTAATTTTTTCAATTAATTATACTAGGTAAGTATTTATTGTAAGTTTGGTATCGAATGAAAGTTGAACCCTTTTATCTCGTCGACGTGAGGACGATTAATTGTTTTTCAGAAACACTGCTTGCTATCTAGTATTTTGCTATGTTGAGTGCTGAATGCGGGATATGTGTCGAAAATTTAGACTTTTAACTTTAGCAATGCCCATGGTATCAATAAATGATGGTTAATCATGTGGCAATCTATGTACACGGGTGCCTTGTACATGTGACGTGTGAGCAGACGTCAAACGGCTGAAGATAATAATTGACAATAGACAGATAGATAGATAGATAGAAAATGCTTTATTGCACAAGATAAACAAGTACATAGGCGAACTTAATGCTAATTAGCATTTTCTTCCTGCTAACCTTTGTGTAATGAAGAGTGGAGCAGTAGTGCGTTTGGCTGAAAATATGAGAAAAAATCGATATATCTATGTATCTATCTATATTATAATAAGAATGTAAAAGGTCAAATTCTGTACATTAAAGATATTTTAATTTTTTTTTGGAGGTTACTCTAATGTCGATACTGAATCCAAAAATGTTTATCTATGTCTGTCTATCTATATCTGGAACGCGCATCACGCTGAAACTACTGAATAAATTAAAATGAAATTAGGCATGATTTGAGTTTATACTACGGAGCAGGACATAGGATACTTTTTATCCCGAAAATCAGCACTTGGTCCTCTCTACATTGGTAGAGAGGATGAAAGTCAAAATGTGTACTTGGTTGTAATTCATTAACGCGTAGTCCGATTTAATTATTTTTTTATTAGAAAGGAAGTACTTAAAATATTGTCATTAATGCGTAGTCGCGTTTTACAAGTTAGCATTCCACGTGACAGGTTTCAAGCCCATCGCCGCTTATTTTGACACATGCCTTCGAATTTTTGGTTCTAAATCACGATGTTTTCCTTCACCGTTTTGAACATGTGTTAATGCGAAAATAATTTTTTTCGAGTGGAAAAAACCATTGGTGCACGAACATGTTCGAAGTTTCCGGAGGTCGTGCCTCCGGATCAGAAGTTGGGGTATCGCCCACTAGGCCAACACGGCTTTTAGTCCGATTTCATTTATAATTTTTTTGTTAGAAAGGTTTTGTAGTTCAGAAAATACAGACATTACAACCCTCAGTATAAGGTCCAAATAACTTGAAACACGGAATGTACAGGAACCTTTGAACTGGCGTAAGCACTTTATCGTATAGGCTTAATAGATAAGGCATATTGTCAAAGTCAGACCACTCCAAAGGAGTCAGATATTGCAAAACGATCATTATACACAGTATGGACGTCCAAAATAACTTGAAACCTATAATGTAACTTTCGAGTACATGTCTCTACTTAAGGTGGTGTAAGATTTGTAGTGAGTAGGTAGTCCTATTGTCAAAGTTAGTAACACCATCCCGAACGTAAAGCCTGCAAATTTTTCCCCATAAAAATTACAAAATTTCAATCCATCAGGTTTGTAGTTTTAACCGACTTCAAAAAAAAGGAGGAGGTTCTCAATTCGACTGTATGTTTTTTTTATCATGTGTGTTTGTTATCCGATATCTTCGCCAATTGTAAACAGTTTTTTTTTATCCTGGGTAACTGTCTTCTTTGAAATACAACCTGGGAGTTTTCAAATCCAAAGTAAAAAGCTCATTTGTTGATAAGAGTGCTTCACCGCAGTCTACAGCGTTGCTTAATATGAGACAAAACTATGGTCAAATGCGAATAATTAGTCGGCAGGGATGGCAATCGTGAACGAAGTCGCGGGTACAGCTAGTATTATATAAAATAACTAGCTACATTAAATAGAAGTAAACTACGTACATAAAACTAAAAATATTTCATACTCAAATATATACATCCAAATATAATATCAATACACTGTATTTAGTGGAATCATACCATGCAGTGCAATTTAACATATCCCTATACAATACATAACGATTTCAAATGAGTCGGATCATGTAATTTAATACACATTAAACAAAAGCGACAAACATTGACTGTAGTGAAACCAAACAACAACACGACAATTCTTGTCTTGCAAATACCTATGTCAACAATGGTGTATGTTTGTTTGTATGCAATATTGAATATTGATGCATATTTAATGACCATATCTAAGTATGCATGTAAGTAGTTTAGGTTAGGACTAGTTGTACCTGAACGTGGGAAAAGGAAGCATGCAATTGAAACAATCACATAAAAAAAATTTGTTCGTGTATCTAGAGATTTGGTACTAACTAAAACAATTTTATATTTAGGTATGGTCTGGCGTCGGAGTTCTTAGGCCCCTAGGAGCGAATCCTCCAAAGTCCGGAAGCGCTCTGTTCTTAATCTACCGGTCACACATTTAAATGGTTATACCTACTCGTACACAAGCCAGCCAGCGCAAGGGATTAATGCTGCACTATTAGGCGAATTAAATATTTATTTGGCAAAGATAATAATAATAATAAATACCCAACAGACACATTGCATAGTCCTGACTTGACCCCACCCACTAGGATTCGCTGTGTCGTTGGTATCAGGAACTACAAGTACCGTGTTATAAAGAAAGAAAGAAAATATTTTATTTGGAAGAACGGAAAGGAGACATTATATTTGCACAAAAACAACATCCAGATCCGGCAAAAATATATATTTATTTTAGCCGAGTTTCAAGCAAATTGGATCACTCGTTAAAAAGTTCCCATACAAACTTGGACACAGTTTGGGGAGATCATTAAATTAGTATTTAATTATCTCCCCAAATTCATTCATTTGGATTGAAAAATATTTATGTGAAGTTTCAAGTTTGTTCGAATAAGATTTTTCATACAAAACCTTTGTATGAAAAATCTTATTCGTACAAACCTTTTCAGCCCTTAGAAATTAGGGGTAGAAATTTCCAATTTCCTTTATAAGTGCACTACCGTGTAAAGGCAAGACATTGTATATTGAAAAGGTACGATATGAGAAAACGCGAAAATATTTTTTTTTATTAGATTTCTTTTTCATTTCAATATTAAAGTGTTTGGTATCATTTTCAAGGAATTGGCTATCTAGCCATATAACTTTTAAGCCAATATTATAAAAAATAAGCTGAATATCGTCAAAAAAGTGTTTTGCCATGTCACAGTCCTCCGGTAATGCCTACCACTGTTATGGCAAAACAATATATGTGACACAACAGTGTTTTGCTTTTTCAAACAAGGGTTCTCTATTTCATACCTAATTAAGTAATATACTGTATTTTAAAGTAATTTTCAAACACTCCTATAATTGTGTATAGGGTGGCAGAATCCAAAAGAGTAAGTAATATTTTTTTTATATTTATTATGTTAATAACAAAACGTAGGTACATATTAATCAGTGACAATTATTAATTCACTAATTAATTGGCAACCCCTCTAGACGTTAAACATTATAGCATTTTAATGTCAAGAGGGGTAACCAATCACGAACATTGACTGTACATACTTAAAAAAAAAGTTTCCTTTATTTTAAGATGGAGATCAAAAATTAAATTTGTCACTAAAATTATAACAATTATTAAAATGCTATTTCTTTCCATTGCATAGTTACATTATTAATTAAGTAGGTAGTTAAAATGCTATAATGAGAGACATAAAATGAAACTTAGAGAAAACTTCATTATAAGAACCAATAAACAAATATAATGTAAGTACAATCACATACCAGTTAAAGTAAAGTAAGTTTACTTTAACTGGTCTGTGGTCAATCAACATTCGTAATTGGTTACCTCTGTAGATGTTAAAATATATAGCAGTTTGAATGTCATACATAAGAAACAGTTTTCTTAATATTTTTTTTTAAATGAATCTGACATAATCTCTTCGTATGGTTCGTTCGCGCTAGGATATTCAATATAATAATTGCGAGTTTTGAGGTTTGTACTCAATTCGGGGGCATAGTCACAGACGACGAGTTACAGTAGTTTTGCACATTATTGTGAGACAAATCAACAGGTAGTTTGTTGCAAAACCCGCGCATTTTTATATCAAAACACAAATAAACTGCTTAAACTAATCGGAACAGTCGCAAGCGTCTCTCTGTTCGTCTTTTCCTTCTGACCAATAATAGCTGAGCTCCCCGCCAGGCTGCGCGCTGCCGCTAGACACCGCGACGCGCGGATCTTGATAATTTGGTTTTAAGGACACTATCTTTTTCGCGCGTCTTTTTATTTTGGTAATACGCGGTATATTTGATTACCGCGTTTTGGCATTTTAAATCGTATAGATTTCGTAAATACAGTGTTTTCTAAATCGTATTTTCTCAGTGTAGGTAATAGCTAGCAGAAAAAAATATTTACAGGGGCATAGAACAGATTGAAAGGAAACGATTGAGCCCTGTTAAGGCAAAACACTGTAACTTAAGATACAGTGTATTGCCTTTACACGGTAGTGCACCCCTACATTATAAAAGGACCTTTGAGTTAATCGATCAGTCCGTAACGGAACAGTTTTATACAAACTTGGACACCCTCTAATACAATCCCTTTGGAGTAGTTTGGGGAACTAATTATATTAAACTTTTATAATTTTAATTAAAAAATATTCATGCGAAGTTTCATGTTTGTAAGTTCAAGGAATAATATTTTTCTTAATGCACCCCTACCCCTACTATAAGATTATTATATACTCCAAGTTTCATACTTCTAGGGCTTATGGCTGTGCTTTGATTCAGTCAGTAACGGAACAGTTTTATTTATACTGATGATTTGTAAATACATACATACTCGTATTATTTGAACCCGCAACAATCTGGGCTCGTTCGTCAACTGAGGCCGCTCGAACTTATCCCGCGGGATCAGTTGAGCTAATGCATATTTTGAATCGGGCAACTGATCCCATTGATACATTTTATGATTTGTATAGACACGTAAAAAAGTGTTTCGACGTTAGATTTACTAAAACAACAACGCTACCACAAACACACAAATGCATTGCGCTCGGGTAATGTGCAGTTGAAGGAAGGCATTGCTTAGAAAAACTTAGATCTTGTTTTTTTTTAAATAATGAATAGTAATATTATATCCATTCGAAAACGAATATCATGGAAAATTTGTAAAGCAAATATTTACCTTGTTAACTAGTTTTAAGTACTAAACTGTTAATAACAGCAATAATTAAGTTTAACTTTTTTGAATGAAACTAATATTATTTGTAATTCTATTTCGATTTGATTTTTACTTTAACTTTAAATCAAACGGCTGTGGTTTTGACTAGTTCTAAGTTAATATTGCATCTCAGGCGGGCCTTCGCCTACTGCACCACAGATGTCGTATAAAATAATAGATTTGACCTCGAGCGAACTTATATTAGTTAAGCTGAATGAGTAAAGTCGGCAGTTTACTCATTCAGCTCTTTTCTCCTGTAAGTCTTAAACTAAAAGCTTCTTTCAAAATCAACTAAAGTTTTTCATAAATCCTCGCTACGGCCTGTCTCTAGCAATATTGAGTTGGTCTGGATTGCGTCACTCAGAATTCGCTAAATATTCGCCTGTCGATGGTCCGCCTAGACAAACAAGTTGTAATTGTGTGTGTAGTACCTACTGGTAAACAAACCTTTGGTAAACAACATCATGTTGAGCAATTAAATTATGCGCAATGCTATCTAAGACTGCATATACATATGTGTCTATGACAATGTCGAAGGTAACTTGAAAAACTCAAAAGTTAATGCCATCAAAAGTTAATGACAAAGGTTGTCATAATTTTGTAAAGTTGAAATTGTTTACGTTTATAGTAATATACATAATATTATCAAAAAAAGATTGGTAGTGGCATCAGATGGGGTAGAAGAGACAAAGTAATCAATTGATTAACTTCCCAAGAAAGTATTCCCGGACCGATTTTTTAAAAGATTCGCGAATATCGTATTTTAATTATTAACAAACGACTTTTTAGTACCACATTTTGGCTCTTACATACACACATCAAAAAAGTTTGCGCTTCACTTTGACAACTTTTTCATACTGGACACGCCAAACCATATCTTTGCACGCTTAGGATGACTGCATCATTTGCTTTAGCATTAAGTCCTCCTAGCACTACATTGTTTGTGCGGAAGTGTAAATAAATAAATAATAATTTATACTTCTATACTCTACGTTATTTTGCTTACTATTTCGAATAAAAGGCAACAGAAAAATCGCCCACAAAAAATGTTTCGGCTGGTCGTGATTCCATAAGATGATGTTTTTTTTTTAATGTTTTTTAATTGGTAAAGAAGCAATCCCTCAACATTAATACTTTTCTGGCACAACCTCGGGATCATTCTCTATACAACAACAAAATAATCATTAGGTGTTTGTTGGCCTAGTGGGCTATACCCCGACTTCTGATCCGTAGGTCGTGGGTTGGATGTCCACCATGGGGAAGACAGTCGTGAGCGTGTTTGTTTGTTTTGTTTTTGTTACTTATAATTATTGTAAACCGATACACACGATAAAACAATCATACAACCGAATTGAGAACCTCCTCTTTTTTTTAAGTCGGTTAAAAGGTTTCATTTCTGTGGGATTAAGACTCGAGATAAAAGATCATTGAATTTAGTCTTGATTCTAGAAATGTGAGATTATCTAATACAAAAACATCCTGTATAATATAATAAAAACGAGATATTTTTGGTCCAGACAAGAGAGATGGGATCAAACAAAATATATCATATGAGATTTCAGGACCAATGTGTTTTATACAAGAACAAAACAAATATCACACAAACACACTTACGACTAATCCTCATATCCTTCTGTGGTAACAACTATATAACGACCTAGGTGGCGCGGCGGGTGAGTCACAAGAGGTGCGTGTTCGATTCCCGCCGCGGGTTAAATCTTTGAATGTTCTGCAGATGTTTGTTCCGGGTCTGGGTATTGTGGTACCGTGGTACTCGTAGTTCCTGACACTTACAAAACCGGAAATCCTAGTGTGGGCTGGTGACTATATCCTAACGTGACTGTTAGGTTATAAAGAGACTAGTGATATAAACTGATGTAATTTCTTGTCCTGTCGTAATGTTTGCTAACGTAATGTTTACAACGTTGTTATTATGGTGACATTACAATTACGAAGAACCTACAATGTAGGTTAGGTACTCCATTCAGTGGTTGTTGAACCTACAATGTAGGTTAGGTACTCCATTCATTGGATGTAGAACCTCGTTCCGATGGTGATGTTATAATGGCTTAGTAAATAATGGATTAATGGACACGCGAAATTCCCATTGAAAGGACATAATTTTAGGTACTTGGTACCGATTTGTGTAGAAATATACATCATTGTACTGTGGCTTGTAAATATAAACATTTTATGCGCATACACGACTTTGTCCTATTTGAACTCGAATAATAAACTCATAACTTATATTGAATTGAAATTATAATTTAGTAATTAATTTATTCATTCAGTTTCAGTAATCACCAAGTTGGTAGTTATTTCTGCAGATTACATGCTATACGTGGTGGTTAACTAAATGCAAATATAATTCAACTTTGATTATGTATTGATCCCTACATAATCAATAAATCAGGGATCACAATGGTGTGATCCCTGATTTATTGAAACACATTATACTCCACTTTTCAAATCGGGTACTGACCCTGGTAATTTTAGACTTATTTCAGTACTTCCTACATTTAGTAAAAAAAAATACTAGTTTCTTCAGCTGCTTCCACAGCATTATGTCGTACTGCTGTGCTGCAGATAATGAAAATACTTCACCTTATGAATAACATCTTATGTCATATTTCCATGCAAAAAATGTCTAAACGCACGGCGTTATTAGTTCGAACGATTTGAAACTCGGGAAATACTAACGTAAATTTTCAACTTGCCATATTCATATTTACACAAACTCTGTACACAGTTCAGTGCGATTGTTGTATCACCGCGTCTTTATGCTAAGTGTAAACTTCATTTATCCATTAGGATAACGCATCCTAAATGATATAGTAATACAGGTTTACATACGTCCGAAGACTACTAGGTAGGTAAGGTTAAGTTATCTACCTATGTACAGAGTACGGTCTGTAAACTTTTTTGAATAAACAAAATTAATTTAATTTAATTGTGCCCTCTGTTACATGGAGATGATAAGATGTCGATGCCTTCATGTGGTCTACTTGTAATGAATAAGAATGACATACCTGTCTCCAGTAAAGGAAGCTGTTTCTTCGTGGATCTTAAACATGGAATCTTTGTATCCCCAGCCGTACCATTTCAGCAGCTCTTGTCTAGAAATGAATAAAACATTGTCTAAGCTATTATGTGACTTAAAATTGTTATTCATGAGAAAAACTGTTTGATTAAAAAAGTTGGTATGTTTTCGTAGCTGTCGTAGCGGTTTCGTAGCCATTCGACTACGAAATTGATCGTAAACTTTTCTTCACATATATTTTATTAGTTTCTGCCTTCGGCTTAGCCCGCGTTGTAAAAGTGGTTTATATGTTTTATAATATCACATCGTCATGAACAGTAGTTATTGTAAATTTAGTACAAATTGTTTGTCGTTACGGAGATTATTAGCAAAAAACATACAAACATCCATATTGTCGCATTTATAATATTATTATTAATAGTAGGATTGTTTCTAATATCATGTATTTAACCGACTTCAAAAAAATGGAGTTTATGTATTTGATAGCAGTAATATTTTCGTTTATGGATAGCCGTGATGGTTGGTTCTATCGATTTTCTTTCTCTGCTTGATAGAAGACCAGCCACTGCCCACAGCTGGGCCCGCATGGTATTCGGTCATAAACTATATCTACTCCAGATTCGATGTAAATCGGTTCAGCCGTTACGGAGATCCTTAGCACGAACATCAAAACTTTCCCATAATATAAATTGGATGATCCCGAAATGGTCCCGATTATTAAACCGTTAAAATGTAATTTTATAAAATCACGGCAACTTAAAAATCGCTTTTAACCCATTTATTTATACTGGTCAATTTAGTAATATTTTAGGTTTTCGTTGATAGAATTTATATTAAAAAAATAATATCGAACAGTTGTATTTTATTGGATTATGTTTTACGGTATACTGCTGTGGGGGAGTGCTGCAGATATAAATACCGTTTTTGTGCTGCAGACGAGGGCTGTTCGAGCAATTTATAATATGGGCGCCCCAGAAAATTACTTCGCCAGCTGTTTAATGAAATCAAATCAAAAAAAATATATATTAACATACATATTCATATATTTAAGAAAAAAAAAGCTGTAATTTTAATGTAGACTTATAGACTCCATAAAGTTAGTAGATCGTTTAAAGGGCAAGGTGTACGCTTTTATAACAAACTCCCAAGATATATACAAAAATTATCATATTACAAATTTAATAACGTAATTAAAAAAAACTTTATAAAAAGGCATACTATAAAATATCTGATTATTTAGATGATAGAAACTCTTGGGATTGAAAATACTGTAACTCGTTTTGTAAAAGTATCTTTAAAAAGAATAACCAGCCTTGTTTTCTTGCCTTTCTTTCCTGGCTTGGTCGCGGAGGAACAGGCAGTCGATAAAGCCGACGTTTCAAAGTGATTTTAATGAATAAATGGATTTTGAATTTGAGTTATTATTAAAATTGCATAAAATAAGAAATCTTACCATACCTAGTTTTCTGAAGAAATTAATTGTAGTTTTTCTATAAATTTACAATATGTTAAATATCCCTAGACAACGTTGATGTGTGTATGTGTTACCATTTATCTTAAAACGGCTAATGAGTTTATCTATTACGGTTTTAATCTGACGTATATAATAACTTCAATGGTATAAGTATAAACATTAATAACTTCATAAAAATATAAGTTGATGGTTGATTCTTAGTTAAGTTTATTCACCACAACAAATCACGATTTTTTTTAAATTAACTTATTACCAGAGTCCGGCCCCAGATACGAAATCTTATGTATTTCGAGCCAAATCATTATCTTGTACCTAACAAGTAGGTGCCTACAAATGTCCTTATTGTAAGGTGATGTTACATTTGCAGCGTGTTTGCATTAAGTAGGTCCTAACAAGTGCGCTAGCCTTGAACGCAGATTATGTAACAACTAGGACAGTTTAAACTCGTGAACCTGGATTAGCTCAGTTTACGATGATATTGTGTCTCAACTGCGAGTTACCTCTTTTTGGGTGTTTATTTTTCATGTGAACTGTTCTTAGCCACTTAGCCAGTGTGAGTTATGGTGGCTCTAAAAGGTCCCAGAGCCCATGGCAATAAAATCAGAGTGCTGTGCTGCAAGATAACGATCCGCTTCATAGAGTCCGTTTCATGCAAAAGTTTCCATGAAATGAACTCTGCAAGAAATTTATTTCTTGAAGAAATGAAAGAGATAATTGCTTGACACACAACATCAGTCAGAAGTCTACACTGCTGGACACAGCGGTGGTTTTGCTAGAGTCCGAGACATTCGATCCGATAGTCAAGGAGGGTCCAAATTATGTATCAATGGCAACGCTGTTGCTCTCAAACGGTAAAACTGTAAGGAAACTGGAATACCTATCCTAAATCCAACAGTATTAAAACCTCTGAAAGGATACTCTATGAGGAGCACTAACACGACGAAGAAGACCATAGAGATCTTACGTACTCCTAAAACGCGCCACAGAGCCTGGTTCCGGCCCTTAATATCCGCGACGGTAGAAGATCGTACATATACGTTTGCCGTAAGGGGTTCTTTGTTTGTAATTTGTATGTTTGTTACAATTAGTAAGGTACACCGAAACGGCTTAACTGATTTAATTGCGGGTTTTTTCAATCGATTTGTATGACTGTGAGGATGGTTGGACAGGTTTTATCACCACTACGTGGCGCTGAAATTGACGACGGAAAACATGAGGTTTTAAAATTTTGCAAAAAATATTACTCGTTTCTAGGTGTAGGCAGCCTACTTTCTGGTAGAACAGTTCCGCAATTAGATAAAAATAAATATTATCATTATTATCATATATTAAAAAAAACCAGCCTTCCAGAGACGGATAAACACGCCTTTAATAGGTACATCATATTAGTTCTTGATAACACAAAAATATGGGTCACTAAACTGTCTGATTATAATGATAAGATTATGAACATCGCGGGTAGTAGGTACGATACCTACCTACTACGCCACTTTAACTCGTACTTCTCTGTAGGTATTAAATCGATATCTTCCCTACATGTAGAAGGGTGACTGAACTGCCGCATAATAGGCTAAATGAAATTTCTTACTAGCCATTAGTTCGGCGGGAAAAGTTTAACTTATTCCAGTCTTAGCAGTTGTAGGTACTTTTTCTACTCTATTCGGCTATTTTTAGCAACTGTTGTTAATTATACACAGAAAAGTGGAACACTTTGGCGATCGCATGTTTCTGTTGTTCTGTTTGATTAAAGTAAGTGTTTTTTTGTTATGTGCTAAAGAGTCATGATAGAGGATGTAGGCTTTTATTTCTATAAAATATCTACTACTTTACTTATATTTTATTTTAATAAGTAAAGTAGTATATCAGTCATGTAGTTCCCATAACACAAGCTCTGCTTACTTTGGGGCTAGATAATGTTGTGTGAAAAACGTCCAGCATTATTATTGTTATCCAGCATTATTATTTCTCGAGAAAATTTGAGTAGTTAATTTAAAAGTTTTATCATAAAAATCGATGGAAACTCACCTCCGCCTAGGGATGGCACTTTTCACTTTGATAATAGTACTGTCATTCCCATTACAGTCGGTCTTTCTAATTTTACCATTGCAACATTTTTTAACACTATCGAGTGTACGGATTGTTTGTGTGGCTCCCGTACTTTTTTTTATGGTTTTAGAGTCTATTCCCATTCCAGACATTTTTGCGAACGACTATTATGGATTTCTGGCCGATGGCATTTGGAAGGATTTTTATAAATCGCGCAGCCTGCCGCGCATGCCGTGACAGACTCCGTCGGTATAGCAGTACTGTCATTGTTGACAGCGCCATCTGTGTTCAAAATTGGAACTGACTTGATGTCAGTTATCAAAGAGGTTCGATGTTGGTTGCAGTCCAAGGAAAATGTCAGGCCGAATATAAAGTAGTTCGAGGGCAATTCGAGAGATGTCACTTACTCCAAAAAAATATTACATGTAGAGTTGGTAGAGTCATTCGGATGTGCCGCGTATAGTATTAATATCTGTGGCCGCGTAAGTATTATACACTTTAGTGTGGTAGTGGTAGACAAATAATCAGTTTAATAAAAACAAAGAAACCCGACTGCAGTTTCAGGTTCTAACTATAAATTTAATATTCCTTTATATCAAAATGGAGTAAGCCGTCTATAGTACAGAATGAGCTAAATATTTTTTGTTCATCGGAAATCGAATATGGTGGCTTCGTATTAATTTTAAGAATTTTAAAATTTATTATTTTTTGAATTATTATTATTATTTATTTTTTAAAATTAGTAGATTTTAAGAATTTTAAAATTTTATTAAAATAAACTAATTGTCTTATTATTTAAGAATCTCTGCTATATTTTTTACAAAATTATAAACTTAAAAACTTCATAAATTTAATGAGTTTTTTTTTGTTTTTAACCCTTAATTACTTACACGTATATTAATGATATTACAAGACAAGATATGTATCACAATGTACTATTATGATAATAAAAAAACGAGATGCATGTAAAGTTTTATTGACAATTTTTTCTAAAACAGTACCAACGTTGTACCTAGTTTACTTACAATAAGTGTTACAAATACAAAATTATAAGGTACAAAAGCAATAGTAAGTTTATACTTACTTAAGTAGTTATTCAACTACCTACTTGAAAATTTTGAATGCATAACTCAACATTTTATTTAAATCTATTTGTAAAATAATACGCTTAAACTAGACTAATAAATGCAAAATAAGTAGATGGACATAAATAAATAGAAAACAGACATTTTTAGCTTCATAACTGCCTTTATTTTAATGTTATAATCATATTTATTAAAAAAAATAAAACCATAAGCTTTTGTCTAAGATATGCTTCTTATTTCCCTTAGACAGGGCAGCCAGTGTTATTACCAGGGATATTTCAATTATTAAAAAAAAAATTACAAACAAATCGTGATTTCAGCTTCGAAAATTTATTAGTCCATGTTTTGTGTCGACATTTATAAATTGATCTGGAGATAAATTGACTAATAAATTGTGTTTTCAATTATAATCAGCATGTCACATAATGTTATATTTTATGCCTATAATTTACGTTTAAATACTCGTTACATTTATGTATTCTAAGATAACGTAGCCAGCTATGTAGTAGATAATCATTTAAATTCGTGATGCAGTCTTAATAACATAACTACATAAGCACCTATGTATTCCTATAATACCTACTTAATTTTAGGGAATATTTATTTACAAGATTAAAAGAGTTGAGAGCCTCTACAATGATGTAGCCATTGCAATGTATGTGGTTAAATATCTGTGTTAATTAGGTTACCTATCCTATCTTAATTATCAAATCATTATCAAGTATAAAAGTATAAAAACGTTACGCTCTATAAAATATGAAAGAACAATGGGTAGATATTGAATAAAGCACAATATTAATGTTACTATAGCGGCATAGAGGATAACCAGAGGTCCAATTGTGCCAATAAGTCTGAGATAAAATTGTATCTACTGTGCCACGACATCTTTTAGTTAGAACAAAACGTGTAGTTACAATGCTACAAAGCCATGGTTAACGTAATTGAGCCTTGCCAATTACCCGATAAACCACATATATTAATTATGTTTTTTTGTAACGGTCGTAGATTCGTAGCATTCCGTAGCAATCTCGTAGCAGGCACAAAAACTATGTACTTGGACAGAAAACAAAGAGTGTAGTATCAATTTGTGACTGAAGTTATTATATTCTATATTTTACACTCCCAAATAAAACTTAACTTAATCCACCCAAATTAAGCAGAATTACGGCAACAGCTTGTGGTACTCCACGTTCTTTTTATTCTTCTCAATAATGTAGAAAGACTTCGGCTTTCCATTTCCAGAATAGTATTTCCTAAATGACGTTTTCTTCGCGGGGACGTAGTACGCCAGAGAATCTATGGAGTTCGGATGGTTGCTGACACCTTTCGGCCAGGTCGGAGTACTTTCCACGTTCACTATATCGTCATCGAACCTCGCTTGGGGTCTGTTCTTAGCGATCTTGTGTAGAACTGGTAGGTTCCAGTGGTATACCCTAGCTGGTTTGCCGTTGCTGGTCATCTGTAGAGGCAAGGTCCTTGCGGCCGCGGGTGCTGGCTCAGGCCTGGTGTAGTAAGACGTATTGGGGGGTAGTTTTATAACGTACATTCTGGAGTCGCCGGTCGCGTGCCTTCTACCCTGTTCCGAGAATCGCTTTCTATGGTGTGCAGCGGGTATCCTGAGCTTTTTGAGGCCAAGAGAGCTGAGCAGGTCGTGTGTCGATTTGTCCTTGTGGTCGGTCGTGAGGTTCTCTTCGTTTCTGGAGATCGATGGAGCGGCGAGGGTCGCACTGATGCTGACCAGGAGCAATGCTGTCCTGTAACAAGATAGATTTACTGTTATTTTTCCATACGCTTTTTTATGTAATTTAAGAATAGTTGGACAGACACATTTTGTTAAAATAATTCAGTTTATTTATCACCGGGTATTTTAAACTTATAAGAGTAATCAAGCTAAGGTAAGTTTAAACTTATTAAATGTATCTATCATTTAATTATTTTTACTTATGTCGGTTTTAAGACAGATCAATTTAAATAAACAGACAGACTAAATGTTATGTATGTAAACACACACACACTACGGGTGTGTGTGATATACACGTACACCTGTAGTATCATACTAAAATGAAGTAGGTATAATTACTATCTCATCAAGAAGTAGGAAGGTACTGTTTAACACTTTTAAATATTTTATTTGTGTTAGAAAAACCTTACTAATCAGAATAAAAACCAAACCTACAAAATTTGAAAAATCTTCTTACATATGGCGCCGGCTTTAAAAAACAAACTATAATTTTTACCGTTGGAACTAAACGCAACCCATCCGAGCCAACACAATCCAAGTCTATTAAAACAAATTAGCATAGCCTTCAAGCTTGAAGGCTTCAAGAAGTATAAAAGGTATATTTCATAGCTTTACGACTAGAGATGTGTGACGTCTGTAAAGTCGATCCAAAATAATGAACTCCTCAAAAAGGCCGGTTAGTTCGTCATTTATAATATTTGCTTGTCGTAAGGACAGCCCTAGATCAGGAATAAATATTTGAAAAAAAAAGTGTTTTTTTAACAGAATATTAGTACAAAATACCAATAATTTAACGACTTCGATGGTGTGGTGGCCGGCTGCGGGACAAATGTTTGCATGTTCTGCATGAGCTAAATAGTATAGGTAGGCTATCCTTTATTTATTTAAACATTGTTTCTGTGAATTTGAAGTAACAAAACACTAGCCACAGATTAAAGAGACAAAAGAAAACCTATCAATTTCCGTGAAAAGGCTGGCCGGACAAACGCCCTATTTGAGTGTTGCATTTGGCATCCCTATTTGTTTACGACTATTGCCTTCACAAAATGACGCAAAAAGCACTCAAATACTCAAGTCGCTTTTCCGTGAAACAATAGTATCTTTATTGTTAGTACAGACAATAACACTAGTGAATAAGTTGGATTTGTAATATCTAACAAAAGTTGCATTTATAAAAGGACGTAAAATAATAATATGTTCATTAAACTTAGCTTTGTACGAGTCTCTTACAAAGCTTAGTTCTGAATGATTAGAAAATAAGAAATATTGATAAAAGTTTGGTCTTTTGTCGATCTATCAACACAATTAGATATAGTTTCTTATTACTACCCGACTTGACCACAAATTTAATACAAAGTACTTACAATAATGTATTTCTAGAATTTTCTCTTAACTGGTTAATAATAAAACTTAATTTTACATAGCAATGTATTAATTTGAGTCCAATAAGCTATCAAAATTATACGTAATCTTCGAAAGCTATTATTCTAATGAGCACTGATTTAATTCACTGGTTCTGACAGTATTCTACTTTCCAGGATCACCAAACCCCAAGTGACAGTGACTCAGGTCACTGATCTAACGCAGGATGACTAGACCATATCGAACCAAGTGACACGACGAACGATCAAAGCAGTGCAGTGTACCCTAAGTATTGATCTGTGCAAGTTTCTCATATGAGCGACCGCCAGGAAGAACCCAGTCGTATGTAGGCCAGCAATGCCGATCCTGTATACTAAATTCCTTATTACCGTATGCGTCGTTTCCAGTTTTATAGACCTACCGGATAGCCTATTGGTCTCTTTGGCTTTCGTCCACTTAGGTGGCACGTGCGTAGAGTATTAAGTAAGTTTGGACGGGGCCCATTATGATCTTATTAGATTTTATTAGAGTTTCTGGATATGGACTGGAACGCGCTGCCGGCATTTATGGTCGCTGGTCGGCGGCTACTGAGTTTCTCCAAATAAGTGTGTGTTTTTAGTGGAGGGTACCAACAATAGTGCATCGTTTTTGATGTCTAAATTCAGATTATTTATTTGCATAGAAAGCAAATAAATAATCTGGAAATAACTTACAGATTTGCAGGTTTTTCTACCATGTTGTTAGGAAACAAATGTTTTTCTTTTTATTTAAAAAAACTATTAAATCAAATACAAAAAAACATCAAGATATGTCAACAAAAAAATAACGACCTAGTTACCTACATTTAAATAAATTTATTTTTCAACTACATACTGTGTATAAATGTTCTCAAATCACGTAGGTACATATCACCCTAATTATATAAAAGTAAGTAAAGCTACCTTGTTAGGCTAGTCAAACCAGCTTTTAGTACTGAATGAATTGTCATGCAGCACTGAAAGCTGATTTGACTTCCATAACCTCAGGGTTTTGTCTTAGTTAAATCATGCGGATTGAGTTTGATTGAGTTTTGGCGGCATGGGAATTTGATACGGTAGTCAATCGGCTTTTTAATATATATTTTTTCTAGGTGTTATACACAATGAACAATGATACAAATAAATAATGAAACATTATTTCGTAGCGAATCATGTTCGTTTATGTATTATGTAAAAGCCATACTCACATACTAAATTAAGAGTAAATTTCATAAGACTACGCCGGTTATCCGGCGAGTTTTTGTATGTCCGGCTATTCAATAAAACCTGATTTTCCCGTCTTTTCTAATTTCCCATCTGTCAAGCTACATTGTTGCGAGACAATTTAATCTCACAATAATTTATCAGGACTTACCTACGTAGGCAATTGCCCATATTTGTACGTTAGCTGGACAAACAGACCATGAAATATTGCCATAAGTAAGCTTATTATTATTCCTAGAAATTCTGTAAAGGCTTATTTTATATCTCTAGCTGGCCATATGAGTCCAAGATTGAGTGGTAACAGTTGTGCTTATATATTCAACAAAAACTTGCTGGAGATGTTAAAGGTGTCATTTTGTTGAAGTAAGAGCTTTATGCATGACCTGAGCGCCTTATAAGTTCTTAGGTATATAAAAAGCCGGAACTGCATAGGTGTAGCATAAATCTGTATGCCATTTGAGGAATAGAACTTATAAGACATTAAATGTCAAAAAACCGACTTAAAATAACGGGAATTTGATACAAAGTCCATTCATTTCATCACCCATTTTAACACCTTTAGGAGTGGGATATTTTCAGTCCGAGTTTACGGTTTCTAAACTGTAGAAACAGGTATACGTTGGTACTCAGACTGTAGGTACATCAGATCCTCACGTGCTTAAGTTGTTTTGCTCACTCGGGATAACACTTTCGAATAAAAAAAAAAAATTTTTTTTTAAGTTTTACGGGAAAACAATCAATACCTCAGGTATAAAAAAATTATGGACAGGTGGAAAATACAAGCAAATTGAGAAACTCTTGCTTTTTTTAAGTCGGTTAAATAGGAGAGATATTTACGCTATTCCAAGGCTATGTCGGCGTCAGCCGAGTCTGTGCTCCAAAGTCACTATTTTTTTTAAATAACATACAAATTTTAATAAAACTATTTGACATAAGTTGTCTTGTGGTACCAACTTCATATTTGAGCCAGCATTCCATGGAATAGTTTTTAAAAGGGTTAATTAAATGCTGATCAGGGCGCAATAGGATAGTTTAAAAACAGCAAGATTGTAAAATATTATTACTTATCTGACGTTATTACTTATCTTACTCCTACTTTATTATAATTATTATTCTAATAATACAAAGTCTTCATAAAGTGCACAAATGAAATTGGGTGAAACTAGATCAAATTTTATCGACGGAAAAAAAATACTGTATAAACAAAATGATTTACTTATTGTTTAATATGTCTAGCCATAATAGATCTTTAATAATATGCAGTGACAAAAAGGCCTAAGCTTAGTGCAGACAGACCTTAGACTAACACATACTTAAGCTATATTTTACTACGCGGACGAAGACGTGGTCTGCCCACGGCTTCGAATATCTGGTACAGTAATGAATATCTGGTAAATCTCGTGCTGTCAAAGCGCATTCTTATACAAAAGTACAGTAACGTTATATTTGCTATCACAGATAGACGCATACGTTCCTATGCCATAAGTGGATTCGTAAAACGTTCGTTCCACTGCAATAACATATCGATAATTGAGTAATACGCTTCAACACAATCAGCATCTTGGATTCAAAGTCCCGTTCACACTACCCGTTCGGCCTTTCCCACAATGGGTTATGTTCCCGTGTAAGGCCTAGGGCTATCTGTGTAGGCGGGCCCTAACACCGGTGACCGCTTGACCTCGACTCCCGGGTCAGGCGCAGGCGCGCCGGTCAACGCACTGTATGCGCGTGCACTATGTCGCCTGCGCTTTCGTAAGCTTGACAGAACGGGTGCCGTATTGGAATTTTGGAGTCGCAATTTTTCCTTTTGTTTGATTCTGTGCTATGACTCTCTTGGTATTTCGTCCCTGGTTGGTGGTGAATGACGTGTAGGTAAATGAATAACCAATCATTATCCGGAACGTGATTGTTCAGAATATAAAATGCGAAATAATTAATAGCAACGGGTAAAATACGGATCAAAATTTTATTACTTACTAGAAACTTACGCTTATCGAAAATCCATCCCAAATTCAAATCATTGTAAGGGTAACGTTATGTTGAAAATAGAATATATCTCTAAGATCTTTCACAACTTGCACAGAGAAGGCACGTGAGCAATTTCACACCACACATTCTAATGGTGTGGGTAATAATAAGTAAAACCATCTTACATACATCCCGCCGAGAATTTCATATAAATAAGAGGTAATAAATTTTGCCGCAACAATTATTAAAATGGCTCTACGCCAGCCGAGGCATTATTGTAATTATTCATAATTTTATCTGTTTTTTATAATACCGGTCTTCAGACGCGGACATTCCATCTTCTAACTGCAGTTCTTCAATATTATATGGAGCCGTAAATTGATAGACTCGTAACTTTAGAAACGTTTATTTTTTAGTTGTGTTATTTGCCCTTTTCTCATTTATGAAGCAAAACGTTTTCAGACTATATTACAACTCAATTTGTAGGAGTAAGTATGAGTTATAGGCATACCAGAAGTGCTCAGGCGAACTTGTTGCTAAGAAGCATTCTCTTCCTTGACCTCCGCCGCCTGAGACGCAGAAGGTTGCGGATTCGATTCCCGCCGCGGGACAAATGTTTGCATCTGCAAATATTTGTCACGGGATCTGGGTTTTTTCTATGTATAATATGTATATTTACAAAAAAAGTATATATAAGTAGTATATCAGTCATGTAGTTCCCATAACACAAGCTCTGCTTACATTGGGGCTAGATGATGCTGCATGTGAAAAATATCCAGAATTATTTATTTATTTATTCTTCCGGGTAACTTATGTGTAATATTTTATGACTGCTCTTAAGATATTTTAAGGTGTTAAGCATAAATAATAACGCTGCACAATGAACCTGGGTATTACAAAAGTGTAATAAAAATTTCCTCGACAAAACTGCACTAGCTATAGCTAACCACATCGACGGTCAACGATCTACCGACAACCGCACGTTCTTAATTCCATTCTTCTCATAATGTAAATAGCTTAACTATGTGAATTTGTCGTAATTTCCATGAGGCTTCTCTTTTTTTTACGGCTGGAATGTGTTGGTTAAGGCTACGTGTATCGTATTCGACATGAATATACCAGTGGGTATATCAATAATAGTAGTATGTATAAGTGGGCAAAACATTCCAATCTTCCGAGTTAATAAGGCCATTTTTTTCAAAAAATAAAAAAAACTTACTTCAAAGACCTGGAAGTCGATAAAAAGTCCAATATGAAATGTCATCCATCATTGTTTCACCCTTAGGAGTGACTTTTTTTTCATAAAATGTTTATGAGTAACCATATTATACTCCCCTTGTTTTAATGGGTATATCCTATCCATTGAAAAATTAACATTCAAATCGGCTCACAATTGGCGAAGAAATCGCGTAACATACACAAAACATACAAACGAATTGAGAACTCCTCCATGTTTGAATTCGGTTGAAAAAATACTTTGACCAATTAAAAACAATAAATAATTTTGTCTACATGTCAGTAAAATTAGTTTGACTACTAAATTGGGAAAAGTCGGACCACTAACCGGCTAATATGGGACGCCTAGCAACCACCTCTACTTAGTTAAGTAGTGGAAAAAACGCGGAATATTAATTATCATGCCCAGACAAATAAATACAAAAATTACATAATATATGTAAAGCAATTTCAACGTTTATATACGAAATTTCATTTAGCCAGTACTTTTATTCAAAAGACTTCAACGCGCGAAGCGTTACGCAGATATTGAAGGTTCCGATCCAGTAACTATGTAAATTTTACATATGCACTTGATCCGTATAATTTTTTATAGTATTCTTAGGTAAAAACAGAAATTACATGTTCTTATTTTCCCAGGGATTTAAATAAATTTCAATAAAACGCAGATATAAATAAACAATTAGAGACATTTATTCATACAGCTATGTACAAGTAGGTATACACAAAAAATACAGATGTAACAGCTAGCTATCTAAAGACCGTTGCAAATGATCCATAGATAGCTCAACTGTTCCAGATCACTAACAGACGGAAGCGTTCCCAAAATACTGGCTGCATGGCCACGCTGAATGGTATATGAATAAAATACTTATTAAGTATTTTACTTATAATATGGCATAGTATCCTATAACCTCCACAAGCGATTACCATTTGTTTTCATGTATCTAAGCAGTTTAAAGTATTATCAGTTGATAACTAACCCTTGTGATGATTTATACTTTTCAGGGATTCTTTTGCAGTAGGATTATGCCTTTTCTGAATCGGACAGGGTATTTGTTGCAAACTGTATAAATAACTACATAATAATAGTAGTTATTTATACAGTGGCTACAGGTTAAGGTCAATGATCTTAATGACAGCAGGCCGAATTTATATATGAATGTGTTTATTAGCCTCTGCCCACGGCTTTGCCCGCGTGTTAGTCGGAAAAAAGTAATCTACTTATGTGATACCCTGTTCCGATTTTTATCCAAATCGGTCTGGCCGTAACGGAGATATTTAAATAAACAAATAAAAATAAAATAAATTGCATTTATTTACTTTCACTCAAACAAACATACCTAATAAGCATAATATTTTTTATGGTATCATAATACAAGTAGTATAATAAGTAGGTAGTTAAATTAGTAGGTATAATAAGAAGGTACGTCTGTATGTAAGTAAAAAGGTAGAGGACTCGGCCACGCTGTTTTTCAGCCTAAAAATTAGCAACTAACATCACAACTTTCGCATTAGTCATTATACGAAATCGATTAAATTATCTTAATTATCTAATTAGTATTGATATCGAATTAATACATTTATCCGGAGACAATGTCACTCACGATGAATATCTTATTATTAGTAATTCCTGAGTCTTTTTACCCGCCAGTATATGCGTTTGCCATAAGATATTGGTTGTTCATTTGTTACCATTTAGGTAAGTATATTATTATTCTGTTTATAGAATTGTAATGCGGTTTCTTGTAAGAGATTTGTATGTTTTCAAGGATGGTTCTTAGATAGGTCGTCGTCACAGGAGGGAACTGTATTACGTGATGGAATAGACGTCGAGGTATAAATTTCGAATAAATGTTTTGTTCTAAATTTACGCTTGGGTGGGCATTTGTCAACTAAGATAAAAAAACACGCTCACTAAAACAGTCCGAATAGTAACGAGGTGCAAACGCCCGCGCGTGCAACACACACGAGCGCCTGCTCAGGCGCCGGCACCAATTAGGTGTTTATCTCTGTCCTCGCTGTGAATAATGGACTCCTCCTAGGCTATTTCCATTGCAATCTGGTTTATGTTAATTAATTTTATTTAGCTACTTGATGAATAACGCGGGGCACGCAGAATGGACTGTAATTAAGTTAGGCGCGTAGGCGTAACTCATCTTAAACTAAGTAGAGCTTTTTTGCATAACTTAGAGCAAACATTTTTATCATTTAGTAAAAAGTTTATTTCTTTGCTTTATTTTCTTTAAGTTAATAATAGGCCGTATGTGTATTCCGTAAGAGGTTATTTCATTAACCTTATTCATTTATATCCGAAAAGGCTTATTGGATTATAATGCGTTTTTTTGTAATCGCAAAACAATCTGTTATGCCGTTTTGGAGCAAATTGGTATACAAACACACGAACAAACAAACAACCTCTTACCTCAAACCAAACTCGTGTAGCAGCTCCTACACGTTTTAAGTTAATTTTCCCTTCCCTCACACATACACACCCACACGAACACACCCCACAAACTAACATACACACATCTCGAAATTTATACATCACACGACATCCTTGATTGTTTTGCGGTTTTTGCAATCGTTTTGTGAGTCCTCAAGAATGTTTATTCTCAAGACACAAGTGGCGTTACAATACGTAGCGGAAAACACGTTTTAAAAAATAACAAATAATAATATAAACTTGTCGTAAGACGAAAGTAGGTACGTAAATTGTTTCTTTAAACCGGCTTCAAATACAAAGTACGTAGTAATCAATGACAAAATCAACTGACAGACATCTGTTTCCTGCAAAACTGACAATCCCGACTTCTGATAACTTAATGTAATCAAGTAATCATAAACTAATCAGAATATCACAGGAAGTTCGGTTTCTTATCTATTAGGTACCGATTTTGTATCGAGAAATCGATCAAGTACAGTTTGAACTAGCTGGATGTAGGTGAGCCTTTTACGATAAGGAAACCAAATGCTGACTGGGAAACTAGGTACAGCCAGAAGCAAATATCTGATAGATCTGACAAAAGTTCATTTGTTTATCTTTGACCAGCAGAAATGCGGTAAAATAAGAAACCTCCATTCATAATAAAACGGATATTACTTTGGTCACATTTTATTTGTTTTTGGGAATCAACAGCTTTAACTTACATTCTAGGAAAAAACATGTATGTTAAAAATACGGCCAATAACAGATTACCAGAATTTTATTAATCATCAGTGGGTTAGAGTGAGTTACGCACAAGTTAGTTTTCTTTCGTTAAATTTAACATAAAACTCGCTTTTGAAGCTTCACAAGCAACATAGTCAAAAAGAATAGGAATTCTACCGCCTAGAGCGGAGATGTTGCATTGTATAAAGCTAAACAAATTATATAACGCAAAAAAATATCACTATCATATTTATTTCAGTCTATTAAAAAAATACAGCAACAATTTTGGAAAAAACAACATGGAATACTACCAATGCCACATTGTCGTAGATAGAACTTAACACCTCGATTACAAAATGATATAACACGCAAAGCTCTATTTTTAGTAGTCTGACATTAAACGATTCAAAATACAAACCACTAGACAGTAACCTACACTATTCTTACTTAGATGATCCCATGATCAACTTGTGCTGCTGACCATGCTTTTAATTTAATACTTCAATAAACAGAGCAAGTTGCCCTATTCGGGAACCGATGGCTTTCAATAGATTTAATGGCTATTTGACACCATGTCGGTTGTCGGGTGGCGACATACTCGAATAGGCAGTTGTGATAGAGACATTTACAAGTTTGTTGCAGCCTGTTGCGTAGGTCGGAAATGGGTTGAGCCTAAACTAAAAGTTTGGAGCATGAAAAATTTAATACTTTTCAAACTTTCGCGATTAGATAACATAATTATAAGTTTAACGGGTCTTAGTCGAAACGTCGGGAATATAATAAAAAAGGTAAACGCGATAAAGACCCGTTAAACTTATAATCATGAAAAATTTATTCAATTTTATAATATATAATATACTAGCTTCTGCCCACGGCTTCGCTTGCGTGTTACCCGAATAAAAAGTAGCTTATGTGTTATTCTGATGTATAAGTTATATTAGCTATATTTGTTTCGGGTCTAAGTGTTTTCATGTATAGTATTTATGTATTAAAAAAATTGTATATAAGTAGTAAGTATATCAGTCACGGAGTTCCCATAACACAAGCTCTGCTTACTTTGGGGCTAGATGATGTTGTGTGAAAAATGACCAGCATTATTATTATAATTATATTATTACTGTAAAGTTTCATCAAAATCCATACAGTAGTTTTTGCGTGAAAGAGTAACAAACATCCATCCTCACAAACTTTCACGTTTATAATAGTAGTACTGGTCATTTTTCACACAGCATCATCTAGCCCCGAACTAAGCAGAGCTTGTATTATGTGAACTACATGACTAATATACTACTTATATAAGAACTTTTTTTTAATACATACATATATTTTTATTTAAAATGAGAAGAGACCATTTCAATGCTTATATTTACAAATCAAACGTTTAATTAGACTCTTTGAAGGTACGATTTATTTCCGCCGTCGTTATTTATTACCGGTGAAATTACAGGTACATGCGACTTTTCACTCTATATATATCCGCGAGTGACACCTCTGGTATTTCAAGCGTTTATAGGTTACGGTAACCACTTACCATAGAGTGGGATTGGATTTATAAGTTGTGTGTCTTCGTATTCAGTGAAAGGGGTGGATCAAATTTATCAATCGTCGATGATAACAACGGATAGATAGATAAGTTTAACAAGTTAATTATACAAAATTAAAGTTTTATGCAGTTGAAAAAAAAATGGTTAAAAATTAGCGACTCGTGGCAACACCTCTTTAAATGCATGCAAGACGATTGCAAAAAAGTTTCGGAGAAGAACACTTACCCTAACAAAGTAATGCACTTTGCGGGATGCAGCCATTTAATTATTGCTGTTCTGAAGTTAGACTGTATTTTGTTTAGTACTAAACAGTGGGTATACCAACCACTTCATTTCCATCTCCATTATCTACGTAGTGTAAACGTTTCAGCAGCTAAATATAACCTATTTCCTCGCATCAGGTTTGAGTGTCTTCTAGAGCTGGTTGATTTGCATAAAAATGTTATAGAACCTCTTTGCGTGACTCCATTATTGAATGGACTACGTGCCAATTAGCACTCAATCTTTTCAATACACCCACTTCAAGTGAAGTTCACAAGGCCGGTTTTACCACAGGGAAGTAAGTTTATTTAAAAGAGCTTTTTAATTAATAATAATGCTGGTAATTTTTCACACAGCATCATCTTGCCCCAATGTAAGCAGAGCACAAGCTCTGCTTACATATGTATGTATTTAAAAAAAAATGTATGTAAGTAGTAAGTTACATACATTTTTTTTAAATACATACATATTATATATAGAAAACACCCAGATCTCGAGACAAATGTTTGCATATGCAAACATTTATCCCGTGGCGGGAATCGAACCCGCAACCTTCTGGGATGTAAGGGAGCAACATTTCACCTTCTGCTCCAATCGTCAACCTACACCTGCACGCGGTACATCCTGCAGAAACAAACGAGGCTCTGACGACCGGCTGATGGCGGTATAGCCCTCCCTAAACTGACACAGTTAAATCTCCTGACCACTGACGGGCAGCAGCGTCAGTGGTGCGACAAGCTGAGCTCTGCGATCGACAACCCGCCTGCCCAGCGTGGCGATTATGGGCAAAACCCTCCCAATGTTAAGCACCTTGATTAAACGGCCCCCAGTTCCCGGCCGCCCCGCTATTCCTGGCCAAGGTGGCGGCCATGGTAACGGCGGGGCAGGGGGTGCTAAGAATCCCCGGGTTACGGTAGGCTACCACAAACAAAATCAACTGACCTTAGCTACGTATAATGGAAAGACACTGCGACTCGACGAACATTTGGTACAGCTAGAGACGGAACTGAACAACATAAACTGGCACATACTCGGGTTAAGCGAAGTCCGACGAAAGGGGGAGGACACTTTAACCTTGGAGTCAGGCCATCTTATGTATTTCCGTGAGGGAGACCAACTTTCCCAAGGTGGCGTGGGGTTCCTCGTTAATAAGGTCCTTACTGATAACGTTGAAGAGATCTCGAGTGTATCGAACAGGGTAGCGTACCTGATACTCAGGCTATCTTAGCGATACAGCCTGAAAGTGGTACAGGTCTACGCACCGACTGGAGCACACCCAACTGAAGAGATAGAGGATATGTACGAAGACATATCCAAAGCCCTTCATAACACCACCAAAGCTCACTTCAACGTCATCATGGGGGACTTCAACGCTAAAGTAGGAGTACAGATTCGCGGTGAATCGAGACTAGGGCCGCATGGTATTGGTAGTAGGAACGACAGGGGGCAAATGCTCGTCAACTTTCTAGAGCAAGAGGGGCTCTTTTTAATGAACTCTTTCTATAAAAAGAAGCCCCACAGAAAGTGGACGTGGCGAAGCCCCGACTCTGTCACCAAAAATGAGATCGACTTTATCATGACCGACAAAAGACAAATATTTAGGGATGTCTCGGTGGTCAATAGGTTCAATACCGGAAGCGACCACAGAATGGTCCGAGGCACCCTAAGTATCGACGTTCAGTTGGAGAGGCGGCGCATGATAAAGTCCACGCTCCGACCTAACCTACTGCAAATCAGTGCGGGATCCGAAGCCTTTCAAAAGAAACTGGAAGATCGATTCGCTGCCGTGGAAACCACAGAAGACGTTGACGAGGAACTCCAAAACATGCTAGGAGTCGTGAGGGAAGAGGGCGTAAAATTCTGCAGCATGAAACGTATGGGTAGGAAGTCTGAACTCTCAGACGAGACTTTGCGGTTAATGACAAAACGACGGGAAGACACAATGGCTACTTCGTCAGAGCGTTCGGCCCTCAACAAGCAAATTGCAAAGCTGGTTCGTCGTGACCTTCGGTGCACTAGCACTCGCCGTATTGAGAAGGCTATTGAGCAGAACCGAGGGTCTAAAGTGTTTAACCAGCAGCTTGGGAGGAGTCATCTGACGAAGCTTAAAACAGCAAATGGCCTAACCGTCTTGTCTAAGCCGCAGATTCTCGCTGAGATTGAGGACTTCTACGGCCGGCTGTACGACTCACATGCTCCCCGCCCTGAACCCGATATTCACGATTCCAGAGCCACACTTACGCGCCACTTTACGGATGAGCTGCCGGATGTTAGCGTGGATGAAATCGAGATGGCTCTTAGGCAACTTAAAAACGGAAAAGCCTCTGGTGATGACGGAATCACATCTGAGCTTCTGAAGGCAGGAGGAGTCCCAGTGTTAAGGGAACTTCAGAAGCTCTTCAACTCTGTCATTTACCGTGGGAGAACTCCGGAGGCGTGGAACAGGAGTATTGTTATCCTTTTCTTTAAGAAAGGAGACAAAACACTTTTAAAGAATTATAGGCCCATCTCACTCCTGAGCCACGTCTACAAGTTGTTCTCTAGAGTCATCACGAATCGTCTCGCAAGAAGATTCGATGAGTTCCAGCCTCCGGAACAAGCCGGGTTTCGAAGCGGCTACAGTACCGTGGACCACATCCATACAGTGAGGCAGATTATACAGAAGTCCGAGGAGTATAATCGGCCCCTGTGCTTAGCATTCGTGGACTACGAAAAAGCCTTCGACTCCATCGAAACCTGGGCTGTTTTGGAATCCTTGCAGCGATGCCAAGTTGACTATCGTTATATCGAAGTGTTGAGATGTCTGTACGAAACCGCGACCATGAGTGTTCAAGTACAGAACCAGCAGTCTAATCCCATCCTATTGCGCAGAGGAGTGAGACAGGGAGATGTCATATCTCCAAAACTGTTCACTAACGCATTGGAGGATCTGTTTAAGACGCTGGACTGGAAAAATATGGGCATCAACATAAATGGCGAGTACATCTCACACTTACGATTTGCAGATGACATAGTCCTGATGGCGGAGTCGCTGCAGGAGCTGCAGGGAATGCTAGATGGCCTAGCAGACTCTTCTCAACGAATTGGTCTCCGGATGAACATGAATAAAACAAAAATTATGTTCAATGGGAACATAAACCCGGAGCCAATCGTCGTACAAGGCCACCCACTTGAAGTTGTCCAAGAATACGTCTACCTCGGACAAATTTTGCAATTAGGTAGACACAACTTCGAGAAGGAGGCCAAGAGAAGGATCCAGCTGGGCTGGGCAGCGTTCGGAAAACTACGTCGAATCTTCTCGTCACCCATACCACAATGCTTGAAGACTAAAGTCTTCAATCAGTGCGTCCTACCCGTGATGACCTACGGTGCCGAGACATGGACACTCACAGTAGGGCTAATCCATCAGTTCAAGGTTGCACAGCGAGCTATGGAACGAACTATGCTCGGGGTTTCTCTGAAAGATAAAATCCGCAACGAGATTATCCGACAGAGAACGAGAGTCATCGACATAGCTCAGAGGATTAGTAAGCTAAAGTGGCAATGGGCTGGTCATATATGCCGAAGAACCGACAACCGTTGGGGTAAACGAGTTCTTGAGTGGAGACCGCGTCTGGGCAAACGTAGTGTGGGGCGCCCTCCGGCTAGGTGGAGCGATGACGTAAGAAAGGCAGCGGGCAGTAAGTGGATGATAAGAGCCGAAGACCGGGCTCAGTGGCGCGTATTGGGAGAGGCCTATGTCCAGCAGTGGACTAATGTGGGCTGATGATGATGATGATGATGAACCTTCTGGCGTCTCAGGCGATTATATCTTCAAGTAACATCTGTATAAATATCAAGTTTGTTACTTTAATATTGAAGTAATAGTTTAGTTGGTGAGATTAGATGTAAAGGAGCGATCCCATTTTTTTTCTTAATCCACTTTCAATAAATGGCTTTTGGCTACACCTTGCTGCTGAAATGTTTATTAAACACGTTTAAACATCTACTGGATAGATGCTTATTAACTCTTCGAAACTATGATGATTTATTTTCAAGTCAAATTTGTATAAATTTAAAAGAAATGTTAAAAGCATGTTCTATGAAAACTTCTAAATCTACAAGATAATAATATTTTCTCGTAGATAGATATCTCAGTTTTAATGACGAGAGCGTACTTGTATAACATTATTGGTAGTTGCAAGTTTTCCAATGAGAGTTTATTACACACTGCAATTTGCAGAAAGAACATCATAGTAGTTAGACACTTGATTTCTAATGATATTTTCACTTTCATACACAGAAAGAATGATTTTGATAATAACTGTAACAAGGTAATTTAAAAGTAAAATTGATAGTTTTGCATGATTGATAATTCCATGTATGAATAACGTAGGTTTAAAATTTTAATTTCACTTAGTTTTTCATTTGAAATTTTTATATGATTTCAATTAATAAAAACCTGTTGTCAATGAATAAAAATGTTTTTAATTGTCAATAAAAAGAGATCGCTTTTAACGATGAGACTGCCCCTTGTACCTTTTATGATTATGAATTCCTGTGTTTTTGTATTTTGCTTTGGTGTGCAATAAAGAGTTTATCTATCTATCTGTTGAATTTGAGTTTCACATAAATAATAATAATAACTCTATTAATATTAATAGAAACAAAACAGTAATAAAAAAAGGGCTGAAAAACAGCGTGGTTTAGTCCTCGACCTTTTTACTTACATACAGACATACCTTCTCACTATACCTACTATTTTTATTACCTACTATATTATTATATTGTACTTAGATTAGGTATGTTTGTTTGAGTGTAAGTAAATAAATGCCCTTTTATTTATATATTTTAAACTCTCAGAAAATGGCTTTTAAAAAACGTGTTCTATAATTTGGACGAGTATTTCGATCAGATATACTGTGTCTGCGAAATAGCGTAAACAGCGCATCGCTAATTTACCACTTCCCATTTTCTGTTATTGTGAGTTAAAAATGCTATATCTAGGCGTACAGGTACATGAAAGGACCGTAATGATAAACTACTTAGAATAATTTGAATAGGTGTGTTTACCTAAACAAATCCGGAAAATGTGTAATGTAGCCGGCTAATTACTAGGAAATATTTAAATTGGTCGTGCAACAGCAACACCAATGAATGTTGGAGTGTGCTAAACACGAGCGAGCTATGTTAATCAACTTGTAAAGACAAGACGAATGTAAAGGCTCGCGAAAATTTGCGTTGTGGCGCATTTGTTTGGAGGGAAACAACCAAATAAAATAAATAAAATAAAAATAAATAAAATAAAAATAAATAAAATAAAATAAAAATAAAATAAATAAATAAAAATTTCTATGTATAATATGTATGTATTTACAAAAAAAAAGTAGTATATCAGTCATCCAGTTCCCATAACACAAGCTCTGCTTACTTTGGGGCTAGATGATGCTGTGTGAAAAATGTCCAGCATTATTATTTATTTATTTAATGGTTTATTCTTAACGCATCTCTATTCAGCCTTTTTTTTGATTTGGGTAAATGCCACACATTACCCTTCCGCCTGGCGAAAGGGGGTATGTGGGACTCTAACCCACTAAAACCCCCCGGTTAAAAGTCCCCCGCCGTAGTGGGGCAAGATGGGGTCGCGTACTAGCCCCGAGTTGCGCAAGTGTGCTTCACTAAATTATTGATGAAACATGCAGCTATGATGCTAATTGACAGGTGCAAGCAACAAAACCTGTTCCAGCGGGCTCAGACACCAAAAGAAAGACAATTATGTAGATATTTTAATGAGCCATCTATCGCTATCGGCGTTTATTAAAAACGGTAAAA
The DNA here is from genome assembly GCA_961405105.1 of Perizoma affinitatum. Taxonomy (NCBI): domain Eukaryota; kingdom Metazoa; phylum Arthropoda; class Insecta; order Lepidoptera; family Geometridae; genus Perizoma; species Perizoma affinitatum. Next base: position 3,095,056 of record OY560199.1, read on the forward strand.
GTGTTACAAATTGAAATTTATGTCAGGCTTGTAATTGGGCAGTGGAGCTGAGAAAATTGTAACGTTTGTATTATGTTAAAGGTACGCTGCTGCATACTAAATTGCTATGAATTTTTAATCGAACAACATTGATGTCTGAAGGACTACTAGCTTAATTTGTATAGGAAATCGCTACATTGCTTGCTTATACATTAAGTCTGATGCTTCTATTATACCGGTTTGAAGGATGGGAATACTTATAAAATTACAGAGCTACAAGTTGCAAATGCGAAGCATGAAGTTGGTAAAGGATGCAATCGATTTCTTTTGATGGAACGAACTACAAGTTTTATAGTTTATAAATCAATATTTAAATACGCTTATATAATTAGCTTCCCTTGTAACTAAATAACAAACAATGTAATTAAATCTTGGAAGTAAATTTTAACCTATTTCTAATAATCGTCGTATCGAAATGAAATTTTGAATCTATATGTAATTTGGATGACAATACTATACAATAATTTGGTATCTTGGAGCGATCTGATATGGAACCAGGAGGTGGATAGTGGAATTATGTTTTATATTTTTTTGTGCGTGATAATAGCGAGGTTTTTAGTTTTTATTAAACTATATATTTGGAAAAAATAGCGAATGTCCTTGTTTTGACATTTCTCAATTTAGTCCAGGTTACTACAAAACCTGGACTAAATTGTGAAATTTCAAACTTTGTTGTGTTTGCAAACTAAATAGCATAATTAACCTTCTGTATAAAACATTGCCCTCTACATGAACAATAATCAATCTCCATCAATCTTTCAGGCGCATTTCATTTGATCCAAGCATTTTTATGAGGAAAGTGAATTCTGCTGCCAAAAGTTGTAAATTAAGTAATTGTACACGCGATAGAATGACTGACAGAGGAACGTGTGAACAATTATAATCGCTGTAATAAACCACTTACCGATTTGATTATTTTTCGCAAGGTGGTTTACTCCCATAAGTAAATTTCTTAGATTATTCATAAGGATTAGAAAGAGCATCAATATTGCATATATATATAGCTCGCCTTTTTATACATGTTCTACATGTATACGTTTAAAAAAAAAACCTATATTATTTTCAGCTTTCTAGACTTATTTGTTTTGGCTGTGCGTTGATAGATCAGGCAGTCAGTCAGGACAAACGATTTTATAAATATAGATTGGGTTGCAATGACATCAAAGAGCCATAATCTAGATTTCATGGGTAATATCAGGTCCTATTCCACATAAATAGATGATTAAAACGAACCAATCAAATTAACGCAAAATGGCAACACGTCATCCACGCGTGATTCTATTGCAGAATACATTTCGCTTCGTATATTCTTTTGGAGCGCGTTGAACTTTAATGTATGGAAAAATATTTATCATCATCATCATCGGTTTCTCACCAGTGATGTTACAAGAAACAACAACACAGGGCATTTTAAACAACTCGAATCATGCAACTGATTTAAAATTCACTTTTTATAGGTTCCGATATTTTAAGACCGGTCAAGTGAATTCAACGTAACGGACAAATTTGTAAAATCAACTGTTATTTTATTCGGTGATTTAAAGGATAGGTAGATATCGGTCCTTGCGGTCGTTGACCTGAGGTAAACTATACCACTTAGCATGTCCAATATGTACCGACCACTTTAGAATCCATAGTTTACGTTATAGTTTCGAGTTATTGTCATACTCAAACTAAACCTGTCGGGAAATGGGTTCGGATTTAAGGTAAACAGACTCAATTAAGGTTACAATGACCTCACTTATAGTACATATACCTAAATTATACATTTATCTGATGTATGTAAATTTGATGATACCTTTACATAACTTCATCATCATCATCAACAGTGCAGAGCCTATAGAAGTCCATTGGTGGGCATAAGCTTCCACCAAAGAGTTCTATGACGAACGATCTTGAGCCACCTCTATCCACCGGCTTCCCGCAACCTTTAAGTTGTCATAGGTACATCGGAAGAGGGGCCTTCCTACACTGCGTCGTCCGGTTTGTGATCGCCATTCAAGAACCTTTCTTTCCCAGCGGTTGCGAGCTATATTGCCTGCCAATTGCCACTTCGAATAGCTAATTCTAAGAGCTATCGGTATGGTTACATAACGCACTCTTCTTAAATTAACTAGTCAATAAAAAAATAAATGACAATCACGCTCACGACCGTTATCTCCTTGTTGGAGATTCTCATACACAGCACGTAGAGCTGTTAGGGTACCGTAGGGGCTAAACAGAGACTGGTCCAAACATTATATTTGGAAATGTCCGCGTTTTGCATAATTTTTAAGTGTGAATCAGGATGGTGGGTGTAGGTCTACAAACTACCACGCTTTATACACAAGAACAATGTACGAGTAATGGGATGACTTTAAAATTGTTTTCAATGTACATACTTTCCCCAACCAAAGTTATTACAAAAACTAATTGAGTCGCCAGCCTGTTCAAATGCCTTACTATCAAAGAAAACAATAAATACCATAGAAAAATAAATAATGGTAATGTACTTTCACATATTACAAGCAAAACCAGATTCGACGAACAGTTTAATTTAATTTAATTTGAACATTATTTTGTAAATGCAGGCGCGTGACAGTTTTCGCTTAGCAAAGTTTTTTGTATAGGTTCCAGCGATGCCGGGCATAGCTACGAGGATGAAACTGGTGCAAATGCATAGCTTTTTCAAAGTATTGTTCGGAACGTATGAGTATTTTCAATGAAGGAAACTCAACTTGAATGCCAGAACTAGATATACTTTTATTTTTTTATATTTTAGGGTGTTGATCTAACAGCCTCCCCCAGTTTTTTTTTATTTCTTTTTTTGTACACATATAATGTACAAATGAAGGATGTAGGTATAAACAAAAATAAATTAATTTGTAGGTAATTATTTGATCTGCTGTGTAAGCTAGTACATTATCTCCTCACCCATATTCGAGTATTAAGTAACTGTATAAACTTTACATTCCATGCGTTTAAGCTTAAATGTAAAGCACACAATACTCGCGCCCTAATAGTCGTGCGTATCTATAGACCATATACGACGTACCTTTAGATCACATTGGATAGGCTTTCATGTGATGTGACTTTCAAACTTGCCTTTACAGAGGTCCACGCTAGGAAAAATGTAGATTTCTGGTTGAGGTACATTGAAAACACCTCATACATTTCGGAAGGTTCAAACAAAAAACTATGTATTGGCACTGATTTAATTTTCCTAGCGATCGGGATCAGCTAGATCGAAAAAGTGTCGTTTTGAGGGAATCCTCTTATTATATTTTCATAAGTATAAATAATACAATAAAAATAGATTTAAGGCGAGTTTTAGTGCCTAAAGCTCCAGCCAGTACGAATCAATCTAAAAAATCTGAAATCTAACTTCCGTGGATTCGTCCTTCTAAGATGGCGGTAGGTGACAGTAACAAACCTTACCATGGTTTTATAATCTGACTCATAAGAAACTTGCGATAAAAGCAGCAGTATTATTGGATTTTTTTGCATTTTATTTTTTTCCAGCGAGTGACTCATAACCTAAATATGTAGGTCGCCGTTTGAAACCTGTGTGTCAGGAGATCCGTAATTCAAACCCAAATTGCATTAGCATGTTGGACAAGAGTATTCTGTATGACTTCCGGTACGGACATGATTGCTTTCACAACTAAACTAAACTGCCAAAAAAACTAAGTTGCTCGATACTTCTGGAAACCTCCTAAAACATTGAAAGAAAGAAAAACATTTATTTAGCAATCCATAAAAAAAAACAACAAAGTTAGGATGGTATGATAAGTTATTTATTTATTTATAGCCTTAAATGTCCCACCTCCCCCCACTCCTTCCATTCGTTCCTTTCCTTTGCCAAAATGGGCCAATCTGCTCGGAACTTCGATAACTTAGGATAAGTTATGAAAAAAATATTATATAATAGGTTGGGGAAAAAGTTTCTTCGCATTTTTTAAGAAAATTCAAAACATTTTTTAATATAGTTTATTTACATTTAACTAAAGTATGTAGGTACCATTTTGTTCGATAACTTTTTGCCATTTTGTAGGCAGGGACATGATCCCATTGCTATAAAAACTTTGGGGCTTCTGTTCAAAATACCGCGACAAGTGGTTTTGGCAGTCCTCTCGTGATGTTAACCTGACACTGCCTAAAGAATTCTGAAGAGACCGAAACAGGTGGAAATCTGAAGGTGCAAGGTCAGGACTATACGGCGGATGCATTAACACATCCCAGCCAAACTCTCTTAATTTTTGCTGAGTGGCTAAAGATGTGTGAGGTCAAAAATGGTCAAAAATTTCTTCAAAAATGGTTCGGTTTCATTACGTCGTAATAAAGAATCACAAATGAGAACACGGTTCATTAGGTTTCTTTCAGTGAGCTCGTGAGGTACCCAAATATCGAGCTTTTTTGTGTACCCAGTTTTTTTAAAATGCGCCAAAACTGTTTTGTGGTCAATTCCCAGTTCTTCAGCTACGTCGTAACTACTGATATGCCGATCTTGCTCCACTTTTTCAAAAATGGCATCCATTTTATCCGTAATAGGGCGACCAGAGCGACGTGCATCTTTGACATCAAAATTTCCGGATTGAAAACGCTTAAACCAAATTTGTGCTACTCTCACAGACACTGCACTAGGTCCATAAACATCGCAAATTTTTTTCGCGGCTTGCGTTGCATTTTTACCTTTTTTGTAGTAAAATTTTAAAATGTATCGAATTTCTTCATTAGATTCACTCATCTTAACAGTACGAAAAACAAATAAAAATCACACATTTTCCTAATTTGAATTTGGAATTATCTTCTTTAAAATTTAAACTTTTAATGATACCAAAACCAGCCAGATACAAATAGTATAGCCAAAGAGATTTTATTACAAGTTCATACATACAATAATGCGAAAAGACTTTTTCCCCAACCTAATATATATAAGAGACTTTCAATTGACTTAATAATTTAAACCTTACCACAGAATAGGGGTATCGTATAGATATGATAAACATACACACGTAAGCACCGTTAGAAGACAAGTCTACCTAAATAATATATCACTGCACAGTCGGCACAGTCCAAAAATACAAATTATTTCCAAAGTTCATCCGTTGGAACCTAAAATTCACTGAAATCTTTCATATTTAACGCTATTTACTTAGACTAGCGGTGTGTGAGCATTAGGCACCCATGATAATAGTATAACTCAAAACCTAACAATGGCTTCTGTGGGAGTCCATTGTCGTGCATGTTAGCTGAGGCCATCACATCGTGCGCTACCTTACCGGGGTCGGCAGACAGCCTCAAAGGTCACTGAATGTCTGAGATATGAGCTGAGTACATTGTACATATGATTGTTGTAAGGCTTTTGCCGATTCAGGAACAATCGAAAGCATCTTGCAGTAGGTAATTTTTCACCAAAATATGAGTGTCTCTAATTTGCCAGGTCAAATTCCTTAATTTGATCTAAGAAAGAGTATTATAGTTTTGGAACACTCTTATTTTAAGAGAAAATATTCGAGATACTAGACTGATGCCCAATTCGCGTAAATCTTTCACAATCTAGTCTCGATAAAGTATTGTGTTAGTCGGCTGGCCATCAACTTACAAACTCATTTTAGATGTTTTTCTAAAGAATAATTGTTTTTTTTCGAGCAGAATGCCGATTTTGATGTTTATGTGATCGATACCTTAGTTTGACTGTTGTTATAAATACGCTATTTAGTAATCCTACTAAAAACAGCACTCTTTTTGTTATCTTTTACAAATATGTGAGTTCTAAGGCAGAGGGTAAAACTCATTAAACGAATTGGATCTGTAGATAAACCTTGAGCAGTATACGATGTCAAGTGGTCGTAGATCTACACGTTTAGATTACGTGTGGGGCGATGCTTTATGTGTCTAGAATTAGTTTTGTTAGTTGTAGCATTCGGCGCAACTAACATTTTAGGTTTTTTTACCCGTGCTTTTGGAGTAAGTCGTTGTTTGTTTGATAATAATAATGCTGAACATTTTTTTTTTTCACACATCATCATCTAGCCCCAAAGTAAGCAGAGCTTGTGTTATGGAAACTACATGACTGATAAACTACTTATACTTATACATTTTTTTTTGTAAATACATACATATTATACATAGAAAACACCCAGATCCTGAGACAAATATTTGCATATGCAAACATCGGTCCCGCGGCGGGAATCGAACCCGCAACCTTCTGCGTCTCAAACGGGCCTTCGCCCACTGCGCCACAGAGGTCGTTGTTTGATCGTGTGTTTGTTACGATAGTAGAATCTACATATATAGAACCATGTCATCGAAGCGCGATTCTTAATTGTAGCCGGATTAAGGCCCTAACTATTTATAGAATTGTAGAGTCTTATTTATCTTATCAGGATCTAGTGAAATGTTGTCATGACTCTAACCACTTTCAACAACATCGAATGAAATCATAAAATCTGGTTTTGCCAGGTTGAATAGAATTCATATTTCTCAGCGTTTCTATCGTTCAATTAACGAATCGCTTTGAGCCTGACAGCGTAAGAGTTCTAGGAATGTTTATGAACAGACTAGTCGATTGCTTTGACTTTACTTAGAAACTATTATGACATGTTGATCATTTAAAGATAAATTGTATTAATATGCCCAACAGTAGTTGCAGTGCCCACTGAATAATTATTATACACAATATCAGATAGTTTAATAATATTGTGTTATTTGGTCTACTTACAATGTCAGTTTTGACGTTTTTCAAAGGAAGAGTTGTCCATTGTTTTAGTAGGTAGAACAACCATTTAGACGTTTATGATATTGAGACGCTACTTTTTAAATTTATGTTTTGAATATACTTGTTAACGAGTATTTGCTTGGCTTCAGATTTGACAAACAGAGATGTCCTTTTGTAAGTTTTTTGATCTTTTATTTGATTACTTACAGAGATTTCACTAGAAAGACATAAAAATACTTTTACTAAGCTTAAAACTTTTTATTAACTTTCACATTGGGGCACCCCTTAGTGACTTGTGGCGATACAATCTGTCTATGAACCATCCTGAAAGGCATACAAATCGATTGCAAAAATCTGCATAACAATCAGATAAGCTGCTTCGAAATAACACAAACCAAACAAAAAAGCTCTTATGGTTAACACATATACGGGCTCCAGTCGTCACAGGTGAAACTGCTAGCATCTAACTAGCATACCTAAGAGAATTCACATCTTCATACGAACATACATAACAATGTAACGAACATTGTCGTATAGGTATGTTCGTATGTATCTTACTAAAGAATGTAGCGATATCATATGAGAGATTTGATTACGGTCTAAACGGTCTAATCACGATATTTTACATGGTCTAATGAAGGCATACGCTCGTTAACCACCGGATAAACCAAACGAGTGATAATCGATTTGGCGAGACTGGAACGACCCGTTTGATATACTTTCCCTTGTGTCAATGTCTGTACCTAGTAAATCAATATTGGACGAGTAGGTAGGTAAGATAAACGACAATATGTAAGGTGGATACAATTTAATAGAAAAGACCCGCGACGCAAGGAGCCCATATATGCGTTTGCCGTAAGAGGTTGTTTATATGTTAGCATTAAGGTCTAAAACGGCTTAACCGATTGAAATGCGGTTTTTGCAAGCTATTTGTATAAGAAGGACAATAAAACTTATCTAAGAACCTTGCTATTTATATTAGCAAGGTTCTTAGATAAGTGTTATTGTTCTAATTCACTAGAGGGTACTGTAACAGATTATGCAAAACAGTGAGGGTTTTTGCAAAAAACAAACGATTTGTCTTATCTGCGTCTACGTTCTGCTGTTTGCCTTTTAACAGTTTTCGTGGAAACAGCTTAACCATGTGAAGTAAGTTAAGTATTATTATATTTTTCTAGAAAAAATAACAAAGCTTGAACTATTAACTCATTAATTTCCTACTACTATTATAAACGCGAAAGTTTGTGAGGATGGATGTTTGTTACTCTTTCACGCAAAAACTATTGAACGGATTTTGATGAAATACAGTAATATAGCTTATACATTAGAATACCACAAAGGCTTCTTTTTATCCGGGTACCACGCGGGCGAAGCCGTGGGCAGAAACTAACCTAATAACATTGTAACGAGTGGGGTGTCAAGTTTGAAATACCCTGCGCTGGGGACTAATTTGAGATTAAATCTCGTCTGGCAGTGTCTCTCGCTAAGATACCCACCTGCCCTAAAAGTAAGGTCCAATCCACTGAGGTGGCCTAGATAAGCTGTGGCTTGTAAAATTGAATCAAGAGATTTGGCAATGTATGAGGTTTTATTTCCTCACCGCATAGATGGATAACAATATTATGTTCAAAAGAATTTAGAATTTGGATGCTTAAGTATTTGAAAACTACGCAGTCGTAGATAAGCTCGTACACTGTACTAAGATAAAAGAGATACGCTTTGGAAATCTTAGAGCCTATCTTGGAAGATTGAACCGTACCTATGGTATATACCATAGGTACGGTTCAATCTCTATTGTGATTATGCACGTAAACTGCACGTGCATAATCACAATAGAGAGTGCAATAGGTAACGCATAGACTCATAGAGTTTTAAAAACGCCTCCAGTTTCCCGGTTCCGAAGATAGACGAAAATTACCGAAGCGCATAACTTTTACCCTAGTTTTGTATTGTAATTACACCAGTAGGTATGTTAATAAATGTATTTAAAATACTCGTTTTTAGGAAAAGGAAATCAAATTCTCTTTTTCTGTACGGAATTTTTAGGAGTGAGAGCTACACGCTAAGGAGTGATTGAGATCACGCGAATCATTCGTTCCGAGAATTGTATTTACGTATCGAGTAGTAAAAGTAAGCGATTCTTTTCGATTATTCAAATAGAAAACCTCTTAGCATACCAGGGTTTTCCTGGTACTGCTGCTGTAGATGATTCTGTCAACACGACAGCACAAAAATATGTATATATCTAAATATGTATTTGGATGTATGTATTTAAGTATGAATTATTTTAATTTATGTAGGGTAAAGCACACTATTGCTGGCACTCCTACAATGATTGGCACCTATTTCATAATATGCCTGTAACAAAATACACAAATCTTTTTTACATAAGGGAACATTGCATTCATATAGTAGAATTTGTATTTAAAAAAATGGCAACCTTCATCAAACTTCTAGGGCCACCATATTATGTCAAGTGATCTTTTCAAACTGACGACAATAGTCAGAAGATTTTCGTTTGAAAAAAGTAGAAAATCAGAAGACAGGTCTCATTCTGTGACACGTTTTTTTATCACTAATGGTAAGTTAATAACTAAATTCTTATAGTATTTAGATAAAAGTATGTTTTAAGAGGATATTTTTCACAATTTCACTATTTTATATTGATCTGTTAGTTATTTTAGCTAGTGCCAATCATTAAATTTTTTTTTGTACTGACATTTAGTTATTGGCTCTCTATGCCAATGATTGTATTGTTACTGAAAACTTTGAAATTCTTTAGATACACCCTTAGTAACACTGGGAAAAGGTTTAATAAAATAATAAATACATAAGGTGTCCCAGTAATGCTGTAATCGAATGATTGACCCTGCCAATAACTATAATCAGTCCTTGTGACAATTATTGTCTTACATAGGTATGCTCACCCGAGAAGAGTTTAAATTTACTAAAAACTACCCCAGCTTTCATTGTTTTTGAATGTATTATTCTATAGATTGCTTTCAAGGATGCCGAAAGTATCGGAAAATAAACCTTACATCAAAACATATACGGAATCCCAAATCAATAGTAAATAATCCAATAGTAAATGACTTTATGGACACAGGCATAGAAAAAATTTAACTCAGTATTAATAATAACGATGATTCTGGAATGACACATCTGAATATGAATGGGATATTGGTACCCCCCCCCACCCCTAAAACCCCAGAAAAGCGACCAACTATATTAAAGGAAGACTCCGATCAAAATTAGCAAAACGAAAACCATAAAGCTACCTTTTGTTTTAACTTGCAAAGATTGGCAGAAAATCCAAACAGATAAACTAGAACAGAAAAATTTAATAATTTTGGAAAAAGAAGAAAGAAAATGTTTAAGGGAAGATAAATCTCGAGAGAGAAAAGAAACAATGGAAAAGCCAAAAGAAAGAAGAAAGATGTAAATACAAAGACTATAAAGAACAAAGCTAAGAATCCTAGTTTAATAAAGTTTAAGAAGATGCTTTAAGAAAGATTTTAAGTGTGAAAGAAGAGAAAAAGGAGGTCAATCTATCTACCGAAGATATTTAGCGGATGTTGGAAGACGAAGACTAAGTCATAAGCGTAGCCTACCTAATATCTCCTAATAATCTTTACGTAGGTAGGCATATTCTGAGGTGTCAGCTATTAACTATTCCATGCCTATGTTTGTAATGCATGCCAATGACTATAATAGCCTACATATGCCAATGTTTAGATTAAAGTGCCAATAATTATATAAAAGTGAACATTTCACTTTAAATAATAATTTTCTTGATAAAAGTATTACAATTTAAATAAAATTTTGGATTAATTTCTTTAAATAAACATACTTATTCATTTTAAAAAGTTTCCCAAACAATTCTATTACTTGGCAACATTTAAAATAATTAAGATTCTAGAGAAATCGTTAAGGTGCCAATCATTGTATACTTTACCTACGTAGTTAACTTCTATATTAAGTATCTAGTTATTTAATTAAATAAAATTTTCTCTTATTTTCGGTAATCCTTCAAACGCACTGCCGGCCCAATCTTTAATACACAAGATTAGCTGAAAAAAAAAAAAGTTTATTAGCATGAAGTTCGCCTATGTAATTGTTTATCTTGTGCAATAAAGCATTTTTTATCTATTTATCTAAGATAGCTTATTCTAAGATGACTTTAAAAAAAGGTGGTGTCAGGAAATATTTTTACCCGCTATGCACGCAGGAGTCGGTGTATCGTGCTAGGAAAAATATTTTATTTTATGTTGTATTTGTCTAGAACGGCTTAACAAATTGTAATGCTGTTTTTTTGTTCAAGAATAAGTTCTACAGCCACAAGTTACAGGCAATTCGTGAAGAGATACACGTCGAGGGTTTGATTTTTTTTGTAAAATGAAAATGTGTTATTTTTACCCGCTCCGACCGTATATGCGTTTGCCATACGAGGTTGTTTGTTTGTTCGTTCGTATGTTTATCTGTAACCTCCGAAACTACTGATTCGATTGAAATACTTTTTTTGAATCGGTTGGTATGACTTGAAGGAAGGTTTTTAGATAGGTTTTATCGCTACAAGTCACTAGAAAACGCTGCAATATACAACAAATAATAATTTATATGACATTAAATGTCGAAAAACCGACTTCAAATAACGGGAAATTGATAATAAGTCCAATATGAATTTTCGTCACCCATTTTTTCTCCCATAGAATTGGGATTTATTCAATGTGACCACACTTGAAGTAGGGGTATACTTCAAGGGTGGTCCTCCCAAGAAAATATACCACCATTCAAATAAAAACATTAAAATCGGTTCACAGTTACCGAAGAACGTGTAAAATACACACAAAAAAAATGAAATACATACGACTTGAGAGCCTCCTCCTTTTTTGAAGTTGGTTGATAGTAATTAAATCGCGATAATCGCGATACCTACTTTTTCAATCCCAAGTTTATGGTTTCTATCCGAGTGTACCTGCAGACTCTATTATCAGATCTTCACGTGAAAAGAAAAATCGCCCACATAAAATGTTTTGGCTAGTCGTGAGTCCACATAAGTCGTGCTGCTTTAAAAAAAATGACACAATTTCACTTGTTTATCATTCACCTATTCGTTGCAGCAGAATGTTTTCATACATAAGTTATTAATCTCGAGGCTACTCCATTAGGCAGGAGGTGGTCGAGGGCCAAGTAACTCATTAACATTAAGACCCTATAAAACGCAATCTAGCTCTAGGGCTAGTAAATTAAATTATCGTGCTAATAAATTGCATGCTGCAGATTGTACCGATAAATCTATTTAAATGACATCTGAACATGCATTATTCTAATTAATTGACTTCATTTACAATGTGGTTCACACGTACCTAAGCAAATTAAAAGTAATGTAATTTTGTTGAAAAATATGAAAAAGACTGCATACGAAATATATTTGTGTGAATTTTACGAACAATCCTCGTTTTGGATTATAGGCCACCCGTTATTTTAAAAGGTGTGAATGAGTGAATATTATGTTATAAACACATCGCAATTAGAATTGCTTAATTTCCTAATCGTGTGAAAACTTTGATGAATTAAATATTATTATGGGTCTAAAATAATGAAGGCATTTACTTAATATGTAGCTCCTAACTGGCGACTCAATTTCAGTAATTCCGTTATCATCCAAAATACCTACAGAACTGTGGTTCCTCGTTATATTTGAATAATAATTCAAAAAGATATAAAGAAAAAAGCGGAAAATATTTGAAAATGACGGTTGTTAAATCAAAACAAAAAACCGGACTTCTGAAAAAAAACTAGATAAAAAATACATAGAGTTAAGAATAAACATTTCCGCAATTTCTGTGATGAAAATCAATGCGAAATTACTGGTAGGATTAAACGTGGATTTACTGTTTAAAAATCAAATCAAAAAATTTAAATTCCAGAAAGCTAAAAACCGATAGCTGGTTACCATATTCCAGCTCATTCTTATGTGCGAATTGTTTCTTCAAGTCATTTAGCATGCCGGGCGTGCGTTCAAAAGACGGCGGATATACGTATAAATGAAATGTTCTTTCGTGGTATTTTATTGTTCAGAGATTGATGATAACTTTGGGTTATTATATATAACCAGAACACTATTTGAAGAGCTGCTTACTCTCACATGATTACTGCACAAAACGACAGACAGATTTCATTACAATTCATAAGCCAGCCAACCTGCTGGTAATCATAATAGATAGCTACGTACCAAGAAATAATATGCATGCAGTAGCTTTTCATATCTCTGAGTACAACTACAAAAAATGACAAATAAAACTACTTTCCACTAACGCCCACATACTCGTATCTGTCAAATGTTTGCCTTAAACAATCGGTCAAAGCCTTTTTGACACAAATCAAACCGGTCACTTTATATAAATAATGGATGGCATCAATACCAAATAGGTTAGCTTTAGTTGTCCGAATTATCAAAGTATTACATGCTAAATGAAGACATTAAAAATGGCCTAAAAATTGCTATATTTTTCCCATATATAAATCTGAAGTACTTTTACCACACAATCATTCTATACCTAGCTCACCGATGATAACAAATACTTTGAAACATTCTTGAGTACGGTGACCAAGAAAGTCCTTTTATTTCATGCCTGCACATTGACGCATCACAAAGCGTTATTAAATATCCAATCGAATTTAAAATCAATGATTCACAACGATTCTTTAATCGACAAAGCGGCTATAGTAATCATTCATCAGCTCGCTTAATGAAGCTTAAACCACAGATTAAATAATTACAACAAACTGTCCGGAAGCTTACCGATGACTTGACAACCTCTCATTCTAACGCCATATAATTGCTCAAGACAAGAGTGAGATGGATTTCTGCAATTTGTCTCCATAAATGACTGTAACATCAACTGACCAAGTCCACTCCAATGTTCCTGGAACCAGTAACTAGGCTAAGAAAGCTTCGAAAAGGAAAGCTGGGAAATCGTCATATCTCTTAAGGACAATCGACTTTTTCCCCGTCCATCAGTTAAATACACCGTTAAGATGAACCGGTCGCCGCTTTGCATGGCTGTCCATTTGTTCAAGGTCGATGTATTTTTGATTATGCAATGGAACAGGTTTGGAGCCATGACTTGACTCTTTCACGGAGAATCTTAGCGCCTCTGTTCAAATGAGTACTCTTGATAGCTCTATTCTAATAGTTTTTTGTCACGCATTGTTGATAATTCTTAAACTAAAATGCTTTTGGAATTGTTATTTTGTTTAAGAAAGATAAACGTGAATATGTCCTGTCTTCTGTCGTTTCATATTGTTATGTCGTGCTCCGCAGAATATTATTTATATTGGGATAAGGCGGTTTCATTAATTATATATCGCAACCCATAGAGGTAATTGTCCTGTCAGCGTTCCTTCCATACGAGTAGCTGTCGGTTTCATAGGCCCGTCTGGCTTGAAAATTATCCAAATTGGTCAAACGTTTAAATGAGTTAGTATCACTCAAATGTTTAGTAGGTACATAAACAAACAATATCTAACCTACAACTTCTTAAACCTCAATAGTTTTTCAATTCGAAAGCTTCAACTTTAGCTCGCCTTTGTACACGTCATACTTAACTTTTTCGTTTATATTCTCTGTGTGTACTCAAAGTGATGTAATTTTCAGTCGTCAGCGTTGCATGTCAGCTATAAATCAAAAACGAGAATAGGTGTGAAAACCTAAATATCGAAAACAATTTAAAAAGAGGTCGTTCTAGCTGGTACAAATAAATATGTAGGTAGATAGGTAGTTTTTACCTGTATTTGTAAAGTTGTAGCTTTTTATTATTAATTAATTATGCAAGTCTTTATATGCGTTAAATGAATTTTATTTCTGAGAGTATTTTTATTATAAATTTGAGCGCCTCCAAAGATTATCTTGCAGTAGTTATTTCGTACTTAAGGTAGCACTATAAAACTTAATCCAAACATTGTACTAGTATAGTAGGTGTTATATTATCTGTGCTGGGTTTAGTCATAAAAGACAGTCATGTCATCTTAGGTGCGAATGCTACGATCGTATTATGTACAATGTCCCCCTTCGTACTAACGTATATAACACGCCTACTACCTATCCCAGCTTTAAAATATTCCTAAGAAACAGGTAATATGTAACTTCATTCTGCTTATAACGGGAAAGGTAAACTAAGGTGGCACAATTTTTACCTATCGTCTCCAACAATGCAGGAAATCTTTGCCTTTTCTCGCATTAAACATTTAAGCTCGACACGGACCAGCAAAGCCAGGATAGCTCAGTCTATATCACTGTTTCGGTTTAAGTTATATAGACTGAGACCCAATAATTTAATGGTCTTGCTTCACTTTCTTGTAACGTTTGTCGACTGTTTGAAACCCTTTTGGCCTTAAATCACAATATTTTCGCAGCTCGCTACGGTCGCGAATACGTAGTACAGGTTGCCTGATTGCCGCTCGTAAAATCCCTGAATTTTTGCGTCTCGCTTCGCTCTCCGGCTTTTATAAAGTTTTTGTGTATTTTCTAACGAAAATTTGTAACGTTTTAAAACTTTAAAACGTTAAGGTTAAACGTTAGGCTGTGTAAACATTTTTTATTCTCAAAGTGGGCGGTGGGCAAAACAATTTTAAGAACCTGTGGTCTAAATGGTTAGGAAGGGTTGACGACGATTCAGACATAGTGCATAAAATGTATTAATAATAACTAGCTTCTCCCCACGGCTTCACCCACGTGGTACCTGCATAAAAAGGTCACGTGGCCTACGTGAAATTCTAGGTCACAAACTATAAGAGGCGCGGCAGGTGAGTATCCCGCGAGGTGAGGAGGGGGTTTAATTCCCACTGCGGAATAAATGTTTATATGTTCTGCACATATTTGTTCAGGGTTTGGGTGCTGTGGTACCCGAGGAACTACGAGTAGTGCGGAGTTCCTTATACCCACGGTACAGGGAATCCTTGTCAGGAATATCTGTGTCTGTTGGGTATTTGTTTAGACGTTACGGAGGTTAGCAATAACCATTTAAATATCCAGTAAGATTCTGTGATAAAATTGAGGAATTTCATCGGAAGTCTGCCCACGAAGTTCCCTTATATTAACCTATTTTCATTATTACAATAAGCCGATGCACTTATTATGACCTGGAGGTCTAGATACCTCATGATTTGTTTTACTTTAACGCTTAGGCAAATTTGTCAAGGAAAAACTTGGCAGTAGTCGTGACGTTTCAACAGCTAATGCCATTCCCATACAATTTAATCTTTCCGCACAGAAAGTGGTATTTGTCTCCCAAGTCACCACTAACCACAACTATTATAATATATTTATCAAAATTCATTGATTATGGCGATTATGATAAGGTTTGCTCGCCTTTCTTTATTGATTTTTTTAGACCCAGACTAGGAAATTCGAGGGTCATGTTTTTATAAAAAGTCAGGACCTGCAAAATGCTACATTTATTTAGACTTAGAAGAAAAAATGGGCGAAAATAACAGTACGGAAGCCTCAGGGTTCGAGTATTATTTTCAATTTCTAACAATAAAGCAATAACTATCGAATGCCACAAACCGTGATGGAATTGACCTAGGCGTGGGAGCAGGCCATCACGAGCTCCTTGCTGACGCCAGAGCTGTAGTTAGGGACTTTATAGAACGAACCAATATTTATTCAGAAAAATAAATCATCTTTACTGATGAATCTTCAGCCACATTAAAAAGGAAACGAAATTTTGAAAAAAAAAACAAGTTTTCTATGAAAATACGTAGTTGAACCTTAGGAGCATTAGACTGACATTCTATAGTAGATGTTTTTATTTGGATTGGTATTAAATCTGCTTATTGACTCACCATTTAGAATGTACAGTATATAAGGGCCTACAAATATGTTAACATCGTGAGTAATAAGTATTACCTGGTATTACCTAGTGGTATTCATGCGAATAAATGTACTGATTTCTGAATTTCTAAAAACCGTAGAATTAAAGTTGCAAGTAAGTAGCAACCTATTAATATTAGTACAGCTAAGCAAAGGAACTCGTTGCAGACTGTCTCCCCGATAAATATATTTTTTTGGAATCTTCAAATCGACGTTTATCTTCTAGCGTGCTACATATTCGACCACATCAACACTTTCAATTAGGTGAGATTGTGGTTAAGCAATTAGGTACCTTAACATATTCTAAAACACCCTGATCTAACTTTGACGTGAATTTGATATCCTCCATTGACCTTTGCACCTAGCCCCTCCAAGTTAATCCTAGCTTCATCCCTGTCTATGTTATGGCTGACCCACTTGTGCTATGCAAGCAAACTGTGCCTAACGGCGCTGGGAACTATGACTCGATGAGACAATTTTGGGAAATTGCCGTACTACTTTACTTTTGAGATGGATCCTACCAAACATAGAACCTTTTCAAATAGAGTTCTATTCAAGTCGATAGCTCAGAAAATGAACACGGCATATTGTTCATTAAATATTTAGGTATTTAGTAGATGAATGTCGCGACAAAATTATAATAAAGAGCTCAAGACGTGTCGAAATATGCTATATTAGGGGTCCCGAAGTTGTCTTATAATTATCTCCTAAAGTCGAATTGATATTTGTTTTTGTTATGCTTCTAGCACTTTTATCATGCTTCTAGGACACTTGGTAAAAAAATCGATAGGGTCACATATAAGGCTTAAAAGTACCTGAGAGGTCAAATAAAAAATGTTTAACCTGCTGATTGCCTAAGAGAGACGAAATAGTCCTCTACTAAGCGCCTACCGGTAGACACGAATCTGTACGAATTAGTCCTAGACTATCCTCGTGTGCGTTTGCTTTATTTAAGTAATGCTCAACATGATAATGAATGGGGTGCGATGGGGTCTGTCTGATATTTTCAGACAGTCAACAGGACGAAACTATAAGGGTTCTGTCTTCGTCTTGGGAACCCTAGAACCCGTTTAAAAACTATTGCTTATATATCTATTCTTGAAAATATTAAAGTAGAAACTCGATATGGGCTCAGTGCACAACAGTTTAGCTACAATAGTTCACTTCAGAGTTTAGAGCCACTTAACAGAGCTAAAGTTATATCCAGAGAGAATTGAATATTATATTAGCTTCAAAACGCGAAGACTGTTCTAAACTTAGCCTTCCAGCATAAAACAACTAAAGCCTGTTCCACACCTTATGCACGCAAATTCATACCGCGCTTGAGCATACCACTAACATCGTGTAAAAGGTCTTCTAAGCCTTTTCTTGGTATTCTCAAAGATATACGCACTATCCTAAGGGGTTCATCATATAATTGTAAATTATAATAAATAATATAGTCGTGAGCGTGTTTGTTTGTTTGATCAGCAACTGTGCCTAGTAGGTAATATGAAAGAAATAAAATGCGTCAGCAGGTAGATAAGTGGACAGATTATACATGCCAATCACACATTCAACCGCATTCTCACAGCCACTTCATATTACAGATTTTAATCCATTACATTTTTAAGACATTTTTACTCTGTTCATATTTTTTTTTATTGTGGCTTTCTTTGTATCGATTTCGGTAGGTAACAGGAAATATGAAATTGTTTTAATATAATGGACACAAGCATGATACAGCGATCTACCTATTACTTTTTGACTTGAAAAAGTGACTTATTAACATTCTTCTTCAAACTTTTTCTTGATTGTACACGATCAAGGCTGCGTCCGACTCAGCAAAGTTTTATCATGTATGCAGGAAAGATGAAGTAGGTTCGAAAGTGAACCAAAAGTGACTTGTGCCATGCCAAGTGTGAACGAGGCTTTAGTTAATACGCCTCCAGACCAAACTTTGAAAGTTGAAATTGAAACTTGCCACGTCGATTGCAATTAGCATAAATAAACAATATCAGATCCCTCGGCGCTGAAGGTAAATTCACTGCTTGGATTGCAGTTTACAAAGAGATTTACTGTCTGACAACTAATTAATAATATGAGAAGAACCTTCGAATAAAGCGAACTAAATTGTAGCGACGAGGTTGGTAGGTACAGTCAAAAACAAAAGTAAATTATTTCAAATAAAAAAATACGACTAACGTAAGCCCGCGAGTGATTTAGGTTAGATTTAAATTTATTTTACAAACTGGGAAGTTCCAATAGTTAGTTGTATTTTGTAACTTATGTTAGGTTTGTCTAGACACTAGGTTCTCGAAGTGTTATATATCCTATTGTATCCGAAACAAATATAGTATAAAAGTTTCAAATATTTATATTTAAAAAAGTTTTAAAAATATTATCTACTACTGTTTATCTACTTTTGACGCCCACTGTACAGCGAAGCAGCTTTGATAATATTTGTCTGTATTTGAGGCTTCATTCGTCCTTTTACGATCCGAATTTATTTCGATGAAAAATTAACTATCAAGAAATCGCAAAACATCGCAGAATCTCTACAAACGTGAGAAATAATAAGCAAGTTTAGTTTTGAGACGTCACTGACCTTAAATTTTCCTTCTTACGAGATGTATTCGTTAGGCTATCTGCACAACACTGAAGAGAAGAAATAACCGTGTGCCAGCTGAGTATGACAAATGCTGATGTTTTTTGATTTTAAACTTGAAAGAAAAAAGAAAAGAAAGAAAAAAATATTTATTTGCCACAACACAACACAACACAACAGGTGACAAAATAGCTACATTAAAACATTACAAAAAATAAAATAAATATAAAATTAAAATGATATAGATAAAAAGATGTGTTGTGTGGGGTCAAAAGGTCCCTGTCTCAGCATAATGCTGCACCAAACCTAGGAAAGGTACAGCGCTGATTTTCTGACAGGGCCTGCATCGTGATGGTCTGCATTGCACTTTATTAACTTGACTCACTGAACCTTTTGTTTTTTTCTGTGGATAGCATTGTACAGATATTTTTTTTCTGAAACCTAGTTTATGCATGCCCACATACTCGTATTTTACCACGGGAAGAAGCGTCAATTCCGCTCTCTAGGTAAGTAATCATGTTTATCGGTGCTATCGTCTCTTCGGTGCTTGCAAAAACTTTCACACTCATTTTTACCTTGCATTAACGGTAAGCAAATTGGTATCCTTCAGAGTAGGTAAAACCAGACTATAGGGCACATGAGACATAAGACAGGCTATGTAAGGTAGGTACATCATTTCCACTAGTTTTTCATGATCAGAATAGACAGACGCCTAAAGGCTAGACCTGGAATCAAACTAATAGCCATTCCAATGACATTGTTCTTAAACGACTTCACAAGAAGGAGGAAGGCTAGTATTTTTTTATTATACAATGTATGTATGTACACCAATTACTCTTTAAGGGTTGCGTCCAGCTCAAATGTTTTTTTTTGTGCAGGGAATGATCCCTGTGTGGTCCAATTAAAAAGGATTTAAATTATAACGAGTCCCTCTACACAATTATTCTTTGACAACACACTACCAATGTAGTTATTAAATAATTTACATTTAAAAATAATCATTGTTGTAAATTGTAAATAAAAAAAAACAAACCGTGTTATGACTATTTTGTTTCTATATTTTTGTTTCATGTCACGATGTTGAATTTTTATGAAATGTGGAATAGTCTAAATAGATAGTAGAACATAGTTATGCATGAACTCCTGCATATTTTCTTGCTTTCGCATGCACGTGTTCTACGGCTTGGTATGTTCTTATTATTCTTAGCTTTCATATTGTTTCCCCTCTTATCGTTTATCTGATCGTTTAATGCGGTCGGTATCTGGCATCTAAATTGATGTATTCATCCCGGGAGATGCGATGCAGACCAATTAGTTCGATAATTAATTAATGCAGTGCCTAGTCTGCCGGAGCATATAGGTCTATTAATTACTAATTATAAGTACCTACATCGGTATTTATAAATTAGTTGATCACTTGAGTAATTGGAACTCACTTCGATGTTTAAGATCGAAAGCCAGATTGATGTGAGGCCACTCAAAAATTAGAAATATTTGGCGGTAATTATACTTTTCTTAATCGTAGCACATGCGAGAGATATTTTAAAAAGTGTAACTTTTTAGAATGTTTAACCTGTAATTCCATACAAAAACCGTGGGAAAAAATGCAACCATCTTAAAATGAAATTCTAATATAATTTTGACTTCTATACACGGACACAAAAACTCTACAGTGAAACTCATGTGTATAAAACGAACATCCATCCTCTCAAACTTTCACGTTTATTATATTAGTAGGATATTACCTAATAGTGTTAAATAAGACACATGTCAATTTATTTTCAAAAAAGATTGAAAGATTATGTACTGAAGAACACTACTATAACATAATATTAACCAACAACATTAACCAACAGGTAACTAAGCATGTTACTGTTATCATTGTACATAATGCAGTAAATATGTGTACATACAATAATGCTGAAACTAAACTTTCTCTGCAAGTGAACTCTGTTCTTTGAGAATAAAAATCTTTAACCAAATTAACCAAATAATGGTTCATGACGTTAAGAAGAAGAGGATATCACAAACAAAAAAAAACTTTAAACAAACATTTAACGAAAAAAATATCTTCTCTAAACTGATCACACGCCATGCTCGATCGTTCCAAACAAGACATCAGCAAATTCTCTAGTAATTGAATTAGAATAATGAAATGCCGATTATTTCGCCTAGTTAGCTAAAACCAATATATTCAATAATGTTAGTATATCGTGCAACCTCGCAGAATTAACCACGCGATTTCGTTGTCGGATTTGTAAAAAATCTGTTCGATATGTGAGAGAAAGTAGAGACTCGAGATTTGAATGGTTTATGTCCTGTCTAGCCTATATTCCCGACTTATTTATTAAAGGCATGCTGTAAGTTTTTAAAATGAATAACCAACTTATGAAAATGTTCTCACTAGGAACCGATCATAACAGTTTGGAGCCTATATGTAGGTAGTGGATAACTGTTATATGAATGCCCATAAAACCCATGGAATTTCAGCCATAAACCCCGCCGCCACTTTGAAGCACAATGTGACATCTTCCGAAGGCTTGCCGATCGGGCCTTTCCATTTGAATAGCAGAAAACCGTTTACCGGGATTCCTAGGCCTCTGCTAATTTATGCTAACACCAGCCAGGTAGCATTTACGTTAAAAGCAGATTCAGGTCGATTATCTATAGGCCCCGACTTTCTTGCCAAATGAGAGATCTTTTCATGTATGAAAACTGTAGTTTTGACGGAACTTTTACTTTCAAGTTCAACTTGTACTATAATCCCAAGAGCACAGTGCTTGTGCTAGCATACCTAAAATAATACAGGATATAAAATATGCATTAAATATCCCGGAAAGCGGTTTTGTTCTACGAATTTCATGAATTAAAATGTAAAAATCAGCGGTTAACCGAAAAAAATATTGACAGAACACGTCGTAGTATATATGTGTATTATTTACAGTATTATGAGTTCAAAACATGACGAAATGATTAATCATCCAGATTTCCATACAAAAATTGTCTAAACGGTGACTGAATAACCATCAACAACTGAGGTAGATACTGACTGTGAGGATGGGTGCCGGTAAACGATGGTGCACAGTCGGCGTCGGTAAGCGTGAGTTAAACGTATTTGACTATGCATTATTGTACAGTACTGAAACGTGTGTTTGCAATTACAGTCTTTATTGCAATTGTGCCGTAATAGCGAGTAAATAGATTCCATTGAGTTTCTGTTGCGTGCTTCCAAGAGCAGTGTTTAGAGCTACACGTGCAGAATTTACGATGATACATACGTCTACGATATATACATACGTAATTATTTAGATTACCACTCATATTTAGGCCTTTATAATAACAAGTTTATTTTATTAATAAGGAAACAATGGGGAATTTGTGTGATTGCTATTGGATGGGACGCAAATGGGTAACTAATATCTAAACTAATTTCCATCTTGATTGCAATTGGATAGTGTAATTCGCCCGTCACATTATCCGATTGCTTTCCTTCCTTCTGGCTTCCGCATCTCAGATGTCAAATGAAAGAGCAGAGAGAACACGGTCGAATTATTTCACGTAATTATTTAGATTACCACTCATATTTAGGCCTTTATAATAACAAGTTTATTTTATTAATAAGGAAACAATGGGGAATTTGTGTGATTGCTATTGGATGGGACGCAAATGGGTAACTAATATCTAAACTAATTTCCATCTTGATTGCAATTGGATAGTGTAATTCGCCCGTCACATTATCCGATTGCTTTCCTTCCTTCTGGCTTCCGCATCTCAGATGTCAAATGAAAGAGCAGAGAGAACACGGTCGAAAAATAAACACCCTTGTGTTTCCCTCAGTTAAAAACATAGCTATTGCCAACTTCAATAGGTATGTTTGTACCAGTTGACATGACAGATGCACGACATTATGATGAATTATATATCGTTGGTGGATGATGAATTGTCTATCACATAACATGTTTCATTACCAATTTGACATCTTCTAACAACTCTAAAAAACAAACTGAGAAAACCGTTGTCCAGTATCTTCATAGTAAAGTGAGGGATGAACTTTGTTTTTTTTTTATATATGTGTACTAGATATTTTGAATACTCAGTAGATATCTTCTAATTTGATTTCGTATTCGTACCGTGTTCCTACCATAAACATCCTCTAATGATAAGAACGCTCACACGTTACGCCCAAAACACAATTTAGCGTTTTTATAACGGTTTGCATTGCGTGCCTCTAATGACATGTCAAGACTGCTTAGTCCGTCGCCGTCGGTTACGTCAATCCTCGTTCAGAGAACGCCAGGGTTCCTGGAAGCACGCACACTTGTTTATAAGTGAAGCCAGAGTCGGTGACAAATTGTTGAAATAAAAAAAGTCTGGCGTCTGTGGTCGTCTCGCGGCAAGATCAAAGACAAGTTCTTCATTTGAAATGTGTGACGTTGACAGAACTTTATTTGTCAAATTCTTCTATTGATGAACCCTCCTAATCACACTAGCAAAATGGCTATGAAAACAAGACCATGGGTATAATTTTACTTTGAAAACCCCCGATGTGTATTTCCACCATCGTTTGCAGCGTCCACAGACTTGTGTCTATATAACTTACCTAGAAATTATCCTTGCAGACATACAAATCGATTGTAATAAACCGCATTACAATCCAAAAAAGATCGAGTCTATGGACGAACAAACAACCATAGACTCCTGTGTAAGTCATGATGGGTAAAAATGAGTTTACTCGAGGAACCCATTATTTTTGTTTACTGCCTTTTGATGCAAACAAAGCAATTTTCAAAGATAAAGTTTCCGGCTGTTTGTGTCAGAGCATAAAGTTCTGCAATGAATGCCAGGCGTCCTACACTATTTTGTGCCATTTATTATAGTTTATTTGCCATTTTAGAATGTATTGTGAACTTGTTTGCAATGGGAAAGTAATTAAAATATTTTATAATTGAAGTTTGAATTTTAATATCTTTATACTTTCGCTTAAAATAAGTATAAAGAGGTCTAAACCAAAATCCACTGAAAATCAGCGAAGTGGAAATATTTAGGTAAGACAAATTAAACAAATGTTTGTTGCTCGATGTTAATGAGAAACATTTCAACAAAGTTAGAATTTTAATATTTTTTCTTAAACACCGATGAGTTTGTAAGTAGTTACATAAATAATTAAGTAAGTATAGTATAATATTTCACAAAGAAAATTATTTAGTAATTACTCAACGGCTGGTTCAATATCGCGAAAGGGTTCAGTGATAGCATCTAACTAGTGAGGGGCGTCCATTTCGGAACGGATAATCACCGCCTGCAGTTTGTAAATCAACTTGACGCGCGCTATGAGGAAGCCTTTTAGGCTTATAGTAATTATGGAGTTCTTTGTTCTTGGTGTTATTGTTATTTATTTTTCCTCGCCAATTATTATGTAGATAGTTTATTTATTTTATGTGTTTTTATAATACCGAGTTTTAGTATTCTGTTGTATATATTTTTTTAATGCTAATCTTATTATTTCGAAATAAACACATAATTTATTTCAACTTACAACTATTTGTACAGGTAATATAAAACAAAAGCCTAATTAATTTATGAATTATTTATTATTAAATAATTCACATCCCATGGTTCATAGACTTTTATAGAACTATAAAAACTTAGTGTAAAAATGTTTTTGTTTAGAAACCAAAACCAACGCTAAAGCCTATAGTCTTTTAAAATCTTCAAACCTAGAGAAAATGTAAATTCAGCCTGTAGAATAATTTAAAGATTAGTTTTTTAATTAAGTGGTAATTAATAAAATTAGAAATTCTACATGGATATGTGATATTAAAATACGAACCACTACTTTAGGCGCCAAAAAAAGTATAATTCATGCTCTGAGTAAGGTATGTATAATTTTGGTTCAAACATATTCTACCTATAATTTTCCAAAAATTTTGAGAGCAGTTCTATTAAACTACACATAATTTGATATCCTAAAGGGCTCATCATGCTTTATATTTCTCACACGCAATTTTATCGACATGAGAAATCTTTCGCCATTGTTTTTATGGTTTTATGATGGGGTGACCACAATGCAGTCAAGTCACATACTTGAACCATGTCTCACTTACGTCGAAACTATGTAGGTACGAATAGTTTACCAAAAATATTAACACTTTGGAGTTCGAACTACAAAACTTGTTCTAAACTAAAGCGCGCTAACTATTGAACCAACAGCTACATCATAAGAGCTCTTTATTCACAACCTAAATATTACTTCCGCAAAATTTAAAATCAGAAGAAGCCTATTATAAACTTCTAAGAGTGCAATAACCTAGGTTATGCAGTTTAACCCTCGGTCAAGGGTATAAATTAACGATTAATCGACTAACAGCTTACTAATGACTGACTACTATTAATAATAAATTATTCACTTACCGCACGAGGTTCCGCATAATGTTGGATGCAGTCTCAAAAGTTTAAAAATAAAAATCACTTTGAATTTCGAATTCAATTTTTGAAAACACTCGGAAACGCGCTGTTGGGTGCGTCCGCTACGCGTGCGATTCGCTTGAAGGCTTTGACTGTTCTGCCTGCTGAGTTGAGCTGCGGCCTGCGTTCTTGAACTTGGCAAGAGTGCACACTGCATATACATAGATGCATGTCCGTCAAACCCCGCACATAAGCCAAGCGCAGGGGAAGCAATAAAACAATCTCCAAGGAAAGTGTGCCTACGATTCATTCAAGCATTCTTCTTATGTAGGAAAGAACCTTAAATATTAATATAGTTGTACAGGTGGTATAGGTGATTGAAGCAATGCGGATTTTATGAACAGAGTTTAACCTAATTCATCTAGGTACTTATCATAGCACAAAAAATACTCGTAACCTACATGCACAAGAGTGTCTTCATAAATTAATTCATACTTTCATAAATTCGCTCATTAATATGTTAGAAAAAAATATATACGAATAATTAGTAGCTAACAATTACGACTTTTTCAAATCATACAAATTTGGATGCGCGCATGTACTATAATGACGGCTTTTAGACGAAACGTTATAATATCCAATTATTTGTGCATTAACACACATATTTTCACACTTTTATAACGCCCATTTTAAGAGGGAAAGTATGGTTTAATTGTATTCGACCATTATCTCTTTATTTTTATAAGAAAATTATATGCGTTGCACACTTAGGTACTTTCACAAAAGTATAAATATTTTAAACCCATTATTAAGATTTGGTACTTCCCGGAACAGTTACTTGAATGAGGAAAACTAAGCGATACCTACCTTTTTTTTCATAGTCTTAATTTTTTTGTCTTAAAAGATATGTTGTCACGTTGTACCAAAATGCCATTGAATCTGTCAAAATGTGCAATTCAAGATAACAAGAATTCAATAACAGTAAACCGATTCTGTATTTACGTGATCTGGCGTGATTCGACTCAATTGTTGTGTTTTTATCTAGGTAATTTAAATTACAAAATTTTCATTGTATTCTCATTATTGGTTACAGCGCCCCCAAGTTACTTGTGGCGATAAAACCCATCTATGAACCATCCTTGATAATGATGACATACAAACCGATTGAAAAAAAAACACTCAAGTGGTCATATGAAAGCTTTTCCGATCCGTTGTTAAATTATAAAATAACCGATTACTCCACCTACTTACTTAAGAAGATTTTATTTAGGTAATTGCATGTTTTAGTACCTACCTAGTTAATTATAGTGTAAATATAATTAATTACTAGAAATTCTAGGCAACTTCTATCATGGCAATTACTAGGTGTCTTTCGGCGTCACTGATTAACCGAACCTACGGTAACTATCCGACTGTGATAGGTCGAGACTCATTGCTTGCCCTTTTGAAGCTAATCGGGTATGTAAGGGCCGTAATCTACACTAAAGCATAATACTTAATCGCTTGTAGAATAAACTTGCCATTTTCACATCACCGCTCCGCGTTGGTGGATACTTACTAAAATAAATAAATAAACAGACACATATCTTAACAATTCTGACCCCACACTAGGATTCCCTGTGTCGTGGGTATCAGGAACTACGAGTACCGTGGTACCACAACACCCTGATCCGAAAGAAATATCTGCAGAACATGCAAACATTTATACCGCAGCGGAAATCGAACCAGCATCTCTTGCGTCGCAGAAGACTCTGTATTTAACATCTTGGAGAAGAAAGGTTTTCGAATGTTGTCTACGAACTGGATGACGCAGTTTAGGAAACCCCACCGACCGATGGAACGATGACATCGCAAAGGTTGCAGGCAGTCAGTGGTTGGTGGTAGCTCGTTCGTCTTGGCACTTTTTGGGGAGGCCTAAGTCCTGCAGTGGGATTCTACAGGCTAACATCATGAACCGAAATCCAATACTAAATTGCAGTGCCCAATGCGACGTGCAAACTGCAGCATATAGCTGGCCAGCAGCCAATGTTTTACCTTACAAAGAGACGGATAAGGGACGTTTCCGGACATCGGACAAGCTACAAGTAGGACAAGTATACTTGTATTACCTCGTTCGAAAAGTTCCTTTAAATTCAAAACGCCGTTCTGTTGTAATGAAAGGATCCTATGAAATATTTCTGTATTTCCTGTGGAACACTGGTTTAATGTTGTTGAGTCTCTAAGGTTGCTGGAGACCACATTGATAATTTGCTGTCTAATTGTATAATTCGAAGTATTGCCAAATCACTTTATTTTCTTAGACAGACAATATTTGGAGGAATTTAAGTCTCTGTAGAAGAATGTTGAAAAAATTTAGAGGTAGTTGGGTAATTAATGTTATTTATTGATATTTTCTTAAAGCAATTTTTGACAGAAAATTTGAATCAAAAATAAACCATAAACGACAAGCGACGCTTGGAATGTTTATTAACAAAAATGTTTAGGAGATATACATATATTAATTGTTTACAAACTGAACATTTTACTTTTTAAAAGTAATCGTATTTGAGAGAGTTTATGCGAAAAACGTGCGGTTTTTCTAATTTTTTTGTCAGCGATGATGTTGTAAGCGCCATGGTCTTAATTTTAAAGAAATTAACATTTTCCTTTCTCTTTCCATCAGTTGTGTGTTTATTCGCCATGACTCATTTGGTTCATCATCATTTGTGTCAGTTTAGCATCACGGAAACGCGTGACCCCTTTCTTCTGATTTAAACAGACGTAACGGGCTATGTTGATTTAAATTTTTTACAACTTAGTATACAAGTAGGTATATAGAAAAAATACAGATGTAACTAGTATCGTTGCAAACGATCTAAGCTCAACTGCTCTAGATCACTACCAGACGGAAGCGTTCCCAAAGTGGTGGTAGGATTTCTACGCTGAATGGCGATGCTAATGCGTTGATCCAGATAAGAGTAATTATCTATGTACCAAATCACATAATTTCAGTAGTTTTCTACGAAGCTACTTTACTTATTATTTTTTTATTCATAAGGCCAGGTACCCACAAAAGGAAAGCGAAGCGGAGATATACCTAGGCTTTCAAACAGAATCGCGCGCAAAATGACGCGCCTGATCAATCAAAGAAGAAATAATATGTACCATCTCAGAACACAGATTGACCTCGATTCTCATGTACACCAACTAAGCTTAATTTATACTGTCGCTGTCGGGTTGCTCTTCTTCGGGTTTATAGTCAGCATGTTTTGAAATCATGACTTGTTTGGAAAACTTAAATCGGACTAATTTGACAGCACTCAAATTGTTGCTGTTTCTTTAATTTGTTAATGTTAGTAAAAGAAAACGGTAGATATAATTTAGAGAAGTGTGGCCACTATCATACTATACTAGCGGAATACTGAATAAGCTACTAAAAGCCTTAATTATAAAGATTTTAAGTGGTTTAGATAAACCGTGTCTTGTGTTTTGAATTCGAAATGACACATATAACAGACAAATACCAAGTAGTGTTTACTTCATTAAATTGAATTAATGCTTTAATTAAGACAATAATCTAAAGTAAGTATTAGCCCTTTTGTGATAGTATGACTTAAAAAACTATTTTATTGTTTTAGCTTTATAGCTAAAACACTAAAATAGTTTTATAAAGTTAGAGTAATAGTAACTTTATAGTTAATCCTTACGGAAGTTGGTATTAAATAAATACAATAAGGTTGGCACCATATTTTTTTATTTTTTTTCCTGATACTGACGTGGGTTGCGATCACCGATTCTGCATAGATATACATTCACTATCTGCTTCGACAAAAGCTATTTTTATAATTGTTCGGTCAATTTGTCAGAAATATATATTCTCGTAAACAAACATGGTAGGTACTCCATTGCAACTTATCTTCGGTTGGACATATACAACCTCTTGGTTGTATATGTCCATAGAGCTTGATTATCGAGTGAGCGAGCTTGGAAATCAATTCCCAGCGATTGCACCCCACTCAGACTTGTTGATTAACGTATGGTTGGGTTAACTCGATGTAGGATTAATGATCCAGGCTTATATAAGGCAAGAGACTTCACTAAACCTATTTATCTATAACACTATACATATTGTTTCTTGTTTCCATCAAGAAAAAAAGAGAGACAGAAACATTTTTATCTTCCGAAGACAAAACCTTTGTCTCAGGTCATGTTACTGGTGCAGTTCTGAGCCGGGTTAGGCGGAATAGCCGAGTGAATGGAGGCAGTTTTACGTGGCACTCCCCAGAGGAGTAAGCGTCTTTCGATTGATGATTAGCAAGTCAGCTAGGTACTTGGTTTGATTCTACTAGTTTTCTTTCAATCATTCAGCTGAGGTAATTGCAAATCGCTGAGCTATCGATGACGGCCTCCACAATCCATCAATACGCCTTTTGATGCGTCGGTACAGTCAGTTACAACTTCATTACAGACATCATTACAAAAAGGCACTATCCTCGCTGACCGCAACACAGCAGAAAATGAGAAGAAAATTGGCAGTCTTTGCAAAAAACACGATGGAAAAGCGACATGAATTTACATGAAATGCATCGTGAATGCCCAACGAAACTTGTAGGTTGGTATTATGTGCAAAAATAAATTAATAGACACCCAACAGACACATATTCCTGACCCCAAACTAGGATTCTCTGGGTCGTCGGTATCAGGAACTACGAGTATCGTGGTACAACAACAGCAAACTTGGTGAAAAAAGATGGCCACCATTAAAAATCTCCACTGTAACAAAGTATAATATATTAAGGTAGGTTAATTCAGTCCGTGCCATGTAGGAAAGCAAGAAGGTTCGTACTCAGTGCAAGGAGTCCAATAAGCGTGTGAAAAATGATGTTTGTTATAGTAAAAAAAAATTGAATGGTAGGTCGGTGCGGTAAATGGCAGCTTTACAAGTTACATACATGATATTTTACTATCAAAGGCGCATGCAAAAACAAACCATGAATACGTTTTATTCGCGTATATACCTGTTAGTGTTAATGATAGGGACATAGTGCATTGATTGTACCTATCGAAGCGTGAAAGATAACAGGGACGGGGCATAGACTTTTCCCCTAACAACTTAATCCCAAAACGAAAACACCCTTATTCTCTAGAATTTACGATTCAATTTGCATCTTGCATATACTTTAAATGCGTGCATCTAATGTTTCTTATTTCCTAGATGAAAGGCGTCAAAATGCAACGTTGCAATTTTTAAAGCGTAGGAAAAAATATAACCTTTAAGTCGATAGAATAAAATGTATAATGCGTGTGATTTTGGCGCTGATAATAAGCACTTAATAGCTTAGACATAATTATGATAAGTCATTTAAAAGGCTTAAAACGAAGAAAATTTTTTATCATCAACTAGTGGTCTTGGATCACTCGATGGCAAAATCTATCCCATGAAAACAAAACGATTCTCATGTTCAAAGATAATGAATAAAATACTCATAAGTTAGATAGATAGAAAATTGCACAAGATAAAAAAGTACATAAGCGAACTTAATACTAATAAGCATTTTCTTCCAGCTGAACTTTGTGTAATGGAGAGTGGGGCGTTAGTGCGTTTGAAGTAGATAAGAGACGAAATAAGAGAAAAAATAATTAAAACTAAAATAACTAGGTAATAATAAACCAAGTTGAACTTTTGTTTGGTTGACAGTAGTAGTTTTGACTTCAAGCACACAATGACAGATGCTTTACCGCGTATAGCTGTCTGAGTTCCGTATACCATTTTCCCTGTCGCGAATTCGGCGTAAACAACCCAGTGAATGAACCTTGATAGAGTTCCAGAAGACGTAACAGTTGGTGGAGTAAAGGCGTTTAAATTCTCCAAATCTTATTATCAATTCGCCACGCAAAAGTTGCCTTGTTTCAAGCAATAATTTATGTGCAAATTGCATTTATTCCATAATTTTGCAGTAATTTTGTTTGTAGGCTTGAGTTTTGTTGGTGGAATAATGTATTATTATTCTTACTCACTTTGTTCACATACTTACTTAGGTTTGTATAATGTAGATGTGCCTAAGGTAGACCTACCTACTTGACAATACTTTAAGTTAACTTTTTTTATTATATTAAGTTAGTCTTAAGACAGTTTGTATTCGTGCACGTTGTGGCGCACTATAATTGGGGAAACATATAGATTTAAGATCAGAATAATTTACATTGGATTAGTATAGTGATTTATCTATTGGGTATCCTTAATAAATAAATAAATAAGTAACTAAGTATATTTACACTAATATTATAAAGAGGTAGGACGTAAGTAGGAGATCATTTTCGAAACTACCTATTCATCAGATTTAATAAAAAATAATCACCAATATTAGAAAGGACCTTCAGTGTGGACATATCCATTTGAGTGTATTTGAAATCAATTTAAACTAATCGAATTGCTCCTAGCTTTTCCAAGCTTCTGTAAATTTGTTGTATAAGAAGTCTTCCGTCAAACAATACTGGTACTTTAATGGATCCTATAACATTTCGGATTGCAGTTAGTCTACGGTTGGGTTCGCAGTGCTGTGCACCTCATCAGTGCGGTACGGCGTTCGAACAGCTTGGTCACCACGGATTATCGTGTACCAGAGCATGTGTGTGTATCTCTCGCCACTCCTTAATTATATCTTACGCCGGGCTTTTACCAGCGTCAACGTTCCAGTTGTTCTCGAACCGAATGGTCCACTACGTGACGATAGTAAGCGGCCTGACGGCATGACCCTTGTCCCTTGTCACTTGAGGGAAGGGAAGGCCTTTGGTATGGAACGCCACATGCGAAGATACCCTAGCACCATCTGATCTGTCGGGTTTTTTTGGGCGGTCTTATTACTTCTAAGCAATCTCTTCCAGACATTAATTTACTAAGTGAGAAAACCAAAATGTTATTTGAGTTCGTTCTATTTCGAGTAGTAAATGGCTTATTATTGGTTATATGGTGTTACTTATCCCACATTAAAGGGATCACAAGATTTTATAATACCTATCCCAAAAATTGACGCTGCAAAAGTGTTACGACTTTTTTTATGTTATATCAAGGCAAACCGGCATACGGCCAACCTGATGGAAAGCAGTTACCGTGGCCTATCTTTAACACCTGGAACATTGCTGATGCGTTGCGTTTTAGCACCAAGTTTTCTCCTCTAAAGAGCTTCATATAATTACACCTGCTACAGAACTAACCAGCTTCAATATTCGACATACCACCTTAATCAAGGCTAACGGGCTGCAAGGTCACATACCATGTTCATTAACTATGGACTTCAATTACCTACGCAGGTAGGTTTCATCACGACCGCGCTACGGTAGAGTAAGTAGGTATAACGGGTGTATCTTGGTAGTTGTTACATATTTTTTATGCGCGAGGATAATAGCCCGTAGTCTTATACCTACCTAAATAAGCTATAATCTTAGCTTATTTATCTTATACTTACGGGCACTTGCTTATGTTTATTGGACTCATAAGTTTTATATTGTACAGACATTCTTATATCAATAGGAATTCGAAACGATACTTACCTCCAAAGTGTTTTCCATCATCTAATGCAGGGGGCATTAGTTTGTGCAAACTTAAACATTCTTAGAACTATTCTTGAAGTCATACAAATCGATTGCAAATAACCATATAACAATCGTATGAGCCGTTTAGGTGATAAATTGTAAACCACTAACGACAACTTACGACAAACGCATATACAGTCTTGACCTGTCGCTGGTAAAATGCATCTTAGCGTAGACTTGTAAAACTACATCCGTGCACATCCTCAGTACATTTCTGTAGGTTACAAAGGGCGATTCCCATTCTCCTCACTTCTCGTATGTTCTCCCCAGTTACAGGGACCTATTATCTATCACCATGTACAAACCTATCTTGTAACTGGGACAAGCTTGCAGTAGGGGTCTGGCGTGATGCCGAGCCAGAGATAACGATTTGGCGTGTCCATTTGGCACGGGTAGAGTCTGCTAATGTCCCCTCGCCTAGTTTCTTATCTAATAAGTAACTGGCCCAACAAACAGCACATGCAAATAAAAACAGCAGTTAACAAAACCACCAAACAATAACAGCAAAGAAATGCTATCATGTTATCACACTTATCACTAAGGGTTCGGTAAACTGACGCGATGGCGGCTAATTCACTTTGACAACGAAATTATGTTTTTGATCGCCATCGCCACGCAGCCACCGCGTCTGTTCGATTAGGCCTTACTCCCAAAAAAGGCAAAGGAACAGCTACAGCTCCACCTACACAGGCCGTAGGTGAAAACTAAAGTGACGATTAGTTCTGAAGGATTGACGTTTAGTTTTCAATAGATGCGTATATACCTACTGTTTGTGTACCCGCGACGTAAGGTGTATGTTTATCCGTTTGCCGCCTGGATTTGTATGTCTTCAAGGATGGTTCTTATAAGTTTCATCGCTACGAGTCACTAAGTGAACGCTTTAATTAATGATGGTAAAAATAAGTTTCGTATCGTGAGATATTAATGAATGCGTAGCAGCAAAAAAAAATAGTACTTTACTTCTAAATAGATAGCAGTACATTCTCGGGACAGTTCTTTCCGATTCTGATTGTAACCTAATGTTTTTGTTTCAAATGTGGTAAAGTTTACTGGATTTCTTTCACTCTTTTTAGGGTTAAGCTCGCCTTTTTTTATGTCTTATATGTAAGTTTTTTGTCTGTATTCTCTGTGTGTACGATAAGGTTTTAAGATTTTCCTACTGTTAAAACATAGTTTTCCTTTTCAACGATGAAAAGCTCATAGAGCAAAGCTTTCCACTCGTAATACTGGAGCAAAATACCTTTCTCTAATTTAGTTCGAATTATTAAGTTTCTATTTGTCAGGCAGCCTGCTCCGCGTAATTATGAAGTTGCAGTCAATTTTCCGACATTACCGTAAATTTTATGGGTAACTGGAACACTTGTGGTTTGAAAATTGTAGTTTGAAGGACCCGCTTTAATTGTATGAATTATCTACGGATTACGTTGTTTGGCGTACCAAACAAAGTAATCCGTTAGGCAAAATACCTTGGATCGACATGCTAGGTACTTAGGTACCTACTTACCAACCTGTATAGGTATAGGTAGGTAATTGTGCTGCAGGCTGATTGAACATATTATATTCTACGGGTTCTTAGGCCAATTCTCCAAAGGACCATACAACATTTTGTTGAAAACGAAAAGTTAGCCCCGCATATTTGTGTGTGTATACTTTTTGAGTTCTGGCAGGTATTTTTCTGTTCAATACATATTTATTGAGTAGGTAACTGAAAATTAAAAATAAACAGGTTTTTAATATTTTACGCGTTTATTGACGGCAAAAGCCTTTCACCGCCGCCGAATAAATGTTTGTATGATTTACAAATATTTGTCTCAAGTCTGGGTGTTTTATTTATAATAGGTGCGTATTTATTTACAAAAGTATATAGAACATAGATAGAAGTATATAGACTGATCAGTCTGTCATGCGTAGTTACTATATTAGCTCTGCTTAGTTTGGGGCTAATGATGCTGTGTCCTGCTGTGAAAAAAATCTAGCATTTTTTATTGTTATTATTGAAGTACTTTTTTATGCATAAGGTCGATTCTAGAAGTATCTAGTCGGTACAGTCTCCGACTTGAAGGTTTATTGGACTGAACCCCGACTGTCAATTTGATTAAAGCCACAGCATCATTGGTTCGCAAGTAGGTACAGAATCTAGCGGTCCTCAATGTCCACACGCTAAGAATTCTGCGACTGCGACCTTATTTCTATCGCCGAGTTTTCTCATGATTAGCGCGCCAACAAATTAGCTAGGTAGGTATAACTACTATGTAATTATCTAAGAAGGTGGTAAGTAATTAGTGTTGGATTATCTCGCTCGCTGGCACACATCGCAATAGGTACCTAACGTTTTGTAAGAGGCCGGTCAAACTGAAGCGGTAGCGGTGGGGATCAACTTCAACTTTTGTTTTATGGCTTATGGTTAGGGTTGCCACAATTTTGCCAATGTCGTGTCGACAAGATTTTAAAAAAATAAGGCAATGGAGGAGTTTACCGATATTTGGAAGGTGGGATTGACAACTATTCCCTATGATTCCCAATCATAGGGAATGGTTGTCAACTTGTCAAGTGGTTGTCAAAGTTCGCGTGAATATATTGAACGCCAGCGGGTCAATTTGATCGGGCACTTACTTACTCTCAATGATTTACAATGGTGGTGTGCCTGAGAAATCACAGGCCGACTGCTCAGTGATCAAGATATAGTAATACGGGTCATCAACTAAAGTAAACACACCAACTTTCAGTAATTTATTAAATTTCCTTTATACGTAATTTTTTGTCATCTTTCATCCCATCATATGTATGGAAATCGTCTTGGTAGTACTCGATTAATTAGTTAAACGACTATGAACTCCCGGTCTTATACAAGAACTAGCTGTGCCACGGTCGCCCTGGACCCTCGACCCACCATGTCGCGTAGCCATGTACATAGGTACATGCAGATTTCAAAAAATATTTTTGCATTTGATAGCCCAATTCATAAGGAAGTTTAAAGGCTATTTAACATCACGTTACGACCCTTTAGAGTCGAGTAAAAGAAGTAATAGCTCGGAAGATACAACAAGGTGGGCTAAGGGCGAGGGCGGCCGTATAACGTTTACGTTATAAAATAAACATAAAATAAATAAATAAATTTCTATGCTTTTTTTTTCCCAACTTTGCAAAAAATATAGGTATATACAAAGAGCGCTTCTATTGTATATATCGTTCCGTTTAAATTTTTTTCAAGTTAGTAATAAAAATTTATTCACCTAAAAGTAACCTTTTGAGTTGTTTAACCTAAAAGTAACCCGACGTATTTGATTATTCATATTGTAAAAACGGTTTTTTTCACATACCGCACTATCGGTGAAGCCCTGATGAAGACTCTCGGAATGAGTCGAAACTTAGTCGGTGCCTTCACCAATAGTGCAGTACGTCAAAAAACCCGTTTTTACAATATGAATAACGACGTAGTTAAAAATCACCATAGAGGTCACAAAAAGTAACCTTTCGGCATTATTATAATTGAGTTCATTGTATCAGCTGATATCCGGTTACCTAGCTTACTTTTAACTTTGTTCATAACGCTGAAGATTCGCTGTACTTCAGTAATTCAAATATTCCGCCGGAAATCACTAGACATTGAAATAGGAAAAAAAACTACTAGATTCACTAGATTATGAAAAAAAGCGCTATAGACTAAATCTAGCGCCGAATGCGCTAAAACGGCAACACTGAGTAAAATGGAGCGCTATGGGTGGAGGGTGCACGGTGCTCCCTGTGAATGAATGTGCTATTCTACGAGCACCTAGCTCATGCTTGTGTAAAAAGCCACGTTTGAACCAGACTTCGAAGTAAATAAAAAAACGGTATTTCCCGCTATAGCCTTCCTTATATAATAAGTGTTTATAATATAATAATTTGTCGTTGGGAACGAAATGTCATTGTCATACAACATAACATAAAAAGCAAACATTTTTAATCTGTGCCTAGTTGTTTGTGAATCCAATATGGCGGGTGCGGTAATGTTGTAGATTGAAAAATAATAATTTCTAAAACATTGTAAAACTAAGGGTAAAACATTTTGTCGCCAAAATGTCTTCTACAGAGCCATCCCAGAATAAAACATGGGAACTTTCTCTTTACGAGTTACACCGCACTCCCCAGGAGGTGATCACAGACGCAACAGAAATCGCAGTGTCCCCACGGAGCTTGCACAGCGAGTTGATGTGCCCAATTTGCTTGGACATGCTGAAGAAAACCATGACTACGAAAGAATGCTTGCACAGGTTCTGTAACGACTGCATCATAACCGCGTTGCGCTCCGGCAACAAGGAGTGCCCGACATGTCGAAAGAAGCTTGTCTCTAAAAGGTCATTGCGACCCGACCCGAACTTCGATTTACTGATTTCGAAGATATACCCAAGTCGAGACGAGTATGAAGCTCACCAGGAGCGCGTGCTAGCTAAAATTAGCATGTCTCATTCGCAAGCTTCGTTAGTGAACTCTATTACGGAAGGAATAAAGTTGCAGTCACAGAATAGGCCTCAGAGGTCGCGTAAGAATCAGGATGAGCCTACTAATGGTAGCAGTGCGAGTAACTCTAATGGGATTACGGAAGTACCCCCGCCTGTCCAGAATGGAGGGGCTCCTAGCACCCCTGCCCCTAAGGAAGGTCCACCTTCGAATCCTCCAGGTCCCCTCCAATCAGGACAGTCAACATCAAACCCAGCATCTGTACGGAGCACACCTTCCCCTGTGCCCTCAAATATTAGCTCAATCTCTAAAAACACAAGCATTACAAAGAGAGCCAAATCTATTTTAACTTCTGAGAGAAGTGAGGAAAGTGAATCCAGTGATGCTGGCAGGTAAGATTCTTCATAGCTGCTCTGCTTACTCTCCATTTCAATTCTGTCCTTTCTTTCTACATCACTTAATTTCTAATCTTTCCATTTTGTTTGCTGCACGCTTCTTGATTGTACTTAATGCAATTTCCAGAACAGAAGGCGAAAACTCAATGGACACGGAAGGCGAGGGAGAGCCCCTGAACCCAAATGAGATAGAGTTGGTGTTCAAGCCACACCCCACGGAGATGACGGGAGACCACCAACTAATGCGCGCATTGAGAGACAGCTCCATACGGTACTTGAAGACGACAGCTAACGCGTCTGGTAAGCAAGCTCTTTTATGGCACCTACTGGCTTAAATTATACTGGTTTACAGTATCACTCAAAGATTTTGAAACCTTCATCAAACCGTCATCTCTTACGTCTCAGCTGGCTACTGCCAGCTGAGACGTAAGAGATGACGGTTTGATTCCTGTTGTGGGACAAAGGTTTGCATACTGCAGATAATTGTTTGGGGTGTTGGGGTACCATAGTACTCAGTTCCTAATACCTACAACACAGAATCCAAGTGTGGGGTCAGGACTATGTATGTGATAATTTATTGAATACTTCACATAAAAAATATAGTGTTACATACAAGCTAAAGCATTCTCTACCAATATGTCAACTGTGGCACAGTGGGCGAAGACGCTTGAGATGCAACAGGTTGC
This sequence comes from Perizoma affinitatum, assembly GCA_961405105.1. NCBI lineage: Eukaryota > Metazoa > Arthropoda > Insecta > Lepidoptera > Geometridae > Perizoma > Perizoma affinitatum. The sequence continues at coordinate 3,133,757 of OY560199.1, forward strand.
GGGTTCGATTCCCACATTTATTTAATGCCTAAATTTATTTATTTAGGAATTAAATAAATAAATAATTCAGGACATTTTTACACAGCATCATCTAGCCCCAAAAGTAAGCAGAGCTTGTGTTATGGGAACTACATGACTGATATACTACTAATATAATTTTTTTTTAAATCATCCTAGCTGAGCAAAAGTGCTATAATCATTTTGTTTATAAACTAAGCTCAGGGGCTGAACATTAGTTCTGCAGAGTGCACCTGGTTAGTAATTCAGTTCCTTTAAATTATATAAAATTCATGAGTACTTCAGAATATAGCTTTCATGATGAAGATGCCAAGACTTGACCCTTATTGAATGTCAGTCTCCTTAATTATGTTAAAGCCAACTTGTAACAAGACTGGCAACTGGCCTTCACTCTGCAAAAGCTTTTATCCAAACAAGATCCTTTTTTGTCTCTTATTGTATTTCGACCAAAACAATACTTATTAAACCTCTTCTACATAATACATTCTCATCAGGGTATTGAATTGGATATTGCTCCTCTCATTTCCAGTGGACCACCTCAGCAAGTACCTGGCAATGCGGCTCACACTTGACCTGGACGCAGAGTTGCCTGAAGCATACCGCCTTCTCAACTTCTGCATCTATGTGGCACCTGGGCCTGGTCAGTTTGTGCCTCTGGCCGGCTCACAAACACTGAGGCAGATTAATGACAAGTTTTGGAAGGTACTTATTATATTTGTCATCATCTTCAACAGCCTGTAGAAGTCAACTGCTGGGATGGGTTGCTCCTTAAGAGTGCCCTGACAAATACTCATGGGCCACCTCCACCTGCTGACTTTCTGCCATCTTTATATTACTTTGATCCTATTACATTCGAAATCATGGAAAACTCATTCAATCTAAAAAGTATATTCTTTTTACTTGCAGTCTGGATAGCAGTGATAGCAGCATAACCTAAAGAAATCATCATATCAGCTTGTAAAAGTCCACTGCCTATATATATGTAGATTGCCTCCCTCAAAGAGTGCCATGATGAATGGTCTTGAGCTACCTCCAGACCATTCGTCATGGCGTCGGTGTTGGGACTTCCTACCTGAATTGTACAATTCATAGTTGCCATTCGAGAACCAATTCTGGTGAAAAATGAGCCTTATGGAATATAATGATTGTTACCTTGCAAGCAATCTGAAAAATCAGTATGAATAAACAAATTGTTTTGTGCTTAAATTCTGATCACAAATACAAGAGTGTAAAATCTGAAAAAAAGGCTTTGAACTAATAAAATAAACTATGCTGCTTCATGGTCCAAACCATGAAGCATGTCAATAAAAACACATACATAAAAGCATGATACTATTGTTTATGAAATTCATGAAATTGATAATGCATTTTGCTGATAAGTAGGTTAATCAATCCAACAGTATTAATAGATTGGAGACAGGATGCTAGGTCAATCAATCCAACAGTATTAATCAATTGGAGACAGGATGCCCCTAATTTGACACCATTTCAGCAAGACAATGAGCGGCCTTTAAATTACTTGCGAAATACAAACTTACCTACTTTTTTTTTTTCAGGTAAATAAACCTCTGGAAATGTACTACTCATGGAAAAAGACCTAGAATCAGTGTCTCATGTTCTCGGGTTCAACATAACTAATATTTGCAAATAGTGCAGTGATATTTTTATTTATTTTAACTGATGAATCTAATTTTTAGTGAATGAATTTTATAATTGAGATATGGACTCTTTTAGAATGTGATAAGAATATTTTAATCGATTTACTAAGTAATTATTATTGTGTAAGTTTTATGAATTCTATGAATAAGCTATTATGGAATAGTAACCAATCCATGCCTGACTCAATGGAGTATTTTAAAAGAATTATACATAATTGTATATATCAATAACAATTTAATATTCAGTAAGTTATGAAGTAGCAGCTGGTTTCTAAAATGTTCGTGTAAAAATAGTATCTTACTTACCTAACTGTAACAACATAATAAACTAGCTACTCTTCATATCTACTAATGTGAGAACATGCCTCAAGCTGAGACAAAGATCAGTGAACCATGGCAATGTTGTAATATTATTATTCAGAGTAAATTTGAACCTTGTACTGTAGATACGGAGGACACAACCATTTGCCACAGAAAATAATGATAATTCACTTGCTTCACTGATTTTGCTTAGTTAAAGCAGGTCAAGCTGTGTCAATATCTTGTTTGTGTACTGGAGTATACAATAGCAAATTGTAGGGTAGATAATATGGCAATGCTATGATGCATTATAAAAATATAACTATTCCTTTCATTTCAGTCTATGAATAAAGTGGCGGATACAATCTTAGTACCTATCTACAGTAAAATTTAGATAGGCAATAAAATAAAGAACATGAAATTTATATGTATGTAGGTATAAACCAGTAACTATCCATGTAATTATTCTCATTATATTACCTACATATATATATAACACAAAATACATTGAGGCCCCATTTTTTGGGGCCATGGCAAAACCAATTTGTAGCAATTTGTATGGAAAACTTTTACATACTGGCAATATTTTATTAAAATGACAACAGAATCTGGGATTTTCATTTAAATTATAACACAACTTCTTGAAATAATTTATTAAAGTTACTTGTGAGGCAGACCTTGTTGGTCTGAAAGTACAAAATTACATACACATGTTATTTAACGATTTTACCATTCAAGTAAGATCAAAAAATAATTTGGAGGCCAACATTTTTAGCAACAAAACTGCAACGTCTGTATTTTTTTACGCGCGAAAATTTAAATTACACATTCCAAAATAGAAGGCACAGTGGGGTGCGTAAAGTTTTGGTAAAGATTCATTGCTTGAATTTTATAAAATGTGTCCTAAAAGCGTTGTATTCTCTTCTTAGTGCACCTGTTACTTCTACTTTCACCAGTTTCAGTGATTCCATGATGCCTTCAATGTTTTCTGAGTCACGAGCTATTGTTAATCTTTCCATTAACGCGAAATCGAGCTCGTCAATCCGATCAGCTTCTTCCATCAGATTATCTATTTCTCTCAGGAAACTGCGAAGAGAGACACCTTCTTCATCCTCTCTGAATCCCAGTAATCTTTCAACGTGTTCCCAGAAATCCAAAGTTTTTCGACCATGTTTCATCTTGGATGTAAACATGAAATTCCTGAAGAGTTTCCGACCTTTTTCGTCATTGAGGACGTTTTCTATTTTATCCGTGAATTTATCTAGGTCTGATTTTGATATTCCGAACTCATCACATCCACAGGCGGCGAAGCAGTTATCCATTTTGGTGTCATTTGTGTGACAAATTGTCCTTTTCCTTCCTTCTTATTGATTTGTTTACTTACATGCGCAAATCTAGGTTGGTAACTCACATTCTTCCAGAATTAAATTGATTTCTTTTTCACGAAGACTTCAGTTCAGTTAAAAAATATTAGAAATGCCATTCTAGTTTTTGAGAAGTAAACAGTGATTCACGATTCATCAATTCATCTTACCTGCAAGTTAAGGAAGTGAGGTTAGCTACAAAAATAGCTAAACTCTAGCGATTTCAAGCAACCGCGCAAATAAACTGACTGCGCGAGTCGGTCACTCACTATGTAATACAGGCAAACAAGAAGGATATTTCTATGATGTCTTGTATCATTTTATTTTCAACCTTACGTATTGACTAATAAAGAACGAACCGTTTTAAATTTTCGCGCCACACTTTTACTTCCGTTATGCACTAAAAAGACTATTCTATTCTAGAAAAAAGGGACACCTTAAAACGTCACAAAGCCTACAAATACGGGACGCACAGACTTACTGGGGCTTCTAACGCATTTGGGTCGGGTGTGAGAATGTAACATGGACGACGACGCCGACCGACGACGAGACGGAGGCATTACATCACGAAACCAAGGTAATAGGTAGTTATGGTAAAGTCGTGACCTCGCTCGTGTGGCAAAGCCCGATCAGTGTTGTTATTGAAAAAAAAATGATTTGCCGTATCTAGAACATAAATTGCCGTATTTTTCAACATTTCATAAATTTTGCAGTATTTTCGAAAAAAAAAAACTAGAAAGTCTTGTCTATACCTACATAAATGTATTTACAAAATTACTGTTTTTTTTTTAAATCTAGAGTGTTTTTATGAATAAGGAACAGCCAAACCGAAACATCAGACCTTTTTTAGCAAGCTAAGCGATATGTTATAAAATCATAACATAACCTACTTTATTCGCCCAGTATATCACTGGATAATTGTATGAAGTTTGCTGTACAACGTATTATTAACTAAAGAATATGCGTGAATTGCCGTATATAATGGCAATTGCCTTATCAATAACAACACTGAGCACGATTCATTCATGGGTATTAATAATTTTGAAGATACGTAACTAACTATAGTTTAGATGTACTTTGTTAGAACAATGTACCCCACCTCGAGGCTGTGCCCCATGACTAATCTTATTTCGATACCCGACTACGTAAAGCTAAGGTGGTTCTCTACTTTTTACAAATGATTAGAAGACTGTGCAAGTGGAAAGGGAACTACTATGAGTCGTGGAAAGGGTTTTTTACCACTGTTTTTACCGTCAAGACAGCAAGTCTCTGCTTTCCTCTCACAGCACACAAAAACAATGCTCAAGTATTTCACAGACTTATTAGGATATCAACGCATTGTCCTCTCAAGGGAAAATAAAAGAAAGGGATATAGTGTTCGTAAATGCGTTTAATACTAGAAAAGATAAGCGCACCAAAGAAACTGTTCTTTTTGGATTGGAACACAGACTTATTACGTTCCTAAACGCATGGTTAAGAGTTTTACCTACGCCTCCTATGTACCTACGCTCAACATCTAGGATTTAATGCTTACTCTATGGCTTCATGACATTGACATTCTAATTTCTAAATTGTCATGTCTTCGTAATTTCAGTGATGCCAACATCGGGAAAAAATGACGTATGGATCGGCCATTTTTTCCAGTTTACTGTAGCCGCAGTACACGTGTTCTGTAGGTTATTCGCTAAAATCGAATGAAATTCATGTAAATTTCACTGTAAATTTGTGTTACAATCCATCTACGAACGTTTCAGGTTGCTAAGATGGTGGTCGTAAAGAAGCCTGTGGCTAAAAAAGCCCAGTTACATCAGAAGACTGGCAAGAAAGGAGTCAAGGGTGGCAAAATCCGCGGCAAGGGCCAAAAAAGAAAAATCGCGTTGAAGTTCACGATTGACTGCACACACCCCGCTGAGGACAGCATCCTCGATGTGGCCAACTTCGAGAAGTACCTGAAGGAGCACGTCAAAGTCGAGGGGAAAACAAATAACCTCGGCAATCACGTTGTCATCGCGCGGGACAAGACGAAGGTGGCCATCAACGCAGGTTTGTGTGCATTACAGTTATTATTGCTAAGCTTGGGCAACAAATTGTGCTAAATATAATTCGGATGTCGAATCAAAACAAGTTGATGATTGTCAGCCCCCAAGATCGATAAGAAGTTCTGCACAATATCATCTTTGGTCACCTTTACTAAATGGGCTTTGTTTATAATCCTTGGGGTTTCATATTCACCCAATTTTATTGAATTGAGAATTGGGCATTGTTTTTTCGTATATACCTACATCCATAAAATCACGATTGTTTCCCGGAGGGGTAAGCAGACACCACGGATTTCCACTTGCTACGATTCTGGCATGCCCCTTTTGCGTCGTTCACCCTCATATGCTTCATACCAGCTCATTGGGTACAAACTCTTGATTTGGCATTTCACCAAAATGTCTCCATTTTGGTATCCAAATGGATGATCAATAGTTATCTCTTAGAATGCTGTAAGTACAAGAATATATGATAGCTACTACTACCAGTATTTCTAAAATGTCAGTTGCAACATTCAATTTTAATGAATGGTTTGAAGGTTTTGTTCGACACCTCATATCATGAAAAGAAACAAAGAACTAGGGGACACCATCACTAAAATGATATTGCTTGGGTTTTTTTCCTTCCTAAGACTATTAAAATAAAAAATATATTAATGAGACTATTTAAATCATCCTCACATACAATCTCTCTCTTTCCAGACATTGCCTTCTCCAAGAGGTACCTAAAGTACTTGACAAAGAGGTACCTCAAGAAGAACAACCTCCGTGACTGGCTGCGAGTGGTGGCCTGCTCACATGACTCATACGAGCTTCGCTACTTCAACATTAATGCGGACTCCGACAATGAGGATAATGACGAATAAGCTGTGTAATAAATAGTTTTACGCTACACATTGTTTTATTTGTATGGTAGGCCTGTATATTTGTTAATATTTTTTTAAGAAAATGTTTTATTTTATAACATATTACTTTATATCCTTAGTAGTCCAGAGGGGATTTATTCTGACCAAGCACATGAAGACTGATGTGTATGTGTGCAAAGGTAGAATAAATCATATTTGAATTATAATATTACAATGGTCTAGATTAAGTAGTTTATCAGTCAATACAATACAAGTTCTGCTTAGTTTGAGGTTAGATGATGTTGTGTGAAAAATTACCATTTAAAGTGCATTGAAAACAAGATAATATACATCTACGCATCAGTTTTAAGCTACCTTTGTAATAATAGGTATCTGACGCCGAACTTCAATGGGAGAGAAGACGAAAATTATATTGTCTGGCAGTTAGTTCAAAATCAATTTAATTTGATTCAAAATCAAATTATTATAAACCATTTGTGGTATTTGGTATGTGGTAGTTTTTTTAAATATGATATCCAGCCTCTATAGTTTCAATTCTTATATTATTTGCTTTATTGTTCAATGGAATTTTTTATTCTTCCTCAGTAAAAACTTATCTTGGTGCTTGCTATCATCATCGGTCTAGAAGTTCACTGACCGTAATTTTGTGCCTCCTCCATCCACCGACTTGTAGGAACCTTTAAGATGACATTGGTCCATCAGATGGGCGGACTTCCTACACTACGTCGTCGTCCAGTTTGTGGTCGGCATTCGAAAACCTTTCTTTCCCTGTGGTTGTTGGTTCTGCGGGCTACCAGGCCTACCCATTGCCACTTCATATTGCTAATTCTAGGAGCTATGTATGTGATTTAAGTTCTACTATGCATATTCTCGTTTCGGATTTATCACATAGTGAAAGCCCGAGCATAGCTCCTTCCATAGCCTGTTGCACAACCTTGGTCTTATCTATGAGACCAATATTGTTGCTGGGAGTATGCAGAGATTCAAGGATAGGAAATCCAACACCAATTATTTTAAGGTAACTTTATTGTTGGTAAATAGGTATTTACATAAATAGGTAATTAAAACAAGAAAAAAAATTGAGTTCATTGTTGATTTCTTTTAAAAGATTGAACTTATGATCTAACTTCATCTATTTAATTTTGTACTACATTAAATATAATAAGATTCATCACCACTGCCTAGGTATTGTCCGAATTATAAATTGTCCATAGTAAGTCTTGCACCGGCATAAGGCATCCTACATTATTTACTGAAAATTACTACATGGGATGATTTTTGTGAATAAATTCTTAGTACAATACATTTTGTAAAGCATGGCACGATAATATTGTCGTGTATTAAGATTTCTCTGTAACAATATGAAATTCTAACAAATAACATACAATCTTTATCATTTTAAAATTAAGTAGTTGCACTATCGTTTAATTTCTAAGTATTTTATCATATTTATGATTAATTTACAGATTCAGGTCTTGTAAAAATGTCACCCCAGAATACAAGACTATAATAAAGCACTGCCTGGCTATAACTAAACACAACATTGTCTGAAGTCAACATATCGCAAATATCTGTTAAATTTGAAATATGATTATGTTCCAGCGATCAAAGACAAGTGCACCTACAATAATTTTCCCAAGCTTTTTTGCAACAGATATACCTTTGAAGTTTGCTTCACGATTCTTTACACGAAGAACCCATATTAAAATTACATGCGATTCAATTGTACCGTTCATAGTGATCCAACCATGTTTAATTAGACAAAGTAATGTACCTACCTAGGCCTAATATTACTACACTAGTTCTGGCGTCCAGTGCAAGTTCGTTCAGCTGGTTCACTTTCCGGCAGCGATTTCCTTCATCCTGTTGAGTGCGGAGCCCGCCTTGAACCAGGCGATTTGCTGCTCATTGCAGGAGTGGTTCAGCTTTATGCGCTCGGTCTTTCCGTCTTTGTGCTTGATTTCGCAATCGACAGGCTGGAACAATACGAAATACACATTTTCACATCACATCACATCTAATTTTGAATGCCTTTGTTCAACAAACATGGCAACAAACAGGCATCGGCCTGACTATATCAATAGCCCACTGCTATCGCCTTACGACTCTGACAATGTCGTCGTCTCGGCTTCGTATAAATAAAGGATGAAATTATGTAATAGGTAAAAAACTGAATTATAGAATGTCACAGTGTAATATAGGATGGCGTTGTGTAATATAGAATCACATACTATGACGTCAGCATCTACATCAGTAGGCGAGGCTGAAAATTAGCGCGGCTGAGTCCTCGACCTTTTTACTTTCATACAGACATACCTTCTATTTTAATTACCTAATTATTATTATATTGTACTTAGGCTAGGTATGTTTGTTCAAGTGTAAGTAAATTTATTTTTCATCGTGTAATATAGGATGGCGTTGTGTAATATTGGTTGGGGTTACCTTGCCGGGAGCGAGCTGCGCCATTCCTAGTAGAGATATCTTGTCATCGGGTCTGATCTTATCGTAGTCGGCGGTGTCGGCGAAGGTCAGGGGAAGCATACCCTGTTTCTTAAGGTTGGTCTCGTGGATTCTGCGAAAGTTCAATATTTCAATGTAAGGACGGCAATAATTTTAGCACGATAGCAGCTTTAGGTTGTGGGGTCATCATTCAAGTACAATTTTACTTCGAATAGCCGTAGTAGGTATAAGGTAATGGGGCCCACCATTCAATACCACTTTCTGTTGTCGTTAACGCCCGCGAAAAGATTGAACTGTATGGAAATTACATAAGCTGTAGAAATGTCACGTGACTGCTGCCAAGTTTTACTTTGACTAATTTGCGTTAAAGGAAAACTAAACGTGAGGTATTCGTCTAGTCTAGACACCCAGAAGGCTACCCTTGAAAATCGATACAATCTCAATTCAATTCTAATTTAATCCAGTTATGTTTTTTTTTAATATTCCAACCTGTGGTTTTTTATCTGAAACTTTACTCCAATCTTGAATGTCAACATCAGAATCGCGTCAAGAGTACGAACCAATAAATAGCATAGTCGATTTCATTTAGTTCCATAAAATTCCACAAATTGCTAATTCCAATTTCATTCAGAAGCACCAAATTGCACGAATTCGACCCTAATCTCAAATTGCGATTAGAATCGAGTGTCAGGAGTAGGCCCTTTGCCGATTGCACTGACCTGGCAAAGCTCTTGACGATGATGGCCCGGCCACCGAGATGCCTCGGCTCGAGCGCGGCGTGCTCGCGCGATGATCCCTCGCCGTAGTTCTCGTCGCCGATCACCACCCACTGCACGCCGGCCGCCTTGTAAGCGCGCGCGGTCGCCGGCACGGCGCCGAACTCACCCGTCAGCTGGTTGCGGATCTTGTTCAGCTCGCCGTTCTCCGCGTTCGTTGCGCTGGAACAAACGTAGCGTTTCTCTAGATTTTGTCACGCACAATAAAAAATGTGAAAGCTTGTCTGAGACAATATTGTCTCGCGATATTTGGCTCGGGTTTGGGTGTTTCTATGTAAAATAAGTTATATATTTACAGAAATATCAATAATGAATGTGAACATATAAGTAGTTCCCATAACACATAGAGTCTGATTAGTTTGGGGCTAGATGATGCTGTGTGAAAAAGCAGCATTATTTATTGAACTAATCTTTCGAAGGAACCAGTTGGAGATATATCAGTCATGTAGTTCACATTATACAAGCTGCATTGTATCTTGCTAGATGTGGCTGTGTTTACAAAAAAAAGCCCAACATTGTTTATTGACTGTTTAAAATCTTTATAAGTAAGCATGTCAATCTTTAAACCTATAGGAGTAACCAGTTGGAGTCGCTGACTGTACAATCATAATCCTGCCTGAGCCCACATTATGATTCCCTGTTTCGTCATCTGAAACTACGAGTCCATGTTACAACAACAGACAGATTTGGAACATATATTTGCAGATCAGGCAAATTTACGAAATAAATCCTTCCTACCAATATATGAAATGCGATAAAGTATGAAAGTTTGAATGTTAATCTTGTAAAAAATCGTGTTAGATGAAGTTTTGAAAAAATACAGGGTGGGGGGTGAAGAGCTAGATATCATTGGTTTTTTTATACGACTCAAGTGGCAATACAACATCGATCTGTTGGTAAGCGGCCTAAGGACACTTGCAATACTAGAGGTATCACTCGCGCGTTGCCGACTCTGAGAGGTAATGGTGAAAAGTATCATGCGCCTGTAATTTTACCGGCACCCTTGGAAACCGGAACACAGCAATGCTAGTATTATTGCTTGTAGGTATTTTATTTTGTATTATTATTTTGTCGTGCAAAATTTTGATAGCAGGTAGCAGCGCATATAATAATAATCTGTAATTTTATTATCTTTCTCTTTTCAGTGCCTGTTTTTTAGTGATTCTTGTTTTTTTTTAAAGTTTATTTAGTGTTGCATGCAATGATAGGCGGCAACTCACGTGATGAACATATTATTGGAGATGTTGTCGAGATGTCCGCGGTACTTGAGCCAGGGCCCCGCGGCGGAGATGTGGTCCGTGGTGCACTTGCCCTTCACCTTCATGAGGATGGTCAGGTCCGTCAGATCCTTGCCGTCCCACTTGCTGAACGGAGCGAGCAGCTGCAGCCGGTCCGAAGATGGGGACACGTCCACTTGCACCTCTGGAACATAATGAAAGGGCATTTATGACGACCACTGTGGCGCAGTGGGCGAAGGCCCGCCTGAGACGCAGTAGGTTGCGGGTTCGATTCCCGCCGCGAGATAAATGTTTGTATGATCTGCAAATATTTGTCTCGGGTCTGTATGTTTTCAAAAATGTATAAGGTAGTGTTGTAGATCCCATAACACAAGCTCTGCTTACTTTGGGGCTAGATGATGCTGTGTGAAAAAGTCCATGCAAATGACGATGGGAAACACAGCAGATTTTATAATTTTGCAAAATTTTAATTTCCGAAGTCTGGAACAAGGATTCAAGTTTTTCGTATAACTTACTGCTATCGTGGGGTTAAATATTTTGCAATAATTCAAAGTCTGACCCACAAGTTGACGAATGTTTGACAAGTCTAATGATCATCACAATCTATGTATCCATATATTCTATGTACATATTGATAGTTACGATGTACAACCGAAAATCATTTAACTTGTCAAACGTTCGTGTGTGTGTCATCGAGTGACTTTCAGGTACAGAACAGTTTTTACAGGCTTTTTTTGAACTTAAGTACCTGAATTTTAAACCCTAACCCTTGAGTTGAAATTTTGCGTACACGTTTGGTTTGGATGACAATACGTGGTTAGCTAAGTGGCATTATTCTACATCCAATATGGCGGACTCCTAAAGATGGCGGCCCAAATACTTCTTAACATCCACATGATATGGCTATCAAATGAAAGGGTTTACTGAGAAAAAATAAATAAAAATAAAATGACGTCTCTCTAAATTGAATAAAAGCTTGTGTTTGTAGAGTTTTTTTTATATTTGTATAACTTACTGCTGCCGTCGGGAGGCGGGTGCTCGTATGTGTCCTGACCGGGGTCGAAGCCCTTGGCGGGCAGCTCGTCCGCGAACGGATCGGACAGCTTGAACTTCTTGCCGTCCGTGCCGGTCAGCTCATCCGTCAGCGGGTTGAAGTCCAGGCGACCTGCAAACGAACAATTACATTATATACACTTAACAATACTACATTATATATAGGTAGAAGAAATTGTAATTAGCATTGCGATCGCATGACGACCTCGGTGGCACGGTGGGAGATAAGCCAGCTGTGACGCATGATGTGCAAGTTCGATTCCCGCTGCGGAAGAAATGTTTGCTTTTTCTTCATTTATTTGTTCCGGATCTGTTGTGGTACCACAGTACTTACGAGTACTGTGGTACCACAACAGATCCGGATACCCACGAAACAGGACTATGTAATTATGTGGTTGTTAAGGTGTTTTTGATTTTTTTGCGTACATGTTTTATCTTGTGCAATAAAGATAGACAGTAAAAGCAGATTACTACTGGATTTTGTGGTACTATGTGATGGTAGCCTTGTTCCTAATATATATGATACAGGAAATCCCAATGTGGAGTTAGGGGGTCTAGACAAATACCTTTTGCAATCTTTCCGGATACCAGCGGAAAGTAATATTTGTCCCGACGCTCGGCACACTTTTTATGACAACGTTGTTTTTTTGCTAAATCATAGCTGAAATTTGGAATCTTTAACGGGAACCGAATAAGGATAGAGGACGGTTTTTCGCCAGTTTATATGGTGAATAGTTACCGGCTAGCGAGAGTGCGGTGACCAGCTCGGGGCTCGTGACGAAGCAGTGCGTGGCGGGGTTGGCGTCGTTGCGGCCGGTGAAGTTGCGGTTGTATGACGTCACTATCGTGTTCTTCTCCCCCTTCTTCACGTCTTTGCGGTCCCACTGGCCGATGCACGGCCCGCAGGCATTCGCTAAAACCTATTACAAACAGGTTATATGATACCAATTTTTTTTGCTGACATTTCAATTTTGGTCCCTTCACCTGTTTGTCTTTTATTTATCCGATTGAAATATTGCAGTTGATTTGAATTATTTCAAGGATGGTTTTTAGACAGATTATATCGCCTCAAGAAGTCGGTCCGAAATTCTTTCATCTGTTCTGGTCTCTGGCTCCCACCACTCTCTCTCATGAGAAGTTCATCCATTCTTTCTCATTATTTGCTGTTTGAGGCCACAGTACGCATTCATAAGCTTCCGGTCTACATCATTACTAATTATTAAGTAAATTATATTGTAAAATGAGTATATGATAGCGGCGATGGGTTTTGCAACCCGTCACGTAGAATAACACTTGCGAGCATGCGCCAAATATATTGTTTGCACGTGCCTCTGACTACCCCTTACTTGGTCTACGTACGCACTGAGTAATCTGAGGATATCCATCATGGGTAATACAGTCATGAGCGTGTTTGTTTGTTTTATAATCGTTTTAAAGTTCTGCGTATAAAAGGCCCTTATCCCCCTTCTATTATTTGATGTTGGAGACCACAAGCATCCAATCTTCATTATAGGCATAGAGTAAATTATATAGTTATGTGTAACTCACAGTGCCGCCAAAGTCTCTGAGTGTCTGAGCGATGCCGTCGCGCTCGATGGTGGCGCGGATCTGCTCAGATCCGGGGGTCACGTTGAACGGAACCTTGGACTTGACGCCGTGTTTCAACGCCTGAAACGGAACAAGAGCGAATTACGTTACTCCAGGAAGAAAGCGTGAGGATACTTGCTTCTGCCTAAGTTGTACATGGATAAGTAGCCGATATTATATCATATTTAATAAGTAATTAAAAAATCATAATCATACTAATATACCATACAAATTAAAAAATAAAATTCGGACAAGTGTCCGAATGTTATTTTTTTAAGATTATCTGTGTAGTTTACCTCCTTGACGATGCTGGCGCAGCGTCCCATGTCCTCGTATGAGGAGTTGGTGCAGGAGCCGATGAGGCCGACGCGGATGTCGATGGGCCAATCGTTCTTCTTGGCGACATCACCGAGCTTCGAGATGGGGTTGGCGAGGTCCGGGGTGAAGGGCCCGTTCACGTGCGGTTCCAGAGTCGTCAGGTCGATCTCGACCAGCTGTAGGTGAAAGCATACGGTCAGTGAGGGTCAGGTTGATTTCGACCAGCTGTAGGTATGAGCATACGGCAAGTGAGGGTCACCAGGTCGATAACGACCAGCTTTAGGGAAGAAATGCACTTAAGTATTAAATTGGTCCACATTTTAAACCACATATTAGAAATGTGGAAAATTCCACATGGCGAAGGAAAACATCGTGACACCGGCGATTCTAAGATCCGGTAAATCCAAAGACATGCGCAATCGGTTAGTGTTCCAATAAGCGGCGATGGTCTTACGACCTGTCACGTATTATGCTAACCACTATGCAAAACGTGGGCATATGCCACTTCTCCTATCGATCTATGTACTGAGTATGTCCAGAGGATGTCCATAGGGATTACAGTTGTGAGCTTATTTTTCATAAATAAGCAATACCACCACATACTAGAACCATTCACTCGTGGGTATCACTGATAGCCACGACACAGGGAATCCTAATGCGGGGTCAGAACTATATAAAACATCCGACAGATACATATATCTGTTGAGTGTTTTATTTATTTCATAATCTTATTGTCCTTATCCCACATTACGTGGTGTCGGCACAACATGTTTTCTTCTTCCATCCTCTATCAGCCGTCATCTCAGTACTCATTCCTTGTTTTCTTAACCATGTCATCCTTCACACAATCCATCCATCTTTTCTTTGGCCTACCTCTGCTTTTATTTCCATCCAAATTCATATTTAACACTCTTCTCGTAATGTGACATTCTTCCACATGGGTGATTAGGTGTTTTAATTATTTATTTATTTTAAAGTCAGCTGTAATACCTCGTCGTAAGGTGCCTTCGCGTCAGGCGTGAGTAGGTTCTTGTAGGTGTTGGCGGAGGCTGCGATGTCGTTTCGGCCGGTGGACTTGAGGTAAGCTTCCATGCGAGAGTTGTACGGGAACACCTGTCAATATAATGACCAGTTCAAAAGTGTTATAAGATCAGTTAAACAGTATAATGGACAAAAAGTCAAAATTCATTTAAATAAATAAATAAATATTGCTGGACAGTTTCACACAGCATCATCTAGTCCCAAACTAAGCAGAGCTTGTATTATGGGAACTACATGACTGATATACTACTTATATATGACGGAGCAGAAGTACATTTTTTTTGTAAATACGTACATACATAGAACATCCAGACCCGAGACAAATATTTGCAGCTCATACAAACATTTGTCCCGCGGCGGGAATCGAACCCGCAACCTACTGCGTCTCAGGCGGGCCTGCGCCCACTGCACCACAGAGGTTTATTCATTAAAATCACAATGATGACTTTGAAACGTCGGTTTTTATCTACTGCCTGTTCCTCCGCAACCAAGCCAGGAAAGAAAGGCAAGAAAACAATGCTGGTTATTCTTTTTAATTATCCTTTTACTAAACAATAGATGTTATTATTTTTTATCGAGTTGAAGCATTTCCAAGAGTTTTTATAATCTAAATAATCAGATATTTTATAATATGCCTTATAAAGTTGTTGTTTAATTAAGTTTTTAAATTATATTTGTTAATTAACTATTTTTGTATATCTCTTTGAGTTGATGACTCGTGTGCTGGTAATTTCACCGGCACCCATTCCCTTCAAACTGGAACACAACAATGCGAGCAGTACTGTTTGGCAAAGTTTTGCAAGCGTCCATAGGTTACGGTAACTGCTAACCAACAGATAGGCCGTATGCTTTTTTGCATCTTAAGTTGTAAATTGGTAGTTTCTTGGGTATACTCACGCTGGTGGTGGCTCCGATCTCGGCGCCCATGTTGCAGATGGTGGCCATACCGGTGCACGAGATGGAGTCGACACCAGGTCCGTGGTACTCCACGATGGCGCCGGTACCTCCCTTCACTGTGAGGATGCCGGCTACCTTCAGGATCACGTCCTTGGGACTCGTCCATCCTTTCAGTTGACCTGGTGGAAAAAAACACATTATATCATTGGTTAGCGTCTAATCGTATTTTAAATTCTTTAATTCTTGGTCAAAGAGCACTACTTGTCCTCAAGTCGCCGACTGTTGCCATATTCTGGCTTTTCTATGTAATGTTTTATACAATATTTTAGGATATTATTACGACTATACCACGCACTTTTCTATTCTCCTGCTGACGTTTCGTTGATTGTTTAGAGGCACATGAGCATCTTCCGCGACCACGCGAGACGGAAACAATAGTAAACTACGTAGTATTTTTATAGTCGTAATAATATCCTAAAATTATACCAAACCACGATAAATTTCAATATGATTATACAAAAGTTCGTTGTAGGCAAGCAGGTACTATGCTGTGTATGTGTATTTTTTTAAATATATTATTTTCATAGTATGTGGTTTCATTATCTTTCATACAGGCCTTTCCATCAAAAGGTTGTCTGGTAGAGATCAGATAAGACTGTCCATTGTACAACATTATCAAGTTTGTACTTATTTAAGCTGAAATAGTTGGTGTGCGATAAAGTATTTTCTATCTAAGTATATATCTAACTAACGACGATAAAAAAATGGTAGACGACCAAGCCTAGTATAGTATTAAAATATCTGTGACCAAGCTACGCTCCGAAACTAGGACAGGAACTGGGTGTGACCTGAATTTTACAGTGCTCAAAATAAAAACATAAAAAACACGCTCACGACTGAGCGATCTCCATCATCCCCAGATGCATACAGTACGTAGATTTGTATACCAAGTAGGGGGTAGTCAGAGACACGTCTGAACATTTTTGGCACAGGCCCGTGTCTTGAACGATATTATTGATTTAATTTAATACGATGCTAGATAAAAATGTATTGCCTAATCTGTAAGTTGTGCTGCAATCTGTATGTATAAATGACTCAAGACTTTGGCGTTTTGATAATAATGTGATAACTGCTACTATCAGTCAACCAGGCACTTGTAAAGTATCAATACATCAATACATTATCATCAATCATTGGATTGCGTATAAAACTGTCTGTTATCAACTATTTTATTTTATCAACGAAGTATTATAATTTTTGTCATGATCATTCTCCAACTATTTTGCCTACAGTATCACACAATACATGATTTTTCGATTGCTTCAATATAATATCAAACTGGGCGTCTAGGTAATATTACAGAATAGACAAAGGCGTCTCTGTCTGGACAGTTTAAAAAAAACACTAATGTGGCATGTTTTTGCCTAAAGCGTAGCGCATCCAAATCATATTTAGAGAGAACTAGTCCCGTATCTCTATTGGATGGTGGCTTATTAGTAAAGGGCGCTAGTGAGGTTGCGATATCTGAGTTTGCCACAGAACATAATTTACTATTGTATGCCCGGAATACAGTTAAACAGTTTAACAACAAAGACTATTCTGATACGTCCAGCAGTGCACTTTGATCTTGACTTTGAACCCTTTTGACTGTTTATAAGAATTTCAACCAAACCAAACATACGAGGTATCTCCAAAACTACAGAATTATTTTTAAAATTACATTTAAATATGAACATTAACATGGAGAAGTGTTAAATATTCAATCAAATGTGTTCATTCTGCCCTTTTTAGTGAAGTGACCAATTGGTCACTTCACTAAAAAGTCATTTATAAGGCGTATAATATTACGTCGAGGCTGAGTGCCTCGTATTTTTCGTCAGTAATAACACCAGTGATAAGATAAGAATCTTTGACTGTTTGTGGAACTTAATAACACAATGTATCTATGTACCTACTTGTCTATAAGTAGGTAAATGTTGTTAGATCTTGTTGGACTAATGCTCTTTCTCAATTATTTAGTTCACTTTAAGCTGGCACACTATAGCTGAATGAAGAATCATAAAAAAACAAGCAGCGGTTTTTGCCGAATTCTTCTAAGAATTGGTCACACGCGAGAAATCGGCGTAAATTCAATTAAAAATTTACGTAGTTTTATGATTTGATTATTTTTATATAAAGTCAATTAATAAAAACTTACTGACTTTGACTTTGAAAATATACCAGTACGAGAAACAATTTGAGTTGTAAACAAAACTAAGAATTCTGTTGTAAAAATAGCAGTGCAATTTTAAATAGACACGTGTATCTACTATGTAATGAACCTACAAATAGAACTGTATCTATCTATCTAAATAGTCCTGCCTCACACTAGGGAATCCTAGTGTGAGGCAGGACATAGGTACCAGCAAATAAGAGTACCTACTATAATGCTGGACATTTTTCACACAGCAACATCTAGCCCCAAAGTAAGCAGAGCTTGTGTTATGATAACTACATGACTGATATACTACTTATATACTTTTTTTTTTGTAAATATGTACATACATTTTATACATAGAAAACATCCAGATCCCGAAACAAATATTTGCATATGCAAACATTTGTCCCGCGGCGGGAATCGAACCCGCAACCTTCTGCGTCTCAGGCGGGCCTTCGCCCACTTCGCCACAGAGGTCGTCTATAGCACATACCGGGAAAAATATCTACAGAAAATGCATTTATCCAGTAGCGAAAATCGAACCCGCACCCCGCCTCAGCTGGCTACCCGCCCACTGCATATTATTACACGATGTCGTCAAAAAACCTTAATCAGTAGATAATCTGAAACATTAACGTCGATATGACGTACACTATGTAAAATAATACATAGTGTACGTCATATCACTGACTTGAGCTTCTGTTTTACTTACAAAGAAATCGACAAATGGTATAATTAAATATTGCGTCTGTACATAGTGCTAAATTGTAGTCTCACAAATAAGTCACGTGAGTTGGCTGTAGACACAGAATATGTAAGTATAACTATGTGAAGTATTACACTATGTCTATACTACTAGTACGTAGTCTGGAATCTGATATCAACTGCGCATTTTGACTCGGCTTACATTCATTTAGAACAATTGGCGAGGTAAAAATAATACACGAACAGTGCGCCACATACAAAACATCTTCAGTTCTGGAATTTAGCAAAAAGTGCTTCAGAAAAAACATAGAAGTAATGTGTAATATCTCAAAAATTCAACCTATACGAGACTCGAGCCCAAGCGGGAGGGAACCCAACTAAGCCACGAGATAACAGCTTGTCGAAATCCTTGGGACGTTTCGGTTCGTGTGGGTTCACACTTTAAACAACAAAATAACCAAGAAATTCAGTGACAATAATGTCACTTGTATACGACTAGTTACTCAATTAGACGAATGAAACCGCACGTAAAACCTAGTTGTACGATTTATTTTTATAAGTTTCGCTGCACATTGCCTCACACATAGAATGCTAATCTATCTACAGCGCACTGACATTGGCACTTGGCGATATTCCAACCGCGATCGAGCTATTCCAGTGTCCCATACAAACATGATACGAACAAACCTAGCACGCGAAATGGGGGACAAAGATTTCTAAATTGATTTGTTTACTTCCTCCGTGTGAGAGAGGAAAGTATGAAAAGGTGAGCTTCAAGACTCCACTCATATACGTTACAATGCCCGTTTTAAAACTTAGAGAAAGGTTTAGGCATGTCTTGAAAGATTTATATGAAAAAAAATAATGTTTGCTTGAGCTTAGCACAGACGAACAATAGGCTCTTCTACACTAATATTATAAAGAGGTATTTTGTAAGTTTGGATGTAGGAGATAATCTTTGAAACCAGTCGGATTTAAAAAAATCTTACACCAATATTTCGAAAGTACCTTCAGGGTGGACATAGGCTTTAAATATACCGTTAAAATAAAAGTGTCTTTTATTGAGACCAGTTTTAGTTTTTTGTAAGTCGACGAAAAAGTTCGAGCGAATGCGTCTCTATAACGAAAGCGGTCTTAACGGTTAAGAGCTACTTAATAATAATAAAAAAATAATTTATTTGCCTGAATGCGGCAGTACAAAGTTATTTACTATATTTTAAGGAGCTCACATTCCCCAATATCTGGGATGCAACTTGTCATCGGCTACTTTCTATCCAGGTACTACGCGGGCGAAGTATTGTGTTAAATATAATTTAACTTCAGTGTTGAATTTAATCATGAGATATACAAATATTGAAATCAACTATCAAGGTAACACTTTCGAGTTCATAGTCAAAACCTTTAAGGAAATCAGTCTTGGATTTAGCAATGGATTTTTCCACTCTAAAAATAAAGTGCGCATTTACACACACAGAAAGATGAAGAAAAACATTGTTAGAAAACTAGTGCTGACATAAAACGCGCCATCGGCTAGTGTTCCGATAAGCGGCGATGGATTTGCGGATCACGTGGAATGCTAAGACGTTGTCATGTGTTATAATATAATGTTTAGACTAGCTTCTGACTACCCTCTACTTGGTCATGGGAATTATGATTTTTTTTTCAATTCCCAATAGCAATGTGGTGTTAGAGGAATGGGGATTTATAATATAAATTATATAGTATAACTTACCAGTGAGCTTGACACCAATAACTTTCGGGCACTTGAGTTCCCAGGGAATGTCTGCCATCACGTCCACAGCGTCAGCGCCGCCGACACCTGCGAGAGATCATTCTCAACATTATCATAACAAGTACTTATATTTTTTTTCAGGAAAAAAAATACTGCCTTTTTAAATAACGGTAAGTTATAAAATTTCATCCTCATCCATGGCGGTATCATAAGATTTATATGGGGCCATCCTTGAAGTATATACTTAAAGAAATCGTTAAAATCGGTTCACAATTGGCGAAGATATCGAGTAACATACACAAAGAAAAAAAAACATACAGACAGATTGAGAACCTCCTCCTTTTCTGGAGCCGGTTGAAAATATGAAATGTTGTTAATATGATGTAGTGTTGACAATATGGAGGTGTTTTAAATGCAGTGGACCAACACAGTGTGTCTGCCACATAGGCCATGTAAGCCTCCTATCCAATGGCATTCAGAGTTTCTTGATGCACTCTTTGAGAGGTAAACCTCTGTTTTTCAATTTGAAATGTTACTTGTAATGATTTTGATGTGCTCTCGTTTTTATCCTTCTGTGTTTTCATAGATGCTACTTTTGGATCCTTCTTGCTTGACAGGATTGTAGAATAATCAGCATCCTTTCAAGTTTAAGATTGCACTATGATTTTTCAATTTTATCGAAGCATTCAAAGGCAGCAAATACTCACCAATGCACAGACCGCCCAGACCACCTCCATTGGGTGTGTGGGAGTCAGTTCCAATCATGAGAAGGCCAGGGAAAGCGTAGTTCTCAAGGATGATCTGATGGATAATACCAGACCCTGGTTTCCAGAAGCCCACGCCGTACTTAGCGCCAGCTGTCTCCAAGAACTTGTATACCTCTTTGTTGATGTCCTGTTGAGGTAGGTTTGTAAAATTGCAAGAAGTAAATGAATGAAAATCAACTATGTAGATTTATAGCGACACTCAATACTAATAATTAGATAGAAAAGCTAAAAAGATGTTTAAACAATTAATTTAGTTCAGTAAAACAATAGTCAAACCAGTAAAATTCAAACTATTCACTATTGACAAGTGATTCTGAAACTAATCACAAAAAACAATATTTATAAATAAAATGGTCATTTTATTGTTTTTAAATTGCTAGTGGTCCTTGCTATACAGTTGCAAAACATTTCAGACAGACAGAGTTACCCAGCAACTCATATATTTAGGCAAAATTAGATGAGAACATACCTTAGCTCTAGCTAAATCCTGGGCCCCTCCGACCTGGGCTTCGATCAAGTGGTCACAGTGGATGGTTGACGGCACAGCCACACGGGGCAGACCTGAAGAGATGAATTGTAACATGGCCATCTGTGCAGTGGCATCTTGCATGGCCACGCGGTCAGGGCGCAGGCGGAGGTAGCTGGTTCCACGCTCTATTTCCTAGACAGACATACATAAATTTTACATTATTTAATTTTTGTGGTCCGTGCCGGAAGTTCCATGGCCTCAACCTGTAGTAGAAAGATCAGTAAGAATCATGTAAGTATTGGTGCACCTGGTCAGTTCCTAAGAATATAATTATCAAAAGGTATAATTCATACCAATTATAGTTTTTATTTAATAAAAACTAAAAAAAAAGTTTAGATAATCTGCAAAAAACTTGAAGAATTAACTACCCACAATTGCCATAATATTATAAGGTAATATATAAAATCATGGAAGGAGACTAGCAACCAATACAGGTATGACATGTAAGTCATTTCAATAATACCAAAACATTGCATGTTCAAAAATCATGATATTCACCGCACTGTACTAGTTCCAGAATTTTAAAGGTCATGAATTTTTCTCATAAAAATATTGTGATAAGGAAATTGAATATTTACCTGTCCTTTAGGATCATCCAAGTGCGAGTACAGCACCTTTTCGGACAAGGTCATATCCCGACCTAACCTCTTCTTGACTATCTCCAGATTCTGTGTCAGCTTGGCGTACGGCAGCGGAGCCGGGTCGAACTTCGACATAGCCACCTACAAACCACCGGAAAACACTTTACAACACGTAAAAGTCACTTTTTTCAACATTTTATGACTTTTGTGCGGTTACATAACAACTTTGAACTTTCACTGAAAACACTATTAAATTCACTTTTTAGTGTCTGTGGGTACCTGAGCGGCCGCGGCAGTGAGCGGGGACACGCTGAAGCATCTTTGCTGGATCTCCAGAAGAACCGTCTTAGTCCTGCTACCCTGAAACAAAATACCTCTTATCAGCACTGCTAGAATTTACACCAACAACCAGCGATGATCCCAGATAACTGAGGCGGAACTAAATCATTTCAGCTGGATATACTACGAATAACCCCTGACCTCACATTTATTTTACGTGACTTAATAATTCACCTGCCTTACTGAAAAAATAATTTGAGTTATTTTATCAGTAATATGGAATAGTTACCGATAATTATGTAAATTAATTCAAAAGGTTACAGGCCGTTAATGCTTCTTTCATCTCAGTATAAATTTATGGAGGAAACATATGTACGGGAACGTGAATTAATTTTTAAATCTTACCTGGCCATGCAAAACTCGAATACAGTGCGCCATGGTTGCTGGACTTCAGACTATCAGTAAAGTTTGAAACAATAATGATATAATTATTTATTTAGTACGCAACATGGATTTCGAATAATTATTCGTCGTTTTGAATCACTGTTCACTGCCACAAGATATCTTACGAAGTTGCGAATCAATCGTTTCTTTCCACTGCTATTGAAAAAATAATTGACATTTGGCAGATTGGCAGTTTGTTAAACTGACTGTGACATGAGAATTTTGTTAAATAGTTAACATTTGACAGCTCTCTGTAAGGGAGGGACGCGACTCACCAATATTACTGAAAATTTATATAAAGAGACGCAGAAGGTTGCGGGTTCGACTCCCGCCGCGGGGCAAATGTCTGCATTTGTCTCTGGTCTGGGTGTTTCCTATGTATAATATATATATTTATTAACAAAAAATATATATAATTAGTTAGCAGTCATGTATTTCCCATATTACAAGCTCTGCTTACTTTTGCTTGGGCTAGATAAGAAAATGACCAACAATAATTATTAAAGAAATTAATTCAAATAAGGACACTGACATATCTCAATTAAAATTCAATGTCCTACTATATACTCGCACAGAGTCACTTTAATGTATGGCCTGTAGGACTACCATCAAGTCTTATTGCGATATAATTCAGGCAAAGATGTCAAATCCTGCTTTGCAGTTGAGGACGCTATATAGTCGTCAATCGTAAAGCGGGATTTGACATCTTTGCCTGAATTGAATAGCAATAAGACTTGATGGTTAGGCTCTGATATTGAACAGTCTTATATATTTCACAACTGTCCAGTATTCAAAGCAATACTATGCAATACAGGGGGTATACGCTGAGTTAAAACCATGTCACCCCCTTTTTCCCTCCTTTAATTATGATTATCACCCCATTACCCCCCTTAAAGTGGAAATTTCCAAAAATCCTTTCATACGGTCTAGTAAATGCGTTTCGTCCGAGCTTTTATCCGGGTAGGTACCACGCTGGTGAAGCCGAGGGCAGTAGCTAATTTATCATAAATTTGTAATATTCATTTATTTAGCCATTTTATTATAGTTACATAAAATTGGCATGTCAAACTATACATAATCTAGAAATGTCAAATTGTAAGTTCAAAACATAAGTTCTCTAGATTATATTTACTATGCATGCAAATCAGAAGAAGAAAATGAATGAGTAGCTACATAGCGCTTGTTTACCTACACGTTACAAAAAAAAAAATATTCAATTCAGATTCTACTACCTAGTGATACAGTATTTTTGTATGCATTGTGTATTTTAATTATTCTGTTTGTTTTATTGTAAATTTTATAGTTAAATTGGCTATTACAGTGTTCCTTTAGTGGACTTAATTATTTTAACCTGAACCCTAGCTCGAACAATATATTCTAAGGGCCCTGCCATGTCTTGACGAATAAGTTTATTTACTATAAACTCAATCCTCTGCATCAGATACTCTCTCAGGAAAACAGATCAATACTACTTTATTTGTATTTTGCCTAAAGAAGTACTTCAAAAATTGGGTACTGTTGTAAAATAATCGAAATTAATTAAAAACACCTCGACCATCGATATTATCCTTTTCAACTATTTGAATTGATTAGTAAACATCAAAATGTTTACTAATCAATTCAAATCAATCAATTAAATGTCAAAACATATCGGCGCAAAGGCGTTATTCTGCTTCTACAATGAGTCTTCGGCGCAGAACCACGAGTTACTTAACGAATCACTTAGATTGTCAAATTACAGTGTAAAATCATTAACTAATGGATGATTATTATTTGATTGTTGTAATCAAATAATAATTAGGTTATTAATTCAAAACCATTTGTAAACATCAATGATTAATGATTCCAGGTAGTTTTAGCTTGTTCGCACAAGTTGTTTGCTCGAATCTTTGTTTTTGCATAAATACGGGTGACGGACGGAGTACGATTCATTCTCGCTCGAGCCGTCGGACCGTAGAGACCTCGAAAGTCTCTGTACAACCAAGAATAAATTAGAAGAACATCTCCTGGAGTTTCCTTTCGTCATCAACTATGAGTGACCAGCATGCTGGTGATGATAGTGACGTTAGCATTGCTGACGTCACACTTTTTATAGACCACCTTGGAGCTTCAGCTTCGTCATACATTTTAATCATAATAAAATATCAGCTCATTTTAATACTCCCGTGTTTGATCTAGTAAAATAATGATTGTTACAATATGCCATTTTATTTTTACCAACTAAGATATTTTTAGCTACTTCTAGCAACTTTTCGCAAGATATCCAGCTACTGGCTAAAGGCAGCAGTTGGCAACACTGCAAACTGGAGTATAGTTCCTATTTATGGTCTGTTACTATATCTTTGTTTAACCGATTCCGTGCGGATGGCACCGCAGTGGCGCCATGGAAATCTTTTGTGTATGGCGTTTGGCACCCGACAGGTGCCAAAATTTGAATCAATAAAACTCGTATAATTTGACGTTTATCAAAGGTGTTCTGTGAACAAAAGTGTCTTTATTTGTCACACAGATCCTTCCTCGAGTGTCAGTTTCAGGATATCGCGTGATTTCGCACACTTCAGAGATTGTAAACCTTTTCAATAAAAAAAATATTATGCCGTTTTGCAAATGTATTATTTGTTACAAATCTGTATTGTAAGTACTTACTTACCAGCTTAAAAAATCATAACCATAGCCAGGAATGTCAGATGTAAACGGACTGCCGTTAAGTCAATATAGTTTGTTTTTGATGAGTACAACAAAAACGATTCTTAGAAAAGAGAAATATTGTTAGCTATGCGGTTGTCTCAAAAAGTCAGCCGATGTAATCTGTTTACTTATTCGTTTACAAAGAAATTAAACAATTAAACTAAACCATAAATAAACGTCTCGCACTGATTGATGTGCCGCGTTCGAAACCAAAATAAAAGACTATTGTTAAGTGCATATAATGTAAGGTTAAAACGAGATAGGTAGGTATGCGTATTTTTTATGACTTGTATCGCTGGGGTGGTTCTTCACCCAAAGTCAAACGTTGGGTATTTGTTTCTATTTTTACTTCTGGTTTGCTTTCTGTAGTGATCAGACAACACAAGACAAGAAACAGTATTTAGCTAATCGTACTTTGGTGTTTATCTTCATCTGAAAAAATAGCGTGGTCAGGGGTATTTTGATATTCTATTAAAAACCTGTCATGAATTTGAATTTTGATTCCAAGCAAAACAATAGAAAATAACTATCATAGCGCTCTGCATATTTAAATTGTTCATAATTAATTCTACAGTAACACTAAATCAATTAATCCATCAAAAAACTACAAAAATGTTTACAACACCTGATTGAAATAATGCAATTACCTTCCATTTCCGTTAATACACGTAGATAGTCACTTTTATATGTATTAATCGAAAAGTTAAACCGTTTTCGTTCGGTTTCGAGTGGCGATTAAACTTACAGCACGTTTAAACAGGAAAAAAAGCGATAAGTTACAATTCATGGCGGAGGGCACCTTAGTGGTGCCAACAAAGTCCCTGGCGTAAGGCGCCACAGTGGAGCCACAAAATATTTGTTCGCCGCCAGGCGCAAAAGTTTGCAATATGCCATTTTATTTTTACCAACTAAGATATTTTTAGCTACTTCTAGCAACTTTTCGCAAGATATCCAGCTACTGGCTAAAGGCAGCAGTTGGCAACACTGCAAACTGGAGTATAGTTCCTATTTATGGTCTGTTACTCTATCTTTGTTTAACTTGATAAACGTTGTTCCGTGGGTGGGGGTCGTACGTTATCCTAATGGAAATAGAAATGTCTTATTTTTATAATTCCTGACTGTTAATGAGCTAAAAAAGTGAACTAAATCAACAACATTTTGTTATTTTCAGTAGCTAAAGTTCTGTTCATCTACCTACATGAAATTTATGAAAGCAAAACAGCAAAATGAATGCGACCATACAAGTAAACACCCACTTTGTTTTCGCTAATATTGACTAAAATAAACATCTAAATGTTTCATTCAATAGCCTGGTATTTGTTTGAATTAATGCAAATTTCCTAGTCTCAATGTTGAATTACTGATTTATGAAGTCGTAAAAATGTTATTTGTTTACCTAAACTGGTACTATATGGTTTTGCAGGAAATAGAAGGTATTGACGACTACTGGGGGCCGGCATTTCGTTCGGTATACGAAGGTGAAGGCCATGAAGCATTTGTGCAACAGCTTGATGAGAGGATTGTGCAACATGATAAGGAAATTGAGAAGCTCTGTAACTTTCATTACCAGGTAAGCTCAGACAGAACTTCGTCACAATAATTTGTCACTGATATAGAAGTCATCACAGATAAGAATAAAACTGATTAAGTGTGAGCAGGGCACTAACTGTTGAATCTCTGCTAAATAAGACCCTGTGATGGACACATTGACAATCTGTGTAGGCTCAGAAACAGTCTCAATCTAAAAAAAAGACTGAAAAATTTGGGTAAAGTAAGCCAGGCAACTAAGTACATAATAGTTTACTTGGTGCTTCACTTTTGAATATAGTATTGAGGAATATATATTTGCTTGTCTGATAAGGTAAATTTAAATAGGATGACAAGGGTGGTGGCTTTTAGAAGTAATTGAAAAATGAATGAGATAATTTCTTTAAGATTTAGTTGTTGTTTGGTTTGTATGTTACTCAAAAATAAGTTGATTAAACAAATTAATGAAGATTTTATTTTCACAAATGATGACACATCACTTACATATTTTTTAAATAATTTGTAACATAATTATTAACAAAAACTAAATAGCATGTGTTTTACATGTGAGATTTTTCTTTTTATTAACAAGCCTATGAAACAAAAGTGGCAAAGATGTCCTCACAAGCCTGTCAAGTCAGCTAGTGTGTTTGATGGCTCTGTTGAAAATCACCACAGCCAGGAGGCATCTACTCATCATCTTTGTGGCAATCATGACGGAAGCCACCATCAATACAGACGCTGTATTGCCTTCTTATGGTAGTGATGATAGATGTGGAGCAAAAAAGCGATGCGTCAATCCTAGTAGTTCCTAGCAATGTCAACCCAAATTGTGATGTTGTATCCCCAGAAGTGGATAAAAATTCTGATGATGAATATCATGGCTATACCAATGGTACTCCAGAATTGGGTGATGATATTGAAGCAAAAGAGAATTGGGAAGTAGCATCTGAAGGCTTCTCATATTATGAAGAGTATGAGACCGAGAAAACATTGGAAACATGTTACACATACATGAAAGAAGCCTCTAAGAGGCGCTATAAATCCTTTCGGTACACTGGAACTTTCATAATAGGTCACTAGACCCTTAGAGATTTACCATAATTACTACCTCCACCTTGTTACTGACGTAACGCAGGGTAACAAGGAAAGAACCGGTGATATGAATAATGAATGCGTGATAGGTTAGGATTTAGTTTAGTCTAGAACTATTGCTTCCAGAACAAAGCTGATGTGATTATTATTGTGAATTAAGTGCTTATTATGTGAGGTTATTAGTGTTATATTTTGAAGTTACATTAAAAATCATGGCAGTAATGTTCCTGATAAAGTTTTAGTATTACCATTTTTTTTTAAATATGTTATTCAAATAAAATAAAACCTTTTACTACGCAAAAAATACATTGTTTTATTTCACCCTGCAACATTTAGTAAACTATTATTTTCTGGGGTAACCCAACGCGCTGTAAATATTATAAATTATAATATTATAACTTAAAAATAAATGCTATAATCTACACCTAACTGAAGAGGGACTGCAATACAATTATATCCCATTATCCAAGTACTACAAGCTACTGATACACCTTGTCAGTCTTGTCCGCAACGTCGCCCGTCGGTCGGCCCACCACCAAAGCTCCTTGATGACCTTTATCTATACTTTATATCGATACTAATATCTTACTAATAATAAAGCTGAAGGGTTTGTTTGCGCGACTGATCTCTTTAACTGCCAGTCTGATAAAAAAAAAGAATGCATTTGGTTTTGCATTTCCCAATTCATGAGAAAGGTATAGGTTATTTAACATCACCGTACGATTATTATAAGCTGAGCAAAATAAGTAATAGCGCGGGCGGGTGATTCGACGTGTGGATCTTGGTCCGACGGCGGCCGTGGCACTGACATTCCCTCATAAAATCGAGTAGCACTTCAGTTTTGCAATAGAGGTCACTACAACATTATGCGCCGAGCAATAGAATCTCGAGTTCATGATGAACCAGAAGATAACTGATCGGCGATATTGTAACCTAACGGTTGCAACTCGTTAAATTAGACCGTTGGACACATACTGTTGAGTAGACTTAGGTCTCTCAACACATGTCCAACACATGTCACATGTCCAACTAGAACATGTCCAACTGCTGGGTATAGACCCCGCAGTGTGTTTCTAACCGTGATGATGATAAATGCCCAAGAATACGAGGTACCGAATTATATCATCGTAGTTCTATAATAATGCTCTAATCAACCTACAGGGCCAACATCTAATTATGATTTCCACGCTTAAATATCTAGATAAAATGTAGGGTAAGAATTTATGTACACTTTGACATTCCAATGTTATGTAACTACAACGAAATTATTAACTAAATAAATATCTATAAAATGGTTTTTAGGGTTTCATTGACTCCATCCGTGAGCTGCTAGAAGTGAGATCGCACGCTGAGGAGCTGCACGCAGAGATATCCAATGTGGACGCTAATGTCAAGGAGACGACTGAAGGTGAACATGACCCAACTATTTTTTTTTTGTTCTGCTGAAAATCGCTGTGAAATGTCTTCATGCCCTCTACTTTGGTGACACTTCACGTTCGATAAACGTTACGGAAGTATACAGCTGTTTCAATTACATTGATCAGGCCGTGGTCACCAAAACGAAACAATTTCCAACCGTGTCTGTTTGTGAATTTTAGGCATCTGCACAAAAGCCGAAGAGCTGATCAGGGCTCGCCGAGTGGAACTCAACATTGCTGCCACCATTGAGAAGATGGAACTGTGTCTTCCTCTGCTAACTACATACTCCAAGCTTAAGTCGCAGGTTGAAGCAAAGAGGTTGGTTCGTTCGTTCTGTAGGTATATATTGGTCACCCAATAGTTTTTACGTAGCTAGATATATATAATGGCGTTCATGCCCTAACTGACTCAACATAATGTGATTCTACAGAAAAAGTCCTATAAAGAATTAGGTACAGTCATGACCGATCGGCGCACACACATGGACGTGGCACCTATCCAAATCGTTATAGTTATTGATTAAATACAATGTGTTTTTTTTTACCTATACGCAAGGAGCGGTGCATGGGTGTCGTTGAAATTACGGATACATGAGACTTTTCACCATTACGTAGCCATTAGGGCTTCATACGTTATGTTTACCGCTTTTCAACAAGATCTGTATGCTTGAATACCTCTTAAGCTGTATAAAAAACATATTGCAGGTATTACCCAGCGCTAAAAACCCTGGAGCAGCTGGAACATGTGCTGTTACCACGGGTGGGCCCTTACAAATGGTGCGCCACCATATCGGCGGACATACCTCGGCTCAGGCAAGCGATTCGAGACGCCTCCATGGCGGACCTGAGGGACTTCCTCGAAAACATTCGCAAGCTAAGCCCACAGGTGAGCAGATTACGTAATCAAATCAGCAAAAAGGAAATCCGTTGAAAACCCAAAGTTATTACCAAGTTTAATTATTAGAGTAGCTTGTTTACCGATATAGCTCTTAAAAGTAATTTGAGTCGATCTTGTTTATCGATATGAACTCCTAGTTATTCCTTGTGATTATACAAAGAATTTTCAATTTTATTTAACATTAACACGATAAACAGCGAAGAGCATTCAATTCAGCGCGTGGGAGTCGATCTTGACCGATATTAACTTTCAGAAGATATTTGAAAGTCGATTGAGCGAGTATGCCTGAGTTTTTGAGAATGTGGGGTTAAGTTAATAAGTCTGTACTTTAGCAGGAATAATGTTTTTATTTGGGTTAGTGTTATGAAATAGTGTTGTTGTATTTTAGTTTAATTTGTGTATTTGGTTAATATTTAGTTTAGTATATTTAGATGTAACGATTTCACCCGTTATGTTACATTTAGTAAATAAAGAGTTCGAATTTGAATCGATCTTGTTCACTGATAAAGCTCTGAAGTAGTGTCAATTAGCAAGTTGAATATAGTTATAACTGTTTGAAAAAAATTAGTCGATCAATATTACGACCAATCATTGCCATTTCTTTCAGGTTGGTGCAATGGCTCTGAAACAAAGTCAAGAAATGATGGGTAGGAATCTGGCGACGATTGTCAAAAACAAAAAGGGTAGGTAAACATCTCCTTACAAAATAAAATATAATGTTTTAGTATTATTGTAAGGGGAAATCCGTGTTTATTAATGTTATGTCGGTATCAAGGAAACACGCTTAGCTAGTACAACCGTTTATTGTAGACTGAAGTTGAACTATGCATACACGCGTGCCCGGCGCACGCACACTACCATACACTACAATCCTCCACCCTTATTTTAATACCCGTAGTCTATTATTACTTATTAATATTTATGAAGGTAAGTAATTGTTTTCTAAACAAAATATATACTTATGCTATACCTATATGCTATAACCTTATCGGTATTACACAATTAAACTTTGTAATTAGGTGGCTTACTATTTAACCGACACTGGCGCATAGGACGGGGCTGGATCGGTTCAGAAGTAGGCAAGGCCGACGCTGGTGGTTCTTCACAGTCCTGGAATTGATCTTGGACGTCATTCCCCTCTGGTAATATTTCAGATGCATTCTCCCGAGAATGGCTCGGACTGATCCTTCCACCATCACCCGCTGCTTCCTCCGTGAACTCTTTGCTAAAGGACGGGCTAGAAGGACAGATGAGTGAACTCCGTTTACGTTGCCTAAGCTGATCAACATGCTTATGCGACTCCCTACCTACCGCATCGGTTACCCTGTAGTCTGTAGCACCCAATTTCTCCGTCACTTTCCCCGGCACCCATCTATCCGCTCCTCTGTACTGGCGTAGCCAAACCTCATCGCCAGAACGTAGTTCACGTGAACCACATAACCCAAACTTCTGCTGCCTGTTTTGAGCTTGTCTTACTTTGGCGTCCCTATCTGGCCTCAAAGAATCGAGTTTGTTCCTCAACTTTCGACCAAACATTAACTGTGCTGGTGTTTCCCCCGTTGTGCAGTGTTCTGTATTACGATAATGCAGCAAAAAATTGTTTAAAAATAACGTTATATCTAAATTTTCTCTAATTGCTTTTTTAATTACTCTTTTGATCGTTCTTACGGCATTTTCGGCAGCTCCGTTTGATGCCGGATGGTATGGCGCCGAAAACAAATGGTCCACACCGTTTGAACTAAGAAATTGCGAAAATTCACTACTCGTGAATGGGGGGCCGTTATCGGAAACTATCTGTTTAGGTAGACCAAAACGGGCAAAGATATCACTTAATCTGGCGATAGTGTGACACGCTGCTGTACTTGGTACTTGACTAACTTCTATCCATTTGGTCCTAGCATCTACTGAAACCAAATACATCCTGCCGTTGATTGGCCCCAGAAAATCTAGATGTACCCGAGCCCATGCTTTATCTGGCCAGGGCCACGGACAGGGCGCGTGTCGCGGTGGCGCGTCCGCCTCCGCTGCGCAGGTGCCGCAAGTTCGGCATATTGATTCAATGGCTTCATCAATGCCTGGCCACCATACATAGCTTCGAGCGAACGCTTTAGTTTTGACGATACCCATATGCGCCTCATGTAACTCGGATAATACTTTAGGCCTACATACTTCCGGTACAACGACTCTGTGACCCCACATAACACAACCTAACTCTTCATATAGCTCTTTCTTGCGATTAAAATAAGGTCTGAGCGAAGTTATTACGTTATCAGATGGCCACTCGTCTCTGAGGTAAGACAAAACTCGACCTAATAATAAATCTCGACTAGTTTGTCTTTTAATTTCATGATAGTCCATTAGCATTGCATTTTGCGCGAAATGCAAGAACGTTTGTTCGGGGGCCCTTGTTTTTTGTTGGCAAGACGAACGCGCTGGTAATCGGGACAACCCGTCCGCTCCATTATCTTGAGATCTTACAAATTCAATGTCGTAAGTATACGCTGTTAATTTAATGGCCCAACGTTGTAACCGACTCGCTGCCATTGACGGAATCCCCTGTTTAGGTCCAAAGATGGTAACCAACGGTTTGTGATCGGTGCGCAATGTAAAACGCCTTCCATACAGGTACTGATGCAATTTTTCTAAGCTAAACACGATCGCCAGCGCCTCCCGTTCGATTTGCGAATAATGTTTCTCAGCAGTGGATAGTGAGCGCGAAACATAGATAACCGGTCTCTCCCGCAGCGAGCCGCCCCCTGCGCCCGCGTACTCCCCTTCGCACAGCTGAGTTAACACTCCGCCCAGGCCGCGCGCGCTTGCATCGCACGTCAAAAACAAAGGCTTGTTCGGGTCGTAATGCGCAAGGACATCTACACTAGTTAAAATCGATTTCACTTTTCTAAATGCTAACTCGCACTTCTGGTCCCATCTCCACGTAATATCTTTTTTAAGCAAGTTATACAGGGGCGCTAAAATGGCGCTTAAATTTTTTACAAATTTCGCATAAAAGTTAATGGTACCTAAAAATGACTTCAACTCCGTAACATTACTAGGTTGTGGAATGTTTAATATACCTTCTACTTTCCCCGGGTCGGCCTTGATTCCATCTGCCGATATAATGAAACCTAAGTACTTTACTTCATTGGTCATAAAAAAACACTTATTTTTTTTTAGTTTTATTCCGTTGCTATGCAATCTTTTAAATAGTTTTTCTAAGATCTCTAAATGTTCAATCATAGTAGCCGATCCTATGATAATATCATCCAAAAATACCTGAACATTAGGAATATCATTAAGGAGTTGCGACATTATTCGTTGGAAAATACCTGGACTCGAGGATAATCCATAGACTAATCTTTTATATCTAAATAGCCCCCTATGTGTGTTTATGACGGTTAAATTATCAGGATCTTCCAACTCAATCTGATTATACGCCTGGGAAAGATCTATTTTCGACAGTATTTTAGCCCCATTCAGTTTGACTAACAGGTCATCGATACGCGGTAAAGGATATCTATCGATCAGCAAAACAGGGTTCAATGTCACCTTATAGTCGGCACAGATACGGAGTCCACCATCAGCCTTACGCACAGGTACCAGTGGAGTCGCCCAGTCCGCGCTTTCGACGGGCTCGATGACGCCGGTACGCAGCATTTCGTCCAGCTCCTCATCCACCCGGTCTCGTAGCGCGTACGGCACGGGCCTCGCGCGACAGAACACCGGCGTTGCACCCTCTCGCACTCGCAACCGAGCCTTGCCTCCCTTGAACCAGCCCAGTCCCTCCGTAAACAATTCTTTATATCTGGAAAGCAATGACATTAAATTATTGTTACAATTATTTTTATTCTCTTTGTAGCATACCACATTTTTAAACAAGGTAGGAATCTTTATTTTTAATTCTGAAATCCACTGTCTTCCTAATAGCGTTGTAGTGCCGCCTTCTATAACAAAAAGTTCTAACCTTTTTGATGTACCTCCATATCTTACTGCCGGTTTAATTACACCGAGAGGACTAATTTTGACACCATTATAAAATTTAAACACTAAGTTAGATCTTTCCAAAGGCCTATTACTAAAATACTGGTTATACGTTTTTTTACTAATACAGGACACCAGTGAGCCAGTATCAACTTCCATGGTTAATTCAGTTCCATCAATACATAACGATAATCTTACCGGCTTATAGCCGTTTAAACAGAGCTGATGAAGATCTTCCTCCCACACCTCGTCGTCCGAGTGTGGGTACTCGTCGTCTCCCGACAGCGCCGACCGCGCTATGCTCCCCAAGTCGACCTCCCCGTCGTCCGCCTGCACGTGCGCAACCACGCCGTCGCTGGCACGCCCTGATCGAGACGGACACACCCGCCGAAGATGACCACGTTGCCTGCACTTGCCGCAGACAAATGTTTTGTAGCGACAAACATCACTCCGATGATCCGATGCCCCGCACACGTTGCAAGAAACCCGATTGTTTCCGCCGCTTCTGTGATGAGCTCGCGACTTGTAGTAGCCGGGCGCGCCGCCACGGCCGCGCCCTCGCCGCGCGACTCCGGCATGGAGTAGGTCGGAGTTGGCGCTGGCGCTGGCACTGGCTGATGCTGTGTCGGCGCCGCCGCCGTCGGTCCGCTCGACCGCCGCCGCATCCCGCTCCGCCGCTTCCAAAGCACACGCAATCTTCACGGCGTTGGCATATTGCAGATTTTCTTCAGCAAATACCCGTTGCCTGATGGTCTCACTACTCAGTCCACATACTAGCTGATCGCGAAGGTTCTCTTCCAAAACTGTTTTGAATTCGCAGTGTCTAGCTAATCTTTTCAATTCCGAAATATATTGCGTCACACTCTCTCCCACTTGTTGTCTTCTTTGTCTGAACCGAAATCTTTCTGCCATGAATGATGGTTTGGGTTGTAGGTGCTCTTTCATAACCTGTACCACTGTTGAAAACGTTTTTTCGCTGGGTTTTTCCGGGCTTGTTAAATTACTCAACAATTCATACGATTCATCGCCCATTGCCGCGAGTAATGTGGGTAGCTGAAGTTCTTTACTAATGCTGTTCACTACAAAGTACATTTCCACACGTTCCACATATAATGTCCAATTCCCGGATCGCACATTGAATTCTGCAATTTTTCCTATACCCATTTTTTTTAATAATGTCTATCCTTAATAATAACACGAATACGTTCATGGTTTTGCCGAAGTGGCTTAAGACCGTTGTTTATGGCACTCTGCGACAGACCTATCAAAAACAGTGATGATAATGATAAAAAAATATTTAAGATAAACATTCACATACCCAGTCCTGATCCCCACACTAGGAGTTCCTGTGTCGTGGGTATCAGAAACTACGAGTACAATTATCCACACAACACCCAGATCCGTAACAAATAACCACAGAACATGCAAACATTTCTCCCGCAGCGGGAATCGAACCCGCACCTCATGCGTCTCAGCAGTCAACTCGCCCGCTACCAAGTTCGTCTTAATTTCCCAGATAATGTGGTGCTTAGCACGTCAGAGATAGAGGCGGCGTCTCAATGCCCGCACGAGTTGGTTGACTTCAGTCCTCTGCATCGCTGTCTGCACATACACACAGTGTTGGGCGCAAAAAATGAATTCATACATTACTACAGGTAAAATAAGCTACAGATCATGGAATTAAAATTATCGTGGTCTGGTATCTTTTTAGAATATTATTACGACTATACCATGTACTTTATTATTCTCCTGCTCACGTTTCGTTGACCGTTTAGAGGTCCTTCCTCATGAGCACCGTCCGCGACCACGCTCGACGGTCGTGAAACTGTCTTGGCCTCGACGCTCTGCCCTTTGCTGGATAGAGGCGGCGCGAGCGTTGGAGGGGAGGCAGGAGAAGTACGTGGTATAGTCGTAATAATATTCTTAACTACAGATGTTCCATTTCATGTTCCATGTTAGCGAAGTGTGCTATAAGAATGAATTCATACATTACTACAGGTAAAATAATAATGTTTGTTGTATTGCATGCCACTTGCACTTTGTTTTGGTAATCCGTCTCAACCGTGACGCGGTTCTGGTGTTTAGTGCTTGTTGACGTATTGTGTTCACGTCAGTTGTTGACAAAAATCGATAGCATTGCAAATTCACGCAAAGTAAAATGCAAACCATGGCTTAGCAAACTTTGAAAATGGAACAGCTGTACCGTAAGGTATCTAAGCATTGATTTAAGTTCGTTAATACACAGTTTTGATAGCTAACAATGAATTTATACAGTACTACAGGTAAAATAAGCTACCGCAGCCCGCTTAGCATTAGCGCCCAAGACAACGTTTTGTCTACGAAAGAGAATGCAAAAACTATTTCTGTCGCATATTCTGTCGAACAAAAGAGAGCGACAAAATATTTGTTGTCTTCTCGGCGGTAGACAAAACTATCTTGGGTCTTAATGGTTATATGTCAAATATTTTTCTCAGGTCTGGGTGATTTCTATGTTTATTATGTATGTTTTAAAAAAATGTTTATAAGCAGTATATCGGTCATGTAGTTCCATAACACAAACTCTGCTTACTTTGGGGCTAGATGATGCTGTGTGAAAATTTCCAGCATTCTGATTATTATTATTTGTTTTAAACTTGTGTTCTCAGGGCGCAAAGAAAGCAGCAGGCGCGGTTGGTGCTGATACCAGCTTCTACAAACCTTCACGATTCCATTAGAGGCGTCAAGGACTATCTCAATGCAGTTCTCGGCTTCTTCATACTCGAGGAGCATCTGCTGAGTGCGGCCGCGAGCCTCGTTTCAAAGGTACCTTTTTACAAAAATGTTATAGTACCCAGTGGCGTAGCAGTCTGGAAGTTTCTTCGTGGTTGCTAAGCCACTGTGTCCGGATTCAGCTTTCCCTCCAATAACACTCGCAAAATGTCTGTGGGACGTGATTAAAGTACTAATTCTGCCAATATCCAAATTATAGAAAACTTGATCTTAACATTATTTCCAGGACTGGCTGCTAGACACTTGGAGTATGTCAGTGAATAAGGTGGCGTCTACTCTAAGGACCAATACGTCTCTCATCACGGACCCGACCCTGATGCTCTCCATCAAGCATCAGATCGTGCTGTTCATCAATACCGTCAAGTAAGTACTATCAGCTCAGAATGGTTGGGTATGGTTGCCGGGGAAATTACAGGCACAGGAGACTTTTCACCCTTTAAGTCTCAGAGTCGGCAACGCGTGGCACCTCTGCTGTTGCAAACGGCCATAGGTTACGGTTACCGCTTTTACCAACAGGTGGGACGTATGCTTGGTTGCCACTTTAGTAGTAAACAATAATAATTAGTTAATTATGTAGTTGGCCTGGCCGTTGTAGTACCATGGTACTCGTAGTTCCTGATACCGTCACAGCGACACAGACAAGTCGTACTAAGGGATCTTTAGTCTCGGTCATTCTGGGCAAAAAATTACATGGAATCTCGAGACCTGAGCTGATGATCTTCAGCCGTTTGAAGGTCATCAGCTCTTTTGTCTGTTAGCATTTATATACAAAATGGCTTATTCTGTATTTTACGGGTTTTTAATCGATTTGTGTCTCTTCACCACAAGTGACTCACTGGGGGGCGCTTCAATAGACGTAAAAAAAACCTCGGGGTTTTACAATATAGTTTTTTTTTACATGTTTGTGACAAACAAGCGTAAAGCTCATATGTTGGTAAGCGGTTACCGTAACCTATGGACGCTTGCAACACCAAAGGTATCATTCGCGCGTTGTCGACCCTGAGATATAACGGGTTAAAAGCCTCATTTGTCTGTCATTTCACCGGCATCCATACCCTTCAAACCGGAAAACATCAATGCGAGCATTATTGCTTGGCGGCAGGAATATATAATATGGTGGTACTTCCCCGGACGAGCTCTTACACAAGAATCTCTACTACTGGGTACTACTAGGTACTACTAGGTACTATAGGTTCTACTAGGTACTACTAAGTACTACTAGGTACTACTAGGTACTACTAGGTACTACTAGGTACTACTAGGTACTACTAGGTACTACTAGGTACTACTAGGTACTACTAGGTACTACTAGGTACTACTAGGTACTACTAGGTACTTGTTCTTGTCTAATGGTGATGATACAATAGATGCTACGGCCTGCCAGTGGACCCGTTGCCGACGCTTCTGCAAGAAATGGCTGAGCATTACACGGAGGTGCTGATGCAGCGATGGGTGGTCGTCTTCAGGGATATACTGGATAAGGCCGCGTTTACACCGATTCAGGTATTTAGAACATGTCGATTACTATGCGAAACGTGGTCATGTGGACTTTGAATAAACTTCACTCTTGAGGTTACCATTCATAAATCTATTAGGACTTAACAATGGGACAAAACTTAATTGTTCAAAGAAATTTACGGAAACAATAAATCATAGTTTTAACAAATCATAACTAAATCAAATAGTCTGAACTTAGGATAGGTAGGTTAAGCAATACAGAGGGATCTTCTTGGAAAGAGAGTCTTCTTCGGCTTCTTACCCTTATTAGTATATAAAAAAAAACTACAGGAATGTTTTGTTTCTAGGTGCAAAACGACGAAGAGTATGATGACGTAGTGAACAACTTCCCGTACGACGCGAGCGATTTGGAAATGCAACCTTTCCCGAAATCGTAAGTACTCATTAGTGGGCAAAGTTTTGAACTACACCCGTTCCAAAATTCATTAAAATGTTTTTGATGTTTGCAACGAACACACATCCAAATTTTAGCTTATATATTAGTAGGATATGGGCGACAGTGAGCTGAATTGATGATGTTACAAAGAGTTCCTGTTCTCTTTGCAGATTCCCATTCTCGTCCATAGTCCCGTCCGTGTACCTGCAAG
Source organism: Perizoma affinitatum (assembly GCA_961405105.1). NCBI lineage: Eukaryota > Metazoa > Arthropoda > Insecta > Lepidoptera > Geometridae > Perizoma > Perizoma affinitatum. The sequence continues at coordinate 3,173,081 of OY560199.1, forward strand.
TGAAGGAGTTCATTTACGCGTGGCTGAAGTACTCGAGCGGGCTAGGCCTGGGCGGAGGGAGGCGCGCGGCGGCCGCGCGGCACTCCGCTTCGCTGCTGCTGAGCCGCTCCTTCACGGGCTGCCTGTCCGCGCTCTTCCACAGTCCGCTGCCGCTCATGCAGCTGGTGCAGGTATACTAACGATACATACCAGCCTGGGACTAGCCCCCGGCTTCCCAGCGGCTTCCTACATTGTAATTATTTATTACATTACCATATAGGAAGAGTAATAAGGTAATTTTAGCTCTCAGTGTCCAACTGCTCGACTTCCATTAATTCTTTTCTTATACTAAATTAGTCCAATTTGCTTGAGCATTGTGAGCTCATTCCTTCATCTCTCATTCTCAGTCTACTATGACATCTTCGTGAGGTTGATACCTCACGGGTATCACTCAGTGGTTATTCTTCTGTGAAATTATATAAATAAACAAAAAAATATCCTACTCAAAAATCCGTCTGCAATATGGTATTTTGTTCATATTGTCAATAGTTACTAGAATTTCTATCTACCATATCATCGGTGAAGGGTATCAACATTATTTTGTCTCAAGCAGCTCACCACTTTTTAGGTGGACCAAATCATACATAGAAAAGTATTTAAAAATTCGAATACATGATTGTGATAGGTACGTGCAAGGATTCAGTGTGTACTGTAAAGGGGGCGCCTACATTACATCGATTCTTTCACTAGGTCCTTTTCGGGGTCACCATAACTCAAACCTGCATCACTGTCTCAACACAGAGTGACTAAGGAAGAGTCGGTGAAACGACAGACAAGAATACAAATGGTAATATTTGGTTTCAGATCATAGTGGACACGCAGTACTTAGAAGACGCGACGGTATGCCTGTACGAGTTTATCAGCAACATCACCGGTTCAGGAGCAGTCTCTACACAGGTGAATTAATAAGCAAATCTTTTGTACTTTTGCTATAACAATTGCAAAGTAGGCATAACAAAATTAAACAATCTATTGTCTATTTTCGATAGAAATTCAGCTGTAGAAGTGAACGAGAAGATGATGAATTTGAGCGATATCAAGTAAGCCGCGTCCTAGTTTGTGTAGTAGTTGTATCAAGTATGACGCGTCCTAGGTTGTGTAGTGGTTGTACCAAGTAAGCCGCGTTCTAGGCTGTAGTGGTTATGCCAAGTAAGCCGCGTTCTAGGCTGTAGTGGTTATGCCAAGTATGCCGCGCCCTAGGCTGTGTAGTGGTTATGCTAAGTATGATGCGTCTTAGGCTGTGTAGTGGTTGTGCCAAGTAAGCCGCGTCCTAGGCTGTGTAGTGGTTGTACAAGTAAGCCGCGTCCTAGGCTGTGTAGTGGTTGTACCAAGTAAGCCGTGTCCTAGGCTGTGTAGTGGTTGTACCAAGTAAGCCGCGTCCTAGGCTGTAGTGTTTGTACCAAGTAAGCCGCGTGCTAGGCTGTAGTGGTTATGCCAAGTAAGCCGCGTCTTAAGCTGTGTAGTGGTTTTATCCTCGTTTCGGTCTTTTACCTAGTAAAGTCTACTACTAGTTGTTTTAATCTGTGATGATAATATAGTTATAATTCTTGCAGCCTGTCGCAGGACTATTCCAATCGGCGCGCGACGAAGCTGAGCAACAGATTTGTGACAATTTGCAGAAGAAAATTGATGAATTCCTTGACCTGGAAAACTACGACTGGCTTCTGGGTAAGCACAAAACATAATAATATTACTTAATATAAAAAAAATATATCTTGCAGTAATTTTATTTTACCACCCTTTTACAAAGTCCTGTCTGTTCTCTCACTAAGGGCTCGGTCAAACAGACGCGGTGTCGGTGGCGGTGGATTCAATATATTTTTGCGAACTTTGATAAGCACTTGACAATCATTTCCCTTTGATCGCCACCGTTTCAGCTTGACCGAGCCCTTAGATTCCATGTGTTGTGGGAACTACATGACTGATATACTACTTACTTTTTTTTGTAAATACATTCATTCATAGAAAACACGCAGACAAATATTTGCAGATCATGCAAACATTCGTCCCACATTATACTGACCTCATAAAATTGTCTCCATTCTACACCCCTGGTTGTCAGTCAGATAATTATTCAAAGTGATAAGGCCACCTGTTGCACAGTACCACTGCCAACCATGAATGGTTTGTCGTATGGAAACAATCACATAGATTCCTCTTTATACAATGGTTGCCTGGAAGAGATCGCTTCAAAGCTATAGCACCGCCCATTGTAATTTTAGTTTTGTAATTTTTTTATGGAGTACGATAAAGTATTTTCATTTATTCATCAATCAATTAGACTAATTATTTGCAGTGGAACCGACCGGACAAGCGTCATCGTTCGTCACCGACATGATAAGCTATTTGAAAGGTGTGATGGAATCCCTCCATCAGCTTCCAGAACAAGCCAGGTAACGATTCATCATCATTATCAGTAGCAAGAAGCTGGACAAAAGCCTCACGTGTCTTCCATCATCTATTGCAGTGCCCCCTAGAAACCTGTAACGATAAAACCTATCTTAGAACCATCCTTGCAGACATACCAATCGATTTCAAAAACGATATTTAAATCCGAGCCGTTTTGAACATAAATGGTAACAAACAAAGAATATCTTATGGGAAACACATACGGACTTCTAACGTCGCGGATAAAAAAAGTTTCAAATCAATCCTCAGAGTGGCGGCAGTGCGGGCGGCGACCAACCGCATAGCGGTGCGTCTCCGGAACCTGCTGCTCGAGCCGGCGGTGCGGCAGATATCCTCCGGCGCGCTGTACCAGCTCGACCTGGACGTGATGCAGTGCGAGCAGTTCGCAGCCTCGGAGCCAGTCACCGGACTCAGAGAGGGAGAGCTGTTGGAACACTTCGCCAGCTTACGGTAAGACTTCTGTAAACCTTTGACAACAATGATTTCAACTAGAAAAATAACTACTGAGTCGAATTTAACAACGACACTAAGTAACGTCTGTTGCATCCAAAAGCCAAGATTGGTATGAGCTCAGCTCGTTTTAATACAAATCCAATATAAGTAAGTTTTATGTCTTTGTACACATCCTACTTCTATTATAAAAACGATAGTTTGTGAGGATGGATGTTTGTTCCTCTTTCACGCAAAAACTACTAAACGGATTTGATGAAACTATACTACACAGATTACTTTTTATCCGGGTACCACGCGGACGAAGCCGGATGTTTGTTCCTCTTTCACGCAAAAACTACTGAACGGATTTTGATGAAACTGTAACACATAGGCTACTTTTTATCCGGGTAACACGCGGACGAAGCCGTGGGCAGAAGCTAGTTAAATAATAATGAAAGGAAACTTATATTTTTTTTCCTCCCACAGACAACTCCTAGACCTGATTACTGGATGGGATTGGTCCTCCTACCTCCACGACGTCGGTATAGAGGGCGGAAAGTACGCGCTGGTCACGCCGCGCGACGCTGCCACGCTTCTTGAAAAGTTCAAAGAAGCTGAGCAGAAGTCTTCCGTCTTCTCTGTCCTGAAGAAGAATGAAAGAGACAAGAGAAAGCTTCTCGATACCGTCTTGAAACAGCTGAAACAGTTGCAGAATCAGGATGGATCGTAAAAAAATTAATAGGTTAACACCTGAATAACTTCAGGGTTCTGAATTCTATTTTTTCTCAAGTAAAGGCTAAACGTATGTGTTTGAAATTTTCTATAGAAATCAATCACTAAGCCACAAGCTAAGGAACATGCCTTACCTTTTTTATTTAATAAAAATAGCATAAATAAAAATTATGGTCTCAACCATTATAAATAATTTTGATACTTAAAAGATAAATTATATCACTTAATTTGTCGTAAAATTTAAGTTATAAAGTCACTTTATCAATTAACGGAACACTAATAACATATATTAATATAGCATGCAATTATAAAAGACTTTCTAAATTATTTATAACGGTCAGCACTGCGAAAAAGCACTGTTGATTTCGAGTATTTGTTTGAAAAAGAAAAAGTATTTATGGATTTTCAAATTAAGTTGATTCAAGTTACTTTTGTTCGATAGATAATGGTCGAAAAAAAGTTCAGTAGTGCATTTTCGTATTGCGGGCAAACAATCTTTTTGGTTGCATGTATGCATATAATTGGACAATACTATAGACAAAGAATTGTATATATCGTGGTTTGGTATCACGAAACGTCAGCAGGAGAATAGTAAACTTCGTGATATAGTCGTAATAATGTCCTATGTCGTAATGTCCGTTTATATCATTGAGATTAAAACGTTATAAAGTAGTGTTAGTCAGCATTTATAGATATTTAGTCATAGGATATAGGTAGGTAAGAAACATCAATAATTTATTATTTCACAGAAATAAACTACGAATACATATTTAATCAAATAATACATGTTTTTTTCTGGGACGAGTAACAGATGGTTCAGCAAATTCGTTTAACGTAACCTCCTAAAGCATATCACGTGTTTTGGATGTAGGTTTATTCTAAAGCGCTTAATTATTTTTGATTGATGAATAAGGTAATGAAAAGGCGCTTTAGGGCTGCGAATCTAAAATCCATATTTTTTTAACCTGTTTACCATAGAATACATACATATAGTACCGCCTATTTCCCGGAGGGGCAGGCAGAGACAACTAATTTTCACTTGTTGCGATCGTGGAATTCCTATTTAGCTTTATTCACCCTCAGTCGGTTTAGTGTGCTAAACAGATTCACAGATTCGCTGTGTCATGGGTATCTGGAACTACGAGTACCGTGTTACCACAACACCCAGACCCGGAACAAAGACCTGCAGAACATGCCACCAATTTATACTCTATGGTGATGTGGAACCCTCAGCACTTGGCCGGTTTAGCTAAAATAATGCTGGACATTTTTCACATAGCATCATCTAGCCTCAAAGTAAGCAGAGCTTGTGTTATGGGAACTTCATGACTGATATACTTCTTATATACCTTTTTTTTGTAAATAGATACATATTATACATAGAACACGCAGGCCCGAGACAAACATTTGCAGATCATACAAACATTTGCCCCGCGGTGGGAATCGAACCCGCAACCTACTGCGTCTCAGGCGGGCCTGCGCCCACTGCGCCACAGAGGTCGAAGTGTGAAGTGTTCATCAATTTATATGCAAACGATTGATTAATCAATCGCTTTAGCGATTCAATTAGCTCTTACTGACACCTTTGAGCAATTACATCTAGATTGATGACTGGCTCATCAATCTAGATTGTCTAGAAGATATCTAGGGCTTGAAAATATTTCAGCGAATTGGTCGGACTTACTTTGTATGTCGAATTTGGTCGGCTGAATTATGTGTATATTGCATATTATTGAGATATCTACTCGTACATGCTAAAGCGGCAAATGGTCTACTTAGATTAATTAAATACAATGTATGTTTGGAAGATTCAGCCTTTGAAAATTGGCGCGATGCGTGGCACCACCATGCAGCGATGGAATACCAACTAACAATACCTATTATGCAAAAAAATGTGTGTGTGTGCTAAATACGATGTTAGGCTTTGGTTAGCCCTTACTTTATATATCTTTACGGTGTTCGTACTGAATATATATCAGAGTGACTAGACAAGTACCAATTTCTGTTGACGTTAACGCCTGCGTTAAGATTGAATTGTATGGAAATGACATTAGCTGTGGAAAAATCACGTGACTTCCGCCAAGTTTTTCCTTGACAAATTTGCGTTAGCGTGAAAGAAAACTAAGCGTGTGGTATTTGCATAGACCCCTGAGGACTAATGTAGAGATCATGTTTATTTTTAACAGCGTCATGAAGCCCGTATATGTGTTAAAGTTGTTTGTTTGTATGTTTGTCTGTAACCATTAACTCGGAAACGGTTTATTCTATTAAAATGGGGGTTTTGGCGATAGTTTTTTTTTATTTCAAAATTGGATACATGCGTCTTGTATGTATTTCCATCATAAATTGAATCGCCATCTAGTGACTTTTGGAGATAAGATCTACCTAAGAAACATAGAAGACATACTAATCGATTGCAAAGAACCGCATTATTCAATTTATTCGAGAGTCACAACTCTTTACCAACTAGAAAATAGCTGATCTTCAAACGGCTCAACAGATCGCCTTGAATCATAGCTAAGAACACTACGATCAAGTCGCTTTTCAAACAAAAAAAAAACTAAATCATAATTGGCTCATCCATTTGGTAGCTACGATGACATAGACAGAAAACATGTTAAACCTCTGTTTGCGTCGGGGGTTAAAAAAGAAAGTACCTAACGCCTTTGACATGAAAATGATCGTCTTTCCCGTGCTATCTGCTGTTTATCAGGACTGATCGGTACTTTTGGCAGCCTTACCTATGTAGATCGTATCACGAAGCTTATCTGAACGCGTGCGCCGCCGTGCAAGGTCGACATTCGTGACCTTACAGCTTTGGCGCGGGTCATGTCACACTTGCGATTTAAGGCTCTACGCATGTCTGATACATATTTAAATTAATGTCCACCTGTCAGTTAGTTCACTTTAAAGTAGGTAAACCTTGAGAAATACTTTTGAAAGCTTTGGCACAAATTCTAAATGATCACATTTTGAAGCGGAGGTCTTTTGTATCTTTCCTTTCGTCTACTTAAATGATTGTGTAAACTGTAAATTCTTAGCGCAAATTGTAGTTTCTAGATAATTCTTAATAAAATTGTTAACAGCTGGCAACTCTGGAAAAGGTTTTGAAATTTCTTTATTTAAAAAAAAGGTATGCGTACTAACACGCTTTAAATCGCGAAGGAACTCTACGGTTCTACGTATGAGTAACAGATATATGCCCATTACAAATACGCTCACGGCTGTATCGTGAGCGTGTTTGTTTTGTTTTAGAAATTAACTATTATGTAGGTTTTTCTCTCATTATACCAAGGTACTTCTATATTTATTCATAAAATCTCGGTTAATTCGGTGGCGCGAACTTTGACAGCCACTTGACAACATTTGTTTCTTTGATCGTCATCGCCACTGCCACTGGCGTAAACCGTCACCCCGGTTATTCACCGCATTCATCATCCGAGCCCGACCTTATTGCAATTAGCTTTGAACATGCTCTGAAACAATAGTCGCCCGCCGCCATTCGCCATGCCTGTGTCTAGTATTTATAATATATGTGCCTGTTATGCTATGCATCGTGCTCGCGAATTGCAAATGGTAGAAATTTTATCTGATGGAAGCTAGAAGCTGACCTTGGCTAAACGCCCACTTAGTTACTGGACCATATATCATGTCAAGTCGGTTTAAAAGCTTAGATGGTGTACAAATGTTAGTGTCATTGTAGAATATAAGAGTTTGCAAAGATGTTTTGCAATGTAGGGTAGAGCGATTCTATTTTGTTTGGTTTGGAAATAAGTTAATTTTTACACTGATTAAAAATCACGGTCTTGTGTATTCCGCCTTCGTTAAAGACGGGAGCGTCCCCTAGTGACTAGTGGCTATCAAATCTATCCACACTGAACTTTTATTGAAGTCACTAAAACTAAATAAACGCTTTACGATCGGTTTGACCGTTTAAAAGAAAAGTGGTAACAGACAAATAAATAAATAAAAACCAACCTTTTACTCCAAACACATATACAGGCACCCTGCGTTGCGGGTATGAATAATAATCTGCTACATTTTTTATAAATTGCCTTTGTCCATGTCTTCGCATGCTTGGTACCCGTATAAAAGTAGCCTACGTGCATAAGTCATGAACAAATTGATTCGAAATTTCATCCAAATCGGTTTAGCCGTTAAGGACATTAGTAACAAACATCCAAACATCCGTCTCACATTTTATAATTTAAGTAGGTTACTTTTAAATATCTACCTCCATAATTTTGGAGTCACATTTGCCCCTGTTGTCTTGTCGTCAGTCAAAATGTCATGACCACGAAGTTTGTATATATTTTTATTATCGCAGGAAATGCTGTGGTGCTTCCTGGAAATAATATTTTTTACATTATGTTAATAGGTTATTTATTATTAAATACTGCACATTTTATTCGATAATAGGTCATCATAAGCTCGGTAAACGCTTCGATATTTCCTAATAAGATAAACGGTTTTTTGCAGGATCTCAAATCAATCTGCCGAAATAGATGCATGAACTTTATAATTTTACTAGATAGATACTTAGCCCGCGTGGTTATTGAATAAAATGTCCATATGATGTGGTATTCCAGGTCACCAACTATACCGGCTCCAAATTTTAACCAAATCGGTTCAGCCCTTAGGTACGAACATTTAAAGATCTCTGTGGCGTAGTGGGCGAAGGCCCGCCTGAGACGCAGAAGGGTTGCGGGTTCGATTCCCGCCGCGATACAAATGTTTGATCTGCAAATATTTGTCTCGGATCTGAGTGTTTTCTATGTATCAAATAAGTATGTATTTATAACAAAAACAATGTATTTAAGTAGTATATCAGTAATGTAATTCCCATAACACAAGCTCTGCTTAATTTGGGGCTAGATGATGCTGTGTGGAAATGTCCAACATTATTTTACTATCCAAACAAACATCCAAGCTTTTGCATGTATGTTAGTATTCGTTGGATCATATACCTACTTAGTATCTGAAACTAGAATTGCTCTGAAAATAACTATTGCTATAAGCTGAATATTTTTACTAAAATGATCCAAAAACTGTATATAACCTTTTATCGAAGGTAGATCTCACTGGTTCATCCATGGTCACACTGCGTTAATACAGGGACCAGAGCTCTGATTACATCATTGAACTAGCTACGAACGAGTCAGTGACACTCATTGTAAAAGTGGGAAAGCTTAGGACGAGAAGTGTCAAGTTTTAAGTTTTAGTGATTACGAGTAATTAAGAGTCGAAATATGACGTCATTGTGTAGTTTCGATCGTTTTTATTTGCCCATGTGACTAATATAGTTTTATAAGTATTTTTTAGTATACTAACATAATATGGTTTATCGGTCTGAAATAAACAGGGACCAGGTAATTAGGCTCTAAAAATTCGCGGCCAATTAAGATGGAACCAGTGTGGTTAAAGAATTAAATGAGCCTCGCATGCTTTCATGCACAATGTCTGAAAATGACCACATCCCGGATCACCTCAGATTCGTAATTCGCAGTAGGTACTATATATACCAAGGTTCCTCCCACAACACATCCGCCTTGACGTGCGTGAGAACTATTGTTGCTAACGATATCACCTAGTCACCTACATACCTCTAAGGTATAACACAATAGCAATCTATATATATACAGTATGCTGCCATTGCCGTGGCATAACGATGTTCCCCAAAACGGGCTAGCTGGTCGGTTTTGTAAAGCGTTTTTCTAAGCACTCATTCTTGGCAAGTAGATTAAAAAGTCTACGAGTTGACTGAACAATGGGCATCTTTCAGTCCATATAGCCTGCAGAATCGACAACCATTGGGCCTTAAAGGTAAATAAATAATAGATCCCAACAGATACATATATAGATAATGGTGCTTAAGAGGTGACCAGGAAAGACATAGACATATTCGATGTAGCGATCTGCAAATACGACAACCGCTGGAAAGTTTCTAATGAGGTTCTAATGAGTGGTGACCACGAAAGACACAGTGTATTAGTGGCCCACATTTAGATGTATCGCGGTAATGGTAGATCAGCTAGACCGTTTGCCGTAGCATTCTAGATGGCAAGATGGCACTCCTTAGGGGACGCCTATGTCCAGCAGAAAACGTTTGTCTGGGTGTGTGAACAGATGATTGTGGTACCACTCGTAATTCCTGATACCCACGACACGACGAATCGTAGTTCAGGGTCTGGACTCTACATGTGTCTGTTGGCTGGTTATTTATTTATTAATATAACTTTTTACAAAAATAAAATCTATAGGCTGTTGATGATTATTATTATTTGAAACTCCAAAATAAATCTTTAGTCCACGATGTGCTACAGCAACAGCCGGAAACTGTACCACTTAGTACAGAGGCTACAATAACACTATGCAAAGTATCTATAAAACTTATTGCGAGCAATATACTAGTGGCAGACAGAAGCTAGTGATGGATGGGGTGTAATCTTATCTGCATTAAGCGCCTATTTGAATTTTATAGCGGACTAATTAACTCCCGAAACAGTGCGTTGGCTCGTTACCAAAGTCTCAAATGTTAGACAAAGTTATAATACTTATAGCAAAAATTCAACCTCGGCAGGATTCGTGACCCGCGACCTCCACAGCTAGACAAAGTTAATACTAACAAAATTCAAAAACATTTATTTTATCTCGTATTCCAGCACCCACTAAAATAGTCACGATTGTGAAAAAACACATTTAAATCGGTTAAGCCGTTTTTGAGAAAAATGTTACTATGAAAAAACGCGGACATGTGTCAAATAATGTCTCTGACTACCCACTCATTACAGATCAGCGTACTGAGCATGGCTCTGAGGATGTTTATTATGGTGATATGCAGTTGTGAACGTGTTTGTTTTTATGTAAAGTTGTTTTAGGAAACAAACAATCAAAAAAAAAAATGATCAACATTGTAAGAATGAACGAAAATAAATACTCGTAATAGTTATTAGACGGAACTGTTCGTCGGAAAATTGCGAATGACAATTTTCAAGATGCGTCCATAGAAGTTCTCGAAAGAAAGCGAGCCACTCCTCCCGTGGTTATTTTATCTCCGAAAGTCACAGTGCCTAAACGGATAAGAGGTACCCAGAGCTAGTTACGTAGGTGTGAACCACTTATTTATTGAAGGTTATTGATAGTTAAATTTTAATTTATCGATCCAACGTTTATTCCACAAAGCTATTTACATCAAGGCGTACTAGTTTCGGTAACATGATAATGTAGACTAGTATGTAAAACAGGTAGATACTATCGGGCGGGCTTTAGATGTTCTCATTGCTATGTAGGTTGGTTCAGAGTGTTAATAGAATTCTTTGCTTTGTTGTGACTGCGCTCATACAGTTGCATATCCTAGTGTAGTCTCATTTATCATCCACTTTACTAAAATTAATGAAGGTCAGTCAAGTGTCATGGAAAACTTTATTATGGCTCAGTAGCAGGCATTAGCATAAAACAGCTGATTGTATCAGCTGTTTTAAAGCTGTTTTGGTGAATAAGACAAAAATTGTGACAGTTGTAGAAGGTGTTTGTAAAAGTGACTATGATATGTAGAGCGAGATAATAATAGACGCCAAATGACATTTCCATCTTAGAAGCACAGAAACGTCAAAACAAAAGCTTCGACCTTGGCATAGTGGCTACTCTTGTATTAGTTCTATATAATGCTTCTTACTTGTAGTAGTTAATACTTCATAGTTTTGGATGCTTTTCCGTTCAGCACAAATTGAACCCAATTTCGGCAACCACTTTATTTCTCATTTTAGTGACAACATAATTATCCTTTCAAGTCCCACGACGTATCGAAAAGCCTACATATCACTGTCATCTTGATTGGACTATACTTTTACCAAACCGGATGGCTATACAGAGCACACCTGCCTATTTGCGCAACCCTACAGTGCTAGATAAGGCTCAATACAAAACATTCAGTAACACCATCACTTCTTTAGATGGAGCCTATAGAGGTTCCTTTTCTATAAATTGGTCTGTAAAACCATGCTATGTAAATGTCTCTCGCTCGTGAAAATGCGCGTATACTACAAAAACATGGTAAAAAACTTGATCCTTTTCGTCGTGCAGGTATGCGCTATCGATGTGGTTCTGAAGGTGCCGGGCAATAACAAGCACATGAGATTTTTGAACATAGTCCACTGGCGATACAGATGTCAATAGGTTATTGCCAAAAAACTGCTTTACAACGGTTAGGGGAACCAGTTTGCTTCCTAACTATTTAAAAAAAATCGATCCCACTGTCACAATAAAACCTGCTAAATCTGACTAATCTATGACACAAATATACTTTCTTTCATCGTGAGAGCAATATCACTTTGCATAGGCAAGTATTGCATATACTTGCCTATGTGTATTATGAGCCTATGTGTATATCTCAATGTGTATTATGAGCAGAGCTTGTGTTATGGGAACTACATGATTGATATACTACTTAGATACTTTGTTTGTAAATACATACATATTATGCATAGAAAACACTCAGACGAGTCAAATATTTGCAGATCATACAAACATTTATACCGCGGCGGTAATCAAATCCGCAAACTAATGCGTCTCAGGCGGCCACTGCGCCACAGAGGTCGTCGTTATTATTATTGTCTATCTTATATTATAATTTTCAATTTCAAGTAATATGCAAGCTATTTAGGACATTTTAAGTTCCATTTACGGCATCAAAGTGCTGCGGTAACGAGTAACAATGAAAAATGCTGATGTGTTTACTCTTGGCATTCCTGAAGACACTTGTTTAATGATATCTGCTCTTATTTTCCTCATGCATTTTCCAAAAGACTTGGAAATGTAATAATGTGCAGTACCTAATAATACATATAATAATTTAGAAGGATTATAAATGTCAATCTTTGTGGTGCCGCCGGCGAATAGCCAGCTGCGACGCAGGAGGGGAAGGTTCGATTCTCGTTGCGAGATAGCAGATATTTGTTCCGGGTGTTGTCTGGGTGTTGTAGTACCACGGTACTCGTAGTTTTTGATAGCCACGAAACATGGAATCCTAGTATGAGGAAGGACTATGTATGTATATATATTGTGTCTGTTGTGTAGTGGGTGTAATGGTTGTCTTTGGACATACGAAATTATCCTTCTCTTTCGAACTAAACATTCAAATGCAGGCAGGCAAATGAAGTGGATCAAGTGACTTCGGTCATTGTAGTTGGAAAAAGTAGTTGCCTGCAACCTTACCCTACTTATGCAGGTAATCCAATCTATTCTGAGTCAAAATTGCCTCATAATGTCAGGATCCTGTAACAGTGATTCATATTTTTGACAGCTGCACCGACCCGACTACAACATGGCGACGTGAGTCAGGCTCTTTATATTTCCGGGACTATATCTGCATATTTTTAAGTGCAATATATATATATATACTAATAATAAGCTGTAGAGTTTTTATGTTTCTTTTCTGAACGCGCTAACGTCTGGAACTGCAAGTCGGATTTGTTTTTTTTTTGCTTTTATACTTAATTCTGGAAGGGAGGTTATAGGCTATTTAACATCACGCCACGACCCTTCGGAGCTAAACAAAACAAGTAATAGCGAGGACGGACAATGGAGGTCCATTTCAAATATGTCTACTTCAATTTGTTCATTGTTTTATATTTGTTTGGTTGTTTCTCGGAGGAGGGCGCTAATATTCGCGGCACAGTTTTTTTAAACTTCTGCGAATATTACAGTTCCTTAAAGTTTTTGTATTTTGTTATTGACCTAAATAAATATATTTTGATTTGAATTTGTAACAAAAAAGTTTACAGACCGTTTTATAGTAGGTACCTAGGTATGTAGACATCTTGTTTAAAACTAAAAACTTAATCTGCGTTTTATTTAATAAAACGTTACCCTAATTTCGTCATATTTGTCTGTCCGTCCGTGAGTCATACCCCAATTTCCCCCTCATGTGAAAGAGTAACAAACATCCATCTTCACAAAATTTCGCGTTTATAACAGTTGTAGGAAGATATAATTTAAAAAAAAAAATACTTTTTCATCAAGGTAGACTCCTGCCTTGATGAATGCTTGAAATAGTATATTTTTTATATAAAAGTATATTCGATAAAAAAACATTCATGTTTTATAGTAACCCTTAATAGCATAAAACAGCTTATGTCCAAGAAGTATAAAACAAAAGTAACGTATCTTACTCATTCGGTAAATAACGAAATAACTGTCCATTCAGATTTTATGATCAAAATTCGATTAATTTTGATCATAAAATCTGAATGGACAGCCTTATGCCATAGCAGGTGCAATGTCCTAGACCACGCCTGTATTCTTAATATTTGGTACATATTGATTTGGCCTTTTGGCATTTCGCGTAAATTACAGTTGAAATATTAACAGTAAAAATGATTTCGATCCAGTATGTTACCACATGAGTAGAGGTTGGTATACACCCGACTCGGATGTAAAGTTCCTGTAAAGCAAGTATTAGCTCTGTTCTGTCGTATCACTGTCTCTTTCTCGATCACCATTCATCAAGTCGGGCTACTAAGCGATAAGACCGCCCATTGTACTTTAATAAGAATAAGATTTTTTTTTAATATTTATTTATTATGTAGGTACGAATTCATTCATTCATTCTGGTGAGCTATGATGAAAAAAAAAACAGTAAAATGAGTATTATTATTGTTGAGTGACACTGCAAAACGAAATAAAACGTTCCGTACAAAAAATGCAAAAAAATGTGTTCCTGCTGCCCATAGACAAACCAGCATTTTGAGTTCTAGAAATGCGCTTAGCTAGGTATGGAATTTTTGAATCGAAATTCTACTATTGGTATTTAGTGGTCAATACTGATATCGGAGCCATTAGGCCACCCAATAGCTTCCTTTATTAAATGAAACTAACAGTATCTTTTCAAGCGTGGACTATGCTGATCGTTGCTTAGCCTTATTGATCCAAATAGGTTTATCCAAAGTCTTCAGCGATACCTACTAGGTATAAATCTAAATTTCCTCATCGGTTTCGCCGCATGACAGACTTCTTCTGTCATGCCAGACGTTTCTAAGCAATAAGTATTTACAATAAAGTATTTTAATTTATTAAATCATTCAGCTGTGTGTGCTCAGCTTTATATACAGAAGGTACCTACCTCTTTACTGAGAACGAAACCTTATTTTAAGTGATGTGTAATTATTGAATAATGCTACACCGATTTCATTACCGTTATGAGTCATAATGATGACTAGTGGCCATTAGCCTTTAGCTCAGCTGCGCCTTGGAAGCGAATTCAACCATATCATTGGTTTACTAATTTTTATTATGGTATTATTCACGCCCAGATAATAGACAAACGGTCACTCGAGTTCGCTATGTAGCTAACGCTTAGAAATTGTACGGGAAAGATATGGGCCGCAATAAGCAATAATCTCCGCCCCCCTTTGCACCACTTGCTCGTGGATCGGTAGATGCGTGACACTGATGATTTCAAATTCCCTAATATGATTTTGAAACATAGAAAATGCCTCGCCATTCTTTAAAGTAAGTATTGAGTTTTGTAATTTTTAAAAGTTAATTGTAGTTTTTGATGCATTATTATCTGTACTAAACTTTGTCCCTCGCGATTGGCTATGCCTGAACACTCGCTATGATAAGCAAACAATAATTTACGCACACAAACTTCTGCAGACTGTACATACAGACTAAAGTATAGTATCTGTTCCGTTGTATTATTAAGTGCCGGGGCTGTGGTTTAAAACCATTTTTGCGTTACGCTAACTGTCGGAATGACACTTTGTCTATTTGATGCCAATAAAGTTACTGCGGGAATGCTTATTTGGATCAAGTTATGACTATGCAATGTATTCATGTGCTTTATTAGATACTATAACTACTTATACATCATAAGCTAAGACAATACCTAACATACTTTACTTGGAATTTATTTATTGTCTATGTCGTAAAATACACTTGTTATTAAGACGTATATATTAGGACGCTAACTATTGGCCTACACTAATCCTAATCTTTATTTCACCAGAAAATTTATAAGTAGGTAGGTACTGAGGTTAGGTACTCAATGAAAGCTAAGTAGGCAATAGTAGATATAGATATGTAACACAAAATATGTATGGAACACGATCAAACTCTAGGATTCCCTGCGCTGTGAATAGAAGTAATAAAATAAATAATAAAACTGTTATTATTTTTACACACCATCTAGCCCCAAAGTAAGCAGAGCTTGTGGTATCGGACATGACTGATATACTACTTATATAAGTATTTTTTTTATAATAAACATCAAGCTTATATAAAAAAAAAATATTGGAAAGTTCTTCTAATAGCAAGTTCTACTATATAGTAGAACTCTATAGAGTGCGGCCGAGTTAAGACATGTCTTCCGCACCGCTCGCAAATTTTATTACCCCATCGGCCAAGAGTTTTTGAACGGACTATAGTTATGCATTCCTGCCCGCACTGCATAAATGCATATCCTACGTTGGAACTCATACAAAGTAACTGAAGCCATAAACATACTGACACTTGTACTCAGTCACGTAACAATACCATCGATCGGCTCGAAAAATAAAGTTGGGAAAGGTCAGGTTCCCGTATGGGGGACAGTCAGCCACAAAATGCTAAACGAGTTGGTATCTGATTTAATTTACAGCCAGAGTTGACACGCACATGTACCTAAAAAGGGAGTTGAGAATCATTAAATGGTTTTTGCGTTCATTATGTTAGTGCTCAATACGAAGGAAAACATCGCGAGAAAACCGGTACGCTCTAGAATATTTTAAGGCAAGTTCTATGAGTTAGTGTATATAAGCGGCGATGGTCTTGCAGCCTGTCACGTGGAATGCTACGTGCAATGTGTTAAAAGATCTACGCACTGAGTATGTATCTGAGGATGTCTTGTCCTTGGATGTGTGACCGTTGGTATTTAGAACTGAGTACCGAAAGTACTTGGGTATTTCGGACATATATCATAGCTTAGGCATAAAGTTAGGACTTACATTTATATGTATATCATAAAAGTCTGCCTTAAAACTCTAACACCAGAGGTCGAAGCTCATACGAACATAGATACTTACTAATGTTCATTGTAAAAACGGGACTCAGTTTCAACTCATTCCGAGAGTTTTCATCAGGGTGAGTGATCGCGATCACTCACCCTGATGAAAACTCTCGGGAAACGATGAAAACGCTCGCCCTTTTTTTGGATAAAACTTACCAATGTTCTAACATTCCAGATACCCGTAGTTCTATCCGGCAAAATTGAAATACAAGTATCTTTCTTGCCCCACGTTATGATTACTTAACTTCTACTCTATTAGGCATCTTATCAATTTTAAGACACATAAGTGGCTAAAGTAAAAATAAACAAAGTCCGACGCGTAATGAAATCATGATTAAATACTGTGGCGTGTAAATGTGGGTCACTTCACTTTCGAAAGTGGTCCATCCAGATTCCACGGCAGAAAAAAATAAAGGCTATTATTATGATCGGGTACAGTCGTGGTGTGAAGTTTCTGGTGCACTTAAAAGTGCATAATAAAGGTTTACTATCAATGCCAGAGATGAAATGGCGTAAAAGCTGTCGCTTCTTTTGTTTTGTCCTCATATATAAGCTCAAGGCTACGCAGAGAGAAAACTATGCTCGGAGTTTCACGTGATTAAATCCGAGACAAGGACATCTGTAGAAGAACCAAAATAACCAACATGTAGCTCGCAAAATTAGCAATTAGAATTGTTTATTTTACCAAAATAGTAAGCTAGTTGTATTAGCAATGGGCATAAATCTAATGAGACGGTTTAAGGCAATAACACTGTCATTATTTTACATAGTTCTCTCCATCCTAAGGTCGTCTGGAAGAAATCGCTTCCAGCGATAAGACTGCCCATTGCCCATTTATTTAGTTTTTTGTTATTTTATTGTGCTTTTGTGTGTTGTACTGTAAAATGTTGTTATGCACAATAAAGAGTTTATGTATGTAAAGCTTGCGGAATCGATAACCGCTGGGGATTAAAGTTTCTCGAATATCCACGAACCGGAAGTGTAGTAAGCATCTTTTTGTTAGGAACACCGTCACCCGATGGGTAGAGTATATCGGATTATGGGAAGTCGTTGGTTGGGGGTTGATAAAAGCCTGTTAAGTCTAAGGGAAGGGTAATTTAGTTGAAACTAATATTTTTTTTAATACTTGTAACTTTCAGCTACAATTAGAACGTATTGACTAGATCATACTAAACTTTACTTATCTTTATTACTAGGAACCTAATTAGGTGTGTCTAGCCTACCTTATCTAGTATTCAACCATATTATTGCTCGAATTTCTTAACAAAATATCACTAAATGTTCCCCGGAAAAGGGTCAGATTTAACGAAATCATCCGTACGCCAGTAGTTAGAACGAATTATCGTCAGGATTCCTTTTTGTGGCGAGTTGGCGACCAATTTCATAAACTCTCTAAGCAAATAGATCTGGACCTCTTCTGTTCCAGCGTTAACTCCGTGAGACGGCGGTTGAGCTCTGACTTTTTCTGATCATGGCATCCAAGTAATGTAGTCGATTGTATTTCATTATTCTTTTTTGATGTAAAGTACCATTATTATTACTAGTTTTTTTATCTCATTTATTATGTATCTGCTTATTATGTATAAGTTAATTGTAATCTTGTAGGTTATCTGTTTACTTTGCTTGTTCACACTTTTTATGTATTAAAAACTCGTGAAAACCTTTTCGAATAGCCTTCTATTTTATATTATATTTTTTCCTTTTATGTGTGGATTCTAATATCCGCATTCCGCCGTCTACTGAGAATTTGCTTAAATGTTGTACGATCAGCGCCGGCAGTAATGTACTCAATAAGGCATTCAATACATGTAATTTGAGAACACTTGTGTTCTTTGGATCGAATAGTTTTTCCAAACTTGCTGTTGTGCCCCCATTTTTTTGCGGTGGAGATGTAAATGATGTGGTAATGCGTTTTTCGTGTTCCAGAATGACGAGCGATGACTTTCCAAGGAGACAGTTTAGTTCTATAGGGGTTATGTTGTCTTTGACCCATTGTGCAATCCATTGAGTCGTTGAGGTCCACTTCGCCCTCTTCGCTCTCTCCTCTTCTTGCAGTCTTTGTAGCCTGTTTCAGTAGCATTGTCGCTTGTCGTCTCAGCAGCGTCGCGGCTTCTGCTTTTTCGTCCGATTCCGACCCCATCAGCTCTTCCGTTGGCGTCACGTTCGGTGTCGATGTTTTCGTCATTTGCATTTGAGAGAACTCGATCACATCGTCCTGTGTCAAACATTACAATTATAGTAATGTTCTTCGGCTGCCACGGCTTCTTGGTTGATTTCTTGCTTGTTCATTATTCAAAAATTGTTCGATGTCGACTAAGGTGATGATGTAGTATGCGTAGTACATGTCGGAATGATTCCAGTATCTACGATCCCCCCTTTATATACCCGAGTCCGTTCTTTGTTCCTTAGCGTTCCCTTGCACCTGCCGTATAATTATAGTTTTAATGCAAACGTTGGCATTCATCGTCCCCTAGATATGTAGGTAGGCAGGTTTTGTGTGTCGTTTTGCATTACGAGAGATACAAGTTTAACATGTCTCTCTCGTAGTAGTAGTAGTGGTAATCTAACCTAACCTTTTTTTTGTTTTCTGAGGGGAGATTCATTTACGAATACATCCGGTCCTGGGAGACCGGAGTTATGTAGGACTCGCTGCCCTGAATAGGGCAGAATACCCACTCCGGTGTTCCTCTCTCGCCATTATAACCTAACCTAACGCATCACCGAACCTAATGACGGGCCCAATTTGGCCGATTATTCACCTAATTAACTAGAACTAATTGAAATCATGAACGTATTGAATAATAGATTAGATAAGCTAGACACACCTAAGTAGCTTCCTAGTATTAAACATAAGTAAAGTTTGGTATGATCTAGTCAATACGTTCTAATTGTAGCCGAATGTTACAAGTATTACACAAAATATTAATTGCAACTAAATTGCCCTTCCCTTAGACTTAACAGGCTTTTATCAACGCCCAACCAACGACTTCCCATAATCTGATATACTCATGTATTTCAGATTGTGCGTTTATAATTTCATAACATACCTACTTATAAAATATCCTCGTAGGGAATGTAGGTTAGGTGGTTAGGTTAAGATTGTTTAGTACCTACCGATAATCATTGTTGTTGCATTGTCATTAATATAGATTTAGTTAGTGGTGGTTTATTTAGCTGTGACGTCAGCAGCTACATCAGTAAGCGGGGTTGAAAAGCAGCGTGGCTGAGTCCTCGACCTTTTACTTAAATACAGACATACCTTCTCACTATACCTACCTACTATTTTTATTACCTACTATATTATTATATTGTACTTAGACTAGGTATGTTTGTTTTAAGTGTGAGTAAATAAATGCCCTTTTATTTTATTTATTTTTATTTACTACACTTCCGGTTCGTGGATATTCGAGAAACTTTAATCCCCAGCGGTTATCGATTCTGCAAGCTTTACATAGATAAACTCTTTATTGTGCATAACAACATTTTACAGTACAACACACAAAAACACAATAAAATTACAAAAAATTAAATAAATGCACAATGGGCAGTCTTATCGCTGGAAGCGATTTCTTATAGCCAGAGAGTATGTAAAATAATGACGGTGAGGTCGTCTCATTAGGTATAACGGTACTCGTAGTTCCGGATGCTTACGATACAAGGAATCCTAGTGTAAGCAGGACTATGTATGTGTTGTTGGATATACATTCATTTATTTATAGGTGACCCGTTAAAAACACAGATATACCAAAAGGAGGGAACGTAGCATACTAAAGCCGACGAGGTAAGCGACATTCATAATCTTCATAATGGTTTAACAGAACGTCCGCAAAATATGTCATTGTTATGACCCCCCGGGATTGGATTTGTTATGACCCCCCGGGATTGAATTTGTTATGGCCCCCCGGGATTTAATATCTTAGTGCACCCCTTAGTAACTTCCTTTAGGGGTTCCTTTAAGAAACATACCATCTGCCTTCTTGAACTTCCGGTTTGGGCTGTGCATTGTAATCAATGCAAGCTGTAAGTCGTTCAATCACGCAACGTTTTTATGACATACAGATAGACAGATTTATGATATAACACAATGTCGCAATATATACCTAACGAGTAGTGTAGGCCTAATGTAATCAAATCCGTATGATTTGGGCTACTTCTTATTTGGAATGACATTGAGATTTTAAATCCTACTGGTATATGACATATGCCAAAGTATGGATGTCTGTTACCAATAAAATTCACGGCTGAACCGATTCGAATTATACTTGTGACAGGTAATGAATTGATGTACCACGCTCAGAGAGCTTTGGAGAGGGCTATGCTCGTTTCTCTCAGGCATAGGATTCGAAAGAGGTTATTTGGCAGAGAACCAAAGTCATATATATAGCCTGGAGGATTAGCAAGCTGAATAGCTGAAGCAATTGGCCGGTCATAACTGCCGAAAAACCTTTAACAGTTGGAGTAAACGGATTCTTTAGTAAAGACCGTGTCTAGGCAGACGTAGCGTAGGATGCTCTCAGGCTGGATTGAGCATCGACTTACGTAGGGTCACAGGAATCATCATCTTCTTGTCGTTATCCCACTTTACGTGTTTTTTTCTTCCAGTATCCTCTATCAACCGTCATCTCAGTACTAACTCCTTTCTTAACCATGTCATCCTTCACATAATCCATCCATTTTATTTCCATCCACATTCATATTTAACATTCTTCTCGTAATGTGAAATTCTTCCCTCCTCATGACGTGCCCATACCATGCTAACCTATTACTCCTCAACTTTTCCGTCAGGGTCGCCGAGCATAATAACATGCCACATAATATTTTTGTACCTAACCTGCAGACGACGCGACCTGGGACGCAGCAGATTGCGGATTCAATTCCCGCTGCGGGTAAAATGATTGTATGATTAGCAAATGTTTGTCTCGGGTCTGGGTGTTATCTAATTATAATAATGTATGTATTTACAAAATAAAGTATATAAGTAGTGTATCAGTCATGTAGTTCCCATAATACAAGCTCTGCTTAATTTGGGACTAGATGATGCTATGTGAAAAATGACCATCATTATTATTACGTATTTATTTTATCTCAGATATTGTTCCTACCACAGATATTATACCTTATAAAGACTCGTCACACCATATTTTATGTATTAGAACGACTGAGCGGAATCGCAGCTGTATCAGACAGGCCCACTACCGCAGTCGGTGTAACAGAGCCTTAAGAGTGATCGACATTCGTTAATAAGATTAATGGTATATTGATAACGATCATTGCGATTATGATATAAATCTCACGACAGACGAGTTGAACCAGTCGTATGACAATAAGTATCGTGGTACAGTGGGTACACAATCTTGATTTCTGCACATTTACTTTATTTATATTCGCAATTTAATAATGTCACACACACAAATATGATCACGTCTGTAATCCATCCAAGAGGATACCAAATAGGAGTAGTCAGAGGCACGTCTAAATTTATACTAAAAAACGGGATATTTATCCGCATAGAATATGCAACTAAACCCATAGTATGTGCCGAAATATCGGGAAACATTCAAACTCTTAAATCATAGTAAATATCCCGCTTTTTAGTAAAAATTTTGTTCATAGCCATGATAGTTTCAAAAGTTTTAATTTTTTGTTTATGCCAGTTTCTTAATGGTGCCTTTCTCCACCATTTTGAGCACGTGCTAATGCATAAATACTGTTATAATTTATTAGTATTCGTAATTTAATATCATCGATAAATAATTCCGGGTATAATATGTTTAGCGCGCGCGTTTATGTCTTTTTAATCGGGAACTCATTCGTAGCATATTTCTTATTAAAGAACAGAGCAATTTATGTATGAACTACCTTTTTGTGCATTATATTATTTTCTATTCATCTATCTATATATTAATGTACTTCGTTTTGTGTATTTCTATGATGTACCTACTTAGATATTATTTTCTTTAACTGTAATCTGCAGGTTGTAAAGTAATATTCTTACACCTTATTACATATGTAGGTACTTACGAGTACATTAAGAGTATCGTGAATATGTAGGTAATTATTTACAGAATTAAAATACGTGTTTTTACTACGCCGCTCCCGTGACGTGCATGTGGGCTGTTAAAACCTATATACATATAGAAGCCTGGTATCGTTTTATATGGCTTTAAAAAATATTATTTGATAGATTTTAACACCCCAATCCAAGAAGTTAAAACTTTCTTTAAGAACGATTATTAGATATAATCGTTCTTAAAGCCAAACACAAAAAAACCAGGCCCCGTGCGTCATGGGTAAAAATATAAGTTCGAAAGTTAACCAAGTTATTGAAAATAGCGTGCGTATATTTTTTTTATCACCTATCCCATAAAAGTGTTTGGAAAAACTAGTGCACCTATTGAAGTTAATGTAAAACTTATTATTTCTTAATCTAGAAACATTTACACATGCGTGAAAGTGACAGCTCTAGAACAGGGTGTGGTGGTCTACATAGTCGCGGCTTTATTTCGACCATTCTCAATAATCTCGATATTAATTGCGCAAAACTGAAAATTTGCATATTATTTCGTAGGACATACACGCAAATACATATATTATTGTGTTTATTCGAGCGATATGTGGTTTCTGCTTGTAAAATGGTGTTGAAACTTTAGGCACAGCTCAAAGCTAAGTACCTGGGTCGCTCTGAGGATCTGGCAATTGAAATCGTAGATGCGGAGATTGGAAAATAGTCGTCTAACTAAACGCAGCGGGCTAGTACTCGATGTGACATCTATCGCTCGATTGCTATTAGGGGTTGTGGGAGTTGCCCTTAGTTTCGAATGAACAAGTGACAACCTATATCAGGCAACCAACAAGCAAAGCATAGTAAAAAGCATATGAACCGATAAAAAAAGAGGAGGTTCTCTATTCGTCTGTATGTTTTTTCACGCGATATCTTCGCCAATTGCGAACCGTGTTTAAATATTATTTTTTTAATGGGCAAAACATAAAATTGATGTATCTATCATAAAATGATATCAAACTGCAATAATTTCAATTCCACGACATTTGAGTTCTGATTTAAAGCGATGTGATTTTACAGAACATACAAGCTCTTATCTGTGTTCCATGCTCTAGAAACAGTGTAAGTGTACCTAGAGAGATATTTATCATTCATGTGAGCATGTAGTCTATTTATGACCAATCTGCAAATATGACGGAACTTATTTATTACTCGTTTACCTGTATTTCAAGTGAATGTAATAAAATTACTTCTATATCACAAGCAGTCAGTAAAGTCTGTGGCCAGGCTTGTAGGAGATTTTTGGGATCCCGAATGCCTCCTATACGTCCTAGTCGTAGTACTGTTACAAACTCGTACTTAAGTTGCTCTGAAGCAGTAAAGCGCTCATTTGAAATTGTCATTTGAATGCTGTCTATGGACATTCGGGTGTTGATTGATTGGGGAACTTTACAAATCCAAGTAACGATACCCGTTCGTCTCACTAACTATCTATCATACAGATAGTTGGTGGAAAGGGGAATATAGCACATTAATTTGGTGAATTCTCGCTCGTTTACCGGTATTGGGTATACGTTAAATACTCAGAGCTTTACTTATAAAAAAAGAAAAGAAAACAAAGAAACACGCTCACGACTGTCTTCCCCATGGTGGACATCCTCAGATACATACTAAGTGAGTAGATCTTTGAGGATACCAAGTAGGGGGTAGTCAGAGGCACGTCAAAACATTACATTTGGTACATGCCCGCGTTTTGCAGTAAGCATTCCACGTGACAGGTTACAAGCCCATCGCCGCTTTTTGGAACACTAACTGTTGGCACATGCCTTCAAATTTTTGGTTCTAGGGCATGCCGGTTTCCTCACGATGTTTTCCTTCACCGTTTTGAGCACGTGTTAATGTGCACATAAATTTTTCGATTGGAAAAGTCCATTGGTGCACGACCGGGTTCGAACCCACGACCTCCGGATCAGAAGTCGGGGTATCGCCCACTAGGCCAACTTTAGCTAAATATTTTTAAAATATTTTGAAGTAAGCATGTTAACAAGTAACTCAAAATAAATATTGATTGTAACCGATTGTTGAAACCTCATCCTCTTAATTTATTTTACACCTTGTCGGTCAATTCAGTGTGTGTCATTAAGCCTTAGTTAAGCCTCAAAAGGCGAGCACTGTTGACCTACATCGATCACTTTGTTCGTAGTAGACGAGAACAAAGCAACTGACTATAGAGAAGAGGTAGGTTTTCGAGGATCGTACTATGTATGTCTGTGATCACCATTCGATTTCAACCCAAATTGAAGGTTTTCTTTAAAGCGAGTGCGCATTATCTGGATTTTTGTAACCTATTGGTGCCTTCACCGGCATAGTAGGTACAAAAACGTGAAAAAGCCTTTACTAAGATCTCTCCATATCTTTATCTATTCGATCAAAATAAGCGAGACTTTCTTTTTTTTTATCTTAGAAAAGCCTTATATTAGGTATATAATTTTTAATAGATAATATAGATTCTATACGATAATTCTTCATTATCATTCTATAACATTATCCATAGTATAATGAAATATAGTGATAATTAAGTAAGAGAGATATATAGTTCTGATCTGACTTACCATTACCGATACTCCATTCTACATCTCAACAGACAAACAACATTGCCCACATATCATTCTTGTGTGTAATACAGTTGCGACCTCTTTGTTACCTCAGATAGACCATAGATTGTACATTTTGTATCAGAGACAATAGAAGGGGGTGGTCTATATGCAAAATTGTACCTTGTGTGAAGCCATTATGATAATTTATGGATTGCTATATTATTATCAGCTTTTATATGCTTATTTTGAACACCTGCTCATGTGATTTAGTGTGCAGAGAAAATTATTTATGGGTCTAGTGACACGACTGGCTTTGACTCTATTATCTAAGAACAATAGTTACGTTAGCCAATTGTTAAATTACTTTAGTAATAGTAATTCTCTTATTACGGTAATTTTGCAACTAGATAAATGATAAAATTTCATGCAGAAATAATTAAATTAAGAATTAAATAATACTTTTTTGTGTACTTTATAATAAATAGAATAATACTCATTAATATTTATAATACTAACATTAGGCTATCAATGTTACAATATAAAATAAAAAAAAACTTCTAAAAATTTCGACCTTGTAGGTAACACATGAATAAAAAAGGTTGGAACAATTTTTATTTCCTTCCGGACACTTTTCACGAACTTTGCACTAAAGTTTTGTTTATTAATCAAAAACAAAAATACCTAAAGAAATTTACAAAGGCGTATCTACTAGGTTTATAGTGTATTTCATCAGATTCTAGCGGCTTTCGCCTAAAGCCTGTTCATTCCATGATATCAGTGTATCACTGCTTTCATATCTGAGACTTCATTGGATATGGTCTGAAAAATATGACATATGATGATGTGTGAAAATGTCCAGCATTATTTATTTGTTCTAAACCCTGGTTGCCACTACATATTGTGGCAACCAGCCAGATTCGGAAGGATTTGGACACATACGAGTATGTCCAAATATATAACGTACCTGGCTGGTCGATGTAATAAATAGGTCGGTATTTATTGTAATATTAAAAAATAAATCCTCAATTAAAGTAATAGGGACCGTTAAACTGTTCCTTATTCAAAATATTATATTTGTTAAGAATGTATTATATCCAGGTACCCAGGAGGGGACTGGAATTTCACGAATTTGCTGGCTGGCATCGGACCCGTCAAGAAGTGCGTCCTCGTATTTTAAATGCATCGAGATTTCGATCCCCGCTTGTGTGGTAATATTTTTTTTTTTGGAATTACCTACCTGTTATAACAACTTGAAATTTCCCATTGGCTTGATATTTCCAATCACTTTCAAAGCCTAGTAAAATTTCCATATGTATTCCTTGAAACGATTTAACGCCCTCAAACAAGATGCGGCAATAATACTCTTTACCTAATAGACAAATTATTCACTTCTAAATTATTTTCAGAAACCACGGTCTTATCAATAACGCTTAGCACAGCTAATGGCATCCGCTTTGTACAGTCAGCGATAAAAGTAGATAATAGTAGACATTTGAGTTTTTAGTTGCTTATTTTCAAGGAAATGTAATATTTACATTGAAAATAGTTAAAGGCCGGAGCGGATTTTTAAATATAGACCAATATAAAAATATAGACTAATATTAAACTAGTTTATAGGCAGTAATACCACCATTGTTGGGTGACGTGATAGCATCACATATGTCAAAGTTAACCTTTTGCAGCATATATACGAGTTATAACAAGTTAGCTGTTAATTTACTTTTATCGCTGACTGCACTAACCAAAGTACCTATGCTATCTGGAGAGTTAGGCCAGATTATCTAGATAGGTAAATGGATCTGATGAAACACTTGTGAGCACTTGTTTATGGAAAGTCATGCTAAGACGTATTAAATAATGTTTACTCGTACAAAGTGCAAACACCAGTCAGTGAATGAGTATTAATTCAGATTTGAACACGATAGATTTAATTTTACACCAAAAACATTTAGTATTATAGCAGTCATGGTATCGTAGTAAATCTATATATCGTTAAAGTCAGTCAGCCCTAGGTTATGCCAGAACAACTTTAAAACTTAATTTAAACTCGTGTATAGATTTTTTATAGAAGGGGCTAAAATGACAGATTATATTCAAAAGTCAAAAGTCCAAATTCATTTGTTCATTAAAATCACAAGGATAACTTTGAAACGTCGGTTTTATCTACTGCTTGCTCTTCCGCGACCAAGTCAGGAAAGAAAGGCAAGAAAACAAGGCTGGTTATTCTTTTTAATGATCCTTTTACAAAAAAACCAGTTGGAGCATTTTCAATCCCAAGAGTTTTTATCATGTAAATAATCAGATATTTATATGCCTTTTTATAAAGTTGTTTTTTAATTACATTTTTAAATTTGTTAATTGACAATGATTGTATATCTCTTGGGAATATTGATGCGTTATGTGATACGCTAAGTGATATTAAATTTGTTTTGACTGGAGTTCTCTATATAACCTTCCGCCACTTGATCGGATTTCCATCCACCGTGGCGTTTTAGTGTTGTTATAATTGCACCAGAATCCACCAAGAGAGTGGCGGATGTTCTTCGGTAACAATATCCAGTGTACTGTTCCGGATTAGGCAAATTTAGATAGGTGGCGATCTATTTGTGCTTAATTTATTTTTGCCAATAATTTGCCTAGTGCTTTTTTCATTTTGATAGTTGAGAAAAAATCTGTCCGTAAATCTTGATAGGATTTAACAATTTTGAAATTCTCCACTTATAAAGAATTTCCTCTCCTTATTTGTGTTTGTATTGGGCAGATTTATGGCTTGAAGGTATCAGTTTGAAATCTTCCACTATTATGTTAGCATAACACCGCTCTGCAGGCACCGCTGATCCCAAATTAACCTGTAAAATAAATTACCAATTAAAGTAACCTGTAAAATAAGTGTTAAGAAACTGTATTATGGTATTTAGCCATTGCCTTTTTTATTTCTTCTGTAGCCGCAACGCAATGCGTGTATTCTACCGAAGAGATCGCCGCTTTTAGTTCCATTTAAAAAAAAAATTTAGTGACAGTAATAGGTCGAGTCTTTATTCATGATTATTCTAAGATAGCAGATATCAGAAAAGCAGGCGCTAACAAAGGCGAGGGTGAATGGGATAGTTGGAAGAGGAACGCCTCGGCGAACGTACTCTGATCAAATTGGAGACATTCTAGAGAAAGGCCAGGCCACTAAGCCGAAGAGCTTGTATGAAGAATTTGATGAGGATGAATTAAGCGAAAGAGGTATACCAGGGTCGAAGCAAGTGGAAATCCTTGGTCTCTGCCTATCCTTACGGGAAACAAGCATGACTACATGTATGTACGTTTTCGTTTTAGCGAGATTGTTTGTTAGTCTGCTTCCATTTATACGGCTTATCGAACTTAAATGCGGTTTATTGCAATCGATATGTATGTCTTCTAAGGTTGGCCCTTAGGTTATATCGCCATAAGTCACTAGGAGGCGCTGCAATAGATGAAAAAAAAACTTCGTATGTTGAAAAAACATAAAGTTACTTGTGTTAACTAAATTGAATTAGGTTCACAAATTTCTTTATTGATTTTGATATCGGGTTATTTGTATTTAGATCGATCCAGATAGACTAGGTACGTCTGATAGGTTTTAGTGTAATTTATCGAAAGTGAGGCAGTATACCTACTTACCACTATATCTATAAAATATAGGTGCATACATGTTTCTTGTTTAACGCGGAACAAGCAATGGGGACCTCAGTTTATAGTTTTCATTTAGTCATTATTACTTTTAGATTTGATGGCATCATCATCATCTAGATCTTCCGCAAACACTAGGATCGGAAAGAATGGCGTTATAAAAGAGAGCGTTATTAATAAGAGGTTTATACCCAACGGTATAGACCTCCTCTTTATAACGTCATTCTTTCCGATCCCTTGCGATTCTCATCCACTGATTCCCGGCCACGCTGACGACGTCGTTAGACCATCGAGCAGGTGTCTGCCTCTTGGTCGCTGAGCCATAATATTTTGATAATGCAAAGGTCGGATGTTTCGATATGTGTAGCTTATAATCGGTAAAACCGAATTCGGTAAAGGTATAGTTTGGGACGGACAAGAAACAAGCGAAGGCTGCCATTAATGCCATTTTCACACAGTTTTATCTTGCCCCCAAAGTAAGCAAAGCTTGTGTTATGGAAACTACATGACTGATATACTAATAATATACATTTATTTTCGTAAATACATACTTATTATACATAGAAAACACCTAAACCACAGAAAAATATTTGGAGATCATACAGACATTTGTCCCGTGGCGAGAATCGACCCCACTACCTATTGCGTCTCAGGCGGGCCTACGCCCACTGCACCAAAGAGGTCGTAAATATCCATGAAAACCCACCAATGTGGGTATCAGGAGATAAGTCTTTAAAAAACGATCAATATTGTTTAAAAAACTAATACGATAAAACTGCAATTGAAATTTCAGTTTTGTAATTGAATAAATTAATGAATGAAAATACATTATTGTATCAGAAAACCTTATCAAATTAAAAAATATCTTCGTATTAATTAAAATTAAAGATACAATGAACAGTTTCCAGACAACTTTGGATTTATTTTGAGTTCTGTCTGAGTTCTGTGACTACATGTGAAACAAAAACGATTTTAGTACTTCGCAACGCCGATCAAGCCGATAGATCTAGGCAGTGTGACAGAACGGCAATCACTCAAATTATCTTTATTACTATGGTATCTTCATAAAAAAGCGAGTTCTCACCTGACGGCACTTTGTAACACAAGAGTTGCATAATCGTATCAAGTAAGAATTATGTCATGGGGCCAGATTTGCAATGCGGTCACAAAATACAAGAGTAGGGCCCGGTCAAACTGACTGACGCCGTGGCGGTGGCGGCGGCGGTGGCGTTCTCGATCAAAAAACATGATTCTCATGTGGTTGTCGAAGTCATTTATAATGTCTGAATGGGTTACGATCGCAGTGGAAGGCCTGCCTGAGACGCATACGGTTGCGGGTTCGATTCCCGCCACGAGGCAAATATTTGTCTATGGTCTGGGCGTTTTCTATGTATTATTATTCTACTTAGTTTGGGGCTAGATGATGCTGTGTGAGAATGTCCAGCATTATTTATTGATTTATTTATTGCTGACCTGTAGTAACTTTCCCTGTCTGTATTAAAGTCTAGCAAAAACTAAGGCAGGTGTGTCATATTATAGAAATCTAGAAACGTTTTAGTTGCCTTTACCTATTGCACATGGGTAAGTCTTTCTTTGGGCTGCGGTTTTAGTGTGCTTCCTCTAACAAAGTACCGGTGGAATCTGTAGAGCATTATGAAAATTATAGGGTCCTTCTAAAAAGGGGTTTCAACAATGACCTGAATGTACTTAGAACTGTTTTAGCCCATTTCCCCTCCCGGGCTCATAAATGATTGAGCAATTAAAAATCAATTTTCCAGATATATCCTCATAATTTGGATGTTTTCAAAGTATACATTTTCATACTAAATGTAATCAAAGTGGTCTTAGGACTATATGACGTGATAGGGGTACAAAATACCAAATTGCTGCGTGTTTCGTAGACTTATATGCTACGAGGAAATCGCTTGTCAAATCTGACTTCACGTGTTTGTTTACAAAATTATTTTAAACAATTCCAAGAGATATAAATAACGAGAGATTGTTTAATAAGGCCTCTTCAAGATTTTTGCAAAACAGGCTCAACTATTGTCGTAGTACCTTTCAAAACCGAATTTAGCGATAGTTGTTCTGTGACTCCACATCAATCTGCTTTTTCAATGCTACAGTAGTACACGTGATATGCAGCATGTCAAATAAAAGTAGAATTCACATAGAAAACGTGTATCCAGCGCCTGTCCACGCAGTGCGAAGCAAGCAAGCAACGAATATCAAAAAACCATTGCAAATAACTGTTTTATCGACGTGAACGGATTTGTCAGTCTTTTTGAGGAAAGGTATAGTGCCCAAACGTGACCGTTGGTAAAGAAAAGTTAGTCTTGTGAATTCTGTGGCCAGACTCCTTTTCTAATAATAGAAGACAGTTATCGGCGCCGGCAAATACTCGTAGCTATCAGCTTTTGTGAATGCGCCCAAAAAAATGTATCATTTCTGAAGCTTAACCTGCGGCGGTGAAGGCGCGACCTTGCTTACCTGCGACCCGTAGGGCGGGGATGCAACAAGGCGGCCGACAACAGAGGCTGCGCCACTCGTACTGTGGTGGCGATACGATAAACGCGCTCCTGAAATGCCAGCCTGATTAAAATGTGGGGTTGTTTATTATACTTGGCGGCCGCGGTGATAGCAGCCGAAAGCGCTGGTGCGGGCGCCGCCCGACTTGTCTGCTATGCGGATGGCCCGCGACGCGATGTGGGGTTCGCGGAATGTACACATCTCGTGTACGGGGGCGACGCGAGGGGTGACAAACTGGAGGCCGTGCTGAAGGACTACAGGAAGGCTAGTCCGCGGATGAAGATTGTGCTACGTGTCGCTGAAGGTGATAAGGTGAGTCTAACAAGTCGGTGTGTGACGTAGAGTTGTAGAGTCATAGCCGCGAAGCTATTTGTGAAATTGGTGGCTTACTGGGAATGAAATTGTGTATTCCAACTTCTATTGTAACATGTGGCGATAAAATCTATTTTAGAACCTTGAAGATATTCAAAATGATTGCAAAAATCAATTCAATCGGTTGAGCTAACGGCAACAAACAAACAAACTAACATACTGATAAACTTTTACCCCAAACACATATTATAAGAGCTACTTGCGAAAAGCCCGGCTAAATACTAATGTAAAGACCAAATCACCTGCCTAATACATAGTAAACATTGCAAATTCTACTTAGAGCAAGTTTACGTGCCCTATGTTAACAGATAAATTAACATTATCCATCTGATTTCCATTGGAAAATGGAAAATTGATACATTATCATAGGTCCCTAAACTAGGTCAATCTATAGGTTTATTTAATTATTGTCAGAGAAACATAATTTTCACTATGTAGAAACGCCACTGAGTTTTATTATATTAGATTTTAAATCATGTTCACAGAAATATAAGTTTCAAAAGTAATATTGCAGATGTAAAAGTTAAAGGCTTTGTACACAGGATTTTAAGAGTTACATATCTATACGTTGTATGTACCATGTTTTAATCTACTCCACATACAAGTCTACGCAAACGTTTACCCATGAATTATTTTAAAAACAACAGAAATAAACGCATCTTGTCGACCTGAGTCACATGTTACGTAAACTACTTATTCTCAAACAAGAACTCATTGTCCATATTAATGAGAGCTAAATGTATGCTTTTGTTGAACTAAACGAGTATCCCATTCGGTACATACTTTAAAGAAAGTCTTCCGTTGCTTTGCATTGTAACGTCTGACATAACGTTTTAAACTCTACATAATTGTAATTAGGAATGTTGTTCAATAGATATGCTAATCAGTGTCTGGGATATTGTGCGCACCTATCTAAATGTACTTAAAATCCGGTACTAGGATATCCGTGGAAAACGTCCCCGACATAACTCTTAAAATTAGCGAGTTGAAGTGAAAAGGGGCAGCTCAAAAAACTCGTAAAACCGATTACACGCTAAAGCTGGAGAAAAAGGTTCTTAAATAGTGAGCATGATCCGGACGACGCAGTGTAGGAAGGCCCTACACCCGATGGACGAATGGCATCTTAAACATTGCAGATCGATGGATTGAGGTGACCCAGATCGTTGCACTCTTTCTGAGAGGCCTTTATCCAGCAGTGGACTCCTACGGGCTGTATCATTTAACATCGTTCACAAAGCTCTTTCAAGTTCACTGTAAAATAACTGCCACGAACTAAATTTTGAATTTTTGACATGCTTTGCCTGTCAAAATTGGCCATTCCCCGTTGCCAGTTTGCTAGATAACACTACCTCTCAAAGACTTTTTTCCTTTTACTTATGGTACCCCATCGAACTCGTAGTTCGACTAAAAAAAAGGTGATATGACCTAACAAACGGACTTGTTGTTAAGGCATAATAATACTTAATATTCAGAAGTCACAAATAAACAATGATTTCAAGTTTCAAGTTAATTTACAGAGCATCCAATTCTGATGACTCGTTCATTCATTGGTAAGCGGATCAGAATCGTAAATTATATATGTAGTTACCAAAGATAAATTATCAGATTAGATTCAGGATGTTTACTAACTTGTAATCCGGTTACATATTCCATATAAAGGTATCGTAATAACGTGTAAAATTGGGCAAGATTGGATTTTCCAACCGTGTCAATGGTAACTAAGTAGAGGTAGTTCACACGATTAATTAAAGTTACCGTCGTAATTAGAATTACGCACCATCATCATCATCACCAAAAAGTCTGTGACGAACACTGTTGGACTTGGACATGGCCTTCAAAAAGTGCCATGAAGAACGATCTTAGGCTACCCATATACCGACTTCCCGCAACTTTTAAGATGTCATTATTTCATCGGCTGGGGTTCTTAAGGTATGCAATTTTTGATGCTTCTATCAATTACCTACCCTACGCGAGTAAAACCGCGGGCATCGGCTAGTTGTAAATATAATATGAGAGATCTTATTTCTACACTGGTGAAAATTTATGAAAAAAAAAAATATGTTAGATAAATATTGCTATCGTTAATGATTATGTACCTACTTATGAATAAAAAAATAAAGACTGTTATTACCTTTTTAGTTAACTGTAGAAATGGATCAGGGGATTACTGGAACTCTTGTCCAGAAATCCTCTTTGCTTCCCCTTTGAGTTCTGGAAGGGGATATTTGAACAAAAAGTCCAGAAATCCACTTCGCGGGAGATTATCGCAGAGGATATGTGCAATAAGCCCTTTGTACTGTGTCATCTAGTTCCTGTTACTCATTCATCAAAAAACTTTATCAAGTCGATCTTTATGAACCATACTTTCAGAAGCTTCCTTTAACTTGCACAAGTTATTTATTTCGGGTCTGGGTAATAATAATAATATTAATGCTGGACAGTTTCACACAGCATCATCTAGCTCCAAAGGAAGCACAGTTTTGGGAACTACATGATTGATATACTATTTTTTTTTTGTAAATACATACATATTATACATAGAAAGCACCCGGAAACCGGTACAAATATTTGCAGATCATACAAACATTTGTCCCGCGGCGAATTAATGTACTCATAGTTCTTGGTACCCACAATACAGGGAATCCTCGTATGGGCTCAGTTGGGTGTTACCTCCTAAAAAAGTCGTAGGGTCTTTATAACTTATATCTATGTTTAGTAGGTATAATAAAACTAAAGAGTTTTTTTTGAACACGCTAACTTCTGGACTACTGGTCGGATATGAAAAAATAAATTTGCATTTGATAGCTAAATTATTGAGGAAGGTTATTTAACATCACACTACGAGCCTTAGGAGCCGAGAAAAAGAAGTGATAGCGCGGGCGGGCGATGCGATGTGTTGGGGGCCGAGGATAGCAGTGTCACAGCTAGTAAATCCTACTAATATTATAAACACGAAAGTTTATGAGGATGGATGTTTGTTACTCTTTCACGCAAAAACTACGGAATGGATTTTGATGGCACTTTATAGTAATATGGATTACATCAGAATAACACATAGGCTTCTTTTTATTTTTACGGGTACAACGCGGGCGAAGCCGTGGGCAGAAGCTAGTAAATAAATAATGCTGGACATTTTGCACACACCATCATCTAGCAAACAGTGCTTGTTTTATAGGAATACACGACTGATATACTGCTGATATATACTTATCTTATTAGCTATACTATATATATATACTTTTCTTATTAGCTGCATATCATATAAAGTCTGTTGAGTTTGCTGCTTCTATTTCTCGTTACCACCAACCAATCGAATACCTACTGACCTACATAAAAATATAGGATTCAGATTTAAAGTTCACCCCCACCAAATTGAAAAGAGCTTCAACCCAAATAGCTCAAAATATTTCCCCCAAGGTCGATTATAACTAGTTCTTTAATGAGGCTCAAAGATAGTAAGGTATTTTAAACGTCGAAAACTTCAATTGATCTGTCAGTGACGGCATGAACTCACCCAACTTGACGTTGCATAACTACGGGTTTTAAAGTAGAGCAAGAATTACTTGAATTGCAATTCCAAGGGTCAACTCGTCTGTCATGTTGAGAAGTGATGACATTTTGTTGAAATTATCGGTATTTTTAGGGTCACCGTTTTGACTATTCGGTGTAGGTAAGAACATGAAAAACATTTTATCATTTAACTGCTCGATATAGCTGGCTGGTATTTGGAGTGTCTTCTCATTTTATGTATGTAGTTCCGATAACAAGTTTCATAAAAATATACTTAATAAAAAAAGTTTTCTATCTAAACTTTTTAGTCACACGATTCGAAGTCCGTTTACATAACACGGGTTTTCCACGAGTCTCCTGGAGACTCATACATATTGCGGACTTGTTACAATAGTTACCGGTTTTATGTTACAGTACTGTGACGTCATACACAGCAGACAGAATTGCTCATACATTGTGCCAATACCTAATGAACGACTACTCAAAACCACCTCACGAATACATATGAACCACAGACTAGTAAGAGATGAACCTACTGAGCATATGTCGATCTATAGAAGTCCATGGGTCTTACAGGCCTGATCGTTTTTGTTTTACCACAAGTTATCATTTGGTAAATAATATTTTCCACGTCTTTTATATGTGGGATTCCAGTTGGCTTTTACTTATAGATTTTTTATTATTTGCCATTTTAAGTGGATGTGGCAATTAGCAGGCCATATGGCTCGTAGAGCCGACAACCGCTGGTAAAGAAGGGTTCTCGAATTAAGACTACGAACCGGACGACACAGTATAGGAAGTTCCCCTACCCGATGCACCGATGACATCTTCAATGTTGCGGGAAGACGGTGGATGGAGGTGGCCCAAGATCGTTCGTTGATCGAGCCTATTGATGATGATGATGCCATGATTTAGTTACTCGTATTTCGTGAATCTCAACTTACTGGCTACATCGCAGACAGACAGACTAACTGCGTAGTAATATGGGTAAATAATCCTTAATTCGTATGCCTTATCATTTAATAGTTACTGGCTTCGCCCGCTTGTTACCCGGAAAAGTAGCCGATAAAAAGTAGGTCCTACTATTAAGGCAGCGTTCGTAAGAAACGCATTCGCTCGATCGTTTTTTCGTCGACTTACGTTGCAAAATTAGTCTACGCGAAAAGCCATTTTATTTTAGCGGCATTATACACAGCCTATGTCCACCCAGAAGGTCCATTCTAAATATTGGTGAAATAATATTTTCAAGTCGGATGATTCGTTTCGGAGAATACTTTCTACATACAAACTTACAAACCTTACCTCTTTATAATATTAGTATAGATTAAGCAGTAGTTCCTTCAGTCAGCTTACGCGACTGGCCTCGCCTAGACTAAGTCCACTATAATAGTGGCTGATATGGTGTGCCTACTTGTATGGAAGGTTGAAATGTAGGTCTGCAGGTGGTCCCTGTTGTTAATTTGAGAGCGCTGTTGGGAAATCCCAAGCTTGTAAAACATTTACTAGCTTCGCCTTATCGCTTCGAAGTGATATCTTCCAAACGAAGAGGGCTTATGCCCTTCAGTGGATGCCTCCGAAATGATAACACACCTACTTGTTATCAGGTTTTGTTACAAAAA
Source organism: Perizoma affinitatum (assembly GCA_961405105.1). Taxonomy (NCBI): domain Eukaryota; kingdom Metazoa; phylum Arthropoda; class Insecta; order Lepidoptera; family Geometridae; genus Perizoma; species Perizoma affinitatum. Next base: position 3,210,023 of record OY560199.1, read on the forward strand.
GTGCCAATTACCTTATGACCTGACCTTATTATCGACTCGTGTCAGACTTTACAGCATCATGTAACATTTGACCTTTGCTCGTGATACATTTCGGAATCCTCAACGTTTCCTACATGGAAATACTTTAATTTATGAACTTCCGGTACTTCCGGTGTCTGTATTAAAATCTGATTATTATAGGAAGCACTTTAATCACTTTAATTGTGCTTACCGTCTAAACTTCTAGTTGATTCGTAGAATAATTTTATTAATCTAGCTTTTTTTATAATATGATGATGAAATAAAATCGGCATAAGGATCACGAGGTGGTAAAGGATTATCGACATACCTTTTTTTTTACACAACTAAAGTTGCAAACAAGCACGCGATCACCTGTTAGTAAACGGTTACCGTAACTTATGGACGCTTGTTGCACCAGAGGTATCACTCATTGCTGATGCCTTGCCTGCCATAGAGACAAAGTGAAACGTCCCTGTGACTTTACTAAGCACCAATAAAATAAAAAGTTTAGATTTTTTTAATAAGCTTCGTTCAGGCAGGCATTGTTTACTTAAATCAAAAATAGAGTTGAAAAAAATTTGTTAAGTAAACAATGCCCGTAACAGGTTATCACACTGATATCGCTATCACCTTTCATCGATAAATAATGCTTACCTTTCCCTTTCGTTTGATCACAGATAGCCATCACCTTGTTATGTGCGGGATTTAGATCGTTATCGATTAAGTAATTGTGAACCAATTGTTATAGTTTTTCAAGCAAGAACGCGAGCCATGTTGGCATAGTAAGCGAGTATCCGAATATAGTGGGTTCTATCTAACCCGATTTTGCATCAATTCCCCTCGAACAATGTACGAACGAAAGAAAACATTGCTAGGAATCCAACGCCTTAGAATAAAAAAATAATCCGAAGGTATGTGCCATGAATAAGTGTTCCAATAAGCGACGATGGGCTTGCAATCTGTCAATGCTAACTATTGTGCGAAACGTAGGCAAATGCCAAGTATTATGTTTGGACCTGGCTCTAACTACTAGATACAGAGCATGATTCTAGGGCATGACATATTCACGATGTTTTCTCTTCAAAGTTTTACGGACGCGTTAATCGCTCATACATTTTTCGAGTGAAAAATCCATTTATTGACCGTGTTCGAACCCACGACCACCGGATCGCAAGTTAGGTACCGCCCACTAAGCTAATTTCTTTAATGTAATGATATATATTATTTATATTATTTGTTGTAATAACTTTGAAGGCATGAGGGTGTTCCACTAGACTTAGCAATTTAATCGCATCTGTCCATCCATTTGCAAAGTGTGGGCGGGGAGGCAACAGCCGCAGAGAACATGTGGGAACTGTCTTACTTTCAAATCGTCAATGCAACGTCATATTTCTTTGGGTGGTATTAATTATAAAGATAACCATTAATATTGGTTTATTGGCGGAGATATCGCGTAAAACACACATCTAAAATGCAGACGAATTGAGAACCTTCTCCTTTTTTGAAGTCGGTTGAAAATATCCACGTTATAACCGACTGATGTGTTTGGAGAAACTAAACAGTCTCAGTAAAAATGTATGAATTGCGACGTCATAAGCTTCTGTGGTTATACCTGTGTGGTTATTAGAAATGGTTTCCATTGACCAGCATACCAGAGTAGATTGTTGTTCGATAGTTTGTCAGTGTTTCCATCAATTACTAAAATTTTTGACCAGGGTAGATTTTTGTAATTCAATATATTATAGTTAAACGGGGCGCTGTATGCAATAGATAAATAAACGAGTTGGTTCTTTAAGTTCACTCCAAAAGCAGGTGGTTATCACAAAGTATTTTACACACTCAAACAAAATAATCGAATAGACTAATTGAATGGACGAATAAACCTAGTACTATCGAATCCGATTAGCTCACTCATTCAAGCCTATGACTCACTAGAATTGAATGAGTCTCTACAATAGTGGTTCTTGACCTTGGGTTTGACAGGTCATGTCAAGGTTAAGTCATGATAATTGTCTATTGTCAGATTTGACAGCAAACTCTTGTTCATTTTGATTTGGAATGCGCCTGGTCGGCATTTCTTGGACTGATAACAAATTACCTATGATTCTGATACGCTTTAGGTATGAAGTATTATTACATTAAATATAGACCTTTAAAAATATGGTTATGTCGATAGGACGCTTCCAAAATTTCGATAAAACTACGTAACAGCAGGCCTTTCAAACTTTTTTTGAATTTATTACGTTTTGTGGGTTTTGTGCACTGTATTGTATTCATTTATTCATCCATAGACATAATTAAAATGTACTAAGATATGTCAAAATACAAAGAATCTTATAAAAAGATTCTATATATTCATTATATAATAAATTTATATTCATCTAAAATAATTAAAAAATGAACAGATTGAGACTATCAAAAGTTAATTATAATGTACTCTATAATCTTGACATTGGCAGTCGATAAACCACATATCACATTGCGAAATCGATTATCGAACCCACACGAATTATGCAAATAATTATCAATACGAGTTAAAGTATCGGTGAAAGGTACCTCATTCAACTGGTCACGATCTGCACTTTGTTTTTTTGACATTGAAATGTGGTTGGCTATTTTGAGATGTGAGAACTATCTCAAAATAGCATTTTGTTCACTTAACAAGGATCCCCAGAGGAGAACGTCTGGTTGTCAGACAGTCAGACTAAGAATCACGGAAAAACATGGAAATTGATAAATCATGAACCAACTTGTTATGAAAGTTGTACAAAATTCGAAGGCCATAGAATACCTAGGTAGCCAGACTGCAAGTGGCTGACTTCGCAATTTGCCATAATGCACGGGTGCAGGATCCTGCTGTGACTTGAGTGTAGTGAAACGACCGAATATACTGTGTGTTTTCTCATTTTTCTCTCAAAGGATGGCGTCCTTAGCTAGGCCCCTAGCGAATTGATCGGCCATCATGTATAGCTAGACGCCTGCGCGCGGTCACATGAAACGTAGCAAGCTGTCTAGTTTCCTTGTTGCCTTGCATCTATTCGTAACACGCTGAAGATCGGAGCAGTTTCAGTCGATTCTTGAATTGAATAAAAAAAAATAAGTAGTATGTCAGTCATGTAGTTCACATAATACAAGCTTCGTGATTCGAGCTGGCGGGTGACGACAAAATCTGCATCTTCACGTTATAGTAGGTACATCTGAAAGGTTTCAGGGTTTCTCCGTTATGGGGAACTAGCCCTTGCCCACGGCTTCTCCCACTTGGTATCCAGATAAAACCCTGATAATGATAGGATAGGATATCCTAGACGCAACAGGTGTGCCTTAGATTCACGGGAAAAATTATGCATAATCTGTAAATATTTGTTCCGGCCCCCCCATAAAACTGACAAAATAACAATGGGATTTGGAAAGACTCATTTAAAAAGCTAAGTAATATCCAAAACGTCAAACTTAAAAATACTTCACGACCTAAACATTCCCATTTTCTAGTTTGACAAGTTTTCCAGGGTGTCTAGACAAATATCATTTTCTCTGCAGAAAGATTGAATTCTATAGAAATGACATTAACTACAGAAATGTCACGTAACTACTGCCAATTTTGCCCTTGAGAAATTTAAGTTAGCGTAAATTGAAAACTAAGCGTGAGGTATTTGTCTAGACACTAAATTGAAAACAAAGCGTGAGGTATTTGTCTAGATACCCTGGTATTCTGAAGTCCTGATGCCAAAGAAACAAGAAATCCTAGTGTATGACCAGAGGAGTTAGATAAAGAAGGTAGTGTATGTGTTTTTCTGGCATGGGCACTCTACAAAACATTATGGTATTTATCTAAGTTTGTTTACTTTAACTGTGCCAACATAGCTTAATACATAGTTATATCCAAACGTGGGCTGTCACAAGCATAATATATCATTTTACCAAATGATTGTCGCATGGCTGTAATAGGTACCTGAGTATGTGGGCTTAAGAAAAGATATATACGAGTTGGGCCGAGCGTTCGCATTCTTGTTGATGTCACGAAAGTGGGCCGTATTGTTTCTGAGCAGTTTATTATTGACACTAAAACAAAATTATGAAGTTCATAAGCAGGTATATAAAAAATATTGTGTATTTTTTTACCCGTGACTCTAGAAGCTGGTACATATACCAGCTACTAGCTAGGTATGGATGATTGAATCAAAATACTATATTGTACACCGTTAAGAATATAAAAATGGCCAAATCGTATTCTTAAAGTATAATTGGTGGTATAATCACCTAGGAGCGACCTCTTCCAGACAACCGTTGGATGGAGAAAATAAAAAGACATTGTAAAACTGGTGGGCTAAGAGGTTATACATACACTACCTACACTACATAGCATTTGTATGAAGGATATAAACTGACGCGAATTTCGTCATTTTTTTCCAGAAGTTGATCGCCTCGCCACAGGCTAATTTGCGCAGACCTTGGTTAGAGTAGATTTATAGCAAAATAATCTAATTCCTCGAGTTGTCAAGTTGATAAATTTTATGTACCTATAAGTTAGTTACATATACTACCTGTTGGCATGCCTCTAGCAAAATAAAGCAATTAAGCTAAACCCTTTATCGATTTCAAATAACCCACATACATGAATCAATTAAACTACAAAATAATCGGTTCCAGAGCTCGTAGATGTTAAATCTAGATTTAGAGACATGCTAATTTAATTGCATCACATATATCTAATGCCACACATAAATTACTTACTAAATTATGCACACCCTTATTCCTTCGGCATTAGGGTTCAGATTTGTCAGCGCTTAAGGGCCTGTAATTAGCCTTTCACACTTGTGTAATTGGTTGCAATGTCATTGGCATGTTTGAGCCCTAATAATTTTGACTTATGCGCTATTTATTAATGGCTAAAGGCCAATTCACACCGCGTCGTTTTCATCTAAGGTCTGGTTGCACGGTTATCTTGCACAAATTCTCATTTTAGCTAGCATCTCCTTTAAGACAGCAAAATGATATACCACGCAAATTGCTGACAAACGCTAATTTGTTCAAACTAAACTTGTAACCACAATTCCTCACCTGATGCTACTCCGTTAGGCAAAAAATGCTTGATTTCTCCAATTCTTTTGTGAGTGCACATTTTTGTACAAACTGTTTGCGCATGTATTTGGTATATTGAGCATACACCTATTAATAGAGGTTAAACTATTTATAAGGCCTTTTTGAACTTATATGTACTAAAAAAAGTATAACCACAAAACTCGACCACGCGTCTATACGATAATAATTTAGTGTGTTAGAGTTATAAATAAGTTGATTTACTGGATCAGTGTATTATACAATGTTTTATTTATTGAGTTTTTAATTCAACGATTAAAATAAGGTGACTCATAGTTTATAAGTTGAACCTATAATTATCGCAAGATCTTATCAAGAACCTACGTTTGGTATCTTTGTAAGAAAGTAGTAGAACGACTACTAGAACGTATACATAAAAAATGCGATAAAAATCTGAATACTAGTTTATTTTGGAATTAAAATTATCGTGGTTTGGTATCATTTTAGAATATAATTACGACTATACCACGTACTTTACTATTCTCCTTCTAAACGGTCAACGAAACGTCAGCAGGAGAATAGTAAAGTACGTGGTATAGTCGTAATTATATTCGTATTAAAACTGGTTTATTTGTTCTGCGCCATATTCAAATAATTCCTTGTACTACGTTACTCATGATATGATATATTACTCATATCATTTGTAACTCAAATTGCTTGTCAACTGCCGAAAGTCGTTAGCACTACTTAGTTATCGTAGGTACTTAGGTATACAGACACCAACTCCCAAGATGCAAGAGGCGTGCGATTTTTGTGGCTTCTCTCACATTTTAATTAAACATTTTACTCCCTCGAAGATGTAATTTTGTTCATTAACTCGCAGGAAAATGGCGGACAAGATGAATATTTCTTAGAAAATTGCTAACTGTCCGAAAACTACTGATTTATTTTACATGAAATAAAAAGTATTAGGTGTTGTTTCATAAAATGCCTTTAATAACTAATTGATTATAACACTCAGCATATACATACATGCATAGTCCTGACCCGTCACTAGGATTCCCTGTGTCGTGGGTATCAGAAACTACGAGTACCGTGGTACCGCAACAACCAGACCCGGAACATACTGTATGTGCAATGTTGCCAAGAAACATGTTCCAATTATTTTTAGTATAGTATGTTCCCTTACTAAATTCGTTCGGTACACAAGTGAAGGATGATTGGAACCTAACTGATGTTCCATACAAATCAACCCGAGAGATTCCTTATTAAACAATAGGCAAATTCTCACATACATCAGCACTTCCGAAGGCATTAATTGCTTTGTTGTGTCAATGGTATCCTTTCATTGATTGCCCTAAAACAAAGCGGCGGAAATTTAGCTGATGAAAACTAGTGACATGCCGGCTCGTTTACGGATACGAAAATAGATCTCACTAAAATTAAAATTGGCTTCAAATATTTTAGGCGAGCTTCGCTCTAGCACATAAATTCCAATTTTAATGGTAGAGTTTCTTCAGGTCAAGTAATTGCACATAGAAAATAAAATACAAGCAATGTTTTAACAAATCGTTTTATTAAATATGTATTTTATTGTACTGAAAATTATTTTTACTGCAGTAACACCATCTGTCTTCACATTCTTTTAAGTCAAGTCCATCCAAAGGTTGCCTGGAAAAGCCTAAGGCCGCCCATTTTATCACCACTACCCAGTTTATAATATCCTCTGTAAAGTGTTTTTTAATTGTGTTGTATGCAATAAAGAGTTATCTATCTATCCCACACATAATCACAAGATTTTAATAATATACCAAAATATAAACCTTCGAAAGAAACATCGCAAGAATTTAAATCAGGCTTGTAAAGATCTCCGGTCCCGCCGGGGTTGAATTTTAGGGTATTATAAAAATAGTTCACCCCTCCATTTCACCCCTTAAAGTGGGAATTTCCAAAAATCCTTACTTAGTACATGCCTTATAAAATAAACCTATGTTCCAAATTTCTGCTTACAAAGCTGCCGTGTGTTAATAGTTCAGTCAGTCAGTCAGGACAAACAATTTTATTGATACGGATACGGAATCCCGGCACATCACTATCACCTACGTTCATTAACAGATTTCTTGTGGACATGAAATAGGCGTTACTGTAATCAAGGGCAGCCTTGAAATGTATTTGCAAGTGGAGTTAATTATAGAGCTAAATATTGTATTGTTTTTATAGTCATGGCCTATATTAGTATTACGGCCATTTGATAGTATTACGGCCGTACTCGGCTTAATGTTATTTTTTAAAAGAATCATTTAATTGTGACGTTTATTTTAGGTCTCTGACAACTTATTTTATAGTTCTTCAAAGTCACACAGATAGCGCAGTATCAAAAAGTCAGATCTAGACTGTCAATAAGTTCTCAGCAAAAAATAAATACCGTAAAGGTAAGTTGGTAAAAAGTCCAATATTAAATGTTCATACCTAATTTTTTTTCACCTTTAGGGGTAGCATTTTTCAATCAATCTGTATAGGACTGTAATTCCATTAAAACACACAGTAAAATCGATTCACAATTGACGAATATATCGCGTAACATACAAACGAAAAAAAAACTTACAGTCCAAGTCCAAATTGACATATATTTCCCGGACATACAGTGTCAAGCTTTATGGAACTAGCACGGCCGACCAAAGATATAAAAGAAAACCTCGCATTGGCATGTCGCCGACGTTTTGAGATCGCTACTCTTAACTTTAAAGAGCCCGCAGTTTATTTTATCTCCGTTTAAGAAAAACAGGTATGTCGGTCTGTTGCAAACAACCTGCGTAAATAACTCCGCTAGCAAAAAGTCAGGACCAAAAGGAGGTCATATATCATGGCCTGATGTTGCTTCTTTATTACTTGTTTATGTATTTTTATAGTACTTTTGGACCTATAATTTCGCAATAAGCTTTACATTAGCTTTAAAATGGTCTTGTGGTGATACATAAGGATATTTTTTAAGGAAAACTGGCATGTGGTTTATCTGGACTACATACAAATGTTTTATTCGTATGAAGCTTAGGTACTTCTTCATGTAAAATGTGTAGAACATTCGGCTTGACACATCAACTTTCTATACTCATACGATTTTCGATATTACGCTCCGAACGTTAGGTACCTACCTGTATTTTCCATAGACGCGACATCAACGCGCTAATATTTTATTCAGCGCTCATTAATATAATTGTGAAAAATATCATTCAAAACAACATAAATTAATGAGTCATAATTAAGTCTCCTTTGTAGTATCCATTAATGGGAAAAAAATATTGGTACTACCAAAATACTGTGGAAAATTTTGCAGAAATTCGTTACGTGATAGAGGTGTATGTGGAATACTCAATTAAAGTGTAATGATAAAACTCGAATTGAATGCTGCAGAATCAATTTTATTCTCAAAGAAATCTTAAACGAGAGTGAAATACATATGTACACACGACATGATAGACCGAAAGAAAGAGACACTAAGTACTTAATTAATTCAATAAAAAAAAAAAACAATAGAATCAATATTTTATTTGTAGCAGTTGGTGGTATTCTTCGAATGAGGCCTATGTCCTATAGAGGACTTCTACACACAAATTATTATGATTGAAAATTATTATTTTTACCATAGGTCAAACAAATAATTCAAATGGCTATCATGAACCAGTTACTCATATGTGCGTGCGTGTATTTCTAGAGCACGTTGACAGCGTTTAATGGGGTTTTAAGCAGGATATAGATTGAATATTAATATAGCCACATCCTGTAGGTATAAGCAATTACGTTCCTAAATTGGTTCAATTTATCGATGTTTTGTACAATTTAGAGTGGGCAGTTGGGCACTACACTGATTGGGTATGCGCACGACTGGCAGTTGAAAACAGCTAGTGTGGGTTTTGCTATAAAAAGCTACAATCATGATCATCATCATCATCCCACATCAGTCTACTGCTGGACACAGGCCTCTCCACAATCAGCCCGATGTTCGGCTCTTAGATTATAGATGAGATTTTTTATTTTAGTTTAGCATTTCAATGATTATTTAAAAGGCATATAATACATAAACGCTCATTTTCTCAAAGCGCGCAAAAAGTATAATGAAGTCTCACATTTAGGCATCCAACTAATCAGTGTTTACCTTATGTGTGATAGCTGGGTATAGTAAAGTAAATTGCAGTGGATCCCAATTAACTCACAGCCATTTTTGGAATAGTTCTGATGAGCATCTGTTGATGGCTGGCCTAATTTTTTGCAGCTTCATCCTTATTAAATTAGTTTAAATGACTCGGTTCAGGTGTGAATAAAGTAATTGCAATGTTAATAAAGCATCATCATCAGTCTACTGCTGGACATGACCTCTCAATAATTCCGGGTCCGGGAATAGGCTGTTTTTATATGTTTTCTACACACCACGTTTTGTTAATAAACGCCAAATTTAGGACTTATTCATTCATGAATGAAAAAACTTTATTGTACACCGTGAACAATAACTTAATAAAATCATATTCTTGCCATTGAATTCAGAAACCAAAATCAAACTATTTCGACAAAATCGTATTTATCTCCGTTACCTTTTCTTGTCCTATACCTCCTCTACCTATAAAATACTAGTGCAATCTCAAGCCTAACTAGAGTACACTTTAGAATAAATAATAATACCCACTAGTAATTATGCTATACCTACCTATGAAGTTAGGTATGTGAAGATATCTATTTAACTTCTACTTTGTACACGACCCTCTATAACTATCTTTCACTAGCTTCAAAGAAAGCTGGAAAAAAACTTTGTTCAGGGTTAAGCTTTTATACAATTTCCTCTCATTCTGTCTCGTGTTAATGATTAAATTAGTGAACAATTTATACTATTGTCTTTATTCTTAGTAGAGGTATTCCTAGTCCTGACTAGTATGGGACTAAGGAATCCCTGTGTCGTGGGTATCTATGAGTACCATGGCACTACAACACCCATACCCAAACAAAGGGGCCGCGCCACCGAGTTCGATGCCACTCATATTTTAACCTCTTTTCATTTGTTTCAGGACTTTCGCACCCTTCTCAAATCGAAGCTCGTCCAAGGTCTGGAAATCCACAATGCCCACAAGACCCTCAACAGGACGAAAGTCCTGGAAACAGTGGTCGAAGCAAGAACCGCGATCACTTCCTCCGGAGGTGGTCCTCTCTTCCTGGCTATACCGGCTCATCCGGAGCTCCTCACGAAGTATTATGATCTGAGGGTTCTGATGAAGAAGGTGGATCTCATGATGCTTCAGACCCATGCTTTAGGGGCCGTCAAGAAGATGACTTACCATCCGAGTCGATTGAGCGGACTTTGGGATATGATGAACACTGTAAGTACCTTCACTTTTAACCGACTTCAATAAAGAAGGAAACACTTCTTTTGTGTGTCGATTACTCCATGATACTCGATCCTATTTAAATGGTTCTTTGTGCAGAGGATGATCCTAGCCTTATTAGTCACATGGAAATATTATCTGGATTAATTGTTATTAATTTGTTTTTGCAAAAAAATTTAAAACGACTTGCGTATTTGCGATATTCTATCTTTTACAATGGACGTGCTCAGTACAACAAATAGAAATAAGTTTTTAGATTTGTAAAGTTAACACGTCATAGACAAAAATGATTGGTACGAGTGTTTAAAATGCGACGCTTTGTTTTTTCTCTAGATTTGTCCCTTACTCAGGCATAACCTACCTGTAAAGCATTGAGCTAGGCATTTTAAGGTTCCAAGAAATCACGCTTAGTCATAGGCGTAGTAACTGATTGATAACAACTCAGCATAGCGTTACAATGCCAAGAAAGTAATCCAATACAGGTAGCGAGTAACCAGATACTGTGCTTACAGGTGTGGTTATATAAACGCAGTTTTATTTTAATAAAACCGCTTCTATACTTTATACGTGTGTTTTTAAACATAAGTTCAACAGGTTGGTCTATTCTATTGTACAACTGCGTTGTTTAATGAAAATTAATGGAAGTGCCCCTCTCAGAGGACATACAATTTCATGCTTATTTTGGTAATTATATTTTACCTTTACAAACGATTTTACCACCATTAGTACAGGGTGTCCCAGAACATTTACTAACCGAATAGGGGATAATGATGTCCAGGCAAGAAAACAAGATTTAAAAAAAAATGCATACAAACATTTTATTTTAGGTATATTTTTTAAATACCCTTTAATTAGGTTTTCTTTTTGCCTGACCGAGGGCTGATGTTTAACAAGATAATTGTCATGGGATCCTGTATAAAATATATTTTTTTGAATTGTCTCCGAAAACAGTACATTTTCTCTATTATTTTCTTCAGTGAAAACAGACAAATTTCAAGAAGGCATAAGTTTTAACTCGTTTGTACAGAATTGGTTCTTTCAGGTTTACATACATATTCCGGGAAGCCTGTAAACGAGCGTTTTAAAGTCGAAAATAGTGCAGCAGATTCCATAGAAAAATGAGTAGGCAGGTAGAATGCGCTTTTGGAGAAATCAAATTAATTTTGGTGAAACTCGCGTAAAATATGCAGTTTATAATCATTGAATCTTGTAATATGAACAACAAAAATAGTTTTCGAAATAAAGTTTCCCAGGTTTAGTGTTCTGAGACACCCTTTATTTTGGCAGATTCAAGTTCCAAATCGCTTCATTAATCCCAATTACCAAATCGTGAATCTGTGAGCTTTTCAATTAAAATTACTGATCGAATTTCTAATTAAATAATTTAAAATAATCCATCTTGCATTACGATCACGTTTCATGCAGCTTATCGGTGAAGGTAATCCGGTGCCCACACAACCTTATCATTACGCAATTACTGATCTCTATTATGAAGGATTAAGGTCTATTTGGATGTAATTGAAATGTAAATTTAGATTGGTTTGCGAAGTTCAAGTTGGAGAAGTAGGTTGCTATTGACAGACCAGGTGCATCACTTTATATTCGCGACAGCTTTTAGATCGATTTTATGCACCGTTTTTAAAAATATAATGAAAGACTAGCAAAGGTACAAAATTGTGATGATCGGAATGTGATCACGTGATATTTCGATTGCTTATGCCTTACCTTTTTTTAGGGACAGTTGTCAAGTGGATGTCAAAGTTTGTGTAATTGCCCGGTCAATCTGACGCGAGGACGACCCAAGGAAAGTGATTGTCAAAGTTCACGTAAATATATTGATCGGCTTCGGTCAGTTTGACCGGACTTACGTGTCTAATACGTGTACAACTGAGTCTAACACATCATCGGTTACAAAATGCTAGAAATTCTTCAGCATCATCATAGAAGTTGAAGGGGGCAGCACATATAGCTCGCAAAACTGAAAACCGCTGCTAGGGAAGTTAAGGTTCTCGAATGTAAAGTACGAACCGGATGAAGAACGCAATGTTTTCCACCCAATAGACCGATGACATTATCAAAATTGCGGGAAATCTGGAACTCATCGAGGGAGGTCTATGTCTAATAGACTACTACAAGGATTTTGATCATGATATGCAAAAAAAAATCAAATGTTTAAATGTCGGTTGCTAAAACACATTTTGTACGTTTATGTATGGCAATGTAAATAGACACCGCCAAAGACTGCAATTAACTACTATACAGAAAGCTAATGAAAAACAAACACTACGGCATTTTTAATCATCTTAAATCGAACACCGGAGCTACCCACATCATAAAAAACACAATAACACTTCTGCGCGATATCTGCAGAAGTTTGCGAAACTGTGACGCGAATTTTAGCGCCCTCCTCCGAAATGAGCCAAACAAAAATATTTTTCAATAACTACGAGTAGGTATATACATGAAAAGTATTAAAAACATTATTAATATCGGTTCAGCCGTAAGGGTAACGGCTAAACCATTTCGAAGAGTTTTTTATTTTAATTTATGACCTGATACAACACATAGACTTCTTTTTATCAGGCATTTTTTTTTACATGCGTACAAAAAACTGGAGGCTCTTTTCATATAAACCTCATCATTTTTCCAGGATTCCGTAGTAGACCTAGCTGTCGGTCTTGGCGTGCCAGCCACCAAGATTGTCATCAGCCTGCCCGCCATGGCCCAGCAGTTCTCCCTCCAGAATGAGACCCTCAGTACTCCCGGTAGCCCGACCCTAGAAGACACGCCTAAAGAGATAGGACAGGATGAGCTCTGCCGATTACTGCAGAAGGGAAGGTGGACTTTAGAGAGAGACCAGGATCTATCAGCTCCTTATGCCTTCAAGTAAGTTTGTTCAGAAAACCTTGTGTGGTGTCTTAATAAGGCACGATGCAGAATAGTAAAAAAACTTAAAAGACTGGAATATAGTTTGAAATGTTTTGGAACAAAGATTACACCATCAATATGCAAATATTTGTCCCACTGCGGGTATCAAACCCGCATCTCTTGCCTCGCAGCTGGCAATTAGCCCTCCACTCCACAGAGGTCGTGAGATAATTTATCTATCCATCTGTGTTCATGTAGGATACGTATTTTTCGAACTTTTGTGATCTGTAACATAATAATACGTCTTTAACTATTTCCCTGGTCATATTTTCGATCGTATTGCGGGTTACGGTAACCGCTTACCAACAGGTGGGCCGTATACTTGTTTGCCTCTTTAGTAGTTTAAAAAATATTTTTTAATGAAGCCGATACCACAAAACAAAAAGATAACTACAGCTACTAAAACGCCAATTATTAATCTATTCCAGAGACAAAACGTGGATATCTTTCGAGGACGCATCATCAGTGGACGTGAAAGGGAAGTACGCCCGTGTCCGAGGACTAGCTGGATTGGCTCTGCACCGGGCTGACCGTGACGTGGACACTCCTTGCGGACCCACCCTGAAGGCTTCTCTAGCCAAAGTACTTAATCAGCAGAGCAGGGCGCCTAGGGCTGCTATATTAAGGTATATTAAGACCACGTGTCTATGAAAACTGAATATTTCATAATTTCAATAATTATGTAGCATACCTACTTATGGAAATTAATAAACATTGCAAGCGATAATATGCATAAGTACATTTTTTTTTATTATGTCACTGAATAATATAATAGTCACTGTTTTCATAAAGATAAGACAGCCAAAACTCTTAAAGTTATGTAACTATCCATTTGTGCAAAAATCACTTATCTATCTTACTCATGTAGGTAATATGAAATTTAAGACTAACATCATGTTGAAATTTATGGAATGCATACATATTGGTATCAAAAATAAGTAAATAAGCTTACAAGCCCAACAGGATAACGTCCGGTCGTATCGGTTAGAACCTTTGGATTGAGAGGTTTCTATGAAAAAAGTTTTTGACTGTTTTTTTACGAGCAATCACTGTTGGTTGTTGCTATAATTTGTTTACGGTCACAATTACATAATACGATTACATATTAATACGTTAGTTAGGAAGTGGTAAGCAACAAGAGCTAACACTACGCACAATACATGACAATAAAAAAATGAATATGAATTTTCCCTCTGACAAATTTTACCAGGCTCTGAATTTGGCTCATGGCAAAGTTGAAATAAACTTAGCTGGTCCTTTTGTTAAGGCGCTTAAGTTATACAATTCGATAGGCACTTGATATCTCTGTTGTGGAAACTGAGAACTGGAATTTTCAGACGTTTATGTTTTTATTTTTGCCCAATTTTAGATCTTTGGAAAACGAGATCCTGTCAGCGCCAAGACACGCCCGTGCTTTGGACGCTCTACAAGTGTCCCCCTACAGAATCACGCAGATTGTCGACTCCGATGGAGTCATCCATTCCATTAGAGAGGTAACTTTAAACGACTTGATAAAATATTTGCATACTACTTTTTAGGTATTGGTACCTGCTATGAAAGAACTTGCTACGTTTAGAAGAAAGAGCCGTATGATTTGTTGCAAGGCTTGGTTACGATTAGTAGTAAAAACCAGCTACGATTCGAAGCAAGAACTGTTAGATTATTAGGACTGGTTACGATTAGTAGCAAGAACGAACTACCGGATACCAGAAAGTAAAATATTGGTTGCAAATACTAAAAGTTATTGTTTCTCCAGGACACTCGTACGGAGTTCTCGTGCTCCCGCCAGGGTTACTTCGTGCACCCTCGCTCCTGCGCAAGGTTCTACCGCTGCGTTAAATTCGACCAGCTCTCACCTGAATACACCGTAAGTCCTACACCAATCTCTTCCTGACTCCAAATTGGTTGTATCCTTCAATTTACATGTGTATGAAAATGTATATTTTGTTTTATTATTTTTGAGTTACAATTACATGCCTGCACCAATGCCTGTTTTTTGATACCTACTGGGAAATGAATCTCGATGTGTGTGACACACGGATGGACATAGGATTCCATTTTAAATATATTTTCGTTTATAATCATCATCTTTGTTTTCAGGTTTTCGAATTCGACTGCCCCGCGGGGTTAGCCTTCGACTCGCGCTATGAAGTGTGCGTATGGCCGGGTAGCCTGCCCGACTCTCAAGCCTGCCCCGGGTCCTCTGAGATAGCTCCTGTGCCTAGGACCAGGTTTATCTGCCCAGAGCATGAAGGTAGGCAATGAAAGGATTATTTTTATCTGTAAAAAATTCGTAGTTCTTTAAAGTACAGATGGCGTTGAACTGAGGGATTAGATGATTAAATCTAGATTGTCAAAAATGTCGCATGTCTGTGGGAAGCAAGTTTAATTTTATAGTTGGTTCTTCAAAGTAACACTGATGGCGCAGTAGATCTATCATACGGTACCATCTAGTAAGTTATCATAATTTTTATACGGTTTTTTTTTATCGCAATAACCGTTATCTGAGCCTACCACAGATTAAAAAAAACAATCATTATACTAAGCACCAAATGAACTACTAGTGGGGACATCTAGTGAACAAGAGTTGAAGTTACAGAATTTGATTATAAAATGCTGTCGACAATAGCATCGTTTTGTGTATCAGATTTTGCTATTCTCAATAATGACGTAGTTCATCAATGTCACAAGAGATGTCACTATAAGCAAAAACATTTCGATAGATTGATCGAGTTTTATTGTAATATTTATAAGATTGGTCAAACGTATTTGTATTTTATGTTGTATTATATTTGCAGGTTACTATGCCGACCCCGAGAACTGTCGCTGGTTCTTTGCTTGTCTCGACCATGGCAAGGCGCCGCTCACCGCCTACGAGTTCCGTTGTCCCTTCGGGCTCGGCTTCGACGCTGAGAAGCTGAAGTGCGATTGGCCATGGCTCGTGCCAGCTTGTGGAAACATTGCGAGATATGAAGCTGAGGTGCATGGATACTCTGCTGCCACTCTTAGTGGTAAGTCACTAAGAATCTAAGAGCAAAATACCATACAGGTAGCGATCGATCATAGTTCTCTGATCTCTGTTTATCGTGAGCACAGACGACAAACTTATAGAGACGATAGTATTTGTATGTGCCTACATGGTTTAAATAAAGCTGATCTTCTGTATCATTTATCAGTCCAACACTGTAATTAACACGAGAAAAATATAGAATAGGCAGAAGGCCAATCTACACGATTAGATACTCAAGTTAGCTTTTGTCCACGGTTTTACTCGCCTGGTACCTGGATCATAAGTATGCTATTGTCATTCCAGATCAAGATCTATATCTATTTCCATCTAAATCGATTCAGCTGTCATGCAGTTTATTTGTAACAAGCAACGATATATTGAACATGTAAACATTTGTCTCGCAGCGAGAATCGAACCTTCATCTCTTGCGTCTCAGTCAGCTACTCACCCAGCGCGCCAAAGGGTCGTCATTGATTCTGAAAGCTTTGTTAGCGTTAGCTAGAGGCCAGCTCTGGTGAAGAACTACATCCTAACGTGACCTAAGTTCTAAAAGCGATGGGAGTGCCCATTCAATCCAATCTTCCATTTCAATGGTGTCATGGTAGCAAGTTGCTTATCCTGCTGATTTGTAAGGAACAACTAGGCTAATGCCGCTATTGGCTATTGGCTGCTGATTTGTAAGGAATAACTAGGCTACGCCACGAGCACTTCAATTATTTTCTTGTATTTGCATTTTTTAACGTAATGGCAACTCACTCAGGTGCAGCAGGCTTCCAAGGCAAGACAGCTGACTCCATCAACGTGGCCGCCCACCAGAGCCTCGTATCCGGTGCCTCTCTCAATAACCTGGTCGGAATCCAGGGCGGATTCCTGACCCACGGCGACGCTTTGGACTCAAACTTTATTGCTTCGCAGGAACTTCAAAACGGAGCCGAGCAATATCGAATCAATCAGGGAGGCTCTCACAATCTAGGACTTTCTGTAGGATCTGATATCTCCCAGGGTTCAAACGGCCTAACTCACCAAACTGTCAAAGCAAGCAATCTAGGTTTTGTCCAAGCTTCAAAATACAACGACGGAGAGAAATACACAAGCGGTTCCCTCATTTTAGACGATTATAGACTACCAACTACAAAGTCAGGTCATGGCAAAGCTGCTGGTAATGCTCAGATCATTGGAGTTAGTCAAGGGATTGCCTCTGGTAATAGCTACTCTGGCTATTCTCCAGCTCATTTGAGTCAAAACGGCCACTCAATAGCCTCCATCGGCAACGCAGGACAGGCTGCGTACCAAAACAGTGATTATGATGCAGACCAGTCTGGAGCTTACATCCATGATCCAACTGGCGACACCGCCGAGCCTTACAAACATATTGACTCCCCGGTAGAACCATATATCCACCAAAGTTTAGGTTACAAAGACAACAGCCAGATCTTAGGTTACAAAGACTCTAGCGAATATAACGATTACGGCAGATACAAGGATTCCTCCGGAGGCCAATATGAAGGTAAATACTCTGAAGAAACAGGTGGACAGTACAATCATGACAACTCAGGCGCCTACGTCGAACCTTCATACGGATACAACGCAGGTGATCATTCAGGAGCCTATATAGAATCTACTGGTAGCAATAACGCTGGTGCATACAAGACCGATTATTCAGACTCCAACGCATACAGAGCCGATAAATCTGGAGATTACAATGCAGAATCCAATTTATACAGGACCGATAACTCTGGTGCCTACAATTCAGGTTCCAATTTATACAACAGCGATAACTCTGGTGCCTACAATGCAGGATCCAATTCATACAGGACCGATAACTCTGGTGCATACAATGCAGGTTCCAATTTATACAAGAGCGATAACTCTGGTGCCTATAATGCAGGATCCAATTCATACAGGACCGATAACTCTGGTGCCTACAATGCAGGTTCCAACTTATACAGGACCGATAACTCTGGTGCCTACAATGCAGGATCCAATTCATACAGGACCGATAACTCTGGTGCATACAATGCAGGTTCCAATTTATACAAGAGCGAAAACTCTGGTGGTGCCTATAATGCAGGATCCAATTCATACAGGACCGATAACTCTGGTGCCTATAATGCAGGATCCAATTCATACAGGACCGATAACTCTGGTGCTTACAACGCAGGTTCCGATTTACACCAGAGCGATAACTCTGGTGCATACAATACAGGTTTAAATTTATACAAAAGCGATAACTCTGGTGCTTACAATGCTGACTACTCAGGAACCTACACGCTTGATAACTCTGGACAGTACGTAGCTGGAGTGTACAGGACAGATGGACATATTGGCGTCGGAGGCGCACAGTCAACCAGCGCAGTGAACGTTCAGAGCTACAGCCAAGCCAATGCTGGCAACTATATCAGCGATTCCAAAGCATACACTGGATCATCTCATACGCTAACCGCTGGAGCAGTCAATGTTGGCCTTGTTGGGAAAACAACGTTGGTTGATGCTGATTACAACGATCAAAACAATTACCAGGATCAGACTGCGTACACTCAAAGCGTTTCACACCAAACTTTACACCCCGGACAAGTCTCGTTCGTGTCTCAGCCAGCTGTTTCCATAACGCATGTCGGAACTGACGAGAATAATCTAGATGGGTATGGATATGTCACCACTCCTACATCTTCAGGTGTTCCTACAACTGACACGCCCTTCGCTGTTACGACAGCAATTCCCGCTGTTACGTATAAAACAACGTTCCTTCCTGAAGAACCTAAGTCTAGTATCAAGCAAATATTCGGATACACACAACCTGCTATCACTGTTGTCCAACCCACCGTTGTGGCTGTGAAGCAGCAGAATATCACTCCTCAATTGCAAGCGGCTGACTATAACCAAGGCCTCAGCTACCAATACGAAAGCAAAGAATATTCAGCATTGAACGCCAACAGCCAATCAGCATCAAGATATAACAGTGAAACAGAGTCAAACAGTCAAATTTCAGGAGCAGTCAAAACAGAATCTGGGTACGATTATTCGAAACCAAGCATCAAGTTTGAAGATGGCCTCACATACTCCACAGCAGCTCCAGCTGTGACTGTTTCTTCTTACAAACCCCAAGGTTTTGGACACAGCCAGCAAACCCTTCATAAGGTCGAATCCGTTGGATTCCAATACTCAACCCCAGGACCTGTTACTGAACCGCCTATCAAGAAATTGGTTGCTTACTCTACAACTGGACCTGCTGTAACCACTTTTGCTCAGCCTGCAGTTTCTTCTTATCCTCAATCTTACAGTCATCAGACTCTCCACAAAGTAGAAGATAGCAATGTACAAATACCTTCGGCAGAATTCGGATCCACCGGCTACATATATGAACAACCACAGCCGGTGGTTCAGTACACAACTGCTCGACCAGCTATTGCTGTCCAATCTACTGTATCAGCATACCAACCACAGGTTTTCAGCCAGCAGACATTTCATCAAGTAGATGCTGGACGAGTAAGTTATTCTCAAGATTCAACTGGATACAAATACGAGAAGCCTGTTGTGAAATTCGAAGATCAGAATACCCACTTCAAAGCTACAACACCAGCACCTGTTGTGGGTCATTACTCGACTCCTGCTCCGGTTGTATCAACTTACAGACCTCAGGTGTATAGTCAACAGACCCATCACAAATTAGAGTCGAGGCCGCTTGTAACAGTATCTTCTACACCTGCACCCATTGTTCATTACGAAGCCCAAACTCCTGTTACTATTTATCAAAACCCCATTCTACAGTTTACTCAACCTAAGGTTACTCCAGTAGCTTACGTACAGTCAACCTACCAGCCTCAGGCTTACAGTCACCAAACAATCCATAAATCGGAAAACAAAGTCTATACTCCAACTGTACAATCAGGTGGTTATGAATACACGAAGTCTACTGCTTTTGAACAGCCTGAGACAGTCTTCCAATATACGACACCTGTACCTTCTATTACAGTCCAACCAGTAGTATCCACTTACCAACCAGCTGTATCTACTTACAAACCCCAAGTGTACAGTCACCAGACATCACACAAAATCGACAGCAGCCAAGTCAAGGCGTATTCCGAAGCTGAATCAGGTTATCAATACTCGCAGCCTTCCGTGCAATTTGAGGACACTCCTCAGTCTGTTTTGACTTACTCTTCTACTCCAAGACCTGCTAAAGCGACCTACAAACCCCAGTCATTCAGCCACCAGACGATACACAAAGCTGAGAAGCAAAAGTTTGTTTCCTCAACAGCTCAACCACTAGTAGACATCAGCTATCAAGCTGCAGTGGCTCCTGTATCAACATACCAGAACCCTATTCTGAAGTTTACTGAAAAAGTAACTCCAGTGAGCTATGTGAAACCCACTTCAACTGTATTCACACAAACCTATCAGCCTAATGTTAAGAACCAACAGGTAAGCCATATTCAATTTGGTAACCAAGAAGCATCACAACAATCTCATGAACAAAATGTGCAACTAAATCAAGGTTACGCCTACAACCAACCCGAAATCCAAAGCAATACTGCTAGAAAAGCTTATTCAGATGCTAGTCTTGTGTCTCATCAAACTTTCCACTTAGCAAGCGACCAGAATGACTTTAAAAGACAATACAACTCCGGAAAAGATGTCGTCTTTGTATCTACAACGCCATCTTCTTTAGCATACGAAGCACATTATTCAGACTACGATGTACCGAAACAAATCAAAACCTACCAAGCACCTGAATACATCCCACCTAAGACCGAATATCAACAGGAATACTCAGAAGTATCTTCTGCAGCTCCAGTAGTTCAACAGAGCTACGTTCAAACTCAAGAGCAATACGTAAGACCAGAAGAATACTCCCTAACATACGACACGGTTCAGAAGACGGTTCCTGCTCAAGTATCATTCAGCACTTCCCACGTGTCAGAACCCAAAAGAATTGAATCCTATCACATCTCAACGTTCCCTGGAACAAAAGCAACGATTAACTATAAACAGACATATGAAAACCCGGAGATTCAAGTCCAATACAAGGCTGAAGACTATCTTCCACCTGTAGTTTCTACGGCAACTCCAGAAACATCAACGTTCAGATCTCGTATATACTCCACGACACCTAGAGTGTACATACCACCTGCATTCTCTACTGTCTCTACCACGCGGGAAAACTTACCTCCTTCTACCACCAAAGAGTATTTGCCTCCAACTTACTTGCCACCGTCAACCACTCAAAGAACGGTTTATAGAGTAAAATCCACTACACCTGCATACCAATACACAGAATCTGAAACCGGATACAAAGGACAAGAATATCTACCTCCGGTAGAACAGGCGTCAAGTGTTGTCAATTTCGAGAGCTTCGGTTTTAACAACATTGAAGCAACAGCTACTCCAAAAATCAGGTACAATCCTTACCAAGAAGTCAGAGTAACGGAAGAAGTTACTGCTAGGCCAGTGCAAAGGAAACCAAATATCGTTGTTGAGACAGCTAAGTCTAATCTTTTAGGTTTCGGTACCGTTGGACCTGATGCTGGTCTAGTTTCACCAGTCACGTACACAACAGCTGAACCTATTATCGTTTCGTCTACTTCCAGACCGATCGTCAAGTCCACTACTCAGACACCTTACAGATACGTGGAATCTACGACAGCTTACAAAGCACCAGAATACTTGCCACCATCTGATGAAGAACTTAACATCCCAAGCTTCGGAATCAAGAGCGTCGATCAGAGCTCAAGGGGTAGATACAATTATCAGGACAATGCAGCAGTCATCTCAACATTTGCGCCTGTCCATAGAAAGCAAAACATTGTGGTCCAAACAGCAAAGGCTAATCTAGGATACAGCTCATTTGGTTCTGACGCTGGATTTATAACCCCCGGTACATACACCACATCCACTCCAGTTGTATCTAGCACTGGAACTTACAATATAGCTCCTAAACTGGTTACCACAACTTACGCTCCTGAAGAACAAGGTCAATTTGAAGTGACATCTCAAACGCCGAGACGCAGAACAAAACCAAAAGTAGCTGTTGTAACCAAAATAAACGACTTCAACCCACTGCTTGTTCGCAAGTTAGGTGCGGTTTGTAGCTGTCAATCTCCCGTATTGGTCCTCAAGGGAACAAGACCTAACACGCCAGTTCCAAAAGACTTTGATGATTACAGCAATGACTACGAAGACTCCAGCCGTGGAGATATCGTTGACAACGAATGGGCTCAGAAAACTGCTCGCCTTCAAAGACCAACGGTCACCACTTCACCAATAGTTACTTCAACTTTCAACCCAATTATTGTCCCAGACGATTCTTACTACCAAGACTACCAAGAACCCAGCAATTTTGATTTTGCTGTAACTCCTAAGAACACTGATGTAATTGAATCAAACACACCGGCAGTGAGTGAGAGAGTTGTGAGAATACGTCCTCGCGTAAAGGCTGTGACCGCAGCACCAACTTACAGAACTGTGCTACTAAACCAAGAAGTATCTTCGACTGTTAACCCTAGCGAAACTGTAAATAGTGAAATAGAATCTCAGTCGTTCGACCGCTACGGTCCGGGTGGATGGAGAAGTAGAGACGAGACACTACAAGGATCCGTCGACTGCAAACGAGCTGGTCTCTTCCGACACCCGAAACAGTGTAACAAGTTCTACGCTTGCCGATGGGACTGTACTAAGCAGAGGTTCACACTCCATGTCTTCAACTGCCCCGTGCAGCTCAGTTTCGATCCCAGTTTAGGTGCTTGCAACTGGCCTAGCCAGGGACCTGCTTGCCAGGGCGATACATTACTTACTAACACGCTATAAGCACGCGAAAAGTCAGGCGTTGCTAATCTCAACGTGCCATCGAAATGACATTGTGATAATACTGTAACGATTCACGAATTTCTCTACAACACTCGATGTCTCTCTCTCGTCTAAGTTGCTTATTTATTTGTTTAATTTGTTAATGTTATTTCATAGTTACCTATTTATTAATTATAACAGCTTCAAGCTTGCCAAGAATGTCGCAATTATCGAAATTAAATTACCATTTTCTAGTTTATAAAGCATGTTATACGTTGTAAAATAGTGAAGTCATTTTTATTAAATAATTAAAGATACGCTGTAAATGTAAATATATAATTTTATTCAATCATTTTTGTATTATTTCATGTCAAATTCTTAAAAATAGCAAAACATATTACAATAGCATAACTGATAAAACGTTTTATATACAGCTTTATATATTCAAAGCAATTGGTTTCTCAACAGCTGCCCAAGGTATATTAAAGATACGCTGTAGATGTAAATATAAAAATTTATTCAATCATTTTTGTATTATTTCATGTCAAATTCTTAAAAATAGCAAAACATATTACAATAGCATAACTGATAAAACGTTTTATATACAGCTTTATATATTCAAAGCAATTGGTTTCTCAACAGCTGCCAAGGTATCCTTATACTTAGACAGTACAGGGTCTACCTCCTCTTCAATGAATTCTGTCACCTGCTCCGGAGCTCTTCCAATAAAGGTGGAAGCGTCCAAAATCTTATCCAACTGCGAAATGATGGGAGCAAAGTAACTATCATTCTTGACACGTTCGATCAAATCATTGTCTTTGCCATGCTGCTTGACTTGAGCACCGGCTTCATGAGAAAGTACTCTAATCTTCTCGTGGCAGACTTGGCGATCACCCCCAGCCTGAACCATGGCCATGATAATGTTTTCTGTAGCCATGAAAGGCAATTCTTGAGCTATATGACGCTCGACCACTTTAGGGTAGACTACCAGTCCTTGGCAGACGTTCAGAAGAGTTAAAAGAGTGGCATCAGCAGTTAGGAATGCTTCAGCGAGGGTCAAACGACGGTTAGCAGAATCGTCCAAAGTACGTTCCAGCCACTGGACCGCGTGAGTGTTCGCAGCGTTAGCATGTAGGGTGATCAAGTGGCGAGCAAGCGCACAGCAACGCTCAGACCTCATAGGGTTCCGCTTGTAAGGCATAGCACTGGAACCGATCTGGGATGCCTCGAACGGCTCCTCAAGTTCCTTCCTTGAAGCCAGGATACGGATATCCGAGCACATTTTGTGCACTGTAGCACCTAAACCAGAAATAGCAGCGACTACTTCAAGATCAACCTTCCTGGAGTAGGTTTGACCGGTGACAATGTATCGTTTGTCGAAGCCGGCGAGTTCAGCCACGCGTTTGTCTAAAGCGCGTACTTTGGAGCTGTCTCCTTTGAAGAGTTGGAGGAAGGAGGCCTGGGTGCCGGTGGTACCTTTGACTCCTCGGAAGCGGAGGTCCTCTCTAGCCCGGGATAGGGCGCGCTCGTCCATGAGCAGGTCACTTAGCCAGAGAGAGGCTCGCTTGCCAACGGTGGTGAGCTGAGCGGGCTGGAGATGAGTAAAGCCGAGGATTGGCAGCGATCTGAAAAAAATGTTAAGTAGATCTTAAAAAAACTCAAGATTTACAAAAATAAAAATAACACCGTCTGCAACCATATATTGTAGTGTTGCCCCCTTAGAAAGTTCTTATCTTCTTGTATAGATCCTTCTCTTATTACAAACAACCGCTTATCGGTTTAGCCGTTTTGGAGAAAAATGTAACAGACAAACCATCAACCTCTTACGGCAAACGCATAATATATGGTCTCGTGTAGTCGCGGGTAAAAAAGTATATACGAGTATTCTATTGCATTGTAGGTTGGATGTAGGATTCGATGGCAGTAATATACCACTGATCGGACCTAGTTAACCTACCCAGATTAAGTTTTACGTACCTTATTCAAACGGCCTGATTAGTTAAAGGAAACCATAAACTAAGCCATAACAGGACCATAAATGACGAATTAGGCTTCTAATGGCTGACCACATAATAAACCACAGTTATAACTGTTATTGCTGATTGTCTGGCCCAATAAGACATATTGTATGCTAAGCAGGACAAGAGGTAGGTAGCCATTTTGATTGAATCTTTATTATTGGCTTTGTCTCACAACGCATCCTAGCGTAACTAAATTTCGTTCACCATTCAAGAAATATGAGAAATGTTTGGCCAATTTTCCCAAGGTATTTATAAAAATAAACCTAGCAAATTCAAATAGAGATCCTCATTTTTTAGGGTTTAAATCGTATCAATTTTAAACGAAAACTAGAATTAACTATTAAACGGTTATAAAGGTTCATTCTTTTCCGTCGCTTATCATGTAACTTGACTTATTCGCTATCAAGCTAGCTAGTTTTATTATAAAATCACTTTAAAGCGATTTTGAACTGCGTCGTATCAGAACCGGAGAAAACACGGATGATGAAAACGTGTATCAATTTTGGAGTCGGTATTGTACACTGCATCCGATCCCAATACGAGAAAGGTGATTGGAACTTATATCTCCATTCCATGTTCAGACTTCGAAAACGGATTAAATTAGAGAAAACGGTTCCGAGTAGTTCAGACTGCAGATTTCGGAAAACTGATCTCAGAAGAAGTTTATGCACATTGCACGACAGACCACTCAAATAGTAACTAAGGCTGCTTCGTAGAGTATTTCCTCGGATCTAAATCCGATCTGATTAATGAGATCTAATCTGATCTAAAACAAATGCCATACAAAAGCGCTGTATGAATAAAGATAAAATCACTCACTTGAACTCATTAGCAAACTGCGACAGCCTGCTGATCACAGCAGCGAGCCTCGGCAACAGCAGATCCAATCCATGCTTCAGCACGATCAAATCCGTGTTATCGCCCACAAAGCAGGACGTGGCACCAAGATGAATGATCGGGGCAGCCTTCGGACATCTCTCGGCGAGGGTATGAACGTGGGCCATGACGTCATGGCGTACTTTCTTTTCGTGTTCTGCCGCGGAGACAAAGTCGATGTCGTGGATAGCTCCTTCAAGCTCTTGGATCTGCTCTTCGGTGATGTCTAGGCCGAGCTCCTGAAAATAGAAAAGAAAGTATTTTTGAGTATTCTATTGTAATTTAATTATTTTTGTGAGAAGAATTTTGTTGCAGAAGGCAAAACAATCCGTGAAAAGTGCCATATTGTTTTTTTGTTAATGTTTGTGTCTTGATATCTTCGCCAATTGTTAACCGATTTTGATGATTATTTTGTTGTGGCTTAGAATATGAGAATATGCTACTTTTACCGTAAAACTTAAAAAAAACATCATCATCTTATGGAATCACGACTAGCTAACATTCTTTGTAGGCTATTTTACTTTTATTTTTATTCCAGGGAGTAAAATAAAATAAGCACGTTAGGAAGTCGGTTTTTTGAATTTCAATGTATTTTATTATTTTTAGCTTTGTGATTGATTTAAAATTATCTTGTACTCCTGGTAAATGCCAATTTTAAATCAATTTTAAACCATCTCCAATAAACTTGAGGAACACCTAGCGAAGGTACATCTGTTCTTCGAAGTTCTAACCACGCATCCAGGTACTGATAAGTTGTTATAAGCTTATTGAAGGAATTGCCGAAATGCTTGTTTTCGATCTCCACACTCGTTTATGTAGAGTTAAGCACGAAACTAGTAAAGATACACATTCTATTTTTTAAAAAAGCTACTTTTATCCGAAAATAGTTATTTTAGTTTTACTAGCACTGCAACAACACAACGAACACAAGTTCGGTATTCAGCACACAAGTGCGTCCTACTGTCCTAGTTCGAAGCCCTTTGGTTTGAAGCGAAGGGCCACCAAAATATTCAAAGTGTTAACTTTACAAGTCATTCTAAAGTTGGTCAACTTTAAACATACATACAAATGTATGATAAGATTCTATTGAATGAAATAACTATAGTATTTACCATATTAGTTGAACAGTAGCAAAGTCTAGATTAAAGTATGCAAAGCTTTTAAGTAGGTACTTATCTTCTGAAACACATTCTCCAAAGTTCAAAATATTTAGGTTACTGCTAAAACAAGCAAAATTAAATAGGATTGCTAAGGGTAGATAGTGTTTAGTTCAAACAATTTTGCTATGAATGAAAAACTTGGCCTCTATATCCATAGAATTAAAGTGCAAATTGTGATTATTTTTTTACTTTACAGCAAACTGCCCTACTAATTCGCCGTAAACGATAAGATAACTCACTTCAACGATACTGATAACACGATATCTGTTAGATATGAAGTCATGCAGTGACGGGTTACCTGTTAGCAAAAACAGACATAAAGACAAAGGGTCTGTAATATAGTGAAAAGTTATCAAAAACCAGTGGCTGTATAATAGTGAAAATGGTATCTGTTCAAACCATAGCGACGATCGTGGTCAAAACCTTCAAGATTGTAAGTCAATTTTCTTTGTTTTTTGAGACGGTTACCTAAATCTGAAAGTGTGACGGATAGGACAATGGGTGGACGATACGGTCCGGCGTGACTGCGATACGGAGTTATGTACATTCCTAATCGATTATTGAGTGAACCTTTCATAATTCCTGTGTAGGGTAAGAGCTATGGGACAATGATCTCGTAAACATACTGATATGCTTGTGTTCAATCTGTGTTCAATCTGTAGGAGATTCCATATTTTAAGGATATTAAGTATGACAATTTTATGAAGAAAGTAATATAATAATTTTAGCATTTAAGAAATTAGTAAGGAGCTGGAATAGCGACCAATTAATACCGAGTAGTTATGTGTGATTTAATGTGGTCATGAAACCAGTTACTATACTTTTTGATTATTTTGAAAGTAACACTATACACTTAAACCCCCTTTTTATAAAATGAGTTAGGTACCCTACCTACTCGACTTATTTCTGTGGTTGCGCTAGATATACAAAATAATGTAGAATTAATGTCACAAACTGTTTATTAAATAAATTAATCTAATTAAATAAGTACCGAGGGAGATAATTGTCTGTGTGAATAATACGTGTGATTCATAAATGATTGTGTTATTTAAACGTATAGTGTAGGTAGGTAGGATATATTTACAACCACAGAAAACAAAATTCATAAAACTAAGCCAGTAATACAGTAAAATCGTAAGAAAAAACATTTTAAATAAGAATGAATTCAGTGTCTGGTCTATCAGACACTAAATAACAAGCAAGTACTCACATTTTTGAAACAAGCTAGTTTTCAGTAATTTTAGCTGAAAACAAACAGGTGTGGTTATAAAGCGAGATAGGCCGGCCTCGTTTTCTATCGCAGATAAGGCCACACCTCATTGTTATTAATAAACGTCTAATAGGTTTTTTATGCAATAAAATAATTACCTATGTTTTTCCTTACAATTCATGTTATTTTCAATTATGAAGAACGGTTATTTGGTTTTATGCATTAACAAAATATTTTATGAATTAAAAAAAAAACTGCTTGAGTGCTGTAACCACATATTCAGGAGGTCCGGTCACAACCTGGTTCACATTCTTGAGTTGTACGAAATCATAATGAAAGATATAAAACGTTTAAACCGTCCCATTATTTTATATATTTATCTCCATCCTGAGTTGTCTGGAAGATATTGCTCTCAGCAGTAAGACCGCCCAATGATAATTTCTTTTATTTTTTTGTCGTTTTGGTTGTGTTTCTGTATGTTGTACTGTTATGCAAAATAAAGTGTTTATACATATATCTATCTGAAAGAAATAACTCTCTTTCTTCATACTGAGTGGGAAATTTTTCTAATGAATTAGGTACTGTTTAAAAGAACAGAAGAAACCCTTGGACCACACAACTCACATTGCAAAACTACACAAACACACCTTATCAGATCGTGCGTTCATTACTCATGGCGCAGGTACTAGCTTGATTGAATACGCTACTCTGTGGTCAGGCAGAATGGAATGGAATCTGAGTCACAGATTAGTAGTTATTTAATACTGCTTCTGACTAATAAGCTGACTAACTGATCAGCTAATGCTACTCAACTTAATGAGAATTATGGGTATTAGAATTTGGGTAACTTAGTTAAAAACAATTTGCAATGTACCATTGAAATAATACGAAAAAATAATTGTTAAGTGTTAGAAAAGGACTGGGTTCGAGTTATCTCCCTACTCCTAAAGTTAGGGGGTGATTGTGAATAAGAGGATGTCTAAAGACTTTTAGACATGGAATTAGCATTGTATGTAATAGAACATACAAAGAAAAGTTAATTGAAATTAATAAATTAAATTCTAAAGGAATGTTTTAATTTACTTTAACTTAAATAATTACTTTAGAAGACTACAAAACTACAAATTCCTAAAAAGGCAAATGACGAAAACGGCCTTGTCCGTCAGACCATCAGTCGTCAATTCAATTCAATTCAATTCAATTTTTGTTCAGACAATGAACTTTATCAGATCAATTCTTATTTAGCAGTCATTACTTTGCCGTTCAATAATCATAATACGATCTAGATCACATAACAGCGGTTTCAATCCACTGCGCAGATCGCCCGCGCAACAATAGCTATCCCTAGCGACGGCAAATTGTTTATCTACCTTGAATGCGCCCATTATGTGCTACGTGATCAGTTTATATTAAATAGGTTTGCCACCTATTTAATAGCCGTGATATTTATGTACTGAAGGTTACTACGTCACTGTTTATCATTGACTTTTTCGTAAAAATTACAGGGATTTTGTCGGTAATGTTGCAAATATTTGTCTCGGGACTGGGTGTTTTCTATGTATGTATAAGTATGTATTTACAAAAAAATAATATCATTCGTGTAGTTCCCATAATACAAGCTCTTCTTAATTTGGGGCTAGAGGATAGGAAACAATTTCGTTCATTCGCATTGTCCATCTATGGCACATCCAGCCTAAAAATTAGCGTGATACGATTCATCCCATCGGTTTATTACATAACTTAATAATCAGATAATTTGTGGATTGATTGCCATCTCGATGGCCATGGGTTAGTGTGATCGTCCTGCTGGATGAAATGGGCGTTTGAGAGAGAACCGGTTACTAGAAGCTACCAATAATGACGACATCGATGGTGTAGCGGGCGATTATTCGGTTCCCACGCAATAGGTGCGGATTCGATTGCCGCTGCGGGATAAAAGTTTCCATGTTCTGCATATAGTTGGTCCGGGTCTGGGTGTTTTGGTACCACAGTACTCATAGTTCCTGATACCCACGACACAGGGAATTCTAGCGTGGGGTCAGGGCTATATATGTCTGTTGGGCGTTTATTTATTTATTTAATAATGATGACTGTGAGATGCATAATGGAATGTGAAAATAGCTCCATTCTGCAGATTTGGATCTACAAAAGTCTAGAACCAAGTGATGACTTGTATTCACCCACTGCTAGATCGACATAGAATTATTCTATAGAAGGTTGGTATCTACATACCAACCTTCCACAGAATAATTCCCACACAAAAGCGTCGTAGGCGATCGTAGGCGTTTTCGCCGGCAAACAAAACAAAAATCGAATAATCAAAACAGCTACTCGGATGTTAACTTCATAATTGTTTAAACTATCTCTTCCTGTCAGTGCGACGATTAAAATCGTAATTGTCAGCTGCCGGCAGAGCAGTGAAAGTTTAGAGAGCACAATGGTGACAGCCGGTTGGACCTATCTGTGTAGTTGGCTGAATGAGCTTTTGACAGATATGTTTTGTTGCTATAAGTTCAACAACTGTATTAAACACAACCTTATGGTTGTTGAGAAATCAATACAAACTTGTAAAAAGTATAGTTATAATTTAGATAGATCGATTAAACTAATCAAACTGGTATCTAATCAATCAGTGGTAGGATAGAGGAGACTGCTTATTTAGTTTCTAAACAAATTAGAACCAACTTATTTATTACGTTTTGATGGTATCAAATTAAGACCGCATATTAAACAATTTTCTAATTAAGTCATTAATCAGCAATGTGTTTCTAATTTCATGCTTAATTTTATAAAATTTACAAGTCAAGGCTGAAACTGTGACTGAAACCCTGAAACCGTTTAGTGGAAATCGTTCACTTTCGATAGTTTGGCTTTGGTTTACAGTTCGGAAGGGCATCAGCAAGAACTTCATTTTATGAAGGAGGTCTTGTAGTGTTTTTTATGTGTTGGAGAAACCGTTATAAAATACAAGCCACCAAAATCAAGACTACATTGAATACACTAGGAAGGCTACTGTGCGAGATGAATGGCGTGGAATTGTTATCCCCTTGAAATGAAGACCACGACCACTCAAAGTCAATAAGTTTTTATTATTTGAAATCACAAGGATCACATAGAAACGTCATACGGATTTAAAATTTTAGGTGAATTACGCCGAATTCTCTCGCGCGTGCGACAAAGCCTAGAAGAATCAAGCAACAAACTCTGCCTGTTTTTTAAAGATCACATCGAAACGTCATACGGATTTAAAATTTTAGGTGAATTGACGCTGAATTCTCTGGCGCGCGACATATCCTAGAAGAATCAGGCAACAAACTCTGCCTGTTTTTTAAGGATCACATAGAAACGTCATACAGATTTAAAATTGTAGGTGAATTGACGCTGAATTCTCTGGCGCGCGACATAGCCTAGAAGAATCAGGCAACAAACTCTGCCTGTTTTTTCCTTCATTCATCTAAATGGTGGTGCCAATCGAACAAGGTGAACTCAATTATTTAAAAATCTTTGAGTACTAGTCAAAGAATTCAAGTCTAATAATTATCAACCTACGTTTTTAAGAAAACACACGATACGCTTTATAATTAACAAATATATTACTATGTTACTACAAATATGCATTTGACAAGCTCAGTCGAGAGTGTAATTAACAAGAATATAATTTAGGCTCTACCCATATCATAGCTCTATGCTCCTTGGCCGTCAACTCCCTGACTACATTGACTCCTGACCTGCGCCTAACAATGTTATCAATTAACGACTATCCTGTCGCTGCGGGATGAAGATTGAAGGTGCTTTAGTTGGTTCGTTATGTAGTTCTGAATAATTTATAGTTCACTCAAAAATCAAAAAGGAATTTATTTATTTTTGCGATCGATTTGTATAAAATGAACGACGGTTCTTTATAGGTTTCGTCATCATAAGTCACTAGGAGCCGCTCGAATAAACGATGGAAAACACGTCAGAGGTGTTAAAATTTTGCAAAAAAATATTTTGAAGTAGGTAGGTGCATGATTGCTGTTATAAAAGTAAGAACCCATTCGATTTTGTCTTCGCCAAGCATTTGGTCTCAATTTATTCATTAGACTTTGTTCATTAGTAGACTTAAGATTTATTTCATTTATCGTGTTTTTACATTTGGCTTTTGCATTAACCCAAAAATTATAAAGTTCCACATATAATAAAGTATATAATTCTCGGGTTTATAGCGCTTCTAACGATACCTCATTTGGATGCGAGGTTATAAGGAATACCCAGTATACTGTCAAACCTTGTAGTATACAGTATACATACATGCTTATGGTAGTACCCTCTTTCGGCAGCCAGGCAAAACAAACAATTTGAGAATTTCTTTTATTTTGTATGTACATAGAAGCTTATCGTACATTCCATTACCGATACCTTATAGCTTATCTGCCAGTGGTAGAAGTATACGTGAGACGTACATTATGTACGCAAGCAGGTGTCAACATTGGTTCCGGCACCGCTTCTGAACCTTATCAAAATGACTCAATTGAACTAGCGGGAATTGGGAAATAGTGAATAATTGTGTCTACAATAACAGGAAACAGCTTTTTGCTACTTTCTAAAGGTATCAATCAATCACCACAAGAGCGAAAGGTAGAGTTTTGAAGGCAATTTGGTTTAAAGAACCATTTTTTGGTTTATTTAAGAAGAAATT
Source organism: Perizoma affinitatum (assembly GCA_961405105.1). Classification (NCBI taxonomy): domain Eukaryota; kingdom Metazoa; phylum Arthropoda; class Insecta; order Lepidoptera; family Geometridae; genus Perizoma; species Perizoma affinitatum. Next base: position 3,243,095 of record OY560199.1, read on the forward strand.
GTTTAATTGGCTAATTGATCGAAATTTTTATGACATTAATGAATTTATTAACCTTAAGCTTTAGACATAATTACAAACTAATTGCATGCTATAAAATAGTGAAACATGAGCACATGTTATTAGTACATGACCATCTTGTATACCATGTTTTATGCAATAAATATATTCATTCATTCATAAAAAAATGTGAGGATCGTTTTTTTGAAATCTTACGATTGGTTTGGATGATGATGAGTTACTTGGGGCAAATATTTCGGATGAAATAAAATGGAATGATATTTTATAAGATATTACATAGGTAGGTATTTAGACTGACTGTAGGTACCGTTTTGCAAAAAAATCAGTTTATATTTTCTTTAAAATCCCACTGTATGGTCCATAAGAACAAACTACCTACAAATAAAACGTCTCTTTTCTCGAGAGTGCCGTAATGCCATTACGTTGTCACACTCTGCATAGTGAACAGATTCAGTGCACTGTACATTATAAATTATCTTAAATAATCAATATTTAATTTCCATTATTCCAGGTTTTGAACATAATAATTCTAGTCTTGTACCGGACGGGCTACAATGGCGAGTTCCTCGGAGTGGGAGGCACGTGGAACCTCAACGAAGAGAAAAACCCGGATGCCGAAATCGTGGCCTCAGGAGTCATGGTGGGCTACCTCATCTACACCCTGGTCCAGTGCGTCACATTCTTGTTTGGCACTACAGAGCATAAAAGGTACATTTGCCAATTGGCTTACTTCGCTCATAGCTCCTTTGACGCGTGATGCTCTGTCCAAGCATTGTGTCATCATCATCAATAGCCTGCTGAATATAGACCGCTTGTTGAATAAATTCCATCCAACAACTTCCCATAACCTATAAAACATCATCAGACCATCGCGTCGCGTCGGGTGGGAGATGTTCCAACACTGCGGTCTTGGACATCCTACTATCCTACTATAAACGCGAAAATTTGTGAGGGTGTATGTTTGTTACTCTTTCACGCAAAAAATACTGAACGGATTTTGATGAAACTTTACAGTAATATAGCCTATACATCAGAATAACACATCGGCTACTTTTTATTCGGGTACCACGCGGGCGAAGCCGTGGGCAGCAGGTAGTATGGTTATAAAAGTGATAACACAAACAATACAATGTAAATTTTTGCATCTCAGTATATTTTAAATTGAGAGTGAAATCGGACTTGACGGAACTATAAGCATTCCGTTTTCATCATTTGGCTTCGGGACCTTGAAAAGCTTGTATGTACCGAACACATTTTGCCTCAGTACAGAGTGTAAAATGACACGTTTGTTATTCCAGGGCATTGTCGGAAATCGTGATGAACTTCGTAGGTGTGTTCTTGTGGATAGCGGTCGGAGCCGTGGCACTGCACTACTGGGGAGGGTACCAGGGAGAGCATCAGTACCAGTTCGTGTTTGCAGAGAAACAAGTGAGTAGAATATCTAATGAATGATCAAAACGCTTAACCACAAGCAATTTATCGCAAAAGCGGGTAGTAGTGGCTCTGTCTATCTAATTAACGTGCGATTTGTCTTAATTTTTTACATGCTTTTTTAGATTGCATGCATGGACTGCATAATGTAAAGAGCGCTTAAAGGATTTTTGCAGATACAGTTTTTTTCTTGTTTATGTTGCATTGCGTTTACACCCTATACATTGAAATGCTTCCATACTAGAATTTATTTGCAACGCCAAATACCTAAATAATTCATATCTGTGTGTTATCTTACTATGTTTGAGTTAGATTACGTGAGAACTGTCTATGAGGTATAGCTAAGTTGTACCATTTAAAAAAAAACATTCTTACGACTGTTTTCCCATGATGAACATCCTTAGATACATAGTTAGTGAGTAGATATTTGAGGATAACAAGAGAGGATAGTCAGATGCACGTCCAAACATAGCATTTGGAAACATGCTCGCGTTTTACAAGTAGTTAGCATTCCACGTGACAAGATGTAAGTCCATCGCGCTTATTAACTGATGATGAGACAAGCCATCGAAAATTTGTTTGGGATGCCAGTTTCCTCACGCCGTTTTACTTCACCGTTTTAAGCACGTGCTAATGCGCGTATAAATATTTCATCTAGAAAATTCGCGACCAGGTTCGAATCCCGTGCCGCCCACAGACAAACAAGGCTACGGTTGTTGGTTGGGCTAGTGAAATTTTAAAGGTGCTGGAGGTGGCCTAAGTTCCTCATACCACTCTTTAGAGAGACGCCTAGCTATGTTTAGCAGTGGACTTCTATTGGCTATTAATAGTGATAATAATATCTGAGTTAGATTTTCGTGCATTTCCTTCCTTATTAGGAATCAAACTTTTTTTAAAAATTTTCAGGTCGGTATTGCCGTGGGCGCGCTATGCGTAATCCAAGGCGCGGTATATCTACTGGATACGGTGCTTTCCGTAATGCACTACACGAAGGAAATGTAAAGCTAGGCTATGCGATAAATAAGTCTAATATTATTTTATTTGTAGCTAATGGACCGACTATTCGGACTTGACCCTTAGTAGGTTTTATTTTATATTATTTGGTTGACCTACAATTTGTACTTCTTTATAAAATCTTTTTGAATTTGAATAACCGTTTTTTTTTAAAGTCAACGCGAACCTTTTTTGCTGCCAATTATAATTTCTAACAACAAAGCTCTCCATCTTTTACAATGTTTTCCCACCTTTATTTACTTTAGTTATAAGTGCCTATAGTCTGTTTTTGTATGACAGTTTAATTTTGTAATGCAAACTTCGAAATAAACGATAAATAACGATAACATGTAGTTTTATTTATATAAAGCATTGCTGTAAAGGTAGGACATGAACGAGATTCAAAAATGACGATTCAAAGAGGTTCCTACAGGAGTTATCATAAGGCAGATATCCTTTTCAAAAAAGAAGGTACGTAAATTAGATCTATTTAGAAGACAATTAATTATGAAGATTGCCATCCGGATTGTACGATGCACCCAGTTTAAATTACATAATTTGAGGTCAATGCGAGTGTCAAATTGATCAGGGCACAGGTTAAAAACTGTATACCACGGTACTGAGCCATCTTGCTTGAGTCATAAATGAAGCAGGAGTCAGAATAGATGTATTGATCTAGCTCATGATACGTAATAAAATTACGAGTAGTCTTTTTCTTAATCAGAAGATTGAATTATTAATATCAACGTGTGTTTTTAGTTGGTCTTTCGACTTGAGTTTGACTCGATCGATTGAGTTGTTCTTGATTTAACAAGTTTAATTGATTAGCAAAAGTGGATTACTTAAATTCACCGAGTTTTCTGACGATATCGCCGAGCAGCAAGGATTTCCTCAGCGACTTGGACTTTGACGAGTTCAAAATTGCGCCGCTAACAGATACCGTGAGTACCTATCTAAATAGAATCAGTATTGACAATTAAATATAAGAGTCCGGTCAAATTGAGGCGGTCGTAAAGGCGATCAAAGGAAAATAGTTGTCAAGTGGTTGTCATAATTCGCGGGAATGTACTGATCCCCACCGACACCTCGCCTTCCGTATGAACACCTTAAAACGTTGTCTGCTTGAGAGGGTGTATGTTTTTTTGGGGCCACACTAATGTCTAATGTCGACCAATTTTAAATTGATAGACATTTTTAATTTGAAATTCAGTTGTCTACCTACTTCGGAAGGAAACGAGAATGAAACCGGGATCTACCTCTAGTCGTTCTAAACTTGTTTCTAAATATTTATCGTTTAACAACCAAGATGCTGAGGTCTAAAGACAATATTCTATTATTTTATTAGTGGTTTTTCAAAGCCGCTAACACAGCTATTATGAAGAGTTGTAAGTTTATCAAACTGAAATTGAAAGTTTGAAAGTTAAAAGAAAATAAAACCGCGATTTAAGGTAACTGACTTCAGCACTTTATGTTCAATATAAACATAATTTCTTATGCTTGTTATATTATGCGTATTAGTAGTATTTGCAATATATTTAAAAACTAGCTTCTGCCCGTGGTTTCGCCCGCTATTTATCTACTTTTATCAAAATAGCGAATGACCGTCTCCAGACTTCAAACTATGCCAATTAAAATATCATCAGAAAAAACAAAAGGCTCAGCGGTTTAGCCGTATAACATATAGATATAGAAATTTCTAATTAACTTTTACTGAATTAATTGATACTTATGTATTGCCTTGATCGAACAGACTACAACTCTGTCGTTTGACAACTGAGATTTGAGCGAATCTAACCAAGGAATTAAATTTTCCATAGGAACTTTACCTGTAACCCATTATTAGTTAATTTTCGAATTTAAACTATCTACATTACAAATTTCATCGAAACTGATTTAGTATGGTAAGAAACATTCACACACACACACATTCAGACATACGGATTTATTGTATTAGTAGGATTGTAAATACTACGACGACAAAAAGCTACAAAACATCAGCAAATCGACAATTTTTTTTTTTTAAAGGTATGTATATTTTTACATTGATACCATGTAAAAACGGACTCTATTAAAAAAAAATCATGATAAATATAATCATTATTGGGATTATATTTATCATGATTTTTTAATAATAGAGTCCGCAAAGATAAGTATAATTTCATCGTCTTAAGTTATTATTCTGGTAGTGATATGCATTAGCATTACCTGTGGTAGTCATGGTAAAACACTCAATGCGTCGTTATTATGTTACGGTCACGCATAAATATGTTTTTCCTTTATTTTGATATACCTACCGGGTGTAAAATAATATTTAGGGCAATGCGATGCATTACATAAAACTGCGAGTGTTTTACAAAAAATACGCACTCGTGATTGAAAAGGTTTTATCTGGCAGACACAGACGCAAAATACTTGCCGGTATAATCGTGTTTTAGGCATGTAAAAGCAATAAAATACGAATGTGTATTCGCATAAGAGCAAAAAAATAATTATCTGTGATTCGCATGCTCTGCGAATATTATAGCAGACATCTGCGTATATACGCCGAGTGTCGCGTTAGTCGCGTCAACGAACGCGCTCTATGGCGTATTGTGCTCGGAATAACATCATCATCATCCACAACAGCCTGTAGAAGTCCTCAGCTAGACAAAGCCCTCCTATAAGGAGTGCCAAGACGAATCTTGGGCTACTACCGATTTTCCGCAACTTTTGAAAATGTCATCGTTCCATCGGGCGGGACATTCTTGCAATGCGTTATCCGGTTGGTGATAGCCATTTGAGAACCTTTCTTCTTTAGCGGTTGTCGGTTCTGCGAGTTTTAGCTGTTATACCCATTGCCACTTTGAAATGGTAATTCTAAAGTTGAAAGTATGATACCACTACAAAGGTAGGCTCTACCATAATGGAGTAAATATACATACAACATTTAAAATAGACGTCTGTACTTTTTTTTGTCAAATAATTTTACAAAAAGGGAAGGCTTCTTTACATTATGCAATTTGTCGCATGTCGCATGTATTGCAAAATGTGAAGAGGTTTTAATAAATAGCGGCTACCCCTGACTCAAAACACCAGCAGCAAATAAAGAGAGAGCTATACCTACCTATCGAAGAAGATACCGCAAGTTGCCTTTTTCTTATCAATAAAACTAATATTACAAAATGGTAAATTACCTATTGATGTACATATGTGAACGCGTGTCGACACGCTATTTTGGCTCAGGAAGTGGTATTTGTTTCAAAATATTTTTTTAAAGCTTTGAACTAACACCACCCGTTGTTTTTAGACGTAGGGAGCGGGGACACAACTTTAGCCTTATATTTTCAAATTAGAAGCATTATATCAAAGATATGCAAATTTCATAAATATTACTATATAAATTTAACCAAATTGTACCTACTTAACTGTAGGTACAATTTGGTTGTTCTTGTAACAACAAGTGAAGCTACTGTGCTCTACATTATTGGATATTAGGCAACGGCGCGTGCGCACCGCATTAACCGTGACTCGGTCAAAGGGACGACATTAGCATTAAAAGTAGGCGCAAGTTTCAAAGTTAGCAAGTTTTCTTAATACTAAAGCGAACGTTTGTACTAAGTGAAGAGTTTGTAGAATAGTAGCTTAATCATGAAAGTACTCGTCCGGGTAAGTATTACCACCATATCTATTTCTGTTGCTAAGCAGCAATACTCGTATTGCTGTGTTGCGGTGTGAAGGCCTTATTACTTTAAATCTTTTAATAACAGTATCCTGAGGCGCAACTGGTACCATGTTTTTTCGATTCTTGCACAATCTCACCACAGGATTCCAAACTCCAGACAATTGAAAACCATCCTCTCTATTGAAATTCCTGTGTTTGGTAATCTCAATTGCCTCTTGAAACAATCTTGGTATGTAGTGGAGTTCAGTTGAGATTACCTGTGGATTATGCAGCTCAATCCAGTCATTTGAGCCAGAACATCTGTTGAATTCAATTATCTGGAGTCTGGAATCCTGTGGGGAGATTGTGCAAGAATCGAAAAAACATGGTACCAGTTGCGCCTCAGGATACTGTTAGTGTTGTGTGTAGAAGACGAGATGTACTCGAATGTGACAGTGGAACCAGTGGTGGTATTTTTCGCAATAAAAGAGTGAGAAAGAGGGTAGATTGATTTATCTGTCACCAACATTCAAAACGCGCCAAGACTTTCAGTTCCTCCATTGATCATAGTACGTGCAACTGTGCCTAAATAACGAGAAACATTAAAAAAAACAAATCATGGTAAATATCCCGTTTTAAGTAAGTAAACATTTTGTTTATAACCATGATAGTTTCAAAAGTTATATCTTCTAACACCCCCATAGTTCAAAAACCCCCTAAAAATTAGTTCAGGTTTCGCCCCACAAAATAAACATACGTACATTCATACAATCGAACTCCGGATTACTCAAGTAGACTCGGAGATCTACACTCGCATAGATCTCTCGATAGATTATACTATAAAAAAAAATGTCAACTCCCTTGATTCTTGGAACACATAAGTAATAGTTTATACAAATATCATACGCATCTTACAGTGTATTCAACTAAAGTAGGTCGTACGAGAAACCTTCGTAAACACACCCCAAAGGCAGAACTTTGGCGCCAAAACTGGCGTCAAGATGGCGGCGTCGAAGGGAGGTTGGCGGGACGCAGCGATCAATTTTATAGTATAGGTTACTGGGACAAGGGATAGTTTTACTTTGTTTATGTGACGCGAAGAATGAACACGAAAACAATTCTCACTTTTTTTATAAGTTTTATAAGCTTACTGCTGCGCCCGCGTAGTATGTGTTATTCTAGACACAAAGTACCTATACCTACATATTCCCATCCAAATCGTCGTTAAAGATTATAAGTAATAAATATTCTAACATCCATAAGTAATTTGCATTTATAATATTAGTAGGATTTCATAATTTTAAAGGACAAACGTCTACAAAGAGATGGGTGACTGATTGTGGCATTTAGAACTGAACGATAAGCCACTATAATTATTTAATATCACAAAAAAAAAACATCATAACATTCAATAGCGGGTATGCGTATGCAAATATATCTAGTTATGGTTATATTACGGTTGATGATGATGAAAGCTTTCCAGTACTGTAAATTGAGACCTCAACATGTAAATCGAGGCGTGCAGTCGAACAATGGTTTTTCTGTGACAATAGCTCATACTGGTGTATTTACCATCAAACAAGTCATTGTTCACATCACAAACGTGTTACCATGACTTTGCCCTTAGCTATAAAAATACGGGGCTAATTTAACTTTTTATGCACAACGCGTATTTTGTGAAAAATTATGAGCTGTAGTTAAATAAATCCTGCTTCGAGCAACGAGCAACATATCTCTCGCGAAGAAAACTAAACTAAACTTCTCGAAGTACCTTAAGTAAGTCTTATTTCCAAATTATTTATGAAGAGTTACTATTAGCGGCAGCCAAATTGATGTATTTTTTTCCTATTTATCTTAATACTGTAAACCGTTTGTGTCTTGATACAAATAAAATAATAAAATAAATACGAAACCTCCTGGCGTTTAAAGCGTACAGATTTATATTTTTTTTACAAATTGGGTTTGTCTTTTTTTATTTTACGAAGGATGATTTTGATGTAAGTATAGGATTTATTCGGGTAAAATGCAGAGAAATACTCGTGCTTATAATAAATATAGGCACTAGGCATAAATATTTGTTTTGGCACCGCCTTGTAGTTGACGGGCATATCCAAATTCTAATAAGACTACTAGTGCTACTCGTAGCATAGTTTTTTCTATCTTAGGAGTCTAGCAGAACAGTAATTTATCACAGTTCCAAAACAATATTTGTGCGTGTCGGTAAGAAAAAGAGAAGTTTTTTTTTATAAAAAGAAAATGTTGACACGAACACAAAAAAATCGTTCCACAAATACAAAACAAATTGTAGTATGAATTTATTTTGATTTCATGTAGAAAAAGGCATTCGTTGTTTTACAGTAATTTCTTCGAAAAAAAAGTGCAATTGCAAGTTTGCTATTTTCCGCCATTTTGGTGAGTAAGGTTAAGTCTGACCGAGGGTTGTTGAGGTAACAAAAATAACGAATGTGAAGCCAAGTGGACACTAAACAAGGGGTTACTTTGTAAATTATAAAACATTTTTGTTTAAACTGTGGATTTTGTGCTTTTTGAAATATAAGTGAACTATTAGTTTATAATAGTATACTGCCTGACTCACTGAATATTGCGAGATCTCAACCCGAAGCGAAATAAGTAAAATGTAGTTATTTTTGTCTATAAAAAAATACTAGTCCTATTTCATGTAATTTTATATTTTTTATAGGTACTAAAGTAAATGACAGACCTACTTTTTTGTTTAGCGAAAAGTCTAGTATTCCATTAATCATAACCGTGAATGGATAACAGCGGAAACGTTTTTTTGCACGCATTGTTTTGTCAGTGTGGCCGTGCAGCTAGCTACCATTGTAACCTTGCGACACCTCTCATGGCCAAGTTTGACCAAGTTTGTCTTGGATTCAAATATAGATAGATAAATTATTTATTTGCAACTACTTATTAATAAGGTATATAACTAAGATGGTTGCACAGAACACTACTGATGAGGTAAGTAGCTACAAATTGGGGTAGGACTCAGCATAAAGCGCCGCAGACCTGGTGTAGGTAAGTAGCGCGCTGATCTTCCGTCCTCTCCCAATATCAGTAGCAGATAGCTTCGATATAAACATAAAGATTAATTTTAGGTACTTATATAAGCTTAAATAGTTCAACACATTTATTTACTATATTGTATGCAAACTTTGTTAGAAGTTTTTAGAAAAACTTCTTATTTTGCAAATATATCATAAGAACAACGGTAGTTCATCGACAAATTTGATCAATGGCAGTAGTAGACCATCGATTAACTTTTTACCTATATTATGATATCCAATGTTTTATTGGCTTTCACGACATTAATCAAAATATTTTTAGTACGCAATCTGATAACTTCAAGATATAACTTCGAGCGGCCAAGAGCTACCAAAGATCGTTAGGTTGACCATAGTATTTTGAAATAAATAGGTTAACAAAGTACATATGTATGTAACGTAGAAGAACATGAAAGCATGATAATTAAATCCATGATTTTTACCCGCGACGAAAGGAGCCCGTATATACGTTTACCATTGTGGTTCTTGGAGGTGTTCAAGGATGGTTGAATCACCTAGTGACTACAAGTCACTCGGAGATGGAGCACATTGACGATGTTGGAAAAACACGGAGGAAATTTCAATATTTAAAAAAAATTTTTAGGCAACACTCTGTTATGAGCAAAATACACTCGTGGGCAATTATCTACCCACGAGTGTACCTATTGTGTTTAGATTAATCTAAAATAAAAATTTCGTTAGAATTATTTGTTGGGTACAAGTTACCTACCTACATAATAGTTCGCATATTTGAGTAATTTGTCTGAATAATATGAAAAACAATGACAAATATATGGCGCCAGCAAACGATGTATTTTATGATAAATCTCGACCACAATTACTGAAAGATTTCGTCCTATTTAATAAACAAACACAAATAATTAGTCATAATGACGAGCTATGGTTTCTGACTAGCACAGAACAATGCAGGGAATCGTTTGTTGTTTACGTCTGAAAGAGGAAAATGCTGAAAATTATGCTGCTACTGATGCTGGTGAGTTAGTCATGAAAGACTTAAAAATGTAGGTGATTTATTTTATCCTAATAAGGTAAGAAGGCATACTAAGCTAGGCTTTAGTACTAATACGAACTTGTTTATACGTCACCAGAAGGCCTCTTCGATGTCTAAGGGTTACCAACTTCCTTGCTTTGCTTTACCAAAGCGCAAGAAAGCTCTAACTAAATGGTACTATCAGTATCCAAGGTATCAGTCATCCAAGTATCTCAATACGTCTACGTAGAAAGGGAATAAAATAACATATATAGGTACTAATAATAAAGTAAAAGAATTTGTTTATTTGTTTGAACGCGCTAATATCTTGAACTACCAGTCAGATTTGAAAAAAATATTTTTGCATTTGATAGCTCAATTCATGACGAAGATTATATGTTATTCAAAACACACTTTTTCATTCACTCATTTCACACTACGACCCTTAGGAGCCGAGAAAAATAAGTCCGGGTGTGCGATGCGACGCGGTGGGCTGGGAGCTGAGATAAATATCCATTTGACAATATTTTTTGTAATAAAACCAGCTTCGGGTCAGGTGACTTTGCGGAAAATCGTTTCATTGAATTGAATAGGGACGTAGGTAACGCACACGTATTTTCATGATTTACGCTGTCCTTATTAATGGACCTCATTTATGTAAACAGGTATAAATAATGTTTTTAGGATAATTCATGTTTCAGATTATAATTTACTTACAAGTAATACTTATAAGTAAATTGTATTATAGACGGAGATAGGCACAAAACATGAGATAATAGCAAAAGCGCAAGTTTTTTAAAAAAACTCGTCATCCAACAAAAAGCATCAAACTATAATGATATAATAAAAACCTAGCGTGATAATTGTGATGATAGGCATTCGTGATACATACACGATCACGACATAACTAAAGTAGATACTTAAAAAGACTAAGTAAAGTATTTTTTCAAGATAAGTATTTACTTTAGTTTGTCCTTTGTGAGAACAAAGGAATAGGGTTTAAGAGGAAATAAAAAGGTTGTGTAGTATGTATTCAGCCGTAAAAAAAATTACCTTTATTATATTAAGTAATATAATGACACACCGTGTTGGCCTAGTGGGTTACCCCGACTGATGCGTAGGTCGTGGGTTCGAACAAGGTCGTGCACCAATGGATTTATCCTCTCGAAAAATTTATGTGAAGAAACAGAATTAAGAAAAACATCGTGAGGAAACCGGCATGCCCTAGAACCAAAAATTCGAAGGCATGTGCCAACAGTTAATGTTCCAATAAGCGGCGATGGGATTGTAACCTGTCACGTGGAATGCTTAACTTGCAAAACGCGAGCATGTACCAAATGTAATGTTCTGATGTGCATCTGACTACCCCCTACACGGTATAATCAAAAAAAAATCTACTCACTGAGTACCTATGTATCTGAGGATGTCCACCATGGGGAAGACAGTCGTGAGCGTGTTTGTTATTTTTTTGTTTGATAAATTTAATTAATATTAATAATAGGTACGGATATGTACTTAGTACTTAGACATAATTACAATAATATTAACGTGTGGATTCAGAAATCTAGGAGTAGGTGCATCTTTTTTCTAATTTCGTTATACACACATGTATACGCGTGTGTGCAGTTATGCACGCGCCACGTTCGCTTCTAGACCGGAAAACTCTAGAAAGTGGCTTTTCAATTTTCGAATAGCTACATAATAAACGGCGACCGATTTAGAGCGAACGAATTCGATGCGTCTACTTTATTGAGGTTGATACATTATAAAACACGATTTAGAGCGAACGAATTCGATGCGTCTACTTTATTGAGGTTGATACATTATAAAACACGATTTAGAGCGAACGAATTCGATGCGTCTACTTTATTGAGGTTGATACATTATAAAACACGATTTTGGGTTGAAAATAAACGTTAATTTGCTTGACAGCCACTTCGCTATACACTGTAGTATTGAATGATTTGCAATGATTTAAAAATGTTAAGTCAGTTTTGCACTCTTCACTTTTCTTGCGACTGAAATGAGAAGATGTGTCAAAAGATTTATCACAGTTCAAAAGATGTTCCGGTTCGGAAAAGTTGTTTGTTCACGAAGGCATGGTGACAGATAAACCACTAATTAGCAATAAATACACCGTAATTACTTACGTCAAATAAGTATATGAAAACAACTTTAAAAGCGAAAATCAATACAAGAGACGGTAAACGCTCGTTTCGAAATCGAAAGAGCTTTCGTTGATTGTGAAAAAAACCTTCCAATTATTTTACTGACTTTCCCAAAACATAACCGATAGAGCTGTCTGTCGTAAAAGTTGAAAGAAAACAGGCTTCTTCTACATTCAATTCTACGCACAAATAGTTTTATTCCATTACGAATTGTATTAAATCTTTCGCAACGTGTGATTATTTGCGTAGATAGTCAATTAGGGCAGATTGCACGCTATAATAAGCCCATGGATAAAGGGAGTCGTTCTTTTTGGCCAGCAGATGTAATTGAATTGGATCGAATCAAAAGATTCAAACTTGGTACACAAATGCGTGAAAAATGGTTTCATCATATGTAAGATATATTAAGTACCTACCAAAATACTTATGCGATTAGGGATATGTAATTCAGGAGGGAGTATTTTAGAGATTATTAGAATATCAAACATTTGAGTATTATTTGATTACGTACTAATTCTTAATGGCAAGGTTATTTTTTTTTCTCTGTTGCTGAAATCATTGTGACATGGCAGCAAAAACATTAAGTCGAAGATTGAATTTTACTGACCCAAATAAATTACGGTCAGAATTCTTATCAAAACCGGTAACAACAGCAATCGGTTCTATAATTTAAATTACAGGGCGTAAACTAGACCGTTCCTAAGCCGAAGCCCTACCACACCCTAGATAAGGCTGTTATGGCTTATTACAGCTTTACAATGAATGAAAGCTATGAACAGTCATACATACTAGAATATACGAGTACTACCTAGTCAGTTTCCACGACCAATTTTCCTAGACCTCCCACGTTTCCCGATCGAAGCTCCAGTAATAGTGGCAAAGGGGGAAACTGCACTTATTGTAGGAGACCAATATATTTTTTTCGAATGAGGCATAGAGGTGCGGCGGTCGCCACCAGAACGTCAGTTGCTTCAGACGCCAAATCGAACGCACTCGTGTGCCCTTAGCAAGCTCTGTAGGCGAACCGCGTGAAATAAAGTGTCATCTGTCCAAGTGGAAGTGTACTTCGTGTCTTCTGCTCCAGTAAGGAGTCTTGTTTAGGTGAGTTAAAATATAATTATAAAATTATAACAGCACATAAAAAATCTATTAAAGTAACTCTGATGACATTATTGTTCAAACCATTGTTTAGTACTTGTAAATAATAGTTTATGCGATTTACACGGTATAACGGCACAGTACTGTGGGTAGAAGAAACTATTATAAATGTTTATAAAAGTGAATTACTTATTTATACACATTACGTAATTTTAAAATAAAAACGACAGGTATATCGTTGAACATACTAATATTATTTAAATCCCGATGTAGATTTATTTTTGGGAGACCAAATAAAGGAACAAGACAAAAAGATTATTATTTTAAGTACGTAGGTACTTACCTACACCGAATCGATAATTAGGTACGTTTCAGATTATCAATAAGCAGTTTGACTTGATCGGTTCACAAATGAATAATTCGATACTGTTTCTACAAAAGTATGAGCTTTAACAGCTTATTAAATAAAATGTTACTAAAATTTGATTCCAATAAGAATAGTGTCAATAAGTTATTCATATTGTTTATGTATTTATTATTTATAGGGAATCATTAAGTTGCAATTTCTCCAATCACCACGCAGCACAATATTATGATTCTAACAAAACGATTAAGATGTAATAGATATTAGAGCTGATTAAACAGAATACATTTATTGAACTCGTTAAGTTATTTATCAAAGCTCTAAGCGGTTTACCCAACCTCATTTATCAATAATTTAGACAAACTCAAATAAAAGCAACGTTGTGGAAAAGTAGAATAGGTTTATACCCATTATTAGGTTTCACTACGACCTACATAGTTTTATTGTTTCGAGAAGTAATGCACTCATGTCACACGGACATTTATGTAATATCGGTTTAAAGTCTAATGGGGTAGAAAAGTGGTGCTGAAACGGAGTCATAGGAACAGGTGATTTTGTATAACGGATTCTTTCTTAGACATTTCTAAAGCGTTTTTTAGCGTCAAAATAATCGTGTTGAAAAAATTCAAACTGCATACCACAATTTAGGGATTTTGCTTTCGAGTGTACAGTCTTTTGCGGCAAAAAGACTAACCTCTGTTGGTTCATAAGCTTTTATTTAAATATTATTCCCTGTACCTTACAACGTTAATATTAATTAATTTTGTTTTGAGTAATCATTTCAACAAAAAAACATCTGTCATGCATACTTATAAAAATAAAATGTGTTGAATTTGAAATTAAACATTTCTGAATCAAACAAAGTTTTGTTTAGTTAGTCAGCGGTTTAATAATCTTTACAAGTAAGGTCCTGAAACTTAGAAGCACCAAACGTAATTCGTAAATAAAAAACAATCAAAAGTATAATCAACATGATAATACGACAATCTGTTTCCAGAAACAGTGCAATATTAATGTATTTTTTGCGCGTCCAGTATTGGAAAGTAGCGCGTGCGTTCCGTTCCGATCCAGCGATCGGCATTTACTTGATGATTTATGCATCAACGCAACGCTTTTCTAATACTCATTAATTACTGTCGCATTCACTCGGCGGACATTTTATCACGATCTTCGACAAGTTTTAACTGAGCTCTACTTCGAATAAATCAAGTTAAACCAACGATTTTCACACGACTCCGATTTACCCGTTTCAAGACTTGATAGTTCAAGTATGCCTTGCAAAGCGTAAAACTGATCAAGTAGGTACTAGCTTATCTTCCTACGAAAGATATTTTCTACAAAGGACTAAACAAGATGACTGGTTTTATTATACAGATCGAGACTGTTTTCTAAATATAGGCAAAAATACGCGCAAATTTGTAAATTAAAGTGCTTACATAGCATAGATTTTTATGCTTTTCGAAAATGCGATTGGAGAGAAAACGAATGGACCACAACCAGTCTTGTGATCCTAAAACATTTGAATAGAATAGTAATGAAGATAATAATTTTGTCTGAACGCTGAATTTTGTAAAAGGAAACAAGATGACAATCACAGGAAAAATAATGCATGAACCTATGGCCAAAATTTATTACAGAGCTTTTCGCCCAATTATTGGCCTAATTTGAGTTAGTTTTAGAATACACTACGCAATTACGCTCCATTACAAAGAAGATACCGTTAAAATTACATTATAATTTTTGAATATCACGCATATTGGAACACAATGATTGAACAGGTGACTCATAAGTTCATTATAGTTGTTTCTGACTCATATGTTCCGCTGAATGGAATTCTTCTTTTGCGAGGGACTGAATCCTTCGCAAAAGAAGAATTCCCGACGATTATTCGCCAGCTTCATTTTGCGACGCGCTCGCTAACGTTCGCTACGTTAGCGAGCTCACGTAAGTCAGAAGCTAAGGATAAAAGTGTATGATACAAATCATGCACGATGTTCATACTCGTACGTCACGTCTTTGCTTGTGCATGAGTGCTCTTGTTTTAAGGTAGTAGTTTGCTTATTCATACTCTGGTTTTAGATACGATATATTTAAACGAGATCTTCGAATCGAGAAACCGGTAGCAATATAATCTAAGTACATCAAGTGCAGCAGTTATTCAGTACTTAGCTAAGTACATAAACTTAACTGTCGTCTGTGCTTTGTAATGTTTACTATCTACTTTCGTTAAGCCAACAAGCAAGTAATGAGTTGGATGTAAGATAAACGAATTCCTTCATAACTTGAGGAGATAAACTCGTGCCACATCAGAAAGAAAGGCGGAGTAATGTGATGGACGAATTGAAAGAGATTCCGGAAGTCTCAGAAATAATATGTATTAGTAAAACGAAAATTAAGTTTAGTGAGAAATTCTGCTATCTACCAACGTAGAAGATACCGTAGCCAGTAAGTCAGCAAATGCATTTTATTGATTTAAAATAATGAACGTTTTAATTCAAATTTATTCAAAAGTTCATTCGGTTCAATGAAAAAGTTCACTATTCATAATTTTACTGATTTACAAGAAGAGATAACCCAGGATTAATGTCATCCCAAACATCAGATGAATGTAGGAAATAAAAACATCTACCGTCTTTCAGACTCACCATTGAAACGTAAAAACTTTGAGAATCGCACGGTATCTTTATCACAAAAAGGGTAAAAGACAAGTTACAGGCATTCTGCTTGAATTTAGAACAACTTCAACGGTCAAATAGTGACTTTATCAGGGACACACGTTCCTGATCCTCTCATTAACATTGTCTAAGGTACACCTACCGAAGCTCCTTCTTTCCGAACCGACCACAGACCACCTAAACTTTTGTACATCTTTCGAATCGACTCAGGTTCCATATTTTTCCCATATGTTTTTGTATCAATGCGGATTTGTGGATGTTATTTATGATTATTTATAACATCGAAACTTAATGGATTTAAATGAATAAGGTATCATTAGACGCGCCATGTTCCTGAGTGACGTATTGTCATTATAATTTATAAGATATTAAAATATGACGGTCACCAGCCTCAATCTGGTTTCACGTGCAAAGTATCTTTTTTCGAAACACCGATGGGCACCAAAAATAAGGTTAGACAATTTAAAAAGTTTATAGAACCCATGCGATGTAGTTGGGAGTACCGTTTAATTCATTGCGTACTTTGTCTCCAGGTGTCCGAGTACGGGGGCGGAGCGCGTGTGGTGTGGGCCATGTCGGCTGGAGACAGGGAGGCTGAGTCGCAGGCCAAGAAGGGCGAGGAGAGCGCCTCCAGCGACCGGGACAGCCGCGCTGCAGCCGCATTGAAGCAGTACTGGTGCGTCGGACTGAGGGCACTTGAGCTGGTAAGTGTTCTATTGATACCGCAATCAAACCTACTGGAAAAAGTAGAGTACCTATACGCGTTTTCGACAGTAGCCTTCTTGAAGCAGTATTAGAGCGTAAGGGCATTGGAACTGGTAATAAAAACAGTCTATAATCCTTGGTATTCTTAAGCACAGATCTAGTCGAGACAGCAGTCAAACGATTATATTGACGAAACGATATATTGAGGAAAGGTTGCAAAATACGCGTTCTTGTTGCATTGTTAGATTAGTCTAACAATGCAACAAGAACTTGTTAGATTAGTCTAACAATGCAACAAGAACGAACAACTAGATAGGCAGCGTTCCTCCTGGTCGTGGTGAATATTATGGATATGGTATTTAGAATTGAGAACTTGCTCGGGCACGTTGAGATATATCTGCAGGCAGTAGCTAGGCTATGTCAGGCTTAACTTTTAGCTACCACCAAACCTCCATCTATATGCATCTATAGGCAGAAGCGTATAGATGGAGTCGCCAAATAGATGGAGCAACGTTCATCGATAATTCCATGAATTATCACACATTTTTATATTAAGTTAATAAATACATGGAAATTGCCAGATGCAACTTCTGCGACGCAGTTTAAATATGAAAACCTTGAGGTATAAATATTATTAAGCTCACTCAATTATCCGCAACGATATGAACAGAACATCATAGTGACATTATATTTATATTAATATTTTGATTAAATGAAAACGTTTATCTTGGTACATTTATAATGACAACATGCAACTCTATTGGAAACGTCGTGAACCCAGGATGGATCGTACAAAAAACTTACGCTTGAAAAAGAAACAAATTAAAACCATTTTTTTTAATACAGTCACATGCTGTATATCTGTTTGTTTCATTATGGGACCACTCTTGCAGTGGGTGCACTGACGACCAATTAGCACAATGTATGATGCGTCAATGTATTACCTAAAAACCGTCTGAAAGGCGGAATAGCGGATTGGGCTCGCAGGATTTTAGTGCAAACCGCGATATAAAACACTAGGACGGGCGAATTTATTATGGTTTGGCTCCCTTATAATCACCTACGCGAGCCGGACGTCCCAACGAGCTACAGATTAGAACAGGGTCGCCAATAAATCACCCACTTTAGACGCGAAAACAAAGGTTTAGCTTGACATTAAGCTATGGCCGCCATGCGTGCTCTATCATTGGGTGTTTTTCCTCATGGGAACCGACAACCTGTTCACAATGCCCTTGGAATGGAACCATGGCCGTACAACGTTGTTCTTTGTTTATTAACAGCAATTTAGCACTGATGCGATAATTGTGATCGACTTTGTTTGATGTGCGATTCAACGGATTCCTCCGTTAGCCATTGAAAGGCTTGCATTGTTCTAGATCTTATATGTTTCCAAGCATTTCGCTGGTATTATATCATTGCGCGTAACATTAATTTGTGATATGCTAGAATGTATCACCGTTGAATGCAGAATTCCCAGGTACTGCCCCCTAAAACACTACCAAAATGGCAACGGGAAACGACCCATTTTGACAGGCCAAATGTCTAAAACTTGTAACACTTGAAATGAGGGCACTTCTCAACCTAATCATTTCCATTTTCAAGTTTTAGAAGTTATGACATAACTAAGCCTGGCTAAAGTACCATTGCTCGCTCACATAATTATTTTTCTAGAGTAATTAGGGGGCTGAACCAAAGCTATGTTTGTTAACTAAGAACATTGACATTTTAAGAAAAATCCAAATCATGAAAGGTGTTTTAAGTTACCGCATAAACCACAGACACTTTATGAAATCACAACGTAACAATAACATTTTAATACAAAATGATGAAAATGCAATAAAAGTGAAAACCGTGTGGTAATCGAAGAAAAACGCTCATTGAAATAGCATTTGCGGTGTCACTTGTCGACAGGCGGGAGAAAATGGATATTTGACCACGCGACAACGTTCTGCTAACTTTCACTTGAGGTGACTTGACTTGTTTGATGGAGTAACAAGTTAATTTCTGCAAAATTTTAAAATCTGGCTTTACAAGCGTCCGTTACCATCAAGCGGTAAATTTCAAATTACAACTATAAGGAATTTAAGGGATTTAAGCCTATTTTTAGTAAATTGTCGCTCAGTTGAGAAAACGAGACTTTCCAACCTGGAAAGTTCATAAAATTTCCAGGATGAAAATTCCTCGCGTATGACGCAAGGAGTTGGCTAGTCAAAGGTTCTTAATATTTGTTTTTTTTTTTCACAGTTGATAGCAGTGATTGCCATCGGTCTAATTGTGGGCGCGCTGTACTCCCCACAAGTTGTGCAATCTGACCATCGCCACATCGCACTTATTTATTCTGCTTACTCCAGTAAGTAAACGTCAAGTATTCGAGGTTTTAAGCTTAATCCAGAGATAATGCTGCTTTTCATCGATTTGTTTACATTTCGAAACTAATTTAGGAGGTTTTTAAGCACCGCCCGCGACCTTTAACTTAACTGGTTTTGAGGTTTTACGTAACCACTTTGGTCACAATCGACGCCTTTCAGGATATCAGTTATGGCACAATGTTAATAGTTACCAAATAAGTTTAGAAGATCAGTCTCTAACTCAACTAAACTCTACCAATGTCATTGGCAGGCAGGTAAGTTGACGAAGTACCTTGAAGACAGGATGTACAGATAAGGAAAGCTGAAGGTTTCGAACAAAATTCAATGCCTTCTAAATTATTTAATCGATACTAATTTCGCACTGATGTGGGCACACCAGAATCAATTGTAATAGTCAGTAAATTGAAAGATTGGTAAAACTATCTGTGCAAGTGGGTCATGAAAGCATAGTAACTTTGGAAATAATTGTGATAAACATTTACGCTAAAATTATTAAACAAATCAATAGAAAATTATCCCAAACAAACCTTGTTTTACACAAACTTTTGGTAGGATCTTTAAAACCCACGTTTCTTCAAAGTGTTTTTAATCAAATATCTCAAATCTGCCGAAAAAAATCTTCAAAAAAGTTGTTTAAGCTTACCTTAGTTTTTATGATATCTTTATCATATAAACTTAGGTACCTTCTTAAGTCTCTTCTATCTACCAAGTTTGTTGTGATATTGGACTCGTTCACCAGTACCTAAGCTTTGGCCATTGTTAAGTTCAAAAGAGACGGGTCGATAAATATTACAAACTAAACGATTTTTTGCCACCTCAGTAATTAGTTTTTAATTTACTGTGAAGTCCACATCCCGAATCGAATCCATAATAGACACTTAGTTTAAATTCTAGAGGCGACCATTGACTCCTTTGTTTGTCACAATAATCAATGGCGGATATAAGACAAGTTAATTTGGACAAGTATTCCGTCATATATTGCAGCGCCCCCTTGTGACGAGTGGGGTTAAAATTTAGGTAGCAGTATTCGACAAGCTAACTGACGTCAGTTAGACCCACCGAGGAAGTGTTAAAACAATCACTTTCACAGCTGATTATTATTGAAACCAATGATTGCCTCAAATAATTTCTTAAACGTGACAATGACGCAAATTAATTGCCATTTTATCGGTGAAGAGCCGGTATTGGAATAATTAGTCGAGGATTTTTTGTAAATAATTACTTATACTACCATTGTTTTGATCATAGGTATTTTACCTTACCTATTGGTCACAATTTGTAACTTTGTGACGTAACTCAGGACAGCAATAGTAGTAAATACGTTGAGTTAGAAGCTAAGTTCCATGTTTCTTGCAGGTTTCATCATCATCACCGGTGTTCTAATAATCGCAAGGCTTTTCGGCGAGTCGGCGGGATGGAGAACCTCCATCGGCTTCTCTCTACTTGGAGTCATCATGTTCACTGCTGCAGCCGCTGTCATATTCTATGGTGAGTCATTATCTTGCTGTCTACTCGATCCAAAATTGATCATCATTTGAGGTCGAAATTTTAGCCTCCTCCAAATAGTGCTGCGATGTACGGTTTGAAGCCTCCATTCGCCATAAGAAACTGAGAACTAGAAGTCAGTAGTGACTTCTCGCATCCTATAGATCAGGGTCGGTGGGTGCAGAACTTAAGACCTTAAAGGTAGGCCCATTGCATCGTCCTGTTCATGTTCGTCATTCGAGAACGTTTCTATTTCTATAGCGAGTCATAATCCTGCTCCTTAGTCGGTGTCTCATTGCTTCATCAACAGCTTCTAGAAATATATTGGTGGATGTAGACATTCCCTAAAAGTACCATGTCGAACGTTAGAGTCCACCTCCATCCACGGATGTCCTGTATTTTTAAGGATGTCATTCATCCATCGGATGAGGGGTCTTCCGTTTCATGGTAGCCATTCGAAAACATTTTTTAAAATCATGGCTTAAAATTTTTGGTTCCAAGATTTGTTCATTGAGCAAGATGTAGACCAACTATCCAGAGCTACCTAAATAACTTGGATCTGATAAAGATGTATTGAACAATTTAACAACTGCTCATTTGGATCTCTAACGAAGCGTGAGCTAAACTGAAACGCGCTACCTCACTACCTACTTTAGACTAGTACTCGTATATCGCGCGCCTGCATCTAATAAATCCCAGGACAACGTATGTATAGTTAGAATATTATTTCCCTACATTGTTATAATAATTGCGCTTAATTAATATGCAAACAGTACCTTTGAGCCCATTTGACTGTATAATATGGGTTCCTGTGCATAGCTGGACTCAATAAAAGTAAACGCTTGTCTCTGGAGATTGGTGTTATAACTTCCGGCCGTTTCTATTGGCTTGTCAGTTTTCAACAGACAGGCTGATTAAACAATCTTGGACTAAAAGATATGGAGTGGTAGGGCATTTGCCAACCTGTTCTACCAAATACATTGGTATTTTATTACATTATTAGTACATTGGTAGGATTTTTATATATATTTATTTTTTTGCAGATTGGCACCGGTCTTATTACGCTAACCTTCGTCCGAACAAGCAAGCATACGATCTTTTGATTTCTTCTGGAGTATTTTCAGTAATCAATGCCGCGGTATTCCTTGTTCACGCTTTCCTTACCTTTAGGAAGGAAGCTGATTATTAGAATAAGTATAATATATATATTATTCGTATTTAATTTTAGTTTAACACAACTTTGCGTGTATTGTAGATAAAATTATTTAAAACAAAACACCTTGCAACGACTTTTGTGCTCTGGTTCTTACAATTATTTTGTTAGGTATCGTCAAGTAATCACGTCATCACGTGTACATTTCACGTCATTCAAAATCCTCCTTATTTTTAAGTTCTTTGTTTATCTAGACATATGTCTAGATTATATTACTGTAGCTTATTTATATAATTTAAAATGTTTTAGAAGCTAGTAATAGTTAAGATGTATATAGGTTTTTGCTTTTTCCATTATTTTAAGTAAGTATTTTATGTAAATAAGGCTCTCAAAAAGTTGCCCCCGTTGTAGCTACAAGATTAAAGTTTCACTGTCCTTAGAATTAAAGTTTTTTTGGCAGCTTAGTAGATACATTCACAACAAAAATTCGTAGAAGAGTTAATTCTTGCAACTAATAATTTGACTCTCTTTTTGTTGGTATTACAAAATAATGGCAGCTAATTTAACTTTTTAATCTGATAAATTATGTCATACGTTAGGTTGGTACCTACTGGAAAATCAAAGGGATTCAGCTAAGAGTGGCAGCTAGTTATTTTTTAAACAACAACAAAAAAAAACTATTGGCAGCTTTATTGATCATTAATGATAAAGGGCTATAAATTGGAAGATAATTCTTATGAATATATAAATCAAGGTAGCAATTAGGTTAGAACAGTAATTAGACGTAAAGTCAGATTTAAAATCCATGATTAATTTTATTATATAATGCGTAACGATAGCTGATTCAGGCAGCCTTACTAAAACAGTAGGTAGCACGCAGCAGATGCAGATTTATTAAACATATTTAATTAAAATTGATATTTAATCAGACATATATTTTGAAGTTTGGGTTGTTGATATAATAATAACTATGTATCTACATCAAATGATTAAGTGCATCAATATAACACAGCTACCATTAAGCTGATGCAGCTATTTTAAACAAATGTTAATATGTCTATTTACAAAGTAGCACATTTATATTGAAAACTGGCAGCATAGATTTAATTATTGAATTTCGCTAAATTAATAGACACATTACCGGCCATTTTTTTTATTAAATAATTTTGGCAGCATATTTTACCCAAACTTATATTTTTATTTTATTTTTTATTTTCAAATAAAGCGAATTACATATCGTTTGTCCCTCATCGAGCAGTTTCATATTAACTTAGTTTTTTTTTTGGCCGAAAGTGCAAGTACAGAATTTAGGATAGCTTAATGTTAAGGATAAACTTTTAATAGGATGGTGGAGCTAATGTATTTTATTAATAGCTTTTAAGGTGTCAGGTAAATATGTTTATTGCTTTAGAAATGTACTCAATGCGTAGACTCGATTTTATAAGATAATTACTAGAACTTATTTTGAATTTTTTACTAAAACATTCCGCTGAGTAGGCTAAATTAAAATTAAATAACAGCTTTTACTAAATTGAATTGGCTAGTTATTAATGCATAGTATTTTATTTTAATTTAAATTCGTTTGTTTAAGAAGAGATGTAAGCTTAAATTCTGATACGGTCCGATCCGTAGTTCGTTATAATTTATTTATACGAAATAAGACCACCGTAACTTCTGCCTTTTATTTAAGTAAACATGTTGCATATCGATTATCAAGAATAGCCTTGGATTAATTACTTGCGCTATTGACTGGGTTTATTTACTAAAAAGCAAAACAAATATTTAATCATCGCAGTAGTTACACAATAGTTTCTGATATTTTATAAGTATGTACCTACCTACTATTTTTACCATCATATTTTTTTGGAAAATAATCATCGCCCGCCCTTATATTGTATATTTTTAAAAGTGCAGAAGTTTATTTAAGTTTGAATAGGACTAAGTTAAAGGGTGAACCAAAGCAGTAATCAGTATCCGTCCAGTGGTAGTTAAGTTTTATTTATCTTTACACAACTGTCTCTTACTACACTGTCTAGATCTGATTAACATTTCCTTTTCTTTTAATTTTATTTCTTTTTATAGTTATTAAGTGTATCATTATATTATTAACTAATGTAAGTAAATAAGAATGTAAAGCACAGAAACCAAATAAAAACCATATTATTTATCAAACTCATGAAAATAATCACATCTTAATACTAAAACATTCAAACAATTTGACATTAAGGTGTTATATTATAGCTGTAAGAAAAATAGGATAAGAAAAAAAAGCAGAACAATGTAAATATAAATAATTTATCAATGATGTAACCCGGCGCTAATGTTACCTTATTTATCTACAATACACAACATGCTTGTTAGTTAGTAATTTTATGAAAAACAAAAGGTACCCGCGTCACACACAAACTTATATTCTGTTGTAATCATTGTAGTAATTACCTACCTACTTATAAATAAAACTTATTGAAAAATAATAGTGTTTTAGTTTGACCGTTGCAAGCGTTAAATACCTTTGTCCGCTGTGTAAGACAGGAGTGAGTTTTTGTATGCAAGATAGGTAACCTAAATTAACTAGACAAAGTTTTTCTTTCTTACGGAAAACTAGAATGGTTATGGTATTTTACATGTGGGTACTAGGTACCAGTACTAGGTACGCAATAAGATCACCCAGATCCGTTTGATCCACGTGTAAGTATATCATATCTAGGTACTTATAAGATAATTGGGTACTAATAATATTGTTATTTGATGGCTCAAAAAAAATCTTGAAGAGGGTTATAGGCTATTTAACATCAAGCTACGACCCTTAGGAGCCGAGAAAAAGAAGTAATAACGCGGTCGGGCGTTGCGACGCGAAGGGTCGGAGCCGGGGGCGGCACAGCTGGTTTTGTATAAACGTAGCTAACGCACGTAATAGGTAGGTAGCCTTTTGCAATATTTTTTATCGTGTCATAGGTAAATAAAATAAATCATAGGATTTTATAATAACTCAAAAATATTAACCTCAGTGTGACTCGAACCTGTGACATCCCGCTTGGTACGCGGGTGCGAACTGAGCCCCGAGATCGTTACTTTAATTATCAAGTTAACCGTTAAACAAACCATGTTTATACCATGAGCTATTATTAGCTCAAGAAATATAAATCATATGTGTACCTACATAATATTCTTTGTACAAATTAATATCACATTCATTATGAACTAGATTAGATTACATAGCCACTAGACTGAACACTGCTGTTTTTTTTTATTTTGTTCTTTGCTAAAGTTGTTCAAGATCTTTGGTCAACATCATAGCGTTATAAAATTGACAGATCTTTTGTCATACTGACTTCACTAGTGCGTTAGCATCAAAGATTATAGTAACAGGCCTTAACCTCTCGTACGCCGCGACTCGAACAGTGACGGTACCGTAGTATGCCGTGAAATTTACTTTGACATCAAATATCTTTATGAAAAGAAAACGTGTCGTTAATCTGATTTTTGTTTGAAAAAGCCCATGAATGCTAGTTTTGATAGATGCATCATTTACTAGAATAGCATGGATAATAAATTTATTATAACTCATTATTTCCTAAGAGGAGGAAATAAAAACATACTCTAGTAAAACACAGATAATAGATATTAAAAAAATGTGTATTTTCACTTTTTCGTGTTTTATTATATTCTTTGTTATATTGTGTAAGTAATTACACTGTAAAATAGCTACTCCTAGTGAAATATTTAAAAAATATATAAGTTTCTTTAGAGTACATTTTTTTAGGATTTCTAAGCGCGGATCCGCGTTCCGGCATAGACCGGTTCATTTGTATACAGGAGGGTTCAAAAAACAAAATTTATTTAATTACAAATTTTATAATAAAAAGGTTATAGATTATATATTTGTAGGTTTCCATCTCATCTTCTCATAATAAATATTATAAACGCGAAAGTTTGTGAAGATGTATGGATGGATGTATGGATGTTTGTTACTCTTTTACGTAAAAATTACTGAATGGATTTTAATGAAACTACAATAATATAGCTTATACATCAGAATAACACATATGCTACCATTTATAAATATATTGTGTGAATTGATGATCGAATTTATGTCAGTGCGACGGAAAAAATGAGGCTTCAGCTTTGGATGGGTAGGCAAGCGACACACGGCACATACATTCATTTTCACGAAGTGAGTCTCCTTCCATGGCCATTTCAAATCATAAATGCATAAACGGTAGTCTTCTCTGTTGAGATAATTATCAACATTTAAGATAACCACCATTGCTTGCTTATAACCTTTAACAAATCAAAAAAATGTGTAGGTACCTATAGAAAAGTATATGTACTAGAGGATATAAAAACAAAGTGTAGCGCCGACTCGATTCCCATTAAACAAATTGAAAACCATAATAAATAAGTACCTAAATTAGTTTTACATGGGCACTTACGTATGAAACAAAAAAGACGTGTTCCAAATCAATGCACTTTGTTCTAATACTAGGCGTCAATCTATTTTACCACATCCTGTATCAGAAAATTCAAAAAGCCGGAACGCGGATCCGCGCTCAAATCGGTATGAATAAGTCTCAACTAGAATTTGGACGAAATAGTACATTTCGATGTTGATATTTATATTTCATTGATTTCTGTATAAAATGAACTTCAAAAGAACATATAATACTCGTATGTACTAAAATAATTATACTAAGATACAAGTAATTCAAATTTACACTTGTTGCGGCTAACGGCCAGTCCCTAAGATTACGTCGATTTATCAGGTGTTTTTAAGCACCCAGTCATAATATTTTTATTTTCAATACTTTTATGATATCTAAACACATAAATAAACACAAAGTTTAACTTACCTTTTCTGGAAAAATCAGCCAAAAACTTAATATTTCGTATCGGTCACGTACACCTTGGAACACGAGTAACGACGAATGATTCAAACACTCTTTCCGCGAATTTGGAACGAGACTGAATGGTTTGATTGAGTTGAGAACATAACTTCACTCAATAGCAATGCCTTTCTTAAATTTTTTACCTTATCTGTACTGTAATTTTGTTGAAAATTGCAAAAAATCGTGAGGAGTCGGTTCAGCGCGGATGTACGTTCCGGCAGTTAAAAGGTATTGCGCGGTTCCACGTTCCGGCATACGAGAGGTTAAAGGAAATTAATACCAAAAAAAATATGAAGCGCGGAATTAAAAACGGATGAATTCCGAGCGAGAAAGAAGCAAGACGAACTTTAAATTATTCTACCACCCATCAACATTGTAAAATTACGTTTCGTTTCGAGGTTTTATGTCAAATAGGAACTAGATTAGATTACATAGCCACTAGACTGAACACTGCTGTTTTTTTTTATTTCGTTCTTTGCTAAAGTTGTTCCAGATCTTTGGTCAACATCATAGCGTTATAAAATTGACAGATCTTTTGTCATACTGACTTCACTAGTGCGTTAGCATCAAAGATTATAGTAACAGGCCTTAGAGGAAATTAATACCAAAAAAATTATGAAGCTCAGAATTAAAAACGGATGAATTCCGAGCGAGAAAGAAGCAAGACGAACTTTAAATTATTCTACCACCCATCAACCGTGTAAAATTGCGTTCCGTTTCGAGGTTTTATGTCAAATAGAAACAAATATTTTATTAAATTTTTATTATCCATTTTTCTAAATTATTAATTTAAAATAATATTTTATTTATAAATAAAACTTTAAATCATTGATTTAGTTATATAGAGCAGTACGTGCAGAGCCATCTTTGAGAATAATGTAAAAAAGCATTCACGACAAAATTGTGCACTGGACATTCGACATAAGCTACTTTCCTTAATTAGGTACTTAATTGCAGTTTCTTTCTAAGTTTCCGACCCCTGGATAACATCTGCGCTGTCTGTGCTGTCATGTCAATAAATAAATTACGTCGAACCGCAGCGCAAGCGTGAAAAATTGAAAGTTTGTTACACAGACTACATGTTAGAATGTATGTTGTCAAAAAAATTGTGTGGAATAACAAATTAAAAACATTTTGCTCTTAGAGAATGAAATGTAGACGAACTAAGTATAATATATATTTAATTCGGTTAGTAAACGTAGAGGTTATTACCTCTATGAATTGAATGGACCATCAAAGTATTGTAACCTCTAAACGTAGTGGTTAGATTAGATTCTCTTTATGGTGGTAACTAAACGTAGTATTTTTCCTTTCCTGTATGATGATGATAAGAAAAAATGATAACATTCAAAACCCAATTATGTAGGTAGGTACTTACTCTAAATTTTGAATTTAATTAAATCGTAGTAAATGTGTAAACAAAAATCACTTACCTTCTCAGCTTTAGCTAAATAAATCCATAACTTTCTCCAAGTGGAGAACTTCTTTTGGTCACTGAAGTTGTATTGCATTTCCTTCGACGCATATCTTGTGCTGAGCGGTGACCTATAGTTGCAATATTCGGAGCCTTGTATTTCTTTTGGTGCGTCGATTGAAAACATTTTCCACTATTGTTACTATCTCACGAGAATCTTGTTTCTAGACGTCGACTTTCGTAAACAGCTGACAGATTAATGGACATTTAGAAACTAACCTATCAAAGCCAAGGTCGGTAAAATCGCGGGAGAATTCAATTTTGATAACAAAGGTTATCGCTTTGATTTCTGACGTAAAGTTACATCCACTTTTAGTAGATCATTACGATTGTTGTTGATATAAACCTACTATGTATCTATTACTAGTTAGATTTATTTTTAATTGATCTGATTGTTATGAACCTGTTATCACTATCAGCCTGAAGAACTCCAGTGCTGAATATATTTAGGCCTCCCCCAATGAGAGTTGACAGAGCCTAGTATAGTATATCTATAATAGAACATAGGTACCCTGACAAAATAACCAAGTATACCTACCTACTGGGAATAAATATCACATTGATCAAAATTAATCTCTATGAACTTACACCGACATCAATGTGAAAATAGCTAAGAACCTAACATAAATAATAAATGATGCAATCATTATCAAAGCATCAATTCAGTAGGTACAACATTAATAAGTCTCATATTCTGCTGATGATAATGTTTGCTTGTAGGTAGATTTAGACTTTTTTATCAACCTACACTTGCCCACAGCTGTACAAGGCCTTATTCAAATCTCTGGACACTGTGCAGTCCCAATCCCTTCCCACACCAGCCCTACTGTTATGCATCGATTTTGTTTTACCACCTTTTAGGGATATACAAACTAGTTATAAAACTAGTTTTTTCTCGATGGGACCTAAGAGGGGGGGGGCCTAACAGGAATGGTTTTTTCCTAGGCCTGCCACTGTGAACATCTCCCATATTTTTATTTTTAGGAATAACAAGTAGCGTAATATTAAGAGGTATCCATTCAAATAGTATCAAAAAGTATTTAAAACATTTTATTTACATAAAATATATCAGTACATGAAAATCCATTTTTCACACACCTCTTTAAAAAAATAGTTGCTTTATAAAAGTGTGCATTTAAAATTTCAAATATCTTGTATAGTCGTATGCATTAAAGGCACTTAATTTGTCAAATATATTGTATTTAGTATTGCTAGAGGTGTTAAAATTCATGTCAAAATTAGACAACAGACTTTCGATTTTATTACAGAACAAAATTACATATCATTTAACATAATTATATAATTCTTTCAGACACTTAGGCCTTATTGCGCCAACCTGGATTAGCAATTTAACCCTGGATAACAATATTAGCTACAAGTTAGTATTTGCTAGCCCTAGTTGGCGCCAATGGGTCTTATGTAAAAAGCCAGTCTAAGATTTGATGCAGCCTTGATGCATCAAATCTTAGCAATCAACAAAGCACCATACAAAAATTGTTTACTTATAATCTACAATTGAAATGACAATATACAAATTGCAGTGTTTTTATATAGTCTATACAGTCAATCAAGCTTATTCTTTACCAAATCAAGACAAAGTTTTCGTATATTTTATGTACGAATAAGCATGTCACAATAGCTATTCCATCTTTGGCAAAGACATGCTATATTAATAGTTAATACCTTCGATTAACAAACTGTTCTTAATCCAAGGTTTTTATGAATAAAGTGTGATTTCAGACTTATTGCACTGGGTTATACAACACCTACAACTAAGGAACCTCCTAAGCCGCTAATTCAGAGCAGTGTGTGCCGCGGGGCATCTGCATCTTACGATTCTATCGGTCATTCAAGAAAATGCGTCATTTCAATGCGACACTATTTGTCCGATCAAATCCTCCGCCCCGAACTAGCGGCTTGAATTCCTGCTTACACTTTGTTCTTGAGCGCTTTCATCATCTTCTCGAGTTTCAATGCTTTCTGAGTGTCACCACTGATCTTCAGTTTGCCCATCATGAAAGCTGTGGTTGGCTTCAACTTGCCTGCAAAAACGTGTCCAGTTAATAAACCTATTGGCGGATCAACGCACAGCCTAAAGTCCGAGAAGCATGAAACTTGGAGGGTATATTCCTCTTATGGTGTAGGGGTGCAAAAAGAAAGGAATTTGGAAAATTCTACCCCTTAGGGGGTGAAAAGGGCTGAAAACCTTTGTATGAAAAATCGTATTCCTTGAAATTACAGTCTTGAAACTTCACATAAATATTCTTCAATCCAAATGATAAAAGTCTTATATAATAATTTCCCCAAAATACCCCTCAACAACATCCTTGTTGGTGTCAAAGTCCAAGAACAGCCTAAGCCATACATTCTAGAAGCATGAAACTTGGAGGGTATATTCCTTTTGTGATGTAGGGGTGCACTAAGAAAGGAATTTGGAAAATTCTACCCCTAAGGGTGAAAAGAGCTGAACAACTTGATAACAAATTTTGTACAAAATAACTGAATATGTATCAGGGTATTCAAAAAAAGCCCTCAAGGGTGCAAGGCATGAAATTATTTTTGATGCACCTATAAATTACCTATTCCACGCGAGTAAAACCGCGGGCATCGGCTAGTAGCGTGATAAATGTTGCCTGCCTCTATCCTTTGTTTAAAAAGAAAACGACAAGGCTAGAGTTAGTTTCCTATTAAAATAAGTGAGTGATTATGAATAGGAGGGTATAAGTTTGGATGTAGGAGCCGCTCCACCTAGCTTGCTTAGGACCACCACATTGCACTGAAATCTACTTGATTGTTTACCGGCAAACATGTCAGCGAAGTGTTTGCTATCCATGGTCAGCGTGGCATCGGCCGGGGACTTGGGCTCACCCTGCCCGCATGTGCCGTCGCCGTTCTTGAGATCGATGTGCCATATGCCTTCTTCCTTGCCTGAAATTATAAGAGAATTATTTATTTTTCGTCTCGAAGCATTTACGCTAATGATGCTCTCAAACGGTGAAGGAAAACATAATGAGCGAGATGTTATTTATGGGTCAAGTGAAGCTGTTTCTACCCGCGTCGACAAGAATCCGTATAAGCATTTGCCAAAAGAGGTTGTTTGTTTGTGTGTTTGTTCAACATGATTGATGTTTGACTGAATGGTAACAATTATCTCCGAAACAGCTTATCAGATTGTAATGCGGTCATTTAGCAATGGATTTGTATTTTTTCAGGGAACGTTTTGAGATCTGTTTTATCAAGTCACTTGAAGGGGCGTTGAAATAGAAAACAAAAAACAAAACGGGGTTTTTAAATTTTGCGAAAATATTATTGTAAATAGACCTTCATTTGTCCATAACTTCACTTGATGTCAATTGATGGTGTGGCCGACGATGGAGAAAGCAGATCTAGAATATTCTAGATTGATCGCAGATCTAGATTGTATTTTTCAGGAGATAGACGTCGATAGTGGTTTTCATACCGTCTCTGTTCTCATTATAAAAGTGAAAACATTCATATATTTATATATACTTTCTACTAGTTCTTAGTGAAACTTACCCTTTACGTTGAACTGGTAGATGGCGCCAGTCTTTTTAACCAGGTCAGCAGACAGGGTTTTGCTGATAGCCGAGAACAAAGCCGGAATTTGACCGGCGTCGGCAGGTGGCTCAGAGTCGGACTGGAAAACGACAGATACATTTTTATAATTTCTAATTCCAACTAAGGTCTGCACTGACGTCCCGCATTTTAGTGAATTGCGCTCTAACTGTGCCACGGCCGCCTTCGGGGGGAAGCCTATGTCCAGTAGTGGATTCTACAGTCTGTTTATGATGATGATTGGTTTCAACGTTTTTAATGAACAACCATTAAAAATGTTGAAACCAATTCGCGCTAAACTGGAACTAAAAGCTGGATTTGAAAAAATATTTAAAAAACATTCAATAATCCGGTCTTGAGAAAGCTTAGGAGCCGCGGTGGGTTAGGGAGTCGCAACATGTTTAATGGTTGTTCTTTAAAAACGTTGAAACCAATCATCATCATCAACAGATTGTAGAATCCACTACTGGACATAGGCTTTCCCCCAAAGTGGGCCATATACCGAACTCTGGAACGAAGTTCATGTGTCCAGAGAGTAATTAAGTAACATTGATTTATTAACGGTAAATTATTAAATCGCATTCAACTCCACTATGCCGCTATAAGCGATAAGACCGCCCATTGTACTCCCGCGATTAGTTTGTAATTTTCTCTGTAGGAAATTGTACGCAACATAATTATGCGGAGTACAATAAAAAGTTATCTATCTATCTAAACGTTCCTGATTTCAAAATATTATTTTTTAATAATATAAAAAGACATTTATCTACTCCCATCAAACAAACATACCTGATCTAGAAATACCTATGTAATTCACAAAAATAATTTAACAGACAAGCCGTCACAGATCCCAGTTACCATACAATCACACCTTTTTCGGCGCGATTTGGTCTGACACGCCGGGAATGTCCAAAAAGAAGTCTGGCAACATGCCATCTAAGTTACCTGCGGACAACAGATTTAATCATTTAAACTTTCTTATAAATGGATGAATTCATAAATTAATGAAATCCTGTTTTTTTTAGGTACATGGTCATTTTGTCACAGAACATAGATAACCCATTGTTAGCACAGATTTTTGACTACTTGGTCAATAAAATATACAACAACATTTAAATGCTATTTGCATAAAAATTCACGGACGATCCTATCGATAGTGCGGTACAAAAACTACAGAATTATATTCTGTGCTAGGAAAAGGTACCTAAAGTTCGCTACCATTTCCTTGTAGTTTTCATTCGTTTGAATGGATCATATTTGATCAAATTGAATGTGATGGAAAGAGCGTGCTTAGCATGTTCATCGTATTTTCAATTCATAATGCAATAATTTGGGTCGTGAAAGCTGCCATCGCAAAACAACGCTCCAAATCTAAACAAATCTAAATCTAGCTGGAGTCCACTAACTTTTTCCTAGTAGTTTTAATTCGTTTGAACGGAAAAGTTCTCACATTTGAACGAAATATCTGTGATGGAACGAACGATTGAACATAGCATGTTTAGTATATCAAGCAATCCGTTCATCGTATTTTCATTTAATAATGCAATTATTGGTGCCTTGAAAGCTATCGTTCATCTAAACTAGCAAATCCATCTATATTCCGCTACCTTATCCTTGTAGTTGGTAGCGGTGGTGTGGTAGTGCCGCACCGAGGCGGTGGAGACGGTGGCGCGGCCGCCGACCGCCAGCTCGTCGAGGAATCCGTCCAGCAATAGGTTATCTGCCTTCTCTGACGGTCAAAAGTTTCTTGCTTGGTTTTTGACTCTTAGGTGCGTATTCCAGAACATATTTCAAACTGAACCTAGACGCATCATCATCATTTGGAGAAACGTGTCAGGCGGGCCTAGCTCTCTTTATGTTCAGGCCACCGATGGCACAGGGCCAGATAGATCCACGTACAACCTACGGTCTAAACAATGTTCTCGACCTCAACTCACCGTTGGACGCCCCTTAATTCTCTTCCCAGTTCCGGGCCTCTATTCGGTCAGCGACAACAGGTTTAGACCACCTACTGTCACTACGTTTGGCAAAACGTCCGACTCCATCTAAGCCACAATATTTGCTTGCTGATTTATTGAAAACTATGACAACGGGAGTAACCCGGTTTTTTGAAACATTTGAATTGTAAACTGTCTTAAAATCTATGCTATCTGAGTCTTGATTCAGTTTGAGAATCGTTCTGGAAATTTCCTTTAAATGTGTAGGGATTTTCTAAAAAGGTATTACTACGATTTCAAAAGCCCGTAATGAAAAAACAGAATCAAGCAAGCCTATTTTGAGTTTTTCGTTCGAACTCTCGTTTTTTATGGCATTAACACGGTATCTAATAAAAGGTTGGGTACCGTCAGAACATCTATGCTTGAGTTTCGATTGAATTTAATTTCAAAACACTCGTCGATTTTGTGGACGCCATTAAACAATTTTAAAATTATCCGATTTCAATAATGTTTCTTAAAATAGTGAAAGTTACTTACTGGGATCACAAGCGTAGGGCAGGAGGTCTTTAACCCCGGCCGCTTTGACGACATCCTCATCGATAGCAAAGTTGCCGTTGTAAGACTTGGGATCCCTGGAAATGAATAGCAAGTTATACGGCAAATTGCTGTGCGATCAGGGTAAGTTTCCACAACTGGAATATGCGCTTCTGACCAGAGGAGGCCGATTCTCGTGATTAGAGTCATGTCAATCCTGGCATTGCGCTGTTTGTCAAAACCGTGTGCAAATATATCTGCTAGTTATAATCCATACTATGTATTTGCTTAGTATAATTTACCACAAGTTGTTAAGGAAACTCAAATCCGGGTTTGTTAGACCCACCAGGCACAACGTTTTACTATTGTCACCAGCCATAGGGAAGGTTGAAAGCTTATAATATTATCGGATCTCAGGATGCCCATCATGGGGAATAATGGTTGTGACCATTTGATTAAAGTTTTTCAAATACAATATTTATTGTGGACCAAACAACGGCATGACAGCCACATCACACCCTAAACTTAAAACAAACAAAGACGTTAAAATTGAATCACTGATGCATTATTAAATTTGTGGTCAACTCACTTGCAAAGCATGACGTAGGCGGCATCGGAAACGATCTCTGGCTTCCGACTCGTGGACACGTCACCCGTTAACATCTCGATGGCAGCCGTTGCAATGGCTGAAAAATAAAAAATAAATCACTTCACCTACTCGGAAGAGACACATTACTATCGCCTGCATGTGATTTTGCTCTCTAGAGCACAGAGAGACAGGTGGCTTTTAAAATGTAAAGTCGTGAATTTATTAAAATTAAAACATAATTATTCCTTGTAGTTGAAGTGAAAAGCAGTCTGCCGCGTGGGACCAAAGTTATTTCAACTCTCACAATCTCTTATTATCCTCTCCATCTAAAGGTTGTCTGGAAGAGATCGCGTCTAAGCGATAAGACCGCCCATAGTACTTTCTTTTAGAATATGATTGTTATTTTGTAATTTGTTTAATTAAGGTGTACAATAAAGTATTTTCATTCATTAATTATTTCAATCTGGGGCAAATATCAACTTTTTTGCGATAAGGATAGCTTTCTATTCTAGGGATAGAATTTATATTCTGCCCCTAGAATAGAGAACGCAGTGGGAATATGGAAGTTGTTTAGAGAAAAAAATACTCTACATGTCGGAGGCCCTCCTCTGCAAAATAATCCCTCAGTTTTGGTAATTATATCTCGAAGTACCTGTCTTTGGCCATAGTGCATTCACACCAATGTTGAAAGGTTTGAATTCTTCGCTCATTCCAAGTACACACATGGACATTCCATATTTAGCCATTGTGTATGCTACATGTATTGAGAACCTGAAATTTAAACAAATTATTATTGAATACTGCTTGTCTGTTGCCAGGGAACTGCCACTATACTAATCAAAGTCAAAGTTAACATTCATTTATTCATTAAAATCACAAGGATCACTTTAAAGCATCAATTTTACATACTGCCTGTGCCTCCGTAATGGCCATTATGCATTGAATTTTTATATTGCATTCTTCATGACCATTATACAGTGTAATAAAGTTTAAAATCACATAACAATTTATCTATATGAATTTTTAAGCTGTCTATGGAGTATCCTATTTCAAAATAGTTTTTGATGTAACATAAAAGAGTTTTCATATCTTACCAGTAAGGGTTCATGTTGAGGGGGGGCGACAGGTTTAGTATGTGAGCATGATCACTGTTCTTCAATAATGGCAGACACAGTTTTGACCTGGAAACATCAAATAATTCCACCATAAGCCAAATAAATAAACACCCAACTGTCTCATACATAATCCTGACCCCAGACTATGATTCCCTGTGTCATGGATATCAGAAACTACTAGTACCTACCATGGTACAACATCCAGATCCAAAACAAATATATTTACAGAACATGTAAACATTTGTTCCGCGCCGTTTGCATTTCAGGCGGCAATGGTGGATGGTTCGGTGGCCATAGGTCGGTGGATGTGACTAAGACTCACTAGCATATAATACCTTCAATATTATATGTTTGAGATAATATATATTTTTTTTAATTTCATATGCAATTTCATAGTAAAAGCACAAGGAAACGTTTTTGTTGGTGGAATAGAAAACATTTTGTCTGAAGGAATAACTAAGCCACTGTCTTGGTTCTCATGCTAACATTTTTTCTGAGAGAATGACTAAGCCATTGTCTAGGTTCTCATGCTAAAATTTCTGAGACAGAGTTAAGGCAATGCATGCCCTAAAGATAGTTGAACATGTCTCGGTAATCTCATAGACATTAATACCCTTTAAACCAGAACTCAGCAATGGTTGGCGGCAGTTATAGATACAAACCCACGTATTTCGTACCCGAAGTTGGGTAGATACATGTAGTTCCAAATATGGGCTGATTCAAGGATTCAAACAATCCGTAAATATGAGATCTGAGTACGTGTGAGAAACTTACGCAAGGAATGTACCCCTCGTGTTGACATTGTGCATAAGGTCGTATCTTTTCATGTCAGTCTGACTGGTACCAGTCAGCGAAATAGCAGATGCATTGTTCACCAGTATGTCGATACCGTTGAACTGTGAAGTATATAAATGACATACTGTCGTTACTCCTGTACAACATTTAGTTCAAAATAAACTATATTTGAATTTATTGATAGGAGTTTGATTTGATATTATACTAACATAGTAAAGACCTTGGATGTATGACTAAAAATAGCGAGAACAACTATTGTGTTTCTCATTTTAGTTAAAAACATACTTAATCAGATATAAAAATACCAAATAATTCTAGGTATGTTTTGTATGGAGATAATCCATTTATAACTGTGTTATTTTAAAGGTTGTTCATGAATTGGACATTGAGTTTAAGATTAGTTGAGATAGGATAAGTCCAAATAAAAATGGACTTTGATCAAATTATGAGCAAAGTCTAATTAGTTATTAACTTTAGTTTAAAAAAAAAACTTAAGTTTCATTTGTTGTCATTTGACAACTCAAACCACATTTAAAACAGCTCAGAATTTGACATTAACATCAGAATCAATTCTGTTATTGTATACTAAAGCATCACTTTAAAGATTTTAAACAGTTTAACATTATTAGGTTTCATCTCTTGAATTTGAAATGACACACATCAGAAAAAGATCAACTGTTTAATAATGTTTATAGTAAGGCTCCTAAATGTAAATCTTCTTATTGTAAACCCAAAAACTTGAAGGGTATATTCTTTTTGTATATTCCTAAGGAAGTGTTTTTCAAAGTTTCACCCCTAGTAAATCCTACTACTATTATAAATACGAAAGTTTGTGAGGATGGAAGTATGTTTGTTGCTCTTTCACGCATAAACTACTGAACAGATTTTGATGAAACTTTACAGTAATATAGCTACACACAGGCTAATTTTATCCGGGTAACACGCAAGCGAAGCTCTGGTGGGAGGCTAGTACTTTATAATTAAAAACACAGGTTATGCATTTATTACTAGTGACTCAACAATTTTATATATTAACATTGGAAAACAAGCAAAGCACCAACAAAATAAATGGTTAGATAAGCATTGATAAGGGCTTAACCACATGTTATTGTGTTGGTGAATGATTAGAATTCTTATGCCAAGTCCTCACCTTCTTAACAGCCTCATCAACAGCCTTTTGTATTTGCTTCTCATCTCGCACATCTACGATGCATGGCAGAGCCTTGCCTCCAAGGGCTTCGACTGAAATAAATCACATGACAATTATAGTACCCAATTTGTAAGGTCTAAAACACTTGTGCATAGTATAGAACACAAATTATTTAAAGCAAAATTTGAAAACAAAATTTAAAAAAAACACCTAATTGAGGACACAACATGAAAACACTTATTTTTCTATATCTATACTAATAATAAAGCTGAAGAGTTTGTTGGTTTTTTGTTTGAACATGCTAATCTCTGGAACAGTGCGAGCCCACATACTGCCAGTAGGGAGTGACTAAGAGGACTTAAGAAGTATTTGGGTATTTCGGGAACAGTTAGACTTACAACTCCAGTTACAATTCCATCTATAGCAAAGTACTAATTCCGTTACAATTCCATTGTTAGCAAAGTTGGGTTTGCAAAAGCATTCGGGAATAGTGCAAGCCAATACCTACACTTGCAACACATTCATTTTTGAATGGTTTTTTGACAAATGATTACAAAATAATAATAACTCAACAAATTTAATTGTTTTTTTTTGTTTGTTCCTAATTTTCTGGACAAGTTTTAGCGAAAGTAATTTTTTGGTAATCCACTGAAAATATCGGAAAATTGAATGTCCCATGTTGCTAGTAGTAGAATAATAATAGAGAAACAATAAGGAAACTCATCATCATCAGCAGAATGTAGAAGTTCACTGATGGATATATGACTCACAATGAGTGCCATGATGAACAATCTTGAGCCACCTCCATACAACAACTTACAACAACCATAAAGATATCATTGGACCATTCGGTGGGAGATCTTTCTAAGCTGCATCATCAAGTTATTGCCATTCAAGAACCTTTCTTCCCTGACAGTCATTAGTTCTGTAAGTTCCATAGCCTGGCCTGCCCATTGCCACTTAAAGTAACTAATTCTATGATCTATGTCAGTCACTTTAGTTCTACAGATTTTCTCATTAAGGACTTTATCGCAGTGGTACTCCGAGCATAGCTCTTAATCAATAAGGAAATTGTAGGTGATTTATTAAGTTGGAAAATATATGCAAAGCTGTTTTGATGAGAAACAATTTAGTTTGGGAGGAGCACACATGAATGCAAGCCAACAGTGGATATCTTAACTCCAGCGAAATGCTATTGAATAAAAAAATACTTTGTCGTACTTTCACGCAAGTTCAACGGAATTGGACTTTGGACCTGTGCAAGGTGCAAGGTTTGCCTGTATTGAAAGTTGTAGCATTCAGATTTCTCTTTTACATAAATATTATCATGGGGAATTAAGCGCAAGTTCTAAAATATATGAACATTACATACTTTCTTCAGCAGCAGTGTAAATAGTGCCAGGTAGTTTGGGATGTGGTTCCGCTGTTTTAGCGGCAATCACTACGTTGGCGCCGTCCTTCGCTGCTTTCAACGCTATCGCTTTGCCAATTCCTCGAGAGGCTCCGGTGATGAAAAGCGTACGACCAGCCAACTTCCTGAATTTAACAGATACTTTCTTATGTGCTATTATATCAAAACCTTTAAACTAGTTTTAATTGACGATTCTTTCTTACCCAGTGTTCGCGACTAAACTCATTTTAATTTAAAAAGTGACGTTTTTTATCGAATTACGGACAGTGTTGAATAAACAAAGCCTGAATTCCGAATAAAATAAATATGTAGCTACTTTTAGATTGGTTGGGGATTGAGAACTAGCTGATGTGCTGGCTGGCTGGCAGACTGACTGACACAGTCTAGCTATAAATACAACGAAAAATATACTCTGTGGTACTGACTGATTGATATGTTATCGTAGCAGTGGTCAGAAGTCAGAGTGGTTATAATCCTAGAGAATTAGAATGACCATTCTAGTGTTTTTTAAGGGCTAATTTGATGATTTACAATCTTTTAGGATTGCCCACACAGGGCACATACTGTCTGTCTGTCTAATGAACCAAGCCATGATAAAAAGCAAAATGACAGAACTGACAGAAGTAAACCTCTTGAATATTTATAATCTGTGGTCGAAAAGATTCCAATCAAATAACAACAAACGTCAACAAACATGAGAAAACGATAATGTACGGGGGCGACCAGTCATTTGACTGGTATTTGCATGCTTGTCACTGTACAGCCATGGAAAGCATAGAACACTAATCTTGAAATCACCCGCGTTATGATAAAAATATCACTGAGGGAGGACTTTGAAATATAAGTCAAGTGTCATAATACTAACATTTTAAATTATCACACTGTTCATTCTATGTATGTATTACAGAAAATAATCTAATCAAATAAATGTGCTTCATATTAGTTTTCGTTGCGTTTTCGCAAAAAAACGTTTAAATTTTATAATATCAGTGGGTTTATTTAAAGTAAAATGTTAGCGTTAAAAAGTCACGGAGTAATATGAGGGTGTTAAGGAGCACTCGTAATTTATTTATATTATAGATAGAAATAATAGAGTTTTTGTCACAATGAAAAGAGCTTTCAAAAATACGTGTAAAATCACAAATTCAGAGATTGCACGCTTTTATCGCTCAGCAATTAATAAATGGAAGACGTAGAATTACTAATCTACGACGAAATTTATGGTTTTAAATCATGACTGTGCATTTTCATTAGTCACTGGTAGATCTGCGGCCGGACTATAAAATGGACAGGATTTATGACTGCCAATGAAGGTAGTTAAAAATACTGATTATTTTTAATTTAGATATTGAGTCGTCATAATACTGAGCACTGAAAGTTTGGAAAAAATCATGACACTTGGATATAGTTACTTAAATTTAAATAAATAGTTTCCTGCTTTAACTCCAGCATATGCAACATGAAGTAAATATTTAAAGAAAAAACATTTTTTTTCATACATTTATTTTGTGCATAATTTCAACCCACTTTATATTCTACATTACACATCATGATTTTTAATAAATAATAAAGTAATTGCATTTTATTAATATTCATAAGTATTAAGAATTTCATTTATTTTGAAATCTCTCATTGGTGGCTCGAATCGTTTATATTAAAATATTTTTTTTATTATTAATACATACCTTGCCATACAAGCCGCTTACTTTTTAAATAAACATAGGTACATAACAATTAATTATATTTTTGCTATACTTACCAGTTTATTTTCGAACTATTTCCTTATACACATATTAATGACTATGATTTGTGTGATATTAATGAGCAGATATTTTGTATTTCGAGCAACAACAAGTGTATATGTTTTAAAATCTGCAAATCACATTATTCAGTATCTAGCAGAAACAATAATTATTTTTCTATAAAAAATATTTTAAGACAAGAGCTACCTGCTAAATAGGTAATATGTTTGTGGATAAATTATTTAAGATACCTACATAATAACTATATTAATTCTAAAGATAATTAATTACAGAAAAATTAGGACATTTTAGAACAAAAATACAGTCATGGTAAGTTTTACACAATTTTTGAGGGAATCTTTAATAGGTACATAGTTAGTAATATGCTAAAATATTATATCAATTAAAACTTTTTCTTTTGATTTTGGTATATGGTAAGATTTTCAATACAATTCTCTTCTAAATTTCAATCAACCCTGTTTATCCTAAAGATATGGCTTTATCGGTTTCCCTCAAATCAATCAGGCACTTTCAAACTATTCGCACAATATTTAGTGAAAAGTTTATAACAGGAAATTCTAGACTACAAGAGATAAAAAAATAGGTCACCTATTAACCTGAATCGAAAGAAGCTATGTACCTACCTATATCAATTATCTAAGTAGTTTATAACTTCTACATTTAAACAACACGATGATAGTATGAAGTTTATCTATTTCTATCCATCTAAACAAGAATGGCTTTAGCTTTTACAGCTGTACAAATTAATATTTAATTTACGTTCATAAATATCTGTTCGATGGAGACAAAGCAATACTATTTACACAGAAAAAGCACCATATTATCTGATAAAAATAAGTAAGTAGGTAGGCACCTACTCAGATACATTATTATTACTCACAACTTTCACTTAACTATTAGAGCATTAACATAATAAGAATTGGCACCAGAAACGAAACTATATATGTATAATACTATTTCACAGTAAAAAATTAAATGGAAAAAAAAACATGGTTTGTCTTTGATCATTTTAAATGTATGCAGGCTGCTTGGCAGAGTGCTGCAGTGCTGCTAATACATCATGCTTGAGCCTAACATACAATCTTCCTTTCCTCCAAGGATTTTGGAGTTGCAAAGGTCGGAAGTCATCTCGTAAACATCTTTCCCTGGCTCCTATTACTGCAACGAGGCAAAAATCTTGTAGTTTTTCTGAACCGTAAACTGGACCCGATTTGCCTTTTAAAACCGCTGCCATATTGAGCTGTTTGACCACCAAGTCAATGACCTCACGGGCAGTGGTACGCGGTGTAACATGCAGTTTCAGAGAAGTTCCAGCTGCTAAACCAGTTTCATATGCAGCAAATACCTGTAAACGAACCAAAATTATTAGGTTTGTAATGTTTGATCATATTAAGATTGACCTTAATTTAAATACAGATCGCGTGCGCAAAAAAAAAGACATGGCGCAAGGATTCAAACCCAAGCCAAAACATAAAAAAAAATCGTTATTTATTCCGTTTGGCGCGAATCATCGAAAACCCACTATAAAAACCTGTCGCACCGCGTGAATTGTGCGATATTACTTGTTTAAAATCTGTTGGTACTCTAAATTTACCTTTTGAAGTGAGCCTACGCGTTAAAGGTTTCTTATGTACTTGGGTAGGTTTAAATTACGAGTAAATAAACTTTTACCTGTAATATTCCGGGCTGATCCGGTGTCCGTTGCTCAAGGGGCGCTTTGATACGCTCTTCGCTCCTCTCATCAGTCTTTTGAACTTTAATATTATACTCCCCATCTTCCTGACTTTCCAGCAATGGTTGTCGTTTCACACTCAGACTTTTATGAACCAATTCCTGTCCAGTATCAGTAAAGTCTACATCGGAAGCCTTAACGTTTGTCATGCTTTTCGAAGGTACAACATTGCATGGGCTCCTGAAGTGATTGACTTGGGGACGGATTTTTAAAGGAACAGTGGTTAGTGGACAACTTTGACTTTCGGAGTCACTTGACAGGCTCTGAGCGGATTCGGATACGTTGCCTTTGGATGTTCGTACGCTGATCATACTTCCAGGGTAGTATCCTGTGACAGTTAGAAGTGGGCTGGAAGTTGTGGGAGCTGTAGCATTGATGCTGTGAGGTCGAGATTTCAGTTCGACATTCTCATTTTGTAGCACAAGGGTGTCTTCACTTCGAGATGGAGGCAGACGGTTGCTTGCTATACTTGTGTGAGAAGACGTTGATTTGATATCAAATTGGGAATTGCTGCTCATGTAGTTGTTGCTACACTGGGTAAATTGGGAGTCAGCACTTCCTTTCCTTGGGTATTTCTGAGCTTCTGAGCTGAGGAATTGTGACGTGCTAAGGTTGAGGGTTGATACGGAAGTCTGTCGTGGTGCAAGGCTGAGTTGCTGTTCAGATTTGCTGAATTCTGGGTGTAAGTTCGCATGGTTTCCATTTCCAGCTGGTCCTGGCCAGGATCCTCGACCGGGAGACGTTTTGGATATCTTACCATCGCGCGAAGGTATTTGGAGGAAATCTTTTAAGTTATCGTCGTTATCATTAGCCTCCGAATCAGCGCCATCTATTATTTGTGAAGGAGTCTTGTCTAGAATGTTCTTGAGCAGAATACCAGAACATGTTGAAGCCTTGTCTTTATCTCTCGCGAAACCTATCAAATCCATGAGCCAGCGCTCCGCTTTCCACACAGCGTTAAGATTGTTCTGAAGATCTTCTAGCTTTGATAGCTTCTCCTTGGCTGTCTGTAGCTCAGTGCAAGAGAAAGCTTCACGATGCGAATGGGCTGCTAAGGCCACATCAAGTTCTAGAACACAGCTGAGCCTTGAATATTTGTTTAATATGTTTGTGTGATAGGTTTGCAGGTGGATCATTTCAAATGCTTGGATAGGAAGACTGAGCAAGTCTCCTCTTTGGAGGAGTATTTCTTTCTGTCCCGGCACAGAGCAGGCTTGTTCCGGCGGTGGGCATATCATCACAAAGCTGACGTCACTGTTGAGTTCGATGACCTCAAGGTCGTATATTCGGTGGGATATGACGCATTTGGGAGGTATGTCCATGTCTTTGAAAAGCCGCCGGGCTGCTGAGGCGATCTGCTCGAGGAACATTTCTTGAGATTCTGATGGCTTTTCTTGTCCTCCTGATACCAGGCTGTTGAAT
This sequence comes from Perizoma affinitatum, assembly GCA_961405105.1. NCBI lineage: Eukaryota > Metazoa > Arthropoda > Insecta > Lepidoptera > Geometridae > Perizoma > Perizoma affinitatum. The sequence continues at coordinate 3,287,634 of OY560199.1, forward strand.
GCTTCATCGGCTGGTTTGCCCGAGTGGTTCTTGAGGTATTCCCATTCTTCTCTGTAAAATAAGCAGACATTTGAACATCCGTTATTTCACCGTCTGAGATTTTGAATAGTTAAGAAGATAGGGTAGGTTACTCACGCAGAGACATGCGGGTTGTCGCGGACACGCGTATGCGGCGGAACATTAGGAGCTCGCGCTGGTGCCACGATCCGAACCACTTCCACCGAAGACTGCAGCTTCAGGTAGCCAAGATATAGCCCTCGTGACAGTTGCACTCTGGACACCTGAAACGACGTAAAATTGTGAAGTTATATTTGCAATAAAGTTATGTAAAAGGACCTATACAAGCAGTGGCTGCGTGCTTGAAGATTCGACTATGACTTAAACGGTTGTAAAGAAACAATACCTAAAAAACCTGGTGAAAGGATACAGTGCATGCGGGAGGCATCTTAAATGCAATTGTAGCATTTTTAAATCACGAAGGGAAGGGAAGAAGGGATATTGATGCGTAATGTGGTCTCTAACAGCAAATAATAATGGAAGAATAAGAAGAAGGTCTTTGATTGGCTAGCAGTGGGATGAAACTGCTATTCAAAGCTTAAATAAATAAAATGGATAGAACGCATACTTACTTGATGATAAGAAATTTGCTCATGGACAGAAGCCATAAGTAGCTCTCCAATAGTGTTGTCCTCACTCAGGACACGTCGTCGTAGCCTCGACACCGGAACCCAGCGGGAATTCAACGCAGATACAGACTTGACCGATTTGACACTGTTTACGCATGATAGCACTACCGTGCCGTGGGAATCTCGGAGTGGCTTGTGGTAGAGTTGACCTGGATTATAAAAACCATGAAATTTAAAATTTGCGATGTGATTTCCGTCGTCTTATTTCAGCGCTCTCTAGTAATTTGTGTTTCTTAGAACCATCCTTCAAGTAATACAAATCGATTGCAAAAAACATATTTCAATCGGCTAAGCCATTCTAGGTAAGGTAACAAACAAAAAACCTCTTTCGGCAAACACAGATGGCCTCCTTATGTCGCAGATATAAATATGGGATAACAGAACATATAAGCTTCAGTGGACACTCAAGAATAACATACTAGCGTGAAATAGAGGAATTTTTAAGGACTGGAAAACTGAATCCAATATGTCTAAATTCATAGACCTCGTATTTGAACGCAGTCTTAGAATTCGGTCCGAGAGCTAAAACATTATGAATCTTACCTAAGTCCTGAACACACAAAGCGGATTGCATTTGGGCAGCAGCAGTTAGAAGTTTCAGTCTGAAGTGTATAGAAGAAGACGTGTGCTTTTCCATATCTGAACGTAAACTCTTCACATCGTCCCAGGAACAAGATACCTAGAAAACAATGGTTAAAGTTATAGTTTTATTAATAGTACAGCTCCTTGTAAAAAGCTCGTCCGCGGAAGAACTACCACCATACCTATTTCTGTCGCCTGTCTCAGAGTGGGCAACGCGCGAGTGTTACCTATGGTGTTGCAAGCGTCCATAGGTTTCGGACAACTTACCAAACGGTATGCTTGTTTACCATTTTAGTTGTAATATAAATAAAGTTGGATTTGTGGTCTCTGTCATCATTATCAATGGTTACTTACTTGACCATCCGTTTATTTTGTTGGTGAACTCAAGTGAAGATATTGTTATGAAATAGATGACAATTATTTTAACTAAGAAAGATCAAGATTGGGATTAATTCCAAGTAACAGGTACTTATTTATTTTAAGGAACGCCAACATCGTTTTTTGAAAGTTCAACATTATAATAGGTTACCTTCATAAGCCAGTGGAAGTCGGTATAAATACAGGTGGGGTAGGTCTCGTCCACTTCGATGACAGGCAGGAACTCCTCACTCGTAACCAGCACTTTGTCTTCGTGGTACAGGATACAAGCCAGGTACACTCCCCTGAAAACAACAGTTGGAAAAAATACGATTACCTGTATAGAGATCACAGAACATGATAGTTTTTTTTCTATGTACTAATTTTATGGTTTGTATCGCAAAAGTGACGCCCTATAAAATGTGTACGTGTGTCAACATCCCTACCTGTATCCTGTATATATCTCTCTAGAGTTTGCTGGAAGAAAACTCTTTTTAGGGTTAAGCTCGTCTTTAACGAAATTAACATAACGGGTGAACCAAATGTCATATCATTCTTTGTAAGTGTTAATTAGTGTGTGTACAAAAAATATATAAAAATTATAAAGAAAGAAAAAAAACATATTTCCTTTCTTTCTTACTTACACCAGGGCACCAGTCTCTTCGGAGACGTGGATTCGTATCCCAACGCTGTCACCATGTCGTAAATTGAAAGTCGAGTTAACCAAGACTGAAGTTTTATTTCTACGAAGTAAAGGTAAGTAATACGACAATTACCTCCTCAAATTCTTCTGGAATTTGCTAGCAGCAGTGAACAGCTGACGGATGGTGGCAGTCTTCTTCCGTGGCAGCCGAGGTGGTTGAGCTGGTGGCCTGGTGCGGGCACCATTAGCAGCAGTGGCGAGCGCTTCAAGAGCCTGGGCCGCACCTCCTGATTCACCTCGAGATGTTCGCGAGGAGACGTCACGCCAGCCTAGAAGATTAACGAGCTGATGGTTATGGAAGACAATTGACTATCAAGACATGCCAACTCTTGGTCATCAGTCTTTCCGCTCTGGCCAATGATAATCATTATGGAAGAATTACATAAACTCTATGGGAAAACGTTAGCATCCCAGTAGTCTGAGAGAAAACCCATGAAGATGTGATAACAATAATTGGTACAGATGGATGACATACCTACTTTAATGTTTGCGAAAGCTATCGTCAATATGTATCGAAACTTTCCTCAATACTGGACAATTCAACACTAAATTACATCATGTATGTCCCTTTATAGGACATCCCGCATAACCTATGGAGAACACGGTTTGTCATCCATTTTCCAGGGGTTTAGGGCTGCATATTGGTGACCCCGACGCTATAGATCGCGCTTACGAAATACACAAATGTTTAGATAATACTTACTGCTTGGCACCACGCTCCTCGGCAATGAAATTGTGAACGGTCCCCATCCCTTGATATTCCCTGCAGCGGCTCTGAAGAAGTACCGCCGTCCCCTCGTAAGGCCCGCGGCGAGGACTCGAGTACCGGTTGTACCGGTCGTAGCCACCTCGCGGCTACCACACACGTTGGAGAAGTCAGCTCGGGATGACCATTCCACTGTGATTCAGAACAGAATTGTTGAACGGTTTAATGACAAAGGAAAGGTGGCGCGGCGGGTATTTGCATGTGATCATCGACGGTTATAAACTTCAGTAGACTATCACACTAATATGTATTTACATTCAAGCAAAAAGGCGTCTACTATAATATCATATAAAACTCGCCAAGTGTGTATGTTTACCACGACAAGACAATTCTTGCCTCTAAATTTTGACAAAATGGAGACTTCCAATCGCGAGGCCATAATCGTTCTTCCATATGCGGATATCGTACATTAAGTGGGCATAACAAGTCTTTTATATTTTTTCGATAATGGCTTCTTCGAGACGAGGAACCCGTGAAAGAAATTAAGCTCAATAAGGCCGATTACGCCACTATTTATTATCGTTTATTAATAGTGGCGTATTAACAAGTCAAATGATCGAGTGACTTTCAGATACATAATAGGGGGTAGGTACCTTTGAACTTAGAAACAATAGGCGGGTCTTTCTGCACTGTGAGTGCGTGGCGCGCGTCACGCATGCGGCACGTGACCGTGTGCGCGCCGCACACCTCCAGCTCCGGGGGAAGTGGTGCGGGGGGCACCTGCGCTGATTGCCAGCCGAGAACTAGGCGTCTGAAATCACCATAAACCATAATGATATGCTATACTCTATGTTTACCCGGACGATGAAGAATGCGTGAGTACTATGCAACAGAGCTGAGCGCGAGGCAACCCTAAACGATCAATAATGTAGGAAGCCTTCGCCCGATGATACCTTAAAGGTTGTAGGAAATTGGCAAATGAATGTGGCTCACTACTTCATGGTACTGCTTGGGAAAACCTATGTCTAGCAATAAACATCATCAGCTGATGTTTAAGCAAACAGCTAGAAACAGACTTGATGTTAATCTGTTAGAAAAAAATGACGTACGCTTTCTTAACTAAAGTGTTGCCACCGGAATATAGTATAAGAAACATCGCTACTCACTTCAGAGTTCGCACCCTCCTCTCCCAATGCTGCACCTGCTTATCTTTCTCGGAGCCGGTGCCGCCAGCACAACCTGTTGTTCCTGCCTGACTACTTGCAGCAGATCTGAAATAACGATAAAGCTGAAGAAACTCCAAAATGACTGTATCGAATACTCGTAGATAGAACCAAATAATCAGTAAGATAATTTCGACTTTGTGTGACTTTGTGTGTGTAAAATAGGACTCTTTTGATGAAATCGAAGACAATATCTATGTATAATAATGTATGTATTCAAAAAAAAGTATGTAAGTAGCATATCAGTCATAAAGTTCCCATAATAAAAGCCCTGATTAGTTTGGGGCTAGATGATGCTGTGTGAAAAATGTCTAGCATTATTTATTTATCTACGAGGTATTTTTACCTGGTGCAAGTGTCAGAGCAGGTTTTCTCGTGAGCACAGCCCGTGGTTTCATGCAGTCGTGCCTCTGCCTCTCGTGCTAACCTCCGCAAGTGAGCTCCCAATGATTCAGTCGTTTTAACTGGAACAACACACAAACACTGTTATGATAAGTTTAACCAAAATTCTAGCTGATGAGGTATCCTAGCAGGCGCCTAGTAAATAGTGCTAGTTTCACAAGCCTTTTGCGTCGCAGCCGGCTAGGTAACAGATCAGGCAATCCTCTTCGGCAAACAGACGACCTCTGTGGCGCAGTGGGTGAAGGCCCGCCTGAGACGCAAAAGGTCGCGGGTTCGATTCCCTCCACGGGACAAATATTTGTATGATCTGCTAGTCTGATAGTCTCAGGTCTGGGTGTACTTATTCTATGTATAATATATATGTATTTAAAAAAGAAATATGTAGTATAGTAGTAGTCATGTAGTTCCCATAACACAAGCTCTGCTTACTTTGGGGCTAGATGATGCTGTGTGAAAATGACCAGCATTATATTATTATAATCATCTCGTAGCGATGGTCTACGAGATTGTCGTAGCAATCTACGAATGCAAAATGTTCCGTCAACCTTTAAAGTGACTCAGCAAATGAATTTGTTCATGTTAATTTAGTTGAAGAGCAAATATGGCACGTAAATATTTGTGCAATTCCGTGGATATAATTAAATTTCAGTATGTTTGGCATTTACAACTCGTTCCTCGTTTGGTTAAGAAGCGACATTGGTGGCTAGGCAATCTAGGAAGATACACTTTGGATTAAATTGGTGGAGTATGCACATAAGGTACACATGTACCTAATCCTTTATAATTATGTTTTAATGATATAATTATATACCCTTACTTTAATGTTTTGAGATTCAACTGAATATCGTAGCAGATATCTATGTTTGTCTACTGCAATTTAGTAGGTACGGAAAACAGAGCAACTAGGCCAAAGCCTTCGAAGTACCTAGGTAATTAGATTCCTTCCGTTCTCTACGAAAATATAGAACAAGTTCGCTAAGTTGGCCAAAGTAGAAGCAACGTTTGAGACAAGTTTGATTTAGTTTTCTCAAACGTTTTATAAAATGTTTTTCAGAGGTAGCGCGTTGATGTCTTTCGAAGGTGAAAGTCATTAAAATGCAAGGGTCAACAAACTGTTATTTCTTTTTCATCGTGTATTCGTATAATTGGAACGTTGGAGATGAATTCTTATTTGGATTCTTATTTTCTTATGTAAATTGAGTTTTTGTGTTTATTGCTCCAGGTTTAAAACGCGCCGGCAATGCTTTAAAAACCTCCATGCATATTTATTGTATTTTCATTGTAAATATCCTCTTTATACTTGTATGTCTAAAAGGCGTAACTTAAAAAAACGTCTTTGTAGATAATTTCAATTCAAATGGGTTTTAAAAGACCATCTTCGCCATCCGCAGGATATACGTTCACTGTTAACCATACGACCAGACTCCTAGCATTTTGCAAAGATGGAATTTCTTACACGTATGTACATACAAAAAATACAGATGAAATTATCTAAAGACTGTTGCAAACGATCTATAGGTAGCTCAACTGATCCAGATCACTACCAGATGGAAGCGTTCCCAAAATACTGGCCGCATTGCCACGCTGAATGGCAATTGGTAGATAATGTGCTATGGAGAAAGCTCGGAGTTACACTTTACATAAAATTCGAAACCCTACCTTTACTTCCAGTGGTTGTAAGTGCTTGCTGATTCTGAGAGCTATATCAGTGATTTTTATGTTGGCCAAGGTTGGATAAGCAGGTAAAATATACTGATCACAATTTTACAACTGGTCATCGTTTTATAGGATACAATCGCTAAATCAAAGCTCTATCATGAAATCACAAAAGGACCTGTCACTTTTACCGATAACGTATCGTTGGTAATAGGGCTTATCATACCACGAATCTGTGAAATGTGATACCCACTTCAAAACTATTAAAACTACAAGAAATAGGCGTGGCTCAATGTTAATCAAGTAAAACCATTATAAGGTGTACATTTTAAAAAAGTACGCTAATAAAACTACTCTAATATTATAAAGAGGTAGAGTTTGTAGGTTTGGATGTAGGAAGTCATCTCCAAAACTCCATATCCGATTAAAAAAAAATATTTCACCAATATTTGGAATGGACATTTAGATGAATGGACAAATTTTGAATGGACAATATCCCATTAAAATAAAAGGGGTTTTTCGTAGAGACCAATTTTGTAACCGACTGTAAATTAGTTATATTTGTAGCTTAAGCTCATTATAAGTGAACCATGTTCTTTATGAGTATTTAATAAACTTCTTTAACTCAAAAAATTACCGACGTAAATACGGTCGAGAGCTACTCGGTACGAGTCGGTAAGAGCTACTTTTAATCGGCTACGTTTTATCCAGATACCACGCGAGCGAAGCCGTGGGTAGTAGCTAGTTATTCATAAAATCGAGCGTTACACACCTCTTACATTATTTTGATTATTCGTTCATTCGTTCTTCTTGTATTTGCAAGTATCTAGCTCTTTCATGGTTAGGTTCACCCTGCGTTAAGTTAGGAATGGTGATCGAGAAAATAATAAGAAAAACACACGCACACACAAATAATGGTACCTTCGTTTAAAAGTTGGTTAGTACTTGAAACAGGAAAGAAAAACAAAGATAATTAACTATAACCCCAGTTATTCGCAATAAACATCGATAACATTCCGAAATTCGCCGCGTTCTTACTAACTTACGTGATTTTTCTTCCAATAGACGCCGGAGGGTCTTGAGCCCGATAAATCGATAAACTTCTGGGTCGCAGATACGAGTATCTTCCCTTGAGGGCTGTGGACGGAAAATCTAACGGGGAGATGATCAAATATTTGTAGTTATCGGTATGTGTCGATACCTACAACTATATCACTTTTATTTTTATGACTTTGATAGAAGAGCCTAGGAATTTTACTACAAGATGGCATAACTGGCTCAAACAGAATTAAAAATATTGTCCCGTATCTGGCAACTAGGAGAGATGACCCTATCGAATCGTAGACCAAAACTTCCATTCAGCGGAACTGACAAAAACCTTACATTATGTTTGTGTTTGGACCTGAAAAATACTTATCTTCCTAATACCTGTCTATTTTTCAACGATGTGTCTATAATTATACTTCGATAGGATTTACCATAAGTAAATCCTTGTCTCAAGCTATTTTGAACGATAACGTAAAACAAATCACGATAGATAGTACGGTGTCAACAATGGTCGATTAGATTATCAAGTCACAAATTAAAAGACTAGCTGTTGGCAGAGGCTTTCCACGCGTGGAGTCATGCTTTAAAAAAACCCATACTTCCAAACAAACTATCACGCCCATTTCCCCCCTTAAAATGTGAAAATCCAAAAACCCTAAAACACGTCATTTTTTATTTATGCTGTTATTAAGTAGCTGTTATTAAAAAATTTCATGTTTCGAACATCAAAGAACAATGACTTTCATACAATGTTCACTCCCTCATTTTCCCCCATTAAAGTAGAAATTTAAAATTATATTTTCTTAGCACATAACGTTAGAAAATACCCTTAAGTTCGAAAATTCTACTTTCTAGACTTAACGTTTCTACAATGTACTATGAAATGTATAACTTATGAAAAAAATAGTCCCACACAATTAATTACGAGCACATTAAACAATATTATTGATTTCTCTTCGTTAGATTTTTATTGTAGTTTTCCGTTTACAATAAAAAAAAATCATAGATTTTTATCTGTCCAATACTCCGTCCATTCGGACGGAGTATGGGACAGATAAAAATCCTTACCTTTAATACCTTTAATACCTTTTGGCACGAAACCTAATAAGAGGTTAAATTAAGTCTTAAAAATAAAATCTCAAATTATCAAATCTCATTTTCATGTGTAACTCGTAATTAGAGCGTACCGTTGAACGACACGTAAAGAGGGCCCACACGATGATTCGTGCACGGGATATCGTGATCGTTATCCTGTGCTTAGTGAGCTCGTGTTCAGCAGCGGCCAAATTTGTTCAGTCAGTCTTTACAAATATAAACATGTTAGGCACGGTAGGACAGGCCGATAGTTTACTCTGAAAACATGTTTGGTGTTGGCCCTGTTTTGTCCGTCCATTGACATTAGCTTGTGTGTAATATCAATAAGCACTAGTTTCGTGAAATATAATATCTGAGGTAAAATAAGTAGGCCTGGCCTACTAACCAACCGACATTGTTAAGAAAGAATTAAGGAGTAGTATTTTGTTTCTAGATCAATCTATCCTTGAGAGCAATTTTATCTTCTTTGTTTATATGCGGGATTTAATGGAAAATATTTTTAGTGTGCCTTACTATACTAAACTTACAAACTTTATAGTTATAAAGTTTGTTTCGACTACCTACAAACTTTATAACTATAAAGTTTGTTTCGACTACTTTTTGTAAGATGGCATCTGTTGAAATTAATTATGAATACATAATCAGATAAAAGTGAAATAAATCCACGAACAGCATAAAATCTTTTGCCATTTCTTTCCAAAAGAAGTTAGACGGCTAAAGTAAGCAAGCATTTAATGAACTTTATTCAATTAAATCAGACCTTTCACGAAAGAATTCATCACTTTTACAGAACAATTTGATCGAAAGTTCTTTTGTTTAAAAAAGTTTTTGCAAATTTCAGATTTTGATATCAGTATTTAGTTTTTTCAATATGCAAACACTATTTAATTTATGAATTGAGTTGACTTTTAGAAAACAAGCACAAGCAATGCATCAAACTTAATTAGACTAGACTACTAACTAGTCTTTAAGTTTTGACATGAAACATTTTTAAACAAAACTAGATTCTAGTAGGTACTAGTAGATTGTAGTAATCGGCTTTGAAATGAAACATTTTAAAACAAAAATAGAGTCGTAAATTGTCGCTGTTGTTTGTCTCGCTATGACCCTGTTATCTGTTAGTAACCTCGACTAAATGAAAGCTCTCTCACGAACTAAGGAGCATTATATATTCACATTGCCCCTGATTTAAGGCACCTACTTCATGTGGGTACTTACCTTTATAGATAAGTCTAACTCTGCTATTTATTCCTCTATTTTTTATTTATGCGACGACCTCGGTGGCGCGGCGATCGAGTAGCCGCGATGCAAGATGTGCGGGTTTGATTCCCGCTTCAGTAAAAATGTTTGCTGGTTCCACAGTTCCACAGATATTAGTTCCGGGTCCGGGTGTTGTGGTACCAAGGTGCACGAAGTTTCAGATACCCACGACACAAGAAATCCGTGGGGTCAGATGTATGTATCTATTAGGTTTTTTTTGTTTATTCGTGAACATTACAAGGTGAAATATTTAGGTGGAAGATGTTTACTTTCAGTTTATTTTAAGTTGAAATGTAAAAAGAGTCCTTCAGAGCAGGCAACGCATAAGGAATGTCCCAGGAGTTACAGATGCTAATAGGTGACAGTAACCGTTTCCCATCAGATAGAGGCATGCCTATTTTCCATCAGATAGAGGCATGCCTGTTTGCCATGACATAACAAAAATAAAGTTACTCACATTGCGCCCCTTCCTTTGCTCCAAACTCCATGAGCATCTTAGCGAGTGGTCGATTCGTGGATAACACAGCCACGTCCAGCGGCGACAAGCTATCTGCATTGAGGCTGCAAATAATACAATACCACAGAGTTATTTTCCACAATATAATAAAATAAAATAAAAATAAAAAAAATACTGGACCCGACCCGAGACAAATATCTGCAGATCATACAAACATTTGTCCCGCAGCGGGAATCGAACCCGACCCAGCGACTCAGGCGGGACTTCGCCCACTGCGCCACAGAGGTCGAGATAATGTACCGATACCATAAACAAAGGTTTCCTAAGTGTTACATCAAGTTACGAGTGCAACCATAGCTAGTTAAAGACACCGCTCTTGCAAAAAAAAACAAGGTACTGGAAGAGATATGAGTTTAGAAATGCCATTAATGCCGATGATAAGCATATCAAAGATGTCGGCACTTCATACCATGAAAACAAAGTTAAGACACCTAGTTATTACTCAAGTACCACTACGGCGAGATAGATATCAATAAAGACTATAAACCACTCAAGACTAAAATAATTTTGCCTACCTCGGCCTGCCTAACTGTCCGTTGTCATACCCTTAGAAAGGGTTCATGTGAGATACCTACCTATAAACGCCGTCTAAGTACCTGCCATGTGAAGGCAATAATTGAGTATTGACAAACTACGAAGAATTTGTTTTCGTCATATCAAATATAAATAAAAAAAAACATGCTCTATAATAAAAATAATAAAAACATTTTCTATAATCACTCTGATGGACATAATCAGATCTGTACTCGGTAGCTCTGTCAGGTTACCAAAATAGGTTGGTTTTTAAATCAGCTATATGTAGGATTATATATCTATTACAGTTCCTGATAGCTTCGGGACTGAAAGTTTCAAGTGTTCCACTCTTAGAATGCAACTTCGAGTGAAACACTCTTGAGCGTGAACAGTAAGTACTAAATAAAGTGCCTAGTACGGTTAAAGATCCGCTATGTAAAGGTCATAGTTACATCATAACTACTAAAGATATCATTGGTAATCCGTCAAAATCAAACTAATTTTCGTTAGAAGTTTTTACTGAATTGCAACTTTTCTAAACTTTGTTTCATTCTCTAGGTTAAAACTTTAATTAATTTGATAAAAATAAAGCAAACAAGTGCTAGTCTGACTCACGCACCGAGGATTCCGTACAAGCTTGTATGTTCATCAAAATAATTATCATTATCATAAATGTCATAAACTATGCAAAAATATATGATAAAATTACAATTTTCGTACATTTTCCTTTACTTGTGCTGTGAGACCTCGCTTCCTACCAAATTTCATGATTCTAGGTCAACGGTCAACGGAACAAACCCTATAGGATTTGATTTGTTTGAGAGTATAAAATTTATGTCGCAAATGGCCGTATATTTTTATTGCGTTGACATAGAAACTTGTTTTTTTAGAGCTGCAACCTACGTAAACCGTACCGTACCGTAGACCTACAAAAAAAAACAAAGGTCAACTTGATTATAATTTCACGCATTCCTGAGAAAAAGGGTCTTGACAGACTGACAGTCAGACGGACGGATAACGAAGTTATTTATAAAGATCTAAGATCAGTTAATTCATTCATATCCAAAGAGAAGGGTTAAAAAAAATAAAATCATCTCCATTTTATTTTAAAGAAGGGTTGAAAAAAATATAGATCTACTAGATTTCAATATGCTTCTTCATATTGAAACAAATGTAAAACATGTAGAACGAGTTATAATCGACGTAAGTTTTTTTGTTTTTAAATAATGACGGGTATGTTTTACCCTATACCTTCCATTACGATTGTCTGTCAAATAAACTGTAAGAGCAGATTGTGTTATATCTACCAACAGGTAATTCGTATAGTAAATACTCTTAATACAAAAGCTTAGGTACTTAATTGTTTCCTTAAGATGATTATCTAGATTATCACATAACGTAGATAACACAAATTTCATATGCAAATTTATTTGATTTATAGTAGGTAGGTAGGTATAAAGTATGCCGACGTGCTAACGATATCCACGCTCACAAAAAAAGTGAGAAAACATACATTTTTGATTATGTTTCTCTCGAACTCCACTACCTGCTTTTGAAATTACAAAAAGCAAGGCTCATTATCAAAGTTCTTATTTTTACATCTCTTTGTCACCAGATTTTTTTTAAAGTAGGTAGTAGTTTAGTAACTTAGTATTTTTTTATCGAGAAAATTAAAAAAAATCCTAAAATTGTGTTTTAGAATGATCCTTGTTGAGTCTTGTATTACAACATAAGAATCATCGAACGTTTAATTGTAACATAAAATGTTTTTCCTAATGCTATCTTTCCTAATCTTTGCTTATTTTCGGTTTCGCCCGCTTAAAGTTAATGTCCATACCTACCTATTAACGTCGACATCTGTTGACTCCAGGATGTTCCTGGCTTTATCCAGGTATCCATGTTCAACTGCTGCAAATAGCGCTGGAACAAAGAAAATGATAAAACTCATTATCAGAAACAAAATAATCACATAAAAGGGAAAGATAATATGCCACTATTTACTTGAAACAAGAAACCCGACTAGGGGTTTTAGTGATGAGACATCTGAATAAAATAGATGTACGTAATAGATGTATGTAATAGATTCGTTTGTAATATTTTTTTACGGATAATTAACAGATTTTTTAATTCTCCTCGACTGTGTGAGAATATCCAAATCCCAGATAAAAACGAGATAGAGCAAGAAAATGTATAGAGACTATACAAGATGAAGATGACTATTTGAAGATGTATACGTTCCAACATACGTGATATAAAAATAATAATTGAACTATTTTGTAGAAAATTCTGCTCTGTATACACGTGCTTTTGAAGAAATAATATACTTAGAACTAACTTAGACGCGGAAGTTATTAAAAGAAAGTCGCAGTTCACACATCCCCAAGATCAAGAGAAGCAATCGAATGATGCACTCTACATTTCTAAAATACCGCAGAAAGTTGAACTTCAAAAGTAAAATAAAGAAAAAAGAAAGAAAACAAAAAATACCATGCAAATGAATGTTAACTTGTGCAACTTTGTCTTGTTGCGCGCGCGCATCTTTCTGCTGGCGGCGCGTCGCCTTGTCGGGGGGATGAGGTGCGCACGCGCTCAACGACGGCAACTCACCCCCGCACCCTTCGAGCAGCGCGCCGTAGTGAAGCTCTAGGGAGAAACGAAAACAAAAATCAAAATAAAACAATAAACAAAAAAAAAATACAGACGAACTGAGACGTAACTCCTTTTTTTGAAGTCGGTTAAAAAACGCAATAAACCTGATTAAAAAAAAAAGTCCAATTAAGTGCCCAAGACGTGTCAACACACGCTATGTTATGAAATCGCCTCGTATATCATAAAATGAAATTATGAAAATCCTTCTTCGTTGGTTAACACAGGTTTACAGGTTAGACTTTTGAGAGACTTTGGACAAAACTTTAGCTGCTTTGAAGTCATTTTCTGGACTGTGGTTAAAAAGCCCTGTTTTCTGGACGGGAGTATTAAAATAAATTTGTTTCCTTTCAGGAGTTCTAAAGGAGTTCCCACGTTACCGACAACAACATTAATGGTACGGTCGAAGGTAAAAAAATGGTAGGACAAGTAGTAGGTAACTTAGGTAAACAATTTATGCTAACTCTTTTCCGGCTGTCGTGTATAAAATTTAATATACATAAATGTGGTTCTCAGCCACGAACATGATCATTATCTATTAAAAAAGTAAATATTTACCCCATTTAGTTGAAAGACTTCGGTATAATTGAGAATTATCAAGTATTCATAAAAGACGATTTAATTTGGGATTCACTTCCCACGCCGCAATTTGTTCTAGTCAGACATTGATCAATCCCACGGCAAGCGCGGCGAGACGTTAAGGCTAAACTTAAGTTATAATTAATGGTCTACGATTAGCTCAATGTCAACGATCGTGATTTGTACAATCGCATAGCACCGATTAAATCTTTGTCGTACACTTTAATGTTACTTTTTTTTTATTTCGTTATTTTAATAATTATATTCTGCAGTTTTTAGTAATTATATTAATATCTTCACAACTTTGTCAGGCGAAGGGCATTAGTACGCCTACCACAGGTCATCCTAGGAATATACAATGTTACAATGTTACTTATAGGAATATACAATGTTAAACATATTATAACTACTTACAAGATTGAATAATTGAAATTTCAATATCCGATTGAAAATGTAGAGATAGCGAAGTAGAAATTCATGGTAAACTTTGTAGGAAATGACAAACGAAATGATAATATCTGTTATTGATCGCATGAACAGTCTAATTCACAATAGTTTTTTTAAATAAACTCCAAAGAGGCCTATAATAAGTTTAAACACTATTCAATTTCATTTTTGACTGATAGGTCTTGCTACCTATAGATTCAGAACAGCGGGGCACTTGATAAAAAAATTACAGCCAAACTTTCATAGCGCCATCATCAAGCATGACTTTGTAGAAATAAATAGTATTTTCCGCAATCTTATATCAACAAGTCCACCACATGAAAACGAATGTCATCGGTATGCCTCAAGGCACGACTCGAGGAAACGTGCAATAGCCTTATTTGGCACCAGCGATACATTATTATTAGGTGTCGGTCGGTCGGATATCGATTACAAAATGATATACATTGCAAGGTGACATTTCAACATTTAAATTCAAAATCACCTCAATGTCAAATTCAGATCTTGCACCTATACGCAGATAGCTATTATCCTTAATACAAATTATACTCGCTCCAGACAAGCTCTAGTTATGTTTTTGCGATGTTCCCTTTTGCGACCTGGCTGGGCGTGATTCCAGCGATTCCATAAGCTCGAAAAATACGCTTGCTACGTTTTCTTTCACAGTTTTGATTGCATACATTTTTACGTTTTTTAATGTCACCTACAGAAATAAACTTATTCCGAACTCTAAACTAGGCTCAGGAATTAGCTTTTTTCTATTAGTGACCCATTTTAACAAGCTTTTATTTAACCTGCCCTGTTAGTATATATGGGTCAAATCTTGCGACTGATTTTTAAACCGTTCCTTCCTAATCGATTGAGCTGACATTTTGCATTCACGTTTAGTAACATCATTGTAAATCCAAGATGGCGGACCAATTATGTTTCATGCACCCTCATGGTATGGGTATCCATTGAAAGGGTTTTGCTGAGATAAACACAAAAAGCTTGTTTATAAAAATATATATATACCTACTGGATAGGATAAGTCGTTAGTTAGGTATTTCGTCCCGTCATCAAAATAATATGACCTAAGTCCGTAATTTGCTGTACGGAAATAAAAATAACTATGTAGTTTCCTAATAAGTACGTATTTTAAGTAAGATAAGAATTGTAACACGCCAACCGCGAAGCTCAACGAATTAGGCAGGCTAGTAAATAATTATTTAGCATTAAGTCCGCCTATTGTAACTTTTATAAATAGTACAATAGTGTTAATAAAATAAATAATTATGATGTGTAGGTAGATACAGGCTACCTACATTGCTCGTTCCTACGAGGAGGATGAAATTGTAGCCACACATTTGCAAAAACATTGAAATAAAACAAATGCGAATTAGACGAAGCTCACTAACAACAAAGGAAAGCGTCACGGAATCAATTCCCATAACGATGTAAGGTGAAAGGTTTCTATTGTCTACGGCATTTGCCACGACTGCGTTGCGTGGTTAATTAGTTGTAAAAACTATATTGAAAGCAATAGTGCCGGCTGGATCGGACGTACCATCAAGGCGGAAGATTATGAACAGTTGCGTGGTGATTTGATACCCATCAATTTGATTGGTTGGTAGATTGGCCACGTGTTTAGACAATGTGGTCGCATTGTCAAATTAGTGCATATACGACTTTTTAATGCAAGATTTCCTAAACTCTGAGTTTCATTTACAAAAACATGTGTTTTTAAGTCATGTAATTCCCAAAAATGTTGGGCACGTAACATCATAATATATTTTTAAGACGTGCCTCTATTACCCCCGCTATCCGTGAATATAATTTTCACTTATCAACATACTGAGTAACATTTGAGGATATTCATTACGGAGAGTAATGAGTAATATGCGCGCGCGTGTGTGAGGGTGTGTGTATGCATGTACAGAAAATAATAAAACTAAAATCGAAATAGGTAAGTATGTAACCAGCGGATACAGGACAAGGATATAAATTATAACATGAGAAATACTGAGGATAAACTAAAATAACAAACCTATCTGTTAAATAAATGCAATGACATAAACACACGCATAATACTCAGTCATCGATTCATATTGAAACCGTCAATTAGTTTAGTAAACTAAACAAATCCAAAATTTTCACAAAGCTTAGACACCCTATCAACACGCAGTTTATAACGGAAGTTGGATATTAAATTGCACTAACTGCAACTAGAATCACGCATCGAATGATAGAACAGCTCACCAAAATTAAAACAAAAAAAACTTACGTAAATTAAAGGACAAGTTTAAAAAAATAAGTATGTTGTAACTTCTTTTTGCAGTTGGCAGTTGTCAATGTAAGCTGCCAATACGAATAAAAAAATAGAAATAAAAAAAAAGAACTGACCGCAGGATAAAAATTCCAGCATGTCACTCCAATGCAGCAACATAGTTGCAACTGAGAATGTCTCACGGTTTGGGGCTCTCAAACATTGTGTGCGCTATCTACATCTTTTGTGTTGTCATCTGCTGGCTAGGCTTAACTATCTGACCTAGCATATAAAAGGCCTATAAATAGATCTTTGAAAGTCTTCGACCTATCACGAATCTTTCCCATCAGCGGAAATATTTTTCGAACAATTCCTTTGTTTTTTTACAAGAAATTGTTTTTTTCTAGAAAAACATCTCAAAACAAAGATACTTTTTTGCTAGTATTGGTTTTCTTCTGTGTCAGTGTGTTTTGAGAAACCACTTTTGAATATGAAATAAAGGTTTAATTTTTAAATTATCCGAATTTGTGCTTACGAACTCCGTTATATAACTTTTATTCATTTGGAATGCTCCGTCATATACTTTTAGGACAGACATGTGATTATAATGATGAAGGTGGTCTGTAACAAGCCTTATGTGCACACTGAATTCTGAAGCACTTACGAAGCAGGTCGCAAGTGTATCCCGACCTTACTAGTACCTAGAAAGTGACACGTAGGCTAACTAGGTTGAGTGGAAGTTCAATTTAGAGCTAAAATTAGTTTGAAACTAATAGCGGACAGGGGAATTACGCTAGAGGCATGTGTTTAATTAATTGTTGTCATCATTTTGTTTGATGATGTGTGAAAATGTAAATTACCGGTTTGGTGACGTGTATGATCCTGAAAATTCAATATGTTTTTTATGCCTAATTGTCCATTCAAAAGGTACCAAGTTTTTGTAAAACTTTCAAAAAGGTGACGAAACGCAATTTTAATGTCAAATTTAATATTGTACTAAATTGAAAACGTCGGAAAAAATAACTGTAGACTGAGCAAAAACATTTTTTTGATACTATTACTTTTAAGTATCTATTATTAGGTTTAAAAGAAACGAATTTGTTAATTTTTTTTGTAACAACATATGTTTTGGTTGTGAACAATTTTATATCAAAGACTTTTCCCAAATTATTGGTAATTTTCCTAAAATACCACAGTAATTTCAAAATAGCAGTCATTCATTACCTACGTGAAGAAAATTGTCTTCACAATTGTGTTTTTGCAGTACAATGGCACAATCAAGAATATTATCTACAGATACCATTTACTAACAAAATTCGAAAATTATTCGAATATGTGTATTTGTAAAATCGGGTAAAAAATATTTATAAAACTAAAACAGTGTAAGTACAAATATCCAACTATCGTAAATCGTATTTTTTTCACTCAACGGTATAAAATAATAAGTGTTGTTGTAAGTATTTTAACCGAAAAGCAAAATGTGTTAGGGAAAAGCCCTGACTAATTCCATTATTTTCTTTCGTAATCCTATTCACTTAACAATCGAGCACTGGATTCTCACAAAACAATGGTAATTTTGAGTTACGTAACATGATGTCATGCCCAAAATTAGTTTACCAACTTGAGAAATAAAAGAAAACTCCGTATTGTTTGTAAGTAATTAACCAACGGATAAAGTAAGTAGGTTTCTTCTGTTTTTTCCGGAACCTGCATTTTTGTGATTCGTTATTTTTTACGCGCGACGTCGACGCATTAAGTCGGAATATTTTGTATTGGGGCTTGGGGAGTATTTAATATGTCTTGGGGTAATCCGTTTTTTCCAATTGTTTGGTATGAATTGTTTGGTAGAGTGGTTCTTATATAGGTTTTATCGCTAGATGCGACTAGTGGGTGCTACGAATCTACGATAGATTGTAAAATTTAAAACGGCGTAGGTATCTATCGCCATGCAGTTTAATGATAAAGTTTTGTATGACTTCAAGAAGGGTTTTAGATAGTCATAACTCCTGCGGTTTTTTGATAAAGTTTTAAATAGGTCATAACTCCACGCGTCACTAGGGGGCGCTGCAATTCATGAAGCAGTAGTAGGTTCATGTCAAAAATTTTACAAATTTATAAAACTTTTGGCGCAATCTGTATAAATCAGCAAAAAACGGTTATTTTTTTTTAAATTCATAATTTGATTGCTACTGTTTATTACAACGCCGTCTAGTGATTAGTGTCGACAAAACCTAAGGCCGATAAAACATTTCAGAGATAAATGGTCACACACAAACAAACATGACATTTTCCGTTTCGCAATCTATCTTCAAAATTCACTAATTTTAATTAAATTAAACACATTTAACTGATTAATTGCGTTGTTATATTTTATTGTTATTCCTGACGTTTTGTTTACAAATTTTCTTATGCATGCGATATTATGAGTACTGCCGGTAAAATCAAACATGTGTTATCTACTTATCTAACAGCAGAATGATCCACATCTAATGAGATCCTGAGAGAAACCGACCTTTCTATGGTTGGATCACATCCAGAAAGAACGTCGATAGCCAATTGTTTTAAAGGGTAAACCACTTTACGGTCATGTCAAAGACCATACGTTTATCACATATTTACACTTTGTAAGTTATGATATACCTGCTTGTGTAATTGATATCGTAAATTTACATTGCATAATCGTAGATTTAACAAAAGTAAGATAATAAAGCCCTGAATGAAAAACAGAAAGTTAATAGTTACAAAATAGTGTTGGGTACCTTACCTAACTATTTGTGTTGTGACTCGAGTCACAATTGTCATAAATTGTTACACTTTTCATAATTTTGATTTAGTAAAGACATAACACTGAAAAATATATAAATAGGTCAAAAGTACCTATTTCAAAATTAACCATAATTAATTTAGACGGACAGAGATCAACTGGATAAAAGATTGCTTGAAAATATCATTGGTTGTAGGTATGTTTGGACGTGCCTCTGACTACCCCTTACCTGGTATCCTCAAATATCTACGCACTGTATCTGAAGATGTCCATGGGGAATGCAGTCGTGAGTGTGTTTGTATGATGAGGTTGCTTATTACCTACAAAATACTAGCTAATGAAGATATATCATGGTCACACCTAAATCACAGATTAAGCTGTAATAACTACCACAAACATACTGGTAAGTTAAGATTGTGATTTTATGGTGCGTTTTAAAGTGCAACTCAATGGATTTCTAATATCAATATTTCCATATAATTATTGTGTCAACATAACCACTATCTTAACCATCTGTGGTGACTTCTGATTGTATCGTTTTACTTGAAACTAATTTTACATGTACCTTTCAACAGAAGTACCTTTGCGAGCAGCTTTCAAAAGAGAATACATAGTTTCATTTGTCAGTGATTTGAAATGCCTATGTTGTCATTTGCATTTGATATAGATTAGTGTTCCAATCCCAACCCTTTGAGTTATATCAGAAAATAAGCCATTCGTTTTTTTTAGTTTTGTGTAAAATTATTATTCGCGTTGTAAGCAACGTACTATAGCAGCTTCTGAAAGATAATAGTAACCTATAAAATAGAATCAATTAATTCATTGCAAAAACGGGATTTTTCACGTACCGCACTATCGGTGAAGGCACTAACTAAGTTTTGACTCATTCCGAGAGTCTTCATCAGGGTGATAATTTATAATAACCGCGCAAACTGGCGCGATCACGGCGAGAGACGGACAGTGACGGTGGCGATCAGTACATTGATGCCAACTTTGAAAACCAATTGACAACCTTATTCCCTTTTATCACGACCGCCACCGCCATCGCTTCTGGTAGCGATATTTTTAATAAAATAGGATATTCAAAAGCCAAGCCCAATTGATTTTTATGCACTAGCATAAAAAATGCAAGTGATGAGTTACACCAAAAATGTGTTTCAGCAAGCTACAGGTCACAAAGGTTTATTTGCCTATATACGTAATGAAGCTTATTCATTACACAGCTAGGACCTATAACCATAAAATAGAGATAAACCTGTCAAATCCTGTGATAAAGTTTAAACTTTATATTCTGCAATGAGGGCTACCACGGTACAAGAGCAATGGATAAGTAAAATTAAATTAAATTGAAATTAAAAGCTACACCGTTCCACCAAGTTTACGAAATCATGGTTCATTCTAGTGCTACACACACACACACACATACCCCCACACCGATTCCATAAAGGTTTAACGAATTGCCAATGCAATAATTACTAAGCCTGTTTTACTTAGGAAAGAACGAAGGCAGGTGAAATAGTGCGTTGAACATCTATCATGTAATTTTACGAGTTTATCGCAGTACTAGACCTGTTTGTTATCTTTGGATTAATTGACTATGGATTATGCAGAACCACTCCGATTATCTAATTCACTCTGAATTATGTAAGAGCTTAGATTTGTAACAATAACGTGGGTTACGAAAATGATGGATTTTGCAGAAACCAGGGTGCGCGAACTAGGTACCTACTGATAATGAAGATAATAATTGCTTGGCAGATTTGTAGAACAATATTTTATGCTAAAGAGCATCCCAAAGCAAATATTATAAAATATCTGGCCTTGAAAATATTAATCAAAATACCACAGACTACAAAACCCGATATTCTTGCGAGACAGAAAACCTAATTACAGTGACGCCTTACTGAGATTTGATGTTCACTCACTCCCAATTAAACTTCTCAAGTCTCATTAAATTTTCTTCCAAGGATCAAATGCTATGGTGACCGGCTTACGTAAGCGTCAAGCACCATAATCCTTCGGTCAGAGTATTTAGATAGATACTTTAATGACTTGTATCCCTGACAAGGATTCCCAGTATAATTAAAGAGGAACCAGTTCGATGCCCTGTCGAGCATTATGAATTTACAAGTTAGCCCTGTAAGTCATTATTCGACTCGCACGCACAGAGGTGAACTAGAAATTGAACACATTTGACATTATTTCATCAGAATATTGTAATCTCTTTTCTTTTTATCGAGAGATAAGATCAAGAGATAAGAAGGTACTTACCATTATCAGAGTACCAATAATAATCATCCCTTAAATTGTAATAATCCAGAATTTGTTTGGAAATATTCAAGAATAAATGTTCTTAGTAGGTACTCATGATTGATGAGTAGAACATTTCTGATATTTAAATTATTCCAATCGAAAGGAATTATCCCAATGCTTGGCTCTGTTTCTTATCAGTGATATATTGACACAACAACAAATGATAAGAAATTACAAAAGGTCCTATTTTTTTTAAATAATGCTGAACATTTTACACACAGCATAATTTTGCCCCAAACTAAGCAGAGCTGTATGGACAAATCATTTAAGTAACATAATGTAATCAATAATAATAAAAACAAATTATTTCGTTTCTATATTCGTCTGTGTGAGACACACAAGTAAATAATTCTAAAATAATCAAATTTTGTCCCAAATGCCGCCTTTGTTTTGCCTACACGTGTTCCAACGCAGTCAAATTATAATTTTCATAAATATTATGATGTCAGATAATGGGGTCAGAAAACAATTTTTTTTTAATTACAGTGATTATTTTTCCGACCCAAATATCGACCAATAGAATTGCACCATTCGACGTCACGTGGTACAACCTACATGGTATTATACTGATAATTTTTTGAAAATTTTCTCTGGTAGTTGCTATATATAAAAAACAAAACATGATCCAGTCAAATTAACCACACGTCAAACTGACAGGTTGAATTCAATTGTGAAAATTGGAGATTTTGCATGAAAATGAGTCGATTTGGAGTTTGTTCTCTGTCCACCATCGATAAAAAAGTCAAAGGAAATGTTCCCATTAATACGGAGAAGGCAAAAAAAACAGTTTGGAACCAATTTACTACTTTTTGTACTGAGAGGGAATACACATTGAGTGCTGAAACGAGTGAAGCGCAATTGGCAAACATTATGAAAGATTACGCTTACAATATGAAGAAAATGGATGGAGAAGACTATAAGGAAGGTACAATAAAAACAATGTGGAATCAGACTGCCAAATTACTTCAACAATTGTATTTTTAATTGCACTAGCCTGAATCTTAATTAAATGTTGTTTTATTCATTATGAAATTCTTATTTGTTAACTGTACATTTCGTCTCATGGTGCAATTCTATTGGCCGACATTTGGGACGGAAAAATAATCCCCTGAATACTACAAGAGCTTCAAAATTATCTGGCATTTCCCTCAAGGTTCCCTGCAAACAAATAAAGTCGTCAAGTTTCTCAGGAAAAATCACTCGCGCTTCGCGCTCGTGATTTTTTAACCTGAAAAACTTGACTCCTTCATTTGTTTGCAACGAACCTATCGGGAAATACCCGATAATTTTGAAGCTCTTGTAGTATTATATAAGTGAATAATTGTTACGTCAACGATACGCAATGTTTGTAGTCTGACCGAATTCTAACTGGGTCTCAAACTCGAATCAAGATAAACGTCGTTTTAAAATGAATTGTTTTGTTCTAACTTTACGAGGTCGTTTCGCTTTTGTTTAGAAAAGTGGCTTGTGCACTTGTAGCAGTTAGGTAGGTACTTATATAGTGATGACGGATGGACAATGTAATAGCTAAACCCACTATTTTGTATGGTAGTCCCATTCATGACATTAACATTGCCTGTGAAAAAATTACAAACAGCTTAGAAAGTGGTATTCTCTGTTCCATGGTGGCATTACATGCATCCATTCCATTAATAACCCAGAGAAATAATAAATCATATACAAATAAACTCCTCTAGTTAGTCTCCCAAGAAAATATAAAAACAATAACAAACAATACATACTTAGGTAACCCGAAGGTGAAATGGGCAATTTCCGATCTTTTGGCGGGGTGCTGTAGACAAAGGCGGGGTTAATGCATCCACGGGGCTGATGCGGACACATCATGTCGCTTTCCGATCCTCTCCGTTCCCTTCTTTGCACTACTAGTTCACTTATAGACTTTGCTGATTCGGACTTTCCCATTCCTTTTAACTTCTTCCCCTTTTCTTTATCAGGGGAATGTATGTGTAGCAAAGCCGCCGCTTTTGGAGGTATCTTTTCAGGCATGAGTAACTCCTTTGCTGACATACTTTTCTGCTTCTTGTTTGTAAACAAATCACTGAACTTTGTCTTTTCCACTTTCCGATGCTTCAGTGGTTTTAAATTTACTTCTATATCCCCACTTTTCCGCCGCTGCTTTGACGTTTCCGGTTTCCGCTTTGCCATGGCTGGTGTTTTTGGTTTGTATGTTCCTTCGAGACCCGTATAAGCAACGTCAAAGTCTTTATCGTTCCAAATCTGCTTAGGAAATACGATACTGTTATGTTTGATCTTGTCTATATCCTCGGCGGGATCTTCTTCCTTCGTCGACCGCCAGCGGTTGCCGATCAGTCGTAGGGAAGCGCGGACGGATCTGGTGCGGCGCAAACCTCCTTGCTCCCTTTTGAACCTGTCGAGGAGGGTCTCCATAGCCCTGCAAGGGGAAGCGGGGCGCGCGGGGCGCGGGGCATTGCACGTCACGATTGACTTCGCGTAAGTACTCTATTCACTCGAACTTTAGACACGCAAGTCGTTTCCTTCCCGACGTTCACTCGTAGCGACGTCGGTGCTTCGAATGCGGCCTAAAACAGTGGTGATGGTGGGACTCTCCTTCTAGCCAAGACCTCGCAGACTCACAGTGCCTGGCCCGTTGCGAACGCGATCGTCTGATAAACTGTTCTCATTTGCACAACCATTTGAGTTGATAAGATACGACTGTTTAGAATACGTATTTCACACATGATTGTCGAGATTTATTGTGACGTAGCGATAAAATTTAAGGATATACAATGACTGAACGGTAAGTCTTTGAAATACTACATGCGATTAAAATAGTTGGATTGCTATTGAGTGTGTCATGAAACCTGATTTGACTATGCTATGGCAAGGGGTACCGAGTACCGACAATGTTCTATGATTTATTAATTAGTTTCATTAATTGAAGTTGCAGCGTGCGTTACTGATTTTAATTCGGCATTAGGCGTATCCAACCGCATTATAAATGTACATAGGTAATGTAACATTTATGGGTTGTTAACGTTCGGGGAACCATAATCTTAATTCTTGAAAAGATGCCTGTTGTTGATTGGATATTATGTAACTCTTATATACCATTGGTCGCATGCTGTTTCATTTAACTACCGAAACCGTTTTGTTAATGTACCTATCTATCTACTACTTAGGACTTACGTTTATTACCTTCCACCTTATCTGTTATTTACTCGCGGAATTAATAAAATTGTGTGTACATAGCTAGTAAACTGTAAGCAAATAGGTAAGAACTACCTGAAAGTAATTACTAAATTATGACTCTTAACTAAAATATGACTGGATGTGGAAAATTTTGCCACACTTTCGTAAAGGTCATCTTTGATACTAAATTGAATCTTGCTTCCATTTCACTCTGCATTTTCCAGGAAAATATAAAACTCCCATATTGATAGGCAGCATTGGCTGCAAAACTTTTTGTCAAAGTCCCCTACATATGTGGACAGATCGGAAACTCGTGTTTCCAAATGAATATATCGTACCGAGATAACGTATATATACTAGGAACCTAGCTTGGTTGTCGACGCGAAAGCCATCTAACGTTGAATTCAATTTGGTTGCTATAGAATTTCTTGCGTTCGCTCGACAGTTGTTGGATTTTTTATTGTTATTCAATATCAGGAAGTGTAAAATAAAGTAGTAAAAGTTTGAATGAATTTTGACTTTTATTTTAGTGACTAGAGCAATCGTTTTATCTCCTCATGTTTCTTTCCTAGGCGTCTATATTGTTTGTCTAAACAATATAGACAAACATTTGTTTATTTTGCCGAGTATTTTACTGCTTGAATACTTTTACTACTACGTTTTAGTTGTACTAATCTACATACTATCACAGATAGATTATGTCAATTTAGGAACCAACAAATGCTATTTTTGGGACGAACTTTCTTTTAAAGCTCATTCACTAAAAGAATGTAAAGGTCTCCAACCTTAACGGAGTCGGAGGTTATGAGAAACGTTATAATCTTATGGACAGAGTTCCCTGTCATCAATAAACATTATTTGGCAAATCAGTTGTTTATTAACTTATGAATTTCGCTATTTATTTATTAATTTTACTGAATATTATTTCTTGGTAGGTTTTCGCTCCTTTAAAACATGGAATTCGGAATCTATAAGACTGGCAAGCATAGTTACGCCAGTAATAAACTTGTCTTCCAATTTTTTTATAACCAAAACGCAGTAGACATGAGAAATTACCACACTGCAGGTAGCAGGTGCTTCGCCCAATATTCCAATGCCACCCTCTCATTCACCAGTTTTAGCCGCCCTTGCTTTTTTTGACCCATTTTTTGCTTACTTTTAGAAGTATTCTCATTTTTCTTGCTTTAATCTTTGTTGTTTTGTAGAACCCTAGCTTAATATTATAAGAGTTTGGCTTCATTCTATGGATTTTTGGGACTAGCATTTGAAATACTTAGTACCTACGTGGATCTTACTTCATCAACACTTTTCGAATGACCGGAAGAAAAATAACTGTAATAGGCTTAGTACCTTCTAATTTTGTACTTACCTCTTGACAATGCAATAGTTAAAGTATAACATTAAGTACCTATACCGTTTGTTTTGTTATATTAGTTTTTGATGCTCGGTTTCAGGTTTTTTTATTACATTCTATTCATAACTAGCCTTCAGCTACAATTTAATAGGTAGGTACCTACTTTGTTATAAATCGCTCGGCAGGTAGTTATTAGCATTAATATTCTGTGTTTTGGTCACGCAATTTGATGCCCCAATTGCTCCACAAACCGGTATTCTTTCATCGTTCATTACGTGATCCCTTCTCTAAGTTTTAGGTAGGTTTAAGGCCTCTGATCAATGATATAAATTGGTGAACCAGCATTAGATAGGTATTTAGGTGAGAACAGAACACAGCAGATTCTGATGCGGTACTCATCCAAATAACTAGGTCGTTTATTTTATTATAGTAAGTAGGTTATATAAATTAACCTACACATTTATATAATTAATGGTATAGGTATTAAGTTCTTGGTTTTTCAAAGGAGAAGTTGTATAACTTCCTGTTTTTATCGTCGAGGATTTTTATGATACACTAAGCGCGTACGTTTTAACCCCACATTTGAGGACATCATTATAATTGTGAATCTATGTGAACATTAGTTTTATTAGCTCACATAGAAGAAGACGTGTTTATATACCTACTTACTCGTACAAGTGTAGTTTAAACACAAATACTTTGATAGGCCACCGTTTCTAGATATGTTGTTTTGTGTTACCTACCTAGTCTACCTGATTGACATGACATTCGTTACTTTATTTGTTCGGCATTAGGAATGTGTCGCAACGTTTTTTTTGTTAAATTGTCTAATTTAGAAACTTGTTTTTTACCCCTTCAATGAAACTTTCGAAACTTATGAAGTTGTAAGTAAGTAGGTAGGTATATCAAGATTTTTATATAAATGATAAGTAGGTAGGTATCTAAGCAATCGTAGACAGTTTCACCGGAAGTTAAGTCAATGAGAATAATTTTAAATCAATAAGTTCACATCGATGTTAGAATAAATTTATAGAAAAACTTGTTCAATGCTATAAAAGTTCTAAGGACAAGTTGAGCCGGGCACTGTGAGACTCCAAAATAAGGCGATGGCTAGCGGGGTGACTGTAGTCACGATAACGAATCACAAGTAACTTTTATATCTGTGACTTAACTCACATTATTCAATCACAAATCAGAGGCATTTCAAAAGCCAATAATTTGACAAACATTATTAACTGTCAATCAATATAACCGCACTTTCACACTGTATTAACTTATATTAAGCATTTAACTTATTGTACCTAAATCACATTTCACTTCACTGAAACACAGTTTACTTTTAACACTTACAGTCATTGATAAATCTCTACGATACATTATAAAAGCTGCATTCGATATTTTTTTCTCAATATACGAGCTCCGTACACAAACAGTTCAAAACAAAACTAACATAACGTTCGTTCGCGTAAGTGAGCGCAGCGGCTGCGCTCCGAAGTTGGCTACGGATGCAGGTGCTACCATTATGGCGGTAATGGTGGGGACGGGGCTGAACATGGTGATCAGTACTGGCAACATGGCGCGCTCACGGTCAGTCAACGGCCTTTCATATAAATGGGGGAACGAGTGTTACGTACTGTGATGAACCTGTTCGATCAACTCACTGCTGTCAGTGCGTTTGTCTACGTTCGCACATGTACGACAGGAAATTTAATATCTTTGTGTGATCGACATCACACAAAATGTCTTTGTAATACCTATCTAAATTTACTATTATGATATATTTTATGTGGTATTTTTTCCCCTTTGCCGGTAAATCTTCATTACTGGCAAAAATTTATACTCGATCAAGTGTTTCCTTACATAATTTTATTTATATATTCCAATCATATCTTCCAACTTTATGTGTATCTTTAGATTTGATGTTGTGAATCAATTTGCGTCGGATAACTTCTTGTATAAATCAAGTTCCTGCAACTAATTAAAGACTAGACGAACTTGAGCGGAGGTTTCCTGAATTAATACAAAACTATATGGTAGCTTGTAAATGCAGTGGACACTGGCTAGTAAGCACTTATATTACAGCTTAGAGGAACAACGGATGTTCAGTTTCAGTTTGTAGTAGGATAATAATTAGTTTGTGTTAAAAATGTGAATGTATTTTGTAAAAATTATTTGTGTCAAAGCAAAAATTGAAAAGAAAATCCTAAATTTGGATAAATAGTCTCATCAACAGCTCGTAAATTCCGTTAATAGATTATGGACTCCTCCAAAATTGTTATCGATTAATATTTTTTCAATAACTATTATGTCAGAATAATGTAACAAGTCAAACACATGTTTTGATAAATTTGTCGGGAACATAAACATTCCGTTTAAACGTAACCTAGGCAACGTTCTATCCGGGTTCCTACCAAATGAATAAAACCGGGTTATTCCCGTTGTCGCCCAATTTTCAGCCACATCGGGGGACAATGGAAACCTTTTTTCCCTATTCACACTTTTCCCTATTAACTACTCCATTTCATACAAGATATTTTTGTCTCCCGAGCGTAATTTGAAATGAAAGATGGCGATCACGAATTTTGTATTAAAAAAATTGTTAAATTCAGTTTTGACTAATTTGAGGATGCTGATAATAATAAATCTATTGATCAATAATATATCATGTTGCTTTAAAACTATCAAAGTCCTAAATCAGTCATGTGTAAGGCAATCCAGATAGTTCGTTAAAGTTTCAAGCGTTCCCCCAGTGTGTATCTATCACACTACAAAACGGTTGCACGTGTTCGCGGTAGAGTAGAGCTAATAGTGAAAGTTACAGATCGGCATAATTAACCGAGTAATTGAGATTACGTAGGAAACATTGTCTACTGAACTGAGTTAGTAATTTGCGAGGCTGTTAAAAAGTTGAAGAATGGAGCATCCTCAATTCGAAGTTGAAGCGTGAAGTTTTTTCGGTAGTGCAGTTGTACGAACCTCTGAATTGCCGAATACTGATTGATTATAAATGTTATTTTAGTGAGTGGACTAAGCCAATTTCACTTCCAATATCAAATCCTTTATCAGGTTTAGTTTACTTAAAAAAATGTTAATTTTCTGCCGCAAAACAGTACGAGTGATACCTCTGGTATTACAAGCGCCCATGGGTTGGGTATTACAAGCGCCCCCAACCGTTTGCCTTGCATACGTCGATTGCCACATTCCTTGTATAAAAAAAAAGGCTAGAGACTCGGATTTCATTGTTAGTAAATTCAGTCATTCATTATCTATATAGCCTTTCGCTTAAGTAAAAGCTTAAGAGAAATAATTAAGAGATTTAAATCAGTTTTAAGTCAAATAAAGGGTATATTTTAAGTCTATAGATAATGCACGACAATTATTTGATGAACTATCAAAGTAATATCTAACATGGTGAAAAATTATGAAAAGTAAATATACCTGCCTAATAGAATTATGTGCATTTTGTTGTATAATCTATTGAAATTACTTGTAATTATGGACCTTTTTACGAAGACGTTGCCACCATTCTAAAAATTAGGAAGCTTTTGGTCAGTTGAACCAAACAAATAGCTTTCCAAACTCTTAAATCTATTTAGGTAAATTTTGAAGTTACTCATACCTTGTCTGATTATAACTTACTTAGAAACGATATTACACTGTTACGGAAACAAATATCGGATTCGCCAATAATCTCCATTGATGATACTATATTCCAAGCTTATAAGACAGTAAATAACAAAATATGATCATAACAGAAAACTCCAGACATTATTTCCGGCGCCAAATTATGATTACTGAAGTTACATAATTTTGCTAACGATCAGACGACATAGAAATGCTTTTATTGTCCTCACTCAATTACTCTGACCATTGCATTTGCATGAAGGTTTTACAGTGGCTGAGCAGCACTGACTGTCCAACTGGATTGTATTCATTATTATTTTGAACGTTTATTTATTTGATGCATTTATGTAAGTAGATTTAGTATTACCTTCATAAGTAAGTAGTAAAAATCGGCAATTTATGGATACACGAGTATGTTTGTCTGAAGATAAATATTTAATGGTTCTTCATGTAATTTTAATTGTGTATAGATTACACAAAGAGATTTTTACTGTACCAGGTGTGTTGAATAAATGGGATTGTCTAAATCAAAGTAAAAATTTTGCCTGTTCATCCGCGACCAAGCCAGGAAAGAAAGGCAAGAAAAAATGCTGGTTATTCTTTTTAATGATCCTTTTTACAAAACAACGAGTTGGATCATTTTCATTCCCAGGAGTTTTTAACATCCTTATAATCAGATAAGTATGCCTTTTTATAAAGTTTTTTTTTTAAATTATGTTGTTAAAATTTGTTAATTGACAATTTTTGTATATCCCTTGGGAGTGTGTTATAAGTCTACAAGTGGCAACAGCGAGTTTATCTTTATACCTGGTATTAAAATTGTGATTATGTGCTTTTTTCTTAAACAAATTAATATTTTTATATTTTTGTAACAATTAATATTTCTGTGAGCATACATCACATTTATATAAGGAAATGTCATTACGAAGTGATTTTCTGGAATTAAAATTATCGTGGTTTGATATCATTTTAGAATATTATTACGACTATACCACGTAGGTACTATTCTCCTGCTGACGTTTCGTTGACCGTTTAGTTTCCTAAGTACGTGGTATAGTCGTAATAATATTCTAAAGTGATTTTCTGGGCCCATATTATAAATTGCTCGAACAGCCCTCTTCTTCAGCACAAAAACGGTATTTATATCTGCAAGACTCCCCCATAGCTGTATACCGTACGATATAATGCTGTGGAAATAGCTGAAGTAAACTAGTCAAGCTGTGTATCGACTGTATAAAGACGGATCTTTTTGACTGCGTATGCCGCAGAACTAAGTCTCTTCGATAATTTATCAATGTGAGTGCCCCATTAAAGCTTTCTATCTAGGTTATAGGTTATTATTAGCTTCAATGGGGCCCTCACATTGATACCTAAGAATACGGTGGTGTCCACAAGAGACAACTCTTCATCTTTGATTTTGATATTTGCTTTAACTTGTGTAACATTAAGAAGTAGAAATCTAATACACTTTGTTTTCTTTTTATTGAGTTTAAGATTGTTTACATCTAACCATTTTACTTAGAGATTGTTTACATCGTCAAAATCGGTTTGTCGTCGCTTTAATTTTACCTTAATATTTCGCTTATCTAAAAATACCAGGGTCAGAACAAGTACCCGATTTGAAAGGTGGAGTTATTTTACTGTGTTTCATTAAATCAGGGAACACACCACAGTTAATACACTCGTTGAATATTTATGCTAGTTCGGGCGCAATTATGCCAATCAATGTTTTCACAACGCTATCAGAGACGCCCCAGAGGTCTGTGGTTTTCTTAACATTGAGTTTGAAAGCTTTATTCATAAATTATGTTATGATGTCATCACTATTAATAATCAAATTTGAATTGTATTTTGCATTCTATGAAGTTTACTTTTAATTCTGCTTCTATAGCAGAGAGGAGTTTAAGGACTTTGTGGTAGAGACTGGAATGTCGGTAAAAAGTTCCCATCCTGATAGACGGTGGCATTGCCAATTTTTAAATTAAACTTATTGTTCTTAGTTGTGATTCTTCCAGTCTCACTGTTGATTTCTTTCCAAGTGGCTTTCACTTTGTCTTGGCAATTTTTAATTTTTAAACTCAAATGCATTGCATACATGTGCACGAGCTTTTGCTTCAAGATAATCATTTTTTTAAATTTTAGAATATTTTTTTACATTTTCTTTAAACTCCTCATTTAAATTATTGTTTTTGAGATATGGCCCCCAAGTGTGAAATAAAATATCAGGTAAATAGGTATATGTGGGCCTCATATAATAAAAGGAGTTGATTTGTTTTTTTTTTTCAGATAATTTTTATTTTTTTGCTTTTACCTACTATATAACTAGCTACTGATAGTCTTCCTTCAAATATGTAAATTTTCACGAAAAAGTTACCGGAAAAAGATAATAAGATCTTATCATGGTACCTGGTAGGTACACTTTATTTATGTGCGTGCTTGATGAATAACGTGTACACACGTAGGTAAACAAGTACTTGGTATTTATTTCTTTTAAATTTGTTTTTCCCGCCATCCAAAATCGATTTTTTTTTTCGGGAAAATTATTCACAGACTGATATTTTAAATAAAAATGCTATTTAATACATTTTTAATAGGAATGTTTCCACTTCAATCATGCAGATTTTGGGTAAGTAGAAATTATGTTATATATTTAACTCCACTAAGAAATTAATGACGACGTAATTTTGTAATTTGGAAATTGCGAGAGCTTCGGCCTCCGTCAAGCCTGGCTCGTGGTTGTAGCCAACCAAAGTCAGATTAAATACAAAAGCCTAAACCAAAGGTCAAAGGTGAACAAGCACATTAAATTATTCATCCGTTATATCTCAGGGTTGGCAATGCGCGAGTAATACCTCTGGTGTTATAAGCGGTTACCGTAACGCTTAACAACAAGTGGGCCGTATGCTTGTTTACCACTTTAGTTGTCTAAAACTAAAAAAAAGGCTATAAAGTTGCAAGAAACTGTGTCCCCGTCTGTAACTAATAAGCTTGTGACCTATAAGGGAAAAATAATAAGCGCGAAGCATTTGATAAAAATTGGAATACCATCAAGAAACATTGGTCAAACAAGCATACCAACAGATAAGCGGTATTGCAAGTTTCTATAGTTTTGTAATACCAAGCGCGCGAGCGGTATTCGCGCGTTAGCCTTTTTTTTCCTAGATAGGGAATTAAAGGGCTTAAAAAAAACAGAACAACTGCTAGTCAAACTCGCGTATCGAGGCTTCCGTAACTTGTTTGGTAACATTACTCTAACAAAAATTTATCGGGTTTAAAGACAAACTTGTAGTTGAAAAAATGTTCTCCCATACATCGATATAAGTCACAGTCAATTATCCAACTGCAAATAGATTTTTGTAATTGCACAAAAATATTGTTTTATGTATAACTACAAATTTATGATTTTCGGACTTTTTACTTTACTTGTATTGTGAGACCTTGCCTCTTGCCATGATTCTAGGTCAACGAGAATACCTATAGGTTTTTTTATTATTATTTTAAGCCCATAAATGGTCATATTTTTTTTATTGCATTGACTTGGAATCTTCATTTACCTCATACAGCTCCAAGGGACCGTAGACCTATCATATAAACTTCGGTTTGATACCTCCACCCATTCAAAAGGGTCTTGACAAACAGACAGACAGACGAACAAACAACGAAGTGGTCCTATCAGGGTTCCGTTTTTTCCTTTTGAGGTACGGAACGCTAAAAATCTCGAAGTATTTTTTATACACGGATGGACAAACATACAGATAAACAGATATGACGAAATAATTTGGGTTTTTATTCGCCATTTTGCTTCGGAACCCTATAACTATCTCTGTACAAGCGAAATATTAAGGTACTAAAAGATGCATTAAATTCGCGTACATTTTGTGCTACTTTTCTACTGTCATCCACGACATGGCAATAACAGAGATTAATCTCCTGATCCTTGAAGATTATCCATCAGGCGAATTGGAATGAAATTCCACTGGGTATTGCAGCACAGCAGCTACACGATATCCAACCTTATTCCTCAGTCGAAACAGGCAATATAGCTCGGCTACAATGAATTCAATGCAGTTACAGTGTTTCAACTTGGACTTTATATATTGTCACTGCGCAATTGCATTTGCAGCGCAAAATTGTAAATGGTTTAAAATAGTGTATCCTTCTGCATCCTGAAACTGGATAACGGATTTATATTCTGATAAATTGTCTTGTTGTTATAACAATTTATTGTATTCATCGCCTGGTTATGGAACCAAGCCTATTTATATTGTACTTGTCAAGCTGCAATGTCAAGCAAAGACGGAAAAATATAGACTTTTTTATTATATTTCTGTTGGACCGATTTTCTTCTAGTAGGTATCTTTTTCTCTCTCAGTAACCACTGAGAGAAAAAATGTCTCCAAATGTCTAAACATACCGGAATAACAAAGTTAAAATTTATTTTTTTATATAAACCGATTTTGCGTAGCAATTTTCTTGCTTTCATAAAATTAGGTAAATGTATGGTTTTAAATAACTTTTCAAATGCCTGCGGGCACCAATTTTTGGACATAAGATCTCAACATCTTTACAATTTTAACAGTAAATTTCAGGAAATTCAAACTCATAACGATCAGTAAAAATAGCATACTCCTTCATATTCGGTTCATAACATTTAACAGCGGAAGGCCATGACAAAGTGATTTACGGCGTTTCAACCCGGAAGTGGGCGTGTGTGAATATATAAAAATATGAGACGTCAATAATATTATATTACTTTAGCGCAGGTGGCGAATAGATGTATGGGGATACGATTTGTGAAGGGATATTTATTTCCCTTAACCCAAACATAAGTACATGCTATAGAAGCGAGGCTCTTCTCTACAGTAGAATAAATGGAAAAGTTTTATGCTGAGCTTGTTTAAACCTTGTTGTATTTATTTAGCCAGAGTATTTATAGAGCCAACTCATGTGACCCACCCAATTCTGTTTCAGCTTTTCACGTCTGCAATCTCGCTCTTCTTAATTAATACGGCACTTAGGATCACTCCCTAGAACTAGCAAATTAGATAAAGGAAGGAGACGATGGCATCTATTAATTTTGCCACTGTTAGGGAGGGTTGCAATTACAGCCATGTTTGGATGACATCTTGTTTCTCTGTGAAAAACTGTCACTGGCTTCAACAGTGGTGAGTTGGTTGCTTACAATTTGATGATTATATAATGAATGATTATATATAGACACGATGATTATATATAGATACGATGATTATATATTTATGGCTTTAGATTTAGATTTTTATAATAGGGCACTTGTAATTCAAGTAGCAATATTATGTTTGCGGTTGCGGTAACTTGGGACTAGAGAACAGCCCATTGGGTCAAGTATATGATGCCACGGAGTCAATTTGTATTGACTCAATGTTCCACGCCAAACACTATCTTGTCCTTGTCCTTGTATTTATTTGTACAGTCTGTTCTATCTATAGGTTATCTGGTAATTATCGCTAATTAGCACTTATTTAAACTGAAATATTATTGAGATAGATAAAATAAAATAAATAAATAATGCTGGATATTTTTCAAGCAGCATCATCTAGCCCCAAACTAAGAAGAGCTTGTATTATGGGAACTACATAATTATTATACATCGAAAACACCCAAACCCGAGACCGATAATATTTTAAGATCAAAAACATATGTCCCACGGCGGGAATCGAACAACCTTCTGTCTCAGGCCGTCATGATAAGATGGTTTGTGCATGTAGAAAGGATGGATAAAAGAAGATTTAAAAAAAAAGTATCCGGGCAAGCGTGAATAGGATAGTTGGAAGGGCTCGGCAAACGTATTCTGATCAAATTGGAGGCGTTCTAAAAAAAAGGCAAATCAAGTCAAGAGTACACTAAACCGACGAGCTTGTATGAAGAATGTGATGAGGATGAATGAACCGAAAGAGGTAAGCCATGATCGTAGCTAGTGGAAATCCATGGTCTCTGCCTTTCCCTTCGGAAAACAGGCGTTACTATATGTATTATTTAGTGTGATATTAGGCATTATATATCTTCGAATCACATCTCAAAGCAACAGTCAGTATTGTGAATGCATTAACATTACCTCGTGTGTGGCATTCTAGCGGAACCAAGACACGCTTGCATTATGCATTTTCGATCTTCATAGAATATGCCGCTTAGCTGATGGGTCACTGCCAGTTAGTCAATAGAATCAATTGCGTGACTAATTACATTTTTCTCTGGCATGAAATAATCTAGCGGAACACGGGGCCAGGGACGACCTGTACTGTACACCTACTTTAAAGTACTACGAAGTATACTACGTAATTTTTAAAGAGACGCGCTGCTGATAGGGCTGTTTTCTTTTCGTATGCAGAAAGTTGCTGTAAGGGGGATCGCAAGGGTGATGTCCGCAAGGCCGTATTTCACATCACTGCAGATACTTACGCTGCCCCCGATCGTGATTCTTCAGGTTGCGATGTATCTGCAAAACCTTGGTTCGTTTGAATCGCGTGGAGATGGGCACGCTCCATACTACAATATCCCTGGTGCTGAAAAACTCGTAGAAAAAATCGTAGAGCAAAATCATAGGATTAAAATTTCGCCAGTGTGCGTGACACAGCCGTGTTGAAGACAGAATAATATGAATAATATTTTTCATTGGTAATTAAATAAGAATAGATTATCTACAATAAACAGAGGGGTGGTATCAATTAAACGTGTGTATATGTGTATAAGACTGTGGCATCGATCCAAAAAGGATGAACCGATTTTGATTTAGTTTGTTTTTGTTTAAAAGGTTTCTTGATCGAGATTGTTCTTGCTATTATTTAAGAAAATCTTTTCAGCCATCTTAAAGATGGCTGAAAAGATCATCATCTTTTTTCAAGTTGATGACGATGACGAAGACGATGACTCTTGAATTTGAATAATGAGGTTTTTTGTGGTCTACTATTTTCTTCTAGGAAGGCTCTTAGGTGTTATCTCCCATAAGTCACTAGAAGGCGTTGCAACTTATGATGGATAAACACGTCGGGGATTTTACAATTTTGTGAAAAATAAAATGTCACTGCGCGTTGATTTGCACTGGAATAATAGGTGTTGGACAAGCATACAGTTGACGGACGGCATCTGTTATCGGAGACCACGTGGTCAGTGAGCAACGCTGTCATCCATAACATAAAGGGGCTTCGACTTTGGGAATGGATAGTTTTGAATTTTCTCACACTGAATGCCCCATCAAAGCTAAAACCATTAAAGTTAGTTTTATAAAACAAGAGTAAAACTGTGTTTGCAAATTTCTCTCACCTATAATAAATTTACATATCCATTGTTCCTAAACATAATTTTAAGTATTAACACTGAAAACTTAAAGGACTTTCTATATTTTTTTTACTTTTAAATAGGAAGTTCTTAATACAAAGGCCATACTTTTTTTGTGTTCGTAAGTCGATGATCCTACTACTACTGGACTACAAGTAAGTTATACTTGATGACTTACTTATCTTTTTCTTTGCTGTGCAGGAAATAAAAAAAAATACGACTCATAAAATATAATATATCAATTGGTTTTTCAAAACCAATTCGGACGATTTTTCTTCATGTCGTGCAGTAAATTAATGTGGTGATAATTATATTTAGTCCTCAAAACACTTAATATATATAAAAAGGTGTATAAGCGTTTGGGGTAATAGGTTGTTTGTGTGTTTGTTACTTAAATTTTTCCCCCAAAATGGCTTGACAGGTTATGATGCGGATTTTTAACAATCACTCTGTATGACTATATGAAATGATCTTAAGTTTTAACACTGGGGCACTATAATATGTGATGGGACTTAGGTACCAAGGTAGTTTACGTTGCCTTGAAAAAATCCCGTGGAATGCTTACAACTTGCAAATCGCAGACATGTACCAAATGTAATGTTTGGAAGTGCCTCTGAGTACCCCCTACTTGGTATCCTCAAAGATCTACTCACTGAGTCTGAGGATGTCCACCATGGGGAAGACAGTCGTGAGCGTGTTTGTTTTGTTTTTGAAAAATGTATATCCAGAAATTGTATGATAGGCACCTACTTTACAAATTTTACATGTATCGATTATATGTGGTTCCAATATGTAAAGAGCACATGGTGTCCGCTACGTGACCCGAAAATCACGCATTTATTAAAGCAGAGAAAGCGTTCGATTTCGCTACCAATATGGTTCATTGAACATGATGGTGGTCTACGACCTTAGAGTAATGGAAGTGAAACTGCAGACACTGTTGACCAGCGGCGAATCAATCTGACGAGTAGCATGCAATGATTGTAACATGATTGGGACCACGAAATGAAAAATGTCTGTTAAACTATGGTTAGAATGCTCATGATTTTTTATTGGGTGTTTCAACATAACAAACACAAGTTTTTTAACCGACCAGTAATTATGTAACTAAGTGTTTATACCATCAATCACTCCGTGATTGTTATATACTTACTAGAATAGTTTTTTACTTGCGTTTATTGATCATGGATAAGTATTTATTGAAGTCGGTAAGTATTAACTCAATAAGAATTGATAACTATTACAAGTATTTTTGTTTCCATTTGTAATCAAACGAGATGACACAAAATCCACAGCCTTTAATATAAAAGAAATAATTCTTACTTAACATATCTAAGAGCCAATAACGGATTTACATTTAATACAACAAATACTTTAAACAGGCAGGCGAATTTTCCAAATGCAAACGCAAAACGAGAATATAACTCGTATTTCTTCAAGATTATATGTTTTTTTTTTCAGGATTCGTTATCTTGGTTGATTTCATCTTTTGCTTCTCTGGGAAGAAAGGAAGGTGTGCCGCCCACCTCGATTATTATTCTCGACGCCTAATAAAGAAATAGGAATTCGCCGATTATGTACTGTATGTATGGCATGTACAGTCATTGGGTTCAAATGGTGTGTTCTGACTAGTTTGTACCAAAATAGTTTAGTTTTATTTCTACTGCTGATCTTTAAAATGCAAACAATTCTACATTCTTATCCCAACAGCTTAAGCACTCCTAGTTGATCGAGTGAGGGGAGCGAACAAAGATTTCTGTGTATTGGGCAATCCGGCGTTTGTATGTAAGTATGTTTGTTTATCCAACCATAAATACTGAACTGTTATTAAATTTAGATGATACTTGGTGTATTAAAAGCATTGAAGAAGCGAGTCGATTGAAAGGTTTTGTTTCAGGCCTTATAGGTTTTGAGTAATAAGCATATACATTTTAATTTTCAGTTTTTCGTTGTACCTTCTGTTGCCAGCGGCTATGCACGAGTGGCGACGTGTTTAAAAAAATCCAATAACCCTAAACCACGTCATTATTTATTTATGATGAGTAGCTACAATTACATTTTTTATCCACCCTTCCTACCCACCTCCCCCTTAAAATGTGAAATACAAAAACCTTGGAACACGTCACTATTATGCTCAGTAGCTGTAATTAATTTTCATCCCCCCTTCCTACCCCCTTAAAATGTGAAATCCAAAAAGTGAAATCCAAAAAGCCTGGAACACGTCACCATTTTTTTTTTAAAATGTGAAATCCAAAAAGCCTGGAACACGTCACCATTTTTTTATGCTAAGTAGCTGTAATTAAAATTTTCATATTTCTAACTTTAAAGAACAAAGAGTTTCAAACAAAGTTACTCCCTCATTTATCCCCCTTACAGTGTAAATTTAAAAAATCCTTACATTA
Organism: Perizoma affinitatum; assembly: GCA_961405105.1. NCBI lineage: Eukaryota > Metazoa > Arthropoda > Insecta > Lepidoptera > Geometridae > Perizoma > Perizoma affinitatum. The sequence goes on from OY560199.1 coordinate 3,327,237, forward strand.
TAAAATAAAGCTATGTTCTAAATTTCAGCTGTATACTTAGTAGTTTTCGATGTGCGTTGAAAGAACAGACAATCAGTCAGTCATTCAAGACAAACGATTTTGTAAGTTTAGTTTATAGATTTAGTACAAAAAACGGAACTAGATAGCAAAATATTAACTGATTTAAAAAGCGATGAGGCAAGGAACCTAAGTTTGAAAAATTTGCGACTGCCAAACTCGTAATCGTTTTCTGTGAAAATGTCAACTGGCTACCACATCCTAGTGACAGACAGATGGTCGGTAGGGACGTAGACTTTGTTTAGGGTATCTTATCATAAATAACGTAAAGTCGCGAATGTGTTTGTTGAATTTTGAACGGACAGTTTGTTTTCACCATATTAACTGTGTGTGCTGCTCACACTCTTAACAACACCTAGCCTGTGCCTCCTTTAAAATATTAAAATGCGTGATGCGACGCCGTCGTCGTATGGTACGCACACGACATTACAATTGTAAAACAATTTTTATGCCAGTGAAACTTAGGAAAATTATCGTGTGCATGTATAATATGCCGGATAAAATAACCAGACGTGAATCACACATTTTAAGCGGAAACTTTCTCGATCCTACCTAATATTATAAATGCGTGGATGTCTAAAATTATCTCTGGCCGAATAAATCTATTTGCTGGGTCTTATCTTGGTGAGAAAATTAACATTTTCATTCAACGAGGCGAGGTAACGTCGTCAACCTGCGGTGTTTAGCCTACTACGGTCGGCGACTTGGACTCTGTTTTCTACCTGTTGTAGTCAAATTACAACTACAGATAGAAAGCTTACTTCTAACTTCTAGAATTTTGTAGTTCTTCAATTTATTATTTACCGTTTAAAAATGCATATATACACCATGATTATCATTTGCAATAGGCAAATTCAAAGAAACAAACTACTTTTTTGCTCTACGCGTTTCTAAAAAATCTAAGATATGTGGAGATTTGAGATATATATATATATATATATGTCTATGTAATTATTAGTCCTTACAATGTGTCTCAACTATGAAACATAATCTACTAAGCATACTTTGTAATGATTACGAAATGTACAGACGTCATCATACCAACGTTATCACAAAATACTCTAAAGGTTTATCAGGAAATGATTTAACTTAACTCTTTGGCTCATTAAAATGTTGTTAGTAGAAGTTTACAGCCGAAAAAAGTGGTGATTAATAATAAGTATATACAGAAAATACTCGATAATGTTGAAGGTAAGTACTTCAAACTGTTACAAGTAAAATATTATAGAGTACCTAAGCCAAAATAAGTCGATGGAGAGTCCTATCAAAGGGTATCTATGCAACATTGGAAATTGAAAAATTGGTACCTACTAACTATTGTGTTTTTCTCAATCAAGTAGGTACACATATTTAAGAACACCATAAACTAACGCGATACACCTTTGGTGATCTACATTTCCAAATATTGTAATAGTGGTAACGAAATTTGCATTAATATATAGCTATTTAGTTAGTTTTGAGCTATGAAATCTTAATTATGGATATCTGTGCTTAAGGTATTCATTACGTATTTATAAATAAAGACACTATTGTTTTTACGATGGCGACACTATTGTGGCGATGACAGGAGCCCGTATATGCTTTTGGCAAGAAGTTGTTTGTTTGTAATTCAGTTTCTTGCGTTGATTGTATTTTGGATATCGTCACAAGTTACCTGTGGATGCTTCAATACAAGACGGAAAACAGGTCGGCAGTTATAAAATTTTGCAAAAATCAACTTGTTTTATTTCAAAGACAGTCACTTCTTTTGAAGGTACCACCTACCTACTGTGACCAAAGGTTTATTTGATATATACCTAGATAAACAATCAATTACCGCTTGTATGAAAGACGGCTTGACTGAATTGGCTGTTTTTTTGTGTTCGGGATTTTTTGGAAAATCCACCTGCAATTTAGGTGACCCATGCGTAGCGAGGCAGGTTGCTAGTTTTAAATAAAAGTAAATTACAAAAAATAAGCTTCACTAGTTCATTTGTTTAGTTTAGATAGGTATAGGTATCAAGTTATTAGCACTATACGATGTCTCATTAGTTAGAAATTATAGTTCTGTTATTTTGATGAATTTACTTTGTTTTAATAACGTCTAAATTTCGCAGACATTCACCCCTGATAAACCATTTTAATTTGTAAATAAATAATGGAGTTTCGTTCTAAATTCACAGACAATACAAATATTATTCCCGGGCCATTATAAATCATGTCTTAAAATGAATTATATTTATATCGAAGATGCTCGGTTTAAATTACAAAAAAGGGTGACTTACGTTTGAGCTTTATCTTGATACTGTTTTTAGGACTCCAAGTTGAAAATAATCCGTGCACGCTCGCACCATTGCGCACACCCATTTACTGACACAAAGTCATAATTATTTCCACGCACAAGAACAAAAACACTTCAGTTAGACAATAAAAACCCTTAGTTTTATATTTCTGCGATAAATGATAATGTTTTTACATATTCACGGCACAAAAGAGCATGCGCTCGCGCAGCTGTCAAACGATACTGCATTGTACCGCTAGCTGGCGCACGTCGTAGACAGAAAGAGAAAGGTTAAGAACCTCTGTACGTGTGAGGGAGACAGATAACGCCACAGCCTTAAAAAGCTCTCGCCTCTGTTTGGCCTGAATTAAAATATGCACGCAAGTTTGTGTTGCAATTCACCATTGTTTTGGTATGGTAATATGTCTGTGAGACTTCCGTCTCTTTTATGCGTTTAGACTAGTTTTTTGGTAACCTAGTTTTGGGCCGGTATTACCAAAGATGCTATTTATACTACCTAGGCGTAGCTTGCACTATGAAAAAGTTAGTAAAGAGTATTATTGATTTCAGAGGCCTGTCTGTGGTCTATAAACTCCGGCAACAGGGTTGACCAAGTGAACAAGTAGGTATACCTAGTTATAATGAAGTTAAACACGGATTAATCGCGTTTTAATTCCTGACGATTAAGTGTTTAATTTCATTATGTCTAACAATCGCGAAAACCTAAAACATTATTAATTAGGTTTCTTCTGGCGATTATACATTTAATGGATATTTCAATCCAATTAATCCAAATTCAATAAAAGCTCCCAAGGTAATATTTATATCTGGTATTCCTTTTCAGAGTAAATAAATCACTTGTAATTGTTAAATGTACTTACTTAGATACCTAAGTACTTTTCATTTTCGTCGCTCCGGAATCATAGTTTAAGGCAGGAAGTTTGATGTCATACCTAAATAGCTATCATTATCTGTCTTCGCCAGAACCTGATCTTACGGTTAGCTGATCGCCATTATTAAATCCTAAGTAGGTAACAACCAGTTCGGTAGGTTAGTACTTACCACAGTAGTACCTCGAACAAGCAAGCCGTAAGATATATAAGAAAAATGTCGTCGTCTTGCAGTCAGTGAGACACTGTATCTCTTTCACACTGGTTTTAGGCTAGTGTTCATAAAACCAAGACCTGACGCAAGACCTGTAATCCGTGGTACGTCATTCTAGAGAAAGATGTAAAGTGACAGTCCCTCGATATGATTATCTATAATGTAACATTATCCATATTTTCCAAGATAAAAAAAATGAAATCGAGTAAAATTTTGTCGTTCCAGCCACCCGGCAGCTTCAAAACCTGTTTTCAATTCTTGAAAAGGAGACTGGTTGTCTGCATAAGGTCCAATGCAGCTTTAATGTCGCTTGTTTCAAGAACTCGTAAATTTTGGTACAGATTAAAAAAAAAGCGAGGGAATAATGGAATAGAAAATAATACACCAGAACAATCAAAACTATTTTGACGGGTTTCGAAGATTGGTGTGGAAAGGGGAAAGGGGAGTAAGTGAAAAGGGGGCATTTTGTGTAATAACAAGTTTGTTTTTGTATCTATTCGAAAGTAGTTAAATCGCATTCTTATAGTTGGCTTCGGTAATCACAGTATCTATTTAAGTTGATGATACAGCTCCATCCCAAAAACAAAAGCAAATAACCTACTACAAAATACTAGCACTAAAAAAGTAAGAAAGTTCTATCGCCATTCATCTTTGGAGCGAAAAAAACATTTCCTAATCTTCAAAAAAATCTTGAATGCTTTTCAAATTACATAGGTAATATAAGAAATCCTATTCGTGGTAAAGACGCAGGTTTACTCAAAGAGTTCGATCACGAAAGCGGGCTTTTGAGATGCAAATAGGAACTTGGTGTTTTTGATACCAACTGATTTATTTTGGTTTGAATAAGGTGTTCAAACGTTGGTGCCTGTATGTTTATTTCTGCTAGGAAATAAACCGCATACTAATATTTGCACCGCATACTAGATTTTTTATTTCACTTTATGACTGAAAATTTCAATTCACATCACTTTTACGTAATTTCAGTATAAATAGATCTAAACGCTCAAAACTGTGAACGATAAAGTCGTGAGAGTTCTCTCAACTAGAACTTAAACTTTGTTTTCGTGCTTTATTACAGCGCTAATATAGGCTTCATAACGTTGCCATATTTATCAAAGATACGTTTTTATAAGCTATCTGTTAAGAAAAAAACGGACAAGTGCGAGTCGGACTGCCCACTGAGGGTTCCGTACAGATTTATAGGTACATATTATAAATCGTTCAGGACCCGAGTCTCGCAGTTTTTTAACAGCTAGGTTAAGAAAATCAGTTTCCAAAACCTATAATTACTTATATTAATTGTGTTTTATAAGTGAAATTGTGGATATACTAACAGTTCATACCTTAATTAGTTAGGTATCCTAATCAAACTTGTTTTTTTACTGAAATATCAAATTTAATACAGATTTGTAAGTGGTGACTGAAAAAAGAATGAATAGTATCGTATTGTACATCAAAGTTGGAAAAAACATGATATATAATAGTTTTGGTTTTTGTAGAGCAATTAATTACAAATGTATAGTTTTCAGATTTTTCCCTGTACTTGTAGTATAAGACGATATTACTTGCCAAATTTCATAGTTCTAGGTCAACGGAAAGTACCCTATTTATTTTCCGTTTAATATTTCCGTCGAAATATACGTTTTACGGCATAAACAGCCGTACCTTTTTTAACTTAGAAGTTTGATTTATTCACAGCTTCAAGGGACATAGACCTATGGTTATATAGAGTAGTAGTATAGAGTATATGGTTTTAATTTCAACTCGATACCTTCACGCGTTCCCGAGATAAAGGGTCTTGACATACAGACAGACAGGCGGACAACAAAGTGATCCTATAAGGATTCCGTTGTTTCTTTTGAGGTACAGAACCCTAAAAAACGAATGGAGTCTTATTAGAAAATGGAAAGCCACCTTAGAAATCAAACTTGATTGTGTCTCAAGCATTTTTGACATATTTTCCCTGTGGGGCAAACAATGTATGGGAAGCGGGGCATGTCCTTCATCGTATCGATTAACTAATTTTATCCACGAAGAATTTTGATGCGAAAAAGTTTTATGAAAATGTCACCTTCTAGGTCCAGAGAATCAGTGGTACCTCGTCATCGCCGTCATCGATATCCTGGCCTGATAAATTTCAAAGATTAAAAAAAAAAGACTACGGTTTTCGTCAAAATTCGATAAATACGGTATAATTTATGTATGTCGAATTTTATATAACCTTGCTCGGGTCCCAGTTTTGTGTAGTTCGTTCATAACATTTATTGACGCAGTTCAAACAATTCCGTTTCATCGATTTATCTTAGCGTGTGTAACTTCCATTGTTTTTCTCAAAAAGCGTGATATCTAGCAACCCCGAACGACTGAAACAAAAGCTTAGAAAAGGAATCTGTATTCTCCGACTCTCACTCCGGATTGATCTAATCTAAATGTTAATACACCTGCGCAATAAAAGTAAGGGAACACAAGTTAAAGCTTGGATGACTCCCGCAATTTACAAATTCGAATAAACAATAAGCTCCTAATGTTTTATTCATAGCAATACAATATGCTTGTTTGTATTCCATGTTAATGCACCGGATTTTACAGGCAATGCAGAAACATATTTGCTGCTGAGAAACGTGTCGGTATAAACAAATCAAAACTGTTCTTTTAGCCCTACTTATTATCCTTGATTATCTGTAGAAGTCCACTACTGGGCAGGGTCTCCCCAAAAGAGCGCCATTAATGATCTTGAGATACTTCAAATTCAAATTCAAATTCTCTATTTACACATACAAATACAACATTACGGATAACTTATACATCTAATTCGTTGTACTTGTAAATAATGATTAACTAAGTATATATAAAACAAAAACTATAACTACATTAAAGAAACATAAAAATAAAACATAATTTTTAATTAAATATAAAAATGACAAATCTGTTCAGGCTGGTCAATTTAATTAAAACCCTTTGCTATCGTTGATGGCTCTACCATCGCCTCGTAAACTACTGAGCACTAGACTAAAATTTACTTTCTTTGTGATTTCAAGAGAATAAATTTTAACACAATTCGGGTTACAATGGTAACAAGAGTATAAATTTTACACAATTAGGTACGGTTAGGTATCTATATTCCTTTCTATTTTATATATGCGTTTAGTATAAATACGGCTACAAAGATACATAACATGAAATCTAAACAAAGTCTTCTTGCTGTTACTGAGTTAATTCCAACCTACATCTTACTATCAACCAGGTACCAACACAGTTTTTGCTTTTTAGTTTTTTTTCCGACTGGCGGAAGAAAAACCCTGTAAACGTTAATGATATTTTAAGATTTTGAAGCAAATAAACTACAGACTTAATAGCTACATAGATAAATAAAGTTAAATAGGTGAAATTGTACAACTCTAAAAACGAACACCGACATAGTTATTTTATGAATAGATCAACTATGCAACTAATGCTCTAGCCTGGGCTATGTCTGCGTCTAACGCGTTAACTATACTTGGTATCTTGGACCTATTCTGATGATGGAGTCAGGAGGTGGATAGTGGAACTCTTCATTGGCTACTAGTAAACCGCTCGAGTTTAGGCTCATATGATTCGTTTTGACGAGTCCAATAGATTGCACTTGGTGTCTAGGGTAGCCAGGAGATGGAAATTATAATTATTTTTATAATATTTAGTGCGTAATTAAAAATAAGTAATCAAACAAAAAGGACGGTGCAGGTGTAGTCTAGGCATTAGGTAAACGATGTATTCATTTCAAAGTAATCGATGTACCTAAACAATACGATCGCGCCTGGCGCAGCGGGTAAGTAGCAAAAATGACGCAAAAGGTGCGGACTCGATTCCCGCTGCAGTACAAATGTTTAGAGGTTCTGCAGAAATTTATTCTGAAAAAAATAATATAAGACGAAGAAAACTGATTATTTTCTAGTGTAAATTTCGGAGCGGAAAGTGCGCGCGACTAAGTGAATCGTGCTGATTTCCATTTGTGTGATAGTGGGTTCCACACCAAGTCAAATTATGCCATATTTTATGTTAATCCACCTCATTGGCGTGATGCACTTTGGCTTAAAATGCTGGGATGCCTTATATATGAAATTCAACTTGAGGTAGCTTTATTATTTTAAACGTTATTTGCATTTTGAAATGTGTGTTTACTTTAATGTAAGTTTATATGCATACTATCTTCTTTTTTTGTATCAACGATTCTACGATTCAAATTTTATTTAAAAAATATTTCATATTTTAAAACGAGAATTTTCACGTACTATACTATTGGCGAAGACACCGACTAAGTTTCAACTCCTTCCGAGAGTCTTCGCGACGCTCTCCCTCCGCGTCGCGGCGTGCGCTTACAACAATATTGTAATTGCTCACATTAATAGCGTCGATTGTTGCTTCATTCAAGGCATCAATTATACTTACTATAATGTGGCCGTACTTTCAATATTAGCTAACCAAATTTTACTAAGTGACATAACACTCTTAAAATAAACTTATCTTAAGCATAAAATTATAATTACTAGGCCTTCAACTTGTTTAAACATTTTTGATACATATTTTTTAATACACTAGAAATAACCTCTCCACATTTATTTTATGGAAGTTAGAATTTCGGTCGGTACCAACTGAAGCTGATTTACTAGTAATAGGGTAAAAACGGGTAAATTCTTATCACATTTTTCACGCAAGAAAGTTGCAAATTTTAGGGTTCCATAAAAAGTTTAAGCTTGGCACGACTTTGTCCCGGCCGAAGAAATAAAATAGAGCGCATTTTCACAGATCTACTGAGAAAGAGAAATAGCTTATTTGTAGGCGACTCAAAAAACACTACCTTAAAATAGTCTATGGTTAGGTTCTTAATATATTCGAAACGCCTCGTCACCGACAACACGTCGACTAAGTAGTACATACGATCGTGCTCTGGAATAAACAGTGATTTTGACTCTTAACTCCCTGCCTTTCAATCTACATCCAATTTGTACCGTGAGGATAGTTTAGCCTACCTCCAACTTTTGGTCCATGGAGACGTGACCTTCCTTTAATGTGACATTAGAGAATCACTATCTCCAAGGTTGTCGATTCTAATAGTAACTTCTTAATATTCCTAATATCCTAACAGCGAATCCTATGTGTTTTTCCTTTCATCATATTATTTTCTTTGAACCTGGAGAAATCACCTGTCCACTGAAACTTATCATCATATTGTTTTTTCATGTCTTTTTTAACCTTTTAAAATTACAGACGTGATGCAGAGTGACTGAAAGAACTGGTGACACGACGAACGAACGAAAATAAGGATTTCGGGTCAATTGCATTCAGCATTGCAAAATTTTAATTCTGCTAAAGGCATGGAGTTACTATGAATACTTATTATTATTATTATCAGCTTGCGTGGTCCCACTGCAGGGCAAAGGCCCCTTCCACTATTCGCGGTCCAGTGCTAATGAGAACTAATCCTTTTCAAACGAGCCCAGTTTGCCCCGCCATCTTAATGTGGGTCTGCCGCGATGCCGCGTTTCATCGTTGGGGGGCCATTTGTTTGTAATGAAAAACGTAAAAGTGCATATTTTTTAATTGAGTTAGTTTGCCTAATATAATTTTGCGATACAGTCTAGAGAAGCATTTGACAGTAGCCTCGCGGATCGTGGTCACGACCTCATTATCATATCAAAAGGTCTGCTGGGTCTCGTTTCGGTCGCATTTTCTGTGCTAGCAGTATTTTAAAAAAGAAGCAAATTAAATGGGCAATTAAAGCTGTATTTGAAACTGTGGTAGCTGATTAGTGATGTTTGTTTAAGGAACGGGGAAGGTAAGTTTTGACTTTTGACAAATTACTGTTGAATATTGTGCACCAATGGAGATTGCTATTCGATTAATTTATGTGCGCATTAATACGTGCTCAAAACGGAGAAGGAAAACATCATGAGACAACCGGCATGCCCTAAACCAAAAATTAAAAAGTACCTTCACCTAATGAAAATATATCTGTGGTAAACCTATGATCTATCATAGGTTTTACAGGCATGAGCGTGTTTATTTGATTTTGTTATGTTGTTTTTTTTTTTTATTTAAACATCTCTAAGATATGTTGTTACACCTACCTACTCGTTTCTAGGTATATTATGTAGGTATAAAAGCTATGTTAACTAAAATTTCATTCAAAGATAACGCTGGTCAACTTAAGTTGCCAGCTTAAACACTTCCAGATTACAGTTAAAAACGAAAAAAAAAACAAATAGCCTGCTTAAAAGTAGAACCAAAAAGAAATGCCCTACGCACCGCGGCATCGTCTTGATCCATACAGACAGTTCATTATCGCGGCAAAAAGGTGTTAGCTCGGCTTACCTTACCAGCCAGCCATGGGCTCCAAGGCCTTATTTCTTATCAACTTAACTTGAAACATGAACCTCTTGGTACCTAATGCTCTAGATGAAACTTATTATCGTAAGTTTGCTAAATGAGTTCACCTTGTTCGATTGGCACCACACTATAGCTGAATAAAGGATCAACAAAAAAACCGGACAAGTGTGAGGCTGACTCGCGCACCAATGCTTCCGTACAAGCTTGTAAAGCACCAAACATTGCTCTAACGAAAAATAATATCGGACTGAGAGACAAACTTAACTTTGTAGTTGAAATAAAAACTAACTAACTTAACTATCCAACTGCAAGTATAATCACCAAAACATTTTTTTTTGTGATATATATAACAGATATTTTCGGACCTATTCCTTTACTTATTAAAAACTTGCTTCTTGCCAATTTTCATGATTCAACGGAAAGTGCCCCGTCGGTTTTTATATTTTTGTCAGTATCAAAATATGTCGCAAAATGGACGTATTTTTTACTTGATTTTTTAACTTAGATGCTTGATTTTTTTAAAGCTCCGAGGGTCCGCGAAAATTTAATTGATATTAATTTCAACTTGATACCTCCACGCGTTCCTGAGAAAAAGGGTCTTGACAGACTGACAGACAGATGGACGGACAACGAAGTGATCCTATAAGGGTTCCTTTTTTTACTTTCTGAGGTACGGAACCCTAAAAACTAAGCAGGGTTTGCTGCCTGATTCATCTAGGCTTGGTAAAGCTCGAGGAATCAGCGGGATTTCACAAAAAAAAACACGTCGTTTTTAAGCTGACGATGACGTTTCGAAATGATCCTTGTGATTTCAATAAATAAAAAACCTATTGACTTTAAATTTGACTACTTACCAGCCAGTCCTCTCTGAGTCTTTGCGCGTCGAGTGACAGCAGGCGAGGCAAGGCTGAAGGCTCTATCCGCCCTCGGCAGCTGAAGAGTAGGATGACTTGGCTCGGAGTGGCGCGCGCAGATCGCAGCCTCCACCACAGAGTCAATGCTGGCTGACCGTGGTATTTGGCCTGCTGATTCTCGCCTGTAGAATTAAAACGAGCTTTGCTCTAATAATGCTAAGTTTTCTCGTCCAGCTGCTTATAAATAATGAGCTGACGACTACACGACAACACGTTCTACCTAGTAACATAAAACCGTTCATCTTTGCTATGTGGGTTTCCTGAAGCCAAATAAACTACCTACTCAAAACAATTCAGTACCCGAGAGAACAGACGAGAAACTCATAGTTTGCTTGTTGTAAAGTTATGTAGCGTTGGAATACTTTGAACGAATGTACGATTCGATTGTTCGCGTGGCTGGTGTCTAGCTGATTTCCACCTTAAGTTTCGGTGTTTATTGTGTAAAGAATATGCTCAGTGAAAAGAAGTTATTAAAATGCAAATAGGCGGTAAACACCAGCCGTCGCCACCACGGCGCCGGCTCGCCGGCCTTCGTTTGATATCGTAGTATCAAATGAATTAGCAGCTAGGTATTACCTTCTTTCTGATGATAAAGTGTAGCTGGTTTCAGGCAAGAAATAATCTATCTATATAAAAATACTAGCTGTACCATGTAACAGGTAAAATTCTGTACATTAAAGATATTTAAAATAAAAATTGGAGGGTACTCTGTAGTCGATACTGAATCCAAAAATTTTTTTTTTTTTCATTTTTGTTTGTATGTCTGTCGGTCTGTCTGTCTGTCTGGCTGTATCAAGAACGCGCATCACGCCGAAACTACTGAATGAATTCAAATGAAACTTGGCATGATTTGAGTTTAATATTACAGAGCAGGATATCAGCACGGTTCCCTTGGGAGAGGGGACGAAAGTCAAATGTGTACTTGGTTGTAATTGATTAACGCGTAGACCGATTTCATTCATTATTTTTTTGTTAGAAAGGTACTATAAAAATTGTCCTGTAAATATTTCAAGGTTATCGGGTTTGTAGTTCAGAAAATACAGACATCACAACTCTCAGTATTAGGTCCAAATAACTTGAAAACCGGAATGTACAGGAATCTTTAAACGTACGGCACATCTTAAGCTGGCGTAAGCACTTTATCGTATAGGCTTAATGGATAAGGCATATTGTCAAAGTCAGACCATTCCAAAGGAGTCAGATATTGCCAAACGATCATTATACACAGTATGAACGTCCAAAATAACTTGAAACCTAGAACCTTCGAGTACATGTCACATCTTAAGCTGGCGTAAGAGTTATAGTGCACTTTATAGAGTACACTGAGTAGGTAGTCCTATAGTCAAAGTTAGTAAGGCCACCCAGAACGTAAAACCTGAACGTTTTTTTCACGAAGAAATTACAAAATTTCAATTTCATCCGGTTTCAAAAAAAAGGAGGAGGTTCTCAATTCGACTGTATGTTTTTTTTATCGTGTGTATTTGTTACGCAATGTAATTTCGATTTACGCGAACGATTTTAATGATTATTTTTTGAATCCTGGGCTAGTCTTCTGAGAAATACAAGTAGAAATACAGTTTTCTAATCCAAAGTTAAAAGCTCCTTTATTGATAAGAGTGCTTCACCGCAGTGAAAAAATGCGAATAATGAGTCGGCAGGGATGGCAGTCGCGAACGTTTCCACATTTTGGTCCTACGGAAGCGCTTGCCAGATGTCATTACGACATAATGGATGCAGAGTGGAAATCTCATTGTTTGGACCTTTCTATTGTGAGACTTGGGTGAAGGTTTAGTGGGTATAGCGATTTTTGAAGAAAAAAATTCTAAACAACAGTTCAATTAGATTAGGCGTTATTTTTCAAACGGGTGGAAATCATTAATACTGACCTGAATTCTCATAAAATCGTTAGAAGACACAACTGGAAGATTCCCCACAGTTTTCACCGTTTCTGGTGCATTTAAGACCATTGAATACAGAGATAGTTTAGTAAAACAATTGAAACACTTACGCATCACACATGTAAGTACATAGCAAAAATAAAATGAAGACGGACTTAAAATTCTTAATTTTACTGCCGTGGTAATTTTCATCGAAACACAGACGAGTATTTTTTCAGTACTAAGTGGATTTCGCTGTTAGATGTGTCATTGGATCGTCAGGTCAAGGATCTCAAACGGTCAAGGGATTCTGCCAATTTTATCATGAGATGAATAAAAGGTCGAGCGAGGGCCTCATGATTAAAATGTGTAAACTAGTTTTGAGCCCCTAAAATTAGATTTACATTAAGTTAAGTTCAATAATAAAGAACTACTTAGGTCAGACAAAAGGAGAAAGGTGAGATGCCTATAATATAAAAATACTGTAAATATGAAGTTAAAAGTTACCAAGTAGGTATACGCGTGAATGTTCAAATACTCATATTATTTTTGCTATTTCTCATAATGTTAAAGTTTCAAGAATACACAAGATATCTCAGTAAAAGTTAAAAAGTCTTTATTCCAAATTATGTAAAATAGATCTTCTACGATTAACATAACTATTATCTCTTTGTACTAACTTCAACAGAGGCTAGCTCTGATAGTATACTTTTTAATACTTTTTATTTAGGTACTACGTAGGTGAAGCCTTAAGTCACGAAGCTTATTCTAGGTCACGAAAACTTTCGCATTATACTCTTATATTTGGATAGGAGAAGATAATACTATTAGTGGGAAATGTATCAGAGCGGGGAAATCGGAGAGTTGGGGAGACTCATATGTTATAACAGACGGATACATAAATACTTACAATGAGCTCAAGAAAAAGATAAGCAAAACTAACTCGACCTTTTTTTAAAGCTAGTGTCAAGTTTTCTTCGAAATTATCGAACGGGCAAAATGTATCGAACGTGAAATCACGTTACGTTTCACGTAGTCACGTACACGATTTACGTTACGTGTTGTGAAGCGTGAATTCAATCTTGAGCGGCAATTTCCTGACGAGTAAATGAGTGAAGAGCCTTCGGAAGCGTTAATATCCGTGTTACATTGTTTTGGAAAGCCAAATCTGGGTATAGATCTTTTTTGACACTAGTATGAACCTACTGGCACTCGTGGCAGTCTTTAAGCCTATGTCTAGTAGACTTCTATAGACTGTTGATGGTGATGATGATGATGAAAATGCTGTGCTTGTTTGAAGAGCCATCACTTAAAAATAACAAAATGAGCAAGTTATTGAGCATACCTGTGTGTTGGGCATATCTCATTGGCTTGTATATAGCAAGGCATTGGTATTTATTTATTTACTAGCTTTTGCCCACGGCTTCGCCTGCATTTTACCCGGATAATAAGTACCCTATGTGTTATTCTGATGTATAAGCTACATAACTATAATTCCATCCAAATCCGTTCAGTAGTTTTTGCGTGAAAGAGTAACAAACATCCATCCTCACAAACTTTCGAGTTTATAATATTAGTAGATAGATATAAAGTAGGATTTTAACAGCATAGTTATTCTTAACGATAGAGTTTTCCTCTTATTACCTAAACCAATGGTTTATATTATTACTAGCAGCTGCCCACTACTTCGCATATTTGGTAAAAAGTAGCCTGTTTTTTTTCTGGGGTCTGAGGAAATTTAAGTAGGCTCAATGCAAATTTATTCAGCGCAAGCTATGATTGATTATCTAATTTAATGTATACATTTATTCATACAACTATGTACAAGTAGGTATATACAAAAAATCTAATTTAATCAGATTTTGCAATTCATATTTAATTGTGAAGATATTCTAACCTACTAAAGGGCTACCGTCCAGTTACTCGCTTAAAAAGACGGGACGAGAAGCGTGCTTTTTTTTAAATGTTATAATACATAATTGGGAGATTGCCCGACTTCTTGTAAGTGGAAAATTTTATTTTTTTAATTATACACCTCATATATTCCTGAATTTGAGGCTAATTACAAAAAACATCAACTCTTGTATTTGTCTTGCAATAAGTAAAAAACAAATCTTTCGACAGGGATGCTCCCTGAAATGCAAGATACGAAACTAACTTAACAAGCCGTTTAAAGTTATAATGAAGGGAAGGGATCATAGCACAGGTGTGTGTTGAATCCTGGCCATGATTACACCTGCATTGTGCATCTGAACTTGCACAAATATCTTCACAAACATAAGCAGAGCGAAGGTCTTTGTGAACTGGAAGTATTTCGAGAGTCTTGTACAAACAAACGCAATCCAAGACAAAGTTTAGATGAGCTCTGCCCAAGCTAGATACTTGAATGGTCAAAGACAAAAGTTCATTGCTGAGACATGCATGAACTATTTTACATGTTGTTGGAATCATCCAAACGTTTACAGATTAGGTAGAATAGTTTAGAAACTTCCATCAGTACGTCTGGCAAGCCAAACCACAATGACTTCACCTACACAAATATAAGATCTGTGAAGATCTATCTGTGTCTTTTAGTAAGTTCATACATTAACCCCTAAAAATAATGAACTCAAATAACTGTAACAGAAACTGGGTACCAATTAATTTCATAAACAACTTACTGAATTTTATCTGGTGTAAGTGTAAGTAGAAGTTCATGATTTCATAAATGTATAGTTCAGATACTGTATCTTTGTACATATACTTTTTACAAATCAACACTAAATTGATTAGAAAGTAAGTAACCTAGGGGGTACATCAAAATTAAATTCAATCAACCAGGAAGCGAATAAAATATTTAAATTAATATACAATTTATAAAATATAGGTATTCTATAGGGAACATTTGAAGCACAAGAACAGTATATTTTTTTATCACAAGTAACAAATAACTAAGTAACCTACTATTATTATAAACGTGAAAGTTTGTGAGGATGGATGTTTGTTTTTTGATTTTGATGAAACTTTACAGTGGTATAGCATATACATCAGAATAATACATAGGCTACTTTTTACCCGGGTACCACGAGGGTGAAGCCGTGGGCAGAAGCTAGTAGGTACTATATAAAGGAGTTTGTCGTGACATACTCACCTATTGACAGACAACGCAGAGCCTAAACCGCTGGTCCTATATACTTTAAATACGTAGACGTACAATAAATACAAATAAAAAATATTAAATATAATTTATAGATTTTTTTTATAGTTTCAGTATGATGAATAGTATTTATTGTCAGAAAAGAAACACGCAGTGAATATTTGGAATGCGGGCTAGCCCTAAATGACGGATAAACATTGGATTGACCGGGTCAAACGCTCATCCGGTTCATTGTAACGTTAATATTCCCGCGCTATCCGGTTATATAGGACAAAAGGACAATCAGGAATGGGGATGACATAATAAGGACGCAGATACCTAGATACGTCCGTCAGAATTCCTGAAGGACTTGGGTTTGACTTGTTGTTAGCATATTCAACAATTCTTAACTAAATTGATTAAGAACTGGTGAACTTTAATATTTAACATATTTGAGCAACTTTGTGCAATGTATTAAAGTCGAGGTTTAAAAATACTACAAAAATAGCCATACTTTTAAAGTTGTTCAAAATCGTAACGGAGATTCGGTTAGGTACTTCTAAAGACACGAATTATATTTTTCAACCAAGAAAGTTCTCCAAGTAAAGAAAAGCGTCCTTTTGCCAAGGACACGGGATTGGAAGCGACGCGTGACGTGACCGGGCCATGTCGTTGTGAGTTACTCACTCCAGTGCTCGCAGCTAGCCCGTCCTAAGCCTGTGCCACTCTAAATTGTATCGCCCTGAACTAAGTTGCCATCTCAAAACAACAATTAAATCAATACAACATACACACACACCTACCTACAGATATAATTATAACTTATTATGTTAATTGAGCATGTTTTTATTAACCTACTACTTTTTAATTTATTTTTTGAATATTTGATCAAATTATAAGTTATTTGAGCCCATTGTCACATTTGTAAATTAGGTAGATATTATTTAGGATAATAAAATATTTATAGTCATAAACAATTGGCTACATGCAGTTCAAAAGTCGACAAAAGGTTTCCTTAAATGTCAAATAAACATGTGGTGCGAGGGATTTTATTTTTTGATCGGCAGTCTTGTCTGTAAGAGATTTTCTCATACGAAATAGCTTTTCAGTCTATCATACTGAGTTACCACAAATAAAATAAATAAATAATAATGCTGGACATTTTTCACACATCATCACTAAGCAGAGCTTGTATTATGGGAACTACATGACTAATATACTACTTATAAGTACTTTTTTTTTGTAAATACATACATATTATACATAGAAAACACCCAGACCCAAGACAAATATTTGCAGATCATACAAACATTTGTCTCGAGGCGGGAATCGAACCCGCAACCTACTGCGTCTCAGGCGGGCTTGCGCCCACTGTACCACAGAGGTCGTCAGAATAACTTTCCAAACTGTGCCGAAAACTATGATTTTTACGATTATTATGATTATCTATATCAGATTATTACGTGACTGCTACTATTATTTCTTCTGTGTCCGTCGTGTGAAATCAGTGTTACCAACTTTTCACTTTTCTCGCCTTCGTAAGAACTGCTAATTTGGATTTATAGTTCGTTAGGAAAGTTCGTAAAGCTTTTGACAACTAGTGGTTTGATAAGAACGAATTATGAATGCAATTCATTTATTCCATAAGCCTTAGGTTACACAATGAACAGTTTTCTGAGTGTAACATATTTTCTTTATCAGCTGTTAAAATATTTTTTTACTTTATATCTCGTTGTTGTTAACCATTTGTGCCTTAATACAAATAAAATAAAATAAAATGGTGACAGAAATACTGATGTACCATTTCAGAATATGTTGAGTACGAATGATGTAGTTTTATGTTATAGCCGTACAATGTCGACATTTTGCACGACGTAACTATTTGATTGTATACAGAATAAGATCCAGAAATTTCTTTCATTTTGTTATCTATAAATTTTCTATTTTATTTATTTTATAGCTTCTTTTCTGTGCTTTGTTATTGTGTCAAATATGCCACATTCTATTCTATTCTGTACTATATTTTCCAAAACATTTAAACAACAGAATTTACCTATTTCATAGATTTTGGGAACTGCCTGGGCAAGTAAAGTTCCCATTGCAAGTTTCTCTAGAGCATGCCATAAGTAATGCAATACCTTTCAGAAGACATTAGGTGCAGTCGTGAACGTAACTTGTACAGGTTGTTAATTTAATAAATTAAAACGTTTACGTTTAGATTTACGTTTACGTTTTTTTTTTGAACGTT
Organism: Perizoma affinitatum; assembly: GCA_961405105.1. Lineage (NCBI taxonomy): Eukaryota > Metazoa > Arthropoda > Insecta > Lepidoptera > Geometridae > Perizoma > Perizoma affinitatum. The sequence goes on from OY560199.1 coordinate 3,345,175, forward strand.
GAGGTGGTGATTTCAACGTTTTCTTATCAGGCGTACATATAATGCCAACAGATCCATATTACTACCGACCGAAGATGTTACCAGAATAGGAAAAAGGGGATGGTGCTCCTTAATCATTTTCAGCACACACTTCTACACTAATTCCACGACAGAAAAACCCAAAAGTTTACTTTAAAGACAAGTTTCTGTTCCCCCAGCTTTTCTCGTGCGGTACTTACCCAAATAATAAAAAGTACAGTCCGTTTTACTTATATAAATAAAAAGGTAGAATAGGCTTGAACGTTGGAAATCAGTTCTTTTAGACTTACGATTTTGTCTTTGTTTTGATTACCAGACAGCCAGTGAGTCACGCAATTATATTAGCATACCTATTCGGATTTAGTTTAAGTATCAAGTTTTAATTAAGTTCTGTTACGATTTTGTAGTTCTGACCATGACTGTACCAGCCTGTGGCACCCAGTAACGTAACTAAAATATAATGATGGATCACGTGTGCCACCGATTGTACCCATAACTTTGGTAAACAACTTGGAAAGCGCTCGATCAAACGAGTCTGTGATTATATTAACCACTTTATTTAGAAGATGAGACATAATTATGGTGCTTGCTGTAATTTAACAGCGAGGCAAAGTTATTTTTGTTATTGTTTATCACGCTTTCTTGACAGACAGTCAAACGAGACAGCCAAATTAGGTATGGTACACAGTCAACGATATTTAAAAACCTGTATACTTTCAAATGGCAACAGGAATTACTTTATTTTAACAAGCTTATCAATGTCCAAAATGTCTTAAAACTTGAAAAAGGCCAAAACCTTCTCATTTTCAAGCAAACCCGGCAAAGTGAGTGACATTGTCTTGTTTCCATAATTTTTTTAAGTGAAAAGATCGCCCTTTTTACCTTTAATTTGAATATGTAATTATTTGTTTTGTTTACTTCATAAGGTGTAAAATAAAGTATTTTCATCCATTTATTTATTTACTAGTGTTATTAGGGGGCTGGATCAACTATAGCTTTTTTCCGTGGGTTTTCTCAGCTCTTTAGTAGCATGGTTCGTAACACTCTTTAGTAGCATCTTTTATTTATTAACAAACAGCCTAATCCAAAGTTCAATGGCCTCCAATCAAAACTTGACAGTCTATAGCTCAATCAATCCTTTAAACAAAACAAACCGACCTATTTCAGTCGTAACTCGCAATGAACGTTGAGCAGGCTAACTTACTTCGTTACTAGTTAGCTTTCATGTAACAAGTTATGAAGATGATCTGCTTGGTAAACTTGCCATTCAGCTAAATAGCACCTCGAGGTTTGCTAAAAGTGGTCAATAACTTTTATTATTCAGTGCGTAAATCTGCCAGATTTTCGGGCCAGATTGAATCTGGTTCAATGACTAAAAGTGGGGCATAAGTTCATATTATCTTATAATATAATTTGGAAAGATGTGAACACGCAAAAGTACATAGTCCTGACCCCACATTCGAATTTCATGTATTGTGTGTTTATACATATGTAATCAGTAATTGAATAAGTAATTTATTCACAAATTAATTAGGACATATATATATTTTTTTAATTAAATTTCTTTAAATTGACGAGAGACTCATGTCACTCCAATTATTTTTGAGACTTTCTTTTTTACGACATGCCACAGATTTTCTATGGGATTTAAATCAGGGCTATTTGCAGGCCAGTCTAAGACGGAAATACGCTGTTCCCTAAGAAAATATTTTACACTGTTGGCAGTGTGTTTAGGGTCATTATCATGCTGAAAGATCCAGGTTACAGGAAAATTGTCGTCAGAGTAGGGAATCATTGTCTCTTCTAAGATATTTTTGTACTGCAGTTGATCCATTGTACCTTCAATCTTACGAACGGGTCCAACTCCACATCCAGAAAAACATCCCCATACCTTGATATTGCCGCCTCCGTGCTTGACTATGCTTCTAGTGTATATATAATTAAAAACATGGTTCATTGGACGTCTAACGTAGCACTTTCCGTCTTAATTTACCATGTTTATTTTAGTTTCATCTGAGAATAAGACTTTTTTCCAATCTCGGACCGTCCAATTGACATACTTTTTAGCGAATAATAATCGCTTCTCTCGATGTTTCTTGGTAAGAAGCGGCACCTTTCGAGAAACCCTCCCAAACAATTTTGATTCCACTAATCTACGACGTACTAGTCTTGACGAGACATTTCTAGGGTCATCAGGCGAAAAAACTTCATTTAAAATCTGGTTGGAGCCTTCAAACGGGTCTTTCTTAGCAATACGTACGATTAGCTTATCTTTTCTGGGCGAAGTTTTCCTCGGTCGACCCTTTCTAGGAATATTTTCAATAGTTTCGTGTCTTTTGTAATGGTCAATAGCATTGAAAACTTTCTTTACTGAACATTTTAAATGATTAGCTATTCTCCTGTACGTCCATTCTTGGTAGATGTGCAAATTAACAATTATTTGCCAAGTTGACGCGTCACAACTTTTATTTTTGCCCATTTTGAACAAAAAAATGAAAACAGATTTTCAATTTGATGGTCAATTGCCGCCAAAACGATAGAAAATAGCTAAGAAAGAAGTTTTATTTTTTCAATTTCAACAAATGGAATGTGCCGTGGATGCTTTTCTAAAGTGTTTCTAATTAGACGTCCAAGTCCTAGTTTTGTTTTTTTAATGTATTCTATGAGTATTCTAAATTAAGCGGCTTTATTGTTGCATGATTATTAAAAATTTAATTTATAATTTTTTCAAGAATGGATGACATGGACTTCAAACTTTCATAATTCATATGAAGTGTTTCTAATTAGGTATATGACCACCACTGTATATACTATATTTATTATATTTATAAGTAGGTATATTATGTATTTAGGTATAGTAGTATGTTATAATTATTTATATTATCAGAAATTATCTGTCGGTGTACACATACCCACCTTTATTTTTCACCTGTCCTTAACCTCAAAGGTTTGCTGGAAGAAAACTCTTGTTAGGGCGCGCCTTTGTACATGTCCTATATGTAAGTTTTTTTGTCTGTATTTTCTGTGTGTACAATAAAGAATAAGAATAAGAACTGTTTGTAGCTCGTACTATTTATTTTATTTAGCTTGGGGCGCTACGGAGTGTACGCTACGAATCGTTACGAGCTACGGTCTCTCCCGCGCCCTTGATCTTGCTCATTGCTTTCCCATCGCATGAGTGGACTTGATATAATTTTCATTGAACTTGCCTACTTTACTGTCTAAGAAGCTTGCTTATTACTGTTATTCAGGATTTATATTCTTTGTTCTCGGATTCTGAACAATTATTTAATGTACCAAAGTACAAAGTTAGAATTGTAAAAACGCTTTTACTCATTTCACCTTGGAAATCCCTAGGATTATTGTTTATATAATTTCACCCTTTAAACCTTAGATTGTATCACGGATGGACCTATTTGAACCGGCCTGCCAAGATAAGGCTATTATCTGACTCCATGATAAGGAGGATGGATGACCACAAGTAATAATATATTGTAATTGGGGGCTATGAGGTTTTTTTTATTAAATAATGTTTTTTTCCTTGCTAAGTTGATATTTCTAATTTATAATTATTTTGTACCTATCCAATCTATATTATCTGTTTTTAAATATTGACTAAATCTTGCAGCAACCTGAAAGGGTCCATGTACGTCCCTACAGATACTTTGATGTACCTTCTTCTACTAATATAATAAATGCGAAAGTCTGTGTGTATGAATGTTGGTTACCACGTATCTCCGTAACTATTAAACCGGTTTTTATGAAATTTGGAATATAGATAGTTTAGGTTCTGAAATAACACATATGCTAATCTATCTATTTTTTGACAAATCAACCACTAAGAGGGTTAAACAAAATAGTAAAGTTTCTATGGAAAATTTTATTCCATGGTTAGATTCGCTCAAAACTCGGTACAAATAAACTTTAAAATAAATTATAAAACACCTATTTTTTTTTTTAAACTACCCTTAGGAGGTATGCAATAAAGTTCTGAAATTTGTATTAAATATGTCGTGGTTTGCTACGCTCAAAAGTTGGTGGTTTCTCAACATAAAACGCGGGCGAAGCCGCGGGCAGAAGCTGTTTGAAAATTGTCTCTAAATCAAAAAAGGTTTCTAAAACATTGGACTACATGTACATTATTTGAATGGGTTGTCATCTACTTCAATTATTTCGTAATATGTTCCAATCTTAATCGTTAGTCTTAATCTTAAAATACTACTTAGGATAATTATTTGTCTGTGCCAAGTGCCTACCGCACTTGGCACACCGTGTAAAAGGTTGTTACTGAAATTTAAAACTTTTCGATACAATATCTTAAGGCTATTAGACATAAATGTATTAGTTTGACCGTTGTTAACAAAAATTTACAGCTTCAAAGCGGTGAAGGCAATCCCCGATATATTTTCTAAATCTCATTCTATGCTAACTGTATACTAACTGCTATATTCCTATCACGATATGGTGCTAAAATGTTGATGTAAACGTGGATATTCTTTTTTACCTTACCTCTCCCAACTCAGCCTTCTAGGCGTATCCATAGCGACACACTCTGGTGTTCCCCGTACACCTTGCGTCAGTAGTCGAGCAAGCCTCAAACCTGCACTGGAGCCGCTCGTGCTCGACACCGACCCACGAGGCGTCGGTACTCTGTTGAAGAGAAAAGTGTTTCAATTTCATGGTACAAAGATTCTCTCAATCACTTTGCCGTTTTTGTTAGTACAACGGCCGAGTTTGAGCTCAAGTTCTATTAAGATACATAGCACAGAGTCGGATCTAAGTACCATGAAATTGTTAAGTAAACGTTGATTTTTTATTTATTTTTTGATTAGATAACATAATTATAAGTTTTAAGGGTCTTTTCGCTTTTACCTTTTTTATTATTCGGAATGTCTGAAAAAGACCCGTAAAACTTATAATAAAATTATTATACGTACATTATTTTGGAATCGCAGGTTAATTTGTTCACAATCCAAATCTACTGAAACAACAGAATTGCAATGGAACAAACACTTCGATTCGCCATAACAACGGGTTTCCTATAAACAAAGTTCCAATACTGTTCAATATTCCACCCTGTTTCTTTTTTGTATTGCTTGCAACATTAACTGTAGCACTTTTTAAAGAAATAAAATTAAAAATCTTGCGAACCTTTGCTGCAGAAAGTCGCGGTAAGCTCCACAAAGAGAAGGACGACTCACAACAATTTTCCCGCTTGTTAAATTTTTTACTTTGGAGACTAGTGAAAACTTTTATCGATATCCAATCATCATCCCTCGCCAGAGACATATTCAATGAAAGTATTTTTTATTATTGATTTATTTACTATGCAATATCTGCAGAACCTGCAAACATTAATTAAATTAAGATAATAATTGTGAATATTCATAAATTTGATATATTATCAACGAATCTCATTATTGTATTTTCAAAAGGAACCACGCGGGCGAAGCTGCGTGCAGAGGCTAGTTCGAAGATAAAACATGGTATATGGTGTGACAATAGGAATATACTCTTAGCTAGGTTGACTGCATTTCAACATTATTTACGCCATCCATAACGACCTAATAGAATATAAAACTTTCCGACGTAATAGAACCATTCTCACACATAATAAAATACAATATTTCTCATAACCACAAAGAAATATATTATTTTCCAGAATACTTACTTCCAAGGCCAAAAGCTACATTAATCTAGTAATTGCGGCCATATTTCCTGGTTTACTCACTAAAATATACAATGCATTTGTTATTTATCCAAATAAACTTTTGCTCTAGGTAAGTTAGGATGCAACGAATTACCTACTATATTTCATGCTTGTGAAGCAGAGGTGTTTTTTTTTTGTGCTTAGTTTTGCAAATTTAAATCTGTACTAATATTATAAAGAAGTAAAGTTTGTAAGTTTGGATGTAGGAGATTATTTCCGAAGCTATTTATCCGATTTCAAAAATTCTTTCACAAATATTTAGAATGAACCTTCAGGTTGTATATTATCCCGTTAAAATAAAAGAGATTTTTGTGGATACCAATTTTGCAACGTAAGTCGACAAAAACGGACGAGCATGCGTTTCTTAAGGAATAGGTACTTTTTCATCGGCTATTTTTTATTCAGGTTACGCGCGGGAAAACCCGTTAGCTAAACAACAATTTAAATAAATTCGTTGCGTGATACACTGACTAACTCACTGACTGACAATCAACGTACAGCCTAAATCGTTAGTCCTGAAATTTTGAAGGTATGTTTATTATGTATAGAAGTGCACTAAAAAATAATTTCCCGAAATTCCACGCTTCATCTTCCCTCTGCAACCAGCAGAGACAAGATTAAGTTTCTTTTGAAAAAAAAACACAACGTAGACGAAGTCGCGGGACGTGCGCCATTGGTCAACCATGTTTATCTTGTCATACCTTTCCGATTAAAGTTAAATAAATAAATGTATTCTGTGTATTTAACACAAGAAATCAAGACAAAATTATAATCAAGAATAATAGTTTTGTTAATATAACCAGCACATCAAAAATTTCTTTAAAACAACTTTCAGAAACATTATACGGACATCTGAACTATGTATGTATATAAAAACTTAGGTCAATAAAATACAAGCTCCACAAAAAAATAAAGAGAAATATTAAAAACAAGTAGATCTGCGGAGATCAAAGCCAAATGTTTATGAATGAGTATCCCTAATTGCGTTCGCATCTCTAGTAAATCTGTGATCTTTAGTTAGTTTGTGGAATAAGTGATCGTTACAAAGTTCAGTGGCCAGGATCGGAAAATGTTATGAAGAATAACAAAAAACACTCGACTTAAACAGAGGAAGTAACCGGGTTTATTTGACTAAATCAATACGTATCAAAATATATATAGGGCAAGTTTTATTTAGGTCTCTCACTCCAGTATTATTTATTCTGTGGTCTAGTAACAAGTCGAAGCGAAAACTATACTTAATTTTTTTTTTTTATTAGAACAGCCAACTAACAACTATCAGTCTTGGCAAGTAGAATTGGCAATAGGTAGGTGAAATAGCTCGCAAAACCGACAACCAAGATCCAGGTATTAAAGGATCTCGAATTTCGATCACGAACCTGACGATAACACCTACCCGATGGATAAATGACATCTAAATAGAAGTCAGTGGACCGAGGAGGCTAAATACCGATCAATCTATGTCAAGCTTAGCATAAGCACCAACAGTTTTGTTTACGGAAGAGAAGATAAAAAATGTTTCTGTTATATCTTTCCGTCAAAAAAAAGAGATAATTTTTGTCAAATCTTCTGGCAACAAACCCTTTGTCTTGGGTGCGAAAGTTAACCTGATACAGTAGATTTCCTTCTGTCAATGTTTGTCATCATAAAATCCTAGTCATATACATAAAAACGTATTTCAAGATGATTAGATACGATAAAAAGTAAAATATGATGTTAACCTCCAACGACAGAGTAGTCATATTTTAAAAACGAGATTTTTCACGAACTATCGGTGAAGGCACCGACTAAGTTTCGACTCATTCCGAGAGTCTTCATCAGGGTGATTGAGTGCACGACGCGACGCGGAGGGAGAGCGTCGCGATCACTCACCCTGATGAAGACTCTCGGAATGAGTCGAAAAATCCCGTTTTTACAATATGGACAGAGTAGTCATTTCTACTTCCAAAGCACTTGTTTATTAATATTAAACAGTAGCTTTGATTAAATAAATGTTGCTACTAGATTCGTCAGAGTCTATAACATGTACCGCAAAGCGAGGTCTCAATCTGAATTATTTATATGAGGTGAACGAACTTATTGACGACCGAATTCTAAAAAGTTATCCGATGTAGGCTGAAGGTAAACAAGCTCGAATAATTAATATCTTTCAATAACATTTTGAATCCACAAATCAGGGTATGGTAATAATTGTTTGTTTTGCCAAAATGTTATTTTGGGAAGAACTTTCCTAAACCATTCGATATAATGGTAAGGTAACCTTTTTTCCAATCAATAGGCAATGAGCTCGGTTAACTTAGCCCTGCGCATAAAATGCTAAGACAAATGAACTTTAAAGAGATCGTATATCTTTGTTCTGTGATTAAAGCACTTTATACAATAAACTAAGAAATTTGTTACCACATTCACTAAAATAAATTCAAAGTAAGCTAGACAGATCTCGTTATTTATTTATATCGTATGATACGTAAACCCATATAAATTTTGCAAATATCTAGATAGGCACTTTATTTTACGAGATACTTTAACGGGACATTAAACTGTTTTATGAGATAGTGTTCTATCAAACAAGCAGAGAAATTTATTTGTTACGTTTCACATAATTATATGGAGTTAAGAAAAAAACCTTCTCCTTCTTATCTTATTCTTACTAATATTATAAACGCGAAAGTTTGTGAGGATGGATGAAAGTGTAACTCTTTCACGCAAAAACTTCTGAACGGATTTTGATGAAACTTTACATTAATGTAGCTTATAAATCAGAATAACACATAGGCTACTTTTATCCGGGTCCCACGCGGGCGAACGGTTTGTATTTTTTTTAACCTTTTGCACCCCCTAGTGATAAATGGTATAAAACTTATTTAGGAACCTTTCTTGATATCACAAAGACGATTGCAGAAATAAGCGTTACAATCGATAGCCATGTTGTAGATATATTAGTATTGGAAATTCTGTTTTACGCATTATATAGTAAGGAATAATAAAAAGATATTAAATCTTTAAATAACTTTTTTGAATCACTTAGAAAAACCATGTTCATAGATGGCTCTTCTTGTCGAGCGTAATCGTCCAAAAAAAAAAAGTTTCTAAACCCCTTCCCCCTACACTTCCCCTCTTTAAGATAGACGAGAGAAAAAAACATCCCCACTTTACGTGCTTTCTAGTTATAAGGATTTCAAAGAAAAGACGCGGCATGGCGAAACTATAAGGGTTCCTTGTAAAATACGGAACCCTAAAAACTAGGTTTTGCAATTCAAACAAATGAAACCAAGAGTTAGAGCCTCTACCTATGTATGAACATATTCACATATAAGTCATCATCATTATCATCCACATTACGAATTTGCTGGGTATGCACACAGTTCGTGTCAACCACCAATCTTACGCTAGTCTAAATCATACCATTTCCGTAAACTTGACCAATACATAACTATCTTCTTACATAAGAAGATAGTCAACCAAACGTCCTTATTTTGCATGTTAAAATGTATATAATCATAGGACGTTTTTTAGGTAAGCTAATGAGATTAGATAAAAAAAAATACCACTTGTACATAGCTAATGAGATTATAAAAGGTTTGCTTTCATAATTTATTAGCATCCTCAAAAGGGTTGAGGGACAGTTGTCGGAACGAATACGGGAAATTCCTGCATACCGCTTTAATAAAGGACAATATGAGAACTGGCTTGTGACTTTGTATCTGACAATCGTGGGTTGACATACCGTCGTGCAACAATGGATTTATACAAATCGTAATTTTTCCACATAGAAAAACTTCAAGAAGCCTTTGAACTCTCACACAAATTTTGTCCACTATAAGTTCATGAAACATAAATTTATAATAATCCTTCCTTTCTCAGCGTTATTAATTTGGTCCAGCAAGTCTTGCAGATACAATAACCACATTGTAATTTACTGCTCGCTTTACATATGAGAGCTACTACAAAGTTATACAATGTACATTAACTCCTAGCTCAATCGTAGTAAAATACAGCTAAACATAAATTATGTTCACGCAGTACACAGCACACACGGACCACAGAACATGTAAAACTTTTACCACCAAAACACGATGTCTACTATAGAAGAAATTAAATTACAAAAACAAAAAACAAGATCACGACATGTACCCATGATGGGCACCTTCAGATACATACTCAGTGAGTATATCTTTGAGGATACCAAGTAGAGGATAACCAGAGGCACGTACAAACATTACATTTGATACAAGCTCGATTTGCAAGTAGTTAGCACGTGACAGGTTGTTAGCCCATCGCCGCTTATTGGAACACTAACTGATGCACTAATTACAACATGAACCTATTATTGCTTAATAATAGGTTCATTTTGTAATGCATTTTATGTCCGTCTGTGCTGAGCTTAGGCAAAGACTTAAGACAAACACGCTAAGCTTAGTTTAAACGGGTATAATATTTCGGTAAACGTAACGGGCGGTAAAGGTTCTACCCGTAATCAGTGTGCCTGATTGCCATTTACTTTACAGGCACGGGGAATCCTTGGGTTGGGTCATAACTATATTTATGACAGTTGGGTATATATTTACGTAGTTCACCAAGAACTGAGATCTCGCACTGTAGTACTGTTTTTATCCAGTGAAAGAAGGGTTTGAGTCTAAACTCATTCTGTATGTGATTAATTACAATGAAATTTTTATTTTCAATCATTAGGATGACGATTCAGAATAAGTTACTTTTTACTATCGACATCTAGTTTTGTAGTGTATTAAAAATAAAAAGTGATTTGCACATTACTTATGAACGAAAATACCTAAAACAATTTTGTTTGCCTAAGTGCCTAAGTGTTCCTAATATAACTATATAGACCTAAAATTGTGTTGCATTTTAATTTTTTTTTCTTCCTATCTCAATTTTTGGCTGAGTGATCCTTAGGGTCTCTTCAATATTAATATTAAAATTTAAAAATGAATATTAGTATAACATACCTACTTATCAAGATTAAAAAGCGGTTTGCCAGTTATCGGACAAACAAACAATACATTCATACAAACGCCGGATTGTCTAACGAGACTTAGAGATTTCCACTTGCTTCGCTCACTCGACCAATTATATTTATTCTTTATATTTGCTAGCGTTGCGTGAATATTCTTTGCTTTGTGAAATATAAGTAGGCACTTATAAAGGCTATGTAGGTCGAGCACTATCCTGTATGAAATATTGCTAAGATATGAAAATAAATACATTTATTTCATGGGGTATTTATTCAATATCTTTATGGAAATGTGGCCTGGCGCTGATTTTATGTCAAGAGCCCATATTTAGAACACGTTTATTAGACGATTTCTTCCTCATGGAAGACAGACGTGAGCATTTTTATTTTTACGTGTGGTCATTAAGTGGACATCCTCAGATACATACTCAGTGAGTAGATCTTTGAGGATACCAAGTAGGTGGTAGCCAGATGTACGTCCAAACATTAAATTTGGTACATGCCCGCGTTTTGCAAGTTAGCATTCCACTTGACAGGTTGCAAGCCCATCGCCGCTTATTAGAACACTAACTGTTGGCACATGCCTTCTAATTTTGTAAAAATCCATCGGTGCACCCCCGGGTTAAAATTCACGACCTCCGGATCAGAAGTCGGGTTATCGCCCACTAGACCAACACGGCTCCACTAAGCACTTAACTACTTTTACGTTAACATTTAAGTTCAAAATACCTGTGGAAGGGTTTCGGAGAAACGAGCGGATTTTCACTGAACATTTTTTAGAGAGATTAATTTGTGCTCAGACAAAGCGTACGTACGAAAAAATACAAACGCGCTAATTCTACAAACGTGTGCAAACGAATAAAATCGAAAAGCCGATAGTACCTATGTGTAGTCTCGCCAAGCACAAAAACCTTTGTTGAAACTAAGCATTTTATGTAGGTACAAATCGAGGCAACCGACGCCAACGTGTACTAGGAACCTAATTGGTTTCGGTAAGCCCCACTGACCGCAACGACTTTCTTAGAGGCGGTGCAGCGTAGCGTAGTGACGGGATTGATTATACGGATCACCCGCATTGTGGCAATAAAACTCTTATATTTGTTTATTCAACTCAAATTGAGAGGCCTTTGTCTAGCAATGGGTTGACACGACATGAAAATGATGATGATGATGAAATCATGTACCATAAGCGTTGCGTGCCTCACTGACTAACAAACTAAATCCACGCAAAGCCTATAGTTCTCTTAGAGTAAAGGTTGCACTGAAAAAAGATTTTTAGGAATTCCTCTAGTAAAATATACAAGTATATAATAATAATATAAATAAATAAATAAACGCCCAACAGGTCCTAACCCCACACACTAATCCCTATGTCGTGGGTATCAGGAACTACGAGTACCATGGTACTACAGCACCCAGACCCGGAACAAATATTTGCAGAACATGAAAATATTAGACCCGCTGCGAGAACCGAACCCGCTCCTCCGAAGTCTATTAGCATATATCACCGCGCCACCGATATAATGCTAATTCACTTCGTTTTGATGCCACTTTTCATTGGCATATATGAGTTGCTTTTTGTTTTTTTTTGCTACTTAAATGTGTAATTTTTAAGCAAAAAAATCAAAACACAAATATGCTCACACTTATAGAAATAAATCTGAGCAATGAGCCGACTTGTAAGTTTCCAAGACGTAGAAACTCTATTCCAAGACGTAGAAACTCTATATGTACGTCATTTCACGATTGAAATTTGGGTACTTCTTAATTTCAATCGCTAGGTCATAAAGCGAACTAATAGACTACATTCAAACATACATTCACTACAGTCACTGACTAGACAACAGCAGAACTTACTTCAAGGCTAGGCTGTCGGCTCTATCCTCGCTGGCTATGCTGGATCGTGGTGAGTTGCCGAGGCGACTGCTAGCGGATTTCCTCCTGAACTCATGAGGATCTGGCTCATCTTTGCTGGTGAATGAAATCCGGGGTGCATGGGAACGCAGCCCACTCACTTTATGTGCTGACACCCCCCGAACCAGCATCTGACTTTGCGTTATATCTGCAACAATAAAATATTTTTTTTATAATATATAAAAAAAAATATTCGGAACGTTCATCTGTTCAAAATGATTCGAAAGCACAGATTATTTTAATACATTAAACCATTCTGTTGCATTCCTTCCTGATCCATCACCAGATGGCGTTGTCGTTGGAACTTAACTTTTAAGGTTTGTAAAATACATTTACTTGTAAACTTTCATAGATCAATTCGCGTTATCAGAAACTGCGTCAAAACCATCTCGAAATTGGAAACGCTGAAATTAGGTTTATACCCAGAATAAAAACAAAATAATATAGGTTATGGTGCCCGGTTTAGTTCAGCATAATTATATTTTAACGCAATTCTTGTAAATGCTATATATATTTTATTTACAAAACTACCAATACCAGACGATAAAGTCCCAGAATCTATAGAATTCGCAATAAAAAATTCCAGTCTCCGCCTTTCCAAGGAACACGGGTCCAAATATTTGCAATCGGGATTTTCAGCGCAATAATAAAATGGAAGAATTGTCTGTACTATCCAAATGGAATAAAATATAAGTTGACTGGCTTATTCTTGTGGCTCTAATTGAAATATATCAATGCCAAGAAACATAGAATAGTGAACATATTATCACTTCAAAACATCGCGGGTCATTTAGCGGCTATCGCACCTAATCATTTGCAATAGAAAATTACATTGCAAATTTAGAACTATTTAGAAAATTACATTGCAAATTTAGAACTATTGCAAGTGAACCTGAATATTGAAACCAAAACATTTTAAAAGCCAAATTTATGTATCCAATAACGTGTGTTTTATCAACTATAATCATGGAAAACTAGGTACTTAGCGCGAGAAACGTTCAAGTTGTCCAAGCTTATATCAGAGTTAGCATAAATTATGAAATTTATGTCAAGATACCCCTCTAGAGATCTGGAGCAGAAGCATACTTTTATAAGTCGAGCTATTTGTTTGAGTGAAGTTGAATAAATTTTATTTTTGTTTTACCAAAGATTTCAATAATTAATTCAAGATTCTAACAATAGTTATGGAACTTTTTATGATAATTTAAACACTAAAGTATATTTTACACTGATTCATATAATTATGAAACGTGTGAGAGCCAATTTAGAGCATTTTAATTAGATTTTTCAATTCTAAATTACTTTTTAGCAACGCACCGTTTGGCTTGACTTTTAGTGATAGTTTTATAGTTAGGAATTCATCATCGTCATTATTATCAACAATATAGAAAAGGCAAACTGCAAGGTATATACCTCCCCCAGGGTTGCCATGACAAACAGTGTCTCATCCACTGACAGTTACAGTTAGATTATAAAAAAATAAAACTGAACAAAATCTTAAATGAAAACGTAATAACGGTACGTAAAAGGCTTGTACGTGGCTCGAATACGTGGGATAGTCAACTTACAAGAGAGGCACTTTTCGTGTGTAACAGATTCACGGAATAATGTGTTATTCCCGTTTCACCTGATGTACTACTAAAAGTGTTCTAATTGAAAGATTTATTAACCTAAAATAAGGTCTTTCAGAGTCTAAAAAAAAACAAAAAACTTTTGCTTGTTTATGTTTTTTTATGTGAAACGATGTCAGATTTTATAAAATGTCACCCCTAAACGGTACAGCGGGATGATAGGGTTTGCATAAAATAAAACGAAATCTAGTTTATTGTTTAACTAGTAGAATTCACTCTCGTGGTACATAGAAAATAATATCCGGTGTGTTATTGTAGTATTTGATAAATGTTTAATATTGCCTAAGACGCAGAAGGTTACGGGTTCGATTCCCGCCGCGGTAAAAATGTTTTTATCATCTGCAAGTATTTGTCTTGGGTCTGGGTGTTTTCTATGTAATAGGTTGGGGAAAAAGTCTTTTCGCATTTTTTAAGAAAATTCAAAACATTTTTTAATATAGTTTATTTACATTTAACTAATGTATGTAGGTACCATTTTGTTCGATAACTTTTTGCCATTTTGTAGGCAGGGACATGATCCCATTGCTATAAAAACTTTGGGGCTTCTGTTCAAAATACCGCGACAAGTGGTTTTGGCAGTCCTCTCGTGATGTTAACCTGACACTGCCTAAAGAATTCTGAAGAGACCGAAACAGGTGGAAATCTGAAGGTGCAAGGTCAGGACTATACGGCGGATGCATTAACACATCCCAGCCAAACTCTCTTAATTTTTGCTGAGTGGCTAAAGATGTGTGAGTTATCAGCTTCTTCAAAAATGGTTCGGTTTCATTACGTCGTAATAAAGAATCACAAATGAGAACACGGTTCATTAGGTTTCTTTCAGTGAGCTCGTGACGTACCCAAATATCGAGCTTTTTTGTGTACCCAGTTTTTTTCAAATGCGCCAAAACTGTTTTGTGGTCAATTCCCAGTTCTTCAGCTACGTCGTAACTACTGATATGCCGATCTTGCTCCACTTTTTCAAAAATGGCATCCATTTTATCCGTAATAGGGCGACCAGAGCGACGTGCATCTTTGACATCAAAATTTCCGGATTGAAAACGCTTAAACCAAATTTGTGCTACTCTCACAGACACTGCACTAGGTCCATAAACATCGCAAATTTTTTTCGCGGCTTGCGTTGCATTTTTACCTTTTTTGTAGTAAAATTTTAAAATGTATCGAATTTCTTCATTAGATTCACTCATCTTAACAGTACGAAAAACAAATAAAAATCACACATTTTCCTAATTTGAATTTGGAATTATCTTCTTTAAAATTTAAACTTTTAATGATACCAAAACCAGCCAGATACAAATAGTATAGCCAAAGATATTTTATTACAAGTTCATACATACAATAATGCGAAAAGACTTTTTCCCCAACCTAATATAATATGTATTTACAAAACAAAAATGGATGTAAGTAGTATATCAGTCATGTAGTTCCCATAACACAAGATCTGCTTACTTTGGGACGAGATGATGCTGTGTGATGAAATTTCCAGCATTATTTATTTACTTATTTTAATTTTTATTTCGCTAAATTTTACACAGTTTATGGGTCTCATAACAATTATTTATCGCTTACTTTCACATTATAAATTAAATGGATTGTGTTGGATTACTACAGCCATAATGAACTTACATATTATCATACATAACTTCTATGTAAAGAAAATTCAATTTGACATAAATTTCGTCATACTTATTCACGCGCCTGTAGTCGTGGCCTGAAATGATTCAATTACTCTTCCGGCGCACAAAATATGAGTATGTCTCTGATTTTGAGATGGCTACCGTTCTCTTCAAATCGGTTCCGGAACATTAGTCAGTCCTATATTACTGGGAGAATTTTCGTACGCAACTTTCAGGCTTTTCTTATGGTTTATCTTTCTCGTTTCGGATATCTATTTTTTGTTGAAGATTATTAACTCAATCGTAAATTATTTTATTTCGTTCAACATTTTATTACTTCAAGACTAATATATTTTTCATTCAACAATCATAGACTATCCTATAAAATGCGAAAATATGAATGGATTGTTTGTTGAACCGATTTCAATAAAACGTATTAGACAGGTATAGTACTTATGTGACCTAGATTTAATAACATATAAAAAAACAATAACATTAAATAACATATTACATGGAGAGTGTTTCTCGTCTTGAAAGTGGGAGTATCGAAAGAATATGATATCAAATGAATCAAATTTTACTACTTAGTGTTTTTTTTTTCGATATCCGCATGTAAGTAAGGCGGTTATCGCATCGCCTTTGAATATTGAAAAGCTAAAGTTTTTGTTTTTAGTTTCAATATAAACACATGAGTGCTGGACATTATCACAATCCGACGGATGAACTCGACAGAGATACTCTGTCTATGTAAAGGGACCTTAAGTTAAAGGATAATTAAAAAGAAAACCCGCCCTGTTTTCTTGCCTTTCTTTCCTGGCTTGGTCGCGGAAGAACAGGCAGTAGATAAAACCGACGTTTCAAAGTGATCCTTGTGATTTTAATGAATAAATGAATTTTGACTTTGACTTTGGTTACGTTATTTGTGCTACCCACGGCTTGGGTAGCACAAATAACCGTGGATAGCATCTGGTAAAAAAAAATATTTCATTGGCTCAGATGACAGCTCAAATGTTGAAATATCCACATCAGGCTTCAGGGTGGATATGATTATCTGAAGACACCCTTTTTCAGTTGGTAGTCTTTTTCGCTAGAAGTGTCCCAAAATAATTTAAACACGGTGAGGGAAGGATACCTTTATCTTAGGCAACTCATTCAGAGGTACTATCAGGTAAAAAAATCAGCGGAACAACACAAAACCACCTTCTTATGATATCTTATTCGCTGTACGCTCAGATACAAGAATCACAACACCGCTACATTCTACCACTTATGCACACTATCACTAATATCACTTCATTTGTGAGAGTGATAATGTGCTTATTTGGTACAAAGAATCTCGTAAAGTCTCTTACTTTATGAGCCTATGCTATTTCTTCAGGTTTTTTCATTTAAATTACATTAACAAACCGCGATTGCACTTCGCTATAAATTACTTTGAGTCAATTTTATGATCAGAATTACTACAAAAACGCGTCATCTCAACTTGGACACACAACTGGGATTTATTCAGTAGTTTCGGCTCGCGTCCTAGATATTGGGGCATGGAATGATGCGATCTACTTTATTGCCAACCAATTTATTGTTTGTTCTAACAAAGAAGACATAAAATATTTATGACAGATCATAACGTGCGAATTGTTGTTTTTTTGATTTGAAGATAATTTTAGACGTATTTGGATATTTGCTTACTTAGTTTGGTTCCAAGGATACCCACCATGGGTATTAAAGTCGTGAGTGTGTTTGTTTTTAAGACATGTATTTAGTCCGTTTCTCTTGATTTACTTTTATGTTTGTATGTTTAGAACACAAAAAGCTAGTAAAAATATGATGAATAGCTTGCAAGTTTGGTACAAAAAATGTGCATATAAACTCTTTATTTATTTATGTACTGCAAATGATTTTGAAATATTTATAAAGCCCTTTCATTTAATAGTTACACAACCTGCCTCTGCCAGGTCATTAAATTTATGTCATGTCAAATCGTGTAACCCACTGTAACACACGTTTCGCGGATATTAAAATATTCAAATCGTGATATGGTTTTCAGTTGATTTAACGCTTACTGTGAATTTATAATTAAAATTATAATAAAATATATAAATTTATCACATACCATCTTTTTCAATTGTTACACTGTTTTTAAAGAGAAAAAAATCACAATGGACTCCTATTTTCATTGGTCAAGAGTTTTTACCCGCGACACAAGTAGGCAGTAATGTCTACGGGTATTAGGTTGTTTGTTGGTTTATAAGTTTAGTTGTCTGTAAACTATTTTTACACGCTTTAATTAGTTCCACCTGTAACTAATTAACTAAATAACAAACAAACAATGTATCATATCTTGGAAGTCAATTTTGACCTACTTCTAATTGTCGTATCCAAATGAAACTTTCTATGTGTATGTAGTTCGGATAACAATGCTATAATTTGGTATCTTGGAGCTGATCTAAAAATGGAGCCAAGAGGTGGTAGTAACACAATAAAACAATTGACAACAACTCCGGTCAAACAAACGGATATTCAATTCAATATCAATATTATGGATATATAGAGCAATAATCGGTGTCATTGCCTTCGTCTAAATAAAAAGTTATAAAATACATTTATTCACAAGGGTTATACAGGCAAAAAGAACATACAAAAAAATACAGATGAAACAGCTAACTATCTAAAGACCGTTTCAAATGATTTATAGAGTTCAAATGATCCTGATCACTACCAGACGGAAGCTTTCCCGAAATACTAGCCGCATTGCAACGCTGATTGGCAATGCTAATGCGTTGACCCAGATGAGCCAGCTCTCTGGTCATAAAAAGTAATTACTATTAAACTATGAATCCTGTCGAAGCCACTGGTACGAAGTAAAATATAATTTTAATACTTCTGGGAAACTCGTCACAAAAGTAATGAGACTAACGAACCATGATGAGGTTTGCATCACTGAACCGATGCTGGCACTTGTCGAGGCGCTGATTCAGTAAATTATAAAGATAAACAGACGAAATTGTAGGGTTGGAGAAGGAACTTTATGGTCAGGGACAAGGCTGCTTGGTGATTAAATATAAATTAAAATACGTAAAACTTGTGTGCTCTGTGTCGACGTTTATTGGGAAGAGATCGAACGTATCTAAAGCACAGACTAAAAATACTTCATGTCTCTAACAAAGGTAAATAGAAAAAGAGACTGAGCAATTAATTTTGAGAGCCAACTGTTCAATAACTCAATTCGATGTCCTAAAAAAATATTGAAGGGATCTGTTTTTCCGCGATGTTAGAAATGGGGCGTCGAAATTCTTTAAAGCAAAACGATTAAAGTATCTAATGATGTTGGGAGGATCCCTGAAGGTAAGAAATTGATTCCTAATACATAATCTGTTAGTAATCATTTGAATTCCTACATGATAAGACGTAGCAAAACTCGTACCATAGCTACGAGTGAGGTGAAATGTTCGTAAATATTTCGTTTATTTGGGTAGAAAATATTGCTCTATTTCCGTTACACGAAGGTGGCGTGTATACTCTTGATTTGTTTTCACGCTGACGAGCCAATCCCCGAAGAAATCTCTTTGGGTAGCCCCCAAGGATCGTTCGAAAAATGTACTGCAAATGCGGTAAAAGCGGCGATGTGATAATTTATAATACAGTCAATGTAAAAAAACGACTTCAAATAACGGGGAATTGATAAAAAGTCCATTACCCATTTTTTCACCCTTAGGAGTGGTATAGTTTCACAAAATTTACTCTACCTTTTAAAAAATAAATCATTAAAATCAATAAAATAAAATTAATAAAATTGGCAAAGATATCCGTAACTTACACACAAGAAAAACACAGACAAATTTAGAACCACCTCCTTTATAAAATCGGTTGATAGTAATTAAATCGCAATATTCGCGATAAGTTTGCAGTCCCTAGTTTCTATCCTGTCGGTACTCTATCATCAGATCCTCACATGCTAACGTTATCTTGCTCTCTCGGGATGACACTTTCGAATACAGAACCAAAGTAAAATCACCCACAATAAATTTCGGGTAGTCGTGATTCCATACGGTAATGATTTTTTTAAAGTTTTACGGGCTTAAAAAATATCTCAGGAATAAAACTTTTACGAGACTACCTCGGGATCATTATCTATACAACAACAAAAGAATCATCAACATCGGTTTTACATCTGAAAATATCAAGTATCAAACACACACAGTAATAATAAAAAACAGCCGAATTGAGAACCTCATCCTTTTTTTGAAGTTGGTTAAAAGTTAACAAAACAGGCTGATTTATTCAATCTTATTGGAGAACGTAGAAGAGCAATTTAGGCATGTCAAATACGCCATGGACGTAGTTGTAAAAAAATGGCTATGGCCATTTGTGGTCTAGCCAAGGGTGAGAAGGGTATTTTTTGTATCTCTAGAGTTCTGTTAAAGCTTGCTTTTAAATATAATACCAATAATATATTTTCTATTCTATTCTATTCTATTCTATTCTATTCTATTCTATTCTATTCTATTCTATTCTATTCTATTCTATTCTATTCTATTCTATTCTATTCTATTCTATTCTATTCTATTCTATTCTATTCTATTCTATTCTATTCTATTCTATTCTAATATATATCAGAGAGAAAACGTTATGTTTTGGTTGCTCGCTTAAACGTCGCTATAATGTCGGTAGGTGTTGATTTACGAATGGTAAAGTGCCGTGTAAAAGCCGAAGCTGTTTATTGATCAGATATTGTGTGAGGTGAGGATGGTAATATACAGCTCTGATCATTCGCGCTATTCGCTCGCTGTATTACAATGGATATGCTAAGTGATTCTTGGCCGAGGCCCAATTCTCGTTTTTCTTTCACAACCAGGTATCTATATGATATTGCGACAATCTACTGTCGACCCTCTTCCAATTTAAATATTGGCGTTTTTCTAAGGAATATTAAACAGGTAGGAGAAAAGCTGTGTTCAATATGGGAAACTAGCGAAGCACTTAGAGCACCAAAAATTAAGAGTCCCCAACATTTATTGAAGCTATGAAGAAATGTGGTAATCGATATCCAATTAGTTATTTACGTTATATCTCTTACATGTGCGGCCTAGCCTGATTTTTTCTAGCCATAGTTTGGATAATTTTGATCCTCGAAACCAGCCAGAACAATGATGAGAATTACTGTGGTTTGATGTAGAGATGCGCAAAATAAATATTTTGAAAGAACAGAGATTTACAAGTCTATTTGTTTAGAAAATTTAAATCACTCTTATGTATAGGTATTTTCTATGTATGTTATGTATGTATTTACAAAAAAAAAATATAAGTAGTATATCAGTTATGTAGTTCCCATAACACAAGCTCTGCTTACTTTGGGGCTAGATGATGCTGTGTCAAAAATGCTAATTTAATCTCTTTCTCTTTTTGACCGATGTACATCTTTTTTACTAATCATTCCTGTGTTACACATGTCTACTTTGAAGGGTTCGGTGAAATAACCGACTCATGCTGGTTCTCAACTCATTGTAAGAACTATGATGACCAAAAGTTTGATGTGTCTGTTGAGGGATCGACTTCAAGAAACAATGAAAAAAATCTTTGGATACGTTTCGCTTGGCAATTTAAGAACCTTATTTATTAAGTATTTTTAGCTGATAGATAGATTTTTTTGGGGATTTGGTGTTTCCTAATAGTGACCTCACTCATATAAAATGCAGTTTTGATTTTATAAAGGAAGAAACATTATGCTTAATACACATGTCTGTTTGTTAAAACATTCATTTAGTAAAAAGTGTGATCCGTAGATTTGCAAAGTGCATTAAAGTGCACAAAAATTCACTGCCGTAGTAAAAATCAGACAGTAAAGGCATTAACGACCTCTGTGGCGCAGTTAGCGTAGCCCCGCCTGCGACGCAGAATGTTGCAGGTTTGATTCCTGCCGTGGGATAAATGTATGTATATTCCCATAATACAAGCTCTGCTTAGTTTTGACTAGATGATGCTGTGTGAAAACTTCCAGCATTTTTATTATTATTATCTGTAGAAGTAGTGTATCAATCATGTAGTTTCCATAATACGAGCTCTGCATAGTTTAAGGCTAGATGCTGCTGTGTGAAAAATTACCAGAATTGTTTATTTAAATTTTATTTTTTATAGTTTATTTATTTTATTAACGGTGTTTTAATATTGCACTACCGAAACAGTAACAAGAAGTAAAGTCCAGACGATTTTTATTACATATTATATTCATCCGAATTGCTAAAATTAAATTACAATGAAATGAATAACATTTATTCAGCACTACATTAAAAAATAACAAATAATGTAGAATGATTGTGGAACAGTTAACACAAAAAAACACAACTACGGGACTTATAAAAAAAACTGTAAAAGAAATGCAAATAGACAGTTCAGTTGCGCCAAAACAGTGTCAGCACAGCATAATAGGGCAGAACACGTTTAGTTACCTCATGTTTTTGTTAACATCCATACAACCATGGTAATAAATAGTTTACACAAACTCGAAGAAATTATCTTACATGGATACATGCAAAAAAAATAACCCCACGTAGTTAAAGGCGTGCCATTTCACGACAGCTATTTCCAAGAAACACTAGCAAGAATTTCCACATGCCACCTAATTTTGAAGCTAATATATTGTGAGAGGTAACACCTAAAAAGGCGGCAGCTTTCCAAGATGTCTTAATAATTCATGGGCTTGGCATGGAATGGTAGATTAAACCCGGAAAACGCTAGAATAAACCTGTTTTTGAAACGAAAACAAAATAATGTCATAATAAAGTAAGTAAGGAATTAGTTAAAAAGGCTTGTTAATTAAAAATGGCGACGGCTAATTAGTCCGACATATTTTATGTTTTTAAACCAAAGAATATTCAAAAATATATACAGCATAAACATAAAGACCTGCCCCCTTATAACACTAGAAGAGCTTTTATAAATTGCTAAACTTGAGAAAATGAGCGCCCTTGACTTGTTCTCATAGCAACTTTGCTAGGACTCTCTGTGTCGTGGTTATCAGGAACTGCGAGTACCATGGTACCATGGTAACCGGGACAAATATCTGCAGATCATGCAAACATTAGTACGGCAGTGGTCATCGAACCACCTCTTGTATCTCAATTTGCTACTCGTCCACAGTGCCACAGAAATCGTAGAAAAAGGAACCTTTGTCAAAATGATGTTCCTCGTGGTAAATTAGAATATGAGAATATACCTACGTATCTGTAATCGTTATTTATTGAAATGTTATTAATAAAACTATATGTATTAAATTCGCCTTGAACTGTGAATTCAGAGGAGCCCCTGGGAACATACAACTTGTGTCTGGCATTGTATCTATCCTTCATCAACAGTTATTAGCATAATTACATTAAACCCATTTGCGTAGGGCAATTGCCGCTATGAATTTAAAGAAACCTTTTTAATTAAAGCCAGAATAAATCATTCTGGATTTAATTAAAAAGGTTTCTTTAAATCAATGTACTTAAATATAAAAAGTTAAAATGTCCTAAAGGTCTCGCGAAAAAATACCAAACAACCGCAGTGTTTTTTTTTATATTGGCTTTTTGTGGCTTAACACTTTCCCTAAGGAAGTGTTTGTGCTGGTGAAGAACATAGCTTTCAATGGCCTTATTTAAACCGGTAATCTGCATTTTAATATTTATTATAGTATTAATTGATATCATGTACACAGTTTAGTAGAAAGTATTAAAACAATACATAAGGAGTAGGTAGGTATATGAACCCCATTAGGGCGCTGCAACTTTGAGTTCGATTGTGTAGGTTGCTAAGTAACTCTTTTTAAACTGTAATTAAGCTTAAAATATAATTCAATTAGAATATGTTATAATTTGTCGTAAGGATGAAGAAATCATAAAAAGTAACTTACAAAACCATAATCAAATTAAATCGCAATCTAGTTAACAATGAAATAATTAATAAGCAAATTAAATCTATAGTAAAATTTGATGCGCTAAATTCATCGATTTATTTAATGCAATTATATGTTTCACTTTATTTGAATTTGGGAAACATTGATTTTATAGCTAAAAATATAGGATATAATATATATATATATATCCCTATACACGGAAAAAATGCACAACTCATTCCATTTCAAAAACTGATAAGAAATACAAACCCTCATTTTGAAGGTAGAATTGACGTTATAGTTAATTTACTACAGTAGATATAATTTGCGGCCCTAAAATAGAGTCAATCTCACTAATCTTATATCATCTTTATTTCATAAAGGAAAACCGAATCAACCGAATAAAAAATACGTTCAACCAATCAAGGTAAACAATGTATGTTTACCTGTGATCATATTTCATTGCCGCACATTCATTTCAACTATTTACTTCTGAAGTTCATGCTGTTTTCACCCGCGGCAAAAAGAAATTGATTTCATTAAAAAGTCAGGCATAAGGAATAATCCTGTATTTTAATTAAGAAAAAAACCGTTCAATAATTTATCATGCATACTTTTAATACTTCAAAATGTCATAATCGTTGTCTTTAGAAGTGTTTTCGCTGATTTAACTTGGGTTTAAAAAGACCCGCATAAAAAAATATTATCAGTCCTTCTGTAGTCCTAGTTAGCCTTTCAGAGCAGGCGATGCATTAGATTCTGGGTTTTAAACCAATACGTGACGATAAACACTTTCCTTAGGCCACATGCTTGTTTGTTCTCTATTTAAATAAAATAAGTATATGGCGGTACTGGGATATTACTTACCTACGCAATGTTTCTTAATACTCCTTATTTTGAAACATCTTCACTTTGGTTTTGTTGCAATGCTCATTTCCGTCGACGGACAAACAGGCCGTAATCCTGAATTCATTACATTACAATTACTCACGTCAAGTCCCTAGGTAAAAGCTATCTGACAACTGCCAGAAATTCGATCAAAAATATGAATATTGAATTAATTTTACTTTTAAGAGTAAGCGAACTTCGAGTATTCAAGTCGCAATATTGAATTTATTAGTGTCTTGCATTAAAGAAAGAAAAGCATAACATAATTTTTAAATGTTTTCGATAAGTTCGGTTGTAAGACGTCATCTAAACGGCTGGAGAAAATAGTTGTATAGCCTAATCAATTCTTTGTTTATTATTAATTGCTTTCATGCACATAACATATCTGTATAGGTCTTAGGTAATAAAAAATAATAATTAAATAGGCAGGTAGGTACATGAGCCCTGTCAGGGCGCTGCAACTTCGTTAGTTCGTTACAAAATATTACAAAAAAAAAAGCTTTAAAAAAACCTAATCAAATTTAATAACCTTCATATAAATTAATGTTCGGTAATCAATAGTCGGTCAGTAAAATGTCGAATCAATTTAAATACAATAAAATTCTTATAAATAAATGTCGTGATAATGTATCATGTCAAAATAAAACTCATTAAAAGTAATAACAATTATGTCACATTTTGAAAGAACATGTCAAAACAATTTATAATTAGGTATAACTAGTAAAATTCAAAATATATGTCATAAAAAATAAATTTCGAAAATAGCATAAATAATAAAAGTCTAATTTGTACCCTACCTGCAGTTTATCAGTCATAAATTCTTCCAAGTGTCATGGTATGTTCCTAAAGTTAAAATGAATGAGTATAGTTATAAAATGATAAATGTTACAAATCACGTTTAAAATGGTTTCACTTAATTTAAACAATTCAGAATGGAAAAGCATAGGCAAACTAGAATAGAACCTGTATAATACTAAGCTTTTCATACGTTTAAGCCTGTTAAGATCTACTAGCTTCTGCCCACGGCTTCGCCCGCGTAGTACCCAGATAAAAAGTATTTTTAGTAGTTTTTGCGTGAAAGAGTAACAAACATCCATCCTCCCAAACTTCCGCGCGGAAGGATAGGATACTTATAAAATCGAATCTCTTGACTGACTGACTGATCTATCAACGTACAGCCAAAACTACTAAGTCAACTAAGTCAAACTTATGTTCCAACTTAGTAAGTAGGTACTCAGTTGGAACATAGGTTTATTTTATCACGTAAGCATGTGCTTAGAAAGTATTTTTGGAATTTCCACTTTAAGCGGGGGAAATGGGGCGTGACTTTGTATGAAAGTCTTTGTTCTTTAAAGTTAGATACAAGAAAATTGGAATTCAGCTACTGAGCATTCATAAATAATGGCGTGTTTCAGGGTTTTTGAATTTTCATATTTTAAGGGGATGGGATAATAGTTTTAAACACAACTCCATACGTGCAAAACCGCTGGCAACAGCTAGCAGTTTATATACGAGTATTAAAGATAAATATATACCAAATCTCAATAATTTCAATCCAATGCCGCAGTTTTCAGAGAATAATTTAAATTTTGGTTTGAAACGTAGATTTAAATTATTCAAATGACAAACCTTACATTTGTGCCACAGCAAGTGCGAATTTGGATAACTAGTTCTGTAATCCGTAATCCACCGTAATTGATTAACCGTCTTCTGAATATTAACTGTTTGCATTAGCATTGCTGTTCAGCGTTGCAATGTATTTTTGAAAAACTTATCCCTTACTAAACATAAACATTTTTAAAACGCTTCTGTCGTTATCTGGATCTTCTCTCTGTCTTAAGATAGCAAGAAGATAGATAGATTGTTTCATCTAAATCTTTATACCTTAGTTGTATTTCTGTTTGATAAAGCCATTGATTGACCTGTGATGAGTGACGATCATTATTATTATTAGCAGCCAGTAGAGGTTCACTGATGGATATAGGCCTCTCCCAAAGAGTACCACGACGAACGGACTTAAGCCACTTCCATCCACAGACTTTCTGCGTTGCCGTCGTCCGGCTCGTGTGACCATCCGAGAAATGGCATCAATAATAATAATTTTTTTTCGCAATAACTTTAAAAAGATAATTGCCTTATATTGCGTGCCTTGACTTGTTAGAGGTAATTTTATTATTTAATAATTCATATCTGTTTGTCCATTTTTATTCCCAATTAACAGCCTTCTCTACACGTCATAAGAGTACTTTATAAACAAATAAACACGCTCACGGCGGAATCCTCAGATATATACTAAGTAGGGGGTAGGCAGAGGCACATCATATTATAGTAGTACTTTCGAGTACTATGCCTATCGAATGTAATTAAAAAATGGAGTATTTCGCTGTTTTACAATCTTTCGTAAATAAACCAGTTTTACGACAATCAAAGTAATTACTTACTTTATTAATTTGATAAATATTTAATTTAGCAAATCTAGGAGCGTGAAATGTAATTTTGCTTATCTGAGCTTTGAAGAGGGTTTATTGGTATAATCAGTTTCAAGCATTTTATAACGACCACTTAGGTACGCAGATAATGGAACTATACTGCGGGATAAGGAGTTGTAAAACCACGATGTATGAAGCGCAATATTTAAAAACAAATCAAAAGCTAAAAAAAAATATTCAATCTTACAAGGTACGTACATCATATAACTGGGAACTCTTTTGTTATGTTTAAGTAAACCTGTCTTAAAAGAGTCCCCTCTATTCTTAGGTAAGATGCGATAAGATATAGTTATCAATATGCACAAAGTATCTATATTATTTTCCAAAATCTTAAATCGGTTTTGTACAAAGACACAGTGATTATAAAATTAGATATAGTAATTTTATAATGCTATTTTATTACACTCTTTGAACCTTTTTCACTTCAACCAATCCAGAAGATACAGTGTGGGATGATCCCTACCCGCTGTACCGAAGTCATTGAAAAAGTCGCAGAAAATCAAGACCAATATTAGTGGCAGTAAGTGAACTTCTTTCGTCTGTTGATTAAACATTATACATACTATCAGAAGGAACTGATATTATAAATGGGCGAATATGGTGTTCGTCAGTCACAATCTTCGCAAAAGCTATATCGATTTGGATGAATATTGGAATAGAATAACACGGCTTACTTATCATCCCTTACTAAACATTAGGCCTTGCTAAAATGATTTTATTATTTGTGCTCCAACACAATGTTCAGAATGGTATAGGAAAATATTTTGAGGAAACAGGCATGCTCTATTAGAAATAATTCGAAGGCATGTGAATTAGGTTAGTTTTCCGATAAGCGGCGATGGTCCTGTACTGTACAGTATAAATTTATCTATATCCATGGGTATCATGTGATTACAGTCGTGTGTTTTTTTTCTACTTTCTGTTCACGTACGACCGTTTTTAATCCCTTGTTATCATTAGTTCAGTCCTCTCCATCCAAAGCTATCAAAATGGACATTATCAAAGTTTGTAGTACTTATATAAGCTAAGCTTATATATTAGATAATTATTTGATATGCAATAAAATATTTTCTATCCATCTACGATGCGGTAGAAGCCATGGGCACAAGTTAGTAGCGAATAAATAAATCTTCCACTCACATTTTCATAAAAGCTATGGTCGCGATGGCGTCATCTTGGTCAAGGGTATGTTAAAGTTTGCATCTGAATAATCTGAATGGTCTCCCTTGAGCATCCACTATGCGTTCCACAACCTTGACATTCAGCCGTCAGAGATAACTGTGCTCGAGGGAAATATCGTCAGCTCGCATCGTTACATCGTTGAAAAGAACAGGGATGGCGTGAAAACACATATTGTTTTGGATATCCAAAGGACGTTGGTAAAACATCTAAAATAACACATAAATCATTGTAATCCATAACAATGTAAGGAGCTTCTGTGAGATGCTTCTTAATTGTTCCCCGTTGGATAAGGAACTCATAAACTGCAGATCACGAACATCATTTACGATGAAAAGTATCAGTTGACCTTATTGATTACTGCTTATGTAACTAACACGATTTTGAAAATCAATTACACTAGTTACTTACTATTAAAAAACATCAATTATAAATTAATAACGAATAAATTAAATATATATAAATAACATTTTATAAAATAAATCAATACAGAATAAATAATAATTAAAATAATATTAAGAAAACAAACCAAAACACACAAACGTCCTTTCATTTTAACAGACCTTATGATTGAATAAATTCAAGAGTTTGAAGAATTCGTCCAGCCTGTTCATATTGCTGCTTTCAACGTAATCTAAGCTATGAATTACATTTATTCAGACAACAACGAACAAGCAGGTATATACAAAAAATAGAGATGAAACAGCTTGCTATCTATAGACTTTTGTAAACGATGTATAGATGGGTCAACTGATCCAGAAGCGGAAGCTATGAAACAAAAAAAAAATAAACACGCTCATGACTATGAACATCCTTCAGATATATACTTAGTTAGGTAGATCTTTATGGATACCAATACAGAGGTAGTCAGAACCACATCCAAACATTATTCTTGTATTTCTGCTGCTGGTGTTCGTGACTGTTCTTTCAAATCCATATTAATTATTAAACTAAATTCGTGATTATAGAAATACCCATTGGCCAAACTACAGTGTAGCAGTGAGGATTTCCGGAATAATCCAAGCTTTCACCACGTTGCATTTTTTTTACGTTGGCATTCAGCATCATACGAGATAACAGAGCCCCAGGGAAATTTCCATATGTGGTAAAAGCGCGCCATTTAGCTCGGAGGCAGAGAGATGGAACATCATATTTTTTTCTACAATTATATTATAAAGAGGTAAAGTTTGTAAACTAGGAGGTGATCTCAGAAACTACTTATCCAATTTTAAATATTTTTTAACCAATATTTAGAAAGAACCTTCAGGGAGGGGCCTATGCTGTATATTATGCAGTTAATAAAAAAGTGCTTTTCGTAGAGACAAATTATGCAAAGGAAATCGAAGAAAAAACTAATGCGTTTCCTACGAACGCTGCCTCAACGGTAAGATCTATTTCTCATCGGCTACTTTTTACCTGGGTACCACGCGGATGAATTCGTAGGCAGTAACTTGTTTGTAATAAACAGTTTTGTTCTACCAGTCATAGATACCAGTGATTCTGTGAAGCCTTTTCGGAAACTAAAGCGAAGATAGCACTAAAATAATTGCCGTCCTTTACTTATTAGACTGAAACAAAGGAGATGGTGTTATTTTATCAGTATTTCAACTGCAACTTAAACTGCACTCTATTATCCCAAGATTGTGTAGATTACTCAACAGCTTTGTAAGTAAAGGCAATCCTGTAGACATTTTTTAAGACAAGCTTTCAAAATAAAAATTTACAGAGTTTGTAACTCAATTTTCCACCTGATTCTTTATACGATTACATTTTATTTTTAATTGTATTCATATTTAGTCATATTATGTATTACTATTTAACTTTTTAAACTATTTAAAACTATTAAGGCTTTTCATGTAAAATTTTCTTTATAAAATATGTTTATGCGAAACTGTTAAAATTTGCATGCTGTGTTCATCTGTAATTGGAATTACATGTAAATTAGATAGGCACAGTTTATGCAGTTTTATTTATCTCGTTACTTTGCTGAGTTCCATAACTATTATTCATCATAGCTATTACTCCCAAAACCCTCATTCATATTTCATAATGACCAAAAGGGCTGGAAGCACAGAACTCGTAAAGGTAAACTTAACGAGCAAATGAAGTAAGTTACTATGAAAATTAAGTGAGTAAGTGAATACTCGTGCATACAAGGACAGGACTTCAAGTTGGACTGAGTGTTCTGGGGGGTGGGGGGTAGGGGGGTATTACCAACTCGTACACTGTCATTTTTTTTTAATACAACTAAAGCGGCAATTAATCATACGGCCCCACCTGCTTACCAACGTAAGCGGTTACCGTAACGTATAGACGCTTGCATCACCAGAGGTATCACTCGCGCGTTGTGACCCTGAGACATAACGACTGAAAAGTAGCATATGCCTATAATTTCAGTACTTAGAAATTGCTCTTAAAAACATCCACTAAACATCGTTTCCCATTGTTGGGCTCCTTTTTAAATAGATAGATAGAAATTGCTTTATTGATACGATCAAACAAGAAAATAGTGAACTTAATGCTAATTAGAATTTTCTTCTAGGTAACCTTTGTGTAATAAAGATTGGGGCGGTAGTTTGATAGATTACCAAAAAAAAAGTAAAATTTAAGCCAGTCATCAAGTTCGGTTTAGCCATTCGAATATTAATCCGTGCCATTGTTGGATACATAGGTACATACATACAAACATACACACAGTTAAAGTAGTATATAAGTCATGTTGTTCCCATAATACAAGCTCGGCTTAGTTTGGGACAGCATCATCTATGCTGTGTGAAAAATTATCAGCATTATTTCTATATTTATTAATTTAGTGCCAATCGAACAAAGTGATGTTGTGATGTTGTTTGAAGTCGGTTAAAAACTAGCAGACAGCATAATACGAGTGGCGCACTAATAAATTCCGGAATGAATAAGAAAAAAAATAGTCAAAAATGAACTTGTTGTTTCTCATAAAATTATCCGTTTGCGTTCATGAAATTTTTCATACGAATAAACAAATTTAAAAAACATTTATGCCACCCCTCCGTGGTGACCTCGGAAACATGTATTTCATTCTCTTCCACAACCTCTTCCGGTGATGAAATTTGTTGACCACGTATTTGGTTCTTTATTTTTGGAAACAGATAAAAGTCACAAGGTGCCAGGTCGGGATTAGTATGTCGGTATGCAGTACGTTTTTCACCATCAAAAGTTATTTTGTCCGTCTGACCGTATTACGGTTATTTTTACGGAGTTCGTCTATAACTTCCGGCAAACAAATGGTCGTGTACCAATCGCTATTCATTGTCATTATGAAGATTCTCCAAAGCAACAGTAGCCAAGTGTCGAGTTTTATTAAAAAAAAGAAGAAATCATCTGCTTAGCGGCAATTTTCAAGAGCGCCACTTTGGTTTGTTTCGGCTCATCTTGAAAGACCCAGACAGTTGATTGCTGTTTTGTCGAGAGAGCTGCTGACCTCAAATTATACTTAAAATATACTACTATTTTAAGTATAATTTGAGGTCATACTAAGAATATTTTAAATATTGTAATTACTTTTTAAATATGTCCTTCCTCCTCCTTTCTGTGTTCTTGTTGTTGCCAATTAATACATTTATTGCTTCTTTTCTTTAGTTATGTAAGTTGGTCAGTCCGGAAACATATAGTATGATGTACACTAAAATAACACATTACACATTAAGTGGAATAGTATGATGTACACTAAAATTACACATTACACATTAAGGTGAGTAGGTACTTAGTTCAAATAAACTATGTTTTATAACTTTATAACTAAGTATAGAAAATAGAGTCGTGCATTAGGATTAGGGTTGGCACTAATTTAGTTCTCTAATACTTTACATTTTAACCAGAACAAACCCTCAGTGCCTAACACATCTGGTTGTAATAATAATAATAATGCTGAACATTTTACACACAGCATCATTTAGCCCCAAACTAAGCAGAGCTTGTATTATGGGAACTATATGACTGATATACTTTTTTATACATAGAGAACACCCAGACCCGAGACAAACATTACAAACATTTGTCCCGCAGCGGGAATCGAACCCGCAACCTTTTGCGTCTCAGGTGGGCCTTCGCCCACTAATCTATATATTAAAATCAACTGCGACATGTATGAAATATCAATACTTACGGCCATTAGCGATTTGGCTGATTTTTTTCCTGAGTTTGTGATTGTCAGCACAACATTTTGTATGAATTTTTTTTTGGAAAATCCACCGTAAAGTCTTAAATTTGGATGAACCGTGCGAAGCCGGGGAGGGTCGCTAGTTCACTATAAATTTTATAACAAAGCCATTCCATAAACTACCTTTAGAGTAGTATCTATTAACTATTCTGGAATCGTTTTCTGTCGATCCCAAGTTCTGAACTGATCAGCTAAGCCATTTAAATTCACCAATAATGTAACCTTAATAGAAACAGGGTGAGACGGGGTTTCAATAATCGTCCTGGCAAGCGGCCAAATGTAGTAAAACATTATGACGCTGGTATTTAAGGCCTCAAATGGGTATACATTATTGGGTATTACAGCTTAATAGGTTAAAATTTATCAAATAGGTTTATTTAACCAAAAAGTATTTGAGTGCCTAGTTTTTTTGGTTCCTTCAAATTATACGATAGAAAGGCGCTAAGATTTTTCTAAATCCTTAAATGAAATGGTCTTCCTTTAGTTTTAAATATTATGTTATTTAGAAGGAATTGATCATTGTAATCCCCCCATCGATCTAAATCGATCGTCATCATCCCTTTCGATCAGTATATATAAATACAGATTGTTTTTTTCACATATAGCGAATTCGTGCCCACGAATGCCCCCGTGCCATGCGATTTATTAAAATCTTTGATTATAGTTTCACTTACTTTAGAAAAAGAAAAATTTCGATTAAGTAAAACTTCCTAACTTCAATATTTAAAGTACTTGTTTTCCATGTAGCATGGCAACGTACACACTGTATAGAGAGCTCCCTTATACTCCAGTCAATCTATGTCTACGGCTATTGCAAAAACCAAAAAAGATGAACTTATTAATCACCAACTATATACGTATATCTACGAAATTATTAAAAATCTTTCGTAGCCCTAAATACAAACGCTAGAGGAAAGATGTAGTATGAAAAAACTCGACGCGGGCTTTCCATAATGTATAAGGGAGCTTTAAATAAATTAAAGGCTTCTGGAACCACTTGTTAACCCTCCGTTACATGAACACGTTCTTTGCACTTCATAAACCCATTTACAAAACTATCCAAACCACAAGGACAGCCTTTTCTATTATAATGAAGGTACCCTGAGTCAAGGATCCTCAGTGAGGGATAAGTAGCTATTTTTTACAGAGCTCCAACAAAAGCCATTTCAGGGTAAGGTTCAGAAAGTTAACAGGCCTTTTTAGGAAAATAATGAGGCCTTTTTCGTGGAATGTTGGTGTCATATCTGTTGAAATAAAAAGCTTAATCAATCTGAAACAGTGTAACTGCGTATGTATTTTTATTTTGGTTGCAATTTTCAAACTTTCACGATCAGGAGCCTAACCATAAAGTCTTTTTGCGATTTAATACAGGCAAAGATAACAAATCTTTAAAGACGCTATGGCGTTGTCATATAACCGTCATTCGTAAAGCGGGACTAAAACTTGATGGTTAGGCCCCAGTTAGCATAATTTTAAGTTTTATACTTTTTTTAGAATAGGTAAACGCGATGATGTCTAGTATAATCCGGGTACAGTTTTATTATAATAACCAGCTTACAATTTCATTATATTTTAAATTCAACAAAATGTATTATTTCCCAACGAAGTAGGTAATATTTATAATATTTCAATACTGTTACTGTACTGATGTGTTTGTCAGCAATTAGTTTTTTTTATATCAAAATGATTTGTACATTCCGCAAAACATATAATCTTATCCCTGACATAAAGCGAATTTTTGAATATTAACTTCCACTCAATGGGTAATCTTCACAAGGAATGGCTGCAAAGGTATTTTATTTGTGGCATGAGAGCATACATGTCGTGGTTGTTTGTGTGTGGAGGTTTCCCAGCGGGTGTGACAAATGTAACGTCAGCACCACGTACGTTTCCGCCACTTCACAAGGCAGACGCGACGATGGCACAAATTTAGAAACGGCAGGTCTCTGAAAGTGCACGTATGAGTTTTTTCACCCTGGTGTTTTGAGTTTTTTGGCCACTCGAAAGGCTTTTCAAGAAAACTTCGAAAACCTGTAACTCGGTACTCATAGCAAACGTGGGTCTAAATAGTAGTCAAGTTAAAGTCAAAATCAATAGATTTTGAGTAATTGAAATCACAAGTACCATATTATAAACGTCTACTTAAAAACTACGCGAATTTACGTCAATTCCTCGTGCATGACCAAATCTAGAAGAATCAGGCAATTTTGATGATCCTTCATTCAGCTTTAGTGTGGTGCCAGTAAAACGAGGTGAACCCATAAATTGAGAAATAATAGATTAGAATGCCATATAAATAAATAAAATATAATTAATACTGAACTTTTCCACACAGCATTATGATATTATATGTAATTTTGCGATTGTAATACCTAAATCTGATCTGTCCCCCTGTTACAAAAAAGGGGACAGATCGAACTTTTTTCCCAACTGTCACCCTAGTGGGACAGAATAGGGTGACAGATGGGAATAATTCTTATTTAACCCTAAAGTAAGAATAATAATAGAATAAACATTTAATTGGCAGCAATAAACAATGAAAAATTAATGGTTATTAGTAAATAGGCCGACAAATAAAAGTAAAGTTAGTCATTAGATTTTACGTACAACTCCATTTTACAGTTAAACTAAGTTTTAACTTCGAAAGCTCAAAGCTTTTCACTTAGTTCCCAGCTCGGTGTCACGGTTGGAGAGTGGCCAATATAGAATTTCCGAGCTTAATAAATGTAATTTGACTTCACCGTATAATAATGGCCGACCATTAGATTGGGTCAGTCACTGGAAGACTATTGAAGAGCGATTCGAAAGTCAGCACTTACTCACTATAACGATCTTGGTCATTACTTTCAAGCTGTAGTCAAGTTGACTTTTTACAATAATACATGGGATTGACAAAGTCAAAGTCTATTTCAAGGATAAAACCTTCCACATATAAACTACGTGAATTTAATATTTAAAGTGAATTTATGCCGATTGCTAGCTGTGGGAATTTTCACGTAAATTACAATCGTTGGAGGCACCGACTAAGTTTCGACTACTTTCGAGAGTCTTCATCAGCGTGATATGACTTCATCGCTGCCTCCGATAGTAAGGTACGTAAAAGAATCCTTACAGTTTCAACAACAACCTAACTGAATATTCCTTGAACTTTTTGTTCGGCCCAACTATAAAGTAAAGACAAGCCGAGGGGCAAAAAAGTCATTTCTGTTGTACCAAGGCGATGTGGTTCGCGTGCGCTATGAGGAAATGCAGTGACTGTCGACAGTTGTCGTCACGCGAAGGCTAATGGAAGAATCCTAACTGTATATTCTAACAAATGGTAGTTCACTTTCGCAGGTAAGAATGTATAACAATTTTGCAAAAGAGTTTGATGGCTCCTTGATTATATCCGGAACGCAAGGGTTCCTTTTTGACTACGGAACCCTAAAAACAGAACCCTTATAGGATCACTTAATTGTCCATTCGTCTGTCCTTCCGTCCGTTTGTCTGTCAAGATCCTTTTTCTCAGGAATGCGTGGAGATATCAAGTTTAAATGAATATCAAATAAGTAGGTCTACGGTCTCTTGGAACTCTAAAAATATGAAACTTATAAGTCAACGCAACAAAAAAATAATAAAACAAACTACCATTTATGCGACATATTTTAATAAACTCACAAATAAATCAAAACCTATAGCGTACTTTTCGTTGACATACAATTTTGCAAGAAACAAGGTCTCACTAAAGGAAAAAAATAATAGCGAATTTGTAGCTTTTTCAGATTCAGAGAAACTTACATTTGCACTTATCTTTTTGTTAGAGCAATGTTTGGTGTTTTTATAGTATATGAACTTAAGTAATGTTCATTATTTAGTAAACATACAAGCTTATACGGAAGCATGTGTGCGTCTCAGACTCGCACTTGTCCGTTTTGTTATTCATATATATAGTCTCTCACATTCCTACAAAATTAAGTAATCGGTCTCTCAGCATTGTGAGTATATTAATAATATATTATATAGAATATTTAGTAGTCTATGAAATATTATCTGTAACTTGTAAGCTTAGGTTATTTAGGGAATTGTGCTTGTGTTTTATTTATAGCTCTAGCATATAATTTATAACTTTTATTTTTATTTATGCACTACCTCAAGACTATTTTCCATATTACACAAAGGTTAGCTGGAAGAAAATGCTATCTATCATTAACTTTGAATATGTACAGTACTTTTTAGTTATGCAAAAAATATTTTTCTATCTAATCTATCTATCTAACATATCATGGAATTTATTACCAACCGAATTGTTTGTTAACTCAGGTGGCAAAAATATACATAGGTATGTATATTTTTTATAAGTAGGGATTTTTCTCTTAAGCGACAGTTATAATATGCTATACTGATATATTTAGTCTGCAAATACTTCATACGTACATAAATAATTACTTCTGGAAAATAATGTTAGCAACTTGATAGCTAAATTAATTACCCGAGCTAAGCTCCCAGTTTGACGATAAATGTCAAGCTTTTCTAAAATATATCTCTACTCGGTCATAATTCGCTTCACAACTACCCGCAGTTTGCGTTTGCAATAGTAGCTAGGCAGTTATGAGATTTCACGGGGATGTACTTTTGTTTTCGGTTAAAACAAAAGATGGTCGGTTTATTACTACTTTATTTTAATGTACTTGTGTTTTCTTTGTGCACGACATTCAAGAAAGAAGGTAATGTAGAAAAAACGATAGTACATTTGTGGTCCATACAGAAACAACACAACAAAAATACATTTAGAGCACAGAACAAATTCAACACGGAACTAAAAAATACAAACAGAGCGGAAAGTAGGTAGGAATGAGGTAAATATGAGGTAAAAATGAGGCTTATTGCTGTGTTGTGTGGGGTCAAAATATGGTCCCCTATCTCAACACAAGATGCACAAAATTCTACTACCCCACTCTGCCTAGATCCATTTTTTTATTGACGACTTCTGTGGTGCAGTGGGCGCAGGCTTGCAACGCAGTGGGTTGCAGGTTCGATTCCCGGGTCAAGTGGTATCTGCAAATATTTATCTCAGGTCTGGTTGTTCAATGTAAAATAAGTAAGCTTTACAAAACAAATATTATGTAAGTAGTATATCAGTTGTGTAGTTCCCATAACACAAGCACTGCTTGGATTGGGGCTAGATGATGATGTGTGAAAAAATGTCCAGCATTTATTAGGTATACTTAATAAGAGAAACAAAAATAATTAGGTACGTAGGTACCTATGTTTGCAAATCAAATCTTTATTTATTACACAACCAAGTCTCGTTATAAAACTTCAATCGCAATTTAGACGTTTTACCAAGGAAGAATTATCAATTGTTTTGATTGCCATTTATCAGAGCAAGATTTCACTCGGGCTGGTTTTACCCGCAACGACAGGAGCCCGTATTGTGTTTGCAATAAAAGTTTGTTTTGTTTGTTTAATTGTCTGTTACTATTTATCACCGCTATTTACTTATCGGATATAGATTTTTTGTCTTTATTGATGAGGTTTTATCGCCACAAACTGTTTGGGGCTCTGCATTCAATGATGGAACAATCCTATTTTGATATAGATATAAAAACAACACTTTCAACGAATCACTTCACTTTACTAGCAGAATAATCACTGTGCGATCCGTTTAATTAAACCGGACATTAGGCGATGAGATCGTTACAAAAACTCCTTGATTAAACTAGTATTTAGTAAAGCATTCTCAAGAAAACATTATTACTTACCTAAAGTATTACACCTCAATGTGTATCTTCATAGTCAGCGTTTGTGGTTGATCACTCGCTTGATATTAACGTTTTGTATTTTTATTTCGAAAAGTGTCTAAATATGTATATTTTCATATTGGTCCCTAATGTTCTCAACCAATTTTTATAATATTTGGTTCTGCGATCAATATTGATACCAGATCAGTCAATAATGATTTGTATTAAAAAAAAAACTGTTAAATTGTCTACGTGTGCACACATAATAAAAATGCTTTCTTTTTATCATAAAATGGTATTTTTAGCCAGAGCAATCAATGCCATACATATCAATAAAAAAAAACAACTAATTCAATGAATCTGCTGAGATGCAAAGCAATATAAAGCTATAAATTCTACACAATAAATATAACCCTAAAACTGTTTTAAATATTTAATTGAAACATAAACAAAGTGAATAAAAAAAATAGAAAAATAGAAATCAAATATTTACAAGTCCAAAGCCAGATAATTTTTCGAAATGAAGCAAAACTATTCATATATTGTTATAATCTAATTTAATTCCATTCAAATAAACCTTTCGTTATGTTCAATAAATAAAGAAAATATCGTAATGTTTCAACACAAAAAAGTTACGAACTATTTTTGTAACTTTTTTGTGTTGAAACATTCCGAGGTTTTCATTTCGAGGTTTCCGTTCTTTTTTTAAATATATTCACAATACCGTTAGATAAATAATTCTGAGTGCCCAAGGTAGCTAACAGGCCAAAATATAAAAAAAAACTCCTATTCAAAATTATTACTTTAAGGTGTACTTCTTCATACACAGTTTTTAAGATATGGTGGATATTAAGAATGTTTAGGTAGATTATTATTATCGCCCGCCTTTTGAGTGACTAGAACTCTGTTTTCTACCTGTGGGTCTATTTTAATATTATGTAGATAGTTTAATCTTTATTAGGCAATAATACATTTAGTACATGCAACTATGTACAAGTAGGTATATGCAAAAATACAGATGAAACAGATAGTTTCATTGATTATTACTGTTTTTAAAGTTGTTTTATTATTGCGATTAATGCGATGATCTAGTAGGCTAGATCATTATTTATCCGTCTTTTACCTAGCTTTCCGGTTTTTCTAATTCGGTCGTTTACATCCCTGGTCTAGCGGTCGTAAAATTTATTTCAACTTTATGGTCAGTTTGCAGTTGAAAACAAATTAAACTGCATCGTAATTACAGCGTACAGTTTATGTAGCGGTTAAGTTTTGTTGAACAAAAGAGGATTTATTGGGTGACAAACTTGGAGTAAAAACTATAAACGATTTTAAAACTGTAGCGAATAATGTTTTTTTACCAAAAAGACTTATTGGGTCAGATAAAATGTTTGGGTTTACTCCTAAGGGTTGCTGAATGAGAATTGTTTTTTTACTAACAACGGTATGTTTTCAATGATTTCTTCATCAAATCATGTAAGTTGGATTTATCCATCGGGAGTTCCTTCCGTCATCATGGTACATGCAACTGTATCGAAATATCAAGAAACATTTAAACCCAACAAAAGCCTCTAAATATCTCGTTTTGAGAAAAACTGTGTTAGTTTCAAAAGTTAGAAGTTAGCTTGTATTTTATTTTACTTTACATATATTCAGCATTCTAGGGTTCTGAATCTAAAGTGTCAATGAGACCCTATTACTAAGCCAATGCTGTCGATATATTTGTAACAGGGTTGTTTCTTTTTAAATAGTATCTATTTACAGGCATTGGGCTGGAGCTTTACAATATTACTAGCTGTACCTGTGTGACTTCGTCCGCGATTGTCATCCCTGCAGACTAATTCGCATTCGACCACAGTTTGTCTCATATTAAGCAACCTTCCAAAAAATCAAAAAATCAAAATATATCAATGTACAGAATTTGACCTGTTACAGTTTTATTATAATAAAATATAGATCAGCCGTGAATATGAGTGTTGACTCATTGTTGTCTCGTGTTGACTGAGATTTCTCTTGTCAATTCTACAAGTAAGAACATCTGCTAGTATGCGAGTAGCGAGTATGCGAGTATGCGAGTTCAGGATAAAACGGATTTCATTAGTTGGTCACGTATTTACTTCGCAAGCAATAACGGAAACTACTCTACTACGAACTATTGTTGGATTATAGTTCTTTGTGGATTCGACGCTCTGGGAGCGATTACATGGACAGAAAGATTAGGTATTGCTCTAACTTTTCTGACTCTTGAACAAACCGAGTTAAACTGCTCTTTTAAAAACTGCAGTGTATATTTTATTGGAACTAATGAGGTTCCTTGTTATGTCAATACGGTTTGATCAGACTAGAATAATGTATTTTATAGATTCTAATATAAGGTGTAAAAATAATACTCTTAAGGCATGATATTGATGTAAAATAATATGTAAAATTCAAGATTGTACACAATACATTTTTCTTCTTAGGAGATTTTTAGGAAACATAAGCGGTGATAACTAATCACCGCCAAGCGAAAATTGTGGTGAAATCGGCACAAGTACGTTTGGACACAAACAGACTAATATAAAAACATACCAAATTCTGAACATGATGATACACAAAAATGAATCATAATCTTTCCTACACCCTAAATGAAATAGCTGAAAATTCAGATCGACTCGGCTCGGTCCCACAGATTCAAATAATGTCATCTTCAGCAACGCAGCGTAAGTATTGACTGACAATCAATGCATATCTTACAACGTAATTCTTAGAGACCTTTAATTTGGAGGGTAGGTTAATTTTGGTTTGTTGGGATGCACTGAAACATATTTTCCAAATATCCACACCTAGAGGGTGAAGCGGGAAGATCAAGATTGTTTGGAAAAATACTCGAAGCGGGGCGATCCACTGGTCAAACCATTATTTCCAACATATATTTTCCAACTACTAACTTCAGGCCTTGTTCGACCTGCTAGTAACATCCTGGTTTTATGAAAAGCATCAGTGCAAAACCATTTTAAAACGCAAGAGTAGCTCGTGGTTCATTAAAAATGTTTGAAATTTGGTTTGATGATCTAGGCAAAACGTCGATCACGTTTAGTCAAATCGTCAGTTTTCCAGGCGGCGCAGCGGTTCCAAGAGGATGAAATTCAATGCGACCTGTTGCCACGAATATAGTCTACATTCATTAAAACGGTTCATTCATTAAGCGGTT
The DNA here is from genome assembly GCA_961405105.1 of Perizoma affinitatum. Lineage (NCBI taxonomy): Eukaryota > Metazoa > Arthropoda > Insecta > Lepidoptera > Geometridae > Perizoma > Perizoma affinitatum. Next base: position 3,386,567 of record OY560199.1, read on the forward strand.
GTATCTCATCAGTCGATCAGCACCACGTAAATTGTCTTAACCCCACACTAGGATTAGGTACCACAACAACCAGAACAAAATATCTGCAGAACATTAAAACATTCGTCCCGCAGCAGGAATCGAACCTGCACCTGTTCCGCAGCTGGCTACTCGCCCGCCGCACTATCGTGATTGAATACACTTTACACTCACCATTGCTTAGCTGAGGATCTATCTGCGCCTGCAGGATGGAGAATCCTGGTGCGATGATGGCGGGCAGGGTTCGCGAGCGCAGCAACGGCGGGGGCATTCGCCGCGCGCCGCCGACGAGCGCGTCCGCCGCCGCTGCCGCTGCCGCCGCTGCACTGTAAACACACATCATGACTGTCATACATTTAAATTTCAAATAAATAGTATCACCAAAGATCGGGACATTTAAGTTATGTATAGAAGATTGAAGCGTGTGTCCTGCCGTACCACAGTTATATCTAGCACGGAAGGTACGGTTTTATAACTATATACTTATTATAATAGCAACCTTTAGTAAATTAAAATTAATAAACAGGTTATGAGCAGAGCAACTTTGTTTATTATTTAAGAGTGCTAGTTTATAAGTTACTGTCTATTTAGTAAGATTCAAAAGAATTTGTATCATTCAGATATGAAAAAAAAATATCTTTATTAAATGAATTGTCGAGAAAACCAATTACTTTTTGATATCTTTGCAAAAATATTGTTTTGCTCGCCATCGGCAGGGATTTATCTTCACACTCTAGCGCCTGGGTGGTCGCATACCGTGCGGATTCACAGGTATTATCTCCCACGAACACTCACGCTAAGGGATGATCTCCCTGCTGAGGTTTACCCAAGTGACAACAACCAGTATGAGATTCTTCAAAAAGGCGTTTTAATTTTTTTTTATATGGTCGGCAATGCATTTGTTTTGAAAATCCACTGTAAACGTCGGAAATTTGGATGACCCGTGCCAAACCGTGGCACGGGTCGCTAGTTATAAATAAAAACATGACAAATATCATCATCAAACTACGAAACGATTGCAATAAGCCGTTTGACAAGCTAAGCCATTTTGGAAAATAATGGTAACAGATAAACAAACACACAGCTTATTAGCTTGCAGCAACAGCAGAAATTAGAAACAAAGATAAACTCTCTGTTTCCAGTACTAGTTAGTGAATCACTCTGATGGCAATGTGTACACTTCTCTAGGAAAATTACAAACTACGTGCTTTTGACAATTACGGAAAGGAATAAAAAGTACCTATTTTGTATTATGTAAAGTAACATAAAAAGAATAACAAAACCTATGTAAAGAAAAACAGAAACAGAACATAAACTTATCTTTCGTGTAATACTTGAATTTAACCGTTGAGTAATACAATGTTTTTCCAACATTTTCACAGTAAGTGCGTCTTCTCCACGTCTCAAAACGTACATTTCTTCTTTCTTTACACAGTCACGTTCACATAACACCCTTTGTTTGATTTAAGGGCTGATTACACGGACGACAAAACGTTGCTTTAGTTTGATAAATGAACTGCTTTATTACCATAAAAGATGTTTGCTTCGGTGTAAAAGTGAAATAATAAAAGCCAACAATAAAAAAAATCCTTTTGGTGTAGGTTTGCTTGAAAATGTTATGGAGGATGTAAAAAATAAAAAAGCAAAATAAACGAGCATTTATTTACTTAAACTACTGCCTTGTCTACTAATGTAGTGTCCTTATAGCTCAATCTCTATCAACCAGTAGGTACCTATGGAAATAATTTCTAATATGTTAATATATAATGTTAGCAAAAGGTTATTTATTACAAAATACAATGACGGTTCTTTCATCTTTTAACGTGTAGTAAAAAGCTATCAAAAACCTTCCTTGAAGTCATAGAAGACGATTGGAAGTAGTAACATACAAACAACGTCTTACCACAAAAGCAAGAACCCTTTGCGTTTAAAAGTGAAGCCATCAGTTTTAAGTTAACTACAGGTAGAAGACAGAGTTCAATCCATTGACCTTAATAAGGATGTGAAGGCTGGTAACAGCCCGTTAAATACGTATTTTGTTGCACTTTCAAAAGGTTATTCCATCTCTCCCCACTAGTGTAACAAAAAAACAAAACGTATAACGTTCTACCCACTATCTGTCTGTGAGTGTGGCAGAGGGGAAAGAGCAGCATACCGAATATAGGTCACTAACCATATCCCCAATACTAGTAGCGAAAATCAAATTTACTTGTAAGATGATTAAATATGAACTTTGGTTGAACTAGGAGTAAATTGTACAGTAACTTCACTCCAGTCTTGAACCAGCTGGGAGCTGAATTGGGAGCTATTATTTTCAGTTCCAGGTGCAATGAACCGCGACATCGCAGATACCGTGTCTAGACGTCCGTCTGTGCTGCCCTTAAGCACAGACAGAGCTGAAAGTAACATAAAACTCGTGGCAATGCGCCAGTCCTTACTTATTTTACCCTCGGCTATCTAATGATAGAAACGAAACTCGAAACGAGTGATTTGAGAGGTAGGTTAATTAAAGAAACTACTTGCCAGTCATTACTTTTTGCTTCACATTACTAGGTGCTCATTTTATACCTATAAATATGTCCTTATGCAGTATGTAACAAAAGCCCTGTTCGATTCTAAACGGTATAAAACTAGCTATCGAATGACAAAGCTGTGTCTATTTGTATATGATTTTTTTCCAGTTTTTTAAAATATACTTAAGGCCAGTGATACAAGTCAAAGTGGTGCAGTCTGATATAATCTTTATTGTAAACCAAAAAAAAAGGGCAAAGGATTGTCTTATTGCCAGAAGCGATCACTTCCAGACAACTTTCAAAGACAAAGTTTTGTTAGTAGTTATAGCCCCATTTTGGGGAATTCCGATATTCATCTTAAAACTAAATAATATTAAATCGTTTTCTTATTATGTTTTTTTTTATATACTTTCAGGGATTCTAATAGACTTTTCACCGATATATTATATCTCAGAGTCGGCAACGAGTGATACCTCTACTGTAGCAAGCGTATAGGTTACGGTAACCGCTTACCAATGCTTGTTTGCCACTATACTTGTATAAATAAAGAAAAACACCTTTAACGGATCGGAGAGTATTACTTTCGAAATACTGTTTATGTTGAATATAGATATCGGTATTACTCGTTATTTTAGTATTCTCATAATATTGAAGAGTTTATGGTAAATAAATAAACCAACAGTACAACCAGAGCTCTATTTACAAAGATCAAACCACTGTATCCGCCGTATTATTTGCTACGGGTTCATTTATATTCGATGTTACAGTACTTGCTGTTTCATTTACACTTGCTGTTATTTTATCGGTTGTTGTTACATTTACACCACTAGTGTGTGCGTCGGGCGTTTCAGTTCCATTTACACCAGCATCGGTTACAGCTGTATCATTATTATTCTTTTTCCTTCTACTCTCCAATGTAGTGTTGGCAAGGATTTTTGGCTCGCTTTCTATTTCATCCTTTGTTTGTTTACCACAATTACCTGATAAAATATTTCCTATAAAATGCAAAAAAGATTAAACACGTGGATTAATTCGCCCACTTATGAATAAAATAGAATAAAAATTATGGTTAATTTGACACAACAACAAAAAAAAAATGCTGGTCATTTTTCACACAGCATCATCTAGCCCCAAAGTAAGCAGAGCTTGTATTATGGGAACTACATGACTGATATACTACTTATATACTTTTTTTTTGTAAATACATACATATTATACATAGAAAACACCCAGATCCTGAGACAAATATTTGTAGATGCAAACATTTGTCCCGCGGCGGGAATCGAACCCGCAACCTTCTGCGTCTCAGGCGGGCCTTCGCCCACTGCGCCACAGGGGTCGTCAAAACACAAGAAGGACGAGTACAAAATAGGTAACAGTAAGATTTGTACAACGACACAGAGACAAAGATACGGATTTTTGCCACTTGTGCCAAAAAGTCGTTCACCACAACCACATAAAAGCGACAGTAAAGAAGTGTCTGGGCACGAATATGGATGATAACACATAGTTGCATTAACACGAAGCAAACTTTACGGTCGCTTCAAGCGGCTATTGCCAACGTGTGTATGAAAGCGAACACAAAGCAGCCACTCCAGAGCCAACGCGCGCACTTGTCTACGCCAACTCCACCTCTTCATTAGCTAGCTGTCACTGGAAAAACGCTTCTAGTCAAAATCAGTGGTCGCGATAACACAACTTTTGGTCCGTCTGTGAAACACCCTATTATCGATGACCTGGGCGGCGTGGCGGGTGAGTAGCCAGCTGCGAAGCAAGATGTGCCGGTTCGATTCCCGCTGACAAATGTTAGCATGTTCAGTAGATATTGGGTGTTGTGGTTCTTGTCGTTTTTAATAACCATGAATATAGTCATGGCAATTGCTTAGGTTAGCAATTAGCTAACCTAAGCAATTGCCATGACTATATGTATAAGTACCTACTTAATTATTTAACCTGATGCTGTTATGACCATAATTTCAGGCAATAAATACTTTTTCTATTCTATTCTATTATATTCTATGACACAGGTAATCCTAGCGTGGGCCCAGGACTTTATATGTGTATAATAGTGTATATAAAAAAGTCAAGTTCAACCAACATTTTGTAAGCGATTTAACAACTTAACTCGAGTATTAACTCATTGGTGTCTGGGTGAAACATTCATTTGTTTCACCCAGTAAAGGTGTTAAGCAATTTATTCTTAATCACAATAAAATAAATAACTGCCAGTCAAAAACCAAGACTGTGTTCCAACTTTCTGAACAATCGCTCAACGAAAACACTTTGATATCTAAACCAAAGAGTAGCAATAAACCGGCTATAGTGTACGATAAGTGTTTTTTTACAAAATTGAGAACCCCGGCATGTGTACTCCATCATGTTTTGCAGCGACTCGTGGCAATAAAACATATCTATCAACGTCATACAAAACGATTACAAAAAAACGCGTTTCAGTGATAAATGGACAAGCATACAATTTCTTTCATCAAACGCATCCCCCTATATGCGTTTGGCGTAACAGGCTGTTTATATTTTGTTGGCCTTACGTGTCGACGTAGGTAATAAAAAGCCCTTCTTGGGATGAACTTCCTGATACAACACGTTAGCTCTAACCGATACGAGTACCTAGTTGAATCGTTGACCCGAATTGCCCAAATAATTGGCAACTTCGATAAAATTAAATGGTTGTTATTTTTTAAGGTGCAAATAAATAATTGTTCAGTTTTCAGAACGTTTTCAACATGTATCGGCACGAGTGCGGCTCTACCTACAGATTGTTTATTGTGACTCTGAGATAAAACCGACTGAGCTTAATAACGTCTGTTTGTTATTAGCATACCAAAGGTTCGAAGCAAGGAAAGTTTGTTTTTGGAATTGCCTCAAGAATTCCATAGTCAGTCTGCGTTAACATGTTTATTGTATATTTGTAATGTTGATTTGAACTCTGGAGTAATGTTGGGTCTACATTGTGGTTTTTACCTGCGACGCTAAGAGTTGGCATTTGGGGTAAGAGGTGGTTTTTATCTTTATTAGACAACAAAAATGTACAATCGCAATTCATGCACCTTACTAAAAGTTCTTACGTAATGATTAAGCTTTTATTAAGTGTATTTATTTAAATGAAATCATTCACCGTGCTTGTCTTATTTAATCGCTCTGAATAAATGACGAGATCTCTTATTTTGTGTTTTTTTATTATGTTACAAGAATGTGAAGTTTTTACAGTGAATAAATGAGTACCTACTAGTAATTATAATAGATTATAAAACAAAAACAAACAAACACGCTCACGACTGTCTTCCCCATGGTGGAAATTATTTTGTAGTACAAAATTAATAAATGAAGTGTTTACTGCTCTACGTGCAGGCGTGTTAATAGTTGAACAGCCGATACCATCATCATTTTTTGTTTGTTAATGTGTTTGTTTGTTTGTGTGTTAGCATTTTTCTCCAAAATAGCCGCGGTTTTTAGCTACCGTTTCGTAAGAATTCAAAGATATTCTCACGCCAAGGCTGCATCTGCGTCTAATGTCGTTAAAGTTAACGTGCTTAAATTATATTCGTCCTTTCTATTTGTGTATATTAGGCAAAGACCGCCATAATAAATGGCCATAGACTTAGGGTTAGCACAAGCGTTAGAAAAGTGTTTGATGCCACTTGTCACTGGACTGTGCTGCAATAAATAATAAGATAAATCTCGAAAACGACTACATGATCTTATGCAATTTTAATTATGAACATCTTATTAGAGATATAACCGACACAGGAAAATACGTTTATTTTCCTCAATCGCTTCTTTATCTGTTTGTCTAGGGAAAATTATCCTAATCTTCGTAGTACTCTCGAAACTGTTTTTCTTAAAACAGACTGAAAATATTTTTGTAGTTAATGGGGTATTCTGCTGTACCCAGTTTAAATTACATTGGTGGCTAGAAACGTCTTACTATGAAATCAAAAATAAATAAGTTATATTGTTTTTATCGTTTACAATTGTATGTGTGCGCACTATAGTATATAGATATATAAGTACAGATATATTCTTCTGTAAATATCATCCATTGCAGATATATCAGTTTCCCTCTTAACTATAGAGCAAGCAACTTTGCCAAAAACTCAATTCAAAATAACGTTCACAAATCATGGTAAATATCCCATTTCAACTGAAAATTAAGCTCATAACTATAATACTTTGAAAAATGCTCTGGAGCCGATACTAAGTATGTTCTGAACATGAAGATTATATATCTAGAATATTATCATGAGAATTGTTAGATTTTTCACCTAAATACGACTCAGATCAGTAGAGACTTTTCAGAGATAGAGAGATTTATCGGTAGAGACTGAACAAATATAAATAAACGATGTCGTCGATATTTGTTCAGTCTCTACTGATAAATCTCTCGAAAACGACTATGCTTTCCACGAGGAGAGCAAGGATCGATTTAGGAAACAGCACAAATCTTACCCATAAATAGATTGCTAATCCCCGGTATATGGACGTTGCCGTCCTCCACACCCAAATCTAAATGAGATCTCCCGACATTTGATATGCCGGCTGCGTTTAGTTTCAGATAACCCTTCCCTGGAAATCAATGGTTATGTGAAAGTTGTGTTTTATTATGCTTGTTACCTCCACAGAAGTTTTATATTTACACGGTAAGATTACGTCGGCTGGGTAACAATAACGCGAAAATGTTTTTTGTAAATTTTCAGAAGAACCAAAACTGTTTTATCATTATCACACATGTCCAGAAAATTCAAATCACTAACGGTTTTTAATGTATGAATTTGAAATTTACGCGGTGTTTCTTGTTTTTGAATGTGATTGGATAAAATGCACTGTTTGTATTGGTGAACAGAGAGAAACCGACGTACAAATAACAAAAAACCATAGCCCCTAAAATGATCACCTCCTATTTTATATTGAATCTAGCCACATATAAATCAATTTTGATTGACGGTATTTTTTTATAAACTTTATAAAAAATATGTGAAAAAATAGTGCTCATAGGCGAAATTAATTAGCCAACCTAATTTGTTGAGATATTGGCGGTTGGTTATTATTAACAATTGTTTTAGTTTCTGATAATTGTCATTTTAGAAATAACATTTATTCATACAACTATGTAGGTATATACAAAAAATACAGATGAAACAGCTAGCTATCTAAAGACCGTTGCAAACGATCTATAGATAGCTCAACTGATCTAGATCACTACCAGGCGGAAGCGTTTCCAAAATACTGGCCGCATTGCCACGCTGAATGGCAATGCTAATGCGTTGACCCAGATAAGAGCCAGCTCTCTTGTCACGCGTCGCTTCGACCAGTCGCCCTGAAAGAATTTTGAAAACGCGAAGGGCCCCGGTTCCCCACGGAACCAGAGTCTCAACCCCAAAAGGCTCAAATAAGTAAGCTCTGTCGAGACTTCTATATTTGCGCCTCTTGAGATCCTCGGCCGAATCAGCCGCTGCACCGGCTCTAACTGAAGTCTAAATTGTCATTTTAATAGTAGTGAATTATCTTAACAAATAGTTGAGATTTACATTATATGTGCTTACTGCATTTTCCAGAATATCTTTCTTATACAAAAAAAAAGATTTATTTTATCTCATACTAGGGAGTAATTTTTCTTTCGCAATGGTCGGTAGAGCCACGAAGCACCGTGATTTTATAGCCTGATCGTTCTATAAAATGTATTTGTTTCGTTTAGTAGAGTAGAATTCGTTACTATTTTTTTTATTATTTGTTATTCCCATGTTGAAGTAGCATTGGAAATATGGTCAGAGGGCTTTCACATCAAGCTTAAAATATGCGAATTGGACCACGATATAATTTACCTGAATTTCGTGTGTAACTAAACCTGTATGACTTTATAATATTATTAAGCAACAGCGATTTGAATTGACTTAATTATAATGAGAACATCGCACCATCGTAATTTAATTTGAACGTTGTAATTAAAATTATATTTTGGCATCTTACACGAGCGTATTATGATACCTACTAGGGATGGGCCATGTTAAATATTACATTGGAAATTTGAGGATGAGAAGTTGATGTTGATGTTAGTAGGTAAGTTCTACAGCTAGGAGTAGGAGTATATGTGTGGTTGATATGTATTACTTTACACATATTGTTGAAATTAGTTATAGATAGTTAAATTATATTTTGTTTTTGTTCATAAATATGAATTTTTAACATTTTAGTCGTTGTTTTTTGTTCCTACAGTATGTATCCATGAATTTATCATACCTATTTTACAACCCTATATAAAGTACCATCAATATACGACATTAAATCTTTTTTCCGCACTAGTTTGTTTGATAAAAATACTGTCACAAATTGAAAAGTGCTTTTACCCATTTCTCTTTGCAATGTCTAATGAAAGTAGTGGATATTTTATACCGACTTAAAAAATAGGAGGAGTTTTCAATTCGGGGAAATAGTTTTTTTTTTAGTAAGTACATGTTTACTAGGTACGTGGTTGATTGGTCCATTATCCGCGAGTTATTAAATTTTCGGGTGGGAAGTATGGTAGCGTGAGAATCATGGTGGATATTTGACTTCACTTCACCTCGTACTATTTGCTTTGAACGTGGCTTCTAGTTAATCTATATTCTTAAATTTTTACCAGATTCACCGAACTTAAGATGAGTATCAATTTCGCCAATGGCGCTAATTCCACTAGCAGACAATTTCAATTCTCCATTTCTCGGCAACGCCGGGTCACATTTAGATTCCAGAGTGATTGTATTGGTTTCTGTCCTATCCAAGGATTTCTTCTTCTTTTTATCTCTCACTTCCTTTAGTTTCGATTCTAACTGAAAATTAGATTTGGGTGCTAAGGTATGTAACAACTTATAACCAATCATAAATAAATAAACATACAACAGTCATATATATAGTCCTAACCCCATACCAGGATGCCCTGTATTGTGGGTATCAGGAACTATGGTACCACAATACCTTAAATATCTGCTAAACATTCATGGAGGTACTTTCTACATATAAGAAATCCTTAATTAAAAATATTTTTAAAAAACCTTTCATAAGTTTATGAATTGATATTGCTGGACATTTTCACACAGCATCATCTAGCCCCAAACTAAGCAGAATTTGTATTATGGGAACTACATTACTGATATACTACTTAAATACTTTTTTTTGTAAATACATACATATTATACATAGAAAACACCCAGACACGAGACAAAGCATTACAAACATTAGTCCCGCAGCGGGAATCGAACCCGTAACCTACTGCGTCTCAGGCGGGCTTTCGCCCACTGCGTCACAGAGGTCGTCAAATGAATGTTGGTCACTGAGAGTATTTGGTGCGGTTGAATTGATTAGTTTGTGATGGAATTGATGTAGATCTTGACCTAGCATTACACTTATACTTTTTATCTTTAAGTAGCACTCCATCCAAACCCTGTAGTCATATGCTAAGTAATGTATTTGAGAAAAGGTTTAAGGGGATGTTATATAATTGCTGTATTCCGATTTAATGGGTATGAATAGCAGAGAAATTAAAGGCAAATGAGACTTTTCACCCTATATGTCTCAGGGTCGGCACCGCGCGAATGATACCTCTGTTGTTGCAAGCGTCCATAGGTTACGGTAACGGATTACCAACAGATGGGCCGTATGCTTGTCTGCTACTTTAGTTGCATAATAAATGCGTGGTGTCTGGTATTGGGACCTTTTGATATTATCAAAAATCTATAGGTACCACTCCAGCCAAATGCTGTAGATATAAGCTAGCAAGTAATATTCTGTGAGGAAAAGTTTGAGAAGGGGTTTTTACGCGAGGTCTGTGGGTCTTACCCTAAGGGATTTCATATTTTCAACAAATTATGCTTTGTCGCCATACTCGTGCCTTGCCTAGAAAATATAATACGCACCATATCAAGCAAGATGTCCTTTTGTTCTAGAAAAGCTTCGTCTACCAAATCGGATGTTCGTTTTGAGATCATAACCGGCTTTGAATTATTCGATGTGTTATTGGCAACACAAATGTGGAACACACTGGACCATCCCTACAACAGCATTAACAGAACACATTAGAGGTAGAGGCCGAGAAAGATGTGAAGTAATTATATTTTTTTTAATAACTAGCTACTGCTTACGGCTTCCCCCGTGTGGTACCCCGACAAAGTATAAAATTGGTCTCCACGAAAAGCTTTTTTTATTTTAACGAGTTAATATATATATATTAACTCGTGTATATATATATATATATATATATATAACGCCTATGTTCAACCTGAAGGTCCATTCTAAAAAATTGTGTTTTTATTTTAAATCCGATTTGTACTTTTTATATTACCCCCTACATACAAACTTTACCTTTTTATAATATTATGATAGTAGATAATTAGAGTATAATTAACTGAAAAAAAAAGATAAACTTAAGCGTGTAGCAGTCCAGTCAGCCGAAAACAAAAATTCCTAAAAAAACAAAGCAAACCTTTCAGCCAATAGACACAAGACAGCCCAGAAGCAATAAACCTAGCTGAAACAAATAGCTATCAACCCAGAATAAAATCAAAGATCAACGTACCAAAATTGCTAAAACGAAGCCCATTTTATATGAGAGAGTGGTGAAGGCGAATACGCAGTTTTACGAGGGCGAAAATATCTTAAAATAAATGCAATTTAACATTTTATTGCAACAATGCACGAGCGATATGCACCGAAATAGGATTATAGCGACACTTCAGCCGATCGTAAATGCTGAAAGGTCTTTCGTGCACTCCGTGTATTCATACCTAATGTGGCATGAAACTGCTAAACAAACATCTCCTTGCCCGTGACTTTACCTGTGTAACTTTAATAATAATCACAGAACTCTTTCAAAAACAAAATTAGAAGACACTATATGTCACAAAACGGACTTCGAATAACGGGAAAAATTTATAAAAAATCCAATAGAAATTTAATATGAATTGAATAATTAAATCGCGATATTCGAGATTTAATTATTTAATTATATGCCAACGCATTGAAGGCTCCCACTGGAAAATACATGATACTGGTGTAGGTAGATTGCCATATTGTATAAACACGCTGCGACGTCAATATAACTGATAACCTTATAACTCAGAGCAGATGATATATGATATACAAGAGAATAAAGACTTTAGAAATGGCGACAAGGAGTATAGCTTTCATCCATACAACTAGAGTTACCAGATGTCAGGATTTTTAAGCATTAGTCAGGATTCCGAGGGTTTTTGAAAATCATTTAAGAATATAATTACGACTATACCACGTACTTTACTATTCTTCCGTTTATCCGGTTGGTTCCGGTTTACAAGGTTGGTTATTTCCTGCGCCGAAAATATAATATCAAGCCTATTTTTCGACCTCCGGGCCAGATAAGACATCACCTAAGGTCCCCAAAAGACAGTGATCCTCTAAGCTTACCTGGTGTATATAATATTCCGTGCGACTGTGGCAAGAGTTATATAGGTGAAACTCGACGCAACATCGCTACCAGACTGACAGAACACATACGGAGTGTGAAAAACCTGGACACGAATAAATCAGCAGTAGCAGAACATGCTCTCACCCAGGCCTCGGTTCACTACATACGGTTTGATAAGACTTCGGTTTTAGCCAGAGAGTTCTTCGTCCCCCGAAAAATTCGCGAGGCAATCGAGATAAACCGGCACCCGAATTTCAACCGAGACCAGGGATGGGGGATTTCACCTTCTTGGAGACCGCTACTGAATGCCATTACGGCTGATCAGGACAGTGTTCAGGTTCGTCTGGAGAGCGACACGGTCAGCGCGGTGTGTACGCAACCTTACGTCACCGATGTATGCGATGAAGAACGGGTAGCTGCCTCCCCTCCACCGCTCGCGCCGCCGCTATCCAGCCGCGCGCAAAGGGCAGAGCGTCGAGGCCAAGTCAGTTCCCGTCTCACGACCGTCGAGGGTGGTCGCGGACGGTGCTCATGAGGAAGGTCCTCTAAACGGTCAACGAAACGTCAGCAGGAGAATAGTAATGTACGTGGTATAGTCGTAATTATATTCTAAAATGGTACCAAACCACGATAATTTTAATTCCATGGCTTTTGAAAATGTCAGGATTTATGGTGAATTAATTAAATACTATAATTATAAGTTTAATGGGTCTTTATCGCGTTTACCTTTTTTATTATTTACCCTTATAATTATGTTAATTAACTAATCATTAGTTGTTTAATTCGAAGTCAAAGTCAAAATTCATTTATTCATTAAATCACTTAATCACTTGAGTTGGAGCATTTCAATCCCAAGTGTTTATAAAGTGTAAATAATTAATCTTATAATGTATATGTATACTTTTCAAAGTGTAAATAATTAATCAGATAATGTACAGTATACCTTTTTATAAAGGTTTTTTTTAATTACGTTTTTAAATTTGTTAATTGTCAATTTTTGTATATCTCTTGGGTGTTTGTTATACTCGAAAAAGCGTACACACCGTACGACCGTACCGTACCGTAGTAGCTTAAGTAAACTAGTCTAGTTGTGTCTATATCTGTATAAAGACGGATCTTTTTGACTGCGTGTGCCGCAGAACTAAGTCTCTTCGATAACTGAACATTGTGAGGGCCCCATTGAAACTTGTGTAACATTAGTTCATATAAATCTAATACTACCACTTAGTTTTCTTTTAATTTAGTAGAAGATTAATTTAGTAGAAGGTCAAAATCGATATGTCGTCGATTTAATTTAGATAAAAGTGACGTGTCATCTGCAATCAATACATTGCAGGTTATCGCTATTTATAAAAACTCTTGATCTCTGCGGTAAACCCATAGTAACCAGAGACCCAGGAGAACGCTTTCCGTTCACGTCAACTCTTTGCAATCTGACTCTGACTTGTATGAAGTGAGAAAGTCTAGAGCAACGCCCCTCATACCATAATGGTGTAGTTATTGTTTTATTTGTAAGAACGATAAAAATAAAACAAATGAACATTAAAGTATTTGTAAATTGAAATAAGCTAAAATAATAACTGAAATTGCGCTTTGCAACGGTATGCACAGTGAACTTATTATAGTTAATAATAAGTTCACATTATAGTTATAGGTAGGTACATTAAATCGCGCGCGCTCGGGGCAATAATGTTAGGACATATTGATAGAAATCAGGCTTCTGCAACCTCACATGCAACAAATAATGATAAATAAGCATATTTTTCATTGGATACTAAACAAAACAAACATTACCAAAATAACCGTTTCTCACTTCAAGCGGAGACTAATGAAATTTTAATTTTATAGTGACATCTACTGTGACTGTGACCGTTTTTATCTCATCATCATTATATTTAACAGCTTCTAGAACCAAAGAACCGCACCAAAGAAGTGCCATGTCGAACGGTCTTGAGTCACCACCCTCCACCGACTTCCCGCAACCTTAGACATGATTTCTTATCTATGAATACCAAATAAAAGACAAAAATGTAACGGTATTGGGACGTGGAAACATAATAGCAAAGTAACAATTTAAATTCGCCGATAGGTAGCGATCATAAAACGTAAAACCAATAAAGCGAATCGAAATTGCGAAACAAGTTACAATTTGATTTGCCGATTCAATCCCGTATTTGTGAAGCTGGAAATGGTAAGCAAATGCAAAAGTTTACTCTTAGTTACTTTAACCGGGATTTTCGGGTAAATCTTTCAAATTGAAACTTATGTCTCTTGAAAAGAAAAAAGTTTACGTTATCATTTGAAAGTAAAGAAATTATCCATAAACATTTTGTCTTTTTGTACAAAACTATTTGTCATTCGTTCTAAAAATTAGAACGCGCTAACGAAGTGTATTGTGTGTGACTGAATGAAATTATGTGAGGCTTTTCCATGGCGGCTTTATAAATAAACATTTGAAAAACCATGTTCGTAACTTATTTTTTTTTAATTTCAGGCGAATTTATTCTTTACCTTTGCGTCAGTACTGATGTTCTTGGCAACTGCCAGATGCACCAACAGCAAATTCGTGAAGACGGTGCCTACTATCACCAACTCACTTGTCAATCTCGGCAAGATGGAGATTTCCTTTTACCTCAACGGGAAACATCCAGGTACAATCATGATACTAGATATATTATACTATATCTGATATGCCTGTCCTTGCTTCAAGCAATAATCATTGTCATCTTCTTGCACTCGGAAAAACATGTTTTGTTTTACAAGCAACACAACAAATAACAGCTTCAAGCAATAATATTGTTGATTAATGCTTGTCTTTTGCGAATATTTTTTGTTTTTAAACCTCTGTAATGTTTTCCAGAACATCTAATGAAACCTGTCAACTCTCTGCTACCAAACGTCCCCATCACCAGATCCCCTGCAAAAGAAGCACCCTGCCCTTGCTCCTTTAAAAGCTCCAAAGAATCCTTCCTTTCCCATCCCTCTGACCTCATCAATAAGATCTTAAGAAGTAACGATCTCTTCAAAGATCCTACAGACTTCTGCTGCGATACCCACGAGTCGATCCAAGAAAATACACTTTTCTTTGAGCTCGGGCCCAACCGTGCACCGATGACTATAAACAACCTTAGGAATCCTCTAAACTCTATGAAACTCCCTTATCCCTTCCAAAAACCAGGATTGCTTCCAATGGGACCGAAAGCTTTGGAAATTTTCCTATTCCCTAAGCGAAAAGACATAGCTAGCTTGGATTTTACCAAAATGGCGACGAAGCCTACTGTGCCAAAAGCTGACATCCAAGTCGTTGGTGATAAAGAAGTTAAGTCACTGAATGAAGGTGCTTCTGTGAAGAAGGATTTGACTAGTTTTTTGGAAAAGAAAGAAACTGTTGAAAGTAATGATGATGGGTTGAAAAATGAAGCTACTGTTACTAATGTGAACAATGCATTGTAATCTTTGAATTTTTATGATCTTGATATCGAAGTACTCAGTTGTTTTATTTTACATTTCATGACAAACGTTAATTTGTACTACTTTAATTTTAAAGTAATAAAACATGTATGCATTTTTGTATGTTACGAGACCTATTTATGCGAGAAGAATTTTGGCAGGAAAAATAATACCGAGCTGGGTAGATAACTCCTAACTAACGCTCCGTTAGTCCGATGAGTCCGTTTATTAAAAACAGATCCGAAATTGGGTGGCCAAATCAAAAATTGGCAACGCGTCCCTTCAGGTCGAATGGCCAGGCCTTAATCAAGCCATCTCCACACCACTTGTCCCGTGACTCAACCATTACGCGTTCGCACGTGTCCCATAAAACAGCTGTAAAGCTAAAGGGCAACGGACGTCATCCATATCAATATTCTCATAAAACAGATCTGCTCAGATCGTGATCTGTAAACCGCAAACGTGAGGGTTGTACAGATAGCTTCATTTACATCCGTAGCGAAATTATCTTCAGGTAATCATCTCTGATGAAACTTGCTAATTGTCCAGAACAGACTGGACTAATTTATGCAGTTTCGTATACAATCCTTTTAAAGTTTTCATGGCAATACGTAAAAGTTGAAGGTAAATAAAATGTTTGTCCAAGCGTGCTATTTATAAAAACGAACGCTCAGAGGTAAAGGAAACGTGTAGTATGAACCCACATATTAAACTCAAATAAAGTATATTATACATATAATTATACCTTTTTTTTTGTATATTATACATATAAGTATACCTTTTACATCATAGTTTGAAAGGTTGAGCATAACATTTTTATTACGTTTTAGAATTTAATGTGAACACATTTTGTTGCACACTAGAACAGTAGGTTCCAAAGATGTCTGCAAATAACTGGGCTCAAATGGTAAGTGTACGTAGACGTAAGTCAAATCCTTGCTAATGGCAAGATAACGATCTCTCTGGTCATAAAACACTTGCCTGCTAGTGTAGGAATAAAGCTATTTTCAAACTAAGAACCCATAATCTGAAAGAACAACCGCTTATTTGTTTTCATAACTTAACCAGCAACCTTACGTATTCTTAGTATAAATAACCCTTAGAGCGTGCTAAGCGTTTGCATAAGCTTTGTTTTGAATAAAATTTTAGCAGTGCACGACTCTAGCACGGTATTTCAAACTTTCGTATGAAAGTTTATTTATAATCTTACTTCTTATTCATAACTAGTGAAACCCGTGGCTTCGCAGAAGAGAGTGCTGAGCTCTTAAAGCTTAGAGCTTAAAGCCTTGTAATAGAGCTCGTCCGGGGAAGTACTATCACCTTACTTATTTTTGTCGCCAAGCATTAATGCTCGCATTGCTGTGTTCCGGTTTGAAGGATGTGGGTACCGGTAAAATTATAGGTACATAAGACTTCACACAGGTTTCAAACAGGTAATTTAATTGTATAAAAAAATAATAATAATAAAGCAGGTTGAGTGTTTCCATACTCTCTGCACCCTAGGGTGAAATTTCAGCAAACCCTTTCTTACTGCACTCTTACACACAAAAAGTAAATTATCCTCCTTTCAGAACTCTCGGGCCAACGGATTACCATTATGAACGTTAAATCTCGAAAATTCATTTTCCAGGTGCAGCATGGAAGATGTTTAAATAGAATAAGTGAATTTCAAGCTCTAACTTACTTTTTCTCTTTCCTCTGCTGTCGCTTCTTCTTGAAAGCCCTCTTGACTCTGAGTAGGAGGAATGCTGCGCGGTCGATAGTTAGCACCGAGGGCCGCTTGGTGGCGCTGGGCTCGTCCATATCCTCGCCTTCCGGCTCATCGCACAACCTCAGGCCAAGCCATCGCTGTTTCGTTGCAGTTCGCGTCTTGACTCCTAAGAAGACGCACGTACCAAAATCCTGCTTCTATGCTACTTTTTAGAGCATTTTATATCTGATAATTTACATTAATGAGATTGGATCACTCAATTGACACTGATTAAACACATTTCACCAAAAACTGAAGCCATCATTTTATATTGTGCTTGATGAATTACACCGCACGTAAATAAAGAGAAAATACCTGAAAATAAAGAAAAACATTTTTTTAATTTAATTATACGAGACCAAATTACCCTTGCTTGAACCTTAACTAACATAAAACTTGAAATTAGATTATTAGATATAATTGCGTTATTATTTTAAACTTATTATAATAGCTCAAAAGTTAATTACATAAGTCCATGATTGAATTTGTTGGCTCAAATTAATGGTCAGTTGAAGCGTGGATGAATGAGAGCTGTAAATCTCTGGAAGCTAATTTGATAAGTAATACAATGGCGAGCGTCCCTATAACAACATTAACTGGTACAAAGAGAAATTACAAGTGTTAACAATTGTGTGTTATTTGTTGTGGTATACAGTTTGTATGAATAAACGTCTTCTTATCTAGCTATTTGCAGAGTTGGCCAAAATCAGATACTGAATAACTCTAGAAAATTATGCTTACGCCTTCATCAGATATGGAATTATTATGAAACGCTTTCCTTGTATTTAAGATTTGTAAACACTGTCATCTATTTTGTATTGAAATATGTTCTGTGGTTCACGAGCATATTTCTGAACAAAATTACAGTTTATGTATACCGGCAAACTTCTCTGAACCAAACTCAAAGTACCGAACAAAACATTGTGATGTTTGTTTACTCTTAGTAAATTTATGAGATTTCTTTAATATTTAATTACAGTTAATAATTATAAAATAATTCATGATTTTTGAAATACTGTACACATGTATACTTTGCTTTCCTGATGATTTTAGTTTCTCAAGTGATAGTTCTTGGTATGTCGTTGATGGAATGTTTTAACAAATAATGTAGTTCTAATAATTATAAAAATTGCACAAATCTTAGAATAAGTTTTAAAAGTGTTTCATAATAATTCCATATCTGACACCTTCATTGGCGTGAGACTATACTAAATGAAGTCAGTTTAATAACATTTCCAACACTGGCAGTTTTAGATACACACATCAAAAAAGATGATCAAAAGAAACGAATTGCAAACTTTTTTTGATGTGTGTAGGTACGTAACATAAAGATTTACAAACACAAGGCTGAGTGCAGTAGGTATGGTTGACAGAAAAATGTTGGTACACGATTTGTCCATTTTCCTCGATGACTAAAATAATGGAATTTTCATGGGATACTTATTCAACTTCATAAAGGTCGAGGGAATCTGAAAAAAGCGGATTTCCGTAAAAAAAATCAGGTGGCCAGAGACAAGTAACAATAATTTTTCAAGCCTATCGACTTTCATTTAGTGTTCCGAGCATTCAGACAGGCAAGTTCATATTTTTGGTGTTTATAAGTGTAATGAGAAAGAATTTTACGTAGTTCAACATCTAAAGGATGCGGCGAGAAGATGAAGTTTGTATGAAAAATAACTGAAACCATTAAAGGTGTAGGTTTTCTTCTAGAGAGGTTACTAGCCAAAAAAACGACTTTTATTTTGTGTTCCGAGCATTAAGATAGGAAAGTTCATATTTTTGGTGTTTATAAGTGTAAAAAGAAAGAATTTTACGTAGTTTAACCTCTAAAGGATGCGGCGAGAAAATAAAGTTTGTGTGAACAAAAAACCGTAAAAGTTAGGCTTTCTTCTAGTGAAGTGTAACCATGCAAGAAACCTTTTAAAGTGTTTGCATTGTGAACTGAATCATGTAGTAGCATAAAGCCCATTTATTTATTATTAATATTATTTTTTAAGCCGAGGTATAAATACAATTTTCATGATATATTTTTTAATGAGCAAATAAAGTGGGCCAATATCGAACGATAAACCGATAAAACTGTCATTGTTTACACTTTCGGCCCATGTCACGGACATTCTACATTTGAGAATATTTCCCAATAAAATGCAAATTTACCAATAGTCAATAAATGGAATCAAACGATTGGATTCTTGAACCTTTGAACCAAAACAATGCTTCAGAAAAAAATCTTCAAAAGAAGAGCAGATTCAGCAGATATATAAATATACCGACGTATATGCAGTATTATCTAAACATACTAGTCGTATGTGGCGTTAGATGGTACTTTTGTGTATCTTACCAATTTTAGTTAAAATTTAATAAGACGAGACGTGAGGTGAAATAGGGTTGCTTAAATTGAGAATCTTCTTGACTTGTGGAGAGAATTATTACTGTCCTTTGTAACACAAACATTATTAAACAACAGGCGCTAACAACTTGGATAGGACAGGTACATTTAAACATCTTTTGTAAATTCTTAACACGTAATATAACGAGTATTAAACTTTGTTCTAAAGTATAAGTAACAACGTGACATTGCTAAGAAATGAAAGTTTTTTTTTTATCTCGTAGCACATCGTAGCAGGCTCGTAGGCAGGGTCGGCATTGAATCGTTTCTTCATTGGAATAGAGTGATTTACGAGAGTGTCCTACTAAAAACGGTCACGGCTGGGTTCAATAGTAATTCAAAGCCGTTTAAAAAAACAGTTGCTAGCTTTTTCATGTGGAACGTACTTACGCTGAAATTATACAGTTACATGTTTTACGTTTTATTTCAATACTTACATGAGCAGATTATACGGGTGCGAATTTGTTTACTCATTATAGTTTAAGAATGTTTACTATACCTACCTGTTTTCTTAAGAGGATATTTATTTTTGTTTTGTATAACTTGTGTTGTGTTACCTTAAGGGCATGACATAAACAATGATTAAAAGTTCTAAAATAAATGAAAAAAAAAACAATCACAAACTTTTTAGACACTAACTTATTGGACAGTCTCATAGATCAACTTTCACAATGTCAGCTTCAAGTATTACGATTTTTACAGAGTCTTAGTTCCCTCGCCCTAACGGCTCAGCCACGACCCTGGTATTTAACTGCATACCTTTATTAATACTTATTGGTTAAATTTCTCTGTAAAAATATTCGAAGGCATGGTTCATTGGTTAATATTACATTAAGCGGCGATGAGCTTTCAACCTGTCAAGTGGAGTGCCAACTACTTGCAAAACGCGGGCATGTGCCGAATGTAATGTTTGCTCGTGCCTCTGACTACTTGATATTCTCAAAAATCTCCTCACTTAGTATGTATCTGAGGATATACATTATGAGGAATAAATTCGTGAGCGTGTTTGTTTTTGCTATTATTTTGGCTCTGTGAAAAATGTTGCTCTATTTTCATCCAGCAGAACAATGGTTTTATTTCTTTGCATTATGCAGTATAATTAAATTGCATTTTCTGATCAGGATTCCAACAAGATACTAATTGGATTGAATTGCAAATAGGGTTGTTGGCGATTTACATACGTTCGTTAAAATTCAAAACAGATTCGGCTACGTTGTTTTGGAACTATTTGACATTTGAGTTAATTCCAGTAACAAACCGACCGCATTCCATTTAGAAGAGCCTATTGGTGGAATATATACAGCCTTAACTTGAATCATAGTCAATTTTTTTTTTCTTCAATGCTTCTTTCCTTAGTAAGTAAGACTTGCAATATAGCTAAGATCATTAATCTACTGTGACCCATATACGGCGCATTGCACACCACACACAACCGTAGGTAGTATCATTCACCTTCTCTTACATCTTTAAAATAGACTAGGTAACTACTTAGTATTTATTACCGATTAAAAAATAATTATTTAAAAATGTTATACAAACTTGGCCAATTGAACTAACTCGCAAAATAACCGTTTTATATCCTTAATGATCAAAAACTCTGCCCCCTATGTACTACTAGTCCCGCGTAGTACCCGGATAGAAACAAGCTATATTATGCAATAAATATATTCATTCATTCATTCATACATATGTGTCTGTTGATTCGGGTCACCTGTCAAAATTTCATCCAAATTTGTTACACTGTTTCGCTAATTATTATTAACATACCATATCCAACCATACTTCCATACCTTCGCATTCGTAACATTATGTAGGATAGGTTTTAAAAGTATAAATATTAAATCACTTTCGAACTAAACACCGCATTGAAACTGGTTTATCCAATCTGTACGTCAAAATGCGTAATAAACTTGAGTATCCAGGTTAGCACACCATAAAAATCATCACCTTTCGACCTAAAAAACTGCAATAAAACCATAATAAAGAAGGGAAACTCATCTTTGTGGGCAGTTAATAAATTATGGACCTATGAAAGATGAGTGCCTTTTCAGTTTTGGCTCTTCTTTTTGGTAAAATCTATGAATTAACAAAAATATTTCATATTTTTATCCACGCCAAAAGACGGTTTGAACGTAATTGTTACATGTTTGTTTGTATGTTATCTGTTACCATTTTTCTCAAATTGATTTAAAACCTTTTTTGAAAGGTTTTAAATCTAGAAAGCGCTACAACTGATGATGGAAACATCCGTAAGGTGTTTAAAATTTTTAAACTTTCATTATTATTTATTTTAAATATAATAAAATAAATAAAAGAAGGGTGGTCACATATAACCCAATATATGACTCAGTGTGGACACAAACCTACATATTTTAATTAATGTGTAACAAACCTCATATTCAGATTTTTAAGTTCTAATTTTTAACTTTGACTTTCAGGGAAATTGAGATACAGCGTCCAATCATACATATTATAATAGTAAACTAAGTTCAGCACTCAGGAACTATTATGTAATTGTTGAAGAT
Source organism: Perizoma affinitatum (assembly GCA_961405105.1). NCBI lineage: Eukaryota > Metazoa > Arthropoda > Insecta > Lepidoptera > Geometridae > Perizoma > Perizoma affinitatum. Next base: position 3,408,642 of record OY560199.1, read on the forward strand.
AATAAAAACTACGTTTTGAATTTCCCTAAAGTACAGACAGACACTAAGATGTTGAGAAAATTCGAAAAACTTTTTGTATGAATTGATTGCACAGCTTGCGACAATACCGTTTATCAAAGCACTTTTTGAGGAAGGCCTATGTCCAGTACCGAATGTCTTCGAGCTTATGATGATGATGATGATGATACTCACTTTCATACTAACGCTATTGTTCTGAATTCGTGTACTTGGCCAGCTGGCTGAGTTTGTCTCTTGTTAAAATAGAGATTGTTTTTCATTTTGTGGCTGACTGTACAGTTTTTGAATTCCTAAGATCTATGTAATTATCTACAAGAGAGAAAGTGCTTTCCTTGAGACATGCGCCTTCACGATTTTCAAGATTTATAAAAATAAAATGTACCTATGTTTAAAACTGGTAAAGTAGGATCAAACTTAAGTTCTAAACTATTATTTAAAAGATGTTTGGTTTCTGTCTATTTTGGGTTTTTCGTCTTTACCAATTGCCTATCTTTCATTTACAACATTATAAGTTTGACCTTACCTAAGTTGATTCTAACCAACCAACTATAATAAGTTTGTTCAATAAATACTAGAATTATACACATAACATGAGAATTGGACGTTCGATCCCGCATTAGTAATTAAGCGAATATTTTAATCAACGATAATGACTGAACGGTCGTAAAGAACGATGTCGTACGGAAATCTATTTCTGACGAATAGCCGCCGTAAATAGGGATGAATCCGGTGAAATCCGATGTCGGTGATCTTATTTTAGGAAATCTTTGATCATGTGGCAATTCACTATGAAAACATTATGTAATAAAAACAAAACTAGTTTCAAATACACACAAATTTTCCAATGATGATCAGCACGTTTTCAGTATACATTAATGTAAATATCCTTACGTTTGGTAAAATATTGAGTGTAAGATTTTACAAACATGCATATGTCTCTAATGTACATACCGATTTACTTTCTTGGGCAGTAAAGCGATACATGTTTATTTTTGGCGTATTTTAAATTTGTTAACTACACGATATACAATATTAGGATGACAAGAGACTATATAAGTAACTTATGAGAAAATAAGTTACATTCATATAATTATTTAATAATAAATAAATGTGTAAAATGCAGAAAGACAAATAGTACATTTATGCAGAGGCCGCGAAATAGGCATTTTCTTCAATGATGCGAGACATACCATTGATATTTCCGCCGAGGTATGTGAGGTGGGTTTTTCTCAAAAAAAAATGCAAGACAAACGAATAAAAAGTTATGCCATCATTACCGGCGTGCTGGGGCATTGGGCATGCACCCAGCACGCCGGCAATAGATTTTCATATAATATTGCCGTAGCGTTTTTTGTTACAAATTCAAAAATGCTGTGTACGTAAATATGATACTTCGCGTGTTCTTTTGTCGAAAGCAATGACAGCGTAATGCGTGCGTAGTCGTTATAGCGAAATGAAACGATTTGAGAAACACACCCACCATTTTATGCGGACTTGGCTCCGAGCGACTTTTCTTGTTTCCAAGCCTAAAAAAAGCCTTGGTGGGAAAAAAATCTTCGAATGATGAAATTATCGCTGAAACAATTGCTTACTTGAAGACCTTGCAAATACGTATACGTACTCGAGAAACGTTGAGCAGAATACATAATGCTCAAGGTAGATACGGTGTAAGCAAATCAGTTAAATCAGATATACTATATGAATTTAACAAGTTTGAGGCAAAAGACAGAGAAGACAGATGTTAATTCAAATGTGCATATTTTTATTATTTTTTTATGTATAGTACAAAGTTGATAAGAAACAATAATTCATAAACTAAATCGTTTTTATTATTTTTCTATAAGTAATAAAAACCTTAGCATAATAATTATATGACTATCATAAATTGATTTTACTCGGTTACAAATATCAAATCAGGAAAGACATTCCCGATACGTAGTAAATGCCAAACGCCACAGATATTATACTAGCTTTCGCCCGCGTCTTTGTCCATGCTGACGAAGGTAGATAATATCAGTGCCTTTCGCCCATCCACTTCCCGCAACCTTTAATCATCGGTCCATCATTGCTATTTATAACGCAATCTGGTAAATCCTACTTTAAATTGGCGGGATCGTATCTCTTTTTATAGCCAGGATTAAAGACAGTAATTATAGAAAAGCTACAGCTTTTCCTGAGCAGAGTTGTTTTTTATTTTTTATTTTCCTGAATTATCAGCAATTCAGCAATTAAGCAATTTTATCCTATAATGTAGAATCGCTGCTGATGCAGCATAAAACGTGTGAGCAAAACAGAGAATGTTGTTATATTTCGCATTTGCAGGTCTTAGAGACAGTCCTAGTGATGTTCTACTGTAAATATACCTAGGTATCTTAAATGCAAGTGTGCTCGCGTTAAGGGTACATGACCTTGATCCCGACTACCTAAACTGCACTGGCATCGGGTCTTGGACCCTCCATAACCATAAATTCTACGTACCTGATTATTGGAAATTGTGTGTTGTGAACAGTACTGGCACTATAAAAGTTACTTGTTGTGAAAAATTCACAACACACAATCAGCAGGTCACAACAGAAGGTCTATAAAAGTAACTTATTTTTTTATAAATAGCGTCTCTTGTCATCCTAATATTGTAAATAGTGTCGTTAACAAATTTAAAATACGCCATAAAGATGGATCGCTTTACTGCCCAAGAAAGTAAATCGCGAACGCGGAATCACAGTGTGCCGGATGAAATATTTACATCAACAGCAATATTTTAAAGCCGAATTAATCCGTAATTCGTGATAACAACTCAACTTTTGGGTTAAAATATGGAGTTAATTTTTTAGGCTAATTGGTACAGTATCGCATATTTACGGCAGTGATTGATCATAATACATGGTAACAGGTTTATTGTCTACGAGGACAGTTTTAAGGGTGTTTTTAAAATAGGATTTTTTCATATCATCAGATTGAGTGAATCAGGCATACATGAGCACAAAAAAATATATATACGATATTGGAAATTTTTTAGAAATATTATTTTTGGGGAGATTTCTTGTGAGGTCAGAGGGAAAATTTACACAGTTATCTGGCAGCACTGACAATAAAAACGCTACGGAATCGTTATGAGTTCATCTGATGGTTTACATTTTCAATAATTGATATAACAAGTCCACTCGTTCTGTTAATCTGATAGCTTTAATAAGCCATATTGTAAACAACAATATGGCTGAAATCCATCGATGTTTATCAGTTTGGGTTGAATTGAGTCCAGTATTGGTTTTTGCAATGTATTACGCAGTTATAGTAAATTTTCAATAAATATAACAACTTATTTTGTTTCCTATTTTTTTTTTCTTTTACTATTTCTTTTACAACCAATGTGACCTTAAACTTATAGCCTATCTGTTGTTATGCGGTTGCCGTAGCCCATGGACGCTTGCGACCCGGCGCATCGCCGACCCCGTATAATTTTCAAACGCCCTTTTTTAAAAATCTTAAACGTTAACATATAAGATAAGTGTTTAATCACTTGGTTAAACTTCGGCTCTTTTGTTTTTTATTGAATAGGCACAAGTAGGTTTAGGTTTTGTTGTTCGAGACCGAAAAGAACTTTCGGAACTTCAGGACCGGAAAGAAAGAAGGTTGATAATTATTATTTTGACATACTTTTTGTATAATTTTCTAATCAAAATCTTTACTATATGTTTAAATCTTATTATATTATGAGCTCCACTAATGGAGCTCTGGAAGTTAATAATTTCCAGTTAAGGACCACTTTATCATGAACCGCAAAGGCTGGCTCCAAAATTAATATTACTTGCGAATGTCAGAAGCAGATACGAGCAGCAGAGTTTAGGGTAGACTGGTAGGTGGGACCCTTTCAGAAAGTAATTTAAAGTTAAGATTGATAATTATTATGTTGACTTGTGTTATGTATGTTGTTGTACTAAATTCAAAGGAAAGAAAAAAAATGGTTTGACCACACGTCCACAGCATGTAAAAATTTGACATCCAAAAAAATTAAGGTATGTATAGTACTGTCGAAAAATGTCCGTGCTTAGCATAATTATTATAATTCCGATATAAATTAACATATAAACAAAAATAAACACGCTCACGACTTTATTTCCCATGATGGCTATCCTCAGTGAGTAGATTTTAGAGGGGTAGGGGGTGATTGGAGACACGTCCAAACATTAGATTTGGCGCGTTTAATAAATAGTTATCCTTCCACGTGACAGGTTGCAAGCCGCATATTGAAACACTATCTGATGGCACATGTCTTCAATATTTTGATTATAGGGCGTGCCGGTTTCTTAACGATGTTTTAATCACGTGTTATGTCTGTTAATGTTTATAATATCCCAAAAATATCAGCCCCGGTGAAATTAATTAGGTGAAATCAAATTACTATTCATAAATAATATGACATGTAATTAATATTAAATGAAATTGATTTTAGGTTTAACTTAGCCAAACATTTGCACGCTAATGTGTTTGTTGAAATATGTGAAACTATAAATAATAAACATAATTAGGTGAATTAATTAGGTGAAATCAAATTACTATTCATAAATAATATGACATGTAATTAATATTAAATGAAATTGATTTTAGGTTTTACTTAGCCAAACATTTGCATGCTAATATGTTTGTTGAAATATGTGAAACTATAAATAATAAACCATTTAATTTAATTTCAATAATAGAGCCCGCGACGACACTCTTGTTAAACGGATGCTGTAACGACTAAGCCACTAGGAAGGACCCTAGCTTGATTTATATTTATTTATTATATGCAGTAGGAAGATACTCAAATATAGTTATGAGTTTCTTAAGACATGGAAGAGATAGAATCTGCAAAACCTGCGCGTTTCCATACGAATTCGTACCTACAATTTTATGGCTATATCACGATGCGTCAAGCTTCTTTATGAACATAGCCTTAGTGAAGATACTATGATAATAGGACGGGCAAAAACCTCTTCAAATTGTTAAAACTAAACAAATAAATTTTCACTAAAGTACTATTGATGTTACCTACTGAGAGAATATAGTGCGAACTCTATCTTCTGCTATCCAAACTTCCCATGAATACGACTGAATACCCGTTGGACATAAAGGAAAATTTTGGTTCGCCAAACAGGACCATATGTCAGTTATCAAGGCTTGTCGCTACAATAGAAAGGACGGTTGACCTGCCCGGTTGGTGCTTCAGTATATGCCGAACCATTTCAATCCCGTCATCGGTTTGTTGCCTGAATTTAGAAATCCGGTCACTAATGATGGGCAGATTGGTCTATATATAAAGTCCTGGACCTTCACCCGATTTTTGTTCGAAATATTCTAAACATAGAAATACGGTGTAATTGTTTTTTGTTATATACTTTTTATCTGTATTTTCTTTAGGAATTATTTCCGCCTGTATTTTCTTAACTATGAACTAGGCCTAGTTCCAGCAGTGGACTTCTAAGCGTTTGAAGTTTATTTGATCAGACACATTGAAAATAGAAAAAATAGATAAAAAAAACTCAAAACAATGGTATAGTAGGTAGGTACATTGATGTTATACAATATGATGAAATTATATAATATTCGTTATGTGTAGGTACCTTGATGAGCAATATTACGCGCAGATTTATACACACGCATATTTTCTTCGAAGTTATTCAAACTTTTTAGCTCTACGCATAACTTTTTTAATAACTGACTGGGATAGCCGCTTTGTTCCTACTCTATAATATTGTAAAATCCGTTCAATGGCTCTGTTTGTCTTCCTTGGATATTTACTTATAATAACACATTTATGTGGCTATCGTTTGTTTTCCAAGCTCAGTCTAGACAAGTTTCGAGTCAGCGTATTTACAGTTTGCATCAGGTGTTTGTGAGCTTGAACGTAATATTGCTGATCAAGCTTTATTTTTCACAGATTTATTACAAACTTATTATTAAGTATTCCGGCGAAGGCGTAAAGGAACCGGTAACCAGGTAACCACTTGAGCTTACTGCGAAACTCAGAAACTTGATTATACTTCCGTAAGCCAAATATAAACCGTATACCGTAGTTTTGCAGGCGCTCAAGTTTATCCAGCTGCTGTTCTGTGATGTCTAAGTAGGAAGCATCAGCATAGTTCGGTATTGGAAGAAGGAGAGACTGCAAGGGAAATTTTAGTGACAGTCGGAAGGAAATTATGGAGTCTTTTAAGGGAACCTGCAGAAACTAAAATTCTTTGGCTGACTTCAGTTAACTGAGGTCCTCATGACATCTGTCTGTCGAGAAGAACACCTAGAATTCTCACCGTTTCACTCTGCTGAATGTGTTGCCACTAGTAAAACTTTCACGGAATCCCCAAACGAGAATTTCACGTTTAAGTATAGCGTATCAAGTCTGACTTAATTACACCAAGGCCAAACCTTACATTTCGCACAAGATAATATCATCTTAGATTAGTTTTATTGATAATGCCTAAGTGTTTTATTGATTTTTATTAGATTAATGTCTTCTTAGATAAATGACCTTCAAGTGAAACAGATCATAAATCCAGTATTAGTATGCAACGCAGGCTGTTGCCTAAATTATCGTCGCAAGTAATTAGATTGTTACGCTCGTGCTAGCTTGTTTGATATGATGGGCAAGTTTGTAGCCGGATTCTCGAAACCATATTACTCCATATGTCACTGCAATTTGATTTATAAAAGTTGTAGCAATATGTCATTACATTTTAATTCGACTTCCTCTCCAACTCTCAAAAATGTATATAAGTAGTATATCAGTCATGAATTTCCCATAACACAAGCTCTGCTTACTTTGGGGCTAGATGATATTGTGTGAAAATGTCCAGTATTATTTATTTATTCATTTTAACCCTTCAAGCATTTGTAGAATTCGTTATTATGATATCATTATTCTGTTGCGCCTAATCCTACCCTACTTTCACAAGAATTTTAAAACATCTGCTTTTGTTTTAGTCCAAAATTGTCCAGCATCCAAAGAGTCATTCATACAACTCTGTTACTCTAATTAACCCCTGTCTAAAATTAGATAATTATTTCAACTGGGTACAAGCATCCCTTTTCAATGTTTATTTCTGGTTCGTAATATTTTTTTATCTGAAGCTATTTCATGCTGCCAGTGGACTTGTTTGATTTAACACTTTCTCTACAGCATATGACGATAGGTTGGTAGGTTAATATGCATTATACAAAATACAAATACAAAAATAAATGTTAATATGTATATAATTGAGTGTATATACATAAGTTTAATATCGTGTGCAATAGTGTAATAGTTACATATTTAACGGAAGTTAGCAGTCTCTCTATACCATTGTGGTTATAATTTTTCAGCCAAATTTGGCCATGCTGCAACCTAAAACTGGCGTAGGTACTCTGTTTGCACAGATCTTCCATAATAGGTATATGGGCAGGCAAGTTAGAGCTTAATCATGTTTTCAGGTATAACTCGTCCCTAAGCTGTGTTGGTATGAGCTAGAAACATCAGCAATCCAAATAATTTATATTGACGTTCGAAGTACTTAACTAGGTCCCCGAACCGACCTCGTTTATGCTTCGCTGCTGAGATGCAGTTTCCTCCTGCCCATGGCAGATGGATGCGATGAAACGGAAAACTTCCTTTTTTTTCAGCGCCAATCGTTTGGTTTACCAATCGATTGGTTCAAAATAATCAGGGTTTTTACGTAAGCTTTTGTAATTCAGACCTCAAAGAACGAATAAAATGGAAATGTCGGGTTTTCCTTTTTAAACAATCAGATAAACGCGCACCAAATGGATGGCAGAAACGAAAGATATCCAAACAATTATTCGTGGTTGGTTCTTCCTTACTTCCCAAATAACACCCATTGATACAAAAATGTCACAAATGTGGAACCGCCTATTTAGGTGTGTATCATTAAATTCATTGATGAGACGGTTCCATAACAAATCAGGAAATAAAAAGTGCTTCGCTCACTCCAATCAATCAATAGTAATAAGACACATTTACTATATACACTATTAATATTGCTGAACGTAATATCTTTTTACAGAAAATCTAATCCATAAACCAGTCTTAACAAGTCAGCAGCATCCGTAATTTACGATCATCGGTCAAGAGTGTTTTGGGTCTACTAAATCATGTCAAGCTACATTTGGTTAGTAATTGCCTGTCCAGTTTTTGTCGACATACATTTAAAGTCAAACGGTCCCGGGGGGTTGCAGTAGCTATAGTTTTTGCAAAAGATTGTATGTTTAAAAAGTCTAGAAATGTGTTGGAAACGGGGATAAAAGATTTAGCCTAAATTTTTTTTATGCCTAAAACCGACTAAGTATTACCGATTGGAATATTGAATTCAGAGGATTAATAATACAGGTTCCGTGTGAAAACTTTGAAATTCAGACATTATAAACAAATAAGACCAAGCTTATTTCATGAACATTGGATATATATGTACGTTTAATAAAATTAGAGGAATAAAACTTTTTTCAATTTCATATTCAAACCTATAAAAAACCCAACAAATAAAAGTCGAGTGGCTGACACCCCCACGGATATTGCGTCCGCTAAACATTCTTTTTCAATTCTATTCCGTTTAACGATCCACGGGATTCATAGTGCGTATCGACATCGCTTTGGTGGGTCAGTATTTATTTTGTGTTCGGCTAAAAAGTACAAAAAAACTTTCGGTAGATATATGAGCGATATATTTCGAACCCTGAGACCTGCAAAGCTGAAACTTTAATTTGTAGAATGAGGAATTTTCAGGATTAGTAAGTCACAAAATACTTATATTATGGAAGAATTTAAATTTAATAATTCTATGCACACCGACCCATTTGTGGCAGGGCGAGACTTTTTAAAGAAATATGTGGCTTCTTTCAATAACTCTTAGCTGGTATGGCTTGCAGTCTTTACCTATTATTGTAAGTAGTATTATCACAGGCCAATAGGATTATTTTATTGATTATATTACTATAGCTGAATGCATACTAATAACAGTACTATACGAGGAAACTCCTCATTATTCTAAACAGATATTGATAATTAAACTCAGAACTACAAGCGAAAATTGTCAAAGGATCATCCTTCTCATACAATTTGTAATTAGTGTTATTAAACCTGTTTGTTTTTCAAATAAACTATGTTTAAAAATGTTTTAACCTATGTACGAGTTAAGGTATGATCATAAAGATTTTTTATAAATGAAAGGAATATTTTTGCATATTTTGAACATATCACTATGAAAGTAGCTAAAATATACTAACCTAGGTGTAGCTTCATCAGTAAGATATCTAATTATCCTAACTGTGTACGCAACAGAACTGAGTCTACCTGCAAGTGCTTCTATTTGTGGACTCCATTGCAATTATGAATTAATAAAAATATAGTTAATACATTAAAAAGCATTTTTCCATTAATTTAATATTGGTATCATACATTACATTCGGCAAAGTGAATTTGATATACATAGTTATTTTTTCTAGTAACGTGGAAACACAGTAGCAAGTAAACTAAACTATTACGATAGCGATAACTGAGTTCTGCGCTATTATGCTACATTTCACTAACCAACTTAAACTAAAAGCCTTGGCGCACAAACTGTGGCACAAAATAAATAACAGTTAAGTACTACTACGGGCTGCGGGAACGAGGAAATCCGTAGAAGATAGTTAATAATAATAATAGCAAAGAACCTCGATCAACACCTTAGGAAAATTTCGCTAGGCAGCAGCCTAGCATGCTATAAAACAGAATAACGAATACGCTACCACATATATTATATTACTATACTACTCGTAGATGACACATTTTGTGGCATCCTCCTTTTTAAACTGAATTAACTTGTGAGAAAGACGGCAAAAATACGAGCTCTTTCAATTGTCTCAAGTATCTGATTGTTTTTATTGCAAGTTCCCTAAAAGTTTGCTCTCATTAAAACCTAATGCCTTATCAGACACGGTACGGTACGGACTCGATATACACCAAACACTTTTAATTGGAAAACGACTTGTGATGGGATGGAAGGTTTTGCCAATGCTAGATGTTCAATTTTGAGTTTTGATCGGTACTACCTACTCAAAATGTGTAGATAATACCCGAGATGCACGAGGCTAGTTTTTCAAAGCTAGGATAGCAAGCTAGAACTTCGGTATACTATCCTCACTTGCTATCTTGGCTTAGGACATGTTTAATTATAATTATGTACCTACAGTAAAGTTTATAATGTTATTTTCATTGCCTACCTACTTAATACTCATGTTTTTGTTGTGCACTTTTGTTCCAAATACATTAACATCTCGAGAACCTAGTGTCTACACAAACCGCACATACGTTTAAAGATACTACTAACTAACTATTGTACCTACTTAATTTGTTAAATGTATAAATGTTATGATGCCAGATAATTTTAAGCCTTTGCAGTGACAAGTAACAACACGACAGTGAAGTAAAAATAATCGCATTCGTAAAAAAATTGAATTCTAGCTTCGCCGGCTACATGACTACACAGACCAGGATAGACAAATCAGTGGTAGGGGCGCTACTAGCCCTAAAAATAGAATCCCATCCTATTGAACTATCCTAGATTGAGATGCTATCTTACTGGCACTCTAGCTAGCTTAATAGCCTTAAAAATGAAGCTAGTTCTGTATAAATGAAGCCAAAGTTACTAGCTTACTATTCTGACTTGAGAAACTAGTCTCGTGCATCTCGGGCATTAGTTCCTAAATAGTAGATAACTAGCTTAGATAATTTTCACTTCCCCACTTTGCGCTTTATGGCCTACGTCATATTCAACGAACGATCAGAAAAGCCGTAACTATACAAAAATAAATTATAAAATATCTGATAAATTAAAGAAAGATTTCTGTTATTAAAATTATCTTTTGAAACATATCGATGATTTTGTAAAATATGTTTTTCATTTACGTACTAGAAATATTACAAATTAAAACAGCACGCAAAGTTAATTAAACCTAACCCCTTGCTTTGTGCATCTTCGCTCAACTTTCATCTTTAGATAATGTTAAAAGTGTTCTTTAATTTTATACAGACTCTCCTTTTATTTACTTTTGTTAAACAAAATTAACATTTTATCTGGTATCTTTATCTTTTTACCCAGCTTAGGCTAAATACTGAGTCGAAGTCTGAAAAGATTTGTCGAATAAACATCTTTGCAAATTCTCCGTGAACTGAATTGGTTACAAATTTCATTAATGAAAACCCCGAATAGGATTACCTGCAAACGCCCGTATTGATGAGTCATGAAGTCATGAATATCCTGGTTAATTCATCACCAATCACATCATCTTTTCAACGCAGTCAACTATCTTAATTATTTTACAATCTTGTATCGATTAATGTTGACGTTTATGAGATCGATACTGGATTGGTAATGTAATTAATAACTTTTTTATAATCACTAAGCCCCTACTCACGTAGGGTGATCAAGAAAATACTTGTGACTCAACACAAACTAATGAGAAGGCTTCAGTATTTCAGCAGGTCGAGACGCAAAAAATGGGTAGGCACGATAACAGTGGAACCAATGTCTGCAAATATTTGTGTTCCGTGTCTGGGTGTTGTCCATGGTACTCATAATTCCTGGTACCCAAATTCAGGGAATCTTAGTGTAGGGTCAGAACCATTGCATGCGGTTTGTGTTAGGTACTATATGTATATAGTTCTCTTTAAATAAGGCCTATTATATAGGGTCTGCCATCATCCCTCCATGCATTATGTACATTTACGATTTTGGACTAAATTTTTCTTTATGCTTTATAGACAAGCATTTGACCTAATGAAATTGTTCTCATCTGATATGAGCTTTAATAGTATAAAATAAATAAATAAATAATGCTGGACATATTCACACAGCATCATCTAGCCCCAGAGTAAGCAGAGCTTGTATTATGGGAACTACATGATTGTTAAACTACTTATATACATTTGTTTTTAATACATATATAGAAAACACCCAGACCCGAGACAAATATTTGCAGATACAAACATTTGTTCCGCGGCGGGAATCGAACCCGCAACCTTCTGCGTCTCAGGCGTGCCTTCGCCCACTGCGCTATTTTGTGTGAAAATCTGAACGTTTACGTGTACTTATAACCTAGTTTTAGTGATGAATTACTGTATAGTTACTAATAGTTATTATCTGTAATATATCTAGAAAGACCCTCCACTGAGCCGGAGTAAGAAAGACAATAGCCAAGTGCGTGCTGCACTATTCCTTTGTCGCTAGAGGGCGCTTGGCCGTGGTATCTAGGACATCCGAGTGCATTTTTGTTTGGACATAAGGCTCTGGCACACTAGTTGCAAGTGTGGACCGGGTGCAGCCGTGGTTGGTCCAAAGTTGACCAACACAATATACAATCATAGCTAACATGATTCGGTTTGCATATTTTAGCAACAATTAACTGAATTCTGAATTGACATTTGTTCGACAAACCATCCAATCAGAAATGAAACTGAATTACCTCTTTCGCCCAGCCAAGCGATGGGTCATCCATAACGATTAAACAATTTCGAAGCTGCCTGTACTATCTACAGTCAGCATTTCGCAAGCTGGCACTTAAAACTGAGCGTTCCGTGTCTCGACTAGAAAAGCCGCCATGCCATATCATGTGGTCTTCTATTTATTTTAAGAAATATATTATTTATACTATGTTTATTGGTAAATAGGTTTTGCCCGCGTGGTATCCGAATGAATCCGTTTTAAATTCCATCAAAATCTGTTCAGCCATTACTGGGATAAGTAGCAACAAACATCTAAACTTTCGCTTTTATGATAATAGTAAGATAGAATAGGATTAATGCTTATAATTCAGAGTGGTGGCCGTGGCGATACTACTAGGGCCTTGGCATGCTGACAGTGGATAAATGAACCAATTAGAGTGACGTTTGAGGTAGGAAGCTTCTGAAACCCAGTTATTATAAGCTAATGATGATGACGTTGATGAATGATTTTATGCTTTTAATTTCATTGTTCTAAGATATGTCACTTAGTATATTTTACGTAATAGATAGCTGCAGTGCTGTCCTGTCTTTTGTGTTTTTCCTATCCAGTGACCACCCGCTATAGTCTTATCTTGAATATAACGGGTCACTACGTTGACGCTCCGTCTAAGTAAATGTAAGCTCTGGCTACTACTCACCTGCTTGTTGGTTAACCTTGTGCAAGGTTTTAATATAATAATAATAACTTTTTATTGAAATAACATGATCCAAGTGTTAGTAAACTTAAGATAAGGGTTAGTACTTAATTACTAAGACAGATTTTGTCCTCTGGGAGAGCTTGTCTCTGATTCAAAATGATCTTAATCTAAGAGCCGCCCATTATACTTTAATAAGAATAATATTTTGTTTATTTTGTCATGTGTATATAGTGTACACTAATTTATTAGAAAGAATTCTAATAAATTAGTTAGTTAGTTATTTTATTTTAGAATTTTAAGAAAATTACAGCTTACACAAGAAATTACTTAACTTAATACTTACATGCTAAGTACATGTAGGTAGTCTGAGGGCCAATTTAAAGTTTCCATTTATAGGTGAAATGATATGCTAAAACTACAGTCTAATGTGTACAATGGACCAGAGAGAAGAAAAAGAAGAAGTTATATAGCATACAAAGACAAAAATAATAAATAACAAACTGTCCAAAAATAATTCCAAAAGTAAGCGTCTTCGCTTGCTTATTGAGGTATTAAATATTAGGTTGGGGAAAAAGTCTTTTCGCATTATTGTATGTATGAACTTGTAATAAAATATCTTTGGCTATACTATTTGTATCTAGCTGGTTTTGGTATCATTAAAAGTTTAAATTTTAAAGAAGATAATTCCAAATTCAAATTAGGAAAATGTGTGATTTTTATTTGTTTTTCGTACTGTTAAGATGAGTGAATCTAATGAAGAAATTCGATACATTTTAAAATTTTACTACAAAAAAGGTAAAAATGCAACGCAAGCCGCGAAAAAAATTTGCGATGTTTATGGACCTAGTGCAGTGTCTGTGAGAGTAGCACAAATTTGGTTTAAGCGTTTTCAATCCGGAAATTTTGATGTCAAAGATGCACGTCGCTCTGGTCGCCCTATTACGGATAAAATGGATGCCATTTTTGAAAAAGTGGAGCAAGATCGGCATATCAGTAGTTACGACGTAGCTGAAGAACTGGGAATTGACCACAAAACAGTTTTGGCGCATTTGAAAAAAACTGGGTACACAAAAAAGCTCGATATTTGGGTACCTCACGAGCTCACTGAAAGAAACCTAATGAACCGTGTTCTCATTTGTGATTCTTTATTACGACGTAATGAAACCGAACCATTTTTGAAGAAATTTTTGACCATTTTTGACCTCACACATCTTTAGCCACTCAGCAAAAATTAAGAGAGTTTGGCTGGGATGTGTTAATGCATCCGCCGTATAGTCCTGACCTTGCACCTTCAGATTTCCACCTGTTTCGGTCTCTTCAGAATTCTTTAGGCAGTGTCAGGTTAACATCACGAGAGGACTGCCAAAACCACTTGTCGCGGTATTTTGAACAGAAGCCCCAAAGTTTTTATAGCAATGGGATCATGTCCCTGCCTACAAAATGGCAAAAAGTTATCGAACAAAATGGTACCTACATACTTTAGTTAAATGTAAATAAACTATATTAAAAAATGTTTTGAATTTTCTTAAAAAATGCGAAGAAACTTTTTCCCCAACCTATTATATCAACGTCAGTTCCCTATGTTTGTTAACATATTAAACGAGTTGCTTGACCGAATAATAAATGCGTTTTGCCTATCATTCGTTGTAGCTTTGGGTATTTATAAGAGGTTTGGTCTCATTAGTGCTGCGTTTGTGGTGCGTTACTTACCTGGTTAGAAAATTAATCTTATGTTTATATCGAAGCTATCTGCTACTGGTATTGGGAGAGAACGGAAGATCAGCGCGCTACTTACCTACACCAGGTCTGCGGCGCTTTATGCTGAGTCCTACCCCAATTTGTAGCTACTTACCTCATCAGTAGTGTTCTGTGCAACCATCTTAGTTATATACCTTATTAATAAGTAGTTGCAAATAAATGATTAATCTATGTATCTATCTCAATTATACCGTAATAATCTTATTACGGTATAATTTATTACTATCTAGAATTCCAAATAAACTAGGCGTACCCTGTATTTTATTTCTCCGTCGAATTCAATAAAAGTCTAGAAACTTAGCTAGTTCCTACAACTCCAGAACAAATTGACAGCGGGACTAGATACGATTAGTGTCTGCGAGCGACAGTGGTATGCATTGGAATATTATTCAAGCCAATTCTACAATAAAGCGCCCAAGACACGCTATGTTAGGGGCCCGATGTTGCCTCATAACTCTTTAAGTATATTTATATATTATTATTATATTTCATATATATTATTTTTAGTTATATATATTGTATTAGGCATGTAATTATTGATAATCATCTCTTAAAACGCCTAACCATCTTTTTGCACGCTCAGGATGACTGGTAGAAAATGCTTTAGCATTAAGTCCTCCTAGCACTACATTGTTTGTGCGGAAGTATAAATAAATAAATAAATAAGGTTAGCATCGGAAATCCTTCGATTTCATTTTCGATGGTAATTCCTATCAAATTGTTAACTTTAGTTTCATAAAATGGACTCAGGATTAAAAAGTTAGATATATCCTAGACGAGGGTTTAAGATTAAAAATGATTCAGAACACCACATAATTATTGAGTCCTAATCAGTGGAGTCATTGATTTGATCTCAACGATAGCATACTTGAAAAATCACACGGGGGATGCAATGAAAATAATCATCCTTCACTTTACATGTACTAGGTATGCTCAAATACGATTATTCCAAATGAGTGGGGATGAGTTAAATTCCAGCTTTTTTTAACAAGAAAGTAATCGTCTAGTAAATTCGTACTGGATAATAGTGTTTTTTTATTCGGACATAGTCACAAAGATGTTAGTTTCTTTATGGGAATATAAACTTATACACTATTTTGGTTGAATAACTCTTTGATTGACTAGTCCGATGATCACTCGGATTATTTAAATATGGCGGTCCACTAAATAATGATCAAGGCTGTCCTATTTTTAAGTCTAGAGTTATTTCTGACTTAGTAAGCCTAAATGACAGCTCCACTTACATTACATATTCATTAAAATAGTTAATAGCATTATCAATGTAAATTTGCTGACTCCATTATTATAACAAGATGTCACATCGTTCATATCACATTATTAATGCTTCTCGTATTTATTCAAATTTCAGATTTAGTAGGCCGTTATTTATGTAGGATGATAATATGACCTAATATTGGAAAATGAATACTTTTGCTTTGGTCTTTAATATTACGTTTATTGAGACCATTTAGAGCTTCGAATTTTCTGTGATTGGTGGAAAAGTGTCAACAGCAATTCATTTTATTATTACCAAATGTCACAGGAAGAAGTCAAAAAGTAGGTAACTGTCTAATTATCAGATTACACAAACCGGAAAGCACACTGTGATCTAATCAAGTAGCTGAAAATATTTCATTTGTTTGCGTGTAAAATTTTCAGATATATTAAAAGCATATTTCTTAATATGCAATACATTACCTTTTCTTAATATACTTTCAAAGTTTTATCTGAATTTTGATTGCATGCCTGTCGCGATTTAGTCATAAGTATTTTTTTCTATTTTAAAAATCCCTGACTTCAGTCCATTATGAATTGTAGCCAATTCTGTGTTTCGATTGAAGGATATGGGTGCTGGTGAAATTATAGACGTTATGTCTCAGAGTCGACAAAGGTATCACACCTCTGGTATTGCAAGCGTCCATAGGTTACGGTAACTGCTTATCAACAGCTGGGCCGTATGCTCGTCTGCCACTTTAATAGTATAAAAAAGCAGTGTATCAACCACACTCCCTATTGAGGGAGGTTATGTATGAACCCTATGAAGGTTCTTAGACCTTCAACGTAGTCACAAAATTACAGCAAATACTGTGTTATCTTATAAAAACCTTCACCAGGGGGATACTTTGGTGGATATTTTCGGAACGATTGCATAGAAATAGAAGAAAATGGTAACAGATAAATACACTAAACACATGTCGCTGATAATAAGCCACTATATCCATTCTAAAACCACTCCAAAAGTCGATATACCCTGATATCTTAGTTAATTAAATTATTGGGTATAAGGCCCCTTAGACAACAAGCAGCTTCTGTGGGCGTCAACGCCTACGGAAAGAAATAATTGTGTAGAAATTACTGGGTATAAGTCTCTACAACCACTTTCTGTGGGCGTTAACGCCTGCGGAAAGATAGAAATTGTATGGAAATTACATTAGCTTATGATATGGCAGATGAAAGTTGCCAAGTTTTTCCTTAACGCCTTTGTGTTAGGGCAAGGTCAAACTAACGCGGTGATGGCAATAACGTGCGATCACGATTTGGTTGTCTTTACATTCACGTGAACTTTGACAACCATTTGACAACAACCACTTCACTTCACTCCATAATCAAGAAGTGGAGTGAAGTGAAGTGGTTGTTGTCAAATGGTTGTCAAAGTTCACGTGAATGTTAAGATCGCCTCTGCGTACGTCCGGCCTGGTATTAAGCGTGAAAGTAAACTTAGGCCCGAGTTCACCAACACAGTAGCGGGCGGTTAAGTCCTAATCAAAGCAAAAGCTTCCTATAAAAAAGGTGTCGAAAATTACACTTTTTTTCGTAGGAATCTGTCATCATGTCGTTTATACAATTATTTATTCGTTTATTAGGTGGGAAAGTACGTCCCTCCGTATAATAAAGCTCTAGCATACCATTTATATTTTTTCTTGTTATTCATTCACTACTTGACTGTTTTCCATATTAAATAAAGGTTAGCTGGAAGAGAATGCTATCTAGCATTATGTTCGTCTATGTACAGTACTTTTTAGTTTTTCTATCTATGTATCATGATCGATCGGTTACTTGACTTTGACTTGACTGTCCATTAATTTTGTTGGTGAACTCAAGGCTAAGCGTGAGGTTTTATCTAGAGGCCGCTTACTGGCAGTTATGTGACGGGCAGTTATGTGTCCTTGTCCGCATTTTTGGAGGTATTAAGATCTTAATTATTGTACCTGAATTGAATTTAAACGACCCACCCTTTCTGGGTCACTCTGTGTTCTCTTCTTCGGAAGACCTATGGGTGCGCCAGCTTAGATCGGGCCTCTAATTACACTAGCAAAATGATAATGGGAAACAAAATCATGTTATGAATTTTAATACTTAGCAATGTCATTAAATATAACATTTTAATTTTTAGAAGTTTTTAAAATTGCTAAGCTTCTAAATTTATTACCATGGTTTGGTACTCATTGCCATTTTGCTAGTATAGTTTTTGCAACTAGAATTAGACTTAGAATTTTTAGGGTACTGGACTTTCCGATTGAGCATCCTTTCACCACACGTACCATTCACACATAAATGCGAGACTCATCTGAAAATTATCACTATCGTTAATCGCATGCATATTCTCGCCACTAAGTAAGCCAGAAACTCTCTTCATGCAAGTGGGCCCAAATACCCAATACCTACTATTGATAATGAAACAGATAGTCAAGAACAAAGTCTATTATAATATCTATTAAAAAAATACAGGTGAGTGGGCAGTATAGTTCATTAACCTGTTAAATTCAGTGCAATTTGCAGTTAATTACCGCCTCCCATCCTTTCCTTATCACATACGGTTGAGTGGAAACCAGTTGGGGGTAATTACTTATGACATTAATGATAATAGGTATCTATATATAAAATCGTTGCGAGTCTCACTGACTGACTTGATAGATCTGTATAATAGTTTTCTTTTATTACACTTATTTGTACCAAGACTAGATATTTTTGTTTAAGTTTAAGTAAATAATCCTACTAATATTATAAACGCGAAAGTTTGTGAGGATGGATGTTTGTTACTCTTACACGCAAAAACTACTGAACGGATTTGGATGAAACTTTACAGTAATATAGCTTATACATCAGAATAACACATAGGCTACTTTTTATCCAGGTTCCACGCGGGCGAAGCCGTAGAAGCTAGTAATAAATAATGCTGGACATTTTTCACACACCATCATCTAGCCCCACACTAAGCAGAGCTTGTATTATGGAAACTACATGACTGAAATACTACGTATCTACTTTTTTTTATATACTTTCTAATTATACTAGAGAACACCCATACCTGAGACAAGTATTAGCAGATCATACAAACATTTGTCCCGCGGCGGGAATCGAACCCGCAACCTTCTGCATCTCAGGCGGGCCTTTACCCACTGCGCCACAAAGATCTTCAAAAAAGTCCCTGTTATTTTTTCACTAAAAAAGGTTTTTCTTAAATCCTACCCCTAGAAAGAAATAAAACTTTGTAATGGGAAGATAAAACTTTTATAGAAAACTCTCAACGTAGGCGTTATCACGGGGCAATCAAATAGAACTTGTTTTAGGCTATTTTATGTTTATAAATAAGTACCACTGTTTTTGTACTATATTATTGGTGATTAGCCGACGTGTATTAGATCTTTACCTATTAAATTCCCGCTTTATATGGAAAATATATTCCGATTTAGCTTCTTTGTTTTGCCGATTTGCCAAAACTATAAAAAGCTGATGCAAGCTCAGCCATAGTTTGAAACAAATTGGTTACCTAGTCTTAAGGTAAATAGCATTACTCATAGTCTATGAACAGAACTTGCACACGATACTTAGGTAGTGATTATTTTAGTTTTTAAAATAAAACCCCACACTTAGTGCCCTAATCAAACATTTTAAAATATCCCTAAATTACTTTTCGGGTGGTCGAGAGTTTGAGTCCCGCCGAGGTTGATATTTTTAGGATATCATAAAAAACTTGAGAACTTAGGTAACGATCAAGGCATGGACCAAAGAAAACCTAACCTTACAATTCTATAGATACTTAACATAATTCAGTTGCTAAAAAGTTTGTTAGGGATTCAACGAAATGAAAAGTAAACTCATCAATTCTAATGCCTCTTAAAACATTTATTACGGTTAAGTGAGATTATGGAAATATAGAGAATCTTTTAAAATCAAGCCTTTAAGGCGCTTTCACATGGAAATATGCTGTCACGTAAGCAGGCATTGCCTCTATTATAAATTGATTATTACTGACCCAGTTGTTCTTTCCAGTAGCTTGAAGCTAGCGCTGGATCGGTATTAAACTTTCAATCAAGTTCAGTAAATGACTACATGCATCCAATCTTGATCTCGTGGGTTGCATCTATTTCAGCAAAGCATAAGTATAGACAGTTAGGCACCACTGTCGAGATACTACATCCGTTAAAGTAGGAATTACACGAGTTTAGTAACTTATGATTAGTACTTGTCTATTACACTTATACCTTACGTGTAAACATACTGAATTAGTGCTTCGTATTAGTGAAACTACAGGGCAAATGAGAAGAAGCAGATCCTAAGTACCTACAACACTAGCGACATGTAGTCACTTTTAATTTACTAAGTGTGAACAGCCAGCACATGTGTTAAGTGACAAAAATGGAACGCAAAACATGGTGTTCCATTTGGAACGGAAATTTTGTCAATAAGTAATAAGTTTTTGCTTCTCATTTGTAACTAAACAGGTTAGTATTAACGTCAACCACTAAGCTCGTGTAAACAGTGCAAAAGTCACTACTGGCGCGTAAACGGAAGCTAAGTTTTCAACCCCTCCCACTTACCAATAATTCTCTTTACATAATAATGGTAAGCGGATTATACTTGTTTGCCATTTTAATTGTATAAAACACAATAGTTCTTTGTTAAACAAGGACATGTTGACAAAACAGATCGAGAAAATCGACTGTGAGACACTGGCAATCAGTTTCCTATGTGAATGTGCTCTAAGTCCAAACTTTGTGTTGAAAAGTGCGTTTGAGAAAGGAAATAACTTTATCATGTAACAGGGTTCACAGTTAAGTTAGGACAGAGTAGGAGATGCTGGTTTCATCTTATTTCTACATCCAGTAAAGAGATGTAAAGGCAAGTCCAGATTTGTAATATTTCGCGTGATAAATACGCAAAAAATTATGCAAAACTATATACAGTATTCCTTATACGAATTCATTCAGCAAACAGTGGAATAAGTAAATATTCTATACAACCAGATTTAGTGTGAGCATGGTTCGTGTCAAAAACGCTTTGCCTAACAAGTTGGTCAAGTAGATTTGTCACGTAGACAACAACGCGGCAGATACCGTGGACATTCTGTGACATGTCACATCCGTAATGTACTTTAAAATGTCGCAAAATTATGCGAACCCGTCTTTTTGCGTTTTTGCTAACCGCCGTGACATTTCTCGACTTTCTGGCGACGATTAAAGAACGCTTCATATAATTACGTTTTTTATATCACTTCTTTGTAGACAGATGGACAAATGAACCGATGAACGCGGTGTGGTTTAAAAGATTGGCCTATTCTAGGAAGGCCCCCTCATGATGGATGGATAATATCTTAAAGATTGCAGAAAGTCAATGTATGCAGATGGCGCAAGAATGGTACCATTAAATGAAAGCCTTTTTATAGCTGTGGACTTCTATTCAGATGGGGCAAGTTAGTATGAGCTTAGTAGCAATTGATATTTACATCAGTTTTAGTCGGCTCAAAAGAAATGCGATCGCCGGTAGCCGGTAGGTTAGTTGGAAAAGGGATTTACCAGCAATAAAAAAGTAAGAGGCCGAGAGGTGCGCGTTCGATTCCCGTTGCGTGACCTACGTTCTGCAGGTATTTGTTCCGGGTCTGGGTATTGTGGTACCATGGTACTCGTAGTTCCAAATACCCACGTCACAGGGAATCCTAGTATGCGATACGGACTACATATGCGACTGTTCAGCGTTTAATTAAAAAAAAATATGAAATGTATTTACCTAATAAGCGAGGTATCATACTTTATTAACGCCAGCCAAACTAGTACATAGTACACCTTAGTAAGATATTACATAAGTTACATTGTTTGTCATATAAGGCTATAACGTGGCGCAATAACCTGAGATCGTAAATCCAAGATGCTGGCAATAACTTTTGAGCATCGAAAATTTCCGTATTGAATAATAAACATTAAATCCATATTAAATATTTGGTGTATTTAAATATTAGCGTTACATAATCACTACATATTATTTTTTTCTTTTTCCACAATACACAAAGGTTATCTGGAAGAGTATGCTTTTAAGCATTAAGTTCGCCTTGTACTACTGTTTTGTGCAATAAAGAATTTTCTATCTATCTAATAAGCTTTGAGAACCCTGATAATGTATAGAGGTGTTAAAAACAATTGCAAATAACAAAAACACGAAACCGAGAAAAAATGTGTCTAAGCGCTCTTTTGCTTATCGGTAACTTTGTTCAGCAACAAGATAGGAAGAAAATAAATTTACGGTCAGATGCACCTTATTTTACTGATCACCGTAGTATATTTACCACATTGTTTTAAATCAAGCCCATCATAGGTTGCAAGGAAGAGATCGCTCTTAGCGATAAAGCCGCCAATTCTATCACTACAACCTAGTTTACAAGATCCTATGTAAAGTGTTTTATTTAATTCTGGTGTATGCAATAAAGGTTATCTATTTATAAAGGACGACCTCTGTGGCGCATTGGGGAAAGGCCCGCCTGAGACGCAGAAGGTTGCGGGTTCGATTCGCGCTGCGGGACAAATGTTTGTACGATTAGCTAAAGTTTGTCTCGGGTCTGGGTGTTTTCTATATAAAATATGTAGGTATTTACAAAAAAAAAGTATGTAAGTAGTATATCAATCATGTAGTTCCCATAATACAAGCTCTGCTTAGTTTGGGGCTAGATGATGCTGTGTGAAAAATGTCCATTTATTATTTAATTTAGGCAAAAATGATAGTGCGCTTTTTAAATAGGACGGCAGAATACTACCTACATGTATAGTCTGGCGTTATATATCCTAAAATGATTAATGTAGTTGATCATCATAAAAAAATAGCTTTGATGCTGAAAGCTTCTAAAATGCACAGCACTTTATTTCAAAATCACCATGCGTAGACAAAGGCTGTTGTTCACCAGCCTGACAATAATAACCCTTACGAACAGTGGTCATTAGCCTCGTAACTTTGTTTTAACCTCACAATATCACACGCGATACGATAACGCTCATTATCGTGTGAAGCTATCAACCGAAGCTATCTCGACGGTGCTAGGGATTTACAGGATGAAAATGAACAAGTTTGAAAACTCCGAAAGAAAAAAACTGTGCAAGACATGTCGAGCATGTTAATGACGGGAAATTGATTCGTATCTCCAAATATGTGACGTTTTTGACGTCGACGACAAATATGATTTTTCTTTTAAATATTTTTTCTTTGGTAGTTTTGAAAGACCTGATCAATAATACTCTACATCCTTATGTCAGTTCCTCACTTTCATTGTATTTATTTCATCCCCTAGGATATAATGAAAATGAGGAACTTGACTAGGTATTTTTTGCTGGTAAATCATGGCCTACGCACACAATTTTTACTTAATCATGAGATTTTTTTCTTTAGATTCCACCACGCTCTGGCTTACTATATTATCTAAAACTGGCTCCGAAAATCAATAATTTAATTTCGGACTCCGAAGTTAGTGGTCAGTATCAAAATCCACCGGTGTAGATTTCTATAATCCAAATTATTCAAGTAAATCACAAATAATTTCGGAACTTTACGAATTGTGAAATAATTTAAAAATTTTAGGCTCAAATGTTCGTTGATTGAATTTATTATTTTTTAGGTGAGTGATAATGAATACCTCATTCTTCTTCGGCTAAAGTTTTTAATTTCTGATAAAAAGAAGGAACCTGTTTGTGATAATGTTAGTTTATTTAATATTAGTAAAAGTATAGTTTATAAATAAGTCTTCTTATGTACTGAGTTGAACACATACCTACTCATAATTACTTACATTTAAATTAAATAAGTTTAATTATTAATTTAAGTTTGAAAAAACAAATTCCAAGTATCGTGGAATAGACTGACACATAGAATAGGTGGATGAAAGCCAAAGCCGTAGGTGAAGGTGGACTGTGAATGATGATGATGTGAAAAATAAAACCTCAATGGAAGATAGTGGTGATGCCAAAAGAATGAAGAGAATGAATGGCGACCTCTGTGACGCAGTGGGCTCAAAACGTTGCGGGTTCGATTCCCGCTGCGGGACAAATGTTTGTATGATCTGAAACTATTTGTCTCGGGTCTGGGTATTTTCTATGTATAATATGTATGTATTTACACAAAAAGTATATAAGTGGTATAAAAGTTGTTACCATAATACAAGATTTGCTTTGTTTGGG
The DNA here is from genome assembly GCA_961405105.1 of Perizoma affinitatum. Taxonomy (NCBI): domain Eukaryota; kingdom Metazoa; phylum Arthropoda; class Insecta; order Lepidoptera; family Geometridae; genus Perizoma; species Perizoma affinitatum. The sequence goes on from OY560199.1 coordinate 3,433,001, forward strand.
GCTAGGTGATGCTGTGTAAAAAAATACCATCTTTATTTATTAATTTTTTAATTTGACTTTTGTTTTCTTTTATTTTGGTTTGACAAACACATGCTTTGCCTATAAGCTATCTTCTCAATTATCAAAGCCTTTCAAAACCAAAAACAAAAGATTCCACAGCGAACAATAGCTATCATAAAGTACATTTGACGACAACAGAGCGTTATTAAAACATTTCGATCGTATTGTTTATCAGCCCTTCAGCCTAATTCGAGTTAAATTGTTTTGCGTCGATGTTTATCGCGTTAATCGAAAGCTATCGGAAGCCAACAACGCACCGTGAAATGAAATACATAAAGTCGACTGTGAACCTAAACTTTGCGAGGCACTAAAAAACATATTCCACCGATATTATTTCTGAGGTTCATTATTCCTGTGTATTTCTCCAACAAACTTTTTTTAACTCGTTCTCAGCTTGATTTTATGCGGCAAAGTTCTTGCCTTGTTGTAATATAAGTTGTGATATTGTGGGAACATTACGGGTCTATATCTAAAAACTTGATATCTATTTTTTGTATGTGCTAGGGTTACCCGATCCCCGATAGCTGTTACCCGATTTCCAATCCGGAGGTTGTGCGTTCAAAACCCACGCTACATCTATGGATTAGATTTTTACAAGCTGATAATGACGAATTGAAATCGGATCCGTCACAAACTACAGTTGAGCTTCAAAGCAATATTGGGCTATTTATAGTATACGGGAAAACAAAGAAGATATATTTGATTACTATTTTCCCATACAATCGACAATGCAAAGATTGTAAAATGGTTCAATGTAAACAATCTTCTACTAAATTAAAGGAAAACAAAGTCTATTATATTTATACTACTAATGTTATACTAGTTAAATCAAATATTGAAATCAAAGATGAAGTGGAGTGTCCACTTACCACCATATTCTTAGGTATCACCCTAGAAAAAAACGCCTCTATGGGGCTCTCACATTGATAAGTTGTCGAAGAGACTTAGTTCGGCGGCATACGCAGTCAAAAAGCTACGTCTTTATACAGACGCTAGACGTAGATAGGTACAGCTAGAACAGTTAACTTCAGCTACTTCCACAGTATTATGTCGTACGGTATACTGGTGTGGATGAGTGCTGCTAATATAAATACAGTTTTTGCTGCAGAAGAGGACTGTTTGTGCGATTTATAATATGGACCCCAGAGAATCACTTCGCCAAAAGTTAAAAAAAAAATATAATGAGATTCCCTAGTCTATGAAATCTGATGTATGCTCACAAAAATATTACTACTAGAAATAAAGATAAACTCACTGTTCGGGTCAATCTTCAAAATTAGCGTATTTGGTTGACCGCTCTGGTGCTTTTTAAATATTGATATTATTGCTGTTCTGTATTTTTATTTCGAAAAGGAGGTGTAAGCCTGTTTTCACATTGGCCCCTAATTTAAAAATTTCAACCAGTTTACGAGATATTTGGGTGTGAAAATTTCAAGACCAGAGCGATCAATCAAAATATTTATGTCAGAGCCATCAACAAAATAATGTTTTTTGCTAGAAAAACACTATAAATCAGTTAAATTATTTATTTTAAAATAGAATTGACTGATTATTTTAACTGATTAAAGTATAGTAACTGATTAAATGTATTTGATCAGTTCAGGGCAAATAGGCCACTTTCATCTAAATCACTCGCTACATTATTCTTTCTTATTTTACTGAGGTACACTAAAAACAATACTAAAAAAAGACTATTAATACTTTGTACTTTAATTAAGTCCCCTATTAAGGACTTAATTAAAAGTAAAATAATTTTAATTTATTTACTAATTTGACTTGTTTTTTATTTTTCTGGCAACTTTGTCTCGATTTTATCCAGCCATCATAGAGGTCTGGCTAGTTGAATTACTTTTATTAAACTGATAGAAAGTCGCGCGGGTTTTGATAACGCCTTAATCGTTGTAAGTAACGACAACACGTAAGACAAGCACGGTAGTCATTTTTTAAATATATTTTCAATAACGTAAGATAAATAATTTTGAGTGCCCAATGTAGCTAACAGGCCAAACTAACCATAAAAAACTCATATTTAAAATTATTACTTTAAGGTGGACATCTTCAATCAGACAAAAAAAAATGTTTTGAAGATTGACCTTTTGCCACTTGTAGACTCAATTAAAGTTTATTAAATCGTTTAAAGGACAAGGTGTACGCTTTTATATTATCACTCTCATAATCTGCATAATTATTATGTATATTACTTAAATATATGCCGTGTATCGCAGTTGATGGCCCGCACGTCCACCGGCGTCACGGAAGACCAGCGTTTTGGTGGCACAATGTGCTTCCTTAACATAGTGCTGAGTGGCGGTCGTTTTTGTTGTCAATCTCATTTTGTTTATTACTTTTACGTGTACTCCTGTATCCTTTATTTGAAACAAAATATTTTTTTTTTTATCTTTATCTTTTATAACAAAATCCAAAAGAGTTTACAATGAACAAATTTAAAAACGTAATTAAACAAATCCAATTTAAAAAGGCATACTATAAAATATCGGATGAAATAACTCTTGAGATTGAAAATGATCCAACTCGATGAAAAATGTAGGTACTTATTGTTTTGTAAAAGGATAATTAAATAGAATTACCAGTCTTGTTTTCTTGCCTTTCTTTTCGCGGAGGAACAGTACTTAAAATCAACGTTTCAAAGTGAACCCTGTGATTTTAAAGAATAAGTTTATTTTGTCTTTTACTTGACTTCACCATATAAATCGGAAATTTCATAGGCAACTTACTTATAGGTACTAGGTACGAGAAAATTGCAATGAATTAAGTTAGGATTTTAACGTTTCAGAAGTTTATTATTAAAGTGAAAATGTTAAACTTTGCTTTCAATATCCTCAAACTTTACCAATTTTCACTCTTTTCCTACCAATCGGGACATTTCGTGATAGTAATCGCAGCTAATGCGAGTGATTTCCTATAAATTGCCGCTTTTTAGATAATTGAATTAGATCGAGTCGACCAGGGCTTAACCGCGATTTCTGTATATTCGAACCATTATTTTGGTAAACCAAAATAATGGTTCGAAATAAGAAAATAAAATCTTAGATAACTCTAGTACGTTAATTTTATTATTAAAAAGAATAACCAGCCTTGCTTCGTGCCTTCGTTTACTGGCTTAGTTGAGGAACAAATATGTAGTTAAATTGACGTTTGAAAGTGATCCTTATGATTTTATTAATATATGAATTTTGACTTCATCTTTTACTTTACTTACTAGCGTTAAAAGCTTATCTGCACATGATCATCGAAAAACAAAATCAGATTCACATCCCTAGCATTATGTTAGGACGTGACTCTGACAGCGCCAAATGCATAGTAGCTAGCATTTGTATTTGAATTTTTATTCATAGAAAATATCAATTTTACTCGTTAGATCCTTTTAATAAATACCCTAAAGTCGTACCCTACAGATGAAACAGCTAGCTATGTAAAAACCGTTGCAAACGATCTATATATAGTCATATAGCCCCGACTCCACAATACGCTTCGCTGTATCATGGGTATCAGGAACTACGAGTGCCATTGAATCATAACAACTAGACCCAGAACAAATCTCTGCAGATTATGCAAACATATGCCCCGCAGCGGGTATCGATCCCGCTTGGATTTATTTTAACCCTAACGTATTAACTGATGGTACATGCATTCGAATTTTTGGTTCTAGGGCATGCCCGTTTCCTCACGATGTTGTTTTTTTTTCACTATTTTTGAGCACGTGTTAATGCGCACATAATTGTGTCGAATAGAAAATTTCCACTGGTTCACTACCGGGTTTGAACCCACGACCTCTGGATCGTAAGTTGGGGTACCGCCCACAAAGCCAACACAGCTCTTAAAAAACATAATCGTGAAAAGTCTGTCGTAAAATCAAGTATCAATCTGTGACTACAGTAAAAAATTGAATAAAGTCTTACAAAATCAAGCCTTAAAAAACCCTTAACAATCAAGCTTTTTCAGCGCTTTATTGCAAAGGAACAAGAAAGTAAATTGCGAAACAAAATAACATCGGGATTTTTTAAATAAATGCCTTCGAAATTAAATCAATTTACAAAAGGCAAATTGCTGAATGGAAATGAAGCAGGTTTTAGGTATCTAATCGAGTTATATAGCTCGATTGTTGCTTTCAGACTTGTCTCCACAAGAAGAATTAAAAGTAGTAGAGCTCCTTAGGAAAGAACTCGTCCGGGTAAGTACTACCACCATACCCATTTCTGCCGCCAAGCAGTTATGCTCGCATTTCTGTATTCCAGTTTCTAGGAGACATTTCAACCTACAGAACTTCATGTCTAATATATCACAGGGTATATCACGGTAGTTACCGCGTTGGTCTTTTGTCCATGTGTCGAATTCCGTCCACACCGTGACTGAGTCACGAGTCTGCCACGCCTACCCAAATACCTACAGAACGAATAAATCTGAATACTACTAGCGAAGGGGACAGAATAAAAAATCATTCGTTTGAAAATTTAATTAAGGGAAGAGAAATGGCTGTTCTGAGATATCTCATGGCATAAATCCAATATTTTTAATTAATAATGCTGATGGTTCTGCGTTTTTCTTCAAACTATGAGTTATTATAATTCGCGAGTGATTAAAATGAAGAACTTAGCCGGGGTAATTATTTTTATCAATTACTCAAGGTGGGCAATCACTCGTCTAGTTTATTTAAGGATTAAAATGCAATTTACTTTTGTGAAGCCGCTGTCAAAAAAAAAATGTTTCTATCTATTATCGATTACCTTGACGACATAATAAAAACCGCAGATCGACAATAGCTTCGATTGGCAGATCGTGGACAATTAGTACAATCTAAGAGAGGCCTATGCCCAGCTGTGGGATGAGAAAGGCTGTACCTACATTATGACTTATCTAAGTTGTTATGTTACTATTTCTGTAAATAAATATGACTACTATAGTTTTTTTCGCGATTTGCGGAAACGAACGAAACCTACTTACAAAACGCGACCATTATACCAAATTTAATGTTTTTACGTGCCTCTGACTATCCCCTATTTGGTATCCTCAAATATCTACCAACTGAGTAGATACATCTGAGGATGTGCATCATGGGGAAATACAGTCGTGAACGTGTTTTGTATTGTTTTTTTATTTTGTCGTTATCGTTTTAATGACAACGTATGCTGGGTACTTGTAGTAATGTATAAATATTTGTAGTATAGGTTACTTGGTATCTGAGGTATCTACTTGGTATAAAAGAGGATATAAATCATGTATTAAACAGTCGTCAGCTTTTTTTTTCTGAACTCCCTATCTTCGCTCGCTTCGTTCTGTATGAATTAAAATTAGCCTAGAGGTATTCATATCACCAGAAAGCGTATTGCGCGTGCCACCAAAATTAACCAATCTCTTTTTCATAATACTCCATCTATAACCAATTATATTAGTCTAATTACTTAGGTACCGTTATAAATTACATGAAACATTCCATTTCTCGTTACGCTGTCATGGCATATTTCATCGTTATCGTAACATGACAAGTATGAGTATACATACATATAAAAAAAAATGAGTATACATAATTTTAACTCAATCGAATGATGCAAAATCACAACACCTGAATAAAGTCGGTCTAGATAAGTCAAAAAGTTTAGATGGTATCGTTCTAGAGGTGTCATCCCTGGTATCGACATGTGGATTTGAAATTTGAAATGGAATAGATCGAATTTCCATACTGAGATAGATTTCGATCAAAAATCCGGAAATAGCGTTGCCTTCCTTTGGCTTTCGAGCAAAAAGCCCGGGTGTCGGTTCCTAAAATCATTTTACACCCGACGCAATCGAAGCTTAATCGATTGTCATGCAGCATCGTTATTTATTCTTCACTAGCTTCTGCCCGCGGCTTTGGTTAAAATAGCGTAAAAGTATGTGTTATTCTGATGTATAAGCTATATTAATGTAAAGTTTCATCAAAATCCGTTTAGTAGTTTTTGCGTGAAAGACTAACAAACATCCATCCTCACAAAGTTTCGCTTTTATAATATTAGTAGGATTCTTTATTGTACACACAAATAAACACTTATAAAAGGCAGAATTAAATGACATGTACAAAGGCGAGCTTAACCCTAAAAAGAGTTTTCTTCCAGCAAACCTTGAGCTAGAGAGAGGTAATTATAGAGGAAGGATCTGTACAGAAAAAAAAATTCAAGTTTTTGTAGCGTTTTGTATGACTTCAAAAAATTATCTTAGATAAGTTTTAACGTCACACGTTCTTCGTGAAATGTAGTTATTCTTCACTAGGGAGTCATTAACTAAGTTATCATTTTATTGTACATATTCTACTAGTTCAAAGTCTACAGCTGAGTTACAGATTACAAAAATAATAAAGTGATTTTCACCCAAACTCCTCTCAATTTTCCGCCTGGATGCCTTGGATGTTCAAAACGAATTACGGCGTTATCGTTAGCATAAAATGAAAATCGTAATATCCTATTATCATTGGGTTGTTTTTGTCGTTACATACAAATTATTATAATAATATAACAAAACAAACAAACACGCTCACGACTGTCTTCCCCATGGTGGACATCCTCAGATACATACACATACATACAGTGAGTAGATCTTTGAGGATTACCAAGTAGAGGGTAGTCAGAGGCACGTCCAAACATTACATTTGGTACATGCCCGCGTTTTTGCAAGTAGTAAGCATTCCACGTGACAAGTTGCAAGCCCATCGCCGCTTATTGGAACACTAACTATTGGCACATGCCTTCGAATTTTTGGTTCTAGGGCATCCCGGTTTTCTCACGATGTTTTCCTTCACCGTTTTGAGCACGTGTTAATGCGCACATAATTTTTTCGAGTGGAAAAATCCATTGGTGCACGACCGGGTTCGAACCCACGACCTCCAGACCAGAAGTCGGGGTATCACCCACTAGGCCAACACGGCTTTTTTTATAATAATATATGCATTGAAATTTGTGACTTTGATGTTATAGTGACATATTGCTACGAAAGTATAGGAGCTACGCGTCGTAGCACTTCACAGCAAACTTAGCCTCTCTACGTAAAAATATTTAAAATAAGAACTGTGATGTCTCAATATCCCCAAAGTGCTATAAACCTTTTTAGGTTTAAAAGTTTTTCAACATAAATTCGCCGCTTCATACACGACAGGGATTATTTTAGTAACCCCATCGTAAATGTCCATATAAATATCATATTAATAAATTTATTGGTATACAATGAGTTTGTATGGATAAATCATCATTATCTATAACATCTCTCTTTGGGGGAAGTCTACATAGGTCCATGACGAAAGATCTTAAGCTACCTCCAACCACTGACTTTCATCAATATTTCAGATGTCATTCATCCTTTAAGGGCCTTCCTACATTTCGTATACTAGGTTTGCCATTTTCAATAAATAACTTTATTTTCGATGTTTTGTATATTAATGATAAGTGATTATTATTATTATTGATAGCTATCCTATTCATAAAAATAATATTCACACAACAGACAAATACAAAATAGTCCTGACTCCCTGTGTCGTGGATATCAGAAACTGCGAGCATCTTGGCACTACAAAATCCAAACAAATATCTGCAGAACATATATTTGTACAACATTAGTCTAACAGCGGGAATCAAGCCCGCATCTCTTGTGTCGCAGCCGGCTACTCGCTCAAAGCGGCATTGAATATGTTTATCAACGATGCTAAAGAATAAATAAAATGATCATCTCAGTCCAACAACAACTATCCAGGGCACATATTCAAATTCATTTCAATAAAATCAAAATTTGAATTCCTGGTTTTATGCTCGGCAAGTGTGCCTTTACAGTGTGCTGAAAGGATATAGTGAGTGCCGCGCTCAAGTTATTCTCTTTCTTTCGCACAATTAAATCAATTTTGTAACTCAGTAATCCCAAAATATTTTGAGTAATAACGAAAAACCTATTTAACCTACAGTTGACCGACCTTTACCGATCTGATAGAAATCGAATATTTGACATCGTATCATACTAATTATCATTCATACCCACCCCTAAATTCGTTGCAAATGAAATAATGTAGTCTTTTCAACAATAAAAATCTTGTAATAAATGATTTTGTACATTAGTGGCTAGTAGCATTAGTACAATGGGTAAACTCTGACACGCACAGACTTTGACAACCTCTCGCCCTCAAATTGATCGCCACCAAGCCAAGCCTATACATTGTTGAAGTTTCATACATTCGGCTATCAATTAGTGGTGGCGCTGCCAATCAGTACACTGACGCGAACTTTGACAATCTTGTCCCTTTGATCGCCACCGCCCGACCCAAAACCAAACGTCGTTCCTATGTTTTTTTATATCAGAATGCCAATGTTCTAGGATTCGTAAACTAAAACTTAACTTTCAAGCCAATACGGGGATTTGTCCAAACGTTTCATTCGTTCTAGATTTCAACAATTTCAGCCTCAAAGGCGTTCCCAATCCCTTTGACCTGCGTCAGTTTCGTAACAAGTGAAATAATTGTACTTACGACCTACTACGAACTAGATAAAATTGAATATTGATGAGTCATCATCATCAGCAGCTTGTAGACGTCCACTGCTGGACATAGGCCTACCCATAGTGTGCCATAACCTTCGACTATCTCCATCCACCGACATCCCGCAACCTTTTAAATATCATCGTTCCATTTGGTGGGAGAATTTCCTTCACTGTGTTATCCAATTTGTCCACTGGTCTTATACTTTTACCAGCCAGTGTTTTGGGAAATGTAAAAGGCAGACAACTAGCAAATTACCACATCAAAAAGAAACCGTACAAATTTCGAACACAAAATATTGTGTTCAATGGAACTCTTCGACGAACTCTGTGGCGCAGTGGTCTAAGGCCTGAGACGCAGAAGTTTGCGGGTTCGGTTCCCGCCACGGGACAATTTGTATGACCTGCAAATATTTGTCTCGGGTTTGGGGTGTTTTCTATGTATAATATGTAAGTAATTTTCAAAAAAAAAAGTAAATTAGTAAGTAGTAGTAGTCATTTAGTTCCCATAATACAAGCTCAAAGGGGCTAGATGATGCTGTTTAAAAAAAAGACCAGCATTATTTATTTAAACTCAACCATAAAGCAGCATACGCTAAAATGTGTTGTCATTCTTGCGGTATAATGTTTTTTTAACTATTTCAAATTTTACGTATTGATGAAATAAACTATGTCAGGGCGTTCTATGAGTAATCAGACTCTATAAAAGCTAGCACAGGCTTATCAGATGACATCGTTAGAACTTTTAACGGCCTCCATCGAAGCTGATGCCGTGGGTCGCGTCGTATACAACTCTAGCGTTTTAGAAACTTAACAAGTTACTTACATTGTAAAGGTGTTTATCCTTTTTACTTCAAATTAGACTTGTTGTTCGGACTTTTTGGAAAAAAAAGTTTCGGTAAGTACATTGCTTGTCAAAAAAAACGTAATACCGAACTAATATATGTATGTATAGGTATGGATTATTGATATTATTGTTGATTATAATCTTGAATAACGGCTGAACCGATTTGGATGAATTTTGGAATAGTTAATAACATAAATTGACAAAGGCAACTTTTTTGTCAAATCCATGGGCACATTTTAAATCGTGTTTTCTGTATAGACTTTAGTAAGAATTAAAAAGCCTACATTTAAAAACGAGAAGGCAAGAGGTAATCAAAGCAAAAATCCGAAACGGTCGGTTTGCAACCGACTTCAAAAAAGGAGGTGGTTCTCAATTCGTCTGTATGTTTTTTTTTTGTGTAATGTTAGGCGCTATCTCCACCGATTTTAACGATTCTTTATTCAAATATTTAAAATCGGTGGTGGTTTTGGTAGGGTATATACTTCGAGGATGTTTCCATATAAATTTTATGAAATAATCCCACCACTTAGTATAAAAAAATTGAGGTGAAATTTCGTATTGTACTTTATCAACTTTCCGTTATTTGAAGTCGGTTTATATATTTTTTTTAAATATTCTTGTGCATTTTAGTTTGTTTTTATTTTGTTTTTTAGACTATCATGCCGAGGACTCAGTTAGATTAATAAGCAGCATGCCAGGTCTGTGCCAGCACCGGATATGATATCGATTGAAAAATCCATGAATCATTGCATTACCGCGGTACACGTGAAAGCCAGTAAAACCGTTTATCGCCGCTGCAGAATGCACTCAATCTTGCTTTATGGTCGTTAGGATTTGCTGGAAAACTCTAGGTGTATTAGCTTTATGGTGCCAACCGACTGCGGCGCAAGTACAGGCAACGCACGTTGATGACACAATACGTTCCACACTTTGTCAGAAGAAAGTGAACTTTCGTAGATATTTTATTTTGAAAGCTTCGTTCGACTAATCAGTTTTTTTTATCGATGTTTGAAAATCCTTGCCTATTTTTTTAGGGCCATACCCAAACTGTGCAAACCCTACGTAGGCTTAACAATAGGGTTCAAACCAGAACTCTATTATTAAGCCTACGTAGGTCTGTCTGTCACAGGACTATATCTTTTTTTTACCGTATGTAGTGGTATCGCCTCTACAAGCCCCCTATTAGTTAAAACCTAACTAGGGTCCCTTACAAAAATGTAACGTTGATTGTAATTTACCACAGAATTTGCATTTAATTTGCTTTTAATATGCCCTTAGCGCGTGAGAAAGACTTGTTTTTTTTTTCTTAAAATTTGCCTAAGTTGTCAAACATTATTTTTATATTCGCTAGTGGTGGTGTACTATCTATGCAAAGTCTCTACGTTTGCTGTGAGAGACGCCTCCATCATTTGAATACTGTACACCAAGTACACGTGCAACGTGGTTGGTTGGCACCTCTCAAACCTTGCTGGTGTAGGCCGAGTGTTTGCGTTGATATGTGGAATTTAACGATAGAGGTCACATTAAACAAATATGAGCTGCAGTTTATAGTGATATAGAAAAACAACTTTTTGTTTTCTCAAAAACTAAAATTTGACGTCGAACTGCAAAAAGAATAATGAAATTGTACCTTTTTTACGTAAATTGTGATTTGGTCGAGGATATGGTTTTGTGTATTATAGTTATAGCAGGTCTAGTATATTTCTGTCAATCGTTAGCTATTTGAGCTCTAACAACTATAATGTGAACTCAAAGGATTGCTGTATGTAGCTTTAAGCAAACAAATCGAATAAATTCACAAATAAGGGTCGGAGCGCTTTGAAATCATTTTGAAACTCCTTTGGTATTCGACGAAAGTCCACAATAAAGGTCTTTTAACTAACGGAGTACACAAATAATTTATAATTTACTCCAAAAAAATTCTACAAGGTGCAAAGCTGACCACTGGCAAAAAAGTCCCAAATAATTTATTGAGGTTTATCTCAATAAAGAATTTGGTTTTAACGTATACATTAAATTATTTTTTACCTCATTGTTCTTAATGTTATATCACTATCGACGGATTCGTGGAGCGTACCCCAATGAAATGGTTATTAAAAAAAACATGTTTTGATATTTTATTTACAGTTTTGAGTAAAATTCTGCTTTAAAAACTCAGGATTTGGAGATCCAACCAAGAAACCGATCCTTTTAATAGTAATAATTTATTTTGACCATAAGTTAAAGTAACAATCCATGTACAACATGATAAGTAGGTGTAGGTACTAAGGATATCCAACTTTCAACTCATGTAAGACGATATTTCATATAAGTGTGTATAACATGTATGTATTTACAAAAAAAGGTTATCAGTCATGTAGTATCCTTAATACAAGCTCTGCTTAGTTTGGGGCTAGATGATGATGTGTGAAGAAATGTCCAGCATTATTATTATTAATATCTTCAGATAATATATACTGAATACGCAGAACCGTGAGGAAGGCAAGTAATAGTCAAACAAGCTAAATGTTTTGTAAATTAAAACTTTGGTAATTACGTTATTGAGCGCATGTTAAATGCGTACATATATTATTTTTCGTGTTGAACAATATATTCTTGTTCGACCAGATTTGGATTCAAGGCAAACCAAACACGACTTACAAGGAACTAACAGAGGAAGGGCGGGAGCTAAAGTAATTTCGCGGAGATAAAGCCTTAATGGACAAGAGCATAATACAATCATCTAGACAAAGCGCTTCATAACTTTAGCAGAGTAAAGTGCAGCCAGCAGGTATTGAATAAAACGCCTTAGCTTTCTGCTTGTTAAAACATGCTCAAAAATGTACTTCTGTTTATAATGTCTCACAAGATGCGACTCTTACGCGATAAGGACATATCTCCACAAAGTGATTTCGCAGGATTAGGATTTTAATAAAGAAAATTACAGGGCAAAAGCGGGTCTCAATTAAAATAACATTACACAGAGCAGTCAAATATATTTATAGATTTTATTTTATTCAAAAAACAAGCAGTATTTATGACTAAATAGTCAACTTCTTAACATAATATTTACCTATTATTTCATATTTAGATGTTTTCGCATTTAAGAAATGAAATTAACTTATTTGTTTAAGTTATCTAAGTACTTACTTAGATAAGTAGAAAAGTATAGATACAAATATGCGACAATCTGACCACGAAAAACTCATCAGTTATTGAACCGACTCAAACCAGTGATTAGAAAAGACGCTCTCGAAAACGGTCGGAAATAAATAAATAGATCTGAATCTGGGAAGTCAACTATACTATAACAACTTGCAGATCTATTAAAGAATGAGTTTTGTCTATAATTGGTGACGCTGTAAGGAACGTATAGAGACAGGGGTAATCTGACGGATCTTGTGGGGACCCGTAGATAACTGTATCTTAGAGAGGAGATCCGGGGAGTAAATAAAAGACTACGTAATTTTAACTGTAAGAGACACGTCTGATATGGCTTTCCTTTCTTGAAGTGGTAACATGTGATGCCGTCTACATCTCGCCTTATAATTAGTGGTATAAACTAATTATGAGTATATAGTCCCTGACCCCACGCTAGGAGTACCACGGTAAGCACCACAACACCCAGACGTGGAACAAAACTACAGAACATGAAAATAGTTTATAATATAAAAAAAAATGCAACCTCGGAGGAACTCTAGGGTTAACACTTGTAAACCAAATAACCATATAAACTTTTGTCTCTCAGCGAGAATCCCTTGTAATATAGAAAAGCTTAGCAAGTTTATTCAATTCTGATTCTATTCACGATCTCCTCAGCTTAAATCGTGCCGTAACTTCCAATGTGACTAAGGCTTTAGTCCTCTTCTGCTGTTGCAATTTACTTCCCGTATAAAACCAACTTTGCTTGTTTACTTGTAGATCCTTGGTGTTGGATTAATTTAGCACTGTCTGTACCGGTGAAGTTTACGATATTGCAAGCGTATAGTTACCGGTATAAAGTGAATACTATCACCTCATCTCTCATCCCATTGAAATTGCTTGGAGCACTATTTATTCATCAGGTTTTTATACATTAAACAACTTTTTTTTTTACTAAAAACAATTTTTTTTTTTTGCCACTAGTACCTTCAAAGGTAGTATAGTTCCTTGTAAAAGCGCTCGATCAGGGCAGTACTACTATCGTGCCTATTTCTGCCGCCATGTAGCAATGCTCACATTGCTGTGTTCCGGTTTGAAGGGTATGGGCGACATTACACAACATAAAAAGTAAATAACCGCTGAACAACTAGTTTCATCGTTTGAATAGTAGTTTTTCCCATTAGTCTTCTTTACATGTGTGGTACATACTTTAACACAAAGGCTACCGCTCCACTCAAAGTCATGTCATACACGACATCTAATAAATTAGTTATCGGTAAGTCAAGTGTGATCGATTACTAGGGTTATTAAACTTGTCACGAAAGGGCAGTGTTCATACATACATCAAAATAAGTTTGCGCTTAGTTTGAAAACTATTTTTTTTTATAACGATGATATCTTACTAAAAACTTGTCAAAAATTTATTTATTGTTAAAAATACCACATTTAAAATAGAAACAAACCATTTTATTTATATTGTTAATGTAATCAAATTAATTCAATTCTTAAGGAAAAACAATGAAAAGTAAAAGGAAATTTTCAACTTTCAAAATGATAGCATTTTTATTTGGTGTGGTTAAAGAAACTAGTGGTTGTAATAGAAGATCTAGCTTTGCTCAAAAACTGGGATGGGCTCTAAAACATCCTGCAATAATAATGCTTCATATTCTTCGCCAAGTTGGCAACAGACCGCCCAAACATCGTTAAACTGCTCAATATTTTTCCCCAATACGGTAATTTTCCCAGTTTAGTTATTTTTCCCAGCTACATCGTTTTTTAGTCCCGAAACCTCTTATCTTAGTTTCGTCAAGTTCGTTAGTTCTGCTAAGAAACATACTTATATCAAAGGTTACCTAAAAGAGAAATCTTTTAGCGATAAGGCTTTATTTTACATTTATTTTATTTTTTTGATCTAAAAGAATATACATACCCAGTTATCTTTTCATCTTTCTCCTTGTCTAAAAAGAATAAAGGGTAGCATTATGTGTACAGCCTAGAATAGAATTGAAATTATCGTCGTTTGTTATCATTTTAGGATATTATTACGAATATACGTATTATTCTTATTACTTTACTATTCTTTTGATAACGCACGTTTTGCTGGCCTTTCCTGAGGTCCTTCCTCATGAGCACCTCATGATTATAGATAGTCGTTCCAGAGAGCAACAGTGTATACGCAGGGCGAGGCCAAGTCAGTTCCCATCGAGGATAGTCGCGGAGGGTGCTCATGAGGAAGGTCCTCTAAACGGTCAGTGAAACGTCATTAAAAGAATAGTAAAGTATTTATAATTTCCTAAAATGTCTGGAATAATTAGCAATATATTAATCACGATCAAATCTTGAGAGAATGATGGGAATTTAATCTAGCAAGCTCAATAACCTAGCAACTATTGAGTTAGTATGATGTTCTATAAAGCCCAACTACATCTTCGCAAACTTCTCTGCCTTAAGTTCTCTTAGAGTTTTAGATCTGGCCATTGCCAAGACTGTCAACATTGTAACGTCCTTTACAATCGACAATTACAATTTGCTATGTTTTTTGAGGTAGAGATGCATTTGCTTATGAATCACTAAGCCGAAAACAAATTCCCACGCGAAAAGTCTCGACCCACAAAAACTGAACAATGATTTAAAAACCACAAACGTGTAACTGCACGTATAAAGGAAACACAAACATTTCATTCCAACAAAAGCACTTCCACGTATCAATATGAGTTGTTGCAGATCAAGCCCATCCGAAGTAGTGCTTCATCCAGTATCATCACGCTATGACGTCATGGAGCTAAACAGAACATTGGCCTACAATCTAGAGCGAGTGTTTTCGAAAACTATAACAAAGACATGTATAAATTCAGTAATTTTAGACAAGTGTTATTATTAGGAAATGATAATTTGATTACCTATCTGGGTTCTAAAGATTGCCTAAAAGATTTCACTTTGCGATAAGGCTACGCATTCTGCCACTTGTTTAATATTGTATTTTATTTTTTATGTTTTTTGTATCACAAAACTTAGAAATAATAAATAATTATAACAGATCCTTTAATAATAAATTATGTAAATGTTTACTCCTTTAACACATTAAAAAAACGATTAAACTATCTACATAATATTAAGCAAGACAGGTATGTCAGGATCATAGCAAGTGGAAATCCGTGGTCTCTGCCTACACCTCCGAGAAATAGGGAAAAGAAACGGAGACTGTTTTCTACCTGTATTAATATGACTACTGGTAGAAAACAGAATTTAAACCTCAGACCGCAGACAGGGTACCCAAAATACTGGCAACATTAGGTAATGTTGAATCGCAATTCTAATTCTCTAAGCGAAGTAAGCACTTTCGACATTGGTTTCGTCCATCAGCGAATCATCTTGTATTACTTGTGTACAATAATGATACATCTATTTATCTGGCTCGGACTTCTCTGCATTTACGTAGGTACAGCTAAATCTATCTTCTTTTTTATTATTACCTACCTAATAAAAAAAAACGTTTTTGTCTTAATTACTGAATTACAATAAACGCCTGAAATTTTGTTGGTTTCGAACTGGAATACCTAATCCATAGCCAAAACGTAGGTATAATCCGCTCTTTTATATAACGGGTAAGCGCTTTACAAAACAATGCTGTTTTCTAATTTGGCGTATTAACGCCAAATAGTCGCGCGCATTCTTTTTTCGACAACTGTGTGGAAATACTGAAAGTCCATAAGTCCTATGAAAAATAATAATAATAATAATATTCTTTATTTTCAGACACGAGATCCATAGTGTACAGTACAATACAATTTTACAAATTATTTTAAAAAGCTTAGAGAAAAAAAAAACAGAAATACATTAGGTAGCTATGAAACCTATGTCCAAAAAAAAAAAGTAAGTAGTATTCTAGGTGGCAATAGCCACCCACCGTTTGTATATATTTGACAAGATCAAACGATCTGCCATACTCTTTATAATTGCGTTTTTACACATGTCAACTCTGGACATAAACGAGACTATTCTCTTTTTCTGGATGGCATTAAAAGAGTCAACACGAGCTTCAGTATACATTTCTGAAGCGCTACAATAGCGCTCCAGACCCATGAGATGTCTATAAACATTGTTATATGTCACTCTGATACCATCGTGTGCTTTTTTGGTATAATCTGTCCAAAGTTGACATGTGTAGAAGGACTGACAATATGATTTGAATAGGGTGATTTTCACGTCAGACGAGCAGTTGAAAAATTTCCTCGCTATCATGTTGCCAACTACACACAATGATCTACGTTGACCCTTTCTATGTCGGTATCATCTCTTAAGTTTGAAGTTACTAAATGTCCTAGGTACTTAAAGCTCTCTACTATTTTAATAGGTCGCCCGCCAATGCAGACTTCAGGAACTTTCTCCGGCCCCTTTCCTGATCTAAAGATAACCATCTCTGTTTTATTCGCGTTATAGATAAGATCGTGATCCTTTGCGTATTTTTCACAGATAGCTAGCAACTTTGTCAACCCTTTGATCGACGGGCTGAGCAGAACCATATCCTATATAAATAATTAACATGTCTTAGAACCAAAAATTCGAAGGCGTATACCATCAGTTAGTGTTCCAACTTGGTTTGCAACCTGTCAGAGGCACGGCCAAAATTTTATGTTTGGACGTGCCTCTGACTACCCGTACCTAGTATTCATCTACGCACTGAGTATGTATCTGAGGATGTACATTATGAGGAATACAGTCGTGAGCGTGTATGTTCGTTTGAAAAGTTTTGATTTCCGTTTTAGTTACAATAGGCACTAAATTATTATCCATATAGGAATAAAATCAGAGAATGATAGCAACTTTTGTTGGCAAGCAGCCAATAGTTACCTAAATGGATGGAGCATATCGATAAACTATAATAATATTGTAGTGAGCTAACTTCAAGCTTCTTAGCGATCAATCAATATTTGGAAGGTGGTAGAGTCAGCATGAAAAATAAGTGAAAAGGTTCAATACCCTGCAGTGTGTTGTTCTTATCAACAAACACAGCTGTTAGTCTAGTTATTGTGAGCTTATCGTTCCTGCTGTTGCTCAGAGGGTCCATTCGCTTCGTAGCTTTCTATTTTTACCAACTACAATTTCGTCAGCAAATTTTATTGCAATAAGCTATCGCATTCGATCCTACTGACTAGATAAACGCAGGTTAAAGTTACACCAATAAGCGTGTTCTTATCGACTAGTGATGCCATCTAGTTCTGTCTTGGTTAAACTTAATAACACTTAGTAGGAGACTGCTGTATTTTTTGTGTAGAATCGTAAGCACATAATACCGTTTGTAAGTTTAAATATCTACGTGTCATGGTAAACCGACCAGTAAGTAGAGGAATCTCTTCAAAAGATGATCAGAGACCAGGTCTCAGAAGACCAGCTATATTCTTATCAGTACAGTACTAAAGTTATAATTTCCTTGCCAGAAGAAAAAGAGCATCTACAAATTAAAATAATCTACTTTCGTGGCTGATTGTACTAGTAGAAGTACTTACAGAACAACGCCTATGCCTTGAAATAATGTGACCTACGAATCAATGTCTACAAATTACCTATTCAGAGTATCACTCACGAAATGTAAAGTGAATACTCAACCTGTCAAGTGCAGAAATTAGATTATGAGGGTGGAACGTATGGGCCGGACTAAGGCAGGACAATTTAGGCAAATTTCCAACTGAAGAAATAAATTTATCCTTGGATTACGACGACCCCGAGTATAAGGCACAATTTTAGAATATAATTACGACTATACCACGTACTTTACTATTCTCCTGCTCATGAGGAAGAACCTCTAAACGGTCAACGAAACGTCAGCAGGAGAATAGTAAAGTACGTGGTATAGTCGTAATTATATTCTAAAATGATACCAAACCACGGTAATTTTAATTCCATAATAAGGCACAATGTTCACCAAAGCGTAACGACTGGAGAAGTCCATTGCAAATCGACGAATAGTACCATTTTATTAAAAACATTTTGGAAACCAACCCTTATTTTGCCACAAAGTACTCAGAAGGGATAATATTATTTTATACGAAATAATTGACCTTTTTTAGGTGAGTTCAGCCTAATAGAGGTCGAATTAAGTTTTAATTCAATTATTAACATTTAATAGTAGCACTGGGTTCAAAATTCTATATATTATTATGCCTCTGTAGCGCAATGAGCTCGCCTGAGACGCAGCAGGTAGCTGGCTCGATTCCTGCTGCGGACAAATCTTTCTTTATTATATCAGTCATGTAGTTCCCATAACACCAGCTCTGCTTAGTTTGGGGCTAGATTACGCTGAGTGAATAATGACCAGCGTGATTTATTTATTAATAATGTCATTCATCATTCGTCGAAGCTAATTAACTAGCCAAGTACTTTTTTGGAAATGTGCTCACTTTTTACCAATAAACAAAAGTTAGAAAACTGCCTTTGAAAATTCATTTGAATGTATTCTCATGATCACACTGCAGCCAGTCTGTTACTATTTATTTTAAAACGGCTTGTCCGATTGAAATGCGATCTTTTGCAATCAATTTGTACAATTTCAAGGATGGTTATCAGATATAAATGATGGAAAACACGCCGATAGATTTATAAATTTGCAAAATAATTAGTTGGTGTTCTATGTGTGTTGGTTACTGAAAATGCAATAATTACTATAGGTACGCCTTACGCATTGCGTTATTTCAATTTTATTCATAGCCTCACAAACAAATCTATCTTAGTAGGTAGTTTCATCACGTCTCATCCTAGTTCAAGGGTAACTAGACAGGCATCTAAGTATATTCTTTTCTCCAACAATGGTACACCACGACTGGGCTTTATATCAATTCCTCAACGGAAGCCTATTTCCGACGCCTTTTGTGCGTGTCGTGATAAACGACTTTACCCAAAGTCACGTTAGTTTGACTTTACTAACGTTTAAGTTACTCTTATTGCAATTTCTGTTTGGACTTGTCTCTCTCTGAAGATGGGTAGCATGTTTTGTTTTTGTGATTAAAGACACCAACTCTAGTGTCGGAGGCTTAGTCCACCACCAACGACGTCTTAGAACCCGGTAAAACTGATGCTGTGACAAAACGGTTGTCAAGTGGTTGTCAAAGTGTCGTGAATATTTTACCGCCACCGCCACCGCCACCGCCACCACGTTTGACCGGGTCCTTAACGTTATATCGGATACGCCCTGGATCACGGAAGTGCCCAGCTTTAATTACCGGTCATCCATCCAAAAAGCTGAGCGGAACGTCTTTTAAAACATGCAAGCGTAACAAGCATCACTTAAATATTTTAGTTCATTTGAGGCACATTATTTCTGTACACTGTGGTGACCTTCGCATATTTTGTGCTGGAGTTCAGCCTAATTACAGCACATTTGCTACTTATTGCTAGCGGTGACTTGTAACTGACAGTGTACACTTGTGAATTGGTGTGTTACGGTATGTCCGTGTTTCTAGGCATTCAGGTATGTAATATTTTTTTAGCTCTACAGTTTAGGGGTGGCTGTTCCACCAGGCAGACGTAAATGCCTGGTAGTTACTGTTTCAGAAGTAGTTTTATAAGTCAAGTATAAAACGAACTCGGAGCGCTTTAATCGCTTTAGTTGTAAATATGATTTTGGGTGTTGCTAGTCCATAAAGTTTTTTATTCAGACAACATAATCCAAAAGTGTTAGTAAGCTTAAGAAAAGGGTTATTACTTAATTACTAAGACAGATTTCGTCCTCTGGGACAGCTTATACCATCTTTACAGCAGCCACACCACAGCACAATAAATGAAAGATGATTAATAAATGTTTTTAAAGAATAATTATCAATCAATATTTTCAGTTTGATGCATTTTTTTTCAAATACTCCCAATTTAATAGCTATATCCAGGCGTAGTATAGAGTTCCTATACGAAAGAGTTTGTCCGAGAAAGTTGGACAAATACTAATATGTATTTCTGCCGCGAAGTATTAAATCTGTCAAAGCTGTGTTCCGGTTTGAAGGAAGGTCCGTTGAAATTACAGGAACATGAGACTTTCCAACTTTGTCTTCAGGATAGGAAACGTATCAGCAATGTCCCTGACGTTGCAGATGTGAATTAGGCGACGGTAATAGCTCACGATCCGGGCGGTATTTTGTTCTTGTTTTCCTCCAAGAGAGAGAAAAACTAAATATAAATAAATATTAAATTCAATCAATAGATGTGTATTGATGTCAAGAGTACAATGACACATATATAAGCAGGTATGTTGTCACACACAGCACGTGTATTGATTCTGAATGACAATGGAAGACTAATGAACAGTGAAATATAACAAAATGTGTCACTCATTGGATCCAATGCCAATGGATATATCTTAATCTTATCATTTTTTTCTTGTAGCAATTTATCATTCGTTTTTTTTTTTAGTTTTATTTAATTTTGTATTATATTGTACTATAATTAAACTTTATTTCACCTTATTAACTCTGAGACTTCATTCAATGTTGCGCTGTATATATACATAATAAAATACAATTTCGACATATTTGTGTGAATATCTTTAATTTTTAGATTGTGTCTTCTGAATTTGGTAGATGGTGACTCTCTGTGAAATCTCGACAGTTATCAACTAACACGTGTACCATAGAAGAATAAACGATTATAGAAGTACCAGTCTGGAAGAGATCGCTTTTAAGCGATAAGACCACCCATTGTACTTTTAGTTATACATATTAAGTTTTTATTTATTTTGTTATTTTGTGGTGTACAATAAAGTATTTTATTCATTAACTCTGTCTGAGGTTGAAAGACTAAAGGTCTTATTTTTTCTTTAGGGTGTCATAATCCTAGGGATCCTCCCTATGGGACTCTACTGTCTAGGTATCTTCTAGGTACTAAGCCTACCCTACGCCGTACGTATGTCCGTCAGAGGACTGAATCTTTTTACTGTAGCTAGTTAAAATCTTCATAGAATAGGTGTTACATAGGCCTGTACGAACAATTCATAATGACCAAACCTTCGACAATGACAAAACCTACCGTACAAAAATAAACCTTGTTACTTTTAAGAATTCGTTTTACGGAACACTTTTTATTGAGGTATTGTTTGAAGCGTCCTACAGAAATTGGAATGAAATGTCAAAATGAAGCCGTCCATCGATACGCGTGTAGTGGATAGCGTATCGCCCTCACGCTTGATGATCGACTGATAAAGAGAGATTGAAAATCTAATCAAGCGACTGTGGTGTATTCCGATGTTTAACCGTTTTCCGGATAACGATAACCACAAGTCGATTAGTAAGGATTAGATTTAAAGTCAACGTCATCAGAAGACTGATGAATCTTGGGCCATCTCCATCCACGGAGTTCTTGCAATCTTAACGATTTCATCGGTCCATCGGGTAGGGGGACATTGTTTCGCCCATTTGTGGGCGCCATTTGATAACTTTTCAACCCCAGCTGTTGTCGATTCTGCGAGCTGCCACGAAGTGACAATAACCTGCTCATAGTCACTTATATGAATGAATGAATGAAAATACTCTATTGTACACCACAAATTAACAATATACACAAAAACTTAAAATAACTAAAAGTTCAATGGGCAGTCTTATCGCTTAAAAGCGATCTCTTCCAGACAACCTTACTTATTCTTAAAGGTATGTCTGTTACTTTAGTTTGTATACGGATGCCTTTGTTTGAGATTGTATCACGTATTGAAACTCCAAGCTATTACTTCATATTACAACACCTTGACCCATAATAAATATCCGCAGAACATGCTCAAATTTATTTCGCAGCGGGAATTGATCCTGAACCTGCCTGTAGGCGGCTGCCCGCCACGACTTGCCATGAAGCAGACTTTTGCCAAATAACCATGTAGTTTTTAATCTAAGTACTGATTCGATTATAATCTTTATTTGGGTTTATTACTATTTTCGAATAACCCATCTGTATTCTTCTGTGTATAAGATCAAAGAGTTTGATCTAAAAATGAACCGTAAACACATAAAACCATACCTAGTATTATAACTTCACAAACAAACATATAGTATGTTTGTAAAGCGTTGCAATACTTGGTCTTATGCAATGCTACAAGTACATCCCGGTAATCGAACTTACAACCACAATGTAACTGATCGGTACAAGACAATAGCAACATTTTATGTACGAGTACAAGTTTGTTCGGATTACACATTTTGAAACAATATTTATATGGAAGGTTAGGTAAATAACTAACTGAGAAGTGTGATTGGAATTTTTGAAACGTAGGTATGTTACCTACGTTTCAAAAATTAGTGTTTTTTTTTACACACCATCGGAATATCGTCAATGCCAACGTGCCACTTAATTTTGGCAAAACATTAATTAAAACTATAGAGAACTTAGCTACATAGTCTTGGAACTCTATAAATTAAAAAAAAACATAAATAAACACGCTCACGATTGCATTCCCCGTGCGATACATATTTAGTGTACTCTTTGAGGAGACTACATTATATTCGGCACATGCCCGCGTTTTGCAAGAAGTTAGCATTCCACGTGACAAGTTGCAAGCCCTTCGCCACTTATTGGAACACTATCCGATGGCTTCTAATTTAACAAATGTACTATCATTGACATTCATTATCATCATGTACGATGCAATATCCAGACAAGGTAAAGTAATCGTTTGCTCAAAGCAGCCATCGGATAGTGATTGCAGATGCAAATGCATATTTATAGTTTTATCGTGATCATAAATTTGTATGCATAGAATTCCACTCCGCAGTGCAGTGAAAAATCTGAATCATGGCGACCTTTATTGCTATTGAAGAATGTGGGGATCTGCAATCAGTTTTTTTAACTGACTACGACGTAGGGATTATTATTTCCCTGCACGACGGAAAAACGGCTAGTTAGTTTGTACGTCTCATCGATTTAGCAATTAGCATTTTATCTGGTTTGACAACTAACATTTTCTAAAGTTAATACATAGCTCAAATATATGCGCGTTGTTCAGGCAATTCCTACCGAACGAAGATCCCATTACCTGTTTCGCAATAATTATACCTACTATGAACAAGGTTGTAGTTTTGTCCAAACAAAGAAGTTTATATTCCCCTATTCCGTGATTTATACCTATCACCTACTATTCTCAACACGCGTTTTAAAAATATTCCTATTCCCCAGACTAACTTCTCGCTACTCCAGTGAGGAGTAATTCGTTATGTGACTTGGTTCCCACTGCTCGCAGAATGTAATCAGGAAAACGTCCGTACGTTTTGGATTTCTCTCTAGAAACTCTGTGAAAAGGGGAACTTTTTCTGACTGACCCAGCAACCAACATTAATCTTTGTAATAAATATAAATGTTTCCACTTCTCACCTTCCCCGGGGTAAAAACTATCTCGAAGTTAATCTGGAGTAAATTAAAATTAATTCCGGGGGAACGTCAGCAGCGTAATGAAACCACAAGGAATCTGAATGGAGTAAACCATTGAATTATACCGTTTATGTATGTGATTAGTATGTATTTAGGAAACTTCATTTTTTTGTAGGTAGTTATTATTATTATTTTGTCTCTTATTTATTTATTTTCTTCAACACACTGCCGCCCCACTCTTCATTACACAAAGGTTAGCTGGAATAAATTGATATTTAGCATTAAGTTGGCCTATGTAATTGTTTTATATTGTTGAATAAAGCATGATCTATCTATTTATCTATGTGGAAGGTAGATAGTCGAAAAGATTCGTAAATCTCTTTCCCAATTTGATACCTTACTAAAAAACGCGTGCAAAACGCTAATTAAAAGAAAGCGTGCTGTCCTAGTGGGTTACGATCCGGTCGTGAGTTCAAACCCTGTCGTGTACCATATGCGCATTAACACGTGCTAAAGTGGGTAAAGAATGAATGAATTAAAATACTTTATTGTACACCACAAGATAACAAAATAAACAAAAACTTCATATAACTAAAAGTACAATGGGCGGTCTTATCGCTCAAAAGCGATCTCTTCCAGACAATTTTGGGATGGAGTGGAAAGAATGCAACTGAGAATGGTTGGCGGTTAACGTAAAATTCGTATTTTTTTTGCAAAAAATACGAATCTATGTGCCATAGGTTAGTTTTCTAATAAGCAGCGATGTGCTTGCAATCTGTTATGTCGAATGCTAACTACATACATTAAAAATCGTGGTAACAAATTTAATGTTTAAACATGCCGCTGACTACCGCCTACTTAGTTCTACGAGCTGAGTTATAAATCTGAGGATGTTCATTATTGGGATTACAGTTTTGAGCGTTTGTTTTTTGAAGCGAACAACATTTCAGAATTTGACGTAGCGATCGTAGACGCGTAGGTACCTGTTGTTTCGTAGACGGTCTACGGCGTAGGTGTAGCCCATGAATTAAGCCATGGTTTTTCACATTTCAGCTTTTTCGTACATAAAACCATGTGCATGGCGCACTAAATGCTTTAACCTCGCTGGCTCTTACACCTTTTTAGTTTTTGTTTTTAGCTGTCTGTGTTTCAACCGACTTCAAAAAAGGAGGTTCTCAATTGGTCTGTATGTTTTTTGGGGTGTATGTTACGCGATTTGCCAATTGTGAACTGATTTGAATAATTCACCCCTAAGTGTGAAAAAATGGGGGATGAAATTTCATATTGGACTTTTTATCAACTTTCCGTTATTTGAAGTCAATTTTTTTTTCATGAAAATATTTCATTTTTAATTCTTCATGAATAAATGGTTGATTTTTGTTTTACTTTTGTAAATAAATTTCACTGGTCGACCGGACAGTGGCCACTTTAATTTTTGAATAGAAATAAGCTTTTTTCATGGATATTGTATTTTATTGTGACTAATATAGCATAGTAAGAATGTAAAAAGCGTTCTATTTTCAAACGTACTCAAACGGTCCGTAATTCGCATTTACGGAGCCGTTTTTGAATTAACTATGAACTTGATTAATGAAATAGTACATTATCGCCGAGGCCGTAAAATAGGCAATTGTAGGCCGAGTATCAGTTTGAAGGCCGAGCCACAGGCGAGGACTTCAATGATAAGAGCCACGCAAGTGCCATTTCCGCCAGGGCATAATATAGTGCTTTTCGCAAAAAAAAAACAAGGAAATAAGAAAGGTTTCTTTTGTAAGATACTTTTACGTATTTTTCTTTTAACTTCCAACGTTAATTTGTCTTCCGACCTTAGGTCTGGTGAAGTGCAGTCGATATTCATTTCACTTCGATTTCAACTCGAAGAAATAGTGATCCAAATACAAATGAGGCAAAAAAATAAAACAGTTTTGTCATGCATTCAGCACGCCGGCAATAGATTTCCTCACGACATTGCCGGCGCGTTTTTTGTATCAAATTCAAGACTGATGATCCTATCAATATTTTTTTTGTATTAGATATAAAAACTATTATTAATAATAATAAATAAATAATGCTGGTCATTTTTCACACATCATTGTCATCATTACTACCACAATTTATTAGCTTTTCATATCCACAAAGGTTTGCTTGAAGAAAACTTTTGTTAGGGTTTATCTCGCCGTTTTGTGTATTCTATATGTGTACAACAAAAAATACAAATCTATGCCTTAATTTACGCAGAATACGTCAAAACAATACAATCAAAAAAAGAGTAATTGTTTGCCTATGAAAGCTCATCTGATAAACAAAGGAACGATTTAAAACTCAATCAGGAGATTGGAACGAACTCGCTCGTTACTCACTTCGACAGTAAATTCAGACACAGCTCCCGGCTTTTGTATTGGCACATCGTGAACAAGAAAGAGATGTCTGGGAAGGTGAGAAGTGGGACAAGTTCGGCTGATGGCTGAAGAACGTTTTTTCGATTTGAAAAACATTAATGCCCGCGGCGTAAAGCGCCCATATTGAGTTTACCATAAGAGGTTGATTATTTGTTTGTATGTTACCATTTATCTCCGCAACGGCTTATTCAATAGTAATGCGGTTGTGTGCAATCAATTTGAATGTCTTCATAGAATGGTTCTTAGATAAGTTTTATTACCACAAGTCACTAGGTGGAGCTGCAATCGAAGAAGAAAATATAAAAAGGAAGTTTTTTTTTTTATTTACTAGCTGGATGACACAATGACAGTCCACGATATAAAGCTTTATGTCATCATTTAATTATTGAAAGTGAAATAACATCTCCACAGCGGGGTATTATACGTAAATCCGCATTATTATGACCAATCGCACTTGATCTAATTAAAAACAAACTTTCATTGAACAATTATTAGTAAAAATCTATTTAAATGGAGATAAGACAAGGTCATTATATCTACAAGACAAGACAGAAACTGAAAATGTTATTATAATATTGTCGATTTCTTCAATGATAAACTATAGTGAATTTAAGTTATTGCCACTATCTTAAATATTTTTGCATACCGACTACGGTCAAGCATGTTGATTTACATATTACCTTTACTTTACACATGGTTTTGGCAAATAAAAAATCTTTATCTTTAAAGGACCATCACACACTAATCAAACTTAGTAATGACACTAATCGTAGAGAACATCGCAGTTTCAATTAAGTTTCATGAAAATGTATCTGCAATACTTCTGTTGGTATACTATTATAGAAGTACCTGAAAAGAAACCAATGTTGTCTTTTTTATGGTTCCGTATCTCAACTGGAAAAAACGGAATCCTCATTCCGTATCAACTTGAACTTGAAATATTTAAAAAGGAGTCTTTGTGCCACAACTCATAGCAAATGTCTAAAATTGAAGAAATTTGACGTGTTTACTTTAAATGGTGATGTTTGTAATAGTGGCCGGAACTTAAAAAGAGATCTAACGATTCCGGAATGTTTTATAGCACGGAACTCTCAGGATGCGAGTCTGCACAAGTGAGTCCATTGTTTTATAAAAGAAACGGTCGATATTTAATTTGCAATAAAGAGCTATCTATATATCTCCTTTATTGTTGTATAAATGAATATTCTGTCAACTAAACATTACACTTTGTTCTTAATAACATATTAGGATCATTTGTAAACACCATTCGAAAAGATATCGCGTCTGAGTTTAAAAAAAATCTAATGCTTTGATGTCACGCAAATATTTATCGTTGATGTCTACAGTTCATAGCTGTTGTTGCAGCACCCGTTGTGAACATTGAACATGCAAGACAAGGATTTATTTTATTTTACCTTATTATGGTAATCCAACTGCGTCACATTGAACTTATTAGGGGTTTAAACAATAAGGTCATAACAGAAAGAAAAACACAAAACATGTGTGTTTCTCCCTCTCATTCGTGTGATGGAAAGACAAAAATGACTTCTGTTTTCGGTTCTATCAACTTAAAACAGAAGAAAAATTACTTCTGTTTTAAGTTGATAGAACCTAAAATAGAAGTCATTTTGTATTATTTCGTCGACAAACCGTTGTCTTGCTGCTCTTCAAAGAAAGAAATCAAAGAAATTATAATTTTGCCTGCTACTTTGAATAATTGAAACTAAGTATAGTGAGTATCCCAGTTTAAAAACAGGAAATACTCACAGAAAAATTGCCTTGATTTTCGTTTTTAATAGGTAACTTTCATGACGCATCCGCAAATTATGAAAATCAATCAGTTTATCACAGAACATTATAAAGTATTCCCCGTTTAAGATGTGCCGCCGGTAACTGTGATTCAGAAGCTATAACCACGTGGTCGCATCGACATGTAATCATTATTGATAACTTTCAGTCTGCCCACATTCACAATGGGATTATCCGACTGATCTATCCCATCTCTATCATAGCAGGCAACAAACAACACAAATATGCACAAATACATTTAATCTTGTCTAAGAAAATTTTGCTAATTATTTTATGAGGAAAATAATGAATTTAGTATAGCTTCCAAATATATTTTAGTTCAGGCAACGCATCGGCAAATGCCACTGAGTAATATGACGGACAACGGTAACCCTTTTCCATCAGGTGTGCCGTCAGCCAACAATAGCCAACATCATGTAGAAGTCCTTTGCTGGGCGTAAACCTTCAATAAAAAGGCCATGTCGAATGATCTAAAGTCACCTCCATCCATGGATCTAGTGAAAGGGGGGAGACCTTCTCACACTGACTTGTCCGGTTCGTGGTCACTATTCGAGAACCTTCCCCATATCTAATTACACTAATTAATAATTTATACAATTTTGATATCAAACACTATATAAAACATTGCTTGGTAAGATACCTTCTAGGTTAGATATTCTAGTTTAAATGGATGGTGACGTATTCGAACGCCACTATTGGAAATGTCAAGTGATAAGCACACGCCGCCAAAGACGTCGAAAAGAGATGGCGTCCTAAGTCTCGAATATTTTAGTAGTGTTTTGTTTCAAATATTAGCCTTCCGCTTAGGCCCTAAACTATTTGCAGTATCTATGTAAAGAATTTCTAGTTAAATATGATGAAAAGGAGCATTTAAAAACAAAAAAATTAATAGAATTTTGTAGCCGACTGTACTAGCTAAATCCACTTAACACATTGGTAGGTAAATACCTACACTCACCTACACAGACTGCGTAACCTATTGGTGGATAAGTCTGATTTTACAAACGCATTCATCCTTTAAAATGAAACATCTATCACTTTCACATTTTTTCACTAAACCCATAAAGCTCTTCTAAACATTTCCTTTACAAGACGTTTTACAAGCAGGGAGGTAAAAATAAACTTCTTCACGATCCACGATCACCTTTACGACGTGTGACGGACAGTCTAATGGTTTCCTTTTAATTAAAACTGAACATACCTACCACATAATTTGGACCACTCTCTGGTAGGTATAAATAGCGTGTACCCTACCTACGTAGGGTTTCGATTTAATTATTGTATTTCCTTACAATAATTAAATCGAAACCCTAAAACTGCTTAGGTTTTAGTAAATACTCAAATAAGTTGAGAAAGGGGTACTTACCGGTCAAGCCGAAATTAAAATGAGAAATAAACACAAAAATCCGATGAAAAACTTAAATTTGTAATTTTCTGAAACACCCTAATTTTTTTATAAAAACTGTCACTAGCACAAAACTTTCGAATCAAAGTTTTTCAATTGAATTGAGTGATTCAATTTG
Organism: Perizoma affinitatum; assembly: GCA_961405105.1. NCBI lineage: Eukaryota > Metazoa > Arthropoda > Insecta > Lepidoptera > Geometridae > Perizoma > Perizoma affinitatum. Next base: position 3,462,595 of record OY560199.1, read on the forward strand.
AATTTATAGTTCGAAATTAGAAACGCGCGGGAAAGCGTCCCGGGCGGGCGACCGGCGCAGTATTTCGGGCGGACTGAAGAACACACAGTGTAGGTAGATCTCAATGGCCAAGAAGACGAAGGCACGGTCATGCGCGCTCAAACCATTTTCAAGCGACTAGAGTACTTTCCAACGGACTTTTGAGCTTTTTCTACAGTGTGAGAATGAGAGTTTTTTTTATAAGCCACGAAAGTAAACTTGTCGTTTGGTAGTATATCGAAGTTATTGGTTACGCTATGCAGACGTTATTATTTTTTCCGCTTGTCAGTTTTAATAGTAATGCAAGTAAGGTAACCTATATCTGTTTTTCACCTCTTCATCATTTTGATTCTACGCTGCAAGAAACTTAGGTACTTATGTAACTGTGCCTACGTATTAGCTCTGGCTACGATTTCTACAAAATAATAAATATTTTTTTGCAAAATTTCAAAACCACTAACGTGTTTTCCTTCGCCTCCTAGTCGCCCCTATCTATGAACCATCCCTGAACAAATCGACATATATAATGTTTAGTTATTTTTTGTAGCTTTAAGTAACTGAAGTATTGTTCTTTTTAAATTTTTCTTCTGGACACTATCCTACCTCTATAATTACCTAGCTTAAGGTTTGAGAAGAAAACTATATTTAGGGTTAAGCTCGCTTTTGTACTTACATATCATTTAATTCTGCCTTTTTTTAAGTTTTTATTTGTGTGTACAATAAAGAATAAAGAAAAAGCCGTTTTGGAGTTAAACGGTAACAGTACTAGTATAGTATATAGCTACTAACAACCAAACAACCTCTAATGGCAAACGTATATACGGGGTCTCGTGTCTCGAAGTCCCGGGACTTTTTGTAAATTTAGGTGTCTCGGGTCCAAAGACTTTCGGGTCGAGACAAGGCTGTTGAATATGTATTGTATAAACACAATTTAATTTTCAAACGGTCATAATAAACGAATCATCAATTACATGATACTACTACTACGACCGGTGGCATTATAACAAAACAGATTGAAACAGATTGTGGGACAAAGCTTTGTGTTTTTAAAGCCTATTTTATTAAATCAGCAAGAAGTCTAATGGTTTTTCATTATATTATAATCAGGGATCGAAATAGATAGAGTTTTTAAGTACCAAATGACGTCACAGTCACTACAAAATCTTAATATGGATATGCCTTTTAATCCCGGGTTCCGGGATAGATATCAGTGTCTTCTAAAACTGTTCTTACCTACGTTTAACGCAAAAATAAGTAGTGCAAGACCCGTTTTCTGGTTTTTCTCCAGTAGTTAGCCACCAAACATGCGTGAGCTTAACATGTAATGTGATCAAGTTTTGAAAATTGACTTTTTAAAATACGCCCAGCTAACAACATGTATGCTACACTATCTGTACACATTATCAACACGTCATTTACTCTAGATTCTAAAGAATCACCCCACATATTTGAAAAGTTTATATAACAAATATAGAAATTGTATTCCCATTTACTTTTTCTAATACTTTACAAGCTATCTAGTGTGACTTAAAAGGTTTGAATGGACTTAAAGTCCTGTATAACCATGTATCTACCTAATACATATTGTATACATATATTGTCTCATCTAAGGATACCCACAATTTGGCATTTCTTACTTTGAAAAAAATCTTCATAATATATAGCTACTAACAACCAAACAACCTCTAATGGCAAACGTATATACGGGGTCTCGTGTCTCGAAGTCCCGGGACTTTTTGTAAATTTAGGTGTCTCGGGTCCAAAGACTTTCGGGTCGAGACAAGGCTGTTGAATATGTATTGTATAAACACAATTTAATTTTCAAACGGTCATAATAAACGAATCATCAATTACATGATACTACTACTACGACCGGTGGCATTATAACAAAACAGATTGAAACAGATTGTGGGACAAAGCTTTGTGTTTTTAAAGCCTATTTTATTAAATCAGCAAGAAGTCTAATGGTTTTTCATTATATTATAATCAGGGATCGAAATAGATAGAGTTTTTAAGTACCAAATGACGTCACAGTCACTACAAAATCTTAATATGGATATGCCTTTTAATCCCGGGTTCCGGGATAGATATCAGTGTCTTCTAAAACTGTTCTTACCTACGTTTAACGCAAAAATAAGTAGTGCAAGACCCGTTTTCTGGTTTTTCTCCAGTAGTTAGCCACCAAACATGCGTGAGCTTAACATGTAATGTGATCAAGTTTTGAAAATTGACTTTTTAAAATACGCCCAGCTAACAACATGTATGCTACACTATCTGTACACATTATCAACACGTCATTTACTCTAGATTCTAAAGAATCACCCCACATATTTGAAAAGTTTATATAACAAATATAGAAATTGTATTCCCATTTACTTTTTCTAATACTTTACAAGCTATCTAGTGTGACTTAAAAGGTTTGAATGGACTTAAAGTCCTGTATAACCATGTATCTACCTAATACATATTGTATACATATATTGTCTCATCTAAGGATACCCACAATTTGGCATTTCTTACTTTGAAAAAAATCTTCATAATATTTCTGTTCATTTTTTCTAAATAAACTTTTGGCAGTAACGATTCTGGTACAGAATCTGTAACTACATTTATTGCAACATAAATATTTTGCAGCAGCATTATTGTCAATAAAATCTCAAGTCAATAATTCTTGAAAGCAGAATTATTGACTTAAGACCACGGTATGTTACATTTGATTAGAAATTCAATCAAACAATAGAAAGAGAAAGAAACAAAATGCACGCGGCGTACACGCTGCGTGGAGCATGGAGCGGCGTACACGCTGAGCGGGCGACCAATCGCTTTTCATCATTTATTATAAGCCAATAAATATTTTTTAATAATATTTGTTTGGAAGATGCGTATGAAACATAACAAAATACTTAGTTTTATTTTCAACGTAAGTAAGAAAAATTTAAATATATTTATATTAATCCCGGATCCCACGGCGGATTAAAAGGCATATCCACATTAAGACTTTATAGCAGTGAATTTTTTTTTTTATCATTCGGTACTCAAAAACTCTTGCTATACCCCTGATAATAATGAATGACTGATGAATAGAGACTAGGTGATGATTATTCATGCTTAGTATGAGTATAATTCCTAATTGTAAGTTCCTAATTGTGATTATGACAATTAAACATACGAATAAAAAAGACTTAAATTAACGTTTTAAATGCTAGGATTTGATTTTATGTTCAATAAATGATGATTTTTACTAAAATAGCTATTTTTATTGATCATCACGCCAAAAATAAACTCGATTCTATTTATATTCTGTGAAGTCCCTAAGTCCCAAGAAGTCGCGGGACTTTGATCGTTTTTCGTCTCGTGTCGACTTTGAAACTGTCCAGACTTCCCGAACCCTACTTACGACATGGGTAAATCTAGGAAAAAACGGGTTCCTCGTAACAAAAACAACGTAAAAAATAACTAGAGAAAAAAGGTAATACGTATTATAATATCTGTGGTAAAACTAAAAAAGGTTAACTATGTAGGAGTGAGTTTATTCCGTGGTTGTAGGAAATAGGAAATGCATCTCTTGCCACTTTAAGATACCTTCTCAGAAAATTACTTGTAAAAAAGTTAGGTACCTGATTAAATAAACACTGCCTTGTCTCTTGCTGATGTGTTATTTTATTTCAAATTCAACAGAAGAAAGCATACACTGCTTAGCTATACAACTGTTTACAATATTTATAACTAAGACCCTTAGTATTAACAGTTACACTAAAATACCAAAATCTCAAACGGAAAAGAAGAATGCAAACTACTATCGCCTCTTATGACGAAATGGTGTAACTCGAATTAATTTGACGAGGGTTTAATAATTATACAAAGGCTTCTCTGCGGCAGAATTACAGTTGGTTGGGCAATATGCTCGATGCGAATTACGCAATTTAAATTCCGTTTTACAACGAGCGACGCGTATCCAGAACTCTGGAAAAGGCGAGCGACGCGTGACGTGTTTTATTTGGAAATTTTGGTATATTATGTAGATACCTAATATTTGGTAGGTTGCTATTTACTTACCTTTTTTTTTTTTTTTTTGAGGGGGGGAAATGAACATGCATTTCCCTTCCGCCATGGGGATGACGGAAGGGGGTATGTGGGATTCGAACCTTTAAAACCCCCCCGGTTAAAAGTCCCCCGCCGTAGTGGGGCAAGATGGGGTCGCGTTAGCATTCACCATCTCACCCCGACGGGTGGCCCGGAAACCAGCCGGGCCCCGGCCATGTGTGGGGCCGTGCTAGCCGGCGGAGTCCCCCGATCTCCGCCAGTGACCCCACAAACGCGCCCTGAAAAGGGCGCCCTCTCCAACTTACGCTGTCCCTCCCTCCAAGCCTGCCCGGTATGGGTAACCCTGCCGGTGTAGCCTTGAAGATCATTGGAACGCGCAAGCCCACCGGAGCAGCTTACACCGCCCCGGCCCTCCCATGGTGCTCCTCCACGAGCCCACCATGCTTGCCCCATCCACAGTGCCCCATGCTGCTCATAGGGACACGCGGAGGGGCCCCCCCTGTCAGTCCATTAGTTGCTCGACAATAAGATCCCACGTATGAGAAGTTATTATCGGGCTTAAACGAGGCGCACCGTCCCGTAAGCTTCCGTTCACTTGGATCCGGCTGATCCTTAAGCGACAAGAGCCTACAGGCACACGAGAAGGTTGACTGACATGGCACCCCTCCTATTTACTTACCTAACCTAACCTTTTTTTTTTGTTTTCGGAGGGGAGATTCATTGACGAATACGTCCGGTCTGGGGAGACCGGAGTTATGTAGGACTCACTGCCCTGAAAAGGGCAGAATACCCACTAAAACCCCTCCGGTGTTCCTCTCTCGCCATTGTAGCCAAGCCACGGGAACAATATTCCTTCCGCGACTCGACTGGCGATCCCAATCCCTCTCTTTCTTAGGCGGCAGAGCCCTCCAATCACGTTCGCTCGCCGCCCCCATTCATTCATCATCTTTCCTCCTCCCAATGGGTCGCACATGCCGCACAGGTGCAGCGTGGTGACCACAGTTGCGCGGCGTGCCCTCCTGTGGGCGGCGGCGCTACGCTCGCAAATGCGCCCACGCGCTTTGCCGCCCCATTCATCCCCCCTCACAGGACCTTTTTTTTTTTTTTTTTGTGACGGGGGGAAATCTGCTAACAGATACCCTACCACATTGAGCGTGTGATAGGGTTATGTGAGGTTCACGGACTCGTGGATTCACTAAAACCCCCCCGGTGGCCGGCCTCGATGCATGTCCTACCTAACCTAACAGATTTCAGTCAGATACCAATTTTGTGCATCATACCTCTGTGACGACCTCTGTGGCGCAGTGGGCGAGGGCCCGCCTGAGACGCAGGATTCCCGGGCAAATGTTTGTATGAACAGCAAATATTTGTCTCGGATCTGGTATTACTAATAGTTGTTGTAGCTATGAAGGTATATTGTGTATTATATTGTATATTGCATATATTAAAGTATATTCATAGTATGTAAGTACACCAAATAAACCCCTTGTTAACTTTCTTACAGTCCGTCTCATCCAAAGGTTGTCTGGTACAGATCGCTTTATAGCGATATGACCGCCCATTGTACTTATGTATTCAATAAAAAAGTATATCAGTTATGTAGTTCCCATAATACAAGCTCTGCTTAGTTTGGGGCTAGATGATGCTGTGTGAAAAATATCCAGCATTTATTTGTTTAGTATTTATATTCATTTTTTTATTATTAAAAAGTGGTATTAATTATTATTAAATTAATTATTGGTAGAGTTTGGACCTTAATATCTACTCACTAAAATAGAAAATTTCACATGCAACTATACATTTTTGCGAAAAATAATTTTGTAAAAAAACTTAGGTAGTCTTATTTTAACCAAGTTCTAGTGACAAAATCACAGACTAATAGGATGCTAACGGCAACATTGAAGACGTTGTCAGCTACTCGTATCATGTGAAAATACCTAGTCCCTACCTACCTATGTAAAGTAGGTAGTCTTGTTCGTCAGTTCGAAAAGAGAGCGAATATGCCGAAATGATAATAATAAAACTGCCCTTAGAGTTCCAATAATAATAAAATCGTAACATTCCTTCACTTTTTAACAGTCTTCAAAAAAGGACGAGCTTCTATGTTCGTCTGTATTTTTTTGCGACGATTGTCTCTTGACTTACTAAGAGATGTTGCCCACTAAGCCCAGAATATAATATAATTCATAGGAATCGCCCCAGCACTTGCAGTGCATCTCCACCTCACTTCTTGATTATGAAGTGAAGTGATATGAAATAGAGGAATCGCTTTTGGCACTTGCAGTGCATCTCCATGACCCAAGAAAATTTAAGAAAAACCTGCCTTTCAAATCTGACAGTGACAGACGTCAGCCATTTTTGTGACTACTATCATATCGCACCGATAAAGTAGGGTCATGCCCACCCTTACTTAGTATCAAACACAAATAACTTTTTAATATAGGAAAGTATCAAGATAGTGTGAGGTTAATGCATACTTTAACGATGAAATACGTATATGCTACAATAAAAAATAATTTTAAAGACATCATGTCTACTATAAGTTTTTATCAGACAAGACTGCACACCTCTAGTGCTGAACCTATTATTTATAAACGCAGATCAGGATGCATGATGATAATGATTTTTTCAAAGGGAAGGATAACATTCAATTTTAAAGAGATAAACATGTATTTTCTTTTAATATTTAGGTTCAGGTTTAACTCTCGATTTAAAATTCCTCATCTATGTATCAAAGTTTATTCATACCGTCATCATGATATTTACATAAACCAAAAATTATAAAAAATAAATATTAAAAAACCATTGTCCATTTGTAACATATCAATTTAATATGATTTCTATTAACATTACCTATTGTATAATCTAAACACTCAAATCTTATATTGAACATAGTGGAATAACCGCTTAAAAATTTGTGACGTAGCGGGATGAGGGTATAGAAAAACCTGTGTTTAAATATGCAGTTATTTTTATTTCGTGCCTTCCGGTATACGCCGGTGTCCAAGGAGGTCGAGAGAGTACCGACCTCTAACGTGGGTGCGCAATGGCGACTACTCGATCACGGTCTGTTCCTCTTTCACTAAAAATTCAATAACTTCCTCCACTGTGTTCACTTGGTCGGTGTCCAGGCCGTCAGTGTCCACATCTGTAAATAGATAGATAGATAGATAGATAACACTTTATTGTACACCACATAATTCTTACAAATAACACAGAAAATTACAATCTAATCGCGGAAGTACAATGGGCGGTCTTATCGCTTAAAGCGATCTCTTCCAGACAACATTTGGATGGACAAGAATTGACATGCACAATAAAGGACGGTGGTGTATAGACAATAAAAAACAAACAAAGTGACGTTATATTAGATAAAAAATATATACATACATACATACATTATTACATATACAATTTGATAGAAATTCATCAGCTTTGAGATATGGACAGATAGTGACTGTGCAATAGCTTTTTGAAGATAGGAAGAGATTTGGCAGTTCTGATATTTAGGGGTAAAGCATTCCATAGGCGGATAGCTTGTACAGTAAAAGAATTATTATAGAAGTTAGAAGTGTGCACAGGAGTTTTAAGTTGCAAGGTCTCAGAGGAGCGCATTAAACGAGAGTTGGATAGATGAAGATATTCAAAGCGCTCCTTGAGATATGGAGGGGAAGAAGGGTTAAATAAAATACTGTACAAGAGTGAGAGAAGGTGAGTATTCCTGCGTTGGCGGATTGACAACCACTTGAGCTTAGTGCGGAATTCGGAGACGTGGTCATATTTACGTAAGCCGTATATAAACCTAATACTAAAGTTTTGAAGGCGCTCAAGCTTGTCAAGTTGTTTCTCAGTAAGGTCAGGATAGCAGGCATCGGCATAATCGAGAATAGGGAGTAGCAGGGATTGTGCCAGCGTAACTTTGGTGCATGTCGGAAGAAAGTTCCTGAGCCTCCTAAGTGAGGCAGCTGATGCGAACATCTTTCGACTCAACTCGGCCAGATGAGGTCCCCATGACAAATTCTCATCCACTAGCACACCCAAGTTCTTCACAGTGTTACTAAGAGATAAGGAGACGCCATCGAAAACAATTGATGGAAGAACCGACCAATCAATTTTAGTGACCATCCTGGAGCTGCCTACAACAATAGCTTGTGTTTTCTTTGGATTTACTTTGAGACCGTAAGATTTACTCCACTTAAGAATCCTTGCCAAGTCATTATTGATGATTGCTATACCTTCATTCAAGTTATCAACTGGAACCTGTGTATAAATCTGTAGGTCATCTGCATAAAGGTGGTAGGAAGAAGAGAGCGTATCAGAGATTGTATTTATGAAAGTAGCAAAAAGAAGTGGAGATAGCACGCCGCCCTGAGGTACACCAGCAGTCAGATCACACCACGATGACAAGTTTTCATCAATACGGATACACTGCCGGCGTCCAAACAGATAACTGTGAAACCAGCCAATAGCCGTCGGAGATATGTTTAGAGAGCGTAGCACGGCCAGAAGAATGTCAAAGTCAACATTGTTGAAAGCGTTGCTGAAATCTAGCAATAACAGCACAGTCACAAGCCCATTGTCCATACCCAGACGGATGTCATCGGTAATTTTGGTCAAGGCCGTCGTGGTGCTATGACCACGGCGAAACCCGGATTGGAGAGGATTCATGAGGCAGTTCCTAGAAAGAAATGTGCTCAACTGAGTATGTACTAGGCGTTCAAGAACTTTAGATAGGAATGGAAGGATGGATATGGGGCGGAAGTCGGAGAACGAGGAAGGATTGACCTTTTTGGGTAAAGGAATTATCTGGGCATTCTTCCATTTTTTTTTGTTTACAAAAAACCTTCGATTTTTGTATTTCATCTTGCATTGCAGTGCCTCCTAGAGACATAATTATGAACCATTCTTGGAGTTAAAAAAATTAAAAAAAAACAAAAAAAAATCTTTACTTTCGTCGCCGGCATTTTTCGTTGCCGGCGTTGTACAATCGAGACTTTATGACCCTATTTTGTTAGAGGTGTACGTGACGTGGAGTAACCTCAGAATAACATATAGTTAGGCTAATTTTTTCTCGGCTAACACAGTCGAACAGGTAGTGACATATGTGAAAGTCAAATAATAGTTGAAAAGACGGAATCGCCACAGTGATTTTAAATGTTTTGTTACTGTGACCCGACTTTCCATCTTATGATCTTAATGATTTACTAGACCTAAACCCCATTCCAAATTTCATCCTAATCGGTTCAGAGTTAATAAGCAACAACCATCCAAACTTTCGCATTCATGATACTAGGATGAATAATGGCGAAAAATATTTTATTTCGTAGTTTTTTCCGGCGCATACTGGACAATTGCTATTACGTGACACGTCGCAGACCTGTTATTGTATTTTTATGTTCGTTTAAAAACTTTAAAGGTATGTATTATTTATATGGGCCTTTCTACTTTGTTGCTTGAAATAAAGATAAATATAAGGCCTTGCTTAAAAAATATTTTAAACATAATAAGATTAAATGGACGGCAAGTCATCACACGCCTATGATATGATCTAAATTTTAGTCAGAACTGGCAGGTGCCGTTTCATCTACATAGCCCATCAACCATTTCATAGCATTGACTCCTGCAATAGCTATTACGCTATTAAAACATTAAGTTTTAACTATTGTTTTAATAGTATCCATCTGTACCCATACACACTACAAAATTATGTTAGATAATTAGGCCTCTTAGAGTTAGCTCAGGCCCCGCTAATGCTTCTCAAATGTCCAGGCCCAAACCGGATACACCAATTAAATGAGTGAAATAATTATAACCTCTATCATTATTATTATTATTAAGACTAAAATATATAAGTTGTAAGTGTTGACTTACAATCCCTGAGCTCCAGCCGGCGCGGCTTCTGGTCGGCCCATTCCTGGACCTTCGACTCGCGGTACTCCACGTGCTTCTTCATTTGCTCAGTACGCTTCGCCACTAGTTCCTGATTTTTGCAATGAAACAAAAGATTTTAATGCAATTTATCACACATGTCATATTAATATCATGATCTGTCATATTGTATGGATCTGAGTGTTGGGCGACCAAAGGTTAGGATGGAAGAAGAGTGCACGCGGCTGTTATGCAAATGTTAGGAAGGATGTGTGGAGTGACCAGAATGGACAAGATAAACAAAGTAGTTCCAGTGGCAAAGTGTGATTTGACCATAGATTGGCATTGAAGGGAGGAAAGTCATACCATGAAGAGTGTTATGTGATGGATATAAGAGTAGAGGTAGGCCAATGAAATGATGGATTCTGTGCAGGATGACATGGGTAAGAAACAAGTGAGTACTGAGATGAAGGCTTATAGAGGAGTTCGGAATAAAACATGTTGTGCCATCCCCACATGATACAAGGGCACATAGATGACGGTGCAATTTATTGCAAAGGTGATGTGCATTCTGTCTCTCTAATCAGTGTTTGGCTCTGTATTTACAGTTTGTAATCATAAACCGAAAGAAGTGGTCTTGAGCCACCTCATTCCACCTGTCATTTTAATCAATGCTTTCAATGCAAGCATGATAACAACATCTCAAACAGAGGTTCGAATCACGCAGTTAAACCCGAATCATCCTGAAGACAAAATGGACAGGAAATATATATTAAAAATACGGGAATTTTCACAGTTATCTATCAGTGAAGGCACCAACAATTTGTCTAGGTTTTGGAGTTAAAATGTCATGTGTTGTACACAATGTCCTTACCTTGCTAGCCTTGTTGCTGCGCATGCGGTCCTTGGACTCGAACTGCGAGTAGTATTTTTTGAGGTTCTTCTTGATATCCTTCTGCTGCTTCTCTGTGAGCAGGGACGGAGGACGCGGCCGCCAGTGGAATTGAGCGAAGCCTTCCTTCATCACTCTGGAAGGAATCAACATATTTTAAGGCACTGCACAATGGTGAGAGCTAAGCTCGGACTTTTGCTATGTTATAAGGTCCGTAACAAGAAAATCTGTAAAATAATTGAGATCAAATATATTGCTTTAATAAACACAAAGGTGACGGCTTTTAGCAGGCATAGTGCCTCAATTTATTTAGAACAATAGATGGACATTTGAGTGGACTGTAGCTCTTAACTAAAAACAGGACTGGGGTAGAAAAATATTTGCCCTCTTACTCTAGAATTTCAGAAGCTAGTTTCACTGGCTTAAAGACCTTTGCTTAGAGGAGCACATATTAGTACAGAATTCTTACCTCCTCAAAATCTTGCCCTGGAAGGACCAAATATAGTAGCCGCAATCCATCTTGCATTTCAGCGAAGACACGCCAGTTACTACATAGCGACCGGTTGGATCCCACTCGATGCCAGACATCTATAAAAGTAAAATGGAATAAGATTTAGTTGTTTGCTCTCCAATATATCACTAGAACACTGCTACCTCACTACAGAGTGAATTATCTACAGGAAGAGTGAATTTGAATTTTGAATAAAAAGAGTGGACGTCGTCTTGATATGAATTATTATTTAAAATACAAAATAAATACCTACTCCGAGTTATTAACAGCAGCTAACATTTCTCCTCACTGGACATTAACCAACAAGGCAGTTAATTTATGGATGTTAATTTTTTTAACATAAACTTTTCGGGAAATTTACCTTTTCTTTTTAAAGTATCAAAAGCTCAATCATGTTATGGATACCTCACCTGGTAATGGTCAGACACATTCATAATAGTGAAATCATTGGTGTCCAGGAACTCCAGGGCTCCGCCCGTCAGGCCCAGGTTTGCGAGCACGATGAACTGCCCCGACGGCGACCAGAACAGATGATTGAATGGTTTCCTCTCAAACTTCTTGAGTAAAGTCGGGGCTTGACCGGTGTTGACCTGATGAAAAAAAATTATAAATGCACAAAACATCATCCTTCCTATCATTAATACTATATGCCCCGCGACTTGGTCCGCGTTGAAATTTTTCATACTAACAAAAAAAACAAGCAGAGTTTGTTGCCTGATCCTTCTTGACTTGGTCACGCGCCGACTTCTCAGCGTAAATTAACTTTAAAAAATAAAATACATGTTGTTTTTCAGCTGACGTTTCTATAAGATCCTTGTGATTTCAATGACTTTGACTTCACCCTTCCACTGCACCCTCTTGGGGTGAAATATCAGCATATCCTTTTTTATTGCACCCCTACACACCAAAAGGAACATGCAACAACAACAGGTCTTGATTGTCAGTGTGTCTAGGCATTGAATCCGACTGGTTGCGATTAGTGTGTTCAAACAAAAAAAAAACAAAGTATTCAGCTTTATTTTTAGTATAGATTTAGAGTTCACAACTATTAATAATCCCCATGATACGATTCACCACCACTGTGGAGGCCTTCTTTATTTTATTTTCTTTTTTATATTTTAGTTTTCAGTAATATGTTTTAGTTCTTAAGGAAACATAATTTGTAAGTGGTGGATGAATAAATGAATATCTATCAACTATCTAATACACCCAGACCAGACCAATATTTACAGATCATGCCGCATCTCTTGAGACATAGCCGGTTAAGCCTGCTGAACCAAAAAATACAACAACAAATTATCTTCAACTACCTCTAATTATCATGTTCCCGATTGAGAAAAGACTGCATCAAAAATTATGATGAAACAACCCATATGTTGAAAGAATTCAGTGCAGTCTGATACATACCTGATAGAAACTAATGGAGATATTGGCCGGGTCACCGTGGATAATGGAGAACTTAGAGCCGACAGGTTCCCAAGCAAACGCCTGAATGGGCTCCTTGATTTCAACCGAGTCAACAGGAATTTCCTTCTCCTTCATGTGGAAGATCTCAAAGTTGTAGTACATCCCCGCGTACTTGATATCGTTCTTATCCTTTTTGACTTTGGAGTAGCGGTCGACTTTGACGCAGAGATAGTCGCCGCTCTTCTGCCAATGGATCTTGCAGTCGGCGACTGAGAACAGGTTCTTGGATCGTATCTCCGTGCGGTTGGGGAGCTCGAGGAGGGTGACGCGCGCTGGGACGTCTTTGTCCTCCGCCACCCAGTAGGCGAGGATGTTGTCTGTCGGTGACCAGCTGAAGTCACTGTAATTCAACATGAAAATGCATATTTCAGTAACTTCTTAATTTTACATTCAGGGTTTGACCAACTGAAATTCTAAATGGAAATGCTCATCAGAGTTTGCAGTTTCCTTTAGAGCAAATATTTGGAATAAGGAAATATGTAAAATTTTACATAAAAAACCCAACTCAAGTGTTCGATTGTCTATTGCAACGGCCCTAGCGGCGTGTGGCGTGTGGATCTTAGGATCTAGGACCTATCCTTGAAGTCATACAAACTTAATGCAGAAAACCGCATTTCAATCAGATAAGCCGTTTCGGATTTAAATGGAAACAACAGATGAACAACTTCTCGGCAAACGCATTACGGGCTCCTAACGAAGCGGGTAAAACAAATATTCGATGGCATTTTTCATCAGTGTTTTAAAATGATCTGACTAGATCAGAGGATGCTCATCATGTGGATCAAAGAACGTGTTCGTTTTGTTTAAGTACCGAGCCTGAACACAATCACTCACACAATTAACTTGCTCAGTTCTAGCTCAGTATGACCCGTATTTATATGGGCTGAGAATCACTACCTTGCCGTAACACAATTTTAACTAGCACGCTTTAACTTGTAGCGACATCTCTCGCCACATGACTGAGCTACGTTACATCACATCAACTGAGAGTTAACACAGATGTCACTGCATCGGAGTGTCTAGATCGCGCAAGCGAAGTGTTCACTCAACTTGAACATATATAATACCTCCGACAACTGTCGGTCCTAGGACCCCGGGCAAGTTGATCAGTTGGATCAGCCCGGTGGAAGATCTTCCCCTTTGCAAATGGAGGACACAATACCAACCGTGTTCTCCATAAACTGTATCTCTACCGGCATTTATAACGTAATGTTCATTAAGTTTTGTTATTTTTTTAAATAAAGTTATTCATTATCATTGTGTTTTATAATGCGCGCTTAAACGTTCTAGTTATTCTACACAGATCAGCTAGGTTAAGCTACTTTCCGTCAGGTCACTATATGGACGGTAGACCGGTAGTGGCATCCACAGTTGAAGTCGTTAACCCATGACGGAGGCCTTAGTGCGACTCAAAAACTCCCGAGATCAAAGCTGATCACTAGCTCAAGCGAACGAACAAATTATATTTATAAAATAAATAAAAAATGTGCGCGCGGTCAGCATAATATAGGTGGAACAAGTGCATAATACGAGGCGAGAGAAATAAGAATTATTTTTTTCATATTCAAAGTTCTTACCGAATACCAGGTATCTTGATAGACTTCTTGTCCAGCAGTCCAAAGCCAGGAGTCTCGTAGACAGAGAGCACATCCTGTCCCAATCGCGCAAAGAATCTGTCGTCCTTGCTCCAGCGGAATATCGGCCACGTCACGTACTCGTCGGGGGGAGGGAAGCTACGTTTCTCTTGGCCAGTCCTGTTGAAAAATACGCATTACTAAAGAACAATTTTAGCAAATTCCTTTTAGTTCGTGGCAGTAGAATTTGATGAATAATAACAGAATACGTTATTATTCATAATTATCATTTGAATGATTTGACTTAGCATATCATTTGAATTGAAATTAATAAATAAGAGCCAGGCAGCTGCCTGCCTCTTTAGTGGTTAGGTAGCCTCTGCCTTAAGGCCAAACCAAACACACAATTTTATAAGTAGGTAGGTAGTCAACATTATTTAGAAGACATGACCTTAATTCATAAGTATGCCCACATTATGATTACTAAGTAAGTTTTGGTTTCTGCTTATCACAGTTATAAATAACAGTACTTCTAAACCTTTTATAATATAAATTGAAAGGCAATTATAAAAAAGATCCATTAAGTGGTGATGTACTCAATAGCTCACATCATTTGGTCAGCCTATTTTTCCTCACGTCATTTCAAGGTGAAACATGTGAATAATACCTACATATCTTGACTATCCGTGAACTCAGACATGCACAAAACGTGAGAAAATTCAATTTCTTTCTGAATTTATAATGAATAACAAACTGTGAGGTTATGTTTTTGTCACCAATAGAAATGAAAGCAAATCCGGTGAAAGGATTCTGTGCTCCAATAAAGCAACATAATGGAAAAAAAATATCCGAACTTTTAAGATAAATGTTTCGTTAAAATGATCTTGCATCCTATTGTGTAATACACTATGGAACAAACATGAAAAATAATGGAAATATACTGAGTCATTGTGAACATTGAGAGAAATTAACACACAAACATCCATAGGAGCTCTGAAACACTGCCTATTGTTTTTTTCTTCTTATGGTTATCTAATGTCACTCGCTATCTATCTGCTCAATATCTTGTCTTCGAATTTACAATAACCTGCCGAAACTCCTACAAATTGCACAGGTAGTTAAAGAATTAAATTGATTAGATTAGTATACCTATCTTATATTATATGTATCTACTTACATATATCATCGCTTTAGGGTTAAAATAAAAACCTGTAATTATGTTATACTGTCTTCAAATAAATAAATATCAGCTGGTTAGCTATAAGTAGATAGCATAAACATAATAACAAAAAACATACACAAACAAACACACTCACGACTGTTCCCCGTGATGGACAACCTCAGATAGATACTCAGTGAGTTGATATTTGAGGATACAGAGTAGGGGGTAGCCAGAGGCACGTCCAAACATTACATTTGTTTTTGCAAGTGGTTAGCAACCCACGTGACAGGTTGCAAGCCCATCGCCGCTTATTAGAACACTAACTGTCCTTTGAATTTTTGTACATAATAACAATATCTATTATTAATTTTATATTTATAAATTGTGCAATCTTTATATTTACTAGTAGTAAGTCACATACTACTAGTAAATATAAAGATTGAGTGATCACTCAATCTTTAAATGTCGATAAGGGGTTTCTGTAAAACTATTGTATGCTCTTACTGGCATGTACCTGTGTCTTAAATTTTAATGTATAATGCTTTATAAGTTGTTTAAACATTATAAGTGTATGGTTTTGCTTGAAATAAACCTTTAATTTAATTTCTATTTGTGGAAGAGAACCCCTTAACTCATATGATACTGATACTGGCAGTGGAATTAAGAATGATTGTGTCCTAATCCTCGCTTTGAACTTCTGAAAATCCTATGAGAGCAGTATCTTCTAGTCACATACCTGATATCCCAAATGATGAGCTTCTTATCATCGCCCCGATCTCCGCTCGGTGAGAAGGTCACAATATAGTTCTCGCACGGTGAGAAGGAGATGAACCTGGCTTCGGGGTGGAAGAATTTCTGGAACTGCTGGAACTTCGGCCCCGCCCAGAGCGCTACCCCTCGCCAGTGGAAGGTGGCTAGGTAGGTGCCGAGAGGTGACCAAACCGCGTAGGTTTCGGTCCAGTTCTGTGAAGTAAATTAAATCTCTAATAACTAAAATGTATGTGAAACGCTAAATACCGCTAAACTAGCTACCTCTGTTTTGTATACAGAAGAATCACGAAAACCTGAGAAAACGCGTACATACTTACTGAAATAAAAAAATCTTACAATTGTAAAATCTCATTCATTCAAGGTTAATTTGTGCCCTACAAGCATAAGAGAAGAAAGAAGCACTCCAAACTTATTCTGGAATAACTCAGCTGTGGTGGAAATATTCCACTTGTTTACTTAATCCATATCTAAATGACTGTCTTGGATCTGGTCTTAGGGTTCCATACCCAAAGGGTGCTGAGCCAACTGGTACCTGTTAACCTGTTACTAACACCAGCTTCTAGTTATAGCATATAAGGATGACAGTTTGTTTCTTCAAGAATAACTTTCCAAACTTTGTAATTATAACCAAAAACAAGGAACAGTTCAAAAGTTTTTAACATATTTGTAACTCATAACATAGAGGCACTGGATACACCATCAAACACGATCAACACACCACACCAAACTACGAAGATGTCCGCAAATCCACGAAAAACAGTGTTAACTAGCTGCATTTTCAATTTATAAATGTTCTCCAACCACTATACAGCATCAACTTTGTAATATATTATTAGTGTATGAAATAGTCAATGTGTCAATCCAAGGTCAATCTATTTTGGTTGAAAACCAAAATAAAACATATGCCACCATTAAGACAAAATAATACTTCATGTTTATAATATTAGTAAGATAGGATTAATTAGTAGGATTTATATTTTTCTTAGAGCATGTACCCAAGTACTAGATAGATACATACAGTACCAACCACACCCAAGCACTAAGTGAAAGTACTAACCGGTCGTTCTTGCAACACAACTGGTTCGGGCAGGGCATTCTGGAACACCTGTAATGCAACTCCTGTTCCGATGCCTATCAGGAACTGATCATATGCATCAGGGTCCATAAGGTACCATTGAAGGTCGGACTGGACCTTAAATGGCTGGGGTGTTGGAGGCTCCCATTCTTCAGGGATATCAGAGTATCTGGAAATTATTTAAATTATTGTAATGTAATATTTCATGCAGTATGCTAACAACTATGCAAAAAGCCAAAATGTGCCAAATATAATGTCGGACATGGTGAGAACAGAACTAACCCCTACTTGCCACACAGATCTAGGTACTGAGTATAGATCTGAGGATGTACATGTGCACACTCATTGTCTATTTTTGAGATGTTAATCTGTTCCTAATTGAGGCATCAGTTACATAAATTACAAGGAAATAGAAACTCAATTTTTGTCAGACTACCATAATTAAACAAAAACTGTAAAAAAATCTATGCTTAAGATTCAGTGAGAGATTTTTTGTGAATTGGTCTATTAGTTTATATGGAAAGGAAAGCACAATCATTAAAATAATTGTTTACTTATCTAAACTGATTACAAGCCCCATGCATTAGGTTCCTTTCAGTATTAAAAGGAGCCCTTTGCAGGACTTACACATATGTATTAAGATAGCACAGATTTAAGATGCTATAAATTTTATCATAGTTGTACTTACTTATCAAAATCCGTGAATAGATTCACTAAAAATGTGTGCTGCTTATCTAATTTACAATTATTGGTTGCCTTCACGGCCTCGGCGGCGTTCTGAGGATTGCTGTACTCCAGGAAAATGAAGCCTGCCGTAGCTCCATTCTCTTGGGTCGGGTAATATTCGTTGACTATCTTCCCGAATTTACTGAATATTTTGTTTATAACGCTCTGAAGCTTCTCGAGCCTCTCGGGCCCGACCTGCGGGCACCCATCAATGACGATCACATTCTCGTAACCGTCGGATTCCTTTGGCTTTTGCTCCAAAAGGTCCGCCAATAATTCTGCAACGTCAAAGTTAGGTTAGGTTTTACAACACCACAATAAGCACCGAGAATCGTTAAACATACTTAATTAGCCTGTAATAAGCTCGATATAAAGCACTGACTCTAGTAAAACCGATAAAATTAGCAATAACACTACAAGAAAGTTGAAAAATGCGTGGGTGACGCATATGGCCGGTCAAACTTGGGTCGTGGTATATGCCCACCTTCATCGGGAATATCATCGACGAAACCCTCAGGATCGTCAAAGTCGGGCTCTTCGTCAAAATTCTGTTCCTCATTATCACTTTGAGGAGTTTGATTCACTTTTTCATCGCCTTTTTTCTTTGCCATTTTGACGATTTAACGTGTGCGCCCGGAAGACTCTCCATTAGTGACAGACCATAGAGCAAAAATAATCGTTTTTTGAAAGTAAATGTCAAATGCGTTTCGGTTTAGCAAAGTGGTGTGTTTTTGATCTGCAATAAAACAAAAATCATTAATAATTTTCTACTTAAACGTTATATTTTAAGGCTATGCTTACATTAATAGAATGGAGTGATGGTGCATTTATTGTAGTTATTTTTTTTAATGTATGCCATGGTATACATTAGTACGGTGCGGCATGTTTGTATTGCGAGGCTGTCTATTATACCGTTTCCGTTTTATAACACCCATAGACAAACAACCTGGCGGAAGATTTGATTTGAAAAGTTTTTAACTTTCCAACCAATCCTAATTAATTCCTGAAAACAGGATTAGACTATTTATAATAATAATAGGTACCTAATACATAACTTTGGGTGATTTAATTTAAACGATACAATTATATTTTTACATGAAATTAACCTCTATACCTATCTAAAACCAAGATTGTACCTATTCTTCAACCTTTAAACAACTTATCGAGTAGACAGCCCCTCTATGTGCTCCGTAATACAACATGGTCTAATTATACCTGACTTGACTTAAACTAGACGAATCAACAATTTATTTATTTAATCAAAAAATATATAAGTGCCGAACGTCCCACTAGAGCAGAATTAAAAATCGATAGTTTTTTTACAGGAGAAAAATCTTTCATACAGTACACAGCCGTACGGGGCGAGGCGGGGCCTCATTTCGCTTGATGAGGTGGCTGTAGGTATGAGTACGGGTCACCGCACACGAGAATGAGGTCGCATGATGTACGATGCATGCCAGCGTCATATTGTTGATGCGTCTGCCTGCTTGCATGTTTGTCTGAATGCAAAGGAAAGTTTGTAGCGAAAACATGTACCCTATGAGTAGCTACACTATGGTAGGTATGCGGTTTTCAATAACCTACCAAATTTGTTCTGAAACATTTTTCACTAGCTAGGTAGCCTAGTTAGCACACTAGTCGTTCGCTAATAATTGATCTGGTGACATCGTGAAGTAGGTACCTACTGCTTATTAATTTGCTTACTCCTCAAAACCATAATAAACTAAAACAAAATTTACCTACAAAGTAGTTCGCCACGTACCTACCTAGGCATTAATTAGTATTAGATTATCTGTCCTACTAAGTAGTAACCTACCTGCATACCAAGTTTCATCAAGATTGAATGGTTCCGCAGTTACCGTCGGAAAAACAAACATACCTACCTAGGTACATACAAACGCTGGATTGCCCAAGAAAACTCAGCTTTCCTACTAGGATTTATGAATTACCTTCTCTACCCCTATAGATAGTACCTATTTATACCTAACTACCCCAGGTAGAAATACTCTACTTATCAAGCTTACCTGCCTGATTCTGAGTGTTGGGGCGATGAGCGCGATGTTTCAAACACTAAAATGCACTTTTGACCTTTTAAATGATTTATTTTCAATTTACAGTGGCGCATTCGTATGGAGATGGCCATAGACTCCATTTATCCTTAAAACTACCCTAAATTACATTTTATTGAAATCTACCTGCACTAATAATAAAATAACCTACATTACATTGGTAGAATTTATACGTAGTTTGACATTAAAAAAATGTATGAGCGCGTCGCTAACACTGAGGTAGGTACCTACTTACTTACGTAGTAGGTAATAGTATGTACCCTAGACGTAGGTACGTCTACCACACTATTAATCTAAGGACCTAGTAAGTAAATGCTAGGAAGGAGTTAGGTCTTCTGGCTCTACCTAGCAAGGAGTAGCCTAGTACCTAGGTAGGTATTTGGGTCTTAAATTTTAAAGCATTTTAGGTAGCCATCTAAATTGCAAATCTTACTTAGGGCACAAGATGCCTATTAGGGATAAGTAGATAGGTAAGTAAGGTAAATAGGTAACTATTAGGTACCTACATAGAGTTAAGGTTTTGTTGAGTGTGCTCATTGTCACAATGGGAACATGCGCGACTGCTACAGGTTTTTAAACACCTTTCGTCACAGCACAGATTGATAAATAGTTGTTAAGTATTACCGGTGCAATGACCGAGTTTGATTTATTTGATGTAGGTACCTACCAAGTCCAAAGTAACCTACCTTTCTAGCTACTTACCTGTCTACTTGTGCGTACCTCCTTTTGTCAATTGTATGTAACTCGTATGTATGGTATGAACCTATATACCTACATAGGTACCTGGAATGGCTTCTGGATCAGAAGCATAGAATAGGTAATCATATTAGGTGAAACCTACTACTAAGGTAACCTATTTAAAAAAATAAGTAAGTAATATAGGTTACTCTACGGCTCTACCCCACTTGAATTTTCTTTCTAGATAGAATTGTAGGTAACCTACCTACTGATTGTTTTGCTCTCTCACCGCATGAGGAAGGTACATACTTACATAGCTTACTTTATATTACTTGATAGGTAGGTATAGGTAAAATAGGTACCTACCTCTGCAAAACCAGCCAGTACAATCAGACGGAACTCACTCAGCCACCAAACCTCTCTATCCCTCCTCTCAGTGCCTCCGTTAACGCGCTCGAGAGACGCCGTCGCGTCGTTTTCGTACCATACACCTAGTTTTTCCCTATTCCCGCGCAAAGGTAATTTACATAAAGTGCGTTTTGTTTTCTGCATTGATGTGTGTATTTTGTGTAAAATGTGTTTTTTTTAGAAAGTAGTCCAGGAATTGGAACACGAACGTGCATATAGGTATTTGATTCTGTGCTTTTGTAGCATGCGTTTGAGCAAAGTTGATACCGGTACCTACCTATGTAGTGTAACAGTTAGTAAGTAAGTTGGTAGGTACCTACCTATTCTTTGCTGGTAAAGGGACGAGAAAACGACATCGATTTTTATTGTCTGGTTTTTTTTTGTGTAATAAATAAAATATTTCAAAATAAACAAGGTATTAAAGATTCTATGGATTATTTTTCCGACCCAAATATCGACCAATAGAATTGCACCATTCGACGTCACGTGGTACAACCTACATGGTATTATACTGATAATTTTTTGAAAATTTTCTCGGTTGTACCACGTGACGTCGAATGGTGCAATTCTATTGGCCGACATTTGGGACGGAAAAATAATCCCCTGAATACCACACGAGCTTCAAAATTATCTGGCATTTCCCTCAAGGTTCCCTGCAAACAAATAAAGTCGTCAAGTTTTTCAGGAAAAATCACTCGCGCTTCGCGCTCGTCGCGCTTCGCGCTCGTGATTTTTTAACCTGAAAAACTTGACTCCTTCATTTGTTTGCAACGAACCTATCGGGAAATACCCGATAATTTTGAAGCTCTTGTGGTATTATATGTGAAAATTTTATTCCATGGTTAAATTCGCTCAAAACTCGAAACAAATAAAAAATAAAAAACGTATTTTATTTTTAAAAAACTACCCTTAGGAGGCGTTCAATAAAGATCTGAAATTTGTTTAAAAAAATATTCCCCGGTTTGATACACTCAAAACTTGGTGGTTTATCAACATACCGCATGGGCGAAGCCTTGGGCAGAAGCTAGTTAGAAATAAAAATAGACCATTTGGTAATGAAGACAGGTACCTAGTATGTAGGTAGGTACCTACTTTGTTTACTCTATACTAAGTTATTTACTTGAATTCAATTAAAGTTTACATATTCCAAAAAGTTGTTATTTCTATAACCATATAAACTAAAATTGGTAATACTTAATGTCTACCTACTTTACTGAATAACAAGAAACTAACTTATATCTACTTTTTAACCGACTTCAAAAAAAGGAGGAGGTTCTTAACTCGACTGTATGGTTATTTATCGTGTGTTTTTTTACCTAATATCTTCGCCAATTGTTAACCGATCTTGATGATTCCTACAAGTTTTACCAAATTTAGGTGATAGAAATAGCTACTTTAGTGCTTACTGTTAAGTATGGTATTTTCTATTTGGAATAAACTTTAATTTAATTTTAACTTGAATTAATAATTTTATAAGCTTTATATACCTACCACAGAATAAGACCTATTTACCTACTACCTAAGTAGGTAACCAGTCTGATATCTTATGCTCTAATAAACACCTAAAAAGGGGCGCTACATACCTAATAAATTAATCTACCTACCTAGTTGATTAAAAAGCGTAATAAAATCCTGGTACCCTACCTAATTTAAATTTTACTTACCTACCTTCCTTGTTGAACTCTTTCCATTCCGGTAGCGGTTTAGTTTAGTAGGTACCTACCTATATGTATAACGTTACGTAGACCTTTTGATTAAAATAAAATAAAAGCAAATTCCATGGATTAGAACTAGGTTACCTACCTAGTTCTAATATTATTATCTGGAATAGTATGGTTTACATCAGAAAACTTAACCATTGGGCTTAGCGATAATTACCTTCCTACAAAGTTTTAACGGCTACCTATTACTTTTTGCACCCCTGGCTCAGAACACCTGAGTGACCTGGGCATAAAATATATTGTGGCTTGGGTTTACGAAACCAAAATAAAACTTTTATTACCTATAGATGTGACCACCCGATTTGTACAGCAGTACAGAATCGGGAATACCCGAATTTAGCAGGTGGCTATCGCAATACGGAAAACTCTACCTATTATTCATTCTAAGTATGTAAGTAGGGGACTAGGGAAAGTACCTATACGTACTTTTATTTTGCCGAGAATGTTGTTGTTATAAAAATGTGATGGAAAAATCACTGGAAGATTCAATCATCTGTAAGTTTATTAAAATTTTAAAATACCACGGTGTTACATTTACTTCAGCAATGGGCTGGTCTGCTTGCCTGGTCTTTCTCCTACTGGGCCTGACGCGAGCCGAGGAGACGTGCCTATCCGCTGATGAAGACCCCTACTTGCTCTTCGGCTCCAAGACCTCTTATATCTTCGCGACCAGAGGACTTCCGAACATCAAAGCTTATGACGTTCCGGGTAAGAACTTTCTGCCATGGACGGGATGAGGAAATGTGGAGGGCCACAAATGGACAAATGACATCGTAAACGTTGCGGGAAATCGGTAGAGCCCCCTCCAGGCTCAAGACTGTACGACATGTCACTCTCTTCATGAGGAGGTATTAGCCCTAAATCTTAAAGACTAGCAGTAAACTCATTTGTCATTAACGGATGATGAATCCCCAGATCGTTACCTGAGCTATAAATCACCAAACTGTTGATGTTACAGAGCTTTGGAGAAAATCCTGAATATTTAAAATCTTTGTTAAAATGGTACCTAACAGACAAAGAAATACAAGCCATAAGTAACCAAGTACCTAGATCCAAATAAATTCTTACGCATAGGTTTTGGTGTATATTGGTCCGTTTTATTTCCTCGGTAAACGTCGTCGTGGGTAAAATAAAGACTACCTACGTAAGTATGTATATACCCAAGTCTTTTTACGTTAGAGAGTAGGGCCAAAAACTAAAAGTAGGTAACTCATAAAAAAACCCTGAAGTAAAACTGAAATGGCCCTGAGTAAAATTTCAGTTTTAATTAGCCGTGTCGTAATTAGGTAATCTATTTAAATATTATGGAAGATTATGTCACTGTTTGGAAATGATCCAATATTCAACAATCCCTAGGTACTATGTATATATTCTTTGTATCTATACTGCATCATACATAACACCTTACCTAGCCACGAATACTGTCAAAATAATTAGGAAATACAATTAAGGCCGTAGCATCATTATCCTACCTGTAGAATATCTCAAAACCTGATTTGCATTGCATGCTACTCAATAAGGTTACGACCACCCGTCCTAGGATGTTATAAAAATAATCAGTAAGTATGGAAAGTGATCCACTTTGACCCAGATAATTTATACACATGAGATAACACCCCACATGGCCACTACGGTTCATCCTCCCTTAAAAGTTCGCTTCATTAGCTACTTTTCTATCTATTTTTGTCTTTATTTAAACAGTATATACATAAGTATTTACCTGCTTATTACTAAGGTAGGTAGGTAGTAATTTTTTCACTTGTTCATGCCTTTAGTAATTGTTTTAGCCGCGGCGGCAGTTTGGGGTTAAGAGGATGTTTCGTTTGTGTATTAGTGTTTTTTTTTGGAAATGGCTAAACCGATTGTAATGCGGCTTTTTACAATCGTTTTGTATGACTTCAAAAAAGGTTCTTAAAAAGGTTTTATCGCCACATATCATTTGATCATGCATTGCATCATTAGATTATGGAATACACACGAGAGTTTTTTTGTGAAAAAACTAAACATGTACCTAGTCCTTGTTATTAAGCTATCGACACTCTAAAATATCATATTATTAAATAGAGTCGTTGCCTTGCAATCCATTTCATAGTGCTAGAAGTGTCTAGTGCTATGAAATAGATTGTTTCATAGCGCTTGACACTTCTAGCGCTATAAGTTTCTGCTAAGGATAGAAATAGACCAGACCATTTTATATGTTGATCAATCAAAAGTCTGACCCTGACTTCAGTAGAATAATGAGTAATGATTCCATTTCCAATCATTTTCACATTCTATGAAAGCATCACCTTCCGTGCCGACTGCCAATAATCTTCCTTTGTTCGTATCGCAGTGACAAATGAGCGCTTATAGGGTCATCAATCTCTGATTGATGAGGTCACACTGGTGCTATGTTCTATAACTTCTATAGAACTAGCTTTCATCAAAAACCCTGACGAACCGAATTAATCACATAAACGAATAACTTTCATGACAAAAATAGGTAGGTACCTTTGTCTGCAGTGACAAATAGACAATACGTGTTCCCATCAATCGCGTGATTCATAGGGTCACTTAGCGGTTCCTATTTATAAACCTTACGAGGAGTTACGTGTAAATTGATGATTGACATGAGAATTCAGATTCCATTGGCTTTGTAGTAGGCTGGTTATTGCTGGAGTTTCCAAGGCTATCTGGCAATGAGGCATGTCCGGAACTCTATCACAACAAAACAATTCGTGTTATGACTGTTTATTTGATTAACTGATGACCTCCCAACAGCGATGAAGCTCTCTAGAATTCTGGAGAGCTCTCTAGAATTCACAGTATCATTGATGATCTAGTCTTGCCAAAAAACATCACTCAAAGAAATTGACAATGATTTTTCAACCTTTACCGTTCTTTTCCCTCGTGGGATAAGGGCAAGATAGGCAGAGTTTTTCTATTAATCTAGGCAGTATTTTCTCAGGCCACAAAATAGTAAATTCTCTGTCCGCAATAGTTTAGTAACAGTTAAGAGACAGCCAAACAAAGACGCTGGTAGGTCCTTAACTTACTATTAGCAGTGTCAGTATATAAGAAATCTTATTGATCAACGCATGCGGTATACCTGAGAATAAGAATAGAATATTTTCGTAGAACTGTTAACGAATACCTACAATACAGATATCTATATGTAGTTATGAACCTAAAGGTTGCAAAGCGAATGTCATCAATAAATCTCTTTGAACTTAAAACTTTAGACTTTGGTATATCGTACCAATCAGGCCATTTTGTAAGACAGGACGGAAGACACATGTCGTAACCATGGTCATGCAATAAATACCTACTAGTGCCGGTTGTAGGTAGATACATAATAAATAAACCGCCCAGAAAGCAGTGTAATCTATTTATAATGCTGTGTAGCGTTTATTATGGGAGACCATGGTGTACGTTTACGGATGTCTGCGGTCGGTGGACACTGCAACGGTATTGCGAGATGGGATGGTCTCAGATCATTTGTAGAAATAAACTGTGAGGTCATGGTGAATTCCCGCACAATCTTGACAAGATCGATGATTCTAGACTAGCTAGAATATCATGCAGTTGCGAAGAAGCAATAAAAAATATTCTCCTATAGAGCAAAATGGCCCTTGCAGTATGTACAATAAATTCTTCCTAACTTTCAGGATGCCAGCCAAAAGCACTATGGCTCCTCAACCGTCAGGGTTCTCACAACCCAGAGGCCAACGAAATATCGAAACTCCAGGCTCTCACCGATCTGAAGAACAACATCGCAGCGAACTATAAGAACGGCAACTTTAGAGATTTGAACGTAAGTCTATCATCGTCATCGTCTTCTTAGCTCGGGTTCTACAGTCGTAATTGGAATTCATCTCGCTTCGTTAAAAATCTGACAAAACTTAAAAAAAATTGTTTCAAGTAAAAACCAGACTTTGTTCGGCTACAGCTATAATTGTAACCCGGTGTTATTAATCGGTCACTCTTGACAGAATTGTCGTGGTTATACAGGTCTTGCTTGAGTAGCGGCATTTGCTATGCGTCTTCATTCAACTCTATTAGTTGCGTTGCCAGAGTCTTGGTCATGGTGGATCAGCTTGATAAGCTGTGACCGCCGTGTAGGAAAGCAAGTAGTCTTTTTCACTCCATCCTGCCTTCAAACGTCCCATTGAGTCTTCATTGCGGGTGTGTCCAAAGAACACGATGAGCTATTATACTATCTGTGGTAGTTTTTTTTTTAAGTTATTGTAAAATCGATGCATTGATCCATCGTGGTAGCAATATCAAAGTACGAGTACCTTTTATTTCTCTTTACACTATTATGGGTTACTTGGAAAACCTCGATGAAACTCGTAGATGCGACGAATTGTTCCCTTTACGTCGAGTCACATAGGTTCGTAAACTTCATAAGACACGTTTTGTGGGATTCGACACGGAGAATGCGTACCTAAGCACACTGCTGCTTGGCTGGCTGTTTATTTGATTTTCAAACAGATCTTTGATTTCTTTCTGACCTGACAATCTGAGATTGAATGTATCAGATTGTTTCTAAAGATCCCATACATTTCCCTAAAGATCACAGGTTTTCTGTATTTCAGAATCGCATGTGCACATCAGACTTCAACCTCCTGCAAATGTGGGAATGGAATAACCGACAGAATCTCACGTTCGCCGGGGATCTGACCAGTGATGGATACATAAGCACACAGCAGCTCGCCCAGGCTTGGCGACAGAAGTTCCCAGGATTGCTGACTGGAAACCGACATAATTATTTGGTGAGCAATTCAGACTAGGTAAACATGAGGGCCTTCTCGTGAAACTGGGTAAGGGAATCCGAAGCAAAGAATAGACTCATTAGTGTTGTCGCTTGAATAAAAAAACAATTTTAACAATGTGTCTCAAAGAATATTAGACTCCAATTCTACGTTGGGCTACATGGAAGAACATTTTTTTATAGGTACCTACTTATAAAATATCGCCGTAGGGAGTGTTAGGAGGTTAGGTTAGATTGTTTAGTTGTCATACCAATTATAGTTTTTTTAGTGGTAGTATATTGTATATTGTTCTTAAGCTCGGTATGTTTGTATAAGTTTAAGTAAATAAATGCCCTTTTTTATATTTAAATACTCTTCAGCCTGAGAAGGCGTACAATTTATAATTCTTAAAAACCAAATGTTTTTCTAATAACATTAGAGAGACTTCAATTCTACATTGAAGAAAATACAATTGACTGGGCCGCATGAAAGGGAAGAGAACTGTAAGTAAATAAAGATAATGGAAAAGCAGTTTCGCAAATAACGTGAAAACACCTACTTAAATTCTGCATTTGCTGGAAGATGGACAAACACGTTGTATAATATCAAAACAACGCTTTAAAAACGAAAAGTTTATTTTCTGTGTTCTAAGTGGGTCTTCTGTGGGTATAAGAATCTTTATTTTGAAACGTTTCAGTTCAAATTCGGTTCGGACCAGCGTTCCAGGAATACGTTTCGCGCCTTCACTGAAGGTCTCTTCGGGGCGCAAGCTGAAGGCTTCGATATCCCAAAGGAAAACGATGAGAAACTTGTCTATGTAAGTATATATTTAGAGACCACAGACTTACTAGGGATACTTGGAGACACTGTCTAATCTTATAGGACTAGACATTTATCTGTCAATAAAATATTTTTTTTCGATAGATAGGACGACATCGACCCACACATTTAAATAAGAGTGCCACCTACCATAAAATATTACCTAGTATTAGGTAAGTAACTTAAGTAGGTAGTTACTGTGTTTATCGTCTGTTTTAAAATGCCATCTGTTATTTCGTCATCTTTTGTAAATATTATTGTTAAAACCAATAAAAGTACGAGTAGACTTGTTAAACATTCTATGATCAACTCACTTATTGCTGACTTCCAATCAACGAACGCCAAGCCAGTGCTGTTTTAAATAATGTCGACCTAGTCATTCCTGAACGAATCAATTTATTTCTTTGCATTGATAAGAGTATTGATTATTCAAGTTTCACATACCTTTTAGTCATCATCATCATTGTCCTGATCAAGTCCATTGCAGTGACCTTTCCTTAAATAGTGCCATGATAAATGATCTTGGGCTACCTCCATCCACCGACTTCTCACAACCTTCAGAAAAATCATCGATATACAGGATGTGGGAATTCCTACACAGCGTCGTCCGGTGCAAGACCCTAACATTTGTACGACAAATTAGTCGGGTACAGTAATACCGAACAAAATAGCCTAATACTATTCAAGCAAATAAAGTTTTTCTTTTATTCATATTCGCCGTTCGAGAAGTTCTCAGGGGTTGTCGATGCTGCGAGCCTATTGCTGTAGGTACTTGCTATTTAAAGGGCTACTTAGTAGGTGACTTTAGTTGTTCTACGAGTTTCCTCGATACGTTTTATTATTGTTCGCAGCCATACAAATCATGCCCAGTCTGGACACGGGACATCGAAGAAAACAATGAGACACTAGCGCAGAAGCAAATCTTCGAGTCCAAGATGGAGTACAAAGAGATGTTCAGTAACATCTCACAACGGCTCGGCTTCAAGTATGAGATCGACAGGGAAACGATCCTGAGTATCTATGAGATGTGCCGGTATAATAAGGCGTGGGATGTCGCGAAGATTTCACCCTGGTGCGCTGTAAGTACAATTTTATCGACCGAAAATTATACCTGACACGCAGAAGGTTGCGGGTTCGATTCCTGCTGCGGTACAAATGTTTGCAAGATGACCTAATGTTTGTCTCGGGTCTGAATGTTTTCTATACATAATATGTATATATTTACAAAAAAAGTATATAAGTAGTATATCCGTCATGTAGTTCCCATAATACAAGCTCTGCTCAGTTTGAGGCTAGATGATGCTGTGTGAAAAATGTCGAGCATTATTTATTTATATATTATACCCATCTACTTTTTTTAAACAACTAAGGTGGTAAACAAGAATACGGTCCACCTGTTGGTAAGCGGATATCGTAACTTATGGATGCTTGCCACACCAGATGCATCAGTCCCTGAGATAAATAGTCTGATGTGCCTGTAATTTACTGGCGCTCAAAATAGCAATGCGAGCATTAGTGCTTAGCGGCAGAAAAAGGTTAGCGGTAGTACTTTCATAAGAAGTTCTACTAACTACTTCTAAAATCATGTCAAAAAATTATGAAAACTTCGTAAAAAAACTTATATGCATTAGAACCAAATGTTCAAAAATATAGTGTTTCATTAAGCATTGATAGATTTTAACCTGTCACTTGGAATGCTAACTATTATACAAAATGTGAATGCCATGGATTTTTCTCTGACCACCCCCGGTGCCCTCTGCGTGCTTACTGAGTGTATCTCAAGTAGATTATTCGCTCACTATAAATTCCTAAGATTCCTAATTCCTCTTTACACTGTTTTGTGTAAGTGTACACAAACGCAGATAAATTCAAATAAAAAAAATGTTGCTCGGCCGAACTCTAGCAAGATGCTCCACTAATTAAGTAATTCATTTAATGAAGTGTAGGTATAAAACAAAGTTTTCTTTATTAATTATTGCTTTTTGTTTGAATGTCAACTCACAGTTCACCAGCTGATCCTTTTTTCAGGCATTCTCCCGCGAAGACTTGAAGCGTCTTGAATATGCAGAAGATCTGGAAACTTACTACAAATATGGCTACGGCACTCCTCTGCGGAACAAGATCGGATGCCTACCCATTAAGGACATGTTCAACTTCTTCAGCAACCACATCTCTGAAGGTATCTATAATTTCATTATAGGCTTCAATCTAGGTAAGGGCTGTTCTCCGGTAGCCGGTAGCCCTTGTTCTACACCGAACAAAACAGATTTTATTCGACATGGAAATCTGCTCGTGGCATAGCTTGCCTAGTCGTTATTTTATTAATTGACCATTAAGGTTAAGCAACTTTCTGTCAGGTCACCTTTGCATGGGCGACCAGCATTTAGGAGTGCTTTCATGTGCTGTAAGTTCGGTCCTTCGGGCGGCCTCAAATCTTACCAATTAATCTTAATCAGTTACGAACGATTCTACATTCGTCGTCATCTCGTGCATGAGATTTTTCGACTATCGTGTCTGGGCAGAAAAGACTTTGCTATGCCACTGCTAGACGCGACAGGTTAGATCGCTGAGTGTGAGAAGTTCGCCCCGCACTTTTGCGTTTCCTGAATTCCGATACTTACTTGTAAAACTGTAAAAACTACCAAAAGAGCGGCTTTTGGATTTTCTTGGAAAATTGGAAAATTCCAAAGTCCCTGGTTCCAAAATCGTTATTTTCGTTTCCAGCTGTAATTATCACTCTAGTAAAAAAATATTATGAAACAATATAGAACAAACCTAAAACAAATTAGCACAATTATCAGAATTCAGGAAACGCAAAAGTGCGGGGCTTACTTCTCGTAGCCAGCAAAGTAGGCGCATTCTATACAGCTGGGAAAACAAATAAGTTAAATGCGCACTGCAAAAGTTGCCGAGGTCAGAGCGTAGTGAGTGGTGACGCATAATTCAGCGGTTATGGTAATATTTTGACGAGCAAATAGCCTTTCACTATGCATCCGATTCTCATTTGTCTGGCTAGCGGCTACTCACAAATGAGGTCGTCGCACCGTTCCGAATGGCCGTGCTGTAACCGGTGTCACGAGTTATTCTCGTGGCGGACACAATAAAAGTCAACAAAATTAATCCATAAGCAATTCAAAAGTGCATAAACTACCTGGGTGTGAATAAGGTCCAAGGCCTACGGGCGGCCTTCTGACTAGGTATAGGTGGGTAGGCACATTGATGTAGAATGTACCTACACGTACATAGGGTAGGAAGATATCGGAATATGTTAAAGCCACCTCTTAAATACTATGTGGTGTCTCACTGTTGGCTATTTTGTGGTCAATAAAAAGAGTCTTACGCACTCTAAAAGTAAATTTGATCCAATTTGTTCCATCATAGAAATAATTATTTTACCTCTCTATTTAGATTTGATCAAATTAGAACAATCATCTTGTATGTTTGATTTGACCCAATTCAGATAAACCCTATGTACCTAACTTAACATTTACCTCAAAATTTTACCGAATTTTGTCAACCGTTGAAGTTCCTCTAGATTTAACCCAATGTGGTCAAACATAGAAGTTACCTACTCAATATTTAACCCCATACAATATAGTTCACCATAGTTTTTTAAATAAGATTTAACCTAACTCGGTCAAACTTAGACTAGCTGTAGGTGTTATATTTTGTTATTACTCATCGGTTTCAATGTCCTTTCAGAGATACCGCAACAGCCTCTGGCCATGGTAACCTTTGCAGACTCTCCCATGTTGCTAACTACACTAGCAGCGCTTAACACGCGTCAAGACACCGCGCCTTTGACAGGAGACAACTACAGGACCCCCACGGTGCAAGCCAGGAAATGGACCACATCTACAATGACACCTTTTAACGGGAACCTGGCAGCAGTATTATACAAGTAAGCACCTACATTTCACAGGTCCCGAGTGGCCTGTTCACAAGTTAGATCCAATGGCCATGAATATACAGTTTCGGAGTGGACGTCTTTCATACCAATGGCAGTAAAGTAAGAGGCTACAAAGAGAGCGAAGAGGTCAGATTTGCCAACTATCTTTTGAAGCTCAGGTTTTATTCCCTAAAAATAAAATCACCATAAGTTTTGCGGACATATGGATCTTTTTAACGAAATATTTGTAAAATTTTACAAATATTTCGTTAAAAAGATCCATACAACAGCGCATGCTTAGGGTCTTGTTGGCCCCCTTTTGGTACGGACCCCTACAAGATCAATTTATGTTCTTCAGCAGAGTTTTTCAGGAACTCTTTAATTGCACTTTACATAGGTAATGAAAGGTAACCTAGTCTCAAAGGTTTGCTGAAAGATAACTCTTTAGAGTTTGCCTCACCTTTACATGTCATTATTCTCGCCTTTTTTTTTAAACTTGTCGACACGACTTTGGTAAAATTGTGGCAACCCTAACCACATAAGCTATATAACAAAAGTTGAAGTTGAGATTTTACTGATGAAAACGGCAGAATCTTTCAAGTTGCACTGACTTGATACGAATATATCTTAAATCTAATTATGAAAGTATAAAAATAATAATGTCTCAGTTCACCAACTTTACCCACAGGTGCACACCAAACGGCAACTTCCAAATCAATGATCAGTACCAAGTGCTTTTCCTAGAAAATGAGAAGCCAATGTACATCGAGGAATGCCGTGTAGGCCTCTGCGAGTGGTCCTACGTCAAACACAAATACGGAGAGCTAGCCGGAAAATGTGATCTGGAATTCTGCAACAGCGGTGGGAGAATAGCCGTAGGTGTTACTTTCATTTTAGGATTGTTTGTTACTAGGTTAGTGTAAGTGTTGATTATGTGTAAGTTCTTTCGTTGTTTTAACTGATTAGAGATATAAAGAGTTTTAGCGCGCTAATTAATGGCATAAGACGCACTTGTAGCCCGCCTGTGTTGTTGAAACGGACGAAGTTTTTTTTTATGTTTACCTATTGGCAGGCAATAGGTTAGGGGCGGTTGTGGCGATTGCCTCCTGTCAGTCAAATCTCTTGCCAGGATTCGTAATACGAAAGTGGCGTTTTGACAGCAATTTATGCAATTGACACCTGGTTGCTGGCCTGGTCTAACCATCAAGTCTTATTGCGATTCAATTATAGCAAAGATTTCAAATCCCGCTTTGCGATTTACGATTATATAACAACGCCATAGCGTCCTGAACTGTAAAGCGGGATTTGACATCATTACCTGAATTATATCGCGATAAGACTTGATGGTTAATTGGTAAGGCCCCATGCCGTAGTTTATTAGATCAGCGATCAGCCCCCATATTATGCATCTGAAAATCACTGGGCGACCAACGTTAAATGATTTTCCCTTGGACATAGTTACTATCAATATGGGCACAGAATAATTACATGTGACGATCATAATTTGACTTTTCAAGCGTGCGTCACATCACCTAGTGACTTTCAGATACATAATAGGGGGGCAGGTTGCGGTGTTAGCCCTTAGAAGGGCATAGTGATTGATGTTGAAATAACCAGTGTGGTAAAAGGATTCGGAGAGCCTCACGGGGAGGCGCTTTCATGCACGTGTGTCGTAGTCGAATTCTTGGTTCGGTTATGTGTAAAATGTTGAAGGTATGTAAAATTGTATTTCACTTTGAGGAACCTCTAACTTTAATTTGTGTGTCAAATCCAATCCACCAGTTTTAATAGTTATGTCATGACAGTTGCATATTCACGTTCGAACTTAAAAATCTCGATTGTACAGTACATTAATATCTCTGGTAAGTCTCTACTATTTTTCTTGTTCTATCAATAAAGTACCTATATATTTAAGCAATTACCAACCTATTTACCTCGAAGAGGACGGTATTTAGATTTAAGTAGTAACTGATAAATTTGTCTCTTATTCACAATCACACATTGACTTTAGCAGCGTGCTAAAAGTTGTCTGCCTCTCTCCTTTGCTTAGAAAAGGACAGGGTTAGAGCGACCTGCTAAAGTATAAAATAATAAGAGGGTGTGTCTTTAAAATCACAATATTACACTTTTGTTTAATGTGATTGTTTCTAAACACTAACTATAGTTTAGCTGTTACAAACTGTTGATGTTTTAACAATTTTATAGATGTTGTAACTTGCACCAAATATGAATCATGTTACTTTTGAATAAATGTTTTCTGTAGTTGAAAAAGACTCTTATTTAAAAACTGAACCCTAAAACAAAGAAAAAAGTCTCCAAATATTTTTTTTCATACGAATCTGGGACTGTATTATTCCAGTTAGTTTTTACAAGTCTTTGGCTATGTCAAGTGCCAGACAGGCATTAGTTTATAGAACACATGGTACGCGGGATTTAAGCATAAATACAGACTTTAAAAATCATAAAAAAACATTTTATTTCGATAATTTTCCATAATAAAGTAACAGCTAACCGCCCTAATAACACAATGTTGTTCTTTAATTGAACTATACATTTTTCGTCTGTGATTTTGACGATCAGTCTTTATTAGAGAATGATGGCGGGTACCCGTATTTGTCGTTCAAAGATGAAATTTATATTCAATAGTAAGGGATTACCTTAAGACCGAGTGAAATAATGCTTTTTGTGATACAGACAATTAAAAACCAATAATCATATGCATGTATGTTAACTGAGAAATAAAATATCCGGCGTCACACATGCGCGTAAAAACGTCCCATATTTGAAGCTTTTAATATAATTGCTATACTGTATTTACAAACAAAAATGATCAGTGTAAAGGTATAGCGGCTGTTTAATCGTTTACAAACAAATATGTTGTGTAAAATTATTGAGAAATGCAACCCCAAATCCGACCCGGATTTGGGGGTTTGCCTAGGAATGCCGAAGTTTACTTACTACTTTTTGGTCTTAAAAAATCGATTATTTTGTGTACGTGGAATAAACTCTTAGCTGAATTTAAAGTAGACTAATGATCTGGGTTTCGCCATCATTGTTCCATTGTAACTAACTAAATTTTCTATGATAGCATTCTATTATTAAGGCGGTATCTTCAACAAGGTGTCATACACAATTTAAGCCTATCATTAAAATACAAACGCTATGCCTTCATCTAAGCTAGGAATATATTAATTCATGAACTATACTACTTTATGTTGTAATAATGTAGTTTGTAACACAGTAATGGAATAAATAAATGCGTTATAATGTATTGTGAGTAGGCTACTTATTTGATGACATATGACTTTTAAAGCTAAGCCCGGGCTCGGGTGTCCGAGCTCGCTAGGGTAGTTACTACATAGAAATTAGCTTACTTTAGTTATTATCTAAATTAACTAAATTTCATCTAAATCGGTTCAAACTTTTTAAGCTTATTGGTAACCAACATCTATACTTTCATATTTATATAATGAAGGATATAAGTAGGATTGTATTATTGTGAATAAGGCTACAGTAGACACTGTGTAAAGATTCTATCTACATTATCCATTGAACTTTAACACAACAGAATGTTTCAACATTTATATCGATTTCAAAAATCTAATTTTAGGGCCCGTATTTTTGGATGAATATCGTCGTCCAGATGACATACGAAACCAAATGATGCTTCGACAAAATATCAGGTTTTATATTAGAATTTAAACGTCATTGACGAGATTTTTCCAAAAATGCCTGGCACAAACATTTACATATCACTATCTACTCTGAGAGAGAGTAGGATACAATTTGATAACCTAACTAAGCGTACAATCACGTGGCGTCCTGTATACTGCTCGAGCTATGCCGTGTCCGTTTCCCGACGCCCGAAGCGGATTTATTCTTCGGGCGCTTCTTTTCACTATCTTCCTCACTCACACTTTTACACCGCGGTTTCGGACTCAGCATTGTATCCGAGCTGATGGAGTCACGTTGAGACTTCTTCCTTTGTCGTTTAGGTACAGTTTCGCCTGCCATCATTTCTATGAACTGTTTCTGCCTGGCCTCCCAGTAGAGATTTTGTCGTCTGATGACGTCAGGGTATTTGGTCTCGAACGCGACATCTGGAGGGATCAGCAGCTGCCAGCCGGTGTGCTGGTCGAATTTGGCGACGGAGCTGATGATTTCTAGTACTTCTATGGGTGGGACGAGAACGGCGGCCGCGACCTTCCGTCGATCTATGTGAGTGTGCTTGGTGAAGAGATACAACTGGAAACAATTTATTAATTATAATTAGCCGTGTTTTCGCTGCAATGCAATGTTAATTGATGAATAACAGATCTGCGGGGCGATCACACTAATTACCATGGCTATCGAGATGAAGGCATGGCATTAGCCAAAGCTGGTACCATCGGATGGGATGAATCGTAATTTGTTGGCCATAGGCCATCCATGTGCCATAGATGGACAATGCGAATGAACGAAATTGGTTACCCATTGGACGTTCAGTTTTTTACATAACTTATAATCAGATAATCTATAGACTGATTGCCATCTCGATAGTTATGGGTTAGTGTGATCGCCCTGCTGTTTGGTTCCGTCACTTCACCATTTTTATACTTGAAAATTATTTCCATACAAAGTTCATCTTCCCAGAGGTGGAGTTTCACAAAATATTTTCTTAGTGCAACCTTACACATCAAAAGGAACATAGGTACCCTAAATTTCAGGTCTCTAGAATTACGGTTTAGATTGGGCGTTTATTGTTTAGTCAGTGTGTCACGCAACAGTTTTATATATTTAGCGCCATTCATCAAATAATTTACTGAGCGTCATTAATTTACTGTTTGTGTATTTAGGGAAGTTATGTACATTAAGGTAGTAAATCAAAGAACTGTTTTAACAAAAAATCCTGCCTTAACTTACAAAAAACTAAACTGTATGTTATATTCGTGTTAATAGAGAAACTTGAGTTATGATGAGGAACTCACCCATCATAACTCAAGTTTCTCACTTCGACACTTGAGTTAAGTGGCATTTCGAATTAAGCTCTTCTGTGCTTTGTTATAAACGATAAAATTTCGTCCCACTATAACAGACATGTCAAATACCATCGGGCGGGTTAAAAACCGAGACCTCCAGTTCGAGTTGGCCGTTAGCTCGAACTAACTCGTACTTGACCGATACAAAAAACACTTCCGTTCTATTTTAGTTCCGGTTTGAAGAGTGCTGGTGTAATTACAGGCATAAGACTCATTCAAATTTGTATCTAAGGCAAGTAAAAATGCAGCAGTAATAGCCCTGGTGTTGCAGATGTCAAAAGGCGATGGTAACCGCTTACCAAATAGACTTAGCAACACCCTGACAACCATTTTGTATACATAAGAGAAGACAACAATTACTTCGGTTACTCCTTCCGTCAGAAAGAGGGAATGTTTTGTGTTAACAAAATTGTAGGGTCTCTTGATGCTACTGAGCTGGTGGGCCGAAGTCTTATTCTAATGACGTCTCGCACGGTGTATTGTGTCGCCATTGTAACTAATCCCTAACCAGCCCAACTCTATGAGAGCGGAGGAATTTGGGATGATGAAAGCAGTTTTTAAATTAATTGCGATATCAATCTGCAAGAGGTAAGTTGCCGCCTTGTTATTTTATTTTTAATTCAGGCAGCGTCGTCTCGTCTTCCTTCCCTCTCACCGTAACTTTATTCACACAATATAATGATATATTACAATAGCGTTCTATCTCTTTGATAGCCTCGCGCGCGACACATTAGAAAATTAATGTTCCAAATTCAACGTATTTACTGTTCGCAGTAAAAAATACTGAACAGAGAACGATTCTTCCTCTGTGGCGCAGTGGGCGAAAGCCTGCCTGAGACGTAGAAGGTTGCGATTCCCGTCTCGCGACAAATGTTTGTATGATCTGCAAATATTTGCGTCGTTTCTGGGTGTTTTCAATGTATAATAAAGTATGTATTTACAAAAAAAATTATGTTCCCATAATACTAGCTCTGCTTAGTTTGGGGAGACTAGATGATGCTGTGTGAAAATGTCCAGCATTATTTATTTATTTAGCTATTTTTAGCATTATTTTTTTTTTTTTCTCTCGCATTTTTTCGGTGTTTTTCGAATAAATGCAATGAAAAATAACTTACCACATGGTCCCTTGCAGCAGCTAATAGTCTCGGCGGCACAGCCCCTTGTCTGGTGTAGAGCGCGGAGGAGCGCGGAGTCCACAGCCCTCGAACGCAGCACGCGGCCCCGCTCAGCTCGCAGACCAGCGCATCCTCGGAGATCATCTCCCCTTTCTCCGTACGGATCGACGCGCGGAGGTCGTTGAACGTCATCAGTTTAGCTGGAAAATAACAATAACAATAAAAATGCTGGATATTGTTCACACAGCATCCATCCAGCACGTTAAAAGCACGTTAAAATAGATGATAAACACAAGAATAGGGTATTTTTTAAAATATTAACATTATTAGAATTAAAAAATCTCGAAAATTCAACCACGACGGATCTCGAACCCGCGAATAAATCATTCAAATGTTTATTTGTTTTACAAAGTGAGGGTTAACACTTTATAAACCAAATAACCATTAAGATGTTTTTTTTTTTACAAATAAAGTGGCAAACACGGCTCATCTGTTGTTAAGAGGTTACCGTAACCTATGGACGCTTGCGACACCAGAGGTATCACACGCGCCGACCCTGAGACATAAAAGGTGAAAAGTCCGATTTATTTATTTTACTTCAATTAAAACGGTTAATAACAATTGCAATAATTAAAGACAGCACAAACACAAGTCAACAGAAATTACATAAAAGTCAGTCAATTAAATAAGAACAATAAATATACATGAAATTAGTTCAAATGTCAAAAAAAAATGTAGTGGTGCCAGGGGTCTAGACAAATATCTTTTAGTTTTGACTGCTGCCAATTATTACCTTGACAAATTTGCATTAGCGTGAAAGGAAAACCAAGCGCGACGTATTTGTCCAGTCCATTAGCTGTGGAAATGTCATGCGAGTGCTGCCAAGTATTACCTTGACAAATTGGCGTTCGCGTGAAAGGAAAACTAAGCGCGACGTATTTGTCTAGACCCCCTGACGTGTCTGCAATTAATTCTCACCATTGCAAAGTATCTCCTTGATCTGGTCCTCGACGGATGGTCGTTTGGCGGGCGCCGTGTCGGCCTCATCTGCGGGCGGCGGCGGCACCAGCACACGTATGTACTCCTTCGCTTGCAGGGTCAACGCAGATCCGTCGCTTGTCGTCGCACTGAATAGCTTCAGACGCTCTAACTGAACATATAGTTTATAGTTTTAATAGTTTTAGCATTATACTGCAGTTTACAGCATAATGCTGAGCCTTTGAACTTTTTTTGGCCATACTTATACTTAGTACTTTAAATTAGTGTGTATCTCTTAGAGATGTGTAACCGTGTTGGTTGAAATGAATTGTTACTATACACGAGATTTACAATTTAATCATCAGAAACAACAACCTGGCTCCAGAAATCAGGGACGATTAATAATAAGTTTTCATTTGTATGTAATTTTGAGTGCACTAATATTTTTTTATGAGTGTAGTATTTTAAAACTAGAAGTCCACAGCTGGGCATAGGCCTCCCCAAAAGAGTGGCATGACGGACAGCCAACTCCATCCACTGCTTCAAGGTTGCGCCTTCAAAGTCAAAGTCAAAATTAATTAATTTATTAAATCACATGGATCAATTTGAAACATCAATTTTACCTACTGCCTGTTCATCGGTGACCAAGCTAGAAAAGAAAGGCAAGAAACAAGGCGGATTATTCCTTTTAATTATCCTTTTATAAAACAATAGGTACATTTTTCATAGAAGCAACTTCAATCCCAAGATTTTGTGTCATCTATGTTTTATAGTGGGCTTTTTTATAAAATTTCTGTATGTCTGCCATCGGCTCTAAACTGTGTCATCCAATTTGTGGTCGCCATTCGAGGACTTTACATCACCAGTGGTTAAAAGAAAATGCTGAATATATAACTTACTTCAGCGTGGTCAGTCCTAGCGTGTTTCCACATAGCATCGTACCATGGCTCCGACGAGATTCGCTGCGATATCGAAGCGAAGGATTTCTCCCGCGCTTTTTTAGCCACCTCTGTTTCTTGGCGCGTAAACTTCACTGTTACCTGAAATATGCAAACCATACATAGAACTATACTATACTTACTCCCAAAGAATCCTGTAAAAACACAAATAACAAAAAAACACGATAACGACTGTTATACGCAAGATGGATGGATATACCTACATGTTGAAAAACGTCAAAATTAAGATTGAAAGTGGGTTGACAGTAGTCTGTTGAAATATTATAACTTGGACTAATATTAAGGACTTGGTAGTGAAAGAATTTTACTGTCAATTGTTAAGTCAGTTATATAATTTTTATCATTACATTGGAGTGAATAGAGATGCCAGGGTGAACAAAGAGAAAACAGGGGTGAAATTCCTCTAATAATACTACTTTATATAAATATTTTATATGTAAATTCATACTCATTACAGATAGAAAACACCCAAATCTGAGACAAATATTTGCAGATGCAAACATTTCTCCCGCGATGGGACGGGCCTTCGCCCACTGCACCACAAAGGTCTCTATTCACCCCATACTACAGTACCTGCTTGGCCTCCAGATCCTTTTCCTCCTCATCTGAAATGTCATCGTCTTTGTCTCGTTGAAGCTTGTCCTGTTTATCAAAGTAGTTGTATGAAGGCCGCATTTGAAGAACACCTAGAACAAAACAATAAATTATATAGAATTTAAACAATATAATAGCAAAGGCTCAAGGCTTTATATCATATTTATAAATAGAAGAAAAACAGTGGCAATCAGCCATATTTTCAATTTTCTTTTATATGATTTTTGTAGATAAAAAAGTCAATAAATTTCAGTTCGATCATGCTATCTTGCTATGCTCAAAATACGCTTTCTTTAACCAGCCAAATACCCCCATTATACGAAAGAGCATATAAGGCACATCAGATTTTGGCTCAGCCACAGATACTATAATACGCGTAGTAGTAGTACCTAACACGCTAAGCAGGCCATATTGATCTTAAAAAAGAATTTAAAAACTTTTCTTTGAAACTTTTCTACATT
The DNA here is from genome assembly GCA_961405105.1 of Perizoma affinitatum. Taxonomy (NCBI): domain Eukaryota; kingdom Metazoa; phylum Arthropoda; class Insecta; order Lepidoptera; family Geometridae; genus Perizoma; species Perizoma affinitatum. Next base: position 3,504,145 of record OY560199.1, read on the forward strand.
TGAATTGATAGATTGACCTTTTTTATTCATTGGGTCACCAGTTCTTCTTGGTCATTATCATCAACAGCCTATTGAAGTCAAATGCTGGACATGGTCCTCCCCAAAGAGTACCATTATGAACAATCTTGGGCCACCTCTGTCCACCAACTTCCCGCAACATTTAATGTCATTGGTCCATCAGGTGGCCTCCTACCATTTATTATTAATAATCTTTGTAAAGACTGGATAAAGATCTTGACCAAGAATAACAAACTAGTTTTACTACTTTTTATCTGGGTACCGCACGGGCGAAGCCACAGGCAGATCCTACTGTTTTATATAAATAGTTTGTGGTAAATATTTTTTTTATATTAATTTATATAAATAATTTTATCACATTTACCATTTTTAACTTGTATAGGAGTAATATGGAATTCCTTGTCCTGCAATATGGCCACAGCATAGGTTCTAGTGTCAGTACAAGGTGCAGAACTTTCCAATACTATTTTGTCCATCATTCCATGTTTGAAGTATAGTGATTTGTCCTTCTCTTTGACATGCCATGTTGATTCCTGTTGATTAAAAAAAGGTTTTACTGCTTTTTATTGTTTACCCATGACTTTAGGAGTTTATTATATGCACTTGGCCTTAACTAGAGAAGAGTTTCCTGAGACAGATCTCAATGGAATATGCTGGACAAAGCTTTTGGCGAGAGACTGAACAGAGAGACATACTCTAACATGGAAAACACCTGATTGAGAACTAGTCCAAAATGACAAGGTGCAAATGTATATTTGTAATCTACTTGAATGTCTTTAAGGATGGTTCTTAGATAGGTTCTTTTGCTACAAGTTACCAATGGGATATTGTTATTAATTAATAATGAAAAACAACACAGATTTTTAAATTAAAAATAAATAAAATTATTTTTAATAAATATAATATTTTAAAACACTGCAGCAATTAAAGTTAAAAGTAAACAGTAACAAAACTGCATAAAAATTGACATAAGCCGAACATAATTTGTTGGTTGTTACTTAGCCTAGTATATATGCCACTTAATGCCACCAATGGGATATTGTTACTATTTAATGATGAAAAACCATTCAGACTTTTAAATTTCGTAAATAACTATAATATTTTAAAACACTGCAGCGATAAGTTAAAAGTAAACAGTAACAAAACTGCATAAAAAATGACATGAGCCGAACATAATTTGTTGGTTGTTACATAGCCTAGTATATATGCCACTTAAGGATAACTTTGTTTGTTTTTGGGTGTTTTCTATATATGTATTTACAATAAAATTTGTATAGAATATCATCATGTAGTTCCCATAACAAGGAGTCTTTCTTCTACTGCTTTTAAAACTGTGCCTGATTGAAAATAATGAGTCACAGATTAGTTACTTTGTTAAGTTAATTACCTGTTGTCCATCAGTATTTACTGCGATCTGCTCGCCTTTGGACGAACAGTACTTGTCACTGTACGTGTCCAGAGCCACTTCCAATCGAAACATCTGGTTCTTCGGTTTGATGGCAGCATTATTTATTTGTACGTCATTCCAGTCTCTATTTCCTGGTCTCACGGGATACTGCAGCACGACGAGATTTTCGGCCAACGCCTTGGATAGAAATACATCCACCTGGAATGGAAATACAAGTTTTCCTCAGCTTCTAGCTAGACCAACAACATAACCTTATCAAATTCCACGTTGTGAAGTAATTGGCCGTATTTATTACCTCGAGCAAGAGACGATCTTCTGTATCCATTTTTTGGCTGCAATTCCTTTCCTCTGAGCTATAACATTTTAGAAAATACGAGAAAAAAATAAAACTCAAAAACCATCACACAACAACAACGCTGTCCGGTCCGTATCTGAATCTGAAACAGATTAAAAAAAACAATCTCGTTCGCCGTAGTATAACTAAATATTCTGTGTCGTTCGTTCGTTCGTTCTACTACAAAAAAATTATACTTTAAATGTACTCGTTGCATAAGTTAAAGTGCCTGAAAAACTTGACACTGACAATCTAGTCGATCGATTCGCATGTAGAGACATTAAAAAACTCGAAACTAATTGGTTTTTTCTTTGGATTACATGGATTGCATTGAAGGCGAAATGCGTTGCTTATTGCTTACAAATTACATTGCCTTTGACAAAGCCTTGGTTACATGTCAAGCGATTTTTGCGAAGGGTAGCTAAGTCCACTGCTGGACCCTCCCTAATGTGTGAAATGGCTTGTAAACCACGCCACTTCCATCAATAATTTTATTCACAACCTCTTTAAATCACAGAATTTCAAAGACAAGTTCTAATAAGCACAAAGCCTTTCGTTTTATTGGAGCTTTTTCGATTCAGGGCAAAAAAAGCTGAATTTTATTTTTAGATCCTGACAGAATAACGTCATTCGAGTTTTCGAGTTTGTTGCACCTATTTTTTTTATCTTTAAAAAACTATTAATCGATATTATTTTACAGACATAAAAGTCCAGAAATATTTATATACTGACATTATACTAAAAATAATATATTATGAATTTATTTGAATAGAGAGGAGACTGAAAAGCAACTTAACATGTCTGATATGATAATAAATGGTAAGTGCATCATGATGATTCTAAAATCATCATAAGTGCTCGTAACTGCGTGCTTGCTCGCGTTTACCAGCAACGTCTAAAGTTACAAACGAAGACGCGAGCACGACGCGATAAGCACGCTTAAAACCTGTGGAATAGTATGCCTGTTGACTCTCACGGGATCTCAGCACCTAGTACTGGAACCTACTAACACTTATTACGTTTCTAGTATTATATATTAGGTATATTATATTTAATATTCATGTTACCTATTGGTAACTATTGATTTCAGATTCCGTCCCTGTGGATAAAAAATGGAGTGAATTAATCAGATACAATATCTTTATAATGAAGCTAGTAGAATTTGTAAGTGCCTACCTTCCTATTATTATTTTTATATTGATGCCAAAATATGTCAGACATTCACTTGAGGTGTTTTATTTTTGTTCTACACCTAATAATTAAGCACGCGGCTGTCGAGCTTAACCACGTTATTTGAAACATCGGTACTGTCTGTCCCCTAATTACATCACGATTTGCAGCCGGTTACCATAAAGAGTTAAAAATACCCTTATTTCCAGGGTTAGCAAATTAAAATTTTATTATACTTGAAAGTTTGGAAAGGTTTTTACTTGAAAAATGGGATCTGTCCCATTTTTCAAAGTTCTGGACGTGGCTATGCCTGGCGAAATAAGTCGTTCACCATTACCATTTTGATATTGCAAAGGGGGACTGATCTTATAGACGTCGAAACATAATTACGTATACGTATGTAATTATGTTTCGACGTAAAAATAGCTTAACTAACAATATTGTCTTTAATACTTTGCTTGTGGGAACAAAATAAACCACCTCATCTGAAAGTTATTTAGATAATATAGTGACATAATTAGCCCTCATTGATATTCAATTTTCTATTCTTTGTAGGGAATATCCCTCGTTATTACGATATTGCCCATGATGATTCCTAAGCCTAACGGACACATGTACTGCATATCAACTGGGCCTACTCTAGTGATTTCTTTTTTATTTATAATTCTTTACTTTAGAAAAAAAGTGCCATTGTTTATGGAGAAAATGTACTTGTTTTTCCAAATACTTTTTACATTTGGCGCGTTCGTTCAGTGTTTCTTACTAAATCTTTCCAAGGTTTGGCTTTGGCTGATCTACGGCGTATTTTATTTTGCATTACTAACATCATTGTCTCTGGATTTATTTTTAATTGCTAATGAAAGAGGGTGTACTTTTAGTTGTGCTTAGATTTTACAAAAATTTACTTACATGATTATGTACAAAGTTAATATTTTATTATGCAACTTATGAATATTATTATTGCTAACGAAAGAGGGTGTTCTTTTAGTTGTGCTTAGATTTTACGATTGTATTCGATATATTAATACGTAGATAATAGCTAATTTTATTAATATACAACATTAAAATTATATTATTTACTCAAATTACTAAAAAATATCAGGAAATAACTAAAACCCGCTAAACCTACATCACTACAGTTCGACCATGACCTTTTGACAGCTGTCACGCAAAGGTCAAATGGATAACAAACGTCAATACTATGAAAAAAGACTAGTCAAATTTAAAAAAATGCTAGATAAGAAAGTAAAAGTAAGGAACAAACGTAAAATATGATGATCGTGTTGTGTTTTTGATTGAAACCGTGGCGAAATAATTCTTAGACAAAAAATATTCGTCTAATTTCCACTGATTTGTCTTGATCCATGTAGATTTCTACCGTCTTTTTAACATATGTAAGGCTGTAAATTCTATACTGTGAAAAAACATACAATAGAATTATTATTTTTAGGTAATATCATTGCTTCTAATGATAATACCCTTCATATTGACGGATGCTGGTATCATGCACTGCCTGGCCATCGCCCCTACGCTCGTTCTCTCAGTTATGTTCATTGTGCTTTACTTAGTGGACCAAGTGCACAACTTAGCTGAACAAATGTACATAGCCTTGCAGATAGGATTCAACGTCTTAGCTCTTATCTCTACTATTGTGTTAAAAACGACATCCTCCCCCCTCTATGTTCTATTCTACTGCCATATGCTTATTGCACTGTGTATTGACCAGTATTATGTTATAAAGGAGCGTGGTTTTGCATTGTTACATTGAAAATAAATTAAATCCAATAAGTTCCGTGCTTGTTATTCTGTAGATTAATAATAGGTATTCTACAGAATTGTTTAGTATGTAAAAGGTGATACTAGAAAGTCCGTATCTTACTTTTAGGTAGTGGCCCTGCTTCTCAATATAATACCTCATGTTGTGGAGCCCGTGGATGTGTGGTACTGTCTCGTCGCAGGACCAACATTAATGTTATCTCTTCTTATAATGGTGCTATACATTGTGGACCAGGTGCAGTATGAAGCAGAGTTTTATTATGTGATTCTTGAAACAGTTATAACTCTGCTGGCATTTCTGAATCTTTTCTTAGTTGGAAAAATGACAGGAGCTATTTACGCACTGTTTTATATGGACCTCTTGATTGCATTCTCTATGGACATGTACTATATGCAGAAAGAGCGAGGCTGGACTTATTAATGGTGCACAATTAAATTGTGATAACATTTTCCTGTGTGATAGTGTGAAACTTTACAATGTGTTTAAAACTCTGCAAACATTGTAGTAAATTAGTCATGTTCTATGTTAGAAAATTATATGTGTGGTTTTTGAAAATAATCATGAAAATGACTCACTGTGAACTGCTATGGTTTATTTTATTATTAGTATTTTTTTTGTACTTTTGGCTTTGGGGTAATGATGCTAAAGCAACTTTAAAAGCTACCAGCAATCCAATATTGCTATGGTGGACTGAGGGTTTCCCTGGGTCTTCGTATACTAAGCACTGCCCTGGAAATATTCAATGTGATGTGCACAGTTCTAGAAACTTAAGTGATATTAACAAAGTGCAAGTTTACTTGTTTTACGGCAGCAATATAAACTTTAGTGATTTACCTGATAGAAAACCAGAAGAGTTAATATGGGGTCTATACCATGAAGAATCACCAAGAAACGTTGAGGCGCTAATGCACGAGCCTGTGCTGAATTTATTCAACTTTTCATCAACATTCAGCAGACATAGTGACATTCCCTATCCACTACAATATCTTGAGTCATTCGAGGATATTACAAGCAGAAGATATTTTATTAAAACTTCAGAAAAGAATTCATATTTAAAAGATTCTGCCCCTATTCTCTACTTACAGAGTGACTGTGAAACTTCTACTGAAAGGGATCTGTATGTGAAAGAACTAATGAAAATCGCTGAAATAGACTCCTATGGGGCTTGTGTGAACAATAAGAAGTTACTTGAAAAATTCACTGGAGATTATCTGAACAATTTGAATGAAGACGAATTTTTGAAATTCGTAGCAAGATACAAGTTTGTTATAGCTATTGAAAATGGTGTGTGTGAGGATTATGTGACTGAAAAATTTTGGAGGGCTATCAAAGTAGGTAGTGTGCCTATCTACTTTGGATCACCATCTATTAAAGACTGGTTTCCAAATAAAAAGTCCGCGATATTGCTAGTCGATTATCCAACGCCAAAAGCTTTAAATGATCATGTAAATGAGCTGTTAAAACATGATCATTTGTATGAAGAATATTTAGAACATAAGACGATGCAAGTAGTAACGAATGAACAGCTTATCAAGGAGTTTAATGAGAGACCCTATCAGATTGATTCTTTGCAGACTGTAGAAAAATTCGAGTGTTATGTTTGCGAAATGTTGCATAGAAGAATAAATGGGGATTCTAAAGTTAATATTGTAACCAAGAGCCATTATAACTGTCCAAAGCCTCTTTCAGCTTTAACTCTAGGCGAAAACCCAGCAAATATTTGGCTACAATCTTGGGAATATCTTAAAGAAGAATCAGAAAAAGTAAACAAATTAATTATGAACAGAGTATAATAATTTTGTAATTTACAAGTTTATATTTATAATATACTTTATAACATTTTGTTATGTACAATGTGTGTTTGTATTATTCATTGACATACGGCATCTAACGGCGTGACCGGATGTACTTGATAATGTAGACCCCTTTTTATCACGTGCGGGATTTGCTTTGGGACCATTCTGTAAAAAACATTTTAATTTTAGTTTCTTGTTTCATTAATAGAGCTTCAGATACTTTTTTTATTGTATGAAGCCCAACACTCGGCAGGCGCGTAGGTGACTGAGATGCGATACCTGCAGGTTTGATTACTGAAGGGAAGACAAATGGTTCCAATATTTGTTTGTTCTAAATGTGCCTATGATGTCTATATACCATGGTACTTACTCGTATTTCCTGATACCCATAGTACAGGCACAGATATTATGGAATTGTATGGAATGTCACGTGACTTCTGCCAAGATTTCTTCACAAATTTGCGTTAGCGTGAAAGGAAAACTAAGCGTGAGGTATTTGTCTAGCCCCGTGGGCTATTTTGTGACACTGGGTTTGTTTACATAATAATGGTGCATCAGTGGTATAGTTTGATCCAGCGGCCCCCCATCGCTAAGAGGATCAATGGATAGCTTTTTCAATATGCATTTCGGAATGTATGAGGATTTTGTTGGACAATCAGAAACAGAGTGCTGACATCTTCTACAAAGCGTTTATAAGTTTTAGGTACTTACGATATACAATCGATGATAGGACAGACGGACAGACAAAGCGTGCATCCCGTACAATCGTCTGTCACGTGGGGAATGTGGGTTTTCGAGTCGAATCTGTAACATAAATAAGTTTTTTTGGTAAGTTTTACAAAAAAAATATGAATTTAGTAGTAATCTTCAGTGTAAAGTGGTCAAAATTAACCTATATACAGTTAGGTACAGAACGATACATATATTAAATATTGTATTGTACAAATGTTGCTTACAAAATTAAACAGCAAATTACATACAACTCGCGGGAGAACAAAATGCGGTGTTGTTATCGCTAATAGCGATCTCTTCCACCTTTGGATGGGCAGGAATGCTACTTACTCAATCGCTTGGTATCCTGAGTCTGCGCATGCCATATAGCATTTACCGCAGTTTATACACATGTCCTGAAAATAAAATGTCACATTGAAACATCTTCCAATATAGGTACTTACCTATTATGCGTCTTTAATTTTTTATGCTTAATTGTACACCAAATAAACACTTATAGGCCAGAATTAAGTGACATGTAGGAAGGTGAACTTAACCCTAAAAAGAGTTTTCTTCCAGCAAACCTTGAGCTAGAGAGAGGTAATTAAGAGGTAGAATCGTGTACAGAAAAAAAATTGAAACAGAATAATAATTTAGTTACATAAAACTACAAAAAACATATACCATACATAATTTAGAGACAGAGATAGTGCTCTTCAAGATTTAAAACAATATGCGGCTTGCTAGTTTCGTTACAGCTAGTAACGACAATCTAGGGCACAATTTCATATGTCACTAGCTGTTGCCAGCGGCTTTGCACGTGTAGAGACGTGTTTAAAAAACACACCTCCATTCCCATTGTACAACATTGTCAGTTTGCAGTAGGTACTTATATAATAAAATAGCTGAAAATAGCTATTTTATTAAATAGCTGAAATATTTGGTGTGCAATAAAGTATTTTATATATACCTATCTTTCTATCTATATACTTACATCATCGATCAACGCCACAACTTGCTTAGTATTATCCAAATGCTTGTAAGTCCCGACTCGCGGTAACGCCTCGCCCAAAACATCTTGAATCCTGGGCACTTCAGAATTACCGTTGATTCCATTCGTCTTCGTGTAGTTATTGACCTTATTGTCTTGTAGTAGGTCTGATTTTAGCCTAATCGCGTGTAGCTGCTCTTCGCGTCTTTGGTTGTATGGCCCGAAGTGTGCTAGAACCTAAAAATAATTACGTTTGATAAGTTACAAACCAAAGAAAACAGTTTTACGTAGATATATGACCCCACAGCGTCATCGAAAGATTTCTCTAACAATGATAGTTAAGTAAGTACGCTGAAATCTGTTGCATTTTCGGTTACAAAACACAAGATAATATCGTAATACCATTTGCTAGACTAGACCCATAACGTTAATAAAGGTTGTGGCAATATTTAAGGCTGATGGATTACCTTTCCATCGTCGCCGTACAGTGTTTGTACCGGCTTGCCCTTCTGATGTTTGAAAGTGGGCGGCGATTGGCCGCTCCAGCCGGGGAGCCCTAGCGAGCGTAGATACAACAATGACTTGAGACCGGTTATGTAGTCTTCGACCACCGTGAAGTCTTGGTTCTGGACTGCACTGCAAATCTGAAAATATAGTTTTGGATGATTAGGTATACAAGTGGTGTGGATCTATTTATTTAATTCTTTTGCACACAATGTACCAAGGGAGGACTTAATGCTATACACAATTTTCTACACAGAGGTTGGTGTGCTAAATTACATTAGTCAGGCCGCGAGGAATCGGTGTAACTGACCTATCCTCGTGATTCTCTTGTTGCCGTGTTTCTAGTCTTAGAAAAAAGGCTAAATTAAAACATTCTTTAAAAATTTGAAAATTTTGAAAATTAAATAATTTAAATGTTTCTTTAAAGAAGAGGAGGGAGGCCTACACGAGCGCAGGTACCTTTGGTATCGTTAATGGGAATGATATATTGTTCACATTTACTACCCTACTGCTAAGGGTTTAATATTTTAATTAAATTCAAGTGACTGATAATGTTGTTTCTTGTTAGTAAATATGTTTCTATCAGTGGAGACCTCTAGTGGCTTCATAGTGTCATATTGTCACAAAAAGTGTTTTTAAGAGGAAATTATCGTCTCTCCCTGTTTTGAAACTGTTTTTTTTTTGCGTAATCCAGATAATGGCTTCCCACACCAAACTGCTAGGTCCACTAATAGCTTAGGCCGTCGTGTGCATAGGCCGTTACCTGTACAACAGGAGCGCCGCACATTATGAACTGCATAGCTGAGTCGGCGGAGTCTATCCCACCGATGCCGAGAATAGGGAAGCCTGGCAGCTTATTGCCGATAGCCGAGACTGCCTTCAGTCCCATCGGACGAGTCGCGTTCCCGGATACGCCGCCGTAGGTCGTGTGCTTTTCAACACCTGTGGCGAAATCGTAATTTAATTCGACGTATGTGGCGCAGTGTGACAAATTTTTGTGTCTGCAAATATTTGACTAGGGTCTGGGTGTTACATATGTATAATAATAAATGTATTTAAAAAAAAAAACAAGTATATAAACGGTATATCAGTCATGTAGTTCCCATAACACAAGCTTTGCTTTGGGGCTAGATGATGCTGTGTGAAAATGTCCAGCATTATTATTATTATTATTATTGACTTTGACAACCATTTTTCTCTGATCGCTACCGCCACGCCACCGCTTCTGTTTGACCGGGCCCTTACCGACTGCAGGCCAAGGTGTGGCATCAGATTTGACAGTCATCAAGCCAGAGACGGTGTTGATGGCTGAGACGCCGCTGGCCCCACCCTCGTGGGCCGCGGTGGCGATGCTGACGATATCCGTTATGTTGGGCGTGAGCTTCACGAAGAATGGAATCTTGATTGCCTTGCGCACCCATTGAGAGATGCCTTTCACTAGCACTGGGTCCTGTAAAGGTGATATTTGGTTTTTGAAACTTCATATTCCTATATTTTGACATAGTTGCATGTAGGTACCATAATAACGGAAGGAACTGGAGTTTTTGAGTTTATAGCGGCAAACAAATTGACCTCCTCTTTATAATTCTTTTTGCGATAAATACCACTACCCCCGTCTAAATATCCCGTTTATAGTAAAAAAAAACATGTTCATAACCATAGTTTCAAAAGTTATTCGTGTTACCTGTCCACAAGCGAGTCCCATGCCGGATTCTCCCATACCGTGGGGACAGGACAGGTTGAGCTCCAAGGCATCAGCTCCTGAAGCCTCAGCTTTCTGCGCCAGTTCCACCCAATCGGCTTCATTGTACGAGCACATTATCGAAGCTATCACCACCTGAAAACAGATACTTGTTATTTCGCTAGATAATTTCAATCATATGTGTGTACCTACATTGATAGGCTCCTACCTACTGATTACGACTAAACATAGGTAAGTACCTACTAGTACATAAAGCGTTATAATATCTGTGATGTAGGTTAAGTTTGAGTTACTAAAAAAGAGTGTAAACTTCTTTGGAATAAATAAACTTAAAATATTTCTGGTCATCCACGCGTGTTGCCTAGGCATGGTCGTGTGCGAGAAATCGGCGTTTATTCACTTACGATTATGAATAAAATATAGATTCACTTCAAATTTTAATTAATTTATGGTCAAATTGTCGCGGAGGCGGTGGCGATCAATAGGTAGGTACATTTAGAAAATAGAAAGAATCTTTTTATTTGAACCCAAAAAACACAAACAGGGAAAATAGCCTTGGTTCTTGTTCAAGTGGACTGTAGGTTACACGATGCTTAAGTTTTACATTGATATTGAATCGTTCATGTTTTACAGTGAAATTGGCCCTTCCCTTAGGTGCTAAGGCAACAAGCGCGTTTTTCATGACTAAATATTTCCAAATGGTGTTACCACACTACTTCATCCGTAACAACGGTGGTACCACAACACCCAGACCCGGAACAAATATCAGCAGAACATGTAAAAAAAATCCTGCAGCGAGAATTGAACCCGCACCTCTTGCGTTGCAGCTAGCTAATCGCCCGCTGCGACAACGAGGTCGTCAATTTATCTTTAAAAATCATCCAAACGGGTGCATCCGTTACTTTATTACGTAACGGTTGCGCATTACCACAGACCAGTTTACTTTTACGAAGTTTACTTTTACTAAGCTACACGGGAAATCGGTCGTGTCAGGGGACCGTTCTAAACCCTTGTCAATCTGTTTGTCACCACTAAAGGGACACTATGAATGGATAATATAAAACTATGAAAAAAATTGTTCTACTTACATCCATTGGCTTGGTCGCGGTGGAACAGGCAGTAGATAAAACCGACGTTTCAAAGTGATCCTTGTCATTTTAATGAATAAATGAATTTTGGCTTTGACTATACTTTCGCAAATTAGTGGGATGAGATGGGCTATATAGTGGGATTGATCACTGACCTTATTAGGAAAGTCCTTCTTCAACTCTGTAATGCTCCGACACCAATACGCCTCGCACTTCTCGGATATAAGCTCGATGTTGAGGAAGGAGCCCTGCCCCGGACCGTAGTTCTCGCCCGAGGTAACGCCGCGAACAATACGCGGCGACACGTTTGTTACTAAATCCTGAGGAGCAAGGTTCAAAGTTGAATGGGCAATTCCTGGATCACTACGCGGGTCTTAGGCGGTCTAAAGTTTTGCCTGTGTTTAAATTCTGGCGATTAACTGATAAGTAGATTTTTTGCTGCACTTCAGAAAAAAACTCATCGCAAGTTAAATGAATAAATAAAAATACTTAATTGTACGCCATAAACAAATAACAAAATCTTATTGTTATTAGAGTACATTATAAGTAACATACTTACTTTAATCAACTTTAAAAAGAGGGAGGTTCTCGATTCGGTGCTATATATTTTTATGTGAACATAAAAAAAGACCGGGATTCTCAGTTCGGGAGTATACGGCGATTATTGTTATAGCAGAATTACCTAATCCCCATTCGGGATAGTTGATAATCCCTGAAAGGGGAATTTCGGGCTATTGTAGGCGTCAAGCACGACTACAATAGCCCGAAAGTCTTGAACATGCTGGCGTGAAGAGGGCTCTTAATAAATTATAATGGAGAACTAGCTTCTGCCCACGGCTTCGCCCGCGTGGTACTCTTATAAAAAAAAGCCAATGTGTTATTCTAAGTTACGAACTTTTATACCGATAGCAATTTGGTATTAGGATCGATTGGATCGATATTTCGGCCTAGATTGGATTAGAATTGAATTAATTAGAGATAATAAGCAACAAACATCCAAACTTTCGCATTTAATATTAATAAGGAAGGATGACCGACTTCCGGAATAGTAGGTATAAATACTGTGGGACATCCGTGTTACCTTATCGAGTCCAAAAGTCTTGGTGACAACAAATCCCCAGCCTTGCTCGAAAGCTCGCCGTATCATAGCGGAGCTCGTTGTCGGCGGGGCGCTGGCCAATCCAAACGGATTCTCGAACTTGATGCCGCATACTTCTACTGATAAGTCCACGTCGTCGATTGGGCAGTGGAACTTCGGTAGCTCGATTGGAGAGTCGAATGGGATACCCTGAAAATTTAAAGTAACAAAGCCATATAAAGCATATATATATAACTCTCTCTCTTCTTTAAAACTATTTTTAGGATTAAGTTCGCCTTTGTACATGTCCTCTCATTCTGCTTTATATGATTGTGAATAGCGAAACGCACGATTTAAATATATAACAAGCCACTATAAAACTGTTAGATTAAGAATTTGCTTTCCATTTTAATCTAACCATACCATTATTTTGGTTGTTTAATATTATGTTATTTAATGAAATAATTGTTACACGAGATCACAACACATCATTTTGGCCGGCCTTAATAATAAATTGCGATTTTTTTATATTAAAAAACTTTGAAAATTATCTTGTTATATATACCAAAGAAGAGTTTGGTATTTTTGTAATATGCTTGTGTTTCGTATTAAAATAAATGTATTTTCTTTAATTTTTAGGTAAGTTTTTTTCTTTTTATTTTGTGATGGTACGGAACTCTTATGAGTGACAGATTCGCATTTTGTTTTTGTAATGACACTTACCTGTAAAAAACAGTGCATAAACCAAGCAGCTGTCTTCCCATCGTTGACAGATTCGACCGTGGTCTCCGCGACCCCCGCTAGATCGCCTCCGATAAACACTCGAGGGTTAGAACTACTCTGCATGGTCCTTTCGTCCACTTCAGGAAGGCCCCAACGGTTCAGTTTTACGCTGGCCATGGCTTCTTTTACTGCGAATTAGAAACAGTCAGTTTAAAACCATTTCAGAACTTTTTCAAAGCCACTAAGTATAAATCAAAAAGCCCCCTAACTACCTTAGTAAAATGGTTAAGCCACCGCTGCTTAACTGCTTAGTTTTCTGTGTTGTTGTTGGATGGGTTTTGTGTGTGTCAAACAAACTATTTCAATTCAATTATATTCTAAGAAAACACACTAATTTGCCAGTCTTAGCAATAAAAGTAGCAAAATTTGAAAATTGAAATGTTAGTTAGAAAAATTCGACCGGGTCTAAACTCATCATTCTAAAGCCGATGTTTTTGACTTTTGTGCGTCTTCGCATCTCGACATTTGGAACTCAATCTAGGTATGAGTTTAATGCTGAGCATGGCAACCTTCATAACAGGGAAAATATCCGTAGGAACGAATGTTTGCTCGTTCTTACGGATAGTATATTTTTAAGTATAGGAATTGATTCACAAGTAGTTAGGTCATTAGGTAGGTAATTGAATAATTTTGAAGTATTGAACTTATAAACTAAGTAATAATTACGTAATTTTTTGGCGCGCCCCCTAGCCTAGAACAATCAGGCACTCTGTTTGGTGTTTTTTAGTATTACGCGACAGTAATTCTGTTTTTTTAATCGATTTGTATTTTGTCTTAAAATATGGTTCTTAGATAGGTTTTATCTTAACTAGTGAATATTACCATGACTTACCATCAGTCTCGTAAAGTCCGGAGCCGAAAGCAGAAATTATGAAATTGGCTTTAAGCTGCATAACCTGATCTTCATCTTCAATCCAATCGCCGTTGTCCAGCTGTTCCGTGCGGCACATCCGAAGCCCTGTGATCTGAAGGAAATCGTGTTTAAAGTCTACCTAAAAGAACTAGAGATGTCACATAGCTCTCAGAAATAGCAACTTAAAGTGGGAATGGACAGACTATATATCAACCGCTGACATCCGCTGGGAAGCGTACCAAGCAGGAGGTCGCGTTGAAATTTTGTACATAAATTCCTGTCACCTCTAGGAAAATTAAAATAGGGTTTTTTTGACAAAAATTGGTAAAGCATTCTTTAACTCCATTGTTAATTAATCCTCATGAAATTAAACAAATTTCATTTATCGATACTATAATAGGACACCCAGACCCGAGGTAATATATTTACAAAAAAGTAGAATATCAGTCATTGACATGTAGTCCCCATAACACGAGCTCTGCTTACTTTGGGGCTAGATGATGCTGTGTGAAAAATGACTAGCATTATTATGATTGAAGTTTACTAACCGTTCCATCCTTGACGATAACATCCCTCGGAGACATGAATGGTATAAATTCACATTTCTCTTCTTTGGCCAAGTCAACCTCTTCGGGTACGGCTCGAATATTGCCGAAACCTTTCCTGAACACCACGTACACGCGTTTCGCGCCACATCGAAGCGCCGAAGTCGCACAATCAAACGCTGTGTCTCCTGCGCCCAATACTATCACATTTCCATGGAGCTGTGGCAGCGAAGACTTGCACGCACACATTCCTGAAAAAGAAAAGAAAATGTTTTAATACACCGTGACCTATTGACGCTTGCAAAATCAGAGGTATAACTCGCGCGTTGCCGACCCTGACACATAACGGGTGAAAAATCTCATGTGCTTGTAATTTCACCGGCAACTTTAATCCGGAACACAGCAATGCGAGCATTAGCTCCTGCTTGGCGGCAGAAATAGATATGGCAGTACTTCTCCGGACGAGTTCTTCACAAGGATCTCTACTACTTCTAAAATGTATTAAATTAGCAAAGAAGCTTTATATTTGTCAAAGAAAACCGCCAGCTGACCAAATTGAGTTAAAATACGTTAGCCTACTATTATTTATATTACTATGTTCTATCGTATTCAGTCTTAATCATTAGCTCAGCTCAGATCGGCTCGCTGTTAACCATAATATTGTATCGTCATAGGCACTTCACAGATACTTATGGAAAATTTCAACTCCATCGAATAACAGGAAATATAGATAATCATTTCGCGAGATTTAAAACTAAGTCGACATAATAACTTTTAAATATTTTGAGTGTCTTGTCTCCATGTAGCAAAAGTACGTTGAATAAAGTAAAGTGGGTCAAAACTTACCTCTTTTGCTGCCTTTCGATACAAGAGGCAAGAAATCTTTGCTGGTGAAGAATCCCATCTGCTGAGTCAGTCCCTTGAATATCGGTACGCTTTTAGGTTCTGGTAGACCGATGCCGAGGAATACGGCAGCATGCCCATCTTTAAGAAGACCCTGGAATGTTATGAACCGTTATCATCAGCTTGAAGGACTTATACACACATTTTTGACAGATTTCAATGAAAAACTGTCAAAAGTCTATTACAAACAATGTTGGATAGCTCATCCTGGTCCAGATCAGTACTATCACTCTGTGTATTGTTTCAATTGGTAGATTTGGTAGTGTTCTGTCTTATGGTTGCCTGCGTCCCAAAATACTAGCTGCATTGTCATGCAGAATGGCCATGCTACCAAGACAAGAGCTCTCAGATCACGGGTTGTTTGCAAAAGTACTCTAAATTATACATATTCCTACCTAGGGACCGGAGTAGTTGTATTATTATTTCTGTTTATAAATGGTGGAATCATTTTGAAGTTGATTCTAGCCTTTAGACTCAAGATGATTTCAATCGAAGAGGAGTGCTTAAAGTACCTTACCTGAATAGTGATATCCTTGGAAGACAGTTTCCTTCCAGTGACAAACTTCACTCCAAGATTCTTGACCAAGTCTACTTCATACTGGACAACGTTATACGGGAGACGGTATTGGGGGATTTCCGCAGCACTGTCAAATAAGATTTTAGTTTTTTTTGTTTAAAAGTATAAAAAGAGAGATTTATGATTTATGTTTCTTTTATGAAACCGCATGCTGATTATAATTAGTTAAAAAGTAAATAAATACCCGTATAATTATCTTCGCGGAATACGTGTTATTTCAAAGTGACCAAGAGGGAACTTTGAAGAGGGACCAAATTTTCTTTTAAAACCTATAGTGGCAAACAAGCATACGATTCTAGCGGTAACCGTAACCTACGCTTGCAACACCAGAGTTATCACTTGCGCGTTGCAGACCAGGAGCCATAACGGGTGAAAAGTATCATGTGTTTGTAATTTCACCGGCAACCATACCTTTCAAACCGGAACACAACAATGCAAGCATCAGTAATGCTTGGCGGCAGAAATAGGTATGGCAAAAGTAGGTCAAACGACATGAAATTTCAATTTTTTTCCCATAAGTCTATACTATGTATAGAGAAACTAACTAACTTGACGTTACTATAAACGTGAAAGTTTGTGAGGATGGATGTTTGTTACTCTTTCACGCAAAAACTACTGAACGTATTTTGATGAAACTTTACAGTAATATCGCTTATACATCACAATAACACATAGGCTACCTTTTATCCGGGTACTACACGGACGAAGCCGTGGGCAGAAGCTATTATAATATATGTGTCTATAGTGTCAGATTGAAGAATATGGCGATTAACATGATGCGTTAGACAATAAGGCTGCAAGGAAACAAACAAGCTCAGTGACGCTTGGCATATGGTGATTATGAGAATCTTACCTCAATCCTCCCAAATATTTCTCCTTCTCGTATACAGTGATGTCCTTATAGCCAAGCCTGGCCAAGAAGCAAGCACAGCTGATGCTAGCTGGCCCACCGCCGATTAGTGCAATCTTCTGGTCAGCACCTTGAGCGAGTGGTTTAGTGTTCGGATCTAGCGTTTGAGAGATGCCCATTTTCATGAAGATCTGAATGGAAAAGTTAAATGAGTTGTTGTAATATTCTTCTTGCAGTTAATCCTATAATATCCTAATATTATAAATGTGAAGTTTGGATGTTTGTTGCTCCGGAACTGTTGAACCTATATGGACGAAGTTTGGAATCAATATTGTTATGATCTAGCTAGAATAACATTGACGATTTTTATCTGGTTTCAGTGGATCGACTTCATTGATCTGTCGTTTCACTATTTCGGTATTAGTTGAAACTCTAAAAAGGGTAGCTAAAGCATTCAAAGGAATTTACTAGAACACATATCTTCTCACTAAGTAGTTTTAAGTAGAATTGCGCACAAAACAAAAAAAAAACACGGCAGGTTTGCGATCTTTGTATTGAAAGTCGGTATCACTAGCTTCTTGAGTACCTGAGGTAGGGAGCCTCGGCTTTGTAAGTGATCTTTGATAGAAGGTGTGAGTGTGATGTTGTGTGTTTGTGTGAACTCACGTCAACAGCAAAATGCTGCAAACCCCCAATATTGATAGCGCCTTCCTCGCTAGCGTGGAGGTTGCAACCCCCAACACATAGATCGCTAGTGGGACATACCATCCCACAAGTGAGACCCAGGGGGTTGTCTGACAGGATTGCCTTGGCTGCTCCATAGTAGTTCTGTTTAAAAAGAAAAGTTTTATCTCACAGCCTATTTCTGCCGCCATGCAGTAATTCTCGCATTACTAAGGTATAATTACAGGCGTATTAGACTTTTCACTCATTATGCCTCAGGGTTGGCAACGCGCGAGTTATATTTCTGGTGTTGCAAGTCCATAGGTTAAGGTAACCGCATAACAGCAGGTGGGTTGTGTGCTTGATTGCCACTTTAGTTGTATAAAAAATATATATTTATCGTGAAGATAATCAGTGACTATTCGTTGTGACAATCTATTTATTTATTTATTAACTCTTCATTGCACATTTAATTAAAACGTGAACAATAGGCGGACTTAATGCTAAAGCATTTTCTACCAGGGGAGGCCTATGTCCAGTAGAAGTAGAGATATAGAGGGGAAATATCTGCCTCTCTAGTATCTTTATTTATAGTATCTAGTAACTTTTCTCTCTGCTATTGTCTCTATTTAGAGAGAAAAGAAACTAGTCCATAAATTCCGGGAAAAATCACTAAGTTAGATAAGGATGATTAGGACTTTATAGCAGCGCTCCTCTTTTTTATACCAAAGAGGCAAACAAACGGCCCACATGGCGGTAAGCGGTTGATGATGATGCCATTATATAAATTTATCTATTATCGAATTGCACAGTTGCCTTGTGAACGGTGCTGCGCCAGTCAGACCGGTGTTGTGCAAGCTCTTCCCAACCAACCACGGTAACTGCTAACCTATGGACGCTTGCAATACCAGAGGTATCACTCACGCGTTGCCTCCATGAGATATCATGATGAAAGATCTTATGTGCCTATAATTTCACCCTAGTGACTTGTGGTGATAAAACCTATCTAAGGACCATCCTCGGAGACATACAAGACGCAAAAACAGCATAACAATCCGATAAGCCATTTCGGAGATAATTAGTAACAGACAAACTAACAAACAAACTCTTACCCCAAACGCATATACGGGCTCCTTGGGTTTAAAAGGGCAAATTCTCTGTGGTCGAGCCGACTCCTAAGCTCAGAGGACGATCCATTCTCAGCGGGACCACTGTTTGCCGCGCTGCCTACCCTCGCTGAAGAACGTATTTTAGTCGCGGCTAAAAAGAGGACTTACCTTGTTAGCGATGCTAGTGATGAAGCTCTTGACATCAATCTGTGTCGGGCAGGACTTCTGGCATGGCGCGTCTGCACATTTAAGGCACCTCGATGCTTCCTTCAGGGCACCTCGCTCGGACAACGTCGTGTGTTTTATGTCGTCGAAATTATTGGTTAGGGTTGGGCAGGTCTGCAATGAAATGCTATAGTATTAGTTTTAACTAAAGGTAGGGTGACAAGGAAAGATCCCGTTATATGTTGCCCGAACATAATACCTATGTAGGTAAGTAAGTTTAATTTAAAGTACATACTTCTTTAAAGTTTGCTGCTTGTCCAGTTCGGACATTAATTATTCGGAAAATTAAATGGTATAGTTGGTTAAACCAAGCGTGTGTCACACTTGCATGCCTAGTTCAGGTAGAACATAATTGAAGTACAATTGAATAAACTAAGCGCTATAGGTATTTAAATTTATAGTGTTTTTTTTAGTATTTAGCTTCCCGAACTGGACAAGCAGCAAACTTCAACTTACAGTGCATTTCCTATCTGCGTTTCTCTTCCAATGTTGTTTGTCCTTCTTAGTTTGAGCTGATGGTACCAGATTCGTGTACGGTTTTGTTGTTGGGTTCAACCGCAGCAGATTCTGAAATAATAAATAACTTAGATCGATGTATTATGTAAAAGGTACCAGTGTTTAATAAATACTTACCTTTGTAGAACTACTTTATAAACAGAAAAATAATAATTAACTATCTACTTACATAATATAAAATAGGGAAAGAAGACTGTTCTCTACCTGTAGTGATAGGACTACAGGTAGAAAACAAACATAGTTTAAGTCACCGACCGCAGGCACTGGTGCGATTCATTTGTTCTGGACCATTTGTTAAGTAGGTAGGTACTTATCTACAATTTTGTGTGCGATTCATTTGTTTCTGGACGTAGGCTGATGACAGCTATTGAAAATGTGAAGTTATCTTATAAACTACCTATATTCGCTAACGGAAACGCATGGAGCCAGAATCCTAACTGGCCGCAGTGCTATGTAGAGCACGTATGTTAAGAACGCTGGGAGAGACACACTAGAAATTTTGCGAATGCCAATGCTATCAAACCGAATAGAAATGGAGGCCTGACACCAGGAATTATATGAAATGGTGCTATTTAGAATTTGAATCAGGCAGGTATTTATTGTTAATATATCAAGCATATCGCTAAATGTAACAATGTTGTAATAGCCTACATTTTATCGTATAATGTATTATCTGACATACTTAGTCAGATAATACACTATTTAAACATTTTTAGATTACTTAATAAATAATATATCAAATCTTCTTTATCTCAGCGATAACCCTTTGGAACAAAATTGTATTTGTTGTTGTATCTTGACATTTTAAGATAAAATGTTTAACTAATCTAGTTATTCAAATCTTTAGAACCATTATTTAGCCACTTAGGCGTTCGAGCGTCTTTGTATTTATTTTGTAAATGTAAAACTTCAGTACCTAGGTATTATGAATTATTATCTGACATCAGATAATAATTCTACATTATTACATCAAAATGTAATTTTTTGCATACATCTGAATGTGGTGACGGGATCTAAAGGTCAAAGGAGTACTGCATTTGCTAGCGACTTTTATTTCATGCAAGAAGTTTTACAAATTGTTTACCTAGCTGCCTACACCAGTTATCATTGTTTTAGAGGTCAACTACAAATTAAAGAGAACTTACCTCTAAACATGAAATTCTTGCTTAAAATAGTCAATTTAATGCCAAACTGATTAAGACACTTAAGTGTTTCTTTTGTCTTTTACTCAGAAACAGGACCTACTTCCTACTTAACAAACAAGTACCTATCTAAATAAAACACGACAACACAAATATTTACAAACTGACCTCGATATCTGGCAGTTCCTTGCTAAGAAGCACTTTCGACATGTTGGTAGAAACTGGATAATTGCGTCTCACTTCTAAAAACTTTTTAAAACTTGTCGTTTTCCTTTTAAAGATTTATAAATTCACGTAAAAGCTGTCGACTGCTCACTGGCAGTGCCAAACAGCGAATGAAATGAATGAGTGCATTGTTGAATTATCGGCCAAATTATTCAGACCTTGGTCTAAAATGAATGTTCCTACAGATTCCTATTACAGTGTGGGGTAAGAATGGATCTTTACATAATGGTTGAGTATGATGTCATGTTTTTGTTAGTACATTGAATTGGTCGCTACGTAGATCGCTCTTGGTTTTGATTATTAATTCAATGTTATATATTAACTAGCTTCTGCCCACGAATTCGCCCATGTGTTATTCTGATGTATAAACTATATTACTGTAAAGCTTCATCAAAATACGTTCAGTAGTTTTTGCGTGAAAGAGTAACAACAAACATCTATCCTCACAAACTTTCGCGTTTATAATATTATAGTACAATGACTGTCAAATTAATATGAAGGAAGATTATGTTTTTACTATAGCTAATTCTAAAAATAATGCGTATGTTTGTGTAGGATTCTTTATCACCGCCTTGCACCCAAACGGATCCATGGATTTTGATTAAGGAGGTATCGTTAGACGCGTTATGATCCCTAGAGTGGCATATAATAAACTGTAATAAAAACAATACGACGGCCACCTGGTACAATAATGTACGACAAAACAATTGATATGGGTGTCGAAATCAAGATCCTGATGGGACGCTCAGGCTGAGATATATATACTTTTATATAATAGTATAAAGTGACAGTCACCAGCCGCAACATCGTTTAAGATAGAAATAAAAAAATCTTCTAAACTTGCCAATCTTAGTCACATAGCTAACAAAATAAATGTCTTGATAGTTTATTAGAAACATTCATTTTTGTTTTTCATATTATTTCTGCCTTAAATTTAAGTTTGTTAAATAACATTATTATCGTACACCGCTATGATAATTTGGAATAAATCAAATAAATAAAACAAACATTTGAACAGTTAATATAAATATATTTTGAATTATTCAGAGGCTTTACAATATTTGGAAGAATTCACTCCGTCAGCTTTATATTAAATCCAATTTATTGACACTGAAAATACTTATTTATAAAAATAATCTTATTCAAGCCATTAATATAATGTAAGCTGAAGTGAATATACAAAAAATATAGGGATGATACGTTAATACATAACACATGTACCTAATACATTAATTATTAAGGAATTAATTATAACAATAGAAATATAAGGTACCTTCTTTAAATAATTTAAATTGTTTTAACGCAATTTAACTTGTTTTGTTATTTTCAATCAATTGATTCATTTCTCAACAATGAATACGAGTTAAATGTGTAAAATGTGTTTAATAGTACAAATGATAGTAAAACAACCCATTATATTGTGACAAAGTAAACAATCGCCAGTGTTATAACAGCCCGGAATCTATGAGCGTATAGTAAAAATATTTCGGTCCAAGCCCGCCGTACAGTATAACGGATCAAGCCCCCAATAAAATACAAGTTACAGTATAAAATGCAACACCAAAAATGGCGCGACAGCTTACATTTTCTTTAGTTAAAACTAATTTCAATGTTATTTACATGCCTGGTTCTTCTAAATATTTGCATCTGAACAACACATACATTAAAATCTTACGGCTACATGCTCTGTGCAATTGCTGGAGCTTTTCATACGGTATTTTTCGTCTATGGCAACACCAACGCTGTAACGGGACAAGCAACAGCAATTGCACACACTTAAAATCAAACTTACATGTATTACTTTACTTAACATTCATATCAGGAGTGGATTTAGACATCAATTAACTTAGAGCCATATTCTTAGCAGCTGTTGCTCTAAGATTCTCTACGATGCGACAGTTAGGCGATTAACGAAAATGTACTAGTTTAAGAAGAGGCCATTTTGCAACACCCCGTGGTCAATTAAAGCCTAAACCCGTTATCACATTTGCGATTAAATACCTCCTGTGACAGTGATTTGCGTCACACAGCAAGACCAATAGCAAGCGTAGCAGACACCGCGTTAAATGAGCGAGTTCCTCACGGACCAACCGGTATGCGCAACTAGTTGTGCCATCCCAAATATTCGTTCTGTTAAACACAACTTGACACCACTAAAACATCCTTCCTGGACAGATCCGACTCGGATAGGTTAGGTATTTTTATGACCACCCAGAATGGGAAAATCATATGGAAAATTTCTATCAGTTTTAGCACAAGTTGTGTCTATGGTAAGTCATATTTGGGATGACACAACCAATTGTGCATACATCCGGTTGGTCCAAAGGAAACACTTGGTTATATGCCTACTTCGTATGGCATAGGGCTCGAATTCCTGACGAAGATAGTGCAAAGCGAGCTATACGCCTCAACTGTATGGCACGCTAAAATATTATTTCATCTAAATAAAAAGTCAACCATTTTTATTTATGTTTTTCTAGAACATTAAAAAGCAGTCTTATCTGACCGAAACGAGTGATCGAACAAATTCTCATCGCCATTTGATCGGTAATTATAAGTAGTTGTGCGACATTAAAGACAAGTTTCAAGGATATTCTCAAACCTTCACCAACGATATGTATTTTAGGTTATCTATCGCGCTGACATAAACATTCATGATTTGAAGTTTTGAAGACTTTTTAACAAAACACCGGTCTTGGCAGTGAAATACACGTTTACATATATGTTTATGAACAAAATGCATTTTTTCGTACACAAAATTGATTAGTCGATTAGAATCATCAACGGTTAATTATTCGCTTACAAACAAATACTGTACTTAATAACACCCACTACAATACATTTAATACAACAATTATTGGGACCAAATAATAATATAACCATTAATAATAAGCAATAAATCGAAAAATATAATCTCTGCTCTAAAACAAATTTCAACAATTCCATTTTGTATCCTCTACAATTTGAATGGTGATCGACCAAACTTTTGTACCGAAGTTCTTCAACAATAAAAGGAATGTAGCAAAGACTGAACGAAACGAAACAGCACATAAATACTCTGATTCACTAAATAGTCACGGACTATAAACAATTTCACCATAGACAATATTTTTCTAATGAAAAGGCAACCATTATTATATACAGCCGACAAAGCGACACAAATTTCCAGACGATTATAAAAAGCGATATAGGTACATTTACATATGGAGCTCACTCACACCTATCCACATGGTTATGAATAATGCGAAGGTACTTTGACAATCAAATGTAATAGCTATTTTATGCTCTTATTGCAGTCCATAACATATTTTACAGCTCTGTCCTGTTGTGTTGATATCTTTGTAGACGGATGGTTGGTGCGTTTTATAAAGCTATGCTGTTGCACTGGCTTCGACGTCCTACACTATCTGAAATTAGAAACACGTGTTCGATTATTTCAGGGCTTCGTCTGTTACAAATTGGAATATCTAAGAAACTGGACAGACTTTTACTACTCAATGTACTGAAACTTTGAGCATAGCTCTTTTAGAGTAAGCGCGTTCGTACCTCCTTCGCGACTACACGAACATCGGATTAGTGCGTTCGTACCTCCTTCGCGACTACACGAACATCGGATTAGTGCGTTCGTACCTCCTTTACGACTACACGAACATCGGGGTAAGCGCGTTCGTACCTCCTTCGTGACTACACGAACATCGGAGTAAGCGCGTTCGTACCTGAGTGTTTAGAGCAGTTGACATCTTCTGGTCTTTTTGGGCGGTGGTAAGGGACAGAGCACGGCGCGAATCGCCTCGTCGAAGACAGTCTTTAGCCCCTTCTGCGTGAGCGCCGAGCACTCGAGGTACTTCACAGCGTTTATCTCCTTGGACATGCCGAGACCCTGCAAACGAGAAATAGATATGGTGGTAGTACTCCTCGGACGAGCTCTACTACGTCTAAAAACTTCTTCAGAGAGATTCTCCAGCAGCCTGCTTAGCATGAGGACCCAAGACAAAGACGAATAGACAAAAAGTATTCTGTCCCTCTCTTTTGTTTGACGGAATATTTAATTTAATTTATTTAACGATATTACAAGTCAATTCAGTTTACAAATTTGGATTAAAATAATACACATAAATTACAAAATTACGATATTAATAAAAATAAGTTAATAATATCCCTATAATATACAAGTATTTGTCAAGAGCACACACTACCCAACCTCGTTGTCATGCAAAAATGAAGATTTCTACTAGAGTCATATTCATGAACTCATTCAATAGACAGAATAGATAGAATAGACGACAGGAATAGTTTTTGTCTTCTATTTCGTTGACAATACGTTATCTTGGGTGCTCACGCTAAGCGGGCAGAGTCTCTAGCGGCGGTCGATCACTCACCTGTGTGTAGGTGATGGGCGCGAGTTTCTTGTCCTTGAGCTTCTCAATCGTGTCCTTGTCTTCGCGCAGATCGAGCTTGGTACCCACCAGGATGATGGGCGTCGAAGGGCAGTGATGCCGCACCTCCGGATACCACTGGAACAGTACAATATTTATACTAATAATAAAGCTGAAGGATTTGTTTGTTTTTTTGGTTGAACGCGCTAATCTCTGGAACTGCCAATTCTTTCGCATTTGATAGCCCAATTCTTGAGGAAGGCTTTTTAACATAACGCTACGGAAAGAACGCTAAGCGATAACGAAGTATAAGCGCGGGGGGCCGAGGGTGGCCGTGGCACAGCTAGTCTAAGATAAAGATAAGCTACAATGGTTAATTGGTTTTCAAAGTGATAACCCGCACTTAAGGGGAATTACAAAATTTTATAATATCCTAAAATTCAACCTCATCGGGACTCGAATATGCATTCGATTTCGCAAAAATCCATTATCACAATCCCTTCCTAACAAAGAATCCTAGTGTGGATTTCTTGATAGGAATCAGGATTATCTATGTGGCTGTTGGATAACAAACACACTCACAACTGTATTTCTCATACACTGAGTACACCTGGTCTAGAGATACAGTGCATAGATCTTTGAGGATATCAAGTAGTCAGAATGTTCATGTGAGTAAACAAATAATAAAGAAACATTGTGTTTCTTTATTATTTGTTTACTCACAGGTCTTCCTTATTATGTGTTATCTATCTATATATATTTACTTTATCATTATATCTGTTTAATCTATTTTTAACCGATTTTAAAATAGGAGTAGTAACTCAATTCGTTCTAAATTTTTATGGTTCCGTATCTCAAAAGAAGAAAAACTTGTAAAAACGGAAGCCTTATCTTCGTTATCTACTCAATCTGGGCTTCCCCGACACAATCTAGGCCTAGTGCGGAGCTCATTGTCAAACTTCTAATTTATCTTGGAAATAAAGCAATTTGTACTTACCTAGTCCTGTCTATAGTAAACAAGTACATACTGTGGACATTTACTGCTTGCTGACGCATCGTTAGTGACTAACGTGACGTAGGCAGTATTGTAATCATGTAAATAGCTATATACAATGCTCCAAATATAGCTGTACTTACAATAAAGCCAACGATAACGGGGCTTTTAATACATATAATAATATCCGATTCCCTTTAAAATATTGCAAACTAATGCCCGCGGATTTATTTGTAGAGTTTACCCGCGACGCGAGCAGCCGGTTAAAGTGTGTTTGAGGTAAGAGGTTGTTTGTTTGGTACCTAGTGTGTTTCTGATACCATGTTTCTCTTCAACGGCTAAACCGATCGTTATGTATATTTTTACGATCGAATTCAAATTCTATGAATTCAATGCAAGTTTTTATACGCACTAGCAGACGCTGTATTAGATAAGAGAAATGTCGAATAGGTGTTTTAAAATATTATGAAAATGAATTTGTCCAAAACTGGTTCTCGAAAATATCTTCCATTGTTTGGCGTGCAGTAAAATACAAACATATTATGATATTTTCAACGTGGTCTCTATTGCTTTATGATCGACATGGAAACGTATCAAACAAAATCCTTTTTATCATTTGTTAAGATGTTATAATTTTTTTGGAGGTACCTTTTTGTCCCTTTGGGCGCTCTCTTAATATTCGGAATCTGCATCTTGAGTTCTTCCATTTTAAGCGAGGAGTAAGCCAAGCTGTAGGTAGAAGCTAAGTTCACAATGTTCGATTGGCACCACACTGAATTGTGTGGCATTCAGCAATAGCTGAACAAAGGATCATAAAAAAAACTAAGCAGAGTTTGTTGGCTGATTCTTCTAGGCTTGTACGCGAGCAAGGAATCGTCGTAAATACACTTAAATTCACGTAGTTTTTAAGCTGACGTTCCTTGTGATTTCAATGAATAAAAACCTATCGACTTTGACTTTAACTAAAAACAATGTCCTGTCTCCGTACCTTGGCTCGCACGTTCTCGAAAGACGCAGGATTGACCAGGGAGAAGCATATGAGAAACACGTCAGTCTGTGGGTAGGACAGCGGCCGGAGTCGGTCGTAGTCCTCCTGCCCTGCCGTATCCCACAGTCCCAGGTTGATGGGTTTGCCATCCACCATCACATTTGCTGAGTAGTTGTCGAATCTGAAATGTTAACAGTAAACACGTATTTAGATCCTGATACTTAGGACCGTATGCTTCTTGCCACCTTGATGGTATAAAATAAACTCTTGGCTTCAGGACTCTTGCCTTTCTGACGTTTACGTCACTGGCGTTGCACTAGAACGACCGTTCATTGCAGCACTCATTAGTAACTTGACTTGATAAAAACTATCTAAGACGGGCTTTTTTGTAAGGAGTTCTTACGTCGCGGGTAAAAACCTACAGCTTTTTTGGAGATTTGAAGAATTGTTTTTGTTCAAGGGCTTAAAATTTTTTTAAAAATAATCTTGTATCTTTGCTTAAAATCAGTTTGAAATACCGTAGGGTTTGTTAGGGGATACCCTGGACACAACCAAAAGTTGGTGATAAGCATTATTCAATATAGATTTTTTGGTCGAATTGTTTATGTTTTGGACATTTATCAGCGATAGCGGCCATTTTACGGTTGCGGGAATTCGGCGAATGGAAGTAGCCTAAGACCGCTCATGGCACTCTTCAGGGGAGGCATATGTCTAGAAGTGGGCTTCTACAGGCTGTTGATGATGACTCTTTGTAACGGAATTATGTTTCAACTTCCATTAGGTCATTGTTCGTGCGGTAGATTACAGCATCCAAGTTATCGAGTGAAGCTTTTGTTTGTAGATTTGGAGATCGTCTGCATAGAGATAGTAGGAAGAAGCAAGTTGATGTGAAATTTAA
The DNA here is from genome assembly GCA_961405105.1 of Perizoma affinitatum. NCBI lineage: Eukaryota > Metazoa > Arthropoda > Insecta > Lepidoptera > Geometridae > Perizoma > Perizoma affinitatum. The sequence goes on from OY560199.1 coordinate 3,532,369, forward strand.
TTTATAAAGAGCGCAAATAAAAGAAGAGATAAAACGCCACCTTGCGGGACACCGGCTGATGTGCAACACCAAGATGAAAAGGAATCGTCAACACGTATACGTTGCCGGCGCCCGAGCAGATAACTACGAAGCCAGTCAACCTCTGATGGAGATATGTTAATTAAGCGCAATAAGCCAAGGAGAGTGACGAAATCATTGCTGAAGTCTAGTAAGGTAAGGATGGTAAGTTTTCCATTTTCCATACCCAGTCTTATGTCATCTGTGATTTTCACAAGAGCAGTAGATGTGCTAAGACCAGGGCGGAAACCGAGCTTAAGAAGATTGAGAAGGTCATTATTGATAAGGAAAGAGCTAAGTTGATTATGGATGAGACGTTCAAGGACCTTGGAGAGGAGTGGAAGAATGGAGATAACATCGTCTAACATCTTTTTAGGAAGAGGGATTATGTGCGCTTCCTTCCAAGCTGTGGGGACGGCACTAGTGATAGCGGAGAAGTTTAGTAGGTGACATATAATTGCAAGTATTTCTTCAATTATAGGAATAATCAAATTCCGGCCAATATTATCATCTCCCATGGCGTTGGAGGAAATAGATGGTATGGTATCCTTTGCTGTGAATTGGCTAAAAATGAAAGAAGGATAACTAGGAGTTGGCAAAGAAGAAAGATAATTTAAGGTGGTAATTTTGTCATCCAAACCCATATAGGTAGACGACGAGAAGTGAAGGTTTAGATCGATGTCTAGATCTTTAGTGGACGCATCATGGCATGACTTGCCAATTCCCTGCGCTCTCAGAGTCTTCTTCTTTACGTTTGAAATAGAGGCATGAATATGTGCATCCCTACACACTATTGCAGCGATTCCGAGCGAGGAAATATTTATCTTTATTAACGTCACTAGCACATCGCTTACACCTAGCTTTAGCGGCAACTATTACTCGTAAAATGAACTCGTAAAACGATTACTCGCACCATGGACATATATCCTATAAATCATTACATAAGTACTGGTACGTATTTGAACCTTTATGGTTTTTGCAGTATAATTGTATAACTAAGTGGGAATTCGCAACGGATAGCACAGACGGTGTGTTATTATATGTTGTTCAAATGTGGTAGGTTCATAAATACCTTAAAATTTATTCACACAATACTTTACATGGGGTTACCTATCGTACTTTAGATTTTTTTAGTTGGAGTTTAAAATACTCAAAATTGGTAAAATTCGAGCTACTCTGAATCGAACAAACGAGCTGCAAAATAATAAAAATAAGGTTTCTACATCAATATTGCAAGTGGTGCAAAGAGTCGATATAGTTTATTTTATGCTCAATCTAATTTGGCGATAAAATACTTATATCTTATCAGTTAAGCCATTTTTGCTAACCATTTGGGAGCCAAAAATTGGGGAAAATGGTTACAAACCAAACAGACAAACAACTTTTCACTGAGTGCGTTTTCGCGTCGGAAAATCAATTGGTCCACGACGGGATTCGAACACACTAGTGCTCTATCACTATTTGTTTAATACATTGCCATAATAACGTGCAATAATAAGCCATGGAATAAAGATTAGAAATAATACGTCATGAGGTACTAAGATTGTAGATACAGTGACTATTGCCGACGTTTTGGTCAAGCCGGGTACGGGTATGTTGACGTATATTTAAACTTGGTCCGAGAATAACTTCCAGGTAAAAGCAGAGTTATAGCGAAGTAATAAATATAAAAACTAAAACAGAACAAAGCGATGATACCCGGTGAACATAGTTTCATACTTCACAAGGTTTAAAGGATGCTCGAAAAAGTTATATTTTATATTCATTTTTTCCTTCCCCGTTCTTTAAATTTTATCTCGGTACGAGAGTTCTTAATGTACTGTTCTTTGGCCTAAAAATGGGTTACTGACAGAATTTAATGCTATCGGTGAAGGCACGGACTAAGTTTCGACTCATTGAGTCTGCATCAGGGTGAGTGTCGAAAACGGCAACTTTATAGTTTCGTCATGTTCGTTTATCTGTCCGTCCGCGTGTAACACCGATTACTCCCTCAGTATATCGAGACCTCTCGTACAGAGATAAAATTTAAAGAACGGGGAAGGAAAAAATTGAGTATAAAATATAACTTTTATCAGTCGAAACTTAGTCGCACGCAAAACGGTATGTTTATTAATTCTCGTTTTACAATATGAATCATCAAATTCACGATAGTTAGAATTAAAACTAATAGATAGAATCGAAATTAAAACTATTCAAAAATCTATACTCACACAGTGGGGATGTATTCTCCTGGGAAGGCGTTTGTCGTATAACTGATGAGCAGACATGTTTTACCGACGGCTCTGTGAACAAAATAAAAAGCATTTTAAAAAGTGCTGAAACTTGCAGCAGCTTTTAACTATCAACAATTGTTGCATTCCTGTCAGTCTCGAACAGACGCGTTCATTAAAATCAAAGATATATAAGAAAAAATAAGATATGATTTTCCTGTGTATTGTCGTATTGTTAAGCTACATAACAAAAAACGTTTCAAGACAGGATAAATTTGGTTATGGGTACAGGCAACCGTTTAAAATAATATGAAGTCATAAATATACAGATAGCATGCGTCACGTGACAACGATGTTCCAAAGAGAAAACCATATGAGCACGTAAATCTGATTGTAGTATATATACGTGCAGTAAAATGTATGTAGAATTCTCAAAATTTGATCATCTTCCGGATTATAAAGCGTAAAAAAACAGTTTATGTGTTCCGAACGAGAGTGCAGTCATACTCACGTTTAAATCCTTATACAATTGCCTACAGTTAAATTTGTAAGGCTGGTCAAAGAGATCGCTTCAATGCCTAGTACTTTAGGCTTTAGCCTAGCCAATTTGTGTCTAATATCTATAATTGGATAAACCGATTTACTAGTTGCTCAAAGGAGGAGTATTATGAGACCTAAAATAACACATAGAATACCTTTTATCTGTGTATCACGCGGGCTAAGCCGTGGGCAGAGGCTAGTATATAAATACAATAAGATATATGGTATACTAATCCCTACTGTACTATCCTAATAACATTATAATGCAGAATTACGGATGGATGTGTGTTGCCAAGAATCTTCGTAAAGGCTGAAACGGTTTGGATAAAATTTGGTATAAGCAAGGCTTGTAATAACACATAAGGCTATATTTTATCAGGAAACGAAGCCGGGCAGAAGCTAGTCAACAAAAAAAAAAAAAGTCTAATGACATTATGAAACTAAACAAGCTTTTCAATGTGTGTGTACGGTGACCGTCTCCAACATTCCTATTTGCTACTGAGTAAACCAGCTGCTTCAGTGTCGTAAGCTGGGGTCCTGAGGCTATGCACAAAATAAAGTGATCTGCACAATCTGCCGAGTAATAACCACACAGAGTCAAAGGCCTGTTCATCATTTCAGATAAAGACTGAAGTGAATTGCCAAGATATAAGGGAGTTTATGACTTGAAAGGAGAGCAATATTAAATTACAGTGCGGGAAGGGCAAAGAGCAAAAAGTACTTTATAAAGGTCTAAATATAAAGTGGAGATGTTGAGTGGTTTCCGATTTCATTAATTACGTGTTCTATCAAAAGCGTTTTAATTAAATTGTGAACATGACAAGTTAATTTGAACAAAAGTTTAAAAATCCAGACGTGTATTGGTTTCGAATTAATTTCAGGTCACAAATAACTTCCTTTATAACTTCAAGCATTTCTAGGATCCTTGGAACTATGTAGGAGTGCGATATATGTATCTGTTTTCGCCTTTAGTTTTCTGGAGGGTATTATTTTTTGTAGTATTTTAGAGTTTATTTTATAAGTCTGACTGTAGCATAGGTTTAAGTAGATGTTAATATTCACCACTCGTATCAGGACGAGAACGTCATGACATCCTGTCAGATAATCGCACTTTCACAGGGCTAGTTGCATTGGGCAACGATATGTCGAACCGACATGAGGTAAAAGCAGAACACACTCTAGGTGTGTTGGCTAGCCAAATAACGATGTTACCTGGTAGTTAAGAAAACTCATAAAGATTTCTAGAAAATATTTTGAAAAACAATTCGATCTTAACTCCAAAGAAGCATGGAGGGAAAATAGGGAGGCATTTGCCCTCAAGCTGAAAATAATAATATTTAAAAATAATGATCAAGATTTGTTACATTTTTAGGATATTAGACAATATTGTGATTTCTTTTAATGTGGGTTAGCATTTTGAAAACCAAATAAGATTGATCAACTTCAGAAACTTTCATGGTTACTCATATATTTCACTAGAATGGGGATAAAAACTTCAGCGACTTCGGTTCAGATGATGAAAAGGACTAGATAAGAAAGATCACACGTCTTAAAGCTAATCGCCTCTTGGTAGAATTTAATATTTACCATATTCTAGTGGCAACACCCCTGCCATATTCACAGACATCGCTGGCATCAGTATTCTTATGCCGACCATAACCCTACGACCCAGCGCGTAAGCGAATGGCATTGATTTTAATTCCATTTAAAAATACAAATCAAAGTCAAAACATGGTACGCAAAATGTTTTTGGTGTATTTACGACATGAGGCAGTGATAAAACTTCTTTATTTTTTAATAAAGAAGAATGCCATGCCAATCAAATTGCCTTTTAGAAATTAAGTTCTCTGATCTAACATCCGTTATATGTTTTTATATGAATTCTGCAATAGACAAGAACTGCAGCTGACATCCTACTTCCTACTTACTATTATAAACGCGAAAGTTTGTGAGGATGGATGTTTGTTACTCTTTCAAGCAAAAACTACTGAACGGATTTTGATGAAACTTTACAGTAATAAAGTGTATACATCAGAATAACACATAGGCTACTTTTTATCAGGGTACCACGCGGGCGAAGCCGTAGGCAGAATCTAGTTGTAATTAATTTACAAACCTTACAGGTCAGGATTTACAATGTGTAGAATGAATCAACGATATGAATCAACTGTTCAAGAGTCTAGAAAAAGATTCATCCGAGCCTGTCAGGATCTCTACTCGGTTAATATATAAGTTTATCGTTATTATATCACTGACTCACCAAGGTTCCTATCGCAATTCGTGACTCAAGACGAGGTCAAGGAATGGTAAATATTGTCGTGTCTATAAAAAACTGTTTGGACGCGCCAGATTCATTGCGTCCCCAATCGATACTACAAATATTTTGCTTTCAACTGATAGGACATCGTCCGTGTTTACTTTACTTGTGATATTCCACAAATACTATTTTTTTTATAGATTCCATCTTTATCCTAGCTTTGTATGATAATATTATATTTCACGGGCTTATATTTTTCAGGCTTAGCCTATAAGGTTGGGTTGAAAAAAATTACGTTTGTCTTCCACTGTCCAACATTGTCTTTCAAAACAGCAACACATCAAATAACCTAACCATAAATAAATGCATTCTAAATGCCATTTAATACTTCTTAACAACTCCAAGCTCAAAGATCACGTCATCAATCGTTTCATTTAACACATGTGTTATTGATATTTAAGGGTAGGTACTATACGACCGTAGAATTTTATGCTGGATCGTAAACCATCCATTACCAGCTCGTTGATCGGATAAGATACCATTGCCGTTAAAAGGCAGAAAATTCATTTCACCATTTATTACGGTTACGTGGTTCTAATTTTAAGATGATAAAACTAGTTTTGTAAACAAGAATCGTTTACCTACAACAGAAATCAGAGGAACTTCACGACGTTTGTCCTCTAAATTGAATTCCGATCGTAAAGGATGTTTACAAAGTATTCGTAAAGGTCATTGCAGACGGTGTCCTTGCGCTTTGTAGCGAATACACGAGTGCTACTCTACAGTCTGGTGGAACGACAAACGCTCTCCGTCGCAAAATCACAACGCTGCGGGAGAGTTTATAAATAAACGCAGTGCTAAAGGAAATATTATAATAACACCAGTCATTCGTCGTAACCGCTTGAAGGTACAATCACACAGCAAACATGGTTTTAATCGTTACAAGATGATAACTAAGAATACAGTTCATTCTGGCCTTCACGACAGGCTTGTGAATAATTATATAATTAGTGAATCGTTCAAATTCAAGTTCTTATGAGCGAGTAAACGGATTCGGTTTAATAGCAAAATCTGTGAAACATTGTGATACAAAACGTCTCAGATTAAAATGTTACTTACACAAAAAAATAAATAAAATTTATGTTTATGACGCAGAGAAATATTGAGCGTATGATTCATCGTGTCTCATCAATTAAGATTTCTGTTTAGAGATACAGTGTCTCTTTTATTTTATAGAAAACTAGGACGGATATCGAAAATATAATTGGATAGGTTATGGACATGGTACATGTGTTTGGGTCGAACATCTTAGTTCGTTAGTGTTACCGTTTTTATGCGAAGCAGCTTAATCCATTGTAAAGCGCTTTTCTTGCAATTGGATCGGTGTGTTTGACGATGTTAGATAGGTTTTAGCACCACTCGTGTTTACAAGCAATGGATGATGGAAGACACGTGACAAGTGTTTCTTCAATTTGGTAAAAAGTAACCTGTTTTATCGACAAGAAAAAAAAACAAGAGCTCTAAGCAATAAAATATGAAAACAAATCAACAACTTGTACACACGGTTAAAGAAATAATCTATCCATATTCTGAACATGCTTGAACAAAAAGGATTTATTAGCCTCACCCTACTCAATTTAATTTGATACATGAGAACTGTTCTACGCATATTTTAATTGAGAGCATACCATCAGGGTCATTGCTCTACACTCGCTGACATTTGTTCCGTTATTATCATATCACTCAGCTACCCGGCCAGCTGATAACGCAAGTAATTCACAGGAACGATCGCAGTCAATCCGTAAAATAGAAAACAGGGTAGATTTTTGTTCCAACATGTATACCAAGCTTCGAGTGTGGTGTCCTAACCCCCAATTGAGGTACAAACCCATCAAAATAAATAAGAGTTTATTTTTATGATGATAAAACGCACTTTAGGACGAATTTTCATACATTTCTATTACAAAGCTACTTTAAAATCAGTCTGCCAAATTAATAAGGCTTCGCGATCTGCAACAGTGACAGACCGCCTGATTAGAAACGCAAAATACTAGTAAATTTTATAAAATTAAAATCCCCCAGCTTTTTCTTGTCTTTCTTCATGGTATTCCCACAAATTCCATTTATATAAGTACTACTTCATTGTGTTTGCTATACGCGAGTGTAAAGTCCATCTATTGCAATGCAACCTAGTCTAAATATGGCAATAAAATTAATTAAAGAACCTTCCGGAGAAAAGTAGTGATAGACAAACATACACTAACAATCTCATACCACAAATAAAAAAATATCCTAAACAAAACTGTTTATAGGTTTAGAAAGCAGCAGAAAACGTACTGCATTTGCAGACTCGAATCGAAAGGCAATCAAGTAATTCAAACTGGATGTACTCTCAAGAAGCGAATAGTAAATTTTTATACTTACCTCACTAATGGTTATTTTACTGCATCTTCTCAGACGGCATTTCAAACGTAGCGAAAACCTTTCAGAAGTCTGAAGATTTTCTGTTTTTAAGATATGTTGCTTAAAACGACCATTGATTGTGCGGTTGTTCCAGCCACTTTAGAGTTGCAATGTCAATAATGTGAGTCATAATTACTCATAAGAATCATATTAAGCTACCTACTTAATTCTATTAAAATGTAATAAAATGTATTTGTTGTACTTCATTATTATACATTTAAATTAGTTTGAATTGTTTTAAAAGTAGATTAAATCACCACATATTATGATTTGACGTCAGTAGCAAGTGACTACAAAATAAGGTAATAATTAATATACCACACATACAAGTGAGGAAGTCTGAACACAAAGGACATTTAACTATTGCTGAGACCTGTGAAAATTTTGTTGCATTATGATTATATGAAACATTTTATAAAAGTACGAAAGTTAATTTTCACCCCAAACTAACCCAAATCACAGAAGAAGTTGGCTTCAATTCATCAAAGGGTATCCCTGTCTAATCAGTCCGGCACATTGCGATGTAAACTCCACAACTAAATTCATACCAAAACCCATTTTAAACTTCTTTTAGGTAGTTATAGTATTAAATGCGGTTCAAGTGCACTACCACAAACTATAGTGAGTAATGAATGCGTCATAGCAGCTTATCACGAACTCGACTGCGTTGAGTACTTGCTATATACATAGAATAGGTAGTCTGTAGTAAGTTGAATGAGCTGATCGCTGGCTTGGCAACAACTCGAGGGTAATCATAATTTATACTGCACTTTTCACTTTAATTCAGTGATGAAGGGTTTGACTCCGTCACCGGCGACAAGCAGCAGCGACAGGCGACAGCGGACAAGCGACACTACCGATTCCTATACATTTTCTATGTATTTTCATACTAATCCAAAGAAAATGTATATGAACCAGTAGTGTCGCTTGTCGCTGGTGACAGACTCGAGCCTTTAGCACTCGAAAGTCGTTCAAGCTCGTTCCCAATTTAGGAGAGTGAATGTTAGCCGGCTTTGTAGGCAACAGTTTTAGTATACCTATATCTGTAGGATGGACGAAGGCAGTGGCCGAGTGGTGGCCACGCGAGATAAGGATCACGCGGCAGACCACCAGCCAGGTAGTTGGATGATATTGTGAAGGCGTTGGGAACGCACTAGGTTTGATTGGCCCAAACCGGGAAGAGTGGCGTGCTAGAGAGGAGGCCTATACCAAGCAATGGAAGATTAGATAGATAGATATTTATTAGGATGAAGGCATCTATTCTGTCCAATACGTTAGGTTTAAATGGTCGTTGATCGTCGCACGGTTAAACGAGTCAAACAAGCATGCATACATGATTTCACATGAATGCATTTAAACTGCAACGTCTGCGATGCATGTCTATTTTCGTTCAGGTTTTCTGCTTACGCAATAAATATTTCTCGGTAATATTCCAAATCGAAAGGTCAGAGGTAATATTCTAGTTTCATGGAATCTTTTACAGCAGATTTATTTAAGCTCAACTTCAATATACATAAACATATTAATGGTATTTATTTACAATGGAAGACAAAAATCTATCGTTACACATATAAAAATCTATTAGTCCAAGGCACGTCCAAACATTATAGTGGACATACCCGCATAACATACCCGCGTTTTGAATAGTAGTTAGCATTCTGCGTGATAGATAGCAAGCCCATCGTTGCTTATTGGAACACTAACTGATGGATGACACACACCTTCGAATTTGGACGGGAGTCTTATAGTTGTTGTAAAGTAAAAACAAAGGCTGGAAATGTTCACGAGGTATCGAATGAAGAAAAATCATTACAATCGGAAAGGCGAACCCGAATGTCAGCTCACCCACTGAATGATGATGATGATATGAGGCATCATCAAGTCACGCTTCGCTGTTTTTTTTTTTGCTTCCTCACTATGTTTTTCTTAATCGAGTTTTCCTACTTAAGAGGGATTTCTGGAATAACCCGTTTTCAGCAAGTGCTAAATCAATGTATAAACACGTCATTTATTTATTTGACTGTTGGATGTCTATTTATTTAATTCTTATTTATATATTTGCCTAAATAGTAGCGCACATTTAAAATAAGCCGTCCATTCACTTCCATCCCATTAGCAGAGCTCACGACCACTTTATAGAAATGGGTGGCCATTTAAGCTGAATATCGGTTATACTCCGTGGTAGGGCTCCTAATGTGATGCAGAAGACCTATGATAATACTATTAAATGGACACTTACACCGAGATCGCACGGAAGACCGCCTAATAGACCGGAATAGTAGGTACTCAGTTAAATTGATTGGCGCTTATGAGAACACTAGTGAAAGATCGCGACTACGGCCGAGTTATATCCATCCATCTTATTGCACGCCTACACATCAAAATAAACCTGCCCTCCAAATTTCAGGGCTCCAGGACCAACGACTGTGCACTGATTGTCAGGCTGTCAGTCAGTAACGCAAATATTTTATTTATTTAGATTAATTTATTTTATATCAATATATTATACAACAAATATAACCAATATATTTGCCAAGTGTTTAATAAAACGTGAGAAGATCAACAATTTATACTTACGCTGGAAATGCGTACAGCCGTATACGGACTGACAAAACTTTGTCATTTGGTAAGGAAAAAACGTGGTCTTTTCACGACTGCAATTGGAACCCGGATTTAGTGGTTATTCGTATCTTCTATCAAAACAAAAACAAACAAACATGCTCACGACTGTCTTCCACATAGTGGACATCCTCAGATACATACTCAGTGAATAGATCTTTGAGGATATCAAGTAGGGGGTAGTCAGATGCACGTCCAAACATTACATTTGATACATGCCCGCGTTTTGCAAGTGAGCATTACACGTGACAGGTTGCAAGCCCATCGCCGCTTATTGGAACACTAACTGATTGCACATGTCTTCAAATTTTTGGATCTAGGGCATGCCGGTTTCCTCACGATGTCTTCCTTCACCGTTTTGAACACGTGTTAATGCGCACATTAATTTTTCGAGTGGAAAAATCCACTGTTGCACGACCGGGTTCGAACCCACGACCTCCTGATCAGAAGTCGGGGTATCGCCCACTAGGCCAAAACAAATATGCATTTAAATTATATTTGAAATCTCATCTCAGTTTATAGCTGGAAAATATATTTGGTACGTTGCGGCGGACTTCCACTCAGACTGTGTACTCGTCCGACGATCGTAAGCAAATTGCTCGAGTTTGATAAGTGTTTTGCAGATGAAATTCATACAACATCAACGATATTATTTTGCAACGAGCTTTCGACTGTTTATTTCCAAACAGAATCGTATTCTGACTTAAATTTACCAGCGACGCGACGCAAGGAGCCCGTAATATGTGCTTTGGGGTAAGAGAGGTATGTTTGTTTGTCTGCTACCATTTTTCTCCGAGACGGCTTAACCGATTGCAAAGCAGTTTTATTTGCAATCGTTTTGTATGGCTTCAGGGGTGGCTCTTTGATACGTTTTATCGAAAAACGTAACTCAAATAGTGTTGACTATGGAATACAAGTTTTTGAATTTTGTAATTTAACTGATGTTATGTAGACTGTTGACAACTGTTAGACAGTAAAAACCGCCAACTTGTATAAAACTTATCCAAGAACGACCTTTGAAGTCATGCGAAACGATTGCAAGACAAACACTAGAACCGCTTTTGGGAAAAAGCTAACAGACAAATACACGAACAATAAAAAAAGAATTAAACATGCGAGAAATAAGGTACTTTATCTGTCCATTAACACTGTCGAGTGTAAATACTTCATCTTTGGTCCAAATTTGGTAACTCGCACAGATATTATGTAATACGAGGAAACAATAAAATTATGTCATTTATTGGTATCTATATGTATTAGGTAGGTAATATATCTAGTTATAAATGCGGTACCAAAAGGATGTTTATTGTAATATATATATATATATATATATAATATGTATAAGGAATATATGAAAACCAACTTCAAATAAAGGGAAGTTCATAAATAGTCATAATATGGAATTTCATCCCTAATTTTTTCACACTTAGGGGTGGGATTTTTTCATAAAATGTATATTTTAGGGACCACACATATATCCCACCAAAAAAACAAATGGCAAAAATCTCGCGTAACATACACACAAAAAACCGAATTGAGAACCTCCTCCTTTTTTGGGATGTCTAGATCGTTTGAGATATACTGGGTGTCCATTAAAATAATGTTTTGAAAAGGTTAAGAGCATTGGTCGTATGTGCTGTTAATTCATATTATCACGTTGGAATGTTTTTGCACTGTTAAGGGCTTGAGGGCAGTGAATTATAAAAAGTGCAAGCAGTCTTTGTTTTAGCCCTGCCTGCCAGTTTTTTCTTCCATAACGTTTTACCCCAAAAAAATGATAGCCTTACTCCATTCTTATTCAACTGGCGCTACGGCGCTGCATTAAAACTTCTCATGCCACGGTATTGACTAATATAATTATGCAGCCAAGAAGAACCGTTTAATATTCAACAAAATGGATTCTGCAGCTGGCAGAATCCATTTTGTTCGTCTGGAGGCTGGACTCGTCCGACGGATGACATTATCAAATTAAGCAAGCCGGTATTGAAACCGCATTGTTATATTTAGAATGAAATGGACGATAGTCGGATGAATATTTCCTTGTTTGTTTACGGTCTGCCCACGGTTTCTCCGCGTAGTATCAAGATAAAAAGTAACCTATGTATTATTCTACCTGCTAAAGAAATCGGTCCAGCCGTTACGGAGATTTTAGCAAAACCAACATTCAAACATCTCAATAATCAACCAAGTTTTGACATTTATAACATCAGAAAGAAGTATGGGATGAAGAACTCACATCATACGTCATCATCGTCACATTAAATCAGAAACATAATTACGATATAGAATCGGCAAACGCGACTCGTGCACTAAGGGTTCCGTACCGCCACAAAATGTAAACTCTAACGTGGCATATATAGGTGTAGTACTTAATATAGAGTACCTTTGGGTGTGGAACCCTAAAAATGCGACGGCTTTGAAGATGAATACTTTTACCAGACATGCGAAAACCGCATCCCTTTTAGGGTTGAAAGCTTCTACAAAAGCGTACTCAAGGGAGCAATAGAAACGCAAGGGAGAGAAGGAAAAGCTTAATTCACACAAATTATAATCAAAATCAAGTCGTATTGGCATTCTGTAAAAAACACGACCAAGGCTAGTGCTTGAAATGTGAATCACAATAATGATTTCTGCTTTAGCTTAAATTGACTGCAATCGGATACAGAACGAATGAATCCAGACGATGGCAAATTGCAGAGGAATTTCCGAACGGTGCTTGCCAATAGCCAACACTACAGTGGGATCACGTCACTATGGAAACTAATCGAATGTACGTCTCAGAACAAAGCACGTTCGAGCGGCCTTAGAAGCTGAACTGTGCAGTAAATTGTGTTCCATTAGTCCATTTAGACCTAACAAGGTAAACGTAAAACCTCGATTACACATCAGTAACAAAGGATTTAAACGGCGTATAAAGATAACAGAGCACGTGCTCTTACATTATAAAACGTTGTCGCTACCCAGCGGGGTGGGAAATAACATTACCAGGCGGAACAACAATTTGTACACCGTACGCCGCTGAAAGTAATGACGACGTTTCCAACAACAAACATTTAAAACCTAATTCGTGCAATCATTCAAACCCGATGAGTTTCAGTAATAAACATCATTTCAATACTTGATGTGTTTTCTACAGAGAATTAGTTAAAGGTAGGACTTTCTTACAAACAATTTTGCCAACTATATGTAACATGCGAAATCTAGACCAACCTCCAATAACAAAGGCCGAACAGAACTTATTGTTCGCTCAGCAAAGTGGAGGTCATGTATGGTCGCTGAACCTATTCTGTTTAGAGCCGCAATATCGAAGTGCGGAAATGTAAAGAACCAATACCGGCCTAGTTAAATTTGCATGGACGTTCTTGTCTTCTTGTCTTCAGGAGAAAAGTTAAAGAGCATCTGTCTCTCTAAAAAATGTATTGTATTAGGTTGGGGAAAAAGTCTTTTCGCATTATTGTATGTATGAACTTGTAATAAAATCTCTTTGGCTATACTATTTGTATCTGGCTGGTTTTGGTATCATTAAAAGTTTAAATTTTAAAGAAGATAATTCCAAATTCAAATTAGGAAAATGTGTGATTTTTATTTGTTTTTCGTACTGTTAAGATGAGTGAATCTAATGAAGAAATTCGATACATTTTAAAATTTTACTACAAAAAAGGTAAAAATGCAACGCAAGCCGCGAAAAAAATTTGCGATGTTTATGGACCTAGTGCAGTGTCTGTGAGAGTAGCACAAATTTGGTTTAAGCGTTTTCAATCCGGAAATTTTGATGTCAAAGATGCACGTCGCTCTGGTCGCCCTATTACGGATAAAATGGATGCCATTTTTGAAAAAGTGGAGCAAGATCGGCATATCAGTAGTTACGACGTAGCTGAAGAACTGGGAATTGACCACAAAACAGTTTTGGCGCATTTGAAAAAAACTGGGTACACAAAAAAGCTCGATATTTGGGTACCTCACGAGCTCACTGAAAGAAACCTAATGAATCGTGTTCTCATTTGTGATTCTTTATTACGACGTAATGAAACCGAACCATTTTTGAAGAAATTTTTGACCATTTTTGACCTCACACATCTTTAGCCACTCAGCAAAAATTAAGAGAGTTTGGCTGGGATGTGTTAATGCATCCGCCGTATAGTCCTGACCTTGCACCTTCAGATTTCCACCTGTTTCGGTCTCTTCAGAATTCTTTAGGCAGTGTCAGGTTAACATCACGAGAGGACTGCCAAAACCACTTGTCGCGGTATTTTGAACAGAAGCCCCAAAGTTTTTATAGCAATGGGATCATGTCCCTGCCTACAAAATGGCAAAAAGTTATCGAACAAAATGGTACCTACATACTTTAGTTAAATGTAAATAAACTATATTAAAAAATGTTTTGAATTTTCTTAAAAAATGCGAAAAGACTTTTTCCCCAACCTATTATATGTTTTATAGTATCTATATATTTTAGCATGGTTTATATATGTTTAGTTATTTTTAGGATTTTTTTTCTGTAGACTATCCTACTTCTATAAATACATATCTCTAGCTCAAGGTTTGCTGGAAGAAAACTCTGTTTAGGGTTAAGCTCGCCTCTATACATGTCATTTAATTCTGCCTATTGTAAGTTTTTATTTGTGTGTACAATAAAGAAGGTAACTGAACTTGGAATCATATTCCATAGAGCAAAATCAATTTTGAAGCAAAGTGCTGAGATGCGAAAACTTCGTATCAATTTTATTATCTAGAAAATTGAGTGTTCGTTGAAAGAACACGACCAAGAGACTAATTGAGTAATTCCATCGCCAACTCAATTCCTGAAGACTCGGAATTTTCAATACAGATTTTTCAAAGAAGCGTTTCGATTTCACATCTTTTCCCGAACTGTTTTAGAGCGTTCCTTTTGATGTTATGAGAAACTTTATAAATAGCTCCGATAGCAATCAAGCGCCGCAAGATCATAGATGATGTAATGTTGTGGCTGCTTCAGTTCGGAACAGCTTATTGTTTCACGAACAGCGATTTCACGCTGCTGTTTTGTTAGCAGCATCTTGCTAAACGCGTTGATGGCATAATTGTTATGACCCACTTGGAGAAATGTCAAGCAATTATATTACGGAGTGTTACGAAGTCAGTTCTATTGTGACTCATGAAGTCACTTCTGATTTATAGATAAGGTCAAGTCTTGGATTGCATGGTTGTAATTAGAATTCCTGGTCGCTTAAGATTTCTATTGTACGAAGAAACTCGGGTTGTTCGCTTGAAAAATCTGCTCCGTTAACAATGCAGCTGCAGCCTGCAAACAGGTCAGAGCGATCACGAGGCACCAGCTGGAATTAGGGCAGTGTAATTACTTACACGCTCGGTCCAGCGTTCGACCCGGCAGAGCTGAAAGGGCTTTGTGTAGGAAATCGTACGATGTTACGGTTTGTTAGGCTTTTCGGGGCATCTCTATAGCGTATATTGTAATAACAGTGCTGTAGGTAAGGAAAGTTCTGTTAGTTTATCCGTGCTAAACCCGTCATCTATTTTCATGCATGATTAGAAAGTTGAATTTCTAGCAGCTTGATAGCTTGTGTGACTGATGTCATACAATACATTAAATCAAGACAAGTAGCTGTTTAGGCACGGTGTCACTTTCGAAGAAAGTAGTTGACGATTAGAGATTGGTTCCGGACACCTTTTCGATTGAAACTGCAACATTACACCGAATTAGGAACATATAATGACGTTAGTCCAGTTACTATTATGCACCACCAACTCGTAACTTTTAACTAATTTGCAATCTAATATTTCGCGTTTCGTAAACATCGGATATTCTAAAATGCTTTGATTTTTGTCAAGAATAGGTCTTTGCAACGTGCTCATAACAAAGTCTAAGCGAATCTTTTGATCCCTGTCCTTTGTTTACGCCTGGTCTGCAACCAGTCTTGTGTGTGATTCCCGCGGGGTTCTCGAGATCTCGACATGATGATACGATCTATTACTTATTCTGCGGGAGTGCCACAGAAACAGTAATAGTAAGTACTGTATGCTTCAGCTTTTGTCTTGGAGCGAAATTCCGGTAGGTACCTACGTCCGGATCGACCGGTTCGATTCCCGCAGGAGGGGAGCGCAAGGCTACGGGTTATTTAGCACAAGCGACATGTGAGATGCGTTGAGGTTCAGATTTGGGAGTCAAATCTGGGACATTATTATGACAGGCTAGTTATTATCTATTAAAATTCCAAGTTCCCCGGACGAGGAAGCTTGCCCGGAACTGCCCGAAAGAATCAGTTACTGCTGAACAACTTTCTTGGATTATTATTGATTTGAGTGAAGAATCGATGCGAAATGTTAGACTTAGTTAAAAGTAAAGAATTTTGCCTTGATTGAGGTGTTACGTGTCATGTTTGGTTAATCACGACTTCGAATGTTGATCTCTGACGTCGTTCACAGTCGCCGTATGCATTATGTGTCGTTTCCCACGTTTAGTCATTTGTAATGCGCTCGGAAGCTAATGTACAGTCAGTCCCATTCACATGATGGTATTTAGAGACATTAGCGAGACATGTTGCCTGTTTATATTTATTACTGTTGGGGAGACTTATCAAATGATTTCTCCTTTTTGTCTATAGCAATAAATAATTAACATTCAGAGGTTTAAATAGCTTGAGCCTGATTTAAAATTTACGGTATTATTAGTCCCTCATTGACAAAGAATCAAGCCATGGCCGGTAGATAAACCAATTAAACTAAAACCATAGGTTTTAATAATGTATTTATTCAAAGTTTTGAGTGAAACCATGTGCACAGCGCTGCCAAAACGAATGTTTAGGACCATTAACTTTTTAAGCTTGACTAAATATTAATATTGATTCGTATCTTATTCGAGCTACGTCGCAGTAATATTATTCTTGGTATCTTCATGGTTGAAGTGGGAAGGAGACTCGACAACTGAGACCGAGCGGTTCTAACGAACTTTTTTAATATTCAACTCATACGCAATGCCGATCCTCGTTGACTGTAATTTCATAACTTAAAAAATAATATTGAATAAAATAAAGCACAATTCTATCAGACATAAACGCTAAGATGTCTAGCAAGTTTCCAGGATTGTTGATCAAATCGAATGTTTCAAGTTATTAAATTTATTTTCAGTTAGAAAATTTTAACGGTTTTTGAGCTTTACTTTGATACAAAATTTAATGGTTAGTCACAGAGAGGGTCGAATACGCTTGGTTAAGGCAGTTCAATCAATCGCGGTATTTTTTTTATCTGTTGACGACCAATTTTTGGTTTTGATGTTTCTAGCTGAATCGACGAAAAAGTTCTTATGAAATAGTGGCCAACCCTTTGTTGATACAAAGCCTGGTTCTTTGTTCATAGCCGCACGAAGGCCTGTCACGTGGTTCACGTGGAAACTAGTCAGGTCACTAAGCAAATAATAATAAACAATAGGCACTATAGATCAGCTGATTTCCGATTACGTGAACGGACCCGATTCGTCCCAGTCTTTGCCTTCCGATATCCGATTGTAGTCATGTCTCAGTCATTACTATACAGTTAAATTATTTTTTTGCAATTTCCTTTAAATTTAGCAACAATAGCTCGTTTACTTTATTATAATAATGTTACCTACTTGTAATTTTACTGTTTCTTTTTATACTGTCTTTTTTTCTGGTTTGGTTCTTCGTCAAAATATTACGACGTTAAACTGAGATAGGACCTTTTCAACCCATATTTACCACTGCAGCATATACTGCCCTCGTTAGCACTGGTTAGCACCCACATATTGTATTCTACTGTAGTTTATTGTTTTTTAATTGTTTGTCTTTCTTGTCATTTGTGCTGTATCCGTATGTTTAATAAAAAACTATCTATGTATCTATCCTTCATTCAGCACTGGTGTGGTACCAATAGATTCAATTCAATAGAGTACATACATAATTTGATTGGGGCATTCGTACTACAATCTCGGAAAAGTCCTGATGCGGGTGAGTTATGTCCGTCGAGCGAAATTTTACGAGTTGCTGCAAAGTAACACGAAATCTTCTATATTTCCTGGCGATAATTGGACTAACACTGGATTATTTTCAAGCTGAAATGTTTACTTTATGCTGTGTTTTTATAATGCGGAAGGCGAGTGTGAATTTGGAAGGATATTTGACACCCAATTAGTTGAATTACGAAAGTCAACTGAACCGACCTGAAGGTTTAAAACATAACTATATGATTTAGCGTCCGCTGCGGGTTGCATGGTAAATTTCGAGCTTATTTTTTTTTTAATTTACATACTTCTCGTCTACACTTGATCTATTGCAGAGGGCTTCAATAAGCATAGCAATAAAACTTAACTAAAACCTTCGTAGAAATCATACATCAATATGAATATCATATTCAGATTTTCTGAAATTCCACCCCTACAGGAGTTGATGAGAGCAAGAATAATGAATGATGATGATGTTTGTGTCGAAATCGAAGCGGTCGAAGTCGCGGCCTAGCTTTTGGTACGAATTACTTGGAACTGTCTGCTTTGGTAAGTGGCAAAGTTCTTTCCATGGATCAAATTCCTTCTAGATAAGTGCACACGAACACACTAGGTAATTGGATTACATAGAGGTCTTATCCAGATCATGCGGACATGCGTGCTCTATCCCAGCTGTCACAGCTGAGATATAGTTAGTTGCGGAGTGACACTGCTAATGGAATAGTTAGTTCATGATTCCCGGCTGGAGCCACAGATGAGTCAGTAGTTTGTGAGTGGAAATGGGGCTGGGAACGAAAGTGTAGATATTTGCACTCGTGACCTGTAGGGTTACGAGATGAGAGGTCAGAAAACTGGATTAAACTCACTGAGAGATGATTGTGATTTTGTGATGAGCAGACTATGTTGTTGTTTCTCGAATGTCGTTATAAAAGTTTTATTACAAAAAAGGACAAAATACCTGAACCTACAAAGTTTTACACATAAGTTTTGGCTTTTTGGCTAAATGTCTATTAGCCCTACTTCAAGTCAAATAATGCGATCAAAGAAATTTAAACCTTTCGTCATCTAGCATTTTAATTTAATAAACGAGTGCAGACGGTATAATATTTAAATCCTTAATTTCTTAATTGTGGCCGAAATTAAAGGTAGCCTGCTTGTGCAAGTGCTTGTTTTGGTTTTTGAATGCAAGTCCCAGACTTTGATGTGTGGTTCTAAAATGATCTAGCTCTCCACCGAATTTTATAGAAATCAGTACAACTTGATTGAAGAACTTACAGCCTTACAGAATTGAAAATGAAAGTATAAAAAACATTATTATAATATAATTGAAATTATCGTTGTTTTTTGACGACAACTCGGTATCAAGTCGGTAAGAATCGCCGAAAATGCACATTGTTTTTAACACGATATGTAAACAAAAAAGTTTTTGTGTTTTTGGCTCTCGTGCCCGAATGCGTCGTGCTTACACGGCGCGTATTTTCAATTCACCTATCTATCACCTTAAATGAACTTTGTGATTTCAATGAATAAAAAATCTATTGACTTGGACTTTGCAGTAATAAAGTATTACAGTACAGTAAAACCAATCAAGTGTAATAAATGGTATTGTATTACTGCAATAACAGACAGTTAATTCAACTGTGACTGCTATTCAAACCTTTGTTATGGTGTGAATCAGAAGTTATCAAATATATTAATATATATATACACAGTAATACACAGTAATTGCATGACTTATTGACTGACTGCCTTAAGGTAAAAAGTAGCCTATGTGTTATTATATGTAACTATACCTATAAAATTGAGCATTTATAATATATATGTATGTATCTAAGTATATATTTGGATTTAAGTATGAATTATTTGTATTTATATATGTAGTTTACTTATATTTGAAATAGCTAGTTATTTAATAAAATAAAATTTACACTTATTTTGGTAATCCTTCAAACGCACTATCACCCCACTCTTCATAACACAAAGGTTAGCCGGAAGAAAATGCTAATTAGCATTAAGGTCATGTATGCACTTGGTTTATCTTGTGCAATAAAGCATTTTCCATTTATCTATCTATACCTGTTCCAAATCAATCTAGCTGTTAAAAAGACTATTAGCAACAAACATTTAGACCTTGAGAAGCTTGCCCATCAACAAACATAATTATTCTGTGTAGTTTTTTTTTTGCTAGAACTAGGATCTCATTTGTCATATTATAATGAATAGACCATAAACATAAATGCCTGATAGTATTTTTCAACATGTTATCAGTTTATCTTAATTCTGATAACATTTATGCACTGTATTTTGATGAAAACAGATGTCAAGTAATATATGACTTGACAGAAAGATACAACTGATAATCAATTTTACCATGAATTTTTGTAAATATAGATTACAGTATGGTAAGTATGGTTTGACGACCTCTATGGCGCAGTGGGCTTAGACCCGCCTGAGATGCAGAAGGTTGCGGGTTCGATTCCTGCTGCGGGACAAATGTTTGTAATGTTTGTCTCGGGTCTGGGTGTTTTCTATGTATAATATGTATGTATTTACAAAAAAAAAGTCTGCTTAGTTTGGGGCTAGATGATGCTGTGTGAAAAATGTCCAGCATCATACTTTCATACTTTAAGTATTTCACGCTTCAGACATTAGTACTTCAGACTTTCTTACATTCATTAAGCCAGTCTTTCTCCTAAGAATATCCTTCCTAGGTGATAGCACCCTCTTGTGGATGCTGAAGGCACTCAAGAAAAAGGCCATTTAAAATTTGGTGGTGTTGAAGCAATCTGAGATGACAATAAATTATTTAAAAAATATTAAAGTCATGTGGGAGGCATTTGAGTGGATAATAAACACCCTGTGTTGACCACCAAAAGATTGCATCTACTCTAAATAATGTAATGTACTCTAATGTAAGAATCCTGTCTTCTCTTTTCTGTTTCAGAGGATTCATACAACCCTAGATATATAAAGGATTGCTTCAGATTCCTGACTGATTCACATGACAGCCAACTTAGGTCAGCTGACAAACTTTTCTTCGCACCCCTTAACAAATGCTTCATGGAATGTAATAGGCTAGTTTTTGCTCAGTCGGTAAAGAGATCACTCCATACTAGATACAATCATACTAAGTATCATACTACTAGTATGGACTTCTAGTACAATTAGTACTAATAGTACCATGCTCAGCAAAATTGTATTGAGTCATTAGAATCTATAGTACTTGAATTAAATTTATCTCTAAATCTGAACTTCTTTTTATCCTTCATACTTTGCAGGCTAAGGACTGTAATTTTAATAAATCACAGTAAACAAAAATAAACTAACACACTCACGACTGTATTCCCTATTATGGAAATCCTCAGAACATACTAGGTGAGTAGATATTATTTGAAGATACGAAGTAGAGCAGAAGCATGTCCAAATATTATATTTGGCATATGCCCGCGTTTTTCATGCGCCAGCATTCCATGTGACAGGTTGCAAGGCCATTGCCTCTTATTGAAACATGAACTGATGGCACATGCCTTTCTAATCATCAAAAAAATGTAGTAGTCTGTAACACAGGTAAAGTATACCACAGACACAGCTGCTAAAGTATGTGGAATTATATCAAATAATTTTATAAATTGTGTTTAGTGAATAGAATATATTTATTGTTTGTTGTGTTTGGTAAATAAAGATAATGTTTTCTAAAAAAGTATCTAAGTAGTTTATCAGTCATGTAGTTCCCATAATACAAGCTCTGCTCTGCGAGAAAAATACAAACATTTGTCTCGCGGCGGGAATCGAACCCGTATAAATTAATGCATGACAAAGAGACTTTTTAGTTACTTTCAAATGTTACATGCTAGCATATTAGTCGTACAAAATAGACTAGGAAATCGAACAATACACTGGGATCGTAAATATCCGTACTTTATCTCCATACAATTTGTTCTTTAGTAGGGCTTGAGCCGTCAGTCATACATACCAAGACAATTTAAAATATGACGTCAACACAGCAATTTAGAATGTTACGACAGAGTAACTTTGTGTTGTTACAAGATTGCAAACTCAAACTCACCCGTCCCCGACGACCACGCATTTGATTGCCTGCATTACTCCGTTCTATTCAACCGTAGTCACAAATAAAACACAAATCACACGGGTGGTCTCGAGCAACTCAGGTTTTGATCACTGCACTCGATTCCTACATTCAATCAATACGAAACGGCATCACAATCAACACTAACGAAAAGCACAGTTTTTAGATAATAAAATTAGTTTCATATCTCTGCAAGATGATAAGAACTACAATCCTTTCTTTACAATTTATTTTATAATTACTAGGTACGTTTGGCCGACGTGCGCTCTGTCGGTCGGCGATAAAAATAATGTTACCAGAGTAAAAATCTCAACACCCGAGAGAATAATATTATATTTATTTACAGTACAAATAAATATAAATAAATAATTTTAGACATTTTTCGCACAGCATCTAGCCCCAAACTAAGCAGAGCTTGTATTATGGAAACTACATGACAGAAATATTATTTTTTCGGAAATACATACTTGGTGTCGACTAAGCATGCGATAATTCACGCATAACTTGTTGGATTTACATGACCAAGTCTAAGGAAAATCAGTGTGTATGTGAAATAATTACACTTGGAGTCTACCTACTTGTCGTTACCACAGGGCCGTGGTATTGTTTGACTGACCTAGTTACCTAGTGTACCTAGTGTACCTACTTCGTACCTACCTATCGTTTATTATTGAAATTACTATATTTGTTCTAAATTAAGTATATAGTGTACCTAGTGACTCTTACTAAAGTTAGTAAAAAAATATTAAAAGTCATGATAATACAGTGAAGCATTAATATATCGATGTAGACACGGTCACAATAATCGTGATGTGTGAATGACATGCGTAAATTATAACGGCCGTGATTTTTATCCTGTGATATAACACTGACAAAAAAAAAATACTTCACGACCGACGTTATGGTTAAATAAAAGTACCTAGCTATAATTTCCATGCCTATAGTCGATACCATCGACTGTTCATTAAATAAAAAATATTATGTTAGCAATGCACGATACATGCCACGCATAATAGAAGTTCAAGTTTGTCTTGAACAAAGCTGTATCTTTTGATTGAATCCTATCTTATCCTACCCATTAAAATTATAAATGTGAAATTTGGGGTGTTGGCATGTTTGTTGAATCTCTGTAATGGCCTCTGTAGTGATTGGAATATTTCGTGATCTAGAATAATACATATCCTACTTATTCGGTTACTAATTAAAATTATTATTATTTAGCGTACATCACGCGGTACAAAATTACACACACGGTGTACATTATATCAATTTTGGGCAACACTGGTAATAGACAAACAAGTATGTTTTTTTATTTGTTTATTTTTATTTGCGTTTATCAAAACCTATCTAAAAAAATAAAATGGACAAATAGAACCTAAAGATTCGAAACATAATTGAACAGAGAAAGAACATTTCAATCATTATTTTAGAACAATTTAAGAAAACCGGTGAAAAACTCACTTTTGACATCCCTAGTTCTGGAAACGCATGCGCGATTGTTCTCGTCCTGTCTCTATTTTTTTGTCTATGGTAAATCCAATATGGCTACTTTTACAAATCGATTTGTGTTGCGCGGTATTGCGTGATCCGATTTCCGTAAAAAAATGGCCAAAGGCGATAAAGATCTAGAAAAACCAATGGTGAAAAATGAGTTGCCCAATACTGAGTGTCGGAGCACTGATAACGAAGATGCAGATTCAACTCCGGAACAGCCCTTGGATATAGGAGAGCATTATTTAGTGCGGCGGACCGATGAGTCATGGCACCCGGCTGAGATAATACAAACGCGGTACAACGCCGCCGATTCTACTTATGAATATTACGTGCATTATGTCGGCTACGATAGAAGACTTGATGAGTGGGTTTCCCGACATAGGGTTATGTCTGACAGGTTCGATATTTGTGAACAAAATAGTAACAACATAAACGGCGACCGACTGCTCACAGACAAGTCCGGCCGGAAAATAACAAGGAATCAGAAACGTAAACATGACGAAATCAACCATGTGCAGAAAACTTACGCCGAGATGGATCCGACGACTGCGGCGCTCGAGAAAGAACACGAGGCCATAACTAAAGTCAAATACATCGATAGGATCCAAATCGGCAAGTACGAGATCGATACATGGTACTTCAGTCCATACCCTGAAGAGTACGGTAAACAGTCGAAACTCTGGATCTGCGAATACTGCCTGAAATACATGAGGCTGGAAAAAACGTTCAGATACCACATCGGAGATTGCACACGGCGACAGCCCGAAGGAAGTGAAATATACAGGAAAGGTACAATAGCCATATTTGAAGCAGATGGAAAAGAACACAAAATCTACTGCCAAAATTTATGTTTACTTGCTAAACTGTTCTTGGATCATAAAACACTGTATTTTGATATTGAGCAGTTCTTGTTCTACATACTGTGTGAAGTTGATAAGCATGGAGCCCATCTTGTTGGCTACTTTTCCAAGGAGAAGGATTCCCCTGAGGGTAACAATGTGGCATGTATTCTAACACTACCTCCATTTCAGAGGCAAGGCTATGGTAAGCTACTGATCGCTTTTAGCTATGAGCTCTCCCGCCTTGAGCAATTAGTTGGCAGTCCAGAGAAGCCGTTATCAGACCTGGGCAAGCTCAGTTACAGATCATACTGGGCTTATGTTTTATTAGAAGTGCTGAGTGCCAGTCGAGGCACCCTCAGCATCAAAGATTTGAGTCTAATGACTGGTATATCCCAGACCGATATCATATCAACTCTACAATCGATGAATATGGTCAAGTATTGGAAAGGGCAGCATGTGATTTGTGTCACTCCAAAAACCGTTTCAGAACAGTTGACTACCCCCAACTTCAAGAAGCCACGTTTGAACATTGATCCTGCTGCATTGCGATGGACCCCTCCAAACAAGCAAGGGAACTCAGCTAAAGCCAAAAAGTAGTACAGGCTAACAGGCATGGCTGAGGAACTGCAGAGTACTGACGAAAGTTCTATTCAAAGCAGGCCTGTCTCATTGAAAGTTGTCATAACTTTAATACCTATGAACCGTTTATAAGTGTATCAGTGTTATTATTCATGACTTGGTAGTCAACTTTGCTTTAAGTTTAAATGATAAATGCATTTTCTATAAAGTTAGCCAGTAAGATTCTCCAGTGTTAGGGAATAATCCCAGCTACAGTGAATGTTTGAAATATTTAAAAATGCAAACAGTGTTTTAAGCAATTCTAAATATATGAGCATCATGGTTTTTTTTGTTAAATCACACAGAACAAAGTATGAGTTGTTCATAGTTCAACTTTCTCATTGAAAAAATATGTATGAATTTTTCACATTGTAAATTAGATATTATAACTACTTGTAGATGCATCGTCTAGGAATAAATTATCTACTTAGTTGTGTAATTTTATGAAAATTTAAATCCAGTGTGTAAAGAATACTCTTTCTTTCATGTAGTATTTTCTCATTAAGGTAGTTATAGTTAATATTAGAAATGCAAAAGTATGGATGTTTTGGTGTTTGTTATTCATAATCTTCTTAATGGCTGAATTAAATTGGATTAACTTAGGCCAAGAATAACACATCTAGGCAACTTTGACTGGCCACCATGCAATTGTAGCATGGGCAGAAGCTGGTAATACATTTAATGTCAATAATAAATAGTGTAATATTTACTTTAACATAATTTGGTTAATTCTATGTAGGGTTATACAGTTTGGTTTATCTAAATAGAGTGCTGTGTATCTTGTGCATTTGAACAGGTTCAAAATGTTTTATTGTTCATTTTCTACCTGCAAATAGAGTTGAGTTAAAAATATTATAGAGATTATTTGTAGTTTTAGTATATAATCTTGAAATATGTTAGTGTACCCTCACATTATAAGATCTGTATTTTGATTGACCACACTTCAGTTCCTTTTGTACTGGTAATAGTGATACTAAACATAAGTTTGTTTGAATTTAAGTTGAATGTAAGTTTTGTAGTTCTTAGATTTTAAGTAAAACATTATCTAAATTTTTGTCAATTTTCGGATTTGGATTTTGTTCTACTGATACGAAAATTTAATTTCCTCGTTAATTACTAGATTATATAGGTATACTAACCTGAAGTAAGTGAAGCTAAGGTAAATACATGCTTAAATATAGGTAATACCAAAATATAATGAAGGTCACCAATGTGAATACATCAACCCCTGCAAAGATTGCATCACACAAAGGTGACCAAACTATAATTTAACTCTTGTGAAATATCTATTTTTGAATCTTCTGGAATATATACAGTAAATTTGTAGGATGAGGTTAAAAATGTTTCTAAACTCAAATAGGTGTACCTATGTATTTTCTAAATGCTTCCAAAGCAACTAGTGATTTTTCTGTTGCTGTGTTTTGATTAGATTCTGTGAATCATCAGTTTTCACTGTTTATTTGTGATAAATTCTTAATTTTAAGTTAGAAGTGTGGAAGTTCGTCAATAAAGTGAGGAAGAAAATATTTTTTGTTGTTTTTCTCATTGCCATATTTTATGAGTTTCTTAATTTTTATTTTGTCTATGCCAATGCTACTTTTCCAAACTAAGTGCGTTCCAGATATGTGAGATGAGATATTTTTCTGGTTTCCACAATGGAAGTTACAACGATGCTAAGTTTGTGGGTAGGCTTTGCTATTCTGTGCCCATCACCTCCCTGTATCCGGGAGATCGATCTTTATATTCGCAGGCTTTTGTAAACAGCACAAGCTAAAAAAATTAGCTACCTAACGCCATCTATCGGTGAGTAGAAATTAGATCATTCAAATGCATGATACGAGAACCGCCATCGTGATTATCAAATGGGAAAATGAATTGGGATTGAAAGGGTACATCAGGTCCTTCGTTACCTGCTTAGAACATGCATTAAACCTATCGGATTACGATAGGTAGGTATAATACTTACAGCGCTATTCTGTGGCAATTTAGATCTATCGTTAGTCCTACCTAGCCTATTCGTGATATACCTACTAAATAAAACAACCCATGCACAATATCTATTAATTCAATTTATTACGTTTTTCAATTACAGGTCAGGTTAGTCAAGGATCCAAAATTACAGCATAATGAATGTAACCACCACTTTTCAAAATTGTTTGTGCGTCTTGAAATAACGTCTAAAAGTCATAAGACTTCATGAATAATTTCTGAAATAAAATCTACATTAGCTAGACTATGTCAAAAACCTTAACAAACGCGTTGATTAAAAATGCGTTATCACAGTCAAAGAGGTGGCTAAACTCTTATCAGGCCAAAATTAGATCACCAGGCTTTGATAAAGTTGCATTATTTAATGGGAATGTATACAAACAAAATTGGTACAATTAAGTGTACGCAGGTGTTTTCTACATGGAACACGAACCTAGGTAGGTATTTAAGTCATTTTCTATCACAAAGTTTAGTCTGCTGGTGGTTATAATTTGACACTGAAGACCGCACCTTATGGCTCGTTGACAAATAATAACGCATCGATTCGTATTCCTCGGAAAAAAATAGGCACAAAGTCATAGCAGCAAGATGGAATAAAACTGCCATAGGTAGGCAGGCTACAAAGCTGCGTTTCGAATTCAATAAAAGTGGTGGTTACGTTTATTAATAGCAGGATTTTCGGATAGTGCAGTAATAATTTCGAAACGATTTTTCCATGATCACTGAAAGGTGTCCAAAATAAGGTCATATTCCATCACATTTTCTAGATTATTTCTGTTTAATATATCATTATTTTTGGTTTAACTAATACGCTTGGATAAAGAAAGTATCTTAAAATTAAGGCATGTTACATCAATTTTGCTATTATATTCAAATAGTAAAGTATATTTTCTATAAGAAAGTTAGGTACCTTTGTTTCTACTTAAGCTTGCAACATGTCGAAAATATATCACCAAACACAGACCAGCATTAATTTTCAACATTTTAAATACTACAATTTTATTATTCATCCATTGGAGTAGGTACTATGATTTGAACTCGAAAATAAATGATTGCATCTCAAATAAAAAAGATTTTCCGCCATGTTACACTAGATGGCAGTAACCGATATCAACCATGTGCTCTAGTGAATGCGTTGGTTCAAATCACAGTACTTACTAGTATAGTATTATTATTTAATATATGTGACAGTACTAAACCATTTATTATCAGAACAGACTAAACAACGTATTATTGTGATATCTACATCTAAATACAACACTACGATAGAATACTATTAGTGTATAGACAAATTGCTTTAAAACTAGTAATAGGTATTGCACCTAAATACATGATTATCATACTAACATCTTGCGTGAAGGATCATTTTTCAAATTGATACTACTTATTTCGAACCTGGTTCATAAAATACCATTACCAGTAATCGAGTGTTTTATTAAGTTCTAACCTTATCATATTGTTACAAGGCTCGCGCAAAGTGCCGCGGTGGCAAACAACTTGCGGGGAAAATGTTGTTAAAGTTTGTACAAATGCTATTACATTATACATGATCGACAGAGATACGGCCAAAGCGACAGTTTGCGCGGTCCTTTATTTTACAACAAAATGTGCGACCGAAAACCGATCCGAGATTCTCAATACGTCCGCTAGGGGCGCTTCACACAAAACGTCGGACGTTATCTGCATCTTTTGCCATTTCAGTTGTTCACTGACTATAGTTTGGTATGTAAAATCATGGTTATAAGTCACCGATGACGTCGTCAGTTATGCACAGAAGATAGCGTTCTTTGACAGTTATTGATAGTAACTTTAGGCAAGTGATCATCATTTGACTTGTCCAACATTCGTCACATACGAGATATATAGTCGGGGGCAGTTCGGACCACAGAACCCTTTTGTAAGACCGTGGTTCGGACCATTTGTTGTAAAATCTGCTTCGAGAATTTAAAAGTCATGTAACATTATAAAACCTGTGATACAGCCTCAATTAGCAATCGGCCGTTTATGAACGAGGTTCGAATAGTTTTTTGGCATTATAAAAAATGTAGAAACGTAACTCACAATGGAAGGCAAGCAACATGTCAGTTGCATAACACACCTTAGAAATTACGTGATTATTGCTAAGTTTAATCATAAATTACAGTGCATGCTATGGAAGTAAACTATTAATACCAACAGCTTAGGGGACGCAACGCATAAGCAACAGATGATTTGCAAGGAGCATTCTCACGATTTGTCACAAAATTATCTCCACGAGGCGAATAGATGGCGCTCGGCAACCGTCATTTAATTTGATTGCAATTCGTTCGGTAGTTTCATTGGCTAACATATAACAGGAAAAGAATGGTATGTTTATTCTTGTAAACGGAGACTAGATTGAGGTTTTAGTGACCCTGAAAAATATCTTGTAGAAGACTACCCACACCTAGACATCCGTGTAGGTGCTGGAAGACAGCGAGAATGTGAAACGGCGTAACCGAGTGCCGTGCCGGTTTTTGTAGGTAGTTTTTCGAATTCAATAAAGGTTCTTAGATAGGATTCAACGCGGCTAGGGGGAGCGACAATATGTGATAGAGGTGGTTTTCACATTAAGAGAGAAACAAACACGCTTACGACTTTATTCCCCATGGTGCACACCCTTAAGTTACCAACTCAGTGAGTAGATGTTTAAGCATACCAAGTAAGGGGTAGTCAGAGGCTCGTCCAAACATTATATTTGACACATGCCCGCATTTTGCAAATAGTGAGCATTCCACATGACAGGTTGCAAACACATCGACGCTTATTGGAACACTTACCACATGCCTTAGATTTTTTTGTTCAAGGGCATGCTGTTTTTCTCAAAAGTAAAAAATATATAAAATAAGAGGTTTTGGATTTGAAAACATCATCCCTTAAGCTTCAGATAAACTAGAACGAGACACACATTTCAATTGCTATAATCGGGGTTTAATTTGTACTAGAGATTTTAGACCTTGTTCCACTGGTAACACTATTGGACTGGTAACGCTATCACTGGTAACACTATTGGACCTTCGCTATCAATCACGCGCATCACTTTGCTAGAAGAATAGTTTTTCAATTTAATTGTGCTCCGGTTTCGTGACCCATTGATTTTTTTTATGAGACATATTCAAATTGTTTTATCTCCCTATATGTAATTTCCACCAGACAGGTATTTGTCCTAAATTTAACACATGAATAGGCTTGGAAATATGTTCAAACAGTATCAATATCAAACACTAATCATACTTGATTAACATTCCTTTAAAAATACAATGTTTTTATTATAAAGCGCTTTTTGTAATATTATAATACTGAAACAGTGTTTAAGTATCATATTTGGTTTTAAAGGACTTAATTGATTCATACAATGTTTCCTACATTTCTTTTTTTTACTGAACAACGAAAGCTTTCTTACATCTATAGAAAGGACAGCGGCACACTGAATATATCTTTACATTAATCAAATGTACTTTTTAAATACGTTAATATGCCACCACCTTTCGCAAACACAGCAATACAGAGCCTTATTAATAAATTACACGACCTAATTTAATATAACAAGTTTTAAGATTCAAAATAACGATATGCTCCTATATTACATACCTAAATATTTCTGAGATATAACATGAGATTTCAGGTTTTCAAGCATGATTACACGATTTTATAATAAAGCCTATCGCCATATGATAACGACCAGATAATCCAATAATTTCTTACACATTTTATAAAGTTTAGACTTTTTTGAACAATCTGTTATAGAATCCTAATGTCCATTAACTCGTAGCTATTCTAATGCTACTGCATTAAAGGTTAAAAAATGTATGGAATTGACATAAGCTAACGATATCAGACCACCCCCTTAGACAACAACCACTTTCTGTTGCCGTTAACGCCTGCCAAAGGTTGGATTGTATGGAAATGACATTAACATTTCAGATGTCACGTGACTGCTGCCTTGACGCATTTGCGTTAGCGTGAAAGGAAAAGCTTGAGGTATTTGTCTAACGGCCCACGTGACATTGCGTTAGCATACATTTTAACGTTAACTTTTGAACGTTGAAACGTTTTTGAGCGTCATTTTTGGACGATAACTGCAAAATAGGATAGCTACGAACTGTATGAACATTAGAAAGGCCTTCCCAAGTAAATATCGATTGCTCCATACATGACACGGACAGCCACACTCGACTGTTCCTTGCCGAGAAACCCTCAAGAACATTCTAGAATAAGGAAACAAGCAGTGTCCTTTCAATACTTTACGCGACATGAGATATATAATTTGCTATCTTACACACAACGATCTATGTAACATGAGGTATGATATTGCGTTTCGAAAAATACATTTTTAAGTCAACATTAAAAAATAAAGCTTTTATAGAATGGCACGACGACGTATTTACTTTGGAATCATTAAACAATATCACAAAATAAATCACAAGCTAGGATCATTAAATACAATAGGGTTTTTATATTTTATACCATAATATAATATATTGTCTACATTTTCAACTACCAACAGGTACGCTTAAATGGTTATTATATTCGCAGAATAAATATTATTTTTTTCGAACAATAATTATTTTAAAATATATGAGATTGACCATCACACCACTAGGCTAATACAAAAACAACACTAACTACAAATTAACTCTTAAATAAGATAAGTTAAGTAGAATTTTAACAAGAGATCGACAATTCCTCACTTTTCAAACGATTAGGTACTTAACGTTTAAAAAAATCTTCAATGATACGATAAGTACCGAGCTTAAAATGCTATACTGAAATACTCTTCGCCGACAGAACGGTTCGTCGGAAATCACTCTTAGTCGACGGTCGGTTTCACGAAATACTCTTCGTCGACAGAATGGTTCGTCGAAAATCACTCTTAGTCGACGGTCGGTTTCACGAAATACTCTTCGTCGACAGAATGGTTCGTCGAAAATCACTCTTAGTCGACGGTCGGTTTCACGAAATACTCTTCGTCGACAGAATGGTTCGTCGAAAATCACTCTTAGTCGACGGTCGGTTTCACGAAATACAAAGAGTATTTGTCGTCGGTTTGTATTACGAATTGGTTTTACTTACGTTGGTAGGCGACCCGTTCTGTAGGCGATGCGTATTTCTGTATACTATAGTAAGCTCTTACCCAGGTACCACGTTTTGTGGCAAGTGGCTACGAAGTGCGAGTAAGCCCTACCATTCAGGTAGGTAAACAAATCGGTGTGCTGACACAGAGCTATATCCGGTAACGCCGCGGTCTTTAATAAGTAGGAGCCGTGTAGTCGATGTTTCCTGAAAAACAATCGCTTAATATAAGAGCTGAGATAAGTACTTATAAAAACTAGGATACTATTCATCTAGCTGCTAGAATGCATAGAAGAGCAGAAGTCGCTCATCAAATGCTGTCTGTTTGTTCCGGGTCTAGATGTAGTGACCACGGTGCTCATATTTCCTGATACCTACGATACAGGGAAACCTAGTGTGGGGTCAGGACTATGTGGCGTAAAAAAAAACGATTTATATAGATGTCTATCTATGAGGCAGTTGGTTGTTATACCTGACTGCTGCTGCGAGAATGGTGGCTCGCTGTAAGTGGGCTGGGGGTCGGGTGCGCCGGGGTAGGTCGGGAAGCCACCAGGGCTTCCCACCGCGCCCTCCACCTCGTAGGCGGGGGCGAAGGCCGCGTCAGCGCCCATGCGGAAACGCTGGAACGCGAAGAAGGCGCAGGCCACCTGAAGAATAATCCTTGTATTAGTCAAGTTAATCATTATAAGATATCAAAATGTAGTTAGTTAGTTTCAGTCTGCGTCGTTCTACTGCAGGGCAGAGTCCTCCCTATCTCCTCTAGATCCTTCTAGGTCCTGGGATATTAAAGGTCAATCCTTCTTAAAGAAGTCAATATGTCCAGCCATCTGAGTCTGAGTCTGCCGCCAAGTCGTCTACCACCATTAGGGCACATTTTATGATTAAATAGCATTAACCATTTCAATTAATATAAAAATAAGCGCTAAATATTTACTGTCATCAGTATGTACTTGTGTTTGTAGAGTATCCAAAGCGAGTCACTATGACCCTACAACACAGTCTCCGCATAGACCAATGTCAATAGGTTTTTATTAACTGAAATCACATTGGAACATAATATGCACTTCTGCAGATATTTGTTCCGAGTCTGGGTGTTAAGGTACACACAGGGAATCCTATTGAGGAGTCAGGACGATGTATGTGTAGATGAACGTTGCGCTAACTTGCGTCGCTGGTAAAATAGCATGAAACTTTTTTGATCTTCGTTAGATATGTGCAATTTTAAGACCAAATAAAAAAAAAAATGTAAAACCAATAAGATTCAAGTTGTCCAACGCTTACACTTTGACCGGTCTATGTGTGAATTCATACGCGCAAAGTTGGCCTCAAACTTTATTAGTCGGAGGTAAAAAAATGCGTAAAAGGAGCCTCTACGAGGCGCGTTGAATCCTTTAACCACACTAGTTCATTCATGACCGATCACTGGGCCATTTTCGCAGATCACTAACCTAAAGTAGGGTGGCCAAGAAGGACCGCTGACAAGATGAAGAAGAAAACAATTATGCTCC
This sequence comes from Perizoma affinitatum, assembly GCA_961405105.1. Classification (NCBI taxonomy): domain Eukaryota; kingdom Metazoa; phylum Arthropoda; class Insecta; order Lepidoptera; family Geometridae; genus Perizoma; species Perizoma affinitatum. The sequence continues at coordinate 3,566,098 of OY560199.1, forward strand.
TACACATAAGACGGGAGCGTACTCACCCAAGCAAATATAGAGAAGAAGCTGAAAGCGATAGCGCCCTGCATGTTGTTGGCGGTTCCGGGTGGCGGGTTGTCGGTCTTGCCCCAAGCGTTGGACAGGTAGCAGAAACCGACAAAGTATAGGAACGCCCAGGATGCTGAAATTATAATACATTTAAAAACATAGCGTAAAAGTAGGAGTCACGACTTCAGTTGGAAAAGCATTGCACGATGTTGTGTCATTTAGGTTTTCTAGGTTGTAATGATTTAAAATGCTTTAAAAGTTTTGAATACTTAGCCACTGGCATCAATATGCGAACTTTGACAAACTACCAAACCCATGCTACTGTTTGAATTTTCAAAAATAAGCGCACACGACTATTTTTGAAAGCCAAAAAGTTGCATAAAATTTTGTCAACGTTTAAAATTGGTGCTCGTGACTGTACATAAATACTTTCAGATAACCTTGATAATTATGTTTGAGGAGTATGTTTTCGAAAAGGCTATTATCAAATAGACACAAGAAACGAACAAGGTTAATCAAGCAGAACCATTCGAATTGTAACTCGTTAACCGAATAGAAGCGGTAAAACTCGGTCTGATTCCCAGTAACTCGTCTGGTTCTACACGTAAGTTAATAGGCACGTAACATTAGAACCACGTCGTAAACGATTACTGGCAAAGCGACGTAATTAAAGTCTTCACAATTTCGCTACAAAGGTGCTCTTTTCAGGTCGGACGTATAAGGCTAGGCTAGGAAAGGTGAAAATAAAACAGTTACACATAAGTAGGCAGTAATTTTCGGTAACCCTGCAATTATGAGCGAGAAGCAGCAAGGTGGAATTTTAATGTGATCGATATATCAATGAAATAAATCTAAAAATCAAATAAAGAATACACAGGATGATTTTACCCAACAGAAAATGAATTGACGTCGGAAAGCGCGGCGAAATTATTGACGTCGACTTGCGTAAATTCATTAAGAAGTAGGTATTTTGGTCGAACGCAGAATTGGTATTTTGTGAAAATAAATCATTTTCACCAAATAGCAACGATATAAGGCACCATAATACGATCTATAAACTCAATTACACCAGTCAAACAGATTAAAAAGACTATTAAAAGAAGGTAGGAGGTTTTATGGCAAATCAATTCTAAAGGTGATTTTCTGAAGGAAAACCTACCTACTTTACGTACCTCTTGGGTAAAAGGAAATAAAATCAGTCCTTATTTTATGCACCTACTCAATAGCTAACTCACCTAGCCTAGCATAACCTCTCGTCTTCCAAAGAACTGGGCTAGACAAATGCCATTTGTTTATTTAAAGTAATTTGTTTATTCATATTATTCATTAATTGAGGGCACATAATTAACATTTGTCAATTGGATTTGGGCTCGTTGGTAGGGTTCAACCTTGACTTTTTAATTTTACCTACATAAATTATAAACAAACGGATGCTCTTCTATGTAATTTATAAGAATCACAAAAGGCAGGTAGGTAATCTCTCCTGTTTTGTGCTATTTACCTCAATCATCCATTCGATATCTGGCCCGTGGAAATTAACGTTATAACGAGTATGAAACTTAACCAATAAAATCCGAAGGGTCAATTTATATGACCTCGACAGGTTACTAATATCGTTAATGGAAGCTGATTTGACTCTCTTTCATTCCATTGTGATGTGAACTGAAACTTTTATGCTTTATTATTAGTTATGTTGTTTTTTTGTTTGAACGCTCTAATAATATCTAAATCTAGATTTGAAAAAAAATATGTTTGCATTTGATAGCCCAAATTAATGAGGAAGATTATTTAACATCACGGTACGACCCTTTGGAGCCGAGCAAAAGAAGTAATAGCCGTGCTATTACTTCTTTTGCTCGGCGATGCGACTTGCTGGCGGGCGATGGGTCGGTCGAATATAAAGAGGATGCAAAAGCTAGAGATATGGAGAAAAGGAGAGTAAAAGTTGACTACTAGGGAAACTACCATGGACATCCTCAGACCCAGTACCCAGTACGCAGAGCCGTTAGGATACCAAGTACATATCTTAGACACCAAAGCTTAGTCGTAGTCGTTTTCTAAGAGTGAAAAGGCGAAATTCATGTCGTAAAGTAACCACTTACCCGAGAAGCCCATATCAGCCAGCACATAATGCTTCCTGGTCTTCACAGATGACATCTGTTCGAACAGGTATTCGCCCGCGATGAATGCGACCGACGCCACAAACCCGATCACCGAGATGCCCACACCGTAGTTGCAGGCGTTGGTGTCGTTGTTGTACACGCAATACTCCTTGCCGTCCTCGGCCGTGCGCCATCCCTTGGCTGATATGCAGCCCATTACGATGGTGGCGAACAACTGGGGAAATAACACCAGTTTTTCCGTTCACAATAAATTTTGACATCGAAAGGCTCCTATATATGAGAATTATAGAATGCATTAGAACTGTCGATAATTAATAACGGAATGCGTTTTTGCGATATAAGTTTTTTGTATTAGGATACATGCGATCTTACACACAGCTGAGATAATAACGCAAGGCCGCGATCGAAATAAGAAGTTTGATCGACCGTTATAATTTATAAGTTATAACGCAGCTGTGTGAAGGACTCTTAATAACCCTCGATGAGCACTACACCACGTATTGCAGCGCCCCCTAGTGACATGTGACATTAAAACCTATGTAAAAACCTTTTTTGATATAATACAATACAATACGCGTACGAAAAACTGCGTGACAAAAATTGGTTACACCTTTTAACATTCCATCATCTCTTCCTAGTGACTTGTGGCTATAAAACCACCCTTAGAGTCATACAAATGCAAAGACCCGCATCATAATTGGTTAACTCGTTTGGCAAAATAAATATAACATACAAACAGACATTTTATCATACCCAAACATATGTATGTATGGACTTCTTGTGTCGCAGATAACAAAATATGCACCAAGTATTACCTATACTAGGTGCATTTTAAATACCCATCTGACACATTATATACCCTGACCCTACACTAGGTTTCCCTGTTTCCAGGAACTATGAGTACCGTGGGACCACAACACAACCAGGAACAAATATCTGCAGAACATACAACCATTTGTCCCGGAATGGGAATCTCCAACATCTGCTTCCCATCATCAATGCTTACTGGAACTGGGGCTTTAACAATATTAGGAATAGTTACTTCTGTGTTAAGTGGGTCTGACTAGAAGGTAGGGTGAGGAGATTATGTGGCATGTATGCCCTTCAATATCAGACATGGAAGCAGTAAATAAAGCATAACTTTGTTCTCTCTGATTCAATTAAGACCTCTTTGTTTACTAAATTGACTGACTCACTATCAAAAATACACCTTGTATACAGATCACATGGTTGACCTACTTATTGAAGGGCAGCGCAATGCTTTGTTACATAAAATGTAGGTTTCCAATAATTATACATAATATGAGATTATTGAAGCCCCTAAGCTGAATGAAAATGAAGTGTTCTTCATTTTCTATTTATATTGGACAGTGGTATCAGAGAATATCTGAGTTTTGTAAAATTGATTCTGCAGTTTCTAGAACCTTTTTGTCTGTCTTGTTCATTTTTGTCAATTAATTTATTCTATTTAATAATACAGGGAAATTAATATGGAAATATCAATAGGGTTAATAAGAAGGTTATTTTCAAAAGATTCAAGATCAAAAATAAAAGGTGTGTAAGTAAGGAAGCAACATATTTAGGAAAGATTTAAATTTAATAAATCAATATTTACATAAAATGTTAAGTACACATTATATATGTACCTTAGCAATAATGTAAACTGATGTGCAGTATAACATTTTCCAAGGTCAAACCTAATTATTTATATATCCTTGGATTATCATCTAGCAATATATTTAGTAGAGATGTAGGTACACATACAATACTTTTGGATTTCTACAAGATTCTTTTTTTTTGTTTTAGTAGGAACTTTAGATGTGTTCTTGTTTCCCTCAGTCAAAAGGTAGGTCATAAGTTAGATTTGATGTCACCATCGTAATCTAACTCGATTATACGACCAACCGACGTAACAACATTATAATTGGAACAAATCATTGAAGTTCGGACACCAAATTGATTTGGCTTCTTAAATCGATTCAAAATCTAAGTAGATTAGGTACATATATAGTTGTAGATTCTTCACGACTCGCGTCTTTGATTTAATATGTAGACCACCCACACCCGCTACGTAGAAGTACAAAAGTCTTACCCAACAGACCGCCCTGACAATCACGGGAGGCCTTTGGATAAACGCCTGAGGGTCGAAAGCTCCACCAGCTTTACCACCGCCGTACGCACCACCCGCTTCCATCATCACTGGTTTTGTTATATCTTTGATATCTACAGCAACAAACTCAACTGCACATTCACGCCTCAATATAATTTCAGCCTCCGCACGCACCGAATACTAAATTCGTTTTATTGATCGCGCAGGCAGTCGGAATTTCAGTGTGACAACTGGAAAATGACATTTCATACATATACCCCCCGCTCAGCCGCGCATGTTTTGACATCGATCCGCTGAAACTAGCTCTCATTGGCCGAAGAAATAAATGGCGGGCAATTTCACCAATCGTGTTTGCGAATGCAGAAAATGTATCTACTTCCGGAAAATATGACTCTGACAACAAGCTGAACACGTTACGTTTCACTCAATATTTGTAAATTGAAAGGATTACTACGTGAAATGGAACGACGTTATTTTTTTTGGGCTCAGATACAGAAGTTTCAATCAAACAACGTTTTTTATGGCTGTCGGCCAAATATTTAATGCTATTGAAGATATAAGTACAGATGTTTAAAAAAGATGGCGCTTTTTAGGTGATATACTCACTCTTAAGAAAGTTGTGATTTTCTAATCGTCCTCATGATAAAAAGTTGAGCAGAGTTTCAGTATCCTACAGTATCAGGGAAGACTAGTAAAATAATATCTGTGCCCATAGCATCTATTATAAACTACGATTATTAAAGTGAACATTTAACAACCTTTATACCTAATAATTTTCATTTTCATATTATTACGAACATAGTTCATTGAGCCAGCAAAGATTTTTGAGTTCTACTTACAGACAAAATAAATATAGTATTATAGGTTTTACGGGTCTAACGCGTTTACCTTTATCATTTTTCCGACGTTTCGACTGTATTGCAACAGCCGGGATCAGGGGATGACTGGAGTATATAAACGACGAGAAAAATATAAAAAGATAAACGCAATAAAGACCCGTAAAACTTGTAAGAACAAATATTACTATATTACTTACTCTTTTAAACAATCCGGCATTTGTATGAATGTTTGTTTGTGTTAACGATAACTGCCTTACCGTTTATTCAATCCTAATGAAACTGAGTACCTAGTTATGTTATATAAAATGTTAAGATTTTTAAAATATTATCAAAATGTCGAGGATAGAATTAAGTGAAAACAAGCAGTAGGAAAGCTGACCGAATCACCATGGGGGTTAAATAACTTTGAAGAATAAGAAAGTGTCCAAGCTAGGAACCCAGTTCACAAACCTCCTTTTTATAGTCCAGTAAAACGATAGTACATCGTTTGATTTCCGTAATGAACTTCCTACTAGTAATCAAATTTTCAAGAGTGAGAAATAAAATACGATCGTATTAGATATTACAAATATATTTAATATTCATTAAGAACAGAACTATAAAATAAGACGTAAGGATGTTAAGCTGCTTCCAATAATATTATAAATACAAACAATTCAGAATAAATAGTTATAAAATTGCCGTCACACATAGGTAGGTACGTTAAATTTTGACTAGCTTACAGAATAAAAACAAATAGAGTCATGTTTAAAAAGTTATTCTGAACATGTATATTACTAGCACCCTTCTAAAATAGAAACAGGTAAATCGTGAAAATAACTTAGTAAGTAGGTACATATTATGTAAAAATAAAACGTCTGTAATATACCCACAAAAGTTTGTGTTTTGCGTCAAAGAAAATTAAAAATAAGGTATGTCGGTATGTGGATGCAGGTAGTTTTATGAGGCTGATATTTAAGAAAAAGTAGGACCTATCTAACTATTCATTAGCATTTATTTTTGATAGCTTAAAAACTCTTAACATAAAATTTATAGGGAAGATCATCAAGAGACCTTGCCTAGTCATTTATCAGTAAAAAAAGTGATAATGGTTTGATGCGTTTGTCTTCAGCTGCTGGGCTATCTATTTGACACCACAGACAGTTTTAAGTTTTGACACCACAGACTCGGTATGCCACCAATAGGAAGACCTAACGACGTAATTTTGTTGACCTTTATCGCTTTTAAGACGATGCCACTATCGGAATAGGTAGGTTGGGGCCTTACATTTAGGTATACAAAAGTTAGTAGGTAAGTATCAAAATACAGCATGGACATTCCTGATCTTTAAAAAATATTTACAAGATCAAGCTTCGTGTAAACTGTGCTATAGTAGGTAAGTTAATCTATTATTAGACGAGTTATTTATTGTACATTCGTGAAACCTATGTTATTTCTCGCACGCTATGGCAATCAGTGAGTGATAAATAAATGATAATAGTGACAGAATAATGTCTCACGCAATTTGAAGTGGCAGGAGTTGATTTAATTTAATTTACACCTCCTTGTATTCCGCGAACGAGCAAGCAATATTTGGAACTGGCTAAAAAACATTAGGTACGTTTCCCATATTTTTAGGTTAGGAAAATATATCAGCAGTTTCCAAACTTGAATGAAGATTTCCGCAATGACGAGTGAAACCTATTTACTTATACCCAGGGGGGTAATATGTAAATATTACCCGATAGAATCCCTAGTAAGTTGGTGTCCCTTGTGATACATTTATAACTGGCATCGCCATAAGACACTAAATATGTACTCAATAAGCACATGGGTACTAACTTTTGAAACTGACACATGACAGTTTTAACAAATAAAAAAAAAACTGGATGTTTACTACAATTTACGAGTTTAAACGTTCAAACCTATAAATCATGGTAATAATCTCGTTTTATTTGAATATTACGCACATGCTAGGTAGTTAGGGATACAACATAGTTACACAATATGACCGCTGATGGTCTTCAAAAACTATTGTGAATTAGATCATACATATTGTGAAACGGCGGGAGAGCGCCGCAATTAATAATGCCAATGAAGATTCTCGAAATAAGTCAAAATTTATTAGATAGATTAGATATTAGATATTAGATCTGGTGAAGGACCAGATAGCACGATAACGTGAAAATGGCCGTTTTAAAATATGGACTGCAAGTTAATGCTAATGCCGTTACTCATACTAAGTATGGCCTTTAGGTATGACTAAGGACATGCTAACTTATAAACTGCTGTTATTTGAGATCTATCCAAGATTCAATTCAAAATTAAACATTCTCGTGTTAGTTTATTAACATTTTTATGAGAAATTTCTTATACAGACAAAGCAAATCTGAAGATACATTTAAGGACAATCATAATATGTAGGTATTATTATAGCCAAAGAAAAACTGCATGTCCATATTATCATAGTACAATTACATGGTCTATTTCTAATAAGAATATCTATCATACAATTCCTAAATCTAAACCAGCTATTTTGTATAAACTCTAACTATTCTAAATATAACATACGTTCTACAATTTTATTGTACATGGAAAACTAACTACAGGGATATATTTATCTATGACTTAATATAAGTAATATAAGTAATTATTTACAAAAATAGCCAAATTTTTGAACAAATGCTAGTGTTGTCCCCAATAAGAAAAGTCAAAGATAAACATAAAAATTGGATTCAATAAAATTAAATGATTTCTATTGTTGTCAAAATTGTATAAAACTCTACAATCGTACAAAATTCTACAAAACTATGAAAATATTGTACGCTCTATTTTATTAGTTATTCTCATATTCATAGTACTTAAGTGGCAGGATAAAAATTCATAGTACGTTCACAAGCAATAGCTCAAAACGAATTGCTCTTGTCATAATGGAAAAAAAATCGCAAACAATAAGGCTTTCTACACACAAAGGATTGTAACCCTAGCGTAGTAAAGCCGGGGTTTAATCAGATAGCGGCTGTCATATCTGACATTCGCTTAGAAATTAAGGTCACCATAACGACCAAATTGAAACCCAGGCTGAAAAATTAAGATGCTTTTGATTAAACAGCCGATAGACACAGTATAAATCTTTGGAATTTATTGTGTTGTTTAAATTCGAGTACCAAAACAGATCACTCCAAGTTTTAGGAATCAGCCAGTCCTTGGCGTTTCTCTTCTTCTAGCATCGCGTCAAGTTCGTCTGTTAGGTTCGCTAGCATATTCCCTATGTCGTTCAGGACGTCGACGGGTTCGCCGCTCTTCCCCTCTTCTTTGTGTTCTGAGAGGGCGTGGGGCGTGGTTGGCTTGATGTCGTTTCGTGGCGGGAGGCTTGAAAGGCCGATGCTGGTTCGGCCGTAGTCGACAGTGTGAGGGCGTCCTCCGATCTGCCCCCGGTTCTGCTTTATCGTGCCTGCGTTCTCGTTCGCGAAGGGAATGCTGTCCGATTCGGTGCTGGAATTCGACTGAGGAAGAAGAAAATAGGTATCAGTAAGAAAGTTTATTTTTCAGGGTTACGTATACGTCTTTCTGGCTGCCACAGTGCTGTATTTTTCACAGTAGATAATACCCAGTTCTAATTTCTACAAAATAAATGTTAATTTGGCATAAATCATGACAAGTAATACAACATTCAAACCTCATAGAGGCTTATAAATAGTTATAATGCTGGACATTTTCACACAGCATCATCAATCCATTTTGTAGTATTTGTTTCGCGGCAGGAATCGAACCCGCAACCTTCTGCGTCTTAGGCGGGCCTTCGCCCACTGCGCCACAGAGGTCGTCTACACTATTAACCCGATAGGTGGAAATGCAGCCTATAAAAGCTCATTAATCATGATTAATGGCCTTTACTGCTGTGCATTTGTGACAACTCCAAGACTAATGTTAAACGAAATATGCAGAGTAACTCCCTTTCAGGATAATGTACATTTATGGAAAACCTTATACTGTCAATGTTTTTGCTCACCTTGAAACTAGCATCGGACCCGGTTCGCAACTTGTCTTCTTCATACCGCCTCGGCGGCGACGAAGGAGCTGGTGGAGGCGGTAGCAGCCCCGTGCTATCCAGACTAACGCTCAGGGAATCCGAACTCGGATAAGCCGGGAGGCTCAGCGGCAGACTCTTTTCAGGATGAATTTCCACTGTAGTTTGTCCGAAACGTGTGAACGGTGCGTATTGGGAGCTCTGCCGCTTGGGCGGGTCGGGAGGGGGCTTCCGAGCGACGTGCGGACTCGCGCCATAAGCCACGCGCTGCAACCTAGCCGAGTATGCAATCTCGTCGTACGCGTAATCGGGAGACTTGTCCCTGTACGCGGGCGTGGCGGTTATCTTGGCTACGGGACGCGGGCGAACCAAGCCTCTCGGGCGGGGAAGGGTTCCACCACCTTCGTAGGAGCTGTCGTTCGTCGGTGTGATGTCTCCGTCGTCGTAAGAGCGCCGCCATTGACCGCCGACGTAGTACAGTCCGACGTCGGGTGAGAATGTGGAGTGGGACCCGCGTTCTGATGGATCTTCGAGACTTTCCAGCGATTTGCCGCGCGGGTGGCGAATCTGTGAACATTACAGATAGGTCTTTGTTTTTTTTCGAAAATACCTGGCTTACTTAAAATAGTTCACCGATGTACGCAGAAAAAGAAAAAGTAAGTGACAGACTGATCAAATACAAATTAGTTAGCATAAAACCACAATCTTCAAAACCAAATTCGATATCATGCCGAATCCTTTCACTGGTTCGTGATGTTCGTTAGTTATTTACATTGTTAGCAATACATGCGTGCTTAGTACATACTTATAACTATAGCTCTGTTACTTTCTGAACCTATAGCCGGGTTGGATATATCACTCTGTCTGGACATCCGTTACATCCAGCAGAATAACTTTTCCAATTTGTAATTTTTCTTGGAGACTAAGGGGATTTCATTGTGTATTTCAACTCTCAAGGTTTCCCTAGTGTTGCCGCAGAAGATCCAGAAAGCAACGATATAATACCTCTACCGTGCAGACTATCACAATTCACACTGAAAACAAAACACTGCGTTCTCTATAGGACATAAAATGGTGCACGTTAAAAGCTGTGCTCGGTGCAGGAATCTGGCGTACGCCAAAGAGGTTTTCATACCTGTATGGGGATCAGGTCATTGCCACATACGGGCGTCGGTATCGCATCAAACTTTAGGTGGTTTAGGTCAGGGGGCTTATGGTAACTCCTCGTCTGCTGCCACTGATGCTGGTATTGCTCCCTCGGATATAAAGTCTAGCCGAAATCAGCCGAATATGTCCGAAGTGCGTTTGTGTTTGGAAAAAGAAAACAAAACAAAACATTCACATGCTGCTTGGGCTGTGGTATGGATGCAGCGATGGTCAGTGATTGGTGGAACGCTGGTGAACGAACAACTCTGGACAACTAAACTAACTAGTGGAAGGGAATAACTTAGGGTCAGTTCGAAGTTTAAATCTTCCTAATCTTATTATCTTCAAGTAAGTCACACATGAACAACCTAATTCAATAGGGTATAATCAAAAGGTCAATGCTAACTACTTGTTAAACTCGGGCATGTGCAATGTGTTTAATGTAACGCACTGAGTGTGTATATTAATTCTAGATTTCAAATTCTGGATATTCATCATGGGTAATGCAGGCGAGAACGTGTTTGTTTTTGTTTTCAATAGGGTTTGAGTTAAGAAACTACTCAAAAAATATACGCAAAAGGATACATAGAACAATAATACTTATAATTTTGAATAACATTTGGTGTACAATAACCTAACCTAACAAGCCAATTTTCTAAACGAAGCAGAACATTTGTTTGTTTTGTGCTGGGAAAGATATTAACAAAGTTGTTCCAAGTTCGACCAGTAACGATGAATGCTGTGGTGATGGTAGACCTAAGTCTAAGCAAAACATTTCTGAACTCCGATGGAAAATAGCATTTTCATTATTTTTGGGTTCAACGGCCAATTCAGTCCTAACGGATTACATTTTCCAAATGTGTCCACATCTAATTGGCACGGCAACGAAAATTCTAGCTTGTGATAGAGGAGGTTAGATGGTTTAATATTTTTGAAGCTAATATATAAAAATTAAAGAACCTTTGCCGATGTTTGTTATTAAAAATCTGCTAATAGAAATAAAAAAAAGCTCTGGTTAAATTAAATTATTTTGTTAGTCTGATTATCAAATCATTATCTAATTGCTTCACTAGGTACCTATGTATCTATAATGAACTATATATAGAAATAATGATGGCTAGAAAATTCAAAATTGCTGACGAATTAAATCACAGTGAAAAAATGAATGTGAAATTTAAATTAAAACAACAAAATATTGATAATTTTAACGAAATCAAAATCAATGTTTTGTTGTGATGCTTTCAAAATAATCTTTAGTTAAATAATATAAATCTAACATTGATTCTAAAACACTTCTAGAAATGTTGTCGTAAGCGGAATAGTAAAGATCCGCCATTGAGAGGGCGCTGACAGTCTAATTCTAAAATATCTCTAGAAACAAGTACCTACATCGTATAGAAGGATAGCTAGTTTGTGTAAGGTACCGACCTGTCCTGGCTGTATCCTGGTGAAGTCCAGAGAGCCCTGGTTGCTGATGCTTCTCTTTCCTGCTCTAATATCCTTGACTCTTTTTATCGCAAGAATGATTTTCTTTTGGTGACCGAGTCTAACTATACCCATATCTTCTAGGTCCTAGAAAAAAGAGAAAATATATATATTAGTAAATCCACTCTACTGCTTTAGTAAAGAGGCTAAAGAGACAAACATTTTTATAACCTTTTATGATTTATTTGTCGTGTCGAGTCCGTGCGTCAAGAGGTCCGTGCTGAAAATCATCGTTGTCCGCAGTTTACTATATATCATTATATTGAGCACGGACCTTTTTTTGGCAGCACTATGCATAGTACAGTAGGCAGTAATAACACCTATTGTGTTTTGTAGGTGAAAATAAATTTAATTTATTTTTTTCTTTTTTTTTTATTAACGGTTATCAGTTTTGCGATAGCTCTGCCAATTCAGTAAAGCCAGTTCGTTTGTCCAAATGTGGGTCGGAGTTCTTAGGCTACCCGAGGGCCAACGATAAAGTTCAAGCATTTATAATTATACGTTATATATACCAAATTGTGGCGGTCGCTTAACCTAGTTCTAGGCAAGCTCTAAAATTAAATAAAGATGTATTTTCAGCACTTTCATTAAGAATGAAGTTCATTTTGTAGCCACTTAAATGGCTCTGTTATTATTTTCTTGGTTGGATTGTAATTCTTACCTCCCAAGCCAGCTGCGTGACGTCATGGACAGTGCGGTATCCTTGAGCCACTAATGCAGGTCCATACTCCTCAAGCCGCAAAAGTCGAAGCCATTCTTCTAACGATCCCTGAAAAAGAAAACAAAATTATGACGTCACCCATAATGCATCAACAATGACTCTACCAAGACTCACCTTTATCAGGTCTACATACCGGTATATAATCGGGCAGGTTATCAGGCACATTCAGGTTCGCCAGTTCAGCCTTTAACCTCTTACGATGATTGGGTTTCTTGATACCCACAGCCGTGAGGTCCTCAGGAGTCATTCTTGTTACGGTGGGGAGGTCGTAGCCAGCGTCTATGAAGAGTCTTGCGTACTCATCCATTTGGAGTTCAGCTAGGCATGCGTGGATGATGTCTGTGTCCTGGAAGCAAGAGACGGAAGTTCTGAGGGTTTGTTCTTCATAAACAATGGATTTTGCCGCTCCAAAAAATATCTGTACGTGTGTGCACTAACAGTATCTGAGGAAGTTTAATGAATACAGTTGGGAGAATTGTTTTAATTAATCTATACCTACTATCTAAACTTACAAAATCGTTTGCCCTGACTGACTGAATGATCTATCAACGAACAGCTAAAAATGAAATAATATAATGAAACATAGGTTTATTTTATAACGTACGCTAAAAGAAAGGGTTTTTGGAATAAAGGGTATTTTCACTTTAAGGGGGGAAATAGCGGATGAAAGTTTGTATGGGAGAATCGGTTTTTTTAAAGGTAGGAATATTAAAATTGGAATTATAACCACTGTTAAAATGTCTTATTTAAAGGAGGGAAATGGGGGGTGAAATTTAGAAAAAACTATCGACCTAATGTTTTCCTTACGAACGCCTGTCTTAATGGCAAGAGCTACTTTTCATCGGCTAACACACGGGCGAAACCGTGGGCAGTAGCTAGTTTTATTATAATCTTATAACGTCCCACTGCTGGGTCAAGGTCTCTTCCAATCATCTACATCTCTCGAAACCTCGCACCACTCAGGCTGTTAAGGTGTCATAGGACGGAGGCCGCCCAGACCCACAAGAGCTTGGAGGCTTTTCCTCTAGGCAAGTACTGCGAATGTTCTGTAGTGTAAACGCAGCATGGTCGTCGGTACTCGGTCGAAACACGAATACTCAATCTATTTTTTTCAGCCTATTCTTATCATAAGATACTTACAGGTAGACCCTGGGCCATCATGGCTCGCACTCTGTCCGCCAAGTCTCCACAATGGCAGGCCGCGTGGTGATGGTGCGGCATCCGACCCGATGCTCTCCCGCTGTCCAAGGAGGCCGAGGAGTGGCGGGAACCGGATCCTGCCGACCCTGACGATGACCCTGGACTGTCACGGCCGGGGCTCTGGAAATTGAAGTTACATTTATCAGAGGAGATGCATTCATGCTAAGTCTAAGTACAATCTTCCGGCAGTTATCGAATGTATCTAAATATCTACAAAATTACACTGGTGGTGTGGTGACTAGTCATACATAAATCATATTTTCTGTCGAAAGCGCGCTCTTAAACAGTGAAGGAAAATCAAGAACCAAAAATTCGTCTTTTGACATGTGCATAAAATAAACCTCACTGAATTCTTTAAAATCATCAGCCACTATGCTCGTTTCAGGGTAACCTTACATCAGCTTGATTACGTCTCTGACCAAGAATAAAACATTATAAATAAAGGCAAGATTACCTGTGTCATATCAATCCCTTGGTCATCGCTAAGTGCGAGCTGGTGGTGATAATACACAGCTGCTTTATGCGTGAGCGGCTGCGACGGCGGTGGAAACGTGAATGTGCCCCCTCCAGCCGGGCTCTTGCCGAGGCTGCCGCTGGCACCGCTAACTCCCGATACCCCGGACACGGTGCTGCCGTAGTCTGAGTGGTCATCTGGAAATAGAAAAGACAAACTTCATGATTTATTGAACAAGGTTCCAAGGTCTAGCTTTCATTGTTCGTCGTTGGTTATGAAAACATCCCCTTTCCATCTATTTCGGAAGACAATTTTTGACACATTGTACATTGCTTGACAGTTCCAAGCTTCTGCTTCCTTGCTTGATCATCACTGGTTCTTGGACACCCTGCGTTAGGTCAGAAACCAGGTTATATTGGCCGAGTTGGATTGGCCTTGAAAATTTATAGAGACTGATGGTTAACCATGATTTAGCGCTCCATTCATGACACATATTTTCGATTAAGGGTTATTTAAAAAAAAAAAAAAAACCCCAGCAAACACTTACATAGTCGTGACCCCACACTAAGATGCCCTGTGTCGTGGGTATCAGACACTACTGTGCTACCAAAACACCTAGACCCGGAACAAATATCTACAGAACATGCAAACATTTGTGCCGCAGCGGGAAGCGAACCCGCACCTCTTGCGCCACAGCTACTCGCACACTGCGGTCATCGAGGTTGAGGATTTGCTAATAGTGGAGGGTTACCTCGTGTGTGTGAAGGCGTGTCAGGTGGCTGCGGGTACTGCTGTTCCTCACACGAGGCGTACCCCTGCGACCCGAAGCTGGAGCCCGAATGGCGATGCTGCGGGGTCCCAAACGCATCGCCCGGCACGGCAGGCGGAGGCACGCGCTTAGCCGTCGCCGTCTTACCGGCCCCGCTGCCTCCGCGTGACATCCCGCCCACTGAAATACAGACAGGGATTGATTAGTGACGAAGTGAAATTCGTAGGCTATTTGAAGGCCACAGTGTAACAAATTAAACTAACAAACATGATCACGACTGTAATCCCCGAGATGGCGACCTCAGATCCATAATCAGTAATCCATAAGCAGATCTGTGAGAACAGTAGGTAGGGGGTGGTCAAGACACGTATTTGTTGTCACTATACTAGCTAGGATTCACTTTACTTCTGTTTGAGATATTTAATTAGGCTTTATTTAAGAGGAAATTTTAATACTCTAGAATGGAATAGGGTATATACCTATTCAGCTTTTGTTGCGTCATAGAAACCCAGTCGAAAACAAAACATGATCTATCTTACCAACGAATCTAACCCTTCAAGGGGTGGTCACGCTGTTATCTAGTTTGGACAGGGAGGGCTGCAATCTACTAATGAGCTTTCCATCCCGTTTTCGATTATCGTAAATGTCTTCGTTTATCGACAAGTCGATTATGTCGATGAGCACAAGTCAAGTCTGCATTTGGATAGCGGGATAGAGACACCACATCGCTCGGATCATATTGCTTGTAGTGCGACTTGGTCGCGCAAGCACAAATTGCCGGTAAAGGGAGTTTGTTGATAAGATTATCTGTTGCCAATTTTCTACAAAACGGAACCGATTGAACAGACGCAGCGACAATGCAATACAAACTGAAACTGACTGAACTGAACTGGCTTCCATAGAAAGTCGCTTCGCTCGCCACTGATGAATGAACAGTCACTATAACTTTCTGCGGTCTGTGGCTGCCTTCGGTAGTCGCGGTCGCGAGTCGCACCCTCTAAGTCAGTGGCTAGAACGGGGCGACTCTAGTAATGAGATAGGTAAGTAAGTCATCAATCATGGCGGAGATTGGGTGACCGAATCGGATTGAACCAGAACTAATTGCTCGGTGAAACGATAGCGTTAATGGACGGGAAAAAGCTGAATTTAATTAATTGCCTCGACAAGTCACATGTGCGCATAATTTTGTATGAAGTCATTGTTACAGATGAATAAAAAGAGTATAACAAATACATGAAAATAGGTAGGTCTTCATTTTTAGAAGGAATTTTACCAAAATATATGCGTATTTAACTATACCTCCCTAAATCCAAGCAGGATATATTACCCCTCAAGAATATTCAACAAAACACTCTTCTAAGTAAAGTCACGCGCTATCAGTTACTAAAACTCTCGCATAATTTTAATGCAATTAAAAATAACAGAATTTGTCTTCATTCATTTTCGATACCTATCTAAGTCGCGTGATATAAAGACCATGTAAATTGAAAGTCTTGCATTCATAAAGTTCAAAAATGATCAGTTTACAGAGCTCCCACGTTTGATAAAAAATAACTAGGATTTTAAAATAAAAACAGTAAAAAAATATTAACGCTAGATCATAAGCTTTCCTTTGTTACTATGAATTAATTAAGTCAAGCCCTGTTTTCGATTATAAGCATTGTACAATAAAGTCTCTGCCGTGAAGTGAGAGGGTCGACGTAATGACATTTATTTAGAGAGATGGCAACAAATAATGATAAAACGTGAAAAAATAAATATTATGTGTATTTTTCACGCCGCCACCTGACAAAAATATTATCTTCCTACATTTCGTCAAAGCCCACACTAATCGCCCGTAAGCCGGAAATGGTCGGATTCAGTCGCGTCACTAGCAGGTTATCGGTAATCTGGCAAACATTCATTACCACCCACAGCAGCACTAATTATTTTAAAATCTGTGTCACTGTTATCATCCGGCCTTGCCTTCCTTGGATTATGAGGCCACCGCCAGGGAGATTGCAATACGCTAATATTTAGTTAATGCAAGCGAGATTTACATATCAGGGAGACTGTGTAACAAAGGAAAAAAAAACATTTGAAATTGTATCCAAAATATTTGGGCCATTCCCGTTCTTCTGTACGTATCCGCCGGAAAAGAAGGTAAACGCATTTTTTCAAACATTACAACGCATGTTTGAAAAAAATGCGAGAAAAAAGTACGCGAAGAATCGTATTTATACACAGCATTTTTGAATTTGGAACAATAAACGCGCCGGCAATGTTGTATGGAAATATATTGCTAATATAATGACTACGACTAAACGTTTTCTTTGTTTCTCTCATTTGCATTTGGATCTCTTTCATCGAGCTTTTAAAACTAGATAGAGTGTGTCCTTATTAAACACAGAAATCATATTTTATTGATAGATAATAACTATAGGTAATTATGTATAGTTTACCAAGAAGTCATTGATTTTACGCCAAGATTTAAGATTAGCTATAAACAACACATTTTATTGTTGCAATTTGCAATCACGAAACTTATAGGCGTTAACTTATTATATATTGCCGGCATAAAGAAGTCCGATGCATAATTACTACCGGCACAAGTTACTCGACAAAAAACTAGATATCTAGCAGAAACAAGATCATGTGACATCACTTAGCTTCTAACTAGTTCTAACTAGTAAAAGCTAAACAGTAACTCGATAGGCTCGCATCGGCTAATTTTATTATCTTCGACAAATACCTAAAATTACATTTATCTAGCTCGCAAGTGTTCCAAAGTGCCTAGGTCGCCACGGACGACCTCTGTGGCGCAGTGGGCGAAAACCCGCCTTAGACGCAGGTTGCGGGTACGATTCCCGGCGTGGGATAAATGTTTGTATGATCTGCAAATATTTGTTTTGGATCTGGGTGATTTCTCAGTATAATGTGTATGTATTTATAAAAAAAGTATTTATCAAGTCATGTAGTTCCCATAATAGCTCTGCTTAGTTTGCGGCTAGGTGATGCAGTGTGATAAATTACCAGCATTATTTATTTATTTAAAGCGAAGTTTACTAAACCCGGGTACAAATTATACAATCATATGCAGATGTGGTCTTGTTATTATGACATACTATATTTAAAAAAAAGTTATTGTTCGGCTACGACTAATGTAATTAGAAGAACCCGATGATTCGCTTTGTGTATTATGGATAAAAAAGGCTTTCATTGATTGATTCAACTTGATTTTATTGTCATTCTCGCTTGATGTGCGTTCGATTATTAAAGGAGGACACAACGACACGGCGCGGCGTCATTTCGTATCGTTGGACGACTCCGATTTACGGTGCCGTGAAATTTGCGAACGCGTCACCGTGCCGTTTCACGAAATTCAAGACACCTTGATAATTCTTTGAATTATTGTAAAGTTGATGGACAAATGCTAAAAAGTGTTGCTTGATGGCAACATCTAGTACATACGAAACGTTATTTGAACATACGTCTCACTGTATGAAATCGCAATGAAATGTACGTTCAAATGCGCCGTTGAATGTGCAGCACCGAGAAACGGTACGTTGTCGCGCCGATAGATATCACGGCATCGTACAACGATACCGTCTAACGGCAAAACCCCACGCGCGCCATGAAGATGTGTCCTGCATCTAAGTTCCATTACACGGCGCCGTGGTTTTGTCGTCTTTGTTTTTAGCGGTCGGTATATACTTGATGTGTTGCATGGCTAATTTAATGAGTAATCTGGAAAACCGGTTAAACCAGAAACACCACGGCTTTTCAAACGGCTAGGACCTTTGTATATATACACACATATAAAATAACATCCTTTTGTCCGGCGGGAATCTGTGTCAATCTGTGGACTCTACCTAGTCCACAGATTGACAATTGCTACGATCTTGGATTACCTCTTTCGCTTTATTCATCCTCATTACTTTCTTTATACAAACTCAATTTATGTATCTATTTACTAGTATTTTTAATTGTGCAAAGCTGAGTTAATAGGTAATTCACTCATCCCTAGAGCGATTAAGCTCAGTATTGGCAAACAATTTTAATATGACTGTATTGGCTAAATTTAAGCGTTTAAATGTTTATCAATGTCTACCTACACTCTACATACATTAGCGATAAGATACGTATAACCCAGAGCTCGTAAAAACGAGTAATTTAGCTTGCAATCAACAAATTTACGCTAGATTCTCATGGGAAGAAACTGAGTCGAAATAATAAAATGGTAGAGGCAATCGATTCAATTTACGTTTAATTTATTATAAATATCTTACACGTTTAAAAGGTTATTTGGTTTCACAGCGATTTCACAATTTTGATGTTAAAAAAGCAACTAGACCCTGTAATGTTGTTGTCGTGATAGAGTAGTAGTAGTAGTATCTAAAAGTTAGTAGCATATTAAAACGACTCGCAATAGTTAGGGTTTTAGCCAGTTAGGTAAGGCATACGGAAAAAAAACAAAAAAAACAACTAAGGTTGTCCCAAAAAGAGGTACGGTTAGTCATATTTCTAGGAACTAGCCAACACAAAATCTAGGTTAAAAGGAAATACCCAACGGTTTGACGTCGAACAAAAAGGTATCGTAAACTTGGCCTTGTTCATGTCAAAGAAATTTACACGTACAGCTTTATGCACCTCGCCCGTTATCACCGACTACGCTGACTAATTGACTGTACTTATCTAAGAGGACATTTCAGTTTGCAGTTAAAGTGGACTTTCGAACTGTTTGTTATTTAAAATGAAGTACATAATAGCAATAAATGTATTTTATATATTAATTTGTAGGTTAAACAAAGTTATCGAAAATTCGAATAGTTACAAAAACAACTGTTTGGAATCACTAATTAACAGAGTAAAAAATAGTTTGAATCAATAATAAACAATTGAAATTTAACGAAATGCTTTTATAATAAAGCTTTCGTTAACTTTTATTAGCTACTTTGAGTACATGAACTAAACAACTCTACAATTTTACGATAGTTAATAGCCATTCCAGCGTGTAACACGATAGCAACGTTTTACGAAAATTCCATGAAACCTATTTAACCTACAATGTATTAGTAATAATAATTAACAAGCACCCAACAGACACATATATAGTCCTGATCGCACCCTAGTCTAAAGTAAATATAAGTAATTTTATAAGCCGCTTTATAAACATGGCCGCTTTGTCTAATAAATAAGACACAGTTGAGTTTAAACATTCGACTGTGCTGATGAAGAGATAATCGCATCATGCCAAGCCGACTAAGTGCTCCTTAGTTGGCAGTAGCCATTAAAATAAACTTTAATAAGAAAGCATCGGAGTCCGTTTCAATTTAATTCCTCCTCGGTAATATGCCATGTACCTGCTTAACCTCAAAATATAATTTTCAATAAAACCTATAAATTTTATTTGACGACCGTCTACAAGTAAATTTAATTTGACACTTTGCTAGAGATTTCTTAGCGATACTAGTTGTACTAGACTCAAGTAATAAATTGATCTTTTCTTGGAGTGAGATGTAAAATCCAGAAACTACAATACTTTGATAGCATTCTTGTTGCATTCGAGATTGCTTTCATAGCGTAGGTTGATTCACAAATGCCGGGCCCAAGAGTAGATAAAAAAATAAAGCATCATCTAGCCCCAAACTAAGCAGAGCTATTATGGGAACTATATGACTGATATACTTTCGCCCACTCCGCCTCAGAGGTCGTTAAACGATCGAAGTAAGGTTGGTAAGTAAAATTGAATGTAGAATCTTCCTTCTCATAAACTTTGCCTATCTCAATGTCCTGCTTAAAACAATAAACTTTCCATCGTGGTATTGATTTAAGCCTCAAGTACTACGTCCTTATAGTCAGGCAGAGTAGAATAGGCACTCAGTAAGCATGCATTTGCCTGAATAAAATGTACTAGGCCATAACAATATCTTCGAGTTTGCATATCTACCCGTTTTAGTGAATACCATTTAATGAATTATTTTATATAACCAAACTAGTACAAGTGTAAGCGGTCTTACGGCTTACAAGTGATTTCTTCTAGATAACCGTGGGATGGAGCGGAATCTATTCAATTGTAAGAATGGTAGAATGCTCGCTTTGTGTATTACAGTTTAAAGGGTTTCAATTAAATTTCAGACGCATGAGACTTTTGTTCGTCTGCAATAAATCAAAGGCGTGTCTAACGTAGATTTTTGCACGAAATAACCTAGGCGGGCATCTAGCATCGCAGATTATTAAATATTTTTTGTTTTGTTTTCTACTGGTGAAAAATACAAGTTATCAGAAGAATAAGCAGTGTCTAGTTCATCAAATATTTGAAAATCAATCTATTTATTTGGTCCAGTTTCTAGTGTCTTCGTATAAGGAAATTTTACGTTGTTGGCAATTCACCTCCATTCAAACACTTTCTCAAAAACAAGCGAGTAGAAACAAAGGGTACTATTATCGCTCATTAGGCAGAAACAATTAGATATCGGTTGGTTAATGGACTGACCGCCGCAATTACACTTGGGTGCAAAAAAATCGCACATGTATAAATTTTCATCAAATTTTCAAAAAACAAAAAAAACGTGTTTGTTTTTATTTTTTTTGGTATCTAATGTTAAAGTTTATTTCAAAACCTATCCAGCGGTACCTTTTTTGTCCTTATACCGCGTCTACTTAGTGAGTTTTGGGTAAATGTCTGAAGTACCTGTTTTTTGTGTATTTATACCATAAAAGTTAGGGGTTGAAATTAAATTAAAAACATGAAAATCAGCATAAAAACTTTTTTATTAATAAGGTGTGTTCCCTCCCCTAGCCCGAATGACTGCTTCCATGCGTTTTTTCATTGACTGAACTAAAGTTTTTATAAAATCTTGCGGAATGGCCTCCCATTCTTCTTCAATCGCATTTTGCAGCTCCTGGAGACTCGTTGGGGCAGTGTCTCTGGCCCGAACGAATTTTTTTAGCTCGTCCCATAAATGTTCAATCGGATTGAGGTCCGGGCTGCGAGCTGGCCACTCCATGACAGGCGCCGCAACCTCTTCAAGGTACTGGTCCACAATACGAGCCGTATGCGGTCTTGCATTATCTTGCATGAAGATGAAGTTTTCTCCGATGTATCCCGCAAATGGTACAACGTGGTCCTGGAGTACTTCCTCAATGTACCTTTGAGAAGTGAATCCCCTTGATCGGCGGCCAGGATTCGCTCCGGAGATGAAAACAAGATCAGTCTTTGCCTCCAGTGATATGCCTCCCCAGAACATGCATGATCCACCGCCGTAAGAGACTCGTTCTTCGATGCAGCATTGTTGAAATCGCTCGCCTGGCCTTCGGTAGACTCTTCTTCTTCCATCTTTGCCATGTAGGCACATCCTGCACTCGTCAGAGAACAGGACTGCGCTCCATTGGTCTTCAGTCCATTCCAAATGCTCTCGAGCGAATTGAAGGCGGTTTTGTCGGTGGGCTGGGGTCAGTTTCGTCCATTTGCTGGTCTGTGCGCAGTCAGATTCCCTTCCCGTAGTCGTCTTCTAACTGTCCATCGGCTGACATCGACTTCCCGTGTTTCTTGGAGACGCTGTCCCAATTGAACTGCATTCAAACGCCGATTGCGCAATGTAGTCGTCACAATAAAGCGGTCGTCACGCCTTGTTGTGGCACGGGGTCGGCCAGATCCTTGGCGCCGTTTGAAGCCGCCAGTCTCTTGATACCTCTGCCATACTCGACGGACAGAGAACCGGCTTAGATTCAGTTGTCTTGCCACTTCAATTTGGTTTCTCCCTGCTTGAAGTAGGGCCACCACTTGAGCGGCTATTTCTGGTGTGGTACTCATTTTTTAATTTTGGGTTACGATGTTATCAATTGACGACTGTTCAAAGTACACGTTGATGTGCGAATGAGGTCACTACCCTTAAAACGCACCATTTTATACCTGCGACAAGTAGTGCGAGCGTCTCTACCTGTAACGAGCGATTTCGGGGTATGCTATTGTATTGTTGTTATTGTATTGTTTATAGAGGTTGATGGTCACTCGATGTGTCACTCAAAAGCCTACGTATGCATTTTGATTTAATGGTAGTAACATTTTGCAGTACCGTTAAAATCACACAAATAAAAATTCAGCGAAAGTCAAAATGTTGCATACGTGCGAATTTTTTGCACCCAAGTGTAGTTTATTGCATAACCCATGAACTCGGCCTACCGAAAATCTATATGAGGTTCTCTTACCTAAAGTAGCATCATAAAAAAACACATCTAAAAACTTTCAAAATCGTTGGTCTACGGAAACCAAAGAAGTTGCAAAAGAAACGTCTGATAATGTATACCTATTTCCAACATCGTAGTGGAGTTCAAAAACTTTGGTTGCAGTAGTGTTTCAGATTTATTTGAATTGGATTTAATTCTTATAAATATTTCCTCAGCAAAAAGTGTACTAAAACAAAAATGTTCGGGCTGCAACAGAAGCGGACGCCACGTCGGACAATGCCCGCTTGTTGCTCTTCACCCATCACTCTATCCCATCGCGCCGCGAGCCACGACGTATGTCGATGGCACAAATAGCACGATAGGACGACCGGATTCGAACTCGGGGGTGCGTGATCAGAAGTCGACTGGCGTTAACGCACGGCCAAGCGGCGCGTACGAGACGAGGTCGAAAATAAGATTATGGAGCGAGGCACGATGCTGTCGTAAAACGCCATCTATTGGTAGAGTTTGGTAGTTTGTATTATGATCGGTTTTTGCTACATTTCATAACATCGTTTTGGTTTCGCTCTCGCAAAATCACTGAATTTAACTTAACAAGTTCTAAAAAATGCATCTCATTCCAAAATAACAAACGGTTAACGTTACGTTTTGTTTATCGAATCCTCGGGGGACGACAGGCGAAAAGGAAAAATGGCGTTTACGCTGCGAATTCCATTCGATGTTTTACACGAAATTTAGGCCACGCTTGGCTGTCCACACGTATAATTTGCGAACGTGCTTTGAGTTTACACCGGTAATGAAATTGTATTTGCGAAGGCTCACGGTTCTTTTTTATCTTGTCGATCTCAAAATTAGCTGCATTTATTTGAGTGCATTTTACTTAATCAATGCACCCTGCACTTGAATGCTGTCCGTAAAGCTTTTTTTAAAGATATTTCAAACTCTCACTTGTCACTTACGTCACAGATCTTATATTACTTTACTATAAGTGTAGGTATACTCTTTTTATAATTTTTTCCAGGGATAGTATATTAAAAAGGAACCTATCACATACCTGAAACAGAAATACAAGGCTGGATGTGCAAGTGAAAGATGATATGAATAATGCAAAATCATCATCTTCATACTTTAAATTAAACTTTATTTTCACTTGCAATCAAATAACTGGCAACACTGTTAACTTAATATTAAAAAACATCGTCCGGACCATGCCAACGTTGCCAATGGGGTAAAGGATATAAATTCTGCCAGTATATTACTACCAAATTAAAAATGTAATTAAAATTGGCGAGTGCCCGCTGGGAGGTCCGACCTCATTAAACGGTCAGGTAATTAGCATTTTCGTAAACGACCTTATTTATTTATTTCGAGGGGTGGATCTGAGTTACTAGGTGACGTCACCCACCGTGACGTAATGTGTATGGAATTTATTGAATGGTTTTAAATTCGCTACGTTGGAACACTGAGAAAGTTTCTCGAATGGTGACCACAAACTAGCATTTGACACGCAACACAAATACAGAGCAGACGCGAAAAGATTACAAAATAAAATAAACAATAAGATAACAGCGACGACCTCTGTGGCGCAGTGGGCGAAGGCCCGCATGATACGCCGAAGGTTACGGGTTAAATTCCCGCCACGGGACGAATGTGTGTATGATCTGCAAATATTTTCCTCGGGTTTGGGTGTTTTCTATGAATAATATGTATGTATTAACAAAAAAAAAATACTTTGGGCCTAGTATACCGTGTGAAAATGTCCAGAATTATTTATTTATTTAGTGAACTAGATAAATTAAGATTTCTGTACTGATTAGTCCCTTCTGTGCCCCTATGCCTAGCAGTGAACTTCTGCGGGCCGATCATTAAGATGATAATGATGCCTGACTTTGTAAGTACCTGATTCTCTGACTCAACCTTTTGACAATGATAAGACGTATCTATAATTACTGACAAATATATGGTAGTTTAGTATCTGCTTTAAGGTCTTTATGGTTTTAATCTTATTCATATCATTAAAACGGGAATTTTCACGTACCTTACTATTGGTGAAGGTTTTAATCTTTTTACAGATACAGTCGGGTAGTCAATAATGTTATGGAAAATTTTAGAACACGTCTATCTGCTGTCGACTTCCAATATCCTCAGAAGCCTATAATCTATACAATACGTCACTCTCGGCCCTGTCCTGTCACTCCCGGGCTAATGGAGCGAGATGGGAGATACGCCGATCCCCCTAGCGTACTTCTATGGAAGTATTGGATAAGATGTTGGCAGGAAACCGCAGATTGGCTGCTGGGGTTACGCGAGATCACGTCTAAGATAGATATGATGTAGATAGATATTAAATCAGATACTTTAAAAGCCATCATAATTTAATCAAAAAAGGATGACACGATATGCAGGGTATCCCAAAATGTAACCACTTTTGCTCTACGACTTTTTCGAGATTCGGATATTTTCATTGAAGAAAAATTATGCTTAAAATGTGTGTTTTCGGTTAAAATCTAAATAAATCAGCTTATTAGGTTTTTGTATCATCACGTTCTTTTAATAGGTTAGCAAAAAGTTAAAAATACTAACAGCTGATTGAAGGATGTTCGCCTTGGCAGAATGACCCTTTCAGGTTAAGAATATGTATACCCTGACGAAGTTTATCCAACTTAAACCATGTTAAACCATGTTAGCCACAAAGCATGTTAAACCATGGTTTAACATGCTTTGAATTATTAAAGGACTTTTTACATTTTAAACAACAATTAGCCACACAGTTACGCCACTATTTCCTTTTTACAATGTAGAATGTCTTATCAAACCAGTTTAAATTTTGTACAGATATTATCGATTTCGGATCACCGGTATCCAGGGAAAGTAGCTCTACGGATGTGACAGCCATAGCAGTTACAGATCACCTAACAGTTACTACGGTATAGACACAGATTGGCGAACAGTTTATTCGCAAGATCTCAGATAGCGCACCGGTAAACAGAGACTGTAAGTGACGTTATCAGTACTCTCGATATACGAGTAATACGGAAAAGCCATATTATTTCAATGTAACGAGGAAATGTGGTCGGTTTACCGGAATTTAGATCGGTTTTGTTGGACAGATCTGTGGTACAATCGCAGTAAGGTATTATAAATGATCTTGGAACTGAATGGGAGAAAGGAGCCAGTTCCCTTTCAAGCTCAATGGGTAAACTTATCCGTAAGTAGGTAAGTGCCTTATTTAAAAAAAAAAATATTACAAATGTGAACTTAATAAGTGGAGCAGGGGTCAAAAAAAATTTGTTTTAAACGTATTGAAACGTATTGAAGCTTCTTTGCCTTTTGTGGCATTGCAAGAGTTGTTTATAAAACGACAGATCTTTCGAGAATCTGACGATTTTTAGAAATATACTAACTAGCCCACGGCTTCGCCCGCGTTGTACCCGGATAAAAAGAACCCTATGTGTTATTCTGATGTAAGCTATATTACTGTAAAGTTTCATCAAAATACGTTCAGTAGTTTTTACGTGAAAGAGTAACAAATATCCATCCTCACAAACTTAGGATAAAAAAAAAACAACTACTTCAGTCTGAAAGTTTATCAAAGGAATATTCACAAATGTGTTCTTGTTGTTTAAATTATTAATTATTAATTAATTTATTTTTTTACATGACTTTAATGTTTTTTACGACACGAATCCACTATTAAAATTTCTGATGATCAGAAATTTCCTTATTTCTGAGAAGAATACGAAGCATTACTCCATACTATAATTCATTTACATTATTATGTTGTTACGTCACACAAGTTGATGAAAGATCATACTTTTCCCCTTCCTTAAAACAAACAATCTTGTGTGTAATACATTTATTTTGCGTGTAATAAACAAAACAGAAACCATATCTACAAAACTCGAGTGTTTTTGCACCAATGCAATTGCAGAGTTTTCATAAAGGTCGTAAAAGCCAATTTTCTCATTCGCCTGTCTTCCCAAGGGCATGCTTCGATAAACAAAAACGTAACTTTGTCGATTATTTTCCATTTATTTTGTTGTTGTGAACGAGGAATGAGGATCGGATGCTGGTTTTAAAAGTTACAAAACGAAAGCTCTGTTTTACGTGGACTTGTATTGAATGACAATTTAAGATTATTTACAAAATAAAATTATTGTCATTTTAATCGTTTAACAGTTTAAGTGTTAAAATATTTAATTATTCATTAGTTTTCTTATATGAATTGAAGTTTTTAGGTTATGGTTTCGATCAATATGCAAAACAAATTGTTTCAAATACACTAGTAGGTATGTCACTTCTGCATTCTTGATGTCGATTTAAAAATATTGTAACCTGTTGATATTTATTCAGCGGATGATTATAAATATATTAATTATAAATATTTTTAGTTTGTTATGGCATTGCGACTGTGATCAGAATATATTGATGAACTTATACACACAGTCATTAACTAAACATCGAATGTATCAGCGATTAATCGTGAAATTAGCTACGTTCGTTAACGATGCTGCATAAACACTGATTAGTAGTCACGTGTAGTGATATAACATGAATTTTCCTTGACGTCATACAAAACGATTTAAAGTAATTCGAAAATTAAACTTCATAATTCTATTCTCCAAGACAATGTGTTAATTGCGGGTAAGGCACTGTTGTCAGTTACCTATTTAACTAAAACAGACGAATATAGCTTCATCATTATTATAGCTATATGTACATATAAACATTTTCGTATATTTTGTGTGTGATAAATATATTGTTCTGTACAAACCATACGCCTCAATCAATAACAGCTAGCGATAATCGACTCACCTGAAAAGAAAGAAATACATCGTCAGTAAATAGTAGTGCACACAATATCACAATAATTAAATAAGCCCATATAAGACCAAAATCAAATTATATTTATGCTCGTCTACACCATGCCTAGACAAAGCCATAAAGCGTGTCTTCGTGCCTACTTTTACATAGAAATCCGTAAGATATGCCAAAATCTTAGCTCAGTGCAGATAGGCACTATAATATTGAATCTCGAAAAGGCAATGAAAAAATTTAATGATCTACTATCTTCATCTAATGATATACTTTGTTTTAAACGTATTGAAACGTATTGAAGCTTCTTTGCCTTTTGTGGCATTGCAAGAGTTGTTTATAAAACGACAGATCTTTCGAGAATCTGACGATTTTTAGAAATATACTAACTAGCCCACGGCTTCGCCCGCGTTGTACCCGGATAAAAAGAACCCTATGTGTTATTCTGATGTATAAGCTATATTACTGTAAAGTTTCATCAAAATACGTTCAGTAGTTTTTACGTGAAAGAGTAACAAATATCCATCCTCACAAACTTAGGATAAAAAAAAAACAACTACTTCAGTCTGAAAGTTTATCAAAGGAATATTCACAAATGTGTTCTTGTTGTTTAAATTATTAATTATTATTTTATTTATTTTTTTACATGACTTTAATGTTTTTTACGACACGAATCCACTATTAAAATTTCTGATGATCAGAAATTTCCTTATTTCTGAGAAGAATACGAAGCATTACTCCATACTATAATTCATTTACATTATTATGTTGTTACGTCACACAAGTTGATGAAAGATCATACTTTTCCCCTTCCTTAAAACAAACAATCTTGTGTGTAATACATTTATTTTGCGTGTAATAAACAAAACAGAAACCATATCTACAAAACTCGAGTGTTTTTGCACCAATGCAATTGCAGAGTTTTCATAAAGGTCGTAAAAGCCAATTTTCTCATTCGCCTGTCTTCCCAAGGGCATGCTTCGATAAACAAAAACGTAACTTTGTCGATTATTTTCCATTTATTTTGTTGTTGTGAACGAGGAATGAGGATCGGATGCTGGTTTTAAAAGTTACAAAACGAAAGCTCTGTTTTACGTGGACTTGTATTGAATGACAATTTAAGATTATTTACAAAATAAAATTATTGTCATTTTAATCGTTTAACAGTTTAAGTGTTAAAATATTTAATTATTCATTAGTTTTCTTATATGAATTGAAGTTTTTAGGTTATGGTTTTGATCAATATGCAAAACAAATTGTTTCAAATACACTAGTAGGTATGTCACTTCTGCATTCTTGATGTCGATTTAAAAATATTGTAACCTGTTGATATTTATTCAGCGGATGATTATAAATATATTAATTATAAATATATTTAGTTTGTTATGGCATTGCGATTGTGATCAGAATATATTGATGAACTTATACACACAGTCATTAACTAAACATCGAATGTATCAGCGATTAATCGTGAAATTAGCTACGTTCGTTAACGATGCTGCATAAACACTGATTAGTAGTCACGTGTAGTGATATAACATGAATTTTCCTTGACGTCATACAAAACGATTTGAAGTAATTCGAAAATTAAACTTCATAATTGTATTATTCATGACAACGTGTTAATTGCGGGTAAGGCACTGTTGTCAGTTACACAGATATTCAACTAAAACAGACGAATATAGCTTCATCATTATTATAGCTATATGTACATTTACAAATTTTCGTATATTTTGTGTGTGATAAATATTTTGTTCTGTACAAACCATACGCCTCAATCAATAACAGCTAGCGATAATCGACTCACCTGAAAAGAAAGAGATACATCGTCAGTAAATAGTAGTGCACACAATATCACAATAATTAAATAAGCCCATATAAGACCAAAATCAAATTATATTTATGCTCGTCTACACCATGCCTAGACAAAGCCATAAAGCGTGTCTTCGTGCCTACTTTTACATAGAAATCCGTAAGATATGCCAAAATCTTTGCTCAGTGCAGATAGGCACTAATATAAAATCTCGAAAAGGCAATAAAACGATAGCTTTATAAACTATCGTTTTATTAGTTTGTTTCATAGCTTAATATTAAATAATGGTATCTGACTAGATCAGCAATTTACGTTCATAGAAACATCTGGAATGTAACCTATTGATATTGCATGCTTGTCCAATAGTAATTTCAACAAGTACGCTTAGAACGATAAACCATTTAGTATGATTTAATATATGGATAGCTTTATAAACTATCCATAAGACATTCATGATACTGCTATGCGACAGTCAAAGATCTTCGGTAAATACCTACGGTTGAAATAACAGCTTCCTTCATTTCGACAAGATACTTCAACTTATCTCTATTGACAGTAGTTGTCAAAGTAATAATTACTTTTACAAGTGTCAATCATTTGGACGTCACTAAATAACTGTTAACTCTTCCTAACAACTACTAGTTAAACATTTCACTTCAATCAAGTAGTTTATTTACCATCTTTCTTCAAATTATTGCTTCAAATTGGTCGTAAAAGCCGCCAAACGAGTTGTCATGTCAAGTGGTAGTCAAATCATAGGTTAGGAATTTTGGCGCCAAACGAATAATGTATGGTGAAAGCGTGCCGTCTGGCAGGCCTCAGGCATTATACATCGGTGTTAGTCAATACTTGTGTATAAATAAAAAAAAAACATTCAACTTGTCAATGTCAAAGTCAAGGACTTTATCAGTAGGATACATGAAAGCGTTTCAGCTTATACTAATTGCTTGGGTTAGAGTTAAGCTTCTGCTAATTGCTTAGGTCTCTGTCGATTTAAAAAATAAATCGTGTGAAGAAACCAGTCTATTGATCTCCTGTAGATCAATAGACTGTCTCAGCTCTTGATTATGTATTCGGGGACAGATTCTGGTCCCGAAAGTAAAATTATGATTATCTTCAGGATAATCAATTTTACAAAAGCTTTTAGGGAAAAAATAAAATAACATTGAACTGCCGTAAATCTTTTTTTTTAGACCTTGTGCCTACCCTTAGTCAAACGAACAAATGTTTCAGTTTCACATCCGGTTAGGTAAACAGCAGATTTCATCATACAAAAATTTGGAAAAGTCTTAGGGTTGGTGTATAAAATGGTATGGGATTTTATACATATTCTGGGACACCTTGCAGAGCTTAAGCGAAATGTTGACGAGTTGGTACTTGGCAAATAGGTGTAGACTAAACGTTTCGATTTGTCCATGGCAGATTATAATCTCAGACGAATGTTTCATTGTGGCCCGTGGATAAATAACACCAATCGGTGGCGTGAATTCGAGTAATTTGTTACACTGAATTTAAATCAAGCCTTATTTGTGAGCTTAAGAAGTAGCTTGCAAGACTTGCTAAGGTTATCTCGATCTTTATAGCTGTTGAATATCTTCATAGTAGTAGTCACATGTAAAAGATGCTATAGTTTAGTTTATAAATTATAGTTTTATAAACAACTAGCATGTGCCCACGGCTTCGCCCGCGTGTATTTTTTTGCGTTGAAACTAGAGCGAACTGCATCGTTTTGGTTCACTCCCAGTACTTCCTATATTGGCGTTATTTAACATTTAAAATCGGAACTAGCACGAAAAAACTAAAATTAAAATGAGCAGTTTTTCAAACAGTTCCAAAGTTCATTTTAACTACAGCGAATAATCGGCTAACAAGAAGCCGATCGTAACATCGTTATCCTAGATCCCAATTAATATTCCATACGGACCCCAAAAACGAATGATGTACATGGCCAAATCGATAATGTGTAAAGTTGTCTTGTGACCATTTTGCAACAACATAGATATACAGAAAACAATGTTCCTCTGAATCCAGACATGTTCTCCAAATACGAATCGAACTACAATGAGCCGAGATACAACATCGGTGTACAACAACTTACAAAGTTTCTCTACAACCAGCGTCGACGAGTCATATTTGCAGTTTTGTTTCTCTAGATGGGACACAGTGGGGGTCAAAATGCTATCTGACAATCGTATAACCGGATCGTAGTTTGTATGAATGCCACAATGCCTTCCTTCGCGGATGCAGTCTCCATTACGTTTACGGCACAGCGTACAAGTTCACAGCACTTTATTTTGTGACTAAAACGAACTGAGAGATAGATAGATTACCGTTATTACCCGCGAAGCAAGGAACCTGCATGTGTGTTTGGAGTAAGAGTTTTTTTGTTTGTATGTTTCTTTTGTCTCTTGCCAAATTTCTCCAAAACGGACACTAACACGTCAAGTAAAATTTTCAAAACTTTGAAAACCCCTTTCTTGTATTTCTATCTCGTATTGCATCACTGCGTAGTGCCGAATGGCGTGAGAATCTTTTTAGTCTACGTCTTTTATAAATCTACCTAAAACGTAAAAGTAAACGGCGATCTACGCCGTTACGGTGACCTACGTGGTTTCACATTTAAGCTAAATTACGAGCGCTTCGGTAATTAAGTAACTAGTAGAAAGAAGGAAGACCAGATTTCTTAGTGTAAGGAAAATAGAAGAGCCGTCGAGTATTCTGAATGTGGGCTAAGCGAAAGCGGTATGTCGAGTTGAGACAAAGAAAACTCTGTCTTCTCCGCCCACGGCGAGACAAACTCAGTAAGCTATTTGAATAAGAAAACTGGTATGGAGATGACGTAGTGGAGATTGTTTATTATTTTAAACCCTAACTTTTCATCAGCATCATCATCTACATCGTGTACCACGACGAACGGTCTTGCCCAAGGAAGTGCTATGGTAGATTACCGTACTTCCCGCAACCTTTGTAGCTCCTAAACTAGTACCTTGGATTCCCAGCGGTTATCGGTTGGGCGAGCTAGTTTAGTTTGGCTTGTCCATTGCAACTTCAAACTGCTAAAGGGAGCGATGTCGGTCGGTGATTTTAATTCTACAGATTTCTTTGTTGCAGAACTCTAAACGTATCTATCACCTAATTTTCAAACATTACACTTGTTTTTAGTAGGTTCTCTATTTCATTTCCTCAGAAACACTTTAAACGTGCTATGTTCACGCGGTCGCATTGTCACGGAATATCAGTCGATGTTAATGAATGTTGTATATAAACGGCACCAGTTTAAACGACAAACATCTACTTATTACAAGAGTTATTATTATCTCAATGTTTGGCAAGTAGGTACAATAGAAGTCGGGTGGTCCACTACGTGATTCCGATCTGGAACAATATACTTACTATTATCGCTGGCAAATATTACGGGTAAACAGGGCGCGGCCAATGTTTATTTAACTGGTGCCTAGAAGCCATACCAAGTGGCCGGTATTATAGAATTTGTGCTGACAAGAGCTGCAGCTTTGTCTGTAGCATTTTATGTATTACATTCAGGTTTTTTATGAGTGTTGAAACCATACCATTCATGCTATCTTCCTATCTTCTATTCTTCTTTTAGTTCCTGACAAAATATTTATATTTTGTACATTTTATAAATAATTACAAATTGCAATTCTGTTTGTCAAGATTTATCTAACGCATTATTATTTTACGATACATTTTTATCTCTGCAGATAATTCCTCGATTAAATGGCTGGTTGTAGTTCGAGTATAAAACGAGTGACGTGATCGCAATCGATATTTTTCGCTATCTTCAGGTATTTTACGGTGAAATTTTATCACACGCCGATCCGGTCCAAAGGACCAGACAGGTTCCACGGGCGGACGTAGGAAGACCGGTTATAGTATAAGGATAGTTTTAGCCAACTATAATACGGTTTTACGTTTTACTCCTCGTTCACTTTTCTGTTCTCTCGAATTTTTATTTCGATCTATCAGAGCAATATAAGCAACGTCAATTTCTGTCTTGCTTTTTATTTTCAGCAATTTATTTCAGGTCTTTCTTAGGACTTTCGATACCAGCATAGAACATTGCTGTGATAATGAATGTGCCGGATAAAACAACGGACACCTCCGTCTGCAAGTGCAGCGATTTAGTCTGATTATCTTGTCAATGGTTCGATTTCAATAAAGCTCTATAATGATTCAAACGTCTTTCACGCAATTACCGTCACGATGCTTGCAAAATCACCATTTATTCACACTTTGAGGTGTTAATTCTGTTATTGGTGATTTATTTATTGATCAGGTCTTGCGACCGGTTCGGATCGAAGGGAACGTTGCAAAGTAAACACACTAACAGCTAAATTTGTTTGATAAATCGATTTAATAGGCGCCATTCTTCAATATAGTGACTTATATTTGAATCTCTGGAAGGTATATGGTGGTAGCCAAGGCCTGTTTCAGACAGTCCGCTATTACCGCGCCGCCACGCTGCATTATTTACAAAAAAGAGGTTACTAAAATGCAATATTTTTGTAACCTCTGTTTTGGCTCTAGGTACTGCGCATCGTCTACTGAGAGCGTTATCTACATCAGCAATCTGGTCTTATTTGACCTGCACAGTGTTGCTTGTTAGCACCATTTGCGGTGCTGCGTTTTTCAAGAAAATGGCGAACATGTCTTGGCGCCGACCGACTCGATTATAATCGATATAGGATCGATTTATGACTCGATTTTATTACTTCTCAGTACAAGAAGAAAATGCGCTTTAAAAATAATGAGTCAAACTCCATCGGTATATATTAATTGATTTCCATTATTTATTTTATTACTCCTTTGTTGTTCTGCATTCAATTACATGGTTGTGACATTATATTGCAAAATCTGTGGGAACGAGGCGTATTTATTTACTTAAAAAAGTTAAGTTCTTACCCTATAAGCTTGTGGTACCATGATACTCGTAGTTCCTGATACCCAAGATACAGAGAATCCTAGTGTGGGGTAAGAGGTATGTATGTGAATGTTAGTTTTTTTTTATATTGATCATTCACATAAATAATTATAGTGGATGAGTATGAAAAGCTTATACGAATACTTATTATCGTCAGTCACATCAGGACACGCGTAGGCGTCCTATTCCCTGGATAAAGAACCGTATCGGCATCTGTGTTAATTTAGTCTCGAGACTTTGAATATAATGGCTTATATTTCCATGATTTATTGTTTGTTTGTTCAAATGTGGCTTGCGGTTCATATGAAAGTTGTGATTCAAGTTGTTTCAACTGCAAACGAGTCAATAAATTTGCTATCAGATACCATATTGAAACGGTGCATAGTATTGTACTAAGACTGTCCTTTTCCGTTGTAACTAATATTTATTAAAGGCAAAACGATTTCAAAAATGTTTGTATTTTACCCAAAAGGAAATGGGAGTCCATGGCTTCAGCTTTATTTAATCAGACGTTTATATTTTAACTAACGATTTACTAAACTAGTAAACGAATTGATGGCCGTCACCGGAACAATAGGCCTAGTTGGTATACGCTAATGCAGGTATGTTAACGGCAAGCATATAAAGGTATCTGGTTATGCTAAAAGGTTTTAGGCTGGGCCTCACTTTGCCCTTTACATAGGTACTTAGTTATTTCTTGTTTTGAAGCAAGGTAATGTACTTTATCAGTAGGTACTGGGTAAAATGGTGTCGATAGGGATCATAATGTGAATAGAAACAAAAATAGACATTCAATTCTTCCAACATTAAATATAATATATTTGTATTGGTAGTGGTAATGTAAAGTTGTTATTGATTTTTGAAAAAAAAAAAAAAAAAAATTGTATTTTGTGTATATGTATCTAATTATAGGTAGGTATAATAATTTTTTTTTTTTTAAATATCTGTTTTTTCTTAAGTATTTTAGTAAGTAGCTACTTTGCTACATTTCAATTGTTTTCCTTGTTACAATTGACAAACAACAAACAGTTGTGGTCATGGTTTGACTGGAGTATACGGAGCTATCGTCGAGAAACAAAGGCAGTAGCTGCAACTACCCTCATTTCATATTCAGATTCAGAAAAGCCCATGTTCACATACGACTACGACTCACTACACTAACCGAATCACCGCACTGCACAATCGGATCTCGACGTGATCACCTGTCTCTATTTACCCATCAAACTGGGGTCACCCCATTTTACGGTACATAGGGCTTATGTACCGTAAAATGTAGTAAGTATAAAGGCCTACGTAATCAGGCAAAACGCCTAGTTTTATCAACAACTGAATCAAGATTAATACATCAAGTGTATACTTGCGACAACCTAGGCGCAAGTTTAAGGTATTTGCGATTGTTTAACAATATGAATACTTTTAAAAGGATTTATCGTAATAGTTTTTCCTGATGTTTCGAAGGCTTTTTACAGCATTTGTGGTCGCATATCGACTAGATGACAGGTGGCTCAATAGGTCTAATCTATTACTAGCGTCACAATATTATTAAGTCAGAAAAGTTCCCATTTATGCAGTAATCACTAACTGTATCATGAAGTTTTATATCATGGTTTAAAATGTTGGATTATTTTTTCATAACAGAGTAATAACAACGCGATTAATTCGTTTAAAAGTGTTCATAATTGGTGCAATCAATTTTAATATACGACGACCTCTGTGGCGCAGTAGGCGGAGGCCCGCCTGAGACGTAGGTTGCGGGTTCGATTCCCGCCGAGGGACAAATGTTTGTATCTGCGAATATTCGTCTCTGGTCTGGGTGTTTTCTATGCATAATATGTATGTTTTTACAAACAAACTATAAAAGTAGTATATCAGTCATGTAGTTCCCATAACACAAGCTCAAGCTTAGTTTGGGGCTAGAAGACGCTGTGTGAAAATGTCCAGCAAAAAAATAAATAACTTATAGAGTATTACTATCATGTGTATGATCCGAATTACTTAATACGATCTTGATTACGAGAGTGTGTTCGCAAATATATTTATAAATAGGGGTATATTTCATAGTTATATGAATAAATGTTTATGATTAAAAAAAAAAGTTAAAATAAAATAATTAATGATTTTTGAAATACTGTACACATGTATACTTTGCTTTCATGAAGTTTTCTCAAGTGATAGTTAGTTCGGCGCTTCCAACGATGGGAGGTCTCCACCGTAGGTACGTATGTAGAACTTTACTACTTACAAGAACTATTATTAGTCCAAATGTTGGGTAAGACCATATCTATAATTGCGTACCAGATATTATCTCTTTTAGCTTGATGCCACGTTCTGAATTATCGAATGAGCTGTTTGAACGTGCATTGTACGAGTCAGGTTAGAAGTTGGGTAGGAGAAATTATTGTAAACACCCAAACAGCAAAACATACATTGCACATGACATTCAGACATAGGTACATGTAGTATAGATTTGGGGTCTATAAACCATCGTATTAATATTATGCAAACTGTGAACCACAGACCGACTGTTTTGTCAGGCGATAGACATTTGAGTAATTAATTAAATATTGTCATTGATAAATTGAGGGCTGATAGGAATGTGGCAACGAACTGGCGAAGTCCAATTACCTAAAGTGGCATTTGTATAGACAAGTTCCGTTTTGAAGCCCGCATCTTCCGTCCAATGACTGAGCTGGTCGGTCCCACCATAATTAAAACTGGCACCAAAATGTTTAAAATTGAAATGGAAATTAATTATTTAAAATACAACAAACATACATGTGGTATGGATACAATCTTATAAGTAGTTATAACATGTTTAAAACTGTATAATCCTATTATAGTATTAGTACCCAAACTAGGGTGGCCTGTGGTATGGAGCTCTCCGCCGGACAAAGTTGTGAAGATGTTAGGATAAATACTAGAGACTGCTGGATAATTATTATTAAAAAAAAAAGAAATGTAATAAAAATCACAAAAGTATCCCATATTAGATATGAAATTGATTGTTTTTTATGTTTTTATACTTTTACTGTATGCTAACTCTTATGAGAACGAGAAAACGTTTTAATTAAGTCCCGCTGGGAAAAATCCCAGCCAAAATTATTCCAAACTGAATTGTCTGCGGTGACACGAAGACCAAATCCGATTATTTGCACGTTTTACCGTATTATTCTACTGTTTTTACTCTGCGGCCACGGGGACCTATATCGAGTTCTATGGACGTTCTCGTAAAAAATAATTGTTATTGTCCCGTCGAAAGGCTGTTTCCATTTTATTTTGAATTTTAATGTCCTTTATGTGGCGGCTTGTAATTGAGCTGAATTTATTTAGATACTCTACAATTTTTCCAATTATCGTACCTGTGTGTGTTTAGGGGTCAATGATTTTTAATTGGTTTGGTTACAGTTTGTTTCGATCGTTTCTTTCATTTATTGAATAACATTTCAATAAATATTGATAATTTTTGGGACCGCGAGAATTAAGGATGGGATAAAGTAAATAAAAATATATTGAAAACCCCGACGTTATTCCATTATTGCAGCGTTTCTTAGTCTAAGAACCAACCGCGAAGTCATAAAAAACGGGTAGTACAACAAACCACATGACAATTTGCTGAGCCATTTTGGGGAAATATAGTCATACATACAAACAAACTAACACACGTCATAAAGAGATTGCAACATGTATATGTTAGAAAACAAGAGTCGGAGTTTTTTATTTCGTAAAAAGTACCTCGGTGTTAAAAATTGTATCTATCTATACTAATGAGAAAAGGTTATCTGCCTTATCTTATTAGTAGATACAATCATTTTGCAAACGCAACTCAAACCTAAAGGCTAGTGCACACTAACAAATGGTTGAGGCGTAAAGGTACGATTACATCGCGGGTGGCGCATGGCGAGGCGTGTTGACTTGACCTGGGGTTGCCACACGTCGAACGCTAATCAATAAACAACTTTATAGAATTTTATTCCAAAAACTATCGTTTTATTATTCATATTGTCAAAACGGGATTTTTCACGTACCGCACTATCGGTGAAGGCATCGACTAAGTTTTGACTCATTTCAAGAATCTTCATCGAAGTGAGTGACATTATGAACTTTTAACTTATAGATTTTTTTTTTAAATAACAATTATACCAATTCTTTATCTAACAGTCAAATCTATTTCCAATAAATAATCCGGTTTTTCGGAGAACTGTCTTCTCAGTGAACGTTTTAACAAACGATGAAAATAAGTAATTTTAGATTTATTTTCACTTGCTATATTTTTAAAAAACATTAACAACAGCACTATAAGTCGGCGCTGCTGCATTTCCATACGAATTCGTGACGTCGCTTTTTCTGTATTTTGTTTTCTTTGGTTTTGTTGTAGCGTCGTCATCGCTCGACAAGCGTCCGTGTGAACACAGCCTTAAGGCAGTAAATAATGTTCAAAGATAATTAATAAAAAATTAATTCCTAATTATTTCAATTCGCTCTGAAAACGTACTTTTAATTATTTTATCGATAACCTTTTGGTTCGGACGGTATGTATTACAGAAGACCTAGGCCATTTTTGTCACCTGTATTTCCAGATAACTGGCAACCCAAAGGCACAGATAGTCTGACAGTCAGTACCCTGCGTGTCTTAATTGATTGGGCCGTGGCTATTACACGCCATTGACTCCCGGTTAGGGCTGTCCCGTTAATTTGCGCCCCACATCGACAGTACTTAATCATGTGTTAACCGAACTCGTTTGATTAAAGGGATTAAAGGGAATTTGCAGGAATTACGTGTTGTGACTTGGGCATAGTTGGTGTCACAAGATTCTATAATATACCTAAAACATTATTATCTTCCAGTAGAATTTTGACCAGGCTGGTAACGATCTCGTAGCTAAGTTGATAATAGCACCCGCGTACCAAGCGGGAGGTCGCGGGTTCGAGATTGATATTTTTGGGATATTGTAAATTCTTGTGATTTTCCTCTTAGGTTAACACTTTGAAAACTAAAATAAGCATAGTTAGTATCGTTAAACCGTGTATAAAAGGCAGAAATAAACCTATAAAAAACCAAATAGTTAAATTACCAGTAGCCTACATATTATTGAAATGGCCTTTCTATGCCTTTTCAATAAACACTTACCTAATAATCACAGTGAAAGTACAAGCACTAAAATTTACTACCACCGATTCAATGCCTACGCGAGACCGTTTTGTGCCTCTGACTGAATTGAAAGTATTTGTTAAATCTAGCGGTCCATCGTGTTATTTATTTTCATTGTACTGATAGCGCTAACGAGAGGACATGGACGTAACTAGGACGTTTTACGGGACATGTTTTTAACAAAAAACTACATTCAAGCCTTATTACGCAATCCTTATAATTTATTAAAAATATGAGGGTAAAGGATCAATAAAAGGTATTGTTTAGGACCGGTGTCCACTTAAGCGGAAGAGAGTGGCAATGTATAAATCAGCGCAATTTTATTACATGGAGAGATATGCAAAATCTCTGCTAAGGTGGATATAAGGTGGATTTATAACCCACTCAAAATTTGAAAGTTATAGCCACGATTGCCAGTGGGCTCACAAAACATCGGGTTACTTACCAAAAACAGCTGATTTATTAGTTTTTTACCATTTTCTTCAATGAAAATAGCCGAATTTCGAAATCAAAAAGTCGTGAAACAAAATATATTTTCTGTATACTATCTCTCGTTTCATTTCTAATACGGCCCTGTCCACATTCAGCGCTAAATCACCCGTGATCTATAGGCAAAAACTAAATGCGCAATTTTTTGCTACAATGTAAATTAAAAAAGGAATAAACCCATCCATTGAAAAGGAGAAAGTGCGTGGTAGTGAAATCTATTTGTAGCTTATGAATAGTTTTATTTTTCACTCTTTGCAATTGTTAAAAGCCTCTAAGCCATTGTTGAAACATAATCGTTTTAATTCAACAGTCTATTATTACTCCAGGATTTGAAGCTAAAAAGAGATTTTTTAAAATAATGTACAAAGTTACCAACCACTGGAGGCGGGTTCTTAAATAGCGGTCATAAACCTGATGACGTAGCTTAAGAAAACCGATGGACCGATGATATTATAGGTTGATATACATCGGGGGATGGAGATGAGCCAAGACCGTTTGCAATGCCACTCTGTAGGAGATGCCTATGACCCATTAGTGAAATTCTACAGATAGTGCTCATGTTTTTTATCTTTATTTATTAAATAGGGTTTAGTCAAAACTGATTATGTCATCATCGAAATGGCGCTTACAATAAGTCTTACTATCTAAGTTTAGTACCTAGTTTAATATTTTTTATTAACATTTTTGATTATTCG
This sequence comes from Perizoma affinitatum, assembly GCA_961405105.1. Taxonomy (NCBI): domain Eukaryota; kingdom Metazoa; phylum Arthropoda; class Insecta; order Lepidoptera; family Geometridae; genus Perizoma; species Perizoma affinitatum. Next base: position 3,607,056 of record OY560199.1, read on the forward strand.
GATACGGAGAAAGCCAAAATTTCATTTACATTTGCCAATCATATACAAATCAAAACCATATTTATTGACAAGTGTGCTTCTTTCTCATTATGCAAACGTAAGCAGGTCAGAATGACGCTAACATTCCAGATTATAATAACGTATTGGGTGAAATAATGCAAAAGTTTGTTGTGGCATATTTTATCCTTTACGTTACCAGTAACAAGTGTAACAAATCAAATTGTAACAAGTAACAAAGTATTACAAATCATACATCGGGGAACATCAGACTCGCACTTTTTGCCCGCGGCTTATAACTTTCTGAGAACTGTTTTTATCTCGTCCCACACTTTTTGTATCGTGAAATTTTATTATACCGCGTGAAAGATGTTGATTGCGTTCAATTTAAGAGAGCTAATTGGCAATCCAATCGTTATCATTTGAATTGACGGTGATAGGTCCAATATTTAATTGAATAATTATAATTATTGAGTTTTCACAAGTCAAAATGTATATGTATCTATTTACAAAAAAAAAGTAAATAAGTAGTATATCAGTCTTGTAGTTCCCATAACACAAGCTCTGCTTACTTAGGCTAGACGATGCTGTGTGAAAAATTTACCAGCATTATTATCCTACTACTAAATTATAAACGCGAAAGTTTGTGAGGATGGATGTTTGTTACTCCACCACGCAAAAACTACTGATAGGGTTTTGATTAAACTTTACAGTAATATAGCTTATACATCAGAATAACACATAGGCTACTTTTTATCCGGGTACCACGCGGTCGAAGCCAGTTATATTTATTTTTCTTGCACCTAAATCTTATTTTTTTGAGTGCATGTGTGCCATCGTCTCGGAGTGATCAAACTATTATTTATATGTATATGTATAAGTGCATATATACATATAATTATATATATTAAATCATATGATTTGTTAAGAACATAAAATAATATATATAATATGTATATGCTAATAAAAATTGTAGCACGCCTACCGCAAAACACAACATATTGGGTTGGCTGGTAAAAAATGCTATAGCATTAAGTCCGCCTATTGTTAACGTTTTAATAAAAATGTGCAATAAAGAGATAATAAAATTAATAAGAGTGTGTTATGAAATAAGTTGCATACTCTCATGTACTTAGAATTTATTTCTTACCGGCTACTTTGAAATGCGGTTTGTATTAGCATTTCAGTATACTAGGCCCAGGGTAATTACAGTAGTAACAGTAGTTGAGTCTGTGACATATTATACTCAAGTCCCAATTACGAGATAGAGTAAATTATGTGCATGCAATATCAGCTTACTAGTCACCGCGAGCTTAGCTAATTTGAATCATCTGCTGGCAGTGATTCAAATTCAATGAAGTTGAATAAGCTATATGAAATCCTGCCTCTTAAAATTACAACGAATGGTCACATGTCATTTCCTCCCACTGACTTCCTGCTACCGTTAGGCTACCTACAATATGATGGGTCCATCGTGAGGACTAAAATACCAAAATTAGTAAAGTATTTTTGGTTAAAATTAATGTAACGATTCCTGTATATTTTACGTTAATGTCAAACCAATTTGTTTATTACTGAGTAGGGTCGTAGGCTCTCTGTATAAGTTAAACACTCAATTTGTTAAAGAAAAGAATGCACCTCATATCCTAATTCAACGATCATCAAAAAGGTGGCGAAATATAATGTCAGCAGCGGCCGTGTATAATCTCCCATAAAGAGATAACAATTGAGTTTTCAATAACATTCAAAAACATGCAGGGCCATGTCGCTGTCCCACAACAAAACTCTGCCAATTTGGTTTGTCAAAACTCGGCACATTTAATAAAGACACGGTCCTTATGCGATATTAACAAATAATAATAGTATTGCAAATGATAATAATAAGTTTATTTAAGAATAAGACACAGTGATTTACATAATTATTTCCAAAAGGATAAAGGAATGCGAGAATGTAGGTGCCAATAAAATATGTTTGTTTAACAGTTTTAATAATAATAATAATAAAGCAAGACTTTTTTTCACACAGCATCATCTAGCCCCAAACTAAGCAGAGCTTGTGTTATGGGAACTACATGACTGATATAATACATAATATACTTTTTTTTTTGTAAATACATACATATTATAAATAGAAAACACCCAGACCCGAGACCAATACTTGCAGAACTTACAAACATTTGTCCCGCTGCGGGAATCGAACCCGCAACCTTCTGTGTCTCAGGCGGGCCTTAGCCCACTGCGCCACAGAGGTCGGAGGAGTTTTAGCGGTGAGTCCCAAAGTAATATGTATCTAAGTGATCCTAGATTTCGCTTGTAGCTTATCTTAAATATAGTTTGGCAATTCAACTACACGATATATCTATTCAACAGAGCGAGATAACATAATAATTACCTTTAGTCCTAATATTGTAATATTGCGCTGCTATCGAAAGATGTCATGTCACGTGAGTGTGTGTGAATGATAATATTTCTGTCTCGCTATAGGTATTGTGTATGATACGATGTATCTCTAATGAGTGAGTCGTAAATACGCGGCTAGTGACAACCCTAACAGCATAACATCTGTTTGTTCTAGATGTAATTGTAATTAAATTTCCTGGCTTGCATGGTCTGCGGTGTAGACTGAGGAGAGATATATGCATTTGTTCATTAGTTATTATAGTTTATTGTATAAACTTTTGCCTATGGCTTTACTCACAAAGTTGATAAACAACTATGTGTTATTCTAGATCGAGATAAAATCTATTCCAAATTTCATTCAAATCGCTTCAGCTGTAACTATCATAGATTTTTAATACACGTTTGTACGATTTAGATATTGCCGTATAAAAAAAACAATACGTAACTACGCAACAATACGTTAAAGTACCTATTTAAACATTTTTTTACAAATAATAATAATAATGCTGGACATTTTTCACACAGCATCATCTAGCCCCAAACTAAGCAGAACTTGTATTATGGGAACTTCATGACTGATATACTTTTTTTTTTGTAAATACATACATATACAAACATTTATTGATTATTAATGATTATACTAATGCCCTCTCGTTATCTTTGTATCGTATTGAACTATTAGTAAATTATGTCTAATTAGAAAAGTTCTGACAACCCTAGCAAATGTGGGCGTGGCTGATTTATGTGGCTTGCCGAAATTCAGACGCGCCGCAGACCATCAATGCACGACTTGCATATGCGACTATATAACTGCGTGGGCATGTCCTTAAATAAATCAAAATTTTACCTTTTTATCAAGGTTTTATTTCCTCCTCCTTAATAAACCTTTGATATTATAAAAGTATTAAATGAAATAGGAATCACCTCGTAATTCCTATTTCATTTAAAAGGTCTGAAATAATGTTTATTGGGTCCATAAAATGTGAAGAAATGTTATCGCAATTAATAATAAACAAATACGTGGACATAGCTATTCGTGGAGTTTTTCATGTGAGCTTGCGTGTTTCTTAACCTCAATTGAAATGGTTCCTCGAATATTCGATGTAGGTGCGAATTTAAGTCAACGAGGTGCAAATTAACATTTGAGATGACCTCACAAGGAGTCAATTGCGTGTTTACTTAAGAGCTTATTATAAGAACCATTTGAGGCTTAGTTCTTCATAACTCTGAATAAATATATCCATTTTAATTTCACAGAGTTTTGTACGAAATTGAGTAGGTAGAAAGAGCAGTTAGGGCCACATTGAAAAGTCACAAAACAAAAGTAAATGTATAATTTGTAGACATGGTTATTCGTAAATCACTCAAAAGCTCTAAAACTCATAATTCCTTCTATCTAACCCAACGACTATTTTTGTACGACTGTAGGAATTACAAATTATTTTCAGAAATTAATTCATAAAAAAACTGCCTGCATAGTGATGCAATGTTTTAATAAATCGATTTCGATCCAAATCGATGGAAGTTGCTCTTTTCTGTCGACTAGGATCGATCTACATCTAATATGTATTCGGAGTAGGTAGGTCAAATAATCAAATATATTCACCGAAATCCTTTGTTATGTGTATTTATACACTTTGAAGTCATCTATGAACTTAAATTTGTCCCAAAAAACAACGTAAATAATAATAAACAGTAAAACAAATCATTATCATACGTCGGGTGTCTGAATCTCACGTGATGGATTCCGTGACTTTCATTATAAAAAGCCGGCACATGAGTCGTTTGCGGATGGAATACAAATTAACTTTTCAAACAGACAGGTTATTTTATTATCACAAAAATAGTCACAATGCAAAAAAAAATCCTCAGTAAGCAGAGCTCAAGCGGTTTGGTCATTATGGCACAGGTAAGAAATTAATGAATGCTCAGTAGAGCATTGAGGGTTAAAATACAAATGTTAACAAAAAAAACGCTCAACATTTCCGTGTGAGTGTGAAATGTAAAATGTAATTATAAGTATTTTTAGTCAATTAAAATGTTGTATGCCAGTTAAACGGCGAAACGTGGGCTACCTAAATTTGATATTAGACCTGTATGTACCTATACATATGTTTACAACAACCAATAATAATAATAATGCTGGACATTTTTTTTTTCACACATCATCATCTAGCCCCAAAGTAAGCAGAGCTTGTGTTATGGGAACTATATGACTGATATACTACTTATATACGTTTTTTTTTGTAAATACGTACATATTATACAGAGAAAACACCCAGATCCCGAGAAAACGCAAACATTTGTCCCGCGGCGAGAATCGAACCCGCAACCTTCTGCGTCTCAGACGGGCCTTCGTCCATTGCGCCACTAAGGTCGTATTGTATTGTTTTGTCAGGACTATGTATGTGTCGTTTTATTATTATATTATTATAAAACATTCATTAAAACATATCAACAATACAATAGCTATATTAAATAACAACGGCAGTTCGAGAATCCGTCTTTTAAAATCGTTGTCACATTCACATTGAATTTCAATTGATTCTAATGAATGAAACGAGGACCTCACTTCCTTTTCGGTAAAATTCTAAGAAAAACTTATAAGACTACAATCAAATATTAAAACATTGTAATAATGTAGTCACGATTTTAAATACACAGCGTGAGTATTATAAAGTTAGAGTTTTTGGGTTTAAAATTTAAAATGCAATAATTTTCACCTTTATTTAATAAGATTAAAGTAGACGCCCGCGGTTTCGCGGTGGGTAAGTAGCTAGCTGCTACGTAAGAGGTGCAAGTTTGCTTCCCGCTGAGGATCAAATGTTTGTATATTCTGCAGATATTTAATTTGGATCTGGTTGTTGTGGTACCACTGTACTCATACTTGCTGGTACCGACGATACAGGGAATTCTAGTGTGGGGTCAGAACTATGTAGGTTTTAAATAAATACAAAAGTAGCGCTTTTCTCGCTGATAATCAATTCTCCAAGAAAAAACGAGCTGTTAACATAAACTCAAATTAACACTTCATTTTCAAAAAGGTTTGTGACATTTCATGTCACGCTCGTAAAAACCGACTTCCTTTAATAAAAACTGTTATAACGAATGCTATAACAGTTTAACACCAGTTAACGTAAAAACTAATTATTTTCGTAGTTAACTCTTAAATGAAACAGCCGCTGAGATTTTTATCGGAGCTTTTAACCGTTTTGTCGTTAGTGGAACATATAAAGGTATTAAGAAAATTAACTTTCGTAAAAATAGCGATTGCTCGTGTTCTATACATCAATAAATTTTACAATTTAAAACATCAAAGGGTCACCGAGTATAACCTTTCACCGATACCAAGCAACATCTATATTAGACATTCTAAATTCACCCCAATTTTAATGGAAGTGTCCACACAGCTCCTGGGACGCTCCTCCAGCGTCCACACAGATGTGGTGGCTACGTACCAGCTGGCTGGTACGTAGCCACCACATCTTCAGGAGCCTGTCTCGTCACGAAGCCTTCAAGTAAATATTATTAATATTGATACAAATGTATATTTTCCGACAGCAGAATGAGCTAACATATAAATTTAATTTGATCATAGGTAAATAAAACTATAGTACGTACATTCTTCTTGCAAATGCAAATAGGCAGAAGAGAAAATAAGAAAAAAAAAAGCTATGCACAGATTTGAAGTCTCGACTTGGTAATACACTGAACCGCTACAACCGAAGTCAGGTCTAAGAGGGGACTGCAAGAGCTCATAAAATAATGCCTTCCTGCATCAACAACTCCCATGAGGTGGGGATGCTCGAATACTTGCATTAATAATAATAATAATGCTGGACATTTTTCACACAGCATCATCTAGCCCCAAAGTAAGCAGAGCTTGTGTTATGGGAACTACATGACTGATATACTACTTATATAATTTTTTTGTAAATACATACATAACATACATAGAAAAACACCCAGACCCGAGACAAATATTCGCAGATACAAACATTTGTCCCGCGGCGGGTATCGAACCCGCAACTTTCTGCGCCACAGAGGTCGTCGGTTGCATTGTGCATTATCGCCCTTCTAACCTAACACCCCAATGCAGATCTTAGTTCCGCCACTTTGAATTGAAATTAGAAGTCTCACCATTGACAGGACGTCAATGTCCGTCAGACAATGGCGAATAAATTACCCTATTACCACGGGAGTCATGGTAATTCCCTCCAAGGTAAAGCACCATGGGACTTCAAAGCTATGGTAAGGTCGAGTTGAGAGGCGTGCCTCTAAAGCGCACAATCGAATTTTATGCCAGAAAATGCACGGTTTTTAAAATGTGGGCGTATTTAAGCGACTAGTTTGTAACTCCATCTTTTAGCACCCATTGTAAAAAACCCTTGACTAGAAAATTTTAAACATCCAAGTCAATTTTTAAATTTTTCTTCGCTTTCATAACAAGAGAAATAAACCCGTGACTATCAAAGCCAGATTAAAATGTTTAATTTTAAGCTCTTTATACTGCATAAATTTAACTCACAAGGTTTCTACACAAAAAATACTTTCTTTAGCCCGTACTATCGATTCCCAAACTAAAATAATAATCGATATGTTTTTAGAAAAAAAGCGGGTTCGATTTCCGAAGCTTGTAATAGATTCCAAAATGTTTGGGTGCAATTTTATTCTTATCAAAATTTATGACATTAGTACTTTTAGATTTTAAACATCTCTTACTGTTTATAATTTTTACTATATTTTAGCGTGTTAAAATTCTTAATTTTTTTGGGGTACCTCAAACGGAAAGAATGGGACTCTTATAGGATCACTTCGTTGTCCGTCATAGGGTACTTTCTTAAATCTTTTTGTTAAAACAATGTTAAGTTAGACTCGCACGGTTTTTTGTTTTTAAAAGTGACTGAGTAGTACCAGTTATTTTGCTGACTGCACACCTGGTTAGCACTTACTATAAAAAAGAATCGTATTTTTGGAAGTGAACGACTTAACAATTTTGAAAGTTTTAAGTCCTATTACTGCCTCATAAATTTTAGACTGAACTAAATTGATTCACCTAACAGAGCAGATGTCGTTAAAGACAAAAATATAAATAAAACTGTTCCGCTTAAGGATAGAAATAAAGTCATAAAATTTTATGAATGCTGACTCCTACATGATTTATTTTATTTATTCGTTCGAGTCGGTTTTGTTTTATTTTGCGGTTACCTGCACACTAATACTAGCTAAAAATGAACGCCTGCACGAAATTCATGTAAGCTGCTAAGGGAAAAGGAATAAAGAAAATGATTTTCTTTTCTCTTTTCAATAAGCCATGCATTTCAATCGGTTCTTCAACGAGTTACCGATAATTTATTTTTACCCTGCGTTAGACCAGGTCGAGTTATGTTTGGCCCTGAAAAGGGTAAAAGGATTCAATGCGCCTCGCAGCGTCTCCTTTACTCTAACAAGAATTTCCTTCACCGAACTAATTTACGCACGTGATTTTTTCGACTAAAAATGTGTTCAAGATCAGTTCAAACACTTTTGACATTCCTAGTCATAATGAGCCATGCAGTTCCGCATTAGATTCAATCGTTTCTTTATCGAGTCACCGGTTAAACGTTCACCCTACGTTAGATCAATTATCAGGTTGAGTTATGTTTGGCCCTGTAAAGGGTAAAGGATTCAATGCCCCTCGCCGCGTCTCCTTTCACGCACAGGGGTTTTCCTTCAACGTACTAATACGCACTTAATTTTCTCGACTAGGAATGTGTTCATGTCCATTTCAAATACTTTTCATATGCCTACCCATAATATTATTATAAAAGCATGACGTAACTCAACAATGACTGCTTACTACTAAATCATCAGCAACATTAAATTGCAATAATATCAATCGTTAGCCTTTATCTGACAACACGACCAATTCAATTGGACCAACAATCGTAAATAACGAACGGTTATATAACCAACTTCAATGTACGAGGGTACGTTTAAAACATTAATTAGAACTTAAAGTACCTCCAAACATATTGGTTTGCGGGGGCGCTATCACAGGTCAAGAAAAGGTTAGGTAAGATTATTAACTGATGTAATTTATGTAAACTAATTAGAACTCTGTGGCATTTTGGCTTCGATTACTTCATTGCGCAACTATATTTTGATCGATTAAACAGTCCCAGACGGGCACAGATAACTCGGCGACGCAGAGTAGGAAGACTCCACCCAAGAATATAAGTAGTCGGTGGATGTAGGATCAAGACCTTTAATCATGCCACTCTTTGGGGGAGGCCTATGGTGGTAATGGGTACATAAAAGCGATTTTCCTAAAAATTTAGATTTTATAAATTACTTTAATTTTAATAAAATAATGACCACCAAATACTATAATGCTACTCAAAATTTAATCACGACTTAAGACGATCAGGAAATGACTGCTTATACATCGCATAAAGCATCTCTCTTTCTAACTTTTAGTTGGTAGCCTTTAAGTTGGTACCTATTTAATATTTTAATGTTTGCCTTTCACAACAAATTTTAAGCTTTTAAAGTAAAGAACGTTATGTCAGCTATAAATCACGTAATACAATAAAATGTTGCGACCTTATTTTTATAATTTTACTGTTAGTTACTATTTTCTCCAATTGCCGCGTATCGCTTAACAAAACTTAAATTTATAATTTCCCCGAGTCTACCGCTTCTGTATGATCATGTACTAAATAAATAAACACTCGACAGTCACATACACAGTCCTGACCCCACACTAGGATTCCCTGTACCGTGGGTATCAGAAACTACGAGTACCTTAGTACCACAATACCCAGACTCTGAATAAATATCTGCAGAACATGCAAACATTTGTCCCACGGCGGGAATCGAACCCCTCTTCCGCCACAACTGGCTACTCGCTCTTCGCGCCATCGAGGTCGTCAGACTCGTATATCAGCTCATAACCAACAGGTTCACTATGTTTATGTTATCGCGGTAGGTATTTCTACAAGTAGCTTTCGTAAATAGGGCACAATACCTGTTCAATACAAATTCGAATATTAAGATAGCTGTTTTGAGTACTTTATGGACAATTCATATTCGGCTCTATTATCACCATACTAGCCATGGTTTATTACCGTTAAACGTCTTTATGTTCATTAAATTTTGTTTGGTTAATAAACGAGATTAATATACCAATGTTCGATTACTATTTGTGATCTGTTTATGATTGTTCGCAGATTTGACTATAAGATGATAAGCGAAGGATACGCGATAGATTACGTATAAGGTTACTCGTATTTTGTGATAACTGCAGCTAAATTCTATTCCACAGCTTATACCAGTTACCGTAGCCGTTTTTTTTAATGTTTGAATCTCAAAGTCATAGAGTATATTATAATCGACCTGATAAACATGGTGGCCTGGATCCATTTCATTACAAGTTTTATGGATACTGTTCTAAAATAATTAATAACCGACCTAACCTTCATTAATATAGGCCAGAAAAATTGTGATTTCGAAATTTGGTTACTGCGAACATCGTTCTATCGTGCAGGTTTGTTAGAAGATCACTGCTTGATAGCGATTGTTATTTCTAAACAACAGGGCTTTCTTTGTTTTTAGGTTTACGTTTTTGAAACAAAACGTATTGTAATTTTGTACCTTGAACTGCACAAACAAACTTCAAGCTTAATTTAAAAAGGCTTAAAATAACTGTTTTTCGTATTTTCAGTAAAATATCAGCCATTCGTACGTTTGACGAGTAATGAAAGTGAAATTACGTGCTCCAGGCTGAATGGTCGGAGCTCATTCCAGCGAAATTAACTTTAGGTCGTTTTACAACGAGTACTGGCGGCTGGCTGTCGTGTTTCTAGAAAAATGCCGCGATAAAGTTTCCTAATTAATTGGAAAACACAGAAAACAAGAGCTCAATTCTTGAAAAAAATAAGGTATTCTACTATACAACTATCACACCGTTACCTCTACTTTTCTAAGAAAGATTTTATGAAGTAAAACGAAAGATACGGGAATAATCAAGGAGATTACCTGATTACCTACGTACCTGATTTCGTAAATCTTTTCTGATATTCTATTTCACAGTAGTAACCTACGTAATAAACGACGTAGCACGAATATTTGTTACAAAAGGTCTCAAACTCAGAAAATCTCCAATCTCGCAGACTCACACTTCATAAAGCAGAGATGTGAGCAAGGAGACACCAATTTATTTTAGTTGAAATAATTCATTCGTCTAGAGTCTAAAGGATAATTCACAAAGCGTCATTCCTTTGTTGTAATTTGAGCAAGGCTGGGATAAGACTGTAGCTTAGAGGAACAGTTGGGTTAGTCATCGGTGGACTAGGAAAAAATAAAAGTCTTCTTTATACAAGCAGCTTCGCGGTCGGTTTCAGCGTATGCATTTTATGTTTTCTATGAAAACGACCAGTAATACGCAAAAACATCTTGTTTCTTCACCGTGTGTTCTGAAAATTTATCAAAAATATTTCTAACTGGAAAATAAATAAGGCATCTAATAAGCAGCGCCTAGGAAGTTTAACGTTATTTTTGTAATTTTTCACCTTTATGTGTCACTCGTCGTCAGCCTTGCCTTTATGGAATACCAGGTATTCGATAGACAGGGTTGACGACTGTGACTACCCGGTCTTATAAGAAACTAGTCCTCTTTGTCACCTTCGCGTTTGGAAACACATCGGCAAAAGACACAGCTGCTGTCTGTACGCTGTGGTGGAGTTTTCTCGCTAGCGTTCGTAATAAGATTTTAAACACGAAATTCTGTCTAAATGAACTCGCACCTCGGCATCATACTTTGTTTTGTTCAGTTTAATTAACTTGTCTGTTAAAATGTGTCCTCAGGCAAGATAAGCATTATAACCTACCTACGTGGTAGGTATTCGGAGAGACAGACAGAATAAGGTTGAAGAAGAAAATTAATTTTGTAAACCTGAGCAGACCTTTTGGAATCTTTCCATGAAGATCCTTCTTATACACATATAATTGTGATTGCAAAAATAACAATGATCGTCTAACGATACCGTCATACAATCCATTACATCTTTTATATTCTTCGAGAATAGAAAGAATCTCCTATTTGTTTACAGACATGGTAAAAATATAACCCTACTCAGTCTGTTCAAAAATAAAAATGTCACGGACATAATAATTAATGTCTATATGGACATACAGCAGAAATATAATTTGTTAGGTATCTAACAAACCTTCGTCGCTTGAGGTTACATTCGATAAAATAATAATTGTTTGACTTTATCAAAGTCAAAGTCATATTTATAATATAATATAGTTAGTTTGTTTATTATAACAATGTATTAAATCATAGCTAGAAATTCAGCAACGAAGTCTTCTTGTTTCTCAAAGACCTACAGACTACTATTCTTCAAGTTTTTATTTTTAATAGTTTGGTTTAAGCAATGATATGACGAGATACTAATATTATATAAACATTTATTCATACAACTATGTACAAACAATACAGATGAAACAGACTATCTAAAGACCGTTGCAAACGGTGTATAGATAGCTCAACTGATCCAGATTGAGATACTTGAAAGGAGATGTAACTCATATATGAAAAATACAAATACAAATGTTTATGTCACTGAAATAAACATTTGTATTTGTATTTTTGACGAGTACACTTTTTACCTATAACTCGACACTATCAGAGAAAACGTTCTTTTTGCAAGTTGTTGATAAGCACCTGATAACCCGAAGCAGTATCGAGCGGATAACCGTTACATAGTTCACTAAACTTTGCCCACCATGAGAAAATGATAAGGGAGTCGTTATGTAAACGATTTGTGTGATCCACTTTTGGCGGGAATCTCTCCGTACACATATTTTATATAACATACTAAAAGGTTAACAATCAAAGTTGTGAAGGCAGAACCAATGGTTAACACTTTTGGGAAGTCTGAACAAGATTGTATAAATATATATTACATGGTTCAGTTTATTTATATAGATATTATAAAATCTAAGAGCCTTGAAAGCTAGAGCCTCACAAAGCCGGATATATTCTCTGGTTTTTTACATAAACAACGAAGTGAAACTCTCCAACTAAAGAATGTGGATGAAAAGTGAATAAGTCAGCTGATGAAACCGTCCTAAACAGGGCGGTCCGGAATCTGAATTATTTATCCAGAGGAAATAATTTACGCAGAGGAACGAATCCCCAGTTTACGTTTCTTGTTGATTTTCCCGACCATTTAAATGTTTATTTCTCTCTTTAGCTTATAGTCAGCGAGAGGGATGGCGATATTGTGTGATTGGAGTGAGCAGGCAGATGGATTGAAAAGGATTTGGAAACCTGAGTACGGGTAAACGAGGGTTCAGCAACATTTTTGTATAAAATACGTTTCTTTGCGTATTTTATACAACAAAAACCTCTGGTTATACCTCTGGTTTACGCAGTAGCGAGAACTTTGTAATCTAAAACATATTTTTTATTGTAGCTCAACTTTTTAATTTTATTGTGTTTCACACATACGAGACCTTAAAAAATATATTGAAAATTAAACAAAAAGAACATATTGGATTTATTTTCCATAAAAATAGAGTCCATATTAGGAGTTTATTCTAAATGTATTTATTTATTTGCAAGTCACAAACTACCTCCTACACGTGGCCTACGCTTTGCTCTACGTTTCTCAGAAATATCGTTATGAAAACATTACTGTTGAATATAAATGGCACAAAGAAATATCATAGGGAATAAAAATAACAATTCAAAATACTTGCTTGGTAGGTTTACTGGGGTATTACCACAGGGCATCCTAGTTTGGGTACTAATGTTGTCCATATATGATTATACAATGTTTAAACATATTATAACTACTTATAAGATTATACATAATGTTTGATATATTTTCAATAAATAATTTCAATTACTATACTTGTTTCTACAAAAAATAAGGTACGATTCATTTATACAAAATGCTTTCTTAAACAGGTACAGTAAGACCAACATAAGGTCAAAGAAGCCCCAAAACCAATATTCAAGCGAAGTGCAGATTTCTGGATTCGATTCAGGAAAAAACAAAATGAATAATATTTTTTTAACCGTGTGTCTACGCCTTAATAATTTAAGGCGTAGACACACGGTTCTAAATTAACCTCCCTTACCTTACGGGTCCCCGACGACTTGTAAATGTTTTTCCCTCGTTCCGTTTCGATTTTACGAGTTGCTACGAGTTTAGAATTGCTGTTACGGGCTCCTAGTACCTTCTGAGCCTATACTTATGCTGAATAATTTAATTGTGCGTCGCTGTATCGAAAGGTTCTCAGAATGTTGGAGTAAACTGTTTTTATACATTTATATATATAATGAAACAAAATTTGACAGAGCAATAATTGCGTGTCTCTGTTACGAGAGTGATAAATATTAAGTATTGAAATGAGATAACGTACAAACCTAGTACCTAAACCTAGGCTGCATCGGAGTTGAATGTAGATAAAGACTTACCTGAAAAAGACAAAAATACGTTAAGAGCGAAAAATAACATTTCATAGAGTGTAGTAGTTTTGACTCTAACAACTATTCTCCTGACAAAACCTAATTTAGATATTTTTGAATCAATAATTACGTCATTAATTCCCGCGATAAGTTTGTAAATTGTTCTGTTTGATTTTGTAAGAAACATATGTGGTGTACAATCTAACTATGTTATCTAACTAACACTTTATTGTTCGATAAAAAATTAAAACAACAGCATTTTTGAACTTACAATCAGGCTTATCAGCTATCCAAGCACCGACCATAAGTTGTGAAGGCATTACCCACAATAAATAATAACAACTGACGGTGTAATTATCTGCCTACGCGCCGGGAAAAGCGAGCCGAATTACATAATCTCCCCCAGGACACAGAATAAGTATTACTACACTTTGCGCCTACGCATAAAAAGCCTTGAAAACTATACATAATATATACATTTAGCGTTACTGCTTGACTGACTAAACTGCAAATGAAAGGATTGGCTTACATCTAAACAATAAAGTGTTGCATGGCATTATGCGAGACAAGGAGTAGGAATTCAAAACTATTCATAGCTAATTTGTGGAAATGGCATGATAAAAATTACCTGGAATATAAGTATTCTATACGAATAAAGTCGCGTACAAATCCACTAGTTACGAAATCGTTGAAAAATTCACTTTTCTGGCTTTAGAATGGCGTCGAATTTGCATTGAAGTGATAAGAATAATGAGAGGCAGGCGCCGCATGATCACGGTAGATGGCGCCAGCCTGTTGCGCAACGGTTCGCTTGATCATAGATCAGATTGCTTGCGATTTTCACACGATAATCTCAAGATAAATCTAGCTCTTTCGTACCAATGAATTGATATTCTAAATGCATTGTTTTTCCTATGGGAATTTCAAAAGCAGTTTACGTTCCCCAGGTACGTGATTGGTTCAACTCAGTATGCAATACAAGTCATTTATCAGCCCACATTAACCCAACTGCTGGGTATAGGCCTAATCTCTAGCACGCTTCTCTTTCCAGTTCTGCCCCAATTGAACCCTGTGCTCCCTTCTCTCTCTCTCTGGTGTTCTCTTACCCACATCCACAAATTTGGTTCTTCGTCTAATCTCGACAAATTTCTATGCAATTGTTAATAGTACTTTTCAAACAGATGTTCGCGTCGCGATCCAATTGTGCAGTGCGGTGATACGGTTAGTGCCGTAATGTGAACATGGACTTTTCTGATTCCGAATATGAAATGAGGGTAGTTGCGACTACTGCCTTTATTTCTCGACGATAGCTCCGTATACTCCAGTAATCCCGTGACCACGACTGTTGCAATACAGTCGTAACGTCGGGAATATAATAAAAAAGGTAAACACGATAAAGACCCGTTAAACTTACAATTGTTAATATTACAGCTTTGTATTTTTTACCATACTGAGAAAGAAGTCCTCTTGTAAATACAGTCGCGAAATTATTTAGAGTAAATTAAATTAAATTGAATAGTCAGTAGGTATTCATTTGACTATAGTTTAAACTAACCTATCTATGACCTAAATTCTTTGGTAATTCAAACATGAGCAGGCATGACTCGCCAGCTTCGGTAGTTAGCATATTACATTGCACTACGTAGGTAAGTTCTACATGATGTAATATGCATGCAACTATAATAAAATGCTATGCAAATAACTGATTTAATATTTTGCTTAATACGTGTCGTGAGAACATTAATGGGAACGTGTTCTAAGAGAAGTACCTGACTAGCATAGATGGTTCAGTCGTTTTTTTATTATTATTATCATAGCCTTCTCATTCTTTGACGACCTCTGTGGCGCAAGCCCACCTGAGACGCAGAAGGTTGCGGGTTCGATTCCCGCCGCGGGACAATTGTTGGTATGATCTGCAAATATTTGTCTAAGGTCTGGGTATTTTCTATGTATAATTTGTATGTATTTACAAAAAAAAATATATAAGTAGTATATCAGTCATGTAGTTCCCACAACACAAGGTCTTCTTACTTTGGGGCTAGATGATGCTGTGTGGAAAATGTCCAGCATTATTATTATTTTCCTGGATGTATTTTTAACTAAGTGTTTTTCATGTTATAATATGTCTCTCAGTTCAGTGTTCTTCTTGGCAAAGGCCTCTTCCAGCATTTTCCATTTAGATCTGTCGCGGGAAACTCTCCTCCAGTTAGGACCGTAGGTTCAGTTGTTACCATAGAAGAAATATAGCCATTGAAATTGAGCCATTGCTCAAGTGGCAATGAGCAGGCCATCTATCTCACAACCGACGACTGCTTCAGAAGAAGGTTTTTGAATAGCGACCACAAACCGGGCGACGCAGTCTAAGAAGGCCCATTAACCGATGGACTGATGTCGGAAATCGATGGATAAGGAGGCCCAAGATCGTTCGTCATGGCATTCTCTAGAAGAGGCATGCTTAACTCTTCAAGAGAAAGGTTTTTTTTTTAAATCGTGTCTTAAGTATAATATAGAACGCTATTCGCCTGCCATGCTTTTAATGTAGTCACGATTTCATTTCGCTTTAAATATGAGTAGCTTTTTTCACTATATAATTTTTTTTGTATATTACTTCTAAAACCATGTTAGTATACTTTGGATTTCAATCAATAAAAATATATTGACTTTTGATTTTGCTCAATCTATGCTTTATCTAATAATAATAACATTTATTCATACAAGTAGGTATATAAACATTATATATAAAAAATACAGATGCTTTATCTTAACCCAGCATTTTCAGAAATTTTCAACAGTTAGTGTTGTTAACCATGATTCAAAACTTAACTATCATAAATAAATAATAATTCGTTTATTTTAATAAAAAAATATTTTTGTACATATTTACTAGGTTAACGAAAACAGCCAGCTGATTATGTCGCATGTTCAGTTTACATAAATGTTGAGTTGCGATCACAGAATTTTAGTGTCGGTGTCGACATTGCGGCTAGATTAGACGGTACCAATTGAATCTATGAACTAACTCAATATCGTTCGTCATAGCACTCTTTGAGCGAACCCACGCCCAGTAGTGGACTTCCGATGATGATGATGATGATAACGATAAATTGGGTTTAGGGCATGCCGATTTCCTCAAGATATTAATACGCACATAAATTTTTCGGGTCAGGGTACCAGACCAATATGCCAACACGGCTTTAGTCACTGAATTGGTATAGTGTTGTTTACTAGATATATAAAGTTCAGATAGAGCTCTGAAAAAGTATCCAATTCACCGACCAAACCGAAATGGTCGAAAAGGACCTGTTGGCGATTCTAAATCTACGAGTAATCTGCGGGTCAGGGATCTCGCCCACTGCCGCCCACAGACGGCGCCCAGCCTCAGATATTCAGTAGAATATTTCATATTTGCCAAAGGTGTCATAAAGATAAAGGTGCTAAATTTTGATGCGATAAACGTTATACGCTAACTTTTAAGACCATATATAGTATCATGGGAAAACAAGAAGTAGAGTTACTAGGTTTGAAAGCTGTTGTATCTGAAAATTTTAACGACATAGGGGTATTTATGTGGGGCTAAGGACTAGGTGTACAAGTGACTTTTAAGGGATCCGTACCTAAAGGTTGGCAACAGGACCCTATTAGAAAAAAGGAATCCCAAGTCAACACCACCGTTTTTCCGTCTGTGACCGTAATACGAAGCCAATGGAATTTTCAGTGAATACGTGTTACTAATGGCCTCTATTAAAATAAAAAATAAACATAAAACAAGTTAACTATCACTTATGTAGTTTACTTTCACAACCTCTGCTTACTTTGAGATAGCAATAAACATTTCATTTCATTTACTTTGGGGCTAGATGATGCTGTGTGAAAATTTCTAGCATTATTATTATTATTATTATTACCATCACCATCGTAGTGTTTACATTGTGTGCTAATATGTAACGCTTAGTGCGCGAGTCTCACTCTCATTATTAGATTACAAGATTTAAAAAAAAAAAAGTCCTTAAAATGGATTCTCTAGCTGTTTCTTAATAATAACAGAGCTAAGACGATCCACTGAAGTATGTTGACAAAACCTTGCAGATGAAAAAAGTCCTTGCTTCATCTTTGGCGAAGTGGAAGCCAACTGCACAAACAATTTAATTTCGACTACTCCATACCTCCGTAACAAATCTCACCGGCCGGCTACAGCCAATACGATAAATCAGCATCGTCCATTTTAATTAGCAGTCTGAGTCTAGGATCCGCGCCCGCGCCTACGGCCCGGCCGGTGTAGTGGCGCCGGCGCACGTAGGCGGCAGTGAAAGGAATCCAGTGGAAAAACTGCACCTGTGCATTGCATTCTTGAACAACTTAATAAGCCCTATGAAAACATAGGGTTTTCAAATATGTGGTTCAAATGAGGGGTTTCATTGGAATCCTCATTGACTCGTTAATATCAAAATAATTTGATTTAATCACTTTGCTGAAGCAAAAAACATTGTATGTTTGACAAACATAACTTTGTAGTAACGAATACCTATCTACCTAGCATTTCTACCTTTTCTCTATGAGTGTTTGGTCAGCATGTTAGACAGGGTTCTGATAAGTACCTTATCTATCATCAGCAATCATCTTTTCTTTCAACATTTGGATCAGGCCCTAATGCTGATATAATAAGCGTATCGAAAATGTTCTTCAGGGTATTTTAGTTAGTTGGTAGTTCATACTTAAAATATATTTTGAACCGGTTCATCTACAAACCACAAAGTCATAACGTTAGAATTGTTTTGTTATACAAAAAAAGATGAAAGAGGGAGGGGAAGCCATGCCTCAAATATCTGGAGCATAAAAGGAAGCATTAAACACTGTAATCCAATACTTCCATTTATCAAACTCCAGTAGGTCACTCCTACGCACCGCAATTTTATTATAGTAACATATAAAAACTTTAAAACAGTCGTAAAGTGTCATAATAACATAACCTATCGACCACACGTTTAATACTGACTTTATTAATACCACCCATAATCTGTGCTTCACAATTTATCAACAAGTACTTATATTAAAACGCGTGGTACCCGGATAAAACGTAGCCTATGTTATTCTAGGTCACAAACTATACAACAACAAAAAAACACGCTTACGACTGTACTACCCATGATGAACATACTCAGTGTGTAGATCTTTATAGATACCAAGTAGGTATAGTCGCTTTAAGCGATAAGGCCGCCCATGTACAATGGGCATACACATACTCTTATATTCTTTTTTTAATTCCTGTGTTTTTGTATTTTACTTTGGTGTGCAATAAAGAGTTTATCTATATATCTATCTATAGTCAGATGTACGACCAAACATTAGCTTCGGTACATGCCCGCGTTTTGAAAGTACTAAGTTTCGTTTACGAGCCGTTGTTTCGTTAAAGCCGTTTTGAAGAAATTTAGCATCAATATAACATCGAAACATTCAAACTTTAGCATTTATAATACAGATTAATTATATTATACTGATATTACAGAAACCAAAAAGATATGACGACTTTATTACAAGTTACAAACAAGTCAGCCCAGACACACGGTGGGTAGCCTGTTCAAAAGGTTCTTTAGTTAAGTTGGAGTCACATTTATAAACGCTAAAAAAAAGGAGCAGAAACTTATCTGATAAAGTCAGAAATTTTACCCATCTTTTGTAAGCGTCGACCTTAGCAACGCTATTTCTACAAAGTGCTCCCATTTTGTGAAATATCAATGGTATTTGATCTTCTTTGCTTATGTATTATTCTTCACTTTAAACCATTCTCACAATTCGAGAATGGTATAAAGTGTATCATTTCATTCTATATTTCATAGGATACGTATCTTTTTATTGGATTAAACAAATAATAATAAACATGAAAGATATGGCGATAACCGAGGGTAGTTATTTACGCAATCTTCAACCAATAAACTGGATATGTGGCAGGCGGTAATGGCACTTAATAAAGTGTATTTACGTGTGTTTTCGGCAATAAATGTTAATATTGATAAGAGATAGTCTGGCTCGCATAGGGCCGCTCTCACGATTTTACGCCTACGACTCTGCAGTGATCTAAGGACTACGTTGCTGTTGAACCTAATAGTACAAAAAACAGGGGTGAAACAACTCAAACCCACAATACAATAGCTTTTGTTTACAGACAAATTGAATAATTGCTCAAGTTCTCAACAGATTATTCCGCGGAAATGTATATAAGGTGGTGATATGTATTAGATCGACTGAAACACAACAGGGCAAAATATGGCATACGTGAAACTTAGATAATGGTAGAGCAAAAAAGGTAGTTCTTTAATAATACACCATGGTACTCGTAGTTCCTGATACTCATGACACAGGGATCCTTGTGTGGGGTAAGGACTATGCATGTGTCTGTGGTAATTATGTGTGTTTATTCATAATTACTAATTAATATGCAATTTACTTAGAAATCTATTTTTAAAATTCTCGTAGCGATAATCTCGTTAAATCCTTTAGCGTAACAATTCACACAACAGCATCACTTATGCACGAAATAATATCAGCTAGGAAGATTATTGTAAGCCTGGGCTTAGCGTTACCCTTTGTGGTTATGTAACTATGGCTTTGTGGGAATATGAATTGCTGGGAGTGTACTCAGGAAGATGTTGATGTGGGTGGATATTTTTTTAAATATAACAAATGGCAACGTCTTCAGCTGCAAAGCATCGGAGTCGAACTCGTTTTTTTTTTTCAGAGAATGGTATAAAATTTCAAGGGATAGAGATGATAAACAATGTAAATTGTTTACTTTCCGTGCCTTGTCCACGAATATAACGGACATCTGACTGACTGAAGCTGACACTACATTCCCATTCTTTTTTTAAGAACTTAAGCACCGAGATCACAAAGGAGGCACATGAGATGACTCCTAGAAAATCCCAAAAAAGGGCAAAATGGAGCATCCTAGAACAATGTGTCTATGGTTTGTTGTAGCTAGGCTTACTTAAATCAACTATAAAGTATCGGTATTTCCAAAGTAAACTTATGCGTATTTTATTAAGCGGTGCAAGTAAAGTTACATAATTTAAATGAGACTATTAAGGATATTATTAGGAGGCAGTAATCGTTTCCGTGACACGTAATGTTTTTCTGAATATGAAATTAAAGTTTGTTTCACGTTAACGCTACCTGGTTTTATGCCTAGATCTTAATATAATTTTATGCCATCTATTGTCATAACACCTCTTCATACAGCCTGGTTTTGGTTTAAAGATATCCTACTAAACCAAACATATTATTATTATTATTACTTTATACCAAATACTTGTTTGTCACCTTGGTGACATTAAAACAGTAAAGAACGGTAAAATAAAACAGTTACGGAACGCTTTTTAAGTTAATCCAACCCCTTAAGCGATCCGCGCGGAAGGAATTCCAGGTGCACCTTACCCTAATGTCTTATTCCTGAATTCAGCCCTGACTGCCCTAAATTCTACTAGATCACTTCCATAATGACTTTTAAAGATATTAAGAGTATCGTGTGAAAGTAGTCTGTATGTGAGGCGTGCCTTTGTTCGGTGAATAACATTCATACGATGACGACTTGAATTGGGATTGAGATAGCTTAGCGACTGATACTCTGGCACTCCTTAATCGTCTAGACCTTTGCGAATAACAATGAAGAGCGTGAATGCTTTAATACAGAGTCTAATTATTGTTATACCAGTCGAACAAAGTAAAAATATCTACTGTGAAAAAAATGCATGAATGGTTCGAGATGCACTCTAACATTGAATCACTTCAAGACTCAAAGACCAACTAAAGGTGCTACAACTACAGAGTTTTAATCACAGTTTTTAAAAGCTTACACCATTTATAATAACTCAGTGCAACACTTTGCTCCAAACTTTCGTACAGATTATGAAACTAAAGTCATAGTTTTAACATTAGTACGAAGGCTCCAACTACGTAAATCGAGTATTTAGTGGTCAGATTGACACGTAGCCATCGCTCAGCTCTCGTCCCCTTTGTTGGGAAAGTGACCGGGAATGTATCGTGGTGTAAGGTAGGAGAGACTGTTGTACGGACCTTTCAATGCGCTTTACATAAAATGAGTCCTAACTATTGTGGATAGTGATAAAAATTATCTAGATTAAGCAACTTTCCATCAAGCTGGATGAGATTGGGCGGCCAGTAGAGGTATTTAGTCGCCATGTTGGAGAATTTGAACTACTTAAAAACTCCAATATCAGAGTTGGCCGTTAAGTATCATACGAACTTAATTTAGAATCACTGAGCATGCCGTTCTGTGTGTCTGCGATGATCGCATTGGTGTGTTCCGACTTGTAAGCTTAATATATCATGGCGGTGCCCCCAGTAGGCATCGTATAGTTGCGGCCACCACCGTGAGACGACCTTAAGGGATCTTCAATAAAATGCATTTTCTGGCTGGCTGGTTTAATAACTGACCAGATTTTTTGTGAATGTACTATAAAGTACCTACAGTGAATAAATGAGTATGAGTCGAAATTATAACTGTGACTCATAAGGTCACAGTTGTTGACGGCCGGAGGCAACCTAGCAGTTGAACACTCTCCCACTATTCGTTCGTTCTTCGTATGAGTGGGAACAACCTTTCCTACGTATGGAGTCCGCCAGCAGTTCCCAAACTATTCGATACAGCAGGCCAAAAAACTTGGCCAGACTGACTAGATCAAGTTATTTTTAGGATTGTACGTCTCCAAACTAGGATCAGCTTTGCTCGCTATGGTTCATAACTTGCGACCGTGTATCTCGGAGACGCTACGTCCAATGAATAGGACGTCTCACGTCAGGTGTGCTTTAAATGGAACGTCATTGAACCCGTCCCGGGCCGCAATCCCGCATAATTACTTCATGTAACTAGTGTTGCCAGTTGAAAGTTTAGGAAAGCCGGTAGAAAACAGACGAACTCTATATTTACTCAACCTATATTTTTATGTGTCTATATGTAGAGTCAGCTCTATTAGAAGAGGATCGTATTATACGCGAATTGCAAGCTCATTTGGGGAAAAAAGTGGTGGAAGATGTCGTTGAATAATAAAAATGGTTTCGTGAATCGTCAGGCAAAGTAGTCCACGCATGGTTTCGAATAACATTACTTATCAACGAAAAGCAATAAGAGGTTAACGCAGCCAAAAACGATGTCGCCGTAAAGAGCCAGAAAAATGTTGACCGAACATAAGTTGGGAAGCATAAGTCCGTCTAAAGCATAACATTCGACAGCTATATACAGAACAGAATAGAACTTCATTACCATAAAATTGTTACACAGAAGATATTATACTGAAATGTAGCTGTTTACCTTTGCTTGGAGATGGTAATTTCCATTGTTTTGGACATAATGAAAATTAGAGATGATTGGACTTTTAAGAAGTATGCTACTTAAAAGTCCAATCATCTCTAATTTACATTACATTAACGTCGGGATTTCTCAAGCACAATATTATAGTCAGAAGTCAAATATTATAGTCAGAAGGCTACATAAACTAGCGGTATAGGTAATAAAGAAAGAAAAAATATTTTTTGTTGTCTTAGTTTATGGTACTTGCTGTGACTTCTATTCTGCCGGCGCGATCACCGCTCATCAATTCAACGTGCCTTAACGTAGTCTGTCTTGGTTAGGCCCAGTGCTATTTACACAGGCTTTCATGGTCATGTTTATGAAATATGTTTATTAACGGCGAGCTTTGAAGCTTAAACGTCGGTTTGCTTGAAAATTATTGTGTTTTTGCTAAAACATACACAATTGAGTCTCGTGAGAAATTTATGTTAGACTTGTCTATTTACAGATGAAGTAGCTAATACATGTTACTGACTCTAGTTAAAACACGTTCGTTAAGTGTTCTGAGTAATTCAGCTATATCTCAATAGGTAAGTTAGCTTTTGTTTTCAATCATTATCCTAATGCTGTGGACCATTGTCTGCTTTCCTGCTTTCTACTTTAAAGCTTGAAACCAATATAGACAGGTAGACTTCTACCTAGGACATGCCGGTTAGTACCATTTACTTTATTGAAAATCTAATCAAACATCGGTAGGGCGACTATGCGTTCTCATTAACAGGGAATGTGTTGGAATTATTGGATAATTTCGGTATAATGGAGCAGGTCGGCCTACACACTGTCCGATTATGCTAATTCGTAACTAGCCCGGATAACCGGATGTCATGAGGCCAAGAGTGAGTGTTGTGGTGAAATATGCAAATCACTTGGCATAATAAGTTTATCATGTATTTTATCATTATTCAACAATGTTTTTGGATTGATGGCTGAACGTGAAACATTGTTTGTAAAGGATTACGGAAACGAATTTCATGTTGTAAACATTGTAATCAATCATAGTGTCTGTTTTAATTTAGTTTAAAATGATAGATGATTTCCTAAAACGTGCGAGATACAATATTATAAGTCTAAAGCAAAAACAACTTATTTACGCTTTGAAACAAATTGCAGAAAGGTTCTTGGATGGCGTATAGAAAGTCAGTAGATGGAGGTAGCTTAAGATCCTTCGCCATGGCACTCTTTTTTACTTTTATCAGCCTTGTATCAGACCTTGTATTGTACTAATATCTCATTAACCTTAATATGCTGTAACTCTTGCTAAGTATACAGAAGTTAGCGGTTTAAATCGCCAGGCTCTAGAGCTTGACGATTTAAACTAGGCGGAAAGCATTTGCATTGAAAGCGTCCAGACTCAGACCAAGCCAGGATTAGAGCTCTATCCTGCTCAAATGGAAAGTAGCTGTAACCATAGGCAAACTAGACGGGTGGTCTTTGCATACTTGCCTTAATCCATCAGACTCACAACTGTAATTTATCACATCGATGAACTTAATTTATAGGGCTCACGATAAATTTTACACGCAGGTAAGTTCATTCAAAATTATTGACAATCTGACTAGAAAATCTATATAGAATTATCAAACTACTTGCAAAACGCGGGCATGCGTCAATTGTAATGTTTAGACCCCCTACTTGGTATCATCAAATATCTACGCACTGAGTATGCATCTGAGGATATACAAAATGGGAAATAAAGTGTGAGCTTTTTTTTGACTCAGATTTGTTAAGTAAATTTTTAGGGTTGGCGTGGTTCATTTCGAGCTTGTGAACGCACGCATGTAGGTACGTGATAAAAAATAATATATGTGACTAGCTTGATAACTTGATAGCCGGGATAGCAAAGTCTTGTCCGAGAGGTGGCCGAAGACTGGTCGAACAAATCTGAGTTGTCCGGCAGTGCGTTGGGTCGACCACAAAGTCTCTGGAAAACTAAATTGAGACGCCCAAGCCCGAGGAGGGTGGCGAAAGAGAAAGGAATCCCATACGAGTACCATGGCTGATTGCAGAGCAGTGGGTTATTCCAAGCTCAAACGATGATGATGATATGCTTAAGGCGTAAGTATGAGATGAAACGCACGACGCTTAGCAGCACTAAGTTGAGACAGGACCTGTTTGACCCACACGGCACAGATGGAACTAATTAGCACAAAAAAAACATTCCCCTTTGTCTCTGTGAGTTTGAAATATCTTACTGTTACCTATTTATAAAGTGTCTATTGTATTTATTTTGTATCTGTCCTTTCTGTGTTTTGTTGTTGTGTCAAATAAATAATTTTGCATTCTATTCTAAAATCCGAATAAATTTCACAAATATCGTTGCCTTGCGTTATCCCAATACACTGTCGAATAAAAATACCTTTCGAGTTTTTTTGCGATTCAATCCGTATAAGGGAAGCAGGTAAGATTATTATGAAAATCCTCAAGCGCCCATCCGATAACGTAATAAGCAATTCCTGCGTACGTGTGATTGCGTGGACCGTTAGCCGCCGGTATCGCCGTCGTTTGCATAATCGAGACATGGGAGACATGGTTGGACATAAGACATGGTATAATCTCGACAAGGCTCGGCAGGAGACATCATGAGACATGTAAGACTTGGTTTGCTGAGACATCTAGCATAGTCTTATAGCGATTGTACACTGCATTAAATCCAAATCCGCAAAGATACGTTTCGCGAGTAGCCGTATTAATATTGGTATGAGCGGTTGTACACTACTTTCGATAGCCGATTTCCGAAATCTCATCATCTTTATTTCGAAGCCATCTTCACGCGGGCAGAGACGACGCGGCGGTCACAGATTAGTATAACGACCTCAGTGGCGCGGCGGACGCAAGAGTTGCGGGTTCTATTCCCGCTGCGTGAGAAATATTTGTGTATGCTGCAGATATTTGTCTCGGGTCTGGGCGTTATGGTACCATGGTACTCGTAATTCCCACGACACTGTTACGCACGTCATCAATCACAAAAATAGTGTTGCGATATTTTAAAAATGTCACCCGTATTTCTACCCAAGACTACTATTTAACAATTTGGCAAATAATACTTTTTAACTAGTGAGATGGAGATGCTAATCCTTTCTTCAACCGTTGATAATCGATTATGTCTGTAAACATTTGAGAAGTCTTACAATATTAACCTAATTGTAAACAGATACGTAGGTATATAGGCATTCCATACTAGCTTTTATACTTATCAAGCAAATTCGTTTTTATGTGAGCATAGTTCTCATATTTTTGCATACAGATAGAGGCGTTGAACATTCCTGATTACTTTGTCATGACGATATCAACCTATCAACTTCCCACTCGGAAAACACTGCGTAACAGAAAATGAAATTCCAATTAACATACACACTATGTATAATGTCTGCAATCTGGGATATCAAATAAGCAGTGGCAGTTTTCCTGAATCACATCTGCGCAATCATAGGTAGGAGAGAATAGGCTGGTTCACTCTATCGCTACTTTTAAAAGGCAGAGAGAGTAAAGAATAGAACATATCATATGCTGAGCTGTCTAAATGGATCAGGAAGGTGCGTGGGGAATTTATATACAGTTCTACTTTTCTTTTATATAACTGAAGTGCCAAGCATACGGTCCACCTGCTGGTAAGCGGTAAACGTAACCTATGGACGCTTGCAACAGCAGAGGAATCACTCGCGCGTTGCCGACTCTGAGAACTCAGGACATAACGGGTGAAAAGTCTGATGTGACTGCAGTTTCACCGTCACTCTTTAAAACCGGAACACAGCAATGCAAGCATTACTGCTTGGCGGCAGAAATAGGTATGATGGGAGTAGATTCCCGGACGGGCTCTTTTACTACAATTTGTGTAACTTTTGTTTTTTTTAAACTGTTCTAACATCCTCTTTTTGGGTTATTGGGTACGCATTTTTGTTTATTTTTTTCACGTAAAGTTAAAGTTATTCATTTCATTTCATTTCATTTAAAATTACTGACTGTTAACTGCTAGGTCTAAATATATTTGTCTCGTGTCTGGGTATTTTCTATATATAATATGTACGCATTTACAAGATGCTGTGTGAAAATTGTCCAGCATTATTATTTATTTATTATTTAATGAAAAATCACAATATTGAGCTCCATTTTGGATGCTGCTACCAGCAATAGCATGCGACATCAAAAGCGAGATACTCGTAGAATAGTCTACAATTTAGCGTACAATCGCTTAAAAAGAGAGTATATGTTTAATTTAGCAGTATTTAGCGACTACACTCTCTATATGTAACCTTTAGTAAGTATATAATTTCATGAAGAAAAATATTATAGTATATTCATAGTATGTAAGTACACCAATTAAACCCCTTGTTAACTTTATTACAGTCCGTTCCATCCAAAGGTTGTCTGGTAGAGATCGCTATATATCGATAAGACCGCCCATTGTACATTATCAAAGTTTTTTTAGTTATTAAGCTGATGTGTTTTTTGGTGTGCAATAAAGTATTTTCTATTCTATTCTATTCTATAATCGATAATAAACCTTGAAAAAAGAAGAGTTTAATTTATTGTGAGATAGCTGTTCCAGTAAGTCTCTGGCATAATAGCTTTGAATTATAACTAGTATTGCGTCGACACAGCGACACATGCAAATCATTCCTAATAGAAACTGCGTTGGGTCCCTCATGTTCTGTATTAACTGACTCGAACCATTTCTCAACTAAATAAAGCCGTTTGCTTTAGTTCAAAAAAAGCTGGTTTCAGGCTTACAAGCTAAACATAATGCTATATTGCGTATAAAATTTTCACTAAGAAAATTTAATATATGTTATCTCGGTTTCCTCATAAAGGTCTTGTAAAGCATCCTGTATAAGAAATATCTTCACAGCGGGTCGAGGCCTCGAAAGAAGGCCCAGCGGGGATTCATTATCGCTACACTTAGAACTTTGCCCGCTTATAATGTGGTTAGATATTTAGCACAGATTCGGACAACGAGAAAAAGTAAATTTCCCTGAGCAAATGAACACTTTTTCATATCGTAACTTATGATTAATTACATTTTTATGATTAATTACATTAATTACATTTACTCTAATAACATTTACATTTATGAAACGCGTATTATATTTTCTAATTTCTAGCTTCTGCCCGCGGCTTCGCCCGCGTATTATGTTGACAAACCACCAACTTTTAAGTGTATCAAACCAGGGAAAAAAATCAAACTCGATTGGACTCGACCTGCGAGCTCCTTCTTGGTACGCGGGGACTATATCAACTGTGTGAGTTAACACTTTAAAAACAAATAATCATTATGCTATAAATAAATAAATAAAATAAAATAAATAAATAATGCTGGACATCTTTCACACAGCATCATCTAACCCCAAAGTAAGCAGAGCTTGTGTTATGGGAACAACATGATTGATATACTACTTATATACAATTTTTTTTGTAAATACATACATAACATACATAGAAAACACCCAGACCCGAGACAAATATTCGCAGATACAAACATTAGCTTGAAAATCTTCGTAATGTGAATTTTATTCACGGCAAGAAATACTTATATCCTCTTAGCATAGCCAGTTTAGCACCGACAGCCAAATCTGCGATCAGCAATATCATCCGTAATCTTCACACAAATTAATCAAACTTAACGCTTCTTTTTTGAGCTGCTTAAAGGCTATCTTCCATCTCTTAATAGCCCCCGTTAGACACCGCTCTGATGTAGGTTCGGACCATGGCATTTGCAACTTTATAAGGAGTTACATCAAGATAACGCATTCCAAACCATGTATCATGTTACATCATTAAGTTCATGGTAAATGTACAACTTTTGATTTAATACCTAAACAAAAAAGAAGAGAAAATAAATTAACGGAATAAGAGACTTAGGCCCACTTAGGTTATCATTTTAACTTGGTTAACGATCGAACTCGTCCAATGCGCAGAACATAGACCTGCGTGGTTAGTTAACCGAAGACAGAGTTGACAGATCTGGCTCGCGCAAGTGGCACACACAGCGCTACCCATTATTTCATTAATTTATAAACATGTCCTAACTAGAAACTAAAAAAGGATTAAGATAAAATCAAAGGTTAAAGGAGAATTGCAAACACTACAGCGGATTGGTATTTAAACACTAGTTAACGGGACAAATCAACCTTGAAAACGATATGAGCAGGCGAAGTAAAACAGGTAATAAATAAATAATTCTAGATGCATGTAAAGTCTGGTCGGACGAGATCAGTGGGCGTGGGACAGGTTTGCTTCTTCTTTTTGCTGATGCCGAGGTATCCTCAAGTTCAATACACTGATTGTGAGACTTATAAGGCTGGTTCTTCGTGAGGAAATGCCGCGCGTGCTTGCAGAGTTATGGGAAGCAAATAAATGAAAGAAACAAGATATGGAAAGATGTTGCAATTAAGTATTGTGTATCATTCATAGTTCTCAGCATGGCAGCTCTATCACCAGCCATATTCATAAATGTCTATTAATTTAAACAAACACACATTCGACCGTTGATCTCTGCAGGGGTTAAATGTGGATACTTGAGTATTTTACCAAGTTGTTCGAAGATAAGTTAATTGAAATATCTTTTTTGAAATATTAATGGAGGTTTCAATGTGGGAAAGACGGTAAGTAATTTATGCAGATAGTTGACTACTGGCAATTATAGTCCCAATAGTCGCTTGTTTAATTGATTACTCACGTTATACCCTCAAGGCATATATTTTTTATCACAGTATAGCTTGAAAATTTACTATTGCTCTCATTGCGGGGTTATAAGGGTGGTCAATCTCACAATATTTGAAGAAAAGCTGAATATTATTTGCAAACCTAGTGAATACAAATAAGCTCGTAACCCACTCCCAGACATTTTTAGAGTTTCATGGATTTATCTATAACTAACTAATTATAAAAAAGAAGTTGTTCTTGCTACTGTAAAAATTCAGCCACAAGATCTAGTTTAAAGATTGATGTCAATGACGAATGCCTGCTTGCTATGCCACCACCATATAGGGAAGGCAAGAAATAACATTACCATTATATATGTATATACATATATATATATATACATTACATAACTGACAGGATAAATATCGAGTAGCTTGAATCATACAAACGCCTTTTACTTCTTGCAGGTTTTTTTAAGGCAGTTAGGATGTCAATTTTTTATAAACATAAAGATATATTGAAAATATTCGGTATAACTGATGGTGTGTATATTAATGTTTTGATACATGGATAGGTTTATTTGAATACTTATTTAAATAAAATGCAGTAACAATGCTAGCACCTTCATGAATTACGAGTCTAGAGACCATTTTGATAGAACATGTAAGGTAACTTTTACCAACACACATTAATTATGTTTTCATTAACATATTCATAAAATTCTAAGAACATGTCTCTTTAGAGAACAGATTAAAATAATGATCACTACTGTCCAGTGACTCCATAATGAGTAAAACCACGTCTGAACTCAGCTTAAACGGGGTCAAAGATCTCAATAGAGGCGCCGCTTAATAGTTCTAATGAAACTTATCTCCGTTTTTATGAGCTTTATCATGCTTTTATCTCGGTGGAAATTGTGTGTTTGTACACCTCCGATGGAGCCAAACTCTAGGATAATCGAATGAATCCGAATTCATGTTCGTTCGTCGTATCACTGGTTCATTCATTGTATTTGTAGTTTTGTAGCCCCGAAAACAGTATTGTGGTTAGCAGTGGAATAAAGTTGTTAGCTCCAACACACTTTCTTTCTTTTTAAATAACTAAAGTGGCATTGCTTTTGACAACAACAATAAGCATAGCATTGATCTTACGCTGTCGGCACTTTTTGGTGCTTTTTCATGCACAGTTTACGATTTATTAAGTAATACCTATTTGTAAGAGGGTAGTCTTCGTTCATTTATTTCCTATGATCACAATGGCCATTGAAATATTAAATTCCTACTGTCTATCGCAACACAAAACAAGTAGGGAAAACACGTATGAATTTGATGGCATAGATAAATAGATATATAGATATAAAAGAACCAGAGCCCTTAAATAAGATGCGTGGATCTTAAAAGTAAAGCTTTTATTTGGAATTGGAAATAATGTTTTGAAGCGCTTACTGCGTAGACAGGACGTTTGTATAGCACATTTTTAGCACAGTCAACACTTTTGAAAGTTTTTTGGGTATAAAATTGTATTTTCATACATTCATTAGTGACATTAATATGTATGTATTTACAAAAAAAAGGTATATAAGTAGTTTATCAGTCATGTAGTTCCCATAATACAAGCTCTGCTTAGTTTGGGGCTAGATGATGCTGTGTGAAAAATGTCCAGTATTATTTATTTATTTATGTATTGCTCAGTGTTTTCTTGCTTTGCCCTTTGGCTACAGACGCCTCCGGGCGCTCCTATAAACTCGGACGCGAGGGTTGACCGCTAGCAAACTATGAACTTACTAAGTAATAAAGTTGAAAGATAAAACGGAATCTCGAGCGTGCCAAGTTTCCTACAGAAAGTAGATATTGATGGAAAAGTTAGTTTATTGAACTACTTGACTCTTGCCCGCATTTTTATAAACGAATACTTGCTTTATGAACTCAAATAAAAGCTTTCTTCAGTTTTAGTGAGGAGCAAAGAACTTTTTTAGAACTTAGTTACAGCCAGTCAACAAACGCAACTGGTGAGCGCAGGGTGTAGCGTTTTTACGGAGACTGGGTGCAACAGAAGCTATCAGTAAACTGATAGAGTCTATGAACTATAGACTCTATCGGGTAGTAAATAATAATAAATTCAAAAATCTTTCAGGGCGACTAGTCGAAGCGACGCGTGACGAGAAAGCTGGCTCTTATCTGGGTCAACGCATTAGCATTGCCATTCAGCGTGGCAATGCGGCCAATATTTTGGGAACGCTTCCACCTGGTGTGATCTGGATCAGTTGAGCTATCTATAGATCGTTTGCAATGGTCTTTAGATAGCTAGCTGTTTCATCTGTATTTTTGTATATACCTAGTTGTATGAATAAATGTACTTATTTAGAAAAAATCTTACGTAGGAGTATTAACAAACTGAAAAACAATAACAGTAACTTGTGTACGTACTTCACGTCTAATGGGTTTACATATCAAAAGATAAGGTATTGTCACCCCTTTCTAATTGAGAATGTGAAACAGAGACAGAGTATATGGGTAAGGTCCTTGGTAAACATTTTATAGTAACCTATTTTAATGAACTGTTCCAATATACTTTTGGCACAATGACAGATTACTCGAACCGCGATAGCTCCACATTTCAATTTGTTTTGATAGAGCTGACATTCGATTGAGAATGCGACCTACTCGCTTTCTGATAAAACTAAATGCGCTGGAGAAAGTCCATGTTCTAAATACTCTTTAAATTGTTCGATTAAAACAATAGAACAATTTAATTTTTAAATTTTGTGATAAGCATAATAAACATTTGGTTGTATATTATTTTATGTACTAATTCAGTAAAAAGTAATACTAAACAACTTTGTGTAAAGGATCCTGCGGATCTGCGGTAAAAAGTTCTAAAACGGCCTTTTAATATAATTTTATAAATAAATCGCTTTTGTTCTTATCCCATCTGAAATTATTCATCATTATTTTTGTATTTACGAATACAAATAATGTAATACGACGATGGCACGAGAATTGGTAAATAATGTTGTTATCATCCAGTTAAATACCTATCTGTTTTATATTTTGACTTCAAGCAGGCCAATAAAAAGTATTATTCAGTGTGGCTGCTTCTCAATTTTACGGTGACAAAGTATAAACATAATCTTCTCCAGAACCAGTACCAACTCGATAATCTCAAACGGCGATGTCCGAATTGAGACGTTACAGAAAACTTGAATACTGTGCCTATAGCACGAGTTTCTAGTGTTAATGACTAAACAGCGTAATATGAATTTTGGCCAGTACAGATAGTGAGATTTCAAGCCACCTACGTATATTAGAAGCAATCTGCTGATCATGCGACGGTCGTCAGAATGGTCGCGGATGGTGCTCATGAAGAAATACCTCTAAACGGTCAACGAAACGTCAGAAGGAGAATAGTAAAGTACTAATCAATTACGCTATCAAATTTAAATCTGTAAATTGAAAAGCGCAAGGAGTTTGTGCTAAAGGTACCGAGGATTCTTATACCATCGAACTCAACTGCCTGAATAGTTTGAGAATCTGGAATAAAGCACTACAAGCTAATTTTTCCCAGAATATCAGCGAGGTGATATTTTGTATCCGTTTTGTCAACACGATTAGAACGGCAGGTGGTGACCACAGGAGATCGCTTTCACACATATAAATACTCGTGTTTATTGCTGTTTAATATCATAGTTTAATTAAACTACTAGTTATGAAGTACAGATATAAATTTCGTGTACCGTTGGGACTCTGATTTTAATAATTGGACTTTTGACACGTTTTAAAGTATTTAAACAGCAGGCTAAATTACTTCAGATTTAGAAAAAGTGTGATATCCGATATAAATACGTGATCAAAATTTAAATAGCTTTAGAATTAATTTAGAAAATATGTTATCAGAAATAATCATAGTATCTTATATTATAATAGTATAAAATAATAGTTTAATTGCAAATAAAATATTTTAATGCTTATTATTATAACTAATTAAACTTCATCCGCGTAGAGTTTTCGCACACAATATTCATCCACCCCCTAGGGTTGGCATTTCTAAAAAATACTTTTTTAGTACCTCCCTACACATTAAAAGGACCATACCCTCTAAATTTCAAGTAACTAGTAACGGTATCAGACAGTAAGTCGGTCACGTAACTATTTTTTATAAGAAGCTTATAATATTGAAAGTGACTCTGAGAAAATATAACGTTTATCACACAATGTCAAACAACCAATTTCATTTACGCTTGAATTTGATTCTAACTTTTCTTTTGTGTACGTACAAAAACTACTTTCTCATCTGAAATAAACAAATAATCCATAACTCAGTGAGACAAGGCACGCGGAATTGCAATGTCAATAATGTTGAGGCGTCAGCGTCCGAGATTTATGTATTTTGCTGCTGAATAATTGCTGACACTCATGTCTGTATTCAAATGTAAATGAAAATGCTATTTGAACAGTAAAATGTCCTGAAAGTAATAGAGCTAAAGCTTCTTGTGAAAATTTCGTCAGCGGAAGTACTACCACCAAACCTATTTCTGCCGCCAAGCAGTAATGCTCGCATTGCTGTGTTCCGGTTTGAAGGTGCCGGTGAAATTACAGACACATAAGTATTTTCCCCCGTTATGTCTCAGGGTCAGCAACGCGCGAGTGATTCCTCTGGTGTCGCAAATCATAGGTTACGGTAACCGCTTACCAACAGGTGGGCCGTATGCTTGTTTGCCATTTTAGTTGTATAAATAAAGGAAACTAATAAATAAAAGAAAGATATAGCAGTAGTTTTAATATCGAGAGTTAAATAAAACTTGCACAAACATGGACGTTCCTTTAGCTCTGAAGACACTTCAGTGATATAATCTCTTAATCATTTCACGCAAGTTTTTTACTAGTGATTTAGTCGGTAAAGTTCACTAAGAAAAATACAATAGGTATACAATTGAATTACCTTTTACTAATACAAAACTAATGCAGTTTAATGAGATACAAAATAAACAAAACCATCGGAGTTTATGAGTCATTAAATCGACTACATCTTGTAACATGATAAGTCGATTATTATTCGTAAGTAC
Organism: Perizoma affinitatum; assembly: GCA_961405105.1. Taxonomy (NCBI): domain Eukaryota; kingdom Metazoa; phylum Arthropoda; class Insecta; order Lepidoptera; family Geometridae; genus Perizoma; species Perizoma affinitatum. The sequence goes on from OY560199.1 coordinate 3,641,979, forward strand.
CTATTTACCACAATGAGAGAGTTGCAAAAAAAGTTAATTAATATGATGATTATAAAGGAGCAGGAAGATTCCTAATCAATTTCTAAAATCTCACCAGCATGATAAGTATAAACATTAAATTCAGTTTGTTTATAGCTTTTAATATATTTGAAAGCCATAAATATTCTTAACTAATAAAATGTTTTTTTTTGTATCAATAAAAAAACGATAACTTCAGACTATATGTATATATAGAGCGGAGTATTGAACTTATAAATTGTATTTGTTTTAGGAATGTATTTATATGAAAAAAGTGCAAATATTAATAAATCTCTGCAAACGTAACTATAACGATTTTAGAATAGAAATGACTTTCTTAAAACATTACAGGTAGGAGACAAATTGTAATCACAAAATACCTCTTATTCCAAAAAGGAATGACACTTTCTTACGCCAAAATACCCTACTCCGTCAACCCTTTCAAATTCCTAGGCAACTATTACATATTATACTTCCTTAATGCCCATAATGGCAAAGAATATAAAAAAAAAGTAATTTAGAAACAGTTTGCGCATCAGATATAGTTGCCGGCAAAAACTTCTAGCTATAAGGAGCTGGTTCCCAGAATTGAAGAGACTGGTTTCGGAGCAAGAAGTGAGACGTGATGCGCAAGCCAGTCCACTGCTTAGAAGCTTTGCGTCGAGTTGAATATACAAGCGATTTGAGTTTTTTTATAGTGTTTTATAAAAAAAAACATATTAAGACCGAGTTTTACTTGGAAAATCTAATAGGAATTAGTAATACTTGTGTTCGTAACTGAAACGCTTCTAGACTGTCCCCGCGATATTCCGACTGTAAAAGTGAATAACATAAAAATGGTTCGAGCCGTTTTCGATACAAGACATAAAATCGTATAAGGGATTATTTCAACAAAAAATCTCTACATATCCTGACATCATCATGGTGAATAATTCCAGTGAAACGTAAGAAAAGACCAACCCAAGCATATAATTTAGAACAGAATCATAGGGTAGGGAGTATAGATTGAATTATGATTTCCGAGCAAACCGCTCTCAATCAAATTCGCGAGTTTCTCCGAATCAAGAGGCGGATTAGTCCAATCAAATCTCATATTTCAAAGTGTTTCAGCGTTATTTGGCCATGAAATTATAAACGAAATCCTCATCTGTGTGAGTTCCATTAGTTTTGTAGTACTTTTCTAGGCGTTCACAAATACTGTAGAAGTGTTGTGGTATAATTGGTAGATTATATTTCTTGTTATAATATTTTGAAGAAAAAAAAATATCAGGTTTTTGTAACAAAAACTCATAAACAAATACCGTGCATAAAAAGCAGGTGCTTAACCTTAAGTTAAAACCTCATAGGCCTATTGTTTTTGTCTCCACACCGAGATTTGAGATTACTATCATGTAGTAGCTACAAATTACGATTGGCTATCGCATAACTAGTTTCCATTCATAAATTGTTAATAATTCCGACAGGTGGCAAATGTCGATTGGCCGCTATGTTATAAAAACTGTACGTGTTTTTTTGTCATGTTGGCTATATAAATAGAGTAGGTAAGATTTTGGCATACTGAGGCTCGTAAGGTAGTCGTTTTATGATAACATGAAATACTTATTTCGCGATTTAGCTTACGTGTTCTTTTTTAAAGTAACGAGGTTCAGGAACGTTCATAATGTCTGGGTGTTTTTGGTATTACCAATTGACAAATTTCATGCAAGCCTCCTAAAACAGCCTATGTCAAAGTCAATAGGTTTTTATCCAATGAAATCACAAGGATCATATAGAAACGTCAACTTAAAAACTACGCGATATTTTTTTTTGTTTTTAAAGTGAATTTACGCCGATTCGTCGCGCGCGACCTATCCTAGAAGAATCAGGCAACAAACTCTGCTTGGTTATTTTTTTGATGATCCTTCTTTGAACTTATTAATGGTCAAAGCTCCTTAAATACTATTTTCACCTGTGACGTAAGGAGCCCGTATATCACATTATTATTATTATTGCAATTAAAAGTTGTTTGTTTGCTGTTTATGTTACTATTTAACTCAGAAACGGCTTATCGGATGGTAATTTTGCAATCGATTTGCATGTCTTCAAGGATGATTCCGACGATGGACTTGCAACCTGTCACGTGAAATGCTAACTACTATGCAAAATGCGGACATGTGCCGAATATTATGTTTGAACATGTCTCTGACTAACTTATACTTGGTATCCTCACAAATCTACGGACTCAGGGTCTGAGGATCTCTGCCAAGGGGATTACAGTCGGGAGCGGTGTAAGTTTGGTTTGTTAATTCAGCGGTCAGATGACTAGTCTACAAAGCTGGCTTTTGTAACTATTCGTCACATTTCAGCCTAAGCTTCTCATAGCTTTCTCTGCAGAGCTATCTTGTTAGTAGATAACACTGAGTTTAAACACAAACCTATCTATCGGATTAACCTGAATCAATTATAACTCGCAAACTGACTTCAGTTTATTGGATTGGACTTGAGCGTGAAAACTAGCAAGTTAGAGAGCACGAACTTTGTCTCGTTCTAAGTTTGATATTTTGTGATGTTTGTAAAAAAGTGTACAATACAAATACAAAAATATTTATTTCTGTATCTTATAAATTAGTGATACAGGGTTTGAAGTCTCATTTTAAGCAATTCGTTTCTTGTATTAGAAAAACTTTTCTATAACATTTTTTTATGTAGTACCTGATAGAAAAATAAAAAGTAAAAAAAAATGTTTACTAAGAAAACAAATTTACGTACCTTTCTTGAAACTAAGCAGTTTTGGTGATAATCCGTAACACATATACACACTAACAAACGAACCTAAATGAAAACTTCGACGTCTTACCTAAAACACTAATGCTACTTTTTTATGATTCCTTCAACCTAATGACAAATTATTTCATTCAATTATATTTCATGCTTAACCACAACTTAGAAAATACTTAGCAACATAATCAAACGCAAACTTGCAGCGTCCTAACGGGGTTCATGTACCTACCTTCCTACCTGTATTATTTTAACATCAAAACTGTACTGTGTACATGAGAGCAATAATTATACATATGATTGGCCTCTGGCATCGGCTCCTTACGTCGTGGGTGAAAACGGAAAAAAGAAGAAATCCAATTATTTTCAGCATCATCGTGCCCGTGGTTCATATTGTTACATCACGCTTCATACATTCACGCTATGTGGCTTATTGCGTCTCTATATCGGACGGTAAACCGGATTTATTATTAAAGTTGGCACTCGGTCGGATTAAGCCGATAATTAAAAGATTCACGATTCTGATTAACTACTGGATTTTAATTTGATCCGACACCGATTGCTTTCATAGAGGTTCAGTATTTTCATTGTTTTTTTAAGTTAAGTTCAACTTAAGAAACGGTATTGTTATTCTTCCACAAGTCACATTGGTCACCACATCGGATCCTTTCCGGTGAATCAAAGGCGAAGATGGCGAAGGTAATATGAAAATATTTGCTTAATACTTTATTGTAGATACACCACAAGATAACAAATAAACAAAAAAATTATAATCTAAACAATACAATGAGGAATCTTATCGCTTCAAAGAGATCTCTTCCAGACAACCAGAAATATGTAGTTTATTAATCTTTTAAACGATGTGGTAGTATAATTTTGCGTTTGTCTCAAAAACAACCGTCCATATTGGCCAGTTTTATATGTTAACACAACTTGTATCCCTACTCTTCAATCTTATTTGCAAGTGGTATGGTTGAGATTAGCGTATCTTCAATCAAGTTGTGTAAAAGGATAACGGTAGACTTGCAAGTTCCAAGTTTGGTTCAATCTTGACACGCGATTTGTTGCATTTTATCTCGCGTCCGCATGCTTGCCGCATCTGCCTTTCGAAATATTTAAGCACTTTTGAGTTTACGGTTATATTCAGATAACTGTCGATCACAAGGCTCCTTTTTATCCGACTGCGGAGGGTTATTAGGGTCACCATGCCATTTCACCATAGGCAGGTCCTTGTCATTCTATCGCAGATGACGGAAGGTTACAAAAAGGTCATCAAGGCGTTTTGAAATTTTTAAAGGGTCGTCGGCGCGTATAATTCCTCTAATGTTGCAAGCGTCTTTAGGCTACGGTAACCGCTTATCAACAGATGGGCCGTATGCTAGTTTGCCAACATGGTGGCATAAAAAAAACAGTGCGTATTGCCACTGATAACATATTGACTGATAAATGGATTGAGGTGGCTCAAGATCGTTCGTCATGGCACTCTTTGGGGCAGGCCGTCTACAAGCTATTGATGATGATGACTCAACGTAGTCTTAACGTAAGGTCATGGCGACTTTCAACCGAAGTTTAAATTATGGTCAAAACAAGTGGCCCCATGTAATTGGCATGATGTCAGCGATCTAATTGAAGGTGATATACACTAGCCAGTATGAATGAACTACTCTGATATAAGGTACCCTTGATCTTGACTCTGCCACCTGCAGAGCAATTGCTTAATTGCAAAGCCGTACCTACTTTTTTATATATAATAAAGTTTACAGTTATGCTAAGTACACTTAATAAACCTAATATTGGTTTGTAGAAGAAAGAAACGACACCTAGTACGTATACAGGGTGTCACAGAATATGAAAACACTACGAAAATATGTAAAGTAAATACATAAATAACGATCCAACAGACACATACACAGTCCTGAATCCACACCAGGATTTCCTGTGTCGTGGGTATCAGGAACTACAAGTACCGTGGTACCACAACACCCAGGCCAAGAACAAATATCTGCAGAACATGCAAACATTTGTCCCGCAGCGGGAATCGAACCTACTTACTGTTAGTAAGTAAAAGTCCTAATAAAAAGTACCTACCTATATTCTTTCGAATAAATGTTTACATACAAACATTTTATCATACATTGAACCCGCACCTCCTGCGTCGCTGCTGGCTTTTAGCACCGCACGACCGAAGACATCAAATGGTTAATTCTGCCAAAGGGTTACTTTGGTTACATAAATCTGATGTCATTTCGTACTATAAATGCTGCTTTGTTGAATTGACCAATAACGACCCGAAATTGTATATAAACACGAATATTCACAGAACTGGCCGGTACTCGTCGACTATTGTGTGTTTGCTCAGTGTATCCTGTATAACCTGAATGCTTTAACTATTCACAAGTAGGTTGCCTTGAAAAAAACAAAGGAAACAACTGGTTTTGAATTCGCATTTCAAAACTTACTGTGTGAAGATTGATACAGGTAGGCTCATGTTCACGCGACTTACCTGCGAACGGAAAGAAACAATAATTAGTTTGGTAGAAAAATGAGAGGTTAGTATACTTGAAAAAGAAATGACGACCTCTGTGGAGCAGTAGGCGAAGGCACGCCTGAGACGCAGAAGGTTGCGGGTTCGATTCCTGCCGCGGGTCAAATGTTGGTATCTGCAAATATTTGTCTCGGGTGGATATCTGGATGTTTTCTATGTATAATATGTATGTTTTTACAATATGTATATAAGTAGTTTATCAGTCATGTAGTTTTTGATGCTAGGTGATGCTGTGTAAAAATGACCAGCATTTTTATTTTTATTTTATTTCTAAAACACGCTCACGACTTTATTCACTCAGTGCGTAGAACAAGTAGACGTGTCTGACTACCAGAGGCACGTCCAAACATTACATTAAGCACAGGTACACGTTTTGCAAGTATTTAGCATTTCGCGCTGACAGGTTGCGAGTCCATCGAACTTATCTTTATAATCACGATTAAATGTGCCATATTATCATTTGCACATCCTAGAGATTATCCCTCACTAACATAATCACTCGCTAACTTTATCAGTTCGCTAAAAGTTGCCAGCCTATAGCAAAGGACACTAAACAAAGGTACTAAACCTTTGTTTAGTATCCTTTGATAGAGGTTAGAAAAGGACAGAGCTAGATTTAGCGGCTTGCTAAGTTAGCGAATGATTATGAAACAGAGGGTGAGTCTTTATAAGTTACCCAAATATCTAGTTACAAGTATCTATGTGAACAAATCCACGTGGATATAATTATTAGAATATGATAACTATACCATGTACTTATTCTCCTGCTGACGTTTCGCTGACCGTTTAGAGGTCCACGCGAGCACGTGAGTGAGACGGGGGGATTATGTTATCAACGAAACGTCAGCAGGAGAATAGTAAAGTACGAGGTATAGTCGTAATAATATCCTTAAATGATACCTTAACCACGATAATTTCAATGGTATAACCTCCAACATCACTTTCCAACTAGACGTCCAGCTAAAATGTCCCTGACTCCTACCGACACTTGGTAAAATCTGTTCATTTTGAACCCTGAAAGCTTCATTACATTTTTTACTCCCACTTTATTGCTCTGTATGTTACAAATGCGTGTCGAAGTACCATCAGCCTCATGGGGTTATTGCTCTATCACATTTATGATAATGTTTGTTTTGAAGCCATCCGCTGGCCAATACCCCGAAATCAAGGCTTTTTGGCTCGTAACGTAGTACCATAGAAAATTTTATGTGAGAAAAGCTGTAGCTTTACATGTATAGTAATTGGAACAAGCTTTTATATGACAGGATAATTTGTTGTCGTCAGGCTCAACGATTTAAGGATGTAGATTAAGGGGATTTGAGGGACCTTTTCGGGACCCAAACATATCGTGTCTTAACACGCCTTGGGCAGTTTATTTCTCTTACTATTCCTCTCTGCTTCCGTTTCAGAATAGGGTAAGAATGAACAGTTATTATTTTGAACGGCGCATTGACTACTTGCCTATTTAAAATGTGACATGATAGTGATCATATGGCAAATACGACTTTACTATACTAAAACCTGACTAGCCTTACGCTATTCGATCTTGATTTACTCTTAACAGATGAAAGTGATCAGGGAACACGCAAAGTCCACACAACGCTTAAATCACACGCAAACTTATCTGAATCAGCACTGAGAAGTAAGGCTCCGTCTACCCAGTTCACCTGCAAGATCAACAGTGTGCCAGTTGGCGGAGCGAGTCTCTAATCCTAGCGGCTAGTGGGTAAGTCCCTGTAGTTTGCTGGTTGCCCGTTCAAACACTCGCAAAAAGTGTATTGCAAACTATACAATGCAAGCAGAATAGTGTGTAGACGGAGCCTTAGCCACAGTATAATTTATAGTATTATGGCCTAAGCAGCGGTAATTAGACAGGCATATTTGCAGCCGGGACTCGAACCGGCTATCAGCCGCCATCTCGGCGACTCCTCGACATTGTTTCCAACAAAGGGTTTTTTACCTTTATTGGACATTAAAATCTTGGGACAGAATAGCTTCGAGATGTTTTTATAGTGTGGGTGAACAATCGAAAAAAGATGGGTGATAAAACTTTTGATGAAATTGTTGGCCAAGAAATTGTGAAAACCTAAAAATTTGGAGGTACCTTGTGTTGTATCTAGAGTTAACTATGTGATCTATTAAATATCACGTTACCCTGACCTGAAACAACCTACGGCTAACTGACGCAGCCATGAAGTGTTTAAAAATATTTAAAAGAATAAACGTAGGTAGAGTATTATTACACAACTTAGTTTCTCAATGTCAGGCATTAAAGCCTTAAACGTGACAGAGCCGCTTTATTAAATCCCATTAAATAGGTAAGCGGTTACTCCAAAGAATACAAAATTCCGAGTAATTCAAGATGTGTCACTGCAAACATCAACTTCTTAGAAAACAAAGTGAAAGTGTCTTTTTGTGTGTTTTAGACGTTTTTGCGGCATTTTCCTTGATGTTTTTGTTAAAACAAAGTCCGTTTCTTAAGTCATATTTTTCCTGTCTTTAGGAAATAACGCAGTTTATCCATTAACATCGTCCGTCACAAGAGACTGTGGTCACACGATGATTAAAGCTTATGCATTTCAATACTAATTTATGGTCCTTATGGAAACGAGACGACCTCTGTGGCGCAGTGGGCGAAGGCCCGCCTGAGACGCAGAAGGTTGCGGGTTCGATTCCTGCTTCGGGACAAATGTTTACATATGCAAATATTTGTCTCGGGATCTGGGTGTTTTTATGTATAATATGTATGTATTTACAAAAAAAAAGTATATAAGTAGAATATCAGTAATTTAGTTCCCATAACACAAGCTCTGCTTACTTTGGGGCTAGATGATGCTGTGTGAAAAATGTCCAGCATTATATATATTTTTTTTTTAACCGAAATAACTCTTGTCTCTTCTAGTGGCCAGTTTAGTGCACATAAACGCAACAAATCATCTTTCACCGTTCACCATCCAATAAATACTCCACCCAAATCAGTCATGGAATGTACAGATGTCATTTCTGGCCCACACTGAGCGGAATGTGCTGCCTACGCGCCGTCTTTACATCAAAATGTGGGGTATCAATCTTCCACTATTGTGCACTGCTTGCTGCGCCGGTTTCGACAAATGCTTGACATTTCCAAGTTATTGCCGTGTTGTGAGGTGTCCGGATGTAGATCGTATTATTCGTGAGTGGTTCTCACAAGGTCTATTGTCTATCGTTCTGGGAGTTAAGTTTACGGGAAAAGTTGAGATATGACAACCTCTGTGGCGCAGTGGGCGAAGGCCTGTCTGAGACGCAAAAGGTTGCGGGTTCGATTCCCGCTGCGGGACAAATATTTGTACGATTAGTTAATATTTGTCTCGGGTCTGGGTGTTTACTATGTATAATATGTATGTAATATCTTTTTTTTTTTATTTACAAAAAAAAGTATGTAAGTATGATGCGATGTGAAAAAATATTGCTGCATATTAGCAGCATCAGCATTATTATTATTATATTATATTATTATTATTATTTATGATGAAATTCTGAGAAAAATTGTATTAGGAAGGAAATAAAATATTGATCTCATCAATTTCCATAAATCATTCCAATACACAGTGGCTGATTGCTGGTAGTTAAAATAATAGATTCAATTGACGCTATACAGGAAGATGTGCTCACTTGTAGGTACTTGAAGCCGCACGACGTTTGAGTAACAAACAGAAAATAGACAAATCTGTTTTGTATTGATGCTGACAAAGAGGTCAATGAGTGTTATAAAAACTGTTTTCACTGTTCGAATCTGTGGTAGCAATAACGCTATTTTGATGGTTATAAAAATGAAACTAGAGCACCAGCTTAGTGGTTTCCACCAGCGATTCCAACACCAATCTATGCCTCCAAACTCGACCGTATTGGTCCAAAATCACTTTTGGAACACGCACATTCTGGTCCCAGGTATCGTAAAAATACGAGACTATTTTATTGTAGGGACTTAAAAGTTTTACTAACTCTCGTAAAATAAAATGGTGTAAAAATCACGCATTGTGCCAGCTGTGTTTTTTATGGCCATGTGACATATCCCTATTGTTTATCATCGACTCGAAAACATCGACCACTGACTCTTTTTGGTTGCGTGAGATAGCATGAGCAAAGCGGTAAGCGGCAATACAAAGTTATCATTTAAATTATCCCGAACACAAATTTCAGGGTTGCCTCCGAAATCATTTGACAGAATCTATGTTAAATAATTTATTGAAGTTTACGATTTGGTTGTGTTCGAAGTCGCAGGAAAATGGACCAATGACTATAAATAGGAACTTTATTGGTCTGAAATAAGTCGATTTGTCTGACGTGAATAAAGGAACATAAAAGTTGTATTTTCTGTGGGAAAGCTTTGAGGCTCGAAGGATAAATATCACCGGGTTTAGGATCTGTAGATTTATTGACGACTACCCATCTCGTTACATGATGTATTTCAAATCTGAAGTGTTTTTGTATTTGTTTGATTAAAATAGTTTGGGAAGTTAGAAAATTAAATTAATTTTGAACCGGTGATAAAATCGATAAAATCGATACCCTTGAATTATCACTACTTACATTTTAATTTTTGGATTTTCTGTAGCCAAGCAACGTTAGGGGTTATATTTTGTTACTCGTATGTATTATAAATTTAAATAATTCTGCAGTTTGTAATTATGCAGTGTATGTCGTTGTTGGTAGGCCACTCAAATTATACAGGGTGTTATTATATAAAAAGGCTTCAATTAAAAGGCTCCAACGATCAATTACTGACTATAGGATATTGGCAGGTCATTAGGACCGAGCCAGATTACAATAATTTAGTGATGTGAATCATGATTCTAAAGCTATCAATTAGTCGATGGGAATAGGTCATTTTTTACACCGGAGGATTGTAAAACTTGATTTATGTTTGAGCAATATATTAGTAATAAATAATTAGCAGATACCGGTTCTTTAAGTTTTAATATTAAATATACTAACCCATTTCAAATAAAACTTGTTTTTTAAGTTATAATAAACGCAATGCATAATTACGTCTATGTCAAATTTTTACTAAATGTTAGTACACCTCTTGATTAATACGGCCACTTCTTATTTAACCTAGTTTACACAAACAATAAAATATTTAAATTTACATTACATTGATAACACTTCAATAATTTTGTTAACTCAAACACTACATAGATCCTTCTTACGACACATTCGAAAAGTCCAGCCCTAACTTTTATCGACATACCTAGACTGATTGCCAACACTAGCCGCCTTTCAAGTCTGGGCCAGTTCGCCTACTCGCAGTCAAGTGCAGCTTGTCGGATAATCAGCCGAGCGGCGCCACTGTATCAATTTGTGCATTTGCGACAGCCGATTAAACGCTCGAGGCAGAAACAATTGTATTGTAATGCCAGTTTAAACAATAACATGACACCTATCACCTCTGAGATTGGCCGCTACGCTACTGCCATATTCTGTGCGAGTTCAGTTTTAGATATTCCTTGTACTACTGAATGTAGTTTCGTAGTTTTATAGGATCCTATAGAATGCAAAATTAAACTATTGAGCATAGTGTCAATATTTACTTACGATAGTATCTCGTAAAATATCGACGTTATTAGAATTACATGGATTCTATACAATTTTATTCATCGATATTATGTCAATGTTTGATAAATCGATCTAGAAATCACTAGTTTGGTAACCGCCGCGACGTCGCCGTCAAGATCTCACCACAGATTAAACAATAATAACGACTACTTCAACACTTCGAGCTCAGAACTTTACAAAGTGCATTGCTTGTACATAATGAGTGTATAATCTAAGTACCTATAAAATTAAATGTTGGTATATAATATGCATGGCGCCATGCAAACAGAATCCTGCCATTATAAACATATATTACAATATGCATTATACACGAATCTTTTATTAATTCTAGGTAGAATAAAAGTTGCAATGGTAAGTGAACTGAACTTTTGTGAACATTTTAGTCATCTCTGAAACCTTTAAACGATTTGAGCACACCGTATATATTTTTAAAAACTTGCCCTCTGTTTCATAATCACCCGCTAAAGTCGCTAAATCTAGCTCTGTCCTTTTCTAAAACTAAACAAATGACTGTCAACTTCCAAAAAATATAAACATTAATGTAGACATAAAAAAAGTTGAGGGATGAGTCGATTTAGTTCTCTCGAGTATTTTGAAATTTGTTCGAGCCCAAACTTAGAACTATAGAATAGTAAGCTTAGAAGTGTTTTACACATAACAATTAAAAGGTTTTTACTTATTGACAAAGTGGACTCGAAATAAATATTAGATTACTTATCAAATAAGTAAGACTGAAATGTCTGCCATGAACTTGACATTTAAAATATTAAAAACTCCTGCTTATAGTTTATCTTGATTCTAGGCTTCTATTGCGTATCACTATTGCAGGCTAGCAATACGGGGCGCCGACGTGGCGCGGTGTGGGATGTATTTGCGTCTGAGTAGAATAATTTAGAATTTTAACCAAAAACTTTAAAAACAAGTAACATGAAACAACTTCAAAATAGCGGGTAATACGAAAGTATTCAGATGAAACCTTTCATAATGTTTAATATTAGCAATGATTAATCATTTATTTTCAATGCAACATTGTATACCTACCAACTAACCACGCAATATAGATATAGTGGGCTGGTTCAATTATTATGTCCTGTTTTATAACATCACAAAACCATGAATACAGAAATGAATTGTTCGAATAACGTTTACTATCCTATAAGTTATTTATTGGCGTCCGCCATCTTGGATCGACATTTGACGAGCAGCTGACATAATACGAGCGTTTGCGATGGATTTAGCGTCTTTGGGGAAATAAAGTTGAGTAAGGATTGTGTGGGATGTGGGTTTTCGTATTATACGTATTACAAATCGGGAAAACTACTTACTCTGGTCCAAGAAACTGTAGGCAAACAGACTGCTATGCAGTCGATCTACAGATAGTTTAATAAGCTAAAGATCTGAATTTTAATCGGATTTGTTTTAAAATGTCAATAAAGTTACGAGTTTATATTAAGAAATTTGGTTTCTATAGTGACAGAAACCAAATTTAGAGTGATCTGCAAAACTGACTAACCAAAAAAAAACATGGGAACCCAGCTTATCGCATTTTATTTCCATTTATTAACGAAAATGTTGGTAGGAATTTTTATTTTCGCACTTTTTTCAGAAACAGCAAGAAAGTTTTCTTAACCGCCTCGGCCACTATCGGCCAAATTGTTTTGAACAATATGGAAAGAACCTTTTTAAGGGTTCTTTCGTGATAACACCTCGGGAAATAATACACCGCATTGAAGATTTGAGTCACGTCGCCCGTTTACACCGACGTGTTTATTTTAAATAAGGTTTCGTAAGTAAAAGCAAACCCTGGGGAACCCAACCAATGAAAAATTAATGAAAACAGAAATTCATTGGCATGAATTTCTAAGAGGAATCTTCAATTATTGTGCCTACATATTGTTCTTTGAGAAGACTACTTCTACTTACTGTTATAATGTATAAAAGTTCTTCAAAGTTATATAATAATGAAGACGATTGATGACAGCCATCTTCATAATACATTATAATAGATCCTAATATCTTAATGTAATTTAATCAGAATCAAAGAACGCACCAATCGAATCCCAGAACAAAGCAAGTCCGACCATTCATCGGAACATGCAATCCCATGTTTAGCATGGAATTTGCGAACATTAATCACTGGCAACCCGATGGTTCCTTTCAATGTTGCCACAACAAATTAAAGCGGCTTGGAATCATTACGTTTGGACCGCGCCGTTTCGCCACCTGTCATAATTCAGGTCTAGCTAGTTGATTACAGCTCAAACACTCACACACTCAGTTATTTTTACTTTTATTGTTGAACTCGTATACAAGACAGATTGAGATAGTACCTACCTACTCTACTCTAAGTCATAGAAGCCCCAAAATAAACGTCTGTCTGAAGTCTAAACTAAACTCAAGCATGTCTTCAAGCCCACAAAAATAGTAATGACATAGCCTTGGCCTTAAGTTAACGTCGAAACAATAAATTATATTGTAAACAAAATCTGTCTGACTCCAATATTTAAACTGTCTTCTAACCACGGTACTCGTAGTTCCTGATACCAACACCTAAGTCTGTATGTGTCTGTTGAATATAAATAAGTATAATAAAAGTATATATAAAAAAGTAAAGAATATCAGTCATGTAGTTCCCATAACACAAGCTCTGCTTACGTTGGGACTAGATGATGCTGTGTGAAAAACGTCCAGCATTATTTATTTATTTAGTGTGCACACAATGTATAATACATATTATCCTATGATAATATCATATTATCATAGACTGAACCAGCTGAGCTTTACAATTTAATCTATGATTCAGATGTGGCAACAGTAACCTGGCCAGACGCTGATTCTCAAGGAATCGACGGTGAATAACTAATGAGAGGAGAAAGCGGAAATTCTATTGTGATCACGATGGATGCTTTCATCTGGCTTAATTAATTGATATTGTTATCATTTATTCAGAAGATACGAGAGTGGTTTTGCGTGTTTTGAATGTGCTGAACGATTAGGCTGATATAATTAATTGCCGACATCATTAGAAAATGTTGTACCGCCAATATCGGTATGTTGCCCGATTGTTTTATGATGCAGTATAGGAAGGTCACCCGATGGACCGATATCATCTCAAAAGTTGCGTAAAGGCGGTGGATGGTAGCCTATAATGGTTCGTCATGACACTCTATAGGGGAGGCTTATATACAGCAGTGGACATCTACACGCTTGATATCCAGCAGTGGACTACAGGTGATTGATGATGATTATATTGGTGACATTTTCATACACTTTTACCGTCACCGACGCCGGCTGCATAAGTAGGTAGCAGCTGTAGGTAACCTAACCTAATAAAAGCGTTTTTTTCACCTAGTCTATAGGCTAACTATGAAGGGGTCATTGTATCGGTCTAACTGTCTTCAGTACAGTTCTTATAAGTGGCTAGTTTTCAACTGTATAATGTAAACGGTAGAAGCATGACCAAGTAGGGCATAAATTTCAATCTCTCGATATCTTACCTAACGCTGGACCATATAATAGAATACAATATATTTTTGTCAACAAAATAATCAGCCTTCAAGAGATCAAAATTAAATTCACTTGAATTGCAACAAAAGCTGTTGTTGGTGTGAAACTGGTAAAGCGTGAAGCAGCGATTTCCCCAGGGCGAGGGAATCGATAGTCTATTGTCATTCCCCTGCATTGAATTATATGGAGGGTGACTCCTGAACATCTGCGAAGTCTATCAGCTTTTTTTGTAAGTTTGTTTATTTGACTCAGTTGTTCGTTTACCCTTGATTGAAAGTCATTGAATTTTTCTGTTAAATTTCATTGTGGTATCCCTTATCCACGTTTTTGAAAAATTGTTGTTCTGTAAGAAACATTTTTATCTCTTGTGTTCGTTTAACACGTTAAGGGTTTTAGTATAAGCAATGCTTCTGAGAAAGTCTTCAAGTGGATGTTACGGAATTTTCTGCAGATGACATAATAATAATGAGGTCATAATAACATTTATAATGAGGATCTTTATCAGGCTTGATAAGAAACCAAAGCCACTTCATTGATAAATGTTGAATGTTACATGTTGAATATTGCAACGCATGGCTCACGTCACGGTATGAATCTGTAAAACTTTGTAAATCACTGCCTACGCACATGGAGGTAATTGATAGTTCTCACATATTTAAATCAAGACTTACAAAGATATTGTTAGAAAAGTGTTTCTATACCATTAATGAATTTTAAACATGCGATTATTTAGACTAAGGTAATATGATAATGTTCTATTTTACTTTTTTACATTTTATCCCTATTTTTATTTTATGTGATTATAATTTTAAGTTATTTCGAATACGATTATTACAGTTGTGAATTAATAAATGAAATAAAACATTTTAATAATGCTAACATTACGGATTACAGGACGTATTTAACGACTTTAGTGCTGGAAAATATTACTACTGGGAAAATTGATAGCAACATCATATTACGGGTTTGGGTGTTGTGATACCACTGTTCCTACTTGTAAGTAGTTCGTGGAACCCAGGACACAGGGATCAGGACTATGTATGTGTATGCAGAGTGTTTTCTTAATAATCGAGATAATCTACCTACTCCGAAGAAGATTCACTAAACTAATTAATTCAATCAATATGTAAAAATAAGCTAAAAATCTAGATACTGCGACAAGTAACAATGATGTTATTATTTATATAAATGGCCGGCAATCGCGGTCGTTTCCAGTTTTTTTTTATGCTGGAGGCTACTATTTTATCGAAACCCCTAGCATGGTTGGAAACCGATGCGATCCGTAATGGATCGATACGGTTGCAATTATGGAATTGTTTCGTAACTTTATGTGAAGACTGCCTCTGGCCGTAATACGCTTTAAGATAGGGCCTAAGTTAATGACGGTAAGCGAAAACATTATCTAATTTGAATGTTGTACATGAACGACGACTCACTTACGTTTGAACTACAGTTTATAAAACTATGTTAACAAAAACTTCAAACCCAACCCAAACAAAAACAATGTCAAGAGCTCGCACATTACGTGGGTCATCTCCAATTCTCAGCCTCATCTTAAAATTAACATATTGTATAATTTCATTCCGTTTTTGGACGTGCTATGACATTCAAGCTATAATGGTTATGACTCCCAAAATCACATGCAAAATAAATTCCCAGTAATTAGGTAAAAAGTTCCGTCTTTGGTTCCCCAAGTCATAGCCGAGTGCTGCAGGTGTCAAATATTGCGAAAAGATGTAAATGTAATAATTAAGGTGCACTTCTATAGACATGAGGTTCTTTATGCTTATTAAATAATCGCTACTGAGTCATACACGACGGTAGTTTAAAATAAATATGGTGGTTTCATAAAAAAATCTTTACATTAAATGACTTGAATGAATCTAAGAATGATTGCTTATTGATATGAAGTATGCATCTTATTATGAGAACGACTCTTGAACTGTTAAATGATGGAACATAAAATATTTTGCTAAATAGATTTTTAGGCTCTTGCTTGGGCCACGCGTTTATCTAGCCACGATTCTCAATACATCTGCATCGTATCCAGCGTGGACGGATTTGGGTCACTTTCGTTTGTTTGATGCCTTATTGACTTATCTCTAATGTGTGCCGGATTATATCATCTATCATTATTATATCACTTTTATACAGTAAGACCATCTACAAGTAATGCTGGGTAGTCGATTTATTTTCATTTATGTTTGGGAAGTCGAGCTAATACGAATTTCTGTGCCTTGAGTTTATTCATCTGTAGAAAGGTAGATAGAGTTCCGTACTTATTGCTTTCGTCGGTATCTCATTTTTGTTCTTTAATTTCGGAATCAAGAGTTTTTCTTGATTCATTTGTGTATTTATAAGACATTGCTAATTTTCCTTCACTTACAACCTTTAAGAGGATAATAATTGTAGATAATTGTAGCGTCATTGCTTTCATTCAGTTAAATGTATTTATTTAGATAAGTATTTTTAAAGACTTTGAAGGTGTAATTTATTTAAAAAAAAAATAAGACAGCTGTGATGTTTTTTTTTTTCATAAAAGGTAATGAATTTATTTTATTTTATTAATGTAACCGCTGAGAGTTGAATAGTGATTCGGAAAAACATTACGAAAGAGGGGTATTGGGTGATCGTACCGATCTGAAATTGCGAATCAAATGAGATTATTGGTATACAAGTTGAGGAAAAAGATATGGTAAGCATTTGATAGACTAATGATTTTCTAGTCCAAGGTAAATATTAACTTATGTTTGGAACCGAAAAATATAAAATAATTATATAACAAAGTTTTTATTTATAACTTTAGTGCTTAATAAAGATGACTGTTATGAGGTCGTTGATGACATTTTAATTTTCCATGATGGCCCGTAACTTTTGCAACGACAATTTCTCAGTGAAAAAATATGCATCAGAGCTAATGGATTTACCAATAATGATAATTATATGTAAATAACTTTAACATGTTTCACAATAACATTGAGAATGATTGAAGTAATAATATCCTTTTGGCGGTAAATTAACACTATACGAGTTATAATCAATAATATTATTGAAACGCAGTAAAACCAAAATGAGACATTTTACGATTGACTCAAATGAAGGAATGTAATTATGTGAAGTGCCATCATAGAGTTCAATTACTTGTAGCTATTTGGTAAACCGGCTATATTCAGGTCATTTTTATGGGTTAGAATATTCATTGAAGAAAGCAAGATTTATACCGCGAATCATAGGCATAATATTTGAGTTTAATTTAAGTTTCATGCTCAATTAAAAAAAAAAAGTTGCATTTTTTTTTTAATTTAATAATACATCATTAATATTTTGTCAGAGAGTGATAGACAAAAACACAACGCAAATAGACACAAAGAGAAAAATAACATACAAATGTGTCACATAACTGAAAGATACGATGAAAAAGTTTCATATGACAGTATTTTACAATTATGACAAACTCTATCGCTCGCCAAAAGCTCTACAACTGGTTAAGTGGACCCGTTTTAAATCTGCCCACTTCCTACGCTGATAATACCACCGTTTATGTATCTGTTACTTTGTTAATGTCAATGAAATTGTAATATATAACATTGGTAGAAGCTGTTCTCTCGTCTGAGAGTTTGAATGCAAATGGGCTGTAAAAATCGGCAAGCTGGATAGTTAAGTGAGAGCTGAGATGATTTTGGAGAGGTTGCACGCCGGCGGCGCATCTGCAATGTTTCTTGTTTTTGTCGAAAAGGATTATGGCAACTGGACAGCTATTACAGTATAGAAGAAGAAGATTTGCAGAATTACGTTAGATAGGTACAGTGGAAAAAATCCTGTAAGCCAACACATTTATTTTTATTATACTACTAGTCTCTGCCCACGGCTGCAACCACGACTGACGGTCGAGGGAACTGACTGCCTTGTGTAAGTGGTATAGTTGATATATATTATAAAATAATAGCAATAACTTATAAAATATCACAAGGCACTTGGTGCAAATCTCCAGTTTCCTTCCTACATTCGGACTATTCAACCTAGAGATTTCTCAAAGTAATTTACTACAACAATGGCTTTCATTATGTCCGGGATTACGAATGTTCCGTAAGAATCAGGGATACGATCCTTTTCATAAGAGATTGGCCAGTAGCTAGATACCTATTTGTATTACAGTTAGAAACGAAGGGATGTTTTAATGTTGCCATGTTTCGTAACATGGATTATTCTGGCCTATAATTTGTCGGGTTTTGTTACTGAATGAAGAAGGCTGACATGGTCAGGCTTTTGTGCGATGAAAATAGGCTAAGTAAAACTGTTATTCTTATAATTAAAATAACAAAATTGTCTATACTTAAAATATATTTTACCAGTGGACCTGAAGCTCTTCTGTATTTTTGTATTTACCTTCGTTTACACAGTTGTCTGAATAAATATGTCATATACCTAAACAAACTAATACTGAGATTCTGAAATTTTAAAACCCTTTTATTATAAACTATTCTAATATTTTTATGTATGATTCATACTTAGGTGAGTATAAAATGAATGGCTGGCTACCTTAAAGCCTTTGTTTTACGTTGTTCGCCGGTAATGACGGTCCAAATTACCATACCCCCAGTAAAAGCGTAGCTTATAATAACGATGGTTACATAGCGTCAAAGCAAACAGTTGAGCGAGGATGCTGGTTATCGGAATATCTTCGGGGCTCATCGTGGGAGGAGCTTACTATTGCCTTCAAGCTACGTCTGTGTAACATTGGTTCAAGTGAAAGAAGACTCATAAAATAAGATAGATAAACGGTTTTTAATATGTATAACTTATTTTAGCATAGTTTGTAACTGTGATTTGACAATACCTCTTTATAGTAGCTTAATAATTTTAAAATTTTATTTGTATTTTATTTCATACATGTTTATATTAATTTTATTTGTTTGACCCAAACCCATTTTCAAGTCATTGTGTCTTGTCTGTTTTAATGGAATGTAATATTTTTTTTTTGTCTGTTTTAAATAATTTACCAAATTATTTGTGTATTGTGTAATTTGACAAAACCAAAACCAGTACTGTAAAGTTCCTACGGTGAATAAATGAGTATGAGTATTATATAAGTAGTATATCGATCATCTTGTTCCCATAATACAAGCTCTGCTTAGTTTGGGGTTAGATGATGCTGTGTGAAAAACTTCCAGAATTATTTATTTATTTAATATTGAGCATATCACCATTTTACAGTATAACATACAAAAACAACAAAAAACAAAATAAATGCACAATGGACGGTCTTATCGCTGAAAGGTTGTTTTCCAACCTTAGGATAATATGTAACTTGGAGTAGGTTTTTTTTATAATCAAAAGGTGTGTAGTATATATTTATAGCATCAAGTAGTTGGCTTAGTTTTGGTTCACACAAACACGCTCACGCCTTTATTCCCCTTAATGGACATCTTCGGATTCATACTCAGTGCGTAGATGTTTGAGTACCAAGTGTGGGTAGACAAAAGTATTATATTTGACACACGCCTGCGTTTTGCTAATAGTTCACTAACTCATGCTTTCGATGCTCAAGTTTTTTTTTTGTTGCCGGTTTTGTCACCTTCGCGATTAGTTGACATTATTATAAGTGTTTTTACGGGTCTTTATAGTGTTTAATGTTTTTATGATTTTGTCGACGTTTCCTCACAATTTTTTCCTTCATCGCTTTGAACACAGCAAGTTTTGATAGAAATCAATAATATCAGCATTCTGTGTTACATTAAAGCTAAACTGAATTAGACAGCAATAAAAATATATCCATCGCTTTAACTCTAGTACTGCCATGACTATGAGAATTACTAAGTTTAGTTTTAGAAAATGCAACACAGATTCGGTACCGCAACATCCATACCTGGAAGAAATCTAACATGCAAACATTTGTCCCGCAGCGGGAACTGAACCCGCACCACTTGTGTCGCAGCTGGCTACTCGCCCGCTGCGCCACCGAGGTCAACTTCGTGGATTATGCATGCGATTTGAAATAATGATGATTTTAAATTTATCAAAGATTCGGCCGCTGCAATCTAGAATGTAGCTAGATTTTTTTCATCTACTATGTGTCTCGCTGCCTCTGTATACTTGTGAACATCCAAACCATCCTCTATCCGGCGCCTACATCAAGATGAGCAGCTCGCGCAGCGCTGTATTTACAATAATTACAGCGATTACATCGCTGACGGGTCAGGTGCGAGGTGATCGTGGATCTACGATAATTTGACGTAATCTCTCGACCCATATCTGTTTCGCTTTCACTTGCATTGATTGGTGGTTTCTTGTTTTAGTGAGTTGATAAATCATTGCCCGATCATAGTTAGTATTTAATTCCACATTCTACTGTTTCTGTGAAGGTTGCGGGTTCGATTCCCGCTGCGGGACAAATGTTTGTACGATTACCTAATGTATGTTTCGGGTCTGGGTGTTTTCTATGTAAAATATGTATGTATTTACAAAAAAAAGTATATAATTAGTATATCAGTCATGTAGTTCCCATAATACGAGCTCTGCTTAGTTTGGGGCTAGATGATGCTGTGTGAAAAATGTCCAGCATTATTTATATATCTACTGCTCAATTATTCCATAATAAAAATCAATACACACATTGTTATCAGCTTAAGTAGGTTTGGTTGAGTAATTAAATGACTACCCGCGAAGCAAGGAGTCGGTATATCATTGCTGGATACACGCTTCCCGGCTTCTACTGGCTTCTAATACCAGGAGGTTGTAATGTTTTTTTTAATTTTTTTGCATGACCTCAACTTAGTTTCTTAGATAGGTTGTATCGTTACACGTCACTAAGGATGACAGGATATAAGAATCGCGGGTTTCAATTTTTTTTTTAATTTATCTTACACTTACTTGACCTATTCTTCGCTATCCCCAAAAGTGTTTAAACAAAATGATCTCGGCATGGTACTTACCTGAAACAAAAACCAAATCCATTAATACACAGAATAGAGGAATGAACAATGTTTTATAATCCAAAAGCTCAAGTTACTGATTTCCGAACTCTGTAAATTCAATAGATCAAATTCTATGGGGAGCCTTAATCCATTGTAATCGCGAACACGTGTGTCGCGAAACTTCGTCTAATTTAGCCTGATATCCTTATCCGAACACAATATACAAACACACCATTATTCAAAGGGGGTAAAGTTGGAAATTGCATGCATTGCAAACCATATCGACAGCTGTGTGCATAACGTGCTAAATCAAAGATCGATATTTTGGGCAGACATTAATCAGAAAAGTTTCTCAATTGAATGTAGAATAGAATAGAATAGAAAATACATTGTTGCACACCAAAAAACACATCAGCTTAATAACTAAAAAACTTTGATAATGTACAATGGGCGGTCTTATAGCTAAATAGCGATCTCTACCAGACAACCTTTGGATGGAACGGACTGTATCGGGTTGTAGGTAAAATTATCAAGATAAGTTAATTTAAGAGTCAATAAATTTAATGCATTAAGCTTGGGAAATGACTTAGGTAAGTCTTACTGAAATTTTTCATATTTTTTGTGTAAAACTGACAATATAACATGCCTTAATTTGAAATGTTTTTTTTTTCAATTGGATATATTGAATTGCTCGCTATTAATTTAACAGTATTAGATCAACTTGATAATATACGCAATAGAGAAAAAAAACACCTTGACGTAAAACGACTGCGGCTCTCGCGAAGGGTAGACACAAAGGCCTGGCCGTATGGGGACGAGCCGTCGAACAATAAAGAGCATTGAAAGCCGTCTCCAAAGGGCACAGGTTTTAAATAATAGTTCGGAGAATTCGACCCGACATGCCTCCTGCCGACTCCAGCCAAGAATTTACGGTAGGGATTTTTTGTCCAATTTCGTCGCTGCAAAACAAATGATTCTGATTTCACGAATCGGATATTGGGATGTTAAATAATTTGGTCGACCTTTTACTTATGCATTCTTAAAAAAGTTTGACTAGGGCATGTAAAAAGGTTTGAAACGAACGCTCAGATAGCGCGTAAACTTTTAGGCTTTATACAATGTAATGTAGGTTTTTTACCTATTTCTCAAATTGTTTGTTTAAAATTTAAACAATTCCAAAAAAAACAGCCTCCCTAAAACTTCTATTAGATGCAAATCTGGAAGGGCAGGGTAAAAGAAATGCTAAACTTTTTATAAATGTTTGCACGAACTCTTTGTCCAATGTCTGAATCACAATTGAGGGGACTACTTTTTAGGACACGACAAAAGCCATTTGGGTATTTATTAAAACGTTTTCAGAGGTTTCTTTCAAAACGGGGTATTGTTGTAGGGAGGGTTGGTGTCATCTGATTGCAGATTTGTTTTTTCACTTGGACTTTCCAGGATATTATTGTATGAAGTAAACACACAAAAGTAAAACAGGCGAAATAAACGAAACACTCGATTGATTATACACTGTTTTTTTATTACCCTATTTTATTGCATAATTTACATATTTTCAAGCCATTTTTGTTAACGTTTTAAACTAATATTCGGATAATAGTATATGCTCCCATATTATTATCTGATGTTAAACATACTTACCTACATCTACAAGTTTATATTGTCGCTGTTTGTTTGTCCAGGTTGACCCTAAAAATATAAAATGCACCTAAAAACAAAACACAAGCACTATAGAGCGACTCTGTTCCGAAATACTGTCCATAAAACGAGAATACTGTCTACCTAAATTAAATAGCACCAGAAACCAAATGATTTATTCTAAAGCTCTTTACCAACACTGGCTTCCTCCAATCAAAAGCAAATTAGAGCTTAGTAAGACATTGAAAGAAATCGCTCTACTCCTACATGCTTACGTCAATTACCCGGGTCCTTAGATGCCATACGAATGCCTTTAATGTTATGATCAATAGCATGTCGGATAATGTCAATTACATGTAATCCGCCACAAATTGCGTATAATAACCGTAAATCACTACCTCGTTATTTGACATACATAGGTATACTGCTAAGTTATGTTTATAAAGGTAAGTTATTAGCTTAAGTTTCTACTTTGAATAAAAGTAGAAATCTACTATAGGTTCATCGTTTTTGAAAACGATTTTTTTGACGACTGATTTGAAGGATGGTAATTGCAAGGTGACTGAGCTTGATTCTAAAACATTATGTCATTCTCGTAACGTTTTAACACAAGTCAACACCATCGATGTTAATGTAATTTTATGTAAGACGCAATCTACATAGACTGCCATGGTGCGGACGTCTTGCCATTCCATTAGAATTTCATACAAAATGTATGAAAATGACGACATCTATCAATCGCGCCTATGCCACGTCAATTCAACGTTACACCTATTCCATAATAATCAGCGCCTAGTCTCATTTCGGTGTGGTTTCAATATCTTAACAACCTGATGATGTATCCATCTATACTTATAAAATCGTTTGACCTGACTGACTGACAGACTGATTTATAAACGCACAGTCAAAACTGAACTAGAAAGCTGATATTTGGAACATATTTTATTATTTAAGCATGTGCTAAGTAAGGATATTTTGGAAATTTCTACTTTAGGGGTAGGGGGTCGAAATAGGGGAGGGGGGTTGAACTTTGTATGAAAGTCTTTGTTCTTTGAAGTTAAAAACATTGAGCATAAATAAAAAAGAACATGTTTCAGGGTTTTTGGATTTCACATTTGAAGGGGTGGGAAACAGGGGTGAAAGGGTGTTTGGGAGTATGTTTTTTTAAAACACGACTCCACGCGTGCAAAGCCTCTGGCAACAGCTAGTGTTCCTATAAACCACTTTAATACATATAATATTTTCATACAACATATTTCTTAGCTTAGACCATATTAATCCAATTCAAAGTTCTAACTAAAATATAATATAATTGAATTAAACTACTAGGAAACTCTACATAAACCTCTCTATTTCATAACTTCATGAATAAACCATTACTAGATAATGATAACCGAATCCCTACATGGTAGTTGCACTTCGGAGGCGAAATAATTTTAGTTTAAGGCGTATTGTCCTCGAAGATCTTAAGCAGAGCGTCCCACTATTATGTTATGCCACTTGCAAGAATACACACTGGAGCATTTGCTGGCCAACTTTTGTTGAGAGAACTAAATATCGGTAGGTATTCATTACATTAGAAGTCGGTGAATATATTTTGCTCAAGACTCATGATTGACAAGATTATTTAGAAGAGGCCTGCGGGGCTAGTCTAGACACTACATACAATCTCAATTCAATTTGAAAAAAAAGTTTTGTTCTTTTTATAAAAAAACTTGCCTGTGACATTTATATCGCAAACTCTACTCTAATCTCGAATGTCAATGTCAAAATCGCGTCAAAAGTCACTACCAATTAAATGCATAGAGATTTTATTAAGTTAAATTAAATAAATTCTACATACATACAGTCACGCCTGTTTCCAGGAGGCGGACCACGGACTTCCAAATAAATAAATTCTAACAAATATTAATTGCAATAGTGCGTTAGTGTTGCATTTAAGCGTACCAAATTGCACGAATTCGATCCTAATCCGAGGTGTCAAGAGTAGCCCTGTTCGAAGCATAGTTCGACGACGAAAACATTCTTATCATTTCTGGATATCCCCCTCCCCTCAACTTTCAGAGAGATCATATAGAGGGAGATTTTATGAATTGCGTGAGGATTATTATTCTAAACATATGTTTAGGGAAGTTTTCTCAAAAGTTTCACGTGATTTTCCGTGGACGATATTTTGTAAATTAACTAGGCAAAAGCTCCTATATAAAAAAACTGTTCTGCAATCTTAGCATGCGAGTGCAACCTTACAAAGTGGCACAGGCATACAACGAGCCTATTGTGCGAGACTCATATACACTCATAATTGGCACTTAGCGGACCGTTACAGATGATTTACACCCGGATTACAGCACAGCAGAGAAGTACGGCTCAGTTTGGAGAAGGAAAGGAATTATCGAGAAAGCTTCAGATAAGATAACTGAATACAATGTTAATGGACATTAATTATATTTTTTCTCTGTGAGTCAATAAAAATTGGAAAAAAAAAACCAGTATGAGGATTGAAGTCTTGTTAACTTCAACTGCACTTCGATTGAACAAGCATTTTTGTACGAGTTATGATGTTATGGTTTTTTATAGTAATAATAAGATTCTTGGATAAAAAACTATTGGCTCTATTGAGCCAATTGACTGTCACTAAAAAAAATTACATGACTTTAAACAGTATTGTGACGCTGATAAATTCCCTAATTATTTTAAGTAGGTATTTATTCGATGAGACGCAATCAATTCGCTTGTACATCAAATTAACTAAATTTTATCATTCACTCTCTTTTACTAACAGTAAAATAAAGAGATAAAAAAATGTGCTCTCGAATTAGTCAGATTCAGTTTTTCATGTTCAGTCAGATTTTGAAACATGCTGACTCTAAACACGAAGAAACTAATGTGACAGGAGTAAAATTCTTAACATCTCTTTTCTGCGTGCACTATCAATAAAAGAGAGCGATAGTTTAAGTTAAGTTTTGCTGGTGTACAAGAGAATCATTGTTTAGGTACTATTAAAAAAATACACGTTTTTAATGAGATACTCAGTAAGCGGATATTTTAAATAAATAGGATGACACAATAGAATTAAAATAAACCTGACTAGCATAAGACTGAGGATTAGGTAAGTCAAGGCAACTCGTCTAGCCGCTCGTCTGGTCAACCGGTTTATGGATAATTCGTTAAAAAAAAAATATTTAACCATTCAAAAAGTATGTACGACCTCTGTGGCGCAGGCGATAAGGCCCGCCTGAAGGTACAACCTTCGTACAAGGTTTACTTACGTAGGTACAAGGTTCGATTCTCGCCGCAAGACAAATGTTTGTTTGATATGCAAATATTTGTCTCGGGACTAGGTGTTTTCCGTGTTTAAATGTAATTATTTACAAAAAAAATAATTATATAAGTAGTAATATTAAACATGTAGTTCCCATAACACAATCTCTGCTTACACTGGGGCTAAAAGTTGCTGTGTGAAAATGTCCAGCATTATCATCATATTGTTTCATTGCCACCAATGCTGCACCACCATCATTTTTGTTTTTGCAGACTTTCATTTGTAATATAATACTACTAATGATTATTACAATCTACTCTAACAACTAACATTCGAAACACGAAGTATGAATATAAACTTCGTAACAGCTGAACCGATTGGATAAAATTATTGTACATTTCATGACTAAAATAAAACATACCGCCGTATACTGAAAACAAAAAAAAAGTTAAAACGTTTATATCTGTTATTTGTATCCTTCCACTAGTCTTCCGCAAGGACGAGGCCTAGGGGCAATATAAGTTTTACGAGACTTTTTCCAGCTGTCATCCCGTGACCACGTTGGAAAAATAATTAAAAAGATAAAGTTGAGATCGGTAAACAACTTATAATTACGAGAATGTTAACTGATAGCGATAGTTGAGAAATAGTAATTTGTATGTATGTTCTACAAAACTACGTAGCGAGGTTCACCGCAGATTGATTTCCACAAAATCCCGCTGCAAATGATATCATGTCGCGTACGTGCCCGATCTGATAACCGGTGCCTACGTGAGGTGGCACATTCGACCCCTACCAGGCCCACAGATTCAATAACCGAGCTTTGCTTGAAAATATTACGTTTGAACTACCTACCTGATGTAGTAACTTGTAGCTTGTTTTTATAGCTTCGGGAGAAGTATTTCTTACATAAGAAAAAAATATAAAGTATTCAATTGATTGGTACCGACTTAGAACATTAAGATGTTATACTTGATACCGGAACCGTTTGAGTAAATTATTAACCCGTACGCTGCCACTCATACAAATCTTTGAAAAAGTCGTTCACTTTAAAATAAACAAACATTTCTAAAAAGGTCGCGTTATCTAGGTGTATACCTTTTTGAAATACCCTACAGCTACTACAAACCAAGCTTTCATCTATCACCTGTCAAACTTTTTGCTTTAATCTCAAAAATTACTCAAGCACAAAGCCCCAAGCTACTCAGCTACAGTAGCTGTGTAGGCAATGTGTATACCAAAAAGCAATTTGGCTAAGAGACAAGCGAACCAGCTGTCATCATGGCCGTCAGAAATACATGTTGGATTGTCAGAACCCCCAGCTCCCCTACCATCACGGATATTGTTTGAAAATGTAGCTAGAAGCGATTTTATGAAAACGTTGATATTTTTATGAATTAAAATATTATTCAGGGCAAATATTACAGAGCATATCAATTGTTTCTGTCTTATTGTAAAGAAACAATTTAATCGTTATAAAAACAAAACTTCAGTTGACTTCTATGAAGGTACTCCTGAAGCTTCTTGTGTTTTAAAACGACACTACAATCTACAAACCCACATTTATAACACAATTTTACTGTGTAACTTTACACAGTAAAATTGTGAACAAATTCGCAACATGCATGATTTTCATTAAAAAAATCTAGAACAACCACCACTTAAGGGGTATTGTTGCCGAGTTGTGAGCGCAGCGTAACGGAAAATTAAAAAGGCAATTTTCCTAATGAGACCACCGCTAGTGGAGGGTTAACAAGCGTAGATAACATTTTTGTGGGACATAATATTAGTTACAGGGGTTAAATAAAACAGCGACATAGAATGCCTTCCATGTAATATGGGTAACTGGATAAATCAACTTAAATAATACTAGGATGATAGAAGAACAAGAACGTTAATGATAAATAAAAAGAATAGATTTGTGATCGTAATTGGTAAAATAATAAGATCAAACTTAATTCCCTCTCCCAATGATTATATTTAAGATTTTACCTAAGACAGTTTAGCATTTTCGTGTATACTGTAAGCTTACTATTTTCTGAAATAAATAATTATAATTCTAAAAAAATTACCAAAATAATGCTTGATCATACGATAAAAATACCGTCCGCATCAATGTACGGTATTTATTAAACTCTTAAACAAAATACAAAGTGAATAATTGTTAATTGTTTTAAAATACTTCATACATACATAAAGTCATACCTGTTTCCCGGGTAGATAGAGATCACGGATTTCCACTTGCTACGATCCTGACATCTTTCGCTTCATCCATCCTCATCACA
The DNA here is from genome assembly GCA_961405105.1 of Perizoma affinitatum. Classification (NCBI taxonomy): domain Eukaryota; kingdom Metazoa; phylum Arthropoda; class Insecta; order Lepidoptera; family Geometridae; genus Perizoma; species Perizoma affinitatum. Next base: position 3,670,503 of record OY560199.1, read on the forward strand.
TTCCTCATATAAGCTCGTCGGTTATAAAATACAGATTATAAATAATCGTCACAAACATGTCACAAATTACTGTCTCCGTGTACCGTCCCAATAAAGAATGCCCGATCATTACAATGTTATTGTTATTAAAATATTATCTGCTTGCGCATTTGGTTAATAAAATCGTTTAGTCCATATAAGCCCATAATATGCAATTTATTTATACATGCTTCCTACACATGGAGTAGGTGTAATGAGTAGGAACGCCAGATGTTCAATATGATTTGATAAGCCTATTATACCTGTCATTGTTGTAAACCTTGCTCTTTTAAAAACTGACGTTATTGTAATAAATTACATTACATCCATTATTTGTTTTTATGAGTGATATGTTTCATGCTTCTTCCCAGATCTATCTAGTAAGTTGCACCAACAGAATGGCAACATAAAAAGTAAACTAAATATAATTTCAAAACCGATTTTGAAAACATATCTACAAAATGCTCGTCAACAGAATGTATAGATACGAAGTTCTAATTTCAGATTTTATAAATAAAATGTCCAAAAGAGACTCCAAAATTTTTGCACAAGTAAACTAACTTAGCTTATACAAAAATTTTGGCGTACTGAGATATTTATTTAATAACGTTTCAAGTGTTGTTTTACATTTAAAAGTAGTTTTTCCTGTTTAATAATTTAATTATCAGCCAAAACCAAAACGTTGGACAGCTTATATCACTTATTTAATAATACCTATTAGCGGTGGTGTGAATAGCCTCGGCAATATCGCAGTATAAGGACAGGATTCTAATTGGTTATGAATTTGATACGGTTGGTCCTATTTTTTTTCCTGGCTAGGAGATGGTAACCTAAATAGGAAAACTGTTGTTATTAATATAGTTAAAACCCCTAAAACTTAATGAGCTAATTAATAATTACAGTGGGCGCCATTTTGACAGTAAATCATAATGAACATTAATGAACCATCTATAATTCAGCTATTATGTCAAACTTAATTAACCGGTATCGTTTTTCGGTAAAATATAGCATGACGGTCACATAACTTTTTGAACAGCTGAGTCACTTTTATAAAAGTGTCTATGTTCAGAACACGGTATTGACACTTCAAGACTTAAAAGTGTACACACAGTACCTATAATATACATGGAAAAGGCCACACTTCTGCTTCTATGCAATGAACCAGGTGTATTTGTTGTGCCATGACACAGTAATCTGAGATTAATTGGCTTCCTCCATCACAGTACAAACAATCAGTTAATTAACATAAAAGAAAGCGTTTTATTCGGTTAAGCTCTGCGGTTAATCACAGGTTTAAAACTAACTAAGCTCCGTTGGTCATTTGTACCCGTCGCTCTAATAATTAGCTCAGACGAGCCGAGAGCGGTAAACGGTTAACTACCATTTAAATAGAATAATGGGATAAGGGTTAAGTTTACGCAATGATAACGTTTTAATGATGGCCATTAGTGTTTCGTCGAGTGGTCGCTAGGAAGCTAAGCGCGTTGACTCAAGACTCACATAGTAGAAGATTCTTCCAGCTACCACCCAGGGCTCGAAGGCAGCGATGTAGCCGAGGAGTGGGAGTAGGCGGTGGGGCACGCGGTAGAGGCATCCTCACATCCCCTTCTGAAGAGCTCCTCGCCAGCAACGACGATCCTCTATCTCTAGAAAGCGAGCGGCGCCTTCCAAACGGCAATCCCCTGACCGTCGCAAAATTCTCCTCATAATTAAACGTCTCTAGTGGAATCGACTCGGATTCCCTCCTCCCTCTGACAGAGAAGGTTCTCCTAAATCCATTGGCCAGACTATCCATTGTCTTTCTTTTAGGTTTTGGAACTTCTTCTGAACTGATCACGGTGATATCGTCCAAGTTCTGCTGCTCGTATGAATTGTATGACCTAGGCTGTTCAATACCAGTCAAGTCTTCTACTCCTCCATGTCTATACCTCAGAGGTCTTTCCGGTCTACGTTCAACGGCTCCTAGTTCGTCATAACTCCTGTAGGTAGAGGAGGCTCGTCGAGGAGCAGGAGGCCTGCCAGCTCTGTCAATGGTCATTTTATGAGCCAAGTCAACCTGACGAAGAAAGTTGAGGTTAGCGCTTTTTGCTAATTTTCGATGACCTGATGACCTTGGCTTGCGAAACGTGCATTTTTTAAAGTCAATTGAAGATGCCGGTTAATGGGGTACCTTTTGCATCACTAGGTTAACACCCAATGAAGGAGTTTCTGGGGTTTTTGTGGTGCTGGCAGCGTCTACTAGGCTTCCATATACCTGATCGAGTTTTAAATTACTTATTTTTTTATAAGATTCATGTATGACCACCCAAAGTCATGAAATAGCGTAAATGCTACTAGCAACAGTGTTATTGCTTATTGCTTATTAACCTTCATTTGGATCCGTGCTAAACTTGTTTGATACGTGAAAGAAAATGTGAGTTGGCCACGGCTTCAATCGTATGTAGTTGTTTTTAAATGACTCAGCCCGAAAAAGTAGCTCTAGCAAGTATGTGCCTAGTCTCATATGATAATTGTCATTATCAGTTTATGTAGCAAGCGTTTCCTCTTCTGTTTTACGAGTATATAAATATCAGACTGCCAAACTTTCAAAACATCAAAGCTAGAGTTGCTTGAACAAACATGATTCTACGTCAATCAATATACTAGGTTCAGGAGATTTAAATAATTTAACATAGCAAAACAACAAGCTGGGTTGCTTTTACATTTATAAAACAGTATGAATAGTGTGAACTGCGTGTATCAGAGCAGTTTAGGGCAACATTGTCGTGTCTTGTCTACAGCAAACTATACAACTACTGACATAAAATATGTTTACCAAGACAGGGTGCGATAACCAGGATAAATTGACGCGATCACGAAAGGAATATATTAATCTATCAATTATAGGCACACAACGTATTGTCGTAAAAAAACTTTCGTTCCTATAGATTTATTTTTGTATGTAGCCAATAGAATTGTGAAGGTTTTTGTATTTGACTACGGCACCCTAAGCAGGAAGACAAGTATAATCGTGACAAAGAGAAATATTGTTTATACAACTTTTTTTCAAAGTAAAAACGTCCAATTAACTGGGGAAAACCTAAAGTTCCACTGTTATTCCAAAAAGGGGAGATTTATTTGAAAGAAGCGCCATTGTTTACATTTATTCTTTTAACTAGGACGGATAGTGTCTGAACCTTGCATGCGACTTATCAAGTAACTATAAAACAAGTTACGTAACTATTCTTGATATCTCTATGGAAAAGGTACTAATAATGTACTAGCTAGGCAAGAACGTATTCTATAAAATATTTAAAAAAATACTGATCTTGTCCATTATTAATTGAAGCTCCCCCTATTAGCGTGCGTTGATAAAATGTATCGAAGAATATTACTTTAAGATCGTTTCAGCCGTTTTAACAAACAAATTATCTTGTAACAAATCTTCGAAGAACTTGTGACAATGAACTTAAAATACGGACAGTGCACACTTTCCTGATAGCACAGGCTGAAGTGAGCTAGTAGCGGTCGAAAGGCGTAATTGCTGCACTATGGACTTACTGTCCTATTGTCGAATTGCCTCCAATTGTGCTGCCACTTCGTACACAGCTACTAAAAGCACAGCTAGGGCACTATTTGGAAATTATTTAATGGTGAATAGTCAATCGGGAACACACATAGTAAATAAAGTTTTTGTTATGGTATTGGATATGTTTTTGGATGGTTTATTTTTACTGTCTATTTATCTTTTACTCGAAAAAAATATGTGCGCATTAATACGTGCTCAATAAGGTGTTGGAAAACATCCTGAGGAAACCGGCATGCAAAAAATTCGAAGGCTGTGCCAACAGTTAGTGTTCCAATAAGCGGCGATGGGTTGCGACCTGTCATGTGGAATGCTAACTTGCAAAAACACGGGCATGTACCAAATATAATGGTTGAAAGTGGGACTACCCCCCACTTGGTATCCTAAAAGATCTACACACTGAGTATGTATCTGAGGATGTCCACCATGGGGAAGACAGTCGTGAGCGTGTTTATTTTTCTATATTTATTACTAATCTGATATTCGATAGGATATTAGTAAAAAGAAGGCATATTTTTTAACCTTGACATGATAATTAGAATCGAGTAAGTCCATGGGTAAATTATTGGTACCATGACACTATTGAAATGGCCACGGGGAACAGTCAATCACATTAACATGACACACTTAATAGTTTTCTTGGCTAGGTGTTGTAGCTCAACCCTATCTTAATTGTTAAGAGTAACTTAACTGTATTTTTTTACTCTGTGTCACGGGTCTGTGCGATTAACGACGGAATTCGAACAATTATCGAATTAGATACCATTTCCTGCTAGTTAGGGGACGCGTTTGACCTCATTGAAGCCAGTTAGGTGACTCTAATTCATTTAGTGGCGACGGTAAGTTGAAAGCAACAAGTTATCCGTTGAATGTACACGTGGCTTGACAAATTGGAAACTGTTCCGGAGAAAATGGAAATTCACAGATTTCGTTTCGACAATCGTTGAATTACTCGGTCGGTAAAAACAGAAATAGAACATTAACGGGACGTAATGTTTACGAAACTATGAAAATATTTTCGATGAACATTTTTTTAATCATTTGTATGTTTTTAATTGGGAAAATTACAACAACTGAACCAAAAACTATTAATTGAGTTAATTGAGCGTGGTGCCCGTTACTTCCTCATCTTTTGACGACATCTTCCAAATCCGATACCGAGACGAGTTCTTTCGCGTGGTTCCACACAATGCTTGGCTTTGGTAGTGGTTTCTCCAAAGTTTTTTAATAGAACAGAATTTTTTGGTTCATTAAGTTAACAATAGCAATTGCCCGACCGTGAAATTGGGGTATTGCCTTTTGAAATCTAAGCTTGCCTTAGAATTGACGTCAAAATAAACTTCGATCGATAAAAGGTTTGTTAGTAGAGCACGACTGTTCGGAATCATCAGACGGCTCGAAAAATGACTTGCAAGATACAGACATCCAGGAAAATAAAGAGACTTTTCTTGTCAATACCTACCACATGTATCAAATAAAAATACTCTGGATAAAATGTATGAAACAATCGCATCCGTAATCACCTCATGCTAGGTTGATGGACGAGAACGGTGCCGTTGTATTTGTAAGTGCGGTGCGGCCGGCCACCACTGACGTCGTCCATATCAATTTAATTTGTAAACAATAAGATTGTTCTTCAACTCAACACATTGCTGACGTCCTCCCTCAGCAGAAGTAACCATTTCATTCCGGGTGGGGTGAGATAAGTCGGATCGGCAAGAGGGGGTGAGAGTGTCAATTCTGTATACCGAACTATTATGACGTGTTTCGTCATTTTGAGACAGCTTGTTTGTCTGTACAAAAACCAAACTTGTGACTAACAATCACAAGTTCAATCGAAGCCATAACTACAATTTTACAAATTCCATAATTTTCCAAAAGCCATTTCTATCAGTACTTTATAACTATACAAGTGGCTTCTTAAACAAACACACATTAGCAGAATAAGTGGGTACATACTTCATGCATAGCTAAAATTAGTCAAGAGCAAATGCCACTTAACCCGCCTCAAACAAACAATTCAATGTTTATAAAACAGCGATTAAACAGGAAGCAACTGTTAATTACTAAGACCAGCTCGTAATGATGCTTTTAATTCAGGAGTTGCAAATGAATAAACAAAATCTTTATATCGGCTCAATGCCAGTCCGCACTAAGAATAAGAACAATTTTTAATTAAAAAAAATATTTGCTTAGTGTAGACAGACGTTAGTCTTGTATTGTAGGTGTTTAAAGCCCGTATCATCATCATCATCGCTGGAAGCTCGTAGTAACCAACTGCAAGGCATAAGTCTTCTCCCTCAAACGTTAATCCAGTCTGTTCTGAGCCTTATTTTGTACAACTTAAGTGGCAAAGAAGCATACGGCGCACCTGTTGGTAAACGATTACCGTAACCTATAGAAGCTTGCAACACCAACACCTGTGCGTTACCGACCCTGAAAAGATTCATATGCTTGTTATTTCACCGACACTCATACTCTTCAATCCGGAACACAGCAATACGAGCATTACTGCTTGGCGGCAGAAATAATTATGGTCGCAGTACTTCCCCGGACGAGCTCTTCACAGAAGCTCTAGTACTTTTGTAACCAGGTCATCCGCTGTGTGGCAACGATCTCATCCTTCTTAACTGTAGGTCTGCCACGGCCCCTTGTGTATCTCCTGATTCAGTCAGGGCCTTATTCACCTGTCACCATAAAAGTGGCTTGTGTCCTGCCCAGCTTCACTTGATTTTCATGATACGGTCTTCAATATTTGCCACCTTCGTTTTATTTAAGATACTAGCTGCAACCCTCTGCCCCCGATCCACCATGTAGCATCGCCTGTCCGCGCTATTACTTCTTTTGCTCGGCGGGTCGTAGCGTGTTGCCTATAACCTTCCTCATGAATTGGGCAATTCATGAGGAAAGTTATTTTGTATATATACAAAAAGATTTATTTAAATCCGACTTTATTTGTCGCGCTTATGTCTGGTAGTTCTAGACTTAAGCGCGTTCAAACCAAAAAACTCTTCAGCTTTTTTATAGATTTCAAAGGCCAACGTAAGAAAAGGAAAGTAAAAGCTTTATTCCTCCAAGCTAGTGTTGGGATGTCAGTTAAGCTTTTTTAAAAATAATAATAATACTGGGCATTTTTCACACAGCATCATCTAGCCCCAAACTAAGCATAACTTGTATTATGGGAACAACATGATTGATATACTACTTATATACTTTTTTTTTTTGTAAATACGTACTTATTATACATAGAAGCCCCGAGACAAACATTAGCTAATCGTACAAACAATTGTCCCGCAGAGGGAATCGAACCCGCAACTTTCTGCGTCTCAGGCGGGCCTTCGCCCACTGCACCAATGGTAACAGAGGTAATTAATGGTAATTACTAAACTAATTAGAAGCGTAAAGTCTCTGATAGCACTTTCCCAATATATTATCTTTTCATTCAAAACTGAAAATAAGAATTCAAGTAGTCATTGATGATGAAAGATGGCGCAAACGCGATCTCATACACATGCATTACGAAAACAAGGCGACTTAACGGTAATGTATTATTATGCATGCATTGAGCAACGTATGTGGTCCGTATATGGGGATATATGTGGTCCGTATATGGGGATGGATTACATAATAATGCCACTTCCTTCGGTCATGATAAAGAGCACGAGATTAAGAATCTGGTACCGCGCAGCGGATGAGACATGTGAATAGTAGCATAGGTACTTTTCTCTCGAGAATATGATCAGATGTTCTCTTGATGTCCCACAAAAAGATATACGAGTATCTCACACTAAGATGATTGCATAAAACATGGGCACCTCACTCCAATATTGTTTATCAGTGAGAGTCTATCAGGAGTTGAACGAAACACGAGCAAAAATATAAACAGACCCTAGTGTGATTCGACTATCAGAATATTTTATTTCTTTCCATCCTCCAATAAGAAACTTGAAGGACGAACTTTAACCCACAAAATGTCATCGCTTTCTTAAAACACTTGTCCAGCACTTAGCCTACTTCACTTATCACATAAAGTTTTATTTAAACGCGAATACCATGTCCTCAATAAAGGATTGAATGGGATTGATGACAGTTACTCGATATCGAACTTACGTAACTTTACGGATTAATTAACTTAATCAATTAAGTAAAATAACCGTGGAATTAATTCGCATGGATTACAGAGCGCGGTGTTTTAAACAAATTAATATCAAGTAAGTAAGTAAGTATATGTAATTATGTTTATATAGGGAATAGTGTTTTGTATCTTAATAATAGTATAGCTCTATAATTTATAATTTTTCTTATTATTCATGCACTACTCCAAGAATTTTCCATAATACACAAAGGTTAGGTGGAAGAGAATGCTATCTAGCATTAAGTTCGCCTATGTTTATTTTTGTGCAATAAAGATTTTTCTATCTATCTAAGCAAGTATGATTGTGCCTTGTGTACCGAAAAGAAACTATTTAAAAAAAAACATAGAACCTCATTCTTTTTTAAGTCGGTTAAAATATGTCGGCTATGTACCCATTAATAATGAAATACTATTTTAAATGTCAACAGCATAATATATCTCATTAGTAATGATGCAATCTCATCAGTGGTTCGCAAAGATTCACTGATAATGCAATTAGATACTAGTACCAAAATGCTGGGAGTAGGAATTATACACTACAATGTTGGCTTTAACGAACGTAATAACTTAAGTAAACTTCTTGACACAACCATTATCGTTTACATGCTAAAGAGGTCGGATGACGATAGTGGACTCGAAATATAGTTCCGTGATCATCGGCAATGGATGGCAGATAAAATATAACAAATTGACTGCCGCAATTTGAATCCTAACTGAAAGTTAAGATATTTTTATAATGTTAAAAATGCAATATTTTAATAGACTCTACCCATGGCTCTTACCTACGTCTTACCAGGATAAAAAGTTTTCTGTGTTAATAAAAGAGACCCATGTTTATCTAAATTTTAACAAAATTCTAATCTTCAAAACTCGTGCATTTATAACATTAGTAGGATATGAAAATATGAAAGTTCTTGTAATTTTTAGTTGGTGCTAAAAGTACGACAAAAAGAACTAGAACATACTAAAGTGGAGGTGGCTTAAGCAAGACCATTCATCATAGCATTATTTACAAAACAAATACGAATAAGAGATAACAAATGACAGAAACACAAATCGTGCAAACGAGGTGGTCAAACCACATCCATCAGCGGAGAAACTATTGATAGTTGATGCTGGCACTCCTGTAGCAACCAGACCATCACCTGCCTCAGCTAATAAAACAATATCTGACCCCGGAGAAAGTAACTCTACAATCGATTAATCTCAAACCCCTGAGGCAAATACGTACGATAATAACAGATCAAGTAATTGTTGTACAGATAATTCGCAATCTGACACGCCAATTGCCGGTTGCGATATTTTATACGCCTATGAATTATTAGCCACAGCTTTGCTTGATCATTGAACAATCCTGTGATCGTTTAGTCTGGAGCGAATCGCCGCGTGATCTAGAATTTACAGGGGCCAAAGAAATATGCCAGAGAGTACCAATGAGTAGCAGTTAACAAGAAGATTTTAAAACCAATTTCCATGTAAACAAGACAGCGATGAAAGGGAAGCGATTTGTGAGCTTCAATAGACGTGTGCGAAGGGACCTCGGGTCATTCATCACAGTGAAAGCGCGGCCAACCGATACTCCTAAATTACCTCAGGCAACACAGTGCGCTGAAGACTGAAAATATGGCAAACCATACAGCATTGAATAGAACATGACCCTACCTTAAATATGCTTTGACATTGAGGCGCAGGTTGGCAAGCCTTGTAAGATTGATGAGGGTTTACCACTAAGATGAAGGATACAAGTACGTGTTACGTTCAGACTACAGCGCCTCATTAAAGTGTGGAATGGACGTGAAATTGAGGCTTTTGTTGTAGATCAGTAATATGCTTATCACGCAAAACTATTCAGAAATGGAAATATAAATTGGGGCTGCCAGCTGTCAGACCAGTCACTGACAAGCCACCACACTTGAATACGGCCACTTTCGCACTGAATTTGCCCACTCTCTATACTCGTTCGCATTTCGAGTGTATGGGAGGGCTTTATTTTGTCTCTTTGCCGTACAAATGTTTAAATGAAAGCCGTTTTTTGCGCATTCCTCTTCATTTTTAACGAGATTTCTCTCGACAAAAACCCGATAGCTTTAACCGTTGTATAAACAGTCCCTTGTTGTTTGTTCAACATCCTTTTGCTTTTTTTTTTGTGACAGGACCTCACGTAATTCGACAGAAATTAAAGATATTTTAGATGGAACTTTTACACGACAGATATATGAAGCTAATTGACTAACCGTGCCTCATCTTCCATGTTTTTAAATCTTTTGTTTATCTGTAGATTTTGCTAGCGGTGGAAAACCAAAAATGATATTACATCATCGGTTAACGGTTCTTAGGTCGGCATTAACGATTCGTACTTCCAAGTAGTTGGTCCAACTATTATTTCTTCTGTTGCCGCGGTCAGGTCGACCATGATTATGCAGTTCTTCGCCGTGACATGTCTGTAATTATTGTCCCGATAATCAGATAAACATAGGACGTAGTCACCATCGATCATCTTACAATGCTCGTTTTAGAAAGCTAGTTCTTGTACCGACGAAGAATTCGACCGGATGGACAGACATGGCCAAACGTATTGATCTCACATTAGAGTCGTTAGCAGTAATTGCTTGTCATGCAAAAAATGAGCCGGTTACACAAAACGTTCACGCTCACTACAAAAACTCTATTCTATGATCGGAACCACGTGATTTATAATTAAAACACACACTCAGAACTGTTATTCTCATGATATAAATCCACAGACCCATACTCAGTACGCAGATACTGAAGAAGAAGTACGCCTATGCAATTTATTTGGCATGGGAGCATAGCAATCCGCGAGACAATTGCAAGCCCATCGCCGATTGATTGGAAAACTAACTTTTGGTTCTATAGCATACCGGTTTCCTCAAATTCCATCATACTTATAATATAAACTTAATCACTCAATCACTAAAATCACTTATATAAAATGAGTTCGTATGATATTTCAAGTACTGATAGAGGCCATTGACTTTAGATGGGACCTTGATGAGGAAGCAAGCGAGTGTGTCCATAGTACTATAAATTGATGGATAGCCTGTCGAGCGGCGCGGAACCTATCAATACAAAGTCATCTAATTTTAAAAAGTTTATGTTTACACCAGTACTATTACTTTTTGCTTGACGATCAGAAATATAATCAAATAACTGTCATTGTACAGCTGCTCCTATTTCGGATTGTTACGCTTTAAGTAGATATAAAGTTTAATGATTTAGATTTCGTGCATTTCAATGAGACGGAAGAAATAACTCGTTTTATTGATTCGTGCAGAACTGATTCGTGTGCTATTGGCTCATCAAGGCCGATTTGTCATAATGCAGATGTTCAATGATCAACCAAGACTAAAACATATACCTACCAATATTACGAAACTTGTAAGTAAAGTATTGAACGTGAGTGAGAATCTGAATTCTATTAGTGTTCCTAGATATTAAAACATGATATTTTGCATGCTTTGAAGCTGTTTAAGATGAATGAATAAAACTTAAACATCTATTATGAACATAATCCCGTTAAAACATTAATTATAAAGCAGAATCTGGGTTTACAATGGAGCATATTATTAGGACCAAAAGCATAATTCACTTAGAACAAAGCGTCGAACTAAAAAGATCAATGAAAAATGATGCCCTAAAATCTAAAGGTCAGATAACCGTGAGAACAAAAAGCCATAAAAACCGAAACCCGATGACATGACTAATGCTTTACCAATACACCCAAGCGTATGAATGCGACCACAGATAGGTAAAGATTATCTTCAGGTAGATTTAGATAGGGGCGACAGTGTGACATTGTTACTCATTATAAATCTATGGCATCGAGTTACGAGGATCTAGGGGTGACACACCTCATCACATAACCTATTATAAGACCTAGAAGAGAATATCAGACAGAGACCTTCATCTGATTATTTTGTAGACATTGTAAGAAGTAAAAGGAGTAGTAATTTTTTTTTATTTAACTGAAATCGATTGTGTCCTCTATCGTGCTGTGTTTTAAATTGTATATTTTGGCTCTACAACTCATGCCAGAGTAGCATTGACATAAAAATAATAATTTTATCTCATTTACCCCTATATCTTTTGACGACCTCTGTGGCGCAGTGGGCGAAGGCCCGCCTGAGTCTCAGATGGTTGCGGGTTCGAATCCCATCGCGGGAAAATGTTAACATCTGCAAATAATTGTCTCGGGTCTGGGTGTTTTCTATATATAATAAGTATGTATTTACAAAAAAAAATGTATATAAAGTAGTATATCAGTCATGTAGTTCCCATAACACAAGCTCAGCTTACTTTGGGGCTAGATGTTGCTGTGTGAAAATGTCCAGCAATATTTAATATCTGATGGGTAACACGTTTTACAATCAATAATGTCGAGTTGGCGGTAGAAACCGCAGTTGACATTATCGCTCAAAATAAATTGTGTATTCACTACGTTTGTCGTGTTGGTTATAAATCGTTGCAGGTTGATCAGAAGTGAGCACGCGTATTGTATAGTGTTCAGTTAGATAACTTCATGACTAGGAAACCTCTTTCAAATAACATTTTGACAACATTGTTTTCGCGTCTTTAACTAACAAGCTAAGTAAGATTATTAATTCAAAGACGTATAGTAATATCTGCCAGTTTTAGCACCAAGAGTAGAAATAAAATTGTAATGTTACAACTTACCTAACGACACGTCGTGAACATTGTCTCATGTTACCATGAATTAAACTTGGCGCGTTTCTTGCATGATAATCGTTGTTACTGGGTTGTAAAAAGAAACATTTTACTCGTGATAACGTCTCACCAGGGAATGCCCAGTAGGATGCTACTGATGATATTTTATAAGTAAGATAAGATGAAGAGGAAGTTCATAAGGTGTTTTCTTTTAAGCTTTCCAAGAAGAGGCGCGAGGGTCGTGAATTAATATCTTATAGATCAACTAGTTTACAGCTTATCTCCCACCGTAAACGAACCTCACCTTATCGATTAGACCGATGATTACGATGTCATTGTTTACGCTTCGTCTAGCTTATGAAATCATTAAACGCATTTCTTGCACATGTTGTTACTTTTTCTATGTGATAGCAGTGAGGTACTTGTAGTTGAATTCAGAATGAACAAATTAATGATATAGATTGGTGATAGGTAGTACAATTGGACTGAAGATAACTGGCCTCATTGATTCAAAGATCACTCAGAGTTAGTCTGAAGAAAACGTATTCGACTTCATTGCCATATTTTCAGCCGGCGGCTGTCCGATTCTGGGAAGATCAGGACACATTATATTCAAACTATGAGTTGTATATTGTAAATTAAGGTATATAACGAATCAAAAATATTCGCTGTATGAGTTTCAAAACGCGTGCTCAAAACGGTGAAGGGAAACATCTTGTGGAAACCGGCACGCCTTAGAATCTAAAATTCGAAGGCATGTCATCATTTAGTGTTCCAAACGGCGATATGCTTGCAACCTGTCACGTGGAATTCTAAAGACTTACAAAAACGCGGGCATGTGGCAAATGTAATGTTTGGACGTACCTCTTACTACCCTACATAGTATCCTCAAAGATAGACACACCATGTATGTATCGTGTTTATTCCTACAATATTTTCAATTAAATTTTGCTAATTTGTTACACTCTAAAAAACTTATTTTTATCATGACCTCTGTGTCACAGTGGGCAAAGGCCCGCCTGTGACTCAGGAGGTTGCGGGTTCGATTCCCGTCGCCGGATAAATGTTTGCATCTGGAAATATTTGTCTCAGGTCTGGGTGTTTTCTATATATAATAAGTATGTATTTATAAAAAAAAATTATATAAAGTAGTATAGTAGTCATGTAGTCATAACACAAGCTCTGCTTACTTTGGGGCTAGAAAATGCTGTGTGAAATTGTCCAGCATTATTTATTTATTATGGTTCAGAAGTTCTATAATTACAGATACGTTCATTATCCTTTTGTGTTTCGTTTAATTAAATTTTATGGGACCAGTCAGCCATTGGGCCGGAACACGTGTCGACGTCTGCAGCTAAACAACAATAGAGTACAAACGATTAAGCACAGTAATTGTCTTGGCGTTTTCTACTTTGATGTTGAAGTAACTGATATCTCTGTCTCTATTGCAGAGTTCATTAGCAGTAGCTACATCAGAAAAAAAAAGTTTCGAAAAACATGTATTAGAGGACACCGGAGATAAATCTTACACTGACTGGGCTGAGTACAAAGTGCCATATCATTTTATTTATATTTCTCATGTAAGAAAGAAAGTGTTGAAGTGTAATGAATGTTAAACATACGTTTAAACAGTAAAGATCATTATTCAATACTCGACTGAATGCAGGATGACAACTAACAAAAGGCTAAAAGGATCAACTTGGTACTCATTTATAAATTGTCGTTTTCACTTGTAACGTGGACGAACAATCAATAATGTTTCAGAGTATTTCAAGAGATCTGTCTTGATATTTTGAATTTTGGGAACTTATTTGGAATATAGGTATATAATTTTTGTAAAGTGCCCTGTTATTTGTAAAACAAATCTATGCAGAAATCCAATTGTCTACCCAAAAATATTGAAAGTTTTTATACCGAATCTGACAAAAATAATGGACGTGTCATTTCTTAAACAAGGTAAAAAAATCACCTGGGTGACAAAAAGGAATTGATTAAAGGAACGAAAAATATTAGGGGTAGTATTTAAAATTTTATAGCACAATGATCAAGGAAAATATCTAGATCACGACGGCAGATAGTTAAATTTGTCTCTGATCGATTTCTGCATTGTTACGGCCAATTATTTGTTTGATCCGTACAAACATCCAAGTGTTTAGTTTTTGCGTATTGGCAGAAACTGGTACAGCTTATAATATACATTTTAATCGTGACTATTCTGATATAGTGCATGAAATCGCACAAAAGAAAATGTATTAATAATATGAAAGTAAACACATTTCAACAACCCGGAAGTTATCCTTACTCGATTTTATATGTTTTATTGTTGCAAACAACATGTACGAGTATAACAATTATTAACATAAACAAAAGCAACATAATTAAACAGTCAAAGAGTACAGAACACAAAGGAAGACTGCATGACAGCTAATTGTAGGGTCCAAATATGGCACGGAGATTACACAGTGTCAGTGTGCCTGATATGGCACGGAGCGTACCCAAATGGGCACCTTGACTAATCGCGAGCACGACCGCATGGGGGTCGGAGTTCTCAAGACACTCGACAGAAACTGTTATGATGTTGGCCAAATGATGAATAGTAATGATATTCCTGAGAAAGTAAATTAATAATTACCTATAAAAAAACCATGCATTTGCCTAAAATAATCTGCCTCCTAGCTAACATTAATTATGTCTTCCAGTATAGAGCTTGCTCACATTAATTTATAAAGCAGTAAGCTTATTCAAATTATTTAAAGCACAGGCAACGTCGAAAATTTTCTTTAGATCTGAGATATCATGGAAGACCATCAAGCATCACATCTTTCTTATAAATTTAGGGGATATGCAAATGAAAGCGGTGTTTTTATCTCGGATCTATGAAAGAGACGAATTTAGCTGACAGATAAAAAGATAGTACTGTAATGTGAAGAGACAAGCATTTCTATTCAAATTTCGTCTTTAATTTTAAAAATTAAAGCTAATGTTATTAATTACAATTATATGGCACCTAAAAAATGTTATCCGCACACGAATAAGAATTATGAATGCAAAGATCTGACAACCAGAAGTCCGAGTACGTATAAATCAAATTTTTGGTATTTATAGACTTAAACAAAGGTAACAGTAGTTATGAGGACGATTTTCTTAAAGGCGTGAATTAGCTTAAGTTATTTTATCATGAGAATAATAATAATAATGCTGGACATTTTCATACAGCATCATCTAGCCCAAAGTAAACAGAGATTGTGTTATGGGAACTACATGACTGAAATACTACTTATAATGTTTTTTTTGTAAATGCATACATATTATACAAATCGCCAGTTGTTTCGGGAAAGAAGAATCCGTGTCATATTAAAGAACAAGGCTTTGATTTTGATACTGCAAAGTTTCCCATGCGCCGATACTCCACCACCGGTGGAGCTCTATCAGAATGATGCTGTACCATTGCAAACTAAGATGTAAATAAAAGCAAATTGAATAGTACATTACTTAGTAAAAGAAGATTACGTGCAAAGAGAATACATAAAACTCCTTTGGAAGTAATATGAGACCACAAAACAGAGAGCAATACTTGTTGCTAGTGTCTGGCAAGCAGCCAGACATTAATCGCAGACAGTAGCCACCTGCAATTTACACTCCTGAAGCAAATCTCTACAAATGAACGAATCAAGTAACTCATTTATTCAGTTTTGTACAAGGATGACACATATTACTGGTAGGTATAAGAGAGTTGAAAGAAAGTCTTTTCTTTTTTGTTAACCATTCACTTGTAAGAAATGTAATAAAATACGCAGATAACATTTAGACACATTAAGATTTACGCTCCCTTGTAATAAGGGGATATGAAAAACATAATGATGAAAAAACGTTCCCCCAACTCGGTTGTAAAACACAAATAAACGACGGAAATTAAAAAAAGGTAACATCTGTGACGATTACTCAATCTCGCTAAAGCATTTTATTTTCAAGCAAACAGGATAACAAAAAGTTCGTTCTTGTGGGAAAGTTCGTAAAAATAAAAAACATATATTATGAGTATACTCATAATATACGTGTACCTGTATCGTATTGCTCCATTATCAAACACGGCACGGTAATCGGCGGGAACTTCTAATTAACCAACGTCATTTATCACGAGTATTGGATCCAGTAATCTTGGTGGGCATTCAAATTGAAAATCAAAATTTTCTTTAGAGATTGATTAACGATGTTATGTCACTCGGCCCGCCCCTCGTCAGGCTACAATGTCCAAGTCATGCGATATAATAGCAATATTGTAACGCTTGGCGTCAAGTAAATTACCTACGACGCCATACTTAACAGTTGTATAGGTAAGTTATAACACGGCATAATCGTAACTTTGGACAACAATAAACAATATTTCCGAATTCAAATTATTGGTAAAAAAATGACAATCTGCCTTTTAATATTTATGACATTACTTTAAGCCTATTTGGTTTTACGCCCGGGATTTTGTATATCGTTTTTAAAAATGGATTTAGCTTTTATAGTTTCAAAATCATTGTCATAGACTCGGGAAATCTATTGGTTAGGTTTTATTTAATAATATTTTATAGTCACTCTTTTCGTGATTAAGTGTTATGGGCACGCGTACTCTAACTGACATATAGCTGCACAGGATATGGTAATGGTGGTAGAGAAATGGAAGGCGTAGACTACAACTATTTTAGTATAAGTTCGGTGTAAGGGCGATTTATTTCTAGTTCTATTTCCTTTCGAGGCGCTTCGGAAGAGATATCTTTTACTTGATTGATATACTAAATTATATTATCTAGAGGTTAATAGTAAAATGCTATAGTTACGCTAAGTGCTTCTATTGGGTATCACATTAGAGCCATTGTGAATGTTATAAATAAGGATTGACGCGCTAAATTTCACAAGATTAAATACAAGTTTGATGGTTCTCCGGTAAATGAGATTAAAAAGTGGATTAATTATATTTGGAACGAGTTCATCACGCAGCTAAGAGGTTTCCTTCTTAGCGACCGTTCCGGATTAATTTTATAAATTAATTTGTCAGTAATCGAAGTGAATTAAGTCAAGTTCATGATAATGCCTTAATTTGTAAAGTCACCTTTTTTCAGACAAAATATTTATTCTTTATTTTTTTTTATTATTTATAGCACAAACCAATATACAACGGGATAACTTAATGCTTTACAACATGTTGACACTGCTCTGGGTAGATCAGTATAATCTTATACAATTTGTCTCTATTTAATGAATCCATGGATGGATTTTTACAAATAAATTGCAGTATGATTATACAAATTTATTAAATCATTTCCTGGATTCATCGTTATCAACATTGTTATTTAATATTGAACGCATGACATTGCAACTTATCAATTTTCTTTTGAAAAACAAAAAAAATAAACACATTCTGTTTAAATCTGTATTGGCGTTCGCTAATCAAAGTTTTTTCCCAATTTAGGCGGAATATTCACCTAATTTACTTACACCGTTCATAATTTTATCAGCATCTGCTGTTTGTAGGGTGTAATTTACCGTCAGTTGTACACAGCTGTCTGGCAGGTGTGGGTAGCGTATACGTGCCACGTTTTTGACAGATCTCGTCTTTTTGTGGGCTGTAATGCTGCATACCTGAGTTCATTTATATTGGATTGTTTGGTCATTGAGTTGATATTTTGGTTGTTCGTTGTGACGCTTTTTGTTTAAAACAAATTTCATCATAAACCTTCCTCTTTATAGCATCTATAGTTTTACCAATTCTTGAATTATGTATTATACCTTGAAGTTTCATAAAAGTCTTTTAAAATATAATTTAAAATGCATCGCATCTGCCTCTCCCAGCTAACACTCAAAATGGATGAAATCTGCGGTAATTCTCGTTTACACGCACTCTGCGCTTATTAATATTCATAAAACGTTGTCAGCGATTATTCTGAGTTCTACTCGCTTGGGTTTACCGTTTAAATACTAAGTGGTAAGGATCCACAACTAAACCTGCCTGAAGCAAACTTTGTTTTTCGTTTTAAGAATCTTTTGGAGTAGTTTTAGATTTTTAATGGTTTCATTACGAACATTTGGCGTTTGTACCTGTTATGGTAACAAACTTTTAAACAAAGGACGTTAGTAGAAGGTGTCTTGAAGCCAACAATGTTTACACACTACTAACTCGGAAAAGCAAGGCTAATAGTGGTATTGTTACACGCCTTGTGCTAACTTGCACGTAAGCTTGTTACAAAACTCTCGATGCATAAAATTGTTTCATTGCAGCTCGTTTTATTTATTAACAAAGCTATACTATCATTATGCTCACTAAACCACAGAGTATTTTTACTTTGTGGTGCTGTAGGAACTTTTGTTTTCTTCAGTTTTTGTTGTATTATTTGGAGCGAACAAGAAAATGATTCTAATGAGATAGTGTAAGAGATACAAAAATCGTGAAATACATTCTGAATATACATTAATCGGTCAGATACGTATTCCTGTTAAAGCCAAAAGTTTTTGTATTTTATGGACAGTTTTTCACATATATATATATCATGTCGTAGGAGCTATCGTATTATATCTTCATATCTGGCGTTGCATTTAGACCATAGATAGTTAATACTCTTGGCGAGCAATCACGCCATGAGGTTGGAGAAATTAAAAATACCTAGAAAGATATAGTGGTGTCTATGTCGACTATCCCACAGTTGTCTGGGGCCGACGGTGCTGGCAGGTTGCCGTACATGGCGATCACCGACCAGCCGATCATAATCGATGGAAAAACGCAACTTCGAGCCGGACTTGACCTGTTTGGAACATTGCTAGCAAAGTTTTGCCGAAAGCCCAAACATTAATGCTTTGGTTCATCTATATCGTCATAATTCCGAAACGGATGAATTGATTTCAGAGGATATTCGAATGTGGGTTTAATGTGTAGTTTCTAGAGCCTTATAAGCTGGTTTAATCGTGTTTCCAATTTGAAATGTTATACAACACATTTCAAGGGTCACCTTTCGCATCCTTTGTATATTGTTAAGAGACGTGATAGAATAGAATCTTTTGTGCGCGTTTATCCAGATTTGAGCGTACAATAATGGATAATATATAATCTCAGCTGCACGCAAAGTTAGCGAGATTGTGAGATAAAGGGCCTCGGGCTGCGCCAGCGCATCTGCCGGCCCACGTGCCGCCCGCGCTTATAAAACTTTTTTCTTGTTTCCGCTACGGAGCATTCATCATCAACAGATGGTAATAATAACAGAGTTACCTTTTGTTATTTAATTAAACTCCCCTTTCCATTAACGTAGGTGTCGTATTGTTCATTTCTAAGTTGTTTGTTTTTAATTGTACGCGGGTTTGTGTTACGGCTACGTGAGAGACGTTTCGCCCTAAATTTCCGCCGCACATGTGTGGGTCTGTTTTTTGTCAGCTGCCATCTGAGGTCTATTCCGCAACATGTGCCAAACTAATGGCTTCAAGAGTCCTTAAAAGCGCTCTTACGAGAAAATGTCTTTATGTCGGTGTTTCCAGCAGTTTGGTAATGAAATGCGTTTGTTTTGTTGAAAAAATAAATTATTTAGGTCATCATGTATAAGATAGTAGATGTAGCTTAGCTAGTTCTATTACACGCCGATAAATTCGAGCGTCATTAAAAAAGTCAGCGCATCAATAGTCGCACACCACAGTACCTATTTGCATAAGGTTTAGTACCTACGCTAACTACTTACAAGCTTTTAACTACTCTCTCAAAAGCTTTGTTAGTCACTATTTTGAATTATGTTATTGAATTCTTCTACTTGAGCCACGGTCATGCTTATGGTTTTGTTGTATAACCTCTATGGCGGTGATTAAATCTCACCATTATTATAAACTGGCTCCATTCAAACACCCACTGCTGTTCTAGGCGGCTCAGAGCTATGCCGTCCACCCACCGGAGCTGGTCCCGTAGGCGCTCCACGGTCACACACAAGCCTTTTTTTGATACGACTTCTAAACTCACTGTTCGATTGTTTGCGCTGCGCTAACTCAAATTTACATTCGGAGAGTCAATGTCGCTACAGATCCAAGGTCCGCCATTGTTTTGACTGTTTTGGTGGTCCGTACAGAATACAGTCGCGCTCATTTGAATATGCTAAACGAGCCCATGTTCAGATCCTTTCGTGCTCTCCCGTGCGGATGAGATGTTCGTGCGCCGTGCAAGTCAAGATCATCGGACCATCCCGATACAGCGTACCAAGTGACAATTAACAAATCCGGCATGCAGAAACTAAATGAACTTTACCATTTATTCTCATGTTATGTTTCAAGAGGACCATCGGCGCGAGTTCCCAAAAATCCTTAATCAACACAAAAACAACACATCCATTTATGAACGTCACAAACACTGTAAAGTATCCAATCCACCGGTAGTAAGTTTTGTTCACAAGTTCTCAAACAATCGCGAGGAGCTGTGAGTTGACAGCACACGTCCTTCCGCGGACAGAGCAAACGGCAGACTAGCCGGGTGGAGCGGAGAAGTAGCGCGGCTGGTACAAGCGGCGCGCGAAGCGCTATACGTACCCAGTTACTTTTTTGTTAACTATGTCTGAAGTAGGTAGTCGCTGTCGCTGCCATAAAAACTGTTAGCTTATCTGTATGAACGCGGTAGCTCCCTCCCCACTGCAGGTCCCGACACTGCACCCAGCAAATCCGAACACAAAACTGTCGTGACTCGGCGATAGATTAAACCCACCGTATGAAATTCTTCTCGTTTTTATGCGGTTATTGTGTCTGAGTACTGAGTAGGTTGAGATTAGATGTGTGGGTGTGTGGCCCTTGCGATGCCTGCTCGATAGTAATACACAGATTGTATAAAATTTATGCGACGACGTGTGACCGTTATCGGGCGTGTGGCACTCCACGGAGCATCGGTGAGCGCATCGATAACAAACCGACATGGCCACTACGAACAACGCACACCAAAGTATTATCACTTTGGTCGATACTGGAAACCGAAACAACGCACACCAAAGTGATATCACTTTGATCGATACTGGAAACCGAAACAATATTATCGACGAAAGAGATGTTGCATGAATTTTAGTCACACATACCGTTTAAAGGTGACGTATTCCTTCGATAGAAAGCTAAGATTTATGAAGCTCTGCTTGATTTTAAAAGTTTATTAAGAAATTTGGCCGATAAATCATCTGGCAATTTGGACAACCATCAATCGTAGATGTAAATTATGACGCATGAGACGCTCGAGACGTGATGATAGTAATAATTTTGTTTTTATATTTGGTCAGAAATTAAGTTCAGTTTATTTTAACAGGTTAACCGTTCGATTAGTTAATTCGACTGCTATCGCGTCTCCCGCATACTATCCAATATTTTAAATCTTTTATTTTCTTCCCAAATCCCTCGCCTTGATATAGACCTCGCGAGCGTCTACCAAACCGAGCTTTTCTTGCGGATCAAAGTCTCTTTCATCCCAAATTTAATTTAAATTCGTCATTCCAAGATCCATATTCCATAACTCGGGGCTAATCGTAAAATTAAATCTCTCAATTTTGTAATTAGATATATTATCCTTTTCTCTGGAGATTGAACAGAAGCGATACCTTTATAAACTAGTTGGGATCGAGCTCATCAGCCGCGGTGTCCGTTTGGTTTTATTTGGGAATATGTTCTGGGAAGGTCGGTTATCAAGGACGTCTGGCTGACAGCTCACAGATTTTTGATATTATTTTTATTTGATCGAGTTATGGTTGCTTCGAAAGCGATATCTAAGCGGTAAGATTTTTATTCTAATGTTACCGGATAGTTTCGTGGGTAAGTTTCAAGATTGAATTTTATAATATTCATTGAATCTGTGTCAATCAAAGATATTAAACTCTAATGTAGAAAGCAAAGAATATTAAAATAGGTCAGATAAATTAGTATTTAAAAATTATTTAAGTACGTAATTTGAATTTGATAAAGGTACAGATATTATAATAGAAATAGGTAAGTACGTTTGTTAGTATAACTACTTGCACAGTTTCAAAATAAATAAAGTATGAGTGCACCCCCAGCCATTAATACAATCGCATTAAATCCTCTCCATCCAAAGGTTGTCTGGAAGCTTCTAAGCGAAAAGACCGCCCATTGCTTGTATTTTTTTTTTTTATTTAGTTTTGATAAGTTATATGTTTTTCTTATGGTGTACAATAAAGCATTTTCATTCATTCATTCATCACCAAATATCACCACAAAATCTCGTTTACTTTTTTACATCCTCCATTTGATCATCAACTGTCGAGACTCTAAATTGGTATAGTCTAATGGCTGCCTTATAAGAAAGATTGACTTAGTTTAAGCTAGTAAGTCTAGCAAATAAAGCAGTGCTAATCGAATTAAACTTTTTGCCTCCTATTCTTTATGGACAGTAATTTACCATCTCCTTTGCTGTACTTTTTTATAAACATTATTAAATGTCTATAATGTAGTTAACTTTAATTAAATCATTACATTTTTTATTCCAATGCTCGCATAACATGTGTCTGAATTTGCTAAGGTCATCATCATCACTGACGACCTCGGTGGCGCGGGGAGTGACTAGTTGCGACGCAAGAGGAGTGGATTAGATTCTCGCTTCGGGACAAATTTTTACATGTTCTGCAGATATTTATTCCAGATCTGGGTGTTTTATTACCTGTAGTTCCTGATACCCACGACTCAGGGAATCCTAGTGTGGGACTACATGTCCGTTAGCTGTTTAACTGTTTATTTACTAAAATTATTTTATAACACGAATACAGATTTCTCTTAAAGCAATGCATTATTTGCATTTACGACACGATATTCCATCAAATGGAGTTCATAATCGTAGTGCCTACGCTCTCTCGTACCACTTGTCACTGAGCCCACACATTTTGTCAAACGATCCTCTCACGACGTATTGTTATGATACCCTTTGTTTCTTTAACTTTGATGTGAGCTTGTTGCAATGATGACCTCATTTAATTGCAGATGCTTCAATGTTGACTGATGAGGCTTTCGAATTCAAATTATCGTGGTTTGGTATCATTTTAGAATATCATTACGACTATACTATATTGATTTGTGTATATATGTATATATTATTTTCTTTTATGTATGTTATATCCTTAGTATTTAAATATTAAAATCAATAATCTAGGTGTATTTAAAGATTTGCATTAGATAATTACTATATGTTAATATTTTTGTTTTAATCCTTTCTGCGAACTACCGACACATCTTTTTCCACAATACACAAAGGTTATCTGGAAAAGAATGCTTTTTAGCATTAAGTTCGCCTATGTACTCATATTTTTTGTGGAATAAAGAATTTTATATCTATATATCTATCTATACAACGTACTTTTACTATTTTCCTGCTGACGTTTCGTTGACCGTTCCCAGTTCCCGTCTCACGACCGTCGAGCGTGGTCGCGGACGGTGCTCATGAGGAAGGACTTCTAAACGGTCAAGTACGTGGTATAGTTGTAATAATATTCTAAAATGATGTGGCTTTGTTTTGGCATTGGCTTTCCCAATATTTCAAGCGACTCTTTCTTTCGATCATCACTGAAATACCAAAAGATATGTTTACGTACTAAATACTTGCACTCCGTGGAATAAATACCATTTTAATATCTGACTACTCAAATGTTTAATTTCATTTTATTGACTTGACTTGACTGGACAGTGTTAAATGGGACAGTAGCGTTAGGACCATTCATAATAAAATGTTATAAAGTTATTTATTAATCTCTTATTTGAGAATTTTTCTTTCGATTTCTACAGTTATAAAACTCAATTTAATTAACAAAACAATAAATAATTTTATATCATTGTCTATTATATTAAATTATTGACGAAATTTGTGGCGCAGTGGGCGAAGTCCCACCTGAGACGTAGAAGGTTGCAGGTTCGATTCCCGCCGCGGGCCAGATGTTTATAAGATCTGCAAATGTTAGTCTCGGGTCTGTGTTCTCTACGTTAAACATGTATGTATTTACAAAAAAATAATTGAGTAGTATATCAGTCATGTTCCCATAACACAAGCTCTGGTGATAGATGATGCTGTGTGAAAAATGTCCAGCATTATTTATTTATTTTTGTTATTTATATAAAACTAGTTTAAATATGTTGTCTTAGCTTAAAACATTAAGAACTGCGAAACGCTAAGTTTGGAAAAAAGTACTTTTGGAAAACTTTTCACTTTTTAAAATGTCAATTAAGAAAAAGCTATATATTTTTCTCTAACCATAAATTTTGGTACATTTTGGTTGCTTAATATTGTTTTATCAAGGTGATGAAAGATCACACTTTTCAGCACATTCCGCCTATACAACGATATAATATATAATAAAGGACATATTGTACTATAGACAATTTTGTCACAGACGTATAAGAACACAATAAATTATGTTATTTTATGATAGAATTTGATTCTCACATGTCATAAAGAACATCTGTGCATGAAGTGATTTCAAATCAACATAAATTACAACTGTTTGCAATTTTCCATCAGTTAAAAAGCTTTAAGTGTATGAGTATGTTTAATAGCTTTATCTTTTAATTTTGTTTCAGAAGATTAAGCTTGTTAAAAGTTTTTAATATCATTCTGAAACTCGTTTAGTATTAAGAGCTTTTCAACAACAGCAACTTTTTCGATTATTTGTTTTAGTTTATTCTAGTCTAGACTTGTGATAAATTGTAACGTCTAGTCTTTATAACATTGTTTCAGATATTAAAAAATATAGAGCCTTATTATTACACTAAGCTTTCAAAAATGAATGTTTTCTAGCAAGACCACTTACTCTGTTCAGTTTTCATATTTTTGGTTAAGCCAACACTTTTTTCTTCACTCACGAGATGGGTAACGAACTCTTAATTATAATCTTAATTCAGATTTCGCAATTAATGCCGTACTTTTTCATGCTAATTCGCCAACGTGGTGGCGCATTTCATATGTTAATGTCTTCCTGCCTCGCCTTCAATTATTTAACGTATATTTAAAGGTAAATCTCGCCCATGAAATACGAAACGGTTAGTTTTAATTTTGCGGGTAAATACGAATACAAAATATTGTTAAAAGCGAGACAAGTTATCAGTTGGAAATGTTAGAAACTAATCGTATCAGTTCTCCTTCTTCTGTAAAACACACAATAGGTACCTAGGTACTAATGTCGGTGTAGTTTTAAATTGTGTCCGAAGGTTCAGAACACTCACCTGAGTTAAAGATGACAGATTTTTCCGAACTGTCTTATGAACACAAATATCCAAAAATTTAAGCGAGAAGATGTTTAATGTGTATGTATCATATTTTTTGTCCTGAACAAAGACAAAATGACCAAATATCGGCAAATATTTGGTGCCGCCATGTCTGCAAATGTTTATGAGTAAATGTTGACTCGCATTGGGCAATGCCTTGGTTACGGTATCAGAGGATTTGTAGATACATGATTGATTAGTTTTATCTTTCTTGATGATAAAGAATGCCATTGGTATTTCGAAAGACAAGGTAATGGAATTTGGATTGCCCTCAAAACTGGTGAACCCACGTGGTATGAACTATTCAGAGCATTCGCGTTGACACACTGGAATATATTATAGATAGATAGTAGAGTTATGTGACGCGAGTTGCTGTTTAACACTGGTCAAAAAAATATTTTTTAAAATATCGTCCCATCGGGAGGACCTTTGCAGATAATCTTTATAGAGCTATAAAGATTATCCAGACCAAACCGAAGCATCCACAAAATGCTGGCTGCATTGCTAAGCTGAATGGCAATGCAGCAAAAATATCGTGGATTGCTATTATTTTAGAATATATTACGACTTGTTCTCCAAGTACTTGATTCTCAGAGGACCTCTAAACGGTTAACGAAACGCATGCAGGAGATTAATAAAAAACTTGGTAAAGTTGTAATATTTTCTTAAAATTAATACTGAAACAATCTCTGATACATAAAGGACCAGTGTTATTATATCTCGCTAATCTTCGCTCGTAGAAAAATTAATTAATACTGAAAGAATATCTGATACATAAAGGGACCGGTGTTATATATCTCGTTAATCTTCGCTCGTAGATAAATAAATTGTACCTAAATAATTCAGAAGGTACAAATTTTCTAAACATAAAACTGAAAAACAGTTAATCGGAAACTGGACGGGTAAAAAATGTCGGATATAACAACCTCTGCCATTAGCTACAAAATGTCTACAAAGAACGAAACAAGTAATTGTGCGTCTCATTTGACACAAAAACTGTGCAATTCGATCCGAGGCTTCCCGTGGCTAATTGCTCGCTCCTTTCCAGTGTGGGGTTACTGTAGGGTGACACTGATTCTTACATTCTTAGGAAAAGTATACACCGTCATCTATAACTTCTCGAAATTTGCTGCAAGAAAACTTGTTAGGGTTATGCTCGCCTTTGTACATATATTCTGTAATATAAATCATTACAGTATATATTTTTATTTTTTTAGTTGTAAACTGTAGTTATGGCGTTTAACTAATACTACTTATACTACGCCGTCTGTATTTTAATTTGTCATATGCCGTAATAATTATATATAGACTGTTGCTATATTCACAGAATATGTGTAATGAATGTTGTTAAATACGTAATAAAAGTTCAACATGACAAAACCCAACCCTTAGGTAAAAAGCATCTTACAAAAAGCGTTTGAAAAAATCAACTATCTTGTTATTTATCAAACGCATTCCCCCGACGCGCACTTGGTAGGATTTGTGTGAATTTATTTTATTTATTGTAAACCATCGTTTTAAAAACAACTACTTTTTGCACTAATTTATCGTGATAAAAAGGTAGTCAGTAGCTATAATTTTCTTGAAATAATGCCACCCTACAACTCCATACTGCCTGCGAAGCTATTTTCGTCATTTTATTTACATATTTTAACGCTCAATTGATAGGGGTTGATTAATTTAGGGATGCAACCCATTCGGCTGTGTAATAAATACATAACTTAATAGCACTTTAAACTACGCTAGAGTAGTGAAATTAACATAGCACCGTCAGCATTATTTTACTTTTAAAGTGAATCTAATTTGTATCTATACCATATTTTAAATGTATTAAAAGAGTAGGAAAAGTTTGTATGTTTTTAATTAGACAATTTCTAAATACCGTTCGATTTTAAAAGTTACACATTTAGCATGCAGAGGACCAAATTGGCATAGCCAAAGTTTAATTTCAAGACAAAGCACCATGACAGAATTTAACCACAGGAGAAAGCTACATTCACTCAATCAACAATTTATATGGCAGAACTTTATCATTTGCAAAACCATCTTCCATTGCGGTTATATTTGATTGATTTTTCTTAATATTGCTATCAGCAGGTAAAAGCTCTCAAATTTCTTTGCACGGTCATTTTACTATCTAATACAATTCATTCAAAGGCTGTCTGGGAGAGATCTCTTCGAAGTGAAAAGCCCATTGCACTTTAATTGTGATAAGATTTTGTTAAGGTATTAGAGTGTTGGTATTAGTCCAATGTCGGACACTCTTTCATATTCTAATCTATTCAATAATTTATATCATTCTAATTAAAAGCTTTGTTGGCCTAGTGAGCTGGGCCTTCACAATATTTGAAGGTCGTAGTTTCGAACCCGATCGTACACCAATGAATTTTTAAATTTATGTGCGCTTTACTCGTCGTGCTCAAAACCTTGAAGTTATACACTTGAAGGACAGACAAACAAACAGACAGATAAACATGACGAAATAATAAGGGTCCTTCACCATTTGGCTTCGGAACCCTAAATAATCTGTTAATTAAACCGGAACTATATGCTTGTTTATAAAAAAAAACAGAAGCTTTAATAAACACTATTTTGTCCCTTTCTGTTATGTGTCATTTTAAACTTATCAGAATTAAAAAAAGAACACATTTTAACCAACAACTGTTAAAAAAACTTTATAATTGAGGTGGTATATGTTTATAATGCGTGGTGTTACAACCACGTTCCGTAGGCGTACAAGATTCTAGCCATATGGTATAATCTCGTGAATTTGTTTTGTGAAACTCTTGTTTAGAGTATTATATGCCTGTGTCTAGCAGTTTTTCCTAGGCAGTGAACCTCCAAAGAAAAGCCTACTGCAGGAAAGAGACCGTAGTAAAAAAATATCAAGTAATAAAAAACTCCAATCAAGTTAATAAATTTCTTAAATGGTTTCCTAACATCAAAGAGCTTTGCGCAGAACCAATTAAGCTTTTTCAAAAAACTAAATGAGAAAGAATCACATCCCATTCCTCACTAATTAGGTAGAAGGTAGGCAGGTACTTATTTCAAAACATAAATGTTGGAACAATCACTGAAAAAAGAATCCCAACATAGTGCTCCGATATTTTCTTTGTTAAATGTTATTTTTGAAAACAATCCCTAATAATAGGTCATTTTAAGACAGTCAACACAGCGGAGATTAATATTAAGATTAATCAAATTTTTAGTTCGTGCGTGAACTGCGTGATACAACCACTGTAAAACTATTTTCAAGTACATAACACGTGGACCGCCCCGCCCGCCCCAATTATAATAATGGATATTATTTTTACGACACATCCGACCGTACAAGCAGACAGACCGACATTCCGGCTTTCAGTGGAAATAGAATGAAATCGCCGGTGAGTGAGAAACGGTTATGTTATGTGGTGAGAGAGCGGGTATCTAATGTTATCGGGATGTGTGAGGTGACACAGGAAAATGGGAAAACGATTTGTTTGGAAAACTTTGCAGACTCATATTTAACCTAAAAAAATTGTTGTATCGAAAAATAAATAATTTCATACAACGTCATCTAGCCCCTAACTAAGCATAGCTTGTACTATGGAAACTAGATAACTGATATAATACATATACATTTTTTTTTGTAAATACTGTATGTACAATACATACAAAATACCCAGACCCGAGAGAAATATTTGCAGATTACACAAACATTTGTCCCACGGCGGGAATCGAACCCGCAACCTTCTACGTCTCAGGCGGGCATACGCCCACTGCGCCACACACAAAATTATTCTAATATGACTTCTACAGACACAGTGGCGACAATGACTAGTTTTTTCAGATCCTCTTAACAAAGCCTACAAGGTATTTTGGCAAGTCAAAAGAAACAACGCCTTACTGTATTATTCCAAACAATTTCACGATCAAATTAGAGGCCAGAATAACATCCAACACTAAACTAAAACAACATACCGACATGACGAACACGCTAACCAAACATTTATTATGAAACGTCTGAAGAAATTACGTTTTTTTAACAATCCGAAGAAATATAAAGAAAATTTCCGCGCCTCTTATAGAGACGTCTTTGTTTTTGAACAGCAAAACATCTAGAAGGAATTAGGCTCCTACAAATTAAAGGAGAATAATATCTTGTTCTATCGTAAGAACGTCGTTAATTTTACGTGATTCCCAAAATATTTCAAATTATTCCAGAATATAAATCTAATTTCTTACGAAGGCCACACGATTAAGATCTTCAAAAAATACCAGCTTCAGCTTCGCAAAAGTTTGATAAATACTATTTCCATGAAACCGTTGCCAACCAAGTGAAGAACCCCTTTATTACTGATGATGATGTCATATGAATTAGTTTTCGACGAGTTAGAGTCCTTGTTGGCTGCCTCTACTCGATTGCAGAGTGTGACATTCGATGCTCTGCCAGCAAGCCACACCGAACCCAATTATTTGAAAGAGAGAGACAAGTAAAAATTTTAATTACTCTTAAACGTCTTAGAGAAATGGATTGTACATTGGAATTAAGGTGGCAAAAAAAAGGTTTAAATGATTTGGAGTTGTTATTGTGTAGATAATTGTTTTGAGATCAAAAGGGTTCCGAGATAAGGTGAGATGCTGAAAGTGGTACAGCTTACGCTTCTTAATTAAGCATAGTTTTTCAACAATAAATATAGAAAAATAAATAATAAATAATGCTGGACATTTTTCACCCAACATCATTTCGCCCCAAACTAAGCTGAGCTTGTATAATGGGAATTATCATCAGAATCAGATCATACATTTATTTGTAGTTTTTGTTATTTTTTGGCAAACTCTTTGAAGGTAAGTGGGTGCCGTTGATATCTGCAACACCAGGGACATTGCTGGTGCTTGCCTGCTATATAGACAAAGTTTAAAAGTCTCATCTGCCTAGTGGTTACACCATCACCCCATACTCTACGTAACACAACAATACGAGCATACTCCACAAATAAATATGGTGGTACAGTATTTTCCCGTAGAAATTCTTTCACAAAGGAAATGTATTAGTTATGTTCAACAAACTTGGAAAAGTAATCATTATAAAATATGAGTCATCTAGACCATTCAAGTCTATTGGCATTTAAACAACCTGTCACATTTCGCAATGGAGCCACGTTTTCTCTGTGCAGATACTTTAAATACCTTCACACTACTATTGAAACGATCACAAACTCATAACAGACGAGTATAAATTTTATTTATGACCTTCATAATCTTTGAACGTCCAAAATAAATATACAGCACATGCTCGATGTTCGTAATCATACATCTGGTAACATAATGTGTGTGGCCTTAGAATACAGCTAAAAAAAGAACAGCTTGTTTATTCAGAGCCTTTCTGACTACGGCACTTGAATGGCTTTACATATGCAGCTAGATACCAGCGCAGAGCCCCTTGTGACTTGTAACAATAAAAACTACAAAAAGCTACCTTAAGCTTCTTAGAAGACACACAAGAGGATACCAAAAAACTGCATGACAATCGGTAAAGTTGTATTACTAAGGGCGACATCATTATAATGAGAGTTGCGCGGAAATAAGCGAGCAAATTACAAAGTCTAGCGTCTATCCAACCACTACACTTTCTAGAAAGTACGTACAAAGTGATAGCGATAACTGCACGTATTATGAAAAGAAAATCGAAAAATAACTAGCGTGTACCAGCTATGCTCGTACAGGCTGTGCCGTTTATCACAGATTGTTTTAAGCTAGTTCACACGACAGTGAAGTTTTTAATTGTTAAGACAAGCAGTATTGTTAATGAGGCCTCCGGCTTGAAACATGAGATATGGATAATGATTAAGATGTTAACGGTTTATATATTAAAGTATGTTACTT
Source organism: Perizoma affinitatum (assembly GCA_961405105.1). Lineage (NCBI taxonomy): Eukaryota > Metazoa > Arthropoda > Insecta > Lepidoptera > Geometridae > Perizoma > Perizoma affinitatum. Next base: position 3,702,014 of record OY560199.1, read on the forward strand.
CTTAGTGAATCGTTGTCAATACTTTGTAACAAACTCAACTTAATAACAAAATTCAGTGCATTTGGTACGTCTGTTCGTTACAAGTATTAATGGGCTTAAAACGTGACCGACTGACGAACAACACCGCTATATATAGACAGTTTGTAATGGCTTGTGTTTCCTTAGACTGAGGACGTGGGTTGAAACACGGGAATCTGAAACGTAGAGCTTTTGTAAAAGCGTGTAGGCCGACCTAATTGAGGACCTGGTGTAGGCAGGCCCCAGCCCGATTGACTGCTGAAATCTTAGTGTTAGTATTTGTTTCGTTGTTTTCTTCTTAACATATGTATGGATCCACATGGATGCCACCTCGAGAAAAGGAAGACCAGCGCTGGTTGTTGCAACCAGTATTTAGTCGTATAAGCCGTTTTGGAGATTGAACCTCGCTTGTAACAAGGTAATTAAAAAACCGACACGTATTTCAATTATTGATTGCACTGCAACCTAGTGACTTAGACTTATATATAGGCATAGATAGATAGATAGATAGATAGATAGATAGATAAATCATTTATTTGCAACTACTTATTAATAAGGTATATAACTAAGATGATTACACTGCTGATAAGGTAAGTAGCTACAAATTGGGGTAGGACTCAGCGTAAAGCGCCGCAGACCTGGAGTAGGTAAGTAGCGCGCTGATCTTCCGTCCTCTCCCAATATCAGTAGCAATAAAAACCTTAAGAACCATTGAAATCATACAAATGCAGTGCAAAACACCAGATTGTAATCAGGAAAAAAATGGGATTAAAATTATGGAAAATTTACTTACGATTCGTAGCATGCTCTCCATTCTTTATAGCAGTGTGTCAGAGAGCTATAATGAGTCGCATTTCCCCAGCTAAAGTCAGTACGCACTTCGAATCCTTTAGTTTGGCTGCATCTGACTTATGGTACTCACCGCAACCGATCCTATCAACCTTAACCCGAAGATATAAAGATCACAATCAAATGTGGTGGTAAGCAAGCTTTGCATACAAATCGTCTGAAGAAATCAATGAAGAGAAGATCGGGGTTTATCGATGCCTCTGAGGTCTCAATGATCGGTCGACGGCTGAATCTTAATTCAGGTTCAAAGGTCTTTTATTTTTTAGAAAAAAAAAAATCCGTGGCGTTTTTGGTTTGACAAAGGCTCAAACCGAATGAACAGCTTTGTCAGGTTCGTATGCTTATGGCCTGGTCAAACTAACGCGGCGGCGACAAAAGGAAAAGTGGTTTTCAAGTGGTTGTCAAAGTTCGTGTGAATGTATAAATCGCCATCGCCACCGCGACAGTTTGGCCGGGCCCTTACTTTATGTGTTTACCCGTCCGTATATATCATACGCCGATCTCTGTCTAAGAAATATCGGGATCGGATAAAATAACATATTAACTTTTTAATACATATGTTATATTACCCGATAAAATAACAGCGTATCGGGATAAAATCACTTATTATTTTTTTCGTGTAGGTACATGTAATTTTTCTTCGTTGCGTATTTTATGCTCTATGTCGAACAAAAGAAAAGTAATTACGTTTCTTTTTCAGTTCTGTTGATCTCGCATCGATTTATAATTTTTAGCGCGACAGAGAAGAATTATTAGCATGAACTCTCCAGTCATTAATTACTCAAAACATTGACAACTACCGGCTACATTCTCGTTACTTGTGAATGCCATGAATGATGTAGAAACAAGGTTGGGTGAACGTCAAAAACCTTGATCAACCTTTACAAGTACTTCTGTAAATATTTCCTTGATGTGGATTGATGAAAACGTACTACTTCATATGTAAGTCAAATTAACTTAAATCTACGCCAATACCATAAAAGGTAGATTATTCGCGCAATGAGTCTTGTGTGCGCACAGAAAACCGCATTAATATAAAACAAACAAGTTATTTTTCATCTCTGTATAGCAAACCGAAAACCGTTGGGGGAGATGTTTACCGAATTGCGACTACGAACACAACGACCATCTCACACTAGAGATACGTACAATAATATACATTAATTAATTTTTAATTTAACTTTAAATTAACTTAATATTTATCTATTGTGAGCCTGTACTGTCAAACTACAAAGCAAGGGCCATTCCTCGTTCGTCTTTCCATCTCCTTCTGGGTCTTCTACGCCGCCCGTTCGGAATCCATTCCATGGTGGATTTTGCCTATGGTTCTTCCGGCATGCGGCAAACTTGTCCAGCCCAGTTCCACTCTAACTTAGCATTTTTTTGAGGTACGTTAGTTCTTAGTTTGGGCGAACGCAATTCATATAATTCATAAGAAACCTTTATGAATTATAAATTAGTGAGGGGATGTTCGCTGAATAATTATGAATATTAAATTGAAATACATACTAATCATTATCATCATACAGCGTATTTTTATATATATATTAGAGCCGTATATCACCAATATTGAATGTGAAAGTATGAACGGATGTTTACACGTTTGACTGCAGCTACTAGATAAATGTTGAACCTGTTCAAACAGTAGAATACTAATTAAACAAGTTTATTTAAAAAAAACAGACTAGTGTATTTCATCATCTATTGGAGCTTCCCCTAGGGATGTCAATATCATCAACAGTTTGTAGAAGTGCATAGGGAGATAGGCCTCCTCCAAAGAGTGCCATAACGAAAGATCTTGGGCAATATCATATGAATCTTTCTTGTCATACAAAAGGATTGTATAAAACCGCATTGTAATCAGATATACAGTTTAAAAAATGTATCAAGCAAACAAACACACGAACGAACAAACAAACAAACAAACAAACAACATATTACATATTAATGTAAATTATAAGTGTAAAATGTTTGCGCTTATCGGAAAATACCCAGTCGGTTATATTATGAATTGATGACAGTAGGTTAAAAAATATTACCAATTCTTCTTAGTTTTCACCAACTTTTTGTTATCATATTTATGTAAATTACCTGAAACAAAAACATAAAAATGAGATTTTTGTAGCATTATAAATCATATGTTATGTATTATGTAAAGCCGTGTTGGCCTAGTGGGCGATACCCTGACTTCTGATCCGGAGGTCGTGGGTTCGAATCCGGTCGTGCACCAATGGATTTTTCCACTCGAAAAATGTATGTGCGCATTAATACATGCTCAAAACGGTGAAGGAAAACATCGTGAGGAAACCGTTAGTGTTCCAATAAGAGGCGATAGGCTTGCAACCTGTAACGTGGAATGCTTACTACTTGCAAAACGCGGGCATGTAAGTTGGTATCCTCAAAGATCTACGCACTGAGTATGTATCTGAGGATGTCCACCATGCAGAAGACAGTCATGAGCGTGTTTTTTATTGTTTGTTTTTATGTATCATATGTATGAATTTAAAAAAGTATAAGTAGTTTATCAGTCATTCAGTCCCATAATCATCTAGCCCCAAACTGAAGCTCTGTTTAGCTTCATTCATTTAAGAGATCTGACGGCTTTCTTAAAATCTTTATAAGTTAGCAATGGAGATTTTTTGTTAGATGTAGGTAGAGTTCTTGAAGTTAATGAAGTCCTCGGAAATAAGCTTAACCGCACTCTCATTAAATAAATGAATGACGCCCAAAAGACACATACATAGTCCTGACCCCACACTAGGATTACCTGTATCATGGGTATCAGGAACTATGAGAACCGTGGTACCACAACACCCAGACCCGGAACAAATATCTGCAGAACATTCAAACATTTGTCCTGAAGTGGGAATTGAACCGCACCTCTTTCGTCGCAGCCGGCTCTTCGCCCGCCACACCATCGAGGTTGTCAAATAGGTACTGCCAACACTTTACACCTAAACATGCTTAAACCTTCATGACGCGCCTCCTTCACACCGATCACTGGTAATAACCACTATCGCATGCGAGAACTAATCATTATCTGCAGATTTATGCGCGATTATAACTCGATCTACGATCACACCCACCTAAGGTTACCCACGTAATTATAGTCACATAGGATCCATAGGTAACCTACGTACCTAAGCAGCGAATATACACAGTATTTAGAGAGTAATAGATACATCTTATCGCTAATTAGCTATACCAGTCAACTTTTGGATGGAACGGACTGTAAGAAAGATTACAATGGGTTTAAATGGTGCACCACATACCATATTAATAATGACATTTATTCATACAACTATGTACAAGTAAAATACAGCTAAAGACCGTTGAAAACGATGTATAGATAACTCAACTGATCCAGATCACTACCAGATGAAGCGTTACCCAAATACTAGCCGCATTGCCACGCTGATTGGTAATGCTAATGCGTTGACGTTGAATAAGAGACGCTTCAACCAGAGGCACTGAAAAAAAAACTCGAAGAGTATTAAAAAAAAAAATACTCTTCTGACTGATTTGGTTTCATTTGTGATCTATTATAACGCAAACACTACTTTTTATTTAGGTACCACACGATATATAATTTATGGGCGGGACTAAAATTATTGGCTAGGGTTGTCTACAGATAAAAAAACGCGATGGTTTTTGACGACCTCTGTAGTGCAATGAGCGAAGGCCCGCCTGAGACGCAGAAGGTTGCGGGTCCGATTCCCGCCGTGGGACAAATATTTTTCTGGGTGTTTTCTATGTATAATATGGTACTATTTACAAATTAGCAATGTAATGTAGTTCCCATAACACAAGTTCTTCTTACTTTGGGGCTAGATGATGCTGTGCGAAAAAGTATTATTTATTTATTTAATTAGGTGCCATCCACCGACTTCCCACAACTCTTAGACCGAGAGCTCACAGTTGTAAACAACCTGCTAGATTACCCTGCGCCTGCGTCGGTCATTCGATAAGTGCTCGCCATTCAAGAATTTATTCCCCAGTTGTTTTCGGCTATCGAAATCGTATTGTAGCTGGATGATTGTTTAACTCTTTAATAGGATTGAAGTATTTGAAGTATTCTTTAATAGGATTAATTTCATCCAGCCTTCAAAACGGAAACGAGCAGCCGGTAAAAACGTAAAGCAGACAAAGAACGAATTGTGTCGAACACAATTTGTGGCTCCGGCATCCTATAACGATAAACCTCGACATAAGTAGATTTACAGCACTATTAACAGGCTGCAACTATAAAGAAGCAGACACCAGCATACTGGTTCGTTTTGCTGATAAAAGACGCCAGCGCAGATGTGCGTTCATAATTATTTTCAGGAGCAAAACAGGTTTTCCCTACAGAGTTCAATAGGCACTAACTTATTACTAACTAGCGAATTTCATCTGAATCGATTAAGCCGTCACAAAACTTATAAAACTCCAACCATTCAAAGATTTATACTTTCGCATTGTAAAATGAGGATGGGTTTTATGACGCATCGCTCAGGATGTTACATTTGAGGGTTGTTCGTTTGTTGGTGTGCTTGGAAACAGACCATTATCTTGGCTAACCCGATTGTAATGATTTTGCAATCGTTATGTATGACTTTATGGATGATTCGAATTTTGTAAATTTTGTTGCGGGTAGACCGGTTATCGGCTTTGTGCAAGAACGCGCCCTAAACTATAAACATGCGATATCATCAAAACTGATTTAACTGCATATGGAACATAACGATTTTCAGGACATTTAAAGACTTCGACCTAAATCTTAGCCGATAATTGTTTTTGGCAGTCATAAAAATCGATCGGCGAAAAGAAATAAACTGGTTTAGCTGACAAGTTTTGATTAAAAAAGTGTTTTCCTTATGAATCTATTTATTTACAAAGTGAAATATCTTTGTTGCACTAAAATCGTCCAATTTTAAAGCTTGAAAGCTCCAAGTTTTCATTTGAAAATGAAATAAAATGGATCACCGAACTATATTATTTCTAGTATTCTGACTGATAGTCTTGTAGTATTCTCAGTTACATTACTTATAAATAAATTATATAACTATGTACGCTATCCGCGAAATAGGTCCACCGATGGGCATAGTTTCTCTCATTAAAATTCACGACAAAAGGTTTTGAAGCCTCTGTCGACCGATTTCCTAAGTCAAAGTTAAAATGTTTTTATCTATGAAATCACAAATATCATAATAAAGAAAAGTCAGCTTAAAAACTACGTGAATTTGCGCGTGAACCATTACACAGAATTATTTCGCGACCCCTCACTTTCGCACCCAGCTGATCGTCAGCCACGGGGTCATCAATCATGATTTACCGTCATCCTGAGTGTTTCTGGCTGCAATGGACTGCATCGTGGTGGACTGATGACTCACGATGATAGATTTGAGCAAAAAGTTAATCGCCTACGTAAACAGTTAGCAATTGAAGTCTATGATCTGTCTTACGCAAATCAGTTAGCTGACGAGCTTTGAATAAGTACTTTGATAGGTATCTTATGTACCTACTTAAGTGTAAGTAATGATCTAACTAACGTATTTTAATTACATATGTCAAAACAAAATTATTGTTTTATTTACCCACAATAAACTAATATGAAATCAAGAGTATAAAAAAGCTTACTAAACAAAGGAATTCAACTGCTAGAAAAAATATCTGGTAATTTTGTATCCAATGGTGAAATGTTTTGTCATTCAAAATATATTAAGTATTTAAGTAACTCATGTTCACTTTAGTTCAATTCATCTAGACTTCTCCGCTCTCGTCCCCCAACCCCAAGCAGGCTTATTCAAATAAAATATTTTGGATGAGAAACAACGAAAAAAATTTCAAAAACACTGCCTCGCAGAAAAGTCCTCATCTCGACGCAGCTTTACTTCCTATCCACATTAAGGTTCCTGCTTTGCAAAATGGGGTGACTGCTACGCGTGAAAACGCACTCGAAAATGAAAGTGTTAAGGTTGATTATTGAAGAGCGGTGTGAATAGGCCATCAACAACACGCATGATAAAAGCCAGCGGGGTACAAGTGATTAAAATAAGTACGGATTTAGGTGGGGCTGTAGTTAATGGGGGCGAGGACCTGCCGCGCCCCGCCGGCCCTGCGTCTTGGACTACAATAAAAGAAATGTTTTCCGAAATCTTGCTAATGAGTGTTGAGGAGCCAAATTACTTTTACGTTATTTTGTATAGCTTTGTATAGCTTGACTGTATAACACATAAATATATAAATACATAAATCATAATAAAATCGACTGCTTCAATACCGTGGTTCTAACTTGTAGTTTGACGTAAACAGTATTCACAGTTTGACCCTCACCAGCCCTACGCTAACTTTAACTAATTTCCCTGTTCACCTCACAGCATACTTATCAGTTACTACATAAGCCTCGTTAAGTGTTCGCAAGCTATCCATGCATCGCCTAATCATCGAGATGGCTTGCAAATGTGGTAATGATGATGGATGGGGCGTCTGACCGTGACGGTCAATAAGGTAAACTAGTATCTCGTGTTGGTGCGATTTGTTGAACAATCAAGAAATTACGGGAAACTTATTTGCCACAGTCCAGAGGCCGCTTTCTAGTTATTTATTTATCGAAACATCTAAAACAAACTTGACAGACTTTTTTATTCCAAAAACTATCGTGAATTTGATTATTCATTGTAAAAACGGGATTTTTCTCGGTGATTTTTTATCGGTGAAGGCACCGACTAAGTTTCGACTCATTCCGAGAGTCTTCATCAGGCTCTATTCTTACCATCGTCCCTACCAAAGCCTTTTCTCAGTTTTGACAATAAAAAATATTTGCCTCTGCTGCTAATACAAGTTGCGTACGCTGTCTGATGAAAGGATTTATCAAAACTCTATTGCCATCACGTCTCTATTGCCGAAGACTGACTGGTTTATTTACACTGATAATTATAACAATTTACAGCCCTTGACGTCGTTTATAAAAAGTATTTATAATAGTTTTTTCAAACTCTTAATAATATCATTACGTCTTATACACTTTCTCTACTGAAAATATAAAAGATACCAATCCACTCTGAACTGGATAGTAAAGTGCAGTCAAACTATGTCGATCGCAAGTTCCGAAGACCACGCACAGCGAAATCTAAATCGAAAACAATATAGGGCAATCAAGCGATCGCCCGAGCACGGCTGATGGCCGATAGGGTATCTGACGTTACCCCACCGCTCTCATTAATCACTGCGGGTTAGTTTTAGCGCCCTATACAGGGTATACAGTATACATACTGATACACCTAGGTAAACTAGTTATAGGTGCTTACCTATATCTATATATTACGGAAGAGTAAACTACTTATTGGAAACACTGAGCCTAAGCTTTCATTTTTTAATATGGACATGTTAACCTTAAATTAAATTAGTTATGTAAGTAACTTTGCATCCCAGATATTGAAGCTCCATCAAATATTATAAATAACTTTGTACTACCGCATTCAAGCAAATAAATGAATTATTATTATTATTATTAAATTAAAGTCATAAAAAATAGTGCATAGAAATCTTCAGTATTAAACAATCTGTCCTACTAATATCTCATTAACGGCTGAACTGATTTGTATGAAAGATGGGACAGATATTCCACGACCAAGAATAACAAATTAGCTTTTTACCGGGTTCTATGTATCACGCGGGCGAATACAAAGGCAGAGAAAAAAAAAAAAAAAAAGTCTCAATACTTGAGTTAGATCCTTAAATTACCCCAGACTGAGCCCCAAGACAACCGTTCTAGGAAAAGAAGACAAAAATTACTTCTGTAAGCCGTGTTGGCCTGGCCTAGTGGGCGATATCCCGACTTCTGATCCGGAGGTCGTGAGTTCGAACCCGGACGTGCACCGATGGATTTTTCCACTAGAAAAAAATATGTGCGTATTAACACGTGATCAAAACGGTGAAGGAAAACATCGTGAGAAAACCGGCATGCTCTAGAACCAAAAACTCGAAGGCATGTGCCGACAGTTAGTGTTCCAACAAGCGGCGATAGGCTTGCAACCTGTCACGTGTGTTAGAAAACATTCTGAACATTGAGTTTTGTCAGCGACTATATATTTAATTTTAAGCTAGTTTATTCATGATAATTTATTTGTTTATTTCTCATGATTTATTACATTGTTAAATTTGTAAACGAACACGAAGAACTCCCTGTAAAGTTACTGAATTGACATTGTTTTTTCCGGCAAAGGCATGATGGCAAGAAGTTGTTCGCGTTCGGGACGGTTATCGTTTTGAGAGTCGAGTCGAGAGGTGAACAAGCCAAAAAATATTAAATGTACAGAGGATTGGTGTGAAATAAACCACTGTAAAACGTAAAGGACTATTTATTCTGCCATTCTGTAACACGTGGAATGCTAACTTGCAAAACGCGGCATGTACCCAATTTAATGACTACCCCCTACTTGGTATCCTCAAAAATCTACTCACTGAGTATGTATCTGGGTATGTCCACCATGGGAAAGACAGTCGTGAGCGTGATTATTTTGTTTTTTTTCTCTTTCCGTCTGACAAAAGAGAGAGACATAATTATTTTTATCATCTCTACTGTTTTGTTTACTAACAAAACTTTTGTCTTGGGTGCGCTTGCTACTGGTACCTTCGCATTTGAGGATATACAACAAATATACGTTTGGTTTGTTCTCCTGAATTCATCGTACATCCAATCCTATAACATGACTGCTGTGAAACACGCGCCTATATAACAGTAGACGCTCAATTTCAGCGAGGTACCCCGGAGGGACAAAACACTGTTCTCTACCATATATGCCCTATACACGTGTCTAGACGACTGATTGTTTTTGAAATGGTTTTTTCCACATTCATTAAAAAAACAATCAGTCTCCATGTAAAATTGTTTTGTTGTGCTTCACTTTATCTCTACTACTGACCGAAGTTATCATGATGTATGCGGACCAAAAGTCTGCTGGTCCGCTCGTAAATATATGCCTAACATACTCGTACAGTAGTGTGCCGATAGGCTGCCATTTTGCATGACGACGAGATTCTCACGCACACATATAATGCTTCACTTTACAATTAGGCGTCGCGGAGTGCTTAGATGATACAGAAATATGAAATACTATTATTATTACGTACCTACATGATAGCTCTATAACGTTATATAGAAACAATGAATAATTTTTTGCAGATAGGTATTTGTTTCGGGTCTGGGTGTTGTTGTACCACGGTATTCGTAGTTCCTGATACCCACATGTGTCTGTTGGGTAAGTATTATAAAATAATATTCCTGTTATGTAGTTACAGAATTAATTTAACGACCTCTGGGCAGACGCAGTGGGCAAAGGCCCGCCTGAGACGCAGAAGGTTGCGGGTTCAACTCACGCCGCGGGATAATTGTTTGTAAAATCTGCAAATATTTGTCTCGCGTCTGGGTGTTTTCCATGTATAATATGTATGTATTTACAAAAACAAAGTATATAAGTAGTATATCAGTCATGTAGTTCTCATAATACAAGCTCTGTTTAGTTTGGTGCTAGATGATGCTGTGTGAAAAATGTCAAGCATTATTTATTTATTTATTTTAATTAGAAAAACATCTACTGCACAACTGACCAACTTCGCATCTACTGCACATTCACCATCAAAGTGCTTACAAAGTATTCCTGACATCATATACGAAATGAGATCATACAAGGACATTGGAACTAATAAAACGACAAGGGGCTCTCGTACGTCTGAATCTAATTTCCGAATTCACTTTGAACTGACATTTGAGATGAGGGGAGATCTGAGGACCAATAGATTTGTGTTATTACTTCCCTGATATTAGATAGGTGTACTCAATTTAAAGATAGATATGAAACATCTAAGCCAAATCTAAAAAAGTTGTAAAATAACTCAACGCACCCAAATTTTTAAATCAAACATACCTAGATTCTATCGAACAGGAAAAAAATGTTATAGAACTAACAGACCGGGTATTTTATTCTGTAAGAATGTTGTTTAAAGTGATTTGGAGGGTAAGAATCTCAATTAAGTCGCTTAAGGGTTCGAATTACTCAGATCCTCAGTAAAAGAAAGGTTTGGAGATTTAATGTTTGGAAAAAGTAAAAGAAAAAACAACTTTGACAAGGGTCCGTAAATCGGTATAAAATGAATAACAAAAGCTCATTCCACTGCCCACAAATCAATATCTCACGATCCTGCACATCTCTATCTCCAAACACAATCTACCTCTTTTTAGGTTCGACAACACCCGATAAGCCGTCTCGCCTTGTATAAATCATTTTTACGGGGCGTCTGTGTCTCTCTTGTCTATGCGACAAGCTTTCACGGCATGAATGGGGACCTTTATGCTTCACTGGCAATACAACTATACCAAGTTATCTATCCGCATCTTGTTATACGCAACCCGTTGAGATAAGGTTCTTTTTTGCATGGGGAGGGTGAAGCAGGTGGCAAAATATGAGCCTCGGAGCCGAAATGCCTAAACATGGCCTATAAATATCGTATGCTGCATATGCTTACGCGTCAATGTGTGCAGTGGCCACGAATGTGATCGATGAAATCTGTTTGGGGCCTTCGGGAGGCAATATTTCGGCTGGTGTCGACACGTGTAATATTTTAGAGGAATTATTTTGGAGGTTGTAATCGTTATTTATTTTGCTTGTGCTTTGGGAACGACAGGCAGATAACGAACACGTTTAATTGATTACTTTCTTACCTTTAGGTATATCCTGGATAACCAGTTTTTTCTAACAACCTTCTTGACATGTTTAACAAAACATTGTGTTTTGGTTAGTATTTCAAAACCATACAATGCGCTCATATCACCTACGAATAGATAGAACCTTGCAGCCCTTTTTATAATCCGACTGATAAAATTCGACGTCACGTTCGCACACACATAATTTTCTCATTTGAGCTAAAAAGCGCCGCTCCAAAATTTTGCAAGCATTGTATATACAACCTAGAAAGGTATTGCCCCCCTATCCTCGTATCAGCAGATGAGTACAGTTTGAGGGACTTGGAGACCATTTTACAAAAGCCAGTTTAGGCTATGAGTATACGAAACCAAATTAGTGGGGACGCGACTCAATATCTCTACCACCTGTGTCAAATGGATTTTGTCAGTTGTAAACTTGGATACTTTGGAGCATACTAAGATCGTATATTTTAGAACAATCTGTGTGTCAAATAGATTCGATGTGTCAGTGAACTTCGATACTATCGTGTATATAACAACAAATTGTATCAGTCATATTTTAGTCCTTCATTCATCAAACGCCTACTAATTTTGCGCCATATGCTTCAAGCCTTACAATCCCACTGCTACCGCGACACCCTGGATATTTGTTTAGGATACATCCCTATTTACATACGCCCTGCCTTCTCACAAATTTATTTCATAAATCTGTATATACTGGATTTAAATTTCAGTGTCTCTGTGTAGATAGCTGGAGGTGTTTAGGTATGTGCCCATAAACAAAGAGTTTATTGACCTTGGCGCTAAGCCAGGTTTGGAAACAGGCGAATTAGACGACACCCTAAAGTTGGTTAACGATCTACTAAGCTCATTGACTCTCAAAATTAATATGGGGTACAAAAATATGCCTTATTCTGGTAAACACGTTATCATAGGACCATACATTTTACGTGATTCTAGCTCTAATTTGACCCTAGCTAAAAAGGCTTTTAGCTAGGTTCAAATTAGAGCCAGAATCGTTTAAGACATATCGACATATTTTTGGACATATCGTTTAAGGCTCAGGCGAGCCACTTAGAATAGAAAACTAGGTAGGCTTTTAAACTAAACATCAATACATTATCGCAATAAAATACTAGTAGGAGCGTAATTATAGGATAAGATTTTAGGTCACAAGTATGCCTCTTCATCCATATCGGTTGAGCCGCAAACATGAATCCGCAGATGTTTATAGGTAAAATTAAGAAACACCCTGTAAAGGTATAATAACGTGGACACATTTTTAAAATTCATGCCAGTAAAACTGCTTTCATCTCGCTAATGTAATCTGTCCCCCTCTATGCATGCAAGAGGCTCTAAAGTACACGGAGTACTGAAAACTTCGACGCGTAAATAATTAATTGTACAGTCTAGCTGATGAGACTTGTTACGAGCCTACGACATTCGCTTCATGGAATATTGTTGAGAGCTAATTAAAAATGCAATTGAAAATTTCAGATTATTATTATGAACTAAGCTCAGACAAATATTAAGTTTTTTATAATAATTATCTTGGCCTTTAAAGCTGAGAATTTATCTTGTATTCTCTGAATAAATGGACATATCGTTTTTAGGGTTCCATAGACCCTTATAGTTTCGCCATGTCCGCCTGTCTGTTTGTCTGCGACTTATCTCAAAGACTCTTACTAGAAAGCTGGGATTTAGCATGGGTATACACAATAATCAAACCGAGCGACAAAGTGATAAAATAAAAATGTTGAAAAAAAAAAAAATTGAAAAAAAAACTTACCTACACGTAAAGTTTTTTTTTTATATTTAGAAGCACGTGTCAAGCGCACATCAATTGAAAAATCCATTAGTCTGATCGGGTTTTCTGTGTGTAATAATTGAGTATGTATTTCCAAAAAAAAAAAATGGGTCGTTTGATGGTAGGTAGGTGTTTTTTTTTGTAATTAATGATTTATTAGTGTCGGTGAAAAGTTGATCTTACCGTTAAAGCAGCGTTCCTAAGAGAAGCATTAGATCCACCTTTTTCGACTTACATTGAAAAATTAGTCTCAACAAAAAACACTTCAGTTTAAGAATTTTTGAAAACAGTTTATTAGTTTCGGAGCTTACCTCCTTCATCCGAACTTACAAGCTATACCTACCTCTTTATAATTTTAGTGTTGATTATCTATTGTATTGCAGGCTACGGTTCAGTTCTAAACCTGAATGGTGAAGTAGAAATGGAAGCCAGTATAATGAGTGGCACCAACTTAGACGTGGGTGCTGTCACGTTGCTCAAAGATTTCCTTCATCCAATAAGCATTGCTCGTAAAGTTCTAACGGATTCTCCACATTCCTTACTAGGAGCTGATGGTGCTAAATCGTTTGCGTTAGAAAAGGTACTGACGTACTGCTATTAAACTTATTCCTACTGGCTATGGATTATAATATAACTTTATTTGTCTCTCAGGGATTTCAGACCACTCCTCAAGACTCTTTGATTAGCCCACACGCAAGGAATGCTCTTGAACAGTTTTTGAAACACAGGGAGTTTGGAAGAACTGAAATTGGCACCAGTGATGTAAGATTTTCTATACTACTTCATCATAATCATAGTGTTAGAAATCCACTGCTGGACATAGGCCTCCTCCAAAGAGTTTCATGACAAACAATCTTTGGCCACCTCCATCCTTTGAACTATGCGTTAGCATCCTAGTAGACTGTGCTTTGAGATGGACCCATCGGTGGGGCACTGTGTCTTACGGTTCGAAGTCGCCAAACGAGAACCTTTTCACAGTTGTTGGTTCTGTGAGCTATATGATATCTGCCCCGACTTACGATCCGGAGGCCGGTTTTTTTTTTGTTCAAAATAAGTAATTATGTATAGATGGGCGTAGGAACAGTCGGCGCCGTTGCAATAGACGCTCAGGGTCAGGTCGCTGTGGCAACTAGCACGGGAGGTATGAGCGGAAAGGCAGTCGGACGTATCGGGGATACTCCCCAGATCGGGAGTGGAACGTATGCTGATGATCTAATCGGTGGCGTTTCTACTACAGGTGAGGTAGCAGAAACGATTTAATTGTCTATGGTAAGATTTTTGTAGTTTAAGAAAGCTGCATTGTTTAATTTAAGAAATATGTTGGAGTTAGTAAAGTTTTTTTTTATATTTAGAAAAAGATGTGTCATTAGTCATTAGATAGGTCGTTCAAAAATATTGCGGGTGTTTGAAAACCATTTTTCGATTCAGTGATCTGTTTGCAAAATATTATGCTTTACATTGCTAATTTTGTTGGAATCAAGTGGATATGTGAAAAAAAATCACGAAAGTAGTATAGAAAATGAAGGAAAAATTAAAACTATCACAGCCTAAGTAGGTTTTACGAGTTAACTAGTAATATAGTTGACCAACTTATAAAATGTAGGTACTTGGAGTTTATAATACATTTATTCATACAACTATGTACAAGTAGGTATATACAAAAAATACAGATGAAACAGCTAGCTATCTAAAGACCGTTGCAAACGATCTATAGATAGCTATAGGTACTTGGATAAGTTAAAAGGAAATTTTCGTACAAATTCCATTAAAAATACTTTGATGAAGTTGTTAGTTCCGTAAAGCAAGTAGTAACTATAAACAGATTTGGATAACATTTTAAATATGTACCTATAGTTTGTGATTTAGAAATAACATATAAGACTCTTTTGTATCCTGGTTCCAGGCTAGCAAAGGCTAGTTACGTATAATTTCACTGTTGGGTCGTCGCTATAGTAACCTTTCGCAACAAAAGTTATCAGAATCATTTTATTACTTTCGTCACTATAGCCTTAGCGATAACCGTACGCTACGCGCGTTGTAATTTTCGTCGAGTCGTCTTTGTAATGCAAATGCGTACCTTTAGGCTTCGCACACACGAATTAGGCAGGAACATATTGGATTCTTAACATGGGAATTAAGCGCGGAAATTAAGGTGAAATTACACGTCGTGACTTGTAGGGCTTACGTGCAGAATTCGAATGGAAAATTAAGTTGTAGCTGAGTTTATCTGACTCATCTCGCCGTTGATTGCTATTTAGGTTTGTAGCTGTAAAGACAAAGAGGAATAAAGGAACTGTGTTTAAAGTTTTAGACAGTGACATACATACGGCCCATCTGTCATCTGCAACACCTGGGACATTGTTGGTAAGACCGAAAGAAAGGTTCTTATCAAGGGATTTATCACCGGGGACCGAGGTTTTTTTAAAAGGCTCAGGCTCACCTGTTTTCCATAATCGTGAGTAGAACTTTGCTGACCACTGTCCACGTTGAATGAGCCAATAAAGTGCTATTCGTGACGGTCGGTAATATACGTGGATAGTAAGTATGCTCTACCCTTAATTGGACTGTGTTGTTTTTTTAGTCCTGACTCAAGTAAATAAATGAGCAGGCCGTAAGTAAGGAACTAGTTATGGTAAGTATGTCTTCCCTTTTGTAAAAGTACCTATAACTATTGAAAACTAAACCCAAACTCCACAAATCAGCGTTTATTACAGAATAATTTAGCCTTTACAATGCCTACTTAGGTATTATAATAATGATTAAAGTAGTCTAACTCAGCCCTTTTTTTCAAGTAAAAATCTCTGGCCGACCGGCGCCATAGAACCACACCACCCGCTGTGACGTCATCGACCATAGACCCAATATTGCCACATTGAAATCAGTGTTCAACCAAAGAGCAAACAAGTAACTTAAATATAATAAAGTAATAACATGCTATTATTAAAGTATAAAATCAACATCATGCTATCATAATTGTGATTTGTTTACACTATATTGAATCGAGATGCACTATCCACAGATAATCTCAACAGAACGTACCAAGAGACAATTGAGATTACACAGAAATTTCAATACAGAAAATAGTTTTAAGTATTAATATTATATGGTGGCTGGAAAGAGGGTAGATCGATCTGTCTACCACTAACATCCACCCGTATAGACCTTCAGTTGAATGTGATCATGATACATGCAACTGTGCCGAAATATCGGGAAAGATTCAAACTCACAAATAAATATAAATCTTAACACCCAACAGACACATACACACACATTAAAATTCCCTGTGTCATAGATATCTGGAACTACGTAGTCAATCATGGTAAATATTCCGTTTAAAGTATAAATTATAGTTATAGCTGATTCGATCAATAGCTTGTAGACCGCTGTAGGTAAATATAATACGGACTACAATCTGAAACACGAGGTCAAATAAGCTGTGAACATCTTCTATGCTTTTGTTTGCTCATGTTACGTATTTTAAACTAAATATATTTTAAATTTTTAAGGATGTACTCCAATCCTTTTTTGTCCTTGAGGTTGGTAAATGAAATGTATTGACTAAAAATGTGGTACAATTACAGATCAGTAAATTTAATAGTTGGAAAATTCCACTTTTAGCACTTAATTTTTTTAGATAGATGAACTCTTTATTGCGTAGATCTCTTCCAGGCAACCTCGTCACTTAAGTATAGATATGTCTTATATGGGTTTTGTGCAAATGAGTAGAAAAAAATCTCTACAAAAAAAGATTAGGTCTACATAAAATGTCTTGTGTGGATCACACACTTTGATAAGGTACTCGTACGTTGATACCAAAATGTCGCTTAAAACTTAGTAAAACGCGCCACAAGTTCTTCGCAAAAAAACTCTGTTGTCTCAGGTTTATGCCTGCTTCTTTCAGATTTGATCGCATCTTTCGTTGCTGAAATATTTTATTCACATAGTTTACACATTCACTTGTAGTCGTTTCATAAAGGCGCGTTACAAATTGCATATGGCGCGCTAACTCCGGAAGCGGACGCGGTTGGCGCCGGTGCATGCTGTGTGGACGCGACCTAACCTGCCTGTACCAGCATCGCGATGACTGCATTGCAGTTTCATATTTAGACTGCATATTTAAAGCTAGAGCCTAACTACGAGTAGCTAGATTTCTGGAAGTGTAATCGAGACTATTCCTAGCGGTGTGTACAGAATGGTGTGCGAGTCTGTTTATGTTTAAGATTCTAAAGCCAAATGGCAAAAACGGAACTCATAATAGTTTCGTACTGACTGTCTATTTATCTACCCATCCGTCCGTGTGTCATCCTTTTAGTTTTAAACGTATTGAAGTCCTTTGAAAATACTACATATATGGATTGGAAACAACTCGATTTAAAACAAAATATTTTTTTGTTAGTTGTTAATCGAAAATAAAATCTTAATCTTATCAAATCCGGTTTTTAAGACCGTTTTTTTTATCTCATGTGACATTATGTCGTCCTTTTTTGCATTTTAAATGCGTCACACCACTGTATGGTGTGCTAACACAATCCTAGCATTACAAATACGAGTATGTAGGTAGGTGCTTCTACGAGAAGGGCTATTGATTGGCAATGATCCATTCAGTCCGGATGCACAGAGGTTAATTCATATAACCCGACAATACAGGCTCAATACTGATTTGCAGCGATAATAACCCTCTACTAATTCAAGCCGTGACAGATGAACGCTCTCAAATGGAAATAGCTAACAGACGTACACACCTAGCATTATGTACCTATGTTCCTATGCATAGGATATTCCGAAGGAGTGTGATCTTGCCCATGAAAGTAAACAAGTTTTTTGGAAGAATTTTCGAATTTTAAATTCTTAGCAAATTCTTTAAATCTTTTTTTTTTTTCATTTTGTGCCTTCTTCAAAACTGATAAAGGAGCAAGATGTTTGAGGTCGGATTTGATCACGATTTATTCGATTCTTTAACAGATTTTTACACCAGATTCTTCAAATAAAATAAAAATGTAGAATTACTATTACTTGTTCATACAGCTCAGAATGAAAATGGTGGTAGAAAACATCTGATTTCTACCACTATTTTCTTCAATGAAAATATCCGGATTAGTAGGCATAGGTAATATTCTGTACACCCTTTATCTGAATGTAGGGAAACGAGAAATGAGTGCTGTAATGAGTTCTGAGAGATGTCGTGTGACCTAGGTTGAGCTATGTTTTAAAAGTTGTTTTCTAAAACATGCAAATATTGTCATTACTTTCGAAAAAAGAACACGCGAAGTATCGTATTTACGTTCACAGATTCATTTATGAATTTGGAAAGAAAACGCGCCGGCAATAATGTCTAGGTACGACAAAACTTTTTCTTTGTTTGCCTCATTTGAATTTGGATCTCTTTCATCGAGCTTGGTACAAATAGGTTGCCTTTAAGTGGCTGAACGCAGACAGCGTTACATATCTGCAAATGCTGTAAATATAACATGTTAATAAATACATCAATAGAATCTTGCGATGGTTTCGAAAGTGAAATGGATATTGACTGCACTTCACCAGACCTAAGGTAAGAATTCAAATTAGCGATGGAAAACTTGCTTTCAGCGAAAACAAAAGAAAAATACGTAAAAGTATCTTACATAAGAAACATTTTTTATTTCCTTTTTTTTTTTTGAGAAAAGCCATGTAGATGCTTCAGCGTAAATGTCAATTTTCGCAGCCTCTGCATTAATGTTATTGGATATCGAAATATGTGCAAGAGAAAGGCCTATGTCCAGAGACATGCAGTCCCTTTTATAGTATTGAAATGATCGTGACTTGTATCATTTTAGTTTATTATTACGACTATATCACATACTATCAGCAGGAGAATTTCAGTATGTGGTATACACATACTAATATTTTCCTGGTGACGTTTCGTTGACCGTTTAGAGGTTTTTCTTCATGAGCACCGTCCACGACCACGTTCCACGGTCGTGAGATGGAAACTCAACCACGTGGGTGGTTAGTATTATAGTCGTACTAATATTCTCAATAATAATATAATTCCCTATTATGTTGTTTCCGGTGTAACTTATCGGTAAGCAAGTTAGTTAAAAGATAAAAGTCAATACCGGTGACGGAGTTTTCAGGCCAATTAAAATCTTCGACATGCCTTGACTATTGTTTATAGCTGGGAAATACATCTCAACGTACCCTCCGGACGAGAGGGCTGACGGTCACCTGGCGGAACATTGCATATCCTAGCTGAGATTGTGTCCCTTGTAAGATGAACTTCGATCTGACCACGGGTACCGAATAGCTCACAGAACATATTGGCTGACTGATCTAGGTAAAAGCTACGATACTAACAATTTCCCTTGATTGTTACCTTGTCACTCTCCCTGAGGGTTCTGTGAGGTATGACCGCAGACTGCAAGTGAATGTTAAATAATCAGTGGATAAGCAGCAACTTTCTATGGAATTGACAGTTTGATATAAGGCTATGATATAAATATAAGGCGCTTAAAGAGTACGCCTGCTGGTGAAATTACAAATGAGACTTTTCACCCGTAATATCTTAGGGTGGACAACGCGCGAGTGATAACTCTGTTGCTGGAAGCGTTCATAGGTTACGGCAACCGTTTACCACCAGGTAGGTCATATGCTAGTATGCCAGTATAGCTGTAAAAAAATATTCACTTCTGGACATATCCCAATTCACAATAGTGCAGTGGATAATGCGAATGAGACCACTACAACATGGTACCTGTCTTCCATTAAATTTATTTCGATAGCTCCGTTCAGATTTAAATATTTAATCGCGGAGAGTGCTTCAAGAACATGTCGATGTCTCGTCAATAATCATAAAGCACTGTCTTCATGGATTTAAAAGAAAAATGCTATGTTGATCCCTAAGAAAACGTAGTAGAGTCGAAAGTGAGGTAAAAGTTTCAGAGAAAGTAAACGAGTCCAAAATAATTAAATTAATGAAAAAGGTTACTAGAAATAGGTTTATTACTGTAATATATCTACTACTGGTTCAAAATTAGCAAGATTATAGAGCAATGGGCAGATAGCTCGCAGAAACATAATTTAGAATAAAATACACATATATTTGAAAGTAGGTTCTCAAGATAAGATTGTGTTATGAATAACTAGCTTCTACCAACGACTTCGCCCGCGTGGTACCTGGATAAAAAGTAGCCTATGTGTTACTCTGATGTATAAGCTATATTACTGTTAAGTTTCATCAAAATCCGTTCAGTTTTTGTGTGAAAGAGTAACAAACATCCATTCTCACAAACTTTCGTATAATAATAGTAGGATAGGATGATACACGTTACGTGGTTACGAGGTTTATATTTTATCAGTTATTTGTAGATAAACCTCTTTTTGAAATGTCAAATAGACTGTCGGATATTTTATTTGTTTCGTTCTATTATAAATCTTGTTTCCTTTGTACAACAATTTGTATTGAAATGTCAATATGAGACCGAAAAGGTTCTGAAACCATAGCATCGCGGTTTTTGAAGTCAATACCTTTCAACGTTTCAGATTTCTAATTACAAATACGATTTGAGAAAGAGGACTCGCAAAACATTCAATATGAATGAACCTTAGTTATAACTCCATTTTGTACACCTAGTATTATAGTTATTTTCACCTAGTATTTACTTGTGCCTTCAGTTTCGGGAGTAGTCTTTCATCTAGTATAATTATCTGATTCGACACGTTACTGGTGAGAACTAAACGAAAATGCGTCATCATTATATCCTTAAATGATTATGATCAGACTGTGACGGCCAGAAATAGACCGCCAGGTGTCGGAAGCACGTGACGACTTATTTGTAGACCCGGGTGCATTCACATTCCCGACGACCTCTGTGGCGCAGTGGGTGAAGGCCCGCCTGAGACGCAGAAGGTTGCGAGTTCGATTCCGGTCGCGGGACAAATGTTTGCATCTGGAAATATTTGTCTCGGGTCTGGGTGTTTTCTATAAATAATAAGTATAAAATACAAAAAAATATATAAGTAAAGTATATCAGTTATGTAGTTCCCATAACCCAAGCTCTGCTTACTTTGGGGTTAGATGATGCTGTGAGAAAAAAACGTCCAGCATTATTTATTTATATTTATTATTACATTTTAACTACTTTATCCAGAGGAAATTGTAAAAATAAGGGGATATTTCAGATCAAGTATCGAAATAATGAAACAATATACATATGTCCAATAGTTATGCATGTTTACTGCCCCATATCCAACTACAAAGGTTTATTAAAAATAATTTGTGAAAGGAAGGTTTTTTTATCGCTGTAAGGTATCGTCAAGTGGGAACACACTTGTGTAGGTACCTATAACTTCCGGTCTGGACTTTAAAGAGAGTTTAGCATTCCACTTCATTAGGTACAATATAATTTAGGTATTATTTAATAATTATATAATTTAGTGTGGAGTGAATGAAGATAGTAGTACCGAGAGTTGAGAAAGGTATGTTGAGATGGTTTGGGCATATAAAAAGGATGGATGAAAGAAGATTAACAAAACAAGTATGCAAGGCGAGCGTGAAAGAGGAAGGCCTCGCGAACGTACTCTGACCAAATTGGAGACATTCTAGAGAAAGGTCAGGTTAGAAGTACACTTAATCGCCGAGCTTGTATAAAGAATTTTATGAGGATGAACGAAGCGAAAGAAGTATGCCAGGATCGTAGTAAGTGGAAATCCCTCCGGGAAACAGGCGTGACTATATGTATGTATGTATGTATATAAATTCAAAACTCTGTCAGCCTAATTTGAAAATGTTAAAGATAGATAACTCTTTATTGCATACACCACAATTTAAAAAAAATACATAAACTCTTACAAACTAGGATAAGTTATGTGAATATTTGGTGGGACTACAATATTTGGGGCGGGATTTAGGACATTCTAAAATCTTGATATCTAACCAAATGACCAAGGAAAATTGAAGTTGAATTTTTGCGAAAAACTCACAACCTCAAGTTTGTCTCATACATTCATAACCTGATCATCGCCAGTGGTAAAATAACCATTTGAAAAAACGCAAACGTTCAAAAAAATACACTGCAGCGCGCCTAATCGAGGAAATGGCGGGAAAGTTGCAATGGCGGCGAGTCCGGTACCTACCCCGATTTTCTCTATGGCGAATAAATGGAAAGTTATAAACAACTGTTGAATTCAAGTTTATTTGCATAGGAATTATTACGGGCTGGGCGATAGCTATTTTATTCAACCGATACGCTTTTATGTAGTCTAGATTTATTTATATAAGCTCTAGATTTATCTTTTCATACTAGCTCCTGTTTCAAACAGGTTTGAATTGTTTTTCATTACGTTAACACAATTTCCCAGTTCGTTGGAAATATAACAAACTTTGCAGATTAAGTCTCAAGTCGATATTCCTAAAAAAAACACCCGATAACTTACAAAAGTTTCGTGATACTTATTCTCTTTCAACCTCTAAGGACTAAATAAATAAACTGCCCAATCCTTTTATGTTGTATCTCGGGGATTATTTATTTTTCTTATGAAGTCATCAACCGCTTTTTCCCGGTCCAAAAGAGTAGAAATAAAGAAGATAAAAAAATACCTCAAATTACTTACCGCGAATCATAATCGACGAAATAACTTTACTCTTATCCTTGCGATCGAAAACAAAGTTTCTCAAAACCTTAAGGATGCTACAAACAAGGTTAAGAATGGTTAAGCGAATTACTTTGCATTGCAAGAACCGGAATCTTTACGTCCAGCCGATACGAAGTTTATGATATGTCGAGTTTTAATACAAATACAGCGAAAATTCGAATACGAGGCAACTTTCGCGGACGAATATGGCTGGACGGGTGTTTCAACACGCGCCCGCCATCTGGCTTGGTTCCCCTTCTTTGTTCCTGATAAGGGCTCAATACATTTGTAAAGGTGTAAAATACAAGTGCAAGGTCCCATTAACATTTGAAAACAATAAGTATTACAGATAAGTAAGCATGAGTTGTGCAAAGCTGCTCACGCTTGCAGATCAATCCTAGCAATTATTTCACAAAAATAAAAAAAACAATCTCAGCTACAAGGCTTCAAAGTACTAAGTAAAAAAAGAAGTAAGTAATTGCTTAATTTGTGGCCTCTTAACTTTTAAAACTTTAGTCCTAGTAGTAGGTATGAAACTAAGTTTAGCAGTGGTTAGGATATAGCCACCAAAAAATGATTAAAATTGTTAGATTTTTGTATTGTCTTGCGTCCCCCATTATGATGAGTTACTTACGTTTTGAAACGAAAAAGTTTTAATATTCAATATCACATCGCTCCAAAAATGTTAAAATGAGTCGATATCTTCACGCTCGCTCAAGTGCGGTTTAATTAAATGCGAGCTAATTACGAAGCCGCGGCGATGTTTTACAAAGTAATAAACGAGGCGTGCTGTGTGCGTGTTTTAAAAGACTGGACATTTCGTTTCTATTTATTAAATAAAATACAAATAATTTAATCACATTGAGGGTTTTTTCTATGACACAATTAAATGATAAATCGACAGTATCATGTGCGCACTAGGGCACAAGTCGGTCTACAATATGTATCACATTTTGTATCGAATTTCAAGCACATCGACTTCGCACTTATGGCGATACCTTGAGCCGAAACCATGTTGCGATACAAATGGGCCGTAGTGCGGACAAGCCTTTAGAAACTGTTTCAGTATTTTTTAGATTATATTACGGCTATGCCACGTAATTTATATACCGGCTGCATCCTCTTTCTAATGGTTCATTGAACGTTTAGAGATCCTCATGAGCACCGTCCGCTACCACGAAAGCGGTCAACGAAACGTCAGCAGGAGTACTGTAAAGTACGTAAATAAGGAGTACAATAAAGAACGATACAATTACGACTTTGTGTGTGGTAACTATATCGTACTTTATTAATTATATCATAAAATAAAATTCCAGTCGGAAAAAATGGAACCCTATGACTCGTTTAAACAAAAGCTAATTCTTTGATAAAATAATAACAAGAATATACATCACGATAACTTGAGTTACAGCTTGAAACTTTGAAGCCATCATAAGGTTTTCTTACCTGAAAAGAAAGAGATACAAAACATTAATTTTCTGAAGTCAATTTCCACTAAGGTGTGAAAATTTATTTAACACCAGTTAAAATAAATCCAAAAAAAGAAACGTCTATAAAACTCTCATATATTACAAGTCTAAACGTTTCCGTTCTCAAAATAAAAATAATAATAGATAGATAGATAGCGAGAAATAACGATATCTGAGCCCTTCTTTCAAGTAATATTCTATCTATTTTATGATGTGACGCTCCAAGATTCACAAATTTTATAACACATTAGCTAACACATTATTTTTAACAGATGAGATAAGCACCATGTAACTATTTACATGTAACGTATTTTTAATAAGACCACCTACATGTAATGAAATGATAAATCAACTTGTGTAACGAAACTTCGACCTTATTTCGACACGATCGATAATTTTAGGCGTCATATTACTTTTCATTCTGGACGAGACATTATATTTGAAACAAAAGTCTAGTCTATTCTTATCTCAGTTTTCAGTTACTTTATTGATCGAAATTATTATATGTAATGTACTTATTAGAGCAATCATTTTCAATTGATTTGAGCAGTCATCCCGTGCCCACGGCTGTTGCAATACAGTCGAAACGTCGGGAATATAATAAAAAAGGTAAACGCGATAAAGACTCGTTAAACTTATAATTATGATTTCTCTAAATCTGATAAATTGATTATCAAACTGAAGGCTCTTTTTTAACAAAACACGTAAACCTTTTTCAGTTTATCAAAGAAGTAACCCAAGTATCAACTATAACCTTAATTCCGAACACGGTCTTCGTTCACGGCGAAGAGAATGGTTTCCATTCCGCTGGTAGAGACGCCGACAATGGCGTTATAAAGTTTGATTTATGGTCACGTGTCGTGGGTAGATACGACGGTTTTATGGAACACAAGGAATTTGTTCAATTATCGACCTGTGAGTGATGTACGAATGTGTGATGCATGAAGAAACGACAGAAAAAAGCAGCAATATATACGCGGTATCCATTTAAAACTCTATTAAGAAGTAAAAAGCCATTTAAAACTCTATTTATGAGCTTGTCGTTTTATGTTTCGATTGACTTGCTGCATCCTCAAGCTCGTTACAGACCGAATGCAAGGAAAACCCGTTGACACGAGCAAACTGTGTATCGTCCAAAGACTTTCAAAAAGGATTATCAAATTTTTAGTAGAGAATTTTCCTTCAAATTGCAATCACTTCCAAAGATCTTCTACGTACATCTATCAATAGTTTATAAGCATAATAACATGAAACTAGGAGCATAGTCAGCCAATCTGCCTTGGCACTTCTGTACTGCATATTATTATAGCCGTATCATAGCTAGAAATATGTTTTCTGTTTTGCACTACAACCGACAACAGGATTTGGCAAGTGTGCAGTGCAGACAATATTCGAGCTCCTGAAAACTTAAACAACGCTGATAACCAAGCAATATTGGAGCTTGCAATTTTCACACGACATTTGTTCAGTGTCCGGAAAATTGGACACAATGAAATAGAAATCCCTAATACAATATATATTAGTTAGGCCGGTTACAGATAAATATTACAAAATATTTATCTGTAACCGGCCTCCCGCGATACAGGCTCGACCTAGTGGTAAAATAAATGTATTTTATTTGTACAAGTAGGGCGAAACAAAAATATAACTTAATATACTAACATTTCGGTCACATACGTCAAGAGGCTGTTGTCTGTTGTCCATATTCGTCCGCGAAAGTTGCAACTAGAGGGAAATCGAGAGGATATGTTCGAGTCTCGAGCATATTTGTCGCATCAGTTGAAAGTAATTGAATTTGACTGTATGGTCCCTGAGTTATATGGTCTTTCAAACCAGGACCAAGTCCCCATGCGTTAATTTAATCAAACGTACACCCGAGGCGAAGCGCTTCAAAATGGAGATCGTTCATTATTTTAATTCTGCAAGCTTGAACTTTACTGGTAGAATGAAAATTAGCATGTAGAAGACTACGCTACAGAGGTGCTCGAGACAAATAGTTGTTCTTGAGATGCCTGAAACGCCGGCTGTATTTATTATGCTAATGAACGTCTGTCTTTAGTGGTGGCTCATAATGGGAACAGCTAGACTACTTTATGGGGCCAGGCAGTCGCACTAAATATACGTACACCGGTATTTTAAACCCGCTGTTACTTTACCATGCATGAAATTTTAGAGCGGAATGGTGAATTGGACCACGGAAAAAAATAGATTTTGGTGGAAGACGAGCTTGGTCATCAGAAGGTAAGACTTTGTTATTGATGTGAATCAAAAAGTTCTACGAACATGACTACTGTCCAACAGTGGTTGCTTTTTAGTTTTTTGATCCAACTAGTGACATGAAGTACTCATCAGCATTATATTTTCCAAAGTCAGTATAAAGTTTTTTTATTAATAGATTTTGTGTGAACCCGTGTATGTGTAGAGAGACTAAGTATTTTTTTACAACATTTATATATCCTGACTCATGTTCACCGTAATTATTGCAGCATTTCAAACATCGCGCCATTTTGAAGAAAAACAGTTGGTAACACATACACATACTACCTCTTACCCCAAACACAAATACTGGCTTCTTGCATCGTGAGTAAAAAGATATGTCACGGTTAGTGAATGCAATCTCGAAACGAGATCGCAAGTTCAAGATCGAAATAACAAGTCTCGCGAGATCTCGGCATTTTCGAGATTTCGGGTACCTTTAGAAAAAACTCTATTTTACTATTCGGAAAACTAAAACGCGAAACTGCTGAAATTCCCGCCGCGGGGCAAACGTTTGTATGATCTGCAAATATATGTCTCGGGTCTAGGTGTTTTCATGTATAGAATGTATGTATTTACAAAAAAAACATGTATATAAGTAGTATATCAAGCATGTGGTTCCCATAACACAAGATCTGCTTTGGGGCTAGAGGATGCTGTGTGAAAAATGTCCAGCATTATTGACTGATATTGATTGCTACGGAACACGGTTATTACAGGTAATTTTGGAAATAGCTCTTTAAAAAACTAAGAGTACTGATGGTGCTGTCCAACGAACGGCATTTTATTTCAGTTGTTATGTACCCAGCAGGTATTATATACTGACCGGGATTGCATTCCCTAGTCACGGTACACTGACTGACGTATTATGTAATAATATTAAGACCCTCCACTATTATTTGTGAATAGTTAAGTGAACCAGTTGTTCTTTAAAGTTTCTATACTTTAGCCCTCCTGTCAGATTCTATGGATTGTTATGTAAGGGAACGCTATCCTCTATTTTGTAAAACAAACGCTTTTGTTACTTTTTACCGTTGAACGCTGAAAGTGCCCACTTAAGTTGTAATTTATACTAATATTTGCGCTTCTGAGTGGCTCGAGCTAGATATTTGTTGAAGATTAGATTTCAAACTCGATATAAAAACAAAGTAGCTAGGTATAAAACAAAAATTAGTACCTACCTGCTAGGAACAACTTCTATCTGGTGACTAATCTTAGATTAGACGATTAGAGGTAAGCCTCCAAGTACTGGGGGTCACCACGAGGTGATTAACCTGTGAGCTAATCTGAATCTGAAAAGCATTTTTGATAGACGTGAATGTGTTATTTTGGTACCATTCTTGACATATAGAAAGCGATAGACTAGCTAGACAGACACTGTAGGAGGTAAAATTGTGGCAAACGAAATAAATTCGGATGCCGGAAAACGCCATTAAAACAGGAAACTCGAGTGAAAAAGACATAATCATTATCCTTCAAAAGATTTGAGAGTGGCATTCGTACGAGGAAAATGTTTTCACCCACTGCGTCACAAAGACTCCCCTACGACTATTCGAATTCGTCTGAGAAGAAAAATTGTAGGCACCTGCAACTAAATGCATTCGGGGTCTCGTACTCCGAGAGCTAGTGATCATAATTCTTACCTCACACATCAACATCATCATCAACAGCCTGTAAAACTCCACCGCTAGACATATCAGACGATTCCACACCCTTAAGAGTCAGACAAACGGTCTTGAGCCAACTGCATCTTGTGGCTTCTCGCAACATTTAAAATGTCATAGGTCTATCGGACGGGGGATATTTTATCCGATATGAATTAGGAGGAGCCTAGAGACATTAGGAGCCCGTATGTAAGCTTGTCGTAACAAGTTGTTTGTTTGTTGACTCTCCGTAATGGGTTATCCGATTTAAACGCGGATCTGTATGACTTCAACAATGGTTTTATCGCTACAAGTGACTAGGGGACGCCGCTATAGACGATGTAAAACAAGTCAAAAGTTTTTAACATTTTAAACGAACATTTTACCGAAAGATTAAATTGAAATGATCCTTTCATCATTTATTACTGTATCACTACGATTACTACGGCATTTAGTACTCCTACATTGCAAACTATTGTTTGGGTACACGGATTCTACAAACAATATTTTGATGGAATAACGCCGTAACGGCCTATACTTTCGAAGCATTGTTTGAGTTCAATATTCGTTTGATCAGTTTGGTTTCAATCAAACTGATCCTTAGCTTTCACAGTAAACACATTATGTTAGAAAATAATTTCCTGCCAACTCCTGATCCATCAGTATAAGGGGCGTTTGAAGTGCGCTCATTTTGCGCGCTCGAGGGTGACATGTCACGTCGTATCGTTACGTACATGTGTTGTGGCAGAATTCGGAATTTGTGGCGGTTAGGACGTTGTTACAACTTTGGACGTCGCTTTAAGTAGGTTTGGCATTGCTTGTACGGTCGAACGCTCAGCAGTAATACATTAAGTTCCTCGACCTTGATGGCGCGCTAAGCGAGCCAGCTGCGATACACGAAGTGCGGGTTTGATTCTCAAATTTTTGCATGTTCTGCAGACATTTGTTCCTGGTCTGAGTGTTCTAGCTCCACGGTACCCGCAGGATTCCTTA
The DNA here is from genome assembly GCA_961405105.1 of Perizoma affinitatum. NCBI lineage: Eukaryota > Metazoa > Arthropoda > Insecta > Lepidoptera > Geometridae > Perizoma > Perizoma affinitatum. The sequence continues at coordinate 3,731,342 of OY560199.1, forward strand.
TGTCGGTACGCGACATAAGGAATCCTAGTGTTGGGTCATGACAATTTATGTGTCTGTTGGGTATTAAAAAATCGTACCCGTTCCGGGATTCGTACGTACCACGTACTGTTTTTTTAGTATCAGTTACTATGGTTCTCTTTAGGAAAACCATGCCACATCCTGGTCAGGTCAAAGATCCGGTGACGAGACGAATGAACGAATCGGCAAAATGCGGTTTGTTTGACCCAGTGTTTTCATTAGATATCCATTAAAAAGTACGTATTGTTGACTTAAGAACTAGACCAAAAAATTACGTAAGGGTCTACCATTCGTATGTACTTTACAATTTTACTCTTACTATTAATAATAATAATAATGCTAGACATTTTTCACACATCATCATCTAGCCCCAAAGTAAGCAGAGCTTGTGTTATGGGTCCTACATGACTGATATACAACTTTTTTTTTGTAAATACATACATCTATACATGAAAACACCCAGACCCGAGACAAATATTTGCAGATCATACATACATTTAACCCGCGGCGGGAATTGAACCCGCAACCTTCTGCGTCTCAGGCGGACCTTCGCCCACTACGCTACAGAGGTTGTAAAACTAGGTATACTCTGTGTGGTGGTGAATTGGCCTTCAGCATGTGATTCCACATTGCCATGCTGCAGCGCTGGTTCGCAATTCACAATAACATTCCAGTTTCAAAACAAACAGCACCCACCCCTAATAGATAAATAAATAACAGCCGGCTATTAGGGTTGGCATCCCTCTCATCCCTCTCATACATCACAACTTCACATGCAGTGACAACCGTGCGAACCCCACTCGCATTAGTGCAGTCTTTTGTTCATTTTACAAAACGCAAAAATATGGGCACTCCTACCTACATGGTACTATGTGCTTTAAATATGCATTCGCTTCTATATCGCAGCCAAGTTACGCTCCTACTCCGTCGATCATCATACGACCATCAGCAATGAAACTCTTTTAATACAGAATTAAAACTATAGTTCATCTTCTTGGTTGCATTCTGATGGTCGTGCCTGTCCTAGAATATCTTTGTTGACGAATTGACGAGCTGTTTCCATGCCGCTCTAACTTCGGCTTGTCTCAAGGTAACGAAAACTTTAGTTATAGGAAATAAACGTAAGCAAATCGACGAAAAATTGTGGTATGCCACAATGCAGTTCGATAACTCTCCATCGAGTTCAAAGCGTTTGTGACGAGTCACGTATCGGTCCATACAGCGTATATTCCAAACGGTTTATATTTTACGCCGTTCGTTGTCAATTTTCACTGTTGTCTCTCATTCCATTCCGCCATTTTCATTGAATGTAACCTGATGCACAATGTTCTATTCTAGGTCCAATTGCCAGCCAAACGTGTTTGTTTTCTAAACAGTGTTCCAACTTTGCAGCGGTGTTAATAACACGCCGCTCGCTGTTTCCTTTGGAAGCAGTTGTTTGATTGTGATACGTACATGTTAATTAACAGTTTATAGGAATACTGGTTAGCAGGAGGCATAATTTGTTAAAAGGCATGCTTGCTCCTAGGCAATATCACATTATGAGCATTAGCTGGTATATTCCCATCTGTCACCCAGCTCTGTCCCCCTAGGGTGATAGCTCTGGTTTGTAGAAGCGTGGTTGCATACTCCAGAGCGTAATACGTAAATTAGTTGATGAAAATCGCGTTTACCAGAAACTGCTACAGAAAAACAATGCGACCGACGCGTCAAATTTTTTCGATACTATACGCAAATTTTTAAGGTTTTTAATAAACATTGTAAAGCCCGTGGCTTTTATAAACATTGTAGGCGATACATGTTTAGTTGGAATTTTTGAAGCATTCGTGCAGCGAATATGCTTTATCAAAAGCTTTTGACCGCATAAAAATGTGATAGCCTTGTCAAAGAAAAACCAATTTTCCATGCGATGCGCTTTCGACATAGTAAAACTATTTGTAAACTATAGTTTGACAGAACATAGTGTAAATATTGCTATGACTCATGCAGTATTTTTTCCTCGCTGAATTCTGTAAAATTTATAAGCAGTTTTCGAGAATTTGAGGCCTAAGGCTAGCTAGATAATTGTGGTGAATATATAAAAAATAACACATGCCTAGTTGAAACAGTAATTATACAAAACACCCAATAGTCACATACTTAGTCCTGACCCCACACTAGGATTCCCCGAGTCGTGGGTGTCAAGAACTTCAAGTACCGTGGTACCACAACACCTGGGTGTTGGAACAAATATATGCAGAACATGCAAACATTTGTCCCGCAGTGATTCGAACACGCACCTCTCGTGTCACAGATGGCTACTCGCCCACCGCGCCATCGAGGTCGTTATTTTGTGTCTCTCAGCAATGTTTCGAATTCATTGCCATCTTTCGCCCTTCTTCACAAAACAAGGCCAAATAAAACATTGTTTCTATCGATTTTCGCATTAGCCGTCTCCTCCGACTTCGCTCGCTATAATCGTCTTAACGCGAATAATTTCCGCCGTTTCATTTCGGTTATTGGATTTTCCTGAGCATTCTCCGAATTCGGCTTCAAGTTGATATTTGTAATAAATTTTTATTCGCCCTTAAATGTGTTTTAAGCGTTTATTGGGAGCTCGCTTCCATTTTGTGTGTGCCTTTATCAAAATAATTAATGTTTATTTATGATTATATTTTACCGATTTCTAGAAGAGTAAGAGATTTTTGAAAGCAACGCTATTTGGGAGAAGAACAAAATCTGGACATGTTGCACACAGCATCATCTAGTCGCAAACTAAGCTACATGACTGATATACGATTGCTACTTATATACTTTTTTCTTTTTTTGTAAATACATACCTACATATTATACATAGAAAACACTCAGGCGGGTCTTCTCACACTGCGCCACAGAGGTCGTCAAAAAGTTCTGTTTTTTTTTTGATTCGGTGTTTAATGGCGATAGACATATTATAATAGAAGAAAACAGGGCGTGCCATGCAATGTAATTCACAAGTAGATAGTGTAGGCAGTGTAATGTGAACTGCATACCAAATTTGCACCGCGATTAAATGTTATTTGATTGAATACAGGTTTTAAAACAATTAAAAAAACAATCAATCAATTAAATGTATATTTTTTGCTCGTTGCTCTCCGACTTATTAAACACTGACGAGCTTAAAATATTAAGAATCAATTGCACAACTTAAAACTAGCTTAGTTATCCATTTATCAATTCATATTATTACAATAAAATAATATTTCCACTAACGTATTAATTTCACGGCTGTTATGTCCCCATTTATAAGATCTGTATCCAATCGGCTTTCACTTGGATACTGTTAATTTGAATGCATAATGTTGTTAATTGTTTTTTAGTAGAAACCTAGTCGGAGCCACAGATAATATCATAATCTACATTACGCCATGAACCACATGCAGTATCGCAGAGGTGGGTGGTGGATAGAATCTGTGTCTATCGAATTAGTCGAAATAACGACTGTCTATACTATGACGACCTAGATGGCGCGGCGGGTGAGAAGCTAGCGCCGTAAGAGGTGCGGGTTCGATTCCTGCAGTGGTACACATGTTTGCATGTTCTGCAGTCATTTTTTACGGATTGGTATTGTGGTACCACGGTACTCATAGTTCCTGATACCCCCTGATACCCACGATTCAAGGAATCCTAACGCGGGGTCAGGACTATGTGTATGTTGGAAATTGGTGAATTTCCATATTTATGTGCTCACAATGCGTTTTCAAATAACTATACTAAAAATAATGTAAAATAAAATATAGTACTCATAAATGGGACATTTGTATGACCTATGAAGTACCTGAAAAAACAAGTCTTTATGTCCCAACCATGGCATTGGACTTTTGAGACTCAAACGTTTCCTTGGTCCCATGTGACCAAGGAAACTATTTAATAATTTAATAAGAAAATAGTTAATGGTAATTAAGGACAAGGCTGGCTTGCTATGGTGGCAGCAGCACTTAAATTTGGGACAATTATAAGTTTTATTTAATTGACTTTGTAATCTAAACTGCTTTTATAGAGTCTCAGTAAACTGTGGATTACATTTGTTAACTAACGATCGAAGTGATTGACGATAGATAGAGTTTATCAGTTGATCTACGATCTTATTTGTGAGTCAACTTTAACAAGGAAAAATACTTTGTAGCAGGAAATTGTTAGATATTCTAACGCACACGCTCTACCCCACTTATTCAGCATGGCTTTAGGGTAGTGAAAGACTTCAGCCAGGTTTTCTAACTACGTACTTTGCATAATTTGACATATGAGTTTAATAATCCCACTTTGGTAGTCAAAGTGTGATTATTATCTGCCCGATCAAGGGAGAAGTATCAAAACAATAGATTTGGAGCAGCTAGGAGAACGACCCTTATAAATCTACTATTCATCAATAATGATGGATTAATTATGATAGGCCAACATTCTACAGCGCTGTTTTAAATCTATCATAAAATGAATTCCGTTGCTCAGTGGCGGCGAATAAATAAATACGATTCGCTAACAACTCTTTTTGACTGAGGCCATTTATTTGGCGGGAATCGGCTGATTTCCTTCTTCCACTACGTAAATCATTTTCACATCGTGGCACCGCCTTGTTTGCCACACACTCTGCACAGTGGCAAAAAGTGTATATTGATCTGCGTTTTCAAAAGCAGACTGAGAGTCCCAGGGAGTTATTAAAATGAAGCTAATTCTAGAAAAATAAATAAATAATGCTGCTGGTCATTTTTCACACAGCATCATCAAAGCAGAGCTTGTATTATGGGAACAACATGACTTATATACATTTTTTTTGTAAATACATACATATTATACATAGAAATATATAAATCATTGACAGGTATTAGATAATTTCAGGTACCTAATTCGCAATTTTTACACTCATACATTTTATATTAATGCTCGCTGTCTATTTTCGTGGCCTACAGTGTACTTACTTGTATTCGGGGTCTTATTTGACAATCTAGAGTCTGTTCTACAAGGAAAATCTAGTCGATTTGCTTTGAAATTGTATACTCGCGGCACAAGGAGACTTCTTGTGTTTGAGGTATGAGTTTGTCCTTTTGATTGTTTTACTGTTTTAAGGGCTACGACATTACTTGCAATCGTGTTATATGACTCAAAGGAAGTTCTTTAATATGTATTTACATTGACAGTTGTATGCAGATAAAACACTTAGTATTAATTTATCATCAAGCAAAAAATCACTAACAAGTTAGTTTAAAAAAAAAAATTGTATACATACCATCATCTATTAGCATCTCGGTACAATTCGTACCGATATAACATATTAAAGAAAGCAACATATTTGCTTGATGTTAAATTAATACTAGATGCTTTATCTGCATACAACTGTCAATGTAAAATCTACTCTAGAGACGCCTGTGACAAGACGTATAGGTACTCATTTCATGTCTATGTCGTAGCAAAAACGTATAATCCGCTCTTTTATATAACGGCTAGCCGCTGCACAGTGCGGTTTTGTAAAGCGGCTATTATGTAAAACTGCTAACTAAGCAATACATCTACGACATCTATACTTGTTTTCACTTCATTTCAAAGAAAATCCTTTCAGTCACAAAATCATGTACTTAGTATCTTTTGCTTAGTATTATTAGAATTTTAAATCATTGCAATTCCAACGTCGCTTATTTTATCTATCGATGCCTTGAATTTATGTAATTTCACACAAAAAAATGCATTCCTTTCAGGAATTGGATCATTTGAGAGTTTCAGCGAATGTTTAATTTAAATTTGAATTTGAGGGTTCCAAACCTACAGAATTAATTTCGCATCAATTTTGGTACGCGGTCACAGATGGAGCAAGCCGCTGTTAATTAATTTATTATTATAATCCACAGAAATATTAGAACTTTAATTATACAGACAAAGGCGGAGGATATCGTTCTATCTAATATATTGTCGTCACATAAAGTTCCCACTGGGTATTATAATATTTGTGCCACTGGATTCATTCGATATAATCAATAAGTTGAATCTCAGTGCACACAGGTATTCAATTTAAAACGTTGCCCTACGCAGTGGGACAGTGATGTCCAAATAATTAACGAGACACAACAATATTGAAAAATCCTAAAAGAGTGTTAAGCATCATAAATGGATAAAAAACTAGTAAAAAATAATGGTCAAACACGGTTCATCCATGAGAATAAGCCATGATTCATACAAATCCCATAAAAAGTGTCTTGCACAAAAATAACTGCAAACATGCAGTTTAACCCCTATCTTGCGACCTACCACGCGTTCGCAAGTATTAATTTACGAGCCATTAATCGTCGAATGTCCCATATATATCATGGGCCGTTGCTGAGTAATATTTAATCGTTTTATTAATGCTTTCATAATTCAATCCGGATTATATAAAGCCATGAATATAAGTGTTTTTAAAAGTTTCCGTGACCAGGTTCAGGGGTCGAGGATGAAACAATATTACGGGGAAATTTGAAGAATTATTGAGCTGATTAAATCCAAGTCACAAAAAAAGTTGAAGATATTTTAGTTGGAATCTCCAGTGATAACAATGGCGACTCTCTTAACAAAGTTCAAAGTACTTTTATCAATAAACAAGCCAGGTAGAGCATGTCTAAGCACTCAACTTATCGGCTGAGTGACATGTCCACGATATAAGATATAGACGCAATGCTTACTAACATTGATAAAGTGTTTATCAGTACCTTAAGTGTCTGAAACAATGTAGGGATAGGTAGCGTTTAGTAGCAATAAGTTAAGACTGAAATAGGACAAACGGCAAACGTTGAAATCGGTGTTTCTTACGAAATATCTTAAGTACCAATTTTTATTAAAAGTTATTAAACGCACAAGGTCAGGTAACGATTTTCCGAGAATTGGAATCATAGGCTTTTCTCTCGAGGAACTCTTAACCATAAGAAGTACAGTCATAGAGAAAATCTTGTAAAATAAGCCACCAATTGTAGCTACTATTTGAGCTTGATAGATAGCTGTCAAATTTCTCATACAACCAAACAAACACTAACATTATTGTCATCGGTATCAAGCGTGAATCAATATTGATGAAGTTTTCTTCACAGCTCCATTTTGAAATCGAAATCCAGAAGATTACGTTAAAATATATATCTATAGCCATGGATGATTTAGATCATAGAAATAACAAAGAGGTCCGATAGTCAAATCAGTTCGCAGAGGGCATGCCTGGCAAATATCGCAAAGTGGGCCGTTTATCACAGGGACAGAACTATCTCAACTGGGACATGGGTGGCGGAACGACCCAACTTAGCGTGTTATCCGCGAGAATAGATGAAAATATTACCCTACCCTAGTTGGTGTGTGAAAAGCAATATTTTTAGAGGTGTCTTTTTGTCACTGGTTGTAATTTTTCAAAAAATTTGGAGAATCAAAGTCAAGTTTTAAATCTATGAAATTAAAACACTGAGATATGGAACAACACTATTAAGTTTATTGTAAAGTTTGAACCCGCTTTTGGACAGGCGGCTATTTTACTATGCTTCGAACGCTATCAATTAGGTTAAGCACCGATAACTAGGTATACTGATACTAGCAGTTACCGTGGTTCAAATATTTTAAAGCATTTTGTTAATTTCATCGAATGAATAACTTCTCAACTTGTCTCTTCCTTCGAGCAGAAGATGTAGGTACAATATACCTGCATTAGACTTACCTATTCAGGGGCATTAGTTAGAACGTGTCTGCACAAAGGCGTGTCTCGCGCGCGAATCGTTGACGTCTTGCTTCCAGCCGTAAACTTCTGCCTACGCGGTAACAGTAGGGTACAGACACACCGAAGTTCTACAATTAGATAAATAAATAAACAAAAACCCAAAAGACACATACATAGTCCTGGCCTTACACTTGAATTCACTGTGTCGTGGGTCAGGAACTACGAGTACCGTGGTACCACAACACCCAGATCCGGAACAAATATCTGCAGAACATCCGAACATTTGTTCCGCAGCAGGAATCGAACCTTCGAATCGATTTAGATCTTGCGTCTCAGACAACTACTCGCTTGCCACGCCGTCGAGGTCGTCTCACACAATTGCACGGATAACCGGAAGCCACGGTGCGCGAGTCAGACTCGCACTTGTCGGGTTATTTTTGTATACTAGTGGCAAACTAGCATACGGCCCACCTGTTGGTAAGCGGTTACCGTAACCTATGGACGCTTGCAATACCACTTGCGCGTAGCCGTCCCTGAGACATATATGGTGGTACTTCCCCGGACGAGCCCTTCATTAGGAGCTCTACTAATTCAAAGTTGCGGGTAAAATAACAGTTCTACCTGCTTACATCGAATAATGTGAATCTAGTGTGCCCTAAGCCCAACCCAGCTGTCTCAAACCGCGGATTACTACTGTTACTGGATACAAGCAGGAAAGGCATTAAACTTAAAGCCTTGAACCTCAGGTTATTGTCCCTTTTGGATCACATTTTAGTTCAGTATATCAGATTAATACATCTAATTAAGTTGGCGGGATATCTTATTTAAATAGGTACCTACATACCAAGTTATGTCGCAGCAAGAATCGTTAAGTTCGATAAAAACACAAACAACAATTTACGAGTGTAACCTTATGTTTATCGCCATGATAAAGTTGTTATTTTGCAGAGGAAAAATATGCGTTTCACTTGTGATTTGTACTTTGTAAGAAAATGCCCACACAATTTTTATAATAGTGAAAACTTATAATGAAGACATAAACATGTTTAAAGAGAATTCCGTATTTTATGTCTTAATAAATTAAATCCATTGATTACTCACAATGGTTATTTTCACTCCTACAGTCATGACATTGATAGAAAATAGGAAAATGTTTTACTGTTAATAGAAAACCTAGTTAACATTGTAATTCTGTTCTCTACTGGCTATAAATTACATAAAGAGCTTTACGATATGTTTCTCAACTTACAGTATGTATATATATATATATATATATATAGCCTTATAGTGTCTGTATTTTATTCTGAGGTCTTGAGATCTTAGCCCACTTCTACGGCTATAACTTGTTTGGAGCTATAAAGATCCGTTTATCTGAACATAGACCATTTTACTTCACATAATACTTTTTCTAGACAGTAACAGCACTTTATTTTTGATAACTTATTTTCATCTGGGAGATCTTTTTTAACATTTTATTTGATTGATACTGTGTGGTGTGACTACTACGGTACCAATCGACTACGGCAACCGTTTTAAAACAGTCTTATGTTCCCACTTCAGAACGCACTTGGTAAATTTTGTAGCGACAAAGTCCTCTTAAATATTCATGAACTTTCTTAACTTATTAATGAACTTGCTTGTTTCCTCATCAAAAAGATAGAATAGGCACTAAAACGACAATACCTCTGACCATATGGACTTAGCAATTGGATGTCAAAGCTGTAAACCGAGATGGAAATGAATGGGCTTAGCCGTGACCGTGACAATACCTTTACGGAATGTTACAAGAAATTATAGTAACAAGATAGGTACAACGATAGAATCTACCGGTAAAGTTAAGAGTTTTAGCAAATGAGGGCATCATTAACTGAGAGGAGGTCAGGGATACTGAAACACTGCTGTCATCAACCCAGAGTCCTTCTCCGCTACTTCAAGGAGTTGGGCTGGTTGAGGTCAGGTTAGAAGGGGGATAATGCACAATACACCCTAATGCGGGACGACAGTGCAGACCTAAGTTCCCCCACTTAGAGTTAGAATTAGAATGAGAAGTGAGGGCATAATAGTCCCAAATAACATTTATAATAGGTTTAAATGTAATAACTTTATAGTACTAACAGGATACACTTATAAAACTTAATTTACAAATTGAACACACAAGCCTGAAAATTCCAGAAGTTTCATCTGAATTAATCCATAACTTCATAGAACTGAAACTCTTTATATCTCTCTTTTGTTTAATACAGTAACAAAGGTTCATGTGTTTATCCCAAAATGCAAGAGTTTCACTCCTTCGTAGGATATTTTTTTACAAACTTGGTAAACCCAGTTGTATTGGCCAAAATCTTAACGACCTTAGCGATGCTGAAATTATGCTTTTTCGGCCCTTTAATAACAAGAAATACTGAAAATAAATGCAATATTTCCCTACTAATTTAACAAGCTTTTAAGTTATTCCCTCCTAATTCGGAAGCAATTCCGAACATTTTAAATTTGGTTTAATTTATCGCTCTCTAATGTTTAAACTTCAGGTTCGGATTCAAGTTGATGGAATATAACTAGCCCAGCTAATTATCTCTCCAATAATCATATTTACTCTGTGACGATCTCTATAGCGCTAATTTATTATTTACTCTATATTTTGTATTCAAACTTTCTAGGCATGTTGGTATATGCATATGAGTAGCACAATACGTCTTTAGAAGAACTTTTCATTGAGTGACCATATGTGGTATTTTCCGACGAGTGTTGACAGGTGTAGTACATTAAATTAGAGATATCTCTATGTAAATACCTTTTAATTTGTAGAGATGGCTTGTAGGCAGAGCCTCGGTAAAAAGCAGTTTTCAAGGCGCGCAAGATATCCATCTCCCTTGTTATAACGCATTTATGATATCCTCCATTGTCCATTCAGAGTATACAAGTAAATCATAGATTTATCACTTAGTTTATTACTAACTATTTGAACGGCCTTTGTTACTGTTCAAATAATACAACGTCGTAAAGTCTTTGTGGTAATAGTTTTACGGTTATGTTTGTTAAATTGAATAGCCATTCGTTATCTTGACACCTCTTGTGTGAATAGTTAGCTGACTTTAAATTCAAATTGGAGGCGTAAGCCTGAGGCATTGTGAAAATACTACAATAGTATTTGTACCGCTCGACAGAAATATGAACAATAAAATTACGTTTTTTTTACAGTAGCCTAGATTATGCATTACTAAACCCTGTGCTGAAAATCGGCGCTATGAATTCGGTCGCAATAACAAAGAACTTAGAGTTTTACGTATAACCCAGTACATGGCATCGTTATCCATGCGCATACCTCGTCTCTAATATTGTTTATCTTTCTGCTTCAAAGTAATTTTATTATGATTTACTTGTTGTTGTGTACAGTTTGCCATAATATTATTCCTCGTATCTTAGGCCAAGTTACCTAAGGAATTTCGTATCTACGTTACAATATATTTTTTATTTTATAGTTATCCTGTCCTTTTTTATCGTATTTTTTTCCACAGTTCATACTTATGTGCTCTAAGTAATTGGAAACAAATTATAGGAATCAGCTGTATCAACACAGATAAAGAGTCACAGCGTGTGTTCCCACTACAATAATCCAGAGGGCATTATGTTAGGGCACAGATTAATCGTATGTACCTTTTAATTATAATAGAGTTCATGAAACCATGCTATCTTCAATAACACTAAAATAAAGTAGGGATAATTTATTATACATAGTTACTGGTCCATGAAGGAACACATGAAAGGCGACCTTCCTTTGACATTAAAGCGCCAACTTGACATGTGTATCCTACCCGTCCTTACTTACAATGCACAGACGTGTTCATTAACCGAGCTACAGAAGTCCATAATCAAAATATGTCAGAGGGCCTTGGAACGCAGTATTCTCGGCTTAAAACCCATTGACCGAGTACGTAACACCACGCTGCGTTCGAAGACTATAATTTCTGATGTCGGGAACAAAACAGCTAGATAGAGGCAGATGGAGGAACTGGGGGAGATCTTAGACCAGTGACACAATAGTTTAGAAATATATATATATATAGCATGTCCTAAAATATGTATGTTAATATGTCAGTCAGTCTGTGTACACAGATTATACAGTATTGACGTCATAAAAGTATTGCAGAACATGAATGGCCACATTGGCCATCAAATTAGCTATTTGCACAGCACGCCCGCTAATATAATCTAGATATAACCGAGCTGGATTCAATTTACAGCGGTAATTCCGCTCGGCATGGCGTGTATTTACAGCGGCCATCGATCGAGGTGAAATTGAAGCTTGTTTCAATCTGGTACTAATAGGGTATATTGATCTATCAATCATTTTGCTGTTTCCTAATTTCAAATTAGAATGTTTACACTTGACTGTGATTTATTTTACGGAAAATTACTTGTTTCTGTTCCACGGGGAATTTATGAAAATCATCATAATATTTGCATACAAATAAGCGTGCTGAACAATACAGAACGTACATGCTTAAAATATTTTGCCTCAATCATGATATGAACATTCTTATACGTAAGTAAAATACTTGCCTGTTTCTAGCGCCCTTCCAAATACATAATGTAAGTTTTATAATAACTTTATTGACGTTCCTTATGTGTAAATAAATTCATATGCGTAGTAAATTTCAGGGGATAACAAACAATAAAAGTAATAGGGATACAGAAAGCTGAAACAGCTTTGATTAAATTCATTTTTTTTCTCAGGACCCCTAAAGGCAATATTTGTAATCCTTGTGAAAAGCAACAAAGCGTTAACTTTTCTCCAGACAACTGAAGTGTCATCTCCATAAAACCTTGCAACTCGCAATAAAGACCAAGATCAAATGAAACCCAGACAAAAGATTACATTTTAATTCCGTGATAAAACTCTCTCGAATGATCGGACAATAGTGTTTGAAGATTGAATGTCGTCTTCGAGAGCTTCATAAAAGTTCAGACGTGTTTAAATGTTTTTTCTAGTGTTAAAAAATAGTTCGGTTTCAAAATGAGATTCTTCTGCTACTCCGACTGGCTGTACCCAATCTAACGAGAAATGTTACAAAGAAACTAGCATTAAGGTCCTATAACACGTTTATAATCATATGATATAGGACGTGGTTGACTATAATATAGATTTTACACCAAGATAAATAATATCCAGTAAAGGTTTATCACCAAAAGTGCAGAATAAATATTGCTGCAACTGGAGTTGAATAATAATAATCAGAATAATCAATTTATTGGTAAATAAAAATTTACATGTCAGTCAATTAACATAAAATAAAATATTTAAATTTAAAAATTAAACATAAAATTGTGCATTAAAATTAATATAATCTAATATTGTAGATACAATTTATTTATTAAACATATTATATAATTTTTAATAGTCCAAGGTACTCATCGGATTTTCCCTATAAAATCCTCCACGTTATAGAACGCCCTCTCGACAAGCCATGATTTTAATTTAGTCTTAAATAATGTCAGGCCAGGTGATAAAGTTCATACATTATAGGTATAGGTCCGATTATTGTCTAAGCCTTTAGTTCACCACCAACAAAATAAGTCTAACCATCGATTATGATGACAGATTCCTATGAAAACATGTGTAAAAAAGCTTTGATTAGGATCTAACCACCCGTTATTGTGTTGGTGAACTCGGGACAAGACAATGGATCTAGCTAGACAATGGGCACTTCAGTGTCTTTATTTTGGGAATATGCAAGAGTTACTCTAACATCTATCATGCATCCCATCAACGACCAAAATAAAGTAATTTATATTGGTAGCCAGTATTTTGGGGACTGAATCAGTTGAACTACTAATAGATTAAATATATAAATAATGCTGGACATTTTCACACAGCATCATCTAGCAGAGCTTGTGTTATGGGAACTACATGACTGATATACTACTTTTTTTTTTTGTAAACACATACATATTGTACACAGAAAACACCAAGACCCGAGACAAATGTATGCAGATCATACAAACATTTCTCCCGCAGCTGAAATCGAACCCGCAATCTGCGTCTTAGGCGGACCTTCGCCCACTGTTCCACAGATGTGTATTGTTTGCAATGGTCTGTAAACGGATCAACTGTTTCATTTATACCTTAAAACAAAACCTTACTAGTTGCTAATATTTCTGTTACATTTACACGACCAAGTTTACTGTAACATGGACCATAAAAGCAAGATACGTGTTTTAACTAAGATAAATTAGTAACGAACATTTGGGTTATTTGTGGGCAATTTAAGCAACAAGCACGTTTCGGATTATTTATACTACCTGCGCTATAAAACTGAAAGTAGACATGCCCAAGTGGGAAAGTCGTGGACAGCATTTAGATTCGAGCTAGGTATGCAAACTGTCTCCGGGCTTGACTTCTAATGCTGATGACGTGGATCAGAAATGAAACTTTAACAGATAAACACTATTTTTCTTTTTAACCGACTTCCAAAAAAGAAGAAGATTCTCAATTCGTTTTTTTTATCGTGTGTGTTTTTTATTTGATATCTTCTGCAATAATATTATTTTATTAATTCATTTTTCAATTCCGATTTTGATAATATTTATGTTATTGTATAGAGAATGAGCCATACAAGTTTTATTCCTGAGGGTTTGTTTTTTTTCCCGTAAACCTTAAAAACATCATCTTATGTAATCACGACTAGCCGAAATATTTAAGTGGGCGATTTTGCTTTTGTTTTTTATTCGAAAGAGTGTCATCTCGAGTGAGATAAATAACGTAAGCACGTGAAGATCAAAGTACTTACCTGCAGGATAGAAACCGTAAACTTGGCTTGACTGCAAACGAATATTAAATATTTACAACCGACTTGAAAAAAGGAGGAGGTTCTCGATTCGTACGTATTTTTTTGTATTATCCGATATCTTCGCCAATTATGTATCGATTTTAACGATTATTTTTTTAATGGGTAGGGTATACTTCAAATTCATATAAATTTCATGAAAAAAATTACACTACCAAGGGTGTCGCAATTTCATATTGGATATTTATCAATTGCCCGATATTAAGAGTAGGTTTTTTGACATTTAATGTCTTATAAATTGTATATTCAAATATCTAAACTCGTTGTATGACTGACTAACAATCAACGCAAAGCCTGCCCTTAGTCTCAGAGCTCTGAATAAAGAAAGGTACTTATGATGTTTAGACGTCCACTAAGACGATAATTTTCTAATACATACCCGCTACACCTTTAAGAGGGTGTAGCGGGGGGTTGAAATTTGAAGATAAACCTCTTTGCAAACTAACCCTCTGTTTCATAATTACTCCCTAACTTTAGCAACGTGCTAAAAGTTGTCAGCCTTTATTCTTTGTTTAACGTTAGAAAAGGACAGGGCTACATTTAGCGACTTGCTAAATTAGCTAGTGATTATAAAACAGAGGGTATGCCTCGAGAGTACAGTATGGAAGAAATCCTTAATAAGCATATTTAGTAATCTGAGCCAGGGGTGTAGATCGCAATAATTGCAATATTCTACAATATTAACAAGTACTTATCTTAACAATCTTAACAAGTAAGATTCTAGATGGACTGAGACGATAATGTCTTAATATCATTTATTCATAGATAGTCATCATAGATAAAATAAAGTCATCATATTTACCAACCTCTATCATTAGATCAACGTCAGAGCCATCGTGAAACAGGCAGAGCAGAGTATCACTCACCCTGATGAAGACTCTCGGAATGAGTTGATACTAAGTCGGCGTCTTCATCCTACTACTATTATAAACGCGAAAGTTTATGAGGATGAATATTTGTTACTCTTTCACGCAAAAACAACTGAACGGATTTTGATGAAACTTTACAGTAATATAGCTTATACATCAGAATCACACATAGGCTACTTTTTATCCGGGTACCACGCGGGCGAAGCCGAGGGCAGAAGCTAGACGATAATGAAAATTCGTGAAAATGTATGTTTTACAATATGAATAAAACAGACATGCTGACACTTTTGTGGCTTTTTACAAAATCGCGCTGGTTTTTCGTAACATCGTTACATAAGATTTATTTTTATTTTGTAATCGGTTAACTTGTTTACCCTTCATTTTTGTTTTAATCTGCCTAGTCAGTTGCGAACGTCCCAATCAACAAAGTTTAAGGTTTTACCGTTAACTTTACGATTAGCCCTTTCGGACTTGATAATGAAACTTTCAGATTACCTACTTTAACTTGGAGAGAACTGCCCAAATACCCTCCAGACAGTTGTGCTACTGAAAAATTATTAAAATGTTTGAACTTTGGCCTTTTAACTCATTATTATCTTCATCAACAGGCTGATGAATCCGCTGATAGACAAAGCCGGGGAGGCTTTGTCTATCAGCGGATTCATGAGTTCCATAGCTAACGATCTTCAGCCACCGACTTTCCGGTCTGTCAGATGAGGGCCTTCAACTAGGTCAGGTTCATGGTCGCCTTTCGAGAACCATTATACCCCGGCAGTGGCTTAGCCTGCTCGTTAACTTTTTAATTTTGAGCATTGTTATTCAACGGGGTAATGTAGCCTTTTGGGTGGTACTCTGCCTGCGGTCTATGATTTAAACTCTGTTTTCTACCTGTAGTCCTGTCACTAAAAAACAGTCTTGTTTTCTTAGTCTAATATTATTTCAATTTTTAAAATAGTCGTATTTATTCTGTTGTATATATAAATAAATGAAACCTGTTTATTTTTAAGAACTATATTTGAGCTCGAGAACGAGAAGTTCTGTAAAACAAAAAGTGAGCGTAAGCAATTTATTTCGAAAATTAAATTGGGCTTGCAACCTACTTGCACAACGCGGGCATGTTTGGACCTGCTTCTGACTATTCCCTACTTGGTATCCTCAAAGATCTACTAACTGTGTACGTATCTGAGGATGCCTATCATGCGGAATACAGTCGTGAACGTGTTTGTTTTGTTTTGATGCATTCTAACACAACATAGCTGTCGTCCACCGCACAATAAAGGAGATAGTCTACCATATAGAGGCGTTCTGATGAGCTTCCGCGTCCCGTGCGTGCAGTAAATAATTCCTTTGGAAGTTTATTATACGGACATGTGCGCCAGCGACCGCAAGGGCGACCGTTTTGGCGAGACTGCATTATTGAGCGAAGTGGAACTGTACCTATAGCGAGCCAGAGGCACATTCAGGGACATTCCCAAAAGTTGAAGTGGATTAACAAGCATTCGTCAGCTGACGTCAACTTCAATGTCAAAGAAAGAGTGCTCTTTCTACCCAAACAACAATTAGCTATTTTGAAGCCTTATATTTTAGTTTTCTGCATTGGGATTTTCTTTAAATTAAAATGTAATAATCCAGGAAACCTTAACTATTTTGAAAAACATGTTTAATGATAAGTACCCTACAGAGGACGATAAGCAAAGAAAAAAATATCATTCCCCTCTTTACATGGACTGGGGCACGCGAAGAAGTGAATGCGTTTTATGGTATTGTTTCAACTTTGTTAAAAAAAAACATTTCATGAGCCATTCAATAACCAAATTTTCAAGAGAAAACGGGATGTACAAATATTTATGATACAGACGGTTAGATAGATGGAGATGACGAAACTATACGGAATTATTTTCATGATTTACCTTCGTAACCCTATAATTACAGAAGCACAAAAGACGTCCTTGCTGAAGGCGTTATCTTCAATATGCATTCAATATAAGCTGACTTGGGGCAGTCCGCCCCTGTTCATTTATGAGTGCGAATATAATGATTGGTGACGATTTGATTGAATCGTGATATGATGTATGTTGAGTCATTTGTTGCGTCGACACGTTGATTGTATAAATCATGTCCGAGCCAGGAGAGTTACATATTATTATCATTCATTACCTACCTTGATTTCAATAAAATGTTGAACTCTAAAATTCGAACGGCGTTTAATAAGAGGCATTATTTATAACTGAGCCCTATTGTGTTTCGATGTCAGCTACACAAAATAGTATTTTAATCCTCCGACGGGCATATAAACTGGTCAAGAAATTAGAGATTTTATCATATCCCATACAAAAAATCTCAGCGGAACTCGAAACCGCGATCTCTAGCTTGGTACGCGGGGGCTATACCAACTAAGATACCAAGTTTCTAGAAGGAACTCCTCATTATGAAGTTACTCAGCGTAGATTCGTGAGAATAAGAAGGGGGTAGAGGCAAGTCAAAACCTACGCCAACGTTTTGTTGGGCTAGTGAATTATATAATAATTCACCAAAAAAATGTAAATAGCTACACCTGGGACATCTATGATAAGTCATCCGGAACGTCTACAAATAAGGAACCTCCTGAGTAGAAAACTTTAGAATGCAACCACAGTGGCAAGCTTCCATTCAATTACTCCAACAAAAGGGCAACTTTCCATTAGAAAATTGGTTTATTAATATCATTAAGATGAGACGTAGTTTTCCATCCCAAGAAACTTCGAGAAAGCTCAACTTGTTGCAAATGAAGTCATTTCTTGTTAGGGTATACCTCGTTTGCATACAATAAAGAAACGCTAAATGAATTAGGTTGGGTGCCTGGGTTTAAATTAAACGCTAACTTGAATTTTGTATTTTATTAATTTAACGAGAGACTCGATTCACCTTGGAGAGTTTTCGCCGTAGTCATAAGTGACTTTTGCAAGTTTCGATCGTTAGAGAGAAATTAGATCTACATAATGTTTTAAAGCCTTACTGCTGTATTGTTTACAGAATTAAGAAAAAACAGAAGAAAAGTTTACGCTGTCATTTGAAGATGAACTTTATTCCCGAGTAAAATAAAATGAAGGTTAATTTAAATAGAGTTTACCAATTGTCTGGAATTAAAATTGAGTCTTCCAGAAACCAAACACGAACGAAACGCAGAATTAATTTCGATTTCTGCATCGGGACAAAAAATCTTTGTCTGATCTGGGGTTTAGACAAATACCACTTTCTATTGGCGTTAACGCCTGCGGAAAGAAATAATTGTATGGACATGATATTAGCTGTGGAAATGTCGCGTGACAGCTGCCATGTTTTACCATAACAAATTTTCTTTAGCGTGAAAGGAAAAGTAAGCGTGAGATATTTGTCTAGACCCCCTTAAGATGTTAGTTCCAACGTTTCGTCACTATTTAATATAGCAAAGGTTTCGCGAACATGGGGCTTAAAAATTAGGCGTTCCTGCGTTTTCAAACGTAGAAATTACAATTATAATCATAATTCAGCTCGTACCCACCCACTGCTGGGCTTTTCCAATTTGTGTCTTCAGCGAACCACAAAGTCAAAGTCAATAGGTTTTTATTCTTTGAAATCACAAGGGTAATATAGAAACATCAGCTTAAAAACTACGATTTAAAAAATCAAGTGAATTTACGCTGATTCCTTGACCCAGCCTAGAAGAACCAGGCAACAAACTCTGCTTGATTTTTTTTTATGTTCCTTCTATAATAACGCGTAACACAAAAAAAAAACAGACAATTAAATGACTTCTGTGGCGCAGTTTTGACGCAGAAGGTTACGGGTTCGATTCCTGCCAAGGGACAAATGTTTGCATAATCTACAAATAATTGCATCAGGCCTGGATGTTTTTTATGTAAAACATGTAGTTTTTTAATGAATTATAAGTAAATGAGTAGTATATCAGTCATGTATTTCCCATAACACAAGCTCTGCTTAGTTAGGGGCTAGATGGTTATGTGTGAATAATGCCCAGAATTATTTATTTATTTTATTTTGTTAATTAATTTTCTAAATGCCTTTCAAATAGTGACGTGGCGTAAAGAACGACTAGGCAAGCTACGCAACGTTGCTTCGGAGATCTCTATACCGGTAGTTCCGAAAGTGTTCATACGCCTAGCTAGGTCAACCGTTTACTACTAAAACCTAACTATAATGGTCACTAAAACTACATGCTTTCTAAAAGTGGTTTTCAAGTTTATGGCAAAAGCTTAAAGGCTTAATTTGAGCTTAGTTAAACACCATCGACGTGTTATTGCTTATCTTAGCATAAGAAAGCAGCTCATATTTCGGTATAGCATATGATTCAACATGTTCAACATTTTAAAAGCTTTTATATTACAAAATACTTATATTCCACATCCTGAATGTACTCCCAAAAACTGACCACCTAGGGGTAGCCTCTGGTCGTGCCAAGGCACTATCTCTAGTAAAGACTTAAATATTTTTTTACCGATAAATGTTCAATTTATGACTTTTTTATGAGTTCTGTACACTCAGCCTAAGGTATTTTATGTATTCACATGTTGAAATAAGATATAGAAAAGTCATTATAAAGGATCGATTGTCAACAAAACGTTCTGAATTGTCACGTTTTGTTGATCGTTAAGATCTTCCTCATGAAGACCTTCCGCGACAACGCTTGCTCTCTCGGAAGACAGGAACATGTCATCATCAACAGCATGTAGAAGTCCATTGCCCGACACATACCTACTGGACAGAAACATGTCTATTCTATAAGGTCACACATCATAAGGTCACAATAGTCACAAACACTTCCCTGGCCTAAAGATACAACAGAAATCCCAATAGCTTTTCCCCTAAGGTGATGAATAGGAAAGGTGATGAGAACTTGTGCAAACTATTCGTATAAGTTGAGGTAAGGTATACGTCCCGAAATATTTCAGACGGTTATAGCGTCTCCACGTCTGGATTGTATCGAATCACAGGTGGAAAGGTATGGCCTGTTATACAGAGGGTATAATAGAAAGGAGGCATTTAAACCAAACTCTTTAAAACTTTTGGGTCTAGTGGCAAGGCGGGCGAATAGCCGAATGAGACGCCACAGGTGCGGGTTCCAAATGTTCTTCAGGTATTGGTATTTTTCAAACTTTCCCGATCATTATAATGTGTCGCCCCGTGACCACGACTTTTGAAACACAGTCGAAACGTCGGGAAAATAATTAAAAAAGGTAAACTAAAATTGGTTTCTTTTATAGCGGGATTACAGACAATTATGTTAACTTATGTGCCTAATAATAAACCTACCTAACCCCTGAAACATGAATAATAAGTTTTCAAATTTTCTTAGCGTAAATAAAGTTGAGATGAGAGCTTTGAGAAGTATGTATGTGCAGTGTGATTTTGGGAGATAGAGTGAAGAACAGAGCGCGTTGTGAAGTGAACAAGATGACCAGTGATAAGATGGATATTAAGGAATGATGGACAAAACAAGTATCCTAGTAGATAGACAAAGAGTACCTTAAACTGAAGAATATTTTGGAATTAAAATTATCGTGGTTTGGTAACATTTTAGAATATTACTACGACTATACCATGTACTTTACTATTCCCCTGCTGAAGTTTCGTTGACTGTTTAGAGGTCCTTCCTCATGAGCACCATCCGCGACCATACTCGATGGAACTAAGAACGGTCAACGAAACGTCAGCAGGAGAATAGTAAAGTACGTGGTACAGTCGTAATAATATTCTAAAATGAAGAATATTTATTAAGAATGCGATGAGACTATGAAGCAAAAGTGAGTATGTCAGGATCGTAGCGTAAGATTACAAGTACACAGCTTTATACCTCTTCTACTCTAACCCTACCATTTGTAGAACTGATACGAACTTTCCCGTAACTAGTGTCCCAAAGGAGCTATGATTCGACCGCGCCGTACTCTTCCTAACTTCTTTTTGTTTCGTTTCTCGGCTTACTCGTTATTTTTATCAGCTACACCTTCATTTATCAAATTTTTTATTGAGTGCCAAAGAAAAGTGTACATATTAGTTAGTTTTTGTTTTGAATTATTCAATTCAATTAAATTTTTTCATCTTTTGACTAATTACATATTCTTAGATATAAGGATATTAGGAATTAATAGTCTTCGTCAGTTTGAAACTGAAGCTGGTTACTGTTATTTCTACGTTTCTATTATTTACCGGGAACTTATTGAAATAACTAATTTCATCAAAGTTCACAGACTTCGTTACATTTTTCCACTAGTAAAATCTTTATGCCTATTAAAACGTGCACAAAACGGTCAAGGTATAACTATCGTGAGAGTTATACCTATAGGTTTGATAGATTAAAAGCCCAGATAGACCCCACTAATAAAATATGAACGACGAAAAATACCCTTCACGTCGATCAAGATAATCCATATCTATGGTATGGACTATCTTGTATAAAATGTATGCAATTTCTGGACGTGATGCTTGATAAAACAAATAATAACGCGCCGAATATCTATCGTGACATAGAACTTTATAATACAGCCCTGACACCATCTGACGCACTGGGTAGGATTTCCTGTATCAAACATTACTCATACGCTTATCAAAGCTGCAGCAAATATTTGACGATGGCGAAAATATGTGACTCCCTCGTGGAACCTTGACTACTGACTTTTCCCGCACAGGAGAACCTATACTTTTCGTGTATCAGCTGGCATCTCTCACATCACACCACGAGGGCTCCAAAACCAAATAAATCGCGCTCATTCGTTATTAGCGCATTTTTCCTACGATTTACCAGCCAGTCCTGCGTCAAACTGCCATCGATTTCCCCTTCTGGCTTCATTCCAACCTCTTTTCTTTTAATATATTTGCGAAAAGATTTGGACTTACTAGGTTGCGAGCCGGGTATACACAAGTCGTAATGAGAATCCATACCTAAAGGCAGAGTGAAACCAAAACTAACACGCTTATGACTATAATCCCTAATTGACAAACTAAATACTCAAATTATTATTTCAATAAATAAATAAATAATCCTGAGATCTATACTCAGTACGAAGATCCGTGAGGATACCAATGTTTAGAGTGCAGACAAGCAAGCCCATTGCCGCCAGAACACTAAGCGATGTTTAGATTTTTTGGTTCTACGGCATAATGTTTGCGTTCCCTGTTTTGTGCCCACACAAAAAAAAGTGTCTACGACCGGGTTCCGATCTCGGTTTACGCAGAGTAACCAAGAAAATACTAGTCTCATGAATGATAAAAGAAGATCAGAGTAGACTTTGCTACAGCCACTATGTAGGCATCGCGGGGACACCTAAATCAATTAGTCACTGAGTAATAACTAGGTAGTATCTTTTCTGTCTTGTTAGAAGTGTTAAGGTTCGCCATGATACGGTGTACCTATGTAAAGGCTGCTCAGATAACGGTCTGAAGTGGCCAGTTACTGTTAAGTATATCTGATTGAAGGTTGAAGTTGGAATATCGTCAATATATAGAGAGAGCTCCTCAGTGAGTGTACGGCTCTGGTTACGTAATAAGAAATGCTGGCATTACATCGGTAGTGGCAATAAAGGATGTGCTTGTCATGTTCGCCTCATAACGCTCTTTGTTTGAGGAAATGGAATATACGAATTGAAATGAATAGGTCATTTCTACCTACAATACTTGCCCGTAATTCATATGATCCCTATTTTGTAGGTTAATGGTTAAACCCCTGAAAACAGTTCTTTATACTTAATTTTGGGGATTCTGTGTATGTATTGTTTACACGTAAAGAGACCGTAAAGAGACTGAATTATGCACTTCATATAAGATGGTGTATATTACAATTTATCTCCGAAACTGATTGTAATGCGGTTTTTGCAACCGATTCGTATAACTTCAAGAATGCAAGAAACCCAGATGAGTCTTATTTCGCAAGTCACTAGGGGGCGCTGTCATAGAGTTGAAAATACCGACGTTAAATGTTTGAAGTTTAAATATAAAAAAAATACATTTAAATTATGTATTTTTTTTATATTTTGCTTACATTTTAAAGATTTGTTAAAATTATGTGCAATCAATGCAACGAACTGTGACGTAAGAATTAAGCTGGGGAATCTATTTCTGGACTGTAGGGTCAGTCTACGGAACTATAAATCTTTGTGAATTATACAGTAACAAAATCCAGGTGTCGATGTCCTTTTGCTTACAGCGTCTCTTTTTGTATGCTTTATAAATAACCAAGCACCTGTCTAACCGAGATAAAGATACCACCTCTAGCATGTACCGTTCGGATCTCGTCTCCACAACAAACACCCCTGCAAACAAGTCTGCACATAATTAGCAGCTCGTTGGTTATTCACCAATCAATATGCAAGTACCGAGGTTTATTTATCAGCTGAGAGGGTTGTCTGCTAGTTTTCATAAATAGCCGGACTTAATTAAAACTTTATTATTTTCTCGAGATCGCAGACGTCACTTTAATTGACAATTTCGTGACTAGAAGAAGTTCATAATTTCTTTGTACTATGTCGAAATCAAGATACATAAAACTTTACTTCATTATTTTAAATTTGTCTAATTATACGCTCATCATCATCATCACCATCGGTCTTTACAAGTACACTGCTACACATAGTTTTTCCTATAGGACGAAGGTCATGAACTGCCTTCCTGGGTGCATCTGGTGGGAAACCTTCCTATATTGCGATGTCCGGTTCGTGATCACCATTCAAGAACTTTTATTCTCCAGCGGTTGTTGGTTGTTGTTAAAATAAACCGTGACAATAAGGATATTATTACGACTATTCTGCGTACTTTACTATTCACCTGCTGACGTTCCCGTCTCACGACCGTGCTCGCATTGTCGCGGAAGTGTTTATGAGGATCTCTAAATGGCCAAAAAACGTCAGCAGGAGAATAGAAAAGTACGTGGTAAAGTCGTAATAATATCCTAAAGTGATACCAAACCACGATAATTACAATGATGTGACAACCCATGTTTAAAAAAACTCTGTTTAAATCGGCAAATTAAAAAAATATGAAGTTCCGGCCATTTTCCGACTCTATCTTACGACTGGTGGCCTGGAAGCCCTATATGGCCGGGCATAATATGATGTATAGTCTGAGCCCTCGAGACGCCTTCATCATTTAGCACGGGACCGTTGCTTGCGGTTTCAGGACAAATTGCTAGGTAGTTATATAAGGCACAGCCATTGATTTTGGCTCATGAACATGGTTTTACTTATACAAGATGGTGTTCACCAAACACCTTTGTATAAGCTAGTAGACAACCATGGTTTCGGACCTCCGATAGCAAAGAACAGTCTTTCCAAAGCACGTAAAGCGCTTACCTTTAAATGTCATGAACGACTGCGCGAGCTACGCTATGAGCATTTCTGAGGATCTATCCTGAGTTTATATCATGTCAAAACGGTGACCGTTTCGTAATAATTTTAACGTATTTGTAATTCTGCTTAGACGCTGAGGACTTGGTGACAGTACAGATTTAATGGAATATCTGAGTTTACATTTATACCGAATTAGTCGTCCTTAATTTAAATCACATCTTTATAAAGATACACAATAATCCTTTTGCCTTCACAACAAAACGGCATCCCTCAAAGACACATCGTAACACAGGAGGGCGATTAAAATTCCTTCATCATTTAGCACGGGACCGTTGCTTGCGGTTTCAGGACAAATTGCTAGGTAGTTATATAAGGCACAGCCATTGATTTTGGCTCATGAACATGGTTTTACTTATACAAGATGGTGTTCACCAAACACCTTTGTATAAGCTAGTAGACAACCATGGTTTCGGACCTCCGATAGCAAAGAACAGTCTTTCCAAAGCACGTAAAGCGCTTACCTTTAAATGTCATGAACGACTGCGCGAGCTACGCTATGAGCATTTCTGAGGATCTATCCTGAGTTTATATCATGTCAAAACGGTGACCGTTTCGTAATAATTTTAACGTATTTGTAATTCTGCTTAGACGCTGAGGACTTGGTGACAGTACAGATTTAATGGAATATCTGAGTTTACATTTATACCGAATTAGTCGTCCTTAATTTAAATCACATCTTTATAAAGATACACAATAATCCTTTTGCCTTCACAACAAAACGGCATCCCTCAAAGACACATCGTAACACAGGAGGGCGATTAAAATTCCTCCATTGTGGTCCGACTGCCATTGTTTTCCCGTTTTCCATCTACCTATGAGGCTGTGACGTCATAAACACGGAACTGAAATTAAACTCTTTTAATGTGTGTTCAATTTATGCGTAATATCAGAGTTATTTCGGTTGTAGCTGCAATTTATGCGGCGATATAGAAAGTTTAAACGTATCAAGCGAATAAGTAGTAAGATAATTCATTTTTACGTTAATTAAACGAATTTGAATTTCATTCATTAGTACGTTTTTCGGACAATTTCGTGTTCAAATCCGCTTGGCTGTATAAATGCGTGGAAGCTTCAAATCGAGGCAGCATTACTGGTTGTTTTTACTTAATGGATTTTCCATTACCCTTCTATCTGTGACGTCATAACATAACCCTCACTTCTAATTAAAGCCCTTTAATGCGACGGTATGAACTTGATTTGATTTTAAGGTGTCATGGGTCCAATCAATAAAAGGGTTTCGTCGCTCTCTGTGACGAGTATTCAGTGGAATTCAAATGTGGGTGTACTATTGTTATGTGGGAATTGAAAAGGCTTTTAAGGAGATTATATGACTGTTCTTGGGTATAGATTTTTATCGGATCCGCAAAATCATACATAAAACAGCGGCAGCAATAAATTGAATCTCAGTAATAAATACCATGGCATAAGTTGGGCGTGAAAAAACTATAGCCCATGACTTGCACGCACCCAAGTCGTTTGTATTATGAACCCTGGCAACACTCCAAAGTAGCCATTTCAAATAATTTTAAAGAGGAGAGAACTTTGGCCTCGGGAAAAGTGACCTATTATTTCAGCTAGCATTCTTATACCTTGTTTTCTATAGTTTTCATAAAAATATTTTTTGGTTCATATTTTACATACTACTTTGAGATTTTACCTGAAAAACTCTATTGAAGATAATCTTTTAGTAGCTTTCTTTCAGAACTTTCCAGAGGCGGTAGGCTACACTTTACTCAGCTACATGCTATTTCTACTTACTGCGTGATATCCTCCATAAAAACCTTCTCACCACATAAGTATGCATCATTTGTATGCAGACAATACTCCATACCTAGGAATCCATGAAAAAGGGTTCCATACAAACAAATGCAAATATTTTAAAAGGCTCGAGAGCGGCGTGAATACAAAAACTTTCACCGAAGAAAAACGGCGGTCCTTTTAAGGGAACCCATCGGATGAGCTATTATTCAACATGGCTAAAGTAAGCATAATGATGTATGATTGTAATTAAGATATTGCTGTGTCGTTTAAGGGACGATTGAGTGTGTGGATGAAAGAAGCGTGGTTTGGTCAAAATAACCAAATAAATAAATAATGGACATTTTTCACACATCATCATCTAGGCCTAAACTAAGCAGAGCTTGTATTATGGGAACTACATGACTGATATACTTACTACTTATATACTTTTTTTTTGTAAATACATACATATCATACCTGACAAAAAGCCCACAAAGCAAAAACAAAATACATTTACACAACATTCGTTGATTTTCCCGTTGAGGCAATGCAACGCAAGGACAACGAAACTAAAATACCCTGACTCCTCAATTTTCATCGAACCATCGAACGGTTTCCGGTTTACTCTCTCCGGTTTTTCCATCGAACATACTCAAAATTGGGTGAATCCCGGTAATAGATTTCCTTAGCTCTCCACAAAATGTTCAATAGTGCCTTACGCGAAAAGGTTATGAACTGGGCTGAATGGATCCTGACAAATTCAATAAAGAAGCGTGCCTTCAAGAAATTTATGTTATTGACCGGATTATGCTGAGTGACGTGTGAGAACCAGACGCTCACGAGGACTTTAGCACTGCGAATTGGCTTTCAGCGTAAAATGTACTTTATCGCTGTACCTTTAGATTCAGTGTGCCTCATATTAGTGCAGTTATTTAGAATAGCTTTTGGCTGCGAGTCTCGTTTCGTAAAAGCTCAAATTGAACTACAGTTTTCACTCGTGAGTTCTACAACTGTGTTGTGAACTGTGTCTGTGAAGAAGTGTTTTCTATAAGTGATTATTTTGCACGACACTACCTACTGTTATTTCTTCTGTGACTGTGCAACCAGTTTCCTCAGACCCATGGGATCTGAGAACTTTCCTTCATTAGCTATAACAGCATAGATCTATCTAATATGGGGTGGGGGGGTTTATTGATTGTTCCGCCAAACACCTTTTCCGATGCGTCAGCTCGAAGGGGCTTATTCTACATATTGCGTTAAACGGTTCCTTGTCCCGTCATGTTTGTGATTTATTACTTTTGCCAAGTTCGATATATCAGAAACTTTGACTTTTGCTTTTTCTTTTTATTTATATAAAGACGGGCTTTGCTTTTAGTCATCCATCACAGATCTGAATTGCAGGATATCTGGATACCAGGTTTGTATTGGTCCGGATCATTTGAAAATGTTACATGTTTAGTTTAAAAAGCCAGGAACACAAATGGTTTCTCGAGGTAAAGCTTCGTAGGAAATCTTCTTGCACGCACATAACGAGTTTATATGACAGAACAATTAAATTTGTTTATTAATTTTGTATGCATGTACATTTTCCAGGATAACTAGGACAGTTTTCCCTGTGGAGACAGGAGACAGTTAGAAATGAACAAATCCCAACAGACATGGAACTAATCATGCAAATGTGTCTAACTAATTAATTACCATGACAAGACAATTCCTTGTCCTGAAAATTTATTGACCGTCTAAAGTTACCTTGCTTGAAATTAACGAGTATATGTGTGCATAAAATAGTTGATTCTTTAGAGCAGTGGTGTAGTAAAAAGGATCCCGACTACCGATCCCTATGTCGTGAGTGTCATTAGAATCCATTGCACAATTTTTTTTAAAAATACCTTCTTCATTCTTTTTAACGACGAGGAAAAACGGAAAAACCGATATAAATAATGAAACGTGGTGCATCACTTGCAGACAAAGCTCCGAAGTTAAAATCAAAAGGTTTGTATTAATCAAAGTCCCAAAAATTCATTTTGATACGTTGTTTTATCTTAATAAATTTAAGCTTAGAAGAATCTCAAACGTGTATATGTCTCCGCCTTCATACGAAATCCTGGTTTTAGTGTTCTATACCACAGAAGGTATAAATTTAAAGCAGTCCATAGAAAACCTCTTTGTCCCGCAAAATTTATAAAGGAAATATCGAGGGTCGGAGCATAAGTTCCACTCAGAAGGTCTTTGTTTTAAACCTCTTTCATCGAGCGAGCTAGTTTATTAAAAGGTCCAAGTTTCCCCGTAAATCGGCAGTATTTATATCACTTGGGGTCTTTTCTCGATGGTTATTGGTTATGGTCATTGCTGTGATTTGAAATTGTTTATGATAAGTGTTATGATCAAGATAATGCTGACCAATGTAATTTTTATGAAACTCACCCGTAGCTACATTTAAAAGAATTGAGTCATCTCCTTTATGGTGAATAAATTGCATATATGCAACTTATTAACGTCATAATTTACTGGTAAGGTACCTGTGAACTCGTATACCTTTTAGATTTGATAACAATCTACACACAGCTTTAACCATAACTATTGGAAACCATTTTTTTTATATGGCGGATATGTGTATCAGAATCAGTGTCGCAAACTACGAGTATAGGCGAGTCAAAACGTCAGCATCATCTAGCCTCAAACTAAGCAGAGCTTGTGTTATGGGAACTACGTGACTGATATACTACTTATATACTTTTTTTGGAAATAAATTCATATTATAATAGGTTGGGGAAAAAGTTTCTTCGCATTTTTTAAGAAAATTCAAAACATTTTTTAATATAGTTTATTTACATTTAACTAAAGTATGTAGGTACCATTTTGTTCGATAACTTTTTGCCATTTTGTAGGCAGGGACATGATCCCATTGCTATAAAAACTTTGGGGCTTCTGTTCAAAATACCGCGACAAGTGGTTTTGGCAGTCCTCTCGTGATGTTAACCTGACACTGCCTAAAGAATTCTGAAGAGACCGAAACAGGTGGAAATCTGAAGGTGCAAGGTCAGGACTATACGGCGGATGCATTAACACATCCCAGCCAAACTCTCTTAATTTTTGCTGAGTGGCTAAAGATCCACTTTTCATCACCAGTTATCAGCTTCTTCAAAAATGGTTCGGTTTCATTACGTCGTAATAAAGAATCACAAATGAGAACACGGTTCATTAGGTTTCTTTCAGTGAGCTCGTGAGGTACCCAAATATCGAGCTTTTTTGTGTACCCAGTTTTTTTCAAATGCGCCAAAACTGTTTTGTGGTCAATTCCCAGTTCTTCAGCTACGTCGTAACTACTGATATGCCGATCTTGCTCCACTTTTTCAAAAATGGCATCCATTTTATCCGTAATAGGGCGACCAGAGCGACGTGCATCTTTGACATCAAAATTTCCGGATTGAAAACGCTTAAACCAAATTTGTGCTACTCTCACAGACACTGCACTAGGTCCATAAACATCGCAAATTTTTTTCGCGGCTTGCGTTGCATTTTTACCTTTTTTGTAGTAAAATTTTAAAATGTATCGAATTTCTTCATTAGATTCACTCATCTTAACAGTACGAAAAACAAATAAAAATCACACATTTTCCTAATTTGAATTTGGAATTATCTTCTTTAAAATTTAAACTTTTAATGATACCAAAACCAGCCAGATACAAATAGTATAGCCAAAGAGATTTTATTACAAGTTCATACATACAATAATGCGAAAAGACTTTTTCCCCAACCTAATACATAGAGAACACCCCGACTCGAGACAAACATGAATGTTTGTATGAAAAACCATAATATACATAATATAATGTTAATAAAAAACGAGTCCGAGGGTTTTCCTAATATACAATTCCAAACCAATAGAATTCATTTGATAAATAAAAAACCTGTCTGTTTTGTAATATTTACAGGACTGAGGACTGATATAAGGTTTTTTGGCAGTTTATGTATCCTATATTCATCTCTCGCATAACGCATAATATTATTTTGGTGCGTATAACACTAGGAGATGCAACGGGAAGGTAAGTTTGTATAGAAAAAAAAACGCAACGCGGACGTAGTCGCGGGGCATTCCAATAGTACATAAATCAATTTCAAACATAACTAATCTGTATCCGCCCACCTCATGTCCTACACATTAATTCCCAATTCTTATTTTTAACCATTTCCCATTTTGTTCTGTTTCATCAGTCTTCCGGACATTTGGTTTATACATCTGCGAAGCCGTAAATCTGTTCGTTTGATCGCGGGCCCTTGTCCGTCGCTACAGCCCCTTAGGGACATCGCCGGTGATTCTAATCCCGTACAGGTGCCATCGGAGTTAGGCTATTGATTGAGTGTTGTGAAGTTGTTTTGATTAATTTAAAACGGTCAGTTTGTGAGATCAATTGTTGATGAAAGTCTTAATTGCTGTTGGGAATTCATTTGGTTTAACAATGATTTAAATTAGGTATGGGCAAACGTGTGTTGCGTCTGTTGGGAGTGAAATAAATATTTTAAAAAACGTTATAACAAAGAGTTTAAAAGGTGAGCATTTTGAAATGTTCCGAGGACCGGGGATGCAGATAGGCCGAAGAAATTCAGGTTGTCGAACAGTCTCCCCAGCAGTTTAGAAAAAATCTCAACTGTCATATTGTCCTAACACTGCACTAGTATTAACAATATCGAAGTTGTCAATTTTTAATAATTTATTATATGAGTTATGTTACAATTTTTAATGGGACTACGAGAACCATGGTGCCACAACACCAACAAATCGCACCTAAGAAATATATATGTAGAGTAAGCGAACATTGCTGGTTACTCACCCGCCGGGCCAGCAATGTCGTACACATCAGTTAGTACATAAGGCCATCAAAGTCGCAGAGAAAGGCACATGACAAAAGAGGCTGGACGAAGCGAAGGCCTTTATAACCATTCATGGCCACCTTCATGGTTACAATGCAAAAATCCAGTAAAATTTATAAAAATAAACAAAGTACAAAATGATCTTGAAATCTCTGTTCGTGACATTCGTGGATACGTCTAGTTATTTCTACGGAAGTGTATCAAATAGCGAATCAAACTCTAAAACTGCGTTCCAACAAACACTTTACACAGTTGACACAAATGCAGTCGTATCGCTCAACACGCGTGTACATATGTAATTGATCCCAACGCTATTCTAGCTCACCGTCTTAACGAGCATACAAACAATTCTGAACCTTGTCTTTTGTTGGATACGTCTGAAAGTATGGTGTAAGAAAGAAGATTTTTTGTAAACTTTTTACGTCAAATTACTACGGAACCCCATGGGAAGTTGTAATAGTGTACTTAGTTACAAGAACAGTAGTCGATAGGGAGACTACGTTATTGTTTTATTGTGCCACTTATTGTGATGTCTAGCTGAAGTTTATTTTTTAGGATTCAGTATCCAAAGGCTTTAGATTTTACATTAGTAAGGGCCCGGTCAAACCGACGCGGTGGCGGAGCGATATGGCCATTATATCGGGAACACAACATTGTGTGTTCCCACATTAAGCTTTGGAATGAACAAATGAAAACTTTGATGTACTTATTATGAAATAAACAATAACTCATTAAAAATAAAAGGTACGGGCGGCGGTTGGAATGTTTTGTACGTAAATTAAAATAGCCACGGCCAATGATGACCATTAGAAATCAAATTGAGAAACACCACAGCATTTTTAGTTCTCAAAGATCTTATCTCAAGAACTTCCACATCATCATCTATCTATACTATATTACAAAGTGGAAAAGGTTGTAAGTTCGTATGTACCTTTCACCAATATTAAGAATGAACTTCAGGGTGGAGGTTGGTACTACCATATTAAAATAAAACGGCTTTTCGTGGAGGCCAATCTTGCAACGTAAGTCGACGAAAACAGTGGAGCGTTGTTTTCGAACGCTACTTTCCATCGGCTACTTTTTGTCCAGGTACCACGCGGGCGAAGCCGTGGGAAGTAGTCGAATACAAAATTGGAGCACTAGGGACTTAACAGACATCACCATCAACAGCCTGTAGAAATTCACTGCTGAAGATTTCCCATAAAGAGTGCCATGCCGGGCAGTCTTGGGCTACCTCTTTTTACCGACTTCCCGCACGATTCAGTCCATCGGGACCTTCATTGCGTGACCTCAAGCGGTTCGTGGTCGCCAATTAAGGGAAATGTTAATCTGTGGACTTCTACAGGTTGATGATGATGGACGCGTTATGCCTAGCTGGTTAGGTTAGGTTTATAAATTATAAATTATTATAAATGCGAAAGTTTGTGAGGATGGATGTTTGTTACACTTTTACGCAAAAACTACTGAACGAATTATAATGAAACTTTACAGTAATATAGCTTATACATCAGAATAACACATAAGCTACTTTTTATCCGGGTACCACGTGGGCGAAGCCGATGGCAGAAGCTAGTAATAAATAAGCCGTTTCGCTACGGATGCCGAAAGCCTTCACATTTATTACGTTCGAAATAATAGGGCCCAGTTTCCTACATTTGAAGATTTGATATTATGTTATAATACGTTACCAGCCAAAATATAGGGCGATATTCTTGCACAAAAATATTTTCCTAAACTTTGAATGGTTCGGCATATAAGTAAATTATGAGCACGTCGATAGCAGGCGATGAAAGTTTTCCAGCGCCAATCTATCCACATCTTGTTGTGCCTGTTGTCTCACCTCACGAACTGTCATTCACACTATTCGCCTTTTCTCCACGATAATATTATAGCGATATGTTTTTTCGTTCAGGTTTCTGTGGTCCAAACGGAAGCTACGAGATTGTTTTTGATAGTATATGCTGGCCTGAGCACAGACTGTCATAGTTTTTGCAAGCGAAACAAAAGATAGATGTTGTGATATTGTATCTAGGTGGGAAGTGTATAGGAATACAAGTTATTATTTAATTTTGTAAAAATTTGGCTTCCTTTACGTGGTGATACATATATAATAGCTAAGAACCTTTTTTGATACTATACAATGAAAAAAAAAACACAGGCGAACAAACAACAATATGTTAATCCAAAAGTAAACATCGGCGCTTTCGCGGGTAAAAATATTTTTATTTCAAAATCAAAATATTTTTATTTGAACATAAACTATGGCATACGGTAGACACCAACTTTTCAAGAATAGTTTTTGATCATGGAAAATATGTACAATCTATCGAGTGCAATCACTGAAATAAAAAAATATTGAAAGGTATTCAAAGAATTAAAATAACCAAAGTTTGTAAGACAATACACGACACGCTTTATAATAAATCTTTCAAAATGTTAACAAATATTTCAAAACTCTTATACCTTGGAACAAACTAATAGCAGACTGGGAGAAGCAAGGATAATTTGCGATTTGCGCCGCGCCGAGGTTCTGCTTTCACCTAGACGTAGCAACCTAGTCACGAGATATGTGATGTTCCATAGGCATTTTTGTGTGACACGTTCCACTTGTGATCGTGCACTTGGCTAATACTTTTATAGCTCACTAGCTCAGCCCACGGCTTCGCCCTAGTGGTACCCGAATAAAAAGTAGGCGATGAAAACTATCTGTTACCTTGAAGGTAGCTCTTACCGTTGTTTCTTGCCTTTTTTTCCTGGCTTGGTCGCGGAGGAACAGGCAGAAAAAACAGCACTCACTATTTTTTTTTTTTTACCAATTATCAATAAAAAAAAACACTTTATGCTACTAGCTTCTGCCCACGGCTACGCCCACGTGGACCTAGATAAAAAGTAGCCTGTGATATTCCGATGTAGAAGCTATATTACTGTGAAGTTTCACCAAAATCCGTTCAGTAGTTTTTGTATGAAAGATTAAAAAACATCCATCCTCACAAACTTTCGCGTTTATAATAGTATTAAGATAAGATTTTATTCCACCGTGAGTTCTAAGCATATTGTAAAAACGGGAATTTTCACGTTCCGTTCTAGCAGTGTAGGCACTGACAAATTTTAATATGTATTAAAATTTACTATATAGTAAAATTTGGCATTTCACTTCCTACACGGTGCTAAAATCTTCTCACACATTAATAATATAATAGTAATTAAATTACTATTTTTACACATACTACGAGTACCGACGTCTCATATTAAATGTCTTTCTGCGGATTGGATTGTAACCTTGATTTCACCAACATTATTAATTATATTGCATTGCAAACGAAGAATGCTTAGTTTATTGCTGATATGGCGCACTTTCATCAAAATCGATGTACTGATCGCTCATAATCACTTTTTCATTATGATCCAGCATACCTTTTGAAAGTATCACATTAAATCAATTTAACTGTGCACTGACTTTCTAATTATTTATTACTAAGGCCTTAAAATTTCAGAACAATCGAGGTTTCCTGTAATTAAATAAACAATAATAACGGTATGTTATAATAAATTTTACAAATGCGTGTCGTTTCAAGAATAAAAAAGGGTTCCGTACACATGCCAACTAAGAAAAAGTCAAACAAAAACTTCATTGCTGGTTTTAAATACATATTCAACAAGATTCAAACCGAGAAGTTATTTATAAAGTTAGTTTTTCACCTCTACCTTTATGTAAGCTAGAGGTGAAAAAATAACTTTATTTATTTACAGTTCGCCTTAAAAAGTTTTGATTTGTCAAGTTTTTTAAGACCTAATTGTTAGTAGCGGTTATAAATTCCCGTAAATATAGTCTTGTAGGCCAGATAAACTAGAAAGGTTCCTTGTTTAACTACGGATCCCTAAAAGGCAAAACAAGGGTGAACCCTAAACATTATATTGTTAGGTACTGAATGAATATTTTCACTAACGAATGAATGAAAAATATACGATTGGAAGAAAACGGCTCTTCATAATTGCCATCATAAATGACCCTAGTCGATATGGGTCAAGTCATTCAGACCTTTAAGAATTTGTAATTAAGTTGCTAATTGTTTAATGCTTTTCCCGGGTGCTCCGTAATGGATGATATTAATTTCATTAATTGGAAATGTTCTAACGAAGTTATTCAATATTTCAGGAAAGTCTTAAAAGATTCCAGTTTACTTTGGTTTTTAGGTATTAGGGTAACGATCTTAGAGGTAAAAACTTTTCCAAAATTTAGCTAGGTACATTGAAGATCCTCAGAATATCTCAAGCTTCAGGTGGCCTAAAATAAACCCAAAATTTCCTGGATCACTATTATTGGCTCCATTGAAAATTCATAATTAGAATTATTGTACCGACTGCCTTCTACGAACGTCCCCCAAAGTGATGAAAACGTGTTACTGTCTGCAGACGGTAACACACTTCACTTTACATGCAAAAGAAGCAAAAACTTAGGTCACAAGTCCACTACACCTACGTATATATGACGTCATTGCATCTTTATCATTTTGCGTCATGCTTAAAACAACTGATTTCATATCACCTGTTTGCGACAACGTATTTTTATCGGAATTATAAAGGTGTGCACACTGCCCACGCTGATTTCCATAACTTCAAGTACCAGCTGATATAAACTGATATAAAATAATTGTATACATGAGATGTCTCACGTACGCTTCAAAGTTGGCTTTAATTTAGTCAGGTTGTCTGGAAGAGATCGCTTTTAGTCATATTAAGTTTTTGGTTATTTATAGGACGACCCCTATTAAGAGGTGCCCGCTCCAGGACAAATATTTGTGTGATTTGTGCGGCGGATCTGGGTGTTTTGGAACCACGGTACTCGTAGTTCCTGAAACACATGACACAGAGCATCCTAATGTGGGGTCAGGACTATGCATTATTTTTTTTTTTTTTTTTTTATTGGTTTTTAGTGGCTTTGGTATCGCTGCGGCCGTTAGGCCTATTGTGATCGCCACTTGTTTATTTTCCCCACTGGGGCGTTCATAATTCACCTCTCAGCCCTGCCGCT
Organism: Perizoma affinitatum; assembly: GCA_961405105.1. Lineage (NCBI taxonomy): Eukaryota > Metazoa > Arthropoda > Insecta > Lepidoptera > Geometridae > Perizoma > Perizoma affinitatum. Next base: position 3,767,767 of record OY560199.1, read on the forward strand.
GTTAGAAACTGCAGGATCTTTTTGGGTGTTATGAGTTTTAGTTCATCTGGGCTAAGAATGTGTTTTCCCAGATGAAGGCTACGCTTATGTATCAGTGGTCCACACTCTCCTAACAGATGAAGGGGCGATTCGTCTGCCTCATTACAGAGTCTGCAGGTTTGCGTGTCACTCAGCCTTAGTTTGAACATGTGCTTGTTGAGGCGACAGTGTCCAGTCAAGGCTCTTACCATAGTGCGAAGGTTGTTTCTGTTTAGCGCTAAGATTTGGTTGGTATACCGTTTGTCAAAGGCTTTGATCAGTGCTTTAGAATGGTTCATGCCTGGAGAGTTTCTCCAAAGATTGGTCGACTCTTCAAAGCATGAGTTCAGAAGGGTTCTTTGGGCTAGGCTTTTTGGTATACCACAAAATGGCTCTGGTCCCATTTGTGTTCCGTTGGCCCCTGCACGCGCAAGTTCGTCAGCACACTCGTTACCTACGATCCCAGCGTGTCCCGGTACCCATCTTAGCACAACTCTGTTCCTCGAGCCCAGAGAGTTCAGTCTTGACAGACAGTCTTCAACTAGCCTGGACGTGATAACCTTCGAATCCAGAGCCAGAAGGGCCGCCTGACTATCAGAGTTGATGTAAATAGTATGGTTGGTGTAGCGCTTTTGCAGATTGGTTTCTGCACATTCTAGGATGGCGTACACCTCTGCTTGGAAGATGGATGCGTGATTTCCCAAGTTTATGCTACTTTTGAACTTGGGTCGCTCTCCATATACTCCACAGCCTACATTCAGCCCCATTTTGGAACCATCTGTGTACCAGTTGAGACACCTGTCCTCACAGAGTGACTGGCTGTTCAACCAGTCTTCTCTAGAGGGCATTACCACAGCGAAGTGTTTTTCGAACACATGCCGTGGCAGCATGGCATCAGTTGTCATGTTCAGTACGGGTGATTCCAACGTTGAGTCTTGTAAAGATCTCAGTTTCTGGGAAAGCCAGTTTATTCTGCCCTGGATGATTACCCTGTACATGCTGGCTTTCGCCTCTTTGTGCATATGTACCTGAAGAGGCGGTAGTCCAAGCAATGCATTGAGCGCTAATCCAGGGGAGGTGGACATGGCTCCCGTGGCCATAAGGCATGCAGTTCTTTGTAGACTGCCTAGTTTTTGTATTGCGGTAGACTGAAAGGCTTTTTCGTACCATACCATGGAGGCGTATGTGATTATCGGCCTCACAATGGTAGTGTACAGCCACAGTGCAATCATGGGGTTTACACCCCAGTTGTTGCCCATCAGACGACTGCTAGCCCCCAGGGCAATCTTAGCCTTTTTTAAAACGTTGGCCAAGTGTGTATTCCACGTCAGTTTTTGGTCGATCGTGACGCCCAGATATTTAACTTCAGTGGAAAAGGTTATAATTTTTCCATTAAGCTTAGGCTTTACAAGCTTGTCTAGCCTCCGCCTATTGGTGAAAGGTATAATCACTGTTTTGTCAGCATTAACTGAGAGGTCACTGTTGACACACCAGTCGTTGACAGTGTTCAGAGCTTTTTGCATAATGCTCGAAATTGTGGACTGGCAGAAGCCTCGCACGACGATTACAAGGTCATCGGCGTAGCCTTGAGCATCGATTTGCAGGTCTGCCAGTTTATGCAAGAGTTTATCCACAGCCAGAGTCCATAAAATAGGCGATAGAACTCCGCCTTGTGGGCAGCCTCTAGCCGTGGAAATCTGAATAGCGGTTTGGTGAAGGGCTAGTCTTGCTCCTCTCTGTGTGAGCATTGCCTCTATCCATCTGGTGGTGGTAGGGTCGACATTTTTGTTTATCAGCCCATTTACCAGCAGAGAGGTAGGCGAGTTGTCAAAAGCTCCTTCAATGTCAAGGAATGCACATAGTGCAATCTCCTTGTCTTCCATAGCCTTTTCCACTCTGTCGATGAGACTGCTTAGTGCTGTCTCCGTGGATTTGCCTTTACGATATGCATGTTGGCTATGATGAATGGGAGATGCGATAAGCGCCACATCTCTTATATATCTATCTACTACCTTCTCCATTGTTTTTAAAAGAAAAGAGGATAGGCTTATTGGCCTGAAGGACTTTGGCTGACTGTAGTCCTTCTTTCCAGCCTTGGGTATGAAGATAACTTTCACGTTGGACCATTCTTCTGGTAGGAATCCCCAGGCGAGACTCGACCTGAAGACTTTAACCAAATACGGACAAAGGATGTCAATCCCCTGCTGTAGAAAAACAGGGAGTATGCCATCTTCCCCACACGCTTTGTGCGGTTTGAAAGAGTTTACGGCCCACTTTACTTGGTTGGGTCTTATAATTTTTGCCGCCCTCTTCCAGTCCTCGTTCCGAGGCTTTGTTATTTGCGGATGATGGTGTGAGTTCCCATCAAGTGCACCAGGAAAGTGGGTCATGGCCAGCAACTCTAAGGTTTCCTTCTCATTGACTGTGAAGGAACCGTCTCCTTTTCTGAGGAGACCAATCTCGTTAGTTTTGGCTTTGGAGAGCAGTTTATGAAGTCTTACTCCTTGAGGCAAGCTTTTAATTTCCTCGCAGAGTTTCCTCCATGATGCCCTTTTCGCCTTCCTAATTTCTAAATTATACTCAGTTAAAGCTTTTTTATAGTCCTCCCATATGTGAGTCTTTTTAGCTTTATTAAATAATCTCCTGGTTTTAGCTCTTAGTTTTCCTAACTTAGAGTTCCACCACGGAACTTGCCGCTTCGTCGTTCTTGTTTTTAGCGGGCAGCTTTCTTCGTAGGCTGTGCATATTCCTTTCGTAAGAAGGGCCACCGCTATTTCTAGACTGTCGCGGGACTTTATACTTTTTGGGCAGTTTTCTAGGGTGTGCCTTAGTTTGTCTTTGAAGACATCCCAGGCAGTAGTCCGAGGATCCCTATAAGTAGTAATTTGAGACTCCAAGACGGACTTTATCTCAAAAATTATGTGTCGATGGTCTGACATAGAGTTTTCATTACTGACTTGCCAGTCATTAATGTGTCTAGCAAGATTCCTAGTAGTAAAAGTTATGTCCAGAACTTCCTGCCTAGCACGAGTTACAAAGGTCGGTTTACATCCTATGTTAAGCGTGGTTAGGTTGTTGGTTAGAAGATAGTCAAAAAGTAACTCACCTCTACTGTTGGTGTTCGTGCTCCCCCATGCGGTGTGATGAGCGTTGGCGTCACACCCGACGAGAAGTTCGGCGTTGTTCCGGGTAGCGTAGTCCACCACCCGCACCAAGTCTCCCGTCGGGTCGTCTTTCTCTCCGGCAAGGTAGGCTGAGCACAAGATTACCCTCGCACCACTCCAGCCTTTGAGGTCGACAAAAGCTGCTACCAGGTCATCACTACATACCTCTGGAATTGGCAAGAAATCCACATTGTTTTTAAAAATTATGCATGCTCTGGGTCTTGTGCCAGTACTATTTACCAAAATCTTACCGGCAGCGTCAAGTCCCAGAACCTGAGTGTTGGCTACCCAAGGCTCCTGGATCAAGGCGAGGCTAGCCTGTCCTTCCATTAGGCAACACTCCATTACCGCGGATGCTGCCGCGGCATGGTGGAGGTTGGCCTGGAGGATCCTCGCCGTCCCCGCCCGGGTAGCCGTTACAGGTTTCCCCGGTGGTATCGAGGCTTCGACTTCACTAACTTCGGGCGTGTGCCACGCCCTCGGTTAGCTTCAGCCCGCCTGTCAACCCTATCCCCTTCCCGGGGATTCCTGCCATCTCGCCCGCGTCCTGCGTCCTGCGGCCTTACGGAGCTTTGGGGTGCAGGTTTAGAGGGCTTTTTGGCCGCGACGGATCGTGGCCCTAGTCCCTCCAAGCTGCGTCCCGAGCTTCCTTGACCGCTGGACGTGGACGGCTGTGGTGTTCGTTCCACCACGGGTGTAGGCTTGCTTTCAGAGCCCTTGACTTTGAAAGCTACCTTTTTAAAGCCCAAGGTAGCTTGAAAGCCCGTGGCTCTAAGGGCCTCGACAGACAGGTCGTCCAGAGCGAAGGTAACTACGTTACCATTCTCCTCAGACTTGCTGTGAAGGACCCTCCAGAGTTCGGTGTTAAGCCCCTCGTTCTGTTTCGCCAGTAACTCGACAGCCCTCTCCACCGTTGCCGCCTCGATACTGGGAACAAACGTGACCGCAACCGTCGGCTTAGGCAAATCGCCCTCGGGAATAAACGAGAGTTTTGCCCCAGCCCACGGCTCGATCTTGGGTACCTCTCTTTCAAGCCACTCTAGGCTTTCCTGGTTCTCGCAGGTCACCAGAATCCACCCGGGCTTATGAACGAAGCCCGAGAATTTCGGCCCCTTGCCCTTGCTGCTGGTCTCAATGATGGCTTGGGTGAGGGATCGATGGACCTGCTTCATTTGGTCTTCGCTCATCGAGGTGGCGTTGCGAATTCCAACTCGCTTCGCCTCCGCGACCTGGCTGAAGCTAGGTCTGACACCCTGGGACGCCTCTAGCCTGGGGGCTTTTTTAGGCTGTTCCTTGGGCGATTCTTCCTCCGATCTTTGCCTTTTCTTGGTAGGCTTTGGGTCCGGAGGAATGTTTTGCATCGGAATTTGGCTCCAAGGCTTTACTGCTAGTGCTCGGGCTTCATCCTCCCTAACATTAGCAGCCATCAGCCTACGGAACCGTTTCCGAGCCGCGCCATTCAGTTTCACCCTTTGCTTTGTAGACGTTTCCATCGCAGAAGTCGCAGCACTGGAGCCGCCGGCTTCTGTTAGGTCATCTGTAACAAAGGTTACTGTATGGACAGGCTGTGGAGAGGCCAGTAGGACCTCCTCCAACCTATCAATTGTTTCTCCCAAGAGGGGAGAAAATGGTTCTCCGATTGGAGAGGCAGATTTATATTTAGGTATTTCCTCCATACAAATCCCACGAGTAGCTAGGGAAATAAAAATACCCGCCGACAGAGCCCCGCATGTCCACGGGAGGGCTAAGTACTCCTCGATTCGCCCTGTTCTCGAGGAGACACCGTTCGCAACTGAGCAACCCCTCAGCTATTCATCCATCGGCACGGTACGTTTGACACCTTAGATTTGGGGTTTTGTTTCGGGTATGCTCCCTGGTGATTGGATTCTGATTTGTGTTGTTGTCCTCTCCGTCCCCACCGCGCCCGGCCACCTAGAAGACCTGACAATTCCTGTGGATAGGAAAAGTCGAGCCACCCGGCACCCAAACACGCCAAGGGCACGGAGCGGACAACACCATTTAAGGCGCAGAATATTCGCCTTTCGCCCTGGATCACTCAGCATCTGCAGCAGTGTAGTTCCCCCACGTAGTGCCAACGCCACGGTCGCGCGCCACCCCGACCCCTGCTCTGACGTGCAGCAGTAAAGAAGGACGCACAACCGCGGCGTAGGCTCTTCCGCGGATGAAGTACAGTAGGCGGTCACGCGACGACGCGTGGCTGCAGAAGGTCCCAGGGAGGACGACATTGGACGTGGATCGCACGGACTGGCTAGAGGCTCTGCTAAGTGACTGTGTCCCGCCGGTGACACGCAGATGGTCAGTGGCATTTGTGAGCTACTATCGTCACCGCGGTAGTAGCCCGCCTTGACCTTACTCTAGCTTCCCCCCCTATATGGACTATGCATATGTGTCTGTTTATTTATTTATTATTTTTCAACCCACAAAAAATATGTCAGAAAAATCGGTCTGATTGTAATGATTTCTAATGAGCTACATATTACATATATTTCTAATGAGCCCTCTTGAAACTTTTATTTAAAAATAATAGTTTCAAGAGGGTCTTCAACATCACATCATTAAACAATAATTTACTGCTTAACTACCAAAGAAGAGTGTTTATTCACCAAGAATAGCGGTTCAATCACTAATTGTATATTTTGACTACAGAAATAAAATTTCATTCCTTAAATATTTTAGTTAAGCCCATTGCAACTTTGTCAATTAAAGTTTCGTCATTAAATACAATAACTGGTCATAATTGACCCCACACTAGGATCACCAGAACACACAGACCTGGAACACATCTGCAGAATATTTGCCCCCAGCGGGGAACCCCCTGCGTCGCAGCCGGCTACTCGCCCAGCCACCGAGGTAGTCAAATATGTTCTGTGGTTCGGAGCATTTCTATCTAAAACCGAGTTCAGCGCCCAGCCACCGAGGTCGTCAAATATGTTCTGTGGTTCGGAGCATTTCTATCTAAAACCGAGTTCAGCGCCCAGCCACCGAGGTCGTCAAATATGTTCTGTGGTTCGGAGCATTTCTATCTAAAACCGAGTTCAGCGCCCAGCCACCGAGGTCGTCAAATATGTTCTGTGGTTCGGAGCATTTCTATCTAAAAAAGAGTTCAGCGCCCAGCCACCGAGGTCGTCAAATATGTTCTGTGGTTCGGAGCATTTCTATCTAAAACCGAGTTCAGCGCCCAGCCACCGAGGTCGTCAAATATGTTCTGTGGTTCGGAGCATTTCTATCTAAAACCGAGTTCAGCGCCCAGCCACCGAGGTCGTCAAATATGTTCTGTGGTTCGGAACATTTCTATCTAAAACCGAGTTCAGTGCACAGTCACTCCGTCATCAATTGACAAATGTGTCAATTGGAGCCGCCGGACGTAGGGTCAGACTTCGATAAATCGCTGGTGTCAGCCCTGACCCTGCTGATCGGCCGTTTACTTGGACTCTCGTAGGGTTGCGCTAAAGTGGTTGAAATTGATTAGTTGTGTCGATTTATTTATTTGTTGGTTCAAAAGGTCAAAAGGTTTGCAACAAAAACCACGTCCGACTCGAAAGGGTTCTATAAGGTATCGAAAGGAAGTGAGTTTTTTTTTCCAGCCGATGTATCAACCTCGCTGATAGTACTTTATGTTAAACTGTTAACAAGTGGTTACAAAATTTGTCAAAGTAGTGAGCGTGGTGGTAGTTGATTAACAAGTAAATTGCAGCGCACCTTTAACTACCCCCTAAACTAAAGAAATCTTTGAAACTAGTGAGTGTTAAGCGAGGCTTTTAATGTGTTCCTCCATAGGGATAAGGTAAATAGTGAGAATACGTTTTGTATACTCTTTTTTGTAGCGTCTACGATAACCGTAAACTTGTACGTAAATTTGAGGATACATTTGGGGGAAAGCAGGAGTTTTTTCCGCGTGTCAACCCTGTCAGTATTCCATCACGCCACCACAGGGCTGTCACGCCACGGATGGGCCATTACGGGACGGATAACGGATGTGTGAAATGAAGGGAAAGGGACAAGTGTTCACACGATTATGACGGCACGTAGACTGTGACACTTCTGTGAGTATAATGATGTATGTATGATATACTCTGTTCAAATATATTATGTAAGATACAACGAATGTTACCTATTTTATGAATGTGCTGCGAATTTAATGCGGCTACACTAGTAGGTATATGTTTTGACTTCGGCTTACCAGGAGACACACATCTAATCCCAGTTTATAGATGAATGAATGAAAATATCTACTTATTGTACACCGTTAGAATAATAGATACAACTTAACAAAACTTAAAGTGCAATGGCCGGTTTTATAGCTTAGAAGCGATCTATTCCAGACGACCTTTGGATGGAGAGGATTTAATGATATTGTAATAACGGCTGGGGATATACTAGTACTTTATTGAATAGTACTTTGTGGAAATAGTTATTAAAAGTTACCAACAATAGGTAATAAAGAAAACACATAAAGTACCTGGGATTATAAATTATAATTAGGTAATATGGAATTATTAGGAATACAGGAGTGAATACAAACAGAAAAAAAAATCTTTCAATAATTTTGCTGCGGGCAAAATATGTGCTGCATTTGTTTCGGGTCTGATTAGCGTACCATGGTACTCGTATTTCCGGATACCCACGATATAGGGAATCCAGGACTATGTATGTGACCATCTACTAGACTGGAACAGCGTGGTGTTACGGTCTATCTAAACCCACAAAAGATATCTAATAAAACTACAAAGTCACTTTTTGCCAGCACTCTAGTTTCAGCATACCTACTATGTTTCTTTATAATTTACAATGGTCCTCGAGACGTTTCGGAAAAAACTGTCTGCTAAAAATGTCACGCTCTAATAGTTTCAACAGCTTACCAGAGTATTGCGGTCTGTTGTTTTTTTTTCATCTCTCCAGTTATTTAAATACTGACCTGAAACAAATAAGGTAAAATAAGAAATAAAATCATACAACATCACTTTCTCAGTTGTCCTGTTGTACTGTATACAAGCTTCTCTCTCCATTCTATTAAGTTCAACTTTCAAGACTTGTGAACTAAAATACTTCAACATTTTAATAGAGTTTAAAGTTTATAGAATAGCGATTGATTTTAAGGGTTTTTTTTATAACAGGCACATTATTTTGATTAAAATCATGGCCCAAACGACTGTCATCTGTCATCTGAGGTGATAAGTTCAAGATAATTTAGACAAAATTTACAGTAACTATCAAAATGTTTATAGCCTTTTAGGCGACGAAATAAAAGTGAGTCACACAGATAATAAAATATCAATGATAGACAAATTATACCAGAACAAGCCATCTCATTTAACATGCCTTGATAAATTTCCAACAGCGGACAGCTATAAAAAGTTAATACTTAGCTAGTATATCATTTTTAAATGGCATTATAAATACGTAATCAAAAATAAATATCGTTTGAAAACCACAGAAACCGCATCTGTAGTAATCTGAGTCGTCCATCGTCTGCAGTGTATTCCAATAGGGTTGAATTCTAGTGCGATTGTGTGTGTTGTGTAAGTTGGTTAGGGCCATAATATAATTGTGTATAATCAAATACTTATAACATGCGTCTGACGTGATGACATTTTGATATGATCCTGTTAGCTGATATTTTATATTTGTCTCCGCTGCACATTAGTAGAATAACGTTAAGAAAAACCCACCAAGTGCGTGTCGGACCACGGGCAGTGTAGGGTTTCGTAGTTGCCCATAAAGTTACCTGTTTTACACAACTAACAGATTCATCTGAGTAATTTTCAATGGAAACCGTACGATTTTTTTATAAAATCATGTTACAGCGTTCGAGGATAGTAAAAATATCTCCTTTCGTAATTTATGTTAAAAAAAAAGGGATGCTTGATGCTGAAAGGATTCTGTGCTGCTGGTAGAGGCTCTTGTTATGTACGAGCAAAACAAAGAAAATATCTATGATGGATCACCCCAAAGGAATTATCTGAATTCAAACATATGTTCTACTTTTCGATGTCGTGTCTGGGCCATGGTCACATTCTAAAACATTAATAAATCTAACTTTTTAAACGGGAATCCCTTGTGAAATAAATATACAGACTTCGACTAGAATAGCATAATAATTCGCCCGGCAAAGCCGAGCAGACTTTCCCGGAAGATAATAAAGAACCAGCATTACCTATACTAGTAATATGACCTACGGATAAATAAAATACCGTCTGTTATTATATACGTTATATATTATTAATATACGACGGGTCCGTAAAAAATATCCTGTTATCAGAGCGGAAAATATAATATTTTTTGTTTGTATTTAGAAGAAGAAGAGCCACGGGACCATTGTTTTTGTAATACCCTTTTCTATTACATTTTATGATGCGAACTTATTATTACAGCCATCTTTTTTAGCTTTCCTTGTTACATAGGTACCTACTGTAAATAACCTTCGCAGTCGGTTAAATTGTATATTGAACTAGCCGATCAGTTTAAGTGATTTCGAGAATCAAGTTGCCTTCATTTAACCGGCTGAGAAGTGCTATATTTTTGTTAGTGGACTTTATGGGCAGGCAGGATTCCTGTTATAATTCAGTTGTTGTGTTTGTAATTGATAAAATGGAATCTATCGATAAAGTTCAGCCAACAATTTATGTACGTACAGCGTATTTAAACAAAGCATGAACATTGTGTTTTTTTAAATTTCACTCCTGAAATTTTATGATGCGAACTTATTTCGGCCATCTTTTTTAGCTTTCCTTGTTACATAGGTACCTACCTACTGTAAATAACCTTCGCAGTCGGTTAAAATAGTGTAATTAACTAGCCAATATTCAGTTTAAGTGATTTCGTGAACCAAGTTGCATTAATTTAACCGGCTAAGGAGTGCTATATTTTTTTTTGTAGAATTTTGCGTCCGGCTTCCTGTTGTAATTCAGTTGTTGTGTTTGCAATTGACTAAGTGGAATCTATCGATAAAGTTCATCCAACGTACAGCGTATTTCAACAAAGCATGAACATTGTTTTTTTTAATTTCTATCCTGAAATCTAACACAATTGGTGATGATAAAATTAATCGTGTACACCGCCTTACTACTATCAGCGTTTCAGCAAAATACCTAGCTTATAATATGGTCTAAATGGAAAGATAACTACTGAAGTTACGTACAAGCTCCATGTCATTAAGTAGAGGGATAAAGTTGAAAGTTACGAGTATATGTACATTACGTGACTTGACCGCGGTCTTAGATCCTTGAAAACTGCCGTTTGAATAGGTTTAGGCCATCTTTAATGATGACGCCAGTAAAGTAAGCATGTATAATGAAGACAAGGCAAAATTCGAGTTGCAGAAAATTTCTGCTGTAAATAAAACCTATTGAGTTTTATTGTCAAAATTTAGCTAAGGATTAATTATTTAAGAGAGTAAAAACTCGACTACGTGAAACGTAGTAACTTTTGAGCTATTAGATTAGAACGAGAAAATTTGTGTTTGAAGCTAATTAGAAATAACACTTACGTGACCGAGAAACATACCTATAGAGTCACGGTGTACAGGTTCGTCCATCTTTAATGTTTTCCTGTGTAAAATGTGTCCCCATTAATCGTAATTGTATGACAGCGATTAGAAATTATTGAAAAGCTCCTATCCAGTACAACTGTCACGCATTGCTTATCGCGATAGACCACCAGTAGAGGGTCGCGCGAATCAATCGATCATACCGATCGACGATAGAACGAACACCGGCTCTCAAACTAGCTATCCTATCCTATCTATTTAATAGGAATAGGAACATATGCTTTGTGACACAAACAAAGTACAAACGCGTTCATTACTCGTATCCAAAATTCTGGGAATTTTTCGAAATAGTTTTTTTTTTAAGTATATACATTTATACACCTATGTACAAGTAGGTATATACAAAAAATACAGATGAAACAGCTAGCTATCTAAAGACCGTTGCATAGAAATAGATTATTACTGAAAAAAATTGTAAAATGTTTAGATAAGTAGTTACAAAATATACAGATTATAACCTACTAGACGTAACTTGTAAGAACAATTTTATATATATCGATCACAAAAGTTTCTATAAGAGTCACATACAAAGTGACATTATGAGAACATGAGTTACCTCTACAGTGCTCGACTTTGTAGATTGGTAGACATTTTTGTCTGTATCGATTTACAAGTAACAATTTTGGAGTCAATGTCAATCAAATTCACGAATAAATCACGTGTTCTGAGAATGAAAAGGGCAGTAAAAGAATTCGATGAAACTCGCTTCGATTTTTCGACCCGCAGTTGGCATCCGCAGTTATTTACGATAATTCAACAAGTGTGCTTAATTATAATAAAAATGATTGGATGTATCGTAAATTATTTCGGTTTATTATTCTGTCGAAGTGCTGATGATCTAAAATACTTTTTAAGCTGACGGAGGAAACACAAAAGTGATGAACGAAGAGATAATCTTTAGAGTTGAGCAATCGATGCTTTTCTTATCTTAAATGGCTAAATCATGAGTTAAGAAGCAGACAATAGACAATTATTAGAAGTTTGAGAATCTTAACAGTACAATTGCTATTGTATCGCGTATCACAAACTGCAACTAGTTTAATGAACGTTAATTTTATTGATGTATGCGGGCTGCGAAATTGTGCTGTACGATATCTAAATGATATGCATACAATGTAGGGAAGGCATGATGTTTATAATTAACACAGTGATAAATTCTCACAATGAAGGTTCTAGGAATGAAACTCACTCTAGGTCAAATGCTTTTCATTTGACTGCTCTGGATAACAAATGTCAGTCACATTTTAACCGAAAATTTGGAACTGCAAGTATCTACAAGTAAAGTGAGACAAAAGCAGTCAAGTTTCTGTGGTAAAGCGTGTGGGACAATACTTAAATGAGTTTATGTTTTCAGACCTTCACGCAATTGCCCTACTTCTCTTTAAATGCTATCATGCAAAAACCGTATGTTTAGTTGTAATGGTAGGATCCTACTGATTGACCTGATAAAATATTGGTATGTCAGAGCTGATACTCGTAAGTAAATAATCTTTAGTAATTTTTGAATACTACTTGCAACATAATCACAATAATTCGTAGCTAGGTACACTTGCAATTCGTTCTGCTTGGTCTCAACAGGTTTTTGGCTGAAAATCAGTGATTTTGCTTTTAAGCAAAAAAATGTCACTGAGCCATGGCCTTTTTGTCATGCTGCAACACACACAAACTTACCTAATTAATTTCTAAGTACTTACTTTTTGAATATGTTTGTCTGTGTTTGTTTATGTTAAAAATAGAACAATAATGTATATTGTATTTGTGTCTGTAGTAACAATTTTTTTTTATCTATCAATCTATAAATAATAAAAAAATATTTGAAGGTAGATAGAAAATGCTTTATTGCACAAGATAAAACAAGTACATAGGCGAACTTAATGCTAATTAGCATTTTCTTCCAGCTAACATTGGTGTAATGAAGAATGGAGCGGTAGTGCGTTAGGCTGATTACAAAAATAATAGAAAAATATATTTAATAAAATAACTAGCTACTTAAAATAAAAGTAAACTACACACAGAAAACTAAAAATAATTCATACTTAAATATATAAGGTAGGTAATGAAAACAACGGCTCTGCTCAAGACGTAATCAGATACAGTGATCTATAAAAATTCTGTGTTTTCCAACTTTTAGGGCCCTCATCTGCCTAATTGTATTCATTGTGAACCTAACACCGCGCCGGCTGTCTCACGGTATGAGGTAACCGACCAGTATCAGTCAATGTTTAATTCATAACGCATCATAGGGACTGCAGCTCCACAAAAAGGACGGAATCTTAACATTTTGTTTCCGCAGACACAATATAGGAGGAACATACCATACGTACTATAAGTTGCCTATTTTTCTAATAGTCTATACTTCTTAGCTTTGAAATAAGCCAGTTCATCAGTTCCCGTCTCACGACCGTCGAGCGTGGTCGCGGACGATGCTCATAGAAAGAGCACTTAACGGTCAAGGAATCGTCAGCATGAAAATGCGAAGGCATGACATGCCATCGGCTAGTATTCCAATAAACGGCTAAGGGCTTACAACCCGTCAGGTGTTGCAGAAGGTTGCGGGTTCGATTCCCGCTGCGGGACAAATGTTTGTACGATTAGCCAATGTTTGTCTCGGGTGTTTTCTATGTACGAGTATAATATGTATGTATTTACAAAAAAAAAGTATATCAGTAGTATATCAATCATGTAGTTCCCATAATACAAGCTCTGCTTAGTTTGGGGCTAGATGATGCTGTGTGAAAAATGTCCAGCAATATATAATGTTTTGTCGTGCCTCTGACCACACTCTACTTGGATTCACAAATCTACGCACGGAGTTTAGATATAGGATGTCCATCAGTGTGATACCAGTCGTGAGCTTGTTTGTTTTTTTATTTCCGTCATGTTCTATTAAACTCATGTGAAAGCTCAAAGATTGATGATTAGTTGATTGAGCAACAGATTGCTAGTTAGGAAAGTATTTATAAAGAAGCTAATAAGATGAAACCTTCCAAAAATAGTAGGCATCCAGTAATGGCATGCTATAATCCCATACCAAAGAGGCGGAAACAGATATATTAGTGCAGACTGCAGATGCATCGTAAAAGCTTAGTGGCATCATAGCACGATATATAACATTAGTAGGTATGTTTTTCGAACACATTTGTGCAACTTTGTGATGCGTTTTTCATAGCAGCTACTCTTTCTAAACTAATGGCAGTAACACGGGGAATGCATCTACAAAATGATTGAATTGGTAGAGATGATCTTAAATGTATAAACAGAGAGTACGTTATCTTTCACCACACTCTAGGGTTCCTTCTTACTGGCACTTTTTGACATAATATACAAGTCTATGCAAATATACCAGGTACTTATATATAATTAAAACGCGCCTTGGCACCTAAATTGGTATTAAATTAGTTAACTTCTGTTCCACGAGCGTACCTATTCCATTAATAGCCTCATCATAAAGAAGTCAAACCTTAATTAAAAAGGCCGTAACCATATACCATGTCTATTATTAGAAATGAAACAAACATCTAGACCACTAACACTATTGGTTAGTAGGAGATTGTCTGGAGACTTCTCCAGACGAGAAGTCTACCACCTTACTTATTTCTGCAGCCGAGCTTTTAATTCTCGCATTGCCGTGTTCTAGTTTGAAGGGTATAGGGTACCAGTGAAATTACAGGCACACGAGAATTTTCACCTGTTATATCTATGGCTTATGTACATCGTCAACTCATAAGCATAAGATGATGACTCCCAGACGCAAACACCTGAATAAGTTATGAAAAAGTCACATACACTCTATACGTGCCTATTAATTTTAAGATTTCCCTCGATCCTGATTTGCTAAAAATAGGAGGCTGACTACTCAGAAGTATACCCTTTCAAACAAATAAGATTTTTTAAATTGGTACAGAATTGGCGAAAATATCAATGAACATGAATACATAGTCTACTTTTTATACGAGTACCACGCGGGCAAAGCCGTGGGCAGATGCTAGTTAATCATAAATTAATTTGCAATGAACCTTCAGTCGAAATCATAATTCAAACGATTCGGAACAACCGTACGTATTATTAAGATAGTACATAATAATATGTTGACTTTGTAGCCCACATTTTATGTGCTTCTATCACTGCGCCCCATGTTGCATTATTTTCATTGACAAAACAAAAACAAACACGTTCACGACTGTCTTCCCCTTGGTGGACATCCTCAGATACATACTCAGTGAGTAGATCTTCGAGGATACCAAGTAGGGGGTAGTCAGAGGCACGTCCAAACATTACATTTGGTACATGCCCGCATTTTGCAAGTAGTAAGCATTCCACGTGACAGGTTGCAAGCCCATCGCCGCTTATTGGAACACTAACTGTTGGCACATGCCTTCGAATTTTTGATTCTTGGGCACACCGGTTTCTTCACGATGTATTCCTTCACCGTTTTGAGCACGTGTTAATGCGCACATACATTTTTCGAGTGGAAAAATCCATTGGTGCAAGACCGGGTTCGAACCCACGAACTCCGGATCAGAAGTCGGGGTATCGCCCACTAGGAACGGACGGATAGTCAGAACCGGTTTAAGTAATTTTCATCTAATTTTAAATGGCCCGAAACTAATATAAAATTGGTACTAACAGACCCTATATACCCAACTTGTATGATTTACAGTAGAATTTGCATGTTAAGTAGTTAGTACCTTCACCAAAATATCAGACAGGCCATATCCTGTTGCAAAATATCTTCCAACGTAGGTATAAACGGTGATCGTAAATTTTTATATGAGCGTGTAACATGTCGCCGTGTCATCGCGCACGTGCGTCAAAATGGCGGAAAACGTTATTTTTGGCGGCAAACATTGCGTGACAGACATGCCAACAAAGGTGGATCTAGGTGTTTCGCGAATCCACCCGACATACCACGCACGACTTCAAAACGTGTTTGCAAACATACGATAAGATAATGACGCGTGCGGATTACGTGGTGATTTTTACGGAATGCCAACTACCAAACATGCAATATTGGCATTTGTCAAATATAACGTTTGGACGTGCCCCCGTCTACCCCCTACTTGGTATCATCGCGAATCTATATACTGAGTAGGTATACTTGAGGATGTCTATTAAAGGGATTAAAATCATAAGCGTGTTTTTTTATCTGTAACGTTGAGCAAAGCCTCTTTTCAGTAGAACAAACAGTAATCAGATCTATTTCGCAGCTACACTAATTTTTTTACCAGAGATGTCTCTGGTAGAGTACTTACTTACGCTAAATTACTCTACTGTTAGACCACGTTAAACTCAGCAGCTTATAAACTGACAGGGCGGTAAAATCGGCCATTAAACCGGAGCATTTAGAGTTTTCCACGATATTTTAGCTAACAGCTTGCTGAGCTAGATTTCTGATCTATTTTTCCAACTAGCAATCATTCCGTACATTGATACGGACTGATCAGCGCACACGCTGCATTTTAAACTGCGGCTGTAAAGCTGTTTTTCCAATTTAGACTTCAACATTGTAGGAGAAAAACTTTCTGGTCGTTGAAGACAATTTCCAATTAAGTTCAAGCTCCAGATAATCTGTGATGATTTGACCTAGGAAGATAGTTTTTTATTAATGTTCGCATGTTCTGCAGATTGTTCCGGGTCTGGGTGTTGTGGTACCACGGCACTCGTGGTGCCTGATACCCACGACACAGGGAATCCTAGTGTGGGGTCAGGACTATGTATGTGTATGTTGGTTGTTGATTTAATAATAGTTATAGGCAAGATGGAAAGTGACGATGAGGATGAGAATGTAGCACGTATGTCACACATAAAAATCCACTGCTGGGCTTAGGCCCAGTGCTATGACGAACTATCTTTGCGTCCATACATTCACTGGTTTCCTTCGTATCATAATTTAAAAGATACGTAGTAAATTGATGAACAAGAAGATAGACGTCAAGAAGACGAACACTGTGGCGCAGGGCGAAGGCAGGCCTTTGAGACGCAGAAGGTTGCGTGTTCGAATACCGCCACGGGACAACTGTTTTTATGATTTGAAATATTTGTCTCGGGTCTGAGTGTTTTCTATGGATAATTTATTAGTTTATTTTAATTTATTTGGATAAAAACAGAATAATGACACTTTTAAATAAACTTACAAAACATAATAAATCAATATTTTTTTCTAATTAATGTCTACGTGCCAAATAAAGAGGAATGAAAGGTAATATGTCCCTGTTTTACAACCATTTGAAAGGGCCTGCGAATAAAATTCAAGGCGACCGACGTTTAATGTCCACCAGCATTTCCAGCCTAGTGGAGTGGTTCGCTCCTTTTTCGGAAACAGGACGGCGTCGCGACTGGCATGCTCTTCGCAGAAATTAGTGTTTCCAGCTAGAGCTAGGCGCTTCTCACAAGATTTACTTCTTAAAGTCGCATTGTCTCCAAAAAACTACTTAGCTCGATGCAGGAAACTGAATATGAGAAAACGATATCGTGTAGAAATAATTAAAAAGCCCAGCATTAAGTGACAAACAACTTCTGATGAAGTTAAACGTAACAAAATACGAAGGTATTGGAAATTGTAAGGTATCAACAACTCCTAAGTGTGTTAATCCTTAAGCTACTCATAGTACGGTCCCTACCGTCGGTTCTTTTGTCGAAGAACCTATCTGATTTGTCTTAATCTAGCCAAAATGCGGCCTAGTTGGCAGCATTTGCAGAAACCACAGCAATCGGGAAACAAGCTATCCCAAGTATTTAGTTCTTTGAACTTCGCTACACCGTTGGAACCTGGACGATTGCCGTGAAAAAGGTTGAACTAGTACAGTATAAGATGATAGATGGATATGGTGATGTGGAATAAATGCTATAGATATAGTTATGGCTGGTTACATTATAATTTTTTTTCTTTACGCTGCGTTAGTAATCATATGATTACAATTTTTAACATTGATATCATCAACATAAGCGTAGAAGTCCGCAATTAGGTAAGCATAACGAACAAGGAGTCCACCATCCACCGACTTCATATCGGTCCATCGGGTGGGGGGTCTAATAACATTGTTCTTGGTTCCATTTCGCTATTGACACTGTTTAGTTCGTCCACAGAATAACTCACATAGCTGGCGGAACTTCTATCATTTATAAAAATAGAATAATACTTTCAGTGCAACGGTACCTACTGAACAGTGATAGTGTAAGTACACTTTATCATAACTTTATCTCAACTTGTGATCTCACTAACAGTCGCACCCGTGGAATCAATCATCCAGCTTCGTTAAGCTTCTCACGATGTATACAAAGTGGTAACAAGTTAATCAGCGCGACAGATCGCAAATCAACAACTAGTTGCAGGTGTCAACTGGAGATTGCAATCGTAGACATTACAGATGATGGAGATAGGACTATCGAGTTGTTGAATGTCGAATAGCAATGCACATAGGTTAGTTGCTGTCGACGGATCAATCATCGTAAATGTTTGAAAATTATCACCATAATAAAAAATCGCAATAAGATGCTTATTGTCAAACATCATGTCGAATTGGCAATGGAATGAACTCGTGTTAAGAACTCAAATCTATTATTGTAGAAGAATCTATCAACAAGTGAATGTATGAAAAAGGTCACCGAAAAAAAATCGTAAGATATTACAAACGTCCAGGCACTTATGTAAGAACCCTAATTAGTTGTTGTCGAGAGATCAATGAAAAGAAAAGATCAACATAGATAGGCCAGTTTATTTTAGAATTAGATCATCCACATTCATTTGCTATTCCAGAGCGTTTACTTACTAATTGCAGTAGGACAGCAGTGAAATTAGAACAAATCTCACGGATCTCCTAAACCCGACTACAGGCACAAAATATAATTTAGCAAATTAACAAACAAAATCAGTTCCACAATTTCGTATGTAAAACAAATACGGTTTCAAGTAGATAAAACTGGCTTGAAATTAATCAATGTTTACAGGATGAAAGTTCAAAGAAAGAAGAAAAACAGATTGTTTTATTTTGATGCGTCCCCATAAAACATGGTATTAGCAGAGCTTATGAGAACAAATCTATAGACATACACAGATACCAAAGATTAGCTGGAACACTTTATAACACCAAGCCTACAAACCACAAGGTTCCGTACCTTGGCATAAAGCAACACGAACCTAACCAAGAGCCATTTTAACCATAACGATACTCCCATACAAACTTTCACCGCAAACGTTTAAATCAAACTAGATCATTTGCGAATAAACTCAAATAAAAATTCTCACTACATTTTATTCGAACTGTTTACAGGAACTTTTGCAAATGATCGCGCAGCAAGTTGAGATAGCATTGGTCAGGCCATATTATTCGCCGAACTGACAACCGGTTGGAAAGAAATTACTCGAATGGCAAACAAGAACCAAACGACGCAGAGAAGGAAGGACCCCCACACAATGGACCGATGACATCATAAAGGGGAGATCGGTGAATCAAGGTAGCCCAAGATCGTTCGTCATGGCACGATGGGGAAAACCTTTGTCCAGCAGTAAACAAATTGTTGATGATATTAATTAGTTACAGCTAGATCGTTATATTCAGTTGCAGCACCGTCATTGATGCAAGTTTATAAATGTACCGTTGTGTCCTCAGACTCCCACGGGCTACATTAGTGTCCCAGCGGTCTACTCGATCCTGTGAAACGGCTCTAGAATACACTGAATCACATGAGAAACTCAAACACGTTGATCCTACAGCAAACATCGGCTTACCCATTGTTTGAAAGTGAACGCGTGCGGATTTTTTAACCGTTTTGCTTTCAAGTTACCGAAGAAGAACCCATACACAAAAATATACCATTGTATTTTGATCCTATGATAAGATTATAGTCGGTAATAAATATTTTTTTCATTGCTCATTAGAATACAATGAATAGTTTTATTTTCAGCAAAAATTAAAAGGTCACCTTGATTTGATATACGATAATTATCATTTGAAGCTCTGTTTTTTGTTTTTGGTTGCCATAGCCGTTTAGACTTGCAAAAATAATGCAAGAATGCAGTCACCACCTCATGTGAGATGCACGGTGACCGCAACCGGTTTCAAAGATGGCATTTCCGAATTCCCTTTTGTGCAAGACTCATCGTTCATCCTCAAGAACAAGGAACAGTCATATTATGAAAGGTTTCTTTCCTGATGCCTGACTATTTCCTTTTGATTATTCATGGATTGATTATATATGACTATTTTGAAGAAAATCTTTTAAAAAATATGCTTAACCCTAGAACCCTACATGGGGTGCTGGGGCACCCCAGGGCGGTTTGTTTTTTAATTCATTCTGTTTGTGTTATATCCACAGGTTTGAGTGTCTGTGTATTTTAGTTTATTGCCATCCGCTATTAAATAATCAGGCTAGATTCGACAGTCTCATTGTGTGGACGTGTCAACGAGTGACGTGGGGTACCGAGGTACCCCAGTGTAGGAACAACGTAAGTATTTTTTTTTCATGTATTATAGTAATTTTATCAATTTATTTAATGTATATGTATATGAATATTTTATATATTAATATTTAATAATGTATTAGTATTCATTTTAGTTTTTAATAAATTAAACATAAAAATATTTAGAAACAACTTTTTTTGCGTAGTGACATACTTTATTGTGTTATTTATCATTTTAGATGGCTGTCAGTCAGATATTGAATTATGAGGAAATGAATTATAATATGACCATAAATCCGGCGATGAGGAAGATGAGGATGTGTCAAATTAAAGATAATTAACAGAAGATTCTGATAATGAACCTAATGGTCTCATATGATTTAGAGGGACTCTTCCTAAAGCCGATTTGGAGGAGGGATATAAAAAAGCCTATTACAGCGATCCTCAAAAAACCTATGGCTTATTGAAGTTCCATTCTTGTACTATATACCCCGGGACGCTGCGGCTTTTTTTCCGGAAATAACAATAGAAAAAGCAAGAGAATGTGCGATAAGTGCAAAAAAACAATTTTTTTTGAGCACCAGGTGAAAATTTGAGAAAAATTATCAAATTAATATAAAATTGTTTTTTTATAACTGATTTGTAATCTCAAATTCCTTCTATTATATAATAAAAAAATATTTTCTGTAATTGGTTTTTATATAAATAACTACAAGTATTTTTGTATGGGGTACCCCAGCACCCCTGTGTAGGAATAACAAGTACGCCAGATAGTGTAGGGTTCTAGGGTTAAGTATACTAGTATAGCTACAGTATTAACAATTTCACAGATATACTAGGCTATTTAATTTTGGAGTATGTGTCGTTATAGTAGAAAAAAATATGTACCTATTTAACGCTTTTTTTATCGTTTATTTATTTAGATTTTTACTACCTAGTTGAAAACATTCACAAATTTCCACAGTATGTACCAAATCAGAACAGTTATTACTGAACAAATATGTGTGTTCTTCTTACAATAAACACAGAGAATACTTACAATAAATACAGTACATATTTTTAAATTTGAAAGCTAAACGATATTGAAGCAATCATTAAATTTAAATGGGTCCCAAAAAATCCGATTCAGCAGGACTTGAACTCGCATATTTTCCTATTAGAAGGCAATGCGTTGCCCAATTACGCAATGAATCAGGCATTTTCTGAATTTCAGAGATCTATAAGCTGAAGAGCTTATAGTGCTGATAGATGTTCATACCTATGTACAGGTATCATAGTCGGAAACGTTCCTGCTCAGAGTCTGCAAATCGTTTGAACGAATGACGAGAGATGGCACCACTGCGCGCTTGCGTAAATTTACCGTTTTTCTTTAAATGAAGTAGGATAAGCCCGAAATCTTCGTATCTATCTAAAAGCAACGTAGGTACATCTTGAGTTAATGATCAATATCTAATGTATCATCGACCATTGTTTAGCGACAGGTTTACACTATTTAATTACTCGGCCACACACGTGCTTCAAGTGTCTCAAGTTCCGATACGGTCTCCACTGAAACGTGTGTGGTCTGCAACGGAAACTCCTCGAGATAAATCGTGTGGTTTTTGGAGAAACTTGACTATTTAATATTTCTCATATCATTATCGATGACAGCATAAGTTTTTTGAAAGCAAATTCCTACTATACTTAGTATTTTCCAATCTAACACGATCAGTAAACATAACTGTAAAAGGTTTAAAAGGTAAACGCTATAATGTTATTTTTTATTATTTTATACGGTTAGTGTACTTACGTAATGTGAACATCGACTTTTCTGTTTTTTCTTAAGATGAAATGAGTTAGCAAGGTGAGGCCTTTTTTTCTCGACCTAATCCAGTCAACCCGTGACCACAGCTGTTGCAACACAGTGGAAACGTAGAGTAAATAAAAAAGGTAAACGCGATAAAGACCCGCATAAAACTTATAATTTTATTAAAATACTATACGTATACCAAACAAGGTGAAAATATTTTTGAGTTGTCTTGAACACTAGACAGATTGAGGTTAGCATTATGAAAACTACACAAGAATTCTCCTTTAACGCATTCCAGATTTCATATTTGTAAAGAATCCATTGTGCCATTCGCCTTAAATGTTTTTGTGCTAGAAACGGCAGAGATCTTCTCAGAAGACGTGTACATTTAAAATGCACAAGAGCATATTATTTGCCTGTCTTCTTAGCATTATATTTTTTTACATACGCGCATATGTAAAGGAGTGTTTGTACAAGTGCATTTTTACTCGCAAATACCAGCATCAGCCTACCTGGCATATAACATAGACATTAGGTACCTACAGGCAAACTGACCGACTCTTTGACATACCGCGATTGCAATTTGATGAAAACAAAGAACTCATTACAGTATGATATAAGATCCGCCGGGTAAGATTTCATCGGATTAAATCTTCCATTCCAGTAGGTATCAACAATTTACCCATTTCTCTACTTAATCCATAACCTACCAAAAAAACAACAAAAAAATCCTCGTGGAATATGAAATACGTTTTAGATGGACCACAACATCCAACAGTCACGAAGACCTCGTTCGTTGAATAAACGCACTACCACCTCATTACATAAAGATTATAATTTCATTTATCTTGAGCGATAAATCATTTTCTCTCTATCCATAGCTAACAACAATACAGGATACAGGGTTTAAATTGTCCAATGAAATGGCCCCTCAATGAAATAACAGTTATAATAAAAATGCCTTTTTGGTTTGTTATTCCCGTTAATCATGCTTCCCAATTCTCTTGGAAAGGCATTCTTATAAAAAATAGCTTCCAGTCTGTCAATAGGCGCCACAGAACAAAAATAAAACCCATTATTACTCACTAGCAAGGTGTTATAGCTGATCTTATTAGCAACACCTGTACAGTAAATAGACAAGCTCAAATTACGAATTGAACCAACAATAGTGCCGCATTACCAAAACATCAATTCTGCAAATATTTGATCTGTTGTATTATTCATAGATCCATTCGCTGTCTACTCATTCACATTGAGAGGATTATTGGCCAACGTTGCGTAATGTATGTAAAAAAATCTATACAAATTCATGAGCAGGCTTTGCTCGTACCTATTTCGGGCTCGGGGTCCCCCGAAATCGATATTCGAATAGGTGGGTACGGCCATCACTAGACAACACGGCGTCTGTAATTCAATCCGGTCAAGAAAGGTGGACTCTTATTGCCGGACGGTTACATACATTACCCCTCTCTTTTGGCCTTTGCCCGGTTATTTCGGCTTTGGCTTTAGGGCTACTGTATACTACTGCATAAAGAAGGATACGCATCATACACTGTTTCTAGTTATTGTCATTTTCGTCGACGAATAAATAACGCCAGTCGTGATACGGTTTCACTTCAGCCGTGGAAATGTTCAAGAGAATGAGTATATTTTACCCTCTTTTTATTAAAAAAAATCTACAAAATGACTTCTCAAAGTTCCATACTTAATCCTAACCTTAGGATATTATTACGAATATACCACGTACTTTACTATTCTCCTGCTGACGTTTCGGATACCGTATAATGGTACCTCATGGAATATCCTAAAATAATACCAAACTAATAATTTATATAATTTTAATTTGACTGGACTATTACTTACCTCCATCGCCATTCGTCCATGCTATCATCCCATTACCTGTTCGCAATATACATACGATATCGCAATATAGTATGATTTATGAATATTCTTTACTGCAAACATAAAATGTTGGTAAAGTTGTAGGTCGAGTTTTCCTGCAGATATGGCTCCCGTCTAGGTGTCTAGCCAGCATTTGAACAACCGCGCGCGTCTGTGTAGATTCAGTGGAAAATGGCCCTTAAACCTGTTTGCCTGTATGGAGTCGTATGACTTTAGCATATGTCCCTATGGTCCCCAGCCTTCATAAACAGCACAAACGCACCGTCCTAATTACGTTGGGTTACTTCTAAATATTTTGTACAATATTTTCACACAATTGCCATTGTGGAGTTCATGAGCGAAAGTTATGTCGGTAATATTTCAAGTAAAATTGAAGTGCTAAAAAAAGGCCCGGCAGTTTCAAAATGTAATGTCGCATTGCAGCTGCGTGTGGGGAATATAAGTACTTAAAGTGAAGAAATCCACTTCTGGCTGGATCGTAGCGAAAACTTATTCAGTCAGGAGTAGCAAATCGTCAACATCAAATGAAACAAGTCCACTGTTGGACCAAAGTGCTAGACCATAGGCTTCAACAATAGAATAAATAATTCATAAAATTTTTAGTTTATAAAAATAATAAAAAGCTTTAATTCCACTATCGACCTCCTGACTCTATTAAAGGCCCCCGTTAAGGCCCCCAAGCCCAATCTATTGGACTCGTCAAAACGAATCATATGAGCCCAAACTCGAGGGGTTTACTAGTAGACACTGAAGAGTTCCACTATAATACTCCTGGCTCCATCATCAGATCATCTCCATGATACCTTATTATAGTATTGTCATCCGAACTACATGTACATACAAGGTTTCATTTCGATACGGCAATTAGAAGTAGGTTAAAATTGACTTCCAAGATTTGATTACATTGTTTGTTTGTTATTTAGTTAACTACAGGTGAAGCTAATTTAAACGTGTTAAAAAGCGTCTTGAGCAGCCTCAATCCATGAAGTTCCGTTTAGTAGTTGATGATGAAAAATAAACCCTCAAAAGATAAACTTGACGTATTTTCAGCTGGAAAGAATGCGTACGTAACACAAAGGCTTTCTAAAAGAAAACTCTTGATAACCCTATCAGCTCGCCTTTGTACATGTCCCATAATTATGTTAGTTATTTATCTTTATTCCTCGTATGTACAATCAAGAATAGATGCAGTATAGTCAGAAGTCTATTCAGATAAGTACCACAATTCAGGTATAGTGAAGAAAACGAAATATACTCTGGCTTGTAAACACGACAGAACCTAACGAATCGAAATGAAAATGCAATAAGCAGTAGAAAGGTGAACGCTCGATACGGGTTACCTAGTATTCTGTGGCGGCAAACGGTACTTTAAACTTTTCTCTCAATGTTTCCGTTTCCGTAGTCCTGCCATCTATCGATAAGCATATTTTTCGCAGGATAGCGAGGTGCTTGATGATTTACGGTATTATCGCAGGACGCTAGTATTTAAACGATCTTTAAAGAAACACTTACTTTGAAACGGTGTTCAAAGTAAGTGTTACTTTAAAGATCGTTTAAATAAGTTAAGTGAATGATCACGTAATCTTCTATTACGTGATAATTCACTTAACTTGAGGATTGCTAAGATCGAAAATCAGGTAACCCTAATTTTGGACATTCTCAGATACTTACTCAGTACGCACATCCAAACATATTTGGTACATGTCCGTATTTTGTATAGTAGTTAGAATTCAGGTTGCAATGCCATTACCACTTTTATTGGAACCAAAAATCCAATACGCGATGTTTTCCTCCATTGTTTTGAGCATATGTTAATTAAACACGTAATTTAAAACGTCGGGTTACACATATGAAACGTCCTTACGTTTCAAAAGTCTAACCCGAGCAAATTACTATTAAACTAAGTGAAAACTACACTTTAGAGAACATTAAATTTAAGTGAGACCCCGAATATCCCGAGACTCAAAGCCGCACCTTGGCCTCTAATCGTTAATACATTGACCAATTCTGCCATAAATCGAGTAACGCTGAGTCCGAATTTGTTGGATTTTATTTGGATTTTTTTGTCGGAATTTGGGACACATTTAATATTAATCTAAATATAATTATTTCGATATCAAAAAACATAAAACTACAACACTGAGCTTCATTTTCCGGCACTAATAGTAGTGATCGAGGCATTTTAAACCGTCTTCAAAAACGGAAAAAAGGTAATTTATTATATTAATAGGATATGATAAATTACTAGCTGTGCCACGACCGCCCTCGGCCCCCGACCGAACCACCGCATCGCATCACCCGCCCGTGCTATTACTTCTTTTGCTCGGCTCCTAATAGTTGTAGCGTTATTTTAAATAGCCTATAATCTTGAATTGAGCTATCAAATGAAAAATATTTTTTCAAATCCGTCTGAAAGTTCCAGAGATTAGCGCGTTCAAACAAAATACAAAGAAACGGAAAAAAAAATCAGCTTTAATATTATTATATAGATAATTAAGATAAGTTTCGAGTTTAGTTCTGCCGATGGTTTCTGCTGGAGACGTAGGTATGATAGAGTACGACTGCGGAATTTATTTCGCAATATGGTTGTGTAAAATATATATAAGGTAGGAAAATGAGGAACTAATCAATAAACAGAACACAGTCTCGGCACAGAGTTTCTTTAAGTTATATCTAGTTCAGAATGCGTTACGTTAAATACTTACCGATAGTGAAAGGACCAATGTGGTTAAAGGAATCAGTGCCCGTTCACATCATACACATGTGTAGCTTAACTGATAGTATGAGAACAGATATAATACGTTCATTTGAATAACTGCTAGTCCATAATTCATTTCATACATCAGCAAAGCACTTTACAATCTGCTCTCCAGACTAACATAACAAGTTCCATACTCGTAGGAGAAAATCAAGAAAAATGCGTGCTCTCAACCGTTAAGATGAAGCGCTCTCGTCTGTCGCTCGCATTAGGGCCTTCCCTGATGTGTGGGCCCGTACGTAAAAGGTTTCAGCAGCTGCTCCCCAGTGCAATATTAAAAGATATCTGAAGTGGGCGAGAGTTTATAAAAAACGGGGAAAATATGCCGATATTGTACGCACTCAATAGGGGAGCTATTAGATGCTATGCTCATGATCTGACACTGCTGAGTTATTGCAGTGAGATAAGCTGAAAATTATAAGTTTTTATATCTGTGGCATTCAGTTGACATTCTTGAGAAGAGAAATTATTCATTAGTATAGTTACAAAAGCCATAATCAAGAAGTGAAGTGAATACATTATTCACAGAGCAAAAAGGAAAAACTTCATTGTATGAAAACTAAGTTTATTTGGAACAAGCGTTCTGATAGTTCCCGTAGCTTTTGAGCCACGAACTGTATCTTGCGGCTGATAAGACAATTTAAAGCGAATTAGATTAGAGCATTGATAAACATTTAAATCAAGCGGTCATAATTATTCAATTAGAAACAAAGATAACATTAATCGTAACCTTCTGAATGAATAGGACCATAATAATAGGTCAATGTACAAATGCATTGCGTATACATAATAGCAAAATGTAATTGCATTAACCGCGGTCATACTTAAATTGGCCTTGCGGATTTATCGGATAATATAAATAATATTGAGAGGATAAATACGTGATTTAAATTCCACGATTGATTCGTAAGCAAAGCGGTTAAGTCCGATGAAAAATTCACCCTCGAAGAGAGGGCCAACTTCCAACAATCCAATTACGAAAGCGGAACTCTGGAAATTCTAAACCGATTATACAGAATTGAAAACATTAAGTACTCTAAGGATTTTGACTTCCTAGTATCCTGAATCGGTCCTTATTACCGTCCTCGAAGGTTTCAAATTGACGCAGTGATTACAGAGTTAAAGATAGAATTCGAATGAAAATTATTAACGGGATGAGTTTTCGCACGCTGAGCAAAGATGGTACTGATTAGGAAAGTTTTATTACTTGCCGTTTTATCGGGGACAAACATCATTTCTAAAAAACGTGCCCGAATTCGGTCGTCACTTTAATTTGTATAACAGGCAAATTAAACATTTCATGTTGGAAATAATTCATTAGATAAATTTAAAATCTGTTTCGAAACAATGTTTTTTAAAAGACAGGCCTGGTTTGTTTTCATGGGCGATAAATGTTCTTATATACACAGTGATGGCCACAAAAGACAAATAGACAAATATCAAATAGACAAATCGGAATGAAATAATCTTGTCCTATCGAAATGATCAGTAGAGCATTAATTAGACCACTTTCAATAACCAATTCAACCACACCATACAGAGCAATTTGTACCCTGACGCCAGGATAATAAATACTATACCCACTAAACATTTGCAATTTATGACAGCTAACTTAAGGTGACCCAAGCCAGCAACGAAAGCTCGTTGTCGTCGTGAGTCACGACTCGAAAGTGACAACTTTGAGGTACAGTCGAGCACACTACATACTCCGTGCCTTGATGATCCGGTTTTGGAAATAATTACTTGAAGAAAGTACTGAGAAACCAGCATTCGAAGGAAACATGAGACTTGTAAAATTAATACCTAGTAAAGAGTTAAAATCCAATTTGGGAAATTTTACAATTCAACACAACTCAATTTCTGTCAGGCCATATCCAAGTCTGTCAAGAGAGCTTATTTGATCGACTGCATACACTGACAACATAATTTAATTTTACAATATATAGAAACGCCTGATTCGTGTATTCCATCATTTGCCTAAATCATCTATCCTTAGTGACGCGTGGTGATACAACTGAGCTCTTCCCTTGCTTCCTTTTCCTTGCTTGTACTACAAGATGTCAAAAACCACACAACCAGACAACCGAACATCATCATCTTCTTGTCCTTATCCCACATTAAGTGGGGTCGGCACAACATGTTTTCTTCTTCCATCCTCTATCAGCCGTCATCTCAGTACTAACTCCTTTCTTAACCATGTCATCCTTCACACAATCCATCCATCTTTTCTTTGGACTACCTCTGCTTTTATTTCCATCCACATTAATATTTAACATTCTTCTCGTAATGTGACATTCTTCCGTCCTCATGACGTGCCCATACAATGCTAACCTATTACTCTTCAACTTTTCCGTCACGGGTGCTACTTTCAAACTTCCCCTGATATACTCATTCCTTATTTTCTCTATTCTAGTAACTCCACACATCCATCTCAACATTCGCATCTCAGCTGCGTGCACTCTTCTTTCATCAATCCCTTTAGTTGCCCAACACTCAGATCCATACAATACAACACAATACAACATGATCGTTTTGTGTATTTCTTTGAGCCTAAGAGACATTCGTGGATCACATGTAGTTCCTGTAACCTATCGCCATTTAATCCATCCCGCATGTATTCTGTTCCTCATATCCCGGTCTATTTCGGCATCGTTCTGGATTAATGAACCGAGGTACCGAAAGTCAGAGCAAACTGGCAGGGATACACCATCTAAGTCAATAGGAAATAGGAGTGAAATTGTAGGGACCATCGAAGTCGCAAAACAGATGTTCAGTTTTCGATCTGCTGATCTTCAATCCGACACTCTCCAATTTTTCCTGCCATTTTACCTACTCTTGTACCTCAAGTTTATTTTCTCCAACAAGAAAAACGACGTCGGCAAACAGCATGAACCAGGGTGCCTTCTCCTGTATGTCCGATGTCAGCGCATCCATAACCAGGAGGAACATTACAGCAAAATTTGAAAAACCCTGATATGTTTTTCTTAGTCCCACTGGTGACTTTTGGCGATAAAACCTATCCTAAGAACCATCCGTATTTTTGATGACGTATTTTTTAAACTTTCACATTTTTATTTTACGTTTCGACTGCGTTGCAACAGCCATCACGAGATGACCCACCACGTCATCCCGTGTCTTATAATTTATCCTTGATGATACAAATCGATTTACAAAAAATATATATTTTATTTTTTGAGAAATTACAAAGATGATGCCAACATTTTTTGGCTTCATCTTTGTGCCATTTAAATCACAAGGATCACATAGATAGATACATTTATTCATACAAAAAGGTTCATACATAGTATAGGAAGGTTTGTGTTGGTTACTCATTTGCTAGGTTCACACTTTTTTTCACATATTAGCTTAACATTGGGTACATTGATCTAAACCTACCTAAATAGGTACATTCTTGTTCTTACAACCAAAACAATTTATGACGTAAACCCCTTAAAGAGAACAGTTAAAACTTGCGCTCAGTTGACAGTTAAATTGAGTGAAACCCAAAATAGTTTTAAAGTTACCGGCACGTCATGCACAGAGTTATCCTAACTCCTGCAGTCTAAACTCAATCAGGAACTGTCCGAGTACGTAACTTAGGTAGGACTAACGATATCGACGGGGTGCGAAACTACTGATGTCAAAATGGTATCTGAATTACTGTTAGGGGAATTAGTGGGAGCTGTCTGCTGTCGGAGAATGAATCCATTGAAGATGTAGCTTTAGTATTATCATTTCTTTTAATTATTTTAATTTCCTGTCTAAGGAATGACAAGATAGGCTATTTTTTATTATTTTCATGCGATATTGAAAATTAAAATTGATACGTAATTTGGACGAAGACTATGTTCAGAAGTGGACTTCAACAAGCTGCTGAATGATAGTAACCCATTTTTTTTTCCGATCCGTAAAAAATATGGAGACAAATTATGTAATGGAGGAAATGTGGATGATGTTAAAGGAGAGCATACGAACTATTACATATATCAAATATTAGGTACCACCTAGATATGGATGGAATCGAAAACCCCAATTAAATTTACAGCGTGGCGTCAAGGTCAAGCTGTCAGAATATAATGACATCTTCAATTCAGATTGAAGTACCTATTGTGTTGACGACTGTACTTTTACAAAATAGATATTGTTACGACTGCATGATCCCATATTTAATGTCACTTTTGACGCTTCTAGTTAGCTGGGAATGGGACTGACTGAATAGAGCTACCTAGTTATAAATAGGTATCTAATGATTATTGTTAACATTCTTAGAACAATAGGGTAGGCTACCTGCCATTGCTTCAAAACTAGTTATATACCTATGCCAAAGAATAAATAATACTAACATCTATATCCACTCTTTCTATTCGATCAGAGTATGTAGGTATTTTTGTAATATATCAAATAAAACAAAAAACAGACACGCTCACGACTGTATTCCCCGTGTCGAACTTCCTCAGATACATACTCCGCGAGTTGATCTTTGACAGGGGGTAGTTAGGGGTACATACAAACATACCATTTGGTACATGAACGCGGTTTGCAAGTATTTAGCATTTCACCTGACAGGTTGCAAGCCCATCGCTTATTGGAACACTGACTGATGGCACATGCCTTCGAAATTTTAGTTTTAGTGCATGCTGGTTTTCTTACTTTTTTCAAAACCCTTTTGAGAATGTGTTCACATAACATTTTCGAGTGGAAAAATTCACCTTATTCAAACCCACGACTTCCGTAAGTCGGGATGTATTATTTTATTGAGAGCATAAATCGATTAAAATCAGTCCAACTTCGATTACTTTTGTTTTTAACTGAGGACGAGTATGTAAAGAGGTATTAAACCAAACTTTTCACTTCTGACCTTATCGTGGCTATTAAAATCGTATGCTGCAAGTACGGAGACTGACACCTACTCGTATCATGAGGTGTCGATAGCGTGCGATGACACAAGAAAGTGGAGAAAATACCAATTTTCGACGTGATGATACCTAGGTACAAGCCTGACAGCATTGCTAATTACAGAATTACCCAAGCGTGTCAACTCGGCTTTACAGTATTCTGAGAAAAAATGCCTTTTGAAAATTATGCCGGTTGTTCTCAAAAATAAAATGGCAGATGTGCAATTCAACTCGATTCGGACTCAGTTGTGATTGCCATCTCGTGACTGCTAAAATATGCTCTAAGGATAGACATTTTTTATAATATGTGTCTAACAATTTATTATAAATTACCTGAGGAAGTGTTAGATGGTATTACATTTAAGTGAAAGTTAAACAAATGGTTAATGTGTCATTGTTTTCATAGCCTAGATAAGTATATAACATATTATAATAGTAATAAATAGAATGACATTGTTAAAATTTCCAGGCTGAGTACATTCACAATCATAATGTTTAAGACCTTAATTACAAAATATGTATTCTTGCAAATAAATAATTTGATTAATTGATTGATAAAATATAGTTTAAAAGCAAGGTCAAAACAATAGGTTCTTATTCCTTAAAATCACAAGGATATTGTATATAAATGATAATATAGAAACTAAAATTTGTTTGAATTCTAACTGATTCTCGAGCATTTATAGATGTCTTATCTATAAATGCTCGAGAATCAGCATCAGATTTTAAGGAATAAGAACCTATTGTTTTGACTCCTTTGTTCGTGAGGAAACCGGCATGAATCAAAAATTCGATGCCATGTGCCATCAATTAGTGTTTCAATAAGTGGCGATATGCTTACTACTATGCAAAACGCGGACATGTGCCGAATATAAGGCTTGGACGTGTCTCTGACTACCCACAACATGGTATCCTCACAGATCTGTGTACTGTGGATGATCGTGACAAGGAATACAGTCGTGAGCGTGTTTGTTTTTTAACTTTATTAAATTGTTTTAATAGGTAATAATTTTCAGGTCAAAGATATATTTTTTCAAATGCGTTTGTTACATGGTTTTTTTAGTGAAAAAGTTTAGAATTGTAACCATTTACCTATGTAACTGTGATTTACATACCTGAGTACTTTAAGTAACAGTTTTCCAAGTCACATTTTTGTTTCAACTCTTTAAAAGGCGTTTTAACCAAAATATTTTTCAACTTTTAAACTAAATTTTAATAGCGCCACACAAGTTTGCTAATTTGCGAAGTTCTCGTCTCTACAAACAATTTCCACCCGACCCGACCCGGCGGCGTAACGTAACTTGTTAATCCCTGAGACCGCATATGCGGTGCGGCCTTAGCTTTACCATCTTTACGTACATAGGTAGAACCATGGTAGAATATATTTGATCGATAGAGCAAATCGAAAAGATTTCCGAGTCTACTTGGGGATTACCCAAGTAGACTCGGTTGGTGTTTAGGGGATTGCCCAAGTAGGTGTTTGTATGTTTATCTGTCCGAAGATAATTGCCGAACCGTTTGTTTAATCTTGATGAAACATGGTAGGTAGGTAGAATATACTAATATAATTATACATGAGTTCGAGGTTTTTGAACTATGCGCTAGAAGAACTTTTGTTAGTCAGATAAAAACGGTATCTAGCGAGATCTCAGTTCGTGGCGAACTATTACATTTATTCATGCAACTAATAGGTTGGGGAAAAAGTTTCTTCGCATTTTTTAAGAAAATTCAAAACATTTTTTAATATAGTTTATTTACATTTAACTAAAGTATGTAGGTACCATTTTGTTCGATAACTTTTTGCCATTTTGTAGGCAGGGACATGATCCCATTGCTATAAAAACTTTGGGGCTTCTGTTCAAAATACCGCGACAAGTGGTTTTGGCAGTCCTCTCGTGATGTTAACCTGACACTGCCTAAAGAATTCTGAAGAGACCGAAACAGGTGGAAATCTGAAGGTGCAAGGTCAGGACTATACGGCGGATGCATTAACACATCCCAGCCAAACTCTCTTAATTTTTGCTGAGTGGCTAAAGATGTGTGAGGTCAAAAATGGTCAAAAATTTCTTCAAAAATGGTTCGGTTTCATTACGTCGTAATAAAGAATCACAAATGAGAACACGGTTCATTAGGTTTCTTTCAGTGAGCTCGTGAGGTACCCAAATATCGAGCTTTTTTGTGTACCCAGTTTTTTTCAAATGCGCCAAAACTGTTTTGTGGTCAATTCCCAGTTCTTCAGCTACGTCGTAACTACTGATATGCCGATCTTGCTCCACTTTTTCAAAAATGGCATCCATTTTATCCGTAATAGGGCGACCAGAGCGACGTGCATCTTTGACATCAAAATTTCCGGATTGAAAACGCTTAAACCAAATTTGTGCTACTCTCACAGACACTGCACTAGGTCCATAAACATCGCAAATTTTTTTCGCGGCTTGCGTTGCATTTTTACCTTTTTTGTAGTAAAATTTTAATTTCTTCATTAGATTCACTCATCTTAACAGTACGAAAAACAAATAAAAATCACACATTTTCCTAATTTGAATTTGGAATTATCTTCTTTAAAATTTAAACTTTTAATGATACCAAAACCAGCTAGATACAAATAGTATAGCCAAAGATATTTTATTACAAGTTCATACATACAATAATGCGAAAAGACTTTTTCCCCAACCTAATATGTACAAGTAGGTATTTACAGAAAAATACAGATGAAACAGCTACCTATCTAAACACCGTTGCAAACGATCTATAGATCACTACTAGACGGAAGCGTTTCCAAAATGCTGGGTGCATTACCACGCTGAATGGCAATGATAATACGTTGACATTGTTAGAGCCCGCTCTCTGGTCACGCGTCTGTATTATATTAAACCGAAGTATTATTTTACTTTTGCTTTTACTTAGCTGTTCTGAAGTAAACGCTCATAACAAAATAGTGTACTGGCGAAGTGCACTAAAAAAATAGCCTAACCTAACAAAGGCTGACCAAGAAAGAACCGAAGACACGAATATCGAAGAAAATAACGATTAGGTGAGAACTCACCTGCAACGAATGAACCCGCATGCGAAAGTTAGCGAAAGATACATAATCGAGCGTGGTCGTGATCTTGAACTCTGGACGCAAAGGGCGCCATTGTCTGTTGGTATTGTATTGTACCAATAGAGGATATCGGTTGCTCTCCAAAATCTACGCTGTTGTTTTGGAATACTCTTAGGGGGACACCTTCGTTCAACATATAACGATAAATTACAACAATATATACAGTGATGTCCATAGTCAAATCTGTGTTGTACGACACAATTGCACATTTTCAAAAATAAGGGAGTATCTAATTTTTGGACAACTACTAAATTAATTAAAAAATAACTCATTCATACTGCTCGTGACTGTGATAGATCCGCCCCCTATTCTATGTCTGAAAGTCACTGTGACGAACGTTTGACAAGTTAAATGATTTTGACTAAAACATAATAACTATCAACATGGCCACAGAATACGGGTTCATGATCATTTGACTTGTCAAACGTTTGTCACCGAGTGAATTTCAGTTAGAGAATCGTCTGAAACGTGAATGACCACGCTTAAACGAGCAGTATTGTTGAATGCACCGGTTGACGACTATCGCAGCATTCCGAATGAAGGGAAAACTGCTCGTCTGAACTGCGTAATTGCCTCAAAATTACGGCTGTAATTGATAGGTAGCCGAGCTGAATACCCTTCCTGATAATGTACGATTCGATAGCTTCTATTAATAGGTGGAAGTTATTTAACGAAACTGAAAAACAACTCAAATTTATTTATTTATTTAGGCACACATTACACGTTACAAACATGATATTAAACTAGTAAACAATTTTAATCAAATAGAAAGAAAGTTCAAATTAACTTCTATATGACTCAGAAAGATTAGAATTATTAGAACTAAGATTGTCCAAGCCGCGTAATGATTAGGAAAACCCTTTATTTCACAACTTTACACAACCAATCTCCGTAACTTTCTTTTAGTATATTAGCAACTTAATTTGACGACCTCTGTGGCGCAGTGGGGAAGACCCGCCTGAGACGCAGAAGGTTGCGGGTTCAATTCCCGTTGCGGGACAAATGTTTGCATCTGCAAATATTTGTCTCGAGTCTGGGTGTTTTCTATCTATATTAAGTATGTATTTACAAAAAAAAATGTATATAAGTAAAGTAGTATATCAGTCATGTAGTTCCAATAACACAAGCTCTGCTTACTTTGGGGCTAGATGATGCTTTGTGAAAGTGTCCAGCAATATACGATATATATTTATTTATTTATTGATCTAGTTGAAACTGTGCATGGTTTAGAAATTTTATAGACAAACGTGCAATTATTAACCGCAAACAAAGTCAAAGGTCACAGGCACAGATTACGATAGCCAAACAATAGCAAAACAGTAATAATCGTAGAATAGCATAATAGGGCAGTGTGAGTCAACGATACTGTCGTTTCCCAGCGTTTCAGGCTCTGAGAGTCCACGTGGGATGTCGTATCGTTTGAAATAAACATGATAGGCGAGCCTCTCTCTCATTACCATTAAAACCATCCAGGTACGCCCATAGCCACAGAATAATAATACAGCCAGTTGCGTATAGTTCCTGTCTACAACTGCTACTTGTATGTGTCTCTACTTGACTTCACAATAATTGCCTACACACCATTTTTGCCGCTTGACACCGTACCTTTATGTAACAACGCAACGTGAAGTCACGTTTCTCAAGCGCAATATTTACAGTTTACTTTGTTCAGTAGTGAATGCCCCAACTTGCAATTACGTAGGTAACATAAGAGGATTAGTAAATATCATAACGTCAACGTCTCCCTATTTAGCCTTCGTCCGTTTCATACTCAGCATAGACCCTCAGAAAGTAATCGTCACGATGCATTATGCTAATTCATTTACACATCGTGCTTGCGTAAAAGACGATAGCTCATTTCTTATGAAATATATAAATTCAACTGTCTGAATCCCATCTATGAAAACATCATGTTAATCCCAGGAGCGCAACCAAAACACACATTACTGAAGAAACATCGCATTGTGAACGGTAGCTTTCGACATTTCCGTGACTCACGACCCCGGTTAATCAGTGAAGAAAGTCATACAAAATGCTTATTTATTTGTCGAACATGACCCCGGGTCAGGTTCCGTCCACCAGGCCATTGTTCTGTGACAGTGATGGGTATTAGCCTTCGTGGATTTAGCGATCAAGGATAGTACTTAAGGTGCAGGCTTGTAGGTGTCGATGTGAAAGCTTTAAACATTATCTAAGGATAAGTCAAGAAGCCCGTATTGCGTTTGCCCCGTATTAGAGATTAGTTTGTCTGTTACCATCTTTCTCCAGAATATCTGATTGTAATGCTGTTTTCGCAGTCGTGTATGAATTCAAGGGTAGTTCTTGGGCAGGTTTTGTCACCATATGTCGCTAAGGGGCGCTGCAATAGACTAAGGTATGTAATACGGCGTAATCGATTGTCATGCTGTTTTTTGTACCCAATATTTTATATGACTTCAAGAAAACTTATTTGATAGGTTTAAACCTCATTATTAGACGATAGTGGATACAAAATAACGTACCTACTAGGTACAATATTTTCTATCCTCTTTCAACGTTACCGTTACCTACCTAAGAACGTTATGCTATCTGGGCAATGCTTGGCAGGATTTTTTCAACCCTCTTTAAAAGCGTGTTTTGGCATCTTTCAATCGATCTATGTTTCACCCTTATAAGATAAAACAAAAATCTTACTGACCTATTCATTAAGATGTAGAAGAAGGGTAGTTCTAAGTAGAACATATTAGCACTATCCTGATACCATCGATCCAATTTATACCGATCCTTCGAATACCAGATATACATATGTTGAAAAAAAACAAACAAAAGTCAAATTTCATCGATTGCCGCCTGGTATATTAAGTAAAGAAAGAAAAAAAAACCTGCCACGTAGCGTTCTGGCAGCATATACTCGTACGTTATTTTAAGTTATTTAATGTCCTCTTTCTCGTTATGATAATAGGTTGGGTTGACGACTGTGACTGTGGTTTAAAGGGAGCGCTGCAATACTTGATGGAATACATGGAAATTTAACGTTTTGTAAATATTTAGATACGATTCATATTGTACTATCAAATTCATTAAATCTGAAGACGAGTAAATCTATGAATGATAGAAAAACTAGCAGCGAGGCTTCTAGGTGAAGGTCGAGATGACGAGCAGGAAACGTGTGAGGCCTCAACACGTCACTTCCTGGGCGAATGAACAAGTCATTATGCTAAACTATTCGAGACGATAACCTGCACTGTAAACTGCTATTAAATTAACGCTGATGATTAGAACCTGTTTTTTAAATATTTTCGATTGGTGAGTAAATTCGAGAGATCAATTATTTGGGCGATCTTCTTCGTGATTAGGTGAAACAAGTGCAGTAACTTATGTATTCATTGCAGAGTGAGTAGATCTATACCTAGTATAATAGTAGGTACCTATGTACCTACCTACTTGAACAAAATGAGATCTCGAGGCGCTTAGTGAAAACAAATAAAAACAGTAAAATATCGTATGCTTGTTCTATTTCTTAATATTATGAAGATGTTTGAAGAGAAAAGGTAATAAAATTAAAATAAAACTTCGGCAACAATACAGCTTTGAAAGAACTTCATAACTTTTTAGCTTTTAGCCTTTGTTGTGTTTACTTAAGAGTTTCATCATTTGTTGTAGGTAAGTTTATAGCTATTTAGGTTTTTGGTTTTGATGTCGAAGTTTTTTTATAATTTTGCACATGATGCTTCTAAGCGATAAGACCGCCCATTGTACATCTGTTTTATTAATGAATGAAAATAATTTATTGTACACCACTAAGTTTAACTCTCGAGATTTTTTACGAATCTTAGGTAAACAGATCGCAGTGCAAGACTTGGCGCCCAGGAGGTGCTTCGCCATCATCTATCAATTCTCAGAATGTATCAAAAAAGTCGATGCCTTCACCGATAGTAGGATACGGTATGCAGTACAACATCCGTTTCCCATTTGATATTATTTCAAAATATGCACAAGTCAAGTGCACAGCATTCAAATGCGTCTAAGCTTTACAAGAAAGATTAGACAGATTAATTATTTGTTGAAGTATTCCTTTGTCCAGGATGTACCTACATGGCTTCAGGGCCGTCAATTTAAATGCAGATGCATCGCAAGGCAGTCTGCCTTCACCCCGGTCCAACGCACCTTTCTGTAGGACTTACGGACAAAGCTTAACAGGTAACCATGGATATCGTGCATGCATGGTAATTAAGTACTTATAGTTCAATGTGCTAAGAGTTTATCGGCGTTCATAAATCTGTAAATAGATCGAATGCAGTAAAACACTGCACCGAGTAACTGTGCGCCTGTTTCCAATTTCACTGCATTGCGATTGAATCCCATTGATTTAAAAAACATGACACAAAAATAAACAATATGGGCAGGCTCGGATACATACTCACTTAGTTTTACTAAGTATCTGTGAGGGTACCAAGGGGGTAGTCAGGGACACGTCCAAACATTACATCGCCGCTTATTGGAAAACTAGCTTATGACACATGCCTTCGAGTTATTGGTTTCTGGGCATAAATAACTGTTTCCTCGCGACATTTTACTTCACCGTTTTGTGTTATACATTGAAAGTTTTTTAAAAGCACAATTTACCTTACCCGTGTGCGACTTTGGTACTGGGTTGTCAGTATTTTGTAGTTAAATTGCAATGATACTTACTACAGACTACTTTTGAGAAAATATCACCTATAGTCTCATCTATAGTCGAGCACTAAAATAGGATTCGCTAACCGTTGTTGTCAGAAACTACGAGTAAGTTACCTTGGTAGGTAGTAAGTACCACCATAATATTTACAGAATAATTTATCGAATCCTAGCTCCTTGGTCCACCGAGCAACTGAGATCGTCAAACAGGTAAATTTTATGACTCAGCTGCAAAATTATGGTAGCTAAGTAATTAATATCTATAGGTATGTAAAAGAATAAAAATAAAACGTATCTTGTCAACAGATATTGGACTCTTAGATAGAAGCAAAAAGCAAACAAAACCTTGCAACAAACAGGTCCCATTTTCAATGTCAATGACTATACCGACAGCTATAAAATATGTATCCTGATCTCAAGCACTTATAGCAAGATATAAAGCAAATGTCTCAATACCATTACTATCTGATAAGTTCTGAACTAGGAAATTCTACGATTTATATTTTACACCAAGATGACATGAAATTATGTTCTTAAAAAGGAAATAAATATGTTTACCTGTTCAATTTCACCTTTCTAAAGTCAGCCCCTAAATGAGCCAACAATATTCCAAAGTTCAACGGCACCATATCAAGAGCGCTCCAGATAAATGGATCACGTTACTTGATTAACCGGCGCACATCCCTTCCCCTTATCACCCTTGGGAATATTTAAATAGGCCCTGAATACATCATGAATACATATCACACCACACCCGCGGTGAACGAGCCAAGCAAACTCGTTTACCTGCGCTCTAGACACACTGTTTTACTTCATTAGCTTAAAACTGTAAATGAAAACGTAGTTGTTTCGAATTCTGGAGAAAATATACCACTGAACTTTCTACAGTGAGCAAATTCAGTAATTCTCGTCACATGAGAATTGGAGCGGCAATTTGTAACAAATGTGTGATCTTAATCAAAATGACAATCACGCGCGGCGCCACCGCGCCAACTACTCCGTATTGAAAATCAACATTCACCGACACGGGTGCTCCGCACGCCCGGTTACGCTGATTTACAGCTGAAAGTGATCTGGCTTTGACAACTTGATCACGGCAACATCATCAATATTTTATCGCACAAATAGGCACATTTATTTCAGCTAAGTAGGCTAACAGTGTCCGACACGTATTACGTTTTTGTAGCCATAAATCCTGCCAGATCCTTGTCTCGGCGCCAAGGTCTGCGCACTCATTCACAAGCTACGGCAAACGGCAAAAAACTGGAGCAATGAACTGGAGTCACGTCGGATGCTCATCAACTCAAAGCACGTAGTATCGTCTAAACTACCGCTCATTGTCAATATTGGAGAGTTCCGAGCCAGTGGTAGAATCAATAGGGGCATTATCGGTTATTAGACGAATGATTGTTTTGCCGTCTAATGAATAACAAACACTTGATACTACGCCAGAGAAGATGTTGCGTATGATATCTTGATAGTAGAGGATAGAATTCAAGTTGTATAACTTTTGGCCACATGTATGTCACACAAAATAACAAGGAGGATAAGTTACACACAGATATACATTCTCAAGGGAGGCAATTTATAATCCTTTTCATTGGTAACTCAAAGATTCTTCCGATCCCCAATGACAGAACCTCTGAGTAATGACAGAGCTATACTTCACTTCAAACATATCCAAGTGCAAGGTTGGCAAAGTGCATCACCGATTAAACCGGAGATGAAAGCGTCTGTTTATTTGATTTTCCGCTCGCGTACGTGCAGACATAGGAATTAACTAAACATCGGCCATCGACCTTCCATGCCATTCATTCTGCTCGTAAAGATCCCGCTTCACTCTTGTCACGTTAATTAAAACATTTATATGTCCATGGTAAGCATTCGATCCAGTTTATTTTCAAAGTCCCCATTCAATTCATCACCGATCGTGAGCGTTATTGCAAGCGTCTTTCAGACGTCTCGATAAAGAGTGTTATTAAAACAAATAGATGTTAAGTTCACGCCGTCTGTCTCGCAATTATCAAACAATACATCTTACAGGGAGACTTACCCGTCTCGAGTTTCAATACGTAACGTTCGCATGTAAATCAAAATGCGAACATTAAAGCTCGACTCTGCGTTGAATACAAATCAGCGAGATTGTCTCAGCGAATTTGTTGCATCATAATTTACAATGTGACCTTCGATTCAATATTTTTGTGCTGTTTTAAAGCCGTTTGAATGTAAAGCTTACCAATAGACCAAAATAATAATTATAATGGCTTGCGCGATTTTGACTTTTAGCGAAGCCGCATGCAGCAGCAGTTCAAGATCAATTGAAGTTTGACAATTTGTTTTTTAACGTTTCAATGAAACCTACACCGGCAATGAGCGGCTATTTACTTACTTTGGTAATTACCTAGGTACCTACTTAGGTACCTAGGTAATTACTATTTAAAATCTGTAATCAGTTAGTAGGTATGTAGGACATGACGTCTTATAAGAGTCTTATCGCTTTGTGTATGTCGTTAAGCTGCTTCCTTATTTTAAACGAATCCAATAAGGGAAGTGAATGTCTTGCAAATCCCTACAGAAGCATGTATGTACTTTATGATTTATCGTTCGATTCAAGTAAAGTCTAAGTATCGACGCATGAAAACCATTGTCTAGGAGACAGATCGTTTCGCAATCACGCCATCTCGCTGGCCGGCAGACCATCAAACATTGTCGGATTACGTTTATTGACCATTTGTACGGGATCTGCTACGGTTAATGATTTTCGGCTCCATCGCTTAAGCAACTGCATTTCAAGCCATTACTTCATAAGTTTTTATACGGTTTCTTTATTCTTTTACATTTGAATGCAGTCACGACACAACAAAAAGTTCGGAAAAACTTGCAGCGGTCTTCGAATAATGTCAATGATCTCGCTTGCAGACCCCAGTTATTATTACCAAACGTTCCCCTATCGCATTACAAGCGTCCCGTGTTCTTGACATAATGGCACCGGCTGGGCACCTTTGCAAAAAGGTTATCTTATTGGCTTCCAATATTTAATATTGATAGCGTCTGTCGACACTCGACATTCTGGCAGTTTAGTACGTCCAAATCTTTGCACGCTGACTTTATCGCTGACCCGTGACATGTTGACAATTTATTATCTGCAAGCGGTAGGTAAATACGCACGAACTACGCATGCAAAGAAGCATGTATTTTAGAAGCGCGAGTGCCTCATTTCCAAAGGGCAGTACTCTCACCATTTATTTTCCTCATGCCGGCCCTAGACCTTTACTGCACGGCCAAAATCCTGCCCCGGTGTCAGCAACAACAAACCACTCACACTATTGCACTAACATTTAATACACAATGCACGTCAACAATAATTTCATCGGCCGAGATGTAGATCGTTTACTAACACTCCGTCACTATTTTGTTTAGATGATAAGGAAGAAAACACATAATTGTTTTTATCACGATGAAATTTACACCCACGCAAACATGCTGCGACGCGCGACAACGCTGCGTGACTGCAGGCGTATCGCCAGCCGCCGGACCGGTGCGACGCGGCGCCCCGGCGGACTCGCCGGTTGATACTTTGGCGCTATAAGAAACAGCGGAAAGGATTGCAAACTAAGAGCTATTGACAGGATGTCCTCATAGATGGCGCTTTTAGTGAAGTTAAATTGATAATAATAATGTTTGTATTCGGAAGTAGAATTTATTTCTCCAATTTAATATGTACCTGCATTCAATTTTACCTCAATTTCTACCTATTTTAAGACTAATAATAGATATGATTCGTGTCATTGAAGGTAACAAGTATAAACCTACTGCATTGGGATTTATAAAATAGCAATCTCTACCTAAATATGTACCTACTTGTATGGAGAAGGTAGGCTTGATATTTTTAGCCTACTTACCTTAATATTTGTCGGTAAGTCGCTAATCAGCTTCAATTGATCCGGTCTGTTGTCTCTCCAACAAAATAAAACGAAAACACAAAAAATATTCACATGCACCATAGAAAATCTAATAATTCAGCACCAGTTTATTCTACAGACTGATAACCCTGCATTGTATGACATGCCGGTCCTTACTATCTAGAAAAACACTGCAAGAACACTAGTTTCACTGAAACGGGTATTTTATGGGTATTTCCGCGGCACTCGGGTATACTAAATGCACGATTTCTACGCGGTACACCATGAATAGCGACCGATAACACTATCCATCACCCCATTATCCAGCGACGCGAAGTTAGCAGCGAGCGCGTACGTCAAAATACACCATAAATAACGCGGTAGGTAGGCAGGTAGGTACGTATCCGGGATGTGGGGTTTGCCTCCACGCCCCGTCCCCTTTCGATCAGCCGGTGTGAGCACAGCTTTATTTGGAACTAGAGATTTTTGAACTTGGAATAAATAACTGCGACCGTAGTTGCCACGTGTGAACGGCCACAGAATAACAAATTAGGTAGAGACTGGAGAGCTAAGTAAGCCTAGTTACGTTACATGTCAGACGCGATTGAGAGGGAGGAGATGGAGGCGAGATCATTCGTTTGTGTTCGTATTACAATACGTTAATACGTCTCCAACCATTGCCGGATTCGCTGGGGCGCGCCGGCTGCGGTCCCGGGGACTCCTAAACACTTCCCCAAGTAGCCTTTCGACATGCACAGCCAATTAACTCGAACTTTAATTACACTCTACCATTAGAGGACTGACTGGGGTAAAGTTACCAAGCGTAAAAGGAGACCCTTTTTGTCAACAGAGCGTAATATTTATTTTCCATTCTGAAATTCAAAGTTATTTAAATTCAATGAACTCAAGAAAAAGAACGAGACGTTGAAAATGAATTATAAACAGCGAGCGGATAAGACAATAAACGATATCCTAACGTCGATTTGCATGTAAACATCCATTCATTACCCGTAGTGCGCTAAAAAATGTACACAGAAAGGCTTTTTAGGAACCCGAATAAGACGAAACGCGAAGAAAAGGAGAGCGAATTTTTTTCCGGTTCATATCCTTCTGTAGGTACATTTCATTACTTCCGCTATGTATGGACGTTCGGGTATGTTCGGGCGAGATCGGACGCGCTTAGCAGGCTTCGGGCAATCGATAGCCGTCAGGCGTAGCGACTTGCTACGCTACAAC
Organism: Perizoma affinitatum; assembly: GCA_961405105.1. NCBI lineage: Eukaryota > Metazoa > Arthropoda > Insecta > Lepidoptera > Geometridae > Perizoma > Perizoma affinitatum. The sequence goes on from OY560199.1 coordinate 3,812,157, forward strand.
TTTGCTACTACGATGGTCTACAACATCGTAGATTACGCTACGCGGCGCGGTCGCTTTGTGCCCCGGCTGAATTTAGGCTGCGAGCGAACTTGATTCGGGGGTAGCGAAGTGTTGCGTTGCCTGATTGCAGTTGCTAAAACCTACAATCTATTTAGGTACTTAGAGGGTTATTAATTGCATGTAGTTCCGGGGTAGGATATCGTAGCTATAATAATTTCGTTAGTACTACGCTACGATATGTAGGTTTACGTTTATTAAATCCAGTCCAACAGCCAAACGTAGAATTGTCTACGAGGCGTAGTTCTAATTTTCTTGATCACGGTATTTATAAGTTGACCGTACCTAGTTGTGCCGCGAAATGCGGTTTCTAAAGTGTTCTCAAAGTACTAGAGAACTTACATAATAACATGGAGTCTTAGAAAAAAAATAGATACCTATGTAAAAAGGTATTTGGTTTACTTTCAGTACCTACCTATTTATTAAACCTGTAGGTAAGTAAGCAGATACTTATGAACGCTTGTTAAAAATAACTCCTATATTGAGAGATTGGTACAAAGTAAGTGATACCTACTACCTAATAAATAGGTAGGTAGGCAGATATACCTATAAGTACCTATTATTTAATGATTTTTTTTTATCAAACTATAGTTTGTTCATAATAGAAAATAACAACAAATGACACTAGAAAGGTTATTCCTATCAAATAGGTACCTATTTTACTGAATGAATTTTGACATAGGCCAAGAAGCTATTTTAGGTATATCAACTTTTGTTAGATAACAAAGTTAAAAAGTCCCATGTCCATGATGCGAACTCGGTTTTGAGCTAAATCGGTCCGAATGTGTATAGCTACCTAGATAGTACTGGACACATTCCCAGTATTGCCGAATTGGGGTATAGGTGCGAGTTGCAGTCCTGGATTGCAAGTCTTAGGACTTTTGGTAGCTATATAAAAAAAAATCTTTGATACGGTACCAACTACAGGTAAGTTCCTCCCAATGCTACCGGTAAAACTATATGTACCAATGGTACCGTATAGTTTAAATTATTACTTGCGACGTAAGGAACCGTACGTAGGTAGGTACTGCGTTTGTTGTATGAGATTGTTTGTTAGATTGTCTTTTAGCATAAATCTCCGTAACGTCTGAGCCGATTGAATTAACTTCACGGGTGGTTTTAAGATACGTTTTATCGCTACAAGTCACTAGGGAACCCTGCAATGGAAAGCAATTTAATGCAATTTTAAATTTAGAAAAGACTAAGTACTTATATCAAACGTGGCGCGACCGCAACGACTATGTAAAACGTCAAACGTGGGAATGTGTCAAATAGGTACAACAATATTTGAACGTTTCTCTGACAACCACCTACCTAGGTACTTGGTAACCTCACAGACCTGCATTGTTTGTATACACTCATTAGTCAATATACATACGTAGTCTGTGGTACCACAGACTACCAGGATCAGTGTTGCCAGCCGGGTCTTATCAAAAGTAACCTTTTGGTGTGAAATAAATAATGCCGGTATTTTTTCACACAGCATCATCTAGCCCCAAACTAAGCAGAACTTGTATTATGGGAACTACATGATTAATATACTACTCATATACTTTTTTTTTGAGCGATTCCCGGGGAGGAACTTTGTTACAACCTTATACAGAACCATCTGTGCGCAAGTCAGACTCGCACTCGTCTAGTTTTTTCTCCGCTGCTGACTTCTGTCTTGTCAGCTGTCACTGTCTCTGATACCTAGGTGTTATTTTACCACTATCACCAACGGTCATGATAACCATCATCATTATGACGGCCTGTGATAGTGGAATCAAAATCCACTGTAGATTAGGTGGGTATTGTGATTTACTGCTTGGTAGGTACAGAAAGCATAAATCAAGTTTTTAAGCCATACATATTTTGCATGTAGTTCCGGGGTAGAACGGGGTACCTTGACGTGAGAACCCGCACTCTTCTGGGGAACCTATTGAACTTAATCTGAAATTCATACTGGCAACATTGATAATACTGTAATACTGTGGTACCTACTAAAAGTTCATAGTCAATAGATTGTGGTTGTATTAACCGAAAAGTTGATTATTTAGTAATGTTTTCCATTTTACATTGCATATCATATAATAACTTTTTCTAAAACACTTTTTCTTTCAAATATTTTGCCAACATTTTAAAACAAATAAAATACCGCTAGTACATTGCGTTTAATGTTGGATTCAAGAAGAAATAAAAAAAAATACAAATGCCAAAAAATCACACAACCTTTTGCGTTATGTAACCTAAAAGTATCCCTACGTAGTTAAAATCACCTAACACGCTACAAAAGTAACATTCTGGCAACGCTCTTTATCCATCCAGGACCATCTCGCTGTCAAAAAAAATTACAGGTATCGTAACCTAGGGTTAATTGAAAACATATTTATGGAAACCTATATAGCCCAGAAATCTTAACCAAAATTTGTTCTTTATAATTTATTTCTTTCGTAATTTCTATTTTGTTTGTTTGTTCTGTTGTTTCATTTTGCCGTTCAGCACAACATTTTCTGTATACGCTGCTCATTTAGGTAGTGAAGCGTTTAGTTAGGGCTCCTTGGAAGTCCCTCTCTACCCTTCTGTCAAATCGCAGAGACGACTATCTCTAGGTATTTTGGTGAGGCTTTGGGTTGTCATCTTCAGATGGTGAAGAATTCGCTCTGGCCGCCATGGCTACTGAGTGACACAACCAGTTGTCTAATAAGAAAAAAAAAACTTGCTACGCAGCTAGATGCCGGAGAAGATATTCTATTATTGTTTCAAAACCAGTATGTACCTTCTTTAGGTTTCGTCTATTTTGATAGGTTTCATATGTGACTGCGTTAATTCGGTTGTCGGTTTTGACATCTGTCGGTTGGCCGCTTCTTCGCTAGTCTTGAAGCGTGGGTTTTACAAAATTACTACATTATTAGGCTGCAATAAAAGTAATACATGCGGAGTCGGAGTAACCTCCACTTAGTGAGGCATGCTTTAACGTGTAAGTAATAGTGCCAACCATTGTCAGCGCGTTCGAATATTCGACGCGCGCCAATGTGGTCTCTAATTCTGCTACCTATGCCATCTGTACGTAATTCCATTTGATGAAATTGTACATTGTATTTCATAGCAGATTGGTGTAAGTAAGTACTTACACCAATCTGCTATGAAATACAATGTACTAAAAAACTATGTTATTATTGTTAAATAAATACTTAAAAGACGTGACGTCATTCCTACATAAACACACAGAGTGTAATAATAGCCGATTAATTCTAGAGGGCATAACTCTCGCGTCTACAATTATAATATAAAATAAAACCGCGGAAAGTCCAATAAAACACTTAAAAAAGAAATATATGACGGAGCAGAAGCTCCAAGGTGGTCTTTAAAAAGTGTGACGTCAGCAATGCTAACGTCACTATCATCACCAGCATGCTGGTCACTCATAGTTGATGATGAAAGGAAACTCCAGGAGATGTTCTTCTAATTTATTCTTGGTTGTACAGTGACTTTCGAGGTCTGTACGGTCCGACGGCTCGAGCGAGAATGAATCGTACTCGGTCCGTCGCCCGTATTTATGCAAAAACAAAGACAAAGGCAAGCAACTTATGCGAACAAGCTAAAACTGCCTGCAAGCATTAATCATTTAAGTTTACAAATGGTTTTGAAGGTAAACATGGTCAAAATAACAACTTGATTACGTAATTACCTAATTGTCATTTGATTACAACAATCAAATGATAACTAGCTATTACCTAATGATTTTACAATGTAAAGTGATGATTCGTTAAATAACTCGTGGTTCTGCGCCGATGACTCATTGTAGAAGCAGAATAACGCCTTTGCGCCGATATATATATTTGATTGTCAACCAAAAGAAAGAAGGTTCTCAGAAAGAGGTTGAGTTAGGATTGAAAAAAAAAACGATTTGTGGTCAAACCTCTTTTTGAAATGTCGACTAGACTGTCGGCTATTTTATTTTAACATTAATTTTTAAATCTTTTTCCTTTATACAACAATTTGTCCTGAAAATCAGTATTGAAAAGTCTAATTATCTATGAAACTAATTTAAATCATCTTTCGTAATGAGACCCTTGTAGTTTATGACACTCGGATAAAACGGACTTTAGCAGAATTGTGACAATAGCCACACAAGTCATAATCAAGACGATGTCAAATGTCAATCTAATAAGTAGATCCGTAATTCAACAAAACAAACAGTTACGTACCTAAGGTGTTAGAGAAGTTTATGAAAATTCGATCGATACTTACAGGATAATTGCGAAAATTGTAGATCTTTGTTTGCCAATTATTGTATTTCTTCTTCCGTTGTTGTCTAGTCGCAGTCGGGTTTGGCTAAGAACGTAGTATCTCTTACTAGACTGTGGGCTAAGAAGGCAAACAAGTAAAGCTCAGATTTTACCGATGTTTTGTCTTATCTACAAATTTAATGAATAAAATTATTCAAAACACTTCAGAATGGATGCGCGACCGCTAAGAATGTTATCGTGAGTACATAGCAAATGAAATGCACTAAGTTCATGAACGGCGACGTTACATTCACATAGGTGCCATTGTAAGCCGGTAATGCGTGTTTAGGTTAAGAGGTTGTTTGTTTGCTTGTCTGTTACCAATATCCAAATTTCAAACTGCTAAATGGGGATTTTGTTTGTTTTGTATGCCATCAAAGAAGGTTTTTAGATTTTATCGCATGTCACTAGGAGTCACTACCTACATGATTGTAAAAACGAGTGAGTTGATTTAGAAATAGGATTATCCTGTACGAGCCTGCACTTGGGCACCTTGGGAAGAGGTGTCTTAGGCAAATGCGTCAGATCTGCTGCACCAATACATTATTTTTCGTTATGCATTCAGAAATGACTTAAAAAAAAAAGTTGTCCACTGCCGCCTCGCGATGGATGGCTGATGGATAGATGTAGTGGTTGTCAGATGTGATTCATGGAACCATGGACCATGGCGGACCACCATAACAAAAGTAACATTTTCAGTGGTGAAGAAATTGTAGCAAAAGGCAGGAATGTGACAAATTGCATCTTGCCGGAGGTTGGGACAAAGGAGGTCACTCCAAATGGAACATGGCTGGAGACAAAACAGATCCAAACAGCTTTGGAGGCAAGGACTGCACTTGTGGCTGCAGAAAGGATAGATAAAGTGTAAGCATTTCCCATGTAGCTTGCAGAACCATATTATTATTATATTAGAGCAGGCAACGCATTAGCAATGCCCCAAGTCTTGAAGATGTCAATAGGCGATGGTATCCGCTTTTTATCAGGTGGGCCGAATTACTGTTTGTCTAATCATACACATTTAAAAAAAACTCTGTATTTAACCCAAACAGACCCTATAGGTACTTCAAAGTCATCCTCCATAACATAAAATCCCCATAGTAGAAAGCAATGATGAATAAAAAGAGAACTACTTGCAAAAAGTGAGTATGTGCTTGATGAATACTGGCCTTTGCCTGCCAGCCCTCTTCATTATGTCACTCATTTAAAATAACCTCATGAGACAGTACAATATCTTAATTATGTTTCCAGCGGTGCCCTGAGCCATGCGGAATGGCGTGATTTACTGAAACTGGCTGAAGTCACCCAGCAAGTTGGTGGGCACTGGCAGTACATTGGACACAATGTCAACGGGACATTCTACCTGTTACCTGAAGAAGCTTTGTATCTGATAGAGACAGTAAATAATAAATTATACATCTTTCAGCTTTCTGCAGCCTTTCACAACTCGTAATTCTTGTGAAAAAAAGAGAGATAATCTTGAAGTATTGATTCTGAGTAGTTTAAAATATTTAAAACTGTTTTTTTTATACTGTATTGAATAATTGAAAAGATTGATATCTGTCAAAATGTATGTAGTTGTTGGCATCAAACCAAAAAGAAACAACATATTTTGTATCTCGAGAACAATATAGCTATACAAGCTTTTGGCACATAATTAAAACTTGTTTTTCTAAAATTTACAGAATTGTCTCCTACTCAGGCACAATGATGTCATTGTGTCACTACAGAAGGCATACAATTTATTACTCGATGATAAAATGACATTAAAACAATACAAAGTGTATGCTTCACTCAGCCGGGTGGGCTACAAAGTATTCAGACATGAGAAACTGAACCAGGCATGCCGGGAATCAAATGTTTTGGTTCAAGACAAAATCGTTGCTGAGATGGAAACAAATTCGAATGAACCAACTATACCTGTACTTCTAGATTGTAATGATTCTAAAAAGGACTCCATAATTTTATCTGCTCTAGTATCTGATGAAATTACTTCAAATAAGCAGTGTAAAATGTCATCAGATCAGCCACCATTGCCAAAAAGCCCGCCGAAAGATACACCATATGGAAATGGTAATTTACCGAACAATGGAAAAGTATCAATTCATGGGACTGGAGTGTCTATAGATTCCAAAGGTAAATCTATCAAGAATGTATGTCAGCGATTTCATAATGCCCAAGAAATTATAGCATTACAAATTACTATGTATATGTCTTATATGTTTATTAACAGACTTCAGAAAAAGGTTTTTTTTATAATAAACTGCCCGCGACTTCGCCCGCGTGGTACTTTACCTGTTCTAAATTTCATCCGAATCGTTTCTGCCGTTACGATGACTATTAGCAACAAGCATCCAAAATTTTAAAATTTATAACATTACTAGTCTCTGCCCACGGCTTCGTCCGTGTGGTACCTGGATAAAAGTAGCCTATGTGTTATTCTAAAGCATAAGCTATATGTAAAGTTTCATCAAAACCCCTTTCAGTAGTATTTGCGTAAAATAGTAATCACATCTATCCATCTTAACAAGATTTCACGTTTATAATAGTAGTAGGATTGGAGGGAAATAACCTCAAATATTAGTAGGGTGTTCCCTATAGAACTAGGCTGTCGCTAAACCGGTTCGGATGCTATAAGTTTACCCACCTATCTTGATAGGCATAGGTATTCTAACAATCTACAACAGCACTAACTTCAAAATACAGCCAAAGATGGCGTTACTTATTTAGACTTAACACTAGCTTAGAAGATTAAAGTCTTCAACCAGTGCGTCCTACCCGTGATGACCTACGGTGCCGAGACATGGACACTCACAGTAGGGCTAATCCACCAGTTCAAGGTTGCACAGCGAGCTATGGAACGAGCTATGCTCGGGGTTTCTCTGAAAGATAAAACGACAACGAGATTATCCGACAGAGAACGAGAGTCATCGACATAGCTAGAGAATTAGTAAGCTGAAGTGGCAATGGGCTGGTCATATACCGAAGAACCGACAACCGTTGGGGTAAACGAGTTCTTGAGTGGAGACCGCGTCTGGGCAAACGTAGTGTGGGGCGCCCTCCGGCTAGGTGGAGCGATGGAGAAAGGCAGCGGGCAGAAAGTGGATGATAAGAGCCGAAGACCGGGCTCAGTGGCGCGTATTGGGAGAGGCCTATGTCCAGCAGTGGACTAATGTGGGCTGATGATGATGATGACTAGCTTAGAACGGTGAAAGTAAATATAGTGAGGAAATCGGCATGCCTTAGAGCCAGAATTTCGAAAGCATGTTTCATCAGTTGAGTGTTCCAATAAGGGGCGATGGAGGCTACTTGTCATGTGGAATGCTAACTTGCAAAACGCATGTGCCAAATGTCATGTTTAAACGTGCCTCCCCTACTTGGCATCCTCTAAGATCTACGCACTGAGTACATATCTGAGGTTGTCCAAAATAAGGGAATACAGACGTTAACGTTTTTTTATTTAATAAGGTACTTTCATTTTTCAGTTATATTTTCAATTGACAATAATGGTGTGGTGCGACTTCAAGGTACCGAAAATTCTGCAGACATTAAAAGTGAAGCATCTGCTACATCAAATTTCCAAAGTACAAAGACAGGTAAGTGCTAGAAGAAAAAAATATAGAAATGACTACTATATGTTACTAGCTTTTGCCCACGGCTTCGCCGTACCCGGCCGAGAATAACACAAACTTTTTATATGTGTTATTCTCGGTCAAAAACTTTATTTGTCCCAAATGTCATACAATTCGGTTCATCCGTTTCGGAACTATTAAGCAACAATCATCCAAACTTTCGCATTCATGATATTAGTATCCAATTCAAGATTTGAATATTTTTTTAACAAGATTATATGTTAATTTGTCCATAACCTCACCTGGTGGTAAGTGATGATAAGGCCGACGTAGAGCATGACCTTGGAAGAGACCCAGATTGTGTTTTTCAATTTACCACGCAATGTTAACTTCTCTTTAATTTACAGATACAGCTACAAACACAGATATAACTACAAATACAACTACAAATACAGATACAAATATACCGAGCCACATGCTAAACAGTTACAAAGTCAACCAGCACAAACTATTAAACAGAAAAATTAAACCATCCGATGCGAAAAGCATGCACGATAAATTCAAAGACATACCAGATTTCCGCAATGAACAGATCGTCACAGTAAATGTACCATGTGAAGACTATTTGCCACGGAACGTGTTTCTGAACAAATCATCGTACGAGTTGAATGCGAAAAATTTTAGTAAGCGACTGAAAAAAACTCCGGCTTCAGGAAACAGTGCGATGTATCGTACGATAAAGAATTCGAGTGAATCTGAAGAAGTGGCCGTACGAACGCCAGATATACCTCAGTTACTCTCCAACGCTCCAACATATCAACAGCCACACTACTTCCCGGCTTGGCGGCCTCAAAACCAACCAATACAAAGACCATTCTTTCCGCAGCATCGTTTCAATCGACATCAAGTCTACAGAATGATAAATGCAATCCCACCAATCAATGTTTACAGACCACAGGGTTTCAGAACCAACCTAAATCACATGGAAAGGATACGTAGGAGAAATTTAAGAGACGATCATTTACGAGCAGTCAGGAAAGTGGCGCAGAGATTAAAACACAGTCGTGCGCCTAATATCAATGTAAAACGGTCTCTTGTAGAACTTCTCGCCAGATTCAATGAAATCTACAACGAAAGAATGATTGTCACACCCGAATTCAACATCGTTAAAAATACACAAGATACTCAAAATACACAAAAAGTTGAAACTATTGAGGTAGATGATGAAGAAGTGAACATTAAAAAGCCTTTGGAGCTGAAAAAGAGATTGGAGAGTAGCACTTTTGACAAGTACTTGGCGAAGGTGAAAGAGATCGCAGCGCGACTTAGATTGGTACGGAAAAATCAGCCTTTATCTAAGCAGAAAAGAGCTTTCTGCAACCTACTCAAGAACTTTAACAAAACCTTCGATGTGGAATTCTGTCTGGATGATAATGGCATATTGATTGATAAGAAACTTGTGATTCTCGATAGCAGCGATGATGATGTGGTTGTTACTGACGGCATTGATACGAGCAAGTCAAAAAAACGTAGCTCCGAATGCGACGATGTAGATAGCAGCATAAGAAAGAAAATTAAGGTCATACGGAATCCGTTCAGCGTTCTGAACAAAATTAATGATGGAGCTAGTACTAGTCGAGCTGCGATTGAAATTCCTGTTGAAAGTTCGACAAATCCATCAAAGTATTTCGATACAAATTGGCTACGCAATGAAGATGACTTTGGTAAAGCGACTATCTGCTCCAAAATGGATGCTCGGCATTTGATGAACGATAGTCAATTACTGTTTGATTTTATGGACGAGCCTGATGCGTTTCAAAACTGGATCGATCTTAAAGTAGCTTTCTGCATGTACATGGAAGGGTCTACTTTTGACCACGATATGAAGGAGCATTCGAACCTCACTATGGATAACTCTAGATTGAAGCCTATGAAGCCTATCCTTCAAGAAGAGACAGCTGGCGATTGGGCTGCCTCATTGGAAAAGCTGAGGATAATCAAAACGAACACAGATGTTCAGGAAACTAGTCTCCGTGTAGATTTTGATGTGTACAATAGAGATGTGCAGCATTTTCGGAAGACAGACCCGCCAAAGCCGCATTTTAGAGTTGTGTGTGTTGAGTAAGTATTTTTATCATCATCATCATCAATATGTATAAATCTCCATCAATAACATTCTGTAGAAGTCCACTGCTGGACTTAGCCCTCCCCCTAAAAGTGCCGTGACTAACGATCTTGGACCATCTCCATCCGACTTCCCGAAACCCTCACGATGTAATCGGTCCAACAGGCGGGGAGGTCTTCCCACACTGTGCCGCCGTGAGTACCTTTATACGTAATTGTATTTCAAAACCAACAAGCACACGACTGTAGTCCCCATGATACCTATACGTAATGGAGGTAAACCAAGATCTGGGGGAGCCTATGCATAGCAGTGCACTCCTACAGGCTGCTGATAATGATGTATCCACCTAGTAATCAAATAAGCTGGTTTTAGCGCAGTTCTAAATGTAAAAAAGGAGCCGTGTTGGCCAAGTGGGTGATACCCTGACTTCTGATTGAGTCGTGGGTTCGAACCCGGTCGTGCACGAATGGATTTCCACTCGAAAAAATTATGTGCGCATTAAAACATGCTCAAAACGGTGCAGGAAAACATTGTCAAGAAACCGGCATGCCCTAGAACCAAAAATTCAAAGGCATGTGCCAACAGTTAGTGTTCCAATAAACGGCGATGGACTTGCAAACTGTCACGTGGAATGCTAACTTGCAAAACGCGGGCATGTACCAAATGTAATGTTTGGACATGCTTCTGACTGCTACTTGGTATCCTCAAAGATCTACTCACTGAATATCTGAGGATGTCCACCATGGGGAAGATTTATATTTTTCTTTTTCTAAATGTGTTCTTCAGAGGAGGGAACGCATCAGCAATGCTCAAGGCCATATGCCTGTTTATCTCATCATAACATTAAAGAAAAGTTCTATACAGACAAAAAGACAAGCAGTTAGCGTCATTTAAAACATTGCTTTAATTATTTCAGTGAATCTTCGGATATCCCATCTGGCGCTGAAGTGAGAGCACTGCATTCGAAACACCACGACAATGTGACAATAGTATTCGCAGTGGTAGGTGTGGGTTCCATAAACTACTTACAAATCAATCCTACTGACCTACCCATATACGTCGGAAACGATTGATCGTCCTCTCACCGCATTTGTACTCGCACGGTCGATCATATCACGACCGAAAACTTTTTATTCTAAGTGCTCTAAGTTCTAGAATTAAGCATGTAATGAAGCTTCGTCTGATGAGTCAATAAAATGCCAATTGGTGATTTCACCAAAGTATCCTAGTCTTTTGTAACTTTTATAAATTATTCTAAGCAGCATTGTGAAAATGGGCACTATACCCTAATTTTGTAGGTGCATTTCATGCAAAAATCCTTAGAAAACAAGGAGTAATAATATCCTCTGCTAGATATATCTGAAACGGGGGAATGCAAGGTAAATAAAATATATTTTTTTATATACTTAGTTTATTTTACTGTTTTGTTGTCTGCCTTAAAACTGTTTTCTTTAAACTATACTTTTAAACTTATAAGTGGAAACTTGTTATTGGCCATCAGCAAAATATGTGCCTGGCATGTATTTTTTATATATTTTTCTATTATCTTGTCTAGCTGTAAGTTTTCCCAAAATTTTTAAAATAAAATAAGTTTGGTATAAATTGTATAATAAACTTGCAAGTCAAACTGGCACAAGTGATTCGGAAGGCATAGTGCGTATTTATTTAACTAAGTACCTAGTAACATTCATTAGAATTAATTAATACTATCTACCTTAATTTGTTTTTCACCAAAATGAAATGTATTGTGATTCACAAACATAACAGTTACAAAACGTATTTAAACAGAAATTTCTTACAATAGGCATTTATTCTTTTTTATGTAAGCATCAATGGTTTATTTTACCTAGTACAAATAAAATAAATAATGCTGGACATTTTCACACAGTATCTATCATCTAGCCCCAAAATAAGCAGAGCTGTAACTGATATACTAAACTACTTTCATTACAGGGGTTCCTCATGAACCAACCGGTATGCACAACTTGCAAAAACTAGTTGGTAGTTCCGTTAGACACGACCATAACTGTTCCTTACATATAAATGTTCCATGTGACATCACATCACCCTTTCTGGGTAGATATAAAAAAAAATAACCTATCCGAGTTGGATTTGCCTAGGAAGGATTATTTAGTTGTGCCAAGTTGTGTAACGGAGCTAATATTTGGCATGGCCCAACTTGTGGTGCATACCGATTGGTCCGTGTGGAATTCGCTCATTCATTATTAAGGTTCGGTATCTATGGTACAAACCCTAATGTGCATATTAATTATTTTCATTCTGTTGATAGTTTTTATTTTGGGACTAGTGAGCATTTATTTAATTAATACTTATATTTAACTAATTATGTAGGTACTGTAAATTAAGTAACCTACTGTTATCTTACTATCTATTTATTCACATAATTTCGTAAGCTATGAAAAATAAAGCTAATGATTTTTGTCTTGAGCAGGTTTTTACATTACCTATGAATTACATATTGCACAACCGTTAGTACCTAAAGCTAATTAAATAATACTAAACAGCAAAATCTTATAACTGTTATTCTATTGGTGGACGACCTCGGTGGAGTGGTGGCCGAGTTGACGGCGGAGGCGACGGAATAGGTGCGTTTTCGACTCCCGCTGCGGGACAAATGTTTGCATGTTCTGCAGATATTTATTCCAAGGATGTTTTTATATGTAATCGGTACTCGTAGTTCCTGATACCCACGACAAATTAAAATTCATTTATTCATTAAAATCTCAAGGATCACTTTGAAACGTCGTTTTATTTACTGCCTGTTCTTTCGCGACCAAGCCAGGAAAGAAAGGCAAGAACAAAACTGGTTATTATTTATGATCCTTTTACAAAACAATAGGTACGTACATTTTTTATTGAGTTGGAGCATTTTCAATCCCAAGAGTTTTAATCATCTAAATAATCAGATATTTTATTGTAAATTTGTTAATTGACAATTTTTGTATATTTCTTGGGAGTTTGTTATAAAAGCGTACACCTTGCCCTTTAAACGATTTGCCTCCTTTAACTTAATGAGTCTATAAGTGGCAACAGCGAGTTTATATTTATTTCTAGTATTAACATTGTGATTATCGCTTTTTTTTCTGATTTTCATAGATGTATTGACAAGGGAATATCATTACATTTATTTCTTTAAACTTCTAGCGAAGTGATTCTCTGGGGCCCAGAAAATCACTTCGCCAGAGCCCTCTTTTGCAGCACAAATTGGTATTTATATCTGCAGCACTCCCCCACAGCAGTATACCGTATGACATAACGCTGTGGAAGTAGCGAGAATCCTAGTGTGCAGTCTGGACTATGTAAGTCACTGTTGGCCGTTTATTTATTATTATAAGAAACAACAAAGGGGAAGATTTTCTTATTCTGCTTAAGATACAAATTTAGGTCTGGTTTAATTATAATTGCGCGCTCTCTACTTAGGTATTTTTAAAATGCACTTAGCCCAAAAGTTATATGTAGATTTACCTTTTTTTTTTTTTTTTCAAGGCCACCCGAAGTTTATTCCAGATATCTGGTAAAACCTTTCATTGAATGGTCTGTAGAAATCCCTTAGTCTTTTTATGACCTTAGGGTCTATGTGCGGATGATTCCGGCCCTTAGTCTTACCCAGACAGTGGGGAGCAGAACTACCTTCAGACTTGAGGAGGCAGGGAAAACCCTTGGTGGAGTTAAAGTAGAAATGCTTGTCGGTTATCACGTGTTTCAAACCAAGGAACTCCTGTGAACAATTTTGTCGTTCATAATACTTTATCGTTTTATGTTGCCTCCTTGAATATAATAAAAAGTGTTTAAGTTTTGTTTTTGTATGTACCAACCACATACAAAAACAAAACTTAAAAATAAAATATACAAACCAACTTAAATTAAAAATAATTAAATTACAGATGATTTTATAATTAGGCGCTACCTACTGATCTGTACTCCTCCTTTTTTGAAGTCGGTTAAAAATCATAAATAATTCAGAAGCCATAGTGAAATCCATAATACAAATAGAAGATAGAATGACATATAAAATGAAGATGGTGTAATGTGTGCAATTGTGAATTATGTGCTTAATTAATGAATGATAGAATGAGCCATTTAAAGGCTAAATGGCTCATTCTATCATTATTGTTGCGTGAATTGTAAAACACATATAACGATTAAATGATTACCTGAACTCTTGTCATCTCAGCAGCTGGATCACCGACCAATCTCTCCCCACTGACAAGCAGCAGCCTTGATTTAGGAAATCGCTTCAGCCAGCGCTTCAATGCACGCACATACACCCCAAGCCTGACCGGCGGCCATGACGCGTCCACCACTGAAGACGGCGCCCCGTTCCAGCGCACGGTACTGTTTATCAGAGCCAAGTCTTCAAAACGGGGAAGAGTCGGTCGCTTGCTGAAAGGATGGAGTTAAAGTCTTGTTATTATATTATCGGAGATGGGATGATGAGATAGTAATGACAGTAGGTAGAACATGGACGAGCGTCGCTCAAAACCGAGACTATCGGAAAGGCTTGGAAGTGGCATTTTTCGTTTAAAATGAAACATATTTATGAATATAATATGTAGAAATAAACATTTTAAATTAAATGAAATATAATAAGTACCTATCAACTCACTACTCATGTATTTTGTGATTTCATAACATACCTACTTATAAAATATCGCCGTAGGGAATGTGGGTTAGGTGATTAAGTTAAGATTGTTTAGTTGTACCAATAATCATTGTTGTTGCATTGTCATACCAATTATAGACTTAGTTAGTGGTAGCTGTGACGTCAGCAGCTACATCAGTAGGCGGGGCTGAAAAACAACGTGGCTGAGTCCTCGATCTTTTTACAGCATCTAACTTATGCTTCTGCCTCACCTTGCAGACTGCGTGTAGTCACTGATAGCCCTAGTGACCGGGTCCCTCACAACCGCCAGTAGTTTGACTGAAGGGTTCATAGCATACACTCGTCTCGGCGCTGACCGCGTGACCCAGTATGAGGGAGTCTTCTCCATCGTTAATTGACCTTCAAGAGTTGCGGGCATTCGGTCTCTGAAATTATGGAGATTATTTTAAAGCTAAGCCGTGTTGGTCTAGTGGGCGACTTCTGATCCGGAGGTCGTGGGTTCGAACCCGGTCTTGCACCAATGGATTTTTCCACTCGAAAAATTTATGTGTGATTAACACGTGCTCAAAACGGTGAAGGAAAACATCGTGAGGAAACCGGCATGCTCTAGAACCAAAAATTCGAAGGCATGTGCCAACAGTTAATGTTCCAATAATCGGCGATGGGCTTGCAACGTGGAAGCCCATCGCCGATTATTGGTGGTCACGTGGAATGCTAACTTGCAAAACGCGGGCATGTACCAAATATAGTGTTTGGACGTGCTTCTGACTACCCCCTACTTGGTATCCTCAAACTACACACTGAGTATGTATCTGAGGATGTCCACCAAGGGAAAGACAGTCATGAGCATATTTTTTTATTTAAAAGCTTACTAGAAAAGTCTGTTTGATGAGATACTTTTTGATAATGTCCTTTACTTACCGATACCATTCAAACCCCTTATGATAAAACTTATCGAAAAAGTGGACTTCTGACCTTGCAGCCCTGACATCTGGATGCAATCTAAAATGTTATTATTAGGTTAGTCTGTATATTTAACTTCCACAATAGTTTTCTTAACTGCAAAACAAACTGTGTCTTACCACAAATATTATAATACCTACCTTGTATCTAAGTATTGCATGGTTACTAGAAGGTACCAAACCTAACATACCTACTAGATTTCAATATTTTCACTATTTCTAATGACTCTTTGCCATAGAATAGAAATTATCATGTGGTCTGGGTGTTTTCTATGTATAATATTTATGTATATAAAAAAATCATATAAGTAGTATATTGGTTGTGTAGTTCCCATAACACAAGCTCTGCTTACTTTGGGGCTAGATGGTGCTGTGTGAAAATGACTAGCATTATAAGGTAATACCTACTTGCCTTAAAAATTCTAAAAGCGCTCTTGTACCACATTTCTTCACTCCTACAATGAGGGCATCGGGCAGTCTTTTCACCGGAACTGTGTTCTTCAGTCTCCGGTACGTATGACTATCATTTCGGTTAAATCCGAGGAACGAAGCGAGACGGAATGAAGCACTCCTGTATTTCGTCATATGCTGACGAAAGAACACATATTTTACTGTAATCTGAAAAATTATCAATTGATAATTCACAATAAACCAGGCATACATGACATGAATAATATAAAACAATTAAACTGATGTACTGAACACTTGGGCTGACCCGACTTACTCACTCTTCACTTTGCTTCTTTTATAATTTTATATTTTTGGTTATTTTAATATTTTCGGAAACCTTTTGAGAACACTTAGTTATCACTGTAGTTAGGTAGCCTAGGTACTAGAACTGAGAAAGTAGGTTATAGATAGTTTTCTTACCTCTTCTTCGTCAACTAAACAGGAATTCAACGCATAAAATAAATAAAATAGAAATAGCGTTAAAAAACAAATAAACATAGTTCGTCTCGTGAACGTCGGAATCCATCTCATAGCGGCTTTTGGAAGGCATTTGTGGGACTTTACACATTATTGCTTAATAGGAACATTACGTTGCGATGAGGGAATATTTGATGGAAAGTACGGCATTCTTACACTCTAAGCTTGCTTAGTAATTATCTAAAGTTTATTACACGCCCTGTAGTAAGTACTTTCATGGAAAACACTGCAGTATTTTAGCGTAAAAACAGGCATACCGGATCAATGAAGCCCTGGGAAATCTCGATCACCTATTTTGCTGCGCGCAATCGCGCGCGTATAAAATTGAAATCACAGATTAAAAATGTTTTCTCTTAATGAAATCTGCGCGAAAAACAATATCAAACTTTTCCGCGCACTTTATCCAATCATCCGTTTCCTTTTTGTCATCAATTGTTCTGTCTGATAACTTCACAATGTTGGTGAAGACTACGCAGAAAAAGTTTCTTTAGAAAGAAGAACGTGTAAGCGAAAATTCTTAACGTGTGAAAGAGAAAAACTACAAATAACGTGCTAAAAGTATGACTTGGCATTGGCCAACATAATAAGACTAACAAATAACGCTCGATCGATGACAGGTGTCAGCAGGGTGCGTGCGCTAAATAAAAATAAATTCGTTTCGTAGAACTTACAAGCCGTGAAATAAATTAAAATGACAGTCCAACTTTTAGAGTCAGATAATTCTGACGAGTCTGATATTGATGATATGGTGAGCTTACCGACCGAAGATATTTACAGACGAAAATATCAACTATTGCTGGAGCGATGCGAAGTTCTGCAGCAGGATAATGACAGACTTATCAACAGGTTTGTGTACCATAAAAATAGTAGATAATTATCGGGTATTCGTATGCGTACTGAAGAGAAATGTCCTTGCAGAATACATGAATCGAAGAATAAAACGAAGCGATTCAAAAAAGACATCCAACTGCTGACTGAAAGATTGGATATTCATGAAGATTCCTTCAGGGCGATACCTATCGAAGAGTCGGTTGCGGTGACGAAACACAGACCGGTGATGAAGCCTCAAACATATATCAAACAGCCGGATAAGCAAAATGCGGGAGGAAAGAAGCAAGCAACAAAGCGTAAGAGCAAGGCTGATAGGGTTAGTATCACTTTTTATTGCATAACTGCTTATTCTCTTGTTCACTCACTACGGAAAAAATAATAATTAGGATATTTTAAAAACCTTGCCCTAAATATTGGCCACCCTTAGGTTACCTTATTTTTTATGCACAATGTTATTCTGAAGAAGCTAGAAACAAACACCCTGTGATTCGAAAAGCATCAAATTGGTGACAACAGGCTCACAAACTTATGTTTCGCTGATGACATTGTGCTCTTTGCTCCATCTGCACTAGAACTCCCACAAAGACCTGAGCAGGTTGAGTCTTGAGGTGGGACCGGCCATGAATAGGTTGAAGATTCAGGTCATGACAAACAGTTTAAGTTAACAGTTTGAAGTCGATGGGCAGGTTATATAGTATGTTGATGAGTATATCTACTTGGGCCAGATAGTCTCCTTCCAGAACCACCAAGACAGTGAAATTAATCACTGCATTGAAAACGCTACTGGTCCATGAAGCAGCTGATGAAGGGTTCTCTTCCACTAACACTAAAGTGTAAACTCATTGGCATGTGTATCCTGCCTATCTTAACCTACGGAGCTCAGACTTGGTCCTTGACCCGAAAGTCCCAACTTAAGATTTGCCAAAGAGCAAACTGATAGAATAAGAAACACCAACCTATGTGCTAAAACTGGCATAACTGATGTAGGCATGAAGACTGCTTGTTTGGATTGGGATGTGACCAGATTGTTGGATGGTGGGACCAAGAAACAGATGGTGCATCAACCAGGATGCACCTGGTTTTTCTATTTAGTGCACCTTATCAGCTATCTTGAGGGCTTAGTTATATAAATGCTTAGTGATAACAACATAGTAACAAGTAACAACAAATTTTCCCCTTTTTTTCCATTTCTGTCAACTCGATAAATCTGGCAGAATGTTTGCCTTTGGGCATGAACTGCAGTGGCCGGTTTGGAAGTTGCTTAATAGACTTTGCACCCAAGTTGGCTGCTGTAGAAGCAACCTAGCCTAATGGTGGATAATTGACCCATCCCACATCTAGTAGGAATGCAGGAAACCCACACAGAATACTCCTCACTTGCTCAGGAATGCAGGAAACCCACACAGAATACTCCTCACTTGCTCTCCTGTTCTCTGTGCCTCATCACCTGCACCCGGAAACAGTTCATTGAGGCAAGCAATGAGTCTGTATAGGTGACCACACATAGGTTGAAACAATAACCAAATCTATAAACCTTCCTCTAGAATTGGGCTATGAAATGCCAAAATATTATTTCAAATCCAACTAGTAATTTCCAAGGTTGGTGTGTTCAAACATAAGAACAAACTCTTCAGCTTTATTATTGTTTATCTATCTACTAGATAGTCTGTCAATGCTTGCAACTTTTTGATTGGCTTTTTTTTAATTTCAGCCTGAAAAGGATCCCAATGCACCCAAGAAACCCTGCAATGCGTTTTTCCAATTTTGCCAAGAACAGCGTCCATTTGTCATTGCTGAAACGAACTCCGAGAATGGGATAGAACCATCAAAGCAAGAGATCACAAGGCAGCTGGCTCATAGGTGGAGGGCACTTACCAATGAGGATAAACGGGTAAGGGCCTTATTGCATACTGTCTTCAGCCTTGGTCCCCAAACGCAAGTTACCAAGTAAAGGAAAAGTCAATGGATGTCGACGAAACTGGAGATGTTTTAACTGATAAACTGAATTTACATCCCTATTCACGTAACCCTACTTAGTTGTCAAATGGTTGTATCACTCTATTCATTATCCCTACTGTCTACTAGGAATAGAAATTCCTAGGCGCGTCCGGCAAAAGATGTGATGTATTTTCTCACTGAATGATTTACTTAATTTTGCAATAGAAGTAAGTTATTGGTCTAGCACTGGCGTCGATTCTTTTGTACACGAACTTAACTTAATTTGATCTATTGCTCTCTTTCACTATTAACGAAAGAAAGAGATAGCAACAACTTTAGTGCTGTCAAATAAGTCATTTAAGTTTTCCATACAAGTTTAGTTGTGATTTTAAAACATGCTGACTATAAACATGAAGAAGAGTGACACGTAAACTAATTTGACAGGAGTAAAATTTTGGCTATCCCTTTCTTACGTACACTATCAGTAAAAGAGAGCGACAGTTTCAATTAAGTTTAGTTGGTGTACATGAGAATTGATGCTGTTGATTGAAATGAGAGTTGAGTTTTTAACTAAACTGTATTTAAAAATCATGCATAGTTCAAACTTTACAATTAGAAGACTACTAACTTTTCTATTTATACCTAAGTCTAGTGGCAGGTTTTAAAAGCCCTAGTACATAATTGAAATAAATTTGAATTTCCTTTTCAGGTGTATGTGGCTATGTTTATGAGATCGAAAGAGAAGTATGCAGAACAGATGTCACAGTACAAAACTATTAAGAAAGAGAATGATCCACAACAACAATGAATATTCTGCTTTTAGTAGCAACTATAATGCTTGTCTGCATCAAACTTAAGCAAAGGCTTTACCTATAACAATTATTAAACAGTTGATTAACTAAACACTGCCTTGTCTCTTTCTGATAAAAGTAATTTCTAACTTAACAATTATAACTGTTTGGCTAAACAACTGTCTTAGATTCGTTAGGTGTTTGATTTGGTTACACAAAATGGTAAACACAGTTGTAACCTGTGCTATACACACTCACTCAGTAGATGCTTATGAACTCTTCTTTTGAAGATACCCAAGTTATATTTTGTCTTATCTTATTAAGCATGTTAGAAATGTTTTCATATGTATACATCTGTTACTAAGGCATGTCTAGGTTTTTGCCTTAGCTTAGTAATAATATCTGTTGCTTAGTGCAGGCGGGCATAAGATTAGGATCAAAATATTTATTTAGAAAATTCTACACATACATTTATTATGGTACTGAATTGTAATGTTTTGTCTGAATTTTTTTACAGATAAATAATCTTAAAGTAGTCTAGAAATACTCAATAGAAATTCCTTGGATTTGAATTGTTACCTGCGACGCAAGATGCGGTTGGGTTAACAATTCAAATTCGTATTGGGTAAGTTGTCTGTTACCTATAATATATATCTGAAACGATAATACTGCATGGCTCGATGCCGACGCCCCGATCTTTCGTGCCCTTCTTTCCCGTGGTTCACCTATTTTGTCCACCTGGTGGACCACGGGTAAACATATTCTTCCGTGGTCCACCAGGTGAACTAAGGTGAACCATAGGAAATTATTATTTAACCGTGGTCCACCTTTGAGCACACAATCTTTTTGGTCTTTCGTTGACGTGCTTCACTGTAATTGAAATTCGAATACAAACAAACTGAGTAAGGCCTACATTCCTAATTTCCACAAAGAAGAAGTAGGGTTAAATTAGGTTTTGTGATTCACCAACAAGTTCATAATTACGCTGCACTCGCATCGTGCTTGTGTTTTATGTTCCCTAGTGGACTGAACAGTGTCGGACTAAATTTAAAATTTGAATAGGGTCCATTTCGGTTCTGGCACTCGCCGGCCGCTGCCGCGGCACGCTGCGCTCGGCTCGTGCTTGTGTTTTTATGTTCCCTAGTGGACTGAACAGTGTTGGACTAAAATTAAAATTTGAATATTATCCAATAAAGTTGGTCCATTGTAATAACATGTATATCATATCGGAATCCAGGTGTTTAATTATAAAAGGTTAAAAATAAATTAATTTAAAACCCACGCACGCGTTTTATCGCGCTTTATTAATGACTTTTATTTTTATGATTTCGAAGCATGTGCGTTACAAAACAAGCCTTCAAATCTAGCCAATGAAAAGAGGTGGACAATAGGCAATATATTTCAATAAAAATAATTTACGCGATTATCAGGTGGACCACGGAAGAATATGTTTACCAGTGGTCCACCAGGTGGACAAAATAGGTGAACCACGGGAAAGAAGGTCTTTCGTGGCAGGTTGGATGTAGACACAGTCTTCTTGAGGCACTGAACTGAGGTGCACACTGCACATTGTGCGGTGTGCACCTCAGCAAACCTCACCTCTCCGGTGCTTCATGAAGAGTGCATAATTTAGAATTCTGTTTAGTAAGTAAGTTCCTATATTAATTTTTCATCCATTGTTATGCTATGGCTGATAGTGTGTGTGTGAAAGTTTGTATTTGATAGCTTACTTATACTTATTAAATTGTATATTTGTAGCACAGATCTGTAGTAACATTCTAAGCAATAGCTTTAATTTATAATTCTTGCTCTTTTTCAATAAATGAGTTTACCTTGTTCGATAGGTAACACAATATAGCTGAATGCAGGATCATAAAAAAAATAACAACCAGAGTTTGTTACGTGATTCTTCTAGGTTTAGTCGCGCACAAGGAATCGGCGTAAATTCAGAAAAGTTTAAATTCATGTAGGCAGTTTATAAGTTCTGTATGATCCTAGTGATATCAATAAATAAAAACTTGTGGACTTTGTCTTGGTTGATTGAAAACAGTTTTTTTTACAATCCTTCAAGAGTGATTCTTTGACAGGTATTCTATCGCCGCAAATCGCAAATACAACTCGGAAGTTTGTAATCATTTTATAACTTGTGCATATTTCTTATTCTTGTATTCCTTTCTTGCAAATATGACTTAAAATAAGTGAAATAAAATTCACAAAGAAAATACAGATAAAATGTACAAAGGCGAGCTTTACCCTAACAAGAGTTTCTTCCAGCAAACCTTTGAGGATAGGGACAGCTGAAAAATAATGGTGCATATGTGTACACAGACAGATAAATTCTAAGAATATAACTAACTAGCTTCTGTCCACGGCTATGCCCGCGTGGTACCTGTATAAAAAGTAGCCTATTTAATATTCTGTTTAAGCAACATTACTGTAGTTTCATCCGTTCAGTAGTAACAAACAAATAACAAATAGTACTTGTAACCTAAATACATACTATACCTACGCATAAATATAATATATACCTCCCATATATAAATATTGATGATGATGATGTATGAAAAATAATATTATATTTTTTTATTAACAACAGATTTAACTAAATTAATGTAGTAGTAGCCAGACCATAAATAAACATTTGTGCCCAGAAATACATCTTAAATCATTTAAAATTATCCTTCTCTAGTCTGATAGCTTTCATTGTCTCGATACCATCTTGCTTGCCTGCGTGTTTCATGACATTTGGCTGGGTGACTCTCATGAAGGGATTGTACTGTTTCTCTTCTAGAATTGTAGAGGGCACCTAAAACCAAAACAAAATATATTTTACACTAGCCTTTCCCCACGTTTTCCTACGTCGTCACAACTACGACCCTCGGACGTTAAATAGGCCATTTGGCTCTAACAAAATCCATTCAATAGAGAAGCAGTACAAAACTGCCTTGTATGAGGACTATTATGTTCTCGTTGCTTCTGCCATAAGAGATTGTTTGAGTATTTTTTTGTGTATAATTTTATATCTAAAATTTTTATACAAAATAGATGTACTTAATAGCGTTTTTTGCAATTGATTTAGATTTCTTCAAGGATTGTTCGTAGATAGGTTTTATGCCAACAATTAAGTAGGTAGGGTCGCTGCAATTTATGATAGAAATAAACGTTTAGGAGGTTTTAAAATTAAATTTTGGCAAAAAATTACTTTTATGATGGTAGCTGATAGTAGCTAAAATTTAAAATTTAGCTAATGCATCTTATACATGATTCAGTCAACTTACAGTAGGATGCCCTTTACCCCTCCTCTCAGTGGACCAGCTAATCTTCCTCTTCACATCCTCATTTTCGGGCTCCACATGCGCTGCAAACTTCAAGTTCTGGAGTGAGTACTCATGGCCACAGAACACCTTGGTATGATCAGGCAGGCTGCTCAAGATTGTAATAAGAGCTCGGTACATCTGGTCAGCTGTGCCCTCGAAGAACCTGCCACAGCCACCCAGGAATAGTGTGTCACCTGATTTTAACATAATGTAAATCATTTATGTAACATTTTACCATAATTTAATTTTTATGAGTCAATATCTCACCTATTGATATTGTGACGCGCGCGGCCAAATTATTACGATACGTTCTCGCCATCTTTTAGCGGATAGACGCATTACCTGTTATTCCGCTATCTAAAACCGATTAGAAACACTAACAAGCCAAGAGTATAAGACATCAATGTTATAGGAAGAGATGCCACAAAAAGGCGTAAAGCAACTCGCTCGTACAGAAATGTATAAAATGGAACTGCGTTATGGCGGCATATACAAGCGCGCTACGCGACCCATAGTGACAGTTCAGTTAGAGCTTTGAATGCGAATGAATCGGAGTGATTCGGAAACAATACTAAGTGATTACTGAAGTGTCTATTGTGCGACATAGACGATTCTAATCACTGTGCTGTAGTGATACAGTGTTTAGTATGAATTTTAATACAATATTAATTTGGAATGGAATTTTACATTATTTTATTGTGAACCATAGCTTCTTGTTTATGATGTTGTTGCAGGAAGTCAGTGCATGGAGACGACCCATATACATTCATCATTTGTGGGGGTGAGGCCTATGACCCGCATTTAACTTATACATGATGGGTTCCAGGGAATCCTAGTTTAGTGTTGGGCCAAACCAGATCGGTGTATTTTAAAAAACATCCATACTTTTGCATTCCTAATATTTGTTTTATTAATGGCTAGCTTATGCTCACAGATTTCCTTGTATGGTACCAGAAGAAAAGTGTGTGTTATTCTAGACAAGATTTATATCTGTTTAAAAAATTTATTAAGAAATTTCACTTATGGTAAAAGACATCTGAACATACATATTTTCATTATATTATTGTATTTAGATGAAATAAATATTTTACCTGTAAATACAGCAGGATCATTCCCTTCCTCAGGAGTTGTAACAAAGTAGCAAATATGCCCTGAAGTGTGGCATGGAGTGAATAAGCACTGAACATTCAGATTGCCAATATTGAAGGTGGTGTTGTGTTCTACTTTATTAGTTAGGGCTCCAATACGGTTATCACCTCCATACACTGTGAGTCCAGGGTGCTCCTTTACCAGATCTTCATTGCCTCCTGCATGATCCCTGAAAAATAACATGGAAACATTGTAGTATGTTAACAATGGCACAGTGGGCGAAGGCCTTCTGATATGCAGAAGGTTCCGAGTTTGATGCCTACTGTGGAACAAATATTTGTATGATCTGCAAGTTTTGTCTCACCTGCTAATAACATCCACCCACAAAGACATAAAAAACGAAGAAATATCGGAAAAAATTACAAACAAATTGTTGATCCTATTGTGTTGCAGCTGGCTTCTCACCCGTCACAGTTACAGGACGTCACACTTTTGCTCAGAACCATGATAGCTTCAAAAGTTCAACTTTCGTGTGGCACTAAAAACTTATTTGCACTACTATGAAAAATGCTTACCAATGATGATGAGTAGTCAATACCGTAGTGAGCTTTACACCCTGCTCCTGTACAGCTTTCAACACTGTCTTCGGTTCAACCGGATCCACAATAGCTGCTTCATTAGTGGCCTTATCCACTATCAAATACATGTAGTTGTCTTGTAGAGCCGGCAATATTTTCACGTCCATGGTTTTGTACTCGTGATGCACTTGTAAACTATGAGCCCCTCGCTGATTGCGGACGAGAGCTAAGAACAAAACAAATAGATATAACTACAATGTTATCACCCGGCGAATGATAAAGATATCAAGAGGTTACCTTGGAAGTAGAGCTTCGTTAGCCGGTTAGAGAGGCCGGTAGGCAGGAAATTGACAAACCTAGCAAGCATTGATTATGTAAAAAAGCCTCAGAAAGCTATAATCCTTCCAAAAATAACAAAACAATGCTAGCCAGTTACTATCGAAATTTTGTTTTGTTGAGAGCACGAATATCAGAGATGACACTTGACATAAATATATGAATAAATTCAAGCCATAATCAAGAAGAGATTACCTTATTCTAAACACAAGCCATCAAGAATAGCCACCTCAGACTACTAGTAACACAAGCCATAATAAAGAAGTCAAGTCACTCATCTGTCCACTTGATCGATCTGTCAAAACCATGTGTGTGTTGTTTTGAAAAACTCGTAGCGGCATGTGAATATTTTTTTGTTTAATACTCCTAAAACAATTAAAAAATCGTCCGTATAAAATGAAGAATAAACCTGTTAAACATAAAACTACTAATACTTTTCGGGTAAGACAAGTTCAATGTGAATTTTAGGTTACATCGAAATATTTTCACACTTCATTTTCACGTTAAATTGTAATAAAACTTTCTAGCTAGGTTATTTTTGTATTCACAATGTACTTTTAGTATGGACCTAAGTGAAACAATCATCTAGGTATCCCATTTCTATCAAAAATCATCCAACACAACCTAGATTCCACACTTCTGCAAACATAACACTGTATGTACGCACCACACCCGGTTTCCCCATCTCTTGTTCCCTCGCAGGTTGGCTTCCGATAAGCTCAAGGTGTTCGCTTTCCTTCTTTCTTTCATTGACTAATGCTTGTTTGACTTGTGATTTTGCCAACAGTTTGTCCCGTTTGCGGAGCGTATAAATGCAATCGACATCAGACATGCCGCTCTTTATCACATCGAGCATGAATACACTAAACACCCTGAAGAAAATGACACTCACTTTTCTTTAGCCATACAAAAATGGCATGTTCTCAACTTGACAGACAATTTCAAAAAGTTCAAAAGAGATGTCTTCGGCACATTCTCTGTGGCACAGCTGGTTCACAAGAAAGACGAAGTTATAAATGTATTGGAGAAGTATCTAAATTTGGAGGATCCAATGTGCTTGCAACCATTGTTGGAGTAAGTATGGATAAATTATCAACCCTTAATTAGATATTTAGAATTTTCTGTATGTTGCTAAATAAATGGTCCCTGGAAGTTGGTAAGTGATGGTGACTCAAGACTGTCAGATACGGAGTGTTTGTCTAGCAGAAGGCTAATGATAATGATGATATATACTTTGCAAAAATAAGATAGCAATTTTCTTCACCAAATAATGTTTTCTAAAGATATAACTTAATTTTATTTTAGAATCCTGGTTTCACTGGCAAAGGATCTAAGAGAGGACTTCTATCCACATTTCCCAAAGTTCCTTGACATCCTCATAAAGCTGCTTGACACCAAAAATGCTGAACAACTAGAATGGACATTGATTTGTCTTGCCTTTCTATTCAAAGTCCTCAAGCCTTACTTGAAGAAGGACATTGCAGTGGTATTGAAAAGGATAATACCACTCCTGAGTGAGAATAAGCCCCAGTACATAAATAACTTTGCAGCAGAGAGTTTTGCGTTTGTTGCTCGGGATATCAGAGATAAGAAGAAATTTGTTAGTCTTATGCTGAGTTATCTGCAGACCAATGATGATGTAAGTATTTTTGTAATATACTAAATCCTATGGTGACTATGTCTAAAAGCTAATAGCCTTGGCACTTTGAGCCGAAACATCCCAAGAATTTTTACCAGGCTATTAACAATCTGGTGGTTTACCATAAAAACCATAAAAGCTACTAGTTGAGAAAGAGGTTTGGTACCAACCTTTTCTATATGTGAAGTTTGGGTTAATATTTATTAATTTATATTTTGTCTTTGGCAATTGACTTTTAAGCATGATTTTACAGACAAAATCTTTCACTTAAGAAGATAACTCACTCACTAAAGCCACTTCCTATTGATTTTTTTAAGCAGCCAATAATTTGGTTTTGATTTAGTAGAATACAAATTATGAAAAAAGTAAATTAATTCCTGATATTTTCAGGCAATAATTGGAAGTGGACATCTAGTATTTGAAATCCTCAGAGGAGTGACAGGAAAATTTCATAGCTGCATCGAAACCTTCCTGTCTCTACTGCTCCAATATTTAAAAGACAACAATGACCACCAGGACATCCTGTTCAAAGTCCTCACACAGACCTTTGAAGACAGCTTACAAACCATATCTCCAAAAGAGTATACAGTCTTCTGGAACTGTATCTTAAAATTTACTGAAGAGATATTGAAAGAAAATGATGAGGAAAGCAAAGGGTTGGAGTATATTCTTAGGCTTGCTGGCCAAGTTATTGAACATCAAAATGGAAAGTACCTGACAAATCCACCACAGTTTGTTCTTTTATTAATCAAAGTGATCTGTGAGCAATCGTCTGAGAGTGTTCTAGAAGTGTGTTCACAAATAGGTGCTGTGTTGCTTCTGTCTCCAAACATATTGCTATCACAAGAACATGCTGGTATCATTGTAAAGGTTTTGCTGCCTTTACCATACCCAAATATCTTGATCAATTTTGTGCAAAATGTTATTGACTACTCCCAGTTTGATATGCACATCCTACCGCCATTCATAAACTTCATAATCCAATCTGGTTTCGACAATGAAGCTATGTGTGCACTAACAAGAATCTGCTTGAGAAAATCACCTCTATCCAAAAATGGGATAAAGCTATTTGAATGGGTGAAGTACCCGGTTGATTTTGGCCGATATCTGCCTTCTTTTATGGAACACTTTAATACTGTTATCAATGATGATATTGAGAATATTGTTGAAAATCCTACCAAATTGATGAATGCTCTTTTCTGTTTACCACATATAGAGAAAATAGATGTAGATTACTGCATCAATGCATTGAACTATCTTATCTCTAAATTGCTGAATGTATTGGCAAATTACAATCTGGAAAGTCAACCTGATCATAATAAGTTTCATTGCGACACAACAGCCTTATCAAGATGTGCCAGAAAAGTTTTATTCCTTTTAGCAAGTGCTATGGAGAGTGCAATACATATTTCAAGTTGCAAGAAGTTAAATGAAATCTGTGATATTGAGAAACTCCTGCCTATAATGCTGCCATGTGCCGCCGATCCAAATTACCTATGCGCTTTGCATTTGTTAGACTTGTATCTGACAGCTTATGAACATGAGAATATGCTGACATACCCTCATTTGCTGCTAGTGGACTCATATTTGAAGAGCAATGTATTATCACCATTCCATGTAGTAAGATTGCTGACTACTCACATTTACAAGCTATTCGAAAATGTGGAAGATTTGAATAAAAGTGCAAAACAAGACACTGAAAAGTTCGCGATATTCAGCAAATGCTATGAAGTTGAGTCCATTAAACCCTCGATTCAAGAGTACAGAGCTCAAATTAGCCTTTTACAAAACATGGCCTTCAATACCACACAATATGCTCTAGCAAAGGATTCAGATTTTCATCTCTTTGGTCTTAATTATATGCTTGGGGCTCTGTATTTCAATTTCAAGCTCCTATGGGAACCAATTTCTGAATTCATAGCTGGTTACGGAAACGCACTTCCAGCCGATGAATTCTGGCCTTCATTTCATAGTGCTTTACAATCATCATTCGTAAACGCTAAGAAAAATCTTAAGCTGTTCCAGTTTAACTCCGAAATCGACACAAATAACGAAATAATCAAGAATCTGTATGCAGATTACAATAGTATACCTGAAAGACCTGATTTATACAACTACAGAAATCTGATCCTGAAAGTAATGACAAATTGTATTCACGTTTGTGAAGCGAAAAATCGCGACGTAGTAGTTCTGTTTCTGAGTTTTATTGATGAAGAGTACAGGAAAAATGAAAATTCATTAAGAATCAATGTGGAAGTTCATGAAAATAACAAAATCGAGGTTGGCGAACTACCGGAAGAAAATGTTGAGAACATTGAACAAATGATTGAAGAGATTGAAGAGTCAAAAGAAACAGTATCAGGAAAAACTATATTCAAAACATTGATAAACGTAATGCAAGTGCTAGCGCAATTCAAAAACCCAAGGGCTCTACATAAAGAACCTATATTTTGGGAACTTTATATGGAGTTTCTGAAGAACAAAAATCCGGGCCTACAAAAATATGCATTAGATTGTGTACTGAACTACAAGAACAAAAATGTTGTGCCATACAAAACAAACTTGCACAATTTGGTTGACGAAAATAAGTTCAAGGATGAAATGACACTGTTTAAAATCAATGAAGACGCTCAAAGCATTCACCCAGATGACAGAGAACATGTTGTTCCTATCATACTGAGAATTTTGTACGGAAAAATGACATCAAAACTAGGAGCAGATAAAAAAGGCGGTGGGCAAGCGAGAAGGTCTCTAGTAATGCGGTATTTAGCTGGATGTAGCGAAAACGAACTCAGAATGTTCATAGAAATGGCATTTTCACAGTTCAAGCAATTCATGCCAATGTCTCCTCAAGAAATCAACCAAACAGTCTTGTCTACTTTAGATTTGAAATCCATAACTGCCCCAGGAAAGCTACACAGCGTATTGAATCTGT
This sequence comes from Perizoma affinitatum, assembly GCA_961405105.1. Lineage (NCBI taxonomy): Eukaryota > Metazoa > Arthropoda > Insecta > Lepidoptera > Geometridae > Perizoma > Perizoma affinitatum. The sequence continues at coordinate 3,842,146 of OY560199.1, forward strand.
TTGAAGTTGTGAGGGAGTATTTCGGAGGGTACATGAAAGATGAGCTACTGTCGCAACTCTTCAACATATTTTACGGCGTATGCTCAACCATAGCTGCCGTTTTAGCTCAAGGAGACAGAGTACACAAAGGCTTTGTCAAAGTCTTGAAAAACCTAAGAGTTCTCGCATTGACGACAATAAAAAAGTTATTTGAACAATACGACAAGTACCCATGGAGCAAAGATGAACTACAAGTTATATTTGAGACTCTGCTGTTTCCAATGATTGTGAAACTACATATTGAAGGCGTCCAAAACCCGACAGTTTTACTCAAAATTCTATCAACATGGTCTCAAAATCCAAGATACTACATTCTACTGATCACTTGTCCCGAAAACGATTCAACTAATGCACTGTCGGCTTTATTCACGCTACTGTCAGCTCCAAAAATATCCCCTGTGGTGGTAAACATGGTTCTCGACATTGTTGAAAAATTACTGACACTGACCGAAGACGAGGAAGACAAAGAACTGCCGCCGATTGAATCGTTCAACAGCGTACCCGTGAACGAGATTTCTAATGTACCGAACTTGAATTTCGGAAGTAAGACCCTCATTCCACACATCCCTAGCGTTTTAGAGATAATGAAGCGTCGATTTGCGAACTCAGCCAAGTCTAACGCAGTCAACAAAAGAGATCTGCTAATCCTTTCGAGGGTAACAGAAATGGTAGCTTCTCCGGAAATATGTGACGAGCTACTGACTTTGCTTCTGCCTATATTAGTGAAGAAGGTTTGCATGAATATGGCTGAAGAAAACATGGAGTATGCTGTCAATACTATCATCAATTTGTTAGGACATAGTAAGCAGCCACAAGTTTACATAAAAAATATAGCAGTTCTATTTAACAAAGTTGGTCCAGTTGATGTCAGAAAGCTACTTATAAAACTCTTATCATCGATTGCCGAAAGCTCGGAAACCAGTAAAGATTCGTTAGAAAAAATGGCACGTATAGTTGGCGAAATGAATGCCTTCAACAAGCGCTGGATAGAACAACCCGATTTTGATAGAAGAATCGATGCGTACAAAGAAATATACAAGCTATCGGACAACAACGAAATTGGTGTAGATCTTGCCATTCTTATAGTAAACAACTGTTTTTATACAATCCGTACCGAGAAAGATATTGGACTACGCGATGGCGCTGGTTTATGCCTAAAACGAATACTACCAAAGCTACTTATGAAGTATAGATCAGCAACTGATGGACAGTTTCTAGTAAGAGACACAGTTCTGTCTTTAATATCATCTGGAATCCGAGATATAAAGAACGAAAATCTAAGAAACGAAAGTATTGCACTCCTCGGTACCTTAGCTAGAGAATGCCCTGATGCAGACGTTGTTTTGCAAGATTTAGCTAATTTGACGAATAAAGAAGACATTGAAGTAGATTTCTTCGAAAACATGTGTCATTTACAAATGCATAGACGAGTCAGAGCGCTTATGAAATTCTGCAAAGTCGCGAAAAAGTTAACAAAATGCCCAACCCCTAGAACGCTTACTAATTTTATTCTGCCGTTGGCGTATATGTTTCTAGGTGACGATAAATACTTAGATAAGAATTCATTGATAGATGCTTGTATAGAAGTAGTCGGTACTTGCTGTAGATTACTTCCTTGGTACCACTATGAAGTGATCCTAAAACTGTATCTTAACAAAATGCGTACGACAACTGAGCACCAAAAACAGCTCACTCGAATACTGATCGGTATATTAGACGCGTTCCATTTCGACTTCTCCAAAGCTAAAGACATCGAACTTCCAAAAGCTCTTATAAACAATATTCACACTGGCAAAATTAATATCAAAATAAGAGGTGCTAAAGACAAGAAAGGAGCAGCAAAAGTAGCAAAGCTTGACGAAAATAAGAACAAAGAAAAATTATCAGAAGAAATAGAATTTGACAAAGGTGAAATAATCAAAGAACAAGCAGTTCTGGACTCCGAATTAAATATCACCGAAGAGGCAGTAGTTACAACTTCTGAAGAAATAAATGAACAAACTGACGCAGATAAAAAAATAGAATCAGAAGAAGATATACCTTTAGACGAAGAAGAAGAACTAAAAGCAGCTGATGATGAGTTAGCCAATGAGGAGTCGTTGAAAGAAGTGTCCAATGAGCCGGCGTATGAAAGGATGACTAGCGTTTCGCCATCTGTTGCTAAAAGAATCATCAAATCTTTGGCTGCGGGATTGCTGCCACAGTTAAATCGGTAAGTTTATGACTCCAATATTACACACATAGCTTGTTCACCTACAATTTATATTACGTTTGCCAATATACCACTACTAACGGGTTTATTGTCACATACAACTCGATTCTGACATAACATAACCATAGATATATAGAGTTAGATAGACAACTCTTTAGTGTACACCACATAATAATACTATTGTAAACAACAGAGCTACCATGATAGTTTCAAAAGTTATATCACTCTAAAGTTAGCCGTTTATATTCTTATTTTTAACTGTCCTTTTTATATCGTCAGAATTAGATTTATGATTTTGATGTTATAAATTGTATCTTTTAAAAGTTTTGTTTTAAGATTCCAAAATGTTCAATTTTGCTTCGTCATTGCACGCCTTACTAAGCAGAATGTGTGCTCGCAAAGCCCGCAAATAGGTAGTTTGTATTGGCGACCTTGTAGTTGCGTTTGATAAATTGCCCTTCTTTCAGTGCTATCGGCAAAATGACGGACCACGAAGAATCTCACAAGGTAAATCGTCGTAAAACCAGTATCGACCGACAAGAGGAGGACATGCAAAGAGTTCCCATTGCTTTGGCACTCGTAAAGTTGTTGGAGAGACTACCGGGCGATCTGTTGAAGTACCAACTACCTGGGTAAGCATACAGTTAGGCCTATCTCGAACAGCGATTGTGAATGGATTGCAATCCTTCTGTCATATTGGTGCCCTTATTCCCTGTGAATCTCGCAATGCTATTTTCGATTGAGGATAAATATACCAAAGATATAATTATATATTCTTTCTAGAATCTTCGTAAAACTCTGCTCCTTCCTGAAATCTCCGCTAAAACAAGTGAGGCTCATGGCAAGAGATATCCTCAAAAAGATCATGATTACAATCGGAACAACCTACTTAGGAATACTACTGGAACACCTTACTATGTTATTAACTAGGGGTTTCCAAGTCCACGTGCTGGTTGCTACGATACATAGTGTGCTAGACGCTTTGAAATCAGAATTTAAACGTGGCGATATTGATCAAAACTTACACTACATACTCGATGTGTGTACAAATGATCTATTTGGAGCATTGTCGGAAGAAAAGGAAGTAGACAAACTACACTATAAAACACCAGAAGCCAAGCCTAGCAAGAAAAGCTATGTCACTCTCATGATTGTGTCACAGAACATCACAGAAAGTCATCTTATAAACCTTCTGTTGCCTTTCAAAGAGGTATTACAAAAGCATCATTCAAAGAAGATAGTTCTCAAAGTTCAGGAAGCTATGATGCATGTTAGTACCGGATTAGTCGCTAACAAGTTTGTAGATGTCGAGTCACTATTTATATTTCTCCATGGAATAGCTTCAGATAGTATACCAGAGTTCGTTTTGGGCGCTCCGAAAAGACAAATAACCGAAACTCAGAGAGAAAAAATGTTGCGCGCAAAACCAGACTGTTTCATTATTCCCGCAACACCGAAAAGGAACAAAGAAAACCAGGCTAAAAACGTCAAATTATCAGGCAAAGCAAATGCCCATGTCCTAGTTGAATTCAGCTTGAATATCCTATACATTATCCTCAAAAGGGAGAAGGTATCCCGAATGGATTGCAGAGCGTTTGTTGACCCATTAATACCTTTACTAGTAGACGCATTGAAAAGTGATCATGTCAAAGTAACGACGGTTGCTATGAAGTGTGTAACGACTTTGTGGACGATACGAGTCAGTACCCCGACGTTAGAAGAAATGGTACAGGACATAGTGAAGATGCTTTTCAGCATTCTGCACAAGTATGCGACGTTTGAGATCAGTAAACAGAATGATAATTATCATTTGGTTAGAAACGCTTTCAAGGTAAGATTTACAACTATTCGAAGATTCTGTGAAAAACTTGTAATTTTGAATCTGATACAAAACTACTCCTCATTTAAACTATTTTGTCTATCTTATCTTGGTGTTTCGTAAAACACTTCGTAACCATTTTCCGCCCTAATTATTCCAAAAGATTTATGAATGTCTGTATTTTTTTTAATACATTTATGTTGATGATATTTTATACAGAACAGAAAATTGAAGGCCAGCTGATATCTATAACTTATTGTTAAATTACAGGCAGTAACAGTCCTAATTCGCAACGTGAAATACTTCAAACTAGAAGCGGACCAGCTAAAGACCTTACTTCTATACGCAGAAGAAGATTGTCAGAATGATGAACGGCAAGCCAACTCGTTTTCTTTACTCAAAGCCATTTTGGAAGCGAGACTAGTATCGGCAGAGTTACACGAGGTCATGGAAAAGGTGTCCAAGATATGTATCCTGAGTGAATCCGCTAGGTCTAGGTGAGTAGGCATTTCACAATATGTTTGCTAAATTTAAAACGACATCGACAACCTTTGTGGCGTAATGGGCGAAGGCCCGCCGAGACGCAGAGGGTTGGGGGTTCTATTCCCGCCGCTGGATAAATGTTTGTATGATCTGGTCTGGGTGTTCATGTCATGTATAATATGGTATGTATTTACAAAAAAAAATTATATAAGTAGTATCAGTCATGTAATTCCCATTACACGAGCTCTGCTAACTTTGGGGCTAGATGATGCTGTGTGAAAATGTATTTTAATTATTTTATTTTAGCATTATTATTATTAATATTAAAAATCCTGATGCGTAATACCATAAAATAATTTCAAAAACCGTATATATAATACCTTGCTTCTCCCGTGTGGTACCCGGATCCAAGTACCGTGTTTTTTTGTTCACGAAAGATACATATTTGAAATTTCATTAAAATCGATTAAGCTGTTACGAAGATTAGCAACAAACATACCATCGTTTAACACTATATTAAATAACACCCAGCCGACACATACATAGTCCTGACCTCACACTAGGATTCCCTGAGTCGTGGATATCAGAAACTACGAGTACTGTGGTACCGCAACATCCAAACCCAGAACAAATAACTGCAGAACTTGGAAACATTTGTTCCGCCCTGAGAATCAAACCAGAGCGGGCTCATGCGTCATATAAAACCCGGGCTCTAGAGTCGTCCGTCATATTTATATGTTTTTTTGTTAACTGTATGCATTGTTTTGTTACAGAGACGAATGCCGTTCAATATTCCTGAACTACCTGACGAACTATTCTCCCGGTAGACGACTAGAGAAATTCATCGAATTCTTCGTGTCTCAGCTGAACTATGAACTGCAGCACGGCAGAGAATCCTCGCTCAAGTTCATAGATATGATCATCAATAAGTTGCAAGTGGTGAGTTTGTCTGTTTGTTTAACAAGCTCGCCACTGTATTCCAGAGCCACCTTACAAAACACATTGAGCACCTACAAAAGGCAGTTGTCTTTTGTAGGCGCTTCTTAGTAGAATATCACAATTTCTAACAAAACACAGTTTCTAAACCGACATCTATACTAATAATAAAGTGTTTTTGTTTGAACGCGCTAATCTCTGGAACTACCAGTCGCATATGAAAAAATATGTTTGCAATTGATAGCCCTATTCTTGAGGAAGATTATGGCTATAACATCACGCTATGATCATTAGGAGCCGAGCAAAACAAGTAATAGCGCGGTTGAGAGGCCGAAGGCGGTCATGGCACAGCTAGTTTGTAATATGTTTGCCTATGTTCTGTGCGAAAAAATGATTGAATACTGTTTTTTTCAGAGCCAGCTTACAAAACACAGTGAACACCTTTTGCTCTCTCTCGGCGCTTGTATGTTGAACGACTCGGCGCCGGAGTGCCGCGCTGCCGCCGCCGGCTGCATCGAATCCATGCTGAGGCGGTTTCCGACGCTCGAGAGGAACAAACTCTTCGATATGGTGATCACTTTCTTCCAAGACACGCAGGTACGAAACTGATCGATAGCGATCATTAGGCCCCGTAATAATAATAGTGCTGACTTTTGAATTAGCGCCCGTGCCCCCATCACGGTCTATTGCTAATGTTGACCACTGCGGTATGTTATATGATTCATACTCATTTATTCACGTAGGAACAACCTTCTTATTACACTTGGTTTAATTCTATGTATTAAATGGTCAGTCGAGCCATTAGAGCAGACAATAAGAATTATTAAGAATGTTTATAGGTCAAATAAATTAAATTAATAAAAAAATAATTATATCCTGAAGTACGTTCTATGGGAATCATTGGGGGCGTTTTACAATGAGGGGTTCATCTGCAAACCTCTCATTGTAAATAACTTTTGATTCAGACTATCAAAAATGGGACAAAGTTGTCAAAACTATGACTTCATATTGTTTCCCATAAACGGGAAGATAACCTCAGTGACGCAGTGGGCGAAGGCCCGTCTGAGACGCAGAAGGTGGTGGGTTCGATTCCGCCGCGGGAAAAATGTAAGGCCAGTTTCAATAAATTAGGATCGTAATAAAGTAGGATTTTATGTTTTTAATTTCTGTCCCGTTATTCACAGCCCGTACACTTCGAACTAGCGGCACAAATCTGCACGCGATTTGTTAATATAGAACAAGAGGAATTCAAAAGCCGACTCAACACCGTTCTGTCTCTCGTCAGCGGCAAAATACTTCTCCTCAGCAATGACATAGCCGAAGGCAGATTTGTGAAGATAAAACTCGAACTAGCCGACGATAAGACCGACGAAGAGAAACAGAACGAAAAAGACCACAGTCTGATCCAAATATTGAACCTTATCGAAAGGATAACAATACATTGTGCTTCGAGTTTGAAGAACGAAATGTATTCCAGTGATTACGACGAAATAGCGCAGTATTGTCAAGCATTGTTAGCGTATCCACACGCATGGGTTAGATTAAAATCTGCTAGTATTATAGGAAAGATCCTATCGGTGGTAGATGTTGAAGAATTAGATGCAATTGTCAAGAAGAATTTGGATAGTGAAAGAGGTTTCATTTATTGTGATACGGAGGACTGTTTGAGAAGTTTGATCCTCGATTTGTGTGCGCAGTATACGGCTGGTGTATCTAAAGATATGGCTGAACAGGTGAGCAATAATTATTTAGTGTTTGATTATTTCACCATAACTCACCGTTTTTTATCCTGGTCATCCTGCATTTAGTTTTATGCCATGTACAAATTATAAAGTACACCCCGGACCACTTCAGAATCACATATCACATCTCTCCATCGCAATGTTGCCTTGAAGAGATCGCTTTTAAGCGATAAGACCGCCAAATGTGTTATGTTTGTTTAGTTTAAGGTTTAAATTAAGTATTTTCACTCAAGTCGGTGAAAAAAAGAAATAAAGAAAAAACATTTATTTGCAAAGGTTGCACAATAGAAAACAAAAATACAACAGACACACTGCTATAACTCAGGTTAAAGCCATTATTTATTTGGCTAGCTTAATCTGTTCTAGGGGCTTGAGTTTCATCAAGTTTTGTCCTTACCATTTTGATTGCGATAACAACAACAGACAAACACGCTTACAACAGTAATCCCCATGATAGAGGTCTTCAGATCCATATTCAATACACAGATCTGCGAGGATACCAAGTAGGCGGTAGCCAGAGACATGTCCTAATATGATATATGGCACATGTCCGTGTTATGCGTGGTAGTTAGCATTCCACGTGACAGGTTGCAAGCCAATCGTCGCTTATTGGAAAACTATTTGATTAGAAAAAAAAAAAAACTTAATATTTATATTTCAGGCGACAGCAGTATTATTCCAGATCTTCAAGATAGTCCAATCGATGTCGAGTTTCAAATTGTCGAAAAAGATAGTGGAATCTGAGGATGTGGAAGGAAGCTCAAAGTTGAACATACGATGGCTACTTTTCAAGTTGCGAAAGGCGATAAACGCGGAGGTCGCTAAAGCGCCCACTTCTATGAATATTGTGAGTACCACTTACCTTTGTAGCGACATCTCTCGCCACATGATTGAGCTACGTTACACGAAGCGTAGCTACATGCTACCACATAATACCCACAGATGGCGCTATATCGCATCATACAGCGAATTGTCGAGAAATGTCAAGGCATTTCTAGGCTCTAGAATGTCTCCAAATTGGTCAGAGTACGACCACCGAGGCCTTCCCCTTCCAACTATTCCGTGTTTTATTAAATTTTGTTGTTTTCAGAGGACATCAATATTCACAATGTGGACGCACGTCATATCTTCGCTCGAGAGCGAAGAAGTCTCGTCCATAATCGATGTGATACTCCCGCCGATAGTTCGCGAGTTGTCCACGGGCGACGCGATGGCGCCAGCATCGATAGCCAAACAACTTGCAAGCAGACTGGGGAAGAAACTGAGGCGCAAAATCGGTGATATCGAGTATTCGAAGCTAGTTGCTGAGGCGCAGACGAGACTGAATGTTAAACGGGCTGAACGGAAAAAGGTAAAACTGACGACATCGTTAAGATTTTTAAACATTGTTTTGTTTCAGTCTACTAGGTGTCAAATTCAACAGTAGAAATCAAAACACTGTTTCACTAAACAACTATTTAATAATAAGCTTTAGCTAAGGTTTTTAAAAGCAACTCCTTGCTGCCCAACGAATTCAAATCTTTAACTTTGGGTCAGAAAGTATGGTCGTTTTATCTCAGCACTTTCGAAACTAATGAATTATTGTTTCAAAATCTCGTAGAAAACGTTATTATAAACTTCAAAACCTACACATTATAATTACCTCCACAGTTACTGCTCCAAGAGAAAGTGAACAACCCTGAGAAGGCAGCCAAGCGGAAACTACAGCTGAAGGAAAAGAAGAAGCAATCTAAAAAGATGAAGCTAGAAATGATGCACGGCAAGCGACCGCGTCCCAAGAAACGAAAAGCTGAGGACATCGATATTGAAGACGCGTTGTTGAACGAGGAGTGATAATACGCATTTCGATAAGGTCCAACCGAGACTTCTGTCTTATAAGAGTAGTAGAACAAACAGAAACAAAACAAACACGCTCACGACTGTCTTCCCCATGGTGGACATCCTCTGATACATACTCAGTGAGTAGATCTTTGAGGATAGATCAAGTAGGGGGTAGTCAGAGGCACGTCCAAACATTACATTTGGTATATGCCCGCGTTTTGCAAATAGTAAGCATTCCACGTGACAGGTTGCAAGCCCATCGTCGCTTATTGGAACACTAACTAAGAGTAGTAGAGCTTCATTGAAAGGGCTTGTCCGGGGAAGTGCTACCACCATGTCTATTTCAGCTAACAACCAGTAATGCTCTCATTGCTGTGTTCCGGTTTGAAGAGTGTGGTTGCCGGTGAAATTACAGGCCCATGAGATCTTTCATCTTGATATATCAGGGAGGCAACGCATCTGTGATATCTCTGGTATTGCAAGCGTCCGTAGGCTACAATAACTGCTTACCAACAGGTTGTATGCTCGTTTGCCTCTTTAGTAGTATAAGAAAAGACCAAGAATGAAATCAACGAGAAGTGAGAATACACTATTTGATCTTGATATGGTCAGTTCGCGATGGAGACCTAGAATGAACTCAATACTCGGCCAAGCCCTACATCGAGAACTGGCAGAGATATAAATAAAATGAGATTCTAGCCCGTATTTCAGAACTAATATCAAAGGGAACCTAAACTCAAGCATAGATTTTATGAGAGTTTTCACTGGTGGTAAAAAAATAACTATGCTTGAGTATAGATTTTGTTTGAGATTATAAAAATGTTTTTTGAGCTGTTATCAAACTTAAAGGTGATGTTATTAAAGTGGCAATCTATTTGGATACTATTTTAAGTAGGTTTGATCTAAAATAACTTCACTCCCGCTTTGACAAACCTAAACAGACGAGGGATTTGAAATGAAAAACCATATAAAGAAAATAATATTGCTTTATGCGTTTAATTTACCATGATTATCAAACACAATGATTTGTACATTTAAAAATATTTTTTTAATCTTTAAAACCAAAACGAATACAAAACCATAAAAATATAAACACAATCATCATTTCAAGAAGGTACTTTTAGAATTTTCATCAACATTCCATTCGATAGAATTTTGTACAAGTTAAACACGTTAAAACGGTGAAAGAAAACATCGTGAGGTAACTATGGCATGTTTCCTTCACTGTTCTGGAGTTAGACCGTCAAATTAGTCAAAACAAAACAAACCCTGGTTTTTTGAAAAACTTACTTTTGAAAGGTTGTGCCCAAATGGGTTCGACGTTCGACGCTTAGGGGTTTCCATAAAATTTTCCGATTGGGTTGATCGACACTCAACGATAAGCTTAAAAACGCGTATACTCAGAAAATATGACCCTTAGTGCAAACATCATAAATATAACTTATAGGTAACTTGGAATGTGCGCTATACATTAATTAAAAAAAATGTTTAATAAATTTTACTAAAATATTTTATACACAAAGAAATAGAATCCATTATCTCAACATTTGTGACATGAAAAACATTTATAGCTTGACAAAAATGATTGGCTGAATTGCTATCCTATACAACCGGAATTCCCTCAAAATCATAATTGACTAAAACTAAACCAAGTATCGAGTTTCTATACTCTACTTTTCTCACAGCACCATGATAAACTTACAAAACGCTCTCAGCTTAAAATCTACATACCTATTGGAATAAATATTGCAATACTCTGTGAAACTATAGGTATCTAAATGTGTTTTGAACAATTAGAGACAGGAAACTGAAGGCTATACGGCATTTCCGCTAAATGGCACAGCAAATTAACACTGTGGCAGAGGGGAGGGTATGAACATTTGTACGCGCGAGCAAACCCTGCCTCACCAGTACCAGAGTGGACTCCCTGCTACTGCAGTAACTGCTCGTTACAGCCACCACGTCAATTTGCGCAGGCCTTAAGAACTGTCTAAATCACGCGAGATCAAAGATTCTTAGAAACCGTGTGAGAAAAAAGCTGAAATGCTAAAAACACATATTAGTCTCGTGGTTGCGAAAACCTTACATAGTAGGTATTTATTTAGGCCAGAAGCTGAATGCTTAAAATATACTGTGTATTCCTACTTACAATAAGACTTAATTAACAACTGCTGTGCTATTTGTATTAAGTAACGGCTAACTGGCTTTAATAGTTAAATCATTTTGGGCTAGGTGATTATTATAATACTACCTACTGCTTTTAAAATGGTTAATAATCAACAATGCTAGGAGCTGAAGGCTAAATTGCTTCTACGATGTTGCAATGATTTTACTTGAAAACTATATTACAATCAGAAAAGCTGTACGCAATATACCTCTATAAATTCAAAGCACAATATGAGCGAATTGAATAAACCAGAATAAGTTTACAAAGATTAACCTTTAAAAATTTTAAGCATTGAAAGAAGGTAAGTAGGTATGTAAAACAGTATTAAAAATTGATTAAAATTAGTTGCATTGGACGGCAGCAAGCTCTTTACCTATCTAAAGCCTTTTTAAAAGCGTAAAACACATTTTATGTTTTCTTCATAGTGCAAGTTCTAACCGGCGACGATTTAGTTAGTCGGTACGTTTTTTTCGTGATAAAGACCCGTATAAAACTTATAATTATGGTAGCTAATATTGTTGACAAATGATTACAATAAATATAATTAATTTTAACGCGTTTAAATTTCTTGAAAATTTAATTCTTAATTGACTAGTTACAGCAGCATTGTAGATATAGGGTTGTACCTCATGATCTTTGACAGTAGTATCCACAGTAGTGATGTGGTAGTGGCTAGCACTACGCCGCCCCAGCCTAGTTCCAAAGACCATGACGTGGAGAATTCTCTAGCAGAGAGAAGGGGAAAAGCGGGTGTTCTCGAGCCTGAAATTAAAAATAAAACAAAAAAATATACATAAATCAAATTAAATACCCTCATTTGTTTTTAATTCAATCAAAAGCCATGATTAAACTAATGTATGACTAAGAAATATGAACTATACTTACCAATGAGTCCGTCGCCCGTGTCATCGTGAGATAGACCTCGAGTGGAGTGGCGTTGCACACGTTTGAAGTGGATTATCATGAGTGTGAACATTGCAAATAAACCTGAAAACACAGAGAAATTTAAATCTGGTTGGTATTTCATGATTTTCAACTAAAATGCCAATTTGAATTTTGTGTTTTGAGCACTAAGTCAATATCGTCCTCATAAATGTAGTACCTAATTTAAGAAGGATTCACCAGAAAAATAAAAGAGGTATTTTAATATAAATCATCCTCAGCGCAACAAAGAATAATAATCGTAATTGATACAACATTATATTGCAATATAATCTTAGTCTAAAAAGATTTTGGGGAGACCTTTGCGCAACACTGGGAAAAGCGTGATAGGTTAAACAACAAAATTACGATACATTACACAATAAAATATGCAGCCCCGAAATTAAAACCTTTTCGGTTCCAAAATCTATTAAATTTCATGTAAAACAGTTCAGCCGTTATTAAAATTATTAGCAACAAAATATCCAAACTTTCGCATAATTAATATTAGCACAGATATTAGAATCCTATACCAATACTAGCTTCTGCCCACGTGCTACCCGGATAAAAAGTACCCTATGTGTCATTCTGATGTATAAGCTATATTACTGTAAAGTTTCATTAAAATCTATTCAGTAGTTTTTGCGTGAAAAAGTAATAAACATCCATCTTCACAAAGTTTCGCGTTTAGAATAGTAAGTAGTAGGATTAGTATAATACTAGGATAATATCAAATTCACATGCGTGTTGATATTGAAACATCCATTGCGCGATATATCTCTTTTGAGGCAAAGTTAATTATTCCTTAGTCCTTCAAACACGAAAAACATACATTTTCAATATCATCGGTCAATCAGACAGTATCCATACTGCGATACCTGGATCGTGGTAGAGAACCTTATATCATATTAATAAATATAGTATATATATATATATATATATTTATATATATATATATTTAGGTATATTATGTATTTAGGTATAGTAGTATGTTATAATTATTTATATTATCTGTCGGTGTACACATACCCACCTTTATTTTTCACCTGTCCTTAACCTCAAAGGTTTGCTGGAAGAAAACTCTTGTTAGGGTTAAGCTCGCCTTTGTACATGTCCTATATGTAAGTTTTTTTTGTCTGTATTTTCTGTGTGTACAATAAATAATAAAGAATAAAGAACCTTTATACCCCAGTGTCGGAAACATACGTACCTGCTAATAAATACATAACTCCAGTGACTAAAACAGCGCTGATTTGATGCTTGCAAACTCCAAATGCTCCGACCAAAGCGGCACTTCCTAATACAATCAAGCATACCAACGCGCACGATATTGAGAGGTTTTGCATGCCTGGAAAACAAAAATTAGATTCAGACTGAATTCACCAGAGATCGTCAACCTTAGAGCATTTTTTCTTTGGCCGATACCGATATATCGTCGCTGATATGTAATGCGGATACAGATGGCGATAAAACAGAACTTTCATCAATATAGTCATGTGAGAGCGATTACCAGTCGAATGGAGTGCATACTCCACACATCCTGGATTTTAACGGGCCGATGCTATGCGGAGTGGAGATAACAATATAACCTCTACAATATTATAGTAAGCTTACATATTGAAGGTCATGGTACGAAATTTAGGTGTAATATTATTAAAAATATTGCTTTAAGAGATCATGGTTGGCCCGCTGGTCGGTAAAATTGGGTCTCTCCAGACTTTTCAGTGCCTGGATATCGGCGACGATTTATAACTATCGACCAATCAAAAACGCTTTCACCTGGCCACCATTCTTTGTCATTTCTTATCTTAGGCAAAGATAACTGTCAAAACATAGTGCTCTCCTTGACATTATGGGGGTGTACGATTTCATAGTTTTTGTTCCGACGGTGGACGGTAAGTAGCAACTGGCTGTCAACAAGAATATTGAGAACAATTTTCATCGATCGTTTAATATTGATGACACAAAGTTTACCGATATTATATGTGCATAGATTGGCATTCTGAGTTACATGAGCCTTACAAATGGAGACCGGGGTCCTATGTACCTACAAACGAATGTTTAAACTTTCATAGAAAAGGTCAGAAGGGTTTTGCCTCAAAAATGTTTGCTCTGCATATATAAATAATACAAAATACCTAGATGTTAATAAAAAAAAAAACACTGATAAAAATAGGTACATGTGTATAGGAATCTCAATATTAACACAAAATACCGAATTTACAAGTAGAAACTTATGCATAAACGTAGATCGTTGAAAACATGTTAAAATAATCCGAGATACACGGACAAAAACTAGCTTAGTGGAACGAATGGAGCAATTTCGGCAACCACTAACAGTTACTTTCCAAGTCTTTGATAAATAGCTGTTGTCAAAGACCATATTTCTTAAAAGACCCTCGTTGATTATCAAACGAGGCTGAAATGCGTCGAAGCTTTCAGCTGAAAAACATTCATTAAGATTCAACGTCAGGTTTTTTAGCAGAAAGCGCTCTCATAAAAACTAAGCGGAAATATTCGCATGATATGCGAAATAAATATGACCTTTATAAAATGACGAAATATTTTATACCCATGTCCACTACTGGGCATAGGCCTCCCCTAAAGAGTGCTATAACGGATGAACCAAGTTACAGCACACTAGGGTGAAAATGGACCTTTTTTTGAACCACAATACAAAGTCATTCACAATCTATTACATAAACGTTACAGTGCCAACAGAATAATTTTTAAACGGAGCCTAATTGAGCGCTCTCATTTCGAAAAATTAGACCTTCGGGTTTTTTGTCTTATTTATAAAAACATTTTCGTAAAAGTTTAGTGTCTCAAGGTTATAACGAGGGATAAAAGGGCGTTTTATATTCATACCTAGGGCTACTATCATGACTGTTAACATTCCGTTTGCTTAATGAACTTACAGTCATGCAGCAATGTTTTATTCAAGATTTTAGATGATTTACTGACTTTTTTGATCACCTTATTAGTGTTATAGAGGTAAAATTGTAGCTTTGAAGGCGTGAAGAAACGAGTGCGGTGATAAGATTCATTATGCCCGCAGGGTATCCATTCATGCACAATATTCACAAAAAGTTCATTACACATTTCAATGAAGTAAAATTGTGGAAATATACAGCCTGGATTTGCAGTTCCCTAACTATTATCCTAGTATTTTGAGAGTAGTATTTTAAACTCCGTTACATTTCAGAGTGTGTTATTATGGTTACTTACGATGTTGCCAATCAGCCCTCGGTTCTTCATCATCATTTTCAGCTAAATAATTTGTGCATGTAGGCTCTTTTGGAAAGCCCGCCCTGTGCAGTATTGATATTTCTTCATCTGAAAAGAAATATACAGTTTGTTACCATGAGCCACAACCTCTGTGATGGGATGGGCATCAAGGCCCGCCTGAGACGCAGAAAGGTTGCGAGTTCGATTCCCGCCGCGAGATAAAAGTTTGTATCATCAGCAAATATTTTTCTCGGGTCTGTGTAGACAACACACAATGTATAATATATGTGTATTTACAAAATAAATGTATATAAGTAGTATATCAGTTATGTAGTTCCCATAATACAAGCTCTGCTTAGTTTGGGGCTAGATGGTGGTGTATGAAAATGTCCAGCACTATTTATTGATTTATTTATTTATTTACAAATTTTGTAAAATATGCATGAAAATATTAAATGAAGAAAATACCTTCTAAAGAAACGCACATAGTCCAGATGCCGCCGTTCATAGGCACCAAAAATGTCCCTCCTCCTTTTCGATTGCTCGTGTCTTCGATCTTTTAAGAAAACATAAGATAGATAAATATCCTCCTAAGAAAAATATCATAAAAATATTTACATAGCTTGGGCAATTTAACGAAATGTACAATTGGGGGCCTTATCATTAAAAACGATCTCTTCTATAAATAGTATACGTTTTTATAGTAAGTATACTATATATACTTGGTTTGGGATACTTAAAATACACTTAATTAATCCACGCAATCAAAAGCTCTGCTTTAGTCAGGATTACAATTTTTTTAAGTTTAAAACTTGTTTGACTTACTTGCGTGCGAGTTATTTATTTTATCCATGTATTATTTCAGTCTGAAAAATGTGTTTATCTTTTACAAAGCTATATCTTTTTAACCGTAATTAGTATTTATCAGTTGGATTTTTTATCGAATACATGTTTCTAACTATGGCCTATATCATGGCAAACATATTTGACATTTAAACCAAATATTAGGTAGATACGTACGCATTTAAGCACGGTACTTACCTTAACGTAATAATGTTAGTTAGCTCCAAATATGTTGGGTAGAATTGCATCTCATTAGTATAAACCGCACACCAACTAATCAAACAAGGGGCACTAAAGAATTCTACGAATAGGTTACATTGTACCGTGCCAGCATTTCCCTGGCTTTAGTGAAACAAATCAAATTAGGTAAAGAAATCACATACTTCCTTTCGCATTATAAATAAGTGAGACCACCTTGAGGAAAACAGGTTGTCGGCGCCTATGTACACGTACCGCTTCATTACGAACGTGCGCTCAACCAGCTACGCACCCATCTAATGTAATTTGGACTTTTCGCACAAATTGAGCAATCTTCAATTACCACATGCTCAAGACGGTGAAAGAAAACATCGTGGGGAAACATGCCCTATAAAAATCGAACGAAATATATAATCGGTTAGTATTCCAATAAGTGGCCACGGGCTTGCAATAGTCATATGGCATGTGCCCCATAATCCCTATGACTGTAGTTAGTCATGAGCTTGTTTTTTTTTAATTTCATATTCGGACATTACCTCTTGCCCTTCCCAAAAGTCCATCCGAAGTCACATTCGCACTAGTCACACTAGTCCAGATTGAGATTCATAGCGATATGAAAAGCGATGGTGCCAGCTCTGTGCCAGCAAGCTTTCTACGATAATGTAGGCTCAGGCTCAGACAGAACTTGCATTTATTCTATGGTCCGGCTCCGCGCGTTACTCTTTGTTGAAGAAATAAGGCTAAGAAATAACCCAACCAGCCAAGTGTAAAAAATAGGGCGTTTTAACTGTTGTGTTTCTGTTTTTATGGTTTTGGTAAATAATCATGAAAACGGTTGGACGAAAATTGAGGCTTGTAAATATTTTATTGAATAAGTTATATTCCTCTTTAGACTTTAGTATTCCCGATGCGCAACGGGCTAGAAAGCTCTACGGAGTTTCAAAGGAAATATATAAGACATAAGGCCACCTACTGGTCAATAACTACAAATCAACAATTTATATTTCAGGTGTTGTTGATAATATTATTATTGATAAATAATTTGTAGATCGATTTCTCGAAAATAACATAAGTGTAAATTTATACGTAATCGTTTTCATGGGATCTACCGTTTCAATAGAACATTATTCTAAAGCAATGGTGTGACAAGCAGAAAACCGCCATGAAAGCTGAAGGAAATTTAAAAAACTTCTATCTAAAACGTTATGTTTAGCTAATTAGGTAGCTAAGTAAGAAGAAGAAGAAGAATCAAAAGCTTTCAGGTTTTCTCATAATTCTAAACTCACACAAATACTAACTTATGACCGACTCTAGGTACCTAAGCATTTGTAGAATTCACAAGCAAACCACTTGGTAATTATTAAGATTTTCCAAAATCCCAAATATCAACCCAGGTGGGTAACTTGGTATGGGAGCGCACTACCGCTCTGAGGTCCTTTAGTACGCCCACCTGGGTTGGTATTTTTTGGGATATTATAAAACCTACCTTGTTCTCAAAATGCATAGTTTATTCACGTTGAAAAATCCATGTACTGGTTGCAGGTAAAATAAAGAGCATAGTCTGTTTCAGGGATCCTCAATAAAAAGTTCAAGTTGCTACGATAACGCCGTAGCACTGCTACGTGCGGATCAGAAATTGATTCGGTGCTAGAGTGTAAATAATGTAGGTACCTACTTTGTTTCTTTTCCTCTAACTAGTACAAAAAAAAAACATAATAAATCTGTTTGCATAATTAACTAGTATCAAGCAACGGTTATGCAAATAATAACTCTACCATCTATCATCAACCATGGGTCAACTCTATCCACCAACCTTGATATCGGCTCACGTAAACTTGCAAATTGCATGTGAATCCAAGGTGCAAGCCATAAGGTGAAACGACCTATCTATACTCAGAGAGATAGATAGGATAGATACCGTATTTTAATACACCACAAAGCCCTTGACCTGAATAGCGATATAATCAAGTTTCAATAGTAAAAATGACATCGTGAATGTCGATTCCCCCACAGTTAAGCTGTGTGCTAGCAGTAGTTTCTAGGAATAATGCTATCACCACCTGCATATCCAAGTATTTCACATGACACAGTGAAATATTACTCGATAACTAAAAGCACATTTTCTACAGCTACACTGATCTAGATGAAATAAAATAGCTTAATTCAAAAGAATATTCAGACTTACTGTTTTTGTATGAGTCCTGCCTTTGGAAATATCGAATTTGTAGAAACCCTAGAGATAACCTTAAACACTCGCATAAAGTATTAATTTAGTGAATGGGAAACAAAAATATATTCTTTTATTTCAGTCTGAATAAGCTCTAATTCAGTGCTCCGAAGTTTGACAAAGGTTACATTTCAATAGAAACGTCGATAAGCTCGCCAGCTGGCTTTGCCCACACAAACTTCGGATTATGCTTTCAGCGAAACAAAAAAAACGTTTCGAAATCGGCTTTGTTGCAGTGTTCACTGGACAGATTTAGGTTATGGAAGTTTGGTTGGGCATTAAGCTTTAAATCCATGTAAGCCTACTTTGTGTTATGGAGCACATATCTCGAAAGGTTTAATGTTTGCAACTATTGCAAATATTAAACAGTTCGTATAGGCTGTGACGAACCGTTGTTGGAGTTCATACAGACTACCTTAAGGCTTAGGTTCTTCGGACGTGACCTTTCGTCTAAAGCACGTAAATAAGTAGCTTAATGGTAGTAGCGAATGAAGCGTTCATGGTCTTGCTTACCCTGCCGGCTTAGCGAGCATCGAGGCAATGGTTTATTCGACGGAAGAGAAGATAAAAATTACTATTGTACATTTCCGTCAAATAAAAATATATTTTGTCTTCTCTTCCGTAGACGAAACCGTTGTTTTGGGTTATAATCTTACTATAGATGTTGAGTATTTCTTGCTTCGGCGCTAGTAGAAAAGTAAAAAATGTATGGGATTGACTAAAAAACTAAAGTGTGTTGTTAACGTAAACATATCGTGCTTTACTTTTAAATATTTTCAAATAGTTGATTAAAAAAACACTGTATCTTTCTAATGTGTCATTTCAAATTAAACGGTAGAAAACAAAACACTGTTTTTTTTTATATTTTATACGGTTTAGCTGGACAACTGTTTGAAAATCTTTTTAAGTTAGGTCCTTCATCTTTATCATCAATATTCAACAGAACCATCTAACAAGCCGACAAAAGCCGGAAAAAGATTATAAAATGTGGAAAATATAAAAAGATAATCCTTATTACCACCATTTAGGTTATTTGATATTGCAACTAAATTAGTCACACCTGTACCACAAACAGAACATCGCGAGATCTCAGTTTGAAGCGAACTCATTGATTTTGAGAAGCTCAATCTATTAATACGAATAAAGTTAAACGATTTGGATTTTTCCTGGACACAGGGAATACACAGTCAATGCTTGTCAAGGCTGGAGGAGGCGTCAAAGTTGAGTCATGATATAAATAAACAAGGCGGATGCCTGGTTTATAATGTTTTAGCAGGTATTTGTTATAACTGACCTCTTTTTTAAACGTCAAATAGACCAGTATATTTTATACTTTCAATTTTTTTTTTTTTTTTGAATTGGCCTTGAAAATCAGGATTCAGATGTTAGGTCTTTATCCAAGCCACCAATTTAAATCACTTTTTGTAATAAGTTGGTTACATGTAATAACTTAGTATTGTTCTTCTAATTACGAAGACATGGAGTAGCATAACAAATATAGGTATATTCAATCAAGATCGTTCAAAATCAACAGAGGATTGACTCCAACTTCAATAACTCCAGTCCAATTTAATTCAGGGGGTGAATCAAATGTTAAATTTGAATCACCCCCGTATATGTTCTACAATTGTAGGCATAATATAAGGTGTAATGTTTGATTTTGTGTACGAATTTAGTCTAACATCTTTTCCTGTGCTAAATTAACTAATTTGAAAAGTTGACCATTATGTGGATAACTTGGAAGACCTTGGCCGAAGGTGGCCTACAAATTAAAGGCCAAGAGTGTATTGTGTGTTTAATTATATTCATTGATCAAATTTACTTTAACTTTATGGGTCGTCCTAACTTTTCAATTAAATTCCAAAAGTTCACTCTAACGTCAAATTAAGCTAATGTAAACGAACTGACTAAAACACAGCAGCACTATAATACAAAATGTAATTAGCTAACAATTTAGAGTTTTCCCAGGGAATTCACTTTATTGTAACATCGCGTTGGTAACAACAAATAGAAATAAACGTTTTTGGTCTAGCTAATTTAGTGAGGATCATGTAGAAGATATTATTTTAAATTCTGGTTAAATAAAATACATTATATTACATGACGTCTTATATTAGATTGGGTAAATTGATCCGGTTTTATTTCCAATCGAAAACTATATTAGAAAGCTTGTTTTTTTAATCGTACTAATATTATGAATGTGTTTGTATCTAAGTATCTTTTGTAACGGCTGAACCGATTTGGATGAAATTTGGAACTGGTATAGTGACTTAGAATAACACATAGACTATTTTTTAACCAACCACCATGCGGGCCAAGCTGGGGGCAGTAGCTAGTCCACTTTCCATACTAAAGAACGCCTCTGCAAAGCGGTGTCTCAAATGTGTTAAGCAGGTTAAGTAACACGTAACAGGGGTTTATGCTCAATATTCCGTTTACGAGTCAAATTTTATTTCCTGAGAGCCTTGGGGAATACATTTGGGAGATAAACGTGAGTTGGAGAGCCAAGTTATAAAGCACATCTCGTACTCGTAATCGAGTTAGAGATGTGCTTTATAACTTGCGCTGATGCGAATCTGATTTCATAATTCATTCTAAGTTGGGGTTTAGAACTTATGGGAATAAATATACATACAGTAGACTGAAATCCTCGCATAGCACTAAAGCTGTTAGTTAGTTAGATTCAGCCAAAGGCCAAGCCAAAATATGCAAAAATAATATGTTACCTTAGGATTGCGTGCAAAGCTAAAATAAATATGGAAATATGTCAAGGTGAAAAAAGATTATTTCCGCGAGTAATTATTAGATGAGCTTAATTTAAGTTCTTGCTAATACACGTGCATAGATTATTCGCAAACTAAAGCCTGGTACCTACAACAAATTTTTTAATCGGTACGCAGAAAGTTGCGCGTTCGGTTCCCACTACTGGACAGTTTTTTGTATTATGTGCTAATATTTGACTCGGGTCTGGGTGTTTTCATAGTTGTATGTATTTATAGAAAAAAGTATATAAGTAGTTTATCAGTCATGTAGTTCCCATAATACAAGTTCTGCTTACTATGGGGCTAGATGATGCTGTGTGATAAAATGTCCAGTATTATTTATTCTAAAATAACTTTTGAAATTATTATGATAATAAACATCATTTGCAATAGGACCAGGATATTTAACAGGTATGTGAATTCTTATTGTTTCCTGATCTTTCGGCTCACAGCATGCGCCATGATGATTTCTACTGAAAATTATGGTATGGTTCGCAACACGACCGCATACCATAGACCATGGCGACAATTTATATACAACTGTCAATACAATAGAAAGTTCCTGTCTCTAATGTCACGTTACTTTTACGCAGATGACAGTCTGTTTGCAAACGTTCACTGCCGCCGCCTTTGAAATTATGTTGGCGTTTTTCAAAAAGTTATGTAATTAAAGAAATTCCACCCAGAAAAATAAGTGTAGTTTAAATAAAACTAATAAACACGTTTTTACAACGCACTAAAAATTATAAAAAATAATGCCACAATCCACCTCCTGGCTCCATCATCAGACCCTCGTTACCAAGTCCACCCTATTGGACTCGTCAAAACGAATCATATGAGCCCAAACTTAAGGGCTTTACTAGAAGCCACTGAAAAGTTCCACTATCCACCTGTACCAAATATGAAATAAATTAAAAATGACTTCAAGATTTGATTACATTGGTTGTTTGTTAGTTACAAGTGAAGGTAATATATTAAGCGTGTTAAAAAAATATATTATGTCAGCTTAAATTAGTTTCATTACGTCACAAAGTTTTTGTATTATTTTAAACTCTAATCTTCTCAACCAGGAATTATATTTTTTTTGGATCATATAATCTTTCGAAACAACATGAAATTATTGAACAAGAATTAGGATTGTAATGAAATTTTTTGTGTACAAAAATAAGGTAAAAAATCCGCCTCTCATCTAAAATAGTTTGACAATATTTTTTTGGAAAGTATATATGTATAGTAAAGTGCATTTGGATATGTTAAAAAACAGTGTTTTAATATCAATAGTCTGCAGAATACAAGTCGAAACACATAAGACAAATCATTCCAAGTCGACAACTTTTCTAAAAATGCCCACCAATCTAACAAACAATGCGTTCTTTTTGAATGTCGACAACTCACTTCATCAGCAGTGTGGCCTTATATCGATTATAAACCATGGCTGGCTTCCCCTCCGTTAATAGCGAATAGAATCTGCCCTTGCACTATGTGACCTTATAAATATCTAGTAAGACCTCGATCTAGCGTCAGCGTTATTGGAAATCTAGCTTGCAGCTATATAGGAAGAGCATAATTAAGGTGAACTCATTGAATCGGTAGAGAGAGCGTTAGTATGAAATGAATGTGCTCTGAATCAGAAATGTTCGTAGCTGGCTGTTTTGAATGCTGTGTAAATAATTATGAGTATATTCCAGGATCAAACTTCCTTTGATTTCAATAATTACATCTCGTATCATGAGAGTGGCGAAGGGCTAAGCAACCTGTCACGTGGAATGCTAAATACTTACAAAACGCTGGCACTAAGAATGAATCCGAGGATGTTCACTTTCTACAGTATTGTTCAAAATCTTTCTTCTTCACTTTAGAATTAACAGATATTAACAGTCGTGAACCTTTTACAATATGAATGATTTAATTTACATTTTACATACTATAGAAACAAATAATCAAGTAATATGGTCCCGCTGGCATACTTTTGTGTACAGAACCCTAAAAACTATGATGAAACGCGGTGCGTCTACTACGTAGTTATAATCATAAATGAGTTATACCAAAAGTTTTCAGCCATCCTACGGGTGGATATATAGGCTGAGTAAAAGCCGTCATAAAACAACGCTCGCTTTGTATGAGACTTTGAATAACAGAATCACTGGTTCCAAGTTCGGAAACTAAGCCCAGTTGGTAGGTTATTATTATAAAACTACTTTTACAAAACTTGTTTGTTCTTGTAGAAATAGCTGCGGACTCTTGCGGAATTAGAGCAGTGAATTTTGCGCAAGCTATGGAGAATTCCACTCTTTGAGATAACTATGTGAACGTTTCCGACCTACATTTATGA
Organism: Perizoma affinitatum; assembly: GCA_961405105.1. Lineage (NCBI taxonomy): Eukaryota > Metazoa > Arthropoda > Insecta > Lepidoptera > Geometridae > Perizoma > Perizoma affinitatum. Next base: position 3,865,876 of record OY560199.1, read on the forward strand.
TTCCTAGCACTTTTATGAATGAGCTTTAAGATTTTTTCCGACCTACTTTTAACCAGTCTTGGCACTTTCGTGAATGAATTCTTACGAATTTGTATCTTCTGAGATACATATTCGTACACTGATAGAAATATAGACTTACTTAAAATACTTTATTGTACACCAAATATTTCAGCTTAAATAAATACTACAAATTTTCACAATGTTGTACTGATTCGGATAGTGAAACTAGTTACTTATTAGAATTTGTAGTTTTCAGTATGCTCTACAATATAAAGCAATTTATTGGCCTTTCGAAGTAAAAATAGGTCACATTTTGAATCGAATTCAAAAAAGTTGGAGGTTCTCAATTCATATGTTTTTTTTATCGTGTGTGTTTTTTGCTTGATATCTTCGCCAATTGTTAGGCGATTTTTATGATTATTTTATCGTTGTATAGATAATGATCCCGCGGTGATCCCATTTAATTTCTGAGAGTTGGTATTTTTCTCGTAAAACTTAAAAAAACATCATAGTCATATGGAATCGTCATTTTTTGTTCAAGGATGGTACCATATAAATTTATGGGTGATGAAATTTCATATTGGAATAATTATAAATTTCCCGTTGTTTTTTTTGTTTGTTATTTGTCTTACAAATTGTATATTTTACATCTGAAGCTAATTTAGGTATATTAACTTTGTAATTTCGATTAACACAATTTGTTCAGGTCGCTTGGGAAATATCACGAGGAAAGTTATGAAAAACTTTTCCAGATCATCAACAACAACCTGTAGAAGTTCACCGCTGGACATAGATCTCCTCTAAAGAGTGCCATGATGAACGAACGATCGGACCATCTCTATCCAAAGACTTCCACAGACGCAACCTTTTCGTTGTCATCGTTCCATTGGTTAGTTATAAATATATATAAAAATATTAAAAACGTTTATTGTTTTTTATAACTATAATGACATCGGAGTTATATTGTAAATATACCTAAACACACAATTCTTGCTTTGTTTAGGTTATAATAATGAAAGTTATATGTGTACCTAGCCACCATATGATTTTCATAATAATCATCGGGTTAGTTTTTGAGAAGTTCTGTAGAAACAAATAATCAAGTAACATTTATTAAGTGGTATTACTTACTTTAGCTACTTTTTCGTCGAGCAGCCACTGCAGCGCTGTGTTGGATGTGTTTGCAAGCGCGTTCAGCGCTGTGCGCTCCCAGCCCACGTGCTCCCAGTGCTCTGTCATGATGGCTGCACACAGCATTGCCGTGGCACAGCTGAAAACAACATTACTCCTGAACAGATAATTAATCACTTACAGCCTAAAAAACAACCTCATAAATATATTAATAACGAGAACACACAACGAACTCATTCAAAATACCTTGTAGATCTATGTTGTCCGCCATCTTAGATTCGTAAAAAAAACAATCGGTTTCTTGATTTGTGGTCTGTGTTAATAGCAAGTGTGTACATACAATCGCAATGGTAAAATAGGAATAGACATTAGAAGGGGAAAATAGGCATGACTGGCGGTGATCCAATGGTGAGCTGGCGGGGAAAAGGCCTAATTGGTAGGCTCTTGGTACATCAGCCAAACAGTACTACATTTGACTATTCTAGTATTAACACATTTACACTGCGGTCTTTTTTTCTCTTTTTAACACGAAACAGACACATACTTAGTCCTGACCCACACTAGGATTCCCTGTGTCGTGGGTATCAGAAAATATGAGTACCGTGTTACCACAACACCCAACCCGGAACAAATATATGCAGAACATACAAACAATTGTCCCGCAGAGAGAATTGAACCCGCACCTCTGGTCTTTGAGTTGCAAGCATCAGTAAAAGCCAGCGAGCCAGTCCATCGATCCGTCTTATTTTCCGGCTAAAGCGGAAACATTTTGCCTTCTTTTGCTTACGAGTGCGTTTAAGAACTAACGGATTGACTCGCTAATGAATCACCTAATTTAAATAGTTCTACTCATCTAGTTACCTACTAATATCTCGATGGTTTTACTTTGGCAGCGAACATATTATGAGTATATATAATTAATAACGAGTGTTATAAATAAATTAAATAAATGGAAATTCACAGATTGGCAAACAGCAGCTGTCTTTAATTGAAGTTATTTATATTTAAAAATGTGGAAGATGGAAGAATCGAAAATCGATTGAGTTTATAATGAAAAAGAAAACACCAACATTAAAAATATTAAAAAGATCTTCAACATTAAAAAGATACCACCTACATAATGAACGCCAAATTTACCTCAAAGTTCTAGATTTTTCATTAGGATTTCTAACCTATAACGGTCCTAGGCGTATGAGGCTTACTTTGTATAGTTACAAATATGATTCCAAGGTTTCCAAAAGTTGCCTTTACAATTTAAACGAACACAAAGGAAAGATATGTTTTTATCTGCATCGACTTATTTGTCTTTTTTATGTTAACGATGTGGTCTTTTACATTTAACCCACGTAATAAGGTCTCATCTCATGCTTACATCAAAGCCTCCTCAGGGATGAACATTATTATCCTTTGTTAATGTATTTTACTGTTTCCTTACATCACAAGTCAGCCTTGCTATGAGTACGAAACAATTATATACTTTTCAACACGAGCACAATAAAATCCTTGTAAAGTTATATACAAGTGTAATACGATTATGTACCGTTTAAATTATTAACGGGACGTTGACCGTGGTTCTCGATCAAATGGCCCCAAAAATAGACTTTATAATTTTGATTGTTTTCTGACTGATACTCAAACAAAATTTCGATAGTATTTGAGTTTATTTGATGTCTAATTGACCTTCTTCAATAGTTCTAGCATTTTTCATATGAAAACATTCAAAGATATTTCGGAATAAAGCGGAGTAGTTTTAGTAAATAAATAAATAATGCTGAACATTTTTCACACATCATCATCTAGCCCCAAACTAAGCAGAGCTTGTATTATACATATTATATGTAGAAAACACCCAGAGCCGAGACAAATATTTGCAAAGTAGTAAGTAGTTGATAATCATCTATTTCTGATGAGAACTCATGTAACCTTAACCTTAACTTAAACTTTATATAATTTTATACTCAGTCCGTTTACCGTATGATTTAGGCCCTAGATTAAAATTCCTGGATCGGGAGTACAGTTTGAGTATTATTAATAAAAGCTGATGTATCTGTGTATTGGCGTCTGTGTAATTACTCTAAGCATTGTGGAAAGAAAAATGATTCTAGCAAGAATATTGTTTTTACTGACAATGAAAACCAGCTTTATGGCGTGGCCAAAAGCAGCTTTTCAAATAACACGGATAATACCAGACGTACTTTATACTTTGTTTGTCGACTTTCATAGCAATGCATAACTGGTAGCGTTATGTGCCTACTTTTCATTAAGTTCTCCCACAATAATGTTTGCGAGGCGTCGTTCTTCTGTTCATGTGAGGAGGCAAAGTTGGTTATGGAAGTAAATGTTTGTTCAACGTGTTACTACTAATAGCAGAAATCTGTGACATCTTATTATGCATAACACCAATTTACAATACAAAACACAGGAACATAATAAAATAAGAAAAAAACAAAAGAAATGCACAATGGGCGGTCTTATCGCTGAAAGCGATTTCTTCCAGGCAACCTTAGCGAAAGTTTGGATGGTTGTTGCTTGATAAACACCGTAGCGGCTGAATTGATTTGGATGAAATTTGCAACAGGTATTGTTTGAGACATAACACATAGACTACTCGTCATCCGGGCACCACGCAGGTAAAGCCGTGGGCAGAGGCTAGTAGGTTTTTAACGAATTAATCATATATCTTAAATTGACACCGATTTAAGAATCAGTTCAATTATTAGTTTTAGACGGGTTTTATCTGTTGCAGCACGGAGAATTGTCCGGAAAATAATGAAAAGTTAAATGCGATAAAAACTACTAAATATTTAAATTCATCGCGCAACTAAAAAGTTTTCTCAAATATTATTGAACTTACTATACACCTATTCTATTCTGTAGGTACTTAATGTAAAGCCATCTATCTCTCATTCTCATGCAAATTTACAGATTTTATAAAAAAACTGTTCGAAATGAATATTAAAATGGATTTGCTATCGAAAAATTGGAGAACAGTCTCTGAATAACTAACTATCTTGTTACGATAGAAAATAATGATGTCGAAAAATCAACTTTATCATATGAAGAATATATTCAAGTAAGGAGAATAAGAAGAAGTGGTAAGAATATGTATATTCAATAGTCTATGCAAGTATCTACCATAAAATATATATATTAATATTATTAATAATATATATTATATAATACTATAAGAGAGCTGGCTCTGATCTGGGTCAACACTGCCTTTCAGTGTGGCCAGTATTTTGGGAACGCTTCCGCCTGGTAGTCATCTGGATCAGTTGATCTATCTATAGATCGTTTGCAACGGTCTTTAGATAGCTAGCTGTTTCATCTGTATTTTTTGTATATACCTACTTGTAGTATCTACCTAATTATTGTTTTTCTGTTTGAAGGACTGTATGTTTTATCTGAAACTCTTCTTTTAGAAACGTCGATGCTATTTATGTAAATGATAATTCTAAAATATATTGAAAGAAAAAAAAAATCTTCTTTGCAATCGTTGCCAATAAAAATATGTTCATTTAATCTCTGAGAGCCTATTACGTGACACGCTTTTCATGAAAATCTTGTTAAAAAATCTCCTTAGAGTAAACGTAGATCATTTTCAACTTTGAAAAGGAATTTTGATGAAAATGGACGTAAAAAAAAGTTACGAACCTCTATTCAGATCGCGTGCCTTGATCTAACCCAACTTTGACCTCCTCCCATAAAATAAAATGGAATGTCTACATTTCTCGACATAGCTGAATGCCAACACTCAATTCGCCGTAAACAGAAATCACAAGTGGAATTTTGCTACGTATTGCTTTTCTCATACAACGTACCACTGTCGTTTTTTTATCTCGAGAGGATAATTTATTTCATGTTTCCTTTTTCACTGGAGTATTTTCCTGAGAATTTGCTGTGCAATGTCGAATAAGTTGCGGACACAACAAATATATACATTACATTACATTATATTAGACGACCTCTGTGGCGCAGTGGGCGAAGGCCCGCCTGAGACGCAGAAGGTTGCGGGTTCGATTCCCGCGCGGGACAAATGTTTGTATCTGCAAATATTTGTCTCGGGATCTGGGTGTTTTCTATGTATAATATATATATATTTACAAAAAACAAAGTATATAAGTAGTATATCAGTCATGTAGTTCCCATAACACAAGCACTGCTTACTTTGGGGCTACATGATGCTGTGTGAAAAATGTCCAGCATTATTTATTTATTTATTTATTATTATTCTGTTGTGTATCCAATATGGTGTTGTTGGGCTTGCAGATTTTCAATAAACTTAATTTCGAACAAATCTGTAGCATATTCACGTAGATGTCAGCTACGTTGCTACGACTGCTACGAAATCGCTACGGCATAGCTTCCAATTAAAAACCAATGTATAAATTATTGTGTGAATGCCAGCGATTATTCTGCGTAGGCTTTCTGCCAGTCAGTATTACCATAAAAAAATATAGCAAAAGCATTTGCCACAGAATCAATGAGCCAAGACTTGTGAGGCGCCTCTTTGTCTGGAACATTTCACAGTATTAATAACCCTATAAGCAGTTTGCACACAATTCCGAAGTGTTATGGGTACGGAACAAAACCGCACCCATAATGTAAAACTGACATTGAATAAAAAAAATATTGTTAGACATGTCAAGGATGACATGCAGGAATTGTTTCTTCCTAAAGTGCTACCCTTTATGTTACTGCTAACAGAGTTATATTTTTTCCGTGCATATCCATTATCTGCCTCTGAGAAACTATGATGCTATCTGTGGTTGAGCCATAATTACTTAACCAACAGTTGTTTAATTGCATTACGCTTTCTGTTAACAAGTTATAAAAAAAAAAATATTACGAGGGTGTAGATGGAAATATCTAAAATACAACTTATTCAGATATTCATTAATGCTTTAGGTACATAACAGAATTATAAAAAAAAATCTTCTTAAACCTCCTCAACTTACATAATCAACTAAAATAATAAAAAATGCTGGACATTTTCACACAGCATCATCTAGCCCCAAACTAACCAGAGCTTGTGTTATGGGAACAACATGACTGATATACTACTTATATAGTTTTTTTTGTAAATACGTACAAATTGTATGCATAGAAAACACCCAGACCGGAGACGAATATTCGCAGATACAAACATTTGTCCCGCGGCGGGAATCGAACCCGCAACCTTCTGAGTCTCAGGCGTGCCTCTGCCCATTGCGCCACAGAACCTATTAGGAACCTATTAGTGTAGCTCCTAGTGAAAGAGCTAGTCCTACCACCATACCCATTTCTGTCGCCAAGCAGTAATACTCGCATAAGTGTATTCCGGTAATCCTTTGAACCCTTAGTTCTGGTGAGATTACAGGCAGACATTTCACATGCTTTTCACCCGTTATGTCTCAGAGTCGGCAACGCGCGAGTGTTACATCCGATGTTGCAAGAGTCCATAGGTTTCGTTAACCGTTTAACATCACTTGTTTGCCACTTTAGCTTTATAAAAAAGCCCACATTGAGCATGGGTAGATTTTGTGACAGTTCCAATAAAATGTTCTCATCCCAAACATATATTCTGGCTCTCTTAGTCGCGGTAAGAATGAACCGCTACGGTAAAGTTTACACGTATCGTTCGAGCATCAGTATCCTAAACTCGAAATGTCTGAAGCTAGCTATCCCGGTATCAGATAATCCAGGACGAAAGTATCAGAAATTCGTTCAAGTACGTATAGATTGCAGATCCGTGCCCGGTGTCTGCATTGCAGGCTTAGCAATACGGCAACGAACTTTAAGCTCGATCAGATTACTTGAGCTTCGTGGATTTTATGGATCATCATTTATATCCTACCAGCATGAGAAAGAAAAAGATTTTGCTTTCTTATAAACAGCTCACGTTGGCTTGATAACATGCCAGTTGATGTTAGGGTACGGGAAAATAATTTAGAAGTTGAGAAAAACCCAGTTACCCAGTAAAGTTCTGGCAACATACAATCAGGGCAGAGATTTATATTATATACTTAGTAACTAAGGCGGGTGTTATGTATAATATTCGAACGTGTATCGTTTAAATAATATTGGCATACCTACTACCGAGTCAATACCTTAATTTATCTTAAAAAGTCGCGTTTATAATTAAACCTTAATAATAGTTATAATAGATAGTAGATGTATGAGCAAACAAATTTTATAAACAAGTACATAACGATATATACAAAAAATACAGATCAAAAGATCTATAGATGGTTCAACTGATCCAGATCACTACCAGATCGGTTGTATGCCAATCACAGAAGAAAAAAAAGTTTTTTTAGTTAGGAAGTTACTATGAGAAAATGCTGGAGTGGATATAATTTTAACTTGTATTTTTGTTATGATTACTAAAAACCATTAAAACAAAAAAACTAACCTTTACGTAGTTTATTTTGTTCGTCTATCAATTTATCTTGTACTTATGTTAAAAAGTAGGAGCCGCAACTAATTTCAAAAATAAATATCTACTTAAACTAAATTACAAAGATTTTACTTTAGTAAAGTGTGTGGAAAACTTTTAATCGTAAAATTTAATTGCACCTCAAAACTTTGTTCTCACTTCGTTTAAAGAAAATTAAGTTGTAAGAACTTATTAAAGCAAACGTAAGTAGTCTAGAAAAAAGATGAATCTAAATACGTTTTTGCTCAAGATGTCGAGAATGAAGTGCAAGAAAAACAGTAGGAAAGTTACCGCCATGAGAGTTAAAAAGCGTGAAAAGTGTGAGTAATTCTCACCCATTAAGTATATTTATATCTGTCGGTTCAAAATAATCCGACAACATTTATATAAAAGAAAAATATGGTTGAATATGGTTTTTGGCTGACAGGGATATATAAATATCCAACGGGTTTATCTAATTTGTAGGCATATCACATAATCCACTTGCTCTTAATACGCATTCTCGATATATCTCATGTGCCTGGGTATTTGACACCTCGAAATACGTATATTATTTACAACGAATCAAAGATAAATTAATACGTCCTGTGTAGGAAAGACGATTTTTAGGTATGGTTATTTACTCGATTGTGACATTTCCTAGACATTCTCGTAAAGTGAAACCCTGTACGAAATCTTCAAGTGTACACTCGATAAACGCTGTATATGCTTAGTCAAACAACTTTACTTAGCTTTACTTTACTTAGCCGTTACGTGTACCAAACTAATAAAATTCATCTAAATCTACGGATTACGTGACCCAGACGACTAACAAGCTACGCTAAAGGACACGAAGAAGGGTCCAAATATGTAGTTCACCTTACCGCGATTCGGGAACTTCGGTAATGAAATCAGAAGTTGGCAAGTACGCGGTGTTACTTGAAATTATGAACAGTTTGGTGAATACAATGAATGGGGATTAGATAGTTTTGAGATTCAAGCCCATCTTGTCCCTGCTGAAGTTCAAACACTTCGGATTTAAATTTTATAAATCCTTAAACGATTAGAATAATCTATGACATTAAATGTAAAAAAAAGCTTTAAATTAATGGAAATATAAAAAGTCCATTATGAAGTTCATCAGCCATTTTTTCATCCTTAGGAGTGGGATTTGTCATAAAATTTAAATGGAGCTACCCTTAAAGTATACTTATATATGCCTTACGCATTAAAAGATGAATCATTAAAATCGGTTCACAATTGGCGAAGATATCGCATAACATAGCACACATAAATGTAACCTCCTTTTTTGGAATCGGTTGATAATAATTGAATCGTGATTTTCGCGATACGTTTTCAGTTCCAAATTAACGGTTTCTATCCTGTAGGTACTCTATAATCAGACCCTTACGTGCTTACGTTATTTAGCTCACTCGGAGGACACTCTTTCGAATAAAACAAACGTAAAGTCCACAAAACATGTTTTGGTTAGTCGGTTCCATGAGATGATGATGTTTGTTTAAGATATTAAGTAACAAACACAACAATTGAGAACCTCCTCCTTTTTTAAAGTTGTTAAAAAACACGCCCGTGACTGTATTCCCTGTGATGGAAATCCTCAGATATATACTCAGTGCGTAGATTTTTTTAAATTACCAAGTAGGGGTTAATCCAAACATTATATTTTTCAGTTATGGCATTCCGGAAATAAAACATGAATATATATAAAATCGTTGCGTGACCGCTGACTGATAGACTCACTGACTGACAATCAACGCACAGCTTGAATTGTAAGTCCTAGAGACCTGAAATTTGTAGGGTATGTTCTTTTTGATGTGTAGGGGTGCACCAAGAAAATATTTTCCAAAATTCCACCCCTAGAAGGTGCATTGGGAAGATAGTTATGAATAAACTTAACACGTACGAAGTTGCGGGGTGCTCCGCATATGATAAAATTCAAACAAAAATACAACCTCTCATCCTAAACTCATATGCGAGCTCTCTGAAACGTGGATAAAAAATAGGTCACCATGTCGTCATAATAAAGCGAGAGAACTGGGAAACAACTGCAACTAGCAAAAAACACTTCAATATAATAAACTGGATTCTGATTGAAAAGAACACGTAAAAGCACTACCGCTCCACGCAGGGAGCGTTGTAGAGAACTAGGTTTTTCTTACATACTGGTTTAGGAGTAAATACTTAGCACACTTCACGATCAAGCGTAGAAACTTGTTACATAAATAAATAAAAAAAATGGGCATTTTCACACATCATTTAGCCTCAAAGTAAGCAGAGCTTGTGTTATGGGAACTAAATTACTGATATACTACTTTGTATACATTTTTTTGTAAATACTTATTATAGATAGAAAACATCCAGACCCGAGACAAAGATATATTTGTTACATAGTAGAACTTACGCGTACGGTTGATCTTGTTTAGGTGAGTTTGTTGCTAAATTGTCGGTTACAATATAGTTACACTGTTGCTTGGGTGAAACAGCTCTGAACAATATAGACGTGAAATATCCTAATAGAATCGTAAGCTAAACGAGGGATTCGATATTCTGCCACCGTCAGATATACCATTCTCTGGGCCCTTACGACACACTATTATTTCTCTTCACCTACTCCGAAAAGACTCTGGCGTGTGAACGTTTTTTTCTCCGATTTTTTTATTCGTAACAAAACTATGGGGGATATACTTATCTTTTGAATGACAATTCAAATAAAGACATCAATCAACAAATATCTCTCTGATGCATAAAATGACAGAAATGCTGATTTGTAACTATGCGGCCCTACGATATACGACGTAGTTGTTTGTCTTGCAAATTTGAATATAGCCGTGTTGGTCTAGCGGGCGTTACCCCGACTTCTGATCCGGAGGTCGTGGGTTCGAAACCGGTCGTGCAACAATGGATTTTTCTACTCGAAAAATTTATATGCGCATTAACACGTACTCAAAACGGTGAAGATGCCCTAGATTTGCCACTATATAGGTCAGTGCGGGGGAAATCCTAAACCGCAAAAGATCAAAAAATTATTTCAAAGATGTTGGACAAATGCTACGCTTGCATTTGTAACCTTTTACTATTTACCAATTTGAAAGAAATACCCTGTATATTGCCTGTAGTTTCGTTGCCAACTCACGTATATGTGTCGTCAGTGCACAAAAAGTTACATTACATTCTGTACAACGCCAACAATCTTGAGTGTAGTTTTTTTGGCAGCAATAGTTAATTAATTATGTACTTATGTACACAATTAAACAGCTTCCTTTTTTTTTGTACATTAAAATTATTTCCAGCTATACAGGTCAACTGACTTTCAACTGACCACATAGAAAAAGTTGTTCGGTACCAACTGCAGCGTTTTACAACCGGGAAAAATTCTAAATAAGTTTACCTGCAATCAACTTTGTAAAGAACAAAGCGCACAATTTTATTTTATCTCAAGTTAACGTTGAAACAACTCCCCGAGTACTTGAAATAAGCAAACATCGCATTGTTTAGTTTAGTTTAGTTTTAATGCTAGTACTTATCTTAATGGACTTTTTTAACGTTACACACGCTACTAATTAAACTGTACCTATCTAATGGACTAACCCTCATACATTTAATGACGACGTAAAAATAAAAAAAAGCTCATAAACAAAAGAACTAATTCTGCTTTGAAGGTCACTAAGTAGTTTATTCGATAAAATAACGTTTCTAGAAAGTTAAAAGGTAAAGCTTACTGAAATTGGTTGAATCCCATAATTGTATCAGTTTTCCTTACGGTGTACAATACAGTATTTTCATTCATTCATTCATTACCTAAGCCCATAACCTATTTTATGTAAGTATGATTGCATAATCAGGAACTCTAAGTTCCCGATTATTGTGAAAACATGAAAGTGGACCTTTTACCTGTGTCTGATAATTTATACAAATGATTTATTTAGCTAGAAAAATGGATAGTTACCTACTATTTGACAGTGTCTTTGAATATAAAGTAGTCTATCATTATGCAAAATGCACATTAGTAATTTATCTACGACGTAGCTTCTGTGCCATAACGTAGCAATTTCGTAGCACTAGCAAAAAAAAATTGTATTACGCCACGTGGGTCTCTTCCTAACTGCTTATTTTGCTAAGAAAGGAGTAGCAAAGAAATGTTTTGAATTGAGTACAACGCTGGAAACTTTACCAGTAAGTTAAGAACTGCTCTCAGTCCGTGTAAACGTAGAATGCTGCCATAGTAATTTGAATGATTGACGAGAGGGTAGTAAAAGAGACATTAAGGCCCATTTACACAGTGAGTTTCTTGTTTAGAAGATGATTAAGGCACTTATCGTATCTGACTTTTCATGACAATCAGTCGCAATTATCAATAATGTCAATTTAAATAGGATTTTTTATAGAAAATACACATCACAAATTCATATCAAATAGTACATGTCATTTAGAGAAGTTACATGTGTTACAAGTATGTGTATGACATACTTTAACGTAGGCGAGTTTTTGTTTTTTTGTTGAATAGAAACATATGGGTGCAAGCATCCAATTATTGCCTACGATAATCGTATATTGATATTCTCGCCACAAACCGACTCTCAATCACAACTTAATATTAGTATGAGATTGTTAACAAGTAAGTACCTAAAGCAACTACATTTCTTTACAATTAAATACAAAGAACATCGCCTACTAAAAACATCGACAAAGGTTGATGTCATGTCCTATGATGCTATCGTGCATATGTCGTGTGTACAAACAACCCATTCCGCTGGTAATTGGTTTGAAGTTGATATCATGGGACATGGGTGGGTCCGCACCCATACAAACGTAATAATTTACGAGTGAATGTAGTGGGTGTAAACTTTGCTGATAAATTATAAATGGTACTTAATAGCTTTTATAATGTTGGTATCGTGAACTTTTTAATTATGCATTTATTATACAATTAGTAAATAAATCAAGCATTATTAAAAGGATTGACCTAAATTTAAGATATAGAACAATCGAACAACAAATTTTGAAATTAGATTACACACCAATTTTTTAGGGATCATAGTTTATGAACACTATCACTGGAAAGGGCACATATCCTATATCTGCAATAACATGTTGCGAAATTATTGCAGAAAAAATTGTTTGCGAATGACAGTGTCAAGAGAAGCGGCTGTGTTAGCGTATCATGGATATGGCTCGTCATTACTCTCATATTATGGTTAATTACTGTGGGGAAATCCTGTAAACATCTCCAGAGCTTTCCGGACTTAGAAAAAGTGTGTGAGGGCTGTTTTTAGTGTTTGGTTCATGGATAGTTGCAAACTACTATTTAAAACACTTCACATCTTATCCTTGGCTTGCATTAGAGAATTATTCACTCTGGTGAAACATCACGCAGAGTATTTTAGGTAGGTTCGAGGTAGTAATTAGGAATACCGCGCCGCGGAATCCACATAGACTATACCTACCTAAACTCAAGCAAGAGATCTATAAGAGCAATGCGTAGGTTAGTACAATAAAAGTGTATAATAAATTGCTAAATTCATTCAAAGATATACCATACAATTGGTTTAAAACTTCGAAATGTTTAGGGGACCATTGTTTCTATGACATTAATCAATTTATGAATCATAAAGTAGGCAATATTTATATTATGACCAATAACTAGGATAGATTTTTATTAAATTAAGTAGTTTAAGGTAGGTAGGTAATAGCTATTGCAATTTTTAATTTAAACGTGAGGGCATATGTTCTGAAATTTTATAATTATTCTAGTATTTAAATTGATTCTCAATCTACCTATTAACATCTGCACACTATTGAGATGGAAGAATATAATATAAGGGCCTATAATTTTTTTAACATCATGTATTAGCTATATTCATGCAAATAAATGTTTTGATTTCTGATTGAATTGAACAATATTTAAGTACATGACGTCGAGTGATAAAAATCTAGAAATTAAATGAAAATCATTTATTTGGCATGAATAAAAAAACACTTTGGTACACTGGTGGTACTCGTGGGTTAGATTAGAACTCAGAACATAACATTTATTAGCATGAAACATCCGGAAATAAGATGTTGGGTGCGTTAATAATAAAAATGAACAAATAGGTACTTACTTAGCCTTCTTCTTCTACTCAGCAAGCTAATTCGTAAATGCTAATATGCTAGGTAGGTAGAAAGAAGTAGGCCGTCTGTGGATAATACCTATAATAATTATTCAGTGTAGTCAAAGTAATAGAAATGTGGTGTTTAATAGCAACCTACTTTTTATAAAGTAGGAACCAACGTTCAAGTTGCGAATACCAATCATCTTAATATATCTTATATATTCAGTACTAAAACAACTAAATTTTTTAAACTGTCAACTGTCTCATAACCATTACACGAACTCCCTTTTATCTAAGGAAAATACATAAATCAATGGCCACTTTGCCCTAACCTCGGACAAATAACACATTTTGTGTAAATGTTTTCAACTTGTTACTTTTGTTACTTTGTTCCATGTTTGCTTTGTTACGATGTTAGCAAGGTAGTGAAAGCTAACATTAATTTTATGTGACAGTGTGGACAGTTTCACTTTATCTAGGATTTTGTGTTGTCATGTAAATTATTGAGTTGAGGTATATAAGATGGATTGATTATGTGATATTACTACGGAACTGTATATTTTATTCAAACGTAAAATTACTAAGGTTCCCTCTGAAACAAAGAAGTCCATCTAGCTATATACTTTTTTAATTTTAACTAATTTTGCCAGCATTACCCATGCTGAGATGACTGCGAAGAATCTTATGAGGGAGTCAGTATTAGACCTTTTTGAAGCATGTATGAGAGAGCTTAAAAAAGCTTTGCCACTAAATATGCGTTAAAATTCCAAAATGCATATAGTATGTGGTAGAGTGACTCGAAAATAGTCTAGCGTTTCCAATAAATATCCTTTCAAATTCCGAAATACTGCAAGTAATATGAAATTCCTGTATTTACCTAAAAACTCTCGTTCGATTACGGTTCAACCCTTAAAGGTGGCATTCATAGGTGACATTTATTGATTCCATCTATTCATATCTGCGTAAACCGATAACAGTATCTCGGATTTATGCTCTCGTAAAAATAAAGTGACTAGATTTTCCACTGCAAAGCCTGTTTGACTCTTGAAACTTGAAACCTCTTTACTGCAAAGCTGCTTAGGTCACTCCCGAGTTAAATACCTAGACGATATGTTAAAACTTAGGGAAAGCTACTTTGCATCATTTCTCAGTAGGTAACTATTAAAGTAATAAACTTGATACTTAAACAGAGATTATTTGAGGATATAGTGTAAATAAATGAAAGATTATTCACTATTATTGAATGTTTTCTCGATATATTTATTTTAGATTTATAATCGTCTCTTTTGAAATGCGTTTGACGCATCGTCCATCCTTCGAATCGAATCTAGTACATATTAACGAGTAAATTGCGTGTAACTCAGTAGCTAATCACGGTACCTGAATGTTCCACGACCTCCCGCTGGGTCGCGGGGACTAATCGCGGGTTCGAGTACCGCCGAGGTTGAATTGACGGCGTAGTCTTAATACCTATCTTGGTACATGCAAATCTTTACCATTGTAATGTTTAATCTAAAGAATGAGCTAAAAGACTGTAGGCTACAAAAATAGATAAAATTCTAATCAGTGAGGAATTGTCGGACACCCTGAAAGCAAAGGCAATATCCAAATCGAGGACTGAATTGAAATGGACCTGCAAATAAAAACAACAACAACAATCGAGAAGAAATTTAAACTAACGACCTCCTCCTCCGAGTCACACGGCAAGGGGGACTGTGAGGGGAAAGGAGCCTTCTCACTGTCAAAAGAGTCGTCGCGAGAGCTCTTCGAGGCAGTCATCGCATTATAACGATCCAAGCCTCTAAACCGGGGTCTGTCACGTTCACAAATATAGGGAAAGTGTCTTTTGGGCTAGGTTTTTAGAATTTATTTAAAAAAGCGTATTTCATTGCGTAGCTCCTTGTTCTAAAAGAAGGTTCTTGGTGAAATTATGACACAAGTCATTTTAACGAAACAACTAATTTTGAAAAATATAAAAACAAACTTTGAATTTCAAATACGTTAGTTTTGACAGTCATTGCCAATCCTCCGTCGAGTAGACAGCTCCAGGCATAAAATTTTATCTGTTTTTCACTTAACGATTTCTTACTAAATATAATCAAGCTGCTTATATTAAAGGTTTTTGGTTTTCAATATTATATCTTGTAATGGTCTTAGTGGTCTAGGTAAGAAAAATCAATAGATAGCATTGTAGATTCTAATCAATAATCCATTTGTAGTTTGTGCTAGCTAAAGTATTGTTAAGTAAGTAGGTTAGTACGTGTTGGTGTTTTCGTAAGGTTTGATATTCCTTCGGATTACGGGGTAAGTGATTTAATATCTCTTGATTTCGAGGAAACCTCTAGGACTTTATTTAGGGAAGGTTAGGAAATGTTGGGATTCCGTCTAGAAGGTTTGAGAAGGTAGATTTTTATTTGGGTTAAGGTTGTCGTTAAGTTAGCCTCGAATCCTGATAAATGCTATAAATTCTAGCCTTCTATAATGATGAAACTCAGTTTTCAACAGTTTTCAGTTTTCTGTTTTATTTACTCAGTTTCCAGTTGAAGGATACTTGAAGGATTAACTGAGATAAATTTTTATTTCTCCTTATTCAAAGATCAAAGATCGAAACCTGGTATATATAGTTTTATCTATTGTCTGGTTCAAGCAAATGCAGTTTCTGTATAGTAAATCTCTAAACTAGAAGGAAAGAGAGCTATATTTTAGTAGAACCTAACTAAATCTACCTTGCATATAATTGTTCAAAATAAATACGTATTCTAGACTTTATCTCAGTCTCTCCGTAAGGTCTAATACCGGATGTATTCTTCCATTCAAATAAGAAGAATTTTTAGCAAATGTTATTAATTTTACGAAACACGATCTACTTATACGAATATCAAGCAACGAATCAGCTGTTCTTGAGAATCCCACAGAGAATATCCAACTTTTGGTAGAGTTCTAGATATGGATCAGAACCTACTTAGGATAACGTTAGGTTATTTTAGGACTAAAAAAATTTGGTTATATTTTGTAGAATATAGTTTAGTTTTGCTTTAGGCTAGGTTTTGTCAATAATAGAATCAGTTCTGCTCTATGAAAAGAGACTTCCAGCGCTATTTTGCAACCGGAGCTACTAGACATGACAAAATATAATAGTATTTATCTTGAATGTAATAAAAAATAGCATGTTTCGTTATACGACTTTTTTAAAATTAAGCTTATAACTATTTCTATTTATTTTCCTAAAGTAATTTATGGTACAGCCTGTATGCCCGTGTAATCCGTAGCTACGCAGCTAGAATGCGTCAAGGCCTGTAAATTTAGAGAAAACATCTGCAAAAAGACCTTTTGCTTGAAGCAGCCTTTGATGAAGTTTTTCCTACCTGGTGAGTAGCAATGTCGCCAATAGGTAGAACCCGGAGGGATGTACGCCGCACTCGCATTCAGCCGGCGGCGTCTGGGTCTCCATGCCTGCGCCGAGCTTGTGGTAGGCGATGTAGGCGCGTGCTGGGCTGCCGTGGGGAGCAATTTTCGTGGCCTTGAGTAGCACGGGTTGACACTGAAACTGCTCATCTGGTCGATGAGGAGAGAGCTCTCCTCACCTAAGGACAAAAATAATTATACATTTTTATACGGGTCTATATCGCTTTTGTATTTTCCGATATTTCTTATGTGTTGCAACGGTCGTGGTCACGGGTTTAATAATTTACCCGAACACAGCTGTCGACTAGTCAACCCGTGATGTTGATTCCCACGGCTATTTCAATACATTCGTAGGAAACATTACTCGTAAAAACACCCGCATAAAAATATCAAATAAAAATATGCAGGAGCGATTGCCTTATGTGCTATCAATAGCAGCTGGTTTTGCTTGTTTGAATTTATTTAGTTATGTGTGAGTTTTTCTTGTGTTTCACACTTATCTGATGAGATGACGAAAATTGGTTCCCATTATTATGCAAATCATAATGGCCTCCTGTTTCCTATATTTTTATTCAAACGAGCAAATAAATAATGATACATCCTAAAGATGTAGAGATACACAGATACCATAAGGTATTATTTGAAGCCTAGAGAGAAAAAAAACTTTGTCATGATTAGTCTAAAACTGTACTTACCTACTTAAGTTGATGTAATTTTGTGCAGGTAATATTAAAAAAGGATAACAGGAAAGTGTAATTATAAGTTTTTTATCGCGTTTACCTTTCTTATTATTTTCCCGACGTTTCGACTGTATGGCAACAGCCGTGGTCACGGGATGACTGAGGAAAGTGTAAATCGAAGGTGCCTAATAAACCAATTAACCGCTCCGACTGGCCGCGAACGAGAAATTATAAGCTTAGTAGGCACTACGTACCTACATATACGTGTAAATTACCTCCCTAAATCACCAATTCGTGTCCTTTATAACCCCCTTTCACCGAAACCAGCAACTAAATACTTACGTTCACTACGAAATCCGCTCTGAATTTCATGAGTTCGACACAAAAGTCCTGAGTCACATTATACTGCAGGGATTTTCTTTCAAGTTATCGTGTTTTCGCGTGATTGGTACGACAAAATTGAGGGTGATTATCGCGACGAGAAGGCAAGACACATGCGAACCGCGCGACCGCTGCAGAAAGACTGGGAAAAGTCGGAAAATGTAGTGCTTTGTTGGGTAGAGATGCGAAAAACTATGGGCGGCGTAGTTATCGATGGTAAGATCACTCTACCTACTTTGTCAAGTCTTCCTACTTTGTTGGCTAAAAACAAGTCTTTAACCAGTGCGTTCTACCAGTTACGAGTAGGTATACCACAGGTAAGAAGCTGAATCATGGACACTCACGGCAGAACGGGTCTACAAACTGCAAGTCGCGCAGAGAGCTATGGATTTATCAGTTAGAATAAACAGGTGCTTGAGTGGAGACCGCCATCTGCCTAGACGTGACCGCAACGTCTAGGCAGATGGCGGTCTTTCGCAGAGTGGATGGCAGTAACTGGATGGAGAGAGCTAAAGACCTAGCTCAGTAACAAGCCTTGGGAGAGACATATGTCCAGCAGTGGACTGCGGTAGGTTGATGATAATGACTCTACAAGAGACAAATAACAAAGAATATATGAACAAAGTAAGTATTTATATACTCGTAGAGTCCACAAAATGTAGAGAGGTACTAATGATACTTCGTTCTCTGAATAGCAGCTGAAATAACATTTTTACTGCTGAATAATATAGAAGAATGCAAGAGTTGCGGGATGAATTCCTGATGCGAGACAAATGTTTGCATGTTTTTCAGTTTTGGTAGATACCATGGTAGGCGTAGCTCATCCCTTAAACCCACGATATAGGGAATCCTAGTATGGGATCAGGTCTATGTAAGGCTTTTGAGTGTTTGCTTATTTTTCTGCATTGCAATGCTACATAATGGACCAAGCGTAATAGTGAATCCAATATACCTAGCTAGTTTGCCAAGAACTAAGATCTCTGAAATACTGTTTTTACGAAAGGGGATTTATGAATTTTACGATAAGGTAGGAGTCTTAACTTCAAAATTTTATTAGTAAACGATTTTTTGAATAAACGGTTGGGCAGTTACCGTCGCACAAACATAAATACAAAACGCCGGATTTTCCAAGTATACTCGGATATCTTGGCTCGCTTCGCTCGCTCTTTCAATGAAGGTATCGAAGAAGTCTAAATAAGACAATTATTTTCTGTGGAACAGCAATGCTACCAGTATAATATTATATCGATAGCATGACCGGCCAACTCTAGCACTGATTGGGCGGATGACCAAACAGGCTGGTAGGGGAAAAGTCGATACCTTGTCATTACACGCTGCACTCTGAATCACCTGCACTAGTTTATCACATTTGTTTAACCACGAAAGATCTCCTGGCATCATGATGAAGGCATCTGCGCTACATAAAGTTTAGGCTTAGTAACTTTACCTGACAGTTATGAGGGTTATAAATTTTACACGATCTAATCACTGGCAGTATAAAGTCTAGCTAGGTACGTAACTTTTCGTTATGTTTTGACAGGAGAATCGTGCAAGATAGCGGGCGGAAAGTACCTTATTATAATTCCTTTATCTAGGCGGAGTTAGGCTGCCTAGTCATCAAGCCAGGTTTTTACGTATAATGGACCAACTTTAAATGCGAATGCGGAAAAGGGAGTCCACCTACAAACATACAACTCCTTCATAATCGTCATGTCTCCAGTTATTTTTTGGTTACCCTGCATTAGCTGACTCGGGGTTCATTATTATGCCTATGCGTAACTGTATTTTTTGTCATTATAGACCAAAATGGTTGCACGAAACATTGTTTTAAGCCTTAAACTTGATTTTAAAGTAAACAAGTTAAGATTCCACCAATCAGAAGACCACGCCCACTGACAGTGGCCCTGAAAAGGGGATTGCGGTGAATCAATGGTGACAAAACTAAAGTTACCGACATAGCTCTTAGAGTAAGCAAGCTAAAAGTGTATTAGTAGGTACGCCATTTAGCTCGCAGAACCGACACCCCCTGGTTAAGAATAATTCCCGAATGGTGACCACGAATCGAATGATACAGAGCAGGAAGCCCTCCTATAGACCGATTACATCTTTAAAGATTGCGGTAAGTCGATGACGGAGGTGGCCCGAAACTGTTTGCCAGGAGGCTAGCAGTGGACTTCTACAGGCAGGAACCAGTGCGCCACGAAAAGGCTCACGATGTTTTCATGCACTGTTTGAGAGCATTCTTGCATTGTGCACATTTTAACCATTGGTGTTGTATAAAAATCCATTGGTGCACTACAGAATTCGAACCCATGACTTTCGGATCATAAGTCGGGGTATCTAGCCTAGCCACTAGTACCTACCTAATACTGCACTAGCACGCTGCGTTTGTTTGATGGTTCCTACTATACCTACTTACTTAGGTAGATACTACAAATTAAATTGTGTGTATCAATATATATATTATCTATTCAATTATATTTTAAGCAGGTAAACCTATGCATTGATAAACTGGTACTGTGTAGGTAGGTATCTATTAGCCTACTAACTTGCCATGGCAAGGTTTTTGATCGAGTGAGCGAAGCATCAAGCATCATCGACGATGCATTTAAGCATCACTATTAAGTCTGTGGAGAGAAGCGAACAAAAATCTTCGAGTCCAGTGCTAACGAGGACAGTCTATGCTGGCAGTGGTAATTAGGGGTCGATAAGGTCCTATCGCCAAGGAATAGCAGTGCTGATTTTCAGATAGGACCTAGGAAGTGAGGGGTGACCTCACTTCCTAGGTCCTATCCTCACGATCACAGTGATGCAGAAGGAAAACAAAGTGAGTGTGAGGAGAAACGAATATACATGGATTGTTTAAGACCAGTATACTCGTAGTCGATTATTAGATTCACAGAGCCGAGCCTTTGATGATATGTGTGCAAATCATCAAGCAAAGGGTTGGCTACAGTCAATTTGATCGGGGACATAGAGAACAGTTTTTTGACAGTGACTGCTTTCCATTCAAAATTATTCATATTCATTTTTAATCTGTGCGAGCAAGCTGAGCTACATCACAGCACAGAGTACTTTATTTATGGCCTATACGACAAGACATTTCCTTGCGGCGCCTTTTTTTACGAAATAGATAAAGAATAGTTAGGTATTAAATTTTTTCCTGAGGGTTTGTTGCAGTAAATAATCAATTACAATAGCCAAGGTAAGTTGCATATTGTAATTATTTGATTTATTGTGAAACAGAGACACGTCCGACCGATGGATGTCGGCGGGTTGTTCGGATGTCGTTAGAGAAATTAAAACATTTTTCTGCAATTTGTAGGTTCATATTAATTCTCTAGGAATTAGCATAGAGAAATCCTCGTGAGTGATACAAGGAGGCGGAACTAAAATATAGCTAACACGTGGTCCTTACGAAGTCTATTGTTCGTTTACATGACCGTTACGCACGGTCTGCCGTTTATAAATTTCGAAAGCATCATCATTCATTGATGATGCTTCTCATTCTCTCATACCTATCTTTCATACCCAGAGCTCATTACTCTCACTAAGTTTACATGAAGTCAAACTGAGCGCTACCTAGCTTTCCGGCTGTTTTAAATTTTAACCTACTTACATCATCATGATTATCAACCGTATAAAGAAGTCCACTGCTGGACATAGACCCCTCCAACTCCATCCACCGATTTCCATACATTAACTGATATAAACAAACATTGAAAATTAAGTTGAGACAGAACAGTGGCTTCATATCAACCAGGCATAAGTGATACATGTTTTTACCTGCAATATAAAGAGCTTTTTTATGTGTTTTGTTTGTTTAGATTGTCTGAAATTCCCTAGACAATAGTAACACATTTTTTTTGTAATAAATTTTACTTTAAATATAAAATAGGGTTTATCACTACTAGTCATTAAAAAGTGCTGTAGTAGATGACGAAATATATGTAGGTTTTTTTTAAATATTGCAAAGATGTGTCTTGTGTATCAAACCATAATACATGGATCTAATCCATTTCACAATATTCCTGTTGTAGATGACTGATACAGTTGAAGTTCCAACATCCACCCCCAGTGAGCTTCTTGCATCGGGCCGCAGGAACCTCGCAGTGAGGGAGTTCACATCGGCTGTGGAGACTCTGGCTTCAGCATGTGAGCTCCTTGCCAAGGAGCATGGAGATACTGCTGACCAATGCGCTGAAGCCTATTTATGGTAATGATAATAATAAAAATTAAAAATGTTTACAATTGACAATTCAGACAATGATCCATATCTTGTTTGTATACAAAAAAAACACTTATAAAACTATGTTTGTACACACAAGCAAAAAGAACCTCTAACCTACTTTGACACTGGAGTACATATTTTCTGCAACAACTGTCAGCAGGCTGTTAGTGCGAGGTCACATGTGGCTCATCAGGGATGTGTTTCTTTGTTGCATGATTGCAAAGAAGTCTTTGTGCATGTGTCTGCTACAACTCAAGCATAGATTTTTTTACATTTTTCCATTGAAAAATGTCAAAACAATCTGCCACATCTGTGTATAAAACAAAATGAAACAAACATGTTCATAACATAGATTATATCTTGAGGAGGATGAAAGTCATGCTTTGTAAAGAGTGTTAGGGTGGGGTAGATCAAAAAAAAGATACATTTATTGGGAAGGTCATACACACTGGGTACATAGGAACACTGCTGTCATCAACTCAGAGCCCTCTGCTATTTCAAAAAGTTTGCACAATACACCCCAAAGTGGGATGTCAGAGCAGACCTTAGTTAGAATTAGATGGTGGGCACAGAGGCAAGAAGAAGAAACATGTTCATAACTGATGAGAATGATGCATAGGCTCTTTACATCCCAGGTTAAAAATGGATTCAAGAATCATGGAATCATTTTTTTGTTGCACAGGTATGGCAAAGCTCTATTAGGCTTGTCTCGAGAAGAAAGTGGAGTTCTTGGTGACGGAGTTCCAGGGTCTGGTAATGCAGATGCTGAAGAGGATGATGATAATGAAGGTATACCAATATCTCTATTTCTTAGCTTCTGTTCTAGCCCTGTTATCCATGATAGCATTATCATGGATAACAGGGTTTAATTGTACAGTTTTAGGAGATTTTTTTATATCTCTACACACACTCCTCCTTAAAGTCATACCCAACAATTGCAAAAAAACCGCATTACAATCGGTAAAGCCTTTTTTTTTGGGGTAAAATGGTAACTCAAGCAAAATCTCACCCCGTCACATAAATTGAATATTGTTTAGTGAGTAATCAAAAAAGTTTTATGATATTAATCAAACCATATTGTATCTCAATAGAACAAGAAGAAGGTGAGAATGGCGAAGCGGCCGAAGAAGAGAATACAGGAGAAGCAGAAGCAGTGAAAGAGAATGGAGAAGCAAGCAGCACACAGAAGAGTGAAGCAGATTCCACGGCAAAGAAGGAAGAGTCCGTTCCAGAGAAGAGTGAAGCAGAGTCCACCACCAATGAAGAAGAAGGGATGAGTGCTGATGATAATGAGGAACCGGTAAGTAACAGTTCCGTCCATACATCCAGGATACCTAGAACAAAGCATTACTGCTTGACGGCAGAACTAAGTGTGGTGGTAGTACAAGCTCTTTCACAACGAGCTCTACTACTTCTAGAACCAGTAGAGAGAAAGTTGTTTAAATTCTGAGTTCATTCTCACTATGCTAACAGGACCTCATGCATAGTTTTTCTTTCATGCTGACACAAATTTGTCAAGGTAAGTGCAGCAGTCACATGAAATTTCCAAAGCCAAATGCCATTTCCATACAATTCAATATTTCCGCAGGCATTAACGTCAACAGAAAGTGGTATTTGTCTAGACCCCTATTTCTCACCCTTGTATGATGGACTGTGAACGTTAAGTGATTTGTATGTGTCAAATAAATAAATAATTCTGGTCATTTTTCACACAGCATCATCTAGCCCCAAAGTAAGCAGAGCTTGTGTTATGGGAACTACATGACTGATATACTACTTATATCC
Organism: Perizoma affinitatum; assembly: GCA_961405105.1. Taxonomy (NCBI): domain Eukaryota; kingdom Metazoa; phylum Arthropoda; class Insecta; order Lepidoptera; family Geometridae; genus Perizoma; species Perizoma affinitatum. The sequence goes on from OY560199.1 coordinate 3,889,999, forward strand.
TTTTTTTTTTGTAAATACATACATATTATACATAGAAAACACCCAGATCCCGAGACAAATATTTTCAGATGCAAACATTTGTCCCGCGGCGGGAATCGAACCCGAAACCTTCTGCGTCTCAGGCGGGCCTTCGCCCACTGCGCCACAGGTCGTCCAATCTCCAATCAGGTCGTCGTAAATAAATAATGTATCTCTCTATATATCTAATGTTACTGTGTTTGTAAATTGGTGCTAAGTACAATAAAGAGTTTATCTATCTATCAATTTACCTGCTGTACTGTGTATTTTTTAAGAAAATTCACATTTTGTCAGGGCACCACCACAAACGGCGACGCGGAAGGCGATGGTGACGCGGACGTGTCCATGATGAACGTTGACGGCGATGAAGAGGTGGACAACTTGCAGCTAGCCTGGGAAATGCTGGGTGAGTTTAACGTTTAACAAGTCAATTGTAAACACCTCGTGTTTTTACGGCTATTACAGCGCCCCTTAGTGACTTGTAGTACTTAAAGAGACGCCACATTTCTATAGAATAAGCCATTTCGTAAATAAATGCTAACTGACAAAAGAGCTGATGATCCTGAAACGGCGTAACAGATTTTCTTGAATCATAGATAAAAACACAATCAAGTCAAATACAAACAAAAAAAATAATCTAAATCGGCTCATCCGTTTTTCAGCTATGATGCCACAGACAGATACTCATGTTCAGATTAATCTCATATTCAACACCAAACTTCTGTTAGTATACCTACCTATCAAGTTTAAGGAAGATTAAATAAATGGTTCGGCAGTAATTACATAAAAGCGTATTGGTCAAGTAGACTCAGAATTCTTCTTTCGCTCCATCAATAATATCAATAATACCAATATTTCAAGAATTGTCTGCGCAGGAAAGGATCAAACCGGCAAAGGAAAAAACTGTTGTTATTTAATTTTTAATGAATATTTTATAATTATGATGTAATTATAACTATAATAACTGAAATATCCACTGTGTTTAAGATAATCAGCCCAAACTCTAGGGGTTTACTAGTAGCCACTAAAGAGTACCACTGTACACCTGGCTCCATCATCAGATCAGCTCCATGATACCCAAATTATAGTATTGTCATCCAAACTACATATACACACTTAGTTTCATTTTGATATGACAATTAGAAGTAGGTTAAAATTTACTTCCAAGATTTGCTTACAATGTTTTTTATTTAGTTAGTTAGTTACAAGTGAAGCTTGCTGAGTTAAAATAAAATTAACTCAGGTTCAATAAGCTTATCAATATAATCACCAAGACGACTCTGATCCATGTTTGGAAGAAGGCAGGCAGAAGGAAGCCTTTTTATACATAATCACTCGCTAACTTTAGCAGCGTGCTAAAAGTTGTCTGACTTAGTGAGTGATTATGAATAATAGATAATAATTATCTGTTTAAATCTGAGCATTCTTTTGTTTTTTTAACTTGCCCTTTGTTTCCTTACAGATCTATCCCGTAGTATCCTCTTTAGGCGGGTTCAGGACGGCGGAGGCGATGCGGCGCGTGCTTTGCTCGCCGATGTGCACTTGGCTTTAGGAGAGGTCGCTTTGGAAAGCGAGACTTACGACAAAGCTGTTATCGACATGCGTGAGTAATAACTTTATCATCAACAGCCTGTAGAAGGTTTTTTTTGTATACAACTTAAGTGGTCAACAAGCATACAGCCCACCTGTTGGTTAATGGATACCGTAACCTATGGAAGCTTGCAACACCATGGCCTGTGCCATGATGGTCAATTTAGACCACCGAACTGATCCCGCAACCTGATAGACCAATGATATCAGGTTACTTCCTACGCTATGTCGCCCTGGGTGTCTAGACAACTACCACTTTCTGTTGGCGTTAACGCCTGCGGAAAGAATTGTTAAATGACATTAACTGTGGAAATGTCACGTGAGAGCTGCTACGTTTTTACCTTGACAAATTTGCGTTAGCGTGAGAGGAAAAGTAAGCGTGAGGTATTTGTCTACACCCTTGTTCGTTGTCGCCAAGTACCTTTTTAATGGTTTACTTACGAGTTTTATTTATATATATCTTATGCTGAGCCAATTACTGATGGGAATATAATTAAGATGTTTACTTTCAGAAAGCTGCTTGGATCTACAAAAAGACCTCTACGGGGCAGATGATAGACGCATTGCAGAGACTCACTACCAAATAGGTCAGAAAACACACAAAATTGTTTATTTATTTATTTAATTAAAGACGAACAACTTTCGCTAATATGTCTATGTCGTACAGTGTTGGATCAAAAGTCTTTGTTTTATGTTCACTTTTTATAGCACTGAATTGTCCTTTCGAAGCCAGTTAATAATAGTTATGTATAATAATAGGTACGTCTGCACTCGAGAGTAGTCTGGCGTAGTGCGAATAATCTCTCTTCATAATATTTACGACGTAGCGCCTGCGGAATCTTGGTTGCTTTCCACTGAACACTTTCAAGTAGCTTTCCGGAAGCCGGAAGACCACTGTTCTTTTTTGGAATGATCTGCGTATTACATAGACATACTAGTTAGCTTTCCCTTGACAGACCCCTATTAAGATCCCTGTGTCCTGGATATCAGGAACTATTAGAACCATGGCATCGCTACATCCAGACCAAGCCAGACACTAAACAAATGTTTGGGATTCATGATGGATTAGCACGACGCCGCCGGTTTTTTTTAGCTGTCTATTTAATGCCTATTAGCACAAACGGGAGTTTCATATTGTAAAACGGGTATTTTGACGTATCGTACACTCTGCGAACCGCGCACAATGAGCGGCAGCGCGTAGTGCGAAACGCGACGCAAAAGGAGAGCGTCGTAATCACTCGTCCTGATGAACACTCGGAATGAGTTGAAACTTAGCCTAATATTGGAATAATAATAAAGTGTTATCTATCTAATAGTACGTAAAAGTTCCCGGTTTTATAATATGAATTATCAAATTCACTATAGTTTTTGGAATAAAAAAGGTGCTTAAGCTGTTGCGTCACAACCAGCTATTAGTCCGCCGAGGCACAGAGGTCGTAATATCTTGTGATTGTTGTTTTCCAGGCTTGGCGAACTCCCTAGCGTCGAACTTCGAAGACGCGATCACGCACTTCAAGAATGCGGCGAACATCCTGGGCACTCGCATCAAGACGCTGGAGACGCCAGCCGCGGCCGACGACGCTACGGTCAAGAAGTATTCCACAGCTGATCCGGGGTACACTATTGAAGGTAATACGAGAATCATTATAATATCCATACCCGGTACATAAATATTTAATAGAAAATTTTATAATATCCCTAAAATTTTAATTGGTAAGACTCGAATGATCGAAGCGCCTCGGCGCTTCATGCCGAAACAGCAGGCTGATAACGATCTCGTGGCAATCTCCGCTCCCGCCGAGGTCGAGGATGAAAATAGGATAATGGTAGCCGTATTTCTTTTTTTAAGTAATATTTTCTAGTAGTCTAGTAGTATAGTTTATAAATATTTTGTATGCCGGACGAGATGTGGGCTAAAATATCCGCTGATTGGATGCTATAGAGTTTAACGTGGTCGGCCCATGCGGAAGTGCGGGGCGTGACGAACTGACTAGTTTAAATATTTCTAACAAAAAAACAATTACTTTTCTAGGCGAAATCAAGGAGCTGAAGGAACTACTGCCCGAAATCCAGGAGAAGATTCAGGACATGATGGACTACAAAGCGGAGGTAAGACCGTGCGAGTGTCTCGAGGAAACCCGCAAGATGCTGCGTGGTATGATGATTAAGGAGACACATCACCCTGGGTGCCCCGCGTAGACCGACATCACGGAATAGCCTTAACGCCTGTTACAACATCCTACATGTATCCCTGCTAAGGTGAATGGTCTATCATTTGCTGTTTGTTTGCGGTTTTTAATATTTTTTTTGCATTCAACCAGGAATAAGATTCAGTAAACTCGTCATTTAAACAAATCAAATCATCAGCATGTCTCGTTAATGACAATAGCGTATAGATCAACCGAGCTTCCAACTTGCGTGCACTTTTCTTCTTGCCGTACAGATTACAGTCATATAATGACCACGCCTCGTAATTCCTTGAAAAAAATACAAAAGACTAGTCGTCATCCGTGTAGGACTTTATTTGAGTTAGTAGGATCCAACATGTTGGATGGTGTATCAAGATAGTGAGAACTATCTTGAGTCTCTCTTTTTTTCTGTATTCTTATCGGAAAATTGCATCCTTGGCGCATTGAACATTGCTCTCGGATTTGAGATAGGACCCTATTTTGTGCGCACAATTATTTTAGTGTTGCTTTGAATGAATTAAACGAAGTTGATTAAAATTTTGTCAAATAATCCACATGTAATTTGCGATTGAACGCAATTTCACATAGTGAGTGACTGATACATTCCATGACAATAATAATTAGCTCTTAAATTGTAGTGCCAAAATATAAATCTTGCCTATTTTATGATTAGTTGTTAAATTGTTGACTGAGCTTGTTATCAGTATTATTTTAGGATGTGCCTTAAATGTAGCTATAAAATTATGTTTGTGATCAATTAGTAATTTGCTCAGATTTATTAAGAGTTTGAAATCATTTCTCATAAAAAAGGCGTTTCCATAGTTAAGATCTCGTTGATATTCTCACAAATGGCGAATTTGTTTAAATTGTGATAACTTTGAAAATGTAGCAGTAAACATCGCCGCTGCTACGTTTTTACACTACTTTTTATAATGTTTTTGTCTTAGGTATTGAATCTCAGCATTAATTAAATAAGTACTCGATAGTCTTGTAAGTTAATGATACTCCTAGTTTATAAGTAGCATTTACCACATGGCCATTTTTGTATTGGATTTTATACATTTTCGAAATAAAGATTTTCAACTTTGAAATTGTTTATCATTTCAGCCGAAACCTAATACATAAATGGCCATGTAGTAGAAATCGGTTTAAGTTTATTCTAATCATGGCCATTGATGTAGTCCATGAATTCTATGCGTTTTATCAGGACAAATGACTAGATGGCGCTGCAGCAGAATAACGTATATTCATTAAGTTCATTGTCGAATTTTAATTTTTATGAAACAAGACACATTTGAATTGTCGTTTAATTGAGCAGGTTAAAAACAAACTAAGCGTGATATAGAATGAAAATTCACGTAAAAATGTAATGCAAAGTATGTGCCTTTATGCCTATCTAAGATCTGATTCAAGATTAGATTATGGACAAAGTTCAATTTAATTATTTTTTTTGTAGGAATTTTAAACTGAAAATTATCAGCAAATTTCAAATACGTAGGTATCATGGAGTCTTACTATATAACTACTCTAGGTGTTACCGATGACATCGACCGTCGATAGATCCATTGGTGTAGCTTTGGCTGATCAAATGTTACATCATGGCTTTAAAAAATCGATTGATTGACCGTCGCTCGAAATATAAGGCTCTCCAGTATCTATTAAAATGTAAAGGACGTGTTGCTTTTTAAAGTAATACCTTTTCCATCATGATTATTCGCTTATTCCAGACAATCAAGCGCATGCGCGAAAGCCTATTCTCTTCCAACGGCGCCGGATCTTCAAGCAGCGCTGGCAACTTTACAAATGGTGCTGGCAGTTTCTCAAATGGCGCTGGCAGCATTACAAGCGGTGCCGGCAGTTCGCAAGCCAAACCCGCCGCTGACATTTCTCATCTGATTAAGCGCAAGCGGAAGGCTAGTGACAGTGAAGCGGAATCGTCGGCTAAGAGAGTAAATACGATAGCTATTAAGAGCAAAGCGGAGTCTGCTAAGAAAGTCGTGGAAGCTACTAAGAGCGAAGCGGAGTCTACGAAAGTCACGGAAAGTAAGAGCGAAGCGGAGTCTAAGGAAGTCGCTGAAGCTAGTAAGAGCGAAGCAGAGTCGAAGAAAGTTAGTAAGAGCGAAGCGGTATCTACTAAAGTCGTGGAAGCTGATAAGGGCGAAGCGGAATCTAAGAAAGTTGTGAAAGTTAATAAGAGCGAAGCGGATTCTAAGGAAGACGCTGAAGCTAGTAAGAGTGAAGCAGATTCTTCAGCTACTAAAGTTCATACGTGAATTCTAAGGTTGGTGTGTCTAAACGTTTTGGTAGGTAGGTTTGTGGCAGAGCCGTAGCGAGTTAAAAAGTAGTATTGAGTAGTACTAAACTATTGACTGATTTAATGAAATTAAACACGTTGTTAATAAATATTGTTATTCAGTCTACCTGCGACCACGATAGCTGCAAAGTCTTCGAAACCACAGGAATAACAATATAATAAATAACGCGATTAATCTATTCAAAAAGTGTTTAATTTCATTATTAATCGTGAAAACCTAAAACATTGTTATATTGACTGATATTTTTTTCGCCCTGGCCAATTTAAAAAAAAAATTGCCAATATTAAGTTCTATAAAAAAATTTAAACCTTCACTTTAATTTCTAAATAGACCTCATTTATTTTCATCTGTCCCATCTTGTTATAAGTGAACCCGATTTTGAGTAACGATTTTTTTTAGTTAATTCTTGCTGATCTAAAACTGGATGTCAAAAATGTGTACCGGCTTATCCACGTTACGGAACTGGGGCGCCGTGTGGGAAATGTCAGCAGGAGAATAATATGTGTTTTTTTTTTTACTTTTGATTGGTAATAATTATAATCGCGCTTTGCCCTGTGATTTGTATAAGTCTGTTTAGTAGGAATGTTATGAGAGCCCTAACTGCCATTTTTAATAATCGGAGTCCGTCCTAAGATTACCTTTGTAAATATATTTATTGAAAACCTACTAAAACTCCCACCAATATTCAACAACATAGTAGTTTCTGATATCCACGACACAGAGAAGCCTAGTATGGGTTAAGGGCTATGTATGTGTTTGCTGGTTGTTTTATTTATTAATTGTATTAAACTACTTATCCACCAAATAAGTAGAAAATCTACGTTATCCAACAAATAAGTAGAAAAATGTCAAATGAGACAGCAAAAATAAATATAATTTTGTATATTTTAACTTTGACATTTTGTATATGCGTGAGCATCTCTATTTACTAGGTATTTTTATGGACGATAACGAAGTTGCCATCATCAATTAGGGTTTTCATAGTAACAACAATCTTGCATTGCAGATGGATTGAATATTAAAAATGGGAGTTAGAAAAGAGTCTGATTCGTGTAAGTACACTTCAGAATAAAAAAGTGTTATGACTGGTTTTCTACTATATTTTTTTTTCTTCGACTTTAATTTAGGTAACTATAATATAGTGGTTCATACTAATAAGTTGTAAAAGTAAGTCTAAAGTTGAACATTAAAAAAACACAAGGATCGTCTTAAAAACTAGATTAATTCAAGGCGATATCTCGCCGTCCGAGTCTTGGAAAATGAACAAGTACAGATTGGTGAATGTTTGTGATTCTACCTACTTAGAGCACATAATTGTTTCCCTCCGAACACAATGGAATCTCATGGCATAATTCCTGAGCAAATCTTGTTACTGAGCTCTGAAGATTCAGTATTTTTTCATACTAGCTCTGTTTATCCTTAGAAATCATAGTGCCTTATTTATGTGGCCACTGCCATAAAAACTTCAAGGCTAAATATCTAAATTTGTTGTTGTATTTTTTAACAAGTAATAAAATGTAGAATTTATTAACCTTATAATAATTTAGTTATAAGTAGGTAGAATGATCTAGATAAGCGTTGAATTTAAATTCTTGTTAATTCATGTTATAATCTTATCATCAGGTGGTTTAATAAAATATATATTTTATAAAAAAAATATTGTCATTATCTTGATTTGATGGCCTTACACCTGCCTAATACATACCTACTGAATCAAATCTCTTGATTTTCATGGGACAGAGAAGCCGCAGTGCTTGCTCAGGACTACCGCGACAAGGTGGAAAGGCATGCGCAGGGAGACCACTTAGCTCCTCAGGAGATAGTCCAAGCTAGAAAGCTGGCTCGTAGAGTCGTTCTTCAGCAGTGGGCAAAGGACATGGTTTCCGCCACATATGGCCGGTGGACTTTAGACGCCATAGGGCCTCATCTGATAGAATGGGTCCAAAGAGAGCATGGTGCTCTTACTTTTAGACTGGTGCAGGTACTGTCAGGACACGGATGTTTTGGACGGTACTTGCACCATATAGCAAGGAGGGAACCTAGTCCGGTATGCCAGCACTGTGGTGCGGCCGAGGACACGGCGCGACATACGCTGCAAGAGTGTAGTGCCTGGACACCGCAGCGTCAGGCACTTGAGGCAAACGTGGGCCTGGATCTCTCGCTACCAAGCGTGGTCAAGGCCATGCTTGATAGCGACAGAGCCTGGCAGGCCATGGTCTCCTTCTGTGAAGACGTAATACTAAAGAAGGAGACCGCGGAGCGGATCCGGGAGCAAGATCCCCTTGCTCCCCTCCAACGAAGGAGGAAGGCTGGAAAAAGGCGGCGGCAATTCCACCGCCTTCTTCTGCTTGACGGAGTTCAGCAGAGTCCGGGTGCGAGGAGCCCCAGCTCTGCATTGCACGGACCTCTACTGCCGGGGGACATCCCTAATATATCGGAGAATCCCCCACAAAGGGGAGACCGAAGGGTCCGCCTAAGGCGGGCAATCATCGACAGGGCCGCGGTCGAATCTAACCGGGAACCCGCAACCCTGTCAAGTGCTGAAGCGCCGTCAAACGAATCGTCTGATGACGAGTGGTGGTTTAACGACGCATCAGCACTAAGATGAGCGACGGCATATCGATGGGTTTTTAGTCGGTATGCCACTATCCACTAGCACCCTGTTAGTGGATTAGTTGGTGAGTCCGACAGACCCCTCCGGCTCTCCTCGGGCCGGAGGACATGCGTAGATGCATTTTCCCATCGGAAAAAAAAAACGGTAGGTAAGCATTGGTCAATTATTCGGCTATTAGTTATAATAACAGATTTGGTTTCTAAACCCCCGGGTTGTTGTGGATAGCCAAAAAGCATAATAAATAATAATTAAACCAAAAATTTAACGCCCTAGGTTAATTCGACAAAGCTCAAAACCTCAAAAGTAGAAACTTAACCTGCTGATTCTCTAAGGGGGACCAAATAGTCCTCTACTAAGCGCCCGCCGTAGACCCGCTATCCGTACCTACGAACCAGTCCCAGACCATCCTTGTGTGCGTTTGCTTTAAACGCATTTAAGGACAGTCCGGGACCAATTCGTACTGATAGCAAGCCTATGGTAGGTACCTACTAGAGGACTTATTAGTCTCCGTAGAAAAGAACAAAATACCAAGAATTTTGAAAAATACACATGTACTAGGATTAAGACCCCACACAAGACGTTTTCGCGTCAATGTAGATCACCATTAGACAACGTAGTGGGAAGTTCCTCATTAATCGCTACCGTAGCCGCGCCAGGGTTATGCGTTAGCATCCTATAGTAGTCTGTGGAGAAACAAAACATTTATAAAATGTTTTTAGACACCTATCATAATTATTTCCATTGAAAAAAAATACTTTAGACATATTTATTATTCAAGGAATAGTCAAGTAAAACCTATTTTTTTTTCAAATTCCCAATACCTACAACTTGCATAATTGTATCCCTAGAATTTCAGCTCAAAATTATTATTAATTAAAAAATATCAGTTTCCAAAATGGCAACCGGAGGCAACCCTGCTCTTCCCAAATTCATGACATACTCCAAGTCCAAAGTGCCCATACTAGGAGCTCTCATCGACTATGTGGAAACAAGTTTCGAGTACTTCATTTGCAAGACCTTCACTCAGGCGGAGAAACTTAACGCTAAGTCTGCAAGAGCTACTTTATCCGCATCATTCCTTGCTGCTGTATGTCTCCTGCTCGGATTTACTTGCAATGTCAAGTTTGAAGTGGTGACCTTCGATGATGAACCGTTGCAGAATGATCTTCATTTTATGCTGATGAGTAAAGATGATAAACTTTATATCGATGATATCGATATCTCTCGTGAGTTGTGACGTATTTTTATTGCTGTTACTAGCTGCTGAATTTGTCTTTTTGTAGTCGCAGGCATTGCTTTAAGTTTCTTAGACTTGTTCTGGTGTAAAATGTGTTTTTCCAGGAGTTATGTGGTGTCTTGAAGCTTCCGATGTGCTGGTCTTACTTATAAGCTGCCTACTTATTTGGAATTCATCTAATGTGGTAAGTTCTTACCTATAAATGATTATATATATTACCAAAAAACTAAAATAGAAACGCCGAAACTCAAAAATGTATTCTTGTCATTTCGTTATTTTGATGGCGATGTTCTTTTTTAGGAATCTTCATAAGCAATGTTTTAAAAATGCAGTAGGTAACTACGCCATAAATTTACTTCTTGACATGTTGCGTTATTATGCGTCGAAATATAACTATTATAAAACCAAAACACAGAAATAAGGGATTATTAAATTCGATAAATATTTCTACAAAAGTTCTAAATTTTAACTACTGCTTTACCTATATTTTCTCCTTGCATCATTCCCAGGAACGCGTCAAATATGTTTTCAAATCCTTCCGTAACAGGCTCTTAGCTGTCTCCTTCAGCTGTCCGTCGTTTATCCACTGACTGACTTTGGGCCACTGATCGAACCACCTGCTCTGCAATGAATCCTTCCACGCTGATCTGTTTTCGCTGTAAAATCGTTGCCGTCGGGATATCGTTATCGTAATACGAGCTGATACTTCCACATACCGAAACTCTTCCGAAACAATTCATCTGGTTTATAATTAAACTGCTGATCTCACCGCCTACGTTATCGAAGTAGCAATCCACACCGTTTGGGGCAGCTTGTTTTAGAGCAGATGTGACGTTAACGGTCTTGTAGTTGAAAGCCTTGTCTAAACCGAGGTCCTGCTCTAGCCATTTCACTTTTTCATCTGAGCCGGCGAATCCGATGACTCTGCAACCTTTGATCTTGGCAATCTGGCCGACGAGAGAACCCACAGCGCCGGCTGCTCCGGTCACAACAAAAGTATCACCTGCCTTAGATTTGCAAATCTCCAAGAATGTTGCACCAATCCAAAAAGACTAAGGTAGACTTTTCAAATTCGGCAATTTGTACACTCTATCTAAGAATTCTGTAGAATTTGTAGTGTTAATGACGCAGTAGTCGCGCCATCCTTTGTGAGCGACGACTTTTCTGCCGATCGGGAACCTGGGGTCCTTCGAGTCTTCGACGACTCCCACCTGGTATCCGAATTGGTCGTAAGGCACGGTGTGGTTGGAGTGATATGCTCTGAGGTAAGGATCTACGCTGACCCATTCAACCTTGATAAGAATCTCTCCATTTTGAATTGCAGGGAGTTCGTATTATACTACTTCGAAGTCATCTTCGGTACCCCTTGAAATTTGTTTTTGACGACGTATTTCCTAGCCTTCACCATGATAGCGATGCCTATGGTCACAACTAAGTGCCGAAATATGTTTGTTACTTTTAAGTAGGTATTAACGATAATTTATCTGATTGTATATTCGTTATCAATGTTTTAACTTAGCCTGATTCACGCGCCTCTCTGATAACATATCAATGTCATCATCATCATATATAATGAATGAAAATACTTTATTGTATATTTTAAACAAATAACATAATAACAAAATCTTATTCTAAAGAAAGTACAATGGGCGGTCTTATCGATACTATTTGTGGATGATTTGTAATCACTTTTTTATCTTGATAAATTATAACTACTTTAGGTGTACAGTCTGATTTTATTAAGTAGGTACGTTGGTATTGGCCTCTTTACAATCAGCCAAAAGTCCACATCAGGACCCTTGGCATTTGGTCTTTTATATAGTTACCTAGTCCTCCCGGCCTCCCCCAAAGATTGCCTCGACACAAAAAGTTAGGATAGCTTCACAGGGTCTTGGCCAAAGGGGTCTCAGGTTCTCCATCTACCTCCTACAACCTTAAAGGTGGATATGACTTGATTTTCAGCGCTCTCCACTCAGCGAGTACCTGTTCCTGCCTTGGCTAGGTGTCACTCTTCGCGGGTTGTTCCTACGCCAGGCTCCAACGGTGGGCGCGCTCATATATACGATGGCTGTTATCGATGGCACTGTCAACCCGCTGTTCCTGACTTCGTTCTCTTTTTTGTTTTGTAAGTTTCACAAAGTTTGTCAGCACGCTTAAAGATGAATGAAGGAAAAAACAAAGCTATCTTTGTTGTCTGATTTTTCTAGGCTTGTAGGTACGCAAGGAATCGGCGTAAATGCAGTAATATTTAAAATCTGAAATTCACCTGAATTCATAAGTTGATTCTAAATTATCCTTGTGATTTCAATTAACAATATCTTCCTACCTATTGACTTTGAATTGGATGTGTAAAACTATGAGTGCGATTGCCGTTAATTCTAATTTTCGTAATTCTAGTTTTGTAAGTTTCACTAAGTTTGTCAGCACGCTTAAAGATGAATGAAGGAAAAAATAAAGCCATCTTTGTTGTCTGATTTTTCTAGGCTTGTAGGTACGCGAGGAATCGGCGTAAATGCAGTAATATTTAAAATCTGAAATTCACCTGAATTCATAAGTTGATTCTAAATTATCCTTGTGATTTCAATTAACAATATCTTCCTACCTATTATTGACTTTGAATTGGATGTGTAAAACTTTGAGTGCGATTGCCGTTAATTCTAATTTTCCTTAGGGAACCAAGACAGCTAAGACGTCTCGCGTTAAGATGTAATGTGTATTGTCACCCTACTAAGCCGACCTAAAGTTTATTTTTTTTATTTTTACAAAAATAAAAAAAAAAACATTTTTACCTAAACCAGCCCAACTCCTTGAATTAACAGAGAACTGGGTTGATGACAAAAATGTTTCAGTTTACTGTGACACCCCGTGTGAGTTGGTCGAAATACCAACTCAATTGGTCATTCATAATTGGATGGGGAATTATCTTGTTACAGTGCTGGAAGCCCGCTTGTGGCTTGAAATCGCTCGCGTGGTCCGCTCTAGATGGGAACGGCGTGATAATTTCAACCTTGGCCGGGATTCCCACTACGAAGTGGAAACCCTCTGGAGCAATGACGATATTCAGAGCGTCGAGGTGCAGAACTATGTCTATTGAGGTATAGTGCAATGTTTTGATGAGGCTTTTTACAAATATTTCTGTGATGTTTTCAGTTTTGGCATTAAAGCTTACAAATGAGTGTAACTGCTTAATTTAGTAGTTCGGTTACCTATTTCGTCGAAGTTTGTCCTACCTATTATAGTAGAAGAGTTAGCACAAAAACCACTAGGATAACTTTATATTTACTTTACTAATTATCGGTACATGTAGTCAGGGAATATAATAATATAAGTATTCTTAAACTTTAACAACGGCCTTGCCAGTATTTTCACCGTCCAACATTCCCACGAATGCGTCAAAAAGTTTGTCAAAACCTTCAGTGACGTGCTCCCTCACCTTGATCTGTCCGCTAGCCACCCAATTGGCGAGCTCGGTCAGTGCCTCCGTCCATCTATCAGACCACCTCGATACGATGAAGCCTTCAATCTTCAGCTGTTTGAATACTATACTCGGCTGTAGGATACCTGCTTTCGGCATCTTGGTAGGGTCATCATTGTAAGAGCTGATACTTCCGCAAACAGAAACTCTGCCGAACGTATTCATTTCCCTGATGACCGCGCTGCTAAGCTCTCCGCCAACATTATCGAAGTAGCAGTCGACGCCTTTGGGAGCGGCTTCTTTCAAGGCTGCCGTGATGTCGACCTTCTTGTAGTTGAATGCCTTGTCGAAGCCAAGTTCCTTCTCGAGCCATTGGACTTTGTCGTCGGAGCCGGCGAAGCCGATGACACGGCAGCCTTTGATTTTTGCAATCTGTCCAACCAAAGAGCCAACCGCACCGGCGGCGCCTGAAACCACCACCGTCTCGCCAGCCTTAGGTTTACAGAGCTCCAATAATCCAAAGTAAGCGGTTGCACCGGGCATGCCGATTGCGCCAACTCCAAGAGAAGTTGGTAGACCTTTGAGGTCGGGAAGTTTATAGGCTTTATTTCCTGGAGGTGATGTAGGTGCTTCGGGGTTGATGATATAATGGTCTACCCATCCTTTATGTGAGACTACTTTGTCGCCGACTGAGTAATCGGGGTGTTTTGATTCGATTACAGAACCGACTTGGTAGCTGAACTGGTCATATGGCACGGTGTTGTTGTTGTTGTAGGCTCTGAGGTACGGATCCACGCTGATGAACTCGGCTTTTACTAAAATTTCTCCGCTTTTGAGTGCGGGCAGCTCTGACTCGACGAGGTCATAATCGGTCTTTTTGGGCAGGCCCTGGAAGTGCTTCTTCACGACGTATTTCCTTGCTTTTACCATTTTTAAGCTATCGTTTCGTCTTGCGTATTAGTACAGTGTGCTTTGGGTCTGAAAATAATAACATGGACAATATTAATAAAACTTTCCATTGCAACAAGGTATATAACATAACCCCCATTCAGTCTTATTTGGAGTTGTTCAAAGCATGCAAACTTACAAAAATATTTTTTCGAAATATTCCCTGCTACCTAGGTAAGTACATATTATAGCACATAGACGTTTACCTACATACATATATTATCTTTACACTATAACCCTAATTTCACAGTAAATATTATTGTTTCTGAAAGGACGTCAGTTTTAATTAGACACAATGCTTGCTGACATTCCACTGGCCAACCAATTTCGACTAAACCAGTTCTCCGAGCGAGTACAAAATACCAGTCACCCACTAGTTATTCGTAAAGAAGTAACTTTATGATGTAACATTCAGGTAGGTACTTACAGAGATATGGGTATAACAACGCCTGATAATGTTCGATAAAACTCGATTCTAGAATATATTGTACGCGACTTTACACCACGATCCTCGCGTTTGAAATGCGTAGGTTATATAAATCTGTGCTTGGCCACAGCTTGCATTATAGTGCCTGTGACGAGGCATAAACATTATCAATAATCATGTAGGTACCTATCGCCGCGCCGAGCCGCGCTGGGTTCTCCTCGTATTACTTAGGTAGGTACCTACATAATCACCAAAAATTACCAGCAAAAGTTTTGAGCAGCAACCAACATATTCTTTTATTTATTGACTGATCTACTAAGTCCAGAAAGCTGAATGGGGGCGTGAACTTTCTTTGAAGTAAGAAACATATAAAGTTGAATGACAGCTACTGACCCAAAAAAAAAAATCATATATTTTGAGATGTTTCAGGGATTTTGGCATTTTAAATAGGGGTAAAAGTGTGTAAGGAAGTATGTTTTTTTATTAAACACTACTTCAGCGTGCTGCTAGTAAATAATAAGTTATAAAGTTAACATAATATTTTTTTTAACATTAAGTTAAATTACTTTCTATATACTTACTTTAATTTGTCTAGCTCAACAACAAACGAAATTCATTCCAGCAAAGAATGTTATCCTAACAAAAATAATTATCTTTAATAACTCAAAAACGGCTGGGGACACAAATTTTGAACATCTGGCTTGTTAACTTAGGCCATTTTCAGCCTAAAATTCGCGCACCTACACAAAGTTGATAGTGGATTTCCACTTTTTTTTGCTGATTCGACCATATCAACGGAAAACAAATTCCAGTCGTAGTAGCATCTAATCATATCATGAATACGAAAAAACGGACTTATCTTAAGCTAGTCATTCCATAATGAAAATGCAAATTTTACCTTGTTACGTTTAAGTCTTGTATTTGTGTAAATAATCAAACAGAAGCATAGGTTAGTATTTAGTACTAACCTATGCTTCTGTTTGACACCTACTAAGTATTTAGTAAATAAAACTCCAATTCAACAATATTATACGTATTAGGTACTAACAAAAACTTCTTAAAATTATACAAGTTATTCTGTAAAACTACAAAATATACAAACTATAAAAACTAAATATCAGAATGTTCATTTATTGTGTTTTGTTGGCGTTTCTACGGGGATTGGACGGATTTAAATTGTTTTTCTGTAGGTTATTTTGAAAATGTTGGACTTCGAAGTTAAATACGATGTTTTCACCACACAGTGCACTTGTGTACAGGGTTCATAGGTGACCCTGGTGGACACCGGAACTCGCGTGCAAAGTCGTGTGAATTTGACAATGTCCCTATAACCCTGAATCGACCAGGAGAGTGGACGGCAGTCTTTAACTTGTTGCGCATTGCTTCAGGGCGCATCGCGCCGCACCATACCTGGAAAAGTTTAAATATACTGTTCTAATATCACTAGGGATGTAACGATACCCATCCCCTAATGTCGATATATCGGCAGGGGATGGGAATCGCCGTTTCGTTGTTTCTCGATTAAAAAACTACGCACTTTGCTACTCTGTGCTGGCTGAGAGATGTCATGAAGTTAGACAGAAAATACAATTAAATGAGTAGTAATTTAATTGTTTTTGAAAACTATTTATTGGTTGTTATAATAGTTTTCAACCCCTAAAAAACGAGTTGTCCAATAGAACAAATAATTTAAATAACCTTTTCAAAATCAAGTTGGATTTTAAAATATTTTACCTACAAAAACAGAAACTGTAATGGATTTATCAGTTTTGCAATGCATTAAGATTATCGGTATCAGTATCGTATCGGCAAAAACAAGTGTCGTTACGTCCATATTTCTACTCAGGTATGCCCAAAGATACTAGCCTCTGCCCCGACTAAAAAGTAGCCTTTGTGTTATTTTAACAAGCATATGTAAAAGCTGTATTACTGTAAAGTTTCATCAAAATCCGGTCATTATTTTTGCGTGAAACAGTAACAAGCATATATCCATTCTCACAAATTTTCGCGTATGTAATAATATTAGGATAGGATTTTTATTAGATTGTACTTCATTGAATAACAAATTGAGCCGTATTAAACAGCTCAGTATTTTATTTGATGACGATGCAAGCGACCCTATATCAGTGTGTGACAGGACAAGTAAGGGCCCGGTCAAATTGATGTGATGACGGCGGTGGCGATTAAGGGAAATAGTTGCCAAGTGGTTGTCAATGTTCGCGTGAATGTATTGATCTTTACCGCGTCAGTTTGGCCGGGCCCTAAGGCACCCAACGCAAAGCGTTATTGGTGAGTGAAACGAACTGCACTACAAAAGATTCGTTCTCCACCGTGTTATTAAACAAACCTGCGCAAAGTTGAGGAAGAATAGTTGCGTGTGAGTGTGATTGAGTCCTGGAAGCGTCTCTTCGGCGGCGCCGTGCGCTTGCACCCAGTGCAAGTACGCGCGAAACGCCTGTTTCACTCCTCCGTTGTCAGCTATATTCTCCCCCTGGAAATAACAGACCTATAAAAATGTTGATACTGACAAGTTGTTCTAGATTAAATAATAATATGTCGCAGCTTCATCAGGCATAATAATATGCTGGCAGGAACTGCATCTAGCCCCCAAACTAAGCATAGCTTGTGTTATGGGAACTACATGATATGCTAATTATATATATTTTTGTAAATACATACATATTTTACATAGAAAACACCCAGACCCGAGATAATTAATTGCATATACACGCATTTGTCCCGCGGCGGGAATCGAACTCGCAATCTTCTGCGTCTCCGGTGGGCCTTCGGCCACTGCGCCACAGAGGTCGTCAGAAGGTTGCATGAGAAACTACAGTTTCTGCCAGCATGCAGAAGGAAGGTTTACCTGTGTATTGATACCATCCAGCTTCATATTAACTTCTGGCACCACATACTGTCCATACTGATCGATAAGGCACTGCGCTCGGCGGTGGAACGCTTCGATCGCCAAGTCCGACCACCATCGGTGGAGGTTACCGTCGCAGTCAAACAGGCGACCTTTGTCATCAAAACCGTGGGTTATCTCGTGTCCTGAAACAGGATAAATTTACAAAAAAAAAAACATACGACATGATGTATCATGATGTTACATGTACATTGTACATGCCGGTTTCCTAGTCTTATAAGTTTGTTGGATGAAAACTCTTTTGGGTTAAGCTGTTCTGTGTGGAATAAATAATTATATGAAATTAAAAAATAAAGAGATTGAGAACAAGAGTTATTTATGATCGTGTTGAAGTTTTTTTGCCAGTTTACTTTCATGATACAAAAGTATGTACTTATATTTGTAGACACAGGTATTTGAACTTGCTAAAACAGGTCTAATAGAATCTCCAGAATGAGGTTAACTTTTTCCTAATTATACAAACGAATCGTGACGACTTTTTTGATGATTTGACAAAATATTATTAAAATTAGTGAGGACCGCGAACCGTACAAGCGTCGCAGTGTGGGAAAGCAATTAATGAATTTCATATTAAAGATAGCAGGAAGTCGGTGGATGGAGGTGGCTCAGCTAAAGATCGTTCGTCATGGCACCATAGAGTGCCTATTTCCAACAAGTAGATTTTTTACAAGTTTTTTTAATTTTTTTTTCATGTTTATCAAATCAACAAAATAATACCATAAAAATTGCATTTCATGTTTATAAAATTATGTTGATAGTGGCATCGATTCTCTTCTACACCAACCAAATTTAGTTTTATCTATCGCTCTTTTTTCTCACGGTAACAAAAGAGATAGCAACAATTTTTATGGCGTAAAATTAGTCAGATTTAAGTTTAACATACAAGTTTAGTCGTGATTTCAAAACATGCTGACTAACCTGACTTAGATGATGCTGTGTGAAAAATGACCAGCATTATTTATTATTATTTCGTCCTGAGGCTAACTATGACACAGGCTACTTTTTATGCCCGCTACGGAAACGAAACCGTAGGCATAAAAGTATCATACTTTAAAATTAGTTTTAGTGCATGAAAGAAGTCTACGAGATACACTGAGTCCATGCAGCGGAATTTGATGGTTCCCATTGTACCTCTATTCACATTCAAACAAAGATGACGAACATGATTCGCCATTGGTCAGTACGCCCGCGACACTACGTCATTACCTAGTCAGATCATTGACCTAACGCAGGGCGATCAAGAAATAACCTGTAACACGACAAATTTGAAGAAGAATAATTTAAGAGGAATTAAGGTATTTACTTGTACCTACCAATAACAACTCCAATGCCTCCATAGTTGAGTGATCTAGGAAAATGCCGGTGGTAAAATGGAGGCTGTAAGATGCCTGCGGGAAACATAATCTGGTTTTTGTTTCGGCTGTAATAAGCATTCACCACTGCTGGGGCCGTGTTCCATAGCGTTTTGTTTACCGGTTGGCCGATGCTGAAAGGAATTTGTTATTCTGTAGTTTCTTTCTTTCCTTTAAATTCTTGACTTTTTGATATTGCTTAGATAACTGCAAATATCGAGCATTTGCTCATGTTTGTGACTGTAAGGTGTTTATTTGGTGTACTCGATGGCGCAGCGCGCGACGAAAGAGGTAGGCCCGATCCCGCTATCCAATCCCGCGATTCCTGCAGATATTTATACCAGGTCTGGGTGATGTGGTACCATATGATGGTACTCGTAGTTCCTGATATCCACAATACAAGTAATCATGTTATGTAGTTCCCCATAGTACAAGCTATGCTTAGGTTGGGGCTAGATGACGTTGTGTAAAAAATGTCCAGCATAATTTATTTGTCCAGCATTATTTAATTCTAGTGTTGGATCAGGACTATATATGAGTCTGTTGGGTGACGCTCATGACTCTAATTCCCATGATGAACATTCTCTAGTTTATTCTCAGTGCATTAACGCACTCGTGGACTCTGAATAATCCCTACTTGATAAATTATTTCCCTACTTGATAATTAATCCCAAGCATTATATTGGGCATACTTAGTATTCAGTATGACAGGTTGATAGTCCCATGTCCGCTTATTGTAACAATAACCGATGGCACATGCCTTCTAGTTTTTGGTTCTAGGGCATGCAGATTCCCTCGCGATATTTTACTTTTACTTACCGTTTTGCATACATAAATTCTTTGCGTGTAAAAATGAATTGGTCTCAGTCGAGCGACTGGGTTCGAACACACGGCCTTCGGATCGGTAGTCAGAGGAACACGGCTTCTAATTTTGTTTTGACTTCAGCCTACTTACCGTGACTGTTCCATCTTTGTCAAATGCTGCAGAATGTTCAGGATATTCTCGAAATACTTGTCTGGGTGTATCTTCACCTCCTTATACCTCTCATCCAACTCTTTCTTATTCAGAATGAAATCGGGATAACCTATCCTCAGCATCATAGCATCGACTTTATGTGCTGCCAAGTTCTTAGTCCTCGCGTCTATCCAATCTGTCATACGCAATAGTTCTCTGAAAGATTGCTGTATTTCTCTGGTCATGGTGAGAGTATCATTTTTACTGGTTTCATCGAAGTATTTTCTGACGAACATGGACCCTAAAGCCATGCCCATGTTGGAGTTGACTTGCGCTATGCAGTTTTTCCATCTGGGTGGGGCTTGTTCTCGACCAAAGAGAACAAAATAGAACCTGAAATAGTGCAGGTTTAAAAAAAAAAAAAGGTATTCGGGACTGAAAAATTCGAAAAGAGTGTAAAAATCCGGCAAGTACGAGTCGGACTCACGCACTATGTGAACCGGGCTGTCCATACAATATAGTTAATCACTATTTCTTTGGTAATTTATAATAACCACTAATTCTTTGTTAACCATCTTAACAAAGAACGTTTTTGCACGTTTTTTATCATGTGAATCAAATACATATTTTTTTACATTACATATTTGCCACGACAAAAGCCGTATTCTATGAAAAACACATATAACATGTATGTAACACATATTCTATGAACATTTTAACTGTAACAATTATACATTACCGTTAAAAAGATGCAGTCCTGTGATGTGACAGATAAACAGACGTACGGCATAGGCTAAGTAATAGGGCCCCATTGGCACTCTTTGGATACGGATTTCAAAAACGAAATACGTTATCAGGAATAGGGATATCTATTTTAGTTTACCTAAGTCGTTTTTATCATTTTAAAGCATTGTTCTGATCTTTTGATCCACTCACTGTTGTTTCGCCGATTGGAACCTATCGTCCAAGTTGTTGACCCGGTGTCTCACGAACCTCCACAGTAGATAATTTGATAATACGCTTGGCTCAGTTATGTTTATCAGTTCAACTAAATGCTGAAAAGGAGCGCAGTAAAGTGGTGTTAACAGCTAAACAAAAAAAGGATTTATGACTTTATTGGCAGTTTGTTGGACATAAGCTTTCTCCTTCAAATGTAATCCAGCCGCGTCTGAGCCTGTTCCGTCCAATATGGCAACGATGCCATCCATCCACCTAACGGTTGGTCTGCCAAGTCCCCTTGCCCTAGGCCACCACTTAGCCAGGGCCTTATTTCACATGCCTTGGTACCACAACACCCAGACCAGAAACAAATATCTGGAGAACATGAAACTGCAAACATTTGTTCCTCAATTTTAGCCGGACAGAAGCTAGTAATTAATTAATTAAAATTCACGCTAAAAGATACCGAATTTGAACAAATGCTTTATTTTTGAAGTTCCATGACAAGCATTTTGAGCCTACTTCTACCCTGATCACAATAACTTTAAAAGGTGCACATGTGATAAGTGAAAGTGTTTTTTTTAACCTGTTTTGTTATTCTCATACATACTTAGATTGTCTCTAAGAAATGTAAAATAACTTACCCTCACGTAACTGAGTGCGAACAACACAACAGTTTCATCAGAGTGCACGGTTCTGTTCATAACGATACACAGGTACCGTCTCCACTTGACTTCTGGGACTAACTCTTCTAGTTCCAGTATCGTCATCCTTCTGTACAGCTCTGAGACGTTTCGTCTGTCTTCTGGAGCTGATGTTATTTTTGCTAGTCTACAATTTTCCAACTTTTTATGAAAACTTTAAAGAGTTCTGATTTCGGTCATGTAACAATTGTTACTTATGAGTTTTTGTATGAGTCAGATAAAATATTATAATGCTAGTATAAAATGATGGTGCCAAAATGTATGAACCCAAAGTTTATATAGAACAATGATTTAGTTCCGGGAAGAATTATAAACATATTATAGTTCTGTATGTGAGTGATAAATACAGGTATAGGTTTGAAAGATGATCGGTGGCTCACTTGATTTCGAACTCTATAAGTTCGTTAGCACTCCTTTCAACTTTGTCGGGGTCACCTCCTAGAAGTCGGGCTATCTTAACGAGATAAGATTTGTATGCGCTCAAGTAAGCTGTGTTAGAATCCTGTAGAAAGTAATCTCTTGTCGGCAATCCTGTTGAAAATGCAGCCGTTGTATTTTATGACCATTAGCAGTAGAATCACATACAGTGATAATATAATATTATTAATAGTAGATTATGTAAGCCAATTTTAATAGATTGTTGCCGTTTCATGACCGTCGAGCGTGGTCGCGGATGGAACTCTAATCTGTCATTGAAACGTCAGCAGGAGAATAGTAAAGTACCACGATAATTTTAATTGTATGTATCCAATGCCGGATTGACTTACCTAGACTCGTCTGATCAAACTGAATGACAAACTCATCAGAATTCTTGATATCAGGACCAACCCATTCCGAAATTAGAATATCATTGTTGTACAGCCTAAGTCGTGCCATCAGTTCTAGCCAATTAAAATTACTCGAATCCCAATTTTCTTTCAGTATTGGCCAACCACCAAAATGGTCTAGCAAGTCCAATAGTGGTTGATGGCTACGTTTCTGCAGTATGTTGTAGTTCATGCACGACTTAAATAAAAATCTTGCTTTTATTGCGGCATCTCCGTTAGCTGGGTCATCATTGCTTTGGTGTAACTCAGCAAGTAAGTGTTCTTTTATAATAGCTTCTCTCTCTTGTCTTTTCTTATTTTCCCAATCATACATTTGTAGTTTTCTACCATATCTTACTTCCTTTGTCTTGATTACAATCTTACTTTTAGCCACTTTCTTCCTTCGAGTATTGTGTAATATTTTTTTAAGTGATCTCTTCAATCTTTGTCTGTTGAGTTGTTTATTGGTTTTGAAATATCTGTGCAGTTTAGTTTTGGCTCGTGTAATCGGCTTGTAAATCTTTTCGGATTTTTTATCTAAATATCTTCGGATACGATTAACTATTTCAGTATTGTCCTTGTTACCTCTCTTAAAATTGTACCGGAAATCTTCCCATGTTGTATTTTTAACGTCTTTTGATTTCTTCACATTCACATCTTCAAATAAATTAAAACTTGGGAGATCTAAATTCAGAAAGTTATCTTCCAAATCGAGGTGTGCTCCTGGATATTTGCTTGTGATACCTTCTTTCGGTTTGAATTCGAGTAAATCTTTGAGCACTGAATCTAAATTTTCTCTAAGCATTTCAAATGTATCATAGCTATAAGAAAACATAAAGTATCAGCACGTTACTAAATATAATACTCCCAGTCATCCGTATTTTTTGAAGTTACTAAAACTTACCCTGCTTTGTCTGCTGGAATAGGATTAAGAGCAGGCCAATTTCCACATGCATATTGATAAAAGTCATGGCATGGATCAGCCTCTGCGTCCATGTATTGCTTCATTACGTTTGCTTGTGTGTGTCTAATGGTCTCTCTGTCTCCTTGTCCTTTCCAAAAGGCGTGAATACCTGACAACCCAGTATTGTGCTAAGTGCTCTAAGATTAGGTACATTACCTACTTACTTTTGTATTCTGTATTTGTGTACCAATATACTTAACATAATATATTACAGAATGTATCATAGGGTTAATTATAATAAATAAAATAAAAAATGCTGGTCATTTTCACACAGCATCATCTGGCCCCAAACTAAGCAAACTATTGTGAGAACTGCATGACTGATATACTACTTATATACTTTGTTTTGTAAAAACATTCATAGAAAACACCCAGAACCAAGAAAAATATTTGCAGATCATACACACATTAGTCCCGCGGCGTGAATCGAACCCGCAACCTTCTGGGTCTCAGGAGGGCTTTCGCCCACTGCGCAACAGAGGTTGTCAACTAGTTTGACAATTCCCTGTTGTACAAAGCACTTTGCTTCAATATTTATTGTGCGAACCGCAAAGAAACTTTCTATATGAGTTACTGCCTTTTGAGAAATAAAACCTGGGAGGTTTCAAAGTACAAAACTCCTTTCTTGATAAGAGTGCTTTACCGCAGACCACAACATTGCTTTGTATGAGACAAACTGTGGTCGAAAGCGAAGTCTCCAGGGATGGCAATTGCGAACGAAGTTGCGGATACAGCTAGTATATAATATAGTTACATGCAGGATAAATCTAAATAAACTTAGATTTATTAAGCAAATCATTCAGCAGATGTAGTTTATGTAGGTATGTAAACAAGTTACCTAATATTCCTGTACCTACAAATCACCTCGATTTCAATAGATAAAGTGGATAGTGCCCTTGATTCATTAGGATGGAGTAGAGCGCTCAATTGAATAACACGATTGTGATCTGCGCACAGAGCCATTATCAATTTGCTTCGACAAAACTAATCAAATGATTAGAATATTAACTTTCATTGAAAAATTTTAGCTTGTGAATTTTAGTACTAGATATAATATACATCGCAAATGAAATGCTGATAATTAATTTGCTATTAATAAGTACAAAAATTATCAGCTCATTTAATTAAATATTTATGCTAAATTATTTGGTATCAGCTGTGATTGGTGTGGGAGTTTAATGCCGCCGGAGAGTCTCCGATATTGGTTGATTACGAGACCGATGCCTTAATACGGCAAAGTACATCAGCGTTCATTTCTGATCAAAACAGTAGACAATATCTTTTATGACTACCTGAGGGTAATGTTTCAAAACAGGTTTCCAGATTTCTTAAATGACTCATGATGTTTAACGGTGCCTTTGTGGCGTGTGGTACTTACCTAGATACGCCACGAGGGCTCTGTGATTTACATATTTTAAGTTTTGTCCATAATATTAATAAACAAACTACCTGTATAAGATCTAGATGGTTTATACAAATGCGCCGAGGATCCCATCTCTCCTTCCTCTAGTTCTGGCTGTCCTCGCGCTTGTTCGACCACATCGTCCAGCGGTCCACGGTCTACATGTAGTTCTGGTCGACCTAAGCTGAAAATAAATTTAATAGCCGTCGTTTATATTCTTTACAACCCTCTGTGTGGTTGTTGTTGGCAGAACTTAGATACTAACATATACTTAACTACTACTATGAAATCGAATAAATAGCTTCATCCATGTTTCATTCAATTTTGCGGGTAGGCAGGCAGGTACTTTTACAACTTTCAGAATTACACAGCTTTACCTTTTAGATCAGACGATTCACCTTTGTAGGGCAAACTTCGTCAGCCGACGAATTCGGGAAACTTCGCCATAATATCTTCTCGTCAAAAATATGGCAGAGTCTCATGATAGAAGTCTATAATCATGCGTGTTGCCAGTGATGACATATGGCACTGAGGTCACTAACTATTGGCCTCATCTCATACTTAAGCTCAAGGTCGCGCAGCGAGTTATGCTCAGAGTTTCACAACTTGATAAAATTTAAACCGAGGAAATCCGTGGAAGAAATAATGTTACCGACATAACTCTTAAAATTATCTATATGACTGAAATGGTCAGGCGATATCGCTGGCAGGATCGACAACCACA
This sequence comes from Perizoma affinitatum, assembly GCA_961405105.1. Classification (NCBI taxonomy): domain Eukaryota; kingdom Metazoa; phylum Arthropoda; class Insecta; order Lepidoptera; family Geometridae; genus Perizoma; species Perizoma affinitatum. Next base: position 3,915,524 of record OY560199.1, read on the forward strand.
TAGGTTCTCGAATGGCGATTACGGGATGACGCAATGTGGGCAGTCTCGATGTGTCGATGACATCGTGAAGGCCGACTTGCCCTCGCAAGTCTGTGGATGAAGATGTCCCAAGATAACTCGTCATGGCACTCCTTTGGGAGGTAAGCAGTGAACTTCTAAAGGCTGATGATGATGACAACCTTTTAGTTAATTTCGAAGCATACCTCTCAATGCTATCATCATCGTATTGATTGCTCACTTCAGAATTTTCAAATTCTTCATCAATCTGGCTCTCATTATCATCATCGTAATTTTCGGCACTTTCGTCTTTGTTTCTTTGATGCAACTCATTTACTTCGCTGAAATAAAGCCATATAGCTCAGATGGAAAGTTCTGCTACCAGTGTAAAAAAAGTTTTGCGATACAATAAAAAACTTACTCAGGATCTCGAGCAGTTAAAGTGAAATTACTCATCCGTTTGACTCTACTCGGTTCATTGTTTGCTGTTTCAGATCCACCCCAGATAAAAATATCACTTGTCACGTTTCCATCATATACATCCCTTCCCCTGCCATTTTTTCGGATGAGCACGATCTCGTCATGAGGGAGAAACGAGGTGCGAAACCCTTGGAAGACGTCTCTTTCCTCAGGATCAACTGCTTCCAATTTGGTGTAGATTTTTGGAATGTTCTTAACTACATACTGGTCCGATGGATCGCCTAGCGAGTCCCTAGATTTATTTAACACAAAGTATGTAATAGCGACAAGGGTTGCTAGGGTTATTATTGCTATAAAACGGTACAGGTTTGCACTATTTTTGGATGTTTTTATTGAGACGTCTTGTAGACACGCCGTGTCCACACGCGTCATGGCAATTTCTGACTGACGATGCCCATAGAGGAACTATCCACTACGTTTAACAATGCCCTGTATATATATGATTACTACGTAACCATAGCTGGAGTTCTATACGATGCTGGACTATGAGAAGATTGTAAAAATGACCCTACACTACAGATACGTGAGTAAATTGTATACCGTGATAAAATTCAAACACAGTACTTGCATTTGTAATTTGTAATTGACTTGTATCCTCATTACTTATCAAAATACCTCTTCTTGAAAGTGATTAGCAACGATAACTTTGAAATAAATTGTCACTGCCATGGGCACTGCTCAATGTCAAGTTGAGCTTTGATAATTTTGTTGTTTTATTTTTGAAGTTGAAGTCTACTCCAATAAAATGATATCATTTTCAGAGTTAACAAAACAAGTACATTTGATAAACGATATTATTTTGTCAGACATGGTGTGCGGTAAGTGATAGCGTAATTTTCCTCTCAGGCAAAGATTCTTTATTTATCACTAAGACGGTGGCGTTACAGTACCTACTATAGTGACCAGTCATAAAATTATTTCACAATTTACGATTTTGGTCTAATTTTAAAATTGCAAAGGAGAAGATCTTCCACCTTCCACCATGCCGATCCATTTCCTTTATGAAGTGGATCTGATGAACCAGTTGTCCTATTTTTTTTATACAACTGAAGTAGCAAACAAGCCCATCTTTTGGTAAGCGGTTTCTGTAACCTGTAACGAGGTATTAATCGGCCGTTATCAACCCTGATACATTTATAACGGGTGAAACGGGCAACGGGTTGGTTGGCGGTGCTTGCGTGTTACGTAACTTGCAGTTATGCTTGCAGACAATGAAGACAGTGCAGAGCAAGTGACAAGCTTTAGCCATCACCTACTTGCTACAAAATATTGGTTCTCGCGAATATCTTGGGCAAATAAGAAACGCTACGTCTCAGCTTTGTTAGAAGACGTTCGAAGTGCATGGGCTCTGTCTTTGCTCCTTAAATCCATGTGGAACTGTCGTCCAAAAGATGCAGTGTTATCCGCAAGCGAGTAAGTATATTTTTAAAGAAAGCCCAGTTATTATATGCTAGTAAAGAAGCAATTTTGTCGAGTTTTGAAAATAAATAAGACAGATATGAAGACATAACAATTGAAGAACCGCTGATAGGTTAAGTAAAGGTGATTAATGATGTTTATTTACATCACTAAGAAACTCTTATCAATCATTCATTATCTTTACCCGAAACTCTGGAAGTTGTGCTGATTCCATCTTACAGGCAACCAGTCTGGAGTAGCTACGATCAAGTGCCGATGGATCACAATAGAACAGCAATGCCAATAACCACTCTTGCTCAAGTTATGAAGAATGATCGCTTGTGGTTTCTCACCCTAGAATCGGTTAGAAGGTTGAATATTCAATAATGTTTAACGTCTACTTTAGACTAGAACGAAAACCACATAGATTGACTCAGTCGTGGCTCTTGGAAAATCTATTCTAAGGCTTTGATTTAGTGGGTAACTTATACCGCTTTTCTCTTTCTCTGGCAGATTAATCGGAATCAGAGTTAGAGATCATATTTTAAAGGTGTTAACTGTGGTTAACCCAACAGAGAATGTATTACTAAATATGTCTGCCAATTGAATACATTAAAGATATTGTTGTTACCCTGTTTTAAAAATCGTAAAAAATCGATGTAAAATACATAAAATAGATCATGCATAAACTTCTTCCAACGGCCACAATTATTCAATAAGCTTTTTTTAGACTATTAATAATAAGAATAATCAATTTATTGGAAATAAGATTTGCCGGTCAAATAAAGTTCATAAATATTTTTTTTATTAATTTTAAAATATAATAATTATTGAAATTGTAAATAGAAATAATATTGTAAATAGTCACGTAAGTAAATACAGTCTGATTTAGAAAATCATTTAATTTACTAAATACATCTATTGGATTTTGCATGCAAAATCTTCCACGAACGCCTTTACAGTACGGTCACAGTTCAGAGACAAAGAAAGAACCAATGACATAAAGAAATACATTAACTAGCATATTCTCTAGGAAGCCCAGGCCATGGTGCTATCGGAATTGCTGACAATAGCAGGCGGGCCAGTCATGTGGGCAGTGTTGTGGCGCGCGCAGGTGAATTTAATTATTTAATTTTGGTATCAACACCTTGCATGAACCTACTATAGTTCGTCAGTCATCATCATTATCATAATCCGCTTGTAGAAATCCACTGCAGGACATAGGCCTCTCCGAAGCTGTGTCATGACGAATTGTCTTGAGCCACTTCCGTCCACGAGCTTACCGCAACTTTTAAGAAGTCATCTTCCTATACGACGTCGTTTCATCCAGCCTTTCTATTCTGTATCTGAAAATCACACTGTTACGAAAGTTTGACAAGTTTCACCTGTTGTTTTGATTTTCATTTATAACTTTACTTGAGATACAAGTTTTCTTGGTAGTTTACGTGAGTTATTATCATTATGGCCACAGAATACGGGCTTTTGATGATCGTTTGACTTGTCAAACGTTCGTCATCGAGTCACTACTCGACTAACTAACTAGGCCTGTAAATTCCCCAGCTTCCATACCCTACGAACTAGGCAATGCTCCCTGACAGATAAAAGTCACCTCAAGACGCCTGTAAAAATAGTAGTTTTCATCCGATGTTAATTATGTGCACTACATTTTTCCGAGAATCGACCCGCAGGTTCTATACGAGCGGTACCGAGACTTGCAGTTGCAGAATTTGCAGGAATGTATAGTGGTCAACGATCAGCCGCTTGAGAAGATGCCGCTGCAGGCTACGCCGGAAAAAGTAAGACGAAATCGCATCTAGTTTTTCTACACAGGTTTCCAGCTTATTGTATCTATCCCAAGTTGCTATCCCAAGAGGATGTTATATTCTACACACCAATAACAGGAACTTAACAAGCAAATTTTGTTTTACACCTCTTCGAAATTCGTTAAATGAAGTAACTGTGTAAGCATCAGACTTGGACAAGCACAAAGAACAAAAAGCAGCTAATTTAGGAGAATTCCAAACAATTTCAAAAACATGTTAACTTCCCAGCATTTCCCAGTCTATGTAAAGTGGCGGATGGTTTTATTTCCCATTGTATGGACGTGAATATTGTAAATCGTGTGTTAGTTAACACAAAGACACAACTAGACGAATTGTGACTCAGTGCATGAAAAGTTTTTGTTCCTTTCCAGGGAAAGAAAGAGACACCAGGTCGAAAAGTCTCTGGTGGAACTCCTGATACAAGCAAACAAACTCAACAGCAACCAGGTCGAGCCCAAAAAGAGGTTATCTCATTAATGCCATAACTACTAACCCCGGTCTACGAAAATAGCAATGGCAATAAAAGCGCTTACGACTGAAGAAATTTCACCTTACAACTAAAACTTATTAAATAAAACACTTACTATCTATTTACAAGAGGGAGGTTTATGCTTAGAAAATTCATATTTAATTTGGTCGATGACGGTGGATAAAATTGCGTGGCGCCTGCCTACGCGTTTACGTATGTGATTGCCCAGGAAGAATAAGGTTTTTTTTTTAGCTGGATGCAAACTTAGCTGCTTGGAATGCGACAGTAAAGTCCTTACGTGACAGCCAAAAACTGGAGGAGTTGGAAATGACTTTCAACGATGGTACCAAAAGGAAGATCTGGAAGGTGAATCGTCCGAAGCCTGAGGCTATTGAAACCGTAGATTTCGTAAGCCATTTTGTTACTTGTTTAATGTTTTTACACATTGCTCGACGACGTAAGCCCGTTAATGCGTTTGCCGTTAGAGTTTGTATGTTTTTTATTGAAATCACATGGCTGGTTAGAAATGTCTTATAATTTATCTTTGAAATGGCTTATCCGATTATCATCCAGTCTTTTCGTAATCGTCTTCTTTGAATTCAAGAAAAGTTTGAACATAGTTTTTTGCGCCAAAAGTCATTAGGAAGCGCTGCAAAACTTAATGGAAAACATGTTGTGGGTCGAAGCAGCCGAGTTGAGTTAGTAGAGGTTCTACGCAATGTCACCTTTTACAAACAAAGTAGGTAACTAATATTTAATAATTGCTATCGCTTTCTCTTCGCCAATTTGACACCTTTCCACATACCTACAGCTGCAACTCTTGCCGTCTTCAATTGGCAAACGAGTCCTTTCCTTCCTACCCCGAACTCAGTTAGGAGACTATGCCCGAGTCAATAAGTACTGGGCGTATCTCGTTGATGAGTTCAGGGCAGAGCTGACTGCTAGGCAGAAGATTGACATGGACTTTGACAAGATAAATGTGAGTATTGTATTTCTAGCGCCTGCTAGATACCAAAAAGTAGTAAAAGTAAGACGTAAAAAAGTAGTTTCTAAAAGTAGTAGAGTTTTGTGAAAGAGCTCGTCCGGGAAGTACTACTATACCTATTTCAGCCACCAAGCAGTAATTTTCGCATTGCTGTGTTCAGATAACAGACACATGAAACTTTTCATTTTTTATGTCTCAGAGTCGGCAATGCGCGAATTTCTGTAAAAATAAACACTAGGAATTCGTGTGTCGTAGTTATGAGGAATTACAAGTACCATGCTACCAAAACACCCAGACCAGGAACAAATATCTGCAGAATATACATACATTCGTCCCGCAGCGCGAATTGACTTGCGTCGCAGTTGTTACTCGCCCACCGCGCCACCCCATTTGAATTCGAACTTTTCGCATCGCCACCGCCATCGTCACCACGTCAGTTTGACCGGGCCCTTCCAGAAAACATTAGCATTGGGCATGCCCAATTAACCCTTTATACACACGACATTTATACACATAATGTGGAATGGAATAGGAGAGCGTTCATGTCTTTTGAAGGAGAAAATCTTATCCAAGTTTTCCACGACTTCCTTTAAGTGATGCTGTTTTATTAAAGTAAACCTGCTTTATGTACATTTTCTCAAACCCAGTGGAATGGAGACATGATCTTCAAAAATGAGGGGAATATGCACTTCTTCTGGTTCTTAAACATCAGGAATGACCAAATTGATTGTTCTTCCTAACATAACGGGGTTTTTACGTTCTAAGACTGGTCTACATTTTATTGTACTTTACACATTACTCCGTGTTTCGTATCTATCTACTCGTGACAAAGTCGAAAGGTGGACGGGACGATATTTGAAACGCAGATAAAATATAAATGCGGCGTATACCTACTGTGATATACATCGTGACCTACCACAGATTAATGCACATTGAACTATCACTTGTGAACCGCAATTAAAAGATTATTTGCATCGATTGTACCTACCCATTCAGGATGTTATGCTACGCCACGACGTCAGCTTGGAGCTTGTGGAGCAGATTGACTTCCCAGTCGCCCCACCCAGCTCCCAAGGGAACTTCAGTAACGCACTCTCCCTGAAGATCAAACCTCTCCCCAGTATGAAAGCCAGTGAGAAATCGGCTGGCGTTTATTCACTGCGGCGCTTTCTCAGTGAGAAACTGAAGACAACTACGGTTAGTTTGTATTCCTATGCGGTAGTGTTTACTTATTTGAAGACCTTTGCATTTGACCACGGTAAAACTTTTTTTTTCTTCGATCGGTAAACACACACTGGCCAGTCTCGGGATGGCGCATAGCTTTTATCCATCACCTATTCAAGTCCATACTTTAGTTTGCGCTCTAGCTTCGCGTACGCTTTAGTAATTTTCTTTGTTCAGTTTGCTCCAGTAATAAATTTACTATCCTATAGCAACAGGTCCAGAAACCGATCCGCAACATGGCTGACCTCTCAGAGCGGCTTGAAAAACGAGGTGCAGCTGATGAAAACCTATGGAGATGGTGCGAGAGCATACTGCGTCATGCAAAGCCGGTCAAAAAAGATGAAATGGTTGGTCCCTTGGTGGTTGGTCATAGGCCGCGGTTACACTGCAAGTATCTAGTCTGGTACGATATAGCCTGCAGGGAAGTTCAGAAGTTTTGAAGGTTTTATTATATGGCAAAAATAAATGCATATTACGAACACGCATCATTGTATTTACTTTGATTGATCGCTGTTCGTGAATTTACCAAAGAGGAAAATATTCAGGCTTTTGCGGTGTATTTTTACACTGTCAAATTAAAAATAATACTTATAAGTAGATAAAATATTTCTTAAAAATACGAAACTAAGATAGGTAAAATCGGTGAAAAGGAGTTATAATATTTTCAGGTTCCATATTATTATGCAACTTTTTTACGGGCCAACTACACAATATTTAACTTTATAGGTGAGCTCGGAGAAAGAAGAGGGCGTGTTGTCTCTCGGTAACGCACATTTCCCTTGTCCTATGATGAAGCACGGCTTAGAAGTTCCTCTCAGAAAGCCGCTCTACAGGGACCCTGCGATGATGTAAGTGAAGAATTGAAACTATAGTGGCTGGATATAATATTAAAAAATTGAAAAAAAAAACGGCCACTATTTTTTGTCGATTTCACTGACATATAAGTTTTGTACGGCTCTATATCACGTTTACTTTTTATCAAAACGTCATCTTTCCTGACGTTTTGGCTGTGTTGCAACAGTTGTCACGGGTTGGCTGGAGTATAATGAGCTACCATTATTCATATTTAGATTAAAAAAGGTCACGTTTACACTACACTAATCTGTAATAATACTGGAAAATACTGATTTAACTGAGGTTTTTAGTTAATTTAGTAGTTCTTCTCCATGAGCATCCCCAACGACTTCGTCCGACGGTGGATCAACGAATACAGTAGAATCTACGCAAATTAGTGATAATAAGACCTACCTATTTTCAATTTTAATTTTAAGAATGTAAAAACAGTTCTGTTTAGTTCTGTCTACCATCTTAGATAAGCCTTGGCTAGGCATGTTTTCCCAGGTTGCGCTAAATAAGTAAAAGTTTTTTATCTCATTTTTCATTTTAGATGTTTGGATATTAGGAATACAAATAACTTCTATTTGAATGAACAGTTTAGCGTAGTTAATACGTTTCTGGATGCATAACACAGACCTAGAAGCCGTGGGTTGAGGCTAGTTTCAAATAAAACCGAAACGGTATTTTAAGAGTATTATTTTTCTCAGACCACCTGTAAAGCCGCGGCGAAATATATCGGACGCTACCGTGGTGCAGGCTCCGCAAGAACAAGGGACGAAACGGTACAGCCTCTGGACTCGAGATTTCTCTCAACTCTATCCAGTTTTCAAAATACCTTCGTATCAATCACCTATTTGATGTGTTTCGTTTGAATATTGCTAAAAATGGATTATGTTATGATTATGTAATAACAGAGAAGGACATATTACAACTATCAAAAATATATATCCTTATTTCATAAGTTTTTTTTACAGTTCACAAACACATTAGTCCTGACCGCACACTAGAATTTCCTTTATCGTAGGTATTAGGAACTACGAGTATCGTGGTACCTATCACAACACCCAGACTTCGATACCCGCAGCGGGAATCGAACCCGCAACCTTCTGCATTGCAGGGGTCGTCAATTGTTTCTGCTCACCTAATTTAGGAGTATGGATTTATTTCGTTTTTGGATTGATGGATCGGAATGATATAATAACATAGGCGAAATAAATTCGTATAGGTAGGTACCTACGTTATTAGAAAACCTTATATGCTACAAACTAAACCTTAAACTTTAACAAAAGCCTTACCATAAGTTTCACCGTTCAACGTTCCCACAAACGCGTCAATAATGTTTTCGAAGCCTTCAGTGAAGTGCTCTCTTGCCTTCAACTGCCCACTGGCCCACTTGGCGAGCTCAGACAATGACTCCGTCCACTTGTCACTCCAACACCATACCATGAATCCTTCAATTTTACTATATACCTAACACAGAATACGGGCTTGAGATGTTTAATTTAGTAACCTGTCTAAACAAACACCGGCATAATCAATATATAATTTTTTTACTTATTTTTTTTACTTTATCATAAGTCTATAGGTAGATAGAAACGTGAATAAAATTACAATTCACGCTACGTAATAGGTAGTAGGTAGAATGTTAAGTCCCTTGGGACGAGCCATGTTCTATTCTAATACCAAATTAAACACTCCGCTTTTAAAAAAAATCTTTGTAATGTTAATCTCTGTAATCAAATTCTGACTTTGACTTTTCACAAATGAAGGCGTGACTGGCGCTGCATGAGTAGTCCGAATAACCGTGGTTGAACAAGTGCCTATATGCTGGACCGCCTGGAACAATGATGAGAAAAAAGTTAAGCCTTGATGTTTTTTGACTTTAGATATAAAATTTATCAATTATGGAAATGTTATATTATTTCTTTACCTATGAAATTGAATGAATGAATGCAAAATACTTTATTTTAGGTACACCACAAGATCACAAAAACTTACTAAAACTACAATGTACGTTATAAGTATTCCGCATTGCCGTTTTGTATGGGAAAATATAGAATTCGATTTAGCTTCTTTGTTTTGTCGATTTGCAACAAAAAGCCCAATATTGTTTTTACACTAACATAAAAAGACTGCAACCTCAGCTGTACGGGGCGTCTACGACATTCGGATACGACATCAACATTTCTATAACGAAAGCGGTATAACCATTATCACACTTTTCGTTCGTTCGTATCGGTATATTCCCATCTGTCACCCAGCTCTGTCCCCCTAGGGTGACAGTTGGGAAAAAAAAGTTCTATCTGTCCTCTCATCATTAACAGGGGGACAGACAGAACTATTTATTCCTTCCTGTCCTCCAATAAAAAAAAACCTTTAATAGGTACACTATGCACACATAAAGCTGTATATATTCAGTCTGTTTAGGTATTAAAATCGCAAAATTACAAGGGGTAGGAACACTGTCGTTAATATTGCGTGTCGTTTGAGATGCCTTGTCATGTTCGTAAAAAGTGTGTTTTAGAGTCTATGTTTGCAACAGTAATGAAATTATAGGTAACAAAAAGTAAATAAATTACCTACTGTTTAAAAAAAAACATTATTTTGAATTTAGAATTCCAAGTCAAACCGCAGATATTTCAGGTCAAAGTGTCCAGTTCGATAAAACGACAATTTACAATTACTTTTAACGTACATTACCTATGACTTTTTTGGGTTTTTTGTTCATCACGGTCATGGTGATGGTGGGTTACCACAAAAAAATGATGATGATAACATCTACCTACATACATATTTGTACATACTTTATATTTGATTAGGTTTGTCTTACCATCATCGTTGTCTATAAATGACAATCCATCACTTATAGCCTCAAGTACAGCTTTCTCTGTGTCATCATTGATCTTGGCGAGATAGCCGCCCTCCCCTTGACAGATCACCTTCGCGGTTGGTACGGTAGCTCCTTCACCGTGGAACTTGTAGCATTGTCCGGTCTGGTGGTTGAACTCGTATTCTGCGCAATTAATTTGCTTAGAAACCGATTGGAAGTATAATTAATGGTAGGTGTATTATAAATTATTGTAATCATAGGCTATATAATATGCTACATGCACAACCCAGGACATACCTGGTTTACCTACTTGGGTTGTAGATAGGTACATCTTAAAACAGCCCGTATTGCACAAGCATTTAAAGCACCGCCAGGTAATTCGACGCTAGTCGCATACATTTTACTGAGTTTATAACGTGCCAAAACAGTGAACGAATCGTACAGAATTCCATACAATAATAAAATTGACGATGTAAAACAAAGTAATCAGACCTTGTGTTATGGGAACTACATGACTGATATACTAAGTTACTTATATTTTTTTTGTCAAGACATAGATAAGTACATATTAGACAAAACCCAGACCCGAGACAAATATTTGTGGATCATAACACTCGGCGGGAATCGAATCGAATCGTCGAGATAAACTTACGGTCTCCGCAGGCAGATTCAGATGCAAAGCAGGCGTAAGGTAGCCGCTGGTCGCAGGTCACTTTGTCCGCGGTGCCGTCAGCCAAGAAGACCGGGCAACGCTTATTGTCACATGGCTCCATCTGCAGACCAGCCGACCCTGCGAATTCCATTCATCCTCATCACTAATTATAGGATCCTTCTCAGTACCATTAATTTCCCCCAAAGCGGCTTATGTGATTGAAATGCGCTTTTTTAATTGATTTGTATGACATCAAGGATAATTCTAAGATATTTTTTTCGCCACAAGTGACAGGGGGGGCCGTTGCAATATAAGAATCTGATCTTTTGACAAAACAAACACGTCTCGTGTTTGTTTTGTCAAAAGATCAGATTCAGCGGGACTCGAACCCGTATCTTCATCTGAATATCTGTAATCGAAAATGCGATGATCATTTCCGTCATGAATCGAGTGATGCTATATCCAAATTGATCAGCGTGTTACCTGATCTTAATCCGACTCCAGAGTACAGGACGGGTAGCGATGAATACGTTGTAGATTGGAGTCTATTTATGGTGGACGTGAATTTCGCCGTCCAAGGTGACGCTAACAGTGCCGCTGGAGATATAAAACAATTAAAGGGTATGAATGGGCGGATGGGCGGTGAAAACTTTCTATGAAAGTCTCTGTTATTTGAAGTTGGAAACGTGAAAATTTTAATAACAGTTACTGAGCTTTAATAAATAATGTGTTTAAGGGTTTTTGGATTTTTACAATGGGAGTGAAAGTGTGTATAGGAGTATGTTTTTTTAAACACGACTGCACGCGTTCAAAGCCCCTGGCAATAGCTAGTATTTCTATAAATCTGTCACTAGGCATGAACTTATTAGCTATCAAAGTTTAGTGCAAACGAAGGTTAGTCTTGGAGGTTACCCAGTAAGCAAGAGTAAACCTACTTTAAAGCTAAGAATTTAATTAAGAAAATTAGAATCGATCAAATTGTATTACCTCAAAAAAAAAAATTGTAGTCCAATTTGGTTGATTCAAATTTTTAGGGTACCGTTCCAAGGAACCTATAAAGGTCGCAATGCCCGTCCATCTGTCCACCGCTTAGCTCAGAGACAATTTTTAACTTGAAAGCTGTAATTTGGCATGGATATATAATAATCACGCCGACAAAATAGTAAAAAAAAACTTGAAGAAAACATATTTTTAGGGTACCCTCCCCAGCACGTACACAGCTAAGTAGGCTTTACAAGTTAACGAGTAATAGTCGATCAACTTATAAAAAAAAAGTTTCGTACAAATTCCATTGAAAATAACTTACAAGTTGTTAGTCGTTTAAAACAGGTAGTAAATTATAAGTTTATGAGCAACTACCGGACACAACATTGCGCGCTTTTGACGGTTTTTTATGAATCGTTTAATGAACACATCAGAAGAAACTGGCATGCGGCATGCCCTAGAACTAAAACCTAAAATAAAAAGGACATCGTGTTCATTTATTGATTGAACTAGGACATTCAACAGGGACAACAACAGCTGACAGAAAATACATGCAATATCAAAAATAACTACCTATACATGGTGAAAACTGCTTGGCAATTTTCACAATGTGCAAAAGAAAATGCGCTTTACTCACCTACTGTGGAAAAGTAAATAAGTGTCATAATATTCGTCCATGAATGAAATAAGACTATTTTAGTAGGAACCTACACCCCATTTCTTGGTATAATCACGGATCTTACTTAAGCTAAGTAAGTACTAGGATATTATAAGGGGCATGCATGTGTAACCTCAGTATTAATGCTCTTAAACTTGTTTGTTTTTTTTTGAAATTAAGATTTTTAAGGTTTCCTAAGTTCATTCTACCTACTTCAAGTGGTTTAACAATGTCTACGTAGTAATTTCTTCCACTGAATACCTACCTACTATGATGCCTTAATTATAGACAGGCTCTAGGTAGAGGTATTAAGGCGGATTATTTACCTTCATTATGACAGTTGGTACGGGCAGTTTTCCAGTCAGCTGGTTCTTGGTGCACTTTGAGCCAGCCTTGGAGTTCAGGGTAGTGCTCGTAACCTGGCCAGCCATGTCTTACTGAACCTAAAATACCAGAAACTGTAGATACATAACCTAGGTACATTATTATCTAAGTAGAAGGCAAGGGAGGCTGATTCTATTGAAATTGAAACTGGTACAGCCTGTAAGTTGAAATAAGTTGAACATTTCAGAGAGGAGAGGTTTATAGTCTAGTAGCGGAAGTAAAAGTGTCGGCAGAACCTATCCCTGTCAGCAAGTGTTCGGAGCCTCTACAAGTGTGTTTGATGTAGAGTTTCGTTTTAAAACACACGTTTATACCTACGTCAGGATCGTAGCAATTGAAATCCAAGTTAACTCTACTCTTTATGGCATGGCTTCTCAGATCCTTACATAATACACAGATGTAAGAGGATGCCAAGTTATCAAAGGGAATAGTCAGTGACACGTCCAAACATTATCAACTTCCGTAGCTAACTTAACCGAAAGTTCATGGGAAATAGCTGATAACTGCTTTACCCAAATGAATTCTCTTATTAATATATTTACACTGAAACGTCAGATAATGCTTAAAATATTCAAAACTAAGTACTTACTCTGTCTAGTACTAATATCTGATTTTCCTACGTGAATGAAGGTAACACGCGTGATTTACGCAAACCCTAGTCACAGATATTAAAATACGACTAGGGTAACATGTGAGAGAAATTCCTAAATTCTATCATACACTTTGTAATTGTCAAAATAAAACACTACCTATATCAAAATAGAAACACACGGTATCATTCGTGAATCAAATCCACTGTCGTAAAAATATTGTATCTATCTATGTACCTACCTATGTGAGTTTTGATGTCAGAATGCATAACACAGCTTTATTAGTCAAATAAATGGGTAACTTGCCTATCTACTAGTACAATTATAAAATAGGTAGGTACCTATCTTATATAATTATTTGCATTTTTACCTTGCATAGGCGCGTAAATATTTTAAAACACGAGGGGGGCAAAATTACCTACACTTTACTTAGTGTTTTATTTTAGGGTTTTTTGTTTTTTTATTGATAAATGATAACTGGTGTTTTGGAAATAACCAGATTCTTAGTAGGTAATAAATACAAAAGTAGGTAGGTAAGTATAATGTTTTTCCTACTACAATAAATTTAATAAATTTTCCCTGAAATTAAAGTTAATTTCTGTCTTCAGTACAAACGGAGAGATTGTAAAATGGCACAAGTAGGTACTTAGGTACTTACCTACCTACAACAAATTAAGTATGTCACCGCTTATTTTTAATTAGATACCGTCCCGTTGGTATTAATTTAATAAAACAAATGTCTGTATGCTCTACAAATATTTGTTTCGGGTCTGGGTGTTTTAAATGTATAATAAATAAATATGAATAATAATAATTATGGACATTTTTCACACAGCATCATCTAGCCCCAAACTAAGCAGAACTTATATTATGGGATCTACATAACTGATATACTTTTTGTAAATACATACATATTATACATGGAAAACACCCAGACGCGAGACAAATTTACAGATCTTACAAACATTTATCCCGCGGCGGGAATCGAACCCGCAACCTTCTGCGTCTCAGTCGGGCCTTCGCCCACTGAGCCACAGAGGTCGTACACATAGATAATGTATGTATTGACAAAAAATAGTAAAGTGCGTAGTATATCTTTAATGTAGTTCTCATAACACAAGCTTTACTTACTTTGGGGCTAGATGATGCTGTGTGGAACAATTCCAGTATTGTTATTATTATTAATAATACGTACGTATTATTAATAATAATAACAATTAATAATACGTTAAGGTACGTACCAAAACACGATACACCTAAGTGTACAAATATGACAATCGTTTTAATAGTTTCCAACATTATTACGGTTATTCGATAACTACTACAGGCAGTACTTATGCTAAAAAATATAATGTCGTTCTGATTTGAAATACAGAGGAAGCTAGCTCTATATAAAGGATTTGTTCCCCGCTATCAAGTTGTATTGAGGAATTTCAGGTCACACCACATAGGTATTTAAGTTATTTTTAGCATTGTAAAACCCCAGTGATAACGGATTTGTTTACAAGTAGAAGCTCGTAAACAAATTGTTGAGATCTTAGTTAATCTTTGGTTACCTACCTAACTTTTCAAACCTCTGTGGTGCAGTGGGCGAAGTCCCGCTTGTTTGTTTTTTTTTCATAATTAAATAAATAATGCTGGCTATTTTTCACACAGCATCATCTAGCCCCAAATTAAACAGAGGTTGTATTATGGGAACTACATGACTGACAAACTACTTATATAAGTAGATCCACAAATCTTTTTTATTGTCATCTTCCTCGACGTGGAGATGGTTTTCACGCTGCTAGCCTCTTACTGAACCCATCTAGCACCCCAACCCAGGATCAAGCAGACCGTGGCGTCTTTTTTCGAGAAACGGAGCTACTTCGTATCGGTCAAGCAAGTGTAGTCCCAGCACCGACCTCTGCCGTAGTTCCACAAGGAAGCTGTATCTCACTTGCCTTATATGCCCGATACAAGTACAAAATCTCAACTCTAAAGAGTGCTCTTAGGAACAGGCAATCTGACGTCACGCTCGACGTTTGCAAAGAGAGCGCGTTGATAGAGGACCAGTTTAAAAAAGATACCCCTCCCATATCAGGCAAGCTTTTAAGAGGTAACGATTGTGCATATAAGCAAAATATGTCTTTGGGCAATTCGGGTAGGTACCTATAAATAAATAAATAATAAATAAATAATGCTGGATATTTTTCACGCAGCATCATCTAGCCCCAAATTAAGCAGAGCTTGTATTATGGGAACTACATGACTGATATTACTACTTCTATACTTTTTTTTGTAAATACATTTTTAATAAACATATACAACACCCAGACCCGACACAAACATTGGCTAATCGTACAAACATTTGTCCCGCAGCGGAAATCGAACCCGTAACCTTCTGCGTCTCAGGCGGGCCTTCACCCACTGGGCCACTGAGGTCGTCACCTATCTAACCTAGGTTTTCAATTTGTCCGAATTTCCAATTTGTTGTATAGTTAAAAGGTGGGTACTTTCAAGCATGCCATAAAATATCAGCGAAAAAACAAAAAGAGAGATAATTGCAACAAGATTTTAAACTTGTGACAAGTGTAAACGATAACTAGTTACCAAAAACAAAAAAACAAACACGCTCACGACTGTATTCCACATGATGGACATCCTCAGATACATACCTACTCGATGATCTACTTTGAGGATACCAAGTAGGGGGTAATCAGAGGCACGCCCAAACAATACATCTGGCACATACCCGCGTTTTGCAAGTACTTAGCATTCCACGTGACAGGTTTCAAGCCCATCTCCGCTTATTGGAACACTAACACGATGTTTCCCCCTCTTTGAGTATTTTTGTTCTGTGGTTTTCCTTAACCGTTTGATTACGTGTTAATATAATGCACATAATTTTTTCAAATGGAAAAATCCATTAGTGCAGGACCGGGTTCGAGTCCACGACCTTTGTTACATAAGTGAACATTTATTCTACAATAGAATAGGTGTAATTCGCGATTATAACAATTAAGGCTGATTTAAAGGTAGACCATAATTATTATATTATGATGATGTGCGAAAATGCCCAGCATTATTCAGGTAAGTAGGTAAGTACATACTATGTTATTTCAAAAACGTTTTTATTTTAACGGTATGTTAATAATGACTACAAATTTGTCAATCTTTGGTTTCTAACAATCGTTGACAATGTCAAATTTCGAATATGACAGTGACAAACAACAAAGTCAAGTCATGTATGTCAAACAAAAGAAACAATATTTTCTCTGAAAATTGGTCGCAATCCGCAAATTTCTGAAATACGTACCTATTTCTTCAATACAAATTTTAGCAATAAGTCAATAAAGAAAGTTATTTTGGAAAGTGGCAAAGCAGAGCTCGTTTCCAATATAACATGAGTAATTTTTGAAATTCGGTACACCACAAGCAGTAAAAATGAGTAAACACATGTATTCGACAGCGAATCTTTCGGACAAGGAGCTAAAAGAACAAGGGAATAGAATGTTCAGCTTGCGGAAATACGAGGATGCTATGAACTGCTACACAAAAGCCATCGTAAGTTGCTTTTCTACCTATATATGCCATGACAAATACGGGCTAAATACAAATACGATATAGGCTTGGTTTTTGGCCTTGTCTACATCAGACACATCCATAAAAAACTAAAAAATAAAACAAACACGCTCACAACTGTAGCCCCCATGAAGTACATCTTCAGATACATACTCAGTGTATAGATCCTTGAGGTTGCATTGCCACTGGTCACCAGGGGCTAGATTTTAACGTTTATAAAATAATAGTAAAGTTTTGCTAAATTTCAAAACCTCTGTGTTTTCCATCGTCTATTGCAATTTAAAGGTTTAAAATATGGATATTACAACTTATTAGTCTCTCAATATGATTGCCAATCACTAAAGTTTATTCTGGAAAAATTAACATGTATGTTGTATTTTCTAGATCAAGAACCCA
The DNA here is from genome assembly GCA_961405105.1 of Perizoma affinitatum. Taxonomy (NCBI): domain Eukaryota; kingdom Metazoa; phylum Arthropoda; class Insecta; order Lepidoptera; family Geometridae; genus Perizoma; species Perizoma affinitatum. Next base: position 3,932,795 of record OY560199.1, read on the forward strand.
TCAGTGGCTACGTATTTCACAAACCGAGCGCTCTGCTACCTCAAGCTAAAGCGTTGGGAGCTGGCATGCCAGGACTGCCGTCGGGCACTGGACATAGACAGCAATCAGGTCAAGGGGCACTTCTTCCTGGGACAAGCCTTGGTAGACCTGGAGTCTTATGATGAAGCTATCAAGCATCTGCACCGAGGTACTTGCTACAACTACATTAGTAATTAAATTTTCTTTAAAAAATATCTCTTCTAATTTTTACTGCTTTTACAGTGTCCTTTTGACTCACAGGCCTCTTCCATTTTTTTATGTTTCCCTCTCCCTCATGCAGCTCTAGTTCATAGTGGCCCGGTGACCTAGGTTGTCCGACCAGTAGTTCGAAGGCTGTACCTATCAAGTTATTTTACAGTGTTTGACAACACAATGTCAATGCTTGAATGTCAGGCAGTAAAACTTTCACTTGATTTGTAATAGTAAAGTAGAGCTCCTTTGTGAAAGAACTCGGCCAACGAAATACTACGACCGTATTTGAGTCTGCCGCCAAATAATACGGCAAGCTATCATTGATGTGTTTCGGTATGATGGGTGCCGTTGAAATTACTGGCCCGTGAGACTTTTCATCTTTATATCGCGCGGTTTTAGGTATAGCGAGTAGAACCGAACAAACATACTGGCATTTTGAGCGATCGCGATCTGACGACGTTGGATGACGTCCGACCATTGCACTAGTCAGAAGATGAATGTCAAGCGAACATTACCCAACAAAAGAACTGCGTTTTTGAACGATTTGAAGTCGTTAGTAAATCTGGACGGAGGGTTTTCTAACGAAGTCACACTAATCACAGCAAAAATGTAAAGTCAACACAAGCAAACAAACCCACCGGAACGGATTCCACTTTCTGAAGGGATCTGATGATGATCGGACAAAGTTTCTGAACTTTCAGTTCACTGGCCTATGTATCGATTTTTGACTCTCACCTTGAGATCTTGTACTCACAAAAAGTATAATATATAAGAATATTGGGTGTTTATTTATTTAGACACTGAGTGGTATTAAAAAATGAATATCCTGCTATTGCAGATGTCATAGGCGACGGTAACCATTTACCATCTCGTGTGCCCCGTCTATGCTTGTTTACCTCCAAATAACATTAAAAAACATCTATTCTAGCGTGCGACTTGGCTCGCGATCAGAAACTCAACTTCGGAGACGACATAGCAGCACAGATCAGGCTCGCGCGCAAGAGGCGATGGCAAGTGCAAGAAGAAAAGAGGATTGCACAAGAGATTGAATTGCAGTCATACTTGAATAGGTAGGTCCAACTTATCCTTAGCACTCCAGGGGGTCTAGACAAATACCCCAGGCAGTAGTCACGTGATATTTCTACTTTCCATACTGTTCAATCTATCCGCAGGCGTTAACGCGAATACTGGTATATTATGACAAGACACCCTGGCATTCCAGACATAATAGAAAGTAGATTGTGACTCCACCAAATCGATAGATAGACTAATTTAATAATTTAATTTATAAGACATTATAGGTCAAAAGCCGACTTCATATAATGGAAAATTGATAAAAAGTCCAACCCATTTTATCAGCATTTTAGGCAGAACTAATTTTAATGTCTTAATAGTCATTTGTTGATGTCTATAGCACCATGTTTAGATTAAAGACATACCTTTATCATGTATCGTGTGTAGTGTTATAGCAAAATAAACTATATTCTATTCTAATCAATAAAGACAGGTCAAATTAAAAATGTATCGAACTTACTTATGTAGTACTTACACGGAGACCGAGTTTGGGCAAACGTAGTGTGGGGCGTAACCCGGCTAGGTGGAGACATGACTTATGAACAGCGACGGACAGAAAGTTGATGAGTCGAGCAGAACACCGGGCTCAGTGACGCGTATTTGGAGAAGCTTATGTACCTACACCAGTGGACTAATATGGATTGATGATGTTTAATATGAAATTTAAATCCTTATTTTTCACACTTAGTATTTTTTCATAAAACTTAGGTACACTCTTGAAGTACCCATTAAAAAAATACATTTAAAATCGATTCACAATTGGCGAAAGTATCGCGTAACGTACCTACATCCAAAAAAATACAGAGACTTGAGAACCTCCTTCATTTTTGATTTTTGAATTCGGTTGAAAAACGTGTGTATGGACTATGTATTAGTTATTGTTATTTGTATTTCCAGGCTAATAAATGAAGATATGCAGCGGCGAATAGAAGCGCTGAAACTGGAAGGCAAGGATGACGAGGACGCACTTTCAAAATCATCCAAAATTGAGGAAGAATGTGTACGTATTCGTAGCCTTGCAGTTTGAGGTCATTAATATGAAGCCCGGTCAATATGACGCGGTATCGGTGGTGATCAAAGGAACGTTATCAAGTTGTTGTCAAAGTTAGCGTGAATAGACTGCCACCTCCGGCGCGTCAAATAAAATTATAATTAACTAGCTTTGCCCACGGCTTCGCCCGCGTGGTACCCGGATAAAAAGTAGTCTATGTGTTATTCTGATGTATAAGCTACTTTACTGTAAAGTTTCATCAAAATCCGTTCAGTAGTTATTGCGTGAAAGAGTAACAAACATCCATCCTCACAAACTTTCGCATTTTTAATAGTAGTAGGAATATAATAGTAGTAGTTTTGGATGTATTGGGATTATGGGTAGGTGCAAAAAAGTACAATGTTATAACTATAATAATAATATTAAACATTTATTTCAGGCAACAAAATAAAAATTATGACATCTGTTCTTTTCCTATGAAATTGTCGTTTTGTATGGAAAAATAGTCATCCGATTTAGCTTTTTTGTTTTACCGATTTGCCACGAATGACCCAATATTGTTTTGAACAACTTTATAAAAAGTCATACTACAAGGTGTCCAGAAAGGGTATCGGGTATTTGTAAGTTCAATAAAACAAAAGTTATTTGTATGCAATAAAAAAGTTTATTGTTTATTATTAGCATATGAATTGGAGAATTATTTGGAAAATATGATGTTATCCAAATGATGACCGTTACGTTGCTGGCACTCTTCTAAACGGGAACGAAGATTGGCGATAACACGTTGACTGCTCAACGTCTCTATCGTGTGGAATATCGTACACGCCACGCGCCAAGTGACGATAGCATTAGGAAATGGATCAGGATGTTCGAGAATACAGGTGCGACAGTTAAAATTCAAAACTCTGGTCGTCCTCGTTCAGTTCGCGATGAAGAAACAATTAAAGAAGTTGAGGCGTCGGTTCGTCAAAATCCGTCTTTATCCATCCGAAAGCGAAGCCAAGCGTTGAACATCAAAAAATCGTCTTTACATTCGATTTTAAAGAAAGACTTACATCTAAAGCCTATAAAATTCAATTGGTTCAAGAATTAAAGGATACGGACTATGCTGCAGCGATTTAACAACTTTAACAACATACTGTTCAGTGACGAAGCAAATTTTCACCTGAATGGTCATGTTAATAAGCAGAATTGTCGGTACTGGGCAGTGGAGAATCCGAGACGAAAGCATGAAAAGTAAGGTTTATCAAAATAATCCGACGAATCTAACCCAGTTGAAGCAAAACATCAGGTCAGAAATGGCAGCAATATCGATAGCTATGTGTCAACGTGTTATCGCCAATCTTCGTTCCCGTTTAGAAGAGTGCCAGCAACGTAACGGTCATCATTTGGATAACATCATCTTTTCCAAATAATTCTCCAATTCATATGCTAATAATAAACAATAAACTTTTTTATTGCATACAAATAACTTTTGTTTTATTGAACTTACAAATACCCGATACCCTTTCTGGACACCTTGTATAAAATATCAGATTATTGAGATGATAAAAACTCTTGGGATTGAAAATGCTCCAACTCGTTGTTTTGTAAAAGGATAATTAAAAATAATAACCAGCCTTGTTTTCTTGACTTTCTTTCCTGGCTTGGTCGCGGAAGAACAGGCAGTAGATAAAACCGACGTTTCAAAGTGATCCTTGTGATTTTAATATTTTTGACTTTGACTTTGACTAAAATCAAAAGCCAATGCAAGCTCAACTGTTGTTTGAAACGGATCTGTTTTCAATTCGTGAATATCAACGTTGTTCTCCAGACATCCACGAGGTTCGCTTCGAAATCTACATTTCCAGAACGAAAGCGGTTGAACTAATAACGTACGCTTTCGTTAGAAGTGGTAGATCCATACAGGTCGTTATTATTGCGTGCCGTTTGAGAAGCATTGTTTCCTCGTCGCAATTCATGTTCGAAAATAACGCGAGTTTGCGAGAGTCCATGGTGGCAAATGTAATGAAATTGGAGCTAAACAAAATGTATATTTGAAAAACATTAAAATTAATTTAGAATTCTAAGTCAAACCGCAGATATTTCAGTTCCTTTGAACTCAAACAACAAACAAACAAACACACTCACGATTGTCTTCCACGGCATGTCCACCACGGCATCCTCAGATACATACTCAGTGAGTAGATTTTTGAGAATACCAAGTAGAGGGTAGTTAGAGACACGTCCAAACATTACATTTGGTACATGCCCGCGTTTTGAAATATTACCTATTACCTTAGAGGCTGACATAAAACAAAACAATCACGCTTACGAATGTATTTCCCTTGATGGATACCCTGAGATACATACTTAATGCATAGATCTTTGCATACGCCAAGTAGGGGGTAGTCGGAGGCACATCCAAACATTACATTTGGCTGCCCCCGTTTTGCAAATAGTTTGCATTCCACGTGACTGGTTGCAAGCCCATCGCCGCTTATTAGAACACTACCTGATGGCACATGCCTTAGAATTTTAGGTTCTAGACTATGCCTAGTTTATAACTATGACTGATGTTCACAGATTGAATTTTTCTTTTTTTGTTGCAGAATAATTACTCTAGTGAACTAAATAATTTATTTGCCAAAATGGACGAAAGGAGACGGGTAAGATTCTCATTTGTTTAAATAAATATGTAATAAATAAATACCAAACAGTCACATATGACCCCACACTAGGATTCCCTATATCATGGGTATCAGGAACTACGAGTACCGTGGTACCACAACACCCAGACCAGGTATACAAATATCTGCAGAATATGCAAATGTTTGTCCCACAGCGGGACACTCCCGTATTTAAGCGAAGAAGACGTTTGACAGCGGATGCCGCACCTAAAACAGCTTATTTATTAGATTTTTACCAAAAATAGCTATTTTTACTACCAGTTTCTTAAATGAAAAATTTCAACAATTCCTATAATAAAAGTTGTTTTGTGTAGAATAACCTTCTTTCGGGATAGTTTACATATTCTAGGACACCATGTATAGTAGAAACATTCCCTCTGTTTCCTAATGACGCGCTAACTTTAGCAGCGTGCATAAAGTTGTCTGCATCTTTCCTTTGTTTAATGTTAGAAAAGGACATGGCTAGAGTTAGAGACTTGCTAAGTTAGCGAGTGATTATGAAACTAGAGGGTTTATACGCGAGGGTTAATATATTTTGTATATTTTAGAAGCGCGACGTACCTGACTACCTCTGCGGCAAGATTAGCTTCGAGATCCTGAACGAGCCCGTGATCACTCCCAGCGGCATCACATACGAGAAGAAGGATATTGAAGAACATCTGGAGGTAACATTTACAATTATTATTTATTCATTTATTTCAGACAATACACCATAAACACTTAATACACAAGAAAATGAATTACAAACGGGATATATACGATGATTTGTGACTTTGAAAGTTTCCCGATATTTTGGCATAGTTGCATGTACTATGATCACGGGAGGAACTGAAGTCTTTGAGGGTTTTGAATGTAAGCAGAAAAATCGAAATCTACCCTCTCAATGCGAAAAAATATCGGGAAACATTCAAACTCACAAATAAATATCCCGTTTTGTTTTTCAAAGTATAAAATTCATTTATTCATTAAAATCACAAGGATCACTTTGAACTTTCACTTTTTTCACTGCATTGCAAAATTGTATCGCCACGCGAACACTTGATGATCACGGGATTCCTAGAAGCAGAGTCTGTAGCCGTCTTCACGATTGAAATTCGGGTACTTCTTGATTGCAATCGCTTCACGGACGATTCTATTATAATACTAGCGTTCACTAGAAATCATGAAACTCAATTCAGTAATTTGGTCCACAAGGTAACTACTTTGTTGACAATTTGAAAAAAAAAACTGTTTTGTTTTTTAGCACAGAATAATAAATAATACTTACGTACAGACTCACTCCAGTACCCTATTTTGAGTTTAGGTGACGCGTTTTTTTCTATCCAGAATACCTTAAAATACATAAAAAAAGTGTATTTAAGTAATATTACAATTTAGTCTATGTTAGGCTTTATCATCGATATAGTTTTACAATATAAAGTATAGTTGTCGTATAATCAAGTTTTTATTGGTTCGCTCGCTGCCGGCGCTTCGGATCCAACGCACCTTCGGATCGGGAGTCAGGGTACCGTCCACTAGGCCAACATTTGTTGCTAGTTTTTTTTATTTTAACACCCAATTGTCACACACATAGTCCTGACCCCACACTAGGACTCCCTGTATCGTGGGTATCAGGAACTACGAGACTTGAAACAAATATCTGCAGGACATACAAACATTTGTCCCGAGCCCGCCCCTCCACCGAGGTCGAAGATTGATTTTATTACTTTGTTCTTTATAATGTATCTGATGTCCACAGAGAGTCGGCCATTTCGATCCGGTGACGCGAGTGAAGCTAACAGCAGACCAGCTGATACCCAACTTCACGATGAAGGAGGTAATCGATGCTTTCCTTCAGGAGAACGAGTGGGCTCACGACTACTGAACGATTATCTGAATCACTATATATACAATGTCTGATTTTACTAACTGACTAATTGATATAGTTCTGAATAGAAATCATGGTAAATATCCCGGTTTTTAGTAAAAATTATGTTCCATGATGGTTTCAAAAGTTATAATACTGATAATTTAACATGCACGCTTGACGGTGTGATTACACGTGATGTATGATCAGTTTAAGAGACAGATGGTGGTAACTATGACCGCCAAAGCATACTGGAGAAGCTCAAGTAGCGCACATTAAGTTACAATAACTGTTTATTGTAACCTTTTTTGCGCTTTTTTTTTTGTAAAAGGTTACGTGGGTGACATTAGGAACACGCTAGTTCAGCAAAAAAGTTACATGTAACGCACGAAAAATTACAAAAAACATACCGTATACCGTTACATGTACGCAGTAACATAAAAGTAACATACCGTAGAATGGGGTGAATAAATGCAGGGCTCGATAAAACAGAAGCTAACTGGAAATTCCTCCAATAATAACAGTACTTTATTCAGTAAACAAAACAGGAAGACAGCAGTTATAACAGTACAGTACAATTTACATATAATCAAGTTCAGATCTAGATCTGATCTAGTTCAGTTCCTAGAAACAACTTTAATTTGGAGCTCAAGGTGCGGCAGTTAGTCGATCTGTTCGTTCGACGTGTTAAATCTCTCGAACCGCACACGGCGTAAGGAGGCCGATGATATATTGAAGATTGCGGGTAGTTTGTGAATAGAAGTGGCTCGTGACCGTTCGCCGTGGCAGCGGTGGACTTCTACATGCTTTTGATGCTGATGATGCTCGTAATGGTTGGATATATAATTATTAAAACCTTAATCAAATAAAATCCAAAGTGTAATATTACAAAAAGCCAACTCAGTTGCAGGTGGTTGGTGTAAGGAAGGGCTAGATGTAATTGCTTTTAATCACTTGTCAAGAAAATTGTGTACGAAGATTTCCTAGCTGTTAGTAATTCAGATTTCATAAGATAGTACCTAAATTATCGCATTTTTTTCATTCTCATCGTTTTTTAAATGTCGATCATTTAAATGTTTAACTATAAATGTCGATCATTACTATAGGCTTATTTTTTGTTTGAATACACACCGGGTTTTGTGTTCGTTTTACTGTGGTTGTCATGTTTTAAGCTCATAAAACACATTAAAATCTAGATTTTTGTACTTTGGTCGTTTTATTTATTTATAAACAAACACTTTATTGCACAATTTATAAAAAGTGACATAGGCAAACTTAATGCTAAAGCATTTTCTATCAGCTAATATAATTTGTTCAGATTTGCGTTAGGCGTGCTAAAATTGTTATAATTACCACTTTAATTTTATTAGTACAGCGTCAGCGTAATTTTATAATTTTATGTCAGCGACATTAACGATTTTTGGAACTCCAATCAGTATTTCTACATTTGAAATATGCGTCTTGGCAACACTATTTGCAATTTTAAGTTGACATTTTCTTTTGAAAAATGCATCTAAAAACTTAAATTGTTAATTTTTATTTTTGTTTTTGACTGTACCTAATAAATGTATAATGTATGCACATATTTATTATTACTTATCTTTGTCAGTAAATAAGATACGTGGGACCGGAAATGTTGGATTTTGATGACTGCAACAAGTTATAAATTGTGTTGAGCTACAGGCGGACCTGCGGTTAATTGCGCGGTAGACGCGTTCTGAAATGAAGGCGTGTTAACCGACGCGGTCAAATGTGCGGTAGACGCGTTCTGAAATGAAGGCGTGTTAACCGATGCAGTCAAATGCGCGGTAGACGCGTTCTGAAATGAAGGCGTGTTAACCAACGCGGTCAAATGCGCGGTAGACGCGTTCTGAAATGAAGGCGTGTTAATCGACGCGGTCAAATGCGCGGTAGACGCGTTCAGAAATGAAGGCGTGTTAACCAACGCGGTCAAATGCGCGGTAGACGCGTTCTGAAATGAAGGCGTGTTAACCGATGCGGTCAAATGCGCGGTAGACGCGTTCTGAAATGAAGGCGTGTTAACCGATGCGGTCAAATGCGCGGTAGACGCGTTCTGAAATGTAGGCGTGTTAACCGACGCGGCACCGTTGATATAGCGGATCGGTATAAATAAATAATGCTGGACATTTTCACACAGCATCATCTAGCTCCAAACTAAGCAGAGCTTGTGTTATGGGAACTACATGACTGATATACTATTTATGTACTTTTTTGTAAATACATACATATTATAAATATAAAAAAACACCCAGACCCGAAACAAATATTTGTCCCGCGGCGGGAATCGAACCCGTAACCTTTCGCGCCTTCGCCCACTTCGCCACAGAGGTATGACACCATATAGAAACAATATTTACCTGATTACCTCTACCCTCGGGAACGGAACCTATAATTGCTTTCGTTTTCATTTGATGATTGTATTTTTTTTTATCATCGAAACAGTTTGTAATGCCGTTTTTTTTTTACTTTAGATTTGTATGTAGGTTATATGAAAGGTTTTCTTCGCCACAAGGCAATGGAGAGCGCTGGAAAACACGTTTTAAATTTTGATAAAATTAACTTGCCAATGTTTAATTTCACCGTCTATCTATTCTTTATCTTGTTAGGTATAATGTTTTAAATGTCTTAAATGTCTTTTTACATTTTAGGTATAATGTAAGACATTCTATTGTAATGTCTATTGTAATGTGATTTAAGTTTGTGGTATCGAATCAGTAGGTACAGCGGTAAAGTCAACATGCTCTGAAATTCGCGGTTATTATAAGGGTTACCCTATTTTAGAGAATGTTGCACAGAATCGATACCAATCTATCTATACGAAATATAATGTAGTTCGTATGATATTTTTATGTATTGGTCATATTTATTTAATGTATGTTTAAAGCATAACTTTTTGTATTTTATCATTATATAATCGTTCTTGTCTGTATTACAGAATATTCAAATTTGATTCAGCATTTTTGTATTTTGTAGCGTGTAAGTAATAAACGTGATATAAGTACAAATTACGTTTTTTTATTTAACCTTTAAAACTCTGCGAACCTTAGCATTTTTAAAAAGCATGCGTGACTTAATAATAGTCACAAATTTCCACCAACAAATGGTCATCAGACAAATTATATTCCCTTATTATTCAGTTAATAAACTAGATACTTCTGCGCAAAACTTCGCGGATATTCTCTTATATTATCTTCATTTTTAGGGTTCCGTACTTTAAGGATTCCAACGGGACTGACTACATTACTAAGATTACGTCCGTCTGTCGTCTGTAATATTATCTTGCCCGTTGAAATTTTCACATCATAGTAAGTACGTGTTACCTCTATCGTGGCAAATTTTAATGAAGTCAGGACTGAAGGACTCGTGGAAAATGCAATCTTGTTATTTTTTAAAGAATTAAATTGTGAGTTGTTTTAGGAGGTTGTCCGTTTGTCTGTGAGATATGTATAATTTATCTCCGAAATGGCATATCGGATTATAATCAGATCTGATTGTTTTTTTTTTGCAATAATTATATTGTCTTCAACGATTCTCTTGTTAACTGAAATAATTATAGTTATAGTTAGTTAACTTTAAAATTATAATTATGTTATTTAATCGCGAAAGTTTGAAAAGTACAACTGTGCTGAATATTTTTTTTTCCGTCGTATTTATTTTTTATTTGTAATCTTGCATCGTACATAGCACGCCATCATGACGGTGTACCCACATGTTATTTTAACAAAATGTTATGTTTAAGATAATAAAAGTATTTTCTGTAAAAAAGTTATCGTTTTATATGATGAATAAAGAAACATACAAAGCAAAATTTCATACGGTTGTGTCGAAAACTAAGAAAGATACATTTTAACCGTTTGGTCCCATAGTGCGTCGTAGGAAGCCGGGTAATTCTAAATTCTGGAATAGATTTACGTAAGTAAAATTAGTATTCGCTGCATGATCAGAGTCAAACTTTAACCATTTTCTATAAAAATGTTATTTTTCTGCAATCAGGTAACCTACTGCTAGTAGACCTAGGTATCTACTTTAATCGTAGTTACTTAGCCTAGGCAAAGAGGTAGGTATATCTTAGAAATTATGTGTATACAAAGATGTCAGGAAGACAAAAGTCAAAAAATTACATAATTTCAAAACGATGTTTGGTATCCGTACTTACATCACTTCTTGATTATTTTTCTACATAAAATTAGCGTCGAAAGTCAAAGTCAAAAGGTTTTTATTCATTGAAATCAAACGTCAGCTTATTTACTATGCGAATTTATTTAGTTTATATTTATTATTTATTTTTGTTTATTATATTAATTTTTTATTGTTTTTGAATTTACGCCGATTCCTCGCGCACCAAGCCTAGAAGAATCAATCAACAAACTCTGCTAAAAACTAAGCATACCTATTTTGATGATCCTTCATTCAGCTGTAGCACAGATATTATAATACTAATATTTTATAGGCTGTAGTAAGGTGCCAATCGAACAAGAACTCATTTATTTAAAAAGTGTACTCTTTAAATAATTAAATAAAGTCAAAAAGAATCAACCTAAGTTCTAAGACAACACACGATACCTACGCTTTATAATACTACAGATATGCAATTTCACAAGTAAGCTATCGAGAGAGCGGAGCGACGACATCAGACCAGAGTTTCAGACACAGATTTAAAAATGTTTACTCGACAGACTCTTTAATTGACGCTATTTTGGGACTTTGGCAAGCACCACAAACATCGACCCTCGTACCTTATGGTACCTGCAACATCAACAACTGGGGCGATAGATGGCACTGACAAATTATCGTCAAATATAATTTCAATTTCCACTCCTGAGAGCAGCGCCCTCTGTTTTCATTACTAAAAGCTTGATTCAAGGTGGCCTTGAAAAGCCCTCATTACAGTCGTTAGCGGATGATGTTTCGTTTCTCTTTGGAAATCAGACAAAACTTTGAAGTTGATAAGGTATGTATTCCACATGTAGTCCAGTTTCGTCTGTTTTATCTCCATTGGTCAGAACTTTGAAATTCGCTGCCATTTCGCCATTTCGTTTTGTGTGAAACCAAACCTGCAACATCTGTTGGCACTGCACCTCACCAAAATCCGACAAACATAACAATTTAAAAGAAATCTGGCAGTAACCAGTACATGATATTGCAGCAACTGTTGCGTTTGGCACCCTTCCAGCGTGGCCTCTCAATTATACATTATACAACTTCGTAATGTATTGGACGCATTTCAATTTCACTAATGTGTGGAATGGATAGCGGTGATATATGCGAGAGGTTGCCACGGTCTATGATTTAGGACGTTAGTAAGGTATAAACTTACTAACAGTATAATAGTATAAAAACAAAACAAAACAAACACGCTTACGACTGTCTTCCCCATGGTGGACATCTTCAGATACATACTCAGTGAGTAGATCTTTGAGGGTACCAAGTAGGGGGTAGTCAGAGGCACGTCCAAACATTACATTTGGTACATGCCCGCGTTTTGCAAGTAGTAAGCATTCCACGTGACAGGTTGCAAGCCCATCGCCGCTTATTGGAACACTAATTGTTGGCACATGCCTTCGAATTTTTGGTTCTAGGGCATGCCGGTTTCCTCACGATGTTTTCCTTCACCGTTTTGAGCACGTGTTAATGCGCACATACATTTTTCGAGTGGAAAAATCCATTGGTGCACGTCCGGGTTCGAACCCACGACCTCCGGATCAGAAGTCGGGGTATCGCTCACTAGGCCAACACGGCTATATATATATATTATAATAGTATAATATATATATATATATATATATATAGTGCTGGGACACTTCCCAGAAACCATTTAGTATAAGAATAAGTATTTATTCAGTAACAAGTACAATATAGTGGAATAACACATTTGTTGTAGGTATTGTAGGTAGGTAATCTAATATTAATATTTTTATGAAGTTGTTTGTAAGTACAATATTGTACAATAAAATATTAAAAAAAAAATTGTTTATGTTTAGAACAACGCTCTTTCTAAACATTGACTAATTTTTTTTTAAATATTTTAAGTATAAAATTTAACCATCAATATCGTAATATCGTTGAAAAATATCGTTTTGGTAAAAAATTCGTAAAACTGCCATAATCAAATATTTTGTGGGCTTGGTTTCCGACTTGGGGAGGCACAAAGTCCAAGATGTAGCTGATTTGAGTTTATAAAAAAAAAGAAAAAATATTTTCTTTTCATTCTTTACTTTCATGGCCAGAATCACACCTATTTAAGGATAGTACATATGCTGGGCCACCCTGTATAAGTAGACTGATTATAGTATTAGTAACAAACGTTAGATTATAAAATTCTAATATTTTATAATCTAACGTTTAACCGATATGGATGATTATATAATAATAAAAATAATGTAACTTCTTTATCGAGGACTTAAATTAATTTGTTATGCACTTTTACAAATACCTCTTACAATTGGCGGCCTTATCCCAATCAGCCATTTCAGACAACCATTTCCTATACTATAACTTTACAAACATTCGTACTTACGGCTACTTGGCTACAAGATCAATTTATCTATAAAATCTTTGATGCTTGTTACATAATAATTGTTCTCAAACATTATTTGTAGGGCTTACCCGCCCTTCTTATTAATTTGGAGTTTTTGTTATTTGGTGAGTATTATGCTACCTAATTGTCTAGATGTGGCATTCCTTCATAAATAATGATGATGATGATGATTATCCCAATTATTGAGCACCGCTTTTCGTTTCCGCAATAAGATGGTAAGGAACCTGAGTAAATACTCGTAGGTCATGTCCTTCTGGATAAGCTGAAAATGCAACTGATTTTATTTGATACAAATTAATTAATACTAATTATTTTAGTGTTTCTCATTCCCTCCATGATCGAAATTAAAACGCTCCATTACCCGATTGGTAGGCAAGCTTAGGAGCACAATGGAGATACCAATCTATTGATTTGTAGATAATTGGCAGGCTTTCAGGCCAGTATGTATGTCTGTAATGGTGTTTAGGTCGGTAACTTGTTGAAAGCTGTTGTTCGATGAAATACCGGATGGAATATGCTATGTAAATATAATTACGTACTGTATCTATTTTTTTTGGTTCCGAAGATAATGCACTTTACTGTCTGAATGAGTTCATGAATTTTTGCATGACAACGAGTTTGCGTTATGTGCTTTTGACAAATACTTGAATATTATAGGGATATTCTTAACTTATATTAATTAAAAGTGTAATTTGTGTATTATTTTAATCCAAATTTGTAACCATGACAACGAGTTTGCGTTATGTGCTTTTGACAAATACTTGAATATTATAGGGATATTCTTAACTTATATTAATTAAAAGTGTAATTTGTGTATTATTTTAATCCAAATTTGTAACCAGAATAGACGTGCCAATGTACAACCAATGTTATAATATGATTCAATAAATGAAATGAAATGATAAAATTCAATGGTGCACACGACAACCTTATAGTTTTGCTATGTGCGTCTGTCCACCTGTGTGTCACACCCCAATTATGATAAAATGTAGTAAGTTACATGTACTCGTAAAATGGGGAATGTCATTTTTTCTCCCCCCGTATGAAAAAGTCTCCAAAACCACTGAGCTTCTTTAAAAGTTCTTTATAATAAGCCTGCCATCTAGAAAATATAGAGATAAAAGTAACGAAACTTGTGCCCCCTTCTAACATTGTGTTTATTTTTTTGTAAGCAAGCATTATTATTATTGTAAATAATAACAGTAATGCTGGACATTTATCACACAGCATCATCTAGCCCCAAACTAAGCAGAGCTTGTATTATGGGAACTACTTATATACGTTTTGTAAATACATACATATTATACATAGCAAGCACCCAGACCCGAGACAAACATTTACTAATCATACAAACATTTGTCCCGCAGCGGGAATAGAAGCTGCAACCTTCTGAGTCTCCAGGCAGGCCTTCGCCCACTGCGCCACAATATTGTCAATATTTATTGAGTAGCAATAATTCGTTAGGAACTCCAAACGTAAATTGGTTTAATGGATTTCCAATGATAACTTTATGAGAAATGAGACGTCTTTATAGTGTGTCTCGACGCCTCTGATGCATTTTTATTTGTTTATTCAATATTTAAAGTTTCCTAGCCTCAAAAGCATGTAGTATCAAAGCTTGTAGGTAATACAGCAGAACTACTCCGCGGTTGAATACGTGTAGTCTTGCTCCGGGTCTGAACTAAATTCTACTTTAAACTTCCACAGATAACTAAATAACAGACGCGACGAATAGAAAGCAAAGCCACCGTATATAAGGGAAACCTTATATTTGCTTTACATAATTTATGTAATTTAACTTTGTTGTGTTAATATAACTGTTTATGAAAATATACGAGTCAGTATTTTATTTATTAATTTGCAGAAATTAAATTCGCTTATTTACGCGAAACCAACGTTCATCAAATAAAACCCGTTTAATATAATATCTTCCTACATTACACCATAAAAAAAATGCAAAATAAATAGCCATCGTCCATCAACACAATAAACTATAAAATAAATAAATACAGTACATGATTCCTTTGCAATTCAATTTAGAATAAATCAAAGGACGATAACTTTCAATATTTCGTAGCGGGTACTACGCCGTAGCTTCTCGTAGCAATCCAAAGGAGAATTTACCATGCACCGAATGACGGTTGGCTTCTCAAATGTTTGGGTTCGTTACATAATTTTTTTTGTGGATATGAAGAATATAAAAAATTACAATACTATGTTACGTCAAATTAACGAATGGTAAAGATTTTTGTGCGTTTCCGTTTCTGAAACAATGTGCTTTTTGTTCTGACATTGGTACCAAGTAACCTAGATAGCAATTTCTATACTACTATTCCACGATCTAAATTGTTATTTGCAACATCTATTCTATGCTGATAACTAAATGCGAGTCCTTCCCAATGCTGCGAAGCTAGTTGGTTGTGAGGATCTCGCGCACGCGCTAAGACCTCTAAGAAGTGGGATGAGGCTGCATGTTGACTGCGAGCGATAATAATGGCATTTTAAAATATATTTATCAAACTCAAGAAAGCTCTCGTGGAAGTAGGTCTTTCTTCTTTATCTCAGTCTTAGAGATAGACCGAATATAGACGAAGATTGCCGAGGCACATAACTTTTGTCATATTCGTTGTGCTGTAGTATTATTGTTAAGGGCCGATGTATCTCGCTTTAAGATATCTCGACATGTCTCCCTTTTCGTGCTCTTGGTACATGTATGCAGGTAGCTGCTCACTGCAGATTTGATCTAGTCTTTGATGGATCTAGGTCAGTTAGTTTAAGGTCGTGGGTGTCTTAAAAAACTGAATGTTTGTCTTAAATAAAGTACATTTAAATTAAAATATGTAAAGCATTTTTTTTTAAAAGTCAATTCAATTTTAGTCATATACTTAACTTCAATTTAAGAATCGCAAAACTGTGAAGGTTTCTAGTATAATGCTTTGGCAGTACATCTAGTAAGGAAACGTCCCAGATTGTTTCCGCGAGCGTACATCAATGTGAAGAGATCTCGGCAGCGCTCTGCGCAGAGTAGGTCAGGACGGGCGGGGCGGGTCCTGGAGACGCGTGGGGGGGGGGGGAGCCGGTCGCGATTCATGTTTACGGGGCTCGGCCGTCAGCTGTTCGCGCGACATGAATGTGCCGCGCCCGCGCCGCGCGCATCGATTGATTGATACCTGCGGCCACGTGCGCCACGCGACGGCGGCGGCGGCGGCAGCCAGCAGTCCTGCCGCGCTCGCCGGCCCGCGCGCGCGACCCGCGCCTGACACACACTCTGACATGTGACTCCGCCCGCGTTCATGCCGCCGTCACTCATCAATGGACTGCCCGAGGTGATCCGCCGCTGCTGACGCCCTGAGACCATCGCCCTCCCCGTAAGTTTATCAGCTGGTGGTTTCCCATGCAGCAGACGCTTGCACGCGTAAACACCGACGCACTCGATCCGTTAGTAAATAATGGTTTTTCCAATAGCCGAGGCGAGCGAGTGCGCCGTGCGATGTTTACCCGTCCTCTCATTACATTAGTGATTTGTCTAAGCTTTTTCTTTTCGATCGATCCTGCAGGACATACAGCCGGAATATTTATAAATTTGTCTTTCGGTTTACGTAATCGAAGGAGAGTCGCATCGTTTGTTATTGGTCGCTTATCTGGTAGGTGTGGGACGTCCAAGACGGCGAGGCACGACCATTACATTACATAAAACATCCAAAACTGTCTGTCGGCGCGCCTTTTCTTATATATCGCACGCGGCTAAAAAACGATTTATGTAAACGCACATGTAGCGCTCAGCACGTATGATTTAATTGGAATATGATGATAGAAATCGGTTGCCAAAAACCACAATGTAGGATCCTATTAATGGACATTATTTTATCATAAAAAGCAGTTTTTCTCAAGATCTCGAAGATAAATGGAAAGTTTATCGTCTGACTCATATTTTTCCCTTAAAACGTGTAAACTTCAGTTCAATGATTCCTTTAATTTATGAAAGTTTACGTAAAAACTGAAGATTATTTTATTACCTGGGAATGTACAGAGTATTTTTTTAAATAACATCTTGATGCAGCCTTTGCATTTAACTTGAACTCAAAGAATTATTGAACTAATTCTTTGTGTTCAAGTATGAATAAAGCCTGAAATACTGCAGCCTCATTATGCATTCTAAAATATCACTATCGCAGACCATTATCTAGCTCTAAGTAGAAATGCTGGCAGCGTGTTCCAACTTCAGGTAAGTTCCCAGAAAGCATACAAAGTAGACGAATAAAATTTAAAATTGAAAGTAGGTAAAGAATGTATATTTTTATGTAAATAATTCATTCAGTATACAGGATGATTCATATAACATGGAATCAAAGCAGCAGGGCAATAGGTAAGCCCTTGGCCGACCTGAATCGCAGCCACATGATCTATGATTTCTTATAACTTGTTCAGGAGCTAGGACGATAATTTCCTGAAGAAAAAAACGTTTACGTACCATGCATAATAATTTTGTGGTGAAACCATTGAATAAGTTAATGAACATTTCAGAATAAAACAAGGTATTGAATTTCTATGATTTTGAGAACAAAAATAAAAAAATATGGTAACCGTTAAATTTTATCTAGATTTAGAGAACTATAAAACATCATGAGTTGAGGAGAACATGGGGGTGGGTAGGGTCGGCCACGAGGTCCCCCATCGCTCTGGTCCTTTTGGACCATGGTGCTTGAAATATATTTCCTTAAAAGTCATATCTTTCTATATATTTAAGGCAATTAAATAGTAAAAAGCCCGCGGCTTTGTCCGTTTGAGATTTTCTCTTACGCCTCATACCTCAAAACCTACAATTATTTTAATTTACATTGGCATCTACCTAGTTGTATTATTTTGTTTTAAACATCTAGGTGATAACATTGAAAAAAAAAATAGAATACACTTTTAACCTATTCTTATATTAATCTAAACATTATGTAAACATTTATTGGTATGTAAGTAAAATACTTGCCTGTTTCTAGCACCCTTCCAAATCCTACAATGTAAGTTCTATTATATTATTAGACGTAAACAAGTGTACTGTATTAAAAACAAATGAGTATGAGTATCCTTACTGTTTATAGTACATTTTAAACATAGATATATTTAAAACGTTAACAGTTTAGCCTAAAACTAAACAAAAATAAAACGTTTAGATATGTGTAATTTTCTAAAATCATTATATGTGACAGCCAATATCCGGTCAAGCTTTCATCCTTAATTTACAATCGTGAACCACTTTTGTGAAATTTTCACTGGTATCTATTAACATTAATCTCTGCGGAGGTTCGCGAAAAAGCTTCACAAT
Source organism: Perizoma affinitatum (assembly GCA_961405105.1). Taxonomy (NCBI): domain Eukaryota; kingdom Metazoa; phylum Arthropoda; class Insecta; order Lepidoptera; family Geometridae; genus Perizoma; species Perizoma affinitatum. Next base: position 3,951,482 of record OY560199.1, read on the forward strand.
ATCGCATAGAGCTGGTTTCTCGACCCTTGGACCGTGCTTTCTCATTAACCATTTTTAGTTGCTGAGTAATGCCATGTTCCGCTTTATAGGGGTTGTGTGACGGGAAAGTGTACGTAATTTATTTTGTGGCAGAGTTGTCAAGCATAGTACGAGCGATACGGGTATGTTAGGTACTGAGAACGAAAACTGCAAATAATTGGCACCACACCATAGCTGAATCAGATATATTATAAAAGTAGGTATAACTATGATGGATCGTAAAAAAAAAACAAGCAGAGTTTGTTAACTGATTATACTATACTTGGTCACATGCGTATCAGCGTAAATTTAATTCAAAATTTTAAATACACAACCTAGTTTTTAGCTGAAATTTCTATATGAAATTTGTGATTTTTCAATGTGACTATTGACTTGACTTGAAACTTTTGGCAATGTGATGCAACCATGTTATCGTATAGCAACAATGCGTCGGTTTATTATATCAGTTTGTGATTACAAAATTTTAGGATGATACTGAATAAAAATTATCTTTACAAGTATCACGCTAGATTTTATAATATCCCAAAAAGACAACGTCGATAAAAATAAAGTCTTTTGATTTCCCCTTTGAATGTTGAATGTGGGTAACACTAACTAAATAAGTATCAAGCTGTTCTATGGAATATGGCCATCCTAGCGGAAACTGTAAACTGTAATATTGGCGTAAACCACACCTATCGACGGCTACCCACGTAAGCCGTCGATGGGGGTCGACGTAATAAATGAACTGGTGTCGTCGGTCACTTCCATAGTCGAGGCAACCGTGCATGTGAGACAATGCGGGCTCTTTGGTATTTCTCAATGTGTTTGATTAGTTTTGAATGGCTTGCAAATATAATAGTATCATTGAATTAGAAGTGTTTAAAAGTGAAACAAATTGTGTTACAAAATTGTCTTATGACAATATGCTTTCACAACATAACATTAAATAGAAACCGTATATTTTGCTTGTCATTAAAATGTAGTGGTACAAAGGAAGCGGTTTACAGCCGGACGCGACATTTTCTATCTCTCTTGTGTCAAAGAGAACGCTTTAATTCACATCTTAAAAGGATCCGCCTCGAGTTTCTTACTTGTTCTTTTAAAATAGGTCACTGTTAACATGCTGTTTTATGTTTTTTTTATCTCGATCGATATAACACGTTCTTTGTCGTTTGTGAAGCAGAATGTGTTTTCTGATCACAGTTTCTTTTGTTTTAATTTTGTTGTATTTTTTTTAATATTTCTTGCCTCTACCAGCCAATTATTGGCTAGTAGGTCTTACTTTATGAACCTTTTGTATTTCGAATTTACTAGGTAGGAGAGTTATAAAAAAAAAACAGATTATTGTCATGCATACGTCATCCTTTCTAGTACAGATTTAATCTGCGATTCGCCGGTGATATTGCAATTTCGTAGGATTTACTCGGCTTGCCTTCCGTAATCACCCGGCTTCTTGTGAGCGAAGGCTTAACCCCGGTGATTCGACCAGTAGACCTACATACGAGCAAAATTCATTTCCTGATTCTTGAGTCGATGCATTTTTGGAGGCTGTAATTTATAAAAGAGTTTTATCACCTAAGTATTTTATAAAAAAAAAATTTGGTTTGATTTTGTGTTGATCCCGAATTTATTTAAAAAACATAAACAGGCTCACGACTGTAATCCCAATTTAACACCCTCAGATATATACTTAGTATGTACGTACTACGATGTAGTGGGTGATCAGGGGCAATTGACAAAAAAAAAATTATAGCCCATGCCCACTTCTTGCAGAGTAGTTAGCATTTATTAATTGATTTATTAGATAAACCAACGGCGTTAAATAGTATAATAACAAATTAATATAAAACATTATATAGTAAGGCTAATAATAGGTTTCTACGTTTGAGCTTCGACGATGATAAATAAAATACTATAACCACGTAGGAATTCACTTTAAACATTTTCTTTTCTAAGTTCTTCTGCACCTAATCTCTTTGAAGGAGCATGGGTACCTTGCCGCATAAATACAAACGCTGTGAGCGGAAACTTACAAAGCCTGCTTAACTGTATATATAAATTCTTTGATGTCCAAGAATTAAAGAAGTTCTACTATAGAGTATTACTACCAACATGGCTCACTCATACCTACTGAAGCGGCGTGGAGCAGTTGAGTATCATACTCATCGTATTTATTCAGTGTAGGAAATTTAAAACTATAAATGGTTTAAAAAAAAACTAGTCAGTTATTTAGAGACATCAAGCACAGTTATTTCAGAAAATATTGATGTCATATAAATTCATGAAAATTATTAAAAACAATAATTAAAATAAAACCGTTTAAGACGTGTGTGTGTGACGCTATTTTAGGGTCCCGAAGTTACCTCATTCCTAAAATTATTATTGTTAATCCGTCGAAACAATTTCCGTTGGCAGTTTCTATCGAATGCTAACCGTTAAACTGTACTTGTTTCATAATTCTAGGTCTCAAGGTAAGACAGGGGACACAATTTCGGTCTCTTTGAACCTTTTCCTGGACGAGAGCTTAGATTAAAAAATTGTATAGAAAATTTCTATACAAAAAGATTGAATATGAAAAAAAAAATCAGGTGCTCTAAAAAGTTACTCTCATATTTTATTTTATGATTTTCGTTCTTCGATCAATAAAAAGCGTCTGTATGATCAACCTACAAGCAAATGGACATCGGGTCTAACACACTTCAAAAAGTGTGTTATATTCGTATACATGTATCCACAAACGTGGATACATGTATACGATTGAGAAAACTAAAAAAAAATATATGTCTTATACCTACACAGCGTAATTCTATTTGTAACAATTTATCAGCGTATTTACACATCGTTGGCTAACGAAATCGGAACATAGTAGGGAATGGAGTATCTTTTCATCCCATCTATTCAATGTTCTCAATTCGGCTGTACGTTGAACGTCACTTTTTTTTGAAGTAGGTTAAAAATGGGAAGGTTCTCGAATGGTGACCACGAACGCATGACGTAATATAACTTTTGAACTATCATATAATTTTAACTAAAAAAACGGGATATTTACCATGCTTTGCGAGTTTGAATGTTTTCCGATATTTCTGAACAGTTGCATATTGGCCGATGCAAAAACTGAAATATTATTAAATTAATGAATTAATAAAAAAACACTCAGCAGTCATATAAATAGTCCTGAATCCACACTAGGATTCCCTGTATCATGGGTACCAGAAACTTATACGAGTACCATAGTACCACAAATATCTGCAGACCATGCAAACATTTTCCACGCAGCGGGAATCAAACATGCACCTCTTGCGTCTTAGCTACTCACCCGCTGCCCCACCGAGGTCGTTCAATCATAAAAGCGCTGACAAGAGACACTACACTTATTTATTGGGTCAAGAGGAAGAGTCTAGGAAGGACTTGGAACATGATAAGATGCAATTTAGAAGGTCAAACTATTCGAAACGGTCTAAGATAAAACTTCTTTATGTTTTTTTATCTTTAACCAATGCATTACATTGGTTAATTAGTTACTTTGTTTTCCATAGTTGAAGTCATATAGATCGATTGCAAAAGACTACAAGCCGTTATGGACATAGATGGTAGCAGACATACAAACAACCTATTACGTCGAACGCATATCCTGCTCCTGACGTCGCGGGCTATGAAAAAAATGTCTTATTTTCATTCTCTTTACCAGTATCGCTAGAATTTTAACAACCTAAGACCTCTCACAAAATAAAATATTTGTATTTGAGGCAGAACGTATAAACGTTTCTCATAAGGAGTTGTTTTATTGTCTGTAACCACTTGTCATCACGAGGGAGCTCTTCTACTATTTACGTATGTTTTCTATAAAACATTATTAAATTACACGATTTGTTATACAAAGAGACCAGTGCTCTCTCACAGCTCAGTTTCACAGCCGTTTCACGAGTCGTCATCCTACGCCGGGGAACAATATCACCTTTGAACTCCAATCTATTATATTGTAATACACTTTGCTCCTTGCATACCCACCCGGGTGCATGTATCGTGAAATAAGGACGCGCTGTGACCTACATACTATACCGAGGTACCTACGTTCCGTGGCGGATGCGACAAGGCGTTTATCTCACACAGGGTTAACACATGCAAATCCAAAAGCCGTAGTAATCTTATTTGCTGAATTGCTGTAGGACTCTTTCCACTAAAACACATGGGTAGAATGCTAATAATGATAATGCTGTTATTCATACACATTAGCGATCTCTTGTACACTAAGTGAACTTAATTTTATCTATCGCTGTCTTTTACTGTCAGTAACAAAAGAAAGAGATAGCAACAATTTTGTGTTGTCATCTTTAACAGATTTAAGTTTTCCATAAAAGTTAAGCCGTGATTTCAAAAATGCTGACTATAAACACGAATATAAGCGATACGTAAACTTATTTAACAGGAGTCAATTTATTGCAAAGTCATTCTTGCGTGCACTATCAGAAAAAGAGAGTGACAGTTTAAACCAAGTTTAGTTGATGTACTAGAGAATCGGCGCTTTTAGCAGGATAACATTCAAATAATACTTCCATCATCATAATCATCCACAGCGACGCTGACTATGTCGTCTGCCCATCTCGCTGCCGGACGTCTAACATTTCTGGACGTCGAACACCACCATTCAGTCGTTGTCCTGCTCCACCTGTCATCACCACGTCTTGTATGTCCCTAGAATAGTGACAATATATTACAGTTAAATGAAAAAATATTGTAATTGATAAGAACCAGTTTTCTACGCAAGGATTGTTCCTTGTTTGGTGTATTTCCCCAATCGCATATTTTACAAGCTCCTCTTATGAAATGAGATGTCATCTGAATTGTATATGTTTTTCTGTTACCATTTTCTATTAGATAAAAGATAACACCAGAGGTTTTAAAATGTTGTATTGTAAAATTGAAGTATTTTTCCCCGATTGTGTTCTCATTGATTAATATCACATACTTTTATTCGATAAACAGAAGAAACGAACGTGAAAAACATTGTACGCTACTCCCAGTAGAAATACAAATTTGTTTCTTTTAGGGGAAAATGGGAAAGCAAGTTTTAGTTCAGTACTCCGGAAACACATTTAAAACTTTAACGGGCGACAGCCCTGCAATTGCAGCACCTGATTCTTCACGAGCACAATTTTGGCAATAGTTTGGCACCGACACAACACTCCATTTGTGCTGAGTGTCACCGCAGATTTATCAAGCTCTGTGTCAGCAAAACTAAACAATATGTCGCCATTCAAATTTAACTTTTGCAGAATAACAAAATATATGTATTACTTTGTTCTATTATAAAGGTCCTATGCGACCAATTATTGTTGGTTGACTATGGTGTTACGAGATTAAATATTATAAGTCACTAGTGGAATAAGCCGCGTCTAATAATTAGGAATGTTTGCGGATATACGAGTAGATAGGTTAATAGCTATAATGTGCAAAATGTTCATAGCTATAAGGGTCAGCATCCCTGATGGAGCTGGTTCGATTGCCAGTGCCTGCAGCTGATTGCAGGGAGGCTAGATACCGACTGTGCCTACATGGAGTGCTGGACGAGAGAGCATGTTGTGCACTCGTAATCTAGTGGCTCAATTATTATTAATAAAAGAAAATATGTACCTCCTACCAAGACTGTATTTTTGAATAAGTGTCTTTTTGAGTTATTTTACAAAATAGTATTTTGTTTTCGTCAGTAAAAAAAGATGTGTTCGAGTCTAGATTCAGTATGAAATTCCTTTTGGAATATAAGTCTTATTCTGTCTTTTGTCCTAATTCTCAAAACTCCAAACTTCAGCTGGTGTAAAACAATTTTTGACTCTAAAGCTCTCGACGACTGCACTCAGTGCCCTTGTTTTAGAGAACCTGAAGTTGAATGCGCTCTTTGTGTCTTGCACTTTTGCACGACATTTTTCCTAGCTTTAAAATTTGTGCACTTCTATGAAGCTCTTTAATCTTCTAACTTGTTGTTATTTTCGTGTACATATAGGGTTATTTATTAAAGTCCTGATCGGAATTTTAATTCAATAAACAGCTGAATTTATTGAATTTAAAAATGAGTTCATATAAAAATTTCAATATTTGTAGTTCACTTTTACACGGATTAGACGCGTTGTTTTTTTATTGTATTTTCTGACCAACCCAAAGTTATTGTGTTTGATGGTAGGAATTATGGTCATAGAGCGAGATAATCCTATAAAAATAATGCAGTCGGCTGTCTGTATATGAATACATTTCACAATCGAATGAAAATCACAGCTGGGTACGAAAAGTCGTAGCCAGCTGTGGATGCATACTGAACGAACAAATATAGGAAATCTGTGGACCTTGGTTTGATTTGCAAACATTTTATTCAGCTCAATAACGGAACCACAAGTTGCAATACTTAAACTTAACTAAAACAATGAATAACTAAATGATTGCGCAAAAGAACACGAAGATGATTGCTGATTCTCAGGCCCGCCTGCAACGCAGAAGTATGCGGGTTCGATTCCCGCTGCGGGACAAATGTTTGTATTATCTACAAATATTTGTCTCGGGTCTTGGTGTTTTCTATGTATTGTAGAGCTCCTTGAGAAAGAGCTCATCCGGTGAAGTACTTCCACTATACCTATTTCTGCCACTAAGCAGTAATGCTCGCATTGCATTGTGTTCCGGTTTGAACCGGTATGGGAGCCGGTACAATTACAGGTACATAAGACTTTTCACACATTATGTCTTATTTATTTCACCCATTATGTCGTTTAGTTAGCTACGCGGGAGTGATATCTCTGGTATTACAAGCGTCCATGTTAGTATAGTATTATATCTGTGATTACGGTGCGTAAGCATCCTTAGTAAGTCTGTGGTAACCCCTTACCAACAGGTAGGCATGTAAGTTTATTTGCCACTTTAGTTGTATTTAAGAGTGTGATGCGAAGTAATTCATGAATGGGAATCTAACTACCAATTTATTAAAGCTACTGCAATTACAAAAGTGAACATCATCGCTCATCTCTCCGGACCCGCAGCCACTCGAGCGGAAATTCACGTGAGCTGGAACTTTGATGCTATCAATAACACAGGTCGTTATGAATCTATCGGATTAATAGATTCACTCTAACACGGAACTAAATCGGTAGATGTGATTGATTAAGTTTTTCAATTTGTATCAATTGTCTCTAATAGTCAATGTTAATGAGGGGTTTTCACGACCACCTTGAAACAAGCTTTCAGTAATTAAAACACAAGGCGCTGCTTTCAGAAGTGGAAATTGAAATCATTTTTGACGCTATTTTGTGACTTTTCAAGCAAGCACCATATACACCAACCCTTGAACCTTACGGTACTTGCAACGTCCCAGTCGGAATCATTTTTTACACATTTTTCTATCTCATTGAAAATGTTCTGAAAATACGGGGTCTTTTTGCGGTATGTTTGGGCACAATCAGTACTTGGTGTTGCCCCATTATTTTTATCAAGCTATCAATAGGCATTTGATTCCACTCTACTACCGGTTCACTTTTGAGATCTCTTATGTTTGCTGATACCGGATCTCGCTGTTTTATTTGTCTTTCAAGATAATCCCATACATGTGCAATCGGGTTTAGGTCCGATGAGCATGCTGGCCACGCCAAAACATTGAATTCGACCTCGCAAAGATAACCCAAATCTATCTCTGCAGTCTAGGGCCGAGTATTATCTTGCATTACACGACCACCATCTCCTATATATGAGGCCAAGGGCATCACAATGGATTTTAAACTTTCTGTTACGTATCGTGCCGTAGTCAGGGACCCGTAGATATGTAGCTCCGTATGTGCTTCTATGCAAATACCGCCTTCACTTCCCGAAGCGTTGTTCTTACCTCAGAAGAAGTCAAAGTGCGATTTCTTAGAACACTGCTCACCATAAATCAATCGTCCCTCGCTGATGTCACTCTCTTGAGTACTTGCCTGCAGGGCAAGGTCTATACTGGTACTGGTATCATCTAAGATTGCGATAGATGACAGATTTGGAAACTCAATATTTAAGCCACTTCATTGTAACTGTAACCATTTTTAATTCAAGTCACTAGTCTAGAGCTGAGATCCGGCATTTATCCCATTAGTCATTTAATGATGTGTATGCTATCGACGACAATACATAAAAAAACAATCGGAATTTAACAAAATTAAAGTACACACCAGCAAAGACAAATAAACGATAAAAAAACTTGGAATTAAAATTACCGTGGTTTGGTATCATTTTAGAATATAATTACGACTATACCACGTACTTTACTATTCTCCTGCTGACGTTTCGTTGACCGTTGAGAGGTCCTTCTTCATGAGCACCGTCCGCGACCACGCTCGAACATATGAAACTCTGAAACAAAAGACGATTGAAGTAATTCATCTTAAAATATATTATTATCACGCTTAGAAAAACTCAGATATAAAAGTGTAGGCAGCCTGTAAATACGAGCCTCCAATCTCATCGTATCGTTTCATTAGTAGTGGAGAGATATAATATGATGTTGTATGATAACATAATACATAGGTAACAGCAAACAGAGAGTACGCTTCATTCATCTATGCGTGGAATTGGTTCATGACGGCGAGTCTGAAGTATTATGAGAGTAACGATTAAGATATTTAACTGTGTTAACCAGTTATATATAATACTATACTAGTACCTTTATATTTTTTGTTTTGTTGATATGTGTACGTATTTATATATTTTTGACGACCTTTGCGCCAGCAGAGGGCGAAAGCCCACGAGACGCAGAAGACGGCGAGACGCAGAAGGTTGCGGGTTCGATTCCCGCTGCGAGACAAATGTATGTACGATTAGCTAATGTTTGTCTCGGCGTGTTTTCTATGTATAATAGGTAAGTATTTACAAAAAAAAAGTATACAGGTAGTATATCAGTCATCTAGTTCCCATAATACAAGCTCTGCTTAGTTTGGGGCTTAATGATGCTGTGTGACAAAAATGTCCAGCATTATTTATTGTAGTAATTGTTTACTACAAAGCTACGACACAAGAGGTGCTGGTTCGATTTCCGCTGCGGGACATATGTTTGCATATTTGCAGATACTATTTGTTTCGATTCTGTAAGTTATGGGAACACAGGTAATTCTAACCCTGACCCCAGTGAGGTCTATGCATGTGTTATTATTATATTATTATTTATTGTTATTTATTTATATTGTTTATTTATTATTTATCACGTGACATTTCGATAGCATTGTTATATAAATCGCATATTTTTTTGACTAGCGTGATCGCTAATCCCCTAGTTTGGCTTTGGCTAAACCCCTGGCATAAATATCACGTCCGTTCCGTAAAGGGTGAGCTGTCTCTCTGTTAGTTTACGCGCTAGTGTTGTTGAAGGTAGTAGAGGAATATCATAACGTGTCAGCAGGTAAACAAAACTATTCCACGTTCGCTCCCCAACTCACGCTAAATTAGTAGGGAGCTGTTTGCGCAAGTGTCGTAATTGGAAGATTGTATTCGTATTCCACTATACATAGAATACGAATACAATCTTCCAATGCTTAATTGGAAAATGCTTTATTGCACAAAATAAAGTATTTTCGGGGCTACTTTTCTGGAAGTAGTTGAGCCCCTTGTGAAGAGCTCGCCCGGGGAAGTGTTACCAATTTGCCTATTTCTGCCGCCAACTTGTGACCGATGCCTTGTGACTCGAGGCGTTTTATATCTACCAAGAAAGACACATATAAATTTATATTTATTTTTATAATATATATAAATTTGTTTTATATTCTGGTCATAATCATCAACTGCCTGAAGCCAGAGTGACATAACAATCTTGTGCTAACTCCATCCACCGACTATACGCAACCTTTAAGATGTCATCGGTCCATCGCGCAGGGGACCTTCCTACACCGTGTCTGATTTGTGGTCACCATTCGTCCCGTGGTTGTCTGAATTACAATAAATAAATTAAACATATTTTTTCTACATAATCTAGTAAAACAAATATATCTAAGTTTAGATATATTTGTAGAATTTTAAATTTCTGCATTGCAACAGCAAACTTTACTCTCAAAATATACCGCAACTACTGTACCCGAAATCGTGCGCCTTCAATGCAAATTTTACTTCACGACCTTTGTTTTATTTCTTTTGCAATGAATTTGCTCTCTTTCGAATACGAGTATTTACGCCTTGTCTGTTTCTATATTAGATTTTAGCTAGCAAAGCGAAGCCTCTTAAGATCTTTGTAGTTTATAATATTTTGGCTCCAACTTGAAAAGACTCTGAAGATATAGGCATACTTAACTGGCTGAGGCAGCACTCATAATCAAATAGAAAAAAACTCGTCTCGTGTCTAAATCAATTTAATTCACGTAACTTCTTCAGGCATACAATCTTATAGAGATCCAGTGTCGAAAAGCAAAACTAAGCTACATTTGTATATCAACTTATTTTCAAGTAATAACAATCCTCTTGCGGCCAATAAATTACACGTCGCGTTGTTTTTTGTTTGCAAAAGCTGACCTAGTGCCTTGCGGTCGGACAAACTTCACAAAGACTGACGCTTTACCAAAAATACATGTGCGTTGTACAGTGAAGGACAGAGAAAACGTAAAAGATTTTTGAAGCTGTACCTATTTGAACGGACCAAAACATCCTGTCCTGCTAAAGTAAATACGAAAGTTTGTTTGGATGATTGTTGCTTACCTTCGTAATAGCTGAACCGATTTGAGTGTGATTTGGAGTATGAATAGTTCGTGACCTAGAATGTAGCAGGAGTAACGAATAAAATGACTCATTTGCTCTCTGACCTCCCTCAACCCATTTACACGTTTTTGTATATAGGGGCGCAGTTACAGGGTACCGACCTCTTTGTATCCATTATTGCCACATAATTGTTATTAGAAGTACTTTTTATGTTAGTATGTTTTTAAGGCTCGTAATTTTTTTTAAACGTTCAATTCCATGGACTAATAAGTCTCGCGCCGTAAACTACGCGCTAATTAGCGCGATAAAATAATACGTATATTGTAAAACTTTTGTATCTGCCAATGTCTTTGAATTTAGCCCTCAAATACACAGTTAAATAGGCTGTCAGAATCATAATTTGTAGTATACATGCTAGGTAGACAAATTAACTTACCCATTTTTTATAAAAAAAAAACATGCTCGAAAGTCCGCCTGAGACACCGAAGGTAGCAGGTACTATTCCCGTCGTGGGACAAATGTTTGTATGATCTTTAAATATTTGTCTCGGGTCGGTTCTGGATGTTTTTATGTATAGTATGTTTGTATTTACAAAAAAAAATATATAAAGTATATCAGTCATGTAGTTCCCATAACACAAGCTTTGCTTACTTTGGGGCTGATGCTCTGTGAAAAATGACCCTCATTATTATTATATTATTATCTATCTACTGAGTATCGATCTGAGGATGCCCGGTAATGAGGAACAAAATGATGAGCGTATTCATATTTTATGCTACGCAATTCTTTCACCGAATGTACAGAACAAACATCATATTCGGCTTTGTTGTGACAGCACTATGAATAAACGATGCAAAGTATCCTCGCGGTGCTTAAGCCACCATAAGCCAGTGATACCCGGTAAGCTGTTTAGTACAGGCATTTAAATATTTCACTTTGGGATAAAAAAAATGTGAATAAAACGACCCCATTTGGAGACAGCGTGGCATTATCAAGCCGATAGGTATTTCCGCGATGTCATCAATTTTAATTTAATTTCCAGCTGATTCGTTTTATTTTGAAGTTTGTGTTAATTTGGTCCTTACTACGCTAAGTATAAAGTAGTGTAAACTACAGTGTTATCCAGTAAGCTGTTTATGGTAGGTACGGTGCCGGTGTTTATATCGAGTTTCACCGAGGGATGAGATAAAAATTGGATTTTCAGTCTATATTCCACGATGGTGAGTGAAAAATGTATTTACTGAAAACGAGGCTAGGACGGTTGGTTATATTTTTTACCAATTACGTAGGGTCCAATGGTAGGACCTGTGCGGCACTAAATTGATTTTCTGATCAATTTTGGTTTCTCTTGGAATAAAGAAACTGCTATATATATGTTTTTTGTAACAAACGATTAAATAAATGGTCTTTATTGTAAGACTGCGATCAATACCACAAATTGTCGTGAATAAAAACAGTCAAATTACTTTGACTGTTATACGACAATTTAACCTGATCCGATAAACATCAAGATCAATAAATATTAGAAAAAGTCAGCGATTGACTGCAGCGGCCTGGAAATTTTTGAATAGGAAACTCTGTCAAAGTGAACCATGTAGGTCCTTACTATAAAGATTTTTAAACAGTTGTTTAGCTAAACAGTGTTTTGTTTTCTCCAGTTAAAAAAAACAGTATATGTTAGTTTGATGTCTAGGGGCTCAAGAAGCAAAACCCCACGCAACCACTGTTTCGAGTCTGACTCAGTTCAAAAGTAGTTTTGTTTAGATCTAATTAAGGAAACGCTTAAAAATGTTTTATTATGGTGTATATAAAACAATATAATTTCTGCACTCGTGTGTTCCGAGTCGGTGTACTTTATTTTAATTTATTTAATGGTTGGTATTCAGTCACGTATTTTATTCTTATTGGCAGTGGAGTGCTTGGAATCCAAACCGACATTTCCCTCGGGCGTTCAATGCATTCACATTTGCGGCTTCCATGCTCTTTAATGGCCGAGGTGTTTCGTACACCACAAAAAAAAAAACGAATAAAATTCAAATTGATATAATTCCCAACTGTTGTAATAAAAGCCCGAATAAAACATTAACAACATTACATTAAAACTGTATTTTTTTGATGTTTTGAGATTTTACTAAAGCACTAGTTTCCTTGTTGGAGATACGAGGCAAGAGAGAGAGTAACACATAGTACAACTGTCATACTTAAATGTAACATTGACAGCTATGACGGATGACACAAATGGTGTAATTAACTTTTCTTTAACACCATCTTTTTTCTTTTGTATTCGATTTTTACTATAAACAACTTGTTATTCGTCCGATAACTAGTCTATTTTTTCTCATAAGTGATTGTTTACATTATATTTTATACTTTTTCTTTGTATTCGATTTTATACTTTCACCAAATTGCCCGTGTGTGTTTTAAATTGAAGTGTTTTTTTTAACAGAAGCTTCAAGGTGTAAGCTTTTAGGGTAGTATCGATAATTTAGTTTTACTGGGGAAGTTACTTTGTTTAAACACCCACTGATTTACTTGTTATTATTATTTACTTAATCAACCGATTATTTGTACACAGATTTATTTCTAATTATAAAGATTCTTAAAAAAATAAAGACGGCCTACATTGTTATTGTTGTTTTTTTATTGTTTATATGAAAAGGGGGATTTCTGCACATTTTTACCATTATAAAACGAGGCTAAAGGATTGCCAAGATTCGTTGCGTGTACGCAAATATTGAGAGAGTGATGAAAGATCGAGGGTGACGTCACTATCATCGGCAAATATATATTTGATCGTATTGTTTTTAACATCATCCTATAATATGAAAGTATGAATATATTTTTTAACATCTTTGTAACGGTTAAACCGATTTAGATGCTTACTGCTAGTGCCACGCTGGTAAAGCCGTGGGCAGAAGCTAGTCGTTTATAATCGTTTTCCAGTAAATATGCATAGTATACCATAAAGCCGATAAGTAATGTCTCTGTAACGACAAAACTAGTTTAAGTAGATGCCCTGTTTCCCTCGCTTCTAAGCCATATTGAATCTGAAATCAGCGCGTTAGAGCTTATTTCACACTGAGAGTTGATTTAAAGTGCCACAGGCTTGGAGGCTTCCATGTGATGATTACATTGCAGCGGATCCACCGGAAGTTGCAACTGCTTTATTTTGCCGCATCTGGTTTAGCGAGATTGCATAACGTGTACCAAAAAATAAAGAACGTAGAGTTTTTCAATTCCGGGTTTAAAATTGAATTCGTGTTTTACTGCATACCTACCTAATGCTTTACTATAAATATATGTCTTTGATAAGATGTAAAAGACGTTGGTCAGCCCAGTAGGTATATATTTTTTGTTGAAACGAACTTGAGAGTTTTATTTTCTTCTGCTTGACAAACATTTTAACAAATTTGACTAATTATTTTGAATGGTTTTGCAACGTTTCACAAAACTTTCATAATTATAAACGTGAATTTCCGGTACTTAATTTCGCGTACCGTAACTATACGGTAACGGTACCGACATGTTTAAACTTATTATTGCGAGAGTTTCTATCAGGGTGAAATTTAATTGTTTCGTTTAAAACGTTTCTAAAACCACCACGCGGTCATATTTGATCGAAGGAAAAGTCCTTGACCCCAGGAGGCAGACCGAATGGCGAAAACGTAGCCTTGGGCCAACCATATACCTATTCTAATCCTACAACAGCTCTTATGCCTTTGAGATAGGGTGCATATGCGATATGTTTACACGAAAAGGTTTACGGCTTAGTTTTGGATGTTATGTAGATAGTTTGGTATTATTTAGTTTACTCGCTGTATAATTTTCAGTTTCTGTTTATTTATTCATCAATTAGGTACAATCGTACACTTTTAAATGTCATATAAAATTAAATTGTTTGAGGTAAAAGTTAAATAATACGCATCAAAGGTATGTACAAAGTTAAGTTAATTTAAAGTTGATTGTGCCAATCCACTCGTAAAATAACAAATGAAAGATTAATTGTCGACTTAATAAGATGCAAGCCACACATATAAATGGAGTTTGGCGTTTACATGGCGCGGACGTCTGCCGTTCCATTCAAATTTCACATGAAATCCAAGAGAACGGGGCCAAATTTGTGGCTTGCACCTAACCCAACACATCGCCATGTCGAATGAAAATACTTTATTGTACACCTTATGATATAAACAAAATTAACACAAAGCTGTTCAAAATTAACAAGGGAGGTACGGGCAGTCTTATCGCTTAAAAGCCATTTCTTCCAGACAATCTTTGGATGGAGAGTTATATATTTATTCTTTAAAAATCTTTTTCATTCAGTTTAGTGACAGTTTGGGGCACAATACGAATACAATGGACCATTAATGATTTTTCATCTTTCATCCATAAATATTATTATAATGTCAGACAATTAATAATATAAGTTTTTTTGTTGTTGTTTATATTATGTATTTAAATAAAATAAATAATAATAAGTGTCATGTTGCTAATGCAACAGTAGAGATATAAACATACTTTAAATTAATACCAACCACTTTGGTATAAACTGTTATATACCAATATAACAGTTTGTAAGGTATTCGTTATTTTTGTAGATATAAGTAGGTGTGTAAAAGTTGTGTAATTTGTTTTTTAAACTATAAAACAAATAACATTCTCTCACTGTGGTTGTGAAACAAAGACTAAGCTCTTTTACTCTCCTGTACGATTCTGTGAGTTGAATTTAACCGGCTAAAGCCGGACTTCTGCCGACTCTGGTGGCGCAAGCATCCATCCACAGAGTCCTAATGACCTGGATTAACGATTCGAGATAGCATTAACTCGCTCCAAGCTTCAACTTGTTTATACTGTGCCGCTGTGGTAACAGGATTGAAGAGAGCGCAGTCTCCTTTCTGTAATTTACGGCTATTTGCAAAGATGAATAGCAGCCAATTACAATAAAGTGCTTGCTTAGAGAATTAAAAAGAACATAACAAATACGTTCACGACGGTATTTCCAATGATGGACATCCTCAGATATATATTAAATCGTAGATTTTTGAGGTTACCAGATAGGGGGTAGTCAGAGACACGTCCAAACATTAAAATTGGTACATGTTTGTATTTTGGAAGAAGAAAGCATTCCACGTGACAGGTTGCAAGCCCATCACAGTACATTGGAACACAAATCTATGCACATGCCTTCGAATTTGTTGTTCTAGGGCATGCCGGTTTCCTTACGATATTTTCCTTCACCTTTTTGAGCACGTGTTAATGCGCACATATATTTATCTAGTGGCAAAATCTTTCGTTGCATGACTGGGTTCAAATCCACGAACATCAGATCGAAATTCAGAGTACATCAGCCCGCCTAGTGGGCTGTACTCCGAAAAATAAAGCATTCAAACCCGTTTCGGAGATGGGACGATGAAGTATTTTGAGGAACGTTCGCAAGAACACTTTACCAAAAAGCACACACTTGCAGAAAATAATGTGACAAAAACGTTACCGAAAATACTTACTCTAATTATACGAGGAAATGCAAAAGTTTGGATGTTTTAGCTAATAATATTAGTAACGGATCAACCGATGAAATAAATATATGTAAAATTGTTGCATAAACACTAACTCACTGACTGAAAATCTACGTACAATCTAAACCTTAAAAGATAAAGACCTGAGTTTGAAGGGTATATTCGTTTGAGTGTATAGGGATGCAGAAAAAAAGGATTTCTTCAAATTCCAAACCTAGAGAGTGCAGCGAGAAGATGAAGTTTGTATGGAAAACACTCAAAGTAGATGAAGTTGCGGGGTATTCCACTAGTTTAAAAAAATTATAGTTCGTGACCAAATAACTCATAAGCTACAACCCGATACCACGCGAGTGAAGCCGTGTTCAGATGCTAGTAATAAATAAATAACAGCGAAGGAATTTTGTGGTCGAAGAATTAAAAAAAAAACAAGTCGATTTTTTGCCGCAATTATCACTGCTTACGTAAATCCTAGTATGTAAATGATTACAGAAACTTCCGTATAGTAGTGATCGTTAGTTCTATCTATAGATCGTTTGCAACAGTTTTAACTGTTTCATTTGTTTATTTTGTACCTACTTGTACGCGTTGTACCTGAGCATTTGTATTATTTTTAGTATCGGAAATTAATAAATATACCAGTTCTGTCTACAAAAAGTCATTTCTCAAATATAAACAGTTCATTAGAACAAAGAAAAAGTAGAATATAATGCATGATGAAAAAAAGATGAGAATCCACATTCCAATGCACTAATTGGTAAGCATTCACTGCTTTCAATGGGGGTATCTTTAGCCACAGTAAAGATGAAGCAGATGGTCAACACGATTTTTTTCAAATATAGTTTAAATACTATATAGTAGTATAGATCAAAATACTATATAGTTATATTGTATTTTGATCTTTAAACTCATTTTCGTGTTTACATTTCAAATGGATACAAAATAACGATTACTTAAACGTATACTTACCGCACCGCCCGCATCGTTTCGCATAAAATAAAAATATGTTTACCTATTAAAATAGCCTAATAAACCTAGGTAAAATAATAGGATCTTGCAATAAGATTTATTAATAACCGTTATAAAGAAACCCATCGGTCTGTTAGTTTTTTCACTCCATTTCCACTTTTCCAGTAGATATTAATTATAAAAAGAATACAACTTAAATTATATATTAATCTACGATGGAATTTTTCATTACATCAAATTTTCAAGGTAAAAAATATTATGTCATAAAAGTTGGCACTTGGTTTATTGGCTTGCTACAAGTCTTTAGAATGAGTAATAAAAGGACTTAACTACGAGTATTACGAAACGAGGCTATAAATAGTTCCAAGAAAAAGTTAATTGTTTTCTCCAAAGTTTGAAAGTTAATGATTTTTATACTCGCATTTTTACTTTTATAATATTTTTATAATTATTTCTATTTTTCTAGTGATGTCTACGAAGTGCAATAAAAATCCATAAATTACGATGACATTATTTTCAATTGATGAAATGGAATGATTGAAATACATATTCTCGTATTTGCCACAATGTGACGAAACATAGAAGATAAAAAATAAATTATTTTCAAAGCAATATTATGTGGTGATCCAGAAATATGTTGATGTTAATATTTCAAAATACTGTGTGATACCGTATTAAACCATCTGTTTACGTTTGCATTGTGGCACATCATCACCCTAATGAACGAGGGTCCTCTTTCAACCGGTGACTCATTTTGATTTTATCCAATGACGTCACATCCCTATCAACTCGTAAGCCCTTAATTTTAATTGAAGTGAGGGCTAGGCACTTGTAGACGTACAAGGCATTTTTAATCGAAAAAATATAGTCAAATATTAAAAAATAATCTTAATATTTATAGACAGTCGTGTTATTTTTCAACCGACTTCAAAAAAAGGAGGAGTTCTCAATTCGTCTGTTTTATTATGTAACGCGATATCTTTGCCAACTGTAAACCGATTTGAATGATTATTTTTATAATTCAAGGGTGGCCCCATGTTATGAATAAAATCCATTCCTAACGATAAAAAATGGGATGAAATTTCATGTCGAACTTTTTACCAAATTCCCGATATTTAAAATTGGTTATTATAAACCTGAAAAAAATTGTAGTCTTAGTGGAATCCGATGATTCTACAGCGTTCATCGTCCACCGTATACCTATGAGAAAAATAAATGAAAAGATCTACGTCTCTGATATAATACCTACAAAATAAACAACGCTGGAACTAAAACAATAACCCATGCTCAACACAAACTAAATGTCGCAACAAAGTACTTGCACTGATCATACAAATTCAAACTACTTCCCACAACGAAGAGAAAAACCGGGAAAACAATCCACACATTTGGTTAAACCGCCAACACCGCCTTCCGACAGCAAGTGAAAGTGACACTTGGGTGGCGACACTCGCATGCCTTAGCCTCACCTCAACTCACGCCTAGATTCATTTACATAGAAAGCGAGTAACGAGTACCGTGCTTAGAGTGTTGGTGGTGTAGAATAGAATAGAAAATACTTTATTGCACACCAAAAAATACATCAGAGTAATTACTAAAAACTTTGATAATATTGTACAATGGGCGGTCTTATCGCTAAATAGCGATCTCTACCAGACAACCTTTGGATGGTGTAGTGGATATTTCATATTTATTTATTTTACTATTCCGTTGAAGTTAACATAACAATGGCTTGCCATTGTAATTAAATGACATTTAATGACTTGTCATTGTTTACATAAATTCCTATTCTAGATTTTAATCATTATGTATGCAACACAAGAGACTTCCAACCACACACTTGCTACAAATTATAACAAATTAAAGCGACTTCCGAAAAAAAAAACACACATGCCCGCATATTTCAATTAGCATTCCACATTTGCAACCTGCAAGCCCATCCCCGCTTATTGGAACACTAACTGTTGGCACATGCCTGACATTGTTGATTCTAGGGCATACCGATTTCCTAACAATGTTGTCCTGCACCGTTTGAGCACGTGCACGACCAGGTTTCTGCGACTTCCGGATCGAAAGTCGGAATACCACCCGCTAGGCCAACACCCTAGTACAACTTAGCAGTGATTAAGTAAGTTCATAAGATATGGGCCAACTCTGGTGTTGGAATTCGGCAGCGCTCTGTTTTAAAAGCCATTACGATCACCCAGCTTAATAGTTAACTGCCGGAGTAACGACTAGGAAACTATCAGTTGTGTATGTACGCATGTTTGTCCGACGATGATTTTTTAATGGTTCATCCGATCCTGTAAAACTTTGCAATGTGTAGAATAACACAAATATCATTTGATTATGAAGAACTTTTGAGATATTGCTGGGATAAAGGGATGAAAATAAATAATAGGTGATAACTGGGCTTTAATTACCCTTTGAATAAAATTAGAACGTAATGTTATAACGTGTGTAAAGAGTTTTTTTTGGCTTCCTTGGCCAACAAGGAACCGAATTAGTACTAGAAAGCTGTAATTTGGCATGATTATAGATAGAAAATGCACAAGATAAAACAAGTACATAGGCGAACTTAATGCTAATTAGCATTTTCTTCCAGCTAACCTTTGTGTAATGAAGAGTGGAGCGGTAGTGCGTTTGGCTGATTACCAAAATAAGAGAAAAAAATATTAAATAAAATAACTAGCTACTTAAAATAGAAGTAAACTACATAAATAAAACTAAAAATAATTAATACTTAAATATATACCTACATACAAATATATATTTAGATACATACAAATATAATATAAATGCTCAGTTTTGTTGACTATTTTGTACATAATAATCACGTAGTAGGAAAATATAAATCTTTAAAAAAACTTGTCTATCCCATGGTATGGGGAGTAGTTGGTCGTTTATAAAATATTGTGTCTAAAACCCATTTTTCGATGCAGGGATCTGCTTGCAAAATATTAAGCTAGAAAGTGCTAATTTTTGGTATAGTCAAGTGCTGCTAAGCGGTTGTTTTTGGATATGTTTAAAATGGCAGTTGTATAACGAAGTTTAAAGTAAAACTATCACTTAAAAGTTAATGAGTAATAGTCTACCAGCTTATAAAATGTACTTAGAGAAGTAAAAAGGAAATTTCGTACAAATTCCATTGAAAATAATTTAGATGAAGTTGTTATTTATGTAAAACATGTAGTTACTGCATATTGTGACAGGTAACTATAGAACCCTACACTACGCATGGTCCGACACGCACTTGGCCGTTTTTTAAGCTTATTTATAATGTAAGTCGATTTGTTTTATGAACGCTGCTAAGAAGCTCTTCAGCATGGCAATAGACTGGCAAATGACATAGTAGTTTTTTTCCTTTTTAAAATCTAAAGCATAAAAGAACCATTGATCATAGACGAGTACTGGTAAAGCAGGTGACCTGTTTTATACGTAAATGCTGTCTAGTCGACCTCGGGCCTAGACAGGGGTGTGTTTGGGTGGGGTTGTAATAGTGAACTAAGCGGATAAGGCAAGGACAAAATCTGCAGATTATAGGAAGCCTTTTCTGAATTAGAACGTAAGATTATGATTCCAAAAAGGATTATATTACCTCCTGAAGTAAACATATAGTATAAAAATCTTGCTTTAGTTATTACTATATTATCGTCAAATATCAATTTTAAGATAAAAGTGAGTGGAGTGACAATTTGTAAAATCTGATAAATGTCTAGAAATTAAAATGTGAATGAATAATACAATTTGTTCGTTGGAGCTAGTGGTATTTTTTTTATGTCGGCCACCCGAAGGCTCCCGAATCTACACTTCAATACTTTTATAATTGGGATCAAGAAGCATATTCTTCAAAGTACTGAAGCTCTTTGTAAATGACTCTTAGTCACCCATCCCTTTTTTGATCTATCACAAGTAAAGACAAAATTTTGCCAAAGTCACATTTGAACAAGGTCCCGGCACATTTTCCGCGGTCGGCCCGAAATTCTTATACCAAATTTCATTATTTTAAGACTATCTTGCGATACAATCAGGAATGACAATCGATTATTGTATGACTGTCTAAAAAAGTATTAGTAGTCAGCATATTTTGAACGTACGATAGTGTTACCTACTAAAATAGAATAGTAGTTTTATTGAACTTTACGAGTATATACAAGTTAATATATTAGTTCCTTTTTAAATTTATTTTCATTCAGCTGTTTTAAATTTGTTGATACCAGTAGTATGTACACTGTAACCTAGCGGAGATAGACCTAACAAAGTTAGCGTTTGTGCTGCATGCCACCATGCACCGAATTCCTAGCGTATGCTTTGCCGCATGCCGCGCGATTTGACCTCGGATATAGACCTGGGTGTGTTCAGTAGAGACTCCATTAATAAACTTAGCGATTAGCAGAGCGAGTACTTACCCAGGTAAGCGCAATGAATCTAAGCTGGTCACTGATCTAAGCAAGTTTGACCGCAAGTGTGACTGGACGTAGGCTAGGCTATGTATATAGCGCTGCTAAATATTCAGAGGATATGTTCTAAATGTTTCACCTCGTGTAAAAAGGATAATCAATTTCTTACTAAAAAGTAAAAGAATTTGCACTGTTTGATAGAATTTCAAGTCTCGGATCCAAATCGAATATCATGAGGTAAGTTGAACATTCTTAAACAATTCACGCAGATCACGTTTCAGAGAAAATGATATCGGGTTCCTTAATAAGAAGTAACTACGGTGAATAGGATTGAGTTTCATTCCGATAGTGTGTCAAAGCGTCATAAGATCAAAGGCTCCTGAAGGTAACTTTAATAAACCGGCGACGTCTTGTATTCTAATGTGTATGGTATTGATGATACTCGATGCACAAAATGTCTCTTAGTTAAATAACTTACTGGTAGTTTGCATTCAACGACTTAAATAAACAAAAGTTAACATGGATGTAATCGTACCTATTAACACATTTCCAAATACACAATGTAAGTTTTGTAATCATTTTATTGACGTAACCAAGTATTCTCTTAGTTCCTTAGGTTTAAATGACTGATATACTACTTGTATACTTTTTTTTCAATACATACATTATACATAGAAAACTGCCAGACCTGAGACAAATATTGGCTAATACAAACATTTGTCCCGCAGCGGGAATCGAACCCGCAACCTTCTGCGTCTCTGGCGGGCCTTCGCCCACTGCGCCACAGAGGATAAGAGAATGTAATATCCTTAATATAATAAGTATATTGAAATAAGTATATTGAAGCTATTTGATTTTTTGCTCAGTTTGCAGCTGATGCCTTTCATAATACTAGCGTAGATGTATACTTTACTAACGCAATGGTCGGAAATGTAACAATATTTAAAAAAAGCATGCGTGTATTGAATCCGCCAACCCTCCCGAGATACGAGATCATGCTGCAACTGCGCCACTTGTTTCAGAAAATGTGGCTTACCTGCAACAAACTGCTTCATAAATAAAACGAAAATATTCTCTAAATGAAATGCACAATGCTAAAGCTAGCTCACAGTAGCGTAGTTTTTACTTCCAGTAGCACATTGTACACAAGGGTGCACTAGCGCGTAAAACGTGAGCGGGACAGTAAAGTTATTGGCTTCGTTACACATCTCAAACGGTTCAAGTGAGTATTTTATGACCTAGTTCAGCGTCTTGAAATGCTTGTCATATAAGCTTCTAGTAGTAGCAAGATTTTGGGTAATATTTTACCAAAGCGAAAACATTTGTGCAGGTCATAATTGGAAGCAAACGAGAAAGAAACGTCAGTTATTTTGCATTATATATTTTTTTTTTGTGTTTATCTTTCGCTTAAATTGAATATTTTTATAAGATATAATTAATTGGCTTGAAGAGAGTTTTCAATTGTATTATACCCAGCCACTTTTCATCAACAGTACTATATTTACTTTGTTTTATTTTTTTATTTTTGCACAGAATCATTTTTTTCTTAGCCCTCTGTTATCCGCAGTCGCTTAGTTCTCTGGACTTGGCCAAACGAATGCAGGGGTGCCAAACGTACGGAGCGTGTAATTGCCAGTAATGGCCGGGTGTAGGGCCAGCTTTATTAGGCACTGACCAGATGGACGGCCCACCCGTTTAGTGACGTGTTGAAAATAAATCGGCGCTGATTTTTCACGTTTGATTTTCGAACCTTTTGGTTGGCTACGTGGAAATCGGAGCGTTTGTTCAGTTTTTATTAAACGTGGAGTTGTTACTTTTTAGAAGCCTTCTCGGGTAAAAGCATATGTTTTACTTTTTATTTATGTTTTCCTTTCAGATAAACTTACTCTTGTCATAGCTTAACTTGCAGAGCTCTTCTGTGCTTATTGTAGATTTCATCCTAGGTAGAATATATGACACCTAATCTATTTCTATTGTCGATTAGTAATGATCGCGTTGCTATGTTCTGATTTGGTAAAATTATCAGATTGATTACTATTGGTTAAAATAGCTTCCATAATAATTAGCCTGTTTTACTCCAAATAATAACTTCTGAAAACTAAATAAAGATTACATCAAAAACTAGACGTTATCTGCTTTGAGTCACGAAGGGCTCAATGTGGATTCAATACAAAGTCAAAGTCAATGGATTTTTATTCATTGAAATAACAAAACTCATATATAAACGTCAGCTTAAAAACTACGTGTTTTTTTTTTGTTTTTATTTAATCCGTTATCAGTTGGTGGACTATAAGCCGATGGGTTGGAAGATAAATAGCACTTGGGATACTGACTCATTAGCTTTTCTTCCCTTTACTTATGCAGTATAAGACATTGGTCCTCTTCAACCACTTTGTGTCGCTTGGATTTTCGACTAGTGGCTCGGCGTGGCATTATGGGCGAGCTAGGTATCGTATTCCTCTATCCTTAATTTCTTCGTCTACTGTGGGGACTTGTAGTTATTCATGGATCTCGTTCTTGGTTGTAAACCATAGTGAGTTAACCAGGACGTGAAGGATCTTGTTTTGACATCGTTGGATGATAGCCCGATTAAATTTACTGGTGTGAAATCTAACCAAATGTTCATACGTGAAATTTGATTTGAATTTAAAGTTTTAAAGTGAAATTAATTGTGAAAGTGTTTTTTTACAAGTCGTAACATCCGACGCGACGTGAATAATCATTAAAAAATATTATACCACTTTTGTTGCTGACTGTAAAAACTTTGGCTACATGCAAGAACTTGTAAACCAAGCATTATTCAAATAACCTATCAAAATTATAATTAGATTAACGAAAGTAATGATACGGTCATTACTTTAAATTGTAATTATTCGTGAGCGGAAGTAGGTTATTTGCAAGCCTTCAGTATCCAACAGCTAATACTATCGCATAGAATTGCAACTCATTTGGGAATTCGTCGATCCTACAAACTATGTGACTTTCGCAGTTCATGGCCTAGAATGACAAATAGGCTATCATCTGGAAATAAGCACAGATTTTATAATAAAATAGAATACGTTTATTTTCCATAAAATATGTATAATAAGGTCTTTAATGAATAATTTAATACGTGAAATTATGTTATACTTTAACTAGGTATGCTAATGTTACTTTAATTAAACATAGAAAAAAGAGCTTCAAATAGTTGGGTTAACTGGTGGAACAGAGAATCATAAATTAATTAAAAGAAATGAATATTTAAGAATCTATCTATCTATCTAGGGTACGGGAAGGTAACATATAAATTTAGGTTGAAAAAAAAAAAAAGTTTTCCTATATCAGTATGGAACAAATGTAAAAAAAAACATTCATTTATATATGTCTTAAGGTAAACGATGACTCATCCATACAAAACAAAACGCGGTTATATAATCCAATATCTATTGCAGTGCCTTGACTTATGGCTATAAAACCATGAAAAAACTGCCCTTGAAGAGGAACAAAACGATTGCAAAAAGACATAACAAACATTTTAGCCAATTGAAGAAAAAGGTTACAGATAAATAAACACACACATTAACAAACAATCAACCTCTTAGCCCAAACACATCTTTTCGCGGTTGATAATGGTAAGAGTATCGCTTCTACTTTGTATTATCTACATAGACTTGAGCTTGCATGCCAAGTCAAAATGTAGACCGTCGGTATTCAGAGGTTAACAGTTCACACGTTGGATAAAGCTTGTGCTATTTGCGGTTCTCTGAAATGAAAGTCGAATACTTTCATACATAATTACTCGTATTTTTGGGCAAGCAAATATGCTGAAAACCCTCTCTCTTTTTTTACTTTCGTTTTATCACTACGAAGTCTCACAAAATCCTCAATGGTTCGGAGCATACCTAAGGAAGATCAAGGCAGAGCTCATGATACGGTATTTATAGTTTGTCAATACGACTCTACACTAAATATTGAACGCTACCTCTACGCCCTGCTACGTTTCCTCTACACAACTATTACGGCTTCTCTACGGAACCACTACGCTCCGCGCCACCAACGGTATCCCTACGCCACTTCTAAAGTAATGTGATAAAAAATTATGCATTACATTCGCTTTACAAAAGATGATCTTTTAAATTCTATGACTGTTTTAAATGAGTCCACATTGTGAATATTGTTTTTGCGATATCCCTCTGAGGATCCTGGAAATGTAAGGAGTTTATGAAAAGGTAACGTTGATCTTTTGATTCAGGAAGTTAAGTAAAATTTAAGTATCCGCAGCTAAGTGGCTATCTATTACGAGGAAAATAGCAAACAGATAACTACTACGCCATCTACCGGGTTTCACTGAAATTAGCTATTATTGGGTTCGCAGAATATAGAAGCAAAGGTAGCAAAAAATGCTTTTGTTCCGAATATTATTGTTGAAGAATGCAATAAATATTAGAATTAGATTGCACTATTACTAAAAGATACTTGCGTTTTCTTGTTAAATTTTTATGCCGAAAACTGCGTTTTGTTTTTAACTTTTTTCATTTTTCGTTAATATTATCACTATAATTTCTAAGACATTAAATGTCCAAAAACCGACTTAAATAACGGGAAATAAATAAAAAGTCCAGCTATCATCAGATCCTCACGTGCCCTTGTTATTTTGCTTACTCTTTCGAATTAAAAACAAGAGATCGCCCAAAAAATGTTTTTGCTGGTCATCATTCCATAAGATAAAGAGGTTTTTTAAGTTTTACGGGAAAAACAGCAATCATTCAGGAATAAAACTTTTGTGGGACCATCTCGGGTTCATTCTCTATACAACAACAAAAGAACATCAAAATCGGTTTACAATTGGCGAAGATATCAGGTAACAAAAACAAACGATAAAAATACATATGGGCGAATTGAGAAACTCCTCCTTTTTAAGACGTTTAAAAAGTAGTACAGTTTCAGTGATAGGGCTCGTCCTATTTCTGCCTCTAAGCAGTAATTTAACCGAAAATCATAAAAATCTTGATATCTCAGGTTCGCAAACGTGGGTGATACCTCTGATATTGCAAGCGTCCATAGGCTACGGTGGGCGGCTCACCAGGTGGGTGGTAAGTTTGTGTGTCTCTTTACCAGTATAAAAAAATCATGAAAGTGATTTTGGTTTCCCAGTAGTGGAGACAGTGAAAGTGATTTTTAGTTCGCAGCGAAATCGCTTAGACGCGCCGATTCCACAAACCCAGATCAATTAGGTTTGCTTACTATCTTTTAAACCATCTGGCCACTAATAAAGTGATCAAAAATGAACTAGCGACATGACTGGTGAACAGAAACAGTTACCTTCCTATTGCTACCTATAAAAGCTTATTCTAATATTTAAATGACAAAGTATACATATGTTTTTATGTTAGGTTATTTGTTAATAATAAACTTCTAGATGACTAGTGTCTAAAGGGAACGAATATATTGACAAATCATACAACGATCCGAAAAGTAAAACAATGAAAACGTTTATGATTTGTAAATACAATAGCTCATCGTTTTAAGAAGAAAGAAGAAGAAGAAGAAATGTATTTATTTGGCAACAACAAAGCAGATAATGGACAGGTACATAAATAATAAATATACACTATAAATAAGACACTATAAATAAGTCACTATAAATAAGATTTTAACAAAAACATAGTGACAAATAGAAGATTTTTGTGCTAATTAGTCCCATCTGTGCCGTGTGGGCCAAACAGGTCCCGTCTCAGCTTAGTGCTGCGCCGCACATTCATGAGAAGCAGAGCGGATTTTTAGACTAGGCCTAGGAAAGATGACCTCACAAACGCAGAAAACTCCTGGAAGCTTCTTTATGCATATTTGATGACTGCCGTGCAAATATTAGAAAATATGTTTTAGGTCACAGAACGTTTCTCTATGAAATGACATACAGGTGCGATTTTTGCAAGAACAATAAACTCAAGTCGAAACAAAGATATAATATTTAGATATATCTTATCTTTGGTATAGTGGTCGCTTACTAATGTTTCAGTTATATTTTTCAAACCTTCGCGATCATTTGATAACCTCACTGGTGCAGTAGGCAAGTAGCCGGCTGAGATGCAAGAGGTGTGGATTGGTTTTCCACTGCGGTACCAATGTTTGCATGTTCTGCAGATATTTCTTCCGGTTCTGGGTATTGTGGTATCATACTCGTAGTTCCTGATAACCACGATACTGGTAACCCTAGATTGGGATCAAAACTATGTATATAACTGTTGGGTATTTATTTATCAATATAAATACGTTATCAATACAAAACATTATAATAGATGAAGCTTAATATAATAATAATAGTAATTGTGTTCAGAACCGTCTTCCGCAAGACAAATTATGCTCCTTTGATCAATTTTAAATGATAAAATCTTTTTTCATATCCCCAAACCAAAGCCAAATATTTCAGCTGAGGTTGGAGAGGCTCAATCATTAGCCGCCCGGTAAACAACGAATCATCAATCAGGGTCGCTGTCAACAATGTACCAAGCTATCGACAAAATTATAACTTTGTAAATAATTGCGCTAGATATATATCAATTAAAAAAAAACACTGTTTGCTTGTATCTTAGATAATCTATAGTTTTAAATCTTATAAGATAAGATATATAATAGATAAGATAAGACAAGATTTTTTTTTATTTATTAGACTCAATACATTTACATGGTAGGTCCAGACATTATGAAGCACTAGAAAATTAGAAACGATATTTTCATATAAAAAATGACAGCCGCCGCAAGAACATAATTTATTACTTTGGTAGGTACATATTGGAGGTCGACAAAATCTTATGTTCTTCATTGATTTGTGTAATACTAGCCTCTGTCCCTTCGCCCGCGTGGTACCCGAATAAAAAGTACGAATTATAGCTGTTCCAAAAAACATTAAAATCGTTTCCGCCGTTACGGAGATTATTAGAAACAAACATCCAATGATCTAAATATCCAGACTTTGACATTTTGGATTGAGCTTAGTTTTATGAGCAACTCGATTCATTTCTAACAAACACTTGTAAATCTCCCGTATCGAGTGTTGTACAATAATCGATTGTAGTAGGTTTATTTCTCTCCCTGCGTACACAACTCAATGGTGTGGTTATTGTTTTAGTTTGTTGATTGAGCATGTCCATCCTTATAAATAATGCTCAGTGTATGTCTAGAATTTCCGATGCGATGATTCTGCCTGTTATTATACATTTTGTTAGGCTTGTGTTGCATCTATATCCTATACGTTTATTATTATTATTCTACGTTGCCAATATTAACGAAACTGTGCGTTCAAAGATATGGAAAAAAGTTTAAATAAACTATTTTTAGTACAACTAGTGCTACACATAACTAAAACTGTTATTTAGATTAAAACAGTGAATAATTATAACAATTGAAAAATAAACTAAGTTCTCGTAATAAACCGGCTTATAAAGGCGTGAGATAAAACGATTTTTCCTGAAGAGAAGTGCTTAATCAATTCGTAGTCGGTAAGGCTTGGCCCGGCTACAAGTGGTTGGTGTTGCGTCTTGCGGCTTCACTTTGAAAAACACATGTGAATTGACGGTTCTGCTTGCTAGGAGCCTCGTGACTCGCCCGAATGTTATGTCTGCTTTATCGCTTTTCTCTCTTATAAAACACTTAGTTAAGCGCTAAACTAACTAGACGCCTACCTGTTAAACAACCTGCGGTATAGCCATATATTGTATCATAGCAAGCCTATTGTATGCGCATAGAAGCCTAGACGCCTGTAGTACGGCCGCAACCTAAGAATCACTAGTTGCGCTTCTGTCTGTCTGACACCTCATCAATCACGTTGTGTCTACTGAGGAACTGAGGGCGATCAGTCGGCTGTAAGTGAAAACCTCAAGATAATTGTCTCTGACGTAAGAATCGTAACGACATCGAGTTTCAGTAATCTCATATTGAGGCAAAATCAATGGGAATTCTTACTGAGACCAAAAAAATTTGAGCATTCTAGCATTTCATGTTCTCTGGTGATTTTGGATCTACACGACCAAAACGTGTAACAGAATTGTAGGGTCACATTAAATGTCATGTCGGTTCAATGCAGTTTCAGTAAGACATCTAGAATCCCGTCGTGCGCCAATGGATTTTTCCACTAGAAATATATATTTCCACGATGATATTGTGCTTTAAAATTGTGAAGGACAACATTAAATAATAATAATTAACACCCAACAGACATATATGTAGTAAAAAAACTGGCATGACCTAGAACGAAAAATTCGAACACGTGCATGAAAGGATCTTCTGCGAAGTGCACCGAATCTTTGCACCACTGGTTCTTTCATCATTAGTCTAAATGCAAAGTGACCAAGAATGAACCAATGATATGAATGCAGGAGGGCCACATTTTGCACAAGCAATATGGGATACTAGGGAACTCCTCGCGACTTTATCAAGATTCAAGTATGTAGTACCTACTTACTAACTTTATTTCCTGGCATGGTCCTGGATGGTACACATCTAAGGGTAAGAATTTAGAAAATCCTTTTTAAGTGTACCATAAATAACCGTTTCTTCATAGGTGACTTAAGCTGCGTTTTTTCAGTCAATCAAGTGTTTAACGCAGTTCCCCCGGAGGCGTTCGGAATACTAGGCAACTACTGCGGCTCAAATTTACATTCGTCAACCGTCCACCATGTATTTAAGGTAATACACCACAGTATGGTAATTCGTACGGACGGACGCCGCACCGTAATAGGGAAAACTCGATTGCATAATAAAGGATGGCGGACACACACCTTGCTAGATTGATCGATTGCTTCGCTTTGAAAGCATGCCGCTGCAGGTAAATTATGTGTTTTATGCAAAACTGTCGACTGGTATGCAAGATTTAGAAGATTAATCGATTATGATGCAAGACTTCTGATACTTAAACTAGTTTCCTGCAACATTGCTAGAGATCAGTAATATGATCGAAAATAATGCTGGGTGGTAGGTAAAACATTTTTTTTTTTGAAAAAAGGTTCAATAGTGCTGCCACTCGAACATGGCAATAGAAATTGCTGAGAAATATGTACTACGAACAGACATGTATAAACCAGAGTTTTGCACTATAATAATCTCTGTCCTACTTTTAAATTAAATGTACCCTAGATAGATAAATAAACTCTTTATTGTGCATAATACCATTTTACAGTACAAAATACAAACATATAATAAAACAAAAAAGAATCTGAACCCTCTAGCTCTTCTCTTTTGGAACAAGCTTTCGCTTCTAATCGAAAGCTTGTTCCAAAAAACCTTCTCTCTTATTGAATAAGTCACAAATCAAGAAATCAAGTGCGCGTCTCCCTTAAACAACACGGGCGCTACCGGCAAAGCCGACGGAAGAGAGAAAATGTCGTTAAAATCACCGGCATTCACGCCGCGATGCAGTGTGGGCATTCGTTTTTTTGTTGAGAGCTTTGAAATTGCCGATGTGCATAATGAAAAAGATGAGGATAATAATAAAATGCGGCTGTCGGCTTTTATTTCCATTGTTTAGAACGAATATAGATACGATTATAGATATTATAGATATTAGCGATTATAGCTATTAGCATATAGTTAATTCTTCACGAATTAATGGTTGAATTTTGTAGTATTTTTGAAATAATAGAATTTTGATCAATTTGACATGTTTAATTTTGATTTACAATATTTTTGTAAAGAAGATGTGCTACGCACAATGGTAGTGAAAGCAATGAATTTTTATATAAAAGAAATAGGTAGGTACGCCCTATGGTGACAATTTGCTCCAAGAAAAGTAGTAGGTGCTGTAACACATATATATCAACATTTTGGAAATCATACAACTATTGGCAGTGATAACTGTTATCTTTAGTATACATACAATTTATAAGTTCGTATAAGTTCAATGTCAGAAATTTAACCAAAAGTTTCCGACTGTTATAGTCAGGACCAATCGATGACAACAACTAACAATATTTGTTTAGTGTGGTCCCATAAAATATGATCTGAATCAAATTAATACGACAATTGACGAAAAATTAACGAAAGATAGTTTTTTTTTTAATTGAACCCAAAAACACAAACATGTTAAAATTCTAGTAAAAGACTTAGCCTATATTATATAGATAAAATATGTGTTGCTTTGGGTCAGAATTGGTCCCTGTCTCAGCTTGATGCAGCATCGTGTTAATATGTTGCTGTGCTGGTTTTCAGAGAGGGCATTTTATGAGGAGACGAACGTATGATAGGATATTATATTTTGACTCAGTGCTCATAAAACTAAGTTGAAGTCTTTAATCATCGCATTTTGTTTCACAACATCGTGGGTTTCCTACTATTTGTATCGAGTAGGTAGAACGCTCTCGGTATATCCCGCCCGATAGGAACAGCCCAACAGGTTGATATCATGGTATTAATATTTAAACACTGTGTATCAGAGGTTAAATAATAGTGCTTTTGTATTGGGTGTTTTGATTGTTTTAGTTTGGGTCACGTGGAAAAACGTACCACCAAATATAGATAGATAGATTGATAATCATTTATTTAAACCAACACTTACACATTCTGTTTACTTATGAACTAAAACACAATATAATTACAAACCTTTTGATAAATTACATACAGTTGACTTTTTCGATATTTTATATATCGAATTTATGGGGACTTGTGATTTGACTTTTTTTTTATTTGTAAATGTTATGTACATATATGTTATACATAGAAAACACCCAGACGCGTAACAAATATTTGCCATGATAGAGAACATAGTGGTATTCTGTAAAAATAATCACTGGCTAAATAATTATTTTATTTGTAAATGTAATGTAATGCAAATACTTACAGTAAAAAAAATACAACCCTGTAACTGACAAACTGATAGCGTAGACTTAGACTACTTAGTAAGGTCTCGTTGGCACCTTTCATGTTCGAATCTGTTGTGATTTCTTTAAAAAAATATGGCTTCATAATTTTATATAATAGAACCGTATCCCAAAATAAACTATTATACGTTTCTAATCGAAGGTAAAAGAATATACAACAAACTAGAAGAATGGCAGATAAGCTATCTCCTAAAAATAATAAATAGCCGGCCATAACTTATGGACTAACAACAAGTTCGGTGGATGTTTATCATCGTCGGCTTATTTTCTGGAGAATAAGCAAATCATAGAAACATCTTGATTCCACTCGACTTTTAACCCCCAAAGCAAAATAGGGGTGTTAAGAGATTGAGTTTTAGATAGTTTCTCGTCACGTTACTAGGGGGCGCTGCAATAGCCAATTATTGTATAATATGTATGTATTAAAAATGCATATATCAGTCATTTAGTTCCCATAACACAAGCTCTGATTAATTTAGTTTGGGGCTAGATGATATTGTGTGAAAAATGTCCAGCAAAAAAAAAAAGTAAAATAGAGGATGGAATTGTTTTTTAACACGTTGGTTTTTTTTAGTAAAATCTAGCTCATTTCATTTGTATCTACTATCAATGTCATCAAAAAATTAATTTGAATCTTAGTTATTTTATCAAAAGTTACTTTATGACTCTCTACGACTTTTAATTTAAACGAAGCTAGGCCGAGAGCTTTCGTTTAGTTAGCCAAACATATTTTTTAACGAATATTTGTACATATTCTAAGGACTGCAATTCTACTTTTCACTTGTTACTTTATAAAAAATGGGAGGCAACTAACTCCGTTTCAAGAACAGAAACAAATCCCAGTAATTTTCTCAAATTGGATCCAGACAGGAAGTTGCGGATAAAAAATAAATGTCCAATTAAAATGAGGAATAAGGTACTATGCCGGGTCGAGTGGAAACACTGCTGGGATCTAGCTGCCTGCTCAGATACTTTCGTAAGTTGTTTGTTACGTTTATAAATCGGTTAAATTATGGAATATCTATATCATTTTATTATGTGTATACTTTAAAACATTGTTTGTGGGCAATGTGTGATTGCTAGAACAACTGCTAGAACGGAGCGGAGACATTTTCATAATCAAACAATATTATAATAGCACGTAGATGACGTCATTACAATTTCATTTTTGTGGGTAAGTCTTATTATATAATACTTTGCATTGGCTAGAAATATTTTTTCTTTAAATGAAGGCATTTTTGAGACAGTTTTGGTTTGTTATTTTATAACTGTAGTCAACACACATTATATTACAACTCAGCTCTAGAAAGGCACTGGTAAAAGTATTGTAGAGGGGTCCCCTACATGCCTTTACGATGATAAATTATATTTAATCTATGACTTGATTTTGTATGAGTTCAGCATTTACAATAATTCTAACTAAGGATATCATTTGACTTAACGTTGTGAAGAAGGCCACGTTAATCTATAATAAAATAAACTTGAATAAATACTTAAAATACTCAAACATCAAAAGTACTTTTTTATTCATGACTCGTTTATACGCCACGCACTAAGTATTATGTTTCCGGAACTGGAAACATACAAAAACAATATTTAAAAATAGAACTCTTTGGCTGTAGAAAATAGCTTGTTTCATTTTAAAATTGTGTTTCTCCTTCAACATAGATTTGACTCGTGAAAATTTTGGTAGTATGATTTACTACGATTTTAAGTATAATTTGACAGCTCAGCAAATCATCTCTCAGCTTCCAACTGCTTGGCGATGAATCACCATGCAAGACAACTATTTATAGCTGGTTTGTTGAATTCAAGGTGCAGTCGTGTCTATCTCAGTGACGAATTTCGTGATGGTCGTTCGTCCACCGCAGTGAACAACAAAAAAGTCAATGATGTGTACTTTATGATCGAAACAGACAGGCATGTGACCTACCATGAGAATAAAATATCCTCAGACATATGTATGAGTCAGATACAATCAATTATACACAAACATTTGGGTGTGAAAAAGCTGTGCTCGCGATGAATCCCTTACAATTTGACTGAGGCTCAAAAATAAGTCCCGCGTCACTTGATGCAATGTCATGCTTACCAAATTGTACGAAGGGACTTCAAATTTGGTCTGGGACCTAGTAACAGGTGAAAAATCTTGGATTTATAGCTATGATTCCAAAACAAAGCAGCAATCGACCATTTGGGTCTTTGAAGATGAGCCGAAACCAAACAAAGTGGCGCGTGTGAAAAAACATCCGATTAGCGGCATAATAGGATGATTGCATAATTTTTAATAAAACTGGACACGCGGCTGTTGCTTTGGAGAATCATCGTACAGTGATTGGTGATTGGCAACATTTGTTTGCCGAAAGTTATTGACGAATCAACTTGCATCATAACATGGCCAGACAGACAAAATATTTTTTTCCGACCTTGTGACTTCTTTCTGTTTACATCACCAGAAGAGGTTTTCGAAAAGTATGAAAAACATGTGTCCGAAGTCACCACGAAGGAGTGGCATAATTTTATTCAAAATAAAAAAATATATTTCAAAGCCTTAATGCACTTTTTCAACGCTAACGGAGAACATTTTGAGAAAAATAAATTGAATTTTGACCATTCATAGTATTTTTTTTATTAATTAAATGTTTGGTGCGGCTTTTTTATTGAATGCCTATGGTTTGTTTTTTTTTATATAACTAAAGTGACAAATAAGTATACGGCCCAACTATTGGTAAGCGGTTACCGTAACCTATAGACCCTTGCAAAACCAGAGGCATCATCATTTGCGCGTTGCCAACCCTTTGACATAACGGGTGAGAAGTCTCAACTCCTTTAACAATGATAAGAATTGTTTAAAACTTTTTTCGTTTTAATCACTTACATATATATTATTCGATTATTTATTACAAAAAAAAACACAAACAATGTGTAAAGGGAGGACTTAATAGTATAAAGCTTTCTGCCAGTTGTACAAGTCGTTCTACCTAAGCGGTTGGAAATAGAGGTTTGCGTGCAAAACTAAATTACTGAGAGAACTTATTTATAAAAAAACAACATAGCTACAAATGTATAAACTAGTGTGTCTAATCTTTGTGATGATTTATATAAAACGAGTAACAAAAAACAATGGTAACTATGTAAAATAACATAATATGATACAAAACACAAATTATGAATTTTTCAAAATTATATTATGTATTATTCCTTGCCAAGTTATTTAAACAGTTATTAACTTAACATTGTTTTTTCTCTTTTTAATATGTGTACCATTTCAATTTCATCAGAAGAAAATAAAACACTGTTTAGCTAAACAACTATTTAAAATATCTTTATAGGGCTCAGTTGCAAATTCATCAAAAAAAATTGATCTAAAGTGCAATTTCAGTATCAGGAAGATGTCTTATTACACCCTGTAGGTAAATACGTAAATTAATAAATACACAGTTACAGTTACAGTTAAAGTTAGCTTGTTTGTTTTTTGTGCTCTGCAACAAAAAACAAACCAGTCAACGACTGTTTTCCCCATTATAAAAATACCAACATACATAGGTACTCAGTGCGTTTGACGATATCAAATAAGGGTTAGTACTTACTTGGTATATTTGCACAAACATTTGGAACATTTTAAATTTAGTTAGTATTCCATGTGATACCTTCTATTTTTTTAGTTCTAAGGCATGCCGGTTTCCTC
This sequence comes from Perizoma affinitatum, assembly GCA_961405105.1. Lineage (NCBI taxonomy): Eukaryota > Metazoa > Arthropoda > Insecta > Lepidoptera > Geometridae > Perizoma > Perizoma affinitatum. The sequence goes on from OY560199.1 coordinate 3,987,603, forward strand.
AAAATGTTTTCCATCCCTAGCTTTTCCATTTCTGCATTACAATATGCACACAACCAACATTGTTAACAACTCCCAGAGCAACACACCATTCTATTAGTTTGCGGTTACACAGATTACGCAACAATACAGTTTCAGGGAATTATCAGTTAGAAACTCTGTTTACATTTCTATACAAAAGCTTCGCAAACGCAAACTAGATGGCGACCACTAACTGAAACTATGCATTACCAGGCTTTTATACTTTGGCTTCATTCATTCATTGCTTACAACGAGGGTAGTTTTGTTACCTTTCCCATTTATATACTAAAAGCCTACTGATTTATTCGTTAACGACATGACTAATAGCCCGAAATATCAGTTTAGTTTTAACGGTATTCTAAGCTTTTCAACCAACCCCATAACAAAGAGAAGGTTCTCAATTAAGCCACACACCGGAATTATAAAATCGAAATGTCGTTTTTACAACAACAAAAAACTATGTACTTTTATGCATTTTACTATAAAAGATTTCATAGTAAAAATACGTGGTTTTTACTTCCGATAGCTCTGCAAGTTATAGTTTTGCTAGAAATCTGCGAGTGAATTTTCTAATTTCGAAAAAATATCCAATTACTCGGAAAAAAATATTAGTAAATAAAGTCTTTGCCAGAAACCCGCAATACCAAATACTTGTACATACAAGTACGTACTAGGTGGCACAAAAGTATTGGCACTAACATAAATTACTTGTGTATGTATATTTTTGGTGTATTTTACATTTGTTAACTACACAATTTTCAATATCACGATGACAAGAGACGTCTTTTGTAAAAAAAGTAATTTCTATAGTGCCGATACTTTTGCGTAATATTAGATAAGTCAAGTCAGACTTATACCATCATAATACGACTTGTTACCTCTCATTCCAAATATTTATTTATTTATTTATACTTCCGCACAAACAATGTAGTGCTAGGAGGACTTAATGCTAAAGCATTTTCTACCAGTCATCCTGGGCGTGCAAAAAGATAGTTCAATAATGACTAATAATTACATGCCTAATACAATATATATAACATAAAAATAAAATATATGAAATATAATAATAATATATAAAAAGGTTACATTTATTCATACAACTATGTACAAGAAGTAGGTATATACAAAAATACAGATGAAACAGCTATCTAAAGACCGTTGCAAACAATCTATAGATAGCTCAACTGATCCAGATCACTACTAGTATAGTTTATATAAAATATACAAATAAAGTACTTAAATAACAATTGGCAGTGGCATCAGATGGGGGGGAGGGTAGAAGAGACAAAGTAATCAATTGTTTAATTATTTCGTCGCCCCAAAACTTTACGCTCCGCGCTTAGAAAACAAACATACCAAGAGTTTGATTTTCAAGCATAGGTGTAAGCAAACAAACCGTTTACCGTCTCACGCGATACCTTCAAATATTCACCACTAATTAGGCTCATTCTAATACAGTTCGACCCGGTACGAAGAGGGTTGAAACGATCTTTAGTTTAAAGTTGAAGCCAAGCCAACCATTAATATTTTAAGAACGCACGCTTTCAAATGTAATTTCCAAAAGGTTTGCAGAGTAAGCACTAAGATTAGGAAAATAATAGGCGTAATCTTAGTTAAGATGTTTAATAATAACCCAGGCCAGAATCGAACCTGTGACCTTCCGTTTGGTGAGCCACGAACAAGATCCCAATCTGGTCAAAATTCTCCGGACGTTTCCAGTCAAAGCGATTATTCGAACGAAGGATTCGATTTACATTACGCAATTTATAAAAGCATTTTTCAAGAATATTACCACCGAGCCGTTTTGGATCATTTGTTATCTTTTTTTTTGATTATATAAATACTTCACGTGGCACACCGACTGACTGAATTTTGATGTGCTGGGACTAAGAAATAATGTTCCAAAATTATCATCAGCGCTACTCACATCATCCGCAATCAACAAGATAGTAGAACCCCCCACGGCAAGTAAACTCGACAGCGAACAGACAGTGAGGGCCTGAGGGCTAACCAGTTTAACTGTTACGTTTGTTTGCGGTTAGGAAATGTACACTTAGGTAATTGGATTAGATCAATGGTTGCACACATTTATCCACTTTAATTGGAACTATGTTTAGATGTCGGTATAGGTATCCGATACGTTAAAAAGTTTCCGGATATCCAGTACCTTTACACTCACCTACAGAATGGGCTCTTTATGAAATTTACAAAGTAGTTTTAAACCTGCATTTCTGTGCATAAGTTTTTACCTTACCCAAGATTGTTGTAGTGCCTTATTGGTAGTTAATTATTTCATACCAGATTTAGGATGTTTTGAAATAAATAAACTTGATCCACTCTAGGATTTCCTGTGTCGTGGGTAACAGAAACTAACCCGGAACGAATATCTGTTAAACACGCAAATATTTGTACCGCAATGGGAATCGAATTACCATATGTAAGTAAAGACATACTCCTAATAGAGCTGTTAAACATTGATTATTTTAATTCTAACATATTATATATTATACTTGGATACACCCAGACGCGAGACAGATATGTCCAGATCTTACAAACATTTATGTTGTAATTGTAAGTAGCCATTTATAGGTGAACCTGTCCCACCAGACTTCACACCACCTTCTGTTCACTCTGCCAATGGCTGCTTATTTAATATATTCGTAGCGAGCCTTCATATCTGATTCCTGTTCCACTATCCACCACAATAACACATCTAGGATACTTTTTTCCGGATACTATTTCATTACAAAATTATATTTACATAGTGAAAGTTTGTAGTATTTATTTAAGCAGAAATATTTGGTGTGCATTAAAATATTTTCTATCTATTTATCTATCTACTAAACGAAAGAAGCCTTAGGCAGATTCGAGTAAATAATAAAATGCAGCGCCCCGCAATAACCACTCTCGCCGTGTGTAAAAAAACTCTACAGTCTACAATTCACTCAGCTTGTAAAGCTTGCCGTGTAAAAAACAGAAAAAATAATTTGAAAGTTCACATGGTACAGTTTTTGTTTTCCGGCGAAAAACTTCGTTGTGCAGGCTATTAAATTTCGTTCGCTTTTGGGGGCTGAAACATTTTTGTGTTCAGAAAATAAAATGTGATCGTAATGGTTTGTAGTACACGATAGCAGTTTGGAGTGGTGCCAGCTCACGAGTGTTTAAGTGACTCTGATTTGCCTTCACGGTAATACAGACTTCAAATGATCGCGATTTTACACCTAATAAATCAGAAACATTTTTTTTTATTTAAATCTTATCAGCATTAGCCGCTGCTTTTCAGATGGGGCTTTCGTAATGCCAAGAAGAACAACTTGATTCATCATAAATAACGGTTCTGCTAGTTGAATATCGTGCTGCTTTTACCCTACGGTTGACTTGTCGCGAGCATCGTCAATACGTTTTAGAATATTGTTACGACTTTACAACGTACTTTACTTTTCTCCTGATGACGTTTCGTTGACCGTTTAGAGGTCCTTCCACATGAGCACCGTCCGCAACCACGCTCGACGGTCGTGAGCAACCACGATAATGTAAATTCTATGATCGCCAATACGGTCCACCGTTTTAAAACATCTTCAAAAACTATGTTTCGTTCATTAATTGCGCTTATACAACGACTACCTAGTAAAAACTTGACCCTACCTCTTCTGAGCGAATATTAAAAAAAAATTGGTTAATATTCGCTCAGATATGTGAATCAAAAATGCTTTGTTGATAAAGATAAAACAAGTTCGTAGGCAAACATAATGCTAGCTTTTCTTCCAGCTCACCTTTGTGTAAAAAACAGTGGGGAGATAAAAAAAATAACCAAAACAAACACGCTCACGACTGTCTTCCCCGTGGTGGACATCCTCAGATACATACTCAGTAAGTAGATCTTTGAGGATACCAAGTAGGGGGTAGTCAGAGGCACGTCCAAACATTACATTTGGTACATGCCCGCGTTTGCGAGTAGTAAGCATTCCATGTGACAGGTTGCAAGCCCATCGCCGCAGATTAAAAGCAAATTAACCTTCTTATAATATATCCAAAATTATAGAACATTCGTGGAGTGATTTAAATGGGCTTTGGTTTAATTATAAGTGTTGATTTTGAATCAACTTACATGAATAACCCTGTTTTATTACATAGTATGTTTAAAATATAAGTCTCACCGACGACCTAACGATAAAACTAATAGCTCGGAAGCCGGTGATGGTTTTCGTATCTCATAGAACTGAAGCACCGTTTAAGGTGGAACCAGAAGTGGATACAGAACACATCACTAGGTACATTCTACTCGATTGGGTTGCATTCGAGGGCATTATGTTTGCATACACAGTTTTCGCAATTTCTGACACTGACTTATTGACTGACAATCAAAATACAGCGTTAGCCGTAAGTCCTAGAGATCTGTTGGTAAATTTGTTTTAGTATAAGTAAATAAAATGTAAATGACATCATAATAACATTTACTCATCAAAAACATCAACAATCTGTAGAAGTAAATTGCTGAACATAAACTTTCCCCAAAGAGTGCTATGACACTTTTTACTATTTGAATATAAAAGTAACTTTTATTTTCACTACATGTATTAAAAATACTATATTATTGCAGAGGCCGCAAAATAGGTAGCTGTTCTAGTATCAGTTTGAAACCCGGCCCGCAGGCGAGGACTTCAATGATACGAGACAGGCAACATAGTTTTTACTAAATAACGGATATTTACCTGGGAGTTTTAATGTTTCCCGATATTTCGGCACAAGTTGCATGTACCATGATCATGATAAATATACCGTTGTTCAGTAAAAAATATGTTCATAACCATGATACTTTCAAAAGTTATATAGGAAATACACTATATACGCAGAGGCGTATATAGTGCTTTACTTAAAAAAATGCAAGGAAATAAAAGTGGATTCTTGCATAAGATACTTTTACGTATTTTTCTTTTGACATCGCTTAAAAAAGGTATTCTATCGCTAATTTGGCTTCAGACCTTTAGATTTAACTTTCTGAAACTTCGGCACTCATTTATGTAAGTTTGAAAAAAAATTCAAAGTCCCGTAGTCCCGATGAAATAACTAAGTTGGGATGATGCAGTTTTGTTGATAAGTGCGGGATGACAATCACTGCTAGTTGATCAGTTATTAGTTGTGCTCATCTTTTATATCTTTTTTGTCAGGGTGAGTAATCGCTACGTACTCTCTCCGCGTCGCTTCTTGCATTTATTAGCTTTATTAGCAAAATCACACTATAAAATTTACAGTGAAACAAACAGCACAACAAAACTACACAATGAAAACAAAAACACAGAATCACTCTATAATAACGTACAACACTATAGCACAATAGTCACTTCACTAGACACTGGGTATCACTTCGAATAATTCACATTCAAAACTTGAACTGAACTCTCGCTACAGGTCGCTTGTCGCGCTTATATATCCCGCCAAAACAAGGCTGCTTTCCTATTCGACTTTTCAAGTATCTACTCGTACTCGTTTTTGAATTAAAATATACTGCTGCTTCTTTTAAAAGGTTAAGTGACCCATACTATGCTTCTGCACTGTTCGGCTATCATCCCTAAAATGTATACATTAAGTGTGTTTTTCATAGATATATCCACCAGTAGTAAAAAAAAAAGATAAATTAGTATATTAAAAGATAAATGCGTGTACTACAATTGGTGGCCTTATTTTTGAAAGCGTTCTCTTTCAGGCAACCTTTGGATAATTCTGTGCACATAAGAGCAAAAATGACAGTGCCGTACAATCAACAGAGATTTGTTTTATGAAATAATGTTCTGCGCGGATGTCATAAAAAGTAGGTTTTGAATGAAAATTTCGTAAGAAAGTTACCACATGATCTTGAGATATAAACATGGCCGTTTAATCGAGCCAACACACCCATAACTGTTAACACCGGTTATCACGCAGATTTGGCATCGAACTCACTTTAAACTCACCAGTTTTACGCTACATGTGTCATTATATTAGTTTCTTGGCCATGCTCCGAATGATGTTTTAAATGTAAGCGAGAAAATGAATGCTGGTTCGATACTGAGCTATCAAGTCTATACAACGATTAGCATGATGAAAGTTTGGATGGTTTTATGTTTATTTACTAGAAACTATGCGATTCTATGCATCCAGATATACGTACATTCGTCTTTTTACGATGTCATTCTTCATAGTTTCGTCACACGGTGTGACATACCAAGTGGCACACGGAATCGGAGTGTGATTTTGCCTTCAGCATATATTGAAGAACATAGAACTTCTTCTCGATTAAATTATAACACATAAATATAATATAATACACATACACATATAACACATATAACACATATAACACATATAACACATATAACACATATAACACATATAACACATATAACACATAATTTAATTAGAACATAGAAATCCAACAATATTGTTTGATTTCTATGTAGCCCGAATGTCACTTTATAATTGCCAATGCTAACTTCAGGAGATTACTTCGGAACCCCAACATAGTGTGGTAAAAAAGTTGGCGTACTGTTTTCGGTGAGACTTAACCATGTGAAACCATAGTTTTGGTTACGTCTAATCTAAAATAAATTCGCTAACAATTCTAAAGTTTTACTTTGGTGCGAAATGATTATGCGCACGTGCTTAAATATGCCTTAAATATACTTCTACAAAAATCTGTAATTTTTAAAAATATCCAAAAATTTATAGTCAATATTTTTCGTCACATTACGTGCATAAATTAGTATGTTTTTATTACTCCCTGCACAACATTATAATTGTTATATTTCATGTCCGCAAAATAGGCTTTCGTGGGGAAAATTACTCATGTTTTCGTGGTATTGACCTAATGACCTGTACGATTGTTCATTAACGGCACTCAAGCATCGTTTTTCAAAAGGTTTGGGAAAATCTAAAATTGACATTCTTGACGCGCGAACAACACGCTCAGAAAGAACTTGAACTTTAAAATATTCGACTTACATTAGCCCTCTAATAACATAAATAAAATGGTGAATTAAAAGTTTAAATAGAAACCGGATAACCCGGTTATAGTTTTGTGTAAGCCTGTGTATGGCTAAGCTCCGTACTACTTATAATTAAAATATTAAGCTCTCCTGCTGCAATAATGTTTTTCCTAACCTAATCTACTGGTATTCATGTATTATTAAACGTTTGGTTTTGTTATACTTTTTAAATGTGTATAGCTAATCATGCACGAAAAACATCAAGGTCACAACGAAAGTGCGCGAAAAGATCGAAATTCGCGTGTTCGGGCCCCGTACAAAATTTATACCGACGTTACCCAAAACTGACATTAAATAAGTGGAATTATTGCGGCGGTATGGACGTGCAAAATCAGCGGTGGGTAACTATTCATGTGGCGTGCAGTTCGATCGTGGCAAGGCGCGGAGGAAACGTCAGAAAAATCGAATTTCCATGCCGGCAGTCGAGGCTGAGGCGGCGCGGCGCTAACACCGCGCACACAGCGCCCGCGCGCGCCATCACCTGCAACCGCCGCCACCACGCGACTGCTATTCAAAACTTCACAAAACTTCAAATCGCGAATCCCCACAATCGGAGAAACAGATTAAGTCGTGCTCAAGTGATTTATTTTTTTAATTCAGTGTCCGAGTTGTGTACATGGTGGGCTAATTAAGGGATTATGGGTTTGGCGACGACCGTCCCGAACCCGGGTCAGTTTGTCGCCCGACCACATAAATTCGTGCTAGTTCTTTCTTCATTTAAGGTGACGTCACTAAACTGTCGATTGTGTACCGCAATTTCAAATAGAAAAAATAAAAATGAAAGGAGTTGCATTGTCTCATAGGTGTTAAGAATCATATCAGAATGTAATAATCATTACGATAACGACCTGCAGTTATTGATTGATTCATTATTGTTACAGAAGAATGCGTTCAGCAAAAAAATATAATGGCTTAGGTTATGCTATATACTTTCTGTTACCTATTACTTATATCCTGTACCTATTATTTAAGAATTTACTGTTCAACTTAGGTAATTTACCTGTTTCACTTGCATAAATGAAGCTTTAGGTATCTCTGTATGAGTTGCGATTTAAATAAGTAGCTTAACTAAGACAAAACCGACTTTGATATCTGTACTTAATTCAGCAAACGTATGTATAGTTTAACTATACATACATACGTACTTTTATACTCATTTTTCCAAATTGGACACAGTATTTCCTTGAGAAGTAAACCCTTTATATGTATTAGGATTATTTAATAGAATGCCGCACACAATACTTCCATCTATATCTTTACAAAGTATTTAGTAGACTTTCTTGATAATGTCAGGTCTGGAACTAAATATCTGCAAGAGATATATTACTGCTGAACAAACGTCCTAGATTTATCCTTAATTAGAAATAAGAGATATAGTTATGTTGAATTGATAATTATACAAATAATTTCTTGTTGAATATGTAATTAGCTTTGTATGGTTTAAATATCATCTAATTTCTAGTATAATTATTATGAACCCTTAGGAAGACTGTAATTTGAATAACATTACTAGCACAGTATAGCAATCAATTAAAACGGCCGTGTAGGGCATGATTCCGATGCGTTCGCACAGAAACAAAAGAAAAACGACGACCATTTGTTGACTCTCATTTATTTCATTCATAAATGTTTAGATATATTGGTGGTATTTAAAATTAAAATTGCAAATAACGAATTCCTAAAAACAGTGACTTCTATGAAAAGAAAATTCTACTTTTATTATGATCTATCACGGATATCATGTTTAAAAGTCAGTAAAAATAAATATCGACATCATCAAAGTATTTAATGCGTGGTTAGAACATCATGTCTAACTGTCTTAAAATGCAAATGTTTTCGTTCAAATATGTGTGGTGATTGATGTGTGGCGACAAACTGATTATTAAAAGCACATTATTGTTTTGATATTCAAACACAATTTTAACCTTACCCCAAAGATATATAGTTCAAACTTGAGAATACAGTACATTCGTAGAATTTACATGCTGGTAAAATCAAAGGTCGTATTTTAAAATAATTTATGGGAATAGGAAGGATTTCTTTGATATTTTTATTTCTTGTTTTTATAGCGTACTCGAGTGAAAACTTGATAAGTACATGCAACTAAAAGGTGAAAATAAAAGTACTTTTTAAGTTCCGACCTAGTTAATTGTGACCTTAAAAATAATTATTGAAGAAATACTAATCGATAGCAAAAAACAGCATTACAATTCGATGAGCCGTTTGGTATATAAATGGCAACAGACAAACAATCTCTTATGGTAAACACATATACAGGCTCCTATCATCACGGGTAAAACTGAAAGGAATTATATATTGTACCCTTTATGTAGTTAGGTATTTATTTTTAAATAATATGAAGTGGCATTAGTCAATAAAACTAATTATAAATATAGCACACGTAAATATAAAACTTGAAATGCATAAAAACAAGGAAGATAAAACTAAATAAAGTCATGACTGGAATCCATTTTGTATTCAATACACGGCAGGAATCGTTCCGCGAAGCAATCCCATATTAATACTGGACACGATACTGTCGACAGCCGAAGGAAATCTAAGCTTATTGCACATTTCCAACTGATAATACAATAATACAAACAAAGGTCCACCTTCTCTCAAACTAGCAAGACTCAGAATTGTGTAAAACAGTACTATTTCTAACCTGAACATTTTATGAAACGCCTTTGTAAGATTAGGGGGAAAGTTTGTTCTTTTGAATTTTTGTTCGCGTTCTATATGTAAAGAATGAGTTTTATTTATTTAAAAAGTGAAGTTTTTTAAATGTTTAAAAAGCTACTACGTAAACATTATTTTTTTCTGATTTGTTTTTATCATGCGAAGCCGATTGTGATGTGAATTAATGAATGGATAAATGAAAATACTTTATTGAACACCACAGAAAAATAACAACTTTACAAAACTTAAGGTACAATAGTTTAATAGATGTTTTGGAATCGTTCCGTTTGGATTTTCGTTCAATGAATTTGAATTCGTATTTATCATATTCCTTCATTAAATTTGTTCCAACCAACATACATAGATAAATTTATCTATGTTTTTTTAAATATTGTCTGGGAGAGTTCGCTTCTGAGCTATAAGATCGCCCATTACTTTAGTTATGTCAAGTTCTTGTTATTTTTGTATATTTCTTGTAAATAAGTAAAATCTATACGTTTTTAAGATGTTTTTTATAATATCTCAAAAATTACCTTGCGGGCGGACCCGAACCGCGACCTCCCACTTGTTATATTTCTCTATAAATAATGCCGTGTTAATGACTTTGAAAATTCGCAGACTAAAATGGTATTGTATGTAATATCAGAGTTGATGTAAATACGAGTATTACTTACTCGTAAGTTTAACGTCTGTCAACAATTTGACATAATAACAAAGGGCGTTGCGTAGTTGTCAAATGACGTCATTGTACGTAACCTATTTCTGCGATCACGCATTCACCGGTAGCCCATCCCTAGTCACCCTTACTATGCTTCTATTTTCATAAAACACAACGAAAAAAGGAAATCTGTTATTTATGTTAGCGCTGATGCCGCATCAAACACGGGCGAATTAATACACATTAATTCGTTTATTATGCATAAAGAATTATGATAGTAATTTTACATTCATACATGCATTAATCACGCTTATTTTCCGGAGTGGTAGCAGAGACCACGGATCACTTGCTACGATCCCGACATACCTCTTTACATTCATACATGCATTAATCACGCTTATTTTACATAGTGGTAGCAGAGACCACGGATCACTTGCAAAGATCCCGACATACCTCTTTACATTCATACATGCATTAATCACGCCTGTTTTCCGGAGTGGTCGCAGAGACCACGGACCACTTGCTACGATCCCGACATACCTATTTTGCTTGATTCACGCTCATCACATTCTTCATGCATGCTTGTCGGCTTAGGGTACCTTAGACCTGGCCTTTCTCCAGAACGTCTCCGATTTGAACAGAGTACATTTGTCGAGGTCCCTTTAGCCCCATTCACACTCAATAAATAAACATTTGTCGCAATCTCTTTCTGCATGCTCATTTTACCTTAGTATAGCTTTGTCAATAATTCTTGTTTTGATAGTAATTTCTCCAATGTCAAATAACTGGTCCATCTAGATTGAAAAAAACAGTCAATAAATTTATTGTCCACGTTTGTAGATATACATATGTTTTGGGAACACCATGCCAAATAATCGCAAAACAGAAATGTTATGCATCCAATATCTAGGAAGTATAGCACAGACTACTAGGATGCTAACGGAATATCGGGGTTCTACGTAAATGCGTAGCACGTGCTACGCTTGCTACGGCTACAATTACGTAGCGGACGCATAATTTTTTCATCGAATTTAAAATTTGTTAAATAAATACCTACCGATATACTTGCATTGTGGCGACTGATCCTACTACAAATCGGTATTTACCTATTTGTTCAGTGATAAAAAATCCCATATATTCTATCTTCTTCAGTAGATACTTTAATGTGAATGGTAGTGCTGTTTTTCCCCTTCCATGCTTCAACACAGTTCGACTCATACTGATTCGGCCCTGCTTCAGATGAATCTTTATTTACGGGTGGCATGATTTTAGTGTCACAGGGTCGTAATAAGATTAGGTAGCACTGTATAGGTGAGTCTGTCTCACCTTCCTATTGGCTGCTGTTCAGAAACTGCTTATTCAATATATTCACAGGAACTCGTAATATCTGATGACTGTTCCACTTTCCCAATTTCATTTATGGTAAATCCTTGAAAATTGTAAGTTTCTTTTTTTATCAAGTTAAATCATTATATGTTCGTTAAAGCGATATGAAAAGGTCATTCAATCGGTCATTACATTTTTTATAACAAAACATGAATGTGATTAGAGTTTAATTATCTTATATAAGTAATTAGCTTGTTGCTACATAAAGCGCGGCCTATTAAGTTGGTACGTAAGTAAAAAAGTAATGGTTATTAATAAAACATTTTCTTTTTTCCTTACTTTGCGCTGGCACGATATCGCTTATCGGTCAATCTCGTTCTTTGACTTCAATCTCAGAGCAAAAGTGAAGTAGCTACAAATCGCTACTGATTTATTTTATGGTACGAACCACGATCACGGCAAGTTCAAACAGGAAATGAGTGAGATTAAAAAAAGCTACGTTTTTCGTTTCACGTATTAGCTGCTAGATAAAAAAATCCACCTTTTAACCGATTAATGGTAAATACACCAAGGGTTAATAGGGTCTGGTTGAGTTTTTCAGTAAATTAAATCAGCTTAATGGTTAAAAATCTTCAAAGATATAAAAACCATTGGTTAAAAAAGGCGAGAGTTGAAATGGTAATTGTTCTTTTTTAATGTTCTGCTATTTGTTAATAGTAACTGAGACTTCGTGCTCCGGCAACTTGTCGTTGAGCTTTCTGTCCAGGGTATAAAAGCCATCCAGACATATTGGAGGTATTCGGGCAGCTAATGACCACTTGCTCAATTAACTTTGGTTCGATTTAAAATAGATGAATTAGATACTCAGTAAAATGATAAAGTTTAATTTGATTTCTATGAACACCTATGCTATGTGTTAGGGGTACACCAAAAGAGAAGGCAAGGTCAAAATTCATTTTCTCAATTAAATACAAAGCTCAATTTGAAGTTATAATTTTACCTAGTGCCTGTTTCCGCGACCAAGCCAGGAAATAATAAGGCTGGTTATTCGTTTTAATTATCCTAGCCAACCTCATTGGCCCGTGGTATACACTGCCGACTAACGGACGAAGTTCTGACATCTAACTCACCAACCAGCATTGGACCAGCGTGGTGGGATATGAGCCAATACTTCCAAATAGTACGCTTTAAGGGAGCTTTAATAGTCCGATGATGGCATAAGTTCTCGATAACACTGTGAGTAGCTATCCAGCTTCATGTTGTTAGCTTAATATGTGAAGGCCATGGATAAGATACTAGCTAGGTTTACTTTGGTTGTTACTGAAGTCAACCCAGATACCTTCTTCAGCGCCCAAGATTACAAAAATATATCTATTCTAGATTGTTCTGTGTACGAGTAAACTAGATTCAACTGTATGACAGTGCCTCGAACATTTCCTCAGGGGCTAGTATACTAGACTGGAACGGCTAAACATCATTAATTTAGATTGAGTTAAGAGTTTACTTCGATCGCTTATTCCATTAAAGTTACAACGTTGATCTCTCAATATTTGAGTTAGGCAGGCGTTTTAGCAGTTAAATGTCCATTTAACTACAAGTACTATGTACAGATAGATTTATAAAAACGTTGACATAAAGGCTTCTGGAGTAAGTCAATTTCAAATATAATCAATTTCAATATTATATCAAACTTGATATAAAGTTTGATATAATATTGAAATTGATTCAATTATTAAAATATTTGAAAATTTTTTTTTTCAGTTATTAAAATATTTTAGTAATTGTTGGTCAAAGAAAACATGGATTGTGTGAAGGGTGACGGGTAAATAGTTAGTTTGTTTATTTGTATTCTCTCATCATAGGTATACAGAGCATATGGTTACATAAAAAACGATGTATCTATGTGTATAATTACTAAAGGTTCATAACTTTTTTATGTTTTGTACGATGTTTCCGATGTCTCGTCACGTGATTCAAAACTGTAAAGATTGAATAATGTTTTCTTAACCAATTATTGTTATTTATAATGATTATTATTAAACTTTTCAATCTAATGAAAAGCTATTACAAATTACTTCATTCTTCACAAAATGAAACAATGTTTAATTAATATTTTGAAACAAATATCAAAACTGGTTTAGACTAATGAATATGGAATGGGATTCTAAGCAATTAATTTATTTAAATCACGTCGCAGTGTATTGGCAAATATTAATCGAGCGGGCGAACATTAACGAACTTTACTCGATGGAGGTCAGTAACGAAGTTTGACGGTTATTTTTGATGTAGATATCTAATTATGGCAATTTGTGATCAATTGTTATTAGAAAATTAAGTCAAATTTTATGAATGGTTTTTGTGACAGCATTTCTTATATGTGAAGTACTCATAATAACAATAACTTTTGAAATAGATTACATTTATGTGTAATGTTATTTAGATGTAATTATATAAAAATGTAAAGCTGACCACAACGTTTTATGATAATTAGATTGATTAGGGTGTGTCTATACCTAGGTGATTTCATCTGCAACTTGCTTGTTTCAAATTTCAATAAGTCTAGGGCATGTATTGTTGAATAGTCACCGATCGGCATTTAAGTAATCTTCTTCAAACTTTGTCAAACAAATAGGTTAGGCTCTAGACGCATGCTTCACAAGAAGAAGCAAGTTGAAAGTGAAAGCACATAGGTCCAAGTCATAGATACATATAATAATACATGTACTTTATTGCACATTAAGTCATATTGCAACTAAATAAGTACTAAACTTTGATTGTTTTAGGTACAATTCCCATATTATCGCATACAGTCTTATGTAAGAGATATGAGATACTTATAGGGTAGCTTTCAAGAACCGTTTTTTTTATTGATAGCCGTTATACCGTTATAGGTGTTCGTCATTAGAGGCACGGATGCGGTGGAGTGGGGCGGCGCTGGCGCGCGCCTGTAAGGCCGGGCGCACACCGGGAGCAGGCATGCCGCGCTAGCGAGCGGAGCGCGGCGGCGGTGCATGTACGCGGCGGCGGGCGGCGCCTCGCTCGCGGGCCGTAAGGTAACAACACCATATCATACTTAATAACCTTTTCCGACTAGATTCCTCTAGGTCGAGAGGAATAGACGTAAACTTACTCACAAGTATCAAAACCAGAATATTCACTTAGCTCATAAGTCGACGATTCTAAATGATCCTTGGAATTTTAATTAATAAATACCTATTGTCAGGAGGGTTCTTGACAGTTGCGCCTCTAACGTAATGTTGTTGTGGAATATCGGTCGCTAAAAACCATCGTTCGCAATGACATGCTTACGACATAGGCAGTAGACTTTAGCAGGTTGATGCGAATTTGTTTGTTTCTCATAACAAAAAATATGATGTAAATTTCTTTGTATAGAAAATGTAAATGTTTGAATATAACTAAAGTGGCAAACAAACATACGGCCCACTTCTTGGTAAGCAGTAACCTACTCGAACGATTTTAATCAATTTTAATTTGATTATACTGACAAAAACTTTTTTTACAATAGATAGGCAGTCAAAATTAAAGGCCACAGCCACCACGTTAATTTGGGCTGGGCCTCGACATTCTCTAAAACCACGACATCTTAAATAATTCGAAATACCTGTATTTTCAGTTCAATTGTTAAAACATTGTAATTTGTCCGGCAGGCGCGCCAGCACGGCCGCCAGCCCGCGCCGCCGAGTCCAGACCCGCTCCATCCTGCGCCCACCGGCGTCCGCGCCTACTCCTGCCAGCACTGGGAGTCTCTCCTCTACGCCCCACCGCCGCCCCCTCGCCCCGTCTCCGAGCCCCACTCACCATGCGAAGTCGTCGAGGTATACCCTGCCTGTGGTGTTGTAACTCGGTGTGTCTATGTACTTAGTTTAAGCATGGTATCAGATAGACCTAAGTATTTATTGTTATCGTTCGTGACGAAGTAGAGCTGTAAGTTTTTGGTACGTATTCAATGTTCTGTAACGCTAGTCGATGTAAGCATGTGTGTATAACATGAGACAATGCAACGTATGCCGCCACCTTTTTGACGTTACTCTTAATTTGTCCGCCATTATAATTGTTTGCTTTGAAAGTGTGCCTCGTTTGAGATTTAAGCAATATCATGTATACCGGAAGAGTGTTATCGAGTGAAGTGTCTAAAGTGGGCCGGCCATGAAACTACGGGATCTCAAGGAGCGCAGCGACCGGTGGCAGGTGTCGAAGAATCAGAGACTGCAACTTGATGTGCGGAATGAAACATGAGTGAATAGTTAAACGTCTACGAAAAACAATAGTGAAAAATAAACCTAGTATTCAATTCAATTATTTGATATATTCGCCAAATTGCGCTTGCTTCCATAAAGTATTCTCTTTCACGTAAAACATATCGTATTTTAAGATAACGACCACAAAATTTAATAATAAAAATTCAAATAGCTATAAAATTAGCATAGTTTTACGCCTTTCTTGTGCCTAACTTATTCAATTCTAAATCGTCAAAGTGAGATTAATCGAAGGTAATCAATTCTGTGATGAGAATTTAGTGTTCAGCGTTTAATGTGTAAATAAAATCTATTTAGATTAGTTCAAAATTAAGTTCGCTAGTCAGGTACTGTAGCTAGTGCGCTAGTTTAAAAATCACATAAAATAATGTGTGATAACTGCTGCCTCCATCGTTAAGAGAAACCGTTTTCGTGGACTTTGCGCGCTATAAGCCTGTGGCTGAGTTGTCTGAAGGCTTACATACGGCTACCACAAACCTGGCAAGTATGCAGGCAGCTCTTATGCTGAGATCCAAATCTCGGGAGAGAAGAAAAGCGCGCCTTAAAAGAGGCCACAAACATGACCTGCCCAGCAATATCGCCACCAAGCAGATCGCACCGTTCCCGAGATACCCACCTACTTCATGGGTATGTAAGCTTTTTTTAGTTGTTAAATAACATTTTAAAGAAAATTTAAAATGTTTGAAACGTTTTTAGTTGTGTCGCTTCTTTCTGAACTTTGCCATATGCATAGACTTAAATGAGTAAACACAGATATCCAAGAATATGGTTCAGAAAGAAACGTCAGTTTGGCAATAAAGTAGATAACGTAACTAGAAAGGTAGATTCATTTTAAGTTTCACCTAATTGATTAGAAATAATGATAAAAAAACCGCTGTTTCGAAACGTTTTTTGTAAACAGCAATTAAAATAACCAGTTTTCAAAAAACGATATCTGTAAATTAATTGGCACATGCGTTATTTAATTCACTTGAAGGGCAATTTAATTTAACTCGGTTTTGGAGCTGGGAACAAAATTAGTAACTAAATACGTCATATGCATTGAAAGTTTGAAATGTGAATTTACTGGGTTAATTAATTGAATGTCAAATTTACGCTTGTAGTACAACGTCGTCGGTAGTGCTTACCTAACATATGTAATTACCGAATTATACTTGCCAAAGTCAAATTTAATTATTGATCAATCGACCAGAAAATCAAAAATACGCCCAATCTGTATACGCTCTGAGGACCGTATTCTTAATTTACACTTGCGCGTTCGCATTCGTCTCGGCACTCATCAAAACGTTCATATACAAGTGTCAAAGCGAACTACCATTCACACAATTACGGAGTTTTCAATCAATCAACATGCGACTTTTTCCGCTGTTTAGTACTTACTACTTAGTTACTACTTAGTTACTACTTAGTTTACATTCGTCATTCATCTCGCCGCATACATAAATCCGCAAAAAAAAATTAAGTTTTTAATGGAAATGTGTCAAATAAATGACACTTTGAATGACACTAGAGCAGAGACTAGATTGTGTTTGAGTTTTGTTCTAAACGTTAGACAAAAGTATCTCAAGATTCTCCAGCGTCTGCCAGAACCGAAGTTGGCCCTACTCAAATATTATTTTAATCCAAACTATTCAGCCCACTATGGACCATTAAAATACAAGCACAGTCGAGCGAAGCGTGCCACTTCAGGGATCGGTCAGTGCCGGTGGTTACCTCTGCTTATTGATCAAAACGATTTCGAATAATGGTAGATAAATGTTTTGCTTGCACATACCTATATAGTTATAATAGCAAATATCTGTTAATTGATTACTTATAAATATTAAGAAATCGTAAGCACAAGAAAACTATCCAAATTATTTGTTCAATAAAATGTTACCCAAAGTGGTAATTGACCAAAAGTCGTGCCTGAAATTCATACGTGTTTGGAAAATTCAAAATAGACACAAAGAGGCCAATTAATGAGAAATGGCGGGTATTTTGCTGCTCTATTGGACGATCCATTGTAGCAGCATCCACAATGCACCGTACAGTTGCCTACAAAACATAGTCACATACATTCAACTATATCAAATAGTCAAGGCAATCCACGCCGTATAAAACTCAACTTCATAAGTATTTGATGACTGAATTGCACGTGGCATAGCCATATCGATTACATAATCGATTAGATAAGACAATCTTCAACACGTTTAGTATTGGGTGACTGTAAGACATACTAGGCTTTCAATCCCAGCAACAGAATTTGCTGAGCTGAGTCATAAGCCTTCTGGCATCCTATAAACTTCTAGGGTAGACCATTCAAAAAGCTCACACGAACTTCCTCATATTTGCCCGTCGAAGTTTTATCTTAACAATTCTTCTTAGTTCTGTTCTTAGTTATTATTGCGAGTAAACTAATTCGAGCTTTGACTTGGACTGTTTGTAATGTAGGTACTAGCTGCTATGGTAGCTATTCGATATTTTACTCTGATATTCCTCAATAAGCTTTCAACGCATCGCTTGTAAACGGATGAATGCGTTTATCGAAAGGGTAATTTTGTATTACAGAAAAGCAGTTTCCCCAAAATTCTTCCAACTAAAACCGATCTATCCCTTGGGCCGGTAGGTATGCTGAAGATGTATGAATGTAAACTTGACTTGTTAATTGTGAGACAGAAAGAAAGACGCGATGCATATTGCATGAACGGGAGGTGTATTTACGAGAGTGGCCTAATTAGCGAGAGTAGTACGGAACGTTTTTGTGAGATGTTATGAGTGTTATATATATAAAGCATAGGTTATTTTAATGTTTTTCAAGATATACTTTAATTACAAACTAGGGAATAGAGAAGCGAAATGCTAACTAATTGCAAAATTCGGGGATATAGGTATACATTTTATTTTTAATTTTTAGACTTGCTTCAGACCACCTACTGGATATCCTCTAATATATGCACTGAGTATGTATCCGAGGATGACCATCATAGGGAATTTAAGTTTTGTGTTGTTTTTTTTTAGATATTGATTTCTGTCTGCTCCTTATACCCCGTACAATGTTTTTTTTTACTTAAGTAGCCCACGTGTTGGTATTCGGTTACCGTAACCTATGGACCCTTGTAACACCAGAGTTATCAATCGCGCGCTGCTGACCCTGAGACATAACTGGAGAAAAGTCTCATATTCCTATTATTTCACAGGTCACCAAAGAGCTCTAATACTTCTGAAATTATTACAACAGAGATGAATTAAATCAAAAAATTATCACATAAAAGTAATCGATTCCAGTGAGGTATCTTATGTTTCTGGAATATCGTGTGAGTTTATTAACAACCTCCGACATAAAAATAAGGAACGTTATAAGTTTGTAGCCTGTGCGTGTGTTATGAGATGACAAAGTAGCTTCTAAACGGATGGACGAGAGTTTTAAAATAACGCGGATTCTTTATAATACTTCCAAGAGATTTTCATGCTTAACGGATTATCTTAACATAAATATTTCATTAAAGAATAAATAAAGAAGAAAGGATTTAACGGACTTGTCAGAAACATAAATAATAAGTAACAAGATAGTGTAAACTTCCATCTAGTTTGATTAGTAAATAGGGGTATGTATCTTTTGGGCTGCATATCAATGTTTCTAGGTAGCTAGTAAGCCTAGATCGCGATATATCTAGATCTCTATTGGACTAGGTATCCTGACGTGTACATATCGAAACGACCGTAATTTTATTATATCGCGATTAGACTAGATAGAAATATGACCAAATAGAGTTAGTGTAAAAAACTTACGTTTGTATGGGAGGCGTTTTTCGGGCACATGAAAACGTTCTCTTCATTTTAGAGTGCTGTTGGTAGCTCCATTTATTTCACTCGGCCAAAGCAGTTAATGTAATAACGCAGCTTTTGAGTGGATTTCGTTGGTCGTGTTTCCTGTCATAAAACAGTCGACCTTAAATGTGGACTAGTAACTTTGACGCTAACTGTTGTAAGTTGATTTTGCTTTTGCACATTTTGTTTTTTTTTATAATTAAAATTACCGCTCTTGTTTCAATTTGTTCAAATTTAATTTCATAAACAATGTCAAATATTTTTTCACTTATACCGGAATTATACCGGACGGATCTATTTTAAACGTTGGGATATTTGCTTGAAACCATGCTACTTTAATTGTTGTGTTACGCCATTACGAAATGCCTTTAAGAATGAAATTGGCAAAGCATTCTAGCTAAAGGTAACTTACTTTTATTTATCTACTGTAAGATTGACAATGACTGAGTTACCAAGAAAAAATAACCCAGTTTACACCGCAGTTTATAAACCTGCTTGTCAGCACCCATTCAGCAGTACGGAAGCTATTACCGCTTGCTTACCCTGCGAAAGCGTAAAGACATCTTCAATCAACCTTATTTTATAAGCAGTAAGACTCACTATCTGATGGGTAGAGTTCTGGTGAATACAATGATGAAGTAGATGTCGCGTGATAGGGCATAAGTTTCACTTTACTGGCTTCTAGTCTTTTTTCGATGAGAATCGACTCGATCAGAGGGAAATATCGATAACGGGGAAACAAGAAGGAATAAAACACTTCTAGGATAAACAATTTCATGATGAGTTGGAAATGGACTTAGAATTAGCAAGTTGGAGTGACAATGGGCAGGTAGAACCTACTGGGAACACAGGTTTTCGAATAGTGGTCACAAAACCGGTTGACCCAGTGTAGGAAGACTCCCACTCGATGGACTGATGAAATCGTAAAGTTTATGGGGAGTCGGTGGATGGAGGTAGCCTCAGATCATTCGTCATGGCACTCTTTAAGGGATGATTCATCCAGCAGTGGTATTCAACAAGCTGTCAAATATAAAAAATATTTTTATCAGTCCTTTGTGGCATTTGTGACATGAATGTAAAGTATTACGAATGCGATCAGTATTATAATATCAGTGATTTAATGCTTAAGAATAAAACACCTCACATAATCGCTCGACCTCAATACTTACTTAATAATGCATGGATTTAACGGGGTAATTTTCAATACATAATTGATACACTATACTTTTCATAAAATATTCATAAACTAGGTTGGTAAGAAATTATACGACTTGGTAAGGATATTCTATTATAGATAGATATATAGGATATATTTGACTCTAACGGGTAAAGCTGAATCATTAGTGAATGATTCAGATGCTGCTACTAATGCTGGACACTTTCCACACAGAATCATCTAGCCCCGAAGTAAGCAGAGCTTGTACATATTATACATAGACAGACTAGATACAAATATTTGTAGATCATACAAACATTTGTCACGCGACGGGAATCAAACCCGCAACCTTCTGCTGCTCAGGCGGGCCTTCGCACACTGCACCACAGAGGTTATCAAGAGATTATCAACTATAAACTGACTTGGTAGATATTTTTGGGTACTATATGCTTAATTATAAAACCACAAGAATTATTGACTAAAAATATACAACACAACATACAATATAACTACATTATTTTATCAGGAAAATAGCTACAAAAACAGCTAAAGTAGTTCATTGCTACAAAAGTTGAAAAGGTGTTCGTTCACATGACTTACAATGTCTAGCCAAAGGTATTCAAATAAAGGCCTTTCTAGACACACCAGAGAGCCACAAACAGAACTTTGCCGCATTACAACGTGGTACCACGCGACCACGCGGAAAGTTACCCACGTGTTTTACTATTTGTATTATACGTGATTACAAGTCTGCATACTTGTAATCACGTATGCAGCCTTGTAATCACTATTCCGAGTACCGGATTTTTTATAGGTTTTGTAGAACTTTTCAGTTAAGAAGAGCTAGTTAAGGGGCTGTAGCCGAAAATACACTTAAATTCAATGAATTTGCTTTTAAATTGTGTGTGGCTGCTTTTTGATGTGTTAATACGGCACCTGTCTATCCCTTAACTGATACGCCTTTCAATTACTTTTACTCTTATAAAAGCTCGACAACACATCATCTACACCACTCGTGACAGCTATAAGTGGATAGTGGTATAATGGATTCTCATTGGATATGTTATTGGATATTTTTACATAATAGTTTGTGAAGTAATTCGTATTATTGGTGTAACTAAACAAATAAATAGGTTGTAATTGGCATTGACGCGCAATATCCAAAATGCATAAAACGTGACCCGGTAGCATGTCACAGTTTGTGGTTGCGTCGATAGTCCATGTGCGGCTGTTTGTTTTGTAGCTGTGGCGTGGTTCAACAGTGTTGTGCCTGATATGGCCTTTAGTGTAGTAGCACGACGTGTCAAGGCCCCACTATGCAGATATCGATAACGATCGGCTACTGACGTGACGCGGCGATGACGACTTCATGGCATTTATTATTGAAACGTCAAATTCAATGGCTTTGCGAATATAATGTAGCGCGAACCCGTGTAAGCAGTCGATTAATATTTAGAACTGATTAGCTTCGGTCCCTAGCTTCGCTCACCTACTCGAATAAAAATTAGCATATGTGCCGGAGACCCCGTAGGCACGTCACCCCTAGACCGTCGCCTTGTGAGCCTAGGTGGAAATCTACGATCTATTACATTACGATTACAAGTATGACAGTACTATACTTCCAGCTATTCCGAGTACCTGCTTTTTTATAGGTTTTGTAGAACTTTTCAGTTAACAAAAGCTAGTTAAGGGGATGTAACCGAAAATACACTTCAATTCAAATGAATAAGCTTTTAAAACGTGTGTGGCCGGCGCCTTGTGAGCCTAGGTGGAAATCTACGATCTTACGATACATTACGTTTTGTAACGAATTTAAATAGTAACAAATATTTAGACAGACATATTTTTGCATATATATTAGTACAAGGATCTTTGATTAGAATAGTAGCAGAGGGTTGGATAGATTTAGCATTACGAAGCTACTCTATACGTTCAAGCAGCTTAGATCCTTTGCTGATGCAAATACTATTTTTGTGCGTTATTTATAGTTCTAATGAGCCTAAATACCCGTGTGAGTCTAGAGTGGTGTGGTAAGGTAAAAACTATATACAGTCAAAACACTATATTATCTGATTTAATAACGAGGTCAAAACTTATTATTTCTGAACTAAATAACCGAACCGAACCGAGGGAAGGGTCGAAAGGTGACTGGTGCTCTCTAATGCAGAATTGCTCACCATGGCAAACATAATTGTTGCGACTACTTTGCTAACCTGTGTCACCACACTATTAAACTGGCCTATCAAGCGCTTTGCCAGTCGGTATTACCTTACTGCATCTCTGCATGGGGTCGGCTTGCCATACCTACTTGTTCCGCCTAGAACAAGCACATCGAGTAGTTTTAGAAGTCGCCCACTACAATTGATACCCAACTTAACAACAAGATGGTAAATTCCTAATCGTAAGACAATTATTTATACATAACCATACTCAAGCTCCATAAAAATAAATGTCTAAGCACGCTTGAATCTCATGATAAATAGCGGCTCGTATTGAAAACCCCTAAAACTCGTACTAGCTTTGGTCATCAAAAAAATCGCATGTCAGAAAAAAAATTGGAAAAAAAGTATCTGTCTAAATTATTTAAATACTGAAAATTTCTTGGGAATCCCATGCTAACTAATACATCAATAAATGAAACACAATGTGGACATGATAATCCCTCTCCCCTCATCCTCCCCCTTCCTATCAATATATATATTTCCTTTGTTTATAAGTAAATACCTAAACTAACCTAACTTATTAAGATGTACCTATCATCTACTATTTAATCTTGGAGAAAATCTTAATTTTGTAACTTGTCGCGCCACTGCATTTACGACGATTTTCATGTTTTTCATTTCTTGATTTTAAAATTAACTAACATATATAACTTTATGGACACAATTACTTGAAATAAGCTAGCTACCCGCAACACAGGTTATTCTAGACTAGGAGCTAGCGTACTTACAAATTGATATGTAAATTTTTGTATGTTTTATAATACCATAAGCACGTACCTACTTGTTAATGCAACTCTAACTGCAATTCGTAATATCGTTTACCATACTTATGTAACAAATTAATAAACTTTACTTAACATTACTTAATTAACAACATAAAAAGTTTTTATGAATGAATAAATTAATGAAAGCCAAAGTATGCGAGGCTTAAATACCTTTACTCTCAACAAATAACGGAACATTTTTAAACTTGTAATAATGTTTAATGTTTGGTATTATAGCTTTCTTCACATGATGAATAGAAATATAGAAGGGACTATATAAGTTATAAGTTAAGTTAAACCATCATATATCATATATCATATCATACGCCGGGCTTTTACCAGCGTCAACGTTCCAGCTATTCTCGAACCGAATGGTCTACTACGTGACGATGGTAAGCGGCCTGACGGCATGACTCTTGTCCCTTGGGAGAAGGGAAGGCCTTTGGTATGGGACGCCACATGCGTAGATACCCTAGCACCATCTCATCTGTCGGGGACTTCAGTTAGAGCCGGTGCAGCGGCTGATTCGGCCGAGGATCTCAAGAGGCGCAAATATAGAAGTCTCGACAGAGCCTACTTATTTGAGCCTTTTGGGGTTGAGACTCTGGGTCCGTGGGGAACCGGGGCCCTTCGCGTTTTCAAAATTCTTTCAGGGCGACTGGTCGAAGCGACGCGTGACAAGAGAGCTGGCTCTTATCTGGGTCAACGCATTAGCATTGCCATTCAGCGTGGCAATGCGGCCAGTATTTTGGGAACGCTTCCGCCTGGTAGTGATCTGGATCAGTTGAGCTATCTATAGATCGTTTGCAACGGTCTTTAGATAGCTAGCTGTTTCATCTGTATTTTTTGTATATACCTACTTGTACATAGTTGTATGAAGTTAAACCATACATTATTTTCACGCTAGGTTAATTTAGGTTCTGAATTTAATTATACATTTTCTAAAGCAATTTTCTAATGAAATAAAATGTTGTACCTAACCTTTTCAAGCCCTAATATGAACAAAACAGGCGGGCGTTTCCTCTGCTTGCCTACGCGATTGTCGTTTTGACCTAGGAACCGTGAAAGGTCATTTCTCCCATAAAATTAGCCTGAATAACGCAAAAAAACTTTGTTTTTGTTTCATACGAACATAAGCCATAACGCATAAGCCCAAACGAAATTATCTGTGTTTTCGAAATTATCTGTGTTTTGTAAACACAGATAATTTCGTTTGGGCTCTGGATTAAATATTTTCCTGTAACTATTTGAGAGTTTGTTTACGTCGAAATAATATTCAACTGGCAGCAAAAGCGTTTTATTAAAAAAGTTTGCAGATATATTTTGGATACTGTCCGTTCATATTTTAGCGGATATGTTTTTTAATATTATTTCTGCATTTATTTTGTTCATTGGTACCCGCAACGACAGGAGCCCGTATATGCATTTGCGATAAAGAGGATGCTTGTTTGTCTTGCAGGATAATTCTTAGATAGTTTTAATCGCCACAAGTCACTAGGAGACGTTGCAATCAATGATATAAAAAAATGTCCGGGGTGTTTTCAAGTTTTGTAAAATGTACTTAATTATACAAACTTAACCGTTCCTTTTCCATACTTCTGTATGTATTTTCATAACAATTTTCATGTCATCCATTACCTATCGATTACGTTTATGGCTAATTTTCTAGTCACTTAATAACGAAATTGGAGCAATGTATGTCAACGTTCCTCTTCGCTCTTTACGATGCAATCGATAAGACATACATCTTTAACAATTATGGTAGATACAAAATATAAAGACATTTCGATACAAAAGAGGGAGTGTATTGGTATTCAAATATTTGTTTAATAAGTTACCATCTATTGTGACGCCCTTACAATAGATAAAACAAAAACAAAAAACAAACACGCTCACGACTGTCTTCCCCATGGTGGACATCCTCAGATACATACTCGGTGAGTAGATCTTTGAGGATACCAAGTAGGGGGTAGTCAGAGGCACGTCCAAACATTATAATATTTGGTACATGCCCGCGTTTTGCAAGTAGTTAGCATTACACGTGACAGGTTGCAAGCCCATCACCGTTTATTAGTGTACAAACTGATAGCACATTCCTACAGTACTATTTACTGTAGGAAAATATTTTTGCAAATGTTTTGTATCCTACGATACAAAACATTTGCAAAAATACCTGCATTTCCAGAGAAAAAAAATTCTAACAGACTAAATTATAAACAACTTCTAACTTAAAACACATATAATACCGTTTCGTTCCATTGCGGGTAAAATGTGACAAATCGACGTCTATAGAATTTCGTAGTCTGAATATTTGCCCACAATACAACTATCATCAAGTTATTGAATGGTTAAGGCCGTGAAGTCAAGTGTGTTTCATCAAGTACTGAAGCACCCGCTAGTGACATGTGGTGTTCTATATATGAACTATACTTAAAGTTATATAAATTAATGACAGCTGCATTACAATCAGAAGATCGATAATATGCTCGTTAAAGATAAAATGGTAACAATCAACGTTTTGCGGTAAATGCATAACCGTAAAACGTTGCCCCTTACGCCGCGGGTAAAAAAGTAAAATATTTCAAAGAAAAAAACAAATAAGCAAATAACAAAACACACATACGCCGGTTTTAGGGAATGAAGATAAACGGCGAAACGAAAACCCTCATAGTTTAAACATGTCCGTCTGTCTGTATGTCCGTATGTCACACTCACACCCCGATTTCTCATTCTCTTCAAAGTGTACAGGGGTTAAATATTTTTAAAAATGTCTATAAAAATCACATTTAAGTTTCCTTAATCAATTCAGATTTTAAGTTCTCGTCCTGGAAATATAAAACTCATACTTTTTAACCTGGAGTCCTAGAAGAAATTAAACAAAAACTTTACGAGTAGCATTTAATATAAACTTACAATGAGAGTTCGATGGATTTCCAATGATAACTTAAGCAGTTATGAGTCAACTTTGGTGCTTTATTCAATAAATAATTTTAAATTAAAGCGCTTTAACGCACTCGATGTCAGATTGACGCACAGTTCATGATTAATGACTTGCTCTGATGTGGGGTTAATTAGAGCTCATAGATGTTATCATATTATGGCTGTCTGCTCTATGTTTGATCATTATGATAAATTCTACGTGTAGGTATGTATCACAATTTTTTTGGTCATAATATTTGTAAGTTTCTAAATCAACAAGTTATTTTTTACAACATTTTAAACCATAACTAGTGTATGTAATCCATCATTTTAACATAGCACTTCTGAGACGTGTGACATTAAAATAGCATGAAAATTTATGAAAATTTTGGAGCAAGTGGTAACAGACAAACACATTGTCAATCAATGTCAAATCTTGCCTTAAACGTCGAAAACAGATGAATATCCTAGATTTTATTCTATTTTTTTTTATTAAATTTAAACTTAGCCTTATAGAAGTCAGGAGTTAGAGCTTTTCGATTCGCAATAACGTCAAAACGGCGGTATAAAGTCGCCATTTTGTTTAACACTCCAATTTTTCTTCTCGAAACAAAGTATTATGTCATACCTACCTATTACTTATGCTAATTACACATTCAAATTACAGCGTCATTTAACACGTGGCTTTGATTTCCCCCGATAATTTCTCGAATGATCAATTCTATGCAACATCCCCCAGGGTTCCGATATCCATCCAGTGTCAGATCAAAGCGGCCTCCCTGACCACCCCTCTACATAATACCAATGACCTGAAGGGAGGTTGAATAGTCACTGCAAATAGTTACTAAGAGATATACCTACCCGAGTATAGTTTTAGATGTCTGTGACTTGTATGGCTGCATCGAAGTTTTCAAGAAAGAACACTGATAACAAGGCATAGATATAATTACATACTTAGTTCTGTTACGATGTAAGTAGTTACTCAGTTCTTTCAAACTACTATGCTATGTTTTTTTTATGTAGATTTACGGATATGTTTACAAAAGATTTAAATTTTCTTGGCTCAGTTTGGTAAGGGGAACTATTAGATATTACCTTGTATTTAATAGTGTGGAGAGTCTTATATTGATATGTTGGTATACCGTTAAATTGAAATAAACCATTGTTCAACCAGAAAGTTGTGTTTTACTACAGCTTCGTTCGGGAATAGCTTGAGCAACTGGTCTTACTTCGACGTGATTTAAAGCTGTAACTTGACCGTTACTGTGCGCTGTTTGACCCTTGTAATGAAGTCCAAAGTGTCACTCTTTTATTTAGTTACAACTTTGAAGTCATGCTTTGAATAAAAGAAAAATTCTCAAACTTAACTTAAAACGAATACATAAGCGCTAAACTCCAACTCAATTTAATACGAAGAAGTTGTAGAAAAAAAAAAATTGCTTTCAACCGATTTTACCCGTGATGAAAAGATATGGGTTTGTAAGAGCTTGAACGTTGTATGACGTTGGTTCATTTAAGTATTTTTTAGTCTGGTAATAATTTTCAGGCGATTGTAATGCGGGTTTTGAAATCGTTTTATAAGTACCACAAGTTGCCATACATCACTAGAAGGCGCTGCAATACATATACATATGATGGAATCTCTTGTAAATTTTAAGATATTGTAAAAGTTTACTTGTGTAAATATCGTAGCTAGCATAGGTAAGTTTCAACAGACAGAAATACACCTCTAACAGTCATACAGTAGGTATGTAGACGTTTATGAGGAAGGCTGGGAGGTAATCGTTACATTTTATGAGATCGCGACGTGTATGAAGGTTAGAGTTCGGTGAAATTGCTTTTTAATGACATTTTATAAACTTGTAAGGTAACATGGCTTTAAGGGAAAACTTACATATTATAATTTTTTTCCAGAATAAAGGCTGAATTTAGAATGGAAGGAATTTTGAGTTTTAAGACACTGGAGCTTGTAATTTTACGTTTTAGAGATTATTCAATGAGATATATATGAGAAAATATCATTATATTTTGTTACAAGATAACATTAATGTCGTAGAAATGGAGAGTAATGGCTGAATCTAAAAATACACTTTACTATATAACATTTTCAGCAAATTCGGTTTAGTTATGACATTAGGAAAACCAAATGATATCCAACACTAGCTTCTGCCCAAGGCTTCGCCCGCGTGGTACCCTGATAAAAAGTAACCTATATGTTATTCTAATATATAAGCTATATTACTGTAAAGTATTTAAAGGATAGGATAGGATAGGATAAGATATTACCATAAATCTTGTTTACAAAACACAATTGATCAAAATTTTCCAATGGTAAAGATGAACTGTAAGTCTGGTACTTGAATTTTTAGGAATATGAAACTTTTCGGGGTTAGTAGTTAATGAAGCCTTTCGCCTTTTGTGATCTTTTTTTATTGTGGACAAACACAATAAAGATATATTAAACTCTTCAAACGTTCCAACTTACAACTGCTGGTTACTTCTTCTATGGTTATATAGTATGGTAACCAGCACGCACAAACTAGTTAGGTATCGATAACCACTACGTAGAATGAGATTTCCGAACCTCTAGCCTTTGTTTGAATGATTTTTCTTCTTCAGAAAGTTTAATCCATTTCAAATAATTTAAATCAATTCCTGCAATTTTGTTCCTAGATTTTTTGCTGCTATAACTCAAATATATAAGAATTAATTTAAAAAAATTCGACTTTTGCTTGTGTGAAAAAAATTAAAACCAAATGTGATCTAAATCATATTTTTTGTAAATATGTCATTTAAGCCAACATAAATTGATGAATTTTAGAAGACTTGCTCACTATAATCATAGAAAGACTCTAATAGATAATGAGTTATTTCTAAGTGGAAAATGCTAGGCGTGCAACCGAGTTAATAAGTATGTTAATGACTAAAATATCTCGTACAATTCTAGATTTTTCTGAAATACTTCGTTGGTAAAGGACTCAGTATAAATTTCGACATTCGTTGGAAAAGTTGAGTTTAGAAATTGTGGTATCAGTAATTATATAATCTCCGTTCGAAAATGATAATAATTTCGTTAAAGCATCGCGTTTAAATATTTCCGCGCTCATTTTCAACTTGAACTATGTCTACAAATAAGGACAATCTAGATTTTATTACTTGAATTTTAAATTGTTTCTAACATTGCCAAAACTATTATATAAAATAAAACAGAGTAGTTACCTACTTACCAGAAGTTTTTTTTTTTTAATTTTTGGACATGCCTCTGACTACCCTCTTCTTGGTACCCTCAAAGATCTATGGTGCATTGAGTATGTTTCCCCATCGTAAGAAATACAGTCTTGTGCGTGTTGGTTTGTTGTACTCCCAATATCACCAATAACAATTTGCGAGTACATATTTTCTAAATTATATGGCTTTAAAATGTGTTATAGTTATTGGTAAATCACTTAAAATTAAAGAAAAAAAACTTATTTTCTAAGTTACTAAAGATTTTTCGCAAGAGTTTCTCTTTCCGTTTTAGTCACCCATTTATTATTTAATATTTCTCATATTTCATTTATTTATGCTTAGGTGTTACAGGGTGCTGCAAGTTTTATAAATATTTTAAAAGATAAATATAGATTGGATATGTACAATATTCATAATTAAAAATGTAAAATATAATAACAATTGAAATCACCACTTCATAGATTGGTCTAGAATAATGTCAAATTCATAATAAAATAAAAAATAAAATAAGAACTTTATCTATCAATCATGGTAGGAATAAATAGATTGATAGATATTTAATAACAATGTTTCTAACATCGCCTTGTCATCGCCATCGCATATTTAATCTCATTATTTTAATCACAATATCCGGATACAAATAAAATAAAATCAAAGAATATTAAATAACAAAATCTACGTACACACCAACCTTATACGAACCTTATCATATTTAGTTTAATTATTACAGGTATACTTTACAGTTATGCGTCATCTCTGAATTTTAACGATAATTATTAACTAAAACTTCTGATAATTCAAACTATGAATATCCGAAATCTTTCACTGTTCACTAAAATGGTGGTCTGCTAATAGCTGCTAAATAATCTACCCTCGCTTAACTTACCAAACGTGCTGTGCTGGCACACAATGTCAGTCGACCGGGAAATGCCAGCGCCGCGAAAGCCTAACCTTTCAATACTAAATTGTTCTCGAATTGTGCGGTTTCGTCTGAAACAGCCACGTTTAGTATTTTAGTACCTATTGCGGTTAGTAAAGTAGACTTTAGGTACCTATGCAATATAATTATACGTTTTTATTAGCTGCAACTCAAGGAGCCTGTTTATGCGTTTGGGTTAAGTTCTTTGTTGTAAAGCGGTTGTAAATAACTGATTATGCGGTTTTTGCAATCCGTTTTATTGACTTGCATTATTATGGTGATAAGTGGTGATGAAAAAAAGTGGTCTCAAGATAGGTTTCATCACCACATATCACCACAATAATGCTGCAATTTGTGATTGTTGCCTGATTCTTCTAGGCTTGTTCGCGGGCGAGGAATCGGCGTAAATTCACTTTAAAATTTTAAATTCACCTTGTTTAAGTTGACGTTTCTATATGATCCTTGTGATTTCAATGAATAAAAACTTATTGACTTTGACTTTGATGGAGTCAACATGTTGTGTTTTATAGGTTTATAAAAATAGGATTTACTGAAGAATTTGATGAGGATGAGCGAGGCCAAAGAATTATGCCAGGATAGTAGCATGTAAAAATCCTTGGTCTCTGCCTACCCCTCCGGGAAACAGGCGTGACTATATGTATGTATGTTACATACATGATTTACTTCTACTGATTTTAATTACGACAAAATGCTCATATCGTAACGAATCATTTATTCAGTGTTACAAAACTATTTGAAACACTAAATCCTTAGGCTTACAAAACATTGGTTATATTATATCAAAAAATCACTGAAATGTATACACAAGCTCTGCATTTAACATTTTTTTTAATAAATCAAAGGTGAAGCCAAGCTCCTGGCTCAGAGTGACTCTGGAATGCCTCTGTTTCCTGCGTTGGACGGGACTGCTACTAGTATAAAAAAATCTGGTTCCAAATACTCAAACCATGAGCCAGTGGAAATAAACAGCTGAAACTGCATCAAACATTTTGCTACGAAATCCAAACCAAAAATCGTAGACCATAAGCGAAATTCGTAATATGTAGATTTTTTTATATATTACCAAGATGGTAAACAAGCATACTGCCCACCTGTTAGTAAGTAGTTACCGTAACCTATAGACGCTTGCAATACAGAAGAATCACTCGCGCGTTGCCGACCCTGAGACATAACGGGTGAAAAGTCTATGTGCCTGTAATTTTACCGTTACCCTGAACAAAGCTATGCTCGCATTGCTTGGCGGCAGAAAAGTGGTAATACTTCCCGGACGAGCTCGTATCGCTACTATGATATCTGTGCGCATACTAAATTGTATTTAGTATGAGCACAGATATCATAGGTAGGTGTCCTGTCCGTTCTGTGATTTGTTATTGTAAAATAAAATACTTTCTATTCTATTTCTATTCTAAACATGACTTTGAAGCGATTATTTTAAATTTAAACTAACGACCTCGGTAGCGCGGGAGGCGAATATCCAGCTGAGACACAAGAGGTGCGCGTTCAATTCCCACTGAGAGATAAATGTTCGCATATGCAGATATATGTTCCGAGTCTGTGTGTTGCAGTACCGAGGTACTCGTAGTTCATGATACCCGCGATACAGGGCCTAACTCGGGCAACTCCGGTCGTTTTCTATTTCCTGCATTTGACGGTTAATCGCGTCAACTGTGCGAAGTAGCGGGTAGTTGTGGTTAGAACCAAGTTTTGTAGATTGCTACAAAAAGCGAACCTAGAACCATTTCTTATACATTTTCTTTTAAATACTTGCATTTTCCAAACACAAAAAAGATTTAGTATATACCTCACCTCACCACGGTGGCGTGGCGGGCAATTAGATGCAAGTTCGATTCTCGCTGCAGGACAAATTGCATGTTCATCAGAAATCAGTTCGTTACCATGGTACTCGTTGTTACTGATACCCACGATACAGAGAATCCTAGTGAGGATCAAGAGTATCATGCATGTGGCTATTGAGTGCATATTATCTATTAATATTATATACGATATTTCTTTGCAATATGACTATAAATTTTAAACCCATTTACATTAACAATACGAAAAGCTGAAAACACTTTTATTACTTATTAAAGTAAACTTTAAAACTCTGCAATTTGCATCAAGCCAGATTTACAAGCCAATAATTTAAATAAACATTTTTGATACCTAGCAGAAATGCTAGGTATCAAAATACCATGAATATTTTGTACAATACCGACATTCTATGTGTTTATAGCGCACTGCCACGAAACCCATATTAAATAATGCCTCGTGTCAAATATGATATACTTTGCTTCAATAACAGGTTATATAGGTCCGTGAGAGTTTTATTCTACTAGTTATTAACCCCTGTGACCCACATAGCGGGCCTTAGAGCCTTGAATTAATGCATATTTGCCCCGTTTCGAAAATAACTTTTGAATTTTTGTTACCCTGAGTCTCAAGTAGGTTTCAAAGGGCCCTTAAAAAAGGACATTTTTACCCTCATGGGGTAAAAATGTAAGGGAACGATGAAGTGTTTGTCAAGGTTGATAGCACATAGCGATTGAACTTATAGCTCATCAAAAAGTTAGGAAGTTAGCAAGTGAAATTTTAATTCACATAAGGTGAAAAAAAGTATTATTTAATATGTATTACCAGCAACAGTATTTGTTTTTGGGCTTAGGGCCAGCAAACTACTAGCAAGAAGTAGATAGCCTGCCTACTTAGCATTATGCTGAACTGACACCTATTTGGCGCGACATTGAATTGTCTATGTAGATATGGATCAATAATGTGTGTTCTTCAAGTTTTACTTATAATTAGGCTATTCTAATTACCTACTATAACTTTTGTTTTTGTGATAACAGTCCACTTTAATACACCTGCAAAATTCGATTTCTATGTCGTGCTGAATAAATGTGTTCAATGACATTTCATTTCAACTTGTTTGGAATATTCTAAAGTTGGTTAGAATAGTTCATCCATTTGTGTTTCAAGGTGTTTTGCCAAATGAAAATAAATGCACAAATTTTACCTGAGTCGCGTGTGATTACCGATTTGTAACCGTAACGACTAGAAGGTAAATAGAGACATAAAACCTTATCAAATGGATTTGAAATTTTCAACATCAGAGTATATTTTTTGAATTGTTCACCCCAAGTTCACCCCCGACAGTCGCATGACAGGGTGGCGTGAAGGCGCACCCGTCGCGTCACTAGGTTCTTTCGCTTTCATAAATCAAGTTGTAATAATTTGCGCAAAGAAGTTCAAATTAGCATGTATTAATCAGGAGTAATAATAACTTAAAGAGCAACTTTGGTTTAGATGTATCCTTATAAAATGTAAACGGAAGTCAGGAACCACACAATATTCATGAGATATGAAGCGATCGAGACTAAAGGCTGTCGCGCGGATTTCTAGATTTCTACAGTACAAATCATTGTTTCTTGAGCAGGAACATATTCATATACTATTTTTATTAATCCATTACGTTCAAACATTCTCAGACATCCTCTACAGCTTGGTAATAATTATTCTGAGATGTATAAAACTTGACGTTTCCACGCCGCTCTGCGAACATGAAAATTGTTATCACGTTCATAACTCCTGTAGGTATGTTTTACGCCGGCTTTACGGTAAGGAAATGTGGTGATAACATGGTCCGTTTAAATGTTTATGATGTTCAAAAATATCAACAACCGTGGCTAACTGGATATTGGATATAGACGACTAAAGCCTATTATCTGAATTTTGAAATTGCCTATCTATTCAAGTTGAAGTCTAGCTTCCCATACTCTTAAGGACAGTCACGATACCTACGAGGTTGAATTTCGAAAACTATTTTCGTAGTGCACCCCTATACAACCAAGGTACATGACCACAGAACTTCAAGTTTCTACACATTACATTTTGTGTGTTGATTATTAAACAGTGGCTATTCACATATCGATTTTATAAATTTAGAAGAAACATTTTTATAGTACAATAAACATCGCAGTAAACACATTATTAACATAATAATCAGGATCGCGGATGAAGTAATTTCTTGAACTCACAAGAAATTCTAACAAGAAATATGTTAGTTTAACGTACATATAATTAAATTCATCGTTCGCGTCTGTACTCAAGTGTTAATGATACCGAAATCGATTATTAGGCAGTTACCATGGCAGTACACAATCGGCTTAACATTTAAAAATCTTACTAGGTATATTGGTTTGATTATATGATTATTGTTTGATCTATGATTTAATAAGTAATCAGTTGTAAGAACTAAGACTCGCGCAAAACAGGCGCAATGGAAATTAACTTGCAGGCAAAAGGTTGTCAAAGTTCGCGTCAGGACTTCTCCATCAAAATTCTACTGTTTGCCATCGCCAAAACCACGCGCCAATTTGAGCAAGTCTTTATGAGTGGAATCGAACAAATTAAGATCCTGTTTCTTCTAAATAAGCGATTTATAAACGAGTGGGCCATAGATAGGTATTCTTGTTTGTTACCCGTGTTCTTGTGTGGTTCATAATATTTTATTAGAATCGCCTGCAATTGAGTTTGAAGACCAGAAGCCTTAAATCATTAACAGCTAAATAATTGAAAAACAGTTGTAATTATTCGCAGCTTCCATTTAATATTCATAAACACGTCTGAACTGATAACTTCAACTTAAAAAGTATCACCTATTATCAATAAAACATTTACGCTTCTCAAATACTAGCGTACTCTAGATAAAGCAAAGAAAGGTCATGATTTCAGGAAGTTTTCAAAAGGATCCCAAGGAAAAGTAGAGTTGATAAATCGATACCAACTACGCAGTTTCCGTCAGTTATTTGTAAGCCAGTTGTTTATGGGCATTTTGGAGGCCTTTTATTGCAGTGTTTCCTATTGGACATGATATATAGTAAGGTTTACGATACCTCCGGCTATGTCCGGAATATTAGCCCACAGTCCAGCAAGACATACATTTCGTAAATGCTTTTATTTTAGGGGTGGCTAAAAGACTGTCTATTGTCGAACCTGGATCGATTGAAGGGTAGTTTACGCTACTGTATATATTTACCTCAAAAGGTCGTTTCAATTGAAGGATAAAATATAAAAAAATAGATATGCCCTCGGGGTCGGGGATACTGAAACACTGTTGTCATCTACCCAAAGTCCTCCGATATTTCAAGTAAAAAGATAAAGATAAAAATATTTTATTTTGTGTCAAATAAATGATACAGGAGTACACGTAAGAGTTATAAAGAAAATGACATTGACAACAAAAACGGCCGCCACTCAGGACTACGTTAAAGAAGCATTTTGTGCCACCAAAACGCTGGTCTTCCGTGACGCCGGTGTACGTGCGAGCCAGCAACTGCGATACATGGCAAGTGAGGATGGTTGGGGTCTAGCTAGAAGGGGGACAATACAGATCTTATTTCCTCCAGATCATATATCTTCCAGCTCTGGGTGTTGTGTTACGGTATTCGTAGTAAATGAAAAACATTCACATAGCACCAAGCACTATGAATTAATTGACGTGGAATCTCCTCCTTTATTTGAAATCTGTTGAGAATCAGGTTAAGTTCTCTACACTACGGCCGATGGTCCAATACAAGGTGTAAACCTCTCTCAATCCACTGCCTAACCATTTCCGTATCCTGTTTATCGGAAACGTGACTTGTATCGACAATATTTGTGATATATTACAGAGACAAAGCCGTTTATTGGTTATTTGTGGCATGCGGGGGTGTTCGTTTATGTAAACCTCGGGCATTGTACTTAGGGGATATTTTAAAATATCAATTGAATTTATTCGTAAGCGTTCGCGAAGTACAATTGGCTGTCAAATTGTAAATAAGAAATTGAAAACATTCGTTCAAAAAACACAGATAGAAATGTTGAAATACAACTGTAACCTTCATCTGATAACACATAATTAAGTGAACACAATCAAGAAAATATTCACCTCCAAAACACATCAACGATACCGAAAACCTTGAACAAAAATTTCAAAGTCAACGGTCTATCTGAGAACATTTGTAATTTTAAGTTTTCTTAAGTCAAGTGCCATGAAATATATATAGTTTATAGTTTCGGCATGTCTGTTGATCCGTCCTTATTCAGAGCCGTTTTACTATCAGGCTATTGCTACCATAATGAAATTTTCCAGTAATATGGTAGGTGGAACCTAAGCTGTAAATGAAAATGTTGAGAAAAAGTTAAGTCAGTCTAAAATTAATAAAAATTTGAAATGACATATCAGACAGAGACAGCAGTGTTTTTTAATAAACTGTTTAAAAATCTTTACAAATTTGCCAAAGCAATCATCAAAGCCGTGCTAACTTCAGAAGACTTCACTGTGTCTGACACGCTCTTGGCCAATTCATTATCAAATACGATGCCAGTAATGGCAAACGGGTGACACCACGATCGCAGCAGCTAGGGGTTTTTGTTATATGATTCGCAGATTTAACTAAAGACAGATGAAATATCATGTTGTTCGAGTAACATAAGTTACAATGTGCAGTGCGCGGCCGGGCGCGCCGCATGGCAGGAGGCAGCCGCGATCTCGGTGGGAGGGGGCGGCGCGGGCGCAGGCGGCGCTGCGAGGCGCTGCTCGGTGCTCGGCGACCACCCCGGAGCAAGGAGAGGAGGAAAGTGGCAAAGGAACAACAGGGTATGCTGAACCAGTAGCATGAGAAGAAATAATAACCGTTTTTTCGACGGAAGAGAGGATAAGAATATCTATCTTTTGTTTGACGGGATGAAGAAACATAAGTCATTTTTGTCTTATCTTCCATCGACAAAACGTTTGTTACGGTGCTCATGCTAAGCCTGCAGGGTAGTCACTGGTCAGTCAGCAGCTGTATCCAGCTACAGGGTTATTCGTAAAGCTGTGAAAACAGGGAATTATGTTTCGACACCGATATTGCTTTGGAGAATTTCCCAAAAGCTACTTTGCTTTGTCAAATCTCAAAGTGATATTCGGAAAGGAACAAAGCTGGAAAACCTTTTAAAATCTGACTTGGCCTGCATTCCATGACAAACCTCAAACTAAATCTATATATCAAGCATAATTGAATCTATACTAGTCTTTTTCTGTCAAAAAATCTAAGCTTCGATTTAGTTTGAGATTTGTTCTCAAATACTTAATCATTTATCGTATTTTAAGTAAGCTTATCGTGTCAATATTGTGTTGCACGGCATGGCATGATGCTTTTAGTTGTAAAAGATGAATCAACTCATTTGGGTAAGGTACCAACACCTCACTGTTAACCACCAATTATTAACAGTGTAATTCCACGCAGGAGCATCACATGTGGTCTTACAATCTATAGGTCAAACGCTACATCTAGATTATCATTTTAGAACCCAATATAAAATGTAGTATTGTATAGAGAAATTACTAAACTCGATATAATATACTTATTTAATATATTAACTCGATACAATACCTGCCATATGCCATACTTTACAAATAAGTAGACTTTCAGAAAATGACTCAAATTTTTTATTTTACTTGAGGAACTCGCTTAGAACTCGCATAATAAATAAATAAAAAATGCTGGACAATTTTTTCACACAGCATCATCTAGCCCCAAAGTAAGCAGAGCTTGTGTTATGGGAACTAAATGACTGAAATACTATAAGTATAATTTTTTATTGTAAATACATAATTTTTTTACATAGAAAACACCCAGATCCCGAGACAAATATATGCTTATGCAAACATTTGTCCCGAGGCGGGAATCGAACCCGCAACCTTCTGCGACTCAGGCGGGCCTGCGCCCACTGCGCCACAGAGGTCGTCAAAATAATCAGAGGTCGTAATGATTGGTAATTTTACTTTTTTACTTTTATTTACCAATAGGTAACTCACACCACAGTTGATGACATTAGTTAGATAGATGACATTCACAGAATCACATCAAACATCATACCCACTTATCAGGAATTCACGAATAGATAGCCACAATTCAAATAACATTTAGAAAAAATACATTCTACAACTCGGGATTTAACCAAATCAAATCGATTCGATTGACCTGGATAAAGCAGCGAGCAAGTAGCTGGCTGAGTCGCTCGAGGCGTGGTTTCGATACCCGCTGCGGGACAAATTATTCCATATTTTGTTAATATTTATAAAATTTTTAGGTGTTGCATGATCGCCTACCATGGTACTCATAGTCCCTGATACCCACGATACAGGAAAGTGTAATCTAGTGTGGGTCCAGGACTAGACGACTGTTTAAAATATACATATTTTGGCATTCAATCATTCATAACTGACCAAGTCAAAGCCAATTTTTAACCTTGTGACTGTTGTGATATAAACAGAAACAGTAACATTAATATTTAAAATGCAACGTTATAAAAAAGAGGAGTCAAAATAACATTTTATAAAATATACATAAACCTCTTCAGGTTATTTAATTGGCGGACGTCGCAATTATCTAATTTAATCAAAATAAACTAAGGAGCCTGCCACTCACAGCGATGTTGAACGACGGTGCATCCAGATTGTCTCTCAACCAGAACTGTGGCAATTCAGACCAAGTTTCTATCAATCACTTACTCGTATCAATAGCTGATTGTATCTGACGTATATTCCAGGTGCGAGACGCGTCATACGGCTCATCATCAGACTCAGATGGGGAGGCGGAAGGGATCAATGGCGAGCCATGGGGTGTGGCGCGGCTGCTGTACGCGGGTCTCGGCATCCTGGCTTTGGGGCTCGTGGTTTACTTCGTGGGGACCGGAGACAAGGTAAGCAGAGTAGAAGAGTAGTAGAGCTTCTGTGATATGGCTCGTCCGGGAAACGCTACCACCATGCCTATTTCTGCCGCCAAGCAGTTATGCTCTCATTGCTGTGTGCCGGTTTGAAGGTTACCGGTGAAATTACAGACACGCGAGATCTTTCCTTGATAAATATCAAGATGAGAAGATCAGGGAGGCAACGCGAGAGTGATACCTGTGGTAATGCAAGCGTCCATAAGTTACGGTAACCGCTTACCACTAGGTGGGCCGGTAGTTTGTTTGCCTCTTTAGTAATATAATAATAAGTAGGTTCTTTTCAGCTATATCTATCAGCTACGAAGCACTTTCTATAAGCACATGATTTCTTGGGCAATCAAAATTTTTCATACAACTTTACCTGGCCATTTGTCCGAAGAGAGGTTGGAACCGAGGAGTATGCGTAGATTCACTAAGACGACGAGTCTAAAGAACATGCTTGATAATGATACTCGTAACTTAAAAAAATTGAACAAAATTGTGTACAGTCTAGTCGGTCTC
Organism: Perizoma affinitatum; assembly: GCA_961405105.1. Taxonomy (NCBI): domain Eukaryota; kingdom Metazoa; phylum Arthropoda; class Insecta; order Lepidoptera; family Geometridae; genus Perizoma; species Perizoma affinitatum. Next base: position 4,027,877 of record OY560199.1, read on the forward strand.
CGTCTTTATTGAATTTCTCTTCCATATAAATCATTAGGTTTCCGGGCTGTGTAACTAAACAAAAAGCTAGTAGGTTTACTCAAACAAGCTTAGTTTAAGCTTGTATGAGTGTAAGGGATAGACTTGATTGTAGTATTTTTTCTTCGCAATTACGAAGACGAGCATTCCTTTAAAATAAAATCTCATACAGTAAAGACAGAGAAACTGAACATTACATTCCAAACAAACATCTAAGATTCTTCACATATCAATTTGAACTATTCCAGGGTTTCAAGACGCCAGCGCTGCGAATGGTGGGTCCATCGCTCATCTTCGCCGGTCTGGCGCTTTGTCTACTGCGTATTGCCTTTTGTATATTTGCGAAGCCTTGCTGCCGTCGGCGGACCAACTACAAGGAGAACAGAAGGTAACACATTTTCACTTTGTTGTAAACTCAAGCTCTTTTTATCCCGCTTCACGTAAGTTTCAGTTATATTGAGTCACGCAATAACCCCAAGTCAGTAATATGTTGAGCTTCATAAGGAAGGACTTAAAACGAACGGTCGACAAAAAGTCAGCGGGATAATCCTTAAATAAGCTGGGTTTTTTTGTAAAGTTGGCTGTTGGCTGTGCATATGCATTAATCGAATAAAATAGTCTGGAATATTCCAGACTGTCTGGTTGCGTGGAAGGGGAGGAGATGCCGCTGGCTGGCGGCACTTCTCGAGGTCCCGCGCAATGCTCGCCCGCGCGCCGTCTCGATGCGTCATCGTGCGACGTGTCAAGCCTGTCCAGCGGCGAGGAGGACGAGCGCTTGCGCCGGTACCGCACCGCGTCACACCACGCCCTGCAACCACCTCCACAGAGCATACAGGCAAGTGTCTAATATATGTACAGGATTTTGCCGCCGTTCAATAACACGTTGGATGCCTATTGTGAGGTTGCGTTGCGTGGCGTAGACCTCTCCAGAGACAAGCACTTGCACCTCACAATGCCCTTTGACCGCCCGCACTGAGCATACAGGCAAGTGTCAAAAGCACTAATTCATTTGGTGCCCCTTGTTAGGCGCCCACTATAAAGTTGCGTATAGTAGTTTAGACCCCTTTTGGAGACAAGAAAGCGATTATTGCCCCACTATGGGTGCCCACTAACCCGTTGCGTTGCGTAGTGTATGGCTCTGTAGTGCCAAGAAGCCTGCGTTATACCACAATCTGCAAAACATGCAGGGAAGTATGCAAAACATTCCAAAAAGTTTAATTCTGACGTTGTGTGCTGGTAACATTCTTTAAAATGTAGAGAGGCAATATCTTTACCTTCACTATAATGGTCACTAAGGGCAAAGGCGTCCATTTTTTTTCTATTGGATTTTATTTATTGATTTATAAATTAAACTTACATCTAAACTTCTTCAACTTACTACTGAGAGAACTTAAACTATGAAGAAAAGATGGTAATGCTGAATTACCAAGCATAACTGGACCAGCTTTCCAAACGTAAAGATTAATGGTTGTAATTACAGGTTGCACCATGCCAGGGCTCGTCACACACTACGGTACGACAGACCCCGTCACCGCAGAGTCCGCTCCAGCCAGGCGCAGTGCCCAGCCCGTCCCAGTCAGTGCAACCAACGCAAGGCCTCCAAAGACCCTTGCAAAGTGCACCGCACAGCGTCCTACACGGGCCGAGCCAAAGAAGGCCACCTCCGAGAAACGTGTCGTTCGCCAGCGGTCCGGACGGCGAGCTCGTTCTGAGCCCCGCACAGCTCCGATCCTAACAAGCAATATAGATCGCAAAATGACATTGACTATGCGATCTTACGGATAAGTGATAGTGACCGTTCTTTTTAAGTGATTTATACGGTAAGCTACGAGGATTATTTGCACGTTTGAATACTCTTGCATATTCCTAAATTTGAAACTAAATTAAGTATATTTTGCTAGTTAAATGACCATTCTAAGGAATTGCCGAAGATGAGGGTTTGACATTATATCGCAATATTTTAAATATACTTATAATTAATTAATGTTATTTTCTCGTTTATTTTTCTGGATGACCTTTTGATATAAACTCTCGGTCGTAATATTTACCAATTGTATTTAGTACTAAGATAATATTTTTTACGTAAATCGCGATTCTGTTAAAAGTGTTGTTACATGTACCATAAGCAAGTTACCTGACATAATTTTTACTGCATTAATATTCTGTGAGCAACGAGCGTTAAGAAGCTAGACCAAATTAATGCTAGTGAATCAATGTGTTGACTTTTGTCTGCTACTAAGTTCGCGATGTTTACTATTTTACCGTAGGAAAAGTATCTTTAACTACTTAAATCTAAGTATAATTCTTATTCTGTAGCTATTTCAAACTAAATGTGCTAGTTCCATTTTTCTTACCAACATTTAGGATATTCTGCGAGGTGTGGAGCAAATCATATTAAAATATCAATTAGTACGAACGACATACATTTATACGATTTAGTTTTAGGTAAGTAGGTTTTAAATGATTCATTTCAAAAAAAAACATTGAATAACTGACATTCAGCATATATTGGGAGCCACACCTCTATGCAGTTTATAAATAAATAGAAAAATTATAAAAAAAATGTTTTAAAACTGCCTATGGTTAGACGCGAATTTATATAAATATATAAATCATAAAAATAGATATATAACTGACAATAATGATTGTTAAATGATGTTTAAAGTGTTACGGCGTATGAGTGTTTTAATTTCAAATTAATGTCCAACTTAAATAGTAGTTCAAGCGCCAGGATCGAATTTTTTCCTTATTCAACTTTAACGAGAGCTTTTCTTAAACGTTCAAAAGAGTTTATATTTATTATGAATGTAATATATTTGAGATCTTGACGCAAACGCTACAACAAACCTACTTTTTTCAACATATTGAAATATTTTATCTGAACTTGGCGAGTGAACTACCGAATAGCGTTACAACATATATAATGATATAGTATAGAATATATATATATTGTAATAATTAGCTAATTGCATAAAGGTTGATGTATAGCGAGTGAAACTGTTTAACAGTAATGTTTTTATATGTAAGTAACTGGTAATTTATTGAAATATGTGTTACGCGTGCATTGTATATTGCACAGTATAGTCATTTAAAAATATATGATATATTTTAGAAATATTTGCACCTTTAGTAGTGAATATATTATGTATATCTGCAGATTTTTAAGCTAGATGGTGAATGACGCTAAGTGTCATTGCAACGTCCTTGGAAATTAAGTTTTTTTATGACGAAACAGAAAATATGTACTGTATTATACAAGTTTTGATTAGTTTTTGTCAATTATCTTTATAATCAAAATGGTAGTTAGTTATTTTGAATTGTTTAAATCTAAGAATGGTCAATTACGTACTTTTATTTTAAACTAAGGTTTAGCTTTGATTTATCTACTTGCTAATAATTATAAAACATACATATATTATATTTATAATTGTATATTATATTGCATTGAAAGTAACGCCAAAAATAAATATATTGTACCGGTATTAATTTTCTTGAACGCAGAGTTCCTATATCTTAAGAAACTATGTTGATATTACAAACATTATACTCATCGAAGTACTTTACTCCACATTCGTTTGACTCTCTTTATATGTAATTATTTTTTCCTCCATTATTCAAAAGACGTAAATAGATGTTAAGAAAAATATGAGCTTCGTTTAGACTTACTGGCTTGTGTGACATCGTGTTGTGTACTTTAAAGAAAAAGTTCGTCGTGATCCGATCAAACACATTGTCATTATTACATAAGCTTTATTTGTTTCATCCCACATCATACACTACATTTTTTTTCTTTCAAATTACCGATACGATCTAAGCGCACATTAAACCGGTACAGGGTTCATTTATTTTTGTCTAGCGGGCAGATTTCAATTTATAATTATATAGGTACTTTGTAACTATACTCTTCTGAAAAATCTAACAACAATACTATTTTGCGAAGGAAATCTTGTCCGCTTGAGTTTATAGATATATAATTTTATAAAATATTACAAATAAGTAGTCTGAAATTTATATGACATTCGCGATTCAAAACACCAATGTTCAACCAAATCTTATCTCATTTCCGCTTCGTGTCCACGTAATTCTAAATAGTTATAGTTCCTTATTTCTTAGGCAAGAGAGTTACTTGAAGTCGATTTATTTTTATCAGAATAATATTTTTTTAAAGTAATGTTCAATAATTAGGTAATTAGTTAGGTAAATTTAAACAATTCTGAAACTATGACATGACTTAGTGGTTGCCACTGAACCATTGGTTGATAAAATAGTCTAGCTCTTATTATTTCAGGTTATTTCTTAACAGTGCTTCCATTTAAGCTTGCATAAACCATGCTTCTTCGTGTTTCCTATTAAGTGGTACTTCATAGTCGTGTCGTGTACATAGGTTTATTTCATAGGTAAAACGTTCAAGGCCTAATGTGTTCTATGACGGGTTTTATATGTTTGATATTATTCGAATAAAGCATAATGTGGCTTCATACAACTTGCAAAAGTTTGGAAAAGAGCTGTAATTGTTTTTAGTTCCGAGAATGTTAACAAAACACTGCTATAACAACTCCACAGAGTATTTTGTAAATATTTAAATAGTAACTTAAAATGACCCTTACAAAAACCTTTATTTGAAAAGAATATCACAATATTATTATCTACACGGCGATAGTTAGACGCGTGAACCTTATTGCGTTTCTCTATCTATTTCTATTTTACACTATCAACTAGGTTTCATATCAGCCTAGCTTTTATAGCCTAAACTTAACATTTCCCAATGAAAATATATATCTTGTATAAATTAGTACACAAACATAAAAATAACATTATATATAGTTTTTCAGCAAATTTTATTTATAATCATTGTAAACACATCGACGAAAAAATAAACAGAATGAACTGTTTTTAATATAATTGTATACGTTATACAATTATTTAGTATTGGTATTCTTTTCATTTATAGATTATTGTGATGTGGTTGATTTACGCCAATAATAATTATTAATAATAATTATTAATCAATACATTATGTAAGGTTCAGGTGTAAAGTTTTTTTTATTTAACTTATTGTCATTCAATGCTTATAGTTTAAAGCTGTCGTCTAACCACGGGACACGCAGAGGCTTCGCACGGTGACGTAACGTTTATTTACACTTCGTAGAACTTACATTGAATACGTACCTATTTATTTCATTGCAATCATTCCTTTTTTTTTGTTATTGAATTCTACTATCTTCATAGTTTTTATATTCTCAGTGGCGCGATATATACTTAGGTATCCGTACGTGTACCGCTGTGGGCAACACCTCATCCATATTGATACAAAGCTAATTAACGCCTGCGTGCGTAGCCTCAACGTCGGCTGCGGTTGATTAACAGCGTAATAGTATATTTCAGATAATTTTAGCGTAATTTCTCCTATTTATATCTTCTGCTCTTTAATCGTTGTGGTAGAAATTTTCAAATATCTCAGTGTAAAAAGGAAGCAACTACAAGAAATAAGTTAGAGAGAAAGATTTTGAACAAATTGTTAACTAAGCCCATCCAAAAGCAATCCGATTATGATGAATGGATACCTAAGTTTTCTAACTAGTCTACTCTTCTTAAATATAATAAGAAACTACACGCGGTGCATATAACAGTGAGATTGCTGTGATTATAATAATGTTGTCTGTAATAAAAAAATGTGACAAGAGAATGTGGTTCTGTGTATGTAGCTCAAGTTACGTTAAAAATATAGAATAATAATGATATAGAGCAATGGAATGTAATATTGTTTTGTTGTAAATAATTTTATGTCATTATCCATGTTGTTCATGACATCGTTTGTATAATTTATAGGCATTGGTGCATATCATGTGTATAGAGCAGATGATTAATCAAATAAATTAGAATGAAAATAGTTGAGAACAATGTTTCATTTTTATGTCCTCCATTTTGTTTATCGTAACTCTTACATTTATAACGGGTATTTTAACATAAATAAAACTATGTGGTTAAAATGTAACATGTTATATATTTAGTTTTAACACTACAATAGTTTCCATTTACGAACATAAAAATATATTATGTACATATCAATATTTATTGCATCACTATTATTTATATTCGAAAATAAATTATGAATGGCCTTAGACTAAACCGTTAAAAGAAATAGGTTTAATATTTATTTAAAAGGTCAAAACTATTTTATTGTATTTTAATATGACGTGAAAATGTAGTGCTGATAATTAATTGTTAGGTGGGATTCGATAAAATGAATCTGAAAATATGGGGTCAAATTAATTTATATTAAAACAATAAACCTGTTTCAAACAATACAACAATTTGTGCTAAGAGCCAATTAACATAAATTAAATCTCAAAGATACACATATATACATACATCAGTGTATATTATATTAATATATTACATACCATATATTTGATTGATTTCTATCTAAACTATATTAAAATATAAACATGGACGTAACGAGAGATCCATTAAATTTAAAGAAAAAGAAAAATAATACAAGATAATTGCTTATTTACTATTGAGACGTATATTTTTTTTAGTTCTTGAGAACTTAGTACATTTGCAAAAGTTAAGATAAACCCAAATTAAAAAGAACTAATATTATTTTTGGTAGCTGAAATTAATACTCTTAAAACATTTATCACATTTATAGCAAAAATATGTTAATACACCGTGACAGGTTTAACATTATGGCGTTATTGTCTCTAACTAATTTACTAAATGACAAACGTAAAATGAAATATAGAAGCCATTTGCAATCCGTTATTTTAAATCCTTATTCCCAGCAGTTTGAAGGCTAGTTTTATCGACCATTTACAAACACATACACGCTATTCTTTCACTTAAAATACTCCACATACAAATCAGGACACATTTTTAACATTTCGAGTCAGCAAACTTTCTGGACATGTTTGGATTAGCTACATCCAAACGACATATAAAAAAACGTCCCAAAGTCAACTGACGTATTGCAACAACAATCTTCATTAATTTTATGAAACACCGGTAAACTTGCCTGTTTTAGAAGAAAAGAACACAATCACATTTTAACAGTGTCTCTCAATAGGACACTAAAATCCACTATATTATTTTCTCTGTGACATGTCGGTTCTTTTTGTAGATGTCTGGTTTACACAAATTATTGGTACCGTTCTAGTACAATTTGCAATAGCTATGATATAATAGTAGATTGTGTCAAAATAATGTATTGAGGGCGAGAGCAATTGTTTGAATCCAGAGCGAAGCGAAGGATTCCAGAATAGAATCCTAAGCGTAGCGAGGGATCCAAAGTACGTCGCTCGAGGTTAAATAATTCTGGTACAGTGTGGCACACTCTGATTTTCATCCCCCTCTATGAGAAAAAAAATAGATGTTCATAACCATGATAGTTTCAAAAGTTGTAACATTGTGGACAGTTTGAACTCAAGCAAATAAAATCTACTATGTGTAACTAAAATTAATTTTAGTGGCAGTGTGACATAAAATAATATCTTTATTATTTTATGTGTGACATAACATAATATCTTTATTATTTTATGTCACACTACCACTTTTTTAATATTTAGTTGTTTGGTATTTTTTTATCTCACTGAGGTGGTAAACAAGCATACGGCCCACCTGTTGGTATGGGGTTACCGTAGCGAGCTTGGAGTGTACTCACTTGGGAAAACTTAGGCATAAAACCTATTTATTTTATATTTTTGCGATATTTTTTTCTTATGCGAAGCTAAGCCTACCAAGATATTTTATTTTTAACATGTCAAATTATATTATAATTTCGTTTTAAAAAAAATTAAAGCGATTTCGTACATCCATTTGTTAAACTACCGTCAAGTTAATATTGTATATGTCAATTCCATATGTCAAATCATGAAGTTATTACTAAAGGTCAGCGCACATTTACGGAGTGGCGGAATATAAATAAATAAATAATGCAGGACATTCTTCACACAGCATCATCTAGCCCCAAACTAGAGCTTGGGAACTACATGACTGATATACTACTTTTTTTTGTAAATACATACATATACTAAGATACCCGATAACTATCTAAGTTTACTATCAGATTCGGATATTAGGTTTTCAGGGTAAAACCGAACATGGTATCTTAATGTTAAAAAAATCGTTCAAGCTTAGCCGTAACTTTGGCAGTTGCAAGAAACATTGAATAATATAAATTCTCGTAACTCTTAATTCAATTCCTATCGAATACAAAGTTGCATCTTCACACAGATGTGCGCTGGCCTTAATGGGTCCTAAATAATGACTTATTTCCCAAACATCTTTTGACGTACGATGAAGCTACTGAAATTCCACTAATTACTAATTTAATTAAAGATTGAATACCTAATAATGTCACGAATATTATAAGGTCATATCTCTTCAAATCCAATAAATTTACGAATTTTATAAATTGTATTGTACTAATAGGTATCCCTTATAATGCAAGCTACCCCGAAAAATGTGATTCTAGATTATACCTACACTATATAATTTGACCCAACCTGTGCTATCCGGAGTTAGCACAATGAACTAAGAGCGAATTGTAATGCGCCATCGAGGGTTTAAATGTTAACACAGACTGTAGAAAACCGCTTTTGTTTTACAAAAGAAGTTGTCCATCCTTATGTTAGGAAAAAATAATGTTTATTTTTGATATAGGTCTAGCAAGTCTGGTAACTTTCCTAAAATCGATGATAGAAGTAGATACGCACGCGCCATTTTTTTTTTTTATTCCAGTAAATTTTGTTCGTAAATTGTCACATGTCGTAAATTGTCGCGAACTAGTCCCATGCTCACCTCTCGTGGTGGCTGTTGTGCATTTCTCTTGTTTTTCGTTATATATTTTTGAAATCGTCTCATGGGGACTTTTTTGATACCAAAATCAGTTCGGTTGGAAGTAAATAAATTCCTTTGACACTCTCGTGATCAGGACGCTTCTAACGATACCGCAGTCATATATATAAAAAGTCATCAAGCCGATTTAAGAAAACCTCATCAGTCGCGTAAGAAAAAAAAATCTCAGAATAATGCCGGAATGTGAAAGCTTTTAGGGCCATGGATCCCTCTGGAAATCAGTATTACTGTATTGAATGCAAGTAAAATCACATTCTTGCAGGGTAACATGGGACGCTCTGCAGTTTAAATTGAACCACTGCATGAATTCACCTAATATCATATTGTCTCGACTTGACCTTTCCTCTTCGGTCGCGGCTCGCCCGAAATAAAGGACGTTTCTTCAGACTCTTTGCTCTTCACTCGCTGCACCTGGGACGTGGTCGGCTGGACCTGTCAATAAAACATTCGTCAAAATTAGATGGATAAAATTATTCAAACACTACGTGTTTTCCTGTACATTGCAGAGACGTGCGGCTGTCTTTTACGCAGTTTCACATTCTATCGTCTATGCGATCATGCAGCGCCCCTTTATGCCTTGTAACTATAAAGCCTATAAAAAACAACGATTCAACTCAAACAAAACGATTGCAAAAACGATTTAAAAAAATAAATTTGACTATCTTCGAAATTAGCCGTTCGGAAGTAGCAGACAAACAAAAAAACAATGCGAAAATAAAAAAAATAGACTCACAGAAAAAAAAATAGAAACTAAATAAAAGTACACACAAACATCTATGTGATAGAGCAAACGCATATTTTATTTTATTTATTTATTTTATTTTATACATAGTTGGAAAACAAACAGCTTTAATAAAACTAATGAGTTACAAATTGTACGAGTGGGTATATCCTGGTGGGATTAGACTGTTAAAGGCTTCTCATGTCGCGGGTAAATATGAAGATGCTTACCGGAGGATCGACAGAGGCCGCAGCCGCGCTCGCGACCGCCGCGTTCCTCTTGATGTCTTCGAGAGGGATGTCTTCGGGGCGCGCGCGCGGCGACCCTTCCCTCGAACCGTGCGTGCTACTGCTGCGCGATACACTGCTGAATTCAACGTGGACAGATCAGTATTTGTGGCACGCGGCGGGAATCGAACCCACACCTTTGCCGACGCAGCTACGCCATCGAACGGATTCAAGGCGAAGATAAAGATAAAGATTCATTTATTTGCATCAACATAATGTATGTTATATACGGCGATATTTCTTCAAGAAACGTAACATTTTAGGATTTGCACGTGCACCATGAAAATATTTAGTAGATTTAACGAACGAGAAACAATCATTTATCAAATACAAATTTACAATACAAAGAAGTCAGTGTTACCAAAGATATAGTTACCTACTAGACTACCGCGAGTGATACCACTGTTGTTGCAAGCGTCTACAGGTTACAGTAACCGCTTACCAACAGGTGGACCGTGTGCTTGTTTGCTACTTCAGTTGTATACAAAAAAAATGCAATTAGTAGTTATAATTCACCTTAGTAGTACCCGCCACCAGTAAATACAAGTCTATGTCAAATACCTATTGGTGAATTCTAACCTCTCCCGGCTGGTGGTTCGCTCGCGGTACACCACGATGCCGTCCTTCAGCATGTGACTGCTCGGCCTTCGCAGCCGTCTGTCAACTTCTTCGGATTCACCTGTACGAAATAATATTTTTTTTATGTTATGTCGAGGCAAACAGACATGAACAAAGCACCTGTACGTTTATTTTTTATGTTATGTCAAGGCAAACAGACATGAACAAAGCACCTGTAAGTTTATTTTTTATGTTATCTCGAGGCAAACAGACATGATTAATCGATCATAGCATATATTATCGTGGTTTGGTATCATTTCGGGATATTATTATAATTACGACTGTAAACACGACTTTGCTATTCTCCTGCTGACGTTTCGTTGACAGTTTAGAGGAAGTCCGTCAATAAATTACGTGGTATTGTTGTAATAATATCCTAAAATGAGGAGTCGAGACATAATTTAATTTGGTTTTATGTAATTGTGATTGACAATGCCTTTTAACAGGAGATATATCTATACACTAGCTGTTGCCCGCGGATTTGCACGCGTGGAGTCGTGTTTTAAAAAACCCATACTCCCACACACTATCACTATTTAATTCAATTGACGTAAACACATTTCGAATCACTGTGCTTGTCTATTTTAATGGCTATGACGAGATTAATTATGTAGCTTTCTTTTAACTAATCGGCAATCTTTTAAAACGCCCGAAGAGTTCAGGATAATCTATTTCAGCGACCTCTAAGAATCTCGACCTCTAGTCGCTAAACTAAGAAACATTATGGAAAAAAATGCATTTCAGTCGGACAAGCCGTTATATGTCCATAAACGTCGCAGATAAAAAAAAAAAATAGTGAATCTCACCAGAAGCCCTTCTGACGGAAGACAGGCCGGGTCGAGCGAACAGCGGTCTGTGTCGAGGCGCTGGCGCCGGCGCAACCATCCCCGACACTTCGAGCAAACGCCCGATTTGCTGCATTTTCTTTTGGCGAGCTTTCGTACGGCCCTGTTATTATAAATCAATTAATTAGTAGGGGGAGGCATTTGCCCAGCAGTGTGACACGAAATGCTAATATATTATGTATAATATGTATGTATTTACAACAAAAAAAATTATATAAATAGTTTATCAGTCATGTAGTTCCCATAATACAAGCTCTGCTTAGTTTGGCGCTAGATGTTGCTGTGTGAAAAATAAATTATTCTGTCCAGAATAATTTATTTTACTAAGTTACAATTTGAAAAAATAGACACTTACAGACACATTCATAGTTCTGACACTACTCTCGGAGTGTCTGTGTCGTTGGTATCAGGAAGAGTACCGTGGGTGGTACCACAGCCACCAGACTCAGAAATTTGCAAAAATTTGAATATGCAAAAATTTTACCCGTTGCGGGAATCGAACCCGCACCGCGTCTCAGCCGCCGCGAGGTGAGGAAATTTTAACAAATATTGATTAGGCCAAGTGGGCGGTACGAACCCCGTCATGCACATTTTTTCCACTCAAAAATGAATGAGCATTAACACAAAACGGTGACGGAAAACCATAATGAGGAAACCTCCATTTTTAATTCATGGAATTTTTGGTTCTAGGGCTATAAACAAAAATAGGAAGGCAATGTGCCTTCAGTTAGTTTTCCAATAAGCGGCGATGAGATTGCAACCAGTCCACATGCAATGTTAACTACTTGCAAAAAGCGGACATGCGCCTAATGTTTGGACGTGCCTCTTACGTCCAAAATATCTTATGTACCCCCTAGTTCAGACATCGCGAGATGATAAAATAAAATAACTTACCTTGGTGAGCCTCTGTTTAGCCGCCATGCTTCTGATATGGTCGTCGAATTTGAACTTGGCTCTGAGCAGCACTGTTCTCGGTAGGGCTCCGCTGGCGCCCACCCGGGGCTTGTGGATCGTGAGATGCAGGCAGCGTGGGTCCTCCTTGTCACCTTGTATCTGCCACATGTGAAAGGTAAGCATGGCATGTACAGTCTCTACACTGACGAATTCGGTGTTAACTTGTGTTTTTATGATTTTATTCAACCACCCCACCCACCGTGGGGTGACGCCCACCGCGTCATATCACCCCACCCGCGCTATGACTTCTTTTTCTTGGCCGCTAAGGGTCGCAGTGTAATAAAGCCTTTAACCTTTCTCATAAATTGGGCTATCAAAACCAAAGAGTTTTTTTTCAAATCTGATTGGCAGTTCCAGAGATTATTGCGTTCAAACAAAAAACAAAACAACAAACTCTTTAGCTATATTATTAGTATTGATTAAAGGTTTGGTGTGGTAAAGAGTAGTTTTTTTTTAAATTTTATGAAACTAATTAACAATTACAGCACTCCCCATACCATTTTTTTTAATCGAACAAGAAACATTAATTTTACTCTCATTTGTACGAAAAAGTGAAAAAGCAGTATTATTTTTTTAAATCTGTATGACACGTTTCAATACCGGTTGTTTCCTCCTCTAGCCCTGTGATAGGTTATTGATAATGATAATGGCAACACTAAATTCAATGTCCTACAAGCTGCCAACTAGTTTGCCACGCCCGACCCCAGCCTCTGCTTGTCCGATTCCAGGAGAATAGAAATGGCTCAGAAAAAAATTGTGACTTCTGTTTAAACGAAGAGCTGGTTTTAGGAGTATTGGAGAACACGTTGGGTAGTGTGTCCTCGATTTACAAAGGGGAAAATCTTCCACCGAGCTGATCCATCTGATCCAATTGCTCAGGGTCCTAGGACCGACAGTCGTTTGTCGGACGTATTATATATGGCCAAGTTGTGTGAAAACTTCACTCGCGCGATCTAGACACTTCGATGCAATGCCATCTGTGTATTGACTGTGGTAGCTCTTCGTTGATGTCATGTGACTTAGCTCAATCATGTGGCGAGAGATGTCGCCACAGAGTCTTCTTGACCATTCAGTAGTCCGAGCAGAAGTGAGGGCTTTTTGTGAAATCTTTGTACAGTGGTCTTTATAAATAAATGTATTACACTAAAAAATAAATGTATCCTAGTAATATTACAATCTAGCTATGTATATTGATGAAAGCAGCACTAACTTCAAGGTCTTGCAAGCTGCCGACCAGTTTAGCCACGCCCCACCCCAGCCTCTGCTTGTCAGGCTCCACCAGTATGATCTGAATGCTGTCCACGGCGAGGAACCGGTGCTGCCAGCCGCCGTCCTTCTGGATTATATCGCACGAGATCAGATCCGAATCATCTGCGAATTATAAAGAAAATTCTTTAGTCAGTCTTGCGAAATAAGGTTACCTTCATTAAAAAAAAACGTATGTTCGTAGTTCCCATAATACAAGCTATGGTTAGTTTGAGTCTAGATGATGCCGTGTGTTTATTTTATTTATTAATGTCTCTACATTATATATATAATTAAAAAGTATGTATACTAGCCCCTGCTCACAGCTTGCGTGGTACCCGGATAAAAAGTAGCCTATGTGTTATTCTGTTGTTTAAGCTATATCAATGTAAAGTTTCATCAAAATTCGTTCAGTAGTTTTTGCGTGAAAGAGTAACAAACATCGATCCTCACAAACTTTCACGTTTATAATAGTAGTAGGATTTATAAAAAAAAACATAAGTATTATATCAGTTATGTAGTTCCCATAGCTATACTTAGTTTGGCGCTAGATCTGAAAATATTACCAGCTTTATTTATTATTTATTATGTAAATCATGGGGAATACTAATAGATTATTCATATTGTAAAAAAGGGGTTTTTCACGTACCGCATTATCGGTGAAGGTGTAATATGAAGACTCTCGGAATGAATCGAAACTTAGTCCGTGCCTTCACCTATAGTGCGGTACGTGAAAAATCCCGTTTTTACAATATGAATGATCAAATTCACGATAGTTTATGGAATAAAATACTAATAGAAATAATTGTTATGTCGTCCGTCTGTAGATGCTCATATTGCAACTCACTAAGGTCTAAAACGTCTCCGACTTGCACGAAGGGCGCCGTGTTGGTTAGCGGCAGCTGCGTCTCCGGCTTCCCGGTCAGTTTCAGGTACAGATCCCGGATGTGGAAGAACGTACGGATAGCGCGACGCGCTCGCTCCATCTGTAAGTTTTTCGACTACTGATACAAAAAAAAAATGTGCAAGTTCTGATAAAGAAATCTAGGAAGAATAAAAAGCAAAAAACAAACAAACACGCTCACGACTGTCTTCCCCATGGTGGACATCCTCAGATACACACTCAGTGAGTAGATCTTCGAGGATACCTAGTAGGGGGTAGTCAGAGGCACGTCCAATCATAGCATATGGTACATGCCCGCGTTTTGCAAGTTAGCATTCCACGTGACAGGTTGCAAGCCCATCGCCGCTTATTGGAACACTAACTGTTGGCACGTGCCGTATTTTTGTTTCTAGGGCATGCCGGTTTCCTCACGATGTTTTCTCTCACCGTTTTGAGCACGTGTTAATGCGCACAATATTTTTTCGAGTGGAAAAATCCATTGGTGCACGACCGGGTTCGAACCATCAAACTCCGGATCAGAAGTCGCGGTATCGCATACTAGGCCAACATGGCCTTTCCAGAAAGAATCCATTATATTAAAAAAAAATACTACTATATAAATTAATACATTGATGACAAGGATCTTGGCTGACTTTTTCACTCGTATAATTGCTTAAATAATAATAAGATTTTTTTTTGTAGATACTTAAATTTTGTTCGCTATTATGGTGGCATAATATAGAGGAGCTATTAAGCACCCACCATGTACACATATTTACAAAATAAATATTGATTTCACTTGATAGTTTCTCAAATCAATAGCTTCAATTCGGTTTTTCGGAGCACGAACAAAATATTTTCAAAAATCAGTATCGGCGAACTCGTGATGGTCCTTCGATAAGTTTTATCACACGTCAATAGAGGGCGCTGAAATAAATGTTAAACGGCGTAACTGAGTATAGTGCAGTTTTATTGTAATTGTTTTGCATGACTTCAGGAATGGTTGGTAGATAGATATCATAGCCTCGCAATTGCAATTGAATGCAATACGATAAAAATAGCTGGTTTTCAAATTTGGTGGAAAAAAACAAGATTTCCGACGATAATAGAAATCTGGATAAGACGATAGAGAAAGAAGGTGGATAAAGGAGTTCACCTTATTCGATTCTAAAGCTGAATTAAGAAACATCAAAAAAAACAAAGCAGAGTTTGCTGCCTGAGACTTCTAGACTTCTACCGCGCGCAAGGAAGCGTTATTTCAAATTTAACAGTAGAACACTTAGGCAAAAAAAAAGTTTAAAAATCTTTTTAAAGAACTCCTTAGTTTATAAGTTTACATTTCTGAGTCTTGTGATGTCAAAGAATATAAAAAAACTTTTAACATGACACTTGTCCACATATACTCTACTTGTCCACTTGTATGGAGATAACGGTAAACTGGCTGGCTTCAGGCTCATTTTGATGAGTTCAAATTCTGTTTGTATTCTTTTACATGCTTTTTTAGATTGTTTGTGTACTTAAACTTACCTCTCCTCCCGGCAGCCTCTTAGCGAACGCAATGCCTGACATAGGGGTCCTTGTCGGCGGGAACAAAATCGCCGAGTCCATACACAGCCATTCCACGTTCAGGGGGCGCTTGCTCATCTCACAGTACCTGCTCGAAACAAATACTTTGTATTTACCCACGACGCACAGAAAGCCCCTTAACAACACTTAAGCTATTGTTGGGGTAAGAGGTTCTTTGTGCGTTCGTTTGATTCATTTTTCTACAAAACATAAATGGTTGAAAATGTTTTTTTTTTAGATTACGACTTTAAGGCTAGTCCTTAAAGTCATAAGAAGATAGGTTTTACGCCAAAGGGCACTATCTCCTACTATAAGGTACGACGATGGCATGTGAAACGGCGTAGTGTCTTGCATTTTTCTGTAGACTTTAAGACGCCCGCAGCGCCATGCATCACTCGCACTAGACGGCTCTAAAGGGAACTCACTCGTCCTCGAACATGTCCAGGAAGATGTCGTCGCACTTGTAGAAGTTGCGCGCGAGGGCGGCCGCCCGGGCCCGCAGCGCCATGCATCACTCGCACTAGACGGCTATAAAGGGAACTCACTCGTCCTCGAACATGTCCAGGAAGATGTCGTCGCACTTGTAGAAGTTGCGCGCGAGGGCGGCCGCCCGGGCCCGCAGCGCCATGCATCACTCGCACTAGACGGCTATAAAGGGAACTCACTCGTCCTCGAACATGTCCAGGAAGATGTCGTCGCACTTGTAGAAGTTGCGCGCGAGGGCGGCCGCCCGGGCCCGCAGCGCCATGCATCACTCGTACTAGACGGCTCTAAAGGGAACTCACTCGTCCTCGAACATGTAAAGGAAGATGTCGTCGCACTTGTAGAAGTTGCGCGCGAGGGCGGCCGCCCGGGCCCGCAGCGCCATGCATCACTCGTACTAGACGGCTCTAAAGGGAACTCACTCGTCCTCGAACATGTCCAGGAAGATGTCGTCGCACTTGTAGAAGTTGCGCGCGAGGGCGGCCGCCCGGGCCCGCAGCGCCATGCATCACTCGTACTAGACGGCTATAAAGGGAACTCACTCGTCCTCGAACATGTAAAGGAAGATGTCGTCGCACTTGTAGAAGTTGCGCGCGAGGGCGGCCGCCCGGGCCCGCAGCGCCATGCATCACTCGTACTAGACGGCTCTAAAGGGAACTCACTCGTCCTCGAACATGTCCAGGAAGATGTCGTCGCACTTGTAGAAGTTGCGCGCGAGGGCGGCCGCCCGGGCCCGCAGTGCGTCCGCGGCGGCTGCGTGCCGCGCGCTGACGCTGCCCGCCGCGCCTTGCATGGCTACCCGCAACAACGTCACACTCAGCTCCAATGTAACAAGCCGGACTTTTGACGCTGGAAAATAAGATCAAAAGTAAAAGTGACTTTGATGGTTGGTGAGCGAATCCAGCTGAGACAATGTTTGCTATTGTTCTACAAATATTGGTTCTGGGTGGTCCACGGCACCCGTAGTTCCTGATACCAATGATACAGGGAATGTGTGGGAACTGTTGGGTGTTTAAATGCAATTCCTGGGACATATAAAACACTCACTCGGTTTACAACTGGAATTTGCGATCGCCATTAATTTCGATATCAGCAGCGCGTTGAAACTCTGCATTGGTAATTTGCTCGGCGATGACGTCACATCTTGCGGTTCAGAACTACCGTCAGTGGCGGAACTTTGCGACATTTCCGATTCCGGACATAGTAGAGTGTCTAGCAACTCTGTGTTTACTCCTGAAAAGTAAATTTAACTATTTTAAGAATAATTGCTTAGTATTAGCCCCACACGTTATTTTCTATTCAGCATTTGCACGCCTATACAGTACCGTATTGCTTAGAGTGAAGTGTAGTCGAATCAATTTCATACTTCGTTGTTGCGGGCGAAGAAATTGTGACGTTACAGATACTTGACTGGCAATAAATACGGAACTTAATAGACATGCAAATATAAATTAAAAAATAACACAAACGGCGGGCTATGAATCTTGATGATGCTTGTTGATGAATATATTAAATAACTCCTTACCCACTAACAGCCGAGCGAGCAAAAGAAAAATAGATAGCGTATTAGTGATTAGAACAACACAATGATGTTTTTGTTTAAAATTAGTTTCACAACATAATCTATAGGTAGTTCTGGTAGTTCTGTGGAACTACCATTCGGGGTTTTTTTTGCATTTGGTAGGCCAATTCTTGTGGAAGTTTATAGGCTATTCAACATCACGCTAAGACCCTTAGGAGCCGAGCAAAAGAAGTAATAGCGCGGGCGAGAGATGCGACGCGCTGGGCTGAGGGCCGAGGGCGGCCGTGGCACTATAAATAATACTCCTGGAAGTTCATAATACAACTATAATACTCCTGGGACGTTCAGACCATGATTATCGATTTTTTTTACCGATATAAACGAGGAAATGAGCTGTAAATTTTGGAACTAAGTAATTACAGAATTACGATAGAAGTTGTGCACAAAATCTATTTTTGAAAATGGGAAACTGAAGCCGAAAATGTAAATGTATGTCGGTATAAAGTGATATTAAAACCATACTCGTATCATCCCAGATAATCCAATGCCAAGCACAAGTGTCATATTTAAATTTCATAATAATATATAGCCCAAAAGTATGTCAAGTTCTAGTAAACAGTATACAAAGGTGCCAAGTGATCACAATCTAGTAAACTAATTAGACATAGTTTCTACTCAAGAGCATAACCAATTGTAAAGATCTAGTTAATTAGGTTAATTAGAATTAATGATGGTCTACTAACCTTTATTGTTTATCAATGCGAATAACAAACAAAGCGCAAAGAGCGTCTTGTAATCATTCTCTGTACAATCGAGCGAGTCTAATATCGTTTTCAAAAATGGCCGCTTCTCGACCTCTTTGTTCTCTCTCTCTATCGTATCCTCTACAAGTGTTGCTCTCTCGCTCACACTCACAGTAGCGCTGAGCATCTTCTGCTTTTCCTCATCGGTTATGTTGCCGAATTGTGTTTTGGACGAGCTAGATTCCATACCGGAATCGGGCAAAGGCGAATCAGGGACGTTCTTCTGAGCGATGCTCCTAGCAGAATGGACTTGAGTCACTAGATCTTCAGTGGAATCGTGCGCGATGCTCGACGACTCGCTTATATGGGATGTGGACGGAAGCGACGTCGACACCAACTCAGGATCCAAATCACAACTCGACTGATCTGTGTCGTACCCAAACGATTTGGCACCAGCGAATTCGGGGGTCGTATAGTCACGTTCTTGTGACGTATTCTCCAGCGCCTTTTCGAGGCTCAGTTGCGGCTTGGAAAACTCCAATTTCACGCTCGATTTCGCGTTGCTAATGTACATTTCTAGTATTTTGGTCGCGCCGTCTTCGAACACCGCCGAATCAGACTGTAGTATAATCCAAGCTAACGCGTGTACTATCGGCCCGTGTGTTATTATAAGAAACACTTGTGATAGTAGAAATAGAGAAACTACGCAAGATACAGACGGTTTTGTCTCATCTTCCGACTCTAATCTTTGCCGTGGAAAGTTCATTTTACTGGGCGACATTTCGTTGCTTTTCCCCGACAGAATCGCCTCTAAATTCCTCGTAATCGTCTCTATGCTCTGAATGTGATCTCTATTGTAAGGCGATGAGGTAACTATCCGCCTGACGGAACCCGGCGTCAAAGAGTAAATGTATAGAGGGACCAGTAGTTTGTGCAGCAAATGCTCCGTAAGAACGTCGTTTAGATCGGGAATGTTTAAACAGAGTATGTCATTGATGTAGTGAAGATGGTCCAAATGTTCGGCGACCAAGTCGTCCAGCTTTTGTTGGGATTGGTGGCTGGAACAAGGCAAGCTTACTTCATACGATTAGCTGAATTGAACTGAGCGGATTAAACAAACAATAAAAACATGTGCTGCAGACAAAAAAACACTGCGTAAAAAAACTCATACGTGCACATTGATAGTAAGAGGTTAGGGAAAAGTCATTTTGCAAATTTTGTGTGCACTAACGGTGATTAAAAACATTGCGAGAAAACCGAGATTAAGATTTTTTTTTTTTTTCTAAGTGCGGCAATGGTCTTGCAGCTTTTACGTGGAATGCTAACGACTAGTACTAAGCACGTGACACATATAAAGTACGGACTTGCTTCTGACTACCCCCAACTTGGTCCCCCCTACCCTGATGAATCTGCGTACTGAGATCTGACAATATCTATCACTCGGATTGCAGTGGTGAGCGTGTTTTCGATTTGATCATAGTACGTTCGCCGAGGTCTTCCCCTTCCAACTGCCCCATGTTCGATAATATCCTTTCTATTTAGAAAGCAGCCTCATAAAATTGACATTCATACTATCGTATTGTAAATGAGATTTGCGAGAAAAGCGTGATACTCACTCAGCTTCGCTTCTGACGCATGCATCCAACTCCAGTATGTGTTTTCCGATGAACCAGACAAGATTACTGAAATACGGCGCCGCCGTTCTATAAACAAAAATAATACACATCAATCGATTACTCAGTAGTAATTTTCTACAACTGGGTGGGACCTACATCCGCCAGCGCAAAAACATATTTTTAAACAAATCTTTCACAAATCTTTGCCCCACCTAGGTGCAGAATAGGATATAGACTAGATTATTAATTACGAGGGTTGCTATTCGAAACATAAAAGCAAATATAAACATCTGCACGCTCAATTGCCGAAGGAGAGTTGTGTTTTTCGCGAGTGTCTACAAATTTATATTCTCTTAATAATTTCATAACAATATCTGCATGGATTTTAATGAAAGAGGTATCGTTAGGCACGTTCTGAGAGACAGACAATACTTGTTAAAAAAATGGCCGCTTCCACAAAGGATCAGAAACATCCAAAATATTTAGCTAATAGATAAAACCGACGTTTTAAAGTGATCCTCGTGATTATAATTCATGAATTTTGACTTTGAGCTTTTGGTAGGAGGAAAATTGTTTCCAACGAAAATTGTTATTCCAATTATTTATTTCCAATAATAACTTTAGGAGATACGAGGCAACGTAATTGGCATCAATTTTATTTTTGTTTTGAATTTTCAAGATATTGGTGCAACGCTCTTAAAGTGAACCCACAACCTTTACATTAAGAGGCGGGTCGGTTACCTGGGTAAGGTACGGCCGCTAAGAGTTTGAATACTTATTTAGAACCTGTACGCATTTTATTTAAAATCGATCAAATCGTGTTAATAACGCACATGGCCGCCAGACCTGTTTCTGCAAAGGTATGACACACATATGTATATACATGATTAATTTGTTAGATCACATTGATATAAGAGGACGTTGATCCTGTGCTTTTTGTGTGTACTTTTTTCAATCCAGACTGGTTTCTTTATAAGCTGTTTTTGAACTGAATATTTTAACAACCAATTTGCAAGTACTCGCAAGATTTGATTTGATCAAGATTTAAATTTAATTAAATACTAAAAAGGCACGACTGCAGTTTCATCTGATTACTTAATATTATAAAATTACCTAAAAGATGGCGGCCTTATACATTTTTTTGACATGTCATCAACCTCATTTCACTTTCAGGATCAAGGCGCGTCTAACCTCATTCATTCAAATACATTAAGCTTAGGTGCCAAGGTACTAAAGAATCCCACTTTGAGTACAGACATACAAAAAACAGAACCAGGCAGTCTGGCAAAAATGTTCTGTTCTGCTTACAGCAAGACAAGTATGATGAGTAAAATAGGTAGCTAGTGTAAATAGGTGTAAATAAATAATAATCAGACTATCCTCAGGCCTCTCTCAAAGCTAGCCACGATGAACTTTCCTGAAAAGCCTACATCCTACGACTTCTTGCGACCGTTACAAGTCATCAGCGCTAAGTAGACACCTACCTAGCATTATGCTGAGCTGATATTTTTTTGGTGCGACATTGAACTGTCTAGATGGATGGATTAAGGTGCGTGGGGCATTGTTTCAGTTATACTTATAAGTAGGCTATTCTAACTTATTTAGATATTGCTACCTATTATTATTTTTTTAATAATTTCCACCATCCTAACTTACACAATTTGTGTTTTTTATGTCGTGCTAAATAAATGTTTATCTTTCTTTCTTTCATCATTTCATCGAGTAGGAGCAGGTCTTATACTGTGTCAGCATTGGATGTTATTTATCAATTAATAAAGTAAACCCAGTGCTCACCTGTCTCTTATAAACCGGAGCATGCTCGCATCCTGCACTCTGTAAACGTTGAGCGTGAGTGTACGCACCGCGATCCGAACCATCGACTCGGAGTGATTGAAGAACTTAATCGCTTCAGTGTACAGGGGGAAATCCTTTGTGTGCTGAAAGAAACGACATGTTCATTTTTGCTAAATTTAAAAACCCCCAACTTGTATTCGATCGTAAATCACAGAGCCCCTAGTGGCTTGTGGCGGTAAAACCTATTTTTGAGACTTCAAGAATAGTTCTTGGATAGGTTAATTTTGTATGTTACATATCGCTTGTAAGAAACCGCATTTCAATTGGATTTATTAAACTACTTCGAAGATATGTAAATGTTTATAGACAAACATACACACATACAAACAAACAAGCTCTTATACGGCAAACGCATATACAGGCTCCTTACGTCGCGGCTAATAACAGATTTGTAATCAACTACTAATTGCATACCTTTTTTCTGATATTAAGGATATGCTATTGGGATAATATAGATATTATATCTATTTAAGATATAATATTTTGTATTATGGTATTGGTGCGATACCCAGTAATTATCTAGAGCTGACAAATTATTAAATCTATGATAGATAAGATATGTTAATAAATTATTGATAGTTTAGCCACCTGACCTTAATACCTTAAAAAAAAAATATTAATAAAAATATTAAGCAGCAAATACATGAGCCGCTCAGGATATTGACCGCGCCAATGTGATCACGTCCGACGTACGCTGATGTAGAGAGCAAAAAAGCACTATGGAACTGACATCGACGAAAATCGACCCAAAGTTTTAGAAAAGTAGAAAAAAAATGAACGAATGTTGAGCATACACTCTCTGCGACCCAAAAGTTAGAAGATTTTTTGTCATATCAAAGAGCTAATCCACGCTGTAGTTTAGTTCGACAGGGGTTAGACGAGTTTACCGCGATTACTTATTGGTGGGTAAATATTGTTTAAGTTAAGTGTAAGGCTTATACTCACTTCGTTATAAAAGAAATGTATAGTGTGATTGTTGAGCTTGAGGCTCAAAGTTTTCAGGAACGAGATGTAATAGGCCATAACCTCTTCATCAGAGAAGTCGAATTTATGAACTATTATTGAGTTCACATGATTGTTGCTTAGGAGATAGTCTGAAAATAAACAGGTCTTTTATAAAGAATACAAAAGTAGTAAGAAGTTATGAACGAAACATGACACCAAGTTTTTTGGTAGGTGGCAGTGGACCATATTCTAAAATGAAAATCGAACATCTTGATATTTTTAACCAATAGGATAAAAAATTTAAGGTGGCTTTGTATCCTCAAAATAAATTTGTATAAGTACCCATAAAAAAGTTGTATTTGAAGATCAGATGCTGCCTAAAAAGTGGGAAAAGACACAGGTTTTGTCAGCCGTGAAAGCATTGTCATGATAACCTTAATGTGTAGATATAAACCAGAAAAGTGGGAGACTGATAATGATAGAGACAGATATAAATAATTAGGGGATATTTTTGCCTAGCAACGGGATATATGTTATAGGTTGGAAAAAAACTGAAATCCAGCTTCTACCTGACCTAATAAGCATACTTACACAGTGATGTTTCATTCCTGATGTTCTCAAACAATATATTGAGCGTTTGGAGAAGTTGAACACACACATATGATGATCCACCGCATTTCTGTCTCATAATCCTCAGGAAGTATGATAGCATGTTCTTCTCCAGGAAGAAACTTAAACAGAGAATCATTTTTACAGACTTTAATGAATGCTTATGAGCTTCAGAGGGCATGTTAAGGTGTTGGTCTAGGCTACACAGTTGCTAGGCAATGTTCAAGGCCCTCAAGTGGCCTCATCAGCAACTATGGGGTTGGCCTATAGCTCATATAAATATAACAATTTTAATAAACACCCAATGGTCACATACAAAATTCTGACCCCACACTAGGATTCCCTGTTTCATGGGTGTGAGAAACTACAAGAAACACAATACCCAGAACAAATGCAAACATTTAATAATAATAATAATTTATGATCAAATAATACTTTAACTTTCTAATGAAGGATTAGAAATATAAATCTGTTTTTACCACTATAAACAAATATTCAGCAATTTATAAAGTTATCTGCCCATTTACCTTGAAGTACTATATTTACATAGTAGTATGTACCTACTTCATTTATGTTTGTCTTTGTTGTTAGTGTTCAAACATCACTCTCAAGGCAAAATCCTGGTTGTAGGAGCAACCAGGCAAGTCAGTTACAAAAGCTCTTCTAGTACTCTTAGCAATCAAGATCTTTTGTGACACATTATGGTGAAAGTTGCATGTTTTCTTATAGGAAATAAGTCACACAGTCTCACAGTAAGCATAAGATCTTCATCCTTCAATGATTGTGTAGGTGCATGTCTACTTTGTTATTGCAGTGAAAAATGCGACTTACTCAAACACGGAACTGTCGTTCTGATCGCCCCATATTAGTATCTCGGCAATACACCTCAGAGATTCCACCAAGGTTCCTCGGTTGCTCTCAGAAACTGTTGTATTCTTACACAGGATATTATGTAAATACTTCAATCTTTCCAACGAATGCGGGTTTTTGGGGCGCCCCCAGGCAGCTCCAAACCAGCTCCGACTACGGAACATTACTTCATTCAACAAGATCTACGACTAAATCACGTAAACTCCGACTATTAAACGTAACTGGTAATTATTATGAGTTACATAGGGATAGATTTTCTATTGCACTCGAGGACGATTTAGTTTATTTTGAGAATGAGTCAGGATTTCTATCCATTTTTCGATCTATGTATGTGCCAACTACCACGAAACAAACAAATGAAACTATCCACACACAACACAAATATTATGAATTTGAAGTTTTTGAAATGAGGTAATTTTGACAATGTAGGGTTAACTGTCAGGTTGACGTTGACGACAAGAGATATTTGACATTGACAGTGATTTATACTGGCAGTAATAGGAGGTAGCTCAGTCTTGTTGTCTGAAGAAGTGAAGTGTAGAAATTTCCAATTGGTTCAAAATTCTGGTCGATTTTCTGTCACTACACCAATCTTAATTATCTTCACTAATCCTCTTAATGTAGAATGTGACATGGATCAAACGGAAACTGACAGAATTTTGACAAATAGCCATAGAAGTCATAATTAAGAAGTTGAAGTGAAGTGAACAGTCTTGTTGTCATGTTTTTTTATTATTGTACCTATGTTACTTACTGAAACGGATTTTTTTGAACGGAAATCATCACGTATCTCTCGTAATAACGTAAGTTGGGTTACATGCACCATGGACCAAGTGTTTTATTTATGTTGGTGACCACTGATTAATGTTTTGCTCTTTGGGTGACTGTGGGTACTTAGGTGACTATAACTTTATATATTGGTCATTTCATCATAATAATCTGTGACTTGATCTCACAGACTTACTAGAGATGCTAACGCATCAATAACCACTGAGTAAGGAATCGGCTAGTTACATTTAGTAACAGGGTCAAGGATTTATAAGACCGATTCATATTATGGTGTCAGAACGATATTGAACTCATGTATTATGGCTAGAAGCACTTGTATGTGTTGGGTTGTGTCGGAGCACCTTCACGTCACTCCCGAAACTACAGATAGTGAATAGGTAGTCTTTAAGCGACACAACACGTAGCACCACGAAGTAGGTAGGTACCTAATTAGAATTAGTAAAGGTCTTCGATCTATTTTAAGTTCAAAACAACTATGAACTGAGATCTCGCGATTTACTTACCGTTTTTATCCAACTTCCGAAAAGAAAAAGTTGAGATTTTTCAAACTTTCTGTAGGTAAGTACCAGAAAATGACACTTTTACTGATGACATCTATTTTTTAAACTTACAGTACCCAACCTTTCCTCTAAAATACTAGGTACCTACCTACCTACTAATTTGATTTAGTATGTATCAAAAACTAGGCTACAAACAAATTACCTAAAAAAAGTATTGTACCTACGAGTATAATTTATGTAAGTACCTATTTTCCTATTTCAATCGATAGGTAGTGGTATATGTGGGGTAGGCACCAGATCATGTGGGGTATCGATTTTTAATTTGTATTAACCTAGCTTTTGATTCTTAAGGTTAGGTAAATACTTAAAAGGTAAGTAAGTAAGTATAGATTCTTCCTGGTTCATCTTCGATAGTGACTCGAAATTTTAACGCTACAGAAAAGTCGCTAATTTAAAAAGTTCACAAATCAGAAATCGACAAAGCATAGAGAAGAAACAAAATCAAGCTTATTTTGCCTTCGTCCATAGTCATTTGACAACAGCCCGTACACCAGGCTTATCATGATTTATAATAAATTGGTAGGTACCTACCGAATATTATCAAAGAACAAGAAAAAGACGCAGTGAACTCAAACAATTTCCTCTTAAAATGTTATTTATTACACCGTAGAGGAACTTTGGACATATAATTTAAATAATTTTAATTATTGTTATTATTATTATTATTATTGTTGCTTTAAATTTAAATACTGTTTTTCTGACTATAATAAATATTGACTTGTATTTTTTTAATACAATTTTTTTACCATTATTATTATTTCTTTTGTATCAAGCTACTAAGCTAATTGATCTCAGCTAACGATCAATGTATGTGTGTGCAATGAATAAATGAATATGAATAAAAAAAAAACAATCATAAAAATATTTTTTTTATTTATAAAATTAGGTAGGTAGGCAATTCAAACTTAACGTAGTATAGTAGGCAACGCACCTACTATTGTAGGTACCTACCTACTCATTAATCTCTTATAATTTCTTGCTAATAACCCGGCCGGCATTTTATTTTTGCCTACTAGGTACCTAATTACATTGTTAGTACCTACAGAAACACAGTAAAATAAATTACGTACGAAGGTACCTTTATACCATAGCTACCTACAGGGTCTTGCCCTTATTTTAAAGTAACTCTTCTTGCACTAAATTTGTTTGTACCTACCTACTTATTATTTTACTTCTTACATATAAATGTAATTTCGCTAGACTAATTTCTCATAGCAGTCTACCTTCATCCTATCCAATACAACATGCTACTTTTTATCTGGATATCTAAAGCGCGGCCGAAGCCATGGGCAGAGTCTAGTATAATATAAACTATAAGTACATATTCTTAGGTACTATCTACCTAAGTATTACTAATAAGGTACCTTACGCAAAGGTAGGTACCTAAAAAAATAATAAAATATAATTTGTTCTGTTTTTAACTTTTACAAAACATAGAGACAGCGCAGTTATTGCTATTTATATTTTTTTAAATTTAAATAACTTTTTTTTACTAGATTGTTATCCAAATTTTAATAGGTTTCATAAAATATTATTGAAGTGTTGATACTTAAATTATTTAGGGACGGAGTATTTAATTTGTACAATACAATTAATTAAACTTAAATTTAGAAAAAATAAGGTAACTAGGTAAATTTTTTATATTAGAATGTGAAATAAATTATAAACATGAGATTAAAGCCTACCTACTTGACTCAAAATTATTGTTATACTCTTAAGTTGCTTCAACCTACATTAATAAGTATAAGCAAATAAAATATAACACACCTAGTATGCATATAATAAGAGTAATTTAGAGATGTTACATACTAAAATTGCGCACCCCTCTCCATACATAATCATGCTAATTCTACGCCATTTTACTGATCTAAATATGTCTATGGTGGCGCGGCGGGCAATTTTAATATACTCTTAGCACCGTATCTCTACCAAATAATGTAAATTTTTGTTCTAGCAAAATACGGAAATAATAACTGGTAGGTAAAAATAAAAGACAAAAATTATGACTCTACTGAAAAAAACATGCTCTATTTAACCTAATAATTCTACCTCAGAGCGATCTCTTAAATTGTTCAAATTATTTCTAGAAATAACTTAGAATAAAGATTCAATTACAGTTCCAAAATAGATTGAAAATGCTAAATGATTGGGGTTCGAAATTAAATACATGATTTCAAAAGTTTCAATGGCATGGACGGAGTTTACTTTCTGTTTGATGCAGAATTTGTCTATCCTACTCTTTGCTGCTCAAGATTGGTCCACGAGTGCGGCTCGATACGAGCCATATACCTAACTACGTCTCACGTGTTTATGGATAGAAGTTCTGTAGAGCATCGGAGTAGATCGAGTTGTAAGTATCCCTTAGAACGTAAACGTTGTCTCCTGGTTTTCCATTAAACATGTACTGGCCTTTCAGATTTGTGACTTTAGAGTTCGATGGCTTAGGTTTCGGTCTCGGCTGAGAGTAGGTCGGCATCTGGTAGCTTGGACGTAGAGGCATCATCGGTTGGCCTCCGAAACCGTATGGGTCTACAGGCATTTGAGGAACTTGCGGATATGCCGGGGCACCGCTCCATTGGTAAACTCCGGTAGGCTTGCCATTCGAAACGAAGTCCAAAGGCAGATTGATGAACGGATCAGGAACTTGAGGGACCCCTTGAGGCATCATAGGTGACATAGGTGGGCCCAGGTTAGGGGGCTGAGATACGTAACCCAGACCTGGCACAAACATGTACGGAGTAGGAGGTAATCTTATGTAAAAGATGGGAGAGTTGTCGTATTGCAACGAGTTAAGATTATCATTCTGAAACGAATCTCCATTTCCGTTCTTCTTCTTGTTGTTATTTCGTCGTCTTGAAGGGATAGTTCTGGACAGATCCTCTTCTTCAAAGTTATCATCGTTGACGGTGAAGTTGACATTATCATCATCTTCGTCCTCTGCAAAATCCAAGTCAGAGGATAGAAATGAGGGGTAGAACCCAAATAAATTGAGGGCTTTGTTTTTTCTGTTCGTGGGCGGTGCTTGTGAGGTTGTGGTCTGGTCTTTGAACTTGTCTTCTAGCTTGCTGGCTCGGCTGGAGGTGTCAGCGTCCTCTGGTATGTCGGAAGCTCTAGACCTTCTAGATGTAGGCTGGTGATCTCTGCTGGGCGTTTCGGTTTTCTCTGCTAAGGCATCCGGTTGTGTCTTTTTGGTGGATTCGGCTTCCTCTGGTAACGTGGCGGCTTTCGACCGCCTGGAGGATGGGGCGCTATAACCGTGGAGTGCCAGGTTCATCAGCACCAGTGCTAAGAGGATGTGCCTTGAGTATTCCATCGCTGTTGTCTGCAAAGAGAATAATAAATAAATAAATAATGCTGGTCATTTTTTACACAGCATCATCTAGCCCCAAACTAAGCAGAGCTTGTATTATGTGAACTCTTTCACGCAAAAACTACTGAACGGATTTTGATGAAACTTTACAGTAATATAGCTTATACATCAGAATTACACATAGACTACATTTTATCCGGGTACCACGCGGTCGAAGCCGTGGGCAGAAGCTAGTATTATATATAGAAAACACCCAGAAACGAGACAAACATTTCCAGATCATACAATATTATTATGTTATTTTCGTATTCATACATTTTTCTTTGTTTTGTCAACTCTTGAATCGAATCGTGCGGATTCGATTCCAGCTGCGTGCATGACAAATTTTTGCATATTCTGCAGATAGATTCTTGTTCCCGGTCTGAGTTTTATGGTACCCACGATACACAGAGTACAAAGAGTTGACGTGAATGGAAAGCGTTCTCCGGGGTCTTTGGTTACTATGGGTATATCGCAGGGATCAATTCTTGGACCATTTTTATTCTTAGTATACATTAATAATCTACCCCATCTTGTGAGGGACGATCATGAGGTTGTATTGTTTGCAGATGACACGTCACTTTTATTTAAATTAAAGCGACGACAAACTGATTTTGACGATGTAAACAATGCAATCTCTTAGGTTTTAAAATGGTTCAATGTAAACAATCTTCTACTAAATGAAAAGAAAACAAAGTGTATTAGATTTATACTACCTAATGTTACATAAGTTAAAGCAAATATCAAAATCAAAGATGAAGAGTTGTCTCTTGTGTTCACCATTGTATTCTTAGCAGTGATCGGAATTAGGTGAGCTAATTTACCTAAAGTTCAAAGAACAGAGTCAAAAAAAATGGAGACTTCCTTACCATTAACATTTTTTTCCGGGAAATCTTTCCCGGAAATTGGGAATTTGTTCCAAGTTTTAGGATATCAGTTAAGTACATTTAATATTAATGTTATTCATACAGAAAACTAACTGAATTAATTTTCCTTTTTAACAAACTTCAATAAGATTTATTTTGTTATTAACTCAGGTAAAAAACTGGATTCGCCTATGTTTTCGTTTCCCAAAATAGCCAAATCATGCTGTCCCTTTAAGTGTTTGTAGCAATACACTGCAAACCAGTGATAAACAACAACAACAAACGCTAAGAAAGGGACAGCATGCTTTGGCTATTCTGGGAAACGAATCATTGTTTAAGTAAACAATGACAAAAGGGTTGAAGGGTGAGGGTGTTTTGCATCCAAACGGCGTCATAACTTGTATGCGTGCGTGCATCACTTCTATAGTTACCTCGGCAGCGTGTGTATCTTAGACTCGTGAATATTTTATTAACCTGTTTTCGTATCGTTTATTGGATCTGCTTCACATAACTACCTTGGCTTGAATTTACGGACTGCGATTTATTGCAACCATATCACTACTTGTACCTATCTACCTTGGCTTGAATTTACGGACTACGATTTACTGCAACCAGAAATTTACTGCGCTTTACGGCAATCAAATTACTTGGTAAGTCTTTGATTTGTACTACACTTTTAAAACATTCTAAATATTAGACTGCTTTTGATAAATTTACCAAATTCAAACAATTTTATGCAACTATTTATTTATGGAATTTTATTCAGTGTTTTATATTTGAGTTCGTGCACAAATGTTGGAGCTACTGGCAATTCTATCATCAAACTATATTTTACGCGAAGACGTCCCTGGAAAAGTGTAGAAACTATATATTTGTCTCATTGTTTTCAGTAATTTTTCTGCCTCAACGCAACTAGCAAATAAATGGCGACCAAACCTACCGACGGGATTGTACAGTCGTGGATTAGAGATCACCCCGAATTGTACCACGACCCCGCTAGCAACACGATATTTTGTTCTAAATGTGAGAATTCTATTGTATGCAAAAAAAGCAATATACAGAGGCATATTGACGGACCAAAACATCAAGGTACTGCTAGGCAAGTGAACAAAGAATTTTATTTAGATTTAATACAATTTCTTATATGGTGTAACATACCCTGGTCACGAGTAAATCGACCAGAGTTTAAAACTTTTTTAATGAAATATATGTGTTGTAAATGTACAAATGTTAAAAGGATTCCCGATGAATCGTTATTGAGAAAGGTTTATTTAGACATAGTTTTTAAAAAAAAAATTGCATCAATCCATGACCATATTCTTAATCAGAAACTTTGGATATCTCTAGATGAAACTACCGACTATTTAGGTCGTTATATTGTAAATTTTCTTGTAAAACCTTTAAATCTCGCAACAAACAAACCATTTTTAATAGCTTGCAAAATGTTAGAAAAAGTAAATGGAGAGACAATAGCTCATTTTGTGATTGGATGCCTAGAAAATATGTGGGGTGACTCGTATGAAGACAAAGTAGGAGATGTTTTAGTTTTATGTTCTGATAGCGTAGCATATATGTTAAAAGCAGGAAGAATGTTAAAGAACTCCTTGCCAAATATGATACATGTTACCTGTTTAGCACACGCTCTTAACCGCGTTGCAGAAAAAATACGGACACAATATGCGGATGTGGATACTTTAATTTCAAATGTAAAAAAAATATTTTTAAAAGCTCCTAATAGAGTAAAATTGTTAAGGGAAAAATTTCCGAGCCTGCCATTGCCACCTGAACCTGTCATAACAAGGTGGGGTACATGGCTAGAAGCAGCTTCGTATTATGCTGAATATTACGAAGAAATAAAAACTATTGTAAGACTTCTAAGAAGTTCTGATTCTTTGTCTATCAGGCATGCTAAAACTGTCCTAGGAAAAGAAAGTTTAAAAACTGATTTAGATTACATTGACGAATATTTTAAAATAATTCAAATTTCATTAAAAAAATTGCAAAAGTCTAACTTATTGTTGACGGAAACTTTCCATATTTTTGATGAAGCAAGAATTGTTCTAAGCTGGTGTTCTTCTGAACCAGTAAAACAAAAATTAGAAAACGTTATGGACAGAAATCCCGATCTAGATGCATTAAGAGACATTTGTGAAAATATAGATAAAGGATTAGATAATGAAAATGAATTATTGTCATTCTATAAATATGTACCTGTAACTTCAGTTGATGTTGAAAGGTCCTTCTCTACGTATAAATGGATTTTAAGTACAAAAAGAAATCGTTTGAAAATAGATAATATGGAAAAACTCCTAATGATTTTCTTTAATTCTCCGGACGAAGATATTTCTTTATACTCCGTCCATGATGAAAACGTTAGCGATTCAGATTAAGGGACAAATTCAACATCAATGGAAATAATGTTTAGAGTTCCGACTGTGTATCTTAGGTAGGACTGGTTACTTTCTTAATTATTGATTTTGAGTTCCATTATCTGTACAAAATGAATAAATGGTACAAAAACTATAAAATGGCTTTTTTATTCCCTTGCTTAAAAAAATGTTTTTATTAATATAGCTATTTACTAAAGCTGGTTTATAAATCACATTAGCTTCCGCGCTTACTTACATCGTTCATTTTATTTGTTGAAAACAATAAAAATCGTGCTTACCGTTTTTTACAACAATCGAATTCGTTTCCTCTTCTTGTTATCAATAATAAGAAGAGGAAATTAATTCGATTGTTATTTTACTGTATTAATTTTAGATGGACCTAAGTAATTTCTCGAAACCCGGGAAAATTTTCCCGGAAAAATATTTAGTCGCAAGGCGTCTCCACTTAGTCTCTGTTATTTTTCGAACTTTAGGTATTTTAGCTCACCTAATTCCGATCACTGATTCTTAGGTATCAATGGGGCCCTCACATTGATAAGTTATCAAAAAGATCCGTCTTTATACAGACGTAGACACAGCTAGACTAGTTTACTTCAGCTACTTCCACAGCATTATGTCGTACGGTATACTGCTGTGGGGGAGTTCTGCAGATATAAATACCGTTTTTGTGTTGCATAAGAGGGCTGTTCGAGATATGGCTCCCAGAGAATCACTTCGTCAGAAGTTTGAAGAAATAAATATAATGACATTTCCTTATATTTATTTCTAATAAAAATATTAATTTGTTTAAGAAAAAATGCGATAATCACAAGGTAAAAAAAGATAAATTAGCTGTTGCCACTTGTAGACTCCATAAAGTTAGTAAATCGTTTAAAGGCCAAGGTGTACGCTTATATAACAAACTCGCAAGAGACATACAAAAATTTACAAATTTAAAAACGTAATTAAAAAACAACTTTATAAAAAGGCATACTATAAAATATCTGATTATTTAGATGATAAAAACTCTTGGGATTGAAAATTATACAACTCGTTGTTTTGTTAAAGGATCATCGAAAAGAATAACCAGCCTTGTTTTTTTGCCTTTCTTTCCTGGCTTGGTCGTGGAAGAACAGGCAGTAGATAGAAACCGACGTTTCAAAGTGATCCTTATGATTTTAATGAATAAATGAATTTTGACTTTAACTTTGACATGGAATCCTTACTGTTGTATATGAGTATTGGGTGTTAAAAGCAAACGTAGGATATTCAACATATTCCTACGTTTGCTTTTAACCAAAATACTTGAATGAGTCAAACCAGTAAGTAAATAAAAAAAACAATAAGTTAAACATATTACCCCAAGTAAACCTACAATAATTAAAACAGGAATACAAAACTACCTACCTAGACTCGCTTTGTTTTTGGACGGTAAGAAAATAAATCCTTATAATTATACTTAAGCTAATTGTTAATTAAAATAAATCAATTAATATCTACCAAATTTATATTTTTCATGGTGATATAAATATATAAATACCAAATTTATATTTTTCATGTTGAAGTTCATTTTGGATCGGTGTTCAGTAACAAGGGCCAACGGAACACAAATGGGACCAGAGCCATTTTGTGGTATACCAAAAAGCCTAGCCCAAAGAACCCTTCTGAACTCATGCTTTGTAGAGTCGACCAATCTTTGGAGAAACTCTCCAGGCATGAACCATTCTAAAGCACTGATCAAAGCCTTTGACAAACGGTATACCAACCAAATCTTAGCGCTAAACAGAAACAACCTTCGCACTATGGTAAGAGCCTTGACTGGACACTGTCGCCTCAACAAGCACATGTTCAAACTAAGGCTGAGTGACACGCAAACCTGCAGACTTTGTAATGAGGCAGACGAATCGCCCCTTCATCTGTTAGGAGAGTGTGGACCACTGATACATAAGCGTAGCCTTCATCTGAGAAAACACATTCTTAGCCCAGATGAACTAAAACTCATAACACCCAAAAAGATCCTGCAGTTTCTAACAGCGGCAGGGCTGAGAGGTGAATTATGAACGCCCCTGTGGGGAAAATAAACAAGTAGCGATCACAATAGGCCTAACGGCCGCAGTGATACCAAAGCCACTAAAAAAACTAATAAATAAAAAAAAAAAAAAAACAAGTTCTTATTTAGATATATTATTTAGATAGTTATATAATAAAATTAGGTTACCCAACACAGAAGGCCGTTAATGACTTACCAAGATGTGATGATGAGAAATATAAAGGAAAATATTCTGCCCAGCTGTGAGACACAACTAATATAGTTCATGATCAGAACATAATACAATTTAGAGGCAATTTATTCCTCTATGTAAGTATGTGTACCTTTTGTTCGCACTTTTCAGTTCAATTTACCTGAGACTGAGGGCTTTTCATCTTTGATTTAAAAAATAATATAATTCCAACTGGCTCAAAAGACGGCACTGACTTGACAAGGGCAATCGAATAAGGTTGTTGTTTTTGGTGCTGGCTTGTCAAATTCACATTATCAAAATTAGAGTTATTTTCGGCATGACATTAGTTCAATACAGCGTTGTTCAAGATCTTTAGTTTGAATTAGTATTGCAAATTGGACATCAACTGAAAACATCTGCCAATTGGTCACTTATCACATACCTACCATTGTGCACGGGTTTCCTCATTCTCAGTGTATGTTAACATCTGAAATAACAATAAGATCAAACCATTTAAGGCATAACCGATAAATGTACCAGTAAATAAACGATTGTATGATATACGTGTGGGCATTTTACAAGAAGTCTGTCATACGTTCATCATGTGATAAACTGGATGATAAAAAACATTTAAAAAAATAAACACGTCGAAATGCAAGACAAGGCCGGTTATTTACCTCTGGCGCTACTGCTGATAATCTACTCATTTTTACGCTTACAAGACGAGGGAGTACCGACACATTTTTATTTTTAGTATCGAATGCACTGTCATTAAGTGGAGTGCCGTATGCGTGTTAGTGTTATGATGTACCTACCTCAGAACTTAATGGTTAAACTAGCGAAGCGGCCGGTGGCGGCTCTTCAAGATCTTTGAAAGGTGATATGATTGTGGCATATTTCTGTGCACAGCAAAGTAGGTAGGTGAATAATAGTGAAAAGTCCTGCGACTTTGTCCGCGTTTAGGTTTTGCTGCGGTTGGTTTCTAGAATGGATTTCGGAAAATCTTTTCTTTGCACAGCAAAATGTTTATATCTTCGACATTTAATGGCAGGCTGTGCGTTGTTTTTCAGTCCATGACTCACTAGTCACGGAACTATTTTTACTATATGAAGAGAAAAATGAGAAAGCCTGCTAAATCCGCGTCCTCACTAGGGTTTCACAGCACCCTGGGGCCGAGTTTTGAAGTGCGGCATGCGCGCGGTTAAGCGTAGTAAGACCGAGCCTGGTCTGGTAGTAAAATCAAACAAATATGCAAAATGGCTGCAGTAACTTTTACCAAATTATTTGTGTATTGTGTAATTTGACAAAACCAAGTGCACTGTAAAGTTCCTACGGTAAATAAATGAGTATAAATATGATGGGTATCAAAAGTTACTGCAGCCATTTTGCATGTTTGTTTGTTTTTTTTGCGACACCGTAGTCGCGCGGCTGACTGTGGGGACAAGCCTTTAGGTAAATGGGTATGAACACATCTGACGATGTTTGCACTTGTGTTAACTCGTCCGGCAAAACATACAATGTGATATTATCGGATGAATAGCAGAATAAATAAAACATTCAGCTTAAAGTCGTTCTTTTCACAGAGGCAGCGAGACAAAAAGGGTGGGATTCGCATTTTAACTCGCATTGTAAGTTTTTTATAGTTCTAAAGATATTTGTTACGGATCTGGAGTTGTGGTACCACGGTACTCGTAGTTCCTGGTACTCATGAAACAGGGAATCCAAGATTGGGTTCAGGACTATGTATGTGTCTGATCGATGTTTTTTTATTTATATTAACAAAGAAAGGTACCAATATATGTAAATATAAAAAAAAAACAAATAATGAAGCTACTATTATTTGAGAGTAAGAAGATCTTAAGTAAGGTGAGATTTATAGATCTTGAAAGAAATCGACCTCTGCGCAGCCCGCTGCTTTCTCAGTGCGAAAGCCTGAGACGCAGAATGTTGCGGGTTCGATTCCCGCCGTGGAACAATTTTTGTATTTTCTGCAAATATTTGTCTCGGGTCTGGGTGTTTTCTTTATATGATATATATGTATTTACAATAAAAAAAGTATATAACTCATGTAGTTCCCATAATACGAGCTCTGTTCAGTTTTATTAATTCTCACTTTAATCTCTGCTTACGTACCTAGAGATGTCGAGTTTTGTACAGATGAGAGTAGAGTTTACAAAACAGTCACAGCTAGAAACCATTAAGCAACCGACTTGCTAGTAAGTGTACCGAAGTGCGTATCTCCTTTAAAGATTATTACAAAAATACTACAAACATGTATGTAAATATAGTATGTAAATGATGTAGCAGAACCAATTGTTCAAAATAATTACCAAAAGCACTTTAACTAGGTTTTATTACCATCATAATGCAGAGTACCAACTACTGATCTCAATTAGCCACTCTGTAAAACTAATTGGAATAAACTACTTACTGTTTTGTATTATTCTTTATTTCTTATGGAAATCGTT
Source organism: Perizoma affinitatum (assembly GCA_961405105.1). Lineage (NCBI taxonomy): Eukaryota > Metazoa > Arthropoda > Insecta > Lepidoptera > Geometridae > Perizoma > Perizoma affinitatum. Next base: position 4,065,138 of record OY560199.1, read on the forward strand.
TAATTTGTAACCGGCCTCCCGCGATACAGGCTCGATCTAGGGCGGGGCAAGCATAGTTTTAACTGCTATTGTCAAGTTTTTTTTGGTAAATAAATATATTGATATTCGTATTTGTACTTATAATTTGAGCACAAGCTCAAAGTACCTAAGTACTTGCTTCTATAAGTATTTTTTTACTATTAAGAGCACTTTATTTTTATCGTGTTAGTTGATTTTAAATACCAAAGATTACTACCAATGTTGTATTGCATGTTTGCTTTTCAATAATAATTAAAATGAAAAATCGAGACCTACTGCTGGGAACCATCTGCTTTAAAATTTATGAATATTATTCCTTCATTTAATAGTAATTACTACCTACATATCTGTCTAAGTTCCTAGTGAATTATTTTATTGAGCCATTCTCAAGCACTTGTGTCTTGTTGGACCATTGTTTTAAATGGCTTTAGCGATAATTTATTATCTGAAGAAGAACGCTAAAAGGGTCATAATGTAAACTAAGTATTTGAAACACCATAATATGAACACTTTACCTTTCCTTGCATGAATATTTCATGAGCTAGAACATCTATCGAGAGTTTCCAGCAAAATTGGTCGAAGTAATTAGATAAGGGACGGTCTTTATACCTTTATAAACTTTGCATAAAAAGTATCATTTATGCTTTTAGCTGACTCGGTATGACTACGATAAAGTCAATACTCGAAGACTTTCCTACCATTTTCATTTTCATTTATTTAGGTACGTGTGTATTTTTTTAGGATGAAATATTAGGTTGGGGAAAAAGTCTTTTCGCATTATTGTATGTATGAACTTGTAATAAAATATCTTTGGCTATACTATTTGTATCTGGCTGGTTTTGGTATCATTAAAAGTTTAAATTTTAAAGAAGATAATTCCAAATTCAAATTAGGAAAATGTGTGATTTTTATTTGTTTTTCGTACTGTTAAGATGAGTGAATCTAATGAAGAAATTCGATACATTTTAAAATTTTACTACAAAAAAGGTAAAAATGCAACGCAAGCCGCGAAAAAAATTTGCGATGTTTATGGACCTAGTGCAGTGTCTGTGAGAGTAGCACAAATTTGGTTTAAGCGTTTTCAATCCGGAAATTTTGATGTCAAAGATGCACGTCGCTCTGGTCGCCCTATTACGGATAAAATGGATGCCATTTTTGAAAAAGTGGAGCAAGATCGGCATATCAGTAGTTACGACGTAGCTGAAGAACTGGGAATTGACCACAAAACAGTTTTGGCGCATTTGAAAAAAACTGGGTACACAAAAAAGCTCGATATTTGGGTACCTCACGAGCTCACTGAAAGAAACCTAATGAACCGTGTTCTCATTTGTGATTCTTTATTACGACGTAATGAAACCGAACCATTTTTGAAGAAATTTTTGACCATTTTTGACCTCACACATCTTTAGCCACTCAGCAAAAATTAAGAGAGTTTGGCTGGGATGTGTTAATGCATCCGCCGTATAGTCCTGACCTTGCACCTTCAGATTTCCACCTGTTTCGGTCTCTTCAGAATTCTTTAGGTAGTGTCAGGTTAACATCACGAGAGGACTGCCAAAACCACTTGTCGCGGTATTTTGAACAGAAGCCCCAAAGTTTTTATAGCAATGGGATCATGTCCCTGCCTACAAAATGGCAAAAAGTTATCGAACAAAATGGTACCTACATACTTTAGTTAAATGTAAATAAACTATATTAAAAAATGTTTTGAATTTTCTTAAAAAATGCGAAGAAACTTTTTCCCCAACCTATTATAATAACTGGCTATTAACTCAGATAAACATTTGTTTGATCTAATATTTTTTCCTATCTGGACAAAAGTAGAATGAAGACAAGATTGCAGGGTTAAATCAGCAATAATAAAATCGTGTTTTATAATAAGAAAAAAGAAATAAACCAAAAAAACTCGGAAAGCTAAACATAACATCGTTTACGTGAACTACGACAGTGGAAAAACATCATTGTTGGCGATACCAGCCCTAAGCGTAAGTATCAAGATAAAAAGATACAAAAACCACAGCAAATTACCTATAAAGCTTCAGCAAAATTACTCAGCTCAAATCCGTTTTTCAAAGGAAAGTGAACACATTAAAACACAATTTTACGTTCGCAAGTGGGGAGCGAAAGTGCAAAAATCATGATCACTGTTCCTAATTGAGTTCGCATGTTTTGTTTTTGTGTTTGGATATTTCCTACTTCAAGCTTTATACCACAAAGAACAATGAAAATGAAATAGCAGCGTACGAAACAAAAGAAAAAGGCAAATGGAAAATTACAGGGTTTGTTAAAACTTTAGAAACTTTTGGTTTTCAAAAATAGTTCGTATCCCAAGTACCATGTGCGTTTTTAATAAGACCCCAAGTTTTTTTAATTACAATTTAGTGGGGAACAACTCGTTTTGGGAGGCTTAGAACTGTCCAAAACGTTTTAAATATGATTTTTTTTTACTTTTCAACCTGAAAATTCCCATTTTCAAGTGTTTAGTAGTTTTAGATTGGCATAAAGTGACATTGTTTCGTTCCCATTGCAAAGTCAAAGCCCAGTTTGCTACGCTGCGAAATGGTCAAAACTTGGGTCGAAACTATCCATTTTCACATGGATATTGTTAAGTCGGTCAAAATAAGTTGTTACCCATTACCCATAGTCACAGTTACAAGGGGACAGGTAACAAAACTTTAATTATATTATAGCGCAATTAAAAAATAGGTACGTATTCGGAAACTGTTTTCAACAAAAACACTGCATGTTTATTAACATTTTTGTAGGTATGAGAAAGAATGCTCAATTTGTTAAACAGTCCGTCACATTATTCAAAATTTAATTCAATCTTTCTTCAACAAAGGCAACGAACCAACACCTCAGACTATTAAAAACTAAGCGCCATCATGATACAAATCAAGATCCATATAAACTACGTACTTAAAACTGAGCGGCCGTTATAAAGAGATTATAATCTTTAAAAATCTCCATCCTAATTATTATTAAACACGTGATGGCGAAAGTGTGGCTATTTGATATTTTCCGACATTGGGTGTATTAAAGTACGGAACACTGTTCATGGCTATGGTCAAAATAATGTTCTTTTTTTATCTGTGTAAGCTCAGTTTGACAGTCTGAGATCAAATTTTACTAAGACGATCTTCCCAAGTTATACACGAGGTTAGTTTCTCAAGCCAGGATAGTAAGCTAGTGTTAGTAAACTAGCAAGATATTAACTCTATGGCTTCGTGTATTATTTTTAACTAGCATTATTTTTAAGCTAGTGAGCTAGTGAGATAACTCGTAAGCAAGCGTCTCAAGCTAGGATAGTTTAATAGGGTGGGGTTCTATTTTATGAGCAGCTTCCACTACTGATTTTACTATCCTGGCTTGTATACTAGCTTCATGTGGCCGGCGAAGCTAGTATTCATTTCAACGCAGTTCATTTTACTTCACAGATACCAAAAGTAACAATACGTGTTACTTTTGGTATCTGCAATGTTACTGGCTTAAAATTATATGGCATCATGTAAACAGCACTAGCATGTGCCAAGCCCCAACAAGCCTCGTGTGTCTCGGACATAAGTAGACACATATTAAAATCCCCGACGCCTTGAAATCCACTTGAATCCTTTTGGTTTGACAAAAAAAATAATCAACAAGTTCAAAAGTTTAGTTCAGTCGATATCATGACACTGGTACCGATTCTCGTCGCTCTCTTTTGTTGATAGTGCACGCAAGAAAGAGATGGCAAGAATTTTATTCCTGTCAAATCAGTTTACGTGTCGCGCTTACTTCGTGTTTATATTTAAGGAAAACTTAAATTTGACTAATTTGACAACACTAAAATTGCTCTCGTTCTTTTGTACCTGTTAACAAAAGAAAACGATAGATACAATTTAATTTAGTTAGTGTACAAGTGATTCGACGCCACTAAATACCAAAATAAATTTATATTTTTTATAGAATTTACACAATTATATTATACACATGAGTAAGAAAAGAGCGAGTAATGAGATAGGAAGAGAGGAAGAAGAAAATGTGTTATGCCGACCCAACATAAATCGGGATAGACGATAATTAAACAATCAGACTTGACTTTAACAAACTGAGCTACATAGCTCTATTCAAAATTCACGAACAGCTCTATAATTTTGTTCATCAGAGGTTCGGTGCATTTAAATTATAGTAAAAGGTAATTATGCCTTAGCAAGTTTTATGCTTCCGTAATTATTTCAAAACTGAAACAGACGGTTATTATTGGATTGTCATTAAGGTATCACTTGGACTGTGAATTAATGCTCAATTGTAAACCGTGTTTAGGGCGTAGTAAATTACAGAGGTACACGATTTTGCTCTTGTTAAATTAGTAACGTCATGTTAGACGTTATAACTCTTATAACGCGGCTTGGTTATAGAGGTTGATTGGTATTTAAAGTTTAAAAGTATTTTTAGTGAGTAGATTGGCCAAATAAAGCAATTGTCTCAGTACAAGATTAATTCCATTATCCGACAGTTTCCCAAACTGAAGGAAACATAGTAAGGAAACTTGCATGCTCTAGAATCAAAAGTACGAAGGCATACCATCGGTTGGCGTTGCTATGAATTGACGACGGGCTTGCAATTTCACGTGCATATCACGTGACGTTGCAAGCCTGTCAACTACTACAAAACGTGGGCATTTACCAAATTTAATGTTTAGACGAGCCTCTAACTATCTCCTACTTGGTATCCTAGTTCTTTGTGCTGGTCACAGATCTGTGGATTACAATCGTGAGCGTGATTTTTTTTCTTTTTTAGTAACTTGCTTTTTGCTGCTTTCATAGGATTGAACATTATTGCTGTTAAATTAGCGAAAAGTGTGACTCTATAAGTAATATTAGTTGACCACCAAATTATACATACCAATACCAAAGTACCAACGAAATAAAACGGTTTTAAAATGAATTAGACTACAGCTATATCCAAATCAACAGTCGATAGTAGACAAAAACAAAATGATCTATCGTTAATGTAGCGAACACTTTTTAGGTATCATTAAATATCTCTTTAAGAAAATTATAGACCAATTTCTTTTAACTGCTGTTTATTATCGACGGTAATTTTTTGTTCGTTCTGTATAATACTCGGAGTCATAAATAGTAGGTTCCTGTTTTTTTGGTGCTCTGTCATTATTTTTCAACCAACCTAGGTTAAGATAGATAGTTTCACAAAATAAATGTTGTTTTATGGCAATGGTGATTTTTTTATGGACAAACAAATACAGATACATAGCTCTTAAGCTCATTTTTCTTTTCTTATTGGTAATTAGAATTTTATTTGGTTTATATTTCTGATTATAGGTTTGGTGTTTTTTTTCTATAAAAAGTAAATATTAAAAATATATATATATAATGTAGTATATCAGTCATGTAGTTCCCATAACACAAGCTCTGCTTACTTTGGGGGTAGATGATGTTGTGTGAAAAATGTCCAGCATTATTTAATGTTTATTTATTTATTTACATGACAGTCGCCGCCTCGGACACCATCTTGGCTAAGGGTTATGAGTATGTCAGTTTATTGTATTGGCACCCTCCTCAGGGCGACCGATTTGGTCCACGGATTGATCGATTCTCATTTCTACGGATCATAAATCTTTCACTTTCAAATAGGTCTGCTTCAGACAATGCGACATCGAATTATAGTAATGGTGGCAATTTGTGGCGCTTGCCCCCGACACGACACGACAGGGAAAGTCGCCAGCATGAAATAAAGAAAATCATGTAAATTGGGTGCATTTGCTCGCTCAAATGGATAAATATTGCCGAGCTCGTTCGTATTTTTGACATCATCAAATAAAACGCACTCTCAGACTCGGAATATAGAAAACTAAATCGACTTAATATTTTAAAAGTATTGAAAATAAAAAAGAGTAAATTAAAAACTTTAAAGAATTTCAATTTCATCACTTTTAAGCACTTTTTCTGAGTGATATTTATGATGAATTGATCATAATTAAATTTGTTTGAGGTGAAGGTAAACACATTCGTTCTTATGAAAAAAAAACGAGAATATTTTATTTCTATTTTCTGTGTTAAGAAGCAAGACTCAAACAAAAACAGTAAAACATAGAACATCCTTCTTGAAACGGTTTTGTTTTTACTTATGGTGCTTTTACACGGCGCAGGTAAAGGCAGGACTACATGCGCCAGTAGTATAATGTACGTACTAGAATGCAAAGTTATGCGTTACACTATACCTGCTCATTTCTTTACACGACAGTTCACACGATGCATATAGCCTGCCACAACAAGCACATATTACCCGCGCCTTGTACCAACACCTTTAGAGCCTGTGTAGATAGCTATAATGGGCCAAGTTCATGCAATCGAATTAAAACGCATGTCTAAAAATCACTGCGAATGGTTTTTTCCCAGGGATGTCTTCAGTTTTCGGAAGTAGTCACCGAAAACTGAACTATCTGTCACATTCAATATTAAACAAGGCTGTTTATTACACTAACATAATAACAGTGGCAACGGGACAATGCCACTCATTTTGCCAGGCTCAGCAATGTCCAAAATGTTTGTAACTTGAAATTAGGAAATTTTAGGTCAAATTGTGCACATGCATGCATCGAAACAAAACGTCTAGAGCTATACAATTCACGTTAAACTTAAAAAAAACGAATACAAAAATCAACAAAGTATAAGTTTTTTCTTTTTCAAATAAAAGACATTCTAGACATTCAATGACCATTTATTTTTTAATTTTATTTGCTTATTTTTATTTTTGTTAGAAGTTTGTGTATGACTTAGCCCCTACAAAATGTGTTATTCCCATTTCCATTTTTTTGTATAATTACGGGGCAGTTACTCGACCCCTGCCAACTTTCTCCTGCATTTGATTAATTACGCTCACACAAATCAAAATTGTCATAAAAACCATAAAAGAACCAGTTAATCCCAGTGATTAACTGCAGCACTGAGACCCGTTTCTGTATATTGCGCACTCAAATAGAAGAACGTTAATGAATTTTCAACCTGACAAAGCATTCCAAGCGCTCGTTAACTGACTTGTTCTAAGTAGAATGAGTGTTTCCTTGAACTTGTAAAATATGGCTTTGACTGCAACTCCAATAAATTTACTACTGTAAGTATTTGTTATTTAGTTTTGATATTTTGTCGAGCTAATTCATTGCATTCCTATATAAGGTACTCAAAACTCGATACAAAAAGGCTGGCTCAATCTTCGTTTCACTCAACTCAACATAATGTTACTATTTTACAATTTCTCTATATTTTTTCAGTTTGTCCATTGCCATACGTCGCTTTACTTGTACATTTTAATTTTTTTACTCAGATAAACCACCTAACGCACACTCCTGTGATTTTTACAGAGGCATGGGGCATGGTGCTCGGGAGTTTGAGCGGAGAACGGACGCGTCGTGCTAGCGCGTTTCGGCGAGTCTCTGTTTGCTACACACAATTAATAAACTGAGAAAATAAAAGCACTCCGCCCCCGCACCCCTTCTTAATTCGCAAAGAGTATTATAGCTTTTAGTTCACTCTGTGGTTTTCCTACAGGCTACACGGCAAAAGAAAAGGACTATTAATAACAGCTCATTCAAAGGTCTAAACACTATTCTTTGACGCTCCAGGCATTTCTATATACCTAATACTAATAAATTGTAGAGCTAGCGACCAACAAGTGTGGAGAATGTCCTGAGAATCTTAGTGTAATAAGGTTGCAACATATTGAATTAGCTGTAAAATCCGGCTTTTTAGACCTTTTCTGTCTGACCAAAAATTAACGTTCGCAGAATATACGTTAAGTTAAAATAGCATTTTCAAGCTAACGTCACGAAAATAGCGAGTTTTGATTAATAGATTTAATAAGATTTTTTCAGCAATTTACACTACACGTATATTCTGCCAAAGTAAACTTTTGGTCAGACAGAAAAGGTCTAAAAAGCCGGATAAGACACACAAATATCACGTAATCTGACCATTTTTCCGAAAACACGATTATCCGGCTTTTCTACTTTTTCATGCTTATTATTATAAGCATTGATGCAAATGCTATTATTATATCCTTTGGAACCTGTCATGACTAATACCTATATATTATATCCTTTGGAACCTGTCATGACTAATACCTAAGTTCTCAGAGAAGGTGTTGCATAACCAGCAGCGAACCGGTGGTAATATTAGATTATAGCATGTTTGCGGTTTCCATTCATTAATAGCCTGTAACCACCAGCATGGCTCTTTTCGCGGCTCATCTTTGTTGGATAGTGGACTAAAACTAAACACTTGCTAACAAATACATAGCTATGTTTCTGGTTGGTTCAATTATTTCTAGTTTCACGCCGCACCCAGGTACTGCTATCGATATCTGACCTCTAACCCTGAGCTTCTAAGGATAGCCATAGATCGAAGATAGCAGATCGTCGCCTGTAAATGATGGTATTGAAGTTGCACATTCAAGATAGATTTTAATAGCCTTTATGAATTTACGCAATCCCTACCGGTGCCAAAACCTATATTGAGACTACTTGAATAATACAACTGTTGCGTTAAATGCGTTTTATGTCAAGCAGTTGAAGAATTAACTGTCAAAATGATTTCCTCGCATTCAAAAAAATAAAAAAATCACACGCTCACGACTGTCTTCCCCATGTACATCCTCAGGTACATACTCAATGAGTGGATCTTTGATGATACCAAGTAGGGTTTAGTCAGAGGCACGTCCAAAGATTACATTTGGTACATGCCCGCGTTTTGCAAGTTAGCATTCTAAGTGACAGGTTGCAAGCCCATCTCATTGAGACACTGTTGGCACATGCTTTCGAGTTTTTGATTCTAGGGCATGCCGGTTTCCTCACGATGTTTTCCTTCAACGTTTAGAGCACATGTTGATGCGCACATACATTTTTCTTGTGGAAAAAGCCATTGGTATACGACCGGGTTAGCTTATGAATAGCTTATCCGAGTTTTCTTTGCAATCGATTAGCACCATTACGTAGATTGCCGTGCGATAGATTCAATAGCCAATTGGGACTAGATATGACGAAACAAATAAAACATGTCGGAGGTTTTCAAATTGTTTACAGATACGATTGTCCTTTCAAGATAATTGTTTATAATATTAACAGAATGATTCAAATATACATAGTTTATATTTCAAGCATTAAGAATCCTATTTACTAATACAATATACAAAATATTTTACAAATAGATGTAAAAAGCTTAGTCACAGGTGAACAGAGTTGGATGGAATTTGGAATAGATTTTGTGTAGATTATGAGTTGGAATATTGGCAACATTTTATCTACGGGCAAGTCTAGGGCAAAAGTTAGTACAATATAATTTTATCAAGCCTTTAATTATTAACAAAATAATCAATGGCATAAGCAGCATAGTGAAAACAGATAACATTATAATGTACATAAATCACGCTATATGTCTACATACCTAAGATTCCTGAGCATCGACCGACTCAGACAAAATCGTTGACTGCAATTTGTAATCGAGTAAATTCCTTGGAATACCTAGAGCGGCGTGCAATCCAAGAAATGTTAATCCATTATCATGCAATTATACCATTCGAAACCATTTAGCGGCAAATTGGTGAAGCGAAAATTAATATATTAGTCATATTACTACACTAAGTTTCCATAGCTATCATTTGACTTTTTCAGGAAATTTAAAAAACACAAGTTTTAAAAATGGAACGACGATACGACTATTTGATACTCAATCGGATACCAGTATAAGATTACACATGGCGAACAAAAAGTATAGATAACTCAAATTTAATCTGTACTTTCATAGTCTGTGGCAAGATTTCAGAAACACTTTTTCCCTTGTCTGTTAATAAAGCCATTACTTTTTCAAGCCTTGGGTTTTGCTCAAAAATTTCTAGTAGGCAAAGCTGTAACTTACATCAATCTATTTACCAAGCGATCGTACTCTAACGGGCTCATTGAAATAATTGCAAGTTTTGCATCTCATTATACGAGTAATTTAATTTTACGAATTACCATAATTTATGTGTTCAATGAAGCGGCAAAAGATTACGCGGTACAGATAAAACAACGTTAGAAGCATTTTATGCTCTACATAAACGACGGATCCAACTGTCTTTTAGGGAATTAAAAAAAAACACCGATGTAACAATCAAAATGGCCACTAATTAATGTATTGTGTACTATGAACACTTCTATGACAAATCTTAAGGCTCGAGCAAAAAAAAATGACATGATACATGTTAATTCGACATCCATTAATATGTATATCGGAATACTTAAGATACCTGTCCGATAAAGCAGCGTAGAATGGAAGTGTGTACAATTAACAAACCTACATATATATGTATGTTTGTTTGATTGGCAAGATTCTCGCTTTGGTGGACATGTAACCTAAATTGGGATCAATGACATGATTGACAGTTATTGGAGATAATGAGCAGTCGTTACTCACTGATTAATACTAAACATGTAATTTAAAGATTTGCAACGATCATCACCACTGCACAAAAACTTCACGTTCACGCCTACAAATTGAGATCAATTTAAAAAAAATATACGAAGGTGCCACAAAAAATGTACTTTGAAGTTATGTTACTGTGGCTGTAAATGGTCAGCTAATTCGCCTTTTATCTCTATCCAAATATTTGCAGATCATACAAACATTTGTCCCGCGGCGGGAATCGAACCCGCAACGTATTGCATCTCAGGCGAGCCTTCGCCGACTTTGCCACTTCATTATTGCAAACACACTTATAGTTCATGAATGGCAAACACATTGTAAATGTACTTAATGAAATTGGGGATAAAACCAAACCCAAAAATACAAATGAATAACTGTTATTGAAAATATAATATCATGCCTTATCAAACATTTAGAATTCTAAGTCAAATCGCAGATATATCAGTTTATACATAGTTGCCAGTTCGACAAAACCGCAATAGGTAAAGCCCTAATATTTATCTTAAAAAATTACACATAATCGCCATAAGACCCTTTTGACTCCACTAACAAAAGACATGAATGCGCTACTTGATAAGAGTAAGCAGTTAAACTTGTTGAAATAAAATAAACATGATATGAAACTCAACAATATAAAGTACGCGTAAGAATGCGTGTTGGTACATAATGTCCTAATGTTAATATTTTCTCAGAGCATAATAATGGAAATCTTTGACGCCATCGGGAGTCCTAGTAAATATGGAGTAACCAAGATGTTTACCTATTAAATAAATTTGAATAACCAAATAGGTAATTTTAGAACCAACATGCAGAAGATTGCGATTCCTTATAATAATATAAAATATGGTATTTAATAATATAAAATAGTTAAAAAACATGCTTTTGGACACACTAAAAATAAATCCATTATCCACCACATGACTCCATTCTTAGACCCTCGTTACCAAGCCCAATCTATTGGACTCGTCAAAATGGATCAAATGAGCCCGCACTCGAGGGGTTTACTAGTAGCCCTAGTACTGAAGAGTTCCACTATTCACCTCCTGGATCCATTATCAGATCAGCTCCAAGATACAAAATTATGGTATTGTCATCCGAACTACATATACATACAAAGTTTCATTTCGATACGACAATTAGAAGAATGCCCTTTTTGCGTAGTTTTCGTTTGTATCGGCTCTATTATTATAGAGCCATCCAAAATCAGCGTTACAAATTCTATTGCGGAAGAAAAAGATATTGCCATAACTAACTTGTCAAAGATTTTTAATTTATGAAATAGGAAGGCGGGCTGGGTGCTTGATAGGACCGTAAACAGGCAGCACCTTAGATTAGACCTCGTAGATTCACAGCAAGTACGTGATTAGTAATTGCTCTATCGGTGAACCTATTTCAGGGGCTTTGCAGTAGGGTTGACAGACGTCATAATTTTTAAATGCTTTCATAAGGGTTTTTTTTACATATGGTATTCTGGGCTAGCTCTCTGAAGCTTACTACACACTGTATGTGGAAAGATGTCACGTGGTATGTGGAAGGTACATTTTTGACAGTCCACATAATACCCCCTCGATACTAAGCGTGACAGCTATGTGATGGCAAGTATCATTTTATGTTTTTCAAAATAGATAATAGATCAAAAAGCAAACTTGCCACTGATTTCATTAACAGACTTTGCCTTACTTTGTATCTTAGTACATACATACATACATATAGTCACGCCTGTTTCCCGGAGGGGTAGGCAGAGACCAAGGATTTCCACTTGCTACGATCCTGGCATACTTCTTTCGCTTCGTTCATCCTCATCAAATTCTTCATACAAGCTCGGCGATTAAGTGTACTTCTAACCTGGCCATTCTCTAGAACGTCTTCAATTTGGTCAGAGTACGGTATCTTAGTAATTAAAATATTTACTTCATTAATGTGTTTGCTTGAAAATTATTGAGGGTTTTCTAGATTTTTAGCTTGCTTGATATAAAATTGGAGCAAATAAACTACAGGACTTTTGAGGGATTTTGAAAAGTAGAAGGTTTTTCTAAAATTTAATCAGAACTGTGGTAGCCCTATTCTAAGCAAGGGATAGTAGGGATAAAGACCGGTAGAGCGGAGTAGTTTTAGCGGAATGCCGCCACTAGCCCACTGCGATAACCTTGAGCCAAGGAAGTTCTTGGGCATAAGAAGAGCGTTTTGGAAATGCTCCTTTATAAGTTACTGGTGATGAGATAAAACTTTGCGTTTTGTCTCAACCGACCCGAGACAACCCAACTGATGGCGTTTAATTAAACCATAACAGCAAAGTACTCCTCTGTAGCCCACAAAACCGAAAACCGAATAACGGTGATCACGAACCGGACGATGCAGTGTAGAAATCCCAGTGCCGGTGTTGTTTAGGTGTGTTTTTACATTAGGGTATGTTTGCGAGTATTGTGTGTGCGTGGGGACAAAAGGTGTTAGTGAGGGTGTTGTTTATATTGTGTGGATTAGGAGTTGTCGTTTAGTGTGACTTTGGCAACACATATCCCGTAGAATATTATCGCCTTTCTTGCCTATGTCTCTTCCTTGGCTTATCTAAGAACCTAACCACTATCGTGGCCGTTCCACCATCGCGGCATATCGGGCACGTAAATCCACCCAACGGGGAGCTAACTATGATTTATTCTTTGCCGGGGCTAAATCAACTCGGTGGCAATTCATCGACGCGACGCGTCTACGGTACTTCGGTGGGCGTAGCTAGGATAAGGCACGGATGGAGTACCAAATTTTCTTCAGGATAAAAATTATGTGCGTGACGACCGCCCTGTATGCTGCTGTTGCACGGGTCGTATCTACTTATCTCAATTTTCATGAGCTTGGAAAAAGGGGTTTCGCATGCGAGTGGGAATACATCGTGAGTAAACTAAAAATGCGAAGGCGTGGTCCATCGGCAGTGTTTAAATGCAACGTAGAATGCTAACTTTGAATGCGGACATGTGTCAAATTTAATGTTTGGACTTGCCTCTGACTATAGTCAGAGATCTATGGATGTTCCATATAGTAATTATGAAAAAAAAACAAATTGAAAGAAAATACAAGTTACCTAAAACAGAGTTTAATTGTGAATTGTTTACCTTTTCTTCTCTACTTCGGTTGACATGCATAATCCAATATTGAAACTTATGCGTTTCAAACAGCAGGTGGAAAGAAAATGAATCCACACAATTTTAAAGTTTTAGTCGATAGTCTAAGATTAATTATACATATATAGAAAAATAGCATGACTGTTACGACGCCGGCTCGTCGTTTATCTATTTATTAAAGAAACGCCAACCGCTTAGGATAGGGATAAGTTCTGAGCACCTAGACCGATTATAGGCAAACACAGCATAGGAAAATTAAATTAATAATAAATAAATAATGTTGGACATTTTCACACAGCATCATCTAGCCCCAAACTAATCAAAGCTCGTATTATGAGAACTACATGACTAACATACGAGGTATTCTTTTTGTGCGCATTCATAGAAATTATACATAGAAAACACCCAGACCCGAGACAAATATGCAGATCATACATACATTTGTCCTGTGGCGGGAAACCAGTGTAAGCAATTGCTTAATAGGAGAATGTAAGTCATTCTTGGTTCCTTTACTGCCGAACCCGGCAGTTGACTTTGTACCCGTTTCTTAATAAGAAAAAAAATATATAATCTACAGTACGTCCATTTTATGCCGTATCATACCTATCACCCCTAGGTTATCATCCTAACTACACCCACTCACTGGCTACAGGTACTTTAGTTATCTTATTTCTAAGAACTCCGCACCTATCTAGTATTATGTGGAATGTGGAGCATCTCGTATAGAAAGCATTATAACGAAAGGTGGATTCTTGAGTTTTTGAAGCAATCCTGTAAAAATATACCTACTTTTTATCAAATACCATGCTTTGAAGCCTTGAGGAGAAGCTAGTCATTCAAGTAGATACTACACAGAACACATAATAGTAATATGTGTTAGACTCAAAAGTTTACATAGATATACTTCATATCATACTAATATAAATGATGTCATTTACATCATTAGAATCATTGAACAGACCACGCACGCCGATAAACGCACGCCGAAAAAAAAAACTATCTTTGCCAGCCACATTGCGGCCACATCGTACCTACTCCGCTATTTTGTCAGGGTGTCCTAAAAACGAACCACAACATGATAGCAGGATACCCTGCTAAAATATGTTGCTAATATTAGCAGATCTGGAGAACCACAAATACATCCCAATTGGTGGTCGCAACAACGACATTCACAAACGATCGCTGCCTAGCGTCATTTTTGGCACCAATGTTAATGTGGTGTTATCCGATTGAAGACTTCTTTTTCATTCGTAGCGCTCTTAACATAGCAGTCATGGTCACCATGATGTAGTATTACTGAAGATGTGTCCCGCCTCAACATATCGCGCCATTTCTCTCCACTGGTGGTCATCCTAGTGCATTATTGCAGTTTGTCGCCCACTGCTAATTTGACCTAACTAGACCATCGCATGGGTGAACTTCCGAAGGTCTGGTCGCAGGTTCTGGTGGCTTAGATATAATGTAAGTTGTGGCAAGCCAATGACGAGGCTAAATGCGAGTCTAACGAGTGTGTCATATCCAAGCATTTAATTAGCCGGTGCATAGTCCGTGGCCATTTTGGCACAATTTCTACAAGTTTTCTTTTTAGTGAAGTCCAGGAATTAGTTCGTCCAAGCATCAAACCATTAGATGGATTAGCCAGCGCGCAGCCGCCATGAATGGGCAAGCGCACCGTGATATTAATAACAAACAGATAATGGAATGGCAGCGATAATAGCTGGACGGACAGATTGGAAGCACTCAGGATATCTTTGAGTACTTTTGCAAATTGCAATAAGAATAAACCCTTTGACGATTTGTCTGTTTTTCGAAATTAGTTACTAAGAAGATCTGAGGTTGTTTTCTTTGAATGGGTCAAAACGCGGAGCGGAATAAATATAACTTTATTTAGTTGGTCACCTGCTACTAAATCTAGGCCTAAATAGGACGCTATATTACGTTTTAACAGTATTTTTTTATCCACATCTTCTCACATTCACCCTTTCTCGGCTGCAACACAATATAATCGTTTGTAGAGGAAATAGAACGATGGAATTTAATAATTTTGTAAAACCAGAGGGCCCAAACTATTTGTTACTCTTTGTAGGAAACCATAGTGTAGGTAACGGCGTAACGATTCACCTGGGCCTATATCCAGCAGTAGGCCTTTCCAGACTTTACTGCAGGCAAACCTAAAACGCATTCCGATGATTTTTCATCTTATCTCATCTTACCATGCAAGATAAATGACCTAGCTAAAATGATGACAAAATGACTCAAGAAGACATAAAAACAAATTCACTAAGTTTATTGTAATTATTGTGTGTAATTACTTCCGAATTGTAATTTTCGTAATGGTTTCTTAATATTCACACAGTTTCACCGCATGAATCTATTTACCGTGTTCTAATGATGGTTTTTTGTCGCATAGAATGCTTTATCCGGATTTAGATTAGTGAATTTAAATGTCGACATATCCTCGCATTGTTCGTGCTCACGTGTAGTCACGAACTTCTCATTTAGTTTTTCATTGGACCTGTATTTCCTCTGAAGTCGGATTGTTAAGCGCTGGAACTTTGGGTCACAAGTTTTCAAAATTAAAAAAAACTCCCAACGCGTTTTTTATCGTCTATTCCAGCGCCCTACCAGTGGATACAACAAAAAACTTCCAGTTATAAAACCTATCTACAAATCGAAGTCATACAAATCGATTGCAAAAAACCGCACTTTAATCTTAGTAAGATAATGTACGTCATAGCTCAGAGGATTATCAAGATGAAGTGGCAGTGAGCTGGTCATATATGCCGAAGAAACGGCATCCGTTAGGGTAAACGAGTACTTATGGAGACCACGTCGGAGCAAATGCATTGTGAGGCGTCCCCGGCTAGGTTGAGCGATGATTAATAAAAGCGACGGATTAAAACTGACGGGTCAGTCGAGCTGAACACCGGGCTCAGTGGCGCGTATTGGGAGAAGCCTTTTCAGCAGTGGACTGATGTGGGCTGATGATGATGATGAAGATGGTAAAAGACAAACAATCAATCTTTTACGGTAAACTCATTTACGAGCTTCATGCGTCGCGTGTAAAAATGAGCGGTTTTGAAGTTAATCATCGGCATCCTCATCATAGTTAGATAATAAGTACGTTTCTATGAAAATAATGTCATGATGAGGCAAGTGGACAGCGTGTAGGTTCCTACATTTTGTTTAATGCACATTATACAATAGCGTGAATAATGTAGTGAGCACGTGCCACGGAATTAGCAGGCAAGGGACTTGCCAACGAAAGTAAGGAAGTGAAAACCAATTAAACAAACATTAAACGTTCCGTCGCGCGCGTTAATTTATCAATGTAGGTCTCAAAACTGAATACGTAAAATAGGACGAGAAAAAATCGTAGGTTCACAGAACAAGCGCTACACATTAAAACTTGAAATTGAACATGAAATAGCACTGGGCAAATACATATAAATATAAATTTATTGCTCTAGGTTATATTAATTGTATCTTGTATTATTTTCTAATTAACTGTACCTTTCTAATAATTTCTGTAAGTTGTATTTTGTTTGTTTATGTTAGACTGCCGGTATTTTGTAAGTTTCTTATATAAAATGTAAATCTCTCATTGGCCGTAAGTTAGATTATTAAGATTAGAACTGTTTATACATAAGGGCTGTTGATTTTGATTGAAAAATAAAATAAAACAAATAAAAAAAATGACACAACATAATATCTAAGGGCACGGTCAAACTGGGGCGATGGCGGTGGCGGTCAATACATTGACAACCACATGACAACCCTTCGATCGTGGTTAAAGGTCAAGAATTAAACCTTGAAATGTCACCTAAATCTAAAATAAAACATTATTTCATAATATAAGTTAGGTATAAGATACTAGCTTCAACTACTCAACTTTTTTGTTAATGGCTTATGTGGTTAGGGTTGCCACAATTTTGACAATGTCAGGTCGAAAGATTAAAAAAATAAGGCGATGGAGAGGAATTTACCGAAATTTGTCCGGTTTAAAAAAGAGCGAGACTCGAACAGTTTTTTTTTAAATATAAGTAGATTTACTGAAAAGAAAGGAACAACACAAATACAGAGACAAGACACACATACTGTACATTTAGATACTAGCTTCTGTCCACGGCTTCGATCACGCGATACTCATAAATTGTGTTACTCAAAGTCAAAGTCAAAATTCATTTATTCATTAAAATCACAAGAGATGTACAATTATTGTACATCTCTTGGGAGTTATAAAAGCGTACACCTTGCCCTTTAAACGATTTACTAAATTTATGGAGTCTGTGGCAACAGTGAGTTTACTGTGACGAGCTATGTATTTACAAATTCATGTGGCTTTTTATTTACTATAACAATAACAAGGGCCATTTAAAATACGCGGCCTTTTGTGTAAAGCGAATTCACGCCGAATTAATCCCAAATTGGTTATACCGTTACGAATATTATATGTAGACCTTTATTTATAAAATGTAGGAAACTCATACGAAATTTTATCTTTAATTTAGAGAAAATAAATCAGCACACAGATGTCAGATAGTCACACTCCGTTGTTGTATTGTACAACATCTGATACCACCGTGTCATAGTAATGTCGAATTAATTGCTAGTTTATGCTTTCTAGTTCCATATTACTGTTGTTTTTGTTTAATGGGATTAAGAATTATTAATTAAGAGCGTTATTTAATGGGGTTTATGGGATTTTAATTGTTTTTATGATATGTGTTAGTTTAATGTGGAACTCATACCATGTGTTTACCAGCTTATCGGTGTTTGCTGATCTATATAGGTGCTGGTAGCCGACAAATAGGAAGATTGTTAATGAGTGAACCAATATAATTGTCTTTTTATATTTAAATGTAAATATCGTTGTCTAAAATGTTAGTAATGCCCAAAACTTCTAAAACTTTAAGGGGACACTTTTTGATAACATTCCAATATTTTAGTTAGACGCTTTGAATATTGCTAAGTTTGGTGAAATGAGGTAGTTTTGTTTCGATATTCTTGTTGCACGTGTGATTTGTTCCGTGTCTGGAGATTGTGGTAGGTACATACCACACTACACAGAATCCTACTGTGATGTTAGGATAACAGTGGTATCTGTTGGTTGTTTATATAAAAGATTCCCGTAGTGTTGTTATTTTCAACAACTGTTACTGTAAAGTAACCAATTTATAACGGCACCATTTAACTACCCACTAGTTAGATAGTATTAATTGGACGTTTAGTATTCCACTCACGCTAGGAACTGGTAGCAGGCTGGATCGGTTAATATAATTTTCTGGATAATCGTGTTTCAGCACAACTGTTTAGAAATAACAGCTGTTATTTCTAAAACAGCCCCGAAAATGTAAAACAAACAAAATAAAATAGCTCAGAAATGAAATACTTAAATAAATAATAACAATCATACATACCGATTACCTGACTACTTTCCTATGAATGACTGTCCGTGTGTGTGTTTGCCATATGAATTAGATTCATATGGCAAACTCATACACGGACTATTTGCATCGCAGCTAAAAGGCGTGTTTAAAATAAAAGTAGGTACATACAAGTATTAGAATGAGAAGCTCACCTTGTATTTTCAATGGTCAGCACAGCTGCTGCATACGAAGGCACCTATTTTTGCAGCTGTAAATAAAACAAAAAAGCAACTTAATAAATTTGAAAATAAGTGCATTTGTTTCGTGTTTTACCAATAAGGATGTAATTTAGTTTACTTTACGTTTAACTTTGAGTAAGGCGATAACACCGTCATTATTTTATTGATCTCCATCCTAAGTTTGTTTGGAATAAATTGATTTCAGCGATTACACAGCCTATTAAATAAAAATAATAATAAATGGCGATGGGCTTGCAACCTGTCACTTGAAATGCTTATTACTTGCAAAACGCGGGCATGTACCAAATGTAATGTTTGGACGTGCCTCTGACTACCCCCTACTTGGTATCCTAAAAGATCTATTCACTGAGTATGTATCTGAGGATGTCCACCATGGGGAAGACAGTCGTGAGAGTGTTTGTTTGTTTTTTGTAAATAATAAATAAATAATGCTGGTCATTTTTTACACAGCATCATCTAGCCTTTGTTTTTGTAAATACATACATATTATACATTGAAAACACTCAGATCGCTAGACAAATATTTGCAGATACAAACATTTGTCCCGTGGCGGGAAACGAACCCGCAACGTGTCAGGCGTGTCAGGCGGCCCTTCACCCACTGAGCCACAAAGGTCGTGAATTGTGCATTTCGTTTGTTTTTTTTTAGCAAAATGTCTCTATGTACATACCTATTCGTATCTTCGCAGAATTTACTAACAAATAGTCTTAAGTAACTAACAAAATTGATTGTATTCTCTGAAATATAAACTTATGATTCGATTTTATTTATCATGTTTCTCTTTGTTGTACTGTTAAATGGTGTTATGTAGAATATAGAGTTTTTCTTGATGTAGTTCGTGACGCACAAGCTACTTTTTATCCAGGTAAGCGTAGCCAACGCTGAATCTTGGTTTATCATAATTTTCTCGGTGTGTTAATTAAGATATCGCTTCTAAACGATAATATCGCTCATTGTACTAACTAGAATAAGGTTTTGTTTATTTTGAGTTTGATTTTTTAAATTTATGTGCGCTTAATACACGCTCTAACTTAAACGGTGAAGGAAAACATCGTAATTCGGCATGCCTAAGAAAATTCAAAGGCAAATGCGATCGATTAGTATTCCAATAAGCGGCGATTGGTTTGCAACCTGTCACGTGGAATTATAATATGTGTTAAATATCATGTTTGGACGTGTCTTTGACTACCCCCTACTTAAGTATTCTGATAGATATGCATACTGAGTATGGATCTGAAGATCTCTATCATAGTGATTACAGTCGTGAGCGTGTTTGTTTATATTACGCTTGTGATGGGTACAGTATTTTGATTCATTCATTAATTCAATAAAACATTTTACGGTGGTTCATGTTACGGGGTCACATCTACCATTCCCAATTTGCATAGTCAAAGTTCATCACGTGTGAACCAAAGATCTTGTGAATAATTGCAATACCAAAATTAGGGCAATGTTTTAATATGCGTAGCGCGAGAGCTCGCCAGCGTTGGCTTAGAGTTGCCAGTAACTGTTCGTCTTTTAGCTCCGGCTTTTGTTCAGCCAAACTGGAACAGACCATGTTTCTGGTGACACTGGACAGCCATAGATTTCTATCTTTGTTGGCAGCTTAGCACATTTTTACAAACAAAAAATCAACAAAAAGTTAATACCTAACAGACACATACAGAGTCCTGATCACACACTAGGATTTCCTGTGTCGTAGGTATCAGGAACTACGAGTACCATGATACCACAGCACCCAGACACGGAACAAACTTTTGCAGAATATGCAAACATTAGTACCGCAGCTGAATACGAATCCGCACATCTTGCGTCTCAGCTGGTTACTCGTCAGTTACCTCGAGATGTATTCACAAAGCGGTCTGTTACAATTAGCTTTGAATGTCCTCAAAGTTTGGAACGTGATTTGATTTCTAAAATTGCGTACGTGATACTTTCCAGTAGTTTAGTACCGTTTAAACAGACAATGTCTAGACTTATGCATACATATTTTCAAAATAAGGTTGGAAAAGCTAGAGGGAGTTAGAGTAATTATTATGCAACATTTGAAAGGATTGTTTTTCGTGGCCCTACTTTTTTACTACGTTTGGTATAAAATTGGCAAAACTCAGTTCTAAAAGCAAAGCTTTAGGAAACCTCCAAATCTTTAGCAAAGGGCGTCCACAGAAATATAACTATTTACATACAAGTACTTAGAGCGAGAAGTCAATGAATTGACTCTAACACACTCTACAAAGGTCTATGTGCAAAGTAATTTCTAACTACATTTATCAAAATAATCGTAAGAAACATATCAGGATACGTTAATAATTTAAAGCATATACTTTTATATTACTTTGTTACTATTTTTTAAATATAATTATTATTAATATAATTAGAAATGCAGTGTGACTTCCTACACAACCGTATCCTAATTCTGGACGAAACCAATCATACAGTCTGGTGCCAGCAATCTATTCTGATAAGATAGGAATAAATCTTACGCAGACCGGTGCCTACCCATTAGTGGCTACCGGTATGAAGGGTAGCCATAGTCGACCGCATTTACAACAAAAATCGGTAGCCAGCGCTTATACGTATTTTATTTATAACAAAACAGCTTTACATTCTACAAGCTGTGTACAATAGCCGTACTAGCCACATATCGTAGAGATTTAGTGTTCTAGAACCACACTAAGAATTCCAGTGTATCTTTCGTACAGTCCATTCCCTCTAAAAGTTGTCTGGTAGAGATCACTATATAGCGATAAGAACGCCTATTGTACAATTGTGACAAAGTGTTTAGTACTTATCAAAGTTAATGTATTTTTAGTGTGCAATAAAGTATTTTCTATCTATATGTCTACCGTGTTACCACAACACCCAGACTCGAAGAAAATAGACACAGAGCTGGCAAACATTTATCTCGCAGCGGGAATTGAGCGTTGTACCTTTTGCGTCTCAGCCGGCTATATGCCCGCCGCGGCACCGAGGTCGTCATGACTATAATACTAATAGTGGCGGTAAGCGCTAGAAAGGGTTAATAAAACTGTTTTCTCTGTGATTTTTGCCTAAGGTTGGCCGGCCACTATGGATATCATCTGGAATTGCGACTGCCGACAGTCGACATTAGAAATTGTATTATCATATGCCTTAGAAAACTTATTTCCGTCTGTAGGCAAATACTCAGCCGATTCATTTTTATACAGAAATCAGTAATTAAGACCTGCTAAGTACTAGTCAAGTCTTTGCTATACCTTAGTTCAGACGGGTATTAATTTTTATCATTCAGCTTCCAATGTGTCGTTTTAAATCACTTGTGTGAAAAGTAGAAACAAAATGAAAAAATCATGATCTTTAAAGAGTTTTACGCGAAATTATCTTACCTAATACTGTACATAAACTAACATGCAATAGTCTATTTCGCATGGGTTAGGTTAGTTTCGCGCTATAAATTACATGAGGCTGAAAATTGCTTATCAGCATTCAAATGCGGTTTCAAGCAACCACCTATTTGCCTTTGTTTTGTATAAGTACCTACCTCATCTACAAATAATGTATGTATGAAACACGTGTTTTGTTTGAGCTATTTTATACTACTTATAGTAGTTCACCGCGAACTGAAATCTCGTGAAGTAGCGCTTCTTTCTAACCCTTACTGTTAAAAAAACCCTTACTGATTAGTATCGTTATATAGATCATATATGAACTTAAAAATTGTATTAGTATAATCTACCTACCTAAACGGTTCGGCAGTTATCGTCGGACTAACAAACATACATACAAACACTGGATTGCCGAAGTATACTCAGAGATATTTGTCCTCTTTGCTCTTTCGGCTAACTATGATCGTTATTATAAATATCAAAGTTTGGATGGTTTAGATTTTTGTTGCTCAAAATCTCCGTAACGTCTAGAACGATTTTGATGAAATTTGAAGTAAAGTTCGTGACCAAGTCTATTATTATTTGTGTACCGCGCGGGAGAAGTCTTGGGCAGAGACTAGTTAGGCCAAAATTGAATACTTTGTCATCAGAATTGGGCCACTGACAGATATCTAAGTTTAGACTACCGCATGACCGGAATTCAAACCGACGACTTCATCATAAGTATAACAAACCATTGCACTAGTCTTTTAAATTAAGGATAAGGTATATAGGTTAGATGAGTTTTCACAGCTTGCTCATTATCACTCTGCGGCCTCATTCGATCGAGTAGCGGTCACGTGCAGATTGGGAGGCGAAATACCCGAGCTAAAGAGCCTCTAATTGCATATTTACATATAAATTGAGTATGCTTTCGTTGTCCAATGCTGTTATGCCCCTGTGTCGATGTTAACATGGGCTTTCTGCACGCAAACCCTAAGTTAGAGATTCCTAAAATAGCAGCGGTCGTCGTAATCTGAACAGAAATGGGGAAAAGCAGGTGCTTAACTTTGAAATCATAACGTTTTAAAAGATTTTTTGTATGAAAGGTGACTGGGCTATGGGGCAAAACGTATTGGAGATAGACACAGATCCTCGGTACCAAGCCCAAGGTTTACTAGTTGCAACTAAAGAGTTTTACTATACATCTCCTGGCTCCATCATAAGATCAGCTCGTATTGTCATCCGAACTACATATACTAACTAGTACATACAAAGTTTCATTTCGATACGACAAATAGAAATAGGTTAAAATTGACATCCGACTTTTCATTGATTGACGACCTCTATTGCGCAGTGGGCAAAGGCCCGCCTGAGACGCAGAAGGTTGCGGGTTCGATTCCCGCTGCGGGACAAATGTTTGCATCTGCAAATACGTATCTGTCTCGGGATCTGTGTGTTTTCTATGTTATAATAAGTATGTATTTACAAAAAAATATATATAAGTAGTATATCAGTCATGTAGTTCCCATAACACAAGGTCTGCTTACTTTGGGGCTAGATGATGCTGTGTGAAAAATGTAAAGCATTATTTTGTTATTTAGTTCTTTACAAGTGAAGATAATATAAGCGTGTTAAAAAATCTTCAGAAGAAGAAGTACATGGCCCGAAATCTAAAATTATTATTAGTTATGACTAACAACAATTTATAATAGAATTGCAACCTGTGCATTTTCGTGACAAAATAACGATAAAAAATATTTTACCTCTATACCATGGCCGTCAGAAAACGGCCGTCGCTATCTTAGAAAACCATGGCTGTAGAACAATTTATTATAGAGCACTACAGGGTATTGGAATAAGGACACGAGATAGAAAGCATGTTTCTAGTTTTACCCTGTTAGTGCCGCTTACTAAACTGTGGTCGTGTAAAAAGGAACAACCGGAAATGTAAATTAATTTATTTCTGTACAATTTGTTTAATTTTATTGTAAATGTTTTTATTTATTGCACCTGACGTATTTTATTTGGCTCTAAGCATTGAATTGTGATCGATGGCGTTGTGAAGAACCAGTTATTATCATCATCACCAGCATATGGAAATTCCCTCAAGAATGTCAAAGTCAATAGGTTTTTATTCATTGAAATCACAAGGATCATATAGAAACGTCAACTGAAAAAACTACGTGAATTTAAAATTTTAAAGTGAATTTACGCCGATTCCTCGCGCGCGACCAAGCCTAGAAGAATCATGGCACGATCATCATTAGTCCAAAGGCTACGGTAACGCTTATCAACATGTGGGCCGTATGTTTGTTTGTCACTTAAGTGGGATTAAAAAACAAACTAATGGGCTACCAGAATAATACATGTACCTGGTCCTCATTAACTGGTAAAACCATTGAAAATACTGCTAATAAATTTTACGAAATGTCTTGCTGACATTTCGTAAAAAAATTACGACGAAATTAAAATACTCACATTCTTCACATTCTTTAAGTCCATCCTACGGTTGCCTGAAAGAGATCGCTCTTAGCGGTAAGGCCACCGTTGTAACACCAAACTCAAACTTATAAGATCTTATGTAAAGTAGTTGTTTAATTGTAGTGTATGCAATAATGTTATCTAAAGAGTTGCAATAGAGATAAGAATAGACACCTACGACGCCAGAGGTGCGAGTTCATATCCCGCTGCGGTACAAATGTTCAGCACGGTACTCGTAGTTCCTGATACCCACGATACAGGGAATCCTAGTGTGGGGTCAGGTCTATGAATGTGTCTGTTGGCTATATTTATTTATATATTACGGAACTTTATTTTATTTTTACAAGCTTTTATTTAATTGCAATGTATGTATGTTAGTTTGTTTGTTTAGGTCAAATCTTGCAATCTGAATTAGAACCACTTCCTCTAATGCTACGGAGTTGATATTTTACATGTTGGTTCAGTTCCGATGACAATGCATTTTTATGGTAAGCATGACCTGAATACATCCAGGATTAGCTCCAAATAAAGGAACTCTTCAACGGTCATCAGCACAGACACGAAATTTTGTGTACGCATTTTATTATGCATAAGCATTGCCATTCAGCGTGGAAATGCGGCCAGTATTTTGGGAACGCTTCCGCCTGGTAGTGATCTGGATCAGTTGAGCTATCTATAGATCGTTTGCAACGGTCTTTAGATAGCTAGCTGTTTCATCTGTATTTTTTGTATATACCTACTTGTACATAGTTGTATGAATAAATGTATTTTATTATGACAGCTGGTTTTATGTTTTACCATGACATGGTTTTTGAACTCAGGGTCAAAAGCTTGTTTTGAAAATGTTTTTCTACTATTAATATATTATTTTAAAGCTCCATCTTGGTTCAGAAATCAGTAGTAAGAATATTTCATGACAGCATTCTACTTTATTTGTATTGAATAGTGGGCAAAGTATTATTCCTATACAACATTATGGCTGGTGTCACCCATTCAATGTCACTTTGAATGAGAAGTTTAATATGTTTAGAGAGTATATCAATGGTGTCAGATGATATTATGTTAGGCTAGTGTCAGTATTAAACGATAGTAAACCAATCCCTTTCATAAGATAAATCACTAGAAAAGCGTTAGAATTTATGTGTAACAAGTTAGATCTCAAAGGGTACATTAGTAAACTTAATTATGATAGAGTCTGGAGTATTAGGTACCACTTTAAAATCTCTTTTGGTGCTTGACAACTACTAATATAAATAAATCTATTACTATTATATTAATATATATTGCAATGATTTATTTGTAACCTATTTATTGGCCTGGTCTGTCTAGTGAAATAACCACGAGCGATTATTTTGATAATAATAATAATGCTGGACTTTTTTCACACAGCATCATCTAGCCCCAAACTAAGCAGAGCTTGTATTATGGGAACTACATGAGTGATATACTACTTATATACTTTTTTTAAGTACATACATACCTAGACCCGAGACAAACATTACAAACATTTGTCCCGCAGCGGGAATCGAACCCGCAACCTTCTGCGTCTCAGGCGGGCCTTCGCCCAATGCGACACAGAGGTCGTCGAATAGGATCATATAGACCGGCCGCTATCTAGTAAAATATAACCATAAATACACGCTGAGCTAACCTCTGACCAAACTATGTATAACATACGCTGTCACGCTCGTTCCTAGACAAAGTCCACGGATTAGCCCGTTAGTTAATATAGAAATAATTATTTGTTACGCCCAACATGAAGTTATATTATCTAAAATAATCCATGAAATTGATTCGACACAATGATTTATGAACACTGTATTGTGGCGAACTGTTTTATAAAATGACTATGCAGTTGGAATGATCATAGCGTTTGTCCCTCTCATTTCGATGACCGTTGGATTACAGAATAAAATTATTATGCATAGGGCTGTGGGTCAGTTTAAATTCGTTCAGTTATTTGTTGGACAGATGGGCTTTATTTTTTTATCCTACTACTATTACAAACGCGAAAGTTTATGAGGATGTTTGTAACTCTTTCACGCTAAAACTATACTGAACGGATTTTGATGAATCTTTACAGTGATATAGCTTATACAGAATAACACATAGGCTACTTTTAATCAGGGTACCACGCGGGCTCAGCCGTGGGCAGAAGCTTGTTTTTATATAAAGTAAAGCACTTTTGAATCGATAGGTATCAAAAAAAAAGATCTTGATAGGTAAGACCTACATGTAGATTGAAGTTGATAAATGTTTTTCGAAAAGATTTTAAAATTAATTGAATATGTTATCAAATACTTGGGAGGTGAGATTTTCACCAAAATAAAAAAGATAGATGGGAGTTTGACTCGTCCATAGAAGTTTCATCATCATCAACAGCCTGTACAAGTCCACTACTAGCGTAGGCTTACATCAAAGTGTGCCATGACGAACGGGCCAATCTTGTGCCATGTCTATCCACAGAGATCAAAGTTCCATAACGTAAAAAACGTTAATACTTAATAAATATTGATCCATAAATTTCAGTTATGATCAGATAAAAAAGCAAATTTAATAATAGAGTAATTACGAACAGAGATACCCAGAAGATATAAGTTAATTGAAGAATCGCCTTTATTCCGTGCTCGGTAAAAATGTTTCGTATTTTAATATTATGTTACTCAATTTAATAACCTAAAATTGTTGTGCGATACATTCAAGGAATAGTTATGAAATCTATAAGTTTTTTTTTATTTAATCAAATTTATATAAAATTTTAAATAAAATATCTATAGCTGTCTAATATTGTATAACATAAATAATAACATGGGGGACGATCATGGGTTACAATACAAGGTCTTCTATCACCCTATAAGTTTTGAATCGTCATGCTTGAATCAGACTATATAGTGTTTTTAATTTAAGTAGAATACACGTCTTCTGCTGGAAAGCGATTGACGCTGAGCCTGCCACAATTACTGATCACATCATGCGAAACCCCACGTTATTCTATCTATTTGCATAGAGTAATGTGGTGGTAGAGTATGCTATAAACTTAAGCCAAGAAACATTCAGCTGGCTACATCTACTGTCAGAGTTCACAAACATTCAGTAATCTGCTGGCTACATGTAAATGTCATTTAAGTGCTTAAATTGTAGCCGTATTTTTTATTGTTTGCCATACACCCTCTTGTTTGTTTGTTTGCATATTACCATTTATGTCCAAAACAGCTAAGCGGATTTTTTTTTTGGTTGATTTATATGTTGTTAAGGATAGTTTGTGGATAAGTTTTATGGCTAAGATCTACTAAGTATGGGGGAATACAGTCGTGAGCGTGTTTATTTATTATTGTGTGGTGCGCTAAATACGCAACAAATTATTAAATTAAATAAACAAAATAATTTGTCAATATCTATTTATCAAATTGATGATTCACCATTCTTTTTTTACCTTTCCAGTAAACTCATGAATTCACATCTTTATTATTTCTTGTAAGATAAGTGTATGTGATTAGATACGTAAATTTGCATCCTAGATATTGGGGAATGTGAGTATAATATACAATAAATAACTTTGTAGGTACTACCGCATTCAGGTAAATAAATGAATTGCAAAATGCTGTACTTTCGGGTCTGTGTGTCTTCTATGTATGTATTTACAAAAATATATATAAGTAGTTTATCAGTCATGTAGTTCCCATAATACAAGCTCTGCTTAGTTTGAGGCTAGATGATGCTGTGTGAAACATGTCCACCATTATTATTGTGTATTTATATTCATTACAATGTTGCGTACGTTTAAAGAATTTAATTTTTACCTGCTAACTGAAAGCTTGACACTATAAAAACAGAAAAAGCATTTTAAATCATTATCGGACGTAGTAAATTGTCAGCCACGCCTCCAAAGCCTCTGTGCCGTCGTTACTCTGTCCAGATTCTGACAACCAGTTGCTAGATGCCAGTCAATATATAAATAGCTGGGTCATCGACCGGCCTCTGTGCGGCCTTCACTTCACGAGATCTTACACTTGACTATTTCGGCTCGCGCTAGACAGAGACATCGCTACAATCACTGCAATTCGACGGAAGCTGCAGAAAAAGCGCAATTTACCACAACGACTTACATTAAACCTTTCCAAGTGCACATTATTTCTGTTTATTACGCATGTTTCATAGGTTTTTTATAGTTTTATGATAACATATTCTTTAATTTAAGTTTATTAGATACCGGAATCGAATAAATAAATAAAACAAAACAATATAAGGTATGCATAGCGAAAAATTAAACGTGCATAATAAAAATGACACTCTAGTGACAGAGTGTTAAACAATGGGACCCCCCGGCTCTTATGCGATATAAAAATGTAATTTTCTGGATTCTTCACTTTTTAATGTGCAGTTTATATGTTAATTGAAACATGTAAATACTGCGCCAGTGTAAATATTGCCTTGCCTTTTCTGGAAGTGCATGGAGACTTTTGTTATTTATTCATAAAAGTGGATAATGCACAAAGTAATTTTAGAATGGATAAGATCACTTCACTCCTATCGATGTGGATCCGTGAGTGAAGATCACATTTCAGGTTTAAGTTCCCGAGAATTACCCAGTATTAGTACCTAATTTTTATCATAATACTGAACAGAATATGAATACTATTATAAAATCAGAATCTAATGAAACACTCTCCCGACTAAGTCTACGTAAAGTTTGTTACATGTAAGTTTTATCATCCCGCTCAAAGATAAAATGAAAGTTTTCCTTTATAAGTAGAATTTTGGAAAATCCTATCCCATTTTACTACAGTACTTACAAAAAAACTCTAAATCTTAAGTCACCGGGACACAGTTTAGGCTGTGTATTGATTGTAAATTACACAACGATATAATGTATTTCAATATTTTCAATAAATATTCCCTACAAAAATAACACTTAGATCTGCCATGATAGCAGTAAATTAGTGCAACAATTTGCCCATAACTCTCCAAGATAGCTCGGGACAGTTTGCCTAGCACCGCCTAATTTGGATCGGATAAAATCAGTCCACTTTATCACGAGGATTAATGGCAACTAGGCTGCGGAGGAATGCATTCTCACACTCTATAGATCCTAATTTGGTGAAATACCATTTATTGAACGGCTAGGATATATAGACATTTCTACTTGTATGGCAGGTGATTGTTTGATACTATAATCTCAGCTATGATTTAGAAAATCATTTTACGGCCTTACGCGCTGTCTCACAACAATAAACGTATTATGATACAAGTGCATTCAGCAGTTATCTGATAAAATATAATGATAACGGAAACAATTGAAAAAAAACAATTATAAATAAATAACCACAGTCACATACATAGTCCTGACCCCATACTAGGATTCCCTGTGTCGTTGGTATCAAGAATTACGACCACAACACCCAGTCCAGAACATGCAAACATTTTCGATGTATAATATGTATGTATTTACAAAAAAAGTATTTAAGTAGTTTATCAAGTAGTGTACAAACTACGGTAAAAAAATGATAGTCTTCGAAGGCGCACAGCTATACAGCTGTGCGCCTTCGAAGACTGCTTCTTATGTTTAGTTTATTATACAATAAACTACCCTCAAATATAAAAAGTGTTTGCTCATTTGCCGTGTTTAAACGCAAATTAGCCCATCATATTATCAATGGTGCATCACTGCTAAAGACACTTTAAATTGGCAAAACTTAAACTTATAACTGTAAAAGAACGACCCACTTTAAGATTAGTAATTAAGTTTGTATAGTTCTCATATAAGTGACATCTGTTTGTCTTTTTGAGAATAAAGTTATTTAAATCAGTCATCTAGTTCCTATAATACAAGCTCTGCTTATTTTGGGGCTAAATTATGCTGTGTGAAAAATGTTCAGCATTATTTATTATTATTATTTGTCCCGTAGCGGGATCTGAACCCCCACCACCGAGTAATGTGTCAATGCATCTTCTCTGCATAGAAACATTAAACTGCATTTCTCGTATCAACATGGAGAATATTAATTGTACCTGCGCAAGCTCAAAGAAAGAAACAACTCAATTACTCGTTCAGTAATATCAAAATGATTCAGTTGAGCTTATTAATCTGCCAGCTTGCACACCTGTCATCGCAGCGTCTGCGGGTAACAGGAAAACAGCTGGTTCACTATTTACACCATTACATGCTAGAGGTACCTCCGTCTGGTAAGTTTATTTTGTTTCACATTATTTTCGAATGGAAATCCTAGAAGATGAATGTATGGATGGATGCATGTTGCTAACAACTTCCGACTAAACTGATTTAGATCAAATTTAAAATAAATATATTGTATGACAAACAACATAACTCACAATAATCTGTTTTTACCCGCGAAGTACTCGTAAAGAGCAACGTATGCGTTTGCTGTAAGATGTTGTTTATTTTGTCAAGTTATCTATTTATCTCCAAAGCGTATTCTATTGAAATGCTGAATTTTAAAAACGATTTGTATTCAAGGATGGTCCATAGATTGTTTTTATTGCTCAAATCACCTTAGTGAGCATTAAATCATGTAAAACAAATGAGTTTTTTTATTTATTTTTTTTATTTATTTGTGTCTTTTTTTTTGTTTGTTAATGTCAAAAGATTAAAACGATAGAGAGTATTTGCTAACTGTTTTACTAATAAAGTTTTAGCCATCTTCACGCTTGGCTGTGCTATGTAAATGATTTATTTACATTCATAAACATTTAATAAACACATACATACATAGACATATGTATACCCTTTAGACGGATCCTTTATACAGATGATTGATGTTCAATGTTCGGTTACTTCTTTTAGGTTTTCTTAACCTTTAACGGTTTGAGATTATGTTTTTAATAGTTTGCATATTCAATGCAAGATTATAATTAACTTTATTTATATTTAATAGGGTATCAGACTACTTCCGAAAGAATCTTGGGTTATTGCGAATACGATTTTTTTAAAAAGTAAGACACTATGACTTGTACTTTTCACTGAAAGGAGATTTCATTATTATTTTCGGGGACTCAATAAAAATATTTGTTTGTTGTTGTTGTATTTAGAATTAAAAAGTAAGACACCTGTGCCTTTAGTTAAGGAAGTCTTATTAAACTCTATATTTTTAATCAAACTAATAAACAAAGCTCTAAAGTGGATAAGTGGAAAACTTATAAAACCATTATACCTGTGATTGCGTTGGCATATGTAGCTTATCTCTAATTACCGACGTTAGTCCTTCAAGTGTACAATTTAACTTATTGCATCTTTAAAGGGCTTAACTTCTTTCAATCAGCAAGGGACTAGCTATTACATATAGGCATAAAGTTTTATCACTTATTTCAATCCCTTTTTATTGAGTTTTAGGTTTATGTTAGAAGAAAATTAGCTATAAATTTCGCTTTTGATTTTATGAGTGATTACGGAGTTTCTTTTGAAAATGTTGCTTGAGAGTTTTAGATTGCATATTTCTAAATAAAAAAATACTACCTCTGCTCACGGCTTCGCCCGCGTTTTATACGAATAATAAGGGGTCTATGTGTTACTCTATGTCACGACCCATTCTAACTATTCAAATTGGAAAAAGCCGTTGTGGAGATCCTCAGCAACACACATCCAAACCTCTTTGTAAAACCAAATAACCAAACATCCGCATTTAAAATATTAGTAGGATATGATATGATAATTTACTTTGTATAAACTATGATCACTCTATATTAAACAAAAAGAGAAGATATATTCAAACTTATGTAAAATCAACACGACAATATTTTTACCAATCTACTCAGCTATATAACAAAATAAACTAACTTAAAAGCATTTACCCCATGAATAATCATAACTGTAAAATAAATTTTACCATTTTTAACCAAGTGCTTCAACATCATCGTAGCTTAAAGAACTGTCTTTAAGCTACGATGGAAGCTATGACAATATAACATACACACACGCAACTTTGTTGCTCAGAGTCTTATGAGACTGGTGTTCTCAGTGGAACTCACTAAACATCGGACACCTTCACGTCCACAGTTCACACTTCACCACACTTCACACCAGATCAAATGTTTAACACTTTCATTACCCTACAAAATAATCCCCTGTGACTAGTACGTTTTACAAAAAGGAGAATTTATGATTGTTTTAAGTCTAAATACAACAAGTATGTTTTTGGGGACTCAATCAAAATATTGAGTCGCCAAAAACATACTTGTATTTGGAATTAAAATTGCATAAAAAAATATTTTATATCCAGTTACAAATACATGAATATTCATCTATACCGTTCTAATTGTTTTATGCATGGTTTGCAAAAATTTAAATGTCTCGCAAATTGTATAATTATTTATTTTGAAAATAATTGGGCGTGAACGCTTATACGCCAAATCATAATTAACACACATAATATATTTTTTTACTTTAGTGAGAAGAGAATGGTAATTATAAAATGTTAATAGGTGGCTGAATCTTGTTCATAAATATTAGGTAACTCTCAGAATATTTAAATCACAGTTAGTTGCCATTCGAAAAAAGCTTTGTTAAATGCACTGGAACCTAATTTAGTTTGTATAATGAATTGTGAAATTGTAAAGAGAGTAAGCAACAAATGTCGGAGATGAGTCAGCTAATTCGAAACTAATAAGCGGATATTGAACGTCTGTACAAGAACTTTGTTGCGACATTTTGTAACCTGGATCAAGAATGGAAGAGGAAATAAACCTTCAATTCAATTAGTTAGGATTTTTTTACTTATTTTATTCTTCTGCATCTGTCCATGGCTTAGTTTTTTTTTGACGACGTCAGTGACTAGCGGGTCAGTAGCCGGCAGAGACGCATTAGGTGCGGGTACGATTCTCGCTGCGGGATAAATGTTTGCATGTCCTGAAAATAAATGTTCCGGGTGTGTTATGGTACCATTTGAATTGTAGTTCCTGATACCCACGATAACCCTAGAGGGAACCCTAGGGTGCGGTCAGAACTACGTATGTGACTGTTGGGACACTGTTGGGTGAGTTTAGTACGCGTGGATTTCGAGCAGAAATATATTATTCTTGGTCACAAACTATGCAACAAATATAATATAAATATATATCAGCCATTTCGAAGACTGTTTCCCAACATCCAATAGGGAGAGGGATTTTTCCCACTACCTAAGAGAGCAGAATAGCCTCTCCCGTGGTACCCAGGTAATAAAATAGCAAATGTGTTATTCTAAGTCACACCTACCTATTCTAAATTTCCAGTTTGGTTCAATCATTACGAAGAAAAGATGAGAAGCAACAAACAACTATACTTCCGCATTTAAAAATATTAGAAGAACAAAAAAATCAAGTTGCGATCTAAACTTGAGTTATGATCGTTTTCGACGGACGACGCGAAAGTATGTTTTGACAACCCTTAAGCAGTTAACTTTGTGCCCAATTTAATGTAATCAACACGCGTCTGACTGAAGAAACTTGATACTTGTTGTAGGTACAAAAATATATATTTTGTTACATAAAAAGCAAGACGTCAGACACCGTGTAATGTAATTAGTTAACGCATTACTGAACAGTGATACACGCCAGTGAAAGTGAATTGGACGAATTGGGATAAAGGCCGTCTCACTTCAACACCATGGCAACACTATTTGTCTTGTTCAGGGTTGGTACATCAAGTTCAAACACAATAATCTACACTATAATAATATTTTATTTTATAATTCAAAGGTATAGTTAGTAAATTTGGATGTAGGACATAATCTCCGAAACGACTTATTTTTTTTTTTAAAGTCTTTTACCAACATTTAGAATGGACCTTTAGTGTGGACATAGGCTAATCCCATTCAAATAAAAGTGATTTTTGTGGAGTTTCTTTTTTGCAAGTCGTCGAAAAAACGGTCGAGCAAATGCGTTTCTTACGAACACTGCCTTAACGGCAAGAGCTAGTTTTCATCGGCTGCTTTTTATCTGGGTACAACGCGGGCGAAACCGTGGGCAGTAGCTATGTAAAATATATAAACATACATAATATTTGTCTGATCTATAAAGTCAAAGTCAATTCATTGAAATCACAAAGATCATATAGAAACGTCAACTTAAAACGTGAATTTACGCCGATCCTTCGCGCGCGACCAAGCCTAGAAGAATCAGGTAACAAACTCTGCTTGGTTTGATGGAATTTCATTCAGCTTAAGTGTAGTAAAATTAGACTCTATTATGCATAAACAAAGAAAAGCAATGCAGGAGCATTGCTCTTCATAGTTTGTGCTGAAAGTTTTCAGAACCGATACTTATTTATACTTACTCTAGTAAGCATACAAATAATCTGTTGAGCTGTCTAAACAGCGTAAACTGTGTATATATATAACTCAACTGATCCAGATTTAAGTCAGATGGAAACGCCTCCAAATTTACACCAATTATTAAATTTGTTAGTAACCTCAAAAATGTTGGTCTTTCAAATACCATGCAACCATTTTTTACAATAACATAAATTCAAATGTAATTGCATTTTTTCTGAATGAATTAGAGTTACAACGATCATCGAAGCAATATAATAGTAGAAATAAATCGTCGTCACAAGCGATAACAAAAATATCATTGTAGCAGGGAACCCTAAAAAACTAGACAACCGCCCACAGAATACATAGCACGTAGTGAGGTGTGTCGCGCCCATCTCGACGACAGGCGTTACAATTAAGTTTACCTTTTCAAGCATTTTTTGCTGACATTACGTTAAAGAAAGTTAAAAACTATCATTATGTGAGCAAGGCTTTTGTTGCAGGATATACACGATAACGATACAAACGACTATAAGAGTTATGTCAAACAGGGTAAAGCTTATTGAACAGATTAAAAGAACTGAAATTCAATAATCGCTTACGTGTATGAATCGATATGAAATATATCGATCACAATAGGCCTAACGGCCGCAGTGATACAAAAGCCACTAAAAGCCAATTATGTGTATGAATTTTGCTGTAAAGTATCGTTATTACACGGCGTATTGCTGAGTGACGGCCGTTTTTGTTGTTAATCTTTTTTTTTATTACTCATATATGTACTCCTTTATGTGACACAAAATAATGTAGATGGCAAATAAAAGTGACTGTTTCAGGCTGTAGTTGAATTTCGTAATATATTCTGTGTTTACTTGAAAACTTTTATTTCGTGGTCTAGGTGATACCTAAATCCAGATACACGGATGTTTTCCTCATACTTTTCATGATAATTTTTACATGAACAAAACAATTCGCTTCAAAACGTCATCCAAATCGACGAATAACCATGAAAATTAGCGTATCTATATTCAACGAAGTTACGGAACTTCCAGTCGATTTTATCCATCATCTGTTTCATTATTTTGGTAAGAGATGTCCAGCTATTCTGTCCCCTTGATCAGACAACAGATACTACCAAAGTGACTATCCAAATTCAGCTTCTGTTATCTGACACGGGTGAAACATACATCCGTCCTCGGAGACCATACCTTTCCTGATTTTGTATGGTCACGATTACTATTTGAATAACACAACAACCCCAAGTTGATAACGATTTACCATTTGAATAACACTACAACCCCACTTAGATAATCAATTCCATTTACTTAGATAGATAGCACTTTATTGAATACCACAAGTTGCTTGCAAAGTTAAACAGAGCAAATCATACTTACCATACTCTTAGGAAATATAGTCATAGCTCGCAGAACCGACAACCGAAAAAAGGTTCTCGAATGGCGACCACGAACCGGACGACGCAGTGTAAGAAGGTACCACCCGATGTAACGATGACATCTTACAGATTGCGGGAAGTCAGTGGATGGAGATGATTCAAGATTCGTAATGATACTCTTTGTGGAAGGCCTATGTCCAGCATAGCATTTGTACAGGATTATTTTGAAAACTCGGAATAGATTTTGAGACCCGCAAGTACCTACCGCATGCAATCATAACCGGAATAAATAATTTTTCACTAACTTATAGTTCACAGTTCAAAATTGCATTGTTCATGAATTATTCCAGCAGTTCAGGGACATTTTCAGCTCTGTTTCAAGGTGTGTTAAAGTCATTTTATTAGATAAGGCTATTTTACTAATTTGTATCAATGAGGTAGGTCTAGCACCAACTGAATGATAAAAGGGGCGAGTACTTCTTAGCATTGTCATGTCTAGCCCTAGTTGATTTACGTTGCTCGTCATATGAATACCAGAAGAGCGTATGATCAGACGGCAACAATGTGCAAGGTACTTCGTGGTAAGATCGACGTTCCTGATCTGCACAACCTTTTATTTCGGCTCTACCTTCCCAACAATTACATACGCAACAGAGGTCACAGACTTTTTTCTGTGCCCTCCTGTAGAACCGTCGCTCGGGCCAACTCTCCACTGCCTCGCACCCTCGCTGGACTCAACAGACTCCTTGACCAGAACCCAGACTGCGATATCTTCGCAGATGAATGGAAGAGTTTAATGTTGGTATGCCTGAGGTTTTGCGAGAGTGATTAATGAAAGGATGGTTGTGTGTTTTGTTTTGTTTTATTAATTATTATTTAATCTGTATTAATTTATTTTATAAAATGTTATACAATAATTTTATTTATTAGTTGTTAATTTATAATTGATGTTTTAGAATAGTAACTAGTGTAATTGATTTTAAAAATCGTGTTAGTTACATAAGCAGTAAACAAAATAAAAAAATAAAATATAAAAATAAATAAATGAATTACCTATGTATGTCTAGACCCATGGGTCTGACATGTCATGACATTCATGAATATAAGGGTAACTTGGTTTTTAAAATGGAGACACATGGAGTAGTTTTTAAGACACTTGGATAATTGCAACGTATATCCTGTAGTTATCCTTACTACAGGATCGCGATTTCCGTAACCCACGGGTGGAAAATACGAAAAACAGCGGTAATTTCATTTTAAAACAAAAATAAGGTTGATTTATTATAATGAACGGAATTCGATACCGATTTTTAGTTTAGCAAAATGTATCCTTATCACGATCTTTTGGTACAGTTATCGACAAAACGTTCTATGAAATGCGTATCCAATCTCGAAATTAACGGAGCATATTTCTTCCTATGTCGAGTTGTGTTGGTATGTTACTATACGCGTCGATGTCGGATATCGATCAAAGCAATTCAAGAAAAAACAAAAGTGACGCCGATGACTGTGGCTCTTGGCCGTCTAGAAGCATAGAATAAATGATAATACCATAAAAGTCCAGATAGTCCATTTGATTGAACACAAAATATTATCCATGTATTTTTACCTGCACTTTTTGGTTTCTATTACTGGATTAGTCGTGAAGCCCATGATTATTCAATTCAATGGTTTATTTCAATTTCAAAAGATCAAGCAGCTGTTCAGTTAGCTGGGTTTTCCAGAACAGCGTCCGTTATTGTTAACCGTATAAAAGCGGAGACGCTGGTTTTAAATGTAAATTCAATATCGTTGCGTGACATGTAGACAGACTGACAACCAACGCACAAAATAAACTGTATGTCCTAGAGGCTGTTAATTAGTTTATTATGTTATTTTTTGTGTATAGCAGAACTCAAAAACCTGAATTTCAGCTATAGAGTGTGTCGCGGATTTGAAGTATCCATGGAAAAAAAATATCGCTGTCAAAGCCGTGGGGCGTTCCGTTAATCATTTGTATAGCGTTAGTTCTATGGCGGCTGTAATTTGAAAACTGCACTTTAAAATTCTAAACCACACTCTAGTTCTCGCTTTATAACGGTCGTCATGAGTACACCGCTTTATTAGACCTGGGCTTTAGGCAAGTGCAAATCTACCGCTGATATGCGTGAAATACCACATCTCTTTAGCGATAAATTAAGCGATACTGCTCATTGACCCGCGGTTGCGTTAAAAAGCTGCAATTCATACAAGTGTTTCCATCTCTAATTAATGTTCCTAGGCTTTTACAGCCTAGGAACATTAATTAGCTACTAAATGTACTAATTAAAAAACATCTTCATTAATAAATAGCAGGCTTTAAAATAAAATCTATTCGTCAAGAGTCTTTATTTCACGCTCTAGGCTTCCGCTGATAATTTTTTACCCCACAGTAGAAAATGGATGAATGTTATCTAGATTATACGTATTCTATAACTCTGGACGCTTTCCTGAGGCGACGGATGCGTAGGTAAGCTTAATCGAGCGATAGGTCATCTAATCGGGTATCCTATAACTCTATGGAGCGATAACGATAGACTGATATAGGCATAATAGAAATAGCTACCGGGTTCTAGTTTTTACAAATTAAACACCTAATTAAAAGCTAGTTAACGAGGCTAGTTAGTGAGCAATTGATCCAAATCATTTACTAACTAGGAAATGACAACTCTAGGGAAGATGGATGTTTCCTTTCACACCTACAAGTATAGATAGTGAAGCGTTGTCGTGGATCCCTGCCTATGCGGTGTCCTACGTAGGTATTCGGCTAGGTAGGTAGCGGGTAGGCAGGCCAGGCGGCGTATAGAAACAGCAAGAATATTTACAGGGTTTAATGAGGATAGTCGAAAGTTACAGATGGTAGAAGATAGGTAGAAACGATACAGAACAGTTACAGAATGATAGATAGATGTAGGTATGAATTTAGCGTGATTCGCGAGTACAAAGTGCGTGAGTAGCGAGAGCAAGCGATACGTGTATCCCGTCGGAAGGCTCTGAGCGAGTGTGTCGGCGGCGCGAGCGGTATGAATATTTATTGAGCAGCCGGTGTCCTCCGCCCGCGCGCCTCTCGCATGCCCCGCAGCGCAGGCGTGCACTCGGGTGACGGACTCGGATGCGAGGATGACGCCACAGTACTCCCCCGCCGAGATCGTTACTACGATCGATAGTAGTCGGGGAATCTTACGGTTCTCCCGCTTTTCGTCTTCTTGGCGGGGATTGTAGATACCCCGTCAGGAACTGGAGCAGGATCGGAAGCGGTCATTGGCGTCGGCGTTGGCGTTGTCGTTGTCGTAGAGGTTGGCGTTAGCGTTGTGTCGTCGCTTGCGCTGTACGCTGGCTTCAGTCGATCCATGGTAACGGTAAGTACCTTGTCTTGCACTTTGATATCGTATGTCTTGGATCCTCTCCGTACGACCATGTATGGACCAGCGTAAGGTGCTTGCAATGGACGTCGGATTGGACCTTGGCGTAGGTAGACGTGCGTCGCGGTACCCAGGTCTCTTGGTATGTAGAAGGGACGTGGTGAGTGCCACGAAGTTGGTGTTGGTGCCAGCTTGCACATGCGGCTGCGCAGGCGATCGGCGAAGTCGGTGATGTCGAGTTCTTTTTCGAGTGCAGTGGTGAAAAACTGTCCAGGCAAGCGGAGAGGCTCACCGTAGACGAGTTCGGCGGCTGAGGATTGAATATCGTCTTTCCACGCGCTGCGGATACCCAGCAGCACAATGGGAAGTACTTCGGTCCACTATGATGACGCATGGCAGGAGATGGCGGCCTTGAGTTGGCGATGTAGACGTTCTACAAGGCCGTTGGCGGCCGGGTGGTATGCGGTCGTCGTGAGGTGAGTGGCTCCGATTAAGGCGGCGATGGCCTTGAATAGGTGCGACTCAAATTGGCGGCCACGGTCGGTTGTGATGCGTGTGGGGCAGCCAAATCGTGCGACCCAACCAGAGATGAAGGCAGAGGCGCAGGTGGTAGCTGTGATGTCAGTAAGTGGGTACGCCTCAGGCCAACGTGTGAAGCGGTCGACTATCGTGAGGCAGTACCTGTGGGAAGCAGACAAAGGTAAAGGACCTATTATATCCATATGGACATGTTGAAAACGGGCTGAAGGTGGGTTGAATGCTGTAAACGGTGCAGTTGTGTGTCGCGTTATTTTGCAGCGCTGGCATTGATGACATTCCTTAGCCCATTGTCGACAGTTTCGCCTTATACCCGGCCATACGAATCTAGAAGTCACTAATCGTACTGAAGCTTTAGCGCCGGGATGACTCAGGTTATGTAGCGATTCGAAAACTTGACGGCGAAATGGTGGTGTGACGTATGGTCGAGGGTTCGTAGTAGAAGTATCGCAGTATACTTGCGTTTTAGCGTCGGGTAGGAAAACCTTTTGCAGCTGTAGACTGGATCCATCCACGAGTAGGGTTCGTAGCTCTGCGTCTGTCTCTTGGGCTTGGGCAAGGCTCTGGTAATCTAGGGGCATCGAAAGTTCTTCGATACGGGAAAGAGTATCAGCCACGATGTTGTCTTTGCCAGCGACGAATCTGATATCTGTCGAAAATTGAGATATGAAATCTAAGTATCTAAATTGTCGTGGCGAGCATTTGTCTCTTTTAGTGGTGAAGGCAAACGTTATAGGTTTGTGATCGGTCAGTATGATGAATGGTCTCGCTTCCACCATAAAACGAAAGTATCGTATCGCCTCATATATCGCCAGTAGCTCGCGGTCGAAGGTGCTATATTTCTGTTGGGCATTATTTAGCTTTCTGGAGAAAAATGCCATGGGCTGCCAATCGTTACCTTTCCGTTGTTGCAGCACGGCTCCGATAGCTACGTTAGAAGCATCGGTCTGTATAGCGAGTTCGGCGTCGGGATCTGGATGAGCTAGCAGCGTAGCGTGAGAAATGCTCGACTTACAGTCTCTGAAGGCTTCCAGCTGTTCGGGTGTGAGGTCAATCGGCTTCGAACCTTTGCTCTGTTTTCCAGCTAGCATTGCGTTGAGAGGTGCTTGTTTCTTGGCTGCTTCTGGAATGAACCTACGATAAAAGTTTAGCGTCCCTAGAAATCTTCTAAGCTCTTTCGTATTTTTCGGTGTCGGAAAGTCCATAATAGCTTGTGTTTTCGAGTCGAGGGGACTAATTCCATCGGCAGAGACGCTAAAACCCAAGAAGGTGACCTTAGGTTGACCAAAAATACATTTCGAGGTATTTATTAGGACGCCGTAATCCTTTAGGCGTGCAAAAAGTATTCGAAGATGCTCCAAGTGTTGATCTTTATTATCTGAGTAAATGAGTACGTCGTCCAAGTAACCGTAGGTGAAGTCCAGTCCATTCAGAACTTCGTCCATGAAGCGCTGGAATGTTTGGCCCGCATTCCTCAAACCAAATGCCATGTATGGGAAATCAAACATACCGAATGGAGTAGTGATGGCAGTCTTCGGTATGTCATCCAAGAAGACTGGTATTTGATTGTATGCTCTAACTAAGTCAATAGTAGAGAATATTGTTTTACCTGTGAGCTGATTGGTAAAGTCGTGAATGTGACGCACAGGGTATCGGTCCGGGATCGTTCGGGCGTTCAGGGCTCTGTAATCCCCACAAGGTCTCCACCCGTCGTTCTTTTTCTTAGCTAGATGAAGAGGAGAAGACCAGGCGCTTTCGGACCTTCGTGCTGTCCCGCTTTGTAGCATTTCATCGAACTCTTTTTTCGCTATCTGCAATCTCTCCGGATCCAAACGACGTGGGCGACTCGAGACAGGTGGTCCAGGCGTAGTCCGGATGTGATGCACGGTACTATGCTTAGGTATGGTTGGCTTACCAGCAGGGCGAGTGA
This sequence comes from Perizoma affinitatum, assembly GCA_961405105.1. Lineage (NCBI taxonomy): Eukaryota > Metazoa > Arthropoda > Insecta > Lepidoptera > Geometridae > Perizoma > Perizoma affinitatum. The sequence goes on from OY560199.1 coordinate 4,107,661, forward strand.
TATCAGGATACTCTCGTAGCAGGTTGGTGAAAATGTTGTCGTCTGCTGTGGTTCGTATGGAAGAGATATCAGGTACGTTTTCGTTAGGCTGCGGTGCGTCAATAGAGAGCATGGTGATTCCGTCGATGAGCCGTTGCTGTCTACAGTCTACAAGTAGGTGATAAAAAATTAAAAAATCTACACCAATTATAGGCTTTGTGACGTCTGCCACAGTAAAACGCCAACTGAATGCTCGTCGTAGCCCAAAATCCAAGTTAAGTTGAATGTGACCGTAAGTAGATATAAGCGTGCCATTCGCGGCAAAAAGTTGGTACTTAGTCTTAGTTCGCGGCTCCCGTATGGCTAACTTTGGAAAGACACACAGGTCTGAACCCGTGTCGATCAGGAATTGCGCCTTCGATTTCCGGTCAGTGGCAAACAGGCGGCCTGTTGATTTTGGACAGTCAGCTACCGCCACTAGTGACTGCCGTTCGCATTTCCCGCCGATTTAAACGTACACGGCTGCCTGCATTTTATGGCACTAGATCCGTATACGTAATGGTACCAGCAATGCGGATGGTCGTCTGGGCGTTCTCGTGACCTTGATCGATTCCTGGAGTTTGAGCGGGTTCTAATATTTCGGACTTCGTTTCTGGGTCTAGGATTTCGAGTGGATAAATTTCTAACCTGTTTCGCCAGTTCGTCAACACGTTTTGCCATTGCTTCCAATGCCGACACCGTACCTGGTACTTCACATGCTGATGAACTAGCCGCTACTGATTGCTGCGTTGGGGAAGATATATCGTTTATCTTGTCCGCTAGCTCGGCCACGGTGTGTAGTGCGCTGTCTGGCTGTGAAGCAATAATCGTTTGAATTTGTGTTGGTAATCTGTTCGACCAAATCTGCCTGATAAGGCTCTCTGGTACAGTCGGTCCCGCTAAACTTTGCAAATGTCGCATAAATTGTGAAGGTTTTCTATCACCCAGCTCTTCGTGGGTAAGTAATTGTTGTATTTTACGCTCTTGAGAAGCAGACAATCGTTTGATTAACTCAGTCTTGAGCTTTTCGTATTTACCGGTTTCCGGCGGATTCAAAATAACGTCTTTTACTTCGGACGCGTACTGTGCTTCTAACTGTCCAACAACGTAGTAAAACTTTGTCTGGTCGGAAGTAATATTAGAAATCGCGAACTGACCTTCGATCTGCGCAAACCATACGGCCGGTTCCTCTGGCCAAAATGGGGGTACTCGTACACCCACTCTCCACAATCCAGGATTTTGTCCAGAAGTTCCAGGTTCTTGGGGCTGTTCCTCGGTAGACTTCCTCATCTTCTTCGTCGGGGTCACCAGTGAAGCGTTGTCGTGGATCCCTGCCTATGCGGTGTCCTACGTAGGTATTCGGCTAGGTAGGTAGCGGGTAGGCAGGCCAGGCGGCGTATAGAAACAGCAAGAATATTTACAGGGTTTAATGAGGATAGTCGAAAGTTACAGATGGTAGAAGATAGGTAGAAACGATACAGAACAGTTACAGAATGATAGATAGATGTAGGTATGAATTTAGCGTGATTCGCGAGTACAAAGTGCGTGAGTAGCGAGAGCAAGCGATACGTGTATCCCGTCGGAAGGCTCTGAGCGAGTGTGTCGGCGGCGCGAGCGGTATGAATATTTATTGAGCAGCCGGTGTCCTCCGCCCGCGCGCCTCTCGCATGCCCCGCAGCGCAGGCGTGCACTCGGGTGACGGACTCGGATGCGAGGATGACGCCACAATAGGAGTACGAGTAAGTTTGCACGTTTTTACAAGTTGTTATTTAACTTACCTTGTTTGTTATTGTGTATTTTACTTTCGCCTGCATGTTGTGTATTTGAAGACGAGTATTTTTTTACATCAGTATTATTTGACAATACGGACGACATAATCGTGTAAACTAGTGGAAGGCCGCGTGACTTCGTTCGCATCAAGTTTTCTCCATACAAACTGCATCTGCCCTCTGCACTGGGTTGAATTAAAAAGACATTTTTAAGCGTGAAGGTACGCTTTAAATTTCAGATCTCTAGTTGATTGTCAGTCAGTGAGTCAGTCGAGGTTTCACGAAACGATCTTATACAATTTTCATATGACTGTCAAAAAAAGTTACATTGGAACTAGACGATTTTAAAATAGGCCTGTTTAAATTAAAGTTTTTCGTCAATTTGGCTAATTTACCTCATTAAAAGTTCATGACAAAATTAATTTCTGTTTTTTAAAATGATCACCAACTACTAGTTTCAATTTACTGTAATCAATTCTATTAGAATAGATAAGATCAGACGAACAATAAGGTAATATGCAGAACCCACTGGTTATTGATGGTTCCGTTATCCTGTCACATTTAAATTGAATATGGCCAATTAATCAAAGCGGTCTCATAACAACAATACGTTTTATATTTGTTTAGCAAATTGAATCCAACACTGGGGTCACTGGTGGTCAATGTATTCTAATAGATTTTAACTGTTTATATTACTGTCCAAAAAAAGGTTAATCCTTATGTTGATTCACGACAAACACTGTATTTGGTCATGGGTATATGTATTCAGCTATATATCTATGTGATGAAAAATAAAACAATGATTAAGTACATGTCTTTTAGATATTCGCTACGGCTATGTTTGGCCACTGGTTAAAGATTGTTGAATTATATTGACGTCAAATGGTAAACAGGCTTTGATTTTACAATCAAAGCCTGTTTAGCAGTTCCTGTGATTATAAATGAAACAGGAATTTGTTTTAGTTACCTACTTCTAGCTTCTGCCCACGGCATTGCCCGCGTTTTCTAAATACGTAGGTACTATAAATTATAAGATAAATTGTAGAGATTTTTTTTATTTTGTAGCACAAAGTAAAGAAAATGGTAAGGGATCAATAGACATTCCTACTTACCAATATTGTAACTTTTTCTCTATTTATCTAACTTAAGTTAGTTTTAAGCTAGTTTGTCTACTTTGTGCGCGCTGTATTCGAGGCAACACATACGATTTAAGATCACAATATTTTACACTGGATAATTACTATGATATTTTCTGTGTTGGGTATCCTAAATAAATACAAAGATTAGTAGTAATTAAATTTGCTAAGTGATCTTTCCAAAGAGCAGCAAAACTACAACTGCTATGGACTCAAATTGAAATTCATATTAAAACTATACAAAGTAAAGTGTGAGAATTGCTGTACAATTTGAAACTAGGTGATCAGTTACACACAATTATAATACACACGCGATCGGCATCGGGGCTGAAATATTAAAACCGACTGTTTTAAACTGATTCAAGCCATCCATCAAAATTATAAGCATTTACACGCCTCCGCCAGACGGAGGTTTATGATACCGTTACGTTTAGTAATGTTGCTTGAAGCTTATACTTGAGTTAAAAGGTTTTCTTTTAAAAATTAGGTAAGGTAGGTACTGTACTATGATAGAAGCTTCGGAAATGGACGTTTATGTGATAGACGCATGTTCACAAGTATCTAAACTACCTACTGATAAACTGAATAAAAGATTTAAAAAATCAATAAATGAATTAACAGTCAGAACACATACCAAGTCCTGATCCCACACTAGGATTTACTTTCCAAATGGTTCTTGAAACGCACCTATGGTCATGTGCAGTTTCAGTGCAATTTGGAAATGCATATAGTATTAAACTTTCTCTTAGTGCTCGTAATTGTAAACAGGTTGCTTTCATCAAAATTCAACATGGATTTAGATATGTCTGTGTCTCTCCCTTATCCTATCTTCCCTTCACTCAGCCTTGGCCTAGATTGACATAGTTATGCTATCTCATGTTTCCACCATGTCAGTATTTGTACAAATATGACACCACAAGTATATTTTATCGTAATAAATGTTTGTTCTTAATAGAGCACTCAAAATTACATCCGCATAAGAATTAAGCCAGATATCCGCTGAGAATATCCCATAAACAAAGAGTATTCAAATGCGACATGTCCTAAATACTCTTTGTTTGATTCTATCCAAGACCACGTTTTCAGGGTACCGGGGCCAAATGGCGAATACGGACCGTTAAATTATGTCATTTATTGGACGGACCAATAGACTTTAAACATGTCTATTTGTCCGTCCATCCAGATTATTCTTTCAGGTTTGAAGATATAATATGATATATTGAGATATAATTTAGCAGTTTCTTGTTATAATAATAGTAATAATAATAATACTGGACATTTTCACACAGCATCATCTAGCTCCCAAGTAAGCAGGGCTTGCGTTATGGGAACTACATGACTGATATACTAGGTACATATATCATTTTTTGTTTATAAATACATAAATTTTATACATAAAAAACAACCAGACCCAAGACACGCAAATTTCTGCAAAAAATTGCAGAATATACAAATATTTATCTCGCTGCGGGAATCGAACCCGCAACCTTCTGCTTCTCAGACAGGCCTTTGTCCACAGCGCCTAAGAGGTAGTCTCCTGTGAACCGAGCACAGTGTGCACGACACGATGCGGAGGGAGAGCATCACTCACACTGATGAAGACTCTTGGAATGAGTCAAAACTTAGTCGGTGCCTTCACAATAGTACGGTACGTGAAAATTCCCGTTTTTACAATATGAATAGTCTTATGAGTTTTATATAGGACTTTGTCGCGTTAAATTTTATCAAAGGTCCATAACGTTTTGCGGATAAGTTTCATCGTATCTCACCTTTTTTTTGCAATCTCGCAATCTGAAACAGAAAACATCGAGTTAACAATAGCACATTTAGTCAACGAACCGATCATTTGCGTAGTCAATGTCACAGAAAACGTATTTAGTTTAATATATTTGTGAGAAAGCTCGGCCTTTCTCTTGCATTTAGTTAGCGGGGTGCTCCATTAGTAAAGAAACTTGGCAAAGTACACGTATTGTTAGCAGTGAATAGAAGTAATATTTGCGACTCATTCGTTATTGGCACTGTTATGTACCTACTTGATAATTACAGCTGATTGTTAATTCCTATAATTGTGTGGGTACTTGAATAAATGCTTAGTTTATTACGAACTCGACTATGGCGTATATCTTTTAGTGGTGACTACGGAAAATAAATAGTAATCTTGCTAAAATAGCATAACTATCTTTTAGGCACTATTGTTCGTATATATTCTAGCTAATATAATATATTCTAGATAACATTGGCGCGAGTACTGTAGTTTCATCAAAATCCGTTCAGTAGTTTTTGCGTGAAAGAGTAACAAACATCCATTCTCACAAACTATCGCGATTATAATATTAGAAGGTAGGATAGGATATATCAGAATAACACATAGGCTACTTTTTATCCGGGTGCCACGCGGGCGAAGCCGTGAGCAGAAGCTAGTATAATATATGGAATAGTTTGGACGTGGTAATACTTAGTTGCCGTCAGAGGTTGTCAGAACTTAAAGCCCGCAAACTGGCGCGGTCACGGCCGCGGCAGTGACGCCAACGATCAGTACATTGACAACCTTTTCAGTACATTGACAACCTTTTCCTTTCGATCACCACCGCTACCACGTCAGTTTGTGCCTTTACTCACAAAAAATAAAATGCCCATTTTATTTCGTTAGGATATAGAAACTTAAGTTAACTACTACTTGTAATGTATCATAATTCCACAGCAATACAATTACGTGATAGAGTAAGATACGATCATTAATGAATAATCGCCCGCTTAAACCGGTAGCTACCTTTTTATCTCAGTGCGCTTTACATATTAAACAAAAACTCTCATTAATATTGAAGAATAGCGCCACAATGTAAGGCCCACTATCCGCTAAAGCGTTGATACAAATACTAGAGCCCACCTAGTGTATGAAACGGAAAAAAGCCAAGTTGACTTCTACAATCATTAACGCTAATAGGAAACTTAAAATGTATGGGTTTGTCATAAAGAAAGCATATCTTATATTATCTATCTTCTTGTTTTACATTTTTACTAACGATATAAAAGTCCGCTAAAAAAAAAATTTGGCCAGCCCTTGGTTACTTTCAATGCCGCGTATGTTGTCAGGATGTTACAGACATTTGACAATCATTGTGATTCTGTGGTCTGAGCACTACATTTAAAATCGTCTAGATCATAACGCTTTATTAGGTGGTATGCTCAAAACTTGTTCGTGACTATTCAATGATTTAATTTAGCAATAATTCAGAAAAGTGACATTTTAATTGGTTTACAGTTCCTACAGTGCATTGTTTACGCTTGTAGGTGGTAGTTGGCACTTTCAATCATTTCTGAATGTTGCAACAGTGAGTAGGTTTACTTATTTCGAATGGAACTGTCGTAACACAATGCATCCGTACCTCGTGAGTGAGAAATAATTAGAGCCATCGGCAATTATTGCAATCATAGTGGAAAATACTGTGATGATAAATTAATGAACAAACTAGTTCTCGCCCGCGTGTTAACCAGATAAAAGGTAGCTTCTGTATTATGTTTCGTCATGAACAATATCGTTTCCAAATTTCATCCAAATCAGTTCAGCCGTTACGGAGGTTATTATCAAAAAACATCCAAACATCTATACTTTCACATTTAAAATATCAATAGGAAGGATTTTGACTAAAACTAGTTTTAACAGTGGGAATGGGAACTAAGGAATATGATATAAACACAGTTATTTCTCAATTCGGTATTGTGTAAACTCTAGTAACTCAAATACCAGTGGAAACTGACACGTCATGAAGGAATTGGCTTAACAAACGCAAAAGATTAAAAGAGGATCACATTCCCACCTTTTTCAAGTAACCACTGTAATTCCAATTGAACTCTATCATTCATAAGGTGTGTTTAGTTCTTCACCGACATAGCCCACATAACAACCGCTGGGAAAGAAAGGTCGTCAAAAGGTGACCATGAACCGGACTACTTAGCGTAGGAAGTACCCAAAGTAGTTACCCCACTCGAAATAACGCTGACATCTTTAGGGAAATCGGTGATGAAGATAGCCCAAGATCGTTCGTTATGGATCTCTTTAGGGGAGGCCTATGTCCAGTTGTAGACTACAGGTTGTTGTTGACGATGTATTAATGGTTGCACTTTTGTGAATATGCTCATTTGTTTTAATTACTGTATATCATTAGCACTATAACGTTGTGCGAGTAAACCTGCGTATTTATAATAATTTGAATGTCCAAAGCCTCTTTCTACAGGAAATCCGTATGTAATTAGAAACTAATCCATTAATCATCGTCAGTTGTTAGATTGCTTGGCTAAATTACAACGAGATGAATTTGGTAAGTACATTGTGCATCTCCCGATGAGAAGTTCCTACTTTTTTTGAAAGTCAAAAGAGAGAGTTCTGTAGGCATGTGTGAAAAAATCTAAGAATAATTTAAACTTGCAAATGTAAACGATTTTTGTATGCAAGACGATCTATTCTCGGCTGACAAAGCTGGTAATGTGACTAGTCAGTTATGCATATTTAATGATGACTGTCACGAAATAAAAAATGTGATTCTTGGATTTGTCTTGCAAAAATTGAGGTCCTAACTACGAAAAGGAAACCCCGCACTTTTGGACATTCTGAATTTTGGAAATCCTATATTGGTAATTTGCTCTTAGAGCTTCTACAACTTAAACTAGTTGGGTAAAATATTAAACCGAATTCATATTTATATTTTTTAATTATGTACTCATCAAAGAATCTGACGAATCGCAGTTGACACCATAGTTAGTACAAAATTACATTGTGACAGTTTTTTTTACTAAATATGTTTTACAAAAAATATTTTGTAAAAACAACAAGTAGTAAATTTTGTAAAATTAGTTTTATTTTATAATTAATTAATTATTTTATTATTAATAACTTGTTTTATCAAAAATACTTAACTTTGGTTTATGCATCATCGTCATCATGACAACAACTGATTCAGATTTTTCATTAAAAAAAAAAGGTTGGAACACGTAGGTATTCTTTAATTATAATTTAATAAATTGCATCATCATCTTCTTGTCCTTATCCCAAGTATAAACTTATTAAAATTGTATGATCTTTCAGCCAGATAAAAAGAGTTAAACATTAGACTTCTTACACCATTTTAGAATACCGAACCACAATAAAAATTAAAGATTCGCAATGTTGGAATTTACAGAATACCTTGGTTACCTATAAAGATAAATCCACCATTTATGTCAATAAGTCCATTTCTTCGTCTTGAATGCACGTCTGGAATAGAATTACAGGAACTTCGAAGTCCAGAGCACAACATATATATATCCAGTGAAGTGTTTAAAGTTCGAATGCGAACGGTAAATATCCCGAAGGAACTCCCGCATGAAGTTATATAGCCAGCAGCATGTAAATAGGCTTGTAAAACTAGTGTATAGAATCGAATTTCACGCAGTCAGTGTGAGACTGATTGAGACTAAATAGCGGCTTAACGCTATCTATCTGCACAGACTGAGACGTAAAACAGGAAGATTTTATTTAAAAAAAAAAAGTTTTATCGAGTTGGTTTTGTTTTGCACCTACATTCCCTATCGCAATAGATCAGAGACCAAAAACGACAGATGTTTTAAGGCTTATGACGAGGACATGTTAGCATTACAAAGGCAAGGCAGCGTAGCACAGGCAGGCGGAACTTTATCTAACAAAAATCTTAAAGCAATATCTGATGCTCTCGCTAAAACGCATGGTTAGACTCGCCCGTCAGTCACTTTTTCAATTCCCAAGGGATTTATAAAACAGTTTCACATCTATGCGCTATTTTTTATTATTATTGGATGTCGGCGGTCTCGATGATTTGTAACGACTGGCGTAATGGCTGGTGTGAAACCATCTTTGTGGTGTCGGTAGCGGTCTGTGGTGGTTACCTCAGTATTAGCATGAAAAAAAAATGCATTGCATGGTACGCACATTATCGCTTCCGGGGTTTATGAAAGGAAGGATTTCCATATGCTGGCAGGGGAATCATTAAGGGATTGTGTAGGGAGACTAAATCGTGGGTTAGTCGAAACCGGTCGGAGCCAAATGATTTTCCACGCTAAAAACTGACCAAAAGGTGAAGGAAAACATCATGAAGAAACTAGGATACTCTAGAAACCATACAATTCAAAGGCACTTGTCATCAGCGGTCAGTGTTCTAAGGGCCGTAAGATAAATAAATAAAAACTAAGCAGAGCTTGTATTATAGGAACTGCATGAGTGATATACTAACTATATAAATTTTTTTAACATATTACACATTGAAAATACCCAGACCCGACACAAATATTTGTCCCGCGGCGGGAATCGAACCTGCAACCTTCTGCGTCTTTGACGGGCCTTCGCCGAATGCGCCGCAGAGGTCATCACAATATTATTTTGTAGTTGCCCCTACTGCATATTCACATGCATCTGCTTACTGAGTTTGATATATATATATATGTAATACTATAATACATACTATAAGAGGATGATCTTCATGGCGAATACAGACAAAAAAAATAACTCTTTAACGAAAACCAACTTTCGGGATAAATATTCTTAGACTTGAGAGGGTATTTAGGTAGATTACCCTTTTAAGATTCCATGACCTAGTAGTTTACCAACAAGTTTTACCAGCTACATATTCATGAGAATCACTACCAATATTTTGCAGACTAGATTTCCGTAGAAGATGTCGTAAACTACAATCAACCTCTTATCGTTAACTGTTCAGCGAAGTTATGACTTCATCTACCAGAGAGATAATGTTATTCGCAAGTAGGTACCTTGCTAAAAACAGGGTCTCTCAGAATAATTATACAAAATATAAGTCCCGAAGGCCCCGCTCTTCTAATATCTATACTATTAGATATTAGAAGAGCGGGGCCTTATAACACAAGTATTTTCTACTTAAATGAAGGTCCCAACCCTAACGAAAATTGTAAAAAATCTGTTACAGAAATAAAAACCATTTTGTTATTTTTGTTTTTTTTTAAAGGTAGCGATTCAATTCCATTTTCATGGAATGAAACTTTCCTCATTAATTAGTCAAATTTCCTCATCAAATAGTGAGATTAGATATAAACAAACAAGATCCGTGACATTGGGCTTAGAACCAATATAGCTGATTTATTGGATTCAGTTTATTGTATGAAATTCACCGATAGTCAATTTTGAAATGTGAAAAATAAAATGTTCCCTATTATGTAGTCAACAAGGAACTTCGACTTGAAAAAATATTTCATGGTATTTTTTTTCTCGCTTTACCCCTTGGGTCGTTGAATAAGGTAATTTTTTTCGATTCGGGGATCCCAGTTTGCGAAATCTTAAGCTTTATAGAGTCAAGTGTTAGGTAGGTTTTTAGATATACTTTATAGATATTTATATACATATACACTATAAACTAGGAATCTCTGTGCCGTAGGTGTCAGGAACTACAAGTAACATGGTAACACAACACTCAAACCCGGAACAAATATCTGCAGAACTTACAAACTTTTGTTCCGGGCTGCCCGCCGCACTACTAAGGTTGTCATCATTACAAAAATATGAATACATTATTTATCTATTTACATCATATGATTGAATCATACAAATCATTCACAGATAGAAAACGCATCCTAATATTCAATCTCTAGAGATTTAGTAGGAATAATATTTTAACAATGTCTAGACTACCGCTACTGTTCTTTATTGCAGCGCAGTACGAGTATAATATATATATTATTTATTCTATGATCACAGTGACATAGATCAGCCCTAGTTGCGGTGAACAAAATACCATAGCTGTTGAGACGGTAGTCGCTAGTGAATATTGAGCAATATGTCTAATAGGGCTGCCCTAAAGAACTTCAAAACAAAAACAAATATATTCCCTGAGTTTTTTAACCCGTGACTCAAGGAGCCATGAGCCTATGTTTGTGGTAAAAGTGTTTTAGTGTGAATAACGATAATAGATTTTAATGCGATTTTTATTTTAGACTTTTAAGATCTACTATCTGTGGATGTCCATCATGGGAAATACATTCGTGTTTTTTTTTATATTTTCGTATTTTCTCTATTCTCCTAGGACTCAAGTTTAGAAAGTTAGAGAGGACACTTCATGAACCAACAACAGTAGGTAGGTACTCGTATCTACCTATCCATCGGTAATTATTGCTGTTATAAGCCTTACTTTTTTTTCAATCTTTTTGTATGATCTCTGTCGTATGACGAACTCTGGGCACAGTGGGTGAAGGCCCGTCTAAGACGCAGTAGGTTGCGTGTTCGATTTCCGCCGCGGGACAAATGTTCATAATTATGATCTACAGATATTTGTGTTGGGTCTGGGTGTTTCTATGTATAATATGTATGTAAGCATATAAGTAGTATAGTCATGTAATTCCCATAACACAAGCTTGGCTTACTTTGGGGGTAGATGATGATGTGTGAATAATTATTATTATTTATTTATCTCTTTCCAGATGCTATCGCCACACATCACTAGGAAGCGCTACAATAGATGATTAAATAAACAAGACGCTAAATAAAAAAAAAATATTAATATTGTAAAAACGGGATTTTTCACGTACCGCACTATCGGTGAAGGCACCGACTAAGTGTCTTCATCAGGGTGAGTGACGCGGAGGGAGAGCACGATATTCACGATAGTTTTTGGAATAAAATTTTAAATATATTAATTTGTAATACCTAATTATGTATCTACATAAAGAACATTGCATGTGGCAACCCTAAACTTGGAATATATCGACATACCATCGCGTTTGGTACGACGACATACCGACGATGCAGAACGTCATTAAATAGATATAAAATCGGAAGAATATTCAACACGTTATATATGTACCTATACGAAACATCCTCAATGTTTCCTATTCATAAATCAAACGGTAAATAGTTAATAACGGTGTAATTTCATTAAATAAGATTTGTGGTTAAGTAAATACCTACCATGTAGGTTGCTACTTAACCGACGTGATCCCTAGTTTCCGGTACCATAAATAATGGAGTTTCCAAAGTAATTATAGGACTAACAAGGCCACTCGTAAATTTTCCAATATAAATTTCTGGAATGCTGTGTGAAACACTCAAACGATGATTTTAAGCTAACTGTAAAACTTAACAAGTGTCTTTTGAATTACAGACTGCGAATACGCATGACATTCCTAGTTGTATGGACACCGTCTTATTTTAATGTGGTTAAGCATCTATCAACTTCGACTGAAATGACTTTCTCCCTGTCTGTTATTCAAAAATGATGCGCAACGCTTTATTAAGGTATCTAGGTTAATTAGGAAATTACCTTCAGTTATCATTGAAAAACCGTCGAACCAATATTCGTTTGAAATTCCTATCAAGTGCTACTCGCTAAACTGTTGCATATTTCTGAAACACAAGGTTAAAAAGTTAGAGGGAGAGACACAACTTTGGCTGCTTTAAAGCCTTATATTTCCTTTTGTACGGAAACCTAAACCAAAAACTAGGTATACGTATCTCCCTATCCATCGGCAATTATTATAAGCCTCACACTATTCAAATTGATAGACATGCAAATGCCCAGTCTACAATGATTAGTTAACACGCATTTCTTACAAAAAAGTCATGCACACGGTAAAACGAAGTAGGGGAAACATTTCACGCTATTTCTCGTATAAACAAGTACTTAATGAATAATTAATACACATCGCTTCATTATAGAAAAAAATATTCGCCACCTGCCATGTTGTGACTTGATAGGTCAATTTTATGTAATTCATTAATGAAAATACTTTATTGTACACCTTATGATATAAATAAAGCGATCTCTTCCAGACAACCTTTCGATGGAGAGGATTATATATGATTTTGAAGTGGCCGGGGGTGTACTTAATAACCTTAAATAATATTATTATAAAACATACTACAATGAAATGGAAATGGGCGTTTAGAAGTATATTGTCACCAAGACAATATAAACTTGAAAAAAATCAGTAAAATAACTAAAAATTCTTGGAAATTACTATAGTTTTTGCTCCAAACAATTACCACCCAATAAAGATGGACCATAAGCTAAATCTTACTAGCTCGTGAAATTTGTATTATTTAGTAGGTAGATTGACTTATTTTAGAAGTGGTAATAGATGGTATACTACGATTCATACTTTATATTGACTAATATCAAGCGGAATCCTTTGGTAGCACACAAGATGCGGAATTGATGGAAACTTCACAAAATGAAACAAGCAATATTTATTTATGCAGAGAAAAAAACAAAGAACGAACCCTATTAACAACAGAACGACAACTTATCACGAGCTCATAAGCCTTATATATTTTCTTAAGTCATGCAAAGAGACATTGAATCCAGCACAAAAAACTGCAGAAAAACTAGCCAGTGTCTCATAAAGAGCTGAGCAAACACTTCTCAATTGTTTGCGTGTATACAAACAATCAAATTAAAACGAGAGGACGTACTCCTCGAGACCATATTATGTCAATAAAGTTACCGTTAACGCGACGAATTGGAACAAAACCACAGATCAAACATGGACATCGGCAAAAACACGTGAAACAAACAGTAACCACTAAATTATTTTTGTAGGAAGAAATATATGCAGCGACTGAGTGAACTGAACACACATTTTTTACTAATAAGCTAATACAAACTAAAGAGGGTATTTTCAAACTTTCGCGATCAGTAAATATAAGTAAGATGTTATCTAGTAAACACCATTATTATAAAACTAAATGGTTCGTGGTTTGAAATCAAGAAGAATTGAAGATGGTTATAGACTCTATGCGTCTTGGAATTCCGTGATCATCAGGTGTTCACATCGCGGTTTAATTATACAGTCCGGTACCTAATACGATAAGAGTAGTGTGTAATTATGTGAACATTGACTTTTCTGAATACAAAGACAAAAATTAGGGTAGTTGCGGCTACTGCCTTTATTTCTTGACGATAGCTCCATATACTCTACTCCACCCGTGACCACAGCAGTTGCAATGAAGTTGAAACGTCGAAAAAATAATAATGAAGGTATAAAGATCCATAGCGATAAAGATCCGTATTATAAGGCTAATTTTAACTAACGAGGGATTTGATGTTCCATAATACATAATTTTGATTAACCGTAAAACATAATGAATAAACATGTGAATGACAATCACCACCTGATTGGATTTACCGGAGTTATACCCACGTCAGCACTCCATAGCTTTGATTTGTGCCATTTCATCCACTAGAACAGTTGTGACCGATGGTCCTTAACATGAAACACTTTTTACTGTAAGAATACACTTTGTTTTTTGTTTACAATGAGAAAAATGCCTTTACGCATGTCTTCTGGCAAAGTTGAGAGATCCAGAGTGGTCTGTCGGACTCGACGCTGACGAAAGCCAGCGTAATACCGACTAAACCACCCATCGAAGTTCCTCCCTGTTAACGTAGTGCCTATGCATCATCAAACCATTCATCTCCAGACGAATAGTTCGATGCTGCATCGGAACTTGACAGAGTCACGGGATCTCGATTGAATTCGACCGCGACTTTGTCGGTAACTGCCCGTGTTTGGCAGACTATCGACCCCCACAATGGGAGAAGGGGGAACATTCAGTCCCGAAACATTCAGAACATCCCTAGGCGTCGAAAATATGTGCAATGCAGGAACGGATCTCCCTGCACCCGAGTCCTGCTGGTTTCCGTCGAGTGGAAGAAGGCGGTGGAAATTTCGCAGCCTCCTTCCTGCTCTACGCCAGCGGCACTGGTCAGCAAGAGGGTTAACCTCGCTGACCCTTTCCGCGGCCTCCTTGTGATAGATAACCTCCTCACAGAAGAAGACCATTGCTTCCCAGGAGCTTTCATTAGTCATTTATTCATGAAACATGTAGCATAATGGATTCATTAAATCTTAGTCACTACCTACATCTTTTATGTTGAAATTCACATATTGCGCACATAAAAAATTAAAAACATATATACCTACACAAATAAACATACCTAATAAATGAGATCAATATTTTAAAAACTAAATTAACATAAAAACAATATTAATCGCTAAAGAAAAAAGCATGTTTTCTGCACAACATTAACAAGTAACTTGAGAGTGTCGAAATATACGGTCACTCTCAAGGGAATCAATATTTATAGGGTACTTTCCATTGAGCTAGAACTATTAAATTTGGCAATATCGTTATATACTACAAGTACAGAGGAAAATCTGAAAACTATACATTTGTAATTAATTGCACTACAAAAACTAAAAATATTATAAACAATGTTTTTTCCAACTTTGATGTACAGTGCGATTCATTCTTTTTTCAGTCGCCACTCTCGACAAATTTTGATATTTAATTATAAAACAACTTTGATTAGGTTACCTAACAAATTTAGGTATGAACTGTTAGTATAACCATAATTTCACTTATAAAACACAATAAACACAATAAGTAATTATAGGTTTTGGAAACTGAATTTCGGGAAAAGCTCGGAAAAAACTGCGAGACTAGATTCTTCAACTATTTATAATATGTACCTACAAATTTATACGGAACTCTCGGTGCGCGAGTCGACTCGCACTTGTCCGGTATTTTTTTTATATTTATCCCCATTTGATTTTTTTTTATGAAATCACTATTCCTTGATATAAAATAATTACTCTATTACTCTCATCATGATCATAGTAATGTGAAGATCCCCGAAATAGTTTCATAATGAAAGATCTCTCTTCATGCACTGGCATACCACCATATTTAAGATGTCATCAGTCCATCTAGTAGGAGGCTTTTTTACACTGCATTGTCCGGTGCATGGTCGCCATTCAAGAACCTTCGTTAGCGTTGGTGTCAATAAAGAAACGAACTGTCTTAAAAACTACCTAAGCACAATTTTACCCTCGAATTGTCTTATTTAGTGGCAACCCTACTTTCATTCACTGCTTCCGTATTGGCTTGCTCTGATTATCAACACGGCATGCTACAATTCCCGATTTACAAACTGGCAATAATATCTTAGCTTGACGGGACTCACTGGCCTCGCCATTGAAATGGAATTGAAACAGTGGCTCCAGGGTGTTGGATTTGATTAGAAATTGTTTTCGATTTTGATTTATAAAGTAGTTTACGGGTCTTTGTTATCTGTGGGTGTTCTTGTCTACGAATATTGTTCTTACAGCTCAGTCTGACATTGCAATTTTGGATTAATAGATTGTTCTTCAACGGACTAAAACAATCTATTAAACACTCTATTTTTCACTTCTATTGCGAGAAAATAAAATATTTTGGCAGGGGAGAATGAGGCCCCTTTGAACAGGGGCAACGTCTGTGTGAGAGCACGAAAAACTGAGTGAGAGGTCATGTAAGTTTATTGATGGACGATTTGGAGATAAGTTGAACATTTTTTTTTTTCGAGTGGGATATTTCATTGTAAAAACTAAAACAAAAGTTTGTTGTCATTGAGTATTATAACGTAAATAAAAACCGTTATTTTTCTTAGTAACCATTAAACAAAACAGAGGTGCATTCAGTTTTATTAAGATCCTTTATAAAGGATCATATTAATTTTGTAGGCTAATCAAAAAAAAGTTTTTTTTTAAATTTTAATAATACAAATTAGTCCCTAGAGCCTAGCTCATACACTTGAGGCCGCCTACGCTTAGCTAAAATGACGCACTTTAATAATAAAGGGAGCGAAAAATTATATTTTAACATCATAGTAGATATATAAATCATTTATTTATAAAGTTCATCATGAAAGCTATTCATAATAGCTTAGTCGTACATAGGTACATAATGTAAGTAAATCTATGAACCTAAGAGAGTGAGATAACTAAGTAACTACATAGATTACGTGTAATTCAGTTCGGCTATACATGCACTGGAAATGCGGTAATAGGTAAGTAGCCATAAATTGGTACTAAAATTAATAACGTCTACAGTTCACAAGAAGAAAGTTAGAGAAAGAACATAATAATTAACTAGTCTTTAAAATTTTATATGTATCTATATAAATTTATTGCTTTTGATATTGACATCTTCACATAAATAAAGCTTATACTAACATGCAATAAAATTATGTATAGCAATTGTTTATAAAGTGTATAATTTTCTACAAATAATTTGGTAAGGTCAACACACATAATATTCTCTTTTATATTTTCACGATATAACATTTATTTCCATTCAGCCCAAGATCTCACTGATAAAATCAGATAATTAAGACTCGACCGATTTTCATAATTCACATCACCAAGAGCAAGGCTAATTAAGAGAAAGTCTCGTTATCTTAATTTTGCAATTGAACATTAATTATTTGGACTCCCTTTAAAACTGTATTTAACGTATAAGTAACTTTTAAGAATGTTGTTTGGCTCGCAGACTATTGTCATTGTTTTAAATGCCACGCGTTTAAATTCACTTTCATAATTAATGCCATGAAAAACGCCACGATTTCCGATTTCCGATCCGAAGATCGTGGGTTCGAATCGAAAATCCAACAGTAGAGAAATTAAAATCAAAAGAAACTTGTGTCTTACCCTCTTATTCATAATCACTCACTAACATCAGCAGCGTGATAAAAATTGTCTGCCTCTATCCTTTGTTTAGTGTAAGAAAAGGACAAGGAAAAGGCTAGAGTTAGCGTTAATGAGCTAAAGTTAATGAGCGATTATGAATAGAGGGTTAACTGTTAGTAATTTAAAATCTGCGAACAGGTCTGCCTGTTAATTTTATTAAAACGTGTTTTGTATTGATCAATAGAATCAGCAGAGCAATAGAATCATGAATAGCTTGTATCACTTGAATGGAGAAATATGAAGTTTACACGCACAACATCCCTACAGAAGGCTTATCAGGAATCTCCTAACACTTTTCTGGAACTTTAATGGCAAAATGATCTTCAACCTAAGATTTTATTATACTGTGCCTTGAAAGATTTTAATACTAAGGATATAAATTTCCACTTTAACGGAGGCCTATGGGGGCTCGGGATTCTACAGTCTCAACACAGGTCGTTAAAACAGAATGTACAAGTTTATTTAGGTACACTAGAAATGTATATGAGTACGTGCCCTTCCGACTTTCGATATAACAACTTTAGTTTTGCATAAAGTTTTGTCTAAACTATCTATGAGACATGCGGCGTGATAATTTATTAATATGATGTTGCTGATATAACACTGACCATATTTTACCATATTTTATTGGAGTATTACACTTTGCAATCAGCAATCCAGCAAAGATTCGCTTTAACTAATCAACAGTTCTAGGATAGTAAGATACGTTTATGATAATTATTATATGTATACCTAATACAATACATGGATTAGTTGACCTATCTATATATCGTTTGCTATATTTTTATTTTTTTAGATAGGTTGTTATAAATTAAATAAATAAAGCTGGACATTTTCACACAACATCATCTAGCCCCAAAGTAAGCAGAGCTTGTGTTATGGGAACTACATGACTGATATACTACTTTATATACATTTTTTTTGTAAATACATACTTATTATAGATAGAAAACACCCAGACCCGAGACAAATATTTGCAGATGTCAACATTTGTCCTGCGACGGGAATCGAACCCGCAACCTTCTGCGTCTCAGGCGGGCCTTCGCCCACTGCGCCACAGAGGTCGTCAAAATTGTATAGCTAATATCCTTAGTTTATTGTGCCTGCAAGAACATCACACAAATTTAACAGAAAATAAAACAAACATCACAGTCGTTTTCAACTTTACAATATTTCTTACTTATTTACGTAAATTTTACATGAATTTACCTACCACAGAAAAATACTTGTACTGTTGCAAGGGAATATAATATGAATAGTAAAAAGAAGCCCCACAGCTTTCCGTCCATAGTAGACAGGTAGGTACTTCATCTATTCATTTGGCCGGAACATTTAACATACCAAGTCGCCATGAATTATGTTGGTAAATACATAGAAAAACCTATTAAATTGTAAATAATGTTTTAAACAAGAATGAACGGAAATGGCCAGCCTTCGAACATTTTCAAAATAACTAAATGCTACGTTCGACAGAGCCGTGAATGAACAAATGCGTTAATAGCAATGCTTAAAAAATAGTTAGATGTTCGTTTCTAGAAGATCGAATCATACCAATCATGTCATTAAAAAGACGATATATTTGGTTGAAGGACAAAAGTGTTTGTTTCTAGAAGATCGAATCATACCAACCAATACCAGTCATTAAAAAGACGATATATTTGGTTGAAGGACAAAAGCAATTAATTAGTACGAGTTATTACCAAGGTCTAATGGTCTTTCGCCTTTTAAGTCATGGCCTATTATTCTGAGAATAATAAACGTGGTCGTATTGGTAAACACCATATAGGTATTAGGTATGCAATTATTAAATTTAATTTTAATACTAAAATTCTAAATATTAGGTTGGGGAAAAAGTCTTTTCGCATTATTGTATGTATGAACTTGTAATAAAATCTCTTTGGCTATACTATTTGTATCTGGCTGGTTTTGGTATCATTAAAAGTTTAAATTTTAAAGAAGATAATTCCAAATTCAAATTAGGAAAATGTGTGATTTTTATTTGTTTTTCGTACTGTTAAGATGAGTGAATCTAATGAAGAAATTCGATACATTTTAAAATTTTACTACAAAAAAGGTAAAAATGCAACGCAAGCCGCGAAAAAAATTTGCGATGTTTATGGACCTAGTGCAGTGTCTGTGAGAGTAGCACAAATTTGGTTTAAGCGTTTTCAATCCGGAAATTTTGATGTCAAAGATGCACGTCGCTCTGGTCGCCCTATTACGGATAAAATGGATGCCATTTTTGAAAAAGTGGAGCAAGATCGGCATATCAGTAGTTACGACGTAGCTGAAGAACTGGGAATTGACCACAAAACAGTTTTGGCGCATTTGAAAAAAACTGGGTACACAAAAAAGCTCGATATTTGGGTACCTCACGAGCTCACTGAAAGAAACCTAATGAACCGTGTTCTCATTTGTGATTCTTTATTACGACGTAATGAAACCGAACCATTTTTGAAGAAATTTTTGACCATTTTTGACCTCACACATCTTTAGCCACTCAGCAAAAATTAAGAGAGTTTGGCTGGGATGTGTTAATGCATCCGCCGTATAGTCCTGACCTTGCACCTTCAGATTTCCACCTGTTTCGGTCTCTTCAGAATTCTTTAGGCAGTGTCAGGTTAACATCACGAGAGGACTGCCAAAACCACTTGTCGCGGTATTTTGAACAGAAGCCCCAAAGTTTTTATAGCAATGGGATCATGTCCCTGCCTACAAAATGGCAAAAAGTTATCGAACAAAATGGTACCTACATACTTTAGTTAAATGTAAATAAACTATATTAAAAAATGTTTTGAATTTTCTTAAAAAATGCGAAGAAACTTTTTCCCCAACCTATTACATGATAGGCATGACCCAGGCAACTCAAAGATTTTTTAATTGGTATTTTCTTTCATTCCACGCAGAATGTCTACCTACCTATGCGACAATGCACTGCCTACTGAAGCCTGCTAACCAATTAATTAGAGTTGAAAATAATTAAATACCCAATTACGTGCCATATAGTCCTGAACACTCTAGATTCCTTGTATTTTGAAATATCTGCAGAATATACACACATTTATCCCGCCAAAAGAATCGAATTCGACGACCTCTGTGGCGCAGTGGGCGAAGGCCCGCCTGAGACGCAGAAGATTGCGGGTTTGATTCGCGCCGCGGGACAAATGTTTGAATCTGCAAATATTTGTTTCGGGGTCTGGGTCTTTTCTATATATAATATGTATGTATTTGCGAAAATAAAAGTATATAAGTAGTATATCAGTCATGTAGATCCATAACACAAGCTCTGCTTACTTTGGGGCTAGATGATGCTGTGTGAAAAATGTACAGCATTATTTATTATTTAATTATAACAGAGGAAGGAATTTCATAAAGTTTACAATAAAGCATTGTGGTTCAATAATTTATTCGAACAAGCCTTCTGCGTCTCAACAGACAACATGCCGAGTTCCTCTTAGTTTGGTTAAATTTTATAAAAACTAGATATTTCATTTTGCTGAGTAATCCAAGACTAATTACCGCAGTTTCCGCATCATCTACATGCAATCCAATCTCATCGCTAACTGTTATATATTTAACAGCCGGCTCACGTGCCAAGTTACGGATATTCAAATTTTCAGTTCACACGCTCTGTTCTCTTTCAGAGGCATTAATATTTATAAAGCTTGGCTACTGTATTGCAGTCACAGTACATGCTATGCCATCTAGAAATGCAATCAAGTCCTTGGAAGGCGGAACTACAAGAAACATGAAATAGTTACAAAAATGGAATTGCAAGAAAGTTTTTAGAGTTAGACGTAGCTTTTGTACGCCAGCAAATGGTTTTATCGAACAAAATATTATCATAATCGATGTCGTCAATGCAAATAAACAGAAAACATTTACAGATTATCTAACTAAAATATAATAAATCTGTCAGATTATGCCAACACTCGAAATATATTGGTAAACATTTATTTAGTAAATAACGAAATAGTTTAATTTTTAACCGAGACTAAAAGAGAGACGTGTTTTAAGTTTGAGGCCATAGTATAGTTGTTTGTCTGTTTATCTGTGGCCTCGTAGTTCCAGAATAGGCATTCCAATTTCGATGCGGTTTTTTCGTATGAAAGCTGGTGACTGCGAGTCAACAAGTTTCCGTTCGTTCAGTTCAAAGTCGGCATAGCAAAGTTTTCCTTTTATTACACAAATTAAAAATACTTCAACAAAGCTAAACTTTATCGCGGTTAATCTAAGCATACTAGGGATGTGTAGGAAATAAAAAACTTAATTTCCCAACGTGATGCTACAAAAATTTTCTCCTCTTTAAACCATGTAAATACACTCATCAAAATGCATAATGTAATTATCTGCATTAATGAAGACAAATAATTTCCTCCGTGTCGTCGACCAGCGAGGCGCCAACAACCTATTATGTCTGGTTTGTATAGGTTGAGATCACTGGAAGATAGCCAGTAACATATTCTTTCAAGAAAAACTATATTGCAATACTAAACGCAATGAAGCTTCGTCGACCGACAAAACATGCACGGCACGGCAACTATACAAGATAGGATATCCTCGTACATTTTTTTTTTTACTCTTTAGCTGTTCTGTCTGTACTTTTAATCAGCTATCAATTTTGAGGTTTCATATAATAATATCAAACTTCAAAAAGAGTAAGAGAGAAAGAAGAGGAAAACCAGAAGGAGGGCCGGAAGTTTGATTTCCTATATTAGAAGTAATGAAAAAAAAATGTCCACCGTTTTTGTCTTTTATCAGATTAGAGACTAGGTTGAAACTTTAATCTGCTATATAGCACTTACCTATTTTTTTTTTAATATAAAGCATAGCATTAAAACCAGTGTGTATTAACCTTAATATTTGTACGCTAACCATATATAATTAAATAATATCAAAGTCGATGTAAGAAAGCAGTTTTTGCACGCGAATCTCTTCACTTACACCAAATTATACGCTTTATTCACTAACTTGTGTTTGTGTATATAATTTTACTATAAAGTTTACCCATAAACAAACAAGTTTGTGTCAACGGGCTAAGCACATATTTATTTTTACTAAAGTACACTTATAAGTATACAAAGGGTCTATGTATTTATATCGCGGCAAAGCCTTGACGATTTGAATAAATGCAAATCCGTCACACACACACATAATCACATATTGACCGGTCTAGTTAGCATTTACGCTAAAATAAGTATCATTGACCACTATTGTTTTATTAGTGATCGATTTTGATATGCAAAAAGCTCATGCTGAGGACGATAGTGTTATCGATTAATAGGCTCAAATTCAAAGATGTTCCTAACAAGCCGACTGCGAACATTTCGTTCCGTTGCCTACGAAACAAAAAAAGTTGATTCATCCTAATGTGTATTTATATATAGACTACACAAAAGAGTGAGAGTCACATAAGTGGCCACAATAAAATTGTAATAGTACAATTATTTATTGTAAATTAAATAAAGACCCCGTTTTCGCAATACCTTTCACTGCCTTTGTACGGGTAATGGTCTGAAAGTGTTTAATAGTTCTTTTGCAACGTTTAATTAAATAATTGGATATAATTAACAAAGTTAAAATCGGAGACCAGAAGTCAAAATGTTTGCAGATAAATATTTTATATGTATGTACCTATATAATATCGGTTCCAAATTGTGCTATAAGTATATTTAATACTTTTATTCCAAAAACTATCGTGAATATGATTATACATTGTAAAAACGGGATACTAGAATGCCGTGAGTGAGTGAGTGCGGAGGGAAAGCGTCGCAATCACTCTCATGAAGACTCTCAGAATGAGTCGAAACTTAGTCAGTGCCTTCACAACGTGAAAAATCCCGTTTTTACAATGAATATATTTAGTACATTCTCACGCCCAATAGAGCACTTTTGTTCTATGAAAACAGCAGATAGAAAAAGAATACGCAAATGTACAACCACTTACGACCGATTGAGTCAATTTCACAGTCAATGAGGTCGGAAGTCATGAGTAAAACATCAGTTGTCCATCATTATAAACTCGTAATTCTATCAGTGAGAGTGTCCACGCCACTTGAAGGAGAACACAGCACAAAAAAAAACAGAAAACCAATTCTATGTCAAAGGAAATAAAGACGTGAGAAAATGAGATACTGTTCAGTAATGTTTGCGTGATCTCGAAAACTAATTTTGGCAAATCGCTCCGATCCCAGACGGAATGTTATGGGCAATTACGCAGTGACTTTCATTCGATTAGAGGTGTGAACTGTGGCGTGCTACCTACTAGTATGATATATTATGTTGAACTTTTTTTCCAATAGGTTTCACAAATTTTAAAAGTATCTAATTCTGCGAAACCTTGTCTACCTAAGATACTGCGGTATTATGTTAAGAGCTTCATACAATGTATGTTTTTTTTGCTGGAAATTTCTCACACATCATCATCTAGCCCCAAACTAAGCAGAGCTTGTGTTATGGGAACTACATGACTGATATACTACTTAGTTACTTTTTTTTTTGTATATACATACAAAGAAAATACCCAGACCCGAGACAAATATTTGCAGTTCATACAAACATTTGTCCCGCAGCGGGATTCGATTCTCGGAACCTTTTGCGTCTCAGGCGGGCCTTTGCCCGCTGCGCCACAGAGGTCGTTTCAAATGTTTGTATAGCTAACAAATTTAGAGGACGGACTGCCGTAAAATACATAATAAGAAAAAAACCAGACAGTGTTTTGTATTCTGGGTAGAGATTTTGGAATAGTAAAGGCACAAATGTTTGCTTTAGAGTCCCTGGGACTTTCGATTCGATTACTGCTTGTATGAAAAACATTAGTCCTAGAGATTATTAGTAGTGAAGTGCTTTATTTAGCAATAATACGTTTCTAGTTGAAAACATAATGTTTGGACGTGCCTTTGACTACCCTTTTCTAGCTAATTTGGAAACCTCACGTATTGATTTGAGTATATATCTGACAATGACCATCATGAGAATTACAGTCTTGAGCGTGTTTGTTTTTGTTAATATTATTTTTAAAATTAATTTAAATTAGCGATTGGAACTACATAAATAGCATTTCTCAAATATATCCTAATTCCTCCCAAAAACTACATCATTCTATTGAAGAATTACATTTCTTTCAATTTTCATCAAAGTAAACGTATAATTAAATTCTATTCTACCACGTGAACTGGATTAAACTATGGCAAAAATATCTCAGAAAAATTGTAATTCACAAACATACTAACTAAAATAAAAAAGCTTATAAATATACTTCCTAAAAGTGAATGTGGAGACCGTAAAACCGTAGATTTGAATTCTGCATACCACTGCTGCAAAAATAGAACCCACCTTTCCAAATAAAGTCATACTAAAGTGGACAAGTTGAATTATTTCTGAATGTAAACCATAAACTGACCGTAAGAAATTACCTCAACTTTTTTCTTTCAATTTAACTCTGTCCACGCGGCCAATAAAAAGTAGGGTGATTATATCTTTATCTGTAGTCATCCACTGTCTGAGACTTAAGATAAAAAGTCTCATAATGAGCTAAATAGTATTAAATTAATTATAGACACTTATATTACAGACATGCGAATCAGATCATATGAATTCCAATCGGCTTCGAACATAATTGCCTACGTACAATAAGGTAAAATGAAGGGATGAACAGAGAAAAATAAAAAATCCTCAAAACTCCCTCTACTTACCACCAATAACTAGTTAATACTATAGGTACATTATATTTAATCAAGCGAAAGGAGTGAGCGAAGATTTCTGAGTTTGTAAACATGTTTAAATGATTTTTTGTTTGTTCTACTTTAACTGCCAAATTGTTTATTCAATTTTAGAATATAATTACGACTATACCACGTACTTTACTATTCTCCTGCTGACGTTTCGTTGACCGTTTTGTCATGAGGAAGGACCTCTAAAATGATACCAAACCACGGTAATTTTAATTCCATGTTTATTCAATCTTGACGAAACTTGGAAGGTAAGATTATACTAATATAATACTTAAACGTAACGTAGCAATCAGATTCACTTTTTAACGTGCTAAAAAATGCTTAGGCTCGAGTGTCGGCCGGAAGTCACGTCGAACTTTCACGGTTGTCTGGCTTTTTTCATCACGTTCAGAAAATAAACATAATTTCATTAGGAATCAATTTCATTCAATCCGTTTACAGTTCAGATACAGATGGAATGTTATCTAGTGGAATATAAAATATTTTCTTTTGATTAAACTTAGTATTGATCACATTTACGTTATTGCCAGTAAAAAATAACAACTGTAGACCTGGTGCAGATCCAAGGCCCGAAAAGCTGCTGGGTATTACAAAAGCTTTCAAATAATTTTTCCAGGAATAAAAAAAAAATTACTTTGCTTAAAGGGCAAACTTTCATGGGCAGAATCCATTCAACCATTTCGAGATAACATACATGTTCTGGGACACCCCGTGTACTTTTAAGTTAAAGGACTTGTTGCAACGGTTTCTTTGACAAAACATTGATTCCAATAACGAGTAAGTACCTATACTTTTAGATAAGATACTTTCATTACACGTTTTTTCGCTCGCTGTAAAAACGTTTATAAGTTATTAATATAAGTGCCTCGATATACATTTATTTTATTAATCAACATTTCAGGGTCTGTCGTAAAATTACGCGCTAAAAGTATCCGTATCTATATTCCAATTTATATATATGCTTAGTTACAAGGTTCCACTGGTTGGCTCAGCTATCAGTTACTAATCTGAACTGATCATAAAAAACAGATGTTCATTCAGCTTTTTATTTGCAAGTAATTATGCGAATTCAAATAAAAAAGGCAACTTTACGATCTTTTTTCTTGATTCTTACAAAGATGGAAATGCCTTCCACTTCGATTGCCTATCTTTGGATAGAAATTTTAATGTGCGTGCTGTGACTACGAGTACAATCTTGACACTACCTTCTTTAGTTATTAGTCTTAGATCAAGATTGGTACAAGCTCAAATTGTAATAAGACAATTTTTACAAAAAAAGTAAAATAATTTATTGGAACGCACTCTAATGGCAATGACATCACATAATTAGGTACAAAACAAACACTCTCACGACTTTATTACCTCTAATTGACATCCTCAGATACATACTAAGTGAGAAGACCATTGAGGATACCAAGTAGTGGGTAGTCAGATGCAAGTCCAATACTACATTTTGCACATGTCCCCGTTTTGCAAGTACTATACCACGTGACAGGTTGCAAGCCCATCGCTGCTTATTGTTACACTAACCAATGGCATACGCCTTAGAATTTTTGGTTCTAGGACATATCGGTTTCCTCACGATGTTTTCCTTCAACGTTTTGAGCACGCAAAATTCATTGGTGCACAAATGTGTTCGAACCCCATGATCTTTGGATCGGAAGTCGGGGTACAGCCCACTAGGCCACCACAGCTAATATATGCATACAAAATGATTGCAAAAACCCGATAATAGATTTTTATTACCAACACATAAACCTCTTAGCGTAATCGCAAATACAGGCTCCATCCTATGCGCTGGTAAAAATGCATCAATGTACCCAGAAACTTTAGTATGTGAACAGCTGACATGGAAATAAAGCAAACGCGGAAGCTCTTCCATGATACTAAGTACCAGAATTTTACTCTATCTAAACACATCACGTAAATCGTATCTGTTTAAACTAGAGCCCACTGCTAAGAATGCTAAGTATTACAAAGGCGTAAAGGAAAGGTATGATCAAACCATACCTTTCCTTTACGCCTCAGCAACTTCGGAATGTAAAAAAAATCACTGGCATTCAATAGACATGCTAAAATGCATTCAACATGATTGAAACAAATCCTTACTTAACATAGATAGAGTAATGTTTGAGCTTAGATAACATGATCTTTTTACATAAAGTGTCAGTCGTATTTTCAACTAAATCTAGATTAACCTTATAATTTACAGAAGAACAATCCTATGCGTTAGAACCAATTCATAAGTACGAGGACCTTTCATTATCACCTTAAATACAGTGTTTTACAGAAACTTATTGTATTGATTTGTATTTATGAGCCGGAAACTCTTCAAATATTATATGGAACTTTCACCCAATAATGTAAATAAAAGTTAAAGAACTTTTAAACAACCAGAGGATAACATACAGTGCGACCTAGTCCTCTAAGCTGGTGACCAATATACCTTATATTTAAATAGTGAAGAATTCTAACAGGAATGTGTGTGAATACGCATAAAAGTTTAATTACGGGATTGAACAAGAAGAGGTATTATACCTTACTTATAATGTTATGCAACTACTTAAAAATAATGTTAAGTGGGCTTTAAAAAACGGATATCCCTATAGTGTATCATAATTATCATATTTAAAATCTATACCGTCTGAAGAATTTATTTTTTATAATCTTTAATTGCAAGTAAACGGAGAATTTTCTAGAAAAATATTATTTTACTTACGTTAAATTCTTAATGCATCGGTGGTTTGATAAGTTAACCATGTTACATCTGCAAACATTAAGTTTTCCAGAAGGTGGCAAATAGCTGCTCTACAAAAGCGCAAATTTTATTTTGTTATGAAACCTTTCATGTCCAGCATTTCTTGTCCAGCATGGCTAACATTATTTGTCCAGCATTATCCATTGAAATACAAATAGTGCAAATATCATTAGATTTTACATCACGAAAGGAAATGATAATATCGATTAAAATAGTTGTAATAAAACCGTAACAGCCATTTGTTTATTTTTCATTACTGTTGAATGATATCATGTCTACCAATAAATATATTTTTTATTTTGACTAAAGCGTACTAGATACGTTAATATTATTCAATGGATTTAATGAATAATGCCGAAACTTCGATTTAATTAAAGCGTTAAAAGAATCACAATAATTCATTGAACTAAAACATTTTATTCAAATCCAAGAGATTTCTGAAATTATTAATCTACCATACGCTGATATATCGGCTTTATGAATTGTGTAATTCTTGAAAATAAAAATATTGAATTACGTCGTAGATTAACCACAGACACCCTGTGGATATTCTACAGAACATTTGTACAAGGTACAGAAAATTTTACAATGTACAAAATTAACAAGTTTGCCTGATATAAAAAGTAGAATATCCATATTTATTTTACAGGAAAATAATTTAAGGATGTATAACTTGGCAGGTTTTTGGACTTTGTGCAAAATTTTGATTTTAAACGAACAAATCATTTGACATCGACCTATGTACTAACCATAAACAGCTTTACTGGACTTTATCGAGAACAGCAAAATTTTAGCGCCATTTTGAATAACCATATTTTAGAAAAGTACACATATTCTGGAACACCCTGTATATCAGACGTTTACACTGTTGAATTCATATAACTGTTTTGAACTTTTAGCGATGCAAATTATGTGTGACAACCTGACGACACCGGGAGGAATATTGATGATGGTATATAGACAGGTTTTGAGGTGATCGGAGTGGTATAGTTACCTAGACCCGGTAATTTATATGCATGGCTTTACCACAGTATAAGTACCTATCTACTTACAGCTTTAGCGCGGTTTTAGAACCGCTTGCCATCTGGTGGGCAGTATGCCTGTTTGCCTTCAAATAACAACAAAAAAAAACTAAAATTCAGCTATCTCTTTCACTATCACCTAATTAAAATTTCAGTAATCAAATTACTTTCTATGTTCTGTCTCGCACCCACTCCGGACGCTTTCACGGAAATGCGAGTAAATCGATTCCAATCGATTAATCAGTAATATCCATGTAGAATAATTGATCGAATGGCTTTTTCAATAGAAAACTAAAGATAATCGATTGTTGATCAATTTCTTTTAGTCACTGGGTCAGACTAATTGGGTGACTCTACAATTTTGTGAAAATATTTTAGGTAATAATTACGTATACTATGGTGATGAGTTTAAAAAAAATAAAAAAGCATATCAGGTTTTTTTGTTATTATTTTGTTTAAACACTTTGTTTCAAATTGATCCCATAGTTTGGAAAATTCATGAGCTGGGGAAATTCCTTTATCCTGGAAAGTTATTTATTCAGAAAAAAATCAGCCTAGTATGTGAACAATGCCATGTAGCATTGTAGTAGGGGACTGAAGTTTAAGCGTTGCGTCCATCGATACCAGTTCCCCAGAAAAATACATTCGTATGCTATCTACTCTATTCCATTAGTTTTGGGTATCATAACAGGATCATGCTGCATCGCCTAACTTCTTCCCTATTAGCTCACAATTTAACACTTACAAGACACTTAACTTTCTTACCAAATTATATTTTTTTAAACCAAAAAATGTAAATTTAACCCCCCACCCGAGGTTACGATGGATGCCTCGACCTCGACTATTGAAATGAATTGAGACTCTTCATAAATCAGTGTTCCGTAAGATAAGAATATATTATATAAACTAACGAAAAACTTCAAGGCTAATTTTGACAGAAATAATACAACACCTTTAAAATTATTTTGAGCTGAAAGTAGATATTGGTTAAACACCTCATCCTTAAGGATGATGAAGCCAAAAATACACTTATATATTTTATTTATTTCAAAGATTCAGTTTAATTTGTGTCTGTAGGAAGAATATAGTGATAAAATTCATCATATTACCAAAACCTGGTTGTTTTAAAAACACCATTTTACAAAAAAAATCGAGAAAGAAATGGCAGAGTTGGGTAGGCTTAATTCAATATACTTGCGTTCGGAGTGCGGCCACTTTTTGATGCGCTAATTTATCACCTGTCAGCGTCTTAATCGAGCATCGTATATTTTTATACGTTGGATCTGGTGTTGGGAAAAACTATATAGCTGAGAAAAACCCCACATACTAAAATTATTACCGACTATCTATGTGTAGAATAACCCCTTTTCGGGTTAGGTAACATATTCCGGGGCACCCTGTCCAACACTATTTTAGTATCAATCTCCTTATTTTTAAACTTTTGCTACCTTGGGTTTGCATACTTTTTATTTATTTCTTTGAAAAAAAAATCAATAACTTTCCTTGTTTTACTGTATTAGAAATACAAGCTTTTATAAATGTAAACAGAAAATAACAGAACTTAAATAATATTCTATTATAATTTATAATAATACTCAGCCCAGTACCAGGTATATAAAAATACAGATTAGTATCATTTGTTCAGCTCTATTTTAAGAGTATTTTTATGGTTTTACATGTAAGGGGTAATTAAACATGATTCAGATAACTTGTTATGATCACTAATAAAGCCCAGTCTGCTGGAAGTGGACCTCATTTTATTGAGATGTTTACAATAGGAAACAGCCTAGGTATTAACTGCATCGTAGTAAATCTAATTATTTGGATTTTAATTGTGCAACCAGCTCTATGTTTAGGGCTCAGCTGATGTCAAATTAAAAGGTCTATGTTCTTTGTTAGAATCCATGCTTTTTTTAATGTGGTTCTAACAACTTTTTGGCTTTTAGGTGACAATAAAATTTGATACACATCACGTGTTATATTAGGAATAGGTAATTTGTATTTTCAGAGAATGTATTTTTTGAGAATGTAACGTGGATTTTTTGTTCTAACCGAAATTGGAGAAATTATTATTTTCATTTATATTATTGGACCGACATGTTTTTTTTTTATTTAAATTCATCAAATTTTCTCTAAAATAAAATATATTCAAAAGTACTCACCGTTAAAATTGCGACGTCGATCACGAGCACCGACTATTTTTTTTTTCTTCACTTTTGTTCGTCACAACCAGACACTATAATAATAAAAGTATTTTCTTTTTTTTTTCGTTCCGCGTTCCGCTGCGCGTGCGTTTCGTGCGTGCGACAGGCGCGCACGGTCGGTATCGGTTCGCGAGTGGTGCGCGCCGGGCTATGCGCGCGCTTATACACTTTGACTGGGTTTTGACTTTCGCTGTTCAGTACCCTAGCTAAACCCCATGAGCCCATGAGTTCAAATTAACCCTACCATGTCTAGGGTTAAGATACGTCTTATGAATCATAAAACTGAATAGGCGTTGTTTTTATCTTCACTTGCATACCTAGAAATTTACAAAAAAAAATATATAAGTAGTATATCAGTCATGTACTTCCCATTACTACCTCTGGGGCGCAGTGGGTGAAGGCCCGACAAATGTTTTTAATGTTTGTCTCGGGTCTGGGTGTTTTCTATGTAAAGTATATAAGTAGTAAATTAGTCATGTAGTTCCCAGAATACAAGTTCTGCTTAGTTTGGGGCGAGATGATGCTGTGTGAAAAATGTCCAGGACTATTTATTATTATTTATTACACAAGCTCTGCTTACTTTAGGGCTAGATTATACTGTGTAAAAATGACCAGCATTATTCATTATTGAAAATTATTATTGTTAAAATCAATCGGTAATATATGGATGGCAAATATTGCCGTGGGAAAGTACTGACTCAAAAATAGCATCCCAGTACCATCAACGCGACAGATGGAAAATTGGTAAGCATTTATATACCACTATATCCAAACGGTGAAAGAAATCATACTCAAAGAAACTTAGCTCGATAACCAAACATGCAAAGTTCATCCACCAACCTTCTAAGCTAGTTATTATTGAAATTGTGCCAATATTCTAGCTGGGAACAAGTAGATAACTATTTTTTATATGAAAATTATTTACAGACGGAATAATAAAACTTATTTAAAAAATAAATTTACCCACATGGTGGGTATTCTGATGAATACTCAATATGTAGTTCCGTGAGGATACGGGGTAGTCAGAGGCACGCCAAATATTATGGTTGATACATGTCCTTGTCCATGTTTAGCATAGTACTTAGTTTGCATTCTCCGTGACAGGTTGCAAAACCATCGCCGCATTTATAAGATCAAAATTGTTAATTTGTGTCACATAAAGGAGTATATGCATAAGTAATAAAGATTGACAACAAAAAGGCCGTCATACACAGCACTATGTTAAAGAAGCACTTTGTGCCACTAAAACGCGGTTAGAGTTCATATCGGAACACCAACCCTTAGGCATGGCATGTGCCTTATAATTTTTCGTTCTAGAAAATGCCGGCTTTCTCACGACGCCGTCCTTCATCATGTCGAGTGCGTATAAAAAAAGATTAATTTGAAATTAAAGCCTCCCCACACAATGAACCAGATTCATTACCCTGACAT
The DNA here is from genome assembly GCA_961405105.1 of Perizoma affinitatum. NCBI lineage: Eukaryota > Metazoa > Arthropoda > Insecta > Lepidoptera > Geometridae > Perizoma > Perizoma affinitatum. Next base: position 4,140,273 of record OY560199.1, read on the forward strand.
TTTTAAGCCATCATAGGCATTTTTCTCGTTCCCATGGAAGACGGTGGTTTTTATTACGACAGCTAAAGATAATCGCTTTATGATACTCCGTCTACTAGGACTTCCTTTTTGAGACTAGTCTTTCGATTTTCTCAAAGGATATTGTAACTTTTATCGATTTTTGTATGAGAACGTAGCTAGTTATTTATGAACTCGTGGGAAGGAAACTTCACTGATTAAATTCACTGACTTCGGGGAGTTAAATTGCTACCAAAAATAAATGTCAAGCTGGGACTGTTTTTCTCCAATAATATAAATAATTGTTTAGTATAATAAACAGCCAACAGTCCTGATCCCACACTGATTCCTTGTGTTGTATCAGGGACTACGAGTACAATGGTATCACAACTCCAGGTCCGGAACAACTATCTGCAGTACATGCAAACATCTGTCCCGCAGTTGGAACCTCACCTATTGCGTCTCAGCCAGCTACAAGCCCGTCATGCCACCGAGATCATCAAGGTTGATAAGCCACAAGCTACTTCTTGCCCAGTTGCTAACAATTCCAGCATGTTTAGCATAAGCACCAAGACAACCGTTTTGTCTACATTTTGAAAACCCCGATATTCCCACCACCGATCGCAGCACTTCATAGTGAATTTTGGCATTAAAACCTATGTAAGAATTCTTCAAGACACAAATCAATGACAAAAACCGCATAACAATCAGATAAGCCGGAGATAAATGGTAACAGACAAACAGGCTCCTGTCATAGCGAATCAAAACAAAAACTACTTGCGTTTTTCCTTTCCATCAGAGACAGCTATTGTCTTCTCTTGCGTTAGTTGAGAAGATAATTAGGTACTCCAACTGGCTTCCTACGAAGGCATTATCAATTGGTTGTGCAACAGATAATTTACGGCCAGAACGTATCTCCACGGCGCGGTCACTTATAAACGGCATTGTCCGTCAAAAGTAGCCTGGCTCTGATCCCTAACCCATTGCGTAACTATGCAGCTAACTTCAGGTCGGTCTAGTTATTTTGCTCATACTTAAGTATTAAGTACCTATTCCTATGTTGTACTTTGCTACCTAACTAACGATCTTGGGAAAAGTATTCTCACAAAGTTATCAAAAAAGGTCGTTTCATTTCTATTATTCAAGCAAAGTAATACAAACAGCACATAAACTTAAAACAACTGAGATATGTAATTATAGGTAATTACGTTAAAGGGAGTGGAGGATGAATACAAAAGCACAGACTTTATGGGTAAAACCATAAAATACATTCCCGTAACCTAATAGAAGTGAATCTCCTGCATCAGGCAGTTATAAAAATAATACCCTACAGAAATGGAAATACTGCAACTCATCTGCACTTTAGGCATAGCAGTGTCTGACAGTTTTTTGCTTACGCATATCTAATTATTAGTTCACATCTATGTGCTAAAATTATTATTATCAAAAATGCCTATGGTAACATAATACATATGAGCTGCCTGCCACAATTGCTCAGAAACCTCACAAAAGGCGAAGAAAAAACTGCAAAAACTGAAAATAAAATGGCTAAGAGACATTCTTTAGATTAATGACGAGTTATTACGCACTCGCTAATGTGTGTGTGTTCTCAGAGCAACTTAAAACAAAGCGTCATGCTTAAGATAGATAGTATGAACTGTGATTGTGAAATTAAAACAAACTTTGAACAGAAACCTGTTTACCCTCTTTTGTCGTGTGCTGTTAAATAATTTGTATGAAATCCTGTCGCGCACCATTATGAATCTTTTTAACTTACTGCTTTTTTTTTACACTTCTTGGATACCTTTTTGTTAGTTCCCTCAATAATAAGCTTTTAAGATTCCTTCTATAACTTCCTCAATATTTTTCTTCCACCTTCCACGATTTTCGGATCCATGAATCATCGCAATCGCAAAAAGTCAAGTATGTCCAATGGATACTTGCACTTGTTACACACTTCTGCTTACCAACACTCTGCGCATTACTTCAAAATGATGCGGTCTCAGCAATGGGCAAATAGCGAATGAAACTTTTTCTAGTGATTTACTTTTGACCACAAAGAATTACCTATATAAGAAAGTTGTTACGAATGATGATGTCAAATACGCGCAATATTTTCTCCCATTTCATTCAACGTCCACAGTATATTGTTTACTTACTTAATTGCAAATTATATGTTAAAGGGCTCGTAATCGGGCTACAAAAAAACATCTTCCTGGAAATCTTGCCAAAAGCTCAGCAATATTTACAGCGATACTCTTGCTGCATATGCTTGTAAATTGTGTAATACATTGCCGAGTATATTCCAGCAAGGTCAGGTACACACAAATCAACATAGCAATATGACCCTAAGGTGCTATCTGGTGAACGCCAATATTATTATAAATAATAAGAGAATAGTTCGGGAAGCGATTGAAATCAAGAAGTACCCCAATTTTAATCGTGAAGATGGCTATAGACTCTGTGCGTCCTAGAATCCCGTGATAAACAGGTATTCGCGTCGCGATCCAATTGTGCAGTGCGGTGATACGGTTAGTGTAGTGTACCGTAATGTGAACATGGACTTTTCTGATTCCGAATATGAAATGGAGTAGTTGCGGCTACTGCCTTTATTTCTCAACAATAGCTCCGTATCCCTCGACGATAGTCATCCCGTGCCCACGACTGTTGCAATACGGTCGAAACGTCGGCATATAATAAAAAAGGTAAACGCGACCCGTAAAACTTATATGTAATTATGTTTCGTTTTGATGTTTTCCGTTTATGGATGAACAAACCCGCTAGATTTCTAACACGCTTATATTAGCTTCACTTATAACTAACAAACAATGTAATAAAATCATGGAATTCAATTTTAACCTATTTCTAATTGTCGTATCGAAATGAAATTTATGTATATGCAGTTCGGATGACAATACTATAATATTGTATCTTAGAGCGGATCTGATGATGGAGCCAGGATGTGGATAGTGGAACTCCTCGGTGGCTACTAGTAAACCCCTCGAGTTTGGGCTCATATGATTTGTTTTGATGAGTCTAATTGATTGCACGATTGGTGTCGAAGGTCTGATGATGGGTCCAGGTGGTAGATAGTGATCTCTTCAGTGGCAACTACCAAACCCCTCGAGTTTGGGCTCATATGTTTGGTTTTGAAAAGCGTGTTTTTAGCTTTTTTAAACTACATATTTAATTTGTACCAACACACAAATGAACAGATAAATAAACGAAGTGTCGTTGTAAAAATAATGGTCAGGATGTTCGCAGTCTTGGAACTTAGCTCCAAAGTGCTGAATTCCGTGATCCACATAGACAGTCGAATAAATCTCTACTTAGTATTCCACATTGTGTCCGTAACCAATGACCTACCGACAAATAATACTATACCACAAAGAATAGCGGAATTAGACCTAACAGTTAAGCCGATCGACTGACTGTGGCCAATGAGATCTCATTATTATCATTATTAAGTGAATTATTGTTATCTTATTCAATGAATAACAAATAATGGAAATAACAGAACCATTACACAGATCAGAAAAACATGAAATCATAAAATAAGCAAGCGTGACAGCTAGCTATAAATTTTCACCAGCCACCGTAACTGTTGGTAGGTAGTCCTGATAAATAACCTATCTCTCATCTTTGAGTCAATTTGCTATTATCCACGCATCTGAAAACCTACATACTCTCACCTTTTTGTAGGTAGTAAAAAAACGCAGTTGTTACTTTCTTAAAAATCTTTGTCCATTTAAGACACCACAGACATCACTAAATACATGCACAACTAAATTTACGTCAGGTGTTTTCAATTTAGTTGATACAACCACTAAATTGAAAACACCCGACGTGAATTTGCAACATCGATCGCGGCGTCTCCTAGTGATTTGTGAGGATATAACCATCCTTGAAGACATTCCGATGAGCCATTTTGGAGATAAATAATAACAGATTAAGAAACAAACACACGAACAAATAAATGTTATGGCAAATGCATTTAGAGGTTCGTTACGTCGCCGATAAAACGAGGTAGGAACACGTCATCCGACAAATTATCATAGTGACGTGGTGTATTACAACCTGTATATTCTCTATCCGAGATTAGACCTGCACAACTACGCTAATAATGAAACTAAAACAAATATATTTATTGCAAATTGCATATAAGTAGTTTTAATCAAAAACTCGGTGTGTGGTCTTCACTTCACCTACTTACAACAATAATCATATTCATAAATTCAAAGCTCTTTGTTAAAACTTAATAGTGCAAGTGTAATAAAATGTATCCTATTTAGTACGCCAAAAGAGGATAGGTAACGGTCGTCGTAGATACGTATGCAAATTAACAAAAGTATCTTCCTTAGTTTGTCTAGTGCCGTTATGGTCACTGGAGCATTTATTTTAAAAAGTTAATTTCTTTGCTACTTTGGTCACAATTTATAAACGAATTTTGATAATAATTAGATAAACAACAGACGTAGGAAGTATGCTTAGTAATAGGGTCTCGTTGGCACTGTTTAGACTATAAAATCCTGAAAAAGCTAGATTAATTAAGAATTAACAAATTGTCTAAGCTTACACAAACACACTTTTAGGGTTAAAACATTGTATAAAATTCTAATACAAAAGACTTCAACGCGTTTTCATTGTGAGAATGTGATACGTAAATAACTTAGTTACTTAAATAGCATAACGTTTGGTAGGTATTTCAACAGTTCTGAAAGATGCAAAGCATTGTACGGTAGGTAACTTAGATGCTATCAAAGTTCGTATGCATCAGATATCATCATGAAGTGGTAATTAGCAGCCGTGTACAAAGTTTTTCTAGCTGCGGGTTTTCTTCGCGTGAAATTCGATAGAAATTTTCGTTTTCGCTCAGCTACTTAGTAGATAGATCGATTAGATTGTTATGAACTAGACTGTATCCGAGGAGGCATTGTGTCTGAGCGCATTGTACCTAAACTAAGTAAGTAGCCGACGAAAGTGAGATTACCCAAATCTATGTCTGTCAATCAATAGTCAATTCTTGTCAGAATCTGTCACTCTGAAAATCTGTATTTGTTCGGCCAAAAAAGGGATGGAGTAGCATGCTATGTTCACATTTTTAAATTACTAACAGAATGTCCTGTTATCAATAAATAAAATAATAATAAAATAATAATAAATAATGCTGGATATTTTCACACAACATCATCTAGACCTAAAGTAAGCAGAGCTTGTGTTATGGGAACTACATGACTGATATACTACTTATATTTTTTTTTTTGTAAATTCATGAGACAAATATTTGCAGATGCAAATATGCTATGATTGTTATGTGTACATATCAAATTGTGAATCAAATAATAAAAAGTACCAATTTACCCTACCTGTTTCGAAAGATATTAAGGAAGGACTATCAGTATTGTCATCAATATCCTGTCTTATACGCCCTATAAGCGTATAAGACAGGATATGATAAGAAAAGTCTATATAGGCCTCTCAAAAGGTGCAATTCGAAAAGATTTTAAACTACCAACTTTCCGAAAACTTTGAGATGTTATCGGTCCATCGGGGGGGTTGTCTTCCTACACTTCGTATAATAACGATAGATAGATAAGATAGTCAATATAATTGTATGATATAGTATCAAACCAAAATGCAGGACGTAATAAGATAACTCCCAAAACAGTAGGTACATTAAAGTCTTAATTTCCGATCAAATAGCACCGATAAATAAAATTAAAACGAAAATTGTTAATTGTTGGCCTTCTCAATTTCAAATGAGAGTTTAAATAATATTTTCATTATAAATAAATTATATTATTATACATATTTACAAAATAGTATATAAGTTCAGTATCAGTATCGGGGCTAGATGATGTTGTATAAATAATTATGTTTCTAATATGTAAGATCAAAGTAACCTTCATTACCAGGAACCTGTTTCTACAAATACGAAACATTTTGAGAAGCAAAACTGAAAAAAAATACAGTAAACCAAAGGGTGTTAAATTTATTTCGTTCTCACCTAGGGCCTCAAGTCTACCGGGCCTGATTCTGCGAAGAATTCTTATCAGCTTTTATAAATCTATTGAATAAACCACAAAAGTCGAACAAACTACTGAAGAGTGTCGATTCGCGCTATGTTAGAGTCCCGAAGTTGCATCGCTTGTAAGTATAGTTTTTTTTAAACTGGCGAAATCATAACTTGTTATTAATCAACAAGATTGATTGGAACTCTCGAAATTCTGAAGCATCAGAAATAATATACATTCATCTCTGCAATCTTGTTAATACAATTCCTTCTGGGCTTTATCAAAAATGAACATAGAGTTGAAACTCAAGGGCCTCAATGAATTCCTCAATTTCATAATAGACTGGAAGCTAGTTTAGATTTACTTACGTCAACCTTGCGAATGCACCGTTTGTGTTTGAGTGCCTTGGCTAAGTCCATGGCAGTCATCTAACTTGACAAATCAACAAAAAAAATTAACGTTTACTTATCTGATGGAAATATATCTATATATATATCTGATTACTGCTGTACTTAAATGTTTGAAAAGCGAAATTTTTATCGATAAAACCATCATCATTGCCAATAATACAAGTAAAAATACGCTCACGACTGAATTTCCCAAGATTTCATCCTCAAATAAATACCCAGTGAATAGATCTTTGAGCACACCAAGAAGTACAACCAAACATTACCTAAGAAACATTCTTGCATTTTGCAAATAGTTTGACAAGTTACAACCTATCGCCGCTTATTAAACCACTAACTGCTGGTACATGCCTTCGATATTTTAGTTCTTGAAATTTTCGATAAATATCGATATTTCGATATTTTAGTTTTCCTTCACCGTTTTGAGCACGTGTTGATGCGCACATACTTTGCAAGCTAGCAACACGGAACTGGAACTGTTGGCAGACAGATTTTTATCCGCCACTAGGGCGGATAAAATCTGTCGATAATACACGTCAAGTCTTTGCCTGAGATATATGCAGGCGGCGTTGCTCTCAGACTATAAACTGTACTCCATTTAGCAGTTTTAAATCGAGTCACGACACATCATTCAGGTGTTAATTCGTTAGAAAATTAATTGTGTATAGAAAGCTTTAACTTTAATCAATGCTTTTATTTTATCAGTAGTTTTATTGTATCAGGAGTAACTATTATTACGCAAGTTCTGAAATAGGTATTCTCGTGTTATTAATTGTAAGTAACTTTTTGACTTTTTGAGTGGTGAACTCTTAATAGTAATAAGGTATGTTATGTAAGTAAATTAAGAATTGAATCAGATTGAGAACCTTCTCGTACCTACTGCATCGTGTATCCGAAGGGGAGCGTAGAATTCATGGAGGTTGCGGTGTTCGTCGTGGCGTATGTTGTTCCAATTTTTCCAAAGCATAATGTTTTCCAGCTAAAAATGATGAAGGCCTTATTGATAGGAACTTGGAGTATCTACCCCTTTCTATTTAGCGTTTAATTATTTTATCATACCCATTCATGAGTGAATGTCGGAAATACCCATACGAACGATTTTTACTTATTACATACAGAACCGAAAAATTTAAGTGACGTGTATTAGTTATGAAAATTTGCGTATCAAGCATAAGGTTATCGCGTTCGATTCTCGCTAGGTTTATATTTTTAGTAATCCTAAAATCTTTTGAACATATATAAATAGCATAATCGCACGTGGTCACACGCTGAATTCGACACTACATTAACTTTCATCTGATTCATAGTAAGTATACGTGTATGTATTTTAAATAAATGCCTCTTAACGTGTGCAATTTAAATAATTTGCTGTTATAATAAAACTCGCATATTTTTAGCAATAGCAAATAAAGCCAGCAATCAGTGAATCATTTTGCAAAACATTTGCTGCAAAAAAATTAAAGCGCGAACATAGGTGTCAATTATCTACAAATTACGTCCGAATTCAATGCGAATTAGATGACTATCTAAGAATGGGCAGTCGTGATCTCAATAAGATAATGTCTAGCAAAAACAACGAGATTGTAAGACAAGTTTACACTTGCGTGCGGCGGGATTTGGAACTATGAAGTTCTAGAGAAAATGTTAAACGAGATTTTGCTTTGCGAAGAAAGTGGCGCCTCTTATGCAATGGCGCTAAGGATTGCCCATTCTAATATCTGATCTGTTCATTACTCTTCACTTTCGTTTAGACTTCATTTAGCTCAATTACAATGGTATTAGCGATTTGTTTTATTTTGGATGAGTCTGTTTGGAGAGATTCGTGAATGCACTTGATTTCTATTTTGATTATGAGCATGAGGAAGAGTTAATAAATCAATTGAGACGTAAAAAAAGTAACTTGCGATAATGTTGGTAAATTAGTAACTTTTCAACAGCCATTGAGTTTGCTATGTCTACTTTGATACAGGCTGATTTCACTGATTCCATGACTGGCTGTTCCCAGTATTCATACCGACAAGTTTCCTATCATCCTGTAAATTTTTAAAGGGTCGACAACGCGCGTTATTCCTCTAGCATTGCAAGCGTCCATAGGCTACGGTAAACACTTACCAACAGTTTGGCTGTTTGCTTTTTTGGCACATAAGAATTAAAAAATAAATAGGTACGTCCTTACAATTCAAATACTGACTCTTTCTATATGCCTGCTAATTAGTTGAGTAAGCAATAGCGTACTCTACTAATTAGTAGATTAAACATAATTTTAATAAATTTTGCTTTACCTAAACTACATAGTTCAATTCAGTACGCATAACGAAGGAAGGATCTCTCAAACGGTCAACGAAATGTCAGCATTAGAATTTATTTATATTATTATACAATGTAACTTACGGACTAACTTAGTAGGTACAAACGCGTTACAATGTACAATGAAACAAGTACGGTAGCGTTGACTTTACCTACCTTATCATAAAATATCTAGATCTAGGTAGGTATTGAGCAAGCATATCGTTGAGCAACGCTCACTCTCGAGCAGTAGATGCGTTATTCACGTACCTAGTTGCTATGCAGGTAAAGAACTAGTCGTAGTTTATCAAAATATGGCATAATTGTAATTCTTTTATTTTCTAATCAAAATAATATTACTAAATAAAACGTTTGGGTAAATAGGCCTACAGCTGCGTTTACCATCGGTCGAAGTGTAGCCAAACGAAAACCCATTATCATTCTTATTTTAGTTAGTAAAGTATAGAGTTTAGAAGTAAGTTTACGACTAAAGTTAAGAATTTGGTAGGCAATCCGAACTAAGTATAGAGTTTGGTAGGCAATGCAAACTAAGTAAATAGTTTGGTTGGCAACTTGGCAAAGTAAATAATTGCGAACCAAAATTTCAAATAATTATGTACTTATATTTTTATTTATTTATTTTGTTGCTAACTTAAGAGCATAGTGAACACTCAGTTTCGTTAAACAGTATGTCATGGAACAAAAATACCGAACTTGAGTTTAGTATTAGCGACAAGAGAATATGCAAAATAGTAGCAGACTCCGATAAGCGTTATACTGCCTATCAGCCTACATGCCCAGATGCAGCTAGATTCACAGCAGAGTGGGGTTTGATTTGGCTCGGGATTCTTCAGGGGTTTCACATTGTGTTTGTGAATTCTGTGGAATGGAAATGAGGCAGTCGGAAGAGCAGATTTTCGAATATATTGAAATCACAAGAATCTTTTTGAATTATCGTCTTAGGCGTCAAACGGCCGAAATATCGTTCTGAATTCAGAACTGGGATATTTTATCATCTACGAAAAGGTAGCTTCGAACATTTCTGAAAATTCAGAAACAACCATGTGCAAACAATAAAATTAGAATCGGAATTCAAGGCTAGGTGTGCTTACTCCTACAAAATGTATGGAAAGGCCGGAAAGTTTCTGAAATTTGTTATTCTGAATTTAAAATCTGAATTCAGAAACACATTTCAGCGTATACGGCTGATACGGCTTTTTATATTTGTGCAATGCACATTTGTCGAATCAATGCCGTCAACACCGATTTGTGGTCGATAAGTTAGTATACATAGGTATAGAAAGAAACAATAATCACACAAACTACTTACATTACTTGCACCATTTCCTATAAAAGTTGATTAACTTTGTAATAACCAGGTGCCATCGGCCATATATCTGCAAAAATAAACGTCAATTATCAAATCTGGAAGGCTGCGCCATCATGCCGAGTTTAATAACTCTTCATATTTATCAAGTATTTCCCTCAATCATCATAGAATTTTGGTTTCTACCAATGATACCTGCTACAGTACTGTAAACGGGTCGTAGGTACCAGGTATAAAGTAGCGTTGGAAGAATTGCAATTTCCATCATGATAGAAAAAAATAGGTTATTATTTAGAAATCAAGTTACCTGCAACTGGCGAACTAAGCTGATTCTACGGTACCTTAAAGTTACTTAAGGTATGCCTACCTATTTACCTACCTACGTACTATACGTCTGTAGGTTAAGATAATAAGACGCTCGTTATCTGTGGTGACTTCAACGTTGATTTTCCATTAACGAAATGTAATAAATCTCATCCTCTTAGTGACCTAATGCGCACTTTCCTGTTAACACAATCAATTTTTGGGTATACTAGAATTACAACAACTTCTAAATCGGCAATCGACAATATATTAACGGACGGAAATGTTATTCAGTCTTCAATCTCCATGGGGATAAAATCTGATCACAGAGCCCAAATAGCTAGATTCGAGTGTGGCTTACAAATTAAAAAATGTGAGCCACGAATATCGGATTGAGGAACTGAAACATGCACTTGTTTACTCACCGGCTCTATGCGAGAAACAAAGTTTCAATGATTTCTTTAAAGAAACAATGGAACAGATTAATCGATTTTTACCCTTAAGGACAAAAAGCAGTAAAAGTTTTGTTAAAAAAAGTACTGACTGGGTTACAAAAGGCATACTTATATCTCGTGAGAAGCTCTTTCTGATGTATGATCTTCTGCAGCAATATGAAGATGATAGGTTAAGAAATTTTGTTAAAACCTATAGTAAAATTTTTAAGCAAGTTTCTATTGAAGCGAAAAAAAACGCACTAAGAGATAGGATATTAGACTCGAATAATAAAATAAAAACTTCCTGGACTATAATCAAGGAGTTAACAGGGAAAACGATTAGCGATATGACAGATTCAATAGGAATACGCCTACCTAATGGAAAAATAAATCAAGATAAGGAAATGGTAGCAAACTATTTGAACAACTATTTTGTTAATATTGCAGACCATTCTACTAGCCACCTAAAAACTAACTTGGACATGTCTAACTCTTATACAGAATCATTTTTGGTTGACAATAAAATAGTAATAAAGCATCAAAGCAATATATTTTATAAAGCTAATGAGTTCGAAATTTTCAAAATTATTCAAAGTATGAAGTCAAAGACATCTACTGACTACTGGGGATTATCATCTAAAATCATCAAGTCTATCGCAAGTGAATTGACTGTCTCACTCACTACTGTCATAAATGAAACTCTAGCGACAGGTAACTTTCCAGATTTGTTAAAACTTGCCAAGATTATTCCGCTCCATAAAAAAGGGGATAGTCATGACGCTCAGAATTATAGACCCATATCGTTATTACCGATTCTGAGTAAAATTTTGGAAAAGCTTATGTATATGAGGCTTGAAAAGTACATAAATGAACATAAAATACTAAGTAATAAACAATACGGGTTTCGAAAATGTAGATCAACAACAGACGCAGTGGCAGACATAATTAAAAACATTCTCAATTCATTAGACTCAAAATTGGGAACATGGGGAATATTCTGTGATCTATCTAAAGCTTTTGACTGTGTCAGTCATGATATTCTCCTGGCCAAACTTGAACTCTATGGCCTCAAAGACATCGATTTGCTTCTTTGTCGTTCTTATCTTTCCTCAAGAAAACAAGTAGTAGACATCAATGGGACAGTATCTAGTGAGAAGAATATCAAATATGGAGTACCACAGGGATCCATACTTGGCCCTCTGTTCTTCTTACTATACATTAACGACATCAGTTCTTGTATAAGTGATGATGACGTTGACATTTTTATGTTTGCCGATGACATATCACTAATAATTAATTGCGGAATAAGAGATGACATTTTACATAAAATAAATACTGTAGTTGATAAATTGACAAAATGGTTCGAATGTAATAACCTATTATTAAATCTAGATAAAACTAATTTGATACATTTCTCACTAGCTACAAACACAAAAAATGTGCAGTCAGCTCCAGAGTCTAGCAATCTACCAATAAACCATGTCAACGCTATTACTTTTCTTGGCTTGAAGTTAGATTCTAAGCTGATGTGGAGAGAGCATATCGATTGTCTGGCTAATAAGTTAAGCTCTGCTTGCTATGCTATTAAGAAAATCAAGGAACTTTGTGGACTGGAAGCTGCAAAATCAGTCTATTTTGCATACTTTCATAGTTTAATGACATATGGCATCTTAATATGGGGGAATGCAGCAGAATCCCAGAGAATCTTTATACTGCAAAAACGAGCAGTCAGGTACATTTTAGGTCTCAGATCAAGAGACTCATGTCGTGAGGCATTTAGAAAACTAAATATAATTACTTTTAAAGGAGCATACATTCTACAATGCCTTAAATACATAAAAAAAAACCAAAATAATTTACCGACTCTAGGAGAATTTCATCATTATAACACAAGGCATGGTGGCAACATTCAGCTCCCAAAGTGTAGGTTAACTAAAGTGTCAAAAAGTTACCTCTGTAATGGAATACAACTTTTCAACAAATTACCAAAAGATTTTAGAGATCTAAGTTGTAGTTTGTTTATGAGAAAGATGAAGAAAATTATGGTAAGGAAGTGTTATTACACATTACAAGAAGCCCTGGATGATATTAGTAGTATCTCTGTCAGTGTATAGGTTGTTGTGCTGTCCTTTTAGATGTAGGTAATTTAATACTATGACCTAATGTATTACTTTGTTCAATGCTTTGACATAATTATATATAATTAATCCTTTGAAAATGACAATGCCCCTTTACAGCAGCAGATAGGATAATGTGACATTGACACAAGTTATTTATTCTAGTTTTATGATTTGACATATAAACATTATTTATTTATTTTTTTGTTTTGTTGATTGTTTTTGTGTACTTAAAATGTGATTTGACATGAATGTAATTTATTTTAGCTTAGTTTGTAACTGTGATTTGACAATACCCCTTTACAGTAGCTTAATTATTATAAATATTTTAATTGTATTTTATTTCATACATTGTCTGTATGATTATGTATTAATTTAATTTATTTGACCAAAACCCACTCGGAAGTCACAGTGTCTTGTCTGTTTTAATGGATTGTAATGGCTTTAAATAATTTATTGAATGATTTGTGTATTGTATAATCTGACATAACCAAGTGTACTGTAAAGTTCCTACGGTGAATAAATGAGTATGAGTATAAATGAGTATGAGTATGGGTTGAGGATCAGTCTCTGCGAAAGTAGGTACGTAAGGATAAAATCTCGCTTCCAAGCAAAGCCTCGAGCAGAGCGTTTAATGAGTAGGTAGAAATATAAACTTGACCATTAATTTAGCGCCACCATTGAGGTGAAGGATGAAGTAAAAGAGACTTGCAAATTTGATAGGTAGGTAAGTATAATAGGAACTTGAATTTGTAGAACTTTGAAACTATCAGTAAGTATAAATTTATCATGATACCCTTCGTCTTTTGTGGAAGACATCATTTCTTGCCATGGGATGGCAAGAATGTCTTTGTATATAATGAACTTTTTGAAATTATTATGACTTTGGTTTCTTTTTTTATTATGGCAATGGCGTTTAATTTAATTCAACCAGCCCTTAAAATATGTTTTTCTAGATAAATAAAATTTTTTTACGAATTCAAGCACTTTTGATCATTATTTTCCACGCCAAAAATAGTAAATTTTATCATTCTCGATTTTATATCAAAAACAAGATAATCGTAATCGCTGATTTTCCTTTTCACATTTAACAAGTATACATTTCAAGTTCAAAATATCAGATGTTTTTGTAGGTTTCCATTTGGTACACGAATGTATTCACTTCCCTCTACGCTCAACGCTACTCTTTTGCAACGACGAGGTCGTGACCGTTGCACTGCAACGCGATTAGTTGCGGTTTCTCATTGTTATTTGCAGTACAATTTGGCTTTGTTTACATACAATGTTCCCTATACTTTATGTACCTATTTACCTGGTTGGATTATCTGTGTAGTAGGTACGATCTTCACGTTATTGATTTAGTAGGAAATCAGGGTTCCGTTACTGTCAATTTACGAAGGTATATTGAACTGGTGTCCCTACCTGATGTCTCGTACCTAGTTTATTTAGGTAGGTAGGGTCAAGTGGCACACAGCAGGCTACAGTGGCTCAGTGACAGTACCTATGCGGGAATATACAATTTATCAACCCGTTTATTTAATTGGATTTCCGATAACTTTAAGAGTTAACTTTGGGACCCTACACACCCTTCATAGATAGCGTATTTTGGGCAGCTCTTCCATTATTCGAGAAAATAATAATAGGTACGTACCACGTATGTAGGTACGTACTTTCTAAATATGTATTAGTTAGGCTTAGTGTACTTACTGCTTCCTCTTGTCGAATTGGGGATTATAATGAACGTAGTTTTTATCAGCAAGATATAGTATGAAAAAGAAAAATGCTATCAACACCCCGAAAAAGGCAAAAAACTCGATGTACCAGAGCACATTGGTAAAAATTCCGTGCATTTTGTATTATTTTCGAAATTTTTATGATTATAGGTAGGTACTATAGATTTTAGTTTTGATAGCTCAGCCATAGAAGAAATAACGGAACGTAGTGGTTATTTCATCTATGGAAATGTAGCGACATCTCTGGCTACATGATTGAGCTACGTTCCATCACATCAACAAAGAGTTACCACATTCAATACATAGATGGCGATCGCATCGAAGTTTCTATATCACGCAAGTAGAGTTTCAACGTAACCTGAACATTATTTAACACCTCCGACAAACAACTGTCGGTCCTAGGACCCCGAGCAAGTGGATCAGATGGATCAGTTCGATATAAAATCTTCCCCTTTGCACCAACCGTGTTCTCCATAGAAGACGTTTAAGCTCAGCTTTGATCGTAAGCTTTCCAGGTAAGATTTATTTTCTGCCAGATTTTCATTTTGTGTCTTGTCAAAAACATTTTCTAAATCTAGATTGTTTTTGACACAGACTACTAGGATGGTAACGCATGTTTTTGACAAGGCATTTATTTGTAAATACTTTTACATCGTAGCGAAGTCCGAAATTTTTGCGAAGAACTTAATCTCTTATTAACCCCAATTAAAACTCTTTTCTGCCTGCCTTTTTGGCATATTTAGTAAACGTTTTAATAGGTTGGCAGGATTTTCAGTAAGTGCCCTAATACCTACCTACGAAAGAATGCCGAAATAATCTCGTCCTATTATTAAAAATGCGAGTAATGAAACGTATGTTTTTGTCTCAAAGATAAATGTATTCAAAAAAATGCTCTATTGATAGTAAGATGCTCTATTACGCATACTCTATAGATGTAAAATAATGTTTTTAGATTGGATATGACAAAGGCGAGGCAAACTGTGAATTTTGTAAATCTCTTTTGCGTGCACATTAAAAGTAATTGAGAAACATGCAAAACTTAAATAAATACGGAACAACCGTTCTACGTTTATAAGCAACTTAGTATTTTTATTTTATCCATTATAATTAAATATTATATCGATTAAGGCAGGTTTACGTTGAATAAATAGACTTTTTTCTACAAAAAGAAAAATAGGCTAAATATTTAGATATTTTGTCCCGGACTCGGACCAGCTGGTCTAGACTTGGTAATGGCGACACTAGCTTATCTCACTTCTATGTCACCTAGCTGTGTATGTCATTTTAAGTGACGTCTGTCTGTTGTATTGTTTGTTGGTTAGAAAACCGACCAATTTTTGTAGATATACCTAAGCCAAAATGATCCTTCTACTAGATTTAGCAAAATTCAGACCCAAACTTCGCATTTATTTATATAGTGTTCGTTCATAAATCAATAGAGGCATAGGCCTGTTATCAAAAACTTCGAGTGGTGACTGCCTCAGTGTTGTGATATTTTATTTGTCTTTTTGTATACAATCACTAGTCACAATTAAGTCCTAAAGTATGCAATAAGCTATTTATTATGTATGACCACGAATTGGACGATAGAAGCATGAAGGGAACCCTACGAGATTGGCGCAAAGCGCTGCGGACTCCAGCCACGTATCGAGTCGGGAATGCAGTGAGAATACAACCACAGTTCATCCATCTCGTGTTACTTATAGGTGGTTTGCTGTTACTCTTGTTATATTACAACTGGTGGACTAGCAATCAAGTGTATACAGCATGGACTACGCCACTAAGGCCATACAATAACACATATCCCTTGACCGAGCCTTTTGTATCTGGCGACCTTGTCACATACAAAATAGGTATTATATCAGATTTGGACACGAATTCTAAGAGTGATAAGCCGCACACTTATATTAGTTATTTCAAGAAAGGATTTCTAAGTTATAATAGAGTTAAAGAGTATGTCTCGGTGACATGGGATGTAAAGCCAGCTACTGTGTTATCATCAACTTACTCGCACAAAGGGAGAGGGATGGAGCTCTCTGAGCTGAATGTCTTTGATGGCAAGCTGCTAACCTTTGATGATAGGTCTGGGATGGTAAGATTTCTTTATTTTTACAACCTTACAATTCTGTTGTCACCAGTTTTATCGCATTACCCTGTTTGATCAGGTTGAGATCAGCAGTTGAAAAGTGTAATGTCGGCTAGTAAGATCTAAAGTGTAGAAATTGATTGCTTATTATAATGTGGCCATGCTGCCACATTCATGTTTTATGGCTACATTCAAACAGTTTGAATAAGAAGTTGATATTAGATTTTTTGCATGGGTAAAATAAATTGATCCTGCTTAGCTCTCTGTTCCGTGTATTCAACAGCTTCAGGATTGTTCTAAAACATGTCCTACAGTCCAAAATTCAAAGAATGATTTCTGCATAAAAGAGCATATTATTACTTTTCACATCTAATTTCCATGCACTCTCTCTTGTTGCGAACCGTTTTATAATTGTATTGTATGTTAGTATTTTTACAAAATTAAAACTAGTTTCTAATACTAAATTACTTGTTTTTCTTTACAAACCAAGAAAAAAATGCTACATTCACATTGAGGCTAGTCAGACAAATTTCTATCTTCTAATTTGTAATTTCTAAGCCTATTGTCCTGTTTGTGGAGCCTGTCCTTTTGACACAAAGGCCTCCTCCAGTGGTACAATCGGATGAAATTTCGCCCCGAAACTTTGGAATTACATTTCATGGTAGCTATGCAGGTCTTCTGCCATAATCAGATATTATGTGGGATGAGGTACCAGGGGTCTTTTAAACAGCACCATAAATTTATCAATCTCGATATTGAAGTCAAATTTAATAGCACATTTGATTGAACTGAAAAGTGTTTATTTTTTACCCTGCAATAAATTTAAATCTTATAATATAAAAATCATACTCTTTTCATTCAATCAAATAATTATTCTACTTTGACTGGTGGCAGTTCTATAGTAGCATTAAAAGACCACATTAAGATGTCAGATTAAGCTATATGGAAGGCCTTCAGGCTTAAAACAACAACACCAGAGTTAGCCATTAGCTCTACAAACTTGCTTAGTGGTTAATTTTGCAGGTTTTTGAGATACTGCACAGCAAAATGATTCCGTGGTTGATTATACCAGATGGGAATGGACATGTGGAAAAAGGATTCAAAACAGAATGGGCCACAGTGAAGGATGAGGTGCTGTACCTCGGGTCCATGGGCAAGGAATGGACGACAGGTAGCGGCGCATTTGAAAACTATGACCCCATGTGGGTGAAAGCTGTGAGCAAAGATGGAGAGGTAAAGTGCAATTTTAAATATTATACTAAAAGAAAATAGAGGGGTCTAGGATACAACCCCTCAAGCCAGGTGTCATTGCCTAAGATGACTATAATAATAGGATGTCATAGTAATAATTAGGTTGGAGCAATGGAACTTAGCTAAATAGTTTTATCACAAAACAAACCAAAATTGTATTTTTGTTTGCCATGCATCTGCCAAAATATCTGATGAATACTGATGATGTGCACGCAATAAAGAGATGGCAAGAATTTGACTCCTCTCAAATTAGTTTACGTGTCGCTCTTCTTCGTGTTTATATTGAGCATGTTTTGAAATCACGACTTAACTTAATAAAACTAAATACATGGACAAGGTCTTCACACGTGAGACGACCTCGGTGGCGCGGCGGGCGGGGAGTCGACTGAGACGTAATAGGTTTGGGTTTGATTCTCGCTGGGGGATAAATGTGTATGTTCCAGATATTTGCTCCGGGTACCTGATACCCAGATAGAATACAGGGGATCCTAGTGTGTAGGTGTTTATTTATTAAACAAAAAAAAACAAATTCCAATCCATGTTGAACCAAGTTAAACCTTTACAAATCAATTTCAGGTACAACACCTAAGCTGGGTTAACCAGTATAAATCCATTCGCAGCTCCATCGGTATATCCTGGCCGGGGTACATGATCCATGAATCTGGGGCTTGGTCTCGGAGCAAGCGACGGTGGAACTTCCTACCGCGGCGTTGCAGTTACGAGCCATACAATGAGACCAAGGACGAACTCATGGGCTGCAACTACTTGATAACAGCTGATGAGGAGTTCAAGAATGTCAAGGCTGTTGAGGTAGGTATTGGCGCCAATTCTCTTGTACACCAACACAACTGAATTTAAACTGTCGCTCTTTTACTGATAGTGCACTCAAGAAATAGATGGCAATAATTTGACTACTGTCAAATTAGATTACGTGTCGCTCTCTTTCGTGTTTAAAGTCAGCATGTTTTGAAATCACGACTTCACTTGTATGTAAAACTGTAATCCAACTAATTCGACAGTTCTTATTGTTGTTTAATTTGTGTTGTTATATCAGGGGTCGGCACAACATGTGCCTACCCCTGATATACTTATTATATATACTTGGTCTCACGTAATCTGGACTATGGACAAGAAGATGATGATGATGTACAAGGGAATCGACGCTATTTTTAGCTCTGATGGTAGTGATACAATTCATTGCACATATGTATTGCAAACCACACAGGTTTGCAATACATATGTGCACATTAAATCTTAATAATTGATCCTTTGAACACAAAAAAAATTAACTAATTTAAGTTTGGAAATTGATTTTCTGCACCTGTCTTTGACTGCCCTTTACTTGGTATCGTCATAGACCTACGCACTGAGAATGTGACTGAGGTCGTCCGTCATGGGGAATTAAGTCGTGAGCAGTTATGGTAGGTACATGAAATTTGCTGCGACATTAAATCACGCAGTCTCCGAATATGCTGTTATCAAACCAGCGATAACGCAAATGAGCTTACCTAACACATTATCCGGCAGATAAGTTTGCACATCAACTGTGCGTGGCGTGTTCCACTGATAGCGATTGGTTGAGACTTACAAACGTATACTAACTCGAAATGTTTTGGCTACACTTTTGGTTTTTGTTTAAATAAATAAACATCCTACAGTCATAAAGATAATCCTGACCCCACACTAGGGTTCCTTTATTCTTGATTGTAGACACAGAAAATTTATATAAAAACCTTATACTTATATTACTATTAAAACAAACAATTTCTTCCTTTTCAGATCACAAAAAGGAATCCAAAGCTTGGCTTCTCTTCGTTCAAGTTCATCCCGGGAACGAATGACGAGGCCATAGTAGCTTTGAAAACGACAGAATTCGAAGGGAAAACCTCAACTTACATTACTGCATTTACTACTGAAGGAAAAGTGCTGCTTAAAGACACTCACATCGAGGACTTGAAGTATGAAGGCTTTGAGTTTATATGAATGAATAATAGTACTAATTGGAATCGAGCCCTTTATTCATAATACATTAATAACTTTATCTATGCCGTATCTCTGTCTCAACCGGCTTAGCAAGAACAAGACAACAGATTTTTCTATGAGAAGATATATTATCTTTCAGTAAGACGAAAGAGTTGTATGGAATTATCGTGGTTTAGTATTTGAGGATATTTTTACGACTATACCACGTACTTCACTATTCACTTACTGATGTTCCGGTAAAAAATCTCTAACAAAATCGTTGCCCTATTATATGGGTACTCAGTTATGCTTCTGGTGCTGAGTCTAGAGCATACTTATATTGAATAAATAAAGTTATACAGTTATTTTGAAAAGGGGGTAAAGGCTGTAGTAAATTAAATAAGGTAAAATATGGAATCATTCATATGTTGGCATAACACAGGCTACTTTGTGCTGGTGGTGCTATGGAAATGAGAGTGAAGCTGGGGGCAGAACTAGTTAATTACCAACTACTAAAATATTTGCAGACCTCTTAAACATTGGTCCCGCAACGGGCATCAAAATCGCGAATCTCGCGTCGCATCCAAGGTTCCTCCCGCTGCGCCATGGTGGCCGTAGAATGTGATAGAACAGTTGTATTGTTTTTGTAAATAATGTGAATATATTTTAGTTTTGTTATGTGAAAGTTTTATTTAGGTTAGTTGATTAATCCTAAAATAACAGTTGGATAAATTCAGTTTATGATGGGGGTATATATACCCCATTATTTTCCTACCGCGCACGTCATCCAGAGAATGTATAAAGATGGTAGTTAGCCGATCTTGTCAAAAATATTTTCCATAAAATATCTATCAAGTGCCTAAACTAACCAAAAGTACTGTGTAAATTGGGTAGGTAAGTTGGTCGATTCCAAAATTGTAACTGTAGTAATCATTTTATAAATGAAAATATGGCAAATTACCACTGTCTCGTCGATTTGCTCACGTTTCGTAACTAATTTAAAAGCTCTTTATTATTTTTATTATGATCCCCGAAGCGGTCGACGTTCGACCAGCGAATATTAAACAGTGGTATTTTAATGCAATATCAAGTTTATTCAAAATAATTTCATAAGGCATATTAAAAACTATACAACGTTTAAGTGCAGTTTACAACTACATAACTACATACATCTCCTAACCAAATCTATTGGCTTATACTAAGCTTACAGATTGAATAAAAGTTTACACAAAGTGAGCTGAAATATTGTGATTACATTTAGACAAAACAGCTACCGACAAAATTGTGATTACATAAATAAGAATAGTTACAAACTATTATTCGAAAACACCATAGAAGGTACATCTTACCACGAAATATCTACAGCACCTTACAATATATTAACAAACCACGCCAGTGTAACATTGACGTTTTTTTACATACATTTTGACACCAGTCTTACTCGGCCAACAGTTTAATTGGTTACTGAGACTATAAATAATTTTAAATCGGCGGATTAAGGTACGCTTTAATACCTGCTTAATATAGCATTTGATATAAAATGTATTTGATTCAATAATCCAGTGGTGACAGTAAAAATATAATTATAAAATTCATTCAAAACTGACGACAGATAGTTTGGTCAGTGGCTCCCAGGATCTAAGTCTTGTTTGTAAATACGGGTGTCCAAATTGTCTCAACCTATTCATCTGTATTTTTGTTCAAGTCATTTACGCCAATTTAATGTACCTACTGATACTCGTAGGTCAAAACTTTAGTGTTTAATTCTAGAGGTTTCCTCATTTCAAGCCAATAGTTCGCGTAATTTGTTCGAACACCGTCCAGGCCATAGCAGCCATGAGGGTACGTCGAAGCATGCGCGGTACAGCTCCCTTGAAGTAACCTTTGAAGCCGTACGTCTGAAAAAACAGGAAATAGGGTAAGTCAATAAAAAAAAACTCAAGTTATATGAGATATAGAGTTTGAAAGGGAACAGAACCTAGCACGAATGTTGCTAGCAAGAGCAACACCACAAAATCGTAGAAATACATGGTTTGTCTGCATAAATAGCCTTTCAAGAACAGGGGAATGAACTTCGTAGCCCCAGCCATCACAGTAGCTTTAAATTTTAATTGTATCCATAGTAGGGCCTATGACTCGCTGTCGTCGGTGCGGCCATAAAACGTGGCAGCGAAACAGAGTGTATGTCGTTCTCACTCGTACTAGTAGGCTATGCGAAAGTATGCTTTAGAAAATTCGACAAAGCATTATTAATTAGAACTAAGCACCTATTTATAGGGAAGTGCGTGATACCCAAGCCAAATTGCCCTTTCATATCAATCTCACAATCAAAGGTCAGCCACTGGTGGCCAATTACAGTTAATGTATTAATGGTTTATACCAATTAGGAAGATAACTCTGCGTGAACCCAATTAAGGAGCTCAGCGCATGAGATAAATCTTAGTTTTCGTCGTAAAATTTACATGAATTCGTGATTATTACAGAGTTATTATCAGTGATCGGAATTAGGTGAGCTAATTTACCTAAAGTTCAAAGAACAGAGTCAAAAAAAATGGAGACTTCCTTACCATTAACATTTTTTTCCGGGAAATCTTTCCCGGAAATTGGGAATTTGTTCCAAGTTTTAGGATATCAGTTAAGTACATTTAATATTAATGTTATTCATACAGAAAACTAACTGAATTAATTTTCCTTTTTAACAAACTTCAATAAGATTTATTTTGTTATTAACTCAGGTAAAAAACTGGATTCGCCTATGTTTTCGTTTCCCAGAATAGCCAAATCATGCCTGTCCCTTTAAGTGTTTGTAGCAATACACTGCAAACCAGTGATAAACAACAACAAACGCTAAGAAAGGGACAGCATGCTTTGGCTATTCTGGGAAACGAATCATTGTTTAAGTAAACAATGACAAAAGGGTTGAAGGGTGAGGGTGTTTTGCATCCAAACGGCGTCATAACTTGTATGCGTGCGTGCATCACTTCTATAGTTACCTCGGCAGCGTGTGTATCTTAGACTCGTGAATATTTTATTAACCTGTTTTCGTATCGTTTATTGGATCTGCTTCACATAACTACCTTGGCTTGAATTTACGGACTGCGATTTATTGCAACCATATCACTACTTGTACCTATCTACCTTGGCTTGAATTTACGGACTACGATTTACTGCAACCAGAAATTTACTGCGCTTTACGGCAATCAAATTACTTGGTAAGTCTTTGATTTGTACTACACTTTTAAAACATTCTAAATATTAGACTGCTTTTGATAAATTTACCAAATTCAAACAATTTTATGCAACTATTTATTTATGGAATTTTATTCAGTGTTTTATATTTGAGTTCGTGCACAAATGTTGGAGCTACTGGCAATTCTATCATCAAACTATATTTTACGCGAAGACGTCCCTGGAAAAGTGTAGAAACTATATATTTGTCTCATTGTTTTCAGTAATTTTTCTGCCTCAACGCAACTAGCAAATAAATGGCGACCAAACCTACCGACGGGATTGTACAGTCGTGGATTAGAGATCACCCCGAATTGTACCACGACCCCGCTAGCAACACGATATTTTGTTCTAAATGTGAGAATTCTATTGTATGCAAAAAAAGCAATATACAGAGGCATATTGACGGACCAAAACATCAAGGTACTGCTAGGCAAGTGAACAAAGAATTTTATTTAGATTTAATACAATTTCTTATATGGTGTAACATACCCTGGTCACGAGTAAATCGACCAGAGTTTAAAACTTTTTTAATGAAATATATGTGTTGTAAATGTACAAATGTTAAAAGGATTCCGATGAATCGTTATTGAGAAAGGATTATTTAGACATAGTTTTTAAAAAAAAATTGCATCAATCCATGACCATATTCTTAATCAGAAACTTTGATATCTCTAGATGAAACTACCGACTATTTAGGTCGTTATATTGTAAATTTTCTTGTAAAACCTTTAAATCTCGCAACAAACAAACCATTTTTAATAGCTTGCAAAATGTTAGAAAAAGTAAATGGAGAGACAATAGCTCATTTTGTGATTGGATGCCTAGAAAATATGTGGGGTGACTCGTATGAAGACAAAGTAGGAGATGTTTAGTTTTATGTTCTGATAGCGTAGCATATATGTTAAAAGCAGGAAGAATGTTAAAGAACTCCTTGCCAAATATGATACATGTTACCTGTTTAGCACACGCTCTTAACCGCGTTGCAGAAAAAATACGGACACAATATGCGGATGTGGATACTTTAATTTCAAATGTAAAAAAAATATTTTTAAAAGCTCCTAATAGAGTAAAATTGTTAAGGGAAAAATTCCGAGCCTGCCATTGCCACCTGAACCTGTCATAACAAGGTGGGGTACATGGCTAGAAGCAGCTTCGTATTATGCTGAATATTACGAAGAAATAAAAACTATTGTAAGACTTCTAAGAAGTTCTGATTCTTTGTCTATCAGGCATGCTAAAACTGTCCTAGGAAAAGAAAGTTTAAAAACTGATTTAGATTACATTGACGAATATTTTAAAATAATTCAAATTTCATTAAAAAAATTGCAAAAGTCTAACTTATTGTTGACGGAAAACTTTCCATATTTTGATGAAGCAAGAATTGTTCTAAGCTGGTGTTCTTCTGAACCAGTAAAACAAAATTAGAAAACGTTATGGACAGAAATCCCGATCTAGATGCATTAAGAGACATTTGTGAAAATATAGATAAAGGATTAGATAATGAAAATGAATTATTGTCATTCTATAAATATGTACCTGTAACTTCAGTTGATGTTGAAAGGTCCTTCTCTACGTATAAATGGATTTTAAGTACAAAAAGAAATCGTTTGAAAATAGATAATATGGAAAAACTCCTAATGATTTTCTTTAATTCTCCGGACGAAGATATTTCTTTATACTCCGTCCATGATGAAAACGTTAGCGATTCAGATTAAGGGACAAATTCAACATCAATGGAAATAATGTTTAGAGTTCCGACTGTGTATCTTAGGTAGGACTGGTTACTTTCTTAATTATTGATTTTGAGTTCCATTATCTGTACAAAATGAATAAATGGTACAAAAACTATAAAATGGCTTTTTTATTCCCTTGCTTAAAAAAATGTTTTTATTACTATAGCTATTTACTAAAGCTGGTTTATAAATCACATTAGCTTCCGCGCTTACTTACATCGTTCATTTTATTTGTTGAAAACAATAAAAATCGTGCTTACCGTTTTTTACAACAATCGAATTCGTTTCCTCTATCTTGTTATCAATAATAAGAAGAGGAAATTAATTCGATTGTTATTTTACTGTATTAATTTTAGATGGACCTAAGTAATTTCTCGAAACCCGGGAAAATTTTCCCGGAAAAATATTTAGTCGCAAGGCGTCTCCACTTAGTCTCTGTTATTTTTCGAACTTTAGGTATTTTAGCTCACCTAATTCCGATCACTGGTTATTATACATAGTTTTTTTTTCTGGAGTTTGATCTGGGCCTTCATAAGTTTGTAAGTGGCATATTGGAGTATTTTACGCACAATACATTTATTTTTTACTTTTACCTCAACCCTGTGTACATTTAGTTCGCATGTATTTCATGTACAAATAAATAAGTTAGGATGTATCTGGATAATTTGCTGTCAGCATGGTTTAAGTGGTAAGGTTCTTTAAATTTGTTATACCAAGCTGTGTATAACGCTGTGGGCTGCATTAATACTGAGACTGATTTGTATTACCCATTTCTCTACTATTATTACATAATGTAGCTGTTTGTTGTTCCAATTAACAAAAGAAAAAAAACCAAATAGTTTATATAGGTGAGGGAAGAAAAGCGATTTAGACAGAGGAGGCTGGTAGAAGAGAAAGGAGGTGATTCTCGGATATGGTAATGAAAGCTAGATCGTCTTTTAGGTTACCTGATGTACGTAGACGGCGGCGCCGAACGCGTTGGGGAACTTCTCGGGGTAAAGCTGCATTTTGGTCTTTAGCACATCCGCGGGGTTGGTGGCGAGCGAGGCCGCGATGCCGGCGACGATCCCGCAGCTGAAGTGAACGGCACTGGCCGCACCGGGCGACTGCAGCCATTCTGAAGAGAACAGAACAGTGACAAATAATAAAAAAATACCATTTAGATAGATAGATAAACATTTTCTAAGATGGTTTCACTGCTGATGAGGTAAGTAGCTACAAATTGACTCAGCGTAAAGCGCCGCAGACCTGGTGTAGGTAAGTAGCGCGCTGATCTTCCGTCCTCTCCCAATATCAGTAGCAGATATCTTCGATATGAGTTTTCTAACCAGGTACTTTTATAAGCTTAAATAGTTCAATACATTTATTTACTTATTTTTTACAAACTTTGTTAGAAGTATGTTTTCTCGAGGATTATCACCTTGGAAGTTTCAACTATTTTTTATTTTGTTTCTATTGTGTGGTTGTGAAACCCTCAAGCCCCATTCAAACTGACGTGGTGGCGATGAAAAGGAAATGTTTGCCAAGAATCGCGTCAGTTTTTTATTATATAAATAAATAAACACCCAACAGACATATAACTCATACTTTGATGGGGGTTTAGTGATTGCTTTTTTCTCACCTTTAGGCACATTCTGTTTAGCCTGCGTGTAGAACATCAGATACAGTCCGGAGAATGGCGCGTCTCTGGCTAATGTAGGGCCGAGTCCACAAGACAAGCCTCGAATACCCTCAGCTTTGTAGATCGACTTAAAAGCACCGCTCAGACTTGTGTATTTGTAGACGCCTGATTCGTATCTGTAATGAAATAATTATATGACTATGATTTTTTTATATCAACTTTCTATCTCTTCAATGAAAAAAGCACACACATTAACAAAAACTCTGAAATGTACGACAAATGAAAAAGTTTGCGTGACTTTATCCTAAATTCAAATTAAACAATCAAACACGCCTTGGTCTGTTATTCCCATGAATTCCATTCCCATCTCGAGATCTTTTATTAAGTTTGTAGACCCGTGTAGTAGGGGGTAGTCATTTTTAAACATAATATTTGGCACATATCCACGTTTTCCATACTAGTTAGCATTCCAAGTTGCAAGCCTATCGCCGCGTATTAGATAACTAACCAATGAAAGAAAACTAACTACCTACAAGCCTCCAAATTTTTTGTTCTTGGGCATGCCGGTTTCCTCACGATGTTTTCTTTCACCTTTTCAAGCACGAACATAAATTTTAGGAATGTAACTAAATGTTAACTAACCAATACAACAAAAGTGGATTCAGGCAAAGCCATATAACTATACAAATCTAAAGATAAAAAATTTAACATTGGAAGAGAGCCGAAATAGCTTGCAGGTTCAATAAAGTATTAAATCCCGAATACAAAGTACAATAAGATTTATAGAAGAATGTTGAATATAACGTTATCAGCGTCCAAGTTCCACTAAGGTAGGTACCGCAGAAGTAGACCGATAGTTAAATTGAGAAGATGTGATAGCATGTAACTGACTGCAAAGTTCAAATTACTTGTCTCTGAATCTTGAAGAATTATTAATTGTATACCCAATTTTAATCTTATTTTCAGATGAATATATTTTCTTATGGGAAAAGGACTCGAACCCCTGGGCCTATACCTATGTCACAGATATTTTAATACTCTATGTACTGTCTAACTGTACTTTGTATTCGGGTTCTAATACTATATTGAACCTACAAGTCATTTCGGCTCTCACTTCCAATGTTTCCTTTTTTATCTTTAGATTTGTACCTCATCCCATACGAAAGAAATGGATAGCCATAAGTCAGGCTATTTTGTTTGCCATAAACATATGGAACTACGCATTTCAAATAAAACGATGTAGGTAATAAGTTTAAGAATTGTTTAGTATTGTAGGGTTACGCTCCCACATCGCACCATAGAATAAGTACTAGTTGTAACTTTAAATAATAAAACTGTGCTCACTCATGTTTGGCGGACAGTCTTCAACTGGCGCTCAATTAAATCGCACGCACTTGACCGGCCTCGTAGTTTACTTTTACACGTACCTCTGATACCTCTATCCTTACCTCCGGCCTAACTAAACCAATAACTTGGTAGTTCAGGCATATAGGTAGGTAGGCTTAGAGTCACGAGAGACAATTGATCCTCTTAATCACCTAAGCAATAAATAAACACAAAAGTGGTGACCCGACGTGATCTACGAGTGCCGAAGTGACATACAGTCAGTGATGACTCAACCTGCCGACCCAATCACCGAGGAGCAGTATAAGATGCTCGTAGGCGCAGACGACGCCGCGGCGGCACAGCAACCCACCACAACTACCAGCCGTACCACAGCGGAATTGGCTGCCAGCGCGGTCACCATACAATCGCGCTTGTCGTGTTTCTGGACCACGCAGCCGCGGCTATGGTTTCATCAATTCGAGGCCATCATCGCACCACAGAAAACCGGAGACCTCTGCAAGTTCCAACTGGTCATAGCGAAGTTGGGGAGAGACGAGTTAAGTCAGGTTAGTGACATTCTCGAGAACCCACCCGTTTCCGATAGGTATTTAGCACTTAAGAATAGATTAATAAATGCTTACGAGGAGTCGGAAACAATCCAGCTACACAAGCTATTAACCGAGGTCGAGCTAGGTGATCAACGCCCCTCTCAACTACTCCGAAAGATGAAGGAGCTTGGGAGGAACAAAATTCAAGAGGACACAATTAAGCTGTTGTGGCTCAAGCGACTGCCTAACACGGTAAGAGCAGTCATTGCAGCATGCAAACAAGTACATCTCGATGACATTGCACAAATCGCCGACAAAATCATAGAAACATCGAGAACTTCAACTGCTGAAACCTTCAGTATTTCAAATTCGGTAGACGAACAACTTCGCAAATTAACACTTGAAGTCGCCGCGATGAACAAGCGATACGAACCCCTTTTGTCGCGACACCAACAAGCACGGCCAGATCACGGTCAATCACATTATCGCTCGCGATCGCATTCGCATAATAGGGCCGCAAAACTAGACAATCAAGACAAATTCAGAGCACAAAAGGCACGGCCCGGCGATAACAACTACAAATGCTTCTACCATTATATTTACGGCGACACCGCAAACAAATGCGGGGATGATAAATGCTCTAAGAAGGCGTTAAACTAAACACGGCTCCAGCGGTGGCGAACGTTGGCGCCGGCAATTCATTTCGCCTATGCGTTACAGATAAGCCTACGGGAATGCGTTTTCTCATAGACACAGGTGCAGATGTTTCAGTGTTAGCCTGTAAAAGGTTTAATCAGACACCGGCAGACTACACACTTTACGCAGCAAACGGCACACCCATCAAAACTTACGGCGAGAAAACATTAACATTGGATCTAGGTCTCAGACGCCCATTGCGTTGGACTTTCATATTAGCGGACGTTCAACGATCGATCATCGGAGCTGACTTTCTGGCCAAAAATCAACTAATGGTTGATCTACACGGTCGCAAGTTAGTCGATAACATCACCAAATTATTTAGAAAAACTCAATTTTCAAAAGATGCCAACGACACAATCAGAGCGATTAACACCACGGATCCTTACCATAAAGTCTTAGCAAAGTATCCGGACATAACAAAGCCCGAATCATTCAAGGAGACGTCAAAACATAACGTCGTTCACTACATTTGTACTCGCGGACCACCAATATATGAAAAACCGCGCGCACTCAACCCAGAAAAGTACAAAGCAGCAAAACAAGAGTTCGAGCGGATGATGGAGCTCGGCATTTGCAAACCCTCAACCAGTCCTTGGGCCAACCCACTACATGTAGTGAAGAAGAAAAACGGGGAATTAAGACCCTGTGGCGATTACCGGCGTCTTAACGCCATAACAGAACCGGATCGCTACCCAATTCCAAGACTATTAGATTTTACTTACATTCTAAAAGGTAAGACTATACTTTCAAAAATCGATATTCGTCGCGCTTACCATCATATATCCATCGCGCCAGAGGACATTCCAAAAACATCAATAATCACGCCATTTGGAAGTTTTGAATTTTTAAAGTTAAATTTTGGAATGCGCAACGCAGCTCAAAGCTTTCAACGTTTCATCAACGAGGTGTTAAAAACCATGGAAAACACATTTACGTACATCGACGACATCCTGGTCGCCTCAGAAAATCAAGAACGCCATCTTCAAGACCTAGAAGCCGTATTCAAACGACTTAACGAGTATGGCATCACAATCAACACCAGCAAATGCGAGTTCGGAAAAACTGAACTGAAGTTCCTAGGCTACCACGTCACCTGCGATGGTATTACACCGGAACAAGAGAAGGTCAAGAACATCACCGAATTCCAACAGCCTGAAACAATTAAGGAATTACGCCGTTTTCTCGGTCTCATCAACTTTTATCGAAACAACATTCCTAAGGCAGCAACAACGCAATCTATACTCGACAAATATTTACACAACTCGAAAAGGAAAGACAAAACAAAAATACTATGGACTAACGAAGCCATACAAGCGTTCAACAAGTGTAAACAAATGATAAGCGAAGCCACTATGCTCGCGCACCCGGACCCAACCGCCAAACTTGTTTTAATTACGGACGCTTCGAACACTTGCATCGGTGCAGCTCTACATCAACTCGTAAACAAACAATTACAACCACTCGCGTTCTACTCTAAGAAACTCACCGACGCACAAATCAAATATAGTACTTACGACAGAGAGCTACTCGCAATATATATGTCAATAAAGCACTTCCGTTATATAATAGAGGGAAGATGTCTTGTGGTAATGACCGACCATAAACCACTCACTTTCGCGCTCTCGAAAAAAGAATCAAAATCGGATTCACCTAGACGCTTACGCCAACTAGATTTTATTGCCCAATTTTGCGATAAATTAGAATACATAGAAGGTGAACTCAACAACGCAGCAGACTTCCTTTCAAGATTGGAAGAGATCGAACTTCCGCACATTTTCGATTATGAGCAGTTATACAAAAGCCAAATCGAAGACCCGGAGTTGGACACACTACGTCATAAAGATAATCTGCAATTCAAATCATTCATGGTGCCATATTCCAAAAACGAACTTATTTTCGAGACGTCAACAAATCAAGCCCGACTCTACCTACCTGCGCAATTCCGCAAACGGGCGTTATCAAGTACTCATGCGCTCAGCCACCCAGGCGCCGCCGCTACACGACGTTTCATTGCGCAAAGATATTTTTGGCCTGGTATGAATCGCGATGCCACAGCGTTTGTCAAAAGCTGCATACCGTGTCAAAAAGCAAAAGTTCAACGACATACTATTTCTCCACTGGGAGAATTTGAAAAATCTGATCGATTTGCGCATGTGCATATAGACATTGTGGGACCATTACCAACATCAGATGATTTTACATACTGCGTTACGATGATAGATCGTGTCACCAAATGGTTAGAAGTAGCACCAACGAAAGACATAACAGCGGAAACCGTGGCTACCAAATTCGTCGATCACTGGATATCGAGGTTTGGTTGCCCCATCAAGATCACCACAGATCAAGGAAGACAATTTGAATCGCAGCTGTTTTCGCAACTTTCAAGAAAATTAGGAATCGAGAAAATACACACCACCGCGTACAACCCAAAGGCTAACGGCCAAGTAGAACGTGCTCATCGAACACTAAAAGCAGCTATCATGGCACGCTGCGAAAACACCAACCAATGGGCACGGGAACTGCCATTAATATTATTAGGCCTAAGATCGGCAATTAAAAAGGA
This sequence comes from Perizoma affinitatum, assembly GCA_961405105.1. Lineage (NCBI taxonomy): Eukaryota > Metazoa > Arthropoda > Insecta > Lepidoptera > Geometridae > Perizoma > Perizoma affinitatum. Next base: position 4,171,911 of record OY560199.1, read on the forward strand.
CATAGGGTACAGTGCCGCACAATTAACGTTCGGAAAATCAATCCGATTGCCAGGAGATTTTTTCGTTCCGTCCGACCATTACATCAATCAAGCCGAATATACTACCAAACTCATGGAAACTCTAGCTTCGATTCAACCAACATCTTGTAAGCATAATCATAGCGATAGGAAAATTTTCATACACCGCGATCTTGCAATTTCTAATTATGTTTTTGTCAGACGGGAAGCGCGGAGGTCACTCACTCCACCTTACGAGGGCCCCTTTAAAGTAGTTAGTAGACATCCTAAGTTTTATACATTACAAATGGGTTCTCGGAACGTCACCATATCGCTTGACAGGCTCAAACCAGCTTACGCCGTGATTTCATCACAGGACGAGTCCCACGGTGAAGCCGACACCGACATCAAACCAGCCGAGTCGACACCATCAATATCCGCCGAGCGGTTATCATCAAACGAGTCATATGAACCGTCCGGCAATAACATAAACACATCTAAACAACAGAGCCCCATTGTTACAACCAGATCAGGTCGCACAGTTAAGAGAACTGTGCGCTTTGACATTTGAGCGGTTTACATTTTCACGCTCAGTGTCACTCCACATCGCGTCATCATCGCAAGGGGAACACACAAAGCCGGACTTCACCTTTCGCACCGACACAGCACAGACCACACCACATCTATATCGAAACATGGGTCAACCGCCGTCAAAGACTATCACCGTCGCCCAGAACATCGCAGCCAGCGGCGCGCACACTGCGTCCATCACCGATGACAACGCGGCGACGCACATCATGTCACATCACAAACATGATGTTATAAATCGTTTATGTTTTAATTTTTAACAAATTTTTACCTATGTTGTACCTTTCATCTTTATTTTAAGGGGGATGTAGATGTAGGGTTACGCTCCCACATCGCACCATAGAATAAGTACTAGTTGTAACTTTAAATAATAAAACTGTGCTCACTCATGTTTGGCGGACAGTCTTCAACTGGCGCTCAATTAAATCGCACGCACTTGACCGGCCTCGTAGTTTACTTTTACACGTACCTCTGATACCTCTATCCTTACCTCCGGCCTAACTAAACCAATAACTTGGTAGTTCAGGCATATAGGTAGGTAGGCTTAGAGTCACGAGAGACAATTGATCCTCTTAATCACCTAAGCGGTGAATAGACACAAAAGTATAAATAATGTGTAGGTTTAGGTTTGTTTATATAATGAGGTACGTGAGGTTACAGGGTGGTATTGCGTTTCGACCAAGAATCACCATTTAATTATCATACAATCGACTAAGTATCAATTAAAGGACAACGCACTTTTAAATTGAAGTGACGTTCATATTTACTTGCGCACATTAGATTTAGCAAAAACAACTGATCACTTGCAAAACATCATACGATGAGACGTAAGCGACCAGCCTTATTTTGATAATCTCATGATAACGATATGAAAATTAATACCATATTTTGTTCCCAAATGTGTTTGGAGTGAAATTGTTTGTTTCGTATAATTGGGCCAGAAAGGGTATTTTATTATAACAGGCCAGAAAACCCGATATGATCTTTGACAAATCATGTCACAGTTTTGACAGCCATTACTTCTACACATTTCTTTGCGGTAGCCATTTTGTATAATCTGGCTAAAGTTACGGCAGATAGCAACAATAGCGCTGTTTTTTATCAACAGTAAGTGACTCATAAATCAAAAGTCTTGGCATGAGTTCAAATTCGGTAGAGATAGTGGTGCCTCGGTAAAAAGAAACCTAAGTATATGTTTTTTCAGATCTGTAGCCTTTGTGTCTGTAGATCCGATTTGAGAGATGTAAGCTAAATTTTATCCAAATCGGTTCGTCCGTTCACACACATTCATTCAAGTATCCGTAAGTATTTTTAATGCGAAAATTTAAAATATAGTAGCAAGTAGGAGAAGATGGAAGTAGTAAACAATAGTGGAAAGCAAAAATGAATAGAAGGGAGTGGGATAAAATAAAAGGACGTAGACTAGGATAGTATATTGCATTGAACATGGAACTGTCTAATTAGATCAGCAAAATTAATGGGGCATTTCTGTTCAGTTCTACCTATTTGTGTGTTTTTTCTTTAACTGTCCCATTATCCTATTTCTGGATCATAGAGTTGATATAGGGAACCAAATTTTGATTTTTCATATTGTGTCAATTCATTTAGTAGTAAGTTATATATGATATAAATTAGGATATGATATAGTGAATATATTTTCTTGAGATGAGTGGCCAGAGGCCCTTTCGTATGCATAAGTACTCTTGTCTCATAGAATAGAGATCTTATGATATAAACCCTTTACATAAAATGTATAGTTCAATATGGCTCACCTAGTCTTTATGACAGTGATGGGTATAAGTGCCACGCCACTCATGGACCTGGCTACGACGCCAAGAGTCACAGCTTCCATCGGGCCGAGGTCGCCCTTCGACTTGCCGAGCTTTGCCTGCAGCCAATGTAGGGATGAGAAGTATAGTCCCACGCCTGAAAATAATACAAGGATTATTGATCGAGCAAGCGATGCGAGTGAGATCTCCGAGTCAACTTTCTATAATATAATAATAATAATATTTTTTTCGGTATTTTGATATTTTTGGGTAGGTTTTTGAGAAACAAGATTACAGGATTATTAAAAAAAATGACTGGTCAAGTACTTTTACGGTATGAGAACTTTTCAATTCTTTTTTTATTTTTGATTTGAAGGCCAGTTGTTATCAGGCCCCCTACTGAATGTGAACTCAGTGATTAATGAGTCGGTTATTGTTGCTATAGCGCTGATAAAAAGCAGAACTATTGTTGCTATACTGTACCTGCAAGCAGCGTTTCGTTCTAACGATAACCGGGTTTAAGTCCAATACGAGGTTTTCTTCTCAATTCAGTGCAAATGTAAAATTCAATGTACCTTCCTAATTAATAATTGTTTGTTGGACAATGTCATTTTACGGCAGCAACACATCAAATTATAATGGTGCTACTGGCAAGTTTATTTAAATAATTGCCAGTTTCTAGCACCTTTCCAAATACAAAATGTCAGTTTTATAATAATTTTGACTTTAACCAAGTGTATCCAAGTATAATTTAAGTATCTAAGTATATCATTTAAGTATTATAGATCTTTTAAGTCACACAGATGACTATGTACTGAAAGGTTAAGATTATAATGACTTTTTAAAATATGGCATACTTGTCAAAGAGTTAATATTATTTTTATACCCACACCTTTTTTAATCACCTTTTTTGCCCACTTGAGGCACTATAGGTATTCTATAAAGTTCACGAACTATACCTGTTCCAAGTTTCATCCAAATTCCAAATCGATTCACCTGTTACGGGTAATTATTAGCAATAAACGTGTTATGGATATTAACACGTTTATTTATATGTAATTATAACATTTCTAATTTAGTAGAAGAGTATACCTAGTTTATAATGCCTGGATGTTAAGGTGATATTACCTGGCACGCATCTAGCGACAGACGGCACCATGCCTCGCCACAGTCCCACAATCTGTTCCTGGCGGATGATGCTCGTGAATATTGTAATCATGCCGGGTTGGATTCGGCCGCTGCTGACAAACAAATTGTTTTTTAATATTGTAATCATGCCGAGTTGGATTACACTACTGGTACACGAGTCTGCCTATTAGCATAATCGGTGTATTTCATTCTTCGGTTGTTTTTATCGCAGTACAGGCAGTTATAATTACAAATTATGTTTACACTAGGACAATATTCTTAGCAATAAATAAATAAATAAATATTGTCTTTCTTGCCACGAAATAACTATTATCTTAATAGTTTATTTTACTAAGCTAGAAGCCTAGATGATACTAGTTAAAATCAAGTAAAACTTTAATTCAAACACAAAGACTCAAAGTCAACATAAATTTTGGCTAGCAACTTTTATCGAGACAAAACAAAAATTCTTGCAATCAAAGGATTAGAGAAGTAAGAATGAATGTTTAGATATAAGTGATTAAAAAACAATTAGTGTCTCTAGGTACCTACCAACTAATTTATGTAATTACTCATGTTCCAGTCAATTAAAGTGCTCTAACCATCCTTTTGAGAGTTATACGATGCCAACGACCACCCCTAAGTAAGCCTCAAAATTATAAAACACCCTTTTTTGCGTCGGGTGGTTCAAAAGGCATCTAAAAATTCATAAAAAGAAACTCACTTGAGTGTCGCCGCAATAACATGGTGTCCAGGGTTCTGTAGACGGGTCTTCACCAGGTCTAGGGGTTGGAACAGGATCGTGCTGAAGGTTCCTGAGAACGAACCGGCCAGGAACGCCTTGAATACCGGGTGGTACTGTGAACCAATCAAAACTGTGAGTAAAACTCGTAGGCATTTTTTTTAATGCTTTTTTAAAGGAATCAGACAGCTTAACTGGTGGGCGTCGCTTATTAATATCTGCTACTAGGTGTCACTAGCTGCATTGTGAAAGGGTTGCCTGTCCTGAAGGACTCTTATTATCTATTTTATAGTCCATGTAGTCCCACGAAACACTTCTGATGAAAGCTTATTCCACAATTTGTACGTTATGATGTCACACTTTGTTGACCCCCTCCCTATCCCTTGTCGGTGTGACGTAATATTACGGATGGCCCTAATGAGTTAACTCGCGATATGTTCTAGAGCTCGTAGAAAATATATTTTTTTCTGTAAAAAAATATTGTTTGCAAATTTCGAAACTACAATCTTTGAAATAGATTGAACCTGGTACACTCTATGGTTACCAGTACCTCAACTCATGCTAGCTGTGTCAACAGAGTCAATGATACTCTTTGACCCCACACTCCACTTGTGTACAGAGTGACTGATAAACATTAACTTACATTGGCGATAATATCCATATTAAAACTTCAAATTTAAATTCTTCTTACAACCGTCAGGTTATATCTTTTGGGTAAACTCCAAACTTGTAGTATTCGAAATGGTACAGCCAATAGCAGATAGAGAATTTCGGTTGTAATAGCTTTAAATACAAGCCGAAATCGTATCCGAGTAGTCTGAATAGTAGATAGGGTTGACGCGGTACATCAAACAAATGGTCATTTTCTGCAGCAGCTCGCTGGTACACATGTATGTTTTTATAAGAACTACGAATGGTAGAGGTAGATAGTCCCCAACTACGGAAACGTCCGCAAGCGATTGAAAAGTCTTCTCACAATAAAAAAACTAGTAAGGGGAAAGGAAGTCACTGTTAACGAATTTAGCCATTAGGAAAGATAATACAAAATACAATAACACTTGGAAGCTAGTCTAGTACGATACGTGTGCACTGATGAGCGTCTGAATGCTAACTGCCGCATTTTGTAGATATAGGTAGTTTATAATGTGTTGTTATCAGAGTCAGACGAGGCTGGGAATGAGAAGGGGGGGGAGGCGATAGGTGGAAGGTCATGATCCAGGACCCCTGGCGATACGGTATCTATGCCTACTGCCTAGGGGGTAGAGTGATAAGCTAGGGTCGCTACGCGGCTAAGATAATGAGATTCTGAGAATCAACAGATCAAACAAGGAAAACAGATGATACCAGACTATCTAAAGATGTAAATAAACAACCACAACTAAATAACAACAACTGGCTATCAAATAAATATTACAAATACGCGTTAAACAAGCTATGTTAGTATCCCGAAGCTGCATGCTTTTTATCACCTAAAGTCATAATTGGAAATCCTTGGTAGGTTGGTAGGTCTAACCAAAATCTACTCATTTAAAGTAGGTACCTGAGTACAGTGTGGACCACATTTAAATTATATAATTTAAAAGAAATTTATAAATAACTAGAGCTCAAAATAGCAAATGATACATTGGAGGATTTTTAACATAGAGTGGTCCACAAATGAATTACTTAGATCATTTGATTGCAATATCTACGCCATCAATTGATAAAAATTCACACAAACAAATAAATTAAAATATAACATAAAACAAACCATATCAGCACTATTACTAGTAGCATGTGGTATGTACCCAAGACAAGAGTTTTGTTGACAGACCAGACAGACAGGAGATACAAGATATTTTTTGTATTCTCTTCTATTTACAGAAAAAAGGTCTTTCTCATGCTGATTTCTCACCATAATATTTTTGGTACGTAATATGAAACTAGATGTCATAAATAAATAGCAGTCTACATTCAATTGTGCACAGTGAAAAAACCTTATTAGGTTAATTATTTTTGAAATTTTAAAAATATTTAATTAAGAAATTAATTGAAGTAGATAGAACAAATAACTCAAAACAATTGCTATCCTTAAAAAGTATTTGGCAGAATAGTAGTAGAAAAGATAACAAAATTTTAGATAATGCTGTGATCCTCATTAACTAACCCACTTTATAGGTACTAATTAGACAATTTGATAATGTTATCATAAAAGTAGGTATCCTTCAGCCAAAATCATATTTGGTTATAAAGACAAATAAATTAAGTACCTACAATATTAATTCAAAAAGCTTATGAAATATAACCTTTACTTACATATAGACATACCTTCTCACTTTTCCTACTATTTTAATTACCTAAGTACTTATTATTATATTGTACTTAGACTAGGTATGTTTAAATGTAAGTAAATAAATGCCCTTTTTTTAAAAAAAAGCTAGCAATTATTCGACTAGCTGGGAGGCTACTAACTAAGCAAACCTGCAACAATTATGTCAGTTCAGTTAGGTCCTGAATAAACATTATCTTATTCTATCATAACCTCAGTCAATAAACAAATTCTTCTGAATGTGCCAAATTCAATTATATCGTTACAGTCTAGTCTCAATTACACTAAGTAACTGGATACCTATGTTGTCCCAATAAGGAATAGTATTAGTATTAATAGGACTAGTATTAAAAGTAACTAAACTGTTGTACAATTTGATCTATTTGTGACGTCTGTCTCCGAATAAAACTTTATCTAATATACATGGCATGGTTATGTGAAGATAGCCAATAGTGGTACCTATACCTAGCTACTAATAACATGGTGCTGTAAAAAGGTTCTATCAATTATCGGAATAAGGTTATCCAATTGAAAATTTGCATGTAGGTACTTAGGAAATTTACTTATCTATAAAAAAAACTTGTGAACATAGTTTGCTGTAAGCTAACAGAGAAACTGATGTTTTTGTAGAAAATACCTACCAGTTGAACTATATCAGTGTGAATAGCTGACGCCACTTCACTCTGAGTTACAGGAGCCTTTATACATAATAATTAATAAGATAAAGCAGGAATAATACAGCAGTCTCACTGCAAGCTAAGGTCAACATAGAGGACAATTTATCAGTAACAAACAACTTCGCAGGGGTCCACTTACGTCGTTATCAGCCGGCTTTTTGAGGTCAACCGGGGCTGTTGTGTCGATCGCCCATCCGTTTGAAAGAACTTCAAGCGATTGCGACATTATCATAAGCTAAAACATTGATGAAATCCAGCAAGCCAACAAAGTAGGTACATACGCAGTTGCATTTCGATCGTACTTGTAATGTCGTGACGGCATCTTCAATTTGTAATTTATTGGATAGGTACCTATTGATGACTAATGCAATTAATGTAATTTGTTCATTTTTTTAACAACAAAACATAATATGTATTATGTATAAGAATAAGTATGTTCTTGCTTGGGAGTTGGGAGGCCGAATTGTATTGTACGACCATGGAAAACACAACTATGGAATGCGCAGCCTGTTGATATTCCGTGTACAATGAATTTGAATTATCTGGATAAGCTTTCCATACATCGACCGTCATGATTGAAATTAGAGATTTGATTAGTACAGGGAACCTAATATCATGAAAAGACTCATAATGCTAACACGAATCTACGGTATTATGTTATTTTATAAGTCAAAATATTTGAATATTTTGACTTATAATAAGCACTAGCTGTACCCGCGACTTCGTTCGCGATTGCCATCCCTGCCGACTGATTATTCGCATTTGAATAACTTATCAACCAAGGAGCTTTTTACTTTGGATTTGAAAACTTCCAGGTTGTATTTCTCAGAAGACAGTAACCCAGGATTTAAAAAATGAATTAATAAAATCGAATTACAATTGGCGACGATCACGTACAAACACACACGATAAAAATAAACATACAGTCGAACAGTCGGTTAAAACTAAAAAAAATATGGATTTGAAATTTTGTAATTTTTACGTGAAAAAACACGTTCAGGATTTTACGTTCGGGATGGCGTTACTGACTTTGACAATATGACTACCTACTCAGCGTACACTACAAAGTGCACTGCAAATCAAACGCCAGCTTAAGATGAGACATGTACACGAAGGTTCCTATACATTCTAGGTTTCAAGTATTTTGGACGTTTAGAGTGGTCTGACTTTGACAAGACCCTATACGATAAAGTGCTTACGCCAGCTTAAAATGAGCCGTACGTTCAAAGGTTTCAGCGTGATGCGCTTTCCCGATACAGCCAACATAAAGCGACATAGACAAAATAAAAATAAAAACTTGGATTCAGTAACGATTATAGAGTACCCTCCAAAAATATTTTTTATATATATTTAATATACAGAATTTGTCCTTTTACATTCATATTATAATATCCTAGCCGTTTCTAAATGGGAGTCAGGACTTTGGTTGCAAGCACTTCCATCAAACAATACTGATACTTTAACGGATCCTATAACATTCCGGGTTACAGTTAGTCTACGATTGGGTGCGCAGTGCTGTGCCCCTCATCAGTGCCAGTGCGGTACGGCGGTCGAACAGCTTGGTCACCACGGATTATCGTGTACCAGAGCCGCCCGTTAGAATCTCTCACCATGCTAACCTTGATGATATCATACGCCGGGCCCGGTTCCCCACGGACATTCGCGTTTTTTTAATTCTTTCAGGGCGGCTGGTCGAAGCGACGCGTGACAATGCGGCCAGTATTTTTGCAACGCTTCCGCCTGGTAGTGATCTGGATCAGTTGAGCTATCTATAGGTCGTTTGCAAGGGTGTTTAGATAGCTAGCTGTTTCATGTAAGTTGTATGAATAAATGTCTTAAAAATTATATAAATGATAACGATCATAATATAATGATAACGATGCATAATAGGTACGGGTGGCGTAGCCGCTCTCTTTGTATCCGTCAGTGACGTCAGTGTGGCCTGCGAACTGAGTGATTATACGAGTGACTGAGAGGGCTCTATAGAACCAATTGCGTCCACTGCACAACGCAATACAACATACATGCGTGCAAGTGTCGCATTTCATATGAAAGCTGCTTAAGTAAGCAGTGCAAGTAGGAGAAAAGTAGGTAATGAAAACAGTTTCATTGCCTACTTTTACGCAGGTGCAACACATCGATGAAATAACCACTAAGTTTAGTACCTACACATACATAGAAACATACAATTTAGTTTTTCCTCTATGCACATAGCCACAGACTAGTTAGAATACTACGTAACACATAAATTAGTCGCAGACTATTATGGTTAATACTTGTAGGTATGTACGTTTGTGCCACATACTTACTAGCGACGCTAGCACATGACTGCTCGTATACAATCAAAATTCTTGAATGCACAGATGTTCACGTCACGCTCAACTCGACCATCCCTAGTCCGTCTGTGACTATGATTGATTTGAAGTTGAAGTTGTCAAAATCAGCTGTGAGTTATCTAGCAGCGTTAGTTGGTTATTCAAAATCTTTGGCTGGTTGAAAGATTATCTTTAATAATTAATCAACTTCCTACCTTTGTTGTTTTTTCCTTTGTTTCAACTTACTGCACTCTGGAACATTAGTTCTTATTAAAGTAAAATTAAAAAAAAAGCTTTTGATAGCCCAATGTAGGTTATTTAATTTTAACATAACGCCTCTATTGAGCCGAGCAAAAATAAAGTCAGAAAGAACGTAAAGTGAAAACGAAGGCCGTGGTACCTACAGCTAGTAATATAATATAGGACAACCTAAAATAGCATTATTTCATACTCGCTAGTAGGTACCTAGATACATAAAGTAATATTTTGTGATGGTATTACTCGTATATCAGGTGAATAAAGTATCAAGAACTTTTATCCAATTCAACTTCGTATTATTCTATGATCCCCTAAGGTAAATGTCTTCTAGGTTTAAGGTTTGGTCCGAAGTTCGGACTCCAAACCAAATTTCATGGTTTGGAGCCGGCCCGGAGTATCAGGGCCGGCGCGGCCCAAAACCGTTGAAGATCTTTATCCTTCACCTTCAGATATTAAGCAGGCGGTGTAAACAACATCCAAAACATTTGATCAACTGGATTTGGACAGATAAATCTTTTTGTCTACCAAAAGATTTATACCTACTCTAACCGACTTCAGTTTAACGTAGGGCGTATTAGGTCGGAATAAAAGGTTAGGGGTAGTGTACTTACCTAGTCTCACTACTAGGTACTTAACCAGGAGTCTAAACCGGCAATATTGAGTTGCGCCGTCTAAGCATGCTTACTTCCGACTGGAATAAATATGTATGGAATGGTAATGGCTGCGCCTGATAAAATTAACTATGATAGCAACCCTTTTTAGCTATTGGTTTTTTGCGCTACATCTTGTAATATTGTAATACTTGAAATACAATATTATTAAGTGTAGTTATAATATAGGTAACCTTGAGGTTGTACAGCTATAGAAAATTATTAAATATCTAAGGAATTAGCTTAAATCAAAAAGCATTGATTTTAACATATTTTTATTAAAATTCTATGTTGGTACTTTCATAAAACGAGAATTTATGAAACTTACACATATCTACCTCCTTAAATTACGCATGGTCAGACATATTATAAGAAAATATAATGACTTAATAGATGTAATTAATTACAAAATCATTAATCACAGTGTATGTAACATACTAAAATATGGAATGATTAATTCATAATTATTAGATAATTTTATTTTTAATAAATAGTTATAAGAAAGATACAACATGTGAAACAAAATCTGAAGCAAAGCAACTAATGTGAAGCTTTCAAAAGGCACACAATCACACAAGTTAATTAAATTGTTAAAGTTTAAGCGGTTCTTTATTGGAGTAAACCATTTTATATTATTATTTTAGAAATTTTCAGCTACATAGTTGATTTAATAGACATCAAACTTATTTTAATACCTTCACAGATTGTTTACAAAACAAGAAAAATATTGCTTTGGAATGTCAGAGGAATGATTTAATCAAGTCTTACCCTATATCAATTCTTAGTAAAATGCCAAGAGATTCAAATGATATTCAAAATGATTTAACTGCCTTTAAGTTTTAAAAATTCATTGTATACAAATATACCTTTTACAGAACAGTGGTATGTTAATCATTCGCCTACGAGATGACCGATTAATTAAAAAGTAAATCAATCAATGACCAGCAGATGCTTAGAGCACAATGATTTCATCAGCTTGTGCATGGCATCGATTGACTTCGTGCGTTCTGCTCAGTAATTATTGTAAGTACCAGGTTTCAGTAGTATTATACTACTTAAAGACATTTCTTCTCAGTTTGCGGATGAAAATAATCAATTATTCCATTAAGGTCCCAGTTCACCAACAAAATAAACGGACGGTCAAGTCTAACCATTGATTATGATGACAGATTCCTATGAAACCATATGTCACAGACATGTGTCGAAAAGCTTTGATTAGGACCTACCCACCGGTTAGTGTTGGCGTTGGTGAACTCGGACCTTATTTAGAGTTTGAAATGTGCGTTACATATGCCTCGTGTTGCCGAAATTGATGCCGCTTTGAGTGGCGCCCTTGTTTGAGCCGTATTGAAGCGAGATGACGCCCTGGCCGGCTCTCAGTTGCTCTTCTGAGAAGTTCCTTACGTTCTTCTCGGACTCTTTGGGCCCGATTGTAGGCTTGCCATAGTTTCCAGCCTGGAATTATTTAAAATGTTCTAAATTAGTTAATTTGCTTATGTAAGAAAACTGGCGTTATAAGAAATTATTATTATTGTTTCATTACTAGACTACCTAAAATATTACATAAATTTTAATTCAGGACTTATATAAAAAAGTATTGATATGAGTCAGTATCGATACTTTTGGAGTACTCATAAATGTGTACTATGATGGTATTGGATCATGTAAAAAGTCTAGAGATTTCGCGGCAATAACAACTTTTTTTAAAATTTATTTTTGCTGACATATGCACTGACGCATACATACCTACTCGTACACTGATCCAACGATCGCCCATAAACGCTTGTGCAGCAGTTAAGGTAGCTTTCAGTTCCATTTATAAAAATAACTTGAAACTTAAAAAAAAACTATATAGGTATTTTTTCTACGAAATTATTTAAAAAATGGATCATCGAAATCAGTGATTTTAAAGGATCACATTAATTTCGTAGCCTGGCTAAAATAATAAAAAAGAATACTTTAGTCCGACTACGCTAAGCTAAAATACACACTTTTAGAGCATGAGAAGTGAAAACGCTATTAGGCACCTGAATAGTAGGTACTTAGTTAGGATCCTATTTGGTATCCAAGTAGTTTTCAGGTTCTAAAACTAAACAAATCCATCAAACATGTCTAGCTAGGTAGGTATATAGGTACCAACTTTTTTTGAAAAACATACCTTTCTACCGAGTGACTGTAGGCAGATCACAACTGAGTTGAGGTTTTGTCTCTCCCAAAGGTCTACAGTCTGGAATGTCTCTTGCGCTGGTACGCCCAAATTCTTGGCTGCTTCAAGGAACGCGTTGATGTTCTCCATGCATTTGAACGCCATTTTGGATGTGTTCACTTTTTTAACAGTGTTGGGCTGGATGTCGTTTACTAGTCTGAAAAGCACATAATTTTTGCTATGTAATTAAAATGTCATAAGTAGCTATAACTCTAGAAGATGACAAACAATGTGAGAAAATACGTTGAAGGAATTGAGATACGATACATACGTATGTATGTCCAAAATGAAAGTTCCAGTTAGGTTTAGCTATTACGCCAATTTATTCGTGTTAAAATTTGCCTGATATATAACTACGAAAATATTATAAATAGGCTTAAGTTTGCAAGTTACCATAAACTACTGACTGGATAAAATGTTGGCTATTCCTAGAAAAATGCTATAAAAATGATGGATTTTAAATGCAAAACCATTTGTACGGTCTTTTAGAGCCTTTGGCCCGTAAGTTGATACCCACCACTTAGCCCGCCCGCGCCCCATCGCGTCCTCACGTCGCAGTTGTTGTCGGTTGGTCGTTTTCACAGTTTTTTTCGCGGGCGTTAAAGTTGTTTTTTTTATTTTCGTTCTAAATTTTGAAAACTGGATGGCAGGCAAAGCGATACTCACTGGCAGAGCAGCGTGCCGTCTTTCAAGACCTCGTAAAAATTATCCATGTCGCCGGACACGTTCTCTGGCTCGCCGATGATCGTACGGATCCACTCCAAGCACTCCTGCGCCAGCTCCTCGCTGTATTTGCTGTTTATCTGAAATGCGGGGAAAAATCGTTATAACACTGTGAACATCTTGACAAACTCGCAGTCACAGACTTACTAAAGCGTTAGCATCCCTAATAACCTAATGACCTATAGTAAGTACGCATCTCGTAGGTACACGAGGGGAATTATTTATTTTATGGCAGAATAAAATTGTGACAAATAGCCATACTTAGAAATTGATTTAGGTAGGTACCTACAAACAAATTTAATTTATACAATGACGGGCTGGTACGAGTACCTAGATGAGTTAAGAAAAATTCACAAAAACCATGTTACCTATGCCCTTAGTTAGATTACCTAGTTAAAGGCAGTTTTTTTAACGTTTTTGATTGGTCTAGCAGAGCGCCCTTAGAGGTATTTGAGAAAGGTAAATCCGTCTAGCAAAGCCAAGATGTCGAACCCGAAGGGGTTTGACAGTGCCGGCCAAGTACGTGTCTAGTAGGTCACGTTTGAGATTGGGTTCCGGCCGGAATCATGAGAATAATAAAACCCTGGGCATTATGGAAAAAATCCCACTTACATGATATTGGCTTTTTATTAGTGCTAAACCTATCTCAGATATTTATTTTATTGGGCACCTTCCTACCGGATTATTCCGGAAATACCCCACGGCCGTCAACGCAATCTATCGCATTTTTATGAACTATATATATTTTTATTTAATTGCCTTTTGGAAAACCTCCCATTGTATAGTAGAGCGGGGCGCCCGACTAACCCAGCAGCGGGGACGTGTGAAAGGTTGTTACGAACGATTTTTTTTATGCTTGAGCTATGTAGAATAATCCTTCCTACGTATTTATCGTAAATACCTATAATACATTATTTTAGGTAGGCAATACATAAATACATTTTTTTTTTTGATAAAACAGATTCCTCTAGTTAGCTGCACATTAGTTCTAGGTAGCTAGTACTATTACATAGGTAGATAGGTACTAATTAGGTATTTGAACTATAACCATGTAATTCTACAAACAGCCGTTGAAAGCTGAAGGTCATGCTGATAACAAAGCGAGCGAATAGTTTATAATATTGCCATCCTACTCAGATAAACCGCAAACTCATTTTATAGCTGCGGCTGCGAAACTAATTAATGAGCTTCATAATTAGGTTTGTTTTCAGTACACAGTTTTTTTGCATAACATCACTGTTTATTTAGTATACTCCATCAGAGACATTCAGGAGACTTTTCCTTGATAAATAGCAGAATAATTTTATCCTAATCACCCAATAGGATTAAATATTATTTAACTTAATTTATTAAAATATGTTCATGTTACTCTTGATACGTTTTATCTTTGTACTTGTCTATCAACTTATTTTGAAATTATTAATGTCGCCAATGATTGTGAAACTACACATTAAGATCATGTTATTTTGTAACGTTTTCTGACAATGAAACTGCTCATAAGTCAATCTGGTCACGTACAGTACCGTACGATTGGGAAGCAGATAATTCCGATCCGTACGACAAATTAATGAAGCGAACAGTGCATCGCCATCGCCAGTTACCAAGTGCTATTGGATGCCCCTGATGCATGTTCTATTTACCTACTAGCTCAAAAGTATTAATTGAGCACGACACACACCGTGCATATGAAATTTCCTACAGCTCAGGGCAAGAATAACTTTAAACGCCCAGAGTAAGTGCCTACCTAGATAGTTGTCTGACATTTAACGCACAGCCTAAACTATAAGCCTTGAAAAGTTGATGCATTAATAAAATCACGATTTTCAGTCCACATTAGTATTTAGTATACTTATTACCTTCAGAGAAAGCCCATAGGCGGTCCATAGCGCACTGTGCAACCTTAAAACTCAACGTAGACGAAGTCACGGGGCGTCCCACTAGTAGTTTTACAAGGAAGTTAGTACAAGTATGTATAAACAATTTAAACAAAACTATACAGACTCGTACGCAAACTGACGTCATTAGAAAAGGATTCAAGCGTGACTCAGAATTCGCTTCAGTCCAGTCTGGTAGACTTAACAAAAAAACAAGGTCTTTGGTAACGAATTCCATTTAGTAGGTATGTGAGTCCGCATTTCGGCTGTATCTACACGGCGTGTTTCTTATCTACACTACTTCTCATTACAGGGTAAGATTTAGATTGTTCAGCTAGAGAAGCTAAATCATCATAGATCTTTGGTGTCTCCTTACACCTTACACATGTAAATATTCTTATCTTAGTTACCTATGCAGTTGCAGTATTAGAAGTACCTTATCCATTGAAGGAACATCTAGAAACTGTCCACGTGAGGCAGTAAGATTGAAAATAAATTAGTTAGCAAATGAGTCGTGCTGATAACGATTGATGTGTGTACGCAGGCCTTCATTGTTATTCTAATAAGCATGTAACCTATTCAGTTTGTGTAAGGACAAAGACAAAGGAAGTGATTTCTTCTTAGAAATGCCCTGTTGAACTATTTAATATTTGCCTCCCCATGTAGACAGGAAGGTACATATAGATTTAAGTTTATAAATAGTGGTTTCTATTATGGAAATTTAAACTTTCGCTTTCGAAAAAGTGTTATAAATGTTGATAAATTATTTTATATAAGTATTCATAATTAAAGCAATCTAAATAAACAGGTCATTAGGTGAATTGGGTGGTTTTGATAACGTTCATTATCAGCAAACAGTGTTAGTTTTATTACACACAAATGCATTCTATTAATATATGTAGGTACCTAGGTTAATGAATTAAATACAGTTTCCTTATTTAATCATGGCAGGGCACCAAATTAACACCAGATGTAAAAGACGGTCGTTGTTAGATTGCGAATATCAATTCGTAGGTAGGTATAATAAT
The DNA here is from genome assembly GCA_961405105.1 of Perizoma affinitatum. NCBI lineage: Eukaryota > Metazoa > Arthropoda > Insecta > Lepidoptera > Geometridae > Perizoma > Perizoma affinitatum. The sequence continues at coordinate 4,188,174 of OY560199.1, forward strand.
TATATCAAAGCGTTCATTCACAGCTAATCTCTGTCCGTCTTTATCCATACACAGGTCAGTAACAAAAAACGGTTGAAGCCATAAATAAAAATAACTATGATTCAATGTCAACGTACCTATTGAGGCATTGGAGGCGTTACGTCAGATCTGCTTCTCGAAAAGATGGAGCAGTTTAGTAATGAATAAGTACCTACCTATCGGGAATAGAACTATACAATGTATTCATTATTGAAAGACTTCGTTACACACATTCTTACAGATACCAAGCACAGATATTAAGCATTAGATGTGTTAGTTTTTTTGTTAGTATACCTAGTATCCTACAGTATCGTACAGTAGAGGTAGGTACCTATCGTACGGTTCACATTCTAGACTAGCACAGAACCTGTTTAGTATTGCGCAGACGGTTCTATCAGTATTTTCTTTAACATCACTTTAAGAGTTGTCAGCTCTGCCATAGGGAAAATTAATGAAATAGGTTAGTATGGACTCACTTTGAATTAATTGCCATAATGATATCGATATAGGTTCAACCCAGTCTGAGTATGTAACAAAATTTGCGTCATTTAATGACGTTGATCTAAGCCTTAGATAAACTGAATAAAAACGAGGTACCTCATACATAAAGGTACTCGTCCACAAATGCGCAACGCAATGGAGTCGGGAATGGGGTCACTACGAGGTCATCTTAGCACGGTCAATGCAACTCAACGAGTTATATGTACCTACTCGAAAACGTGGATGATTTTTTACCTGTTGCAACTTGTAAGATCAGTTTGGATGAGAAGTAATACCTATTTACGACCGAATCGATTTCTGATCTCATTTCATGTAAAATACAAAATTAATATTAACTACTTACGAGGATTACAGAAAGTAGTTCGGCAGGTAGATTAGGCACTGCCCATTGTACCCATGTTAATTGTCAATTTGGCACGACAGATAATTCATTATTTAACAACTCTTAAAATATACTAACTTATTAAACCAAATTTTTTGTACCAAGGATTAGTTATGTATTTTATAAGGTTGTTCTTCCAAATACGGAAATATAAAAGTAACGAGTACGCACAAGTTTTGATAGATTTTAATGAGGAATTTTGACTAGTCGATGTGGCGGTATCACCAATACGAGATATGAACGAAGAACAATAGAACAATAACATTAAGAAAGATATCGTATTACAAACTAGGCCACACAGGTGGTAAGCTGGACTCGAATATCATACATTTTGCTGGCCATTTACTTTCTTCATATACCACTGAATTAAAATTCGTTCCATAAACAGAAACAATATTTCATTGGTTACGACGAAAAGGCAAAGAGAAATTTGGTCACACGTCAATCTCGAACATATGGTTGAGTTTTGAAAGTGGCCTGTATTTAAGCCATATAAATGAATCCTGCGTAAAGGCCATACCTTATAAGGTAGGGTTCGGTGTTGTAACAGAACCGAGCCTTATAATGAGTCACAGTCTAGTATTAGGTTTAAATAATTTCAAGCTGATTGAACATCTGTAGTTTGTCTTTATTAATGCCTTCACACACAACAGGCCATGACTAATTTTACCACCATACAAATAGTTCCAAGTAGGTATTGACTGGAAGTTTCTAAATTCCAGAAACTGTGATAGGTTTTTCGTTAAAGGAAAATTCCAGCATTCAGTTTTATGAAACAACTTAATAATTCACTGTATCTAATAAGTAATCACAAATATGTTCGCATGTGACCTGCATTTTGTGCTGAATACTTATATAAAAAGACTCTACTACATTATAGGTACCTCAAATAAAGAAGTTTGCAACGGTCTTTAGATAGTCTAGTCTAGTCTAGTAGAACGATCTGTTTCATCTGTATATACCCACTTTTACATTGTTGTATCAATAAATGAATTAACTAACTTGTTTTATATGTAGGTAATATATATAAGTGTAATATGTATATATAAGTATTGAAGTTAGTACTAAGTAGGTACTCTAAGTAAGCTCTGCTTACTTTGGGGCTAGATGATGCTGTATGAAAATGGCCTGTGTTATTATTAATACTTCGTTTAAGGACAATTTTATTTCGTTTATTTAGGTAGGTATACAAAGAGCAGCGTCCTCGATAAGACGGTGCGACTTGCATCGAGTCTTCAAAAATATATACCTAGCTACATACATATTTAACGTGGAACCGGTTAAAAAAGTTCGTTTGAGTGAGATTCTCCTTGACCTACTTCCAGCTTGCTGCAGGAAGGAAAGTATCCTCATAAAATATACCTATTTAGTCAGTTCGTATATTTATTTATGTGATGTTGAACTCTTGCGAGACGATTGTGAAACAGTTCCTAGGTATCATCCTAAGAGATGTACCTATATCAGAAGAATGTGAAGGTGTGTTCTTAGGGAAAGGTGGGCACGCAACTCCTTGACTGGCAGTATTTGAACTCGTTTTGATAGAGTTCGTTTCCGATAACTTATTAAAAAAATCTTAACAAAACATTATTCAATACCGGAGACATCGAAGTTCACAAACGAGGATGACATCATTGTTCAAATAATTTTAAATGTTGTTGAACAAATTTTGTAATTCTTATTTGCTTTTTTTAATTGGGGAAGAGCTTGTAAGAGCTCTGTTACAATTATTACCTAGTATCGTTTGTTGGTGGTTTTAAAAAATATAAATAATAAATTAAAATGGTAAGCAGTGTTTGGATATTTACAAGTACGTACCTACCTACCTACTTACTTAGTCATACGCTCTTAACAATTATAGCAAGAAAACCCCAAACGCATAATAGGTAAGTACCTACCTAATTTGCTGTGAAATCATGACTATTTGAGGTTATTACCAGTGATCGGAATTAGGTGAGCTAATTTACCTAAAGTTCAAAGAACAGAGTCAAAAAAAATGGAGACTTCCTTACCATTAACATTTTTTTCCGGGAAATCTTTCCCGGAAATTGGGAATTTGTTCCAAGTTTTAGGATATCAGTTAAGTACATTTAATATTAATGTTATTCATACAGAAAACTAACTGAATTAATTTTCCTTTTTAACAAACTTCAATAAGATTTATTTTGTTATTAACTCAGGTAAAAAACTGGATTCGCCTATGTTTTCGTTTCCCAGAATAGCCAAATCATGCTGTCCCTTTAAGTGTTTGTAGCAATACACTGCAAACCAGTGATAAACAACAACAACAAACGCTAAGAAAGGGACAGCATGCTTTGGCTATTCTGGGAAACGAATCATTGTTTAAGTAAACAATGACAAAAGGGTTGAAGGGTGAGGGTGTTTTGCATCCAAACGGCGTCATAACTTGTATGCGTGCGTGCATCACTTCTATAGTTACCTCGGCAGCGTGTGTATCTTAGACTCGTGAATATTTTATTAATCTGTTTTCGTATCGTTTATTGGATCTGCTTCACATAACTACCTTGGCTTGAATTTACGGACTGCGATTTATTGCAACCATATCACTACTTGTACCTATCTACCTTGGCTTGAATTTACGGACTACGATTTACTGCAACCAGAAATTTACTGCGCTTTACGGCAATCAAATTACTTGGTAAGTCTTTGATTTGTACTACACTTTTAAAACATTCTAAATATTAGACTGCTTTTGATAAATTTACCAAATTCAAACAATTTTATGCAACTATTTATTTATGGAATTTTATTCAGTGTTTTATATTTGAGTTCGTGCACAAATGTTGGAGCTACTGGCAATTCTATCATCAAACTATATTTTACGCGAAGACGTCCCTGGAAAAGTGTAGAAACTATATATTTGTCTCATTGTTTTCAGTAATTTTTCTGCCTCAACGCAACTAGCAAATAAATGGCGACCAAACCTACCGACGGGATTGTACAGTCGTGGATTAGAGATCACCCCGAATTGTACCACGACCCCGCTAGCAACACGATATTTTGTTCTAAATGTGAGAATTCTATTGTATGCAAAAAAAGCAATATACAGAGGCATATTGACGGACCAAAACATCAAGGTACTGCTAGGCAAGTGAACAAAGAATTTTATTTAGATTTAATACAATTTCTTATATGGTGTAACATACCCTGGTCACGAGTAAATCGACCAGAGTTTAAAACTTTTTTAATGAAATATATGTGTTGTAAATGTACAAATGTTAAAAGGATTCCCGATGAATCGTTATTGAGAAAGGTTTATTTAGACATAGTTTTTAAAAAAAAAATTGCATCAATCCATGACCATATTCTTAATCAGAAACTTTGGATATCTCTAGATGAAACTACCGACTATTTAGGTCGTTATATTGTAAATTTTCTTGTAAAACCTTTAAATCTCGCAACAAACAAACCATTTTTAATAGCTTGCAAAATGTTAGAAAAAGTAAATGGAGAGACAATAGCTCATTTTGTGATTGGATGCCTAGAAAATATGTGGGGTGACTCGTATGAAGACAAAGTAGGAGATGTTTTAGTTTTATGTTCTGATAGCGTAGCATATATGTTAAAAGCAGGAAGAATGTTAAAGAACTCCTTGCCAAATATGATACATGTTACCTGTTTAGCACACGCTCTTAACCGCGTTGCAGAAAAAATACGGACACAATATGCGGATGTGGATACTTTAATTTCAAATGTAAAAAAAATATTTTTAAAAGCTCCTAATAGAGTAAAATTGTTAAGGGAAAAATTTCCGAGCCTGCCATTGCCACCTGAACCTGTCATAACAAGGTGGGGTACATGGCTAGAAGCAGCTTCGTATTATGCTGAATATTACGAAGAAATAAAAACTATTGTAAGACTTCTAAGAAGTTCTGATTCTTTGTCTATCAGGCATGCTAAAACTGTCCTAGGAAAAGAAAGTTTAAAAACTGATTTAGATTACATTGACGAATATTTTAAAATAATTCAAATTTCATTAAAAAAATTACAAAAGTCTAACTTATTGTTGACGGAAACTTTCCATATTTTTGATGAAGCAAGAATTGTTCTAAGCTGGTGTTCTTCTGAACCAGTAAAACAAAAATTAGAAAACGTTATGGACAGAAATCCCGATCTAGATGCATTAAGAGACATTTGTGAAAATATAGATAAAGGATTAGATAATGAAAATGAATTATTGTCATTCTATAAATATGTACCTGTAACTTCAGTTGATGTTGAAAGGTCCTTCTCTACGTATAAATGGATTTTAAGTACAAAAAGAAATCGTTTGAAAATAGATAATATGGAAAAACTCCTAATGATTTTCTTTAATTCTCCGGACGAAGATATTTCTTTATACTCCGTCCATGATGAAAACGTTAGCGATTCAGATTAAGGGACAAATTCAACATCAATGGAAATAATGTTTAGAGTTCCGACTGTGTATCTTAGGTAGGACTGGTTACTTTCTTAATTATTGATTTTGAGTTCCATTATCTGTACAAAATGAATAAATGGTACAAAAACTATAAAATGGCTTTTTTATTCCCTTGCTTAAAAAAATGTTTTTATTACTATAGCTATTTACTAAAGCTGGTTTATAAATCACATTAGCTTCCGCGCTTACTTACATCGTTCATTTTATTTGTTGAAAACAATAAAAATCGTGCTTACCGTTTTTTACAACAATCGAATTCGTTTCCTCTTCTTGTTATCAATAATAAGAAGAGGAAATTAATTCGATTGTTATTTTACTGTATTAATTTTAGATGGACCTAAGTAATTTCTCGAAACCCGGGAAAATTTTCCCGGAAAAATATTTAGTCGCAAGGCGTCTCCACTTAGTCTCTGTTATTTTTCGAACTTTAGGTATTTTAGCTCACCTAATTCCGATCACTGGTTATTACGCAAACTGTTAGTAATTGTCTTACGTAACTAAACCTATAAGTAAATTAACTAGGTACCTACTTAAATAAATAATTATTACATTCTTCGTCCCAAAAATGTACATACGATTATGTACATTTTACCTTACCAATTTCTACGTAGGTAATGTCATTGTTATTTTCAATACTAAAGAAGTTATTATTTTTATTTGGTTTAGTTGTTAGCCTAGAGATTCTGGATTTACCTATTAGTTAATTTTATAGTTAACTTCAGCACTATTTAGGTAGGTACCTACCTACCTATGTTAAGATACGAGTTAATTTACACGAGAGTTCTCTAAAATATGCTAGGTTTGGTCTTTTAGTACTAGTTTAATAAATCAAAAGCTGCTAGATGGAGGCACTAGGCTATTAGTTGAGATTTGTAGTTTTTATGCAGGCTCGCCTTTTTTCGGCTGTCGAACCTGTTTGGGGCCATTTTAGGTTACACCTGGCGTTAATATGGTTAGTATGGTATTCTGTTTCTGTGTTAAGACTACCTAAGGGTGTCAGATTTAATTTTATTATAATTTTACCTTCTTCAATAGGGCAGGAATAATATTGGTGACAAATGAGTCGCTTGGTGGTAGCTTGTCAACATACCTACATTATGTTTGATAGGTTTTCTTACATTGATTACAATTTGTAATTTGCAAATGATTTTACACTGAACCCTAGTACCTACCTACCTACTTATTTATGTTATGTTTTAGTTTCTAAAACATCGCAAATTACTTAATTGACCTTACTTTCGAGTCAACATAGTCCTACCCTCATCAACCGTTTATGATTTGTCTGGCGCGATGGCGCCAAGCCCATCTCGAATGTAGGTCACGGCTTTAACCCTCGTAACATAATTCTGGATCACAGCCTCCGAATCGATAGTCCACGACCTATTTCGGGAACCACTCCTATACTCTCCTGGCAAATTACCTGTACAAACAAATCTACCGGTACCTATATCGTAGGTATGTGACTGGCAGTAAGACTTACTTTTCTCTGGGCTTCGGCGGCAAATCCAGATTTAGCAGCACGATTGTTGGCCATTGTGGATATTAAAACTATCTAGTTAGCAACTAAAATAAAATTTATTCACTAGCACGGGTTAACCGTGAAGTCACTATGTACTGAATGTAAACACGCGGGTCAACGCGACCGAATCACACGAAGAGTGATGTGTGAGTGTGTGCTGTACTTTGAATGACATCATGCTCATGCAGCGACCGACCGAACGCGACGGCCTGCCGGGAGCGCGCGTAGTGCTGCGCATGGCAAATGTCGATGTTTCGTTTTGAGAGCTTTGAGGTTCATACGGATTGTAATGCAAGACTGCATCCTACTTTAGTAGGAAACTTAAACGATCTGTTAACATACCTAGGTATAAAATTAGGTACCTAGGGGCCTTTATCGCGTTTACCTTTTTTTTATCAACTGAATTAAAAATGCGAGGAGGTTCTTAATTCAAATGTTTTATTGGTGTGTAGGTAGGTAGCTACCTATATTACACGATATCTTCGCCAATTGTAAATTGATTTTAATGTTTTTTTAAATGAGTAAGTTATACTTAATACTTCAATTTTTGTCCCATATAAATTTTATGAATTGTTTTTTATTAAAATTTGACTTGGACCTATTGGTTGGAATTTTTTGTTTCAAGAAAATAACAATAATATTTTTTCAAAAAACTACTTCAAATAATGGGAAGTTGATAACTAAAAATTCCAATAAGTGATATTTTATCCCCCATTTTTTTCACCCTTAGATGATAAAATTTATATGTAACCACCTACCAATAAAACCCTACCCAATAAAAAAAATATGTTCACAACTGGCGAAGATATCGCGTTGTACCTAGATACTGGATAAGTACCGGAATCAATGTGAAAAAATCACATAATATAGATGGGTACCTACCTACATTAAATCGATATCGATAAACCAAGTATCTAGGTACCTACCTAACGATAAAACCTCCTCCCCTCACTAAAAGTTCGAAATGTAAAACGAAAACCAAGTATGGAATACAATGAGAGGGAATGGGTTGGCAACAACGTGTTTCTCGCTTTAGTTAGCGTCTCAACGGTATGGCGGTAAAGCAAGTCACCATGCCAAGTGATCCGAGTAAAAACGAGGTAGAGTACGTACCTACTAGGTAGTGGAGACTCGATAGGATGGGATTTGAATTGGAATGCAAGCATAAAAATCAAGATCTAGGAACGTTCGAAAGTCTAGGTATAGGTTCACTGGATTAGGTCACTGGGTAGGTACTGGTAGGTAACTGAGAATTATCTTTTGTACCTACATACTATAGGTAGGTACCTATAACTACCTATTAAGCTATTATTTTATTCGTATCACGTTTCGATAAAAATATTTTTATGTTGTTTGTGAGTTTTTAAAACCAACCTCTTGGAGGGTAATTGTAAAACTTACCTGGGTAGGTAACTTTCTTTATCTACCTCATCATTTGTAGGTCTAATCTACTTACATGACTAGGTCGGTTATGTATACCTACCTAGCTACCATAAATTTCACCACGTTTCATAATTTATTTTCCAAAAGAACCCTAAAATTTATAAATAAAAATTAATATTTGTCTCGGGTCTTGGTGTGTTCTATGTAGGTAAAATATGTATGTACTTATTTACAAATAAAAATGTATTTAAGTACATGTATAACAGTCATGTAGTTCCCATAATACAAGCTTTGCTTAGTTTGGGGCTGTTGTGATGATGGTGTGTATAGAATGTCGAACATTATTATTATTATTATTATTCTATGCATCAATCTATGTAGCTAGATGGACGACCGAGCGTTCCATGCCGTGCCGTTTCTTTATATTCTTAGGGAACTCTAAACTAAATTTATTCGCGAAGGAAAAGAGGGGGAAGGAGGAGGAGAAAAAAACCTCGAGGTTTTTTGTAGGTCAGATACCTACCTAAGTACTTACCTACCTAGTAGGTACCTATACTACTAATAGGTATGCATAACGTAGGTACCCTAGACAGGCATAGGTACCGATTTTTTACGGGGTTAGACAGAGGATTACTCTTTTAGGTCCCAAATAGGTACCAACTTAATTAGATTAATTGATTTCAGCTCAGACGCACGCAGTGGTGCAAACCTAGGTCTTACACAAATAATTAGATACCTAGCTATCCGATCTATGGATTTTAGTATCTTTTTTTTGTTTTAATCTTGCAAGAAACAAAGCTTGTCAGTCCATGGATCTAGTTAGATCTATGGTAGGTACCTACCTACCTACCCATCTAGGCATTTAACTTCTCGGGAAATCTATGCCGGGTGTCACTGATGTTGTAAAACTTTCTAGGTACCTATGTAGGTATTAGGTAATTTTTATTAGGTAGCTATCTAGGTAGGTAGGTACCTACTTAATTTTACTCAACAATTTTTCGAATTAGCTTTGGTAATAGTGGCGTCGTCTTGGTTATCGTCTTCTACGTTTCAAAATTATTGACTCTCCGTCATTGCCAATCACAAGAAGTCTGATCAATAAATCATAATTACCTAATTAGGTATAATTTTCGAGGAAAGACGGACATATCAGTATTCATTGCATCGTTCTGATAGATGGCCTCCTTCAAATCTATCAGAAGTCTGATTTGGTTCCGCGTTGTATTCAGAATTTCAGATGATAGGTAAGTAGGTACTTATAAATGCATCAACTTTTTATCATAGCTAAAGGTAGTTAGGTGTACCGATAAATTCATAATTAGTCATGTTATTCAGCTCTAGGATAAGTTAATATAGAGGTAAGTTATGTAGGTATCTTGTAGGTGCAAATTTTGATGTAAGTGTACTTAAATACAAATATGATTTTAATGATGATTTTGCCCATTTAAGTTAGTTATAGTTAATTTACAAAATCACGGCAAAAAATATATGTTTAAGTTTAATTATTTTAATACTCCCTTACACCCCCCATTTCCTCCCCTTTAAATGACAAAATCCAAAAACTCTTAAACACATCAGTACCTATTTATTTATGTTTAAAAAATGTAATTCAAATTTTCATGTTTCAACTTCAAAGAACAAAGACATTATTACAAAGGTCAACCCCACCTTTGAAATTTTCAAAAATCCTTAGCATTGACTCATGTTATAAAATAATCCTATGTTCCAAATTTCAGCTTTCTAGACTTAGTTTTGGCTGTGCGTTGATAGATCAGTCAGGACAATCAAATAGTAATAGGTACTTACTACTAAAAGTTTGTGAGGATGGATGTTTGTTTCTCTTTCACGCAAATCTACTGAACGTATTTTGATGAAACTATACAGTATATAATATAGCTTATACATTAGAAAGACACATAGGCTACTTTTTATCCGGGTAGCACGCGGGCGAAGCCGTGGGCAGAGCTAAGTTTTATATAAGTATAGACTGGTCTGTGTATAGATAACGAAAGATAAATATTTTATATTGACATTAAACCACTTTATACCACAGACTAGTTAATGTACTAGTATTATATTATCTGTGGTTAGTGGTGCTTACTTGGCTTACACTACCAAAGACGAATGAAATAAAAAAAATCGGTAGACCTTATTTATCTTTACATAAGTTTCAGATTCGGTAATAGCGCCATCTCAAATTGTGAATTTAAACCAAAATAATGTTGAACCTACTAACCTTCCTATGACGCCATCTCATAGCTTTTTTGCGAACTATATCGCTCTATTTTTGCTTCTATGACAGAAATAGCGGCGAGCAGCGTTCTCTCGAACTAACTATTATAAACATACTGTGCGTTTTTTGTTTATTAGAATTGCAACAGATGGCGCTTTCTAGAATTTAAACTAAATCCATAAACACTTTGTGGGACTCAAAAATAAAAGTTTCGATGCATTTTCATGAAGTTCTTTAAGAAAAGTTGCATTGCGCCTGGTCGGTGTCGTCTGCTCTGTCAACTAAACTTCAAATTATTATCAAATCAAAATTTTCAAGTTCAGCGTTCAATTTTTACAAAATGTTTATATAAAAAATACAAAAATATAAAATAACTAGAAATGAATTAAAAACCAAGGAGAAATCGCAACGAGCATAGTTCTTGAGAGAGTGGTCGTAATACTCATATTAATCATAACATAAAATCTCGGTCTCTGCAGACATCTGCGATGGATTACTACGGCAGAAGAGGCAGGTCAGGCAGACGAGGAAAAGGCCACTCTCGAGCCAATAATGTACCTTTCGCGTGTCATTCCCTTACTCCTCCAAGCCACTGCAAACCCTGGTCGTTCCTCAGCGGGATGTATAGCTTTATCATAATGTCGAGTCTCATGGCTATTATCTATCTCATGCTGGAGTATCATTGTCTTACTTGTACGGCCAAGTGCGATATGAAGAGCATTTCTAAGAATATTGATGATATTGCGGTAGGTAAATAAGTTTCTACAGCATGTTTTCTCCACAAATTCTTTGGTGCGCAGAGAAGCCAACCACATTTTCAAACGGTCGCACGCAGAAGTGTGTTTGGATGGAGGCAGCTCAAGCAGTGGTTATCGTGTCCTGTTATGAGGGCCTACGTTCAGATAGTTACCTACCTAAATGTTTTAGGTATAATATCTGTGGTTCAGGCGTAGATGAAAATCATCTAAAAACCCTGCTCGATGTTAGTCATTCGTAGCATAAGAATACCTAATACAATTTTAATATAGCGTAAAACGCATTGGCCTTGAAACTCCTATCGCGCATGAAAATTAGTCTTTTATAAAAAAAAAACTTAAACGTAATCAAAGCAATTCGAATGCCTGTTTACATTAAGAAAACGCAAGCATAAGTAGGTAGGTAACTATTTAAGTAAGGGCACGATTGCACACTAATTTCTATATACAACACCAAGGTACCTTTGTGGTTAATTGCATGCAGTCGATTGTATAATTGCATAGTATGTTTGATCTTATTACTTTGTCCACAGAAAAATCTATCCCTAATCAAAGAAAGCTATCACGACCTCGAGCTCAAAATTTCAAAATTCTCTCAAGAGCTTCCAAAGATCGAAGGTCAGATCGATATCTTAGAAGCGTTTGCCAACACCCTAGAAGGCAGGGATTTTGGATGGAATCCAAAAACACATTTGACCTTACCCAACGTCGATGTCTATCTAAGCAAACTGGAGCACGGGAAAAATACCAGCCGAAAATTTACGAAACATCTTCCGAAAATCACAGTTAATCAAGATTGACTAGATAAGAGTAACGAATCAGCAACTGCAAATGAGTGGTCTGGTGTGTTCTAAGGAAAACAACAATAAATATTATGTATCTAGTTCAATATTATTATTATGCCTGTTTTATTAACATTCGCTTCACTAAGAAGTAGTACCTAGTTCATCATCACCCTTTCTTTTCGTTCGTAAGCGTCGAATGTGAGCTGACCTCACAAAAAAAGGTATTCGTGTGTCGAAAGGGCTATCTTAGCTAAGTAGAAAATTCTCTGCTGGTTTTACAGAAGATATTTCCGGAATCTATTTTATGACTAGGAAGAAGTCCACTTATGGGGTTTGGGTTAGAAAAAATGCCACTGTTATACCTAATATTTTAACCTGTAGAAATCCACTACCAGACAAAGTTCTCCCCTAAAGAGTGCCATGTCGAACGAGCCTGGTTGTGGATCTAAGTGGAAGGAAACTTTAAGACGGCATTCACAGAACACAGATGGCATCGGTCCTTAAGGTGCTTCCTACAGCATGGCGATATTTAAAAAAAAACATACGTATCCAGTTACGCGTCTTCAGTTATTTTTTACATTGGTTTTTTTAAATAATTCAGTTTTCTATAATATATATCATCTCGGAGCATATCCTATCCTACTAATAATAAATGCGAAATCTGTGTGTGTGTGTGTGTGTGTTTTTTTACCACGTATCTCCGTAACTATTAAACCGATTTTGATGAAATTTGGAATGAAGATAGTCAGGTTTTGGAATGACACATAGGCTAATTTTCTAAAATCAACCCAGAAGGGGTTAAACAGGGTGGATATTCACTCTGTATAAATAAACTTTAAAGTAAATAATGAAAAACGTATTTGTTATTTTTTCAAAACTTCCCTTTTGTGCAATTGAGTTCTAAACTTTGTACCCCGTAGGTACAAAGGATTAAAAAAATTTAATCCTTTGTTCGATTCACTCATAACTCGGTTAAAATAAACGAGATATAAAGCAAATAACGAATGACGTATTTAATATTTTTACAACTACCCTTAGTTAGAGGGTGTGAATAATTAAATATATATTTTTTATAAACATACATATCAACTTTCTTACAGTCCGGTCCATCGCTATTTAGCGGTAAGAACGCCCATTGTACAGCATAAGTTTTTAGTAACTAATCTGATGTGTTTTTTGGTTGCACACCAAAGCAAAGCATTTTCTATCTATCTCTACATATATAATAGGTACAGCGATAAAGACGCTTTGATTTATTTTTGTTTTTATTTATGCCGCCCTTGCGATAAGGATGTATCGCGAAAGACTACTTGTTTCAAATTTTGATTCTATAAGTATAATTTAGTTTGTTTGAAATTTCGATATTTCAATTAATGGTCTTTAATTGCTGGATTATTTTTTTATGATAACTGTTATGTAGCTCATATAATGTCACCATTGTAGTGCCACGCTGAATACTGCGTCGTTCGGTACCTTTCTGCGTCAGTGGTTGGCTCTGCTTGCTAAAAAACTGATCATTGCCAATTTAACTAGGCATCTGCCTATTTATTGCGAATTATGAAACGAAATAAATGTTAAACAATAATTTTTTCATCAATTTATTAACAGTAAATCTGTATTTAATTTTGATTTTAGTACCTACTTGCAGTCTTTGCAAGGATGTTGGTGTTCATAGTAATGATTATCCCTATATTGGCACTTATGTATTTCACCAACCGTACTCTTATACCTGCAAGTTTCCTTCGCAGGACACTCTTCAGGTTCTTGATGCCCAACTCCTGTAGATTTTGGTGGGTATCTTGTTAAAGTTGTTGCATTTTTAACTGGGTTCACATGCTGCAGAATAGCTTCGAGATTTTTACTCTCCATAAGGACTTTGTTCTCAGTAGTTTTGTTGACCTTTGCAATTATATCATTTTCAGTAGCTTTAGCTAAAAGTAGAGCCTTCACTTGTATATCGTGGAGCCTTCGTCTGTCTAATGTGTGTTTTGGTATTGTTTTGTATTCAGGTTCTATGTTATTATATCGAGTTGGTAAATGCTTTTTCTCTGTGATCTCCAATAGTCCTTTGAGTTCTTTGTGAAGGTTGTCGTATGCAGTGCCGATGTTTGCAAGAGTTTCCTGAAAATATTGTTGAGATTATCATCATCATCATCATCTTGAATGTTCCCCAACCAATGACTGCTAGTAGGTAGTTAAAAGAGACAATAAATATTGGGCTATATCGACTGGACAATTAGGAAAGTAAACGTGAAGAATTTGTATTTCCTCCTGAACTTTGAACAGGTAAAGTTTTCACTTACTTTCAACGAGTGTAAGCTGGTTTTCATCTGAGTCAGCTCAGATTGAATAACAAATCTCTCCCAAAAATTCACGCTAAGGTGTCCAACTAGAGCTAGCAATCCAATAAAAACTATAGCTTCTATGAAAATAGATTTTATCGATCTGTGACGAGGCATCGTCTACGGATTTTATTTCTATAACATTTCACTTTAAAATTTTTATGATTTTTCCATTTTATAAAAATGTATCAAATTTAGTTCTAACTATTCTGTATTTATAAACGTAGTGGTTACTTCCTCTATGGTGATATTGTTTAACCTTAGTGAACACCACAGACTACTAGGATGCAGACGCATATGAACACAGACTAGTTAGGTTATTTCCACTAAGTAGTTATGGATTAGTAACAATAGAGTAAGTTACCAATAAGATCATGGAATATATTATTTATTTTATTACTTATAAACGAGCAGCTTTCGCTTTTAAGGTGCACAAAACCTGTTTATCCTACAGAAAAAGTGCGTCTGTATCCTAGCAAATATAAAAAAAAAGACATAGCAGCAAACCTTGTTTTAAAAAACCTTAAGGTTAAGTAAAAAATATTGTTATTGGTTGTGTTGGCCACTGATAAACTTTTTAGAGTACAGAATCATATTTAAGATATCATATTATCTTGTAAAAACTAAGAAGTTAAAAGAGCTTTTGCCGAAGGTTTTTTATATTTAGTTATACCGTAAGGGTATTTGGAAATGAACTATCTATACATGGATAGACTCTCCTATCTATATATCCTTATAAGAATCTGTTTTTTATATACTGCCAGTCCATCGACTCTTAATGGAAAATTAAATGTTAGAACTGAAGCAGGTGGTAGGAATTACTGGTTATTACCAACCTAAGGGCAGTTACATAGAGCTATGACTAATCCTACAAAATCAAAGGTTTTTCGTTACAATAATATTTATTTATTTCCAAAGTTCACTTTCATAAAGACATTTGTATCGATTGCCTATTCAGAAGGGCTGCTTGAGTCGTTTGGTGATTTGTCAGCATCAAATGAATCAGTGTAAAGGTACGACATAAGGGTTACTTCCTGTGATAAAACACACATGATTAAACAAAACTGTTCACAGGTCATTCTAAAATAGTAATGTCAGAAATGAACATGGGAAATATCGAGAAAAACCGGGAGTTGTGGTTCTGGTCCCCACCCGATGGCCGATGAAACTTTCAAATCCCCGATTTGTTTTCCGTGACGTATTGTAGCGCTCCCTCGTGTAGTGTGCTGGAGAACCTTTCTTGAAGAATTCTATCTGGAGAATTCTATCGACTTTTACAACGCCCAATAGTAACTTGTGACGATAAAACGTAACTAAAAACCTCCCTGGAAGTCGTATTAAACGCATTTGAATCAGTCAATCAATCAGCAATCAGTATCTTAATCAGTAGTTAAGACGTATATAGACGACGTTATAGAAATAGTTACTGATAAACAGACTCACACACGAATTAACAAACCACCTCTTTATTTATTCCGTGCTCTTACCCCCTAACGAAATACGGGCTCCTTGCATCGCGGGTAAAAACCCTTCACCTAATATGTCCTCAGTTTATTCTCAGTAGGAAAGCGACGAATGGCCATCGGTGGAATGGCCATTCGACGCTTACAGTGGAGGGATCAGTCCTGCAAAACCGCTAGAACAAGTGCCACCATGACTTTTTGCCGAAAGTCATAAAGTAATTAATGGATGAACTAATGAATGCCTTTTTTAGACAAACGAGACATGAATCTATAAACACATCCGCTTATAGTCCACCAAACTCAAAGTCAAAGTCAATAGGTTTTTATTCATTGAAATCACAAGGATCATATAGAAACGTCAAGATTAAGATGCCCAGCAGTGGATGTCTATTGGCTGATGATGATCACAAGGTAATGATGCTGATGAAGGTTGCGAGAAGTCAATGAATGGAGGTGACCCAAGACCGTTCATCATGGAACTCTATAGGGAAGCCTACGTCCAGCAGTGGACTTCTACAGTCTGTTGACGATGATGATAATGCTCATAATCCACCTTATGCGAAGTGTTCTTTTTCGGGAAGAAGATCCGTCGGAAGAAACCAATCTTCTTCTCGACCTGCACTGGCTCAGACTGTGTGGAGCGCAAGCAGCCGCTCGTGCACACTGACATCTGGTCTTTTAACTGAAAAACAAACCTTATCTAGAGTATTCATGACGGCAACACTTGCGCACAGCCAAAATCCGTAGGACATAATGCTTTATTAACTAGTGACTTGGAAGAATGGCTACAGTCGCTCGCACAATAAATCTACCGTCCAAGCGTGCAGTGCTTATGAATAAGCATTTCGACTTTTTGTAACTAATTTAGGACGAAAGACAGTGGTTATTAGGCGTTTTTCAATATTTTAATATGATTTCCGGCAATTATATCTAATTCTCATAATGAAAAGCAAGTAGAAAGCAAACCAGACTAGCTGTATTTATGAGTGAAGCTAATTAAAGGTTATTTTGGATCGTATATAAAGTATCTTTGACGGTTTATTAATTTAGTCTAGTAGGTATTTGTGGTTGAGTATAGTGAATGTATATTTTCCGTTGAAGCATGGCCGCACTGCAAGCGTCTAAGCTGACAGGCGACAAGGCAGTCAGACGGCTGGCTACGATAAAAGTAGCCGGACTGCAAACGGCTCGGCAGATAGTAGTAGATTAGTAGCTTGTTTACACGAGCTTCGTAGCTAATGTTTAGTACGTGTCACTTACACTAAAACCTTGCGTGCAAACATGCTGATCAAAAAATTATTAGTGAAATCGACAAGGCCAAGTGAATAGAAGCCTATCCTATTTACTAAGCGAGAAGTAGACGACAAGTGACTACCCCCCACTAAATTTACTTAGCACTTGTCGCTTGTTGAGTCTTGTGAATAGCCCCGACAAGTGTTTTGGTGTTCCATTTCGTTCGGACGTAGTGTTACTAATACTTTTCTGCTAATATTAACATGTAAACGGTTACTTCTCACTTGTCGCTAAGCAGCATAGTACTAAACGTTTAGTACTAATGACAAGTACGGAGCTCGTGTAAACTAGCTGTAACTCGCCCCGAGAGCCTACTTACTTGGCGTCTCTTGAGATAAAAACATTAAAACAGACAGTACATTCGGTCGCTTCAATACAGCCAGGTTCCAAGCACGCAGTACAGCCGGTCGCGTCCATTTATAAATATGTTGGTTTTATGAAGGTGCAACCACAAAACGCAAAGCCAGTTGCTTACAGTCTAACCGCGGCTTGTAAGACGGTAAAAAAGTGTACTTGTGTAGTATTAACCACTGGACACAAGACCCTTTTAAAAACTACCATTAAACTGATCATTATTAGGCAACGCAGGGTTAGGAACCAGTGGTGAATAGAATGAATTAACAATTAATATTTGAGTTTGACTGACTTGACAGTGACAGACGATAATGAGAAGTGAGGCACATCATTTTAGTTTATTAGTCGATCTCTACATACTGTTTCTGTCGTGCCATCATGCATGGAACAGTGTAAGCAAGAGATCTCGTCTGCAACAGTCAGACATGCCACTTCTGCTCGGCTTACTTCTTTCTGTGAACAAACATACAGTTTTAAAAACTCTAATTTAAAGTTTGAACGAGGAAACTTTAAAATATTTGATATAAATTTTGCTGATGTACACAAGTAACTTGTCCCGTACTGAAATTTCGCTATGTTCTGCGGTAAGTTTTATTTTGATTTGACGACATACTCGTACAATGGTGATTAGTCCAATTTAACTCGGAGATCCCGCTCACTTTAATTGCTCGATCAGTTAATATTTGGGAAGGTATATGTTAACACAGTAAGCGGAAAGCGAAACATGCCCAACAAATCCTTGTTAAAGGTACACAAATAACTATCAAAAGTTGAGATAAATAGGTGGGCTTTTTAAATTCGAAAAACTACATGACCCTAGGATAAAAAACACCACTGCCGCCATCCACGAACTTCTCACGATAAATGTCATCGGATCATGTGCCAGTTGATTTAAACTGAGCCTCTATATTTACAATATGCCAATTCTTGTTCAAATTTTTGTTCAGGAGTCAGGACGACTCAGTCACGGTTTAAATGGGTTTTATACTCAGAATAAAGGCTTTCATTCATTACCACTCGAGAACCTTTATTTTCCTGCTCTATTAATTGCTACTAAATAAAAGCGGAAACTTGTGTGCATCTTTAGATGGATGTCTGCCACTCAATAACGTAACGGCTAAACGGATTTGAATATGGGATAGATGTGGTTCATCCTGGTTTCAGGCGTAGCGTTGGTTTTTTACAACTTATTTATTTACACAAGTAAGCCTTCGATCTCGGTATTCTATAGTATTCTATATATATATATCTAATTTTGACTAGTTATTTGATCACCAAACATATTTATATACGCGTATACGCGTGATACAGAAAATAGTGTTTGGTGATCAAAGAAACTCAACTAGTCAAAATTTAGAAATTGAAAGAACGCAATCTCTATGATATTAAATATTAAGCCGAAGAAGAGCTCCTTGAGTAGTGGAGCTTCTGTGAAAGGGCTCGTCCGGGGAAGTGCTTCCACCGTGCATTTTTCTGCCGCCAAGCAGTAATGCTCTTATTGTTGTGTTCCGGTTTAAAGGGTTTCGTTGCTTGAAATTACAGGCACACGAGATCTTTCATCTTGATATCTCAGAGAGGCAATGCGTGAGTGATACGCATTGCGTCCCTGGTAAATGACGCTTGGATTCCTCTGGTATTGCAAGCGTCCATAACTACGGTAACCGCTAGCCACCAGGTGTGCCGGTAGTTTGTTTGCCTCTTTAGTAGTAATTTAAAAAAAAAAACATTATACGAACCGACATCATATAAAGCACTTTCTTCATAACCTTCAGCTCGTTGGTCCTATGTATTTTCTGTGACAGATCTGGCAAGATAAAACTCAGCACCACGATCAAGAATACAGTCACTATTGCCACGTAGTTCCCGTTCATGGTAGAGTATGCCGACCAGAAGTAGTTGGCAGCCATTGCAGTGAGGCGTGGGAGGTCTGCGGTGGTCTCATTGGTGGAGGTACGGGACGAATCTAGTGGAGGTATAGATGCTCGGCGATGTTGGGTGTACATACCTTGATATGAAAAAAAAATATAAGTTATAAGATTTACGACTTCTGGTTTGACTGCCAGAAATAATCTATCGCTGGACATAGGTTCGTTTATTGAGCTTCACATCACAGATTGTCAAAGTTTTCTATAATGGCTTCTCGATTAGTAAAATTTTACACTCCAGTTTTGACTCACTTCGGTCCTGAAAGTGTTCAAAACCTTGAGTGGTTGAATCATAAACTGTTTCAGTTGACATCAAGATTCCAAGTCTATTGTACATATAATAACATTTCATTTCAAGAGCAAGAGAGAGCCAATAGAGGTCTACTGCCAAAGAAATTGTAGTCTGAGTAAGGCAAGTATTTTATGTATCATTTTTAATGTGACTTGCAGTTCGCTAAAGGTTATTGACAAACTGTGAATGAACAAGGACGTGCATTTTGCGTCAACATATTCATTATAGAAAATATCTAGCTACTTACTGGTAGGTATTTACCTGTATAGTAACCGTGATGCCGTTTTGCCATAATTGTATTTAAATTTTAAATAATCACATTTTGATGAAAGCACTCATTTTCTATACAGTTTTTCAGACCAATTTTTAAAATCCCAAAGTTCTGTCCACAGAATAAATGTACATTCCAAAGATCTTGAATTGTGCGAAAAAGTTATTCTTACCTATATCTGTATACGAAATGACATCTCTTTTTCTATAAACAGGACAAGAAATCGGTGTGACTTATGGACGGTTATGGATGATAGACACACAGACAGACTAACAGACATACATGACGAAACTAAAAGGGTTTCGGATTCACAGTTTTAGGGTTCATAAAAAAGATTATGAACTCAAGGGAAAAAGCTTTTGGTGTTCTTCCTAGCTAAATATAGTGACATAAACATGCCAACCTAGCGAAGATATTTGAATAGATATTTAGATATATAGATATTTGAAGATCTTTGCTGAAAAATTTTGAATATTTTCTACGAGCACGAGTTTTTCATGTTACAAGATGCTCTGGTAAAAAGGTACATTAAAGGCCCATCGATTTATTTACAAGGTAAAGCTCATGTTTGTAGGTTATTAAAATTCATCACACAGGAAATAACCTCTGACTTCATAATTATACGAGTACCTACGTTACAAAAATACCTAAAATTGTGTTCGGCATAATCATTCTATTGACATAATTGTTGCTCTTGTTTTTCACTGAAATGTTTAAAATTAATTATTACAATACAAATGGTTAATATTATTTACTATTAGAGCTTACATCGGTGGACGAATAATTCACCCATGGTAGGTACTTACCTATTTCGCTTTCAGAACTGTACCTTTCTAATTATTCCATGCATGTATTAGTAAAAAAAATAATTGATTTATTTTAGACAATTTATTGTGACAAAAATTGAATAAACAACAGTTAAAACTTGTAAATAAACAACATTCTATGCGCGCCTCATTCACGAATACAATCACAAACACAATATACTTCCTTACAGCGTTACAAATATTTTCAAAATATCAACATAATTTATATCAATACTACAAAAATCAATACTTAAATTTTTATCAAAGTTTATGAGCCAAAAATGAAATGAATGAATCCAGACATGAAAAGTATCCTCTTTACCTGCCCAATGTCATTAAAATGATTTTCTGTACCTAGTTCTCGGCCGGGTATTTTAAATACAGAGGGTCACCAGAAGAGGATAAAGTTACAATATACTAAATAATTTCAGGAAAAATTTGACTAATTATCATCATCACAGCACACCGAGCAACAAGACGTCCTTTTCAGCATCTTGACACATTTCCGAGGTGGTGACAAGTGTTCTGGAACAAAACAGTTGAAGCTAATGTTGGCGAGTAGCTCTTGCTTTTCAAGAACTGAGATGTACGTAGAAAAAAAGACGGGATAGTAAAATTGTTTTGTTCAAGTATAAAGAAATCTTTGTTCCGCGTCTGGTTGTTATGGTGCCATGGTACTCGTAGTTCCTGATACCCACGATACAGGAAATCCTAGTGTGTATCCAGGACCGTTTTCCTAACCATATGAAAACGCATTTCGAAGCAAATTATTCAAGTTATTGACAAACAAATTGTAAATTTTAATGTATTAAATCGTAGGATGTTTAATAAATATGAGAATTTTTAAAGAATGTAATGAGAGCGAATGAAGCAAACGATTGTAGCAAGTGGAAATCTGTAGTCTCTGCCTACTCCTCAGGGAAACAGGCGTGAGTTTATTTATTTATATTTAGTAAATTACACTGTAATGTAAATTCTTTTTTTGTTTTTTTTGTAATGTAAATTGTATGCTAACATGATCGATCTAAATTAGATATTAAGACCTGTTTGTGCCTATTACTTAGGTCTCGAAAAAACAATGTAATTGTATTGAATAAAATAATAAAAATTGACGAGAGTCTAGACGAAGTGACGTTACAATACGATAAGGATACTTTAATAATATTAACGCCTACTGCGTGTTAACTGACAACAAACAGTGAATCAGTGACCATTCAAAACAACTTACGTTTTGGTAAGCATGTAGGCAGACTGGGAACAGATATTCTGGAAAGACAAAAATATTACATGATATAAAATTTAAAAAAATGTAATTTAAAAACGTAACGAGTACATTGATTCGTGATTGAGATGTATATTGCAAACCAAAGGCTTTTATCTCCACAAGAAAATATTGAACCATCATTGTTAAGGCTATAGATTTCATTACATTGCGCGAAATCTATTCAAGGGTAGTAATAGTTGCAATTAGCAGATAACATGATTACTCGTACGCTAAATACCTTGAATTCAGAATAAATGCAAGACTTACATTACTTATCTTGACTAAAGTAATGATGATGACCATTAATGCGTGTTCTTTTTGATGATACAAATGTACCTACATATCCATTGATAAAACGAACATTACTGTCTTAGTATCCTCTAAGAGTATGAATCTGAAGATGTCTATCATGGGGAATACAGTCGTGAGCGTTTTTGCAATTATTTACAGTGACTTGTTCCCTTACCTAAGGGCCCGGTCAATTTGACGCGGTATCGCTATCTATCAAAAGGAAACGTCGGGAAAATTATAAAAAAGGTAAACGCTATAAAGACCCGTTAAAAATGTATAATATATATGTCAACTGATAGCGTTTGGAAAAGAACAAAGGGGAATGTTTGTCAAAGTTCGCGTAAATTTATTGATCGCCACCACTGCCACCGCTATCGTACCTTGTATGAATTTAAAGTAACTCACCTAGAGGAACAGTTCGTTGCAGATCGTTTTTTCACTTCGCATTTCTGATAATAGAAAATGACATTTAGTTTAAATTTCAGTCGCGATAGGCGTTTCTAAGACTTCAGGACAGGAATTCTTTGAGTAAAATCTACAATGGTAGATAATCCTCATTAATATAATTCATATACAGTCCAAGACGTGTCAAGACGATATGTTAGGGTTCCGAAGGTGCATTCCTATTTTTATTATTATTGGAAATCGGTCGAAACAATTTTCGTTGGTAGTTAAAGTAATTTTGCATTAAAGATTCAATATACATAATTTAGCTTTATGTATATTGAATCTCTATCCAGAAAATATAAGGTATCAAATAAAAATTGGGTGGCCATTTAAATGTCCTAATGTCGAATGTTTTTTCCAAACAAAGGAACGTGTGAGGAATAATAGATTTCGAAAAACACCTTACACCTTATTTTTTTTGTTTATTTACGGGTACACACAAAATGTAACATCTTTAAACACGCTCAGGTAAGTATAGCTGGGAAAGAAATCGGGCACCACACGGGCACGGAGAAACTGACAGATACATGACGAAATAATTAGAGTTCCGTTTTCGCCACTTTGTTTCGGAACCAAATCTACTTACTTTATTGTAATTCGGTATTCCTATATCCCGAAGCACCCGCTCATCGAAGCTCGGCACTGTTAGCATGGACAGCGTATTGGTGGACGAGCAGGTTAGCTTCGGTTCACACTGCAGCATGAAGTTACTCTTGTTGGAATTCCGTCGCTTTATGCTACTCTTGGAGGGGGCGCTTCGTACGCTGGCCGAACTTCGACAGCACGTTATAGGTGGGGCTCTTGAAATTGCTGTGAATGTAATATATATATATATATTTGTTTGAAACACAGTTGATGGAGTTGTACAAAGTGATATGAGTAGGTAGCTTCACCATGTTTCTTCACCACCATCTATCAGGCATATAAATGAGGTGAACATAACTAACTCCTATAACCACGGAAAAAATACCAGAACAAATCTTAAACTGCTTCTAGACTCGAGCAAAATTTTTTTGGTATGCTCGCGGATAAACAATTAATATTAAATAGCTATAGTTAGGAATATTAGTTAAATAGTTCTATCTTCTGCCAACGTCTTCACTAGCATGGTACATGAATAATAGAACCGTCTGGTCGTTGCAACCGGTTGTCGGCAGTTGCAGTTGGCTCCATACCATCACACAATGTATACCATAAGGGCCTTACTTATAAAGATGATTGAATAGTTCAAAATCTTTATATGTAAGTAATGTTATTCATTTGAAGATACTTAGTTGCTACATAGTACAGTCCTGTAAAGGACAGACAGTTCAGCTTTGGCTTAGTATATACTAGGGTCCCGTTATCCCCATAATACCCTAAAAACTATTGTTTACCCAAGAAACCCTACCGTAATCCAAACTTTACCGAAGGTAACGTTCTAAAGTTCGGTTCATCAGTATGAGCTGATATGATATAAGCGTTAATTTTGACCCAATTCAGAGTACATGGTGTGTAAATCTATACACTTCAAAACATAGTAAATAATAAGTACTCCCAAACATTACATATCTAGGTTTAGGTTTTGGACAGTGCATTGATAAGGTATCAGAAGTAACTATACAAATTTAATAAAAAGCTAGTTTTACCTGAAGCATTTGGCGTCCGATCAGTGAGCTCTCTTAGCATATATACGAGCATCACCACAATAGTACCGACCCCCAAAGATATCAGGATTAGGGACTTCTTCACGTAATCTTCGAAACCGTCCACCAGATCGTCCATATAACATTCTAAACTGTTTACTAGAGCTCTGTTTGTACACATTTGTTATTTTTTTTGTTAGAATGTATAGTAGATGTACCTGGAAGTAAGTATACTTAACTAATATACTTGTTTATGGTATTTTTTATTTGACAAAGGTAGGATAGGTATATTTCTTGAAAAAACCAACAAAGGAAAATAAAAACAATGATTAACTTTCACGTTCCTAATTCGTTTACCACAATATAAGACAAAAATAACGTTTACAAAAATAACGTGAAGGTCGCGTCAATATCTCACGGACTTGACACTGATAGCATGATAAATGGGTTTCCTGAAATCTTGAGGATATAGCTCCGGAGCTAGTGACGGTTTTAGTAGGTCTGTATCTATTACATCAATTTTCATTTAAGTTCCTCATCCACCCACATAACCTGGGTTTTGAAGAGGATATAGAAGAAATGGAATAAGATGTGCTCTTTATTTTCAACTTTTGTGTGACTTTTGTGTGGGCCAAGCCGATTGTATTTGACCAATCGTAATGAGAAGCGCTATTCGGAAATTGTTTGGTGACGAAATTGTAAGAACTGTCACAGTATATTTTCCGTTTATAATATTGTATTGTAATACAATAAACAATTTTAAACATGGTTCAGCATTGAACTCTCTTCTTAAGTGTAATTTTACAAATTTCTCTTAAGAGCATTGAGGGAGGAAAAACCACCGACCATTTCAGTTGGTCGGTGGTTTTTCCTCTCTCAGTAGCAAAGGTCGGTTTTCACGACCCATGCATTAATTCTTAACTTGATAATGTGGCTAGGCTATATGGAGCTACCATCGTTCACGATAACATCGC
This sequence comes from Perizoma affinitatum, assembly GCA_961405105.1. Taxonomy (NCBI): domain Eukaryota; kingdom Metazoa; phylum Arthropoda; class Insecta; order Lepidoptera; family Geometridae; genus Perizoma; species Perizoma affinitatum. Next base: position 4,213,535 of record OY560199.1, read on the forward strand.
TAGCGTGCGGTTCGGTCACTGATGCACTCTCTTACCACACTTGGAAGTTTGTCGTTAACAACGTTTACACTTCAGCGCTATGATGTGAGAAAATAATCGCTGGCTGCCGGGCTAATTTGTACACCAATATATACATTTGTGGCCGAATTTTACAGAACAATACATAGAAACACAAAGCTATCAACCTACTGAAAGTTCGTGACGACATAACCAATTACAACGTATGATATATTGTTAATTACCAAGCAATTCTTTTCACATTTTTGAAATATTGCGAATATTTCTTGTAGACGAAAACGGGGCGCATAGTATGTTATATTTATTTATTTGTTTTACTTTAATTCAATGGCGCATTCTCGTGACAGAACGTGAACTGAAACTTTGACAGTGGGTCCATCGTCAAAGAAAAAGAAGAATCTTTACGACAATAAAATAGTTTATGTTTATGAAAAAAGCATATAGTGTAAGACGATATGAAATACACAGAACAACTTGGTTGTGAGACTCCAAAGGGGAACACGAGTAATCAAAGAAAGCACATTTATTTGGACATAATCTGAATAATTAGAAATACGGGCTTTGTTTCTAAAAACATTGCATTATCGCGTGCTATTAGTCGCCAAGATAATTCCCTTCCAGAAACCAATTTGTGTGCGATATATCTTTACTTTAAATAATGCAATGTTTCCTGTGATTACATGACATAAAAAATATTTGTAAAAGCAAAGCACGTTAGATCCTAATGATTAATGATGCCAGTATTCTAAAAGTCATTCTCAAAAGAATTACAATTTAATCAGGCAACAGATGCTAGGCTGTTTTCCATAACCGACTCTAAGCCAGTACTTTCCGCTCGCCATCAGCGTATACATATGATGGATTGGCGATCCCTACGCTGATTTATTTCACTATTATGAGAGCTGGTATTATACAGTTTTTTTGTCTTATACCATATGCTGTGATAAATCAGGCTGGGTTGCTCAGTTCTTGTAGGGCTTTGTAAATTAGTAGTGTAACAGTTTTTCTTCACGATTTTCGATGTCTTTGTTTTATCATTTTGTATAAAAGACGATCATAGGTTCTATTATACCTAACTAAAGTTTTATGGGGGAGGCCTATGTCTAGCCGTGGACTTTTACAGGCTGATGATGATAATGAATTCTCATTTGAAAGAAAATATTGATACACAGCTGATTAGAAACTTGGGACCTAAGTGTGAAAGTGCAAAATTAATAGAATATCCTTCAGTAGATTATATTCTAAGCTAGTCGTGATAACAAATAGCCAAGGTGACATATAAGCGTTGATTATTATAAGGCAAAGGCCTTCGACCTCTTCTACCACTCACTTCAATCATGGTTCACCGTGGACCAGCCCCTCATAACTTTGCAATATTCCTTCAGACCTTTTTTTTGACGGGCTTAAACGAGGCGCACCGTTCCGTAAGCTTCCGTTCACCCCGGATCCGTCTGAACCATAAGCGACAAGAGCCTACAGGCACACGAGAAGGTTGACCGACATGGCAAGCCAATATTCTTTCAACCCTACCTAACCTCACCATGAAGATTATATCAATGACCAGATACACAATTAAAAAAAACACGAAAATAGCCGTGTTGGCCTAGTATACCCCAACTTCTGATCCGGAGGACGTGGGCTCGAACCCGGTTGTGCACCAATGGATTTTTCCACTCGATAAATGTATGTGCGCATTAACACGTACTCAAAACGGCGGAGGAAAATATCGTGAGGAAACCGGCATGCTCTAGAACCAAAAGTTCGACGGCATGTGCCAACAGTTAGTGTTCCAATAAGCGGCGATGGGCTTGCAACCTGTCACTTGGAATACTAACTTGCAAAATGCATGTACCAAATGTAACTTTGGACGTGCCTCTAACTACCCGCTACTTGTTATCCTCAAAGATCTACTCACACGAGTATCTGAGGATGTCCACCATGGGAAAGACAGCCGTGAGCGCGTTTGTTTTTGTTTTTAATAAATATTAATAAAAAAAAACTAAAAAAAAGACAAACTTGTCAACTCGAGAGTTTCATTGCAAACTGAAGCCATCCATCTCAGAGTCTTGAACCAAATCGTTTCTACACTGCGAACATAATCAATCAAGATTTAGAACAGTGTTTAAAAAAAACTATAATTATTTAACAAAAACACCAGAATTAAAGACACACTTGTCAACTCGAGAGCTTGAGACTTTCAAAGTAATTTAGTCCCCATATTTCATTGCGAACTGAGGCCATCCATCTCAGAGTCTTGAACCAAATCGTTTCTACCCGCGAACATCATCAATCACGGACGACCAGCCAGTCGTAGCTTATAAATAATATCGTCCACAATACGCACTGTATTATCCTATCGCTTTATGCGGGATAGTTTCTCGTAAAAATTGAGAGTATCGGATAGATAGCTAGATTTACAGTACAAAACACAGAAACGTAATAAAATAAAAAAAACAAAAGAAATGCACAATTGGCGATCTTATCGCTGAAAGCGATTCCTTCCAGACAACCTTAGACTGGTGAGAACTATTTAAAAGAATGATAAAACATTAATCATTTTAGATAAATCATTTATTTACAACTACTTATGAACTAAGTACATCACTATGGTTGCACTGTGGAAGAGGTAAGTAGCCATAAATTGGGATAAATTGGGAAATTGGAGCCATAATTGACTCGGCATAAAGCGCCGCAGATTATAAGTAGCGCGCTGATCTTCCATAATGCTAAGCAGCTGGTTTATAGATATGGTCATCCTTAGAAGCTATTTAAAAACCATTATGAGTTTTCTTAAATTATAAGTTTCCATACCTTGGTATGCTCTAGTTTTTTTACACTAGAGCATTCTAAGTACGATTAAATTTATTTACTTTCGTATATTATGAAAGTAAATAAATTTAAATTTAAATAAATTTAAATTTATTAAATATCGCTCTCTTTTATGTTGCCATTGTAGGGGCTCTGCGACGATGTGGGTTCGATCACGCAGAATCGTATTAAAAAATAATTCAATTTTTGTTTTCCTATTTACAAAACATAATCGAATTCAATAACATTAGGTATTGTAGTCAGAGATTAATAAACAGAATTTCGATAAATAACATGTCAAATCATTTTAATTGTATAAGTTTACATTACTCAATATTTCAAATTGTAATAGAAGTTTAAGCATGTAAATAATATTTTCTGGTATTCTTACCTGTTTTCTGATAAATATGAAATGCAAAAAAAATATTTTTATTTTGAAAATTAGGTACCATATTGGTTTCTAAGCCTATTCATATTAGGAATATCATATTATATACTAAAAAAGCACCTATGCTAACAAATACCGATTAATGCATGAAACATTAATCAATGTGTTACAAAATTAAAACAAATACGCCCACGACTGTAATCTCCATGATTGACATCCGGAAGTCTAGTCTACGACATACCAGCCGGTTTCCTCACGATGTTTTCCTTCACCCTTTAATATTATTATATTTTACATTGACGGTACGGCTATGTTTATTCTTCCACGTTCACATCATAATAACAATTTTCATGACGTACGAATGAAAGTACCTATCTATCGACTAAGTCAGTGACTATCAAGCGATTCATGTGATCGGTTCTCTGTATATACCAGCTTATTAGTTTGCAACTTTCGATATGAACAATTAGAACTATGTAAATACATAAAACAATGGATAGTTGGGAAAAAACTCGTTACCTAATGAGTACCCGAAAACTGTCAGAGACGCCGGCGCCGCAGAAGGCCCAGGAAAAGATGGCGCGACGATCTGGAAGCATTCAAACCACATTGGCCTGATTTTGCATTGGAACGCGATCTGTGGAAGAAAAAGCAGTGCACTATATTGCATAGCAGTGGGACAGATTAGATAAATAAAAAACGAAGATAACAATTTTGTGATAAATTATATGGACAAACATTAGATAGCCGCTAGATAAAGTTAATATTATCACCAATAGATTACGTAACGCCAAGTGAAATGTGTGATCGAACGTGGAATTAGTTATTGGAAAATACAATTTCGTTAATATTGAGATTTGTGTTTAGAGTAAAAAGAAAAATTAAAAAAAAACATGTTGAGACCATTACAACGAAATGTGGGGTTGTGTGTGCGTGGTTCACTTTTCATAACTCTAGTGTGTTTAGCTTTAGTTTACCGTCTCAGTCTGGTGTCACAGAGGATAAAAAAAACACCAGGAATTGTATACATGTTGCAGTGGACTGGTTCCAATACAGAACCGTTCGCATTTATGAAGAAAGGAGTCGAAACATTTCTGGAAAGAAAATGTCCGGTAATGAATTGCTTCGTCACATCAAACAGGAAGTTGCTGGATGATATTACAGATTTCGATGTGTTACTGTTTCATGGAAAGGAAATATTTGAAAATAATATTTTGCCCACGAAACGTTCTTACCGACAGAGATACGTGTTTGCAAGTATGGAGTCATCAGGATATTATCCCGCACCTTCTTCTAAATACGATGGTTATTTTAATTTAACTTGGACTTATAAATTAGATTCCGATATTGATTTCGGTTACATGGCAATCAGGAATAGGGATGGCGAAATTATCGGTCCGAGTAACGAAATGCATTGGATGAGTCAAGAACAAATGTTGCCTATTAATGACACCATTAAAAACAAGATAGCTGGTAAAAAGATAGCTGCAGCATGGTTTGTATCGAATTGCCGTGCTCCTAGTAAACGACATAGGGTTGTCGCAGAAATACAAAGTGAATTGAAAGATTACGGACTCTCTCTAGACGTATATGGGAAGTGTGGCGATAAGCGGTGCCCTCTCAGTTCAAAGAACGAGTGCTTAAAACTGATTGAGACGGATTATTATTTCTACTTTTCGTTTGAAAACTCTTTCGCTGAAGACTACGTAACTGAAAAACTATTGAACGCATTGAATCACTATGCTGTACCTGTTGTTTTTGGAGGCGCTAATTATACAAGGTAATTTAGTCAATCCCAAAAATATATAAACAGTAATGACTTAAACTTTAAAAAACAAGATAGCTGGTAAAACGATAGTTGCAGCATGGTTTGTATCGAATTGCCGTGCTCCTAGTAAACGACATAGGGTTGTCGCAAAGAATAATGAATTAACCTATCTTTTTTCACAGATTCATGCCAGAAGGATCATACTTAGATGCGACAAAACTGAGACCGAAAGAGCTTGTTAGAAAAATATTCGAAATTATCAACGAGCCCGAAAGTTACTATGCGTTCTTTAAATGGCACAATCACTACTCATACCACGACATCGAGGAATCGCCTGATACCGATCCTTTCTGCAAATTGTGTGAATACATTAACAAAATGGAACTTGAAAATAAATCAAGTGTGGTATACGAGCTTGAAGATTGGTGGAATCCACACTTCAAACAGTGGATTTCATTTTATGAGTAATAAATAACAGTTTTTTTTTATCAGAAGGTAAGTAAATATTTGATTCTTGAAAATCAGTACCTTTGTCTTTTTTCCTTTGACATTGATTTCTTGATTAACGTGATTTTCGCGCTTATAACATCGCCTGCCCAGTGTGACGTTGTTATAAGCGCCACGGTCCAGCGTATGCTTCTATAAACGTGTATGCTCTACAGTAAAAGCTTTAATGACCTTACGTTCGAAAGTGTTGCTACTTTTTAATGAGCTAATTTGGCACCTTGTCTGCGCCTTAACTCGATCAGCAGGGTCTAGACAAATATCTCACGCTTAGTTTTCCTTTCACGCTAACGCAAATTCGTTGAAGACAAACTTGTAGAAGTCACGTCATTTCCACAGATTGGTGTAATTTCCATACAATTCAATCTTTCCGCAGGCGTAAACGCCAACAGAAAGTGGTATTTGTCAAGTAGCCCAGGTAACGTAATTAAATTATTTTACCTATCCGAGAAAACAAGACGTTTAAATGACCAAAAGTTCGGTCATTTAAACGTCTTGTTTTCTCAATTTTCTCTTTCACTTAATTTAATAATTTAACTGTCCAACCGGCCACAATGTGATAGCAGCATTTTTATTGCACTACACACTTTGGATACATATAATATAATCTGTTATTCAGTTTTTTGGACCGCACGTAGGAATGGTGCGTGATGTTTACTCTCCGAAGTGTGTATAAGGCTGTAAATTTGCATCAAATATATGTTGGAACATGTAGATTGTAGGTACTAATTTCTATGCTTGTATTTGTGAGTAATTTTTTGACGTGCTGACAAATAGTTGAATCTTTCATTCGTAGTGAGTTGGACGTGCGTGTTCAGTCGCCTCGTTGAAAATATGAAATCACTTTACCGAAAACCGCTATTCTGCACATTGGTATCACTGTTTATGGTCGCCTTTTATTATTTTAGAGACACGAATAATACCAAAGCGATCATTAACACCAGTAGCACAGAAGATTCAAAAGAAGAAAATAAAACGATGAAAGAAAATACAAGGAAAATAAATAGTTTGAAATACATACTACAATGGACTTCAGATTCAAACGTGCCCTTCGCGGACATGGGTAGAGGACGAAAAGGGTTTGTTGACAGAAAATGTTTTTACACAAACTGTTTTGTAACTTCAAACAAGTCCTATTTAGGTGACTATACAAAGTTTCACGCTGTGGCATTCTCGGGACCAGAACTCTCACAACGGGCGGTCTACAGAATAACAAATCCCAGAAGACGCTCTCCACACCAAAAATATGTTTTCGCAAGCATAGAGTCACCACATAACTATCCAATATGCAATGATAGATATAATTATTTTTTCAATTGGACGTGGACATATAAATTAGATTCCGAAGTGCAATGGGGTTTTATCGTGATTAGGGATTTACAAAACAATATAATCGGTCCAAGAAAAGACATGAATTGGCTGAAACCGGATGAAATGACTCCTGTCAGTGATGAGTTTAAGAAACAGCTGATGTCGAAAAGAAAAGCAGCTGCGTGGTTTGCTTCTAATTGTTTAACACAAAGCAATAGAGAATATTTTGTAAGAGAACTTCAAATAGAGCTCGGTAGATACGCTTGTACGAATGCCGCTTGTGGTGTGGATGTCTATGGGACATGTGGTCCATTCGTCTGTTCTCGTAACCACGAAGATATGTGTGATAGCAATATTGCAATAACATACTACTTTTACTTGTCTTTTGAAAACTCCTTGAGTGAAGATTATGTCACTGAGAAATTACTGCGTGCATTGAAATATAATGCAGTGCCTATTGTGTTCGGCGGGGCTAACTATACAAGGTAATGATTAATTTCAAGATTATATAATTCCAAGAATTACTAGGAAGGTACCAGGTACTCCTGGGATATTATAAAGTATCTTTAACGAAAGGCTGAGTTACAAATGTAGTTCAGGTCATATATGTAAAGTGGTTTATGTCTTTACCTGATTATATTTTCTAAGTAGATTTTAAGTAGAAATTCATACGCAACATACCACTTCCCGAGTTAAAATTATTTATAGAATGTAAATATTAAATTTATTCACAAAGATACAAATAGCTTCTTAATAAACATTAAATATGATCAAAACAAATTAAACTTTCAAAACATATCTCCTCTTTTGTTACCTTTCAAAAAATGAATTTACAAACAGTCAATTATATGCGCATTGTTGACAAACAATGTAAATGTATGGCATAACTTGATTACAGATTCATGCCTGATGGATCATACTTGGATGCAAGAGAATTAGGTGTTGTTAAACTAGCGGCCAGAATGAACGAACTCATGACCCATCCTGAAGAATACGCGAAGTATTTCAGGTGGAAGAACCATTACTCTTATCACAGAACGACAGAAACTATTGAAAGTAATGAGTACTGTAAAATGTGTGCCCTATTAAATGATGAAAAATCATTTAATCGGGTATCAGTTTACAATAACTTTAGGGAATGGTGGGACTCTCCTAATACTAATTGTGCAGAAATGTATAATTAGGATAAACAATTTGATTGTTGTATTTCGTTACAGCATTTCATTGCATTACACTTACCTTTCATATGAAAGTTTTTATAGACAATTAAAATCAAATCAGGAATATTTCATTGTAGATTTATATGTTATTTAACAAACGAAGTAGGTACAATAGTATGTTAAAAGTATCTTAAAACCTATGTTAGGTTTGTCTAGACGCTTGGTTCTCGAAGTGTTGTTGCATCTGAAACATTAGTACACAACAAGCTAGATATTGAAAATAAGGGATGTTTTTTGAAATATGGAGAGCAAAGGGGTGAAATAAAATATCAGTCATGTGTCATGTTGTTTTGCGAATCAATAAATGTTGGGATTAAGTTACCTATATGAACCTCGTTGTCCGGTCACAATATAATTTCCAGACTAGTAAGGTAACCAAAAAAAGCAAGATACCTACATATAATGAAAGCAAGGAAGAAACTACAGTTCTCTGACATATACCTATTTTACATCGTTATCGTACATTACTAAATATAATAAATAAATAATGCTGGTATTTTTTCACAAAGCAACATTTATCCCCAAGGTAAGCAGAGCTTGTTTTATGAAATCTTGACTACTTAATTTTTTTTCCATAATAACATTTATTATACTTAGAAAACACCAAGACCCGAGACAAGTATTTGCAGATGATACAAACATTTGTCCCGCTTTAATTTCTTATAAATAATTCCACAATCCATCTCCTGGCTATGGAGATAATGGTATCAGACCCTCGTTACCAAGCCCAATCTATAAGGCTTGTCAAAACGAATCATATGAGCCCAAACTCGACGGGTTTACTAGTAGCCACTAAAGAGTTGCACTATCCACCTCCTGGCTCCATCATTCGATCAGCTCCAAGATACCAAATTAAAGTATTGTCATCCGAACTACATATACATATAAAGTTTCATTGCGATAATAAGAATAAGGTTAAAATTGACTTCCAAGATGCGATTACATTGTTTGTTAGTTAGTTACAAGTTAAGCTAATAAAGGCGTGTTAAAAAAAAAACAAAACGATTACTGGACCAATAACTGGATTCTACGTGAATTCGTTATCGGACAGAATCGAACTATCCGAAGTCGTAAAACAGACATAGGTTGATTCAGATAGGTTAAGGTTTTCAATCTCTCTTTACTTTTGTACTATCTGGCTTGACGTGCAAACGGTTCATAATCTACTACCGAAAGAGAGATCACAACTTCTAATCGTATACAATAGAACTTTAGACAAGGGACAAAATCAAGGCGGGGGCCGTAGATGACCTCTAAGGGTTAGAGATTAAGATCAAACGGAAATTTTACAAAACGACGCCTTTGTGCCCTAAAGTTTTAGATAAGGACCTATTTTTCGTTGAAATCCTTTTTTTTAAGTGATTGAAAATAATTTTAAATTTAAGAATAGATTTGAGATGGATTAGGTCTCTGTGGCGCAGTGGGTGAAGGCCCGCCTGAGACGCAGAAGGTTGCGGGTTCGATTCCCGCCTCAGGACAAATGTTTGCATATGCAAATATTTGTCTCGGGATCTGGGTGTTTTCTATGGATAATATGTATGTATTTACAAAAAAAAAAAGTTTATTAGTATATCAGTCATTTAGTTCCCATAACACAAGCTCTGCTTACTTTGGGGCTAGATGATGCTGTGTGAAATATGTCCAGCATTATTTATTTATTTATTTATGTAGAGTTTCAAACATTAAAAATTTAAAAGAGTTTTAAAAATTACTAAACACCAAACAGTCACGAATAGTCCTGACTCACAACATTCAGACCCGGGAAAATTATCTGCCATGCAAAAATTATCCGTGCAGCGGGAATCGAACCCGCACCTCGTGCGTCTCAGCCAGCTACTCGTCAACTGCATCACTAACGTCGTTATACGAGTTGAAACTCGACTTGGATCTTTATTCAGCTTCGAAACTGGAACTTGATATTACAAACACCAAACCCCCAAACTTTTTTGTATTTTCATCAAGTTTAACTTAAACCATTGACAGAGATATGACACGTTTGGGCATCGGGTGTTGTTGTCCCATGAGTCTCGTTATTTGGTATTGTAGGAAATTGTAGTGCACGATCAAAAATATGTTAGTGACTGTTGGGTAAAGAAACTCATTTGAAACATACTAACAAATAAATGACCAACCAACCTATAGAAAATTATCTTCCATACTTAGCAATATATGACAATAGACAGTTATTGAAAATTCCCATGTCAATACAAATTAAATAGATAAAGAGATAGCAAAACATAGGACGCTGAGAAAAAGATGCGTAACTGAAAAAAAGAAGATAAAGAAGAGAAGATAAACGCAAGCATGGCACATGGCACATAACCTTATGAATTTTAGAATGTTGAATTGGCTGTCGTTTATTTCCTGTGCCTGAACTTAGCTAGTTACGTTGTTTAGCATGCAAATTGCAGTATTCTCACTCACGGCTGGTTATCGTCGGATCCAGCTGCCTTTAATTAAAATTAACAGCTAAACACTAGGTAACTGAACTAAATGTTTATGCATGATCCACAATTCGAGCATACTGTTTATCTGCTTCATAAGATTGAATAGTAGTGTTTGAGTATTACCAAAGATAATAATAATCATCATAAATCACATAGAATCCTCTCTACCCAAAGGTTGTCTGGAAGAGGGGCGGTCTTATCGGTTTTAAGCGATAAGACCGCCCCTTGTACCTTTAAGCATGTTACTGTTTGTTTTGATTATCTCATGAGGTGTACAATAAAGTATTTTAATTAATTAATTTATCAAACTTAAAAACCGGATTTCAAATGTCGAGATCCGAAGACGCATAAAATTGTAGGGATTTTGGAACTTAATGAAAAATATAATAGAATGTGAGTATTTAAGTACTTTTTATTGGATTATTATTTAATTTATTCAAATTAAAAGTATTTACCTATTATGTGTTTGTCGGTCTTATCACACAAGAATGGTGATACCACGCAACGTAAATTTAAATGTTCAGTTAGAGTTGGTAGGTAAGTAATTGTAAGTCTGTCCTAAGTGTTGTGTAGGTTATCAATTCGCAATAAAACCTACCTGTTTTATTGCATAGATAAGCTGAAAACATGTTTTATTATACGAACAAGAGAAATATAAAGAAAAATGTAGGTTCTCTAAAAACTGGGCCACCAGAACCAAGCTATGATTGAATAAGTAGGTGATGAAAACTCTACCTACCTACTAATCTGCTACTACTTAGTAAGGTGTTGTACCATTTTTTTAGTTGTTCTCGTTAACCTAGCAAATAAGTCTGATGTAAAAAATAATTATAATTCAACATAAATAAACGAATAAATTTGGTTCTTTCTTAGAAAACTACAAAGGTTCAAGGGGACCTACACAGGTTCCCTTGAACATCATAAACCTGACCTTAAGACCCGCTCTTCAAACTCCCGAACATCAAATATATAAACCGTAAAACCCCGAGGACACTCAAGGCACAAGTGCAAGACTTAAGTTACGAACGTGAACGAAAGTGAGAAGTGCATTTCTTACAAAATTAAGATTGAGTGTGGAGGCGTGCTAATCTTGTGTGGGGGCATCTGATGCTGACACTTCAGCTTGTATGGGGCATGAGGTAGTGCCCACATGACCAGCCAATTTGATTTAGCTGTCTTCCTATTCTTACTAAAAAAAATATAGTCAAGAAAGAAGAACGCCAAATGAAGCTAGACATACCTATGGATGTTACTAGTTGTGGTGTGAAATTCAAATTTTTTTTCTACATTTCTCTCGTAGATAGCGGATAAATATATTCGGGGGAATGGTTAACCATGTTTAAATTAATACATTAATGTTCAGCCAAAATTTAACATAAAATGTATTTAGTCTTCCAGCAACATAATCTTTTGAAACATCAAGTTTAAAAGCAGCGGTTTTTACTTGACAGCGCTAATCCACAAAGAGTTTGAAATTTATATAGATTAAAAATTAAAATACCATCAACTATTAAGCTGAGTACAGACAGACCCACTGCTTCAGCGTTAGAGAAAAAATAATTACCAGTTTCAGTTTGTTTTACAACATAAGTGGCAAACAAGTTACGGCTCACCTGTTGGAAAGCGGTTACCGTAACCTGTGGATTTCCATCCGCGTGAGTCATTGACAAGTTACTTTATCCATTTTGTGTTCAGGATTTATATTGTAAAATATCAACTTTACTATCGTGAAAAAGCACCAACTCAAGCTTTTTCACGATAGTAAAGTTGATATTACGAATCGAACTCAGTGTTTTGATCCATTTCTTTCTTATATTTTAACATACAAAAAATACTTGAAATTTAAATGTTATAATTCATTCATATTCATATTCATTTATTCATACTTTGGGATCACAAAGAACACTTAGTAACGTCAATTCAAAAGAGTATAAACAATATAAAATTACAGAGTTACAAGGATATTTCGAAAGTTGCAGCTGTATAGGGGCTTTGTCAAATCAAGGTCAGTCTAGATAATAAAATAATTCAATTAATTAATATTAAAAGCGGCCGTAAAGCCTTGTCAATAAATAAATAACATTACTAAAAGTACTATACAAATAATAGTAAGCAGCTGTACAGGGGCTTTGTCAAAACTATAACGAAGTACCTACCTACCTTCCTCTTCATTCCACGCTACTGTGTCAGTTAAATAGTCATTTACGGTATAATAAGCCTTTTTCATAAGATTATCTTTTATAAATTTCTTAAATGCCTTTTCTTTTAAATCTGTTACCTGTCTCGGAAATTTATTGTAAAATCTATTTTTGTAGCCTATATGCATTATTCATTAATTTATCTTTATTCCGTGTGTTAACATTATGGAAATCACTGTGTTTTTTAAAATTACCTATATTTTTGCGAATGTACATGATGTTCTCATTAATATATAAGGAAGGTAGTGTAAGAATATTTATGGTTTTAAATACTTCATACTACATTGGGACTTGAAACCGCCTCTTTCAGTAATTTCGCATCTAATCAGTAATTACGCTTTGAATCGAGTGACGCTGAGTCCAAATTAATTGGGTACTTTCTATTCAGCTTATAGCGCCGATTAATGCTATCTAGATATCTCATTCAAACATTCCTGCAGTTAGTGTACTCCTACACACCAAAAGGAACATAGGTACCCTCCAAATTTCAAGTCTACGACCAGTGGTTGTGTAATGTCTAAATTGTCAGTGAGTCAGGCAGGACTTTGATTCTATTGCAATAATTACAATAGAATTACCGTTTGAGATATGCTCAAGGAGATCGTTGCCTGGTGAGCTGATATGTTAATTTCGTTGTTCCGGTCTGTTCCCAGCTTAATGGGAAAGGTTGGCTTATAGCGCCAACTCGAATGATTCCAGTCAGCCAGTAATCCCAATGTCAGCAGGATTAGAAATGAACAGGTGAAGCAGCCACTAATGAATCCTGGCTTTTATGATAATTGGAGCTAATTTTGCTAAGATTATTGTTTCAAATTGACTCCGTGGTAGAAGCAGTATATTGGTCGATGTTTTGACCACATTTTAATGGATCTCTAAAAAAAACAATCCCGTATTTTGCGTCTTTTGAAGAGAAATTTGCTAGTACGATGTTTTTAGAAAACAAAGAGTAGGTACCAGGAATTTATTATCAGCATAAAATATTCAAGAAATTGGTTTCATCTTAAGTAAAACAGGTACGACTTTTAACAAGCCAAGTTACCGGAGAAATGCAAGGTAAACTTTCACACAGTTTAGCCACATTTAGCTTGCTCCGTCTTTAGAGTTGATATAGGCAAACATTTTAATAGAAATTACGTGAGCAAGCAATTTTAATACAACATTTATATTTGTTTTTTTGCATCAACCTTAAATAGTCAGCTTTTATATCGATGGATTTTAGGGCTCCTAGACCACAACCCTTATAGTTATAGTTTCGCCATGTGCGTCTGTCTGTCTGTCTATCTGTGCGTCCGTATGTCACACTACAATGTCTTGCTTGATAGTTTAATGCGTATCCAAATACAATTTAGTTCACATATGTGCTTTTTTTACCCGTGCTCGTATTTCCACTTGCATGCTTTTGTGATCATTGAACTATTTTTAACCCCTCGTCTAGGAAATATAAGGCTTAAAGTTTTCCTTTCCCTCTTTTGAGACCATGATTCCTTGAAGTATGTCTATGTGACATTTCAAAAAGAGGTTCTACCACAAATAACTGTTAAAAGATAAACCAGGCAGTCACCTAGTTTATTTTTATAATAACTCAACCTACTTTCTTTTGGTAGCCAATCAAAATTATGTGTTTCTTTTTTATTTTGGTTTAGAAGTGTATTTAAAATCAAATGCACACCTGTGGTTTTATTTTATATTTAAATTTTGGACCTTAGTATCTTTGCAATAATACTCTTTTTTCGATAAGGTATATTTAAACCTTGGTTTTAGTGGATCTGACAGAACATGAGTTCAACTCGAGTTTAGACCACGTTTCGTAATGAGGCCGTGTGTGTTTTCATAGAATCAGTCGTCATAATCACTGAATAGTTTGACCGTCCGTTTATTTTGTTGGTGAAATCAAATCTTACAAGCTAATTAGATTGATATAGATAAATATTTTTTATTAATGTTTTGTACTTTTGTATACAATGAACACTGAATAAACTATGTGGACTAACTAGGATGCTTTTTATTGAAATATTAAAACAATAAAAGATTCTCGTAACTGTACCATTCACCCGACAATTCGTAGTGAAAAGATGAATTTCAAATTAAACCCCTCTGTTGATTTATCGGGAGATTTAATTAATAGAAAGGGAAATATTTCGCCAAATCAAAGGGGAAAATTCAAATATTATCCACTGAGACAACTCAGAGGTATTGGCATTCAATTTGGCCTTTGTTACGCCCAAATGCCCAAAGGCGGATGTTAACAATTATGTTGATAGCTCGGTTGCAGTGAGGGTTTTAAAATAAGCGGTTGAAAAATATGGTTATTATTTCCAGTTTTGTTGAATTTAAATATTAATGCGGTATAAGTGTATTTTGTCTCTTTCGTAAAGTTCGATTTTCATAGTGTACAGTTCAATTTATGAGTATTAAAAAAAAATAAGAGCACCAAAAAAAATACTGAAATAATTTAGGTATACATGCGTATCATATTATATATGATACGCATGTCCAAAAAATTTTAATTAGTATATTATTATAGGTGGTATTTTTTTCTGAAGCGCTTCAGAAATGTGTACCCATGAGATGTCTAAAAACATTGTCACTTTGATACCGCTTTTTTGGTATAATCTGTCCAAAGTTGACATGTGTAGAAGGACTGACAATATGATTGGAACAGGTTGATTTTCACGCCATGTTGCCAATTACATACAATGATCTACATTGACGCTCTATGTCAGTATCATCCCTTAAGTTTGAAGTTACTATATGTCCCAGGTACTTAAAGCTCTCTAATAGGTCGCCCGCCAATGCAGACTTCAGGAACGTTCTCCGGCCCCTTTCCTGATCTTAAGATAACCGTCTTTGTCTTATTCGCGTTATAGATAAGATCGTGATGTTTTGCATATTTTTCACAGATAGCTAGCAATTTTGTCAACCCTTTGATCGAAGGGCTGCGCAGAACCATATCATCGGCGTAGCTGAGGTTGTTGACATACCTGCCATCCAATCTGAACCCTACCGGAGTATAGCTCAGCTCTTCGATCAAACTATTTACGTACCAGTTAAAAAGATCAGGAGAAGAGAGCCCGCCCTGTCTCACTCCGCAAGAAAGCTGGTTGTTGTTAGATAGCTCAGTGCCCCACCTGACGCTGATGGTCTGATTCTGATACCAGAATTCAAGAAGATCAACAACGTCAGCCGGGACCTCTGAGCCATCTCACAGCTTGCCCCAAAGACGATTATGGTTTAAGGAGTCAAAGGAATATGGCATACACGGTCAGTCGACACTTGAGGACGAAAACCAAACTGACCATCATTGTACGGCAAAACTCCGAGGTGTGACTGTATAATGCGATCAAGCACCTTGGCCACTATTGTTGCCAGAGAAATCGGTCTGTAGTTGGCCACGCTCGAGATATCACCAGTTTTATTTTGGTAATCGGAACCACTAGGGTGCGAATAAGCTCCTGGGGAAGGCAACAATACCTCAAGCAGAGAGAAAAGAAACACGCCAACACCTCACAGATATGTTGGCCCGCATATAAGTGCTCTATGCTAAGCTCGTCATGTCCCGGCGACCTACCTCGATTCATCTTTCTCAGAATTGCGCCTACTTTATCCGCTGTAATTATCACATGCCCGGTCTCCGGGACCGGACGGACCTTCCTAACATGATTTCTATTATGACTACTACTATTTTTTTCCTGACTATTAACATAAAAATGACGAAATAGGTTTGCAATATAATAAAGCTGTTAAAATTTTGGTAATTACAGATTTTTACAGATTACAGGCTGTAGATACGATTCTACAGCCGAAATGTAAAAGTTCAATATGTGCTTAGTCCATCGAAACCCTCAGATTAGACGCCTAGTACAAATTAAAAGTTTACATCATTAATAGCTAGTAGGTAAGTAAACATGTATCTGATTCGTTAGATTTCACATTTCGCAAATTGGATGCGAGCTCTAGGCTTGGACACATTCAAGTCAAAAGGTCACAGAAATTAACAGGAAATTGTGACAGCACATCGTTTTTCGCTTGAGAGTGAGAGGTGGACCGTACGTAGGGAAATGAAACTATAATTGTCAATTTACCCGTTCGTTTGTCAGCGGATATGGACTGATGCAAGTTTCGGAGATAGCGACAGTTTGTTGTTTTCTGAGAACACTTGCACGGAAATTCTATGACGTATAACGTAGTGAGTGTATACGAGGCACATCGACTGCGTTTATGTTTGCGGTACAGTGGTTTACATTAAATTGTCACAAAGTACGGGCTGCGATGTAGTTTAACATTTTATTTTTGAATAAAACAATAAATAAAAACACAAATATATCGAATAAAAAATGAGGATGAAGAGTGTGGGATTGTTAACACATAGACAGATGGAGATAGAGATGTATTTTTTAAGAATTCCGTTTTACGACAAGTTGCTTTGAACTCCTAAAAACTTGCGTGATTCCAAACAAAAATGACAACACTTGTGCTAGGTACCTATATAGACAGCTTATTAAAATATTCCACAAAATACCATTACAGATAAAATATATTTTTATTTATCGTGGCAGGTTTTATCCATCAGTTTCAATACCCCGCCAAAACTTTCCTGGATAAATAAATGAGGGTGTACAACTTCGACCTTCTGAGCCTTCTTCGCGTCTGTTGCGCCATCTTCGGTCGAATTCGGAACTTAACTGAATACTTTGAGACAGGTAGCTGGGATGGCGTAGATTTCCGATGAAACTTTTTGAGCAGTAACTTCTGGAGGATTACTTTTTATTTACAGTTCTAGAACTTTAGTTTTTTGCTCATAACAGTTATGCTTCCGAACGGCAACAAATCCTGGTTTCTTGATGTTTCACTTGTGGGATGTAAGTACGGATAAGTTAATAATGGTGTTATAGACTCACAGTTGCGAATATGGCCACAGTGGAACTAACCACTATGTTGCAGGAAAAATAAGACGTCAGTGTGGCATGGATTCCTAGAGATGTATGCAGAATATTTTATGTTTACCTACTACTATGTTCTGTGGTTACATAAATTATGTGAGTTGTATTAAAAACTGCCCAAGACGTGTCACTAATTTTTATTAGCAAACCCAAGAAAATATCTCGTTTTTTTTTGTGCATTTTACACAAAACGAAACGAAACAAAGCACCAAAGACAAAAAAGTTGCAAAGACCGTTGCAATCGATCTATAGCTCATCTAAATCCCTACAAAACGAAAGCGTATCCGAAATGCCGGCTGCATTGCCACGCTGAATGACAATGCTAATGCGATGATCAGAGCCTGCTCTAAGGTCACGCGAGACTCCCACCCTGAAAGTTATTTAAAAAAAAACCGCATAGAATGTTTCTCTAAAAGCTCAAATCGTGTACACACTGTTATGAGATATATGATGAGCAGAATTTATTTGCATAAATTACATAATGTAGCGAAGAAAATATTATTCTCTCCTTATTGCTTACCTACTTTGTGCTAACAACTCGCGCAATGACTTGGAGCACCTCATTAGGTTTCACTAGACTGTGAAGACGTCATCTTATCTTATCTTTAAACATGCAAAATGACAAGGCCGTGTTGTCACACAGCTGAATAATATATATATATATATATACCTTTACCAATGTATTTGTATACTTACACATGTATTGTACCTTATACTATGTACTTATATAAATACTTATACTAATGTACAAGTATTTTGAAAGTATATTTCTAATTGTTCTGATATTGTAAAACATTTTTAGGTTATAATTAAAATGTGCTACGAATTAAATAGAAAAAAAAATATCTTTGAAACTTCTAAACGTCTCATTGCCAATTTTGTTTTTTTTTGCTAAACTGTGCCACACTCATACTACATGTAATTTACTGTTGTTATTCTTGTCATTCGTACTTTTCTGTACTGTATCCGTATGTGTTGAATAAAAAAAATATCTATCTATCTTATCTACCACAGCACCGAGAACAAAATATCTAAAGAGCATGCAAAGGTTGGTTCTTTCTTGTTGGACACCTCTGGCGTCTAAGTCGCCTGCCGCATAATAAATTAGTTAACTACAAAGTAAAAAACTTACATAGTATGTTTTGGTTGTTTATTATATAGAATAAAACCCGTGAGTAATGCTATAAACGATATAGTTGAATTTATAAAACATTAAATGTCATAAAAACAACTTCATATAACGGGAAATTGATAAAAACTCTAATATAAAATTTAATCACCCATTTTTTTTCACTTAGTAATCAGATTTTTCCTAAAATTGATTGGAGGACCACCCTTGAAGTATTTATTTTATTTTTATTAAGGCACAAACGGTTTACAATATCAAGATTAATGTTAAAAACTAAGCATTCTTACACCAATTAAGCTGCCGCTAATAATAACACTATATAAATAATTTTGAAGACGGTACTTCTTAAACTAGGTTACAAAATAAATAAAAAAAAAGTAGGTACATATTCAGTTACCTGCATGTTAAATGAGGGACACTTGTTTTTTTAAATATATTAGCTGATAACGAAAAGATGTCACATTCAGAAAACTGTTCATTGTGTAACTTACAGGCTCGTGGGATGAATGAATTACAAGCATAGTTTGTTCCTAAAAATTCTAGATTAAAAAGCTTATTAGTAAACGTGGACATTTTAAACCAATCTGACCTACAAGATATGGGGAGTCAACAATATTATTCAAAATCATAAATAATAACATTTGATCTCTGAATCGGATAACAATTGGCGAAGATTTCAGGTAACAAACATACACGATAAAAAATCTCGTCTGTCAAAAAGATCACCACTTTTATAATGGATTTTCATGCATTTAATCATCTTCATGATCAACCAAGATTTCGATAAGAAGAAGATAAGTTAAGTCACTTTAAAATAAAAGCTCTTGGCAAACAAATAATGGATTTAAATCATAAAGTGTATCTCAATTGTAACGTAAACAAAACGATGATACCTTAACATAGTACTAGAAATAGTGATCTTTCCCAAACTATATAATTTTATAATAACAGTGCTTGGCCAATAATGTCGTATCCTACTAATTTTATAAATGTTTGGAGATTTGTTGCTAATAATCCGCGTAATGGCTAGTTCGTTTCCAAGAATAGGCTACTCATTTTCCAGATACCATGTGGGCTCTGGGCAAAGACTAGTTGCTAGAACATAACAACTAAATATCATGTTGTTAAGTTCTACGAACTGTAAAAAGTTGCCAGTTAAGTTAGCATATTTTTTAAAGTTAGTTACGGTATAAACTACCTCTTTTCGGTTTAGATAAATTCACGAAGCGATTTTTAATTCTCGGCGTTCGCAATCTATTTATGGCAGCGTAATTAATATTTTCATAATGTAAAGGAAATTATTTGCGTGATTAAAACACCCACGGTCGCCTGGACTATTTTAAACATTACCCAGATAAGATGGTCTTGGCATAAACTAACAAATGTGGGAAAATTAAGATGAACCATAAACATCGATGGAGAGTTGTTAAGAAAACGATGTATATAAAAGATAATGCATTATCCAAACGAACTCACAAACCACTGCGTTTTTCTAAGAACCAGTTTATTAATAAACGAGTTATAATAACTCGCATGCAATAGAGAAATAGAAAATGGCAGACCAAAAAGTGTGGTCTAAATTCAATAAAACAGTGAAAGGAAATGAAGTGAGTTTCAGTATTCAAACAACACAGAGTGATAAAATTGAAGTTATAGTGGACCTGATTATCAAATATCAGGTGCCGGAAGATCCTTTCTGCACGGCTACAGGTAAGCAGTACTAATGGTGGCCAGTCGAGGTGACTGGTCTCACTGCGGCCATCAATTATAAAGGTATTAAAAAAATATATATTACTGGACATTTTTCACACTGCATCATCTAGCCCCATAGTAAGCAGAGCTTGTGTTATGGGAACTACATGACTATACTACTTATATATTTTTTTTTGTAAATACATGCATAACATACATAGAAAACACCCAGACCCGAGACAAATATTCGCAGATACAAACATTTGTCCCGCGGCGGGAATCGAACCTGCAACTTTCTGCGTCTCAGGCGAGCCTTCGCCCACTGCGCCACTGAGGTCGTCAGAGGTTGTATTTTGCTGTTACAGTGAAAATTAAATGCTGAAAAGATCGAAGAAGGCACACATGTTTATGTGAATAGAACTAATACGTGTTCATATAAAATCGTACCAGACCACTTTCTTTGCGCTGTCATGTGGCTGTGGTATGGTTGCCCTGCGGTGTGATCGTTAATTCTATGAATACGAAATCACAGTCGGTGTAATATCATCATCATCAACGTCAGCCTGCTGAAAATTGACCTCCCACAAAGAGTGCCGTAGTGTATGGCAGATGACATCAGTTCATCGGATGTAATAGCCCGATGTCATAAAGGTTGCGGGGCGTCGGTGAATGGAAGAGGCTTAAGATCGTTTGGTGTGCTATAAAGCCTCTAATAGCAAACGTTTTTTCAGGTTTGGATAAAAGTGAAGATGCATTGAAGGAATACAAGGAAGTGCTGGTTAATATAATAGGAGAAGCAAAACATGAAATAGATGTGGTTTGTTTGGACGACGGGACGATTATAGGAGCTTCTATCATGACGCTTACGAAGAAGGACGATCCAGAATTCGATTTTGATCAATTTAAGGTACCAAAAACAAATTTGGATGCGAATATAAAAAAATATGAGTATGAAGGCCTCCAGAAATCCTAGATCAGTTCTGGCTTTTATTAAACTTAATGGACGCGAATATTTATTAAACTTTAAAATACACTTCTTAACCTAAACATTTTTATTTTTTTTGTGAAAGGGGAAAAATGTGAATAGGAAAACGGAAAAAATTCTCACGAAAAGTTGTAACGACACTTTTTGCTATAGTAAGCTATTGTAAGCTGTGCGGCGTGCGCATGTTTCTCTGTCTGTCTCTCTCTCTCTCTTATAGAATGCAAGCCAGATATTTTCATTTATTTTATTATTTATTTTAATATTTTTAAGTTGGCTTGCTAAAAAAAAAAATATTACAATTCCTTCACTAATTAATCGAAAGGAACTTCGTTCCATCCGGGTGTCCCTTGACACGTCCAATTTTATTTTTAGTTTTAATTAAGCCAGAGCTGGTCTAATAAGTACCATTGTTTCGTCCATGAAGCCATTTTGCAAGTGTTAATGGGAATGGTAAGATTTCAACGAATGGAAGTATTGAAGAATAACTTGCCCCGTACTTCATATAACTTTAACAGTTTTTCCTTTTTTACTTTTGATACAATAGGCAGTTTTCTGTTTCAACACATGTTTAAGGTTTAATATAGGTTTTTATAAATAAGATAAGACACTACACTATCTGTTTCAGTTTAAAAATAAAGAACTCGAGAAACTCATTGAAGTATACCGGGTGTTTTACGAGAGATACAACGTTCTTAAGAACAATGAGGTAAACTCCAGCTACGATGACTGGGGCATAGTGGTTCTTCCAGAATACAGGGGCGTTGGAATAGAAGAAGAGATTTTAAAAACAAGGTTGGTAAATCCTATTCTACTCCTATACTAATAAACGCGAATTTGTGCGGATGGATGTTTGTTACTCTTTCACGCAAAAACTACTGAACGGATTGTGATGAAACTTTACATCATCACATATAGCTTATACATCAGAATAACACATAGGCTACTTTTTATCCTTTTTATCTTCTTTTAAAACGCGGGCATGTACCAAATTGTAATGTTTTGACGTGCCTCTGACTATCCCCTACTTGGTATCGTCAAAGATCTACTCACTGAGTATTTATCTCAGGTTGTCCACCATGGGGAAGACAGTGGTGAGCGTGTTTGTTTTTTGTTTTAGGATTTTTTTTCCGGGTACCACGCGGGCGAAGATTGGGAATCGAGTATCTTTAACCTTTTACAATAATCTGCGAGAACGATATCTAAATTGGGACATAGACCTAAAATCCCACAAAAAATGCTCTTGAGCCTATCTATCACTCAACGCCAAAGTGACCTAAATTACTTAGAACATTGAAATCTGAGCTTTATATCGTTTCACGACAAAAAAATAATAAATAAGTCTATGCTCCTCCATCTATCGTGGTTCTGTGGCCACCACTTCCTTTTAGCTGGAAAAAAGTAAAATACTTATCCTATTTGCAATTTCAGAGTGGCTATCTGCAAGGATCAAAACGTACCACTGACTTCAGCGTGGATGTACACACCTGACCACATCCAAGCAGGTGAACGCTCCGGGTGGAAGACAGCCAGCGACGTCAATTTAGTGGAACTAGGGAAGGAGACAGGGGTTAGCTTTCCAGGTTATATTTCTTCTGGAAAACTGATGATTGCTAAATGCTAAATTGTAAAATCAGCATATCAAGAAATTAGTTGCATATTTTCACTAGTATCAAATTTTACTATAGATAGATGATCTAGCTAGCAATAAAATATTAATTATAATTTTTTTAAAAAGGACTACTTGAATACCTACAAATATTTAAAATATAACTTCATTGCACTTATAGCTGTCTGTTACAAAAGCTTAAGACTTAGGCGAGTCTTTTTATTTTTTTCATAAAAATCTTTCACTAAAGTGCGCCTAAGTCTACGCCTATGTTTGATAAAAGAAAAAGCACAGGGCATAAAAAAAACTTCTAACAAAATAACATCATCTACACAAAACGTACGTGCATTTCCCGAACGTGCGATAAAGAATCGAATGATCTACCTACCACCTTTCAAGAAGTTGCAATGGCTACCTGATGCGATTCTCGTAGAATGCTGATTTCCAGCGCCTATGTACCGGCACTCGGATCTGATCTACCTACCACCTTTCAAGAAGTTGCAATGGCTACCTGATGCGATTCTCGTAGAATGCTGATTTCCAGCGCCTATGTACCGGCACTCGGATCTGATCTACCTACCACCTTTCAAGAAGTTGCAATGGCTACCTGATGCGATTCTCGTAGAATGCTGATTTCCAGCGCCTATGTACCGGCACTCGGATCTGATCTACCTACCACCTTTCAAGAAGTTGCAATGGCTACCTGATGCGATTCTCGTAGAATGCTGATTTCCAGCGCCTATGTACCGGCACTCGGATCTGATCTACCTACCACCTTTCAAGAAGTTGCAATGGCTACCTGATGCGATTCTCGTAGAATGCTGATTTCCAGCGCCTATGTACCGGCACTCGGATCTGATCTACCTACCACCTTTCAAGAAGTTGCAATGGCTACCTGATGCGATTCTCGTAGAATGCTGATTTCCAGCGCTTATGTACCGGCACTCGGATCTGATCTACCTACCACCTTTCAAGAAGTTGCAATGGCTACCTGATGCGATTCTCGTAGAATGCTGATTTCCAGCGCCTATGTACCGGCACTCGGATCTGATCTACCTACCACCTTTCAAGAAGTTGCAATGGCTACCTGATGCGATTCTCGTAGAATGCTGATTTCCAGCGCTTATGTACCGGCACTCGGATCGAGCCTGCATTCTTTAAACTGCAGCCACATCCTGTCAATTCCATTGAAAATTGCTATCGCTTAGCTAATTTATAATTCATTCGAGTACATGCAATACATCATTGTAGTTAATCTCTGCCGCCGCCTTTGGAATTGTATCTACCTTTAAATAAAATAAATAAAAAATAAAATATATATAAATAAATCAATAATGCTGGACATTTTTCACACAGCATCATCTAGCCCCAAACTAAGCAGAGCTTGTATTATGGGAACTACATGACTGATATACTACTTATATACTTTTTTTTGTAAATACATACATATTATACATAGAACACACCCATAATAATGTTTTTTGAAGATAGATCCTTTCACCACTAGTTCTTTAACCATCACAGCTCATTTCAGGTCGCATATCAACTTTCAAGAATCTTAATGAACGATCTAACGAACTCGACGTTCAAATGACTTTTTTGCAAAATATAACCGTTATTTTTCAAATCAATATTGACTGAGTTGGCGTGGTTGATTCTGTTTTGGCTCACACAACTTTTGCCTGTTTTCGAGTTAATAAGTATCATAACCTGGTTTGTAAGTAAATGCTTCCTATTACATAGCCTACCAACGGAGAAGAGTGAGGTGAGGCAGAATTGTGATTTATAAAGCCTTCGAACGACCTTCCTTATTATAACTTACAAAATTGGATGGCTACGGAAATACTGATGTGAAAAATGTCTAGATTTAGAGTCCTCACAGCCAAAAGCGTACACTGTCAAGATAAATGTAAGATGACCAGTGAAATGTATGATAAAAATTGTTATCACTTGCAGATTTTTTTTAATAGACATTTTCACACAACCTTTAGCTAAACGCGATGAAAAACTGTACTGTTTTTCAAAATTCAAATTGGGGTTCAGGATTTAACAGCAGGTAAAACCTTTTCTTAACAAATCCGAAAGTTGTAAATATTTATCGCTGTCGCCACGTACAAATTCGATATCCATTGTTTGTTTTCAATTATTGTGAAAGCTTCGTAAACAAACCGGCCTGGGTTAGATCATCCCTTGTGATTATGAGGGATAAGCGGTTACTCTTGTATTTTCTGCGGTTATTTGTGACCTGTGTTAGCCTAGGGAGCGGTACCCCGAATTCCGATTCGGAGCTCACGTTTTTCAAGTAGTTAGCAATCCACGTGACAGCTTGCAAGCCTTACGCTCTTATTAGAACACTGTTAACCGCCAATTTTGGTTGTAGAGCATGACGGATTCCTCACGATGATTTCCTTCACCGTTTTAAGAAACAGCAACTTTTTCGAAAAATCCTTTGGAACACTAGCGGATTTGAACACACGGGTATCGCCCAAAAGACCAGCTCGGCTCTCATCGTGGGGAAAAGTCGTAAGCATGTTTGTTTTCCTGATTGATTGTTAAATGGACAGAAATTTGTTTGCGTCCTTAATACATATATAAATGTATATATAGGTACTATTATGTACGTTCGTATAATATTATGTACATTTGACGCCTTCGCTAAGGCGCTGAAAACGAATGTTCAGAGTTTCACTCGTTATCATACCGTAGGTTTTCTTTTATGGGCAATTTAACCATCAGAAACAGTTATTAACCATCTGAATGACTTGTTTACGCATCTCAACTTGATCCACATCGTGAAATATATTTGGTAGGTTACCGTTATTTTCTCTTCCATTTTAATATTTCATGGCAAGAGTTACTATGTACTTTAACATCGAATTTGGTGAACGTCTTAATGGATGCCCAATGTGGGCATTTGGGCTTCTGAACGTGACAGTAATGCTCGCATTACGGTGTTTGTGAACATTATTTCTGTGAAGGGTATGGATGCCGGTGAAATTACAGGCATATGATTTTTCAACCGTTATATGTCAGGGTCAGCAACGCGCGAGTGATACTTCTGGTATTGAAGGGTCCATAAGTTAACCACCAAAGGATGGGTCGTATGCTTATATGACACTTTAGTTGTATATTAAAGGCTTTTTTTTTAAGTTTGTATGATAGACAACGCCAACGTTTTTCCATAAAAACTTCACGTTTTTGCTGCACCCTTTAGGGATCGAATTTCGGAAATTCTTTTCTTGTGCACCCCTACAGAATAAAAGGAACCTACCCTCCAAATTTCAGGAATCTTGGACTTACATTAGGCTGCGCGTTGATTTCTTGATTAATCAATCGGTCAAAGCAGTTTTATTTTTAGCTTTATATTGTAAAAATACTGAGAGGACTGTGGTATATTGGCTAAAATCCCCGACTTTCAATTCGCTGGTTAAATAAAGCAAACACATACTAGGATAGATAGGCACTTAGTAGATGACTATTTCGTCCTCCTTAGGCAATCAGCAGGTTAAGAAATCAGCCTTTTTTCAAGGATAAAAGGCTGATTCTAGCTTGAAACATGACCGTACCCGGAGAGAAAAGTGCTGTCAGTGTGAACTCTTCTGAAAACAATCCGGTAGCTTGTGCTGTACACCGAAACAATGGGCTGTCTAGAAAGAAATAAAACACTCAAGAGACAAAGTACCTACAATAAAACACGGCCGAACAATAACACCACTTCACTTGTAACTTCTTGACAAATTTCTTGTTTACTTCTCGGCTCAAAAATATTTATCTAGTTTCCCAAGAAACATAAATAATTGTCACAGTTCGCCGATTATTACAGACTCCGAAAGCATAATGTTCTGAATGTTCTTTGTATTTTTCGACGTAGATTTAATGAAATCATAACTATTTTTTTCATAATTCAATACTTTTAGTCACAGACACAATTTTATCAGTCATCCTACTTCGTTAAGTTTATACTTACTTGTGAAATGAGATTTTTCATATAAAACATACAGAGAACAAAAATGAACCATCAACGATTCATATTAACAGTTTAATTAATCGAAATCACTACCAGACGGCGGATTCCAATATGTTGGCTGCATTGCCACGCTGAATGGCAATGCTCAAATAAGTAAGCCAAACGGCTCAAATAAGTAAGCTCTGTCGAGACTTTCATTTGTTCGTTTTGTGTGTAGTTATTTGTGAAACTTGTGTTACCTACGATTTCAGTGTTCATAATATTGCTTGTGTTCTATAACTTGTCATCTGTTGTGTTGTGTTGAGATCAATAAATGTATTTTCTTTCTTTCTTTTCATTGCTCTGGATTTCTGAAGCTGAAACGTGCACTACAAAATTGTCATAGTTTCGGAACACTCGACTGTCAAGATAAACTATACTCCAAACTATTTCTAACATTAATGATAATCTACCAATAACCTTCACAACTTCTGGAACTATCGATCAGTATGTGCCACACGCTCAGACAGGGTTCTGAAATCTAAATTAATAAACAGCAATAATAATGATATGACTACACACGTTAAGAATGAATTCCTTTTTGAATTGTGATGAACTGTGATGTAAGGAGTCCTTTTATGCGTTTGCAATAATGGGATGTGTTTGTTTGTTTTTGTTTTTTGTTGGTCTGGTTGCATTTATCTACAAAACGGCTCATAGGATTTAAAGGCTCACCGGATTTAATTTTTTTTTTTTGGAATTGATTTGTATGACTTCAAGGATGGTTCTTAGATAGGTTTTATTGGAACATGTCACTAGGGGGCGTTAAAATCAATGATGGAAAACAAGTTGAGGTTTTTAAAATTTTGCAAAAAATACTTGTAGATAAATAAATGAACACCTCACCTTACACACATACTAGAAATAACAAAATAAACAAAACCTTAATGTATGTAACTAAGAGTACAATGGATCTTATCGCTCAGAAGACGTGGGCAGAAGCTAGTTTCTGATATAATTTTGTCAGCAACTTACTAAAACGCCGTTTGCTCATAAAACTTGATTCTATTATGAAACAAAAATTTGATCAAAAATTGCTGTTTTTTTATAGCTACTGTGCATATTATTTATTCTATCCTAACATTATAGTTACATATCAACAGCTTTATCCCATTTCGTTAAATATTTATTTATCCTAAGCTTAATGCCTGTGCAATACGGTTTATTTCGAACCTAAATTAACCAGGCTAATGTGGAGTGGGTACAAACTTCCTTCAAAGCCTTCGGGAAAGAGTCGGAGGACAAAGCTCCATTGAAAAGGTGAGACTGATGGGCCATTGTTATTGTGGAACTTCCACGTGAAAGAAGCCTTTATTTTATTGCTCTTTTTCGATTAAAGCTAGTATTGAAGTGTATTGTTCAACAATAGGTCTGATTTCGGAATACTTTTGCAGTGGTGGCCTTGCCCAAGAAAACAATTCTACGTTTTCAGGGGTTTGAAATCAAATGAAACCCTAGTCACGTTTGTCCGTCTGTTTTTTTTTCAGTTGAAGTGTAAGCACACTTCAACTGAAAAAACTGCTCACGTATAGCCTACGTATATCGTTTAGTCGGGTTGCTACTTAAACCTAAACTTAGCTGAATTAAGCACATAACAATAAAGTCAAAGTCAAAATTCATTTATTTATTAAAATCACAAGGATCACTTTGAAACGTCGGTTTTATGTACTACCTGTTCTTCCGCGACCAAGCCAAGCCAGGTTTTTCTCCTAGTTTTAAGCTTATTGGGACATAATTTTGTAGATATCATGGCCATGTTCTAAGAATGAGAATATAATTAGTTTTTTCCAGGTTAAGTAAGCTGGGGGTGATTTTTTTGTAACTGCCACTCCCGAAGGGGATTACATTGAACAGGTCTCTTGAAAATAAATTTATGCCATTCCATTGGATCCCTCACCACCTCCAATTCTAAAATATTAATCTGAATTAGGTTTTTAATATCACACCCCAGAGTTTCATTTAATGCGCTCTATCAGGTAATCTTCTCAAATTAGCTAAAGTCTTTCCCCTCTAACTTTTTAACTTTATTATAAACTTTTTTCTTACTGTATTAGAACTATGATACAAAAATTTGCGAGTATCATTCTGTTCGATCTGCCAACAAAAAAATATTTGTCAGATCTGAATGATTACGTATAGAGAGGGAGATATGAAGCAACTTTGGAACCCCATAGCTTGTCTCGACACGCCTTGGACAGTTTATTTAGATGTAGTTTTTCCTCGGACATCTTAACCGCATCTAGATCAAGGTTCAACTAGATTTATAAATAACGGGAATTCAATCCTACTTAGGAGGTAGTTGTTATGATAAACGCGGCAATGAAACACAATCCTGGGATTAAATCATTATTACTAAGTGCGTATTCGGATAATGCGTATTACAGTACTATAATAAGTGGGGGTATTCATTTGTCATTGATTTATGGGCCCCCTCGTATGTTGATTTATAATAATAATAATAATGCTAGACATTTTCACACAGCATCATCTAGCCCCAAACTAAGTAGAGCTTGTAATATGGGAACTACATGACTGATTTACTACTAATATACATATTTCTTTTATAAATACATACTTGTTATACATTTATGATGCAGAAAGCTTTCTTCGCAATTTGGTTTTCCAAACTTTTTATTCAACTTTAGCTCTTCGTTAAGTATTTGGAGGTACTAACTATACATACCTACTAACATATGGTATAAAGTTACCGTCGTCTTTATTGATATTTGAAATTCTGTATCATCGGCTTGGGAGATATTAAATATATAAATTATACTTAAATAAATAATGCTAGACATTTTTCACACAGCATCATCTAGCCCCTAAGCCTAGCTTGTATTATGAGAACTACACAACTGTTACTACTTATATACTTTCTTTTGTAAATACATACATATTAAACATAGAAATCATTCAGCCCCGAGACATTCAGAGATTCTGTTATACAATAAGGCATGCCTCAAAACTAATTAGCAAACAGCACACGCCGACCCAATCTCATTTAATTAAAAAGGCGGCTGAAGTGATTCCGAAGGCGGCTGAAGTGACTGGCTGCAAATGCAGGCCGCTAGTATTTAGTCTTAGAATAGTGACAACGTTGTTCAATCTAATAAAATACTGGCGACCGGCGTACTTCACAGAGAATGGGATAACGCATTCAACAATGCATGCCCTTCATGCACTGTTGATACAAAATATATTGAAAGTTGTAAAAGAGTTGATAAGGATGAAAGTAACTATGACACCGCTAAATCCAGCTCATCCTTTATTAAAAATCTAATTCTGGAAACTTTATAGTTAAAATATACACCTTATTTCACGAGTATATCGCTCAGCTTGCAGAACCATGGACAAAGTTGCTTCGTTAAGAGAATTGTGAGACTGAGACAAAGCAAACTGCAGAGTGCTTTCAATGGAGCTTCATACTGAATTCCACATTTCGAATTAATTATGAAGTTTCTACAAGTATGACTGCAATGAAGATTCATATTCGTCAGTGTATATCAACTGTCTTTGATTTCTATGAGATTAGGATATGGGATTTCTATAAGTCCTTTGCGAAAAAAACTATAAATAATTCACCAAAGAAGACCTTTACTCAAGAACTGTGTTGGACACAATCTCGAGTAACAATGCTACATGTTCTCGACAGAGTAGGCTGCTGGAATACTATTTTACTCCTTTTGCCGGAATATAGTCATGGCAATTGCTTAGGTAGATATAGTTAGTTTTATTATGTATAAGTACCTACTTAATTATGTAACCTAATGCTGTTATGACCATAATTTCAGGCAATAAATACTTTTTCTATTCTATTTCTATTCGTAGTACTTTTCGAGACTTTCACCGTTATGAGGATTTTCCCAGCATTGAAATATAGTACTGTATTCTTACACTAGAATATAAATATCATCCACTTACTCCCCGTAACTTCTATAGAGATATTATGATGCGGGCTAAAAAGCATGAATGTTCGTAGCAGTCCAATATAGCTCGGATATACTCGTTAGTTTCGTGTCAACACAGTTTTGAACAAAAACTTTCAGCAGTAAACGGCAATATTTACGAAATGTATTCAGTGGAACCCCTTTAAGTATTCAAGTATTCTTTCTCGTCGGAAATGTTGCTGATTTATAATTCAGTGACATACAGTTTCATACCTTTGTCATAGTACTAGTGGAGGCTGCGTGAGGAATGCTAATGGCTACATCCAAAGTCTCAAGTGCAAATAATCTTGCCGTTTACCTACGTGATGCTCTGAAAATCACTAAATCAAAGAACGTAATATACTTAAGGGTTAGCAAAAAATAGTATTTGTTTATCTGTCCTTAGCTAGACTTGAGGGAGACCCAGATCATTGATGATAGTGTGGTGACACAGGTTAGCAAATAGTAGTCACAACAATTACGTTTGCCAATGTAAGCAATTATGCATTAAGTCACCTTTCGACCCTCCCCTCGGTTCATACGTGTTCATACGTATATCAGTGCAGAAATAATATAGTGTTTTGACTTTATACAGTTTTTACATTACCACACCACCCTAGACTCACACGGTTAGCTAGGATCATTATAAATATTAACAACGCACAACAGCACTATATAGGGGAGGCCTATTCCCAATAGTGGATTTATTTAGGCTGTTCATAATAATATATAGATCAATAGGTCTCTTTCATAAAATTAATTAAAATAAAGTGGCCTCCTACCACCGCCATTGCGCGTAGGCCGTCCAATTTGTGGTCACTACAAAAAAGCGTATTCCTGTGTGGCTGACGGTTCTGTAAGTCAGTGTAAGTGGTATTAGTTACTTATTCGGTGAGCTGTGTTTGTGATCCGGTTCTTCCGTGGATTTCCTCATAACATATAGATGCTTCAGTCACAGCTATTTTCGTTCAAACAAACTTTGCTCTGAATATAGTTAGTCCACTTTGAACTACCTCACAACTCCGCCGAAACTTATTTTAGACAAAGTTAGAAATGTGCGAACTGCGCCTGACTCAAACTGTTTGATTAAGCATGATTTAACCGGATTGAGATGTACCTACTACTAAATAATTAAATTGGTAAGTTTTACTTACTTAATTCTAAGTTACCTTACTTCTAAGTTACTATATAATCTTCATATAAACACGATGCTCTCGATTGATCAGATATACTAGACAATTCAGTTTTATCTTTGAAATCATGATTATCAACACAAAATTTTATTATTTTTATATACTGTCAGCTATTTTTATTTTAGATAATTTTGTAATTATAAGTTTAACGGGTCTTTATCGCGTTTACCTTTTTTATTATATTCCCGACGTTTCGACTGTATTGCAACAGTTGTGGTCACGGGCTGACTGGAGTATACGGAGCTATCGTCGAGAAATAAAGGATTATTTTGATTTAATTTTAGGATATAATTACGACTATACCACGTAATTTACTATGCTGCTGCGTCAGCAGGGTAGGTATACTGAAATGATACCAAACCAAGATAATTTCAATACTATTTTGAAATTGCCTTCATATCAACATACAATTAATTAAAAATTATAACTTTGTAATACCAGGTTAGGATGATACCAGCATCATACCGGTATGATATGGGTGGTTAGCCCGGGCTTTGTGTACACCTCGGCTATCTGCATGAATACATCACCAAGCTGGGTAGGCATGTAATGAGAGCACATAGTTATCGCGGCGTAGACATATAAAATATAGATAAGACGCAGCGCATTATAATCATTCTTTCAAAATTTAAAATGTAGAATAAGAAGTTATAGAGTTTCTTGTGAAAGAGTTCGTCCGGGTAAGTAATACCATAGCTAACTTTCTAACGCCAAGCAGCAATGCTCGCATTGCTGTGTTTCGGTTCGGTTGTGGTTCCCTATACTCGTACTCTTCTACAGGCACCTACCGGTTAAATTACAGGCACATACGATTTTTTCTCATTACGTCTCAGGGTCGGAAATATCATCAGACATCACTGCGATTCCAAAAGTCCATAGATAACGGATGGGTTACGTTAGTGTTCCAACAGGAACGTATGCATGTTTGTTACTATAGTTGTACTAAAAAATATGACTTTCGCTGTTAATAACAAAAAAAAAACTCGTTTACAAAGCTTAAGTAGTCCATTTCTGAACAAACCTCATTCTGACCTTCAATCAGTTCGAGAGTCAGGATCTCGTATGCTTATTTATCAGATATCGGTAAATCGACAAAGTCTCTTTGTAATCGCGGTTATTTGTTCAACATAATATAAATATGAGAAGGAAAGATAATTAAATACGTTGGTAATAGCAAATGAAGTGATCTGGGGCCCATTTCTTCCATTTCACTTCAACAACAGCTTGCAACTAGCAAGCTTCCAGAGCGTATAAAAAGGAACAGTTTTGCAAAGAGTTTATATGATGCGGTAGGTCGTTGACATCGTGCCAATCACAGGTTATATCTGGATGCGCAATTCACAGCACATAAAATACCTGCGAGCTTGCTGGATACCTGGAAGCGTATCCAGCAAGCTTCTAGAGTGTATAAACAGGAACAGTTTTGCGAAATAAAAATATATAAAATACGACATCGTCTAATTATCAGGTATAAGGTCTAATATACCTGGATACGCAACACTCAGGCTGGCATGCAAAAGGAGGCATACTCAGTAGTGGGTGATTCCGGACTAAAATGTAGATGATGGAGTTTTAGGAAATAGGCCTCTGGATGCAATGTTTATTTATTGAAATCACAAGGTTCATATAAAATAGGTGGAATGTCCCATCCAGCGAAACTACCTCCGCGCATAATAAGGTGTGGGCGTAAGGGGGTGGTTGTGGGGGTTCCAGCTGTTGAATGCACGCGTGCATGTAAGTATTTTAAATATAGGTAATTATCCGGGCTCTTTTCGCCACATTTTCTGAAAAATGGCGATTTGAAATTGACCGTAGTTCTTTTATATTATACTGCCACGGCTTTGCTCGGACAAAAAGTATCCGATAAAAGTAGCTGTTCCTAAGAAACGCATTCACTCGACCGTTTTTCCGTCCGAAAAGCGCTTGTAATTTAATGGTATAATTAAATAAACGACCTTTGCCCATCGGGAAGGTCCATTTTAAATATTGGTGAATTAATTTTTGAATCGTATACGTTTTTTGTAGGCTTCTTTCCATATATCCAAGGGAGTAACCCTTGGATATATGGAAAGAAGGTCCGGTAGAGTATATTTTAGCGGCTGCAGTGCTATGGGAATAGACTTTTTGTAGTAATTTGACGTATGTGGTATCTACCTTGGTTGGTTAATGAGTGGAATAATGAGGAATGGGTTATACTGTTTAAATTTCATCAGTCCTTCAAAATATGTACATCCTTATTTTTGTATTATTTTAGAACGACCTTAACGTCCACCTTTAAGCCCACGGCTTGACCCGCATAGTAACTCTATTTTTCTATCTATCTTTTGTTCTCAGTTTAGAACTTTCATACATCAATTATTACATATAAAGAGCCTTCGGAACAATCGTTCCTTCCTTTGGTGTCGGAAAAGTACAGCTCACCCAACAATACTGGTATAAACATTTGCATAGGACGTAAGTAAGTAAAGCTATGTTAGAGCCAAACATTTTGCTCTACATTAACACAAACGTTATTAAACAGTAGTTAAGTTGAGTTTTATAGTCCTTACATCCTTTAAAGTTCAGTCTGTCAAATTGTATAACATCAAGAAAGTGTATTTTTAATGTAGGTACCTACTTTACTTTATAACAGTAGGTTGCACTTGTGACTATGGTACAAAATCGTTGATCTATAATTGTCTAGCTTTTCCTCACGGATTTGCCCACGTGGTATTTAGGTAAAAAGCTTTCTGTTCCAGGTCATGAACTATACCTATTTTTTATTTATATAGGTAGGTTAGTAAGTAATCAGTATTTTAGGATAGGATAGTAGGAAGCAGCATAATAATTGGACAGTAGGAAATGGAATAGGATATTAGTAGGATATCGATCACTCTGTGAAACAAAATTTACCTTACCACAGAATTTATTTAGTTTCCGGTTTATTCGCGTGTGAGTTACAATACAATACTGACTCTGATGTAAGACAGATCCATTTCACGGATCATCTCATCTCTGAATTTGTCGTGGTACAGAAATAGATAACGTAATATATATTATTAAGAGCCATTAGATACTACAATAGAAGGGTACTAGGGTAGTGGTATACCCGATCCGGAGGGTTTGAACCCGATCGTGCATCAATGGATTTTTCCATTAGCCAACATTTATGTGCGTCTTTCACAGACTGAGGAAACCGGCATACCCAAAGATTTGAAGAAATGTGCCATTGATGTTCCACTAAGTGGCGATGGGGTTGCAACCTGTCTCATGCTAACTACTTGGAAAACACGGGCATGTGCCAAATACAATGTTTGGACGTGCCTTTGACTATCACCTACTTGGTATTCTTAAATATATACGCATTAGTTTGTATATGATATTAAAAAAAAGTATATAAGTAGTATATCTATCGTCTTTTGATTCCATTTTATCCTGTCCATCCAAAGGTTGTCTGGAAGAGATCGCTTTAAGCGATAAGACCGCCCATTGTACCTCTTATATTCTTTTTTTTATTTCCTGTGTTTTTGTATTTTACTTTGGTGTGCAAAAGAGTTTATCTATCTATCTATATCATGTAGATCCGTTATCACAAGACTACATAGATAGCTTGTAGTGGACGATGCTGTGGGTATTTGAATATCACCTTTGTAATAATCGTAGAGTGTGGGTACTTATTCGATTCAGGAAGGATGGCTACCTAATTGGTGTTTCATTGTCAGGCCTCCACAAATTAATACTTTTACAGATGCACCTTTATAGTTATTATAACTTCTAATTTCCATTCGAAAAATAATTTGTATACGAACTATTAAGTTGTATAGAAGGTATTGTCGCAAATTTATCTGACTACGCAAATTTATCTGCTGTGCATAAACACATCAGAGTCGATAGTCAGATAAATGTGCGGAAAAGCCATGAAACCAGGATTGTCGCGGAGTTCCGCGATTACTTACATAAATAAACGCGAGTGAGTTATAAATATCTGTAGTGCTTTATTCAAGATCTTTCGTAACATTGTTATGTCACTGTCACATTGTCTATGGTAAAAAATAAGAATGAAAAGACAGAGAGAATAGAACGGTCGGGGGTAGATATAAAAGAAAGATGGCAGGCCACAGACGACGAAATGCGAGCGCATGACTGGGCACCGCGACGGTAAGGTAAACACCGACGGCAGAGTTGGTAAGTCCACTTTACTTATCCCAGTCCCGCATAATGTGACGAATAGACGGAAGCTAATAGTTAATAGCTTAAGATGTTAGGAAGCTAAGAGTTAATAGCTTACGAGGTTAGGAAGCTAAGAGTTAATAGCTTACGGGGTTAGGAAGCTAAGAGTTAATAGCTTACGAGGTTAGGAAGTTATGAGTTCATAGCTTACGAGGTTAGGAGAATAAGCTAAGAGTTAATAGCTTGTGAGTATAGGCTAAGAGTTAATAGGTGCCTTAGGTGAAGGTTCGGTAATGGGCAAGGGTATGGAGGCAGGCCCTACGAGGGGCGTAGCCCCGTAAGAGTAACAAAACGAAGTTGGTCGAAGTAGTGACCATGCAGTTCTAGGAGTACCAAAACGACTAAGATTTGGTCGTACCGCGGTAGCCCTGCGGCTCCCTGAACTAAGCCCAAACTAACTGGGTGATGATAAAATGATATCCTTCGGATCACTTAACTATGGCTGTTATGGGAACTACATGACTGATATACTACTTATATACTTTTTTGTTTTTTGTAAATACATACATATTATACATAGAAAACACCCAGATCCCGAGACAAATATTTGAAGATGCAAACATTTGTCCCGCGGCGGGAATCAAAACCCGCTACCTTCTGCGTCTCAGACGGGCCTTCACCCACTGCGCCACATAGGTATCTGTCGCATATTATTAACGATAGAGCTAATTTCTTATGTTAAACCCCTACTCTAGGTAAATCCAGGCATGCAGGCTATAAACGTGGCGACACAGGATGTTGGCTCGGTCATCTTAAAGACAGGTACAGAGTACCAGATACGTACTCAGACTTGAATTAATTTTCAATATCATTGAATTCATTTTTTATGTTGTAGT
This sequence comes from Perizoma affinitatum, assembly GCA_961405105.1. NCBI lineage: Eukaryota > Metazoa > Arthropoda > Insecta > Lepidoptera > Geometridae > Perizoma > Perizoma affinitatum. The sequence goes on from OY560199.1 coordinate 4,250,719, forward strand.
TTATAGTAGAGCACGCTTATAAATTACGTGTGTGTGCTTGAAACGGTAAAGTCTGTATTGGTTATCTTCTGGACCATATATAATATACAAGCGCTTTCTACGAAATTATAAAGTTAATTAAGAAATATGATATATTAAGGTCCATTGTCTAAGCAAATCCGGATTTGGCAATTTATGTAGAACAACGTGGTACTTTCGCTTTTATCGCACATTAACTATTTCCCTAGTTGTCTTATCTAGAATTCAATTAAATGAAATAGATAAATGAAAAATGAAATGTAGGGCACATTCTATTTTTATTTTACTATAATGGCCCTTTTACTGATCGTTATTATAATCCTGCAAATCAATTAAATTATATTTGACGTTATTATATTTTACGTTTCCAATTTAATAAATTAATTATTCAATTAGTCAATTTAAAAATAATGAAATTTAATTATATTTTACGTTTTTCAATTAAAGTTCACTTAAGAACTCAAACTTGAAATCTTATCACTTTATCAAATTTCTGTATAAACTTTGAGGCAACAGATTGGAGATATTAAAATGATATTGACATTTTCTAAGCCCACGTCTCAATAAACTCAGCTCTACAATGTTCTCAAAAAAGTATTTAATGCTATACTTAAAGTGACCTTGTACTCATATCGATACCCTGTCTGCCCTTTTTATATTTTCATAAAAGAATAAATAAGCGATGACGAAATGAGTGAAGTTAAAGTGACGTCATATAGCTATTTTTACCAAAGGCTTTTAACTAGCTTTTCCGACATATTTTATATATTTATATTGAATTACCGAAACAGATTGTTTTTTGTACAACTAACGGAGCATACAAGAATACCTGTTGGTAAAAAAATAAATAATGCTGGACATTTTCACACAACATCATCTACCCCAAAGTAAGCAGAGCTTGTGTTATGGGAACTACATGACTGATATACTACTTTATATATTTTTTTGTAAATATATATTTAATATAGATAGAAAACACCCAGACCTGAGACAATTATTTGGAGATGCAAATATTTGTCCCGCGACGGGAATCGAACCCGCAACCTTCTGCGTTTTACGGGCCTTCGCCCACTGCGCCACAGAGGTCGTCAAGCGGGTAAGCGGTTACCATTACCTATGGTCGCTTGCAACACCAGAGGTATCAGTCGCGCGTTGCCGACCCAGATACATAATGGGTGAAAAGTCTCATGTTCCTGTAATTTCACTGGCACCCATACCCTTCAAACAAGAACGCAGCAATGCGAGCATTAGGTACTGCTTGGCGGCAGAAATAGGTACGGTGAGTGTACTTCCCCGAACAATAGTAGTAGAGCTCTTTAACAAGGAGCTCTACTACTACTGTTAGTTAATTTACATTTATTTTACTAAAGAAAGAATGAAAGAAAATATATTCTGTTCGACAAACTATGCACAGCATCAATAAAAAAGTAAAATTCGAAAATAGGTAGTAGGTTTACCTTCAGCCTTACTATAGGCAGGTTTATATTGAGACAGTGATTGTCGACAGAGTCGCTGTCGTGACAGTGCTGGCTTAGTTGTGTCTCCATGTAAACATATTTTGGTGCCAGTCCAGTGCTGGCAGACAGCATAGTCAGAACATGTATATTGTGTACTCACCTAAAAGGGTTACTACGTGATACTGCCATGCCAGTAAAGAATTTTTCTGATTTTCTGAGTGATTTTTCTAATCACTTAAATAATTTGGAATTGTTTGAAACTCTTTCTGGATGTAGACAAGTTTGATGTTAAGCGAATGAGAAGTTTGACATCGGATTATGTATCAAACGCAGCAGATTTTTTAAATGTTCTCCATAAACAATTTTACTACATACTGCAATGAAAATACCTGCTAAATCGACAAAAGTCATAAAACATAAGTTCTTTCTTCTTTATTCTTTATTTTACACACAAATAAACACATATAATAGGCAGAATTAAATGACATGTACAAAGGCGAGCTTAACCCTAAACAGAGATTTCTTCCAGCAAACATATACAATATTTTTTTTAGAAAGACAGATAGTGCTCTTTAACTGTATCCTTTATGTTCAAATTAATCTGGGACGCACTGTATAGGTAAGCAGATAAACAGAAAATGACGTTCTAGGCACACAAATATCTCCGCGAAAGAATGCTACCTTTAGCGGTTTCAAAATTGCGTGATATTTCACCTGCGTACATCTGCCTCCACCACATGAAACACGTTTAGACTAAATGATACATTAATAAAACCCAGCCGTTCAAAAAAAAGGCACTAACTCTTTTCAGCGCCATTGGTCGACTCAGAATATGCACACCCTTTACAAAGAGATATTAATGTGTCAAACTTTTCCCTCCAATTTTCCTCGTGAATAACTTGTTGAATGAGAATATTTTTTCCATTTCAGAGTTTTAATATATCTGGAATGAAAGGCGTTATTTTCCTGAGAAAAACCTTGGTGTGGGTGAAGTTATGGCTGCTATTTTAAGTACATTATTTTATTACAACGTTAACCCGGAGTAGATATGGTTCAGTCTGGTTAAATATCATTAGGATAATTTTCATTCTCTGAAATGCAAATGAAATCCTCAAAATGGGGAAGGAAAACATTGCGAGGAAACCAACATGCCCTTGAACCATAAAATCAGAGGAATATAGTGCCATCGGTTAGTGTTCCAATAAGTGGCGATGGGCTTTCAATCATGCGAAATTTTGAGTGTTATGCAAAGCGTGGGCACGTCCCAAATATTGATATGATTAAATCTGACTATTCTCTTAATAGAAAACTCACTAATCAAACAAACAAACACGGTCACGACTGTCTTCCCCATGGTGGACATCTTCAGGTACATACTAAGTGAGTAGATCTTTGAGGATACCAAGTAGGGGTTAGTCAGAGGCACGTCCAGACATTTCATTTGGTACATGCCCGCGTTTTTTAAGTAGTAAGCATTCCATGTGACAGGTTGCAAGACCATCGCCGCTTATAGGAACACTAACTGTTAGCACATGCCTTCGAATTTTTGGTTCTAGGGCATGCCGGTTTCCTCACGATGTTTTTTTTCACCGTTTTTGAGCACGTGTTAATGCGCACATAATTTTTTCGAGTGGAAAAATCCATTGGGGCACAACAGGGTTCGAACCCACAACCTCCGGATCAGAAGTCGGTGTATCGCCCACTAGGCCAACACGGCAACTCACTAATCTCTGAGATATATTTAATCCGAGAATGAAGATGAATATGAATATATAAGATGATAATCATGAAGATTAATCGTAAGTGTATTTTTTATTTTGCAATCAGAGTTAAGTAAATCACAAACTATTATACAATTAAACCCTAAAGTGAAAAAGTAAGCAAACGTGAAAAAAAACAAAAAACTAAATCGATTCCCGTTGATTCGATTCTCAACAGTCGCTACTGAATATTCATTACATTTGCATTTCAGCGCTGTGGAAAACCACGCTATTTCCCGTTATACTAGCAAGAGCGTTGAGAATATGTGGTGTTACTATGTCACACTTGGCCATTTCTGCTACATTTTTATCGAAGTCGATAGTCATCTCCAAATAATACATACAAGCTAAAAGCAATCACTTAATAAATTAACCGTACTCAAAACGGCTCAGACGGTAATGCGAGAAAATCAATCTGATTTGTCCATCAATAGCTACTTATTCTGTAATACCTGTAGCAGGTAGGCTGAGGCAGGGCGGGCGGCAGTGCAATCGCAACCGCCGCCCGAGACGGTCGCCTCATTCCGATCCCGGGAACAGTGGATCAGTGGACTTTCAGTGTCGGTTCGAATTGTGCATTGTGTTTTTTTTTTGAGTTTCTTTCTTGACAATCGGCAGGGGACGATTTTCTTCCGAGATGTAAGACAAACTTTTTTATTAATTTAATTTTAAGTAATATTATGTGTAAATGGCTATTTATAATTACTATGTACAATTATTTTCAATAAGTTAGAACTATTAGCAAATTTACGTTATTTTTAAGTAACTACATGAGTATGAAACTAAACAAGACGAAATTGAGATAGAATTTAGACGGAGCTTCTGTTTTAATTTGCCAACGTTGATGGGCGATTTACCCTATAATTACCAACATTTTGCTTTTAGGGTAAAAGCCTGAATGGAGAGAAATGCTAGAGTTTCCGGCACAATAGTGGTTTAATTGAATAATCGTAGCATGTTAACAAAGCCGTTGGTAGGCGTACTTGTTGCTTTCTACTGTTACCTTGGAATTTCCTTAGGTTGTGTTTTATTACTGGCAAAATTAAAGGGTGTATCTGTGCCGAAATAAATATACTATAAACTTATCTATGTTCCAATTAAAATCATATATTTAAAATAGGGCATCCCGCCCGACAATTTTCACAAAACCGCGTCATAAAAAGTCTGAAAAAAGAGAAACATAATTTTAATATGACATGTACAAAGGCGAGCTTAACCCAAAAAAAAATTTTCAGCAAACCTTGACATAGAGAGAGGTTATTAAAGAGGTAGGGCTGTGTAATGGAGAAAAGAGTACTTACTTAAAACTATACTTAAATATGTAGATATAAAATATATACCATACATTTAGAGAGACAGGTAGTGATCTATAACTTTTATCCTGAAGACATCGACTCACAGCTTTTCGACCGAATTACAATCACATATAACATGGGGAAGGACGGAGCCCGTAGAATGTTTAGACCACAATCACAGGGCCACAGAATAAAAACAACGATCAACGTTTATAAAACTAATCGCCTTTACTTACTTTTTATATGTTATCCGAAGGGTATGTGAAATTTAACAGAGCTCTAAACTCATGGTTCAGTCTTTTAAACCTAACAGAAAACAGCATAGTCTAAAATCATTCAAAAAATAAAAAATAAATTTAGTTAAAAAGAATTTTCATCGTTTGTCTTTGTTAACGCAAGATGTAAAAGTGCTTAAATAAACTATTTTTGAAAAATACCTCTTCAAATGACCTGATTTTGATTATCATTCTTTGATATGAGGGCATAACTCAAAAACCCATCACACATGTTCAACCCGCAGAGTATCATATTATGAATAAATGATTCAGATTCTGCAAATAAAACATTTAATGAAGATAAGACTAACCATTCTAAAGTTATAATGAAACATGCCGAACGTCCAACATCGAGTCTCGCTTTGCTCGCTCCATCTACCAAATCCATTTGTGTTTTTGGCAACCTTGTATCCTCGTTGCACCACGCTTCAGAAAACTGCCTTATCTAGAAGCTCTGGCATTTTGATTTCAACTACTAGTACAAATAAGGTTTTAATTTATAAACATGAATCAAACTAGTTAAAACTACGTCCAACATCGAGTCTCGCTTTGCTCGCTCCATCAACCAAATCCATTTGTGTTTTTGGCAACCTTGTATCCTCGTTGCACCACGCTTCAGAAAACTGCCTTATCTAGAAGCTCTGGCATTTTGATTTCAACTACTAGTACAAATAAGGTTTTAATTTATAAACATGAATCAAACTAGTTAAAACTAAATTGCTAAATCGGATTACAAGTTAGAGCGGTTACAAAGGATTTCTTTAGGGAGTGCTAATCTGTGTTTAACTCGGTTCCAATGTTCACTAGAGATTAGACATAGACGGGATTCACGATTCCTTGTCGTGATTAAGTTCATCCTCTATTGTGGTAATGTTTGGGAACGACTGAAATATAGCAAGGAGATATTAGGGATGTCTTGACACCATTTCGCTAAAGTCCATCTACGAATTATTCCGATCATTCCCATCATCATTAGCATCATTATAAGTTTAACGGTTAACAGTCGAAACGTCGGGAATATAATAAAAAAGGAGAACGCGATAAATACCCGTTAAACTTATAATTATGTTATCTAATCGCGAAAGTTTTAAAAGTACTATCATTAGCATCGTTATCAGAATCAGAAAAAAAATACTATTTAAAAGAAATATGTAAAATTACAAATAGGACGATGCAATGTCATCAGCAGTCCAACTGTATTATAAGTAGTACCAAATAAATATTTTACAAAATTTAAAAAAAAATACTTGACGGATATCCGCCCCGTCCGCTGGACACATGACATAGAGGTTGCGGGAAGTCGATGGATTGAGGTAGCCCAAGATCGATCGTCATGGTACTCTTTGGCCAGCAGTGAACTTCTACAGGCTTCTTCTGCAGGTGCTGATTAACAACAACCTCTATGGCGCGGCGGGCAAGTTTCCGGCTGCGAATTAAGAGGTGCGGATACGATTCCCGCTACGCGACAAATATTTGCATGTTCTGAAGATATTTATTCCGGGTCTGGGTATTTTGGAACTACGGAACTCGTAGTACCCACGATACAAGGAATCCTAGTGTCAGATCAGGCCTATTAATTTATCCAACGACAAAATTAACAGATTTGTCGCCAAAATATATGACACGGATGGGAATTAAGCTAAAATCCACAGACATAGACGTTTTGGGAAAATTATAGCTTATAATCCAATCTAGCTGGACCTTGGCTTCTATTATTAATATAACTTATATACTTTCTTTGAATATAGATAGCCTAGCTGTTTCATGTGTATTTTATGTGTACACCTACTTGTACATAGTTCTTTGAAGACCGTGTTTCCAGATAAAGAAAATATTTAAAATCGTAAGTAGGTCTCGTACTGTCGTTGGGTATATTCTTTGGCGAGATTTCTCTATTTCGATTCTGTTTCAAGCTTAACGTCTCACTTCACTCGCGGATATAATATGATACGTCGCATTTCTATATGTATTCTAGAAATCTAGGTATTCATTAAAATATACCTAAAATACTAATTTGTTTGTTTATAGGCCGCTTGTTAATTTTCATCTTTGGACCCTTTTGGAATGTAAACAATGGAGGTATACAAACTCATAATAATAAACGATGTTACTTTTCATTTGGACGTAAAAATTAAAACCCTTTAAATTTATTGTTAGGCCTTAATTGTATCAAACACGTCCTCACAAAATATAGCTTTGAAAGCCGTGGTCCTTTAAAAAATAATTTACCTAAATTCAACCAATGACCAGTATCCCATTAGGTACCTACCTAATGGAAATTTATTAAATGTAGGTTAACTTGAAAAATGATAAGTACCTATTTAAGAAGGCTTGCCAAGATGGAATAAATTAAATAAATAAAACACGCATACAACGGATACCTACCATTCATAGTCCTGACCCGACATTAAGATTCCCTGTGTCGTGGGTATCAGGAACTGCAACTATCATAATACCACAACACCAGGACCAGGAACAAATATCTGCAGAATATGAAAACATTTGTGCAGCAGCGGGAACCGAACCTGCACATTTTGCGAATCATTGATTCGTATCAATATTTCTGTCTTGTGACATAAGTGTTGCTATTTCAAAATACTGCTACAAAGTGATATAGAAAATAACGTGTCCGTAACTGGTTTGGCAAAGAGTCAATATTTCATAGATATTCCTCCCTAAAAATGGGAGTAAATTACGAGATACTCGTAACCTTGAGTGTTGGATGGTGTTTGAGAGTTGGTCGGCAGCCGGGCCAATGCTTTCCTTTGGGAGGAGTGGAATTATTTATACAAGAGTTAAGTCGGTTTGATCGCAGGTAGGATTAAAATGCTAGCTAATATGTATTTTCATCGTTACATCCAACAGCTTTCTAAACAGGTATAGAGCGGATCAGGTTCATAATTACAATTTGTAACCTACTTTTTGATATATCCTATCCTATCCTACTACTATTATAAACTGGAAAGTTTGTGAGGATGGATGTATGTTTGTTACTCTTTCACGCAAAAACTACCGAATGGATTTTGATGAAACATTTTATCCAGTTCCACGCGGGCGAAGCCGTGGGCATCGGCTAGTTATTACATAAAAATACATCTTGTTTCTGTTATGAATCCTTGTCAAGTCCATTTAGCACAAAGAGAAGTTATTTCATATTTGTATTGTTACATACACGCTGTGTAATTGGCATATAAAATAAATATTTAAAACTAGCCTCTGCCCACGGCTTCGCCCGCGTTGTTTCCGGATAAAAAGTAGCCTGTGTTATTTTGATGTAACTATATAACTTATTCTATAAGTTTCATCAAAATTCGTTCAGTATTTTTTGCGTAAAAGAGTAACAAACATCCCTCCTCACAAACTTTCTCAATTATAATAGTAGTAAGATGTTATAAATTGTGCCTGGAATGTACCAACGACGTATCCGCTCTTATCTGTGGCACGCTGAAGTGGCTCGACTTGAGGCAGAGATTTACCGGTGTACGTCCGATCGACCCGTTTGCGGCGCCTACGCCAGAAGTTCAATCATCCTAACGCAAAATTTTCAATTTGTGATATTCACCGTTAGTTTAAACATAGCCCTATAGACTAACATACAAAAAACATGGTTCGTGGTAATGTGTAGATTTCAGCAGTTTGTTCTAACTTGCTGAAATCTACGTGATTAAGATGTGCTTGAGTCTCTACTTTTTAATTTTTTGGCATTAGTGCATATGGGCATTTGTCTTGTCAGGACTAATATATAAGGCTGACACCTATATAATTATGAAAAATTATAGAAAAATTATGAAAAATATAGTTAGTGAAATAAAGTGTAATGATAAAAATATATAAAAGTTATAGGTATACCTAAGTATCTATATGCGATGACATGTTAAATTCAATGCTCACTAATAAAATTACTATGACTAAGCTAAGGTGGTCTGGTCACGTATAAGGAATGGGCGACAGAAGATTGATGTACCATGTATGACCAACGTAGCGAGCGTAAGCTTGCCAGTTTATTAGACAGTTTGAAAGGGAAAACCTCCGCCAACGTACGCTGATCAAATCGGAGACGTACTGGAGAAAGGCGAAGTAGAAGAAGGGTAACGTAGGCTCTTGTACCCTGAATCGTCGGCTTGTATGAAGAATATTATGTCAATGAAGCAAAATAAAAGGGTGATCTTTTCTCACCTCGTATGATGAAAGATCCTGCTTCTCGTTTGGTCCTTCATTGTTAAGGAACGTGACTTTTTGCAATTATTTCCTCAATACCTTTCCTAGACATTCCACGATTCTTGGTCGAGTATAACGTGAATCGGCATTTCTAAATTCTGGATCACAATCCAACCATCACTTGGGGCTTTTATCTACCTCACTGTGGCTTAACAAAATAATAATAAACAACCAAATTTATAGTATGAACAAGCTGTTGTGGTTTTTGCACGTCAGCATATTTGAAGCTGTTTCGTGCCTAAGCAGTTTTATAATTCAATTTTAAAATTTAAGCCATTCAATTATTTATTAATAACTTGGAAACGTCATCTATATTAAGAATGAATGAATAAATAAATGAACGAATGAATGAATGAAAATACTTTGTTGTTCACCATAAGATAACAAAATAAACAAAAACACAAGATAAGTAAAAGTATCGCTTAAAATCAATCTCTTCCTCACAACCTTGGGATGGAGCATATTTAAATAAGAGCACTCTTTAATAAAGTCAAAGTCAAAGTCAAAATTCATTTATTCATTAAAATCACAAGGATCACTTTGAAACGTCGTTTTTACTTATGTTTACTCATGCAAGTAAATATTAATGTATAATCTGATTACACTTAGAATTTTAATATTTTGGTGGTTACGTTCCAACGAGATGTAATAAGTTAACTGAGCTATAAAATTTGAGACAAGCCAATAATTCCTGTGCTAATGTACTTTAATGGCCCACGGAGTTGCTTCGGTCCTAAATATAGTCACACTACAAATTTAGTGTTCTGATTTACAGATACAGCTTCTGAATTTTGATAGGATAGCCTGAATAATATACGAATTTTCCGTCTCAAATTTTGGCCGCTGACTTATAAATTTGTTTAGATATTTATACTAAACATAAACTATTATAAGATTGTATGAAGGGAGGGGGTTAACCTCCGCAATTAATCTTTAGATTTCAAAAATTCTTTAACTATTAGGATGCTACATCAACCCTTAGTGCTATAGGCTATATTTTATCCAGATAATGATTAATTTTGAGGAAAAAATCACAATATCTGTAACTTGAGTGAGGCAATTTGGCTGCATTATCGACGCATTGTCTGGTTTGTAATAAGTGAATAAAATGTGTACCTACTAAATATGTTGGCCTTCAATAGTTTTACACAAAGTCCGCAACATCATACCAGATCCATACCAGATCATACCATCATTTCAGACACAATAATGATTTTACGTTAAAAATGAAATAAAAATAAAACAAGGTGAAGTTTGGATATGGTTTTCAAGTATCCTATATGAATTCTTATTAAAACTAATAGTTTAGTCATTATGAAAAATTCATGTAAATAAAGTTACCATACCATTTGATGGAATAGATAAAGAGATAATGTGAAATGAAGCCAAGTAGGTATTGCTACGCTATAGATAACACTGGCAGTGCGATGCGAGTATGTGGATGAGGTAGAGCGGGGTGCGGAGGGCTAGAGTCGAAAGGCACTCATATTATCTACCTACGTCGGCGAAGTCATAGGCGGAAAGTTAGTGCTTTATAAAAAAGAAAATTTAAACATAATATTTTCGTTTTCACGATTCCTGTAAAATAATCCGTTTGAACAATGTCCATGGTTTCATATTGCTATTTGAAAAATTCATAACCTCGAGAGAGGAGGCACGCAATGTGTACGCTGCTAATGGAAGCGATTTATCCCGGAACTCAATAAAAATACGAAATACAAACACAGTAAATACACGCACGCTACAGCGAACAAATATTTATGAATTTCGGAACAAATAACATTAAATTACTGTCTTTACAAAATGCTGGGTTTATATCGATTTCGTAGAACCTAAATGCCTCATTATTAATTTACGTACTTATTAGAATTCAGAACCACCCTTGAAAAACCGCACGATAGAGAGCACCATTCGGGTCCAGATTAGGACGTAAAGAGCTTTTAAGCTTTTTGTATTGTTAAAATTCATATTGAAAGCTTGAATAGGTAATTAAACCTTGAAAGTTTCATGAAAATGTTTATTTTGAAATTATAGGCAGCCTCAGCTGCTTTTCATCGCAAAAGTAGTAAAACTCGGGAAGGGTTCAAACGAAGGCTGTGCATTACAACCTGCCTAGTACATCGTTGTATACATTAAAAAGATAATTAAAGTATGCGTGAGATATTATGGCCCATATTTTCCAATGTCATTAGTTTGACATGCTTTTTAAGCACTGAAATTAATCAAGTACCTACATGATTAATTTTTAACGACATCGAAATAATGAGATTAACTCTTCAGTGACAGCGAAAATCGTAATTTAGTAAGAACTGGTGACCGACAAACGAATGAACTCATCACGAAGAAAATATCTGAATGCTTTTTTATTATATGTAAGTATACTCAATAAAAGTATACAAAAGTATATGTTGCGCCCACGCGGATACTACAGACATCACGGCTTGCATGCGAGTCCAAAACGCCAATACACTTTTGCTTGGCGATTAGTAAATCTTGGTGCAGCAAGTATAGATAGTGATGTCAAGGCAGCCTCTGCAGCATCCGCCTGTTCTGTGGCACAAAGTGTGCACATTATGAGTACATTCATAAAACAAGCTTTTGCCATGACCCCCTTACAACATTACCGATTGATGTTTACCAGGATACCAATGATCGATGCTCCCGCCGTGTTTTAAGAATTATTAATAACCATAACAACTTATTAATGTGAGGTTGCTTGCGAAACCTCTCATGAAACATCAATGATAATTTTACTGGAGCTAAATTATAATCATGCATGGATTTAGAGCAAGTAGCAACCGTTCAAAGTACTAAGGCAATCGAGTGGCCGCCAGTGACCAATTTTATCAATTACCTATTTCCATAGCTATCAATGTGCCTACATAGTGAGTTCCTAACTAGGAACATCATGTAATTTTTGATCCGAACACCTATTTGGGAAATATGTGAAAATAACCTAGTATTTAGTTAATGTTTTATTTAAACGAATACAAGCGCTCATAAAAGAGGATCGAACCATTTCCGATATTTGTTCTTTATGAAACGCAAGTGATCCGTGCACAGATATAATTATGCTCATTCAAGTTATTCACAATATTAAATGAAATCACAACAATTTGGAAGGTATTTTTACATACGAGGAAACAGATAAGCATTTGGGGTGGTAATTATTTTATGTAATGACTGTGTGTTGGATTTTTGCTAGCACAATGTAATTGGTAGACTTAAAAACTTTGAGTTATTCCACTTAACGACACATTTCAGTCTTACACAGGGTTCTTGTGTTTTTTTTTAATATAACCTAATTATAGTTTAAAGTAGCTTCTTTATCATGTGTTTTTATACATGTTATTTCGGTATGAGACTAATAAATTATGATAACTATGATACACCGATTGACATGATTTCTGAAGCATACCCAATGTCAAAGAGAATTTCTAAAAGCTCTAGAAGTAATAACAATCCTTGTGAAGAGCTCGTCCTGGAAAGGACTACCACCATACCTATTTCTGCCGCCAAGCATTAATGCTCTCATTGCTATATATTGGTATGAAGGTTATGGGTACCGGTGAAATGACACATGAGACTTCTCACGCGTTATGTCTCAAGTTCAACGCGCGAGTAATACTTATGGTGTTGCAAGCGTCCATAGACTACAGAAACTGCATACCAACAGGCCATAATGCTTGTTTGCATAATTAGGTGTATAAAAAAATAGTCCTCCCCGAAAGAAAGCGTGGACGAACTTGCGAAGAAGATGATGAGAAAAAATGGGGTCTGGTAATCACGTTGCTCCACTGTGTACAGTGGAGCAACGTAAAAACATCAGATTCGTAACTGTTTCACCTATCACGGGTGCAGTCGGTACATTGAATCGCTTCATAAATCAGCTCGAAAAGAATAACATTTCATGAATGTTGACTACGTGACTTATGGAATTCGGGATTTTAAATATAGTCGCTGCGAATAGAAATGATAAAATTCACGTCTGTTATACATAGCGTTATTTTATTAAAACGTTTGCAAACGATAAGTTAACTGTTTTAAGATTAGATTGTGTACTAATGTTTTTATTACAGCGTATTTCTATACGCTTTAGTTTACCGTTGATTATATTGCTGAAGTATATACGGCGAATTACTGTGATCCTGCTTTACAGGCTTTTTAGTTCTAGTGTAGGGAACAAAGGTTACCCTCGTATTCTTAAACATTTTACCAAATATTCCTCCACTCTTGTAGCTCCCTCGAAAACATCCCCGTGTTTGGTATTTTTAGTAAAACTTTTGGAGGATTCTTACAAAACTCAACTGAGTGTTGGAGTATTTACATCATTACACGTCATTAGTTTGAGGGAATTTATAACAAACCTGCAGGAAATTTTGGTCTATGTCAAATGTCATAAACGTCAACTTTGAGAAATACTCAACGTAGATCGTACGGTACCTTGAGATGACAGTTGGATTGTTTCACGCAGTCAAGGTAATCTGTTGAGGAGAATTCGTGTGGAGGACATTTTGCAGAATAAAAATACCAAAACATAAAAGTGACATTTAGTCGAGTCCAGTAAATCTCGAGGTGATGTTATGAATACGGGGGTCAACCTGGGTATAATCTCAAACATTAAAATCCAACGCTCATACATAAATTAAAAGTTAATTTATGTTCTTACCGACACACCTTTATGAAATAATAGTAATCTTATCTTATTTTTTCCGTAAAATCAGTAACGTAGTTCAAATGATCGTAGTAAATATGCCTATGTGAATCAGTTTCGCAAAAGTATCTGAAGCCAAAACATTGCATACAAAGTTACTCCTAACAGGGTATTTGGGGCAAATAACTAGCGCATTTCCCGGTTTCGTTACGTATGAGAATGCTTCAAAAAATTATTGGATTTATTTCTCAGGCCGTGAACAAGGTTTCCGGGTCAAGAGTAGCATAGAATCAAAAACAGTTGGTACGCTTACTGTTGTATTTACAGCCAATGTTTACAAATCATAAAGTAGGAATATTCTGGTTTTATTAGGCCTTTAACGGATAGCTGCGGTTCTGTGGGAAACTATGATGTTGGAAGTTTTTGGCCGCAATCACTTATTCTTGCTCAATAATGTTTATATTATATTTAGACAGCTTCAAGTACAGTTCCCTAATAAAATTTCCGTCCTTTATTGTAATACATCCGGCTAAGTACGAGTCGACTCACGCGCTAAGGGTCCCGTACCACAACACATACACACTAATTTGATTATTTGGTGAACAAGATATTCAAAGTTCTTTGTATAAGGTTTTGACTGGCTGAATTTTTTATTTCTTGGTATGTTAGTTATATTTAAATGCTAATTAGCATTAAGTTCTTTGTAGGTACTTTTTTATCTTGTTCAATAAAGTGTTTTCTATCTATCTATCTACATATTTTGTGTCAATTTTAATGGCTGCACATTACAGGTACTTTACCCTGACACTTATAACCTACTAAAAGGGTACCTTCGACACTCTCTGAACGATAAAAAATAAATAAATATGATCGAATTATAGCCCCCATATTCGTAATCGTTCCATTACTTTTTCCGTTTAATAAATTAACAAATTATGTCTAATTCTAGGCTACGGACTATACTTGTTCTAAATTTAATCCAAATTGGTTTATCCGTTATGGCGGTTATTAGCAAACATTGAAACATCTAAACATCCAAACTTTGTTATTTATTAGAGTATCTAAACAAATTAATAGATTTGGGTACAGAACCCTCAAATTTATCAACATTGTTAAAACCTTATTCTAATTATTCACAAAGGATACCTTTCATCAGAAATGAAAACTCTCCATTAACTAAATTAGGAGATACCCAAGCTACAGATTCGGTTACCTATATTTTGGTCCGGGTTGAATATATCCGGCTTTGAAATCCCTATCAAATCAACCGTATCAAGCGTGCAAATAATGGTGATTTTGGTTCAAGAAAGGTAAGGGTTACTTACTCAAATTCCTATCATGATAGTGAGATCGGTCCCAAGAATTCCACTTGACTTGTCGGTAGTCAAGTTTTACGTCCAAGTGTACTTGTATTAAATGTTAACATGTAAATATTTAATGAAAGCTCTTCCTGTAGGCGAATGATTGAAAATCAAGAGAAAATATAACTGCTGAGATATATTATACAAAATAAATAATATGCACGAAATATGCAAATGTTGAGCTACCTAAATACCCTTGCAAATTATCTATAGATAGCTTAACTGATCCAGATCACTACCAGACGGAAGCGTTCACAATATGCTAGCTGAATGCTAATGCGTTGACCAAGTTAAGAGCCAACTCTAATGAAATAAATTAATATACGCAGTTCCCCACAGATCCAAAGTCTAAAACCCAAAAGAATGAAATGCAGTTGTGCCTTGAAAATCATCATTGTATTTTGATGATTGCGGGCTCAGTACTACAGCGTTTGAAAAGAAAAAGGAATGTATAGAAAATTAAGCTTTATAAATCGTAAGATTGCCTAAGTCTTTTACTTATCTACAAAATAGAAGGCCTAATCTACCTCATCAGAATATTTAATCAAAATCATTTTCCTCGTCAATTTCCTTTATTCCTTTATTCTTTATTGTACACACAAATAAACACAATAGGCAGAATTAAATGACATGTACAAAGGCGAGCTTAACCCTAAACAGAGTTTTCTTCCAGCAAACCTTGAGCTAGAGAGAGTATTACTGAAATGATAAGGCTCAAAGAGTTAATATCAGTTGATTGTAGCCATTAAGTACCCTACCGCACCATTTCAATCGGCCCGGAAAATACTACGAGCCAAAGAATTCAATAAAGGACCAAATCTCGATATGTCCCGCTTTCTGCGCCATTGGATCCACGAATATGGGGTTTAAAGGAACCATCTCAATGATGTATTGTACTATTCTGGGTCGAAAGTGAATATATCTCTCCGTTTGTGCCTCATGTAAATCTAGGTGTGTCTGGGGGCCTGCGCTTGGAATGGTTTGACAAATAGACAGACGTTATCGTTCGGCACATGCTAGAGGGATGGTATTTATCTCAACTACTGGCAACAATGGACCAGACTATTCTTTTACATTTTCATCTTGACTATTTTACTATAAGTTTCTTCAACTAATTTAACAAGGCTTATCATTGGAATGAAAAGCAAGTTGATATTACTCTTGGACTCATTATTTTTTAATTAACAGATTCATCCTTGTTGTTAAATAACCACAAGGATGAATCTGTTTTTGTAAATACTAACACTCTTTGTAATGGACAACAGGAAAAAATAACGCTCCCTGATTATTTTATAAGCTTTTCCGGGCTCATAAAATAATCAAGGAGTGAAACAAATGGTCCAACGACAGATAGAAATAGTTTTTTTCCGTAAGAAAGAGAAACATCATTTTCAAAAAATTATTGCTAGCATAAACGAGAAATAAGGATATTGAAAATCAAACAAATATCATCCAATTTCTACCTTTGAGTCAAAGACACACTAATTTTCAATATAGAAAGCTCCCTGAAAAAATGTCGTATTGAAGAATTACTTTTCTAAAAAGACTCGCGATGACACGATTGAGATTGACTTAGTTTTACCTTAGCTTTTTTTAGCTTTATCTTTTTAGTCCTCCCGTATTTTTATTAGTAAGTTGTTCGTATTACATTCTTGCTGAAATAAAACCGGTCAAAAGGACTTCCTAGGTTGGTCCCGGTATAGCTCAAAACCTTTACCCCATTGAGGCTCAAAGTTAAAACAATTAGACTCGTTTCCCATTATTAACGCCATGTTTATCATTTAACAAAGCCTGCCCGTTTATTTATTACAGTTTTAACTTTGTATATGAGCTTCCGAATATATTAGAGATTGACGTGAAGTCGATTGGGTTCCGACAAGTCACGCACGAGCATCCGTCATCGCTGTGTGCGGGACATGTCACGTCACACGATACGGGAGCCAATGAATTGGAAATGTTTAGCTAAAAACATGTACAGATAGCGCGTTGGTTTGATGGAGTAATTAACAGCTCGGCACAAAAAGTACATTCTCGATCTTTTTATATTTTTTGTCAGAGTGTCTCAACATTGACCCAAAAGCAAAACAAAGAACCAGTGACATGTCAAAAAATAAATAACAAAGAATTCTTCGGAAATTGTTATTTTCATCAATTTTGTAGAACTTTTTAACGAAAGTGTTTTATGTTTACCAACTGAGTCATCAAGTTAAGTTCTTTCTACCTAAAAGTTTACTAAATTACTGAATCATCAATTTACTTTGACTATATATAAACTTTAACTGTTTGTAATAAGTCCAAAGTTCCATCTATGAAAGTTTATGGTATCATTGTACGTGACGTTGCATTTTTGAATCTCATAAAAGGAAATCGACCTCCTTGGATTACACGAGATGAGATTTTAAACATATACTAGTAATATAAAACTGTACATAATATTATATCGGTCAAAGTTAAAAATAATATTTTTTTTTAAATGATAGGTATGTACTTGTGATCTCAATAAAATATTCTTTGTAAAGTGTTTTTTAATCCTGGTATTTGCAACAAAGGGTCATCTATCGATATATATATCTTAATATCTATTGAATAAGACCTAGAAAGGTGAGTTGTGCCTGTCATTCGATTATTGTAAAAGACCAAATAGGAACTTAAGGCGAAGTGGGATAAAAAATATATATTATCTCATTTTCATGAAAATAAAAATATAAGTCTCCAACAGATCCACTCAAAAACTCGTTGTAAAATGAATTAAAATCTCAAAAGAGAAAATTTTATGCTACAATCCATTTGAGTGCCCAGATATTAAATGACAAAAAGTTCCATAAAACTCGTTGCTACAGATCTAGATATAATCTCGCCGGATGTTTCGTGAAAAGTTTTTCTCGGCTATTACAGATATAATGAAACTGAAGTATTGTACAATGTTTTGTATTGCACACAGAAAAATATATACATTTTAGGGGTTCCGTACACAAGGGATACCAACGGAACCCTATTACAACGCATACACCATCCATCCATACGTATGCCAAGCTGAGTCGGAAGAGAAATTACGACCCGAACTTGGCCAATTTATAGATTATTTAGGATGTCAAGTCAGATTAACAGGAACAAACTACTTAGGCAGGAATAACTACTTAACCACTCTCATGAATAACGTTTTTGCCTCTGCCTTTATCGTTTAAAACAAAAATTCAAATAGCACAGAGTAAACTCGTGTAAACTGTGCGTTATCAAACATGAAAACGCAGCAATATCGAAAGTTCGAAGTGAATCTGTCTAATGCCTTGATAGCTAAAAGCTTTGGAGCACGTCACTACAGCTGCAAAGATTGTGAACACGCATGCATTACAATATCTACCTATAGGTACCTATTATTAGTACCTATTATTTTATTAGAAGGGCGACCTCGATGGCTCGGCGGGCGAGTAGCCAGCTGCAACGCAAGAAGTACGGGTACGATATTCGCAGCGGGACAAATGTTTGTATGTTCTGCAAATATTTGTTCCGGGTCTGGGTCTTGTGGTACCACGGTACTCGTAGTTCCTGGTACCCACGACACAGGCAATCCTTGTGTGAAATCAGGATTACGTATGAGTCTGTTGGGTATTTATATTTATATTCTGCAGTAAAGTAGCACTTGACTCTGCCCAAGCTTTGCCCGTGCGGTACCCGGATTAAAAGAGGCCTATGTGGTCACGAACCTGTTCCAAATTTCATCTAAATTGGTTCAGATGCTATTGGGATATCGAGGAACCAACATTCGAAAAACATCTAAACTTTCGCACTTACTATATTTGTAGGATAGTACCTACCAACTAGAACGCAATAGGTTTTAGTAGCACTCGATCGCAACATATTATCAGCGAACACGTTCTACAACCACTATTTTACACTATTTCAACGGTCACAAGAAGTCAATGAAAGATGGAGGGGAACCAAACCTTGTGCATTATATAGGGAGGCTATGTCTATATCTTCTATGCGTTGCAGTGAATGTCTTCACGGCTTTAAAACATTACGTGTTTTGATGGACATCAGACACGACCAAATGCCTACTGACTCCCATTTGTTTTCGGTATTTTTATTTTTGGCAAAATGGAACAATGTTGTGAGAGATTCCTATTTTAGGCTATTGCTGTCTTTAGAAATAAAAGATACAAGACACATCAAGGCTGACCGAAACTCGCTTATAGCCACTACTCAGCTTTATTGACATTTGGCAAACAATGCATTTATGATAAAGAGCATTTCGGTTAGCTTTGTTATGACTATTGGAGTAGGAATATTGCGTTCATTCATCTATACGGGATCGGGTATTTGGGTAAGTATTACAACCTTTGTACACCTATTCGGGATAAATCAAAATCTATGTTATTGTAAGAATAATGATTAAAATTTCAAGTCATTGAATGCATTCTGAGGCTTTGATCTCAAAGTAAAGAATAGAACCAGAAGCCATTTGAAATGTAGAGATCCAATGACAAAGGCAGTCCTGAAACCAGGTTAATTAATACTGATTTCCTGTACAGCATATTTAATGAAACGAACTTCCCGTTTTGCTCTGAAATTATTTGTTTCTTGTCTAAATACAATTGTTTAGACTAGAAATAAATAATTTCAGATCAAAACGCAACGTTCTTGGTTGCGAGAAAAAATGTCTCGCTGAGCCCCACGCCGTCGATGTAAAGCTTTACGAGCGTGTAATCAAAGTAACGTATGACTTTTCTTTGGAAACCACACATATCGTCGTGATTTTTAGCTTTGTATCTAATGAGAAATAGTCGTACAAAGATCTGACTAGTTGAAATAACAATTGTTTTATTCGCTTCTGTTTGTAATACGTCTATTTCAATATATTTAGTAAGGAATGTACGGTACGAGTTCTAAATGTAAATAGAACTGGGTTGTGTTGGAACAATACATAACTCAGGTATTTCATATCGCTGGGCCATTTGGCATCAATACAGCTCTGGAGTGTTAGACAAATTGGTGTGTTTCAAATACTCGTAGATCAGTGTTTAGCAATAGGGATTACGAAAATATTATATTTGATATTCTTTAAGTATTTACATAAGATCACGCCTGTTTCCCGGAGGGGTAGGCAGTAACCACGAATTTCCATTTGCTAGATTCTGACATATCTTGTTTCTCATTTCATTCATCTCGTATTTATAAAAAGCTTTTATCCCAGTGGCTTTGATAAGCTTACCTTTCAATTGGAATAATTAAATATTTACAATAACTCACAATCTTAGGTTACTTTTAAATATTTTAAAAGCTGAGTTCCATAACTCAATTTGATCACTGACTAAATTGGTTTAACAATTCATTACTTTTAAAGATTCGAAATCCTTCGAATAGAAAAATCAATTTCTTTGTTTCAGATCTCAGAAGCAGTCTTCGGCGCACTAATTGAAAGTTCTTGTGAAGTGTCATAGCCAATAAAAAGTTTAATCAACTTTGCCGACGGTTCTTTTCAAAACGGAGGTAAGTTGAAAATCAGTGTTCGAGCAAAGTTCTAATTGAATTAATTAGAAGAGTTCAAATGCTTACTACTTGCAAAACGCGGGCATGTACCAAATATAATGTTTGGACGTGCCTCTGACTACCCCCTACTTGGTATCCTGAAAGATCTACTCACAGAGGATGTCCACCATGGGGAAGACAGTCGTGAGCATGTTTGTTTTTTGTTTTTGTATCTTTGTTGTTTTAGTTCAAAGGCATAAATTTCACTACTAATAAATAAAGGCAAAGCATGGGACTTGTTTCAGTCTTATCTTGGCGTCGTTATGTGATACATTTTCATGAAAACTATTGAGTAACCAGGAAAAGTTCACGCCCACAAAATTTAATAGTAAATAATACCAATATAACTGGGTAGTATAACTGTTAATTTGTCGGTTCATGAAATCATCTTCTTAGTAACCATTATAATAAAATTAAAGTAAAAAAACTTATTTTTTTATTATCGGAATGAAACGTTTGTTTTATTACAGTGTAAAAATCTCTCCAAGCTAGGATGAACTCATTCCGGGAAAGAAGCGCGCTCATTACAATTATCTAGGTTGCGTAATTACTGGAAGATCGTTCTCTTTAAGATAATTGTTTAACATCCGGAAAATTTCATTTAAGCTTTTTTTCAGTTTTTCGATTGAATGATTGAATTTTTTTGCTAATATGTTTTAACTGCTTAACCTTTTTTGTCTATATAAGTTATATTTATATAGCTGACCACGTTGGCAAAGTCCCGGGCTGTTAATTTATATATTTTCCAACTGTTTGCATTCTTCTTTCTTTTCCGTGCGTTATTCTGAAGATTGTAGACGCAGTTGCTAATCGAATATTGTCACACTCTGAAGTGAAGGTTGTAAGTGGGACATCCACTGTTCCTTATCTCGTGTTTCGCAGTGATTATGGTGTTTTAACAATAGACTTTGTTCGCTTGAAGATCTGTTTGTAATAATGTAGCTTGATATTCTTGAAATATTTTATGGAATGTAAAATTTACGTAATACTTAGAGTAGGTCACAGGAAGTCGATGTATGGATGGTGGATGTATATAGAGTCCTATAATCCTATAGTGACCACCCTCAAAGAATGCAATGCCAAACGCATGTTCCCTTCAAGGTGGCCATGAATGGCTGATATAAATATAAACTAAATATGATAAATATTTGTCTATAGGACTACAAGTGCCTATCCGCTTTTGTCATGTTCAAATATTTATAGAACTTGATAGACTTTTCTCCGTCAATAAATTTATAGAGTGTTGGAAAAGAACCTTTCTTGTCACCCTCTCGATATTTGCATATATATCATAAACTGAATTTATTTCAAGGGAACAAATATCCGAAAAGTGTCTATTTCGTCGATCCCTCTCTGCCTAGCAAAGTTTTATATTATTGAAAGCAATTGCCTTGAAGAAGCCTGTCAGTCAATGAAATGAAGACTTGCAAAGTGACGTGTGTGATACATACTATGTAGATACCGAGCCACAGCTCTTTCACATCATTACTAAAATAAGCAAGTGCATTAATAGATAAATAAATAAAATCGAACAAAATGGGTATCACTTAAGGTATTGTTCTCGTCTTACGACTGTAAAGCGTGGTCGCGGACGGTACTCATGTGGGAAGAACTCTGACCGGTCAACGAAAGATTAGCAGAAGAATAGTGCTTTAGTCGTTATAATATTCTAAAATGCTGAAGTATGAACTCTGCTACTTCTTTTTTACTTATTTTTTTCGAAATCGAGCACGTAATCTTCTAACATCACTTTTCGTTAACTCTTTCAGTTACCGACTTCGTCTTAGTAGCCATGATAAAAAAAAATACCCCTGTATATTATATTAGACAACCAAAAGCCTAATACTAAACCAAAGTGTAAATTTATAAGCTAATATATAACGCTTATTTGGTCTTATGTTATTAATCAGATTAATAACATAAGACCAAATAAGCGTTACACAAAATGCGTGTTCTCTGTTTCCACATGAAATATTACCAATTTTATTCCAGTAGGTTGCTTTTTCGATAGAAGCAACGTCTTTGAATTCATGTATTTTTATTCAATATAATGTGATTATTCAGCTGTGCTTCTGTTTAATATTCTGTACATGAAATAAACAATAAAAATAAAACAGGTTTTACTTGTTTCTTTTAATAAGTAAACTAGGGAGACCTCCTTCCATAGATAATGTAAAAATAAAATTGTTCGCTGTTGAGAGGAAAATCTCGGTAACCAAGTCAGTCGAGCGGGTAAGTTTATTCATGTCACGATATTCTCCCGTAATGTTGGGTTGTTTATTAAAAATCTGTATGGTAGATGGCCTGCGTAGTAGTTTTCTAAAACCTTATTCCATGGTCGAACGTGATTGTTATACAATCTGTGTATATGTATTGTTTTTATAAGTTTAATACGGTTCTTTACCGCATTTACCTTTTTTATTATCTAAACGCGATAACCACCCATATAAAAGTTATAAGTAAGTTTACTGATTGTGAAATTAAAAAAATATTTAATTTCTATCGGTTTGAGCATTTATAAATTTGAAAAAAAAAAATACATTAGTTGGATTCTTGTCATGTATTCTGATTTATATTCAGATTATTTATTTGTACAGAACACACAGAGAAAAAATATAGTTTTGTAAACGTATCACGTATCATATAATATTTTACTAAGTAGTTAATACTATATGTTTTAGACATCTAAAAAACAAAATGAAATAAAAATTAAAAAATTCCCAAAGTTCAGGACTCGAACCCGCGACCTACCGCTTGATACGCGGGGGCTATATACTAAGCCACGGGTTCGTTTATAGCCCGATCGAAATTCATGGGATGTTAAGGCTCGGCTCGTCAAAACGAAAAAAAAAAGGTAAAATAGTTTATACAGGTAAAATATTTGTTTTTTAACTAAAACTGAAGCCGAAAAAATCTTTATAGGGCTTTACTCGTAATATGTGCTTCGCATATTTTACACAATGTTAATAAATTAAGCAGACAAAGAACTTTTTCTATTTTGCCCTAATTTATAAAATACTTGTGGGCCAGCTCACCACCCCGTAAAAAGTGCCACAATGGTCCAAAACTCAGAAAAAAGTCCAGGAAAATTACGCTTGGAAATGAAACGCTTTTGTGGTTACATTTATCTGAATGTGGAAATGTGAAGTTTTATGAGAATTTACCGGAAGTAGTAACGCAACAATAATGTGAATTTAACATTTGTTGAATTCGAGACATGCATTCTACTTACAACAACTACAGCACCCTTTGTATAATTTCAAACTTAAATTTTAAGCGTCACCTAATTAATCAGTTTAAATCAATTAATACATTGTATAAATTAATTAGTACCAAAAACCAAAAAAAAATAGAATCAAAAACTTGAAGGCATGTGCTATCAATTAGTGTTCTAATAAATGACGATGGGTTTGCAACCTGTCACACGTGGAATGCTAACTACTTGAAAAACGCGGGCATGTGCCCTAATATGATATAATGTTCAGACGTATCTCTGACGACCCCTAACTTGGACGTATCTCTGACGACACATGAGTATGTAGGTATTCTAACATCCGGTTAGTTATGGGGAATACAGTCGTGAGCGTGTTTGTTTTTGCTTAATTACTTAGATGGTACCCAGCAAGACGTGGTGTAAGTGATTATATTGTACCTAACTAGGTACATAATGTGAATTCAGAACACGCAGAGTCTGGTCATTTTTATTCGCAACTTTCCGTTCAAAAACTGTTCCGTTCGAACAAATTGCCCTCTGCGTGTTCAATTTAAAACGTTGACAATGTGACGTAACGAACGAAATGTTCTCACTTTTGGTATGACTTGTTTTAAATTTGAATCCGGCTGTAAAATAGGTTTGAACAAACACAACTCCACGTATGAATAGGAAGAGCGAACATGCTTAGATGCGGAGGTCGTTGCTGTTATCTGACACTTCCTCTCTACGTAGTTTATAGTTGAGCTTCCGTTCTGAAACCGCAATGCAACTCACTTTAAAAATCTATTTATAAACCTACATTTTAATTAAAAGCTTTATTCGTTTCTAAACAATGTGTGACATGACGAAGAAGTCGAAACAGAGGAACAAATATTCGTAAGTCCGTTTAAAGGCTACTCGTAGGGGCTTAAAAAGTGGTAATGTTATCCCAGCACCCCTAGTCTGATTCAACACGGAATAGATGAATTTAAAAAAAAAACTAAATAAAAAATAAAAAATTTAATAATTTGTATAAACTATAGGAAAAATTAAAGTAATTCAAATAAAAAAAAAAAAAATATATAGTATATTAAAAAACATGTAAGGAAAAAGGAATTCACATTTTTTTTCATCTGCTCCCATATCTTTCAAACCGGAATGCTCGTATTTCGGCAGATTAAGGTACCTTTAGTGAAAAATTCTGACCAAACTCTTTTACAAAGAATCTCTGCTCCTTCATTATTATACCTAGTCGTTATGTATGTATTTATCACTACTCCTGGAATACAAAATGTATACCCATAACAAGACTTAATGGAAGAAGTTACGAAAATTAATCTGAAATTTTTCATGCAACTTAAATTGCAAAATAACATACTTCCCACTTTGCAAGCGGTTACTGTAACATATGGACGCTTGGAATACCAGAGGTATCACACGCGCGTTACCTCATTTATCTCACTACATAGGCATTATAGTAGTACATATCCTCACTATGCAAAACCAAACTATTCACATGGTAACCTTTTGTATGGAAAACAATGCATTTCATGTTTTAATGTACGCTTTTTGTCGTCCGAACAGTAAGCCAGTCAGCCGCAAACGGAATCTGACCCAGTTCTTGGCGGAAAGATCGCGCTGAGCCGCTCGTTACGACCTGACGATCTACGAGGTTGTCTATCCATCTACCCGATCAACTGAATTACTCTAGTCAACGCACTCATTCGTAAAATTTATACAGAAACGGCATGGTAATAAATTTATACAGACACGGTGGGATATTATTTCTTATTAAAGTCCTCCATGTTTTTCTGTGTAAATGGCACCTCATTACTTGGATTACTGACTAAAACTCACAAAGCTAGTGATTTTTATGAAGAGAAGTGACCGCATAATAAGGTTGTGTATAGGATTAGGTATTTACCTATGAAATGGTCGGTTTTGTCGAACTGGCCACTTTGAAAAGACATAACTGACATGGTCCATGTACTTCCCTTTATTTAAGCATGAATGAAATAAACAGAATTATTTGCGGTTTGACTTTTATTATTTATTCGAATAGTAGTATGATTAATTAAAATTAAAAAAAAAGAAAAATAGTACATAAATAGTACAGATGCTGCGAAATAGGCAATTGCAATTCGAGTATCAGTTTTTAGGCCAAGCCGCAGGCGATTTATTTCCAAACACAGTTATTAATTTTAGTTTTTTTTTTTAATATAAGTTTTGACGTGGGAACAATGTTACACGTAATATTTTACCTACCACTATCAATGAACAAAATTTCATTCTGGAAATTATGATCTCGCAAACCACAGATATTATAATTCGCAAACGAATTGCGGGGACGTCCGGAGAATAAGGTTGATAATGATAAATTTGAAAGTAGATCCGTTTTAATGTTTGATGTTAGTATCAAATCAATATTGGACGATTTGTGGCAAATCGGCCAAAGCTAAATCGGATTATATTTTCACATACAAAGTGGCATAGGGAAAGCATTAGTGTAAAGACTCATTCTTGTGTTTCACGTCCATTTGATGTCTTCATGTTATCAAAATACTAAAATTAAGCATAAAAGGTTTTTTTTGCAAACAAGTAGCCTATGTGTTATTCTGATGTATAACCTATATTACTGTAAAGTTTCATCAAAATTCGTTCAGTAGTTTTTGCGTGAAAGAGTCACAAACATCCATTCTCACAAACTTTCATGTTTATAATAGTAGGCTGTGGTAATAAAAGCCTTCCGTTAAACGCATATAATATGTTTCTATCAGTGAAGCTGGGCTGAAACTAAGCAATAATTAAAAAAAACAGCCCAAGACGTATTCGGGAAAAGCTTCCAGTACCCAAAAATTTCCTTGTAAAACCACTTAATTTTTATATCTTGTCATATCTATACGAGAAGATTTCTCGTCGCGAGCAGAACAGAGCTCCAAGATGAAAGTCTTTATTAAGTGCGTGATATCACTGATGCCATATGACGCTGAGACTTAACAACTGATTGGCTGAAAGAGGCCGAACTAAAGGTCATGCAGCGGTCTATGCAAACTGCTATGCATGGAGTTTCACTACGTGATAAAGTCCATATGAGGAAATCCGTACGATAACTAAATTCTCCGACATACCTGGAATTATTAGCAAGTTGAAGTGGCAATGGGCAATCCGTATAGCTCGCAGAACCGATAACCGCTGAAGAAGAAAGGTTCTTGAATGGCAACCATGAAGAACCTTTACAGATTTACTATTGTCATTTAGTATGGTTTTTCAAACTAAAACCCCCAAAATCGTCCTTACATGCTTAAAGGTATCATAGTGGATAAGTAACGACTTCATGACTTGGCAAGTGGGTCATAAATAAAACACGAGATAGGCCTGTGAATTGTCATTAAGATTTTAATTCGCTTAATTTACGGGAATAAGTTTATTCAGAAGTAAGTACTCATAAAACATTAGAAGATTCACGTTACTGTATGTGTTGTAGATTTGCGAGTATCAGTTGCATACCTGCGAAGTTCTGTTGGAAATGCAATGTTGTAGAGACAGAAACCGGTCTGATTAGGACGGAAGGTGGACAGGAACTTCTAGATGTATAAATAGTATACTGTGTTTGGGTTCATTTTGGACAGCTACTTAGTTACATTAGCAAAATGGCAAACTGAACAAACCCATTACTATTATTTTGTCAGGTTTAGCGAAATACTAAACAGTATGTAGCATACTACCAATGTAAATTGAGAAGGGCCTATTATGCTAGTGTATACTAGCATAATAGGCCCTCCATTACTTTTTCTTTGCTAGCTACAAAGAAAAAGTAATGGAACTCGATACCAACATTTTATTCTGTCCTACTAATGACTTCTGTGATTACTAAAACAATATAAAATTTATCATATATATCAGAACTGTATTTAAGCATACGATAATGTAAGTCTAATTCAGATTCGTGTGTTTGACTATTTCTAATTCAACTATCTTAAGATGTAATGGGAATAATTATATACGAAGTTCAATAAAGTTCTATGTGAACTTTATTAAGACCCATTATTCAAAACTCCAGAGAAAGCCCCAAACTTTTATTAATCTAATTCTTCAAAGCTTGCAATTTTCAGGTTAATTAGATGTGATTTCCCGTGATGAATAATTTATATCTATCTTTCTGGTTATGTAAGGTAATTGTGAGTGAAATGGTAAAGTTTATGAAGTTTTAGAGTTGGTTCGCATTAGTAATTAGGTTCTAAGATTTACTTGGGTGAATCATTGAGGGTGAAAATTATTTAATGATTTCTGTTATCATACCTTGTGTGAATGGTAAGGGTCACAGTAAACATGTGTGAGTATATAAATATTTTATTCTGCGTGATCATTTAACCATAAATGCTCTTTTACAAAACTCACACACAGGACCCCAGATTTTACTTTCCTTTTGAATGTCAGTGAATTTACGCAGATTCTTAGAAGATTCAGACAAAAAACTATGCTTGATATTTGTTTTTATTGATATCCTTTAAACCATTAAAGTAGAAGTGAGTAGTGTTAAGGATTTATTCCTTCGGATTTATTTATCGGAAGAAGATCCATATGCTACTTGACCTAAACTATAAAAATAAAACTGTTATAAATTTAAAAAAAAAAACTAGAATCTGAGGCTTTTCATCATGACTGGGGATCTGTGGAACACTTGTGAGCGTATTTGTTATTTATAAATTAAAAACCTGCATTTATTAAATAGTTAGATTTATCGTGCGCTAAAGTTAGCTGATATACCCAAAAAAAAAGGCTGTAACGAAATATTTGTAGTACATTTGAAGCGTAAACCAGCGCTCTAGTTGCAACTCAGAATTCAGGCCACAGCTCTTACCTACGCGGGCATCTTTTATACGTGCTTTGCTGGAAACGTTACTATTGTCTGTGTAAATATCATGCAATTCTTCTAGTAGTGGGATAACATTTGAATGAAAAATGCTAACAAAAATGGACTTTGTACCTAAAATAATTTGTTTAAAATCAAGTATTGTGTTACTATATTTTGGTTTGCCCATGTTAGTGAAAGGTCAAAATCACAAAGTAATGAAACATGAGTACATGAGTAAACAATGTTTATATCTCTGACACAGTTCTCCCAGCGATTAAAGGATATCCTAATATACTCGAGTCCAGTTAATCAAAATACATTCTCTCGATTGTTTACACGACATTTCAAGCCACATGTTTCCGCTATCTGTGGACGCGCTTCCATTTGGCAGGGCTTCAAGATCTTCGCGGTCGATGACATATGATCACTGAGGATCGGAATGAGTGACTTCTCGAGCATAGTTAGTTCCAGCCGGTGTATCCGGGGGCTTCCATTTGGCCGTGGTTACGGTTAGGTTCGTGTATCTTGATTCAAAGCGCTCTTGGGTCAGGGCTGTTGAGTAATTTAAGTTTATCAAGTGAATATGGTAATATTGAGATTTTAGGGAATGCTGCTATGGAAATCGTGAAGTGACTAAGGTATATTTAGATATCCGTTAGACCCATAGCTGTCCTTGAATTATGAAGAGGGGTTTCACGGGTATTTTATGTAGCAGAAAATGTTATAAGGGTAGACTATTGATTTCATTTTAGGATAAAATCAAAATCCGCCGTAGAAAATAAATATGGACTTTATCCGATTGCCGTGGAAATATACACATCATCTCCAAAAACGTAGTCATGTTTAAAAAAAATAGCATTTCAAATTGTTATCCACAAACAAACTGAACAGAAATTGGTTGATTTATTACCCTAATCAATCACAAGTTCTGGCACTAAGCAAAATTAATTGACATCTTGAAATAGGGTGCAGCTGACATTCAGGACTAGAAAATCACTTTAAAAAGTAATGTTGGATAACCATCTGCTAACTTTTAATTTTAACGTTACATCGCGTTTTTTTACTCTATTTCTTTCTAAAGTGGGTCTCATCAAGCTACTTGTTTATTTTCCAAAAATCCGATGAAAATTATGCCACCAATAGTTAGTTAAATGACAATATGTTAAGATGATCTAAGGCTGTCCATCAGAGGATTAATAATAATAAAAACCATCTCATATTTATTAAAAAAAACAAATAATGCATTTGCAATTAAGACATTTCTTCACACAACGTCTTCTAGTCCCAAACTAAGCATAGCTTGTACTATGGGAACTACATAACTGATATTATACTTATATACTTTTTTTTTTTGTGAAAAATTTTTTTTTTTTTTACTTTTTACATATTATACATAGATAATTTCTACTAGGATATTTTTTATAGATGATATAGAAGTTAGTATCTACTAGGTATTTAGTATAAAATATATAAGCAATAAAACCTTTAGATTAATTGTAATATCAGTCTGTTCTTGCTAATAAACTACATATGTAATATACTTCACATAAAATTAACAGACTGTAAAAGCGTTGTGTAATTGCTTGTCTATTACTGAAATAGAAACAGCACAACTCAGGCATATACTTTTTTTGTTGCATTCTTCGTCGGTGCAAAGTTGTCTAGTTGGTTTTATCGTTTAGATTGTTTATATTCTACGAGATGAACTTTATCAAAAACATTGCTACCTCAAAAAATCAAAGAATTGGGATGATAAGGTAACTGAAAAACACACTGTAATAATAAAATGGAAAAGGACACGGCCGCTGTCCAGATAACGACAGGGCCGACTCCTTGGCGAAGGAAGGAGCCAAACTGACTCCAACTCCAGAAATAAAAAAAGGCTGAAAATTAACTCCGAAAAGGAGCACCAGAAAATATGGGATCAAAGATTCCGGACTGCAAGCATACAATAACTATGCTACCGGAAAAAATCGCAAAATAACGTACATTTAGGATTCTCTGTATCGTGGGTGTCAGGAACTACTGCTAGTCTAATCTGTACCTGTCTTTCACGCTGAGCAAATAATGCTTACTACTTGCAAAGCGCGGGCTTATGCCAAATCAAATATTTGATCCAGCATCTGTCACTTGGCATCCTCAAAAATTGACTGATCAATTTTCCTCATTTATTTTCTTTTGGGCAGATATATATATTTATTGATCATGTATATAATAGGTTGGGGAAAAAGTTTCTTCGCATTTTTTAAGAAAATTCAAAACATTTTTTAATATAGTTTATTTACATTTAACTAAAGTATGTAGGTACCATTTTGTTCGATAACTTTTTGCCATTTTGTAGGCAGGGACATGATCCCATTGCTATAAAAACTTTGGGGCTTCTGTTCAAAATACCGCGACAAGTGGTTTTGGCAGTCCTCTCGTGATGTTAACCTGACACTGCCTAAAGAATTCTGAAGAGACCGAAACAGGTGGAAATCTGAAGGTGCAAGGTCAGGACTATACGGCGGATGCATTAACACATCCCAGCCAAACTCTCTTAATTTTTGCTGAGTGGCTAAAGATGTGTGAGGTCAAAAATGGTCAAAAATTTCTTCAAAAATGGTTCGGTTTCATTACGTCGTAATAAAGAATCACAAATGAGAACACGGTTCATTAGGTTTCTTTCAGTGAGCTCGTGAGGTACCCAAATATCGAGCTTTTTTGTGTACCCAGTTTTTTTCAAATGCGCCAAAACTGTTTTGTGGTCAATTCCCAGTTCTTCAGCTACGTCGTAACTACTGATATGCCGATCTTGCTCCACTTTTTCAAAAATGGCATCCATTTTATCCGTAATAGGGCGACCAGAGCGACGTGCATCTTTGACATCAAAATTTCCGGATTGAAAACGCTTAAACCAAATTTGTGCTACTCTCACAGACACTGCACTAGGTCCATAAACATCGCAAATTTTTTTCGCGGCTTGCGTTGCATTTTTACCTTTTTTGTAGTAAAATTTTAAAATGTATCGAATTTCTTCATTAGATTCACTCATCTTAACAGTACGAAAAACAAATAAAAATCACACATTTTCCTAATTTGAATTTGGAATTATCTTCTTTAAAATTTAAACTTTTAATGATACCAAAACCAGCCAGATACAAATAGTATAGCCAAAGAGATTTTATTACAAGTTCATACATACAATAATGCGAAAAGACTTTTTCCCCAACCTAATATATATACGGTAACCGCTTACCACCAGGTGGGCCGTACAGGAATTGGACAATTTAAATACAGCAAATATTGATAACTAAAGCATATTATAGTATTCAAGAATATATCGGACAAATTGTGACAATTGACAGTTACATAAATTTATTTATAAAATGACATTATATATTTAATAAATTAAACTGTTATGTATTTGTACGTCAGTTATACGGCGAAACATGGACGATATTCAGACCTGTCTGTGTCTATACCTATGTTTTGAACAAATAAAGTTATTGTATTGTATCGTATAGATAGTTACACGGCAGCATCGGTTACGGTCTCGGGTTGTTAGACAATAGTCAATACACAATGCGATATGATACCAGTACAAGCATGATATCCACTCTAAGCTGGCGGCTTACTCGTAGCTCGAGATAATATTGCAAACTGAGCTTTGAACGTCGATTAGACTAAGCGCTTACTAAGTATGACTTAGGATCGTAGACACCAAATAAGTTGAACTTGAACTAGTTTATCTATTTGTATTTCTACGTTAGATTGATGTTTCACCGGTGGCTGATATGGTAAGTGGCAAACATCAGTTTTATTAAAAACTGACTTCAATAAAAGGAGGAAGGAGTTTTCAATTTGACGTATGTTTTTTTTTTCGTGTGTGTACCTGATATCTTTAAATTTTTTTAACCGATTTTGATGATTCTTTTGTTGTTGTATAGATAATGATTCCGAGGAGGTCCCTTTAAATTTATATTCCTGAGGAATTACTATTTTACCCGTAAAACTTAGAAAACATCATCATCTCATAGAATCACTACTAGCCGAAACAGACGACTTTTATTTTGTTTTTATTCTAAAAAAAACACATCTTAGTATGAAGAAATGGGTGATGAATTGCATATTGTAATTTCCCGTTATATGAAGTAGGTTTTTGTATTGTAAATTATGAATAATGTCCGCTTTGAATTTGTTCCCAACAAACTTTATTTTTTTGCTGCAATCTCAAGGAGTGGAATTTGTCTCAGCTCTGTTTTCAATGCATAATATTTTTATTCACAAAAACAAATGTATATATGTAATATATCAGTCATGTCCATATAGTATACAAGCTCTACTTAGTTTGCTTTGCTAATGATAAACTAAATAATGCAAAGTTTAGTATGCATATCTACGACTTTCATGATGAAGTTTAAAATGATGAGACAATCTTCTTACCTTAAGGGTGCTGTCTAGCAAAATTTGCTCACCTCAAATTATTCGCACAACTTAACATTATTTTTTAAGCAATGTAATGAAAAACTTTAATTATTTTTATTGCACATAAATTAACATAATATAGCTTAGTATTTATTTGTGGGTTTATATAACGTTAATCAAGCGTTCAATACAGCTCTCTTACTTATGATTCGTATCAATAGACTGGTCCCTAACTAACACTACATAAGAGTTCGATATTCTTATCGCCTTCCGCTAAACCCGTAGCAACAGTTTGTGCCTAATCACACAGCACTCTCTGCCAGAATTGGAGCCCATCATCGCAGTTCGTCGCACTCACTGTAACATCCGCGCTTTGAGCCTCTGTCTTTACACGTGGAAAGGTTGGAAAGCCACATTGAAAAGCTTTCAAGTGCTATGATATTAGTGTGAAACGACGCGTGTATCTGAGTTCGTATAAGCTAGTCGATCAGTGTCCGAGTTATAGGATGACCTTTGTTACGTAAAGATAGCAGTTTCGTAACGAATCTTTCGTCTATTCCCTACCTATATTAAATGTACCTTTAACTCCCTGTATCCTTCCTGTCATTTCACTAAAATCCTGGGGGTAGAAGAAAAAACCGTCTTTTTGACGTTCGCTACCGGTCGCACAAGTCGAGCCCGAATTTTCTCCTTGTAAAATAAAGAAAATCTGCCCCAATCGCCGCGTAAACCCGTCTATCGTTCGTCATCGTGTGCATCAGCGCCTTCCGCCACAATCAGCATATCATCGGCATGGAATCGGAGAGAGGACGCCTTACAAACGTGCACCCTACATTTACGCGCCAGGAAACTGTTAGAACCCCAGGTATTCCCGTTCCTTCTTTCTCTTTTGGCAAGCCAACCTTATATGGCTTAGCGATAGTTTTTAGCCGGGACTATCAGCTTACCGTGCACTCTGAAGAACGGGAGCGTTCAGTGTAAATGCCACTACCGATCATCCAACCAAATGAGATATATATAGCCTAAACGTGCCCACATAAATACTCAGTTGTAGATGCCACTAACGATCACCCAGCCTAATGAAGCAAGCTGAACGTTGCTCAGCAAACACGCTCACGACTTTATGATGGATATCCTCAGGTATATACTCAGTGTGTAGATCTTTGAGGATACCAAGTATCCTCACCAATTTCAAGTGAAAGATAAAAATCGTTTTTATAAAATCTTCGCATGGAAACTTTATAAACCTATAGCCTAACTACTAATCTCGCCAGAATCCGGGCTAAAAACAGACTCGTTTAAACTAATCTTGACCTTTATTTGAAACTGTTTACCCGCGGTCGTTACTATGATTCATTGAGATTTCGCGATACCAGCTTTCATACAGCTAAATTTTCACCCAATAAATTCACTATCATAACAATCGCGAAGTAAAGGTAGAGGTAGACTAAACCGAGGAGTTACATCTATAAAATGTCTCCAAGTACAATTACATAATAATATCTGCAAAAGCTATTGAATAGGATTATACACACTTATATGTAATCCATATATTTTGTGTAATTTCATGCACTTGTTTCAGAACAGCCATGATTAAAGTTCTTGTAAGAGTACCTTTTCCTGTCAAGATTTCCTTTACCTTGAATTCATATAAGAACCGGCTAAGTGCAGGTATCGTGCACTAAGGGTTCCATACACACAATTAAAACACGTGTTTTTTTCTAGTACCTATAAAATTGTCACCTCTCTTGTATTTTGACTTGATGAACTTTTTATTATGTCATTATAAACATGTTAGCCACTCAAATACCCATTTATTTTTCTAATCAAAGACGTATAGCGATACAATAAGGACTATAATACTAACAAGTATTCTGTGAAATTTTCAAGTGGCTACTTTATACCGATAAAAAGATACCTAGTGTCCTGTAATAGACAAACCAGACAAACAGGATAGTAATAGGGTCCCGTTAGCACACTTTGAGCATGGAACCCTAAAAATCTGATCTGTGCGCTGTGATCGAATCCGCCTTCAGTATTAAACTAAGAAAACTCAACTGACCTTGCCCGGACACATGCCCCGGCTACCGATACATGTTTACCATAGACGAGTAATGATCCAAGAACGAAGCCCGAGTTTTTTTGATCGAACCTTGTTTTCCTAAGAACGATGACCGTCTTATAGCCTAGCATTATTTATTTTCAAGACAGCTATAATACATAGCGTAGATACGTGGAAAGCATCGATATAGCTGTGTAGATTGAAATCAAATACACCACTGGGAAAATCTAGTTGAATAGAAAACTTTACCAGGAAATTATTTTCATCTTGAAAAGTGAGTAACTTTCTGGTGTATGCGGATTTTACGTGAAACCGTAAACGCGTGTTAAAAATTCTAGGATTTACTCTATATAATAGAGAAACTACGAAATCTTTCAAATCAGTCGTCATAATTCACACTATAAGTAGTAAATTTCGTAGTATTCGTAGTATATTCGACATCTTTGACTTACTTTTAAAGAGATTTTGTTACAGAAACAAATTTTTGGATTTTTTTATATTGAACTTCACCAACTTGTTAATACTAAAGAGAGGAGGTTACCCTCCTTACTTCCACCAAGTTGACCTGTGAGGTGCTGAAATGTCGCCCAGTACAGCCAACAACTAAATATACGCATTAAATAATGTTTTTTTACCGACCCATTACAGGATCACTAACAGTCACGGAACACTTTTTGACATATTCTTATGACATACCCATGTTATTTTTAGCATAAAATTTGCAAATATATGCGTAAAATAATGTTTTTTTACCGACCCGTTACGGGATCACTAACAGTCACGGAACACTTTTTGACATATTAACCCATGTTTAGGGTTTAGGGTTAAAAAAAAAAACCTGTTATGTTGTTATATTGATTAAATAAATAAATAAAAATAAAAATAAATGTTCTTGCAAATATTGTTTTGTATTAAAAATGACAGTATCACTGAATCATTGTTCGTTTTTCAATACACAAGCTAAATTGAGGATCTTGAACCAAACTTTGTTTGCTGTCTGATTTTTAATCAGTGTAAATTGATAAAGAACATGAGATTATGATTTCAGTGAATTAAAACTGTCCAACAATATTCTTCTACACTCACTCATCTTGTATTTTCAGCAATGAATTTTTGCATTTTACGTGTATTTTTTAAGATTATTAGAGATATCTTTTTTTACCGGAACTTCACCAAACATCTTGTGTGTCCGTCTTCACATGACTTCATAAATAATGTGGATGTACAACAAAAATCACCAAACAATTACTTTCAAATGCAAGCGAAACCTTGAATTTTCAAAAATATCTGGCAAATTTGCATTTTTAAATATGAAAGTTACTGCACAATAGCATTATTATTGGAAAACTATTGATTTGCATGAATTTGAAATGTGTTGCACGTGACAGTACTTAAGATACTTTACCTGTCAACAACTTTACGGTACGGTAGGTACTGGAACTGAGTACGGACTCAAATGTAATTGCGGTTAGCTAGTCACTGCGACGGTTGCCTAATCTAGTAGTTGTAGCTGACATGACCGCTCGGCAGGACGCCAAATGGCAAAACTTTGCAAATATAACTGAATCAACTTAATGCTACGTCTATTGAGAGCAACAGCATTATTTTATGAATTGAGTTTTAAAATTGGCAGCTTGAATATGGAGGAAACAAGAATAAATAATCTAGCGGTTTACCCAAGGCTGAGATGTCGCGAATGGTTTGTTGTGTTTGGGTTGGATTCATTAAATATTTTTTATTACCTGCTATTAAATTATACATTCCGAGTTGTTCTGTGGCTTATTCGTAATCATACTCATCCAAGTTATAAAAGTATCACTGGCTTTTTGATCCACCCAGCATTAGGTTATTAACTTAAGTTGAAAGGCATTGTAACTGGCTATTGGTGAAATATTAGTGTGGTAAAAGGGTTCAGTACGGAATCCATCAATGTACTAGTGAAAAGTTAACGCTTTCACTCTTACTTAAAAAAAACACCTGTCATTTCTTACTTTGTGCCGGTGGCCATGTTTAGAATTGGTAAGTACCATGGGCAATATTGATATCCTACCAATAGTACTAGACTGATTGGTAGTAAAACGGGAAAAAAGTAATACTTAACACATGTAATATACCATGGGTAAAAAGTGAATAAAATGAGGATAAAAATCTTCTCTTTTTTAAAAATAATATGAATTGCTTGAAAACTAATGACATGAGTATTTTCTATTAATAAACACTCTTAAATCTTTGTAAAAGCTTTCAAAATATTGCCCACGTAGTGTCATAACATGTTCAGTCGTAAATCGATTAATACAAAGTAAATAAGCAAATCGCCCTCATTATATTGATAGTTAATATGAATCCACTATCTCTTCCATTGTAAAAAAAATATAAAATTACAAAGTCAAAGTCAAAATTCATTTATTCATTAAAATCACACGGAACACTTTGAAACGTCGGTTTTATATACTGCCAGTTTATGAACTAAATTGAATATATAAACATCAATGATATAAATTTCATACTTAGACGCAACCATAAAACATATTAGGTATATGTATACCTAAGTATAAATATATATATAGAATATATGTACATTCTTAATGAATTGGATATGAATAATAATATATAATATGTATATATATACAATATTCTTATAATAAAATGTATGTATGCATTAAAATATTGTGGAATAAAGTCATAATTTTTCAGTAAATGAATAAGCGTTTGCAATAATATTTTTTTTTTAATTAAAACAAAACTGCCTTAAATACATTTTATTATAAGAATATTGTATATATATACAATATTTTATTATAAGATAATTGTATATATATACAATATTCTTATAATAAAATGTATGTATGCATTAAAATATTGTGGAATAAAGTCATAATGATGGTTTTTCTAAAAATCCCTTGAGGCTGCAAAGAGTTTTATGAGGCAAATATTTAAGGCAGTTTTGTTTTAATTTAAAAAAAAATATTATTGCAAACGCTTATTCATTTACTGAAAAACGCGGTAGTCGATGTATTAGTAGTTCAATTGAAGCGGAGTCCTCTTCCTGAGAAATGGCTGATAATCATGGAATTTGGCGTGGTCCCAAGGTTCAGCTTTATGCAATGTATTGACTAAATTCTGGAAAAAACAACTCTTCTAACGCGCATGTTTTAACTGGAATGAAGATTTGGTACATTTTCTTTACCTTATGAAGTAAAGAAATTCCTCTGTCTGAAATTCATCACTCTTCCATTGGATGTAAGATAATAAATTTTATTTTCAGGAAAAATAAACCTGACTGTAAATAACGGGAAATTGATTAAAAGTACAATATTAGAAGTTGCATTCCCCATTTTCCAAACTGAGGCGTGGGTTTTTTATAGTTAAAAATACTATAAACTTCAACCATAAATTACCCATTAAGAAGAAAATCATTAAAATTGGTTCAAAATTAGAGATATATCGCGTTACACACACAGAAAAATGTACAGACAAATTGAGAACCTCCTCCTTTTTTGAAATCGGTTGAAAATAGAACAAATACGCGCACCAAAGAACATTCCTGCGTTTATTCGCTGAAAACGTCCCAATATAACTGTCATACAAACGATATAAATGCCTAATAAAGCTAACTAGCCTGTCAGACTCAGTAACTAGCACAGTAATAATATTATCTTTGATAATACATATAGCTTGTACGGTATAATCTATCGGAACGTGATACACATACAATATTCATTGTACATTGATTGTTCAATACACAGTGATATGAATGGCGTCCAAGGTTTAGTTTGATACAATTAATATTAGAGATGGTATTGCTTCATTACTGTAAATGCTGAAAACCATAAACTGAAAGAATGTTGTGAAAGGCCCTCTCGATAAACTGAGAACCCTAGATCTTGCATCATGTCATCCTTCAGGGAAAACCTACGTTTACCAGACGATGATGACCGAAAGTGATATTTAGATAAGATAGCTTTACGGGATTTAATGGAATGATAAAAATACCCTATTGTACACCAAAACACAATGTAAAAGTTCATTGGAAGGCTTGTCGATTGGAAATTTGGAAGGCTTTTCACTTAGAAGCAATCAGACATAGAAATAGAAATCCACTAAGGGGTCACTAAGATAAGGTTTACATACGCCCATACTTATCACTATCCCGGTTTTGGGAAAGACCTTGATAAAAATTAGAAAAACTGTTCAATAACTTAGATTTCTGGGCAAAGTGATTGCATAAACAACATCCAACAGACACATTATAGTCCTAACCCCACATAAAATTTCCCTGTTTCGTAGGTTTGGCGGTATCACGGTACAACAACATCCGAAACCGGAACAAATATTCTCTAGCAAACATTTGATCATTTAAAAGAGTCTTCAATACATGAATCGGATTTTCAAACACTTCATACTCGTCAAAACATGCCCGTATCAGCTGCAGCTCGCTGCCCGCATGACGTCACAGGATATCAAAAGCTCAGTTGGTTAATCTCACCACGTCGACTTCACAACGCACAACGCTTTGTCGGCCACTGTTTACTGTATGTTCTATTTTCAATGTCCATCATCTGGCCATTGTTATCGCGTTTATAGACGAGAGGACCGATTGGGTGCCGAGCTCCTTTTGTGGCTGAAACGTCAGAAAATCGATGAAAGCAGCGGTAATGTTTTTGTCGATTTTCTGACGTTTTCCGTTTGACGTTTCGTTGAGTATTCGCCGGTGTACCGTTGAACGGCTCCGATTGCCATTGTAGGACAAATGTTTAAACGTTCTGCAGATATTTCAGAACGTGTAAACATTTGTGATGTTTGTGAATTTTATTATTATTATTAACTCTCTCTATGTTTAGTAGTTACAGCAAATCAGAGAAATGAAAAGCAGTGGTAATTTTGCAATATATTTCCAACCACTTTAGTTTTTATTAGGTTTTAAATATAAGCCCTCCTTTTTTGTTGTCTGAAACAACATTTTTACCTATTTATGAAATTGTTTTTTGAAAGCTGTCCATTAAATGACCACGTTTTAGAAAGCTGGAGCTGTGTTAATGATCATTTCGTGAATGAATATATAATGTACTTCCAATATCATGCCGGTCGAGTGTTTGAATAAACTCAAACATAAACTAGAACAGGATGATAACTCCATAAACAATCAAACAAATTGTGCATACCGAAGCTTAATAATCAACGCAAATTGTAGTTATGGTCGATACAATCAGCAACACACTGCCAACTTTATAACAAAAGTGCAAACTTCAAAATCGATCAGCAAGAATAACATCGTGTTGTACCAATGATGTGGTTTTCTCAAGGAAAATCAGAAATAGGAATGTACCAGAACAAAAGTAGGCATGTTACTAAAACGAAGTTGATTCGCTAAGAATGTTGAAGAA
The DNA here is from genome assembly GCA_961405105.1 of Perizoma affinitatum. Taxonomy (NCBI): domain Eukaryota; kingdom Metazoa; phylum Arthropoda; class Insecta; order Lepidoptera; family Geometridae; genus Perizoma; species Perizoma affinitatum. Next base: position 4,291,187 of record OY560199.1, read on the forward strand.
TGTAGATAGTTTAAACTCATTTACATCTATATTATTATAGTGCGTTGCTCGTACAATGGCAAGGCAAGGTAATATTTTGTGAGGTACGTACTCACAGAGTACGCACCTCATAAAATGACGCATATGATCTTCCATCAACAATTTTACAGCACCCTTAGTAGTTCGTATAGGTAATTATAGAAAAGTATTTTTTTACATAATGTTAAAAAGTCTGCAATATAATTCCTCCGGCTGAAATAAAAATGTAATAATTTGCAGCGCTTTTTAATGACGTGTGGCGCTAAAATATGAATTCATACAAAAATATTCCTTTGTGCAATATTTTTGTATGAATTATACGGCATAAGATTCGGATGAGCCGTTTTGGAGAAAAATTGTTACAGACAGATAAACAAACAACCTTTTACCCCAAACGCTTGTGTTCCTTGCATCGCGGATAAAAACAGATTTCATAGCCCATTTGCGAACACTCGCACACACTGAGTTCCAGAAAAAAAGCCATTAAACTACGGCACGGTCAAACTGACCGCGCCTAACCGTCAAACTGACCTGCCACGGTCAGTCACGGTGGCGGTGGCAGTGGCGATAAAATGAAAATGATTGTCAAGTGGTTGCCTAAGTTCGCTTGAAAGTATTGATCGCCACCGCTATGCGCTACCGCGTCGGTTTAACTGGCCCTTAGTATCCCTGCGTACTTAGCACACACATTAAAAAAGGTTAAATGTAAGTTGAACAAAATCCAATTACATAAACAAAGAATAGGCGATTTTGAACTCAAGCACTCTCAAAATGTTGATGTATTTACGCTAGTCTACGAGTTATTTCTTGTCTTGCTTTTTGCCGTTGCAATGTCAATTATGATAAAAATAAATGCGAAAATACTAAAGCTTTTAAATTTTTCTACATTTCCGATTCATGGATGTAATCTCCCATTTTATTTCGCGGTTTGCTAGGTACGTGTTTTGCTTCAATATTTTAGGATTGGTCAGATAACACTCGTGCGATCACTTTGCAAAGTCACACAAATCCAATGCTGCTTTTAGCTTTTGACGGAGCTGTCTCTTAATAGCAGAGCGTCCCAGTAGGAAATACGAGTAAAATAATATTTAGCATGGCAACTATGTCAATAAACGCATGATCATAGCTGGCTCTTATCTTGGTCAACGCATTAGCATCCGTTCGGCGTGGTAATGCTGCTAGCATTTTGGGAACTCTTCCTCGGACTACCTGTCTAACAAAACAAAATTATTATAAATAAAAATCAAACTTGTTTTCTGTTAATTGGGTATTTATTATTTATAAAAAAAAATTGTTGTAATAATGTTTAATTTATATACATCCTTATATTTCTATAATCTTGGACCAAATTGGATGAAATGAACAATAATGAGTGTAGGGCATGTATAAAAATCAAAGAAAATTACAAAACAACATTGTTGAAAAGTCTTGACCTTGTCAGTAAATAAAATTAAAAGCAAAAATAAACGCAAGGGGACACCCGGGTTTGAACCGGGGACCTACCGATCTGCAGTCGGTTGCTCTACCACTGAGCTATATCCCCTACGCATATACCTTCTGAAATAGAGCAATCATATCCACTAGCGGAAAACTTAATGTTTGATACGCATAAAAACTCATCTTGGAATGTAAACAATGCTTGTTTTAAGTTTCCAATGCCAATAAAATGATCCTTCTAATGGGACGACTTCTTCCCACACTTACGAATAAACAAATTAATTTTAGTAAATTGTTGTTTGTTGCTCTTTTATTTCGGAAAAACGGATCAACATTAAATATATATTTGCGAGAAGGCCCTTTGATGAATTTAATTTGAATGAAAGCTTTTGAAATAATCAAATCAGAGAAATCAGAATTGTTTATCACTTTGTGAGGAACTGAAGTAAATACAAAATGATTTGATAGCTAGGCAGGATTCGAAATTAATATCCAACAAAACAATAAAGCGTGGCAATGCGGCCAGTATTTTGGGAACGCTTCCGCCTGGTAGTGATCTGGATCAGTTGAGCTATCTATAGATCGTTTGCAACGGTCTTTAGATAGCTAGCTGTTTCATCTGTATTTTTTGTATATACCTACTTGGACATAGTTGTATGAATAAATGTATATTTTAAGTTAATAAAGAAATTGTTATTCGAAAGATTATTCATAAGGAATACATTTTAACTTATACGCAAAATTGTAGGTTTTCATTCTTGTCACAGACTTAGTAATTTATTTCAAGGCATACTTGTATCCTTTTGATGTTTTCATTATGCGTCTTCCTTTCTTTAGACAAGCATGGGCCCCTGAACTTTTATATTCGCAATAATACATACCTAACACCATTCCTTGAGTAACGCCTAGATTATTTCAACAAAATAATTGATCCTGTCAGTGAAACAGTACATGCAATACAGTAAAGGTTCTGTCGAGCTTGTACAAACATTGACATAGCTGGTACATCGCTCTGGCAAGCTAGATTAACCGCTCGTATACAGCAGTGAGCATCCATTATTTTGATTAGCTTTCATGTTAGATAAAGTTCCTGAGAGCTGACGATAGCGTTCGCTAAAAGATAAACTATGTGACTTAGTGTTTTGAAAAGACTAGCTATCGCATACTATATGCAATTGATTTAAGTTCTAGTGGTCGTGTCTTTCCACATTCGTAGTTAATGGACAATACTTTGAGCAAAGCTTTTGAAGCATATTTCTGATGCCAAGCAGTAATTCTCGCATTGCTGTGTTCCGGTTTGGAGGGTATGGGTGCCGATTAAATTACACATGAGACTTTTTTCCCTTTATGTATCAAAGGAAACACGTGAATGTTATATCTGGTGTAGCAAGGTTACGGTAACCGCTTACCTATTAGGTTACTAACTGCAACTTAAGTAACAATGTTTGTCTGCCACTTTAGTTGTATAAAAAAGCGATTGACTATAACTTTTTTAGAAGCCCTTTTATGTGCTTGCCAGAGTTTTTTTGTTTGTGTGTTTTTGTTTGTTGGTCTAATTGACCAACAAACCATTTATGTCTGATGCGGAATATCGCATGGTAAAGCGATTTTTATCACTACAAGTCACTAGGGGAGCGCTGCAATTAATCATTAAATACACATAGACTACGAAATCTGCATTTTAATCCGATAAGCATTTTCGGAGATAAAATGATAACAGACAAACAAACAAACAACCTCACGGCAAATGCATATACGGGCTCCTGTCATCGCGGGTAAAAATCAGCTTGAACTACCGAAGGATTTTGGCAATATCCGTTAGAATTCATAAATTCAGAACTCACAACGTTGATTGTAGACCATTTTCCAAGGGAGGAATGTTTAGAAGGCGACCTTCCGTGAAATGCTCTCGAAGACAGATCCATTATGGTTCGACGTAATGGCATTCCTGTGTGGACATTCGATACGACCGTGGATTAGTTTTTCTCGCTTGTGGTATTTTATGAGTTCGTAATTTACTTGTAAGATATCCAATTTAAAATGGTTTGGTTCGATTGTTTCTTGTGTTCACATTAATGTTTTCTTTGCATGAAAACTTAATTAATTTTTATATAACTTTTACCCAGCTGCGATGCTTGTATGAATGTAGTATGTGTATAGGGTAAGAGTTTATTATTATGATAAGAACCACAATAATAAAGGAAATGAAATGTATAACTTTCGTTTATTTAAGTTTTAGAACATAAGAGATAAAAATTAACGATATAGGTTGGTAATTATTGTTTCAGTCACGTTATACGTTCAAATTCTAAACGTGAAAGTTTGTGACGATGGATGTTTGTAAATCTTTCACGCAAAAACTACTGAATGGATGTTGATGAAATTGTACAGTAATATAGCTCATACATCAGAATAACACATATGCTACTTTTTATCCGGGTACCACGTGGGCAAAGCCGTGGGCAGAAGCTAGTAATCTATAAAGAAAGAAAGAAATATTTTTGCATTACGGTTGCCGTGTGTTGCCGCTGTAACCATATTACACAACAACATCCCACAATTTCATAATATTTTCAATATGGAATCTGAAATATATTTCTGTTTTTTTTTTTTATTATTAAAATTTTTCGTTCTCGTTCGACACAAGCCGAACTCTAAACGGCATTCTAAATGATCACCGGGTCCATCCGGGCTGACTGACTGCAAACAAATCAAAGCGTGCACGCAAAGGGATGGCACCGTGTTGGATTATTATTATTTTTTTCATTAAACCTTCTCTTTTGTGGCACGAAAGCATCTGATTTTATCCTATACCTAAATGTTCTCATATATTGATCTTTCAACTTTTACTGACAATACCGAATAAAAGACAAAAACGTTCACATCTATATCCCCTATATAAATAAAAATGAAATGCTGTTTGTTGGTAAGCACATCTCTTGAGAACGTCTGGACTGATGAGGCTATTTTTTTTAAATGTTCCTTATAATCCGAGTTAAGTGTTTATGGTAATAAAAATTGGAAAAATTGCCGGGAATATGTAAAAAAGCGTTGTTTTTTTCTCCCACACAAACTGATCTTAGTAGTCGAACGTAGTGGTTGCTTCCTCTATGGTTATTGAATTAACGTTTTGTATCTGTCATATTCAATGACATAACAACGTCTTATCAATGTCGTCAACGTCGTAAATCAACTTCAAAAATAACTGTTCTTGTATCCCTCTATTTTAAACCGGCCAAATTCGGTAAACTCCTCTCCATCGCCTTATTCTTTTAAAATTTTGTTGACATGACTTTGACAAAATTATGGTAACCATAACCACTTAAGCCATAAACAAAAGTTGAAGTTGAACGTCTGTTGGTTCAGTTAATACGTATTATAATCCTGACACCAATACTCATTGCGTCGAGAATTTCACGAACTACGAGTAACAAACATCATGGCACCTTCACTCGATGGCCACAAAAGTGTTCCAATTGTAATCGTCAACCCTACGATATTATTGAAATGTGTAGCTATACCGGTATTGTCAGTGATCTGTGATGTATGTTACAATCGGGCACAATAGGTTAGCGTTATTTCTGTCTGCCGTGATTCCAGACATTGACTGTAACGTCTGTATTCCTGGTAGAGAGCATCGATTGGTTAGACGCATCTGCATGCCGATCGTACACTTGGGACAGGAGAGTTTTGACCACGTTAGTAACAGTCTTGGTAGATCACACACCTAAATCTTCTATGATTTTTTATTACAGAGTTCTTTTTATCCTCGTGAACTGATTATTTAAACAACTAATTATTATAAATAAAATATCATAAAATTTTCAATACATAGTAAATAACTATCTACATTAATCTATGTAATAATGTTATAATATTATTATAAATAGCACTAAGATGAGATTTTTTTCGTCGATAAACTCTCCGAGAGATTTTGTTCATAGGCATATTTCAACAATTAAATGTATTTATTTATTTCGGAACGAAAATGTTCAAGCTTTGATTTCTTATAAGTTTCACAGTTAGCAGAATAGCTCTTTGCTTTATTCATATTTTTATTATAAACTAGGTATCCACTATGAATCAATAAACGCCGGGTAGATAACCTGCAACTCGTGCAAGTATTTTTTCATTTTGCATGAACTCATTATATTCATATTGAAAAACTGTAATTTTCACATACGCATCATTTTATTCTAAGTACTAATATACAAAGAGTACCTGCTTGCCCTACCCAAGTCAAAATAATAAATCCTACTACTATTATAAACACGAAAGTTTGTGGGGATGGATGTTTGTTACTGAAGTTGATGAAACTTTACAGTAATATAGCTTATATCAGAATAATACGGGCTATTTTTTATCCGGGTACTACGCGGGCGAAGCCGTGGGTAGAAGCTAGTCTAACATAATTACTTGCTTGGACATTCGCTTTAAGTACGTGCCTGTGACTTCAAAAAACAAGATTTGTTTTAATAAAATTTTACACCGCTGTAGAACTTTACTGCTAGATTTTGACAGTAATAAAGTTTACATTGATACCGTCTAGCATTTCTCGATAAAACCAATATGAATGTGTCGAGTCACTGGCTGGCACATCCTTCTAAAATAGAGGTATCAAAATAGCGTTGAATAAAATATTTGAATTTCTCATCCAGCAAGGAGTTGGATGTGATTTATGAAAGTAACGTGCTACCAAGTGACGTGGTTTGGAAAGAGCTGTTTGTTTGTCATTGTATGATTAATGCTGCAGTATATTTGTAATACGTGTCTGTATGACACGCTGATGTAGCTTTGATGTTTTCACAACTAGCATGGGGATTGTAAAATGTAATAGTTGAACGGGTTTATGGTTTGAGCTGACACACGATGATGTCAATTAACTTAGTATAATACGGAGATGATCAGCAAATACTTAATTCAGATTCCTTTAAAAAAAAAAATGCTTGTAATTTTTCACACAGCATCATCTAGCCCCAAAGTAAGCAGAGCTTGTGTTATGGGAACTACATGACTGATATACTACTTATATAATATTATTTTTTTAAATACATATCTATTATACATAGAAAACACCCAGAACCCGAGACAATTATTTGCATATGCAAACATTTGTCCTGCGGCGGGAATCGAACCCGCAACCTTCTTTAAACAACTATTCTAAATAAAATATTAATGTTCCGTGCGACATTGCCATTTGGTAATAGCTTCTACCAAACTAAAGACAATTCCTGTACTCCATTAGTCCTAGTTTAGGAGTCTTAAAAAGCTGTCATATAGGTATTTTTTTTTTATTAGAAAAAATAATTGTGAACTTAGCAGGCCAATAATTGAAGACCTTATAGTGATTTTATAATTATTAACTAACTAGCTTCTGCCCGCGACTTCGCCCGCGTGTTATGTTGATAAACCACCAACTTTTGAGTGTATCAAACCAGGAAATATTTTTTTTCTATACAAATTTCAGAACTTTATTGCAAACCACCTAGGGGTCGTTTTGAAAAAATAAAAAATACATGTTTTATTATTTATTTTAAAGTTTATTTGTACCGAGTTTTGAGAACCTCAACTATCTACTTTCCAAATTTTAATTTCGTAGCTACTAACCCGGTTTAGTAGCTACGGAGATACGTGGTAACAAACATTCACATACACAGACTTTCGCTAATATTAGTAGGAGTAGGATGAGAAAATGCTTGTATTTATTCTGAAACACTACTCTAGCTTTAGTCTCAGACTTCGTTCACGAGATAACTAAATAAAAAGTTATCTACGTGATTTTTATCCAAAAACACAAATCATTTTAGCCGTTGCAGTGCAATTGAGTAAAAAACTGTCGTATATAATTAACTCGGTATTCCCTGCACGTCTTAGTGTTCTATATAGATAACATACTAGTTAAGTAGTTATACCTTTTGACACCTACTGTTCAAGCAATCCATCAATCATTTGCCATTTAAAAGGCAATCATTCTGTCAGCTTTTAATTCCTCCCCTCCCACACATCATTAACAAAGTCAGATTAAAAAATATGATTCATTAATTGTGAACTCAACTGAAAATGTTGGTAGATGTATTTTCAGAGGCAATATCATATTAATTGTACGCAATTTTGTTCTTTATTACGCATTTATTGCCATAATTCCGAACATACATGGCGCCTTTGCTTCATAAACAGGTACGTACAGTTTACAACGTTATTTGGCTGATACCCAGATAATTTACTCCTTAGGTACGAGGAATAAAGTTAAAAATTGTGCTGCTAAAGGGCGATTGCCATACCTGCACTCAATTTGCCAGAAGCACTTATACTTAACGAGATTCTCTGTAGTTTGCCGTGTTACTGCTAATTCGATTTTTTAATTTTCACGTCTCGACTAGTTCCCTTTTTTTCACGCTTGGATTGATAATAAAAAGTTAACCTTTTGTAAAATTCCAAAATGTATTCTACTATGTTGTAAGAACATAGAAAGTTTGTTAAATCAGTTTATGTGTTTTTAAGATAAAATGTATTATTTTTTTGTGTGTAAAAAATCAAACTATATTTAAAGAAACTAACCGAGCTTACAACAGTTAATTATTACTTTACGGTTTAACCTTATTTTATTTCTTGTTTGTTATGTAAAAACATATTTGGATTTGCCATTTCACCAAAGTTACTAAAAAGGTATAAAAGGTATATAGGACCTTAAAATAGCTTTTATATTTGGCTATTGGCACATGACGATGAAGATGAAGTTCTTTGTTAAAAAGTTCGTCGGGGAAAGTACTACCAGCTTACATATTTCTGCGGCCAAGCAGTAATGCTCGCATTGCTGTGTTCCGGTTTGAAGAGTATTGGTGCTGATGCCATTACAGGTACATGAGACTTTTCACCCCTCTGGTGCTGCAAATGTCCGTAGGTAATTGCTTACCAAAAAGTGAGCCGTATGCGTGTACGCCACATAAGTTGTATATAATTTTAAAAAAATATTATTCGACATGAAACTTGAAATATCACTATGTAACTAATGGTTTATTCCGTACAGTAAATTATTGTATGTTTGTAAAGCACAAAAACTATATAACTATCTTTTTCTTTTTCGAGGAAACAGAAGGCATTTTTTGTTTTCAAGTGTACCGCATTGTACTATAGAGAACATGGAACCGGTAATATTTAGCATTCTTTGCCTGGAGAAAGCGGTCCAGGGATAATAAACCTTTTCTTATCTTAAAAGGACCTTGTAAGTTTGACATAAGTCTTGAAAGTAAGAATTGACTCTATGTCTATTCACAGCTTTAGAAAAAAGAACATAAGTTTTCGAATTCAGAACTATACCCAGTGGTCATAAAGTATGTAGGTGCAATTAAACTTTGTAGCAATAACCTTCTTGCTATTAGTTCTGATAGATATTGAGAGACCCGTTTGCGTTCAATTACCAAACCATATAGTTTTTTGTTAAATCGACTGTCAGTGATTTTTGTGAATTTTAATACTTGAAAAGGTGAAATACTGGATAATGAATAAAACTAATGATTTTTTTATAGCACCCTCAAAAAATATATTTTGAATAGGTAATTTAATACAATAGAATAATAATTTTTGTTGAGGAGTTGTTTATTGTGGATTTCAAGAATTAAATAACATATTATGACATGTTATGACATGTACATGTCACCACGTACTTTACTAAAAAAACGTTAATTTTAATGTTGTATTTTAATACCATACATGCTAGTTAAATAACAACCTGATAAATAAAAAAAACCTAAGTTTATCTTGCAACATCAAACAGAAATAACAAATTATTTTCTTACTAAGCAGTTGAATCGTCGGTATGTCCTAAAACTAAGTGGTCTCTTCTGTGGCTTGAATCGGTTTACAAGAATCGATCCAGTGGACAAATGTCCAGACTATTGCCATCCGCCCCCAGGCGATCGCCGAGCAAAGTGCTATCGTATCTTGGAAAATATTACCGGTATTTCAAACTGTTTGTTTGAGGATAAGGAAAAAAGTTTGTGGTAAAACCGTTCAGTTTTTGAAACTTCAAATACGTTTTAGAGTAATTTGGATGAAAACCTGAAAGTTGGTCTTTTTAGGGTTAAGCTAAAATATATGAATTATAAGGTATCGTTGCCCGACATTTGCAAGACCATAGGCATTGCTTATGCGTGGTCTAAAGTACTAGTTTTTCATGCTTACAATAAGGTTTGCAAGATATTTGAATTTTCCATATTTTTATGTCTGAGACATTGATTCTGCTTTTTAGTTTCCTCATAAATTATTGATGATAATTTTATTCTTCTCTGAAAACATACTAAGCAAATTGCTCTCTGAGGAAACTGCCAATCAGTCTCCTAAATGTACCTATATTTGCGAAAGGTTATCAGATTGTCAGCTTCTAACATATATATCTAATAATATAACCTTTTTTTACTTTGGTGGTGTGGTCAGGTAAAAACCTATTGAAAGGAACAAGTAGGTGCAACACACTCGAAACACGAATGATTTTCTAAAACCCTCCTTTGATCCTACTCTCTTAACGAAAGTCCGCAAGCCGAGCGTGGAAAGAAATATGACAGTCATTTCATATCTTTACATTTTCCTGACGTTTCCAATTGAATTTTGTGCGGAGCAGTTTTATTTCCAGAGGCAAGTTAGCGGTTTTATTTTTATGCCATTGTGAATTTGGAAATACGTTTTGTCTACGTAGTTTTGCTGAACATTGAACGGTTTTTGATGTATTTATTTGAAATAAATAAAAGCTTTTTCAGACTATTAGACCGATATGTTTTTTTTAAAACAAGAATAGTATTAAGTAAAAATCTGTGCATTGTTCTAGAAAAAATATATACCTAACTATAGGTCTGATAGAGTGTACAGCTTACAGAGGCAAGCCTAAATAGTTTAATACAAATTAGAAACTTCATATTTTTCTGTGACACTTTTTGTACCCTTATATGCTTTACACTTTCCAGATTATAACATACATACCATAATACACATAATACATTATATAATGATTCGGATAATTAATTTAAATCTATGATAAAACAATGATCTTATCAAAAATACCACATACATGCAATTACATAATAATTTTCTGTCTCACTAGAGCCATAGCAACCTAATGCTAAATAGCATTCGTAAAAGTTTAACGATGCCTGAAGTACTAATAAAGGTGCCATCGGTACATATAGACGTGTTTACGAGAACCAGAAGATAGGGACACGTGTTTACGAAGCCCATAACACAGCCGCAATCACCTATCAAAACAATGATAGGTTAGGTAGAGTTAGATTAACATGATGAAACGTGTCAGGAATATGGTAGGTATGATCATTAATAATGAGATATATTAATGTAATGGAGTAATAAATACATTAAATATTAATAATTACTCGAAAGTACTAATTACGCGCGGATCATAAGATCACGAGGCAGACCAACCGCCAAGTGCCCAGATGATATTGTAAAGGCGGTTGGAACGCATTTGGTTCGATTGGTGTAGAACTGGATAAATTTCAGTGGAGCTAACGCCATATTGTAAAAAATTGCTCAACGCTTGGATATTGTCGCATGACGAACATCAGATTGGATGAAAAATTAGCTGTTTTGTTCTAAAATAAATTTTAAATTTGAACACACGATATGTAACACTAAATATATTCAATACTCAATACATTTATTGCTTTCTCATGGTAGGTACATAGGTGGTGTTTATAGCTACTTATAAACATAACCTGTGAGATACAGGGTATAACAGATAGGTACCTAAGTAGGCCGAGATTTTGTGTAAACAAAACTAGTGTGTACGATAAAATAGGTAGGTAGGCAAGGTATCTAAAGTTTAGAATAACATAATTAAGTAGGTTTAGTAATTTTTCTTTTGTTATATCATTAGTCAAGATAGGTACTTACGTCACTGTTTATTTATTTTTAAAAAAGTTAGTTTGCTTCCTAGTGAGACTAGGATCTTTAATGTCATAGTAGCATTTCTCAATGTGGAAAGATTTTTGTGGTTTAGTGAAAAGCGAATCTTTTTGTAATTTTGTGATTTGTTTTGAAAGTTTGTTATAGATTTAATTGAAATTATGTATTGGTAATCGCTGTGCAATTTTAGTTGTTGTCTTGGTTGTATAATTTTATTTCCACCTGGCCTAAGTGCGTATCTTGGAGGAGGATCATCAAGTTTCGAATACAAATTGGTATATTTTCTGTCAAATTTACATATTTCTAGAATGTAAATTTACAAATTTAAACAACATTAAAACCTAATCCAGCCACAAGTAAGCAGTCCAGTGAATATTTGCAAATACCTAAATTTGCACAATAACCTATGAAATCTGGTGCAATCTCACCATTAGTTCTGAGTCAGCTGCGGCTGTATGCAATTTGGCCACACTGCACGTTGGTGGACGCCTTAATTACCGGTTGTAAAATTTTTGTTTGTTTCCAAAATCGTTCGGCGTCCGTCGTCGGTAAATGAGAGTCTGCATTTTGCTGCAGCTAGGGTTGCTTAATATGAATACTCAAATCCTGGCATCCATTTTATACATAAGTCGAGGGACTAGAAAAGCATTTTATGCTTCAAAGAATCAAAGCGTTTAAATCAAAGCGCCGGGTTATTCAAACGAGGTGGTTCAAAATTTACAGAAAGACCCGTCCGAAATATTCCCCATGTAAGTTCTACGATTTTTGACAGCTTTAGAGTCGTGTTGGCCTGGTGGGCGATACCCCGACTCCCTATTCGGAGGCCGTGGATTCGAACCCGCTCATGCACCAATGGCTTTTTCTAGTTGAAAATTTTATGTTTGTATTAACACTTGCTCAAAACGGTGAAGAAAAACATCGTGAAGATGCCCTAGAACCAAAAAATCTAATAGTTAGTGTTCCAATAAGTGACGACGGGCTTTGCAACCAGTCACGTGGAATGCTAATTACTGGCAAAACGCGGGCATGTGCCAAAAAAATTTTTGGTCATTCCTCTGACTACCCCGTACTTGGTATCTTCAAATATCTACGCACTGTATCTAAGCATGTGCATCATGGTGAATACAGTCGTGAGCGTGTTTGTTTGTTTTTGTTTTATAAATAATTCTTATGGCAAACGTATAATGAAGTCATGATGATATAAACTAATAACTGGCTAATTATGATTTAAGTTATAACTTTGATAGCCTCGCTTCGCTCGCGTGGTGAATAAAAATAGCATATTATTTGTCACGGACTGAACTATACCTGTTCCAAATTGGTTTGGTTATAACGGAGATAATTAGTAATAAACAGTTTGTTTGTTTATTACTTAATATCTCCGATATAACTAACTAAAATTTTACAAGGATTACAATAAATAACTGTATAATAACCAATATACAAAACTGGATGCAACCCTATCCAAACTGCACTTTTTTCATCTCTCCTGCATCGAAAATTTTATGGTTTTGTTTCCCAACTCTTGGTATTTAGTCCGACAAGTTTTAATGACTCCTCGGTTTCGTGCAAATATGAGTTTAATGATCACTTTTCAATTGTCTTTGAACTGCAAAAGCAATAAAACCCGCACTCCAGTGAGTAATTATAGTAAATTTTAATATCAATCAAACGAACGAACACGCTCACGACTGTATATCCCCATGATAATATACGTAAAATAATTTAGAAACATTTTTTGTTTTTGTTCCAGATTAACATTCCACATTCATCAAGGACGCAATAATGAAGGGTGTCCCAGCATCAGTGGCATCCAAGTCAAACCACTTACTCCGAATACAAACAGACACCTATCTGTATAGTTGAAGTTAAAAATGGTGAAGTGATAGACTTAAATGAACATGAGCTTATAATTAAAGTAGATGTCGGGAGAAATGTCTTACTACGGGTATCGGGAAAGGGGGCCCGAGTCGGACACTAGTGGGGGGTCAGAGTCCGATGGGGGGGAATCAGACTCTGAGGGGGGGCTGAGCACGGAGACTTCGGTGGGACAGGGCCTGCCGTTCCCTGGATTCGTGCCGGTTGCCCTGGGGTACCTGACGCAGGAAACCAGACCGAGGAGCTGGTGCTTGGCGCTCATAACTAATCCATATCCTTTTTAATATTGCTATTTTTCTTGTGTTTCTCTTTATAACATGAAATATCTAGTGCATAGAGATTTTATCTGAGAGTAAATAAAGTTTGATGAATTCGGCGGATGGAGGTGTAAAAAAACGAACTCGGCGTTTTTCATGGTATTATTAACAGGCTGTTGATGACAATAACGAAATTAAGAAACCTTTGCTATTAAAATGCTGTTACCGGCCGAACATATACCTTAATTTACCTTAATTTTACAAACAAACAAACAAAAAGCTCGGGGATATGGCCGATGATGGAACATGAAGGTCTAGATGATATCTATTCACTCTTACCTTGAAAAGTCCCAGATTGTATTTCTATTTCAGTATTTCAGGAAAGACAGACGATGAGGACAAACAAGTTTGACCTAGGCAACATCACTTTCTAACTACTTATCTAAAATTCATACTATATTTTATGTCTGAGTTGAGTATATTATTAATAATTTATAGTTTTAGTTGAATTAGGTCATAAATAAAATATAAGTTGACACCTAACAGACAGATACATAGCCCTGGTACTACTACACTAGGATTCCCTGTGTCGTGGGTATCAGGAACTACAATGGCTATTAAGAAACATTTGCTCAACGCCAACCAACATAGTAAAGTTTACTGTATCTATTTGGAAACGCATTTCCTTTTTCCGTTGCATCGTAACAATAAAATTATTATGTTGCATGAAACTTTCTGAATATACGACATAAATATTTCCTACTGTAAGTTAGTCTACTCTCTACCTAACTGGAGTTTAGTGAGAATGTAATATTTATTTTTCTTTGTTTAAATGGTCGGTTATCCTAGCATAATAGTCTCAAAAATGTTGGTTAAGTATAAAATATCATGGCCCATCTGAATCAGGTTTTAATAGTTTAAGAACAGTGTTTATTTTGTGAGTTTAATAGATTGCAATTGAAATCCTAGATTTCAATTCCCCTGCTCTAGCTATATTCAACTGAGTTATACCAAAGCATGCAATGGGTCACCAGCTTGGTGACCCATTAAACGATTTATTAAAAATAAATATCATAGAATTCTGGTTAGTTACATAGGATATCAAAATAGTTTACAAAAAATATCCATCCATTAAAAATACTAACAATATTGTACAGACTACTAAATGTACTGTACGAGTCCTGTGTAAGTATTATTGAAATTCTGTGATTATTGAAAATTGGAAAAAAACTCGCCGTTAAAATTCACGAAGTTATTATTCGGTTTTCTATTCTAAATTCGTCGTTATATTCTTAAAAAAACAATTATTAAAATGAAAAATTATATAGCATGTTATGTAATGTTTCATTTTTATTATATTCTCACAAATACATTTTATTTGCCTACAAAGTTTCTAATAATAATAAGAGCGCTTATTAGTCATCCAAAAATACAACATAATTTTGCGAAGTGAATATACACAATTTCGTGTGTGTGTGTATGTGTGATTTCCCAAGATATCATATTCGAGATATAATGAATATACATAATTGTGGTATCACAGTACTTGTAGTTTCTAATACCCACAACCCAGAGAGTCCTAGTGTGGAGTCAGGGCTATGTATTTGTACGTAGTCTATTATTTGTTTATTATTAAAAAAAACTATTTGTTATTAATAATAATTGTAAGTACTAAAAATCATTGGAAAAACAGACTCATAAAGTTATTGATTATTTTAGACTTAACTTTTCAGAAGAGTTAAATTATCCACCAACAAAATCAATTAGTATAAATGCGAAAAAAAAATTGAAATATAAACATCAATTCGAAAAACTTTAACATCAATGATTAATAAAAGCAATTTATAGAAAAAGTTTACAATCCAGCAGCTCATTCGCAATTCGTAAGTATGCCGATATTGGAGTTGTTTCAAAAGCTGTCGGTATCGAAATCCGATCGCAGAAATTAATAAAAACACATCCACGTACGATGCACTCCGCAGGTGCTCCTGCTTTGTGAATAATTGACTCTGACTGTGCTCAAAGCTTACGCTTTTCTCTGCCGCTACAACGTACTCATGCAGAGCTATCAAATTCAGTACCAGGAAAAAAATAACCTTTCACTCTTTTATGACTTTTCTTGGTCTGGGTCCGATGTTCGCAAAATCAGCCTGAAAAAATCCGGATATTTTCACACAAGCATATATAAAAAATTTTAGTTAAACCAGCAAAAATTCTGTGAACGAATTAGCCGGAATTAATTAAAACCAAAACCAAATGTTTGTATGATCTACAAATATTTGTCTCGGGTTCGGGTATCCTATGTATGATATGTATTTACAAAAATATGTAAGTAAGTAGTATACCAGTCATGTAGTTCCCATAATACAAGCCCTGATTAGTTTGGGGCTAGATGATGCTGTGTGAAACCATCCAGCACTCAAGGAGGTCAAAGCTGTTCTTTGCAACCTTTTTGGTTAAAAACTGTATTCAGAAAAAAAACTTTGCATCTAACCTCTTTGATATAGGTTCGGAAAATTACAGTTCTTCTCTAAATTTAAAAAAATGTTCCCAAAATATAGTATAAGAACTCGGTTTTGCAGCATACAAGACTTTTTAATACTTTAGGCAAAGGCTCAAGAACAGATTACGGTTTTGATAAAATATTTACATTATAGACTAACGAGAGTGAAAGCAACTTTTCAGACAAAATATTCCGAGCAGAGAGATTTGTAAAATTTCATATTATGAGGAGATTTTGGGAACGGGAATCATCAAAATAGGTATTACTTATTACTGTGTATGAATATACAAAAAAATATAACGCTTTTCTATATCTGGCCTTCTAATAAATAATTAAATAATATTGACTCAGGTTGACAAATCCTAAATAACTCCTCAGCATGGAGAAGATGTTAATTCATAGGAAAACAGATTCGTATCTTGTGATTGCTGGAGACTAATCCCTATTAACAAATTGGGACACGCCTTTATAATTATATTTGGGACAATATTGAAGCCGGTTTAACTCAATTGCGTTGATAATTAATTCATTCAAAGGAGACGTTGTAGAGGTTACTAATTGTGACTATATTTGAAGTCTTCCTCCACATACTAACTCGCACCAGCTTTTTTGTTATCATGCTCTAAATTTGTCCTTAGATATCATTAGGAAGGCTTATTCCACAAATCCCCTGCGACAATCCCCTGCGAAGGGGATTTATGGACTTTTTGTCCAAAAATCCCCTTCTAAAAGCTAAGGGGATTTGAGGACAAGAATTCCAGAAATCCCCTGATCCATTTATTGACACTAATAAAAAAAAAATACATATACTAAATCGATAATCACAGTCAGTATTTTTTTATACATAGGTATATAATAGTTAACGATGAAACCATGATTGCTTGTGATGATACCTTTTTAAAATTACTTATGTATATTTTCGTAAATATTTAAGTTCTGATTATAAAGTATACATTTATTCATACAACAATGTACAAGTAGGTATATACAAAAACTACAGATGAAACAGCTAAATATTTAACGATCAAACGATCCGTTGCAAACGATCTATGGATAGCTCAACAGATCCAAGATCTTGCCCAATTTTTGTACGGAGCTTTCTGTGTGTGTAAGTCCAACTTGGCCGAAATATGAAATACTTATAAGTTTAATAACATAACGCAAAATCAATAAGATACTCAAAATACCGTACTCTAATATTTCATTGTTACAGCGGTTTGTCTAACTAATAAATTAGAAACATCTGGTTAATATCATATAGAAACGTATGTTTAATGGATCTTACATTGTTTTGAATCCATAACCGAGGCGTCTTTACGTATTCCAGGACGGGGCCCACTCGACAATACGCTGAGCGTATTTTTTCAGGCTTACCTGTGCATTTTTTCTATCCTATATGGCAATACTAGATTGGATAGATAAGAATTTGGAACACTCGATTTATAAAAAAAATATTTTTATAAAAATGTGCAGTCAAAACAAATACATTTTTGTTTTGAAACCGGTTTTCGTGTTCATATAATGCTTAGGTCGGAGGTTTGGAAATGGAAGGACTGTGCTTTAAAAGGTATTCCAACGTTAATAAAATGTATAGTTTGAATAATTCTAAAAAACACGCTTTTTCACGCACTAAAAATTTTGAAAAGAATTTCACCTCTTGGTTTCATAATCAGATCCTCGATACCAAATGCAATCTATTGGACTCGTCAAAACGAATCATATGAGCCCAAACTCGAGGGGTTTACTAGTAGCCACTGAAGAGTATCCACCTCGAGGCTCCACCATCAGATCCTCTACACCAAGTTCAAACTATTGGACTCGTCAAAATGAATCATATGCACCCAAACTAGATGGATTTATAAGTGCTACTGAAGAGTTCCACTTTCCACCTCCTGGCTCCATCATTATATCAGCTCCAAGACACCAAATTATGGTATTGTCAGCCGAACTACATGTACATACAAAGTTTCATTTCAATACGACAATTAGTCGGTTCAAATTAACTTCCAAGACATAATAAAGGTTAATATTTACTTTGATTAAATTGTTTGTTTGTTAGTTACAAGTAAAGTTGATATAAGCGTGTTAAATGAGAACGAAACGTTCAAAAATTCAAAGAAAATCCGTACAAAGACGAGTTAAAAATTTTAGTGGGTTCGTCAAGGTTGGCTCTACTCTACACCTTTTGTGAAAGACCTTCTGCGAAAACCTGTGTTAAAAAGCGATCTTCAAAGGGAATGAGTAAATAATATTCTTGTTATTTTAGTAGGTATACTTACTTCTACAAGCTTTTAATCTATTCTATATTTGGCTTCCGTGGCATGGCGGGCGAGTAGCCGGCTGAGACAAAGGTGCGGATTCAATTCGCGCTGCTTGACAAATGTTTGCGTGTTCTGCAGAATTTTCAGCTTACCTTATTAATTTACAATTACATTCAAAATTATTTCGTGGGTACGTTGTGAAGGGTTCCGTACCTCAAAAGGATTAATGGAATCCTTATAGGATCACTCCGTTGTCCGTTCGTCTGTCTGTCAATACCCTTTTTCTCAGGAACGCGTGGAGGTATCAAGTTGAAATTAATATTAAACGCGTAGGTCTACGGTCCTACGCTCTACAGTCTCCTCTAAAAAAAAGCTGATTGTTGAGCTTTTTTTAGAGGAGACCGTCAACGCAATAGAAAAATACGCCTATTAGGTGACATATTTTTATGCTAGCAAATAAATTAAAACCTTTAGGGTACTCTCCAATGACCTAACTTGGCAAGAAGCAAGGTCTCACAGCACAAATAAAGAAAATTCCATGAGTAAAGAAAAAGTCCGTCAATCGTAATTTTTTTATATTTAACACAAAACAAAATATTTTTTGCGATTACAAAGTATCTTAATGAATGAGTAAGAATTTAAGACATACTCGTAGATAATTATTTACAATATAATTACAACTAGATTACACCAACCATAACTTCATTTTTTTTCGTCATCTACTCTTGATATTCATAATTATGGTTTATATATTAGGTTGGGGAAAAAGTCTTTTCGCATTATTGTATGTATGAACTTGTAATAAAATCTCTTTGGCTATACTATTTGTATCTGGCTGGTTTTGGTATCATTAAAAGTTTAAATTTTAAAGAAGATAATTCCAAATTCAAATTAGGAAAATGTGTGATTTTTATTTGTTTTTCGTACTGTCAAGATGAGTGAATCTAATGAAGAAATTCGATACATTTTAAAATTTTACTACAAAAAAGGTAAAAATGCAACGCAAGCCGCGAAAAAAATTTGCGATGTTTATGGACCTAGTGCAGTGTCTGTGAGAGTAGCACAAATTTGGTTTAAGCGTTTTCAATCCGGAAATTTTGATGTCAAAGATGCACGTCGCTCTGGTCGCCCTATTACGGATAAAATGGATGCCATTTTTGAAAAAGTGGAGCAAGATCGGCATATCAGTAGTTACGACGTAGCTGAAGAACTGGGAATTGACCACAAAACAGTTTTGGCGCATTTGAAAAAAACTGGGTACACAAAAAAGCTCGATATTTGGGTACCTCACGAGCTCACTGAAAGAAACCTAATGAACCGTGTTCTCATTTGTGATTCTTTATTACGACGTAATGAAACCGAACCATTTTTGAAGAAGCTGATAACTGGTGATGAAAAGTGGATCACGTACGACAAGAACGTGCGAAAAAGGTCGTGGTCAAAGGCCGGTCAGGCTTCACAGACTGTGGCGAAACCCGGGTTAACTCGCAACAAGGTGATGCTGTGTGTGTGGTGGGATTGGAAGGGCATTATTCATTATGAGCTGTTACCACCAGGCAGGACCATCGATTCTGAACTCTACTGCGAACAACTGATGAGATTAAAACAAGAAGTTGAGAGAAAGCGGCCGGAGTTAATCAACAGAAGGGGTGTGGTTTTTCATCATGATAACGCTAGACCTCACACATCTTTAGCCACTCAGCAAAAATTAAGAGAGTTTGGCTGGGATGTGTTAATGCATCCGCCGTATAGTCCTGACCTTGCACCTTCAGATTTCCACCTGTTTCGGTCTCTTCAGAATTCTTTAGGCAGTGTCAGGTTAACATCACGAGAGGACTGCCAAAACCACTTGTCGCGGTATTTTGAACAGAAGCCCCAAAGTTTTTATAGCAATGGGATCATGTCCCTGCCTACAAAATGGCAAAAAGTTATCGAACAAAATGGTACCTACATACTTTAGTTAAATGTAAATAAACTATATTAAAAAATGTTTTGAATTTTCTTAAAAAATGCGAAGAAACTTTTTCCCCAACCTATTACATATAAAGTACCTATTTAATAGGTAGGCATCCTACGAATTTCTTAACGTATGAACCACAGACATTGATTTTGTGTTCCAAGTTCGAAATTCACTGATAGGAAAACTAATGTGAAATTAAGCAGGAGTAAAGAACTAAACATATTATACATTTTGTTGAGGGAACCATCACATTTATTTAAAGTCACAAAATGTTCGTTATATAAATATAAAATATAGGGTGTTGTTTAACTACAGCAACAATTTTGGTCGGCCTAGGTTAGACTGCAGTACATACTTCCCTTTCCCGGACATTCCCACCAGTCATGCCACGGAGAAACTTTAAAAATTATAAATTATATATCTTTGGGAGATCTTGGTGGGAATTTGAGGAACCCCATTTCCTGTATTTCGCGGTTCCAGCTTTAATTACTATGTCTTGAAACATGTATTGAGTTTATTTAAAAAAACAATAAAATAATTTATCAGCATTAATTACCGCATGTCTAAATCTCACCGAAGGTCCATGGAGCATTACGAATGAACTCAACTGATTTATCTGCCGTATTATTTACACGTCTGGTATGTCTATAAAAATGTCCATAACAAATAAACAGAGGCACTGGCTTGTATCCAAGATAAAAAAAAACTATACATAACGTAATAGTATGGTGTGAACAATGCCCGTCAGAATAATGGTAAAACAAAGCAAATTTGTCATAACTATTTGATACAAAGCTGTGTTTGTAGCAATAAAATGAATTTCTTTGAATAAGGTTTGTTGAACAGAACTGTGATAACATTAGCTACTAGCCACATCTATGTATGGTAAAGTACGAAATTTAATCCTTTTATCAGTCGTATTGGTCAATAATTTATACAGCATACTAATCGTATCCTCGGCAACCTACGAATAATAATAGTAAGTCATTATTTACAATACGATAGTGACATTAATTATCCATTTTCCTCTTTATTGCACAGTGCCTACCTTGCATTGCTCCGTAATTGTTCTTTGTTTTTCTCAAACATATATTTTATATATTATTATTATTTTTATATATACTTTGTATTAATTATTTAATTATTGTGAATCTACACGTCACACCATCTTTTTTCACGCAGGATGACGTAGAAAATGTAGTAGTAGTGATGGTAGAAAATGCCATTAAGTCCTACTATCACTACATTTTTTGTGCGGAAGTATTAAATAAATACATACTTGAAAAGTAAGATAACTACCTAGACTAGCATTTTAGTGTACATCTACGCCGCCCGCAGAACAATACGTGATTTTGCCGAGGTTGTCGGTATTTCCTTACGTGTTTGCAACGGCTTGTTAGTGGGTCGTTAGCCGTTCACGCCTAGCCGTCGAGCCGTTTACGTTCCGGATTTGAGGTGTACGTATGCGGATTTGTTCTATCGAATTATGTTATATTTGCGGATTTTTATTTTTGTAGTTTATCAGAAGTCACAAAGATAAGCATTTTATTTTGCATTAGCAAGCGATATTATGTATGTGACGACCTCTGTGGCGAAAACCCTGCATGAGACTGTACATAAAATATTGCATAGCCACTGTATTCATAGACTATTTAAAAATAAAATAACAAGCAACTAGGTAGGTACATAATTAAAACCAAGTGCTTTACATATAAGATTATTAATCAGTTGATGAACTAAACACTGCTTTGTGTGTAATTTCAAATTCAACAATAATATCAAAACAAATCTTTGCAAGGGGTAATAAAATAAATTTTTTATTACCCCTTGCAAAGATGGAATGTCTATATGGCTGTCTATATGACAGCCATATAGATAAGCTAAGGGCGATCTCTTCCAGGCAAGGAATAGATCTCTTAAGAGCTATTTTTAAGTTTTTTTTTTTTTTTTTTAATTACTTTTTTACAATTGCCTTATTAGATCGGACTCCTTGTTAAACTATCTATATCAATATTTGAACATACTTTAAGTGTAGATAGGGAAAAAGTACAAAACAATATCGAAGGTCCTACAAAATAAGAATATTGTTCCCGACACAATGAGTCCCCTTTTGGTATCAGACCCTCAGTTATGCTAATATCTACCCGAGATCCGCACATTCTGATTCTATTATAGGCTCAAATTGCTGTTTTAGAGTTTTAGCAAAACTTGAAACAAATTTTCACGTTATCCCAATTTACAAACCGCCACAAAAAGGGTATACCTTGGGGTGTATTTCGTTGCAATTTGGCGTTACTGATAACCTTTTTTTGCTTTTACTGAATAAACGCTCGCTTATAGTTAAAAAAGCATTTAAAACAACGTTAACTTATGCTTGGGCTCTCCAAGATTGCATAATAGGTATGTTCTAAGTGTAAGTTGGCACATACCTAATACTCAAATATAAACTTAATCTTAGTATAGAAGCTGAAATAAACGGCGAACTCAAGGCCTAGAACACAATAATTCTAAAATAATGTAGTTGACTCACAAGTTTTATATTAGAACGGAGTTCTTTCTGAAATGTCAGTCCTTTGTAAATAATGAAATATTAAATCGGGAGACTCGATGATTTAAAATCACAGCAGCTATCGCGTGTCTTCCCTGGAAGATAGAGCCTCGTTTAGACGCATATAATATGCAAATAATAAATGATGTGACAGTTTAGTGTCGACGTAAATTACCGTGATGCTTAATTTTCCACGCACTTAGTTCAGTTGCTTAGCACACATTATGTACAGTGACTTGCAAGTATTTCTGAGTATCAGCTTACTCGTTTCCATTACCTTCATATTTCCTGCTATTGCTGCTTTCTTCCATAAATACTATTTATGAGCCAAATTCATAAAATCTAATCAAATTCATTCAATTTAACGGATATAATATGCATTTAAAAAAGTTAATCCAGCAATTACGTCATAAAACACACATGAAACGTGCAAGTTTACGGCAATTTTACGATCTATAAAACCAAATCATGCAAAATCAATGACAATCATTTAATGAAATCGTGAACAATATTGTTCTTGGGGTATTTTCGTGGAAATTTATTTGCTTTCAATGAATACACGAACGCTGCCAAACGTTTTAGATGTAGATATATAGATAGAGGAAACTTGTGCCTGTCTGCACTAAGTCTTAGTGTCATTTATTGTAGAAATATTTCTCTAAAACTTTTAGTGTAGACGGACAATGATTTCAATGATAACCTAGAACTACGGAATGTGTTTAAAGGCATTTTAATTGCTCACTTCTTGAAGTCCTACTAAAACAATATAAACGAGCCGTTGCCGCTTGTCGGCACAATGGGGCGGACTGTCGACGCGACGGCGGCGGCGATAGTATAAACCATTGAACCACCCGCTTTGTCCCACATAACACAATGAAATTACCAACTCATTAAAATCCACGAATAAGATTTAAGGTATTAGCAAAGATCGTTTGTACATAAATTTATTCATCGTCGAAATCTTAAGGTACTTTGCGACACAGTGTGTTCCACTTTGTATATTTTTGGGTGTTAACAATAAAATTATTAGTCTAAACTACTAAGCTGATAGATTAGATATATGAAAAGATTTGAAAAGATTTGAAAAGGGCGCTTCATAATGTTTTATGAGTAATTTACTAAGTAGGTACCTACATGTTATTATTCACGAGAGGTTTCTCAAACCCGACATGGTGACTTTAATCACTTATGTAGGTAAATGTGTGAAGTGATGCTAATATAAATCATGGCTTATTTACATAACTGAAAATAGGAGCGGATGGGTAAATATTATTTTTCTCTGTCAAGGGCTATGAAGCGTTAAAAAGCTGTGTGGTGGGTAGAGGGAATCATTTTACGGGTCATTAGAGTAAAAAGAGCAAACAAAATTGTGGACCCTTTTTACGTGTAACGTGTTGAAACAAAATGATTGTGTTATTTTGAATTTAAAGTGTTCAACTCAAATAAAACTCGGTTTATTATTCAGTAAATAATGTTCAGTTGGCTTAAGTTAAAAAACGGTTAAACTTCGGTAAGAGAGCAACCGTAAACATTTGCATGTCATTTATTTAGATATCTTAGGCATAACTTGAGCTCTGAGCAGGAAAGTGGAGACGTTTGTATTTCATTTAAAGTTTTGGCTCTCAGTCGAATACCTGCCACAATAAATATTTTAGTAAATAGCCCTGGAAAAGTTGTATTTCCGTGGATAACTCTAATACTATCTGGTAAACAACCATGTTTGCAGGGAGAAAAATACTATAAAGTATAAATTTATTCATACAACTATGTACAAGTAGGTATATACAAAAAATACCGATGAAACAGCTAAATATCTAAAGATCCGTTGCAAACGATCTATGGATAGCTAAACAGATCCAAGATCTTGCCCAATTTTTGTACGGAGCTTTTTGTGTGTGGAAGTCCAACTTGGCCGAAATATGAAATACTTATAAGTTTAATAACATAACGCAACATCAATAAGATACTCAAAATACCATTCTCTAATACTATCTGGTAAACAACCATGTTTGCACAAAAAAAGCACAAAAAAATGCAAAGATGGCGTCAAATGAAACAGACTTAAAGCCGTACATTCGGTTTATCTCTCTTACAAACGTACATTTGAGGGAAAAAAAAAACATTATCTTAGTACAACAAAAAGTTCGTAAAAGGTCATGCGTACAAATGGAAATCTATGCTTATGCATGAGTATTATGTCGACTGCTCTCAGGACACGAAACTTTAACAATTTGTAAATTCTCGCCCTTTTTCACTCAACATGTTTCTGAAGGTCTCTTCTAAAGTTGCTCGTAATCATTTACATTTTTAGACCTAAAAAGTTTTTGTTGTGTGCTAACTATCTTGTCAATAGAGATACAATGGGCGGTCTTATCGCGATAAGACACCTCTTACAGAAAACCTTTGGAAAGAGAGTATTATACATGATTTTAAAGTGGCCGGGGTGTACTTTATATACATACAAATACAATACGTATACATACGAATAGTCGCAACTCACCAAAACAGGATCAAACGAAAACTATGACACATGAGATTGATAGAAAATTTTAAAGCGAGCTTTAAATATGGCTAAAGACGAGGCCTTCCTTACCGAGATTGGTAAGATTGGTAAAGGTTCCAAAGGCGTACTGCTTGAGTCGTGAAGGATATATCATAGAAGCTGGTGCTATGTGCATTTATAATGTGAGTGGTTCATTTAAATACTTGAATCCACTTCAGCTCGTATTTAATACACTGCTAGATATAAGCTTCAAATACGTACATTTGAGTTCGACTCTTCTCTCCACCTTCCTGTGCGCCGACTCTCGTAGACAATACTTCTTACGTTACCATAATATGTAATTAAGTTTTTGTTTACTATACCTAACCTGTATTGAAAAAAAAATTGAGACATAGAGAAGGAAATATGTCTTCAATAAATGTTTATTTGTGTTACTGGCTATTTCCGTATACCTATTCAAATATACTTTGCTAATATGCCCTTAAGATATCAGGACCATTTGCTACTAGGTCATATTATTGCCTGAGACGCAGAAGGCTGCGGGTTCGATTCCCGCCGCCGGATAAATGTTTGCATATGCAAATATTTGTCTCGGGATCTGGCTGTTTTTTAAGTTTAATATGTATGTTTACAAAAAAAAACGTATACAGGTAGTATATCAGTCATGAAGTTCCCATAACACAAGCTCTGCTTACTTTGGGGGTAGATGATGCTGTGTGAAAAATGTCCCGAATTACTTATTTATTTATTATTTACAGTATGACAAACTTATGCGTTGTTTAGCGTTTAAATCATTTTGATAGGACATTATGTAATTCAAGAGCGTGACGGGCATAATTAATAAACGTTTGAACAAAAAAATACTTAGCTTATCATATGAACTTGGATGCTTTATTATTAATAAGATTTCCAGTCTCCTTTGTTCATAATAGTCTGGCAGAGGCATACTTTCGACAGATTTTACAGCGTAGTCACGGGATAATGATATCCATATGACCTTTAAATTGCGAGTAAGCTCGGCGGCAGTTAGTGTTTTTTTTTCACGAAGTTTAAGCCCAAACAATTGAAAGTAATTGGGTTTGTGTCGGGAGATTGTGAGGGCCAGTCCAAGTCCTCAATGCTGTTATGTTGTTTCGAAGCGGTACCTCGGTGTGAGGGGTCGTTGACTTCTTGTAATATCCATAGGTCATTTCCATTAGATACGAAAGGGAAAACAAAACTAAATATTTGATCAATATACTCAACGATAACATAATACCTAAAATACATAAAAAAAAACTTCAGGTCATTAGTGTGTCACGCAGAGGGGTTTGTGTCCAAAACAAACGGGTGAAAAATAACAGTATTTCTGTAATGACGGAATGTTTCCAAAGCTTATTACTCACTGAGCCTTGATTAGGCTGAGCTTTTCTGGGACTACCTGGTCTCTGTTAATTGACGTAATAAATCTCCATTGCCAAGAAAAAAGGCATTCTTTTGCGGAAAATCTGACAAGAGCCATCGCACCGGAATTTAAGCAAACGATGTCTAAATCTAAAATGGTTTTTGTTATTTACGAAAGTAAATAAGACTATGAACCGATGTCTCCAACAGAATACTTACCTTTTTATAGAAAGTTTTTACGGTTCCAGATTTTTTTGACGATGTTTGGTTTTAAAAAGAAACATGTTTTGAGCTTTTTCGTCTATTGAATATCGTATCACCCACCACGCCTACCCACTTGAAGGTACACAAAACAACATTGAATAGAAACCACCATGTAAATACAGGGTTTTACAAAAATAAAACAAAACACAAGATAATAATAATAGTTAGGAGCCTCAAATTTCAAGGACTGTTGACGGGAAAATGAGAGAAATTCCGCCGACAAAAATAACTTGGGACGTCAAAACTGGTAATTTTTGTTGTATCTTCTGTGATAACTTTATTTATGTTTTATTATATTTGTTTGTTCGAATTGTTTTCCAAAAATAATAAAACTATTATTTTTCTTCGTATTCATTCACATACCTACAACATCAATTCAGATAAAAATAACATAATTAAAAGACATGGCTTGATTTGTTTTGTAACTTGATGCAGTTTCGAATTTTACTATCTTAAAACGTTTTTAAATCCCCCTGTGTACATCCGCAGTGTTTGTCAACGCTGCAGTCGGTTGAAATCTCTATGCCTGATGAGCTCATATGCAAATGCAAACCTATCGTCCATAGTTGTACGAGAGTAGTGAAAATGTTCGAGTTAATACAAGTCAAAAGTCTTATAACCGAATGGTTTCATACATTTCTTACCAGTGCCCCTTCTGGTTATGGATACTAAATCTATTCTGTGGGTTACCGTATGTCCTCAGTTGACACGCGAGGCTGCTTAATGACGGTTTTATGGATGACGGGAGCCGAGCTGAGTCAACGTCTTTGAACAACGACCGTAAAAACTTCATAGCCTTGGAGCCATTGGAAGATTTAACACGGTATATCTACTTGTAACTAAGGTCTCATGAGTTTTTTTATAGAATATCTTCGATTATAGTACTATGGTTGTGCGAAGTAGAATATGAATTAGCATCATCATCACCAGCCCACATCAGTCCACTGCTGGACATAGGCCTCTCCCAATACGCGTCACTGACCCTGGTCTTCGGCTCTTATCATCCACTTTCTGCCCGCTGCCTTTCTTACGTCATCGCTCCACCTAGCCGGGGGGCGCCCCACACTACGTTTTCCCAGACGCGGTCTCCACTCAAGAACTAGTTTCGTCGGTTCTTCAGCATATATGACCATCCCGTTGCCACTTCAGCTTATTAATCTTCTAAGCTATGTCGATGACTCTCGTTCTCTGTCGGATAATCTCGTTTCGGATTTTATCTTTCAGAGAAACTCATAGTATAACTCGGTCCATAGAATATGAATAAAATAAATTTATTCGACACATACAATAACACAAAAATGATATATAGGTACCTACTTATATATTACGACTTTAAGGTATCTAAAAAGCGTTATCAGCTGAACAGTTTTTGTTGATCATTAAACCCTTGGATGTCATGAAAATAAAACGAGTGCCTTCCTTCCGAGCTACAGTAAACTGCTATACCGCTGACATCAAAAACGTATCACCAGTTGCAATAAGACGCTCGTAAATCGTCATGCATTAACATGTTTAAGAGGGTTACTTTTTGAATGACTGGTGGGGTTTATTTTAATGTTACGAGTTCGTACCTAAAAACTTTAGAACAACACATTTTAAAGTTTTATCTCACGAACTAACTAGATTCGTAGAGCGATTCGTTCTTAATTTTTACTATCTAATATACAACGTTATTTTAAAAATATCTATAATTATGTACCTTAACAACAAAAGCAGTTTTCTAAGTATGATGTTGATTCCTTTGTGGCCTATTATCTGGGAAAGCATGCTTAAACTCATTGATTCCTACAACACAAATAAAATAAATTACTTGCTAAGAACTTGCACATCTTGTTATACAGGTACCTAGTTGAAATTAATTTGGCCTAGTGGCCCCGAGCCGATCCGAAGGTCGTGGGTTCGAGCGTGCACCAATGCGCCAGCCATCAGTTACTGTTCCAATAAGCGGTGATGGGCTTACAACTTGTCACGTGGATTGCTAACTACTATGCAAAACTCGAATATGTGCTAAACTTGTTTGGACGTGTCTCTGACTACCTCATAGATCCTCACAGATCTGCGTACGGAATATGTGAGGATCTCCATCATGGGAATACCTTACAGTCGTGAGCGTGTTTATTTGTTTGCGTTTAGTGTATTGCAAAAAAGTGATTGTTTAATTATGTTGTTTTTTTCATGACGAAAATGCTTCGAAAGTAAGGAAATACATGATTGTTTTGACAGCGCTTGTTTTTATCGACCATTATCATAGTTATATGTTTTCGAAATGGGTGATAGATACAGGTTAACAGTTCCGAAATCTGTGTCGGAGGTATCTGGAGAAGTTATTCTAGTAAACAGAAATGATTGACGACTCAACTCGATCGTTTTGATATTTACTGGAGTAGGTGATTTATCATAAGTTTTTTGCTATGGAAATATTTCTGAAAAAGTGATATCATTTTGTTTTCCGGTTTACAAATGAAGTACAAGTATCGGTAAAAAGATTGAGCGGCCTTGGGAAAATTAAAACATGTAAATGTTTCAATGTTTCCGTTTAAAAATATCCACATATTTTAAACTGCTTATACTAACATCTCATTTAAAAGTTTCAAAGCATTTAAGTGCTAAAAACTCTAATGCATAACAATGATAAACAAACTGATTGCTCAAGCCTATTCGACAAAAGATAAGCATAGGCGTAAGGTTCATACTGCCATGAACTACTTAAAAAACCTATTACATGTATGTATGAGTGTCCCACACCACGGTCTTCTCATTTGAAAATTATTTTGAAGTATCAGTTTTGTTTACTAGTAACTTTTGTCAAAATGTAAAAGCTTCCGCCGTTTATTCCATCACCACAAACAAACAAATAACATCCTACCTCAACATATACCGGTTCCGGACGTCAAAGGTGATAATAAAAAAACAGAAGCGTATCAGTTTAAAAATGCCGCGGAGCAATTCTTTGAACTGATTTATGGAAAGGGTACATTGAAGCTTTGCATTGTAAGGCCTTTTAGCAAACAGACGAGGTATAGAATGGAAAACGCAAGTCAGGTCGACTCCGGCTTGCTCTTAGAAAGTTCTTACTTGCGCCCATTATTGAGATAATCTTCTAGCATACAAAGGAAATCGAGCTCTTTATTTACCTTGATGTTATGACGGAAGTTTTGGGCACAGTATTAATACTTGTACCTATAATGATGACACTACATTTTTTGTCTCAATAGTTCTACCATGGAACTGCAGTCTGCAGAAAAATGTTAACAGTTCTATGACGTCACTGTTCCATAGAACAAATGGGAGGTACCCAATAAGAAGATATCAAAGGAAATAAACACTAGGTTTAGACCGTTTTTCTTGGTACAAATTTAGCTAGTAGAGAAGGTTTAGATTTAAATAAAATTGCCAATATATTTCTATACATACAAGTCCTGACTGATTGACTGACAGAGAGATCAACGCACAGTCAAGCCAGTAGATTCTTTAAGAATCAATTTTTCAAAAGTTTTCCTCTCAAACGCCAATTGTTCTCAACAAAGGCGAGGTATGTGAGACAATAGAGGAATGTTGCTGGGAGATGTAGTTTATATGGTAAAACTAAGGACGGATGAAATATCCGAGCGCTCAACTAATGAATAATGAGATTGATTTTGCATCTTTATAAATATTAATGATTCTCAATCAGTGTTAGGAAACACAAGCCAATAGCAGCATGGCTGTGAATTATTGTTTCTAGCTAAGTATTAGACCTACTAAATGTATTGCGCAATACTTTAGTGGACGTTTCAGAATACTTATAAAATTTAATATCGACTTCTAATGAATCCAATCAAGATTAAAAGTATTAGAATGGCGTGACTGTAGTGCTTGTGGCGTGGTGGGCTAATTGATGGTCCAAATTATTAATGTGCTTTTATACTTTTGTAATATCAGTGTAACCCCTTGCGTGACCGATATTTCGCTAGTCTATCGCGAACTGTGTCTGTTCAGGTTAGTCCATAAAATAATATCAATATAATTACTACTTATAATATGTACAGGTAGACTTATTTTTCGAGTAGTAGATTGAATATTAAAGTCTAATTTTATTTTTACTGTTTTAATATAAATACAGTAAATATATATATTTTTTTATAGTATAACTAAAAATTACTCAGCAAAGAGAATTAAAATTAGTATTTGCAACTGATAGCTATTCGGGCAGATGGTCCCAAAGCGAGTGACAGTACATCCACATTTTCCAGTCAATATTGTTTTCGATGAACTGTTTAATAAAAACTCAAATTACTATCATAATGAAAATTTAAGAATCACCTGCGAACAAACAATGTGTTCATTAAACATATTCCCTGATTTGAATTCATTAAACCCAGTCCACTATAAATACGAATTGACTGAATAAATAATTGGTAGCATCACTAATCGTGCTACAGCATTGGTTTGGATTTATGCATACACTGGGATATTTCATTATTAAAAAACGAGCGATATATGCTTGTATGGTTGTCTGTACAGAAAAAATTGAACGGCTTTAGGTGATTTCAATTTTTAACGGTTCCACAGCTGGTAAAGCTCGATCGTCTACCAGTAGGTCTCTATTTGACTTAAGCAAATGAAAATTTCATTAATTCGATATAATCAGTAAAACTGTGGTAAAAAATATATTGACAGAGCTCTTTCTACTAAAACTTATTCTTTTATATAAGAATAAGTTCAGGAGAAAAACTTTAAATTTATAAAAAACAGATTTACATAATATATGTAATAGTCTCGCACGTGAATAACAGGGTGGACAATCATGGCTTAGCTATCTAACAATACACTTAAATATAGAATTAAAAATAAACTATACTTCTAATAAAAACTTAAAAACGAAGAGACAGAAACCTAGCCTATACCTAGCCACTAAATAAATACTAAAACCTTTCCAATAGTGCATTTAGCAATACAATAATATATTGAAAACCGCAACTATTGCGGTCATGACATTAGCAGATATCCATCTATTTTCGAATGAATTGTTCGCATCACAACCAGTCATTCGTAGCAAAACATTCATTCAATGCCAAATTGCGGATACCGCGGAACCAACAATGTGGAGCCCACAAACATCCACGTAAATGAGATACGGTATTTCACGAACTCAAAAAGTTACATTAGGACTAGTACACAACAAGATCAGAGGTCAAACCGGAAAGCTTTCACAGTCCCCAAATATTTTTATCGGTTAATGTCTACTACATATAAATTCGGGTGAAAATTTCAAAGTCAACAGTAGTACTCAATACGGGTGTCAAAGGGATGAAGAGAAGCCTCTGGCCTACAGTTAGATGCTACAGGACAATATTAATGTAGTAAAAAAATGGTTAGTGAATGTGCTAAACTATTTTTTTTGTCATTAGGCTTTGTTCACACGGACGCTTGACGAGTGACTACGTAATGCAACGCTACTGCCAAACAGGAATACGTACCGAAACACACTTGTTTTGAAATTCTGCTGACGTAACACTGACGTTTGTGTTCATGAATCTTACTCACAATGTCGATAACCCTGATTATGGTGGGAAAAAACATCCCATTTGACATCTAGATACAATGAACTACAACTAGGTCAGAGTATCTGAGTCGATTCTTTTTTTTTTTTTGATTATTTTTAAAGCCTTGGCTGCGAATGCTGGGCACATAGCATGTGAAGTTTCAGATGAACCGAACACTTCAATGTTATTTGACCGAGTTTCCTGAACGTTTAATGAACACCGTATATGAATGCGAGGTCATATGGTTAAGTACCTAAGCTCTTATAAGGTTATGGGTAAGAGTAAACCAACATAATATAAAAGGTACCCAAGAACATGATTTTTACACTGAAAATGGGCAAGTTTGAAATGACAGGATAATGACAGTTTGAAAATTCGACGATTTTAATTTTAATTGAATATAAACATCCTCTCATTGCAAAAATGCAAATTACCTTGCTCATTAGTAGGAGTGGCTTTCATCTGAATACAATGCGAACATAGCGATGTAGCATATTCGTCTCTATTTCAATTATGACCTTCTTCAATACCCCCTTTTATTCCCGTAGAACGGAGTGGAACAATAGCTGGAGGGCGATCAAAACCACTTAGGCCTGGCATACTGTAACCGACACGCCATTAGACCATTCTAGGACGTATATTTTATAAAAATTATCTATTCATTTGAATTCATGATACATTTCATTAAACATGTCTAGGCAGCTATCAGTAACTGCTTTGCAAATTGAGGGCATACTAACCGATACATTTTTACTGAAAGCATTTTTAATCAGTTTTTACTAATCGATGTTTTTTCGCATTTTCGCAAGAATATCCTTCCTGTAATAGGTACCTAAGATTAAAGTTTATGTAATATGTATTTACAAAATAAAAGTAGAATGTATGTGTGCTAAAATCCAAAACGAGAAGAACCAAAACCGATACAGCTCTTATGCCGATACTTACCTCTCAAAATCGACAACCGCGATAGAAATGTTCTCGAATTGCGACTACCAACTGATTGTCCGAGAAATCGGTAGATAGAGGTAGCCCAAGATCGTTCATTGTTACACGCTTTAGGTCTATGTCTAGCTGTGGGCTTCTACAGGGTGCTGATAATGATAATTATCATCATTAACATATAATCACTATCAGTATAACATATTGACCTGAATAATGGTCAAAATGGAATAAAATTTTGATATTATTCCATTCAGGTCACAGATTATAATTTGGATGTAATAACATATGGCTACTTTATATACGAATACCACGCGAATGAGGCTATGGATAGACTTCTGTCCTGTAAGCTTAGTATGTAAGTAAAATCTAGTTAGGTTTCGTTAATGACCTAATGCTCTAAGCATTCAAGCCACCCCGAACTGCAGCCTCAAAACCATGAACCCTTTTTTTCCACAAACAAACATGATTCATACAACGAATAAAATCAAGGTCTCTGATATAACCACAACCAAGCGCACAGAATCTCCTTATTTTTCTCGTTCCAACTTCGGATTATTTACATGTGAGTATTTTACTTGGGAAGTTTGATATTACTTACGGGTATTTTACTGAGGAAAATGTTATCGCGATGAATCTTGAATTCAAATTAATGAGATGAGTTTTGTATCCGTGGCAGTTTACAGTCTAGAATCCCAGTGAAGCGGCAGTCCAAGACATTTGAGAACATCAGTTTATACCATAATTACAAATACTTTTAAACTATTTCTATGGCTTCCACCGTAGGCAGTGCATTCATAATCAGAAGTATATTTTAACAGAATTTGAAAAACCCCCGACGTGTATTTCTAATGTCACAAAAATAATCATCATAAATAAAATGAATGTTTTTTTCTTTCATCTTTGAATGCGTAAAAAGTGATTGCGAAAACCACATTTCATTCGGATAAGCCATTTTGGAGATAAATGGTAACAGACAAACAAACAACCTTTTATGGCAAACTGTTTCTTACGTTTTTGGTAAAAGGAAAACTTAAATATTTTTTGATATCATCATCAGCCCATATCAGTTTATTGTTGGACGTAGGCCTCGACTAATACGCGTCACTGAGCCTGGTATTCGGCTTTTCTCATCCACTTTCTGCCCGCCGCCCTTCTTAAGTCATTGCTCCACTTAGCCGAGAGGTGCCCCACACTACGCTTATCCAGACTTTTTTTGACATGTTTGAACTAAACTCCTTAACTCCATTGCACATGGTTCGAGCGAATATCAATGTTGGTGATCCTGCTGAACTGTGTGACCCTGGGGATGTACCAGCCGTGCGTCGACGACAAATGCATCACGAATAGATGTAAAATTTTACAGGTAATATTACTCAAGTGAAAGGTTTTATTTTTGAGCACAAGGGACCACTAGGTTTTTATATGTTTAGAGCCCTTGTGCTAAAAATACTTTTGGTGAAGGTAATAAAAATGGATATATGTAGATATATCCATTGTAGCCTGGGCCTTAGCCCGGGTAGGCCCAGGCTACTTACCAGGTGAAATGTTGAAAGGCACGCTGGGATGTGTTGGTTCAAAGTCAAAATTAATTTAATAATTTAAATCTCAAGGATCAATCGTCGATTTTACCTACTGCCTGTTCCTCCGCGACCAAGCCAGGAAAGAAGGCAAGAAACAAGACTGGTCATTCTTTTTAATAATCCTTTTAAAAAGAATAGGTACATACATTTGATCGATTCGGAGCAACTTCAATCCCAAGAGATTAGAGTGGGGAACACTCAACAGAATATAGAAAGATTTTAAAATAATACTTAAGTGTAGATTTTCATGGATTACCTTTTAAAAGGGAACTAAATACTCATAAGGGTCAACTGAGCTACGGTTCTAGAAGCCTCAGAAATCGCAAGTTGAACTACGATTCTACAAAACCACCTACTCTGGCTTACAGGTATAAGAGGATCAGAATCTTCTTACACCTTTGAGCCTTTGGCAAAATCCAGAGGATATTTATCTGGATTTGCTAGGGAGGTATATTATACCCACTGTTGATGTCTAACAATCGGCGACAAGTTGGATTAACACATTGATAGGACTTGTTAGAAACAACACTATCCCCTAAAAGAAGTCCGTACAGATTGTCAGCAGTCAAAGTTGTTATAAAAACAAAGTTTTAAGTTTGTTTACAGTTAGTGCAAAAAATATAAAATATCCTACAACTGCAATGACGTGCTATACATTTTTGACTAAAGGACGACAGTTTCAAGACCATGGTTCAAATGATTTAAACAATACTTGTTACTGGCTGTTATTCATCGCATTCCAAATATAATCTTTCTTTTCTCTTGTTTTTAAGATACGCGCCGAAGAAAATTTTCCTCGAGATCCATTTCATTATCCATTGTCATCAAGAATGTGAACAACGTTCGCTGTTTTAATAAAAGGGTGTTGTATTTGTGTTCGCAGGTTTTTGACGACGTTATCTTCGCGTTTTTCACCGTGGAGATGGCCATTAAAATGATAGCTATGGGTACCTACGGCCATGGTACCTACCTAGCCGACTCATGGAATAGACTGGATTTTTTCATTGTTATGGCTGGGTATGTATGCATGCATACTGTGTAATGAAATATTATTATATTATGTATATTTTTATGTGCACTTTATGAGACTTATTATATTTTTTCTACATAGTTTATAAACAGTGACCACAGTGGAAGCATTGGTACCATCCAGATCTGTACCCTTCGTTGAATACTTTGGATTACCTATAACTTACCAAAAAACCTACCAAAAAAAAATTGAAATAAAAATGGAACCTTAAATTTAGCTAACTTCAGAGCTGCTTAATTAAATCGGCCATTCTGTACCGAAATCATTTTGTTACATTTACAGGTCACTAGAATACGGACTGAATGTTGAAAATATAAACTTATCAGCTATCAGAACTATCAGGGTGCTTCGTCCATTGAGAGCTATCAACAGGATACCAAGTGAGTTTTAAATCATTTATTCTCAAAAAGACAAGTATTACATGTCACTTACTTGAGAACAGGATTTTTACATAAAATTAGGTTTACATAAGTTATGGTCGTTCAAAATTTCCTCTTTCAATGTGCTTATTTTTTAAGTAGTGAATCATCATTAATATGCTCGGTTAGTTTAGATTTAAATACATTTTTTAATTAGGGAGGGTAGGTTATTGTAAAGCTATGCTCCTTCATAGAGTATCGTTATTTTTCCATGTTTCGTGCGTAACCTCGGTAGAACAATAAAGCTGGCGCGACGTGAGCTACGTTTGCTAATATCTTTAACTTTAGTGTAATTTATCAGTTAACCAAACTATAGTCTATGCTTGATGCATTTGAATAAAAACACGTGACATGAATGTAACCAAAATCATGCAAGTTTGGCAAATTAAGGCACACCAATCCTAAAGCAATAATACCTACCTTTAAGGACTAATAAAAGGATGATAAAATATACCTTTTTTGACTAGCTAACACTTACTGTATTAGCAAGTTCTAGGTACAAAGTTCTATCAACATCACCTTTAAACAAAATCAACTTTCTCTGAAACAGGATTACTTCAAAGCTTAAAGCACGTTGCTTGTACTAAACCCCGGTTCCTGGAGATAAGAGCTCTTAATACGAGGGCCTTTTTACTTAGTGACCTGCACAGTAAAGCTTTTGCGTGAACGCGCTGTAGGATTTTCATATTTTTTTTTCAAAATTTGACAAATTTATTTTTAACAAGATATTGTAAGAATTTAGAACTATTTCCATGATTATTGATATTTATCAGCTTTCCCTATCCTCAAACCTGGAAGAAAACTCTTGTTAGCGATTAGCTCGCCTTTGTAAATGTCCTCTAGGTAAGTTTTTTGTCTGCATTATCTGTTTGTACATTATTACATATTACAAAAAATATGTTGATAACAATATAAATATAAACTATTTATAATAAAAAAAAAACATAATGTTCATATATCCTCGTTTGTACTATCAAAAAATAACTAAATTTTCCACTTTCTGTGCTAATTTAATAATTTACATCATCAAATCGTGACCTGCATACCTGCGAGATATTTACCTACCATGTACAATTTTGTATTAATTTAACAATTATGTTAATATCTGTATCTATTGAAAATAATTAATGAACATCAAAACTCGATAAGGTCAGAAATCTGTACTGTTGAACCGTTCATCGAGGGGCCGCGCGTATCGATCGCAGCAACAAGTGAGCCCGGGCTCAGCGCTTGTTCTGGGATACGTCAATACGCTCGACGAGATTACAACTAGGATAGATGGAGCCGTCTTACATCAGTGTGTAATTCAATGAAGTGGCTCTACTTATCATTGCTCGTAGTAAGTCACTGTTGGGCATAAGCCCAAATGGATATTGGACGTTATAATTTGAGATTTTTTTTTCATTTTAATACCATCTATTTCTATTCTGAGCCGTTCGCAACCAGATCTTCCTCTCGACGGCAATGACGTCATCCATCTACCTAATCATTGGTCTGTCAATACCCCTTGTGTATCCCTTTGGCCACCACTTAGGGCTTGTTGAAACATCAAGGTTAAGTCATTTTTTTGATCAAAGTCAATGAAATCTTTCGAATAATAAAATATCTGAAACAGCAGACAGTTCAAAACGTTGAACATTACCCATAATTCTATTCCACTTTTCGCAGTCGAGTAATAAAGAGCAGTACATATTGCACACCAAACAAATACAAAACACAGGAATTCATAAACATGGGCGGTCTACAAGCGATCCATGATCGGATTTGAGCAGGTATACATTTATTACTCATCTTTTCAACATTCAGAATAAATTCTGTAAAAATATTTGTAACAAAATGGTAGTCAAAATCTTAAAAAATAAAACGAAATGATGGAGTCTATAAAGTATGATATCACAATTATGACTTGCGGAACTGTCAGTTGTGGTGAGATAGATTTATTATCCAGAAGAAAAGGTTACTACTTACATGGTATAGAGTATGTACTATATTATTATTATCAAACAGCTATATGTCATAACCACATCATAAATACGTTAACTGTCGCGGAAAATTGCCTTCATTTTAAAGGTTTCTTAGCCAAATAGCGAGAACAGAAACATTGAAATTTCATCATTTGTCTGTTTATCTGCACACACACGGAGACACAAGTATGGCAAATATTTGGTGTTCAGATATAATTATTTCAGAATTTCAGATATAAAACAGTTCTTTGAATATATGGTTTAACTATTTCACAGCAAAAGTATACTTAAGTATATTAGTTCACAGCAACTAATATACTTAAGTGCCCATCCAGGAAATATAAGGCTTTAAAAAGTTGTGACTCCCTTCTCTAACTTTTTAACCTGGTCCTAGAAATATAAAACAAAGTTAAGAGAGTACAATTTGGTAGGAACTGCCAACGAAAATTGGTTTTCGTTGACAGTTCGACTTCGGGTTCTTCGGGGTTTTAAATAGTCTATAAAATGTTTAATCACAGTTTATAGATAGGTATTCTTATTATCCGGTAAGGTAAGTGATCCTGGCTTTTAGGCATCAATCATGTTTTAATGATCACGACCTTTAGACCTACCGTTTTCAAGGCGGAAATTAGTTCCGTTCCGCAAGGTTTCTAATATTTCCTGCGAGTCTCCACCGCTGTTGGAAAACAGGCCTGGTATTTATTTTTAGGCGAATCAAATTTTAAGTAAAATCAAAGTTAAATGAATAGAGAGTAAAAAAAAATCAGTAAGTATTTTTCTTTCGTGGCGGAGGAACTTTACATCAACAAAATGTTATTTTGTAAAATTTTCTAGAACAAACAAACACGCTCACGACTGTCTTCCCCATGGTGGACATCCTCAGATACATACTCTGTGAGTAGATCCTTGAGGATACTAAGTAGGGGGTAGTCAGAGGCACGTCCAAACATTACATTTGGTACATGCCCGCGTTTTGCAAGTAGTAAGCATTCCACGTGACAGGTTGCAAGCCCATCGCCGCTTATTGGAACACTAACTGTTGGCACATGCCTTCGAATTTTTGGTTCTAGGGCATGCCGGTTTCCTCACGATATTTCCCTTCACCGTTTTGAGCACGTGTTAATTTTTCGAGTGGAAAAATCCATTGGTGCACGACTGGGTTCGAACCCACGACCTCCGGATCAGAAGTCGTGGTATCGCCCACTAGGCCAACACTAGGCCACAAGTTTTCTAGAAACTTTATTAAAATACTGCAAGCAGAGCCAAACCAGCGTTGGAATTCAATTAATCTGTACAGCAGTAGCGTCATGACTTTACAAACGGTTGCCATTGAACATTTAAACAAAAGAGGCGCGCACTGAAGTTTCAGGAAACCCCATCTGGGGCTCACAAACAACTGGGACAATGCAACTCTCCCGCAAATTAAATCGTGCCACCCACCCGCGGTTAGACATACATCGGCACTAATTTGCCCTCGCACGATTTATAGCTCTCACGTGCCTTTTTGAACCCACTGTGATTTATATCCTATTAGAGGCTTCACGCTGCACCGCTTTCAAAGCTAACACATTATTTTGCTTACCTAATCCTAATTTCTAGCAAGCTTTATAAATTATGAAAGCATCGTGTCACGAGTAAGCATTCCTAAACTAGGAATTTATTAATTGAAATCCATATTCCCATTCATGTGAAATAATTGTTGTTCTGCTGATTTTTATTTATTCTAACTCCGTTACGAATTAGTGACGGACCTACGGAACTTGCCTGTTTGTCATTCTATATTAAGGTTAATATGTATAATACTTTACGACTATAGAACTACAAATTGTGATTAATTTATTTGTATGAAAGTAGTTTATAGCACTACATTTGTTGAGCTATTTCGGATATGAAAATGTTCAGCAAAAACATGATTTTTTCAGTGGTATAACACGTAGTTGTTTTGTTCACAGGTATGCGTATTCTAGTCATGCTGCTACTCGACACATTGCCTATGCTTGGCAACGTCTTACTGCTATGCTTCTTCGTTTTCTTCATATTTGGCATAGTGGGAGTCCAGCTGTGGGAAGGCATCTTGAGACAACGATGCGAACTCGTTCTACCATCACACGTGGCGAGGCCCAAGTATGTTTGGTCAATCATGTATGGAATTTGTACACAATGTTCAAGCATAAAGATGTAATATAATTATCACTGTGTACTACTTTGAAGTATTTGAATAAGCGTTAATTAAGTTTTGAATAAGTAAATACCTGAAATTGAATTCAGTCTGAAGTGGGAATGTGTTGTGGATAGAATGGCGGCTAAAACGATTCTCATTTTGTTCCATTTGCTCGCAAGCTCGTCTTAGCGGCACGTCCCATTGCTAACGTTGACTGCATGCAATATTTACGCTTACATCCTCGCAGAGCACTTACATAGCTGTGTCTCTACATGTCATTTTAATATTATATTTTTTCATTGTATTGGTATAATTACTGCACTGTCTCTAGTGAACTCATCGTGAAACGCGCATGTTGAGAGATCAGCTTCAAACTAACATCATGACACTAAACTTAAATATTGCATTCCGTCAATACTCACTTTACAATATATTGTTAACAACTGACTAGTAATTACACACGCATGGTGAATTGTTTCAGT
This sequence comes from Perizoma affinitatum, assembly GCA_961405105.1. Lineage (NCBI taxonomy): Eukaryota > Metazoa > Arthropoda > Insecta > Lepidoptera > Geometridae > Perizoma > Perizoma affinitatum. Next base: position 4,332,214 of record OY560199.1, read on the forward strand.
AAATTTATACATGACCAAAACATAGAACATAATTGATTATAATGTTAGAAAATCCAGACACGTAATAATAACGTGATTTTACTAATCTAAAGAACGTTCTCTATTTTGTAGTGGAAAGTTATTTCACGGCCCAAATATCTGAAACTCTTCGTAGCATTTTGCTACGACGCCTACGAAATATTACATAAAAAATTCAAGGAAGATTAAATATGAATTTGGGCTTTGAAACCACTTTTATTTGAAATTTTTAACATAGAATCCTTTAGAATTCTAGGTACATAACACCCGTCACGGCTTCCTAACTTTGTGTTCCAGAGACCTGTCCGAAACGTACAGAGTGCGCGTCAGACTGAACTCGTAAGGATTTGCGTACAAAATTAATGTGTTTCTATTAAGAATACTTATTGCAAACTATTGTTCCGTGGCCCTTCACACATCTGCCATCTCATAGCAGATGTGCTATCGTATTTGCTTCCCTTTACGAATTGGCAGTTTTGAAAAACCCATTTCACAATAACTATCACCTAATCCAGCAAAAGTTTACGTTTGAAAAAATTGGCAAACTGCCAATTCGTTATCTGAATTACATACATGGGTAGATATTTCGACTTCCTCTTGCATACTATGTACAAAATACACTACTTATATTATGTATTGAACACTTTTTTTAAATTTAAGTTTGAATTACCCGAAGATCAAGATAGACATTTTACATGTTATACCAATCCTTATTCAGTCATTACATCAAACTGATTACAAAGAACTATGTCATATTGCTAAAATTGTTTATTTGCAATAACAGCTTCGTATGTACTTACATTATGTGGTCATAAAAATGTGACGTCCATATTCTGCTTATATCATTTAATGCGATACAATATGTAAAAATACTTAAAAATGCTATGTCTCGGGACATCAAAGAGACACATTTTTACAAGTTGGAGACCGCAATAAAAGGCTTATATCAAGTAGTGTTGGGTAGGAACCGATTTCATTTGAAATTGAATGAATGGTTTTTTTTAATTTTGAGGTTGTACAAGTTATTTTGCATTTGAAGTGATACAAAATGATGCTTAAAAAAATTATGGGTGTGAACCGTAGGTTTAAGTGGTTTGCTTAGTTAGAGCATGTAAGTAATGGTTTCCGCTATACTTGTGTAATGTAGGACTTCGATTATCAATGAGCTACCACAAACAGAAAATTGATAAGTCTCAGTTTATGGTGAACTATTAGTAGGTAAAAATAGTAGTAATCAACCGAACTATATACGAAACACAATTTATGTTTATCAATAATTTTATATAACAAATAGTTTTTTGTAGATATATATTATTTATGCAAACAAACGCGTGTAATGTGATGTTCAATTGACAACAAACCGAACATTGTACCAACGTGAAATAAAGTCATTTTGATACTTGCAAAAAAATATATTCACGTCATTTGATGCTAAGGTGCTGGGACTTTTGTCACTACATGTCTTAAGCGTGCCTACCATACAGTAATTTGAATTATCTTAAATTTAAATAAATGCATAATAAAAATAATTGGGAAATTATATGATACATACATAATGAAGAATGCAAAATCCAAAAAGAGGAAATGCGGCATTAAGTAATTAATGTTAGCGAGAAAGTATGTCCTACCCAACACTATATCGAGCTGGCTCCGCAAATGATACGGCCAACGCTCGTACTCCAACGCACGTTAAACGATAATGACTGCAAACCTACTCAAGTTGATCTTACCTACCGACCTTCCTAATCTACCTTAATTAGTGCTTCCATTACCGATTAGTCGGGACACTATAGATTTGCTTTTAGGAAAGTACGTTTGCATGATCCTGTATTCGATTTTTAGAAGTATTGCATGGGTACTTTAGCGTAACCATAACCAGTAGGCTAAGAGTATTTCTACAATTTAATTTTCAACAAAGATTGTTTATCTAGGTTTATTTAATATTATCATGAACATTAAAATGTTTCACATCTGCACCAACGATTTTTGAAACGGAAGAGCTCTGTTATAAATAAATAAATCCAAGAACTTAGCCACACTAAGGCTCAACATTGAAAATTTCATTCACTCGTTGCATAACCAACCCTGAACTTGGTATTTTTATGTGAAAGTACGTATCGCATTAACCAAAATAACTGTGTCAGAATAGCCCTTGATTTTAAAATAGTTTGATTGTAAAGGCTGCATTCGTTAATTTAGCATCTCATTAATAAAATATAACTACGACCTTTCCTCGCAATACACATGAATCAATTTATCAAAAGCACTCAAATTAACCCCTGGTCTATGGCACACCTTGAACTTTTATTTATGTTTTTGTCCTAACTGTTGCATGTTTTTTCAGCATATCGTTTTACTACGAGTTCTCGAAAGAATTGGACTACATTTGCACGACGCCTGAAGACAATGGGATGCACTATTGTGGGGACTTCCCTCCATACCGATATGGACCTTTGGTTTGCAATGAGACGGCCAAGCCATACTCTTACAACACTCCGACGAATACATCTTGTGTAAATTGGAATCAGTATTACACGAACTGCACTCAGCGAGGCTCGAATCCTTTTCAAGGCACGATCTCGTTCGACAACATTGGACTTGCATGGGTGGCTATATTTTTGGTAAGTCTTTGTTTAAAAAGTTCTGTAATAGTTTGGTTCATTTTCTTCTAACTTATTTTTTTGGTTTCTAGGTTATATCTTTGGAAGGCTGGACTGATATAATGTACTACGTCCAAGATGCGCATAGTTTTTGGGATTGGATATATTTTGTTCTTTTAATTGTGGTAAGTCTGCAACATAATATTAAATATTAATATCATATTAGAGAATTGATATTAATTTGCAAATATGTTCAAACGGAATGTTTTACTGCAACTTTCAACTCAACGATTGTTCGAGGACCGATTGCTATGATAAGGGTTATAAACCCTGTCAGGTAACATAGACAATGAATTTAAATGAATGGAAACGATACTCCGCAATCAACGTTTCAATTACCTACCGTACGGCTTCTAAATTGTAAGCGATCTTGTCTAAACGAGGGTCTTAGCTTTAACTTTTCATTACGCGCAAATCTATACGAAAATTAATTTATTTATTAGGATCTACAAGAGTTTAAGAACACGGTATTTGATATGTAACCCAGATAACTATCATTGTACTCACACATTACTCGTTAACCATACGAGTAACAGACTTACGTTATGTTATTATTCTGAAAATCGGAACTACGCCCATCTGAAATGTTATATAGCTATGCGAGTTATATAAGAGTTTTATAAATTCTTTTGTGTCGATATTGGCTATATCAAAAGGCTTATGAACTGTCGTGTTCACGTGATTGGATTTTTTTGATCAGAGTTTCTTTTCTCGTATATTCAATGTGCAATTTTTATATTTCCACTTTAAAATAGGTATTGGTAAAAATAGACACCCATTATTTTAAGGTGTAGGATTTTCCGTAATGGAAGAAGTTTTAAAAATGAAGCTAATGTTATTATGGTCCCATAATAAGGTCTTCATCACATGTTTATTTTCTTCTATACAGATTGGATCATTTTTTATGATTAACCTCTGCCTAGTCGTCATTGCCACGCAATTTGCCGAGACGAAGAAACGCGAGATGGAAAGAATGAGAGCCGAAAGAGCTCGCTTTACATCCACTTCAACATTAGCCTCCTCAACCAATAACAGCGAACCTGCAACGTGCTATGCAGAGATTGTGAAGTATGTGGCGCATTTGTATAGAAGATTCAAAAGGAGAATTGCCAAGAAAATAAGGTGAATCTTTGAAAAGCTCCTTTATTATGTCTTTATTATTGCCTATATTTTCAATTTCATGATAGTATAAATCTCAGTCCATTTTCCAATCCAAGTTTATAGTCCAGTCCAAGTTTAATATAATGTCCAACTTCCATAATTATTTCACAACTATATAATATTGTGCCAGTGTACTTTTGGTTAGCTTGCAATATAAATTTTGAGAATAAATTATCGTAAATTGTTTTTTTATTATGATGCTAATTTTGATATCAGATTAAGATTTGACTGTGACTACTAAATACGAGAATTGGGCCGCTGGTAACTAAATATGTACAATTCTATATTTTACCTACCAAAGTAAACTTTAATTTCTGCTCAAACATCAATTTAGATTACTCTGTAGTCACAATAGCCTTTGTATCGGTATATTTCCGTCAATCTTTCTCTATTCACTAACAACCAAACATTTCAATGTATCTGTTCCAAACAATATGATACTATCTGAGCAACTTGACTCGTTCGTTATTCTGTTCCGAAGAATGTTTGCATATTTTAGTGAACAAAATCACGGTATAGAAAATGTTCATTTTCTGTTTGCAAATCTCTTTAGCCAGGCGTTGCTGATTCCCAGAATTTGTTTAAAGAATGGATTTGTTTTCGTAATGTATACATACGTTCGGAGTATCTTGTTGCCTCATACATTATTAAGATTACCGTGTTTATTGTTTATTTACGTTCTTGTTTGGTATTTTATTTGTAGCGTTGTAATTCCCATCGTTTCACGTGATTTCATGTCCAATTAGTTTCGTACTCTACTCTCCTCTGTGATTAAAGACCTCTCGGCGTCTAGTTGTTCACAATAGGAACATTCAACTAATTCGAATAAATAAGACAGTACAGTCCGTTCCTTTCTACAAAAAGCAAAATATCTGAAAAATTGCATCATACTATATTTTGAGTAAACGTGAATAAAATGTTATGTACAGTCAGCGTCACTATTTGGTTACCCCTCTAGGGTTTAGACTTATTTTTTACCTTTTGTTTATTTTCTGGAACAAATATGTAGCCTAAGACGAATTAGGTACACACTAATGGTAAAAAAACTTAAAATACTATCTTACTGATTCAAAGTTTAATCTTTAAACTCCAGATGGTTACCCCACCATTACCAAAAAATTGAATTGTACAGTGATAATTACCGTACAATGCAATATTTCGAATAAAATTATATCTATAAATATGGTACCTAAAAACATACAAAATATTGGTTACAATTTACTTTGTAAATTACTCAGGCTGTACCGCTATCAGCGAGCTCAGATGCAATGGGGTACCAGCAAAGAGACTCTTCAGTTGCCGTCGAATAAGCCAAAACAACATCATCCTTGCTGCCCTAGAGCCAATCCACAGGTAAGAAAAATATATTTAAATATACAGATAAATGAATGACGTTGCCTCTTTTATAATTATATAGTTCTATATAATTATAAAAGAGGCAGTCATATATTTAACTACGACTAAAACTCACTTGGATAAGAAAACGTATCCAAAGATTCCAGAGAAGTTGCATATAAATTAAAACAATATAAAATTAAGTGCGCATGATATGTACATGATAAAATTAAGGAAAATTTTCAATTTTCATAAATAATGTTTAACAACTAGTTATTATTAAAATGAATGAACTAGAATGTTACTCGAATGTATCTACTAGCCATCCACAAGACAATTCTCCTAAAATATTTCAAACTTTAATATCCTCTTCATTTGAACTCCAGGTGACAAAATGAATAAGTTATTCTTGCCTAAAATTCAAACTTTCTCTTCACGTCAAAGTCTCCAAGGACTTGAATTACATTGTAAATTAGGGAAGGACTCGTACAGTCACGTAGGCGGGATGTATTGTCATTCTCTTGGATGAGCACGAATATCATTTTAAATAACTTGAGCAGCATTTGAAAATTTATCATACGAATATGCCTGATCTTAATTAATTGGAATGTGAAGATGAAATAACACATCAAAAGATAAAAGGCAAATAAACGTGCCACAAAACACTAGTCTTTCAATACTGACATGGTTGCTACGAGCACGAAACTGCTACGAAGTTTCGTAGCAGTTGGTAGGTAACGTTAATGACGTAATGATTTCTTTATTTCGTACACACTCATAATATATCTATAATATATTACCCATTACGAGCGTACCCATAGCAAATTTGGTTTAATATATCTGAATGGGACATAAATGAAATAAACCGCGTATGTGTATAAGTATGTAGAGCATTAATTCACATACATTGCTAAACTGTCTTATATCCATTTTGAAACTGATTGATCAGATTACAGTTTAAACGTCGTAATGGATACTCATAAATTGAGACGAATTACGATTTTTTATGAGCCAAATTGAATATGTCGGAAAGTTAATACTTTGTACGTAAGAAGAAACAGTTTGAAGTTGCCTTTGTGAGTTTATGATGCTTGATTGCCTACCTTCACATAATTCTAAAATGAGGATATATTCCAAGAAAATAATTTACTTCCATGAATGAAGACTCATATTACACGTCTCTCAACAAGTCTTACTATTATTTTGACAATCTGTTTCAATCCAGTATAAAGCGTGTTATCTAGTATCAGTACTAGAAACTTTTTGGTTGGTTGTCCATGCCCAACATTTCCAGATAGAAAACATAAACTGGACACGATACTTCAGCAAATAAACAACATTGCTATCTGGGACAAAATAAGATACACAAATAATGAAATTCTTACATTCAGCTTATCTTGTACAGCAAACCAATGGAGGCAAGTGTCTAGAAGAGGGCGGGGAGGAGCCCCTTTCGAGGCCCAGCCTGTTGCGCGTGCCCTCGCTTTCCGCCGCTGACTTGGAGGTAACCTTGACACACTAACGTTTCCTTTACAGGTCCCTACTTCCTGTGAAACAAGATTCACGTAATGTTGTGCTTGTGGGGATATTAAGGAATGTGTTTAAATTTGCCATCGTTTTCATCACATTGAGCAAAAATAGGTTCCACAAATGTTTTATAATTTTTTTATAAGAGAAGTTTCAGAAGTACGTTTGCAGTATTGGCAGTAGTAGCCATAAAAACATAACATCTAAGTGTATAGAATGCCTCAAAATGTTTTCTTTCAGCGAAATACTTGTTCAAGCAAACCGAACTGGGTATTTTAACAAGCCTAAACCAACACTCATTGCTGTAATCAAACGCCTTAAAAGGTTTCGTTGGCTGAAACTAATTCAATTTGAGTTTTGTTCTATATTGATTCTATTTAGCGCCTTATATTATAAAAGTGCTCAAATCAGTGAAGAAAAACTTTTCTAGAACCAAAATTCGAAGGCATGTGTAAAGTAAACATTTATTCAGAAAAAAAAAATACTAACTTACCATCTATCTAACAATATACTACTTATAGTAAGTAGTATATTGTAACATGGACATATTGAGCACCCGAAACAATGGTTTTAATGACAGAAGAGATTGCAATAACTATTTATGTCTCTCTTATTTATTTTCTCTTCTGAAGACAAAACATTTATCTTGGTGCTCATGCCGGCCGGGTGTTTTTTATGACAGAATGCAACGAACCTCTCGCTCTTATCGCCACCATCGCTGGCTCGGCGAAGGTCCTCAGTGATGTTTAGCGACACAGTTCTTCTCCACAATCCAAATTCGCCACATGGAGCGCATCCTCATAACGTATGCTCTTCAGAAAAGATGACTCAGACAGGTTAGTACTTAGAATGTTGACTCTAAATAGCCTATTAAGAAGCCTTAGTGCTTCTTAATAGGCCCTACTTCCGTGACACAGGGTTTTCATTTCAACTAGAATAATTGCGTAGTAAATTCACTATGAGTTAAATTACCCAAACCTGGGTCACACAAGTGGCACTTTGACGGGCACATTTTTTTTAAAGCACTGACTACATATCCAACTGCAAGGATCGAATTTTCTTAACACGTTCGAGTGCGGTACGTGATTGTCAGAATGTTTGCAGTGTGAAATGACACAACGTATGATGTCGTTCAAATATAATACTTTGTATTAGACACCTAATACAAAGTATTAGATGTCTAATACAAACCAATACAGCTACCTCTTACCGTCACATCATATACAAATTTCAAATTCGTACCGTCTAAGATTAAATTATGAGAGGTGATGTCAATGTGTGGTGACCCTCACATATACGTCTCCCGACCCGTTGTCGCTCTAGTCAAGTAATGCCGGTTTGCCGCCAGTTCGAGGCAAAACATGTGAATAGTCGATATGTTTTTATATTTTGAAATTGACGAAACGTATAAACAAACTAGAGACGTATGCAGACGTTACTGCCACAAGATACCTAAATATATCTAATAAGTATCGCACTACGTATACAGACGTCATCTTGAAATGTATGGGATTTTTTAGTGTCAAATTACGAACCACCGCTAATCGGACACCGCGCTCGAACGTGTTAACTTTGACAATCAGAAACATTTGCACCATACAAAAAATAAAATTAATTACTTATTCTATCTTTGACTAATAGAATCACATTACAACACGATCATAATAGTTAGTTAAATGTTACATACCGTCTAAGTTAAAGACACCTAATTTTAGTGTTAACTTTACTGGTGCTACTCTACAAACTTTGCTCCTGAAACAGATCATGGAACTTTTTAATGATTGCAATGCATTTGTAGATTCATTGATTCAACGTGACTGGCTTAAGTGCCCGAGCGGTGGTGAGTCTAGTAACGGTAGTTCTAGACAAGATCCCTTTACTAATAAACGTTAAAAAGACAGTAATACGCGTTTATCAGTAAGGGGGTCAGATTAGACGGGCATGCGTGATTCTTCGCTTCTTCAATATCTTTCTAGAACATATAACACTAGGTTTTTATGTTTCACTTTACTCTTTCAGCACAGGCATCTCTCTTTCTTTATCTTTTTTATGTGTTTGGAAGCATTTAGGTTTACAAAGATATAATTTCCTCAACCAGTAAAAAAAACTCTGACCCAGAGGTCTGGGGAGGTCTTGATATTTCTTCCATACAACTATTTAGCTGATCGTCTATAAATAATTTTGATAAACAAATTATATCAGATAATTCCCATATAAAATGCTTTCGAAAAATCCTTAGTACTCTATCTACATTATAAAGTAGTGACACATTTGTACGTGGCGTAGAGTTCGACCTGCCGACAGACACAGTGGAGGAGAGAGCGGCAGCCGCTGGGACCATGTCGTGCCAAGAGTTGCTGGCTCTCTCCGGAGCGTTGTCAGCTGCGCTACCGACGGGACAAGTAGCCCTCGACTCCTTCTTTGAAGAGCTCACCAAGGGGATAAGCAAGAGGGCCGGAGACGAGAAAGGAGACACAAAGGTAAGAAATGGCTTTTATTTTATATTGAGTACTGCACCTGTAGCCAATTTGACGTACAATAAAAAACTAAAAAAATACTTTATATGCGACTGACATACGCAAACAAAAAAGTTATCACGTAATTTTTTGCAATTATTTACTTTGATTTCTATCAAGGATGGTTCTTTGGACAAGGTTTTATCGCCACAACTCATTAGGGAGCGCTGTTCAATACTATAATTTTGTAACTTCTCTCTGTTAGCGACATCGCAAAATAACATGTCAATTTATCTGAGACCCCTGGTGTGCGCGTGATTTGAAAATAAAGTGCGTTTTCTAAGGTCTAAGATCAATTTCATCATTATTGATTCAATTACCGTGTTGCCAAATCGAATAACATGACGCAAGAGGTAGGTTTGTTGGACCGATGTCATCATAATGGCTCTCGGAAGTCGGTGGATGGACCCAAGATCGTTCGTCACGGCACTCTTTATGGCATATGTACAACAGTGGACTTCTTCAGCCTATTTATAATGATGAACCATGTTCAAAGTATTATCCATAGTCAACAGTTAGCCCAATCTACTCTAAGTCTGCAAATTAGTAAAATGTCTTCCAATAACAAGTTACTTATTCCCTGAACGAAATACATAGTACAAGTTTGCTTCTCAACTTCTCAAAGCCGTAAATTGACAAGCCGTGGATAGCGGTATAATTACTAGACTCTCAAACAGAAGCCGGTTAACGTTAGTTGATTTCAGAGCTGTTTATCTATCCACAAACTAGCGGCAACTATTGTCAACTGAGACGTGATTTTAAAGTTCCATTCGTTGTTTTCGAGGCAAGACGTTAATTTGAAAACAATTTTGTTAAATTTAGAAGAGAACCACAAATTTATAGTTTACACACAAATTCAACCTACTCATCCCACATTCGTCGAATATAAGTTTATTTGTAGGTATTTTAGCAAATAAGGAGCAATATAGTTGGTATTCATTGGAAATTATTTAATTTGATGATATTACCAACTTCTCAAAGCCGTAAATTGACAAGCCGTGGATAGCGGTATAATTACTAGACTCTCAAACAGAAACCGGTTAACGTTAGTTGATTTCAGAGCTGTTTATCTATCCACAAACTAGCGGCAACTATTGTCAACTGAGACGTGATTTTAAAGTTCCATTCGTTGTTTTCGAGGCAAGACGTTAATTTGAAAATATAGTTTTTTTGTTAATTTAGAAGAGAACCACAAATTTATAGTTTACCCACAAATTCAACCTACTCATCTACATTCGTCGAATATAAGTTTATTTGTAGGTATTTTAGCAAATAAGGAGCAATATAGTTGGTATTCAAATAATTTGATGATATTACCAGTCGATTCGCGCTAAGAGTACGGCATCGGTAAAAATCAGCACTAGTTCAGCACAAATTAGTTTGCAGGCTATAGCAAAAGAGTCAAGTGCATTTAACTTTTACTCACTGCAGTAAAAGCTTACTGGTGCTGCGGACTTTTAATAAAAGTTTATACAGAAAGTCAAATATTTTGATTTTCAATGGCAGATGAAAACGCTGATGCTACCTAACGATTTTTAAATAATAAGAGAGATAAATTCAGTATTTTTGAGTCGTTTTTTTGAAAGCTCAAATGAAAGTTTTTTTTCTAGACAATAGACATAGAAGACTTCTCATGCTGCGCGGAACTACTCGCGGCCGAAGCAGCCAAGAAGCTGACGAAAAAGACTAGGGTCAAGAACGCCTGCTCCAAGTTCTGGAAGAGGATATCCAGATTCTTTGGGTTAATAAGAAAACATATCAAAAACATCGTCGATCACAAGTATTTTCAGCAAGGTAAGTTGTTTTATTTTTTCAAATGACCGAGCTTTTAACTTGGCTTCTATGCTAATCCAGCAGCAAAATTACAGCCTAGCCTTCACCAATGAATTAAAGTATTTGTAAGTACATTATCTTACACAATAGCATCTTAGGCAAGATCTGGACTCAACGGTTGATGGTGATAATTATTAAAAGCTGTAGGCTTTTCGAGACACAAAATATTATTCACAAAAATATTTCGAGTCGTTTTCTCCACAGTATTGAACTTTTTTATTTGATCATTATACCTCACATTATGTTTCAATATAACTATTTAGAATATTTTTAACATGCCTTCGTTCCACGCCATTGGTTTATTTTAAGTTGTAGGTTCTGGAATAAAGTGGAAGAAATAATTACACGTAAACCTAGCATCGGCGAATCGATGAAATAGATACCGATCTCTTCGACCTTAATAACATTTTATATATGAAAGTAACAGAGCTCTGATTGCTTTCCAAAATATCAAATACACATTTTGTTTTGAAAACAATTATGATTTTATCAGAGTTAGCTTGTAAAATATATTTCAATACTTGGTTGCTCGAAAATTTTACTCACAATACCAGATTTTATAAGAAAAAAAGACAGAAAAAAGTTTGACACGCTTCACAGTTTACAAGGAAAAGACCACAGAGTGCCTATGTCACTAAATAGTCCTACTACTATTATAAACGCGAATGTTTGTGAGGATGGATGTTTGTTACTCTTTCACGCAAAAACTACTGAACGGATTTTGATAAAATTTTACCGAAAAATATTGCTTATACATCGTTATTCTGATTATGTATGTGTATGTGTATGTGTGTGGACTCCCTTTTCCGCACTCAAACTCCAAATTGGTTCATTGTTCGTGGGAGCCCAACTCCGCCCAGAAGCACAGAAGCTTTCTGGGGTCTTCGCAGGCTTCGCGGAGTGACCTTGGGTTGCCAAGGATTTGTGCGCGGTGAGTTGCTACGCCCACGCATTCCAGGATTACGTGGGCAGCTGATTCCTCTTCGGTTAGACATCCTCTGCAGAGTGGGCTGTCTGTGGCTCCGATGTTGTAGAAGTGTTTGTTCAGGGGGCAGTGACCGGTTAGGGTCCCCACGATGATCCGGAGATCTGTTCTTTTAAGACTTCGTCGTTATTCTGATGTACATAGGCTATTTTTATTTTATTTACACATATTGGCTTATAACGCGAGCGAAGCCGTGTCCAGAGGCTAATACTATATAAACCTAAAACTATAACTAAAATCACTGCTTACACGTACCTAATCGTTGTGATTTATCAGTACGGCACTGATGCGTGTTCCTAGCATTTACTATTAAACAAGAATTATTACTTAAAGCACTTGTTTTTACTAGACTTTAATCTATGTCAACAATGATGGTAATACAAAATAATATTTCTAAAAGTCATACTGGTTAAATAAAACACATTTTTTGTTTTAACGGCTATTTGTAGGTATACCTAACCGTAATTAATAGAAGGTACTTTGCAACAATATAATAATACAGTCTATGATGTTTGTGTAATTAAATCCTATATATTTGACTTGCAATTCAAAATACAACGTATACAGCAAGTCTACATCAAGATGCATATTTCAGGGATACTGCTAGCGATCCTCATCAATACGCTGTCAATGGGCATTGAATATCACAATCAACCCGAAGAGTTGACAGTGATCGTTGAAATCAGTAACATTGTGTTCTCGGCTATATTCGCCGTCGAGATGCTTTTCAAAATCGGCGCAGAAGGCCCATTCAAGTATATTTCGAATGGATTCAACGTTTTTGATGGTGTTATTGTGATATTGAGGTAAGAACTTCGGATTGTTATAAAATGTAATAATTTAATTCAATTAATACCCAAAAAATAGTATTTTGCGATAATATCTAATAAGCACAATATTATTGTATTCAGGTACAGTCAAAAAGTAGATTAACCAGTTTTTTTTAATCTTCATTGTACACATAGAGAATACAGACAAAAATCTTCCATATGTACAAAGACGAGCTTAACAACAAGAGTTCTGATTCTTATAACTCAAATATTTCTGGAATTCGTACATTTTCTTCAAAATATTGGGATACATTTGAAGATCCACCTTGACCCTTACTACTAACTAAAGAAATAATTTAAAGTTAGAATTTACTTTGTACAACCGAAGAAAACTAACATCGACATACTCAAATTGATCATGTACTTTTATTACTGACTGTAACTTATGTTTGAGCGTCGCTCTCAATTGTTTTTTTTTCAGTGCGTTTGAACTAGCCCAAAGCTACGGCCACGGTCATGAAAAAGAAACAGCAGGCAATTCTGGACTATCAGTTCTACGCACATTCCGACTGTTGCGTATATTGAAACTAGTGCGTTTTATGCCAAATTTGCGACGACAACTTTTCGTCATGCTTAGGACCATGGACAATGTGGCCGTTTTTTTCTCATTACTTGTCCTATTCATCTTTATATTCAGGTAAATATCTAAATATCTAAAATTGTAAATATTTAGTTAAGGTTCTAAGTATAAAGTTACCAACTTAAGATATCGACTTAATTAACTTGAAATATAAATTGAAAGCTTAAACGAAACTAATAAATTGCATGTAATTCCACTCAAAAGCACTCCAAAACAAATTAAAGGAATAAGTTAAATTTGAGTTAACCAATGAAAATCCAAAACTGCTATTGAAATTTATAAGTTGTTTGTAAGTCTTTTGAAAATAACTTTCTTCTTGCCATTATTTTTATTTGCCAACCTTCAGAAAAAATACTGAGCTGTTTTTGATTTATTAAAACTTGTTGACTTAAATCTATACCTACTATGATCTGTGATTAGCTGGCCTTAGGCATTTATCTCTAATAGTTATTTGTGGATCCTCAAGTTCCCTATTGTAACGTATCTCATACATGTTGGTAGCGAGTAGAGATCCTTCCCTGGCAATCACTTAATGATTGCTCATTCATTTTTCCGTAGCCAAAGAAGATTTATTCGACTCTCCATAAAAATATGAAATTCTGAATGTCTTTACTGTCACACCCGCATCCCTTAACCTGTGCACTAACTGTGAGTGATTTCTCATATTTCTTTTCATTTGTACACTTATAATGTGTATCACTTCTATCTTCAACATCCACTACACACCGCCACTTTCACACTCTTCACAACTTTTCTATTATTATATTTATAGTGACTTCACGCTTCTAAGCTTAACCTCCACTCTTTATTTGTATCTGCACTTACAACTTTCTTTAGACTCTACCCACACGGTATGTATTTATATATCCCCTATATATTTGTATTGACCTTTATAATTAATCGAAAGGTGAAAAGCTATGGTAATCTAATCGTATATTGCGTGGTAACGTTCAGCATCCTCGGTATGAACCTCTTCGGGTGCAAATTCTGCGAGAAAGACGAAGATGGCGATCCAGATTGTGACAGGAAAAACTTTGATACGCTCTTGTGGGCCTTTGTCACGGTGTTTCAGGTATTCAACTTTTAAATAAAAGTACCTAACAGACAACCCAGAAACAGACTGTACTTGCAACATTACTAAACGCTTACAAACGGGTCCGTCAACAATCCCATAACATAGGATTGTACAGCGACGGCTAATCGACTAACCACGCGAGTACACAAACGAACGGGCACTTTGCTGCAAGAGGACGGAATAAAACGCGAACACTTTACATACTCAGTGAACTAGAATCCTCGCTTGCAGCATCGTGCGTTGTCCAACAGGCGTTCAGTCGCGTAACAGCTACCCTAGAACCCGCGTAGTGAGATAGATCCATCCGTAACAGATAAATCCAAAACCATCTAGTGTCACGTTCATCAGTTATTCCGTACAGTACTCCCATCTGAAATTGTCGAAGCACTTAGTCAGCGAGCTTGTTGATCGTACGTATGAGTAGGTTGGCTTGAGGGCGTTCGAAGCCGCGTCGCGTGAACCTTCTCGACGATCCTCCACTAAACTCCCACTACTACGACCGCACTTGGTTACAGTATATCTATCACTCTGCATGCCGCTTCTATTATTTTAGTATTTATCGAAATTCGTGGAATGTTTTTATATATTTTTCTCACATTATATTTAATCAGGGTTTTGAAAGCTGTAATTATTTTAAGAGAAAAGTTTCCACAGATTTCGGCATATTCAACACCCTTGTTGTTAACTTCTGTAACAATCTAATTTTCAATTATTTTCCCCTTTCTTGAACTTTTACTTCCAGTTTTTTATTAGACAAATAAAATTGGCTCACATTAAATTGTAATTTTACTCTCTTTTTCTCCATTGCATAAATAAGAATGATATTTCTTAAAAGAATGCATACGATTTGGATGATATTTATTAAAATTGTAAACATAGAAACATTTTCTTTCTTTATTATGAACTATATTTATGCACTCTACTTTCGCCTGTTTCCTTTTTTTATTTTAACATATTGCATTATATTTTTATATAAGTTATCGAGGCAGTATTAAAGAATTAATTAAATAATGGTATGAAAATTAAAGAAAAAATTAATTGGACTAATAACAATGTAATTTAGATTAATTAACAACCCCGTTGTTGGTGGTAGCGTCACAACGGCGATAACACTGCTTAACCAATGAGTATTGGGTCGTTTGTTACTGTTTTCACCAGTTCAGTACCAATAGATGACATATTATTAAAATAAAACTAATTTTACGGTCACTTTTAACCATACTGTGCACAAACAAAACTGAGTTCAAAATAGGTTCCTGAAAATCCGTAACATTAGTGTTATTTATTCTAAGGGTAGGGGCAGTGTTGTCGCTCGCACAGTCGCGTTGTTAGGTTGTCTCGGTCGCGGCGTATGCGCATAGCATTTTCTTTTTCTTTCATTTTTTCATCGGGCCCTCACCGCGCAGTATTCTGGGCATGTATCTATTCGGTGGTAAGTTTTGCAAGTACGTCGAAGACAATGGCACCGAGCGCGACTGTACCTGCCCAGAGATCGTCTCGCACCACCCCAAGTGTGAATGCGACAGGAAACATTTTAATAACATCCTTTGGGCTACGGTCACCGTGTTTCAGGTAAGCCTAGCTCCGACCCTAGACTAGGCACCTATAGTCGGTTTATTTGCGATCCCGTTTCAATATTTTGTTAGAAATTACGCGTATTTCTCGTAACCACCTAAATACTTTATGTTCTCTATTTGTCTTATTTTACAACTTTTGTAGATGTTGTGAATAAAGACGAATTCTTTACTAATTGGATACTGAAACCCATTTAGACTAATTCGAACAATAGAGAGATTCGCTATAGTAAACTATTTTATCTAAGTTTGCGTAATGCATCGTAATGAGCGCTCTTTAGCTAGTGCATCTTGCTTGTAGACTATTTAGTATAGGTTATGCTGGACCCCTTGTTATGCTTGTGTACTCCAACCGCCGTCTGTGTTTTTTTTTCATTATCAGTGTACACTAACACCACAATTCTACACTTGTCTACACTAACACCAGCCAACACGCTGTGCAAGTGATTTTTTTATGAGTTCGAGTTTACTTTTAATAACACAAAATTACATTGAATTTTATAACAAACGCACGACCTACAATATGACAGCACATCTTGCTTATTTTGATTTATTAAACTGAATTAAATACTGGATGATTTTTGATGTGGTAGAGCGACTTTACATGCTCGAGTCAAATGCTCACTTTAATGTTAACGTTACAGGTTTTAACTCAGGAAGATTGGAATATTGTTTTGTTTAACGGTATGGAAAAGACAAGCCATTGGGCCGCGTTATATTTTGTGGCACTAATGACATTCGGGAATTACGTATTATTCAACCTGTTGGTAGCTATTCTAGTCGAAGGATTCAGCTCTGAGGTAAGTGGTGTAGTAAGATCTGTATTCTCATTTCATCTGAATTCGCAAACAAATACTCATGTGTAATTCAATCTTTTAGCGAAATGAGAGGCGGGAACGTGAGCAGAGGGAGTTAGCCAAATCTAAATTGTCAGGCGAATGTTTCTCAGACAACAATGAGCTACAATACGATGAGTCAAATTCTGGATCACATTCCAGCGACAGCTTTTCCCAGGTGAATACATATACAACTTGTAACAATGTTTTAACGAATTTAAATTATTTTAATTGGTATACATATCATAAATAATTGTTCCTTATTTTATAAAACTTAGTGTTTTATAAAATAATAAAATAACTTAGTGTTTTACAAACAACTATTAAAGTAAGTTTCAATGATCAATGTGGATCAACCTACTGGCAATTTACAAAACATTTTGTTAGAGATTTGAACTGCCTTTGAGTTATATTTTTCACGTAGGACCACAAAAGTAGAAACCGTCCGTGTCTACAGCCTGACAACCCAATTATGTTCCAATATTTTTCCCGCAGAATGAAATAAAAAACTACTGGCGGTCGGCGGACGACGTCAGAAAAGCAAAAGGCGACGTGAACGGACATAAGGAAAAGTCGATGCGTCGTCGCAAAACCAAATCCACCCACCATCCGACTCTCTGCAAGGACTGTGCCCAATCCAACAAATGTAATTTACAGAAGGTGAGTTGAGATATTTCACAATTTGGCTCATTTGAACCTTGAAAAAAGGTTCCATTCGCACGGTACGATGTTTGGATTTCGTTTACGAGCTCATTTGGGAACGCTGGTAGTAAATTATGTGAATAATAGAGCGTAAGGTCAAAAGCTGCTTTGAAACCTGGGCTGCTAGGTTTCTATTCACAAACAGAGTTAGTGTTCAAGGCGTTAGCGAAGCGCTTTGATATTCATAAGAGCTTTGACAACACGTGAATCAAGGCCTTGTTGAAATTCAATTTGTTATTTCGGATCGTACCCTAATAAGATTGTTTGGGTCTACTTATTTTGAGACAACAAATCTCTATCGAGATTTACTTTGGCGAAATCAATAGGCATCTGTTTTTATGAAAGGTTTGAAAGAACTTGCCTGCCAAATTTTTTTTTTTTTTTTTTTCTAGAAAGGCATTTACTTTGATTCTTCTGCATTTCAAAGTCGAAAATGCATAAATCTAGTTTTATTTGTATCAAGGTTATCCGCTGCGAGGCGGGAGGCCGGCTGTTATTTGTAAAAATTAAGAGCATCGTAACGTGGCGCGGGCTGTCCTTTTATAAATGCTTGTAGATGTAACTTATTTATTTATTGACCTACCAAACATCATTAAGTTATTTATGTTATTTTATTCAAACCAAATAGTTTTTAAGGAGTGTGTATAAGTATATGAGCTTTACCCTTAAAAACTATAAACATTTATTTATCCAGGAAAAGATGCTAGCAAACAATGCCGGCAACGCTGATGCCTCCGCATTACCGATGATAACGCACACAGCCGCAACGCCTCAGGATTCACCTTCCACGACGCTAGAGCCAGGGGCTACTTTCAGAGATTTCAATATGGCTTTGAGCTTAGAAAGGTCTTCTATGCTATCGAGTTTGGATTCAATCGATCGCACCTCCGTACGTAACCAACAGCAATAAACAAAATCATGAGTTTTTCACATTTGCAATGCATTAGTTTTTCTGCAATAGGTTCTTTATTTTATAATCCGTATTGAAGAAGCCTCAGTAGAATTAAAAACACTGACATGGCTCTTAAAATTAGGAATTTAAAGTTAAAATGGATCGAGGCATTCTAAGATCGTTGGTCATTGCACTCTATAGGGGAGGCCTATGTCCAGCAGAAACTTATTGTATAAGTCCTCTGTTGATAATGATGATGACCTTTATCAATGGTTGCATAGTTTGTTATTTTAAGCCTTGAAAATATACAACATACATAAGAACTTCTAAATTTATAAATATAGCATACAATTTTCAGTGTGCAAGCATACCAGGTCTGCTGAAGCCTCCCAACAGCTACACACTAACGCTCCATTCGGCTCAGCTCGGCGCCGAGAAAGCCAGACTACCTATGTCCTTGGCCCCTCCTACTCTTAGTCTCGCCCTCCCTCCGCTGACCCTCGCCCTACCCTCTGTAAGGTCCACATCTCCTACCACTACCCCAACTACCCCGAAGTCCCCACTTCTACTAGAGAAGCACCTGCAAGTGACCATCGTGAAGGAAACGGATGAAAACAATTTGAATACCAGTGACAAGTCCACTCTTCTTAGTTCGCAAAAGTAAGCATCTTAATGTTTTTCTATTTATTTTCAGGTATAGAACTTTTGCTCGTAAGGTGTAATTTAGACTTTTACAAGAGTAAAGGTACTCTATCTCAGCCTTCGTGACTACTGTCTGAATATTTGAAAGTTCGCTTGAGAGCACGATATATTGTGCATACTCTTCATACTCTTCCACAACATTAATAATTATATTAAATTGTAGGAACATCAGTATTGTAGGTGCACCAGCAAACGGCGAAGATAAATGCAAGGTTCAGAGAGGATATAGTTGGAGATTATCTAGACCAAGCCTCAGAAGGAAGCCTAAACAAAGAGCTGGGTCTGATTCCGATGCCGTTGTATTGAACAATGGAAGAGATCACGCTGTTTGTAACGGTAACAAAAATGTCTACAATTTAAACAGTTTTTTTTTTTACTTTGCATCATCAATTTCATATTTTCTTATAGGTTCAAGTCTACGAAAGAATGACATTCTTTTATCATCATCAATGGTGATTAAAAATGACACTCAGTCGGAAATACCCAACAATAGAACACGGGCACAGTTGCCTGCCCCAAAAGTTATAGCACCAGCAGCTAGGAGAGTATCCGCACATAATGCGCCCTTATTGCCTGATGTAAGTTTTTTTTTTACTTCTACAGAAACATAGACAAGTCTTGTACTATGTCCATAAACTTTCATTAAATTAACCTACATTATCAGGTTTCATGGAAGGTTCCGGAAGCTGGCTTCATTGCGGATTCAGCGATTCGATCAGATAATGTAAAGTCTCCCCCACACAGACTGTCACTTACCAACGACTATCTGACAAGTAAGCACTCCTGAAACATGTTTATTTTATTACGATGACTATTTACCTCTTTTGAATAATCTAACAGCTACGCGTTTCAACGAAAACCATTAATGATACTCAATAATGGTTTTGTCTATTAATGATACTCAGTTTATTTTGTTTGTGGTTTTACAAAATATTAATTGAAAATCCCGAACATTAATGATCTCATAAAATTTATATTTTGTGTAAAGCCGGGTGATACTAATTTTCAAACCTTTTGATGACCAAAAGTAGCACTTGTGTTATCCTAGGTCACGTACTGTTTACCTATTCCAAGATTCATTTAAATTAGGTCGACGTTTCGGAGATCCTTAGCAACAACCTTCCAAAATTATTGTTCGGTAATATAAATAGGATGTGAATTATTTTATACAGTTACAACAGTGTCGGAAGTCAAAGCCAGCAACCTCATGTCCCCACCCCCGCTACCCGTGGTTACGACAAGGGCGGCGATTAACGACGTAGCTGCTTTACCAACGAGACCGAACATCCAACCTTTACCGCTTATAAAACAAATCAATGAAGAAGTAAGTTACATTGTTTCCGAATAAAGGTCAAGTGCTCATTTCTTCGGTAACTGATAAGTAATTTCTAGGAACATGGGTTCTACGGCTGGTGAATAAATGTTCTTAAATGGCGACCAAACACCTAATGACACAGTGTAGGCCCTCACTCGATGGATGTATGACAGAAATCAATTAATTTGAATGATTTGACCGAAAAAAAACATTATTTTTATGTTTTATTAAACAATTTGACTTGCCAGACTGGCCGCGGTGTGAAAGCAGCATTTTAGATTGCAGATGGGTGATGATGGGTTATAGGTGTATATAGACTGTTCATCGTGGCACTCTTTGGAAAAGGCATATATCCAAAAGTGGATTTCTAAAAGCTGATGATAGATAGATAGTTACATTTATTCAAAAAGGTTCACATATAGTATTTCTATAATGTTGTAACCACGTAAACCGAGGTAGGTTTGTGTTGGTTACTCATATTTTATTTGCTAATTACATTAGGTACATTTATCTTAACCTACCTAAGCGGGTGCGTAAGGTATATAAAAACGACATCTCTTACTCACAAACAGGTAATAGCAGTGGGTAGGTATTTACTTTTATCCTTTCTTTTGGAACGTTCACTTTTGGATAACAATTTTTAGTTAATTAGCTTGCATATACCTCGTATACATTTGAGTACCAAGGTTGGCAGTGAAGTTTATGATGGGGCTAGATCCTTCGCTATGATATCTTGACCGACTACACGAACGATACACAGATTGTCTCAAAAACAACCCACTGACCTAGAAACGCGAGAATTAACCAGTTGAATATTGTTTATTCACATAGTTTAAAAAAGAAAACATTTTTTACAATAAAATGGTTTTATCGATATAATAAAAAATATTTCTTTCTGAGGAAATAAGTACCTAACTATGACGAAAACACGAGATAAATTGTCGTGTAGTAAAATATTATCAAATTGATTGAGAAACGTGAAACCTGAGTTCTTGTTACAAATTTGAAGAATAAGAATAATATTAATATTAAAACATCTTTATTATTTAACCAAGGCTACACCACAATTATAAATAGCGTTAGGTTGGGTGGCCTTACGACCGGAGTAGGCCGGAGTTTTTATACTGTATGTAATTTCAGGTTGCGATCAACAATAGCACCAGAATGTGCATATTCTCGTCAAGATTCGACAGAAGTCAGTTACGATTCAAAGATCTCTTTAGATTCATGGAGCCCACAGGCTGTCTGAAGGAGAAGGAGCATCACTCCTTGTATATATTCGCACCTGATAACAAGTAAGTAATTACTAAATTGAAAGTGTAGCTGATTAGCAGCTCTTCATCAGGTGAACGGTCATAGGTTCTTTTCTGAGGTGGGCGCTAATAATCGCGACACTGTTTTTTTTAAATTTCTGCGGGTATTACCGTTCTTTTCCAGTTTTTGCACTATGTTTTTGACCCAAATAAATATATATATGAGTATTTTTATACTTAGTGCGTAGAGATTTGAAGATACCAATTAGGGGGTAGTCAGAAGCACCTCTAAACATTGTCTTTGGTACATGCCCGCGTTTTCTCAGAAGTTAGCATACCTCGTAACAGTTTGCAAGACCGTCGCCGCTTGTTGGAACACTTGCCTACTGCTAGCACATGCCTTCAAACTTTTTGGTTCTAGAACATGCTAGTTACATCCCAATGTTTTCCTTTACCGTTTTGTGCACGTGTTGAACTCGCACAAAATTTCTTTGAATGGAAAAATGCATTATTCAGAGTTTGAACAGAGTTACACAGTCTAATTAGTCAAAACCAAATAAGACCTTAATTTTTTTGAAAAACAAGCATTGTCGGGCGTTCAAAATCAATAGCAATTAAATTATTAATCTGTGTTTTGATGAACAGTTGTTGATGTTAGATGCTATGTTGATAAAACACTATGTAGGGGAGAAGGAGGAATCTTTGAACCCCCTGTTCAAAGATTCCTCCTTCTTACCTGAAGAACTTCACCTTAGAACAAACGAGTTTACGTTGTACAAAGTATTGTCTGAAATAAAAAGTTATTATTATTATATGTTTGAATGCAAAAGTAGCAAAAAATATATTGCCAACACGACAGCACCGACCTGTCATTAGAAGCGTCTATGTGCGAGCGCGAAAAACTAAGTGAGAGGCCATGTAAGTATTTGGTGTCAAAGATAACATCTGAAAAAAAATAAGATTATTGATTGAAGATTTGGAGAGATTGATAAGTGGAACTTTGCTTACCGTATGTATGGATAATTTATACTCTGTAGTCAAATGCTTACTATCCAGCAAATAAAGTATCATTAAATATCTTCATTAAGTAAAATCATTTAGGTTCCGAGAATTTTATCACTGCGTTATAATAACACAGCTAAAGTATGTGAGATACATACTACATACATATTTTGTCTATCCCTAAATCAGTAAGAAAAGCGAAATGATTTTCTTGAAAAATATTCCACATACCATTTATAACAAAAATATTCATAATATGTATAATTTTATGAAATTTCACAACCTATAATTTTAAGAGGTTTACAATATTTACTGCATTTATACTCTGACCGTACATCTTAATTCGTTTCCTCACGGATCTACGCACTTCTAGCTAGACTAGTTTACTTCAGCTACTTCCACAGCATTATGTCGTACGGTATAAATACCGTGCTGCAGAACGAGGGCTGTTCGAGCAATTTATAATATGGTTTAAAGAAAAAATATTATGT
This sequence comes from Perizoma affinitatum, assembly GCA_961405105.1. Classification (NCBI taxonomy): domain Eukaryota; kingdom Metazoa; phylum Arthropoda; class Insecta; order Lepidoptera; family Geometridae; genus Perizoma; species Perizoma affinitatum. The sequence goes on from OY560199.1 coordinate 4,355,501, forward strand.
CATTTCCTTGTCAATACATCTATGAAAATCTGATGTATGATCACAAAAATATTAATTTGTTTAAGAAATAAAGCGATAATCACAATGTTAATAACAGAAATAAAGATAAACTCGATGTTGCCACTTGTAGACTCCATAAAGTTAGTAAATCGTTTAAAGGGCAAGGTGTACGCTTTTATAACAAACTGCCAAGAGATATACAACAATTAACAGATTTAAAAACGTAATTAAAAAAAACTTTATAAAAAGGCATACTCTATAATAACTGATTATTTCGATGATAAAAAATCTTGGGATTAAAAATGCTTGTTTTCTTGCCTTTCGCGGAAGAACAGGCAGTAGATAAAACCGACGTTACAAAGTGATCCTTGTGATTTTAATGAATAAATGAATTTTGACTTTGACTTAGTATTTACAATTTTGCATCATGGTTAGTCGTAGTTAACGTCTTTTTATTTAGAATGAATCTCATTCTAAATAAAAAGACATATTTTTTTCAAAATAAATACTAAGCCAAGACATACATTCTACTTCCAGATTTTATTAAGTGGAACCATGCTATAGGTCATTCTAGGCAGCAATAAAGTTTCCTATTCATTGAATTTATGAAAAATCGAATATCGAATATCGGCTCAGTATAATGGATGTTCTTAGCTAGTTCGTAGCGCCTGACTGAATAAAGATTTCCGAAGAGTGAGCTAGACCTACTTGAAATTATATTAAACCTTACTTCTCATACTTTATACTTTAATATTTCTTATATATATATACTTTCATACTTTAATATTTTTTCAATACAGGGTCACCAAAACAAGGCTATGCCTAGTTAAAAAAATATATTTTTGTTAACTAACTAACACCACTAGCACGTGCTTGCAATTCCATTATCCTATTGCAAATAAGTATGATAACAATGGGTCTTATTCTTAAAACAAATGTATTCTAGAATTTAAATTATCGTAGTTTGATCTTAAAATAAATGTATTCTATTATATTCTTCTTTTTTAATATAGGATGAGAAGGTTGTGCGTGTGGATGATATCGCGAGGCTGGTTCGACAATATCGTCCTATTATTTATCGCACTTAACTGTATAACACTGGCCATGGAGCGTCCAAATATTCCACCTGATTCTAAGGAGAGAGCTTTTCTGTCAACTGCAAACTATGTGTTTACTGTTGTGTTCGCTGTTGAAATGTTTATAAAGGTACGTCAATCCAGCACTTTAATTTGAAACCGTACTCGCTGAAGCCGTGTTCCAGCGCCAACTAACTGGGGCAACTTTAATCGAGAAAGTGAAAGTAAATATCAACATTGAAATGAATTATCTCAACAGAGCAACTGAAAGTTTCTGTGAATTTTAACATTGTTAATTTTATTATTCAGTATCATCAGTACTGACAAAGGAAAATATAATTTTTCAATGGAAATGTCTGTCATAATAATGTGCGAAATGTTTATTTTTTGTTGAAAGATATAGGTGCCTTTGATCTTGTTTCTTGGTTCATTATTTTATATCGTGGCTATTTTTACGACCATTCTATCCGTCAACAGGAACTAATCATAAAAATATACGACTCCTTGTAGTCCAAAATGAAAAACTATTCTTGATATTTTATATTTCATATACTGTGCCTTTATAAAATTAAAGATGCAATATAAACTTTTTCCATCGTTTATCTTTAAAATGTTTACCAATTAAAGAGTAGCTGTTTTTGTACAGATGATATAAATCTAACGTCCATTCCACAGGTAGTTGCTTCTGGGATGTTCTACGGCAATGATGCATATTTCACTTCAGGATGGAACATTATGGATGGCTCCCTTGTGATTATATCCATTATTGATCTACTTATGTCTCTGGTCTCAGAGTCTAGTCCAAGAATATTCGGCATACTCAGGGTAAGTGGTTCTATCTTAAATGAGTAACTCAAATTGTGTTTTGTCTTGAACTCCCTTGTAAAATGTCGGGGGCAATCTTTTTTTGTCCAGGTATTTAGATTATTAAGATCTTTGCGGCCTTTGAGGGTAATAAACCGAGCTCCAGGGTTAAAACTGGTTGTACAAACTCTACTGTCCTCGCTCCGACCCATCGGGAACATTGTTCTGATCTGCTGCACATTCTTCATAATTTTCGGCATCCTGGGAGTACAGGTAAGGTTCATACACACCTTTTTCATTGTTTTAAATAGTTTTTTTTTTATTATGAGCTCTGTAAACATTGACTGCTGTAACAAAAAATATAAAAAATATTGAAAAAGCTAATAAAACTTTTAGTATTTTAAATCTACCTATAGCTCAATACTCAGCTAACAGAATAGATACACAAACCCTGGGTAGTTCTAATGGCACAAATTTATGGGAACCGGTAATATTGTACTGGTACATTTTAACCGGTACGACATGAGTGAAGCATCGGTCAGAAGCTAGTTAATTAAATAGTGGATTTTCAGTCACGTTTCTTGAGGAACACTTAGATAATTTATCGTCCATGTGCTTTATGTGCAGGGGCTGTCATGGGTTGTTTTCATAAAATCTTTCAGTTTAATGAGAATGCCAAGAACAATAGCATAATTTCGATATATTTTCAGCTGTTCAAAGGAGCATTTTTCTACTGTGAGGGTGCGAACATAAAAAGCGTAAAGAACAAGACTGACTGCCTCGCTATAGATGGCAATGTGTGGGTGAATAGAAAGTACAATTTCGACGATCTGGGCAAGGCTTTGATGTCACTGTTCGTACTAAGCTCGAGAGATGGATGGGTCAATATTATGTACACTGGATTGGATGCAGTAGGCGTGGATCAACAGGTAAGTCTCTTATGGGATTCGAGAGTAGATGAGCCATTTGAATTTCTAAGCAAACAAACGATTTTTCTCAGATTTAGTTATAACTTTTACACTAATAGGTTTTTTAGGTAAATTAATAGGTTTTTTAATATATCCTTGATAAGTATGTTTGAGATTTTAATAGTAATCAAGTTAGGACTTGATAGGTAGCCTAGGGGCTACATTATTTTAGCGATTAGATTATTGCAATATGAGCATCATATTAGGATGCATGAAATTGAGAATAAAGCATGATTTAATTTCGAGCGAAAATATCAACTCACAAACAACTAATTTAAACGTAGCGCATGTAAAATTAACAATGGACATTTATTTACGAATAAAAAGTACTTTTATTTCGCAGCCAATTGTAAATTACTCTGAATGGCGTCTGTTATACTTCATTGCATTTATATTGCTCGTCGGGTTCTTTGTGCTAAACATGTTTGTCGGAGTTGTCGTCGAGAACTTTCACCGATGTCGCGAAGAACAAGAAAAGGAGGAAAGAGTCCGTCGGGCGGCAAAACGAGCTCTGCAAATGGAGAAAAAACGACGAAGTTAGTAAAACTTTATTTCCCACGAAACATGCGATCGTTGTACCAATAAAAGTTATATATTATACGACAAATATATTTTCGGCAAAGTGCTTCATAAAAGTTGCCCAGCCGACAACGAAGTTTGTTTTACCATAAATGTTAATTTCATGTTGTTTGTTTCAGAAATGCACCAAAGACCTTATTATGCAGATTACTCGCACTACAGATTATTTGTCCATAATGTAGTCACTTCCAAATATTTTGACTTAGCCATTGCTGGAGTGATCGGCCTGAATGTTGTCACAATGGCTATTGAGTACTACAGAATGCCACCAGCATTGCAATACGCATTGAAAATTTTCAATTATTTCTTCACTGCGGTTTTCATCCTAGAAGCACTGATGAAGTTAGTGGCTCTAGGCATAAAGATATACATGAAAGACAAATGGAACCAACTGGACGTGGGCATTGTTATATTGTCTATAGTGGGCATCGTTTTAGAGGAGCTTGAATCTAATATTATTCCAATAAACCCAACAATAATGAGGGTGATGCGAGTTTTAAGGATTGCAAGGGTATTGAAACTGCTAAAAATGGCAAAAGGAATAAGAGCTTTATTAGACACAGTGATGCAAGCGTTGCCGCAAGTAGGCAACCTGGGGCTTCTATTTTTTCTACTATTTTTCATATTTGCTGCTTTGGGGGTGGAACTATTTGGAAGACTAGAGTGTTCTGATGAAATTCCATGTCAAGGTAAATATCACATCTCCGATTCTTAAACAAGAGGGATAAAGCAGTTTTTGATGTTACGGAATTAGACATTTTGAGATAACAGTTGAACGTGTGTAGGATGTAGATATCAGCATCTTGTTTTGCACAAGAAACCTTGTCTTTAGTTGGAATCGTTCCAATAAATATAGTATTGATAAATTTTATAGAGGGACGAATACATTAACCAACATGCTCATTCGATTCCCATTCTATGAAAATGGATATCTAATCTAGGCGGTTTAATGCTACAAAGCAACTTTGCTCTGTAGCATTTAATGGTCAATCTGAAAGTCCATTCTGGACTTCTCGAGTAACCAATTACATACAATTAAAAAATAACTCCAATAAAACATTGGTCCAGAATTTTCAGGGCAGCCAATGTAAGCGACTATATCTTTTGCAGGTCTAGGAGAACATGCCCACTTTGCAAACTTTGGCATGGCATTTCTCACGTTGTTCCGAGTGGCCACTGGCGACAACTGGAATGGTATAATGAAGGACACTCTTCGGGAGGACTGTGACAGTTCCGTGGATTGTGTTAGAAACTGCTGTGTTTCCACCATCATAGCACCAATTTTTTTCGTGGTTTTCGTTCTTATGGCGCAGTTCGTGCTTGTCAACGTTGTTGTCGCTGTAAGTAATAACTGCAATAGCATAATGTGATCAAAATAAATTGCAGCAATCTTACGGCTCTATTCTTCCAACAGGTGCTGATGAAACATTTAGAAGAATCCCATAAGCAAATGGAAGATGAAATGGACATGGACGTAGAGCTGGAGCGGGAACTGGAACGCGAAGCAGATGACGAAGAAGACCGAGCCCTGTGCCGCGCCCTCGAAGAGTGCGTGAGTCCCCCACGGCCCATCAGCAAGGTGCCCTCTCTACCGGCCGATTTCATATACAGTGAACCAAAACAACCGTTGCCCTCTCCTAACCGCAGCAGACGACGCACGATGCATTCCCACCACGCATTACTACCCGCAGCATTGCCCCCCAGGCGGGCCTCTCTATCACCCCATGCGTTCAGTCGCCGCCGGCAAGACTCCACTACCTCGGAAGCGCCCGCCGCGCTCTACGAGGAGGATGCGCGTTTTATTGACGCCGACGACATCGAAGAGCTGGAGCCCGGCAGCCCGCCACCGGCGCTTCGCCGCGACTCCCTCGTGCAGAACCGGCGCCAGCGCGTCGACAAACGCAACTCCCTCCGTGGAGAGGAGGCCCGCCTGCTTCGACCCGTACTTCTCGCCGTGCCCTCCAACAGGCAGAGCCTCAGGCTTACCGGCACCAAGAGGAGGCTTTCCTCAGAATCCTCGCACATGAGCACTGCCTGCGTAACGTTGCGGTCACCGAGTCAGCCGACAACGCCCGAGGTGGTAGACCGGCCGATCACCGAAGAGGAGAAGATTAGAATTGTGATAGCGGAGAGGAGAAAAATGGAGAGCTTGGAGCGACGCGGGGAGCCAAACGAGGGCGGCGCCGGCGCCGTGGAGCTGACGGAACGGGAGCGTGACTCTTAGGGCCGGCGGAGCCGGCCGCACCAGCACCACGAGGTCTACATATAGGCGCGCGCACAGCGACGCGCCTGTTTAACCCCTGTCTCTGTCCTACTCCTCTGTCCTTGAAGGAATGAAATGTGTGTAAGTTTGAACTCGGTTGCAAAGTGTAGTGACTTTTATGAGCTCGATACGTTTATACAGTTTCAGTGCTGCATTCAGTTACGACTGGAAGTTGGTGATAGTTATTGTATGATTAAATGTGATGGTTCTCTTACTTTTCTTCCACGCTTCCTTACTTTACCGCTCGCGGCCGGTTCAACTGATCAAAAGGACTTTTATAAATAATGACTTTAGATAGAAGTTAGAACTAGTCAATTCGTTATGGTGAAACGTTTTCTATGAGAGATAATGTTCACTTTGTAATTTAATTATTAGTACGGTGCTTGCTGTTACAGTTTTATTCGTTATTTATGAAAATAGTTAAGAGTTTCTAAAACTTCAACGAATTGGTTTATAGAGAGTAATCAAAGTAGTTTTTGTTGTGTAACCGCTGACTCATTACATAATTGTATGTTAGTAGTTGTTATTCATTACAGAGAACGATCATTGAATTAGTTATAAAGTAGGTATTTTTAATAATTACCAGTGTAATGTGACATTGACTTATTTCAAGCTAAAATTTTAGCCAACGACTGTCTAGTTTCGTAGTTTTTTTTGTTATTACCTAAATCTTCGTTAGTTATGATAGAACCAATCGTTCGTGGATTAGATAACAGTTCTCTCAAAGATAAAAAAATATCTGACTAAATTAAGTCCTATTTTCTTACAAAAACGTACGTAACTAGTCACTTTAACTGGCAATACGCACACACGAGTTAGACATTAGAATTTAATATAAAAAAACGTAGGTAGTAGTATAATCAATGTTTAGTATAGTTTTCGCCGACAGAGGCTTGAAACTTTTAAGTCATTAGTGTACAATTACTTACCGTGCCAATATATTTTTTTTCTTTATCATCTTTTGAGTCCTTTACTTTTTCAAAATCTCGGCTTATTTTACTTCACGCTTGAGAGAAGTGATGGCGGCCGAAAACATGACCGTATGCCAAACTACTTAAAGTATTAAAAGGAATTTGGATTTAGGCTCTAATGCTAGAATAATTTTGAAAATATGACTAGCGTGTAGTGTGTAATGAAAGTATTTAGATAGAGAAGTCAGCAATAAATTTTATACTTCGACTGTGCCTTTCCTATTTCTAACGTATTAGCTTGTGGATATGAATGTACCTAGTAGACCCTCATTAAATGTTTACTGTAGAGTTGGAGGGTAGACTATGATCCTTGTTGAGACTTTATTAAGTTTTCGTTGTGTAAAGTTTCCCGTGTTATGGAATTAACTTCATCATTCCGAACTACTAACTCTATTTTATATTCAATAAATATTAATGACTTTTAGCATTTAACGTCGCCTTTATTCTTTTATACATTTTCTACTGTCATTTTATAACTTGTCTTTCTATTATCGTCTGATGTCTTCCATTCGTATTCTTCAACTTCAACGCTATCAAATGGAATTTGAATCAGTAGCTACAATAGATTGTAGATATACCTATTTATATTTGAAGTATATTATATTCTAGACAACGTGGTAATTGTTATAAAATATGTATTATTTTCTTCCTCACAATAAAGAAATTGATTAAATGGAATTTAGTAATTTAAGTATAGTATTTTCGTGATAAAAGTAAATTTCGTGATAATGATAAATTATTGTTTTCGGTACTGATTGTGTAGGTAATTATTATTAAGTGTATGAACAATGTTCATAGTTGAGTACACCTGTTAAATTAGCTGGTGAACTGTCAAGTCACGAAGTTACGATGATGTTAGATTGAAAAATAAATCTAATTAAAGTTACATGTTTTTAATTTATTTATATATAGATAATTGATTCGATAAATTCTCCTAGACCCAAAGTGAAACCTCCTGTTCAACAGTATATACAAGTACCACAGCTTTACTCCACAGAGCTCCCATACAACCGTACCTGGGTTTGAGTTCACAAGTGAATGGACATTTGCTAGATCTTCTGTGCTCTTGGCGGTGATACTAGGAAAACCGAGATATCCATAAGTAGCAATAGTACCTACTCACTAATAAGCAACTAACTCTCATAAGCTGGTATTCAGTATCTGTTATTTTTTGACCAGACACCCTCGATTTACATACATACCGAAAAAGGAAAAAAACATATTCCATGTTACACTATGGTTTTATTCCTATGGTTCGCTATGTGCTATGTTTTGTTGTGTTTTATATATATATATTTAAAAAAAATATATAAAATAATAATATAAATATCAAAAAGTATATACCTAATTAGTATATCAGTCATGTAGTTCCCATAACACAAGCTCTGCTTACTTTGGAGCTAGATGATGCTGTCTGATAAATGTCCAGCATTATTTATTATTTACTTTATTTATTATTAACTTTGAAATGCGCTACAGGTAGCAACGTAGCAAGGCTTATAGTCGGTCACTTCCGGCATGTAAAAGCTACAAAGTGAGGATACATATTAATTCTACCTTCGTCCATTTGTCAAATGCTTCAAGATTGAATGCGAATTTATCTTTTATATCAATAAAATAGACTAGCATTACCCCTTCTTCGTCTGCGAGTCGATCTTGTTATCGTGCGCTTATAATCTTATTTGCATAATTCCTTAAAACAAATTCACTAAAGCGAGTTCTTTGTCGCGTTGAACAACATAATGACCATTTTGCAAAAGATGAGAGGCAAAGGATTTGCTTTTTAAATTACTAGGATTAAAAGCTTCCCTGAGAAAGGAATCTGCATGTAACAAACCATAAAGGAGGTGCGGTAGAAAACATAATCTAATTTTTGGTTATTCGTAAAAGATAAGTTATTCAATCTTAGCTAGAAAATTACGCCAAATATTTGTTCTTTAAAATTTTTGTTTAAAATAAGATGTACCGTATCAAAACGTAGCAACCTCTACGATTAAATTTAAAATGTATTTAATTAAATTGTCACTGGTCACTGAGAAAGAGGACTGGATGGAATAAATGGCTTTTCTCAGCCATGGAAGTTTCAAAACAAATGTAAGTGGTTTCCTAGCTGCCCTATTGTATACACAATTTTTCCAAAACACATTGAACTTTTATAATGTTCAACTTACTTTAATAAGCTAACTTTAACTTACTTTAACAATGACCTAGCACAGAAAAGCGACTGACACGCAATTTTAACAACAATAGAAAATAAAAATAAAGGCAGGATCAGTGGCATCAAAGCACTTTTTCTTTCTCACTAGGCTAAACCACGTTAATAACGGCCAACTGAATTTCAATCTACGGTCTTCTAATTACAGATAACAAAACGTCTCTGGCAAGGAGGTAATGGTACTTGAAAGTGAGTAAGTTTAGGTCGAGAAAAAGTGTGAAAACTTTTAAAGTGTATAGGGACTTTCAAAAGTTTTCGACATAGGTATCTAAGCCTGGCAAAATGAGTCGTCGCCATTGCATTTTATCATGTAATTAGGGGTCTGGTCTGATGTTTGCTGGATTTGAATGGAAAATGTTTCAGAATTAGATACAGACAGTAGTACTGTTGCGTTGAGCAGCCGCGCCAGTCTGGAGCCGATCTGACCCAAATGCAAACTCTGTCTTTTATTCTTCTAGTTATGCACCATTTTTATCAGACAACGCAGCATTACATTTAAAACTTTCTAACGACATTCTGTATCATTATATATACTAATATTATAAAAAGGTACAGTTTGTATGTAGGTTTGTATGTAATATACGAAAATACACATCTGATTTAAAAAAAAAAACACCTATACTTGGAATGAACTTTCAGGATGGACATAGGCTATAATATTATCCCGATAAACTAAAAACCCTTTTTGTGGAAACCACTATTGCAACGTAAGTCGAAAAAAGAACGGTTGAGCGGTCTATACTAGTACTAGTGTGAATTATACTAGTACTAGTGTGAATTATACTAGTACTAGTGTGAACTTATACTAGTATGAACTAGTCAGTGATATTTATAATTTGACTTCAATTGACGATAGATTCCACTTGTGAAGACCACTGCTGGCCTAGATGTGCACGCCGATGGTGGGGTACGTCCATCCACCGAGTTTCCACAACCGTCTATAAGGGCTGTCCTACTACGTCACCCGGTTCCTAGTTGCTGAATACTAGGAACCGGGCCCATAGAATGTCATGACGAACGGTCATGACTTGCTTCCACTTTCTCGGACTTACAGCTACTGAGAGAAATTGTAGACTCACTTCAGACCTAAATTAAGTAAGTAGGTATTTAGTTAAATTATCCAAAGTGGATTGCTAAACATTGAACAAACAGTTTTATTCTCTTGGAAAAGTGTTTTCATTTTCCATTTTATTTCGTTCTTACTATGTGTAAATATGTAGGTTTGTTTCATTCTGTAGAAGCTTTGTAATGAGCAAAGTTTAGTGGCCGTTGTCATCCTGAATTATGACATTTTTTTCTTAAAGAATACAAAATAAATAACTTAATAAAAGTTTCTCCTTGCTTGTATTAGGTATTGTTGAAGAACGTGTTTTATTAAAAATGGGCGAAGGTCCGCCTGAGACGCAGAAGGTTGCGGATTCAATTCCCGCCGCGGGACAAATGTTTGTATGATCTGAAAATATTTGTCTCGGGTCTGGGTGTTTTCTATAAATGATATGTATGTATTTACAAAAAAAAATGTATATAAGTATCAGTCATGTAGTTCCCATAACACAAGCACTGCTTACTTTGGGGCTAGATGATGCTGTGTGAAAAATGGCCAAGACGTTTTTTTACTTTTAATAAGGCAAAGGACTCTCAAAAGGTGAAATGCATTTTTATGCCAAATTTCATGTATATACAAATTGTTTCAAAAAAATCGTCTGTGAAAACCAGACGGATTGACAAATGCATAACGGATTCTAATACTACTAAATTTTGACACTCAGAATCCAGATCATTCGTCTAGAAAACAATTAACCACCGAGCGCTTATCCCTCATGCAGGTACAAGGTGAGCCTTTGTTCACTAAGGCAACAGGCTTAGCGCTTGACAAAGTAAAACAAGGTAAACGTCGTATTTTAGCCGGAAATAGTGGAACAATGTTACAACATTTTTAGGTCATAAACTAATGATATTACCTGAAAACTGAAGAATAACCAATTATAAGTGGGTAAAAAAAAGGTTGAACCTTATCTAGGAGATATTAGTAAAACCTCGACATCTCAAGGCCAACAAGGAAAGAAATGTTAGACACATATTGTGACATTGTGGTCTCATTAATTAAATACCCCACTAAGGATGCTGTATGGTCGTCTCAGAAAACCTTCACTTATACAAAAGTCTTCCAAGTAATCTACACAAAAGCTTTTCATACAGTTCCTCGTCGTCACTATCATCATGGGCTATAAAAAATCATTCATAAAACCGTTTTGTATAGACGTAAAACCATTTTCATGTATAAAGTTCTGAAGTAGATCGCACGTCGACTTTAGTTGGAAGAACTTAAAAACTTGCTCAGTTTCAAAGTGCCGACTATGCTTACACTTGCCTTAATTTGAAGAGTATTTTTACTGCAAGATAATAAATTTCTCGTACACAAAATTAAATTTGAAAAAAAACGTTGCCGTGGTTACGGCTTCGAGTACCTACCAACAGATTGAGAAATTATTAGGAGTTTAGGTTGAATGAAACCAACTACGGATTCTGAACATTTATGTTACTTTATTATTTGCATGCTGACTGGTACCGTAGAAACATCTCGGCCTAGTAACCCTATCAATCGCAAAATAAAAAATTTTTTTGATGATAATTTATCTGATACATACTCAACATACATACATACAGAGTATACATACTCAAAGCCTACCTTGAGTTACATTATGACCTTATACAACTAGGCTCTCCGTTTCAAATAGTATCGGAAATCCCAATACGTTCCTCGGTAACTTGATCGCTCTCAGCCTTTGTCCAATTAACTCTAGGAAATTCAATCAAGATCAACACTTAAAATTAATTCTGACATGAGTGTTCCTCACTTATTTGGAAACCACTTTCATGATATACTGTATCATCAAAAGCTGAATTATTTTGATAGTTCATTCTCACTGATTATACTTGGTCACACTACCTGATTTATGTAATTTATCAAGTTGAGGTATATATATAGTATATACAACAGAATCTTAGAACTACTTTAAAAAAATTAAATAAACTTTCTACATAATATTAAAATAGGAAAAGAGGACTGTAATAACTGTAGTGATAGGGCTACATATAGAAAAAAGAGTTTAAGCCACCGACCGCAGGCAGGGTACCCAAAAGGCTGGCGGCATTACCTCGTTGAATAGCAAGGCGAATTTTCTGTAGGCGCCAACCTTCATTGGTTTCATCTATCAGCCGCTTCAAAATTTCCCTGAGAATTTTGAATTTTATACATTTTAAAATATATAAAATGTTATTTTCTTTTTATACAACCTAAGTGGCAAAAAACTTATGGCCCACTTGTTGATAATCGGTTACCGTAACCAATGGATGCTTGCAACACCAGAGGCACTCGCACATTGCTGAACCTGATACATAACGGGTGAAAAGTCGAATGTGCCTGTAATTTCACCGACACACTTCAATCCGGAACACAGTATTGCGACTATTACTGATTGGCGGCAGAAATAATTTGTCGCCTAAAAAGAGCCAAATTAACCGGTGTTGTGAAAGCAGTCGATGTGGGTCATAACGTGGGTCGCACAATTCACACATGGTTGTTATTCTAAATTCCTTTTCTGGGTTCGTTTTTACAGTTATGTCATCAGATATACAGGGTGATTCAGGCACCATGGTCTAAAGGGAACCCTTTGACCATCTCAGATTAGACTCAGATTGTTCTACGATTTTTGTATAGCTCAAGAGCAATAGTAGAATGAATGAATGAAATTAATAGATTGAGTAAATTTTTATACAGGGGGCTAAAATGACCAGAGAGAGTTAATAGAAACAGATTTATAATGGGTTTTTAACACCCTACTGTTCACTACGATTGCGTGAAAATAAAATAATCCAATAAAATATCAAATATATTCTTTTATTAAAAATTAAATGTACAATTGTACAATTCTGGATATTTAACGAGTTTTTTTTCCACAATTTAATTTCTGTCATCTGTGAAGATGAAAGTTGAGTTGTCTGTGGGGTGAACGTGGGAGATACATGTAGTTCCAGATTTGTGAGTCCCTCGTTCGAATGTTCTGAATAGGGAATTAGCTGAGTTACTCCTTGATTTCGATGGTCGTGGGCATCAATATTCTCCCAACTAGGGAGAATATTGATGCCATCTATGAACCGTTGGGTGATATCAAATTTGTTTTGTATGATCCTCTATATAGCCTTCCGCCAATTATCGGATTTCCATCCACCGTGGCGTTTTAGCGTTGTTATATTTGCACCAAAATTCGCCAAGAGAATGGCGAATGTTCTTCGGAAACAATAGCCAGTGTACTGTTACGGATTAGGCAAATTTAGATAGGTGGCGATCTATTTTGACATGTTGCTAAATTTGTTTTAGCATATAACTTGCCTTGTCCGTTTTGATAGTTGAGAAAAAACCGGGCATGCCCACTCCACTCGGCCGTAAATCTTGATAGACTGACAATTTTAAAAAATATTCCACTTTTCCTTCCTTCAATTTCTTCTCCTTATTTGTCTTTGTATTGGACAGATTTATGGCTTGAAGATGGCTTATCAGTTTTGACATCTTCCACTGTTATGTTAGCCAGTTCTAAACCACTGCAGGCACCGCTGATACAAAAAATTAAAGCAACCTGTAAACAAAAAAATAAGTGTTTTAAAACTGTATTTTAGTTGGTACCTACCAATTTAGTTTGATGAAAATAATAGAAAACGTTTACAAATGTAAGTAGGTACGTACTACCTTTGTTGCCAAGTTTTTTTCATTTCGAGAATATTGTAAATAAGGCATTTACAATATTCTCGATATCTTTCGTCGTGAAAGCTTTGGATTTCTTGGCCTTGTAGCCGATGGATAATTTATTGAGAAAAGTCATCAAATTTACATATTCTTTTATATGGACATTATTTCTTGTCTGTATAGTTGTTCGTAACATTGAATATGTGCTCCAACTTTGATATTTTTTGGGATCAACGTTTCAAAAAAAACCACTTTCGTAAGCGAATTCACTCGTTTTTCTACTTTTAATAAATGTTTTGTGGCCTTGATGGCAACAGATTGAACATTATATATATGATTATACAGTATTTATATTACTAACATATTATGATAACTACTTTTAAGATTGTACCTACATGTATAATAATGTTTGTTGTATTCAATAAATAAATATTATTATTATTATTATTATAAAATGTAAAATTCCCCATTTTATACGTATCTGGTTTTCACGTTTGATTAATTAAAACATCTTCCTCGACTTGTCAAAATAACGTTGTTGTTATCAAACTATATCAAACAATATAAGTTACGAGTGGTATAAAAACTAATATTATATTCAAATTGTTCGTCGTAGATACTTCGTTTTGTGTACCGTAAATAACCTTAATTATGTTGGTGAATTTTAAAACGATTGCTACACATAAGTGTTCTGTGTTTGGGTATGTACTTTTAATTTACTAACAAGAATCGATTCAATTGTTTAGATGGTCCAAAAAGTTGTTTTATTGGTCCAAAAACCAATTTGACAAATTTGACCAATTTGTTAAATTGGTTCAAATTTGTTTGATAAGACAAAAAAATAATACTTGATCTTAGCATTCTTCCCTATAACAAGGTAGATTAACAGCTGCATAAATACCACATGGCGTATATAGATAGTGTTTAAGCAGTGATTTTAATTGAAAATGGTTGGACAAAAGTATTAAAAAAAACTGATTATTATGATCTGATTTAAATTTATTTAAACCAAACCGTTTTTTTTTTAAATCTCACGTTGACCTCTAGAAGGAAGGTTCTCGAACTGGATGACGCAGTGTAGGAAGGCCCACTACCCGTGGAACCAATGACCTCAGAGGTAGCGTAAAATCGATGGATGGAGGTGAGTCATCGTTCGTCAAGGAACTTTTTGGGGAGGCCTATCCTGCAGCGGACTTCTTCAGACTCTGATGATTATGATGATGATGATGATGATGATGAAAAAAATGCTTTTTATTAAGTCAAATCTCTTGATTCAAGGTGGACCTAATCTGAAGCACTTGTTCACATCAAATTATGATGACTATCCTTGCGACGAGGAGCATTCATTCATCTGTGAGAGAGTAGCAACACCGATTGGATCCGACTTAAGAGACTAACCTGAATACACATAAATACCTGATGTCATCAACCCCACCAATCCAGTGCCAGAACAAGAAATACAAGGGATGAAAGAGGACACACAAATGCTGCCTGGGTGCTGCTTGGCATTTGGCACTTTCATGATTTTTACTTTCAATCCCTTTTTAATTTACTGTGCAGTCGTCATTACCACTAATACCTTCGGTTAACCATAGAACTAGAAGGATCAGGAACACTTTTTATCTTTTAAAGATAACGAGTAATAGTCGACCAACTTATAAAACATGAGAAGTAAAAAGGAAAGTTTCGTACAAATTCCATTAAAAATTACTTAGATGAAGTTGTTAGTTGTGTAAAACAGGTAGTAAATATAAGTTTATGGGCAACTACGGAACCCTATACTGCGCGTGGCCCGACACGCCTTTGGTCGGTTTTTCAGTTTCATAAATTATTATAATTATATAAACGAACAATAATTATAAATTAACTTTTTAAACCTTTTAACTTTTAATCGAAGTAAACTTCAATATGAATGGTAGAAAATACTGTATAGCAAGTCCTCCCTATGTATGTTTGAAGATGATGCTGTGTGAAGTCCAGCATTATTCATTTTTTATTTATTTGTGTGCAATAAATATATAAAACGAATTATTGAAATCCCTTCAGTTACCAAGTATATCCATTGTGGTCCGGCCGGTTTGTTCGTTCCATTAGAAAATACAGTTTTTTGAACGCGTGCTTTTTACGTATAGAGTTCAAACACCGAACATAAATGGGTTTCAATATTTTCTGGACCTACACAAAAAACAATATAACATAAGGTAGGTACGTTTATGGTTTATTAATAGCAGTTAGCAGTCAGTTTAGGAATGAAATAGTCTGATAATATAAGTTTATCACGTATGGTAATGGTAAGCACTGGAAACGGGTTTTATTACACTAAACTGCCCGACATCCGATAACTTCCTCAACCAACCGTTAAACTAAATACCCGCTGTTGGTAATTATCCCTCTGTAATACACACTTTGTTGTAATAGTCTTAGATAAACACACCTCAATTACAATCCAACATAATATTGGCCATCTAAGCAGATAGGTAGGTAATTATGCATGTTTTATAGTAACAGTGGTCTGTGGTAACAGTATGTTGTTGTAAAAATTCTAGCTCTGCCTAGACGTTCTGTTTACCGATAAAACACGATAAAGACCCGTATAAAAATTAACCGTATCGTTAAATTTTCCAAATGTATCAATATCATCGAGTAATTATTTTTATCTCATGGTTTACCATGTAAGCTAGTGTATTATTTATGGCGGATATACACTAGCTTATATATATATATATATATATATATATATATATATATATATATATATATATATATATATATATATATATATATATGTGTATATATCATCCGGCTTATTTCGTAACATGCACATCACTGATAAAAATTCCCAGGTAAAAAATTTAAACTTCGTCCGATTGTAGGAAGGTACCTAGCTATATAGGATACTTAGGTGTGAAACATTTATGTTAGCGTGTAACACTATGTACTATCATAGTGTTACACGCTAACATAAATGTTCCTCTTTGACAGACTTCAAATGGAGTACCTGCAAGACAAAAATCGTAAAAAATGTGCGCACATTCATCGATATACGTCATTATCCAACTGAAAGTGTAAGTTTGTAATCATAAAAAATATTATAATGATATATAACAAAAAAATAACGATTTTCGGACTTTTTCCTCTACTTGTGCTATGAGACCTTGCTTCTTGCCAAATTTCATGATTCCAGGTCAACGGGAAGGATTTATTTGCGAGTATCAAAATATGTCGCATAAATGGCCGCATTTTTTATTGCGTTGACTTAGAAGCTTGATTTTTTTAGAGCTCTAAGGGACCGTATTTCATATTAATTACAACTTGAGACCTCCATGTGCTCCTGAGAAAAAAGGTCTGACAGACAGACAGATAGACAGACAGACAGACAGATAGACAGACAGACAGACGGAGAATGAAGTGATCCTATAAGGGTTCCGTTTTTCCCTTTTGAGATACGGAACTCTAAAAAGGAGGAGGTTCTCAATTCGGCTGTATGTATATTTCTGTGTATGTTACGTGATATCTTCGCAAATGTGAACCGATGATTCATAATGATTATTTATTTAATGGGTAAGGGTATACTTCAAAGGTATACTTTAAAAGTTCGACTCCTTATGGGTGGTTTCCTATTTATTTACGTCGGTTTTTCGACATTTAATGTCTTATAAATTATTTATAAAAAGACGAAGATTAGAAAGGAGGCGAATCGCTTTATGGATGGAACAATGTTATACCTATGGAATGACAAGTTTAGTACAAGCATTAGTACAAGACACGAATCTAACCTACGTATACAATTATCAGAATAATATTGGTAATATAGAAACAAATATACATCAGGTAAAATAAAAGAAATGGCTTATCAAAAAGAAGATGTAGAAAAAGTAAAAAAAAATTGTTGAAACAATAGCCAATTTTCATTCTAAGCCCAGGTTTACTCGAATCGCAAAGCTCAAGACAAAACGAAGTCTTCAGCCCTGACAGATTCATTATTACATTGTGTCTCGACATTTGAAACGAGATGAATTTAAGCTAAATGGTATTTTTAAAGAGGCCTTTGTTAGAAACCTGGAAGTTGGATTTAATTTCTGTCTCATCACGTCCGTTTACTAAGAAAATGTCCTGGGTATTGGAGCACGACCTGATTATGTAAGCTTACACAGACGCGTTCTGAATTTTCTAGTTGCTTACCAAGAAAAATGATGGATTTCCAATTCGCAAACATATTTCTAGCTATGGAATATTTAATTAAACTTAGTAATTAGGAAAACACGTTGATTTTACAAGACGGAGGTATTTGTTTAATTTGTTAAGCTAAGAATACCTCTTAATCTAAATCAATATTATGCTTGCTGAGTAGCATTCATTCCCCTAATAAGTACCAACATAAATCAAGCCTTTTCTCAATACAGGCTCAACGTACTTAGTTCATTGTTCTAAACTTAGCTAACCCTTGGCTTATTCAAGTGTTAGATCCTTTGATAATCTAGCAAAACTATAATTCAGTGCTTAGATGAAGTCAAAACCCTAAGCTGGTTTAGCTGAATTAGTAATAACCTATCTATATTTACCTAACTACAACTAAATTTAAACTTCAATCGCGCAGTTTTCCTATAGTTTTGTTATAAAACTGGACTAATTTTGGTTGAAGTCACAATCATCAATTTGTTTTCTTATATGCGCGTAATTTTTGCAGCATTGTTGTAATAACAATAAGTAGACTAAACGCCACTAAGTAAATAGCAACCTCTGTTAAAGTTGCTAATCTATGTCTCTTGGGACTACTTATTACTTAGAACAAAGTTAGTTCTTGGCAGTTTAGATGGCAACGTTACACAAACCAGGGTAGGTTTTGTGTGTTTGTATAATAAGCAGTTTGGTCCTAGGTACTTTATACAGAACCACCACATCATAAAACCGTGTTGGCCTAGTGGGCGATACCCCGACTTCTGATCCAGAGGTCGTGGGCTCGAACCCGGTCGTGCACCAATGGATTTTTTTACTCGAAAAATGTATGTGCGCATTAACACGTGCTCAAAACGGTGAAGGAAAACATCGTGAGGAAACCGGCATGTTCTAGAACCAAAACGAAAACATTTAGTGTTCCAATAAGCGGCCATGGGCTTGCAACCTGTCACGTGGAATGTTTACTGCTTGCAAAACGCGGGCATGTAGCAAATGTTGTTTGGACGTGCCTCTGACTACCCCCTACTTGGTATCCTCAAAGATCTACTCACTGAGTATGTATCTGAGTCCACCATGGGGAAGACAGTCGTGAGCGTGTTTTTTTTTTTTTTTTTTTTTCATAAAACTAACTCACAATTATGTAACACCACGTTCGAAAATTATATTTTTTTATATGTGAATACCAATTCTTATCTATTTCATAATATATTAGAAACCAGTAAAAACTTCCCCTAATTATTTAATATTTTACCTCAGCCAAATTTAACTCATGTTGGAAGAATAAATATTAAACTAACTACTCGAAAGGTCAACATGAATAATAAATGAACTGAACAAAACTGTTGGATTGGACTCTACGACCAAATTGAAGACTATAGTGGAGATAATGGACTGGTTTATTGTAAACATTTTCAAACTCTGCAGTGCAAGCAGATGTCTGAAGTATGTTTTTATAAACACACATATTTAAACATTTGACATATAATCCGATGTTCTAACCTGAATTGTAACAGCGGCGATAGGCAGTCACGCAAAGTACTCTTCTTTGTAAAACGTGAGCATGTGCCAAAATGACTTTGAAGAAATAAAGTCAATAAAAACTGATAGTATTACAAAAACGAAACTTAGTAATAATTACCCGCAATGATCGGAGCCTGTATCGGCGTTTGCCATAAGAGGTTATGTAAAACGTGAGCCTGTGCCAAAAGACTTTGAAGTAATAAAGTCAATAAAAATGATAGTCTAATTACTCGCGATGATCGGAGCCTGTATAGGCGTTTGCCATAAGAGGTTATTTGTGTTTGTCTGTTAAAAAATATCTCGGCTTATCGGATTGTAAAGCGGTTTTATGAAATCGATTGGTTTTTAATATCGCCATAAATTTTCTAGGTGCCGCTGCGATCGATGATCGAATATCGAGGGTTTTAAAATTGTGTAAAACTTATTTATATCTATCTATGGAATACCCCCCTGGCAATCTCACTCTAAAAATAACAGAGCAGTTTCTACGCTTTGGCGTAACCTTTGGGTTAATTCAAAGTTAGTTGTTGCCAATCACCATTAAACGGCGGAAATTACTCTTCATGTTCTAAGACTTTGTCTACAACTTAGAAAAGGTATTGTTTTAGAACACGCAACTATGATATAAACAGTAAAACTATGCAACAGATACATAATTATGGTGAAAAAAAACCTCTTAACTTAAAATCCCATTAGTTTTCCTACACAAAAGTTTAGGACAATAAATCATGCTTGTTGTAGATATTTCATTGAGGATGACAAAATTATTACTAAGTTTCGTTTTTGTTTTATAACGAGAATTAAATTCAATTATGCGATCACCTCTGTTTCGTCTTACCTTCGTAAATCTCGTTGTCTCGAGAAGGTTTTCCATTAGAACTTGTTCTAACTTTGAAAATTCTAGCAGAGATTTTATGTTCAACTAACAAAATTAATTTAAAAACACCTTTACAAAATATAAGCATGGACTTCGAAGCTTATTTAGAAACTTTTAAAAATAAAAATTATAATCTACCTTTAAAAATGGCATGACCCGGTTAAATTTTGTATTTAAATCATGTTTTTGTTGAAAAAACCCTCGTGCCTATTGACAAAGGTGCGTACTTTGTTACCAGCCAAATTATTAATCACGCTTAGAATATCATTAGCCGAGTTCAGGTGCAAAGGGGTCGCGAACCGCGTATCAGATGTTGGGGCGGAATCTATTACCCAGCCGCGGAATCATATACACACTGGATGCAAAACACAACGCGTATTCAACCATCGGTTGTTTATTAATATGTATTATGGCCAATGAACCAATCCTAAAATGATTACCATAACTTTGTGTACCTACCAATTTAATTCAATTCAATATACCTATTTTATTCCATTTAAATACATTATAGGTACATAAAAAAAACGAGTATGATAACATACAAAAGTCATCATAATATGATTTTGACATTAAAAAACTCCTTATTTTAGAATTAAATTCCTTAAAATCCAAATATCTTAAAAATCATAATGAGTAAATGGCTGAAATAGTCAGTTACATGACAGAAAAATAACACATATTTAAATAATTGAAGACAATTAAGTGTTAACTGTTGTTAACACTGATTAAAGCTGTCAGAGAAGGTTGTTTGATTCTGTTTTGCTCGGAGGCTCACAATGTCTTCACAGTGTAACTTTACAGTCGTGTAGTAAACACGTCCTAGACTGGTATATACGACCCTCGATCAGGAAATTACAACTCGAGATATTCGATCGAAAACCCAGCAGAGATAACTTAGCTGAAACTCGCTAAGTGGAAAATTCATTAAGAATTTATGTTTCATCAGTTTTGCACGCAATGGTTTCTAGAATAATTAAGTAGAGTTGCCTACTTAAATTTTGATTCTAAATTGGACCCGAGTGATAGATTT
Source organism: Perizoma affinitatum (assembly GCA_961405105.1). NCBI lineage: Eukaryota > Metazoa > Arthropoda > Insecta > Lepidoptera > Geometridae > Perizoma > Perizoma affinitatum. The sequence continues at coordinate 4,376,725 of OY560199.1, forward strand.
TATTGTACCTTAATGATATGCCAATATGAACTACGCTCTACCTGCCCTATTTTTTAGTTTTTATGATAAAAACAATATTTCTACAAATAGCGATTTAGCTAGTTTGTTTCATGAAAAGTTTCCACTATTAAAAGCAATACCTAGTAGGCACTTTTAAAAATATTTCTGTCCATTTACTAGAAAGCTAGTCGCAAAAATCTATTCAAGAAATAGTACCCAGAGGTATTGTACATATGTACAACTCGTATTTATTATTTATTCAACTCATACCTGCGCGGAAGAGGCGTTATTAAACATTCACTAACACAAACCCTTTCTGTTCATGTAACTGTGGATACCAACATTTTTGCTTTACTTCTGAAAAATACATGCCTCATTGTTTCAACTATAGAGAAGGTGGGAACATAGAATAATAATAATGTAGTAATATTTAAATTATAAGCAAAGTTGATTTTATAGCCAAAGCTTATTAATTTCTAGTTTAGCTTATAGATCCTATTTTTTATCTACCAATCGGTTACTTACTGAATAGGCCCTGCTCATAATAAGAACCTGAACGTACTCAGTTTCAGAAAATTGCTACAATTATTTTGTCTAAGCTCTGAATAGTCATTCTATATGTACGGGTAATAACATATAGAACGACAAAATTTTTCGACTTATAAAAGATCACCGATCTTTAGAATCAGAATGAATGAATGAAAATACTTTATTGTACACCTTATGATATAAACAATAACACATTAAAAAAAAGGTACAATGGGTGGTCTTATCGCTTAAAAGTAATCTTTCCTAGACAACCTTTGGATGAATCAATTTATTATACATTATTAGTATATAATTTAAATGATGTCTGTATCTTTAAAGGAAAATTATCTCAAAACATTTTAAAGTAGTATAAAATACCAAATGCAGGCAAAAAACATAGTTACAGAATTATATCATTATGAAGCGAGCTGAACTAACGAGGAATTATGCAGTGAGGGCCCTAGAAAGGCTCATTAAAACGTTCACTACTTAGATAGATACTAGTTGAAATAGACATTACATTTGAAGATAAAAAGATCTGTTTCAGTTTTGTTTTCAAGTTCAGATATAAAGTTAAAAATATCCTTGACAGTATCGGTATCAGCTCCATTCATTTCTATCTGAAAGCAAATGTCGGAACTAGGAAAATAGAAACCAACACAAAATTTTACTGATAGGATAGTATAGATTGTTTATGAAGTAAATTTTGACGATGTAAATTTTACGTAGTACCTACACATAGCCTAAAGGAAAAAGTTTAAGCTTGACCTTCGAGTTAGCAAAATCAATAGAGACACAGATTATGGTAATGTACGCAAGTCAGTGAAGCCTGACCTATAAAATTTTCTTTCTCTCATTCATGCATCATAACTTTTTAATCTAGTTAACGCGAGATAGACCTCGTTATTTTCAGCCATTCTCTTTATTATTATGTCTTGTTTATACACTAGATAAGCTTATAATGTTTTTTCCAAACAGGTTGTTTCATAATATAATACATACCACATGTAATATATAGGTACTTTTCTTTTTTACGATCTATTAAAAACTCCATAAATTACCCATTTTATGTTAAAATACGCTTTGAGTTTTCATTTAATCGTATTTAGAAATGGTAAATGAAGAGCGTGGAAATGAGCTAGGTATATTTTAATTAAAACCTATGGACAGGTGGATGAGGGTAGGTTGTTAATTATCACACGATACTTTGCTATAGAAGCGAGAGACGGAGAGAGAATAAGCATTTACAAGGCAGAATCATTATCATCATCATGAATATTGTTTTCAGTTTGGTGTCGCCTCGTTTATTAAGCAGCCTTTACTTTAGTATCTATTTGTATATTGTTACTTATTACAAACATTCTACGATAGTTTGTGTGATTCATTAATAATAACTCAAAATAACTGTTATTTTGATTGTGAGCCTGAATGAAACTTACCCATTTTACTACCAAAATGACCATGGCAACGAGACATTGGAACTAATTTGGCAAGGTTAAGCAATGCCCGAAACTTTCATAACTTTAAAATGGGAATGTTAAAGATGTAAAGTATCCCATTTTCAAGTAGTTAGAAGTTAAAACGCTTTGGGCATGGCTAAACGTGACCCGTTGCCACTTTGTCTCGTTCTCTTACCGTTTTAAAAATCAGAATTTTCGTCAACTTCATTTGGTTCAAAGTCATTTGGTTTTAAAACTGTGAACCAACATTTAAGGAAAACCTCGGCGCTTCGAACCAAAACATCCCAAGGATATGGACCTGGTAACGATCTCGTGGCTTGGTTGGTTGGACCCTGCGTAAAGTTAGAGTCCCGATGAGGTTGGATTTTTGGGATATATTAAGATCTTACGCAAGAATTATTGCTTTGCAAACTTAACCAAGAAGATGAAAACTGCTGACTAAAAGTTTATCGTCTGAAGGTTTCACTAAAACCAACCATAAAGTGTCCGAACCTCGTCCGGAATCCACAATTTAAGATTATTGGTATAAATCGTACTACTTTGTTGAAGACAAATCTTTTGAACAATAAATTATTTATAATGTTAAATAGAAAATCAAGCCAAGACGTGGGTACCTACGTATCATTTGAGCACTATTTTTGTTTACCAAAACAAAAAAAGACAAAAGAAATAGATTCACTTTATAAAACTATGTTTAGGTAGGTAGGTACTTGGGTGGGTAGAATTTGCGATAAAATGACATGTGTACCTATTTCTTTACCTTTGTCTTATGTGAATAATTCAAATTCTTAAAAGGCTCAATTTTAAGTTTATGTTCTTACCTACCTCCGATTTATCAAATTGAGCTGGTAAAAGAAGGCAAACATTATTTAGTAGAGTGGCTGAGAATTCCAATAATACGCCTGAACCATACCGGCATTTACTTTCATTTGGATCTTATTAGTTTTCTGGCTTTGAAAACTTTTCTAACAAAAGCTTCATAGCGCACTTTTGATAATAAAACTAAAATGGGATAGTTTTATCTACACGACAGTGTTGTTTATGAGGTTTGAATTTGTATGTAATGTTCGTTAAAGATAACGCCAAAATAACATCAATTATCAGAATTGCACTCAATAGTCTGATTTAAGGCTTCGGAAAGCCGTGGGATGAAAGTAGCCCAAGATCGTTCGTTATGAGAGGAGATGCTCTTTAGGGGAGCACTGTATCCAGAAAATATAATACAGAAAATTGATAATAAACCAGGAGCAGATAAAACAAAGAGAGTTGGAGTGCTTATAGTAATTACTGTAAAACAGTATCTTATATTCCTACCTTCACTTAAACAAACTAGGAAAGTAGCAGCTCATTCAATTATTATATAGAGTACCTAAGTAAGTACCTACCTAGCAGACTACAATTCAGAACGATTGTTAATATAATTATTGCCTAATTGTATAAATTCACTCTCAAGAGATAGAGAGACTGGAAGTTGCAGGTAAGTTTATATACGATAGACTCTCTACTTTGGTAGGCACGTAAATAGGACGAACTCTATTTTAGCGTAGGTTTTGTGTTAGAAGATCCTACGCAAACGGAAGAATGACCAAAACAATTTCAAAATAAAACTTGAATTTTATTCAACAAGATATTCAGAACTTTTTTTAAAGCAAATAGAGAACAAAGTGATTCTATCTTGCTTATAAAATATCAGCTTTTTATTTAGGTTAGCGCAGTATACCTGCACTAATGCAATCCCCTTTATTGTAGTCATTCCAACTCCGCTTCCATTGAGAACGGTTTCTCTTCGCTCTCATTACATAGAACGAGCAGACCAACAGCCAATACTCACCTGTTACTTGTATCACCACTAAACCCCCGAGAAATCTAAACCTTATGTTATATACTTTAAGTTGTTTTGTCTCGGCAGAACGTAGATTTACATTCAGATCTAGTAGGGGGTGGCTTTCATTAGTCCGTAACTCGTCCCTGCAACGTGACTAAACCACAGGCTGGCAAATGGGTATGTGATATGATTTTGAGTGGCTCTTGCCTATGGCAGAGACAAATGATGCAAATATTACCATAAGATGTGATCGTGATGAAGATGGAACAAAGGGTGGCCGTAAAAAGTTTTAAAGGATTTACTTTGGCAGGCGGAATTATGTGTCCATTATATAATAGTAGACCGCGTCCCATCCTGCCGATGTCTTTTTCACATAAACAGAAATGTGATAACGATAGTGTGTTGTTTTATTTCAATAGTGGGTATTAGGCTGACTGCGCCTCTGCTACCTTATTTTATAACTCAAGGTTTTTGACCCACCTATTTCTAATTTTAATTTCCCTACAAGCCGGTTAATTCCTATTAATATAACATCTGCTGAGGACATTAAATTAAGTGCCCTTTCAAATTTAATTGCTTACTATAATTATTTTTATAAACCCTAATGACTTTAACGTTCTACAGAGTCGTTAAAAGATAGGAGGGGAATGGGTAGTTCTGGATTAATACCTTTTATCCCGCGTACCAAGTGGGTCGCGGATTTGAGTCCCGCTGAGGTTGGATTTTTGGGATATTTTAAGACCTTACGCAAGAATGTTCATTAAATTAGTAATTGTTTATTGTTTGCAATAAAAAAATTACATGTGCCATCGGTTAGTGTTCCAATAAAAGCAGAAACACGTGAAAACACGTGGAATGCTAATTAACTACAATGCAAAACGTAGCAAGATCAGTTAAGTTAAACAAAAACACCACAACCATAAACAAACATTCACGACCTTAATCAATAACAATACACTTATTGTGATTTGTGATTCCATAATATCGTAGGCAAAACATTATCCTTAGTGCAACCCTGTCACGCTATGGGTATTCCCATGATCTTGGCTGGTATCTCTTTAATGGCCTCGTTACAGACAGTCTGGATTTGACTCCGTTACATTTGTACATTTTGGTTATACCTACAATGAAAATGTCAGAATTACGAGTTGTTCTCGTATATTTCATACATCGCCGCGCCGCTCGAAAGAATACGAGACTCAATAGTCCTAGAGCTGTACGCGACGCAATCGCACATAACTACAAGAACTATGTATAACGATAGACGCTAAGTCTGTATGGCAGGAGTTGGTCGTGTATGAATAGTCTCTCTGCAGCTAAGCTGCGATTTGCGAGTCGCGACCACTAATTGCGATATAGTTGCGTTTTTGCGACGACAGACAACTGAACCGACTGATGAAGAAGCGGAGAAAGGTCCTTGAATGGCGACTACGAACCGGGTGATGCATGATGCCGGATGATATAGGATAAGGCCAGATCCGATGGACCCGATGACATTGGTCAGGTTGCGGGAAGTCGGAATTTAATGAGCCGAAGATTGGTCATTATGGCACTCATTGTAAACAGGCCTAAAAGTGAACTTTACAGATTTCTGATAATGATGGTGGTGAATTACTAAGAGTAGGGTTAGAAATAGGAAAAAATCAGAAATTTTATGAAAAAGAAACCTTTATGATATAGTAATAATGGTAAAACTGTCCGTATTGAGATAAGTTGAGCGTAACCGGCATAAATGTAAGTAGGTACTTCTGTGTTCTGTGTGGCATGAACTTTTCAACAAAATTAATAGGTATGCCTAAACTCTCTTTCACTTACAGTCGACTGAATGCTCTGGAGTAACGGTAGATTAAAAAGTTTATTCATTTTGCGTTTGCAAGTTTTTGCCGTGCTAATTAATGTATGTGGGATGCCTTTTATTTAGGCTTAAAATTTTCTTGTTGAAGGATCGTGGGATTAGGTTATAATGTGTTGTACATGATTTTTGCAGGATAATGGTGTTGTTAATATTAATTATGTTACAGCTAGCTACTTATTACTAACAAATGTACTGTACATCCAAAACCGCTATGTGAGTAGGAAGTAAGAGATTTTCCCATCTGCACTAAGCATACACAAAGATTTAAGCGTGTCTTACTGTCAAGTGGCTGTCAAATTTCGCCATATTGAATTTAGAATAATGTCACTTAGCTAACCATGCTTTGTCATCCAAACCAAACTTGTACGCAAAATTTCAATCAATGAATTGGGGATAACTCGTTTAAAATTTAAAAAACAAAAAAAAAACAAACACCCTCACGACTGTCTTCCCCATGGTGGACATCCTCAGATACATACTCAGTGAGTAGATCTTTGAGGATACCAAGTAGGAGGTAGTCAGAGGCACGTCCAAACATTACATTTGGTACATGCCCGCGTTTTGCAAGTAGCATTCCACGTGACAGGTTGCAAGCCCATCGCCGCTTATTGGAACACTAACTGTTGACACATGCCTTCGAATTTTTGGTTCTAGGGCAAGCCGGTTTCCTCACGATGTTTTCCTTCACCGTTTTGAGCACGTGAATATATATTTTAAAGTGAATTTAAGCCAAATTCTCACTCTCGATCAAGCCTAGAAGAATCAGGCAACAAACTACATATACATGTGTTCTATGGGTTTACCATGAAACAAACTAGACAAGTTAGGTAAGGTATTTACTTATTTTAGTAGCAAACACGGGCGCCGGCAGCAGGGTGCAAGGGGGTGCACTTACACCCCCCTGTTAGGAAAGAAAATACATCGATTTTTTTATTAAGTTACTTTTTTAATAAAATCTGAAGGCGCCTCTAGGTTGCTGTCCAAATTTGTTCATCGCTTTGTCAGTTAATTCAGTAACCTCTACTATTTTCCTGGGAACACTGAGCTACGAGTAAGTGTATACAGGTCACTTAGCCTCGCGTCTCCCATCGTTGAGCGATACCACATCTTGAATGTACGTTCATTACATTACACATTACGTTTACCTACTTAATATACATGTATAAGTCTATATTATATCTTAGTTAATAGTATAATGTGTACCTAGTTGCAGATCCACCTCCCTAAAAGTAATCCTGGCGACGCCCATGGTAGCAAATATCTAATAACAAAATAAGGACAAGAAGATGATGATGATCTAATGTCAAGCTATCATAAATGTCTCGTTTCGTGAAAAGAGTATCCCTGTACCATATTTATAAAGGTGAGTTTGTATAACGGGTAATAAAAATCCTTATCTCGATGATATTTTTAAATGGCGACGGTCGTTACAGCAGATAGACGTCTTTGGTGTTACCGGCTTGTTTTTACGACTTGTTATGCCTTTGAAACAAGCTTTATCTTTAGTTTTTTTTAAATAACTAATAGTGGGCATTTGCTAAGGCGTAGTGTTATTCATGTATGGATTTGGATTTCGTGGGATGCCTGTTATTTAGGCTTTCCATTTTCTCGTTGAAAGATCGTGGAATTAGTTGGTGTATACATGAATTTTGCAAACTGTAGATAATGGTGTTGGTAATACTTATTAATTAATAATGTATTACAGTTTGTTGTCTCTGAGAACAAAGCAAGGTAACTCTGAATTTGCTTCTAGGTTTAGTCTGTAGGTTTTACTTTATGCATAAACCTGCCGCAAATTAATTAATTTGTCTAAGTAAGATCCGAAATTCCACTCACGGCCGGGCTAAATTAATTAACGACAAGGAAGCAACCATTTTACGTGATGGTGGATATTATAGCACTAACTTTGCGATGCCACCGTACCAGGTCTCGGTTCTATACCTACTGGAATGATGAGGTAAAATCTATATTTTAATTTATAGTTGAATTATCAATGCACCCTGCATTGGTAGACTATTCTAACGTGCTCTGTAAGTTAGTGGTATGTAAGTTAGTAGATAATACATATAAGTAAAAATTATGAAAATAAAAAACATTTAAGTAAAAATTATGAGAATATAAAAATTATCTATTGTCCATATAGAGAAAATTTCTAACCTCTGTAACTTTTATACCTTGTATCCTGGAAGTATGATATCAGTTCGATGGATTTCCAATAATAACTTTAGGAGATATATGAGGCAATTTCGGGACCCTAACATAATATGCCTCCACACATTTTGAGCTTTATCATATTCGTTATAGGAATTACGAGTAAACTGTCACTTTAACAGTCAGCTGTCACTGTCACTTTGTCTCGGCTGCCGCAAGCATGCAAAATAATTCGTTTACAAAATTATAAAAAGTTACATATTTGCAATGGAAATAACTCGTACTGCAAAACACACGGAGACAGTGATCAATCATTTGTACCACAATTTGATTATAATTTGGTGATGTATTTTAAACAGGATAAACCATAAAAGATAAGACAATGGCTTTGAAAACCTAAAGGTATTCCAGTATTTCTACTCTCATAAAACCTGCATTTGTGAATTCTCAAAGGCAAATACGCTCTCTGTCGTACTATTAATTTTTAGTGAATGCAATACAGACTCTCTAACAGACAAGTTAAAGATATGAATGCACCGAAGAGTAATAATAACCGCATTATACCGAAAGCACGTGTCAAATCAGTTCTCAATCTAAAATCAGTTTAATTTATATTCGATAAAGTTCAGTTTAATTCAGTTCCATACATAATAAGACGTTCATGTAAATGTTTACTGGTTACTTTTACATTTATTATCAAGATACGTTGCGGTATTTCATGCTACTAAAACATTAGCTACCTAACTTTACTCTCAGGCATTAGCTGAATGAAACGAGTCTGATTTCACAAAAGCTTTTAGATCTCGAAATGTTTTGAACAATAAATCTTTTGTGCAAAGTAATAAGCGGAAAATTACGAGCAAATATTGAATCTGGGTCGTACGTTTTTTGCAAATTATTGATTTTAAATACACAAAACCGACTCCAACTCGCCTGTTAAGTAACTCTGAAATTATTACCAAAAATTATGCTGGACATTTTCACATAACATCATCTAGCCCCAAAGTAAGCAGAGCCTGTGTTATGGGACCTACATGACTGATATACTACTTTATATATAATTTTTTTGTAAATACAAATAAAAACACCCAGACCCGAGACAAATATTTGCAGATGCAAACATTTGTCCCACGACGGGAATCGAACCCGCAACCTCATGCGTCTCAGGCGGGCCTTCGTCCACCGTGCCACAGAGGTCGTTAATGAAATGTGCGTCGAAATGAAATAAAAAAAAAAACAATATTTTTTTTCCGAGTTGTACATTTTTTGGTATTCCGTGAATATGCATCGTTTCAAATTAATATTCTGTCAATTCGTTTCACAATACACGTGAAATAATAAAATATCCTGAAAAACTCTGTACGCGAATCGACGCAGTGAGACTAATAGCTGATGTACACGGAGCGAAATCGTGAGAAGCGATGCGATTAAAAGGGAATGATTCGGTGGTGCTGACGATGAACAGTTTCTAAAACAACCAAATATCAGCAAACGTGAAAAAAGCCTCTCATGTGCTCTCATTTAAATGGTTTTATATAAATATTAACAATTATAAATCACATGACGGAAGCTCGGTAATTGGGTTGCATCATTATTTTTATTTCGGTCACTAACACCTCATCATGCAGAAGTGTGCTCCGTTTTGTCGCCATTCTTATATTGAGGCTCTAAAAAAATAACAATTAATGTTAAGTTTTTCGTGTAAGTTGCCGAGAAATTACCTAGCTCATTGGCAAGGTAGTTTTTTTCATGTGTAGGTAGAATTCAGCATTTCATTTTTGCCAAACTGCTTACTTTGGGGCTAGATGATGCTGAGTGCAAATGTCCAGCATTATTTATTTATTCAACAAGTAAAGTATTACAAGATTTTAAAAACTCTTGACGCTTATTTCCATTAATTATTGCAGTGCCCTATGTGACGTAGGTATGCCGTTGAAAGAAAACTATAAACCTAACTAGTACAATAAACTGATAGACTTAAACCGCGCGCTTATCTAATGAGATAGTTTTAGATTGTATACCTACCTGCCTATATCTGTAAGAGGTTATCTATTTTTATCTGTATAACTGTGTTACCTTATGGGTCTGACATAAACAATGTTTAAAAGTCCTTAATTAAATGAAACCAAAACAAAAAAACTAAAAGCCATTCCCATCATAGATAGCAACTTATGGGTGTATTACCATAAGTCGCTATATAGTGACTACACCTTTTTAAAAACAATATTTGAAGATATTAATCCAAAGCAAAAACAACATTACAAGCCGATAAGACGTTTCGGAAATAAATGGTAACAGACAAACAAATAACCTCTTAATGTAAACGCATATACAGGCTACTGTAGTCGCGGGTAACAAAAAATAACATAGAAACGTATGTATAGATAGGAGTGCCAAACGTGTTTATGGCTGAAGTATAGTTGAATAAAAGGCTGACCGGCTGATGGTAGGTAACCATGATATAAATTGCCAAAACTATGGAATGACGTAGAAAAAGTTGTTTGCTAAACGAAAATAATGCGAACATTTATAATCTTATTCACATTAAGGAATGTACCTACTACTTAGCAGGTATACAATACATAATGGATGTTCCAGAAACTTGTTAAAAAAGCGAACCTTTTCCTCAATTCATTAGCACCAGCCTGTAGAAATGTAAAATGGCAAACTTGCTAATTAAAAGAAGTAGGTACTTAGGCAGCTACCGAAGAGAACTCAGTTCATCTTCTTTGTGCTAGTTTTTTCATTAAGACGTCTCAGTTGTAGAAAAACTTTTTTGATAGAATCCTGTAAACTCAAGAATACAATTTAATAGCCCGATTGTATCTTGTATGTTATATATACTTATTTTTATAGAGATCAGGCCTACATCCAATTCCAAGTGGGTGAATGTGGGCTGATTAGATAGTAATTTTAGTGGAACACTAAGCGGCGGCGATTAGCATGCAACTTGTTACGTGGAATTTAAACTCTATGCAAAACGTGGGTGTGACAAGTAAAATATTTGGTAGTGTCTCTGATTATACAACCCCAACATAACCTCACAGATATACGTACTGGGTGATCTGATGTCTATCATATGGATTACAGTCGAGAACGTGTTTTTGTTCGCTTGTGTTTTAAATCTGCCAGCAACAACAACTCTGATCTCGGAAGGTATAATGTTCATTTGTTATTTGTCTAAAAACATTCCTACGAGAGATTGTTAAATTAAACGACCTTGTGTGTTGGTCCAACCACTATTTGCCAGCTAACAACCCTAAGTTAAAGGTCGTGAATCAATATTTGTTCGTCCTTTACTAGTCCCTTTGCAAAGTTTGAATGGCCAGTAATTCGGAATATTCGGATATGTAAATAGTTAAGCCTACTTTTATGTGCAAACTTGGCAAAGCTGTGTACCTACCTAATGAAACGTTCGAAATTGAAATGTATCTGAATTTAGTAGACGAAAATCCAGCCCTATTAAGCCATCCAGGTAAGATTGATTATGGTTAAGAATCGCTGTATTATTTGCTAGAGTTAGAAATGTTTCTTTTGACAACCTCTGTGGCGCAGTGGGCGAAGGCCCGCCTGAGACGCAGAAAGTTGCGGGTTCAATTCCCGCTGCGGGACAAATGTTTGTAATGTTTGTCTCGGGTCTGGGTGTTTTCTGTGTATAATATGTATGTATTTACAAAAAAAAGTATATAAGTAGTATATCAGTCATGTAGTTCCCATAATACAAGCTCTGCTTAGTTTGGTGCTAGATGATGCTGTGTGAAAAATGTCCAGCATTATTTATATTTATTTATTTATATCATCAGCCTGATTATATAATAGTTTGTTCGTTATAGCAATAAGTAATTGTTGTTACTTAATTATAAAACTCATGTGCACGATACGGGGAAATTTCCTAGATAGATATAATCAGGAGACACGGCATACATTTTGTTTTACCTGTTGGACGGATATAGCTGTGCTACTACTAAACGTGAGCTTCAGTGTGTTTTCCTTCTCAGTATCCTCATTACGAGGGCATGTGTCATAATGTTTAGACTAAGCATTATGTTTGGCAAATGCCATGTATACGTGTATGTTTGTTTGATTGTCTGATTGCATTACAATCCGATAGCGCATTTGGAGATAAGGTAACAGATAAAACAACAAACAATCTCTTATGGAAATCGCATATACGGGTTCCTGCCGTCGCTGGTAACAAGCATAATAGTGATTTAATGTAGAACTATATTTGTATAGAACGTGGCAGCGTCTGCGGATTGCATTTTCATTCATTTTCCGCACCGGTTCCTTCTAGTCATTAATCCTAAATCTTTATGATTATGACTAGAAAGAAAATTTACAATTTCGAAATTTACAAGTAGGTTCTTACGAGTTGGTAGTCTATAATAATAATACTTTATATTATTATTTCATACTTAATTGAGGACTTAAATTAAGATGTTATGCACTATTACAAACATAAAATTTTATTGTTCTACAATTGGCGGTCTTATCGCAAACAGTGATTTCTTCCAGACAACCATGTCATCATTTCCTATATGGCTATGAAAGCTAAATAATTAGTAGATACAGACAGGTAACACACAATTTGTAATTAACACTTGTAGTCAAGCTCTCATACTAGCAATAGTTAACTGAGGAATAGTTAACCTCCGAGGAAACCAAGAAAGAACCTCTGACACGGAAAATAACTCTGAGTAACCGTAAACACAACACCGGTACCTAGATGAAACAGACAACTGTGTACATACTCCATGCACAATAGCCGTTACAAAACAGAAGCCTTTGTGCTGGGAGAACAAAATAACATTATCGGAACTTTACGGTTTCAATTTTGTATAAAAGGTGACCAAAGATAGCAGCGTATTTATTTTGTTGTTTGAATTAAACATGATAGGTATTTCATGATAATTACTTTTCCTCAATAGCTTTACCATTCGCGTTTCACAGAGAGTGGGCCCCGCTTAATTGATTGAGAAAATTAAAATTTTTATTTCCATCAATATTCACTTAACATTTCCTAAGAACAAAAAATCTATATACGAAAAAACACTTGTATAGTTTTTGGAGTAGAGCAGACCTCATACATTCGCCTTGTGTCTTTTCCATACCTTTCAAATAAAGTTTGTTACAACAGTTACGAAGCAGACTGACAGGCGGTGCGTGCTCTGCACCAGCCTTGGGTTGTGATCTTCGAGTGTCTGAAACAATGAAATGGTTTTTCTTTTGAGTAGGTATCTGTAAGCATCGTGTAATGCTTGACAATTTTATTACTAACACCAAAACACATCTGTCTTAGGTGTTGGTATACAGTTGGTTATTGTACTCTGTGGTATTAGTAACATGGAGTGTTCGTGGGTGTACACTGAGGTACTAAGCGTACACTGAGGTACTAAGCGTACACTGAGGTACTAAGCGTACACTGAGGTACTAAGCGTACACTGAGGTACTAAGCGTACACTGAGGTACTAAGCGTACACTGAGGTACTAAGCGTACACTGAGGTACTAAGCGTACACTGAGGTACTAAGCGTACACTGAGGTACTAAGCGTACACTGAGGTACTAAGCGTACACTGAGGTACTAAGCGTACACTGAGGTACTAAGCGTACACTGAGGTACTAAGCGTACACTGAGGTACTAACTGTACACTGAGGTACTAACTGTACTCTGAGGTACTAACTGTACACTGAGGTACTAACTGTACACTGAGGTACTAACTGTACTCTGAGGTACTAAGTGTACTCTGTGGTACTTGGTGTACTCTGTAGTACTTGGTGTACTCTGTGGTACTTGGTGTACTCTGTGGTACTTGGTGTACTCTGTGGTACTTGGTGTACTCTGTGGTACTTGGTGTACTCTGTGGTACTTGGTGTACTCTGTGGTACTTGGTGTACTCTGTGGTACTTGGTGTACTCTGTGGTACTTGGTGTACTCTGTGGTACTTGGTGTACTCTGTGGTACTTGGTGTACTCTGTGGTACTGGGTGTACTCTGTGGTACTGGGTGTATAGGCTCTAAGGATGTAGGAATAGATGTTTAGAAACTAGTCCAGGACTCGTCGATCAGATCGTCCAGCTCAGGAGGGAGATAGATGGTCCAGGCTCGTTTGGTGCTGCAACGGTGCCTTGAGGAGTTGGCGATTCGTGCTCTTCTTCGCCGATACGGGCTCTACGGATTCCAGGACTCGTCGATCAGATCGTGCAGCTCAGGAGGGAGATAGATGGTCCAGGTTCGTTTAGTTCTGCAGCGGTGCCTTGAGGAGTTTGCGATTCGTCCTCTTCTTCGCTGATACGGGCTCTAAGGATTCCAGGACTCGGCGATCAGATCGTTCAGCTCAGAAGGTAGATAGATGGTCCAGGCTCGTTTAGTTCTGCAGCGGTGCCTCTTCGCCGATACAGCCTCTTGACCGCCAGGATGTGGAGCACGACGCAGTTGATCGTGGTCGTGTGTATCTGTAACAAGTAACACAACTGGAGTACACATTCAAGCTCGGCCTACCCTGACTAAAGGGGTGTGAATTCATTTTCAGTACAAAATAAATTACAAGAAAGGATGCCTCAATAGTAATCGCAATAAACTGGCTCTGAATGAAAACTGCGCAAGAATATTTATCTCTAAACGCAGGAGGAACGTCCGTGTCTCGAAACAAGAGAACATTCGGCACCACTATCATCATAAAATGGGAACGACCGACCTGATTGTTTTAACGCACGAACGCCGCCGATTTCGTAGATGATGACCCGCCTCTCGGTTGCTACGCCGCTGCCGCCGATAGCACCACCCGGTGCGGTAGACACGATGGCCCCGCAGCGGTAGCAGGTGACAGCCTTTCTGTTGTCCATCAGGGTTGCAGAAGCTGATGTAGACGATCCGTGTGAAAGCTTGCCTTTTCCCCGATAGCACCACCCGGTGCGGTAGACACGATGGCCCCGCAGCGGTAGCAGGTGACAGCCTTGCTGTTGTCCATCAGGGTTGCAGAAGCTGATGTAGACGATCCGTGTGAAAGCTTGCCTTTTCGCCGATAGCACTACCCGATGCGGTAGACACGATGGCCGCGCAGCGGTAGCAGGTGTCATCCTTGCTGTTGTCCGTACTTTTGATATTGTATCTTCGAGTGGTTGACACTTGGGTTGCCGTTGTAGTTTGGCATGAAGTTGTAGAGGCTTCGATCATGTTTTTGCTTCATGGAATAAGCTTTGTAAGACTTTCTCCTTCTTTTTGGGCTGCTGCTGTTGGTGTTAATGATGGTTGCAGCATAGTTCTCGGCACAGTCGTAACGTGATAGGAAAATGTCCTTCAAGTTTATCCAGGCCATGCCGATGTGAGACACTTCGGAAAGCCATGTAGATGCGGTAACTTTCAGCGATTGACTAGGGCGATGACCAATGCTCCTCCAAGTGTTGTTCAGCGAGGCAGGTTTCCACAGTTGAGCACTAGGCACGTGGATTTGCATTGGGCTGTTCAGGGTTGAATTCTGGCAGCGTTATAGTCTTCGGTGGAGTTGCCGGAGATAGCATCACTTCAATCAAGTGAAGAATATTCTGGTTCTGCTGTTCCAGTAACCGCTGCCATTGGGTATCAGACGAATATGGTGCCTGAGCTGATGAGGAACTGGTTTGGATTGAAGCAGTGTCCAATCCCACTTCTGATGACGGAGCAGAAGCTCCAAGGTGGTCTTTAAAAAGTGTGACGTCAGCAATGCTAACGTCACTATCATCACCAGCATGCTGGTGGCTCATAGTTGATGACGAAAGTAAACTCCAGGAGATGTTCTTCAAATTTATTCTTGGTTGTACAGATGCTTTTGAGGTCTGTACGGTCCGACGGCTCGAGCGAGAATGAATCGTACTCGGTCCGTCGCCCGTATTTATGCAAAAACAAAGACAAAGGCAGGCAACTTGTGCGAACAAGCTAAAACTGCCTGCAAGCATTAATCATTTAAGTTTACAAATGGTTTTGAAGGTAAACATGGTCAAAATAATAACTTGATTACGTAATTACCTCATTGTCATTTGATTACAACAATCAAATGATAACTAGCTATTAACTAATGATTTTACACTGTAATATGACAATCTAAGTGATGATTCGTTAAATAACTCGTGGTTCTGCGCCGATGACTCATTGTAGAAGCAGAATAACGCCTTTGCGCCGATATATACTTTTTTTTGTAAATACATACATATTATACACAGAAAACACCCAGACCCGAGACAAACATTACAAACATTTGTCCCGCAGCGGGAATTGAACCCGCAACTTTCTGCGTCTCAGGCGGGCCTTCGCCCACTGCGCCACAGAGGTTGTCAAAAGAAACATTTCTAACTCTAGCAAATAATACAGCGATTCTTAACCATAATCAATCTTATCTGGATGGCTTAATAGGGCTGGATTTTCGTCTACTAAATTCAGATACATTTCAATTTCGAACGTTTCATTAGGTAGGTACACAGCTTTGCCAAGTTTGCACATAAAAGTAGGCTTAACTATTTACATATCCGAATATTCCGAATTACTGGCCATTCAAACTTTGCAAAGGGACTAGTAAAGGACGAACAAATATTGATTCACGACCTTTAACTTAGGGTTGTTAGCTGGCAAATAGTGGTTGGACCAACACACAAGGTCGTTTAATTTAACAATCTCTCGTAGGAATGTTTTTAGACAAATAACAAATGAACATTATACCTTCCGAGATCAGAGTTGTTGTTGCTGGCAGATTTAAAACACAAGCGAACAAAAACACGTTCTCGACTGTAATCCATATGATAGACATCAGATCACCCAGTACGTATATCTGTGAGGTTATGTTGGGGTTGTATAATCAGAGACACTACCAAATATTTTACTTGTCACACCCACGTTTTGCATAGAGTTTAAATTCCACGTAACAAGTTGCATGCTAATCGCCGCCGCTTAGTGTTCCACTAAAATTACTATCTAATCAGCCCACATTCACCCACTTGGTATTGGATGTAGGCCTGATCTCTATAAAAATAAGTATATATAACATACAAGATACAATCGGGCTATTAAATTGTATTCTTGAGTTTACAGGATTCTATCAAAAAAGTTTTTCTACAACTGAGACGTCTTAATGAAAAAACTAGCACAAAGAAGATGAACTGAGTTCTCTTCGGTAGCTGCCTAAGTACCTACTTCTTTTAATTAGCAAGTTTGCCATTTTACATTTCTACAACCAAAATGATAGTATAGTTATAAAAATAAAAATAACAGAGTATATGGCATATTCTTCTTTTTTTAATATTTTATATTGATAAAAAAAACTACACGATCAACGTGTAGTTTTTTGACAAGGAAAACTGTCTATAACTGTCTTTGCCCCAAAATGCATTTCATAGTAAGTATTATCTTGATAAGTCTTAAGTGGTATCTTAGACCAAAATTTAACATATATTTCAGGTGTTCTTCACGGTCCAATCGGTATACACAACTTGTTGTGCCGTACCAAATATTCGTTCCGTTAGACACAACTTGGTAGAACTAGTTTTGCTATAAGTGTTCCTGACATAGAAAAAAAATGATATGATCATTTTTTTTCTATGTCAGGAGCCTATCCAAGCCGAATAAGCGCAAGAAGGATTTTTCAGTTGTGCCAAGTTGTGTCTAGCGGACCTAATATTTGGATATTTGGGCAGGTGTTACAATGACACAACTATTTATGCATACTAACTGATCCGTGAGAAACTAGCTATATTTTTTAATGAAGAAATATTATCAAATTGAGTTTTGGAAACAATCAAGTTCTTGGTAATCATTATGAATTATAACATAATGAAATTGACAAAAGCTAAACCGATTTTGCTAAATAAAGTAAAGCTTATTTTTGGTATCAGCCTCTTAATGATTGCAGGACCGGTCATTGCTGCCGACCTATCTATCATATCTACTGCATAATTTTATAATGTTGCCAGTTATTACATTAAATAGGTGCTCAGAAGCAGCGGTGCCGCTTGATTTACGGCCCAACCAACTTGGTTTCTGCGGGACAAAATAAATTGGTTTAACCCGAAAATATTGTTTCTCAAGTTTATTTTTACAGCTCACAAAAGACTAACTTTTATCTCAGATATTAATACAACTTGGGTCTTTTTGTCAGAAATTTGCTGTAAACAAGGGTTTAATAATAAATTCTGAATACGTAGGTATGTACTTAGGTTGAAACGTGGTATCACAACAGCCAGACCAGGAACAAATATCTGCAGAATATGCAAACATTCCCCGTAAGTCCCGCAGCTGGAATTCAACCCTGTTGCGTCACAGCCGGCTACTCGCCCGCCGTGCCACCGATGTTATAAAATCACTCATAATTTCTGAAACCCACGTCATAGGAATTCCTACAGAACTATGTATGTGGTGGTTATTTATTATTACTTAATTACCCTTCTGATTTTAAAATATTAAATCGAAAAATCTACCGCGCCGTAAAAAAACAATAACAAATGCCGCCATACAGACACCTCCCCCAGGAGAAGAGAGGCATGATAGTAGAAATAAAATAATAGCTTGCACCGTTTCATACTCCGTCGTCTATAAGGTACACTTGGTAAGTGCCTAATGATAAGAAATAATGTCTAATATAACCTAATACGAAATACTCACAGATCCTGAGAAGTTACTAATAACTTCTTCAAGTCACGTGCTCATGATAAGCTCTGTAATTCAGTCCTCATTCACTGTAAGTTCTAGTAAATTAGAAGTTTAGCAACTACGTAGTAAGATCTTTGAGTATGAGTCTAAGTCGGCTTATCGGATCTTGCGGAGTAGGCGAAGGCCCGCCTATGACGCAGAAGATTGCGGGTTCGATTCCCGCCGCTGGAAAAATATTTGCATCTGCAAATATTTGTCTCGGGATCTGGGTGATTTCTATGTATGTATTTACAAAAAAAATAAGTAGTATTTTTTTCTGCAAGTTTGTTTTTAAAATCACTAAAATATAAATCCTTAAACATCTATTTTATATTTTCATATCTACGCGTCAGAATCATTCGAAATTGATATATTTTATGTTCATTAAAAAATGGACCTTGCATTATCTTACTACTTATACTTGACTTTCATTCAACACAATCAACCTTCACAGGACTGGAGCAGGGTACATCTCGTCCGGTAAATTGAGCCGATGATCCGGCCTTTGAGTCTTGTGGCGTGAAGTACCTAGCGCGAACTCCGTTTTCATCGCCGATCGATTCCATATACCCTGGTAGAAAACCATTGGCAGACATTCATACTGAAAAACATTAACGAAAGAAAAGAAGGAAATATTTTTATTTGTCTTAACTCCAGTTTACTCCATTTATCACCTTGACACTAAAATAGGTACTTATAATAAAAAGATAAACACTATTACTAAAATCCCTACCTACCTACTAAAACATAATGTTAAATACATCTTAACTAGTCTGCGGTAGGTAGGTAGGTAGGTTCCTAAAACCTTCCTAGGTTCCTAGGTGCTAAAACCTACTCGTGAGGTGCTTATTATTCATTAGTATACGATATATGCCCGCCTACATTAGGCCTTTGCAAATACATTAGGCTTGTTTTTGGTCTGTATTCTAGAAATCATAAACCGAATCTAGACTCGAGCATAGATTTTTAGACAGTTGTAATGGAAATGTGCCAAAAAATGTATACTAGTTCTAATATAAAAAAGGAAAGTGAAGCAAACGAATCAAAAAAAAAATCTAGACTCGGAAAGCATCTGGAGTTTGAATTCGGTTTGAGTTTTTTCTGGAATGGCCCGTATTCCAGAATATTCCAGTTTATTTAGAGATATCTCGAAGTCTTTGCCTTAGCTTAGTCAAGGCGGTAACAAACTTGTACCACAATGTTATGAAACAAGATTGTGTGAGGTCCAAAGTGCTACGCCGTAGCATCCTCTACGATAAGCTGATTCGAGATATTTTCAAAAGATGTTGTTACAGCCCTTATCGGCTCAATGTCCCAGAATTGTCTTAGAAAATACTCGGATACTCCGTAGTGTAGTGTCAGGTAGGTAGATACCTACCTTCGTCACTGAAATCACTAATATCACCTGTTACTATAATTAAGTATTACAATACTTATGTAACAATATGACAATAAAAAACAGAGCTGCCTGCGATTTAAAAAATATCTTGGATCATAAGAATAGTTTAATGAAAATATTATAAATACACATAAGTGCATAGTCCTAACCCCACACTAAGATTTTATGTGTCGTAGGGATCAGGAACTTCGAGTACAGTAGTACCACATCGCCTAGACCTGGAATAGATATCTGCAGAACATGCAAACTTTGGTCCCGCAGCAGGAACCTGTTGCGTCGCAGCTGGCTACTCAACCACCACGCCATCAAGGTCATCGAGAGGATAAATCAAAGAAAAAGAATCCCACTGATCGATGGAGCTTCTCAAACTGGTGAGCACTAAGTGCTACGCCATGTAGCCTCTACGCGAGACAGCAGAATATTTGTACAAAAGACAGAATTCACGGAGCACAATCTCCTATTATCGTTATACATATGGACGAACTAAACGATTACACGGCAATTGAGGGCGGAAACAATAGCACCAAACCCTTAGCTAGTGAGCATAATTTACAATGTAACGACGTTTCCTAACACTCTTGTTCCACTGTTTACGTTATTTTTATCTTCTTGAATTCTTCTGCCCTCCATTCTCACAAACAGCTTCTTACGGCAAACGCTACTGTCGTCGTGGATAAATATCAATGTTTTACCTTGAACTCCATGATTTTCAAGTTAGTAATTAGTAAAAGGTATTTTAAATCACCCGCTAGCTTTTGGTGGAACTTGAACTTTTGCATTGAAGACGTTTTCTATCGTTGCCTTAGATTAGAATTGCCAACTGATTTTATTAGAATGCTGTTGGTTGCGCTTAGATGGCGTTTTGAATGTGTCCAGTATAGTTAGAATGGGCGACAGTTTGGTTCGATGGTTGTCGGATATGTTCTACAAGGTTAGGGAATTAGGTCGAATAATTGAGTTAAGTTGGACATAATGTGCATCGGATTATGTTTGTCCGACGATAACTTCTGAATGGCTAATACATTCTCTAGAAATGTGTAACACAAATATAATTTGATTATATTTGTTTACATAATACGCGGCGTGTTTTGTGACAAAAGGGTCAAATATACGAATTAATGAATGAAAATAGTTTACAACTTACAAAATAAGATAACAAAATAAACATAATATGCATTAGAATATATGCCGTAATGCTACTGTACAGTTTAAAACGGCTTTTTCTTTGTAAATATCAGAGTCATTCATTAGTATCACAAATGTAGATACATTTCAATAGTTTGGAATAGACCGATTATACAACATTGTCAAATATTATTTGTTGGTGTGCAATAAAGTATTTCCTATGTATCTATCTATATTCGAATGTGCAAACACAGTTTGTGTTTCAATGTGTTTGCACATTCGAATACAGATAAAAGATTAAACGCGTCGAAAAAACTGCTCGTAAGATAGTTTACAAGAATTGAAATGGAGACCTTAGTAATACAGTCAGTAACAAAAGTAGATTATCAATAATAATACGTTTTAGGTGGCTTTTTAATGGTAACGTTAAATTGTTAGATTGGTAGCCAAGGGACACTTCTTCAAATGTGGTCCAATATTTCAAACTAATGTCTACAAAAATATTTAGGTTATAATAATGTAAACTGTTATATATCGCTAATTGCCTTCCTGGCTAGAAAGTAACGACTCTAAAGATAATTCTTGCCAAAAGCAGCATCTACCGGTTTTATTTTTCAACACTTCTGAGCATTCATCGATTGGTGCTTCTCGTAGCACTACGTGACCTCTCGAGCCGTATTAAGTTCAAAGATGTCGAATATAGCAACTCCGGTCACCGGTGACCCTTATCCCAAATTACCTAACTCGTTAATCACGCCGTCTGTCGCTCGGCTTCTTTGTAAACATACACCTAACTTTAGGGGTCTGCTTTTTTTTTAGCTACAAGTAGTGAGACATTTCGGATCTGTTGTTTTAATAGTTTCGATTCGTCTATTATATTCATCAACGTTCATTATTGAGATACGACCCCTGTGGCGGAGCGGGCGAAGTCTCGCCTGAGACACAGAAGGTTGCGGGTTCTATTCCCGCCGCGGGACAAATGTTTGTATGATCTGCAAATATTTGCAGAATAAATATTACATAACACCCTTATATTAGCTTAACTTGTACCTAATATAACAAACAAACAATGTAATAAAATCTTTGAAGTAAATTTCACCCTACTTCTAATTGTCGTATCGAAATGAAACTTTGTATGTATACATAGGTAGTTCGGATGACAATACCTAGTATTATAATATCTGACAATACTATAATATGGTATCTTGGAGCTAATCTGATGATGGTGCCAGGAGGTGGATAGTGGAACTCTTTAGTGGCTACTAGCTACCCTCAATTTTGGGCTCATATGATTCGTTTTGACGAGTCCAATAAATTGGTAACGAGTCTGATGATGGAGCCAGGAGGTGGATAGTGGAATTATTTTTAATAATTTTTAGAGCGTGATAAAAGCATACTAATGCATTGACCAAAAATATTCTTACTACTAATTTTAAAACCATTTTTAAATTAGATCACGAAGTGAGTAGGTAGAGATACGACAAGAATGTTTCACTTGCAGCTGATGTTTACGAACAATTTAATAAAAACATTTGTCTTACAAAAATTAGGCCGTTCATTTGAAAAACACGAGAAAGTTCGTGCAGATAATAATGTTCAGATGGCGTCAGCTTCGAGTTTTTGCGGAAATCTTGCGGGACACAATTCACTTAGGAAAGTTTATTACCGTTTTTAGAGATCATTAGAATATTTTATACAGTTACCTGTATAAAATTTTCCTGAAAAGTGACCAGTTACCTGTTCACTTTTCTAAGTTGGTATTTGCGTGTCTGTAAACTTTGACTAAGATTTAGTTGTAAACAGGAAAATGGTATGGCACATGAGGTACCTGGCTCTCTAGTTAGAATGAACTTACCTATCCTAATTAAATTAGCAAAGCTTTTTTGTTTGTCTCTCGACATAGTTAGATACCAATTTATTTTAATTATGAATTTATATTGACGAGAAGTCGATTCAAATGGCTCACATCGCTCTGGGGAATCTGCTCACTATAAATAAAAAGTTATAGGTATTCAATTAATTTTTATAACGACGATCCTAAATTATAGTGATTTCAATGAATGAATTGTCTTTGAAGCTATTTCTCATCACGTCTTCGATGAGAAATAGCTTCGAAATATGGGATGTTACCGTTTTAATAAAAAAAAACAATTAACACGCGACGTTATTTGACCTCTTTAGAGAGCTTCTTTTTTGACCTTCAAACTGAGAGTTGAGTCATTTAATTACTTATATGGCGAGGTCTATCTACCAGCTCATCTGTCAACTCTCAAAATACTCTTTTACGAATCCCAAAACAATCGTAATGAGGCCTTTGTCTGCCATAAAAGCATCGTTAAGGCTCTGCAAGGTCATTGAAAAACTTAATGATGCTTTTGCCTCTCTTCCTTTCAGGGTTTCTCTTTATTTAAAATATTTTTGACGACCTACTTACTATGTTGTAGGTACTATGTTTTATTTTAAATACTCTATAATTTTTTATTTCAACTTACTTGTTTGATGTAATAGATTAATGTATCGAAAATTAGTAGTGGTCTAAATATTATTTCATTCGATTCTGTATTTTTTTCTTGCATTAGACTAAATAGGTAGTTACAAGCTTTTTGTTGAAAATGTATTCTTCAAAAGAACCGCAACCCCAAAATCGTATAAATTTATATGTAAATGTATTATTCCAAAAAGAATGAAACAACGTAAGGTAAATATTGCTGGACATTTTTTTCACACGTCATCTAGCCCCAAACTAAGCATAGCTTGTACTATGGGAACTACTTAACTGATATAATACTTTTATATTATTTTTTTCTAAATACATACATATTATACATAGAAAATATCCAGACCAGAGACAAATATTTACAGATTATACAAACATTTGTCCCGCGGGGGAAATCGAACCCGCAACTTTCTGCGTCTCAGGCGGGCCTACGCCCACTGCGCCACAAAGGTATGCTTATGAGGTAAGTGCTTCGCGTTTACTGTGAAAATTACCAAACACAACTATTTTAGCATGATCCCAAAATACTTCCATAAGAAAATGTCTCAAATAGGCAGGTAAAAAGGTATTCTGGGCAATAGATTAGCGTCCTTCGAGCGAATCTGGTGACCGCAGGCGAAACCAAAAGTCGTCGTTCCGAATACGGAGTAGAGAAATCGTAGATGAGGTAACGCGGCTGCTTTTAAAGTCCGTCTATTTATTGATTTAAAAACACATGAACTTTTTTCGTATGAAAATCATCTTCAAATATCCATTAGAAGATAGATACTGCGCAAATGTCTGCGCCAGGCCTATGCAGAGATTTATCATTCGATACTATCGAATCGTACTTCTAACATCCGTTATACTGAGGAGTACAGAAACACTCATAGACAATAAGGACGCAAAATTAGTAAAGACAAGGCACTTATACCTCCCTTATCCATATAAAGTATTTTATATGTATTCCATGTAACACTAGTGATAGAATTGTGCCTTTTCTACCTTTGAATTTATTCACAGGATCCCACGGTAATATTTCGCTACTTTGTATACAAAGGAGATACAATTTTTTGTAGGGAGATATATATTTTTATAATACCTTTTTTGAAGGATCATTGTGGAGAAGTAAACGACATATTTTTAGATTTACGGCTTTCATGACAGCTATATGACATTTTCGTATTTTTACAAGCAATTTTTTTTACAATATTGTGTTTAAACATTTAATTTTGTTTGGCAGCTATGAAAGGGGGCTATGTTGATGATGCGCGACGAAATAATGGCGTTTCCTACAACGCTGTCGTTGTTATGAGGAAACCGTTCAGGACTGTTTTCCCCATAAGATACATACTCAGTGCGTAGATCTTCGAGTATACTAAGTAAAGGGTAGTCAGAGGCACGTCCAAGCATTACATTGGGCACATGCCCGCGTTTTGCAATTCGTTAGCATTCAACGCCATCGCCGCCTACCAGCCATGGATTTAACACTAGGTAATTATCTCCATATTAGGTTGAAATTAACGTCTTGTGTCACTATGGTTACTGGAACCGTTTCAGCTATATTTGCGAATAGCTTTACAAATTATCCAACCAATTCCTATCCTACTTCCTACTATATGCAAAATATGAATGTTTAAATGCTACCTACTGTCGCCATTAAACAAATAACCACACTCTCAACTTGTCTGTAATCTGCTCTATATTAGTATGTTACTTACATACTAATTATTTTTTAGCTCACTAGCGTATTGCTTATATTGTTGCCTACCTATATAGTGATGTATCATATTTTCTATCAATGTTTCTCTTAGACAATTCTAAGTATAAAAAGGTAAAATCCGCGGAGCACTGCGGACCTGTAATTTCAGGTTTTCTTAAAACCCATCTCAGTCTCTCACATAAACAGGTTTTCTTTTTATTAGTTTTCACCTTCACCCAATTGGTTTAGGACCTAGGTATACCTACTCTAAGAAACCTCTGTGAGAGAAAATAAGTGTTTATTATTATTATTTACAATACCTACTTTAAATGTAGCCCTCTCTCGCCAAGTGCATAATAATAATAACAGCGTAATATTACTTTTATAATAAGACATTAAATATTTACTCTAACTAGCCTGTCCTAATTTTTTTTTTTTTTTATTTATTTAACGAATTAAAAAATGCATTACAATAATAATTTTGAATAATAATAGCACCTAAAAACCGCTAAGGTTTGTACAGATGATGCTATTTATGAGTCTGCATTGTTTCTTATTAACAATAGTAGGTAGTCAACAGTTTAACATAGGTAGCCAATCTACATAAATTTGGAAAACTAGGTAAGTGCATTCATTGTTGGTACTTTTCAAGATTTGCAATAAAATAAGATTTGAGTTTGAATTTAATATTTTCTGGAGTAATAATATCGAGTAAATCTGTAGGTAGTCCATTTATTAGCCGGGGAATCAAGTAGCTAGCTGTCCTCTCGCCGTATGCATTGTTTGCGCGCGGCGTGTACAACCGGTTCCGAGCAACTGCACGAGTGTATACAGGATGTTTTATCACATTCCTAAGGTTTTCATCAAAAAAGTTCTATTTTAGTATAACATATTTGAACTGAGTGTGAACGGGTAAGATTTTACAGTGCCTAAAAAGACCAATTTCGTTATTTTGATATTGTAATTTAATTTTGGTTGATACTATGTTTTTTAATATTTTTAGTTGGAGCTTGTAAATTTGGTTGAGGTACGTGTTGTATGTACGACCGTAACTGCTGAGGCCATATTGGATATAAGATTCAGCCAACGAGTTGTAAAGCATTAACTTGACCTTATAGGGAATACGTTTTTTAAGTATTGTGATGTTTGCTAGAAAATGCCTTAACTTGTTGCAAATGCGCTCGATATGGCTGGCCCAGTTAAATTTACTATCAATTTCTAAGCCGAGGTACGTCTGACAGCTTACTACTTCTATGGCGGGGCAGCTACACATATTTATTGAATGTAAGCAGCTGTGCTTATGTGCTACTAGGTTATTGAAAGGTGAATGTTTTATGTAGGGGGATTTAATGATAAGTAGTTTGGTTTTATTAGCATTTAATACCAAACCAGCATCGTGGCACCATTTTGTTAAGGTGTTCAAATCGTATTGCAAGAGGTTACTGGCCTTTTGTGGGTCTTTATCTACTGCTACCAGGCACGTGTCATCTGCAAATTGGTAACACGTGCAATATTTGATGTAGTTACTCATATCATTCACGTATGATAGAAAGTGAAGGGGGCCCAAGACAGGTCCTTGAGCCGTTCCCTCATTAAGTAGGTACTAATTAAGTACTAGTTTTCCAAAATAAATAGAACTTTCACAAAAAAACATTGTAAAGCTTATTTTCAGTAGTACGATAATTTGAAA
The DNA here is from genome assembly GCA_961405105.1 of Perizoma affinitatum. Lineage (NCBI taxonomy): Eukaryota > Metazoa > Arthropoda > Insecta > Lepidoptera > Geometridae > Perizoma > Perizoma affinitatum. The sequence continues at coordinate 4,403,587 of OY560199.1, forward strand.
TTGCACGCTGTATAGCCTAATATATATATATAGTCATAATAATAAGCGCGCCTGCATGAAAAAAAAATGAAAATATATATGTATTTGAAAATCAAAAACAAATGGTTGGGGTCAAAATAGGTCACTGTCTCAAATTTTGCAGCATCTATGAACACTGCTACGCTGGTTTTCAGAGTGGGCCGTTTGTGAGGACACGAACATTGACGTCAAATAAATGGAGTCTGATTGGGGATCCGTATTTCGGACTCATTAGTTAGTTTGTGTATGAATCGTAATACACCGATTATCACCACTTCTGATATTAGTCAATCTTTCTAATATTACAAATAATAATAATTATATTATATGTACTTAATAGTTTCCTAATTTTTGGTGTAATAACACCAACAATTTGGAAACTTTTGCGAGCTAGCGAGATTTCACAGATGAGAAGTAGGTAGGTATGGCGGCGCGGAAATTACGGTGGGTTTTTAGCTTTAGTCTGCATCGTACAGTTTGTATGAGACGCGGCTTCTGTTTTATCTATATTAGAGACCATAGCTGATTCGTGACCTTGTGTTAACTGTCATCGTTTTTAATATTGACACTAAACTGATTGGTGGAATTTGAAAGTTAAATTCTACTAAAATTATGTCAAATTCTAGAATAGAATAGAATTTGATGCTCTACCAAACGAGGAGACGGTGGTTAACCGCTGATAAATCGTTTTGAACACAAGGCCGCAGATATAAAGGAAGTGTTACTTCTAGTTAGAAGAAACTTCTATATTATAGAAGTAATTTCCATAGAGTAAAATGTAATAATAATTAATGTTAACTTACTTATCCCGAACATGCATAAGAAAATTTAGTAAAAAGAGCTGCGCCTATGACTCGCTTTGCGCCACAAAGAGTGACACAAATCGATTGAGCAACAGGTCTGCCAGGTGCCCGGCCGAGCGTAGGCTCTACACTAGAAATGGAACGTTATAACTGCACAATCAAAGGTTGTATGTAATATCCGTTACTCTTAGGTACAGCTTTCGAAACCACTCCGAAAGACCACCCATTACAAAATTAAAACTCTCTTAGAAACTGCTCAAAATCAGAAAACAGACTCTTCCCTATCAGCCACCAGACTAGGTTGTCATGATAGACGCAAAGTCAGCTATAGTAGAATGACGACGAACAATACCGTATCTTAGTAAATACCTACTTAATCGCTCCGAGCTAATGATCGATTGAAACTTTCAATCGATCCTTAGCTCGGAGCAGCCCTCACTGGCCCACACGTGGACCGTAAATAAGGAGTTCAAATTAAATAGGTACTTACCTATATTTTTTAGAGTTTTGTTTTGTCTCCCAAGTCTCCCTGTACGAAGGGAGTTTTAGGTTTCACAATACCTTTAATATTAAGTTAAGGCTATAAAGCGGGCGAATTCAAGGGATATTATACCTAAATAGGTACCTACTTAAGAAACGGTCATAATGGCCCCAGATTTTACTCCGGTTCCGCCCACCTCTATTTACACTTGATATCTTTATTACGAGTATGATCTCGCCTTGATCCCGCATTGCAGACTGGATGTAGCGTTGAAGCATAATTATTATGCAATACATAATTAAATGTAGGTAGATAAAAGAGAAATGTTAATCTCTAGTATTCTCGTTTCGTGGGTGTTTGTTCCTAGGGGCAGAGCATCTACTATATCTAGAGATAGCACTACTATATTTTTTCACTTGCTATAGCACCATATTGTGCACACATAGGTACCTTACCTAATAGTATCAAAGGAAGAAGTCACATACTAGAGATGCTAACGCATGTAGAAGATACCTAATGATACCTACATAATATTATGATGTCACAGGATGACGCTTGTCGAGGAGCAAGGATTTATCATAGATTTGTTAGGTCTATGTTGACTAAGTAATTAGGTAGATACAAATACGTGTACTAAATGACCAAAAGCGTTAATAAATGGCAAACACTAACAAAATATAGTCTACCTCATTTTCGGAACAAAAACCTAATAACCCATACAAAGTAGCCTCATCCATCCTCGTAGACGTCCATTTATTCCCAAGACGCCGATCCACGTGTTTTCGTTTTTCGCAAACTCCATGCCTCGTTAGTACTGCTACCCACGGACTTTCCCGGATTTTTCACACTTACTTTTGGTCAACGCGCACCTTGTTAAGGTTAGGTAGGTATTGGTACCTATTTATGCCTGAAACTGTAATAAATGACGGGCATGCTCTTAGCATACCTAAAGAGTATCTTAGCCTGCTAGCTAGGCAGTCGCCTACAAAAATTATAGTAACAGAAAGGAGGTCGGCTACACAGTCGTGTAAGTTTAGTAGTGTAGGCGACAAGCAACTTAAGGTTGATAACGCCATGCCACATAGATGGCGCTACCAGTTGAGAGTTTTTCCTTATGGATCTGTAAGAACAATTCTATTGTTCTTTAATTTCACACAGATGGCGCAATACCGAAATGTTTGACAGTCAAAAATGTTACACGACTGTCGAAAAGGTGATTTTATATTTAACAGTACCTACGAAAGATCTTGGACAACCGCTCCCAAAATATAATATCCGTGTCATCTATTAAGCTTCAGGGTTCAGGTAAGCCCGACCTGCCACAGATAAAAAAGAAAACTCATTACCTACGTACCCACTTGAGTTATTTATAAAAAACTTGATAGTAACTGGTAGCGCCATCTATTGCTGACAATGATGTCAAAAGATATGCAGGAAGTTATCCAAAATAACGCCATCTATAAGAGAACTATAGCTAAGAAAAATGTTCAAATAAAAAAGTCAAGAGATGGCGCTGAACCAGGTTCAATTTCTAAGCAAATGCCGACCGGCACCTACCAGCCTTCTCTAAACTTTACAATACCCCTTGGTATTGTTGGGATATTTCTTGGGATTTGGTCTGGTGGTCTGGTGATTGATGTGCATGGGACATTCTTGTTACCTACATGTTTTTTTTTTCTTTTTAACCCTTAAAGTAATTTTGTTGACTATACTATACATAAAATGTAAAAAAATCTTGCAGCTAACTTAGGCTTGATATTTTTTTATTTTTTTTAAATATTCCAATAGCTTATTTGTTTTATAGAAATAAAAACATGTCGTTAACTTTGGCAGTTTAGAGGTATTTGAAAAATTTTGAAGACCGACGGCGGAGCTTCACTTGGTTCAAGGTAAATTATTTTGTTTTTACTATTTTTACTGTAAAATACGGTTTTCTAACTCATAAAAGTTGATAAAATGTTTTTGACACGTACATCTTAGCGTAAAATAACTTTTGGGGACAGCTAAATTTGCATGATTTGTGGTGTTTTTGTATGTGTAAATCATACCATACAACGCTCCAGCTTAGCAGAACTAGCTCTGGTTGTTATGTACAGTATATTATTCATTGCGACATTTCAGTATTGAGTTTTATGTGGCTAATATGGGTTTTGGCGCGAATTTTTAAGAGTTTGCTTCAGTAAAGTACCTACTTACCATACTTAATATTCAACCTGCCTTGTTTAGTAGGTGCGTTTAAAGGAATATTTATAAGTGTGGTTCAAATCTCAGCTTACGGTAACTTCATGGCACTCATTTCTGCTTTGTAGGTTTGGTTTCGCTGCATGGGGTTTTTTGTTGTTAGAAATATGCTGCTAGTGGACGAGCTAAGCAAATTGTATAACTTGTACCTAAAGAAAATGCGAGTTGGAACGTTGTCAACGAACGTGATGCCAGTAACGGAAAGAGTAGTGAAGATGAAATCTGGGGATATATGGAGAGCTCACCAGCACTATCTCTAGATTCATCCTTAGAACCGCAAAACCTACTTGACAGTCCGGTTCAAACCACCATTTATTCTGACAAGGATAATCTCGATGTTACTGCAGTTGACGAAAAGACTGTTTGACTGTTCCTGCTGGACCTTCGGAAGCGAGAGTCCAGCAGGAGTCTTCGAGAGAAAACTTACCGCCACTCACACCAGTCTTTGAAGAGGTTTTTCTGAGTCCTATGCAATGCAATATATCGCCATTCCGTCGGTAACTTCATTGCCTTCATTGTGGACGAACCAAAATGTCCATCTTCTGCTACAAAAACACGTTCCTAAAGAAAACGTAAAGCGTCAACTATTTGGTCACCTCTTGACTATTTTTATCGTTTTTTTACGTAGCAGACGTTATGCCCCTGAAAAGGAAAAACAAATCCGACGATTCGTGCACTTCGCAGAAAACAATGAGGCAGACACTGATGATACATATTATAAATTGCGTCCCATAGTTGACGGAATAAGAGCCCAGTATCTGTCAGTTGAAGAAGAAAATGCGTTCAGCTTTGATGAAAATTGGTACCATACAAAGGGGAAAAAATAGGGAGTCGACGGCATTATATTCCCAAAAAAACGCAAAAATGGGGTTCAAGAGTTAGGTGAGAACTGGCGTGTCTGGTATGATTTACGATTTCATACTGTATGCTATTTCACGCCTAAGAAAGAGACTATGGGGGTTGATGGAGGCCAAGGTTGTACTGGCGTTGTGTACCTAAGACCATCAAGACGCCAGCATGTGTTGTCTATTTCACATCATTGGAGCTGGTGTATTTGCTGCGATAAAATTACGGAATATTCAGCATGAGTAGGTACCGTGTGGCCAAACAGACTTCAAGGAGCACAAAATATGTTGATGGCGAACAAACTGCTTCAGAAGAAAGGAAGAGGGTTGTCAAATGTTTTGCAGCAAAATCAAGCTAAGCGACAGTGAAATGGTTCGACAATAAAACAGTGACACTCGTCAGCTCATATTGCGATGCGTATCCAGTTGATATCACCAAACGTTATAGCAAAATAAATAAAAAAGTATGTCAAAGTGCAATGTCTCGAATTTGGAAAGCACTACAATCGTCACGTGGATGGAGTAGATTTGGCTGACATGCTCATTGCATTATACCGCACTGGTATGAAATTCTACAGATGGTACATCAACATCTTCTCCCAGCTGCTGGACATCTGCGTCAACAATGCATGGCTTCTACACCGACGACAATACCAAATGAAAATATCAAGAAGTCTGACCTTCTGAAGGACTTCAGATATGAAATAGTTGCAGAGAAAAATAAGATCTGTGCCAATCCAGAACATAGAAACTGTAACGGTGAGGGAAAGTAAATCCGAAAGCCAGTAGCAGCAAGGCCCACTGATGATGTGAGGTTTGATCACTGCCCTCAAGTAGCGGGATATCAGAAGTCTAAAAACTGCAAAAGGGGACTAGCAAGCTCTTTTTGCACCAAGTGTGAAGTTCATTTATGCTATGTCATGGGCGGAAACTGCTTTATAGCTTATCTTCAACAGAACATCGAAGGATAAGCCATTTAACAGTTTAAAATGAGACTCAAGTTCAGCGGCAATGTATGATAAACATGCCTATGTTAATGTTGTCCACATTAAATGTGGCAATGTATATTATATCATACATGCCTATGTTCATTTTGTCCGCATGAAATGGTATATTTATACATGGGTTTTTCCAAAAACGTAAAGTTAGATATTTTTTTTAAATTATGTGTCTCATGGGCCAAATAAAGTAATTTTAATATTTGTTTTGTTTTAATTCACAAAAAAAACTGTGCTAACATAAGGGTAAAACCATAAAGGGAACCTTTTTCTAAATTAGGTACTGTTCTTGTGCTGTGCCAAACAATCATATTCATTTCAGTCACTTTGTAAAGACAAATCAATAAACATAATAAAAAAATACTTTTGAACTTTTTTAATACCTAGGCTTCATGTTAGAAAATGATAACACAATTTTATGAGGAAAAATATGGCAGGATACCATCAAATTACATAAATTAATCTTCAATCTAAACTCCAATATTTCTGAAAATCAACGGCCTCGTAATCCACCACTGCAGGGGCTTGTTGTCTGCACTCTGCAGCGTGTGGGAAGTACAATATCTTTATTGAACTCAATAGAAATAATATCTGATGTTCTCATCAAGGCTGTGGTCATGTTTTCTCCGGTGGGAGTTTGGAGACCTCCAATAAGAATCTCAGCTCCATCTGTTTTCCATCCCTTGAAAATCCCATTGAGTGTAGATTGCTCATAAGTGGTGATATGACAGGACTCACCTATAAAGAGACACATTGATATAATTTTATTACATTCTTGGGCTCTACAATCATTGTTAAAATTAGATTTTTACTTTCTTGATCATTTATCTTTCTTGAACCTACTGGTTAATTCACCTATCTCCGTCTGCCTTTAGTAAATGCTTTGAAATTTAAAGATGTAAGAAATATAACTTACCACTCAATTCACAAAGACCGTAAAGAAAGTTGGCTCGCAAATGCGCCCGTTCCCTTTGCTGGGGTGTTAAATCAATCATCTCCATTGATAATTCTTTTATTAACAGTCAATTTATTTAATATTTTAGTTTACACTAATTAGTGTGACTTGACTTGACTTGACTTCATTTACTCTATGGTTACGATTAGTGTGGGCTAAACACTGTTTTTTTTTTTTTTTTTTTTTTTTTTTTTTTTTCTCGTAGCGCTTTCACGGTACAGTTAAAATGGTTAAACAAGAATGAATAATACAATTATTGTGGCTGAAGTCTAGAGTTATAAATAAGATGGATAATAGATTGATTAGTAATTTATAATTTAATATTATAAAGGGTTAAAAATTGTAATAAGGATTTCGTTGAACTTTTTTCTTTAAGGGAGAGAAGGGAAAATACGTTAGATGGAAGTGGAGCTTAACACTGTAATTATATGTATTTTTACTCAAAACCACTCCACTCATCCACAGATTAGTAGTTATGGAAAAACAAATGTTTGTACATAATCCTTGACAGATAACTAGTCATAAGCCTAATACATGAACGTATGAAATTAATCAATAATACAACCGTTTCTTTTTAGTTTATAACAATTATGTTAACATGATATCATCAGTATAAGTTATAACTCTAATATATAACACCACCTCTAAATGGGATATATAAACAAATTGCAAACATCCATCCACAGAAATAATATAATGTATCTAATTAATAACGATGATAGCCAACACATCATTCATCGTAGAGCGTTAAATTTTCTTTAATCATCTTCATCTAAATCATAAACAAAATAAAATAAACAAGCACTACGTCCACAGACAAAATAGAGGAAATTACGTGATGGATATCCACATAATTTCCTCTATGACATCCACCACAGACTTGCTGGAATGTTAACAACATCTCTGTATTAATAGCAAAACATTTTTAATCTGTGGCCAGACCATTCATGTCTGACGTTGGCATATAGTATGGCATCGACATGACATGCTAACTGTAATTTTACTAATCTACACACATGCTAGGCTATTATTTTTTTTTTTTTTAAAGTCTTTTAAAAAAAAAAATAACCCAACAGCAGGTTTTCTTCAAACGCTACTTGTTTGTGTAGTAAGCGGTTTTTCTCTGCCCTGGCGTCAACTCGCAGACTATTATATCTCTCTGGGTCTAGACAAAATTCGTAGAGCAAATGTTGTCCCCTATTAAGGCCTTAGTGTCAGTAGTAGGTACCATTGATGGTACAAATCAATAACTAATAATAACAAAATAGCGGTCATAATTGCGCTCGTCCTCTTCGCTCCGCGATAATCAATCACGTACAAAATCATGCACGATGATTGCCAAGCTTAGACGAATACGGCCTGCCTCTTAACAAGAGGCCGTATTCATGAGAATTTGGATGAATTTGAAACAGGTTCCTACCTATAGTTCGTGATCTAGAATAAGACATAATTATTAGGCTACTCTTGATATGGGTACCATGCGGGCGAAGCAATGGGAGGCTAGTACAAAATTAAACAACAAAATACTTATTGTGCAATTTTTATTTCATCAAACAAACCCACACTTTCAATTCACGCGACATATCATCGTGATAGAATAAAATTATAAATACCTGAATAATCCTGAGTGGAAACTGGTATACAGAAAAAATAGTGACTCCCTAGGGTTCGTTTGCAGCTACACGATAACAAACATTTGTAATCTAGAGAATAACTCATATTAACTAGTCCATTGGTAAACGACACATGCAATTTTCGTAATGAGTTACACGGAAGTGTTGTAATAATAAACGTGACTATTCTATGTCACCTCAAAACCGTTGGAGGGATGTTCTTTGAGATTTCTGATCGCCGCCTTCACCTCTTCTGCCTTGAAGTCTATGCCTGAATTTTGAAAAGTACCTCATTTCTCCGGCGAGTCCCAGCGTTTCTCTTCGTCTACGGTCCCAACTGAAAAGTCCATCGAGTATGCTAGTAGTGGGCCCTTTATTAGTGAGTGGAATCAGTTGCTAGGACCAACATATTACTGCCAATTTCTAAACATAAAGAAAGATTTATTATTAAAGTTTTTTTTAAAAAAATCACTAGCAAATTGATTCCATTTGGTGTTGGGATGGTTAATGTTTGTAGCATCAAGTTTCTATCACAAAATATAAAACAACATGTGAACAATGAACTTGATTATGCATTGCAGCTCATAGAACTTGTTGCCACACTTTGAATTTGGGTACCTGGAAATATACAGAAGATGGCGTGACTAGCGCACAGCGTGTGCGTACTCCGTACTCCGTAATGCGACATCGGTTACAATAAATGAATTTGTCGTTGTTTTGTAAAATAATTACAGTTATTAGTGTTTTTTGCTAATTGTACTGGAAAATCTAGAAATCAAATGATGATCCTATGTCGTGAGAAAAACTGGATGTTTAAACTGAGCCCTAAACCAAGAACGCCCTAACAAATACCTGACTTTTTCAATCGGCACCAGTGATCACGACGTCGCAACATACATGTTTAGGAATACCTCAAAACAATGCCGAAGCCAACAGCTCCTTGGGAATCCAATGAATGAAAGAAAGGCGACAGCCCTCTCTCGGAAACTAATCAAAATACCAATTAAATACCTGCCAAGTCCGTCGGTGTGACGACAACTACCGAATCGATAATGGCTCAACATTAAGCCGCATTTTTGCCATAATATAACGAAGTTATATTATGGAATTCTACAATATGCTGTAAAATAACAGTGTTTATTTTATTACTTGTATTTTTTTACATTTTTGGAAGGGGGGTTTGGATAGCGTGGTATGATTTAAAAATACAAATGTGAATGTTAGTTTGGAGGGAATTTGGTTGGAGGAACTGATGAAGGTTGGATGTGGGATGGATATGTAGGAACAGCGAGGGTTGTCTACTTACCGGCTTCAGGCGCTTTTTGTGATACCTCAGTGAATGCTAGCGACGGTCACGGGAGCGCCGGCGGGAGCGCTCGTGGGGGGACCCTGGAACGTGAAAAAGCTTGTTATATTCAGTAAAACGGTGGCAAATTATTTGCACCACCAATTTTGCACTTCACTTCAATCTATTACCTCGACAGTATATTGATCAATTGCCACAGGGCGAGCGTGAACCATGTGTAAACCATGCACATATTAAAGACGTAACTCACTTTTTTTATATAACTAAAAGTGGCAAACAAGCATAACGGCCCACCTGTTGGTTACCGTAACTTATGGACGCTTGCAACACTAGAGGTATCAATCGAGCGTTTGTGATCCTGAGACATAACGGGTGAAAAGTCTCATGTGCTTACAATTTCACTGGCACCCATACTCTTCTAACCGGATATAGCAATGCGTGCTTGGCGGTAGAAATAGGTATGGTGGTAGTTCTTCCTTGGACAAGCTCATTCAAAAGAGCTCTACTACTTCTAATGTGTGCGACTAGGAGGACAAATGGTGGTCACCAAATTTCCATGTTTTCACCCGCGACATCAGAAGCCTGTATATACGTTTGCCAAAGTTTGTACACAGGCTTTTGACAAAATGAAAAAAAAAGATAAAGTCAGAAGTTCCATAAGAGACCATAAGAAAAAAAACCAGGGTGACAGACATTACAACAAAAGTGGACCAACAGAAATGGTGATGGACAGGTCACATGATACGCACTGCTCATTACAAATGAGGCAAAATTAACACTGATTGGTATCCGCGAGATGGCAAGAGGAGCCGAGGTGAACAGTACCGGATGAAAGGACGAGATCAAACTCACAGCCGGACCTAACTTGAGGAGAGTTGCCCAAGACAGACCTCAATGGAAAATACTGGAGGAGGCCTTTGCCAAAAGGCACACTGAAGTGAAAGACATACTCTAAAATGAAAAACAACTAATTGAGAATCAGTCCAGAATTGCAAGGATAAATATATGTTGTTATAAGAGGTTGTTTGTATGATCACAAGAAGCTCTACTAGTTGTATAACAGTGCTAGCACTTACGGTGCCTGTCCTTGCGATGCCTGCGGTCGCGGTCGCGTTCGCGTTCGCGGTCACGGTCACGTTCGCGGTCGCGGTCACGATCCTTGTCTCGGCACTTCTCATCGCGGCTCGACCTGCAATAAGTTTCATGTGTAAGTAAAGGCTCGGTTAAACACACGAGCCGCGCCGTCCGTGTAGATGCGGCTCGGTTTAACGAACACAAGCCTACTTGATTACACGGCGCTTGGGTCACAACAACTCAATCTGTGTACCGCACCACCCTTTTTACGTCTGTCACCCTATATGCCGCTAGATAAACGTAAACACTTCGCTGCTGCAGAAGCAAGTTGTTATTTGTCTCTGTAGTGACTATTTAAATAAAAGAGAAAGACGAATAAGAGGATGGCGGATGGTGTCATTGTATAAGGGTTAAAATACACAAAATGACCATACAAACTTCTTCCGGAATTTCAGAAAATCATTTCTTAGTGCTTTCCCTAAACATTAAAAGGAACATACCCTTTAAATTTCAGATCTCTGGGGCATACAGTTTGGGCTGTGCATTGATTGTCACACTTTTGACATTGATGATTCAGTGTTTTACACAATGCTTTTATACATCGATAATAATTTTTGGGGTGTTGTAGTACCATGATACTCGTAGTTAATATTATTATTGACTTTGACTTAGCCCACTAGCCCCACTAGGTCAACATGGCTCTTCACCATGGAGAAAGTTTGACATTCAGAATAACATTTTGGTTCCATTTCAAGACTCATTACAAGATTAGAGCAGTAACTGACCTGCGACTGTGACGATCCTTATCCTTCTCTTTGTCTTTGGAATCCTTCTCCTTATCGTTGTTCTTATCCCTATCATTGATCTTATCTTTATTCTTATCGCGTTCGCCCCGCTCGCTACGGTCTCTGTCTCTCTCCATGCGTTCTCGGTCACGCCGGTCGGAGCCGAGGCCGCCGCCGGCCCGCGTTCTCTCTCTCTCTCTCTCTTCACGTCGTTTTTTCTCTTTCTCCTGCTGCTCTTTCTCGCGGGCCGCGTTCATTGTCTCGTACGCTTGGCGAAGTTTGAAATAGCTATAAATTATATAAAAAGTTAAAATTAAGAAGCCACACTCTCAAATTTTTGTTATATTCAGCTATCTGGATTGGATCTCGGTCGGTATCTATAAGTTTAATATTTGGGGCCATGAAACTTGCACTCAACTTCTATAAACTGTCCTTAGCAAAAACATGACTATTTTTTTCTCCAAAATCGACCAGACTTTCTCCGGACACAAGATAGGGTTACTCCAGTAACCTGACAAGTAAAATTTTACTATATTTGAAAATGAGGTGTACTCAATCACATATTGCAGCGCTCTAAATGACGTGTTGCATTATTATCTATCCAAGAACCTTTTTTTTTTAAGTCATCTAAAACGACCACAGAAAACTGCAAGATAATCGGTTTAATAGTTTCGGCATAATACAGACTCCTTGTGTTTGTTGGTAAAAAGCTTACCCAACATGTTGTTTCCCAGACAAGTGGTCGTCAATCCGCTGCTGCGCGTCGCCAACGATCAGAAAAGCGCCGCAGACAGGGCACACCTCCATTTGTTTCTCCTGGGCTGCTGCCAGCTCCGCGGTTATTGACCAGTGGCTGGGGATAGAAGAATATTTTATACAATGTCATACACATTGTAATTAATTGGTGTTTAATTGTTTGTAATTAAAGGTCTAACTAACCGGTAGGCCCGTTGGTACGCCAGCTTGCGATATACTATAGCAAACATTACCATCTTCTTTATTTGACTATTAAATTTTTGATATTTTATAGATATGAATATATCTATGAATATTTTATAGCGCATATTTCGGTTTCAAGCATTTAAGAAAGTCCTTCGAGTTCGTCTGTCTACCGCCACCGTCTACTGTCTGTCTAAGTCAGTGATTCAGTCAGTCAGTGTGTCACGCAATGATTATATATAATACTAATTGTGTTTTTAAAAAAAACGATACTCCCATACAAACTTTCATCACCTATTTCCCCTCTTAAAATGTGTAAATCCAAAATCCCGGAATCACATATTTTTTATATAAATGATGTGTTCCAACCTTTTAAAAAAAATAGAAGCGTAATATTTCACAAACGGAACCCTAAATTGAGAAATGGTTATTGCACACCCGCAATATTTTAAACGACCTATACAACGACATCCCACATCACGGGATAAACGAGAAGAAAAAACAAAAAAAAATAATGTTTTTCTACATTTATATTTTACCACATTGTGATAATATGTATTCCCATACCAAATTACAGCTTTCTAGTATAAAAAGTCTCTGCGTTAAGATGCGGACAGACAGACAGACATGGCAAAACTAAATGGGTTCCTTGTGACTATGGAACCCTAAAAAAACGATACTTCAACATATTACAAATTTTCACACACCTTTTCCCCTCCCTAAAAATGTAAAATCTAAAACCCTGAAATACGTCATTAATTATTATGCTCAGTAGCAGTAATTTAAATTTAAATTTTTCTAACTTTAAAGAACAAAGACTTTCATACAAATCTCCTCCCCCCATTACCACCTTAAAGTGGAAATTTACGAAAAATCCTTTCTCTATGTTCCAAATTTCAGCTTTCTAGACTTACAAGTTTCAGTCTAGACAAACAAACTTGTGCTAGTCTCATCCAAATTCCATTTCCAAGTTATTTTCATTCTTAACTAAAGAGAGCTTAATCACAATATGATTATGTCACTCTTGTAAATCAACAGATGCACATTCCTTACTTTTATTATATTTCCATATCCATGTTATAAGTATGTATTACCTGTTCTCCTGCTGTTTTAGCAGCTGATCCTTCTCATCCTTCAGTCGATCGCATAGCTTCATCAGACCTTGTGCTTGTTCCACGTCTCCTCTGGTCCCAGCTTCTTCAGCTTCTTGCACTAGAGCCTTCACCTTTTCAGAGAGGAGTGTCACCTGAGGAAAAACAATTGAAACTATCATAACTTGCAAAGACTGCTAGTTTCCAGCCAACATCTGTTTTATCTGCATGAAGTGGAAACAACATGTAGAATTTGTAGAACAAAGAAATAATTGAATCTATAACTAATATTACTGAGTTACTATTGACTAACTATCAAATATTTTCACATAACATCCAGTCAACTAAAATGTAATTGTAATTACCAATAGTATGGAACATGAACATTAATGAAAATAGTTAAACTTACCTGTTCCTGGTTCTTTTCTGTTTGAGCTGCAGTCATCGGTGGACCTTCAGGCTTTGAATTCATTAATTCCAACCTTTGCTTCCCTTTTTGTATTTTTCCTGAAATTAATGCAATTATTTCAGCCAATAATTTTGAAAATAAAAATTTACTAGCATTTATCTCTCCAATTTAAATACTAATCAGCCACTATTCCAAGTAGTCACAAAATTCTTAAGCACACAACCATGTACTGGCTGATGATACTTGAAATTGGGCATCCGTGGTAACTAAAGCATGGCTGAGTCACAAACAAACATTCAAACATCAATTGTTTACAATTTTATTTCTACTTACTTTCTACATCATTGATCATGTGCCGACAGAACCGTAGAAACTCTTCCATGTACTGAGCCTTCTTGTATGTAGTCTCAGATTTCTCAAACAGATCCTTAACCTCATCATCATGGACTTTAGGGCATACCCCCAGATCAGCCCTCGTGTTCACAAACAAGTCATGGGGGCAGAACTTTACCATGTAGTATTTACAGTACTGCAAGAAAAGGCCAGACAATGCAAATTAAACTCATGCAGGTTCTGAACAATAACCTACAATAAAATACATTGCCATTGGCTGTGCCATTTTGGAGAAAAAAGGGAAACTCTCAAACAAACTTACAACCTCTTACTCAAAACACATTTATGAGCTCCTCCATTGTTGTTGTGAAAATAATCAAGAAGAAAAAGTTGATTTGTTGTTGTTTTTTTATGTCTTCTTCATTCCTTACCATCTGCATTCTGGAAATTAAGCTAGAGTTTGGTGAAGGTGTTTGTGCTTGACTGATATGGATTGAATATTTTTTTCCATTACATTTGTTGTTTAAGATGTTTTGTGTAACATGAATATGCTGGAAGGGTTTGGGAAAAAATATTTCTACTTTTATAAAATTAATAATAAACAGTCAATAGTCACAAACATAGTCCTGTTCCCATGCTAGAAAACCCTGTATCATGGATATCAGTAACTATGAGTACCATCATACCACAACACCCAAACCAAATATCTGCAAAACATGACAACATTTGTCCCGCAGGGGGAATCGAACCCACCGCTCTTGCGTCTCAGCCGCATATCTAAATCAAGACGCCGCAAAAGTTAGGTTATTGTGAACATTTATTTTCATTTTAGGAAGATTGAATCATTGGGATGATAAAGCTAGTAATGTTACCTCAGGGTCTTCCCAGTTTAGCTTCCGTATCTTTTCATTGGGATTCGTATTGCGATGTCTACCCATCAACTCGTCAAGTAGTTGAGCCGCTGCTAGGACCGCCATTGTCGCAGTTCACAGTGATCTAGCAACTAGCAGTGAATTAAACTAATAAATAACATTGAGATGATACATTCGTTCGGAAAGTTCTTAAATAAATTCAACAGCAAAGCCAACTTTAAATTAATAACACAATGAATGCCAAAAAATCCAAGGTAAGAAAACGTAATTTAAAGTGCTACTTAGTTATTTCATAAGCGAAACTAAGAAAGAAAATGGCCGTGGCTATTTCAATTCCAGTCAGATTATGCCATAACCACAGATATTATTATCCATAGTTAAAAGCCAAGGAAAGTTTAAAGCTACTTACTGTACACTTGCACATTCGCGTTTGACTTTATATGTCCGGCTCCCGGTGCCGTTCACAGAATTTTAGCTGCCTTACCTAAAATTAATAGGAATTTTATTTTTTGAGTTTTGAAAAAAATCTCAACCAAAGTGATTGACTAAATCACCAATTTTATTTATTTTACTGGTTATAATCAGGGTATATGATTGTGCGCTTCCTACAAATTCAAAAATAAAATAAAAAATCTTTTTAGCTTTCATAAGACAGCCATTGTGACAAATTCCTTTACAAAAGCCTTCAAGCGAAGTTAAGGGCTTGCCACTTTGACACTTTTGACAGTGACATTTATTTGTTTACAAATTTTAAAAACGATGTGGATGGAACTCCAAAGTTATTTGAGATTAATTTATTTTTGATTTAACTAGGGGTTTTAGGTACATATTATTTATGTTACGAAAAATTCCTTCTTAATCGGTAAGGTAAAAAAATTTAAAAATGGGAGGTTTGTTTGGAAAACATAAAAAGACAGTGAGCCGAGTAACAGAGCAAGATAAAGCCGTCCTACAGCTGAAACAACAAAGAGATAAACTGAAGCAATATCAGAAAAAAATAGAATTAAATCTCGAGAAGGACCGACAACTGGCGAAGAAACTTCTCGACGAAGGCAAACGAGATAAAGCAAAACTATTGCTGAGGAAGAAAAAGTATCAAGAGAATCTGTTGAAAAACACTGATACGCAGTTGGAGAGGCTAGAGCAGCTTACTCATGATCTTGAATTTGCGCAGATTGAAATACAGGTATGTGTGTCATCCACTTGTTTGTTGGTATGAGCAATTGCCCTACCAATAAACAGATTCATACCCTATAGATCTTTGAGGATATCAAATAGGGGGTAGTCACATCCAAACATTACATTTGGCACATGCTGGCAGTTTGCAAGTAGTTAGCATTCCATGGGACAGGTTGCCATCACATATTGTTCACATATTGGAACACTAACCATCAGCTACTAGCCTGCCACTCCACCTAGGTTGTCATTGAATGCCAGATCCTTAAGGTCACAAGGCCTCCAACATGGCTTATACAACTCATAGCTGAGATCAACATTTGTACATTCCCTCCAAAGTTTAGTTCTAGATGCCACTACCGGTCACTTAGTAAAATATTATAACATCTGTGTGGTCACCAATTAAAATCTATGCACAATGAACCAATCAAGAGTATGAACGGAAAAGGGGGTTCACACACACATCAATCACTATTGTGTCCTGGTTTTCCTAGTTGATTGGTTAAGAACTAGGCTTTCTATGCTAAAATCCCTTTCACTGTTCTAGTGTGGTTTAATGCATGTTTTTGGCTACTTAAACAATAACCTGTTAATTTTCATGTTTTTACAGGTGATTGATGGCTTGAAGACTGGTAATGATGCCTTGAAAAAGGTCCATGATATACTGAATGTTGATGAAATAGAAAAGATATTGGATGAGACTAGAGAGGGCATTGAGAAGCAACAAGAGATTGATGACCTCATCTCTGGCCAACTAACTGAGGAAGATAATGAGGCTGTAGAAGCAGAACTTGAAGCCATCTTAGATATGGATGACCAACTACCAGATGTGCCTGCAGATAAGTTGCCAGAGGTTCCAGAAGAGACAGCCTCTACGAAGCAACAAAAAGTCAAAAGTACATCAAAAGTTGCGGTAGAAGCTTGAGCTTTTAGTTAAGTTAATTAAAAACCTGCTGTACATAAGGAAATAAGAGTAATATATTTTGAAGTAGTACATAATACCTTATCTTTTTCCCTGCCCACATCTTGTATAATGTGATCAATATCATAAATTATTGGAATCCTTATGTTGATGAATAGGTTTGATGCTTTTTTTTTACTATTCAAATAAGGTTATTTGAATAGTAGCTGGTGCTGGGGTAAAGGGTTCTCTAGAATGGTGATGAGCAACAACAGCAACAAAGTATAGGGAGGCCCCCATCTGATGGATCCCTCTATGGATCAGTGCCATCTCTAAAGGTTGCCCGATTTTTTTTGCTAGAGCACTCATTAAAGTAGGCCTATGCTGCTGGACATAGGCCTACTCTGTTGATAATAATATAAAAACAATTTAGGTATTTTGTGTCACAAAGGACATATAAATTTAGTGAAGACCCTGATAAGTTCATAAAAGTTTCAATTCTTGAAATACCTTCCTACTTGGTAGAGATAGCTATTGTTGCCTGGTTCAACTTAAAATAAAACAAAATAACTTCTCTTCATATTTTATTTTTTAATCTCATATCAAATTATCGAACATTATGTTAGAATTTAGAAGCTATTGTTTCTAGGTTTCAATTTGCTATATAAAATATAAATTACCTTGGAACCATCTTAGCTTATTTGGGCTCATTTTATATAAATGATTAATCGCACCTTACACTGTGTGCACAACACTGAACACGCGCAAAGCGTGTACTTGTGCGGCAGTACCCTTTGGGCGCGTGTTGAGGTGGCCACTACTACCAAAATCTTAAAAGAAAACGATTCTGAATCGTTATTCAACAAACCAGCAATGCATAATATAAATGATATTAAATTTTATTTCTTAAAATAAGCTAATTACAGCTATGTGATTAATTACTATTTACAAAGAATAGTACAAGGTCTCCTTCACTGGTCTTTTACACTATGTTATTCATTATTGTTGCATGCTACCACACTTTTAAATATGGAGTTAATATTATCAATTTAAATAAAATTGTTTACTCTTTACATGTAAGCATTCAATTTCTAACTTCAAGTTAATGTGGTAACACCTTTTCAAATGATGAATATTGTAAAATAACTATAATTTATACATCTTAGCACCGGCCAAAGATAACATTCCTGTTTACAATAACATGTTTGTAAACCTCCTTTTGGAAGAGATTATAACACCGCTTTCCAGCACATTAGTTGCTTGTAAATAATATTGATTTTCTCTGTTATTTTAATATCGTAATTGTGAATAGCAGATTGTAAGTCTTACAGTATAGTAATTATTGGGATTTTCATTTCAGACTTGACACTGCCACCTTGCTTCACTCAGATCATGCATTTTATATTCCCTAATGGTCTGAATAGTATTCAACCAAGATTTGTACTGTTAATTAATTATTATAAAGATAATTATAGAATGAATTTTGCATTTTTGCTGCGGCATCTGTACATTTTCTTAGTCACACTTGTAATATACATGTACACATAAGAAGTGTTTTATATTTAAAGTTTGTACAGTGTACACAGCTTTTAATAATTTTGAGGTATACATTGAGAGAAGAAAAAATAAAGAATTTAATGTCTCAAAAGTTTTAGTCATCAATGCAACAAGTAAAACAGTTGAATATGAGATTAGCAAGAAATATGAAGTACAGTACAAATGAAATAAAAGATAAAAAAGCTGCATTTATAAAAGTGAATTTGGAATGTAAATTAAAACGCCGATGAGTAAAAGATAGAAGAGACAACATAAAAAAAACGGATGGGTATAATATCATGATTATCAAGCAACTTCCTAGTGTTTTTTTTTAAAGAATAATACTAATCAACAACTTAGATTGTCCCATGACCTGAACCCTCCCATGGAACATAACCGCTGAACTATAACCTTATTCATCATATCCATCCCATTCCATGTGTCATGACCCATACTTTTTTTTTCCGACGCATTCGGTTCCTGCGGCGCCAAAATATGCGAACACGCCCACGCGCCTTTACTGGGATCCTCGGACCGACTGACGGGTAGACTAAGAGAATTATCACAACAGTAAGGTTCCGTTTGGCTTATTTGGTATGGAATTGAAAAATGGTTAAACTAAGGCTGAAAACAGACGATACATTTTTTGTTTTGCATGTGAAAATAATGGAGCAAATAGCATTATGCCATGCATACACGGCGGATAGAACTTACCGCGAAAGTCACGAAAAAATCCGTAGTCTGCCTTGAGCCAAACTGTGATTCCACCACAAAAGAATGTTTAGGACTATCTATTGATTAGCCAATACCTTTAGAGTAAGTCTTTTAATTACACATTTTCCATATGAAAATACTAGTTGTTTTATGGCATTTTATTTATTACCCACATAATATGGTTTTGCAATATTATATGGTTGGAATCATTTCTTAGTGTAAAAAAATATTTTACACAATTTCTTAGAATGGCACTCAAAAGTTTGTATATACCCATGTCAAGTTGACTCATTTGATAATAATGGTCAAAACATCTAAAAAATAAATTTATAAAACCTTGATTTAAATTAAAACTTATTTATAAAGTAAATTGATATCAAAACGATACCTACTATATATTTACAAATATTAACATTTTTATAGGATACAAGTCAGCATTACGACACACGTCTTGTCCGAAATATCACACATCGAGTGCAAAAACGTCACAATTACAAATACATTACTTGTTTAAGCATCAGATGTGCGATATGTCGCTAGTGGCTACAAAACATAACTGTCCTAGCTTGACTATTCATAAAACAGTTCAATTAAACACAGAAAAGTAACTGTTTAGTTTTTGTGCAGTTTAGGAAGTCCATATAAGGTACATTAACCAATAAATTAAAGAAGCGAATGCAATATCACCCATGCCTTGCATTCATTTTCTTTAAAATTATATACAAGTATGGGCAGTGTAAAAAGACTGGCAGACCGCGCAGACCGCGCATACCCCGCGACATTCATTCATACGATAGTCACTCGGATGTCGTCGCGTATGAATAAAATACACTGAGGTCATTGCCTGTCGCGTTTCTGTTCAGCTGTAATTTCATCCGAGCCGACGCGCTGCGTCCGATTGGAATCGTACTTTATGCAATACTTTGTTCAGGTGGGTAAACTCATTAAAGTATGCAAACTCACTAGATCAGTCAATATTAATGTTCACGTTCAGTAGCGTCACATGGACATGCCCCAGAGCCTCTATACTGAGCTACAAATGCGATAAAACATATCAAAGCGGTGATCTTCGCGGTAATTTTTGTATTCTTTTCGACATGTTATAAACTCGGCAATGACCCCCTGGTCCGTGCGCTAGTAGTTGACGGTGACGGGATGGTGGGAGATGGCTGTGCCCACGTGGTGCTGCGCGGTCACCGTGTGCGTGAACGTGCCGGTCGTCGTGGCGCCGGCGTCGGTCGGGCTCGAAGAGGGGACACGTACTTGCTGTAATTAAATTACGCTACTTAGTTTTTGTTCGACTTGAAAAATTGCCTTGTGATTGTGACTTACAGGGTCTTTCAAGCCAGATGATCTAAAATTTTAATCTTTTTTTTTGTTTAGGAGAATTGTTTAATTTGAAAGTTCACAGATGTACATGT
The DNA here is from genome assembly GCA_961405105.1 of Perizoma affinitatum. NCBI lineage: Eukaryota > Metazoa > Arthropoda > Insecta > Lepidoptera > Geometridae > Perizoma > Perizoma affinitatum. Next base: position 4,424,098 of record OY560199.1, read on the forward strand.
TTCTATGGTGATGTCACATTTATTTGTAATCATGAGAAATTGTAGATTGTTCGATCGCGATACCTTTACTGAGCCAGCCGACAACTATCCAGTAATCAGTTTTTGTTCAAGCTACGTTTTTCTAGTGGTCACTTTTGATTCACTGATCAGTTTTGTTTTCAGGTAGATACAAAAGAGTTATCCAATTACTAAACCATGAATGTATGTTTTTATCAACAAAGATCTGTACTCACTTGGCTGCTTATCTGCATCACCGTGTTTTGACTTTGAGTTACAATATGATTGGGAGAATCGCTAAGTGCAGGCTGCACCACTATATTGTTTTCAGAAGGTCCATTTTCTATTGAAGATCTGCAACCATACGAAATTTACAATTCAGTGACAAAATAGTAGTTATAATAAGAAGCTACCGCTTAAAACTGACCGAATTGTTTTGAGGACTACTGTTTACTACTAATTGCCCAACATAACAAAGAAAATAGTAAGAGGGAAAACAGCATCTACAATCCGCGATAACAAACTACAAGAGCTATGGCGAAAGTGTTCTACGGTCTATAGAACACTCAGTAATGAAACACAACAATCTCAGCTGAATACTGAAGTATCATGATTATCAAGCAACTCCCTAGTGTTTAGCTGTTTTTGTTATAGAATAATACTAATCAATAACTTAGATGCCCCCATGACCTGAACCTTCCCATACTAACCTAACACTATGTTTAATCACAAATTAAGAGAAAACGAGACGACGACACATTTAAAAAAAAATATTTTCCGAAAAATTTACTTTACTTTTAAACAGGAAACAGGTAACCCCAACCTGTTTCCTCTTTCTTCACAAGACTGTAGGAAGAGTTTTTTTACAGACACTTATTCACAAAAAAGTACTGTGATAATGTTTTGCTTGTCACCAAATTATTATATTGGGCGTCGTTTTAGAGCGGTTTGATTAGGCAATTTGAAGATATTTTATAGGATCCCAATCTCCTTTATGATAAAACTAGTAACAAAAAATAATACTTATAGACATGAAAGTTGCTGCTATCTACGAGTATGCCAGCTCTAGTCAAATCTCGATAAGTTGGCCGGTAGACACGCAGGGTTTATGCTGATTTACAAACGCTTTGGAAACAAGTCGAAACGGTGACCGAATCAGCTAGATTTCTATTATATAGTAAACTCAGATCTGATGTACCTTAGATACATCAGATCGGATGGCATACCTCGGCTCCGTCCGTTCAACGGTCTCAAGCTCCACCTTGATGCATTTGTTGGTGCAGTCGGTGGTTACGGTGAGACACTCTTCACTCTCCGTCTGGATCTCTGTTACGGCTTCGTCGCCGGCCTCTGCGTGTGTCCGCCGGTGAGTTAGTAAATGTCCTGCAAACAATAAACAATTACACACGCTATGTTAACTCGAAGTTGCCTCATAACTGCTAAAGTTATCATTGTAAATAGGTCGAACTATTTTAGTGTTTTTTATTTCTTATATAGTTGTTTTTTTTTATTTCTTAGACGACGGCTTCCGCTTTTCGTTTTTGGATTAAGTAAACACTTCATATTTCACCAAATTTTATCTCAATACGCTTTTAACTGAGCAAGAAATCGGCGTGTGACATACGGACGGACGAACAGACAGACCCTTTAGAACCTTTTAGGGCTCCGAAGCCAAATGGCGAAAAAAGAACCCTAAAAGGTTTCGTAAAGTTATGAGATAGTTCAGGTCGTCACCTGGGTAACGCGGCCGGCGAGAAGCCGGCTGAGACCTAAGAGACCCTACACCCTAAATATAAAATGATGTTGTGCTTTATTTGTGAAGTGGTCCTGGCGGTTTCTACGAGTTGCTTTGCAATACTGGCTTCAAATTAAGAAGTTAATACTGATCGGTTCGCGGAGCTGTGCAGAGCAGACTTACCTTTGCACATGAAGTCTTTAGAGCAGATATCACATCGGAACGGCCTCGGGCCGGCGCCCGCCTTGTTGTGGGATCGCTCGTGGAACATGAGGTTACCCTTCAACGGGAACGACTTGCCGCATTCACCGCAGCTGTAAGGCCGGTCGCCGCAACTGTGACACCTAAAAATATATCGTGCAATGTTTCTGCAACTATTCGGCCGTACGAGATTATAGTGTAATTTTGCTGACTGCAATTGCAGTCTGAAAACGATTAATGAAGATAGTGTGACTCACTAATTTGTATTGGATCCAACAGTCATCACTGACCTAACGCAAGCTCGGGTGACAAGAAATAAGCAATGATACGAGATTGCTTTTTAAAATGCGTTTATTTCCTCTTATTTGAAGAGAGAGATTGTGCTTTTGTTTAGCTTTCCGATAACCGGCGATGAGCTTGCAACCTATCACTCGGAATGATAACTACTATGCAAAACAAGTGCCAAATATAATGTTTGGACATGCCTCTGACTACAAGATAAAGTCACGAGTTAAGATCTGAGTATATCCACAATGGGGATCACTCTTTCTATAGCAATTGTATCAGTTCATTTGATTGACTAACGCCAAATGAAGATAATTTGTAGCTGCTTTGTCGCTGCTGTCTGAGGTCGTGTTCCAAATCATAATCTTAAGAGACACTATGATCAATTTTTTTTCACTAGGGTCACACTAGGATCATTGCAGTTTTTGTAATAAAACCTATTGTCTTTTGAACAAATTAACGCAGAATCGTTACTAACCTCATGTGCGCCTGTAAATGCTCCTTCTTGGAGAAAGGTTTCTGGCAAACTTTGCACATGTGAGCCGCGTCTCCCGTGTGCTGTTTCATATGGTTCGTGAGGTGTTCCTTCCGAGTAAACGTCTTCTGGCAGAATTCACAGCGATGCGGCGATTCACCCGTGTGTATTCTGTGAAAAGAAAACAAATATTGAGATACTCTATGTATTGTAAAGTACGTTTTGTACAAGCAATTTTGAATAAACAAAGTACGACGTCATAGGACACATTCCTACCCCATCAATACTGCTAACTCAGTAAATAAGTTATGGTTCAAATGATATGCGTGACGTGAGAACTATGATAAAAAGTTAAAAATAAATAAATACATAGCCATAGTTGTAAATCGCAAAAAAAACTACCTTCTTGAAAATGTTATGCAGCAAATTCGGAACTGCCGGGACGTTTGAAAGACAGAATAGAATCGTGTCAAAATTAAATATTCAATTGGTAGACTCTGCAAGGTTCTTTTGGCCATAATACGCAAGTATTTGTACAAAACTGTAAGCCGTTTGAAGTGGCTGCATGAAGATGATGTCTTAAAACCTCCTGAACGTTCCGCATTTGCTACCGCATATAGCCACTAACCTGACATGATTGGTAAGATGTTCCTTTCTAGAGAAGGTTTTAGTGCAGAATGGGCATTTGTTCGGCGTCTCTCCAGTATGCAGATTCACGTGACTCGTTAGATGCTCCTTGCGGGAGAAAGACTTCGAACAGAATGTGCACTTGAACGGAGTTTCGCCGGTGTGTTTCCTGTTATTGTATTTTAACTATTATGTAACATGATTATGAAGAAAACAGCTTACGTAAGAACGCGTGTATTTTAAGAGACTCCAGAGGGACATCTTTTTCGCAAAGTTTCTTCTTAGCTTTATCGGCACGGCGGCAACGTAACAAGCGTGGATTCTACTGCATTTCAATAAAAATATTTTTCGAAGCGGCTTCAAAACAGTGTGCGTACAACATTAGAGAACTTCGACAGAAGTCTGGTCATACATAGGGCATCTGTTGTAATTGAAACGTTGAGAATTTTTAGGAAGGCTCTTTTTTTTTGAGTTCTATCTTTAATCAAACCAACCATCAACTGTTTAATATAGGCCTGCTTTTCTAACATGCCATGCTTTTCGAAATTAAGAACGTCAGTTGATTTAGAATTCATCAAAAATAATAATATTCGTTCGTTCGTATCAGCTAGTGGCCAAACTGTGGCGTTGGGGCATTTGAGGCCGCCCGAATGCCTCTTACATAGGTAACGTGCTTCAAAGCAAGAAGGCTCTCAGTTCTAATCGCCACTACCAGTCACTCATACAAATAATGACCTGGCGTAAAGTTGTTTAACCTAGCTGATCTGTCAGGCAAGCTATGCGACGACCGTTTAAAGAATGAACGCGTTTACAAAAACTGTCAAATTAAGAACAATTTATTGTCAGCTTTTTAACTGGTTAACGAAAAACATGGGCGTGACTATTTTAAAACAATGTTTAAAAGATGATGGGCATTCTGGGCCAAGAAAGAAAGAAAATACATGTATTTATAAAAAAAAATGGAACCTATTAAAAATATGTGTTGCTTGGGGTCAAAATAGGTTGCTGCGCTGGTTTTCAGACAGGGACTTTTGTGAGAACACAAACATTGAGAGAACACAAAATCTACATTAATGACATAATTCCTTAAACAAGGAGTGCGAGATTCTTTTTATTATTATCATGTTTTCTATTGGAGTTTGTAAGTACTTACCATCTGCCAGTCAATATCTTCGAGTGGTTTACTCGAATTATATTGTTTATGAAAAACGGATGAATAGAAAATGGCTGGATAGATGTGTGTGTTATGTCTGTGGTATAACGGTCTCGAAATTGCGAAAAATGCAGACTGTGATTTGTTTGGTTTACAAGAATATGGTTGGTAATCTATGGTTCGAAGCTAAGTAAGTTTACAAACCAATATATGGTTCGAAGCTAAGTTTACAAGTTGAAGTGATGTCTGGCGGCGATAAGGGATGAGAACTATGTGGAGAGATACCTATCCATAGAAAAACAAGAACAAAGAAATAAACACAACGCGCCATGCTTCCTCGCCTCTTGTGGAAAATTACCTGACAAAACGTGTAGACATTAAGTAGACAAAACGTGGCCAGAAGCGAACAACACAGGTACTTCCTTCTGCTGATCCAGCATATAAATGGGTTACCTACCTTCAAGCACGTTGAGCACAGAAAAACAACAAAAGTGCACAGACAAGAGTCAAAAAGTGCCCGCAGGGTTGACACTAACTGGACTTGAAAGAGCATTCAAAGCCTTTTAATTGTTTGAGGTCCCTACAGAAAACGGAATTAATTTGAAAAATGCTTACAATGCAGGATTGAAGCATAATGCAAATGCATTGTGACAACCTGCGGGCATGACTTTCTGACCCTCTGTCCACGCGCCTTACTATTTTACCCATCATCCTTTAAACAGCGTTTATGAGTAAGTCCCCAAATAGTTTTGATCAAAGTTGTAGAACGATTGCTTGAGCCGTTCTCGAGAGCCTCTGTACAGAGTACTGTATGAAAGGTACAAGAAATCTGTATGAGCACATAGCGAGTTGTCCAGCGGAGCGACGATATTAGAGCCAATATGTTACCACTTATGGATGAGGAAGAGCGACGTCCTCTAACTAAATCATGTATATTTAGAGAAGGCATTAACTTGCACAAGAAGGCATCAACTTCATAAATTGTATACTGTGGCTACAGAAAAAAAGAATTTTTAATTTAATTTTGGACATACCGTACGTGATTGACGAGATGCTCCTTCCTCGTGAAGGTCTTGTTACAGTAAGAGCAGGAGTGCGGCGTGACCCCCGTGTGTTGCCGCAGATGGCTGTTCAAGTGCTCCTTTCTCGAGAACTCGCGCGGGCAATACGTGCACTTGTGTGGCGTTTCGCCCGTATGCTGTCTGCACAGAGCACATTCCGATTTGTACAATTTCATACAGGTATGGTCATACAGTTACGTCTATGCGGACTGGCAGCTTCACTCACACATTTATTAACTTTCGCGCTGTAATTCTCACTCACACTACGTAAGCTTGCTTACCGTAAAGGTACTGTCTACAAATGGATGCATCAGATAAGACACAAATCGGAATGCACAATGCTGTGCTACAGGTAAACCTCACACAAATGCCGTCTGGGACGTTTATGACCAAGAATACTTGTACCATGCGAAAATGGGACCATGAATTACAATAGAGCAAATATGAATTGATACGGTCTGCACTATAAGAGAATTCAACTATAGCATATGTAGCAACGCCACGTATTAGCTACGTTATCATTGAAAAAAATATAATGCACATCCCAGTAGTATTTTTTAAAGATGCCTCGTTTTTTTTTTGTTTATGAGTGAGACATTATAATGGTAGGCTTTTTATTATGGTAATCAATGTATGATATCAGAGTATTTATTATTTTAAACCTGTTTCTCAATTTGTTGAAATTAAAATACGGCTTACCTTCGTTTTTATTGAAAGTAAACAAGTCAATAACATGCCTCTACAATCATGCAATTACAACTGCTATACAAAGGAAGGTATACTTTTATACAACTCTGTAAAATGGATTCGTAGCACAGCATTGTTACAGTCAAGTCTTCTACTCTACTTACTTAAATACAAATACATAGTTTGTTACTACAATTAGTCAAACAAACCAAGTTTCTTGGTGATTTTTGTGGGAATCTTCGGAGGAAGATTTGATATATAAAGTGTCTATTTAACTGTAGAAAGCAAGCAATTGCTGAAAGCCATTATAATACTTTAAGTTTGCTCAAACAATGGTTAAAAGCACTCATAATACCCATTAGCGTTGTGCATGTCATTTTAGTTAGTAAGAGATAAAGTTAGTATTTTCCAGGGAAGACAGATGACGGTAGTGTGTTCCGTTGCTTTGCAGTTCTAATTATCCTCTCAAATGTCCATCTATTATTTTAAGCCGAGACTTGAGAGGCATTAAGAAGTAGGAACCAAAATGTTGAGTGCAAATCAGTGTACCACTGACAAGGTTATGGGTAACACCGAGCTGCGCATTTGCTAAAAACTACATTCAATCTGACTTCTGCGACCATAGTGAGTGCTCACTTGCCCTTTTAAATTGATAATTCACCGATAACAAATGCAGAAGGGTACTATGAGAGTGGTTACGTAAAACATTGTTTGAAAATATGGCCATGCCTTGGCGTCGTGTATCTTTTCCACCAAAAAATCCCACAAAAATCAGGTAAAACCGGTCGAGTGACTCACCTAACATGGTTGGTGAGATGCTCCTTCCTGGTGAATGACTTAGCGCAGAATGTGCATCGATGCGGCGACTCGCCCGTGTGCTGGCGCACGTGGTTCGTGAGGTGCTCCTTGCGCGTGAACGTCTTCGTGCAGAATGAGCACTTGTGCGGCGACTCGCCCGTGTGCTGCCGCACGTGGTTCACTAATACAGAATACAATTGTTATTGATCAGGAGGGAGGCGGAACCACAAACAGAAAAAATAAAACTATTGCAATTAATGAAACTTTGCGTTACGTGATTCATGTGCGCCCTCTTGCTACACAAGATATTTATGCAAAATATATAAAGCCAACGACGTGTTTTCCATCGTGTATTGCAGCGCCTCCTAGTGACTTGAGGCAAATGTATCATAAAAAACACAATTTTAATCAGATAAGCTCCTGCTGCGGGACCAATGTTTACATACACTGCAGATATTTGTTCAAAGTCGAGTGTTGTTGGATTATGGTACTTGTACACTATGAGTACTTGTACTTGTGGCGATTTCCGAAATCCTAGTGTAGGAGTCAGAACTGCGTATGAAAGTTATTATTGTGAAGTAAGTAGGTACAAACGCGAAATCCTAGTGTAGGAGTCAGAACTGTGTATGATAGTTATTATTGTGAAGTATGTACAAACGTATTACCCAGGTGGTCTTTCCTTGTGAAGGCTTTTGGGCAGTATCCGCATTGGAAGGGCGTCTCCCCCGTGTGTTGCCGCACGTGGTTCACCAGGTGTTCGCGACGCGTGAACGACTTCGAACAGAAGTTACAGCGATGCGGAGATTCGCCCGTGTGTTGTCTCACGTGATTGAGCAAATGCTCCTTGCGCGTAAACGTTTTGGAGCAGAAGTCGCAGCGGTGTGGAGTTTCGCCTGAAACAACGTTAGATATAATCACTAACGGCCAGATACTGAAACGCTACTCAAGATGTAAATAGAGTTTGAAAGAGATGGCGCTAAGCAATGTATAAAGCTGCTATTTACCAATTGTGGATAAGTCGTGATAGCGTTTCAGTATTCGGCGAATAATCATCAAAGGGCTAACACATTATAACACATGAAAAAATATAAGCAAAATGGTATATAATTAACGCAAAGCAGCCCTGACCCTTGTTGGACAGAGCTCTAACACAATTGTAATACAGTTATTTATTAAATGCCAGTTATGTCTGGGGCATAAAGGTTCTAGAATGGCAACTAGGACCGGACGACGTAGTGTAAGAACTGACCAGATGGAACAATAACATCCTTATAGGGTGAAGGAACGCCTGATGAACCTGACCGATAGCATCCCAATAGGTTGCGAGAGGCCCATAAGATCGTTCGTCACGGCACTGGCTGATAATGATAATGATGATGAAATTAATAAAAACTTTTTTTGAAGCGATATAAATAGCACTAACAAAACGTGCATGTTACTACGTCACACATAAAAACATGCGGTTTACGACACGCGTCTTATTTGCGTTGGGTTACAGAAAAACATCTAGGAAAAATCCAAGCCTGGCACCGCGTTTTATCAGGGCACAGTGAGTAGCAAAACACAGTTACAATCGCCATACAATTTGGTAAGCGCTTACATTTCGGCTTCGTATATCACTTGCCTTTGGCTAGTAGTAAAAATAGCAGCCGTGTATAGAAAGCTGTACTGACCAGTGTGCCACATAATGTGATTGGTGTAGTGTTCTTTTCTCGTGAAGGCTTTCCCGCATAAATCGCATCGGAAAGGCGTATCGTTCGTGTGCGATCTCATATGGTTTGTCAAATGCTCCTTTCTAGTATACTTCTTTCCGCAAATCGTACAATGGTGCGGCGTTTCACCTATTAGGGCAAGCAGAAAATAAAAGGTTAACACTTCAATGATGCAACTATTTATCTCGAAACATTTAGTTTGTTTTTACGTATGATAGAAAAACATCATGCTTGAGCATTGACTGGATAGTTGAATCATTCAATTGTCTTTTCTACTTTCTGCGCCACTGGTGCAGGCTTGGCTTTTTCATATTACAAACTAAAAATTCCGAAATTATATTTATTTAATTGAAACTAAACTAGACAAAATGAATGTTTCAATGATACATTCAATTCCAGGTTTTGCAATGAGTTAGAACTGTGTTTAAAATTATACCGTGAATATTGTGCTTGAGCGCACATACTACAAAATAGGGTATGCCTGAAAGAGTCCAATGCACACCTGTTCTAATTAACGCTCATAAGACGATATTGCGCAGTGTGGGTTATTTTTATAGGGAGACAATTACTTACTACGCATTGTTTGTAAGTTCTTTGTTTGCTTAATCTAACAGTTTCTTTGAGAAGGGATCTCATGACAAGGTCGAGCCTCGTTTACACTGTGCCAAGTCTAACATTTTCAATCAAGAGTTGCCATTGATAAATTAAAGTTAGCCAGAAAAATCCTTGCTGGGCAGATCCGTCTCTGATAGGTAATAGTTAGATTTTGTTTATGACCACCCAGAAAGGGAGTATTAACCGATTATGTTCTCTGAGAAACCATGGAACTAACTTATCTACCAACATTTTACAATCGCTTGAATGCACGGCCAGTATTACGCAGCCAGTATTTGAAAGCTAGGGTTTGGAATAATGACTGTACATTAGCCATTATTAAAAAAAAATGTCGTGCTTTGTCAGGCTGTGCACCATGATGTTGCATTTGTGTGTTCAAATAAAGAATTTGAATACAGGAACTTTCTATGAGAACCTCGTTCTAGTGCGGTGCGTACAACTAGCAACACACAACCACAAAGTACTGTACAAAGGCGAACTTAATGCTAGATAGCATTCTCTTCCTTTCTTTCCAGCTAACCTTTGTGTCATATGGTTTTCAGTCTTGAAGTTATATATTATAGCTATCCTATTAATAAAATACAAAAACTATTCCCTAGATACAATAACATATACATAGGTATATGCAATTGTATCTAGGGACCTATATAACCATGGATCATATTCCCTTTGAATCGATTCTCAGATCAAATCGCTTGCCAATAAATCGATCTTATGAAAACGATTAAAAATCTCAATATATTTCTTTATACCATTATTACAAAATATAACAAACATAGAACATTTCCTTTTCAAAAATAATTTGTAAACTACCTTCTATACCTATAAGAAAAGGTGGAGGTCTATTGCGTCCTAGCACGTGCTCAAAACGGTGAAACAAAACATATTGTTTTATCGTGAGAAAACGAGATTCCCTACTAACCGAAAATTCGAAGGCATGTGCTGGGTTCGTTTTTTATTAATAAGCGGCGATGGAATGCCTCTGTGAAAAAAGTCAAGTTCTTTTTTCCACTGACTTGACTATCCTGAGGGATCTGCGTATCAACTGATAAGGGAACTGTTGATGTTCATTGTGACTCCATTAGTACCACACCATCCAGATATGTGATACAGTTCTCTTAGTTTTTAATAGAAATATCAAGCTAACAAGCACCAAAGCCACATCCAAAATATTTAGATTTTAAAAACTGTTGGTTTTAAGTTAGTATTATATTCATTTGAGAAATAGGTCATCTGGTTTTGCAAGCGTTCATAGGCTTAAACAGGTGGCACCGTTTTTATTGCCTCTTTTAGAAGTACCTACTCATATATTTTTTTTAAGTCTTCTTTGTACTCCCCTACAATATAAAAAAAACATTACTCTCTAGGACCAGCGGTTCAGGCTCTGTTTTTCATATCTAGTCAGTCATTCAGTGAGGACAAATTCTTTTATATTATTCCATACAGTTCGTGCATTTTACGAAGACGCGGCCCTACACACTGATATCTCAATCATTTTGACAGTCTTAGTTATGCTTCTAAAACTTGAAAAGGGGAAACTTCTCTATCCTCTCTCATTTCTCTTTTTAACACGCTTATATTAGCTTCACTTATACAAACATGTAATCAAATCTTGGAAGTCAATTTTAACCTTTTTCTTATAGTCATATTGAAATGAAACTTTGTATGTATATGTAGTTCGGATGAGAATCGTTATTTGGTACCTTGGAGCTGATCTGATGATGGAGCCATGAGTGGAACTCTTCAGTAGCTACTAGTTAACTCCTAGAGTTTGAGCTCATGATTCGTTTTGACGAGGATCTGATAATGGAGCCAGTTGGTGAACAGTGGAATTCATTAATTTTTAGTGCGTGTTTTTTTAGTATTTTTTAAACTACACATTTTATTAAGTTTTACAAGATTTAGTTACAACTATCAGATTGATTGCCATAACTGTGGTGGGCGCGTCGTCGCGGAATGCACAAATAAATATACATAATTACAACACACCTGTGTGCCACATGACATGGTTCATAAAATGTTCCTTCCTGGTAAAGCTCTTCTTGCAGATATCGCATCGATGCGGCGTCTCCCCTGTGTGTTTCCGCACGTGGTTTACCATGTGCTCTTTGCGGGTGAACGTTTTAGCGCAGAACTCGCATCTGAAGAAATTATTGCAAAGTTCGTTGTTAATTACATAAAGAGATAATAATGGATCTCGTTCTAAAGGAAGTGGTGCATAAGCTAGTTACAATTTTGATTTCGGCTAGTGGAAAGTTCTGCGTCTTCGTGTTGATTTTTAGCTGCGTCTATGCGTTTACAATATACATTATTTATTTGTTTGAATGTTTGTCAGTTAAATTAATTTGTTTTCCATGCAAACTTAAATTTCCCCGATCAATGGTGAAATTTAAGAAAATATTTTCCCAAATTTCACCGCTACAGGGTAGTGCAAACTTATATAGAGACCTTCGAAATGTCAAGTCTCTCTGACTTACAGTTAAGGTTGTATGATGATTTTCAGTCGGTCAGGCAGTGAGTATCAACCAACTTCAAAAAAGGAGGAGGTCCTATGTTCGTCTGATGTTTTATTCTCCTATTATTATTCGATCATAATCGTTGATATTCTCATTCATCTCGGAAGCTCGATTACATCAGTTAATAAACGCTGTAGGTGCGGGCTCAGTGCGTGAAATTGGTAACACGAAAATTTTATACGCGTCAGCGACAGTTTTGGATCCGCGCGGGTAGAATCAAATAAAAGGCAGGGCCACTGCTTACATCGAGTTTCAATCGAAACTGAATATGTATAACAAAATTGATGTTTCTTGTGACTTGGAACCTTACGGAGACGTTACGAAGACGTTACCTGTATGGCGTTTCCCCTGTGTGACTGCGGACGTGGTTGTTTAGATGCTCCTTACGCAAGAATGTTTTATGACAAGTGGAGCATGCATAAGGTTTGTCTTGGGCCATTCTCTTGGCGTGTCTTTCGGCTGGGTCACCGGCTGTAAGGTTATATATTTTTTTGTTTTTTTTTAAGGTTTCTTTCAAAGCTCAGTGTTAATTTTACTATAATTAATTTTATGATAGCTAGACCATTGATTTTATGATCGTTCAATACGAGAGAGGGAACTTAATTAGCTTGCGTTATTTCTTAGATAGATTTGAGTTTCAATTATTGAGCATTGTGAGTAAAATAGGAATGGTTTTCTTACCAAGATGGCACTTGCCGTGCCGGGATAGTTCTACGGGGTTCGCAAAGGAAGTGCCGCATACTTGGCACGTGAAAGCCTTGGTCTCGCCGTGGTAACGTCTGTATAAAAATAAACAAAACAAAATAAAAATAATTTCGCGCTACAAAATTGAATGATGATCGCAAAAACCATTTCATAATTCACGGATACACACACTACAGGTGTGGTTTTATTGTAGCTGAATGCGCTATTGGATTCTATGAACTGTGGATGTTCACAGGTAGGTACGCGGTTTTTTTTATAATTGTTTACTCGCGATTATTACGACAATTTATGACGTTATCTACCAATCGCACTGAGCCCGCGTGGTGGATATTACTTAAGCAGAATAGACATGTAACATGATAATATAGAATTACCTGTGAACAATAAGCTGATAGCGGAACTGGAATATTTTCCCGCAGATGTCGCATGCGTGGTGGCCGGGCGACGATTCCGCTTCAGACATTCCGGAGCTTGTCCCTGGCACGTCTATTTCTACATCGCTCTGTCGAATAAAGAAATGGTGGTCAGTTTTATAAATGGAAGGGGAGGCGTCATGGTTTTTTATTCTTTAGACTAGTGGCACACGTCAAATCCGAACCAGCCTAAAAGAACTCGACCACCTCTGAGACTCACTGACACAAAATGGGTCAGGACAGCACAGGAAAGAGTAGACGCCTTCGCAAACCACCTAGCTGAGGTATTCAAGCCTAACAATGCCATAAGCAACAACGATTCTGATATCGAAGCCACTTTAAACCAGGACTTTTAGTTAGATGTGCCTATAAAGCCAACCAACCCTAGAGAAGTTTTTAGAAATCTTTCAAAACTTGAAAACAAAAAAGCCCCTGGATACGACCAAATAACCAAAATTCATCTACCAAAGAAAGGAATAGTTTTCCTTGCAACAATATTCAATGGAAGCTTGAGAGTTGGACATTTTCCAAGTGCTTGGAAAATTTCACAAATAATTATGATCCACAAAGAGGGTAGACCGGCCAACGAGATTGGCTCGTATAGACCATGCTAAAAACACTAGCTGAAAAATCGATAATCCCTGATCACCAATTTGGATTCCGACACTTGTCCAATGCACCATGGTTTCTGAAGACATCTGAACTGCACACCGAACTAGGTATCGACACTGTCAGTGAAGAAATCAAGCAACGACTGAACACACACCCTAATCACTTGGCATCACGGCTAACCACCGTCAGCTACCCAAAGAGACTATGCAGATAACACATCATGGAATTTGACAGACATAATACATTAAGAAAAGGAGCCAAACCTGCTTATAGTATGAAGACTTATCGCAGTTGCACACAGAACATAAAAAAATAGTTATTTTGTTTTGCTACGTATTTTTAACTTAGTATATTTCCTCTATTATTGTCATCCTATCCATCAGTGGCTATATAACCTTTTTAAAAACCATTCTTGAAGTATACAAATCGATTCCAAAAAGCAGCATGCGAACTTATACCGTGGCCCGCGCCTTTCTTAGGCAAACACGTAAGTTTTTTTTTTTAAATCAACTTGTTAATATAATTGACGAGTATAAGAAAGTCAACTAGGCTAGAGCTGCAATTAATCTCTATACATATTATTCTTATCAAGTAATTTTATAAAATGTTGTAACCTCATTCTACTCACAACTTTGGCCTGCGGCTGTCCGTCCGGCCCCATCTTGCCGAAGACTTCGTGGTACGCCAACAGCTGCGAGAGATCCTCCACGTTCACTTTGTACATGGCGTGCAGGTCTTGGTCGGGGGCGCCCGCTGATATCTTCACGACTGCACCTTCCATGTTCATTGCATTCACAGCCTGTCAAAAATGAATAAATAAAGGTAAGGTAGGCCAAAGAAAATATGAATGGATTTTGTGAAGGAAACAGTTGTATTCATCATCTAACAATGTACTATTTTACTATTGCCATTTTTCACACAACATCTTCCAGCCCCGAAGTAAGCAGAGCTTGTGTTATGACTACATGACTGATATAATACTTATATACTTTTTTTTTGAATATATATTATACATAGAAAACACCCAGATTCCGAGACAAATATATGCAGATGGAAACATTTGTCCCGCGTCCTTCTGACGACCTCGTCATGGTAAGGATGACTGCTGATAGGAAAGTGGAAGCAGAAAACATGTTGTGATGACTTACATTCCTATTTCCCATAACTAATGGTAATATTCGATTATATCAGTTGGTAGCAGATGGAATAACTATTGGAAATAACACTAAAGATCCTCTCAGTATTTAGATCACTAGTGTAGGTTTTTTCCGAAGGTGATTCAGTATTTAGGTTATAAAAAAAAATTGATTTCAACCTGAATTCTATTTTTTTTTAAATCAAAATTAAAAATTTTAGCTTTTGCTAATCGCTTAGACTTAGACAAACAATGCAGTCTAATATCTATCCAATTCAAAAATAAAGTCAATTCACCTTCAAATCAATGCCTTTCATTTCCTTTATCTCTGTAGGTATAGCGAACTGGGCTGTTTCCATTTTTGCTTGGTTTTTCTCATCTTTGACGATAGATAGTGATTCGCCAGCGCTTGCTTCGATTGACGTGGTACCGTCAGGATTGTGGGTGACGAGGATGTTAGCGGGTTCGCCGGTCGCTTGCTCAATGCGAACCACGCTGTCTAGCACCTGTTGGGAAAAATGCTGCTTTTGATTTATAAAAAGGTTCTTTATTTACGAATGCACAAAAAGATTATAATGTTTAACGTGTTTCACAATATAATATCTTATTATTATTTCCCTGAAGTCAACTACGGGAAGATTAGTAGCTTTTATGCCTTTTATGCAGATGGTATGCATTTATGTGTGGAAAGCAACTAACGCGATTTAACCTTGCAACCACTGAGAGAAGTCCTACTGAAATTATCCTATGATTTTTAAATGCAACTGCTTTTGAAATGTTTTATAAAGGCTAGCTATCATGCGGCCCATAGTGGTTACTGATACCAATGTTCAAATTTAAAAAATACTAACAGTTGTTTAGCTTTATACTATTTTGTTATCTACTGTCAAATTTCAACTAACACATATCAGAAAGCGACAAAACAGTGTTTGGTTAATAAAATCTTTATAAGGCCCAATGTTGGTAAGTCTCATGGTGCCTGTAATATCATGGAGAATCAAATCATCGATGAAAAAAATTACATTTCCTTGAATTTATTCATATTTTTATTGAAATATAAACATACTACAACTTACTTGCTGGCCGACAATCTGCTGTAGCTGATGCACGGTCAGCGTATGGTCCGCCGGCAGCTTGATGGTTTCATGTAATTCTTCCTTCTCAGCCATCTTACTGTTGCCTGGCTCCACGACCGTCACAATGCCATCCTCACTTACAGTCAGTTGGATCTAGAGGAAACCAAACTGTTCTTTGAAAGATGTTTGTGTTTACCTTTTGAATTTGAAAATGGTCTTGGTAATACTGTTTGCTGGCGTGTTTTAATTATTTGATCTTTGGATTTCTGAATTGAAAACATGACAAGAAAGACCAGAAGTCGTTAATAATTAATGCAAGCAGTTTTATTTCCATATTAGTATCGTTAGACGTGCCATGTTCTTGATAGCGACGCAGGGTACATGGAGTGTTAAAAAAACAATTATGGCGGTTTTAATGTATCACCATTAATGTTTTATTTTATAAAAATACATGGCTTAGAAATTGCACATCATCATCATCAGCCCACATGAGTCCACTGCTGGACATAGGCCTCTTCCAATACGTGCCACTGAGCCCGGTCTTCGGCTCTTATCATCCACTTTCTGCCCGCTGCCTTTGTTACGTCATCGCTCCACCTAGCCGGAGGGCGCCCCACGCTACGTTTGCCCAGACGCGGTCTCCACTCAAGAACTCGTTTACCCCAACGGTTGTCAGTTCTTCGGCATATATGACCAGCCCATTGCCACTTCAGCTTATTAATCCTCTGAGCTATGTCGATGACTCTCGTTCTCTGTCGGATAATCTCGTCACGGAGTATATCTTTCAGAGAAACGCCGAGCTTATCTCGTTCCATAGCTCGCTGTGCAACCTTGAACTGGTGGATTAGCCCTACTGTGAGTGTTCACATTTCGGCACCGTAGGTCATCACGGGTAGGACGCACTGGATGAAGACTTTAGTCTTCAGGCATTGTGGTATGGGTGACTAGAAGATTCGACGTAGTTTTCCGTAGTTTTTAGAAATTGTACAGTAGGCAGGAAATTCTGATTTAGATAAACCCCAACACGCAACGCTTATGTTTCATTTTCTCTAATTTATTTCACTCTTCGTAATTTCTTTAGCACACGCGAAAACGTGTGTCAAAAGCCGCATTTTTATGTCAAATTTTAATACTTCTATGTGATTTACGTAACCTTAACCATACGTTATCTAACTACAGCAAATCTAACATATTTGTGTGATGCCAATATTTTCTAATTTGGCGTACAGGATGAATAATAAATAGAAAAACGATGTTTGTGATGACGCATTAGGTTCTACAATAAAATGCATTCAAGAACCTTCTTGAATGCCTTTTATTGTATCTTCATGATGCCAGTTTCCCTTTCGACATTTGTACTAAAATACGGCAGATTAAGTTCCTAAGTTCGTTATGATAGGGAAGCTTAACACAGAGGGAAGCTTCTAAGAAAAGTTAGAGAGGTAACTTATAATAACATAATACACGATCATATTCTGGCAATGGAATCTACAGAAATAGAATCGAATCGATCGAGCAAAGCAGAGGGCAGCAGAAGCTATTATTACTTTATATTCTAGAAAGTTTGTCTAGCAATAAGTATGTGGTCTTACCTCGCTAACAGGCTGATTGATGAGAAATAACGCAGCGTGAATATGAGAAGAGTATTTTAAAAGTGGGTCTGGATATAATGTAAAATCGTACCACCTTATATGGTGGTGTGGATAACATATAATAAACCAAAATAAAAAAGAAACGGATTATAAAAAAAAAACTTGGGTTTTGGCACTCGCCGTCCGTTATCCGTTACTGCGGCATCTCAGCTCGTGCGTGGTGTTCACTTCATACCACGTTACCTTTTTTAATTAATAGTGTTCGAAAAATGTTATGGGGGTTCAAGCTGTATGCCCCTCCACTCACCAACAGATAAAGCATATTTCGAACGGGATTTTGCAAAATGGCAAAATTATGAAGCCAAAAAACGGATAAAATATGTTTTCCGTTGCGAACCGATCGCGGAACGTCCTGCTTCAGATTTCGGGAATAGTCCTGTTTACACTCTATGATTTGGACAAAAAAAACATTTTTTCTAAATACTATACAAATGTAATATCGAATTGTCACGAAAAGGCATAACATGTCAATGTATAGATGGCGTGGACATACCTGTTGATTAGAATGTTCTGGTCGAGCTGCCGCCATAAGCTGCTGCTGCTGCATTAAATGCTGCTGCTGAGCATGATGACCCTAAGCAACAATTATCAATTATATCATAATAGTAAATCAACCCACCCATGGTGGACACAGTTGGGAGTATTCATATTGTAAAAACTGGAATTTTCACGTACTATATACACTATAGTATTATCATATATGTTGAGTGCAAGACGCGACGCGGAGGGAGAGCGTCGCGATCACGTACCCTGATGAAGACTCTCGGAATGAGTCGAAACTTAGTCGGTGCCTTTACCGATAGTACGGTACGTGAAAATTCTCGTTTTTACAATATGAATAATCAAGTTGACGATCCTTTTTTAAAACAGTTGGCAGTGTATCTTCCATTGAAAAGGATGTATCACCGTGTTATTTCACTTGTCTAGGATAGTTCTATTTTCTATGGAAGACAAACTGGAAACTGTGTTCTCCATATTAGCGACCTCGATTTCATGCTAACCGCATCGTCCGTAAACTCTTTTGGGAGTTGCATGCAAAAGGAATCAAGGATTTCTATGAATACTAATATGAATATGTTTGTAAACGATCATAACGCGAATTTACTATTCTCCCACATAGCATAAGCAGCAAGATAAAGGTTTTGTCAACGGAAAACGAAAAAAAAACACTGTTTTTTGTTCCGTCAGACATAAGAGAAACTATTTTTGTCTCCACTTTCTTAGACAAAACCATTGTCTTGGGTGCTTATGCTACTGGCGCTGATAGGATTTCTTTGACTGTTTGTAAGTCTTTCCTAATGAGCACCGTCTGCGACGAAGTACTAATATAAAGAAACGTACGACAATGGTAAAATAGGTATGTAGTAAAGATTTTATATTTTTTTGACATGCATATCAAGAATAGTAACAGAATGAGAATATATAGATCATGCATGGCATCACTGAGCCGTAGAACTGATAATCTAGCTTTCCCATATACTAAATATTAAGATTAAAAATGAAAATTACAAAGAATCTTGCTATAAAAACTAAGTAACATAGCACAGAAGTTCCAACAAGCTTCCTTGTTTGGCTATAAATTTGACCTTTGTACTGTCATGCAGACCGCTTTGGATAAACTTACGTAAAAAGCAGATGGTAGACGGCTGTTGTTACCTACCGGCGCATACCGGTAAGTAAGGTATCGAGCAGAGTCAAAAGGTGTTGTATCCGTACAAAGCAGGCAAAAGCTTACTGAAGCTAACATATTGAACGCACGCTAAAGGCAAAAGCATCTACATTTTTTTTGAGAATTTTACAAATAACGGGTAAACCGGTGCCTGTACATCTGCCTCAGTCTAAAGACTGTCTGCTAGGGGTATTGGTCTAGAATTGACTACAGACACTTTTTGCCGTCTTTCGCGATATTGTTATATTGTTCCATTGGTTTTGTAGGATATTGCACACAAACTAACAATTAAGTGTAATATGTGATGCATTTACTAACCTGACATCTGTATTTTTTTTAACTCATGTTCTCTCCAAATGAATTATCTGACTCTGAATCGTAATAGTGCGCGGGTTCGTACGTTTATGCGCCGGTAAAATCGGCGGCAGCCTGCTTTCTACGTAATTTCATCCATACAAACTAAGCTATCTATCTAACAACAGCAAATGGAGCATTCCCGCTAGTAATCAGTGTTACTTGGATTTACCATATCAATGTTATGGTGTTGAACAAACTCGACCCGGTTAGTGGGTACCTGGTGATGGGCCGTAGTAACCTGCACCTGGTTGGTGGCCTGCAGCTCCTGCTGTTGGCTGTGTGCCACCAATGCTTCTGTAATAAATGTTCTTATCAAAACAAAACAACAAACATGCCCACAACTGATAACAGTTCACAACAGTAACAGATGTTCATCATGGGGGATACCAAGTAGGGGAAGTAGGCACGGCCAAATATTCCATTTGGCTTATGCCCACATTAATTGCAAGCCCATTGCCACATATTAGAAAACTAACAGATGATACATGCCTTCAAACAATTGGTTCTAGAGAAAGCCAGTTACCTCACAATGTTTTCCTTCACCGTTTGGAACATGTTATAAGGATGGCATCTATGGTAGGAGTAATCCCTCGAAGATTGAATTAACCAGTAGTTTTCCCCAAACTGAGATCTTGCTATGTTCTGTCTGTGATTTACCTACCTTAATATCTAAAGTTTCTAAGGCATTTATAAGCCACACCATATCATTTCATATTTTCGATTATCCAACAATACTACAACCTCCAATCGCAGTAGCTATTTGCACTAATGAGTACATTTGCACAATATCAAATGGCAAAGGGAGACATGGGAAAACTATCATTATTTTTTCACACAGGTTCATTAATACAAACAATACTGTATTGGTCTTATTAGTGTTTGTGGTACCACAATACTCATAGTTCCAGATGCCCACAACACAGGTACACTAGGATTTGTGTGAAGTCAGAACTATGTATGTTATTTTATTAATAAAATAACAGTGAAGCTGATATGACTCATCTTATTAACTGTCCAATTCACTTACCATGTGTCTGGCTAGCCTGGGTGGCAATAATCTGTGAGACAGGAATCTGTTGGGCCGCAGATACTGTGACTTGTTGCTGCCCACCATGATGTCCAAGTATGATATTTGGATCCCCATTGAGTATACTATGTGCTTGGCCAAGATCCTAAATGATACAATAATTTAAACATTTATAGCCAGTTTATGTTTACTGTTAGATAGATCTAACCAAGCCACTAAATAATAATAAAATACAGCATGTATTTAATTATTATTTAGTACCTCTTTCAGGTCTTATTGCTATTTGACAAAGGTCCCAGGGGAGGCCTAGTTAATAATAATAATGCTGGATTAGTCACACAGCATCTTATAGCCCCAAACTAGGCAGAGCTTGTATTATGGGAACTACATGAATGATATTACTTTATACTTTTTTTTTGTAAATACATACACCCAGACCCGAGACTATCCCGCAGCAGGAATTGAACCCACAACCTTCTGCTTCTCATTCTAAACTCAGAATAGGAATACTTTAATGATTTTTGGAGGCATACCCACATTCTGCCCACCCACCAGATGGTACTGTATACCTATCACAAAGTTGAAAGTCTCAGGTAATTTCACTAGCACAACAACTCCCATGCAGTCAGGGATACTGAAACACTGCTGTCATCAACCCTAAGTCCTATGTTATTTCAAGGAGTATGTATGGTTGGAGTCACATTAGAAGAACGGAGACAACGCACATAAAACCAAATGCAGGACATCAGTCAGATCTTGATTTCTCCACATAGAATTACAATTTTCCAATACCATTTAAACTGGAGCACAGCAATGTAAACATTACTGCTAGGCGGCAGTACTTAATTATTGTGGTAGTATATCCCTAATTAACTTTTTCATAGTAGTCTACAGATAGGAATTTGAATTTTTAGAAAATAAAACAAAATGAAGATACTACTTCATTGTAAGTAGTTTTTAAACATAGAAAGTGGTAATATTTTGTAAGATACTACTTCATTGTAAGTAGTTTCTATAAGAAAGTGGTATTATTTTGTCAAGTTTACCATCTCCTTTGGAATGCTAGATCATTAAATGATCTAGCATTCCAGCATAGCAGTGTTTTTATTTTTTTAGTGAGCTATCCAATTTGTATTGTGTACCTTAAGTTATTAACAATGTGCAGTTATTTTTAAACTGTTTAACCTAGATACTTGTAATCAGCCATGTGAGTGAGCTATTATGGGAACTCTTCATGAAAATTATTTAGGGAATCCAGTGATTAATAGTTTTACATTATGACATACTTTGCAAGGCTTTGGTAGTACAAAAACGTTGTTATCTATATCACTTGTAAGTCTGCAACCATCCATAGATGCTCAAGGTCAAAATTAATAGATACCACTTTGTCTGAACAATTTACATAAATTATTTTAAGACAATTGTAGGCCCTCTTAACAGTAAGATTCTGTCAGTTTTCTAAATATAAATGAAAACTATGCTCTTCATCAACTGTGCCATCAGGGTCATGAAATTGTATAGGATGTAGGAATTGTAATAACTGTCTGTATCAAACTGTTATCAATAAATTGAAGTGAATAATTACATTAGTAAATTAATGTGCTGGGTGAGTAACCTGGCACAATAGGGTTTGACTTCCGATGCGAGGCAAATGTTTGTATGTCATGCATAGAATTGTTCCAGATTTTAGTGTTTTGGTATGATGGTACTCATAGTTCTTTATACAGGGAATCCTATAAAGAACTATGAGTACCATCATACAGAAAGGGGTCATGACTATGTATGGGATTGTTGGTTGTTTACTGGAGGTTATTGTTTTCACCCATGTTATGTTTTTAGTTACTTTTATTGCTAAGT
This sequence comes from Perizoma affinitatum, assembly GCA_961405105.1. Classification (NCBI taxonomy): domain Eukaryota; kingdom Metazoa; phylum Arthropoda; class Insecta; order Lepidoptera; family Geometridae; genus Perizoma; species Perizoma affinitatum. The sequence continues at coordinate 4,446,463 of OY560199.1, forward strand.
TACAAAGCGTTTTGTTACCTGCACTGCTTTTCCATTTTCGATCCTGGTCCCTGTTGGTAACCCATAGACAGACACTTGGGGAATCGGTCCAGGGAATAAATTCGTAAACACCCAATACTTCGCAACGCTGGATAATGCAACGTTCACAGCTGCTGAATTGACTCTTAAGTCAGTGGCAGAGGTGGTCGCAGGCAGACTCACTTGCTGCTGCTGAACCTGTACCCTCTGATTCTGAGACTGAAATCACCGTCAAAATTAGCACTCCAATCTTCAACAAAAAAGAAAAACAAAATAGTTAAATCTTGCGAACCTCTGAAGTCCCGGGAGGCTGGCCTCCACCCGTATTTATATTGTGGTGCTCTGGGTTCATTTTGGGTTTGTCATTCACCGGTATTTAACTATTTACAACTGATTATTTACAAATACACAACACTTTCAAGCTTCGCGATCGGCATTGTCATAATTTGACTGTCACCGAAATGGAGGCGCGGGGGACGCGACGGGGCCGCCATTACGATCACACAATAACATTTTTCATCGTCTTGGCGTAATTTGTTATTTATAGCCTCAAAAAGGGATTAAGAGTGTAATGTATCAGTACGCAAAACGTGCTGCACTAATTAAACTATGGTTTTCTACAGGATATTTCTCAGAAAACAGATAAAACACAATTCCACGATATACTCAAGACACAACTTTTGAGTTTTGTCACGGTCACAGACGGAAGTGCCAACTTAACAACACAAACTTACTAGGGAGGATGCGTAACAAACAAAATAAAACTTAACTTCGATCGATCGATCGATTTAAACAATGGATGATTGATTGATTGATTGACATTCAATCAATCATCCATTGTTTCAATAGGTTTCAAACAGTATTTTAATTTAAAATTAATATGAAAATATCTGAAAATCCGTAAAAACCGTATTCTTGTCAGCATTGGACACAATGCTGACAAGAATACGGTTTTCTGATGCAGTAGGTAGACATTTTGGGTAGAGATTTGAAGCTTCTACTTTATTATACTAATGTCTGTTTTACGAGATTTGATTCACGCCAAAAAACCAACCTTTCAAAAAAACTAAAATGTACCACATCATTGTTCAAGACCATACTCATACTTACTCTAATGCACTGTCTATTGGCGTAGCGGTGTCCAATATCTTTGGAGTAGTTAGTCTGTCTGTGCTGTGCTTTGGAGCGGATCACCGGATATCCAAAGAGTCACTGTACTTATTACAGGATATCAAGCGAGTTCAAGATCTTTGTCTGCCGATAATGTTTTATTTTAGGATCCTGCTGTTTAGAAAAGAGGCGGGCAAATCTAGCCGGAATCATAACTACGACGCTGTGAACGACACGACACGTTTTGATTACCAGTAAACAGATGTAGTGTTGTTTCTTTTTACTCTGTGGTAACAGCTGTATCCATGGTTAATTCCTTTAGGGTTGTACCCTGAAGATAAATTGAATACTCTTAGCCTACACCCCGAAATGCCAATATATTTTTTAAATAGATAATTTGTCACAATTGTTTATGTATCACAGGCTAATAGGATGCTAATGCATAATTATTGAAAATACACAAATAAATATTTTATACTTTGAATCATTAATAACAACAACTTGTTGAAGTTCAATGTGTGTCCAAAAGTGACATGGAGTACGATCTCGGACCACCTCAATTTAGTACCAACTTCGGATCGTGCATAGCATGATCTTTGAGATGTCAGTGGTCCATCTCGTGGAGGGCCTTCGTACAGTGTGTCATCCGGTTCCATTCAAGAACACGCGAAACCGAGGAAGCTTTCTTCCTCGGTTTTTAAAAGTTTTTCGAGTACCGTTAAATTTTCTCTAGTACATACGCTTACGTAATCAGGTTTCGTAGCTGGTACGGACGAGGAAATTGTTTTGGGTGGGATAAAAAAAAGCTGTCGCACGAATTTCGATAAAAAAGCACAGGGAGTGGACGGGGACCATTGGAATAGGGGAGGCCATCCCTTCCACCCCCTATCTTTTTTTTTTTTTGGAACTTGGACCTGTAAGTAGTTTCGAAAAAGAACTGTTTAAAAAAAAAAAGTTTTCTTATGATATTTTCCTTTACAGTAGGTATGAGAGCATTAGCTTGCGCACATAATTTTTTCACGTGGAATTTTTTTAGGTAGGTACACGTTCGTAACCGAACTCACGACCTTCAGATCGAAAGTTGGGGACTCTCGCCATTACTGAACTTGCATTAAGAAGATTACTGTATCTGGTAGATATAAACTCCCATACAAAAGACTTCAACGCGCTTCTACAAATTAATGTGTTTAATGTTCATGACCGCTGCATGAACATTGAACACCTACAGATTTTTAATGGCTCGGCGAGGCAGAAGATCAACCGGTGTCTATGCGCGAAAGGTTCAGTTTCGATTACTTACACATAAGGACATAAAATAAATATCTACTTAACTACCTACTCAGCACCTATACACAGAAAAACGCGAAGTTCACATTTTCTGCCTAAGTTTTTTATTTAACATCATTGTTTTGTACGATTACAGATTTAATACAATTATTAGATATACATATAAGTATATAACTTAACTATGTTTTTGTCAGCTGTAAAAAACCACCAGGAATACTTGATCAGCAACTAATCAAGGATTCAGATCAGAAAATAACTACCTACCTAGATATTTCGTCAGCTTGATATTGTATATGTCTGCAAAATAGTCCCAATACAAACTTATTTATTGGTCAGCAGGATTATGAATGAATGAATGAATGAAAATATTTTATTGTATAACATGAGATAAACAGATATAACTTAACAAAACTAAAAATAATAATAATGTACACTGGGCGATCTTATCGCTTAGAAGCGATCTCTTCCAGAATATACAATCGGTTAGCATAAAATGTGAGGAGTTCCTTCCTTTCGAAGATGTTTTTTTTTAATTTTATCGAAATGAGTGACATTTTCGACATGGAGCAACCCGACTCCTAGCTATTTTGCAGTATTATTATGATTATGTATAACTGAGTAGATACACCTTAGAATAAAGATTAACCAGACAGGTCGTGCCACCAATTGGAGTCCGATTCCTTGATGTTCAGTCTGTCTATCCGCTCCAAACTAAGAAGAGCTTGTATTATGGGAACTACATGACTGTTATACTACCTATATACCTTTTTTTGTAAATATATACATATTATACATAGAAATGGCGATGGGCTTGCAACCTGTCACGTGGAATGCTTACTACTTGCAAAACGCGGGCATGTACCAAATGTAATGTTTGGACGTGCCTTTGACTACCCCCTACTTGGTCCTCAAAGATCTATTCACTGCGTATGTATCTGAGGTTGTCCACCATGGGGAAGACAGTCGTGAGCGTGTTTGTTTTGTATACATAGAAAATACCAAGACTTGAGAAAAATATTTGCAGTTTATGCAAACATTTGTCTCGCGGCGGGAATCGAACCTGCAACCTTTTGCGTCTTAGGCAGGCCTTCGCCCACTGCACCACAGAGGTACACATCATAATCTATATCTATGATTTTGTAAGCGTTTAAATTTATTCTTATTAACCTATGAATAACAATTTTGTTTGCAAGTATCGAATTGATAGTAACTACGTATATAATAATAATTGTAATAAACGACAAACGTTCCAAATCAGGTTTTTTAATAATGGTATTACTTAATTTAAACAATTCAGATTGGAGAAACATGGGCAACTACCAAAACTAGATTAAAACCTGTATCATGACGTACCTAAACCTCCATCCGAACTTGATGTGACACGATGCAAGTACATAATAAGATAGGTAACAATAAAAATATATAACTTATCCGAGTTTATATTATAAACAACAAAGTGCGGACTACTTTGTATCTAAGGACACTATGTCATAATTCCTGGAGCAAGGATATCGTTACCCCTCATAACTATATACCAACACGGCTATGCACGACTACGTAGAATGTAGAGTCGGCGCGGAACTTGGAAATTCGTTTGGTTGGAGTCAGTAATAACAGCGAGGCTACAGAGACCGCGCGCCTTTCCACTTTCCGACCGCGAAATAATCACGTCATCTTTAAAAACTTTTCCGAATACTTGTAAGTGCGTGTTTCGTTCTGAAAATATATTAAAACGACTGTTGAACTCTAGTATCTTTGATGACGTCTCGTCATTTGTTTTGATTAGGAAACGTTGTTACAGCAATCGTTTTGCCGCCTGCCGGCCAACATCATTCATCTATCGCAGGTATGTCTGTTTATTCATAAATAAAATACTAGTGACTGCTTATGTTTTTGTTTGGTAAGTATACAGAGTGTCCCACAGTACTTGTATGCCTGCGATATCCAACGGCGGTAATTCTTCATTAAAGTAACAACTTTTCTACGACTTCCGTTTGTTTACATTGAAGGAATTATGATATATCTGTAAAAATCAAATAAACCAGCTATATAAGGTAAGTACTTACCTACTTAGTCACACTACCCAAAATTAGGCAGCAAATTAAAGGGAGTTACAAACTATTTCAAAAGATTTTTCATTTAAAAAAAATGTTTTTTAAACTTTTCTGTCAGAAAAACTTGTTCGCTTTCGTAAGCATCCTCACGTGATCGGAATATATACAATGTGACACCCTGTACATTTCCTACAGGGGATCCTATCTTATGAGTGGCATGTTATCGTGGAACATCCTAATGAATAAATTCCGCGTCACAAGTGACGGCCTAGGCCTAGGTACTTGGTTACTTCCTATATATTGTTTTGTTACACGTAACTTGATGCCATTTTTTTATGGTGAAATTATCATCTGTATGAAATTATTTGCGTGTTTACCTAAGCCGGTTTGACAGCGAGGAAATCACTGCGGTGTTGGACCGCAAATTGTGATTTCTATAGAAATTCAATTTCTTTAATAAAGGCCTAGAAAAAAAAGAATGTATCTTTTTTGTGTAATGGTAGGTAACCCTTACAAAGTTACCTATTACTTGACATTTTCTCTACAAATAAGTAGAATACCTATTCCAGATACTCTATCTGGTTAAAGCAGATCGGTAAAAAAATGGAGTTACTCAGATAATAATATTAATGAATGCTGGATTTTTTTACACAGCATCATCTAGCGCCCTAAACTATGCAGGGCTTGTATTATGAAACGTTATTGACTTTGACTTTGTTTGATATGGGTGCCCTAAGAAAGGATTTTACGAAATACTTCCCCTAGAGCGAGAAGCAAGGGAAAAACAAACTCCAGTAGTAACATATTTAAAGCAATTATAGATTTTATTTTTTAACGGACCTACACTTATAGGTAATATGAAAACCTGTGTATCAATCTTTATATAACAATAAACCAAAATAAACACGCTCACGACTGTATTTGCCATGATGGACATACTCAAATATATAATCAATGAGTAGATCTATAAGGATACCAAGTAGGGGTAGTCAGAGGCACGTCAAAATTAAGCACATGCCCGTGTTTTTGCAAGTAGTTATTTATTAAATAAGTATGTATTTATTTACATACGAGTTTACTCGTTATTCTCGTCATAAAGTTCGTATTTAGTTTAGTAACGGTCATGTTAATGTTATTGAAATATTAACAAGGACGTCAACTTTTTAGGAATAGTTTCGCCGAGTTAAAGAAGTAGATATATTGTTACAGGTGAAGGGAAGGTAATAGGTAGGTTACTGTTAAGAAACTAATTATGCTGTTTTCTATACCTACCTAAGTATATAATAATACTTAATAATACATTAATGAGGGTATCCTGGTACGTTTGCCAGGGTACAATCTGTTGTAGTGCTACAAAACTAGACCCCGAACAAATATCTGCAGAACATGCAAACATTTGTGACGCAGAAAGAATCGAACTCGAATATCCTATCCTATCCTACTAATATTATAAACGCGAAAGTTTGTGAGAATGGATGTTTGTTACTCTTTCACGCAAAAACTACTGAACAGATTTTGATGAAACTTTACAGTTATATACCGTATACATCAGAATAACACATAGGCTACTTTTTATCTTACTTACTTTAGATTTGTGTCATACAAATTCAAGGATGGTGTGACTAAACTATTAGTTACAAGTTACGAAGGGGCGTTGCAATGACGATGGAAACCACGTCGGGGGTTGCAAATTAACACCTTGACGTGAGTTAATTTATATATTAACAGTCTTATACCTGACTCACGTCATATTGTTACAAGAAAACATGTATGTCACACATACGAGCATGTATGTTACAAACAAACACATTCATTCAGAAATGATGGAATAATATAAAATGAAACATAAAACACTAGATTAGAAATGAATGTTCATTTGTTTTTTTGGGTTTCGTATCTTAATTTCCATCTTTCCCTATTCCCTATTCTTTTACTTGTGCTAAGAATTGAATTTTTGAATTGTTTTTTAACACATTTTTTTTCATTTACAAAACTTACTGTTGGAGAGTTATATGAATAGAAAAAATTGAGAGAAAAAATTTTCAACCACAAAAAAAATTGTCTTTCAATACGACTTATATTTTCGTTAGAGCCATGTTTTATTCTTTCATAGTTTATGAACTTGAGTTATGTTAATTATTTTGGTAAACATACAAGCTTGTACAGAAGCCTGGATGTACGAGTCAGACTCGCACTTGTCCGGTTTTTTATAGTGTTAATCCACACGTATATCACAAAGGTTTATAGCACTCTAAAAATTCAACTTCGGCAGGTCTCAAACCCGCGTAGGTATGCAGGTGCTAAACTAACTTCGCAATAAGATGATAACTAACCATTCTTGGGATATTTGGGCTCAAAGCGCCGAGGCTCAGCCAACAGAGGAAACTTTTCAGTTATCCAAAAAAAAACCTTTTAATCGGTGTTTGAATTATTACATACACAATGATACTGTCCATCAAAACGTCGAATAGATTACGCACAAAAAGCGCGGAATATTTCGATGAAAAGAAATCAAATTATTCTACTGTTTTGCTACATGCATTTAAAATTTATTTTCCTCAATAAAACAGTTAACTACAGGGTAATCATACCCAAGACGTATGAAATATCAAATAGTATACAAATCGAATGACTAGCTTCAACTGTGACTTCACCCACTTAATATTATAGGTACTCTTAAATGTTTTTAAAAGTTAGTCAGATTTAATAGTTAAATTTTGTTAGTTTTTTGAAAGATACTACGATACAAAACTTGTATTATTTCAGCTGACCAAGAACTCGGGTGAATTTACCTCTTCCTTAACAATTTTTAGAGCCAAAAACTAACTTCTTTTCTTTGTTATGAGCACTAAAATAACATTTTATCCACACTAATTCGCAAGTACCTACCACAAATTTGCTATTTTTAGCGTTAAAAAAAATACTTATCCGATCTTTTCACGATATGTAGTCGTGATTATCCCCTGCAAAGCAAAGAGGTCAAGCATCACGTCAAATCAACAATCGACCTACCTACGAGTAATTACCTACTCGTGTAAAATACAAAAAAAAAATGGTTAGATTGGTTTCTTCGTTCTATAGGTACAGTCAGAAACCAAATTAGATTAAAAATCGGAGTTTCTAACTCGTTATCTTTAGGTCCGAAGCGAAATGACAAACAATTAACAAAAAATAAATAATAAACTTTAAACTGAAAAAAGGTTAAGGGCTAAAAAAAATATTCAAATGTATTATTTTGAACTAAAGTCTCAGGGTTCCATTTTTTTGAGATTAAGAAACGAAACTGTTAATGTACTTATGTCGCTGACTGTAATATGAAATTATAATACCTGTGACATGAGTGAGATCAAGTAACATCACTTGATCAAATGTTTGAACTTTCTTTAGAGTCAATAATAGAAGTGCTCAATGCAGGACCCGTAACTTGACAAATGAGAAGAACGCTGCCTTATTGCCCAACTACAAGGTGACTCATTATAAAATATTATTATCTCTGAATACCAAAGTAATTTCCATTTAAATTAAAAGCAACATGCACCTGTTTAAAGTTTACTTGCAATTGTATTATTTCTTTACTTGGTAACGTATCCGTCTAAATAATATTTGTATTAATGTCATACAATACCTTACCTTACTTTATTTACTTTGGTATGGTAGAGTACAATAGCTCATAATCCAATCCAGATGCTCTACAAGTACTTCTACGTCATCGTCTATAAGTAGGTACCTACGACATTCTACGCCGCCATTATCCAATTTGTTATTTATTATCCATTGCTGATTGCTAACTCTGTTCAACAGTCGTACATAATTACCTAGGCGTAAGTAGGTTGGTAGGACTCTCAAACGAAAGTTGTGAGTGACAAAACCTTTGCTTACACTCTGGTTAGAGTCCACGGAATGTTATCGCTGAGTTTCCGATTAAAAATTCATCATTAATCGATTTTGAAGTGGTTGGTTACTTCAAATCAATTATTGTTTTTCAGTTTAGGTACAAACGCGCGCTTGCATGCCATTGCGCAAGAGAAAGTATAGTGTACACAATGCAAGAAGTTTTAAACATGGGATTTGTTTACTAACTGTTGCATTACGAGCGATTGCGCTAACGCTTGATACGATTTTACTGTTCCTTTTATTTGTATTTTTTTCATGAAACGTTTTTATGACATTATTGTTGAATCGAAATGGAAAATGTAAACAATGATACCTAGAAACATATCGAAAAATTGCAATAATGGCTCTTGTACACGGGTGCGCTTATCGACCCAAACAGGATACCGGTGATTTAGCGGTGTCGTTGTCACCTAGAATACTGACGTATCAGATAATAAGATAAGGCACCTTTTTTTGACATGTCAATAAAAACATACTAACCGCGTCAATAAAAAAATACTGAAATAAAATGCCCGAGACACGCTATATTAGAAGGGAATGCTACTCGTTATACTTTGTTACTTCTAGGACACATGGTTAAAAAGTTAGAGAGAGAGGACACAATTTATTTTTGAAAGACAATTCAATGTTAATTACCACATATGTGCGATGTGATAAGAGAAATAAGTCACCCGCCATTTATATGCATTTCATATGCGCGAAAAAGTCTTCGATACGTTTAAAACAAAGGGAGAAATGGGGGTGTTATTCTAGGATTTGGACAGAGCGAAATCAGAAGGGTTTAGTTTTTGATATCTAGCTTTGGAATTTTTAAGATTTCGTAAGGGGCACAGAATTCACTAACATGTAGATAGAATAGGATCCCTAAATCATGGAAGATGAGTTGCTCTCGTTTATAGCAGTCAATCTGGAATGGAGAGGACAAGGGTCGCAATTTGTGTCGCAACATTTCGCTTTCATCCGGGGTAAAGAGAAGGTTACCTACCTAATTATGAATCTTTGAAGGTGCTCCAATTTTACCTTATAGGCATACCAAAGATTTGTTTGAAACTAGCCTCTACCCACGGCGTCGCTCGCGTAGTACCCGAATAAAAGTAATCTATCTGTTCATTTAGGTCACGAACTATTCTTGGCCGCTACGGAGATATTTGGTTACAAACATAAAAACATAAACATACATACATATAGTCACGCCTGTTTCTCGGAGGGGTAGGCAGAGACCACAGATTTCCACTTGCTACGATACTGGCATATCTCTTTCGCTTCATTCATTCTCATATAAGGTCGGCGGTTTAGTGTATTTCTGACCTTTCTCTAGAATATCTCCAATTTGGTCAGAGTCCGTCAGAGTCCGTTCGCCGAGGCCTTCCCCTTCCAACTATCTCATTCACACTCGCCTTGTATATTTGAACTCTCATTTATCAGTATGGTTATTATTTCAACATTTTCTTTTCGAGACAATGATTATGCAATTTATATACGAAACTTTCGTATATATTATATTAGTAGGATAGAACAAAGAGGGGAGAGCCGTGTTGTGCTAGTGGGCGGTACCTCAACTTCCTAAACGGAGGTCGAGGGTTCGAACCCGGTGTGAGTCAATGAAAGTATATACTTAAAACATTTATGTGCGCAGTAACTGTGAAGGAAAACATCGCGAAGAAATAGGGATGTAGCGAAAATTCGAAGGAATGTGCCATCATTCAGTTAGTTTTGCAATAAGTGGTGTTGGGCTGTAAGTTGGTATAGCACTCGCGTAAAAAGCGGGAGGTCGCGGCAGAAGCGGGATATATATTACACAATGTTATGGAGATAAATAAGACTTTCTTTTGTAAACAACGTAAGTACTCCTTGAATTGCTCGTTTTCTGATAGTTCTGTTTACCATGCTATTTACAACAATCTCTTGCTAAAATTCATGGTAATAGTAAAGTAATGTTGTACCGTACCATCTGTTCCGAGTCTGTATGTGACAATGTGTCTAAAGCAAAGTGAAATAATATAACCACTTTAAATCCTAGAAATAGGTCAAATTAATCTAGTAGTTCAAGCGTTAACCAATTGAAAACCTGCTCTAGTAGGTACCTGTTTGGTTCGTTGAACTCTAGCACAAATCACAAATCTACTGATATAATTAATAGAGTAGTCATTTACTTATGCCTATTTTCGTTTAAGTGAAAATAGCAAAAGGATTTAGTAGAAAAATCTCTGTCAATATGATAGTTATAGATTTAAATAAGACTGGTGTATTCTTATGTACGAAGGTGGCATCTTAAAGGTTTTGAGATGACGGTGGATAGAGGTGGCAAAGTTGTCATACCACTCTTAAGGGTAGATCTATGTCCAGCAGTGTACTTCTACAGGTTGTTGATGATGATAATGATACCGTTGGAAATTTCTAGACGTGTCATTACAATACAGTGATCGGCATAATGTTAAATCAACTTTTTAACGTGAATTGCTCTGTAAAATTGTAGTGTCCATGGCGTTTATTAGGTACGCTAGTTATCAACCACTCATTCCTCTGACAAGTGCCACCGGTACAGATAAGTGCCTTATACATATAAAAAAATGATTTCAGTCTTTTACCTGCGCTCTACATAATTCTTATGCCAAATAATGTTACATATAACATCATTCTCATAAAATAATATAGTTGAAAATGTTAGAAGGTAGGTCCTATTTATTTTAGGCTGCCTAGTGTAAAAAAAGTGACTCAGAAATGAAGTTAAATACAATGTATAAATTCTGGTAACTTTCAACCTGTTCCTGACATTCAGCTGTAGCTGCAGCAAAGTAGCTTTTTAGGGTTCCAAAGTCAAATGGCAAAAACGGATCTTTCATTAAAAATTGGCAACCGCAACCATGTTCATGGACTATGGACCACTGAGAAAATAAAATAAAGAACTAGCTTGGTCATCACGGATTATCGTGTACCAGAGCCGCCGGTAGGATCTCTCGCCACGCTAGCCTTAATGATATCATACGCCGGGCTTTTACCAGCGTCAACGTTCCAGCTATTCTCGAACCGAATGGTCTACTACGTGACGATGGTAAGCGGCCTGACGGCATGACTCTTGTCCCTTGGGAGAAGGGAAGGCCTTTGGTATGGGACGCCACATGCGTAGATACCCTAGCACCATCTCATCTGTCGGGGACTTCAGTTAGAGCCGGTGCAGCGGCTGATTCGGCCGAGGATCTCAAGAGGCGCAAATATAGAAGTCTCGACAGAGCCTACTTATTTGAGCCTTTTGGGGTTGAGACTCTGGGTCCGTGGGGAACCGGGGCCCTTCGCGTTTTCAAAATTATTTCAGGGCGACTGGTCGAAGCGACGCGTGACAAGAGAGCTGGCTCTTATCTGGGTCAACGCATTAGCATTGCCATTCAGCGTGGCAATGCGGCCAGTATTTTGGGAACGCTTCCGCCTGGTAGTGATCTGGATCAGTTGAGCTATCTATAGATCGTTTGCAACGGTCTTTAGATAGCTAGCTGTTTCATCTGTATTTTTTGTATATACCTACAAGAACTAAATATATCAGGCAACTCCAGTACATCTAAAGTGGGACACTTAACGTGTACTTACTAGGAAAATTAACTTCAATGCATCATGCAAGTATGAAACAAAATATTACGAGTAGCTTTTTATAGGATCTTCCAACAATTAGTATGAGGGATTTTCATTTACAAAAGTATGACGACCTCTGTGACCTGTGACGCAGTGGGCCCGCCTGAGACGCAGAAAGTAACAGGTACGATTCCCGCTGCGGGACAAATGTTTGTATTATCTTTAAATATTTGTCTCGTGTCTGTTTATTTTCTATGTATATAGTATGTATGTAATTACAAAAAAAAAATATAAGTTAGGAGTATATCAGTCCCCATAGTTCCCATAATACAAACTTTGCTTACTTTGGGGCTAGATGATGCCGTGTGGAAAATATCCAGCATTATTTATTAATTGATTTATGTCTCGACACGTCTTGGGTTACCAAAGTTAAAAGATGCTTTAGTTTTTGAAATTGTTCAAAGAAATTCAGAAGAATATTTTGAAGAAATGTAAGTTTTGTTTCTCTATACAAATTTTACTATTGTATTGTACCTACCTAGCACAAACATATGAGAAAGCGTAGCATTCGTTTGGTTTGCAGACTTCGCCGGTTATGAGAAGTCATAAGAGTTTTGAAGAAGAATTACTTAATACTTATTTTTAAGATATGATTGGAAAGAGATTTCAGCAGCACGGTGATCTTCTACGGTAGCCAGACGCGACAACGCACAATAGTGTTGTAACTAATAACAAATCAAATTGGGCCATGCTAGAACCAGCTAAACCACTGTAGGTATCTCACTAGATAGCAGGTTATTTCATAAAACTGTCAATGCATAGTCTGACTTGTAGCTGTGGTCAAGTTTCAATGTAAAACTAGGTGGACCTGATACCACCCACTCATAGTTTATGTGTAAGGTGATTTCCTAAGATTGTCTCCATTGGTAGTGATAATATTATTTTCTGTAACAAGTCAGTCTATCATCATTATCATCAGCCGGATTGTATTGCCCAATCAGTTATGTTACAGTGAGTAGTGAATAAATATTCACTACCGACCTTAGGCCTAGGACATGGAGGTCTTCTTAAAATCAAGTCCGATGAAGAATTAATGAAAATAACTTATTGTATACCACAAGATAACAAAATAAACAAAAAAGAATAATAACGAAAAGTACACTGAGCGGTCTTATAGCTTAAAAGCGATCTCTTCCAGACAACCTTAAGATAAGAATTGAGTCCAATTTCTTGATTCATTCTTTATCATTTCCAAATCAGGCCTAACTGCTTAAGCCAATCAAATGTACCTACCCTATTATCTAATCTGCAATAGACCACGCTAGAGGTACAAGTTATACAATAGCAAGTACCGTAAAATGTCAAAAAAAACGAAAGCGAACATTACGTTTGAACAATTTGAACAAATTGGCACGAACTCTGTCACGGACAACTGGCTGAACGCAATAATAACCATAATTACAATGTGTCTAAAGCAAAATCTTTGTTTAATTTGGCAATTGTTTGCTCTATTTATTTTTGCCTCTGGGTTAAACTTTTGGCCATTAAAACTTATTGACCTGAAGATAAGTACTGCATGTTACGCATGAGGATTTCAAATCTCAAACTAATCAATTATTGCTAGGACTCATTTATTACAGTTGTATCAATGTAGATTTTGCAAGGACTCATTTATTTACAATTATATTAATGTAAATATTGCTAGGAATCATTTATTTACAGTTCTATTAATGTAAATATTGCTAGGAATCATTTATTTACAGTTATTTTAATATAAATTTTGGTTCTCGACTGGGTAGAGTTGCATCGTCTTCTATCTATTCAGTTTGCTGCATCAAATGATAGGGGGTTTTCAGGATACCAAAATGACGTAGCCTAAGTATCACAGATATGAAATACCTGTGTAACAGGATGTCACGAGATGTCTACAACAGTATGCTAGTAGTAAATAATATTATGTTTTTCAAACATGGAAGTAGAAAACTCTAGTAATATAATACAAATGGAATAGATGCGATAATCGGCATGCACGTAATAACGAATAGTAATGGATCTGTTCCATGTGAATAACCGACACGTGGAACAGTTCCGGAATATTTTACTATTATTTATTTTGTTTGAACTTCTGCTCTTAGCTTAGTTTGCATAAAATTAACATAGATGGTTGAATTCCAATCACGAAATAAATACATATGTACGAGTATGTGGTATTAAAAACACAATTGTTACTATTATTATAATTTTTTTTAAACTAAAAAATACCTCTTTGTTCGTTTTTACTACCAAAGAGTAGTAGTATATAAATTAATATTATTCTCGACGAATAGATTTGTTCTTTGTTTAAATTTTTTTTTTTCTCTTCCGCTTTCTTCTCTGTAAAATGCAAAATGTACTACAAACTTGCATTTGACTAAAGGATTTCATTACTTTGTTAAGGACTCATAATTATAAAGGCATCGACTTATTATGTAGGTATTAACGAATGACTTTATTAAAACCCTTGTTGTTACACTTACAAACGCTGATTAAGGCGGTGTAAAGTTTAGTATCTAAAGGGATTACCAATTAGCTCTGCCGTGTGTGTATAGAAAGAGTTAAATTATTTTTGTAAATGTAGGTTTTCTTAAACCATTTAAATCAACATAAATGAACGAGATCTGTTATTGGATGAAACTTATCTTACGATTTACGACACTCGAACAAAGACGTGACTACAAGTTCCGTTACTACTATTTTTTTATTATTAAATCAATGTAATGGTTTAAGAATAAAAGCCTACGTAACAAATTAGGTCCAGGGCAAAGCTAATCTAGGAATAGTTAATTAGTGAATGCAACCTATTACGACTCTAACTTTACACTATAAAGTTAAACAGCCAGTTCACTTCAACGAGAGAGTAGTAATTTTCGTTGGCAGTGCCATATTTGACTTTTACATCGTTAACCGCTTCATATTCCCTCCGAAATCTAACCACTAGCTGAATTTATATTGGTATTTGAATTTCTGCCTGCTACACATAAATTGAGTTAAAAGGTTACTAACATAACCTATGTTACAGATAGGTTATGTTAGTAACCTATTCATTATGATGCTCCTGCTACTCAAAAACTGCAACTTATTTGTACAAAATATATGAAGACCGACCAGAACTTTAAAAATAAAAAAGCAGTAGGTATCGATTTTTGGAACCAAAATGATATATGCTATATCTGAGAATAATGGCTTCGACTACATTTACTTACTCCTTTTGGTGCCCGTTACAGGCTGAGCATATGTCGGACTGGCTTAGCTGTTTTATTGATAGCTGTACCTGTAATAAAGTAGTAGTGTTTCGAATGAATTGTCTAGCGAAGCCAATAACGTATGGGAAAGGAACGCAGGATTAGGAAATTAGTGATAGTTCAGTTGGCAAATACACATGCAAATCGAATTGGATTTTACTGTTTTAGCTGTTTCATTACATTGTTCATTAATTAACTGGTATTGTCACCATTTTTACCGGGTTTAAAAACTGATAGAATAGGTTTATGAGGTTCCCTCAAAAAAGGTACCGTGTACGTATTCTAATGCAATCTTAATACCTAAGTATTAATGTTGGTTTTTACTGACTTTAAAAGAAATGTAAAAATAAACAACAGGACAAAATTTTGCATACTCTGCAGATAGGTAGGTAACCATTATCTTTTCATTGTAAACAAAAAAAACAAACACGCTCACGACTGACTTCCCCATGGTGGACATCCTCAGATACATACTCAGTGAGTAGATCTTTGAGGATACCGAGTAGAGGGTAGTCAGAGGCACGTCCAAACGTTACATTTGGTACATGCCCGCGTTTTGCAAGAAGTAAGTATGAAAAGTATGTATTTTGCATATACTTTTCATTGTATGTGCCAAATAAACGTTTACTCTATTATATTCTTCCATACATAATGTGCAGTTTTACAATGCTATTTATTACGTTATCACAAGATCGAATAGCCACTGTTTTCCGGCTAACTACAACAAAGCCATGACGGCCAAGGTCATACACAGACGTACCGTCATGATCACATTGCCATTACAATCTTTTTTTTTTCACACCACACCACTCTTAAGTGTCACACAATAAGACACTTAAGAATCTTGTCTTCTTTCAAATGAAGTGCATTAGTAACGAAAAAACTGAATATAATAGTAATATAAACTTTAACGCTAGTAAGCAGTACTAAGCGCTTATTCAAACGAACGTTAGCGTTACTAAAGCGTTGCTGCAAAAAAATTGCCTGTCAGACGTCTGGTGAATAGTGTCGCTTCAGCTGCATATGTGGTCGCGGTTTGATTGGTTTCACGATAGACGTTTAAAGCGAGTGCGCGTGTGGCTTCTGTGAATGGCACTATGCGTGTGCCTGACCACTTTTTTGTCGCTGTCGTATGGTAGCGTCGACGCTATGCAAACGTCCGTGTGAACAGGCTCTAAGTAAGGTAGTCATTGTCAGCATCATTAGCCGCTAGATGTCCACTCCTGGACATTTGAACTCTCCGTGACATTCAAAGCATAATTATTATATTAATGGCATGCTGCGCGCCTTTTTCTCAGTAACGCGTAGAGGTATCAAGTTGAAATTAATATCAAATACGTAGGTTTATGGTCCCTTGAAGCTCGAAAATAATGAAACTGCTAAATCAACGCCATAAAAATATGGCCATTTTTGCCGTATACTTTGATACTAGCAAATAAATCAAAACCAGGCTTTCCATTGACCTAGAATCATGAAATTTGGTAAGAAGCAAGGTACAGGGAAAAGTCCGAAAATCGTTAATTTGTAGTTATAACACATAAAAATATTTTTTTGTGATTACAAACTAAAATTTGTAGTTTGAGTATTGACCGTGACTTATATAATATAGGGCAGAACATTTTTACTAGTTACAAAGTCAAGTTTATCTTTCAGTTCAACTTATCTTTTCTTTAATGTTAATTATTTTGGTGAACATATGTACAAGCTTGTACGAAAGCCTCGGTGGTCAGACTCGTACTTTTCTGTTTTTTTTAATAGTAATCACGTCTCAAGGGAGAGATTTTGGAAAATCGCTGATGACAAAAATATCACCAATGACTGAAATCAATAATTACTAAAAGTTACATATTCGCAAGTCATACTCTTAGAGTAATTAGGTAGTTTTATTGCAAAAAATAAAATAAAACAGGTACACGTACGAAATAACCAGCTTTCGTTTCGTTTTTATAAAACGTAGCGTATTTAGTAACTCCAAGTAAAACGTCAGTGTCATCAAGTGTCAAATAGTCACTGGGTGAGTAGGGTCCACTTGTCATTGCTAGTAAAGGTGTGAGATTTTTAAATCACCGATGAGCTTTCAAAATACGAACTTTGTGTAATTGGTGAGTAGATATACCATTTTGCTGACATTTAGTCAGCTCTGTGGTGTCGGAAATTGATCCCCAGTGCTACCTATAATATTATAATAATAAATAATAATAATAAAGCGTTAATTTACTCTCACAAGGTTTTTTCTTAAATTTAAAATTAAGTATCTATGTATACAGTAATAACCTGTTTTGTGAGAGACTGGTGCCTGAAGTAGGTTTGAAAAACCTGTATTACAGGTCACCAGTGCATCTCGCATCACGGATTAAGCGTAAAGGACGTAATACGAGGAGAATTAACATGAAAAAAAAAATAATAATAATAAAAATAACAAAATATAAAAAATTAAAAAAACTTACTTATTATCACTGACAACACAAACTGATTTGTAGACATCTGGGTGCTCTGTGGTTAATGAGTCATTGAGAAACAAATGTTTTGATATTAAACTAGCATCTACTCGGTTGAGTATGCTGTTATAATAATTATAAGTATTGCATATATCAGAAATGAGTCAGGTCTATTTATCAATCACACCAATATACAGTAAGCTGTTGCAGCACAGCTCACTGTTTATTGGTGATTGATAAATATATTGGTAAATAATAATAAAACGCTTTTACAGGCTACGTATAAGGGATTGGTCAGTTTAACTATCTTTTAATGTCTTCAGTCTTTGAAATGTCTAATTTACCGTCTCAGTCGCAAATTTTAGATGTCTGAAATCTATATGGTCTTACTCAACTGCCAGTACCAGTACAAAGTGTATCTGATGATGATGATGATGATGATTTGTCTTAGCCGATTTCAGCTGCAGCAACTGTGTGAAATGGAGAAGCTTATTTAATTCTAATAAAATTTTAATTTTCTTCTAGTCGAAGTTTAATAGGCATCTTCTAAACAAGCGTGCTACATCCTCGGCCTATTAATTTTCTTGAATGTTAAGCACTCTTTGGCGACATACATGCGTGATGAGAGATTTTTTTGTATTGATCAATAGCCTTCCCATTCGTAAACATCATTATTTAGCTGTCTTTTTTACTAGTTGTTTTATTATCTTAAAAATATGTTGGTACTGTAGATGCAGATGTACACACAAATGTCTTATTTCAATGAACACTAAAAATTCACACAATTATGTCGAAACATGATAAAGATCGTGAAACAAAATGCGAAACTTTTTTATCAGAACGTTTTTGTCTTATACTATATCTTGTAAGCAATCAACAATGCTTCGGTCATAGAATAGAGGACTTGGTGAAGACTAAATTATCACGAAGAGTAGTGGCCAATACATACGGTAGGTATGATACCTACATGCTTTTGAGATGTTCCTACCTATTATAATGGACTGACAATACGACATACGACAGTATGTGGACAAAATGAGTCTGGAAGAGAAGACTGTTCATTATACTTTCCAGTAAGATTTAGTTTATTCTGTTATTTGTTTATGGTGTACAATAAAGTATTGTCATTCATTCATGCAGTCCTTAGGCGTTTTAGTAAGACGCTAGATTAATCGATACAGTTGCCAAAATGACTGCGATTCTCTGACTATATAACAACTATATAATATGTATATACTCGTATTTACAAAAAAAAGTATTATATCAGTCATGTAGTTCTCATAACACAAGCTCTGCTTACTTGGGGGCTAGATGCTGCTGTGTGACAAATCTCCAGCATTATTATTATTTTGTAAACCTTCGAGATGTGATGTCATCTCGAAGATGGGATTATTTCGAGAAAGCGGATCCTGTTCCGGTGCTTCCGACAGTCAGCGTCGTCGGACATATTATCTGGTGTTGCGTCCACACCTTTTGCATAACATGTTATTTCTGAATAGACTTCGTTAGAGTGAATTATGCAGAACTTGAAAGGTGATAAAACCTGTAGGTGTTTATTTTGTAAGACTAGTAAAAGAGTCTAAAGAGTCGGAACAGGCAATAATAGCAGGTCATGGTTGTTACTACGTAGACATTTCGAAGTTCTATGGTTGTAATATTTGTAACAATTTATTACATCATCTGACAAAATGTAATTTGATATCGACCACCATGGTTATAGTTTGAATCGTATTTACCAACGGCACAGCTACTAAGTATACTTATTTATTTAAGCCTTTCCATTTCCCCATTATTATTATATTTTATTGTGTTTATTAATTATTATTAACTTTAATTATTTACATGCATTAATACCTATACTAATAGTATAAAGTTTACGATTATTATTATTATTTTTATTTGGGGCCGCCCATCTTATCGACAAAAGCCTCGTCCAACCGTTTCCAATTATCTCTTTGGTGAGCTAGGCGAGTCCACGTAGCTCCCGCTACTCCCATGATGTCGTCTCGGCCTTCCTCGTGGACGAGTTACATTTCGGGGGTATACTTAGTAGATACATAATAAAGCACAATTGAAAAAGAAAACTACGGTGACTACTTCTAGCACTAGAGTCATGAGTGACAGTTCAACACCACTCTTTCAATTCAAGATAGAGTTGATTTTATTGGCTATGGGAGTGGGGACCTACTCAAATGAAAAGCCTGCAGTAATCTGATTAGATTTGTTGAAAAGGTCGATCCAAACGTAGGGCGCGTACCGTTAGCTAGAAAGACATAATGAAGTCAATTCCGTCATACAAACGGCAGGACATTTGCAGTGTCTCGATGAATCAATTGTCTCGAAATGACCCCACGGATAAATGGATGGGGTCATCGCTGAAGGCCATTTGTCAATTCTGATATTAAAACAAGTTTTCCGCCTCGACTTATTCTGATTTCAATCAGTTTTGAAAGCGGAAGAACATTCCACAACAAATGTATAAATTAGTTTCACTTATATTGTTATTTGTCGTATCGAAATGAAACGTTGTATGTAGTTCGGATAGCAATACTAAATTTGGTATCTTGGAGCTGATCTGATAATGAAGCCAAGAGGTAAATATTAGAACTCTTCAGTGGCTATTAGTATTAGCTTGATAACGAAGTTCTGATGATATGGAGCCAGGAGGTGGATAATGGAATTATTTTATATATTTTTTAGTGATAAACGCGTGTGTTTTAGTTTTTTAAACTACAAACTTTATTGTTATACTTGAGTTTTATTCGTTATTTTTAAATATCACAAGTAAATGGTGAGATCGACGTTGACATTTCATACTTCGTACACGTCCAAAAAGAACTGGAAAATAACTAAGTTCAGATACAATTATCTGCGGCCTAGAGATTTGAATGAAACCCTTCGAGTGTTGCCATATGTGGCTAGAAGATAATTCGTATAAAACGTTATGTTGGCCGCCTCATCAGCTTGATTGGATGATGATAACCCTGCTGCGATTGAGAGGAAACAAAATAATACTGCTCAATTCGGAATACCTATAACATTTACAATATTCTTATCACAATGCTGGAAGCTGAGCTAAGACTAGGTCACGGTAACACACATTAACATAAGTTACGCATCGCATTTCTTGTATTCTAGGATTTTATCTTGGATTTTATAATGATGTGGGTTTTCACAAGGTCGAAGGCAACAGAGAATTAAAAATAAATACCTTCGAATTCATTCAAATGGAAAATAACTCTAGCTGCCTGTTAACTCTGGTTACTCTGAGTGATTTGCAAATGAATAGAGCCCTACGAGTGTGCATTTCACGGTGGATAAGTAAGTACTGGATATGCGCACGCGTGCGCAAGCGCTGACCTGCATAAAGTAATTGTTGATTAGTCCTCTAATAGTCAGTCAGGAGGTCTATTAATTTTATGGGCCTAGTCAGTTGTTGAACACGTGGTATGAATTGTAACGACGTTTTAGGATTCTGAAGCCACATACCGAAACCGGAGCCTTTATAGATTCATCGTGTCTGTCTTTATGTTTTTCCTATCTATAAAGTGCACCAGTTTTGTTGAATTTACCAATCGATAGACGATACGTGATCTATACAAAAAAAAACTGTCATGAGCACACACAATCGCGTAAGTGAGAGAAAGACGTGGTAATGAAATGTATTTAGAAAGAATCATAGTCAAAACATATTCTAGAATGGTAACATGCTCATTGCAGAATCAAAAACAGTCAAACGATCTCTTGATGTCTTTTCAGTCCTATTTTTTTTATGGTCGGATCTCATTTTGAGAATTAATGTTTCTGTTCACTGTGCCAGTGTTTATGACTTTTATAACTTTTTTGTTTAACTTTGACAGTGTTTTAATAAATTAACTCCCTATATTGAGAAGGGGTCTCCTGTAACGATGTGGTCCGTTGCCGTAGGGTCAGTTTGGTCCAACATTAAAATCAAAGACGTGTAATTGTCTAACGCGTTTTACCATTATACTGTAGACTACACACGATGACATCATACACAATATGTTATTTATTGAGATAAGTAGTTGTATTTATTACTTATATATATAACATATTGTCATATCATTGTTCTTTAAAAGTTATCTACAAACGGTCCTTTGTGTGTACATCTGTGAGTAGTTTCGGAGTGTGCCACTCTGGGTGACCTGACCACTGAAGCTAAGCACAACATCCCTAGCCAGTGCGTGTGCTATCAACGTATCTTAATTTTGCTAGCGTTAAGCTACAATAATGTCAGTAACGTGACCGGTACAAAACAACGTTTTATCTGCATACATAACGCTACAGATCGTCAGGGTAAAATTAACAAAAAGTTTGATGCTCGTAACTTGGAAATTCCTACTCAATTTTATCCGTGCATATTTGATTTATTGAAATAGCCAAATTTAATGAGACCCATATATGCAAATCTCCTAACTCCTATTGAACATAATTATTTTCTATAGACATCGATAGTTTTCCAATGTTAAATTGCAAGGTACCTATCATGTTATTATAAACTAAATACCATCCTCACCGTGCATTCTCATACGTGCCTTATCCAATAAACACCACTATGCCTGGTTTTCACTTTAAATTTTATATATACATATTTTATTCCCACTAGATACCTACTAAGATAGGTATGGGATATCCACAATAAAAAAGATTTAATCGGGTACGAATCAATCCGGATATTATAACATACAACCCTAGTTGCACCCTATAAAAATAATCAAATACCTAAACAAAAAATAATTCATCGCCTACCGTAACTCAAAGTGAGACCATTCAAACGAAACCCTATAGACTAGTGTAATGTTAATGAGATTTTAACTCGTCGGCCACTCAGTGCTATTATTGGGTCACATTTGTTTATGTTCTTGATTTGATGACCTTACATGGAGATAATACGGGTCAAATGATACCGAGTATATGTAGCCGATCATCAACAGAATTTAGAAGGCCTCTGCTAGACATAGGCCTTCCTTCACAAGTGCTTTCATGGCAATTGTTTAGGTAGATATAGTTAGTTTTATTATGTATAAGTACCTACTTAATTATGTAACCTGATGCTGTTATGACCATAATTTCAGGCAATAAATACTTTTTCTATTTCTATTTCTATTCTATTTTCTATCATATACGATATTGGGCTACCTCTATCCACCGACTTCCCACCACCTTTGAGATGCCATCGGTTCATAAGGTGGGGGTCATCCTACACTATGAACACTGAGGTTATGGAATGATCTCCCTACTGAGGTTTCCAAGGAAAAAGCTCTTCAAAAAGATTGTTTAAATTTTTTTAAAGGGTCTGCAACACGCGTTTGTTGCCTATGGTGTTGCAGTGTTGCAAGTCTCCATAGGTTACGGTAACCGCTTACCGACGTGGGCCGTATGCTTATTTGCCATCTTGGTGGTATATAAAAATAATATCTTGCTTTCTATAAGTTTAGATGTAGAGACAATTTGTATTCATAAAACCTCCACCTAAAGGTTGCCTAGAAGAGATCGGTTCTAAGCGATTAGACACTATGTATGCAGTGTATGCAGAGGGCAAGATTTTATTTATACTATTCGCATTATATGACTTCGCCTCGACATTACACGACACTGCTTACAAATTCTCACAAACTATGGCTTCGAAATAATCAATGGAAAACAACACTATATACGGATATAGTGTTGACTATGGTGAACACAATAAAGTTTGTACCTGAAACTCTAAAAGCAGAACACAAAGATAAACAGTTCATTGTAGAACTAAAAACGCTGTTCATGAAAAAAAATACTAGGTATTACTTCGTTGTTATACGAGTAGATGCATTTTATTGTAGACAAACTTTAACACGCTTCAATTGCTACCAAACCAATCAAAATAATTGTTGACTTGCCTACTTAGTATTTGCTTATTTGATTTGACTTGTTATGCTAACTGCTATTGATTAAATTAATATCCTTTCAATGTTGATGTGACCGATCTACTTACGTACCAACCTAGTATATATAAGTATATTTGACTTGGCCTCGCCTAACCGATCGTGATTAATTTTGATATTTCTATTCTACATACCAAATGCCTACATGAAATTAATGTCAATAGTTCAGATAATTGAATTTGATTATTTTAACACCTGAACTAAACTGTATAAATGAGAGCAATAAAAATGTTGGTTTATATAAATAGAAATGAATAAGAATGGATACATAAAAAAAACAGCCAATGACATATTTTTCACGGGTCTGGGTATTTTCTATGTATAATATTTACAAAATCGAGTATATAAGTATACAATCTGTCATGTAGGTCCCATAATACAAGCTTAGTTTGGGGCTAGGTGATGTTTTGTGAAAAATGTCCAACACTATTTAATTTGTTTATTTATAATGGAAAATTACTAACAATATCAAAATTTACGACACTGCCATGATGGTTATATGAGTATGAAATGTTTGCATTACACAATTTACTCTTTGAACGTTTCTTTAGCTTCAAGCAAATGTACCTATAAATAAATGTCAACGTACTCTGACACTGCAAAATGTGAGTGATAAGTGTGTGAGCCTAGTTTCCTACTTATGAGGAGGCCGCCAGGAAAGTTTTCAATCAATTAATTTTGTCTTATATTTTTAGTTAATTTTTTATGGAAAACTTTGATTTTACCCAAAATTTAACATTCTATTAAATTGGATTCTTGACATTTTAATAAATGCATAACAATAAATATAAATTACATGTATGTAGGTTTTCAAAATAAACACCTATTTATTTACTCCTGGATTCTGCCCACGGCTTTACGTGATAAAAAGTAGCCTTTGTGTTATTCTAGATAATAAACTAATTTCTATTCCGGATTTGATCCAAATCAGTTAAACCATCTATAACATTAGTGTTTAATTTCATGATAACTTCTTGATCTGGAATAAGTAAGAAATTCCCTGGGTATTTCTATTATTATTCGAAACTATGAATACCATGGCAGCGCAATAGCAAAATCTGGAATAAATATCTGAAGAACATGCAAGCATTTGTCCCGCAGCGAGTATCGAACCCGCACCTGTTACGTCTCAGCCGCAGTGACTGCAACATAAGTAAGCAAATTAAAAAGGAACCTATTGCTTTCATAATACGATTAATTCAACCATCATCGTGATAGTAGCTTGATTATGTGTTGCACTGTTTCTAGATAAATGGAAAGTGATTTCGAAAGCGCACTTTGCTATGATCTCTTTATACCTATAATTTTATATAACACAGCGGTGACAGAGTGCGCTTCCCATCATACAGTTTTTTTTGTTATTTTTTGACACCAGGGTACCAAAAAATAAGAAAAAAAGATGTGCACATTAAGGGTATTCCTTATTGTGCACATCCTTGATATTGTATACACAATATCAAATACCGACTAATAAACAAGTGTGTACAAAAATATCTTGTCAACTAAATATCCTCATACAGACAACGTGACACGTCCATCCCACGCAACTAAATCAAATAGAAAATTGTAAGCAACGAGTATGTACCTACGTTTCCATTCCATTACCAACTCAAAACAAAACAGTAAGTAACAGTTATTTTTTGTAACAGTAACAATTTTATTTTCCGTAGTAGTTATAAGGAAGGAATCGGCGATACCTACTTGTGTAAATGTCATCGTGTCTCCTCTAAAATAACAGCAGAATATCAGTGGCCTTTATTTACAGAAATACCGATTTATATACGAACATATTTCTATAGGTATTTATATAGATTTAAATAGCGGCATTAGGAGATGAAAGATTTTCTCGTCGCAGCGTCATGGCTATTGAAAATTATTCGCGGTTGACTCGTCTTGCTCCGATGACATAGTGGCCAGTCGAGATTACAGAACAGTAGGTAATAAATAGGTGCGTAAAGGTTTAGGGTTGCCAACATAACTTTTGTTTTTTGTTTATAACAATTGACATTTTTTTCATAATTATCATCATTAACAATCGCTTGTAGAAGCTCATAACTTCAACATAGGTCTACACCAAAGACCGAAGAACGATCTTACGCAACCTATTTAATGAAATGGATGTCCATGTGTCATTTTCATACTGTGTCATCCGATTTGTGGTCCCTATTCGAGAATATTTTTTTGCAGCATCGAGCTGTGAAACCCATTGCCACTACAACTTACTAATTCTGTGAGCTATGCCAGTGTCTTAAGCTCATAAACAGATTTCTTCGTATTAAAAAATTCCAGCTCATAACTATAAAATTACACTTCATCTGCTGATTAAGAAATAAAAATAATGATATATACTGATTGCGAAAGTTTGAAATATAAATAGTACTAAAACCTTTCCTTGTGAAGCATTGTCGTATGAAAATTGGCAACCCTACGAGCTGTAATAACCGGCTCAACAACTTTCGCGAGTCGTCCCAATAATGCAAGTGAACTCTTTCGTAACCATCGGTTCACTGTCGTGTAATCTATGACTGAATTAAAAGGTAGCCTGACTCTACAATAGGTCAATCTCGTGAGTGCGTGAATGTGACGTATTATAATTTTACTGTAATGGCGGCTTTATGATAGCGTTTACATCATCCTATTAAAATTACATTCTTTTAATTTTTTGAGTTTCTATTTACACGCGGCTTAAGGAGATTTTATATGCATTTGCTAGAATAAATTGTTTGTTAGTGTGTTACATTTTTTTTCGGATTATTATCCGGTTTTTTGGATAGATTTGTATGTCTTTAAGGATGGATAGATTTTATCGTCTCTAGGGGAAACTGTAATCGATGATGGAAATACACGTAAAGTTGAGTAATTATTTATTACCCAACAACATAGAAAATAGTTTGTAGATATAAAGTTATGATATACCGATACCGATTTTCAATCCCAAGGGATTCTAAATCAGTCAAAAGTGACTTTTGGAAAGTACCCTACCTCACTGTTTTTTCTACAATCTTATACTTAGTTGAGATTCTCAAAAGTATTATAAGTACATAGTTTATTTATAAGACCTTCATGTAAGCTTATGATATTCTACATAAACGTTGTGCAACATGATCAGAAATAGTTTGTTTACGATTACATTTTTATGATCTTGCGAAATTCTATAGTAGTAGGCGATAAAAATCACATATTGCAAACCTAGTTTTTTTGCTATACGTGCCAGAAACCTTTAGTAGGTAAGTTTAAACGTATTTTTATTATTTCGTATTTTGGAATCAGTGAAAAATATTGAACAATTTGGAAAAGATATATGAAGCAATAGCTTGTTAGGTAAGTATGCTAAACCCGTTTTTATGTTACGCTCCCAAAAACACACTATAGAATTGTGTACCTACATCATAGTTATTTCGTTGGTCTCCATGATACACTGATAAAGATTCTGAACATTATTTAGCTAAACAGTGTTATGTTAACTGTGCATTGCAGACGGACTGTGCATTGCATACCGTCTTGTAACAAATATACCTACTACTAACACCTAGATACCTTAGAATAAGTAGATCATTTTGCAAGTGTATACCTACTATACTTTGTCCTAATCATAAGGTATAATAATAACGCAAACTTACTATAAGTAGTATATTGTTAGATGGTAAGTTTGTATTTCTTCCGTGGTGACCTCGGAACCTGTTTCTCATACATTTGGACAGCCTCTTCTGGTGATGAAAACTGTCCCAAACGGTCGATTGTTGCTTTATTTTTGGGATCTTATCTATACATCCAAGTTTCGTCACCTGTTATGTCCCACTCCAAATTTGATGCCCCTACGTTGAATCTGGTAAGCATGGCATTGCACAAAATGATGCAGTCCGTTTTTTGAGCTTCAGTCAAATTGTGAGGGATCCATCGTGAGCATGGATGGACTCCTTTTCCACACCCAAATGTTTGTATAGGATTTATTGTATCTGACTCATGCCTATGCCTAAGGATTTCCAAATCTCATGGAAGGTCACATGCCTGTCTGTTTCGATCATACGGGGCACAGCATCGACGTTTTTGTTGTTCACTGCGGGGGACGGGCGACCATCACAAAATTCGTCATTGAATTCTGCAAATCTATAAAATAGTCGTTTGGATGGGGCTTTATCGCGAAAAGCAGTTTTAAGCAGTTTTACATTTAAAATCGTAGTAAATAAAACTACAACAATTTTCACGAGTCAAATTTATGGTTATATAGACAGGTGTAATTTTATTCTCTAAAACTGCTTAATCATTAAAATTCACTTTCGTTTCGTATGAAGAAGATTCTGTGATAGGTTTCATCACCACATATCACTAGGGGGTCCTGTAATAGAATGTAGCATACGAGACGAGGGTTCATATTTGTTAAAATAACTGGTTCACTTTTGAAGTATATCGAAGAGATTTCGTGATAACAAGGAGTTAATAATAAGCTGCTGTCAAAAAGTGATTCTATAACTCAATCAAAACTGTATAATTTTATGACCGTCCATAAAATTGTGCATCTTTCACGTCTGAATAGATGGTCTAATTATTTAACAGTAGAAAATTGCACTTCACTTTATATTTATAGTGGACTAAAGAATACTAATTCGATAACTATTCATAAGTGCTTGATGGTAAAGTCTATTGCAACGCACGCAGAGACTACGCACGTTTCTACGCACCTTCGCTTTACGATCAACACGAAGAAACTACGATACATATAGATATGCATAAAACGCCATTAAAAATACTTAGCTATTACAAGTATTTTTTGTAATTTATGGTTATCATCATGTATTGCACCACACCATTGCATAATGGGACAATAAAAACTTTATAAAAAACTTCCCTTGAAGTCGATTTCATAAAACGGGGAATTACATGCCGTTTCTGATGAAAATTGTAAACACTCCAAAACACTCTCTGTAGCACAGGTAAAAACTATGGTTGATGATTTAACTTCCATAAAATATCAAACTTTTATGGAAGTATGGAAGTAATTTTTATAGAAGTCCGTTAAGGCTCCTCCACATAGCTGCGTTATAACTTATAACTTATAAAGATCAATACTGACGCAATGCGTTTAAGCCATATCCGATTTTAGTGCACACATGCGATCTCGATATAAGTATGATGTTGCGTCTTTTTATCCTGTGATATAGGGATATCTGTTCTTAGTATTTTATTTTATATATCGATTGATATTAAAAATATCAATAATATCGCGGCTGTGAGGGGGGAGCTTTAAGGAGTATCTTGTGTAGTTTTGTGGTAGTTATTGTGCACGGCGTCATCGTGGGGTAGGCAGAGGTACCCACTACTGGCTATCTACTGGCTATCCTCTTCGCGCATTGCATTAGACTCGTGACATTGTGGTTCAAATAAACATTGTCTAAAGAACTTTATCTTATATATTTTTAACTTATTGTTTTATTTACAGAAACAATAATACAAATATAGAAAAAGTAGGTAAAAAAACCCAGATGAAACAGACCTAAAGATCGTAGCAAACAATCTATATATCTATATATGTCAACTGATAATGTATGTTATTTTATGTATTATATTTTGATCAGAACATAGAGGTTCACGATAAACAATAATTCGTATTTATTATTGGGTTTTATGATAATTTCAGTTTAGTGAATGATTTTAATTTCGAGATAGTAAGTATTCCAGGCGGCCTTGCCCCAGGGCCAGCGACATTCGGCACTCGTTATAGCTGCGCGGTATGCGTGGGCGCATGATCTTTCTCTACTACGAGAAGTACGGGATTTGCTCAAAACACTCGACTCACGCGCACTGGTGGATCGTTTAACACTTGAACATTTTCTAGATAGTGTAGTCAATACAATGTAAATAAGTGGAGTGATAAGTGATGAATTACTTTCAATTTTATTTAGTATTGCTATGCAGGTAAAATTGTTACATATATTTTGCTCTATGATCAATATGTTGGTTGGGTATATAATAATACAACATCTGCAACAACATCTGCAAAATCTGCATGTTCTAAAACATGCAGATTTTCTTTTACCAGTTCTGTTTTTTCATAGCGGATCATGTTTAGTCTCTAAATTTGAGATTGAAAAGTAAAACTCATGATAATCAGGAGCGAAGATTCTATTATAGTGACATGTGTTGTTTCTGTGTGAGCCAGATCACCGAATATAGTAATGTGTGAATAATTGTGTTGTTTCTGTGTGAGCCAGATCACCGAATATAGTAATGTGTGAATAATATCGATTTACATTGAGGTCGCAAAAATCAAAAAGGTCAATGAGGTTTGCAATCATTATGTCCAAAATACATTGTTCAAGGTTAAGAAACAGGAGTTATTGCTTCGCTGCGCCTATAATAGCTCTGGTTTTACCCACGTTTAGCTGTTACAATATCATTGAGGTAATGCATCTTCTTAAATGAACCTATTAGTTTATGTTAGTAATGTTTTCTATGTAAACTTTTAAAAGGAAACATTTGCAAATTCTTATCGCCCCTGACCATGCCATACCATATCCCCTTTTTGGTATCATTACAGATCTACGAAATAAATATATTTAGGTCTGGGGATGTCCGTCATGGAGATTACAGTCGTGAAGTTAAAAGCAATCAAAGTTTGACCTATGGAATCACCGCCTTCACATCAACAACTAATTGACCTGCGACATCACTGGAATTCTAATGACCAAAATCCAAATGGTAATGGGTATCTGGCCTTATTCATGTTACCACAAAAACCAGTAAAGATGCATTTGTGTACGTAGGTTTCCGACTGTCTATAAACCAGCACTTAACTGCGCCTACCGGTACGTACAACACCGAAAAGGCCATCCGTATCTTGATAATTTACCACACATTCGCAATAAACGTTTCGGTTCCATCTTTATAATAAAAACAGTAAAGGAATGGAACACACTACCGTCTTTTCTGAAAAATACAATCTGGGTCTCTTCATGGTAAGAGTGTATAAGTATCTTCTAGACCTTCATGCCCCACCGTCGGACATATAATCACTTACGATTAGGTATTATTATGACATAAGTATGGTCTATTAAAACACATTCGCAATAAAAGTTTCGGTTCCATCTTTATAATAAAAACAGCAAAGGAATGGAACACACTACCGTCTTTTCTGAAAAATACAATCTGTGTCTCTTCATGGTAAGAGTGTATAAGTATCTTCTAGACCTTCATGCCCCATCGTCGGACATATCACCACTTACGATCAGGTATTATTATGACATAAGTATGGTCTATTATTGTTAAAAAAGGCTTCAAAACAAATATGCGAGTTTGTACCGGTCCGGTTTACCACTGATAGAGTTCGCCGGTAACCTCTTTTATATCTGTGCGAATGTACCCATAACCTCGTCACTTAGTAAACCTGTAATGATGCACATAACATTATGCGAGTTGTGCAATCCTGTCTCGTGGAACCTGTCTTCGACCTTGGCTGTCGGTCCGGTTACTCTAGCGCTATGACAAATTCTTAAGATTGCAGGACACAGTTTTGTGACAATATAAATTAGAATTTGACCATGATTTTAGCACTGATTTGACTAAAGTGACTAAATTTGTTTTTTTTTTGTTTTACTAGGTATCTATTGAAATTATATCCCTGATCTTACATGCCATCATTATGATTATCATAAGCACCATGACGAAGGATGAAGAGCCACCTCCAACATCGACTTCCCGTAATTCTTAAGATGTAATCAGTCTATTGGCCCGGAGGCAATCCTCCATTTCGTGGTAGTCAATCGAGAACTTATATTCCATAGCGGTTGTCGATTCCGCGAGCTTCCTGCTTACCCTGACCACTGCAACTTGCTAATATAGCAGAGGGCTATAATGTAGGACTTTGTTCTTCTACAGATATCATCTTTCGTTCATATAGTTAAATAAAATGAATTGTACTTACCTACCAAAAATAAATAGTTTTTTTTATTGACCTTCCCAAGATCATTGTTACGGTCAGGTAAATTTCGTGTCATTATGTATTGCGGTCAATGTTCGCTCGTGGCAGATATGTATTCAGTAATAACCAGCATGAATTTATATACGTAGGTGCAGTTCAATAGGTACTTTAATTTTGTTAAATAAGGCCATGTTTGATAGCCTTGGTACTTTTTTGTTGGCTTCCTTTTGTTAAGGTTAATAGTTTATTTTGAAAGATAAACAAATATCCGATAACATGGCCACATACACTGCCTAAATCACGCACACAGTCATTCGTATAGGTATACGTTAAAGTTGAGTCTCCATTTACATACATAGCAAACAACGAATTTTACTCACTTAACTCACCTATATAATTATTTACGGTAATAATACTACTACATATGTACCGATGCAAAATACACAAATGAAACAGTTGAATCATCTAAAGAAACGATCTTTAATATATATCATTTCCTACTATTCCAGATCATTATCAGACTCATATACCATACGCAGGTAGGTTCGACCAATTTATCTTGATCTAACTCATATCAAGAATAATACAAAAAGTTCATGAATGATAATTTTTATTCTAGAGTGTGGGAAATGTTCTATATATTTGTAACTGCTATGGCAAGCTACTCCCGATGAAAACTGTAAATAACTGTTGAGACCATTAATTTACTTCAGCAAACTTTTAAAATATATTTTATTTCCGTCGTTTTTTTTATGTATTTCAAAGGAATACCCAGCAATTAGCTGGAAGTTTCAGCTGTCGGTACAAGTTTGTGTTTGATTTGAAACGTTTTTGCCTCTAATGACCGAAATCTGCGTAAAACTGACTGTCCACCAAAGGAGAATTGTGTAAAATCTGTTCACTCGATCCGAAGGAGCAGAATAGAGCGTGTTTTTTGGTAAATATTTGGTGGAAAAAAGATGACTGTAAAATTTACTTAGGCTATAGGTACTTTTGGTGCTTTGGTGGACATCGAGCCTTCGGCGACCTAATGGCGGGCTGATGGTTCGGAAATTATTGACGTTTTAGTGTTGGTTATTAATATTTATTGCGAATGCTTCGATATTTCGCCTTTAATTTGTTGGGGGTGTATCGGTTCGTTAGGGTGGGTCGTTAAATGGTGTAAGTACTTAGTTTTATGACAAAACCCACTAAAGTCAGAAAATGTAATAAATAATGATGATGACATTTTCCACCCATTAGGTTTTGTTCATTGATAAAACAGTATATAGGTCATGTTATCGTACCTAAAGTAAAATTTTACAAACACTATATCAGCGTCGTCTTTAACCTAGTTTGAGTACCTACTGAGTACTGATAAAAACAATATTATGAAAATTAAAAGCCTGTTCAGCTACAAAAGTGCACATGAAACAGAGAAGAAATGAATGAAAAAAAAACACAATGAACTGGCAAATCGTCGCTAATACGTGTTTCCCATACCATACCACACAAGCAGGCGTAGATAGGAAGTAGATAGCTACCATCTCTAGTGGGAAAATTTCAAAATAAAGAAGACAATATCTAAGTACATACTTTTAAAATCTACCTTTTGTACAACATAAAAAATAAAAATAAACTTATTCGATTACCTACCATATGAATAGGAATAGGATGATGAGAAAATTAAAACACAAAAAAATAGGTAGGTTCTTACTTTATAGGTAGAACTGAAAAAAAATGCCCACGCATCTTGCTGATCCACCTAAAAATTTAAAAGTAGATTTTTAGAACTCTGCTGATAGTTGAAGCTAGTTTAGCCAGAACGCAAAACCTGAAAAAGTTTGATTAGAATCGAGAGAAATCAGAACGATTCTATTGTTGTTGCTCCTTTTTTGGGAAGCATATTTTTTTTCAAATTAGTTAATATTTTTAATGGCGGGCCAAAAAAACAAACCGCTAGACAGTGACTCGAAACGCAGCGTGCACGTCACTGATAAGATTCGAATATAAAAAGTGATCAAAACTTTTCACTGCAACATAAATACGAATATATTTTACAATAGTAGACTAAAACAAATAACTTATTGATATATCAATTTAATATTATAAAAATAATTTACGTTATGCGTTATTTCATAAGACCCAGTATAGCAAGTTTGGCAAGTATATAAAAATATATAACAGACTTGTTTCTTTTCAGGAATTTGGAAGCGGCCATCTTCTTTTGCTGCGGGTAAGTTCTTCATGGTTTTGAATTTTAGTCATGCACAAAATTCCATAGTAAGTTTCAAGTTTTCTTGTAGACCAAATTAAAAAAAACCTGAGAGTACTACTTAGTACATACGAGACATTTTAAAAGCAGGTCGATTGCAGTCAGCCCCATGAACAATGAAAAGTCTTATTCACTACACTTGTCTCTCACGACACGACTTAATGAGGTGATTCTGCTTATAAAAGTGAACAAGTTTTCCTTTAAAAAAAGTAATTTTCAAAACATTGTTTTTAGGTTAGGTTTATTGTTAAAAACTCTTTGATCGGCTGCTTTTTGGATTTTGTGCTTGCTGCAATTCAGATGTTAAGCAAATAATACGTTCGACAACGTTTTTATAGATCTTAAGAAGTAGATTTGTACTTCCACTTTCTTTAATAAAAATAGCTGAATTTCGATAAGTCGTATAACAAAAACAGTTACCTACGTATGTATAGTGACCCACCTTTCAGGATGATACGAATATATTTTGAGACACCGTGTGTATAAAGTAACGCAAACCAGCAAAGAAAAATAATGCAAAATAAAGCAATCAAACACTATAAAGTTGTTTATCGAAAGTTGAGCTCGAAGTGCATTAAGGGGCATAACCTTGATAAAATGAACGTTTGCAAAAACAATTATTATGCTCAACTAAAAGTGATAGTGTGTACAACCATTGAAAGAAAAGTGAAGGTAGTTACCTACTAGTAGCATAAATTATAATAATAATATGCTTGAGTAGTAAACCAGCGATACATATTATTTATGAATGTAGTCACAGTATAGCTTGGTTTAGCTATTCATATCGTTCTCTATTTTCGTCCTCAAATAACTGACAGGGAAAAGGATCGCTAAAACAAAGTGTGTTTCATCCAAAGATAAGCTTACACAGACTTTTTAGGGTTAAGCTCGCATTTGTACATTCCTTACCTAATATTTTGTTTAATATTTCTGTGTTATATATGTATAGGTACAATAAATAATTATTATAAGAACAGGTATTACCAGTATAATACTATACTAGGTTTTACCATTGTAAAAACACGTTTGACATCTGAGACAGGTTTATCAGTAACTTTCGTTTGTTGAAATATGCTTTTTCTAGTTATATTTTTGCCTATAATTATTATTGTAGGATTACATTTAGCTGCAAATGGAAAGTTGTCAATTACACGTATGAGTGCTCTACGAAAATACACGGCTTTCTATGGTGCATTGACGGTTAACGGCTTCGGTAGAGTCACTCTACCATGTGACGTTAACTAGATACCAATGTACGGCTATAGAGCTATAAGGTACCTTTTTTGCACTACTTACCGCCTAGTGATAAAACTGCTACCTACTCAATTCTTAAACACGAACATGACGGTTAGAAAAACGTTAAAGGTACTTATAAATTATTGATCTCTTTCCAAAAATGTTTAGTGGCGTTTCAGTATTTGTCGTATTGATGTTTGTTTGGGGGATTGCTTATTACTCGCACCTACCTTGTAACCTAATTAATAAAGTTTTTATTTTGTTTGTTTCCGTTGTATTTAAGAAATTAGTAATTAATCTTATCTTAACACGTAAGGGCTTGATAGTCTTCAATAGATACTATCGCGTTAGACGCGTAACATAATAATATCGTTGACAAACTGGACAAGATATTGTTTGGTTCTTTGTACGACGATATCAATGCTAACTTATGAATTCTATCACCCAGAAACCATTTTAAATAATGAAATAAAGGTTTAACCACTTGTTTAAGAAACGGCGAAAAGTCATACATTGGTCAATTGGTCATTCTCTTTTCATACGTCACAGGGAAAGCCGAGCGTTCTAATTTACTTATTACGTTATTCATAATAAACCTAACTGTTATGTTCACAAACCCTCAATTTGATTCAATCAGTCCAATTAACATTTGAAAGATTATAGATGAAAGATTTAAAACCATGACAACCTATCCTATTATATATCAATAGCTGGGAAGAACAGTGGATGGGTTTAATTTACAAATAAAGCTTTTCAATTCATTTCTTTAATATAACGGAAACAAACAAAATAATAACTATATTAATTAGGTTTCTGTTTGATTGTTTTAACTCGACCTCGGTGGCGTGGTGGGCGAGTAGTCAGTGATTGAGACGCAAGAGCTGAAATGCTTGCATGTTCTACAGATATTTATTCCGGGTCTGGGTATTATACTATTATATTTAGATACTTTTATACTCTACTGTAATTTCTGATACAGGGAATCCAAGTGTGGATTCCCTGTATGTGGTTAAGACTATGTATGTGTCTATAAGGTGGATCGTTTAGCGGGAAGCCGGTAGATGGAGGTGGCCTAAGATCGACATGGCACTTTTAAGAAGATGCCTATTTCTACAGAGTGATGATCATGATTAATATATAGGTACTAAAGCGTAAGTGAGGTGCTTAAGTGCTAGGATACTAAGGCTCTTACTACAGGCATTTTAAAAAGCACAACAACATTATGAGGCAGTCGATTATTTTGTACTAAAAGTTTCGTTTATCGCTTTAATATCACGCTGTGGCCCTTGACTCAATTAAATATGGAACTTCCATTCAAAACCACCCACATAACAACATCATCAAACAAATGCCAATAACGTTCTGGAATTATCTTTCGAATACGGTAACTACTGTAAACAAAGAGTGACGTAACGAGACTGTTTTTATATACGATATCGGTATCGGATCAGGTATTGTAAAAATGCTCTAAGGCTGGAAACCGATGTACATACAACTAAAGCAGTCACCGTCAATATAAAGCAATCATCGTTTCCATTTTCAATTTGTTATGGAGTGAAATAACATGAGTATTATAGACCAGGGATGCAGTGAACTAAGATTACATTAAATTATAGACGAAACGGGCGATCAATTGCTCAAAAGGAAAATTAATTAATAATTGAACACTAGGGTAATCTTAAACAAAACATAAGACATAAATTAAAAATTACCATTGGTGGCCTTATCGCTGAAATGAAATGCAACATTTATTGCTGTCTCAATAAATATTATTAGAATGAAATAAAAACTAAGATGATATAAGTGGTGCACAGTTAAATTTTACTGAACTAAACTTAACTTTAGGGAAAAAAATAAGTGGACAATAACAGCCCATAAGTTTTTATATGTTGCCCGCATTGGGTACTTGGTAATCCGCCGACTGCTTGTTGTTAAAGCAGTCCATGTACTCCCAGCCTAACTCTGGAACATATAACGTCGCGTGCGCACAGGTTCCGCTTCCGAGGATGCGCTAGAGTTGCCAGGGCGACGCGTGTGAACAATGCTTATGTAAATACGATTTTTCTGTTGGATGATTGTATGGGTTTACTTTTATTATGGCTAATTGACAGGCATAAGTTTTATGTGTATCTACCAACTTTCTTTACTAAACTAGCAGTGAGTGTGATAGTTTAAAATAACTTTAACATTATTTTATAGAAACACTTTTGACCTTTTGCTCTACCATTATTCATTCATCTCGATGATGCTAGGTATGATTCAGATACCTAGACTATCCTTCCTTGTATGTGAGATTATTACTTAGCAAAATTAGACTAGTCTCGAAAACTCAAGTCACTGGTTTCCCTATTACAGGCACCTTTTGTGTAAAACATTTTGAGTAGTCGACGTAATGGTCCTAAAGAAAACAAATTTGCTCGTTTCCAAAGGATTTTCAATCTATAGGTAACTGTTTTTGTATGAGTCCTGCTTATCGAAAAATCGCACTTGCAGAAAACCTAGGGTCATAGAAATGTTGAGAGCTATGAAGGAAGTTACTTTGACCTTAATAAGCTCAAATCAACCGAGACACTAAATTTTTTACAAAAAGTTCGGCACGACATTTTTTTGTGACATTGTGTTTTTATGGAGTATTCGAATTTTTCGATATTTTGTTTCTAGGAAGACATAATCGTTTACTGCTCCAATAAACAGCAATGGGCTTTCATCCTATTACGTGGAACGCTAACTTATATACAAAACGCGGACACGTGCCAAATACAATGTTTGGAAGTGTTTAAGTCCCTACTTGGTACCCTCATCTATTTGCGTACTGAGTATGGATCTGAGGATCTCCATCATGGGGCTTAGTGTCGAAACGGTTGATCACCATAATCATAAATTATAATTTCAACAGAAAATGCAGGCCCAAATTTACAAGTACGTACTTAGGTAATTTATAAAAGCTAATAACGACCTGAAAATTCTATATAAGTTTATATTTCTTCTCTGTAATCTCTCCTGTTGCGGCAATCACCATCAAAACAAATGTTATTACCAATAATAAATGTAATATTTAGATATCCTCTGACTACCCCCTACTTGGTATCCTAAAACATCTACTCACTGAGTATGTATCTGAGAATGTCCATCATGGGGAATTCAGTCGTGAGCGTGTTGTCGGTTTCCTTACGTTTGTTATAACCATAACACAATTATGTGACGAGGAGTAATCGCGACAGGGCGACGACACCTGTAGCTTCGTGTGCCAAATCACCAGAATACCGCACATTAGTTACACGTCTTCTAATCGTTACCAAATGTTTTTGTGATCCGTAGAATCTTGTACGAATTATTAATAAGGTAGGATCAGAATTATGTAGTTCTTATTGATTAATTGACTAACTGTATTATACAAGAAAAAAGCGAGACAGTAGGTCTGTGACAGTATAAACTTACCTTTTCATCAACGGCTTTCTGCAGGATCCCAATTTTTTTTATATACATGTAACAAAAACCCTTTTGAATCCAATAAAGCCGTATCTAATATAAATATGCATTTATTTCCAAAAAACTTAAAAAACTCCTATGCTTTTTTTTAAAGAAATCTAAAGTACCTAATTATTACATTTCAAGATGAATACGTAGATTTATCCAAATTTTATTTTGATAATCTTACAGCATAATGGGCTTGCAATCTGTCACAGAATACTAACTACTTGTCACGGCCATGTGAAAAAATTTAATGTTTGGGCGCGTCTCTGAATACTTCTTTCTTGGTATCCTCAAATTTACGCACTGCTTATGTATCTGAGGATGGCCATTATAAATATAGTCGTAGAAGTTTTTTGTTTACTATCAGCATTCCGTCCACATCGCTTTGACACGTCTTCAACAAATACACATACAAAACACCCGTGATACTCTGACAAAAGTGATAATCGCTGATATTTGGTTAAAACATTATAACACTGGTTTTAAGACTAGCTTCTCCCAATATATTCACTGGGAAAAATAACATTATGTTTCATATCTGACAATATCTACGTAATCGCGTATCGATAACTACATGCTCGTTATACTCTTCCGGATAGAATGTGGTTTTAGTTACAAAGCTTATGTCATTAAACATGATGTTAGTGAGCGCATTCATACAAACTGTATCTTTTAATTACTATATAATTTACCTATTTACTCAGTTTTAAGTGGTTTTAGCACTTATTTCTATAATTTTGTATTTAAGTTAGTAATAATTTAATGGAAAAAGGTAGTACCTAATAATTTTAATAGTCTATGCCAAATGAAATACCAAACATAATTTCTATTCATATCTCGACACTTATTATTTATTGATATAGTGTGATGCCACTGTCATAAGCGATTCGTGAAGGGCGTGTCGTGTCTGGTAATGGTCTAATTCGAGGGGACAGACAATAATAATTGAATGTTTCCGCTTTCATAGACTGGTACTAGATGTGTGTGTGTGTGTGTGTGTTTGTAGAGTAGTATCAACGAACTAATTGGTACTTCAATACGACATGCAATCAAAACCAGGAAAACTATACTAAAAGACAAAGATTATGTACACACATTTTGTAACAAGGCTTCAGTTTGACTAATTTGGGTATGCATTGCAAAATAAAAGATGGCGGACGAGGTAAGTGTTTGGCGAGCACATATTAGTCTACTAACTAGTATTATATCTGTGGTAATAGTTTTTTCTCAAACATGCGCGGAAATATTGTTATTACTTTCGACAAATGAACATACGAAGTATCGAATATTTAAGTACACAGCATTAGTTTTGAATTTGGAACAAAAAACGCGACGGCAATGTTGTATGGAAATCCATTGGCAGCGTGCTGGGTGCATGTCTAATGCATCCAACACGCTGGAAATAATGACTACAACAAAACTTGTTTTCGCGGCCTCTTCAATATTTTACCATAATTTGAAATATAAATAAAATATGATCTATATCTAAAACATATAATATACAATAGAAATGTAATAAAAAAAAACGATTCAAGTAAAAAAATTACACAAAGTCCGTTTAAACTTTGTGTAATTTTTTTTAATTGATTGCTAATCAACCTCGGTAACTGTCACTTGTGTCAAAGTGGCGCTGAGTATTGTTAATTACTAACATTCCCATTTTTTGAAGAATGAACGTATTGTAAAATCCTCAACTTTTGAGTACTTTGTTTTTAGTAGAGAATTATTTTTGAAGTAACAATACGCCGTTATTAGATCGAACGTAGTTGATCGAAAGCTACGCTAAAATTGTTTACTTTAAACTTTTCTTTGTCCTTAGCAAGTTGGCACGCTTACGCCATCCACGCTGAAAAATATCGCGTTGTATAGAATATTCCGTATCTACAACCTATATTGTATTATGTAGATTTTATTCTCAGCCCGCCAGGAGCATTACTCTAGTATGCAGAGCAAAACATTGCTATTTTCTTGCATTTTGTTATTCCGTACAGTATCAAGTTTTCTATGTTTATAAATGTAACTCTAGGTCAAGTGCCGTGATAAAGAGATTTGGCTGTTCGCCATCCTTCAACACCATTATCTCTCTCGTTTTCTCACAAGTATTATATTTATGGGGGAAAGGGACGCCACTTTGTTTTGTAAACGACTTGCGTTATAGCAGTTATTTTGTAATAAGCACCTACTAGATTTTCAGTTGCTTACTTTCGCTAATTACAGTTTTCTTAGACTGCGACGCCTGATACGTGGTCACCATTCTTGAACCTTTCTTTTCCAACAGTTGTCGGTTCTGCGAGCCATATGGCCTGCTCATTGCTACTTCATTCCAAACCTAGCATAGGTTGACATTAGAAATTCCTCATTTCGGATAATATCACTGTGAAACTACGAGAGCCCTTTAAATTATTACAATACGTGAAGCCTTGGCGTTTCGAACCGAGACATCCTAACAATTTCAACTAGGCTGGTAACGATCTCGTGGCATAGTTGGTATAGCCCCGCGTACCCAGTGGTAGGTCGCTTGTTCGAGTCTCGCCGAGGTTGAATATTTAAGGAAATTATAAAATCTTGTAGTAAAAATTTTGTAATACTTATGCATCACCCTATTTAGTAATGCTAACAGATACAACACATATCTATGGAGTGTTTACAAAGAGGTGGGTGGCATTTCATAAGTTATTTTCACTTTGGCATTATTGAGCTTGCTTTATACAGACCTAAAGAGCTGGTTTCGGGTGGAGACGAGACCCTGAAACTTGAGAGTTTGGATATATGAGGCCGAAAGGAAAAGTAATGACCCTTAAATTTTCACTGAACGCTCGCTCAGGATCTCTATTTTCTTCTAGGTATTGCAAATAAGTATGTAAAATATAAGTTTTTATCACTCTTTTGATAAATTCTCGACGATATTATCATTTAAAAATAAAATATTCTGTCGATATTTATGCAGGTATAATTAATAATTAAATAACGAGCTATAATTTTTATATTAATCAGCACAAGCAACCAAGTTAGGTAGAAGCTATGTGATATTATAACATATTTTTACAAAATAAATAAAAAACCTGACTTTTGGCCATGCCATCAAAGAATTTTTCTCGTCTCATACAAGAGGATTGCAAAAACCGGTATTACATTAATGAATTATTTTTTTAATACTCAACAGACACCTAAATAGTCCTGACCACACACTAGGATTCCGTGTGTCATGGGTAATAGGAACAACGAGTACCGTGGTACCAGAAGAAACAAAAATATATCCGAATAGGATCGGAAATTGTTTAGTTAGATCGATC
Organism: Perizoma affinitatum; assembly: GCA_961405105.1. Lineage (NCBI taxonomy): Eukaryota > Metazoa > Arthropoda > Insecta > Lepidoptera > Geometridae > Perizoma > Perizoma affinitatum. Next base: position 4,488,223 of record OY560199.1, read on the forward strand.
ATTCTTAATAAAATATCCTACTAATATAATAAATGCTATCTCCGTAACTAATAAACCGGTTTTGATGAAATTCCGAATGTAGATAGTTTAGGTTCTGGAATAACACATAAGGATAATCTAATTTTCGAAAATCCTAAGGGGGTTAAGTTGTATTCGCGATTTGACTTTCTGACGTGTTCGTTTTTGATGGTCGCTGGCAACTGGCTGTCATAGATTATAAAACCTCGCGAGAACATATAGGTATTGTGCAGTTCACATAAACTTTACAATAACATGAAAAAAACCTACTAAAGAGAATCATAAAACATGTTTTGACGTATTCTTACCCGCCATTGTTGTTTTGTAATTATTGTCATGGTAATTTTAACATATGTGTTTGGTATTTGAAAGCATTAGATATGGTCACGTTCTGGCTTAAAAATCATTAAATGTAGAAATGAATTAAGCATGGTGCCGGAAATAATTGTTGATTTTAATTATCATGCGGGTTATAACGTGGAATGCAAACTATTTTCCAAAACGATGGCATGTGCCAAAAATAATGTTTGGACGTGCCTCTAACTACCCCTACCTGGTATCTTCAAATATATCAGTACTTCGTTTGTTTCTGAGGATACCCAACATAGGGAATACAGTCGTGAGCGTGTTTGTTTTTTTATAAACTTTTTAACTTTACTTAAAAAGAGTAAAAAAAAATCAATTACTTAACCCTATCCACTTTTAAAACAAAAAAACAATATTCGACCTGTCCCCTTATCACACTAGCAATATTGTTATGGGAACGACAAAAATAATACCTACTATAATTGAAAGGCAATATGCAAAACTTTTAAAACTTGAACAGATCGAGACGAGTTCACAATTCAAATTTTAGACGTTTCCTGTCAAATTAAAGTTGGCTAGGCTAGATGGTCTCGTTCAGTGAGTTTTTGGATAGATATCGTATAATCGATGTGTTTGTCTTGAATTGTATTCAAATAAGATTACGTTGATGACTAAACCAAACAGAACAAACATTACAACTTTTGCATATTATGCAAATATGCAAAAGTTGACAGTAAATTGAGATCGATTTGTATATAATCGACTATTTTTTTTGGTATTATTAGGCCGTGGACCGGTGTCAAAGTTGGCTAGGCTAGACCATCTCGTTTGATGATTTGTTAGATAGGGAGGTATCTCGTTAGATGATCAAGATGATATGTTGATGACTATACCAAACATCACAACTTTTACTTATGCAAAACACAGTAAATTGAGGTAGTTTTGTATTAAATCGTGACTAGCTGAGAGCTTTCTTCGATTGTTCTAACTTCCAACCAAATTTTGTTCGTGACATTGATAGAGATCGTTTTACATGTGCACATCCGTGAAACTAGAGTTGACAGTGTACAAGATTAGCATTCAAAGCACGCTGGACCATCGCTCCCGCCTTATTAACTACATGACACTGACACACTTGTGTACAAACTGTGTGCTTAGACCACAGAGTACTTTTGAATATTGGCAAGACGTACCGACGCAGTCAGAATCCCCTAATCAATGAAAGGTTCAATGTTATTAGGTTCTTAAAGTCTTGTGTTAGACTTATGGGAAATAACAATATTCTATATTCAAAAAAAAAAACTATCGAATCTGTGATCCTGTGGTGGACAGTTCGCGAATACTGTCCACCAAGTCAAGTTTTTTTTATTTCGTGTAGTAGGTATTACATTTTCTGCAACAGTATTAGGTGCGAATACTTTACGGTTTAATCTGACGTTTGAGTATGGACTAGGCGAATCAAATTGTAATGTTACACGTGTCGATGTCGAATCGAAATTGTGTTTAGAACGAGCAGTTTGTGTACTTGTCTCGGCTAGGCTCCATTTATCGACGAATAAATCCACACAAAACAGATAACAAAAAACAAAACGAAACGAAAAACAGAAAGAACGGTGTTAAAATGAAATTACGTAGGTTCTGAATTTACTCATCTTCACTCATAAGGCAATTTTTCCCGATTATTAAAATTTAGTTGTAAAATAATAATTATACTAAAATTTCTTTAAAAAGACATTAAGTACCTTCGTAATTGCATCTTATCGATACCTACTTATCTAGAGGGCGAGGACGGTCCCTTCTTGGAATGAAAATAATATTACAAAGTGTCTCTAGAGCCCCGCAGTCCATATTATTCGGCGTCCCTAACGGTAATGACCCCTAATTATAGCCGGATAAGATCGTAGGTAGACACTATTTACTAATATTAGGTACAACGTTTTCGCATTAACATACTCTGGTTTTATTCCTGAGGGATAGCTATTTTCCCGTGAATCCTGCAGGTAATCTATCATCAGACCCAGATATGAAATCACGACTAGCCGAAACATTTTTGAAGGCATTTTCCTTGTGCTTTTTATATGAAATAGTAAACAATAATATAACTTGGGCACGTGATGCCCAAGTTATATTATTGTTTACTATTTCATATAAAAAGCACAAGGAAAATGCCTTCAAAAATGTTTCGGCTAGTCGTGATTTCATAAGATGATAATAATATAATAATAATAATGCTGGAAAATTTTCACACAGCATCATCTAGCCTTAAAGTAAGCAGAGCTTGTGTTATGGGAACTGCATGACTGTTATACTACTTATTTTTTTTTTGTAATTAGTCCCGAGACAAATCATACAAACATTTGCCCGTGGCGGGAATCGAACCCACAACCTGCATCTCAGGCGGACCTTCGCCCACTGCGCCACAGCTTAAAACTTAAAAAAACAAAATGATGTTTTTTTTAAGTTTTACGGGAAAATAGCAATCCCTCAGGAATAAAAATTTATAGGACCACCTCGAGATCATTCTATATACAACAACAAAATAATCATCAGAATCGGTTAACAATTAGCGAAGAAATCAGGTAAAAACACACACGATTAAAAAAAACTTCGTTTTTATAAAGTCGGTTAAAAAGGAGTTTCTTAATTTGTATGTATGTTTTTTTGTGTGTATGTTACGCGATATCTTCGCCAGTTGTTAACCAATTTTAATTATAGTTTTTTAATGGGTAGAGTATACTTCAAGGATGGTCCCATTTACATTTAAATAAATAAAAAACCACTAATAATGGTGAATAAAAGGGTGATGAGATCGCATATTGGACTTTTTATCAATTTCCCGTTATTTGAATTCGGTTTTTGACATTATAATGTCCTATTAATTGCTGGACCACTTATTAGCACTTTCCCACAGTGTTTCAAAAAACGTTAAATGCTGTTGAAGGTCCATCGAAATTATGACTCACTTTATCGTATTGTACTACTTTTGACACGTAAATACTTGCGCCTATTGTGTTGTTTCACTAACCAAGACAAATATGGTGTGTGACCATGGTCACACGCTATTAACACCACTCTAGTTATATACCTTAAAAAATACGCTCACGTCTGTAAACTCCATGTTAAGCATCCTCGGACACATAATCTGTGCGTATAGATCTTTGAAGATAGCAAACATAGGTTAGTCAGGGGTACAACATTCCAGCATGTTCAGTCAGTATGTCAGTTAGCATGCCCAGCAGCAAACTTTTACAGGTTATTAATGATGATGATAATCAGTTAAAATAAAACAAGTGGTGACGATTGCGTGTATCTAAACGTTTAATTTTGCTTAACAGCACTTTCAAAAACTGTCCTACCTATTATAAATCACTGAAACTATAAGTAACCCTTTGACTACTTAATCGCCCATGAAATTGAATACAATTACAAGCTGATTGACATAAATTAACTCCAACTTACGAGAACTACACGAGAACTCATATAGATAATGACTGAATCGATGTCCGTAAGTAGTCTAACAAGTCTAATTAGGTAGAACGGTGTACAGAACCACACAGCTTAAAGATTCCAAAAGCAAAGTAACCGCCTGCATTGCATGCGCCGCGGTATGTCTCGTAGCAACGTACTCGCAGCCCGTTTTGCTAGCTAGACAAATCCAGAGTAAATATTCTATCGGTCATAATATGTGATGTTTTTTTGTGATTGTTGCAAAATATTTGAAACGTCAGTAATAACAATACAATTAAAACAACGCAATTAATCCGTAGTGTTTATTTTACATTCTACCTATATGAAGTACCTGTCAAAATAGGGATTCATAAAAAAACTATAAACCCAGTTGAGTCCTAAAATGATTGAAATCTTCATTTTCGGACGATATGAACGATATGGCAACATAGATTTGATTTCATAGATTTCACTATGGTTCCAGTGATCAGACAATAAAAACTCTACAGTATTTACTGTCCAAAGTTAACTGAACGGCTGGCAGCACAACTCAAAGGTTACATAAATTCGTGCGCATTAATTTGAGTAACCTTTGAGTTGTGTTGAACTACATCTACAATAAAACAATAAAAGTAGGTCTTAAATAAAAAATGTAATACGTCGATCAGAACTTAAGTTTCTGGTGAAGGGGTTTGTTTGACCTTGGCTATTTTATTTTTAGATATATAATTTAGCTCTTTGTAATTTAGCTTTTGGTTAAACAGCTTCAGACTTACTCAATATGGGTCCTAAATGAAGGCACAATAGAAGTCAATAGGTATGTATTCGTTCAAATCACGAGGATCATTTAGAAATGTCAACATAAGAGCTAAGTGAATTTAATAAATCAATTGTTTTTTTTATATCATTTACGCTGATTCGTCGCCATCTACAAAATAAAAAATGTAATACTATCATCTTCAACATCCTGTGGAAGTCCACAATTGCACTCATAGGAATGTGTGAGGAGGTTATCTAAAGTGCCATGGTGAACGGTCTTGAGGCACCTTCATCCACCGATTTCTTGGCCTATCTTGCTTACATTTTGTAAAACTTAACTTCATATTATTAGATAATAGCTTTCCGCCCGCGACTTCGTCCGCGCTGATGTAGGTAGATAATATGAGTCCACGATTTAGCTAAGACTCTTAGTGCTAGAAAGTTGTAATTTGGCATGGGTATACATATAAATCACGCCGACAAAGTACGTAGTAAAATAATCAATTTTTTTTAGGTTACCTTTCCTACACGTAAAATGGGGAAGTTTTGTTTTCTTGTCTATCTCATAGTATTGAGTGTTAATTATAAATCTTTAGATTAGGTCTTTGAAAAGTTTTTCGGGATTGTGAATACTAGTTTTTTTTTTGGAATATGTAAAAAAAACACAGCAGTAGTATATATAACGAAGTTAAAAGGAAAACTATCACAGCTAATAGTGATCTATCAGGCGTTAAAAATTAACGAGTAATAGTCGACCAACTTATAAAATGTACTTAGAGAAGTAAAAAGGATACTTTCGTACAAATTCCATTGAAAATTACTTAGATGAAGTTGTTAGTTCTATAAAACACGTAGTAAATATACGATTATGGGCAACTACGGAACCCTACACTGCGCGTAGACCGACACGACTTAAATATTTATAGTTAAGCTTGAGTATATATTTCTTCCTTGTCTGTTATTTAAGTATTTTGAGAAAGGTTGGAGTGTTCACTGCGGAAAAAGCTATTGAAAAATAAAATCTGAAATCAATGGTCTCAAGAATCAGTTGACGCTACAATGCTCGCTATCTCACCATCCCGATGTCATCTCTACAGAAAGCGTTTTCATGTCTTCCCCACATGAGATAAGAAATGCAGAATTAAAATACTTACCGTTTTGACTCGGAAACGTATTTAAATGAAATGTATAGAAAAACTCCGCAGGAAATGAGTTTCTTTCAGTGAGCTCCTTCTCCTGAGTGACTGTTTTAAAATACGCTCGGCATTTACTACTATATTACTTAGCTATGAGTTAAAAGCTGTTTATAGCTAATGGAAGTGTCAGGCGATTTAAAGATTCGTTTACCTCAGAAGCTGTTAAGAGACCAATAGGTAGATAGGGTGAACTAAATAACTTTATTGCATAAACTCACATAAAAATGAGTAGGTATAGTTCTACGGTTCCTAGAAACTACTGCGATTTTAATGTAAAAAAAGCCATTCGAGCTCTTAATGTAAGACGAAATATTATTTCATTATTCATGAGATAGTATGTTATGTATCATCGAAGTAAATCAGCTGTGTAAACTATATAATTCATAAAGTACCTCGTATTGAGTGTTATCTATAAATTGCTCAACTCGGTCAAAGTGGAAGGAAACAATTTGCCGCCTTCACCGCTTCCAGATGCAATTGAAGGACAGCTGATACAGTCTTTAGAACACAGCTAGTAAGTAGCCACTATAAAACTTTATGAAATAACGCAGAATTTGTAAATTCATCAACATTGAGAGAAAAATAGAGTTATTTAGTTTTTAGGTTTAGCGTTGTTTGTTGTTACTTAATGTTACCATCTTTGTACACACAGTAAGACAATAAACGATTATTCTGTTCTATTCTATTTTATCCTCAAAACTATACTAACATTTAAGAAAATAATTCTCGTATCATAATGAAAAACAAATAATAACCTAGGAAAAACTCGTGGAGTCTATCGGAAGTTTTCAAGGCAAAGATGGGCACAAATATTTTCATAATGTTTTCAATTTATTGAGGTCAGCGGTTCTCTTTAGCACCATTGTGACTAATGGCCTCAAAGCTAGTTTTGGTTACAACGTTTTATAAGACCAATGATAATCAAGACATTTTGCAGGAAACACTAGATTTTTTCCCTCCTAACTGTATTTATTATTTATTAATGTATACACATATTCATTACCATGACGTTTCACTGCCTAATTTTGCTGTTTTTATCCGATTGCCTAAAAGGAAGGTAATGTTTTTCGGGAGTAGATATCTGTTCCTTGGGATTTTGATAAATGAGGTGTCATTGGATTCGTCTTGATCACGGGACTAACATAGGACATTGTGAAATTGTGAGTATCAAAGAACCAAAATTCATTTAGCTTATCATGCAGCTTAGTGAATTTTGAGGTGTCACTGGAATCGTCTTGTTCACGAGAGTGACATAGCATGCACAAAATGACAAAAAATTAATACGGTGGCAATATGCCGCCACAAAAGATTTCCCATTTAAAAAAAAAAATGAAAACCTTATGGATATGCGGATAAATTCGGTGTCATTGGATACATCTTAGCCTACAGAGATAGGATATTACATTATATAAAGGAATAATAAGATTGTAGAACCACGCTTAAGAAACTAAAGTCGAGTTTCTTTGTTTTTAAACTGATTGCCTTTGGACAAGGTTATACCAACCAGTTTTATCAACTGATCGCCTTCACGTTAATAGACTAAAGTAATCTACTTAATTATAATTTATGAAATTGAAACATGCTCAATCTTTTTCCGATAGGCAACAATTTTTTTTTTCAATTCGACGCATTTGAATTTTTTTAATTCACTCGTTATTTTCTTATCGTGGTTACTAAGCTAAAGCAGGGTATCCAAGGAATTAAATGTAGCACACCGAACTCAAAATTCTTACTGAATCATAATTCACATTTCGTTTGATTCAAACCCTACCTACAGTAGTTATCTGCAGTATTTAGCTTGAATTCAGCCAATTGAAAACTAAGTGCTTTATTAGAACGAACGCTGAGATAATCCTACGTAGCAACTTCAATTGACGGTGCGCGCGCGCAGGTTTTTACCGTGAGACGCTTATTGCAAAAACTGTCCCATTTCACACAGAAGATTTTCCTAGTTATTGTCTGGTAGCGCTGTCGATGTAAACAGTTTTCTTTGTGGAACATTACATCTCTGAGTACGAGATCCTACTATTATTATAAACGTGAAAGTTTGTGAGGATGGATGTTTGTAACCCTTTACGAAAAAACTACTGAACGTAGTTTGATGAAACTTTACAGTAATATAGCTCAAACATCAGAATAACAAATAGTCTACTTTTTATCTAGGTACCACGCGGGCAAAGCCGTGGGCAGAAGCTAGTATTTTATAAACTAAAAACTTCTATAATACCTAATAATTTGCCATAAAAGGCATCTTCTGTTACCGAGAACATTTACCTACCGTCTAAAAGAAATCTGTTGACTGAAAACATATGTAGGTTTTTTATTAGATTTAATTGAATTGGATGACCATTGTGAAAAATACAATGATTCTCACTAAAGCGGAGGTAATCATTTGATATCTTTTATCTCCTTATAATAAGATTATCGGTAGGTCATTATATTTAACTCATGCAATGCAATTTAACTTATATACAGTTCAATGTTATCTCCGTTTACATTATATCCGTATTGTTTGTCACTCATCGACAGTGGCGATCAAAAGCCACCAGGTCACAGACTGTGGTAGTGGTATTTGTGTATCCTCTGAACTTAGATAACCTTTACAAGTTGATCGCCACCGCCTTCACGGAAATTGCCTAAATGAGTAGGTATTTTCCAAAATAACATGGCGCACACATACCAAGTTATTTATTTCCCTTCCTTTCATGAGTTTTCCAAGACATTGTTCAAATCGGTGCGCTTAAAGATGCCATTGCGTGATTTGAACGTTCATGCCTGCTTTGTGCACAAATGGATGATGTTCAACATGGTTCTTTTGTTCTTATCTATTATCTAAAAGCGTTTTCTAAGTGGCCACACTAGATTTTCTTGTGATAAAAGATGTATGTTTTGAATTCCTCAGTGGGCATCATAATTTGCTGCAACAACTTAACTTGTTTAATTGCTGATAAATATTTTGCAAACGCCTGTTATGGTAGATACCTAGCTCTATTTCCGTGACGTGTTTTTCGTGACGAGCGCATTAGACTACCTACTAATATGTTTAAAAATCATTTGTGTCTGCTATAATCAAACTACAATTAGTTGAAAAGTTTATTACGAATGCTACCTCCGAAAACCACACTATCAATCATTTAGCTGTGTAAGTGTATGAAACAAGGCTTTTTGGAATCTATTTCGAATCCCTTTAGCTTGTATGAAAGTGAAGAGTAAAAACGAGTGTAGGTACCTAAACGTTTCCCTCAGAAAACTTGGTTCATTATTCACTATAGCAACGTGGTTGTCACACAAGTTGCTTCAAACTGCAGGTGCATGGGCAAGCAAGCGTAGAATGGTAATGCCTACTTGCATTGTAATAATTGCCTGTCGCTGAAATTGTGCAAACCGTTTCCCATAGGCTTTCGTATTAAATAAGCCTGAACGCGCAATAGTTCGTGGTGTTGAGGATATTAAGTTTTAAAATGCTTATTCCCATAAAGACATGGTCAATTACATGAACACATAAATTTAATAAAAAAATATGCATCTCACTTAGCAGGAGAGCACCCAAGCAAACGTTTTGTCTACAAAAGAGAGGGACAGAATACTTTTTGTCTTCTCGTCGGTCGACAAAACCGTTGTCTTAGATCCTCATGCTAAGCGGGCAGGTGCTAACCTTGTAGCTATAATGTGGAATTAAAGCTATAATTATCAACAGCCTGTAGAAGTCCATGTAAGTCCATGATAAGCGAGCTGGAGGTATAGGGCCCCTACACCTCCAGCTCGCTTACCATGGTTTAGTTATTTGAAATAATTCTTTGTTTCGAACTGTATCATTCTTTACTTAGTGAAACTCTGAGTATAGCCCGTATTCTAAGATATGGCGAAATATTCAACACTATTTAACTGCTTGGGATGTTTTAGAAACTATCATAGTTCTCTCTGAGTAAACAGCTAATTTTTACTTAATTTGAGTTGTATACACATGAAGACATACTTATTTTTATTAAAAAAAATTTTTTTTTTGTTGCGCGACGCGACGCGGAGGGAGAGCGTCGCGATCACTCACCCTGATGAAGACTCTCGGAATGAGTCGAAACTTAGTCGGTGCGTTCACCGATAGTGCAGTACGTGAAAAATCCTGTTTTTACAATGAAGACATACTTTTTGGTAGATTAATTTATTCACCATCAGATGACAGAAATAGAGGTGATGTCGATTCATAATTGGAATAATTGGATTTTTTGTTCGTTACAAGACTTAAGAGTCACTCTGTCATACGAAGGGTGCTTTTAATTAGTATTCCTATTATACTGTTGATTGGTCGTTATTTTTTTATTTTTTCGTTCTCTATTGTAGTTGATATTGATCTGTTTAATTGGAATGTATGACGGTTTTCAACTTACACACTTAAATGTTCGTGTAAGCTTATTTGAACATAATTTAAGAATAATATATTACAACTAAACCACCTTACTAATCTCTTGCTGACTTTTCGTTGCCTGTTCGTTCTCATGACCACCATCCGAAACCACGGCCGACCGTCAATGATAAAGTATTAGCCAATCAAATGTCCATCTATTGTTCTTAAGTGCGAGAAGTGTGAGGGATTATAGTTGTAATAGTCTAACATTTAATTTTTTACATGGTTTAAAACTTCCAACGTGTTTTATTAACTTGTGGCATTAAACTCCATCTAAAATCCACAATTGACGACACAGAAAACAGCATTCCAATCCGATAAGACATTTCGGAGATAAACTGTAAAAAAACCTTTGCCATAAGAGGTTTATGGCAAACGCATACAAGGGCTTCTGACGTCGCGGGTAAAAAATACGAAACCACGATAATTTCTATTCCTTAAGCAAACCCTTCAGTTATTTTTCAACAAGAACTCTTTTAGACCCCTCCAAAACACATCATAACCCCTACATCATAACATCTTTCCAAAGAAAAGTGATCAATAGAACTCGTATATAGCATAGCGGTGTCTGGGGTCCAAATACTGCCTCGTCACGCGGTGCTTCTATCGAAAATACGCGTAGAAGGTGTTTTTAATACATTTTAATTATGGTTTGTTTTTTTGTCACCGAGCTAGCTATAGGACAGGCTGCATCGTTGCAAACTAAAAGTAAGTATATTATTACTCAATGATGGTAGTGTATATTATTTTTTTATTTAATAGATTGGTTTTAATAGAAGATTTCTAATGAATTGTTACTCGGTTCATAATTCTTTTTAAAAATATAGCTGTATTTTCTCAAATGTTTTTGCGTCTGTCGCCACATGCACGAGACTGGACTTCAATACTGGACGCTGTGATTTGATTTTATGTTCCAAAACGTTATAAAAACCAGCCAAGGGGATTCGTTTTGTTCACATAAAACTGCACTTTTACTGAACTGAAATAGTAAAAAATCTTGAAAAATCACACGGTTTGTTTGTATTGTAGATATTTTTGTCGGCGTTGTCTACAGAATGATAATTTGAAAAAAGTGGAGAAGCTGCAAACCACTATTTATTTGTTTATGTAGGTACAGTTGTATTTTTATACAACTGTATGTAGGTGGTTTTGATATTTTGATTCTATTAAAACAGTTTATTAATGGAGGTTCCTTACAATTAAGTAACCCCAAAGGGCTCGTTTCCGTTGATAATTTATTCAATTATTCCTTATCTGCACTATCTCGATTGGGTTTTGGTATTGATTTATAATACCAGTTCTGATACCCACGAAAACACAATACTATTTACTCGCATTATTTTATATTTTGATTGTTATTCGTGACGTTTCGCAGGCTTTGTAGCTTTCGTGTTCACAGGTAGACTAGACGACAGTTGTCTCAATATATCTTCTATATCTACGCGTGACAAGAGAGCTGGCTCTTATCTGGGTCAACGCATTAGCATTGCCATTCAGCGTGGCAATGCGGCCAGTATTTTGGGAACGCTTCCGCCTGGTAGTGATCTGGATCAGTTGAGCTATCTATAGATCGTTTACAACGGTCTTTAGATAGCTAGCTGTTTCATCTGTATTTTTTGTATATACCTACTTGTACATAGTTGTATGAATAAATGTTATTTTTATTCTTCTATTAACTTGCTATATGTTAGGTTCAAGTTTTAAGTTTATTTTATTGTTACCTACACGCTGTAAGAAATGGTTGAAAAGTGTAATAATCCATTTACACACAAGCACTGTGATGACACGTGTATCCGATCAGTGCCGGGTCACAAGTCTTCGTAACCCTGTTTACCGGCTACATTGTAACTTACACGCTTTCTTACATGCAATTATCAGTTTAGCTTACAATTTATTAAGTTAATGTACTTGAATTCAATACCAAGATATGTAACGTTTGCAAAACGGGCAGCTAACAGTATACTATGTTTTGCTAGAACCGCTGCTTAGAATTTGCGTTAAATAACTTATGCTTGCTATATATTCCCCAGTTATAGCATGCTCAAAAGTCAAGATGTTCTACTAGAATTCGTTTATTGTGAACCGTACACATGTTGAATATAAATAAAAAAAACACTTTCTGTTCGCGAAACTGTTATTACACAAACACGTTACTTCCCACCTCTTTGATAAAACTGTCATGATCTTTACACTCTCAGATTGAAAGGGATAGAGACGTTCGTTCGTTCGGAGAATAACTAAGTATGAGCTTTCTCTAGATAGCGGATTTTGTTTGGTAAAATACGAATTTAAATGGAGCTATTTAGATCAGGATTCAGTGGTCTCTTTCTGTCTGTACGGTCTAACATTCTTAACGGCCGATCTCGTATGATAATATTTTGAGTAAATATTCTGTAGACCGTATTGAAGTTCATATTTGATAGATACAATATATTTATTTACGCAAAAGTGGATACAATTTTGACATTATAGTGGTCTCCGTGCGAGGGCTAGCCTGCATCGCGGGAGGCAGGTTACAATATACCATTATCATTAAATTAAATAAAGCCACTATACCAGCTTAAAACATCGGGTAGGTTGTATGAAGAATGCAGCCGCAGTGGAGTACGTGAAACGTCTAGAATTAGAGGAGGTTAATTTAGTTCCGAATTCGTCATGCTACGCGCGATTACAGCTCCATTTACGCCAGCGATATGTACACTACCAAGTAATGGCTTATATCCTCTGAAGAACGGTGATAAAATAATGTCGGTAGGTGCTATATACATATATGTACTTCCAAAGTAATAAGTAATCTTGTCATAACATATTTCGAACTGAACGAAAAAAATGTTTTACGTAAAAAAGTAATCGTTAAGAAACCATCGCCAATAAGTATACAAGAAGTATATAAGTTGTGATAGTTGCTTTGTATTATGTGCATTATAGTTTAGTTTGTTTATTGATAACGTTTATAAGTTACATGTCATGTTCTTAATTCTAATTAATTTAACAATAACGTTGTATTAAGTAATATATACAAAGTTCTTGCTAACCTAATTAATTTGTATAAATATAAATGTAGGAATAATAAGATGATACATATTGATTAAAATTTATAAAATGTTAAAAATATATATATCCTCATTTAAGTTTGACTACTGCTTTTCCCTTGAATTTCCATCAAGTAACACATATTTCATATCTAAGCAGTAAACAAAGTATGAATAGATCACTTGTACAAATATTGATGACAAGTCATAGGTATCTAGTTCATATTTACATTTGTTTTTAATTTAACGGATGTCAAATAATTATATCTTAGTTAAATATAGGCAAGAAAACACTCTACAACAATTGTAGAGTGTTTTCTTGCCTATATTTAATGACCTACGTCATGTTAAAATGAATTTATTATGTTTTACATGCCTATTCAATACATTCATAGTGCCTTCTAGGTTTTTGGGTTCCTTCTTGAGATCATGAGTTTATGTGTTAGCGAATTGATTTACCTACTCATAATTATGAATACTAGATATAAAATTTTTGCTTCGTAGTGTGCGAGTAGGTTTTATTCCAAGAATTTAAGATTTGCATAATTTGACGCCTAGCATCAAACTTTGCTGGCCTCGTATTACTAAATTACTCAGTTTTGGTTTTCACATGAGTTTGCAAACAAATTTAAGCATAGAGTTTATGTTGAATACATTGAGCAGTTAGCTGTATCGGTATTATATAAATGTTACTAATAAATAAACAAAGCATGTAGGTAAATTAAAATGGAAGGACTTTTTTAAGTTATTATTATGTACCTACGAGTATATTTATGAAAAATGTTATTCAAGCATTAGACAAAAAAAAAGTAATTTACTATAATTCATCCGTCCCCATTACCAGATCAGCTTAGTCTTTTCTTCGTGATAATTAATTAAGACATTGGAGTCTTAATTAATTATCACGAGCAAATACTAATTATATTCCGAGTAAGTTTTTATTAATGTACAATCCTCTCTTGATTTGCGCGTCACCACGACCTAACTCGCATTATTTCACTAACATAGGGTTTCTAGAACATTGTTATATCCTACTAAAAAGAGACGAGAGCCTATAACAATTCCTTCAGCAACGTTGCTCACTCGACTTATAAAAGTATAGAACTTTATTGTATTTTATCGAGTTTAAACTAGAGCACCAAAGCCATTCCCTTAGCTAAGCTGCTGCAGCTCTAAACCCCTCTCCGTCTAGTTAGACTGAACCCCCCCTAATAGCGCTTAGCAGGTTTTCTAGAACTTTGTAATATTCTACAGAGATGAAATGAGAGAGATGACTAAAGCTATCCCTCTCAACTACGATGTAGCAGCTCTAAAACCCTCCCCGTCTAGTTTGACTGAACCCCCAGTCTTCATTAACTTCATTTAGCAGGTTATCTGCAACGAGGGAGAGCACTAAAGTTATCCCCTGTTGCAGCTCTAAATCCCTCCCCGTCACACGGTAGTTTGTTCGAGCCCCCCTAACCGCAGGTGTTGTTTCAGGGCGCGCGGGTGGCTCTCGCGCTGGCGGCGGCGTCGCGAGTGCGCGCACGCCTGCAAGCGCTCGCCGACGCCTGAGGATGCGCGCGGGCCGCCCAGTCCGTCCGCGCCGCGCCGGCAGACCGCGCGCACCATGCTCAACATGAAACTAAAAGAGCGCCTTGCGCTCGCACTCAGCGCTTTCCTCATACTTTTCACTCTGATGTTGGTCGTGGACCTACAAATGGATTATGGTATATCCGGACATAGAGTGCCCCTGCATGGAAGAGTCAGGATCGGAGACACGGAGGATAAAGGAACGTCGGCGTACATGGAATTTCGGAAAAGATTTTTGCAAAAAAGGTTGGTGTTGTTGTTATAAGTGGTAATTTACGTTGTGGAAATTTCGATAAGTTTTTTGCTCAAGCCTTCCTCGGTTACGATTATGATTTTTATAAAAAGCGTGTATTTTTTAAATATAAATTGCTTCTTACCGAATTTTTGGTAGGTGAGTCTTTTAGCTGGTCTTAGACACGTAGATTTGTGTGCGTGTTATTTAAAAATAAGTACTTAATATTTCTGAATAGGTAGGTTAGTTTTATATAAAAAAAAAAACGTGAATGTCCTAAAAAACACTGAATTATTAGGTATTATTATACCTTGATATTGACTCAATAATTTGGAGGTATTCGTGATTCTGAAGTGTTACATCTCAAGAATACAATATTAATTAATTGGTAGGTACTTACATATCTTATCGAGTTACATTACAATGACCCCTTGATATCATTATGATATTAATAGGCAGAGCTCGAACTAACACAAAACATTCCAAATCCTAGTTATTCTCATAGCTCATTAACTAATGATCTTATTATTGATCTGTCTCTACAATGTGTTATGGCAGTGAGTTGTCAATAATAAATACCTAGCACATACTATGTAAAAAATTAATATCTATGAATCCATGTGAAGTGCGTACACAATAGTCAATGCTAACACATGAGTATAACAAAGATAGATAGCATGAGACGCGTTTAAGTTTGGCGTTCATTGTATTAAAGTAGCCCTTGTACTCGTAGAGTAAAAATTAGTTCGTAAGAACCTCAATAACTGATAATTTTCAGATTTTTATAACCAGCTGTGTACCGACTGAGATTATTTTATTACTCATACGTAATTTTATCTGGCATTCTTTATCACAATGTTGACTACTTTGACAGTGTCTTACAGATAAGTGCACAAAATGTGTGTATAGATAGGTCCCTACTTACTAATCATGAAACCGTAAAACTGCATATTTTTGTCGAGGAAATGCTCCTATAGAAAACAAAGTATAATGTTATTAAAATGACTACCAATGTAATTAAGCTGCAATTTTGAGTAAGAGCAGTATAAAAGTATCCACTAAATCATATTTTTTCGGATAGGCATATTTTTTTTATAATCGGAAACACAATCATAACGGAGCGCATGAAGATTATTCTATAGTACTCCCTAATTTCATGTTAATCGAAATCCCATAGGTACTTTAGTTTATGATAACTTATTAATATTTTTAATTTCCTATTGGATTGTTTGAAAATATGTAAAGAAAGTGAACCAACGTGTGTTTACTGTGGACACGTGGATAGCTTCATAAAATATTACGTACTTACTTATGGTATGTGAATAATAAATAATTTCATGCATTATTTAATAAAAAGGCAATTGAAGGCGAAGGCTTCGTCTACTGCAGATCTCTCTAGTAACTTATGGCGATAAAACCTATCTAAGAACCATCCTTGAAGTCAGTCGTTTACAAAATACCGCACTCAGATAAGTCATAAAAAACAAAAAAAAAACATATAAACAAACAAAGAACCTCTTATGTGGGCATAAGAGGCTCCTTACTACGTGGGTAAAAAAAGATTACGTGCAAGCAACCATAATTATCCATTACGAAAGCATAGGAATTAAATGACACATCAGTCCGAGCTCCAGACAAATCCGTAGGTGTCAATTAGACAATTTAGTACACGTTATATTTGAAGGAAGCTATCTTAAATCTCCCCCCTCTTTGACTTTACATATCAACATTCAACAGGTCAATAAAATTTGAGTCACTAATTAATGATTTTCAATATTGTTTTCGAATTAAATATTGTCCTTGCGTGCTTTGCCTTGAATTCGGTGCCTACCAGAAGTAACAGTAACTTTAAAAAGACGCCAGTTCACGTTTTTACCATCATAATAAACTTATTTTGACGATTGTAATGTTTAAAATGTTTTTTTTTCCAAAAACTGTCGTAAATTTGGTAATTCATATTGTAAACTTTCACGTACCTAGTTAAACGGTATTTTCATCAAAATATTCACGTTTTAAGATATGATAAATGCTTCTAAATGAAACTTAATTTCTAACATCATCCCCCACCTGTGTTCCTGCAAGTTTTCATGAATTATGAGTAGGTACTAAACACCAATTACTTGATGTATATAACCGGGTATATGATCTATATAAACAAGCTTTTTCAGATACCCGACAAAACCTTGTTTACTTTATGCGGAAAATGTATAGATGATTTTGACAAAAGTTGATCTTTATGAAATTGAATACTGTGACATAAATCTGATGAAATATGAAATTATAAGGCACTATTATAGCTTGCGAATGTACCTACGAAATATTAGCATGTGAATAATTTAAATTTTAATCGTTTCGAACAAAATGACTACCAGATGCTGCAATTAGGTACCAACCAACAAACATCTCAAAAATAAGCCTAATATTTACATGATTGTACTAGATTCATGATAACTTACAGATTTATGAAATACTAGCTTCTGCCTACGGCTTCGCCCACATGGTACCCGGATAAAAAGTAACCTATGTGTTATTCTGATGTATAAGATATATTACTGTAAAGTTTCTTCAAATTCCGTTCAGTACATTTTGCGTGAAAGAGTAACAAACATCCATCCTCACAAACTTTAGCGTTTATAATAGTAGTAGGATAATATGGAATGTTTCGTTGGAAATATATCTACCAACCACTCACGCTTACTCTTTACACGATTAACGTTTTACAAATAAAGCCGTGTTATCAGTTTAAGCTAGGAAGATAAAATATGTAATTTCGACACATTACCCAATGTTATCGGTGATTGTGAATTGAGATATCTTCTACGTATCAAACTGTCCGAAAATTTTGCAATAAATCAAACAGAAGGGAAAGTATGCTGTTATAAATGTAAATTCTAAATTATAATTGCGTTGTAAACTTTGAATCAGGCGCATCTTCTGTGAACTCACTCACACATAGTCATTCCCTCCATACTTGAGGGCACGTTAACGGTCCTGTCAAACTGACGCGGTGGCGATGGCGGTGGCGATGACGGTGGCGATGGCGGTGGCGATGGCAGTGATGATCAGTACATTCACGCGAACTTTGATAAGCACTTGACAACAAGCACTTCCCTCTGATCGATAACTACTATAATAATTTCGTCACATGGGACTGACCGTCTATCTGTATATCCGTGTCACACCTTGAAATCTATAAAATGTTATAGATTTAATAACCAAAAACAAAAATTAAAAATATATAATAATATTCCAACTCAGTAAAGCTTTTAGCTTGGATATCAGTGAACAGGTCTTTAAAATAATTTATTTAATATATATAAAAAAAATACTCCCATACAAAGTTTCACAACCCGTTTCGTCCCCTTAAAATCTACAAACCCTTTAGGTTTTAAGATTTAACATTTCATATTTATGCTCGGTGACTGTAATTCAAATTTTCATGAACAAGAACAAGGGTTGTTCCTTTGTCTATTGTAGCGCCCTCTAGTGAGTTGTGACTTTAAAAAACTGTGTAAGAAACGTCTAGAACTTAAAGATTTATTTTAAAGAAAGGACATCATATGGTATGTTTAAAATACAAGTTTCCCTCATTTTATCATTAAGTTGAATAGCTATGCAATTAATTAAATACGTATTTATATTTATTTGTAACTTAGTGTAAGAAGTACCGTCTTGCTTTAAAACTCTACAGTATTACTATGAGCGATAGCTTTCGTTTTTATTCTTTATCTTGATATTATAAAACAAATTACATAAATTAATATAAAATTCAATCCTAGAATGTCGGTGACGCGTACCGTATGAAAATGCTGATAAGTTGATTCGTTATGAATCGTGAAGGCTTCAAAATGCTCAAAACTCGTATAGTTTTCTAGAATCCTTGGAAAAACAATCTGTTTATAAAGCATATCAATTACATCTTTTGTTACAAAACAATACATATCATTGGCACTGCACTGGCAACTGCACAAATAACTTTTATTCGATATTCTATAGTTAGGGAGTTTATGAAGACATTCATTTTGCAAAGGTAAATACATTGACGTAAACGCAAGAACAATACAATTCATAAAAGTGACGCTTTAAACAAATCCAAACACGCTCACGACTATTAATCCCCAAGATATAAGGTCTCCGATCTATACTCAGTGCATAGATCCGTGGGGATACCAAGTAGGGTGGACAGAGGCAAATCTAAATATTTGGCTTGCCTACGTTGTAAGCATCCCGCGTGTCAGTAGCAAGCCCATCGCCGCTTATTGGAACACTAAAGGCCCGCATAAACTAACGCAGTCATAGCGACAGTGGTGGCGAAGGTACATTGAAACAGTACATTGACACGATCTTTGACAAACATTTGACAACCCACCACCGCTTCAGTTTGACCGGTCCTTACTAACATTAGTAAGTACTTAGGTAGGTACTGTAGGTAAAGCACGATCTAATGCTCAAAAATGTAGTTTTTCTGACAGAAGAATATTTGTTATACCTACTATTATAAATTATTGTTGTTATACTAACTGCCTTCTAATTGTAATACCATTGTTAGATAAACAACGAATAACAAGGCAGCCAAAATAAGTACCTATATCTGAAGAAATTTCAAGATGTTAGGCCTGTTTTGCGTTATTCGCAACCAAACTAAACGGATTGTAATAACTACCGGCTTTATTAAATATATTTTAATTATTAGCAAACTGTAACCATAAACTGTTAACATTCTTAGAATTGAGTTATAAAACTTCTGTTCGTAGGTTATTAACGTACCAGTATGTTTGCTATTTTTAGATGCAAATCATTAGTTAAAATAAACAGAGAATAAATGTAATGATTTGTATGTATCACGTATTTCATCACCATTGAGTGTAGGTACTGCTTCTAATATTAGATTATTATAAAATAAATACTATCTCAATCATCATAAATTGCCTATAGAAATCCACTGCTGGACATAAGCTTCCTCAAAAGAGAGCCATGAACGATCTTGGGCTAACTTCATTCACCAATGTTCCACCCCCACACTTTAGATGTCATCGGTCCATAGGGTGGGGGCTTCTTTACACTGTATCGTTTTACTTACAATATTTCTCTATTAACACAAAAATAGAAGATGCCATAATTCTCATTTAATTTAGTTAAATCGGAACTGGTATCCCGATGGCGCATTTTACTCACTACAATACATAGAAATAACAACAATTAAATTGCAATCAATTTTAAAACGCTTGCTCTTCAACAGCAACGGCAACAATGGCTCTCGAGAGTACGAGCAGTCAGCTCCAGGCGAGACCAGCGGCGGAGAAGCCGAGCCTCGCACGTCAGCGCCCCCTGCAGACCGTTACGAAGACTTGCTGAAGATACTCAATGATCAAATGCAAGGCAAAGAAGAAGACAACCCTGTTGTGATGCCTCCACATCGAGACCTGAATATTCTGCGCCCGGAGAACCCGAGCATCGGAGAAATGGAGGATCTAGAACCAAGGTTAGTACTTCTAGCTGACTGCTTACCTGCGTATAGTATTCGATCTTTAAGTATAGAACACGATGGAACGTGGCGTAGCTATACTGAATCAGCAGACATGGTTCTTTTCTTTTTGTTAAAAATAATAATGCAGTGAAAAGGTGACATTTATATAGCTCATACATTTTTTAAATGTTCAACTATTGATATCGCTTATCACTTTAAATAATGTTACTTTGGCTAAACCCTTTGGTCGTTAACATATTCTAACCTAGTAGGTGATATCGATGAGTTAATCGTTCTCCATATGACGTACACTGTACGAATTACAGGCACCTACCTATTCCAGTATTTTTATCGAATCCATATTATGATTTTTTTTTGTGATTGTAATTTTAATAGCAATATAAATTAAGATAATATTTATAGGGCTATTGAAAATATTGGCCGTGGTAATATTATGTTCGATATATAACGATAAGCTCTAGGTCATCATCGTCACATATTCAATGTATCAAACAACCAAGTTTATGAAGTATTGTCATACACATTGCACAAAGGTACACAAATTTCCATAGAAAATTTTACTATTGAAAAATCACTTTCAAAAATCGTTATTTTGTGTAAACAGAAGAAATTGTTGAGAAAATAGTCGCTCTATTCTATTCCAGAAAGTCTTATTAAATTATGTCTTTACGTAAAGTAATCTCATGGCTTGGCGTAGATGTGTAAGTTACGGCAGAATAGAGCTTAAATGGTTGCATTATTATCATATATTTTTTTATATATTTAAATTTGTTACTATGTTTTAGGAAATTGTAAAAAATATCTAGTTTAAAATAAATAGTTTTTATTATTCTGACCTACAATTTTTTTGTAAGTACTTATTCATTCTTATAATATACATTAGTAGTATTAAATTATCTTGAATCAATAAAAATATTATTTTTATCTAAAAATAAATACTTAATAGAACAAAGTGTGAATACAAAATATATATGTTAGTATACCAAACAAAAAATATATTTCATTATATAATCTTTTGTTTTGTTCTGGTAAAGTCCTCTAAACATTCCCAGAAATAACAATCTTCTATCTTTAATAAAGATTTTCTCACTGCGCAGTTGAGTAATACAATATTTCGTTAAGAAATATTAATTAAAATATTCCTCGAAAAACGACACGCTAAGGACATTACAAGGAAAGTTCCGGACAGCTGACATCGCCAAGTACGATTTATGTTCCTCGCCAAATTAAAGTTACCGCATTAAAATTTAATCGTATTATTGCTGCAAGTCCTATGATAACGGCAAATTGCACTTCAATAACTGTAGTAGGTACCGTGCTTCTAAATCGAAAATGTATTGCTCTACGACATTGTACTTGTGTAAGTTATAACTTAACATCGAGAAACAGGAAACGACATTTCGAAACTGGCAATTGCTACAACTTTTTTATTCACAACTCGGAATTTTGGTGCTGTAGATGTGAATTGCAGTTTCAATATAAAACGCCCTGACATGACCTTCTCACATACAGTGTGCTTTCTAAAGCACCTTTTCAGTTTTCATCCGCCGCAAATGCCCAAAGCACTGAAGTATGCATCAAAATCAAACAGGCCGGCCGAGCCAGTCTCCACGGCTGACGTAATTTCACCAAAGCAAATATTAGACCAAATCTCACAGGACACTCTGAAAGCAATGAAAAGAATATCGCATTGCTCCACTTCACTACCTACGCTATCAACGGAATTTCGTTTTATACATTACTATAAAAAAGGATCATATCATATTTCCACGAGACGATGATTCTATAATACGAAACAGACGACCTTTCTTTATCTTGTACAAGGAGAATTTCACAAGCCTACAGGAATCTTATTTAAAATCCAGTTACGGGGTCCCGCCGAGATAGGCGCGGGTCTTTGACAATAAAACTAAATGGAATGAATGCATGATGGCTTCCTCAAAATGATATGACAGGACCCTTATATTGCTAGGTCCTTACAAAGAAAGGCCACTTTGATACGAGGCAAATTTTCTCACACTCTTAAAGAAATTGGTGTAATTTAGGCAAATGAGCAAAACAGACCTTACATTGTCCGTCCTTCGTACAATGTTCTCTTTTGTTGCGATCATCCATCTGTTTACCCCGTAGCGAATAACCAAAATAGCTTCGTAAATGTTAATCTAATCGGTCGTGTCGCGGTCGTTTGGAATTCTAAGCGTCGCGTCGTCCATTCGTCCCGGTGGAACAGGCGTGCTTTTTGAATTCCCGCTTGTCACCGGCACAATCGCACCAAAAGAGGGTCAATAAATTTTAGAGTAGGTGCCGGCTTGATTTCTAAATGCAGGTTATCGGAGCATGCCACAAATCGGGAACGTTACACGAAGGCTCCTTAGTATTCAGTTCCGTCGTATGCCGTCGCCTGGAGTTTCGCACCTACACCTAGTAGGCGAATCACGTCCGCTTATGTGTTCCACGCAGCCAAAACCAACACGCCCGCCATCGGAAAATCTTCCATGTAAATCTTGACGTTAACGACCGGTTTAGAAATATGTGCTAAAAATTTTAAGCGTGCCTACGATTTTATCTAACTGCACCTTAGTCCTTCAAAATTTCCAATTTTATATCTGTATCGACGACAAAATCTTGCTGAACAGCCCATGTTTTCATAACATTTTACAATATCACGGATAGTGTCAATAGAATTCAATTCAATTATGAATGGAGCACGTTGCATTGCGTTAATCTTCACAAGGTTTGGCTTTGTGTTTACTAAGGCCAAATGTTATATCTAGTAATGTGGCATGGTTTTAATATGGTGGTCCTAACTTTTTTTCCAGTGTGAACGCATCCAACCTGGAGAAGTTCCAGTTGAAGATAGCACAGCATGAACTCTACGAGGAAGGGGATCCACTTGTTGATGCTGTACTCAAAGACATGGCCACTTCTCCGGTCATCCACGCAGGTAAATGATATTATATATATATTCTATTATAAATATATTCTTATTCTTATTCTTTTATTCTTATTATAAACAAGATTAACAGATATTTATAGAAGCAAAAAGTGTGGTTTAGAATAGTTTTTATTAATTTGAACAAAAATAATTTGGCTCTAAAGGATCACATAATATCTTCTATTCGAAAATAATACTTTTATTCGAAACATGGAGAACAAAACACTTCGTTTTAATAGACAATAAAATACGACAATCTAAAATCAATTTCAGTCACCACGTAAGCCTCTACGATCTCAATTTGAGCATCTACTTAATGTAGGGCGATAAAATATTCAGAATGTAGCTGATCGGACTTAGGAAACCAATTACGTTTTAGACAGAACCTTTACTCCGCCTAATATTCCAGCGGACTGGCTTGGACGATCATTTAAATTTCATAAATGTACCAACACTTAATATTCGACAGACGTCAATGTGTTAGCCGAATTAACATAAGTAATGCGCAAACTAGACAAATTACAATATCGTTACCATCTGTGTACAGATCTCGACTTATTGTATACCACAGACTTTTAAGAATATTTTTATATAGGTTACAATAGTTTAAAATATTGCAAATAATCGCGATAAATCTATTTACGAATCATCGGCAAAAACCCCAAACTTTCGGCAGGAGTATATAATTAAAGCCCTGGTTAATTATGTACAGGATTATATAAAAGCTAAAACAGGTAAAGGTGTATGTATTTTAAATGAAGTTGGGTCTGCAATCAGTTGTGGGGTTAGCGGTCTGGCGGACAATAGTGCCACAACAATCTCGCCCTTTACTTCGAATTGGACTTTAATATTTAAACCATTAAATGGATTTCATTGTTAATCCGATTTCATAGTACCTATTTGTCTACAGCATTATACACACGTTCTTTGGACAATTGAAACGTTAGTATAGTTTACTTATGTCAGGAAGACGCGTGGCCTAAAATACAGCGAATTTGACCTGTAAATATTTGTCATTTTTTGTACACCGTCAATGCGATAGAAACTCATGCTAAGGGTACCTACTGCACTTATTTTCGGTTCAACTGCTTAATTATATAAGCGCGTAGGACAACATTCTAATATTATTTGTAACTGAAGGTTGCATTTCAATTTGATTTGGTAATTACATAATTAATTTGTAATCACTTTTGACAGAGCAAAAAGAGGGCGGGACGCAGTTGAAGCTCATTATAGACTATCCAAATGGAGTTCAAGCACTGTTCAAACCGATGAGGTAAGCCGATCCGACAATGTATTTAGAATAAGCATATCATTACAATACATACATTAAAGTGCAAATTAGGAACCTAGTCATATTACATGCAATCTGATAACTTGTAGCTTACGTCCCAAATAGGGTTGAAGTAGATATTTCAACTGCAGTCCATGTCTTAACCAGCAACGCCTCTACTTTTATTCCAAACTTCTGTACGTTTTAGTTGGAGAGTTCGCGTACTCGTATGCTCCTGTAGTACTTGTGAACTTCTATGTCGCCTTGTTCAGGGCGTTGTTGGTTCTATTCACGAAACTTCGAAAGCGTTCTTTCACACGATCGGCTTAGCGGCTTGCCCACTCCAACAAGTGTTTCAAGTACTTCCAGAGTTGTACACAACTTCTGTTACTTACGTGTACTTACGTCCATTGTTAAAACTTCACCATTCTATTTATTATTTTCTTTCTCAAACGTAAAGCTCTTGTAGAAAGTAAATTACGTGTACCTTTGAGTCGGTGTTCTGCGAATGATATGCTGAAAGGCTATCAAATACAATTTTTGTCGTGACAAAGGGTAAGATATCAGCTTCTGAAAATTTTCTCGCGGGAATGGTGTTACATTCCCAATGGGCTTGTACATTGAGTATCACGCTTCTTAGCAATTCGTTTCCACTTTTAAAATATTTTTCATGGAAAATGTTGGTGAAAAATATACTTGTAACAGAGGTATTTTCCTCGCCTACTTAGATATGTGAAATTAACGACTGTTTGTGAAAACTTTTACACAATTTAATTTTCTTTAAAAGTTGGTACTTAATCTTTTGACCGTTTCCTAGATATCACGAAAATTTTGTTTAAAATTTTTCGTTATAAAGTTATTTTTGTCAAAACATTAGTAGTTTGTGTTTGCAAAAATGTTTTATTTATTTTACATAAATCGGTACTTGATACTAAAATGTTTCGACTCCTTCAATCGAAACAAACTGCGTCGTATTTTCAAATACGAAGTGTAACTTTTCAAGAAAAAATATAGACTCTGGGGGTTATCCCGGCGACATTTCAAGGGGCCTCGGTAACATTTCACCCGGGGGCGATATGTCACGCGCACTCGATAGTGCCCTCTGCCGAGCATGTATTATTTTTATCACCTTATGCAAGCTAGCATAGATCAGCGATGTTGCTATCAGTAACCGTGGGAATAAATAAATTTTAAGTCTACGCTATCCTATTTAAAAGTTAATTATTCCCATGAAATTACTTAATTGTAAATACGAAAGAACCCAATGTTTAGTTGTTACATAAATAATCAATTAAATTTGCAGTCCGTAACCGGTAGAGTAATAGTACAGAAAGTAAGGAACTTAAACAACGGTAATTAAACTCTTAAACAAAAATGTATCAAGCAAACAAATGCCATCATTCCCGCACTAGCTTAAAACAAACAAAACTAAATGTAAATGCATTTGATTGTGACCCTCTTAAAATGTCCCTACTATCTCACTTACGACTTCGGCTGCAGACGATAAATCGGAAGACTCTCGGTGCACTACGTTACCGGGATTGCTCCTATCTAACCAGATTCACGATTTAAGTGCCACTTTAATCGTTTTGTCGCAGAAATTGAATGACCGCCATCCGGATCATTACAAGACCTTACCTTTGGGTACAAAATGTACCCAATTTTAAAGCGACCCATATTTTTCATTGCTATAAATTTCAGATGACAGAGGTCTCTTATCGCGTTATTTGATATTTCTCTTTAATGGATTTATATTACTTATTGAGTTTCAATTTAACATTTTGAATAAGTGCCTTTCAAGCACCCTGTGGAATTTGCTTAGCTAAGTAGGTATAATGAAACTTTGTGCCTCGTGTTTCACTTATATTATTTTAAAATCTTGTCCCTCTTTAATCGATTTGTAAGTTGATTTTGATCTAAGCAGGTTTACTTGACTGCCGAGCTTTATTTTTTTATTTAAAGAATTATCTAGACATTTTTATTATGTTTGGATGATATACTTATCGTGCTTAAGTTGCAAAATGATTAGTGTAGGGTGAAGATACGATCAATTGTGATTGAAGTCTTACGTGAGCCAAGTTCGTGCCTTATCAGATACCATCCACTTATCTACTCTCGTTCTCAGAAGTTTTGATAAGTGATTAAGTTGCAGGATAGTCAGCGTTTGTTAAAATTGTGAAAGTTAATGTCTAATAAACTGCTTGAATCGGTGTTTAATAAGTTATAAAACTCTTGAATAAAATACCTTAAAATTAATTATTATTTCAATGACTGTTAATTTATTTTCACTACTGCCTATTCTTCCGCGACCAAGCCAGGAAAGAGAGGAAGGAAAACAAGGCTGGTTATTCTGTTTAATGACCCTTTTACTAAACAACGTTTGGGAGCATTTTCAATCCCAAGAGTTTTTATCATCTAAATAATCAGATATTTTATAAAGTTTTTTTTAATTACATTTTTAAATTTGTTAATTGACAATTTTTGTATATCTCTTGGGAGTTTGTTATAAAAGCGTACACCTTGCCCTTTAAACGATTTACTAACTTTATGGAGTCTATAAAGTTAAGACTCTAGGTGGATGGGGAATCAAGGCCTTTCGCGTTTTCAAAATTCTTTCAGGGCGTCTGGTCGAAGCGACGCGTGACCAGATAGCTGGCTCTTATCTAGGTCAACGCATTAGCATTGCCATGCAGCGTGGCAATGCGGCCAGTATTTTGGGAATCTATTTATAGATCGTTTGCAACGGTCTATAGATAGCTGTTTTATTTGATTTTTTTGTAAATACCTACTTGTATGATAAAATGTATTCATATTAAAAAAAAAAGCATTTCAGGAGCACCTTTAAATCAACATTATCACAGCATTGAATATTTCTTAAAGTTGGTACCAACATATAACTATTTGAAGGTTCTGTAGCTATATCTTTGTACCTGTAAGTATATACTTGCAGTTATTTATATGTACTTGTGTATAAATTTAGCTGACCGAACCTTTCTTCTTTCATAGATTTGCAAGAGACGTTCAGACTCTGCCAAATCACTTCTATTTCTCTGACTACGAACGACACAACGCTGAGATCGCAGCGTTTCATCTTGACAGGTTCGTAAACTTTAATACGCACACAAGATTATTGAGTCACCACGTTGAATCAAAAGTGAAAACAATTTGTTTGTATGCGAAAGGTAACAGTTTTGCGAGAAATATTTGAATATCAACGATCTTTCTTAAAATAACTTTATCAGATTACCTTTGAACATTGGAACGGCTTCAACGCTTTATGCCATGTTAAATTAACCAATATTTCACTTTAGTTTGAATTTTAACTCTTAGTAATGTCATCGTGGTGTTAGCGCAATAGGTAATTGCAAAAATCCTGCCGACAATACATAAATAGCTTCTAACTTTAATAAATTGTTAAAACCAGGATACTCGGATTCCGCCGCGCGATGCCTGTCGTGGGCCGTGTCCTCAACATGACCACTGAGATCTATGACGTCACCGAAGGAGATATCCTCAAGACATTTTTCGTGTCTCCTGCTAATAATTTCTGCTTCCACGGAAAGTGCTCGTACTACTGTGACACGGGACACGCAATCTGTGGCAATCCTGATATGTTGGAGGGTAGTTTTGCGGCGTTCCTGCCTTCGTCAGATATTGCTGAGCGAAAGGTAAGGCCTACGGGTAGATAATCTACATTTGGGTGTCAGAATTTTAATTAACAACTCTACATTCTTACCTATCGGACGCCCTACCTACTCCAGACACGACACTACTGCAAAATCGAACTAATTTTCATACCATGTTATGTCATCTTAATTATGTTCTTCGATCAGACAGAAATGATCCGAAACCACTAGCAATTTTGTCATGCATAAAATTGATTTGATACCGTGAAGAATTTGATTTCAACTTTAGTGCGAGTACAAGTGAATAGGGAAGCATTATTTTAAATGATTTTTCATGAGATTTGTTAATTTCAGGTCTGGAGGCATCCTTGGAGGAGGTCGTATCACAAGAGAAGGAAAGCACAGTGGGAGATTCAGTCAGATTACTGTGACACGGTAAATTTTAGATCATTCTCAGAAGTTCCAACGAACAGTTACAGAAACAACTGCGAATTATTATTTTAATTCATTCGCACTAGTTCCAGTTATGATTGTTACGCCAATAATGAAATACTACGAGTGAACCAAAATATTGATATGAAATGTCAAAAGTGACAGGAATGTTCTCGCGCACATTGTTGGTTCTAATGAAAACTTTCTGCTACAATACCAGATCTAGTCGCATTATTAACATTGGTATTTTTACGCCACCAGGGGATTACCCCACAACTTTGTTTTCACTGTTTATCTTTCCGTTACAGCACCTAGGAGTGGAATTTCGGAAAATCCATAATACTAATAGTACTAACACCGTAGTGCCATGAATCCCTCTTATTGCGGGAACACTATCTATAATAACTTTTGTATGTGTTTTTTTTTATGGGATATTAACTTGTGTTGGGTGTAAATAAATAAATAAGCACCCGTACACACCAAAACAAATCTGCTCTTACCCTCACTTTGGAATTTACGTTTTGGGCTCCATCAGTGAGTCACGTAACAATATATTATATATTTCAAAATAGTCATCCCTCCAACTTACAGTAATAATAAGAAGATAAGATAAGACGACCTCTGTGGCGCAGTGGGCGAACGCCCGCCTGAGACGCAGAAGGTTGCGGGTTCGATTCCCGCGCGGGATAATGTTTGCATCTGCAAATATTTGTCTCGGGATCTGGGTGTTTTCTATGTATAATATGTATGTATTTACAAAAAAAAACAATGTATATAAGTAGTATATCAGTCATGTAGTTCCCATAACACAAGCTCTGCTTACTTTGGGGCTAGATGATGCTGTGTGAAAAATGTCCAGCATTATATATTTATTTATTTAAAATAATCTAATAACTTTTTAGTAATTAAATACTTTAATCACTTCAAGGTCCGAAATACTCCGCCGTACGACTCCGGCAGAAGGCTTCTTGATCTAATGGACATGTCCATCTTTGACTTCCTCACAGGAAACATGGATCGACACCATTATGAAACCTTCAAGTAAGTTATTTTTGGAGTACTATCTACTGATTCCCATTCTGAAAGGGTTAAAGCTCTACCATAGTTTTCAAACGTGATGATAAGCCAAAGAACCCCTACCCAATGGAGCGATGACATATCAAAGATTGCGGGAAGTTGATGGATGTCATGGAAATCCTTGGGGGAAGCCTATGTCCAGGAGTGGAGATTTTTTTAAATATAAAACTATTATTACCAATTCAAAGTAACCTACCTAGGTTTTTAATCGTAGAACCAAAAAGTCATTTAGAATCATTGACCATCTCTATTAAACATCGGGTTTCTTCCGAACCCTTATAAAGAACTAAGTTAATTTAAGATAACTATAATTTGACATCTCCCAGAATTTCAATTTCACGGTTTTATCTTTCGTAATTATATACGAAAAGTCCATCTTCTTCTTGACTTTAAAAAAATAATTGAATAAACACCCAACAGTCATATACATATTCCCACACTAGGATTCCCTATATCGCGGGTATAAGGAACTACGAGTATTGTGGTATCACAATATCTAGACCCTAAACAAATATCTGCAGAACATGCAAACATTTGTTTCGAAGCAGGAAAACCCGCATCTCTTTCGTCGCAGCTGGCTACTCGCCCCCCTCGCCACCGACGTCGTCTCATTGAAACTGATTGAGTTGGTATTTTTTATTAGGATGTTCGGCAACGAGACATTCACCCTGCACTTGGACCAGGGCCGTGCGTTCGGCAAGGCGTTCCATGACGAACTGAGCATACTCGCGCCGTTGCTACAATGCTGTGTCGTGAGACACACTACACTCGCAGCTCTACTCAAGTAAGTACCTTCTTAATACCCACTATCCATACTCTTAATTAAGTATACTAATTAAATAGCAATGGGTAGACTTCTATAACTTACACTATAACTTTATTTTTTCTATAACTTGCGTTGGCCTAAACTTTTCCACTCAAGTTTTAGAAGTTTTGGACAATTGCTCAAACTGAGAGCCGTCGTCTTGTATTAAAAAAAACAAATACCCTCTAATAACCTATATTTTAAATTTAAAGAAAGAAGAATATTAATATCTGTTTCACAAAATATAGTTACAAATACGAACAAAATAAACAGTTTGCTAGTTTAAGACCGTTGCGAAAGATCTGTAGACAGCAGATCACTACTAAACGGAAGCGTCCCAAAAATGCTGACAGTATCACCCCGCTGAATAGCAATGCTTGCGTTGATCTAAACAAAAGCTAGTTCTTGAGTCATTCTTCATTAATTACTTACTTCGCTATTATTTTAGCACAAAGTGTATCATCAAAGCTTTTATTATTGTCGTAATAACTATAAAGTTTATTTAGGTCAATCAATGCCATCGAATATCAAATTAAAATCATGTAAATTGTAATTCATAAAATGACTGCTTTCAAATTAACGATGATGCTGATCGAATGCAATTTTTGTAAGCAATTTTAACTAATATGTACAGATTGGTTTACAGTAGTTAGTTTACTATAATACTAGTTACCTCGTTAAGGCTTAATATTGTAGTAATGATTTTAGAACTCGTTATTATTTTATCAATCTAATGTTTTATCTTTAAAAACAAGCCATATCGGCACATCACATACTTTCGATAACACTAACTTGTACTTGCAAAATGTATTGTTTGATCGTGCCTCTGACTATCCCCTACTTGATATCCTAAAAGATTTACGCCCTAAGTATCTGAGGAAATCTGCGGAATAAAGTCGTGAGCGTGTTTGTTTTTTGTTATGTTCTCAAGGGTCAATTCAAATCTTTTCTCAAGTGTTCAAGACTATATTTTAGCAGTTGTTTTTTACTGGTCTAAGCATGCGGTTGCCAGTTAAACAGTATATACATATCAGGAAACAGCTATGTACATATTTCTCCAAAGAGTCATAGCATTCATACAACAATGAAGTATTTATCAAGATATCGTCGCAAACAAGACTTCACTCAGTCACTTCACTCAGGTATTCAGTTTTGTTGAATCACAAATATTAACATATTTTGACAGACAACACTACAAACCTACCAACAAGGAACGTTTCCGAATCATCAAAAATAGGGCTCAAAGATCCAATTAAGTTAATGAGAAACAAGATTCTTTGAGTTTTTATAATCCCAGAGATTTGAGATCCAGAACGCTAAATTCCACCAAATCAGCGATGGACCAAATTTAAAACCACGAATTGGTTTTTTAACTGACCTCTTTCATTTATTAAAACAGTCATACTGTATTCACCATGATGAATATCCACAGATACATACTCAGTACGTTGATCTTTGAGCACATGCCCGCGTTTAACAAGTAGTTAGCATTCCACGTGACGATGGGCTTGCAACCAAGCCCATCGCCGATAGTTGTAACACTAACTGATGGCACATGCTTTCGATTTTTTAGTTCTAGGGCATGCCGGTTTCCTCACGATGTTTTACTTCAACGTTCTGAGTACGTATTAAAAATATATTTTTCGATTAGAGAAATCCATTGCTGAACGACCGGTTTCGAACTCACGACTTCTAGATCGGAAGTCGGGGGGTCGGGCCCACTATATAAAATAAAAATACACGGCATATAAAATAATAAAATTTGAACATTTCTCTTCCAGATACCACAACGGCATTCCGTTGTCGAAGCACCTTCGCGAGTCTCTGAAGGCCGACCCAGCGACTCCGGTCCTGTGGGAGCCGCACCTCGCCGCGCTCGACCGACGCATCGCGACTATCCTAGACGCGCTCCGGAAGTGCGTCGACAACGCACAGAACCCACTTCAGAATGAAGTCAACGACTTCGTATGACACCCCCTGAGACTGTGATGGATACAAATTGTGATATAGGAGGTGCAATACGCGAGACTCGCTAGTCGAACTCTTTTTGTGACATAAGTTAGTGAAGCGTTTCTGCTCCGCGATTCTATAAGGTTCGATTCCAAACGAATCTCAAATGCAGTCTAGACTCAAGTAATACCTTTTTTGGCACATTTCTGTTGAAAACTGACAAAAAAATATACACTTAAGTCCAGATTCAATTTAAGGTTTGTGCTAGAATACTGCCTAAGATACCGCTAAGTTGCGTCAAAATTACGCTGCAGTTGAGCTGTCAAAAAATTACAGGAACTTATAGGAATTTCGATAAAAACGCTATAAAATTGCGCTAAATTACGATGATTTTACGACGAAATTTTGTCGTGATATCATCTCTATTTGACGTGACTTCTTAGTGAGAAAATGGGCAGGTAAGTCAAACCATCACGATTTACGATTATTGAAATTAAATATAACTCCACAGTTACCTACGTTTAATGGGCCTTGACCATGCTAAAGTTTTGATTTGACGACGTAATCAATTTTAAAAAACGTTTTCGTATGGTCAATTGCCACGTCAAGCAAACAGCATGTTTGGCAAAGCCATCGGAGGAACTGTGTATTTGCTTTCAAGGCATTATATTTCCAAAATCATAACAGTGAATCGCGTTTTTGACTTAACGCCTGGTCCCAACATTATCGTCCTATTCTTTGGTCGCCGAGACTTTAGAATCTAAAGTTTAGATATAAGATTATTGGTGCCAAAGATTGTCCAAATATTGATGTACATGTTAAAACCATTCCACTGGGTTATTGTAGAGCCATGAATATGCCAAATAGCGCAGCGATTTCAGATTTTGATTGGTATTGTAACGATGTGAAATTTTAAATTATAACAGTATTGATTGTGGTAACGAGGTATAATATATTTCGGTTAGGTTTTAAAACGCTCTCCATCGTTTGATATGTAGGCGGAAATGCAATGATAAATGTACATAATAAGAAAATGCAGTTACTTTAGTTTTTAAGGATAGTTATTAGCTGTTACTTTTATAATCTTGTTACCATAGCTGAAAGCTCAAGAAGGCACATATCATAGTAAGCGTCATACTTTCGGACCACGTCTGTTTATTTTGATAAGGATTTCTCTATTTCTTGAGGCTACCAATGCAATTTTGTCTATGCTGCTAAGTTAGGGATATAAAATTCTCATCTACTTATTTTTATCACCAAATGTTACGAGTAATTGATATCTTTGTCTGTCGATAAATGTGTTTCTTACTAGATCATAATATATTATTAGCTGATCTCATAAAAGTCTCGTAAATATATCATTCATCTCATCTTTTGCTTTTGATATCTGTATCAACATAGCTGGAACAGATTCTAAACTTTAATTATGGAGAATAGTTATAGGAAAAGTTTCAAGTTTTGTGCTTTTATTCGAGGATTTATTTTATTTAGATTAGAGTTTACTTGAATCTGATAGTTTTACTATGGCAACCGCAAGTCCAGATGTATTTATTTTGATCACGTTTAGGTATAATATTTGTTCGGAATAGAGTTGACTTGCCAAAGACGTACCTAAAATTTTATTGTGTGTTCGAATAAAAATTGTGGTGCAAATGTATGAGTGTTTATGTTGACTGTTTACAAACTAAATGTTAAATGTACATGTTTTTGTGTTTTTTCTTTCTCCCACTCTCCTTTACAAAGTAAAAATACGAGAACGTGCAGAGTTTAACCGTCTATCTAGTAAACAGGCGATCACGAATAAGAATATCTTCATGGCCATGTTGTGAACCTTATCAACCATTTTGTTTTAAGTAACTTTCAAGTGAAAAAATCAATTTGATTAACCGAGTACTGACAAAAATTCAACCACATACATCGGCAAATTTAGTAAACTGAAGTGCCTATACGAAAAGTTTTTGTCTAAAGACAGAAACTTTGTCTACAAACCACATCTTATTTTTAATTCCTTAACTTAAAACTCCAGGATGATGATGATAAGAAACTATCATTATATTTTGTCTTGTTATTTTAGTATTTATATTATGTGGTGTTACCGCATGCACTGAACCGGTTCAAAGAACCAAAGTCTTTTCACTTCTTTGATTTTTTCCAACAACTGTTTTTCTTTCAGAACCAGATTAGAGAACTGGAACGGTTTTTCCCTGTTCTAACTATAAACAAA
This sequence comes from Perizoma affinitatum, assembly GCA_961405105.1. Classification (NCBI taxonomy): domain Eukaryota; kingdom Metazoa; phylum Arthropoda; class Insecta; order Lepidoptera; family Geometridae; genus Perizoma; species Perizoma affinitatum. The sequence continues at coordinate 4,522,997 of OY560199.1, forward strand.
AGAAGGAAACAACAAAACCAAATTATAAAGACGTAAAAATATGAACGTATTTGTTGGGTCAATGGTCCCGGTCGTCCCGTCGTCACATAAAGGTCGCATAAAACCCGAGAAACAGAGATGCGTCCGCTCCCATAAAATATCTAACATGAATTGAATAGTAGGATGTTTGATATAATATTTTACGACTTTAGTTTTTGGTTGTTTATATAAGCTGAATCTGCATCACCAAGCTAGTGTTTTTCTGAATGCGATCTCAGACTCATAAAATGAGATGAATGTGTGTGAGAAGTATTCGTACACTGTCAAACTCAGCCTTGTTTGATAGTCTCAGAAAACTTCCAGATCAAAGAAAATAATTCAGTTGGTTATACATACTTTTGCTTGGAGCAGGCACATCAAATAGGGGTCCTGCCTCTGTGAGCTTTGCATCGCGTCAAATATAATATTTAGATGGGCATCAATCAGAGGACTCTCCGCTCTGTATCCGCGCCTAGCTGTCGTTTTTTTTAGTTTCGCGTATTTTATTAGTTCGGTCCATTATGTGTTACCATAATTTTCTTCATTGACTTTTTAAATAACATATATAATTATATAGTTATGTTTTTCTTATTTCACTCAAACATTATTGTCACGAAAATCTTAGAGGGGAACATAGAACCTTCAGTAAAGGAATATTTAATAATTGTAAAGCTCCATCAAAAGTTTAGAGGCAAAGGAAATTATCGTGAAATCTGACGACAGTTGTCGACACTTAGTTCAGAGCCACAGAGCATGATGTAGTTACTTAGGCTGTGCACACAGAATATTGACCAGTTAGTATGGTTTAAGGTCCACAAAGGCTGGACGCCCCTTTCAAGTTATGGAGGTCTATTTTTAAGAAATGTTAATTTACATAATGAGCTGTGGAATCACTCTCACTGAACGTTGAATTATAACCGTCGCGTCGAGGATATTGTTCGGCTCTGTTTAATTAATTTTCAAATTATAATGTCACTATAATCACAAAGACGTTATTAAGATGTTGTTTTACCCCCGAGTCCGAATTGCTGGTACGTGTTTATTATTAAAACAACATTGTTAGGGTCTTGAGGTTCAGGTTTATTTATACACAGCCCGTTTTTTACAGACCCATCAGTCACTACGTAGTCCTGACCCCACACGAGATAGTGTGTCATGAGAATCAGGAACTGCTGGTTTTCGAAGTTCTCACAACTCCCAGACCGAATGTATCTAGGGTGGAATGAACAATTCTAATATTATTTGGGTTGAATGAACAATTCAACCCAAATATTTATTTTGCAGCAAGAATCGAACTTACAACTCTTGCTACTCGCCCGTCGAGCCAAAGATGCCAATTATGAATTATTCCCATCTGTCACCCTGCTCTATCCCCCTAGGGTGAAAGTTGGGAGAAAAAAGTTCGATCTGTCCCCTTTTCTGCAACAGGGGGACAGAGGATTGAAATGATCGTGGTTTGGTTCGATTCTGGATGTTTTCTATGTATAATATGTATGTATTTACAAAAAAAAAATGAAACCACCAAAGAATAAATAATGTTGGTAATTTTTCACACAGCATCATTTACCCCAAACTAAGCAGAGCTTGTATTATAGGAACTACATGACTGATATACTACATATACTTTTTTTTGTAAATACTTACATATTATACCTACATAGAAAACACCAGACACGAGACAAATATTTGCAGATCAAATATTTGTGTGATTCTACGTCTCAGGCGGGCCTTCGCCCACTGCGCCACAGAGGTCGTCGGAGATTGTAGTTAAATACAAGTTTTCTGAAGAATAAAGTATGTGCGATCAGCATAATTAGGAGTTCAATAAGTCAAATGAGCGGACGGCTATCAGCTTCATACATACAAGTAGGTCTTATGTAGGTATGAAGTTGATAGCCGCCCGCCCGCAGCAGGCAATTTAAACTCAGAAGTTGTAGGTATGTAGGTATTACCAGTAAGTCAGATGCACCTATCCGGCTAGACTTCCTAGTACATGTCATGCCCAGGTTACCTGTAGTGCAAGCTGTCCGTTTGAGGGTAGACTAGACCAGTTGTAAGTCGAGGGTAGACTAGACATAGCGACTAACTTTTCGTCTGCCAATTGCATGGCAGCAGTTTACACAAACCAATAAACTACGAGTATTGAGCGAGTTTAGATATGAGGGAACAAATTCAAAACGTTTTATCGAGAACTTTTTTAATAGCATGTTTCTAATCTAGTGCATAGGCGGTTTTCAGTTTATAACATACTTTTATTGGCTTCTCTTGTAACTAACTAACAAACAAACGAACAATGATATCAAATTTGGGAGTAAATTTTAATCCACTTGTAAAAGTTATTTAAAAGTATAGTTCGGATAATAATACTGTAATTTGGTAGCTTGAAGTTGATCTAATGATGGAGTCAGGAGGTGAATAGTGGAACTCTTCAGTGGCTACTAGTAAACTCTTAACTAGTTACTAGTTTACTCTTTACTAGTTTACTCTTACTAGTAATGATTCGTTTCCATAAGCGTGTTTTTTTAAACTACATATTTTATTTAACTTTATATAAGGTAGACACAACTTATGTTACATATACATTGTGTACTTGTTTTCGGTTTTAAAGATATTCATAGGTTTCGTCAGTTTAGGGTGATATTGAAATCATCCTTATAAATGACAACGACCTCTGTGGTGCAGTGGGCGCAAACAAAAGTTTGTATGATCTGTCATGTAGTTCCGAAAATACAAGCTCTGCTTAGTTTGGGGCTAGATGATGCTGTGTGAAACAATCCAGCATTATTTATTTATTTATTTGTATGTGGGAATCGCACCTACACTTCTTGATATATAGGTAGATAGTTTATTGCACAAGATAAGACAAGGTTGGTATTAACCAACGAATATCTTCCAGTTAACCTTTGTGTAATAATAAAACACAAAACCTCCATAATTATGATTCTCTTGCATTGCAACCGGCTTCTCATGTCTGTTACCATTTATCTACGAAACGGCTTATCCAATTGAAATTCAGTTTGGAATTGATTGCTACTTATGACATCAAGGATGCTTCTAAGATTTAAAGCCACTGGTCACTAGGGCTACTGAACAATGAAAAACACATCTGAATTTTAAACTATTGCAAAAATTAACTAACTTGAAAGAAAAAACTAACTTGTCCTAAAGACTTTCATGGCGTAAAATTTGTAGTTCTATACTTATATATTTGAAGGTAGCGGCCTAGTTAGCAAAAAAAACAGTTGAATTAGAAATAAAACATATCAGAAAGAGACAAAGCAGTGTTTAGTAAAACAACTGCTAAATAATCTTTATAAGTGAATCCCTAAGTCCCTAAAGTCCCACCGTTTATCAACGAATAATAAAACTGCAAACAAAAATAAAACACGCTCACGTCTATATAATGGACATTCTCAGATTTGTACCCAACGCGTAGATATTTGAAGATACCAAGTACGGGGTAATCAGAGGCACCTTCAAACATTACATTTGACACATCCCCGCGGTTTTCAAGTTAGCATTGCACGTGACAGGTTGCAAGCTCATCGCCGCATGCAAACTGCGAACAAATTATTGGACGGGCTCGTCTTTTTTATGTCGAGGCTCATCTTAAGCTTCCGTGACCTGACACAAGCGAATGAGACTGACCTAACAAACGAAAATTATCCCGTCTTTATGAAATTTGAACAAGCATTGATAAAGTAAAAAATATTTACAATAGGCTCTGTATCAATGCTTGTCCATACAGCACGTTGTATGGAGTGATTTACGCCGACAATGGCAGAATGTTAGCCGAGCGCCTCTGCTATTGTTTCTAACGATTTATCGCGTTCGAGACGCCACAACAATTCGCGTATTGACCACGTGAGAACAGTGTGCAGCATTGTCCCTCCGTTACAAATGAGGCATGCTTATGACGGGGCTAATTTCACATATTCTGTATATATATCGAGCTGCTAACAAACAAACACGCTCACTACTGTAATCCCTCTGATGTACCTCTCTCTCTCTCTAGTCGTCTAACTCTCCCCCCTAGGGGGGGCTTAGGTAAGGGCCTCGACTAATGTCATTACCCTGGCTTCAACTCGGGGGCGGCTGCCCCTGGGTCAGTGGGTGTGGCCGCTGAGCGGCGGTACGCTGCCATCTTGGCTTTAGCGTTGGCTGTCTTGGTGTTCGGCTGCGGAGTTCGTCGCGCCGAGGAGGTCACGGGGCTGTGGTCGCCACGGTCCTTGATGGTCTGGGGGCCTGGCGTGCAGAGGGGCGAGGGTGTTCAGGTGGGTGTGGCGGCAGTTGTCGGCGCTGTCGACGCGCCGCTTGCACCAAGAAGTCCTCAATTGTCTGGATCTGCACGTCACGGGCGATCACATCATTCCGGACGTACCTCCTCAGATCTATAATTAGTACGTAGATCTGTGATGTTACCAAGTAGAGAGCAGTCCGTGCATCGTAGTTAGCACTTTGCGTGAAAAGTTACAAGGTTAGGAACACTAACCGAAAGCACTTATTTGTAAGGATGTGATGATTATCTTTCGATGTATTCTTCTCGTCTCAAACTACTTATACTTACATAAGCCTATCTTGCTCTATTTGGCCTCGAAGACATGAGTCGTCGTAACGGTCATGCATATATAATTTTCTACAGGAAAACAGATATAACATCCTTGTTTTTTTCTAGGCCATAAATAATAATGGGGCTGCCTCGATTTGTAGATTTATGGTTATTAAAGATATGTAACAGAGATACTGAATCACGCATCGTTACAATGTTCATTTGTATGGAAAGCGGCCACTGATACCCCAAATTATTAGGCGGAGTTGAACTGAACAATTTAACTTTTTTAAATAAAAAATAATTACAGTTACTAAACTAGCACAGGGAATCGTTTTCATAGAAGCGTAGCGGATATTTATTTAGAATAATATAAATAATGATGTATTCCTTTTTTATTCCAAAAACGATCGTGAACTTGACATTAATATTCTAAAATGTGAATTTTCACGTAACGATACGTGTTACTGGCACCGTCTTAATTTCGACTCATTCCGAGAGTCAATATCAGGGCGAGTAATCGGTATCCCTCCGCTAGTACGGTACATGAAAATACCCATTTTATAATATGAATAAGTTATCCTTTTTGGTCCCTTTGATGAAAGGACAAAAAAAATACGTAATCCAGAATTTGAATAGGAAATAATTATGAAGCCTCTGCCTACGGCTTCGCCCGCGTGATACCCGGATAAAAAGTAGCCTATGTATTATTCTGGTGTATAAGCTATATTACTGTAAAGTTTCATTGAAATCGGTTCAGTAGTTTTTGCGTGAAAGAGTAACAAACATCCATCCTCATAAACTTTCACGTTTATAATAGTAGTAGGATGTAGTAGGATTAGGGCCGAGTCAAACTGACGCGGAGGCGATGATGAATACGTTCACGCGAACTTTGACAACCACTTGACAGGCTTTTTTCTTTGATTGCCACCGCCACCGACCGGGTTTGATCGGGCCAGTTGTACATAATACGAGTTTGTACATAATACTTATATCACTATGTATACTTCAATATATTCGCGTAAATTCCAGAAACTGAAACTTTCGGAATAGCCGACTTATGAAGGTTAAAGGTATGAAATTATCATTTATGTTTTTTTTTTAATATCTGTTTAAGTATTTTAGTAGGTAGGTAACATTTGCTGCTGTTTGTCTGTTTGCATGCAGCTGTTTGTCTGCTTTAACACTATTTATTGTTTTGGTGTGCGCACATAAGTTATGTTCCGAACCATATTTAAACTGTATACTAGTTAAATTTATATTTTTAATGTTTGTAACGTGTAATGTGATAAATAAAAAAAAGTACCTGCTTACCATCTCAGATTGATTATGCATTTTTCGTTTTCTTTGTTTTATCTTAAAACTTGTAACTATGTTATAGTTACAAGTTTTTATTGTAACAGTTAAGTTATTTACCTATTATCAAATTATTGAATTTAGTGTAACTTAATCCAAAAATCTAGATCAACCAACGTTCAAACAATGAGGCATTTTCACTGCAAAAATCTAGAGACAGCTTTTATATCTCAAGCCGGCTACAATTTATGGTTATATGCTGCCGATACCGGCCGGTAACGTATTACCATTCGGCTGAATCACAACGTAAGCGTTTACTTTCCTAAGAAGAAGGTGCAGGTTCGATTCCCACTGCGGGACAAATGTTTGCATGTTTTGCAGATATTGCCTGGTCAACTCGTAATTGCTGATACCCACGACAAATCCTAGTATGGGGTCAGGACTATGTTAACAAAAACAATATCAAGGATCAAAATAAGTCCAAACACGATTAACCAATTATCATCTATCGAGGAGTTATGTCGTCCTCTTACGTCTATATCACCCGATCAGCTAACTAACTGCAAAGATCTGCTTGTCGCTATATTAATTTGTTAGTGAAACTTTAAAAGCAGAATTTGACAATCGAATAAATGGACAGCGTTTAAATCTCAAACCTTTTGTCAAAAGGCACAATGGTTGTAACGATCAGTACATTTACGCCAATTTTGACAACCAATTTCCTTTCATCGACCGGGCGCTAATACAACAACATACAAAATGGAGGTATTCCGCGTAGCGCACCCAGATGAAGCGCACCCAGATGAAGCGCACCAAGATGAAGCGCACCAAAGTACTTCCACATAGCGCACCCGTTTTGGTGCGCTTCATTCAGTAGGTATAAATGTTAAGTTTTTATTCCTCGTTGCGCACCAATGACAATGTAGGGTCTAGTGATGGGGTTGTTTTACATCTAATTAGTAACCTATAAGTACTAGGCGTATAGATAAGCGTTGATTTGTAATAATCAGCATCACTGTAGTAGTTTTTTAATCATTCGTTGGAGGTGAAACCGGAGTACTAATATCTTGTCTTCGATCCTGTCCGCTTTTTGCGCAAATCCGGTCTAACGTATGACCGTCCTGGTACGTTTTTATTATGGACCATATAAAATTAGAACATCTCTCAAACATGGACGAAGATTCTACTATTAAACGGAGTTACTAGCTTTTGCCCTAGTCTTAGTCTATCCAGATAGAAAGTAATCTATGTACGAACTATCGGATTTGATTGCCGCCGCGGGACAAATATTTGTATGATCTGTAAATATTTGTCTCGGGTGTTTTATAAGTATAATATGTATGTATTTACAAGAAAGTATATAAGTATTAATTATTAGTGATATAGTTCCCATAGTAAAAACTCTGCTTATTTTGGGGCTAGATGATGCTGTGTGGAAAATGTCCAGCATTATTATTATTATTATTATTACTTTACCTACTCATTATGTAGATTAATACAAACATCCATTATCTCGCATTTATAATATTCACGTTATGATGATGAAAATACGAGTACCTAGAATAGATGGTGTGCTTCAGGGAATGTGCATAGTTTTTATCGCCTTAGCATTCCTCCTAGAATCGCCACTCGTCCGTACTATCCATGTTTTACTAGCAGAACCATTGTACATGAAACCAACTAAATCATTTTTTTTGTTTTTCATGTCAATTATACTCAATGTGTCTGTATTCCAGAGTTCGTACCTTTATCAAATCAAGTCACCATACAAAGAAGTAGGGAAAATGTTATTATGGTATACGTAAACTCGTATGCGAATGCTTTATTTCGAAACTACTAGCTATATATACCAACAAACAAAACAGCATCAGATATTCAAAGATTTAGATAAATGCCGTCGAATATAAATCGGGAACAATATGGAAACATTTGCATAGATTTCTTGCTCTTGGTCAAAATGTAAAAGGCCAAAGAAAATATCAATGAATATCCAATCTCTGTATCTTTACCATGTAGATGGAACTTCGAGCTATAATTCTACTTATAGATATAAGCTATAATTCTACTTATAGATTTGTGGCTTTTTATCGACTATTTATAATTTTATACAATGCAAATACTTTGGGATAGTAGGTAGGTAATAAATGTCCTTAATATATATTCGAAGAGAATAATGGAATATCTAATAAACAGGGAGTGCAAGATAAGGACTCTAAGTAGGTACGAGTATTAGGGAAAATATTTTTTGGATTTTTGACAGAATTTAAAAAGTAATTTCTTAGCAAAAAATAAATGCAGCAGTTTATCCTATCCCAAACGTTTGCTCTGAAGACAAAAAGTTTTTTTCTTTTTTTTTATCTTAAATTTTTATCGGTTTCTCCTTTTTTTTTGACAATTTACATTCCTTGGTCAATAATTGTAATCCTTAGTCAGTAATGGTCAGTCAATGTACCATTTTAAAAAAGCTGTAAATGCAGTTTTCATATATCTTGCGTATACAAAGATATAGGCCGCAAAGCACAGCTTGGCATATGGTAGCACAGATTGAACCGTGTTATACAGCAAATGTTTGAACTTCGTATACAAACTACGCAATCTATCAAGCGTGTTTTGTATTAATTCTAGAGAACTCAAAGAGATTAAAAAATATTAAAGATGTATCTTTAAATATTTCTTTATGTAGCCCGGATGGCATTATTCCCCGGTCGGTTAAAAATTGCGCTGAAAAAAAAAAAAAAATTCGACCGCATTGATGAATTTATCTTCAAAGTTTTTAATTTCGATGAAAACGAGCCAATTGGCTTCAAATTTCAAAAGTTTGTATAAAAAACTTTCCTAGAGAGTCCCATTATTTAGCCACACAAAGGTTGCGGGTTCGATTCCCGCCGCGGGACAAATGTTTGCATCTGCATATATTTGTCTCGGGATCAGAGTGTTTTCTATTTATAATATGTATGTATTTACAAAAAAAAATATATAAGTAGTATATCAGTCATGATGAAGTACCCATAACACAAGCTCTGCTTACTTTGGGGCTAGATGATGCTGTCTGAAAAATGTCCAGTATTATTTATTTATTTTGAACATGTAAAGGTGAATACTTCCTATATTATTTACTCTGTCGATACTCAAGAGAATTGAATTAGTGACGGGTGCAACCCACCGAAGATTATTCAGTGCAATTAAATTATGCACACCCTAGACTAAGTTTCGATCGGTATGATCAAATGTGGGTTAGGTACCTGTGTTTGCATTTCATCGGCAAATGGATCTACTTCTGTTTGCTAGATTCCACCTGAGTTTCAGCACCAATTTACCTGGTTAGGTAGTATTCCACTTTGATTATTAGTCTTATTGCATCGTTTTGATTGGATGGAGTAAACTTTTGCAGCTAGTTGTTTGTAGAATAGGTAGTACCGTGCTTCTCATTATATTATAAGCACAACCTATAACGTTGGAAGAGAGGTTGTCACCGTGAGTCTCATAATAATTTGTATTATACTTATAAAACTTTTTTTTTATTTGTAAACATCCTTTCTGTATTGTGTAACGTCTTGCTTCACCCTCTTGTTACGTAATGTGTAAAAAAAGATTTAAAACATTTTAGAAGGTCAAAAACAATTACAAATAACCACTTACAATCGTTTAGCCGTTTTGGATAAAATTCTAACAGACAAACACAAATAAACAACCTCAGTATTAGAATTGGCAGGTCCTTGAAAATCACATGGAGGTCCTTCAACGCTTGATTTAAATCATCTCATTTAATGGCTCAACGTAGATAGATTTATAGATAGTTTTTTATTCAATACAGCACAGACAAGTACAAAAACACAGAACAATACAAAAGAAAAACAAAAGATCAAATACAAAACGATAATAAACAATATTAATGCTGGACATTTTCACACAGCATCGTCTAGCCCCAAAGTAAGCAAAGCTTGTGTTATTGGAACTACATGACAATTTTTTTATATACATATTTTTTTGTAAAAACATAGAAAACACCCATCTGGGTCATCTGATCTGTTAATATTTGTCGCGCGACAGGAATCGAACCCGCAACCTTCTGCGTCTCAGGTGGGCCTTCGCCCACTGCGCCAATAAAACTAAAAAACATGGTTAATAGGTATGTAATTATTTACTACTTGTAATTAATAATATAGATATTCACCATCTTTAGGTAGGTATAATATGTAGGTGATAACCAGTGCTAACAAGGGCAGTTTGTACTACAGTGGTAAGTATGGGTCAAAAAGGTCAGCTTATTGCTGCTCCGCCAAGGCTTAGCAGCGCTGATTTTCAAATAGGAACTGGAAGGTGAGGGGTGAACTCACGATCGCAGTATCGCAGAAAGAAAACAGTGAAGACAAAGTGAGTATAATAAATAATAAATAATGCTGGACATTTTTCACACAGTGTCATCGAACCCCAAAAAGCAAATCTTGTATTATGGGAACTACGTGATTGATATACTACTTATATACTTTTTGTTTTGTAAATACATACATATTATATAGAAAACACCCAGATCCCGAGACAAATATTTGCATATGCAAACATTTATCCCGCGGCGGGAATCGAACCCGCAACCTTCTGCGTCTCAGGCGGGCCTTCGCCCACAGAGGTCGTCAACTATGGAGTATGGACAAAGACTTTGTGATGAGAAACGAATAGACATGGATAGTTTAAGATCATATATTAATCAGTGAGAGAAGGAAGTGTAAAAGTTTTGCTGCAGCGACCGAAACATCGTGCGTTCGTACATTTTGGTTAGTAATTCATAGGATTTTTTGTATAATTAGAAGCTGTTTTTTTAAGTGTAGTACTAATCGATTTCAGCACACGGACCGGAGGAGGAAGGTCATTCCAGCACCTGGTAGCCGCATATCGGAAAGAACCCCGAAAGGCTACTGACTTGTGCCTCGGCGTTAACAAAGCCATGTGAGTATATAGGTACTTGGGTTTTGTATCGCGAGCTATCGCTGGCCTATTTCAGTTTAGGGAGGAGATATTTTGGTATTTTATTTGCAGTTAGGCCAAAACGTAAGGTTCCAAAGAGGAGATACCTGCGTGCTTTTATTTTTAATAAGTTTGAGGAATGAAGAAAAGGGTTACTTAATATGTGTTCGTGGGTGGACAAGGAAACATAAACGGATTTTGGACTTGCTGAATCAGTTTTACAAGTATAAGATACTTGTAAAACTGATTCAGCAAGTCCAAATTCCGTCCCGGTTTTTTCCCGTCTCGTCTAGTATTGTCTTATATATGAAACGAAGTAAAACGAATTAGCAGCATTCGGTATGAGGTGCAAAAGAAAATTATTTTCATAAAAAACATCATCATCTTATGGAATCATGACTAGCCGAAACTATATGTGGGCGAATTTCGTTTGTTTTTTATTCGAGTAGGTATTATTAAAGAGTAAGCAAAATAACGTGGGCAAGTAAAGTCTGATGATAGAGTATCTGCAGGATAGAAATAAACTTGGGACTGCAAGCGTATCGCGTTATTATTATTATCAATAGACGTAAAAAAGGAGTTCCTCAATGTGTCTGTATCTTTTTTTGTTATGTATGTTACGTGATATCAACTTTTTTTCCAATTCCCGTTTTTCAATTTAGTTTGCATTAACAATAATTGTGAAGCAAAAATAATTGTAGGATTATAAATGCTCTAAAATAACTATGTATCATATCAAAATGAGGCAAATAAAATAATGATCAGTATAAATTATAAGAAAAACAAACTTTTTCCAACTTTTATTTTAACTTTTGCTACATATTTTACAATTAACATGACCTGAACCTTAATGACAATTCAAAACAGTGAATTACACTCAACAAGCACACTACGCGTTTAATGTCCGCTTCTTTTTGCGGCTCGTTCGAAGTTATTATTAAATTAACGTTTACTTTATGGGTTTAAACTTTAATTTGTAATAAATAATCTCCGTCATAAAAACCAAAATACAAATTATGTATAAGAATCCCAATCCGTAAAAACATCCACTAAGAGTTTTCATGTTCAAAGATAGTGCTTTACGTTTTTCGTGGCGTGCTTTCTTCTTCCTCCATTCATAGAGCTGGCCATTCAAATTGTTTTGCGTATAACCGGATTCCATCAAACGCTGAATAACAGTAATGATTTGTTTCGCTGCTGGCCATCCAGGACGCATGTAAAAACACACAAGATAACTGGTTATCGGATCGTCTAACATCTGAAGGCTGCTTGATAGCCTTAAAGTTATCAGTTTCTCGGATGCTAAAAGAAACCTCATTCCATCGGAAATTCTTTTTATTTGCAAAGGAACGTCATATATGTTCAAAATTTTGTAATTCGAAAAATAGCTTGTTTCTATATAAAATTCCTGAGCTAGTTCAATTCCACCATAGCCGTCGACTTCAGTGACTGCTTCTTTGAGGTTTGTAAGAGGTTCTTCCAGTATAGATTTCTGCAAACCATTAACAAGATCTCCCTGAAAAACGATGCGGACTATCATGCAAAACCAAATCCACATCACGAAAAGATAGTTCACCAGCCAAGATTTAGATTCGAATTTGACTTCTTGACCCAAAAATATTATAAACGATTGAAACGTCACACTGCGTCTAAAATGTATCCTGTTTATCCCATACCGTATCACTATATTCACAACAACTATGAATAAAACGAATGACATGATGATACCCTGTGAGATTTCATCCATGTAGGGTTGAATAATTCTCAGCAACTGGTCCCTTTCTCGTCGTGGTGGTCCAAACCAAAACATTTCGATATTTTGAATGACATGTGATGTCTGTGACACTGGATATCGCAAGTAGTCGAGCAATAAAGTAGGGGCAAATATGTCAGATCGATTGTACACTAGATTTCCAAAACAACCTGTGGCTGTACCGTTAATGTATGAACCAATATCTTCATGATCCTTACACAATACCACATTCATTCTAGCGTTAATTTTTTCCATCACCATTTTGATGAGACTCATATCTAGACCAGTGATAGACTGAACAGTGTTATTAATAATAGTAACTATAGAATATGGTATCAAAGTTACAACAGTCACTCTTACTGGACATCCTTGAAAATTCAGAAACTTTTTGGGAAACCAATTGTTATTATCCGGCAGTAATTGGACTGGAGAGTGGTCTCCACAAATTCCATTTTTGTATGGATAGTATATTGAAAGCTCTATGTCGTCTCTTTTATTTTTGTTGAGTATTATAATATCAGCAAGATCATTCTCCCAAGCTTTTCTTGTTATAGTTGACATTTCAACATCGTTTGTTGGTTGGGTAAGAACTAGTATAAGACGAATAGGAATAACTGTATCTGGTTTCAGCAATGCCATAAAGATGGCAAATTCTTCTACACCTTTCGCGAATAATACCGTCTTTTTGTATCCAAAATGTTTTTTGAATTTATAAAACTCTTCATGATTTCCATTGTGCATTGAAGTGAGGACTATTGGTCCATGGATTTTTTTTATGAATTGTGTAACTTCTTCTAGATCGCTGGTTGCTGAGAACCAAACAATAGAAGTAACCATATTGTGTTCAAAGGTTGAATCTGCTATAAGAAGAGCCTTTTGTATTACTGTTGAGGTCTTCAAGCAGGATGATAACGTTGTTTGAAGAATAGACAATATTATTAACTCATTTTTTTTATAGAGTTTCATGGTGAACAAAATGTTTCACCATAGGTTCTCACAGGTTTGAACTGATGTATTACTGAAGTACCTAATACTTCAGGAATGTATGGGTGGTTGTTTACTGTTACTTTGCTTGAGTGCAAGTAAATAAAATAGATAAAGGTACGTAGAATAATTATAAGCTTTCTGTTGTAACTACTTACAAAATTAAAACATACCTAAGTACATAAAGTATAGATTGTTGTTTATTCTTACTTAGCTTTAGTGAAATCAAATAAAGTTGACAATGACTGAATCAGTCTACACTTAAAATATAATAATGAGGTAAATGTATTCCTTTGTTACTTTGTAGGGGATCATTCCGAAAATAACAGGAAGAAATGTCCATAATTAAAAAAAAATAACTTGCTTATTCTCATAGACAAGCGTACCTATATCTGTCTGTCATGCTCGTTTTTGTTATTTTATTATGTAGTAATAAAATAAATTTAATATAATCATAATGTTTAATCTATATTTTAACAACCACCAAGTATTTTTGAGACTTATAATTTGTGCTATTGCGATATACATAGTTACAAAACCTGCCCAAGTCATATACGTCGTCTATTATCGTCTATTGTCGTGTATGTATAGACTTGTCGTTCAGTCGGTTTTTCGATAAGTGTGGTGTGAGTAATATAAATGACATTCTTCTATCAAATGATACACACAATTTTATGGTAATTAAAGTTGTTCTGCAAAATTTCAGATACATGTTCTCGTCAACGCCATCTATCGTATTTTTATGAACTATATTTTATAAGACTGCTCGATTTGATCTGGGCGAATTCCAGAAAAAAAATCCTGAGATCCGGTACGGAAACCGGATGGTGGCCGTCCCCCACGTGAGGGATTTAAGGATTCAGGCTCGACCATAAAAATCAATTAGTTCGTAACAACCTTTACACGTCCCCGTTGCTGCTGGGTTAGTGGCGCCCTGCTCAACTAATATAGTTCATAAAAATGCAATAGATGGCGTTGACGAGACCATGATATCTGTAGCGCAGTGGACGAAGGCCCGTCTGAGACGCAGAAGGTTGCGGGTTCGATTCCCGCCGCGGGACAAATGTTTGTATAATCTGCAAGTAATTGTCTCGGGTATTTTCTATGTATGATATGTATGTATTTATAAAAAAAGGTATATAAGTATTATATCAGTTATGTAGTTCCCATAGTACAACAAGATATGCTTAGTTTGGGGCTAGCTGACGTTGTGTGAAAAAATGTCCAACACTTTTTATTTGATTTTTATCTGAAGATTTTGCAAAACAACACGAATCAAGGTCCGTAATTATAAAAAAAAAACTTCCTAATTCTCATAGACTCGTAGAAAAGCTTAAGGGTTATTCCGGGGATTTCCGGAATAATGCTTTATAGGGCGATAAAAGATCTAAACTCTATTCCGTAATCACTTAGGCTATGTTTTGAAGATAAAAATAAGTATAATTATTATTAAAATTTGAAATTATTATTATTATTAAAAGTGTTCATCCACACTTAGGGAAATCACAAGAATTTACGACCTCCCAAAAAATCAACATTGGCGGGATTTGAAGCTACGACTTCCCGCTTGGTACGCGGTGGCTCTATTGACTAAGAATATTTTTAGCGTACTAGCCTGGTCGACAATATCGGGATCAATAAATGAATAGGCATAAGATAAAACACGTATAAAAATACTTGTGTATGCAAAGATCGATTGGACAAACTAAAATTTATTAACCAAATCAGTAAGAGCACAACTACATAAGTACTTCGTGTAAATTTTTTGAAAAAACTAATTTTCAATTAACTGCATTGACACTTCAAATTACATAATTTATTAAGGGTCACTCAACCACTGAAACTGGTATGTATTAATATCGCACATATTTGGTACTCGTACCTGGAAGGAATCACATGACGCTTTAGGCGTTTTTTGTGATTTGTCCCAGGCGTTTGATTGTATAGACGATCACACATTGATCAGGAACCTACACCATTGTGGTATTAGCGTTGCTCTAGACTTTCTCACTTCCTATTTAAGTGACAGAGTTGACGTGAATCATTCTCTTAGGTCTCTAGTTACTATGGGTATACCGCAGAGATCAATTATGTTAACCGACTTCAAAAAAGAAGAAGGTTCTCATTTCGTCTGTATGTTTTATAGGGTTCCGTTGTCAACAAGGAACCATTATAGTTTCGCCATGTCCGTCTACCTGTCTGTCTGTCCGCGGCGTAGCACGGATACTCTTAGTATCAGAATTCGGCATGGATTAGATTTATTACGTACATATTAATCACGCCGACAAAGTGGTAAAATTAAAATCTGAACAATAACGTTAGTGTAACTTCTTACAGGTAAAGAGAGAATATTATTTTGTGTGCAATAAAGTATTTTCTATCTGTTTATATAATTGTTCTCGCAGTCAGAAAAAAAATTGAGAAAATAGAAGTATTCATTTAAATTATTTTAATAAGAAAACATACATTTCATACTTAGATAAGTATGTGTATCTCTACATCAAAATGCCGTAGGTAAGACCAAAGTTTCAAATATATATCTTTTGTTTTAATTTTAGAACAAAAAAATGTAATCAACCTACATTTGTAGGTTAATTTTACAGTATGAATAAAAAATCAGTCTGGTTGAAAAATTATGGAAATCCTTGAAATATTTACATTAATATAAGTAAACAAACAATAATAAATTAGAGTAAACAATAACTTAGCAAACAGATTCAAAGAGTTCATTATTAATTGTGCTGTTTTTAAATACCTATTATAAAGTTATGTCAATATAACAATTTTATTTAGAATGGACATTGAAAAATCATTGGTAAAAAATAGTGTTAAAAATCTCAAAAGATTAAAAAACTAGTAAAAAAATTAACATTGTTGTATAAACTTAAGTTTAAAGCTTCATCCGTGCAACAAAAGCAAACGTGTAAAAGTTTTTTTTTGCAATGCAAGGCCGAAATTAACTTATTTGATTTTAAAATTGAAGGCTACTACTAAGGAGTAGTTGGATATACCACACACTCATATGTAAGGACATATGAGTGTGTGGTATATCCAAAATATATCATGGACCTTACACATGTGCAAGCATACTTTGAATATTAAAAAAAATAACATTATCCTCCTCTCTGCGTGAGGACGGCGTCGACCAACAACAAGCCTCCGTTTATAATGGCCAGCGAAGCCTTAGCCAGGTTCTTGTCTCGAAGATCACTCTTGCCATAATGTTGGAATCTGAAAGCACAAAGTACATGAATCGTTATTTTTTGAATATTTTAGTCCTTTTTTACTTGATTTTCGTGTTGTTAATATATAGTTAACTACATTTCCTGCCAACTAACATCCTTACATTCACATTTTTAAAATAAGAAGAGAGTAGGAAATAATTATATTGTTTTTCAAATCTTGGGAAACAATTTGACGCGTTCCATATCATCAGGTGAGCTCTGGTGACAAACTTAGGGAACTGATCTGGTAATATAGATGGAACACAGTTGACGAAACTTCTCAGTGTTGGTAATAATAAGATGTTCAGTTTTTGGGTGTTATCAGTCGTGGTACCAAACACAAAATTTCTAATATGCTCAACAACACTCCTTAATTTTTTAGCTAAAGGCTTATGACTAAGAAAACGCTAACGAATAGGCGTCAAGAAAAAACTTAGCGGCAATTATTTGGCATAGGATAAGCTGATGATTCGATTTGGATTTCGCAGGCCAACAGAAAGTGGTTGTCGTCTAAGGGCCCGAGGCATAAAATAAAAACTAAGCGTAAGGTATTTGATTCGTTCCGTTCCGAGAAAGCTCTGTGAGTCTCTTCTTCCTGTCCGTGCGAGAAAGGGGAGAAAGAAAGAACGATATGTATGCAACGATTCGACAGTTTTACATTCTAATTCTTACCGGAACGTACCCAATTTAGACCTAAACGGCCCATCAAAAGCGCCCTAAATCGTACTGTTAATACAGTTGCTAGGAATTGATGCAAATCGAGCCCAAACTCGACATAATGCGTGTAGTCCCCTGAGTTTAGAAGTTAATTTCAGGGGTTTAGTTTAGTGTTCGTAGGCTTCAAGTTGACGGCGTCTATAGAAATATTGCTTACCTGTCAATAATTAGAGCCCCGCTGGCTATAAAGAGTGCGACACCGACCAGAGAGTAGAAGATATCGATGCGTTTGTGGGACGGAGTCTGCATCACGTAACCTGGAACATGCAGTGAAAATAATGAAATCAGAACATTTACTCGAATACAGGACTTTAATACATGATGTAAACATTGTCATAGGCTTATGTAAATGTGTTCCCATTTACTATAATTATTGAATGCACATTGAATGTCATGCATGACATGAGATATCAGCAACAAGTACCACATAAAATTACTATCACAAGTGTTTATTCTGATGTCTATGACCTGAATGAATAAATAAATAATCAATGCTGGACATTTTTCACACAGCATCTTCTGGCCCCAAAGAAGCCCCGGTAGTCTGTTCTTTTATTATAGCATTTTATTTTTAGACAGTATTGCTTACTAGGTCATTCAACAAAGTAGAAATAGCACAAAGTGATACAACGGGTAGTTGGTCTAAGTACTATGAGTGATCTCTTCCAGACAATTGAGCTGTTGCACGATGAAAGAGATCTAATAATACTACCATCCAGCTTGTTATGAGCCTTTTATGCCAGATATTTCCTTGCAATTTCATACTTCGAACACGTTTCTTCCAAAGTTCCTTAGTTCTTAGCCTCAATAATTAATTACCTGCAGCGGCACCTGCGAAGATGATGAGGTAGCCCACGAAGGTGCCAGTGACCAGCATGCCGATGTCAGCATCACCATTGTAGCTGTGGTAGTGAAGAGCCACGCACGAACAGGTCAACGCCTGCAATAACAAACATTCACACAATCATGTAACACAGGCATAACAAAGGCCATCAAAGTGGGCCACGTCCTTCAACCGAATTTATGGCACACTTTGAGGGTTTGTTATTAACTATTTTTATGGAACGCAGAACCCTTTTGACGTCTGACGTCATCGTCATATTACATATCACAGCATGACGTCATGTTCCAATGTACTCGCAGGAAGGGTGACATCAGCTCTCTATAAAAGACTAGGCGTAAACGATTACGAGGTCGTCCACTTATCTAACCTTGCGACATGCTCGGACTTAACAAATTGGGTATTTTCTTCAAAAAAATAGGAATGATAATGGCTTAATTTGCTAGTCCAAATATCATAACAGTCATATGTAAGTGATTTTTTGTGCAACTGATTTCACAAACACAGGTTATTTTCATACAATTGAAATTATGGTTTGGTATTAGGATATTATTACGTCAAAATAATAATAATGTAGGTAAGTATACTATTATCTTGCTAATTATTCATTGTTTTAAATAGAAAATCTATTGGCAATAGCATGAGTGAACACTGAGAACCCAATACAACGATTTTGTCGACGAGAGAATATAAAAATTAAGCCTTTCCGTTAAATAAAAAAGAGAGAGAAATATTTTTCTTGCGATTTAGATAAGATGGTTGTCTTGGTACTAAGCCTGTTGGGATGGTTTTTCTCTGATGGTTCTATTGTTTTCCTGATGTAGGAAATATGTTAACAATAAACAATTCAATTATGAATTATTCAAGATTGACTAATGCTTAATCTAACCTTGGGGTCGGAAGTACATATCAAATGTGTATAGCTGATGTAATTCTAGCTTAAATTAAATTATGACAAATGTGGTCACCGGTCACGCCTATGATGTTAAAACAATATTAATTGGCCAGTATACGTATCGTTTATTTACCCTAAAAGGGTAGATTAGTTGGTACATACATATTTACATATCCTATAGAATATACCTACATACAAATAATAATAATACGTATATAACGATTAACTAGCAGCTCTGAGACATGGAAAGGAAATTTTTGCATACCATAACTTTTTAATGTTCTTATAAAAAGAGGTAGGGCTTTTCATAGTCGTACAGCTTGCACCGTAAAGGAATTACTATAAAATTGTGAACTATGGACAGGGGTATGTAGTTGAGTTGCAAGAGATTGAGTTGCTTTGAAAACTGTTCTACGTAAATTACACTACCTAGTAAATTACATTAGCACTATAGTTGGGCATACTTTAGAAGAGTTAAGTGTATTCCTATATCGCATATGCTTGTTTGTCAAGTTTGATCGTTGATATATTAATTGAGGAATATGAAACGAGTACAGTTGAAAATAGATGATGTCTGCGGAAGTGTAAAAAGAGACATGCCATAGATAGAACACAAATAAAAGTTTTTTTTTATGTTTTTTAAACATAAAGAATAAATATATGTCATTTGATTATTTACTGATAATCGAAGAAAAATATAAACCACAATCTATTGTTGTTACATTTTATATTATTTACGTGTATAGGTTATTATCAGGTATTTATCAGTAAGTTATGTAGGTCAATACTATGTTTGCTTTCGGAAAAAGTGTTTTTTACACCCATATATATCTGATATGTTACTTAACCTACTACTGAGAAATTATAATTGCAATAACACATTAAAATAAGATTTATTGACCTGTTCGCCGTGATAACTAACATGGGGCTTGAATTTTAAGTAATCTGTGATATCTACTCTAACACTATTCATTAATTTTGCCAGTTTAATTTTTACCTTGGTTTAATGCATCCTCGTAAAAACCGTGAAAATAATAAAAATATGGTCTGAAACATAGATTTATATAAACTGTCATTAGATTAAGGCCCGAAATACACAGTAGTAAAATGGAATGTTCGAGAACATGTTTGCCAACGACTTGTACCTACTCATAGTTATCTATCGAATGATGTTAAATCATATAGCACTAGCTGTTGCCAGCGTCTTTGCATGATGGAGTCGTTTTTAATGAAAAAAAAAAGTTTTTTTACCCTGTTATCACGCCTTTAAATTCGAAAATCTAAAAACTCTGAACCACAACATTTTTTTTTTGATAGTAGCTACAATTCAAATTCCTAATTTTCAAATTTCAGATTTCTAGACTTAGTAGTTTTGGCTGTGCGTTGATAAGTCAGTTAGTCATTCAGTCAGGACAACGATTTTATAAGTTTAGAATAGTTTCAATAAAATAACAAGATTATAACTAGGTAGGTAGGTACCACATATTGCATTTAGTATAATAGGTAGTGGTACCATCCTTGTATTCTTTTTCACATGACCTCGGTCGATATAAACCATTATTTATATTCCACATAAAGAAAGTTAGGAATTAATTATGCAGACAGTATGCGTAGCGCGGTAAAACTTCGTACGATCCGAGAAAATACAGTAACTGTCGCGGGTTTGTGGGTAACTGTTACACTCAAATTTTACCCGCGACGCTGTCAGGGAACCCATATACTAGTTTGCCGTAAGGGGTTGACAGTTATTGGTATGTTAGTGTGTAGCCATTTTTAGGTAAAGGAACCCTTAAAGGATCACTTCGTTGTCCGTCTGTCTTTCTATTTGTCTGTTTGTCTGTCAAAACCCTTTTTCTTAGCGCGTGAAGGTATCAAGCTAAAATTAATATCAAATACTTATGTCATCGGAGCTATGAGCTGTAAAAAATCAAGCTTCTAAGTCAACGCAATCAAATAATACAGTCATTTATGCAAATAAATCAAAACCCATACTTGCCTTTGACCTAGAATCATGAAATTTGGCATGAAGTACACATGGATTTGTTGCTATAACAGCTATAAAACATGTTTTTTTTTTCAATTAATAGATTACTCTTGCCGTTGAAGAATTGACCGCGACTTATATCGATGAATGGGATATTTTTTTTACTACATAAGTACCTACAAAGTTAAGTTTGTCAGTCACCCCGAGTTATCTTTTCGTTAGAGCAATGTCTGGTGATTTTAAAGGTTCACCTAATGTTAACTATTTTGGTTAACATAAAAGCTTGTACGGAACCTTCCGAAACGGGTTATCTGATTGAAATGCGTTTGTAATCGACTTCAAGGATGGCTATTATATAAGGTTCGTAGTGAAAACACGTCAGGGATTTTATTCGCAAAAATTTATAGTAGGTAGTAAAATCTTTACGCATTCAAGTTTTATAATCCTCTACAAATGGCGTCGCCTTTGTGGCACCTAGATAAAAATTAATCTTATGTCTTATCCTTAATCCTAAGTTTAATCTAAGAATGCGCCCGTATTAATTATGTGTCTGTTATTGTCTATTTAATTGAAATCCCAAAAGAGGGTTATTCTACACATTATTCCAGTAACAGTAATAAAAGGTATGTAATAATGAGTTCCGAAGACTACTCACCCGACCTACTTACTCGACAGGGCTCGTGGGCGGTTTATTGTTCTGTTTGTTTACGTTACGGTCTGTCATGGTGAACGGATGCTGTGGGTTTTTAAATTATCTAGTTTACCTATCTCTACCATGTATCTTCCAAGAAGTTAGGTACCTACCTACATTCTAGGTACCTATGTACACCCTAAGAACATGCTAAAAAATACAAGTGTCAATATTTTTATCCTGGTACATAGAATTTTTCAGAATACATTTCACTATTTACTATTTACACTACTTTACATACGAGTATGTATAATATAATGCAACAGATCCGAATACGTTAGAATTTGATAATTTCAACGTCCAAGTCTAAGGGATGCCTAAGCTTAGTGCAGACAGGCATTTGTGTATTTTTTTTTTTTTTTATTGGTTTTTAGTGGCTTTGGTATCACTGCGGCCGTTAGGCCTATTGTGATCGCCACTTGTTTATTTTCCCCACTGGGGCGTTCATAATTCACCTCTCAGCCCTGCCGCTGTTAGAAACTGCAGGATCTTTTTGGGTGTTGAGTGTGTGAGTTTTAGTTCATCTGGGCTAAGAATGTGTTTTCCCAGATGAAGGCTACGCTTATGTATCAGTGGTCCACACTCTCCTAACAGATGAAGGGGCGATTCGTCTGCCTCATTACAGAGTCTGCAGGTTTGCGTGTCACTCAGCCTTAGTTTGAACATGTGCTTGTTGAGGCGACAGTGTCCAGTCAAGGCTCTTACCATAGTGCGAAGGTTGTTTCTGTTTAGCGCTAAGATTTGGTTGGTATACCGTTTGTCAAAGTCTTTGATCAGTGCTTTAGAATGGTTCATGCCTGGAGAGTTTCTCCAAAGATTGGTCGACTCTTCAAAGCATGAGTTCAGAAGGGTTCTTTGGGCTAGGCTTTTTGGTATACCACAAAATGGCTCTGGTCCCATTTGTGTTCCGTTGGCCCCTGCACGCGCAAGTTCGTCAGCACACTCGTTACCTACGATCCCAGCGTGTCCCGGTACCCATCTTAGCACAACTCTGTTCCTCGAGCCCAGAGAGTTCAGTCTTGACAGACAGTCTTCAACTAGCCTGGACGTGATAACCTTCGAATCCAGAGCCAGAAGGGCCGCCTGACTATCAGAGTTGATGTAAATAGTATGGTTGGTGTAGCGCTTTTGCAGATTGGTTTCTGCACATTCTAGGATGGCGTACACCTCTGCTTGGAAGATGGATGCGTGATTTCCCAAGTTTTTGCTACTTTTGAACTTGGGTCGCTCTACATATACTCCACAGCCTACATTCAGCCCCATTTTGGAACCATCTGTGTACCAGTTGAGACACCTGTCCTCACAGAGTGACTGGCTGTTCAACCAGTCTTCTCTAGAGGGCATTACCACAGCGAAGTGTTTTTCGAACACATGCCGTGGCAGCATGGCATCAGTTGTCATGTTCAGTACGGGTGATTCCAACGTTGAGTCTTGTAAAGATCTCAGTTTCTGGGAAAGCCAGTTTCTTCTGCCCTGGATGATTACCCTGTACATGCTGGCTTTCGCCTCTTTGTGCATATGTACCTGAAGAGGCGGTAGTCCAAGCAATGCATTGAGCGCTAATCCAGGGGAGGTGGACATGGATCCCGTGGCCATAAGGCATGCAGTTCTTTGTAGACTGCCTAGTTTTTGTATTGCGGTAGACTGAAAGGCTTTTTCGTACCATACCATGGAGGCGTATGTGATTATCGGCCTCACAATGGTAGTGTACAGCCACAGTGCAATCATGGGGTTTACACCCCAGTTGTTGCCCATCAGACGGCTGCTAGCCCCCAGGGCAATCTTAGCCTTTTTTAAAACGTTGGCCAAGTGTGTATTCCACGTCAGTTTCTGGTCGATCGTGACGCCCAGATATTTAACTTCAGTGGAAAAGGTTATAATTTTTCCATTAAGCTTAGGCTTTACAAGCTTGTCTAGCCTCCGCCTATTGGTGAAAGGTATAATCACTGTTTTGTCAGCATTAACTGAGAGGTCACTGTTGACACACCAGTCGTTGACAGTGTTCAGAGCTTTTTGCATAATGCTCGAAATTGTGGACTGGCAGAAGCCTCGCACGACGATTACAAGGTCATCTGCGTAGCCTTGAGCATCGATTTGTAGGTCTGCCAGTTTATGCAAGAGTTTATCCACAGCCAGAGTCCATAAAATAGGCGATAGAACTCCGCCTTGTGGGCAGCCTCTAGCCGTGGAAATCTGAATAGCGGTTTGGTGAAGGGCTAGTCTTGCTCCTCTATGTGTGAGCATTGCCTCTATCCATCTGGTGGTAGTAGGGGCATTTGTGTATCATTGTATGCAAACATACAACATACAAATAATAAATGACACACTGTTGATTCAGTTTACGCGTCAGAGCATAACGCAATCTCCAGGAATAACTCGGATTGACTGCTTGATTCCATTTTGTGATAAGCATTGTTGGTTCTAATTTCAAGAAATAAAACTAAGATAGGAGACCATAATTTTGTTTTTTTTTTTTCATGTGTAAATCCAAAAGTTGTCCGAGTATTGGAGTGCTGAAACTTTTATTTTATCCATATACGAAATAATTTTCATTGAAATCTCATCATGGTCAACCTAGCATTGTGAATTATTTTACGTATCTCCTTTATACCACATAACATTATATTACAAGTTCTAAGATCGAACAGTTTAAAAATAAACAGGGAATGGGTACACTGATAACGAAGTCGTTAGCGAGGTAAGGTTACCTACTACAACAAGACTACTACATAATAAAATAACAAAAACAAGAATGTCGGACAGATATACGCTTGTCTATGAGAATCAGCAGTTTTTTTTTTTAATTTAGGACCTTGCTTTTTATTTTTACAAAATAAATAATAGTACTTACTAACAGTTCCACCAGTTGATAAAATACGAAGTTGAACTATTTAGAATTGATACAATTATTTAGACTGAGGTATTTATATAAATGTATTTTTTATTTGCACATTTAAAATTAAAACGAACGAAAATTAAAATTAAGTTAACAATAGGCGCACTTAATGCTAAAGCATTTTCTACAGGCCAACCCAATATGTTGTGATTGGCGGTAAGCGTGCTACAATTTTTGTTCATAATATTAATCTTATTCCCGGGATACATCAGGAACCGTGCCGAAAACCCGTTCTCATGTACACCTACCGACCAAGGTCAATCCACGTACCTATAAAGATACCCCAATGGTATATAGGTATAAGAATACAGCACCCCTTGTTCACATTATTATTATTTTCCTTCTGCTTATGGAAAAATATTAATCAAATTAGAATTCTAGGTCATACCTTGATGTATAATAGCCTAAAACCTTCCTCAAGAATTGTGCTATCAAATTGGTTTTTTTTTAGTTCCAGAGATTAACGCGTTCAAACAAACAAACAAACTCTTCACTTCAATATGGATATGTTTGTATAGAAAATCCGCTGGTAATTTGTCCCGGTAAAGAAAGTAGTGGCCCTTTCGAAATCCATAATAATCCAGTCAATGAATAGAAAGCCAGCAGTCATTGCCCTAGCGATAACACGATAGTATTTGTACGCGACTGTATTTAATTTGTTTGCTAGCAATTGAAGTTGTTTGGAATCAAATGTTTCGTTTTGTGTCAAAAAAAAAAACTCAGTCGTTGTCGTTGAAAATTTCAAACTATAAACAAAATGTTTTAGGTCTCAAGATCAACAGGTGAAGCATAATGTAATCGGAGTAGGCCCAGCACTCCAAAATAAATCAACGAACTTTATGTCCAACAATACGATAAAGTAAAAATATTGTTTTTATCGAAGCAACTCACCAGTTCCAAAAACTTGATAATAGACAATCGACTGACAGCCATTTTAGTTTTATGAATTCGATTTTAGAACGTTTTGTTTAAAACGGTTTGTTTACACTTTCACACGAGCGTGTATAGCCAGTTGTACACTGAGACTGCGTAGCGTAGCAAGCAAGCAGCGACGCACGACGGCGGCGTGCTCACCCGCCTTGAATGGCGGAACACCGACCGGTGAGATCATACTCGTATACCCATGCGATCATTTGCTAAAAGACTCGTAAACATAAAACTAAAATAATAATCTCATGGTCGAGATTGAGGGTTCGACCCAACATTTTTCAACCCAATAGGTATTTTGCTCAGTTCGACCCAAAACATTTTATTCAAGTTACCCTTTCTACCCACACCTACTTATTCCTAATTTCTATTGTTTAAATTAAATTATGTGTTTTAAAACTATTAAGGCACAACGTAGGTAATATACCTACGTTGTGCCGTTTACGACATATTTTTTAAGTGATCTACCGATAGACGATCAATCGGTCATTCATAAATTATCTTAGCTTGTTAACTAGTTAGATACTGTAAATAAGACTTGTTACCACCCTTTAATTTTCCAGTGAATTTTCAATACAAGGTTGAATTATAAATCTATCATGATTCTGGCTATCGGTTAAAAATTTTGAATAAGATTGCTAGAATATACACTTCCTACCTATTATCTTATATTCACTTCCAAGTGTAGGATAAAGGTTCTAGTGAATTTTTACAAATACGTGAATGTGGTTACCCTATTGCAATCCAAAAAGTATAACGATGCTACTCCGTCTACTTCCACGCATTAGGAGTGATATCATCCAGTTGTGGATCAATAACGAAGGGGACGTCTGAGTCCTTAAGTATTAGGTTGGGGAAAAAGTCTTTTCGCATTATTGTATGTATGAACTTGTTTAACGCTTGCCTATGGGGACTCGGGATTCCACAGTCACAAACACAGGCGTTAAAGTTTAAAAACAGGTATAATACAGAAATAAACAAAACACACGATAAAGTCATACAAAAGAAATAAATCAATGGAAAAGGAAACACGATTTTCACAACACAAGAACAGTTTTACAATAAATGGCGGTTGGTCGGGTCGCGAAGGATTCGCGTAATTGCGTACGCGCGTTTCGCGGCAAAGCTCCGAGCCAACTCCCAGTCTGTCGCCAAGCGCCCGCGTTCCATCACGCGATGACCCGAGTAAAGCCGAGCATCTCCGAACCATAGATCTTGTACATTTGGTGAACCTTGAATGCGAACGCCCCGCGTTATATCCTCCCCCGATAGCCCTACTTAGCGCCCTCGCAGTTGGGCTAGCATAAAGTTAGGTGCCTGCGCGGTCTACGACGTTTACGCTTCTTCCTGATTGGAGGCCCGCACGGACCGGCGCGGTGCGACACGTGATGTTCTTTCTTTACAAGTCTTTGCGCGCTCGCTATCAGACACGTCTTGAGGCTGGCAACCTGTGCTATTCTATATGGGCCGTCGCGGCGTAGAACATACGCGGACTGGCCACGACCTACGTCGTTCTTCCCCTTGGGACCGGGTTCCGTTCTTCTCGTAGAGGTTACGTTGTCGGGTTCGTTCTTGCCCTTAGGACCGTTTGACACCGGTCTCCCCCTAAACGACACATCGAATCTGAAATCGGAGTCACGTGTGGAATGGCTCCTCTGCAGCTGGAGTGGCAGGGCCTCTCTCCTCTTACGCAACTCAAACTTTCTCTCGGCGTCAGGGTTATCCCCCTGCACAAGAGCCTCACCAATACAATTTTGGTCTAGACCTACGGGATAGTAAGTAGTGGTCTCATTGACAAGCTCTTTACGACACAACTGCGCTGACCTAAGGTCAATGAACTTAATCTCGCGTTTCTGCCCTAAAGTATACTGCGCAGCAGACGCGTCCATCGTACTCTCATGAGCGAAATCGTAAAGGCGTTCGGGTTCATCCGCGAACGACCACCTACCGCGAGTGACGTCTACCACTATTCCTGCTCGAGACAAGAATTCGACGCCTAGGAGTGTCCTTGTTTCGTTACCGGGTAGTACCAAAAACTCGGCTGCTACTATGCGACCTCCGATGGTCACTGGTACCTCAGCCTCTAACAACTTTCTTTCCGAGCAAGAACCGTCAGCTAGTCGTACCCTAAATTGTGATTCGCGAAATTCTACACCTGCGCTCAATAAAATTCTATGTAGCATCGGACTGGCAATACAGTTCGTGGCACCGGTATCAATAATAGCCACACCGCTACGACCCATAACATCGATGTTTACGAGAGGATGCGTAGCACTTTTGTGGCCGACTGTACTACACGTGTGTAACGATGCTGTCTTGACCCCCGACGTACTTTTGACTCCAGACCTTGACGTGGGACACATCTTCGATGTCGGACCTACCTTGCTATCGGACCTACTATTCACGACGTCGGACCTACTATTTACGACGTCGGACCTATTCACGACGTCGGACGACCTATTGTTCACGACGTCGGGCGTACCTACGACGTGGTACCTGCTACCTACTTTACGATAATACCTAACACTATCGATGAATGCGGTGTTAAAGTCAATCGCCTTTTTATTATCCCCGTTGCAAATATCGCATCTCGATCGGACCACGCCTACTTTCCCACAACCGTAACAACTAATTACGTTTTTCAAGTTGTTATCTGTACTAGCGTTATCCCTATTGCCTACTGCGTTATTATTACTCGCAACCGGTTTCCTAGACTCCGCTTTCTCCCGGTTACGGCACTCGTCAGCAGAGTGTCCAAGCCACCTACAATAGCTACAACGGATTCGCCTAGAAGAACGTGGCGCGTTCGCATTCGGGGAAGAACCCGCGGGTTCGTGGCTAGAATTACCGCGATCCCCGGCGTATGCTGTCGATTTGGTAGTTACAATGGGACTTGCACTTGCCTGGATGCTCGGCTTTACCTTTCCGGTTTCTTTGGCGGCATCCTCCGCGACACGAGCCTTCTCCAGTAAATGGTCCATATCCACTATGGATTCCCGGGGAATCCGTTTCCGTATCCGGCGATCGAGGAGTCCGTACACGATGTCCACTTGGACCTCCTCGGCCAACCGATAGGGCAACTGGGCCAGAAGGGCCCGTTTCTCACTAATGAACTTGTCACTAACGATGTCACTTTGTTCACTCGCGAAGACTTCTCGGAATAGTTTATGTGCTGGCCGCGGGGCTCCGTACATGGCGCGTAGACGCAGCTTCGCGTCCACCCACGTGGTGCATGCGCCGCGCACGCCGCGCCACCACACGGCGGCGTCGCCGGTCAGCAGCATGGGCAACCCGCGCAGCGCGTGCTGATCCGACACGCCGGCGCACTCCTTGTACACCTCCACGGAGTCCAGGAACGCCTCCAGAACTTCTGCTTCGCGCGAAGTACCGTCGAAGCGCGCAGTGCATCTCGTGAAGTTTCCGGCTGGTGATGACGTAACAGGGCCGCTGTTCGCGAACATTGGCGAAACAGCGCCCGTTGCAATTGGTGCTGACGGAGAGGACGCCCCGGAGTGCTGATCTCCACGGGGTGCCGCCAGGAACGCGCTGATGAGGGTCTTGTTAGCCTCCGCTTGCGCCCTGGTTATGGTCTCCATCAGCGATGATAAAAACTGTTCTGTGGGAAGCGGGAATCCATGCGGCTGCGTTGGCGCCTTGCCGGCAGCGACATGCTCGACGACGCTGTTGCCATCGGAGTTTGATTCCTCCCCCGTGAGAGTGGCATCGGGTTCGTGTTCCTTTTCATCCTCCTGCTGTTGGTGTCGAAGCTTTTCTTGCCTCGTGGTCGGCATTTTGGACACGACACGACGAGCGTAAGAATGTCCGTATTCCTCAACTTTCAGAGGAAGGTATATGTTTTGTATGACACACGATCCACGGACGTAGTTGAGCGCGTGGTTCGGCCCCACGTTGGGCGCCAATTTAACGCTTGCCTATGGGGACTCGGGATTCCACAGTCACAAACACAGGCGTTAAAGTTTAAAAACAGGTATAATACAGAAATAAACAAAACACACGATAAAGTCATACAAAAGAAATAAATCAATGGAAAAGGAAACACGATTTTCACAACACAAGAACAGTTTTACAATAAATGGCGGTTGGTCGGGTCGCGAAGGATTCGCGTAATTGCGTACGCGCGTTTCGCGGCAAAGCTCCGAGCCAACTCCCAGTCTGTCGCCAAGCGCCCGCGTTCCATCACGCGATGACCCGAGTAAAGCCGAGCATCTCCGAACCATAGATCTTGTACATTTGGTGAACCTTGAATGCGAACGCCCCGCGTTATACTTGTAATAAAATCTCTTTGGCTATACTATTTGTATCTGGCTGGTTTTGGTATCATTAAAAGTTTAAATTTTAAAGAAGATAATTCCAAATTCAAATTAGGAAAATGTGTGATTTTTATTTGTTTTTCGTACTGTCAAGATGAGTGAATCTAATGAAGAAATTCGATACATTTTAAAATTTTACTACAAAAAAGGTAAAAATGCAACGCAAGCCGCGAAAAAAATTTGCGATGTTTATGGACCTAGTGCAGTGTCTGTGAGAGTAGCACAAATTTGGTTTAAGCGTTTTCAATCCGGAAATTATGATGTCAAAGATGCACGTCGCTCTGGTCGCCCTATTACGGATAAAATGGATGCCATTTTTGAAAAAGTGGAGCAAGATCGGCATATCAGTAGTTACGACGTAGCTGAAGAACTGGGAATTGACCACAAAACAGTTTTGGCGCATTTGAAAAAAACTGGGTACACAAAAAAGCTCGATATTTGGGTACCTCACGAGCTCACTGAAAGAAACCTAATGAACCGTGTTCTCATTTGTGATTCTTTATTACGACGTAATGAAACCGAACCATTTTTGAAGAAGCTGATAACTGGTGATGAAAAGTGGATCACGTACGACAAGAACGTGCGAAAAAGGTCGTGGTCAAAGGCCGGTCAGGCTTCACAGACTGTGGCGAAACCCGGGTTAACTCGCAACAAGGTGATGCTGTGTGTGTGGTGGGATTGGAAGGGCATTATTCATTATGAGCTGTTACCACCAGGCAGGACCATCGATTCTGAACTCTACTGCGAACAACTGATGAGATTAAAACAAGAAGTTGAGAGAAAGCGGCCGGAGTTAATCAACAGAAGGGGTGTGGTTTTTCATCATGATAACGCTAGACCTCACACATCTTTAGCCACTCAGCAAAAATTAAGAGAGTTTGGCTGGGATGTGTTAATGCATCCGCCGTATAGTCCTGACCTTGCACCTTCAGATTTCCACATGTTTCGGTCTCTTCAGAATTCTTTAGGCAGTGTCAGGTTAACATCACGAGAGGACTGCCAAAACCACTTGTCGCGGTATTTTGAACAGAAGCCCCAAAGTTTTTATAGCAATGGGATCATGTCCCTGCCTACAAAATGGCAAAAAGTTATCGAACAAAATGGTACCTACATACTTTAGTTAAATGTAAATAAACTATATTAAAAAATGTTTTGAATTTTCTTAAAAAATGCGAAGAAACTTTTTCCCCAACCTATTATATTATTGTGTGACGATTTACAACCTAATAAGTATCTACTTTCTCTTTGGTAAATGCAAATAAAATGTACATCCAGCATTCTAAAATGCTGGATGTACAATGTTGAACCACCTTTTATTCTAAATAGAATCATAATACCCATAATAGGCAAAGTTGAACAATATTAATCAACATCTTCTGGCTTTTGCCTTACGTTACGTGGGTTGGCACAACGTGTTTTCTTCTTCCACCTCTTCTTTATCAGCTATAGTCCTAGTATTCACTCATTTCTTACCCATTTCATCCTTCACACAATCTATCAATATTTTCTTTGGCCTACTGTCTACGTTTATATTTAACATCGCTCTCGTATGACTTTTTAACCTCTCATTATATGCAATTTGGTAAATTTTTACTCCTCATATTTTCTACCAATGAGTAAAAACCAAGTTAACTAAGACTTTACAAATATTTTTTTAGAAACAACCCTCCTGATGGTTTTGAAACGCTGATAGAAAATACACCAATTTGCAAGTTAAGATAAGTAAAATCTATTAGAGTCAAACAATAGCTATTTGATTACTACGTCTATAAAAATGCCAGTGCGTAACACTTATAGGTACCTACCTAAATACCTGTTTGATAGTCTTTAGAAACTCATAATATTTTAAAGATATTACTCACTCCGTAATAAAAACAAGCATAGATACAGACCTACCTTAATTACGCACGATGAATTCAGTGAATTATTAAAATTATTCGTATTTGTTATGACATCATCTACAATCATCAATAGGGTCATCTTATAGCCTACCAAACATGACAGATTTTTTTTCCTACTACATGCAATACCATTCTTATTTTTAAGCACATACCAAAATAAGAATTTTGACGATAAGCGAAGTGGTAGGTAAAAATTAACAATAGAGTCATACCTATCTAAATTCTAAGCTATCTCAATCTTGCTTACAATTACTCAAAGCTCTAAACAATTTGTCCTTCAGTTAAAACCGTATTGTATAATAACGACTCTATTTTACTTGAGGTTTGTTTGATTACTTCGTGCTAATGGTGCTAAATAGAAGCATGGGGGCTAGACGCAATTAGAAGATACAAACACGTAAATGTAGTTGGGAAACGAGGAACAATGATAGATTGATCATTTAAAGATTTTGAAAATTAAAAAAAAAACACGAAAACGATTTAATTTCAGCTGGGAAAAATCCTAGTTTGATTGCGTCTTGTCCTGCAACTTGTTGCTATCATTTTCATGCAATAGTTGTTGGTCAATTTAGTTCTCACTATTTATATATTATTTTGTCTACAAAGTCGAGTAACTTTCTCATCAAAGCTATGCTAGAGCCATCTGTTAGAAACGCAGTGAACTTGCTAATAGCCAAAGAACATTGTTGGACGACGACGCAATATGTCATCATAATCTATGAACCCTGAACCATCTTAATTTAGTTGGTTGCTGGTCACACAGATGGCTTGGCAGTACAAGTTAAGTATCTGAAAGTATTATTATAATAGCAGGCTATATATAGTTTCGAGTACCTACTAAAGAAGATATATTAATGGAAATAGTGATGTTGAGATATTTTAGAGGTGTTTTTCCAGGAAAAAATCCTTTCATTATAAATATTGTCGTATTAAAATTCCGATCTAGACTCGATCTCAAGATTGGCATTCTGCTCAAAATTGTTGTTTATAATTATTATGGTTAAACTTCAAAATTTAAATTAGAAGCTGACCAAAAATTAATCAAAGGTAAATTATATAGAATAGATGGATTATATAACTAGATAGATCCAGAATAGTAAAATAATAACTTGATTATTAAATAAATAATATGATTCATGTATTCAAATATTTTATTTACCATTCGTAAACAATACAAAATTGATTTAGGTTAGAACAAGAAGTTAGGTAAATACAAAATTCAGAAAACCGAGTAGGTATTTCATTCTATCCTCACAAGACAAGACTAGTCAAAAAATGTAAACAGACCTTATTGGACAATGGTAACAGTTTTATCATCACCGACCAGATTTTATAAGTCCCATACAGACAATGGTAATATAAATACAACCGAAAAATCTTCTCATCCCTTATTTGTTTTTTTAATATTGAAATAAGGTCCAATAAATAAAAAAACGAAATGCATCCATCCACTGCACCGTTTTGGTTGAGATTAGGTTAGTCTTCGACCCCAGCCCAGCATTAAAGTAATTGCAGCCAGTAAATAAATAACAATAGTTCATAACAAAATTTATTGACTTAGCTACACGGGTTGCATGTCCTGATTGACTTAGTACGATAGCTGCTTCCGTCCCTTTGCGCGGAGCAAAAGGCTAAAAGCGCGTCTATAGTGAAGAGCGCAGCGGCAGCGAGGGCACAAACCGCCGCCGCTTGTGCGTAGTTCCGGCGCGGGCAGGCGGAGATGTCGCGCCAGTGGTGCAGCGTCAGCGCGCCGCACGCGCCGAAAAGCACGCCTCCGCTCGCAGACCACCACGCGTCTATGTACGCGTCCGCAGCCGCCGATACTGCTTCTCCTGTCAATTTAACATGAAGAGTTTTACAGACTTAGCTGCTTCTTCGATAGAAAACAAAGGCTGTCCATAGGTTTTCCTCTCCCGCGGTTACCTTGCATTTTTATTGCTTACGTATCTTTCCATTGCTGGGCAAAGTTACCTCTAATTTTTGTTACCTACCTTAGATGAGGAAAATAAGCAGTAAAATACACTAACTACAAAATTATTAACAGAGCGCTATTGATAACTACAATATCATTTTCTAGCTGTCTACAATACCTGTAGCTATTCAGTTGACAATCTAAAATGTACCACTACTTATAAATAAACACTTGAGAGGCCATCAAATGTAAACACCATCTAAACCCGTATCTACTGCGTTACCTCAGATATACCAACAAAGAGCCCAC
Organism: Perizoma affinitatum; assembly: GCA_961405105.1. Lineage (NCBI taxonomy): Eukaryota > Metazoa > Arthropoda > Insecta > Lepidoptera > Geometridae > Perizoma > Perizoma affinitatum. Next base: position 4,557,187 of record OY560199.1, read on the forward strand.
CAATCTCACATCACCTTCAAACACTGGTTTCATCGTCATATTCTTCCGAGTCTAAATACGCAAGGCTCAAATCGAACAGCATTATGAACGCGTTGAGAATAGCCAAGGAACCGCCCAATAGCGCCGCGTTGAAGTCGCCCGTTTTAGGGTACACAGAGCCTCGAGTACGTGCCGAGAGGACCAGCCCACCGCTCACGGAGAAGAGAGTGATCCCGAGCATTCCAAAGTAAATGTCTTGGACGAGGTCCAGTGGCGCGAATATCATCTCCCCTGGAGAAAATAACGGGCATTAAGAAAAAAACAGGCTGGTTCTCATTGATTCCAGCGATGGATCGGCATTGTACGCGAATAAAATATATTTCAATTCAGTGGGTCCGATGCTGAACCAGTGGTTTGCTGGATTGAAAAACTGGCTACTAAAATTCAGCCTTATGAATTGAAAATAAAAGCAGTTCCAAAAGAAACTTCGACGTTTTAAATCAGAAGATGGAGTTTACATCTCCAGAAAAAAGGAAAGAAATCCAAAGCGGAGAAAGTGTTCAAAATCGCTTTAAAATAGAAAATGGTTGGAAGAATTTTGAGGAAATCGAAAAGTATGTTTGTTTAATCGTAAAAATATGCTTATGGTGGTTTTTTGTAAGTGGCGTCTAGGCGAGTTTCATTACTTATTTATAACAATTCTATCATTTTCCTATGTTAATTCGAAAAGCAAAGCTCTAAAGACTATTTTAAAGCTTTTATTTTGTACGTGGCGTAAATACGATTTTTATTACTTACTTATCTACTGCAACTCTACCCTGAAAGCAATATGTAAGTCTACAGAATGTCTTATTAATAAGCCAGTTTTAATCGTTTATAGTTATTGATTATAAAATACCAATTTACTAAAAACAAAATCAACTAAACATCTAGCTGAGAAAGATTTTAGCGTATTATAGTAATAATAACATCACTAAGCCCACTTTCAAACGACTTTTTTATGATAATTATTTGAACTCAGTCATCTGAGATGTATTAGCTGCTTTTATTAAATAAATTAATATTATTAAATACTTACCTCTTCTAACTTGTGTTTCGTATAATATTATTTTATCTTCTATAAGTACGATTGTTTTTGTTAACTCTTTCCATATAGCGTAAGTAAAATAACTAGATTATACTCGTAGTTTTAGTATTTTAGCACGCCAACCTCTGTTTCCAACTGCTAAGGATGACTGGTAATAAATGCTGTACGGCATTCAGTCCTCCTTTTATCCATAGTTTGTGTGCAATAAAGAATTAAAAAAATAAAATAATCTTACCGACAATCTCTCCCGAAAGGACAACCACGTATCCGATGTAAGTTCCGGAGCACAGCAAGAGCGTGGGCACGTCTGTCAGATCGTAGCTGTAGTGGTGGAGAGTTAGACATGATATTGTTAACATCTGTAAATACAATTCATTTATAAAAATAATAATCAATAACAATGGATTTTTTTTTAAGACAGCTCAAGACTCTGGGTAGCATTGGCATTTCTCAAATAGTTAGAACATGAGTTATAAAAGTGAGACTTACTAATTCAAAGAATTTTATAATACAGGTTGGTATTAACATTTTGAAAAAATAATATGTAGGAAATAACACGGAAATTCGAATTGTTTTATTACTATCACATGACACTAAAACTAGACAGACAAGCACAGACATTTACCATCTTGGCATTTGTGTGACATTATAACTTGACAATAAAGAATTGATCTAAAATAAAAAAAAGAGTAGGTTTCTTTCAACCATTGTAGGTCTTTGGTTAAGTATATATGTGAACTATCCATTCGTTAAGTGCATGATCTTTGGCGTGTTTGCTCCTTACCCGCTCGCTTGCTTCTGGGTGCTACAGAACCCAAGACTTTTGACGCCAAATTGCTCCTGGGTGCTGTAGGACCCAATATTTTTTTCGTTAAGTTGCTCTTGGGTCCTATGGAACCCAAAGGCATTTTATACATTTTATATTTTTTACTCTATTTCTACCATACCTAGGTGGTTATTCACTTGTTTTATTACATGTTTATAATGTTGGGAACGTCAAGCAAGTCAATGTAGCAACCACTTGGAACAAAATAATGTCAAAACATTCGTTGTTTTGATCAGTACACGCCGTCTGTCTGTTTCTGTGAGCAGTGAAAGTGATTCGTTTTTTTAAATATCCCGTAAGTATTCAATTTTCATGGTATTATTGTGTGTTAGATATCAAAAGAATGCTAATTTCAGGTTCTACTTGGATACAGTATTTTTAATCGTTTTTGTTACAAACTGTTCTTAATTTCTAATTTATTTCGATGTGGTGTGGTCATGGTAACAGTAGGCCGTTTCTTGTCGACTATTTCCTGTGATAAATAAGCATTCTGCGAATTATGCATATAAAATAATTTAGTTTTATCTATTAGTTATTGGTTTTAAACATAAATTTGCAGATAAATGTTGAGATTAGGACAAAACAGTTGGATTCAGACGCACATCTACTTCAAGAATCGTTTCCGTTTCGTTGGTAACAGTAGGACCCAAGAGCAATTCGCGTTTTTGGGTGGATAAGGCTATATTACACTTTTGGTTTTGGTACTTCTTAGTTTCAAATTAAAAAGTAACTACGTAGATCGCTTTTTCAGCAAGTACAACCAATAATTACTACGGTAAACTATATTTTTTTTGGGTATTTTTTAAACGAACTAGGAAATCGTTTATTCTATAGGTGAAATTAACTATATTTTTGTTTGGTAGATGATATTTTTTCCCCAATCTAATAATTATTGGTATATTCATAAATTACTCCAATTGATTTCCAGTTTATATTATGTATATTTTATAAGATTTTTAGGTAGGTATCTTTAATTTTGAGTATATTTTTTATAGGTGCCCAAAGGAAAAAGGTCAGGGAAAGGAGAGTGGCGAGCAGAGTTTGGCTCCCAAACGGCTTATTTTTACAGGACCAATACCTATGTATATTTTGTTAAAAACACTGACTTTATTAAAATAAATTAAAAGAAATCTGCTGTTTTTTTTTGTCACCCTTATAAAAATGCTAAGGAAACTAGGTAATCGATTAGGTAAATAGTTATTTTTATCACTCTTTCTACAAAATATTTTAAATTAAACTTTTCATCTTACTTTTTTATTAACTACTAATTAGGTTTAATGTACATATTTAAAAATTCGATTACCTAGGTATATTTTATAAGAAATAGATCTGGATTTATTATTATCAAAATAGTGTAAAGCAAGCCTTATCGGCGGCCATCTTGCATCTTTTGACTGGTTCAAGGTCAAAGTACGCGCAAAATAAAATTCTATTTTGTTTTAATGTACATAGAAAAATAATATTACAACAAATTGTTTCCTATTTTTAAATACTTTATATATATTTTTATTCTATTGTTTTAACTTTTAGTCAAAAAGTTAAGTCTAAGTGTCTGAATTCTGCTTTTGAAAATAGCATGTTTTTTTCAATTAAATGTAGTCATATTTCCTTTTTCATACAATAGTGATACGAATTTCAAAGAAATGGTAAAACCTTATATATGATATTATAGCTATTGAACTAGTCTTTCTGTGCATGTTATTATTTTTAGTCTACACTCTCATGATATAGTGTTAATCTAGTTTCAATAACGAGCACCGTTTTGCGGCGTAATGCGCCGAACAAGAACTATTTACCAATTTTGAAAAAATGTTTCTGGGATTTTTTTCTTACTACTTCATTTATATTTATGATTAATTAGGTCAATTATAGATTAAAGTATTTTATTAAATAAAAAAATCTATATTTCATCGCTCAAAATAATGAAATAAAGCTATTTTACTAAGTCGGGTGCGAAAATATTGTAAGTGTTAACTTTCAGCGCTGATTATTTAATATTTTATTAAATGGTTCATTGAGCTAATTCTTACAATAGATTCGTTAGGGGTTTCCCTTTTAAAAACAGTTATTGGTTTTAAAATGCTCCATTTGAGACGGTCATAAATTGTATTTTATCACTAAGTGGCATCGAGTTGCGCGCGTTATTAAAACAGGGACAACTTATCGATGTGTCAAGTTTTGCGCGCATGTATTTGAGTCGTTTTGGTTTGGCGCAAAAGCAAGCGAGCGGTTACTTGGCATTGAAAATAACTAATAATAATAAATCTATATAAATAATAATTAATAATAATAAATCTTTATTTGTAACTAACGCAAGAACTTACTTAACATAGGTAGGTAATAATTTAGTTACATAAAATCAAATAATTATGCATTAACTTACCTTGATTAGTCTTTACGAAATAAGTAAAATAAACTTTGATAAGGTTAGTAAACAATAATTTAGAACTCCAAACTAGGATTCCTTGTGTCGCCGTGGGGATCAATTAAGACTTGTGAATCAACAACTATATTAAAAAAAATATATATCTATGATAACATTTTCTGCAGTTACCTACCACTAGATCTCTATGATTTTAATACTTTAATAAATAGTAATTAGTTATCTATTTGTAGTGCTTAAGGTCAATTTATGTGATTCTTGTTCTTTATGAGTACCTATACACTTCATATATAACCTTTGCATAATTTCACCAGCAACGTGTCTTTCGGCGTCTATTGCAGCGCCCTACTGACTTCTAACAATAAAACCTTGAAGTCATACAAATCGGTTGCATAAAAACTACATTTCAATCGGCAGTAGTTTTGGAGATGAGGATAGAGAACCTCTAATGCATAAATGAGCTCCTTACGTCACGGGTGATACTTAAAATAATATGTTCCTCAGTCTCTAGAGTTTATAATAGTATATATCTTGTGGTTGGCTTTGAGGACACAATGATACATTCATTAATGGCGTTGCAGCTACTGCAGGGAAAAGAAAAGTTGCAAGTACGCTAACGACTTTATGGTTATAAAACCAAAACCTATACTTATCACGAAATAAGTACGAAAATAGATTTGAGGAGTCTTCCTCATGTGGAATAACAAACGTAACAAACTTGTAAATCATACAAACAAAACATCAACGGGATAGTATTATAATCACAAACGCTCAGAATCAATCGGCATTCGGCACCTAGAATCTATTTGGAAGTTAAATAGGTATAATCTCGAGAGAGCAGCATCTCATTCCGTGACTGTTAAAAGTTCAAGGAGCTTCTATATTGCTTTTATTTCCTTCTCGTACAGCGTATTATTGCCCAAACAAAGGTAGGCACTTATTGGCATAGAATTGTAAATGGGCTTTGATGGATTCCGAAATTATAATAAATCAAAAGGGCATATTTTACCAAGAAGTAGGTAAGTAGACCCAAACGTTGCGACCAACAATAATATTACTGATGATGGATGGTATTCGATACGTAAAAAAAAAACACCCAACACTCACATATAATAATATACATAGTCCTGACCCCACACTAGGATTCACAGTGTCGTTGGTATCATAAACTTCGACGTCTTTGGCGTAGTGGGCGAAGGCCCGCCTGAGACACAAAGGATGGCTTATTTTCACCGCGGGACTCGCGTCTGAATGTTTTATATGTATGTTTTTACAAAAAATAGGATATAAGTGGTATCAGTCATGTGGTTCCCATAATATAAGCTCTGCTTACTTAGGGGTTAGATGATACTGTGTGAAAATGTCCAACATTATTAATATTATGTCCCACAGGGAATCGAACCATCGCCAAAGAGGTCGTCATATTTAATCACTATCAGCCTAAGTGTATCGAAAATACCCTAAGAACAAGTGATTTTCTTCCTTATTAGTCAGAATCAACCCCCTGAAATGGTCTCTACATTGATCGACGGTAAGTTATATTTACTAATTAGATATGTGACACATATCATAGGTACCTACACTAGATTGTTTAACTTCTGTAGCAAACTATATAATATATATATATATATATTACACACAACGATATTATTTATTTATATATCTCAGCATTATTCCAAGCCAACTTTATTCAAGTTGCGGATATTTTTTAGTAATATACAATTGCGTAGTGGGTCGTGATATTGGTTCGTGAAATATGGATCATATCGGAATATTCGAGACTGTTAGATATAACAGTGAGGGCATTACCTCCGAGGAATAATGTTGCATCAAAGTGCCTGTTGATAGGTTAAATTTACTCAGCTATTTGCGAAATTGTTTTATGCTACATAATTTTCGTGAAACGGCACGAGTCAATAACATTATATTTTATTGACTACCGGTATGGGAGTCAAGGCTGACTCGCGTGATCCGGCCGACATGGTAAAACAACCTTAACATGGTAAGTTAAGGATGTCTATGCACGTAACTATGCCCTTAGTTTAGATGTTACGATTGAAAAAAGTAACAATAAAATTTAAGGGCATTTAAACAAAAACATGAGTTACTGTGATTACTTTCAAAAACTGTGATTGTTCAATGACTATACTTGTTCAGAAATTTTCGTCCTGTTATTTAGCCACAAATCATAATTTTAGGTAAACCTTTTTCCTTTTTTTAGGAAATTGACGAAATCAGGACAAAAAAAGACAACTCCTAATCTTAAAAAAAAAGTAAAACATACAGGGAGGTGATTCGGCCACGGGGGTATAAACCTGCTCCTTAAATATCATGGTTCCTTGATTATTATAATATAGCTATAGACTTTTATTTAGTAATTTGACAAAACCAAGTGTTAGTATTCGAATAAGCGGCGATGGGCTTGCAACCTGTCACGTGGCATGCTTACTACTTACAAAACGCGGGCATGTACCAAATGTAATGTTTGGACGTGCCTCTGACTACCCCCTACTTGGTATCCTCAAAGATCTACTCACTGAGTATGTATCTGAGGATGTCCACCATGGGGTAGACAGTCGTGAGCGTGTTTGTTTGTTTGTTTTTATATGCATACGTAACATGGTTTTTGTACCCCCTGTATGTACCTTACACTTAGTGGGCATGCGGGCATCAGAGCTCTCTACCAATTTACATCATAGGATATCTTCCCGACTATGCATTCGGGTATGTATTTCACATCTTCAAGTGATAATCATTTTTGGTAGGTTCTGGAACAAACGTCTCAACGACTAGTCTCCTTTGTAATCATATTGTAATATGCCACATAGGTACGTAGATACGTATACTTATAGGTGTGTCTATTGCTTGACATGAGATGATTTATGAAAACATTTTTGTTAGCCAAATGGAATTTTCAACATCATTATGTATGAACACTTAGCAAGTAACCTAAGTCTTCTCAAATTAATGTCACTAAATGGTGACATTTTATGTAAGGTTTTGTTTTGTATACAAAACGGTATACTTGTAGCCATGTTATCTTGTGTACAGATAATACATACCATTGTATAAAGTAAATATTGCCATCTGCCGATATACAATAGCCACTCAGTGTTAATACATATTTCATGTATTTAAATATAATTATAAGTTTAACGGGTCTTTATCGCTTTTACCTTTTTTATTATATTCCCGACGTTACGACTGTATTGCAACAGCCGTGGTTCAGGGATGACGGGATGAAAGGTAAACGCGATAAAGACCCGTTAAACTTATAATTATGTTATCTAATCGCGAAAGTTTGAAAAATACTATTGTATTTACATAGTTTAGCATAACTCTAGACCACCCAGCAACAATTCAACAAGTAGAGTAGAGAAAAGTACCTAGAGCAAACAATCACAAGGTGAATCCAATAAAAAGGCATTCAAATATTTAAATCTTCAATGTATTTGTTTTAAAACAATAAATTTTGCAAGTGCAAGTAGCAATAACAGCGTACTTAGAGCAGCGATCGGAACACGCTCGTTTTCAAGTAATAGTGGATGACACGAGAGGAACGCCGAACGGTCACGGACGCGATCTTCATACCGAGCGACGAGAATCTATGGAAGTTTCGTGTAGCGCTTGGGTAGAGACGAACATCAGAATTGTGAAAATTGAGTCTAAGAACACCTAATTGATATATTATGAAAAGTTAAAAACTATATATTATAAAAGTTTTTATTATTAATATTTTATATCAGTCACTTGTGCCTCACTTTTAGGCAAAAGCCTCAAGATAAGCCTCAACTAATTGAAGTTAAGAGAACATTACATTTTAATTTTGTAACGTAATTATTAGTACCAATAATTCCTGTAAATTTGAATGTGTACTAATAATTTTAATGTTAACTGTAGTTCTACAAAACGATTGCAAATCGCATTACAGAAACAGGCAAGCAAACGAACAACCTCCATATACATAATATCTGCTCCTTACGTCACGGGTATAAAAATATAATATATAAATAAACGGTCACTAAACGATAACGTCACTGGGATGCAATACGAAAATTTTGTTTGCGCTGCATATTATAACTTAGATAGTATAAAACTTTTTTAGACATAAAATTAAATCCTACATACTTGCCTAACCTACAGTGACTTTAATTTGTGTAGGGAAAACGAGAAGGTTAGTATTGGAAAATGTCTTCTCTAGAAGCAACGACATCTATTTGGGATATCTCTCTGTTTTGTGCGACATTTATGTGAATACACCGACCATATTGTCACCCATTGAAAGTAATCTGAAATACTGACTTAGAATATATTATGTGCGCATTCACACTTGCTTAAAAACGGTGAAGGAAATATCGTGAGGAAACAGACATGTCGTACTAAGCATTAGAATGCGTGTGCGTTCTGTTAGTGTTCCAATAAGAGGCGATGAGCTTGCAACATGTCACTTAGAATGCTACCTATTTGAACACGGGCATGTATCGTGTGGACGTGTCTCTGACTACTCTCTGCTTGGTATACTCAAAGATCTACACACTGACTATGTATCTAATGATATCCATCACGGGGAATACATTAATTAGAGTGTCTGTTTTTTTTTATTTAAAAAAATATACATGATTTTCCTACGAGTTAACGCAATTTCAAGACAATTTCTATTGAAAGTGAGATAAACTAGCTTTTATTCTATTTAACTAATATATTGCAAGAACAAGAGGCGTTTTCTTTTCTAAAACTTTAGCAATGATAAAACTTTGAAAGAGGTTAACTCAGTTCGCTATGTAACAAAAGTTCTTCCAAGAAAATAGGTATACAACTCAAAGGTTAATATCTAGAAGTAGGTTTAATTTTAAACTTTGATTAAAAGGAAGCAAAGAGTTTTAAAAAGCGGTTTGCATTTGCACTCTTTATTGCAAAAGTTGGATTCGTCCAAGAGAAGGTCTTAATTATCGCCTTTTGCATTCTAAACTACGTACTTTTTATTTTATGAACTATTTATCACTATTGTTTAGCAAATACAATCGTTAAAATATTTACATTTATTTAAGTAAATGATACAGGTACCTTTACCTGCAATAAATGAATCTCAAAGTTTATTTCACATCCTAAAATAAAAAAAGTATTTATCTTAATTAATAACGATTCAAAATGAAGAAACTTCCGAAAATACCATGGGAACTGAGCAACTTGAAACTGAGCGTTTGGGAAACAGAATAAACATACATTTACTGTAAACGTGCGCCTGAAGTCTGAAAATAACGTATTTCAGTCACTCGTTTCGAAACTTTTACATAGTGGCATTACGTAAGTATGGACTAACCATTTAGAACAGCGAAGTCCGCATATTGCATTGTAAGTTCTCACCCCAACTAACTTTGAAGCAGAACCATAAGTGAGTTAACCTAGTTACCACCGTGTTTGTGGCTTCTTATGCCTTTATAACAAGGGAGTATTGAAAGTGCTTTGGAATAAGGTCTTAAGTTTTGCCAGGATAGTTGGAGAGCTAGTATTGCGGGTATACTGATCCAGCCGCTATCTATATAACGCACAAGGTGAGGCAACCGAGAAAGGGCAATCCGGATCAATATAAAACGAAGCAGATCCTTGCAAACAGTATTCGATACTAAATAGCTGAACAAAGAACCACTCGAGACAAAACTCGAGATGACAACTGCTCTGGTGAGTTTCAGTAAAACTTAGATCCATTATTCCAGAACGAGGTTATAATTCGATAGTTTTCAAAGTCAAAAATATATCTGAATATAGATTATGTTTGCAATTCCTTCTGGATTACGGGTCTCGACTAACCGACTATATCGACCCTTGCAATAGGACTAAGTATAACTGGTGCCATAAGAACATAGAAATTAGTTCGTTTATTTAAATTCAAAAGCCGTAAGTAAACTCATTCTGAATTAACCCGAATTAATTCACAACTACGTCATGCAAATGTTAAAAATAGTACGTCATGATATCTTTAAGAACTGTATAAAGCGCGTTAGTAAATTATCTCCTACCTAGCTCCCACTATGACTTACTTTAGGCCCGCGCATACTGGTGCGGTGGCGGCAGCGGTGGCGATCAGTAAACTGACGCGAACTTTGACAACCTTTTTCCTTTGATTACTGCGCCAGTTCGCACGTAAAGAGAGACAGGGTTAAAGTTTTCGTACACGACTAACTACATACAATCCCCATAATGGACATCCTCAGATCCATAACCAATACATACCAACTACGGTAAGGATTCCAGATAGGGGATAGTGTAGAGTCCTAATATTATATTAATATTTGACACATGCAACACGACTAACTACTAATGCAACACGTGCGCATTAGTTGTTAGCATTCCACGTGACAGGTTGGATGCATTGCAAGCCTATGGCACATTCCTTCAACTTTTGTTTCATAAAGCATGCCTTAGCAATAGCGATAGCGTTTCCTTCACTATTTAATACAGATGAATAAAAATTTAATTTTAAATTCTGTCTATGCACTTTCCAGTTACTTTTCACCTCGGCAATGATAGCCGTGGCCTCCTGCGGTCGTCTGGAACCCCAGTACCTTCCGCCTAGACCTGGCAGTGGTGGGTCGGGTGGAGGAGGAGGTGGCGGCTTTGGCGGTGGCTCAGGCGGGGCGGGCAACGGGGGACTGGGTGGCGGCTTCGGCGGTGGTTCTGGCGGTGGTTTTGGCGGTGGCTCGGGTGGGGCTGGCAACGGGGGACTAGGTGGTGGCTTTGGCAGTGGCTCTAGCGGCAGTTCCAGTGGTGGTTTCGGAGGCTCTACTGGAGGAAGTGGAGGAGGTTCTCAGATACCCATCACTAAATTTGAGAATGTGAACAACGGGGACGGAAACTACCATTTCAGGTGAAATATCTATTGTGTTATGTTTTTTACTAAATATTTACCATTATTTGTGAATCTTCAATATTTCGGGACAGTTGCATGCACCATGATCACCAAAAGAGGAACCAAAAAGTTTGAGATAAATGAATATCTCAAAATTAAAATTTCTCGTGTCTAGTGAAAATTATGTTCTATAACTATGCTAGTTGCAATGCTTATATTTAATTTTAAATAATTAAGTTAGTTATACGACAAGTAAGTAGAAACCGAGCGAAGCACCAGCAATAATCCCAACTAAGAAATGAAATACCAACATATATCGCTACAAGAAAACAAAAGCGAGCTTTTATATTTCAGCTATGAAACCGGCAACGGAATTTCGGTCCAAGAAAGTGGATCACCGCGCGCTCAAAGCCCCGAAGGCCTAGCAGTGACGGCCGAAGGCTCGTTCTCCTACAAGTCGCCAGACGGCCAGCAGATCGCGCTGACCTACACTGCTGATGAGAACGGCTTCCATCCCGTCGGGCCTCATCTTCCCACGCCTCCCCCCATCCCGGAGGAAATCCTGCGATCCATAGAATTCAACAAGAACAATCCTTCTTCGTAAGTAGACATGTATAAGATGAAACATAGTGAGTGAGACACAGGCTGAGGTAACCCTCAACCCTTAAGCTAACTTGATATTATATTCAGTGTGGGGGCTTATTCGACATCCTGATGTGGATTTATTTCCCTTCTGCACAACATCGACTTATTAAAATATTGGTTTGGCTAAGCACGACGTGTGTCTGTCTATAGAAGAGTAGAGCCACGGTCGTACTACTAACGTCTAAGCAGCACGGCAACAAGGCATATAGGCGGCTTGCTACGATACAAGTGGCCACACTGCAGGCGTGTAGCTAAAGGCGATTTGCTACGATACATTGGTGGCCGTTCACGCAAAGTCACTGGACACTGAGCAACTAAGCGTTTTTGGGAGTAAAACGAAAAAGCATACAACATACATGCGAGGCTCCAAGAGCGCAATGCATCAGTCCCGTTCATTTACAAACGTTGGTTTACTCTAGAGGAAGATGCGAGCTGCAAGGCTCAATACTGACTGTTTGCAGTCCAACTGACTGAATCTAATCTGAACATCTATTTTTCTTTTCCAGTGATGGTGCATACAACGGTGGTAATGGCAACGGTGGTGGTGGCGGTGGCGGTAGCGGTGGCGGTAGCGGTGGCAATAGCGGTGGCGGTAGCGGTGGCAGTGGCGGCGGTGGCAGCGGCAATGGCGGTAGCGGTGGCAGCAACGGCTACCACTACTAAATGATGTCAAAGTTGTCTCATCAGTTCTTAGCTACGATCTCGTGACGGACATCGCCCACCCGAATCCCAAAGCGATTCAGAAAGATAAAGGAATGAGCTCTCACTACACTCATTAATGAATGCAGCGGGAAGCTTGAAGTGATTGTTTTATAGAGTTTACTAGGCAAGTAAAGAAGACGAATAGCTGATCCTTTCAGTGCAGTTCAGCAAGTCCATATTTTTTTTACCCTTTAAAAGAAATTTTATGAGTATGCCCATAGATATTTAGTAAGTATGCCTCAATAGACTTAATGACGATAAATATATAAAAGAAATGTATTTTGAAATGGGTTAAGGATGCGATAAAGGATAAAAAGGATCAGTTTATAAGGAAAATTAACATCTTCAGCTTCACCGATACTGAAAAGCTTTCAATGGACTGAAATCGGAAGAAAGAGAAATAGATTGGAGCACAACTCTATTAATTCTAGATTGCTACGGTGTCTGCGATTTCGTTACGAGCTTAGCAGAATTTAACGTAAACGAACGCCGCACCCTTCTTGAACTTAGGACTGTGATACCACCTTATAACGATACACTATTTTAGTTTAATTTATATAAATGTACCTAACTTATAAATGTAAATATGCATGAATTTTAAAATAAACATGTTTTATGTGAAATAATACAACTTTTTTAACTTTGACGACTTGGTGGGCGTCATTTAGCTGTGACGCAAGAGTTTCGATTCCCGCTGCGGAACATATGCATTTTTTTACCTAAACGTCATACCAGGTGTAGGAGTCCATGTATAAGACAAATCGTCATAGACCCAGAACTTCGTACAACAGAATGGTTATTTTGAAGAGCACAAGTATGTTTCATATAACAAGTCTGTGGCACCCGACAGAAAATGTAAAACTAAAGTCAAACTATATGTAAAGTGAACCATATGTTCAAATATAATTTTAGGAACACACTGCAAACACCTCTATTATTTTGCTTGAAGAAACAAAAAGGCACTTACCTCTTGCTAATTAGGCGTGTTATTTCACTCCGCTTAAACCAGTAATTGGGTTTTTGCCTGCTAACGAACATTAAAATTATTTGGTTTCAACCTAATGTAATTTGAAATTCAGAAATTCACTAAATATATTATGCCTCCTTGTACCATGATAATACCGAGTAGATAGAATACCAAAATGAATGCGCTACTGAAGTGTCTAAAAAGTAATATTTATGAGCTATAAAATTTTTCGAGACACTTAGATCACATATATTTTAATAGGTAAGTACATACTCGTAGCTAAATTATGGCATAAGTTAAATTTGCACAAAAATCTCCATTAAATTTGGGAGAACGGAACACTTACGGAATCAATATTTAAAGAGACAATGAGTATTTATCATCTTTATAACAACAATATTACCCTAGACCTGTTCGCTGCTGGTCATCATCAGACCCTAGAATATAAGCTCCAGTCAGATGTCATCTCAAATTACTAGTTTAAATTAAAAAAACCGCATTTAAATCACCCGTTGCACTCTAGATCCAGTTAATCCTATTTTGGTAGTTATCAGAAACTGGAATTTGTAGGTGCCTATAAAATGCCCTTTATTTGACCTAAAGATATAAGTTCCAACGTTAATATCTATTGTTTAATACCCTAGATCCAAATCATTATCATTATCATTCAAACGTCTGAAAACCTAAAGTCTGAAATCCAGTATGTCAAAAAAGGTTTACAGCATTAATAATGCTTTGAGCTAATTTTTAATCATTCAAACGACTTCAGCGATTTCCATCAAACATCGATAGGAACCATCTCGAAAACACCAACTTTCATATAAAAAAACCGTATCGATATTAGAGCGATTGTTCCGGAGTCACGAGGCCACAGACATACCGACAACTGTACTATGGCCTCACCCTTTCCTTTAATCGGGTTTTAATATGGTAAAAACACGGATAAAATCAAAGTAGGTACATGGAAACTTTTTACGTTTTCATCCAATTACAACGACTGGATCCCAAACAAGTATGAGAACAGATACCCTATTCTAATTAGCCTCATAATCAATAGTATGCATTACTATTGATTATGAGGCATGTTATTGAGAGAGCTATGCTCGGAGTAAGTTTAAAATCCGTAAACATTATAATTCAACATAACTCTCAGAATTAAGCCACAGGTCATACATAGTCTTAAGAACTGACTACAGCTGAAGATTTAAGTTAACTCACTCGAATAGTCACCTCGAACAGTAAGATACAACACGGGGTCTACCACCTGATGTGCCAATTATGTACATCGTTAAAGTTCCCGTGCAGATGGCTCAAAATCATTTGTCATGCCACACTTTAGGGAGGCATAATATTCAGCAGCAGACTTTCACAGGCTGTTATTGATGATGATAATGATCTTAATTACATAAGCTTGCAAAGAAGATACTGCAAGTGTTCAAATCACTCCGATAAATTATTGAGAACCATGATTCGCTCTGTCGTTTTCAGCCACGCCGACTAAACTGAGATATTCTGTGATGGAAGAGCTTCAAGGTCTGCTGATATTATATTCAATCCCAATTTGTGCAATTTCTTTATTTGCAGAAAGAGAACATGTGAACGTTGTTTCTATCGTCGTCGGAATAAAATTGACTATTTAAATTACCTAAATAAAATTTAATTAGACTCTATCGCTATATTTATTGTTCATTGGGAACTAACAGAATCATAATTATAAGTTATATGGGTTTTTATCGCATTTACCTTTTTAGGGTTCCGTAATCTACAAGGAACTCTTATTATAGTTTCGCCATGTCCTTCCGTCTGTCTGTCTATCCGCGGCTTAGCTCAGTGACTCTCGAAGTACTAGAAAGCTGTTATTTGTCATGGTCTTTATGGACATGGCGTATTAGTCAAGCCAACAAAGAGGTAAAATAAAAATCTTGCAAAAAACAACAAAAACAAAAAACATTAAAAAACATTTTACTTTACCTCCTCTCCTACACGTCCCACGTGTAGGAATGGAGAGAAGGCATGAAGTTTTTATCTCGTCTATCCCATATGGTGGGGTGTTATTGGATAAGTGTTTTAAAAATATTGCATGTATGAAAACCATTTTTTTGAAAACCGTTTTAAAAACCGTTTGCGTTTTAAAAACCGAGTGCTAATTTTAGTTAAAGTTTAATAAAGTCCCTGCCAGCTAAACGCTTTATTTATGGATATGTGAAAAAATTTAAGCAGTAGTATTTATAACGAAGTTTAAAGAAAAATCACAGTTAACGAGTATTAGTCACAAAGTGTACAAATTCTATTGAAAATTATTTAGATGAAATTGTTAATTATGTATAACAGACATCAAATATAAATTTATATGCATCTACGGAACCCTACACATGACCGTTTTTTTGGCCACGGGTTGCACACACAACAATATATTTACTGATCGCGAAAGTTTGAGGATTATTCCCAGCTCTTGGGCCTAGTAAGTCCGTTTCCTCGTCCCAAAACCGATTTTCATAGGCCGTTTCAGATTCCATATTAAGGAATTACATTATGATGCGATGATTAGTGAATAATGTATGTTTGTTTTTTAAAGACACTTCTTTTGGTTTGAATATTTCTGTTTGTGAATTTTTGTGAAAGCTTATTAAAATCTAGACAACCCGCTCGCGTGCTCGACATAACCGAAATCTTTGCAACATATTGCATAAATCGTGTCATTGATAACAATAATAGCACCCTTGGGGATGGCTTCATTGGAATGTACTCAGCACCGCCCAGTACCACAGAATAAACAATAGCAATATCTGCTTATGATGGCAAGGTGATAGGTGAACGGTCATGATATAAAACACTGTTGAACTCAACAGGTATCAGTCATCGAACGAGTTTGGCGGGTCAAGTGATCTGATTTTTAAGTTCATTATGGTTGCTTTCAAGGTACTTCATTCTAACCTCTAATTATTTATGTATCTTCGATTGTTTGGCGAACCTCATGTTCCGTCTTACCATGTATTTTTTGTACCTTGTAATTATCAGCTGGTTTGAAAATAATCGCAACGACCGAAGACATTTCGGGCTAAACAAAACAGATTCGAATAACTATACCCGTTCGTCTTACCAACTTTTACAGTTAGAAAAACAAAACAATTTTATTAAAAAAAAAACCTTTTCATTTTTTGAAACGAAGGGAACGAATGGCAATTCAAACAAAGTTAGTGCTTAACTTTTGTGAAGAATACATTAATTCATTTAACTGTGAACAAGTAGGTAAATACAAAAAATACAGATGAAACCGTTTTAAAAGACATATCTAAAGACCGTTGCAAACGTTTTGTAGATAGATTAACTGATCCAGATAACTACCAGACGGAAGAGTTTCCAAAATTCTCGCTGCACTGCCACGCTAAATGGCAATGCTAATGCGCCTAGCCATTTCACTTTTGTGATAGCTGGTAAATTTATATCGGAACGAACCCATACAATAATTACTGTTTTTTTTTTATTTTAGTGCATCTCAGCCCTATTGGTGCTTTCCGTAGTGAAAGCGGAGCATCGGTCTTCCTACTCCGGCGGCTTCAATGCTGGCCCCTACAACGCGGCTTACAGCAGTAGCTACGGAGGCGCTCACATCCCCATTCTGAGCTACGAGAACGTCAACAATGGCGATGGGAACTACAGATACAGGTAGATACTTACCTCATATATAACATTTGAAATTATCATTGCTATGAATATTATTTTCAGACATATATTAAGACAGTGGTATCGTTCACAATAAAAGAGTGAGAAAGTCGGAAGATCGATTTGTCTGTCATTAACATCCACCCGCAAAGAATTCAGTTCTTTCCGTCATCATGCACTCACACACAACTGTATACAAGTGTACCAAAATATCGGGAAACTTTCAAACTTCATCTCAATTATGTGAAATGTAAAAAACGAGACAATTAGATTTTTTTTGCGGTTACCGTAATTTCTGAAGGCGTGCAACACCAGAGGTATCTCTGGCGTTACCGACCTCGAGACATAAAGGGTGCCGTAAAAGTAGTAAAAGTCTTATGTGAATGTAAATGCACCGGCATCCATACCCTTACACCGGCCGGCACACAGCAATGCGAGCTAATACTCGAAATAAGCTGTTTGGCAGCACAAATGGATAAAGTGGTATTACTTCCCCGAATGATTTCTTTCACAGGGAGCTCTACTACTTCTACTCTATATATAATAAACAAATAATGATATTATACAAATGTCACTTCAAAATCACATAGAATCCTCTTCATCCAAAAGTCAAGATCGCTACAAACCCATATGACCACCACCCATTGTTCCTTTAATTTTGCTGTTTATTTCATAGGGTGTACAATACAATGTAGGTAAACAACAAGACTAATAGAATTGTATACAATAGCCGCTAATCAGGAGAAACCTACATAATCACGCCCGCTCTGCAATGAGTGTGACTAAGAAGAAGAAAGTTAAAGGAATTATATGTTTAATTTTTAGCTACGAAACTGGTAACGGTATCTCTGCTCGCGAGAGCGGGTCTCCACGCGCGCAGGGCCCCGAGGGTCCCGCGGTGACGGCTGAAGGTGGATTCTCGTACCGCGCTCCTGACGGACAGCAGATCTCACTCACCTACACAGCTGACGAGAACGGCTTCCACCCCACTGGCTCCCATATTCCCACGCCTCCGCCAATCCCGCAAGCTATCCTGAGGTCTTTGGAGTACAACAGGCAGCATCCTTCTTCGTAAGTTATTTTGCATTGTTTCGGAAATTTCCAATTTATGGACCCACTGGTATCAAATGTCAGATTTATCACTTAATTATTTATTTTGTCATTAACATTAAATGACGAACTCTGTGGCGCAGTGGGCGATGGCCCGCCTGAGACGCAGAAGGTTGCGGATAATTCTAAATTTTACTAGCTAGCTTAAAAATTATTCTAATCAAATCGTAGGGCGTTGCACCGTAGCATGTCCTGGAAAAGAGTATTATTATAATTTCCTAAAAAAACTAGCATAAAATATAGTGCGCATTCAACTTGCTAATAATGAAATTATGTTTCAGTGGAGAAGGTTCCTACAACAGCGGTTACAACAGGAACTACAACTAGGAACTGAATTATGAAGATCTTCGTTTACTTACATGACGGCAGCCCCGAAAATTCGTTTTAATTATTTATTTTCAAGCTTTTAATAAATAAGTGAAATTTACCTATCTATTATTTTTAATATCTGTGTATATTAACGACTTCGAATCGAATATAGCCAGAAGTTATGACCAAGAGCCAGTACAACTTGCGTGAAACTTTTTAACCATGTCAAAATATATGTAATTTTCAGACAAGGTCAAAATAATTATCATTTAATTTTATTACAGATTTCCTTTTTAAGAAAATAAGAAAACATTTTTTTGGTAGATTATTACAAACCCCCGACTAATCAAGTACATTTCTACTTTATTTTAAAATCCCTGATGTGTTTTCGATCACCGGTTGCAATGGCACTTAGTGATTTCCGGCGATAAACCATAAGAGCCAACCTTAAGATTGGCTTTTCGGTTTTATCTTAAGTTTTGTACTAACCCCATTACAATCCGATTAGCTGATACGGAGATAAAAAAGAACATAATTGATGTTTCCAACGATGGATGTATGGACCCTGAATGTTGTTGCTGCTATAAATTGGTTTGAGCTCGAAATGTTAAGTTTTGACGACATCCGATTGAAGTACAACCTGCAGGTCGGATGATGAAAAGCAAATGATGACCAGTACGTTAACATATGTTTTTTTTTTGCTGGACATTTTTCTTATAGCATCATTTAGCCCCAAAGTAAGCACAGCTTGTGTTATGGGAACCACATGACTGATATACTACTAATATATATATTTTTATAAATACCTGTTTCATGTAAAGTATTTACATGAAAACACCCTGACCCATATCAAATATTTGCAGATCATACAAACATTTGTCCCGCGGCGCGAATTGAACCCGTAACCTTCTGCGTCTCAAGCGGATCATCACCCACTGCGCCACATAGGTCGTCATATACTCGTATATAGCTGGTTAAATGGCAAAGGGGCCACAGATCAAAATTAAAATCAAAAGGACCATATTTTGGAATGCGTTCGCGTTATATTTAAATACTACGAGATTTATTGTTAATATTTACAGAATGGGCATACCCCTATGTTTTGTTTTATGATTTGTGAATGAGGATATATTATATGTGTTACTGTGTTATAGAATTTACTGAAGATTTTATTTTGTAAACTTTATTTTAGAGATGATTTTGAATACAAACACATTTTTTTTAAGAATTCCATCGTCATCATATTGCCCTTTTGCACTGCTGGGTATAGGCCTCCTCTATAAAGATAGATGGATAGATAAACTCTTTATTACACACTAAAGCAAAATACAAAAACACAGGAATTACAAAATATAACAGACACAATGGGCGGTCATATCGCTAAAAGCGATTTCTTCCAGACAACCTTTTGATGGACAGGATAAAATGGAATAAAAGACAGCGGTGTACAAGTAAATAATAAAATATGATATTAATAATAAATAATATTATATTTTATTATAGTGTTAACAATTAGTGTATTTTAATAATTTAATATTTTTGTATGTTAGTCTCTAAGGTATTTATGTTATGGGCCTATTGTCATTATTTTGGACGTGCTTACATTATGTTCCTCAATAAAGTAATTTTCATTTCATTTCAATACACATACAAATAATAAGTATGTAATAATATGAAAAACTATTAACTAGCAGCTCTGAGACATATATAACGCCAACCGTCTACGCTGACGATGTCGTTCGATCATGGTGCGGGTGGTCTGCCTCTAGGTCACCGAGCCGCTCTTGGCCACCATTCGGTAACTGCCTTTGTCCATCGTACATCGGCCCTTCTAGCCAAATGTCCTGCCTATCTCCATCGCAGCTTTGCGATGCGCACACCCACGTCCACAACCACACGTCGTCGAATCTAGAAATTAATAAATAAATAAATAAATAAATAAATAAATAAATAAATAAATAAATAAATAAATAAATAAATAAATAAATAAATCAATAAATAAATAATGCTGGACATTTTTCACACAGCATCATCTAGCCCCAAAGTAAGCAAAGCTTGTGTTATGGGAACTAAATGACTGATATACTACTTATATACTTTTTTTTTGTAAATACATACTTATTATATATAGAAAACACCCAGATCCCGAGACAAATATTTGCATATGCAAACATACCCGTCCCGAGGCGGGAATCGAACCCGCAACCTTCTGCGACTCAGGCGGGCCTTCGCCCACTGTGCCACAGAGGTCGTCATTCAAACGTCGTAATTATTTTAGGAGGCCTATACCCAGCAGACTGGTATCGGTGGGATGATGATGATGATGATACATTATTTTGATGCCCAGCAGGACTAGAGAGAAGTTACAAACTAAAGGAACAATATCAAAAGTAGCTTGATAAGGAAGAACAATAAAGCAAAAGAAGCAGTGAGAAAAGTTCTTTACCTAATGTGGAAATGGAAATGTGGATGAGAATTAGCAATGGTTCGTCACTTAGGCTACATATATCCGATTAGCACGCGGCCCAAGCCGTGGGCAGTTTATTGTTGTTTTGCGACTAGTTCTGACACTCTGTATACTAAAGATAAACAATTTCATAGCAGTTTAGTTTTAGTTAGCGCAATATATATTGCATTTCCGTAATTAGAATATTTTTGGATGAAATAATATTGTTACTAGAGTATTAAAGTTCTTATATGGTGCAGCATTGAAGCCAAAGTTTCAAAAGTTTTCATTTCCTTTAGCAGTGACCGTGAGTTGCTTATTAGATCCGGATTATCTATGGTGTGGGCAATTAAATTCTCTGATGAATACTTGAATACTAACAAAAATCAGAAAGGGTGCTGTTATCAAGTACCTATCGTTATACGGTTACATGGATAACATTTGTACTTTTACGGAAATGAAAGAAATATTATTGTAATACATTGAAATAAATTAGTGAGACCGAGTACTGTCAACGATGTGTGAAAATGTTAATAGAGAAAAGATTTGGATAAATTAGGTAAATTAAGTAAAAGCATTTATTTAAATGTTACGTTCTCTTATACATAATTAGTAACTAGTTGTAAAGGTTGGCGGGAAGTCGATAGATGCATGTAGCCCAAAACCTTACCTTTTTAGAGTTCCGTAATCAACAAGAAACTATTTTTTCAAAGTCAAGTGTCCTCCCTGCCAGCTAAACGATTATTTTTGGATATGTGAAAAAAATTAAAGCAGTAGTATATCTAACGAAGTTAAAAGGGAAATCGCAGTGGGCTTTACAAATAAACCAGTAATAGTCGACTACCTTATAATATGTATGTGAAGAAGTGAAAAGGATAATTTCGTACTTATTCCATTTAAAATTACTCAGATAAAGCTGTTAGTTGTTTAAAACAGGCAGCAAATATAAATTTATATGTATCTACGGAACCCCACACTGTGTGTGGCCCGACACACACATGACCATTTTTTTTACTTATTATTTTCCTGACGTTTCGACTGCGTTGCTATAGCCGTGGTCACGGGTTGACCTACACACACAACAACAATTATATTTACTGATCCCAGCTCTTGGACCTAGTTAATCCGTTTCCTCGTCGCAAAAGCGATTTTCTGAGGCCGTTTCAGATTTCATATAAGGGACTGAAAATCTAACATACATTATGATGCGAAGATAAGTGTATTTTGTTATGAGTATTTCTGTTTGTGAATTTTGGGGAAAGCTTATTAAAATCTAGACAACCCGCTCGCGCGCTCGACATAACAGAAATCTTTGCAATATATTGCATAAATCGTGTCATTGATAACAATAATAGCACCCTTGGGGATGGCTTCATTGGAATGTACTCAGCACCGCCCAGTACCACAGAATAAACAATAGCTATAACTGCTTATGATGGCAAGGTGATAGGTGAACGGTCATGATATAAAAGACTGTTGAACTCAACAGGTATCAGTCATCGAACGTGTTTGGCGGGTCAAGTGCTCTGATTTTTAAGTTCATTATGGTTGCTTTCAAGGTACTTCATTCTAACGTCTAATTATTTATGTATCTTCGATTGTTTGGCGAACCTCATGTTCCGTCTTACCATGTATTTTTTGTACCTTGTAATTATCAGCTGGTTTGAAAATAATCGCAACGACCGCAGACATTTCGGGCAAAACAAAACAGATTCGAATAAGTATACCCGTTCGTCTTACCAACTTTTACAGTTAGAAAAACAAAACAATTTTATTATAAAAATTCTTTTTCATTTTTTGAAACAAAGGGAACGAATGGCAATTCAAACAAAGTTAGTGCTTAACTTTTGTGAGGAATACATTAATTCATTTAACTGTGAACAAGTAGGTAAATACAAAAAATACAGATGAAACCGCTAGCTATCTAAAGACTGTTGCAAACGTTTTGTAGATAGGTCAACTGATCCAGATCACTACCAGACGGAAGAGTTTCCAAAATTCGCGCTGCACTGCCACGCTAAATGGCAATGCTAATGCGCCTAGCCATTTCACTTTTGTGAGAGCTGGTAAATTTATATCGGAACGAACCCATACAATTACTGTTTTTTTTTTATTTTAGTGCATCTCAGCCCTATTGGTGCTTTCCGTAGTGAAAGCGGAGCACCGGTCTTCCTACTCCGGCGGCTTCAATGCTGGCCCCTACAATGCGGCTTACAGCAGTAGCTATGGAGGCGCTCACATCCCCATTCTGAGCTACGAGAACGTCAATAATGGCGATGGGAACTACAGATACAAGTAGATACTTAACATTTGAAATTATCATTGATATAAATATTATTTAATAAGACATATATTAAGACACTGGTATCGTTCACAATAAAAGAGTGAGAAAGTCGGTAGATCGATTTGTCTGCCATTAACATCCCCCCGCAAAGAATTCAGTTCTTTCCGTCATCATGCACACATACAACAACTGTATACAAGTGTACCAAAATACCGGGAAACTTTCAAACTTCATCTCAATCATGTGAAATGTAAAAAACGGGACAATTAGATTTTTTTTGCGGTTACCGTAATTTCTGAAGGCGTGCAACACCAGAGGTATCTCTCGCGCGTTACCGACCTCGAGACATAAAAGGTGCCGTAAAAGTCGTAAAAGTCTCATGCCCCTGTAAATGCACCGTCATCCATACCCTTACACCGGCCGGAACACAGGAATGCGAGCTAATACTCGAAGTAAGCTGTTTGGCAGCACAAATGGGTAAAGTGGTATTACTTCCCCGAATGATTTCTTTCACAGGGAGCTCTCCTACTCCTAGCAAATGTCACTTCAAAATCACATAGAATCCTCTCCATCCAAAGGTTGTCGAGATCTCTACAAAGCGATATGACCACCACCCATTGTACCTTTAATTTTGATATTTTGCTGTTTATTTCATAGGGTGTACAATACAATGTAGGTAAACAACTCGACTAATAGAATCGTATGCAATAGCCGCTAATCAGGAGAGACCTACATAATCACGACCGCTCTGCCATGAGTGTGACTAAGAAGGAGAAAGTTAAAATAATTATATTTTTAATTTTTAGCTACGAGACTGGTAACGGTATCTCAGCTCGCGAGAGCGGGTCTCCACGCGCGCAGGGCCCCGAGGGTCCCGCGGTGACGGCTGAAGGTGGATTCTCGTACCGCGCTCCTGACGGACAGCAGATCTCACTCACCTACACAGCTGACGAGAACGGCTTCCACCCCACTGGCTCCCATATTCCCACGCCTCCGCCAATCCCGCAGGCTATCCTGAGGTCTTTGGAGTACAACAGGCAGCATCCTTCTTCGTAAGTTATTTTGCATTGTTTCGGAAAATTCCAATTTATTTTGTCATTTAAATATATAAAATGCGAACTCTGTGGCGCAGAGGGCGATGGCCCGCCTGATACGCAGAAGGTTGCGGATAATTCTAAATTTTACTAGCTAGCTTAAACATTATTCTAATAAAATCGTAGGGCGTTGCGCAGTAGCATGTCCTGGAAAAGAGCATTATTATAATTTCCTAAAAAACTAGCATAAAATATAGTACGTATTCAACTTGCTAATAATGAAATTATGTTTCAGTGGAGAAGGTTCCTACAACAGCGGTTACAACAGGAACTACAACTAGGAACTAAATTATGAAGATCTTCGTTTACTTACAGCCTCGAAAATTCATTGTAATTATTTATTTTCAAGCTTTTAATAAATTAGTGAAATTTTACCTATCTATTATTTTCAATATCTGTGTATATTAACGACTTCGAATCGAATATAGCCAGAAGTTATCACCAAGGGCCAGTACAACTTTCGTGAAACTTTTTATCCTAATTCTATAACCATGTCAAAATATATGTAATTTTCAGGCAAGGTCAAAATAATTATCATTTAATATTATTTCAGATTTCCTTTTTTTAAGAAAATAAGAAAATGTTTTTAGGTAGGTTATTACAAACCCGTCGGGGGTTCGTAGGTGATTGATTACAAACCCCCGACTAATCAAGTTCATTTCTACTTTATTTTAAAATCCCTGATGTGTTTTCGATCACCGGTGGCAATGGCACTTAGTGATTTCCGGCGATAAACCATAAGAGCCAACCTTAAGATTGGCTTTTCGGTTTTATCTTAAGTTTTGTAATAACCGCATTACAATCCGATTAGCTGATACGGAGATAAAAAAATAACATAATTGATGTTTCCAACAATGGATGTATGGACCCTGAATGTTGTTGCTGCTATAAATTGGTTTGAGCTGAAAATGTTAAGTTTTGACGACATCCGATTGAAGTACAACCTGCAGGTCGGATGATGAACAGCAAATGATGACTAGTACGTTAACATGTGTTTTTTTTTTGCTGGACATTTTTCTTATAGCATCATTTAACCCCAAAGTAAGCACAGCTTGTGTTATGGGAACCACATGATTGATATACTACTAATATATATATATTTTTAAAAATACCTGTTTCATGTAAAGTATTTACATGAAAACATCCTGACCCATATCAAATATTTGCAGATCATACAAACATTTGTCCCGCGGCGCGAATTGAACCCGTAACCTTCTGCGTCTCAAGCGGATCTTCGCCCACTGCGCCACATAGGTCGTCATATACTCGTATATAGCTGGTTAAATGGCAAAGGGGCCACAGATCAAAATTAAAATCAAAAGAACCATATTTTGGAATGCGTTCGCGTTATATTTAAATACTACGAGATTTATTGTTAATATTTACAGAATGGGCATACCCCTATGTTTTGTTTTATGATTTGTGAATGAGGATATATTATATGTGTTACTGTGTTATAGAATTTACTGAAGATTTTATTTTGTAAACTTTATTTTAGAGATGATTTTGAATACAAACACATTTTTTTTAAGAATTCCATCGTCATCATATTGCCCTTTTGCACTGCTGGGTATAGGCCTCCTCTATAAAGATAGATGGATAGATAAACTCTTTATTACACACTAAAGCAAAATACAAAAACACAGGAATTACAAAATATAACAGACACAATGGGCGGTCATATCGCTAAAAGCGATTTCTTCCAGACAACCTTTTGATGGACAGGATAAAACGGAATCAAAAGACAGCGGTGTACAAGTAAATAATAAAATATGATATTAATAATAAATAATATTATATTTTATTATAGTGTTAACAATTAGTGTATTTTAATAATTTAATATTTTTGTATGTTAGTCTCTAAGGTATTTATGTTATGGGCCTATTGTCATTATTTTGGACGTGCTTACATTATGTTCCTCAATAAAGTAATTTTCATTTCATTTCAATACACATACAAATAATAAGTATGTAATAATATGAAAAACTATTAACTAGCAGCTCTGAGACATATATAACGCCAACCGTCTACGCTGACGATGTCGTTCGATCATGGTGCGGGTGGTCTGCCTCTAGGTCACCGAGCCGCTCTTGGCCACCATTCGGTAACTGCCTTTGTCCATCGTACATCGGCCCTTCAAGCCAAATGTCCTGCCTATCTCCATCTCAGATATGCGATGCGCACACCCACGTCCACAACAACACGTCGTCGAATCTAGAAATTAATCATTCAAACGTCGTAATTATTTTAGGAGGCCTATACCCAGCAGACTGGTATCGGTGGGATGATGATGATGATGATACATTATTTTGATGCCCAGCAGGACTAGAGAGAAGTTACAAACTAAAGGAACAATATCAAAAGTAGCTTGATAATGAAGAACAATAAAGCAAAAGAAGCAGTGAGAAAAGTTATTTTACCTAATGTGGAAATGGAAATGTGGATGAGAATTAGCAATGGTTCGTCACTTAGGCTACATATATCCGATTAGCACGCGGCCCAAGCCGTGGGCAGTTTATTGTTGTTTTGCGACTAGTTCTGACACTCTGTATACTGAAGATAAACAATTTCATAGCAGTTTAGTTTTAGTAAGCGCAATATATATTGCATTTCCGTAATAATAATATTTTTGGATGAAATAACATAGTTACCAGAGTATTAAAGTTTTTATATGGTGCAGCATTGAAGACAAAGTTTCAAAAGTTTTCATTTCCTCTAGCAGTGACCGTTAAGTGCTTATTAGATCCGGATTATCTATGGTGTGGGCAATTAAATTCTCTGATGAATACTTGAATACTAACAAAAATCAGAAAGGGTGCTGTTATCAAGTACCTATCGTTATACGGTTACAAGGATAACATTTGTATTTTTACGGAAATGAAAGAAATATTATCGTAATACATTGAAATAAATTAGTGAGACCGAGTACTGTCAACGATGTGAAAATGTCAATAGAGAAAAGATTTGGATAAATTAGGTAAATTAAGTATAAAAAAAAAGGTTGGCGGGAAGTCGATAGATGCATGTAGCCCAAAACCTTACCCTTTTAGAGTTCCGTAATCAACAAGAAACTATTTTTTCAAAGTCAAGTGTACCCCCTGCCAGCTAAACGATTATTTTTGGATATGTGAAAAAAATTAAAGCAGTAGTATATCTAACGAAGTTAAAAGGGAAATCGCAGTGGGCTTTACAAATAAACGAGTAATAGTCGACTACCTTATAATATGTATCTGGAGAAGTGAAAAGGATAATTTCGTACTAATTCCATTTAAAATTACTCAGATAAAGCTATTAGTTGTGTAAAACAGGCAGCAATACATCTACGGAACCCCACACTGTGTGTGGCCCGACACGCACATGACCGTTTTTTTTACTTATTATTTTCCTGACGTTTCGACTGCGTTGCTACAGCCGTGGACACGGGTTGACCTACACACAACAACAATTATATTTACTGATCGCAAAAGTCTGAAATTACTAAGAGGATTATTCCCAGCTTTAGGACCTAGTTAATCCGTTTCCTCGTCCCAAAACCGTTTCAGATTTCATATAAGGGACTGAAAAACAAACATACATTAATTATGATGCGAAGATTAGTGTCCTTTGTTATGAGTATTTCTGTTTGTGAATTTTGGTGAAAGCTTATTAAAGTCTAGACAACCTGCTCGCGCGCTCGACATAACAGAAATCCTTGCAATGACTTCCATAAATCGTGTCATCGATAACAATCATAGCACCCTTGGGGATGGCTTCATTGGAATGTACTCAGCACCGCCCAGTACCACAGAATAAACAATAGCAATATCTGCTTATGATGGCAAGGTGATAGGTGAACGGTCATGATATAAAAGACTGTTGAACTCTACAGGTATCAGTCATCGAACGAGTTTGGCGGGTCGAGTGCTCTCATTTTTAAATTCATTATGGTTGCTTTCAAGGTATTTCATTCTAACGTCTTATTATTTATGTATCTTCAATTGTTTAGCAAATCTCATGTTCCCTCTTGCTATGTATTATTTGTAGCTTGTGAATAATTACAAGCTACAAATAATACATCGTATATTTTCAATAATCGTTTATACAATTTTGTATATACAAATTAATAATATATAAAAATACAAATGAAACAGCTAGCTATCTAAAGACCGTTGTAAACAATTTATAGATAGGTCAACTGATCCATATCACTACCAGAAGTAAAATGCTCGCTGCATAGCCACGCTGAATGGCAATGCTTGTGCGCTGACCCATTTCACTTTTGTGATTGCAGGTAAATTTAATATCGGAACGAAGCTTTACAATGACTGTTTTTTTTATTTTAGTGCATCTCAGCCCTTTTGGTGCTTTCCGTAGTGAAAGCGGAGCATCGGTCTTCCTACTCCGGCGGCTTCAATGCTGGCCCCTACAACGCGGCTTACAGCAGTAGCTACGGAGGCGCTCACATCCCCATTCTGAGCTACGAGAACGTCAACAATGGCGATGGGAACTACAGATACAGGTAGATACTTAACTCATATATAACTCTTGAAACTATCATGGCTACGTTTATTATTTTTAGAAGACATAAGTATCGTTCGCAATAAAAGAGTGAGAAAGTCGGAAAGACTTCAGTTCTTTCCGTCATCATAGTACCTACACACAACTGTACTAAAATATCAGGAAACATTCAAACTTAGAAATCATGTGAAATAAAAAAACGTTTTATTGCGGTTACCGTAATTTTTGAACGCGTGCAACACCTGAGGTATCTCTCGCGCGTTACCGACCTCGAGACATAAAGGTTGCCGTAAAAGTCTCATTTGCCTGTAAATGTACCGGCATCCATACCCTTACACCGGCCGGAACACAGCAATGCGAGCTAATACTCGAAGTAAGCTGTTTGGCAGCACAAATGGGTATAGTGGTATTACTTCCCCGAACGATTTCTTCCACAGGGAGCTCTACTACTTTTACTTTTTTTTACATTATCCACCAAAAACATTTAATGACTGTTTTTGGTTCAAAAACATATTTGGTGTCCAACCTTACTCTTTCAATGGATTTAGCGAAAAAATACTAAAATTGTTGTAAACATGTTTGCAAAAAAGTACTCACAAGAAGACACCATAAAAAACAAACATGCTCACGACTGTATACCCCAGGATGGATAACCCCAGGTACTCATTGCGTAGATATTTGGAGATTCCAAGAGGGTAGTCTGAAACAGGTCCAAATATTATATTCGCATGTCACTGCAAAATCACATAAAATCCTCTCCATCCAAAGGTTATCAAGATCGCTTTTAAGCGATATGTCCACCACCCATTATACCTTTAATTTTGATATTTTCTGATTATTTCATAGGGTATACAAAACAATGTAGGTAAACAACGTGTCTAATAGAATTGTATGCAAAAGCCGCTTATCAGGAGAGACCTACATAATCACGACCGCTCTGCCATGAGTGTGACTAAGAAGAAGAAAGTTAAAGGAATTATATGTTTAATTTTTAGCTACGAAACTGGTAACGGTATCTCTGCTCGCGAGAGCGGGTCTCCACGCGCGCAGGGCCCCGAGGGTCCCGCGGTGACGGCTGAAGGTGGATTCTCGTACCGCGCTCCTGACGGACAGCAGATCTCACTCACCTACACAGCTGACGAGAACGGCTTCCACCCCACTGGCTCCCATATTCCCACGCCTCCGCCAATCCCGCAAGCTATCCTGAGGTCTTTGGAGTACAACAGGCAGCATCCTTCTTCGTAAGTTATTTTGCATTGTTTCGGTAATTTACAATTTATGGACCCAATGGTATCAAATGTCAGACTTATCACTTTATTATTTATTTTGTCATTAATATAAAATGATGAACTCTGTGGCGCTGTGGGCGATGGCCCGCCTGAGACGCTGAAGGTTGCGGATAATTCTATATTTTACTAGCTAGCTTAAACATTATTCAAATCAAATCGTAGGGCGTTGCACCGTAGCATGTCCTGGAAAAGAGTATTATTGTAATTTCATACAAAACTAGGATAAAATAAAGTACGCAATCAACTTGCTAATAATGAAATTATGTTTCAGTGGAGAAGGTTCCTACAACAGCGGTTACAACAGGAACTACTACTAGGAACTGAATTATGAAGATCTGCGTTAACTTGCAAAATTCATTTTAATTATTTATTTTCAAGCTTTAAATAAATAAGTGAAATTTACCTATCTATTATTTTCAATACCTGTGTATATTAATCGACTTCGAATTGAATATAACCAGAAGTTGTCACCAAGGGCCAGTACAACTGTCAGTTGGCAAGGCATTTTCAGGCAAGGTCAAAGTTAATTATTATTTAATATTATTTCAGATTTACTTGTAGGTGATTTATTACAAACCCCCGACTAAACAAGTTCATTTCTACTTTACTTTAAAATCCCTGAATCCCTTTTCGATCACCGATTGCAATGGCCCTTGGTGATTTGTGGCGATAAACCATAAGAGCCAACCTTTCGGTTTTATCTTAAGTTTTGTAATAACCGCATTACATTAGGTGATACGGAGATAAATGGTAACATTAAAAAAAATAACATCATTGATGTATCCAACGATGGATGAATGGACCCTGAATATTGTTGCTGCTATAAGTTGGTTTGGGCTCAAAATGTTAAGTTTTGACGACATCCAATTGAAGTAGAACCTGCAGGTCGGATGATGACCAAGACGTATAATTTACGTTTTTTTTGCTGAACAATTTTCACACAGCATAATTTAGCCCCAAAGTAAGCAGAGCTTGTGTTATGGGAACCACATGAAAACACCCAGACCCGAGAAAAATATTTGCAGATTATACAAACATTTGTTCCGCAGCGGGAATTGAACCATAAACCTTGTGCGTCTCAAGCGGACCTTCGCCTACTGCGCCACAGAGGTCGTCATATCAAAATTAATATCAAAAGGACCATGTTTTGGAGTGTGTTCGCGTTGAATTTAAATACTAAGAGATTTATTTATGTTTTGTTTTATAATCTGTGCATGAGTGAGGATATATTATATGTGTTGCTGTACTATAGAATTTTCTGACGAATTTAGTTTAAAAATGTTTTGAATATACATTTTAGAATTTCATCATCATCATCATCTAGCCCTTCTGCACCCACTGTTGGGTATAGGCCTCCTCTTACAACGCCATTCTCTCCGATCCCTTGCGATTCTTATCCACTGATTCCCGGCTACGCTGACGATGTCGTTCGATCATGGGGCGGGTGGTCTGCCTCTCGGTCGCCAAGCCTCTCTTGACCACCATTCGGTAACTGCCTTCGGCCATCGTCCATCGTCTCTTCTAGCCAATTGCCTATCTCAATTTCAGCTTTGAGCTTTGCGATGCGCACACCCACGTCCACAACCTTATTACGTCGTCGAATCTCGATTTTAATAATTTAAAAGTAGTTTTTATTCAGCCACTGCTGGGTAAAATATTTATGGATGATGATGATAATGATGATGATAAATATTTTGATGCCAAGGAGGTATTGAGAGAAGTTACATGGACCACAAACTGAAGGACAATATCAAAAATAGCTTGATATGGAAGATCACTAAACCAAAAGAAGCAGTGAGAAAAGTTCTTTACCTAAAATTGAAATGGAAATTTGGATGAGGAACAGGTATGATTCGTGGCTTAGGCTCCGGATTAGCACGCGGGCTAAGCCGTGGGCAGTGCAATTTTGAGACACTCTGTATACTGAAGATAAACATTTTCATAGCGGTTTGGCTAGTTAGCGCAATATACATTGCATTGCCGTAATTAGATTATTTTTGGATGAAATTATATTACATTGTTACTATAGTATAAAATATAGTATATAGTATAGTATATAGGGTAGCCCATTGAAGCCAACAATTAAAAAAAAAACATTTCCTCTAGCAGTGAACGTTAAGTGCTTATTATATCCGAATTATCTATGGTGTGGGCAATCAAATTCTCTGATGAACAGTTTAATGCCTACAGTGTGTAATAAAAATCAGAAGGGTGTTGTTATCAAGTACCTATCGTTATACGGTTACAAGGATTATTGTAATTTTACGGAAATGAAATAAATATTATCGTAATTTTAAATAAATAAGTGAGTGATGCCGAGTGTTGAGTGTCAAAGATGTGATAAATGATTTGGATAAATTACATACGTTACGTTTTAGCATTTATTAAAATGTTTATTTTACATTCTCTTATACATAATTATATCACAGTCCTTGCATGAGGTACGCCATTGAAAGCCACGTCCAGAGATCTTGGAGTATTGAGCTATTAGTACCGGTTGCGGGCTCCACTATATGATCCGGTGTCACTGAAAGAAAGTTATACTTAAGTTACGTATCCACATCTTCCTTGAATAAGCGAGATGCCATGAGGTAGCGTGGTAATGTTGGGCATTTGTGTCTTATATTTATAATATCAACCTTACTTTCGAATTACTATCTTTTCTATGTGTGGAGAAATGGTGGAAAGCACAACGCCTTGTGGTGAAAGAGTCAGAGCTACAGAAAAAGATACTTTTCTGGAAAGACAAAAGAAGCCTTGAAGCTGAGGAAGAAAGGTTTTCTGACTATCGATGCAGTGTTGGAAGGACCCCGTCCATCCGATGGGCGGATGATTAAAGGTTGGCGGGAAGTCGATGGATGCATTTAGCCCAAAATCGCTCGTCATGGCAGTCTGTTTTCTGTCCAGCATTGCAGTTGAATTCTATAGGCAGTTGACCATAATCAACAGCACTAAAAAAAAGGACTGGCATATATAATTGTCGAAACGAAAAACTTACGAGGACGGATTCTGCCGGTTGAACTCCAACGCTTTTAAGATAGCTTCCGGAATAGGCGGTGGTGTAGGCAGGTGAGCTCCCACAGGATGGAAGCCTGTCTCGTCAGCGGTGTAGGTGAGGGAGATCTGCTGTCCGTCAGGAGCACGGTACGAGAACCCACCTTCAGCCGTCACCGCGGGACCTTCGGGACCCTGCGCCCTGGGGGACCCACTCTCGTGCGCTGAGATACCTTCGGGCGTGTCGTAGCTGGAATCATCATGACAAATATACCAATGATTCTACGTGAAACTGCAGTAAAATATCCAGTTGTTTCCTTCAGGGCAGGCATCGCATCAGAAATACCTTTAATCTTGAAGATATCAATAGACTACGGTAACCACATTAGATTAGGTAAGACGTTGCTTAAATTCCACTCCAGACATCGTTTAAGGATTCTTTAATCAGATACCTCTCTACAATTAATTCTGCTTAAGTTAAAATCGTATCCGATCCCGATAAAAAGCCTATGATCGCTTACTTATTAGAGGCATAGCTCTATTGGCTCCATCTTAGTTCTTAGAAGAGGAATATGCATTTCCTTTGTCGTCGCGTATTTGTGGTCACTGTCAGTGATCAGTTTAAGGTACCTACTTATTTTACCAAAAGGCCAAATCTGTTCCTAGAGGTGTTCCACAAGAATCCATACTAGGACCCTTGTTATTTGTGCTCTATTGTTCTGATATTGTGTTAAACATACATATACATCATTACCAAGTCCATCATGTCAGTACCATATTTATGCGGATGATCTGCAGCTTTATTTGTAATTTCCGCCTAATGAGACTTGGCAGGCTATCATCAAAGTAAATGAAGACCTTAACCGAATTGCTCTTTAGGCAAGAAATAATTCTTTAGTTTGAAACCCAGGCAAGTTCAAGTATATGATACTAGGATCAAAAAAACAAATTAAAAACATTATACTCCAAGCACCCAATATAAACATTTTGGGAGAGCCCATTTTTCGCACTTGTGAAGCCCGTAATCTAGGAGTGTTAATGGATAGCAAAATACGTTTTGTAAAACATTTAACGGATTGTGTGCGGAATTGTTTTTATCGGCTAAAGGTATTGTACCGTATTCGCAATTGAATCAATGTCGATCTTCGCGTGAACCTTTGCGAATCACTCGTCTTGTCCAAGTTAAATTACGCGGATACCGTATATGACCCCAGACTATATGCTAGAACTGAGAAGCTTATTCAACGTGTCCATAATGCTTGCGCTAGGTTCTGTTTTCCAATACCCCCTAGGGCACATGTCACACCTCTTATTAATAAAGGTAAGCTGCTCAAAATGTCAAAATGGTTTAAACTAAAACAACATATTTATAATCTGCAACTAAACCAATCAAGCTAGCATAGGAAATTCTTTATCTCTCCGACTCTCCCTCCCTCCTCCAAAAAATCTTGCTATTTCGTTGGCCCTCGACTTTTATGTTTAATTTGTTTACGGTATCCCAAGGCTTATTTTATTTTATGTTTGTTGTAAGTATATTATCGTTGGCTGTTCTGTATAAAATCGTATTTCTCGTTTTAAGTGTTCGTTCTGAGTGTTTGTGTACAAAAACTATCATCGTTTCGACAAGTTTTGAACGTATTTGTAACTCAGCATATGCCCTCAGGTTTCGTAAACCGCGGAATTAACGTTGATCGCCCCACAATCAATTTGGGGCCAACATTTATGATGTACCTGAAACGGTAGGTACCGTCGCCGTTGTTGACGTTTTCATAGTTGTAGGGCTTGGCGTTAGACGCGCCTGCGCTGGGAGCATAGCCTTGCGGCACGAGGTGGTCCAGCCGAGCCGAGTACACGGAAGATGCGAGGAGACATGACAGGCAAACAGTCTGGAAAGTAATTGCTCATAAATAAATAATGCTGGACAGTTTCACACACAATCATCTAGCCCAAACTAAGCAGAGCTTGTATTATGGGGACTATATGACTGATAAACTACTTACCCCAGGACGTAAGGTGCCTGTATGTGTTTGTGTAAAAATATTGTTTTTTCGTTTGTTTTTAGGGTTCCGAAGTCAAATGGCGAAAATAGGACTCTTATAGTCTGTCTGTTTGTCTGTCTGTTCGGCTATATGTCACACTCCGATTCCTCAA
The DNA here is from genome assembly GCA_961405105.1 of Perizoma affinitatum. Classification (NCBI taxonomy): domain Eukaryota; kingdom Metazoa; phylum Arthropoda; class Insecta; order Lepidoptera; family Geometridae; genus Perizoma; species Perizoma affinitatum. The sequence continues at coordinate 4,592,461 of OY560199.1, forward strand.
TCAGCTTAAAGCGTATCAAAATCAAAACATAACAAACACGCTCTCACTGTATTCCCCATGATGGACAACCTCAGATACATACTCAGTGATTAGATCTTTGAGGATACCTAGTAGGGGGTAGTCAGAAGCACGTTAATTACATTTGGTACATGTCCGCGTTTTGCAAGTCTAACTACTTCCACGTAACAATCAAGATAACCTTTATCATAAGAAATATAAATTATTTATATTTTTTTTATTATTATTAATTATTTATATTATTATTATTTATAAAATTTTATTTTATTTAATATTGTGTATTTAATCTCTTAAATAAACAATGCATATTGATTGAAATAATGCAAGAATGAATATTTTAATTGTGATTGATCTTTGTAATATTTGTATGTATGTAAGGTGGAGGGTAAAATATTATTTTCATTGCACCCATTGTGTGGGTATCACTCAATAAGTCTCTAAAAATCACTTTGATATTTCCTGTACTACTTTTTATTTTAAGCCATTTTAAGCCACCAGAAAATATAAGGTCTCAAAATAGCTAAGACAAAGAAAAAGTAGATAGATCGACTAACTACTTTGTCGCTTTTGATCGATAACGACAAAAAACGTCGAAAGTTCTGAAAAACAGAAAAAAATAAGCAGCTAAAGTTGTGTGGTCCCTCTAACTTTTTAACCTTGTGTCCTAGAAGTATGGAACAAAATGTAACGAGTAATATTCGATGGAAACTGCCAACAAAGTTTGTCCGATGGATTCCCAATGATAACTTTAGCTTTTAGCTTTTGAACACGCTTATATTAGCTTTACTTGTAATTGACTAAATAACAAACAAACAATGTAACCAAATCTTGGAAGTCAATTTTAACCTACTTCTAAATGCTGTATCGAAATGAAACTATGTATGTAGATATATATATAGTTCGGATGACATTACTATAATTTGGTATCTTGGAGATGACCTGATAATGTAGCCAGGAAGTGGATAGTGGAACTCTTTAGTGGCTACTATTAAACACATCGAGTTTGGGCTTTTTTATAATTTTTAGTGCGTGATAAAATGTGTTTTTTAGCATTTTTAAACTACACAATTTATATTTTTTTATCGATTTCTACCAGTATTTTAGTAAGCCATTATAACACCGGTTATAAAGCTATTTTTAACCGATTTTTGAAACTCGCTGGGGTTTTTTTTTATTAATTGCTGTGTACCAATACGTGATTGCTTATCGTTGCCTAATACTACCAATTGGTCCCCATAAATAAGGCATCGTCGCGACACACCCCAGATTAGATGGCGGGACGATCTCAACTCTCATTTTAGTGCCTGGCCAACAGTGGCCAAGGATCAAGAAAAAAGGTAGGGAAGCCTTTGCCCTGCAGACGGATCACACAGGCAAAAAAAATAAAATATGTATAATAAAACTTGCTCCTAAAACAATGCCCTCATTGTAAACTCACCAGTTTCGACATCCTGGTCGATGGGTCGTGTCGATAGTAAGCCACAGCGTGTAGTACTTGCAGCGGGGGTTCTCCGGGTATATATCCGAGAGAATTGCCCTTTCCGATGCCTCACCTTGCCCGTATTGTTGCTGCTAGCTAAGAGACTAGCGGTGTAAAGCACAAGAAACAGAATCATAGCTATTTAGCTGAAGAACATATTTTAAAGTTGAAAAAAAAAAACGTCTTATCAGGTCCCACTGTTTTATCGTCGCTTGCGTAATAATGTCTACCTTCGAACGCAGTCGCGTTCGCGTTCATAATGAAAATAACTATTTGATGAATACTACATTAGATACGAAACTTCAGCAAAATAGACAAAAACTAGAGCTAAATTAGCCAACTTTAGCACAAAAAACACTACCATGACTTCGCTTCTTCTTTCTCTTGTCACATTATTTGGGATTGGCACAAAATATTTTCTTCTACCACAGTCCTCTATCAGGCGTCATTTTAGAACTTGGCCCTTTTGATATTCCATAGTACATACTATAGGTACCTATTTTATCTTGTATCAAGCTTCCATACGTAAAACAATGCGTCAAATAAGTCACACTAGTTATCTTTATCAAATACCATGGTTGACCTTTATCTTCTAATAGACTCAGCTGTATAGGCAGTGGGCGGGAATTTTCCTTTTAACACCCTAGTTAAAAGGAAAATTCCCGCGCAATTACCCTTAATTTCAAAATTACCCATTTATCCTACTTTTATATCCCCTCATATCTGGAATTGGGAAACTTTAGTCACAGGTGGTGTTTTCATGCCTAGCACAATCATGGTATAATCTTCATTGTTACTAACCAACTTACAATAACAGAACTGAGAACCGAATACCGATTAAAATGTGAAATTTAAGAGAAATAACTTAGAGCACCTTCAAAAAATCTGTCAGACGATCGTTATTCAAAAAACTTATACATCTTAAATATCCGCTTTATGCTTTTGAATTGCTCGTAAATATTTGATTTAACCCATAGAATACAAAGATTCTCGTGCCCCGCCCCTAAATCCGCAAGGTGACGATAACGAATAGTATTGGAGGCATAAAGCAGTGAGAAACGCATTGATAAAGTTATACGTAAATTTCCCAAAGAACTGGTATTTCTTCATAAACCATCTTTGACAACGCTCGGCACTTACCTTCATAAGCAATAGCTGATGTTGGATACGCTGAGGCAAATTCACTATCCGTAATCGCATATTGATACTTAAGATTGATCTCTTAGATGAGACGGTATTTAGGTTACTATGCTGCAGGTAGAGCATGAAAGAACCGGTCAGGGATGGTGTTGTTTTTTATATACAACTAAAGTGGAAAACAAGCATACGGCTCACCTGTTGGTAAGCAGTTACCGTAACATATGGACGCTTACGACACCAAAGGTATAACTCGCGTTGCCGACCCAGAGACATAACGGGTGATGTGTCTGAAAGTCTTATGTGTCTGTAATTTCACCGGCAACCATACCCTTTAAACCGGAACACAACACTGCGAGCATGCTCCTACTGTTTGGCGGCAAAAAAAGGTATTGCGGAAGTACTTCTCCGGACGAGCCCTTCAAAAGGAGCACTACTTCTTACTTAATAAAAAATAAAATAAATATTTCTGGGCATTTTTCACATCGCATAATCTAGCCCCAAATTAAGCAGAGCTTGTATTATGGGGACTACATGACTAATTTAATACTTAATACTTTTTTTGTTAAATACATAGGTACATATTATACATAGGAAACACCCGAGACAATACTTCTTGTATTTTTTGTAATAAGTACTTTTTTATTTTAAAAAAACCTATCACTTTTCAGGGACTTCTATCATTCTTTCTTTTTAAAGATTTGTTGAAAGAAAACTGACTTTTAACTGTCATGTATTGTCAATAGCAAAAAATAGTTCAGGAGTACCGAGATGCAATCAAAAATGAAACAATACAAAATGTTCCCACAGACATTCCTCACATCCCACTCAAGGATCGATTTGGTCATCAATAAAACAGATTGCTTGCACATTTACTGCTAAAGGTTGCAGGTGAGACTACTCATACTCATAATTTAACGTTGATTATGAGTAGTATTCGATGTTGTTAGTAGTATTTTGGTCTTTCAAATAAGTACCTAGCAAGTAATCAATGGTTATAATCGCCATTTTAGGAAAGTATTCGCAAACAAAAGTTTTTCAAAATGTTCGTGCGGAGTGTACCCACTAGCCACAGTACTAGTAATTAATTAAATAACCAAAGTGCGTGACAAGTGGCATATTTTTCAGATCCTCAGTATTTTAGCTAGAATACTCCAATAACAATACGTTTATGACAGTACCTACCTTTATCTCCAGCAGCAATGAACAATACAAATCGAGGGCTGAATTCAAAACGCTGTGCTTTTCGTTGTTCGCTGCTTCAAAATGAAGTCCCTTATTATTGAATGTTTACAAGTGTACGCTGAACACTGCTTCTTGTAGGTATTCAAACAAATTTATTTGGAACGTAAAAAACTGTTAGTGATGTTAATCGAAATCGAGTATCATCGCTTTTAACTTTGTTTTCAATCATATGGCAGTTACACGTGATTTCCAATAAAGATATTTTGATATGCTTTTGATTTTAAATAGTACTACCTATTTCGGCTCATAATAACGATAAAAGTATATTGAAAAGCTTTACGATACTATGTGCCTACTGAAATAGGTATTTGTTATTTTCAAGACAAGATGTTTGAAAAATTGTATCTCTTTGTTTAACATAATTTTAATATCTGTTAGACTTATTCGTAGGAAATTATAGAGAAAATTAAATTTCTGTCATCGTGACAGATCTCGTCTTATGGTATTCTACCCGGAGAGGCTTTTGTCCTGCAATGGACGCTTACTGGCTGAACGCTAATTGAACGTCTCTGTTAATAAGAATTCATAAAAAAATATTATTATTTTTCAGTGCAGGTAGTTTGGAAAAAGAGAAAACTTTCTGTGTTCATTTCGTGTGAAGCGTAACTCTTCACTTTATTATCGCTCGTTAGTAACTATAATCATCATTATTCATCACATCCCAAAATCAATTTATAGGTATTATGTCAAAGTCAAAGTCAATACAAGGGTCGTATAGAAACTTCAGCTTAAAAACTACGTGTATTATCTCGCGCGCGATCATGCCTAGAAGGATGAGGCAAAAAACACTGCTTGGTTTTTTTATGATCCTTACTTCAGCTCTATGAGTTCTGGCATCGTTCTTGCAAGATCGCTTCATTGCCATCAACTAATACTAGACGTCTCAAACGAAATACAGCTACCGTAGGTATACATCGGGTAAATCTCAGAAGCAACACGAGTAGCGATCGACGGCCTTCGTTCCACTATCCTCACTGACCCAAATCGATTCATGGAAGTTCCACACAAATGAATCGAATCTACCGCTGAAAACAACTTGAAGACGCATTAATACGCAACGGGGCCCTGAACTTTGAGATATATACATATTTACAATTCTTCATCATCAGCAACCCGCTACACCCTACTTCCGATCCGAAAGACCTGTGTTCGAGCACGGCTGCGTGCCAAAAATTTTTTAAATTTATTATAAATGGTTTTGCCCTTTATTACATCTCACCTGATGGTAAACGCAGTTAAAACCATGTTAAACACGCTCACTCTGGAGATGCTTATTAACTCTTCATGTGTAGATGTCATATAAAATATGACCCCAGTCATATTTTGTAGAAAACACAGACGCAGAAAGGGATTTCCATTCGAAAAATGTAGTGCGCTTTTATACGTAATCGCGCAAAGCTAGCTAATACAATACATGGGCATGTGCCAACTGATTGGCCCATGACTATCCCCTTCTACTACTTCACAGATCTATCGTGTCCACCATGAAGACTGTTGTCGTGAGCATGTTTGTTTTCATGTTGCTTAAAAACTTATTTTCATTACATTGTTACAAGCTATTTACATTACTGGCGAAAGGCAATTAAACTTATAATTATGTTATCTAATCGCGAAAGTTTGAAAAATTAATGAAGTAGTTAGTACCTATAATAATGTTGGTATGTACTTTCCTGTTGTCGTATTTTCATAGTGCAATGAAAGCTTACAATAAATTGAAAAGTTTTAGAACAGCGCCTTATATTTAACAACAAGCAACACTGATCTAGCTCGTGAAGCTTTGACTTCTATACAATAGTTAGAACAAAATAATAAAGATTGATTGAATCTATAAGCGTAAGCTACCATATAACAGCATACAATCAGGTAGGTAGGTTAGGATCTATACTGGTTTTGATAGTAGGTACCTTAATATTATAAAGCTTTTTGGCAGAACTCCAACAAAACAATCAGGCGTTACATTTGTGAGCAAACACACGTCGAATTTATTGATACATCCAGACTTTTAAAAGTCGGCTCCTATTTCATTTATGTTTTATATGTTTCGCTCGTTAGTTTGTTTGCATTGTTTTGCGTTATATGATTGTAGATAGGTAGGTAATCTCTGTCTAAATTAACAAGTGGCAACCGCGTTCAGTTCAACGAAACAGTTTCAGTCAGTGCTCTAATCTGTCTATGTCACTATTCTAATGTCTGTATAAGCTCAGGCAAAACACTGTTGTGAAATTGTAATTTTTCAGGATGCCGAACAACGAAAGCAGTACCCTTATAGTTTGGGCATTCCATCTGTCTGTCTTTCAGTTTACCAGTTTTAGTGTGTGATATTTTTTCATCCCATACGATATTTTTAATTGCACCCCCACACAAGTATCCTCATCCGGAATAAAAAAATTGTGATGGATAAAATTGAGATGAAAACTATAATTGCTCTAAAACAGTTTTGTATAACTTACTACGCCAACGCTATGACTACCTACTCATCAACATAATATTATTGAGGCAAAGGGACTAGGTAGTCAAACTTGATATGTAATGCAAGTAGACTTAGTTTAAATATGAAGATATAGTTAGTTATTTTTTTATATAAGTACTTAACTATATAATCTAATGTTTTTATAGTTAGTTCAAGTAATAAATATTTATCTATTCTATTCTATTAAATTAATTTCCTTTAATAACTCTATAGCCATGTTTTAGTACTTACACCTATTGGGAAGGTACTAACTCCTGGCAATTAAATTTGAAGCCCTTACTCATAAAATAAACGTATACTCCGTTACAGTCTCTCACCCCCCCCCCCCCATTTCTCCTATAACATTTAATGGTTAAGTACAGAAATTTCAAATCCTTAATTTGCTGTAAGAAAAGTTTTTATTAGTAAAAATTATCATTCTTTGAGAGCTGTGTGATTTTGTTAAAAAAAATCCAAAAATTCTGTAACACGTCGTTATTTATTTATGATGTTCTTTGAAGTTAAACACATGGCAATTTTAATTGCCATGTGTTTTTAAAAACTTTATAATTAAAAACTTTCATACAAAGTTCACACCTAATATACCCATGGAAATTTCTAAAATCCTTTTTAATCCTTTTTAGTACATGCTTACATTATAAAATAAATAAAAACCTATGTTACAAATTACAGCTTTCTAGACTCCGTATTTTTGGATGTGCGTTGATAGATTAGACCGTCAGTCAGTCAGGACAAACGATTTTATAAGAATACAAGATATTGTTGAAGCTCGCGGTTACTGACTTCTTAGCTTCATCCATGCAACTAAAATGCAAGGCTGGTGGTCCGAACGACATTGTCAAGGCCGCTCAGGCTGCGGCCGCGTGCATTCGATCATCTATGCCTCGTACACACTACGCGATTTCTTCGCGTATACATAAGCACATAAACCTACAAACCAGATATGCTACCACTGCTTTTACCTAGTTAGTAACAACAATATCACTAGTAATTTTGTTTCCCCGACTCTCCATTTTTCATCATCTATTGTTGCGTCCTCCAATATTATATTCTCGCATGTAAAAAGATAACAAAGCGTTTGTATTTTACTTCAAAACACTATCGTGAATTACACATGCAGCAAAAAATAATTTTCACGTTTCACTTACCTCTACTATCGGTGAAGGTGACCGTTCATTTCCTTTGATCGGAAAACAGAAACTGCCAAAGTGACTATCCAAACACAGCTGTCGAAACTCGGAGAAACCAGTTAAGCGCTAGTATATGGTACCTCTACCTGGCATTTTCGATAGTTTCGACTCATTCCGAGACACTTCATCAGGGTAAGTGATTGCAAATTCGAGACGCATCATGCACAACGGGCTGCTGTTCTTAGAGAGCACACGCACAAATTGAAGGTTTTGCTTTTAACGTTTAAAATTATTAAGAAAAGCAATGTCCTCTCGTTATTTTTGTGTAGCCGTAAACTGATTTTCCAAAAGCCTTAGTAAGTAAATTTTGTGTCCGATTCTACATCATAATAGAATTGTAACCAAAATTTACGCCCAATCCTCCAAAGGATAGGCCTAAAATTTTCGCATAGTGTGAGTGCGACGCGTGTTACATAAACTGTGGACACTAAATAACGTTGTGTTGCGCAAGTCCCGTGTCCGGGTGCCGTAACGGTCTGCGGACAATCCGGAATGCCGGCGATTTGACACGAGTTGCACCATCCGACCCATCGGCCGACGCCATCGTCGCACGCGCATTTATGATTACATCGAAGGTCGTTTGTGTTTTGACATAATCAATTTTCTTCGACCGTTAAGCGTGGTACGTTTTGAGCTAAGTATGACAAATGCGGGCAATGCGTTGATGGATATGCTCTGCTCACTGAATGGACTCTATTAGGATTACGGTTTCCTACAATGATTGGACTACCTTGCGTCTGAGAGTAAATTGGACGACCTCGGTGGCGCAGCGGGCGAGTAAGCTGTAACGCAAGAAATGCGGGTTCGCTTCCGTTGCGAGACAAATGTTTGCATGTTCTGCAGCTATTTTTTCCGGGTCTGGTGGTCGACGACGGTACTCGTAGTTTATGAAAAAAATAATTCTAAAATATCTAATTGATATCCACGACCCAGGGAGTCCTAGTGGATCAGGACTATGTTTGTGTCTGGGTGAAAAAATAGGTTCTGGTGTCCAGATGCAGCGTTATGTAAACCGGCTTTTACATTTATGTTACAGTCGGACACGACCTACTCATATCAAAATGAGAGTGAAATACTCTTACTGTGTTGACGTCTGAAACCTAGGTCGAACATCGCTTGGATAAAATCCACTAAATCACAAGCGTTAATAACATGCCAATACCTGAGACCGACCGCCAACGCAAATCGCATAGCTTGACCAATAATAGATAAGCCCAACCTACATGGCACTTTCGCTAATGAGTAAGCGATCGCTGAAATATTACTCAGGGAAGGTGTGGTTTGTTATTTGACGACTAAATTATTACGAGGATCGGAGGAAATAGGATGTAGAGCTCACATGAAAAGGTCGATTAGGTACTCGTGTGGAATGAAGAGACGCAGAGTCGATGAAAAACAAAACAAAAAGTAAAATTTCCCTAATAACCCCATGCATATCAATAACAATATAATAGCCTATGTGGCGCAGTAGGGGAAGGCCCGCTTGAGACGAAGAAGGTTGCGGGTTCGATTCCCGCCGCGTTATGTTATACTATGTATGTTACAAGAAAACGAAATAAGTAGTATATCAGTCATGTAGTTCATAAGTTGCATAACTCATTTATTTTTTTCGGCACAAAAACTTATATTCAATATTCAGAGTCAACCTTTCATTACACATAGACGTTGAACATAATATCATAGAATGTCAATAACATAACGTAACATTCAGCCATTAAAACGACTTAAATTAATCATCCTAAGCCCCGCTACACAATATCATGAATGTAGGTAGGTAACCAATTTAGACCTTTTCTAAACGAATCCCGTAATAATCTTGTATGGACCGTAACTGTTTGACTGATACTAATCACGGTATCTGGATGCAAATCACTACTTCTTACGTCATAATATGATAAAATACGAGCTTTGCCAACATAGCGCCTTTTCGGCTAGATCTAGCTACCTTCACAGCTATCGAAACGCCAACTTGCCAATGTTACAAAAAAAACGAGACGTATCGACAGACGGAAGAAACAAGACAAGAAGCTTTTCGTGCATGCTTGAAAACCAAAGACGGCGGTAATAAGCGAGACAGTTTTCATAATATTTCTTCTTGAAATTTTTTAAAGAAGCTATCTTTATGAGGTAAGTCTATTCCTTCTCCATTGCTTTTAGTGACTTTTGAATCAAATCTAGCCACTGAAATGAACAGCAGTTGGCAACATTACCATAAATTCAGGTAAGTTATGAGTTCGGTGCAAAGTGCATTCAAAGTACCGTTAATATGTACCTAATCTAAAACGGTCATAAATAAGTAATTCGTCATGGTAAAGGCATCCTGTTAGGCGATAAAGAATTGAAAATATTGTGTATTTGATTTATCAGATTACTCAAACGACATTCTATTTGTAGGATTGGAATTGTTTTGGAGATTATTCAAAACAGCCCTGCGATCATGTGACTTCGGTCGAAAAATGTATAGTATCGATAATCTAATTGTATCTATAGAATTTTATCTGCAACCGCTAGCACAGGACTAGCCTTGATATATTTTATCGATCATAAAGCCACGTGGAATAAAACGTTTAAATGCGAAAAAGTTTTATGGAAATGTTTTCTTCTAGGGCCAGAGGACCAGTGATGCCTCGTAAACGCCACCCGATAATCCTCTTTCCTCCCTCACGCACCCTTCTCTCGGCTTCAATTAGAATAATGCGTCCAAAATTTTTTTTATGATCGATAAAATTAACCGATGGCAAATGTCAAGAATAAAATCATACTACGGTTGTATAAAATCATACTACGGCATTTATCGAATTTTATAATTTCTCGAGTTTATCTTCGATAATCTAAGTCCATACTACCGATCTCGAAAAATTTCGTCAATACCCCGTTTTATCGAGAATTTATGTCGAATTTTATCTATCGATACAACCATGCTCAGGCTCCAGTTAATGCTTGATTTTTTTTGTAAAAAAATAATAATAATAATATGATCATCATCATCAGAGTAAATTCCAACTAAATTCAACATAACATACTCAAGATAACCGTAAGTAAATGAGGAAAATAAATACTATCCCCTTTTTTTTAAGCTAACTTTAATTATAGTTATATAGTAAAAAATATTTTTAATCAAACAATTTTTTTAACTAAACATTATTTTCTTATGTCTTCAACTTTGATTAAACACAATGACTGCTGGTATGTGTATCACGGCATTTAGTTCTACCTGGTACACTCTTGCACCCTAAGTAAACGCGTGGCCGCCAGGAAGGCGGCCCTAGACATTGCTTACACGGCCCATCTCGCTAGCCCAGATCCTAACACGATTACAAACTTCCTACTTTCAGCCTTTTCGCAGGAGCCAAGGGAAACTATCTTCCGTCAAACAGAACGCTGTGTTGCGGCTGGATGATGTAAATGCACCAAGCCAACAAACTTGAGTTCCAAAGAGTAATCTATACTGGGTGGACTATTTCTGTCTTCACAGCAGCTATTTAGGCCGTAGATGAAAACGAAATCGATAAATTCCGAAGAATGTTAAATCTATGGTTATCTTTGTTTAGGTCCTGCTTCTCGAAATATGGTATTTGCAAAAACTCTCTGGTCCAGGAAATGCTAAATGATTTTGGAAAAAATAAAATCATTATGAGGGAATTTATCAACTTTCATTCAGTATTCTAGATTTTGAAAAAAAAATAATATAACAAATACAAACATGCAAAATACAAAAGAGTCCCGGGAACTGTCTTATTCATCTGTATAAACTTCTTAAATTATGTATCGTTGGTGAATTTAGCTAAATGTTACATCAAAAAGGTAAATTAAAACTATTTGTATTACTAAATTCTCCCCTTAGGCTTACAAACATTGAGTTAAATTAGGTCACTCAAATAACACTGAAATTTACATAGAAACCGTTCCAAAATAAAATATAAAATGTCAATTTAAAGTTACAGTCACAGTCACACACACATTCACCGGACCTATGCTTCGATATTATATTCATCAGCGAATAAACTTTTAATGCTGGAACCCCTGGCAATTTCATCGTAATATGATGTGAGAAAATCATCGTTGGCTCCCAATTTAATGCTAATGCGTAGCCGATGTTAGTATTCGATACTAACATGGCAAAATAAATCGTGGACCTGCTTGTAGTGCTCAATGTCGAACATGTGTGTCAGCAATAGATGAAATTAGACATTCAAAGACCACCTCTGCCTGCAAAGAACAGGCAGAGGTGGTAATTAACTTACAATTGATGAATTACGAGTACCGTATTCTAATATGAAAAAGAAAAATATAAATTTGTTTGTTTTTGCTTGTGAAGGCTGAGTATTTATAGTCATAAGGTTTATTCTCCATCACCTGCCCAGCATACGCAATCGCTCACGTAACAAGGCTGCAATAAAAACAAGGAAGTCAACTCATCCCTCGGCGCCTCTGCACTCCTTTAAATTTTAATCCTATGCAAAAGATCTATCAATCACCGGAGATAATCGCCGGAAACTCGATCAATACAGTCTTTGATGTAAGATTAATTGGAGAAGACACGAGATGCATTTCCTGTTATATCTTCTAAGTTGCAAATCGGGCGGAAAGAGACGATTTCACACGAACAATTTCATAACAAATCAGTTCCTAATGCACGCGAGTGTCGGAAGCTGCGAGTTATCGAGTTATACCACCGTAAATATAGCATAACATCAAAATTTACACTGTGATTTATGAAAAACAAAGTAATCGAGTAACTATTCGATTCAGTCACGCGTGTTTTAAATCCACTGCAGACTGCAGAGCCTTTATCACGTTACACGTGCGTAACGCATATTTACAGAGTAAGTCGATAATAAAAACTTTTACCTACTGTTTAAGATTAAATATTTCCACAGTATTGGCTGGATATCACACATCAACTTCTCAAGAGTCTAACCTTGCAAGTTTTTTATGCTAACTTAACTTTTGTCGTTTTGGAATACTTAAAGCTTAATAAGACAGTCATCCAAGATAATCTACGATACTTTAGATTCTAGTCGAAGTCAAAGATAATCTAGGCTACTTTAGTATGTAATTAACTAATATATTTTTTGTATATACCTACTTGTACATAGTTGTATGAATAAATGTTATTAACTAATCCAAACATACCAACCTAACAATTTACCCGAACACGGCCGGATGCCAAATATTTCCACTGCAGTGGAACGTTCGGTATTCCGATCTCACAGTTTGGTCGGCATGCAACCAATATGTTGCATGTTTATGCGTACTAATCAATTTGTGATGAAATATGATATTTCGATGAATAATAAATATAAGATGACAATGATGAATAAAGATTAGAAGAAATTGGTGACACATTCATTTCTTAGTATTTGTGATTTATTTATCTTTAAGAAACAAATATTAGGTCAGTGTTCAAAAGCTTTGTTATAATTATAAATTTCTCTAAATTTGAGAACCCCTGACGTGTATATCATACCCATCAATTGCAGCGCCCTTATTGTCTTGTAGCGATAAAAACGGTGTAAGAATCATCCTTGAAGACATACAAATCGATACCAAAAGCCGCATTACAATCAGATAAGCCGTTTTGGAGATAAATGGTAACATACAGACATACAAAAAAAGAACCTCTCCTGTCACCGCGGGTAAAAATGATAGCCATAAATATAAATATAAAAATCATATTTCCAGAAAAGGTGGTAATTTTTTTTCCGTTTTCATAGTACCTACATTATTATACTTAAAATAAATTAATGCAACCTAGTTATAATATAATCTAGCCTATGTTATGCTAATTAGTTATATTTAAGGGGAAGACACTTTGTTAATATGTTATGTTAATATGTTAATATGGTAGCACTGACATGAATTTCACTACATTCTACTATTATTTACACTACACTAACTCATTGTCTCCTCATGTCCTTTTTATATTTTTTTTTTCTATTATTTTTTGTAATCAGCCAAACTCTCTACCGCTCCACTCTTCATTACACAAAGGTTAGCTGGAAGAAAATACTAATTAGCATTATTTCGCCTATGTACTTGTTTTATCTTGTGCAATAAAGCATTTTCTATCTATCTATCTATGTCCGTATTGTCTATATCTGGAATGCTTCGACGTTCACATGATGACGAAGTCTATGTTCGTGAGCTTCTGCATATTTTTTGATTTCCATGAATGATTTTCATGGAAAGTCTTTTGCTTCAGTAGGACAAACATCACAAATTCAATGTTTTATCTTCAACAAGTAAGTAGCTCAGTTCTAATCAAATTCAAATATACAAAACGACAAATTGGCATCGCATCTGCGGCAGGCTCCCTGAGTAGTTCGTTAAATCAGTAGAGCCTGCAGCGAGACACGCAAATAAATACAACCACCGGATGCGCTTCATAACATAACTGATCAGATTAGTTTGCAGCTTCTACACGTCCCTGTTTATTTACTCCAAGCAAAGCTTCTCTGTGTTCCCTACCGCTAAGGACGACCGACTAGAAAATACTGTACCTAGCATTAAGTCCTCCTTTTGTACATCGTTTGTTATGATAAAGATAAGTTTACAATCAAACTACATTTCATAATTAGGTACTGTACTTACTAGGTTTCTATGAAGAACAGTCCATATATATATTTACCTTCCTAATTTCGTACATGACGAATCTAGGAATCGGAAAGATACTTGTATGAAGTAGGTAAATCCGCATATTGGCAGTAGGTAGATAAATACATTATCTAGAATGATATTATGTTTATCATTCCAAAATAAAACAGACTCTTATGTGTCTAAAGGTAACCTAAGACACTTTCAAATGTTTTACTCCGAATTTTTATTGCTCGAAAATTTAATTAATTAATTTTATAAAAAACGGGTTCTTTATAAAATTATTAAAACGTCCAAAAAATCAATAATCTTTTCGTTTTGGTTTGGTACGAATCGATTCAGAATCTCATTTTTGCACAACTTTTTTTGCCACCATAATACTATACACTAGGTATGTATAGTACATTCCTAGTATCGTATTATAGTATATGTACAATTACTTAACCGGGTGTTGTTACAGTTAGGTACTTCATTTATATTTTTATCAAATCCTGCAACCAAAAATGATCACTGTTATTTTATCAATTTATCGTATCGTTTCTGGCTATTTACCTACTCCTAATAATTTGTATCGTTAAGATAAACTCAGATAGCTCGCGGTAACTGACTCACTGCAATAATAATAGAGATGAAAAAAGTATCGATGTTAAAAAAGAACAAGATACCTGTAGCACTATGACTCAGGCCACGTGAGATAATCCTAAACATTTGGTAGCAAAACATATCTTTCTGTAAAACTCAGAATTTCGTAAGAAAAGAGATCAAGGGGTTTGTAAGTCACAACTGACAGTCCTGTCCAAAAATACTTCTCCCTGAGTTTTGTCTAGCCACTATACCTATTATTAAATATAAATAAGCGTAAAAACGCCAAGTGTGTGTCACTCGGGCACTAATGGTGCTGTATCCCCACACAATATAAATACATTAAATATTCATAAATGGTAATCTATTCTGAGTCTATTCTTTATTAAAAATATAAGAAAAACGTAACCTTTGTATGGGTTTTATTGCCATGGCAAATAAATATTACTAAAAATATAACTTTAACCCCGGTCCCTGTGCCAAAGTTAATAGAGTTCCGTAGGCATCCTTTGGGTCCGAAACCCATGTAATTAGTAGAAATAATATACAAGCAGCTATAAAGGGAGTTTATAAAACTGCTATGCGAATAAAGTGAACAGGTAGCTAGTTCGCAAGAGTCTTCAGGTCTACCGGTACTTTCCATGTTTGGCATACCCTTCGCAGTAGGTATAAACAAAAACTTTGGCAATCGTTCAAGTACATACGCACTCGTAGATACGTGTGGGTATATCTAGTATCTATTATATCGTATATAGCAGAACGCAGCAGACACTGTGTATCAACACTTGACTGTGTGTTGATGTTGGCAGACACTACGCCGCGCTACTGAACCGAGAGCGATACCATCTGGTCAGTGTTTACAGTTTTTCAGCTTTTATTCAATGATATACTCACCTACACATAAATATATTTTGTCTTTGCTAATAGACATACTGAAGGCTGTTATATGCTGGAATTTACTTGAGTAATTTGGTCCAGAGTATTGTGTTGTTAAAATAGGTACTTTTAAATCGGAATGTAATGTACGTACTTTCCACAATTTTCTCTTCATTTGTTAGTAAATAATAACCGACTAAGTACGAGTCGAACTCACGCTCTAAGGTTGAAAACCTTCTTTGTATGGTCCTTGTGTTTTGACTTGATGATATATTATCTTGACTGACTTGATGATATATATTATTACCCATGATAGAGGTTATAGTTACATGTATTTCTATGATTTAACATATTACGGCTAAAAAGATACAAATACAGATAAAAAATAAGTCCTATATTAGACAGACATACTGAGAGCGTAGGCTTAGCCTTTTGCTACGAAACCCTAAAAACATTTGGTCCATATGCTAGCTCTGTATTTTATAATATGTATTCTGATTGATTGACACTGAAACCACTGTAACGTATACTCAAAATACTGTGTAGAACTTATTTTTTAAATAATGCGTAACAGTGTAGTACCTCTGTGGTGATGTGTCATCCGACAGGAATCACCTGTCGTTAAGCACAGCACAGTTGCCAGTAGAGCATGCGTCATTCGTTATGTCCTCCAGATACTTTCGCGCCCGATTCTTAACTATTAGTCTTACGACCTTTGACCTTTGATCTTAGATAACATGATAGATATGACACATGACAGCATGTTTTGAAAATATTTTGTAGCGGAGCGGCAGGTCAAGATCGGCAGGTTAGCTTCGTTTTATTAGGTTTCGGTAGTGAAATGGCGAAAAGGAAACCCATTATTGTCATATACGGATAGGTATCCGTCCGAGTGCCACACCTCGATTTCTAGAGACAAAAAAATTCGTGTTCGTGACGTGCTTTTAAACAGAATATAAAAAAATATATGCTAAGGATGATAGCTTTGTCAGCCAACATAGTTAGAGTGTAAAGACACATCTTAGGCAGCTTTATCTTTTGTTTTTCTCTTCTTTCTATCTTTGAGTAGCTGTCAATATTTTTGCTCTACGTACTTAGTTAGTGCTCCATAAAGTTTATGTAAGTAGTTGCATGACCTAAATCGAATACAAACTGGTTTAGTTATGAACATGCTGAAGCTGAGCTTAGTTGCCAACTAGCCACGTTATCCGACATCAAAGGGTTATGTGAGGGCACGCGACGCAGATGTAATCCAATCACCTGACTTGCTATACACGAGCTTCTATTAAATCAGCCACTTGTGTGCCCGGTACCGTAAAATGCCACATCTTTACCAACTGAGCCAAAATTCGCCTGAAACCGTCAAAAGAGTGTCAGTGACTTCAAATTAAAACTGGCTCGTGAGAAGTTGGGCCACTATTACGAAAAGTAACAGAGCGTAGTGACTCTAAGTAAAGTTGGGTCTAAAGGCAAAGTAAATTGGTACGGATACTTTTTGATGTCCTATTTCGCGATGTAGCCTAGATATCGTAAAAAAATCTAAGATCCCTAGGCAGCTACAAGCCCTGATAGTGTCACGTGAGCAGGTAACGTGACTTGTCTCCAACTGTTTGAGACAACTCAAGAAAACTTATTGGACCGTGTACTGACGTAAAACCTGCAAGGGGTGGTTTTTTTGTTAATCTACATATTTATAGGCAACCATTTTTTACTTACTAAAATATTATGGAAGGTACGAAGAATATGTTACATTTCCAGACGTCACCTATCCATAGATACCTAATGGAATCTGACAAGAGTCGGGGTTTCTATATTAAAAAAAGAAACTTATTTGTAACAAGTTTTTATCTATTTAATCGGTAGTTCTATCCACGAGAACTGAAAAGTTGGTAGGGAACCCTATTACAGAAATGTTGTGTAAGTAACTCTTGGCACCTACTAAGTACTTACTTACAGTAGGTAAGTATTTTGTCCTTGAAATCTGTAAGGAAACATCATCGATAGGCTTACTTTTTACTGATTTGACATTGTTTAAATTTTTTAACACTTCTAAAAAGTATCTTCATGGTCT
This sequence comes from Perizoma affinitatum, assembly GCA_961405105.1. Lineage (NCBI taxonomy): Eukaryota > Metazoa > Arthropoda > Insecta > Lepidoptera > Geometridae > Perizoma > Perizoma affinitatum. Next base: position 4,610,127 of record OY560199.1, read on the forward strand.
ATGCTCTAGATACAATACCTACGCGCTTTCGAATTAGGCGTTTTCGTTAATTACTAGCGCTTTATCACTACGGTGCATCTTTTCTTTTCCCTTGATGGAACAGCAGAAACTGGAGTATAAGTTGTCCGTCTAGTCCAAGCAAAGACCAGTTTTTTTTATCAAATACGATAAAGAATTTACCACGTAAGTACCTTATTATTCCTCTGTTGCTAAAATGATACCAAACCACGATAATTACATTGTATGAGACTATTAGTTTTTTACTTCTTTGCTGTCCGTTTACTGGGAAAAATCATAATGCTTCTTTCTTGGTTTAATCCAGTCCAAATCAACATCGGCTACAACGCGTTTTATCTCAAGGCCTTTATGAAGGTACCTACAGTAAAAAGAACTAAACTGCTTCCTATTAGCAATGTTTACAGCTCCATCACTTTAAAGCCTAAATAGAGGAAGGTTTCAATCACAACAGCTTCATTTCTGAGCGAAAACATGCTCGTAAAGATAAAGAAGTGTTCATGTGGATTGGTCACGCTCGGCTCTTTAGTACAGGAGCCAGCGATGAATTTCACATCCTATTTTTTATTGTGAATGTAGCCTTATTTGACCATAATCTTACCTGATTATGGGTGACGGTGGATCACGAAGGTCTAGATGATACCTATTCACACTTGCCTTGATATCTTATTATTACTCAAATTGTAACCAGATTGTATTTTTCAGGATAAACAGTCGACGGTAGTGTGTTTCATTATTTTTCCGTTTTCATTGTAAAGGTGGAAACGAAACGTTTAGTGTCAATGAGGTGTCAATCAGTAGCATACTGACATACATACTAAATTATTGTAAAATCATCTTGTAAGGTAAAAAATGTTGCTGATTCTCACATTATTTTACCGGTCATATTTTTTGTAACCTCAAATCTCCAAAAGTTTATGACACTATGATGAAACGGACATTGGCAGAATTGTGACAAATGTCTAGTTGCAAAAGCCATAATCAAGAAGTGAAGTGAAGTGAAGTGACCTAATAATACTGGTAGATTCAAGCCGGATGGATAACAAGAAAATGATTCGAAAAAGATAATTCTAAAAACAGAACTTACATAAAAAGATTTATAGATAAAACATCTTTCGGAATAAAGTGTTTTTTTTTTGTAGCTTATACCCCATTGTAGAGGTAGCTAGTACCGGCGCTCACAGTTTTCGGGGATAATATTATTTTACACCTAACAGGTTGATATGGTTAATATTGAGACCAGTATCTTTTAACAAAGACAAAGCTAAAATGGTGGGCATTTTGACTCAACTGTCAAGATTTCTCAATTCATAATTACCCGACTTAAAATGTAAAACTCAATCCGAAATTTTACACAATTTAACACATGCCGTAATAATGACCATCGGCTCCTTATTATAATTCTGGTTGTTTGCTAAACATCGTCGTAGTTTATAGGTCACGTGATTTGCACGAGGTTTAGCCGATGTGGCCAACAAACTAGGTACCTAGTACCTAGTTACGTCGCTTAGGGTCAGCACACACAGAAAAATAAACAATGCTGGACATTTTTCACACAGCATCAACTAGCCCCTAACTAAGCAGAGCTTGTTTATGGGAAACTGACTGATATATTAATTACTAGTTTCTGCACACGTTGCCTTTGTGTTATTCTGATGTACAAGCTATATTACTGTAAAGTTTCATCAAATTCCGTTCAGTAGTTTTTGCGTGAAAGAGTAACAAGCATCCATCCTCACAAACTTTCGCGTTTATCATAGTAGTAGGATAGGATATACTTTTTTTTTGTAAATACATACATATTATACATAGAACACATCCAGGACCGAAACAAATATATGTTGATCATACAAACATTTGTCCCATGGCGGGAATCGAACCCGCAACCTTCTGTGTCTGAAGCGGGCTTTCGCCCACTGTGCCATAGAGGTCGTTAATAGATATGTGCCATAGATTCGAGGAGCTGATCCTGGCACATGTTAACAGATATTTTTTATTATTTTCATGCTTGAAAATAAGATGGCACGTGATCTAACCACATTTGTATAGATTCTGGCCACAAGGGCTTAGTTTCAATTAGAAACACAGCTTATCCTATCGCATTGTTTGCTGCACAATTTGCACATTTTAATGTGACACATGTTATTGGATTCTCGAGGAAAGTACCTTTTCTCTAGTAATTAGTAAGAAAGTTTATTAGGCTGCATTATTAGAAAACTACATCCCGAGGCTTCTACGAATATGGAAGGGCAACAATTTTTGTCCAGATACTGTATAGCATTTGGACATTGTATCCTTGTAATGCCATTTAACAATCGAAGTATCATGTTCTATGTAAACCTCTTAAATTGTCAACAAATAATTTTTTGCAAATATTTAAACTGCTGAAGTGTTCTCCATCGTCTATTGCAATGACCCCTCGTATGGCAGTAAAAGTATTAAAGAATCATCCTTACAGACAATAAAACACACAAACAACTTCACACGTGAATTAAACTCGTATACTAATATACTTCTGTCGTCACCTGTAAAAATCAAATAAGTCTTCAACTAAAATTCATTCATGATAAGTTCTACATAACCTGTTTTAAATTAACTATTAGAGAGCTATCTTCAGACAAACATATATACAGTGCCGATTTGTCCAATTTGACTCGTTCAACTATCCTAAAAATCTTGTGCAAGGTTTCATAAATTCGTAAGGTTGACGAATTCATGAAACCTCTTTCGGAAGAAGTGCGTAGTAACGCATTAGAAACATGTGGTACCTACCATTGAAAACACGAGCGATAAGTGAATGAATGAATGAAATGTTATTGAAATTGTAGCCTATTAGGTGCAGGGTTTCTCTTGTTGGAAGTAAAATCCACTTTTAAGCAAAAATACGTTGGTTTAATGCAAAAACTTAGGGACTAAAATTACACAATAACGCGACTAAGCAAGTCAAGCGCGAGCCGGCAACTGCCGAGATTTAAAAAATATCTTCCTTCACACGCGTCGCACCCGCGCCGCTACTGCGGATTGGTCCGCCCACATAGGTCTATCGCGTATTGGCCAATACCGATGGCGTGCGCGGATGAGACGCGACAACTTACTCTATTACAAATAGCGACATCTATTGAAACGATAGGTAGGTAGGTATAACGCTTAATTATGTCGTGGATAGTCGCGCTCCCTACTTAACACCACCCCCCAGTTTGAGGATTCAACCGATAACTGTACTGTCAATAGGAAGCACGACTATCCGTGCGACGGGACGGCGCAGCGTCCCCGTTTAAGTTTTTACGTCTACCACGCGCACAATGCCCCCACTTCCCTCAATTACTTTAGTTATCATGGGGTGCTTCTCATCGAATGAAAGAACGGTAGAGGCACTCAGACGCCCCCTCACGCGCAGTAGACCATCTTCGTAGAGCATAGGATCATGCTGTAACAAGCGGCTCGACTTAGGGACCGCACGGCCAGCGCGCAGCGCGCTCAGCTCCTCTCGGAAAGCACGGGCCTGTGCCTCTCTCAGCAAGGAGGCCTCAGCCTCCCACAGCTTCTCCGCCATGAGCACCGTCCTCTGCTTGGCTCGGCACGCGCTTATGAAGGTAAGCACGCGTGCTGTCACACGAATGGCCCGCGTCCAGGTCGAGATGCGCGTGACGTCGATGAGAGACGGCGCCGCCTCTAACGTCACCAGCGCCCGCTCCAAGCGCTCGGGGTCATCGCCACTGCACCTTGGCCACGGTACCTGTGGATCACAGAGAAAGGGTGGACCCGAAAGCCACATGCCCCTGTCATTAGGCCAGTCCATCCTAGTAGCCTCGTCCGCAGGGTTAGACTCGGAAGGTACCCAGTGCCAGTCGCTGCGCTTTGTCACGCTATCAATTTCCGCCAACCTATGAGAAACATATTTTTGATAATGTCGCGCATCCGAATTTATCCACAAAAGTACCGTTTTCGAGTCTGTCCATAGATACTCATTCGAAACAGCTATATTCATTTGAGACTTAACCGTCACTGCCAACCTACACACTAACACTGCTGCCTGTAATACTAGGCGCGGGATGGACACTACCTTGACGGGAGCCACCCGAGCTTTCCCCACCAACATTGTGCAGACCCTATTACCGGATTTGTCCGCACCTACCAAGTATGCTAACGCCGCATAAGCTTTTTCACTAGCATCTCCAAAAACATGCAGGTCTACGTTGTACGTTTGGAACCCATACCACCTAGGTACAGGTACGCTTGTAAGTCCCTTGAGCTTATCCAACCACTGGAACCAAGTGACGGCTTCCGAATCCTTGATACATTCGTCCCAGGATATGCCTGACTGCCGCGTGGGCGCTCCCTTAGTGGGCGTGACCCGGCCCTCTGCTAGGTCTACTGATAGCCGCTTAAACAATAGATCAAATTGAATACAATCACTCTCTGGGCACCAGATCATGTCCAGTGTGCGCTGCCCCTCAGATCTATCAAATTTAACTCGGCCCGGCACCACAGCTGGCAGCTTCTCACGCAGCTCAGGTGAGCTAGTCACCCACCCCCTGATATCAAACCCGCCCGCACGGTGAATGTGGGTGACGTCACTGATCAGCTGCTGTGCCGCGTCGACACTGTTCGTGCTATCTAAGTAGTCGTCTACGTAATGCTTTCGCTTGATAGCTTCTACTGCTGCTGGATGCGTCGATGAAAATTCTTCTGCATTTTTATTCAGAATATAGATGGCTGATGTAGGCGAAGATGCCGCGCCAAAAATCATCACATTCATCGCGTAAATATCGGGATCCTTGTTCCTATCTATTTTAGGGTCATTGACCCGGTCGTCACTACACCGCGGGTCACGCCACAAAAACAGCTGTGCTCCTTGATCGGCTGCTCGGATTTTTACTCGCAAAAACATGTCGGCGATGTCAGCCGTAAATGCTATTTTCCCCATTCTAAATTTCATTAACACACCCATTAAAGAGTTCAATAAATCAGGCCCACTTAACAAGTTATCATTGAGCGAAGAACCCCGGTAGGTGGCGGCAGCATCAAAAACAAGTCGTAACCTGCCGGGCTTATTCGGATTTGTTACACCAAAATGTGGCAGATACCATACCGGACTGGCTTTAATACCGTCATCAATTTTACGCGCATAATTTTCGGCTAATATTCTATCCACTTGTTTCGCATACGCGTTTGCGAATTCGAGATCCCGATGCATTTTTCGTTCAATTCCAGCTAAACGCCTACACGCGTACGTATAATCATCGGGCGTTTCGACGTCATCACGATTCCACAGCAAACCTACCTCCCAACCACCCGCCACGCGACGACTAGTACTGTCTAATATACCTAAAGCGCGTTCAGAGTTCTTATTTTTACGCGGTATTTGACATATACCTATCGCCTCTAATTTAAACTGAGATTTCACTAATTCGTACGGGTCAGGCTGCAACGTTAACATGCAGTTGGCAGATTCGGTATAATCACTAGTAGTAGCATCCGCGCCTAGCGGGCCATGAACGACCCATCCTAACATTGTAAGCGAAGCGACTGGACGTCCAGATTTACCTTGTCTAATCTCCCTGCCGACGATGAGCCTCCAGTTGTCCTGACCCAACAACACCATGGGTTTCGCATCTCTCAATTCACTGCAATCCAGATGCCGTAAATGCGCATTGTCCTCGAGCACACGCGCCGGCAATGTTTGCGACGGCAAGTTCACATTTCGCATGGTACGCGCACAAATATTGTGACACACTCCGTTCGGTCCGCGAACAACGACTTTAACAATACGCGAGTTTTCGTCAATCGCACAATGGCCGCGCGCGGTCATTAACCTGAGCGGCAATACCGGTCCGTCGATGTCACTCGCGAGATTTTCGTCCATAAGCGACACTGACGCGCCATCGTCTAAAAGCGCATAAGTAGCTCGCTCATCACCGCAACTGGTCACTATTGTCATTGAAATCACCTTCAATAACGCTCGTGCACGAAGTTCGCTTACGTTAGTAACAGTTTCAAAGTCAGTTGTGATCGCCGCCGGTGCTACCGGTTGCGAAGCGGTCGACTGCGACGCGAGAACGGGCAGTGGTGCAACTGACGGCGGCGAGTTCGCGGTCGCTTCCGGGTGTAGTAGTTTGTGGTGTGAAGACTGACACTGGTCACATCGCTTATCGCGGCAAAACCTTCTGAAATGAGTTTTTACTACGCACTTGAAACATAATTTATTTTTCCTTACTAAGTCCCAACGTTCATTCACGGAGAGCTGTCTAAACTGTACACACTCACTCAACTTGTGCTCTTCCTTACACATCACACATACAAGTTTGTCTCTGTCGTCACTTTCAGTGGTTGCTTCAACTTGCGTTAACACGCGGTGTGTCGTTTGCACTTGGGCAGCACCCTTATCTCGCCGCCAGCCCACCCCGGTAGCGTTCGCGAGCGGCTGCAACTTTGACGTAGTAGGTACGTTCTGCGTATTGTAGTATGATGCGACGCGCGTTATTTGCGTAAGAAATTCGACTAAAATGTTCAAATTCGGAGAAACGCGTAAATCGACGTCACTGTAATATTTTTCTTTGCGTATTGCGAATTCGCCGTACTGAGCACGTTGATAAGGCGTCAGTTTAGTTAATATTTCTTGGACTATTTGGGGATTGTTTATATATCCGTCCGCTCGTACACTTTTTAATACAGATACACAGTTTCGTACTACGTTCGTAAATGATCTCAGCTCGCGGCCGTTTTCTGATACTTTCGGCAAGTCCCGAACCTTCTGAAGCGCACATTCCAACAGCTGAATGGGGTGTCCGAATTCTTCCTCCAGCGCCTTGATGACCTCCTCGGGGTCAGAACAGGTCATCATGAGGTCATCGACAGCAATCTTTGCGTTTCCGATGAGGGCAACTCTCAGCCGCGCCATGTTTTCATAGGGACGAAACATGTTTATCTCCGACGTAGTCCGGTATGCCTTCTCGAACCCGAGCCACTCCGCAGGGTTGCCGTCAAAGTTAGGCAGTTCGTACAGTTGCCGGGGGAGCGGTCTCGTACGGGCCAGTTTACCGATAGCTTCCGCTAACCGCTCGATATCCGTGAGTTGTTGCTGGTGCGAGTCGGGAGCGGCGGGGGCTTGCGGCGCGGGCGCGGCGGGGCGGGGCGGCGCGGGCACGGCGTTCTGCAGCCACTGCTCCACGCGGCCCCCCGGCCCACTCACCACGCTGCGCGGCAACGCGTCCATCGCCTCCGCCTCCTCCGCGGCCAGCTCCGCCATCTCGAGGGCTAGCTTCTTTTTGACGACGGTCTCTCTCAGCTTCATCAGCTCCACCTCAGCCTCGTATTCGGCCCGCATGCGCCGCACCTCACGCTCGCCCCGGCTAAGCCGCGACGCGTGGCTGCACACGCTGCATGGCGGCCGCACGGTGCTGGGCATGGCGCCTGGCGGCGGCATGCTGGCCGGCGTGTTTGGCGCACACACTCGAGATATAAGGTCTTGCTTCGAGTCTGCTTGCTGTTTCTCAGAGCACGCGTCACTTTTCACGGCTTTCACTGCGCTACGCGTCGCGTATTTTTTATTTTCTTCCATCCTGATCCGGCTTCTCGAAGGACCATTTGTAGCCTATTAGGTGCAGGGTTTCTCTTGTTGGAAGTAAAATCCACTTTTAAGCAAAAATACGTTGGTTTAATGCAAAAACTTAGGGACTAAAATTACACAATAACGCGACTAAGCAAGTCAAGCGCGAGCCGGCAACTGCCGAGATTTAAAAAATATCTTCCTTCACACGCGTCGCACCCGCGCCGCTACTGCGGATTGGTCCGCCCACATAGGTCTATCGCGTATTGGCCAATACCGATGGCGTGCGCGGATGAGACGCGACAACTTACTCTATTACAAATAGCGACATCTATTGAAACGATAGGTAGGTAGGTATAACGCTTAATTATGTCGTGGATAGTCGCGCTCCCTACTTAACAGAAATATTTTATCAACATGCTGATAAGGCTGTTAACATAAATCAAGATAACCTTCTAACCTTCTACACTCATTAGTGTATTGATTTGATCTTACATTTCAAAGGAAAACAGCACAACCCTGGTGGCATTCAAGTTGCGAGATTTACGTCTTGGCAGTGGATAACTTCGAGCTGATAATGATGACAGCACGAAAAAAATGTTGTTGAATACCTAGCATTCGAATTGAATGCACCCGAGAGCTCAGTCGCATCATCAGTTCACATTAATTCGCATCTGGAACTGAGTATCAATACGGGTCACTAAACAAACATCCGGGACTATTGTCATATAAGATTTAGACATGCCTTAGTCTCTTCCTAAGCCTAGTGCAGATACGCTTCATTCTATCTAGCAATAATAAATGTCAGAGAAATGGCCGACAAATGCAAGAGGTGATATAGTAAGTGGTCGATCAGGACTCCGGACAGACCATTAAAAGTTTACTGTGGATTTAAGAGAGTAAGTATAGCACTCCGACCACAACATGAACTATTGATTTTTAAAAGTTTCGAATACAATATATCTTCAGTTTGATAGAATAAAGAAGTTTTGACGAAACAATCTATTCCCATCATCATGAGGTCAATAAAATTTTGCGACAAAGTGAAATGGTGAAGTAGTTCTTACTACCAACAATTACTTCGTGGTAATCTGCCGTTCTTTTGAGTAGCTGTATTGTACGCCCATGGAATGCACAACCATGGAAAGCGCACCCCTGGAAAGTGCAGTCAGTATTTCAAACCATTGGTTTCAAATACTGGCTGCGTAATACTATACGTACATTCCTGGTCGTGCATTCCCTACACGTGTTGGCCTTGTACGGCCAGTATTGTACAACCCTGGAATACTAACCACTTTCAGACTTTCATTTACGAGTGCTATCAAGGGGCTGTACATGCAAAGGGCAATTGTATTTTACGTTTAGTATTTTACGCTGTTAGTAAATCAATGTTAGTAGAGTTTGTCGGTTTTTACATAGAAACTAACCGGTTAGTTTTATTTATCTTGAACTCAAGTTTGTTGGGTAATGATCGGATAGTATTCCTCCCTTTCTAGTTGTTCATAAAAAACCTTACAACCTTACCTTTCCCAGACAAATTTGCCTAGTAATAATTTTTCAGACCAACATAAACTTAACGTTTGCATTATTTCGCATCGACCAATGAGGGCTCAGGGATATGACGAACTCTAGACCCAATGAGCGTCGAGAATAGTGACACGTAATTTATTTATTTCATAATTCGGGGCGTACATTCCAGGGGTGTGCAATACCGTCATGTGTCTAGTTTGTACGGAGCGTATTTCACGACCATGGAAAGCACATCCAGATAATTCATACTCAATGTTTTGTAATGCTGGATGTGCTTTCCATGGACATACAAAACGGTCCTCCGTTCTTTTGACAGGTCGCTTAAATGGTTTTGGCCAAACCCTTCCACCAGTAAGTATTACCAATCCACCATTACAATTTTGAATGTTTTGCTGGGTAGTTTCCTCTATCTAAGATTACGTTACAGGTCTATCCAGGTTATCCAGGTTTATAAGAAGGCTTTTAAGCGTCCTCCATTTTGTGCTGTGTTCTTATTTTGGGTTAATCACATAGGTCATAAGATACTAAAAAAAACCCTCCTAACTAAAAAAAAACAACAAACGACTATTTCAACGACGAGTCCCGAGTAGGTACGGTGATAAGTGGATCATAAACTTTGAAGACTTTGTTCTACATTCTAAGCCCCAATGCCACAGAATAGCATTGATTTAGTGGGCAGTGGTGAATCAGCGAAGATCGCACAATAATATATGGGTGACAAACCAATTTATCAATTGAGGAAGTTCCAATAAGCACTTGCTTCTGCACAGTCCGATTGTTTTGAATTCTACATTCTGCATTCATTCAGTACATAGGCCTGGTCTTGGACCTTACTAGGCTTAGACCTAATTACAAAAAGAAACGAACTCGTTCACTGATATTTAATAAAAAAACGGGATATTTACCATGATTTGTGAGTTTGAATGTTTCCCGATATTTAGGCACAGTCGTATGTACCATGATCACGGGAGGAACTGAAGTATTTGCGGGTTTTGAATGTTAGTGGCAGATAAATTGATCTACCCACCTTCTCACTCTTTTATTGCGAAAAATACAACTACCACGGGTTCCACGTCACATTCGAATAGATCTCGGCTCTGTAGGACAACACTAACAGTATCCTGACGCGCAGCCGGTACCATGTTTTTTCGATTCTTGCATAATCTAACCTGAAATCTGAAATGATTCCAGACTCCAGATAATTAAAAATCATCATCTCTATTGAAAATTGTTTGGTAATCTCAATTGCCTCTTGAACCAAATTTTTTTTTTTTTATTAAAAAAAAATATTAAAAATTTTGTTCATAACTATGATTGTTTCAAAATGTATATCGTTCACTGATGATAAAAATCCTCAGGTCTGTACTCAGTACTAAAATCCGTAAGGTAACCAAGAGGGTAAGAGGCACGAACCAACATTTTATATATTGGCATACGACCACGTTTAGTATTGTAGCTAGCATTTAAAATGATGATGATCATTATTATTAGGTTAACTGCTCAAACAAACAAACAAACTCATTATTACTCTAACGGATTATTTCTAAGCATTTTCTATGTCACAAGGAAGAATAAGACGACAGAACAAACCGTCTTTCAGAAGAACATTAAACATCCCTTCTTGCTTCGGGCGAGAGATATTTTAAACTTGTTCAAAAGTTAAATAGTACAGTTTTAAAGTAAAATATAAAAAGCGGAATTGCTTCATTAGTAGAGATTGAACACCCTTAGCAGCTTAGAGTTGGCATAAATCTGATTTTTCTACAAATTGCAACCATTAAAAGTTAGCACTGAATGTCCGTGCATTCCGCCCACACGCTTTTTTACGTTACAAGTTTATGTAAAGTAATATATCTAAATAATAAATATGTGTGTCTGTCTAGTTCTATTTTATTATTTAAAATTTGTACAAAATATAACAATATTTACGATTTAATATTAACCGCTGGACACACAAACATATATTATTATTATGCGATAGGTACCTACCTACTTTTATAACGTAAGCGCGATTCTTTCAATTCTAACAATTTGAGGAAAATCAGATTTGTGCTCATAGATTGGCCTGCCGCTTTTCTAGCTGAAAATTTGGACTCTTCGATACAATATAATTATGACTAGGTGCTGAACTAATCATGGTAATGGATGGTAAACCACGGAACTCCTCGATAGGCAATAGTTATGTCATTTTGACTAATCCTTTAATTACAATAACTAAATGGCAATTTAAAAACTTTAAGCTTTTTTAAGCATTTTGGCATATATAAATCTTATAAATGTCAAAAATATATAAATCTTAACATTCCCTTTTTTTAATTTTACAAATTTTTGACGTTATTAAGCTTGGCAAAATAAGTGCCAGTGTCACGTTCCCATAGCCATTTTGCTAGCGTAATTAGGAGGATTACCAGAATGTACATGAAATGAAATGAAAAACATTTATTTACCACGACTAAAAAAAACAAAACTAACAAATATTTATGAGAATGAGAAAATGAGAGAACAAAAATGCCACACACACCTTGCTAATTCATTTTCCTAGACGGTTCAATGTCGCGCCAAATAGATAATCAATTAATAAAAATCTATCCCTATGTAGATAATACACAAACGAAGCAATGTGTCAGCACTAGTATCATTTGACAGACGAGCACAGCTTCGCTTTAATAACTCTTTTAGCTAGATTTCGCTTTAATGAACTTCGTACGCTTTTGCCTCGTTTAATTTGCCTTGTGTGCATTTTTTATTTTAAATATACTTTAGTATATACCCATTTGTAGATAATTTGTACGATCATTTCTCCAAATAACATGACAATTCGTATAAAATAAATAAACAAAAAATTAGGATATGAACAAAAAGGCCATACATTCATCCTCACATCGTAAACGTTCTATTATGTTTTGGAATTTACCTTTATAGCAACCCATAGACGCCTAGACCTTCTGTTCAAAGTCAAAGTCAAAGTCAAGTCTCTTCCGCTTGAAACCATGGGAGTAATAAAAAAAAACTTTTAGGAGTTTTGTGCTTGGAGTGCTAATTGAAAAATAATCCAATTCAGTTATTAATTCAAGACAATATTATAGGTCTATTTGTGTTATGTTATGACAGAAAAGGCTGTTATTGTTGCTAGTAGGTAGGTACATGCAAGCTCTCACATCCCAGTCAAGCAGCCTTCATCGCAGCCGCTAAATAGCTGGAGTATTTTAAGCTCACTAAAGTGCTCACTAAGTTTTCTCCATATGCGATGAGTTAGTACCTAGTACCTACCTAGAGTGCTTTTTTTCAATTTAGCAAGCCACACATTTGTCCTTGACATCAAACATGATAAAAGGCTCATTATCTTATCGACCAAACATGTGTTGAACACGACGTTGACAAATTGGCAGGTGGTACCGGTGGTCACGTGTGGCCATTTTCACTTTGCGAGATTCTTTAGTCACACTGAATTGTAATCCTGAATTATGGAACCCTAGATTCGCAATCTTATCATCAAATTATTCATTTCGTTCATTCTAGAATAATTCATGTATAATTTTATGGTATGTAGCGTCAAGACAAAGCACTATGATAGGTTTTTGGTTAGTTAAAATTGCTTCTCAAGTTCAAGTCGCATATATTTCCAAAACTAATGACTAACCAAGAAGGTAAGTTTACTCCAACAGAATAAATTAAAATTTTCAACAAATATATAGCCGTAAGTTGATGTTAAAACTTTGGCAACAAAATATGTCATAACCATTTTATAAGTATAATCTGAAATAAACGAATAATAAAAATAAATAAAACGAAATTTTGTGCCATGGATTTTGTGATGATTTAATACAGTTTTCAATCAGGCTTGCAATCTTGACACGTGAAATGCGAATTATTTTGATCTGGGGCATGCAAATTAGAGAACAAATAAATTAAAGATATTACAGAACAGTGTGAGGGTCACCCATTTATACTCTAAAAGCTCGCAGATAACATTACTGGGTTTAGCAAAAATTACACTTTATGTTGCCATGATAACTTAAGTGCCCCTTAAATTGTTTCATGTTCCCAAAACCTCATGTAAGTTCTCTAAAATGATTTTATGAATTATCAGAGTAGTACGAGTTTATGATCATAAACCTGTTGCTGTATCTGGTTTTGTGATTTAATACAGTTTTTTAACAGTGAACAATAAATATCCGAATCGGTCTTCCTTGAGCTCATCCAAGAACAGCTTAATGCCAAGGGCGAACGATTTCAATCAGAAAAACTCTCTTGCATATCGATAGAGCTTTGTTTACAAAAATCATGGTATTTTATTTTTAGGGTATCGTACCCAAAGTGTGCCAAAGAGCAGCCTACTCCGCCCCCGTCTATCTGTTGTTTAGATTACTGTACAATTAACGTTAAAAAAAATTCAAATATCTTGTTTTTGTTTTTTCCCATTCCAATAAATGATTAACTTTTTGATGATTAACCACTATGTATGAAATAACTCTTGTAATGTGCAGTCAAAGTTATTTAATATGATACCCCGATCTTTTCATCCTCCATATCTCAAAACCATCCAACTTATTTAATAACCCCCGTCACAATCAAATTCGTTAGTGGTATACATAGCTTACATTTCATGAAGATCGGATTAACCATTCGAACATAACGAGATCTCAGGTCGCGGCCAACTAAGTTCTTGTTATATTGTGGTGCTAGTGTGTAACCCTTAGAGCACAAGTCTGACTCGCACTTGGTCGGTTTTTTACCTGCCTATTGAAGGATTAGCCATGCGTCGATGAATCGACGTCGATTGACTGGATTCTGATTTCGACCAAAGATTGATTCTATTCGCAATGCTTTTCAATCAACTAACTATAACTAGCAGTTTTTCACGAACTAAGATTTCGCGATATACAGGCTTCATAATAATAGTAATAATATTTATTGATAATAACAATTATAGATCAAATTAAAAAAAATACAAAAGTTATTATTACAATATTGTGTATATTACAATATCTACTTAGAGTAGGTAGCTCCAATTATTCAATTATAATGTAATACAATAAAATTCAAATTATCACGACGAACATGCATTATATACAGGAATACCTGACATTTGTATGATCCTATGTTTATATTAGCAACATACATACAATTAAATGCCAGGTTGTCTAAGTAGACTCAGATCTTCGTACGCTCGTTCAAAAATAATGAGATTGCAGATTACAAGTACTAAGGTAGGCACAATCTGGACTGAAATATTATGCGTAATGAATGAAAGTGGAGTCGTGACATCTTTGCCATGAATTGCTTAGAGAAACCGAGCCTTTCTATGGGAAAACTTATTGTAGGTAGTAACTATCAAAAGAATTACATAATGCCTATTCTATTATTTATTTACACCGAGGTTCTGCTGCTAAGCTACTGCTGTAGAATACAGGCAAGTCTATCTTCACCGATTCCTGGATTGGTGCTTATGTAAAATTACTAGAAATAAACACATTTCCTAGTAAAGCTTTAGATTCTGAGCGATAAGACCCATTGTACTTTTAGTTATTTCATGTTTTTGTTATTTTTGTGGAGTAAAATAGAGTAATTTCATTAATTATTACGTTCCTGAATAGAAATACAGAGTGAAAAATATTTTTAAACAATACATGAATGAGGTTGTCTTAAAAAGATCGCTTCTAAGCGATAACACCGCCCGTTGTACTTTTATTATTGTTTGTTTTTTGTAATTTTCTTTTCAAATAAAATATTTCCATTAATTTATGAGAAAGTCCCTTTTCCGACCCTTTTCCTGGCCTTACTTTTGAAAATTTACGTTTTATTTATGTACCTATGGTACACATATGGAACAATAAAAACAATGAGTCAATATTGCTTATTAATTGCAATCAATATTGATGGAATATTTCACGTATGAACGTCGTCATTGATACCCAATTAGATGAACAAACACAGTCAGTACGATGAAACGAATACTGACCTATGACATAAATTTTATAAAGTCGTAAATGTGAATCTAAAGGACAAATCAATAAGTTTCAAACTTTGGCGTTTGACGCAGTGAATATGTTTATTTGTGCATACACTGGTTCTTTCCTGGTAACCCTGATTTGGCTATTGACCTAAAGCCCGTTAAAAAGTTCAGAGATATCTAGAGGTGTGGCTGTGTTACAGACGGATGGATTGACGAAGATCACAAAATTGTAAGCTTTCCGCCATTTTGCTTTGAAACCCTAAAAAGTTAGCTACGAAAATGCACCTTAACATAAATACCTGGGTAATGAAAACATTTCGTTGGGAGTTTGCTTACATTTGCAAAAAGAGAGACCTAGAGCTAAAAGCGCTCCACTGAAATAATTTCATACACCATATTGTTGAAGCAGAGTATTACAAAGTTCGTAGCTTGTAGGAAGCTACCTAGACACTTTACTAGGCGTTACGGTACTTCTAAAAGCTTTTGCAGAGCAGTTCTGAAATTTAAACTCGAGAAGGTAATTGCAAGTAGGAATGTACTTGAGAAGGCCCTTAATCTGAATAAATAATGAATTATTTGCAAAACACGCAAAAAAA
Source organism: Perizoma affinitatum (assembly GCA_961405105.1). Taxonomy (NCBI): domain Eukaryota; kingdom Metazoa; phylum Arthropoda; class Insecta; order Lepidoptera; family Geometridae; genus Perizoma; species Perizoma affinitatum. The sequence continues at coordinate 4,625,773 of OY560199.1, forward strand.
AAACTATTGGCTATTTACCAAAGATTTTCCTAGTGGTACGGAACCTTAAATAAAACAAAATAAGTATTTTCATTAATATATTATTATAACTACATTTGGCTTATAACAAGATAGAGAAGAGATATCTATTACTTTTTTTTTGACGACTAATTTGGGTTCACTAAGAGGAAATAAAGAAACCAGGTCACTGGTGGTCACACAAGCACATGACAAATCATTTGACACATCGTCCATCAAAATCTTGGACGTTAGACCCACGAGCACTAGATAGCCATAAGCACCCTGTTAAAGAATCATACACAGGACACAATTTTTACTCTTGTTGACAGAGGAGTCCTCCCAGCGAAGAAGTGTCTCTTAGTAAGTACTTGCGTTACAAAAAAATAACTCGAGAAATCTTCTTTGTCACCAAAACTTTGCAAATCATGGTTATCTATATGATTCGCAAAGTTTTGGCCCATTGTTTCATAGGTAGCGAACTCTACACACCAAGTAACTGCTTATATTTTAGAGATCTCAGATCCACTTAGTTACTAATTTCATATATTCTAATTATTTCGGAGTCATCAACTCTATTCACAGCTCTTCAGACTTGGATGACATTTCTATGGGTGGCATAGTAAATAATTCAGTTACTAGTGAATCATTTACTACATGCCAGTTACATTTTCATTATGAAGTTTTTTTTTGAGAATATTTTAGATTCTTACGAACTTTCGAGGAAAGCGGGCTGACTTAATAATTAACGTTCCCGCGGCGGGAATTGAACCCGCAACCTTCTGCGTGTCAGGCGGGCTTTCGCCCACTGCGCCACAGAGGTCACAAATTTATGATTTACTAGCTTTTGCTCACGGCTTCGCCCGCGTGGTACCCGGCTAAAAAGTAGCATATGTTATATTCTGATGTACTTATAAGCTATATTACTGTAAAGTTTCATCAAAATCCGTTTATTTGTTTTTGCGTGAAAGAGTAACAAACATCCATCCTCTCAAACTTTCGCATTTATGATAGTAGTAAATCGGAACTTTGAATAAAATAAGACAACGAAATGATGATTTGATATTTCAGCGATGTAGCATGATGATGGTGGAGAGCGTGCACACGACCTCTTCTAATTCCAATTCCAATTCTAAGTTGGGGGAACCAAGTCTGTACTGACGCCCCAATGCGTATCGCATTTTCATGTATGTAACGGGACCAACGGTTCCCTGTACGATGTACCTGTAGCATTTGTTAAAAAAACCTAAAGACAATGGTTCTTGGTGGTGGTAAGTTTAAATACATGTATTGTCAATCTTCTAGACACGTGCGACATCCCCAACCACATCGACACTTTCCATCGGGGTATAGACAAATACCACATTCTGTTGGCGTTAACGCCTGCGTAAAGATTGAATTGTATGGAAATAACATTAACTGTGGCAATGTCCAGTGACAGCTGTCAAGTTTTACCTTGATAAATTTGTAAGCGTGGGGTATGATTGCTTGCCATGAAATCATAAACAACTATCCATTTCCATGTTGATATGATCAGTGATCACAGATTAGTATCACTTTAGCGTAAACACTTCGCAAAAACGATCTGATTCGCTCCATGCGGCCACAACATAACATTACACACACGCTAATCTGATCATAATACTGTTTGGCCGTACCGCTATTTTTGACCCAAATCTTGTGTTTTCTACAGACACTGCCAAACCGTGACAAGGAAAGGGAAAACTTAGTCCCTTTCGTCATATAAATAAGGTATAATAACGAAATAAACAAAGTGTAACGTCATTTGTAATAAACCTCGTAATATTTTTTTTCTTTCCTGAATTATAACTGGTTTAATAAAGCAATCGATTCGGTCAACCCAAAACTGGTCTGGAAGAGATTGCCTTTAGCGATTGAGCCACCCATGGTACCCTTGAAATAAATATTAAAAATTTAGCGTGTATTCTTATTTTTGTATTCTGTACAATAATAAGATATCTTTCTTTCACGTGCCAATTTTTTTTTTGTATGTTCCTGCCAAACCACCTTATGTCCAGCGTATTATCAATAATAAACAGCCAGTTCATCATCGAATACCTGAATCGAATCGAATGTAGACGGTATTTTTTTTTTACTAATTGGTAATATCTGACTTGAAGCTTAAGCTACCAAGTATACATACATCTTTATGACGAGCCAGGTGACCTTCGGCTATTTCACGAAGTTACAGGTAAAACATGAATGATGATCAGATTTTGCTGAATCAGAAACCTACACTACTTTCTAGTAACACTTCTTCAACATTATCAAGTTACAGATAATCTGTAACTTCGTGAAATACCATATTATATCCCCCGTTACATTCATTATCAGCGTTATTTTTTCATGTTTACCCAGATTTATTCCAGCTGAGTAGGGCTCCTCTTCTACAGAGTAGTTCTGAACGATACATACTTATTTGAATTTGTCCTTTATAAGTATAAATAAGCATAAATTAATTTATATTATTAACGTTTTCCATCGTCATATGACGACCTCTGTGGCGCAGTCGGCCAAGGCCCGCCTGAGACGCAGAAGGTTGCGGGTTCGATTCCCGCTGCGGGACAAATGTTTGTAATGTTTGTCTCGGATCTGGGTGTTTTTTATGTATAATATGTATGTATTAACAAAAAATTATATAATTAGTATATCAGTCATGTAGTTCCCTTAATACAAGCTCTGCTTAGTTTGAGGCTAGATGATGCAGTGTGAAAATGTCCAGCATTATTTATTTATTTATTTTATATCGTTCAGTTAGATGCCTTTTTCAGTCGGACAACGTAGCCACATTCGTTTGCGCCTTTTTATCTTGCTTATCTTATAGATTTAAACATAGGGTCATCGTATTACTATATATGATGCTACCAGTCTTGTTTCGATTTACAAGACATTTTGAGAATCAATAACCAACTCACTGATCAAGGATGCTATATGAAATAACACGATACAATCCTTGTCTTGTTTGACATCCGTGTTTTAAATAAATGTAGATCCAGTGGGGAGTCATAATCATAATTGGCCTTACCCGCAAGGCTATATTTTTATGTCTCCCCAAAGTAATCAAGAGGACCCCAAAAGACTGTTCGGTGCTTAAAAAAACACTTAAAGAGTTTTATATCAAAGATAAAGGCTCTTTAAGCCGCTAAATGACTCGTAAAACATATTGTCCAGTAGATAAATGTAATTTCATGGTGTTGAAAATTAATTTGGTAGATGGTTGTTAAAATATTTTCCGGCCGTCAGCAAAATTAAACCATTATATCTGAAGCCTTGAATTTTAAGATCTTGAATATTATTTTCGGCTTCTGAATTCATAATTTACATTGAAAAAGCAACAATTACTGCGCATTATAGTAAAGAAGGATAGTTAATTAAGGGCAGGTAGATAGATAGGCTCTTTATTATACATAACACCATAATAAAGTACTACATACAAAAACTATTAAAAAACAAATGCAGTCTTCAGATAAAGTTGAAGAAGTGTTACTAGAAAGTAGTGTAGGTTTTTGATTCAGCAAAATCTGATCTTCATTCATGTTTCACTGATCCTCAATTCATAGTCAATGAAAAAAAACAGGTAAAAGCTCCCCCAGCTGTATCAAATCAAGCGCTAACTGCTAACAGGTTAGTCACCGGAGGCGACGAACATGTCATGCGAAATGCTAGTGTGAAGTATCAGCGCAGGATTTACCGGATGTCGGGAGATGTCCGATTATATGCATATTAGTTCGATTGCAGTCAATTTTCTTTTTCCATGCGTCGCAGTACGGAAATGGGACGTCTCGTTCGGACGAGGTTCGCTGCTCGCTCGCCCCGGCTCCGCTCGACAGACGCGACCATTCGATGCGAGACCGCTGAGCGCAAAGCACGCGTGCCGCGTTCGCTCTCGATAGCGAAACTTCACACGCTCCGTTACAGTACGACATAACGTGAATGAAGTGGTGTCTTTGACATATCCCCGCCGAATACCGCGAACGCTTACTTCGCGACAGACTGTTTTGGTTTTGTGTTGTTTACTTTGGTTTTTTGTGTCTTCACATTGGAGGTGATCGGTATATTTTCGATACTGCCGACTGTTTACGGTGAGTGCGCTTTTTGATTTGCTTGTGTACCTCCCAGCTGATTTATGCGACGAAGAGGTCGCACCGTGAAATGCATTTTATCGGACGAAGGTCGACAGTATGCAATCGAAAACGTTTCTATGTCAGAACGAGTATTGGGTCAAAGTAGTTCACTAATCGGTCCTTTGTTTACTTACGCATTAATGATTCAACGTCGGTCGTTAGTTGATTTTTTCCAATAATAGGTACTTGCAAAATATCATTTAGCAAGTGGCACTATCAATATGTACTTAAATCTTGAATATCAATTACCTGCCTATTCAGTTAATAAACATAAGTTATTTCAATACCAACCACTAAGGTATCCAATAAAATATAACAGTTAAAGATGTACCTACATAATTAACATTTGAAGCCATTGAAACCGATTTGTTAGATTCAATCTTCAACAAACCAAATACTTACCTTAATAATTTCAACAAAAAAGATAACGAATGCTGAAAATGCTAACAGACGCGCGCGTTTAAATCTTTTACATGGAAAAGCTTGCAAAAATCAACATGGTTATTTTGGGAAAAGTTACCGTTATTCCATAAAGTATATTGTAACTAGCTGTTAACACATTAAAAAAAAAGAAACAAATGTATTAACATTAAATTAGGTACACTATTGATACCAACCACTTTTATGATGAATGTAAAAGACCTAAATAATTTCCAATTATATTGGTTGCTTTGTAAACAAACTGGACTTCAATTAATCAAAGCAAATATTGTCCCATTGCATTATCTGCTTTGCACATAAATATAGGTAGTCAGGTTAATATAATAATAATGCTGGACACTTTCACACAGCATCATCTAGCCCCAAAGTAATCATCTAGGTGCCCAAAGTAAGCAGAATTTGTTTTATGGGAACTACATGACTGATAAACTACTTATATATATATTTTAAATACATACATATTAACACATATCATAGAAAACACCCAGACCCGAGACAAATATTTGCAGATCATACAAACATTTGTTCCGCGGTTTTACATATTTAACTTTCCTTGTTTAGTTATAGTTATCAGTTCATTCAATGATTGATAAGTGATTTCACAACGGCAGTGTTTGATGTTGACCTTTTTAATGTTTAATATAAAACAGTAGTTAATTTTTGTTTGATTATAACTTGTATTTACTAGTGGAAAATCCCTTCCATGTGTAGTATTTTGTTATTTTACGTCTACTAAGTGTAATGATAATGAATTTAGCGTAAATTTATACCACTCATGCAGTTACTGAAGATGAGGGTCACGCCTTCTGTGTTCATGATTCTTCCTTGAGTTTTCTGTTTATAATATTGTACTTAGTAATGATATCAGTTAGGATGTTATTCTATTAATCATTAATATGTACAAAAATATAGATAATATATATTTTGTAATACTCATACCTCATCAGGACTGGGATTAATGCTAGTCAAAGTTTTGTTCTGTATATTTATTGTTTTATCTTTGTTTTGTTTATTTGGTAACTAGTGGTATAACGAGACTCAATAGGTCCCGTGATAGCCATATATTTTAAAATATACACCTATACAAAACATAACTAACAAACACGCTCACGACTGTATTTCCAACAATGGACATCTTCAGATGCATACTCTGTGCGTCGATGTTTTCAAGATACCAAGTAGGGGTAATCAGAGGAACGTTCAAATATTCAATGTGGCACAAGCCCGTGTTTTGCAAGTAGTTAGTATTCTACTTTGCAAGAAAAACATGAACAATTTCTCACAGAGGTTTAGATTTTTGCAATTTTATTGTGAAAAATTTCTAAAAAAAAAATTCTAAACTTCCGACGCGACGCGTTTTACTTGTGACTATTGCAGCGCTTTGTAATAACGAAGTCACTTTTGAACTCAAAATATTAGACTTTTAAAATCTCACGATTTCAAATAACTACATTTAATAATAGATTAAGACGTTTCGGAGATAAATGGTAACAAACAAACAACCCTTTACGTCCTGACGTCGCAAAGGTGGTCATGCTAGGGTTGAGGGTCTATCCTGAGTTTATAACATATCAAAACGTCGACCGTATCGACAAGAACCCTATGGATACAAAAGTTAACAAAGTATTGAACATATTTGTAACTCAGCATAGGCCCTCAGTTGTCTTAACAGATATTTTAATATTCGCATCGTCATTATCAACATTCTATAGAAGTCCACTGCTGGACTTTATGCTTCCCCTAAAAAATTACATGATATACGATCTTTAGCCACATCTGCCGACTTCCCGCAACCTTCAAGATATCATCAGTCTATGGGGTGGGTGGCTTCTTGCACAGCGTTGTCCGACCGTAATCATCACTAAAATATATAATTACTTAGAAGCTATTGTTACAGCAGCTATAGATTGGTATCCTAGTAGTTTGTGGAAAAATTATGATTTTATCATCTCATGCAAAGTAAGTGATGCTGTGTGATAAAAACATTTCGCAAGATGAAACAAAACGCATATTATATACGTAAATGAGTACAGAGTAGAAATACTAGATGAATGTATATAAATGTTTATAGCTATTATATAAAACAACCTGAAAGGATGAAGTACCAATTATAGTTTCCGGCTGTTTCTGAGCCGCCGACAAAAAGTATTTCTAAAGTCTACTTTTTGTAATATCCCATTTCACGTTTCTGGAACACTAGAAAGCGCGAAATTAATGCGTTTATTTAAAAAAAAACATACACGCCTAGTCTGTAATCCCCATGTCCTTAAACCTCAGTTCGTAGATCTGTGAAATTAATGAATAGTCAGAGGCATGTCCAAAGATAATCTTTGGACGTGACTGAATAAGCTAACTTATAAATCTTTGTAGTCGGGGTTAGCGCCCGTCAGGCCAACACCTGATGCCGATATATAATCAATACTGAATTGAACCAAACAGTCAACGATGCGCCACAGAAATAGTCGGGATTTGTATTTCCCAGCACCTATAAAGATCACGTCTCTGCCATACAAGGCGTGACATGAACACAAAGTGTTAAGAACCAGTTCTATCCAAGTGATTGCTCTTTCATTATAATGGCATCTCATTTTTACCCGACTTCAAAAGGAGGAAGTTCTTAATTCAGCTGCTACTTAAAGTTATTTTGGTTAAAATAGATTTTCACTAAGTTTTCACATGCCCATGTTTTGCAAAATTGTTTACATTCCGTGTATCAACCCCATCAAACAAGTTAAAATTCACAAAATTTGCCAAAAAACACATTTCAATCCGATAAGCTGGTTTGCTTATCGAATATAAGATAAATGGTAACAGGCAAACAAACAAACATACAAACAACCTCTTATGGCAAACGCATATAACGGCGTTTGCCTCCTTACGTCATAGTGGGTAAAAAAAACAATTAAGTTTAGGTTCCTAAATAATCACCTTATTGTTTATAAGCACACTCATATCAATATCCACTTATTAATTCCAATACCATGAATTTGTCAACAATTTTCGCTTTGTTTGTAAACGTTGTGGTTCTGTTGGTACTATCAAGCAAACGTGTCTCCATCTAATGTGGATAAGATTACAGTGAAACGGGCCAGGTAAATGAGACTGCTAGCATTGTTCGCTGACCGCTTCGCTTACTACTTAGCTTATGTGATAAAGTAGACAGAGCGATAGATAAACTGTTGTTTTGTTAAAAAAATATTTAATGAAATTTTGATAAAAAAAAACGTTTTACATTGTATAAGTTCTTGCGTGACTGTTATGTAGTTTGACATTTATATTTATTACATAATAAATACTAACGTGACTTTTATCATTTTATTAAACCGCGACATAAAAAGAGGGGTGTTATAAGTTTAACGTGTTTATCTGTGTATGTGTATCTGCCTGTGGCGTCGTAGCTCACAAACGGATGAACCTATTTTGATTAAGTTATTTTGTTTGAAAGGTAACAATAACACTATTATTATTTTTTATTGAGTGTTCTTCAAGAAAATCTGTTCAGCCGTTTGAAGATCATCAGCTCTTTTCTAGTTGATGAGGGGATGAGAGCAACTTCCACAGGTCAGATCGATTCGAAATGTAACATGTTCATGGTAATCTTGACCTGATACTAAGGTATTACGTGGAATCTGCGGCGTACCTACCCAACTCTTCACTAACCTACAGGAGAGGTATCATGTTTGGGTTCATTGAAATGGTCTCAATGAATAGGTTATAGATAGATGGTTTCACTTTCTGCTCGATATAGTTATTTAATAAGTATATGTGCGCACATTATGTTTAAGTGGCAATCAAGATTAGGACCGAATTTAGTTAGTTAGTTTTTGTATGTGGTTGTAATTTGTTTTGTGCGTGTAAATAAATAAATAGATGGTGATCGGGCTCTGATAATGGAGCAAGAAAGAGAAACGAAGATAAATTTGTGATTCTTGAGGATTTCATATTTTGTGAAAATCTTGGTACCATAACAGCCTGACCCGGAACAAAAACTTGCAGAACATGCAAACATTTTGTCCCGAACTTCTCGCATCGCTCGATAAGCCATAGAGGTAATACTAAAGTTAGTAAAATACTGAGCCTATATCAAGGTCAATTCATGCCTCTGACATTGGTAGGTCTGCCCGAGGCGTTCCGAACCAGTAGCGAAATCATCGCGCACCTGCCCGCCGAAAACCAACCAACTGATTGATGATGATCAATTTATAGTAATTACGGAGTGAAACTTTAATTTACCTATGAATAAGGACGTGAACAAATTAGAAAAGCTGTTAATATGAGAGGTAAATCATTAAATTCGTGAGTTATTCGTTTTCAATGTTTCGTCAGTGACGGTAGCCGTAGCTATATATACTATATATAGCTATATTTATAAAATAAAGTAAATTTTAGCGCTGTCAAATTAGTCAGATTTAAGTGTTCCATACAAGTTTAGTCGTGATTTCAAACACGCTGACTATAAACACGAACCTACACTATTTTGACAGAAGTAAAATTCTTGCCATCTCTAAAAGAGAGCGACGTTTTAAATTAAGTTTAGTTAGTGTACAAGAAAATCGACGCCACTGGCGTAATAGTTATAACATTTTTTTTTTATTCTTAAGGCATAGGTAAGGCACAGCTACGAGTATAGTAATATATCTTTGGTACAGGTTAAGGTTAAATAATCGAAACTCATGGCAAAATAAAAAACATTAAATTTAAATTATCGTGATTTGGTATGAGGAAGACCTTTAAATGGTCAACGAAACGCAGCAGAATAATACTAAAATAAATAAAGATCAAAGTAATATTATAATTAAATTAATACAAAACTTTGACCACTTTAACCTTCGATAAGGTTGTCATTTTTGTAAGTACTCACTTACAAAAATTACCACCTTATCGAAGTAGTGTACTAATCGGGTAAAGGTAAAATAATGTTTGGACGTGTCTCTGACTACTCCCTACTTATTCCCTACGTATCCACGTACTGAGTGAGGGTCGCCATCATGGGGATTATAGTTTTGAACCTATGTGTCTTGTAGCTTTTTAAAATATTTTAATTGGTTTAATTATACTGAAAAACGTTCCGTAATTATACTGAAAAACGTTCCGTAGTTATTCTACCAATAACGTTTATAGAGGCTGTAAACTGATATCAAATCAAAACATTCGGCGAGTTATCGAGCGCATATTAAAATATCACTTGAAAATCTAAAGCCTTCAATTAATTCACTCCACATGGAGTCCAATATACGACACCATCAATTTAAGGCAGGGTGGAATCCGTTTTTGAAATGCATTTTGTACCACATGCATACGTTACTCAAGAAATAAGAGTCAAATCAGCTTGTTCAAATGTCAGTTACGTCAGGACTGCCCGTAAAAATGTCTCATGTTTGAGTGGTGTCTTCTAATTTCTTGAGTTTTCTTCAAAATAAAAACTATTTATCTATAAGCTGTAGGGTCAATAATTTAATTTGATAGTAAAGCTAACTAGTGAAATATATTTAGGGTTTTTTCAATACCAAGCCAGTATTGAAACTTCCGTTCGGGTTAGAATATGCTTTATATTCTGTTTTATCAATACTTTAGTTTGGGTTGTTTTTATTAGTTTTTTGCGTTACTTATGTCGATGACAGATCACACTTTTCAGCCCGCCCCGCCTTAAACCTTAGTCTCGTTAACAGAGATCCGCATTGCTTCGATAGCAGAATTAATTTACGTCTGTGAACCTAGTGGTTTTCTGTGATTTCGATCGTTTTTCCGCATTGAGCATGTGAACAGAGCCCATAGTGGTACATTTTCCCGCGCAGAGCAGGTCGGCTTCGGCATCTTCTCCCACGGCTCATCTTCCGTCTTCACCTCACGGACAATAGCAAACATGGTCCGTTTTTGCCTCAGCTCTCTTGTTTACAATAATGATCGTGAATCAAGAGTTCCTGGAAGTGAAACTCGTCTTTTTTCTGATTGTAGAATCGGTATCGCTTCCGCGTATAGTTTTTTTTTTGTAGTAATCGATTCTAGTCCTTTGGATCAGACGCCGACCTGATCCAGTTTGGATTTGGGGCGGAGGTTATTATTTATACTGTTTAAGATTGATGAATCATTGGGTAGAATTTTCAATTAGTTTCTTGTTACCTACTTGGGTAATATTAACATGAACGCATTTTGGTGTCTAGTTGGTTGTATCACAAAATTGAAAAACATGCCTCGACTATCTTTATGGAACTAGTATTTATGCCGTGTTAATCAGTATACCTAATAAGCCAAACGGCATTGCTGGCGGCAATTCCCATTTGATTGTTATTTCATCCAGAATTAGAACGTTTATGAATCGTTTGGGAATAGTCACATCTGGATCCACTTAAGGTGGACTGAGATCTCAGCAAACTGAGATTGAGTAGTTAAGTATACTATTATTTTAAAAACATATGGTGGCACTTTAAATTTGCGGTTTTTTTGCTAGGTACTTACCTTTTTTAAACAACATAAAAAGCCGACCAAGTCGGTAGGTAGGTTGTGTGTGCTGTGAAGAATTCTGTGCTCGCTTTGATTTAAAATAATTATTACTTATCTATAGCTATCGCATTCGAAATGCTATAATCTTGAGCATTTTCGATGCCTTTACCATGAAGACGGGGTTTCGACCTTACGAACAAATATTACCGTTGCTCGCTCATTTTTTTTATTCTGCGAATTGGTAACGGAGTCGTGTTCATTTGTTTTGGTTCGCGTTTAGTTTACTACCGAGCACGGAGAGCGTGCTGCGTTCACTGAAGTCATGTATTCACTCGCGTCCCTAATATATCATCATTCGTTAGTTATTTTGTCTGATGCAAATAAAAGTTCACAAACTGTATGAATTTGAATATTTTACTTGAAATTTCACAATGCATTTTACAGTCTACCTACTTCGCTGGATCTTGTCTTTCCACTGTTTTCGCTTGACCTCCTAAACGTTCATAGTTAATGGTCAAATTAATTGTGTCTTTCTAGAGCTCGTTCATTTCACTGGGTATTTGAGAGGTGACCAAGTTTGCGAATAATGCAAGGCCGTGGGAAGAATTCTCGCAATGCGTGAGGAATCTACTGACAAGTGAAATGTGACCATTTACCTACGCATTCATATACATATATATCTATATATCTATTACCAATACTTACGTGATTGCACGTATATAACAAACTACTAATTTTATCATATTTCTGTATAGATAAAGTCGGCTTTGGTTTGAATGACATAATGCATGGCAAATTGCAATAGTGCATAAAATCATCTAATCATTGAACTAATCAAATTTCATGATTTATGAAGAAGTATATTTGCACAATGATGATTAATTATATCAAATTTACAACAATCGAGATCGCACTGCATGTCCAGTTCACCATTTAATTATTGCCGAAGGTCAGCAGTTAATTATGATGTTAATGTATTTAGTGTACACTATCGCAAATCGTGTACAGATTCCATAATCTATATATGTTCTTAATAGTAAGAATCATAATATGATTCTTCATTTAGATCGATATATTATATCGATTCAGAAAGATACTCCTAGATTAGTATTCCACGAAGCTTTCTATTTACGTGTATAAGAGGGTTCCACTCATATCTTTAAGGAACCAAGCCAACCTCCCCAGTACCACATTTTGGGATACAGTCTTACCCTCAACCCCTTCCTCCCCCTTACCTCTTTGAGGTTTCAGCAGTGGTTTTCTATACGTTGTTGATGATGATGATGATTCATATTTTTGGAGATCAGGTTTATTATTCAGTTAGTAAAATAAATAGCATGACAAGATATATTTCTTTATAATGCAGTGTCTGACCTACCATCGATGTAACATTAAGCCGGTAAAGGACCCGCATAGCAGTCGTCGGGCGACAACCAATGAAAGTGACAACCTAGTACTACGAAAGTGACTCGCTTGACTTATTTACACCTGCTAGAAATAGACACGAGCACTTCTAAACTGGTGTCCACTTTACATTTAATCTGTGGCCAGATCCGCCGCTGTTTATATCGCTCCAGGCGAAGATCTGCCTCCTTCTACGGCTAACTAGAATGTGCTTTAGTGCTGCAATTATATAATGTCAGACATAATGTCTGATTTCTTTGTCCACAATCGATTGCTGCTGACCACTTGTTTATTTTCCATATCCTCATGTTGTAACGCAAGTCACTTTTAATAAAAGTACACACGAGGTCGACGAACCTTTTAAAGGCTGTTTGTTGAGTAAACAATGCCACCAGATTTGTAGGCTTAAGTGTGTTTGCGGTCAGAATTTATTGTAACATTTTTCTCCCGCCTTTTGTGCATAGGAAAGATAAAACTATCAAGTTTCGAGATAGAAACAGGAAATCTAATTTCACGGCTACGACATGACAGAACCCAACTCAATAAGCGAGTAACAGGTCAGACGCAAAACAAAATAAATGTAGCAGCTGGTAGTATCAATGATTGAGTCCCAAAAGTGTGTGAGAGCCCAATCGAGGGTGTGCCTAATACAATCGGATATCGCTCCCGATGTGATGGAATGGAAGGGACGGAATCGAAGTCAAACCAAACCACTTCCATATTCGACGAAACCCGATTATGCAAGGAGCCATAACAAACTGGAATTCAGAGCATGTACACTAAAGAAAGAACTTTGATTGCGATGTGACGGTTTTTCTATCTCGACAAGTGTGCTATAAAAATAAATTGAGCGGTTTCAATTATCAAAACTACCGAAAGAGAAATGGAATGCTCCATGTGTTGAGTTAATTTCGATTTCCTTTTATAGAAAGTAAGTCTGTTCTGATCGGTGGCATAGTCAGGTTGGTGCGCCAAAAGTGGCCTCACCCAGGAACCTGTTGCTTAGACACAGGTAGCTTGTGGGCCTAGAACCTTTTAAGATTTAGCTAAACATATCTTAATACTTTTATTCAACTGTATGCAGTAACTGTTACATCAGTCAGAGTATATTTACCTCTTATATTTTTGTGTTTACACTCAAGGAATAATTGCGACATCCTAAATCAACTGTGTACACAGTTACAGTAACAGTATACTTAGATGTCAGAATAGGGTTCCGTGATGTAAAATTACGCCAATATTTTTGTATATCATTTGGAGTCCTTATGAATAAATGAAAATACTTTATTGTTCACCACACACACACAAAATAAACAAAATCTAATATAAAAGGTCTTATCGCTTAAGCTTTTCCAGACAACCTTGGGATGGAGTGGTTGGTGGTGCACGTAATAATAAATACAAGAGGAAAGTGCCGTAGGTTATTAAACTACCAGATAAATACATATAATTACAGTCCTTACATACATCATTAACTAAAAGCTACATTTTCAAACTATTACACACTAAAAGCTCCAAGCAGAAGTCGCGATGAACTCGTCTATCCATTATTTATAATACACAGAGGACTTTGATGTCTGTTGTGTTGTTTGTTAAGATCCATCTAATAAGAGGGGCAGGGGTAGTTAGTTTAGCTTAATTTAGAATAACCACGCATAATTCCGCCCACTGTATGAATGACGTTTGCTCATTATGCATCTCATTTCATACGAACGAACTTGCCTGGAAACGCGTTTTGATTGATTGCGGGAATTCGGTAAATGAAGGTAGCCTAAAGTCGTTCGACATGGCACTCTTTGGGGAGACCTATGTCCAACTTTTTACTTCTACGGGCTAATGATGGTGGTAATGATGCGGAAATCTGAAAACTGACCCACCACCATGTGGGACAAATAGCTTGGAAAAGGGAGAGAGAGATTTAACGATGTCGTTTTGTATATGATCGTGAGTATTAATCAGAAGTTAAAACCCATTGGTCTGGTTTAACGGGGCTGCCTTTTGGTCTTAATATTAATGAGCACTTCCCCTGAGCCGACCATAAATTTATCTGGATTTAGATCTCCAGTGACTAATCTTATTTTAAACATAGCTAATGCAATTTCATGGCACAGCACACGAGTGTTGGCGTTACGGTACGTAATAATAACATGCCAATCGTTGATTCGTATGCATTTTCATATCACTGGTTGTTTTTCGGTCTCTGTGCGTTTGTAATCAAGACCAAGTATGCACATGGTGGTATTGAAAAACCGTTGTGACCACAAGTAAATGGACTAGTAGATTTATTTATTTATCCACGAGACACATACTTATATAGTCCTGACCCCACACTAGCATGCCCTGTGTATCGTGGGTATAAGGAAATTCCAGACTTGGATCTTAGACTTGGAGCAATCTTCAATTCTGCAGCATCATGCTATGATGATATACTTAAACTTCTGTGATGCAAATACCTTCTCATAATTTAAGCGGTTACCTTTTTAGTATGCTATATATTATTTTATGTGCTTCAATAAAAACCGAAGAAATTCTTGGCATTTTCCAAGGCTATGTAAGCCTCGCTCTCCGGTCACCCTCTTACACGTATTTACATCTCTGAGTTCCTACACGTATCTGAGTGTACAGTTATAAAATACGTGAAGATATTTTTCTTTCTGCATTTTCATAACTTTACCATGTTAGGTTACATATCTATCCACTCGTATTATGATAAGATAAAGCAACCTTATAACAGAACCTCAACTCTCATTTCTTGCAAATAAAGAATGAAACGAAAGATACATTCTTTTTTTTTTCATCACGTAAATACACTTCTGTTTTGGGGTTCCCAAAAGCCACAGGCTACAAATAATACCACAAATTGCACTAGGACAAAACGGACAAACTTATCCATGCATCCAATATTCCTTGTTGCTTGCTTATCTTGCTTTTATTTTCAACATTCGCGAATGTAAAGTTATATTTGTCACATTGTGCATGCTCCCTTGGGGAAAATAGCTCAGTTCTCCCCTTACCCCTGCGAGTTTCCCTTTCTGAGGTAATGGACAGGCAGACGAGACAAGCAGAAAGCATCTGTGCTAAGGTGAATACACTGTAACGACTTCAAAGTTAAAACGCAAAGAAATAATATAGTGAGTTCGATCTGAATGACGATGAAATTGTTCAAAAGCCTCGTCATATATGTAACGCTACTATATAAATATAATGTGTGATTCTAATGTACAGTTGTCACTATACTTAAATTTTAGTACTTAACATCTAATTATGACATTGAAAATGCTGCTCAAACACTTCGGCAAGCCAATTACGATAGTTCAATAAAGGAATTACAAATATCCGGTGTTCAATGCGCGGCCAATGTCAGATTGCCAATGTGTTGCTAGTAAACAGGGCATGTGTTTCATACTTCGAGCCGAAACACAAACATTCCCAATTCCTAATAGTTTTTCACATAGAATCCTCTCTATCCAAAAGGTTGTCTGGAAGACATCGCTTTTAAGTTATGTCTTCCAGACAACCCATTGTAACTATAATTTTAAAGTAATTGTTTATTTTATATAGATGAAAAAAAAGCATTTTCATTATATGGTTCATTAAAGCATTTCTGTTTTATGAAGATTAGTACTTGTGCATAACACCAGTAGACTCTTTGTCACCCTATCCTACTAAATGAACTGCGACGTCCTTAGTAGCGTGGCGGGCGAGTAGTCGGCTAAGAACCTATAGAGATGCAGGTTCGATTCCCGCTGCGAGACAAATGTTTGCAATACTGCAGATATTTGTTCCGGTACTGTTTGCTGTGGTACCATTATAGTCGTAGTTCCTGATACCTGCGATACAGGGAATCGTGTGTGGGATCAGCACTATGTATGTGAAAAAATACTGTTGGATGTTTTAAAATTATTACTATCCGACTTCTCACGGGTTATCCAAATTTCCATCTTTTACGGTAATAAAAGCTAATTTTCGAACACGAAAAAAAAACTGCCAAATCGAGCCGTCCTCAAGTAATGATTTTTCATGCATGCGGCAATTGTTTTTTTAATTATATAGATGATGTTCGCCTTAAATACTTATTTTCTATAGATTATGCCTCAGGTACTTGTCGAAGGCGAGTTATTTACTTTTAGTAGGATCATATTTATTTATACTTCCACACAAACAATGTAGTACTAGGAGGACTTAATGCTCAAAACATTTTCTACCAGTCATCCTTGGCGTGCAAAATTAAATTATTAGATTTTATTTACTAAATTAAGTAGGTTCCGTAGGTAGAAGGTACCACTACTAATGCGGGAAGCCCAGAATGTGCAACCTTTTCAAACAAATCAAACAATTCACAACATCTGACCATGCCAATTCTTGGCCTAATTAATAAACTGACCTGGTTTGAGGATCCAGGTCGGCATGCAACGGGCTAACAAAATACTGCATGCTTCAAGGTTATGAATGGAGTTAAACTATTCTGTGTAAATTCAGAGCTTGCGAGTTCTGAACTTGTACACAATATAAATTTTTCCTTACCTATCTCATGCTAAACCTACTCTCGTTCATGAGAGAAGGTCTGAGTTCTTAGCAATGGATATATCCAGTGAACCTCTGCATGGAATTGCCAGTCAGTGGATTTGCCTAAAACATGCAATTTCATCACATTCAAAAACCCTTTCCTAACAGGTGAAAAAGGTTCAAGGGTTTCAAATAGCACTTATGAACTGAACTGTATTATTGTCATTGTCCGCAAAGGACGGAACCCTCGTCAAGTCACTTCTGTCAATCAAATTAATATATTATGGCTGATCCGCGTCTCCACTTATAGATTTATCAATTTGCTCTTTCCCCTTAGTTGTCTGACTGTGTAGTTGGACTGGTTTCACACTGTACTGAGTTTGTTACAAAATATTTCCACAACTATCATCATCAGGTCGTGATCAATTTCTAGTATCTTACTCACTACCAACAATAGGAACTATTGTCCGAGAAGCAGAAACGAACAAATCGGATAACTTTATAAATACAAGGCGTGTTTCTCGGTAAAAGTTCCTCCAAACAATGCTTTGACGTTTATACGCTTATTTAATTCTTTGCTTTCCCTTTTGTCAGTAGATATTTGAATGAATTTCGTAATAGCGCAGTTCCGGTAGTCGGAGATTCCCAATTTTTCGAATTTATAATCTGATTGTGAACTGTGTTTGTTTTCTTTTCCTTTCATTAGTTGTTTTTTAACTTTGTGTCTGCCGCGTGTCATATGTTAAACGCAACAGCATTGGATTATTTACTTGATACCTGGATTTTAAACTTTAATTTTACTGATTTATGCCAGTATTCTCTTCGATGAAAACAGCCGAATTTTGAAAAGCTGTTGAACTAAATTTAAATACTTTATTAGCGCGGTATTACCATCTCATCTCAACATCTCATTAACAAAGTTCAAAACCAATTGCTATTTCTGAACTTATGTTCTTACTGTTCTTTATAAACCCAGGTACAAATTCACAAATTCTTTATGCGTAAAATACGTATGTCGACAAAGAAAATGTTCGTCATTGCCGCGGCCCAAGAGCGCAAATGAGATAAATTAGCGAAAATTACAAAACTTTTTCACATTCGCTCAAACTCTAAACAATCTTGTTACACGTAACACGTGTCCAAACCGTAACGTAACACTATGGACTCATACCTATGAATATCTAACTGGCCATTTTTTCAAACTCATCTGTATTAAATCTGTATTTATCTGCCGGCGGCTTCGCCTTAGTGCTAACAGGTTTCAAGAAGCCTAATTATAAGCAACATTCATTCATACTTTAAACATTTTAAAATTACTACTTTTAAAAAGGATCCCTAATTTTTAAGAAGGATTGTTTTACCAAGGTTTCGACATTGACCATTGGCATAACTGTGAATACAAAATATAGAAACATAAGCATCCTTGAAGAGCTATAACTTGCAAATTGTTCATATTTACCTTTAAAAATATTTTAACTTTAAACTATATTTGACTAAATCATCACAAAAAAAGCTTTACCGAAATTCTTCTCTAAGTTTTAAGCCCGCAACACGATTTCTGTAGGCACCAAGCAGGTAACCTTTAAACCATGTAGCGTTTTACTCAAGAGCCCTTGACACGTTTAGTTCTCTTTATTAAACCACCGCCGAATCAGTTTCTAGTTTACTCATTAGCGAGTTCACAGAGTAATCAGCAGTAGTGACTATTCCAATTATGCTTAGAATTTAAGATCTAGTTTGGTGCTGTATTTCTATTGATTGACCTACCAAACAAAAAAATAAGATTTTACTTTTATCGGTCGTTCAAAATAATGGAGTACTCAATATGAACTTGTTATCTGAAATAGCTAAGCTAATACTATAACTATTGGTTGCCTCATGAAGGCACTATGTACCTACCAACTACCAACTTCCAACTAACCTTTCATGCATAATTATTTTAAGACAAAGTCACAGACACCAGCAAGTAGGTATGTATAGTCATACCTACCTACTGGTCATGGCGCCACCTTATCTTAACTATTTATCCTATTCGTTTAAGGCTTCAAATTATCTGTGGTGTGTAATTATAGCTTAATCTACGGTTAGTTAAGATTATTTTCCTAATCGCAGTGCCCTAAATATTTGTAACCAATGTTTAAAAGTATTGTAGTAGCAGAATTCTTGCAGATATATCTTTTGGTATTCTATGTAGCTAACGCAATATTTGTCTATTTCTTAATACCATTTATTAAAAAATCATTACGTGATAAACTGATTGAACATTCAGCCTTTGTATTATTTAGAGACCTATAATTTGGAGAGTATGTTCATTTTGATTATAACTGGGTACGTCGGCGCCACCAACGACCGCACCAAAGGAAAGATCAAAGCCCTCGTTAGAGTTAAATAAGCCTGTCCAGTCCATACAGTCACTGTAGTCGAGAACGGCTTGGACGTCATCATCATTTGATGTGAAGGGAGGGGTGCACTAAGAAAATATTTCTTCTATTATTGTAATGAATACCAAATCATTGCCAGATAGTTTTACTTATTGGTACAGATCGGTAGAAGATTATATATCTAACTTACTAAATGAGTTTATAGACACCTGCGGCCAGGAACCGGTCATTGCTTTATACGATTCCACGTACCGGTAATGAGTCAAGATCGACCACACCGGAAAAACTGGTGGCCTATTTTCAAACGTATTTTACTTGCATTTTAATGTTACTTACTCACATTAACAAGTTGCCAAAATATCATACCAAAATTTTTTAATTCCTTTTTTTTCCTAACTAATTAAAATATGACCAAACAATATTATGTCATATTTTAAATAAAATAAATAAATAATGCTGGACATTTTTCACACAGCATCATCTAGCCCCAAAGTAAGCAGAGCTTGTGTTATGGGAACTACATGACTGATATACTAATTAAATACTTTTTTTTTGTAAATACATACATATTAAACATAGATGACACCCAGATCCCGAGACAAATATTTGCTTCTAATAATCTTTAATTTGCATATATAGCACACAAGAACCACTAAGGCTTCTGAGAGATGATGCTATTTGCGAGTGACTATCGTTGCTTAGTACAAGTATGTTAAGTACTTAACATAGGTGCACCTACATAAATCTGGTAATACAACAAGGCTATTCGAAAACTTAAATTGTAGCTTAAGCTTAACATAAACTTGCAATCGTAAAAGAGGAATACTCGCGCCGGTACTTGTGTTGAATGACGGGCCACCAGATTTGCACGCCAGCATTCCGTTTCGCTGAACGACATTTAGGCTTGAGTTCACCAATAAAATATACGGACGGAACCATTATTATAATGACAGATTCCTATGAAAACATGTGTCAAAAAGCTTTGATTAGAATCTAACCACCCGTTATTGTGTTGGTGAAGTCGGTCCGACTTCACCAACACAATAACTACACAATAATTAGGTTATGCAGCTGACCAACAGCAAACACCAATTAAACAACTGGCGCCAGTTTGGCAACCCTATTTTTTGCAATAATTATTTTTCAAAATGATTTTCAACATTAAGCACTTATTTCCTAAACACCTTATACATAAAATGGTCTGAAATGTTATCATGCATATAATAATCCACGTTTTATCTACGGAAGAGAACAACATCTTTTTGGCAGACAAAAGGGTTAATTTTTGTCTTCTCTTTCTACTTACATGATTTTGTTTCAAACTCTTAAAACCACTGGAAACCAGAGAATGAAACGCATTTTTCACAAAAAAAAACGTAACAGTCGTTGAAAAAGCGAACATAGAATCTTGAAATAGAAAGTAAATTTCATAGGTAATTTCGACGTTTAGCACTTATTTTCTAGATACCTATACATAAAATGACTTCAATTCTACTGCACTTGTACAGAACAACTACATAGAAACAGGGAATTACAAGACATTGTTCAAAAATAAAAAGTACCGCATAGAAGCGGCGACAATTGAGAACATTAAGGACACGGTTAAACTGACACGGTGGCGGTGGCGGCGGCGATGGCGGCGGCGGTGGCGATGGGGATCAATACACTCACGCGAACTTAAACAACCTTTTAACAGCCATCATCAACCTTTGACCGAGCCCTTAAGAGATTCGGATCATTTCTGGCCTATATAGCAATGCAAGGATTCCAAGGATTCGATGATCTAGCAAAACTCCAAATATGGAGCTTTATTAGATCAGTTTCTTTAGCTACAAAATTAATACAGCACCGGTAACATGGAGCACCCAAGGCAAAGTGTTTTTCGGCGAAAGAGAAGACAAAAATTAACCCTTTTGTCTGCCGGAAAGATGTTGTTCTATTCCGTAGATAAAACAGTCGTCTTGGTGCTCGAATCTGCAGAACAATGGCTGCAGATGACATACAGAGAGGCATAACAAAAAGAAACCGAACAGACCTTACCTACCAAAAATATATAACAAACAATAACGTCTAATGTCTAGTCTACGCAGCTATTTCCTGTCTGTCTTATGTGGATTATCTTAAAAAATCCATTACGCATAAATAATGTTCAAATACCTACCCAAGTACTGAACACATCCTTAATATACGGAAGGAAGTGCTCTGACGCTTTCATAGAATACCTAATGAGCTATATGGAATATCCGATTCGATTAATATAACATAGTAGGCATTTATAACGAAACGAACGTATAACAAACAATACTCAAATAAATTCGTAGACAAGACACATACTACACTTAATTGTCAACAGCGAACGTTATTACGAAATTGTAACAGTGAAAGTATACTCAGGTAGAACGCCCCCGCGGATTATACGCAATTTGATCAATATAAATGTATAATAAGCAAATTATTAATATACTGTCATCGCCGATGCAATAATTATTGAGTTCAGAAGGAATAGAAAGTGTCATACGGCCGTAATGATTGTACAGGTGAAGCGAAGAGCGGTGCCACGGGCGGATAAACACCAGCCAGCTCTAGATAGAGGACGGTTTTAAATGGTGTACGTTTTATATTGATGGAAAAATATTTATTTTAGAATATAATTACGACTATACCACGTACTTTACTATTCTCCTGCTCCGTCCGCGACCACGACCGTCGAGCGTGGTCGCGGACGGTGCTCATGAGGAAGGACCTCTAAACGGTCAACGAAACGTCAGCAGGAGAATAGTAAAGTACGTGGTATAGTCGTAATTATATTCTAAAATGATACCAAACCACGGTAATTTTAATTCCTAGAAAAATATTATATAAACTTAGGAGAACTTATGCTAAAAAAAATGAACTTCTAGATAACACTATGTATTGTGGAAAAAGGTGTACCGGTAGTGCACAGAATGAAAGAAAGAAAGAAGAAATAATATTTTATTTGAACCCAAAAAACACAAACATGTGAAAATACTGGGAAAGAATTAGCCTATAGAAAATATGTGTTGTTTGGAGTCAAAATAGGTCCTTGTCTGAGCTTGATGCAGCATCGTTTTAGTACGTTGCTGCGCTGATTTTCAGGCAGGGCCTTTTGTAAGGACACGAACATTGACGAAGGAACACAAAATCTACATAAACAACATAGGTATATTTAGTAAAACATAAACTACATATAAAAAGTGGGAAGAAGAAACATAATAAGTTGAAGTGATGTGTTACGGCGATAAGGAAGGGGAATTTTACGAAGAGGGTATAGGTTGGATGACCTATCCATTGAGACAAAATCAAAGAAAGAAATACAACGCGTCAAGCTCGCTCCTTGTGGAAAATTACCTGACCTATATTGTGTAAACAAAACGAACTGGCAGCCAATTAAACAGGTAGGTACTTACTTCTGCCAATCCAGCGTACAAATGGGATACCTGCCCTAGGCATGTCGCGCCTACGAAGCAGGTGAGGGTTTTTTTTTAGATAACCAAGAGATTATCCTAATGAGCAATGGTTAACTACTAACGTTTTTTTTTAAAGAATGAAACAAAAAATAATATTTAAATCATCAAAGACAAAACCAATTCCCACCATCAATGATTCCTACATTGATGGTTGGAATATTTAGTTCTGCAGGTTTGCTGCGAGGGAAAGCAACATCAACTGCCTACAGGATGCTACACCGCTCTACAAATACGCGGCTCTCGTCGCTCCGCTAATGACGTATATCTACTCAACCTGGTGATGTAAATTAAAAATACAGAGAGAGCACTAAAGCGTTTTATACTATTAAAATGATCTTGAAGAATAAATAAAACATTTTAGCAAAAAATCCTTTTCATTTCACTACAAGTACTCGTAAATAAACCCGTGATTGAATCCTACTGAATTGTATGAAAATAACTCTTACGTATAACTATATTCAAAAGATGGACGGTAAACTGGTTTTTGTAAGAACCAATTTCAATAAATAAATCTATAAGTTTTACTAATCGTGTTTCTGTCAATTTTATAAATTAAATCCTCAAGGAATCACAAATATAAACATCAAGTTTGATGCAAAAAACAAATTCAAGTTTGAATCATAAAGCGACTAATCGACATCTGGTAAGTTTTGGTACGTATTAAGCGGAGTGATATTACGAGTATTCGTAATATCACTGGTCGCAAAATCGCTCCGCTTGTGCGTGTCTTGTGTCTCAGCTTATAGGCGCGTACACACTGTCATTGTTTCATT
The DNA here is from genome assembly GCA_961405105.1 of Perizoma affinitatum. Taxonomy (NCBI): domain Eukaryota; kingdom Metazoa; phylum Arthropoda; class Insecta; order Lepidoptera; family Geometridae; genus Perizoma; species Perizoma affinitatum. The sequence continues at coordinate 4,649,349 of OY560199.1, forward strand.
CATCAAGGGACGGGACGCGGAAGCTGCGTGGCGTCCAGCCGCGGGCGGAATAGTTAATCACCTCATTTGTCTGCGCTATGAAAGTGAAAACGACTTCTGTTTATGTCGATGTGCATTTTAATTTACTAGCTCTACGCTCGCTTGTAAAAATGTGTACTTAGCTTTTGTTTTATTTCCACACTAGCTAACCAGACGTTGTTCTGTCGTACAGATACGAATTCGACAATTAAGAACAGTTTGTATGGAAGAAAGAATCAATCTTGTTTTTACATATTCTAAGCAATTTTTCCAAAATTTGTTTCCATAAAAACGTTACTTGGACTTGGTTACGATTATCGTTGTAAAAAACATAAAATAGTTCATTCTTATTTATAAGAAGATAGATGATACACTAATTTTAATTAAATCTCAGCTCAGACTAAGAACAGACTATTGACAAATAAAATCCATTAGTCTATTAAAGTAAAAACAAACACTCACGACTGTATTCTATGGATAATAATGTAAGGCTCGTTTGCACTAAACTTTGACAGCTCCTAAGTTGATGCCTAATGACAGGTCCCTTTAGAAAAACTGTCACTATAAGACAAAATCTTTGCTTAAGACGAACATGTCCCTAAAGCTCTCCTCAACAACCAAATGTGAATCGAGCATCCATAACAAAAGTCTATTGAAAACAATTTAAGAAATAAAGATCAATGAACCAAATTGGCGATGAGTAACATAATTATTTCATATGACATAATAGGCATTGTGCGGCAACGAGTAAAAGCGAGCGTTGTGAATCGAATGTGCCGTAATCGACCCGCCTCATTATATGCGATAGCTGATAGACAGCCAGACAACACAACGCTGGTCCTACTACTACATCCTGTTCACACCGCTCGATCACCGGTTCTTTCAGGACCTACGATTCATTTGAGACCCAACATGGGGTGCAATGAAAAAAATCCCTGCTTACATAAATCTACTCGAAACAGTTACTCTTTGTATTTTACATTTGTATATTCTGATTTTAGTTTAAGAAAACACACTTCTGTATACGACATTTTTACTCGATGCGCTTTAAAAGGTACGTACAATTGAGTTGTGACACACGGAAGGAAAGACAGACAAACATCTCGAAACCATAACGGGTTCCGTTTTCGCTTTTTGTCTTCGGAACCCTTAAAAAACCATCGCATTCTGTGTTTTCAACCCGAGATCTATTCTATTGAATATCTAAGACGAAAGAATGTTGTGGATCAGTCACCATGCTCTCTTGATCAATTGTGCCTATAGATACTTAACCTACCATGTGACTTTACCTAGACACCGTACCTACATTGTATACGTTTACCTACTCAGCTGATAGGAGTGGGTGTGTATACCTACAGTATATACGTAGTCATGTCATTAGAATGTAAAAGTCCACTACTAGGTATAGGGCTCCCCTAACTCTTTAGGGGAGGCCTATATCCAGTAATGAACACTCTTGTTATGACAAACGGTCTTTGGCGAATTCCATCCACCGACTTCCCGCAAGCTATAAGATGTCATCGTTTCATTTAGTAGTCCTATTAGCTGTGCTTAATGACTTTGCAATCTAGTGATTTAGGTCATGCATTGGGCACAAGTAACTGCAGGCCGCATGTCCACTGAATAAAAGCTCATAAGACAGCAAGACAGTTTTAATTTAGATATCTTACCCATTTGCCTACTTCCACATAACAAAGAAACGAAGCCATGATTTGACTCAAGGAATTGAGGTGTGAATGATTCCATTCCATTTCTATCACTCGCACAATGACTAGATGATTTTCATATTTATGTTGGTAGGTACAGATGCGTTGTTCCATCAAAAAATAAATTATCATCAAGATAACCGTGAAAACAACAGTTATTTTTGAATTACCATCCGTTGGAGTGTATTGTAATTATTATTCAAAAACTCAATGAGTTTTTGTTTCATCACCATTCAGTCAGCCATCCATATTATGAAGATGTAACTACATACCTTATCTATGCATAATGTACGGTCAATGTAGTTTTTATTAACTCCGATGCCTCTAAAATAACTGAGTTATTTCTGTGTAGGTAATTTTTATTTTTAATGTTTAAAATTTTAATAGTTTTAAGATACAATTTTGCATGCTTTTAAAGTAGGTAGACTATGGAGGACACAACATTATTTTATAACATCTTGTATTGCACCCATTTTCGCAAATTAAAATATGTCTATTGATTCCAATCCAAATAATTTAGTTAATTGTTTGGTGATGTTTTCAGTTTATAATATCACCGTAGTTCTGATGGATATACCTCAATATTTTTTTAATAACAGCATTGGTTAATTTGAGCAACGCCAGGGTTTGGGAAACTGCGTCGTATCCTCTCGTCACAGATACCGCAGAGCCTCAATGCGAAAGTCTATACAATCAGTTCGTGTTGCCAGTGATGGCATAGGTATGGCACAAACTTTACTGCCAACCATTATTGGCCTTACACATAAGCTCAATATCGCGCAGCGCGTTATAGAAGAGCTATACTTGAAGTTTCACTACGTAATCAAATCCGAAAAGAGGAAATCCGTAGAACTTAAGTCACCGACATAGCTCTTAGAATTAGCAATGGGCAGTTGAAGCGTCAATGGGCAGGCCATACCTAGCTCTCAGAACCGACAAGTCGATGGACTTCTCGCGGTTATCGGTAGCCCAAGATCCTTAGTCTTGACACTACTTGGGGGAGGCCTATGTAAAGAGAACGGGGGAAGAGCAGTAGATTTTTACAGCTCGTTGATAATTATGTAAATGTTATCGTTCAAGATATAGATGCGATTTTAAACTAATTAAAAAGCTTCTTGGACAACTTATGACCCATTTTCGTGGGCGGCCGAGCGAGTACCTACCCACTATAAAGCAAAAAGTGAAGGTTGTTTTAAAACCGGCGGGTACGCGATAGGTGACAACCTCAATAAACGGGCTTTAACGCGACGCCTACGAACCCTGTAAGGCCATATCTAGAAAACGTACGATTTTTGCAGACTAAAAGCACTTTTGCGTAACAATGTTGTATTAACTAGTACCTTGTAGGTACGGCGGCTGGCGCCAACTGGCATTCTTGTGTCGGGAGCAACTTTCATGAATAGTTAACCGACTAGTTCAGCTATACTAGGATTAAGCTTTGCAATGTAAACATTAGGTCCGATCGAGAAACGCGATCCGCTTTAAGAATAATACAGGTGATGTTTGATTCATGAGCGGAGACTGCCTCTGCTATAGTGACTGCTTAGCATATCAGTTGCTGAGTGCGCTGATATTATAAGTAGGTACCTACCAAAAAGATTTATTGCTTAGCTTTTTGTTGATTCTGCTAGAGTCAGATTTTGGACAGCGCATTTTTATATCATTGGTGATATCATTTATACCTTAACTCTACGTTTTAAAAGTTTACTGTCATTACTTTATTTCGGGTTGGACTTATATGTTAGATTTGTGCTGATCATCATAACAGCTTTAGACCATTTAATACTTCAAGTATTTAGCTATTTCGAGATATGAGTATTGGTCGTCCTAACTACGAATAGTTTCTGTTCTTTGATGTCTGAAGGTAGGCATTTACTCACTTTCTCTAGTAATTTAGTACGAGTAGCAGAGTTGTATGACAGCTATGGAAAATTCATGAAACCGTCTAGCTCATTTATAGTTCTAGTTTCTACTGTAGATATCCACTATACATTTCTCTTCGTTATTTTCGTAGATATTTTTTCTCTAATTTCTTCTTCTAACTTCACATCTTGTCTAGACAAGAAAACTCTGTATGTATCTGTTTGTGTAGTATGTTTTTTTTTAAATTCAGTGTCTGCAAATTGTAAGCGTATTCTACTCTTTCTAATACTACGACACATCAATACAGTTTTTCTTAATGAAACCAGATTGTCAAAACCTTACAAACCGCATTTTATGTTGTTCCCGATTTTCGCAAGAAATCAGAGCCAGTAATTTTCCATCCCACGGCACGTCTTTAGCAATCCAGTAACGATGCAATTAGTGAAGTGTCGGGCGACAATTACGCCCAGACCAAATATCTTTTAGCTATCCGAGACTACCTTCTTAGAAGCAGGATTTGTCATGAATTGTCCAGGAGCTCTATATGTTATTACTGGTGTTGGATTTTTTACCAAATGATCTGCGAGTTGACGCTATTCTTGAGGGATGTCCTCAAAGCCGTGCCTAAAACTTATAATCCAAAGAGGTAAAGCAATTGAAGGAAATGCTATTGTATTTTCAATGATAGTTTTGGCATGCAACTTCACGATTTTATCAGAATATCGTGGTTCAATAATTCTTGGGTAGCTAATCAGAGGTCGAATAGAATAAAATAATAGGATTAGCAGCTTTTATATCAGATTTGCACTTACTGTGAAATAAAACAGGCAAAACTAAAAACAAACATACTTATGTCTTTATATTTGTTACGTTAATTAAATATATCTTGAAAGTACTAGTGAAAAGGTATGTCATTATAATAATAATAATAATACTGGACATATTAACACAGCATCATCTAGCCCCAAAGTAAGCAGAGCTTGTGTTATGGGAACTACATGACTGATATATTACTTATATACATATTTTTTTGTAAATACATACATATTATACATAGAAAACACCCAGATCCCGAGACAAATAGTTTCATATACAAACTTTACATTTGTCCCGCGGCGGGAATCGAACCCGCAACCTTCTGCGTCTCAGGCGAGCCTTCGCCCACTGCGCCACAGAGGTTATATTCAATGTAAAGTTTTAACGATTCGTAAAACCTCTCCGTAAACTCAAAAGGCCCATCAAATAAAGTTTCGAACAATCAAATAAAGTAAGAAACGTTTTTATAAGTATACTTACACTTATAAGTATACTTAGTTACACGTGTCTACTTAAATAACGTTGCTCACGAGTTAAATTGCGATAAAATGTAAATGTGTTCAATGTTCATATTATTTAGTAACTACGTGCATCGCAAAAATGTGGAACTGTAATAGGTACATAATAGGTTGGGGAAAAAGTCTTTTCGCATTTTTTAAGAAAATTCAAAACATTTTTTAATATAGTTTATTTACATTTAACTAAAGTATGTAGGTACCATTTTGTTCGATAACTTTTTGCCATTTTGTAGGCAGGGACATGATCCCATTACTATAAAAACTTTGGGGCTTCTGTTCAAAATACCGCGACAAGTGGTTTTGGCAGTCCTCTCGTGATGTTAACCTGACACTGCCTAAAGAATTCTGAAGAGACCGAAACAGGTGGAAATCTGAAGGTGCAAGGTCAGGACTATACGGCGGATGCATTAACACATCCCAGCCAAACTCTCTTAATTTTTGCTGAGTGGCTAAAGATGTGTGAGGTCAAAAATGGTCAAAAATTTCTTCAAAAATGGTTCGGTTTCATTACGTCGTAATAAAGAATCACAAATGAGAACACGGTTCATTAGGTTTCTTTCAGTGAGCTCGTGAGGTACCCAAATATCGAGCTTTTTTGTGTACCCAGTTTTTTTCAAATGCGCCAAAACTGTTTTGTGGTCAATTCCCAGTTCTTCAGCTACGTCGTAACTACTGATATGCCGATCTTGCTCCACTTTTTCAAAAATGGCATCCATTTTATCCGTAATAGGGCGACCAGAGCGACGTGCATCTTTGACATCAAAATTTCCGGATTGAAAACGCTTAAACCAAATTTGTGCTACTCTCACAGACACTGCACTAGGTCCATAAACATCGCAAATTTTTTTCGCGGCTTGCGTTGCATTTTTACCTTTTTTGTAGTAAAATTTTAAAATGTATCGAATTTCTTCATTAGATTCACTCATCTTAACAGTACGAAAAACAAATAAAAATCACACATTTTCCTAATTTGAATTTGGAATTATCTTCTTTAAAATTTAAACTTTTAATGATACCAAAACCAGCCAGATACAAATAGTATAGCCAAAGATATTTTATTACAAGTTCATACATACAATAATGCGAAAAGACTTTTTCCCCAACCGACCCGGAATAATACTCTTGAGAGTATGCAAAAATATTTTGTCCCGCAGCAGGAATCAAACCAGCACCTCTTGAATCGCAGCCGGCTTTCGTATGACACCTCTTAATATATTAGACTGAATTTTAGTTATTTATATAGAATTTCAGTGAAGGCACAGACATAGTTTCGACTCATTAGATAGATAGATAAACTCTTTATTGCACACCAAAGTAAAATACAAAAACACAGGAATTAAAAAAAAAGAATATAAGAGGTACAATTGGCGGTCTTATCGCTTAAAGCGATCTCTTCCAGACATCCTTTGGATGGACAGGATAAAATGGAATCAAAAGACGGCGGTGTACAAGTAAACTATTATATAAATATTAAAATATCAATCCCAGATTCTTTAAAGTTCTGCGTGAAAATTGCGGTTTTTGCGATGTGAATGATCTATTTAACGTTTGTTTCTGAATAAAATTTTAAAGTAACCTACGTATTCAATTCAAAAGCTATATCTTAATGTACATAATCTATCTCTTGCAATGTTTTGAAGGCATACACAATTTTAGAAACTACAACTTGCTTCTCTTGGTATTATTTTCAGTGCAGTAAGTGGGTCTAACACTCGGAGTTAAATGCTTGAAACTCCCCGCGCATTACTTATCATTCATAGATATCTATGTAGGTAGTTGGTACTTGTATTCAGTTAAATTGCGCGAATACATATAGAAACCTAATCTAGGCTTGGCTTAAGGACATTTCGATAAGAAATCTACAGTCTTTTGTTTTCAAAACAAAACTCTACCCTTCTTCCTCAAATAAAAAATGCATTATTTTAGATAAAGGCCTCCGACAAAGATTATGTACTTTTTACCTATTACTAGGTAAAAAGTAGGAAGTTTATGTGGTCATGAACCCAAATTTCATCCAAATTGATTCAGCTGTTAGTTACGGAGATAATTAGCAGCAAATATCCAAAAATCCAATCCTAATAATATTAGTAGGATTTATCTGAGTACAATATAGAGTTCTAGCTTACAAATAAATAAATAAATAATAAATAAACTAAAACGGATCGATCCCAAAGGGTGAACCGTGATTCTCGATCAATTCTCATCCAGATTAACGATAGACTGACAGTTTTTGGACGCTTTTTATTTTACCGTTTTTTACAATCCTGATTAGTATCCTAAATAAAAGTTAAGTACGTACCTAGGTATTTAGTTTCGGCTATAGGTATTTGGTTTTATTTGATGGCAACATAGCCTCCTTTATTATAACCCCTTATTTCCAGGAATCAATACAATCATTCCAATTATAGCGAGTATCACCATCATTATACCTTATTTTACTTTCATTCTACGGTCGTACCTAATTAATAAAAAAATCTCCCAAATTGTTATCATGTATCAAGCTACGTATTATTGTTTGTTCCGCACGTGTTTTGATTGCATATAACGGAACGTGGTGCAAACTGTGTTATATTGTAAACAAACATACCATGAGTAATTGTGCAGTTATTTCTCGCATAATCTTGCTTTATAAGCCGAGCTCATTCCTTTCTTGTTCTGTATTTGGTTGCACCTATATCTGCTGTAGGACTTAAGAAAATATGTACCTATGTATGTTAATTTGTTCGAAACAAATTATAAATGTACTATATTTTATAAATGTCCTTTTATATTAGTACAGGGCATGTTGATTAAAAACTCAGCAACATTACTGTTAATAAATTTACTATTAGAATAAATGTAATTCATGCACCAAGAGTTCCTGGACGAAGTTAAACTGAAATGGTTTATATATGTATATATATATTTAAATATCTTTAGTTATTTTTAGGATTTTTTATTTTTTCTGTACATTATCCTACTTTTATAAATACCTCTCTCTAGCTCAAGGTTTGCTGGGAGAAAACTCTGTTTAGGGTTAAGCTCGCCTTTGTACATGTCATATAATTCTGCCTTTTGTAAGTGTTTATTTGTGTGTTCAATAAGGAATAAAATAGAGCTTCACAGTTTTCCGTCACATGGTTTTACCGAAATAATTCGTGTTTTGGTCAAAAGCTTGGTAATTTTTGACAATTTTAGATGCTTGTCACAAAAAATATAAGTTTGTACTACTTTTACTAAATTAATTTAGTAGGTACCTGCTAGATTAACTTTCTTGATACTTTCAAAATATGTTTTATCAACACAATATTAATTGAGGCACAATACACACTCCTCTCCGCACCATACTCTGACTCAATGTCTAAGGAATACAAAAATAAATCATGCTGTATATAATCAAGCTGTCTTCGGAATACTGGATGCTGCAGGTGGAAATACCATAAAATATCTAAATGCGTTTAAATTTAGCGCAAACGCTTATTTGGTTTTATTGACAGCAAATTAGCACACAATGTTCAGAAACGCACGCATCGCTGTAATAGACGATTTTAGCTTCCAAGTCGTGCGACGTACCTCCGTAAAAAAAAACTAGTACTAGTATTATAAGTCATTTCTATCGTCTATTGATGATAAAAACCATCCTTGAATATATGGATCATTCATTACCGTTAGGGACTCCGAATAAAATGGACTGAGAGATACTTTCGAAATTAATATTAGATAGGGATTGTCCACGCCCACTTTTGTTTTTTTTTAAATATATTTAGAAATCGATTGCAAAAAACCGCATAACAATCCAATAAGCCTTTTCGATATGATAAATGGTAATATACAAACATACAAATTCACAAATATACACACAAACAAATAAAACCCTCTATTGGTAAAAGTAATAACGGGCTCCTTACGTCTCGGGTAAAAATGAATGGTGAATTTGTGTATGCAGCTAATATGGCAAAAAGCCATAACTATTGGGCACTCCGCACTCGCATAATTACAGAATAAATAATATGCATAACTCACCAATATGTGACAAACCGTCATAGATGTTTGTCTTTTCTAATGTTGCCGGGAGTGAAGTGGGTTTGTTATTTTACGTTTTCATGCACCGCCGTGATTTAGTACTTAATTTACTGAGGGTTTGTTATTTTGCATTTTCATATACAATATGGAGTGCTCGTTTTACTACTGAGATTTATTATAATGACCATCGAGCTTGATGATCGATTAGGTATAACCTTCCTGGCACGATGCGTGCTATGAGCATACCCGCTTAGGTAGAAACGTTATGCGGAGAATTTGAATACCCACATAACAGCTAGATGTAGGTAGGAACCCATAAACGTGCATTATGCGTTGTTTGTGTGTATAAGTATTAAAATATCGTCTCAGCTAGAGCTAAGTAGCTTCATGGGGTCATAGGAAATCCATCTAACGAATTTTTATTCGCAGTTCGTAACGAAGTACGCGCTAAAATTTGTTTCATATACCGTAGGACACAAGGACGTCAAACTGAAGACCTATCCAATGACGAAAATTTTCTTACATTTTACATGTCATCATCTACCTATACTAGATTGTGCGCGAAAAAGTTAATGTTTTATTTTAGGTAATATCATTTTTGTTTCGGGGTTAATAACAAGCCTATTTACAAATATACCAAATTTTATCTCAATAGGAACGCTTAAAAAACTGATTATAAGTAGGTAGTTTTTAGGCTATTAATCGCGGTTAAGCTTTTCATTAAGATTTCGGACATTTTAGAGTAAAATATTAAATGGTTTGTAATCATTTGACCATGTTCTCTAATATTCTACTGCAGACGTTTCACTATCCGAAACCACGGTCGAAGGTCGTTAAACGCCTTCTTTGTAATTTTCCGACACCTATGGTCAAAAATCGCATACCTAATCGACTTGGTACAAAAATGTATGCTGAATAGAAAAGGTATGTTCATCAATAAGATAGGTAATGATAGTCACCTAGGGTAACCAAATAGGTCCACATAGTCATTCCATGAAAGCCTCGACACTCTTTGTTCCTGAAACAATCGACAGCCCATAATTAGTGGTGGACAGGCGGATTCTTGGGACCCGGCTCCCCGAGACGGTTGTTTGCCGCCATACAAACCAATATTGACATTCTTTGTCCACTTACTGACGGCTAATCTCTTTGTAGGGAATATTCTTTTGTTAGTACCTCTTTTTATTTCACCTCCCACGCCTACTACTTCTAATAAATATTAGATTGCTTGTTTATTAAAAGCTCTCCTAAAGATTTTAGGTTTACTGAGCTTTAAAGTATGTAGTTTGTAGGGATTATCTTCTCAATTTCAGAAAAAATTAAGTAGGTAGATATGTGTAGGTACCTAAATTACCTATTCGTCCATCTTTGCTTAGACTTAGGTATTCTCTGGAACACGCCCTCTCTCATTAATTTACCCACTTTAGTAGGAATAATATTTTCTTAGTTGAGCCGTTATTCTTGGTTTATGCTTTATGTTTACACCTCTCAAAAGTAAATTCAAATTATGAGCTTTCACCGACTTCTAACTAGGTACTAGTTTTTTATAAGGTATTGTAGAAGGAACCTAGTCAGATAATTAGAGATTCGTAATTGGCTGTATGGAAAATGGTTTTATAATATCTGTGGAAAAAGCAAGGTATCGCGGGATACGTTTCATTTTTAGCTATGAAATGATCGTGTTTTTGTATCATTTTATGATATTATTACGACTATATCACGCACTTTACTATTCTTCTGCTTTCTGGCGTTTCGTTGACCGTTTAAAGATAGATCCTTTCTCATGAGGAGCGTCCGCGACCACGCTCGACGATCCTGAGACGATAACGTCAGCAAGAGAATAGTAAGTACTTAGGTGGTATATCTATATACTAATAATAAAACTGAAGAGTTTGTTTCTTTGTTATTTATGTACGAACGCGCTAATCTCTGGAACTACCAGTTGGATTTGAAACAATATATTTGCATTTGATAACCCAATCCTTAAGAAAGGCTATTTTACATCACACTAGGTCTTAGGAGCCGAGCAAAAGAAGTAATAGCATGGGCGGGCGATGTGACGCGGCAGGTCGTGGCACAGCTAGTGCGTATGATATCCTAAAACATTAAAGTTTTTTGCGAAAATAGTGTGTCTAGTCTAGTTTCGGGTAACAAGTGCCGGCTTGGCCGGTCCACTTTCTTGCAGTTAGAGAAGGCGCGGGCGCGCGGCGCAAACGCACAAAGTCGCGCGGCAACATTCTGCTCACACACATCACTTTAGAACCTACTCTTTTCTCTGACACCAAACAGATATTGCTAGAAAGCGTCCCACAGACATGATTCGTATGGGATGCCGGGAACTTTGTAATCTTTAGAATGGACAGAAATATCTAGTTACTGATCAATATCTAGCTTTTACAATTTATATGTATTACTTAGGAACTGTGGTGCGCCTTGAGGTTTTCTTTATAGCTTTATAGCCTATTAAAACTTATATAGTGAATATTGTTTTCAATTTAATCCGGTAGTTCTAGAAAAATGAGACGATCCTCTCTACCTTAGTATACCATACTTAGTTATTTAGAACAGTGTACTTAGTAGGTACTAGGAAATATATTTAATACTAATACAAGGTACTTACTTACTAAAAGTTGGAACACCATAACGGCAAACTATACATACGAAAGGCAATTAATCAAGCGAACATAGCGAGAGAGATTTCCGAGTCATTTAATTAATTAAATAATGGTTAGGTTCATTAAACAAGCTGGAAAAATAAAGGTGCCGTTTAAAAGCAAGATAAAGTTTTCCTCCTAGTTACACTAAGTACTGAAAACTAACCTGTGAATGTTTTTGTTGCAGATTTAAAGCGGGCGAGCTCAAGCGCCCGTTATAATGTGACCAGCGCACGTCGCGCTCTCCCCAAGGTAAGCTACACTCTCTTTGCAAGTGCACTTGACTGTCTGTCTGTCAAGTCTGTGCTGCCCTCCTATTCGAAAAGGGTGCATATAACACAAACGCAAAACAGAAAATAAAATATTTAAATATGAGAAAAAAATGTGTAGAACGTGATTTAGGTTTTGATATCGCTTTATTAAGACCTATCGTTGGAGACACATGACGGTGTATTTCTGTGTGTACAATAAAGAATAAAGATAAAGAATAAAGACTTTATTAATTACGGCGGTTTACCGGTATTGTTTTTCAGCACCTTATGGTCACTTTTATGACGCGTCTAACAATACTTACCTACATTTACTCGCTTTGATGCTACGAGGTGTACACGAATTCTACAAACACACAGACAGTAGGGAGTAGGCATCGGCAGTAGGGTGTCTGCATGTTTGTCTGCCTAGGCAACAAAATGGTAGGATTACACTAAATTCACGTGGAAATCAATAGCGATCAAGCTATTTAACTCTCCGTGGTTTATTTCGATAAAAAAATCAAGCAATATTTTTACAAATATTGCTTGATTTTTTTTGCCAGGTAGTATTGGATAGTAGATACCAGTCAGAATTGATTACCTACCTAGGCGATATTTAATTATTTAAGTAGGAACCTAGATCGTACGAAGGTAATGTTTAAAATTCATAACAACTGAGTTTCGTCGACGACACTTCATTCATTTGTACACCAAAGTCAAAGATGAATATTTGAATTTAAACGTCTTACGGCCTCATTCTCCTGCATTCAAAGCACATCTCTGGTTATGTCATCATCATCATCAGGCCAATCACATTGCTTCTCGAGTTCGTTAACCTTAAATTATCACTGTAATCAATGGTGGCATTTATCCGTGTGAGAAATTGATATTCTTCCCTGCATTTAGGTTATTATACTCATAATGTATTATCCTGGAGTGGTAATGTAAAATATTTTTAAAAACGTCTGGCTTTAAGATCGGCGGCACTTGAGGTAAGCCATTGAACGGATCTTATGGCAATGCTTTCGGATAACCTTTAAACACCCAGTCCCATTATGATGACACAGCACACACATGAAATGGCTGGATCGTTCCTCAGACGTAATCACGATTCACTTTCAGAGTATGTCATGGCTCTACGTCTACTCGTACCTATGAGAGATGATTTAGTGGCGTCAGTTTGGTTTTCAGATAGGCACTAGGTAAACGTAAATTATCATTATAATTTTTGCCGTAACTGGTGGATGAGATCCACATGGAGCCTACGGATGTTGATAGAGACACGCTGTTGGTGTCTGCGAGCGATCATTCACTAGAAGAATAGTTATGCAAATTGTGTTATATGACTTATGACGCCAGCAGCCATGGTTTCCCTCATTTTGTGACGCATTTGGCATGCCCCCAATAAACTAGTTAAATACCAGCAACAAATATTTCTTGACAGTACTTTGAAGACGTTAGGAGATTATTTTCCACAGATAAGTGCGTCATAACTAGGTACTCAACGCAGTATCATAAAAAAATATTATAATTATTTGGATTAACCTATCTACTCTTTCTTCGATCTGTGGCAGGGTACGTTGCATCGAGACAAAGTGCCGACCGTGAATAATACGACTGACATGTATTGATATTCACAGCGAAATCTCTCGGCGCTTCCGTCAAACGTTTCCCTTCCAAAAATACGAAGATTATTCCGCACGCTCAATGTCTCGCCTCGGTCTCTGAGCACTGGCTCGAATTCGCACGAACGTAACCGAAAACTGTGAATAATGTTTGGCATTCTGTGAACCAGCCATGCGAGACTTTTGTCGCCAATTAAAACATAAGTAAAAAAGTATTGATCTATACAAACCGTTTGTTAACCATGGTACCATTATTATGTACCATTGATGGTGTATTTTTCGTTGTAACATTGATGGTACTATGGTAAAATAATTTTTCTCTAGTACCATTGCATTGCGTAGGTACCTATGAAAATCAAATAGAATTTAGGAATTAATAGAATTGCTAGGTTGGGAGTATATTAAAGTTGAATGCAGTGCTGAATATAAAATGACCAAGTTTTTGCATTATTTATAATTCAGAAGTTTTGTTAATACAAATATTACAATAAAATAAGTGTATTCGGTGAACGCCACCGCACAAACAATCCCGTCGAAGGTTGGCATGGAAAGCTTAACCGGAAAATCAACAATAATATGACATTACTTCGTCTATTAAATTTTATAACAAAATCTGAAAACTTGGTACAGATAAACAAGGAATTTAAACAAATTAAACGTAAGAAAGGGACATAAATGAGTTCATAAGTTAAAGTACAGAAGATTTAATTAATAATGAGATAGGAGTTGGGAATGCATTGAAAAATAGCGAGTTTAGAGAGCATCAAAAATAAAATAAATTGGGGCATAGGGCTTAAAACTTTAATTTCATTTTATAATAGGCCAGTCATTTGTGTTTACAAAGTATTTAGGTAAGTTTATCAATAATATTTTGTATTTAGAAAGAAGTTAATTAAATAAGTTTATGAATATATTTTGATTTTCATTTCCTGAATGTATATACCATGGATAACAAAACAAAGTATTTGCCGTGGTACTATCGATGTAATGATACGACGGCAAAAAAAAAAACACTGCAGTACCATCAATGGTACATTCTAATGGTACCACGGTATACAAATAATACAAAGCGCACAATAAATAATATCGAGGATCAAGTTTTGGGCACTTGCCTATATATGAGGTACTGTGATATCACAAAACTTCAAAGAAATCTAATCCTCTTGAGAATCTCTATTCCCTATGTATCCGGCAAATCCTTAGTTAATTAAATAATCATTAGTAATGTAAACTAATTCGGGACAGTAATAATTTATGTCCAAATTTCAGCTTCATTAGAAAAGTTGTGTGCATTAAAGACAAATGTGGTTTTAAAAATAAACACCGAATGCATCTCTAGCAGCGGAGGGAGGCTGCCGTACTACGCATGGTGTAATACAGTTCCCGGCTTATTTTAGTGATACATTGTAGACAAGAAAGTGTTTCGTATAGGTATCATTGTCATCATCATTTCAGCCCGGACTCACTCACTGATAAGTTCTCTTTTCACTCGGCAGCCTCTTCTCTTCAGTTCTGTGAAGTGCGTCTCACATCCTTGTATGCCCTACGACTGATGCGCAGATGTCGTCGACCCTCCGCGCTGTCGAACGACCCAGATTTCTCGGTCAAGGATTTACTTCAATGACATGTTTTTTTGTTCAGAGAACTCATTTTATTAGTGATGCCAGAGAAAAGGTTCTACATAACCGGAATGCTTATTATCAGTTTTGAAGTGTTTTCTTGCTAATCTCTTTGTGTTTCCTCTATGCTCAGAGAACCCAAAATTATATGCGTATTTTTTCTTTCAGATAACTGGTGAAGTAGGGATAACAGAGCAACCACTCTATATAACACTAGGTATACATAACTACCTATTTGTAGTTTATATTACATATTTATTCCATAACTTTATTATTATGTATTGTACGTAGTGTTATTGCAAAATAAGTAATGGGTTAGTTTTGTAGTGTTTTGTTATTGATCTTTTTTTCTCTTCCATTATATACGGTTATGCGACAGCATCTTTCTAAGGAATTGACTGCTTGTAGCTGCATTTTAGCTGCTATCTGCGGTCTATTATCTTGTTCAGATAGGTTCATCTAGGCTACCGAAAAGCCGGCCCCTTTTATTTCCGGTCGATCGAGTTTACCTTCTATGAATTAGCAAATCAATGTTCATGATTTATCAACATATTTTAATTAGCGCTTTTGCTAAACGCTTAATTTCACATGGCCACTTATCTAGATTCGATTGATTATGCAAATTTATCAGTATCCGAAACTAAACGAGATGGTGGTAGATAGTGAAATGTTGCGCCCGTGGCAAACGAGTCAGCGAGTAGGTCGTCAGCCAGTGACACACTTGCCCACGAGAGTGACAAAACATCTTGCAGCTGCGAAAAACGATATACAATTACTATTTATGTCTTCATGAGCATAAAAAGCTGGTTTCTGAAAAGCTTAACAAGGTAAATGGTAAGGTTAACACGATCACCGCAATTTTACATCGATAAAGCATTGGAAAACCAGAAGTATAAGATCGGCTCGGAGGTCGGTAGCACACTTCTACAGATATGCTCATTGCTTGTATGTTTTATAATATTATAGATATTAATTTCTGCCGTAAATTGTAAAACTTAGGTAAGTAGTAACATAAGTAGGTAGTTAAGACAAAATCACTAGGCGAATTGTAGATTCTCCTTCATCATGCTATACCGCATGTTACCACTGAGTGATCTTTGGATGATTTCTTCTCGAAGTACAATTAATATATATACGTATATTATATATATATATATATACAGTGGACCCCCGGTAATCCGACAAACGTTTTACAGGGCGGACTATCGAATTTGTCGGATACGTTTTTTTTTTAAGTGTACCTTGCGATTAAAATTGTTTTTGCTTAACATTGTTAAAACGTGAGAAAAATGCTCCCCTCAGTCAAAAAATTTGTCCCTCAGTCTTCTCAAAAGTAAAAGTTCGATCTAGGATGCACCATTCTCTTCAGCCCATTTCAAACCCAGCTCAATTGCGTTGATCGCATCTTGTGCCGTCACTTGCGGAGTAGTTGCTATTACGTCGTCATCATCTTCTTGATTTATTGTTGTAGAACTACAAACCTGGTGTATAATCTCTTCGTCAGACATTTCATGAATATATTTTCCTCTTTCCATTCCACGGCACCAGATTTCCAAATCTTCTGAACTTCTGTGTTTCGGCAGCAACTTGCCCTATTACTTCGGAAGTAACACTGATTTGTAGATAGTTGCTAGGAGTGGTGACAATATCTAGCCATATTTTTTTCCATGACGATTTAATAATTTATGGGGGCAATGTATTCCAAGATTGACAAAGAGCAAAAACCAAGTCTTTCATATTGAGTTCTTTTAACGTTTTTTCTATAGGCTGGTCTTTTGATGCATCTCTCAGAAGCAGATTTTTCTTGACTCATGCTTGACAAACTGAATGATATGCTGATCCATTGGTTGAATCAGTGCAGTTCAGTTTTGTGGAAGAAATATCGCAATGATGCATTTATCCTCTGTCAGTTCTTCTTCAGACGGATGACCAAGAAGATTATCAAGAATATACTTTTACAGTCGTTGTAGCTGCTGTAACGAAAAAAAAAGGCAAGGTAGTGCACACCTTGTCCATTTTTTTCGTTACAGCTGAAAATCAGCATTGGGTGTAAACACACCCAACACATGCTGATATGAACACCATTTTGGTAAAAACTACATCCTTATTAGACACATGAGTCGAAGAACAATTTTGTTGTGTTCATTTTAGATTTAAGTAGGTACCTACCTCTACTCGTCGACCTACTTTTATTAGTTTGTGCCAAATAAAATGTATTCTATTCTATTTTAAACAGGGGGATTACAGGGGGCGCCGGATTACCGGGGGTCTACTGTATCACACTGTATATACATATAGTATACTAGCTTATGCCCACGGCTTTGCCCGCGTGGTACCCGGATAAAAAGTATAGCCTGTGTGTTATTCTGATGTATAAGCTATATTACTGTAAAGTTTCATCAAAATCCGTTCAGTAGTTTTTGCGTGAAAGAGTAACAAACATCCATCCTCAAAAACTTTCGCGTTTATAATAGTAGTAGGAAGTAGGATTTTAACAAAACTGTATAAACCCGAAGAAAAGCTTTTTCTCAGTGCGGATGTCGTATGCGCCACGTAGGTACTTTTTTTATAATTTTAAAACAGATAATATTAGGTAGGTACGTTATCTATTATCAACATTAACTTACAAATAATCAGTAACCTATCAGGTGCATACTTTCCTACAAATTTAGGTAATTATCAGGCACTTAAATTCTACTTAAAAATTCAATCAATTAGTCAACCTAAAGCACAAAATTCCCAAATAGAACAATGTAACATTATCGTTAAAGGACATTGTCCTCTTCTAATAGGAACATCACCCATTATCCTTAGAAGCCGTGACCATCTCCAAGGCCTTAGAAGACCGCTGGTTCAATTCATACAAACAGCGCTCGAATCAAGTGGGTATCCCATCCCAACTCTTTTAATTGTAGTAAATAAACTAAATAAACTTTAGTGTGTTTTTTTCTTTTTGTCTGTGGCATCGTAGCTCCGGAGCTATCGTAGTCGTTTTTATTTATTATCTAGGATCATAAGCTCTAAAAAAATATTTTTGATACGAACCTTGTATATAAACTTTGGTTTGAGGTCAAAATGTTCAGTTTTATCAAACTTTGAATGGTGTTCAGACTCTGGGGTGTGATGACCAGCAAACGATGTACAGGATCTAGGGTACTACAGAGTACCTTCTGACGCTAGAACTTTAATTTTGGCATTTTCTTTAGCCACTAATAATAATTTCCAGAGTCTGATGATGACCAGCACCGGATTAACAGGATCTATAGTGCAAAGGGAGCTCTGATTTCAATGTTGTGCCCAGTGTCAGGTTATTAAGTTTTTTTTTTAACTTTTGTGCAGATATTAATAGTAACTAATATATAATTATAAAAAAAAACTTTTCGGATCTATGTCCGTGTGTGCGTTAGCAAACTAGCTGTTATCATCAGCCTATGCTGTATCCAAGTGTCTTTGTTTACTGTTGACACGGTCATTAGTTTGCAGTAGAATCGTGACAAGTGGCAGCGAACACGACCACTAATGTAACGGTGATTTGAGCATTTTGGAAGTGTCAGCTGTTCAGCGCTTAGTCGTCAGATAGACCACAACATAGCCACATTACTGCCATACATCAGTAACAAAAAACTGATCGCGCACGAAATTGTATGAAAACACGTAGGTGGTACCTAGGTCCATTTACACGAACCACTCGTACAGTCGCTAATATGTAAGCGAAATTGACCACAACATACACAAAACGCAGCCACATCGCAGCCATATCACGTCGAACCCCTTCCCTCACTTCGCTTCTTCGGCAGTAGGTTCAGCTGTCTGACACTGGAAAAAAGTAACTACATCAAAAATTCTAATAATTGGTATTTACCTACCTGTAATAGGTTTCTCATGTAGCATAAGATTTATTAGTTTTATACCTTACTAGCTAGCTAGTACCGGATAAAAAGCAGCGAAACTCTGAAGACAACAACACGGTCTAGGCTACATCTGTCTCGTCGAAACTTAGATGTTTCTGGCAAACCACTAATGTTTATGGGTAAGCCGCGACGATGAAATGCCCAACCTTAGAAGCTTTAGAATTCTTTAAAATGTTTTCATGCAGTCCGTCAACGTTTTACGATAGGTCAACGGTGAGGGTCACAAAGTCAGTCAATTTGAAATATTAAATACTTAGTTGTAACACCACTTTCGGATTATAAATATTTAAGCGCATTGTCGTAGTGACCCTGTTAGATGTTTTACGTCTTCATTATAAAGCCATAAAGCAATCTGGTTTTGTTTATAAACGTTTGGTGTGATTTTTATTGGTTCATTTTGTTTCCTCAAAAGATCTACAGTCAGTGATCTGTGAAAATAAAGGTCTTTATATGCGAGACTCGAGTCACGTTAACACTGTATCGAAATAGTCTGGTAGGCAGGTCCCGGAAAAGTTTGTCTGATACGGTTATAAACGTCACATATTTTTTTTTATTGCAATATCTTCTGAAACGCATCAATGCTAGAATTTTTTTTGAAGTTCTGTAATCTGCCGCTGTTTGACCTGGCAAATCACGTATCCTGTTCTATTTAAGATTTAAGCATAAATCGGCAGTTACCTAATATGCAAATTTGGCCGCGATCGTGGCTGTCCATTTAGCAGGTACTTTCTATCTATAATAGCCATTACCACACAATGGTGGTATTGGCTACGGTAGCACGATCCTTTGTTAACACTATCGAGAAGTTCAATATTACAGACGAGATACTAAGCTAAACAATGAAAAGAGGCGAATCGGATAATTTGAGAAAGACAAGAGCTTTAGAGGTTCAGCCCCACAAATAATATATTTAGGTTTCTTTGCTGATGACTAAAACAGAAAGACGTAAAAGAACCAATTAAAATATTGATAGATGATGATTGGTGTGCTTTATTTTAGGTAAACGCATGTTACCCAATACAATATCAAATAAAATAAACACGCATTGCAATTATGTAAAATCCGCAAGAGAGTGAACCAAGTGAAAGGGATATCGTCCGAAAGCAGGTTTCTACGGAAACAGGATCAGAAACTCTGAGAAGGGAAGGATGTCTAAAAAAAGTTCGAATTTACAAAAAAATATTGCTTTTTAATTAAGAGGAACTAAATTGAAAGTAAACAAAAATATTCGTTCCCATAAAGTATAGACAGCATCTGTAACATACTTACGTAAGGTAAAACGACTATTTAAAAAAAACGTTACCTGCTTAAAAGTTCGTTATTTAGCAGTAATAATACATACATGCACCTGTCAATCCTCGAAAGTGTCTCGCAGAGCGTGACGATGAAATTTAAGGAAAGCAGGGTCTTGTCAAATGCCTTTAATTAAAATGCACGAATTAATTAAACAACAGCAGTTAATGCAAGTAAGGAAGTGAGCTGCTTCTGTCTAATACGGTGGAAGCCGTGGGAGGTAATACGTCAAGCATAAACAACGATGTTGCCTCGACGCGTAGATCGATTCAGTGCAGATAGTAGAGTTGGATCGCAAGTCAATCGAGAGGAAGATATACCAAATGTTTAAGTAATTAATGGCCGTTTTATCTCTGATCAATAACTGTGTTCTCGGTACACACACACCGATCGTACCGAGTGTTCCGAGAAGCACTCGACTCCGACTGGAAAGCTATTTGTGTGCAACCCTGCGCCGACGCACCTCTGTTCCGCAACGACTTCTCACTCACGCATACATGTCAAGGTAGGGTTCAATATTCGAGGATTCGTTGCGCGGATAATAATACATCCGACGGAATACCCGAGGTGTGTCTGCTTTATGTAAACAGAATCTCATTAGGTCAGACGCAGTCTCGCTCGTCAAAGCTGTGAAGGGTGAAAATATTGAGTAATACCGCGAGTTTATGCCGCTTTCTAATCCTTCCCACAGACAGTGAGTGTGAAGCGGTTTAATCAAGCACCCATTGAAACACGGTCAATTCCCTTGTCGCTTCCGCGTGCGCGTACGGCGGGCGCCGGGAGATCATTGCCAGATGCCGATAGATCGCGCGCCACGGGGTCAACAGCCATTGCCCTTGTTTTGCGCACTAAATCATATACCTACTATATAGGTACCTATTCGTAGGTTCGTGAAATCGGTGAGGTCAAGGGAATTAACATACTGCCAGTCGACAATAACTTGACGCTACGCAAGAATTAGCAGCGATGTTTTTACTAGCAACTTATAATGTATGACAATGTGAGTGAACGGCTAAAAGAAGATCCCTTTGATTTCATCAACAGTTTACCTCTCTCTACCTAATTGGTGTTTCCTGAATCAAAATACACAAATGAACGGCGCTACCCTGTGTCCGTGCCAAGCCGACGTTGGTTTTAAATAAAATATCGCGCTATTAACTTAGATTAGTATAAACAAAGCTTCCTGAATATCCGGAAGTGGTCTGTCCATCTTGATCATGATTTCAAAGGTTTTAAAGTTGATTTGGATTGTAGAATCACTACGGGGCTAACGGGACACATCGCAATATAATTACTCACAAGTAAACGTGGTTTATTATAATTCAATAAACTAAGTTATACTTTATTGCAAAAACTATCGTGAATTTGATTAAGTATTCATGTTGTAAAAACGGGTATTTTCACATACCGTATTATCGGTGAAGGCGCTCGCGCGCTCTGTGAACCGCGCACAATGAGCGGCAGTGCGACAATGCGTAGTGCACACCCCTCATGCTGTGATCATGCTTAAGACGAAATAATGATGATCATCATCATAAATCTCGGAATGCTATCGATAAAGGCATCGGTGGATCGATGCCTTTATCGATAGCATGGTACGATTCGTAAAGATGACGATCTAACTAATTTACAGATACCATGTTCTCTAACAGCCTGTAGAAGCCATGACGCACGATCTTGTGCCACCACAAATCATTTAGTTAACATTGAAAATCGAAAATTAACTGATTCATTTGACCCTGGGAATTCTGATATATCAGATATCTATAAACACAGTAAAACTTAAGAATATTTAACTTTGAATGAGCCTTTAGTAGGAATTAACTGATTTAGCTTGCGTAAGTAGGTACTGATCAACGCCAGAATTTAAAAAAATAAACATACAAAACTGACAAGTTCACGACTATTCCCCATGATAAATATTTTCAGATACATACTCAGTGAGTAGATCTTTGAAAATACCAAGTAGGGGGTAGTCAGAGGCACGTCCAAACATTACATTTGGCACATGTCCACGTTTTGCAAGTAGTTAGCATACCACGTGACAAGTGGCAAGCTCATCGCCGCTTATTAGAACACTAACTGTGGGCACATGTCTTAGATTTTTTGTTTCTAAGACATGCCGGTTTCCTCACGATGTTTTGCTTCACCCTATTTAGCACGTGTTAATGCGCACATATTTTATGATATGTGATATAAAATCCATTGGCTCAGGAGACGTGGGGTGTTGCACTAAGCCAACACGGCTTCCACGGCGTTTCAAATGGATACTTTGATTCTACAGGTTGTCGCGGAACTAGTATTTAAAGCCTGAAAGGGTGATCCTGACCATGAAAGTGAACAAGATATTCCTGAAAATAAATCGATTATGAAAAAAAATAATTTTAAGTAAAATAATTTGAAATTGATCGAAACATCTTTTTATCAGCCGTATTTTGGACTGTGTGCCAACTCTAAGACGACTATTACTCGAACAAGACAACAGCAGATTTTTACTATCATTTTCAATAAAAACATCTAATTCACAAAAGTCGTAGAAAACTTGTGTTGTAAGGACCCAATGAATACGAGTCGGTTATTTTAAGAAAAAAAATCCACCATGTTATTTACTTAAGTAGTTAGTTACCTTAGTGTTTTGTTTTGTGTCAAACCAATTTCTCAATTGAAAATTATATTGCGCCATTCGATTTAGAAAGAGAGAAAGAGGCGTTTGTTCGTACAAAAAAACATTCCATTTTATATATTCAATGTTGACATATATATAAATATATATATATATATATAGCTATAGCTAAATGTTATATATATTTTCTGGTACTTTTTCATTATAAGCAAAACGAAATCAAAATAACCGTTTTACTTTCGGCAGATTACGACACAGTTTTTGAGACAATATCATTTTTACATCCATTATCGAACAGTCAATAATACCATTTGGAGTATATTTGTATACTTATGTATAATTTATTGCGAGATAAAAGTAAAGGTGATTTAAAAGTGGTATGTGAGCATATAATTAAGATACTTTCACTTTCTGAAGAGTGACAAAGGGCCTCAAGATCGGACAGTCAGTATTTGGTTCAACATTCGGATGGCAAATCGTAGGTACACCTGTTTCGGTAGAACTATTATAGTCAATCAATGTTATTGTGGAATCGCCGATATCAATAGATTCCGCGTAATGCAGAGTCGTGTCCGAGCTGCTGGATGAGGCCGAACCTTGTCCGGTTCACATCACTTCTATTCTGAACTTGAGCACAATTTGTCTTTGCGATGTGAAGTGAAATCTCCAAATTCATCACAATCCCAGATCGATCGTAAAATTTGGCCTATCTATTTGACTCAGACTCTTAACTTAGAACTTAAGTCCGGTTTTGGCATTGTTCTTAAAATTAAGTCATCCAAAAAACTATAATACGAAAAACCAAAATGCATAGTTTCACATTAAGTACTATATAATAATAACACTCCTTTTTATTGTTTACAGGTGTTTGCGATGTGGCACAAGTGGCTGACGTTATTGCTGGTGTGTTGCGCACTGGTATCTGCAGAGGAGTCCACGACTGCACAGGCCCCTGAGACTTTGCCGGTAGCCACCACCCGTGCGCCGCCACAGACTCTTGATAGGAAGTCCCCAGAGCTAGCGTGGAAAACCTGGCTACAGAGCCCGGAAAGTGGCAACCAAAATTCTCCGCCAAGAAGGATTACTACTAAATCGCTGTTCATCACACCCCTGGTCTGCCCGAAAGGTCAACGGCTGGATAGGAATGGTTGTGTCCAGGTATTATAAAAATCAAAACAAATAAAGTAAAAAAAAATCATATTTTTTATTATTATTATTAATTTATATTTCGATTTTTTTTTAAATATTCAATAGGACTCTTTTCATTTATAGGTGGTAACGGTGAACAAAGACGAGCACGAGCGTATTCTTCTCGAGCAACTGAACGCTCTCTTCACATCGGCGCCCAGCGGAGATCTCTACGATTACGGTGACGGTGACGATATAAACGGACCTCAGCAGTTCTCAATACCCATTGGCTTAGATCCACAAGCAGCGCCTCTCCAAGGACAAGAGCCATCCGCACAGGTAAGAATAAGTTCCAGCCTTTACAAAAAAAACGTATATGACGGAGCAGAGGCTCCAAGGTGGTCTTTAAAAAGTGTGACGTCAGCAATGCTAACGTCACTATCATCACCAGCATGCTGGTCGCTCATAGTTGATGACGAAAGTAAACTCCAGGAGATGTTCTTCTAATTTATTCTTGGTTATACAGAGGCTTTCAAGGTCTGTACGGTCCGACGGCTCGAGCGAGAATGAATCGTACTTTTTTTTTTTTTTTTCTGAAAGGACTTTAATGCTGCAGGGCCGCAGATGGCCTTGGTCAGCGTCACCGGACTACGGCGAGCGCAGAAGGCGCTCAGCCTATAAAAAGTTAGGATGGGGCAACTAGCACAAGGGCACCACTTAGGTACGGACCTCGGCTTGGGCCGTTGCCAGGGGGGGAGGAACTGGAGAGAAACGCCCCGGTACATATCTGTACCGTGAATAGGCGGAAGTGGGGACTCGTCGAGCCCGCCGGCGGGCTCGGTGTATCTGTACAGTGTTTACTCTGGCGGGACTTGATGACGTCACCACCGCATTAGCGGTGCTGATGGGGTCATCGGGGTCACCAAGTACGTGTCTTGGTCTACGGAGGGTTTTCAACTCAGGTGACTCGATCGAGTAGTCGGGGATAGTCGAGATTAAGGGGTTCGGGTGGGATGGGGCCAGTTCATAGTAACGCTGAGAAGCGGTTTTAATGAATTGGGCTATGGACTCGAGCTTCGTGTCTCGGTGGAGGTCTATATTACGCGAATACCATGGCGCACCGGTGGCCTTGCGCAAGAAACGATTTTGGACTACTTGGAGTTTTTTGATATGAATGGAGTGGCCAAAGGCCACTGCGGCATATGTCATAATAGGGCGGATGCACGTTTTGTAAAGTGTCACCTTATTTCTAAGGGACATTTTACTCTTTGCACAAATGAGAGGGGAAAGGCGACCAAGGATAAACTTGGCGCGGTTGCTCACTTTCGTAATGTGAGTTAAGAAGGATAGACGTCTATCAAGGATCACTCCTAAGTAACGGGCTGACTTAACCCATGGGATGGGTTTGCCAAAGAGTGAGACCGTTCTTGTGGGCAAGGGTTTCCTCCGAGAAAAGAGCACTGCTGCACTTTTCGTTGGATTTACCTCTATGCGCCACTTGCGGAACCAAGCACTTAAGGTGTCTAGAGCGGATTGGAGCTTTATGCGCACTCGATTAGAGTTCTTATCGGATGCGTATAAAGCTGTATCGTCCGCGAAAAGGGCAAGTTCGACTTGATGAGTCCGAGGGATATCGCTGGTATACAGCGTGAACAGGAGGGGTGCAAGGACGGAGCCCTGGGGGACTCCGGCTCTGATGGGTCTGGGGTCAGAAAGAGTACCTTCCACGCGGTAGCGGAAGCTTCGATTGTGGAGATAGTCTCGTAGGATGAGAACGAGTCTGTCTGGCACTCCGAGTTGGGATAGCTTGTAAATCAAGCCGTTGTGCCAGACTTTATCGAAGGCTTTCGCTACATCGAGGAAGATTGCACCTGTATCTGCTGGCCAGATAGCGTGCCTCTTCGATAGGATGTGCTCCGTGATGCGGAGCACTTGCTGGGGGCACGAGTGTCGGGCTCGAAAACCGAATTGCTCGTAGGAGGAGCCTGAACTCGTTTACGTGGGACCAGAGACGATGAATCGTACTCGGTCCGTCGCCCATATTTATGCAAAAACAAAGACAAAGGCAAGCAACTTGTGCGAACAAGCTAAAACTGCCTGCAAGCATTAATCATTTAAGTTTACAAATGGTTTTGAAGGTAAACATGGTCAAAATAACAACTTGATTACGTAATTACCTAATTGTCATTTAATTACAACAATCAAATGATAACTAGCTATTAACTAATGATTTTACACTGTAATATGACAATCTAAGTGATGATTCATTAAATAACTCGTGGTTCTGCGCCGAAATTTTTCACAGACATCCCTATTAATTTAACAAAAGCCTTAGACAGATCCCCTGTAGTTACGGAATCATTTTTAAAAGATAATGTACTGATATCACCCCCCACATTCACTTTTCACTATGTCACGGCACAGACGGTCTTAAGAACCTTTAAGACTCTTCAGGTCAAAAAAACAGAGGATCTATGGGGATTGTCCGTTAAAGTATTGGGAGGCATAATCAGTCAAATATCTCCTCATTTAGCTGTTATTTTTAACTCGTGTATTGATAGAGGCATCTTTCCCACCCTTATGAAAGAAAGTAAAGTCATACCTCTTTATTAATCGGGATGCAAAGAGAATCCATCAAACTACCGACCGATTTCAATTTTACCAGCTCTCAGCAAAGTTTTTGAGAAAATGATTTTAACCCAATTGGTGACTCATTTCCATACCAACAAATTATTTCACGAACGTCAGTTTGGCTTCACGAAAGGGCGTTCAACGCTTGACGCAGGATTAACATTAATGTCATTTGTACTGGAAGCTTGGGAAGAGAAGACTGACGTTTTAGGAATTTTCTGCGATCTTTCGAAAGCATTTGACTGCGTTCATCATGAGACGCTTATAATGAAGCTTAGACACTACGGTGTAACAGCACAAGCACTAAGCCTGATCGCGTCATATCTTTCTGAGAGAGAACATCGAGTTTCGATATCCGACGTTAAGTCTTCAGGTTCTCTCATAAAGCTAGGGGTACCCCAGGGATCCATATTGGGTCCTTTCTTGTTTCTAGTATATATTAATGATTTACCCTATGTAATTCAAAGGCAAACCAAAAATGATGTTGTTTTATTTGCCGACGATACATCTATATTATTTAAAATAAAAAGAGGAGATTCTGATCTTAGCAAAGTTAATACTGCATTGAACATCATATCAAAATGGTTTGCTGCGAATAACCTAGTGTTGAATCCTTCAAAAACAAAGTGTGTAAAGTTTTCTCTACCAAATGTTACTCCAGCACAGACAAATGTAACAATGTGCAGTGAAATAGAAAAAGTAGATTCTACGAAATTTTTAGGAATAATATTAGATAACCAACTACAGTGGGGTCCCCATATTCATAGTCTTGGGAGTAGGTTGAGTTCAGCAGTCTATGCAGTCAGAGAGGTGAGGAAGCTCACAGACGTAACCATTGCTAGACTCGTATATTTTGCCTATTTTCATAGTCTTATGAGCTACGGTATTTTGTTGTGGGGTGCTGGAGCTGATATTAGTGTAATTTTTACTCTACAAAAGCGGGCTATTCGGGCCATTTATAACCTAAAGTGGAGAGATTCTCTAAGAGAAGTATTTAAAACCATAAATATTCTTACACTACCTTCCTTATATATTTATGAGAACATCATGTACATTCGCAAAAATATAGGTAATTTTAAAAAACACAGTGATTTCCATAATGTTAACACACGGAATAAAGATAAATTAATGAATAATGCATATAGGCTACAAAAATCTAATAAAAGCTTTGTAGGCAATTCTGTTAGATTTTACAATAAACTTCCGAGACAGGCAACAGATTTAAAAGAAAAGGCATTTAAGAAATTTATAAAAGATAATCTTATGAAAAAGGCTTATTATACCGTAAATGACTATTTAACTGACAGAGTAGCATGGAATGAAGAGGAAGGTAGGTAGGTACTTCGTTATAGTTTTGACAAAGCCCCTGTACAGCTGCTTACTATTATTTGTATAGTACTTTTAGTAATGTTATTTATTTATTGACAAGGCTTTACGGCCGCTTATTAATATTAATTAATTATTTTATTATCTAGACTGACCTTGATTTGACAAAGCCCCTATACAGCTGCAACTTTCGAAATATCCTTGTAACTCTGTAATTTTATATTGTTTATACTCTTTTGAATTGACGTTACTAAGTGTTCTTTGTGATCCCAAAGTATGAATAAATGAATATGAATATGAATATGAAATATGATGACTCATTGCAGAAGCAGAATAACGCCTTTGCGCCGATATATATTTAAAAACAAAAACATATTTAAAAAATACACAAATGTTCTATAACGATTATTTTCTGTGTTTCAGGCTCAAGAATTGCAAGCGAACTACGTGAAAATTGACAAGAAAGATGACAAGGACGGTGGCTCAAGTATAGAAGCTGAATTAGAAATCCTCAAACTGCAAGGTGCAAACAATAACTCAAATCCAACTAAAGGCGACGACTTGACTGTAATATTGAACTCGTACCCGGACAAACCCAAACGAGACAGTACAGCAGTTAATGCAACTGATATTGAATCTGATAATACTTCTGACGATGTAGGGCAGAAGGAAATAGTTTTTGGTCATGTCAATGTTGATCCCGTGCTCTACGACACCAATGATAACGCTAACGCTGATACTTTGAAAAATGAACCCAAGGATAACATAACAATGCAGATTCAAAATAACGCAACTTCAGCCGGTAATAACACTGACAGGTACAATACCTCGTCTACAACAAATTCTGCCTCCAACGTTACGGATAATTCCACAAAATCTCAAATATTGAAGAAAGACGGAGATCAAACTAAACTGAACCCTGAAAATGATTACTCAGACATCGGTGAAGCAATAAAGCTAATAAGTCGTTACGCAGAAGTGACTACAGACGATAACTTCTCCAAAGATCAAAAGAAATACGCCACTAATGATGAAAGCATACTTGGCACGCGCACAAAACTACAACACCGTCGCATCAAGCCAAAAGAATCGCAGACAGGCCATTTGACGGTTCAATCACCACCAATGAAAACTGCACATGTGTATTCTAAGGATGGATTGTACTTCAGATATCCCTGGCCTAGTCAAAACTCAGCCACTCCACCTGCCGACTATCCGTTTCGCCATCTTCAGGACTACTGGCCTGGTCGCAGCCAGTTTGGAGGAGTTTATAACACGCACGAGAATCCACGACGTCACCATCATTCGTATCCGCACAACTTACGACCTCACGGCTATCCTTATGTTGACTTACCTGGAATACCAGATGCGTACCCCGAGCAGCTGAAAGGTTACATCCACAGAGTAGCCCAACATCATGCTGGTCCTGTGCGTCCCCACAACAATAACCAGGATCTCTATAGCCTCCTCGGATTAAGGCATTGGTTCAGCAGCGAAGGCACATCGAAAAGATAGCTTGCTCTCTCTTTTGTTAGACAATTTGATGTTACCCGACGATATATAGTGAAGGCTATGGGCAAATAAGACATTTAACGTAGATCGTTACTACAAGTCACATGCTGTGCATGAAATTATATTTAACAACCTGTAATCTGGACTAATATAATTAAGGTGAAGTTAATGCCTTTACAAGTTTATCCATTGCCTTCATTATATTCCTATTTATTTCAAAGCCAAATAATACAGTCATAGTTATACTTTTTTGTTAGATGTTTTAAGTTTTGTAAATACTGTCTATTTTCTAAGTGTTTTAGTTTGAATCAAAATTTTGTTTCATAGTATTAATGTTGTTTTATAATAGGTAATTGTAATTTGTTCCATGAATAATATTCGCCACTTCGTATTTATTTGATGTATATTTTTATATTATTTCTCTTTTTGAATGTTGTGTTTAGAAGTATTAAAAATGTATTATTTAATTCGTTATTTTCAAAAATCGGCACTGCCTTTTGCCGCTATGAAGATAATCGATACAACTATCTGTAAACTTGTTTTTTTTTTTGTGTAGAATTAATTTGAAAGCAATTGTTTTATAAGTTCGAGAGTGAAAAATCGGACATTTCAAGCCCACCTTACAAACAAACATTTACAGTAAAACTCTATATTCTAAAGGAAGTACGTACCGATTTATTGTTTTATTAGACTTTCAAATCGATCTGCTTGCAATTTGTAACGATTTAACAGTGCATGCTATTTTGTAATGAACTTTCGTCTGCCGATGAAACATTTATTTTCATTATGATTAGAGTCCTCAAGAGAGGTGAAGGTCTGAACTTACATTACCGAACTATTTACACATAACGATCCCACCAAAGTTTAGTATAAGCGTTTAGTATCACATAATAACTAACTATTTGATCTAGAATGTAGACAAGTTAACTATATTTTTCTATTCTATTAGATATAAATATCTTAGAAGATATTCAACTGGTCATCTGTTTATCACCATTTTATTTAAGATCCTACCGAAAGATTGGATGAGTGGAATTTTAAAGGGATTTATTACTGAGTAAGTAGGTACTTGTCTTGGAAGCTCACAACAATTATAACTGTGCAATGCAATGTAAATACCTACTCAGATAATTTGATATCATTTATATTAAGAAGTACCGTGCCACTCATTTATCTTCAGTTTTTATTTTTTTAATTATGGTGATAAAAAATGGCTTTTAAAATAATTAACAAACACCAGTGTTTAGATAAAATGTGGTTAGTCTCTTATATATTATATAACTATTGAACTATTCTGTTCTTGATTACTCGTAGTACAAAAACAGCAAGTTTGATTTCTTTGTAATTGTCAATTTCTTGATATTGAACACTATTTCCGTTTTTGTACTAATTGCTTATTTAGTGATGCATACATTCATTACAATGTGGTTAGTCTCTTATGAGATAACTAATTAACTATTCTGTTCTTGATTACTCATAGTACTAAAACAGCAAGTTTGATTTCTGTAGAATTGACAATTTCTTGATATTGAACACTATTTCCGTTTCTGTACTAATTGCTTGTTTAATAATGCATACATTCATAGAGATGTAAGTTTTAACACATATTATCTA
Source organism: Perizoma affinitatum (assembly GCA_961405105.1). Taxonomy (NCBI): domain Eukaryota; kingdom Metazoa; phylum Arthropoda; class Insecta; order Lepidoptera; family Geometridae; genus Perizoma; species Perizoma affinitatum. Next base: position 4,680,459 of record OY560199.1, read on the forward strand.
AAAATATAACTGTTGTTGTACAAATATTTAGGATGATATTAGTGAATAAATGCATCTCTAAAAATGACTATAAGAAGAAACAAAAAAGTTTAGATTTGGTGAAATATTTTATAACTATCAATGCCAGTATTCTATTGTAAATAGTGAATGTGTTACATTAAAATTAAAATTGAAATGAAGCTATGATTTTTTTTTTTACTTCCTTTTAATTAAATAAAACACTAGTTTCTCTGTAAGAAATTTATTGAAAAAAAAATATATTAATAAATTTTATCAACAACATTTCTTCAATCTATTCCTACAAGTATGGAGTCATTTAAAATATTAACTTGTTCAAAAATAGAGATTCCCTGTACTTGCACATACTTTATATAAGTAATTCATTAAGTGCCCATGGTAACTAACAGACTATGATTTCACTACTATTTGTGGAACAAAACATTTAAAAAAAAACAGCAAACAAATCTTACTCTCAAGTTATTTGTACAATATATCACAATTTAATACATTCTTGAGAACCTTATACATACTGAGTGAGTGCTGATGATGCACCAGCGGTGATCTGCTGGCGACTGATCAATTTGTTGGTTCACTTGATGCAACCTAAGCCTCTACCTTAGACTGAACCAAAACAACAAAGTATATGCAAGGACAGTCATTTATGTGACTAAAAATCATTTTTAGTAGTTCCTATTGAGGCCTCGGTAAATATCACTGACATCCTCTTACATAACTGAAAACTTATCAATGACCATATTTGCTTTAGTAATTTTGTACAAGAAGCTAAATTAAGATTTAATGAAAAAATTCACGTATTTCTTATTGACGACCTCAATGGCGCAGCGGGCGAGTAGCCGGCTAAGACACAAAGGTGCGTGTTTGATTCCGCTGGGGACAAATGTTTGCATGTTCAACAGTTATCTGTTCGGGATCAGGGTGTTGTGGTACCATGGTAGGTACTCGTAGTTCCTGATACAAGTGTGGGGTCAGGCCTATGTATGGTTTTGTATTTGTACTAGCGGAGACATATACAAAACCATTTTAAAGATGTCAGTGCACAATTTCATCTGAATTCGTATATTTGGATGCTGTGTTCAGGGACATGGCTTAGTGTCAGTGATTGATACCTGAAATTAAGAGAAAATTTTGAAGCAACTTTCTTACCTTGTCACTTGCAGTTTAAAAACTTCTTGAAACTCTCTTTTTAAGCAAGAACAACCTTCTGGCTTGTACAAATTGGAGTAGGTTTATTGGCAAAAGAATTTCCAAGATTATACAAAAATAAAAAAAAGAACATTGTACTACTGTTTGGTTAGATTTTTCTGGTAATAAAACAATTTAGATAGAAAAGGTTTCATCAAGTAGATGTATAATTATTCCATTTATAAATATGATTTGCAGCCACTATGATTTTAATTCTGGAAATATTGCATATATTTATGATGAAATAAAAAAAAACAGTCATTCTCATGATACAATCATGAGATTCACAATCTCAAGTGTTGTACCAATTTAGTTGTTTCAGTACCCTAGTACATAATTATCTGTTGTATAATAGTATTTTAGTCAAATAAACAATTTTGATAATTTATTATTGTATTATTAAGAGACTCACCATTCAGAACTCCTATGATAATAGTAGCCCTCAATAGTAGCTGCTGACTTATGGAAGCATATGTAGTAAAAACCCGCAAAAGAAGCACCATTAATATCCTTAATTGTATGGTCCGGCACTAAAAAATGTTCTTTCCATCTCATAAATACATAATCAGCCTTTTCTAGTGATTCATAATCAAAAACATCAGAGTTGAATGACTTCAGGTATGGAACAAATAAGTTGAACTTGCTCTGAAACATTGAAATTACAATTAAGTATACAACTATGTACAAGTAGGAATATACAAAAAATACAGATGAAACAGCTAGCTATCTCCATTGTAAACAATCTACAGATAGCTCAACTGATCCAGATCACTACCAGATAAAAGAATTGGTGGCAATGCACCAATTGCAGCCAATGCTGAACCACCAATGGTTCAGCGTGGGCTGAATGGCAATGCTAATGCATTGACCCAGACAATTGAGTTAGATTTTTACCCGAGATGACTGGAGCGTGTATAAAGTTTTTGTCACATGAGGTTACCATTTATGGTGCAAACAGCTTATCAAATTGAAATGCAGTTTTTTGCAAGTATGTCTTCCATTATGGTTCTTAGATAGGTTTTATCAGCAAATGTCACTAGGGGGAGCAGCAATCCATGATGGAATCACACATCAAGGCTTATAAATTTTATTAAATTAGATAAGTTGTCTATCCCATTTAGTTGTCTTCAGGAAATATATTTCTCCACCTACCTAGACAAATATCAAAATATCAAAGTCATAGGGACTTCCATTAGTGTGGCATAAGAGATTTCCACATCTAACATAGATAGAATAATATATGACTCACCCAATGTTTCCTGTCAACATCTTCATCTGCATCCCACTTTCTTGTCAAGAATGGATACTTGGCCGATATAATTTCTCCATCAAAAAATGTTGTGAGTGTTGGAAACTCTTCTGTTAAGCCTTTTATTTTTAAATACCCACAGAGGTATGAATTCTCTTCATCAACATGCTGTAATAGAATTATTTAAAAAATATATATTCTCAGAATAACCAATGCACCTAATGAAATTAGAAAGGGGCAGATATTATTATAACCTGTTTACACAGTGATAATAACCTGGTAGTGACACAAAGAATAAATTATGTTTGCAGTAAACAAAAGAGCAGAACACAGGACAAAGATGATATCAAAACTGCGTACTTTGTTTTGGTTACTAACCTGCAAAACCACTTCGACTTCATAGGAATTTCCTTTACTTTTCTGATGCCCTTGAAATTTGGACCCGTTGTATAGCAGGGACTTCGTCACACCAGGCTGTTTTGAGTTTGCCGGTGGAGGAGGAGTAATATCAACTTTAACTGGCATATTTTTCCATTAAAAACGGTTTTGTTGCAGATGTGTGTGACGGACAGATGGATTGGCGATTATGGCGATGTCTAGTGGTTACTTCCTCTATGGCGATGTTCTTAATTGACAGATGGATGGCTTTCTTCCAGTAAATTCCATTGATGCAGTTTCTTTCCTTAGCTTACTTGTAGATTTCGGTTTTCGATAATTTGTCAGAGAGTTTTTGATCAGTCATATGCCATTTTTAGACTGCGCATAACAAAGTGAAAGTTTGAATAATACAACACCAAGATAAAAAGTACTCTGTGACCAAGTTGTTGTTTGATCATATTACTAATCTGTGGATGGATTGGATTGGTTGGATCGATGGTTGGGTGGTTCTTTCTCTGTGTACACAGAGAAGAACTTAACATTGCCATGCATAGTTGCAATTAAGGTCATTTCAAGAATGCTGTGCTCTATTTGCACATTGGCAAACCTTGAGCTTGAATTTTTGGAGGCGGGTGTATTATGACACTTAAATAACTAAAGCCATCATAATCATTTTGATATTTTTTTTCTACTAGACTATACATGGGAATCCACTGGTTCTGGAAATATTGAAAAGCAGTCTCAATTTTTTCTTGTATAATGAATTTTAATTGTTATTAATAAGCAGGCCCTATCGCAAGGCATATTCAAAGCTCGAGTTAAAAACTTATATCGAAAATATCTTTGTAACAGTGAGTTAAACTGAGTTCTTTTTTTTTTAAATAATATCCTTAGAGTTCAACGACCGCCAACAGCATATACATAGCCACAGTCGGTTGCGTGCATTATTGTTCAGCTTATTTTTATGCCTAACACAAAAATTCGTTTCCCGAAAATTATTTACCCTCCATGTTACTTGTTAAGCTGAACAGTATGGGTAATTTCGGGTTTGTGATTGGTCTTATCACACCCTGTATTGAAGACTTAATAACTGAACATGTATTTTTGTAGATTCATTTTCATGTGTCTGTACCGTGTTTATTACGTAATAACTATTTTAACCCACGCATGGCCATGCAAATGGTCATGTACCTTAAACAACAGTTGACACTGGTAACAGTTTCTGCTGTATAATCTTCACAGACTAGGAGATACTACCTATATAATCTTTGAGCATTTACCAATGAACGAACATATTCTACTTGACTTAAATAGTATTTGTTTGATATTCCCATCGATGTCGTCGTGTTGACTTGGTTTGGATTTCCTGTATTGTCTTTTACTTTAATCCTTGTCCAACATGACTGGACAACGTCGGGTGGCGCTGTGTGTAAAAGTGTGTTCACAGCTAAAAAAAAATCTCTATGACTAGAGCTGTTTGTGTCTATGGTCAAAATGGTAGAATTTCATTCGTCGTCGTTTTGGTTTCGTTGACCGACTGACTGGTGTAAATTGTTTTGTTTTGTGAATTATTTTATTATTTACTTTTAGTTCATACGTTTTCACATGATGATTTCATCATTAGTGTTAAACAGTACTGTTATTCACAAACATACCAAGTCGACCAACCTTTTGTGATCTACAAGCAATCGTTGTGATATTTTCCCACATAATTATGGTTAACTGACGTTAGACTGTGCATCCTCAATTATGGCAGACCCGGGTTATTACCACAGTGATTATATTCGGCACCCAGTGCTCCACGAGCTGGGCGTCAAGTATGGAATAAAGACGGAGTGTATTCCAGAAATAGCTTTACCATCGAAGTTGGAGGATCTGAAAGATGTCATACGTAGGGAAATACGTAAGGAACTGAAAATAAAGGAAGGAGCGGAGAAACTGCGTGAAGTGGCCACGGACAGGCGCTCGCTCTCGGACGTCGCCAACATCGTGAAGAAAGCGAACGTCAAGCTTAACGAGCTTAAGTCAGACCTGCAGGAGCTGGAGTCGCAGCTGCTGCTGTCACGCGGCCAGTCCGCCCCCACCTCGCCCGAAGACCTGTCCTATGATGAAGAAATCATACTGGCATCTGAAGCAGCGCAGCAACAAAGGCAGCTTGGGGAAGGCACAGCCGATCGGAAACTCGCATCACTAGAAAAGCAGCTGAACATAGAGCTGAAGGTGAAGCAAGGTGCTGAGAACATGATACAAAGCATCAGCAGCAGTAACCAGTCTAGAGATAAGAAACTCCTTGCTGAAGCACACCAAATGCTAGCAGATTCCAAGGATAAAATTGAATACCTCAAACTTCGTATATCTAAGCTCACCAAACTGCAAAAGGGAGACAGTGCTGCAAATGGTGATGGCAGAAACTCTGAGAGTGGTATCAGTGCTCTACTAGATGAACGAATTGCAGAGCTCAGGAATCGCCTCCGAATCGAAGCAGCTGTAGTGGAAGGTTCCAAAAATGCCATAAGATTATTGCAGAGTGACAAAAAGGTGACTGACAAAAAAGCTTTGCAAGAAGCACAGACAAGCTTGTTAGAATCAACACAAAAGTTGGACCTGCTCCGTAGATCACTTGATATGCGGCGACAAGAACTTCCCGCAGAGAGTCCTGCATTTATTGAGCTAGGACATGAACTACGTAGCACAGGATCCAGCCCAGGATATGTGAGCCTCTCTGGAGGAAGTGGCTCTAGAAGTCAATTTCTATCCCCTGCCCCACTGATAAGCCCTTGTGTTCAAGTTACGGGAACATTGGAAGTCCGACTAATGGGCTGTCAAGATTTACTTGAAGATGTCCCAGGGCGTACACGCAGGGACCCATTAGCAAGTCCCTCAGACTTGAAATCTTTTGTTAAGGGAGTTGCTATTCGTAACTCTATGAAGTATACTTACAGTATCAAAGAGGATACAAGTAATGAAATAATGGCAGTCATGAAGCTAGATAACCACACTGTAGCTCAGACTAGTTGGCGACCCTGTTCACAACAAGCTTGGGATCAAAGGTGAGACTTACAAAACAAATCTACTCTCAGGGTAGGTTTTAATAACAGTTGTAAAAGTATGATGCCTGGTTTTTTCTTGAACTTATGCCAAGACTGACAGTTCTTTACAGAGAAAAAGACATCATCTGTAAATGGCTGTAATTGAAACCCAGTGGTTACAAACATAAATGGATGCAACTGATTAAAACTAATCTACTAATTAAGTTTGTGATTTGTAATTATATAATACAGGTGAAACTGAACACCAATTTTGTATTATCTTTGTATCTATGCTTCCTTGAACTGCAATCTTTATGATTCGAACTATTACTCATTATCTTATCAATGTTTTACGCACATACTTGTGGTGTGACTAAAGGCTTATAAATACAGCCTATATGTCTTCCATCAAGCTTAGTATGCAGTTGTGTCCTTTTATAGTTATTTATTCTATGATCCAACTTTTGAATGATTTTCAGAAAATATAAAGATAGAGAAAGAGTACTATCACTTGAATTTTTCTGAACAGATTTAAATGTCGGAATATAGAAAAGATTGATTTATTTGTGCTTTGTCATATAATCATTTAATTCTGTAATTAGTTTTGTCTAAACACACAAATTAGTTTTGTTTATATTTTTATGGTAGAATCAAAAATTCTATCTAACTGAGTAATTCCTGTTGACCCCTAAGATTGATCCCTTGAATTTGACATTCTAGTTACTAATGATCCCTGATTTTTTAAGCAGCTTGTAAATTTCTGTTTGATCCTTGAACAGAGAAGCACAGTTGCCTAAAAAACTTATTCAGATCATTTTTCTCAGTGCTAGCCATAAGTTAACTGATTTATTTGAGTAGGTATGAAATGGACTCACCAAATAGATAGTTTATTGGTCTTAATTGGACCAAATCATTTCACCATGGAAACCCCAAGATTTTTAGATCTCAATCCATTTCGTGAATTTATTGATAATGCTTTTAATAAGATTGATTTATGTCTCGTAACCACAATGGAGTTTTCCAAGTTTTGTTCTAGTAAACTTTCAAATTGTAACATTTTTAAAACGCCTAACTACTTTCGTTGCCAAAAAGGCTGCAGTTCGCAAACTTAGTGCAGGCAAATTGGTGAAACCGACATGACGTCAATTTTTTGTTCTTGGGATTTCCAGTATCCCCAAGAGGTTATCACGTTTTCCTTCTCTCTTTTGATGTGTGGGAATTACTTACGCACTCTAATCTACCATATCTTTAGTGGTGTGGGGTGCTTTTGCAGGATTTAGAGTTTTAATCTATCTCTCCATACTAATAATAAAGCTAAAGAGTTTTTTTGTTTGACGCGCTAATCACTTCAACTACAAGTCGGATATGAAAAAAAGTATTGTTGTATTTGATAGCCTAATTCTTGAGGAAGGTTATAGGCTATCATAATTAACATCACGCTACGACACTTTGGAGCCCAGCAAAAGAAGTAATAGCGCGGCCGATCGATGATACGCGGTGGGTTGAGGGCCGAGGGCGGCCGTGGCACAGCTAGTAGACTATTATAAAAGGGCGTTTTGATATTCGACAACGCTTGTTCTGACTCTGTGTGTAACAAGCGTCCATACAGTAATAGCTTCCCAACAGGTAGGCCGTATGGTTGTTTGGTGGTATAAAATAATAATAAATTGCATATGGAATGTTAGATGATATTGTTTTTTTACTCTAGCTAAGGCATACTATACAGGTTGAATCACGATGTTTTATTTCACCGTGTATGTGTTGTTCTCACTTGCCTTGCAGGAAACAATCTAATTTAAAATGACCAATATAAATTTTCTTAAATTCTAGGTTTACCATGAAACTGGACAAGTCAAGAGAGCTAGAGATCGGCATCCATTGGAAAGACTGGCGAGGTTTGTGCGCTATCAAATTCCTACGGCTTGAAGAGTTCATCGACGACATCCGACACGGCATGGCATTAGAACTAGAACCGCAAGGGCTCATATTCGCTGAAATAAAATTCTTAAACCCTATTATCTCCCGTAAACCGAAACTGCAACGCCAGAGAAAGATCTTCAAGCAACAAGGGAAGAATATTCCAAGACCTTACGGCGAAATGCATATACCAGCTGTTGTTTTGGGCAGACTTCTCAAACGATCCTCGCCATCAATTCAAAATATTCAAAGTGCCCATATATCACACTCTCCGAATTTCGAGTCTACGTCGATTGATAACCGAGAAGCTGAAAATGCTACTTTAGGCGGAATGGCTGGTGTGAGGCCTCTAGGCTTGCCGTCGACTCCTGCGACACCTCAGACGCCCGTGACGCCTCCGCCAAAACCAACACTGCCAATTCAACCCCCTCCAAATGTTTCAACACTCAGAATGGAAAAAGAACTTCAAGAAGCTTTTGCATTTTTAGAGGACTCTTACACGAGAGAAGTGTATGTCAACAAAGATCCTACGACTCCATCTTGCGACACGCCTCTAGTAGAATATCCACCATCACCGTCTCCAAAACTGGTCCTCGAATTCCCTAGCAACGAAGACCAGATCGTAGAAGTGACGAGTAACATGAGAATATCTTCGTCGCGATCTTCCTCGGTTATCGAAACTCTCGGAAAGGAGCAAGATTCAAGAAGGCATTCTGGCGATATGAATATGAACAGCTTCAGGCTGCTAAGTGTGCTCGGCAGAGGACACTTTGGAAAAGTAATCCTCGCTCAATACAAATCTACCAACGAATATTTCGCGATAAAAGCTTTAAAGAAAGGCGACATCATAGCCAGGGATGAAGTGGACTCCTTGCTGTCGGAAAAGAGGATTTTCGAGGTAGCTAACGCGATCAGGCATCCGTTCCTGGTGAACCTGTTTGCCTGCTTCCAGACGGAGCAGCACGTGTGCTTCGTGATGGAGTACGCTGCCGGCGGCGACCTCATGATGCATATACACGCAGACGTGTTCACAGAGCCCCGCGCAGTATTTTATGCAGCTTGCGTAGTATTAGGTCTACAGTATTTACATGAAAATAATATTATTTATAGAGATTTGAAACTAGATAACTTACTATTAGATACGGACGGCTACGTTAAGATTGCCGATTTTGGGTTGTGTAAAGAAGGGATGGGATGGGGAGATCGTACGGGTACGTTTTGTGGCACTCCAGAGTTTCTAGCGCCGGAAGTGTTGACGGAGACCTCATACACTCGAGCCGTCGACTGGTGGGGTCTCGGAGTGTTGATATTCGAGATGTTGGTCGGCGAGTCGCCTTTCCCCGGTGAGGATGAAGGCGAAGTGTTCGACTCGATCGTGAACGACGAGGTTCGATACCCGCGGACGTTATCCCTAGAGGCCATAGCGCTGATGCGTAGGTTGCTGAGGAAGAATCCCGAGAGACGTCTGGGCTCGTCGGAGCGAGACGCTGAAGACGTGAAGAAGCAGGCATTCTTCCGCAACGTGAATTGGGAGCAGCTACTCCTGCGTAAGGTGAAGCCACCGTTTGTGCCAACTATAAATAATTTAGAGGATGTTAGTAATTTTGACAGTGAGTTCACGTCGGAACATGCGGTGCTGACACCGCCTAAGGAGCCGCGCCCGCTCTCTTCCACCGACCATAAGATGTTCTCCGACTTCACATATATGGCTGACTGGTGCTAACTTCTCATTCAAGGAGCAGTACATTTACAATCAATACTACAATAAACCCCATTGCCTTACAAATGTGTGTGAATTCTAATGTATTTTGTTGATAAGCAATTTTGAATTAGATTGTATTCTAATCTAAAACAGTAAAACCCCAATGCCTTACAAAAAGTGTGAAAACTTGTATTTTGATAATAACTATGTTATCTTTGCATAGAGCATCTAACGTAGATTCTCTTGTTAACTTGTATTTAATGCAGTTAAATGCAATATTTTATAAATTGAGTAATTTAATAAGTTTTAAATAGTGCTAATGTTTATTTTTTTAAAACATCGTGTTATAGATTTATATATTACGTGGTTATGAAATTGATTAACTTTAGCGACTAATAATAATGTTAAGTGAAAGCGTGTCAAATCATATTACGTTTTCAGTCAATTGTTTACTTATTCAGTGAAATAAAGGTATCAACAAAATATTTGTTTTCTTTATTTCAGTAGTTAGTTCGTTCCTAGTAAGTGTATAGCTTAACTTCAACTCGGTTCACTGAATTAATCTAATACAGAGTAAATACCTACGGGTATCCGGCTGAACGCCAAAGGTGCGAGTTCAATTTCCGCTGCGGGTTATATGATCTGTAGATATTTATTTCGTATCTCTGAGTGTTGTGGTACTTACCATATCTTTTGGAACATGTATACCTGATCCAAAACTATTCAACCGTTACCTTTCACCTACCTGCATTATTAGCAGCAAACATACAATCTTTTTCATACGTATGGCTTACACACACATGCAATATTTTATTCTATCCAACGACCACACTATGAGATAGATGAGAAAAAGTCATCCCCACTTTACGTGTAGGGTAGGTACCGGTTTTTTTTCAAATTATATTACCACTTTGTCGGCGTTATGTATAAATCATGTCAAATTACAGCTTTCTAGTACTTAAAGTCTCTGATAGGCCGTGGACAGCAGACAGATGGACGGATATGGTCAACAAAGGTTTCTTTGTTGACTACGGAACCCTAAAAAGGAGAGATATACATAGTCCTGACTCCACACTAGGATTCCTTCTGTCATGGTGATACCCATACTATGAGTACCTACTGTGGTACCACACCCAGACCTGGATAAAATATCTGCAGAACATGCTAACGAAACATGGAATCGAACCAGCAACTCTTGCATCACAGCTGACTATTCGCCCGCCACACCCTTGAGTTCGTCTATAATATTAGTAGGATAGGTACCCTATGTTAACAACACTGGCCTAAATAAGTAATTGGGTTTTATCTATGGTTATAGTTACTTTAACCTGACCATGAAAGATGTTTGTTATCGAGTTCCTCATGGACCAACCGGTATGCACAACTAGTTGTGCCATCCCAAATATAAGTTGCGTTAGACATAGGATTGCCATCTCTAAAATCTGCCAATAATAATTTCGGCCGCGTATTTTCGGTAGATGTTCCAGCAGCCTAAAACCCGGACTACAAATGAAATCCCGCCCAGACGCCTTCTAAACTAGGACAAAGCTTTTTGTTTTTTTAAGACCAGCTAGAAAAGGAGATGTCATATGGAACAGTTATAGCACAAATAGTTGTGCCAAGTTTTGACTAACTAATATTTGGGATGGCACAACTAGTTGTACATACTGGTTGGTCCTTTAGGAACTCCCTCTACATACCATGTTGATTTGCACCTAGTTCTATGAAAAAAATGTAAACACTATTTAGTACATAATCATAAACTATTTTAATATTCTGTAAATGAGCATATAACTAGTGGAATTAGTTTTACTGATTGAAGGCATCTAGGTACATTTTTATTTAATGTACAAATTGAAGTAATAACACTTGCAAGTTACTGTGAACACTATACTTACCACTAATTTGTATGTATTATTCTTTGCTATTTTTCACTTGTATATTGTGTTTTAATACTCAATGCAGGTTTAAACTGTTCGCATAACATATAGGTTGATCTGCTAGTAGTTACAAGATTTTTTTCATTTAGATAATATCTACACTACATACATTCTAAGTTTTTTTTCGCGATTCAAAATTACTACAATCAAATACATACATAATCTATTTTGCCTAAATATATCAAACTGAGTATTCGTCTAATTTTCCACATAACATCTTGAAGATACAAATAGTAACAATTTACTATCAAATTGACTAATGAAAATATTGTACAAGATGAATTTAAGAACAGAGAAAAGTTAGAATTGAATAACAACTGTAACATTACATAATATGTACACACTTCACGCCACAGATCAGTCTCAAAACATAGGTGAAATTAAGTCTCACATACGTGAGCCTTTTTGTTGAAGCACCTTTGCTCGATCTGTTGGTTCTATGTCATTACTGTTGAGGGAGCTGCCACATTCCCGGCTCACCACACACAAGAATTCTGCATGCTCTTCATTACCATAGTTATACTGCGAGCCGATGTTGATCAGCTGTTCGAACTTCCACCCGTCAGACATTGTGGACACCATCTGAGTCAACTCTTCTTCATGGAACTGTAGCACTCTATACACATGTTTTTTGGAATCCTTGAGCGGTCTCCTCTCCCTGAGACATATTCTCTCCTTTACTAGTCTTATCAACTCTGTTATATTATAAAATTCTGCTTCTTCTAGCACACCTTCTTCGGCGATGTCATTGTTAATGACCAGTTTACCGTGACGAAGAAAATTTAACACTGGTGAGAAGTACGTCGGATCTCTGTCTATTAGGTATGCACCCGTGTCGTCCTGCAACATTATACATACAGTTTTAGGTACACTTAATAAGGAATAACTAATTTACATACAAAAAGACAATGTTAAAGTGATACAAACCCTGTCTGAAATCAAGTCGCTATCCTCTTGAACTAATCGATACAAAAATGAATTAGGATCCCTACATAACGTTGTTTTAGTAGTTAAGAAATATGTTCCACCAACGTTTAATTTGACCCATTGCTTACTACTCCGCCTTTCATTGTTGAATTTTTGTATATTTTCATCAGAAATATCACCGTCACTCAATCGTTCCGCCATGGCGTACCATAAACAAAACAAACAACTTTTTTGATATGTTATGGTTTTCAAAACCCAAACTCCTTGCCTCTATCTTGTCTTTGCTTTGCTGTTTGATATTTTACTTGTATCGGCCCTTTTGTACCTAGATATGTATTTTTGACGATAACGAGACGCGGGAATGTCGTTCATTCTAGAGAATTAGAGATGCTCAAAATGAATCTTTTGAAAGAAACAGAGATTTATAAATGTTTTTGTTCAGAATATTAAAATCATTCTTATAAATCTTTAAATTTCAGATAACTCAGTAATTCAAAAGATAACATATGATTTACACATCACTGTAATCTTCAATCTATCATACTCTACAATCATCAACGGATACAATTGAGTTTGCACCTTGTTACATAGACAATAGAAACAGTTAAAATTCAACCGAACATTGCCGTATAACGCAATACGCATGAGCAAACTTTCAATCATTATCTGTTTCTTTTTGATATATCTAATGCTGCAGTCATCCCCTCACTCTCAATCTACATCTTCTCATGCTTCAGTCAATCTTAAATGAACCGTATTGTCAATGATTAAAATATGTATTTAAAAAACGTATGATTTACTGATTTATCCAATCTTTTTGACGGATGTACATCTTTTTTACCAATCACTCCTGAGTGAGTTACACATCTATTTCATTCATTAAATTCAAATGCTTTGGTTGTGTTGTGTGTGTCAGTTTTATGCAAAAGTCACAATCACTTAAAGTTGGTTCTGATTGAAATTTCGATTCAAGAAAATTACAAACATTGAAAATCAGGGAAAAACAAAGATACAATTATTATTTATTTCCTGAATAAAAGTCGCGAATGTTCTTCACGTTATTGTAATGTATGCATAAAACATCTATGTCCAGAATGAGCGGTAATTTGGACAACGATAGACCAGTCACCACAAATAGCAAAATGTATCCTATTGATTTGGCGCCTCAAAAGATAACTATTGTGAAAAGTGTTACTACTTCCGAGGCAAAAATGGCTCATTTGATGTCGAGCCAACCTAAGAACCCAGGATCCAATCAGCTGGGGCCCCATTCCAACGCGGCATCTGGTATGATGCGACCTGGACTTGCTCAGATCCTTTCTCCAAATGCGTCTTCCCAGGTATGTTTTGAGTTATATTTACTCTTGGATTGTTCTTCTAATAATACATAAGAATACCACCTCATATAACTTTGGATAAGTAATAAATATAATTATCTTAAAATTTCCCTGAAAAACTTGACCTATCCACATCAGCAGAGAAGAATGGACTACACTGGCTCGATATCTAGCAAAATTATGCCCTAGGATAGCAACAGTTTTAAATATTTTTATGTTATTTCAAGGCAAACAGACATACAGCTTACTTGATTGAAATTTTAATTTCTTTCCATTTTTAAGTTTTGTGAATTGTCCCCTTTCTAATTTTTTTTTTTTATTGGTACACCCAGAGTATATTTATAGTAAGGGCATCTATAACACAGCATTTTGATGCTTCGATGGGTACATCAAGTTATTGGTCGTGGCTGCAACATTAGCCATGTCAGAGCCCTCCATGCAACCTAAAAAATCCAACTCAAGAGTAACAGTATTATTCAGTTCATAGTACATACTGCATCAAGTCAGTAAAATAAGGGGCTATTAATGTAATCAGCAATTTTCTATGTAATCTGCATTTTTGCCACTGTCTATGCTCTGTAGTTCTGAATCATATTATTTGTGCTCATACAAAGGAATAATCATTATTGTCATCAAAAGCCTGTAGATATCCACTGGTGGACATAATAGGCCTCCCCCTAAAGAGTGCCATGAACAACCTTGAGCCACCTCCATCTAATGATTTCCTTCGACCTTTTGAGATTACATTGGTCCATCAAATACAGTGCCTTACCTCACCTGATACTGTTATATGGGGTCCTGACTTGACCACATATAACATATATATATGACCACTTTGTGGTGGCCATTCTAGAACCTTTCTTCCCCAGCAGTTGATGAAAAGTTTGAATTATTATGTATACAACAACGGAATAATTACAATAAAATTCATGCAACTATTCCAGACTCAGATGATAGTGAGCGGCTCACCAGTAATACAAGGAAGCCAAGGGACACAACTGCATAATCCCGGCCCGCAGATCATATCACACTCTCAGCTCCTGGCAAGCGGGCAAATACTCAGTCCAGGCACACAGATCATAAGTCAAGGTACCTATTTGCTGACATTTTGCCTGTACTGTAATCAATACAGAATTACTCTAGCTGCTTCAACCATGCTATCCATCATACTTAACAAGTCCATCCAATGGTAGCCTGTAAGAGATCACTCTTAGCGATAAGGCCGGCCATTGTATAACCACAACCTAGTTTTAAGATATATAACCACAACCTTTCTAAAGTGTTATTTAATCCTGGTGTATGCAATAAAGAGTTATCTATCCATCTTCCATACTTATGTGCATACCTCAAACAACCTTTTAGTTGCTGCCATTAACCTGTAGTTTTGCTAGGTTATAGAAAACAAACTGGCTAGCCATGGTTGGATTGGCAGACAATTAAAAATTACCTGTAATACATCCAAAGCTTGGCACACTTATTGAGAATTAGAGATACATAGTAATGCTAAAAGAAAATAATGCATAAGAAGTAATGCATGAAGAAAAAGATACTATATAATTATTATTTTTTTATTTAATTTTTGTTTTAAGAAAATATGTCTGCTTATCAAATTTTATCTAAACATGCTTTAAACTGAACAATGACGAAATTATGAGAGTTCAGTTCACACACAACTTATCTTCAGAACCCTGATGAACAACAATTATAACATAATTACAAATATTTCCAGGAACCCAGTTGTCAGCACAAGTTTCTAACTCCGGAAACGCCCATGTTTCCGGTGGTACAGTGACCAGCATATCACAAGTCAGTGGTGCTCAGGTGCTCAATGTGGGCGGCCAACTTGGTGGAGCTAGCAACCTCATGGCGAATTCCTCAGTGCGTACTTTTCAACCAACAGTAAGGGTGCTGCCACCTTTATCACATCACAATAGAAGCACAGGTAAGGAATTCAAAGCCAAAAGATTTTGTATTTATTGAAACTTGATATTTATTCACAGATTATTCTAAATATCTTAATGTGCATTAATATATTTAGAAAAATGTCCATTTTTAACAACTTAGATAACTCAAGTTTGATAGAATTTACTTTGAAAGGATGTCTGTTTAGTACAACACCCATTCGAGCGGCGTAATTTGTGACCAGCGGGGTGACCCACACCAATATTGATTTAATAACCTTTCTCACAGCATCAGTTCAGATGTCGAGTGTCAGCGTTAGCACTGCCAGCAATGTGTTGGTCAACAAAGGCGTGAACGTAGGAGTGACGAGCCACGTGCCGCGGGGGCTTGCGGCCGGCGCGTCGCTCGCGCTGCGCCCCGTCACGCCCGCGGCTGTCACACAGCCCGCTTCTAATCAAGGTGAGAATACTATTATGCTGCTTTCACACTGCACCGCCCTGTCGGACAGTACAGCAATCACATACATTACATACAGGACAGGACAGGTACATTGATGTCGAAACAACTAGGGCTGCCACATGCTCATATAATAATATATATCTATCTTTTTCTGTGTTGAGTCGATAGTTTGGCTATGTTGGCTGTACATATCTATAATAATTATTATCGTAATTGAAAATTGTTGAGAAGTCCAGAATTCTTGCCTAAAGAGTATTACAATGAAAGGTCATGAGTCACCTCCCATCAAATTGTTTCCTATATGCAACATAATGATGTGGTCATAACTGCATATTTTCAAAGTAAAAATGATATACTTGGTATATAATTAAGAAGTAAGGTTTTAAATCATTGTTGCTGTAAATAAAACAGCTGCAAATTAGCAGCCATGTAATTATTATTGCCCCTCGACAGCCGATAAAGTTATTAGTGACTATGAATAAGTGGTATAATATAGCCAGTGTACTGCATCGGACGCGAAGAAACTAGAAGGTAAAAATAAAATAAAAAAGGAGTGGCGATACCCTGCAAGCCAGCAGTTACTCCCGAAATTGAAACTTAAGTTCGATTCTTACCCGCACTTCAAAACGAAGTGTAGACGATCAAGACCCGAACTAATTGAACAGGAGTAAAATTATTGCGTGCACTACCAGTAAAAGAGAGCGACAGTTTAAATTAAGTTTATTTGGTGTACTAGAGAATCGGCGCCATGTCAGGGTTAATATTAGAGCGTTTGATCACAGTTGAACAACAAAAATGGTAGATACCGTTTACGATGTGTTTTCTTGTGCAGGTGGGACTTGGGGCCAGGCTAGGGTTCCGCGAGGCGCCTTGGTGTACGGGACGCGCCCTCGAGCCTCGCACGCTCCCCACTCCTCCGCACACCAGCCACACTCAAATATCGTCACACTGCCGACAGCTTCTGTGCTCAACTGTAAGTTATTTGATCAGGCATAGCGTTTTATTGATTACCAACTACTGCCCACGGTTTCGCCCGCATTGTACCCGGTTAAAAAGTAGCTGATGAAAAATACATAATACCGTTGAGGCTGCGTTCGTAAAAAAAAGTAAAAAAAAAAATTGTCTCCATGAATATCCCTTTATCTTAATGGAATAATATACAGCATTTGTCCACCCTAAAGGTCCATTCTAAATATGAGAGAATTTTCAAAATCGAGTCGTTTCGGTTATTAACTCCTACATCCTTAGTTGTAACTAAGGACTTATAATATTACTTTACCTCTTTATAGATTATTTGCCATTATAGAAGCCTCCGCTCACGTCTGTATTCCCCATAATAGACATCCTCAGCTTAGATATTATTCAGTGTGTCGTATTCTATAAGGATACCAAGTAGTATCCTTCACTGTTTGAGAGCACTTGCATTGCGCACATTATATTATGGTTAAAAACATGTGTAAAATTGTTGCAGCAATCACAGTAATATCTGGTACAGTGCGTGGCATAATAACTTGTGTAAAATTGTTGCAGCAAACACAGTATCTGGTACAGTGAGTGGCATAATAGCTTGTGTAAAATTGTTGCAGCAAACACAGTATCTGGTACAGTGAGTGGCATAATAACTTGTGTAAAATTGTTGCAGCAAACACAGTGAGTGGCATAATAGCTTGTGTAAAATTGTTGCAGCAATCACAGTAATATCTGGTACAGTGCGTGGCATAATAACTTGTGTAAAATTGTTGCAGCAAACACAGTATCTGGTACAGTGAGTGGCATAATAACTTGTGTAAAATTGTTGCAGCAAACACAGTATCTGGTACAGTGAGTGGCATAATAGCTTGTGTAAAATTGTTGCAGCAATCACAGTAATATCTGGTACAGTGCGTGGCATAATAACTTGTGTAAAATTGTTGCAGCAAACACAGTATCTGGTACAGTGCGTGGCATAATAGCTTGTGTAAAATTGTTGCAGCAAACACAGTAATATCTGGTACAGTGCGCGGCGCGTCCCCTCGCGCGCCAACGCCTACCCCAGGGCCTGTTGCAACTGGCCCGAGGCCATTACCACTTCTACAGAGAAACTACCAACCTGCTAAGGTAAGTCAATATTTCAACACTATGTACTGAGTAAAATTCTTGCCATCTTATTCTTGCGTGCACTATCAGTAAAAGAGAGCGACTTTTTAAATTAAATTTAGTTGGTGTACTCGAGAATCGACGTCAATACTATCAATACTAGTTTTGAATTTGACTAATCCTAGTTAGTTTGTGCAGGTAGTCGGCGTGAGTTCAGTGGGCGTTCGCGGCGTGGTCGGGAACAGTGCGCCGGCGCAGCTGTACTACGAGGTGCCGCGGCCCGCGTCCGCAGCGCAGCCCCCGCCCGCGCATCACGCGCCGCGCTCCCTGCAACCCACCCCATACAACCACTCACAGGCACAAACACAAGGTGACACTATAAAAGGGTTTAAGTAACAATACTTCAAATATATGGTGTATAGGGGTGCTTTAAAAAAAAACACCCTTCGAGCATAGCTGGAAGAGGAAGCGGTAGAATGTAGGATGGTAGTTTAAATAATAAATTACTTTTAAAAACCCCCGGACATTTCCATCATCGATACAGCGCTCCCTAGCCAAGTGACTTGTGGTGTTAAAACCTATCTTAGGTACATCCTCGAAGACATACAAATCGATTGTAAAAAAACTGACAAACAAATAACCTTATGGCAAACGCATATACAAGCTCCATAAATCGTGGGTAAAAAAACAGAGAAGTCGCGGGGCATTCCGGCTAGATGATGCTTTGAATATGAGCATAACTTAGCAAAGCAAAGTTATGCTCATATTTATTTCAATAATATTTTATTTCATGAAAGTTTATATTTATAGTGACAGTGGTAAATGCAGCAGTTTCAGCGCTTTCTGAGAATCGACCACAGTCTGTCTCCGTGCCCACTTCAATACTGGCGAGGCCTACAATACTCAGGAAGAGAGAACTTGAGGGGTTTGTATTTTATATTATTCTGAATACTCGTACCACGTGAAAAATCACATGTGACAGACTGACAGACATATACTTTCAAATATCAAGGTACTTAACATCATTGGGAAAAAAATTGTTTAACTTACTAGTGGTTAATAATTGGACCAATTGAACTTATCACTCAGGCAATATTTTAAGCGCAGAACATAGAGTTTTATTTTATACCTTTATATCTGTAATTTGACACTTGATAAAATCATGCCACCGCAGACTGCTATGCTAACCTCCATTTCAAAACCCTTGATAATGTACATAATTAATTGATAAAAATGGGAAAGCACTGATTATAAAGACAGAAGTTATTTTAACTTAGTTTGGTAAGCATCATAAAAATGTGATGTACTGTAGAGAAATGAACAATATTTTGTTTTATGAATGCAAATACTTTATTGTATTTGCATAGATAACAAAATAAACAAAAACTTAATATAACTAAAAGTAAAATGGGCGATCTTATCGCTTAAAAGTAATCTCTTCATTTTGTTCCTCAAGACTCGAGACCAATACTGCCCCAGATCAGAAAGAACATCTCTTAGTGAACTTTTCCTTCAAATTATAGGACTTTTGAAACAAAAAGTTCATCAGTTGAATGATTTGACTGCCGTTCGTCACAGTGTGGAAGCAACACCGGACATATTTGACTTGCTTTGCAAAGCAACTTTTTTATACTTATCAGACCCGTCATTGCTGTTGGCATTCCATACTCGCTCGTTGCCGACCCTTAAACATAACAGGTGTAAAGTCTCATAATGCCTTTATAATTTCGGATTTAATCACACCAATTAACTTAAGAGCTCATGCGATGGCCCGCAACGCGATCTTGAGCTTATTTATGAGGCTGATAGGTTTTAATGTAGAATACTGAATATTTTTCACCAGATCACCAACCAAGTCTATCAGCACGAGCACAATGAGCTACCCGGAGAGCACGGGCTGGGGGGACGTGACGACGGGAGGGGGGGCAGGCGACGGCTCAGGGGGGTCCACCACCATGTCCGCCTCATCCTCACCCCGGCCGGACGACGAGCCTGACCCACCCAGGGACATCGACATCTCACCCAGAAAGAAACCCAGGAAACAACTGTGAGCTGATACTATTGTTATTTTGAAACAACTTCAAAAAAGGAGGAGGTTTTTAAAACAAAAAACAAACACGCCCACGACTGTATTTTCAATGATATAATTGAGGGTACCAAGTAGGGGTAGTCAGAGACAAGTTTAAACATTAAATTTGGCAAATGTGCGCGTTTTGCAAGTAGTTAGCATTCACGTGACAGGTTGAAATATCATCGCCGCTTATTGGAACACTAACCGATGGCACATTCCTTCGTAGTTTTGGTTCTAGGGCATGCCGGTTTTCCCACGTTGTTTTCCGTCACCGGATGTTATTAAATATTTTAAGATCATACAAACATTTGTCATGCAGCGGGAATCGAAAACACAACCTTCTGCGTCTCAGACGGGCCTACGCCCACTGTGCCACAAAGGCCGTCAAAAAAACAACCTTTTTTCTTTATTTCCAGACTGAGTAATGATGTGAGACAATGCGAGTATCCGACAGAAGACGCGCCGCCCCCCTCGCCGCCCGCCGCCATCATCCCTCCTCCTAAACGTAAGCAATACTTTAAACAAACTTACTATTATAATATCTGTGAACAAAGCTAGCATGATCCTTAAAACATTCTTGGTGATCCTCCTGATTTGAATACCGTGTTGATTTAGATGGATTAAATTAAGTATATACTTCATTTATTAATTTATTTGAATTCAGTTATTTCAATTCAAAGTCAAAATTCATTTATTCATTAAAATCTAATTAATCAGATATTTTATAATATGCCTTTTTATAATTTGTTTTTAAATTACTTTTTTAAATTTGTTAATTGACAATATTTGTATATATCTTGGGAGTTTGTTATAAAAGCGTACACCTTGCCCTTTAAATGATTTAAAACTTTATGGAGTCTACAAGTGGCAACAGCGCAACATAATGTTCTTGTATTAACATTATGATTATCGCTTTTTTCTTAAACAAATTAATATTTTTATGAATCATTATTAAGTACCATTAGTTTAAAAAATAATAATAAATTTATCTATTTATTCCCTGTTATAAATTATGAATAAAACATGTGTTTATAAGGCTTGTACAAATTAATGTTTAAATAATTTTAATTTACAATTTTGCATGCTTTAAAAGTAGATTAGATTTTGGACTCATTTTCGCAAATAAAAAAAATCTATATAAATTTTTCTTACTGTGTTGTTCAAATTTTGCGAGACAAGATGTACCCTGCGATCGCCAACCGTTCTTCGCCATGCAAGCGATTTTGGCGCAAAACCCTCCCAAAAATAGGCGAACATCGGGCTCAGTGGTGACTATCGGGAGAGGATACGCGCCTATGTTCAGCAGTGGACTGATGTGGGCTGATGATAATGATAACGACGAAACCTCATTAAAATTGACGAAAAACCATCGTTACCACTATTTATCAGCTGCCCCTGTCCTCAAAGGTTTGCTGGAAGTAGTAGAGTAAGTATAAAAACTTACATATAGAACTATATATAAGTTAAGTAGTTCTCTGTGTGTACAATAAATAATGTATGATGATGAAAAACAGTGGTCATGTACTGTATCTTTAAGTTTTAAATATGATCTCCAGTCAATTCCATATTTGAATATAATCTATATTCATATTGTTTTGTTTATGACAGGACCACTTCTTAGCTCGAGCTACGTGTGCGGGTGGCGCAGCACGGCGCTGCACTTCATCCGGCCGTCGGACGTGAAGCGACGCGACCCCAAGCCTAAAGACATCGTCTCTATCGCGAGCCAGAAACACGTGCTCACCAGCGCTGAGGGATGGAAGGTGCACCATCTCACTGCGCAAATGGACGACTTGGTAATTACTCGATTCAAGACAATTACTATTTATTTATTGAAAATTACAAGGCTTAGGTAGTAAGGATAAATTTAATCAGGCAACCGTTTTTTCGTTGATGGAATTATAGCAAAATAAACAAGGATTCGCTTTGGAGTTACAGATAATTATTTCGAAAATATTACACGACCTGGCACAGACAATAGAGTTTGACAGTAACCACTAAAGTCTTAGACACACGTCTAAGTTTACTCCACAAGACAAGTTGCTATTTATCTATATATGTTCCAACAATACTTCATTCAGCATTACTGTAGTGTCAGATATGCCAATTTAAGGTCTATGGACTTTCCAAACTTATCATACAAAATTACCGATACTTTTCTGCGACTTCCCACAGAACGGGTTGGTGTTAATAGCCTTAGTTTTCTGAATTATAAAACTGTTGTATTAAATTATAGATGTCACTGGAATCTGATGTCGGTGATCAATTAGCGGGGCTGCTGCGCGCATTAGAAACTGCATCGGGTAAAGCGCTCAATGCATTGCAGCCTCACTCGCACACAATCCTTGAGCTACTCAAGGTACGGTTTGTATAGAAATTAAGGGTGAAAGATAACAAAACATGTATATAAAGCGAGCGTAAATAGGATAGTTAGAAGGGGAAGACATCGGCGAACATATTCTGACCAAATTTGAGACGTCCGAGGAGAAGGGTTTTATCAAAAGTACCTTAAACTGGAATGCGTGGGCGTAGCAACTCACCGCGTACAAATCCTTGGCAACCCAAGGTCACTCCGCGAAGCCTGCGAAGACCCCAGGAAGCTTCTGTGCTTCTGGGCGGAGTTGGGCTGGCTAACCCACTAGCCAAACTCCCACGCACAATGAACCAATTTGGAGTTTGAGTGCGGAAAAGGGAGTCCACACACATACACATACATACATACATACTGACAACAGCCACATACATAGACCTGTCCCACCAAAACTTAAATATCCTGTAAAAAACATGAATGAACGAAAAAAGGCCAGGGTTGTATCAAGTAAAAATCCGTGCTATCTGCCTACTCATCTGGGAAACAGGCGTGGTTTTATCTATGTACAGAAGCTCTTGCTAATAAAGTGTGCTTTATATAATTACAGGGTAACATCCAAAGGAGTAAGATAGTGTGTGAAGGCATTCAAGAAGCGCGGGTGGACATCCTTCGAGTATTCACGCACAGAAAGTCTGTTTCCGATATCCTAGCACGGCAAGCCGATAAGAGATGCTTCAGAAAACATCGGTTGCAATCGTAGCATTGAATCTCACCCTATATCCATAAAGAACGCAGTTTACTTGAATAAAATAGCTGTAGAATACAGGTGCAATTACTGAAATGATAAAGTCCATATTATATAATTGATTGTGCCCTCAATGAAACTGATGATTCTAATGTGGCAATAATTTTGTACATAACTGTTGTAGTGTAGGTATTGATAATATGAAGTAAAACATAATATTTTATTTTAAGTTCGGGGGTTCCTTGAATGTGTTGTGTTTTTAGCGACTTAACATAAATATTTTTAAATAAATTTCCTAATAATTTAAGTATTTTTTACTTCGAATCGTTAGAAAAATTAGGTCACTTAATAGCTTAGAGATGTGAAATTGGATGACACGTCATGTAGGTCTACAAATGGCCATGCTACATGCGTAAGAACAACGATATAACTGATTTACTTGTATCTTTAGAGAGCTATATTAATAATAAAGCTGAAGAATTTGTTTTTTTAGCGGAAATACCAGTCGGATTTAAAAAAATATTTTTAAACCTTAGACGAGCAAAACATTTACTCTGTGATATAAACCACAGATTACAAATTTATGCCAACCCTCGAATGAACGTAGGTAGTTATAGACTGTCTACGGATCGCATCTTCAATCCATGGAGCTTGGGCATTTGAGCGAAGTGAGATGGTAATCTTTACTCATGTATGACATCGCATGCTTAGTGTCAGTGTCATACAAAAATAAATAAAACAAAAATTAACCTCCTCTATATAATTTTATTTACCTTGTAGAGAGACGAACTACTAAAATTTGTTTTCTTATCTGAATTTTTGTCAAAAATCATGGCTAGCAGCAGATTGGAAAGGATAGGAACGATATATACTCGGTAAGTCCACTCTTAGTATTCCGAGTACCTACTACTGAATACTGATTATTGTTATTAACCTACTTATGTTAATATTATTAATTATCATTATTGCTGGAATAATGTCAGTGATTATTAATGATCTTTTTGATTGCATGCAACCAATACTTACTCAAAAGCTAATTTCACACACCTAACCTCTGTAACTGCCTCCACTAGCGTTTTTAAGTACATAACTGAAAACGAAATATTTCAGAGTTGAGGGTCTCCTGATCCGTGGAGCAATGAAGCCTGATGACAGGCCAGTCTGGTTTGATGTGTACAGAGCCTTCCCGCCATTCCTAGAGCCCAAGTTTGCTAGACCTAAGCCAGAAATCAAACCCATCCGGCAAATTTTCTACCACGAAGATATTATCAGAGTGTAAGTATCTATAGACGATAAGACACCATATTTTCGATTTAGTTATATTGTTTTTTTTTTATCTTAATATAAAGTATAAAATTATTGAATTGCTAAAAACAAGGATCCATGTCTGAAATGTTGGATGGGAATTCCATTATTGTATGCCTTCCACTCAATTGTCCATCTTTTGTTCTAAACAAAGGTGGAATGTGTGAGAAATTAAAACCACTTAGATATCTTGCAATTGTCAAATGTTCATTATGACAGATATTCTATCTGAAAGGACAATTTATTTATACTTATACTGCAGACCCATGATACAAAAATATAAAAGTTTAATATATTTGCTTGACATTGCAATTCAAGACATTTTATAATAACCTTATTTTGGTTTTCAGGAGGCTTTAATATTATATAATTTGATTTTACAGAAAATTCCACACAAAAGGACATGGAACAGGAGCCATTGACATGCTCAGTCAAAACAATGAAACACAAACCAAAAGGCTAGTTCAACAGTACCAAAAGTTGCAAGCTGAAGGAATCCCTGAGGAGGAACTGGTAGAGAGATCGGCAGCTGTAGTTGGTGCTGAACGGAAAGAACATAATGAAGCATTCAAAGCAACAAAAGCTCAAACACAGATACCAGCAAACCCTGAATCGGTCACTACCAAAGTTTTATCTGAAGCAGACCTAAAAAATATTTTCAAGGAATAGGTGGTCTGCTGTTAGTTGTAGTTTATGTATACTTGTAGATGTAATAAATTGTGAACTAATATTGACATACTGTTTTAGTCAAAGAACCAAAATTCCTATATCAACTTCCTGAGACCTGGGAAAAAGCTGGGAGCTAATCTATCTATATTATAATAAGAATGTAACAAGTCAAATTCTGTATATTAAAGATATTTGAAAAAAAGGTACTCTTGAAAAAATAAGGTTTGAGGGTACTCTAATCGAAATTAAACCCATTTTTTTTTTCTGTTTATCTGGAACGCGCATCGTGCCGAAACTACTGAATAAATTCAAATAAAACTTGGCATGATTTGAGTTCATACGACGGGTAGGACATAGGATACGTTTTATTCCGAAATTCAACACGGTTCCCTTGGGAGAGGGGTTGAAAGTCAAAATGTGTACTTAGTTGTAATTCATTAATTCAGATTTCAGAAGTTGGGGTATCGCCCACTAGGCCAACACGGCTTTTAGTCCGATTTCATTTATTATTTTTTTGTTAGAAAGGAGGTACTTTAAAGATGGTTTGACAATAGGGTAGGTAGCCCTATTGTCAAAGTTAGTAACGCTACTCAGAACGTAAAAATTACAAAATTTCCATTACATAATTTTTGTAGTTTTTAACCGACTTCAAAAAAAAGGAGGATCTCAATTCGACTGTATGTTTTTTTATCGTGTGTGTTTGATACGCAATATCTTCGATATTTGTAAACATATTCTAATGATTCTTTATAATATGAATCCTGGGTTACTGTCTTCTGAGAAATACAAACTGGGAGTTTTCAAATCCAAAGTTAAAAGGTCCTCTGTTGATAAAAGTGCTTCACCGCAGTCTACAGCGTTTGCTTCAAATGCGAATAATAAGTCGGCAGGGATGGCAATCGCCAACGAAGTCGCGGGTACATGTAATAAAAATGCTAAGCTGCTCCACTCATTTAAGAATAGGATATTGAATGTCACCTATTGACCTCTTTTATTATTACGCAATATAGAAATGTTTTTAATCTGATGAAGTCCATTACTGGACACTGGGGGCAACCCCAATGAGCGCCGAGATGAACAGTCTTGAGCCATCTTTATCCACCGAAATCCCGCGTTTACTATGTAGGTACCTACTTCGGTTCATGTTTTTTGAAAACGATAAATATTTGACATTTCTAATTATGAATTTTGTAATCCAATATACATAAATATCTCTTTTTAAATAGGTACTGACTAAAACTTGCAGCGCCCTAACAGGGTACATGAGAGCTACTTTAATGTAACACCTAAGCTGATGTACCTACTTTTCAGCATGAATATATGAAATGCTTGATACGATAAAACCTGCTGCATATTATGCAGAAAGACGCCCTTCTGCGACTCAGCAAAATCATCTTAATTTTTCCGATGACAGAATCGAACCCGCGACGTCTACACTGCCTCCATTAGAAATCTACGCACATTTTTAAATAACACTAATGAAATGCTACTTATTCCATGAAAATGATAAACACTGAGTCAGGTAAGCAATTCAGCTACTTATGAAAATAGGTACATAGATACTGAGGCGTTACTATTAATCACGTTATCTTATCACAGAGATAAGGCCAAAGTGAGACGCACCTATACTGCTTTTGGCTTTAGTATGTCATCGATTTAGCTTTCCTGTTGAGTGTAAAACAATTGTTTTTGTGTAAAATAAGTGCTAAAACCTCCAAAATGGCTCAGAGGAAACCACTATTGTTCTACTTTGCCATCATTTTAGGTAAGTTAGAGGTTTTCTACTATGAAGCGCGGAATAAAATATATGTAGGTAGGTACCTACATATATTTTATTACCTACTAAGAAATAAGTTAAAGTTGCTTTGTTCATAGAAGAGTATATCTACTGGTGCGTTACTCACTCATCTTATCGTAGGTAATTTATTTACAAAGTTGAGACATCATTTGAAAAATGTTTAGAGATAAGCTTGAAATGCTCAATGCTGCAAACTTAAGGATTGTGAGAATAAACAAAAATTAAAACAGCTTTCGTTGAGTGTTAACAAACTACAACCTAGTTGGTATACCTACTGCAAGGACAACCAACATAGGTATACTTATGTATTTTTTAGTTATATAAGTATCTAGGGCATAAGTCTCCCTCAAATTATTCCATCCATCCCAATCTCCCGACACTCATACCGACGCCTTGTCGGCTGGGGCAACAAAGTAGTTATGATATGCGCTCACATCTCGGGATGCATCCGACTAGCGTGGCCCATTCCCACTTGAGCTTGGCTGTTATGCTAGTAATTAAACGCAGCATAGTTTTCCATACTTTTCGATGCGTTTAAGGCGTTCCATTGCCCTCAGAAAAATCTTGAGGCTTGAGTTACTTTTGTTTATTAGGGCAAAAATTTCAGCAGGCGACTGTTGATATAACTCTGTATCATATATTTCCAGTTATTCTCAGCACACTCACACAAGAGACGGAGGCAAGGCGAAAAATCCTTCGAGGACGGCGTGTCATGACCCGCACCTACTACCGTAAGTACAATGTTCGTTGTTATTTCAACCCTACGTTCAGTGGTGGCTGTGTGAACTAGACCACAGATGCTCTGTTCGATTTAAAAAAGTAAGGGGGTAGATTGCATAAAAGGCCCTATTCTCTTTGAGTGATTGATGGGCGTGAGCTGCGTCGTCTTGCCAATTTGCGTGAGCGTGGAACATAACTATTTCAGCATATGCTCACCACAGCCACCCCGTCATCTTTGTTCAAGGACAAACTGGTTTTTCCACGGTGCATTCCATCTCTTTGATTTGACGTTAAATTTGCTTACAGGCGGCAGCGCAGTCCCTGCGTGGGCAATCAGCCTCATGGCCGGCATAGGAATGCTATTCGTCGGCGGTATCCTATACGTCGTTATGCGGAAGATGGTCCTTTCATCAGAAACGGGTTCACTGAATACATATCAGCCAGCTATGCAACAAGACATCCAAGTTTAATAATTTTTTTTTTACTCTCCCATTTTACATTATTTTGAATAAACAAACGAATCCTGTCGATCCTAAGTTAGGAGACAAGAAATAAAACCCTTTATTTAGTTTAATTGTATTGTATTATTGTTGGGTTAACATCTCATAAGAATAGTTATTTTAATTTGTCTATTGTGGAAATTGTACAATAATTGTATTGCAAGTTAAAGGGAAGCGAGAATATTTGTATTAGAATTCTCTGCGGTGGTATTTGTCGGGGTCGAAGTAGGAGGTTACTACGACGCGATTGCTGAACTTGCGACCCGTGAGTGTCTGCTGAGCTTTCTGGCAGTCAGCAATACTGTTGAACTCTACGAATACCTGCAAATCACAGAGAAATATAATTTGTATTAAGTGGTAAAGCTGTAGATGAGCACCGAAGACAACGTTTTGTCTACGAAAGAGAAGACAAAAACTATTTCTGTCGCCTAATATGTCAAACAAAAGAGAGGGACAAAATATTTATTGTCTTCTCGCCGGTAGACAAAATCGTTGTATTGGGTCTTCATGCTGAGCCAGAAAACAGGATTTCAATAGAATACGTTTATCGTAAGGATATGCGTTTGACATAAATAAAACTTTTATGTCAAACGCATATCCATAACGCGAATAAAAATAAAAGAACGTGCAACTGGCGACTTATAACTTCTTAGTGCGAACTCTTCCAGGCAACGTTAGGATAACATTTTAAAAGACTTGGACCTTATAAGTTGCACCAAATCATGAAGTGAAAATGTTCTAACAATTATTTGATTGTTGCTAAATGAAAAATGATTAGTTACCTTTCCACATCCTGGTACTTCCACACCTTCAATGGGTCTTGGGATTTCTATACTGCGTACACATCCATATTTATTGCACTCCTCCCTGCAATTCAATTAATTTTAGTTTATTTCTTGTTTTAAGCGAGGACGACGAGATGTCTTTCAGAGGAAAGGTGGAATGTTGCTTCAAGGATAATTAATAATTGACACTGGAGTGACTTTGCACGAGTACATTTATGATATAATCCTCTCTAAAGAGA
This sequence comes from Perizoma affinitatum, assembly GCA_961405105.1. Classification (NCBI taxonomy): domain Eukaryota; kingdom Metazoa; phylum Arthropoda; class Insecta; order Lepidoptera; family Geometridae; genus Perizoma; species Perizoma affinitatum. The sequence continues at coordinate 4,709,721 of OY560199.1, forward strand.
GAGAGGATTAATCCACTTAATCCTCTCTCTCGTTTGAGTTGGATACACAAAATAGTCAAACTACAATTTAGTTAGTTTGCATTTATGTATTCAGATTAGGGAATGCAATCTACATCACAACACTCATCAGTGTTATGTTCTGCCATCAGTCATACTAACACTAACAAAGCAACTGTTAAGATTAACTTGACGCCCTCCAGGAAATCCTGATAATTCTCTTAGTCCCTCAGTTTGTCCAGGGTCACCATATTGAACCAAAGTAACCTCGCCAACCCAGCGCCAGCGTGCATCAGTTCCATCACCCGTCACACTAAACTAACAAAGCAACAGTTGGAATACACACTTGATGTCCTCCAGGATGTCCTCATACTCCTCTTCGTCGCGCAGTTCGTCCGGGGTCACCATGTTGAGCAGGCACAGCACCTCGGTGGCCGGCCCCGCGCCCGCCAGCGTCAGTCCAGCCACTTGGAGCTGGACCGGCGCCGCCCCGGTCATGGCTGAAGACAGTAACATTGCTGTGATTGGTTAATCAGATAGTAAACTTTCCCATGTCATGGCATTGTTAAATATTAGAAAAGAATCTGTAAACTAATAAATAGTTGAGGTTATTTTAGCTTTTAAAACATTAGATTTAGTGGATAAACTTCAAAAGGTTTCAAATTAAATCTATTTTGGGAAAAGGTTATCAGTTATACACTGTGACGAGACCTCTAATAATGACATTACCAAAATGGCAATGGCAAATGACTAAAATTATTAGCTATGTCGAAATCTTTTAAAACTATAAAAGGGGAACTTATTAGCCCATCCAGTTTTCCAGCCTTGGATAGTGTCAAGGCTGGCAAAATTAACACCATGTCTTGTTCCATAGCCATTCTGCTAGTGTAATTAAGGTGCATGTTGCCTAGGTCAAACAAATAGAAGTAGGCTGAATAGTCAGTAAGTTCTATGAAAAGATAGTAGAATTACCTAATGTGGAATTCTTTGCCCCAATACTGGCTCTCTGTACGATTAGCTTCTTGTCTCCCAGCTGCATACCATTCAACCCAGCTATTGCCTGAAAGAAAAACATGTATTTAAGATATGTCCAACTGTGAAAAGTACAAAAAAATATGACCAAAGATATTTACCTGGTCAGTCATTGAAATGTCTACATATTCAGCAAAGGCATAGCCCTTGCTGAGTCCAGTTGATGAATCCTTCACAAGATTGAATGCACGAAGTTGCCCAAAGGACATCAGCAGTTCTTTTACCTATACACACATTACCATATTAGAACACAGTCATACAGCCTTATAAACAAATACAATTATAAACTTAAATAGAATATCTGCAGTGAATTTGATTGTATATTTACTGTTCCCATAACATTTGCTCTCAACAGAAGGCGGCATTTATAAATGAATGCTATCTGACCTGTCTAGCCGCAAGTTAGAATCAGATGTGAATTGAGGAGACTTGCCTTGAAGTGCCGATGTCTCATTCAAGTACAAGACGTATGTGAGAATGAGAGACAACAGTGACACGCGAGCCGCGAGTGTGCCAAATCTAAGCTAGGGAGGGGCAGAAAGCAAACTATATCAGTGAGTTGTTTGTGATTCGAGCGTGTGGCGCACGCTCGTCCCGCGAGGGTACCTGTGGAAGTTCCTGAAAGGAGCAAAACAACGCGGCTCACTGCTGGCTTCACCGATGCCCTGTCAACTGTTGAATCTCGCCCTGAAATGCGGCATCTGATGCCGCCTAGTGGGAACTGCCTACCACCTCATAGGCATTCACAAATCTATTATCAAAAATGATTCATTTGTAAACACCTAGCTAGAGATTTTGAGGGAAATGATTTTTTTCTAAAGCTAATATAGAAATGTGTTACTTTTGATTGAGGATAGTATGGAACAGCCGTGACCTAAAAAGATAATAAAATGCGGAGACTGGTTACCCACCTGCAACATATATAATTTTGCAAATCAATAAGAAATTGACAAATATTTTCAAGACCAAATACTGCAGTACATTAAAGTTATATTGCTAAACTTGGCTTGGGCACTTCCATGCCCTTAGAAATTCACTTTCAACTAAACAATATCAAAAAGTTTTATGCAGGTATATCTTATGTGTATTAAGTACACAGTGTAGTTTTAAAAAGTATTGTAATGGGAATAATTTAGTTTTAGACTTACTTAAATTTTAAGAAATTAAGTCTTTGCAATGTCATAGTGTGGATCTATCATTACAAAAAAAAATACTCCAACTCTGAAAAACATTATCATTTCAGATGTTTACAATTCAACTTATACCGTAGCATGTACATATGTATGGGTTAGACTTTCAACCAAACCCAGCAGTTCACATAATATTTTGTATTAAATGTTTTGCATAGACATAACATATTTAGTAAGAAAGAGATGTCAACTTACTTGATCCTCATTTAGGTAATTAGGTAAACCGCCAATAAATATTTTGTGTGGCGAATCTGGAACTACGGTGCTAATTACACCAGCTGAAAATAATGATAAATTAGATATGGCTAACTGAAACCTGTACATTATGCAACTGTGCTAAGTTTGTTACTGCTGCTAATATTTATTCTTCAGCCCGGTAGTAATTTTATTGTGAGACAGTTACTAGCAGAGGTTTGACAAGTTTCTTCATCACAATAAAACAATAAAAACATGTTGTACATACCAGGCACATTAATTGATGGATTCTCAGTGCCAGGCATGGGTTGATAATCATGTGGCCGTCTTATCTTCAAACTCTGCCCTTTGAAATTGATACCATCAAAAGCCATGGCTTGTGTTGTCTCATCAATGGACCTAAACTCCAGAAATGCAAAGTTTTTGTCCAAGTTAATCTGGCACGCAAGGACCGGGTTACCGGCGGCTTGCGCCAAACCAGATAGATGCATTTGCTGATTGAAAAACTCCATGGTTTCTTCTTCGGTGACGCCAAATGGAATGTTTCCGACGTACAAACGTCTCGCTTGACGAGTGATAGTGGAGCCCACGACAGGCACGGCGGCCTGCGGGGTATCGGCGACGATATTAGCCGGGATCTGACCCGCCGCCTGCATAGCCTTGTATTGTAGCGGCGTAATGTGCTCGAACCCCGGCGGAGGCACATCCCAATACAGAGAGGGCTTGCGACGACGGGATCGCTTGCTGGCTGGATTAGGGGATTTTGATCTGCTCCTCTTCTTTTCTCTACGTTCTGCGCGTTCTCGCGGCTGAGAACGAGGCGATCTAGAGCGTCGCCTTTCGCCTCGAGAGCGCGACCTACGTCGGCGTTCCACTAAAATTGAAAATGATATGGTAAAAGCTGGTTAATAACTACCATGTTATTTTATATTTTTTTAATCACCTTTATCTTCGCCCATTTTCACTAAAAACTGATTTTAGACGCACAAATCCAAATCAAAATTACACTACTTCGCATTTATACGCAAAGCAAAATGGCGTTGCGTAGCGTGCACACACAGCACAAGACAAGCCAAAGATCTTGAACAACGACACGGCACCACGGTACCCAAACCATGCACACTGCACAATAACTTAACCAACCACAGGTTAAAAAAACGTTTTTTCAAAGCAAAGAAAGACCATGTACAGGAAGAATTGACATCCGTCCATCTGCTTTTGGAAATTTTGGATAGACGACTTGCTTGCTGTTAACTTCATTTTGGATTAGAATTTGATGAGTTGGAAACATTGATAGGACTAAGCTCATTTTCCAAAAAATATTTATTTTACTCTCTCACGTAATGAATGAAGTAAAGTGAGAGAGTACCATTAATTCGTCTTTCATTCAATTCAACTTCACTTCACATTCACACTTGTCTGTGGCTGTGGTTCAACGTACGTAAGCAATCTTAAGCAATCGAGAGAGGAGATGAGTGGGTTTGTTTTTGTGATTCAAAGAAAAGTGAAAGTTATTATTTCTCAATCAAATTGGACTACGTGTTTCAAAGGAGGAATTTATTTTGTAGCGTTCATGTAATTAGTTTAGACTTCTTTTAAAATGGTAAGGACCATAACAGTGCTCAATTACGTACAACGTTCGTGTCTTCAGCATTTATTTTGTTTATTTTGAATTTTCTTTGCTTACTTTTATTATAGAACATTCAAAATAGTAACGGAGCTGTGAAGAAGAGGTTGAACGCTATTCGGACCGAAGTAACAGAAGAAATAACTGACAATGCCCCGGAGAAAACGAAATCTAATACTACAAATACAAAAACCATCGCGCTCATATTTGTATCCTTACTGCTGGATTTACTAGCTTTTACAATGATCTTGCCACTCTTGCCTACACTTATGGAGTACTACAACAAGGCAGAAGGGCAGGGGAATAGTTTATACGCGTGGTTACTTAAAGCTGTTGTCGGGTTTCACAAGCTCACAGGCGCGCCGGACCGGTTCGCATCCGTCTTATTCGGAGGGGCACTTGGTTCTATGTACAGCTTCCTTCAATTCTTGACGAGTCCAATAGTTGGAAGCCTTTCAGATGCTTATGGACGAAAGCCAATGCTCCTAATATGTTTGGTAAGTCTAATAAAGATCTGGTGAAAGTGTTGGTTGTAATTCTTAGGATGTTTTGGCTTGAAGCACTGAAATAGAAATGCTGAATATCAGCATTCCTGGATGAAAAATTCACAAAGGAGCTTTGTAACTACTTAGTAACTTATAAGGTTTAGTTCAAACAAGTTCAGTAGGTTTGCTGGTAACAATGCTTTTATTTCCTTGTAAAAAAATAAATAAATCAGTAATGTTAATTTTAAATTATTTACACTGACTTTTAATGAAACTTTATCACAAAATTTATTAAAATTGTATACAGACTTAATGCTAAAGCATTTTCTACCAGCCAACCTAATTTGTTAAGGGGTGTGGTTGTTTTAAAAAAATCTAGAAACAAACAAGCAGGTGGTTGGTGTTATCTTTCTTAGGTCTTATCAAAATAGGGCTGTCATTTACAATGACAAAGCTAAAAGTTATTCAACCACTGATAAAAAATATTTCATTGTACCTACCTACCTATCTCATAATATGATTTCATTGTATGTCAATACCTTTCCATTTTCTTATCTTATTTAAAGATTACAGTTTCAGTTCACTGGACATACCAATTGGCTGCTAAAGCTTGCAGGCTTTAGCAACCAGTACCTCTAATTGAATTAGGTAATTAGGTGAAACAAAATTACAAGGACTTTGTAGAAAACAATCATGCTATACCTTTTATCCAATTAGTTATACTTCACTATGCATTTTAATCGCTCAAATTAGGATACATAATTGATTCAAGGAGAACCAGTTTGAACATGATATATATTATGTAGCTTGAGATAAATAAAAACAAATAATGTACCTAATGGTTATTTTAAGGTCACAAAGCTAAATGGCCAAAAAAACCGAGTAGTTTTCGTACCAAAAAAAAAACAGTTCAATGTATAAAAAAAGAAGATCATCCAAAATATATGAAATAAAGTAAAGCAGGTAGCATTCTGAAGGATCAGCCAATGAAAATTGGTTTGAAGGATTTCCGTCCAATCATAACTTAGGAGATAATTTATGTCGCAACTTTGGTACCCTTAAATTTACTGTTTATTGTGTGCAATCTTATGTTATCTACAATCTTGCAAAACTTGTTCAAAGTTTGGATTTAGGAGGTAATCTCTGAAACAACTCCAATTTCAAACATTTGTGTATTGTCATAAGGCTTTTCTTGGAGACCAATAAAACGGTCGAGCGAATACATTTCTTACGAACGCTATCTTAACGGTAAAAGCTACTTTTCATACTTTACTTTTTACTTCGGCTACTTTTTATACTACACTCGGCGGACGAAGCCGTCGGCAGTAGCAAGTTTTAAATACTTGGTTTCGTTTTTATTGCAGATAGGTATAGCACTCTCTCACGCCCTATGGAGTTGTGCAAGCACCTTCAGTTTGTTTGTACTGGCGCGGTTCATTGGAGGCCTGAGCAAAGCTAATGTAAGCCTCAGCATGGCTGTTGTCACTGATGCTTCCAATGAAAAGTCCAGGGCTAAGGGAATGGTATGTAGACTTTTATAATCTATTCAATTACACATCTGAATAAACTAACTAGAATGTGAAACACTATATAAAGTTGGAAAAAATGTTTATAAAACCCAGATGTTATAATTTATACAGCAGTTGTTGACATATATTATGTATAATGTAGGTTAGTCATATTTTATTTTTAAATAAACACCTACATGCAAGGCCCGAAACCTTAGCACACTTTTGCTGTCTACAGAAGTACAAAAGTACACAAAACATGTTTTTATGGTGGTAAATGGTTACAGTCAAACAAACAACCTATAAAACGTATAGCTCCTGTCGTCGCGGGTAAAATCAAATAATTGATACTTTTTCAGGCACTCATAGGACTGGCGTTTTCAATAGGATTCATAGTGGGCCCCCTGGCCGGCGCGTGGTTTGCCAAGAACAGTGACGCCTCATCCGGCCTTTGGGGGCAGAGGCCGGCCATGTACGCTCTGTCTCTTTCACTCGCTAACATTGCACTTGTCTGGATGTTTGTACCTGAAACTCTTGCAAAGGTATTTTTAACCTTTCTATCGTTGTTAATTTGTAAAACAGAAAAAGCCCATCTCTTGTATTTTACCGCCTATTGCAGTATCTTATGCTAGTCTGCACTATGCTTAGGCAAAGACTTATGCGTGTCTTACTCTAATTTTATCAGTGCTTATACTTTGCTTAGTGCAGTCGACAATTCGTATGGTTATAAAATATATGTAGAAAAAAATCCTTTAATTAATTCTAACAGCTGCTTTACAATTGGTTAAGCTATTTCGGGTTTTTTACAGACAAACACTAATCTCCTCTTACCCCAAAAAAATAGGCCTCTTGTGTCGCGTTTAAAAATAACATATTTACTTGGGAATGTTTTTATAAGGAACTCTAATATTTTAAATGTTGTTTTCAGGAAAAAAGAGCGCCTCTTACTTTTACAATTGCCAAAACGGTAGACTATGTCTCACCATGGCATTTACTGAATTTCACTGCGGTGAAAAACATGTCCAGTCATCAAAAAAAAGTACTTTCCAAGTTAGGACTGATCTATTTCCTATATTTATTCATCTACTCGGGACTTGAATTTACCATCACATTTCTGACGCATCATACATTCAAGTACACGGCTATGCAACAGGGAAAAATGTTTTTAGTCATAGGTGAGTTTTAATAGTTGGTTATAAATTAATTAAACGACTAAACTTACCTTTTAAAAATACAAATCATCGACTTTGAGCCTTGACTTTGATATTTCATGATAAGAATATCATTTAATCCATAATAAAAATTTATTATAAAATTTTATCGAAAATGTTATCCATAAAATAGTATTATGGTGCACGAAAACATAATTTTAATTTTACATTATTTTACAGCTTTGAGAATTTACATATCTGCGAAAAGTTTTATGATTTAGTATCAAAAGTGAACAATAATATTATTTTTTTATAGACACAATTTGAACAAAAATGTTTCTTATCAGCTTTGTCCGTGTGGTACCCAGATAAAGAGTATGTGTTACTCTACATACAAACAGATTACTTTTGCAATTTTCATCGATCGGCTTAGTCGAAGAAGATTGCTAGCAACTTAGCAACAAACATGTGAACATCCAGAGTTTTGCATTTATAATATTAGTACATAGAAATTACATGATGTTATAAATGAGAAACAAATAGTATTGATGATGATGAGGTTGTAAAATAATAGTGCTCTGTTGTGGAACTATCCCTTGTCTTAATTAGATTCTATTAAGAGTCTCGTAAGAATGTCATTGTAATCTGTTCTCTTTTGGCAGGGTTAATAATGGCGGTATTGCAAGGTGGGGCGGCGCGGCGCCTCGGCGCGCGTGGGGCAGAGACTGCTGCATGCGGCGCTCTCGCACTAACGCCGCTTTCGTTCCTGTGCGTGGCGCTGGCGGCCTCAGATGTGACGTCACCCTCGCCTCTCGCATGGCTATGGATCGGGCTAGTGCTGTTCGCTTTGTGTAAGTTTCTTACCATAACATTCAGTCGAAGTAGAAAATCTTTTAATTGAGTGAAGAAGAGAGTGCATTCGTTCAAAGCCATTCAAAAGTCTATTCGTACAAAAGATCAATATGTTCACGCAAACTTTGACCCTTTCATCGCCAACCACCAGAATTTGAATTTACATTTGCCACCGCGAGAATTTGACCGGGCCCATAATTTTCAATGAAAAAGTTCACTCTTCAGTTTTATGATTTCACTACCGCTGTGTGTAAGCACTAGGATGCTGATTTCACACCTTGACCAGTCGAGGAAAAAAAACATTAATTTCAGTAAAGTGAACTTTTTCTTTAAAAATAATTCAAGACCTTGTTCTTCAAAGATCGTTCTCGAGATGTTTTATACAAACAATACTATTTTATTTATTGGGACCACCAGCGAGGTTAAAACAAAATTGCTTTATTATTAAAACGATTTCGATGGCGCTGCGGGCGGATAGTCGGCGGTGATGCAAGAGGTGCGATTTCAGCTGTATGACAAATGTTTGTATGTTCAGCAAATATTTGTTCCGTGTTTGGGTGTTGCGGTACTCGTAGTTTCTGATACCCACGACACAGAGAGTCCAACTGTGAGGTCAAGACTATGTTTGTGTCAATTGGATGTTTATCTATTATTGCAAAGGATATACTTGTTTTATGAGTATGAGTTCTTCTTCTCGAAATATTTGTAAAAAAAAAACTTATTTTGTAAAAATCTAGGGTCCTAGTAATGCTAGGTGTTATGAAGGGGTTTATTATGGTGTCCTGAAATAAACCCATAAAATGTCTAAATGTCTTATTTGAAAAATGACAAAATTAATCAATCCAATAATGGTATATTTTCGTTTCTCATTTATTTCGATACGAATTGATTTAGAACCACGGTTCAAACGACCCGTTCAAGTTGTCTTATAAAACCTTGTATTGTATTTCAGCGACGGCATTCGCGGTGTCTTGCATGACGTCGATGGCGGCTGCGCAGGCGCCGAGCGAGGCGCGCGGGGCCGTGCTCGGCGCGCTGCGCTCACTCGGCGCGTTGGCGCGCGCCGCTGGACCACTGCTGGCTTCCACAGGTACCTACTTATATTTCTTCTAAACAAATACAACTAGCTACTGCCCACGGCTTGGCCCGCGTGGTACCCGGATGCAAAGTAGAATTCGTAAGAAACGTTTTTTTTTGTCGACTTAGGTACTTTGCAAATCTCGAATAGCCCTTTTATTTGAAGTCGATTTTAAATATTGGTAAAATATTTCTTAAAATAGCATAAGTAGTTTCGGAGATTACCCTCTACATACAAACTTCACCTTTTTATAATATAGCTAGCATAGCTATAGACTAAAGTCGCAAACAAGCATACGGCCCTGTTGGTATTGGTTTGCAATTACCATAAAAATATACAACATATTTAATTGCGTGTTAGGTTTTTAGACCAAAATGTAGAAATTGTTCAAAACTTCGACCTCGATGCGTGGCGGGCAAATAGATGTCTGAGACAAATGTTTGTATGTTTTGCAGATTTTTGTGTTTCGGGTCTGGGTGTTATGGTACCCACGCACGACACGGAAACCTAGTGTGTCCAAACATTATATGTGGCACATGCCCATGTTTTGAAATGAAAGAAAGAAAACAATTGTAGGTACTTAACATTTAACGTGCGCTAATAAACTTTTTAATTAAGTTCTTTTGTAATTTAATGAAAATAGTTATTTCGTTCACAATTACATCATGACCTCTAAACGGTCAAAGAAACGTCAGCAAGAGAATAGTAAAGTCCGTGGTATAGTCGTAATTATATTCTAAAATGATACCAAACCACGATAATTTTATTTCCACAATTACATTAGTTAAGAAAACTTCTTAACTAATTAGGTCGACCTTTGTGGCGCAGTGGGCGAAAGCCCGCCTGAGACGCAGAAGGTTGGGTTCGATTTCCGCCGCGGGACAAATGTTTGTATGATCTGCAAATATTTATATCGGGTCTTTTCTATGTATAATAAGAATGTATTTACAAAACAAAAAAAATGTATACAAGTAGTATATCAGTCACATAGTTACATATACAAGCTCTGCTTAGTTTGGGGCTAGATGATACTGTGTGAAAAATATCCAGCATTATTTATATTAATTTATCTTGGTTTCAGTGTACTGGTGTTGCGGCGCGGCGGTTACTTACACGATAGGAGCAGTTATTCTTATCATTCCAGCTGTGATGTTGTTTAGACTGAAAACATGAACATACCTAGTATTTGTTTAACGCAGCCTTTACACTGCCTTACAAAGCAATAATTTAATTCCATTAGATATATTTATACACTATTCTTTCTTCTAAGGTATTTATTCAATAATGTTGTTAGTATCTCGAATGACAGTATTAAAAATGATTGATCAAAACAACCTTCTTTATTTTATTGTAATGGAATTGATATGAATCTTTATCACACAAATTATCTAAAGTTAGGTAAGCGTTTGTATATTCGCTGTGTTGACTCAGCAGGTAGGTTACCCTGCTCGTGTGTCACGATCTTGAATGGGAATCCTAGGCCACTAAAAATGTTTTTTTTAGGTAATAGGAATGTCTATGTGGGCCTTTCCACGCGTTAAAAAAGTACAGTTTAATCGGCCAGTGTAAACATGGCGCTATAATGAGCAATTTACTCATGGCTCGATAGCGGCGTAAGATGAACTAAGTTTATAAGCTAAATCATTCAAAAGTCCATTGATTGGTTCAACTGCCCGACTGGACGCAGCAAAGAGTACCTATAGTAAACTTTCTACGGGTAGCCGTTTGAAAGCAGCATGTCCCTGGCTGGATCACGCAAGTGGCACTATGTGAAACTTAAATAGAATCAAATACGTCTTCTTTTTTTAATAATTGTTTTAAGTTAAAACTAAACAAAATACAACAAGAAACGTTGTTAACAAAGCTGGAGTTATTATAAGATTACAAATCATTCTGCATGGCGTGAAAAATACTACGACGCAGCGACTCCCAGCCGCTGCGCTTAGTTTCGGCAACAAGTTTGTCTTGCAACTTTTTGATGTCATACTCCAACTCGTCAACTAGTTTTTCAGTTTCTGCTTTGTGATCAAATTCCATTTCTTCACATCTGTAAAAGGAAGGATGTAATTCCGACGGTAACCTACGACCGACTGCAACTTCAAACAGCAGAAAGTCGTAGCTGTTAAAAATTCAGGGTTAATCGACAGTAATAGTGTGGGTTAGGTATGTTAGGAAACCTTATTTCTACTAATATTCCTACCACTACGCGAAATAATAAGTACCTACTTTTTTTTTAAATGTAATACATACCATGTTTCGAATTTTATTAGTACCTACTTAGGGGCCGTTCAAGTATTACGTAAGCACTATTGGGGGGCGGAGGGGTCTTTGTTTTGCTTATTTTGGATGACATGGGGGGTAGGGGAGTCTAGATGATGATTACGTCATCGGTAGTTATTTACTTTTTTACACGAATGGCAACCCTCACATTAGTTTGTTATGTTCATAAGATTATAATATTTTTGTCCCTTACTCTATGTTGAATACTGTATCAGTAAAATCTAATCTCTATCCTAAATCTATTCTTATTTTTGAAATTATAAATATAACATTATAATCATAAATAAAAAAAGATACATTTATAATTGAAAAATGTTTACGTAAGCATAGGGGGAAGGGGTAAGAGCTTTGCTTACTTTTGCTGACAAGGGGGATGGGGGGGTAAATAATTGTAATAAATCTGCTTACGTAATATTTGAACGGCCCCTTACACAAGTTTTAATGCCTAAGTAAGATATAAGCTTCTTAGATGAAAATCGGTTGTTTTTAAATCACGAATAACATATATACTTAGTTAGATGATTATACGGTACCGACTTTTATATTTGAGTAGTAGGTATGTGCCATGCTAGTGATTTGACTGTAACCATTATTGGATGACTGTAAACCTAGGTATGTAACTTACTCTTTTTTGAATGAAAGATGAATCTCCTTCAAGGCCTTGAGTTTCTGTTTGTGAGCTGTTGTAGCTTGCTGGATGCACTTCATATAAGTGCTAGTGAGGTGTTCCAATTTCTGTTCGTTTTCTTTCATTGCGTTGTAGTCCTCTTCAACCTGGGTAGTAATTTCTGAAAGGCCCTTGAATAAGTTATCATTGCACTGTTTTCTGAAAGCAAAAGGTTATTTTTTAGACCTGCTTAGTGTAAACCTACATTCTATGGACTTATGTAATTATTGCGCACGCATAGTATACCTTGCATCAAGTTGAGTAGAGGCTAGGTTCAATATCTTTTTCCTAGATTCTGGGGTGGTTTCAGAACAAGTTTCAGCTTTCTTCTTCTTGGCACTTGCTTGATATTGTCCAATGAGTCTGGACATATCTTCTTCCTCAAAGGTTTCATTTCTTTCTGCACGCTTTAGAGGTTTCCGTTTTGGGGAATCTTTTAAAAATTGTGATTGATTCACAAATTCACTCACATTTTCAGATGTTAATTTTGACTTTGCTATTTTCTTCGCTGCAGACATTGTTTTATTTAAAGAAAACTCTAAAATTTCTAATGCTATGTTTTTTCCCCAAAGGCGCCGTGCAATTTCCCGCTACGTATTAAATTTTTTGATTTGCCGCGTTTTTTCATCGTTCCAATTTTAAACTACTAGATGATAAATTCTACATAGTTTATGGTTCCGCCCACAAGCAGCCTTAACGTTCTGGCCCTTATTTTTCACCTACCTACCCAAAGATCTTGGACAAGTTCCAAGATGAACACACTGAATGAAACTCCACGTTTCATTAATTTAATTTTGACATGAAAAGAAAGCTCAAATTCGATTGGCCTTTCAATTTCATTCGTTCATGAAGTCTGTTGCTATGGAAACGGTTTGTTTATTTTGTAGCAAGCGAAGCTTACTTGCGAAAAGGCCCGAAAAATAACACTCCTTTGTCTTTATTATGCCTCTATTCAGTAATAAATTCTCACCAAAAACGATTCCTGTGAGGAGGCAGGACACATCAGTCATAAAGAACGAATTCGGAAGTGATTATGCCTCAACGGAGCTCTCCATAGATGTAGCACCGCTGAAACTCAAGTTGGGAGATTTCGAAGTTTCTTTTGAGGATGGGCTATGGATACCAGGTAAAAAAATAATTACGACCTGGTGTTACAATTGGTATAAGAACCTAACTAATCATTCCATTTTATTAAAAATTAAGGTAAAAGCCATACCATTTTCATTTATTCACAGCCTCGGGAAAAGCAGGAGTCACTCACAAAGAGAACATTCGACTTAAAAACGAATTGGAAAGACTTGAAGAAGAGAACAACATGCTAAGATTGAAATTCGAAATATTACTGGACATGATGACGGATAAAACGGTGGAGGCGGAACATGAGCAAATGCAACGCGCACAGAGCCTGGGCTCTTTGAAACAAAAGAGTAAAAAGCAGCGATGGTAAACATGTTTCATTAATTTACCCTGCATAAGAGGAGATGGCCTGATCCATATATATTATGATTAAGCTTTGTATAGTATAATTAACCTTTCTTTGTCATAATTATCTAATAAATAAGGATAAAACTTAAGTACCTACCAAACTTTTTGATACAGTCTCACCTTATTTTATTTATAACTATATTCTTCCCTTGGTTTTGCTTGTATGGTACCGAGATATTGAGAAAGTTTTATGTTAGCTAACTTACATTACTTTCATATTTTTAATATAAATAGGATGTAGGATTTCATTTCAGGTACTTCACTTAGATTAAACACAATTTCAATCAAAAATACTTTATGTAAAAATGCATTTAGAGCACTTAACCAAATTGGATAACAAGAGTAATCACTTACATTTTTATCACAAAAACTTATACCTATATATAACTATATACTATAGCTGCGCCTGACTACAGGTATTATAAAATTATTAGACCAGACTGTACTACATTCTCAAACTAGTTTTTAGCCTGCAATCATATTCAATGCAAAAGTGGTAATATTTTGAAAATAGTTGACCTCTATTGAATTTGATTTCATAAGACATACAAGTTCCCATGAACACATTGATTTAAGTATCACTTATTTGTTTTATGCAAAGGGAAGACTTGTGAACATATTCCAAATCAGATGTTTTGGATTACCCTCTACCGGTAGTGTCACGTCATGCGGTAGTGACACGGGGATCAAACTGAGGAGGTTGTATGTGATTTAATATACCACCAACTATACCTGTTCCAAATTTAAATTTTCACCATTATGGAGATATAACATCTAAATATCCAAACTTTTGCACTTATAATATTTCTAGGATGGATTCTAGTCTCTCTCTTGACATAAAATGCGATTGTTTACAATTCCGTGTTCTCTGTCTAACCCATGGAGAATGCCCGGGAAACAGGTGTTTAGGTATGTTATGTATGGATGCTAGTGTGGCCCTCATGACACAGATTGCGATTTTATTAGGTGTTGTTGGGACACCGATTCCTGTTATGTCCTTCCTGTCGGCACAAGCCGCAGCGGCGTCCGCCGGCTCGCGCGCCACCTTCCTCAGACGCAGCCGGCCGTCCGCGGGCACGACCTCGTCCTCGCCCGCGTGTGTTTGAACTGAACCCGCTTCCACCACCACCGCTCCATTCTGCAACAAATAGCGCTGTATAAATTAATATCGCCCGCGCAAATTGGCGTGGTGTGTTATTTCCTTTGTGATCAACTTACGCATAATATATCAAAATTTGCGTCAGTGTGAAAAAAAAAACTGCAGCATCTGTTTGACATTTGCACCAAATTACCAGGTAAAGTCAACGCTACTGTACTTATTTACCTTAGTACTACATTGTAACACGTTGTAGTTTGTCAGACTAAGTTAGTCTGTGAGTTACATTTTATGATGAAGGAAAGAAATAATAACTGTTATTTAAAACAGTTGCATTACCTCATTCAACTAGGACTTGATTGTTCAAGTCCTTGTTGTGGGCGAAATGCAAACATAATGGTGATGTCTCATATGTCTGTAATTTCAGCGACACCCAGCAATGCGATAACTGCTTGTCGCCAGAAATAGGTATGGTGATAGTACTTCCCCGGACGAGTTTTTTTAAAGGTTGTTGTCTCACTGCTGATGCAGGGAACATGCTGATAAAAGGAACTGATTCTATCATACCTGTAGTGGTGGTAGAACCCTCGCTATCCGCCCATTGGAAAAAGTTGCAACGAGCATTGAAATCTTTGGGGCATCCGTAGAAGGGACGCCCTTTATTCGGACCCTCTTTATGAACAGTTATCCTGAAAGGAGAAAGGTAAGTCGTAAGGCCATTAAATACATAAGACCGGTGGAGGACGGCCCAGTTAATCGTCATTGAATACATTATGTAATAGAAGAGGAGTGTAGAAAAGCTTCCCATCCGATGTACCGATTGTAAAGGTCGCTGGATGTAGGTGCTGATGAATGTGGCTGAAGACTTTCTATGCAATCCTTGGAAGAGGACTTCCTTGTTTTTGGAATCTAACAGCGGATATTCTCAGATGATGATAATATAGAACTCGACTTTAAGAGCAACCTAAGCATTAACATTCCGATTAAAATGTATAAATTATTTTTGATTTACACACTTTTTAAAATTTATTTAAAAAGTGTGCATTGATTTTTACCCGCGAGGTCAGGAGCCCGTAAAAGCGTTTGCTATAAGAGGTTGTCTTTTCGTTTGTCTGCTATCATTTATCTCCTAAATTGCCATTCGAAATTGAATTCGTAATAAATAAGTCACTTGGTGCAATACCTAGTGCATCCGCAATACACGATGAAAAAAACTCGGCGGTTACACAATTTTGCTAAACTTTACATGTTCTAATAAAAACTGTTGTAAATGTTTCCAAACTATACTTACTTTTTACAAGGCAGTCCGCAATTACACTTGACGTCATCATCATTAGGCTGGAAACTGTCCCTTGAGAAGCTAGGAGTTATCCCCCAGCCTCTGCTAGAATTACCAGCACTGCTGGCTGGTTGATTATTACCCCAAGAGTTACTATTGGATGGTGAATTATTCCCCCAAGAATTGGTCTGTGGAGGCGTTTCTAACTGGTTTTCGCCATCGGTTTCGGGCGCCCATAGAAAGAAGTCGCAACCGCCGTTATCTTTGCCTAGTGGGCATTTGTAGAATTTCTTGCCTGAAATAATAAATAAGCTTTTATAAGAGTTCCAAGATGTTTGTTGTTGAAGAATTTGGTGGGATTAGAACAAATCCGTTTTCCTAAAGCCGTGTTGGCCTAGTGGGCGATGCTCTGACTTCTGATCCGGAGGTCGTGGGTTCGAACCCGGTCGAGCACCAATGGATTTTTCCACTCGAAAAATGTATGTGCGCATTAACATGTACTTAAAATGGTGAAGGAAAACATCGTGAGGAAACCGGCATGCCCTAGAACCTAAAATTCGAAGGCATGTGCCAACAGTTAGTGTCCCAATAAGCGGCGATGGGCTTGCAACCTGTCACGTGGAATACTTACTACCTGCAAACGCGGGCAAGTACCAAATGTAATGTTTGGACGTGCCTCTGACTACCCCCTACTTGGTATCCTCAAAGATCTACTCACTGAGTATTTATCTGAGTATGTCCACTATGGGGAAAACAGTCGTGAGCGTGTTTGTTTTTGTTTTTTGTATGTCTGCCAGTCTTTGATTTTAAAACGGACTACATTTTCATAACCAGCATTCCCAAACAAGTCAAAATCTAAATCTAATCTTAACCAGTTGAACTCCACAATAATCCGAAACAGGTTTACAAATAGTTATAAAAAATGTGAAACAATAAGAACATCACTATCCACCATGATCAATGATTAAGCATTGTCTAGTCTGAAGCTGTGTCTATAAATTACTTTAAATGGTGTGTCATACAAACTGTGTGTAAGAAGTGGTATCAACTGACCATAGTAACTAACTATATATAACTCTTATAATTAAAAGCATTCCCTTCTCCTTCTCCTTCTAAGATGTAGAAATAATAATACTTACCGAAATTAGCGTTTTGTTTCCTAACAGTGAGTAGAATAGCCGGTTTATTGCATACGCAGAGCACATTATTATCATCCCCGTCTCCACTACTCCTCGGCGTTGGCATTCTTGTATTCGGAGCTCTATTCACAGTGGGGGGAGGTACGAATTGAGTTGGATTCGCAGCTCTTGGCATTGCGTTAACTGTGTTCGTTTCTATAGCGTTACTTTGCCAATTGCTATTCGATCTATTGTTCGTGTTTTGATTATTATTATTATTTGGTCTACTAATATTCGAGTTCTGTCCGCTAGAAACACTATTTTGTCTGTTAATATTTGTATTGTGGGTGATATTGTTATTATTTCGTCTAGTATTATTCGTTGTTTGTGTTGTGTTCGCGGTAACTGTTCTGACGCTAGACAGGTTTATTTGGAGTAGTTCTAGAAGGGTAGAGTCGCAGCCGCCAAGGCACGCGGTGTATGGAGACGGGTAGAGGTGGCTTATTGAGTTGTTTCGCCATTCGAACTTAATTTTCTTGTAGTTCGGTCCACACTGAAAAGAGAAAGCATTAATAATTTCGCTTTATCAGCCTATAATATTGCCACTGTCGGGTATATTCTCGATTTGAGTGTATAGTCTATAAGAGCTGAAGAAGCACTAATGGTCAGCTTTGGATTCACAACTAGTTTGTTTCATCTGGGTGGGTACTGACTGGATATTTCATTGGCAAGTTCCTTGACGACTAAAGGACTCTCAGGATGGTCAAATTTAGAGATTAGTCCTGTTTGTATGGTGGCCGAGTGAAGGAAGGTGATCCACCATCCTGGCCTTAAAATGAGTTCTATCAATAACCATTTAAATATAAAAAAAAATAACTCAACTCAAATCAAGAATAAGATTTTGTTGACGTTGTTATTTGTTTATGGTGTACAAGAAAGTATTTTCATCCAATCAAATCCATTTATGGATGACCGTGGAACAAAATGTGGATTCAAATCCATCAATGGATTTGTTCAGTGCTTTAGAGTAGAACAAACGAGTCCAATTTTTGGCCCTAGAGCATGAATGAATGAATGAAAAATGAAATTACAGAATAACAAAATCCTTTTCTAAAAGACAGTACAAGGGGTGGTCTTAACGCTTAGAAGCGATCCCTTCCAGACAACCTTTAGCATGTTAGTTAGTAAAGATGTTTTCTACCACCGCTTTGAGCACATGGTAATGCTTCAGTTGGTGATTTCTCTTGTATCTCTTACTGAATAATTCGACAAGAGCAATACGTGGAGAACAACAAGAAACCTTCATGATTTTCTCTTTTTCTTTTAGGCAATATGACGTGAAATTTGATTTTACTTTGGGTTGATGACAGCAATATTTTAGTGGCACCGATTCTCTAGTACACAAACCAAACTTAATTTAAACTGCCGCTCTCGTTTAGTGCACGTAAGACAGAGATTGCAAGAATTTTACTCCCGTAAAATACGTTTACGTGTCTTCTTAGTGTTTGTAGTCAGCATGTTTTGCTAACTTGTATGGAAAACTTAAATCTGACAGAACTAAAATTGTTCCAATAGCTTCCTTTTGTTACTGTTATTAAAGAGCGAGATAGATAAAACTAAGTTTAGTTGGTGTAAAAGATAATTTACGCCAATATCTCTTACCCGGGTTTTATTGGTGAAGGGGACTTCGTTAAAATTGTATAATGAAACTTACTTCCGAGCACGTCTCTGGTAGAACCAGCAACGTTTTCACAACACTCGGGAGCCAGACAGCGTTCTTACAGTTGGGAAACGAAAGGCAGCTGATGTAGAATTCATCTGCGTTGTTTTTCTTTTGACGGACCACCATGTCTGAACCGCACTTCGGGCATTTGAATGCTGAAAAATTATGATTTTCTTGTTATTCGAAAACATAAACGTTATATGATATAGAAGGCGAGCGTGAATGGACTTGTAAGGCCTCGGCCAACATACTCTGACAGAATCTGAGACGTTCTGGAGAAAGAACATACATGGACAAAAAAGTATCTAAGTAGTGTAACAATCATGTAGTTCCCATAATACAAGATTTGCTTTTTGGGGTTCGATGATGCTGTGTGAAAAATGTCCAGCATTATTTATTATAGACCCTGAGAGGTACTTCGCTCCGTCGCCTCCGTTTGAGTTGATGAGAAAGAGAAAGATTAGTAACAAATGGCAAGTCTGTGATGCTAGAGACTACACCTGCCTGATAGACCGATGGCATCTTTAAGATAGCGTGGAGTCGGTGGATGGAGGTTGGTCAATATCGTTCGTTAGGACTCTTTAGTGGAGGTCTATGTCCCGGGGCGGACTTCTAGAGTTATTGATTATGATTGAAGATTAACTTTAACAAGCAATGTTGTGATTATAATTCACGTACCTGATGGCATAACCGGCATATTAGCAGTGGCAGGGGTGTAATCGTTGGGCCGTTCGTTGAACAACTCCGCGAGCGCGCCGTCAATCTTGTTGGCCTCAGCCGTCGCTGTCAAGAACACCTCCTTGTATTTAACTACCTTGGAAAGTGAATAAAAAATATAGCTTCTTGTTCGCGGTGTAACCATTTTTTCTTGGTCACCTTGCGATAGGTTAGTCATATGTTGATGAGGTGATAGTAACCAGGTCAAGGAATGGAGCAAATCACAGTGAAAAGGGCCAAATGACCAATGATGAAGGAACTAGTGTTGTGGAAGCATTAAGTGTGATTCGTAGAGGATTCTTACGTACACCTATTTTTTTATTTCAGTACTAGCTAATGCTTACGACTTCGCCTGCGTGGTACCCGGATAAAAAGTAGCAAATTAATAGTAGCCGTTCGTAAGAAACGCATTCGCTCGATAGTTTTTTTTCATTCTTTACGTTGTAAAATTCGTCTCCACGAAAAGCTCTCTAATAGGCTATTATCGTTAAAGATTTTAACGATTATATACAGCCTATGACCACAAAACCAGTAAAAAATGGTCTAATATTTTTTGAAATTAGTTGAGTAGTTATAAGAAATTACCTCCTACATCCAAACTTAGAAAAACGTATATATTTAACAGTTTCTTAGTAGATAAAATTGTTAGATAGTAGTATCTTAAAACCTATGTTAACAATAGGTTCTCGATGTGTAATTATATATTTTGAACATGAAACAAAATATATCATCATATGCAGGCTTCATCGCGATGTTTTGTTTAAAAGAGGCACAAATTAAGAAACACATAAATTGTTTCCAGTGCACAAAAAAAATATTTCACGATTGGGTTCGAACTCACGACCTACGGATTAGAAGTGGGCTACCGCCAAATTACCTGTTCAGCCAAAACCAATTGCGGTTGCTTCCTCCCTTCACTGATGGCTTTCAAATCCGCCTCGAGTCCGGCCCTGAGGTGGGGTTTGGATATATTCAAGCCCATCGCGTCATAGCCCTCCACGAGGCCCATACCGAGTAATCCCGGCACGAAATGTATGGCGTCGGCTAAAGCAACGTACGACCGGTTCTTTATTGTCTCAATGTGTTCCGCGTGGGTGGCGTCCGTTCCTTAGTGTTTATAGATTGCAACATGTTAATTATTTGCATTTTTTTAACCAGTGTCCCAATGAATTTCGACAGTTCGTTATTTCGACACGTCGCTTACTTCGAAAACACATAGTTCGTCAAGTCATTGTTTCGTCTGAACATACTTCGACAATAGACACCTTCGGAAGACCACTACTTCGACATACCCTACAGCGACATGCACTTGTTCGGCAGATAATTATTTCGACAGAAACATACCTTCGACATAATACTGCTCTAAAATGTAACAAAACTAATTGAATTACGTTTTATAAAAAAAAATGGTCAAAATTATCGAAGAAATTAGTATATTAGCGAAGTAAATAGCAATAAAAAAAAATATCTGCCAAGTAATATCTAATAGCCTCTGACGCGCACCATACAAGTACTAAATCTGGTAGCGACAACCATTGACGTTTTCCACTGTTCACAGAGTGAGTTCGCAAGGTCTTTACTATTTAACTTGTGTTATGGTAAATAATTATGGTTTTTTGAATTATTTTTGACCTATAGGTACTTGAATTATTTATATTTATTTCTATTATGATTATTGATATTTTTATTGAATTATTTTGCCTGTTATATATAATGTGGACTACTCTATTGTATTAGGTCATATCCTGTAAGAATAGATGTAAGTGTTTTCAATAAATAAATAAATCTAACAAGTGCAAGTCGCAGTAGGGTCTGTAAAATATAATCCTTCATTTGTCCATAATCTCACCTGATGGTAAGTCATGAAATGGCCGACGATGGATCATGAAGGTCTAGAAGATACCTATTCACTCTGACCTTGAAGAGAGCCAGTCACAGTTTTAAAATTGAAATTGTAAAACCTTTGACATGTTTCTGACGTCTATTGCTATACATCGCGCGATACAATCAACCTAATAATCACCCTTGAATCACCACAAACCATCCATTCAATCGATTGCAAAAAAAAAACGCATTTCGATCGAATAAGCAGTTTCGGAGATAAATGCTAACAGACATACATACAAACAAACACTAGCTCTTACTCTCTCTCCTCTTATGATTAATAGTGTTGGCCTTTCTTCCTACTCAGCGTCTTCACTTTACCTTATTCATAATCACTCCATAACCTTATTAAAAGTTGTCTGGCTCTTTCCTTTGTTTAGTATTAGAAAAAGACAGAAGAGTGATTATTAAAAAGAGAGTAAGTATCCAAGTATGGCTATTTTTTATGATACGCTTTGATTCCACTGATATCAGGTGAGTTAGGTGAAATCACTGGATTCGTAACGGAAAAATAATAATCGTAGTTACCAATGCCATGCTTTTCCATCAGCGCAATGAGATCGGCTTCAGTGAGTAGATTAGGAGGTGAAGTGCTGCCATCTACCATGTCAATGCTGGTGGGTGAGAATGTTTGTCCGGCCTGCAGTGAAATAACAATCGTGGGTTTCGATACCCGTCGTGCACCAAGTGGTTTTTCCATGCGAAAACTTAGTACACACCAAGTATTCTTCCAATGTACCCAATGTTACGTGGTGAGCTCAAGCAGTGAAGAAAACATCGTGAGGAAACCAGTGTCTTAGAACCAATAATTGAAATACGTGAGCATGAGAGTAGCCTCTGCGGGCGCATTGAATCCATTAACCACAATGGTTCTTTCGCCGATCACTAGGCCATATTCAGGGCCACCATATCTCAATAAGTGCACTGACCTAACAGGCACATAGATACAAATATATAGTCACCTTCCTCTTCCCACAATCCCATACGCGGTAGTCTTGTATACTTGTTTGTAGAGGAAGAATACATAGAAAAGAACCAAAACAACGCTAGTTGCGAATCTTTATATAGGCATGGTATTATCTAATTTAATAATAATTGTTGTTCTCACATAAGTATACCTATTCTAGATAAGTCTATAACGCACGCTCGCGTATGCATCTATTTAAGTACCTGTTTAATGTTTGTTAGTTATAAGTTCTCATAAAAGTGATTTATAAATTATTACAAGCCGTGTTGGCCTAGTGGGCGATACCCCGACTTCTGGTCGTGGGTTCGAACCCGGTCGTGCACCAATGGATTTTTCCACTCGTAAAATGTATGTGCGCATTAACACGTGCTCAAAACGGTGAAGGAAAACATTATGAGGAAACCGGCATGCCCTAGAACCAAAAATTCGGCATGTGCCAACAGTTAGTGTTCCGATAAGCGGCGATGGGCTTGCAACCTGTCACGTGGAATGCTAACCTGCAAAACGCGGGCATGTATCAAATTGAATGTTTGGACGTGCCTCTGACTTCCCCCTACTTGGTATCCTTAAAGATCTACTCACTGAGTATGTATCTGAGCATGTCCACCATGGGGAAGACAGTCGTGTATAAATTATTATGAAAATAAAATTCTTATAGAAAAACCGGGAACAATGCAAGACTACCTACTGATCAATTTAATTTGCAACTAGTAGATTCAAGAATAGTGAGTAGCACTGACCTGATACACATGTATTTCTTTGGAGGACCACTTATCGTATGGATACACATCGAGATAGTTCCTGGCGGTGATCATGAGACCGCTCGCCGAGAACATTTCACAGGCAAGGTCGATCGTGCAAGTGGTCTCCTGTCCTTGTGCGTCCTTGGAGCAGCACGCGAGGAACGAGCGGACTATGAACTCGTATAGACGCTGCTCGTTACCTGTTAAACCTGTACCACAGATTTTATGATATTACATACCTCTGTGGCTCAGTGGGCGAAGGCCCGCCTGTAACGCCTTCTGCGTTGTAGGTTCGATTCGCCCGCCGCGGGACAAATGTTTGTATCTGCAAATATTTGTCTCGGGATCTGGGTGTTTTCTATGTATAATATGTATATATTTACAAAAAAATGTGATGTAAGTGATATATCAGTCATTTAGTTCCCATAACACAAGTTCTACTTACTTTGGGGCTAGATGATAAACTTAATAAATTTTTACACCACATCATTTCATTTATTGAACTATATAATAACATTGGTTATACAAGGCAAGTCGATTCTGTTTACAAATTTGGATTAAAATAATACACATAAATTACAAAAACTACGCTATTAATTCAAATAAGTTAATAAAATCCCTATAATATTCAAGTAATTGTCAAGAGCACACACTACCTGACCTCGTTGTCATGCAAAAATGAAGATTCTGCTAGAGTCATATCATATTCATGAACTCATTCAGACAAATGCATTTGCATTTTACAATGCATTGGCTTCAAATAATTTTTTTTTTTTTTTTTTTGAAAGTGCTTCAAATTTGATCTTTGAATTGGGAATTTATTATACATCACTATCTTGATATATAATCTCCTTGTTCAAATTCTGACGACATCGATGGTGGGCAGTGACGCAAAAGGTTCGATTCCCGCTACAGGACAAATGTTTGCCTGTTGTGCAGATATTTGTTCCGGGTCTGGGTGTTGTGGTACCTCGGTACTCGTAGTTCCTGATACCCATGATACAGGGAATCCTAGTGTGGGGTCAGGACTATGTATGTGTCTGTTGGGCGTTAATTTATTTATTTGAGTAGATGAATAAATCTAAATGTGTTCCAACAATTCTGGATCAGTGGGAATCGAGTCTTCGCCTCTGATCGACAATGCGTTTATTCCAATACCAATTCTACCATGAATCGAGTGACGCTGAGTCCGAATTTATTGGACTCAGCTGAATGGAAAGTACCCAATAAATTCGGGGATTTATTATTTCGGGAGATTGTGGACGGCCAAACTGGGCAACATAGCTGTTACTGGTAGAGTTGTTAGAAAAACCTTAGTTTTAGTCTTAGTATAGGAAATGGTTGTCTGGAACAAATCACTGTTTGCGATATGACCATCATTTGTAGGACAATTGTATAATAATAATACTGATATTTTCACACAGCATCATCTAGGGACAAGGTATGCAGAGCTTCTGTTATGGGAACTACATGACTGATATACTACTTATATTTTTTTTGTAAATACATCTATAGGAAACACCCAGACCCGAGACAAACATTTGCAGACCATACATACATTTGTCCCACGCCGGGCATAGAACCCGCAACCCTCTGCCTTTCAGGCGGGCCTTTGCCCACTGCGCTACAGAGGTCGTCAAAACCTCTGTATGTTTGTAATCTATACTAATAACAAAGCTGAAGAGTTTGTTTTTTTTTCTGAACGCGCTAATTTCTGGAACTACCAGTCTGATTCTTGAGGAAGTTACTTAACATCAGTTAAGTATAAGGTTACTTAACTGATGTTAAGTAACCTTATAACCTTCCTCCAATAAGATCCAATATCCTTCCCCAATTAATCCTAAGGGTCGTAGCCATCAGGCTACCGAGCAAAATAAGTAATGACGCGGTTGGGCGATGCGACGCGGTGGGTCGGCGCGGAAGGCGGCCGTGGCACGAAAGTAGCGCATAGTCATATTAATTTAAATCCGAAAATAAAGCATGTTATTATGATAACTCACTGTTAGAGTATTTAGTGGGATGTATTGGAGGATGGGCCTTATCGGTTTTGTTCCCCTGCCGCGGCGTCGGCCCCCCGCCGTCTAGTATCCCCTGCGCGAAGCCCCCCCAGTTCGCATCCCCAGTCTGCAGCTCCACCAGCTGCCCCAGGTTCATCTCCTTGGGGTACTCGTTGGTTTCCGTGCGCGGGTACGAGATTAAACCTTGCGTGTACAGCTTCTCGGCGAGTCGCATTGTCTCTTTCGCGTTTATTTTTAGCTTCCGCGATCCGAGCTTCTCTAGTTCCTGTAATTATGGATAATGTTTACTTAGCAACCTTTTAGAATTGCTACAGCACAATGTATGGCACAGCTTTTGCCAATTGTAATTGCAGGTACGCATTCTGAGAGACTATTGGAAAAATAAACTGGTGTTAAACGAAGACGCACGGCAAGGTAGACGATAAGGGTTCTATCTACGCCATTTGTCTTCAAAATCTTAATATGCTTATCATATTTTGTATGTTGTCTATTGTATATTTTTTATTTAACCTGTGTCGTCCCACTGCTGTTCTTCCCCAAATACTACCATAAAAAAATGAAATAATTAAATCCACTTAAAAATATAAATATTTCTCAAGAAGAAAACAATTCACAATCCAGATAAAATAGGCATACTAGTACTAGATGGAATGTCCAGCGAGAGCCAGAATAAGCGTGGGCTGGTGGGTAAAAATTTAACAATGGTAACCTGAAGGTCTTGCTTGTAGTTTTGATGTTATTGTAATAAAAAAAAACAGAAATTATGATCTTATGTGTGTATTGGAATGGTGTGATAGATGAGAGCGAGGTGATTGTGATATGTATGTGTTTGTGCCGGTGAGTATTTTCACTCGTACTCACGAGAACGGTAAGATAATTCGTGATAAGATTATAGAAAACTTCTGCCCACGGCCGCGTCCGCGTGGTACCCGCATAAAAAGCATATGTGTTATTCTGATGTATAAGCTATATTACTGTAAAGTTTCATCAACATCCGTTCAGTAGTTTTTGCGTGAAAGAGTAACAAACATCCATCCCCACAAACTTTCGCGTTTAATAGCAGTTGAATTTTAACTTACGACAGTGTCTAATGGCAGAGGTCTCCATTTAGACTTGGGTTTCGTCTTGACATCAACCACCTTAGCCAGCGGGTTCTCGAGGCAGATATCATGAAAAACTTGACAAGCGTCTTGATCGAAAAGGCGCACTCGTTCCCAAGTGAAGTCAACGCTCAGCCCGTTTACTGTGTGGTTTACTGGAAGGTACATTAACAAGATTTACATCGCCATCACTACATTAAGTAGCTGCAGATAACACGGCTGAAATTAATCTACTTCAAATACTCTTTGTCAACCGACAACAAAAAATGAGCAGGTTCTAAATTGCGTACTAATTTTAAGGATAGGGTAGGTATATACTTCAATGGTGGTTCCATATAAATTTAATGAAAAAATCCCACCCCCTTAAGGCTATGGGTAAAAAAATGGGGGATGAAATTTCATATTGGACTTTTTATCATGTTTTATTTGAAGTCAGTTTTATTTTTTCCTGAAATATTTTTTCTAAATGTCATCTTACTGACAATCTCAGACCCACTTGCGTGACACAGTTTGAAGATCTGTCACTACAATAATGCAGTACCAGTAAATTAACTCAAAAGTATCTGAAAGGTTAAAGGGTTAGGTTTAAGGTTAGTTGACAGCATTAAAATTTTGTTAAGCCTTTCTGAAATCGGCAGAATAAATTTGCACATAGAGCTGACCTCACAGAGCAGCTGTGAGGTCCTTTTTAAAAAGAATAACCAGTTTTGTTTCTTGTCTTTCTTTCCTGGCTTTGTCGCGAAGGAACATGCAGTTGGTAAAATTGAAGTTTCAAAGTGATCCTTGTGATTTTAATGTGTATAATATGAATTTTGACTTTGACCTGAGGTCGCTATTAGCGATGAGACCGCCAATTGTACTTCTGCAATTAGCTTTGTTTGAATTTAGAAGCAACATATAATTATGTGGTGTACAATAAAGTGTTATCTTATTAATCTAATACAGGGTGACCATGAAATAACCGGGAACACGACGAAGAAAAACATCAAACTATTTGATACTTAGGCATTTGTTCCAGGTCTGGGTGTTGTGGTACCATGGTAATGGTACTCATAGTTCCTGATACCCATGATACAGGTAGGTAGGTATGTAACAGATGAGGTATTAAAAAAAACTGGGAATTAATTTTTATGTATGTAATATTTTAAAATTTACCTTTTATCTTCCAAAAGGGCTCAGCCACAAAGCTCTCGACTGCCCTGTACCGCTCCACCACAAAGCCCAAGGTGGGGAACTGACATGAACCATAGCTGACCAGGCTGTCTGCCAACTTGCTTGGAAACACCTTCTGCAGCCTCAGGGTTTGGAACCTGGTGAATGCAGCACCTAACAATTCAATGAGGTGAATAACCATGATTCCTGTTGTTCAACTCGCATGATTCCTGTAGTTCAACTCACATGGTAGAGAGATATAATTTTTACCCGCGACGGAATGTACCCGTTTATGCGTTTGCCATAAGAGGTTGTTCATTTGTCTGTTACTATTATATCCGGAACGGCTTATCGAATTGTAATGCATTTTTTGCAATATTTTTTTTTGTCTTCCAGGATGGTTTATAGGACATACATTTTTCGAGTGGAAAATCCATTAGTGCACGACCGGGTTCGAACACACTACCTCCGGATCAGAAGTCGGGGTATCGCCCACTAGGCCAACACGGCCTATCAAACAACGTTTATTTTCAAACTCCAAAACATTTTATTTACTTAAATATAAATATAATTGAAACCGACGATATCGGTGGCGCGGCGGGCGAGTAACCGGCTGAGACGCATGTGGTACCCATGGTACTCCTAGTTCCTGATACCCACTACTGCATACTGTCATGATATAACATAATTATGAAAAAATATGTTTTAATGATTACAAACTTACACTTGCAATCAGATAATCGACCGTGACTTATATCGATGTATGGGCGAACATTTTTACAACTACAAAGTTAAGTTTGTCTTTTAATTCGACTTATTTTTTCGTTAGAGCAATGTTTGGTGAGAAGTCTTTATATGTGGATCTCTACCCACATTTAAAGACTTCATCATAAACTACGATTGTAGAACTAGGAACTTTAGAGTCAGTATTTCCTTGAGCATCCGCCTCCACTTTGAAACCCATGCAAACCTAACCTAACTACAGTGGAAGCAAAAATGGGAATAAAATTCTGGTGCTTTCTTCATGTTAATAACTTTTTTGTACAAACACATTTTTTAGGATTTTCTAGGATTGATATCATTTTTTAGGATTAGTATAGGTATAGGATAGGTATTTAAAATAGTCCCCCCCACCCCTCGGACCGCGCCTGCCATTTAGATCAGTTAGGTAACTACAACCTCACCTATTCTTAAATCTAGTTCCTGCCTCACATCCACAGCTTCACTGATATTTTTATTAGGCTGTTCCAAGTTCTGTAGTGCCCTCTTCACAGACACAGAAGTGATCTCAGAGAATTTGGCTCGGAATATTCTGAGATTATTTTTAACGGCAGTGCACACTTGGATGATCTCAAAACCTATGTTTTCTCCTTCTCTATCACAATCTGTCCAGATAATTAGGCCTTGGCAACCACGGATTTCTCTTTCTAGAGTTTTCTGCAATATGATGTAATGTTTTAAATTTTATTTTATATCAATAATAGAAATACACTTATAAGGTTTTAAAATTTTACAAATATTGTTTGTATATAGACTTCACCTTGATTTTTTCATAGTTTTCTGGACAATACTTGAAAACTGGTGCATCAAACAGGGCAAGTGGATTGCAAGATTGCCAGTGCTTGTATGCCCCTACAAACTCAAGAGCCAGTAGATGTCCAGATACCGAAGTCATCACCATTTGACTATTTTGTCCGCAGACCTCTGCTTCAAACTCATATATTTTGTTGTACTGCGATAGACCTTCCCGCTGCAAACAATATTTTTTAAATAAATAAATGCCCAGTATTTCTGCAGTAACAGTATGCAGTGGGTATCAGGAACTACGAGTACCATGGGTTATGGGTACCACAACGCCCAGACCCGGAACAAATATTTACAGAACATGCGTCTCAGCCGGTTACTCGCTCACCGCGCCATCGAGATCGTCGGTTTAAATTGTATTTATATATAAGTAAATAAAATGTTTTGGAGTTTGAAAATAAACGTTGTTTGATAAATTGGAGTATTTAATACCCGTCTTGAAGTTCCTCGGGATAGGTGTAGGGCAATATTTTTGGCGGCATCGTTCTTCTCTGCTACATTTAAATATTTCATAGTGTATGTTTTACATCGAAAGAGCGTTAAAACTGCGTAACTACACGAATATGCGTTAAAAACTTTTTGTTGGAGGTTACACCCATTCCGAACAAAAATGCTCATATTAATGCAAACGAATGTTCATGGCTTGTTTGAACTTTGAACTGTCATGTATGTATAGAAAGGTTATTCCCGTGCGGTTTTGATATTATTTCTATTACATTTTCTTCTCTTTCGAAATAATCGGAAAAGTAGTAAACACAGAGTACTTTTTAAAATAGTAAACAAACAATGAAATTGAATGAACGAAACATCCCGCCAGAGCCGCCTTCCACAGACAAACAATCCGCCCGCCCACAGCCAGAACAACAAGGAGACCCAGAGAAAACAAAACTAAAGGAATACAATGACAAAATAGCAGAGAATGTCAATAAATTATTGATTTTGCTAACAGGATCATAAATCATTATAATTTTTAGTCTGTTTTGTTTTGTATTTTCTTTAGCCTTCTCTTTTCATTGTTTTGAGAAAAATAGTTACCTACCTATTTTTATATCTGTTTGTTCTTCACGTCAGAATCAGAGCCTAGTAATAAAGTACGGAGACACCGATACAATGATAAACTTGCGCTCATTTGCGCGACAACCATTGAACTGCACAAAAATGTGTTTTCTTGTAAATTGTCTCAAACGTTTCAAGAGTTCTCAGCAGTGGCTGAGTCGCCAAAGGGCAGACCCTTACGTTGAAAAAGCTAAGATGTATAACTACAGGTAAGTTTAGCTAACTTTTTACTCGCTGTTTATGTACTACAGTTTATTGTATAAATAGCATTGGTCTTTGATTGTATCCAGATGCCGCAGTGCTTTCAAGTTGCTGGAAATAAATGAAAAAACAAATATTCTAACTCCTGGTTTGACTGTAGTGGATCTGGGCTCTTGTCCAGGCTCTTGGACGCAAGTTGCAGTTCAGAAGACAAATGCTGGTGGAGCAGACCCCACCAAACCTAAAGGAAAAGTACTTTCAATAGACAAACTGCAGACATTCCCTATAGAGGTTGGTATTAAGTACCTTCTTATACAATGTAATTGTTCAGAATTTAGAAAAACACAGTATAAGAAACAGTTTAAATTTAAGAAAGCCCTCTAGCTGTTTTTCATTATTGGGTGGAAAGGGATGACAATGCTCTAAGCATTGTTTTTCTTTGACTGTTTTTTAAGAGCAAGCTCATCTTATCTTTTTTTCCCTTCACTTAGCAAGGTTTGTGTTAGTGCCTACTTATTGTGTTTCCTCTTATAATAACACAATCAGTGTCATTGTTGTTATAATGAAAAATAAAAAGCTTATTATAATGACCTTGTTGATATCATCAGGCCTAAAGTAACATATATTAAAAATAGACAAAGGTGTAAAAATATGCAAACCTATCATCAGTAGCCTGTAGAAGTCCACTGCTGGACCCATAGGCCTCACCCAAGGAGTGTCATGATAACAATCCTTTGGAATCTCCATCCACTGACTTTTGTAACCTTTATTAGCTACAAACATTCTAATATAATAAATGACATTTTCCAGGGTGCAATAATTGTGAACCATATGGACTTCTCCACAATAGAAGCGCATGACAAAGTTGTAGAACTCCTCAACGGAAATAAGGTAGATGTGGTACTATCAGACATGGCCCCAAGTGCAACCGGGGTCAGGGAATTAGACAAAGATAGAATAATAGGTCTATGTTACATGGCCATTAGATTTGCTGCTCTTGTCACTAAAGTAGATGGAAACTTACTTTTCAAAGTATGGGATGGTAAAGAGGTGCCTATACTAGAGATGGATTTACTAAGATTTTATAAAAGTATCAAGATTTTAAAACCACTGGCAAGTAGATCAGAGTCATCCGAGAAATTTATACTGGCCAGAGGTTTTAAAGGTATTCAGAGGCCATTACAAAACGGTAGATGGGGGGAAAATGATTAAATGGGTTGAAAGTAACATGTAATGTAAATATTATAGCACTAGTTTTAAGCTTTATAAAAGTCTTCCACAATTTCATAACTAGTAATTAAGTAATAGTTTCTGTTACTACTGTCATATAATTATTAGTGTTACATTGTAAGAGTTATTGATTATCAGGTATGTATATTTTTTAACAATAATTCAAATGCATTAAGTACAAAAAATTCTATTTATTTTTGATATAGCATGATTTGTAGCATAATAGACATTTACAATATCTAGTCTACTTAGAAATATAAACTCTGAATATACAGATGAAAATGCACTCACGAATTTGGATTTAAACAATGATATTCCCTACCCTTATAACAACTTGATTTATTCCTTATGAGGATCACCAAAAAACAATTCTCTTCATTTTTCACAGTATGTTTGTGCAAAATTTGTTTTCTTTTGGGGTTTGTAGTATAGTTAAAATTTTGTGTAAATAATTAAAGTCACATTTTCTTATTTACAAAAAAAATGTTACGTTAATATGATTCTTGTCAAAAAGTTTGTGCTATTATCATGTTTCAGCTACTAGTACTATTAGTAGGTACATTTAGTTTCATTTTACATAAGAATATGTAGGCAGAATTGTTAGACTCAAGGCATAAAAAATGTAACCTACCTAGGGTATTAGTATCTATTTTTAGGTACCACTTGGGGGCCTACTTACCCTTTTTAAACATCCTACGTAAGTGCATAGATAAGTAAATAGTATGTTAGTAAATAGATGAATGTTAAGTAAAAGTGCAATCTATTTATCAACCTAAGTGTATTATATGATCTTCATAAGAGAAATAATCTTTCATAAATTTGCAAGTAGGTTTGTATATTTACGCTGATCATATACCCAAGTGTGAAGTAAGCAATTAGCACTTGTACATAATGTTCTAGGCTATGTAATGACAATGTAAATATTCAATCATACATTTCATGATAACAAATCTTATGTAAGACGTCTTATAATACTATAAAATTATAGATATGTGGGCTTACTCATCAGTGGGCAATATCGCCACAATTACTTTTTACAAGTTGTTGGAGATAGAGAGAGAATAAAATAATGCACACAATTTGTGGCGCACTATAGTGTGTAGGTACTTATGAAATATTGAAAATTACTACCTACCTACTGTAGAATCTCGCAAACAAGACATATTAAATAGAAACGTTCAGCTGAAATACAGTTATTTTTCTCTTCTATGATTTTGATGAGCTAAGACGGCGCTTTGAACCGAAAAATCCAAAAATTTCAACAAGCTGAGACCGGACTCAGTGGCTAAGTGACCTAGTGCCAAGGTTCGATCCTGACCTGAATTTATAATTTTCGAGATATTATAAAACATGTTTAGTGGGGCCTAGTCGACGTCTTCATGGTGATGGTAGATTGTTTATTACTGTAGTTTTAAGGTATGCTTAAACACAGATCAGGTTGAGACACCACATACACACAATCACTTCTTTTTTATTAAATTTCCTATGTATGCTTTTTTTGCTTATTTCTAATCGTAACCTCTTTAGGCAACTATACATACGAGTAGATTTAGTAAGTCGGACATCGACGAAATATGTGAACTTTATGATCCTTATATTTAAGAACTAGAACTATAATAAATATTTCATTCCATCTGTGTATGTAATCCCAGTCCATTGTTTAAACGAATTGCGTCCTCGTGGCATGCGAGAGCTTGTTGATCTGCGCGGCGGACAGTAGGCTGGAGTGCGCGGTGTGGTCGAGAAGCAGCAGCCTCTCGCCGATTGCATCGTTGGTGCTGTTGCGCTCGGCGCGGCAGCACCCCGTGCCTGTCTCAAGGGCGAAACTGCTCACGCAGCAGATGGCGTATAGGTAAGTCGATGCTAAGAAGCCGCTGAAGCAACCTGAATTAAAACTTAATTCTTACAACGTTTAAAAACATGTATTTCCATCTCCGATTGCAGTGGCCCTAGTGATTTATGGCGATAAAACCTATCTAAGCAAACGGATAAACAAGCTCCTTAGCCTCCAATTCTCCAGATTGAAATGACGGTATCTGAAGCCATAAAACCTATCTAAGAACTCTCTTTGAAGACATACAAATCGATTGAAAAAATAGCATTTCAGTAGGATAGGCCATTTCGGATTAAAATGGTAACAAACAAACTTGCATACAATCAACCAATCCGGCAAACGGATAAACAAGCTCCTTAGCCTCCAATTCTTCAGATTGAAATGACGGTATCTGAAGCCTATCGCAGATAAATTATCATGATGTCTCTGGATGCCTCTTCGAACGACACAAATACCGAATCAAATTGAACTATTATTACATAAACAAGGTTTGAAAGAGAGAAAAGAAGCTGGATAGTCACGATAGAGCGTAGTGTGTCCGTAGAAGAAGTTGAGGAAGGCCGGGTTCTTGTTAAGGTGCCTATTTTGTTAGTACTCACGGTAGAGCGCATTGTGTCCGTTGAAGAAGCAGAGGACACCGGGGTCGTTGTCGAAGTAGACGATCGTCGTCCCAAGCATCACGGCGGCCAAGCACGCGGCGCAGATCCACGGGATCATATATCCTCGCTTGTACCGCACGGCGCCGTGCAGCAGCGAGATGGAGCACAGCAGGTACACGGACGTCAGGATCGTGCACGTGTACAGGATTATCACGGTCACTGGGAAATTATGTATATTAAAAAATGAAATTATTGTAGTATGATTTTAGGATACATATGTAGGTATTACTATTATACCATGTACTTTACTTTTCTCCTGCTGGTTTCAGCATTTTAACAGCCTTTAGAGGCTCTTTCTCATTTGCCAGTCAGCTTATCGGTTACAATCACCTCGAAACGGGGACCGAATCGTCCAGATTTCCCCAACTCGTTGTTGTTCCTAATATCTGTGCTAAGACCGCAGCAGTCTAAAATACTTCTGTTTCCTGACTGTTTCCTTATTAGACATAAGAGTGCGACAGAAATTATAAAGTCTTCTCTTCCTTGGACAAAACTATCGGTGTTCATGAGATTGTTTTTACTATACTAAGTAGCCTCAATCGAGCGACCTGCAAAATCGGGCAGCTTTACAAAGGTATCAAAGAAACTCACCCGAAACTAGGTGTTGAGCCTTCGCGAACCGCCGCTGGTTGTTGAACTGATCACCCACAAGAAACTTGAGCGTAGCTCCGTAAGCCATCTCATATAAACCACGTCTCTCTGCGTCGTCTTCCATATCGTTATGTAGCGTTGATAACATTTGCCCCACATGAGTGATGCCAACTAATGAAGTTATAAGTAAGAAAGATGATAGAGTCTGCAATGAGAAACAATTTATTGTACTACATTAATTAGTATTGTACCCTAGAGAAGTGTGGCGTAGAACCCTATTTGTAGTCATATGGATTACATACACCGCATCACAATCGGTTTCGGCAATAATTGGTAACAGGAAAACTTAAAAAAAAACAACGTCCTCTTATTAAATCATGACTAACCAAAACCATTTGTCAAGTGTCACCCGAGCGAGCAAAATAACGTATGCTGTGAGGAAATGATAGAGTACTTACAGGATTGAAACCGTAAACTTTAGACTGCAAACTAAATCGTAACAAATAATTATTAACAACCGACTTCAAAAAAGGGGGAGGTTCTCAATTCGACAAGTCATTTCACTGATCAAGCGGTGCCTAAAATATTGATAAAGCTAACCGTACCTACTTAAATACTTTTTCTGTTCTGTAGAATAAGGATAGGAACCGCAATAAACAACTTGAAAAATGTACTTACGATTTGATGGACAGCAATTAAAATACAGCCTTGACGTAGATTGAAAACATCCATGAAACTAGTTAGGCCAGTATACATTTTGTGTGTTATATAACAGTCTCCTCCTTTCATGAACATTTTTACTTCTTATGTCACTAAATGCTCAAGGAAATAGATATTGCACAATTTGCATTGTTAAGACACAGCCCCCAAACCACCAAGTGGAGTTTAGATGGGATTTTGCGCATGCTCGAACCTATCGATTTTGTTTGCTAGAGACGCGCATGGCTTTGCCGTTATAGGGGCGGTGGTTGGTTACCTACTTTTCCAACAGAGCGAGGTTTCTTTACAAAGAGCCACCTCTTAAGGCGTAGGTATATGTG
Source organism: Perizoma affinitatum (assembly GCA_961405105.1). NCBI lineage: Eukaryota > Metazoa > Arthropoda > Insecta > Lepidoptera > Geometridae > Perizoma > Perizoma affinitatum. The sequence goes on from OY560199.1 coordinate 4,745,260, forward strand.
AATTGAGCTTAATATGGAGTTCTTATAAACCTTTTTTTTCAGTATTTTTTAATTAAAAAACTTTAAAAATTTTAAAAGTTACCTTTTTTTATTATCAGAAATAAATATGCAAAGTACCCCCTGTTTTCGTTGTTAATACCGTTTTTCTTCTAAACTATCAATCAGATAATTTTATTTTTGCCATCAGCATCTATATCTATCTATCTATATCATAATAAGAATGTAACATGTCAAATTCTGTACATTAGATATTTAAAAAAAAAATGTGGAGTATACTCTATAATCGATACTGAATCCAAAAATAAAAATTTTAAAAATGTTGTCTGTCTGTCTGTCTTTCTGTATCTGAAACGCGTATCACGGCTCAACTACTAAATGAATTCAAATGAAACTTGGCATGATTTGAGTTCATACTACGGGGCAGGACATAGGATATTTTTTATCCTGAAATTCAGCACGGTTCCCCTGGGAGAGGGGATGAAAGTCAAAATGTGTCCGATTTTATTCATTCTTTTTTTGTTAGAAAGGAGATACTTTAAAGATTGTCCCGTAAATATTTCAAGGTCATCGGGTTTGTAGTTCAGAAAAAACAGACATTACAACCCTCAGTATTAGGTGCAAATAACTTGAAACCCGGAATGTACAGGAACCTTTGAACGTACGGCTCCATCCTAATCTGGTGTAAGCACTTTATCGTATAAGCATAATGGATAAGACATTTTGTCAAAGTCAGACCACCCCAAATTAGTCAGATATTGCCATACGATCATCATTATACACAGTATGGACGTCCATAATAACTTGAAACCTAGAATGTATAGGAATCTCCGAGTATAAGTCTCATCTTAAGCTGAGTAGGTAGTCCTATTGTCAAAGTTAGGAACGCCGGCCAGAACGTAAAACCTGAACGTTTTTTTTACGTAAAAATTACAAAATTATATTCCATCATTTATGTAGTTTTTAACCGACTTCAAACTTTTTGTGATTTTGTTACGCGATATCTTCCCCAATTGTAAACCGATTTTAATGATTCTATTTTTGAATCCTGAAGACAGACCGTCTTCCGAGAAATACAATCTGGGAGTTTCCAAATCCAAAGTAAAAAGCTCCTTTGTTGATAAGAGTGCTTCACCGCAATCTACAGCGTTGCTTAATATGAGACAAACTGTGGTCAAATGCGAATAATTAGTCGGCAGGGATGGCAATCGCGAACGAAGTCGCGGGTACAGCTAGTAATAAATAAAAATAATATATGTTTATTTCAAGCCACAGAAATCATAAAAATTACTAAAATAACATACAATTGAAATTATTATAAAATTAAAATGACACACACAGAGACAATACAGATAACATGCATACTCGTACATGGACAGTTGGGACCGTCCGTGACTGGGGCAGCAGCGCCTGCACAAGTTACGATCGTGTGTGCAGGCTTATCCAGTGCTTAGAATGGTGTTGGGAACTTGGGACTGCCGCGCAAGCGTTTCAAAAGCGACGCACAACGCTATCTCATGATGGCGTGGAAGCCGTCAGTATGCACCTCGCCGAACATGCCTGACGCACTACAGAAACGCGGCAACCCCATCAGCACTCTAAAACTATTATTATACTGAACACGCAAAGCGTTTTACGCCCTTTTTTGTATATGCAACACACAGGCTGCTTGTGTAAAGTATAGGCTTTAACGTTACTTCCACATCTGTGGAACTGCGAGAAAACCTGCGAGCCACCATATTACAACGGCCAACGCCCTGCGCTCCTTCTCTATGTCAGCGTTGTCATCTAGATCCTCGGTGAACCAGTGACCCAGATAATTAAATTATGATACACGTTTAAGAGGAGCACCGTCTAGCTAGGGTGATAGGTGATACATTTAAATAGTTTTTGGAGCCAGCCCTAAACACCATTAACTCACTCTGTTTAGTATTATATCTGAACCCAAAAGCCCCCGCATAAGACTCACACGCAGTAGATTGCGTGGGCTCGAATTGAAGGGCTCAGTAGCACCATATCGTCGGCATAGCTGATGTTATTCACACAGAGACCATCTATGTGACATCCGACTTTGGTGCCACTGAGCTCCTCAATCAAATGGTTCATGTACAAGTTGAAGAGACTTGGAGAAGACCCCCCCCCCCATGTCTCACCCCGCACTTCAACCTGTACGTGTCCGAGTAGGAGTCCGCCCACACTGTTTGTTTGATGACTGTATCAAAAGCGAAAAACAGAAACTAACTCTTGTGGTAAGTCCGACTCGTGTTTAAGCTTCTCCCACAGTAAGTTATATGACACAAGGTCGAATGCTTTAGAGAGGGCATACACTGGCGTTTTTCTAGCAGTAATGTACTGAACAGTTTGCTTGAGACATAAAATAGCACTTTCTGTCGATAAATCTGGCCGAAAACCAAAATGTGTATCATTCAGTTCTACGTGTCTACGTAAGTGTTGATCAAGCAAGCTGTCCAGCACCTTAGCTACAATAGTAACCAGTGATATTGGCCTGTAGTTATACAGGTCCGAAAGTCACCTGTTTTATTTTTTACAATGGGCACTATTGTAGTGTACAAAGAATAAAAAGTACAGATAACACCCTCGGTAGATGTGGGCGTACATCTACCCAGGATGTTATCTGAACTGGCATGCTGCAAGTGTTCGATGCTGAGATAGTTGTGTCCTAGGGATTTACCACGTACCATCTTTTTAATAACGCCTGCAACATCTTTAGCAATCTTAAAGTCAGGTTATTGGTGCGACACACCTCATCAAACACCTCAGCCGACGATGCAAGTAGCGAGTCAACTCTAAAGTGCGACTTAAAGGCCTTAGCTATCTCGGCAGGATCGTGCACCCCAGCAACGCTCACGGGAAGGCTCGGCTTAGGGCAAAGTCGATTTGTTATTTCCCAGAAGAGTTTAAAATTCTTGTTAGTATGGTGCTGCGAAATAATGTCCATTTTGAGTTGTTGCTGGTTGTTTTGACACCATTTCAATCTTGACTTAAAAATTATTTTCGACTCGACCATATCATTGTAAACTTGCCCCGCACTAGGTTTACCATTAAACTTATGATTAATCTGAGACAGAACCATTTTTTTTTTATATTTTCATGTTTATATTATATTTTCTGTTTATTTGATTGTGTAAATATAATATCAGTTTTTAGTGTGATAAGGTCGTTATGATTGCACCTCGATCCTTTGCCATATATTAAGTATAGAACATAGTTTTGCAAGCGCATTCCCCTCATGTTAAGTGCGTGTGCACCGTATAGACTTACGTTCACACGTAGTTGTGGTAAGGCAATGAGCGGAATTGGCTCTACAACGGCCGATTTTATGTAGATACGGTGGCGAATACTAATTCCATTGATCTCCAAATCACAAGGCACGTCGATTGTCAATTGACAGCGTTGATTTGCTGAACCTTGACCGATTCAATTTGGACCTGATGCTGCGTACAATGGGTGAGGTTATCGTCGAATTTCATTAGCTGTTCCCTCCAGGTGGGCTCATGGTACAAAGCTCGGTTGTCTGCTGAACACAGAAAATGGTCGCCAGCTGATAATGGGCGGGACAGTTTCACAATCGATAAGTATTTCATTCCTTTCACCTAGAATTAACGATATTTGGGGCACATGGCTAGGGTTTTATTTTCGGATTGATGGAAAATTGGTAAGGAAGTACATTTTAATATAGTTAGAACAATTATCAGTAATAGGAATTTTTCTTGATTTTTAACAAGTTTTTTTCATTAGGCCAATACACTAAGCTTTCAGAGTTAGAAATCAATTCCAAATGATACAAAAATTCTGTTGTGTTCACAATAGATGAATGTTATAGAGACTTTACTTAACTGATCTCACTTAGCCTGATAAATATAGTATGAAAACTGCTTGTAAAAACATTGAACAATTCTTAAACGTAAGTAAAGAAAATTATACTGCTTTCATTAGCTGCTAAATCATATAACATTATTTCTGTCTGTTCTAGGCGATTACACTAACAGTATTTTGATTAATGGTTTCAGTTTAAGTTATGAAGCTGTCAAACATTTTAGAGACCAGAATTAATTTCTTAGAGATTAATATAGTTTGATCATGACTCAGTTCGGAAGTAAGTTTATTGGATTTATAGTATAATGTATTTTATTGCAGTTGAAGGCGTTACTGAAGTCTAACAGGGAAATAATAGTGAGTTGGCGATTGTCGATAGCATACCTGGTGTCATCAGTAATTTTTATAAGAACAGTACAAGTACTATGTATATGTGGCCAGTTTGTACTAAGAACTTTTTTTACATATTTCTGTCTTTTTATTCGATTGATGAAGCGTTCCTCTAAATAAGTCCATGAGTGTATAATAACGACAAGTTTTAGGAAACAAAAATGGAACTCAAACTAAGCACATTTTATACAGTGTATATTGCCGGAATTAGTTGATCAGTGACTTCCAAGTAAAATGAAGAACAGAGATCCAGAATACAGAACCCAGACTATAAACCTAAAAAAAAGAGAAGATAAACAAAACACAAAAAAAAACATATTATAAAGAAATTAGCTTTTAGTGGCTTTGGTATCACTGCGGCCGTTAGGCCTATTGTGATCTATAAAGAAATTACAAAAAACACTAACTAGCAAGAAGCGGTTACGGTGATTAGAGTAGAAATTGGATCGTCACCAACAACCAATCAGTTACCACTCACCCATCCATTTATAAATGAAGACACTATTGAACAATATGATGAACCAGACCCAAAACGAGTATGTCTCAGACAATTAAACTTCTTTGAATATTAATAATAAATGGTTCTTCATTCACCTATGTAATGTAATATTTTTATATTACGGGGCGTAAATGGGGTGAATAGGGACAAAAAAACATTATTCTTATCAAACCGTATGTAGTGAACCGAGGCCTGGGTGAGAGCATGTTCTGCTACTGCTGATTTATTCGTGTCCAGGTTTTTCACACTCCGTATGTGTTCCGTCAGTCTGGTAGCGATGTTGCGTCGAGTTTCACCTATATAACTCTTGCCACAGTCGCACGGAATATTATATACACCAGGTACGCTTAGAGGATCACTGTCTTTTGGGGACCTTAGGTAATGTCGTATCTGGCCCGGAGGTCGAAAAATAGGCTAAATATTATATTTTCGGCGTAGGAAATAACCAATCTTGTCCGTTACTCCGCGTATAAACGGAAGATAGACCGGAGAACGTTCTGCTGTGGGGGTTCTTCTACATTCATCTACATACATGCGAGAGCTCTGTTTATCAGCGTTCTGGGCACGGACATAAGATGAGATGGATGATGATGGGGGTCTGCACGTAGATACTGATCCTTGTGAGTAGGTCCTGATGATCCAAAAAGTCAGTCAGTCCATTCTCTGTTATAATGGCGAACACATCATCCACATAGCGCCACCAAGCCGGTCCCCGAATTTCAACCGAGACCAGGGATGAGGGATTTCACCATCCGGACAGTTTTCAGGTTCGTCTGGAGAGCGACACGGTCAGCGCGGTGTGTACGCAACCTTACGTCACCGATGTATGCGACGAAGAACGGGTAGCTGCCTCACCTCCACCGCTCGCGCCGCCGCTATCGACCGTCGAGCGTGGCCGCGGACGGTGAACCACGATAATTTTAATTCCATAACTTATACAAAGTCCAATATGAATTTTCGTCACCAAATTTTTCAACCTTAGGAGTGGGATTTTTCATATAATTTCTATTGGACCACCCTTGAAGTATATTATAACATACCCATTAAAATAGGTTCACGAATTGACAACCTCCTCCTTTTTGAAGTCGGTTGATAATAATTAAATTGCGAAATTCACGATACTTTTTCAGTCCAAGTTTTACGGTTTCTATCCTGCCGTTGTTATAACATCAGATATTTACGTGCTTACGTTATTTTGCTCACTTGGGATGACTCTTTCGAATAAAAAACAATAAAACTAAACGTTATGAAAACTTATGTGAAAACTTATATAACTATGGGACGACCCCGAAATCATAAAAAGAATCATCAAAATCGTTTTACAATAAAATTGGCGAAGGTATGTAACAAACACACACGATAAAAAAAACATAATTGTGAAACTCCTCATTTTTTTCAAATCTGTCAAAAATAAAATGTCAAATTGAGAACAAACGACAATTTTATTGCTATATTATAGGTTGAAAGACTGCTATAGCTGATCACGACAATGATGCTGTGTTATGGAGAGAGTGATTTGCTGAATTAACCGAAATGTAACTAGTCGCACTAGTACCAATGCATTTCTTTATATAAATACTTTTACTTGGTAAGTATATTATAAGAGTAAAATAATAAAAGAAAGAGTTCATTTATAAATTAGTTTTATTCCACAACTTACTAGTGTAGTTATAAAGTTATGACTGTATCAACCTAACCCAAACTTATAGCTGGCATTAGTGTTATGTATTTGGATTATGAATTATAACTAAAACTATCACATTACATAAATAAAAGTTACTCGAAAGTACATTATATACATAATTATAAATTGATTTTTTGTTTCAATATAGGTTAATCTAAATAGATCGAAATCTAAATAGATACACTGATTAAGTTACACTGATTGTATTTAGTATGTTCATCAAGAGGTACCTATTCCCTCATTTACAAACATATTATATAATTATGAAACATATTCTGTAAGGAAACGTCAGTGTGCTGCCTGTATAAGGATTGACTTTTGTCGTCAATATTAATCTAGGATAACATAAAAACAAATACACATGAACAAAGTGCAAAAAAAAATTAAGATAAGTAGGTAAGTATTACTGATTTCAAATTCAATAATAACTCAATGTTTTAGTAGCTAGGGACGGATTAAACCAAAACATTTGAAAATGAAAATTATATCATACTGCTTAAAAATCGATACGTGAAAACGTTTAAAAGTAAATGCAAAATAAACACTGTATTGTTACATACTAAACTCTACACAACCAATATAACTTCTAAAAGGAAAAATACTTTGAAACCAATAATTACTTTTAACAACTTACATGTAGATAAATAATATATTTCTGAAAATAGCCAATATCCACGTTATAATTTAGACAAATTTTTGGTTGGCTACCGTATTAGATTATATTAAATTAGCCAAATTATTTACACGATATAGAACTTACAATACGAAATAGCTTATATATAATGGACATGTGACTTCATAAAGGCTAGATATCCAAATTCCATAGTATTTATGCTTAATTATTACGAAAGCTTACAATTTTCAACAATGGGAGAACAATATTTACAATAGTGCCATAGTTAATTTGGTACTATTTAAACTGCGTTTTTTCCACCTCTAAAGCGAAAAAAACTCATTACCTTCACTAAGGTTAAGGGTAATCCTTTTTTACCTTATTTCCGAAGTCAATCATGTTGAGATGAATACATTTAAAAGGAATTACCAATGGATATTTAGCCTTACCTTACACGAATACACAATAATAATTCGTAATAATTATTGAATCTGCATAAGTATGAGGCGCCAGTTCATGGCACTTGTGAGATTTGTATCATTTTATCACCGAGTTACAGCCTATCCACAACTTATTTCTAGTCAGAATCAGTATTTTTTAGAACAAGTTATATGGCGAGCTTTGGTTCTCCGACTATGGTAGTTGACCGTACTATGTTAAGTGATTTACATAGTTTACAAAACGCAGTAATCTGATATACCTATCATCTATATAAACGCCACTATCTTATTAGGGCGCAGGACGCTCCTGGTGGCGTGTATCTTGTCTGTGATGGGCCATCACCGGCAGGTGCTGAGTAGCACACAGACATTGTACTGCACTCTTCGACAAACAGACGTACAAAATTGAACTAGCGCCCTTTAAAAGGTTTAATCGCGTTGTTTTATTTTTGAAATTTGGAAGATAGGTTTATTTTAAAACGTAAGCATGTGCTAAGAATAATACATATACATTTTTTTTTTTTTTTTTGCTTGATATTTTCACACAACATCATTTAGCCCCAAAGTAAGCAGAGCTTGTGTTATGGGAACTACATGACTGATATACTACTTTACTTATATACTTTTTTTATGTAAATACATATTTATTATAGATAGAAAACACCCAGACCCGACAAATATTTGCAGATGCAAACATTTGTCCCGCAACGGGAATCGAACCCGCAACCTTCTGCGTCTCAGGCGGGTCTTCCCCCACTGCGCCACAGAGGTCGTCACATTGCAGAAGCTGCAAAATAGGCAATTGCCATTTTTGCCGAGGCCACTTAAACGCAACCTATTTGTATCAAGCTCGATGAAAGAGATACAAGTTCAAATAAGGCAAACAAAGAAAAAGTGAGGAGTTGGGGGTGAGGAATTTTGTATAAGTCTTTGTTCTTTAAAGTTAGAAACATGAAAATTTGAATTACAGCTACTGAACAAAAAAATAATGACGCGTTTCATGGTCGCCTACTTTAGGTAGACAAGATATCTAACACTGCCCCCGATAGTTGAAAAAGCGAATCTAAATTTATTTTCGCATTATAGTTACATATATTGCCGGAATCAGAAAAAAAAGGCGCATTCGCCTATATTTTTAATATTTTTCTGTCGGTGTGATTTTAGCACAACAAAATAATCAGCCTCTGCACACATTTTTAAAACTGATTGAAGATAAAAAGACTTAACTTCATTTAAGTTATTTGTTGCAGTTCACCAAATATTTTGTTTATGCATCTGCCGCGCCATTTCTAATACCTAATAGATTCGTGCGATAAAGAACTATGTTCTGCGATAATTACAGTGTGATTTAGTTAAGTTAGTGTACATATTTTTTTATAAGTACGTTATCTACGAAACTTTAAACAATGAGTGCATCCATTTGGGAACATTATGAAAAAGTCCCAGAAAAGACTGCGGCAATGTGTATATTATGTAAAAAAGAATATTCATATAAGACTTCTACTACCAATTAACCCATATATGCCCAAAAGCACGAAAACGACCCAAACTTTCTTCTCCCGCATGGATGCCTCGAAAATGAAAATTATTAATAATAAATTGGGTTTAACGCCATCTTTTTATTGTATGATAAACTAGCTAATTATTCGATGCAGTTCACATGTCAAAACAGCTCAATTTCGGTGGCTTAATTGTAGTGCAAGTTGTGACTTGATTTTTATCACGAAATTTATGCACCGGCTTCGAGAAAAATGTAAGTAATTATTTATTTATAAAGATTTTAGTTTGTGTTTTTGAATTAATAGTAAAATAAATATATAATATAGTTACACGAGTAATAAGTTCTGTGTAAAATAAAATTTTCACCCCGTTACTTAGAACGAATATTTTGATGGACGAAAATACATCGTGAGACATTCGGTTATGTATGCTGTAAGCAAAGATTCGAACACGGGGTTTACTCTATCTTCTGATGATATTTACTGCTTCATAGGGATACTTATTCTCAGTGGCTACGCCCCCCTGCCGAGACGACGAATGTTTTGGGAAATAAACGAGGACACACTCATAATGTTCTTGTCTCAAAATCCATGCGACGCAATTCGATTCGAAGAGATCTTTCGATACCTTCATGTTGCTGATAATGACAATCTGCGCCCAGGTGATAAAATGGAAAAAGTGCGGCCATTATTTGAAAAGATGAATCAAAAGTTTTTAATTTATGCCCCCATTGAGAAAAATTTCAGCATCGACGAGTCAATGATCCTGTATTTTGGTCGGGTGCCTAAATGACTCCTTTGCCAACGCGGCCACATGATCGTGAAAGGTGAGCTTTCGAATGTGAAATTTCGTAAAATTCGAAGGTCGAATGTGACTCCTAAGTCCTTTATTGTGTTACTTCTCATAATGTCTACGTTTTCAAGTTTATAAGCGAAACTGATTGGGTGCCACATTCGGCCAAAAGTCATCGCATAACATTTCCCTACATTAAATTCCATTTTGTTAAGAATACTCCAGTCGTAAACCGCATTGATGTCAGATTGAAGTGCCAAACAATCTTCTTCAGACTTAATTTCTGTGAAGAGCTTTAAGTCATCGGCATAGAGCAGGCACTCAGAGAGTTCATTCTCAGTATACTGTGACAACTTTTTCACATCACCCTCACTGTTGAGTGACTTACAACGCAAGAATGTGAAAATAACAGGAACTGCTCGGCAGAACAGAGTGGACAAATGTCCACTGCCTGCCTGATGTAAAGTCGTTCAAAAAAGAGGCCAGAGGATTTTATGACTACCGATTTGATCGGAAAGATGGGATTTGTGCAGTGCACTGGAATGACAATAACGTGGTGACTCTTTTGTCAAATGAGTTTGGCGTCCAACCTATTCAAAAAGCTAGCAGATACTCGGCAGTCCTCAAAAGAAGGATTGAAATTGATCAACCGAATGTGGTCGCCCAATATAATAAATTTATGGGCGGCGTTGATCGACTCGATGCCAACATTGGCACATATCGCATTGCCATTCGAGGCAAGAAGTGGTACACGTCCATCCTGACATGGCTGGTTGATGTTACAGTGAACAACTCAGCTCTGCTGGCTAGATCAATGGGAGCAAATGTCAATACCTTGGAGTTTCGCAGGTCAATAGCAAGAACTTTGCTATTGAAGTATGGGACTGACAAAACTCGACCTGGGCACCCTGCGAAAGTATCTTTAGCCGTGAGGAGACACGCGGCTAATCATATGATTATGGTCACCCAGAACAGAAAACGATGTGCTATTTATAAGAATAAAACAGTAAAAATGTGTAGTACATGTTGTGTTAATTTACTTGACAAATGCTTTGCAAAATTCCATGCCTAACCTGATGTTTCGTGGTTTTTTATGTGATGATCACCTGGTGCCTAAGCTATATTATTGTTGATTTGTTTTGTTCGGTTATGTTCCTAATTATTTTACATACTAGTACATTGGAAAAATATAAAATTTTGTCGTTTAAAAATAACATACTGCGTTTAATTTACCCATACATTTTTCACTATATTGTCGAACCGTTATTTGCCCGCGGGATCGATAGTGACCCTTAAAAAAAAGGTACTTTCAGTAACTGAAACTCAAAATAAAAAAATATGGGTCTAATTATATTACTTTATGAACAACAAAAATCGGAGACCTAAATCTTTCTGGGCATATATGGGTTAAAAAAACATTTACATCATAAGCATTTAAGTGCTTACCAAAGCTTTCTGACTGCAAACAATCGTACAAGAGTGGCTCCTGTTACAGTTACAACAGAAAATAGACAACTATCAGCTTACGAATTGGTACTAGCATCTGGCTCCAGATTCCAGTCTGCTTCGGGGCCAGAGATAATCCACCCAGCATTTATTCATGCTGTCCAACCTTTGGGATCGCAACCATGCAAGCAGCAACAAATAACCGCCATGTAGGTTGTTTGGTACCTCGCAGATTAGATCCACAGCGTAAAAAGATAATAAATTAGTTCAAATGACTAATTTTATTATCTTTGAATGAAATATAATTAGATTTACGAAAACAACAACGCTACCACAAACAGACTACCAACCATTTTCAGTAGTCGAAGATACAGGATTTAGAATATTTGTGGAAACTTTGAATCCAAATTACGAGTTGCCAAATCGGAAGTTGATATCAGGAACCCTTATACCAGGCCAGTATTTGGAGTGTAGAAATAAAATAATGGAATGTTTCAAAATGCTACAAAGGTTTGTCTAACTACGGACTGTTCGACTTATTTACATATGGATGCATATATGGCTGTAAATGCTCATTTCATAACAGACTTTGAACTGAAAATGGTGTTGCTGCATTGTGAGCATTTCATTGGTTCTCATACTGCTGATGATTTGGCTAGAGCTTCAAAAAATATAGCATTACAATGGAAAACTAATGACAAAATTACTCTTGTCGTTTCCGATAATGCACAAAACATCAAAAGTGCTGTACAAAAAACCGGCTGGGTATTTTTCGGCTGTTTCCTGCACAAACTAAATTTAGTTATTTTTGGAAAATGTGAAAAAAATCGTATCTCTATTCAAAAAGAGTAATTTTGCGACAGAGGCATTCATAAAATAACAAACTGATTTCGAAAAAAAATCTTAAGAAGTGCTTAAGATTTTTTGATTCAGGTTGATTCAGTTCGTTCTGACAAGGTGGAAGTCAGTGTATTATATACTGGAGAGATTCTTAAAACTACAAGGGGCTTTACCTATTATTACCATTGCGATGTGGGAAGACAAGTGTGCATCATTTTAAAACCGTTCCAGGAAATCACACGAATTATGAGTGGTGCGCATTATCTCACTGCGAGTTTCGCAATAGTGATTATAGATGGCCTAAATAATAGCGCTAATGAAAAATAAGCCTTTCTTTGGCGTGGCGAAGACCTTTCTTAAGAAGAAAAGGAGGACAATATGCTTCTCGGAGTATGTACATTCCTAGACCCTCGGTTCAAGATTCATGCCTTTCTAGACCAGAACCAAGCAGCTGAAGAAGTAGCACCTACCGAAGATACTTGTCGGCGCGCATATTTAATCAAAGAACAGGTTCTTAAGTTAAAATCAAACTAAGAGAAAAACGAGAACTGCCTCTAGGCGAACAGGAGTAGCCCTCCTGTAGTTGTGATCGTCCCAACCGCAACACATTCATCTACACCTACTGTAGATGACATGGACGATTTATACTGTGGGGCAAAATTTATAAACCATTGCGGCAATCACAATCACAACCATTGAGAAAATTATAAGAAAAATGCTAGGGGAAAATTGTTTGAAAATTATATAAAAAGACGTGTGTTATATAGAAAATTGCGTGAAAGCTATCAAATTGTTTACTTCCTCTGTAGGTACCTGCAACCTACTTTATAAGAAATATATTATCATTTAATTCACACAAGAGCTCAATGATGAAACTTTAACGATTTTCCTGCTTTAAGGCAACCCCAAGGATACACCATGGTAAGTTTTAGCACTATATTAGATTGACAATTTTCAAAATGTCACCTCCCTCCCGCTTCAGTCGTTAAGTGATAAGTGGTACTGGAGATGTTTTGAAATTTAAAAAATAGTATTTTTTTTATAGAGACATTATTGAGCTCATGAGGATTCAATGTTGAAAATCGCGAGTATCTCAAGAATACCTGTCTTCAAGAATATTTTAAATCGATGTACCCTGGAAACGAGAACAGACTATTCTGTTATTTTATATGGCAATAATATCAAAATGTAAGTGTTTGTGGCGCCCTCTGTTACGGCGTCTGTAGTACTATAAATAAAATTATTACTGTTCTGAAAGACAACGTGTTTTACTAATAGGTTATGGGCGATCTCGTTTTTCAGTAATTTATCTGAAATTACAGTTGATTATTTTTCCGACCCAAATATCGACCAATAGAATTGCACCATTCGACGTCACGTGGTACAACCTACATGGTATTATACTGATAATTTTTTGAAAATTTTCTCTGGTAGTTGCTATATATAAAAAACAAAACATGATCCAGTCAAATTAACCACACGTCAAACTGACAGGTTGAATTCAATTGTGAAAATTGGAGATTTTGCATGAAAATGAGTCGATTTGGAGTTTGTTCTCTGTCCACCATCGATAAAAAAGTCAAAGGAAATGTTCCCATTAATACGGAGAAGGCAAAAAAAACAGTTTGGAACCAATTTACTACTTTTTGTACTGAGAGGGAATACACATTGAGTGCTGAAACGAGTGAAGCGCAATTGGCAAACATTATGAAAGATTACGCTTACAATATGAAGAAAATGGATGGAGAAGACTATAAGGAAGGTACAATAAAAACAATGTGGAATCAGACTGCCAAATTACTTCAAGAAAAGTATTTGAACGATTTCGACATCAAAATCAACCCATTTTCGGATGCTGCATTCAAGACCGCTCGAGGAGCTCGTGATGCCAAGCGTAAGGCTTTACAATCTATTCCGGAAAAACGGAGGGCAAGTGCAGCAGCGTTGGAGGAAAAAGATTGGGATGCAATGACCACTGTTTGGGACGAGGAAACTCCTGATGGCCTCCAGAAAAAATTATTCATGATAATATCAGTGGAATTGGCTTGGAGAGGTGGTGAGGGCAGCATGGCGTCAATACATCACTTCAAGGCAGAACAGCGAAATGACGGGGAAACAACTGGGAGAATTGAATACAATCCAATTTTCAGCAAGACCACACAAGGTGGTGATAAAAAATTATCAGACAGCAAGTGGCTGGTGGAGAATCGGGAAATCCCTGACAAGTGCCCAGTGAGACTGTTCCAGAAATTGAGAGAGAAGAGAGATGCCAATATCAAGAGCGACAGACTATTCCTGACCCAAAATCCATTCTGGAATAAAGTTCCAGGCGCTAGGTGGTACAAGGATTCCCCAGTAGGCCAAAACACGATTTCAAAGTGGGTTAAGGAATCAGCACAAAAAGCTGGGCTTGACCTTGGTAACAAAAAAATCACCAATCACTCCAGTCGTGCAACAGCCGTCTCCAATCTAGCGAAATCGGGCCTGGGAGAGCAGCAGATAATCAAAATAACTGGACATGCCAACAGTAACTCCATCAAGCCGTATCTCCAACTCGACCAGGAACACCACGAATTAATTGTCAAGAAACTGCGAAGGAGTGAGCCTACTGCAGAAAATGCCATCAACAGCATAAACCTCATGCCATCTACCTCTTCTGGGACCATTACCGATAACTCTGACTTGAAGAAAACATGCACCAATGTTTACAACAATTGTATTTTTAATTGCACTAGCCTGAATCTTAATTAAATGTTGTTTTATTCATTATGAAATTCTTATTTGTTAACTGTACATTTCGTCTCATGGTGCAATTCTATTGGCCGACATTTGGGACGGAAAAATAATCCCCTGAATACTACAAGAGCTTCAAAATTATCTGGCATTTCCCTCAAGGTTCCCTGCAAACAAATAAAGTCGTCAAGTTTTTCAGGAAAAATCACTCGCGCTTCGCGCTCGTGATTTTTTAACCTGAAAAACTTGACTCCTTCATTTGTTTGCAACGAACCTATCGGGAAATACCCGATAATTTTGAAGCTCTTGTAGTATTATAAGTGAAAAAGTGTTGAATTTTCGTGTAATCATGGCCACGAACTATATTTAAAGTGTTCCCAAACTAAAAGGTCGAGAAAATTATGATGAGTGGAGTTTTGCGGCAGGGAATTTGTTGGTACTCGAGGGCATGGCTCACTATATAAAAACAGTAGAAGGCGCCGAGAGAAAACCTACAGATGACGCAAAAACTAAAGCAAAACTTATCCTGACGATTGATCCTGGATTGTACGTGTATATCAAAGAAACAAAGAGCTCGGATGAGTTATGGAAGAAGTTGAAAAACATGTTTGATGACTCTGGGTTTTCGAGGAAAATAACATTGTTACGACATCTTATCTCATTACGACAGGAAAACTGTGATTCAATGACAACGTATGTCATGTCACACATGTTATCGAAACAGCTCAACGATTAAATGGCACAGGATTTGCAATCACCGATGAATGGATTGGATCATTGTTGTTGGCCGGTTTGCCAGAAAAAAATTCACCGATGATCATGGCGATTGAACACTCTGGTATTCAGATCACCACTGATGTAATTAAATCCAAGTTACTAGACATGAAAGTTGGCTCAAATGACAAGGATTTCAGTGGCGCTGCGTTCGCTGCTAAAAAGCTTCAGCCAAAAGGAAGTAACTACAATAAAAGACAGAGCGAAATGTCATGGAAAAAGTCTGATTCAAAGGCTGGGATTTGCAATCACCGATGAATGGATTGGATCATTGTTGTTGGCCGGTTTGCCAGAAAAAAATTCACCGATGATCATGGCGATTGAACACTCTGGTATTCAGATCACCACTGATGTAATTAAATCCAAGTTACTAGACATGAAAGTTGGCTCAAATGACAAGGATTTCAGTGGCGCTGCGTTCGCTGCTAAAAAGCTTCAGCCAAAAGGAATTAACTACAATAAAAGACAGAGCGAAATGTCATGGAAAAAGTCTGATTCAAAGGCTGTTGAGAAGGTTATAACCTACTATAAATGGAAACAGAGTGAACATTATCGTAACCAGTGTCCTTTGTGGCAGAAAATAAAGGAATCAAATGCATTTAGGGCAGTGTTTATCAATGGGAAGTACACTAAGAAAGAATGGTACATTGACTCCGAGGCAAGTGTACACATACAAGTTGTGCAAGCAAACAAGGATTGGAAAACAATGCAAACTATACACCGAGTTTATCAGAAATTGTTGTTGCAAATGAGATGAAAGTGCCAGTTTTGTGTTCCGGAGGAGTAGATATTATTACTGATTGTAATTATGACATCACAATTAAAAATGTGCTATGTGTGTCAAGCCTAACTACCAATTTGTTGTCAGTGAGCGAACTTAAACAAGGGTAAAAAGATAAGGAACGGAAACAGTGTAAGCTTTAAAAATGATCACTGTCACATTCGCAATCAGAAAAATTATTTAGTTGCTACTGCAGAATTAACAAATGGTGTTTACAAGCTAAACTTGAAAGTGGCAGAATGTATGATGGCTGAGTTACCAGTCGCAAGTGCAGAACTGTGGCACAGGCGATTAGAACACATTAACAGTTGTGATATAAATAAAATTAAGAATGGCATTGTAGATGGCATATAATATCCAATCACCAGCAACATCGGGAGAAAATATGTGTGATCTGTTGCGAGGGTAAACAGATGAGGTTACCGTTTTCACATGTGAGTCAGAGGAGTACGGAGACACTACAGATTATACATGCCGATGTATGTGGTGCAATGCAACATAAATCGATTGGAGGGGCAAAATATTTTTTGAACTTGTCAACTCCTGCACTGACACACAGATAGCAGGTGAAAAGGTGCAGAGAGCGGTGGAGAATGTTTTGCAATGTGAGCAAGCAATGAGCACCAAGCGCACATCAACCAGCAAACTTCCTAAGCTCGTAAAATTTGATGGCAATATTTTAAACTTCTCCGAGTTCTGGGATAGATTCAAGGCTACAGTGGATTCTAAAGATATTAGTGATGCAGAAAAGCTGACCTATCTGCTCAACTCAATGGATGGAAATGCCAAGGAATCTCTGCAAGGACTGAATGCTAATAATGAGAATTATGACATTGCAGTGGATATATTACAAAGACGATTCGGTTCAAAAGCTCTTGTGATAGATGCCCATTACGAAGCCTTAAATAAAATACAGCCAGCATCGAACTCTGCCATTGAATGTCGACAAAACCTGAACCACTTAGATCTAAACAAGCTGAGTAATAAAATATTTCAAGATAATAAAATTTAAAAGAAAATTACTAAGAAGGAGTTCTTCGAACACTAGCAAGAGTATTTAGCAACAAAGCCATGAGCTTTGTTGCACCTCTTGTGTTGCCCATCAAAATGCTGTTTCAAGACCTGTGTGTTTTGAAATTAAAGTGGGATAAAGTGTTGCCAGAAGAACTCTTGCAAAGATCTCCATCTTTACCATACTACAAAAGTTAAGAGCAAAAAAAAAATTGAGCAGTTAAGGAAGTTCAATTACCGAGGTATTTAGAACAAGGAAACTCGAGTACAGAAAAGGAGTATGAGCTGAATACCTTTACAGACGCCTCAAAGAACGTAACGTATCTACGTGATTGGACAAGAAGAAATACGACCTCTTTCGTAATGTCAAAAGCTCGAATTACACCTACAGAAGATAAAGACGATTTGAAAATCCCTCGACTGGAATTATTAGCTTGCTTGAATAATTATCTGCTGTGATAGGCAGCAGATTAATAAAGTATGTGAAAAAATAAAATCGACATGCCTATCGATAAACAATTTATATGGACAGCCGCGTCGTCCTTAGCTGGCTTAAATAAAGCAAATTGTTGCCACCCTTCGTGTCCAGACGAGTGACTGAAATTTACCAAAATAAAGAGGTAGAACTCTGCTATATAAACACGAACGAAAATCCTGCAGATTTAGCGACCCGGCCTGAGCTCTGGGATCACAAGAAGACACTATGGTTCTTCGTTCCTGCGTTCCTGACTTCAGATGAAAAATTATGGCCTGCCAATAGACACATTCACGAGCAGAAAACATGTATTTTCGTTGGGGAGGGCCTGGACATTGTAGATGGTCCAGAGATGACAATGAATGGATACGAAACCAATATACCAGGCTACCTTGCTGAAGAACAAGGAACAGACTGCAATGAAGACGACCAAATAGAAGAGAGTATTAAAATAATAAAAAACATCCAGCGAGAGTACTTTCCAGATGAAGTATCAGGTAAAGTCACTACTTTAACTAGGAACTTAAACCTTTTCGCGGATATGGATGGAGTGTTGAGATGCAAAGGACGAATGACCCACACAGATTGGAACTATGATGCTAAAAATCCCATCCTTATTCCTAAAGACAGCCCTTCCTACCTCTGATATCGTGGGAAATTCCATGAGAAAAACTATCTTGTGGGAGTTTCTCACACACTCAGTTGTTACGACAGAAGTTCCCGTAAGGGAAAGCTCAGGTGCAGAAGAAGCTGAAGAAATGTCCACAGTGTGTAAAGCATGGAGGAAGTCCATACACACTTCCAGCACCTCCAGCAAAAAGAGTGAACTATAGCAGACCGTTTACGTTCACAGGAATGGATTATTTTGGTCCGGTGTATGTAGAGGCAGACAAGGGAAAAGGGAAGAGATGGGTTTGCTATTTCAGATGTCTTGCTGTGCGAACTGTTCATTTGGAAATTGTTCGAGACTTGACGGCGGAAGAATGTCTTCTGGCTTTGAGGAGATTTACAGCAGGCAGAGGATTACCTCAGAAAAAAGTCTCGGATAACGCGTTATATTTTTAATTGTCCAGCGAGGTTCTAACAGCCCCATACTGTACCGAAAATCAGATTGGTTGGAAATTCATCCCGCAACTAGCACCATGGCATGGAGGTTTCTACGAGCGTCTTGTAGGACTAGTGAAAACCTGTCTAAAAAGGACATTAGACAAACAGCTTCAACCAGAGACAGCCAATTAACAACGGTAATGAAAGAAGTGGAAGCGGTTGTTAATACTAGACCATTGATGAGTGTCGGTGCAAACCTGGAGTATGTTCTAAAACGGCAGGAAAATGTTTAGAAATCACTCCAACGGACGATACGACAGTCACAGAAGGTACAACAACGAAAATCGATCTTGTCGAAGGTTGGAAAAGAGGACAAACCATATTAAATGAGTTTAAGAAAATGTTCCTACACCAGTACCTGCCAAGTCTGAGAGAGAAGCACCGCACACACTTTAAAACAACCAAGAAACATGGCGGATAGAGATCCACAGGTTGGTGACACGGTACAGTTGAAAGATGACTCCAAAACCAGGATAAATTGGAAAGTAGGAAATATTATTTCGCTTTTAAAAGGCTCCGACGGACAGTGCAAAGTAGCAAATGTGAAAGTGGGGTCCATAGTATTGGTCATTTGTACCCTCTGGAGGCCGAAGATAGCGGCGAGCGAATGATGTCAGATCATATTACTCCCCCCTCTCAGGAGGAACCTTCATCATTCAGATTCCACAAGATCTTCAAGAACCTTCAACACCGTCCGAGGTAGTCGACCAACCTCTACGTTCACAGGAAGTAACAGACGATGTTGATGAGGTTAGTCCTGCGATGGAGGCGAGCGAACAGGGGTTTTGACTGTTCGAGTTCACTTAAAGACGTTGAAATGTCGGAAGTTCCTGTTGTGGACGAAACTCAAATCGATGTACCAAAGATCGGCAGAGATAGACCAATGAGGAGTGCAGCAGTTCGAGCTAGAGAGAAGATCGCGGAATGGACACGCCAGCTCGTGACCATGTTCCAGACTTCCTCGTCTCTTGGGAGTGTCGCGGAGTAACGAGAACTCCACGATTTTAAGTAAGTCGAATTATTTGGGAAATATTTAATACAGATTCAATATTAAATATTAAACGACTATAAAGAAACAAGTATCTGTTTTGATTTGAGAAAAAAAAAAAGAAGAAAGATGGCGGCTGAGTAAATAAAAACGCGTAATAAAAATAAAAATTCGAGAGAATAAAAAAAGATAGAAAAAATATCGCATGCATACCGATAGTGTGCACGGAGGCTGAATCTACCGTGTAGATAGTTGATCTTCGGATAACATAAGAGAGCTGGGAAAGGGCTGTAGTGAAGGGGAGGATGGAGCTCCAGTAAGGCCCTTATGGGGCAATAGAATCATCGATGGGATGGCATCGATTCGCGGTCCCTAAGAGTTTTAAGAATGTTTAAACAGTATATCATGAGCGCGTTGTGTAATCATCATTATGTGGCATATATACTAACCTCTATAGATCAAGGCGAAGCAGATTGGTTACCTTACCTAGATAACCTGTATCGTGGCCACAGAGGTAACAAGTGCAATAGTATCAAAACGCGAACAAATTGCGAAACACAGTCGCACATTACAGCCATTCGCAATATATGTGGGAAATTCTGTAACGGAAGTTAAAGCTGCCTACGTAGTAATCAACGACACTGTGTACCATTTTGTGAAAATACGTGTAGAAGATAATGAGTAATACCAGCAATGCATTTCATATTGAAAAAATCAAAGGCAGGTAGAATTACGTGTCGTGGAAATTCGCAGATATTCATCAAAATGCAAAACCCTGTAAAGAAGCTTGGGAAAACTTGGAGAGAGCTTTCGACGATAGTGCTTTGTATCGAAGAGTCGGACTCTTGAAAGAGCTTATTACGACGACGATGCAAGTGGTACCGACGAAGTATATGTCAAGGAGATCATGACTTACTCCCACATTCTCGGAACATTGATGTTAGCCGGCTTACCTGATACATATAAGCCAATGATAATGGGATTAGAAAGTTCAGGTACCAAGATTAGCTCTGATTTCATCAAAACTAAGCTACTCCAAGAAGTTCATAATACAGAGAATGCATACTACACTGTGAGGAATTTTTTTCAACAGAATCAACAAAGGTCAACAAAGGGAAAAGGACCAAGATGCTTCAACTGCAACAAGTTTGGCCAAATGGCCAAATTCTGCCGTGCACTGAAGAAGCCATCTATCAATAAAAAGGAAAACATAAGTTTTGCTGCAACATTTTCAACAAATTCATCAGCGATGAATCCGGATGTTTGGTATATGGACTCAGGAGCCTTGATGCATATGACCAACAGATGAATGATATGGAAAGCCCACCTATACCAACTGTGATTATTACCAACAAGACACCAATGACTGTGGAAAGTATGGGAAAAGTTAATCTTGTGCTAGATGAGAAGAAAATTCAGGTAACCAATATTTTATACATACCTAATTTCGCTGCAAATCTTTTATCAGTCAGTGCAATTGTAAAAATGGCTGTATAGTAAATTTTTAGAAACAAAATCTTAGAGATTTACAACAACAATGCAGAACTTTTGTGTTCAGCAAAGCTTGCAAACAACTTGTATGCATTAAACTCACACAGAGAGGTACTTGCCAACACGAGTTCAACAAATCTTTAACTGATGCCGGTCTTATGGCACCAGCGCATGGGACATTAAATTTTTCAGATGTGTGAAAGTTACCAGACTGCTCTTAAGGAGTAAAACTGCCTACTGGAGAAAATAGTAAGGGTCCTGTGACATGCACTACCTGCCTAGAAGTCAAACAACCTAGATTGCTTTTCAACAACATCGGCTCCAGTGCTACACAATGGCTAGAGTTTATCCACACCTTTGTGGACCAATGGATCTACATCACTGGGAGGTATGAGATATTTTAACACATTCATAGACCAGTAATGTGCATGTGAATGTAATCAATGCTTTCAAAGAGTACAAATGTAGAGTTGAAAACGAACTGAGTAGCTACAATTCCAATTTTCCAGTTCATATCTTTCAAAAAAATTGATACTCCATACAAAACTTCATACCCGGTTTTACCCCACCCCCTTTAAACGTGAAAATACAAAAACCCTGAAACACGTGATTATTTACTTATGCTCAGTAGCTGAAATTCAAACTTTCATGTTTCTATCTTGAAAGAACAAAGACTTACATACAAAGTTCACACCCCCATTTACCCCCCCTTTCTTAGCACTTACGTTATAAAATAAAACTATTAGGTTGGGGAAAAAGTCTTTTCGCATTATTGTATGTATGAACTTGTAATAAAATCTCTTTGGCTATACTATTTGTATCTGGCTGGTTTTGGTATCATTAAAAGTTTAAATTTTAAAGAAGATAATTCCAAATTCAAATTAGGAAAATGTGTGATTTTTATTTGTTTTTCGTACTGTTAAGATGAGTGAATCTAATGAAGAAATTCGATACATTTTAAAATTTTACTACAAAAAAGAGTAGCACAAATTTGGTTTAAGCGTTTTCAATCCGGAAATTTTGATGTCAAAGATGCACGTCGCTCTGGTCGCCCTATTACGGATAAAATGGATGCCATTTTTGAAAAAGTGGAGCAAGATCGGCATATCAGTAGTTACGACGTAGCTGAAGAACTGGGAATTGACCACAAAACAGTTTTGGCGCATTTGAAAAAAACTGGGTACACAAAAAAGCTCGATATTTGGGTACCTCACGAGCTCACTGAAAGAAACCTAATGAACCGTGTTCTCATTTGTGATTCTTTATTACGACGTAATGAAACCGAACCATTTTTGAAGAAGCTGATAACTGGTGATGAAAAGTGGATCACGTACGACAAGAACGTGCGAAAAAGGTCGTGGTCAAAGGCCGGTCAGGCTTCACAGACTGTGGCGAAACCCGGGTTAACTCGCAACAAGGTGATGCTGTGTGTGTGGTGGGATTGGAAGGGCATTATTCATTATGAGCTGTTACCACCAGGCAGGACCATCGATTCTGAACTCTACTGCGAACAACTGATGAGATTAAAACAAGAAGTTGAGAGAAAGCGGCCGGAGTTAATCAACAGAAGGGGTGTGGTTTTTCATCATGATAACGCTAGACCTCACACATCTTTAGCCACTCAGCAAAAATTAAGAGAGTTTGGCTGGGATGTGTTAATGCATCCGCCGTATAGTCCTGACCTTGCACCTTCAGATTTCCACCTGTTTCGGTCTCTTCAGAATTCTTTAGGCAGTGTCAGGTTAACATCACGAGAGGACTGCCAAAACCACTTGTCGCGGTATTTTGAACAGAAGCCCCAAAGTTTTTATAGCAATGGGATCATGTCCCTGCCTACAAAATGGCAAAAAGTTATCGAACCAAATGGTTATTAACCATACTTTAGTTAAATGTAAATAAACTATATTAAAAAATGTTTTGAATTTTCTTAAAAAATGCGAAGAAACTTTTTCCCCAACCTATTATGTTCCTAATTTCAGCATTCTAGACTTAATAGTTTTGAATGTGCGTTGATAGATCAGTCAGTCAGTTACATTAATTCATCTTTATTTATAAAAACGAATTTATAAATATAGACGAATGAATGTAATCATTACATTCATGTGATGGGATGTAATATTTAATTAAGTAAAAATAATTGAATTTCTGATATAAATAGTTCACAGTTAAATGACATAACAAAGTTTCAGTCAACACATCAATTTCAAACATTGTTTCAGGTGATGAAGGGGAGAGTGATTGCGTTGGAAGTGAGACATCATCCCGGTGCCGATGCCAATGGAGAGATATTACTTTAGTCTTATGTTGTCAGTTGAAGAACCTTCGACATAAGAGGAAGCTTTAGCCGGTCCTTTCTGAATGAAGTGGCAGGCAGCAATGCAGGCCGAGTATGATTCGTTGATTAGTTATGATGTCTGGAGGCTAGTAGAGAAACCACACAATAAGAACATTGTTCAGTGTTTTTCAAAAAGTACTGAACAATTTTATTTCAGTACAAGTAGGTTTTCAAGATGCCTCGTGTAATTTTGAAAGGTATAAGGCTCGTCTTGTTGCTAGTGGTTTTGAAGAAACTTTTTCTCGCTAAGCCAGACAGTTAACTATGACGTGTTTATTATAAAAAGGTACTTTCCTTGAGAGTCCCATTATTTTGCCGCACGCTGTATTGTAGCCTGTCAACCTATCACATTTGCTACCAATCTTTATAGATTAACCATAGATAACCATAGTCGAGAACCAAAGTGCACTTATAAGGATGGGACGATATGGCTTGTTGCCAATTTAGGTACATACATACATATTAAAAGATAATAGATACAACACATATTTCTTTATCATATCCGTTAAGTAACAATACCTTAACCTACATCTTAACTAGTCACAAATCCGTTGAAAATTACAGCCCGTATTTTTGTAAGTATAAAGTGAAGGAAATAAATTCATTTAGCTTATTTAAGAAGAAATCACTTGAAAGCTTTCAAAATGACCGCGTCCTCTAAATGTTTACTGCTTGATTTTACACACTTTCGCGGCTCTTATATTGGCAATCGGGAATATAATAATGTGATACGATGCGTTTTTGTTTTCTTGGTAACTCATTTAAATGGGTCTTCTAGTCTGGTAGTAGTAATGCATTTTTTATCAGACAAGTTGATTTATCTCAAGAATTTACACATCAAACACCGCAATGAGCTAATTACATCATCAAACAAAACATTGCAATGATATTCATCTTGCACAATTTATTGTATGTTCCAAACAAACAGGCGTCACTATTCACAAATACAAGTCAAAGCTATAAAACATGCAATGGTAAGAGTTTCAGTCAAAGTTATCAAGGTGATGTTTTCGTCTCAACTACGAACCTGGAAATTGGTAGGTGTGTAGTGTTGCGGAAATAAACACACCGTGAAAATTAATATGTTCAATAGTTCTCCGTTTTCCAGAATGTTTCATGCGACATTGCAACATTCTGCCGGCGGCGCAGTGAACTGTCGAGATCGCAATAGAACTTGAGAACTAATAGTTAAAGGACATACCGCGTCAGGTTGAAATGTCTTGATAGTTTCAAGCGATATTGCAGGAGTTCCGTCCGGTGCAGTTGAGTCGCGCGTGGTGGGGATGCTTGGTGGTGCGGGCGCGGTGACGGCTGGGCGCGGCTGAGATCGCGTACGACTTGAGATGGGACTTGAGAGTGGTGGGTAGCGGTAGGCGCTCAAGACCATAGACCGAGGTGCGTGCGACTATCGCCCGGCAGCACAACTCTTGCAGACTTAGGACTGAAATAAGACATCGTTATATTACAAGATGGCGAGTTTGTTTGATGGAAAGTGGGTTCGATAGAGACATTTTGGCTATTTGTAGGGCGCCAGCATGACCAAGAGCATGGTTTCTGATTGACGAACTAAAATGCTATATGTTTTTGTCGATGGTATGCATATAGTTGCATTGTATTGGACCTAAAGCTGTTAGCACCTAAGTTTTTATCAGCCTAATAGCTATGAGAAAAACGGAAGCAAAACTACAAAAGGATGCGAAGAGCTAATTAAAGTATAGCATAACCGATTGACAATAACAGAGCGCTGCCCTTTTTTTCCACAACATTTTCTAAACGTTTCCGAACAGATGAATGTTTGTCTATCTAGGTAGCTGTCAATATATAAAGTGAGGTACTTTCATCATCTACAAGCAAATGGTTTAGCAGAAAGTACAATGCAGACAATGGAAAAATATTGAAGAGAATTTGAAAAAACCATTCATGAATTATGTCCCGTTACCTTTATTGCTCCTCCAGAGACGTTCCATGCCGTTTCTGTGTAATGCCATCCGCGAAAGCTCGCAGAAGCTCTCGCGTATGTTGAAGTCACACAGCGGACTCACTTCGAAGAACGCCATCCGGTTCTTAGCTGCATACAACTCTGCGTCTCTCTCCTGGACCTGCCGTTTGAAGGCTAGGTGCAGTCGATTCCCGACTAGTACTTTCGGTACACCGGGTGCGTGCTGAAACAAAACCAGTTCATCTTATGAAAATTTTGAAACCCCCGGCGTGTATTAACATCACGTATTGCAGCGTTATGTAGTGACGCAAGGTTATAAAAAAAAGAGCTATCCTTGAAGACAGAAATCGATTGAAAAAAAACTATGTTGAATATGGTACCAGAAAACAACAAACAACCTCTTACGACGAACGCATATACAGGCCCTTTTCGTCGCAAGTAATTAAATGGTATATCTCTAAATACTGGGTGTTATTAAATAGGATAATTTCGGATTATTTTGTTTACCTCAGTTTAGATACATAACAATCTAAACTAAACTAGGTTATACGGTGAAATGTCGGTGGTTGAAAGCAGCTAATGCCAGTTCGTCGTGGCCTTTTTTGGAACCTAATCATGATCGATTTAAACCGAGAGCTTTTTCTATCTTTACATTGCGAATATACCTGTGGACTACAGTGGACGTCTAACAACTGATGACGATGATTAGTAAACAAAGATGTTACATTGTTTGATCTTTATATAATTGATATTGACTCATAATACCGTTATGCTTGTTGACACCTATGCTGAGGATATGTAACATTTCTCATGAACTAATTCTCACAACTTGAGAACAAAAGGTACTATGTGGGCCAGTTTACACTTCCGACACCTGACATGAACCTATAAGCAGACCTAACACCTGCATATAAACAACAAACTAAACCAAAATATTTTATTATTATGATGGCCAATAACCTAGCATGGCTGCTAAAGGAAAATTGTATTTTGTTCCTACTAACTAAAAACTCCATAAATATAATATGTTAGACAAGCTGTTGCCAGAGGATTAGCAAGCGTGGAGTCGTGTTTAAAAAAAATCTATACTCCCGTACAAACTGTCACCTACAATTGCCCCCCCTCAAACTGTGAAAATCCAAAAACTCTGAAACACGTCATATTCAATAATGCTCAGTAGCTGTTATTAAGCATTTTCGTATTTCTAACTTCAAAGAACAAAGAATTTCATACAAAGTTCCTCCGCTTTATGTTGAAATTTCCAAAAGTACTTTCTTTCCAAATTTCAGCTTTTTAGACTAAGTAGTTTTAGCTGTGCGTTGTTATGCATCAGTCAGTCAGGACAACCTATTTTATACGTTTAGATTACCTACCTACGATATAAAAAACTAGCTGTTGCGAGCAGCATTGCACACGTCGTATTTTTTCACCCCCATTTCCTCCCCTTAAAATGTAAAAATCAGTCAGTCAGACAGGACAAACAATAAAGTATAGGATGTGTGATTCTAATATATTTATTTGTAACTGAATAAATAAATACTCATACCTACTAATACTTCTGTTGCACAGATATGCCCCTTAACAATTCGAAACAAACTTTGATGAAGGGGATTTTGGGACTAGGAGCAGTGTAGCCCATAGCTGGGTAAAAATGAAGTTCTCGATTTAGAATCAAGGGAAAAGAGTTACTTTTACCTTTTCAACTTCCTCTAGCCACCGGTCGATGCTGTCGAAGGACCACTTGTTGGTGATGTCGTAAACAAGCAGGATGCCTTGCGCCCCTCTGGAGTAGGAACGGATGATGGTACAGAATCGGCCCTGTCCTGATGTGTCCCATAGCTGCAGCTTAACCCGCTTGCCGTCAAGCAGGATGGTTGTTGTTTTGTATGCTGTGGAAATTATACCTATTAAAAGAAGTGTAATGCCTCAAAGTTTTTCAGAAAACTTTCAGAAAATACAAAACAAACAGATCTGCTAAATCTCTGGTCTCTAGTATGTATAGTTTAAACAGTGTATTGATTGTCAGTTAGTCAATAGTTAAACACCCTCCTGAAAAACCCAATGTAGGAAAAATATGAGTCAGAAGGATGCCATCAGTAGAACTGATATATAAATAGTGCATAATCACACAGACCACAGTTCAAACGTTACAACCCAAAACACATGGGTAAAGCCATAAGCAATAGACTTTTTAAAACACAATATTTTAAATGTTAAAACACATTTTAAAAGATGAGAATGTTTCTAATAGCATTCCATTGAGTTATAAGTACTAGGACACATGGTTTGGTGTACCATCTATTTTTATAGCATGATTAAAAAATGGGTGGTAGCTACAACTAACCAAAAGTTAATTTATTCTCCCTTTTAGTATACTTTCAAACTGCCCTTCATGCATTGTCATACAAGTTTTATTTACTCAAACAAAGGAAATAGGTAAGCTCATAGCAAGTGGAAGTCCCTAATAGCCTGCCCAGAATGGGTCAGACCTTCTGACAAACAATGCAAAACTTTTTGATCTGTTATAAGGAATAAGTTACAGTAAAAAAGGTTATTGCAAGACTACAAGTGATTCGATCTTATAAGAAAAAAGTATATAAAATTGAATACTAACAGTACTTACCACTCCCGCTACAGAATGGGGAATCTGCAGAGCCATCTTCTAAGTCCTGGAGTATTTCCTGTTTACCCACATCTGAGTCCCCCACTAGCAGCACTTTCAGCAGGTAATCATATGACTTGGGAGCTGCTGGGGGTCGACCTACAACAGGTAATATAGACTAGACTATACATACTTGTGTATTCTTCAACAACATTATTTTGAAGTCAATGTTAATGGTATCTTAATAAAGAGCCAGATTACAATGTATCTTGGATTGGTAATTGAATAACAATTAACTTTATACAGATATCTATGAAAAACATAAGATAAACAAAAACAGATGAGCCATGAGTAGTCCTAGTTCATATTTTTTTAGATTTTGGATCTCTAAATCCATTTATTGTTAAAACCTACAGATGGTCATTGGAATCAATTGACATCCTGCATAATAGTATGATCCAGTAATATGAAAAGCAGTTCAAACAAAAACATTTTAAAGTTAAAACTAACTTATTTTATTGTTTTAGGAACGACAAACAGTCATACATTAAAATATTCGATACAAATTATTAGTGAACAATGTTAGGTAAATGTGTGACCCACAGCGTCATCCACACTTGCCATAGTTACCAAATTAAATCCCATTTTTCAGGCCACTATTTGTGTGATGGTAACAAAGGTTTTATATGTAAGATTCATAGCAGTTACTATTGTAGGTAGGTAGCTTACCAGTTCTTTGGTGATGTGCCCGAGGTAAAGTAGTGCTTCCATTAGCGACCTGCCCAGCCGCCTGCTGAGGCGCTGCACCGGATGACGGATACATAGTCATCGTGAAACCACCTCTTGCCTGAGCTCCAGGTGGTAGTTACCACACGCAATTATAAACATCACTGCCGTACATAGCACATATACATTAAAGTTACTACAGTGTCCTATCACAGTTATATTAACAAGAACTCGGGTTGTTTGTTTCTAAAGGGTAGAATAAATCCACTTTTCGACAATTTGCCAGCTAAAATAACATACGATTTGCGAACACAAGGTCGTCACTTAAGCAGACTTATAGGTCATTCTCATTGGCATTTCAGTGAGGACATCGTTTTAACTAGCGAATAAAGATCAATTAACCACTATAATTGCGCCTGTAATTAGATTTATTTGTTCCACTTTACACAAAACAACCCAATTTTCACAAAAAATATCGAACGAATGATTGATATATTGAATGAATGAAATGTTTTGCAAATTATCCAACCAAGTGAACGCTCCTAGCGGTCACAAAAGATTTTACAAATGAAATGACATTCTCGATTATTGTACGGATGAAAATAATTTAATCGAGTGAGATTTTCAACAACGGACCGGGGATCGACGGCGAGCGTGTGTGGGTCGACGTGGGTGGAGTGGACACTTCGACAGCGTTGCACAAAGATTACAGTAACAAACCGTAAAGGACATAACATTTTATTTAAATCTCTTTGGGGTGACCCAGACCCACAAACTGAGTGATGCTTCTTGATATGTAATTTTTTTCCGGGGATGCTATCATTAATGGATGCAGAGCGCTAATGACCGTACTTAGAACTCTGATTTTAAGCTTGGTGCCAAAAATGTAAACAAAGGTGATACCAGAGTAAAAAATCCTTCGAAATAGTAGGGAACTGTGTTCTATGACTAACCGATGTTTGCATTTTAAACGTAGACTGCAAAGAACACATAGGTAAGTAGGCACTTACTTATTTTAACCATTACAAATGATAAAAAATGTTTTTATCCTTAACTCTTCGCCTAATGATTTCGAACTACTTAGTGCAATTACCGAAGTTCTTACATACATTTAAAGTACCTACTATGGATATCAGCCAGCCAGATAGATTCTAAACCTACTGCTTTTTTGCTTGCCTTCAGCAGGGTGCCAAATGACATGCACATAAATAAAATTCACATGTAACGTAAAAACATTTAATTCAAAATGCTGTTCATGATTAAAAATTACACTTGGAAGACTATCCTCGAAGGGTTATGTTCATTTGAAGATATTCTTAAAAAACAGAGATTACAAAAAGTGGAAGGCACTGCTTATAAATACACAAGTTTATAACTTTTCACCTCATTACATATCTTAGTCATGATAAGTGCTTTGCTTAAAATAACGTAAACTCAGTATTTCTCAAATCCTGGCAAATGGAATGTTTGACTGAAGCTTTCTACTTGCTCCTTCAGAGCAGCTATTTTCGCCTGAAAATCGGCATTTTCACCGATCACTTTGTTGAAGTCCGCCACCTTAGGGCCGGATACTTTAGTGATTTCTTGCCCTAATTGGAGAGCCTTATCAATGAAATCCACAACTCTGTCAATATCAGCTTCCTGAAGGCCTCTTGTTGTCAAAGCAGGTGTACCTGTAAAATATAAAAAAACAGTTAGTAATTACTATGTACCTACCACCCAATGCACTGATGAAATATTAAAGATTGCGGGAAGTTGGTGGATGGAGATAGCCCAAAACTTCTAGAGACTATTATGATAATGAGTCGGTACCTAAGTAAATAAGTACCTAACTCATTATATCATAAGTAATGAAACGGATATTGCATAAAATTTTAAAAATGCAAACCGGAATCAGCCGGAAACCATTAGTAAAGAGTTCTGATAAGGCTCGCTCCTCAGACTGCTACTGATAAGAAACTTGATCTACTTGTAAAATTTTAGTTCTTCAAAATATACTAACGAACTTAATCATATACCGCAGCACAGGAGTTTCAGTTCTATCACAAACTAAAATAAATGAGGGTGACTGTTCCTAATGGAATAAAGTTGAGTCACCTAGTTAGTAGAGTATGTCACTTGCCTAGCCGTATGCCGCTGGGGTTAAGTGCGCTCTTGTCCCCCGGCACGGTGTTCTTGTTGCAGGCGATGCTGCAGAGCTCGAGGATCCTCTCTGCCGGCGCGCCCGTCAGCCCCTTACTGCGCATATCCACTAGCGCGAGGTGCACGTCGGTACCGCCGGTGGCGATAGCGTACCCGCGGCCACTTAACCCTGTGCATAGCCGCTGGGCGTTCTTTATCACCTGTCAAGTACATTTTAGAAAAATATAAATAATGCTGTACATTTTTCACACAGCATCATCTAGGCCCAAAGCAGAACTTGTGTTATGGGAACTACATGACTGATATACTACTTATATATATTTTTTTATATACATAACATACATAGAAAACCACCACCCGAGACCCAAACCCGAGACAAAAATTCGCAGATACAAACATTTGTCCCGCGGCGGGAATCAAACCCGCAACCTTCTGCGTCTCAGGCGGGCCTTCGCCCACTGCGCCACAGAGGTCGTCAAAATCTTAAAACCCTTATGTGTTTTTCATCGTCTAATGCAGTACTCCATTGTGACTTGTTGCGATAAAAGTTATCTAATAGCCATACTGAAAATAGCATTCCATTCAGATAAAACATTTTGGTGACAGACAAACATTCATCAGCAGATTTGTTGATTGATGGCGTGTGATATAAATGGAATGTGCTAGTTCTAGAACGAAACGTATATATTTTTAAACTTGTTGTGGTTATTGAACCTTCCTTGCGTGCCCGAGCTACACTTGGGTCTTACTTAAGTAGCATAAAGTACTTACTTAAACACATTCCGACACATGTAAAAGGACATCGACCAATGAACTCATGATACGGTTGCAGTGTTGTTATTTTTATTATCATGATAATTATCCATCCAAATCAGTTCAGCCGCTGTGAAGATTTTTACCAAAACAACATGTAAACTTGCGCATTTATAATATTAGTAGGATTACCTGTATCTGATAGTCTTTGAACTCAGGCGTCGTAGCCTGCTTCATGGCGGTCGCTATGGCGGCTATCGCATGGTTGTGCGGCCCGCCCTGCAGTCCCGGGAATACGGCTTCGTTGATCTTATTCTCCAGCTCGTATAGGACTTGTTTCCCGTTGGCTTTCACCGACCGAACGCCCTTCCGGTAGAAAATGATGCCGGCGCGCGGACCTCTGAGCGTTTTGTGGGTCGTTGTTGTAACCATGTCGCAGTATTCGAAAGGGCTGGGGATCACGCCTGGAATTGAATAGTGTGAATTAGTATCTTGTATTTGGTGACCAAGACACGGATACTACTATTATGCATTCAAAATGCAAAGCGCCATGAGCTTCAAGCTACATTATGGTAGCCTAGTAATTTTGTTGAGGTAATACTACAAATAGGTATGTATATACAAAAAACTATTCAAATTCGACTTATATTAAGAATTATCTCTAATAATCTACGTTAAATTAATGTAATTATTATTATTATTATTTTCGGCATAGGCCACTTTTTATCAGGGAACCACGCGGGTGAAGCCGTGGGTATAAGCTACTTTTAAATACAATAGAAATTGAGGGGATAACCATACCTGCAGCTACTAATCCAGAAATGTGGGCCATATCCGCGAGTAGGTACGCTCCGTTTTCGTCGGCGATTTGTCTGAATTTCTTGTAGTCCAGGCATCGGGAATAGCAACTTATGCCGGCTATTATCAGCTTCGGTTTGAAAAGTTTGGCGGTCTCCGCCAGCTTTTCGTAATCAATAAGATGGGTTTTGGGATCCACCTGGCGGAAATATGTACAATAATTAGGTTGACGAGTTTCTAAAAACGTTACCAATTCAGACTATGAGGAATGTTCGACTAAATTACCCTGTAATCTGTATAAATAACCTTTGCTACTGTATTATAGGATTTTTAAACCCATCTCAAGCACCAGTCTAACACAAAATAGGTTCATAAAGTGGGTTACTTTACCGATAGTTTAGGACCTTACAAATTAAGAACTTATTGTGTTGAGAAAATAACCATTTTATTTAAATTTAATATTTATGTTCAAACAAATCACGACTAAGAAGCCCGAGAAATCCACTGCTGTACATAAGCTTCTCCTAAAGAGTATATTGACGAACGATCTTCCTTCGACTTTTCGAAACCTTTCAGGCATCTGCGTGACCTCGACCTTATGTTCGTGGCTAGTTCTTAGCGACCAAGTCTCGCTCAGTGCCATTCATGTCAACAATGGCAACACGCATGCAATAACTACATCATATCTATTACTATAACTGTGAATAAATCATAAATTTTACATAATAATGATGTTGTTAAAATCCTTTAACCTTGTCCCTTATCATCTACTATCAAACGGCGTAATGGAACAAACAAAGGGTCAATCAACACAGTAATTCAAGCAAAGTGTAATTGTTACGTGAGTTTCGTAAGGCGGGTGTGTCGTTGGGAATCATTTATTTTAAATCGCTATCAGTATGGGCAATAAGGTCAAGACTGGTAGCAAAATGTTATTTATTTAGTCAGGGATGAGTTGCCTAGAGCAGATAGTGTCTTATGTCGAATAGAATGATCAGTCGTGTTACTGTAAATAAAAGCATTGACAAATCAGCAATAATATTCGTAGGTAATAAATCCAATAGTCCTAACCCTACACTAGGATTCCCTGTATCGTGAGTTTCAGGAACTACGAATACCATGGTACCACAACACCTAGACCCGAAACAAATATAAGCAGAACATGCAAACATTTGTCCCGCAGCGGGAATCGAACCGGCACCTTTGTCTTAGGCAGCTTCTCGCCCGATACGCCACTGAAAAGACCTCAATAAAAAATATATTCTTCTCTTTCTTAGGCAAAACGGTTCCTTGGTGCTCGTTCATGCTAAGCCTGCTGATAGTGTCACTAAGGAACAGACGCGTACAGAGCCGATCGGAAATAACCAAGGAGGTAATACATACCACAATGCATAAGCATTTTCGCTATAAAAATGACCTCCATTGAACATTTGTTTAAAGATGCAGAAGGGAAGTCTTTTACCTTGTAAGGCATGCTTTCGAAGAACATGGAGGTGGCAGATATCTTCTTGGTGGGTGTGAAGAAGCCGTGCGTTAGATGGCCACCGTCGGGCAAGTCCAGCCCCATGATGCGGCCGTGGGGCTCCACCACGCCCGTGTACACCGCGAAGTTGGCTGGGGACCCTGCATATTACAACTAGTTAATTTTTGCAACACCTACATGTTTTCGATCCTCTATTACAGAGCATCCTAATGATTTGTGGCGAGAGTTGTACCCTACCAGAGTTGTGCTAGTTGTTGAGAAATGTTAGAGTCAGTAGAAACATAGAGTCAAGCATGGAAGAAAAAGGTCTAACAAAAGCAAGTTGGTATGCAAGGAGAGTGCGAATCGGGCAGTTGTTAGGGACAAATTAGTAAATTATATATAAATTATAAATTAGTCCTACAAATTGAAATAATGTTGTGTTGCAAATAGTTCAATACCCTACCTAAATGTATTGTTTTTATTCTTTGGGTTACATATGAATGCATACAAAAACACATTTTTTATCAGCAGAACCATCAAACAATATGTTCTATGGAACAGCCCTGAATTTTATGCATACTAATTTCCATTGTGAATTTTATATGGTTGGCTGATTCTCATAAACTTATAAGAGATATTTTTTTTCACATTTGAATGTAAAATGTATTTATTTTTACCTGAGTAAGGTTGAACATTGACACCCCATTCTTCAGGGTTCAGTCTGTATGCTTCGAGGGAGCGCTTTTGTGCCAAAATTTCAATTTCATCAATGTACTCATTTCCTCCATAGTATCTGAAAGTGCAACAGGAAAAAACAGCATCAAATTATTATTTTAATTAAATTACTGAATTATCAGTGTATTTAATTTAATTTGAAAGTGCTGCATATACTCATAGATTTTTCCATTTTACAAAACAAAGATTGGTAAACAAAAATACAATTTAAATTTTAGAATAGTTACCTAAACTCTTTGCTCATTAAGAAAATAGAAGTAAATAATTTAGTAAATGAGTTTAATTTCTAATGAGATCAAATACTAACCGCTGATTGGGCATTCCTTCAGAATATTTGTTGTGCAGGCATGTACTCAAACATTGGAGAACAGGAATGGAAGTGAAGTTTTCTGAAGCAATCATCTCCAGACCTGCTCGCTGACGACTCTTTTCTTTTGTGATCAGTCCATAGAGCTCTGGGTCAGTATCCCACAGATTTCCATTCATGATTTGGCTGCTCATTGTGGCTGTTTTATGTAAATATCTCACTAAGTAAGAACTCTGAAAATAATTTGTCAGAAATACTTCATAAAACTCTAAGATATGACCTAACCTTTTGAAGTTTGGTTTATAACTGAATTATAAGTAATTTACGTGCCATTATAAAACAAGCATTGACCTCAATCTGATAACAAGATAATGCAATCACAAACAAAGTTGATACTGTTTATTGCATCAGTGGACCGCGAAGAAACGTGTCTTTTTCTACTAGTTCTAAGTACTTACAATATTATGAAATTATTTTCAAACAAAAAAGTTTTTAGGTAAAAACCAGTGCAGATGCAGCGTGCAGATAATTTTTCTTGGACTTGAGGATACGTAAACCAACTAATTGAGTGTACACATGACTTTGGATGTACTATGGAGGTTTATTGAGTTGAAGTGAGGGAGGACAGGCAGGTTAGGTTATCAACAAAAAATTATATGCTTGTTTACTGATAACAATAGGCCTTACCTTAGAGTCTAATTTCGATTGCACCACAGTCAGCTGATTGTTCAAATTAGATGAAGAAACCCCACTAAACTTTCGTGAGAAGGCGTAAAAACAAGTTTTTGACAGATTATTTCGCATTTTGATGATTATTCATTAGACTGTTCTTGCGAATAATGAATAAGATATGTTTTTCTTTCACAAAAATAGGTATATTTTATCAGTATTGATAACCCAATGTGAACTTTGTTGCAGACATTGACTTTACATGACGTCAATGTCACCGTCAGTTAAGTGACAGTGCGCGGGAATGTTTTTTAAATTACTCGACTACGCATGCACGTTCTACTGTAACCAGTTAAAAGAGTTGTGCTACAGTTGTATTGCGCCCCTTGCGTCTTGTGAATGTGTGAAACAAAATGAAGCTTATCTTCCTATATTTATGTACCTTCTGTTAACTAATGTTTGAAGATTGTTTTAGTACAGTCACAAACAAAACTCATTAAACTGTGGTATTTCGACATTTGCTATCCGATATGGCCTGCGGCTGTTATGTGTAATTTGCTTGTTTCCGGTAGGGATTGATAAAAATGATAGGTAACTAGCTAAATTAATTCTAATAAATTCATAGTATCTCGGTAGGTGAGTGAGCAACTGAGCAAGCAGCACGGGCACTGCACTGTTGAGTAGATATCTGAAGGCACGGTAGTGCTCCGTCAAGATAACCAAAATAAAAAAGTAGGGGCACTACTGATGTAGGTATTAATATTTATTTGGGTATAGGAATCATAGAAAAATAATATTTAATTTGTATTTTATGTTCATTCTCCACTCTTTCAGTAAGGCTATAACATCGTCATTATTTTAGATAGTTCGCTCCATCCTAAGGTTGTCTAAAAGAAATCGATTTCAGCGATAATACAATTATGCATTTATTTTTTGTTATTCTATTATGTTTCTGTGTTTTGTACTGTAAACTGGTGTTATGCACAATAAAGAGAATACCTGCCTTTTCTCGAAGTGGTTCGTATTTTCAAACCATCACAGTCTCGGCCTGGATATTATAAATAACATCGACATAATATGTTGAGAAATTGAAGTTTGTGTGTAAGTATACCAATTGTTTCCTTTGGATGTATTTATTCATGTAGGTACCAGTGTAGTGTAGAGTCGGCTGTTTGATAAACACATTGATAGGTATAAATGGTACCACGGTCAAACATCACTTGAATTAACAACAACGGACGGACATCGAACGCTGTTTACATACCGTTTAGGGGATTGAACAATCGTTTTACCTACCGACACAAAATGTACAACTCTTTGATGAGTTTCTATTCTATTTACAGGTACCTACCTACTGATAGGTTAACCTCTTTATTCTACGGGGGATGACATTAATAATACATTATGCAAAATAATATACTGTTT
Organism: Perizoma affinitatum; assembly: GCA_961405105.1. Taxonomy (NCBI): domain Eukaryota; kingdom Metazoa; phylum Arthropoda; class Insecta; order Lepidoptera; family Geometridae; genus Perizoma; species Perizoma affinitatum. The sequence continues at coordinate 4,782,554 of OY560199.1, forward strand.
GATTCGAAGTAATTTCGAATCAACTTAAAGATCAATCTTAGTAAAACACATTCAATTATATTTAGAAATAGAGTAATTAAATCGACAACATTGAAATTGACTACGCCGGACACAGAATTGAGGAAATTGAATATAAAACATTAAATATTGACAGTAGAGTAGTACATATCTACCTACCTTGAACTATAATTCTCACATTGAGAATTTAGGCTTGAAATTTAGTAGACTTTTTTGCTTTGTATGTGCTTTTGAGGAGCGCTAGTAATCGATACTGTTAATGGGCTATCATGAGTATATTGTATCCCTTCTAAGGTATGGCATGGCATCCCTACCAAGAATATATAACCATTTACCTCTTAATATTCTGGAAACAGCTTCTCACAATTTTTTTTCAAGAAAGTTATAAAAATATTGCATGAAAAATGTAGTATTTGGTACCTACCTACTTAATTATATTGTATCAAATTAGGATTTTAATATTGTTTAATTAGTAGGTACATATTTTAAAATAATTTAATCGCGTTGGTATAGGAAATATGACTTTCAATTAATCTTTTTAATTTTTAAATTTTGTACCTAATTACATGAATAATGGATTAATTTAAGATATTTTGCATTATGTTAAGTTATATTATGGTGATCATGTATTATAAATTTAACAACTCTGTATACCCAGAGTTATCGTGGTTCCATTGTATCTCTAGTATGATACAATGGAATGAGATACTTGTTGATAATTTTGTGTGGAAATTCTGTCAATACGGTCACCGTTTCGACATGGTTTTAACACATTTGTAACTACAACACGGACCCTCGGAGAACCAACCGTCTACCTACTTAGTTAACAAAAATGATTAACTTTGTCTCGTAGAAAAACATAAAAAATACCTTGTAGGCCTGTGACCAGCAGTGGACAGACCTACCTATTGTTGGGTAGGGTTCTGGTAAGGTAGAATAAGTACCTACCTATTAGTTTAGACTCGTCGTACCTTCGCCTGATTATTCAGCACGTACCTGCTTAAGTGGCATCTACCTACCTGACCAGTTCATTATGTTTGGAGAATAACAAGGTACCTATATACCTACATACTCAGGTACCTACATACTTGGGAGTATCTGAATACCTACTTGGGATATTTTGCAACCAACTCAGGTAGTTGATGTGAAAGAGATGCCTCACCCCTAAAAATTGAGATAAATGGGAAAAGACCCCATGAATCAGCGTTGAGAAGTTCGTAGATTAAGGGTGATTTACTGCCGAGCCTGCTGAACCCTAATCGGCTAATGAAACCTCATCAAGTAGGTAATTAAGCAAAATAATAGGAGGTAGGTAGATAGGTAGGTGCCAAGTTACCAACTACTAACCCTATTTCCTTGGAATGGCTCTACTTCATTAAGTTCAACTATTAATTCTGCTAGGTACTTAGTACGAGGCATGTTGTAGGTAAGGTAACTAAAATTATTTTTTAGCCAGAAAATTAAAGATTTTTAAGGTTTCTAACGAATAAGCCCATGGCTTCACCCTCGTAGTATCCCGTGAAAAGTAGCGTTCGTATGAAACGCATTCGCTTGACCGTCTTACGTTGCAAAAATGGTATCCACGTAAAGCCCTTTTATTTTAACGGGTTAATTATATAGCCTATGTCCACCCTGAAATTCCATTCTAAATATTTGATGTAAGATTTTTTGGAATCGGATGAGAAGTTTCGGAGATAACATACAAACTTACAAATTTTACCTCTTTATAATATTAATATAGATGTAAGGAAATGTAGAAAGATAGGGAGAACTAAGAAGTACCTACCTTATTCATTTTGTAAACAGTTTGGAAATGTTAGTACTTACCTAACATTTCCAAACTGTTTACGTATTATCGTTACTATTAGGTAGGTATTATGCCGGTAGGTACCAAACATTGTACTTTTTCCCACGACGCCAGGAATGGTGTTGTGCTTGGGGTAAGCGGTTGTTTATTCGTTTATTAGTGTGATTAAGTAGGTAACTGTTATAATTTTTCTCTATAGTGTCTTTACTGATTGTATATTGCAGATTTAAGTAATCGTATGACTGTAGCTATATGTTCGATAGGTTTTATAGTCACACACAGGTCACTAGCAAAAACCTTTGCAACAAAACGATTTTTTTCTAAATTAAAAATTCGTATATATTCCATCATCTATTACAGTACCCTCTAGTGACATGTGTGTGTCAATAAAACCTATCTACGAACATTCCCAAGATTATTTTTACTGGTTATTTTGACAAGACGGTGTAAGTTTAAAAAAGATTTAAAAAATTCAATGTTGTAAGTACAAAATCCGCCCCCCACGTTGTGGATTAGGTACGGTTCACAACCGAGACAATAAAGCCAGCAATGTTACTTTACAAAGTTTACGCCAACCTAGTTTCGTTGATATTGAAGCTTTACTTTATAATAAAGAACCCTTTACAAAACTCTACACGTGTAGGCTGACACCCGAACCGAAATTCAAACTAAATTACCAGAAAACGAAGTTTAAATTTAATTATTAAGATTTTGCATTAATCACAACCAACCACAACGAATCTACTGACTTGGCATACTGCCACGAGACTCATCATCATAGTAGCAAGTTAATTGTTTCTTCGGTAAAGTATAATCCAAACTAGTCTGTGACGCATTCTTCTAACGCGTTAGAATTAGAACGTATGAAGAAATGTAGAGCCTTTAGCGGCGAGTTTATATGAACGGAATATTTCTTCGTTCCTACAAACTATTTGTTTACCGGGTGTGGTGAAACTCACAATAAGGCTAAGGCTTACGACCATTTTTGTATTCGGGGGATAAATATGATTAGCCAATTGTTGTTTTCGTATTGTATATTTTTTTTTGAAAATAATTGTTTCACTGTATAGCTACAATATTCAAAGAAGTTTTACATTGAAACTCCACGTCCTATATTGGAACGACGAAATTAATTAAAGATGTAGGTAGGTATTCAATATTAATACTTTATTTTATCTTTAGTTGGTCTTTACAATATATTTTTTAATAAGATAGGTACCGCCTAGATTTGAAGTTTACTTATACAATGTTTATTTATTTAATTAGGTACTGTAAACACATTTAGATAATCTATTCATACAAAGATGTAGCACAACATCCATATCTACATTACAACCTACTCTACACATACATAGATTCACATCACAAACAGGAAAACTAACCTCTTTACTTCCTCTAGACTCTAGGGAATAGACACGACAAATTTAATCATTATGTAAGTACATACACGTAATATATGTAGATATCATCTACTTTATATGTATTTTTACAGTTTATATATACTAGGTACCTTTAATAAAATTCCTGTATTTAATTTAATACTCATTAGTTACATCAACTACTTTTTAGGGTTCCCTAACAAAAGAGACTTAGCGCCGCGCCGCGCCGTCTGGCTGTCACAGGACTATACATACCTGTTTAGCCTTAATTTATGTGCTACTATGGCCCCCACCATGAAAAACAAACCATACACAAACCAAAAACTATCGTGAATTTGATTATTCATATTGTACAGCCTTCACCGGTACGTGAATATTAAACGATAATCTTACAATATGCATACATAAACCCTATAAAAAAATGCAATCTGGGGGCACGGCAGTCTCCCCGCCAAGTCGAGCAAAAGGCACGGCCATACCATCCTTTACTCGAAGCCATTCACGACATTTTCGTGTCCCTTGTAACTTCGTTGTGGATAAATCTAGAAGCTATGAATTTTCAGTGACCAAGAGGGCATAACATATTTAGTCATATTGCCAAATTACATTAAATTTGAACAAGTCAAAGTTTCTTAATGTTGTCCCTCATTCACCGATCATACAAATTCTAAGGTCTACAGAAAGGCTGACAGAAAATCTTCAAATTTGTATACAAACAATTTCTGTCTTTGCACAATTTCAAATAATTGTTGAAAATTTATGTCCCGTTTTTTAGACATTCAAACTGCATACGGAACTTTGTAATCCTATATAGGATTACAAGGAGGACTACGAAACGAAATGAGATCCCATCAAAACATAACATGTAGTCTCGCAAAAAGTTGTGAGATCGAATGTACCTACACCACGTCGATTAAATTAATTATAAATCTGTTTTAATGGGATTGTTATCACAAAAGAATAAAATGGAAATATTTTATTTTGAGCAGAAACTATGTACACATTAAATTTTAGACTTATTAGTTATTACAGTTAAGATGAACATACATATAATGTTTAAAAATATACTAACTACATTCTATTTTTTTCGGGAGATTTACTATAATATAAAAACAGATCACTTTCTGTATTATTATGTAAATGTACTAAGAACTTCTAGATCAATGAGAACGAAAAATTTGTGAAGGGCACGTTAATTAAGATTTCGGTCCTGGCTAACATTCGGCAATGTCGTCGGAGGTCTTTAAGCGGCCAAAATACTTAGACACTGGTGTCGGTCGTGAGTAGTGAGTATAGTTGGTTACTGTAGCCCATACAAATTTACTTTAGTATTGCTATACAAAAGTAAAGTTAATAATAATACAACATAGACATTAATTATCAACAGCCTAGAGTTATAGTTCGTTTAATAGAATTCTACGACCTGGTTTTATCCCCAACTAATTTGAGTCTTTCTGTAATCTGAACTTTGTTCTTCTACGAAGTTGTTCTTCGCGATATAGGTAGGTACGGATGCTGTAGTCAGACTACGGCACAAGTTTCAATGCTCAAGTTAGTTTTACCTAGATGTCTATTCATGGAAATTGATATCTAAAGGAAGGTCTAGGTATTTTTTCAGAAATTTATTGAGTCATGGTAAATATGTTATTTAGGTGGGATAGTATCTTACGTATCAGAGAAACCTAAAAAACGAACAAGTATTTCAGTATTTCATCTGGTAGCAGCTGTATCGCACTTTTGGGGCTTAATATGATTTCGTTGTTCCACCTTATTCTATTTGGCCTACCCCGTTATGTTCCCAATAAATTAACCAAGAGATAGAGATGTAACGTGATTAGCCAGTAAATCTGTAAAGCTGTCTTTACTAGCAAAATCGAATAGCTTCAAGTAAAGTTAACAAGACAGGCTTCACTTCCCAACAGTTGAACATGTATTATATCGGTATTTTCAATCGTTTCAAAATCTATTCCAAGCCCGTATAACAATGAAAACATGCTTACAGACGCTAACCAATAAAAGGGGTAGTTTATACCGGTTCTAAAGACACATAGTAAAGGGTAGGTACAATAGAGTAGATAAACTATGCACTAATGTAAATCTCCTGCTTGATTTTAACGGGATAGTCTTTCTCTTGATAGTCGTTTTCTATAGGAAAGTCCGGAGCAAAATCCTTTGGTAAATCCTTGCAAAAGTCTTTTGGGTAGTCCTTAGGGGGCAGTTTGAAGCTGTTCCTCAGGTAGGAGAACCGATGGAAGTTATAGTAGTATTCCTTGCCATCTGGTGAGTACTGCGGGTAGAGTGTGTAGGAGGGAAAGCCGATCTCAGTGAAGGAGTCCGCAAGGGCGTGTTTTGCGAACTCCTGCTTATAGCGTCATGATTGCTCTCTGTAGGCTTTTCTCTTGGAGCACTTCTCATTCAGAATGTAGCAGAGAGCGATGGCGATCAACACCGCTATCGCAATCGCCATGCTTATGCTGATCCAGATTATTTCCTCGTTGATGCCACTTGTTGATTTTCCTGCAATGGATAAATCGGACGTTACTAAACTGAATATCAGTGAATATTTGATATACATATTATGATAAAGTTAAAGCTTTTGATTCAGATCCAAGTGGTGCACCAGCCGGCGGGTGTGCCTGACGGTCAGTATTTAGCTAATGACGGTGGTGGTTTAACAAACTCTTGCTTTGCTCTATCAAGAATCCATCGATTAACGAAGAATCAATTTATTTGCTTGGATTAATCTCTATCTGCGTAAGATAAGATATAGAGCGTGAGCATTTTATTATAGTAACCATATAGTACCCATTTGCAGTAAAGAATATTTTATTGGTTTTCAAAGTAACTTTCGTTATTATAATTTAAAAACGTCCAGTAATCATATCTCTGCCGATCATTTCAGAGTTAGATATTTGGCGAAAACAGTTTTATTTTATATTTCATCAATATCACACGGCCTATATGTTGTTTAAAATATTGAAAAAAGAAAAATACCTATTGCCACGTCTTGAGCAATTTTCTTATGTTATCTGTCTCAGAAACAAAACTTAATAAAGCGGCCCACATCTGACCTTTCCTGAGTTCCTTTCAATCTATTTAGTTTCTTTATAGACATACGTATGTAATCCGCACCCTTTTATAAATCTATGAACACACAAAGAGCAATAATGTCAATAAATGCTTGATTTGCGGGTCAGCAATATATAATATTTATCGAGAATATATATATATTTTTGGTTCCAACTTCCAATATTCGGGCTTTCCGTTACCTAAACAAACAAATCATCATAGTTACTTTACTATAGATGTAGGTACCTTATTATGTTCCAAATTACAAGAGAAACCACCCTTCCATTATTTACGTAGCTACACAACGCGGACACAATCTGAATGGAACGCTACTGTGAAGGCGAGATGAGTTATGTGTGACAGTGTATGCAGGGATGCTACTTTATTTCAGGAGAATATAATACAATAAATTAAGGCATGTCAAATGGACAGGATAAGAAAACATTGATTAATAACAATGGACGATGGGCAAGGCGTTTGACATCCCTAGTAAGTTTGTTCAAAGTGCAAGTGCATGGGCTCTTGTTAAAGGAATTTAAAAATGATGTCATATTCCACCAATAAGAATACATAACGACAAATAATAATATTTTTGAAGACGATGACGTTGTGATAAACAAATGGCCTCGGCCTGCAATACATGTCTACCTTGTCAATGACAACCTACATAATCAATCTGAGGTCTAGACCAAAACCGTCTTCATATCAGTAGTTTTAGGGTTTTACAATAAAATTGTAACGCATTAATAATATTTCTTTTATTTAGCGAGGTGACGGCCCTAGCTACAATTTCACTTGTTCCACTTTATTGGTATTACCGCAAAGGTTTCAGGGCGTTAATAGGGTTGTTTCAGACTGTAGTTTGGTGCGAATATGTGTTCTTCTTTTCATTCTAGAGAAATGTTGTTTCGCAACTCGTTTGTTGGTAATGGTGTTTCATTAAATACCATACGATACAAAATTCTAACTAATTAAATAGAAAGTTCATATGTACTCGATATAGTATGAACTTCACAAATGAGTATAATACATCTATACTAATAATAAACCTGAAGAGTTTGTTTTTTGTTTGAACGCGCTGATGTTGGAACTACCAATCGGATTAGAAAAATCTTGAGGTAGGTTATAGGATATATAACATCATGCTGCGACCCTTAGGAGCCGAGCGAAAGAAGTGATAGCGCATGCGAAGCGGTGGGTTGGGGGTTGAGGACGTCTGTGGTATAGCTAGTAAAGTAATACATATATAATTTAGCCGTATTGGCCTAGTGTGCGGCACCCCGACTTTCGAACCCGGTCCTGCAACAATGGCTTTTCCACTCGAAATATTTATGTACGCATTGACACATTCTCGTCAATAATATAGCAAAACATCGTGAGGAAAGCGGCATGAGTTAGAACCAACAAGTAGAAGGCATGCGCCATCAGCTAGTGTTCCAACAGGCGGCGATAGGGTTGCAACCGTCACGTAGAATGCAACGTGATGGTTGCGCTGCTTGCAAAACTGGGACATGCGCCAAATGTTTGGACGTGCCTTTGACAACCCCCTAGTTAGTATCAATATCCCCTCAAAGATCTTCACACTGAGTATGTATCTGAGGTTGTCCATCATGGGGGATAAAGTAATAATAATAATAATGCTGGTCATTTTTCACACAGCATCATCTAGCCCCAAACTAAGCAGAACTTGTATATTATGAGAACTACAAGGCTGATATACTACTTAAATAGTTTTATTTTCTAAATACAAACATATTATACATAGAGAACACCCAGACCCGATACAAATATTTGCAGATCATACAATCATTTTTCCGGCGGCGGGAATAGAACCTGCGTCTCAGGCGGACCTTCGCCCACTGCGCCTACATGCGACTATGTGTTAGATTCAATGTTTTACTAATAAAATGACTAGGTACGTATATATATAACTGAGTATACCAAAATATATTACTCATAATAAACTGAAATGTTTTCTCTTTATTGTGTAGTGTTTGTGAAGTCTTAAAGTGGTTGGAGTAAAGTTTAGGGCAAAACAAAGCTAACTAAAGTTTGGTCAATGGAGAGTTGGGTGGTTTCGGTGAAGTCACACATGGTTGATGAAGGCATCTTTACCAAGTAACCCTGGTTCGTGTTATGGTTTAGTTTTTAGTAATTTATTATGTCCGTGTGTCTGTTGCTTGGTTGCTTTATTTGTTCATAATTCAGAAGTAGTAAACTAACTTCGTTATGTAAACGAAATTGAATTGCTTTGACGAAATTGGATTGTATTGTATGTGAGGAAATTCGAATCCAATGTGTTGTGGATGGTTGTCATTTTAACATAGTAGTACGTAGGTAGATAGATGGATAAGGTATATTTTTATAATTTATTGCCACAAGCCACTGCCTACGGCTTTGACCGCGTGGTACCCGAATGAAATACCTTTACCTGGATGTCCTTAACAACTGAAGCGGTTTAAATTAAATTAATTTAAAGCGGTTGGTATTACGAAGATACATATCAACAAAAATATATACTGGATGTATGTACTTACATTTTAAAAGTATTAGGCATACTTAGTAGGATCAACATTATTTATACATCACATTATCACCCGATGGATCGGATCGGAAACCAGTGGATGGAGATGTCCTAAAGTCGTTTGTCACGGCACTCTTTGGGGAGAGCCGGAGCCCAGCAATGAACTGCTGATGACATCACATGATTGTATATATAAAGGTTATATAGGTAAACCATTGGGTTGAAAATTAAATAAAATCCTATTTAATTTCCGGTGAGCTGACAAATTAGCTACCCCATGTAGCCCCATTTGCCTCATGTACCCTACACGAGATAAAAATAAATCCACGTTGAAAACCTACACCCGACGAACACGGACCAAACAGTGAAGTGGCTATTCTTGTTTCCCTTATTTTTCTTAAGGGAGTAATTCAACATTTAGAAAGGGACTTATTCATCCCTTTTATCAGGGCGCCAACGTTCACCCTTACGTTGAGAATGCTGAGAATGTTAGTAGTTTGACGATGTTTTAACAAAAATACCGAAGTTAATCTTTAGTCAGAAAGCCTCACTTTTGCCCTACAATGGTTAGGTACTATTAGATATTTTACCGACGAAATTTAGAGATAAATCTTGAATGAATTTATTATCTTCTGTGTTAAGAAACGTGTGTGACATAAAATGATAATACTTTGAAATGGTAGAGTAAATGTTTTTTTTTTGGGTATTATTGCTAAACGTGGAATTACTAACGTATAAATTACGATCGGTGGTTAATATCAGTCAATCAATCAATGAAACTTTTTATTCCCCAGGATTTTGGGGATTCTGTGTCAAGAAAACGACCTAACTAGCATGGTTGATTTGAAATCCAGTGACGAGCAACGCTTGGTCATCTTCTAGATTTCCATGCTGTTTTAGTTGCCAATATTAAATATTAGTTTTATTACAAGGAAGGATATCGATTTAGCGGTCGTAAAAGTGGATAGCTCTATAACTTGTTATTGGGTATTTCAGTAGCTGTTAACGACATGGGCAATATATTATAGACATTTTATTAACGCTCTTAAGAAGTATAATATGTATGTATTTACAAAAAAAAAATTATATAAGTAATATATCAGTCATGTAGTACCCATAACACAAGCTCTGCTTACTTTGCGGCTAGATGATGCTGTGTTAATATGTCCAGCATTATTATTATTATTATTATATGCCCGCGTTTTACAAGTAGTTAACAGTCCTAAGAGTAACAGTCATTTATAATAATAGTTCTTGAAACAAAAATAATTCAGCTAGTTTTACAACGTAATCTAGTAATAAAATCCGTTTTTCGGGTTGAAAACTGGGAAAATCAGTAGGTACTTGATGTTCTTATATTGAAAACAAAGCGACAAACAAACAAATTGTAATAACAGAGCGTAGATTAGCCTAATCGACTAAGCCTTATCGCCTGTGAAGTCTATTAGAATATGCTAATATTAATACCAGATTATTTAGCTTATGGCACAATAAGGTATATTCAGCTAGTAATTAAGCATTATACATTTGGGAATTTTAATCGGGCTCGTGTTTATAATGGAACAAAAGGTTAATAACTTTAAATACGGTAATCTTATGTATTTTTGGGAGGTAGTCAGAGCCCGAATCTTGATTAAGTCTCTGACCACCCTAAAACTATAAGAAAAGGAATAACAACCTTTGAAATAAAGCGATGGTCTTGCATCCTGTCACGTGGAATGCTAACTTGCAGAACGCGGGCATGTACCAAATGTAATGTTTGGACGTGCCTCTGACTACCCCCTACCCCCTTGGTAACCTCAAAGATCTACTCGAGTATGTATTTGAGGATGTCCACCATGGGGAAGATAGTAGTGAGCGTGTTTGTTTCTGTTTGAAAAAAGAAAAAAAACTTATGTACTCGAGGCGATTTTGGGGTTCTTTTTATGATAGAACTATGTACTTCTACATTTGGCCAACATTTCATTTGGTGCATGCCCGCGTTTTGCAAGTTAGCATTCCACGTGACAGGTTGCAAGTCCAAGATACTGGTTACAAGAAAAGTAATAACCGTGCTGCTTGTTGGAATAGCCGCCCATCTTGCCGGCAACCCTGGCCGATGCGCTGCCAGCCATCACCAGGATCACCGTCCCCGTCCGAATGTATGCACGACCTGCAAAATAATAACCGCTGAAGAAAAAGCAAATACCTTAGAAGAAAATATCTTAATCTAAAGGTCTTTATTATACACGGAGTAAAAAGACAAAAAACTTACACATGCGACATGTACAAAGGTGAGCGTAACCCTATCAAGAGTTTTCTACCAGCAAACCTTTGAGAATATGTAAAGCTGATTAATAGTGTTAGGTATGTGTACACAAACAGATAAATTCTGATGATATAGTAGTGTCATTATAAAATTCTAGTCAGAGGTTTTCCAGAATCTTCAGTAAAGGCATTTTGAAGAGGGCCTTAGGCATGATATAATTTAATTAATCATGGCACAGGAACCAGGATAATAGTACCTGAAGTAAAGTGTATACTAATATAGTATCATCATTTATCATATCTGTGATATAGTCGTAATATATTTTTTAGGGTTCCGTACCAAACATTAAAAAAAACGGAACCTTATAGGATCACTTCGTTGTCCATATGTCTGTCTGTCTATCTGTCTGTCAAGACCCTTTTTCTCAGGAACGCGTGGAGGTATCAAGTTGAAAATAATATAAAATATGTAGGTCCAAGGTCCCTTGGAGCTCAAAACAAAATCAAGCTTCTAAGTCAACGCATTTTTTTTTATCAACTACAATGTTAAATTTGTCTTTCAATCCGACTTATATTTTTGTTAGAGCAATGTTTGGTGCTTTACAAGCTTGTACGGAAGCCTCCGTACGCGAGTCTGACTCGCACTTGTCCGTTTTTTTATCTTGTTACACTCACCGATTATAATCGCCATCTTGGATTGCTTTTTTAACTGTTGGGAATGAACGCCAATAAACGGAACGAAGCTTTTTAATCACACAGGACGCACCATCTGATGATTTCTAAATGCACCTAGAACAGAAAACAAAAACATACTTACGTAATCAAAAATTGCATAATTGTACATGATGCCCTTAAAAAACCCCTTTCAAGACCGTCCTTTGGTGAAAATGTTTCAGTTTCACACTGACCTGAGAGGTATTTAGCGAGTTTTGTACAACATACAGTGTTACGAGTAGGTATGTTCATAAAAAATGGGTCAAGCCTGAGTGAAGAAAGAAACCAATTTCAAAGTTCACTCATACTTCCGTACGTGTTCAGAATGACATCCATTTGGAATAACCAGCGACATATGTACCTTGACACAATTTTGAGTGACCTGTCCGTTACGTCCACCTATTTTTTTTTATTATTTAACGCATAAACTTTTGAACTAAATTCAAAATGGCATTCGATTTAGTGGATTTAGTGGTTTGCAAAATGGCTTGAATCCTAAAGGCGAAATTAAATACCGGTGGGAAGCTTTAGAAAAAACTCTGCCAAAAAAAAATTTCAATAATTTTGTAAACTTCAGTCGAAATTCGAGACATTGTCTCCCTGTTATTACACCGAATCACCCGCCCGGGGTTACAATATCAATCAAGCAAACTGTGCTCGTAACCGTCGCAATTTTATCCAGCGAAGAATGAAACAGCAAATGTTACGAAAATACAAAATATACGTATAATCGTATTTTCAAGGGCTGCCTCATATTTTCAGTCATAATGTTCGATTTTCTTGCGCCCATGAAACACCCTATAGATGAACCACTCTAGGTTCAGCACATTGTGCCTCGTTGTTTTAGCTGACAATGTTAACAAATGTATGTGGTAAAATACTAGTCATAGTCACAAAAGTATAATATTAAAAGTAGTACACTACTTTTCTTTTCTCAACCTAGCAAAAACCATTGAAAGTAAAAGCAAATATGACAGGTACCTAGATCCTATCCTTATCCGATCCCTTGTATGTAGGTTCCTATCGATAAAATAAATTTACTAAATAATGCATAATAGCAAAATAGATAGGTACTTAGGTAAATATCACATGTCATCCCAGCGTGCGCGGCTCAGGGCCCTTATAAAATCCTTTTTTCAATTCGACTCTCAATCGGCTGATTGTGCGTCGAATTTAAACACATACTTATAGCGTCGTTAAAGTCCGTATTCAATACTTCCGAATTAAATGCAGAGTTCCATACTCGTTATTTGCCTAAGCAAAGCGTATCGAGTTCTCTGGGGATATCTCATGGCAGTAAATTTTATCTGTTTCCAGAAAATATACTGCATGCCACGCGCTGGCTTCAACGTCCGCCAATGCAGTGAATCGTAAGTCTAGGAACTTTATTTGGCGCCGACAACTTATAAACACTGCGCCAAATCACGTCTACAAAAAAAACTCATTACGTAGATCGGTGAGTTTATCAAGAAGGAGGGATAGTTAGAGGCACCTCTGAACATGATATTTATACCGAAATTTTTATCAAAACGCCCTTTATAAACAACTGTGGCAAAAAAACAGTATGAAATGATTGATAAGGTCGATTGTCATTTGTTTTTGCTGGAGAGAGTCTGAGAGTGCCTGCGAAGTATTACGTATTTGTCACTGTCGAACGCTGCTTGTGTTTATACTAAACTACACTCCCTTAAGATTAAATCATAAAAAAGCTGTTAGAAGTGATGACCATCTCGAGGGTTTAATTTGCAAGGCCAGTGGTTCAGTTTTTTTATGTTTCATAAAACATAACTCATGAAGAACAAATGTTTTTATAGGAGGAAAATAGGCATATGGCTTACTAGATGGTAAGCGGTCCCATTATTGATACCAATAATAGTAGTAGTAGAAAGGGCCTGGTATTTATTTTATTGTATTTCGTTTTATTTCCCTTTTACGCTAAACTGGTAATAAATTGTAACAAATAAAGAGAAGAATAATCTTTTTTAAAAACTCTCAACGTAGAATATCTAGAAAGCCAATCAATTGATACACCTAATCATGATTCTCTTTCATATACACAAATATCAATCAATACCAATCGTGTTATATGCATGAACTCTGCTATACAATAAAATAAAAATGTTCTTTGGTGCTTATAAAACCAATATATTCAATTAAACCCAACTCTAATCTCAATATATTCAAATTGGTAAACATGTAGGTAAATCAATAAACAGCTTTATGTACTTACTCTATTTGCATAAGAAAACATCAAGCATACTGTGTAGTGTACATATAAATATTTTATTAGATTTTATGATGTAACATCATCCGGTCGGTTTTGCTCTAATGAGCTAGATTAATTCGTAAAAGATAGAAACCTGTCTGGTGGTTCTGTGGTGAGGGATTCATGATTAGTTAGTAGGTAGGTACTAGGTATATCTATTCTAAATTTTTGACATTTAATAGCAGGCATTCAGTTCGTAGAATAATTTCGTAGTCGGAAATATGCTCGTAGTGACATTATGCAGCCACGTATATTTTTAACCCCAAAACGTAAGAGGTTGTTTGATTGTGTGACTTCAAAGATGGTTCTTACACACCATGGATGGTTTAATAGTCACAAGTTACTAAGGGACGCTACAATAGACGGTGGAAAACACGTCAGGGGTTTTAAATTTACTCATCTATAGTATTGACTGCTACTTTCGTTTGGACTGAAACCGGCATGAGGTGCTCGTGTCACGAACGCCCTCGGCACCCAGCCCAACGCGTCGCATAGCCCGCCTGCGTTTTTACTCCTTTTTCTTAGCTCTTAAGGGTCATAGCGTAACCTTATAGCCTATAAATATTCATGAATTTGACTATAAAATTCAAGAATATTTTTTCAAATCCGACTGGTACTCCAGAGTTAAGCGCGTTAAATAAAATAGCTTATTATTAGTATAAATATAGATTGACGACTATTTATTATATACATTACAAACAGGGAAACTCAAACTCCAATTTGATATTTTAAACAGTTTTATATTATTTTTTTACTGTAAAATAAATGGTAAAAATACGATTGTAGATATCCAATGGATACTGCGTTTACCGGCTAATACGTTTTGGACCCCTGGCTCTGGGACAAATGTTTTTTTCAGATTTCTACATCCAGACATAGGCCTCCCCTAAGGCGGGCCATGACGAACGTTGATGTCATCGGGCATTTGTGTGGGGGCTTACCTACACTGCGTCGTCCGATTCGCGGTCACCATTCGAGCACCTTCCTTCCCCAGCGGTTGTCGGTTCTATGCTCTACATGGCATGCCCATATAATTATATCCTAGCTATAAATAAGTACCTATCTCACGCAATTGAATAATGAAGGTTTACAAATTTATCAGGGGTTTTAGATGAATGGATACCATATGGTTCTATTCACAAATTACCTCTAATTGATTGGGCTGCAATAACATTCAAATAAGCGCGAATAGTGCGCATGACCGATACTTATACCTACACCTGTATAGATTTACGCTATATATATGGCACTGCTAGCTACGTATCTCGGCTACTTTACATTTATTATGATGTGGATTCAGACAAGTGAAAGCAATAAACACGAGTAAGTAATAATAAGATGTAAAGATGTAATGCTCCTTTCATATTCCTACTCTAATAAAGAACATGGAGACAAACGAAGAAACTTTCTCAGGAAACTATGGAAATAAGCTAATCCTAAAAAGAGACAAGGCGAACGGTACCATGTTATCTATCTATTTCCACTGACTTTCCGCAACTTTTGAGATGTCATCCATCGGTCCATCAGGTTAGGGGCGTTACTACACGTCCGGTCCGTGGTCACCATTCGAGAACCTTTATTCTTCAACGGTTGTCCAGTGCCTTATATTAAACGCACTCAAATATTACGAAGCACATACGAGCATTGTACCCTATGCTTCGATATATTTCAATATTTCGATTCGAAATCGTGCGAGGAGTAGAGATAGTTCTCTAAATACTTTGTGATACAAATAATTGGTGCTTTGCTATAAAAGCTAAGCTTGTTGGACACGGTTTCACAAATGAGAACAGAATGACGTAGACCCGTTTGCACTGAACTTTGACAGCACCTACGTATGAACGTAGGTGCTGTCAAAGTTCAGTGCAAACAACAGACAGTTTTTAGTATTTAGTAGATTAGGTATGAACCTAATCTACTAAATACTAAAAACTGTCATTAAAACATGTCTGTTTTACGTTAGTGCCAGGGCAATTATTCTGCAGGACATGGGGCAGAACCGAAGTGACTTCCTCTAGGAAATAATAGATCGATTTATAATAATGATGGATTATAATTAAATTTATACGATTACTGGTTTCGACTATAGTATTTGATTCGATCGACGGGTGGGTGATACACAATTACAATTCGATTTGGCGACAAAGTGATAATGTATATAGATATATACATTATCAATAGTATGGATTTCGTAAGTAATTTGCTTGACCAATTTTTGAAATATAGATTTTTCTGTCAAATATCATCTACAGCCTGGTAGCCTGGTAAGAACAATCTTAGGCTACCTCTATCCACCAAGTTTTGGTAAGAGGCTTTCTTATGTGTCGTTTGGTTCGTGGTCATGTGAAGCACCGTTCACATAATGATAATAATTATTAAGCACCTTTAGTGAACTATGAACACGCTACAAATGTATACAATTAATATACTTGACCTGAGTAGGTACTTAGTCGTAGGAGGTTAAAATGAGGTATCTATAGCTAAGACTTTGGTAACTGTGACCCACCAAAGCCTAATTGGAATTCGCTACGACCGACCGAGACGGCCTGCCATTGCTAATGGAGTGTAGGCGACTCAAGTGAAATTCTACGATATTGATTTCTCTTGATGTTCGACAACAAGTAACAAATAGTATTTGTTACTTGTCCTAATTAGTAGAGGTAAAATATTTTTTTTAATTTTGTCTCTTTCCAACAAGCCTACAAAAACATTCGTCATTATTCATGATTAATCTTAAGTAGAATAATCATGAAAAAAGGCTCGACTTATTACAGTTTTATAAAAAAATAAAATTTTATGTTTGAAAATGGAACTAAAAGCGGTGATCTCTTCGGTAGGATGCGCAGATTGCGTTGCGGCTACAGAAGAAATTAAAAAAAAAGGCATTGGCGCGAAATCTTTAGATTTTTTCTCTAATTACAAATTGAATTTTTATTTTACAAAATTGTAAATGTCGTCATCTAGTGAGAATGGAGACCCTAATTTGCAGATGGAAGAGAAAGGGAAATAAATAATTTTCAATTTGTTGCCGTCATGTTCACAAACCATTTATTTAAATACCTACTTACGAAAAGTTTAGGAAGTTAAGGTCAGAAAAACGAATGGATTCGCTTACGGCAAAGGGTTTTCTTAAGTGTTTTGATGAACTTTCCAGATAATATCAAAGTTCATCCATTTGGAGCACATATTCAATGTTACGAACAACTATACGGATAATATGTCAATAAGTATAAAGAAATATGTAAATTTGACGACTTTTATCAAGAAATAATCCACCCGCAACAAGGCCAAGAAATCCAAAGTTTACACAAGGAAAGATATTAAGAATTTTATAAATAAGACACCAAAAGAAAAATACTTGGCAATAAAGGTACCTACCAAAACCTACTTACATTTTTCTATTATTTTCATCAAACTAAATTGGTAGGTACCAACCAAGATAAAGTTTTAAAAAACGATTTTTGTAGGTACGTACCAAAATACAGTTTAAATAAACATTTTATTTGTTTTACAGGTGCTTTAATTTTTGGGATCAGTGCCTGCAGAGGGATAGAATTGGCTAACATAACAGTGGAAGATGTCTCTGGTTACTATGGGTGTACCGCAGGGACCAATTATTCTTGGACTTTATTCTTAGCGATCTACCCGATCTTGTGAGGGACGATCATGAGGTTGTATTGTTTGCAGATGACACGTTTATTTAAATTAAAGCGACGACAAACTAATTTTGACGATGTAAACAATGTAATATCTATGGTTGTAAACTGGTTTAATGTAAACAATTTTCTAATAACTGAAAAGAAAATAAAATTGTATTAGATTTTATACTACCTAAGGTTACACAAGTAAAAGAATATATCAAAATCAAAGACGAAGAGTTGTCTCTCGTGGACACCACCGTATTCTTAGGTCACCCTAGATAATAAGCTTCAATGGGGTCCTCACATTAATAAGTTGTCGAAGAGACTTAGTTCTGCGGCAGTCAAAAAGATCCGTCTTTATACAGACGTAGATACAGCTAGACTAGTTTACTTCAGCTACTTCCACATCATTATGTCGTACGGTATACTGCTGTGGGCCAGTGCTGCTGATATAAATACTGTTTTTGTGCTGCAGAAGAGGGCTGTTCGAGCAATTTATAATATGGGTCCCAGATAATCACTTCGCCAGAAGTTTAAAGAAATACATATAATGATATATCCTTGTCAATACATCTATGAAAATCTGATTTATGTTCACTAAAATATTATTATTTTTTAAGAAAAAAAGCGATAATCACAACGTTAATACCAGAAATAAAGATAAACTCGCTGTTGCCACTTGTAGACTCCATAAAGTTAGTAAATCGTTTAAAGGGCAAGATGTACGCTTTTATAACAAACTCCCAAGAGATATACAAATATTGACAATAAACAAATTTAAAAATGTAATTAAAAAAAAACTTTATAAAATTGAAAATGCTTCACCTCGTTTTGTAAAACGATCATTAAAAAGAATAACAAGGGTTTCCTTGCCTTTCTTTCCTGGTTTGGTCGCGGAGGAACAGGCAGTAGATAAAACCGACGTTTCGAAGTAATCCTTGTGATTTTAATGAATAAATGAATTTTGAATTTGATACCCATCTTCAAGCCACAAATCTCGTCTATTCCCACCAGTTCTGTTGAGTAGATCTGTCGACAGAACTAATATGAAAAAAAAAACCAGTAGTTCTGTGACTTATAAGACTATGCTTTACACCTGGCTTCAATCTCAACTATTCCCATCTGTTCTGTTACGTAGTTCTGTCGATGGAAAGTAAACAATTTACTTTAATTATGGGAACAAATATGTAATAACGTTCGGAAGGAATAAAACAAATTAACACATTTTCTCTAAAAACAAAGATATTCCGAAGTCACCGTTAATCTATTGCATTTGCCACACTCTGATCATCGCATCGTTTTCGACCTGTTCATTTGTTCTTCGTTTGGGTGATTTCTTGAAATTTGCCATTTGGAGGATTTTAACAGAAGAAAACGATGCATCTTCTTCTATTTTTTTCAGGAACTGAAAATAGTCGCTGGTCTCGGTTTGAATGTGCCGTTAATGGCGCGATGCCAGCCCTCAACAACATTAGTTGTGCGATGGCGCCGACTAAAGGCAGTCCATGACTTTATGGGCGTGGGTATCATCCAGAAACACATATACTTCTTGAACTTATCACTTGGATAAGTTCAGACCTTTCGCTAAAATCCAGCACTTGGGATTTAACATAATCCAATCCTTTCGTAAAGCGTTCTTCGGGCAATAGTGGAAGAACGCTGCACATACTTACGATTCTTCTCTTGCGTTTGTTTTTAATGCCCAATTGCTTTGTTTTTCTCCACAGTTTATTTGAGAAATGGTAGTAACATCCCTGATGCTCCTTGTGTGTGGACTTTAGGAATAGACGCATACGATGACTTATAATCAGTGATCGGAATTAGGTGAGCTAAAATACCTAAAGTTCGAAAAATAACAGAGACTAAGTGGAGACGCCTTGCGACTAAATATTTTTCCGGGAAAATTTTCCCGGGTTTCGAGAAATTACTTAGGTCCATCTAAAATTAATACAGTAAAATAACAATCGAATTAATTTCCTCTTCTTATTATTGATAACAAGAAGAGGAAACGAATTCGATTGTTGTAAAAAACGGTAAGCACGATTTTTATTGTTTTCAACAAATAAAATGAACGATGTAAGTAAGCGCGGAAGCTAATGTGATTTATAAACCAGCTTTAGTAAATAGCTATAGTAATAAAAACATTTTTTTAAGCAAGGGAATAAAAAAGCCATTTTATAGTTTTTGTACCATTTATTCATTTTGTACAGATAATGGAACTCAAAATCAATAATTAAGAAAGTAACCAGTCCTACCTAAGATACACAGTCGGAACTCTAAACATTATTTCCATTGATGTTGAATTTGTCCCTTAATCTGAATCGCTAACGTTTTCATCATGGACGGAGTATAAAGAAATATCTTCGTCCGGAGAATTAAAGAAAATCATTAGGAGTTTTTCCATATTATCTATTTTCAAACGATTTCTTTTTGTACTTAAAATCCATTTATACGTAGAGAAGGACCTTTCAACATCAACTGAAGTTACAGGTACATATTTATAGAATGACAATAATTCATTTTCATTATCTAATCCTTTATCTATATTTTCACAAATGTCTCTTAATGCATCTAGATCGGGATTTCTGTCCATAACGTTTTCTAATTTTTGTTTTACTGGTTCAGAAGAACACCAGCTTAGAACAATTCTTGCTTCATCAAAAATATGGAAAGTTTCCGTCAACAATAAGTTAGACTTTTGCAATTTTTTTAATGAAATTTGAATTATTTTAAAATATTCGTCAATGTAATCTAAATCAGTTTTTAAACTTTCTTTTCCTAGGACAGTTTTAGCATGCCTGATAGACAAAGAATCAGAACTTCTTAGAAGTCTTACAATAGTTTTTATTTCTTCGTAATATTCAGCATAATACGAAGCTGCTTCTAGCCATGTACCCCACCTTGTTATGACAGGTTCAGGTGGCAATGGCAGGCTCGGAAATTTTTCCCTTAACAATTTTACTCTATTAGGAGCTTTTAAAAATATTTTTTTTACATTTGAAATTAAAGTATCCACATCCGCATATTGTGTCCGTATTTTTTCTGCAACGCGGTTAAGAGCGTGTGCTAAACAGGTAACATGTATCATATTTGGCAAGGAGTTCTTTAACATTCTTCCTGCTTTTAACATATATGCTACGCTATCAGAACATAAAACTAAAACATCTCCTACTTTGTCTTCATACGAGTCACCCCACATATTTTCTAGGCATCCAATCACAAAATGAGCTATTGTCTCTCCATTTACTTTTTCTAACATTTTGCAAGCTATTAAAAATGGTTTGTTTGTTGCGAGATTTAAAGGTTTTACAAGAAAATTTACAATATAACGACCTAAATAGTCGGTAGTTTCATCTAGAGATATCCAAAGTTTCTGATTAAGAATATGGTCATGGATTGATGCAATTTTTTTTTTAAAAACTATGTCTAAATAAACCTTTCTCAATAACGATTCATCGGGAATCCTTTTAACATTTGTACATTTACAACACATATATTTCATTAAAAAAGTTTTAAACTCTGGTCGATTTACTCGTGACCAGGGTATGTTACACCATATAAGAAATTGTATTAAATCTAAATAAAATTCTTTGTTCACTTGCCTAGCAGTACCTTGATGTTTTGGTCCGTCAATATGCCTCTGTATATTGCTTTTTTTGCATACAATAGAATTCTCACATTTAGAACAAAATATCGTGTTGCTAGCGGGGTCGTGGTACAATTCGGGGTGATCTCTAATCCACGACTGTACAATCCCGTCGGTAGGTTTGGTCGCCATTTATTTGCTAGTTGCGTTGAGGCAGAAAAATTACTGAAAACAATGAGACAAATATATAGTTTCTACACTTTTCCAGGGACGTCTTCGCGTAAAATATAGTTTGATGATAGAATTGCCAGTAGCTCCAACATTTGTGCACGAACTCAAATATAAAACACTGAATAAAATTCCATAAATAAATAGTTGCATAAAATTGTTTGAATTTGGTAAATTTATCAAAAGCAGTCTAATATTTAGAATGTTTTAAAAGTGTAGTACAAATCAAAGACTTACCAAGTAATTTGATTGCCGTAAAGCGCAGTAAATTTCTGGTTGCAGTAAATCGTAGTCCGTAAATTCAAGCCAAGGTAGATAGGTACAAGTAGTGATATGGTTGCAATAAATCGCAGTCCGTAAATTCAAGCCAAGGTAGTTATGTGAAGCAGATCCAATAAACGATACGAAAACAGGTTAATAAAATATTCACGAGTCTAAGATACACACGCTGCCGAGGTAACTATAGAAGTGATGCACGCACGCATACAAGTTATGACGCCGTTTGGATGCAAAACACCCTCACCCTTCAACCCTTTTGTCATTGTTTACTTAAACAATGATTCGTTTCCCAGAATAGCCAAAGCATGCTGTCCCTTTCTTAGCGTTTGTTGTTGTTGTTTATCACTGGTTTGCAGTGTATTGCTACAAACACTTAAAGGGACAGCATGATTTGGCTATTCTGGGAAACGAAAACATAGGCGAATCCAGTTTTTTACCTGAGTTAATAACAAAATAAATCTTATTGAAGTTTGTTAAAAAGGAAAATTAATTCAGTTAGTTTTCTGTATGAATAACATTAATATTAAATGTACTTAACTGATATCCTAAAACTTGGAACAAATTCCCAATTTCCGGGAAAGATTTCCCGGAAAAAAATGTTAATGGTAAGGAAGTCTCCATTTTTTTTGACTCTGTTCTTTGAACTTTAGGTAAATTAGCTCACCTAATTCCGATCACTGCTTATAATAGACGACAAATCTGCCCAATACAAAGACAAATAAAGTGACGAAATTAGTTATAAATGGAGAATTTCTAAAAATGTACAAAGCCTTTTAAGATTTACGGCCGAGTAGAGTGGGCACGCCCAGATTTTCTAGACTATCTAAACGTAAAATGCACAAGGCATGTTATATGCAAAAATCAATTTAGCAACATGCCAAAAGAATCGCCACCTATCTAAATTTGCCTAATCCGGTCATCAAACAATGATAACTTTTATAAAATATGGGTTAATCAAAGGTTAAAAGGTTTATACCTTTTAAGTGTGCATGGTTAAAATGCGCTTGGTATTTTTTTATTGTAAGTCATTTTTATTTCAAATAATAAACATAATGAAAATATTTGAGTGTTTCTGAAAAAGGAAACTCAATTACTTAAAGTGCGGGCATGTCCGCCCCTCTCAATCATAATCTCAGGTTAGCAGCCAGTCACGTGCAAAGACATTTTCCTCGACTCCCGTTACTGTAGATCTTATTTGACAACGTTTATACATTTATTCATATAAATGTACAAGGTATATACAAAACATAGAGATAAAACAGCTAGCTATCTAAAGACCGTTGCAAACGATCTATTGATAGCTAAACTAATCCAGATCACTACCAGACGGAAGCGTTCCCAAAATGCTGGCCGCATTGCCATGTTGAACAACGTTATATACATAGAAAATACTTTATTTCATACCAAATAATATTCCATATTAGATATGTGATACCAAGGTTGTACAATAGGCGGTATTATCACTATTTAGCGATTTCTACCTAACAACCGTAGATGGAAGGGACTGAAAAAAATATAACGACGACATTTCGATTTTTTTTTAATGATTACAGTCACTGTTATCATTATATATTATGATGAGTAAGCTCAGTACGTAGATCCGTGAAGTTACCAAGTAGGGGGTAGTCAGAGGCACAATATGTTTAGCACATGACCATGTTTTGCTAGTTTTTAGTTTGAATCCTAAAATTATTAAAATAAAGACGCAACAAAACTTGTATTTCTGAAAACGCAATTTAAGTGTCTGAGGAGAGCTCGACGAAGATAACTGACGGCATTAAGTTCATCGAGCATGAAAAGAAATGTATAACCTTTCCACATCATAAAATATTTTATAATGCCGCAGAAAATAGGCAAAGGTTTCATCTTCCATATTATCCAAAATCTTTTAGAATGTATGTCAAAAAGTCTCCATAAAACCAGTCACCTTCTTTACACTTAATACTTTTTCCGTTTACCGTTTTCCAAGATTTTTGCTTTATATCTACGGTTCATCTTGTGCCAACTTTAAAAAACTTTGACAGGGTACTCCCATTAGGTAAAACTCCCATTCTGACAAGTTTTTTATGACCATCAGATGGTTACTTCGATTGAGCTATTTACAGCCATCATCCACATCGCTATATTGGCAACTTCATGATGAAGAAAAGTTTAGTTACAATTTTACAAGATATCAGGTAGCAAAAGACGCCATAACTCAATGTAAACCTATGCCTTAAGCTCTCAAGTGAATCACTTAGTACCCGAGAATTTTGCGTCAAAGCTGGTTCGCCTCCAGTGAATCTACGGTTGGTTTGTAGTCCTTACTCGAAACAACTTCATTACTGGCGCACCATAAATCCTGTGTCACGTCGCGCGGTGAACCTCACCGAACGATGTTACTTTTTGAAAAGCTAAGTATAGCGGACCAAATGACTGGTAAATTAATTCAATTTTTTAAAAGTTGTTAAGTACTTTTACATCGGTAACCTTCAGAATGAAATAAGACACGACTTTACTTTGGCTGCAGAAGAGAGACAATCCAATAACAAAAACTTATGTGTAAATGTCACCTTGTATCTTGAAAACAAGACCATGAACAAAATAAATACGAATGGTGTCATTGAAATAAAAGCGAGTTTGCTTTGAAAAACGTATTCACTACATAATGCACTGATTATGGTTATTTTTTCGTTTATGACTCACGATCTATAATTTTACCTTGTTTTGGCTAGTTTTTTCATGACTCATGCGGAGAAATTAAAGAAGTGCCTACCTATTTTGTGAATAATAATAAGTTTATAGGTACTTATTAAATATCAATTACTATCATTTTATAGACGGACTTTAAGGTCCAAAGCACAGAACACCAATACTCAAGAGGGCTAAAGCCAACGCAATGGCCTTTTTACAATTAGTTTGTAAAATATAATATTTTTATATGAAAAAGTATAGATAGAGGGCAAACTTTTGCCAAAACAGTGATGTCTACGCCAAAAATATTTGTAATTTATTTTACGCAGTTTCTCAACTTCCGAGCGTTATTTCTTGACCCGTAAAACTTTCAAGAAACTGGAAAGTGAGGAGCCAAGTTACCCACTTAAGTTTGACTGGCAGTTTATTACACAAGGTTAATGGATACATCTATCTTCCATCTACATAATTATATGCCGACATCGTTGCGTGTAGGTACTCATCCAATATTTATGAATATAGTGAATTGCGCTTTACCAAGAATCAAAAGGCTAAGTACAAAGATCTTAACTGATTTTCTACAATAATATATAAATTCAAATTATAAAGTATACCGACTTTATACTATTGTAGAAAATCAGCAGTCTTCTCTGAGTTCAACCTTTTCCATAACTCGATGGACGCAGAGTTACCAAATCAAAGATTTTACGTGTATTATTTAAAAAAATGTAGTGCCTACTAAAACTAAGTAATACTTAAAATATTACTAAAATATATTGAGTTCATTTCATAAAAAACCCATACCTAATTATACTTTTCGACCTGGTTAAGATTAGTTTTGCAACATGCGCCCAAGGACACTACATAAAGTTTTCTCTAAGAAAATTAGGTGTATGTAGTCGGGATAATTTCACTATAAAGCGGTAGGTACTATAAAACGACCGTCCTCATTTTAGCTCGGCTTGGCTAGGAAATGATTCACAGCATCAAGACCTAGTATAATCTAATGGCATACGTGCTAGTGCTACCTAATGTCAGACGTGTCACTATAAACACGAATGTGTTTTATCTCTATTAGTATATAATAGAGATAAAACAGCCTACAGAAACATTGATGACGGAAATATAGATAAAGGCATGTTTAATCTTGTTCGGTATGCGGCCTTTAAGGCTAGAGTCCGTCACAGGCGACAAGTAGCTGCGACAGGCGACAGCGACTAGCGACACTACTGGTTCCTATAAATTTTCTATGTTATAAATAATAATAAAGCTGAAAAGTTTGTTTGTTTTTTATTTTAAACACGCAAATCTCTGGTTGTAGAAAGATTAAAAAAAAAAATACTTTTGATACCCCAATTTTGGAGGAAGGTTAACATTACGCTACAGCCCTTAGGAGCCGACAAAAAGAAGAAATAGCGTGACCGGATGATGCGACGCATCCGCCGAGGGCGGCCGTGGCACCGATTCAGCTGTGTTTTTTTGTCGTGTTCGTAATTGTCAAGAAAAGGTTGGAATGTTTTTTTTTTTGAAAATTCACAGGCTAATTCGAAAATATGGATGACCTGTGCGAAGCCGGGTCTTCATTTCAAATTCAAAGTATATAGAAATAAGTACTGTCGTTGCATGTCGCCGTTTACGGACTGAAGCCTTTAATCTCCTGTGTCAGTCGTCGCAAGCGTGGCTGACTGCGAAATAGGTATTATTATCAATGGTGTGGTGCTGTGTCGGGCTGTCCCCTCCGCTAGGGTGTCCCTTGTTAGCCGACCTATCACCCACCTCCAGAAGGGACGTGTTGTTGTTGTTTGAATTTATGTGTTTGTGTTGCTAAGCGGTTTTTTTTAACAGATGATCACGTGCCTTCGTAGATATTACTAAATATATAAAACTTGTCCGTTAGTACTGATCGATCAACACACAGCCTAAGCCATAAGTCCTAGAAGCATGAAACTTGGAGGGTATATTTCTTTGCATTAAAAAGGAATTTGGAAATTCTACCTCTATAAAGGGGTCAAAAGGGCTGAAAACCTTTGTATGAAAAATTCAATTTATTGAATTTACAAACATGAAACTGCGCATAAAATTCTTCAATAGAAATGATAATATATTAATATAATTATTTCCTCAACCCTCAAAGGGGATGTGAATGTGAGAGGGTGAAACGTTTGAACGATTGGTCCAATTGGCTTGAAACTCGGCGTAAATATTATTCAGTAGAAAAGATAACAGACTAATATATGTATTTTTCCAAACTATCCTTATTTATTGCATGTCCCTGTTTATTGCATGGTGGAATTGTTATTATTATTTAATAATAACAATAATTATTATTTAATTATATTTATTATTTTATTAAATTATTATTTAATAATTAAGTTTCCAAACTAAGTTTACAGTAATAATAATGCTGTAAATTATTACAGCATTATTATTACTGTAACTTGTAAACTTACAAAAGAACTGAATTCGCGTCAGAGTATTCAAAAAAAGCCCCTGCAAGGCAATGATTTTTGATGCACCTTAAAATTTCCTAACCTATGCGAGTTAAACCGCGGGAATTGGCTTGTCTTACCATTTACGAGAACCTAGGACTTTAGATATCTTGATATTATTTTAGTATATCCTAAATAACTTTAAGTAGGAACTTGTGTTAGGTACGAGATACTTAAAAATTCAGTTATTTCATGACACCAATAAAAACCATAAATATAAAAAAGCTAATACCTAAGGCAGTACCTTATGTGGCACGCAATAATCGTATTCTAAAATTTATTTAGAAAAACGGGATGACAAATCTAAAAATATACAGCGTGCCGCTATTTTGGCGACATTAACACACAGGTAGAGCTTTATATCAGTAACCATAAAAAATCTAATTATGAAAGTCCATAATTGAAATTTTCAAATAAACTAAATGATACATAAAGAAACAAAATTTGGATCATCACTACACACTATATTAGTACTTAGTGTAGGTAAAGTACTAGGTATGTTAAAGTATAATTTCTGAATAATACCTATTAGAGATTCTCAGTATCTTCATAAGTCAGGGATATAAGCCACTGAATACATTTTTGTTTACAGCTATACAATGGGAGGGATACATGTTAATTTCCTTATTTATTCTGGCAGAGCGTAAGCCAGAAAGAATATGCCGTAAGCCGGGTCACTCAACTACTACCGTGATATCAATTTCCATAAAGTATATGTATAACTTTCTAAGCTACTACTACTATTTGGTTTATTTATTTTCTCAACAGTCCAACCATTACCAGTGCTATGTACATGCATATTTATCTGGTTGTATGTATTATCTGGTTTGGTTTTTGTGGGAGAGTCCGTAGCGAGTCCCTGTGACCCTGCCATACAGGCTATAAAGTCCTAGTGTGGGGAACAGAGCATAACCTATGGTACTGTTTTATTAGAATTAGACTATTTATTACTTACCTACGTAGAAATAACAAAATATGTACCTACGACATCTGTTTGAGATAGCAATAAACATTTCATTTCATATGCAATTGGAATAGTCAACATAAAAAAACCACCGATATTCCGACCGTATAAAATCTTTGATTGGGGTTGATAAAAGGCTAATTCTCGGAAAAATCCAGTTTACGAGATGGCGATGCGAATTTTTAAACCCCTGACGTGTTTTCCACCTATAGCAGCGCCCCTAGTGACTTGTAGCGACCGATATCCAAGAACCGATATTGATTTACAAATCGATTGCAAAAAACAGCATTAAAATCGGATGAGCCGTTTAAAAATGGTAACAGACAAACAAACAACCACTTATGTCAAATGCATATACGGACTCCTTACGTCGCGGGTAAATGATCTCGTGTACATACAAGATCATTTACCACATAATTTTTGTATATTTATTATGCGTCATACGAGATTTTTCGGAGAATACAGGCCAAGCAGTTTTATTCGAAGGTTTATTAACATCCCCTTACGGCTGGATGTGAATGTGGTGCAAATTTCGTAAAATGGTAATATAAGGGCCGGTTTTGGATGAGGGCTGAGATGAATCATCATCTGTTTTATATGGACGATGAAGTCGCAGCTATGAGTCATATCATCGCCAGGATCATAACATAACTACTTACTATTGTGGGTAATGGATTATAAGTATGTCAATATCGTGCTAAGAAATTCATACAATATTTGTGCCCAAGAAATAAATTAATTAACATTGTTTTGATAACAATCGTCGGCATCAGAAAAGTTCTTGTAAAAGTTAGCCAGAAAACAACGTATTTTAAAAAGGAAAATATTGGTCTTTAAGTACTAACGTAATTCATATGACTATTTGAAAGGAAAATCTTGAAAAATTTACGTAACACAATATTGTGATAAATTCGAGCCACGATTTGAGCCACTCGAAAAGTGTAGCAAAGATTTATAGAGCTTTTACCCATCGAGTAATGTTTAGATTTATTTGAAGCTCAACTACAGTAGCTTCCACAAATCAACGGCAAGATTTATGTGAATACACAAGCACCGGCCCAATTTAATATGCAAAAGGGATTTTACAAGTTTGCTGAACAGTTGGCCTCGAGGTTTAATTATTAGGAAAAAATCTTATAAGAAATAAAAGTCGCCTACCACTTGTTATTTTACTATTTTCTCTAATGTTTTTCCGTACAAAAACCTGCGCATGCTACTATAATTTGTAAAAGGTGTACGTTTGTGATCTGTTAAGACTGATGGGTACCACGCGAGCAATACCGTTGGTAGGGGCTAATTTCCGATAAAGAGTTAGTTTAACTACCTATATCAAATTTGTAAACTCCCAACCGATATTATATCTCCCGGAAGAGACTCACGACACAGGGAATCCTACCTGCTTATTGCTTAAAAAAGTAATAATATTCTTATTGAATTTTTAATTTCCTTTGTGTAACAAAGACTCTTTAACATGCTGATATTTCTGTTTTGTTAGACACTGCTTCATTATACATTTGTAACGAATAATTTAAAACAGGAACTTACTTTCTTACCGAATAAAATCAGATTTGATTATTCATGAGAAAAATTAATCATTCATTAACATTTTGTAAGAACTTCATTCCTTGGAATCAATGTTTATGAAGAAATTGTCACAAAGAAATACTACGTTGGTAATTTCGTTTTATAAGTGTAATATGATCAAGGAAATGTGCCGATATTTATAAAATCCTAAAAATATAATTTTATTGTACATGAAGATAAAATCATCCGTTAAAAGCCTTTTCATCTTATGAATAATAACATTATTTAATTGCGAAATAAACTAATTAATGTAAATTCAACGTGTTTTAAGCAAGCCATAATCAACAGAACACAAAAACATTATTCAAGCATATGCACCAACCGTAGAATCATTGCATCCCATGCGTCGAAAGTAATCCCGCCGGATTACATGAGCACTCGTTGAGACTAATGGGGCGAGATCGGATCACTTCACATATTCGATCGGCAATCGCTACAGGGTCGTTTCCATTGTTGACGAAGTTTCCCGCGATGTGAGCGTGGCTGGCACGCACGAGCGTGGTGACGCGTTCGCACTCCCCGAGCTACTGAAGCCTCCGATTCCTCTGAAGCTCGCAGCCTCCCGGGCTGCCGCCTCGCCCACCGCGCGTTCCATCTTCTCATGTTTTCACCCTTGTAACTTCAACGTTTAATGACCGGAGCAAGCAACGTGACAGCTTTTTAAGGATTCCACAGCCGCGATCGAGCTTTTAGCGTTGTATTGGCTGTTTTATGAGCAGATAATGAATGAGTCTTTGAGAATACCTTTCATGTTAATAACATAATGTAGGTACCTACTTAGGCTATCTTATCCATAAATACATTGAAAACAGCAAATGAAAGTTAAAGTAGGACGTACCCTGTATTATTTTATCACGTATTAAAACCTGTGCTTGGCTGGTTTGCAAAACATTTACGAATTTAATATTAGCAAATCGTAGATTTTTTTTCTAAAAAGATAATAAATATTTAAAAACATGTGACTTTATTCTTGTATAATTATTATTATTATCATCCATTTGCATTTGTATTGGTTTTAGATATTTGTTTTCATGTTCAAGCAATTGAATGAAACAACTTTAGGTCTTAATGAGACTACAATAAAATACTTAAATAAATATACTCACAACAGTAACATAGGCCTGACTCCATACTAGGATTCCCTGTATCGTTATAATCAGGACAAAACATTATACTACGACTTTTTTTTATGAGTCTGGGACTCATAAAAAAAATCTGCAGAACAAGCCAATTTTCATCCGACAGTAGCAATCGAACCTGCATCTCTTGCATCGCAGCCGGCTACTTGCCCACCGCACGACCGCAGTCGTCATTCATGTAGTATGTTTTATATTTGCATAGACTGACAAAAAAAGCAAAACTCTAATAGAAGTCGAGTAACACTACATACATCCCATCTCTATTTGTAAGTAACATTACCCTTGATTCGTATTGATTACCATTATTCAAAGTGACACATACAACGGCTCAACTCTCTAGTTAGGTATCTAGACTACCTAGATACCTACTGCTTATTGTTAACAATCAGCTTTTGTTCTCGCGCTGCGCTACATTCTTGCATTTCTGTACATCTGTAGCGTTCTACAACAGGGGCCTTAAGCCGAGTATTCACTGGGGGACAAATGCCCCAAGGACATAATTATAAGTTTCTTACGGGTCTTTACCTGTTTAATTATTTTCTCGACATTGCGACGGCACAGCCGTGGTCACGCGATTAAGACCCATAAAAAACTTATAATTATGTTAACTGATCGCGTAAGTTTGAAAAATACAATCGTAGGACATGTCGACTTCGCCGGATATTATAATGTCTCGAAATTTTTCGCCTACATATATGATCAATCGTTTGTCTTATGTCGCTTGAATAGCCATTGTTGCAAGAAACAAACGACGACGCCCCTACAAGCGACTAATTGAAACGACATGTGCGATGTCGCACATATGCTAGATATCGGGCAAAGTCGGGAGACAGTTCACGATGTCGCACAACAAGTCTGGCGACACGTGTCTCGGCTTCATTCTCGGATAAATTTCTTCCACAAGATGGCGTCGCATTTTGTATAACGCCCATACAAAATTAAGGTTTTCATCTGAGGGTTAGGTAATCTCTTGCATGTATTTTTTCCAAATAGGGAAATCTATATGATTTACTTCCTTTTTCCTACATAATTTACAAAATAGGTGACATTACGTCCTAATTATGTTCATAAAATGGAAATTAAGATTTTCCATGCTAGTGATAGTGTTAATTTGATTTTGGCTGATTGCGAATAATTACATTTTTCAATCATCAGATAGGCTTTATTCGACTCTTATACGTACTATTCGACTAAACTGCTATTCAAAAATAATTCACAAAAAATATTATAATTTTATATTGTGTTTCATGATTTTCGAAAATACAGTCAAAATTATTATTGTTATGGAGATATTTGATTGATAATCTTTCAATTGAGGAAGAGGCTCTACTATATGAACATATAAATCTACCTGAAAAAAAATAAGAATTGTCAGATCCAGGCCCGATTACTTTAATGTTTGGGATTCAAAAGAATTTCATTGATGAATCAGACTTTGAGGTAGGGTGCGGGGGGCGAGCGGCGAAAGGCATTCGTATTATCTACCTACGTCAGCGTGGACGAAGTCGCGGGCGGAAAGGTAGTTATTTATAAAAATAAGTCTCACGCACGCGCGAAAAGAACTCAAAAATACTCAATTCAAACTTTTATTTTATGGCTTGTGTGGTTAGGTGGCAACCCTAACGTGAATATTTACAAGAAATCATTGATATAAAGAAAGTTAGGAAGACTTATATTACACTACAAAAATAGTAAACAAACACTAAGGGTTGTCGCAAATTTATAATAATAAATAGATAATAATAATGATTTTTTACTTTTGTTTGGGAATTTTAAATACGATGTATTCAACCTTTGTACACATCAAAGTATTCACGTGCTTGGTCGGAATAAATACCTTTTATGCTTATAGATGTATAAAGTAACACGTTATACAGCGTACATAGTTCCTCTATATTTGCGTTTCAGAATAGCTTTGGGTACGACAAAAGGCACTTACATTTGGTAGTTTTATAGCTACCATAAAACGCGTAGCAATAAGACAAAGTGCGTTTAGACGTAACGTGTATTACCCTCATCTATTAGGAATTCAAAACCACAATCATACAATGCTAATCCAACAAGCACTGATTGTTATGTTCGCTTTAAACATAAAACCACCACTCGTAGCAATAATGTTGTCTGATTACATCTCAACGTACGGTTGAGCTTAAAACTTCAACATAATTACAGTAAAACAACTTCAGCGTATTTATAAGGCACTTGAACTTTAGTAGGTTCCTGGTACGTAGTTCCCTAACAGCTATGTAATTGGTTCCGCATCAAATGCTCCCTACGTATGCCTAAGTAGGTACTGCAAACTAAATAGTAATTAACGTAAGATGCGAGCATCACATCCTGCCTATGACATGCATTGTGTGACCTGATAATGTAAACGTCTTTGATTTATGTTTATTTCAATCAAATCGTTTCTCACTATATTACCATTTGTATAACCATCATAGAAGTTTTCTCACTGTATTATAATATACTGGGGCTCGAGGACATTGCACGGACGACATTGAAGTGGCAGTTCTGTGAATAGCCTCGAAATCTACGGGGGTTTGCTCTTCAAAACAATGTTATTTTGTTTCACAGTACACCCAACTAACTGAGGTCCGAGAACACCCTAACTAAAAATACCATTGGTGTTACTACATTGACAGAAAACAATAATTTTGTTATGATATATTGTAGCTGGTAAAGCTCGCATATCTAAACAGATCACTTCGAATTAATCTAGTGGAACTATTTGTTTTCAACATATGTTTCAAAGGTAATGTACTTTACTCTTCCTCATCATCATCATCCATATTTTCAATATAAAAACACAGCTAACTTTAAGTAGGTAAAGTTTACTTGTACTTTTGATATTTTTTCCCATAAGTTGGGAAAAGTCATAAAAAGTAGGTAAGTCAAAAAAATATTAAGAACTTACTTAATAATCGTATGAGGTTGCATTTTTACAGCATTATTTTTCCCCTGACGGACGTGGCGACAGCGGGGGAGTTTTAAAGAGCTCTAGATTCGTGGAACTACTTGAAAGTTTCATACACTGCTTAGGGGTTTGCATTATTTAGTTTTGCTCTATTGCGAATATTGTTGGGAATTATTATCATAGCCTACGATGTACAGCATTTTTGTTACCCCTGTTCATTATGTTGTTACTGTTACTTACTTGCAAAACGCGGGCATGTACCAAATGTAATGTTTGGACGTGCCTCTGACTACCCCCTACTTGGAATCCTCAAAGATCTACTCACTGAGTATGTATCTGAGGATGTCCACCATTGGGAAGACAGTCGTGAGCGTGTTTGTTTTTTTGTTTTTTGTTCATTATGTAATAGAGTAGATTTTTCTGCGGAATTCCTCGGCCAGCTTTTCTCGAGATAGTATTATATTTCATAACGTTAACGTACAAACAGTTACAGAATTAACTCGGACCCGACCCGATATCGCAAAGCGCTACGAGATGTGCTATAACGCTACGAGTTTTCTCGACGAGCTAGAAAATAATAAGATTCCATATTCAGGTCACGCGAGCCTCCGTATCTGCTGACGAGCAAATATTTGATATCACTAGCAAATCGCTCCTAAATTTCAACCAAATACGCTGCGCATAGAGACGAAATAATTCTAATCATATTATAAATTTAAAATTTTAGATTAAACTAATCGATATTTCCGCTTGAAAAAATGAAATTTGAATGCCCAGAATGACTGGTAGATAATGCTTTAGCACCTCCTACTATGAAGTGTTTGTGATTGTGTTTCACACAAACACTTTATTGTGTCAAACATTCATTTGTGTGAAAGAATTTCAATAAATAATTAAATGTATTATTTAAAGAAAAATATATATTAGTTTTTCCATAATGCATAGAGTTGGTATTGCTATGGGCTACTCTTTTATTGGATCTGAGGATGTACATTTTGGGGATTACAGTCGTGGTGTTTGTTTTTTTTTCGTTCACATTTGAACTTTGTTGCGGCTGAAACGATTTGGATTAAAGGACGAATAGCACTAATGCTATCCAGGGCCTCACCAACAAGCAGAAGCCTAGCTATGCATAAATCTGCATAGTAAATCTTATACCTACGTATTGTAGGTACTTCCGCATAAAATCTCGACGGACTCAGATCTATTATTTTCTTACTGTATATTTTTATTATCAGATGATGGTCTGTGACAACCAGCCCCACTTCAGTACACGCTGTTCAGCTTCTGATTAAAAACAGGGCGACATTTTGTTTTGTTCATTTCTTTCGGGTCAGTACACGCAAATTAAATAACGTGCTTTTGATGTAAACTTTTGAACCCTAATTACTTTTTTGTATACTTCTTTCTATTAAACTTGAGACTTTGTAAGTGAAAATTTAAGAGTTTTAAAATGAAAGTCTTCTTTATAACATTTATTGAAAATATTTTTAAAATCTGTAAATTTCAACCTTTCGCCTCCTTGTTTATAGGTATTTCAAACACGCAACAAAATCGATACTCTGACTTTATCTTTATTAACCCTTATCATTTCCATTCCACCGGGGATGACATGGGTGAGGACGAATCTGTGACCTATGACATCACACTAATCTTGATATTTTTACCAGATCTCGACGATCTCATGACGACGCAGGTTTCTTGATAAGAGTGTTTATTGTTCGATCCTACCTTTCTTATTGTTGGTTCCATTCAACGTAGTTTTGGTTCACCGCTCCAACACAATCAAGTTTTACAAAGGTTTGCCGAGGTTGTGCTGAGAGGTGGCCCGATTGTGTGGAATTCAGTTAGATTTAGCTCTGAGAATTCCATAGGGACGGACCAACAACTATGCGGGACCGCAAATTACAATTTTTATAACAACTTTTAGTTATTGTAGGTAGAATAAAAGCAAGAAAATTTCAAATCAATAATGTACAAAAAATATATTTTTATTTTATCCCAAATTTTCGTCTTTGATCGGTGAACCAAGATCAAAAGGTCAGCTCGTCACAAGCTTGTTTCAACAAATCTTTTAAATCTTACAATTTATTTCTGCGTTTCGTTTTTCAGAAGTCTTGTGCAGACTTATATAAAAGAAGCACGTTATATCAAATTTACTATCTGGCTCAAAGCCAAATCGAAAAGCATATAGAATCTAAAGCGAAGATTTCCAAATTGTGGTGCGAAGCTTACGTGGATATGGAAGGTAGGCTGCGAGGCTGTATCAGTTTCATACAAGCAACAATCAATCCGGAATACTTAGTTAGAGAATGAAGTCGAGGCTAATTACATAGTAATAACATAATAGGTTGGGGAAAAAGTTTCTTCGCATTTTTTAAGAAAATTCAAAACATTTTTTAATATAGTTTATTTACATTTAACTAAAGTATGTAGGTACCATTTTGTTCGATAACTTTTTGCCATTTTGTAGGCAGGGACATGATCCCATTGCTATAAAAACTTTGGGGCTTCTGTTCAAAATACCGCGACAAGTGGTTTTGGCAGTCCTCTCGTGATGTTAACCTGACACTGCCTAAAGAATTCTGAAGAGACCGAAACAGGTGGAAATCTGAAGGTGCAAGGTCAGGACTATACGGCGGATGCATTAACACATCCCAGCCAAACTCTCTTAATTTTTGCTGAGTGGCTAAAGATGTGTGAGGTCTAGCGTTATCATGATGAAAAACCACACCCCTTCTGTTGATTAACTCCGGCCGCTTTCTCTCAACTTCTTGTTTTAATCTCATCAGTTGTTCGCAGTAGAGTTCAGAATCGATGGTCCTGCCTGGTGGTAACAGCTCATAATGAATAATGCCCTTCCAATCCCACCACACACACAGCATCACCTTGTTGCGAGTTAACCCGGGTTTCGCCACAGTCTGTGAAGCCTGACCGGCCTTTGACCACGACCTTTTTCGCACGTTCTTGTCGTACGTGATCCACTTTTCATCACCAGTTATCAGCTTCTTCAAAAATGGTTCGGTTTCATTACGTCGTAATAAAGAATCACAAATGAGAACACGGTTCATTAGGTTTCTTTCAGTGAGCTCGTGAGGTACCCAAATATCGAGCTTTTTTGTGTACCCAGTTTTTTTCAAATGCGCCAAAACTGTTTTGTGGTCAATTCCCAGTTCTTCAGCTACGTCGTAACTACTGATATGCCGATCTTGCTCCACTTTTTCAAAAATGGCATCCATTTTATCCGTAATAGGGCGACCAGAGCGACGTGCATCTTTGACATCAAAATTTCCGGATTGAAAACGCTTAAACCAAATTTGTGCTACTCTCACAGACACTGCACTAGGTCCATAAACATCGCAAATTTTTTTCGCGGCTTGCGTTGCATTTTTACCTTTTTTATAGTAAAATTTTAAAATGTATCGAATTTCTTCATTAGATTCACTCATCTTAACAGTACGAAAAACAAATAAAAATCACACATTTTCCTAATTTGAATTTGGAATTATCTTCTTTAAAATTTAAACTTTTAATGATACCAAAACCAGCCAGATACAAATAGTATAGCCAAAGATATTTTATTACAAGTTCATACATACAATAATGCGAAAAGACTTTTTCCCCAACCTACATTAAGAACTTCTTCAAGAGTTTGGCGATAATCTTACTATTTTGTTGTAACGGAGAGAGACATTAATTTATTTTTCTTCAGAGATGTAAGTACTTATGTACAATGGTATCACAGAGTGTCGAGCCAATGTTCAATGGCTAAACTCTCATCTTAAAATGTATGGGATCGTTATAAGCTATCGCAATTTCACGAAAAAATAAGCGTTCGACAGCATAGATAAGATAATAAGAAAAAAATACAATGAATGGTCAACAATAAATTTATTGTTTCTCAAAATATTCTCATTTAGCGTTAATTAACGCAACTTTTTGATTTGACTTTGCTTTGGAGCTCAGTTTGGGAATAGTTTACCATGGTACTCTTGGTTCCTCATAAATAAATAAATAATAACGGTGGACATTTTTCACACAGCATCATCTAGCCCCAAACTAAGCAGAGCTTGTATTATGCGAACTACATGATTAGTTATACGTGTATACCCACGGCACAGGGAATCCTAGTGTGGGGTCAGGTAACCCCTACTGTTAGTTTTCTATTC
Source organism: Perizoma affinitatum (assembly GCA_961405105.1). Classification (NCBI taxonomy): domain Eukaryota; kingdom Metazoa; phylum Arthropoda; class Insecta; order Lepidoptera; family Geometridae; genus Perizoma; species Perizoma affinitatum. Next base: position 4,820,247 of record OY560199.1, read on the forward strand.
TAGCGACGTAAACTCTAGCGAAAGCAAATACCCCGTGGAAGACGAAGGAATGCGATGCAGTATTTTTTTTCGCTTTCTAAAAGGACTCGATTGAACCCATTACAAATAATGGAACGTAAAACAATATATACTTAAAATATGTTAACATGTGTTATATATATTCTACACAAATTCTGTCTCAAAGTTTTAAAATATTTAAGGGTTCGGTCACACTGACGCGGTAGCGGTGGCGATCAATACCTCAACGCGAACTTTGACAACCAATAGGTTATCAAAGTTCTTCAATGAACAGGCTTTTAACCATTAACCTTTGATCGTCACCGCCATACATCGCGTTAGTTTGACTGAGCCTTAACTATAATTATAGGATCATAAACAACCTTGCCACACAATATGCTTATCAGAAACATAGAGCAACTAAGCACTACGTTTACTTAGCAAGCATATTGACTATTACAACGTTCCTTCCGTAGAAAACAACGATTCATTCCACTCAGTTGTGACAAGGTAAATATGAGTTGATGTCAGAATTGTAATGTTTGAAGACGAAAGATCATATCAGATACCTATACTAGACGCAGTCCTTAGGATAAACCATCGATACCGTAGGTATCAGGTACAGTATAATATGTTAGGTACTGTAGAAATACAACAGCTATGAAGAGAATGAACTTTTCTAAGGGCTAGCCTCAGAATAGTTAGGAATTCCTGAATTCACCATCACTCGCTAAACAGTTTATAAATATTGCATATCCATAGCTAATATCATTTCCATACAATTCAAACTTTCCGCAGGCGTTAACGCCAACAGAAAGTGGTATTTGTCTAAACCCCAGGGTTATAAAAGAAAATATATGATTTCAATAAAAATGCGAACTTCACAAAAGTGGAATTATAGCTCGAGGGTAAAATGAGACGTCGTTATTTTATTCCCGGAATATTGGCCAATTACGAAAAGAATAAAATTAGCATTCAATGTATTCGATTCAGAATGTAAAGGAAAACTCAATGAGATAACAAATGTATTTGTGAATATCGTTTCTTCGCCGAGCATATAATTTGACTCTATAACTCGTACAACTTTAATGATATTTAGTAAACGAAGTTTATTGTCTTTGGAAGTTATTATAAGAACGTTGATATACTACATTTATTGTAAGCAGTTGCCATTTGGAAGTTGGCCAATTGATGCTTAATACTGCCCGAGCTCCACTCCTATATTGTTCTTCATTATTGTACCCTATCTCTAGTAACTTTCCTCATGCAAATAATACCTACCTACGATCTATATGTACTTGACATTCTGACAAGGGTTCTCTTCTATACGATCCATTGCTTTTTGCGTTGCACCGCATTTCACGTACCCTCTCTAACCAGCATAGATAAGCCTACGTACATGGCGCAGTGGGCAAAGGTCCAAGACGCGGAGGGTTCGATTCCCGCCGCGGGACAAATATTTGTATGATCTGTGTATTTGTTTCGAGTCTGGGTGTTTTCTATGTATACTATGTAAATGTATATACGTAGTATATCAGTCATGTAGCTCCCATAACACAAGCTCTGCTTAATTTTGGGCTAGATGATGCTGTGTTAAAAATATCCAACATTATTTATTTATATATTTAGACATGACATTACATAAGTGACCGAAACACTGAGCCGTCCTTTTCTTTCCTCTTTCATTTCGGTCTTATTTCTTTACATATGGTACTTTATAAGAAAGTTTAAATTAAGCACCAATACAATCAATTACCGCAACAACTACCGCCTGTAATAATTTTATTTTGAGGATATAAATATTTTTTCATTCAAAACTGTACCTACTTAATTTTTTTTGCTAAATTTTGTGATTAACCCTGACGTGTTTTTCCATCATCGATTGCATCGCCCTCTATTTGTGATAAAACCACCTATCTAAGAACCACCCTTGAAGAGATACAAATCGAATGTAAAAAAACTGCATTACAATCCGATACCATTCCTGCCGAGCCATTCCTGAGTTCATTTGCCTGAGGTAACAGACAAATAAACAACCGCTCAGAGCAAACGCGAATTCGGGCTCCTATCGTCGTGGGTAAAATAAGAAAATAAAAATAGAGGTAAAATTGTTTATCCTGAATTCGATGAAGGATAAATGGATTGACTATTTCAGGCACTGGTTTTGTCAGCTTCAATGAACAGGCTTTGAAATAGATCTCCCTTCACTACATAGAACATATTGTTCTTGCTACGAGTATATCTAGCTGAGTTATTGACTTAACAAAAAGCTGACTTATTGTTTGCCTACATTAAGTCTTACAAGCGACTCAAGGAGCTGTTATATGTGTTTGGGGTGAGGTTGTTTGTAGGTCTGTATTTTTTTCGTGACATATATAGTCCGTATATACGTTTGCCATAAAAGGTTGTATATGTTTGTTTTCTTGATATCATTTATTTCCGAAACGGTTTATGCAATTGAAATGCGGTTTTTAGCAATCGATTGTCTTCTAGAAGTCATCAAATTGTATGCCTTATAAAACCGTTCCTAGATAGTTTATAACGCCAGTACAAATCGCTAGGGGTACTATAGATGATGTAAATAACGTATAAAAATATATACGTAATTTTCAAACCTTGTAAAAAATATATGTAGGTACTTATTAAGTAGGTCACCACATTTCACTAGGAAGGGCTCAATATTTATTATAAAACTATTGTAATCCAGGCGTCGAGAGCTTCATATATGTATTTAGAATCTTGTCATATCAGTTCGGTACTCTTCAGTTATCAGGCGACCGCGAACTAATGCCTGTTATTTTCTATTTTTATTTCAATATTTTCAAAATTTAAACAGTAACTTTTAAACTTTTCGACATTTTTAATTGATAAACAAATTGTTCACAGTCACAAGACTGAAAATTCTCAATTCAGATTGCTCACGATTCCAAAACGAAAGTTTCAAAAAATAAAACTAATTAAACTCCGAATACAGTCTTTGTTCTTACGAAAATTATAAGAAACTTGATTAAATAAACATTAATAATAACAATGATATCTTCGTCTTGATCATGTTCTACAATGGATGGATTTTGATTGTAACAGTATTGGAAAAAGTCCATTTGAAATTTTAAAAATATCTAAGCATGCTAACTACGAGTTTGCAAAACGTGGCCATGTGCCAAATATTATGTTTGAACGTGCCTCTGACTACCCCTTAATTGGTATCCTCGCAGATTATAGTCGTGAGCGTGATTGTTGTTGTTATGCATAGGACGCACTATACGTTTCTAGACCTGGCCAATTATATAAACAATATTTAAAAGATAATTACAATATTTAATATATTTGGCTGTAGAAAAAAGTTTGTTTCATTTAGCTGTCATTTGCTTTAATTGAGTGGCGTCATTTTTAAAATTACGTGTGTGTCAGTGTGGATCACTGGTATGATTTACTACGATTTTAAGTGTAATTTGACGGCTCAGCAAAGATACTCAGCTTTCAAACTGCTTTTGGTGATGAAGCACCATGAAAAACTACTATTTATAGCTGGTTTGCAGAATTCAAGTGCGGTCGTGTCTATATCAGTGACGAATTTAGTGATAATCGTCCATCCACCGCAGTAAACAACAAAAACGACGACGATCGAAACCGACAGGCATGTAGCCTACCATGAGATTCGGGCATCCTTATGCATATGCATGAGTCAGATACAAACAAACCTACCCAAACATTTGGGTGTGAAAAAGCTGTGCTCGCGATGGATCCCTCACAATTTGATAGAGGCACAAAAAAACGGACCGCGTCACTCGGTCACTATTTAGTGTGGAATGGGAACTGATGCTTCTTTTTTGAATAAAACTGGACACGTGGCTACTGTTGCTTTGGAGAATCGTCGTACAGTGAATAGTGATTAGTACATGACCGTTTGTATCCTGGAAGTTAATGACGAACTCCGTAAAAATAACCGTAAACGCCGTATAATCCATGTTGCACCATGACACCATGCCAGCTCTCACACGGCCAGACAGACAAACGATTTTTTGAAGATAAAAAAACGTAGAACGTATTAGCCATCCTGCATACAGTCCCGACCTGGCACCTTGTGATATCTATCTGTTTCCAAAAATTAAAAACCAAATACGCGATCAACGATTGTCAGAAGAGAATGAATTACATGTTTTCGAGGTCACCACATAAACGTGGAGGAGTGGCATAAATGTTTTCAAGATTATCCGTATGAAAAAGTGCATTACGCTAACGGAGAATATTTTGAGAAACAGTTATGCAGTTTTTACCTTGAGTTTCGATTCGTTGCATTTTATGCCATGATAGAAGCCAGAGTAATAGACGGGAGTTTATAGTCGTCAACCCTATTAATCGAGTTCCAGGAAAGGTCATACCTACATGGGGTAAAAGAGGACATATACACATAAACGTATTTCAATCATTAAAATTTTACCTATATTACCTATGTCAGTCAAGCTAATGGAGAAAATTAAGTATACCTACTTATGTCACTTATGGGCTAATTATTAAATCAGGGTTTGTTCGAAGACTACGGATTTGGTGAATCAATCCGAAAAGCTCTTTGTTTTACCGCTGCTTCCATCCGGATCGTGTACCTACTCTTATCGGCCACTTGCGAACAGAGACTGGAAGCAGATCTTTTGTTCTGTAATCTCGGAGGTACACATAGCGGAAATGCCGCAGCGGAACCTACATTCGCTCCGCGATGCTTGGTTGCAGTTTCAGTAATTATCATACTTTTTTGGATTTATCTTGTGCTGTGACTTGTTATGGAGACTACGTGACTAATTTCTCACTGTCACGGTCGCAGACTGGGGAAGTGGCCATACGATTTTTCCTGTTCTCTTCACAAGCGCGGAAAAGCTATTGGGGAAAATGGGAATAACCCGTTCGTAAGGTTAGATAGAACAGTGGGAGATACCCACTGATATCATCCGACTGATCTTACCTCTGTTGCATTTCTGTGTGCACACGAGGCTTGGTCTTGACTCGCCTTCTTCCATTTACCTCCCGCAACCGTTAATGTCTGTACGAATTTAGGTATTTATTTAAACCACACACAAGGATAAAATAGACTAATAAAAGTAAATTTAAGATTTCTGAATTTAGGCCGATTCCTTACGACCAATACACGCCTAGAAGAATCAGGCGACGAACATGGCTAGTTTTTTTATGTATCCAGCTTTAAAGTAATCCACAGTAATCGATCCATCAGCTAGAGAGTCGCGTCTTTGTTTCGTGAAAGCCATTCTTGACAACATTCAAAGAACTGAACTGTAAAAATAAATGAAAAAGTGGTCAAATCTCGTTTTCCGATTGACGATTATATGACAACGCCATAGCGTCCTGCAAAGAAGGATTTGACATATTTGCCTGAATTGAATCGCAATAATACTTGATGTTTAGGCTTGTTCTTTTGAAAAACTGGTCAGATGCCATCTCGAGCATAGATTGCCGTCGGTTTTACTAGCTACTTATCCGCTGCGACTGGTCGTGCTTATCTGCTCTATATGCATAGGACTAATCCCAGTGGAGAATACTAAAGGGTTGCTTCTGCAGCCACCACTTCTTAACTAGAAATGAGAGTGGTTCGGATACGAATTTGTATGCAAGGCAATTTTGCTCACTATTTACGTGTTAGGAATAAATACTCTGCTGATTAGCGAATCAACGAGCACGCACAATTATAACTTTACGTAATTTAACTGGCAGTTATATTTAAGAATACATATTATACTTACAGAAAGTAATTTTATAGATATTTTATGAGCATGACGCGAGACGTGGAAATGAAAAAAGCGTTACCTATAGGGGTGGGGTGAGACCTTACCTTTAATATTATGATGTATATAAACCAAACGTAAGAAAATGCTGATCATATTATTTAACCATATGATTATGTGCTTTCACACTGAAATCGGGCGAGTCTATATCGTCATATAATTTTCATAAAACCCAGGTTTATGGATACCTGATAAGTATGTGCTTGTTGACGACTTTATTACTTTTTATAAGAGCTTACTTATCACAAAACCTACGAGTTACGACCCTTATGAAGTTATGACTTACCTCACGCCTCTCTATGAAGGTAATTATCTTTTAAGTTTCGTCGTAACTTATACGTATATATAAATTATGTATATATATTAATGCACTCACCTGTATGAGTAATATAGTATATAACACACATCCGCTGCTTTACTGCGGAAATAAGAATACAAGAATTTATTGGATTTCAAACGTGTCACGTAGCTATGAATGAAAGGTCACTTTTTCGTATTTCGGTTGGAATTTAGGGATTTTGCCGGCTTTGTGCGAACGGATTCAACAGAAAGCTGTATGGTGGGTTGATTTACGGCGGACGAGGGTAACCTATTTAATTTAGAAGTAGGTTTAACTCACAAGGTTACAACAATAAACCCAAAATACATATAAGGTTACTAGGGTAGGTATTCCATTCACTCGGCAGAATGATGAATGCGCTATTCGCTTCATTACGCACAGAACATTACCTAATTAGCCAACTCACCAACAAAATAACCGGACGGCCAAGTCTTAATCAAGTCTCTGAGTTGATTATGATTACAGATTCTATGAAAACTGTGTCATAAGGCTTTGATAAGGTTAACTTAACTGGGAATATAATAGAACCTACGCCATATGATTGAAATTTGATGAACCAGACTTGAACTTTATTACCTGCATTATTATTTAAATGCAAATTTGTATTGTTTGTAAATTGTAGGTACATACCATATCCACAACAGATATAAAATCTATATCTTTATCTATAACCAAATCTAGCTACATAAATAGCTAACTTAATATAAAACAGAAAGTATGTCATTCCAGAAACAATGAAGTGTAACTCAAGTTGAGAACACGTGCTGATTCGCTTGTGTTCCAAGCGGTTTTTTACACACATTACTTTGAAGGCTCAATTTACATTTCCCATTATCTTGAAATACCCAGTAATGCCGAAAAAGCTTTCGGGCACTTTTCACGTCTTATCTGATCCCACGGCAAAGCTAAAGCATTTTTCCTTAATTTTATTTTAGCCGGGTATCCTACGTAGCTATTACTCTAATATATTATTTAGAGAAAATATAAGACATATCTACTGGAGCATAACTTTTTTAGATAAAATTGCTAATTACTGATTTTATTAATGTCCAACCACTACAGTTTGAATGATGTACAACAAAAGTACTTTAAATCCAAGAATATAATTATGTCATGCATGCATTTTCAGGGAATTTATCAATTTATTGGCTCTTGTCAGGTGCGGCCCCATCCATTCATTTTCCACACTTTACTTGACGTGATTTCCATAAAGTAGGCGAATACGGTACCATAATACTATTGGTTCGATTTCAGTATTGAAAATCCTTTGAGCTCTGAATACCAACTAGTGCGGGTATTTGTTGTGTTGCAATGCAACTGATTCCTAGCATGCCAATTGCACTATACCCTTGTGGGCAAACAGCATTTTGTTATAGTGAAGTTTTTATTTCGGATATGACTTTCACTGTAAGGTAAGTGATAATTAGGTACTTTTCGATACCTAAGTACCTACTTACATTACGGTGAAAGGCATAGGGATCTGTTTTTGCTTTCGGAATTGGAACTCTTAAAAAAAGTAATTAATTGATCGAGATTGAGACCACTCAAGTTCAATTACAATTTTAATAAAAAAATAATTGATCTACATTTTCTATACCCTAGATGATGTATGGGGTTAATTAAGCTAGGTGCTTACATACTAATGAATGAGTCAAAAGTTTTTAAGAGCACATTGCACTCAGCTCTTGGTCCAACTTTAGGTATACTTATGAAGTAGCATTAGCGTCGAGTTTCTTTTGCAAATGCCCTTTGAAACAATAGTATCTAACGAGAATTTAACGACTTCTAAAATAATATTATTTTTTGCCATAAAAATACGTTCTATATTCCGAGAGTCTCTTAAGTCAACATAATCTGACATTAAAAAAGTACCTGGGTTAGGTTAAAAAAAAAGTCATCTACATACACCATGGCTTACATGACCAGGTCTTGAGCAACCTCCATCCACCGACTTACCTCCTTCCGATGCCACCTTTCCGGTGGCATCGGTTTGATTCGTGGTCAACATTCAAGAACCTATTTATTCTTTAGCGGTTGTCGGTTCTGCGAGCTATATGGCCAATTTGCCTGTTCCTCTTCAAACCATTCTGAAACCTATGTCGTTGACTTACCCTAATATTCCCTGTACCGTAGCTTAACTGATTTACATGAATCTATAGTTCGTGACCAAAACCGCGCTGCTGAAGCCATAATTCATGTTAATAAGATGGTTAGTAAATATGTTTAAAGTAGGTAGGTACCTCGATTTGAATTTGGAGAAAGTCACAAGTTGTAAAATTACCATCAGCAAAGTGCCAAATTTGACTGATTACGTGGTGACCCCCAAGGAAAATTGTGTTCGAAAAATCAGAACGTATGAATTCTCCAATATGATATTGGAGGCGATAAAAACTATCTGCTCTACTTTACTTTTTCGTGTTCTATTTCAGAAAATCGAAGAAGTTTGTAGTTATTGAACAAACCCAGATAAATGCATTTTTCTTCTCAAGTTGCTAACAATTGAAGAAGAAATTCAAAGAATTGATCTGCTTCTTATGTGATTGGTACCCGATCACTAAGTTAGTGGCTGAGTGAATAAGATTTAACCAAAAGAAGGCAAACAGGGCATAATCTTATGTAAAATATAGCTAACATGCATGTAGAATTCGTAAAAAACAACGTACGAGTACCTACATATTTCCGTAGTACAAAGGAAATTAACGTTGTAATAAACGAGGCACGAATGCTGCCATTTATATAAATTCTCAACCTAACGCAATAATGAGAAACGAGGTGCCTACGTAAAGTAATAGGGTGCCACATTCATAAAGCTTTCGGAAGGCCATAGATGCTAAATTGAGAGAGTGCACATGGGAGACAGGCGGACTTGGCGAAATAAAAAAAAAAAACAGTTTTCACCTTTGCATTCGAAACTCTTCAAATAAAACAAAACTATTTTTGTATATATTTGATATATAGTTGATACGACTAAACCACATAACTTTATTGATTCTCCTGCTGACGGTTCATTGACCATTCGGAGCTCATGTGTAGCACACGTGAGACGGGAACTGGAGTATAGTAAAATACCAACGTGATATATGTAGTTCTAAAATGATACCATACCACGATAATATACGTACCTGTATTTATAGGTAGGTAATCAATGGATTAACTACCTATCAAAACAGGTGCGCTGCTAGACTAAGTTTGCAAGGTTAAAATGATAGCTTGCAAGCTATATCGGGAACTTCATAAGTTAGTTTGATAGTCGCAATTAGAGTTCGTTCAACAAAATGAATATTGTATACGAGCCAAATGTTTGTTGCATCTGACACTACTTCCAGTTCATATGAGTTCACGCTGCAAACTTTGCAAAGCCAGTCTACGTCAATTGGGTGTGTTTTGACCGTTCAACGAGTTTGCTGAACAAACACTTTGAAACTAGCTTGAAAGGGTGTGGATATCGTGTTTTCACTAATATAATGGTAGGCGAGGGGTAGCCCGGTGGGAACTGACCTCGCTTTCTGATCTAAGACTTGTTGTGTTTTAATCTAAGAGTCGGCTTGCACCAAAGCATTTGTAGGTTGTAGGTTTATTAGTTACTACGACGGAAAAGAAAAACCAAGTTTAAAACTAAAAAATTAAACGTGGTAAATTATGTTCAGCCAATGCGTGAGCTGAACAATCTTGCCTGGTATTTGTTGTATTCTTAACTAACGACCCGCCCGGCTTCGAACGGGTCATCCAAATATATGACTTTTCGGTGATTTTCCAAAAAACTTGTCCTGACAATTACAAACCAAAGGGAAAAAAAACTAGTTTCGAAAAGTTGTAGAGCAAAAGTTGTTGTCTATTATGTATAGTGTAGAATGTCTCTTTTCGGGATATTCTTGGACACTCTGCACAAATCACAAACATAATTTGTATCACAAAAATTTTGAAGGGTTTATGTTATTATGTCGAAAAACCTTGAGCTATTTATTTGATTATCTTGCCGATTGCTTGTCAAGTTTTATGGAGTGTACACAGCTGTTTCACCGAAACGAGCGAAATCAGTCGCCAGTCGCCACGTTAAGTAATGAAATCGTAATATATTTTACGCCTTCTATTTTGGTAGCTATAAACTGTAATTTATTTACTAAAGTTTATGGTGACTTGTTGAAAAGTTAGGAAGCTAAGACTTTCTGGTTTAGTGTTTTGTATAGACATTTTTTTTCATAATCCTTGCATATAAATATTACTATCTATTTCGTATTCACGAAGTGAGTCTGTTTGTCCGCGGATTAGCTCAGAAACTCTTAGTACTAGAAAGCTGTAATTTGGCATGGGTAGTACATATTTATTACGCCAACAAAGTGGTAAAATAAATATAATTTAAAAAAATATCCTCACTTTACGATATTTCTTTTTCTTGTATATCTCGCAGTGATGCGTTATCCCCCAAATCAAATCGAGCAGTCTCATGGGGATTTCAGGAAAACAGATTCCGGAAATCAACATAGCTCGAGCCTAAAAAATAAATTAGTTCGTAACAACATTTAACACGTCCCTGCTTGAAAAATATTGCGGGAAAACCATTTTTTGATTCACAGATCCATGAAATATTGAGCTTTATAATGCTAATTTTTGTTTGAGTCAAGTGTCGTCGTCATCGTCCCTCCCAGTAAAAAGGATAATTCCGTACAAATTCCATTGAAACTTACTTAGATGAAGTTGTAAGTTGTGTAAAACAGGTAGTAAATATAAGTTTATAGTCAACTACGTACGGAACCCTACACTGCGCGTGGCTCGATATACACTTGGCCGGTTTTATTTATCTGGATGATAAATCCAGATAAATCTCCAGCTAAGTACAATATTTTTCTTGTTCGGTGGCATTGTCTGAAACAAAGACACCAATCTCGTTGTTATAAAATTGAATGTTTTAATTTCATTATCTTTGACTTTTATTTAAACCAAAGCCATTTCAAAGGACAAAAGTCGATTAAAATGAGAAATTTCTGTTATAAATTTTTATCGAACAAACAAGCCCAGACAGAAGATAAAGTTACTGTGAGTCCTAGCCCAATTAAATCGGTTTCGAAATGGTTTCAAACAAAATTCGTGACGGAGGAACGCTCGAATTGAAAATAAACAATCAACGGAATTGTTGGCAGAGCGTAGAAACATCTTGGAATATAAAAATGATATCCCAAGCTCAAGGGTTTAAACTGTCTCGGTAAATAAAATAAATCGAGTTTGTCAGCTACTTAGGGAGTTGAGTCTGGGATTTCCGTTCGCGTCGGCCGTTTATTGATTAAATGAACTAGTTTTCGCTTTAGCTTGTTAGAACTGTAAAAAGTTTTTAGAAGCTTTTCTGTTTAATACATAAAATGTATTACTCGTAGATGCTAAGAGTAATTATGTGGAGGAAATATTTAGTTTTGCAGTTGTTTAGCTAGCAGATTATATAAACAAGCTCCTGTAATAGACAGAAAGTCTACTTACGCAGAAAATTTAAAATTTTATGGAACATTATATAGCAAATACTGATACAACTTTTTTATTAGCTTTTCTAATTAAAGGCATGGAGTGTAAATGCATTGGAGGAGTCTACTTATGCTGAAAATTGCTCATGAAATATAGTACATACCTATATAAATTATATTGCTTATATGTTAGTCAGACATTGGTTGTAGGAATAAACACATTTATCGTATAGTCAAAGGAATTAAAAGTCTTTTCAAGCGATAAAATATAAGGAAATGGATATTGTCAATATCCATTTGCTTATATGTGCTAGTGTTATTTGATATGTTCATCCACTTTGGTCATAGTATATACAGAAAGAGTGACCCTTACATTACTTACTGAGTTTGATGTTTATACACAAGTAGCAACCTAATACCGAACACTCCGGTGATCTTCCAATGCTGATAAAATAGATTGGAAAAACTTTTCACATTACGAACATCCATCAATTAAAATTAAAATTAAAATTATCGTGGTTTAGTATCATTTTAGAATATTGTTACGACTATACCACGTACTTTACTATTCTCTTGCGTTCGTTGACCGTTTAGAGGTCCTTCCTCATGAGCACCGCGTCTCACGACCGTCGAGCGTGGTCGCGGACGGTAATAGTAAAGTACGTGGTATAGTCGTAATAATATTCTAAAATCATTATAATGTTTGTCACATATTCCACCTAAAATATATTTTAAACTACTTATGGCATATTCATTACTTATTGCCTCAAATATATAACTGCGTGCTATATCCTACTTTACATAAGTAATTAAGTTATATCGATTGATGTATACTCGTAGTTTCCCAACGTGATACATATATGTCCGTAGAACAACCAAAATTATCAACATAACCCTTAAAATAGCAATGGTATTGGAATTAATGGGTTACTAATGTTATAATCATTAAAAAAGAAAGAATTCTGATACACAAAGCTATATTGAGCCGGTAATTCGCAAAACAAGAGATCGCGTCCCTATCGTATGAAAGTTTTTTTTTAATTACAAACTATGCAAGGTATACGTTTAAAATTATGTCTCACACGTTTCAAATGGTAGAATAAAGGATCATCCTTTATATTATTACTATTACTATCACCCATAGTGTCCCATTTTTGGAAAAATACCTTATCATACTTCCACCAGTCACATCGATTTTGGGGCACCGTGGGCCAGTCCTTCTCATAGTCGTCCAGTTCATCCCGTCACCTTATTCACCACCAAATGGAACCCTGCTACAGCAAGGCAGTGTCGTGGCCGAACACGAAAAGATCCGCTATTTATATGTATCCCGTGAATTAAATATCTATAATGACAATGTTTACAAATACATTTATTTTCTTTCTTTCTTAAATCACAAAAGTAGTGGACGTTTACCGGCTGATATGATGATGATATTCTGTAGGTATAAGTTTTAGCTGCATCGCTCTTCCCGCCAACGATTTGAGCGCTAAGTGTTCATGATAGCTTCTTGGAGAAAAAGGCGGTCGAGAGTGTAACTGGAGAGGTCTGCGCGCCACTTCACCCTGCTATACGATCTATCATGATAATTATCATATTAGTAATGCTAATTTTAATAAAATTTTAAAATCCTTGACTTTTATTTAAGTCTTGGATTGCAGTGACTTGTGGCGATGAAACCGAACTAGGGATTATCCTTAGATATACAAATAAATTGCAAAAAAGCGTATGACAATCCGATAAGCCGTTCTGGAGAGTAATAGACAAACAGTCTAATATAATAAATAACAGACAAACAAACAACTTCTTTTGGTTAGTTATGTATGCATGGGGTCCTGTCATCGCGCGTATAATTATGTCACGTTGTCGAAGGCTTTGAAGTTGCCTTTACACTCTAGAGCTGTAGGTCGTCAGCTCACACGAACGCTTGACGAATTACATTGACACGTAATTTGTTTTTTTTATACGTCGTAATTTACAAACAAGCATACGACCCACAAGTTGGTAAGCGGTTACCGTAACCTATTGAAGCTTGTACGGTGGTAGTACTTCCCCGGACGAGCCCTTCACAAGTAGCTCTACTACTTTCAAAAAAAAGTGTGTGCAAATCAATGTTTGTATGAAGTCAGATCAGAGAGTCTACTTCTTCTACGCGACCCCTCTGTAGCGTTATGTGAGGTGGAATAAATTACAATATAAAAATACTATCTGTTGAATATGTCTTAAAATATAATAGGATGCCTAATTAATTACGAACAAATACCATAATAATTATATTCCAAGATATCAGATTTACTAATTGGTGGTTTTCATTATCTATCGATGTAGTCAGGATTCTAAGTGATTATACTTAATTGTAATCTCTAGTTTCACTGGTCTACGGTAAAAGTAAATGACCCGTGGGCCTGGTACTATTACCTATGTAATAGCTTGGAAAAAGTAACTCTGAAAGCGTAGGTGTTTGGGCACAGGAAGCAGATGAGTTATTGTTCCACTGTCTGGGGATCCGTACCACATCGGCAACTAGTAGCCGCATCGTTCCCTCGAAGTAGCCCACTTCCGTTTGGTTAGCAGCAACCCATTTGTATCCTGAGTCGGTCACGACTTCCACGTGAGCTAAGAAATGATTTTTCTGAAAGCTTTTCTAGTATTTTTTTGTATTAGTGTCTACTGATACAAAAAAAAGGTTTAGGTTTTGGAGCGAATCCCGATTGAGAGTGATAAAGACCTCCCCGTACAATCTATCTATTATTCTGTGCTAATCCATGTGTGCTCATTCCGACTATCCACTACCCTGCTAGAAGCCTATCCCCGAGCCATGTCACAGAGGATTCCATTATGACAGGTTCGACGTAGAGATTTACCTACAGGATTATTCCGTGGTAGAGAGGGCTTTGCTCCTGTTCTATTTTACATATTGGCTGTGCAAAACGTTGCGTCTGAAATGCATTTATTAATTTCACATTTATTATAACCTAGCTATGTAGATTCAATATAATTCAAGTCTTTATTCATCTTTTAAAATATAAAAATACACTTGGACAGTAATAAAAACAAGTTATTTTTTTCATCGGCTCTTGTAGTTCTTTGCAAGTCATTAGATACGTTACATACCCCACATTAGGATTCCATGGATCGTGAGTATCAGAAACTACGAGTACCGTGGTCCTACAACACAAAAAAAATAATCATATAATATGCAATTAACATTATTTCCGCAGCGAGCGGGAATCGAACCCGAAACTCTTGCGTCACAGCCGGCTACACGCCCGCCGTGTCACCGAGGTTGAAGTATTTCTTCTCAGGACCATATTTATTTTTAAGTAACCAGTACGTGCCTCGTTTAAAGAACAGTGGATAAACGTATTAATCAGCTTTTAATAACAATCTACTCAACTCTCCGTGGCGAATACTAAAGAGTCAATACATTTTGAAGCGTGCGACGCATTTCATAGACATTGAAACGTGCTACACATCCCGTAGACTTTGTAGCGTGCTAATCAAGATCGTAAACAATGCAGTGTAACAAATTTCATGGCGTGCTCCGCATCTTGTAACTTCGTAACGTTCTACGCCTCTCGTAGACTTAGTAGCGTGCTACGCATTGCCTAGAATTCGTAGCTTGTAGCGTAGTACGTATTTTGTAAACTTCGTTCGTGCTACGCATCTCGAAGACTTCGTAACGTGATAAGCCTCTCGTAGATAGTAGTGCTACTCAAATATTTTTTTCTAATAATAAGACTTGAGGCGCAAACAGGATAACGATGACAGACAATTTATTTAGAACAATTTGAAAAGAAAATCTGATT
The DNA here is from genome assembly GCA_961405105.1 of Perizoma affinitatum. Taxonomy (NCBI): domain Eukaryota; kingdom Metazoa; phylum Arthropoda; class Insecta; order Lepidoptera; family Geometridae; genus Perizoma; species Perizoma affinitatum. The sequence continues at coordinate 4,835,635 of OY560199.1, forward strand.
TATCACCTTGTTAAAGCCCTTCGGAGTGAAAAATGGTTTTGAATGAATAATTGCCGTGAAAGGCATTCACATGTTTGCGTCATCGCATATATCAGTGTAATTTTCAGGTACGCGTTTGCAACGTTAGGGTTCTGCAACAATTATGTTAACAAACATCAACAAGGCCATAACAGCTTTACCGTCATTCCATACATTAATTAGGAGCGGTGCACGGTATCATGGTATTCGCCTGGTATGTCGGCGATCACGTGACTGACCCAAAACTGTGTTATGACTCAGCGGTTTCACAATTATGTTTTGACGCCTGCTCACTGCTTCGCCGGCATGGTACCCGGATAAAAGCCTTGTTTTATTTTTGGTCACGAAATTCTTTAAATTTATATCCAAATTATTTCAGCCGTTTCGAAGATTATTAGCAACAAATATCTAAACTTTCACATAATATTAGTAGAATATTGCGAGTTTGATTCCTGACGCGGGACACAAGTTTGTATCTGCAAATATTTGTCTCGGGATCTGGGTGTTATCTATGTATAATATGTAAATATTTACAAAAAATGTATATAAGTAGTATATCAGTCATGTAATTCCCATAACACAAGCTCTGCTTACTTTGGGGCTAGATGACGCTGTGTGAAAAAATTACCAACATGATTTATTTTATATGAGAACTCAGTACAGGCTGTCCGTTTTTGGAACCGTCCGCAATCGCTATTTACCTATTTTTATATCCTTGGTCAAGAAGCACTACTTGTCCTAGAGTTGCTATACGATAAGTGCTATACGATAAGTGCTATACGATAAGTGATAAGTACTTCTTCTAAGTCAACGCGAAGCGGGAATACTTAGCTATGTTTATGCCATCAATGGAATGACGAACAGATGCGATCACACGTGTGGTTCCCTAAATACTCCGAACAAAATTTATGGGCGTGGTACTGATGCATGTTTCAAGATATAGGACCAGCAGATATGAATAGTTAATTCACAAACGAATTATACAATTTTAATAAAGCACCAATCTCCAGCGCTTTCAAATCTAATCGTTTTCTAATTACTTTAAACATTCATAAAAGAAAAAACTTCTCAAGTTTTGGAAACTTTCCTTTCCATAATGCCGCGCAGGCGTTTGATGAAATCATATCGTCAGTCGAAGAGGCTGACTCTTGTCAGAGATTCTTGTCGCGGTATTATTTAGGGAGGATATGTCCTGCAGTGGACTAGCTTCTACCAACGGCTTCGCCCGAGTGGTACCCGAATAAAAAGTAGCCTATTTCTTATTCTGATGTATAAGCTATATAACTGTGAAGTTTCATAAAAATCCGTTCAGTAGTTTTTTCGTGAAAGAGTAAAAAAAATCCACTCTCCCAAACTTTCACGTTAATAATAGTAGTACGATGTTTTACTAAGCTTGATTATGTGTTTTTAACACATACCTGTGCACGTATTTCTGTCTTCAACGGTATATTACCTGCCTATTCTCGGCTTCATGCTGTAAGCAAACAGTACATCCAATAGACAAATCCTAAACCGAGCGAAATCGTAACACGCTAGCTTGCGAAGAAAATACTCATCAATTTGTCTAGGATAGAAAGGGACAGAGCGCGGCGTTTGTCGATCGCTTAGAGCTTTTGCATCTTTTGCAGTGGCACATTATCTACAGCACTGGTAGTAAAATAGTTGCCCCAGTTGCTTTGAAGCCTAGTTTCGCGTGAGATATGACATGAACTTTCTACAGTAAATAAGGTTATGACTACCTTAATGAATTATGATCGTCTTGTTTCTATGATAATAAAGTAAATCTGATATTAGTTGCTAGCTTCACTTTGAGCAGATAGAATAAATAAATAATTTTCATAAAAAAATATGGTGAAAACGTAACACAGAGATCAGAACCTTGTGGCCAAGACCATAGAACGCTGTATACTATACTTACTAACTTTTAGTTACTATTTTGTGATGCTGTTTGACATGCTTCCCTGAATCTGTGACGACCCTGGTTCTAGAGATATTGACAATCAAACCAAGCCCACCTTTCTGTATTACGGACCGTGTGGCCAGTTACTTAAATTACTCTGTTACCCGTATATGCGTTCCCCATGAGGTTTTTATTTGTGTTCTTATTTGTCTCTTACCATTTATCTTCGAAACGGCCTATCAGACTGTAATACGGTTATACGAAATATAATTTAAATAATGTAGGCCTTTAATAATGGTTCTTAGATAGGAATTATCGTCACTAGTAAACTAGGCGCTGCAATTGACGATGGATGGATGGACGATATGTTTGTGGAATGCCTATCACTAAATCCTGGAGTTTACTTCCCAGGTTCTGCCTGGATGGGGTGACTTTTGCCCAGTAGCGGGTCACCTAACTTTTATGGCAGTAACCCAAGGTATTCTGCATATGTGAGTATTTAATTAAAATAAATAAACTAAAACTCAAGTCAAGTGACACGGTATTCAATGAACTTTGTAGCGACGACTTGCAATTTGCAGGAATCTGTGCAAGTTTGTTGGCGAGAAGCCAACGCCAGAAACAAACAGCTTTGGTAGGTACAAAATAAATAAAAACTGCATTTGGGTACAACTTTGATGGCAGTTCTTATTTCTATCTCCGCAGGTGCCGCTTAGTTATTTACTTACCTATTAGGTACCTACGTTAACTAATCAAAGTAAGGGTTCCAGTCAATTCACTGCCCGGTTTTCACAAACTTAATGGCCATATTCCAAAGCGAAACTGACTAAAATGCATAGTTTTTTGGACAGTTTACGATGAAAAATATATGGGTTCGTTCTAAAACATGGGACCCTAAAATCATTTCTGTGTCAATAGCAATATTTTTTTAATTGACCCTAATAGTAGTAGTCTCACAAGCCATAATTAAGAAGTCAAGTCACCAGTTCTGTTAATTGCATCTTGATATTCGAAATTAACAACACATTAGTAGCTTCAACTAACATTGTTAATTTCAAAGATCTAAATGATCTTTGAAATTAACAATTGGACACGGCTGGTTTAACGGCCGTGATGAGCTCGTCGGTCGTTTGCGTTTAAATTTAAATCTATTTTCCTTTTTGGTGTCGTCATTAGAAATAATATTTAGGCATCATTTTTGATTAATCTGCCCGATCACCTGTAGAGCGACAGTTTGCTGGCAACCTGCCAAACTTGAAGCCGGGACTGTAACCAGGGATTTGCGTCCGGAAATCATGTACATAAACTTAAATTTCATGAACCCTGCTTTTAAGTGTTACGACTGAAATTGGCAAAAATATTATTTTCTCCATAACTGTGGATTAACTTTGACACAAATATTGAGCTGAGAAGGGTCACAAAAATAGATTCAGAACAATAATTACGCAAACATGCACTTGGTTTTTAATTCTGAAGATTTAGCTGAATATCCCTTGGGCAGCCTAAAGCTCCAACAAGTTTAGAATAAGGGTTGGTGAATAACTATCCCAGAATTATGCTGAATGTAAACTCGAGCAAGCTTTCTACAAGGTTGACGAATTTTTTACAATAAAAAACTAAGTATTTGTAACATTGTTACAGAATTATTAATTTTAATATGTACCTACTATTGTTTTGTTTTTTGGTATTATTTTATTGACATGTAACAATTCGTTATTAATAAATGAATCTGAATCTGAATCGGGCAAAGATTTACCAGTATTCAATGAATTCAGCCCCAGGGGTTAATCTTCTATAGCCATAGGCCAAGGGTGGAGAATTTGGTACACGGGCCTTAGATATGATAGTTATTTGACTCCTTTAGTCCCGCCCTGTGGGTGTCTCTGACACTAGAGCGGTCTCGACTCCCGACACGAAACAATTACGTGGTGAGCTGACCTGGAAGTAATTTCCTGGGTCCCATTAACCTTCCGGATACATAATAAAACTCAATTATTGGTAAAAGTAACCGTTTTAAATTGATCAGATCTATTTCGTGAACGTACAAGACACGTGAGCAAATTCGGACGCAAAATAGTTAACCTAAAGAGATGAAAAAGCTTAATTTAAAAAAATACCCCGACGTTTATTTTCATCATCGATTGCAGCACCCCCTAAGGGGATGTGAGGATTTATCCTCACAAGTTGAACTCGCGTGAAGAGGGTTCCGTATGATGGATTTGTTATCTACCATGTTTATATGTACTACGAATAATAATTTATACCAAGAAAAAACTTATCATTGTAGTTGAAGACCATGTTCTTCCAAAAAATCCAACTGCATTTGTAAGTTTGTAACGCACAATACTAAGAGATTTACCATGTCATAGACTTTTGTAGTGTTATCTATAATGTATAAGTAAATAAAAATTGTCTGTATAGGCCATATGAATATATCCTATATATATTCATATGAATTTTGATGGAGAAATCACAATATCTGTAACTTAAGTCAGAAAAAACATACAATCAGCCAGATTGCATTCTCGACGTGCGCTGTCTAAGTAAACGGTTTGTAGGTAATAAAATGTGAATAAAATGCAAATGTTAGTTTTTAATATTTTTACACAAAAGTCCGCGAACTACGTGTACGTTTAATATTTAAGCCACAGCAACGGTTTTTATGTTAAAAATTACAAGGTGAAGTTTGATAATGGTTTTCAATTCTCTAAGAGTTCGTATAAAAACTAATAGTAAAGTCTTTATGAAAATTTTATATTAATAAAGTTTGCCTTTTACAGCATGTCACTGAAATAGTTTAAGAGATAATGTGAAATGAAGGCAAGTATAGAAAACTCGGGCAGTGCGATGCGAGTACGTGGATGAGGTAAGGCGGGGAACGGGGGGCGAGGGGCGAAAGCCACTCTTATTATCTACCTACGTCAGTGCGGAGCGGACGAAGTCGCGGACGGAAACCTAGTCCCTTATATAATATTAAACAACCTTATATAATATTTATTTATTTATTTCGAACAATATTTCAGTTGTCTTTGGGTTTATTTGAGGTCAATGTAAACTCTTTCGAACTCTGCTTTCCCGAGACACTAAGAGTTTATACAATATCTCGTATTTGCACAGGACTCATAAAAAATGGTTCCAGATTGAACATTCCTCACAGAATAAAGCGATTCTATTTTCAGGACCTTTGTAGGAGTAAGTAGCTTTTATAGTGCTACCAGTTTTAGTAAGTTTGCTCGTTACACATAGTATACAATGTACCCACACAAACAAAACTTCTATACCTACTAACTATGCATTTTAATCGCTAGAATTAATATTTATATAAATAGGACATTTAAAACTTTTAAGAAATTTAGTTTTTAGTACAAACTGAACCAAAATCGTTATTTTGTTAACTTCCAAAAACAAATAATCTCTCCCAGAGTAAAAAATAGAGTTTTAAATGTCCTCCTACCTTAACTTGTCATTGTAACCGACTAAAAGCAAGTTAATAATGAAAAAAAAATGGCTTGAACTCATACAAATCGATTACAAAACATTTTTTTTTTGCTTAAACGCACTTTTGCCTCCAATGCTCCGTTATGCTAGTAGCAGCCCTAGCAATCAATGCAAACGAAACAATAAAGCAAATTAAACATTTAAGTATTTTGCTATCGATTTGTTATGTATGTACAAGTTACTAGGGGCGCTGCAATCTATAAAGGATATTTGGTGTTATTTTTAATTTGTTATTATTATTGTAAACAAGGTTTTCATGCAAAATAAATGAAAGCAGGTTCGTGTATAAAAGTTTTTATTCGATAATAACTACACTAGCATTAGTATAGAATATAAAATCTTATAAATACGCGGAAAATATTTTGATTAGCTTAATAATTAAATAGGACATTTCTATTAGGTATAACTTATAAACAACTTAATTAGGGAATATTTTGCCACACTTAGCGAATTATTCAATTACCTATACAAATAAAACGTTACGTGCGATATCGCCAAACAAACGGCTTACGGCAATTCTAATGTACCCTACTATCCGTGATGGCACCGACTGGTTTAGACTCATTCCGAATGTCTTCATCAGGGTGAGTGATCAGGTCAAGACACGTCGCAGTGAAGGGAATAATTATAACGTTCCAATTATAGACGTAAAATTATAGCACTTAGTAATCGTTGAAATAATTTCAAAACTTTGACTGTTTTTCACAGAGAAACGAGACCTTATCCGTATACGGCTAGATCGCAACCCGGTGTAAGTCAAAGCAAGTCGTACGAGAAAATTCCCGTTTTTACAATATGACCTAAATTTACTATAATTATAATAATAAACATAGGTTTTTGTTTTGCAAAGTAAATTACATTTGGTGTAGGTACATTATGTTGGTGATCGTTGCAATAAATAATTAATAATAAAGTATTTATTTGCAAAAAGGTTTTACAAGGTTTCAAATATCTAAGCTAATATACATATCTTGTAAAATAAACTGAATTACTGATAAGAAATCATGTAGAGTATCTTCCTAAGGGTAAGAAGGTAACTTGCCAGAAAAACGTGTGTATAGTCGAGATTTTTGAAGGTGATGATAATAACGGACACGCTGACCAATTTAATGCCTCCCCACCAGTCTCCCCTTACCTAAAGTCTTACCATTAGAAGTATGCTATGTTTTGCTGTGGTTCATAATCTAGTTTTACGTCATCCTTTTTTAACGTTAATTCAGGCCTAGAAAAAAAAACATTTGATATTAATCCCAATGAAATAAAACATCCGCTAGATTTAAATAGATATAAGCAGGTACTTACAGTGATATTTCCACGGTTTGTTGTTGAACTGAAACAAACAAACATGGAAATATTAATCAAACCAAATGTGAAAACTTATTTAACTAAGGACCCGAGTTAATCCGAGATCTGAAGGGCGATCCCTGACACTTGATACAATCTCAATTCAATTCTAATCCAATCTATTTTTTTAAGCCTCTTACAATGTATCGCAAACTCTACTTCAATCTCGAAATCGTGCCGAAAGCATATATAGCATAGTCGATTTCATTCAGTTCCATAAATTTCCACCAAATACTAATTCCAATCGTGCGCTAGTATTGCATTCAAGAGTATCAAATTGCACGAATTTGATCGTAATTCCAAATTGCGATGAGAATCGAGTGTTATGTTCAAACAAACATTACATTGCTTTTAGGAAAACTATTGGTGTTTAATGATCTATCTAATGATCTGCGAAATTATAAATCGATTAAGGTTCGTAACCTAAAATTACAAATAGGCTACGTAACTTTTAAAAGAGTAGTCCTTTTATCTGTCCTCATGAGTTTAAAAAGTATTACTTAAAAATCACTATAAACACTTTTTGGTTTTAAAAACTTTATAGTTTTTATGGTGTCTCATTTGGAAACATACTTGCTCAAAGTCCGAAATTCGTTGCTTTTTTCAAAGATGCTTATTTTAAAGTGAAAACGACAATTATGTAACATCAAATGTAATTGTGTGCCAAAGATTCCGATTCAGTGGATAACAGTAAACCACGAGGCTGACATTTCGGTTTACGAAACCAATGCCTGTTAGCAGTAATCTTTAGCAAAGACTTACGCGTGACTTACTGGCATATTTTAACACAACGTCACTAAAACATGCTTAAGTCTTAGCCTAAGTTTAGTTCAGACGATCATAAATAGTTAATATCGAATTGTAGGTACAAGAAGATAGGTACTATACGGGCTGCGGTGGGTATTTTTTACCAAACGCGTTCTAATCCCGTAAGAAGACAGTGATTGATTGATTGAGCGTGGTCGAAAATAATGTCGGTAGGTACCTATATTTCAATATCGTCTACAAACACTATTCGTATTATCCAAGAAAAAAACAATAATGATGAAAGTATTTTTTTGATTGAGCGTGATCGAAAATAATGTCGGTAGGTACCTATATTTCAATATCGTCTACAAACACTATTCGTATTATCCAAGAAAAAAACAATAATGATGAAATTATTTTTTTGTTTGAGCGTGATCGAAAATAATGTCTTTAGGTACCTATATTTCAATATCGTCTACAAACACTATTCGTATTATCCAAGAAAAAAACAATAATGATGAAAGTATTTTTTTGATTGAGCGTGGTCGAAAATAATGTCGGTAGGTACCTATATTTCAATATCGTCTACAAACACTATTCGTATTATCAAAGAAAAAAACAATAATGATGAAAGTATTTTTTTGTTTGAGCGTGATCGAAAATAATGTCAGTAGGTACCTATATTTCAATACCGCCTACAAACACGATTCTTATTATCCAAGAATAAAACAATAATGATTATGATATTTTTTGATTGAGCGTTATCGAAAATAATGTCAGTAGGTACCTATATTTCAATATCGCCTACAAACACTATTCGTATTATCCAAGAAAAAAACAATAATGATGAAAGTATTTTTTTGATTGAGCGTGATCGAAAATAATGTCGGTAGGTACCTATATTTCAATATCGTCTACAAACACTATTCGTATTATCCAAGAAAAAAACAATAATGATGAAATTATTTTTTTGTTTGAGCGTGATCGAAAATAATGTCTTTAGGTACCTATATTTCAATATCGTCTACAAACACTATTCGTATTATCCAAGAAAAAAACAATAATGATGAAAGTATTTTTTTGATTGAGCGTGGTCGAAAATAATGTCGGTAGGTACCTATATTTCAATATCGTCTACAAACACTATTCGTATTATCAAAGAAAAAAACAATAATGATGAAAGTATTTTTTTGTTTGAGCGTGATCGAAAATAATGTCAGTAGGTACCTATATTTCAATACCGCCTACAAACACGATTCTTATTATCCAAGAATAAAACAATAATGATTATGATATTTTTTGATTGAGCGTTATCGAAAATAATGTCAGTAGGTACCTATATTTCAATATCGCCTACAAACACTATTCGTATTATCCAAGAAAAAAACAATAATGATGAAAGTATTTTTTTGTTTGAGCGTGATCGAAAATAATGTCAGTAGGTACCTATATTTCAATATCGTCTACAAACACTATTCGTATTATCAAAGAAAAAAACAATAATGATGAAAGTATTTTTTTGTTTGAGCGTGATCGAAAATAATGTCAGTAGGTACCTATATTTCAATACCGCCTACAAACACGATTCTTATTATCCAAGAATAAAACAATAATGATTATGATATTTTTTGATTGAGCGTTATCGAAAATAATGTCAGTAGGTACCTATATTTCAATATCGCCTACAAACACTATTCGTATTATCCAAGAAAAAAACAATAATGATGAAAGTATTTTTTTGATTGAGCGTGGTCGAAAATAATGTAGGTAGGTACCTATATTTCAATATCGTCTACAAACACTATTCGTATTATCCAAGAAAAAAACAATAATGATGAAAGTATTTTTTTGTTTGAGCGTGATCGAAAATAATGTCAGTAGGTACCTATATTTCAATACCGCCTACAAACACGATTCTTATTATCCAAGAATAAAACAATAATGATTATGATATTTTTTGATTGAGCGTTATCGAAAATAATGTCAGTAGGTACCTATATTTCAATATCGCCTACAAACACTATTCGTATTATCCAAGAAAAAAACAATAATGATGAAAGTATTTTTTTGTTTGAGCGTGATCGAAAATAATGTCAGTAGGTACCTATATTTCAATACCGCCTACAAACACGATTCTTATTATCCAAGAAAAAAACAATAATGATGAAAATATTTTTTTGATTGAGTGTGTACGAAACGTGAATCAACTTTTTCGTGGAACGGAGCATACTGCAGTTCCAAGTTACATACCCATATGCGAGATCGGCTGCTGTATCAGTCCTGAGCCGTCGGTGAAGTAGATCGCCTGGTTCGACTGACAGTAGCCTTTAGTCGGGTCCACGTCGATGTAGGCCGCTTGCAGGATCTGCGTGGGCTGAGCTACTACGATCTCGTGCGCCTGCCATTTCTCCATCTCGGGCGTTTCTTGAACCTAAGAAATACAAACACGCTCACGACTGTCTTCCCCATGGTGGACATCCTCAGATACATACTCAGTGAGTATATTTTTAGGATACCAAGTAGGGGGTATGCCCGCGTTTTGGAGTTAGCATTGACATGTGCCAGGGGGCAAGCCCATCAAGCCGCTTACTTGGAATACTAACTGTTGGCACATGCCTTCGGACCTAAGAAATAAGAATTAATATTTACACTACCGCACTGTGCACATATTTTCCACAATACACAAAGGTTATCTGGAAGAGTATTAGCATTAAGTTTGCCTATGTAGATGTGCAAAAAATATATGTATTTATCTATTTTTTTTCTTCTAAAAGTCATAAAAACAAGTTAATGTTATCAATATTTTAAAACCACAGACGTGTTTTCCAGTGTATTACAGCGCCCCCTACTGACTTGTGTTGATAAAACCTACCTCGGGACGATCCTTGAAGTCACTAATGGATTGCAAAAAACAAATTTCACCGGTGAAGCCGTTTTGGAGATAAATGATAGCAGACGAACAAACAAACAACCTGTTATGGCAAACGCATAGACGAGCTCTTTACGTCGCGGCTAAAAATAACAAATTAATGAACCACCATTATTTTTCACCTGTTAAAAGCTCATGTCCTATAATTATGTAAGTTTTTTGTCTATATTTTTTATAGACAAAATCTTATTCTTAAGAAATAACAATAGGCTGGTCTTATCGCTTTGAAGCGATCTCTTCCAGACAACCTTAGGATGGAGATGACTAATATTACCTTCTGCATGCGTTCAAACTGTTTGTAGGCGGGTTCACCTCCGACGTAGTCTCGCTTCGTGCGGTTGTGCGTGCGGATTTCGTGCTTGCGTAGATCTGATCTGTGCATTAAATAATTTCAGTTTCTAACTATGTCGATTAATCAGAACCTGTTACAACCTGCCGCCACTTCAACTTCAACGAGGTCGGTGGCGCTTTCGTTACAGCTGCGGAACAAATGTTTGCACGTTCTGCAGACATTTGTTCTCGGGTCTGGGTATTGTGGTACCACGGTACTCATAGCTGATACCCAAGATACAGGGAATCCTTGTGTGGGACCAGGGCTATGTTGTCTGTTGGGCGTTTATTTATTTACTCTAAGGATTTCCTCATTCCGGATTTCATGACGTCTATCATCCACTTAAGTGGGTAATCTAACGTACTTAATTCGTCAGTTTTAAGCACGTTTACACAAGTGCGAAAAATGTCGCCGAGCCATAATCACTACTAGCTTGTGCGTCTAATCTAATCTAATCACCCAAATTAGATTTAATGTTTAGCCCTATAAACGGCGTAGGAAAACATCGTGAGGAAACCGGCACGGCCGAGAACTAAAGAAACCACCGATCAGTGTTTCTAATAAAGTTGTGATGGGCTAGAATGCCGACTACCATGCAAAACGTGGATATGTACCATGATATATTTGCTCCTCTGACTACCTTAAACTTGGTATCCTCAAGGATCTGCGTACTGAGTATGGATCAGAGGATATCCACCATGGGACATCCTCAGATCCATACTCATATATATATATATATCATTATATCACATAAATTTGTGTTGTAAATATATATCATTATTGTTGATCCATACTCATATATATATATATCATTATATCACATAACTTTGTGTTGTAAATTACCTGTAGCAGAAGTCCCGTCCGCAGAAGTTGCAGGTATGTTTGATGTTCATATGCGTCGCGCCGAGGTGTTCGCGGAGCGCAGCGTTTGTTCTGAATGCCTTCTCGCACATAACGCACTGAGGAGACAATTCATTGAATAAACAAACAGTAAAGTGAGTTATTACAGTGATTTACAATCGGAACCCATGATAAGTTAAGTGATAAGTTTCGGTCCAGTTGCGTCATCTAGCGGCGGAGTTGTCACTGAACGAACTGCCAAGATTTTGTTGGGGTCATCTTATGTGGCGCAGCCGGTAGGATAGGAAACCAACACACGCGCCATTTTTGAGGCTATTATAGTTCACGCACAACATCAGTAAGAAGAGGACTAAAAAATATTTTATGCAAAATTTTTGAATCTTACGTGTTTTCAACTCAGTCACTTCTATTTCAATCGGGTAAGCCGTTTCAGAGAGAAATGGAAACAGACATACAAACACACAAATAAACAACCTCTTCTGGCTACCCTCTCTTTTGAAACAAGTCGAAACAAGCCATTGATATAAAGCGTCATAGTCGTGTGGTTATACAGCTAACCTCTCTTCGGAACCAAAGTGTTTATAGCCACTGTAATAAAGATTACCTTGAATTGCTTCTCCTGATGCGTGAGCTTGTGTTTATTGAGGTTGGAGGGGTTGACGAATGTGGCGGGGCACAGCTGGCATTTGTATGGCTTCTCACCCGTGTGCGTGCGCATATGCATCACCAGGTAATACTTGTGTTTGCTCTTGTACGGACAGAGGTCGCAGAAGAAGTTGAATGTGTCCGAGTGGACTATCCTAAAATATATATACGAATAAAGGTAGTCGCACATTCTAACGACTCGACACCGACTCCACTCTGAATAATATAAGAAATATGTAATTTTGTCAAATTTTCTCAAAAAATTAACCACCGGCTACAAGGCCTAGAAATCCATTTTTTTCACGAGGCAAGATATCGAGAATTTAGTAAATACTTAAATAAAAAATACTTGGCAACAAAGGTTTTCTATTATTTTCATTAAACTAATTTGGTAGTTACCAACCAAAATACAGTTTTATAACACTTATTTTTTGTTTTACAGGTTGCTTTAGTTTTTGGGATCAGCGGTGCCTGCTGTGGGATAGAAAAGCTAAAGCTCGGGAGTAAAACTACCTCGTATATAATAGGTAATTTTAGGCCCTTGTAAATCACTTTTACAGTGATTTAAAAGTGAAACCATTTTTTTTTTAAATTACCCTTTTGAGGCTGTGTTTTAAACTTTGAATTTTTAAGAAAAAAAAATATTCCCTATAATATAATAAACTTTAACGTAGGTATATAATGAAACACTTTTTTTTTTCAAAATTACCCTTGTAGTGTGTAATATAGTTATAAAGTTACTATTGATTTTTTATTCCCTTTTATCTTGATTCACTCAAAACATGGTAAAAATAACTGTAAGCAAACGACAGAGTTGTAGTACCTATTATTCGATCAAGACAATAAATACTACAACCGTCTTATCAAAACTTTCGCGATCAGTTTAAAAGATCAATCGCGCAGTCAATTATCCTACTTACTATAATAAACGCGAAAGTTTTTTTAGGATGCATGGATGGATGAATGTTTCTTACTCATTCACACAAAAACTACTGAACGAATTTTCATGAAACTTTACACTAATATAGCTTATACATCAGAATAACACATAGTCTTTTAATGTCAATTTATAATTATATTGTGTGATTTGGCCATAATATAACGATAACTGTCAATTCAGTCAGTAAAATTATATCGGAAATATCGATACCCATATGTTTCACGGCTAAACCGCTGAGCCTTTTGTGAAGAAATTTGATATGGACATAGTTTGAAGCCTGGAGACGGTCATACGCTACTTTTATCAACATACCACGCGGGCTTAAGCTAGTAATATAATAATTATAATGTTGGTAGTAATAATGTTGGCCGTGTTGGCCTAGTGGGCGATACCCCGACTTCTGATCCGGAGGTCGTGGGTTCGAACCCGGTCGTGCACCAATGAATTTTTCCACACGAAAAATTTATGTGCGCATTAACACGTGCTCAAAACGGTGAAGGAAAACATCGTGAGGAAACCGGCATGCCCTTGAACCAAAAATTCGAAGGCATGTGCCCATAGTTAGTGTTCCAATAAGCGGCGATGGGCTTGCAACCTGTCACGTGGAATGCTTACTACTAGCGAAACGCGGGCATGTACCAAATGTAAACGGACGTGCCTCTGACTACCCCCTACTTGGTATCCTCAAAGATCTACTCACTGAGTATGTATCTGAGGATGTCCACCATGGGGAATACAGTCGTGAGCGTGTTTCTTTTTTTCTTAATGTTAATGTTGGTGTTTTCTATGTATAATGTGTATGTGTTTAAAAAAAAACTTTTAAATAGTATATCAGTCATGTATTTCCCATAACACAAGCTCTGCTTAGTTTGGGGCTAGATGATACAGAGGTCGTCATTAAACATTATTATGCGAGTCGTATATCGTGACTTGTATAAGACATTTTATAATATGAGTAATAGATTTATTACCTGATGGAAAGTAGCGTTCGTAAAAAACGCATTCGCTCGATAACCTATGTCCATCCTGAAGGTCCATTCTAAATAATAATATTGGTGAAATCGGAGAAGTTTCAGAGATTAGGAGGTAATCCAATAATTCCATGATATTGCTATCTATGATGTATGTACACTTACATGTGATTTTTGAGTCTGGCGAGTACAGGAAACTCCTTGCCGCAGGTCGGGCAGCGGTGGCAGACCGACTGCTTGTGGATGATGCGCATATGCTGGCGGATGCTGACCACCAGCTGGCCGCAGATGTCGCACGCACGCCGCATGCACATCCGATCGCGACGGTGCTCAGATAACATCTCCTAAAACATTTAGCCTTGTTTTATTGCATTGTTTTTATCCGCGAAGTAAGGATATACGGGCTGCATTTGCCGTAAGAGGTTGTTTGTGCGTTTTTCTATTACAATTTATATATTAAACGGCTTAACGAATGTAGTTTTTATTGGATATCAATGCATTTTTTGAGCTAGTTTAACCAACCTTTCCCGTAAAAGTCATATCGCACGACGGACATTTGAACTCCTTCCCTTTGCTAATGTTAGACTTCTTCTTGTGCTTCAGATTTTGCAGCTTCGCTTTCTCCTCTTCCGCCTTCAGCCGCGCCTGCTTCATCTCATGCAGGATCATGTGGAAGTCATGTTTTGAGTACGGGTACGAGTGGATAGCTGGGTCTCCTGAAATCAGCTGCTGAATTAGCACATCAAAAAGCATCCGCAAATCATCGAGTTAAAGCCTACGCAAGACACCGCTCTGGCAAAAAATAGCGGAAATAACACGTGAATATGAAAAACAACAAGATTCTTTATTTAAGTACGAGAGCCGCACTAAAAGTTTCCGGAACTAATAAGAAAAAAATGTCAAAAATGAATTTATTGTTTCTCTAAATATTCTCCGTTAGAGTTAATGCACGCGAATAAACAAATTTTGAAAACATTTTTGCTCTCCGTGGTGACCTCGGAAGCATGTTTTTCATACTCTTCGACATCTTTTCTAATGATGAAAATCGTTGACCGCGTAATTGGTTCTTAACTTACCCATAGGATGCAGGATTGTCTTGAATTTCTTTTCAGAAGATTGGCAAGTTTTCTTGAACTCCATTGCAACACTCAACTTGTCAATACAACCAGTGCATATGTACTTGGGCAAGGAATCATTGGGATCTATCTAGAATAAAAAAAAAATAGTTTAAAAGAAAACTAAAAGGACATGTTTTTATCACACACAGAAATAAAGCCACTATCCACCTCCAGGCCCACCCATCATCAGACCCTCATTACCAAGCCCAATCTTTTGGACTCATCAAAACAAATCAAATGAGCCCAAACTTGAGGGCCCAAACTAGTAGCAAATAAAGAGTTCCAATATCCACCTCCTGGCTTTATCTCTATGACAAAATCTATCAGACCTAGGACCAGACTAGACAAGTGGATCGGATAGATCAATTCCAGTGGAAGATCTTCCACTGACATTTTGCATTTCATGATTTTTATGGTGTCTTGTAAAAGCAATATGTTACCAGAGAGCTGACTTCTAACTGGGTCAAAACATTAGCATTGTCATTCAGCATGGCAATGCAGCCAATATTTTAGGGATGCTAGTGCAGTCTGATAGTGATCTGGATCAGTTGAGTAAGGCATAGATCATTTGGGGTGCCATGTCGGTCAACCTTCTCGTGTGTCTGTAGGCTCTTGTTGCTTATGTCTTGTAGGGATGGTGCACCTAGTTTAAGCCCGATTATAACTTCTCATATGTGGGATCTTATAGTCAAGCAACAAATGGACTGACAGGGGGGGACCCTCCATGTGTCCCTATGAGCAGCATGGGGCTCTGTGGATGGGGCAAGCATGGTGGGCTCGTGGAGGAGCACCATGGGAGGGCCAGGGCGGCATTTGCTGCTCTGGTCGGCTTGCATGTCCCAATGATCTTCAAGGCTATGCCAGCATGTATACCCATACCGGACAGGCTTGGAGGGAGGGATTAGCGCAAGTGGAGGGGGCGCCCTTTTAAGGGCGCGTTTGTGGAGTCACTGGCGGAGATTGGGGAACTCCGCCGGCTTGAACGGCTCCACTGCTGAATGCTAATGCGACCCCACTACGGCGGGGGACTTTTAACCGGGGGGTTTGCGAAATGCGTGGGTATTTCCCCCCTCAAAAATAAATCATAGATCATTTGTGTTTGGTCTTCTTTTGTACTTTTATGTACTTAATGTATTATTTTTTTCACAGAATTGCTAGATTGAAGGTCTAGTAATTTATTGATTGAGTGGAAGTTTGAAAATCTAAAGACTAGAGCATAAAACACTTAGACACTAAAGACTGGCTCATTAGTGTATCACCCACACAAGCCAGCGAACCAACTGTCCTTCCAATTAGAACTTTGCCCTCCAATTTGGTAAAGTACTTGTTGTAGCAGTGTGCAGAAGCACAGAAATTATCAAAATACATATATGGTGTAACATACATAAATAAAACTTACAGAAACATTAGTAACCAAACAAATTGCATGACGAATGCTGTATCCATTGAGATTTTCAGTAATTGGTGTACAGCCATCACGACCACACACACGGCACACCAAGGCTTTCGACAGAGGAATGTTATGAAGGCTGAAAACAAATAAAATGTATAGATTTGATTGCAGTATGTGAAGAGTTAAAGCATAAACGATAAAATGGATCTTTACACAATATTTAGTAATTTACCCATCTGAAAACATTTTCTGCCAATGATCGTTGCCAATATTTTCATTTTCCGGCATTGTGTAGGTTTGGTATTGCACTCTACTCATCCTGGACAACATTGATTTTGTCACATAAACCGACATTGTAGTTTTTATTTGCCAGCTAGCTAGCTCATTATTTACATGAAAACTGGTGGCATTTTATTCCAAATTCTGCAAACCAAAAACAAAACAAAAACAACACACAGATTAAAAATGTTTGGTCTTACTGGCAGATGTTAACGAGCTGTAAACTAAGTACAATATTAAAGAACAATATCTGGTTTTTTTTTAATTTCGTGTCGAGCTACGGCTTTGACGATTTACCATCATAGGGTAAATAATGCTGGTTATTTTTCACACAGATCAATGAATGAATATCACGACGATAATACTCTTAGTAAAACAGTAGTGATTACTACTGTTGGTTGGTTCCTCTATCTAGTATAGGTAATCCACTACCTTCATAAGTTTCCCTCGGACTCTTATAAATTTATAAATACACCATCCCATATTCAACCGTTGCATCTCGCTCAAATAAAACAAGCATAATGAAATGGTGTTGAATAAAACAATATTTATTAATTTAGCGAAGAAAATAATTTCTAAATCTAAAATTAATTAATTTGTGTATTTATTCAACACAATCGCAACCGCTGGTGTGTCCAAAGTTGCAGAAAAAAGAGCATAAGCTTGCTTCCTTTCCACACTTCCAGGTTCTGTTTGAAGTTTTATAGACAAATGATGATGAAGAGAACGGCTTCCAAAACGTAATATCCCTAACTAGTCTGTGCTTCTAAAAGAGAAATCGAAATAACCACGGCCCCCATTTAGTTAAAATATAATTTGTTTGAAAAAAAAATGTTTAGACTTGCCACAGCACAGACAGAGTGCATTGTTATGGATTTTCTTGCTGAAATAATTTTAATGTTCAAATGTTTTCTACAGAAGTGAACAAGTGTATCTAAATTTACCTACAATGACTTCGCTTCTGTTATTGAAGTCCATGTTGATGGCTAATACCTTAGCACAAAGTAAGAAGAAGCGGAAGAAACAAAAACTGATTAGACCGTGAGTCTAGATTGCTTGCTTGGATTCTACGCTAGTTGAACTATTTTAAAGTAGCTAGACAAACCCTCAACCAATACATCTGACAAACTTCGACGTAGAAACAACGTCATATCCTATCCTGAAAGTAATGTAACCGATTTGGTCGAATTTTAGAACATGTATAGTTCGTGACTAAAACGTGAATTAGTCGTGAATAAAATGTAGCCTGTTTTATTCTATAAAACAGGCTAAATTTTATTCAGGTATGATTCGAAGTTGTGAAGTGGCATTTATTTTATGTATTCTGTGCCTAGCCTTTAGGTATTGCTCTCAAAAATCAGTTATGAGTGCTCTGTTATTTATTAGCCAAAATAACTTATTTCATTGTGGGGTTTCCTTTCAATAGGCCTCAGATCTGTAATTTTTCTGTCAGTTTTCTGAGACTTATTTTGATTCTTGAAATAGGAAAACTTAATCTTTCTCAAGATTGCTCTCAGATTCAGAAATAGAGATGCTATTGCATGTATTGGTTATGTTATTAAGCATTAATATAGGTATTAATGATTGCATCTCTCTGAGTTTAGTTTTAACTTTTATATTAAGGTTTCTTCTTACTTTCAGCAAATATAATAACTTTAATAGGGCCCTATGCTTACAGGAAACCCATAAAGAAACTAAGTAAAGGCATAATTATGTGCAGAATATGCAATGAAGAAGATGGTGAAATACCAATATTTAATAATTTTGTTCATCCAAACCTGTCGGAGGATATTCACCATTTTTCAGGTGTAAGGGTGAGAATATCCACATTACCTTTATACTAAATAAATTATGTATTTATTTTCAGGATAATTAACCAAACATTTAATTACAATCGCATCTGATGGAAACTGTTGAAGTGGTTGATTATCTAGGTTACCTGATTACCTTCCTAGGAGACCTACCTAGAAAATAACTATTTACCTTTGGCTTGAAGACTTCAAATCTGAGGGAAAAGAGAAACAAAGTATTTTTCTTCTGTTCTGTAAACAAAACTATTGTCTTGGTATTCCCTTTACATTATGCAATATACCACATACATTCTGAAAAAGCTTGAGACAAATTGCATAGTATGCAACATGCATACTAATTGATAGACAAAACACTTGCTACCTGCCTGTTTTTTTTTATGGAGATACATATATATAGTCCTTACATTACATAACACATTAGGATTCCCTGTGTTCAGGAACTATGAGTACCATGGTGTCACAACACCTAGATCTGGAACTAATATCTGCAGAACATGCAAACATCTGTTCCGCAGCGAGAATCGAACCTGCCTGCACCTCTTGCATTGCAACTGGCTTTATGCAGGCTTAATTACTTCAGCCTTTAATAGATAGACAGAAAGATAACTATATACTGCATACACCAAAATTAAAAAACACTACATAGGATCTTATAAACAAGGTTGTGGTAATATTAATATTTTAATTCCTAGATGGAGAATTCTGATGGCTTGTCAAGACACATGTGTCAAAACTGTTTGGATCTTCTCAATGGATGCATAATGTTCAGAGAAATGTGCCAGAAAAGTAACAGAAAGATTATTGAAATGAGTATCAAGAAAGGTAAGGGATGAATGTTGTTTTAGGAGTCTGCAGTCTTGTAGGAATCACAAGAAATTGGAATGTTGATCTAAAAATTTTTAAGTTTATATGTACCTATAATTATCTTACCCAATGAAACTGCAGTCAAAAGACATTATAATGGGTTAAAAAATTATAAAAGTTCCCTAAATGTTTATTTTTTTAAGATATTGCAATATCTTGAAATTATTATTCTCGGAAGAGATCGAACCCCACACCCCATGTGTTTAATATACATGGTAACCACTTTGTTGGTATGTTTCAGTTTAAGCTATGGCGTTTCAAAATATGTTCTATAATCTTGAGATTTCAGTTAATTAGGTAAGTACTTGTTTCAGAAATGAATGGGGAGCTCGCAACAGACTATGAAAACTACACGGAGTGCAATGAGAATGAGCCGCAGGCTGAAAGTGACAGTTCATACAATATCCCTTCTCCTAATTACTCGGAGGACTGTACAGAAATTCGTGATATATATCGTGACAAGGAGTTTTCAGACTTAGTGAGTCCAAAAGTTTACATTCATTTTTCAACTTTTGAAACTATCATGTTAAAGAAACATAATGGGATATTATCTAAAACGGGACTGAAATATTAAATCAGCAAAAAATATAATTATTGTACATTTAAGTTTTTGATAGAGTTGTCTGAATTTGCCTGGTTAGCCTAGTGGTCGGTAGGTACCCCGACTTTCAATCCAATAGCACATAAGTTTTTAAAAAAGGTTGAAAGAAAATCAAAAAAATAATAAGCAAAGGAACATTCAATAATTTATTTATTATTTATTTATTCAGAGGACAAATAATTAAATAATTATTGCTGGACATTTTTCACACAGCATTGTGTTAGGGGAACTACATGACTGATATACTACTTATATACTTTTTTTTTGTTGTAAATACATACATATTATACATAGAAAACATTCAGATCCCAAGACAAATATTTGCATATGCAAACATTTGTCCCGCGGCTGGAATCGAACCCGCAACCTTCTGCGTCTCAGGCGGGCCTTCGCCCACTGCGCCACAGAGGTCTTCATGGGGTAAATAATTTGGGGTTCGTGTTATTTCATAAAGACCCTGTATGAAGCTTGTTCAAAATAAATAATGATTAGTCATAAACAATAAACCTAAAAAAAAATACGCTAGCGGGAATAACCTGAAAAAATTACATTGCTCTCAATATGGCTGTATAATTCGAAAGCATTTGCCATCAGGTGTGTCTATATGACGCGATGTCCTTGCAACCTATCACGCAGAATGCTAACTGCTATGAAAAACGTAGGCATGTGCGAAATATGGTTTTTGGATGTGCCTCTGACTACTCCCTAGTTGACATCTTTATAGATACTTAATGTACTGAATAATTTGAGGATGTCTATTAATTGGGATTATAGTCGTGAGTGTGTTTGTTTGTTTTTTAGAGTTTTCTGAAGGGTTGGTAGCATAATTTGCTGTTGCACAGGTGACCATTATGTTGATATTATTATTTCACAAAATTTCGCGATTAGATAACATTTGTATTTGTATTTTTTTGTATTTGTATTTCTTGACTATAGCTCCGTACACTCCAGTCGTCCCGTGACCACGCTGTTGCAATACAGTCGAAACGTCCGGAAAATAATAAAAAAGATAAACGCGATAAAGACCCGTAAAACTTATAAATATGTTTATATTTCAGGCATATGGTACAAACAGATCCCAATGCCACAAAGACGATCCATGCCCACCAAAGAAAAGGTTTCTATGTGATGTGTGTGGAAAAACTTCAAAATCTAAAGCAAGTCTACTGGTTCACAAGTAAATATATTAATAAATGCCTAACTGACACATACACAGTCCTAGTGTGGAATCAGCCCACACTAGGATTCCTTGTGTTTTGGATATCAGGAAATATGAGTACCATGGTACATACCACAACATCTAGGCCCAGAACAAATTTCTGCAGAACGTGCTAACATTTGTCCCGCAGTGGGAATCAAACCCGCATCTCTTGCGTCGTAGATGACTACTCACCCGCCGCACAATCGAAGTCGCTATGTTTTACAGGTGGAACTCCCGTGATTTCGTCTGCGTTAAGTCAGTAATCAGTAATCTGTCTTTCATTAAACATTACATGTGGCGCAGCCGGTTGGATATCGTCATCTAGCACGTCTCTACCCACTGTTTGGTATATGCCTCTTTATAGCGCCATTCTTTCTGTCCCCTCGCGATTCTTATCCACAGATTCCCTGCTACGCTGACGTTATCAATCAACCATCGAGCGGATGGTCTGCCTTACACTAGCATGTTAGGTAAATAATGTAGAATATAATTTCCAGGACGACTCATGAAAATATTTTTCCGTACAAATGCGAAGCGTGTCCGTACCAAGGACGCACTGTGGATCTGCTTAAAGTGCACAAAAGGTCACATCTGACCGAGGCTGAGAGGCCGTACAGATGCCCGCACTGTCCGAAAGCTACCACTTCAGCCAGTAATCTCTCTAAGCACATCCGCCATGTGCATAACGAGCATAAAGCTTACAAGGTAAATATACATACATGGACATGACATGACATTGTTGGGAGAGCTAAATAAAATTGCTTGGAGATATTTAGTAAGTTCGATTGCCGCCTTTTCTCGCACGCTCAACTAGAAAACTTAACGCTTAACGTACGCTCTTTGTCTTAACACAACTTGTGTCCCTTACTTGCGTAGTAACTTGCCGCGATTAATTACAAGATGGTGGTAAAACACTCCAATCAATAGGTAACAATCGAGTGTGTCTTCCTGCTGCTAGATGGCACTACCGTAACTTAGCTGGCCACGCGCGTAAAATAGACCACCTTAGACTTTCGCAGTCGTACATCTCCATACAATTTTAGACCATACAAGTTAAAAGCTTTATTTATCTTTGCTGTGTACTTTTCAGTGTAATTATTGTGAGAGAGCATTTTCATTCCAACACGATATGAAGAGGCACATCCGAGAAATACATCTGAGGCAAGGCACCGTTGAATGTCAAATCTGTTTCAAGAAATTTAATACTCAGTAAGTAGGTACTTGAACAAACTATTCGGTAATTACAACAAAATCATATAGCTTCCTACGAAAAGTCATGAAAATTATAATAATGCTGGACATTTTTTTCACACAGCATCATCTAGCCCTAAAGTAAGCAGAGCTTGTAATTATGGGAACTACATATACTATATATATATAAGTACTTTTTTTTTAAATAAATACATATTATACATACCATTTGTCCCGCGGCGGGAATCGAACCCGCTACCTTCTGCGTCTCAGGCGGGCCTTCGCCCACTGCGCTATAGATGTCATCCCGAAGTGGTTTATTCCCGAGCACCCTAGCTCAACGTTCAAGCCTCGACTGAACGTCGCCCGACGTCAGTCGGAACATAACTATATAGTATAACGTAAAACGAGAAAATCCCTGAACATTACTAGGGAATAAACGACACCAATGGCGACCTTGGTGGAACGGCTTGCATCAACATATTTCTGCATATGGCTTTGCCCGCTTGGTACCCGGATATAAAGTAGTCTGTGTGTTATTCTATGTCACGAATTATTCCGAATTTCCTCCAAATCAGTCCAACCGCTACGTAGATAATTATTAACAAACATCTAAATATTCAAACTTTGACTTTATAATATTAAAAGGATGGCGATCAAGAATGACAGCTCTGCACACATCACGATAGAGGGGAAGTCTGTGGATAGAGGACCGATCTTGTCTATCAGAAGATGTCAGGCTTATTCAGACACAACACTCATTTTATATGACACCAGTCAGGGTCACGTTGCGATTAAACGATAAAAAAACGCTGGTGCGCACTGTACCACACTGGTTATTTCGCAGGGTTAAATTGTATTTGTTGTTCCAGGAAGATAATGCGTGGACACCAGTACAAAATACACAAAGTGAAAGGTGTCAGACAGGGGCGCCTACCAGCGTATCTGCAGGCGCACGCGCAGCTTCAAGGCCCCTGTGACACAGAATAAATATTAATTACGTACAGAAGATTTGCTACATCATCACCAGTACGCTTCGAGCTTAGTTGTCACACCGCTCAGGTTTTAAGTAGTTTAAGCTCGCATGCCGGCGTGTCTGATAGATCTAAGCACCCGCGCCTATCTTCCGCACTATACCCCGCGTAGTCATTGCGCTTGATCTACCTACGCGATCGAGGTTGGGACACGCGGCACCTCTGATTGGGTCGTCGACGGCGATTAAGAATATTTTCGTACCTAGACTGAAATCTGCCTGCCTGTGATTTAAAACTTGGCAGCTGTAATTTTCATACGATTAAATCTTTCCGCAACGCTAACAGAAAGTGGTATTTGTCTAGACCCTTCAGGACTAACGAAAGCCAGTAAACCCCACTCGTTTGTGCTCAACGGATCGGAACACGTTGCGTTACTATTATGATGACGTTAGTTCAATTCTGACATACCGATTTAATTATTTTATCACAGGAACAAATCAAATGGCCTGTCTGTCGACGCCCTTAACCGCATTTTAATAGCAATGTACTTAAAATTCATTAATTTGATTAAGTTTAGAATTTAGTACACATAGTATAAATTAAAATCGTACCTTAGAAAGTAATACTCAATCTGTGTGATTCCGTATCTGAGTATCCATACACATTGGTGGTAATAGATTAGATTATTTATTGTATTGACGAATCATGGGGGTGCCACAAGGATCAACACTTGGTCCACTTTGTTTTTATTGGATTTGCTGGACGAACCTTAGCAGTATTTAGACTGAAATTTAGCTTATACATACGCATGATATTACTTTTTTAAGTTTAGTGCAATCGTATTTTAGAATAGTTTTTATAAATAGTAAAATTGGCTCTGGCCTGATGTGTGGAAATTATATTTAATGGAGTGCAATCATGGTGCAATACTATGTGTTATGTAGTCTGAAATTAAATGAAAAACATTTATCTGAAATGTACACCACTAGATAACCGTGGTAATAATACCACGGTTATCTAGTGGTGTAAATATAAATTTACACATTTTGTATGAATGTAATTTTGTGTTTATATATAGTACAGAAATAGTAAATGATATAATAAAGATAGCAATAAAATAAGATAAGTATAGCAATATTATACAGAGGTAGGTATTTATTTTCAATAGTGTGATTAAAAAACGGCAATTATTTACTATTAATCACTTGATTTATGTCCTTATTTATTAACATAGCTAATATTTATATTATAATTGGTCACAACTAAGAATGTAAATCAATTATAATGTGGTCAAGCACCATCTATAAAAGTACTGTAAGCTAGTTATTCATTTCAAGAGTATTGTTTTTTGCATTTTTAGTGTTAACTTTCTCTAGTGCAGTCATGTGGTTAAACAATATAGTATTTTTACTCTCTTTACAAGTTTGTTTCACTTTTGATCTTCCACGAAAGTGTATTTCCGATGTGAGAATCAACAATGACCGCTACAACGTGTCGGAAACTTATAAGCTTGGTAATGATGTCGTCCCGACAGACGCTCACTACGATAGATTTGGAAATTTATTTTACGTAGAATCACTTCGTGATACCGAAGGATATCATTTCAATATCTTTATTGTGAAATTTAAATCTACAGCACCGCAAAAGATTCCAGGTAAAAAGTTTATTATGTTTTTGTTTAAATCTAGGCTTTTAAAAACGTTTGACTGACTGATCTATCAACACAGCCAAAATTACTAAGTCTGGAAAATTTAAATTTTGGAACATATGTTTCAAGAATATACTTTTCTTAACATATACTTACGTTATAGAATTATAACGAAAGCAAGTGTTAAGAAAGGATTTTTGGAAATTTCTACTTTATGGTGTTCTTTGAAGAAATATGAAAATTTGAATCACAGCCCCTGAGCATAAATAAGCGTTCATCTTATATAATGAAGGGTCTCAGAGTTTTTGGATTTTCTCATTTGAAGAGTGGTAAAGGGGAGTGAAAGTTTGTATAGGAGTATCGGTTTTATTAAAGGTAGTAACTTGAAAATAGGAATTGTAGCTACTCAGCATATAAATAAATAATGGGTTTTTCACTTTTTAATGGAAATGTGGCTGGCAACAGCTAGTATCATCTTATAATTATTTGTTACTGATGGATCAATGACATCCTAAAGGCTCTGGGAAGTCGGTGGATGAAATTATTTGGAAAATAATTATTTCAAGCAGTTGAGTTCTTCGTGCTGATGATGACGATGATTGTTCGCAGGTTTGCCCGAGGGCTTCAGTTACTCGATTGCTGTCGATGTAAAGAAAACTAAAGTCTACTTTGGGACTGGCAAGGGAATGTACTCTTACAACTACGACTCACACTCTGCGGTCGCCGTTACCAATTCGTCATTGAAATTAGACATGATTTTCGTAGACAAAAACAGCAACATGTATATAATCGAGAATGTTAACGGCATTGAAGAATTATATATTTTAGATGGTGACAGAAAAGTACGTTGCCAAAGTTTGGAAGCTTTGAATGAAATGGCTATAGACAACGCAAATAATTTTTATTTTTTAAGAGATGGCAAATTATATAAGTTAAAATCCAGAAACGAGACACCTATTTGCATCGGTAATGTGAATTACAGTGGCAACGCTCAAATATCATTCCATCAGAGCAATGTTTTTAAAGCCAGCGATAAGTTATCTTACTTTCATGAAAACGACACTGGGAATCTCAAAGTTGTGGACAATCTTCCTGGGAGTGTAACTGCCATAGCTTTTGACCACGAGGGTGATTTTGTACTGGGCATCCAAGAAAGGATACTGAAATACAAGAAAAATGAATGCTACTTGCGCAAGAAGAGAGTTGTTGATGAATAATCTACCGCATTGTAATAAACCACAAAATAATCTTAAACATGATTTTGGTAATTAAAAAATGTAGGTAGCTACCTAACTACATACGTAGGATAGAATCTAAAAGATTGTACTAATAAATCTCTGCATCTACTCAGTAGGTACAAAAGCCCAACATTGTTGTTTTACTCCATCTGGCGCTAAACTTTGAAGGTGACCATATAGTTGTAAAAATAAAACCCCCTGATTATGAATTTAATGTTTATACAAAACACAAAAAAATATAACAACTAATTCGTATACATTTGAAAATCTGGGAATAAGGCAAACATATTTGGTAGAAACATGATTATTAACTTACAACTAAACCATATCAAAATAATAAGTACCTACCCACTTATAAGTTCTACACGTTTTTACCCGCGACGCAAGGAGCCATGACCATACCATGGCCTAGTGAATTAAAATGCAGTTTTTCGCATTGGTTTTGTGTAACTCCATGATGTTTTATTGGCACAAGCCGGGGGCGTTGCAATAAATAGACGATGGAATGTGAAACGGCGCAACCGATTGTCATCCAGTTTTTTGTATATTTTTTTTAACAAATGTGGCTTTTTGTGCTTTTTTTTAACTTAAGAAAGATTCTTAATTAAAGTTACGTCCTTTATTAAACCTATAATAATGTAATAGCTTTTATAGATCAACTATTAAGCTTGTTTGACACCTTAGTGGTATAAAAAAAGTTTGAACAACACACTTCTCTAGGGGCGCTACGTGATGAGATTCACGTCATGGCATATTTTGTTAAGCCCTAAACTTGAGTTTAAAAAGATAATTAAGATTAACTTTTTAAACTCAAGTTTAGGGCTTTGTGACGCATTGTCCGATACGTAAGCTTGCATTAAATTCAATGCATAGAGCTTGGGTTTGATAGACCCTCAAAAGATTTCTTCAAAACCTCAATAAGGTCTCAAGTTAATTTTATAAAGTTTGTTATTGCCAAAGAGTAATAGAGATTCCACCTCGAGGTAGTTAACTCAGTAATTATTTTTTACAATTTTCTTTTCTAAATTATTATTTCCCTATTGTAGTTGTACAACATTTTACAAGAACCAGTATTGAAAATTGGAAAAAATAAGCATATGAACCACAAGTCAGAATTTACTATTCAACCCTATTATTTAACACTATCAACCACATAATTTATTTAAGTTTGTTATAGGTCCTTAAAAAGTAAACCTTATTTGACTTGTCAAACATTAATCACTCAGATACAATAGGGAGGCTGATTAAAGAGTTTAAACAGTAATTCGTTGTTAGATTAACCTTAGTACCTAAAGTATGTTAATATGATTAACTTTTAAAGTTTGAACTAATGTGGCAAAATACTTTGGGATATCATGGGAAAGCTCATTGCCTGTGCCTGGGAGTTGGACAATGCCATTGGCTGACTAGTGCTAGAGATAGTTATCTGTTGAGTGGAGGACTGATGCACCAGTTGCTGAGCAGATGGCACAAGCTGCTGCTGAGCTGACTGTTGGGCAGCTAGATGTTGAGCAGACTGCTGAGCGGCCAAGTGTTGTGCTGACTGGTGTGCGGCCGCAAGTTGCTGAGCGTGCTGGACAGACTGCTGCGCCAAGTGAGCAGACTGCTGCGCCATGTGCTGGCACTGAGCATGCTGTGCATTCTGCTGGGCTGCTAGATGCTGCGCATTTTGCTGAGCTGCTAGATGCTGAGCTGACTGCTGAGCAAGATGCTGAGCTGATTGCTGGGCTGCCAAGTGTTGAGCCGACTGTTGTGCTAAATGCTGAGCTGATTGCTGAGCCAAGTGTTGAGCTGATTGCTGAGCTAAATGCTGCACTGATTGTTGCGCTGCAAACTGTTGAGCCTGATGCTGCGGAGCCAACTGGGATTGGACCAACTGCTGAACAGTAGTTTGGGAAGCATTACTAATCAGCTGCTGAGTTGATGGTGCTAAAGTTAACTGGGCAGGCACTGCTACCACTGTCTGGCCACCTCCCATGAGAGTTCCTGAATCGCTGACCTGCATCAGTTGCTGGGCTCCAGCACTAGTTACGATCAAGGCCCCTGAATTTCCAACAAGTTGCTGAGTTGTGCTCACTGTGAGTATTTGCGGGGCTGGAGTCAACAGTTGAGCGCGGGAACTGGCTGGTGCAAGAGTCAAGTTAGGTGTTGCTGCTGTGGGGACTAAAGCAGGCAGTGCTCCTGCCAGGCTCACAATGGGAGTCACACTCACAGTAGCCAGTGAAACAGGAGCTGATGTACCATGTCTAGAAGTTATTACACATGGCTGATCTCGCACTGATGCAGTTTGAACTAGTAAAAACTCGTTCATAGAAGTTAACTGCATGTTTTTTTCATTCAAGTCTGCTACTTTTTTCAGTAGAATGTTGATGTTTTCATGAAGCAACTTCACATTGTGTTCTAAGTTTTCACAGTTTGGACAATAGTTAGTTTTAGCTACAATATGGTTTTCTAATTCATAACCTTCCTGCGTGAATCTGCGGAGCTTGGCCGCGGGAGGGGAGTCCTCATCCCTTAGGTGTAACAACAGGTGATGTAACATCGGCGGCATGCTCTGGGGAGCAGTAGGCGGTTCTTTTATCACGACATCTGGGCGGCTATGAGGGAATATCCCAGTCTCATAGAAATAGTCTTCAGCTTCTTTGGTACTATGAATGAACTTGCAACTCGATCTAAAACAACCTTTGTTCTGGAAATCATGGCAAAACCGAAAAATATCTTTCAGATAGGCTGGAGGAGGTAATTCATGAATGAATCTGCAATTCTCTCGAGTGCAGCTGCCGCGAATGAAGTCTTTGCAATAAGCGCAAGTATTTATCGTATCACTATTTTCGGGCATGTTAGGGTTTAGTGATTTTTTATGGATCATGTCCAGGCTGCCTTTAAAACTATTCGTTAGCCAAGGAATATATTCTGGAGTCGACCAGACTATGTCGATGCACAAACAAAGCTGGCTGCGAGTCAGTTTTGTCCTTTCCTCAACCCTTACTACGAAATACGAATAGTAACCATTTCACAGTAATAATATGACAAGCCAGTTGTGGATAATAACGCAGATTCGCATAAATCGCACAATTTCCGCAAATCGATTTACAGAATTTCCACCATGGCCATGCAGAAATTATCAAAACAAACTTTTTATTTCGTTCGTTCAATCCAACTCTAGGAAGTCTGTGGTTCATTCATTCGTCCATAGAGAATTAATGAGTTCTAAACATTTTAGTTCTATGAACATTGATGTCAAAAATGGTATACAGATTATTTTGTGAAAGCAGACCAACAAAGTTTTATTTATTCTGTGGCTAAATTATTAGCATAAAAACCAGCAGGGTGCCGTTTAATTCTTTTGAATTAATAATAGTGTTTTAAACATTGAAATTACTATATCACAGTTATGTCAATTAAACAGTATAACACATACTCAACACCAGAAATCTATCGGTCTCATTCATAATAATGAGGTAACTAAAATTCTTTGTGCATTGTTTACAAGGCGAGCGAGCATGTTATTGATGTTGGTGTTTGGCACAGGTAGCGGGTAAAGATGTTAAAACAGCAGCTGTCTCCCCGCAGCGTGCATCCATACCAGACGACGGTGGTGTCGCGTACTGAGCAACAACTGGCCTCAGCTGCTCAGCAAAGGGCGAAGTACCCGTGGGCGGACAACACGCCCGTGTTCCAGCTCCCAGGCACGGATAGTTCCACCTCGGACAATGCCTACCATGTGAGTTTACTAACTTGTAAAATTACAATGCTCTTATTTCAGACATTTGCATGAATTGAATTCATCATCATCTTGCCTTTGTCACACTTTACGTTCAGACTCGTGTATATATCCACACTCTTCTCATAATAGTAAGAAGATTCTTTATTGTGATTACCCCACTATAAAATTCAATTTATATTTGATCTTATGATAGTAAATAAATACAACTTAGTAGTTGTGATGATACAATGGGCAGTCTTATTGCTAAGAGTGATCTCTTCTAGGCAACCTTTGGATGGGCTTGTGAAAAAATGTTTTGTAGCTGCAATAAAAATACATAAATATGCAAAATCTATTATAATAATAATTATTTAACTATTTAGTAGTATATAGCTACATATGCAATGACATGAGCTAATGAAATGACAGTAGTTAGTTAATACAATGTCATTTTCCCTTCTCTCATAGCCTGGTCACTGACATTCCTATAAACATGTGAACCCACAAGTGTAGGACGACATTGACCAATAAATAGGCAAAGTTACAGACTGTTTATGCTTCATTTACATAATAGTTTTGACGAGCTTTGTGGTGCAGTGGGCAAATGCTTGCCTAAAATGCAGAAGGTTGCGGGTTTGATTCCCGCTGAGAGACAAATGTTTGTATGATTAACTAATGTTTGTCTCAGTTCTGGGTGTTTTCTATGTATATAATGTAAGTATTTACAAAAAAGTATATAAGTAGTATATCAGTCATGTTGTTACCATAATACAAGCTCTGCTTAGTTTGGGGCTAGATGAAGCTGTGTGAAAAATGACCAGCATTATTAAATCTGTGATTCCGTTGGTTTTTTTTTAATCCTCGAGTAGTTGCCCACTCATTCTAGCATCATTGCACACAATTGCGAATATAATGCATGTCAACAGCAATCCTTCGTGCTGAAATAGTAGAAACCTACTTTTCATAGACAAAATATATTTAATATTTTATTGTCTGTATATATCAACAATATTTTTGTTTCAGATGCCACATTCACATTACAATGGAACATTGAGTGAATATGGCCCACCCTCTCCAGTCTATCATACTCCATACAACCCTGGTACATGGCGCAGCTACCAAAAGGGGGAGAAAGTACCACCTAGAGGTGCCCCATCAGAAATGTTTACATTCCCTCAGTGTGCCTCAGCCTTTTCTCTGCCACTGTGCGATGAGCCTCGGATAGCTAGTAGGTCTCCAATGCCGACAGGGCCATCAATCAGCCCTGAAGTGCCAATAATTGGGGCTTGTGGAGGACACTGCCCTGGATTCGAATATGTGTGCTATTATATTTTACAGGTAAGAATGTGTATTCAAAACACATATGAATGCAAAACTTAGTAAAATAAGAACTATTAATTTGTAGTTTTCTAAGAGAGCGTTTTCTAAGTTCATATAAAATTAAGGATAAAGTCCATTAAACCGATTTGTTGCGGATGGCACGACAGGCGTCTTATTTTTTATGGCTTATGACACTAGAGGCGTGTCATTTTTAAATCGATTGTAACTCCCTCAAATTAAGTTTTATAAGGGTCTGCCTAGAAAAAAAACTATCATGATTTTCCACATAGATCAAACCTGTTGTGTTAATTTCTGGATATTGTGTGAATTCAAAAATTGCTGAGGTTGACAACCTGTATAAGTTCTATTAAATTGTTTTTTAACGTGTGGCGTGTCATTTTTGAATCGATTGTAACACCCTCAAATAAAGTTTTAGAGGGTCTACCTAGAACAAAACTATCATGATTTCGAAAGTAGTTTTTTAGATTTTTCGACTTATTTAAGTAATAATAAACCTTATCTCTTGCTTAGGGGGGCCTAAGCAAGATACCCCACTCACCATGTGAATTCCCACCCCGTAAATTGTCTTTCGTAATAAATGAATTACCCCAAGTCGAATAAAATGTTTCTAAAAACTATTTTCTTTACACATTCCTTGAATACAACAAAACAATTAAACAACATCACAAAAGGTTTGATACATCTGAAAATGTAAAGTCACTTACCTTCCATTTCAGGGAAAACACGTAGTTAACTCTTAAAAACCAATTATAATAACGTATCATATCGTACACTACCGTAGTTTGATGTCAACTAAACTTGAATCAAGTCTAAACCAGTGAAAAAACATAAAAAACATGTGTTTTTATTTTTATATACATGGCTGATGGCACAATAGGCGTGCCATCAACTTCTATGGCTGACGCAGCTAGCATGCTCTACCGGTCCATATATGGGTTGGTTAAGGAAACTGTACCCTGAGTAAGTAAGAGAGAACGATGGAACTGACATGGTTGAAAATAGAGAAAAGTTCAAAAAAAAACAGAATTAAAAATAAAAACTTCTATGGCGCTTTACACACCAGTCGTGTAATAGAAAATTTGTTAAAAGCCATGGCGAAAAGTTTTCGAAAATGGGCGCCGCAACGAATCGGTTAAATATTATATCTTGATTAATTAAAGAGTCCTATGTGAATGTGACTGACTTATATAATTTTGTTGTTTCAGGTTGTATTTGTAGTTGGTGTTTTGACTGGTATATCGCTGTGCATTGCTGGAATCGTTCTGAGGCGTACCAATCGCAATGGAGATCTTGGTGTTTTAGTATATATAGGTGAGTTACAGCAAACAAAACTAACCAACATATTAACTTATCTGGGTATAAAATCACCGAGGTGGAAAATTTGCTTCGCCAACTAATTAATTAAACATTAAATCTGACTTTAAAAAATCATAACTTTATTGAGTAAATAAACATAATGAAATACTAAAATTAATACTTTACTATAGATCATACAATACAATTTAAAAATAAATTAAATTCAATGTTATTTCTGGAACGCGTCGCAGGAAGCCTCACAGGAAGAGGCAAGTTGAAAGTGAACGCTGTCGACGCGTAAGTGTGAACATACCTTTTAATAGGCATTGTTTTGTTGCAGGCTCTCTCGCGTCGTGCGTGTGCGCTGTGCTGCTGGGCGTGCAGTGCTGTGTGCGCCGCGAGATCCGACAGAGGAAGACGCGAGCCAACGTGCACATACCCATGCAATCCATTCAGGTGAGTACCTGCACATTACCCATTACATATTGTATCCTAGGTGTCCCAGAATATGTAAGCAAACCAAGTCTATAAACATTTAAAATTGAGCTAAATTTTGGTACTTAAACTGCTTATGTTTATTAGATTTTTACCCAAATATCCTTAAGTGAAAATAGCAGAATTTCGTAATGTAGACCAAAAGTTGTTACCTGATATATCAGGTAACAACTTTTGGTAACTATTATAATAGTATTGTATCGAATAGTGAAGTATTTTATATTTTTTTATGAGAGGTTTTTTGTTCGCGTGTGTTTGTTTGTTATATTTTCTTCAAAACGACTCCAATTGTACTATGGTTTTTTATCTTTGTGTATGTTTTAATGATGTCTTAGGGTTCGGTCAAACGAGAACTCTGCAATAGTAACCGATACGGGAAAAGTTCATAATTATATAGGTTTTGACACCGCACGTCACTAAGGGGCGCGATGGAATAATAAAAAAATATTTTTAATTCGTTCTTATTTTCCACTAATTGATTCACTCATTACCAATCTCTTGATTGGGTTATCTTTAACCCTTGTCTGTTACTCTACTTAATACATTTCCAGATGGAAAACATGTTAAAATTTACTTGTCTTGATTAGATCACACACGCAGAGCCAAAAATTGACGGTATTGCAAATTCGCGTAGGTCTGACTTCATTATACCTACCTAGCGTCGAGTTTTGGCTACGCGGACGCTACTTTTTGTGCAATCCGCAACGATTTTGTTGCGACGTCCGATGAATGTATACAAAAGAACCGACTTCAAATAACGGGAAATCGATAACAAGTTCAATATGAAATTTCATCACACAGGAGTAGGAATTTTTAATAAAATTGATATGGGCCCCTTAAATATACTCTACCATTAAAAGAAAGAATTATTAAAATCGGTTAACCAAAAATATCGCGTAAAATACACACAAAAAACATACCTGAAAAACAAGAACCTCAGTTACATTTTTGAAGTCGGTTGAAAAGCAGCATAGTTTTTACTAAACATTCGTTGCGTTGCTTCCATCGTGTAAAAACCGCCTTAAATTTTACGGCATTACGATGAGTAGTCGTCCAGCCCTCAGCTCGGCTCAAACACTGTTTTAGGGATGTGGCCATTACAGTTCTCGGGCAAAGCTTGGTCGTCTACTAGTTAACTAAGCAGTATTTATATTTCTAGGAAGGACCTGCTCCTGCTTTCCCTTTGATGACGTCAACATTACCTCATACTCAAGTGTACAGGTTGGTATTACATTAGCCCTAAAATAAATAAATAAACGCCCAACAGACACATACATAGTCCTGACCCCACACTACGATTCCCTGTGTACCCACGACACAGGGAATCCTATGACTATGTATGTGTATTGTCAGGAACTAAGAGTACCGTGGTACAACAACATCCAGAACAAATATCTGCAGAACATACAAACACATGTCTCGTAGCGGTAATCGAACCCGCACCTCTAGCGTCGCAGCCCGTAACACCATCGAGGTCATCGATGAAAAGGGCCTCGATGGATGGATTAAAGGATTCAGTGCTCGTTGATAAGGCTCCTTTCAGGAACCAGATTAGAAAGATTTTAATAGGCATTATGCAATCTACCGCATGCAACTTATCGCAATGACGTGTGAGAATTCGTCGCAGACTGTGAAATTGTATTGTACAGTCAAGACTAGGTGACTTACGTTAGGTGTTATTTTATTTTCCAGACCAACTGTAAACATCTGTGCTGAAGAGGAAATAACTGGAGTTCCTTGGTGGCGCCGCGCCAATATAGACTGACTAGTATTAAGTTTACTAAACTCACAATAATCGTGTATCTTTTTATATATAAACTTTATTATACATTTTGGAATAGTTTTGTATTTTTTTCATAATGAACCATTTAGAATGTACATAACTCAATTGTTAAAAACTATTTCGATTCATGCATAATTAAAACAACAATATTCAATAAATGATGTTTATTCATTAAATATCCAGAATTACATTACAAAGTTTTTTTTAAAGTTTAACTTTACAGATAGGTATTGTCTCTGCAACCGTTATTACAATCAAATCGTTGATTATTACAATAAATAATTATGTAACTATTGTGAAAGTTTATTACCGAAGATTAACATACAAACAATAAAATAAGACTATGCAGACTTATAATAATGTGATAATAATAAACTTTGCGATCACCCGCATCCTGTTTGAAACAATAACACGATATACCTACCATCTGTAGGTTATTTATGTTCTGTGGTAGGTAAATTATCTTGAGCTAAATACGTTTTCAAATATGGATAAGCTAAAAGAAACCAAATATAGTTATACAATTAATAAGAAGAACCATAGATCTGAATCACTGCATGACTCGCTAGGTAATACAAATAGGTATAAATAAATAAATATAAATAATGCTGGACATTTTCACACAGCAGCATCTAACCCCAAACTAAGCAGATATTGTGTTATGGGAACTACATGACTGATATACTACTTATATAGTTTTTGTTGTTGTTGTAAATACATACATATTATGCATAGAAAACACTCAGACCGGAGATAATTATAACTATTGTTTTATGAAAATGCACCCTAATATACATTTAGGTACAGAAATATATACGTAGTATTCGAAATTATTATATATGGATAAGTTCGACCCAAAATTGAGTACTGATTGACAAAAACAAAAAAACAAAATATGTTTTATCTACGACGTTTTGGAATGTCGTTATTTATCTACGAAAAGCATAAATAGATACGGCTAGTCACAAAGTGCAACAAAATCTATGAAACCAAGTAGGCAAAGTGGATAAAATAATGTACAATAAAATATTTCGAAAAATTATATTTAGGACCTAAACTTCTAAACTAACGTCTACATAAAATACGTTATCTATAAGCAATTATCTACTTGAAATTGTTCCCGTTTTGTCGCATATAATCACGACGGGAATCATTTTAAGATTAAATTTAAATAGCGTAAAATAAGTAATACGGTAAACTGATTAAGTATCCTTAAAATCTAATTAACTTGCCACTTTCAAGCCCGTATTCCTGAACGAATCTCAAACTGAACAGACTCAAGCATACATTTGATAGACATTTTTAATGTATCAAAAAATACGTGTTTGATTCTGATTTTTTGTTTGAATTTCGTTCTGGAATACGGGTCTCAGTTTACTATGATGTTTCGATCTACAGGGGTTTAAGGGAGAGAGCTTTAGAAAATAATATCATTAAGAACATGCAAATTAAATGCAGCAATCCATCCGAATTCAATCCTAATAAGATAGCAAATAGGAATTAAAAACTCAACAACCAGGTGGAGACACCTGTCCTCGGAATCGTTCAACGCATTGCCGAGATGGGGATTAGACATCCCCAGCTGAGTTTGAATTTTTGGGAGACATAAATTTATAAAAAAAACGCTTTTTTATTAAGTGTAAAAATTATAAATGTTACCGAATGGAATATTGGCGTTATCCTTATTGGTTTTCAGTCATTTCTATAAAAATATTGATCCATTTCGGTTGTCCATTCTCATAAGCTGCCATAAACAAAATTAGGGTTGCAGATAGAGAATCTTGCTTTCGGTGTTTTTCACTTAAATTTAGTAAGGACGGCATCAAGCAATACCACATGGGATTCTAAAAATAGTATGTTTGCACAACCTATTTCAGCATTCGCAAGTTAGCCCTGCCCATGCACCATGTCTGGTAGCCTTAGCTTTTGTTTTCATCTATGTTTCACCTCTGTCTCTTTATCTGCCGATGCGATTGTGGTGAAAGAGAAAATACATGATGACAAGGACGAAAGACAATTAGTACTATGCCTATACATAGTATTAAGAGGCGGCTTGCCGAAAACAACAGAGACCATTTCAAATACATATTAATGTAATTTTACATTAAACTTAAACTTACGCCCTTAGTTTTATCGTACGTAACTAGGAAACAAAAATAATATTCAAATGTAATACTCGAAAGTACCAATATTAAACTTCAATAACTTCTAGATCTGTAATTGTTATCTTACTACAATTTCTGGACGATAATTTGGCCACTCTGTCTTTTACTTATTACTGATTAAGACAAATCTTACCAAGCTTCAAACATTATTGCAAAATAGAACGTGTCACACACCATGACTATTGAGACGGGCCCACATTTGTGACATTTTAACGTATATTTATCCGCGACTTGACACGGGGTGTGTCAGTGTATTCGCCGATTTGCTCCTTTATCCGGATGACAAATACCACCTACACCTTTTTATCGCATTGTCACGCGTCAATGTCACAATTGTGGACCCACTTTTTTAAAATATACAAATTTGATAAACATGTACATAGTTACATAATGATATAATTTAAGAGTTATCAGAATACTATTAATTAAGTAATGAGAAACGGAAAATGTCAACGAATATTAATGTGTATGAATTATTAGATTAAAGATATTTCTTCCTCATTGAAAATTCGTGGAATAAGATCGCCAATAATGAGAAAGTCGTGCATTAAAATATCACACTTACAAACAAGCACACGTCATTATGCTACATGCATACAACTCAAATATTCAACCGTACATCTACATATACTTTGTACCACAAAATGCAAACCTATGTTATGGTATGGACACACTGAGGACGAAATGGTATTGCGGATCGTTACTGATTAGCCTTATCATAATGAAAATGTCATAAAAATAAACTCTATGTTACTTATGATCGGATGTAGTATACTGTGTATCGGAAATACCACTTCGTCATTGAGGGTTGGGCTAGCCTAGTGAAGGGTGATTTCGTTTATTACGCCACAGATGGCCTTCCATCCAGCATTTTATCGCTCTCTTCCGCGCTGCTCAGGCTGAAAAATACACCAATTGTTTAGATCTGCAATGCTTTCAAATGAATTCGTCACGTACGACGTCCGATGTTAACAAGTTATAAACATTTCAGTAAATGAATAATGTATAGGCGAGTAGGCATGGTCACGTCACGAGTCTAGGAATCGTAGAGTAAACAAGGCGAGACAATGCGTAATTTCACACCTTGAACCAGCCTGACATGACAATAGACATGATCAGTGAAGGCCAGCAAGGGCTATTCTGTCGAGTAAACAGTATGTCTCTTGTAATTACTAGCTGCATTTCCTGGTTTAGGTATATTCGCGGTTACTATTCGTATTTTTCATAATCTTTAAGGGTTCCAAATTCGTGGCATTCTGTGGCGCAGTCTAGATGGACGACTACCGGCTATGATGAACCTAAATCCTTTACAGCAGCTTTTTTGCATAAATTTAAAGCGATTGTTAGTTGTCTTCTTAAATCTGTATTTATAAAATCTAACTGATTTCAGAGTATAAGGATGTCCTAATGTCTTGAAATTTGGGGGGTATGTTCAATTGGGTGCACTAAGTATTTTCCGAAACTCCACCCGTAGATGTCGCAAAAACTCAATGCAAATGATGCCGAGTATGCAGTATCAAGATTGAGTTTTTCACTAGTTGGATAGTTTTCCACATATCTAGCTCCAAAGTAAGCAGCGCTTGTATTATGGGCATGACTGATATACTACATATATAATATTTATTTGTAAATTTATACATGGAAAACACCCAAACCTGAGACAAATATTTACAGATCATACCAACATTTATCCCGCGGCGGGAATTAAACCCGCAATTTTCTGTCTCAGGCTAGGCGGGCCTTCGCCTACTGTCCCACAGAGGTCGTCATAGATACTGAGTTTGCAGTGTCAAAATTAAATTGAACTCGATGAAGGTCTGATAGCGGAACCCGCAGATTCAACACTCACCACTCCTTGTTGTCCATGAGATTGCGCATTTCATCGTCGGGAGCAGGCGGGGCATCGCGGACCGGCGCGTACTGCGCAGCCACCAGGGGATCCGTGGACGGGTTTAGCGCTGTAAGAGCAGCCGCTCCACTGGAAGGCGTCTCCTTACTGCCGCCGATTCTTGACCAGGCCAAGCCGCCTACACCTAAAGAGGTAAATGTTACTGGTCATTTGATTTCCGTGTAAACCAACATAGAGGAAATCTCAAGATTTTATTATATCCCAAAAACCTTGGAGGGATCGAACCCACGATATTCCGCTTCTAGATGCTGTAACCACTGTAGCCATGAGTTCCAGCCACATACTGGACCAAATTTTCGATTTGCGAGTACATAAATCTATGGAATGTTATAACATTGACATCAGGCTTTATTGATTGTGATAAAGGCTACTCCCATCGAAAATTCAAGAATCGAACCCGTTGTCAAGCTGCAATCAAAATAAGCAAAGGCTTAGGCGTGGTTAACTGTTTTTTTCCATAGAAATCTGTCACTAAGTTGTTGCTTAAGCTTAGTTCAGTGCAGACGGGCATAAGTTTAGCTAGATGCAGCACTGTTTAACCAGAAAGTACTCTACATTTTTATACTTTCACACATTTGTACTGGGGTTCCTATTGAATTGTTTACGCAGATTTTTTCTTTTATATTATCCCAAAAGTATCAACCTCAGCGAATCCCGAACCCGCGACTTCTCGTTTGATACGCGTGAGTTATACCAAACCACTTAGTTGGTTAGGTACCAGTCTAGTCGAAATTCGTAGGACGATTTTTTCTACCGTGGCTTGATGTTGCTGTAGCATGGAGGATAAAAATAACCCAACGTAATATAAATTACAGCCCCTTCAAATAGCACATGAACTCGGAGTGAGAAACCGGTAAAGTGACATCCATTTAAGGTAACGCCATGCTCCACCCTTGGATCCCACATTACCAGGTTTTACTTGGTTAAGTGCGGAGGTAATCAAATCGCTGATTTCGTTGATGTTTATTTCTGTTGGGTAAGTAAAGTATATAAGGCCAATGCGCAAATTCAAATAACATTTTACACGAAACTATTTTCCGTCACCCACGTTTCCTCAAACAAACTCAATAAGACATCACTACGTTATTATTACCTACCATTAGTAACATGTACTTACATAACCATCCTAATTATTTTGCCATTAGTGTTTCTTCGTAACATCATGCATTCCACAATAATAATATTAAAAATTGTGGCCAGCATCATAGATTTCATTCATCACTTGAAATCCGATAGAGTAAAAACAGCTTCATTGACCCGTCTTTCATCATACCATACATATAACAGGATGTTGCAATCTACTGTTATCGATACCGATCCGCACAAGTATCTTAAACTAGTCAAGCCGCTATTAGCTGTTAGCACCAAGTCTCCTACGCTTGCAATGCTAATTATTTTAGCAAGATAAAATTAACCTACAAACTGTAAAACTACTCCGTCAATATAATTCCTACATGTCAACTAATTATGTAGCATGTCGAAACCGAATGTAAGTAACAATAGATACGAAGTGAAGCCCACACAAATTGCAATGTAAATAAATGGAAAGCTATCATATCAATGTAATCGGCTGAGGAATCTACAGCAAGGTCAATTACAGTAGCAAATCGGAGTGACTCCGACTTTTTCATCCATTACTTATAAGTTATAACCAATTCTTAGACCAGGTTAGAAGGGGAACAATGCATAATACACACCAATGCTGGTCGTCAGCGCAAATCTTGTTTCCCCCAATTTAGAATCAGATACATCACAGACATTAAATACTCTATGTCATACATTATTGCTTAGATCTTATCTATATATCATGTAATGACTTACCAGCAAACAGCAGTCCCACGAAGATTAGAACTCCGCCTGCTATGAGCGTGCCAGTGCCAGTTTCCGCTCCTTCAGGAGTCGGGACTGGTGTGTTCGAGTACTCGACCCCACCTGCGATCAGCAGCGCCAGACCTAGAATAAATGACATCGTATTTATATTAATGAGAGTAGACTTTCACTAGAACAGAGCTAGAGACAAAAGGTTCGAAAGCATGTGCCATTCGTTTGCTGGACCCATAAAGCGGCGATGGGCTTGCAATTTTCCACTCGGAATGCTAACTGATATACCAAACATGTGCCAAATATAATATTTGGGCGTGCCTCTGACTTGGTAGCCTCACGGATTCCAAGTACATGGATCTGAGGATCTCCATCAACGGGGATAACAGCTTTGAGCAAGACCTAGACATTAAACACTCATACATGTGTTGTTTTTCAACGATGGGACATACTTGACGTATTCTGTAACGTACCTACCTATTAACTATTGGCGAAATAAAAAAATAAAAATTAAACGCTCAAAAGACCTAAAGCTTTTTAAATTGAGATACCTATCATTGCTAAGCCAATCGTGCCAGGCTTAGCATTTGATTGAACTCAGACGATTGTGTCTTATTGGAATACAAAACATTCGAAGAACCTAATGTTTTGTCGTGGAGAACGTCAGAAGATAATTATATTTTCACATTATTATCCTCATTATTATCCTGGAAAACAGACCGGCAACCTAAAGAGTTTAATCTTAATAGCTTTGGTGGGACCAAAGCGAGTTCTAGGCTCAAATTATTCATGAAAGTTTACTATTGCGAGATGGTCAAGTACGATTATACCTGATCTTATGGGTGCATATTGTGTGATATAACCCGATATCGTAACGGAAAGTTATTGCGTGTCGAATGGCACTGCGTAACCACAATACTACGCAGGACATGTTTGGTAGAAATATTCAAAACCTGGTTTTTACCTGACTTAAATTTATAATGAACGAGGAATTCGTAAACAAGGCAGGTTGAGGAGACAGAAAGAGGGTGTAGTCAAGCAATATAATGAAGTTTTAATTAAATTAACAGGTCGGAAAAACGTATGTTAACCAGTTAAAACTCATGTTTTTTTTAGACAAACATAGACAAAGGTGGTGAAAACTTAATGTATCATGCAAATAATTTTGGTAGAGCATATATTGTACTGCTCCACCTAACCCACACCAAGTTTGCAAAGACGCGGTCTCCACTCAAGAACTCGTTCACGATTGTCGGTTCTTCGATATGTATGACCAACCCACTGCTTGTTCGGCTAGGTTGCAGGAGTGATGACAATGTGGTCTGATGTGTGCTAATGATGAGAGTACAAATATGGAGATCTAGATACACCAATTATCGTGCATGCTGCGTGTGATTTTCATATATGCCAATCAAAACTACGTTCTTGGCAGCAGCTAAAATTGAAACTCGTGGATATACGATTGAAGTAAAGTTATATCTGTCACAAATTGGTTGAAATTCTGGCGAGAGGATAAATCGTCTGTCGCAACATCTGAAATACTACTTACTGCGTGGTCTGTGGCTAATGCAACATAATCTAAACCGCATTGATTCCTAATACCTACTAGACAGTCATAATTATTATTTAGTAAGGATATCAGTGGAATGCTTATAATCAGAGCAGTCTTTTTTGTAAACTGTTTTAACGTATGATGGTGAAAACTAAAGTAGCTAGTGGTTGCCAGCGGCTTTGCACGCATGGAGTCCTTGTAAAAAAACACTATACTCCCATACAAACTTTCACCCCCCATATCCTTCCCTTAAAATGTAAAAATCCCTGAAACATATTATTTAATTATGATTAGTAGCTTCAGTTAATTTTTTTAAGTTCCTACCTTTAATGAACACGATAATCCCATACAAATTTTCACCCCTTATAATGTTAAAATCCAAAAACCCTGAAACACATAATAATTTTTTTATGCTCAGAAGCTGTACCTCATTCAAATGTTTATGTTCCTAACTTGGAAGAACAAAGACTTTAATATAAATTTCCCCCCAATTTCCTCCTTTACGCGGATGATATAAAATAAACCTACGTTCCAAAATTACAGTTTTCTAGACTAAATAGTTTTGGCTGTGTAGATCAGTCAGTCAGATAGTCAGTCAGTCAGTCAGTACAAACAATTTTATAAGTTTAGATTTACTTTTAAAGGCGTTCATTGGAGCGTAACTAACCAATTCACCTTGAGAACAACAGAGCTACCATTTGGTCGTAGTCGTATAGTAGGCAAGCTGACACGATTTTAAACATATTGAATACCAACTAGAAAATCCAGTTTTTTTATCATAAGCGTTGTGATATTAACAAAAGTGGATGATGACAAGAATGTATTGGCGGGTTTTCGCAGCATTTTGCTTTGTTTTATATTATATATGAGCATATCTACTCATTTGTTTTACCTGACCAAAGCATCTAATCTTCTCACCGAGGTCGAGCAATCGCCGAACAGTCGAGAAGGTATATTGTTTTTTTTATAAGTACCACACAGTTGTCTTCTTACAGAAATATTAATGTTAAATAAACTACCAGTTTCTTTTTTCGTGACAGGTTTATGAGTTCAAATGAAAAAGTTGAACCCTAAAGCTTGTTGCAAACGATCTCTACATAGCTCAACTAATCATTCGAATTTTCAAAAGATTACGTAGGTACCAAATAAATAATATGATAATGGTGTTGATTAATAGTTGTAGTTAGGTATGTAGGTATCCAGTGCATTGACTCCCATTTCTGCTTTTTCGCTAGTGTTTTTGCCTCAAAGGTGATACAACTCTGAGTCCGATGACGCATTCAAGGTCCGTAACAAAGTTCATTGTTTCCGAAACAGAGATGAAGCGTTTTTATCTCATGGTAAACGTACAAAATTAAATAGCGCCGGAAACATAACGTTCCAGTTCGTAGTAGGGGGCAGTTAATTGTGGCAATTATCATAACCTGAACTAAATAACAAGGACGGTTAATTGATAGGACGTACAAAAAAATAACGATCGCGGCTTCAATTTGACGCAGCTTTCGGCTGTTGGTAGGACACAGAGTAACAAGCGAGATAGCAGAGATCGGTTAATTTAAGTTACATTGAAATACAATGTCGGTCGCCTCAAATCAGATATTATGATATATGACGCTAACATTCAGAATACAATAAAAAACTG
Source organism: Perizoma affinitatum (assembly GCA_961405105.1). Classification (NCBI taxonomy): domain Eukaryota; kingdom Metazoa; phylum Arthropoda; class Insecta; order Lepidoptera; family Geometridae; genus Perizoma; species Perizoma affinitatum. The sequence continues at coordinate 4,879,847 of OY560199.1, forward strand.
TCCAGAACACATTTAAGTGCTCTATTGTTGGTGTGCCACACAACAGGGAACTGCGATATTATCAACAATCCCGCATCGGGATTAGAACACATACAATGGAATAATGCTAATGACCTATCTATACCTACCACGTTACATACGTGGTAGGTATAGGTAGAGGCATCGTAAAATTGGATTGTATGTGTGCGTAGGTAGTGCGTAACACCAGACTACTTACGAGTAGCTAGTTCCAATACACGCTGCACGATCTTTGCTTCCCGGCCAATTTAATCTGTTCCGCAATTTTAAAAATCGTATCGAGTAATCGAGTAAAGCCACAGTGCCGACCGGTAGTACAGCGGCCCTCAATGATAAAACAATAATTCAGAAAGGCCTGTGTGTTCTAAAAATAACTACACGCACCCTATCGAGTATTTTTGGAACTCGTACGATTTTAACTGGGCCTTCAACACTTTTAACGTTTAACTTTATGATGTAAGTAAGAAAAATGTGTATGGTTGTGTGTGAATCATTCTTCAACTAACCAACTGTATTTTTAATTATGCAATTCTTAAACTAATCTGCAACTTGGAGTTTTACATTAAAAATAAAAATTGTTCCGATCAAAATGTGAAACAGCAGTAGGTGCATTTATTTTGTGTTCAAATGTCACATACCAAATATTAATTAACTATTCAGTAAGTATTCGTACCCACGTTTAGATCTAACCTAAATAGGTACCAACCAGAGACCCCTCTGGTTGGTACCTATTTAGCCCCTCTAAAAATTGCCTTAAAGTCGTTGATAAAATAAAAGGTGACTCAAACTCATAAATAATGCATCCGAAATTCGACAATATGACATCATTGACTCAATGAACATTCTAATGGCTCTTATCATAATGTGTTTCCTTTGAATTTTATGCATTGTAGCTTTGTACCTATTCCAAGAAATACCAATGATTGTACCACACGAAAAGAAACATTAAACAATGGTAATTATTTATGCTCGTACCCACCTATATAAAGATACTTAGAGGTAGGCAGTCACCTACTTCTTTCTAATACTGAATGAATCATTTATTTATTTAACTTTAAACAATGTAGTGTTACGAGGACTTAAGAGGCCCACGTCGGATAAATTGCCCATACAAACGTAATACCAAAATCATTTGTAATTAAAGCTTATTTCCACCATATTATGCTATTATTTGTATTCGAATAGTATTTATCTAGGTACCTTGATAAATATTTTTTCAAAATACTTACCTAAAATGAAATGTAAACGAATCGCATTTTGGATATTTTTACGTCATAAATGATATGTTTTCATCTTATTTGTTTCGTATTAAAAACAACAATGTCTTTCGTATCGTTATATTAGGTACATAGATTATATTGTCTAGTTACAGAATAACAACACGATGTGAAAAATACAACAAGTTTTCAGTCATCATTTTTGGTATTACGGAACACCACCAAATTTATGACAAATTCCAAACGGCTAATATTGCTATCACGCTTTTTGATGCGCACCTGCATCAGACAAAAAGAGATAGCTATATTCGGCCGACGCGCCTCGAATTGAAGTTGAGAGCGCAAAGCGCCGCATCCTTATTTTCATACTGCGTCATCATTATTGTTATTGGCGATATATGAATAAAATAATATTGGGCCGGAGGTAAGACCACCTAGAACCTACGTATGTAATAATAATATGGACTACTTCTCTCTTGCATCTTAACTAGTCATTATTTGTTAAAAATAACTAAGTGAAAGGATTCGGCTTGCACCTCAACGCGATGTTGGGTAGGCCTACTCCCTAGTGCGCCACTCTCTCGGGGCCAGTGCTACTTAAATGTTCTGCATGTTTTCCTTTGTGAGTGGCGGTTATATTTCGGATTCGTAATGAGGCAGGCCACATTTTACACCTCAGCATTTTGGTTCTGAGGGTTTTTAGATTTGAATCTGTATTCCAAATTTGAGAAAACAGCCCATCCTAGTTCTCGCTTTCAAGTCTGTCTTCCATTTTTTTAACTGCTACGAATGTCGCATATCGGTTAAAGGATAAAAAAAAATATGCTAATCTTTTAATTTGATAAGCAATAAAGTAAAGCTCTACTTCACAAAACTTCTATTCTTAAAATGAAAACCAATTGCAACACTCTATTAACGCAACCTACGCCGTACCTTATTGGATTAGGATTAAGTACCGGTACCGATAATGTGGGCGGACTTCCTTCCTACGTGCTCAGACTGCAAACCAAACTGATATTATACTCGCATGAGCTGCGGCTGGGAATGAAATATACACCAGCCAGGCGGAATCAATAACCACATACATAGGTGTTAGAAACGTGCAGGTGATGATATACACTTACGTTTTACTTAGAAGATATTGATCGCCACTATAAGAGATTCTGAGGATATTGAACTCCTGAAGCTTGAACTCCAATTTCAGACGGTAATGATCTGACCCCAAGCCCCAAACGAGATGGTTCTACAATATTGAAGATCGCAATAAGTGGTAGTAAAATCAACATGACATGAAACCAGACATCATTTATACAAGTAGGTATTTGAACTTAACTAGAGCATCGTACGTAAGTATATATACATTGTTTAGAATCAATCAATTGATACAGATTGACCAGGACTGACTAAAAAAATGTCATAAATTATCTTATCAAGGGATGAAGCTGATTCAACTGTCTGTTTCTTTCGGATCTTTAGGGATACTAAGATAGTCAGTGGCACGTCCAAACATTACATTTGGCGCATGCTCGCGCGTTGCAAGTAGTTAGCATTCCATGTGACAAGTTGCAAGCCTATCACAGTTTATTGGAACACTAACTGATGGCACACGCCTTCGAATTGTTGGTCTTAGAACATGCCAATTTCCTCACGATGATGTTATCCTTTACGTTTTGAGCACGTGTTAATGCGCACAAATATTTCGAGAGGTAAATTCTATTGGTACACGACGGCGCGGCGTTCAAACCTACGACTACTTCGCAATAAGTTATTTCGTATAAGTCCCATAAACATTCGTATAAATAAGCCATTGTCTCGTGTCGGGACAAACCCACACATTCTTTTAATATTTATTCCGGCCCTTAGTCCCATACAGATCTCGGAACCATTTCGAGATCCGTGGTCCCATACGTTAGTTTGCTTCTTAGCTTTTTACTTTTGTTTAATACAAGATAATATCTCGCAACAAATAGCACCATTAACAAAACTTAGAAGTGCAGAGTGAATCATTATGTACATTGAAATACTGCGTTTCATACAAACAAAGGTTCTTTTCGAAACAAAACAAACTAAAACTAACGCCTAATATGTCTAAACGGTACTTCGAATGTTCTGTGGTCGGTACGCCATTCTTTATGAATATTATAGAGTCTGCAAAATAATCTATTTATCCCATTCCCGCCATCAAAATATGCCCTAGTTGGAATTGAAAGCGTCAAATTATTCGAAGTAAACAAAATAAACTAGAACAACCGGTCCGCCAACAACGCCTGGAGCATTGCGAAAATGGGCCAGTGCAACCAACGGATGCATGCTTCAGCTAAGGCGGTGGGCAGCCAACACATTAGCCATTCATTAGACCGGCTTTCACTCACAATGGTACTGGGTCAATAAAGTCAATAAACACCTACGCGTCTAACCTATACCTATAAAATCGTTTGTTCTGACTGACTGACTGATCTATCAACGCACAGCCAAAACTACTAAGTCTAGAAATCCGAAATATAGATTTACTTGATTTTTGGAAAATTCTACTTTAAGGGGCGGAAATGGGTATGAACAAAGACTCATACGTTGAATAAGTCTTTGTTCTTTGAAGTAAGAAACATGAAAATTTTAATTGCAGCTACTGACCATAAATAAATGTTTCAGGGTTTTTCTATTTTGATATTTCAAGGGTAGGAAATGGGGGATGAATGTTTGTATGGGAGTATCAGTATTTTTAAAGGTAAGATCCTGAAAATTTGAATTGTAGCAACTCATCATTAATAAATAATGACGTGTTTCGGGGTCTCCGCGCGTGCAAAGCCGCTGGCAAAAGTTGGCTAGTTATTCATACACAGTTCTATAGTTCCGTAGCCTATTTTTATATTTTTTTGATGTTGGATACTGGTCTTCTGATGATGAAATAACCAATGTGGGGAAGGAATCGGGCGCATCGCATGACTTTATGATATTTTGTTACTCAAAGAAATTAATCCGCAATTCGCAGATCCCAAAATACACTGGCAGACTCATACAAGACCATCTCAAATAATCCTGAAGCCAACAACAACATCCCACATAAACGTAATAGCACACATTAATAAGCCGTGTTGGCCTAGTGGGCGATAACCTGTCTTCTGATCCGAAGGTCGTAAGTTCGAACCCGGTCGTGCACCAATGAATTTTTCACTCGAAAAATGTATGTGCGCATTAACACGTGCTCAAAACGGTGAAGGAAAACATCGTGAGAAACCGGCATGCCCTAGAACCAAAAATTCGAAGGCATGTGCCAACAGTTAGTGTTCCAATAAGCGGTGATGGGCTTGCAACCTATCACGTGGAATGCTAACTTGGCGGGCATATACCAAATGTAATGTTTGGGCGTGCCTCTGACCCCCTACTTGGTATCCTCAAAGATCTACTCACTGAGTATGTATCTGAGGATGTCCACCATGGCAAAGAAAGGCGTGAGCGTGTTTGTTTTTAAAAAGTTATAGGTACATCTTCCTTAAACACAATGCCAAGAAGTTGTAAAAACAGATTATGTTTCCAAAGATGATTGCTGGTTCAGGAAATCGTGGACTTTTCAAAACAGGTTTGAAATCGAGTTTTTGGCCGAGACAAAAAGCCTAACGTAATAGTTCGCTTCGTAAGGAAGTCGAAGAATCGAAGTGTAAAATGAATAAGCGACTAAGGTAACTTCTCGTGGCTGCTGGAAGCTCGAGAGTTTGTCGACCTTCGTTCGTAATGCTTGCTTCTGCAGTTTCCGACTTTAGCATTGTTAGAACTGGCCGATTAATCCTAAGTAGGTTCAAGACTATTATTTTTTATGGACTATACATAGAGTAGATAAATCTGTTAGCAGGTATTAAATGAATTAACGCGATGGTAGATATTGAATCTTATCGCTAATCTTGAAATTGACAAAAAATTCACAAACCGATTTACTAAAAGTAGAATTTTTAATGCCATACTCTGTCATAATGATTACGTTTCCTTATACACAGATAATACAATAAAATACATACTAAGTACCGGGTTTCGTAATTCGGGTCGGAAATCGATGACAATCGACCATTTTGGAGATATTTGGTCACTGAGTTGCATTCAAACATAGACACTATGGTCTTATCTTGTAAAAAGGCGAATGGATACTGCTAGATCCACGGCTAGGGCCAATTGTATTATTTAAAATACTACTATCTATAAAAATAACGGCTTTGGCCAAGGGGTTAAGTTTGTCACTGTTAAGACATGAGTATCTCTCAATGTATGTTATTGTCATTTAAAAACTTGTTTACCCAGACAAGTTCATTGATCATACGAAAGCTCTAGGTGTAATGGAAAATGTCTAGCCATGTCTGCGTTTAGCGGTGTCTGTGGCGCGTCGTGATTCGATCACGGAGCATGCCGCCGCCACTGGTTATGAGTCACTGCAAACGCCGTCATCGGACACCAATACCATTTACAACTGATTTACTCATTGTATAGGTAACATCAGATACTATAGAATAGGACACGCGCATCAAAGTTTATCTACGCTACTGTATTATATATTACGTATTATACTGTATTACGTACGACGTACGTCCTTATATCAGTTTCTTGGGCATTCCTACATAGAGACAACTGCTCATCATATCATCAGCCTGTATAAGTAAATGTTATACGGCTTACTATAAAGTATAGTACAAATTTACGAACGGCCTTTAGACAACTTCTTCCACCGATTTCTCGCAACCATTATGTGTCTTACATAATGGTTCATCGGGATGTAGTGTCTTCGAGAACCTATATTGCCCAAGTAGTTGTCGGTTCTGCGAGCTATAATAATTGACCTGCTAATACTAAGATCTACGAGTTTAAGTTCACTGACGTAGGTATCTATGACGAGATATTAAGAAACTTATTGTATAGGTATTACGTTACGTGATTTGGACACGCGTAATACTAACCTACGCTACCTGTCCGCCAGTATAGTAAAACCTCACTATACTGGCGGACTCGATGTTTGATCAGGCCATTTTATGATGGACAGGTTTTTGACCATAAGAGAGAGAATACTGCACGCCTTTTACGAAAATACAAGGCACACCATTTTGGTACAATCTGTGCATACTTAGTTTAAAAGATGGGTACAATCTACAACCATTAGCTACATAGTTTGTATTATGTAGATTCTTCCCTAGGTTTTAATTCTCAATAATCTGGGTGGTCCAAAGGTTTTTTGTTTAAAAACTACAGAAATAAGCAATATATATTTAAACTGAATTAACCTGCTCCTTCTTTGTAATTGTTGTATATATATTTATTCATTTATTCAGCTGCACACACTCAAGGTGTTTGTATGACTAGAATTTAAATGTCTTATTGTAATTCCAAGTTGTTTTATAATGTACATTTAAGCATATTTTCCGGAAGTAACCTTTTTCATACAGAGTGAATTAACTGTTACAGGAACAATATAGTTGGTAGTAATTGAGGTAGCTTTACCCTACTTTGTAATTGAATTTAGTAGCACCATGCAATGCTAACCATGCATATTTGTTAGCTCTAATAAATAAACACCTACATAACAATTGCATAGGTATAAAAGGATTACTTGTGTCATGGATATCAGGAATACCAGAAAGTATAAGTCTGGAGACACATATTTACAGATATTTTAAACGTTTCGCCAACAGCAGGCATCAAAAGGTGTCCTTTTTGGCTCAACTTATTAGGAAAAAAAAACATGCCTATGGAAGGAACACCTGTTGGAAAGTGTTACAATTGTATATTAAGGCCTGCAACACCAGGTGCATTGCTGATGCGTTGCCTGCTCTGAAAGAGTCCTAATTTATTTTTTAAACATTGGGTTAGATCAGTAGAAACTCCTCAAAAAGAAAGTTATTGTACCATTGTACCTTTAATCTCGATGTGTTATTGTTTATTTCATAAAGTTAACATTGTCTCTGTCACAGATTCTGACACGGTCATCTAGCTTCAGGTCAATTACCAGATTATGGTATAGTGATCATGAAAAGGGTCCTATAACATTCTGACCAACAGGAAGGATTCAATCCTATTTGAAGGCATGTGCTGCTATTGTTTCAGTAAGTAGTGATAAGCTTGCAACCTGCCACATGGAATGCTATGAGCATGAAACCATATTGTGCACCAATTATAATTTTTGAAAGAAAATTATAATATCCTATTAGAAATCAGAATACTGTGTTTAGAACCAAGCACATCTATTACCATAGAAATCAAAGTTGTAAGCCAATCAATTTTTTTTTCTGAAGGATTTATTGATCCTAGTAGAGGCCTTTCATGCACATCTATATAATTTCATAAATGGGTTGTTAGTTTGTGTTAGCATTTCTTTCTTAGTTTATGCCTTCAGTGACCTATCAGATTGACTCATGATGGTTCCGAAAAGCTCCCACTGTATGGTTTAATTACAGGTTTGCAGTAACTGGTTACTTACCAACAATGAATAATGTGCTGCCGAGTAAGCATAAACCAATTCGAACACAAACCACCCGATTCAAACTACTTGTCACGCGCCGTGAGAAGTAGCTTATAGGGCAGTTCCATCGCTGGTCGTTTGGTTGCTGTTCGTAGGTCACTGTCGTGGGCTGGTACACAGCGCTTGTAGGCATTTTAATCGATTTAAGGCGTCGCAATTATAGAATCACTTCACGAACACTTGCTACACCATCCAAGAACTTCACTTCACTTATTGTGGACGCTTGTAAACATACAACCCGGACTAAGTAAACTAAATAGGTATTCAAAAACTTAATAAAGTGAGGGCATATATGAACGAAGCTTCACAAATAAACAAAGTGTAATTTAAGTCGCAGCCGACTGACTAAGCCGAGCGATCGAGATAGGACTGACTGTGGCTGGATGGACTGGATATTGGTAGGTTGAATGGATGAAAAAAAAAATCCATGAATCGATTGATGAAATGCCTTGGTTGAATTGAAATGAAAGAAAATAATTGCGTGCAATACGAGCGGAACGGAGCTGAGCCGCGGAGCCACAGATTAAAAATTACAATGCACAGATTAAACATATTTGGTCTCTCTTTCGGCTGATTTTCGCTGTTAGTTACAATGCTGCCAGCTTGTAAATCCGATATTGACCGAAAGCACTTTAAATTTTGATAGATAAGTGTAACAAGGTTACACATAACAATCAAGAATAATGTTTTCTTTGAAAAGTATTCTGATTATACCAAATAGCTTTCTGTATTATTGTATCAAAGATAAATAAGAAACTTGAGGAAATACTATAACAGCAAAAAAATGTGATGAAAATAATTTATTATTGGTATTTGCAAACAAGTTAATGCAAGCGTTTCATGACGAGCTAAATTAACGCCTTGGGCAGTTGAGTCGAGACTCGAGACACTGGAGGGAATCATAAGCAAAGTAAATTTATAAAAACTTAATGAACACACATAAAAATGGATTAAGCTTCTGAAAAAGCTATTCTAGGCTTGGTCGAGCACGAGGAATCAGCATCAATTAAATTTTAAAATTAATGTGGTTTTTAAGCTGATGTTTCTATACATATAATGAACCATAAGATTTCAATCAACAAAACTCTTGAGACGACTTTGGACGAAAGAATCAATACTACAACGGTATTCTAGTATTGACGATTTTCGTCTGGTAACTTTGTATCTGGCAACGGTAGAAGCCCTCGTTCGAAAATGATACAAGCAGCAGTCCAAGATATTTGACACTGAAAGTTTTGGCATAAAGTTAACTTGACATTGACGACTCACCATGGATTCTACAAGCCATGATGGTAGTAGGAAGTTTCAAAATGTTAGGAAGCAGGTATACTAGTATGTACGTAGGTCTATCACCAACCCAGGGCTGGGCATTTCAACCATGGGTTGCTTTCTAACTCGATGGTAGTTCGTTCGCGAAGTTACGCTATATGCTAGTATAGTAAACAATCTTGTATATTCTGTAGGCAAATAAGGAGAAAGTAAATACAAAATGTTGTGCAAAAATAATATTATATTAACATAAATTCATTATTACTTAGGTACATACTGATTACATTTATTTATAAATTATTATCTAGATGTAAAATTAAACTACATAACTTTCTTATCCAAAGTCTAAAAGGCACTTTTCCTTATTATAAATAAAATAATATCATTTTGTTAAATATTATGTATCTATATGATAAGATTCACATGGTTAATGAATGGTAAATATATAGTAATTTAAACTGTACCTACCTAATATCCCAACAAATATTGAAATCGATAAAAATACATAATATATGAAATGGGATGATACACTGAGTATTGCAGTTTCAGTGTTACAAAATAAGGCACCAACAATGTAAGTAAATAGGCCTCATGGTATATAACCAAGCTACCGGGAAGTATTAAATTGAATGGCTTTATTATTACAGAATTAATTTGTACTGTAAAATAAAATTATAAAGCTCATAATTATCCTATTTTGTACGACAAAATAGTGCCTATTTATTATGATATTTAAACTTACACTGTAAAATTATGATTGTTAGGAGAGGATTTATTTATTTATTTTTATGTGTCTGGCTGGGTTAGTTCCCATGCCTTTGAACTACACTATAAAAAATGGCAAAGAATGAAAGGGTGATGATCTAAACATTTTTAAAATTTAACAGCAATCCTTTCCTCTTTCCTTCAACTTTACGGTAAAGCGCCGTCTGTGTGACTTTCAAGACATGTGATGGCACAGATTAAAAAGAAATCCTCTCATCGTATGTTAGATGTGGAAGACCCAAAAACATTGCAACTTATGAGTCATTTAGCATTGGCAATGTGAGCAACAAATAATTCTCCGCCGAATAAGCAAACTAAATAAAAACAATGAAAAGTAGTCTAAACAGAGGTAAAAATGATTAAAATAAATGTGCAAAGTGCAACCATCTCTTCCCTTTGTTAAGCAAAATAACTGACGAATAATATGTAAATATTTGTATCCTTGCATAAAATAATAAACTTATACTAAATATGAATACGGAAAGTCAACATTCAATTTCGGTCATATTCAGTCTCATTTGTAGCAGCCAATATTCCATACAACTCAGTATTAATCCTAAACAAATAACAAACATAGACTTTTCCTGTTCAAAACTACTCTCACAAATTACTGCAAGACATTGTTTTTTTTTTCATTAATCTTGCAATATTATTTGTGATACATTTGTCGATGTTTGTACACAACCATCATACGAGTGAATCTATATGTGATGTTTTTATAGATTGAATGTGTTTATAATAAGTAAATTATATGGGTATTTCTCTGAGTTGAGTCATTCAGGGGATTTCACAAATGGTAAGAGATATAAAAATAATCTATAAGGTCTCACATAATCGATTTTGATAAAAAATAAAATCAGCATTCAATTATTTTGTAATAAACTTAAATAGTCTACATACTATTGATTCCCGAAATAAAAGAAGAGATATTTGGTTTGAAAAAAAAAAAGAGTTCCATTCCCGAGACGAGCATACGATTTTTCCAAAATACAGTACATATTTTTATCAAAATCGTTGACGAGAAATCTTTCAGCATTATTTATATCTCATACCCTTTAGGGTTTACCCTCACTGACCCATCTCAAAGAAATCATGTATGGTGAAATTTTGTATTGTAATCAAATATTCAAATTGAAAATACGGCTAATTACCACTGTTTTTCGCAAATCGACGAAAAATAGTGGTTATTATTTTTCGTATTTTCAATTTTAATAAGACTTTTTATCAATTTTAATTCATTAAATAAATAATGATCTAATAGATTCCATATATCAACAAGTTGTGGGTAAATGATGCACAGAGTCCTAGCCCAAACCTTGAATAACAAGAGAGAAGATATCGCTTAAAGCAATATTTAATCGACAAGCCGTCGATTAGACAGGTCAATACAATAACACCTGTGAATCAATAAGCGCGTATGAACACATAAATCACAATTGCACGCGCACGTTTGTCTGCCGGTTGTCACTGTTTACGCCATTTTCTAATGTTCAGAAAGAAGGCTTTTGCTAGCAAGCTACCTTCATTGTTTCTTTGTAAACAGCAAAGGTTGCTAGATAACTTGAATAGAATTGTATCTTTATTGGCTTTTCCCCTAGGGTGAACAGCACGCGTCTTGTTTTCACAAGTAGAAGTCTATACGCTAAAGATACATCCATATACAACATTTCGAATAAAAGTTTGATGATTTCGGATTAGTAGTACTTATTCATAAATGTATAAACCAAACAACAGAGAGACTTTCACTTGTAATTTATAAGTTACGTCGATTAATCAGGGAAAATTACCTGATATTATTCAAAATAGTTTTCGCATAAAAGTTTTTCATACGGTTCACATACAAGTTTTCAAGTACTTAGTAGAATTTGTAAAACCTTTGACTTATTTTTTAGGCTCTTGAGGATGTGAATTTTCCAAATTCCTTTATAGAACACCTGTAAATACACCAATATCAAATTTCTAGGAGTGGTTTAGGCTCTGCATTGTCTGCTAGTGTTATGTCAGGACTTCTGCTAAACAATATTGATGGCAATATTCGGCCTTTGTCAGGGCCCCTATGCCTATCCTGGTCAGATCACTGACCTTACGCAGGGTGACCAAGAAAGAACCGGTGACACGTCGAAGAAGGATATTCAGCTCACAAACAAATCGCATGACGTCACTACTTTCGATCACTCTACTGCAAAGCCTGCTGTCTCGAGCACGGCTTGTTTGAGTTTGTCGTGGAATTTCTCCTTGTTAGGGTAGGGGGGCAGGTCGAGCCGGTTGAAGCAGGTATGGGCTTTGGGTAATGAGTCGGGTGAAGCGTCTGGTACTAAGTGTAGCGTGAACAGCCTGGGAGCCGCGGCGCCGGTAGAACCCTGAAAAAAGTTAATTTTAGCAAAAAAAAAAAACGCGACGTATTTTTTCCTCTATTGCAGCGCTCTCAGTGACTTGTGGCGATAAAACCTATCTCAGAACCATGCTTGATTGCAAAAACAGCTTTACTTGTGGTTAAGTAGTTTCGGAGATAAATGGTAACAATCAAACAAACAAACAAAATACGGGCTCATTATGTTGTGGGTAGGTAAAATGTTGGACGCACCTGTAAAGCACGGAAGCCAGCTAGTGGCACTCTCCTCGAGCCGGTCACAAACTGCAGCAAGCGCGCTCGCATCTCCGCGTCGAACCCTTCGACGATCTCCCAGAACCAGCCGACTATCGGCGCGTCGGGAGTCACGTGTTTCAGTCGCGTGTGTCGCCGCCAATCAGCCGGGTCCAGATCCGCGCGACCGGCGAGCAGCGGCTGAAGATCGCGCGGCGACAAAGGCCGTAGCAACTGGGCTGGTATGATGTCAGCCAAGCCACGCTGTAAGGCCAGCCATTGCCGCTCGGCGCCGCGCGTAAAGCGATGCGCGACATAAAGTCGCACGTAGTCGCGTTTGTTCGCGTCTGTGACCGTTTCGTTGGCGCCGCCCGGTCGCAGCTCCATGCTCCGTACCGCGCCGAAGGAAGAACATTCGACTGAGAAGGTTGTGTCTATCACGCCGGCGATGCTATTTTCACTGGAAATTAAATGAAAATGTTTTAAAAAACTATGTACGTTTTATTTTTGATTTTTAGCATTAACCTGATATTCGGGACACGAACCCGAAGACGCACCGTTACACAGTACATGATATACATGATATTGTAAGGTTCCTTGGATGTCGGTGTATGGAGACCTTTGGTCATGAATTCTTCTTTTTTACACTATTTAAGCATACAATTTATTTGGGAGAGACCTATGACTAGCAATGGATATTATCGCTGCAGAAGTTGACTTGGAGAATATAAGGCTGTTATTTCAGAACGAAACTTAAGCTTAAATCCAGACTTGAACATTGATCTTTAGATTGAGAAAGATGCCTCACAAAGTCCGTACAAATATAGCTAGCTAGGGGGCCGTTCAAGTATTACGTAAGCACTATTGGGGGGCGGAGGGGTCTTTGTTTTGCTTATTTTGGATGACATGGGGGGTAGGGGAGTCTAGATGATGATTACGTCATCGGTAGTTATTTACTTTTTTACACGAATGGCAACCCTCACATTATCTATGCTTGAAAACGAAACGCATTTTCGAGGATTCCCGCAAGTAATGCATACGTTTAGGCACTCGCTTTAGAACCGATTAGGGGAATTACCGCGCGCTATTCACTTGTCTAAATTTCCTTTTTAAAAAAAAGATACATTTATAATTGAAAAATGTTTACGTAAGCATAGGGGGAAGGGGTAAGAGCTTTGCTTACTTTTGCTGACAAGGGGGATGGGGGGGTAAATAATTGTAATAAATCTGCTTACGTAATATTTGAACGGCCCCTAGATAATAAATCAATCACCTTTATGATCTACAATCAAAGATCTTAAATGAGGGCACCCAAATAAGACTACCATCATCAAGTAAATTAATAAAATAAACAATAAATAGACACCCACAAGTCATACATAGTCCGGACCCCACACTGTGAACTACGAGCACCATGGCACCACAACACCCAGACCCGGAACAAATATCTACAGAACATGCAAAAATTTGTTCCAAGATAGTTTTATTCTAAGCTAAATGCCAATTATCATATAACGAATCGTTACTCACAGCATCCAAGACAGCGAGCGATGCAGTTCTGGGTCGACGTCCTTGATATCGCGCAACGTAATCGCGCGCCCGAGCAGCTGCTTGTAGAAGGGAGCCGTGAACGCGGCGTCTAGCTGATGCCCGTGGAACAGAGCCACGCCCAGGATGCGACCCGCGAAGTGAAAGTATGAAAGGTGCTCGGGATTCACCTGACAAATAAAATACATTTAGTCTGTAAATCATAAGTTGTATATCCTTAACAGCTGTATGACGGCGAGCCAATGCCAACCTAGTGCTGAGCTGATATGTAAATAAAATGAATAAATAAATAATGCTTCATCTAGCCCCAAACTAAGCAGAGCTTGTATTATAGGAGCTCACTAATATACTACGTAAATACTTTTTTTTGTAAATATATACTTATTATAGATAGAAAACACCCAGAACCCAAACAAATATTTGCTGAGCATTTGTATGAATGTCCCGCGGCGGGCATCGAACCCGCAACCTTCTGCGTTCCAGGCGGGCCTTCCTGCAGATCGGTGCTAAGGCTACGGTTGCGTTTGCTCACCGCGGAGTCGCAGTTGATCTGCAGCGCGTATCTGTCGTCGCCGGCGCTCGCGTGCTGGAACAGTCCGTAGTGCGGGTTGAATAGCTCGCGACCCAGCAGATGGAGCCACTCGCGCGCGACGCCGCCGTAGTCAAGCCCCTCCTCGCCGCGGAATTTTACCAGCAGCCGCTTGCGGAGCTCCTTGCCGCGGAGCTTCATCACGAGCCGGTACGACTCCTCAAGCACTTCGCTTCGTGATATCTGCAAGAAAATGATTTTTTTACAACATTTCAAAGCCAGCCAGACAGACAGCCGTGTTGGCCTAGTGGGTGGTACTCTGACTTCCGATCCGAGGTAGTGGGTTCGAACCCGACCATGCAATAATAGATTTTCCACTCCAAAAATGTATATGTAATTCTTCCAGTTAACCTTTGTGTAATGAAGATTGGGGCGATAGTGCCATGTCATACCTATATTCACGCAAATAAATGTTCTGATTTAGCAGAGAGCACTACCTCTATTCGACAGTGTCCAGTTTGTGGCTGTAACGCCTGTAGTTCCGCTCGCAAAACTCTCGCTTTGGCTGCGAGGTCTCGCTTGTATTTTGGTAACGCGTCGCCGTCCGTCGGCTCGGAGGCGACGGGAGTGGAGGTAGGCGGCGCTGCAATCGGCACTGGGGCGGTTTCCGGCGGACTCTGGAAAGAGGGCAGTCAGTGATGTCATTATCTATCTACCTCTCCCGAATAGATGAGAAGACGACGCGGAACGACGTCTTCTCATCTTTCGAAATTTGTGAGGGAGTAGTGCAAATGCCTATGAGGATGTCTTAAATGTGCTTTCAGTGTCTGGACAATGTAAGGGTATCAAGTTCTACAATTTCTGGGGCGGCAAGAAAAAAGTTCCCGATTTCCCGATGGCCAGAGCCAGCTAGTCGTATATAGTCGATCGCGACAGTGCTCACCCCGAAGGACCTTTAACCCATCAACGTCAGCAGGAGAAAATAAAGTATGGGAGTACTAAAATGATAAACAAGTTTTCCATCGTCTAGTACAGCGCCCCTAGCGACTTGTAGCGATAAAACCTACCTAAGAACCATAATTTAAGTCATACAAATTTGTTTCAGAGCATAACAGACAAACAAACAATGTCTTACTGCAAAAGGACTACCGTCCTTGCAGGTAATAACACGTTCACACCACATTAATCCCCAAATAAAATTATAACAAACCACGACATTTACGAATAAGGTGTACTTACGAATCTTGTGGCGAGCGCGAGCCGGGGGTCTGTGAATTGCGTGGTCCGGTTGGTGTGGTCCACGAAGTAGGGGCGGCCTGAGGGAGCGTGGCGCATCTCCCAGCCGGGCGGCAGCGGGCCGGCGGCGGCGGCGCAGTGGCGCAGGTGCTGCGGGACGCGCGGGTCGTGCCACGTCGACGCACCTGTCGTTGTGTTGTAGAAGTACACTTGCCCTTGCGCTGTTGTTCGCATTTCTGAAATAAATAACGGAATAAACGTTTATTCACAAACAATGAAAGTATGTACAAACTTAAATCTAAAACAATTGTGTTGCCCATATGTCTGAGTAAGTTTGTCTGTACACAAATTATCACAATTCAGCTCAGCACATGTTGGATGTGTTACCATCACTCAATGCTGGTTTTCAGCTAAAAGTAGTAGTCCAGCAGCCATTTCGAAAACTGAACAGGTTATCTACTATAGATACTACGTAATATATAAACATACAAGATAAATTACCTATGTGAACTAGAGTGAAATTTGTACTATGTATTATGTTATACAGTTGTGTGGATTAAATTATAGATATATAAATTATGTTAAAGTAATGAGTAGGTTCTTACTACAAATGCAGAAGAGATACATGGAAATTAAGAGGGCTGTGGATGACCATGCTTTGATGTATTTAAATAGATAATAGTCTACTAAGTATGCAAATCGTGGACATATGCCTAATATAATGTTTGGATGTGTTTATAATGTTTAGACGCCATTTTGTATCATTTTATATGGTAGATTCTAATTTCTAAGTAGATTATTATGGTGTTGGTTAATTTAAGTAATTAGGCTATGCTTACTTAAAATGCTCAAATAAAGACTTCTTTTTTTCTTTGTTTTCGCAGCCTTGAATAATAAGTGAGTTTGTAAGTACCGTAGCCAGGCGGCAGGTCAGACGCAGCGATCGGCGGCGCGTGTGCGACGGAGGAGACGGGCGTGCCAGGCGTTGTCGGAGCGCCGGGCGTCGAGGGAGCGACCGGCTGTCGCGGCCTCACGGCGGTCTGAGGCTGGGGCTCCGGTCTGTAAACAGTTTACAGAATTTGAACCAGTTTTTCGCTTCGTAGCTAATTTAGTAGCTTTTCATAATGAGCAGCGCCCGAGGCAGAGTTCGACGGTGAAAAAATCGTCGAACGCGGTCGCGTGATGTCGTTTTCATTTGTTAACTTTACAATTCGGTAAAATATTTGATTCGATATGAGTCGATAGGTATATTATTATAATATAATAGGTTGGGGAAAAAGTTTCTTCGCATTTTTTAAGAAAATTCAAAACATTTTTTAATATAGTTTATTTACATTTAACTAAAGTATGTAGGTACCATTTTGTTCGATAACTTTTTGCCATTTTGTAGGCAGGGACATGATCCCATTGCTATAAAAACTTTGGGGCTTCTGTTCAAAATACCGCGACAAGTGGTTTTGGCAGTCCTCTCGTGATGTTAACCTGACACTGCCTAAAGAATTCTGAAGAGACCGAAACAGGTGGAAATCTGAAGGTGCAAGGTCAGGACTATACGGCGGATGCATTAACACATCCCAGCCAAACTCTCTTAATTTTTGCTGAGTGGCTAAAGATGTGTGAGGTCTAGCGTTATCATGATGAAAAACCACACCCCTTCTGTTGATTAACTCCGGCCGCTTTCTCTCAACTTCTTGTTTTAATCTCATCAGTTGTTCGCAGTAGAGTTCAGAATCGATGGTCCTGCCTGGTGGTAACAGCTCATAATGAATAATGCCCTTCCAATCCCACCACACACACAGCATCACCTTGTTGCGAGTTAACCCGGGTTTCGCCACAGTCTGTGAAGCCTGACCGGCCTTTGACCACGACCTTTTTCGCACGTTCTTGTCGTACGTGATCCACTTTTCATCACCAGTTATCAGCTTCTTCAAAAATGGTTCGGTTTCATTACGTCGTAATAAAGAATCACAAATGAGAACACGGTTCATTAGGTTTCTTTCAGTGAGCTCGTGAGGTACCCAAATATCGAGCTTTTTTGTGTACCCAGTTTTTTTCAAATGCGCCAAAACTGTTTTGTGGTCAATTCCCAGTTCTTCAGCTACGTCGTAACTACTGATATGCCGATCTTGCTCCACTTTTTCAAAAATGGCATCCATTTTATCCGTAATAGGGCGACCAGAGCGACGTGCATCTTTGACATCAAAATTTCCGGATTGAAAACGCTTAAACCAAATTTGTGCTACTCTCACAGACACTGCACTAGGTCCATAAACATCGCAAATTTTTTTCGCGGCTTGCGTTGCATTTTTACCTTTTTTGTAGTAAAATTTTAAAATGTATCGAATTTCTTCATTAGATTCACTCATCTTGACAGTACGAAAAACAAATAAAAATCACACATTTTCCTAATTTGAATTTGGAATTATCTTCTTTAAAATTTAAACTTTTAATGATACCAAAACCAGCCAGATACAAATAGTATAGCCAAAGAGATTTTATTACAAGTTCATACATACAATAATGCGAAAAGACTTTTTCCCCAACCTAATAGGTATATGCCAATAGTCAAAATTTTGAGCACTGCTGCCAATGTACCGAAAGTTACCTAAGTTAAGTAGTGTAAAATGTGGTAAAATAAAAGTTTTGTTCATTATTACCCGCGACGTAAGGAGGCTATAAAGGTTTATGGGTTTACTATAAGAGATTGTTTGTATATTTATCTGATACCGTTTATCTCCGAAACAGCTTATCAGATCGAAATATGAGCGGATTTTTGCGATAGATTCGTACAATGTCAAGTATGGTTTTTAGAAAGGTTTTATTGCCAAAAACCACCAAGGGATGCTGCAATAGAAAATAGAAAACACGTAGAGGGTGTACAATTTTGAAAAAAAATATCGTTACTTGTTAACTTGTAAAATTGAAATCCTCGTGGTATCATAAACCTCTGACACAAAAACACAATGTATAATGTCTGATTGGTGTTTATTAATATTATTGAAAAGAGTACTTTTACTAACCTGAGTGATATGGAAGTGGCATGCGCCTCTGTATCAGATCCGAGCGAGGCGGGCGAACCCGAGCCGGGCGAGGCCGGCGACATCGGCGTCGACGGTGTCATCGCGGGCGCGGGCGACGACGGCGGCGACGAGTGTGTCGGCGACGCGCCCGACCCGTCCGTCGTCGGGCGGTCCCATTGCGTGCGCCGACTCGAGTGATTCACGTAGTACGGCCTGTAATACAAATCAACAGTTACCACCAATTACCCAGTTCTACAGAAATTAAAGCGCTTTTTACATTATTCGGTACATCGGTTGCAATCAGAGAAGGCATGACATGAGGCAAATTGCATAATGTAAACATAGATCGCACACTAATTGGTAACACAATGCTCCTTTGAAATGTACATAATTACTTCAGAATCCTTGAATGAAAATTATCTGTAGAATATGCACACATTGTCCCGCAGCTAGTATAGAACGCACACTTCACATCAGTATCAGCCGGCTATTCGCCCGTCACGCCCCTGAGGTCGTCAAAGGATGGTGTTAATTCCAATAAAATATGGTGTCTCTGACCTGCCCCCCGAAGTGAATCTCTCCTCCCAATGCTGCGGTAGAGGTGTCTGAGACTGGTTGGTGCTGGCATTGACGGGGGGCTCTCTCGGCGCGCGCACCTCCCCAGCCGGTCCGACCACGGCCAGTGGACTGCCTTCACCGGCCGCCGACGCCGGCTCGCCACGACTCCCATCCCGAGAGAGCAGGGACACTATCACCTGCCCTCTGCCGCTTATAGACTCCCCTGTACCATCGTCGCGCAGCTCCAGGCATTGGTCTGGAAGTTTAAAGGGATAAAAAACACTAGTAAACTTACAGCCGGTTTCTGAAAGCATAAACAAACTAACCTGTTGTTAACAAGTTAATTTATGTCGATGATCGTTGCAACGTCACCAATTGTCTTGTGGTGATAAAATATAACTAAGAACCATCCATGAAGTCATAAAAATCGATTGCAAAAAACCGCATTTCAATCGGAATCGACTTTATGGAGATAAATGGTAGCACAAACATTAACAAACTGACAACAGTTGACACCAGCGAAAAGGAGCCCCTATTTACTCGCTGGCGCGTTGTTAGTCAACTTCAAAATCCAAAATTCACAGTATAAAACACTTGAATAATCGAATGTAAACTGTTTGGTCGCAGTGTATCATCTACGCGATCCGGCGTAACAATGAGCCTATCGATTAGAACTTTGGCCCGCGCGGTTTGCGCTAATCGATCAACCCTACTGAGAACGGCTTCTAATTACAATCGTAATCGGTCAAAAGTCTCGTTTTTCCTCGCAAAATTAAATTAAAAATAATCTGTCAAAGCATTTTTCATAAAGAAATGACAGTTTTTCATATAGAAATGAGACGTCATTGATTTACGTTTGTAATTGGAGCCTGGGGTTGATGGATCACCCTGTATTTCGGGAACTAGGTTGACCACACTCTTAAAACAAATCGCGCTTACAATGATGTTACGTGTTTTCAACATAGACGACTATTCGTTCTAATAGTCAAACTAGTGGGATTGGAACAACAAATAATCATCTATTAAGTTTATTTTTTCTTTTTCAATTCTTATTCTTGGCAATCTGTCTAGATAACAGTCCAATTTGATCAAGTATTTCTATTTGTTGTGTCACTAGGCTCTTCATAGTAAGAGATAAGCTTATTTGACCAAAACCAACTTTTTCCAGCTGATGATAATGCATTAGGAATTATTTGTAGTTTAAGAAATTGTACCAATAGATATCAGGTACAAAAAAATATATATTTGTCATATTACCAGTCCCAAACCTACACACAGGAAAGGTTTCTTAAGATGGAAAGAAATATGACAATTAGGTTTTCCCAAACATTCACCAATTTCATTGGAATCCATTTACAATGATTCAATGTACAAACACACATTCATTTAATTTCTGCTGTAAATTCCAATGCTGAGATGTGTTACTGGAAGATCATAAAACAACAAACACTTACATCCTGTGTCCTTCAACTTGTGTACTGTGGAGGGTTGAATGCGAACACAGCCAAGGAAACCAGAGCCTTGTCTTTTGTGAACTTTTCGTTGGTTCCATACACTGAAAAAAAAAAGTTAGTACTAATTTTTTTTTGAAATTTTTGTGTAGAATAATGTTGATCTTGATTTTCATCAAAACTTTAAACAAAGTTTAAAGTTTTGATGAAAATAAAGCTCAATCAAGCCTCAAATATTGGCAGTGTAATGGTACTGATTTGGACAACAGCAAAATGAAGTTTAAGATGCAACATTTTAAGATATGTTTGTTGGTGTGTTCTCAGATGGTTAGTATAACAAATGCTATCTTAACTTTGGCCTGCACCATCACAAATGAAGTCAGGTTGAAGACGGGACTACAAGAGCTCATCAATAACTCCCACAGGGATAATGGAACACTACTGTCACTAACCCTGTTTTCCTCCATCATTTCAAGGAGTTGGGCTTGTTGGGTTCAGGTTAGAAGGGTGATAATGCACAATACACCTCATTGCAGACCGAAATGATATTTTAATGAGTTTGTATGACTATGGAACTCTAACTTGAGTGTTAGTTAACCAAATACAAGTTTCAGGTCATTGACTACACTGAGCAGAAATAATGAAGGCTTGCCACATTTCATTTCTTAACTTTGCCAGGGTCTAACATTAAAATGTAATGCTGAAAATTACTTCCAAAACACATGCAATGTTTGAGAAACTTGATGCTTATGAAGTTGTAATAAAGTGACCTTGATGGTGTGTTGGGTGAGTAGCCGGACAAATGTTTGCATTTTCGGCAGAATTTTTTTCCAGGTGTGGGAGTAAAGATGCCATGGTACTCATAGTTATCATACTTGATACCCACAAAACAGGGAATCCTAGTGTGAGGGCTATGTATGAGACCTGTTAGGTATTTTATTATTTATTTGTAATTTTTACCATTTTTCTACATTATTGATTAACGTTACATTTAGTTATTTAAAGAACTAGTTGTGCCACAGCCACCCTTGGCCCCCATCCCACCATGTTGCACCTTTATTGCCTGTGCTATAGCTTCTTTTGCTCGGCTCCTAAGGGTTGAAGTGTGATGTTATTGATGTAGCCTATAATAACCTTCCTCAAGAATTGGATAATCAGATGCAAAAATATTTTTTCAAATCTAACTGGTAGTTCCAGACATTAGTATGTTAAAATGAAAATAACAAACAAACTTAGCTTTATTATAAGTATAGATTTGAATTTATAATATTGTAGGAGTGGGAAGAATTTTTCAAGTTTAAAATTAAATAGTAAAAGCTTAATGTGCATCACAACAGTTAAACAATTAGATACAAACAAGGACCTGTTCAAGGTCATCAGACCTCAATACAGAAATTAAGGTGCCCAAGAAAGAACCAATGGCTTAACCAACAAATTATGTTAATATCCAAATTATTTGTGATTCAAATAAGAATAGATGATGATAGAAACCGTAAAGCATACCTTATAGTTATCCCATCTCCTTTGGTTAGATAGAGATCATAGTGTGTATTCCACTTCGGGTCTAGCGTAGCTTTCACAGCATTGGTTGAGTAGACTTGCCCACTTCCATCAACTGATATCTTAGCGAACGGATCTGGTAAACCTGTTGAGGATGAGACCATTGGAAAAACAAGTGATGAGATGTCTCACCTTGAAATCAAACTACCTAATTCATAAATCACTACAAAAAAACTTACGAAAGAGATCCTTCCGAACCAGGTTCCTTGCGCACAGGACTAGAAACAAAATAATAATTTGGTGAGCGGAATGTGATGCGAATTGAAAGCAAAATATTCACAACAGTTTCCGTTTGAAGACAGGATACTCACTGGTCAATCGTATTTTTTGAGCACCGTATTTACGATTTGGTATAGGGGTGGTCATTTTATTATCTTTTTAGAGGTGCATTGGGATAAAACTGTGTAAAATTATTTTACACACGATTTTCACGTAAACTTTCAACCACCATTTTCAATTGAATGAATGGAATGGAATGAATGATTTATTGAGTGAATGAGAACTATTGGGAACTGAGATATAGTTAGAGATACGAATGAACTTAAAAGATGGTTATGATATTTTGATGACATTCTAAATCACTTTACTAAATTTGAAGCGAACAAATAATTGAACCGAGTAAAAGAGTAAAATTCGAGTGAGATTTAAAAAAATATTTTGATGTGTGAAAGGGGCGCTGGCGTGTGGGGTGAATGTCCTCTGATGGATGTGGAGGGAATGGAACGGCAAAATCTACAATACAATAGATAACACGTATGCAGTATGTACATGCTCCAGATCAGAAAGTGGGTAGATAGAATGCTTCTGACAAAGTGAGTTGCTGTCTTGTTGCGCATAAGCTGTGAAACAGGTGCATAGTCCTATAGATGAATATAATGTAAGTTTAATTTGTGTTCAATCCTAATGATTTATTTCTTGTAATGGACGAAAGCCTA
Source organism: Perizoma affinitatum (assembly GCA_961405105.1). Classification (NCBI taxonomy): domain Eukaryota; kingdom Metazoa; phylum Arthropoda; class Insecta; order Lepidoptera; family Geometridae; genus Perizoma; species Perizoma affinitatum. The sequence goes on from OY560199.1 coordinate 4,903,030, forward strand.
ACATAACTTCCTAGGTATAACTTAATTACTTATACTATCAAACTCGAACCTAATAGACATATTTTTATTTTTAGTGCTCGTATTTATGTAACCTAGCTTCTTTTTTAATAATGCTTTTTTAAATACGCTACATAAGCCACTCTCGGTATATTGTTATACAGCATTTATGGAAATCTTATGTCCGTCTGTACCTATTAAGATTAGACCATGCATCACAGACTTACTAGGTATGGTAACGCATCATGCAAATTAGAGTATACAGGGTGTAATCGTTAAGTGTGCACAGGCGATTATTCCGTAACTATTGCAGATATCAAAAAACTTTAAACTGATATCGAAAGTACTTTACCTAATGAGTAAAATGACATTAATAACTTTTTAAAAATAAAACGAGAAATATCCAAAAAAAATACATTAATCACTCCCATACATTTAGTATGAGATAGTAGAAAGGTTTTAGTTTCCTTATTTTAAGTGGAATAGTACCTACTCATTTTACCCTTGTCATTTTATAATTATGTACGATATGAAGGTATTAATGAATTTCAAGTAGATACACGTGTAGATTAATTATCTTACCACTTCAAATTTATAATAAACCTTGTTTCAATATTGTATTGATTTGAACTAGCTGAAAAGCAACATACTAAATAAAAACAAAAAGAAAGATACTCTTTGGTGTTCGTTCTAAATTCAAATTCTTTATCGCGGGTTCTCGTTCCCGCCAATTTATTGTATTTTTCAATTTGCGTTAATAATCGTGATTGTTGCATTTATTGATTGAAAAATGGCATATTCCAATACAGAAAAGAGGGACATGTTAAAAATGTACTACAAACATGATTGTAACAATAGGGCGGCCATTATCGCCTACAGAAGAGAGTACCCAGATAGAGAAGTTCCTTCTGGTACGTATTTACGTAAGTTGGATAACAATTTGATAAATTATGGATCTTTTAACAGAAAAAAAGGTTCGAGAACAAGAGCTCCGGAATTTGATAATGACTTAGATAACAATATTATTAACTACGTAGTAGATAATCCACAAGAATCAACGCGTTCAGTGGCCCGATCATTTCCAGTGTCCCACAATTATGTACACAAGTTATTAAAAAAACACAACTTCAAAGCATTTAAGATAAAACCTACTCAAACGCTGCACAATGATGATCCTGCTCGTCGGCTGGTCTATTGCAATTGGCTAGTCAATAATTATGTCAATGTAAGGTCAATTTTATGGACCGATGAAAGTAATGTTTCAAACTGCGGCATTTACAATAGAAAAAACTCGCATTATTGGTCAATTGACAATCCTCGCTTAACTACTGAAGTTAGAGCTCAGGTGCGATTCTCAATTAATGTGTGGTGTGGTATTCTTGGAGATCGGATCATTGGGCCATATTTTTACAGTGGAACCTTAAATGGACAGAGATATTTCTCCTTTGTACAAAACGATATGCCAAGTCTCTTAGAACCAATTCCAGACGATGAAAGAAGGTCGATAATTTTTCAACAAGATGGAGCACCTGCACATAATACAAATGTTGTAATGAATTTCTTACGAAACAATTATAATGGCTTAATAGCCAATAATAGTGCAACCCCTTGGCCTGCCAGATCCCCGGATCTCACGCCTTGTGATTTCTTCCTATGGGGATTTGTCAAAGACCACGTGTACGCTGAGAGAGTACACAGCCTAGAAGAGTTACAGAATCGTGTACGTCGTGCAATTGCTTTAATTACTCCGCAAATGTTAAGGAAAGTTCATTTAGAAACTGTAAATAGAGCTCGTCATTGTATTGCACAAGGAGGACGTCACTTCGAACATATGCTTTGAACACAAAATTTTGTACTTACTAAGAAATAAAATGTATGGGAGTGATTAATGTAATTTTTTTGGATATTTCTCGTTTTATTTTTAAAAAGTTAATTATGTCATTTTACTCATTAGGTAAAGTACTTTCGATATCAGTTTAAAGTTTTTTGATATCTGCAATAGTTACGGAATAATCGCCTGTGCACACTTAACGATTACACCCTGTATATGGTCTGTGACGCCACACCACGAGCTAAGCTAAGCAAAGTATGAAAGCAAAGCTAAGCTAACTTAGCTTGCGCTGTGGCGTGCGCTGAGGGCGTGTATAAGTGACAGGATTCTATGAAAAAATAACAGTAAGACACGCCTAAATATTTGCCGAAGCTTAGTGCAGATGGGGATTAGTGACCAGTAGGGTCACTAATCGTTATGAATTTGATGTAAATAATCAAATAAATGTTAACGTTTTACCTTTTCATGATATTTTTGACCTAACTTCGTGGTTATAATGCAGTAGATAACCTTGAAATACAAAACAGATACAATTATAACATCACTATACCTACCACACCTTTTATCTTATCTTATTCTACAGGAAATTCTAGTGTGGGTTCAAGACTAAATATAGGTCTGTTGCCTGTATGTGGTGTTTATTTTTTTTTGATTCTTGACAATATTATTTCTAGAATTTTAAGTTTTTAAGAGTCGTTTTTTTGCAGTGCGGTCTGATTTCCATAAAAACTAATTAAAGACAATGGAGCCAATCATTATTGTCCACGGCGGTGCTGGAGATATTCCTCAAAGCCGCGTTCAAGGAAAGTTAGATGGCGTAAAAGTTGCAGTTAGAGATGGCTACCTGCGGCTGTGCAATGGTGGAAGTTCTCTTGACGCTGTAGAATCAGCAGTTATGTCAATGGAACTTGACGAAAATTTCAATGCTGGTAATCTATTTAAAAAAAAAAAAACTCACGTCTGTAATCTCCGTAATGGAAAACCTAAGATCCATACTCAGTATTCCTAGTAAGGGATAGTGAGAGCCTCTCATTACCCCAAATGTCTCAGTGAGTGAGAGGCACGTCCAAACATTACATTTGTCACATGCCCACGTTTTGTAAGTTAGAATTCCATGAAACAGATTGCAAGCCCATCGCCGCTTATTATAACTTTAACTGAAATGCCTTCTAATTCTTGGCTAAAGGGGGTCACCGTTTTAAGCACGTGTCAAGCGCACATCAATTGAAAAATCCATTAGTCTGATCGGGTTTTCTGTGTGTAATAATTGAGTATGTATTTCCAAAAAAAAAAATGGGTCGTTTGATGGTACGTGTTTTTTTTTGTAATTAATGATTTATGTGTCGGTGAAAAGTTGATCTTACCGTTAAAGCAGCGTTCCTAAGAGAAGCATTAGATCCACCTTTTTCGACTTACATTGAAAAATTAGTCTCAACAAAAAACACTTCAGTTTAAGAATTTTTGAAAACAGTTTATTAGTTTCGGAGCTTACCTCCTTCATCCGAACTTACAAGCTATACCTACCTCTTTATAATTTTAGTGTTGATTATCTATTGTATTGCAGGCTACGGTTCATTTCTAAACCTGAATGGTGAAGTAGAAATGGAAGCCAGTATAATGAGTGGCACCAACTTAGACGTGGGTGCTGTCACGTTGCTCAAAGATTTCCTTCATCCAATAAGCATTGCTCGTAAAGTTCTAACGGATTCTCCACATTCCTTACTAGGAGCTGATGGTGCTAAATCGTTTGCGTTAGAAAAGGTACTGACGTACTGCTATTAAACTTATTCCTACTGGCTATGGATTATAATATAACTTTATTTGTCTCTCAGGGATTTCAGACCACTCCTCAAGACTCTTTGATTAGCCCACACGCAAGGAATGCTCTTGAACAGTTTTTGAAACACAGGGAGTTTGGAAGAACTGAAATTGGCACCAGTGATGTAAGATTTTCTATACTACTTCATCATAATCATAGTGTTAGAAATCCACTGCTGGACATAGGCCTCCTCCAAAGAGTTTCATGACAAACAATCTTTGGCCACCTCCATCCTTTGAACTATGCGTTAGCATCCTAGTAGACTGTGCTTTGAGATGGACCCATCGGTGGGGCACTGTGTCTTACGGTTCGAAGTCGCCAAACGAGAACCTTTTCACAGTTGTTGGTTCTGTGAGCTATATGATATCTGCCCCGACTGGCGATCCGGAGACCGGTTTTTTTTTGTTCAAAGTAATTATGTATAGATGGGCGTAGGAACAGTCGGCGCCGTTGCAATAGACGCTCAGGGTCAGGTCGCTGTGGCAACTAGCACGGGAGGTATGAGCGGAAAGGCAGTCGGACGTATCGGGGATACTCCCCAGATCGGGAGTGGAACGTATGCTGATGATCTAATCGGTGGCGTTTCTACTACAGGTGAGGTAGCAGAAACGATTTAATTGTCTATGGTAAGATTTTTGTAGTTTAAGAAAGCTGCATTGTTTAATTTAAGAAATATGTTGGAGTTAGAAAAACAGTGTGATAATCATACATACCTATAGATGATACCTACATCGTAACAGTTCTATATGTAATGCATGTAAAGTCAGGGTCTACCTTCCAAACATACTTTATTATAATATTGATTACTTGATACCTTATTTGGTATATAGATAGGTATATACTTAGTTCGTAGTTCTTGTAAGAGAATGAACTCAACATTTTTTAGGTCACGGGGAGACAATTTTGAAATATTGCCTTGCTCACACTATTATCAAAATAATGGAATCTGGCATTGATGCTAACACTGCGACGAAAAATGCGGTCAACGGTGCGTATTTATTCGTAATCGAATTAGGAATTAAAAAAGGCTAACATATTATAATATGTTTTTTTTCTTATCAGAAATGACAGCACGTTTGAATGCTGTCAGGTGCTATAACTTTGTCTAAAACTGGAGACGTAGGAGTACATTTCAGTTCGAAACGGATGTCATGGGCCTACGTGAAGGAAGGTAAAATATTTTATGGAATCGAACAAGGAGAAGTTCTCGAAGAAGATTTTAACTAACTAAATGGATTCAGAAGTTAACTTTATTTAGAGATACTTATTAAGTACTAAAACCACACCAATGCACAGAATCATAATTAATACTATCATAAGTTTATAAAGCTTAAATGTTTTAATAAAACATAACTAGCTAGTTAGTTACATAATAATGAATACATAATGTAAATACCTATACATACCCTACCAAGGTAATAATAAAACAATACCTACCTTAACCATTTTAGTTTTGGTTTAAGACCATTGGATAACCGGTTCCTCGGTGGTGTGGCGCGGAGACCGGTGGAGAGCTGTGGGTTTGGATCCCGCTGTGGGACAAATGCATGTTCTGCAAAAAAATGTTTCGGGTCTAGGTGTAGTGGCACCATGGTACAAATATGCGTAGGTAGTTCCTGATTGATACCCACGCAGAATTAGTGGATATTTACCCACGTAGTGGTATTTACCTCTATAATTTATTCGGAAAAGTTCGGTTCGGTTCCCGGTTCCTCTCCTAACGATTAATTAGGAAAATCCCTAACTGAAGAGAAAAACTACCTAATTTCATTGTAATTTTTAGATTTCAATTTTCTAGAACAGTAAAAAGAACAGCCCATCATCATCATCTTGGGTCATAGAAATCAATACACCTACTACCACCTAATCGCTATATAAATTTTATTTTTCTAGGGCTATATATTTGTACAAGACCGTAAAAACGGGGTGAGGCTAAAAACGTAGGAAAGTTTTTCAATACTCCATGCATAGTTTCTTATATTTTGCATGTATAAATATTTTAAAAAGTTTTAATGGCAGCACTTGTTACACATTTAACTTAGTGATAACGACACAAAGTTTCTTCAACTTCAATTTTTTTGTTAATGGCTTATGTGGTTAGGGTTGCCACAATTTTGCCAATGTCAGGTCGACAAGATTTCAAAAAATAAGGCGATGGAGAGGAGTTTACTGAAATTTGGCCGGTTTAAAATAAAGAGAGACTCGAACAGTTTTTTTTAAATGTAAGTTGATTTACGTATATGAAAAGAAAGGAACAATACAAATACAGAGACAAAAACATTGTGAAAGGAACTTATAGATCTGCATAATTATCATAATTTTATTTTATTATTATTACTTCATTGCTCCAAGTATTATTCTCAGACATCTTGACTTACCTACTACCTTGTCTAATTTCCCCAATGCCATTTTGGTACATGGGTCTAAAAGGAAGGACCCATAGTCCATATACGAACAATGGCATTATATAATAGTTTTTGGCAATAAGGATGGGAACCCCACCATACGCCAGATAATGAGCGAAGGATATTAATATTTTTTTCACATTTCTCTGAAAACAAAGTTTCTAAGATACAGATCGAGAATCCACACCTATTAACTGGCAACACTTTTCATCATTCTGTCAACTGTCACTGTCAGTCATACACCGCGTCAAGTACGTCACGTGACGTTATTCGGCAGTCAGACTAATGCAAATTAATTAATTATTCTCTCTCTTCTTAGCGGTTAGTTCCTCTATGTTCTGCTTATAGCGGCTGATAAATTCCTCAGGATCTTCTGGGGTACATTCAGGAACGGATTTCTGATTTATAAATTATTTCTCGCCGCGCCGCTACAAATTTTACCGCGCCTGGCCGGGACAGAAAACATCAATAAAATATTATATTCCTTCCGGCCGGTTTCTGCTGAAGTGCTGTGCTGACCGACCGGATGGCTGACTCGACTCAAGTCTCGAACTCGAGTGCGTAGACCATAGAACTGATCATAGCGCATAAGAATTACCTTTCTTTCCGTATTACAAATAGTTTACAATACTGTTTATATCAAATTACTAGTGCCCTACTGTTAAAACTTTCAATTATTAATGAAAGTGGTTATAGTAAAGTTATAATCCTCGTACCATGCTGATGAACGCCAACATACCAATCAGATTCAAGCAAGTGGAGCTGCAATACTTCAACTGGTTATACTGTGTCGCACCATGTTTCCCGGTGAACTCATCCAAAATTAATATAATAAGTGACCCTAAGAAGTTCTACGACACTCTGTGTGAGAGATTTCGAAATGCCAACAGAAGAATATCCATTGCAAGTCTCTACATTGGCACAGGTACCTTAGAGAAGAGGTTATTGCAGGGCACCAAAGAAAATATAATGATGAATAAAAACTTAAAGTTTGATGTGCTACTGGATTACCAAAGAGGGACGCGTGGAGAGGTGAATTCAGTGACTTTGCTTCAGGATTTCATAAATGGTTCTGAGCAATGTAAAATAAGTTTGTATCAGACCCCTCGGTTGCAAAGTTCTTGGTCAAAAGCCTTGCCATCCCGTTACAATGAGATAGTTGGTTTGCAACACATGAAGCTGTACATAGCAGATGACTCGGTGCTGCTGAGTGGTGCAAATTGTTCTAATGATTACTTTGGGCAGCGCCAAGACCGTTATATTGAAATAGAGGATGCTGATCTTGCAAACTTTTACAAAGAGCTTATAGGTACGAAGACTCTTGTAAGTTTTTGTTGTATTTTTTTATTTGCTTTTTTTTATCAAACATGGAACGCTTGTTATCACCAACCCACTTATCTAGGTTTTATGTTAGCATTTCATAAACAGGCCAATTTGATTTATTTAAAATTTCTTGTAAGTTAATGGGTATTTCAATTTTTTTTTTTTTCAGATGAAGTTAGTTCTTACAGTAAGAGTTGTTTAAAAGATGGAATACAGAGTAATAAGTATGAAAACAAAAAGTTGCTAACCAAGGAGATAAATAATAGGATCTTAAATTTAATATACAAATGGAAAGAGCAGCAACTTCTTAAGTTATCCAAATTAGACAGTAAAGAAGGTAAGTAACAGGCATTTATTTGTGGACTGGACTCTGAAATATTTACAGAAGACAGAAAATATGATGGCTATTTTATATTACAAGTTATTCTGCAATATTCAATATTTAGACAGTGCACACAAAAAATCCATAGCTCACTGACAGACAATCAACACAGACTAAACTATGCATTCTAAACTTCTTTAATTTATAGGGTATGTGAACTAAGAAAGAATAGGGTGGTTGGTTCCGCCCTTAGAGGGTGTCGCAGGAATATGAAATAATTATTGTAAATCTTAATACATTCAAGTTAAAAGTGATTAAAATTTGTTACAAATAAGTGTGGACATAGAAATTAACTGCTTTTTATTTTATTTCAGTAACCAACAATGACACTTGGGTGTTCCCGCTCATACAAATGGGAGAGTTCAACATAAGACAGGATGAGGAGGCTACAAATAATTTCTTGGCTTCAGTGCCCAAGGGCTCCTATATAAGACTGGCTACCGGGTATTTCAACCTGACTGACAACTATGCAAAGACACTGTTGAGCAATTGCAAGGCAAATATTAGCCTGCTTATGGCTCATCCAAATGTAAGTTTATCTATTCTGTGTCCTCTTTTCAAGTTTTAGAAAGAAACTGTAACTGTTCTTGAGGATAAGAGAGAATAATGGAACTGACAAAGATGAAAATCGACAAAAGTACCAGCAAAAATGTTTTGGATATTGCTAAGGCTGGATGGTCAAAATGAGTTTTTTTTTTTCTAGGATCTTACACATAATTAGAATCAATATATTTTCAGTTGTCTCTGAAATCCCAGTAGTCCTACAAACAGATGAACAAACTTATACTTATATACTAGTATTATAATATTTGTGCTAATACTTATGTGTCAAAGGATATTCCAACAAAATAGCTCTAAAGCAAATTAAATATAATACCAGATATATATAAATACTGTACTATGTGGTATCAATACCAATATGTATAGTATTATAATATCTGTGCTAATATTATCACTTCAATTATTGAAATGGCTAACAAATAAATACCTTGTTGACTTATCAATTGTAGCAGAATTGTGACAAATAGGTACAAAGGCCTTAATCAAAAGTGAAGTGAAGTGACTTATCAATTATTGAGACAATTCTTGTTTGTTTTAACATGATACTGCATCCTTCTGAAGATAATACAATAGTTGTAGCACACATAAAACATGGAATTAAAATTATCGTGGTTTGGTATCATTCCTCCTTCCTCATTAGCTCTAAACGGTCAACAAAACGTCGGCAAGAGAATAGTAAAGTATGTGGTATAGTCGTAATAATAGTCTAAAACACATAAAACATTCTGAATAAATGTGTCAAAAAATCATGTGACACAAAACGTCAGGAACAACTGTTTGGTTGGCTATTATGTAGATTTGGGTGTGTTTTTGACTGTACTCCATTAAGTATTGCTTGTTTAATATAATTAGTTTTGTTCACAGCTGATGTCAAATATCTCCATTTTGGCGACATCAACCACGATAGTCGATTTTAAGTTACCTAGTGATCACTTTCAAATCACGTTATATGGCTGCGTTTAGTCCCTGTATTCTAAGCAAATAATACTTATGATAAAAAAAAACATTATTACTACTTATTTCAGGCGAATGGATTTCTTGGGGCTTCAGGACCTGCTGGTGGAATACCACTCGCCTATTCGCTGATTGCAAGAAAGTATGATATCTTTTCTATAAATAACTTCTCTTTTTTATATTTTTTCTATTAATAAAAGACCCAACAGACACACTAGTATTCCCTGGTCGTAGGTATCAGGTACCACAACACGCACCTATCCATATCCATATACTCTGATCTGATATAATTATATTGAATAAACCACTGTGGCGCAGTGGGCGAAGGTCTGCCTGAGACACAGAAGGTTGCGGGTTCGATTCTCGCCACGGGTCAAATGTTTGTATGATTGCATATAATATGTATGTATTTACAAACATTGTTTATATGTTTGTGTTACTATTTAATATTTATCTCCATATCGGGTTTTTCGATTGAAATGCGTTTTTTTGCAATCGGTTTGTATGACTTGGAAGATGGTTATTAGATTTTTTTGCAAAAATAAACTTGTACTAGATAGATAAACTCTTTATTGTGCATACAACCAATTTACAGTACAAAACACAGAAACATAATAAAAGAACAAAAAACAAAAGAAATGCTCAATGTCTAGCAGTAGACCACTAGTAACTAGTTTTGTAACTAATATTTAAAAAAAATCTCATTCTGTTTCAGGTTTTGGGAACGGGTAGTGAATTCCAATCAAGCAAGCAGGTTGCAGATGTTGGAGTATGAAAGGCCTGGATGGACTTTCCACGCTAAGGGAATGTGGTGAGTTCACTTATTTATCACTGCTCTGTCTGCATCGGGGGTATTATATTGTCTGTGGTCGGGGGTTAGGTTAGCTGTGGCCTGAAAAAACTCATCAGACAACACTTGCTGTGTAAAAATTCTGGACTTTAGATCCGAAGATCCTGGGTTCGAACCCCGTCGTGTTACCATTAGGATTTTTCCACGTGAAATATTCTTAAGTGCAATAATCACGTGTAGGAAAACATAATTTGGAAACAGAACCAACAATTCGAAGGCAAGTACCAGCGTTAAGCGGTACGTGAAATGCTAACTACTATGCAAAGCGTAGGCATGTGCCAAATCTGTTTGGATGTGCCTTAAACTACCCCCAACTTTATGTCCGTCTTAGAGACTAGTCCTGATCGTGTTTGTTTTTAGCCGCGACACAAGGACGATTGCCGTAAGAGGTTGTTTGTCTGTTACAAACAAAGAGATAATATTAAATCCGGCCAAGTGCCACGCGCAGTGGCACTATCGGGCCACGCGCAGTGTAGGGTTCCGTAGTTGCCCGTCACAAACTGCAGGCTTTTTGGTTTTACATAACTAACAACTTCATCTAAGTAATTTTTAAAGGAATTTATACGAAATTTTCCTTTTTACTTATCTCTAAGTAAATTTTATAAGTTGGTCGTCTATTACTCGTTAACATAATGAGAAAAAAAATAATCCTACTTTATGTGTAGGGTAGGTACCCCAAAATATGTTTTTTCAAGATTTTTATTTTACCCCTTTTCGGCGTGATCCATGCCGAATTACAACTTTCGATATTTATATTTGTGATATTTTAGTTCCTGATACATATTTATTTAACTAATGTATTTTTGTATAGGTACTACCCTCCAGGCAGCGGGGTTCCGTGGGCGACGGTTATTGGCTCCGCTAATCTCGGCGAGCGCTCCGTGCGACGTGACCTGGAGGCGCAAGCGGCTATATTCACAGCTTCACCCGACTTGCAGGTTAGGTCAAAGTCATACTCAAATTTAGAACCCAGCTCATCGGCGACTTTAATTTGTAGGCGCAGGTGGCTATATTCACAGCTTCACCTGACTTGCAGGTTAGGACAAAGTCATACTCAAATTTAGAATCCTTCTGATCGGCGACTTTAATTTGTAGGCGCAGGCGGCTATATTCACAGCTACACCTGACTTGCAGGTTAGGACAAAGTCATACTCAAATTTAGAACCCTTCTGATCGGCGACTTTAATTTGTAGGCGCAGGCGGCTATATTCACAGCTTCACCTGACTTGCAGGTTAGGACAAAGTCATACTCAAATTTAGAACCCTTCTGATCGGCGACTTTAATTTGTAGGCGCAGGCGGCTATATTCACAGCTTCACCTGACTTGCAGGTTAGGTCAAAGTCATACTCAAATTTAGAACCCATCTCATCGGCGACTTTAATTTGTAGGCGCAGGTGGCTATATTCACAGCTTCACCTGACTTGCAGGTTAGGACAAAGTCATACTCAAATTTAGAATCCTTCTGATCGGCGACTTTAATTTGTAGGCGCAGGCGGCTATATTCACAGCTTCACCTGACTTGCAGGTTAGGACAAAGTCATACTCAAATTTAGAACCCATCTCATCGGCGACTTTAATTTGTAGGCGCAGGTGGCTATATTCACAGCTTCACCTGACTTGCAGGTTAGGACAAAGTCATACTCAAATTTAGAATCCTTCTGATCGGCGACTTTAATTTGTAGGCGCAGGCGGCTATATTCACAGCTACACCTGACTTGCAGGTTAGGACAAAGTCATACTCAAATTTAGAACCCTTCTGATCGGCGACTTTAATTTGTAGGCGCAGGCGGCTATATTCACAGCTTCACCTGACTTGCAGGTTAGGACAAAGTCATACTCAAATTTAGAACCCTTCTGATCGGCGACTTTAATTTGTAGGCGCAGGCGGCTATATTCACAGCTTCACCTGACTTGCAGGTTAGGTCAAAGTCATACTCAAATTTAGAACCCTTCTGATCGGCGACTTTAATTTGTAGGCGCAGGCGGCTATATTCACAGCTTCACCTGACTTGCAGGTTAGGACAAAGTCTTGCTCAAATTTACTGCCTATCTAATCAACGACTTCAAAAAAGAAGCGTTCTCGTTTGGCGACCACGAATCGGGCGATGATAGGAAAGCCTATCGTCGCCCGATTCTCGACTGGTAGAACCTTTTTCCCCAGAGGTTCTCGGTTATATGACCTGCTCATTCCCACTTCTGCTTGCTATTGCAAGAGCTTTGTTACTCTGGGGCCCGAGTTCACCAACACAATAACGGGTTAGGTTCTAATTAAAGCTTTTTGACATATGTTTTCTTTGGAATCTGTGATCTTAATCAATGGTTATACTTGATCGTCCGTTAATTTTGTTGGTAAACTCAACCATTACAAAGGTATGGTTATAAAGGTTTTTAAAGTGGTGTTTAACAAAATCTTTTAAAATGACACATCAGTAAAAGACAAAGCTTTATCAACTGTTTAATAATCTTTATTAATAAACCTCTTAGACTTAAGTTCTACGGATTTCCGTTGAAAGCAATACTTTCATGAAACTGAATGGTACGAAAACAGTGCTTACCACACACTTCCGGACAAATGCTTGTATGATCTGCAAATATTTGTCTCGGGTCTGGGTATTTTCTACGTAAAATCGGTATGTATTTACAAAAAAAAGTAGTATATCAGTCATGTAAGTCCCATAAGCTATGCTTAGTTTGGGGCTAGAGGACGTTGAGTGAAAAAATATCCCGCATTATTTATTTATTTATTTTGATACTTCAGTCATCAAAGATCTTTATTATCCGGATTACAGAAAAGACTTCACGAAGAAGCGTCGTTGCTCCACGAGCACGCCACAGAGTGCAGCGAGGAACTGCAGAAACGCGAAACGCCGCTGTGGATCAGAGCCACCGTCGGACTCTTCAGGACATACTTCTAACTATCAAACCAAAATGTGGAGACTTATCGGGACTCGTTGAAAAATGTACTACATGCAATTTCTCGCTGCGGGCAGGCATGTTTCACTCCGCAGTTTAAGTTCGAAAATATACACACATCAAAAAAAGTATGCGAACATTTTGAATAGCGAAATATTTTCCTTTTCCCTTTTTATAAGGATTTTGATACATAAACCAATATAAATGAAATGTTTCATTCTAAACATTGTATTTGTAACAAGGAAAAAATTCGTTATTACAATTTAAAATATCAAAAAATATGTAACTGGTGTCTAGACAAAAACCACATTCTGTTGGCGATAACACGCCTGCGGAAAGATTAAATTGTATGAAAGTGATTGAATTGTAAGCCGTGAAAATGTCACGTGACAGCTGCCAAGTTTTACCTTGACAAATTTGCGTTAGCGTGAAAGGTAAAGCTAGCATGCGGTATACCGCGTTCGAAGGCCAGCGCATATGTAGTGCGGAAGGTAGGCGCGGGTGTGTTAGATCTAACCGACAGCGAGCGAAACAATCAAAACTTAATTCGCGGGGCAACTAAGCTCAAAATAGCGTACTGGTGATCGTGGAGTGAGCCTTCTGTACGTTACTATTATTGATTATTCCGTGCTGCATGTGTGGCAGTGAACGTGTGTGTGAGCATAGCGGAGCATATTGCGCGCTCGCTCGCACTTACAGGTATTATGGCAACGCGTAATGATGTAAAGCGTTCTGAAAAAAAAACGAAATAATTTAACATGACAGCGAGAAGTTGTGTTTTGAAATAATGTAACATACATAAAAGTAACCAGGACAACGGTTTTGTCGACGGAGGACAGGACAAATTGTTTAAGTCTTTCTCTTTTGAGCAAAAAGAGATAAAGTAATTTAGGTCTTCTCTTCCGAAGACAAAACGGTTCTCCGAAACGGGTTATCCGGTTGGAATATACTTTTCAATCGATTTGTATGACTTCAAGGATGGTTCTCAGATAAGTTAAATCCACAATTCTCTAGGAGGCGCTGCCATAGGCGATATAAAACACTATGTTATTAGTTTACGATTGCGCTAACATTCGCTTGGACACTTGACTGGATAGTTGGATTGTTCCATTATGTCTGCTGTATAGAGGCTAGGTCTCTACTTTTGAACTACTTGACTTAACGATTAGGGAATAACATTTTAACCCTCTTATTCATAACCATTCACTGACTTAGCAGGTCGCTAACTCTAACCCTGTCCTTTTCCAAAACTACATAAATGATAGAGGCAGACAACTTTTAGCATTTTATTTAGTGAGTGATTATGAATAAAAGGGTAAGAATTTATGAAACTTGATATTACGTCTTGTTTAAGAAACTTTAACTTGATATTACGTCTGATCGTTGTGATTTGTTGCTACCTCACTGCGGCCAGTCACTCCATTAAAAAAAGTTCGGAAAATGTCTAGTTGCAGTGTGGTCAGCATTCTCTATTCAACCAATTCCAAAGTTATGGTAAGTTTAGTATCTCAGTATTATTTTATTGTTCCATAATAACCAAACGTAGCTTTTATAATATTAACGGTATGTATGTAATTCAGTGATCGAATTGATAACTTTTTGTTATTTTGTTTTAAATTTATTTGTTATGTTAACAGGATTAAATAAATTATTAAAGATAAGTTCTGAAAATAATAAACAGCTTATTTTTTTTTCAATATTTTTTTAATTATTCTCATTCTTCATTATAATCACATAATTATAGTTATTCCGATTCATACTTAAAATAATTTTCAAATAAATTAAATGAAACACTGCAATAATTTATACAAAAAAATCAGTCATTTCGTGACGCTATTCGATTAGAATTAAAGTTTAAAATCAAATTAACGTTATAATAATAGGAATCAGGCACAATATTAATAAACTCTTTGCTAGTGAGTAGCGAGACATTAGTAATCAAGGTTGAAGGACAATCAAATGGACCAAACTAGTGGCAAATTGAAATGGACGAATTCACATTACACACAAAATACAATCAAAATTTTTAGTAATCAATTGATCCCATAAAATAAAACACTCACTTTTGAGCATAATCATAATCTGATTAAAAATAATAATCATTGCAATTGAGCAATTCAACTTACATAACAATCACTTGAGTTAAAATCAACTATAGACATACTTGAAGTATTCGATTCGTACTGAGCAAAATTGGAGCTACGAAATTCACATCAATCAAAATTGAAAGTAGGATAGAAGAAACACCATCAAACATGGTTCCAGCCAGATTTATACTAATCTTTGGTGTGGGCATAACTACGCTGAGACCTCGACCGAATGCGATGCTGTCCTGTTATTAAAGCAATTATTGTATTATCCTTAAACTAGATGAAGCGAGCATTCGGTCGCGGCCATCAGTTCACAGGGAACATATTGTGTTGTGTCGCGGTAACGCCTTCATCATAACACTACTGACGCTGTTAGGTACAAAAATAGTTCACCTATTCAATATAATTATTACTACTTAACAATTACGTATCGCGAGAAGGCCTTAGTATACGGAACGTGCAAGGCAGGGTAGATACACTGTTAATACTGCGCGACCTCTCGTTTAATCTAAGACCACATCGCGCCTTATGTCTTTAGCGCGCCAATTCGCGGGTCTTTTCAATAGTCTAGAACATTTTGTAGCGCGCTAAAAGGCACGAGACTCAATCGGCCCCCTGCATTTATAATACTACTTATCGCGAATCACACTAAGGTAAATTGACTAGGCGTGTTGTGAGTATACGCACCGCTCGACGCTAGTGCGGGGGAAACTTAGTAAATAATCAGGCTCGGTCGACTCTAAGCCTATAACTAACGCCCATTTTCACTTATAATAACGGGACACCTTACCTTCCTTGGCATTGGCCTTTAATTGACAGGTCTGTGCAAAAACGCCATATTGTCATTCCTTTAAAATTTTGGCAATTCGACAAAACAACTAAAGTGAATTTGACAGGTTTCTATAAAAATAAAAACAGCTTTTTTGTTTTTGTATACCGCAAATGTTTGGTATCCCGTGATTAGTTAGTGCAAAAGAGTATTAGTTAATCAGAAGTACAGCTTATAAATAGGCCGCATTAAGGCCCGTGCAAGATGGCGCGTTGGCGATCACTAACATTTTTATTGAGAACTTTGACAACCTTTCCCCGCCAGTTCATCGCCACCGCGCCAATTTGCCCGGGTCTTCAAACAATTACAACACATAACGCGGCCTTATCATATCGCCCGTACTCAACTCAGGCGACCATACGTAGTGTAGGCAGGTCAGAACCCGACATCGGGCGGTGGGTCGGGTGGCATGTAATGAAGCTCATCGACCGGTCCACTGAATATGTTGTACAGGACTGCGAATAGAGTGCAGGCTGCGTACGCTCCTAGCGCCGTCCACCAGAGTAGGCGCTCCCAGAGCCGCTGTTGCGCGTGCTTTAGGACTAGCAGGCCGATGGTGAGGCCGGCCAGGGCGCCCGCGACGTGGGCCGCGTATGAAACGGGAGGCACCTCCTGCTTGACAAACAAAATAACACTTAGAAAATAACATTCAAGTTTGACAGCTGTCAAAGGGTCCTAGGGTCCCAATTATAGCCGTATACAGATGTCTCGTTTCTCTATGAAAAAACTGTCAAAACTACTTTCTTTCTACTTTTCCCTGGTTCCAATTACAGTTATAACAGAAACAACGTTTAGTTTTACGGCAATTTTTCAGTTTATCAAGAAATTAGACTTTATATGGAACTTCAAGGGGCCTCTCTTAACATTTCTAAGCTTAATATATCCAACGACACCCCACAAGACAATTTTTTTAAAGATTTTGGTCTAGTTTGTATTCGGCGTGATTAATATTTATATACCCATGCCAAATTACAGCTTCCTTGTACTAAGGGTCTCTGATCTAAGCCGTTGACAAACAGATAGACAGACGGACGGATATGGCGAAACTATAATGGCTCCTTGTTGACTATGGAACCCAAAAACGGAATTTAGCTGTTGATTTTGAGAATAACTGAGCTTGGACTGCTATCCTTACCTTTGTATATCGAGCGTGCACCGCGAAGCCGACATCACAGGACGCAACTGCCAGAGCCGCGACCAGCCTGACCGCTCCGTAACGCATCGCGTGGAAGTTCAGTAGCGCGTTGGCGAGGTGCGCCGCCAGCAAGGCGTAGACCCCGCCCGAGGCTCCAGCGAGGCACACGTCGGGGTCCAGCACAGAGGCGGCGAGCGAGCCCCCCAGCACCCCGGCCAGGTACACCGCGGCACAGCGCAGCGCGCCGTGCACCATCTCTAGAGGTAGACCAACCTGACAAAAAACAATAAATGTAGGTACTGACATAGGAACAAAACATAGCGTCGAATTTCAAACCATTCAAATCATAATTTATTGTTATTGAATTTAGGTAAGTATACGTCAAGCTGGTGGTAATTTGCGTTTAGGAATAACCAAAAATAAAAATAATAACCAGACTTGTTTCTTGCCTTGATCGCGACAAGCCAAGAAAGAATGGCAGTAAATTACGTTGAAACGTTTCAAAGTGCTCCTTGTTATTGTAATGAATAAATTAATTTTGACTTTGACCTATCTGTACAAAAACACCCAACAATCGTAAACGTAGTCCTGACCACACACTCTTATTATCTGTGTCGACCATATCAGAAACTACGAGTACTGTGGTACCAACAACACCAATACAACAAATATCTCCAGAATATGTAAACATTTGTTGCACAGCAGAAATAAATCGCCTCTTGCGTCTCAGCCATTTATCTCTGAACTGTCTAATCCGATTGAAATGCGATTTCTTTTTTATGTTCGACCGCGACGAGCGGACCAGACAGCAATATAAAAAGATGCGATTATTCTAGTAACTTACAGCTAATTGCACCAGTAGGTTGAAGGCGAGATGCAGCCATCCAGCATGCACCACGCTGTACGTAAGAAAGCGCCACAGTTCGCGTCTCTTGTCCGGTCGGTAAACGAGCGGCGAGTCGACTGGGACGGGGCCAGCCGCAGCAGCGACGCCGCCCGTACTGCAAGCGTACCATGTAAATACGCCGAGCTGCAAAAACAGACATTTTAAATACATTGAGTTCTTCAAAGAAATGTATGTATTGTATGTTCCCTAAAGACAAATCGTCCTGTGAGAAAGTCGATAACTTTCAATAATAACAGAGTAGGTAAGCCTACCAACAGCAAAGCCGTTCTTGTCGCCTCTCCTGCAGCCTTATTTTGTAACGCATCATGGTAATCGCTATAGTGTTCAATTTGACACAACAGACATCATCTGGACTCTTATTGGAAGAATTTGGAAAATTCAAATTAGAAAACTAGTGATAATCGTTTTGAAGTCCAATCGTAGGTAATTGATTTGATGTTACACACTTAGGCAGATGTCCTTTTAATCAGAAGACGAAACCCAACTTTTGGGTTAGACTGTACCTACACGGCTACAACTACTTAGGCTGCCTATCAAGTACCTAAATAGTTACTAAGTAGGTAATTCATTATTACGAGTTTAACCACAAAGTATGGAAACAGAAAGTTATTGCTTTATTTAATTACAGTTCATTTTGTGTTCATAACAAAATTAGTGTTTAATATGGACTGGGTACTACTATCTAAATAGCTATAATCGTTGACTGACTGACTGGCAATCAACGCACAACTTAAACAGCGAGAATATATATAGAGACTTTTGAATTAATTCCCGGACAAAGTCGCAGGCGTTCGGCTAATTTACTTTATATAGTTTTAACTATCATGAAACAAATCATTGCCCTCATTCTAATAACATTTTACGTAAGTAACAAAATGACGTTTGCACAGCATTATTCAATAGGGAAAACCGTTAGCAGAAAGCGTGCGTAGACCCAGCAAAGCACCTGACTCGGCCCTGTGGCTTATGGGAATCGAGTGCTTTGCACCACAGTACACATACAACAGCGCAGAAGCTTTACGTCTCATTTTTTAAATGAACAACTTTGACGTTTCTTCAAGGAAAAACTTGTATAAGAGCCCGGGCGCAGAATAATTATTAATAGTAACATACTGCCCGGGGTAAGTGTGTGCGCCGCGTGTTACATTTCGGTTGTAAGTAATTGGGTTTAGGTCAACGTAACCTTTTAACTCCTCGAATGTCCAGGAAGTATAACCTACAGAAAACGGTCAATTGGGGTTAGTACCTTTGCTTGCAGTAATTTCAGTCGTAACTGATTACTATTCATTCTTCGAATGAGTAGTAATCAGTTTTCAATCCTTCGATTTAATAACAACCATAGTCTTATCTATTACACGTTTTGAATTTTCGATCAAATTATTAAGTAGGTAGGTATACGAAAATAAGCGGACGTGATTCGAATTTTAAACATTTGCCAGACATAAAAGGGAACACAAATGCTTGAATGAATGAAGAAGCTATGTCGTAATGAGCAATCCTGACCTGACCAAAAGACGCACAACGCTGCCAGGAATCCAAATTAGTGAAACTGATTACGTTATTCTGTGGTCGCGAGCGTAAGGTGAATCAACGTGTGACGGCCGGCGGCGCACGCGCACAGAACGATTGTTATGATTCACGTAAACCGCTTGTTTGCACGGATGTGAAATCCGCTATTATAATTTTTAATTAAGCGCAGCAATTGGAGCGAGATCCCAGCGGTACGGTACTGACTCGTAGAAAGTGATCGTTCTGTATTGCACGCTACGCTGTGTCAGGCTGGCGGCATTACTAAGGGGAATGTGACTGAAGGAAAACATCGTGAGGCAACCGGCATGACCTAGGCTTAAAACCAACAAATTTAAGGCATGTGCCATCAGTTAGTTCTTGCAACGTGTCACGTGGAATGCTTTGAAAATTGTAATGCTTGGACGCCCCTCTGACTACATCCTACTTGGTAACCTCAAAGATCTACGCACAGAGTACCTACGTATCTGAAGATATCCATCATCCTACAACCTTATTGTAACCTTAATCGAGGTGTAATTGTGTTAAATTGACCTCGCGAGATTTGCGTAAAGAACTGAATAATGAGATCTCACGCTGGTCTTGTATATGGTTGCGCACTACGAAATACGTTGAACTGCTGTTAGACCAAAAGGTAGCTTGCCGGCTTTCGACTCCATGAAGTACAAAGAAAACACTTCTAAGGGTCTACGAGTATAATGTACTAGCTATTGGCCACTGCTTCGCCCGCGTGGTACCCGGATAAAAAGTAGGCAATGATGCGTTCGTAAGAAACGCATTCACTCGACACTTTTTTTAATTCGACTTACGTTGCAAAATTGGTCTCCACGAAAAGCCCTTTACACTATGTCCACCTTGAAAGTCAATTCTAAATATTTGTGAAATATTTTTTGAAATCGGATGAAGTAGTATGGGAGATTACACCCTGCATACAAAGTGTTTCTCTATAATATTAGTATAGATAGAGAACGTGCCCTGACTAACCTCTATGTGGTATCCTCACGGATTTTCGTACTAGGTTTAGATCTAAGGATCCTCATCACAGGGCTTGTTCGACTTGCGCTGAAAGGATGAATCTAAATCTGCAAAATGTGGCTTACCTCTAGTAAAGTAACGCAGATTATGAAGAAGGGCGGTGGACAGCATGTATATCTCTCCTGATAGTATTTACGATCCCGCTCTTCAGGGAGCATCTCCATAGCTACAAGGTGCACCATTCTGAAAAAAAAACACACTTATTACCACTAAACACTGGTTTGGCAGCTCACGTACATCTTTTCCGCAGCGAAAAGGTGGACCAAGGACGATAGAAAATAGAAAAACAATGGTAGTAGATACTTATTTCTAGAAACATGGAAATATGGTCACCTAGGTACATGAGTATTATTATTTTCAGAATGTAGGAGGATAAATAATGAGGAAAATTGCAACCGATGCAGCCAAATGTCAAAAGATTTTGGGGGTACTCGTGGAGTCTTTTAAGTTAAAAGTAAAAATTGTGAAAGTTCACCTGAAATTTATCTGTTGAAACGAAACTCGACACTTTTATTTCATATCGTATTGTGTAAGAAATCTATCAAATAGCCTTCTCTATGTTATTCTCGGCGTAAAAAGCAATTTTAACGATTTTTTTATACGAAAGCACACTACATGACATTTTGACACGACTGGTGACCGAATAAACGAGGGTGGTAATCGATAAACTTATATAAAACACTGAAACTGAAATTTTGAATAAGGGTTTACTTAGACTTTACGAGAACATAACAAATTTTTGTGTATTGGCGAGGAAATAATAGTCACGGCATACTCGAATTTTACTATGTGGAAATAGGAAACGAACGGTCTATTGAGTTGTCAGTATTTGTTTACAAGTTGTTGTCACTTTTTATATAAATGTCAAATGAGAACAACCAAAGAGATATCTATACAAGACATGATTTTTTCAGGAAAAATGAAAACCGACTTCAATTACCGGGAAGTTGTTACGAAGTCCAATATTAAATTTCATACACCATTCTTTCACCCAATTTCCACTTTAGGGAAGATATTTAAAAAAAAAATATATGGGTGGCCGCCTTGAAGTAAACCCTACCCATTTAAAAAATAATCGTCAAAATCGGTGTTCAATTGGCGAAAATATTGCGTTAACTGTCATACATACAAAAAATTTAGAACATATTTATTTTTGAAGAGTTCAAAAGTTGAATGTTCTCTAAAAATTTGCAAAAAGAGATGGATGTGGAACAACCTCGTATGTATATCAGCTAACACCAAGACGAGGATTTGAAAAGTCTCCTGTAATTTCACCGGCATCAAACCGGAACACAGCAATGTTTTCGAAATTTCCCTGTTTTCAGGCCTACACTGTTTTGACCACGTGACACTCACCTGGCAAATAATGTAGGATCCTCGAGGAGTAGATGGAAGTCGTTTTCAGAGCTGATCTCGCGATCTCGATGGTGCACTGCGCACCTATAGCTGCGGGTTCGCTTCCCACTCATCTGCAACAATGTTTACACTTTTTAGTATAGAGGAACTAAACTAGGTCTATCTTGATCAGTTTTTCTGTAATATCGCAAATACAGCATATAAAAGCTAAGCCCTCCGTGATCTTTGGTTCTAGATTGATACCCGAGTATTATAAATCTACGCACAAGCCAGCGTAGTGGAGCTGTCTTAAGCGTTAGACAACTAAAATCGAGATCTGAATCGAATTCTGAAGTGGGAAAAAAGCATTTAGTCTTCTGGTCAATCCATTCAAAACTCAAGTAATTGTGGTTGGGTGCTCGCGGAGGTTATCCAAGATAGATTGGTCTTGCCTCCCACAGGTTCATTTTGATGGCGTTCACATTCAACAGAGTTAAGCGTTGAAGAATCTAGGTTTTCAACTCGACAGATAGCTGACATGGGGACCTCAGTTAACTGATCGGAAATACTCATATCCTAAATTTGTTATATAACATTATTTTTAATCCTTCCACACCTTATCTCAGAGATCACTCTGCGCTTCTCTACTGAAACTCTCCAACTTTTGACACCTGTACACACTTCGTACATATGATAACTCTTTTACCGTGCATACTGTCCGTCTATGGAATGAATTGTCTGTTACCATCAGACGTGCGAAATCATTACCTATTTTTAAATCAGTTAAAATATCTATCAAATCAGTTTGCGAACAATAGCTATAATAGTATTTATTCACGAGGTAAAAGCTCACTTGATTAGCTTAGATTGAATAATGATATTTAAAAAACACGCTATCGCCATCCCTCACATCGATATGTTGCACCAATAAGGCGATGAGCATGCAAACTACATATTTCCTATACCGTGATGGAACCTAACAACAGAAAAGCTTAACTAGGTACGTCTTACCCACATAAAGTAGTTACGTATTATGGAAAACGTGGTAACTAGTACTTTTATAATATCTGTGATGTACAAATGTACCTCTTGTGGCAAATAAAATATTTTCACTTGCCTCTGACTACCTGGTACCATCACGGATTTGGTAGATATCTATCGAGAATGGAGGCTGTCCACTATAGGGGCTAATTACAGCTTTTTTTAATGATCTTCAAGTATATTGTGTAAGTACTTTCACTGACAAACATAAACATTTACGCATAGCCGGAAAATTACAGATGGGGAAAGCTTACGACCGAAGAACCGCTAAAAGAAAATAAATACTTTAGAAAGTCATTACTAATTAGCAATAACATGCAAGTACCTAGGTACATAATTTATATTTTATGGATGTAAGTAGGTATGTAGCTGGTAATCTTTTCCGGGAAAGGTAATAAAACAACGCGCGTTTCCCTCGGACAGTCACAAACAGTTAATTCCTTAGATGCAGTGATTTTATTAAGGCCACTGCTGCGTTCTGTGATTTTAGTGTATGATGAGCTTCTTTCACCATAATAGTTCTTTCACAAAATTTCTAAGCTATATTACTTCAACCTATAGGCAAATCATAGGTTGACTGTTCTACAGGGCGGACGAGCAAAGAACCAGTGACTCGATAAACGTATGACATAACGACCTAAATACATACTACATGAGTACCTAAGTATATTATGCCTAATCTAATTTTTAAGAGTGGTGTTAAAAATGACGACATTGACAGCTATAATAACGTATGTATAGCGTGACTTGCAAGTTTTGATACTTGAGCGCGACTAATGCCCATCTCGTGTCCACTAAGCACTGTGCAAAGATTTTATAATAATGTCCCATTGAAACCTATCAATAAGAGATGTCTCAGTATTAGCTTGACTTTAGTGCAGACGAGCACTAAAGTCAAGTCCTGAGTTATTTTTTCTTGGACGAAAAGCTGAGGCCTTATCGGGTTGATAGCCTAGGTAGCCTCGGTTTGGCCTAGTAGGATTATTAATGTTTTTGCCATATATTACATACGAACTTAGGTCTTTACTTCATTATTATTTTATCTGTTGATAAACTTAAACACTGCTATCTCTTTTTTATGTGTCATTATTAAAATTCAACTTCTGTTTATTTTTTTTACAAGTAAGCATACAAACTTGTAATGACTTATTTTACTAAAGTAAGCGTTTCCACTTTAGATACGCAACTCGCGAGGGTGTATTTATGTGACGCTACTGTGGCGGCTGGCTCGCGTCCAGCGCTTATCGACCCCGTTACCGCGTCGGCCGTGCTCTTCGAACCCCGTCGCGGCCGCCCGCCCTTGAGACACCTCATATTACATTTCTTTTTGTAAATTCTCACACTCTGACTCAACAACTAAACTACATACTTTATTGAAAGTTTTAGAACTAGGTGATTTATTAATTTTAAAAACTTAATGTAATTCTACGCACACATTTATGCACTAAGCATGCGATGTGTATAAGTTTGAAAGTAAGTTTATGAAAGATTGTTCATGTAAGTATTGTACAGGTATTACTCGCAGCTACGGACAACATGTAGATATTACTATCAGATTGTATGGTGCAGTGGCATTTGGCATAAGCAGGTCGCGCGGGTGGGCGGTGGTTCGCACCGGTGAACGACTGGTCGCGATACCACACAACCGCATTGTCTCTGCAGTCGTTCAACTCCATTTCCCACGAGACTGTGAAATGTCCAATGCCAAAACCTAAATACAAATAGCCTAGACGCGTCTCAGACACAGCTAAATCTGTCTCAGCAACGGCATCGTTCGTGTTAATTTAGCAGACAGTGCGTGTAAGATTTGTTCGCAGTCATTGTCATGATTGCGTTACGGTTGTAACGTGCTGTCGTTATGCCGATTAAGTTTACTCCACAAAAATGGAGTGTTTTAAAAAAAGTAGAGACTCTTAAAGGATCGCTACCCTTTAATCCTTAATTTAACAGGGTGTCCCTGGTTTTTTGTATTTGTAAATCTACGTCACTCTTTTTTAGAACCAAACTAAAAAATAAAAGGACTAAAGTAAAATTTTGATAGTTATAAGTTATTTACAGTTTACTCCGATGCTTGGGGGCGCAGTTCTCTACTGCACTTTATTTTACATTTTTTTTAAATAAAAAAAGAGGCAAGGAACATTTTCTTGGTAACAAGTTTTCTAGAGTTTTACGCTTGTGGGCGCAGTTTAGGCGCAGCGCGTGGCGTGGGCGCCAGCCACGTGACTCACGCCGACATCCGACACGTCCGATACATATCCGGAACCACTAGCTAGGTGCTATGGCCTGCCCTCGGCCATTCTCATCATGAGCACGCAAGAGCCTAAGCGACATCAAATTTACTTCAATACCCAAAATTAACGAATTTCCAGTTTGAGAGTGTGAAAAGCAATTGTCATGTAGCGGCTGTCGGAACTTTTGACCATACGTTTGATTAAACTTAAATCAAATGTAAGCCATTAAGGGCATATTGTTCCAGTAGGTATTTAACAAATTAAAATAACTAATGAGCCCCATTTTCAATTAAAAAATTGTTTCTTAACAATCTTAAAGTAGATACATAGAATTTTTATGAGCCAGAGGCCACCTACGCTCGTATAGAGAACCATTGCGAGTCTATGAATAAAAACATAAATTGTTTTGCTTGCACAGTTTAATTACGTCTTTTATTATTCATTATCAATATTATAAACTCAAATTTTAACACATATCACTATTTTGTACTTATTTTATGCCCCTATAATAGGCCTCTATAATATTATACCAATCATTATGTACTTAACAATAATAATAAACTCTTTAGATATATATGGAGACTATCAAAAGTAATTAAAAGACCATTGTAGGGGAGATAAAATCAGTTCTTTCTCATAAGCTATTTGGCTGATGCTTTCTCCGTGAAGTAATGACTTCTTCAAGTGAATCCGCACCAGTGGATGGGGGATTGTATCTAAATCTAGCATATTAATGTTAGATTTGGTACGGTAGAATGATGTGCCGGGCACGTGAACGCTGGGAGTGTTCCCACGCGCCCACCTCCGCACCATTATGTTTTAACCTCTTGTAGTCTCTTTCCATTATTACAAAGCCGTGAAAGTACGATATACGTTTAGCAA
The DNA here is from genome assembly GCA_961405105.1 of Perizoma affinitatum. Lineage (NCBI taxonomy): Eukaryota > Metazoa > Arthropoda > Insecta > Lepidoptera > Geometridae > Perizoma > Perizoma affinitatum. The sequence goes on from OY560199.1 coordinate 4,929,078, forward strand.
GCGGGAAGTTGGATATATTGCGGAATTTGCCTATCTTGATGATGAAATCAGCTTGATTTAACATGAAAAAAAAAGGATTATAACACAATTTTTTTAACCTCGATCGACATCAACTTCTCACGCCTTACAGACGGCATCAATAGGAGTCTGCGAAAACAAAGCATGCCAAAGGAACCCTTAGAATTCTTATTCCTTTCAATCGAACCTAGTGGTAAGGGTAACTGGCACTACACCTCTCAACGAGGTAGGTCGGTACCGCAACTTCCTGCCGGAATTTCCGGTTTCAATACCCATTAATGAAATGTAAAAACTTCTAAGAATTTAGTTATTCAAATTGCTTTTTTGATATAACTTAAACTGCTTTTTGTGAAAACAATCTAAAATATATTGATCAATATTATTAAAAATATTTTTTTTAATCTAGCCATATTATATGTATTGAACCTAGATTTTTTTACCTTATACCTAACTACCTACTTAATAAACATAGCCTCTACACAATAATTTATTGCTATCCTGAATCTGTACAAAATAATTATTAAAATTACGAATATTTTTTTTATGGTTATTAAGGAAGTGTTCACTTTGGTGTAGAGTAGGTTTTATCATGGGAGGTTTTAGTTAATGTGCCCCTTATATTAACTTACGTATATGTAGATACGGAGCTTAGTTACGTATAAAAAAATACATATTTGTTCCAAATTTAGCTTTGGAATACTAAAATATATTTAATACATTTATGGTTTGGGAATGGAATGTGCCCTTGAGATGGCGTTCAATAAATATCAGTAAAATACTTGCTAGCCAATCCCAGTCGCAACATGTCCATACGAGTTACAGACAATCTAGGTATTCTTTTGTGCCATTGAATGTAAAAAAACACTAAGCGTGTATTTTTAACACATCACCCTTAATTTTAATACAACTGAATACCAGACTGTCACCGAAACTTACCACAGAATTGGTAAAATTACCAATTTTGTGCAATGCCATGCTATGGCACTAAATATTATATGAATAATATAAGGATATGTTAATTTAGGGATAGAATCATTCTGATTCTTAGTTAAGTTACTTAGGTATGTGAGTGAGTAGGTATTATATATTATCTAATTTGGTCAAACTGCATACATTACCACTCTAGTTACTGCATACCTAGGTAGTTTATTTTCCATTATTCTAAGCAGAAGAAAACTGTTAATAATTTCCATAAGTGGCACCCACATAGTGAGGGCCAGGAAAAAACTTACCTACCTAAGTACCTACCAAGCACCTACAAAAAGTTTAGTCACAAATATTATTTGAATTTATGGCATAGAAGTACCTATGTAGATTACTTATTTTATAATATTGTTTTATTTAAAAACACAATTTAGGTTTTGGTATAATAAAATAAAATAGAACTTAATTACTTTTAGCAACATTTTACAATTTTCAAATCATTGGCGACAACCTAACCTAAAATCTGGAACACTTTCAAACGAATCAATAAGTAACGCAAACAAATAAATTAGGTAAAAGACACCTGAATTGGTAAAAATTTAACAAATCGTTTTGCCACTATAAGTAGGTACCTACCGATTGATCGAAGTAAAGTCAAAAATTAAATAAAAGGCAAAAAGACTTACCCATTAGTTACACAATTTTAAAAACAAGCACTGAATGAATCAATTATTATTTCCAAACACAACACCATATAAAAGTCACAATAAGAGGTAGTTCAACTTATTTTAATATTTTTTTGTTAACTCCGCGATCTAAATAAGCTATGTTGGGCGAAACGAGCGACACACCCGTACCGTGTGCGCGCTCCCGACCGACTGACGGTGGCATGGCAGATTGGCAGGAAGGAAGGAAAGGAAGGCAGAGGCAGGGCAGATTGCGTTCCTCAGTCCGTTCGTCTCGTCCCTTTCATTCGTTCCTTCTTTCCTTCCAATCCAATTTCATCCATACATACACCCATTGAATAGTTTAGTTTGTCAAATTTTGTACCTACCTACCTATTTTCGCCGCTGCTTCTTGTCGCAAGCGAGCTTGTGACATGAAAGTTGGTACCTATTACCTACCTATCTACCTATAGGTAGGTGCATGCCTATGAAATAATAAATACTTAATAACAAAACACACCTATAAGTTCCTATTCCTTACCTATATCGGAAGTAGTCCTGTCGTTCCGGAAGGAAGGGCTTATACCTAATTAGTAAGTAGGTAGGACGTAGGTACCTATTATAGTATTTTAATTATTAGGTATAATAATACCTACTTGTTTCTGCCCTCTACTGAAGATTATGTGAAATTGGATATATTATATGTCGTTATGGATAGGCAGGTACCTAGCTAGCTTTTCATAACGCCAAATGTTTAAATCCGTTAGTTCTGTTTTTTCTATGAATACACAATTGGAAATTACCTTATCTAGTTTATATTGTTACCATTCATTGTTGCCAATCACCAACACCTGTGGACCAGACAAATGCTTTGGTCTTACAAATTTAATCTGTTACAGATGTTTTCAAAGCTTCCTACCTAGGTACGAACCTAGGTAGGAAAACATCTGTAACAGATTAAATTACCTACCTACCTTTGAAATTGGGAAAGAGGTAGGGTGCTTACTGTTTAGAATGTATGTAGTTATGGAGGGTGAAGAATTAATGATAGCTGTATGGGTGCCATAATGATGACTGTTTTTTTTCAGAGTATCTTTTTATGTTTTTTTACTTGTTTCCGTTTCTTATATTATCTTAAAAGATACGGATTATTTACCTAAGATTAAGTACCTAATTACAATTAGGTATCTTGTTCTTTGGTTTTGTAACAAAATGGCGAATGGTGTTTTGTAACAACACTCATTTTGGCAAGCTTTGTCCAAAACTTGTAATATTGTCACGTAGCGGAAATCGAACCCGCACCTTGAGTCTCAAATATATAAGTAGCTAGGTAGGTATTTGCATTTGCTAACCTCTATTTAATTTATTTTTGCTATACTTTATCTGGGTTTCTGTGATACAGATTAGACCTAGTGCGGAGCTCATTGTCAAACTTATAATTTAGGTAACATACCTAAAATTTCTAGAAATAAATAAGTTACAACAACTAATTTGTTTAGTTGTAACAAAGCTGAAACGTAAGCTCATACGTAGAAAACACCCAGACCGAGACAAATATTTGCAGATTCTACAAACCATACCTTGACGGAATTGAACCCGCAACCTACGGCATCATAGACCGGCATCTTTGATCGAAAATGACATGACACGCCACATTACCTTGGCCCTGACTCGTTGGCATAAAGCTACTGGCAGATCACACATGTCGTCACACGGCATCGCAGTCGCCACAAAGCAGGTGGATGACAGGGGGCTGGCTAATTTGTACAATATTTATTCGCAACATGGCGGCTAAAACTAATGGATCATTATAATAGGCGCCATTTGGTGAGGTGCCTTCGCTAATGCGAGGTAACACCATTTTTTGTGCACCCTGTGATGAACCAGGTAGCGATACTTGCCAACAGACTTTTTATGCATAGGTAGCGTTCTGTTTCGTTTGTTCCAGATGGATTCTTATTGCATTGTACTAATTTACCAACGCACGGACGCAAGGAGCCGGCCATTAGCTGTGTGTTTCGGGTAAGAAGTCAAATTCGTTTGTGTGTTGCATTTTTCTCCAAAACTGCAATGGGGTAGGTACGGTTTTTTGCATTCGCTTTGTATGAGTTCAAAGGAAATTCTGAATGGTTTTAGCGCCATACCCTATGAAGCGTTGCCATAGATGATCGACTCAAAACCAGGGGTTTTTAATTGTATAAAAATGTACTTGCAGGTAGGTAAGTCCGTATGTTGTGCAGAGTTGGGCAAATAAATATTTGGTTATATCTATCCAGCCTAATTTTGTTCCGAACTTCAAAACATATACCTAGGTACTCATTAGGTACTTGACAGATTTATATAGTCTCCTATATATTACTTAGCATACATACCCTATACTTTTGATTCGCTAAGTAATATTGTGCCCTCTCAAGTCCAGTAATTCCGCATTGTAGTACTCGTAGGGAGAATGTTGTTCCGGCCTCTTTCAACGATTCGAGCATATGGTGCCGGGACCAGACGCATCAAAACTTCGTTAATATACTCAAAACAGACAGTCATCCAGACTGAGCTCCCCTTTGTATATAGATGGGTAGGTACTACTTATGTGAAATTTAATTTCATACTCTTATCGGAATACGTTACAGTTTTATTAATAGGCTAAATAATAATGCATGGATTGCTTAAAACATTTCCAGGAAATTTCTTCAACACTGATTTTTATTAAAATTAATTTGTTTAGGATCAACATCAAATCGGCCAGCTTTTTAGATATTTCGTCAATCGATTTTTTTACTGACATTGATTCACCAAATAATGATCAGTACCTACTTTTTAAAATTTTGTGAGCTATAATATCCATTTATGTTAAGTAGGTTATATAAGAACTTAGTAAATAAATAAATATAAGTATTCGAGGATTAGCTGAAAATAATTAACATTCCACGATTAACCTAAACCTAAACATCTGACGTATCTAAACCTTCAAGCTCTAGTCTCACTGACAGCTAGTATTGCATTAATTAGCATTGTCATTCCGCGGGGCAATGCAGCCAGCACTTTGGAGATATTTACAAGTTTTTTTTAAGAGATTTGGATGAGTTTCGATGTCAGATTGTTTGAAATGGTCAGAACGGTTTTCAGACGGCAGAACTGAATCATATTTTATCTAATTAGTTAAATAATTATTTTTGAAAAAAATATACCTTGCTAGCAAATATATTATAATAGGTACTATACTAGTATATATTATACTAGCTAAAGCAAAGACTTGGGCATGTCTACTGAGATAATTAAAAAAAAAATGTGCATAAGACATGTAGATCAGACTAGAAGACTTTGCATTTGCAAAGTATAAGTAGAAGCATAGCTTAGCCACCCTAACCAGCTGTATCGCAGTTCCGCTGTACTTAAAGTTTCCGTTTTAATCAAAAGCTGCTCTGTCTGTTGATCTTTATTTAGGGACGCGCGTGTGTTTAGCGAAAGAGCAGGTGTTTCGAACGATCAATATTTAAAGATACGATGGCTCATAATTTGGACAAATCGATTTAGATCGAGCGGTCCTTTTGTGCCATGATTTAGTAGCACAGACAAATTGGACGAGCGGTGGTCAGCGGTGGCCGGTAAACTAAGCACGGGCAATCTGGATACTGATGTGGTCAGCAATTACAACGACTTAAAAGTAAACGATCAGTAATTTGGAGCGGAGACGGCCAATCTTTAGAGCCTTTATTAGGACATTCCAAACTCTACTCGTGCAATAATAATGCCGCATCTACTCCAATAAATGCACAATTTAAGGCATATTACAACGATTCCTTCTTTTCTAGGCATAATTAGACAGTAACTTTTATTTTACGAGTGTCGTAGATTTGAGTTGCTCTGCTTATTGCCTACTTATTATTAATGAACGAGACTCGCTATAGAAATAATCGATTTAATGTCGTTCATTTCAAATTATTTCAATATAATGAACTGATTAATGAGCTGAATCTATTCGATGGATTAGTTAGGATAGCTAACTAGTGGTTTATGAATCAAACTCATTCAAAGATCCTAGCATGCGCGAAAATATGATTCATTTCTTTAGCAATCCCGAGTGATTCATAAATGACACCACGTTACGTAGCGATGTGTCTCGTCTCGGACTGACCTAGACGCGGATCTGCGTGATCATGTGAACAACCGACCTTGTAAACATACCTACATGCTGCCGGTTATTATTATGTGGCGTTTTGAGAATGTGCTTGCGCTCGAGAACTCCAGAACGGAAACTGGGCCAATGTTTTTGCTTTTATAAACCATGTGCCAAAAAGCTTTGGAAGCTAATAATGTTATATGTGCCTAGCGTCGGTACTTATAAAGTATCTGTAAATGTGGGTATGCATAATAAAGACCAGTTGTTTCTCAATACTTGAACAGAGCGTTTGATTTACTTTACCTAAACTACAACATGGTGTCAGATGTGAATTAAAGTAATTAAAAAGTGATAAAATAGTTCAAAGGCAAAGGTTTTCGCGTGGAAAACATGTCGGTGAAGTCGGAAGCAACTCAGCTTCAGTCAATAGGCACTACAACAGCCGGCAGCCATGAGCGAAGAAGGCAACGCTTCAATATGACTACTTTTATTTGTGAATTTTGAATGTAAATAATGTCTTCTTTAATTTTCATTCAAGTGACCGATATAGTGTGAACTTTCAAATTCAATCAAGCCGTGTCTAAGTAATTACCAAATATCTATTAAGTAAATAGGTAACTATATGTAACTATATAATAACTTTGGTAAGTTTTATGGTAAGATTTTTGGTTTCGCGATAAAATTGATGCATTTTTTCTATAAGTGTTTGAACATAAGTTAAATATGTATATAAATAATAAATAAACTTAAATTAACTACTTTATTTTTTTTATTTCAACAAGCCGGCGCTCCTAGCCTCCGAGAGGGGTTTAGGGTTTATGTCATTGACTCGAATAAATTTATTGTATCTATATTTCTACCAAATCTGAATCTGCTTATCGTGATATTCTGTAGAGAATGCCTTTTGTAAGTATTTGTTTGTGTGTACAATAAAGAATAAAATATGCCTGTGATGCTAGTTAATAGACAATTGGGAATGGTTTGAATTGTCACCTTGTTCAAGGCAATGACTGGGTAATTGTATCCGGCCCCAATAGTTATAGTTTTTATATGCATAATTTTAGTAAGTAGGTACCTATATATTCGTCTGACTTTACATTATTTTAGCCTCACCTTAACCTAGTTTACTCAAGGAACGGAAAACCAGCAATCAACCATTTGATGAAGCATTTTTCCGAGACCTACATTTTATTTCTCCTTCTGTTTAGGTTGCCAAAGCACATTCATTTCTAAGTTGTTGCCTATTCTTGTGGCAATGTTCTACAAGTTCCGTCACAGAAAACTTTATACCACAGATTCCGTAAATTTACAATAGTCCAAACAGTAATGTAAGAAAGGTTTTGAAAAAAAATAAGATCTCTTCGGTATCAATGACCCCTATCACCTCCATAGTTGTTTACGAAAAAGAAAATTTGCATTCGAAATTGGAACGCGAATGGCACGAGCGCCCGAGGCGATACGCTACCGAAATGCACCGGCATTGCACGCGCATGAAATTCAAACCAATTTTCTTCTTATTTACTGTTCCGTGATGTGTAAAGTATTGGGGTAAGCTAAGCACTAAAAAGCAAAATAGCTGGAAGCTAGATTCGATCGAAAGGAAATGGCCAATTTCGTTTAATGGTGATTGTTATTATTGACGGAATTAAAATGATTAGTTCCGATTCCGATTCCCCGATCGCAAACGATTATGAAAACGGTAAGTGAGCTTTTAACAACATAATGGTGACCAAACCACAACTTATGTTCGTAGAAATCCGCGAGCTTCCTGGATATATAATTTTAAGGTCGTATATTGTTATGTAGTGCTGAAGACCAAGTTATGTGTAACGACGTAATTTGTATCAATGTGCAGATCAGCGACCATGAAAGGTTTCAAAGCAACCGCCGCATCTACTTATCGCAAGTATCTTTTAATAGCGCCTCTGTCTGTTGCAAGTTTGCAACCACAATGTGATCCACTTTCAACTTAAAGCTATTCATAAAAGATTCAATTTCGTTTTACTGACTAAAATCGTTTGCGGTTGGCAGTCAGATTGATAATTTTCAGCGGCAAACCACGGAATGAAAAAGCGCATACGCTTCTCTGTAACTTGAGGAATATTTGACTAAGTATAGATTCAGAAGTTCTATTGGTCACATTTTAGACAGCACTAAATAGATCTGAGAAGTTTATTACAGTCGTGAGCATGTTCGTTTTTTGTTTTAATTTAAAGCTAGAGTATTTCAGAAGGTAGCCGGATCCGAAGTCAGGGTACCTTCCGCCACTAGTCCAACATGGCTTATACAAAAATGCACAGAATAATTCATAATTCTAAAAAGTATTTGTTCTAGATTCAAAATCACTTAGGTAATTTTAAATTGTACACTTAACTAAGTGTACCATTTGGAAGTTGATCACTATCGGACGCACGCTTTATACTGTAACCTTTAAAGTTTACAGGTATTGTAATTGTTTGAGGGTGTAGTGTTTTCCTCTTACAAGTTATAAGTAGAGATGCTTTCATGTGAACAAGAATACTACATTCTTAACATTTCCACGTGGATAATCAATAATGTTTTCTGATTCCGAACAAAAGGAATAATTAATGTAAACATAACGCAAGTCAAGAAGAATGGGTTTGCCTAGTACTGTCAAGCAGTTAGTCAGCGGTTGGGCATCTATAACATGGAATACTTATATCTATAATAATGGATTGTTACCCGGCCGACAATAGATGAGGCGAGCGTTTACATTCACCAACTGACAAGCCGATGATTAGGTGTTTTCTCCAGACAATGACATGTCACACTAGGCTAAAACGCAACGTTACCATAAATTCGAATTTTAAATTTAGTTTTTTGATTGGTTCAATTATATGTAACAAATATCGAAACTAAAAGTTTTTAAGAACTGAATGAGTGAGTGAGTTGATCTTTTGAATGCATCTAAAAAATAAGATCCCCAACTCTATCATTAAGATATCGACTCTATCTAATATACACATGAAATATAAATGTTGTTGTATGATTTTCTAGTGAATAGCTTTTTTTATCACAAATCTAGATTAGATGTTTTAAAATTTTAACTGTTTCTTCCTTTGCTAGATTTACTAAGATTTAATTATTTGGAAATAAAAGCTCTATCTGTTTTTTTGGTAGGAGATAAACATTGTCAAACTTTCACTTTTTTTGTCCCATGCCCTCCAATCTGTCTCTGAATAATTCCTCCAAATCCTTGATTTTTATCATACAATTACGATTCTATAAGTTTTTTTTTATTGTTTGTTACAGCGTTAGTGTGTCTATGCAAATGCGTATCTCGTGCCTACGACAGGTGACGCGGCACCCTTAATTGTTTTTATAATAATATTCAAATATTATGACGTTTTTTCGTTTGTATTTTTTCTTCGGATGTGGCGCGGGCGGCGAGCCAGGTGGTCCAGAAAAAAACGTTTCTTTATACTGTAACAGCTTGCTTGCTGGGGTAGATGCAGTATGCAGCACGATTTCCCTTTTAGGAGAGCATATTTTTCATTACCGTCACCATATGGGTAAATTGAGTTAAAATTGAGCTGCGTTCTACTAGGGATGGCATCCCTTTGTGACTAGGAAAACAACAAGAAACCTCTACAGTTTCACGTAGGAATCAATTCAATTTAATAATTAATTCGATAAAGTCACGAGTACCATAATGTAAAAATTGTCTATCACTATATATACCTATACCTTAAATAAATAACTACCAATTTAGTTATTTAAGGTACATTATACAATACCTCATAGGACATAGACAAACTCTGCGCATGTATATTTGAAAATTAAAGGAATTAATGATTGATTGATATATTTTCAGCTCACTGTCAATTGCACATCTCTTCTTCTTCCTGTCGCTGACTATTCCGGCATTTGCTGTTTTGACCTCACAGAACATCAGCTCAATAAACTCGAGCGTCTACAAAATGTTTGTATTAGGTTTATATTCGGATTACATAAATTTTACCACATCTCTGAATTTCGTATACAACTTAAGTGGCTACCTATTCGCAGAAAATCTTCTACTGAAAAAAAACCTGCAGGTACACAACACTACTCGTTAATTTTATAACCCGTCATTTGCGGTATTAGCGGTGCACCTGCATGTGAAATGCATTGCCAGTGTCAATCAGACATTAGTATGATCATTAGCCCATGTCAGTAGTCATGTAGATCCCATAACACAAGCTCTGCTTACTTTGGGGCTAGATGATGTTGTGTGAAAATGTCCAGCAATATTTATTTATTAACCATATTGAAATTCCGTGTTAAAAAAATATCTTAAAACTAATTATTTATAATACCGCTCTGTATAAATTAAATAGGTAAGTACGTCCTTTTAGTCTTCTGTATGGTAGCTTTATATATTGTTTGTAGGAATATATTGTTCATATAATATGGACATATATATAAGTATATATGTCCATATTTATTTATATATATGCAGTTTATATATAATGTAATAATATTTACTAAGTAGCGTTGCATAAATTAATGCGTACACCGCCGAATATTCATATAATCTTATTCCTCTTCACCCAAAGGTTGTCTATGTACTTTTAGATATGTTAAGTTTTTTTTATTTATAAAAAAAATCTTGTGGTGTACAATAAAGTAATTCGTTCATACTAAAGCTCCTTTTCAACTAATAGACTGAAAGGTTGTAAAGTATGGTTCGCAACTGCTTCTATTTTTTATTATCTAAAACTAAATTACGCACCAATAACCTGATCGTATCGATCTTACCACACAGCTGTTGTTCTTTGTGTAGATTTCAATACTGATGATCACATGATCTGCTCTCAAAACTTACAAGTGTCATGAAATGAAGTGAGTTGAAAGCTCATTTTAAGTTGGTTATTTTATTAATATTTAGCTTATTAGCTTATTTTTAGAAGCGAGTCTTTGAATTTACTTTTTTTCCAACGGTACCTATATAATATTACAGTAGTTAGATCAAACACATATCTTTGTCTGAACTAAGAAGCAGTTTGATATCCACCTGTACCTGAAATAGCATTGATATTATTCTTCTTATTAACAAAGCACAAAGTTATAAAACACAGAATCCTAACATTTATCCCTTTTCAAGTAAACATTCGGGCGCATTATTAGGGCTGCGCGTAATTTCGGGTTGCGCAGGAGTCCGCCGGCTAATGACCAGATAATTGCGCAGCAGGTGCGCGCTACACGCTATGCGCACACGCCAAGCCCTTTAGCCCTGCCCTGCCCCTGCGTGAAACTGTATTTCATTCTGGCAAGCAGGCGTGTAGTCATAGGCTTAGTATTCGTAGCATCATATGTTATAAAAAATAATTAAATAGACACAGTGCGTTCCTGCAAAGCTTAGGCGTGGTTATAGCCAGACTTTTCTGTAATATAAAAATAGAAAGAATGATAATGAACAATAGAGTAGCATTGAGCTTAAAAAAAATATGATATGTGCCTAAGAAGGTATTGCTTGTTTAAATTTGACCTTAATCTGAGGCTGAGTGCAAACAATCGCAACTTTGCGTCAACAGACAGCTCGGGGGGTCCATATGACCGAGACGTGGACGACGATGTTTATCTCATAATTGCAGGTCCCGACGAAACTTTCATTAGGGGCACAGAATAAATTAAAGTGTATGGGCGTGGAAGGGTTATGTTAGTGTATGTGTTAAGATTTGAGGACATACAATAGCGCCCCCCGTGGTACGGACACAGATCGATGCTTTGTTTGGTTGGCAGTATTTCTAACTTAAATAGCAGTTTTTTGGAGGATTTTTTATTTGCTACAACCAGCGTCGTAACAAAATTAATGTGTTCCTGGGCATAAACAAAATCAATTTTGAAATCCTCTCTTTACCAAGATCAAAATCACTATATCTTCTTTTTTTTTTTTTTGTATGTATATATGTGTTTGTATACATCTCCGATAAGCTTGTATGCCTATCTACAAAATTAGTAGGTATCAAATATTAGATGTAGGTACCTAAAATTTATGTAAACCTCATGTATTTTTAATCTGTAATTTATTTGATGAATAAATAAATTATTAAACTAATAATAGTAATCCTCTGCCTTCTTGACTATAACGTTGTAGGTATATATTTAAAGAAAGACTGAACGTCAAACTTGGAGAATCTAGCCTAAAATTGGGATTGTTGGCAACATACCCAATCTTGCCAACAATGCCGACTGCATCATCATCACCCCGAGATTCCAACACAAACATTTCAACGCATCTAATTTACTGTCGTATCGTAAGCGCAAAAAATATCGCTTTATGGTGCTGCATTGATAGAGTGACTAAAGTTTTTTATTCAAGCAAATGATGAAGATAAATATTGTGTGGAAACCGGCATGCCCTAGAACCAAAAAATCGAAGGCATGGCTTGGCAACCAGTCATACGGAGTGCATGTTATATATATGTAAAATCTGGGCATGTGCCAAATATATAGTTTGAGAATGCCTCCAACTACCCCTTATTTGGTAACCTCATTAATCTACGTATTAAGTATGTCCATCATGGAGATTACAGTCGTAAGCGTGTTTTTATGTATTTAATTTAAAAATCTATTTTTGCGGCTCAACTTGTGGTTTCATTGATTCATATGATCTGAGTCAGAAGAATCAGATCAATCACTCATGAGTTAAGTCCTCCCTAATTTTTGAACATGGAAATTATGCGACATACTCGCTCACTAATGTAGTCCCGACAGAGAATGACTCAGTCGTTTAGTGCAATTTTGAACTTTATTATACGTAAACATTATGTTAATAACTCCTCTCTCGGGTTCCCTTTTGTTGGGACATGTCTCCGAAATACAATTAGCGTTGTTTATTGGAACCACCATGAACTATAGGAATTACTTTCATCATCATCAACAGCCCGATAAGTCCACTTCTGGACGAAGGCCTCTCCAAAAGACGCGTCCTGGCACTCTTTGTCTTTGGCGGGAAGTTGGTTGATCGGGTGGGGGACGTTCCTACATTTTGTCATCCGTTTCGTGGTTACCATTCCTCTCCAGCGCGGCTATATAGCCTGCCATTACAACTTCAACTTGCTAAATCCAAGAGCCATGCCAGTAAAGTTCTTCAACGGATTTCCATGTTTCCACCACGATGTTAAACAACGTAGGTCTCAATGCTTCATAAAAAATATTCAGATTTTAAACAATTTAAGAGAACCAATAAGTGAAATAATGAATAAAAGAGTTATTTCGTATGATATCTTATAATTATGTGCATTATTAGAAATACAATTTCATAGCAATAATAGTAGGTACCTAGATAGACTAGGTATACGTAAAGATACAATAAAATAAACATAACGATTTAAAATAAGTTTTGATTTCTTATTGCCGAGTAATAAGGTTTATTTATGGTATTTGGCCACCCTGTAGAGGATTCGTCGGCTCTTCAATTGGTTGCTAGCAAAAACTGGATTTGCATAGCCCTCGATGTGTGCCGCGATAGCACAGGGCCACCGCGACTTCTACGCCGGATTTACGAACGATTGGATGAGGCCTTCCTTACAAAATGTTACTCATTTATAAGAAACGCCTCATCCATCCGATAAATATACTTTATCTGTTAGAAACAATACCCAACACTGACGGGTTTTATTTTTGAGTCTAGTCTGCCACTACTGGGAACTGTCATAGATAAAATCAAAAATCCCTTGTTGCATAAGAAATACTTAGGTACTTTAGGTCACCTTGAATCAGTTATACCGGTCTGTAAAGGACTAACCTTTCTATTCATTTTGTTCCTTGTTTCTGATTCTTTTTCCATTATCTTCATATGATAAAACGTTCCAAAATAATTTTATATTATAATGTTGATTTTGAAACATGAACACCACTTGCGTAAAGATTGCGAAGCGCGTTGACGTCTTTTGTATGATGAGTTCATTAAGATTGTTTTTTTGGTACGCATGAACGGTTATTTAGAACTGACATGGGGTCACGGTGTCAGAGTAGGCTGCCTAAAAGGCCGTATAGCGTGCTGTCGCAAGCCCACAGCTTAAAGTGTTATCCGAACCACGGAAGTTGTGAATAGCCACGGCCCACCTTTTAGACGTGTTCATTGGTCGTGGGGGCCTACGTTACGAGGACTTAAGACTCACCACTAAATACCTATTTGTAGACATTTGTGTATCAAAATCTAGACTGTGCTCAGCTCACTGTGAACCGGCAGATTCGTGTTTCGCGGACCACAGTGACAAATGTCGATGCCACCCACTGCACGCACGACCCTCTGCACCGATCCAATAAATACAGTAAACATTCGTTTAGTTAGATAGGTACTATTATGTTTTATTAAGACTTCTGTAGAATGATGTTCCTACCTGAAAACTCAATGGAAACAATCTCAAACATTCATATTATCTTTCAAAATAAACTAGCTAGCCAAACGCTGATGATTGACTTCCATCGCAACCAGTTGCCAATAATGGGTAAAAATACGTTAGTCGCCATGGCAGCTGAAATAGATAAATTTATCCTAGAAAACAAATTGCTTGCCATGTTATCGTTACCATATGTACACACATACATAAAGTATGATTTACTCACTCGCTCTCGTTACTACAGAGTTCGACAGTATCCCAGAGCCTCAGTATTGGTATACACAGTATATTTAGGTGTTTTATAAGATAATGATAACCATAATCATTAAATAAAAACACTTCGTCTGGCTTCATAATGTTCGCAGTCGTGGTGATCCAATTTACATTTAGCGAACTTCAAAATGTTTTTATTGCAATTCTACATTAATTGGCCGGCATGTGTAAATTAGAGGATAATACGAGGAATAAGGCAGAGGACGTCTGAGGATTATAAAGATACTTCAATTTACAAAGATTAAGGTCGTGTCGGCAAAAACATAAGATAATAATACTTATGAATGCCGACCGTATCGTAGATCAACTGTGATTCTGTAGGTATCAAGTCTACAAGTGTTTAAACACTAAGGTGAACATATCTAAGTTTCCTGAAAACTGTATCTTTATATTTTAGGACAGGAGGAGTCTATAGGTAGCACGATAGCACAAATTAACATAGTAACGAAGGGGCGGGCACGGTAACTCACGCCCCGAAAAATAAATAAATACAGGAATGCGGGTCATAATGGACTGGATGCCTGCGGTATTTGGATTAAAGTTAGACCTTTATCAATCATATGTGCTATGGTCAAAGAAGAACAAAACAAAGCAGATTCTGAATCGATACACTAACTGCTGCGCGACTTTCTGTCTGTCTGACAGAAATTCAGAAAAACCTGCGTTAAGTTTATTTCCATAAAAAATATGTTTTCCGCTGCAACCCCTCTAACGGTGGAATTTTGGAAACCCTTAGTGCATCCGTACACACCATACGAAACATATTATTAAATCTTAGGTTTTTAGGACTTACTGTTTAGGCTTTATTGTGCATAACCATTTTAGAGTACAACATTCAAAAACAAATAAAACAAAAGTAATACTTATTGGGCGGTCTTATCGCTCAAATTTCTTCCAGACACACTTAGAATGGAGAGAACTATGTAAAAGAGAGAGTGGGACGGCGTTATTGCCTTATAACTGTCACTTGACAAAAAATAAACCTGTAAAAGCGTACATTTATAACGTTCGTCAATCTCTCATAACCTCCCTGTTGCCACATGGGGTGGTGCTACAAAGACAACCATGTTAGTACCTACTGAAATATACGCCAGTTATTTATAAGAATTGATAAAGTAGCCAGTAGAAGAGCTCACGATAGAATCACGGTTTCTGTTGCAGAACATCATTTCTACCGTACAAATTGAAATAAAATTATCTTTATCATTAATGTCAGTCAGGTTTCATCCTACAATAAACGCGAAAGTTTGTGAGGATGGATGTAAGATTGATACTATTTCACGCAAAAACTACTGTACGGATTTTGATTAAACTTTACATTAATATAACTTATACATCAGAATAACACATAGGCTTTTATCTGGGTACCACGCGGGCGAACCCGTGGGAAGAGGCTAGTAAAATATAGATGTGTCGGATCTGAAATTGTAAATACCATAAAGTAAGTACGAGTGTGGAACGAGTAAGTTTGTAAGCTAGTATTTAAACCTGGTTTTGTAGTTCACAGGTGTCAGTATAGAAGTAAACGAAGTACTATCTCAAGCAGCTTCCTTTCAGCAAAAGCTACCACAGGCGTTGAAGACGACAACTGGTTCTAGAATCTTTCAGTTGAGCAGATACGTATTGCAGCGTGTTAAAAGTGTAAAGCAACAGATATAAAAACATACTCCTAGCATTGAAGATCATATTGGCTCTTTGTAATTTGCCGCATTTTACTAACACAACAAAGTAAGAAAACAGTTTTGTAAGTGGTTGGTGGAGATGGACAATGTAATTGGTTATTAAAACGCGCATATATCACGGACCGCGTGGGACACAAGCCGGGACTCGGCTCTTGATTTGTGTGCGGCGACCACGCCCCTTCATTAACATGCTAATGCTGATTCTGGATGGAATTCTTATTGGGTCAGCTGTCCACGGTACTTATCTATTTCAGGTAAACATTTTTTTTTATTTCTAGAAGTCTTCCTCATCTCCTGGACAAATTATTCCTACAGTTAAAATTTGTAGTTTTATTTCTGCGTGAGGCGAATCTTTTTATCACACTAGATTATTTTATTTTGACCTTATTCTTCAACGTGAAACTGCTCAGCATGCCTAAGTAGTACTGGTAGAATGATCATCTAAGACAAAGGTTTTGTTTTAGGAAATTAAGAAAAAATATTTCTGTCTCCCTCTTTTGTTTGACAAAATAAATTGTCTTTTCAAGGTGCTCATGCTAAGCCTTCGTTCTTTGTTTCTTCGTCACGTATAAGAAGAAACGATTTAAAGGGACGCATCAAATAAAGAATAGAAATAAAAATGCGCTTGAGAAAAATCATCAAGTTCTTTGCTGAGTTTACTGATCACGAAAATTTGTATCTTTCTTTTGTAACTTTTTAAACTCGTCCGTTTGTAATCGTTTCATTGACAACAAAGTACCATTACCTCGTAATAGCCTCACATCAACCAGCTCGTAAACTCTCAACAATAAATGAAGTAAGTCAATATTGATTGAGACATCAAATCGATCGCCATGAAGAACTGGTGTCGAAACAGCGAAAGCGAAGTCAGAGAAGACATTTTGGTAGTTTCGATTGGATACAGGGTATGTGTAGGTGTACCGTGCGTGTGGCCGAGGACACAGAATATGTCACAGTTTATGCAGGGCTGTAGCCAGGATTTACGGGATGGGAGCGATTACCACAAGTGTCTTTTCAATATTATTATTGAACATTTTCGTAGGAAAACCAACGTAGGCAACACAAGCCACGTTTTGATGTATGTGGCTTAACTTGAACTATGGCAGGCGTGAAGCAGGCTTGGATGCACCAGGTGATTTTTCGATACCCGCATTCGGACCAATTTTAATCATCATCATCATAATTTCAGTCTAGAATCACCCACTGCTGGGGCATACAGTGCCAGCCACTACTATTCTGTGCGCCTCGATCTCGCATTGTCCTGCGATTTTGACGATCACGTCCAACCACACAACCACAATTCGGTGAAGAATGGTCTGCATTTAATACGAGTCTGTTTGGTACCATTCTATCAGAAATTCGTGATGCCCGCAACAGGGAATTCTAGTGAATGGCTGAGCGTCTCAACGCAAGAGGTGCGATTTCGATTCCCGCTGCGGAACAAATGTTTGCATTTTCTGAGTCTTGGTGTTGTGGTACAACGGTACTCATAGTTCCTGATACATATAACACAGGTAATCCTAGTGTGGGGTAAAGACTATGTATGTGACTGTTGGGTGTTTATCTATTTTATTTATTTGAGACTAGTACCCGGATATAAAGTAGCCTATGTGTTATTAAAATCCGTTCAGTAGTTTTTGCGTGTAAGAGTAACAAACATCCATCCTCACAAACTTTCGCGTTTATAATAGTATTAGGATATGACCCATAGGTAGCGTTGTATTTTTCTCTTGAGCGGTCCTATTAGTGAATCAAGGCAGTGGAACCAGTTACGACCCTGTCCAGTAGGGAAGGCGGTACTGTGCTCGCGACGACAATGCGTGTCGTAATGTATGCGCGCTGGGGAGGTCCTGTGTCGTGGGAAGGCGCTATCCCACAGCTCCAGCATTTAGACTGTTGTAAATATCATTAGGAATACATGCCATTCTACTTACGAGCAAGTAAACGAAGACCAGTTGCAACTCCATTCTCATAAGGAGCGTACCTCCTACGGAACTTTCAAAAGACTGGGTGTCAACTTTGTACGCGTGACGCAAGGAGCCCTGATGCACGACATATGCGTTTGGTGTAAGAGGTTGCTTGTACATTTGTTTGTTACCGTTTATATTCTAAACTTAAGCCGTTGTAACCCGTTTTATTTGCAATCGTTTTGTTTGTATTCAAGTAAGGGTAAGGTTTAGGTAGGTTTTATCGCCATAAACAACTAGACACCATAGCGTGAAATATTAACGTAAGGTATTCACGCTACACGGCGAATTTATAAAAATCTTAGAACAAACATTGTGCCTCTGTGCGGCTTCAATTACCTCCTTTCGACATTATTTACTTGTATTGCCGCTCATAAGCTGTCTTCAAAAGTTTTTTTCTTCAAAAATAAAATTTGGAATATTATTACGACTATACCACGTACTTTACTATTCTCCTGCTGACGTTTCGTTGACCGTTTAGTCGTGGTATAGCGTAATAATATTCTAAACTAGTACCAAACCACGATAATTTTAAAATATTTGTTGTAAAATATTTTTTGTATATTTTTTTTAGATATTCGTACGTATGAATGAATGAATGAAAATAAATCGTATTCTTAGTAAAATGGGTGATTAAGTACCATTAAGTGCAGTGCCAAGTACTTTTTTATGCATGGTGTATAATGTTATAGCTACACAACTGTGCTACGCGCTACGGTGTAGCAGGGCTCTCGTAGCGTCGGTCACTCTGTAGGTATCTGTGGCGCGGCGCCGAACAACAACGGGGAATTTGCATAGGCTTTTTGTGTTCTGTAATATGCGGCGTATTTTAATTGGCCGCGATTAAATCTTAATAAATCGGCCGGTGTTCCCACACGCGTCCCGAAGAAGAGATATCACCTTGTAGATGTCGAGCAGTAAGGACACTAGGCGCAAATGTGATTTGGAACAATCGTCTGGCGTCACTTTAGTACAATCTGCTTCAACTTCGCAACGCACGAAATAAAGCAGAATAAATATTTTATCAAGCAGATTAGATTACTATCGACTTAAAACTTTACCGAACGTTCAGAATGTGATTTTCAGTCGATTCACACGGAAAAACTGTGAAAGGTTGGTTGTCGCTTTTAAACGATAAGACTGTCCATTTATATGTTATTGTTTAAGGTGTACAATAAAGTATGTTCATTCATACAAAATAAAAATAAATTGTCAACTTTTTAATATCGCCAAGTAAAACACGATAATCTCGGTTACATATGTGTTTTATTTGAAGTGTTTTTGCTAGTAGGTTTATTACTCTAGTCTCAATACATCGTGAAAACGGGGAATATAATTCAGATTTTCCTCGTAGTCTTTCTACTGCTTTATATTAGTACTGTGCCGAAAGTCCGAACCGCTCGCAATTACGCTGCCGGCGTGTGTTATAATTTGGCAATGGCCGCGGGCTGAGGAAGAAATTGTAAAGGTAAAGCAGGACCTAAACACTTGCATCGCGTGCCGACTGCAGCCGGCCACTTGAAACACTGAATCTCTCCAATTACCAATCGTAAATTACAATGCGACTAAATTAATGATCTGTCTTACAGTTGTATTCTGTACCTACTTGTAACCGTGACAAGTTCCACTTGTTGTCCATAAGTTTTTGCTGATATAAGTTATCTAAATATTAAACGGGATGGAAGAAAATTTAGTTTTTTTTTGTGTAGTATATCTAAGATATTATAGGAAATAAAGACTTGTTATCTAACTCTCTACGCCCCAAACCTCTCTACTTGTTTTTAATGGTATATTGAAGAGCAAGTGTAGTGACTTGTGGCAATTTAATATCTATCTGAGAACCATAATACAAATCGATAGAAAAAAAGGCACTCTAATTTATGGTATCAGACGAACATACATATATACAAACAAACAAACAACCCCTTACGTCAAATCTATATACGGCCTAATATAGCGAACAAAATATTTTTTTGCATTTACTTAGCTAAAGGAAGGTAGAGGTCTAGGTAGAACTAGAGGAAGGTTACAATAGCAAATTTCTCTTTTTGATTTGGTGGTCAACTCTGATCACTTTGTCGTTTTCAACGCAGAAAAAAATATATATTTGGGTTTCTCGAATATCCAAAAATATGTATTTTTCTGCTTTCATACTGGCTACCAAGCGGTTACTGAAGAAACCTTTGATTTAGCCCTGTTTCGCTGTCGCGAGGTGCGTTGATAAAATGTAGATGCAGGAATAAGGAAAAATTGCTAACTCTTTGAGTATGATACCGATTTTGACGTCTATGTCATCATATGTAATCATGACTTTATTTAGACTGTTGTTTTAAATACGCAACTTGGGAATTCAGGTCTTAGAAGAAGATACACGAACGTGTATCACCACTTTTTGTAAAAAGGTTTTCTTTAACATGAGTATAATAAATTGTAAGTCCACCTGCCTGTCTATACACTGAAGAAGTTACGGTAAGCACTCTTATTAACAGGGTTACCGAAGGAGCTTATTTCGGCACATAAACGGGCGTCCAAAAAACTAATTTATATTGGAATGTGATATACGCGCGGGCGGTCCTTGCCGGAGGGCACGCGCGGCCTGGTTTTAATCACCTCACCTTACCGCCACTAAAATGTTAAGAGGAAAGCTGGCCGGCCTGTTCCCAATTCAAAAGTTATCCTCTGTTTCCTCCCTGGGTTATGACACTATGGCCCATTTGCAATAAACTTTGACAGCTTCTAATTTGATTACCTATTGACAAGTCAAGTAAGTTTCTATAGAAAAATAGATATTAGGACGTGTTTCGTGAAGACTCTGCTTAACAGCTTTTTTGACTTTAGTTTTTTTTATTCGTGTTTCTACGATCCTGCACTAAATCATACACGTCCCGTGACGTCATCAACGTTGTCCGGGAGATGGACAGACTATCTCGTCTCCTCTGCACATCACGCTGCCGGACGTTCAATGTGTATGTAACCACTTCTCGACCATCATTCAGTTGTTGTCCAGCCTCCACTTGTCATGTCCCAAGTATGTAGAGCAATCTTTTTTTTTACCATTGAATAGATAACAGCAACTGGCATCTCTATGTACGTCTCTACGTTTTAGAAACGTTTTTGATCCCGTAGTGTCATTTGCACCATTGACCAGTACCATTGATGGTGCAAATGATACTATGATGTACCGTTTGCACCATTGCTCCATTGCTACCATTATTGATGGTGCAAATGATACTATGATGTACCGTTTGCACCATTGCTCCATTGCTACCATTATTGATGGGGCAAACATATCCAATGGTGCAAATGGCACTTATATTTATTATTAATAACAGAGTCAAGTTTTCAACTACTTAAGAGAGTTAAAAGCACTTGAACAATATAAGTATATTAATATATATTCTCCTTTCTTGAAGTGTTAGAAACTATTTGAAAATTCATTCTAATGACTGACATTCATTGCGTTTGTTTCTTGTGTCGTTCATATGATTTGATTGTCATAAAAAGCAGAAAAATGTGCGAATCCGATTTAATTTTTCTGAAACAGAGCCGGGGCCGACTTTTATTACACAATGGGTATCAATACCATTTTCACACAAAGTATAAAAATTTAAACAGAGTATGGAGGTGCCGCTATTACAAGAAAACAAAATGTAAGGGGACGATTACTATATCACAGGTATGTGTAACTGTCTTTTTGCCCGCAGTGCCACTAGCTGATGCTATTTATTTTTCCATTTATTTAGCTGTATATTGTGTATAAGTATATATAGTATAAATATTTTTAAAGTTCGTATCTTATGTTTTGTTTCTTTTTTAGGATGAATCAAAGGTGGTTAAAAAAATTAAGCATTCTGATAACTGCAAGCCAGATGAAAATAAAAACACGGTTTGTGAAATAATAGGGTCCTTCATAGAAAAGGCTACTACTTCAGAAGAAACAGTTCCAGCCGTTTATAAACAGACTGTAGCCTCAATCAAAAATAAAGGACTTAACATTGTTCAAAAAATACCATCTTATGAAAAATTCAAATCTGTGGCATACAGAAGAATAAGAAAAATTAATTCTGTTAAAAAAATGGCATATAAAGATGTTACAGAACTTGAAATTCCTCTTGACCATAAGGATTTTTGTTTAGCTGATTATAGTCATGAAGACGAAAGAATTTTAGTCTTTGCATCGGAAGAAGCAAGAGAACTGCTGAAAATTAGGCATATCAAAAACGAATCTTTTACTATTGTAAAAGCATTTTAAGCATTTTCCTAGGTATTCTTAGGAAACCATTGAAACCATTTATTTATTGTAACTGTGGTACGATACAGATTTCTCGTAAAAAGTACTTGTATCACAATGTTTCAGCACAATTTACTCTTTTTTTCGAGTAAAAATGCTTATCCGCTTGAAAATGTGTTATCTGATAATTTCATTGTGTTTATTCAATTAGAATACTATGTTATTGAAAAGGAATTGGTCCTCGTGATTCACTTTCCTTTTATTTTCGATTGGTATCATACAATTTATTTTTCTCATTTCGAGGGGTCGAGTCCCGGTTAAGGCAAGTATTTTTTTTCTAAATCTTTGCAGAGTTACTTACTTTATAAAATAAAGGAAAGTCTCGATTAAGTAAAACTTCCTAATTACAATATGTAGCATGGCCGTTTGGCACACTATATGCAGCCACACTATAAACAAAATTATTAATAAATAAATAATAATGATAATGTAGTAACAAAAAAAAATTACTGACAAAAGCTACTTCGATATGATACTCATAAAAAAATTGGTCAAGATTAGGCGAATACTAAACCACGATTTTCTTGAATATAATTTTTCGGAATTACCAATCATAGGTGCTAGGACCATTTAAAAAAGTATTTTTTAAACTTGTCGTCACCCAAACTTTCCCCACCCCCACCTTTCCTCTTAATGACGCTCACCTTATCGCCGTCAAAACGTTAAGACTACAGAAGCGAGTTGCCGCCGCGCCCGGCGCCAGAAACGATCTCAACCAATTAACTACTCAACGATACACTTGGGAAGGTGTTCATTTACGTGTGCGTCTAATGCC
This sequence comes from Perizoma affinitatum, assembly GCA_961405105.1. NCBI lineage: Eukaryota > Metazoa > Arthropoda > Insecta > Lepidoptera > Geometridae > Perizoma > Perizoma affinitatum. The sequence continues at coordinate 4,952,141 of OY560199.1, forward strand.
CGTCTAAACGAAGCTCAAACAAAGAGACATCATTTCTAGGAAAAAAATGACAGCGTCTATTAATTATTCATAGTGTAGTCGTGTAAGCCTGGTGCCTGGTACCCCGATTTCGATACGGAGGTCGTGGGTTCGGACTCGGTCATGCACATATGGGTTATTCCACTCGAAAAATGTATGTGCACTCATACATTTTTCGAGTCGCTTAAAACGGTGAACAAAAAGTAGTGAAACAGGCATGCCGAAAATAAATTCGAAGGTTCGAAAATTGGAAGGCAATCTGTTAATGTTCCAATAAGTGGCGATGGGCTTGCAACCTGTCACGTGGAATGCTTACTACTTGCAAAATGCGTACATGTGCCAAATATAATCTGCGGATGTGCTTCTGACTACCCCCTACTTGGATCAAATAATTACACACTGAGTATGTATTGTATATATCTGAGGATGTCCATAATGGGGTATACAGTCTGGCTAGTTTAAGCATAGTAAGTCGTCAAGTCTTTGCCAAAGCTTAGCCGAACTGGCATCATCATCAACACACAGTAGAAGTTCACGGCTGGACATAGGTCTAGATAAAGAAGAACGAACTACCTTCACCCACCGACTTCCCGCAACCTTAAATATGAATTGTACTACGAATTAAAGTTCGTGTTCGCCTTTATTGATTTCATACTAGCTGGCAAAAGGATAAATCGAGCGAGAACAGGAAGTTACATTCCTGTTGCTCCCCGATAGACCCGAAGATCGGGGGACAACGGGAATAACCCGTCTTTTTTGGACAGAGTTCAATTCTTTATTATTTCAGTCACAAGCATTTAGTAGAATGACATCTTTCCTTTTAGGTCCGCTCTTGTAAGTAGGCGTTGTGGGTAGTTGTGCCAGTGGATAAGGATGGCTTTTCCTCAAGTTAATGAGAAAATAAAAACCTCATACATTGCATATAGCGCAATCTGTTTACAATTCATCTAAAACCTACTTACTCATTCAATATTTGCCTTGGTTGTTCATATTTAGGTAGTTCTATTTCTATAGGGGTCTATGTTCTAGATCCCTAACCAACTGGATCCACGGCTCCCATGTTCCATTTTAAAGCGACATAGCTGAAATACCCTACATATCTAATTTGTTACAACGTCGACGAAAAATCGATTAGAGTCCGGAGAGCGCGATCGATATCGATCAAGTCGTCATGACGATGAGAATCGATTTGTTGATTCCCGTAACAGTTGACACGTTTTTGCGCGGATTCCGGAGTGAGTTGTCACGGTTGAGGAGTCAAAGTGCGGATTCTCACGGTTCGGCGCCGGCGCTGACCGGTCTAAAGGGGCATATGGTGTCGTAAATAATGGTCTTGTTATGGTTGATATAATCTGCAATAACTTTCCACGTTATATCAATTTTGTCCCCACACTAAACTTTACTTTTTTTCGGTGATATCACCATGTACCTTTTTGACAGAAATATACGCAGCACTTACTTTAATATTTTTAATTAAGTAGCTATGTATAGTTTTGATTAATTTCGAGGTTATCGAAAGAGACAATTCCACTATGTTGACCCAGATAAACAAAGTGGAATATACAGTCTCGGAGTCCAAACCTTCCAAGCCAAGCAACAATCTTGGGCTACCTCTATTTATCTACTTTCTTCCACCAGAAATGCTTGTACTCTATATATTAATATATACCACCAGATTATTACAATTACAGATGAAGTAAACACTACGTAGAGGAAGAATACCGCTGGCCAGATCAGTGGTCGAAGTGAACATTATTAGGCTCTTTGAATAGTAGTTAAAGAATTAACAGTAAAATTAATACAACTACTTAGATAAATATGTACGAAATATACAGATGAAATATTTGAGCAATCTAAATATAAGGTACTAAATCAGATTTAGTTTCGTATAAAATATTTGTACACGTTCCGACTCAAATTGGCTAATCAAGTCTAAGTCGCTGTCGCTAACCGCAGTATCGCCCGTCTAGACACCACGAAGAGTCCCTCTCGTTTCGAGAACAAACACTTTAATGTCTGAACGCGATATCATGCCTAGAATCAGAGGACATAAGATACTCGATCCTACAGACAGTCATAATCATACTCCGGTTTACTCTACCATGCAAGCACGTGATTTACCTAATTGAAACTACGAGTATTTATGGTGGTCGGAGTTCATTTTACAATTGAACGATCATCATGAATTTACAAAAAAAAACAGGGGCATATCATTGATAATTAATTCAATTTTGCATTGTAATCTGTCGGGGATATCAGTTAGAGCCGGTGCTGCAGCTGATTCGGCCGAGGAGCTCAAGAGGCCCAAATATAGAAGTCTCGACAGAGCTTACTTATTTCAGCCTTTTGGGGTTGAGACTCTGGGTCCGTGGGGTTCGCGTTTTCAAAAATCTTTCAGGGTGACTGGTCGAAGCGACGCGTGACAAGAGGGCTGGCTCTTATATGGGTCAACGCATTCGTATTTTGGGAACGCTTCCGCCTGGTAGTGATCTGGATCAGTTGAGCTATCTATAGATCGTTTGCAATGGTCTTTAGATAGTTAGCTGTTTCATCTGTATTTTATGTGTATATCTACTTGTACATAGTTGTATGAATAAATGTATACTCACATTTTGCATTACAAAAGAAACAATAATTTTGACGTATAAAAGCGACTTTTCGCGTCTAGAAGCTTAGACCGTCCGTAGTGAGTTGGAATGCTTGTGGTTTCCGAGTCGGAAGCACAATGCGAGCGATTATCCGCTCCGCTGTGTAAGTAATCGGCGTCATTGAGCTATATCCAACCAATTACTTAGCGCGCTCCCGCGTCGACGGTGATCCGACGACTTGACTAGATAAATCGATCGGAAATCAAAAGCTCTACTTTAAAAGTTATTTCTAGGCGACGATATTGGTAATAGCAGGGAAAATTATGTCTTATCACTAGCTAAAGATACATGGCAGCAATTGAGTAGATAGAGCTGAATTTTGGCTTCGACTGCATCTTGGTGAGTCGTGCAGACACTTGAAATACATTCTGATAATGGCACCGAGAACACAGAAGAATCAGATAATTCTTATATAGTACAAGTACTTAGTTACTACCCAGTAAATTGATTCAAATAAAAATAAAATAAAAAATATATTTGTGTCAAAAACGAAGTACAAATACTCTAAAAGAACGGTAATATCCGCAGAAGTTTAAGAGACTGTCGCGAATATTAGCTTTCTCCTCTGAAAAGAACCACACTTAAAATATTTTTCGATGACTACGAGTACCTTCCTAGACAGGTACATAATGTAAAGTAAAATTAGGATTAAAAGTACCTTAAAGTGATATACATCAGTGGAGTAAAATGTGTGTGCGGTGTATTTAGTATGTAATGATTCAACATAAGAATTTACAAATCAAAACAATAATTTACCCTCGTTTGAAAATGGCTTTTTTACTCAATACATCACTGAATCCAATCCAATCGATCATCGCACGGGGACCGTGGAACGCCGAACCAATCTATCCGGTGGAAATTCCATTTCATTTCGTACTTTGTTTTTGTCCAAACAATAAAATCTGTGAGCGTAAAAAAGTCATTATGAAGCTACGGTAAAGTACAGAATTACTTGTCCGTGCTGACGTCATTATTGATCCGGTATCCGGTATACACGAGTAGAGAAAGGTTTCGAGGACAACAGATAAGCGATAAACCTAGATCCTTTAGTTTATTTCTCCGTAAGAGGTCAGTGACAAAGCTCATTTTCCGAATATTGCGACACTTTATACGTGTACTTGTATAACACGATCTTAGTGTGGAGTTAGGACTATGTGCGTAATTATGGGATGCTAAGTTACATTAAATCATTACATAAAATATGTTTTTTGCATCTAAAAGAGTTCAATTGATTTATTTCCTAGAAGGATTTGCTCTCCAATGAGACGTCACAGGCTACTAACCCTACTTATATTATAAGTTTGGATTTAATATAAGTATAATATAAGTAATAGTATAATTTATGTTTGAATGTTGCTAATGTTGAACCGGACGAGATTTGGAACAGGTATTGTTAACCCGGAATAACACATATACTACATTTTATTCAGATTTTCCGGTAAAATCATGAGCAGAATCTAGTGTTATATATCTTCTACATTTAAAATAAAAATAAGGACTTAGAGAAGACGGTTACTATTGGACATAAAACCCAAATAATTATTGTCTATGTACCTAATACCTACTATATTGCCATATACCCTATATCCTACGTGGTTATTATTTTTGCGTTAAGTAGGTACGAAATAGAAACTAAACATACTAATTGTTTGTTAACGTATTAATTGTTGTAAGCAAGTCTCACTTACTTATAACAATCCGAAAGGTTGTTTTATTTATATTTTATGAACTTTGTATTGATGTCAATGTGTAACTGCATCTATAATATTAAATTAATTACATGAAACTATATTAATCGATGTTATCGATTCCCGGTACCAGCTATCGAGTTTGCCGCGAGTTGTCACCGCACGAGTCGAAGCGGAGGCAGGTGTGCGCAAGCGCACCTGTGCATCGAATACTTTGATGTAGTAGAAAAGCCCGCGTCAAAACTTTCAGTTATAAAACATTGTAGCCATCGTGAAAAATGAACAAGTTTATTTTAAAGTACACATGAAAGGATAACATTTAAATTTAAATGCGCCAATAAAAAAAATACGAGTTTGGAAAATTTTGCGTCTTTTGCATGCAGCCATAAACTAATTCATACTTTTATATTCTTAGTATTTAAAAAAAATCTGCTCATAATTGGGTTTTATACGAGTCTTTATTTTTGAACTTTATTTTACCATTAACTATCGACTGGCCTAGTATCTTATTATGTGCTAGACTTATGGCCATTAAGATAGGTACCGACCTATCTTATGTAGGTATTGGATTATATATGACAACGTCTTGTATTGAAAAAAAAACGAATGAATCGCGAATTATGATTTTACCCGTGTAATTAGAGATGCTACTCGTAAGGTAAAGTCCTGTCCCTGACTCTCGCACTAGTGCCAAGTGCATCGATTGTTGCATTCCGCTCGATCGATCGCATACTCGCTCGATGCAAGATATTATCGATTCTCTCGAATAAACGCGTTTTTACCTACTAGCGCTTGTAATGAGCGGTAGCTTCGCCATCAAGATAGTTTGTAGAGACAATCGTGATTCGTGATACGAATAAGTACTTACTCAGAAAAACTGTAAGGGAAAAATGTTCTAGTTTCATTTAGATCTGCACATTAATAAAGTCACATGTTCTTTCTTTTACTCGACTGCGCAAAGCTTAGGAGGGTTATGATTTGCAACAGGTTCACCTAAAATTTAGGAATAGTGTAGGTTTCGAAATACTTTGCAAACTCTATTTTAGTTGGAGTAAATACAACTATCGTCGTTTGCTATCACTACCAGCGACATCAGAAGCCCGTATACGAGTTTGACGTAAAATGTAACAGAACAACTGTTACCTTTTAGAAGATAAAAAGTAACAGTTGTTCTGTTACCTTTTATCTCCTAATCATCGGACGACCTCTGTGGCGCAGTGGGCGAAGACCCGCCTGAGACACAGAAGGTTGCGGGTTCGATTCCCGCCGCGGGACAAATGATAATATTTGTCTCGGGATCTGGGTGTTTTCTATGTATAATATGTATGCATTTAAAAAAAAAAGTATATAAGTATTATATCAGTCATGTAGTTCCCATAACACAAGCTCTGCTTACTTTGAGGCTAGATGATGCTGTGTGAAAAATGTCCAGCATTATTATAAGTTTTATTTCCACACGACACATAGGGGGCGCTGCAATAGTTGGAAAACACGACGGGAATTTAAAATTTTGCTAATAATAACTTTGTCAGGATAAAAAAAAGTTATCAACTGACTGTTACTGATATGAAATGGTACTTAAATTAAAAACTACCTGGAGAATAGTACGTGGTAAAATCGTTTATATTACCTATATCCTTGTATGCAACCGTCGGTCGTTGGCATAATAAAAACGGTGATTTATATATTCTCACATACCTACCTACATTCCGTTGTATTGTATTGTATTCTATCTATTTACGTCATTGTGCTAGCGGCGCCGGACGTAGATCGTAGTAAAGACAAAATATAGTGGCGCAACTACCTACACCTCACATGTCATGCTTGGGTACGAAAGTTAAGTATATGGGCTGGTTTGTGGTTTACATCATTCAGTTGGGCAACAGTGAAGGTTCTTTCGAATTTTTCAGAGTTAAGTAGCCAGAAGACCTGGATTTGTTGCATACATTATAGAGCAGCCCATATAGTACCAAGTTCGACAAAACTGAAGATTTTTTATATGTAAAAATGTAATATGTCAACCAGCCAAATAATGAAATGCTACGGACGACATACGACATACAGCTCACTCTCTTACCAACTCTAAATATTAAGTAGTGTTTCAATACTCAGCGGTAAATAAGAATTATATATTTTCGGTGAAAATGAGACACTGCAATCACGAACATCTACATTGTGTAGAACGGGCGAAGCTGCTCTGTAGCGCATACCAAATGGCCCCAGTTCCGACACTTGTCCAATGAATTTACTGAATTTGCACATTACTACTTTATCCATTTCTGCAAGAAGTGACAAAACCAGGACGTTATACAGGATGTTTCAATCACATTCAAGGCTCAATAGTTTGGTACGGAAATATTTAAAAAATAAATAAATTACACGAGGTTGTTGTTTAATCTTATTCCATCCTATCCTAAACATTTGGATGCAATTTCGAACAAGTATATAGTTCGTGATCTAGAATATTTAAAAGAAGTATTTTATATTTATTAAAGCTAAACTAGCATATTCACTGTTTCACTTGCGTTGTTCCCGGATATTAACAAGCCTACCTACTTATGGGTATTTTAGATCCAAATTTATGTATATTCTAAATTGAATCAAAAATGGTTTACATCCGTTTTACTGAGTACTATGAGAGCGGAGCCTTCAAGAGGTTTTAATTAGAACTGTACACTGACCGAGTTTCTCTAGAAGGAAGTATTTTAAATATTATTATTATTTTATTTCGTATTAATTTTTGATTTACCTGTTTTATTTCGCTAAACGTCTCCAGCAGGTACTTCCCCTTAGATCTTTGTACACCTGATTCATCAACTTATCTCCTTTATTAGAATGTATTTCCTCGTCAATGACTCTGTTATGCAAGTCGCAGTGGCACGCACGGGCTCGCCTGTTTGACGTTCCCAGGCGATAGCTGCTATCTCTCGCAAACACCTCTTGTTTGAACCAAAACCGACTACATATCTTACCAACATAATATCTAACAAAAACATACCCTCTTCTGAAAAATCCACCTTATCACATATGTAATAGGGCATGAGAAATAGTCCGCTAAAATTGGTAGAATTTTTAAAAGTGTATCTCGGTCTATATCCCATCTTTGACACGCGACAGACTATCTTGAAGTTTTCAAGTGAAGTCGCGCGTCACTATATTTGTATTTGCATAGACTAGTGTCGTTTGCCTATCGATTATCTATTGAACTATTTGTACCAATAAACTGTTGGTCAAGTCTTGATAAAAGGCAAAAGGGCCGTTTTGTTTTTGCATGCAATAATTATCTTATGCAACAGTAACAAAATCGAAATTCAACTCCAACTGACCAGAAAATGTCAAGGTATACTCATACATTCTCGATACTTTCAGCTGTCTCAAAAGACCAGTTCATATAGAAAATGTTACCATCTTAAATAAACAAAATAGACAATCCATAAAAACAAACATCACATTGTACGAGTAAAGTTGCACATTTGCAAGTTCTCTAGCCACATTTTTCTTAGGCAGGTATGGTTATGTACGAAAATGCACCTGATACACAAGCTGCAACTATTTGTCCCAACAATAATTAGTAAGCTACTTATAATGTATAATCTTAGAATATAGCCTTACTATAAGACGCGTCCTATACAAAAATATGAGGTAAAGTCTTGCTAGCTTGAAAATTGTTACAAAATGTTTTGTGTAACCCTACTAATATTGGTACACGTATCTGCCTAACTACTAAACCGATTTTGATGAAATTTGGAATGTAGATAGTCGAAACTTTTCGACCCTGTTTAGCCCATTTGATTTTAGAAAATTAGATCTACATTACAAATTTCATCAAAATCGGTTAAGTAGTTACGGAGATAAGTGGTAACAAATATTCACACACACAAACTTTCGCATTTATAATCAGGTCGTAAAGTTAGTACTGACTTTTTATTCCCTGGTAAAAACAAAACTTAGAGCAAACGATGGAGTTGTAGTACCTATTGTCTGTTCGATCAAGGCAATATAAATAATACAACCGTCCTATCAAAACTTTCGCGATCAGTATGAAAGATTAATCGCGCAGTCATAAGTATCCTACTTACTATAATAAAAGCTATTTTGAGGATGGATGGACGGATGGATGTTTGTTATTCTTTCATGCAATAACTACTGAACGAACATTAAACTTTACAGTAATATAGCTTATACCTACATCAGAATAACACATAGTCTAAAATTTATAATGATATTGTGTGATTTGGCCATAATAATATAACGATAAGTATCAATTCGGCTAAACCGCTGTGCCGTTTCATGGAATTTGATATGGACATAGTTTGAGGCCTGGAGTAGATCATACGCTACTTCAACATACCACGCGGGCGAAGCCGCAGGCAGAAGTTAGTTTGTACTACGTAGGTAAGTAGATGAATTAATGTTAGAAGTGGTATGTTGACTTACGATTCATAGAGACACTGACTAATATCAAGAAGTCCAACAAGGACTCATTTCGGTGGCACGCTCAACGCGGTTTCTGTTATTAATCTATATTCTTAGTGCACAATATAATTGAAAGCACCTGTTTACAAGGCCGCTATAGGTCACAAGGCCTGCCCGCTATGCGCTCGCATGCCTCTAGGCCTTTGCACCCGAGCGGGTTCAAGGACTATTTCAGATTGGATACTGGTTATTGAGTCATTTGGGCGTGCTAAATTACGGAACTAGATCACTGCGAGTATTCGCGACAGAAATTATTTGTTTATGTTTCAATTGAAATTTAGTTTTGGAAACATGCTCATTTTCGGAAGCGATCACAGGAAACAGCTCACGATATCTTTATAGCTCGACATGTTATCTAATAATACCTATCTGCTTAAATTTAAAACCTCCGACGTGTTTTCATTGTCTATTGCGGCGCCCGCTAGTGACTTGTGGCGATAAACCCTACGTCTATAGAAGATACTATGTTTTTATTTCAGTCAAACAAAAGAAAGAGACAGAAATAGTATATGTTATTTCTACCGTCAATAAAACCTTTGTCATGGGTGCTCATGGTACTTAATTAAACTAGAATCTCCAGAATGTCTCTACCACTTTGAACACAATCCTAGTTTATATTTGACAAACTTACTCTTGAAGGTCCCAAACCTATGTTCCTTTGTTATTTAAGCTCGTTCAGAGTAAAAATGAGCATTAAAGATAAAATGTTATAATTAGTACAAACAATTCGCAACACGAGGGGCGGTTGTCTCGAAGCGTCTCAAATCCTTCGCACTCCGTCTAAATGCGGCAATATCCGCGTCTGAGCGTGGACGAACTCAGGAGGACATCTCTACTCCATGACAAAAAGTTTTTGTTACATCTCTACCCATAGAACAATTAAAGGGCCTTTTCCTTTTTATATGTGTATTCCGTTGTATATGGTGTTTAAATATTTAAATTTGTAACAGGCAGCGCCATATGAATCATGAGATTCTGGCTTTTCTCTATATTTTTATTTCTATTTTAATAAATAAACCTACACCCGCAACATCTGTTAGGTCTATCCTTATCTACCTAAAAAGCACCACCAGTGTCTGTTATACTTGGTTCATCGGAAAATTTTAAACAGAAACAATCCAATTCTTTTCTACGCCTAATCTTGGCTTAGAAATAGCTTACTTAACCGACCCAATCAGGTGAGTTTGTGCTCAAAATGTACTATATAAAAGTCTGTTCGTTTACTAGCCAGCAAACCTGTCGTTTGATTGGTCTGGCAAGAAATTTCAATTCCAATCAGCTGTGCTTATTTTCTTCATATTTAACGTGATACCAACTTTTCACAGAGAAAAGTTATTAGTCGTAAGTAGATTGGATTCTTGCTATATGACTTTTAAGATATCTGAGAGTAAAATCCCAGCTGATTTGCTTATCTTCAATTCGGTATTTTTTCTAGAATTGGTTTGGATCCCCTAGAAAACTTGAGTACGGTCATGTATCATTCAAATGTTTTCTCTTTTCAACGAGGCGTCGCGGCGCCATCCTTATAGGTACAAACTCACACATTGCAGCATTTGGCTGTCGTCAACTTGTAGGTAAATGTACAAGACTTTTGCCTTGAAATCTTCTGTGAAGTGGATTATTTATACGGACAATTGAACCTGTAAAAACCTATGGGAATACAAATACGATTTATCACAGAGAACTGAATTTTGTTGTGTGCTGTTTTTGACACGTTTATATTAGCTTCACTAAATAACAAACAAAGTAATCAAATCTTGGAAGTAAATTTTAACCTACTTCTAATTGTTGTATCGAAACGAAACTTTGTATGTAGTTCGTAAGACAATACAATAATTTGGTATCTTGTAGCTGATTTGATGATAGACTCCTTGAGTTTGGGCTCATATCATTTGTTTTGACGAGTCCAATAGATTGGGCTTGGTAACGAGAGTCTGATGATGGAGCCAGGACGTGAAAAGTGGAATTCTTTTTTATATTTTTTAGTGCGGGATAAATGTGTGTTTTTTTATCTTCACACATTCGAAAGATTGTCATCCCGGTAAAAAAAGGACTTTGACTTTGACTTTGAACTTGGCACTGCAAACGTATCGCAAATACTGCGATTTAATATTATCAATAAAGGAGACTTCAAAATAGGAGGAGGTGCTCAATTCGTATGTATGTTTTTTTGTGTGTATGTTATGCAATTTCTTAGGCAAAAAATGAAAACCGATTTTAATGTTTTTTTAATGAGTACTTCAAGGGTGTTCCCATATAAATATTATGAAAAAGTCCAGTGGGACTTTTTTAGGAGTGTCTAAGGGTAAAAAAAATTGTAACGAATTCTTATACTGGACTTTCTATCAATTTCCCCTTGTTTTAGCATTGGTATGTATCAGCCAATGAGTAAATTAGAAATAGCAGGACTATTCCTGGTACTGGGTGTTTACAGAGAGAGAGATGTGTCATATTTTATTTTCAACACATTTAAACTGAATGGATGAAACGATGTTTATGTTTGTTTATTTGTGATTTTATGGCGCGTCTGTAGGCCACGGGCGGTTAATTATAAATGATTTTCATGTCTCTTCTTCGTTTTAACTCAAACACACTCATTGCAAGTTCCATGCTTCCGGAAACTAAAGATCTTGGTCTGCCACTTCAACACAAACGTTAGCATTCCAGAGCATGCAGCTTACTAGTAATAAATCACACTGTCAGATTCATTGACGCTTGGACAATGTCGCCGTCAACAATGTCTTGTTCTGTTGAGGCTCCGAAGATGACATGAGTGTATTGGCATCATCAAAAATGGCTCGAACGTGTTTTCATACAGAAAACATACGGAATAGAATATTGTTCTTTCAATCCAATGAACAATTGTTAATAGTTTCTCATCTTTGCTAGTGTACAGTAAACTTAAATTTGTAATGTGGTAAAGTTTTCTTAAATTTTATTTTTGTTATTCCGTGCAGAAGTTTATCGAAACAAGTTATTTTTTTAAGTTTATTTCGTTGCTGTTTCGTTATTGTGAAAGTATCGCGGGGTTCAACATTATTATTTTGTATGCTCAAAGTAGGTAGATTTAGCTAGATCGTGAATAACGATTTTCATAGTTTCAATAATACTTCATTGCGATTTGCCTCGGTAAATCTAAAGCGACCCATTTCCCTAGATTTTATTTAAACGGATCCGATAGTTCATTTTTCAAACCCTGAACCGAAGTAAATATCAATAAATATGTTATTTCAACGTTCTATGAAACATATCGTGTTTGAGACGTCTGATATACATCGTTTTCATAAGCCATAACGTTCAGTGCATTTCCATTAAGCCTGTACTTAGTTAAATGTTCGCGTGTAGCACGCCACGATGCGGCAACATTGTCAAATCAATGTAGCAGTGTAGGGGACCATCAAATTTGGGCATTGACTCCGCAATTAATGCTTTAATAAGTTGCTAAGAAATTGTCACATGATATTGCATGTCACCGACATCGCTACCAGCGATGTCTTCAAATATTGCATTGTTTTGATAGCTGAACTGTTGGAGAATTTTTTTAATATCATGAAAGACAGTGGTAAAAAGTATTTCATGGCTCTCATAAATATTATTTAATTTTAATTACATTGCGTACCTAACCTAACATATACGAGATACTTTATATGTAAACGTTACGTGTATTGTTTCTAGTTTGTAATTTTTTTTACAAACATTTTTTAAACCGCAGGTAACTTTAAATACATTTTTTTTGTTGGTGATGTTTCTCACAGATATAAAGAACAAACTGCAACCCAGATTGTAGTGATAAGAGACATGGATCATCATTATATGTGGGTGCAAGAATAACAGACGACAATAGGATTGCGAAAGATAATAAGAGTAAGATTGCTACGAAACATACTACGAAAAAAACGTTAATATGCAATTTTATCAGGACCGAGGTATAACAACATCCACAATAGTCCACGAACAAATATCTGCAGAACGTCCGAACATTTTTCACACAGCCGGAATCAAACCTCCACCTCTTTTGAGTAGCACCGGCTACTCGCCCGCTACCGAGGTCCTTGATTGTAGTCAGATTGCCGAATCAACTTATAGGCGATTTCAAACACAATTTAACATAACATAAACAAATAAAATAACAACAAAAAAATACCAAAAATAGGCACTAAAAGGAGAAAAAAAAATAAGTTACAGATGATTATTATTATTATGTAGTACCTACAGATCTGTTTGAAGTTGGTGCCAAGCCAAATAGGTAGTAGGTAGATAGGCCACAATTGACCGAAATATCGGTGAACATAATTATATAAAAAACATACAGACGAACATAGAACTTCCTCCTTTTTTAAAGTCTATTAAAAATACAACATATCGCCATTATCATAAACTAGGAATTCTTACATATACATATTAGGTTGGGGAAAAAGTCTTTTCGCATTATTGTATGTATGAACTTGTAATAAAATCTCTTTGGCTATACTATTTGTATCTGGCTGGTTTTGGTATCATTAAAAGTTTAAATTTTAAAGAAGATAATTCCAAATTCAAATTAGGAAAATGTGTGATTTTTATTTGTTTTTCGTACTGTCAAGATGAGTGAATCTAATGAAGAAATTCGATACATTTTAAAATTTTACTACAAAAAAGGTAAAAATGCAACGCAAGCCGCGAAAAAAATTTGCGATGTTTATGGACCTAGTGCAGTGTCTGTGAGAGTAGCACAAATTTGGTTTAAGCGTTTTCAATCCGGAAATTTTGATGTCAAAGATGCACGTCGCTCTGGTCGCCCTATTACGGATAAAATGGATGCCATTTTTGAAAAAGTGGAGCAAGATCGGCATATCAGTAGTTACGACGTAGCTGAAGAACTGGGAATTGACCACAAAACAGTTTTGGCGCATTTGAAAAAAACTGGGTACACAAAAAAGCTCGATATTTGGGTACCTCACGAGCTCACTGAAAGAAACCTAATGAACCGTGTTCTCATTTGTGATTCTTTATTACGACGTAATGAAACCGAACCATTTTTGAAGAAATTTTTAACCATTTTTGACCTCACACATCTTTAGCCACTCAGCAAAAATTAAGAGAGTTTGGCTGGGATGTGTTAATGCATCCGCCGTATAGTCCTGACCTTGCACCTTCAGATTTCCACCTGTTTCGGTCTCTTCAGAATTCTTTAGGCAGTGTCAGGTTAACATCACGAGAGGACTGCCAAAACCACTTGTCGCGGTATTTTGAACAGAAGCCCCAAAGTTTTTATAGCAATGGGATCATGTCCCTGCCTACAAAATGGCAAAAAGTTATCGAACAAAATGGTACCTACATACTTTAGTTAAATGTAAATAAACTATATTAAAAAATGTTTTGAATTTTCTTAAAAAATGCGAAGAAACTTTTTCCCCAACCTATTATGTAGGCAGCACAAAATCTTAGCATAGGGAACCCTCATCGAGCATTCACCAAGAATCAGGGCAAAGTAATTGTCCGTCGCTTTGCATGCAGAAAGGCTAATTATCCACTAACCAGGTACAGTTCACCTGTGACCGAACAGAAGACGATATGTTCCCATGCGGCCTACGCAACTAGCGTGTAAACAGCTCAAATGAAACAGCTTAGCCGCTAACAGCAAAGATGTAACATATTCCTTTTACGGTTCAGAACTTCACATGGTCTCTTGTTTATATATGAACTAATAAATTCTTATTGAAAAATTAAAATGTAACTGGAAAAACCACACGAACCCACAAATATTAGTAATATTTTCTCAGTAGTATTGTAGTTACAATTTTGTCACCAAGCAATCAGTACAGTTGGTTCTTCAAAGGTACTTGTCTTTCTTACTTACGAAGATCCGACCATACGAGTATGATTGAATGTATGAATGTTTCATTATATTTTCACTGAACCAGCCGCTCCATTTTATATCTGTGGTATAATTATCGTGCGATTGCGCCACTCCGATCCTGCATTGTTCGACGTAATGTCTCCTCTAAATCAGAGCTCTCCTTAATATCTGTGGCCCGCGCATCACCACAGGTTAAACACTAGTGAGTACGTGAAATCATATGTAGAGTCTATTGTCGCGGTGAGTTCACACGCACTCACTAACCTGCTCCCACGATGCCAGCGGGTAGTTTAGTCCGAGGAAATACAAAGAAAACTTCCTGAATGCTTTAGATTTAACATACAACTGGAACTTAGAATTAAACGTGTCTGTTCGTACAGAACCGCTCAAAAGCAATGTTTACATGCAATGTGATTTGTAGATTCTAGCTAAAAATCATATTTCCAGAAAGAGGCAGCATTCGATAAAACTCTCAACGAAAATAGTTGTGACAGCCTTTCAATGATACCGATGGAGATAAGAGATTCGAGTTCCACAGATATTGAGCAGTTTTACAAGGAAACAATTGATTAGAGGAGTTCACTCGTTAATTTTCTGAAGACTCAGTGTCAGTGTTTTATAAGTCAGTGGCAGGAAATAGTTGTCAAGTGGTCGTCTAAGTTCGCGTGAATGTATTGTCCGGCTTTAACACTCGAACCATGTTTAAGTTCAATAATTTTGGTGTCTTATCTACACGTGTAGCGCCACTAATTGAAACGCTAGATGGTTTTGTTATTTATTTAAATAACGATAAAAGCGTAACATTTACATAACAATGCGAGGTAGAAAGCGTGACGCTGAGGATTTAATTGGTCGTGTAGTCGGTGTTTTCATATGAGTTCATACAATTTATAAGTATTTCTATTTAGTTCCATCATATAAATTCGTATTAAGTTTGGTTTTAGGGACCGTTTTAATAAACCAATCTCTTCAAGCTATTTGGGAGTGTACACTATCAGCTATACAAAAAAAACTCGAACTTTGTGTTTCGAGGTTATGTTAATCTTCCGATGAATGTTTCCTGACATCTCACGCACAAGTTTTATAAACTCGCTAAAACACGACGTAAAACGATATTGCAGGTGCAAATCATTAATGAATTGATACAAAACTTGCAGATAATAAATGCTCTCCACGTCACAAGATACAAAGTACAGTCTGAACACAATGCGAGTAAAAACTGGCTGCCGGCTCTGCGCCTGCGTCGGTTTCTTGTTTCGGCTTGTAATATAACTGGCAATGTTTAACCGAGGAATCCGTGGCATAAGAACTCTTAAGAATGAATGACTCATTGTTTTCATTTGCGTTTTTATGCCAATTAGGAAACCTAGAAAATTATTGATTTAAATTGTCACTTCTTTTGTTAATATGTCTGGAGAAGTTAACTTTATATGAAATATTGTATCGTATGTAGATGGCTGGGGTGCAGTCAATTATTTTTGCTTTTCTAGTAAAGTACAGTAACTATGCATGTTTGCTGTAATTTTATATGAACGCCATGCAATGAAAACTCGTAAGTGGTTGCAAGTAAATATCTTGCGCACGCGCGTCAGCAGAGACAGGTGCGACTTAATGTCTTGTATCAACATTCCGCAAGCACGCAATGATAGCAATGCTACTTTTTGTCGCACGGTGTGGCGCTCTTAAGATTTGCAGTGTTTAAGAGTTAAAATGCACCGTTATAAGATGCAGGTGTATCGCATTTTTTTAGTTTTTATGCATTGAGCTAAATAACAGTTCTTGTTTGCTGAAGATAATGATGGTTTTATCAGCAACGGAATCAGCATTGCATGAGACAAGGGACACAAAAATATTTTTGTATTTATATAATATAAGTATGTATGTATATCTAATTATGTTTATCTAGGGAATAGTGTTTTGTATTTTAGCTATAAAATAGCTTAAAACACTATTCCCTATATATATTTGATATAATTTATATTTTTTCTTATAATTAATGCACTAGCTCAAGACTTTTCCATACTACACATAGGTTAGCTGGAAGATAATGCTATCTAGCATTAAGTTCGCCTATGTTTAGTTGTGCAATAAATAATTTTCTATCTATCTATAAGGCGGCATGAAATATGTAATATAATTGATAATGATGGTGTGATATTCTAATAAGTCTATGCCGATGTAGTTTCTCGTAAGTACTCCGCCAAGAAAAATCAAGAAAACTTGACAAATATTGCATGAGCAACGCTAATTTTGACAATAATTTATTTTCTTATCTGTCTGTGATATTTCACTTACCGACATTATTATTAGAACAAGAGTTTTGCTTCACATACCTAACTGTGACTGTACACCGTTTGAAATGATCACAATCAAAATTCTTTTAACAAAACCCGCAACATATTCCACGTTTCTCTATCTGAAAACAATTGTTGCACTAATTGCATCAAAAAACGGTAAACCACTAGAAAATGGCATAATTGAATACAGTATTGTGATATTGTGTAGGTAAGTACTTTCTTTGGCATAAAGTCCCACGTTTTCCTTTATCGGCAGCTTTCACTGCCAGATAAGAACGAATCGACTGTAATAGCATAATCGATGAAAGTGTGCTAGAAAAGTTACAAACGCAATCTGCGACAAATCAGGAGGGCATGGAAGTTAGTTTCTGATCGTCGTTTACGTAATAACATTTGGTATGTAAGATTTGTAATACGTAAAATAGTTTTATGTAGCTAACTTAGCCCAAGTTCACCAAAATATCTTAATATTAAAGCTGAAGAGTTTGTTTTTTGTTTGAAGGCCTTAATCTCTGGAACAACCAGACGGGTTAAAAATGTTTTTTGCATTTATAGTCCAATTGTTGAGGAAAGTTATTCGCTATTTAAAATCACGCTACAACCCTTAGAAGCTGAGCAATAAAAGTAATAGCGCGGACGGGCGATGCTGGTAACTTGGTAGCAGTAGGCTAGTAGTCAGATGAAAACTGGTAACTCTCTTTAAATTTATATTTATTTACTAGCTTTGCCACGCGTATGTACAAGTTATATTTACAATTTATTGCAAAAAATACGAGTATATCATTCTAAAAAAAACAGTTAAGTAATTGTTTGTTATACCTGTTAATCACTTTATATATTTATAAAAGCCCGCATTCCTAATTAATTTAAACTTTTGTTAATCTTTATCCGAAGTATTTATGGGACCACCATGGCAATTACGGCTGTAATAATCGTTATGCGGTCTACTTGTTCCCAATTGTTGCTTGAATAAAACCAAACACAAAACATAGGCTACTCTTTTAAATTAAGATATCGTTGGTATCAGATATAATCTTTGAATACTACTGTGAAAAGGCTAGGTATCTCTATAAGACACGCACAAGATAGAAGAGGCTGGAAAAACTAAAATATCAACGGACTCTGCAATAAACGACTGTTCTGACGTTTATTGCAGAGGCCTACTAGTAACTTATGGCAATAAAAATTATCTTAGAATGATTCTGGAAGTCCAGCAAATCGATCGCAAAAAAACATATCAATCGGATAAGTAGTTTCGGAGATATTATGGTATCAGACAAACATACAAACCTCTTATGGAAAACGCATATAGAGGCTAACTACATCGTGGTCAGAAACATATTTGATTTAATAATTCAAGTCAAAAAACCGACTTCAACTTGTGTTCCAAGCACTCATTAAATATCCTTCTTCGACGAATTAGCAAGTACTTTTTTAGATTTTGGAAACTATATATCTGATCCAGATTATATTCTCGTTACAATTATTATTAAGAAAAAACATCCAGTTATCAAGTTACCCAGTATCACGGAAAAATTGAAAAAATTGAAAATTTGGCTATTGGCCACGTTTTGCATTCCAACATTGTAATGTAAATGTGACAGATAAAAGCCTACCGCCGCTTAAACCATATACGAGTATCCTCCAAAAATATATATCCTATAGTAACAGGTGTCACAACCTTAAATAAGGTCTTGCATGTTCTAAACGACTGTTTATTACAGTATTTGACGTTTTGTTGGGAAATGGGGGAAACGCGTGACCACAGGTCATCGTCTCCTGACCCTTGACAGCCACGGTGGATGACGTGATTAGCGAACAATTAATTGTATACTTGATGGGGACTCGTCATATAACACAGAAGCTTATTTTCAGTAGTAATGTTTTTATTTGCTTTGCCTTAAATCTCACGTGACCCTCTCATTCTCATTGCTGAAAGGTGTATCTATAGATGGGTAGCGACCACCATGCATACCCAACGATTACCACCTATACTGCCTGATATTTGATTATTATTATTTTAACACTAGAAAATAACTTTTATTTACTTTGTTTCAGTAAATAATTGAATTATGGTACGATTTTTTTTTGTTTTGTAATTGTTTAGAATAGTAAAAATCTCCTTACATTTATGCATAGATTATTTAACATTTGATTAACTAAATACTTTCTCATATGTGTCTTTTTAAAGTCAACGGAAGAAAACAATACACTTTTTAAAATATTTGTAAGCATGTAGTTCTCTTTTTATAATGGTCCCAAGTGGGTAAAACTATAGACTAGTGTAATAAATAAAAGATGTACTCTTAGTATCTGCAGTTTATCGTGTGACATGGTTAGCACAAGCTACGGGGTGTAGTAGACGTGTATCGGATTGCAATAAATTCTGGGGAAATAGAGGGGTTGTAGGGAACGAATATATCTTGCGCATTTCATGGATCATGCGTGTTTGCAAAATTGTAAGTATGTCGACTAAAGGGAATAGGCAAACGAAGAAACTGATACTTGTAGTAAGTATTGTCAGAAAAACGATTTTTATATAATCAATTATTGTATTTTACTTGATGACCGAGAAAATTACACTAGTTTTGCCGGACTTCAACTTCTACACTTGAAAATGGGAAAATGATTAGAAAGACAATCGCAAAAATTATACTTTATTTTCAATGCTTAGGTTAGATAAGGAAAATAAAAACGAGTAAAAAATTACTTCATGTCAACAAAAAATTGTTCATTCGTTACATTTTATACAGGGCTCGATCAAAACTGGACGATGCCACGAAGATAAAATCGCGAAGCTAATAGCAAAACAAACAGTTAATATTAACATTCTCGTCGGCACTGACGCCGGTCTGTCTCGGCGATTCATTAACTGTTGTTGGAATTTTATTTTTTTGTTATTCACAAAAATGGCGGCCGATCTCATCTCATGCATAATACATCCGGGAAATAATCGGTATCTCGAGAAAATGGCTAGAAAACTGGGGTTAGCAAAAACCCGGGTCATTATTTACCAACGAAGTAGACAGAGAAGTAAAATGACCTGAAGTTATAGTAGAGCGAGATATGAGGCATGAAATACAAATATTATTACGTAAAACGCCACATATATCAATTCTTCTACATATATCAATTCTTCTACATTGATATAGAAAAGGCAATAATTTTTGCTTTTAAATTATTGAGGTAATCTGCATTTTAAATGAAACATAATTTAATAACAAGTTTTATACAGAATAAAAGGCAAACACGATTAAGACATATAAAACTGATTATTATGTTTAGTGAATGCGAAAGTTTGGAAAATACTGAAACTTTACTCAAAATGGTATATACTATGAATTGTGAGTTTGAATTTTTAATATTTAGCACAGTTGCATGTACCATGATAAAAGTTGTTGCATATCACGTTTTGAGAAAAAAATACGTTTAGTTCCAAAAGCTAAATGAAACATATTTTGATATCAAACACCCCAGAGCACGATATGATGTAACTTTGATGATCTCAGCTCTCGGTCTAAAGTGTTTTAGGAAAAACTATCTAACCAGCGAGAGCATGAAAATGGAGGATGTGTGTTATTTTCCCATAAATGCTAGTTTATTTGTAAACTTATCTAGGACGACTTGAAAGGAATGATATAGTACTTGGACGCGCTAGGCTTTATGGCGCCGCGCCGGCTTTGTAGAAAAAAACTAAGCTGCAAAGACACTGGTATTTATTTTGGCTAAATGACTACGTACACAAACTAACACGGAGAAAGTAGGAATACTGTTTTGAGATAGTAAAGCTTTAGTTGCTTTAAGCCTGGAAGTCAGTGAGAGTGGTGGTAGATTTAGTTGCGATTTAATTTTTACTGAACACTGGCTTCTGCCCTGTTCTTAACACACGTGGTAACCGTGTAAAAGGTAGCTTGTATTATTCTAGATCACGAACTATACCTGTTCGAAATTTTCATCCAAATTGGTCTAACCATTACAGAGACATCCAAAAGATGTTTAAATTAGTAGGATAAGATAGGGTAAGTGATATAATTATGAAGATAGAGATTTCATTACTAAAAAGAAATAAAGCCGAGAACTTTTCCTTTTTTAAAGTCGGTTAAAAGCCTTTATGGGTTTTATAGAACCACGTGATTTTTTCCGCTAAATTTCTCAAATGTATTGAAAGCGATTCGACAAAACGAGGAAGTGCCTACATAATTATTTATTTAATTTACTTAAATTATAACGGTATAATTTACTTAAATTATAATGGTTGTACTACAACCATTTACATTTATATTTTTTCAACTACCTCACCGCTACTAGAAGAACTATCCAGAATAACGGCAAATTGTAAATACAAATCATATTCCGAAAGGGATTAAAGTTCTCAAAAGCCTTTTATTCCCGGATCACACGAGGCGAGTAAACTGAGACAGGATAGTAAGCTAGTAGAGTTGGTAAGGCCCGCATTTCACTTCACCAGTTTTAGTCGTACGGTGATTGCTGAGTTCAGTACCAGAAGAGTGCCAAAACAAATCCTATTAGTAAGCCTGTAAGCCTACATGCCGTCGGTTTGTGTATCACAGGGCTATATATTTTAAAGCGCAATTTGTGGTCAGTGAAATTTTTAAGTTAAATATAGCCCCTATCGTGACAAACATGAAAGTTTAAACGCATTCCGCATACAAAAAAAACGAGCACAGAATGCAACTACGTTGTTATTTATTAAGGAATTCGTGTTCATTATGTGTACGGGACTCTTGAAGCCCAAATACGACTCGCACGTTTCTGATTTTTACTTCTCACCTTACTTTATATTACGTGTAAATAAAAAACTATCAAGTTCCTGCGTTAGTTCATGGTCAGATCTTCAGTAAACAGATTGAATCATGAGATTCTCAACATCTACAACAATCTGTCAACATCTCATGCAAACGGTGCAGGTTTTTGAAACTCAAAAGACAAAAGAGTAGAGTTAATAATAGTCCCGTGTAACTCGGGCATTACTTAAAGAAGTAAAGGAAATGTCCAACATGCGACAGGTCCAATTAAAAGCAATTACCTACGAATACGATTGTGTTTTGTGCCCATTGTGATATAAATAAATTAGGGCGGTTTTGTGGTAGTTTAATACACCGTGTAATCATCAAAAGCGATGAATAGATGTTTTGAATTCAAGTAGTTTCCGCTAGTTTTGACTTCAGAATAAGTTTGGTTTGTGTAGCTATTGAAATGTGATTTGATTATGCTTTGCAGACCTTTGTATTCGTAAGTATTGGGTATTTTTTTACGCAGTTTTCTTTGCTAACCCTTTTTAAACTCGAAGGACCATTGATATATTATGGTAGTTGAACTATGCCATAGGAATCTCTAGTACCTAAGTATCGGCTGTATTATAAATTCTGAAGAAAAATAAAACAAAAATAACAATCGAAGAACATATTTTCGGAAATAGATCAAAAGTATATTTTCTAATGTTAGACAACTGCCAATGTTGCCAATGGCCTCGTAATCAAAGATTAACCAGTTCAATTTGCAAAATTGTTCCGGCCAATAAAACTTGCATATTAAACTTGCAAACTTGCACATTCATACCTATCATTATTTTAATCCTCCCCTTTCCCCCAAAACGAACACCACTATTTTCGACTCTTACAACTGAACTATAAGGTTGGTTGTAGTATATTTTTGGAGTGGTCTGGGCCCATACTCTTTATTTACGACCGCTGTGTCATGGGGTTTCATTGTAGCAAGTATTACGGTCGAGTTGCCAGGGCTTTGGGAGTTAAGTGAATTGCTTTACCTATGTTTTTCATAACGAACTAGCTTAAGATGATATATTTATTATGGCTGTTAAGAATAACTTACAATTTCTAAAAGTAATATAGGGTAATGTTGGGGAAAATAATGTTCGTATATTCTGAGTCTTTCCTACCCGATGGATCGATGCTATCTTAAGAGTTGGGGGAAGTTGGTAGCCGCCCTAGATCGTTTGGCATGGCACTCTTTTACTATGTCCAGAAGTGGAATTCTCAGATGTTGGTAATGATGATGATTCTTAGTAACATTTTGTCCTACAATCCTGTAATACCTCGAACGAGTATTAAAATGTCACAAGGATTTCGATATTTTCTTTAAAAAACGCCAATATTGCCATTGTAAGATTAGAATGCAAAGGGCAAGGTGATCGTATCGGAAATGTTGCATGTGTTTGCAACAAATGTGCGTAAACGTCAAATCACGGTGCCGACGCACACCTTGTCTGAATTAGCTGTCTATCGGTAGCACATGTCTTAGAAAAAATGCATTTACACCCGGCTAATGGTCTGCACCCTTGCTGTGGCATTGACCTTTTATCGGTTTTTTATAAAGACTTTGAAAGAAAACTAGACCACCCTTTTCTACTTCTGTCGGATATATAACCTAGAATCATTGACGTTAAATGCACTACCCTCAATGCCTAGAAGTGTAAAACAACGCTTTGGGAATATAATTTAAAAATTACTGTTCGCTTATATTCTTTTGACGGATTTCAAATATTAAGAATTAACAAAATGTGAAGCTTACAACTTCGAGGTCCTACGTGGCTGGACACGTCCTAGGCAGTTTAATTCCAATGACCTCCGCCCTTGATATTCAAAGGTAACAATAAAATGAGGATAGAAAATCCATGACGTTCGAGGAGTTTACAGACGACATAACATGGAGAGATCCAAAATATTGATCTCTGTTCAATGTTCCTTCCACGACTATTATTAGGGTAAGTACTCGTACAGGAAATTCGGGCACACGTGTGCTTGTAATAGAATGGTTACAATGTGCGAAGACACCTTGCCAACCAGATGTTATCGGCCAAATGTAATGGATTAGGTGTTTTTGTTCCGCGAAATCCGGTGAATCTCGGAACTTTTTTTACCCAAATCTAAAATTTTAGAAACATTTTGTGAAAATCCTCCGCGTCTGGTGAACGCTAGGTTAGTATTGTGTATGTGCTTATTGATGGTAATTGCATAAAAAACAATATTTTTTTGTAGTTTTGGTGCAACGTTGTGTTATTTTAGCGCGTACTTAGAATTTATACTGATTATTTACGAACCACTTCCTTGTTGAAGCGACTCCAATTAGACTATTTTAAGTGACGTTATATCTCATGATATTAAGAGCGTGTGTCTTTCTGAGGTTGAGTAGGATATCCTTTTAGGTTCTAATTGAGATGGCGCGGCGATGTTCATTACATAACGGCTTGGAATGGACATTCCAGGGTTAATAATCACTGTGCTTATTTCGGGAGAGACTATTGTCCTGAGATTAACTTTGATAAGTAAATGTCTGACATTTTAGGGGTGCGAAGGAAAATTACGAAACGAAATCCTTATAGTTTCGTCATGTCTGTCTGTTTGTGTATCCGTTCGTGTATTAAACCGCGATTTCTCAGGACCTCCTTTAATTTGAGACGCCTCAAACTAAATTGAGACACAGTTTTGTATATGTATGTTTTTTATCTCAACAACAAATAATACAAAGGAGTTACTTTTTCGAGAGGAGAGGGGTATCATTGAATAGGTCCCGAAAATCATTTTTTGTTCAAACCCCTTAGAGAGCAAATAATATGATTCAAAGTAGCTAAATGTTTAACATTGTGTAGAAGTATAATCAGAAAAAAAAAATAGTTCGATGAAGTATTAATGATAACTTCAGGGGATATAAAACTTCGGGATCCTATCAAAGCGTGTCTCGACTCGGCACATTATTTAAGCCCTGTTCCATAACAGGGCTTAAATAATTATCCATAATCTACAATTTTGCAATTATAATTACAAAATTGTAGATTATGGATAGTTATCAACAAACTACTATTTATGAAGTCAAAACGTGTACCATCCTAAAAAACTAAATGTACCAAATTTACTAACTAACAAAAAAACTTTTCAAAAACTCACGTCATCGACTGTCATTATCATATCAGCAAATCGCAAACATCTAATTTCTAAGCTTACAGTGAATAAACAGAATTCAGGGATATCTACTGTAGATCGAAGCCCAAACTAATAGATAATGCTATTAGGTGAATTTAGGTGTCGTATCTTGTATTATCGATCGACAGATAAGATTTATGCTGCATAGTATCTATAGATAAAGCATTATACCAGTACTGGCAATGGAATAAAAGAGATGCATTCAGAAACACGGCTACAGCTAATAAAATACACAGCTGAAGCATTTGGTAAAAAACAGATAGAGCATCATCGATAGTTGAGTTTATGGAGTTTTTGTTTGTTAAAAAAGATTTTACTTAACCCGTAACTTCTATAGTTTGGAGAACCCTTATATTCGTCTTTGAACGAATACCTGTTATTTCAGAGCAAAAACAAAAGAAAAATAATGACTTCATCAATCAACTTATCCAATATCCATGGTTTATCAGCTACACGTTCATTCATCCAAATAATGTAATATTATCTTACTAACATTATTGTGCGAAAGTTTGGATGCTAAGATATTTGTAGGTTGAAGTAATCCTCGTATACAAATAAATAACGATGGAACCTATTTGATAAAAGAAACAAAAAAATACAATAGGTAACTTTTAAGTTTTCCGTATTCAACAAGGAACCCTTATAGTTTATGCCATGACCTTCGGTCTATCCGCGGCTTAGCTCTTAGAATCCAGTATCACTTGTTATGCTGAAACACTTTCAGAAGATCCAATTCCAAAAATGGCACAGTGCCTAACTGTCTCAGAATAATAGTTAACATTGTCTAGTTGAAATGCGAATTTGTTATTCATGAGCACTCAACTTCTCACTTGCTTCGTCTCCAATTTCAAACCATTTTTACAATTTTCATCTTGTTATTCGCCCAGATGCGATACCCGCTGTATAATTCTTACTGATAGTCTGCGAGTATGAACGCGAAAAAAATAGCGGCACTAACTTCAAGAGTGAAGCACAAAAAGTTAAGGCTCGTAAGTTCGTGAATATGTGCCTAACTCACGCACACACTCATAAAATAGTATGCCGCTCGGCCGCCATTGCTAAAAATGATAGCGAAATTCTCACGCACTTTGGCCGATGCTTCACTTTGCAATTTCTTTTTTCTCGTCCTTGGAATATAAATATCACAGCAGATAACTTGTATTCAAATAACCACGTAACATTAAGCAGTAAAATAACCAATTAAAATATCTAATAGTGTAAAAAAACCCTCCTCAAAAGAGCTAATAAACCGATATCGGTCAAACATAATAACGATATGGATAAACACAACAAACATATTGTAAACAAACTTGTGATTTACGGCATGTTTGATAAAAATAGCAGTTAACCAAAATATAGCAGTTTGTTAAGGAACAAGTAGCCAACTGATTACAACAACTCACTTGAACCTTGTTCCAAGGCGGTAAGGGTGTTTCACATTTTTGAGAGGTATAGACATTTCAACAGTCTACCAGATGTTATGGTACGGTTCTGTTTCGAGTGTTTTCGTTTCGTAATTAGTTATTGATGGGTCCCGAAAGGTTCGTGATACGTAGAACATCTGCGAGTGATACTTGAGATACAAGTTATAGCATGCTACTTTCTTTGCGATGGAATTATGAAATACATTCCTTGTAGCAGCATTCTATAAAATACAACAACAGTAACCACATGACACGGAAACACTTACCTCATGGTACACGAACCTAATCCCTTTCATCCCAACATCGGTGTCCTTTTGGGACATTGCCGAAAATAGTAATCGGACGGCAAGGAAATAAAAACTGTAGTCTTCGCTGTCCTATGGACAAATTCCAACAATAAAAGAATATAAAAGTAGGGCAGCGGAAAGATTATTTTTCCGATGTTTTTTACGTTGTACCTAAATTGTCAGACAGAATTTACTTAATTTACACCGGAAACAGGTTGGCGGAAGGCAGTTTTAGAAGGGTTTTTGTGAACTGTTGAGGGGTTTCGTCGGCAGTCGTAACTTGACAGCGAGCTGGGGTATAGAATTACCACTAGGTAAAACAATACCCCACAACACCATGCACTTTGGAATATGCCTACGTATAGAATAAAATAAGCGTCGATTTGGCACAAAGAAATAACAACTGCACTAAAAAGACTCAGGCGTGTCTTAGTGACAGATTTCTGAAAATGTCTATAACACGTCTGTACTTGATAACCGGCTCATATATCTGAGTAGATCTGTACCAACTAGCTCAGCATAGATTAGTTATATTACCACTACCTTACGCTGGTTTTCAGCTGGAACCATAAAATGCAGAAGGAAATAGAAAACATCTGTAGGTATTTAGGACATAAGCATTGAAATGATCGTGGTTTGGTATAATTTTAGGATATTATTACAGTTACTATACCACGACCGTTAAGTGTGGTCGCGGAAGAACCTCTAAACGGTCAACGAAACGTCACCAGGAAGATAGTAAAGTACGTGGTATATTCGTAATAATACCTTAAAATGGTGTGTGGGACGACATAATAAAAGAGTACTAATATCATGTTCTCAGACCATCTCGTATTGACGATTTATCAAAATAGAATCAAAAGCTCAATTCCTCAAAAAGTCCTGCAAAGAAGACAAAAAATTTCTGGTAGCATGGCGACTGACGCTTGGTCACAATAAACTGTGTCCTCGTCAGCCATGTTGACATCACGTGTGGAGGGGCTTCTCTAAGAAAATTAATAACAAATCCTCAATAAATATCACAAACGACCACAACTTCTAAAAGAAGTATACTGAAGTTAGTAATGCTTCCTGCTAAAGCCATACATATAAATCGTATTGCTATACAATTCCTTTGGTCTCCAAGTTATGAAAGTCATAATCAATACGTAGAAGTATCCATTTGTCAACGAGAAAGCATGAAAAACTACGTTTCTCTTGATCTAATTTTGAAACAAAGAAAAAAATCAAACAGCTGTAGGAGCTTCCGTTCTGAAAACAATCCGAAATAAATTAACGTAAGAACCGTGTCATTTTTTTATTTGATTAAAATTAGTTTTTACAAAGCGTGGCACTCAACATCTGCGATAAAAAGTTCTGATATTTTTTATTTAGATTTTAAAGCCCCTTTGCATTCGGTCTTAAAACTTCATTATTTTAAATCCAGGTGATAAATCGACGGAAGCTACGGTCCCCTACGAGACGTCTCAAAATAATCTTCCAAGTTTTTTATTCAAATTTTTTAATACATCTAAATATAAATAGTGGGACTCAGATGGGTGCAAAACGATAAAAATAGCTCATATTTGCTTAGGGACGTTTTAATGTATGTAAGTTGGAAGCTAATCGCTGTAACTACTGTAAATAAATGCTTCGCAGAGATTTTCAATTTGTGATTGAAAAAGCAATTTTTGTCTAGAGATTCCCGATCGATACGGGGAACAAAGCGGAAATGACCTATTAGATAGCAGCTGTGTGCGCGTGCGCAGCTGCCGCCCGAATTTCGCTGAGAGATCGCGAAACACGCGCCTTCCGCTTCCGGTCGATTGTACTTGCTCCTTCACTTATGGGCACTTAAGGTGGACATGAATTGACATACCAAATGCCGCGGTTAAATAATCCAAAGCGTTTTCTTTCTTTGATCGAGTAACGGCCACGACATTTTAGCAGATGCTGCTTTTTAATACCGACCCATTGAGGCGTTTATGTTTTAAGCTAACTGTTGATATTGGTTGGCATAGTTTGATTTCAGTTTGACTGTAGTTTTTCTTTTCTTGCAAAAATTATAAACAGATAGAAAGGTAGAAGAATAAAAACAGGTAGGTCGCTGTTCTAGGTGACAACAGCTCCTGACTGCGCTCTATGGAGTACGGTACCTGAGCATACTGAGCAACGGTGCCTTTTGTCGACCGGTATCTATTGTCTAGCGAACTAGATGTGCCACTACCGTAGACAAAAAACTACTGATACATGAGAGCAGTTTTGAATGCTTTTAGACCTGTTTTCCTGAGGGGAAGGACACGGATTTCCACTTACTACGATCCTTGTACATAGAATGAAAGACACGGTAATTAAGTGGAATGAGTTTTTCGGGGTAAAAATTGAATGTTTTGAAAGACTCTACTCTTTACCTTAATGGCGAAATACTTCAGTTAAAGTCAAGTCAAAATTCATTTATTCATTAAAATTACAAGGATCACTTTGAAACGTCGGAAAGAAAACAAGGCTTTTTATTCAATAATCCTTTTACAAAACAATACCTACATTTTCTTTCGAGTTGGCGCATTTTCAATCTCAAGAGTTTTTGTCATCTAAATAATCAGAAATTTGATGCCTATATGTATGCCTACAGAAATAAATTTGAATTAATGTATCTACAGTCCCGTTTCCACACGAATCGAATAATTTCCTAACACCGGTTGCGACCGCTGGCTAAACAATGAGGTTCAGGTTCAAAAACTGCACATCATTCCGTAATGGCCCGTGCCAGAACTATCTATTCTGTGTCACATTTACCATAGTTATCGGAGCGTTAAATATTCCGGCAGGTGTAAAGAAATATTACAGCGAGCACAGAGAGTATTTCTGTGACCACAATGTGGCTTTGAAAGGTTACGCCGTGTAAAGCGAGGAATGACGCCAATTTTGAAGCTTCTTTATTTTTGTATATTTATTTGATGTATGGAATAAATGAGTTTAATTAAAGGAATTAAAAGAAGTGGATAACCCTTGTATTTAGTATAGCGGCCTTCGTAGCTCAATTTTGGCAATTCATGAAGATAATTAGACACCCTGTAAAAGAATTGCGTTCCTACTGTAGCTCGTCTGGCTGTCAGATCAGACAACAAGTTTAAGGAATAAACAGGACGGTCAACACTGAAGGCATCGTTTGTTGGATTAGTTTGGAGTTATTTTATGTTAGTGCGCTATTAACTTTTATATTAACATTAGATTTAAACTATGACTTTGCAATTTGATATTTGAGTGTTATGTTTGTTTATAGTATCGTCTCCATGCAACATCTGTTCCACGATTATGATAACAGGTTTAAGCATTCATCTGTAATTTTGTGGTCACCAACTTAAATGTACTATTTTGGCTCTATAATATATGGATACGGAATGCAGTTAATGAAAACAATGGCCACTGCATTCTTCGTAACCAATAAAGGCACAAAAATGGGTAACTACGAATATTCACACATCCATTTTGAGGTATTGATCCAAGATGTATGAGACAAGTGAGAATTCCTAGTAATTATTTTAGCTTTTAGGGATGTTTCATTATTTGGAAAGACATTCCTTCCTAAATAACAAAGACTATTCTGCTAACATAAATTGTTTTTAAACTTTTTTCTTAAACTAAGAATTAAAAAAGGTATTATTGCAACTAAACCTTTGCCACTTTTTTAAATAATCAACATTATTTACGTATATTATAAACAAGGCAATCATCAACATTTAGACAAATGGAGCGATTTTAAAAATTAACACATGCTGATTTTATTTGATCAATATCTCAAGGTAATTAACATTCATATTCTGAATAATTTTTTATTCAAATTATATGAAGTCCTCGGGGAGGACGGAAAGCTGCGCCACACGTGCTCATACGCACCTGCCGAGTGCCGACACACCCCTTGTATCCCTTGTATTGCGAGAAGACTATTTTATGATATGTTAATGAATCTTATAGAAACTCTCCTCGGTGCTGGTTCTGAAACTTTAAGCTGCTGAATTGGTCAAACCTCTAAGAAAAGCTGTGAAATAATTAAATGCCTTTCCATTGTTGTACTCAAAATGTGTACATTTTGAATAGAAGTCAATTTTGATCATAGTCAAACAGTTTTCATTTAAATCACAAGGGTCATTTAGAACCGTCCACTTATGACCTGAGTGAAATCAAGATTTTGATAACAGAATTTACGTCGATTCCTCGCGACCAAGCCTCGAATAATCAGGCAACAAATGTTGCCGCTGTTTTTTTTCTTGTGATCATATATTTTTATTTGGTGTAGTGTCATTCAGACAAGGTGTGGGAAATCAATCGAGAAAGTGTTAGATTAGCACAGAATAATAATCAATAATACTCATTAAATTACTTTAAAAGATTCAACCAAAACCGTAAAAAAACTTTCATAAAAAACGACAATATACTTGTACAAACAGATGTTGAAAACTAATTATAATTTACACAAACCCTTTTTGGTGTTCAAGTTGTAATTAACTTCTTTATTGCTATCGTCAACCCTCTCTGTCGATTTGCGAAGACTATAAAATAATTACCGTGTTTAATTATTTATTACAAAGTGTTGTTTTATGATTACACAAAAGTTATTTATTTAGTTGACATGGCTTCATTATTTTTATACTAATAACATTTCATTTGCCGCAATATTGAATTACGAATATCATTGGCGTAGTGCAGGGCCACCCCTCACCAGTTCTCAAGCTAAATACATATAAAGCAGCAAACTTTATGTCCAAAAGCAAACTACACTCGAGTGCAATGAATCTGGATCGGTCACAAACAAAAACACCTATATCTCCGAAACACTTATATCCCAGGAACACCAGCAATAACAAGTGTTTTATCGACTACTCATTACCACCCGAATGAAATCTTTTAAACTTGATTGCTGACGTTTTCGCATCAACAATGATATTTATTTTATGTTAAGTACCCAAGTATTCATTATACCTGTTCTGTTCAAAGAGGTAATAAAAAATGAGTACTCACAAAAATATGAGAAAATCACATTTCTGAAACAAAATATTGTAAATTACAGTTTTTGAGCATATTACAACTCTTAGGTCGGAAGTGCGAACGTACAATGCGTAGCTATAGTTATTTAATCTGTGTCTAAGGGCTCATTGCTCATTGCACTTATAGGGATAGGGACAATAGGGACGGAAGTGGCTATGTCCGCCGGATGGAGACCACACAGCACTACCAATTGGGAATTCAAATTAAAAGGAAATTGGGAATGGTTGGTGTGGTGGCTCTACCTATATGTTAGTCTCGGGTGTAATTGGATAGAGCAACGTTTTTTAGAGAACTGAACGATGTCCAGAAACACGAGTAGCATAGGATATGACTAAAAATTTGTGTTTCGAACTTTTGATAAGTCTTAATTAATTTTTGTATAATCATAAAATCTCCGACGTGTTTTCCATCATCTAATGCAGTGCTGTCTAGTGATCCTTGAAGACATGCAAACCAATTACAATCCGTTAAGCCGATTCGGAAATAAATGGTAACAGACAGACAAACAAATAAACATACTTTTACGTCAACACATATACACGGGCTCCTGACGTCGCTAGTAAAATGAAGGGATACAGCCTCACAGACAGGCACACGTCACACACGTCCCAAGCTAAGAAAACAACCTTATACATATAGTGAGAAAACTTCTTTATAAATTCAACTTGAATACTATTCGGATTTTATTGTAGCTACGGAAAAATAGTCACCAAAATGAAAAAATAATCTGCCGTTCCCAAATCCAACACTACTCTTTCCCACGGGTTTAAACAATTGCATTTCTTCGCCCAAAATCATTACGTGATTGTATGCAAGCTCAGCAGCTTAGGTGTATCAATGGCAGCAATAGTTTATTATTGTTTATAGCCTTTTGTGACGCCGCCTACAATAAAAACGTAAAGTTTGTCAGTCGTGTGCTCATTATGAAGCACGTAGGGAAGAATTAAATAGAGAAAACAGTAGGACAGCTTGTTAACTTCAATAATTGTTACCATTAAAGTTACAAATACATTTAGCGCTGGCAATAAGAAAATTTAAGAAAAAAACTGTAGCTGGACATGGTATCTTTAGTGGTCGTGTAGCTAGGTTGTTACAATTATGTGCGAAACGGCTTGGCTGATTGTAAAACTGTTTCATGGAATTGTTATGAAGTTGTATGTGGAGGCAATAGATGATGGAATGTGAAACGGCAGAACCGATTGTCATTCAGTTTTTCTATAATTGTTTTTAAAATATGTGATTAGAGTATTTTACTTGTTAAAATATATCATTATCATCGCTGCTACTGTCGCTGTCTTATTACGAGTATATTGAAGAACTTCTGGATATAGCCCCAATTGAATTTGTATAAAGTTTTTGTCTATTTCGTAGATGGCTTCAGTATAGTACTTTTCAAACTTTCGCGATTAGATAACATAATTATAAGTTTAACGGGTCTTTATCGCGTTTACCTTTTTTATTATATTCCCGACGTTTCGGCTGTTGCTGTTGCAATGCGTTAAACTTATAATTAGGCTTCAGTATATCCAAGTTATATCAGTAGATGTGTGAAACTCGTAAATAAAATAAACCTGCTGTCTTCTCAAAGCTATGTTTAGAACACGGTATTACTAGTATTACTTTGTCCAGGATAGGCTGTTTTAACCCAAAAATCTCACGTTTCGTCCAGTATTGTAAATAGGTGTTATAAACTTTTGTCCTATTGTTCCGTTCGTAACGTAAACAATTGTAAAAGGTTTTAATATTTGTAAATGGTTTGTAAAAACTTTGTGTCATTGTTGCGGAAATGTGCCACAGTGTAAAGGAATAGTGCCAGAGTTGTGAATGAATTCATTCATGATATCCAAGTATCAGTAGTGCAGTCACGTCTGACAGGCGGCGGCGGCGAGACCGGTTGCTATTGTAAATGATATTGATGGCAAAGAGCATGTTGCTTACAGATATACTTTATATTTTGAAAATTTAAATAACCAAACAACCCTGTCACAGTCTCTTTTCGTAAAACATACATATGTACTGCAAGTACAGCAGCTCAAGTTTTGATCATATATTTAAAATGAATCATTTCTATGTTTTATTAGTAAAACATTTACAGTTACGTTTGGATTCTTTGTTAATACGTTTTTCAAAGTTTGCATGGAAACTAATAAAGATTTATGTAGCATCAAACTTGTACATTTGAGAAGAAAGTCAATGTAAGTGGCCATTCTAGAGATGCCCTTTGTGGGGCAC
Source organism: Perizoma affinitatum (assembly GCA_961405105.1). Lineage (NCBI taxonomy): Eukaryota > Metazoa > Arthropoda > Insecta > Lepidoptera > Geometridae > Perizoma > Perizoma affinitatum. Next base: position 4,986,036 of record OY560199.1, read on the forward strand.
AGCTCATATCTAGAATTGGAACTAGAAAAAATAGAGAAATGGAGCATTGGTTTTGTGCCTTTGGTTGTCCAGTCGTTCGAATACTGTTGATGTATTCAGCCTTTAGATATCTCGTTTATCAAAACATACTAAAATTGTATAGTCCACAATGGAGAACTAGAAGTGGAGAATTAGGTAACCAAAATAAATTTAGAACGTAATTATAGATGAAGACAACACATCATTTAATTAACATCGATTTTACAGAGTTTAATCCGAAAACCATATAAAGCTGACAAAAATCTCTATAAGTTGTGCGCATCTTTTTTGTATTATTTTCTGTTTACTCTTTGTCAGAAGTGAATGTGGTATCTACCAACACACAAATCAGTTTTCTGCCTACGAAGCCTACCTACTCGTACGTCAGTACGTCCGTCCGGCCCACAGCCTTCCGGTGACTCACTATCAATGAAATTCCCATAATTCGAATTAAATACCGGAATGAAGAGTTTGAAGTAATGAATGAATTATGAACTTGTCAGGTTTAATTTTTCTGAATGTACGTAAGTTTTTTCTTGCAAATATATCTTTTACCTATTCGTAATTAGTGTTAAATTAATCAAAATTACCCCTGTTCTTTGAAAAGGTTGAGAAAAAACGCATCAAAATAAATATTGCTAAACAACAACTTCAGATGGTCAGATCTATTATAGCTCTTTTTCTACATTCTACTGAACTAAACTGAGAACCGCGGTGCTAATCTAAAGCAATGCTGCGGGTTCCAGACAAACTGATTTAATAAATGAGCTATACTAGAATTTCAAAGCCCCAGGCTCTTTCTGATTAAAAGTAACACATTTTCATTCACTTCTAATACAATACTGGTGTAACGTACACTTGTGTAAGCCGCGCACGCGCCTTCTTGTTGTTGTTTTGGTGCGTCGCTCCCTTTGTCCTCTATTCACGACCATTCACTATATCAAGTGCATCCGTACCACGGAAATTATTAATGACATAATGAGATCTAACCAGGGACCATGGAGTGAAAAGCATGAACCCGCTGAAGAGTAAGCCTTATGTAAATACTTAAAAAAATATTGCGTGAGACAAATAACTGACAATCGACGCACAGCCTAAGCCGTAAGTCTTGGAGACCTGAAATAGTGTGTGAGGAGGCACATAGAAAGGCTTTTTTTAATGCCATCTCTAAGCGGGAAGATGAAGATTGTATGGAAAAAAAAACTCCACGCGGACTAAGTCGCGGATGTTTTACTAGTTAATTAAATTAAATGATTATATTTTATAGATACTCATGAAATACTGAAAACACAGCTGTTTTAACTTTCTAGCTAAACTAGACGGACTAGACTTCTTTGAATCGGAGTGAACGATATCAGTATAGAGAAAAAAATCTTCTATTCAACAATGAAAGAACCAGTGTAGTGCAAGGAATAAATGCGCCTCTCAGAGAGGCTACATTCACTAGGAATGATAAGAAATAAGTATTTAATGTGTAAACCACTTGATAGAGAAAAACTGACTAACTCTCTGTCCCCATATGCCACTTACCATGCGTACAGAAAGAACATACTCGTATTGTCACTATGAAGCAATTTTAGCACCAATTAGGATAAACCGACCACTTCATAATAAGTAGAAGCCGAAGGAGCTAAATGGTGTTAAACAAAAAGTATATACTGTGTGGGAACCGCCTTTAAAAGTTTACGTTTCTCATGTCAGGGGCCCTACCAGTACGAATCGTGTCCTGATTATGCATATTGTGCAGTTTTCGTCAACTATGTAGATCGATAAGATATAGTATGGTTGGTGGGACCTAATACAAGGTGACCAAGAAATAACTTTTGACATGTCAAACGAACAAATTAGCATTGCCATTCAGCGTGGCAATGCAGCCAGCATTTTGGGGATGTTTTGGCTGTTATCTATTGATCGTTCTCAATGGTCTTTAAATTGCTAGACTGATTCATCTGTATATTTTGAAACTACGCTGTTGTATTATTTAAAAAAAAAAGTACGTGTCGTACTTAAATGGTAACTCATAGCAGTTATATAGGCTAGACAAAGAGTTGTTGCATTAGATTAATTTTGGTTTTCTGGGAACTCTTAGATATTACAAGCCACAAATCAAAGTTGACAAGCCTTTGGTTTAGACAATTGTTGATGAAAAATACAATGTGGTGTATTGATTTAAACTGCATTTAATTATTTACTACTAATAATTTATTTAATGCACGATACACGCGTACCTAATCTATACATTTTTTGCCTTTCAATTTAGGAACTTGGAGCTACGAGCACCAACATGAAATCACACCAGAAGATGGTGGTAAGGCTCCAGTGCTCCATTTTTCGCACTCCACTCGCGAAACAAACAAAAGCAGCCTTGCATCAATTTGTGCTTAAACTTTACAACTTGAACAATGCATTTAACACGATTTCATTTCAAAAGATTACAACACGCGATGGAATGAGTTATAAATGCTGCAAGGTATGTAGGGCGCAGACAACGGATGAATCGGTTTTTTTTAAAGATTTTTTTTCGGAAGTTATATGGTTGATAAATTATAACATACTAGCAATGCCCACAAAACATTTTTTCGTCTACTTACGTTGCAAAATTGGTTTCTACAAAAGGCCTTTTTATTTTAAAGGGATAATAAATAGGCTTTGCCCACCCTGAAGGTTTATTCTATGTAATGAAGAAATATTTTTTGAAACCGGATGAGTAGTTACGGAGATTACCCTCCTGCATACAGACTTTACCTCTTTATATTATTATAGTATAGATGTTTTTCTAACTGCCACAAACAAAACTAATTTCGATTAAAAAAATTAGTAAGTCGTTATTTAGGCTACAGCCTCTTAAAGTTAAATGAGTAACTCTTCGAAATTATCGAATAGAATGTAATTAAATCATTTAGGAAACGACTAGGTAATAATTACATACAAATTATTTGTAACACATGTTTTTTAGTAAGGTTTATTTTCTATGGAGTCAGGACGGAGGACAAAAGGACGGTATATCTATGGTGTCTGACTATAGTTTGCTATAGTTTACTATAGATATAATGCTATCTTGTGTAATTCATACATCAATTACACAAGATAGCATTGTATCTATTCATTTATACAATTGGTACTCGTTTTTTATTTTGTATTGTCGACACTATAATTTTCATTGTTATTGTTAATTTGAGTATTGACAAACTTTTTGCGTCATACTCTATTATTCTATGGGTACCTAATTAATTAGTATTGTAGGGGTGGCTTCGAATGAAAAATTAAACTGGCACAGCTATAAAAACAAACACACACACAACTATAATAATAAGATATACATGATAGGTATCCTTAAATCCATTCTTGCCACGTCCTAACATATAATTGACCCATCATCACATAACATTACTCGTACATCCAAGCATTAAAGGTTGCATTGGAACGTTTCATAACAATATGATTCTAGAGCATACCGACTTCCTACAGCGGTGTTACTTAATCGTTTTGAGCAAGTCCAACCCTAAATTACCCTATAAAATTGGGTATCACGATAGTTTCAATTGTATCTGAGTTTGACTAAAGTTGAAAGGGTGATAGAACAGTTGAAAACAGGCATGTAAGTAAACTCTCTGTGTACGGTCACCGAGACTGTCCAAACAAAACGATCCTCGATCCTGCTACAGGTTACCTCATAGTTACTACAGCTAGGGGTGTGATCTGTAACCGAGTCCTCTCCATTACCTCCCGACTCGTGGGAAACGTGGGAATGTGCTCACAGTAAATTATTAACAAAAATATTGACCCGTTGGCTACTTATGAGATTTGACCACTTGTTTGCGCAGACGGGTTGCCGCTCCCAACAAACATGGTATAGGGTTGTGTCACTAATTCCCACTCTGAATATATAATCATTTTATGTACAGTCTGGATATTATATACTTTTATGTATATATGTACACTGCCATCATTACAATGATTTTTATCAGAAAACCTGCTATCAGTCCGATTAAAACGTACGTACGTTTTGGTGGGGCCGAAATCATAATTTATTTACCTAGTGTTAATAAACGTGTGTTGAAATCCGTAGCACTAAATAGCTCTCAAGCAAGTTGAAGCATATAGCTCGCAGAGTACGAATCGCCTACGACGTAGAGTAGGAAGGCCGTCCACCTGATAAATAAATAAACCGACACCCTAAACTAGAAATGCCTGTGTCAAGGTTATCAGTAACTACGAGTACCGTGATACCACAATACCCAGAACCGACACAAATATCTGCAGAACATGCAAATATTTGTATCGCAGCGGAAATCAAACCTGCACTTCTTGCATCGCAGCCGGCAAATCTCGAAACATGATGAACGAATGAGAAGTTAAAGATTGCAGAACCTCGGTGGCCTAAGACCATTCATTGCCAGGCATTCTTTGGGGAGGCATGTTTCCTGCAGTGGACAAAGGCTGATGATGATTACTAATCTAATGTCACGCTTGTCAGCAAAATCCAAAGACTTGGCGAAAGCTATGGCAGCCCTACAGAAACTGGCTGTGGAGAGGACGTGTCGAGAACTATTTTTGTAAGTTTATGGGAAAACTTTGAACTCGTGGTTGCTTGGTCGGTCAACATTTGGTGTTTGATTTTTATGGGAATTGCCTACTTGAACGTGATTTGTGGAGTTGGGAACTCGTGCGAGAACAAGTATATTTTTTTCAGGAAACAATTTAAAACCAACTTCACATAACGGCAAGTTAAAAAAAGTCCGATATTAAATTTCATCCCCCATTTTTTCACCATTTATACCTTAATAAATACTAATTAAAAAATAATAATTAAAATCGGTTCACAATTGGCGAAAATATCACGTAACATACACACAAAATAAACATACAGGTGAATTAAGAAACTGCTCCTTTTTTTTAAATTGGTTGAAATTAGCGCGAACAATACGATATGAAAATGATAAAAATATTTCCGTTTAGGCAACGCTAGACTATTGAACTTTGCAAGACCGTTATTTTTTGCCGCTAATCGTTCATAATAATGAATGTGGCGCTCTGAAGATAATCCGCTAATCCATTCATTAACATTAATTGGATGAGTTCACGTGGAATCAGACAACTAAGCTTTTGTTTCCATTTACTATGCGCTTCCTGAAATATCCATATTATAACTGACTCATAAGAATTGATGCACGGTACATCACTACCATTCAGCCCCTCAATTCCACAAATGGTTATAGGAACGAGAAAAAGGCACTCATAATGGCAACATTGCAAAGCCTGGCAAAAAGCCAGCCTTAGCAATGTTCAAAAACTTTAAAAAAGGAATATCGCAAGTTTCCACTATTCATCAAGTTTGATAAATTTTTTTAGGCAGTTTTTAGGAGTTATTGACCACCTCACCTATAGTTTTCAGACGGCAAATAAATATTTAGGGGTTAACAAGAGTAGCATATTTAGCGATTAGTAAATTTTGACGTTTTCGATAGATGTCAGGTTTAGGGGATGCTAGTTCATTTGAGCTAGCAACCAATAACTGCTGTAGATATGAGCCGCGTCCTGTTGACGTTTCTGGTATGAGAAATTCAGAGAAACCAATTTGCCTGTTCACAAGTTACTCGTATAATGTAATGAAGGTAGGCACGCGCGTAGCTATGACGATGGCAATCATCCAATTGATCAGGCGCAGCAGGATTCCTCATCATCCAATCACTCGGCGCCCGACCTCCGCTTTGTGTAAGGTCGAGTAATATCGGTAATTTCCTGCCCTAATTGTACATGTTGATTATGTTAGGAAATATTGTTTTTGTGTTCGATATTGCTGCATAACTTATCGATGCCTAACAATTTTTGTCCATTTGACTGAAATATTACGTCACGCCGCAGCTGGCCGAGATCGGTGTTAGCTTTGTAGTTTCAAAAAAAAACACGCTCACGCCCGTCATTTATATGTTTTTTTTTCTACTACTAGTAAGACTTCGGTTAGTGTTCCAATAAGAGGCGCCTCTTATTGGAGCCTTCAAATGTTTCCTTCTAGGGCGTGCCGGTTTCCTCAAGATATTTGCTTTGGAGTTTTGACCCCATGTTAATATACTTTACAGTTTTATTTGGAGAAAAGGCTTATTTAAAATAACTTACCGTTATCATGTCAGAGTAAGTAGTACCTATATTAAAGTCACGGGACCTCTAAAACAATACGGTGGTAAACTGGTATTTTTATTGCGCAATTAAACAACTTCCTTGGTTTGTAGATAAGTTTTTACTGAAACCATCTTTATTAACTGCATAAAAAGTTACTAAATCGTTTTTATTTTCATTCTGGCGCCAATTGACAAGGTCGTTTGGAAAGATCTTAGTCGGTATCCACCAAAGCTAACAAGATACCTTGAATATATTTGGGATCCAAAAGAGTTCAATGATTGGTCTAAGACCAGCCAAATCAGCATATTTCCCGAACGACTTTGTAACGCAACAGCATATTCCTACATGCAGTATTACAGGCTCTATACTGAAAAGTTGGGACCAACTTTCCGAGTATATGGACGATGAAAAGTATAAGAAGTCAGTGTTTGTTTTAGATTTACAGAAAAATATAACTTACCTAACTAACTTCAACATTAAACTAGGAAAAAAAACAGTTGTAGTAATAGGATTTCAGGTGGTTTAATTACGTAATTAGGGTAAGGTACCAGGTTAAGGTACCTAAATTTAGTTTTTAGTTATATTATTCGTAAGTGGGCTGTACATTCCTTTTATTTTAAATATATATATATTTGATTTTGACTTGACTTTAATTTACTAGATTTTTCAGTTTTGTCTTACTACTGGGCAAATCTCTCAAAAATATGAATCGATATGTTTGAATTAGTTACCTAGTTGGCAACTCTATAGCCGTTATGATTGGATGATTGGTGGCGCCGCGACGCGTCCTGCGGATGATCACAATTACTAATCATAACATAAGTATGAGGCAGATTTCACACATCAGGACATGACTATTAAATCCAACGACTTGTGAAATCTGTTCCAAGTGCGTAGTTGTCATAGATATAGCAGTGCGGTGAATGTGCATATTATTATGAGGTTGCATCGTAATAACGTTTGAAATTTGGTGTCTATGCTAACGAATGGTTTAATGGTCATTACATTTCCTATAGACCTGCTAAACGCAATAAAATAGGTAGATATGTCCGGGGTGTCTTATTTTGGCTCTGATAATGAAATAGAGAGTTCAACATGACAAAAAAAACTGCATCAAAAATTGGGGGAAATCAAAACACGTCATAAATCAGTAAATCAACTCATCCACCTGGTCATAGTACCGTTACTACTTTTCGCTCGAAGCTCAAGTGGCTCCCTATTCGTCTTCGCCGAAATACACACATCCTTTCCCTCCAACATCCTCGAAATCCCATGACATAATTCTATTTAAAAGAGCGATTTTTTCACAGCTCCCATCCCACCCTTGTCCTTTGAACATCAGAAAACATCTTACTGGAAAATCCTGCACTCGGCACTAGGTTTTATGATATGTATATATGATATGTTATATATATATATATAATCTGTAGGTATGTATCTTAACATATTTATTATAGATAAATGTATGTTGTAGTAAATATTATTTTATTATTATTTTATGTACACCCCGCCAGTCTCATGATCTCTTTTTATCCTCTCCATCCAAAGGTTGCGATAAGACCGCCATTGTACTTTTATAAGAATAAGATTTTGTTTATTATGTTAACTTCCGTTCGGCGTCAAAATTATTCCATCTCAAAGTGAATGCACACAAATCCTTAAACGATATGTATGAGACAAGTATGCCAAATCGACATGCATAAGCATTGAGATCATGTGAGCTAGATCGAAGTGTTTGTAGCCTGCTTTTTACAGATCCAGTGTTTCGGGCCAGCAAACTACTGGCGCGTATAAGAGTGTTTTAAGGCGGAACCACAACCACACTATAGCCAGTAGCCATAGCCATAGCCATAGCTGTGGTTATTGACGCCAGGCAGTGATCGTATGTGAATGGTTGCGTTTTTCCAACAGACATGTGAACCGACTGACGGAGAAGCGGGGTTTCTGCTGTATTGCATTGCCACGCTGTAATGCAATGCTAATGCGTTGACTCAGATAAGAGCCAGCTGTCTGAAAACGCGTCGCTTCCCCTTGAAAGAATTTTGAATAGGCGAAGTGACCCGGTTTCCCATAAAAGGCTCAATCCCAAAATGTTCAAATAAGTATACTCTGTCGATATTTCCATATTTGCGTCTCATGAGATCCTCGGCCGCTGGACCGGCTCTAACACGTCCTTGAACTTGTTCAATTCCGATCCAGTGCTTATTTCATGCTGGATCTTTATTGATCCAGTATCCAAAACACTGGATCAATATAAACCGACGTATGCACTAAATGGACGTGTGGTTCAGCGCACCGCTGCGCATGAACATCCCAGGCATTTCCTCATTGCAGCACGCGTATTAAGGAATGCAGGCGACATGAGTGTTTTTGTCGTGCCGTTGCTTTCTTTGTATGGCATACGCGTGTTTTGTGTCGTCGCTTTAATTTTATTGATTTGTTATGGCCTACGTATGGGCTAAATACCGAAAAGTCTCATTGAAATGGTGAGCATGGTTGATCGGGCTACGAATACTCTTATTTCTAAAGTCATACTGATCTTGAATGAAACAGGGATCTAATTTATAAGAATACAGAGATATTGATGCTTTGTATACTTAGGTTTAGAAGTACAAAAACCTTTGTGAATTGGTAGTACAGAAAAATTGTAAAAGTGGGTCAGAGCCAATCAAACGCGAAACACGCATAAGTAGCTTATAGTCGCGTGGGTTTTAGTAGTAGTTCACTGACCATCCGGGTCTTATTGCCTCCATCCTGTTTTATCCCACTTTTCCTAGCACAATAAAGACTCTACAAGCAGTAGACTAGTTTCGTACTAGTATTGACAAAGCATTCAAAATAAATTGTCAGATGCAACCAGTCTTTGAAACCTATGAAATATTATTTTAAGGTACTGCTTGGATGTAGATCTTGCTGTGCGCATCAAACATAACACTGACCTACATTCCCGGAATCCAGTAAGCGGGTCGATAGTCAATCAATATGCAACATGAACACAATATTGTTGTTTTCTTTCTGTTCGGATTCGGATCTAAGCTTCTATTTTTTCCAATTGATGTTACCTTATTTGTTGTAGAGACCAATCGGCATCGCTAAATACAGGGACACAGTGCACAATGCGGTTTTTTGTTAGGACCCAGTGAATCAATTTTATGTTTTTTGCGATTTCGGAAGCCGCAGGTAAGAGGTCCTAGATCCGGGTGCGTCTTTGTTCGGGCATTATTACGATGTTTACAAATTTGCTAATTTCGAGCAATAACTGTCGTTACGTATCAGCTGCATTGCGGGCAATTGCTTGCACGCATTGAAGTTGAATGCATTTTTTTAATTCCATTGTTAGGTCAACATCGCCTACACAATAACATGCTCGTTCAAATCAATGTGTTGGCTCATAGTCCGTTTAATCATCCGTGAAAATATAAAGAGCGAAACATTAAAAACGCATTGCAAACTTAACATTCTAAATGGAGTAATAGAAGAGTGAATCGCGAAGAAAGGATTACATGTTCACTTAACCGTTATAACTGGTAATTCTCAAATAACTATAACTTTAATGTAATTATTCGTTTTGCATTTTGTGCTCAACCACGCTTTATACACAACGCTTAAGACGGGGTGAGCCAAAACTTGTGATCGTTCATCCCCCATGTGTGACGTATTAAAAAAAACAACCAACACGATAGTATTGCACATATAGTGCGTTTATCAAAAAAATGCAATGAAAGAAAAAAGGTTGCATACGTAAGATACTTATACGTATTTTTCTACCTGTACCCTGAAGGAACTCATTTTTATTGATGTATTTATTAATAAAATAACAGAATCGACACGACCTTTTTATTTACAACCAATATTTTTTTAATATACTGCATATACAGAAAGGCGAAGGCGTCTGCATACAGCCACTTTTACGCAACCTATTTTGCGATTTTTGTTTGAGAAAAGCATATATGGTGTTCCGCAGTTCTCATTTATTTAAGCTACAACAACATGTTTAATTTTTAGTTAGTTATACTATCATATACATCATCATTTCAATGTAATCGTTCAGTTTTTTAAATAGAATATTATATCTGAGAAAATCGAAAGTAAACCCTCAAATAAGAGATATGTTTTTTGTACGCAACTATGACGTCACTGTAGCTTTATGAACAAGCTGATTTAAATATTATTTACTATGACACAAATGTTATAGCGTAAAATGCAGTTCTAATCGGGTTGAACCCCATCTTAATGCAGAAACCGATTCACTCTTTAATACATTTATCATATCACTGTGTCTTTCTTGGTATTAGGTCTCAGAGACCTCACAGGCCACCCAACATCAGTTAGTGCGGTGAAAAGATTTAATGCGCATTAATTTCAAGCTTCAGACAACCGATCGGCATATTTAGGCAAGGCTTTAAGAAATAAATCTTAAAGGAATGAGAGAATATAAAAAGGCGAGCATAACCCTAAAAAGAGTTTTATTCCAGCAAACTTTAGTGAGGGACTAGTGAGAGGTAGATATAGTTTCATTTACAACATACTAATCTCTTCCAGGAAAGGGAATACCAACCAGTAGTTACGGAGTCATCAACCATGACTGCTGGGTGGAACGGACCGAGTGGTCATCGCTACGTCTTACAATCTAGCACATCGTCTATGGCAGTGAACCCTATTAACTGTTAACTTTTCTGTGGCCATGGTGGTGGTATGTGGCGGAACTGATAGTGTCATTAGCATTTACCGTATTACTTTGTCGGACAATCCGGACATGTACGATATGCACTGGTCGAAGTTTTGGCCGTTACAACATTCAGCTGTTTTTGTTTGCTACCCCTGAAAACCAGCTGGAAACCCTTTTACAGTACAAAAACCTATGTGCTTTGTTATTTGGGAGATTATAATCATAACGTAAGTGTAAGAATTATTGTCTACATAAATTGGCTTGATAGAACTTTCAACACAATATAATTAGAAGAATAAATTACATAGACCGTAATGAAATATTTAACTGTATTCTTTGTTTCCCTAAACGCTGAGAAAAATTAAATCATTACAAAACCAGGTTCCCACTCAATTAGACAGAACATAGAGTCAGTGACCCTGTAATAAATTTAATGCAATTTATTCCATAATTACATTAATTTTATGAAATTAGTTAATTGCTACTTACTAAGAGAAAGTCATGAAGCAACACGTTTGAGACGTTATTTTCATGTTATTTTTTACGTAAACCAGGAAATCCTGTATCTATAAGGAAACTAGAACACAATGTGCACTCAGGTTTTTAAAAGTAACAGTGGCATACCTTATGGAAATGTACAATGCACCTACCGCATACCGAGCGCTGTAAAAGAATGATAATGCTCAATTATCACCCAAAGTTGATACCGCGGGCTAATGTTTGCTCTGTCTCCGCGGCACGCTTCCTATAATCCGAAATAACAAATTACGAAATGGATGAAAAACTCAGGTTAAGCTGTCGGCGATTCCTAAACACAATATTTGATTGAAGCCTAATGACAAGGCGCGGAGTCCAAAGCCACCTTTTGCGTTCGCCGACGAGATCGTTAATGTGACGACACAAAAAAGCGTTTATCTCAATGTCATAAAGTCGAAAGTGTAATTTGGTGGATCTGTCAGTGATTCTACTAAGGAGGTCCTCGTAATTGAGCAATCATCTACTCTAGCCCGCTGCGGTAAGCGACGGACGCATTATGTATAAATGAAATTTTAAGTTTTGTTTGTTCCAATTGTTTAATTTGTTTTTTTTTTATATTTATCTACTTTCTAGCCTGGTGTAGGTATATTTTTAATTACTTACTAATTTATTTAACTAAGCGATATAAATAATGCTGGACATGAAATAATGCTGGACATTTTTCACACAGCTTCATCTAATTCCAAAGTAAGCAGAGCTTGTGTTATGGGAACTAAATGACTGATATACTACTTACTTATGTACTAATGTTGTCCATATATGATTATACACTATTTAAACATATTATGATAACTACTTTTAAGATTGTACCTACATGTATAATAATGTTTGTTGTATTCAATAAATAATAATTATTATTATTATATACTTTCTTTTTGTATACTTAAATATCATACATAGAAAACATCTAGATCCCGAGACAAATATTTGCAAATGCAAATATTTGTCCAGCGGCGGGAATCGAACCTGCAACCTTCTGCGTCTCAGGCAGGTCTTCGCCCACTGTGCCACAGAGGTCGCATTATAAATAAACGGCAAAACAAAGGACGTTAAACAAAAGTTCCCTATGTCTAACGAGTCTCAAAATCGCTAACCTCTCTTTATTTAGCTCCATGCAGGATATACTAATCTAACTAACCACCAATTAATATGCTAGCAGCACCTCTAATAAAAAAATACAATAGGCCGGTATTAAGTATGAAGCTGATCAGAGATTAAAATAGTTACACAACATTAAAATATCCCGTCTACGATATTAATAGAGAATATACTTGAAGATACAAGGTAATGTTGCAAGGGGCAATAACATGACCTTGCGAATGTCACCGGATTTGACTCAAGCTGGCACGCAATGATTCACGATCAAAAAACGAAATTCATCTACTATTTACCTACACTGACTTCAGGTTGATACACCTTCATTTCACAGAAACAGATCGATAACTTTAAAAATACTCACCACACCTACTGTAATAGTTCGAATCAAACTTCAAAGCGAGTGTGAAGCCGCTCGTAACTAATTTAAACAACGATCCACAGGATTAACGCCAGGAAATCTGACAACAGGATACGTCATTTCAAACTAGTCGAAGCTGAGAACAAAATATGCCAAAGCCCGCCTTCTTCTATTGTTTCTGACGTCGTATATTTCAACCGGCACGCTGTTCATTACTTTTTTAATGCGACGCATTGAATCCAAGATGGAAATAAAAGCAGAGTCGGATGTTGCCTCTGCTTTCCGCAGCATAGAGCATTGAAGTGGCGAGACGTGAGTAAGTAACAAAGGAGCTCGTCTAAACAGGCCATTAATAAGGAGGCGGCCGCGGGATCCGCCCGGGACTTCCGTCGCATTCCGAGAACCGCTATCCAGGGACAAGACCAGAATAGCCCCAGTGATACTCCGCCGCGTGCATAAATGGCAATCAACGCTTAAAAGCTAACACTTAGAATCCATTCAGTCGCTCCCCCTAAAGCTGCAAATCTCGGATGAATCATTCGTCATGAACCACTGCGCTTTGAAGTATCCGCAATTTTTGACAGAATTAAGAATGTGTTTTTATTTATAGTCGTTGTACAAACGTGGCGGAACTGGCAACAAATCCAAAAGACTGTTCATAAAAAAAGGAATGTAATGTTTCCCTCTGACGCCTTTATTATAAGGACCATCCGAAGGTGGCAATCTCGGGATCTCACTGTGTGTTTACAGTGCATCATCACGTGCACAAAAGGAGACAATTTATTCGAAATGTGGGGAAGAAAGAAGTCGTCTCGGCACGGACCACCTTGTTAGTAGTAATCGGTTTACGAGCCTTGTCAAAAATTAACTTATTATTATAAATGGGACTTAGCCCAAGAGGTGGTAAATGTGTTAGGCATTAGGTATTTTATTTATCGATACGAGTTTATTTACGCAGGTACTTGTCAATATGATCAGTAAAAAATGAAAAATATAAACGCAACAAATACTGAAATAATTATAACATATTTGAGTTATGTACGTTCATCGATTCATAATAACAAAAACATGTGACTTGTGTGCTTACTTCGCATTCATAGCAATAAATAAAAACTATGGCCGTTAATATTTTATCGATAACAACGCTTTCGTCACGTCCCTACCACCTACCTGCCTGATTTATCATCGAGCTTTTGCATCTTATACTGGGTACCTGAATAAGCTGTTCATCTTTTTATCTGTGTTCTGACTATTTTTAAAGGAGGAAATAAAATAAGGAAATTTAAATAATATTCTGGGAACTTAGAAATAATGGAATCGGTGGAGCTTTCCGCACGATTTTTGTATCGGATTTTAGAGATCCCTAAATTATATGTATAAAAAAATATAGGATACGTTGATAGCTATCAACGTCGAGAGTCATTATGTTCTACCAATTGTATCCTACTTCCTACTGTAAAATTTAAAATACGATAGTATGTATGGATATTTAGACGTATGTCTAAATATAAATACCTTCGCTAATCGATTTGGATGAAATTTGGAACATGTATTGTTAGTCAACTAGAACAACACTTTTAATTGAATTGGGCCGAAGTTAGTTATTTATAAAATTGCAGATATTTTAGTTAGAACATGAGTCAGAAATTGTTATTGGTAATATAACTGAGAAATAATAGTCTTTCTTATCCTTGCCATTTTTCGTTTTGCTACATTGAGTGAGGCGCCATACATTTTTTGCTATCGATCTTCCGATACCAACAATTTCGTAAATCTTGAAAAAAATTGGATAACTTGAATTTAGATCTGTTACCATAATTGTACTTGTCCTATTATTTTGACCTAATTATTTAATTTGTTTCTGAAATGTATCTATTTAATAGACGGGACCCTTCAGTTGTATCGGTGCTCTGCGGAAGTTAAGAAGGTAGGTACTTGCTCTATATTCTTAAGTTTTTTCAAACTGAGACGTGACCGAGAGCATCGAATTATTTGTAAATAATCGATCGGATCGTTACCGCTGCCAATCCGGCGTGTCACCTTTTCACGATCTATGTCAACGCAGAGAAGGAGCAAGGGAGAATACAAAATAAGATTTTTGCAAAATTAAATGGGTGTTTTTTGAAAGAAGCTTTTAGGAAATTCATATTCGGAACCGCATACTGATGTGAAAGAGCCCAAACGCCGTTTTCTTTTATTCATAGATCGAGTTTCATCATCACCTTTAGTTTTTATGATCCAAATACATGATATATTGTATGATATTGTCATAATATAGATTTGTTATTGGAACTTGACCGATATGTAAAACCGAGTTCAAGATCTCTGAGTAAAAATTTTTTTTAACAAGTTTTTTTTATACAACGTAAGTGGCAAACAAGCATACGGCCCACCTATTGGTAAACGGTTACCGTGGACTGGATGACGCCATTTCTTGATTTGCAGAACACTATCCTGCTACCAACTACGCTCCTGTCGCCAGTAGATCACTCCATTGACCGGTCACGAATCGATCTCGTGTTGACGAGTCTACAAATTCTGTCGACATACCGTCTCAGATACACGACTTTTTCTCACAAATGATGTCATTTTTTATAAATCACGGGTTTCATATTAAAGTACTATATTTTTTTGTGAATACTAGGGTTTTCTTGGTGGTCTCTGAGAAACAAAACATAAGTTCTTCCGAATACTTACCTATGTATATATAGTACTTGTTAGTGCAGATAAATAAACGTGTAAGAAGGATCTTACACATTAATTTATCTGCCCTAACAAGTACTTATCACACCAAGAGTGTACAGAAATCTCGATAAACGTATTGAGATGTCACTTGCACGGTTATAGGCGTCATTTTTCACCTTTACCGTGGGCCACACGACAGTCATTTAGTCTACCCAATGTCGGTGAAGATTATTATGGAAAGTTTTGTGCATCATCCAATTTACGGTTGTTTGGCTAAAAAACCCGTAAATTGGTTGTCTGATTGTATTGTTTGACTTTGGTTGTTCCTGTCGCAATTCGACCTTGTCACTATTAAATCCAAGCAAAGTCGAAATTTCCATACTCATCTACATAGAACCCAAGCCTTATAAGTCTTAAATCCAACCTTATATCATTAGCCTTATAAGTCTTAACCACCTCTATCCAACGACTTTCAGCAACTTTTTTGATGTCATCAAACCATCATCGGATGCGACACCTACATCGACTGGTGCGTCCACTGGTTCGTGATCACCATTCGAGAACATTCCTTCCCCAATGGTTGTCAGTTCTACGAGCTGAATGGCCTATTGTCAGCTCTCGTATGATGTGACGTTACTTCTACGGATTTCCTCAATCCGATTTTTATCACGTAGTCTGATCAGATATAGCGCCGGTTATATCAGAGTACAGTAGTTTGTTTGCTACGGAATTATTCCAGCTTCGAAACAGTTTCCTCGGTCGTCTGGTTTAGATCCTGTTCGGAGGCGACGATATCCACGGGGGGCGCCGACAAAGACCCCGGGGGCCACCAGACCCACAGCACGGTGGTAATAATGTGACACTCATGCTACCTCTTTATTAGTAGAAAGTATCGGTATTTATAGTCTTTGAAATACTTGGAGGACAATGTCCGTTGAGGTTATTATCGTATCTGTCTGTGTGCCTTTATTTCTCACACAAAGAACAAGGGTAAAAGAACGTTAAACAACTACTTTACAAATACTTTCACAGCGGCTAAACTAGTTACTAGGAATAACGTCCAAGGTTTTTGTCAAAGTTACGCTATTTTATAGAGTATTTTTTTAACATAAATAATAATAAAACGACCGTAAGTTTACACAGAATATAGATATAAAATAATAAAACCATCTAAAGATTCTACGATCAAATGATATAGATCAGTTAGCAGGTTAAATAGATTCGCTGTGTTTGATATGTAATAGATATCGAAGAATAGATTTGCTGTATTCAGACATTCTGACGTTGACTGAGTTCAAACAAAATATACTATATTTTGTTTGAACTCAATACTTGTTTATGAAAAAACGTGGACGATATAAAACAGCCCTACTTTATGAAAATTGAATATTTGCCACTGATTAGACCTAATTTCCAGCATAAAAGCTTTTTTATCTGGAGTACCTTATCTGATGGCAATTAATCAATAAAATATTATGTAAATCTGAAATAAGCACGCAGGGTCAGGGCGGTCGATGGTCTCAGCCAGGGTTGTCTCGTGATTTTTGAGTAATAGAAAACTAGTAGATATGTTTAAAAGAACGAGTTCAAGAAAAGTGTTGTACAAAATAAAGACCTACAAAAAACAGGCTAAAGAGTTTCTATAGCCCATTTTGGGAAAGCTTAACCTCCTTGGAGGATAAATAAATATATAGAATACTAGAAATACAAGTCACTGTGCAAGTAATCACTACTTATTAATATGAGTACCTATATTAATTATATTTCGTATTTGTACCTATAAAAACACAATAAGCGGAATTGGAGCGAAATATTGTAATTGATATTCACATTTATTTAAGATCCGTTCACAACGAAAATACCCCTATTTCTGCAAAAACTTATAAAACAGACTCACTGGACAAAAATTTGGTTAACAAAACAATTGACAGGGCTGTGAAGTTGTTGAGCAATTGAACACAAAAATGTTGATCGCCTTTACAAATAATTTATTTTGTAAAAGTCATGTTTTTTTGGTCTAGAAACCGTTTCCAAATTATACAAAAAAAGAAAAACTATCTAGGCTAATTGCGATTATTTATAAGCAGCCCTATGCGATGGCGTGACCGTGTAGGCTTGCGTTTTGTCGCGCCACCCACACTTCCACAGCCTCCACTATTATCTACCCACTACATATGTAGAAAACCAGACAGCAAGGAGACGTGACATCACGTACCAATTCAGAAACTAGGTAATTAAGCAAAATAAAACAACGTTGAACTATGGTATGGTAAAAGTACGGATGACCCAATTTTAGAGGCAATCAGCGAAGGTCATTGAGTCCCATTGGTGCCGTCCGACTTTTTTCCGACTCATTATCGGATAGCAGAGACTACCAAAGTGCAGATTTTCTTCAGAGTATAGAGGTGGATAGATGAAAAAATAAACATTTAAAATTAAAAAAAGAATCATGCTGGTACAGTTAATCCAACATGATACAATTCACAACTAATCAGAGCAAATCAACAAGTCATGAGGACTTGTATTATTGTATTTTGTTATAAGTAGAGTAGGTACAATTCGCAACCAAATCGTCTCTACATGTTTGGTTGGAACGTCCGTAGAGTCTTTGTCACCAAACTGCCAATGAAGGTGACTTGTGCTATAACGTTAGATTAGGATGTTTCTGTATAAGAAGCGCCATCAAGATCATCGTGTTCTGATATAGACAGTCATTTTCCTGATTTAGAAGTGGTCGGTCTTTTAATTAGACATTTGCGTTTTAAACAAAAAAAAACTACAATGTCCTTGAAGGAGCTTAATCTAGCTTAATAAGAAAATATGTCTGGTACCTTTTTGCTCAGACTGAAAGTACGGCTACTTACTTAGATTTCGATCGATTTTTTGATGCGTTTGTGTCATAACTTTTATGTCGCGTTTGACAGTAGACCGGAGATTACTATTTATTAAATATTTTAAAATTTATAATAATTTTAAACCTCTAATAGTGCCAATGCTGTAATTATTTTCCTCCTGTCAACTTTATTTTGTGTGACGATGAAGATTTTGCATTTTTGTAACCAAAATAGCAATGAACTTCAGAACGGATACAACGTCCCATAAAAAGATGATATTGTCGTAGGTAATCCTCGCATTAAAAGATTAGCTACCGGGCGCACGATAAGTCGTCAAAATTCAATATCGGGCACGGCAGAATTTAGCACTGAGCCCTTTATGAGCTTCTAGGGTTCCGTAAATACCTCAGAAGAAAAAACCTTCAATGTAATAATGTCATTATATACTGAAATGACAAGAATGAAAATCAAAACAGTTTTCACATTTTGGCTTAACAACTTGAATCCCAATTTAAAAAAAAACCGGACAAGTGCGAGTAAGCTTGTAAGCATTTAACATTGCTCTAAATAAAATATCAGTATAAATTTCCTTTTAGGTACGGAACCCTAAAAAATAATATTTTGTCATTAATGATCTATGCTTTACTTTACATGATTATCAAGGATATATCGACGAAGGTGGATTTTTTTCGAATTCAAATGCTTTGTCCATTGAATTAATGTAATATTTAAGCATGCTCAAAGGGAGAACAATTTAGGAAAATTCTAGAATTTATAAATTTAGACTTTGCTATCCATACAGAACCATCCCTTACAAAATGGAACGATATAATTGAATAGTCATAATTATTTTGCTGGAATTCGAAAAGGTATGTTTTGGAGGTCAAATAAATGTATCTACGGAAGCTGCAGGTTATTAGATCGACTCGCACTTGACTGTTCTCATTCAATACATTTCATTTCAGATTTCTTTAGATGGTAATGTAAGGTAAACAACACATTAGTAACGACAATTTGTCGGACCGTGTCTTATTCCAGACGGTTTCTCGGTATTATGGGATTACGGGCAACTTGTGTGGCGAAGATTGCCAGCATAACGCTTAGTTCCGTTCGGATGTTGGTAATAATAATTATTTGCACTGCTAATGCATTTGGTTATTTTAAACTTAGCTCAAGTAACCACAAGCCTGTCATGACATCGTCTTTATATCCAGCGCCAATTCAATGCCAGTTTTTGTATGTTTATGTTGATTTTGACCTAGGCACGTTAGTAATTTACATAATAAGGATTACAAATTTACAAAGAACTCTTAATAAGCTTCATTAACTATCGAAAAGCTCATCTTGTTAGTCTCAATATAAAAGGTTATGTTATGTTTTAAAAATAAGATTTTGTTATATAAATCATCGACTCATTTAATATGTCTCTGAGAATAAATTATTTATTTGAAAACGGCAAATTTGCAAGTGGTAAAGTCACATGGAGTGGCTAGTACAGAAGAAAGGCTCAGTGGGCGTGAGAACAGGCGAGGGCGGAGGCCTACGCGCCGCTAATCCACTGCTCAAACACGCGACGCGCTCCCAATGACTGCGGCTGGGAGCTTCACACTATATTTAATAGCTTTTCCAGTTATTGACTCCGCTAAAAAGTGACGTGCTAAGTAGGGAGTTTTTACAGTAATTAATAATACAGCTTGAAATTTTGTGTTCGACTACAATTTCAAAGGTGTACCTAAAATACACAGTACCCTTCTTAAGTAAGATACACTCGACGCTGAAAGATTGATTTTTAATTGAAAAAATACTTAACATACAAGTCTTTTCGATAAAATTAATTATCTATACATTGGCTCTTATCTGGGCCAACGCGTGGCAATGCAGCCAGGATTGTGGGATCGCTTCCGTCTAGTAGTAATCTGGATCAGTTGATCTCTATCACACCACTCTAGATGTTTCATCTGTTTTTGCATATACTTGTACATTGTTGTAATAATGTATGTATGTATAAACTGGATGGATGGAACCACTAGCTCATAATTATAAAAGCACGAACTGCATGTATATACTTGAATTACAGCTGCAAAAATTACGAGTTTTTCTATCTTTTAATCGTGATAAACTTTATATACAAGCAATTTCCAAACAATTAAGCCTACTACCATGATCATACAGTTATAGATAAAGCCCGCTTCGTGAGAACCACCTAATATACACGTGCATAAATTGTAATGGCAACGTCACCCAGGGCCGTAGCAGGAGCAACTACCCCCAAAAACAAAAAATTAAATGACATTAACGTTAATGCAATATCCTAAACCGCGACAGACACAGCCGAAATCGTTTATCGAAAAGAAGATATCCATGATGCTCTTTTCTCAACACATGACATGTCTAACCAAGCTAATCTTGATAGAGATAGCTAAATAAGAAAACACTATCAGAGCTTTTGGTAGATTTTTCACTCTTTTTTTTTGGTAGAAGTAGTAGAGCGCCTTGAGAAAATACTCGACCGGGGAATTAATACCTCCATCCATGTCTGTCATCAAGCAGTAATGCTCGCATTGGTGTGTTCCGGTTTGAAAGATATGTCGGTGCCGGTGAAATTACAGGCACATAAGACTATTCACCAATATGTCTCAGGGTCGGTTACTTGCGTGTTCCCAATTATAATATTTGGATGTTTCTTTGATTGCTTCCTACTTGATATTCTCACGGATCTGAGGAGGTAAATCATAGGAGTTACAGTAGTAACGTATATTTGTAAGCAATGGTGGAGTTTTCAACAGGATCTATTATCAATTTTTCCCCCAACATAAATCCTGGTTACGTCCCTGCGGACGCCTACTTTCCCTGCTTTCTGAATAAAGTAACTATGTGATGTTATCAGCTCTCCTCTCACGTCCAAAGTGACTAATTGCCTCGCTCATCCACCGTGAAATTAACGGAAAACAATCAACTCTGATTATGTATGAAAATATATTTTCATTTGTCTTGCAGTGGACGGCTCACAAATCAAATTACTAATTTCATAAAAGGATACTAACAATCTCCAATAACTTTCCCTACCATAGAACCAATGATATTCATGTTTTATACCATCATTTAAGAAAATTGCTATGAAGCCGCAAGTCGCAACCGTATCTAACTTGAGATCAGCTGGGATCGATTTTTGAATTTCACCGAAAATTACACGCTAGTCGTTGATTTTCCAAAGTACGTTTCTTTTAAAGCTTGGTGACTAACATTTTCACACTTACCTATGATAAAAAATTCGAGTGCCCGCTTTCATTCGTTTTGAAATCTCTCTGTGACAATTTGACACTAACGTTTTACCCTGCATAGTCCACTGATACACGTTACGTCTACGAAAACGAAACGAAAATCGGTATTTCATTATTATACAGTATATTTTATTTTTATTTTCTACTTCATAAAAGAGTAGGATTTTCAAAAATGCAGCAATGTCTTATTTATAATATTTAAATGGTTTTGAAGATTTAAGTATCAAGATAGATTTGATAATAAAGATAATATTGTATATTTGAAAGAGTAAAAATAAAATACTGTTGAACAACTAAACACTTTTACTTAAGATCTGTATCGTACCACAATTAGAATAGATAAATGATTTCAATGTCATAAACGATTTCAAGATAAAAATTCTAAATTCAAAAATTGTTCCCCAGATCCTAAAAATCCCTACGTTTTCCTAGATCACTGCCAATCAGCGATTGGACATTCTTTGGTTCTATCCACTGCTCGTTATAATTGAAGCCTGGGAACTGTAGTTTAATTATCAGATGCGTGTTATTACGTTACCCTGCATAGCAGTGCAGACGTGGGGGCGTTTACCCTATATTTTTGTGCCCATGAGGGTAATTCGCGTGCATTCTTGCCCGGTGCTTAGGTTCGAGTAATAACTCTTTCTTGATTTCTTTTATTTCTTGTTTTTCTATAATACTAGCAAATACTAATAAACATAAAATTGGCGTAGTATGTTAATGGCCTTATGCTGAAGACTCATGGTTTGCTCAGATTATTAGTTATGCTGTTGTTTACCAATTATTTGTAAGACATTACATATTAAAAAACCGACTTCAAATAACGAAAAAATTATAACAGGTCCAATACGAAATTTTGAATCCCATTTTTTCACACTTAGGAGTGGGAGTAAGGAAAAAAAAGAAATCATTAAAGTCGGTTCACAATTGGCGAAGATATCGCGTAACTTTCACACAAAAAAAAAAAACATTCGTAGGAATTGAGAATCTACTGCTTTTTGAAGTCGGTTGATAATATTTAAATCGCGTTCCAAGTTAACGGTTCTATCCTGCAGATACTCTATCATCAGATCATCACGTGCTTACCATATTTTGCTCACTTGGGATGACACTATAGAATAAAAAAGAAAAGAAATATCGCCTACAAAAAATGGTTCGGCTAGTCGTGATTCTATAAGATGATGATGTTTTTTAAGTTTTACGGGAAAAATAGCAACCCAAGGAATAAAACTTTCCCAACAAGGAACAAAACTTTTATGGGACTACATCAAAATCGGTTAACAATTTGGTGATGATATCAAATAACAAACACGCACGATAAAAAAAAATACAGCCAAATTGAGAATAGTGTGTGGTGATTCCACAATCTTCGTAGTTTCGGATACTCACAGAGGTAATAATGCGTGTGAGGTCAGCTATAAAATCGAGTCTGGTGTTGTGCAACGGTCGTTCGTTAAATCGGATTCACCTAAATTCCATGTACTTGGGTATGATATCATGCCTTGTTGTATATTGTAAAGAAGATCAGCGTCCGCAGACGCAGCGGCTACATGACGAATCCAATTAACAGCACTAACGAATCTGTCGGACGTACACTATTTATGTTTCCTTTCCTCAGTCGCACTGTAAACACGCGTAGTTATCGGCTGTTGTTGATGCACTACTTAGATCAGAGATTTTCGCTAAGATTATTTTCCGATTGTTGATGCACAACTTAGATCAGAGATTTTCGCTAACATTATTTTCCAATAGATTAGCAAGCGTCATTTATTGAAAGTGGTTTTAAAAAGGAAACTTTAAAACCGAGCATGTTGAGTGTTTAAAGTTAATAAAGCAAAAAAATAAAGTTCGAGGGATTTGGAAATCAGATATCTCTGACTTTAACTCTACTGTTATAACGAGAGATAAAGTTATTACGTACTTATACGTAATAACTGGTACTTATAATGATACGAAGTCTGGTTATTCTGTCGATACACATGTATTGATTTCAATAACTGTATTAAAAAAAAAACCTTACGTATATCCATGTATTGTAACGCCTGTGTGTTTTTTGTGTCTATTGCAACCGCATTTCAATTTGATAAGCTTGTTTCAGAGATAAATGGTAACAGAAAACAAATAAACACACACACACACACAAAGAAAGATCCACTTACGTTAACGTCGCGTGTAATAATATTCCGCGATAGACGATGATATCGCTTGACAAAACCAAAAGCAAAATAGCACTCGACCACAACGTGCCACAGAAACCGCCGTGAACAGTACCTACTTGTAAATATTTAGTCCGAAGGCGTCTGGTACCCGGTCTTATCTCTCTATCGATAGATTTCACGGGCATCGACGTACAGGATGCAGCCGTAAAAGATAGAAAGTGGCACCTGAACCAGCTTCCTGAAACGTTATCTATTGATTGTTTGTTTACATCTGCTGGTGTAACAGGCACGTGGTATCCCATAGGAGATATCGTAGAATACCGTCTATTCCTATAATATGTTATCTATTTTGTGCATTAGTTGAACAGTTTGCACAAATTTTTGACCATGTATTTCAACTTTGTTATGTTCAGCCAGTGCCACACGGCTCGCTTACTTACTGGTGACGAGACCAATAAAACTGGCCAAGTAAGTCGCGCAATTAGGGTTCCGTACAGCCACATTATATAGCATCCACGAATTATTCGGTAGATGGTAACAAAGATAATAGTATTTTTGCAACGTTCTTTGTATGGAAGGGTTGCCCTGTGGTTTAAATATTTGCCATGATAGAGGCTACAGTAACACATATTCAGTTATTTTTAACTGAATACTCAATTCAAAACTCTACAAAGCGTCTATACAGACACATACGCTGATAAAAGTTACAGATACAAGACTTTCAGCATTGAGGAGTCCTGTGTTAGATAGAAGGACGGCGGACGTAGGCTTGATAGGGTCCCGCTAGTATCCATTGGGAACAGAACCCTACAAAAAGTTTGACAACGGCAACAGTAGAATAACATAGTCGGGACATTTTTGAAAATCTTTGAACACATCTGACTCAGCGTTGGAGATGTAGGCATAGCTTGCATAGCATGTCACAATCGCAAAGATAAGTATCAAGTATCTATAATAAGCCATAGTGGTCGCGTGAGCGGCATCGGCATTTCAGCAGGTGGTGTCGGCGATCATGTACTTGCTAAAAGCTCCGACTTCTGTTCTCCTATACAATGTTATAGGTAAGTACAACATTTCGACACAACGCAAACGAGCTCGCTAAATATAGAGAGCTGCATTCCGCCAGTCAGAACGCGCCTTGTTCTGACTGTCGAATTGTTTTATTATCCTTTTTTAGGGTTCCGTACCTCAGATATTCTCGCCACTTTTAACTCAATACTCCCCAAAGCGTCGATACAGACGGCGTTACTTAAGCTGACTAAAGTTAAGGAGACGACCAATAAATAAAATACCTAAGGTGTGCCAACTACACGGACGGACAGACAGACATGACATGACGAAACTATTATGTTTCCGTTATCACAGTTTGGCTTCGGAAGTTTAAAAAGAGTTTCTTTATTACTTCACACTTATATCAAACAATTCTACAATTCGACATGGCAGAACAAGTTAGGTCGAAATAGCTACGGAACCCTTAGAACGTCAAACTTACTTGCACTTCACCGTCTTTATTTTCGATAACAATTTCTTATTTTTAAATGCCAAGTGCTCTATACTACTTGGAGAAGGTGGAAGGTGGTCTGCCTATTTAGAGTTGACTGTTGTTAGGGTGATGTCACCGGCTTTAGATCCATGCGATCATCTGGGGGGCCCGTTTTGGAATCTTTACGATCCTCACACACCTCCACACACACCACACAGCATCGCGGTTCATTCACCGTGCAAATCTGAATGTCATTGTCAAACTCCGATTTGTCTATTAGCATTTGAGCACCTTTTGTCAAGTTACCGTGGTAACATTGGTAGTACCACTAACATTTTAGTCTAAGTAAAGTAATAGCCATTCTTACTCGATGGCGCAGTACAAAAGGATTACTTGATATTATCATCTGAACTATCATATCAGTTATGATGACAGATAGAGAATGGAGCATCTTTTAACAAGTTGGTGAGCTTGGGTCCAAATTGATAAGGATGTCACTTATTATTAAGCCAGTTGCGTCTAAATGAAGGCCGTATGCTTGGGATTACCCTTCCGCTTTTATATTC
This sequence comes from Perizoma affinitatum, assembly GCA_961405105.1. Classification (NCBI taxonomy): domain Eukaryota; kingdom Metazoa; phylum Arthropoda; class Insecta; order Lepidoptera; family Geometridae; genus Perizoma; species Perizoma affinitatum. The sequence goes on from OY560199.1 coordinate 5,011,844, forward strand.
AAACGAGCTGCTTATTTGCATGGTGGTCGTTTTTGTCACATCAAGGCATTGTCATAGAGCTGACCTTGCCACCTGAGTATGTAGACAACGTACCCAAGCGAAAAATTAGGACGTGTTAAAAAACTAACGGATTGTACGGGACAAAAAGATAAGGCGTTTGTCGATCGTTTATGTAATTTTCATTCTATATCTACTCCTATTGGGCACGCTCACTTTTGTATGGAAATTTTGTAAAGTTACTAAAGTGCCGTATAACCGCTTGGATATGTTTAAATATATTTTTTTATAACAGAGATACTGTTATTGGGTAAGTTTTTAAATAGTCTTACGTTGAACTCAAAAGCGAGACGATGAAAGACGTAAGTGTTGTCCTGCATAGAATCTACGTCTATCGTCTTTGCTGATGTTTGAATAGTGGATGGTAAAGCTTGTGGCTAAGATTACTAGGCGAAAGTCACGCTACTCCGAAGGTTCTTAATTATCCAACGAAATAAGACATTTAACCCTTTAACAGCTATCAGCGTAAACAAACCCATTGTGGGCACAGGTGCGTGTGAACTCACCGCCCGTGAAATTACTGTAAATTTGCTTCGGTGTGGTCTTAGGAAAAAATATTACGATTTCACGAACCATCAACCCTTGCCGGCAATTCGGCACGGAAACCTCTGAACGCCATCATCATTTACCTCCCCGGAGGGTTAAGCTAGTTTTTGTCAATCAAAACACCAAAGTATCCAGGTGTAGAGGAAAAACGGCTCAATTCTGTAATAATCAATTGCAGCGTGTATTTTGTATTCACAACACATCACAACACGGGGTATACCCCGGTTATTCTCAAAATCACATTGAATCATCTCCATTCAATTATCTGGGAGAGATAGTTTTAAGCGATAAGACCACGCATTGTAGCTTTAATTTAAGTATGTTATTGTTTATTTTATACCTTACTAAGGTGCAATATCGCGCTGTCTTAAAGCTTTGAATATTATTCATTAGACTTTAATCGAATTTGTAAACTCTAAATTTATGATATAAAAATTCTTGAAGTGAAAGAGAATACCCTAACTCTCTTCAAATGTTGCTGAAGTTTCGTATAAGTAAGGTCATTGAATTTGAGCTGCGAAGTTTTGCTACAGGAACCTAAGAAGACTGACTAATTCTATATTTTATACGCACTGTGTCCAGTTAACGCGTAAACTAGAATAATTTAAAATTTAAAAGCGTAATCAAAATATGGCGCCAAGACCTACCATCTAACCTATCAACGCTAACTATGATTAGTTCAGAATTTCAGAACTTTAGTTGGCGTTCAATATTTTAGTGAAATCGGAATAATAATCATGAATTCTTTTGACCACAATCAAATGAACCTAGGTGATCTCCCAAAGTGGTGGGAACTTCGTAAAGATCATCTGAAGTGTAATAGTGGGTGTTGTGAGATTTTTGTAATACCTAAATGGTAAGTTGCTGGGAGCTTTTTATCACACCTCCTGCCAGTGGTTTAAAAATAATCAAAGCTGGCAAGGACAGGATCAATCGGGCCCGTCGGGCGCCAAGATCGCAAGATACCCTCGCTAGAACAGTAATCGTCAATAAAATCTCAATTTAGATGGCACCGATACGAGTGAGTTACGGACGGCCACCACTCGAAACACGAAAACTTACTTGACGATGGAATGCAAGACAGGACCCGCTAACGAATTAGGTACTCACCGTTTTTTTTTCTCGAACGATATAATTTATAAGGATTTAGAGGCGATATGTTTGTTTTAGTTGGCCTAAAAGCCTTCACAAAAAAAACGTCTGGTCAGTATTTTTCTATGAGCAATGATGGCAGGGTCCGATAAGTAGACATTTGGCCAATCTAGATCTTAGTTTTATCTCCTTGTTTCTAGCACTAATTATTTCAACTATAACGTCTTACACAGAGTGCATTAAAATAATTAGGTCGGGACCTTACTGAAAATATTTAAATAAAAAAGTAAGTTGCAAAAAATATTCAACTATACATTTTTGCCTGTCTTATATGTAGTACCTACCTTGACCAACTAGAAACGTGCGTTGTGTCCGCGTCTACAAACGATGCCCCGTCCTATGTGCGCTAAATTAAGCTAAAAACTAACTAACTACATAAATTGTATGCCTAAGTTTATCCTTTATCCTAAAAATGCAATTTTTGATAAAATAATTATAACGTTTCCCTAATGATGGGACCTCAAAAGCAGATACACGAAAGTTGTTAAGTTGTTAGCCACTCCGATAGTATGATTTAAGGACTAAGAAAAGACAAACGACCAAAAACACCAATCCTTGAAATTTAGAAATGTATAGAAACCTTGACCCACTTGAAACCTGAAATTCTAGTTACAAAGCCGCTTCCCGTTTACGCCACCCGGATTGCCGGCGTAACTCCTTCACAGCGGCACGCCTACGCCTATTTATTACCCAACGCCTTTTTTGTCCCACCCCACTGGCCAGTCACAGATAAGAAGGACGTCAAAGTGGGCATTTAAAAATAAATTTGTCGAAAGTGATAAATGATGGATATAACTTTTATTATTTCAAATTAAATTAACGATCCGAGCGGACTCTACCTTTTCTCACATTAGGGACCTTATCTCGAATGATTGCTTCCATTACCTACAGAGCGGACAGACAGACACGTTGTTTTGTTCAGAGATAAAGAGATTAATGCGTAAAGCAATTAATTTTGATTGAGGTATGTTTTATTAAGTAATTGTTTTTGTTCCCAATGTAGATTTGAAACGCTTCATGTTCTGATTTGTACACAATAAAGTTTTTCAGGCGTTTTAAGATTTGGTCGATATTACTTATTTTTATTATGTACCTACGTTTGGTAGAAAAAGGCAAAAAAAATGGATTTTTGCCGCGTCGCCGGTTTACTACGGTAATCATCCGCCGCTTCTATCTTGAACCTATCTTGAAAATATAAAATCAATTTAGGTACAAATTCATTTTCTAAAGGTGTTTTTAACCTTTAGAAAATGAATATGTTTTAACCAAACTAACGAAAGTAAGAAATAAATAATAAATACATATACAGTCCTCCTGATCCCACATTAGGATTCCCTGTGTCATCATTCAGCAGGTGTTCCCTGTGGATGTCAGGAACTACGAGTACCGTGGTACCACAACACAATATTCTGCAGAACATGCAAACAGTTGTCCCGCAGCAGCGGTAATCGAACCCGAACCTCTTGGCAACTGACTACTGACTTGCCGCGCCATCGAGGCCGTAATGTACCTAAGTTCCTAGATTTTTAATGTTGAAAGGTATGTTAGGCGTGATTCGTTCCCACCGGGCTCGGCTGGTTTTAATACACTTTCCGTGTTCCAGTTAGCACCCTATAAATTGATTAAGGGTCAACGCGTCAGCGGCGACGGTTAAGTTTTTTTTGTAACGCGAGTCAGGTAACACAGCTTATAATTAAGATAACTGATTCTCTCCAACGAATCTGTTGACACGTGGGACAGAGCAGAACGCTACTTGTGGCGCCTGCGCCTGTGCTAAAAAACACTCAACCATTGGCAGATAACACCATTGACATTGATTTCTTCTCAATAAATGAGTTCACCTTGTTAGATTGGCACCACACGATTAGCTGAATGATAGATCATAAAAAAAAACAAGAAAAATTTTGTTGCGTAAACGGCGTAAATAAACTTTAAAATCTGAAATTCACGTAGTTTTTAAAGTCACGTTTCTATAAGATCCTTGGGATTTCAATGATTATAAACCTATTGACTTTGATTTAAGTGACCTTTGATTAGCCAATCGATAATCAAAGGGTAAACAATTTTTCATGAAAGAGAAAGCGAGTGAGGCGTTCTGTTCATGAGCTGCCATAGGGTTAAGTCATTTTATAATTATCACGACATTTCAAAGGGTCTCAGCTTTTCACTAGGATATTTAAAGTAAGAACAATTCACAAATAAATGGACGAGGCAGGTTCAATATGTATAAGATCCCAAAAAGTGTCCTTTTACAGAATATAGTAAGCTCAATGACTTTTTGTTTTTTTTTTTCAGTAAAATCCAAATATAAACAAATAAATAAATAATGATGGATATCATCATCTAGCCCCAAAGTAAGCAGAGCTGGTGTTAAGCGAACTACATGACTGATATTATACTAATTAATTTTTACTTATTTATAAAAAAAAATCTTGTAAAAACATATAACAAATATTATGTATAGAAAACACCCAGACCCGAGAAAAATATTTGCAGATCATATAAACATTTGTCCCGCGGCGAAATTGAACCCGCAACCTTCTGCGTCTCAAGCGGATCTTCGCCCACTGCGCCACAGAGGTCGTCAAAATATAATTTGGTATCTTGGAACTGATCTGATGATGGATCCAGGAGGTGGAAAATGGAACTCTTCAGGGTCTAATTATTATACCTCGAGTTTGGGCGCATATGATTCGTTTTGACAAGTCCAATAGATTGGACTTGGTAATGAGGGTCTGATGGTGGAGCCAGGAGGTATACAGTGGAGTTTTTTTTTTTTAGTGCGTTATAAAAACGTTATTTACTTTAACTACTCATGTTTTATTCATGATAAAATATGTATGAAAATACAGTCCCAAAATATGTATGCTACGACACGCGATAACATTTTCCAAACATATGACACACGGAATAACCAAAAACCATTAAGTAGGTACCATTATTCACGAGTGTTTAGCTGAATCAGCCAAACGGAGTGAGCTTATTTCCTACAGGAAATTGCGCAGCCAACTTAGATTTTCCGAATCCGGACACCATACGATCATCAATCATTTGAAGCTATGTAGGTAAACACAGTTTATTTACTACATCCTTTAATATGGGAAATAAATGATATTCACGACTTCAGAAAAGAAGAAATTTGGAATAGTAGGTCGAGCGTGGTGGCAGACGGTGGCCTTCCTCATGAGCACCGTCTGCCACCACGGTTGGAGGTCCTTCCCTCCAACCGTCAAAGAAACATCAGCAGGGGAATAGTAAAGTAAGTGGTTTAGTTATAATATAATTACATGATACAACAATGTACAAGCAGGTATACATAAAAATAAAGGTGAAACAGCTATCTAAAGACCGTTGCAAATGATCTATATATACTGATCCAGATTAATAGCAGACGGAATCGTTCTCAAAATGTTGGTTGCATTGCCACGCTGAATGGCAATGCGATTATGATACCAAACCACGATAATTTAAATTCTTTAGTTAAACTACTTTATTAGTATTAAAATATATGTGGTTAATTAACTTCTCATTCTTTGTTTCCAAAACAAAAAATAACAAAAGTAATAGGTATTCCACTCCACATGCAAATATCGGCAAATACTGCACCGTATATCACACACGATATCGCCCCTGGCCATGGCAATGAAGTCAGTCAGTAATTTAGTTCAGTTCGGTGCATTTCGAACAAAAAAGCGCGAGGTGACAATATAAATAACAATTTGGCCCACCCCGTTCGTCCACGTGAATGCACCATGCATTTACGTGGAAAACAGGTTGCCATGACCGAAACTAGAAGAACCTTCAACCGGGAAGATATCTCGCAATAAAAACCTTTGGCACCCGGATAAAAAATAGCCTATGAGTTATTCTAGGTTACCAACTATACCTATTAAAATTTCATCCAAATCGGTTTAACCGTTACGAAGATTACTAGCAACAATGTCCAAAACATCCCAAATTCGCATTTATAGTAAAATACCTATTTCAAATATCAATGATAAATTATAATTTATCAACGTTGTATAAAAAAATCTATTTCGCGACCGAGAATTGGAAGTTCACTGGTAACACAATAAGGCTGCTGGACTGTCTTTAATCAGATTTATTTTAAAGCAATATGTTGCCTTCATACGAGTAGTGAAGTGTTTATTGTAGTTCCCATAACACAAGCTCCACTTACTTTAGGCTAGATTATTTATTACCTGTAGCAATAAAACCTATGTAAGAACCTTTCCTGGAGTCTTACAAAACAAATGAAAAACCGCATTAGTTCCGTAGAAAATGGTGTACAAATACTAGCAAACAAACGAAGAACTTTGTACTCCAAAAAAGCCAGTATGGCTTTTAGCGTCGGGCATCATTTGCTCCGACTTCTGGTATATTATATGACCGGCGCCGGCGCCTACTATCTGCGTGAATTCGGATACGGTTCGCCCGGATTAGCATAAGAATGCTGCATCAGAACGCCTACGAGCCACAATGTCCCTCGTTGTCTCTTTATACGTCGAATTTAATTTTGATTTACAGCCATACATACAATTGTAAGCAATACATTTTTTGAAATGAATATGAGACGCGACGCCACGGCACACGTCATCGGTACCAGCGCGTCTTTCGAGAGATCAATGTACCTGAGCTCTTCGGGTTGCCTATAAACTCGGGTTGACCAATATTACTCAGGCCTCCCCTAAAGAGTGCCATGACGAACGATTTAACAATATTTATAATAGTTACTTGTCACTACTTGTTAACACGTAAAGCCTGCGACGTGTTAGATAATTGCACAGTGTCCCTGTTTGCCCATAAACTTGATAAAAAAATATCTGTTCACATAAATAAATAAATCTTCGCATCATATTGCAGATTTAATAGGAGTGACTCATGATTTGTGCATTACTAATTTAATGTGATGGCGATAAACATATAACTTGTAGGAAGCTAGTGATGTTATGAATAAAGTTTGAGAGTTAGGTACTTAGATCATTCAACACACAAAAGTAAATTGTACGACCTCGTTGGCGCGGCAGCGAGCGAGTAGCCGGCTGCCGCGCAAGAAGCTGCGGAACAAATATCTGCAAATATTTTTTGCATGTTCTGCAGTTATTTGTCCCTGGCCTCGGTGTTGTGATACCACGGTACTGGTAGTTCCTTATACCCACGATATAGGGAATCCTAGTGTGGCGTCAGGCAGGACTATTTACGTGACTGTTGAGTGACAAATAAAAACAAAACAATTGTGTGAATTTACCAATAACCGAAGTCAGGTCTGAAATTTATCTTTTAAAATAACTTAATTAATAAGGTAAAGCACAGCAATAACATAAATCTCGAAGGACATTATACGGGTCTAAAGTGCTTCTTAAGATTCCTTTATGCAAATATTAGTTTTTTTTAGGGTATCGAAGTTAAATTGCAAAACCCCGAACCCAGTTTTGTCACTTCGTGTGGCAGAACTCGACTTATTCCTCAGTGTAGCTTATCGAGATTAAACTAATTTTTTTTAACCGTTTTTCGAACTATTTATAATTTAAACTAGCCTCTGCTCATGACTTAGCCCGCATAGTACCCGGGTATAAAGTAGCCTACTTGTTATTCTAGATTATGAACTATACATGTTCCAAATTTAAGGTAATAAATCAGTTGATTAACTAAATAATATAATGTCTCTTTCTGATATGAGTCATATGTTAGTCTCTATGCAAGTCTAAATATCGGTTTGAGGCTTCCTATACTAATATAAAAATAACACTTCAAAATAGTTATACCCCTTTTATCTTAGTAATAACGAAATTAAGAATTTTGCGAGAAGCATTCGGTAGGAACTACCCAGGAAAATATTGGTTGGACGTATTCCCAGTAAAAGCTTTAGGAGATAATTGATGAACCCTAACATAGCGTGATCGACACGTCTTGGGCATTTAATTTATTTATTGGCATGTATTTTTATTTGTAAAAATATACCCTGAATAAATTAATTGGGGGTACGCTTGGATTTGTCATAATGTGATAAATGAGGGTTAATGAGATCATTTAATTATTTAAACAGCTTAGGAATAAAATAAATTAAGGAAGATGATTTTTTATGAGATTGTTGTGTTTTTATTGGGTTTCCAATCTTGATATTTATTTGCAAAACGCGTAGGAGGCTACGATACCTGCATTACACTCCAAGATTACATAAACTCAGCTTTAAGGAAAGTATATAATTATATTTTAAATTGAAGTGCCTATTTTAACTTTTTTCATTAAAACCTTTACCTATGTACCTAGGAATAAGTCTCAGAGTAGACATAAATACAATTTATCTCACTTAATTAGCGTTTCACCTTATCTAAACAGAATAAAACCAAATAAAAAACGTCAGTGCTCAGTGTTAATACGCATTTAAGATAATATATTAAACCATACAAAAATAAATATCAACCTAATAAATCGTGCCGGACCTTATCTCCTTTCGGACGCGACAGTAAGGACCCGATAAGAACGTGGTCCTTTTAAAATGATGGTTACCTGGACCCAAACTTAAAAGTTTGCGTTGACTTACGTACTATATTTTCAACGGCTAACTCAATGCTGATCAGTTTGAAGGTAGTGACTCGCGTGGTTTAGGAACGGGCGCGACTCGAGTTTAATCGGCGTTGCATCTTAATTTAGTTGTCTTGTATTGTGGGAGTCAGTCGGCTCGGTGGGACATAACCTAACCCACTGTGAGGACCGCCAGCGTACCTCGTACCCTATTTATTACACGACGCCGTAAAAATATATTAGCCTAATTGTGTGCGTGTCGGGTAAATGGAAGTTGATAAATATTTATATTAGCTCTATTATATTTTAAGGCACATGGTAGTTACTTATTTAGAGCGAATGATTTCCATCAGAGGTATAGCCGAACTGTGTAGAATTTATTTTTTTACACCCAATGCATGGACGTGATCGATATACGCAGCTCAATTCATTTATCGTGGCTTCTACTCTCTGATGATAGTGGTAGAACTTTCGAATATTTGGTTCCCTTCCCATGTGTCACATGAGACTTTTGAATTTATGTCAAATGTAAAACATCGGGTTACTCATCACATCAGTAAAGCCTCTAGTGTTGTAGACGACACCTATCTACAACACTAGAGGCGGCGGTAAGAACTTACCATCTCGTGGGCCGAATACCTCCAAATAACATAAAAAAAGATGATAAAAGATATCTTTGGAAATTAATTGAACCATAACATATCTGATCTACATGTTGTAGAGAGAGAGATTTATGTTATTACCTTAAAACTATACACTATCAACCAATCCCTAGTGGCAATTTCACGTATAGGTGAAATTACACCCCAAACGTCATGATCAAGCACCTTCTCAGACTCTCACATATAAAAGGTAATTCATTACAAAAAAACTCGTTACACGAACTTAAATAAATATGACACTCACTCACCACATTGACAAACTCCTGGAAGGTAATGGAGTTGCTCGATGAGTTTTGCGCTTTGTCCAGAAGAATCTGAAAGAGAAACAATTTGATCAAGCTCATTAGGGTTAAAGTACCCCTCATGCCCGTCTGAACTAAGATAAGGCAAAGACTTAGCAAGTCTTAGGCCCGTAATCAATAAACTTTGATAGCACTAAACTTTCATACATTTGCATGAATGTTGGGATTCCTACTTCCTGTCTTTTAGCTCACCTCACGTTTATGATGTGAAACCTGAGCCATGAAGTCTGGATGTTGTAGAGTTTGTATGAAGTCAGGCCACGGGATTTCGCCGAACCCTTCTGGATCGAACTGGAACAATAAAAATAAGTTTTTACTTATACATTAAGTTTGGATTAACCTTACAACTCCCGAGCACGTGAGCGCCCAGTAATAAAAGCTAGGTACTAATAACGGTCACATCCAAATACATATTGGCCGTGAAAGCTTAAGCCAGAGAACAAGCGATTGGTACGATTATTATATCAAATATTAGGTCCTCAAAATAGCTGACCTATGGATATAGGTTGAGACAGATTGAAACGGCTTTGAATTGATTCCCTAGAGTTGTTTGAATGCTGTATCTTTCATCGTGAATCTTTGATAAGAGCTATAACTACTAACTTAGCCATGGTCACGTCTTAATCAACCCCTAATAATGATTTCACCCCAAACGTCATAATCACGCGCCACTCACGACTTCACACATGTTTTCAAAAAAATATTTCCGAAAACAACCTTCATAAAAAATAGCACCACAAGCAGACCACAAGCTTGAGGTCTACAGATTATCTCAATGGGTTACGTGATCCTACGACGTTTGATCCTCGGCGCTATCGCATGTCTTTATCGTGTCTTTATCTGTTGAAAAACTTTTATAACCCGCTTCTGTACATTTTAATCAGCCAAAAACAATGAGTCTTCTTTGAAATATGTTTCCGAATCGTAAAAATTGTTTTTGTTGCGGAGTTTTACACCTTTATTTTACGAAGATTTGTGACATTTGTCATAAACATAACAGGTACCTTTTTTAATTTAACGTGTTTGGATCGTGCTAGACATGTTTTGCGGACACTAGTGCTGGTTTTTAGATAAATTACAAGTATGTAGGAGCTACTTACACGGTCGAAGAGTAGGCGCCATTTCTGAAAACAAAAACCTGGATTTATATAGACTAGTGAAAAATAAAATGACAAGAGAAAGCTACAAAATAAGAGTAAAATGGGACATTATAGTGCCATCTTTTTTAACACCGAGTACACAGTGCCCCAGCAAAAAGAGAGGTATTAAGTTCGTATCTGGCTGTGGCATCGTTGCAAACGGATGAACCGATTTTGATTCGGATCGGCCGGAAGATGGAGCAGGAAAGAGAAATGAGTATAAATTGGTGAGGGATTATTTTCTGAGACTATGTTAAAACGTCAGGAGTTGAAATGTTTTAGAAAATTTTGTTGTACTTGTTCATCGCAACGATTAACGATTGACCGTTGAGCGACTTCGTGCATTGAAAAACACGTTAAGCTGTCGTTATCAGCTACCGACAGTGTCGTTTACATAGATAAAACACTTGTGCACTAAAGTAAAAAGGCCGGGATTTTCTAAAGAAGTCTAGGCCGATTTAGACGTTTGCTATTTGACAATGACTCATCGTTCTGTTATCATATCTTCTCTTCTCTAAAATCGGTGCGTGACCCACTGAATGGCTGACAATCAACACAGAGCTTCTAACCGTAAGTCCTGGATGACTGAAATTAAAAGGATATGTTCCTTCTGCACCAAGTAATATTTTTCAAAATTTAACCTATAAAAGGTGCAGCGGGTGGATGAAGAATATCTCCGTCTTCGCTCATCAACGTCTCGGAGCATTATACTTGTTCCCTTATAAAATAATAGAGCTTTTGATAACTCACATCATGCATCAATTCCCTCCGTATTTCCGCCTCGTCCAGCTCCGATCCAAGGTCCGTATGATCCGTGTCGTACATAGGCTCAGCGGCCCGGGACAGCGAGCCCAGTGAGTCCCGCGCTGAGGCCAGAGATCCCGTGACCGTAGGCAGCACGCCCGCCTCAATCCCGGACTCCATAGAGGTGTTAGTTGACATAAGGGAGGCGGTGGTAACAGGCGGGCGAGGCTCGCCCGTCCGACCACTGCCCACCCATACCGACATCTCAGTTGCACCAGCATCCACACCGCGACGAGAGTTCAATGGTCAGTCAGTGATAGTCTTTGAGTCTTCGGATGTTCTGAATAGATTTTCGCTTAGTGTAGCGGTGAGATTTTTGAGATCGCTCTTTACTACGGAATACGAGAGTCCTTGAAAAGCTTGATTTTCTAGATTGGTTGGGATTGGTTGATATCAGTTCAGTCTGTTCAAGATTTTATTTAAAAAAATGTTATTGAGTTGGCAATAGTAAATGTTTAACTTGGTTTCTTGGTGTGGCTGTTGATTTTCCTTTAGGACATGACGATAACAGATAATTTTCCTAAGGTTTGTAAAGTCCTTGCCATGGCTTGATTTCTGGTTCCTTCTTTTCTGCTCTGAACCGATTTACTTTTAAATATAAGAAAGTTCAGATCTTCTCCTTGGTCCTTGAGTCACGATGAAAATGGACAGATTTTGAACTCTGGACGATTATTTCTACTGGACAGGGTGGACAGTAACAGATTGGACAATATTTACCTACCTACTACATGTATAAAATTGTAGAGAAAAGAAGAAATATTTTAAGGCACCCTAATTAAGTATGTATTGCTTCGTTTAACCTGAAACAATAGAATTAAATTCGTAAATACCTAGTCTATCATCATCAGAATATTGAAAAAGGCCACAGTTAGAACTCCACTCAAGAGTGTCATGCATGATAAACAACCTTCCTGCAACCTTAACGATATCATCGGCACATTAGGTAGGGGTATAAGTACCTACTTACCTGTGTACCAACAAAGTAATAAGTAGGTGCCTAGTGGTAAATACTTACTAGTTGCGATATAAACTCTACAGTGTGTCAGAGAGCCGTTAGTTGGTGACCTTCTGTGAGTAAATAGGCAAAAATCTTTATGAATTAAACGACTAACATGGATGTAGAAATTCGCCTTTCGCGTCTTATTTTCACAATCAGCGTCATCAAATGCGTTTAATCCTTAAAAAACATCTATACTAACCACAGGAAAAGTCGAAATTTGTTTGACAGGACGGGTCGCTATTATATTTAACACTACCTAGGTATTTAATTTCCGAGGTCGAGGAGGCTTACGTAAGGGCGATTTTAGCATGAACGTGTTTTATTAGACGTACCTACTTAAATGCAATTCCGAACACCGAGATAGGCAATCAGCTGGGGGAGGCAAACGTGAGCAGAGGGCTCCAACCCTCTTAACGTCGCTATGGCAACGTACCGCAATTACATACCCCACTTAGCACGATTCTCGGCTGGCGCGACACGTGATTCTTATTCTGCGAGTGTTTAAGCAGCCTTCAAGGCCTTACTACATGTATTAAAATATCTGTACCTACATGAAATATCTGAGTGGGTACTGTTCCACGTAGTTGATATGGGCTTACAATAGGTACTTAATAGCAGTTAAGATTAGGGTCTCAGTAGGTAGTAGAATTACAATACCTATTAAAAGTGTACACCGTTTTATTAGAGGTAAGAAGGTAGGTAGGTACCTACTTTGTAAGTAGGTTGTTGCAAGTACACAGTAGGTACCTTAATTAATAACAATGTAGATTAGATAAGATACTTTGTAAGTACCTGCTTGGTTATCAAAAGCATGAATGGAACGAGTCATATTAATCTATCATAATAATTCTTTTTTTTTTTTATTTGTTTACATTATTCAGTGATCGGATGAAAACAGAACCCAACGCGAGCATAACCAATGAACACTTACCTTTACAAATTTCTCTATTATTTCACTTCACTATCATAAAGGGGGACTCACACGTGGCTTCATTTCTCGAAATTATCGCAAGTTTCGTGTCAAGAACACATTAGGCCTAGCAACGCGGTGGGCATTTGGCTATACGTCAAAACATTTGATATTGTAGTGAAAGTGTTTTTGCCGGGCGGTCGAACGGCGTCCAGCATTTGGCGCATGCGTGTACATGTCTAGGTTCATTCAAACAGAAGGGTGCATGTGTCATGAAATATGCAACATGCGCTTTTGTACGTGACCCGCTCATAGTGTGCAGCAGCAACTTGCTTTCAGTTTATGTGAGCATAGCTTTATTTTATTTCTAGCTTCTTTCCTTAAGGTAAAGGTTTTTTCTTAAGGTTTTTTCGACAACTAGTTGTGCCATCCCAAATATTACTTCCGTGAGACACAACTCGGCAAACTAGTTTTGCTCTATGTGTTCCTTACATAGAAATGTTCTATAAGACATCACCCTTTTTGGGTGGTCATAAAAAAAACTGAACCTATGCCAGAAAGGAGAATGATATGCCAGAAAGGATTTTTCAGTTGTGCCAAGTTGTGTCTAACGGAACTAATATTTGGGCAGATGTTCCGATGACTCAGCTAGTTGTGCATACTGATTGGTCTGTGAGAAACTCCCTTTTACCACCAACTTCCAACCCAACTAAGGCCTACCTACTTACGATAAAAAAAAACTACATTTGCGCCTTGTTTAAATTTAACAGCAATCTTGCCAGAACCTTTGCAAGCAGTTAGATATATACCTACCTGACTACTCTCTTACTACCCACTCCTAGTTACAGGAAATAGGATTGAATTATTAGGTTTGAGAGCATCTAATAACAGTAAAGTAAAATTCCACCTGATTAAAGTAGGCACCTAATGGGGAGACCTGCATGCGTCTTCTTTTAAAATTACATTGAAAAACAAATACAAATAATTTTCTTTCTACCATACCAAGAACTGTTTACAAAATAATAATAATAAAACATTCAAAGGCATGGTACCCTCAATGAATTAGTATTCCTATAAAAGATGATGGGTGACAACTGAGGACAGTGCTCATGAGGAAGAACCTCTAAACGGTCAACAAAACTCCAGCAGGAGTATAGTAAAGTATGTGGTATAGTCGTAATAATATTCTAAAATGATACCAAACCACAATAATTTTAATACAAGGTTGACCTGTTATGTAGCATTGCATATCAAACAGGCAGCTATTCGGAATCAAATATATTGCTTAGACACGAAACAGAACATACTCATAAAAACAAACATACTATTAAATCAAATAAACATACTGTTATGTCATTCATATCATATAACTGGATTTTCCCCCAGGGGAACTGTACCATCACTGACTACATTTTTTAAGTTTTCTAACTTTAAAAACTGTTAAAATTTCCTGTTTTACTATATGAATAATGTAATTCACAATAGTTTTTGGAATAAAAAAATACACTTATGTCAACAAAAAATACTTAAAATCAAACAACATACTTAAATCATAGTTTTTTTTTATATCCAGTTAATCCCAACATTCATCATCAGGGTCCATCGGGTTAGGGTAAGGTTGACTATCAATCTTCAGCTTGCAACATACTACTTTGTCATGTGCAATGGCTTCAACCTGGACCACCTTGTTTGGGCAATCTGCTATATGTTTCATCATCTCACTCTTAACGAATCTGTGGGTGGCATTGTATGGACATATTTCTAATGGAGGGTAGTTCTTCTCACATTTAACTATGTGGCCCTGGATCCTGGAGCGAAGGACTTGGTGGGTGGGGTTGTATGGGCATGACACAAAGGGGTTATTCATCTGCAACAAACACAAACGTTATTGGGGTTAGTCCACCTCTGATTATATAGACTGTGTATGTATAGACTGTTCGGACAGATGGGAGTGTAGGTTGACATTTTCCACCTCGCAATCTGTTGGACCGTGGTATTTTTGTGATAAAATGGGCCAGTTCTTTTATGACTTAAAAGACACACACAAGTATGTCTATAATGTCGGACACTCAGAGGCCACAAAGCCGGCCTAAAGAACCGATCTTAATGATTTCAATAAATAAAAACCTATTGACTTTGATTTTGTCTCTGACTAATATAGTAACGGTACTTCAGTGTTTTTATCTAAATAAAGTTTTAATTCGACATACCAATGTACATGGAAAACAATGTATCCGGTATAAGTATTATTTACCTTTGAATTGGTCTAGAGTTCGTTTCAGTTATTTTTATCTACAGCAGAAACAATATATTTTTCTGTGAGTATGTTGTGTACCTATGGTATTTATTAGATTAGATATTACACAGAATAATCAGAGATACTACGTATGATTAATTAGAAAATTAGGAATTTTAAATTGCGAATTAGGATTTACCACTATTTACCTACAATAGGGATGGAAAATTGGAAAAATAGACCAAAAATTTGTAATCTGTGGGATAGACTTATTAAGCTTTGGCGTTTGCTAAAATATCGATATCAATTTATTTATATTTATCCATAAAAATACCGTCTAGGTACTAAAAATCGTCGTTTTTTTTTAACCACTATATATCGATATCCGATATTGATTCGGAACATCGAATTCGTATGAATTTCAGATTATTTAACGCAAGTCTGTTCCTTGTTAAACACATAATGCTTTTATTTTATTGCCTGTGTGACTGTATACGAAAATAATTGTGCCTACTCTAATATTTTACTATTAGTTGCCTTAGTGTGACACTAAGGCAACGATAAAAAAATAATTAAAATAATTGGGGTATAAAAGTAATTGCGTTCTTTAAGTTAAATGTAGTTTAACTGTTTGAACTTTAAAGCATGGATAAATAAATCATTTCTTTTAATCCGACTATTGAATGTTTTGGGGATAAGTATAGATAAAACGCTTGGGAAAACTGACAATATATCGATATTTTTTACTCGATAATTATGCGATAAATATCGATATAATATATTTTCTACTTGCCCATTCCTAATTCTTTACAAAACATAATATATCAACCTGTGCTTTCAACCTAATCGTGGACAAGCACGCACTGACTTAGTCTATGTACAGATTATTTTCCTCGATGCTATGGTATCGCAGAAACTTTTTGTGAGAATGCTTTGATCATGAAGGTTTTTCAGTAAAAAGATTTCCAAACTTCATAATTGTCAATGGAACATGCACCTTATTTGACTGATTGTATTGGAATTCCCCTCAAAGATAACTATTGCCCCGTGAGAAATTAGTGCAATTGTTTTTGGCTTGTGCCAATCATCAGCTTTATCATCAGTTTGTTGAAGTTCCATAAAGTGCCTAACGTTATTGGGCCACCACCGACGTTTGAAGAATAAATAATAGAGCAAAATAAAAACTTCCATATTATCACTAAAAATTACATAACAATTTACTAAGGATATTAAACCGTTTTTGTTATTTTTAAATAGAAAATGTAAAACTTTGAATAAACACCTTTAATAAACTTGACAGTTCGGCACAGGGGAAGAATGTGTAGCGTGAAGGACAGAGCTTCTAAATCTGAAATTTAAATAGCTTGGTCTATGTATTTTCAAGTTGTCAATCAATGTTGTTTTGTTTTGTTTGTCAATTTCGCATAATTCTATCAAATTCACAACATTGGAAAGGCGATATTTCTATGTAAATATTCATAAAATTATGTAACCAAGTTACATGTATATTTCGATGCTGTAAAGCCGAAACATTCAGTTTTGAACGTTCTACTATGCCTACTGGCCGAGCTGCGCTGTTGCTGCGGCGGTTATCGACGGGAGATAGCAGATTCAAAGGCCTTACTTTAAACCAAAACAGTACCAAGGAGACGTCAATCGGTAATCCGGCTTGCAATCACAGGGATTTGGGACTTTCTAAAAGGTATTAAAATATTATCACTCTAGGTACTAATAAAGTGGATATTACAGAGACGATTCTAGAATCGTCATCATTATCAATACCTGTTTCAATTGTTATACAATGTGACCTTGTTTTTTGTGATTTGTTTATATGGCTTACATACGGTAGATATGTTTTGTAAAAGGATCATTAGAAAGAATAACCAGCCTTGTTTTCTTGCCTTTTTTACTGACTTGGTCATGGAGGAACAGGCAGTAGATAAAACTGAAGTTTCATAGTAATCGATTTTATTGAGTAAATTATTTTTACTTTGACTTTGAAATAATTCAATAGCTCTGGGTACTGTGGTTATATATCTTGATTCATAGTTCTTGATATCCACAACACGAACCTAGTGTGGGATCAGGACTATGTATGTGAGTGTTTATTTATTTTTCAAGTAGGACATAATAAGTATTTACCTTACCTACTGTTTATTGGCTGATGTACAATGGTAGTCAAAATATGTAGGTAACTGAGTCTTCTACAGGCTTCAATAGTCTATTGATCAATAACAACTTGATTGGTAGTATGTTCCGACAACCTAATCTAACTTTCAAGCAATCTTTCAAAACTACATTGAAAAATTATACTGTTGGATGCCCTTAAGGTAACTTCCATAAGAGTTGGCTTTATTAATAAATGCCTTAAAAAAATTATTCATAATCCATAATATAACATGAAACATGGGATGATAGCTACATGTTATGAGAATGTACACTGAATTTTACCAATATGATGACTAAAAATTAAAATTTAAACATCCTACTACTATTTTAAACACAAAAGTTTGTTACTCTTTCACATAAAAATTACTGAATGGGGTTTGATGAAATTTTACAGTAATATAGCCTTTTACTTCAGAATAACACATATGCTACTTTTTATCCAGGTTACATGCGGGTGAAGCCATAGGCAGAAGCTAGTTACAAATAAAGTTATACAAGTCCTATTCATAAACACAAGAAGGGACCTACAGATAGCAGATAGTTTTACTGAGTTTAACATGTCAATCCAGTCACCATATCAAAGCTGTACCACCAATTTCATATAGAAATTTGGAATATCGTTTAGCACACCTCTAATCTATAACTTGTTTTACAGATCTTTTGTCTAATATTTTACTGGATTTCAATAACAACTATAATAAATTGATATCGGATTTGACCTTGTCAAATACTACCAGCCAATAACTTGATAAGGTTAAAGTTATTTCCTTGTATTATCTCTTGTTAGGTAACTTTTAATACTGATTTGCTTGCTCACCAACCTATTTATACTTGTGTAAATAATCAAGTGCATAAAACCAATTAGATTAAAAATAATAATTTATCATCAACATGTTTGCAGATTGTCAACATTTGGTCACAACATTTTGCCAATACCACCACGTCCCAGGAGTTTCAGTGAGACTAAAATTGAAATGGCATCATCTAAGAGCAGTGCAGAAACGCCAGCCATTAAAACGCCAAAACACACAAACACTTTGATATCTGAAAAGTCTCCCTATTTACTCCAACATGCCCACAATCCTGTCCAGTGGTACCCATGGGGCCAAGAAGCTATTGACAAAGCTAAGAAAGAAAATAAACTGATATTTCTCTCAGTTGGATACTCCACATGTCATTGGTGCCATGTCATGGAGAAAGAGTCATTTGAAAATGAAGATATAGCCAAGATCATGAATGAACACTTTGTAAACATTAAAGTGGATCGAGAGGAGAGGCCTGATATCGACAGAGTGTACATGCTTTTCGTAATGGCTACCACCAGCAGAGGTGGTTGGCCTATGTCTGTATTCATAACACCCGACTTACGCCCCGTAACTGGAGGAACCTACTTCCCTCCAGAAGACAAGTATGGAAAACCTGGCTTCAAATCTATCTTGCTGTCACTAGCCAAGAAATGGAAAGATAACAGGCAACAGTTTTTGGAAGCCAGCTCTCATATTATGGAAGCATTGGAGAAGATTGCTATTGTTGAAACAGAATCAAACTCTGCAGTTCCTGGTGAAGCAACTTGGGACAGTTGTGTTCGTCGATACATGACTTTATACGAGTCGCAGTTTGGAGGGTTTGGAACTGCTCCGAAGTTTCCACAGGCATCCATATTCAACTTTCTGTTCCATTACTACGCGCGCGATAAAACGCATCCCGAAGGAAAGAAATGTTTGGACATGTGCCTTTATACACTGACTAAAATAGCGAATGGGGGCATTCACGATCACGTGTCCAATGGCTTTGCTAGGTATTCAGTCGACAACGACTGGCATGTGCCGCACTTTGAGAAGATGCTCTATGATCAAGCTCAGCTAACAGTAGCGTACACTGACGCTTTTCTTGCGACGAAAGACACATTTTACGCAGATGTAGTTCGCAAAATAATAAAGTATGTGAACAGAGATCTGAGACATGAATCTGGTGGCTTTTACAGCGCTGAGGACGCAGATTCGTACCCTCACGTTGGTGCTTCGGAGAAGAAGGAAGGAGCCTTTTGTATCTGGGAGTATAATGAGCTGAAATCACTTTTTGAAGGTAAAAAAATCAACGATATTCCATACTTGGATGTATTTGCCGACTATTTCGGTGTCGAAGAAGACGGGAATATATCCCCCGAAAGCGATCCTCATGAAGAACTGACTAATAAAAATGTTCTTATTATATATGGCACTAAGGAGGATACAGCTAAGAAGTTTGGTTTAACTTTGGAACAGTTTGAACGGGTGATTTCTGAGTGCGTTGGAATTCTGTATGAAGAGCGTCAAAAGAGGCCGCGCCCTCACTTGGATACTAAAATACTCTGTGCCTGGAATGGCCTGATGATTGCTGGGTTAGCACGAGCAGGCCAGGGTTTGAGTGAAAAGGATTTTGTTGATGACGCGATTAAAACTGCAGAGTTTATCAAGAAGCATCTCTACAATTCATCTACAAACACGCTGTTGCATTCCTGCTACAGGGCTGATGATGGATCTGTAGCTCAAAAGTAAGTTGCCTACAACATAATCACAATCCCATAATATTACGGCTGCTCAGTGACAGTGAAACGGCCATAGGTACTTTGCCCACGGGAAGTAAAATACTGATGGATGGGATGTGACACGCCTTCGTTTTACCGTAATATATATTTGTAACCTGCTAATTTACTAATGTTGTAACCTTGGGATGCATACACAGCCCAGTTTTTCAAACTTTCGCGATTAGTTAAGATAATACCCAAGAAAACCCTGTTTAAAGTTATAATTGTGTGTAAAAACCCAAGTTTGACTTTTTCCCTATGATCAAAAGACGGCCTGTATGCACTCGTCACAATGTCTTCTTAAAAATGCATCATCACCGTTGGCAGCACAAATAACGATCCATAGCTAAGTATTTGTCTCTTCTCTCTAATTTCACTCCACTAGATGCTATAGATCCAGCGCTATTTGCATACAGACCTAAAAAAAATAGCATTACAGTTCTCATGAAATTTTCAGAGACAACCCAACTAACGGATTTCTGGACGACTACGCATTTCTGATCAAAGGCCTACTCGATCTGTATGAAGCGTCGTTAGACTCTCGCTGGTTGAAGTGGGCGCGAGAATTGCAGATCAAACAAAACGAGCTGTTCTGGGATAAGGAAAATGGCGGGTACTACACCTGTTCTGCTGATGACTCGACTGTCGTGCTGCGGTTGAAGGAAGGTTGGTTTTTGAAACGATTAGCAAAAGTCTCTGTTCTGTTTGAAAACAGTGATATCCTACAAGGCATCACAAGCCGTAGTTCAAATCTGGTAGCTTGTAGTGCCTAATTATATTTTACTGTTAGTCCGCAATACAGTTCGAGAAGTTATAGAAGTTTGTTCAAAATGTTTCAGACCAGGACAATGCCGAACCTTCCGGCAACAGCGTGTCCTGCCACAACCTGCTGCGGCTGGCGGCGTACGCAGACAAGAGCGCTTCGCCCGAAGGTGGCGAGAGCGACCGGGAGTTGGCCGAGCAGATACTGCAAGCGTTCGCAAAACGGCTGGATGAGATGCCCACAGCGCTGCCTGAGATGATGTCCGCGCTCATGTTTTATAACGATTCACCCACACAGGTATATTCAAGAAATAGGGGTTCCTGTTTTATAGCGATTCAACCAAACACAGGTAACTAGTGCTAAGGTCCCACAGTGCTTACTGAGATGAGATCCGCGCTCATATTTTATAACGATTGACCCACACAGGTATATTCAAGAAATAGGGGTTCCTGTTTTATAGCGATTCAACCAAACACAGGTAACTAGTGCTAAGGTCCCACAGTGCTTACTGAGATGAGATCCGCGCTCATATTTTATAACGATTGACCCACACAGGTATATTCAAGAAATAGGGGTTCCTGTTTTATAGCGATTCAACCAAACACAGGTAACTAGTGCTAAGGTCCCACAGTGCTGACTGAGATGAGATCCGCGCTTTTATTTTATAACGATGCACCCACACAGGTACCAGTAACTATTGAACAACTCGGGGCTCATGTTTTATCACGATTCACCCACACAGGTCTATTCTACGACGAGGGACTCTTGTTTTATAACGACTCACCCACAAAGATCAATTCTACGACTAGGGGCTCATGTTTCATAGCGATTAACTATTGAACAACTAGGGGCTTATGTTTTATAACGACTCATTAAGGAAATAAGTGCCATAACGCTGCCTAAGATGCATAATGTAAAGAGCGCATTAGGCGGCGCGGAGTCCTTTTTTTCTCGTCTGTGGTGTGACCTTTATAATGTGCGTTTCAGGTGCTTATATCCGGTGGTTGCACGGACCCCCGTACCCTGGAGTTAGTGCGCGTGGTGCGGTCGCGGCTGTTACCGGGCCGCGTGTTGTGCGTCGCCGACCCCGCCGCCCCCGCCGAGACTGGTATGTCAGATATACGTGAGTTTCACACTCGCCTATATAGCTTGTATTTTTTTTCTTATCCAACAAACACATCCATTGTACTCTGACACTACATAACGATTCCATGTGTCATGGGTATCAGGAACTACGAGCAACATGCGAACATTTGGCTCGCAGCAGGAATCGAACCCGCACCTCGTGCGTCGCGCCAACTACAAAAGATTATAGGTCGTCATTTCATATATGCTGCTACCACACTGCAGTTAGTCCAAAGTTTTCGAAGTCCATTCTGCTCGCATAGCATGAGCACCCAAGACAACCTTTTGTCTAGAAGACAAGAACTATTTCTGTCGCCTATTCTGTCAAACGAAATAATTACATTAGCAATAATTTAAAAGTTCACCTAATTCACTTTAACTGGCCGTAGTGTGGTATGTGGACGCATATCTCCAATACTTGAAGGGAACGTGACGGGTAAAGGGCTACCTACGTAGAGAATTTCACTACGTAATTCACACTGCAGTTGGTAGCAATGGGCAGTTCTATTTATAATTGGGTCTGCGGATTTGTATCCAAAACCATTTTAGCAAATACCTAAGATTTCAGTCACGTTTTGAGCAATTAAGTTTGTTTAGTCTCGAAGAAACGCAGAATTTCAATGACATTATTTTACTTTTTCCAATAGAAACCAGCGTTCCTGAGGGGGACAGTAAGATACTTTGAAATCATGTTGAATTCGCAATAGTGTGCTAATGATCTCATACAGACGTAGATCCTATCATAACTGACATGCACCATGGTGAAAATGTATACCACATACATTCATTATATAATTAATAGATTAGGATTAGATAATTTGATTGCAGAAAAATATGTTTGCAACTAACACAGTTACAGTTCATAGTTTTTTTTTTTTTGTAATTTTCATGTGTCGTATAATAAAGTATTCTCATTAATCCATTCACACCCCGGCCACTCTCGATAAAATGTATGAAACAAACGCGTCCGTAATCTAATCCCACATGCAAAGTTTGTGTATGTGAATTGTATGTGCGAGTGAATTACTATGGTTGGCCAATAATATAATTTGAATTATCGTCAGAGTGTGTTTGGCGGAAGGGGGTGAGGGACTATTCTGTATGTAGTAGTATTAAGTACTCTGAGACAGATAAAAAAAAAACACTTGTAGCATGTAACAGAATGCATGAAGAAATACAAATTAACCTAGATACTAACAAAAAAGTTAGAAAGTGTGGTTTCGATTCTGTATTATTTTTTCTAAAGCTAAACTTGCGTTTCATCAAAACCGACTTAAGGTCTGCCGAGTAAGAGGGGGTAAGGGTAGTTTTATAATTATTTTTGGTATTCTCGTTCCAATAAGCGGCGATGGGCTTGCAACCTGTCACGTGGAATGCTTAGTACTTGCAAAACGCGGGCATGTACCAAATGTAATGTTTGGACGTGCCTTTGACTACCCCCTACTTGGTATCCTCAAAGATCTACTCACTGAGTATGTATCTGAGGATGTCCACCATGGGGAAGACAGTCGTGAGCGTGTTTGTTTGTTTGTTTTGTTCGTTAAAAAGTCCTTATCCTCGTTTAAAACCTCCTTATTTTGAAGTAAGTAATTAAAAAATAACAGGCCGGCTGCAACTAATGCTGCAGCTACACTGAAGGGAATGCATTTCAAAAAATATTAAATTGATTGAATTTTAATAATTATCAAAACAAACATTTTCATTTGTTTAATATGTAGGTATGTATTTACAAAACGAATATAAGTAGTATATACAAAACGTATCAGTCATTGAACAAGCTCTGCTTAGTTGAAAGCTATGCTGTGTGAAAAATGACCAGCAATAAGGTGTGCCAAAATGTGCATAACTTCAGCACGGAATCTACACTTCACGCGTGCTATCGTCTAGCCCCCACTTTTCATCTAGCTAGCCTACATTCAAACAACATTGCATTGTATTGCGTAGTTCCGCCCTCCGCCTTATAGCTCGATTATCATATATTTGGTAAGAATTTAAAAACGTACTATTTGCCTTTTACAGTGCTGAGTCGGGTCAGGAAGGCTAACGAAGTCCCGACGGCCTACGTCTGCCGGCGTTACGCGTGCTCGCTACCCGTCACAGATGTGAAAGAACTCGAGAATATCCTGGACGAAATTCCAACGCCGGCGGTCAAATAAAATTAATATACCAGGAGTTTCTATGTTATAATAATGTATACTTTCGGTAAAACTTTGAAAATCTCCAGTACTAGCTAGATCTCAGATTTGGATTGGAAGTCAAAAATGTACATGTTGCATGCCAGTTTTCAAAACTGAAAATTCGATAATTTTCAGTTTTGTTTTTGGTACGTACAGAAATGAAAACTGAAAATTATCGAATTCTGAAAAATTATTGACTGTAGGTATACTATATTTTTTTGAACTCTAACCTTTTCACTCTTGGTTGCTAGCATAGTCAGCATAGTCAGTCTTTATATATTTTATGAGCTTATTCTGTGGTAACTTCTGCTTCTTAATTATTTGCACCTGTATTTTTATTAAGTTATATTTTCTGTCTTGGGACAACATACCCTCCTAAAGAAAAAAAACTAAGATCTGAGCATAATCTATGAAATACCTGAGGAAAGTGATATGTCTATTTTAATATATCAGTATTTGTTTAGTTGTTCGTGAAACACCGCCATGTCATATGAAAGTTGATGAATGTTTAAGCTGGAGTCGGTATGTATCTGTAAAATTATGTTGTGTGGTTAAACGGCCCGTATGTAATTCAGAGCGGTTCGTGTGCGATCCAGTTTTCAACATTTGTATTCCAATCTTAAATTTTTTGTCGCATTTACTGTATGCGTTTCAATCCAGGCAAAACCCAAATTCGATTAGAGTTTGAAAGTGATGGCGCTTTTTGCAAAAGCTATCATGTATTAGAATTCGTTTCAGTATTCGGCGGTAAGCCTAGTCTGTTAAAGATTTTGTAATAGTCGCAAAGAGTCTTCGTAAATTCACCTAGTTAAGGACACTTCAAAATTTCCCCGTGAATTCGCTGAATTACACGACTGCTCTCAATTTTAAGATAATATGGACCTTAATCCTTCTAGGATCCTTCCTTCTTTCCTGTACTACTCGAATCAATTAGAACTTAAATAAGGCTGAGAAGGCGGTTTGAGGTTAATATCCCCTGCCTTGATGTGATAGCTTAGTATGATTGTGAACAATTAAAAACAAGTACTGATCTGATGCTGCCACACTGCAAGTCGAGGTCAATTGAGTAAACTTTGAGTGAATAATATTTGGACACGATACAAATTAATGAACTTTTTAATGATGCAAATAAAAAAGCTCACTATTTTAATTCAAAACTCATTCAATCATTAACTTCCTGCGATGTGGTGGCAGCTTAAATTTACCTATTGATATTGGACATGTAGGTACTAGGTATAGTCACGAACATATGTTTATCCGGTTTAACTTGGCCGCTCGGAAGTTAGCCTTTGTATGCAAGTTAGACTAAAAATCGATTGCATCAATGGCTATCCTCAGGCCGGCTAAATTATCGGACGAATTGTGCATAGATCGTAGTAATTTGAACATACTCGAAAGGACAAAATTTGTCATGTAATGACTTCGCACATTTCAAGTACAGAAATGTTAGTTATTTATTTGTTGATATTTTATTATATTTGTAAATGTTATTTTATGTTTGCTTGAAGCAGAATTGTTTGAGTTTTTTTTTTTGTGATATTTTATAATAATAAATATTCGTATTCAGAAACTGATGTTGTTTTTAAAACTGATGTCCCTATTACTTAATTACTTACCTTTAAAGAAAAAGTCAATACTAATTTACAAATGCTTATTATTTCACATTGATAATGATATCCATACATTTGGTATGACAATAATTAAAATTATATAATTGGGAACAAAACATCGATTTATTACTACATTTAATTTTATATTCTAATCTGTTAAATGCGTTGTAACAAGGAGCTTATGAGTTGTAGGTATAGTTCAGTCAATGGCCACGCCAGCAGGCTTAGCGTAGGCCCAAGACAACCGTTATGACTATGGAAGAGAAGAACAGAAATAATTTTGTCTGCTCTTCCGTAGAAAAAAACCGTTGATTTGCGCGTTCGTCCCACACTGGTGAGACAAACTGAACGGAATTAAGGGGAAGTTAGGCAACTGAATAGTCGGCCTTAGTTTACATCGAGTTTCAAAATATGACCAAAGCCCGTCAACAAGTCCGATACTTATTACTATTATGTAATTACGGTCATTAATTTGTGGACTGTCCCAGGTTAATAAATGACAATCTGCACGACCGACGTAATGATCCACAAATTAAGGACCTAATTTTTTAAATATCTTAATATATTATATAGGCTATCGTGAACTTCATTTTACAATTTCTTAGTAGGTACAAGATAAATCACTTGAGGGTAACAAACAACATTTAGATCCATATTCATTGAAAAGTCACAAGATTTATTTCTATAATCATAGCAATATACACAACAGCTTCGATAGAGCATTCGGAAATTTGCGATCATGTAAATAGGTATTGTATTTTTTTTTCATTTCTTTAATCTTGTGAGTGAACATTTGTATCATATTTATATTGTTCTCGAATGGCGACCACGAACCGTAGGACGCAGTGTGGTAATGCCTCCCACCCGATGGACCGATGTCATCATTAAGATTGTTGGAAAGCGTAATGGAGATGGCCCAGGATCGTTCGTCGTAGCCCTCTTTGAGGGAGACCTATGTCTAGCAGTATTTAATTATTTATTTATGATTATAGTTCTGAATTATTAATACATAATAATAGATTTGTTTAAAGTATACTTGTCACACTATGCCAATGCAGTTGATCTAATACAGTCAAAATATTATTTTTATTATTTAACCTAAGCAACACTCGTCTTTCATAGTGTAGGGTTACGCTCCCACATCGCACCATAGAATAAGTACTAGTTGTAACTTTAAATAATAAAACTGTGCTCACTCATGTTGGGCGGACAGTCTTCAACTGGCGCTCAATTAAATCGCACGCACTTGACCGGCCTCGTAGTTTACTTTTACACGTACCTCTGATACCTCCGGCCTAACTAACCAATAACTTGGTAGTTCAGGCATATAGGTAGGTAGGCTTAGAGTCACGAGACAATTGATCCTCTTAATCACCTAAGCGGTGAAGAGACACAAAAATAGTGTTAAATGAATTGATTAAAAAAGTTGCATTGATTTTGAAACACATATTAGGTTGGGGAAAAAGTCTTTTCGCATTATTGTATGTATGAACTTGTAATAAAATCTCTTTGGCTATACTATTTGTATCTGGCTGGTTTTGGTATCATTAAAAGTTTAAATTTTAAAGAAGATAATTCCAAATTCAAATTAGGAAAATGTGTGATTTTTATTTGTTTTTCGTACTGTTAAGATGAGTGAATCTAATGAAGAAATTCGATACATTTTAAAATTTTACTACAAAAAAGGTAAAAATGCAACGCAAGCCGCGAAAAAAATTTGCGATGTTTATGGACCTAGTGCAGTGTCTGTGAGAGTAGCACAAATTTGGTTTAAGCGTTTTCAATCCGGAAATTTTGATGTCAAAGATGCACGTCGCTCTGGTCGCCCTATTACGGATAAAATGGATGCCATTTTTGAAAAAGTGGAGCAAGATCGGCATATCAGTAGTTACGACGTAGCTGAAGAACTGGGAATTGACCACAAAACAGTTTTGGCGCATTTGAAAAAAACTGGGTACACAAAAAAGCTCGATATTTGGGTACCTCACGAGCTCACTGAAAGAAACCTAATGAACCGTGTTCTCATTTGTGATTCTTTATTACGACGTAATGAAACCGAACCATTTTTGAAGAAGCTGATAACTGGTGATGAAAAGTGGATCTTTAGCCACTCAGCAAAAATTAAGAGAGTTTGGCTGGGATGTGTTAATGCATCCGCCGTATAGTCCTGACCTTGCACCTTCAGATTTCCACCTGTTTCGGTCTCTTCAGAATTCTTTAGGCAGTGTCAGGTTAACATCACGAGAGGACTGCCAAAACCACTTGTCGCGGTATTTTGAACAGAAGCCCCAAAGTTTTTATAGCAATGGGATCATGTCCCTGCCTACAAAATGGCAAAAAGTTATCGAACAAAATGGTACCTACATACTTTAGTTAAATGTAAATAAACTATATTAAAAAATGTTTTGAATTTTCTTAAAATATGCGAAGAAACTTTTTCCCCAACCTATTATGATACGTCTAGATTTTGATCGATAGTATACTTTCATGTTTTTGTATTGAAATTTGATTATATCCCAAAAATATAACATATAGAAGCGACATCAAGTCTATCACATTACTTTTGATTGTATGGACTAAAGATAAATATGGCTTATCAAGGTATGATTCTGAAGGCGGCGGCAGCGACCAACTGCATACCGCAAGTTTCATAGTAACTCTCAACTAATCAGTGGCTAAGCGACAGAAACTTTCTATGGAATTTACAGTTTGTAGCTGCAGTCTGCAGTCGTATATGAATCATACGCATTTCCTAAAATTATCACCTCTTTGAAAATAAGGCTGTGTATCCACGGCGAGCGGTAATGACAGCCGACACATTGTTCGGTCCTATTTGGCGCAGCCGTTGCTCATGATTCGTCTATCCAACGTTTTCAAAATTTATCGCAGTCGAAGTCATGGGAAAAAAATACGGTTTTTATATAGAAGAATCAGTATGTTTAGGCTCGGATCTAAATTATATTACTTAAATGCAAATTAATATCAGCTATGCTATGCTAGCAAATGTCCAAATACGTAACATAATTTTCAAATCTTAGGCAACCTTCACATAAAGTATCATTCACGAGTACATCTACTTTATCCACCTTTCAAACGAGATTACATAGTTAGATTATTATATAGGTCCCAATAGGTACAAAACGTATAATATATACCTTAGGTGGGTTCACGAGATATTCCCTGGATTACATACCTTACGTAATATCGGCGTATTTCTGAAACAATGGCAATGTGATGCTTAGCCACCAAATGTGAAGTCTTACAGTAAAAAGCAACAATCTATCGGGCTTGAATTAAAAAAAAATACTACAATCTGACGTAAAATCCATACAACTAACTACATTTTAATACAAGTCATAAATATTAAATATCACATTAAGCTAGTGTCAGTTCAGTCATAATTACATACTACTCTATCCAATTAAGCCGGGAATACACAAACTGCTTGAAGCAACCGACCCGTCAAGCAGTCACGATCGCATCGAACAGTCAGTGAGCTCCTGAGCGGGCGTAGTTAGCATCAGTTCGTGTATTTTGTCTGTTGACTGCTCAAAACTGTTCGCTTGTACCCGGCCTTGCGATAAATACACATGAGCGACAACTTAAAATAAAAACATGAACACACAAAACAGAACACAAATCATACCACTAATACTACATTAATAAGACAGACACTAAAAATAATCAAGTTCTTATATCTACACGTCAGAAAATAAATAATAATGGAAAGTTCAAATTTAATCAAATATTTGATAGAAAAACAAACATGTTCGTACCTTTTACCAGGGGCGTTATTTGTAGGAGCCGTATTAAGGCGTCGCAATTATGACGCTCTTTACGTACAAATGTCCTTCAAGTCAACGCGCTAATCTAGATCATAGCTTTAAATTAAAAACTTGTAATAGATTTATGCTCCATAGAATCTATTTCATAAAGTTTTATTTTCATTCTTATAAAGTTAATTAATTTACAGACAAACTAAAAAAAAAACCCGAGAAACAAAATTTAAACTTAGATCTACACTTAAGATCCTAGGCCTGAAATACGTTTGTATGAAAAGAGCGTCATGATGAGTCACCTTGAGTTTTGTCAGTATTAGCTCATGTATATTTATCTTAATACGAAGCAAATGAACAAAATATTTTCATCACGAGGTTCAAGTGAAATTCAAATAAGATATTAACAGCGAGGTAGATTTAAATTTTTGTTCTGCAAACGAGCGTTGTAAGGGCCTCACCAAACAGGCCGCTTTTGAATCACACTTCAACCACAAAACAGTGGGTTTGTAGACATAACTAAGAGAATAGCTGATAAAATCAATGACGCTTGTCCTTGAGATTAATCTATTTTTAAGGCAGTGATTTTGTATGACAGAATTTTAGTTTGTCTTTTTAACGATTTAAATGATATATCTACGAATCAAAAACTATATTCACACAACTAGATATCGTTGCTGTAGCTGCGTCTTTAACTTCCTGCGATGTGGTGGCAGCTTAAATTTACCTATTGATATTGGACATGTAGGTACTAGTTATAGTCACGAACATAATAATATGTTAATCCGGTTTAACTTGGCCGCTCGGAAGTTAGCCTTTGTATGCAAGTTAGACTAAAAATCGATTGCACCAATGGCTATCCTCAGGCCGGCTAAATTATCGGACGAATTGTGCATAGATCGTAGTAATTTGAACATACTCGAAAGGACAAAATTTGTCATGTAATGACTTCGCACATTTCAAGTACAGAAATGTTAGTTATTTATTTGTTGATATTTTATTATATTTGTAAATGTTATTTTATGTTTGCTTGAAGCAGAATTGTTTGAGTTTTTTTTTTTGTGATATTTTATAATAATAAATATTCGTATTCAGAAACTGGTGTTGTTTTTAAAACTGATGTCCCTATTACTTAATTACTTTAAAGAAAAAGTCAATACTAATTTACAAATGCTTTTTATTTCACATTGATAATGATAATGATAATATCCATACATTTGGTATGACAATAATTAAAATTATATAATTGGGAACAAAACATCGATTTATTACTACATTTAATTTTATATTCTAATCTGTTTAATGCGTTTACGTATTGGTGGGTTGTAACAAGGAGCTTATGAGTTGTAGGTATAGTTCAGTCAATGGCCACGCCAGCAGGCTTAGACAACCATTATGACTATGGAAGAGAAAGACAGAAATAATTTTGTCTGCTCTTCCGTAGAAAAAAACCTTTGATTTGCGCGTTCGTCCCACACTGGTGAGACGAACTGAACGGAATTAAGGGGAAGTTAGGCAACTGAATAGTCGGCCTTAGTTTACATCGAGTTTCAAAATATGACCAAAGCCCGTCAACAAGTCCGATACTTATTACTATTATGTAATTACGGTCATTAATTTGTGGACTGTCCCAGGTTAATAAATGACAATCTGCACGACCGACGGACTTAATCCACAAATTAAGGACCTAATTTTTTAAATATCTTAATATATTATATAGGCTATCGTGAACTTCATTTTACAATTTCTTAGTAGGTACAAGATAAATCACTTGAGGGTAACAAACAACATTTAGATCCATATTCATTGAAAAGTCACAAGATTTATTTCTATAATCATAGCAATATACACAACAGCTTCGATAGAGCATTCGGAAATTTGCGATCATGTAAATAGGTATTGTATTTTTTTTTTCATTTCTTTAATCTTGTGAGTGAACATTTGTATCATATTTATATGGTTCTCGAATGGCGACCACGAACCGTAGGACGCAGTGTGGTAATGCCTCCCACCCGATGGACCGATGTCATCATTAAGATTGTTGGAAAGCGTAATGGAGATGGCCCAGGATCGTTCGTCGTAGCCCTCTTTGAGGGAGACCTATGTCTAGCAGTATTTAATTATTTATTTATGATTATAGTTCTGAATTATTAATACATAATAATAGATTTGTTTAAAGTATACTTGTCACACTATGCCAATGCAGTTGATCTAATACAGTCAAAATATTATTTTTATTATTTAACCTAAGCAAGACTCGTCTTCCACAGTGTTAAATGAATTGATTAAAAAAGTTGCATTGATTTTGAAACACATATGATACGTCTAGATTTTGATCGATAGTATACTTACATGTTTTTGTATTGAAATTTGATTATATCCCAAAAATATAACATATAGAAGCGACATCAAGTCTATCACATTACTTTTGATTGTATGGACTAAAGATAAATATGGCTTATCAAGGTATGATTCTGAAGGCGGCGGCAGCGACCAACTGCATACCGCAAGTTTCATAGTAACTCTCAACTAATCAGTGGCTAAGCGACAGAAACTTTCTATGGAATTTACAGTTTGTAGCTGCAGTCTGCAGTCGTATATGAATCATACGCATTTCCTAAAATTATCACCTCTTTGAAAATAAGGCTGTGTATCCACGGCGAGCGGTAATGACAGCCGACACATTGTTCGGTCCTATTTGGCGCAGCCGTTGCTCATGATTCGTCTATCCAACGTTTTCAAAATTTATCGCAGTCGAAGTCATGGGAAAAAAATACGGTTTTTATATAGAAGAATCAGTATGTTTAGGCTCGGATCTAAATTATATTACTTAAATGCAAATTAATATCAGCTATGCTATGCTAGCAAATGTCCAAATACGTAACATAATTTTCAAATCTTAGGCAACCTTCACATAAAGTATCATTCACGAGTACATCTACTTTATCCACCTTTCAAACGAGATTACATAGTTAGATTATTATATAGGTCCCAATAGGTACAAAACGTATAATATATACCTTAGGTGGGTTCACGAGATATTCCCTGGATTACATACCTTACGTAATATCGGCGTATTTCTGAAACAATGTCAATGTGATGCTTAGCCTCCAAATGTGAAGTCTTACAGTAAAAAGCAACAATCTATCGGGCTTGAATTAAAAAAAAATACTACAATCTGACGAAATCCATACAACTAACTACATTTTAATACAAGTCATAAATATTAAATATCACATTAAGCTAGTGTCAGTTCAGTCATAATTACATACTACTCTATCCAATTAGGCCGGGAATACACAAACTGCTTGAAGCAACCGACCCGTCAAGCAGTCACGATCGCATCGAACAGTCAGTGAGCTCCTGAGCGGGCGTAGTTAGCATCAGTTCGTGTATTTTGTCTGTTGACTGCTCAAAACTGTTCGCTTGTACCCGGCCTTGCGATAAATACACATGAGCGACAACTTAAAATAAAAACATGAACACACAAAACAGAACACAAATCATACCACTAATACTACATTAATAAGACAGACACTAAAAATAATCAAGTTCTTATATCTACACGTCAGAAAATAAATAATAATGGAAAGTTCAAATTTAATCAAATATTTGATAGAAAAACAAACATGTTCGTACCTTTTACCAGGGGCGTTATTTGTAGGAGCCGTATTAAGGCGTCGCAATTATGACGCTCTTTACGTACAAATGTCCTTCAAGTCAATGCGCTAATCTAGATCATAGCTTTAAATTAAAAACTTGTAATAGATTTATGCTCCATAGAATCTATTTCATAAAGTTTTATTTTCATTCTTATAAAGTTAATTAATTTACAGACAAACTAAAAAAAAAACCCGAGAAACAAAATTTAAACTTAGATCTACACTTAGATCCTAGGCCTGAAATACGTTTGTATGAAAAGAGCGTCATGATGAGCCACCTTGAGTTTTGTCAGTAGCTCATGTATATTTATCATAATACGAAGCAAATGAACAAAATATTTTCATCACAAGGGTCAAGTGAAATTCAAATAAGATATAATAACAGCGAGGTAGATTCAAATTTTTGTTCTGCAAACGAGCGTTGTAAGGGCCTCGCCAAACAGGCCGCTTTTGAATCACACTTCAACCACAAAACAGTGGGTTTGTAGACATAACTAAGAGAAGAGCAGATAAAATCAATGATGATTTTTAAGGTAATAATTTTGTATTATAGAATTTTAGTTTGTCTTTTTAACGATTTAAATGATATATCTACGAGTCAAAAACTATATTCACACAACTAGATCTCGTTGCTGTAGCTGCGTCTTTGTAGTTAACCGCAAAAGCATTTTGGTTAACTACAGCTACAATTTCGCGTAAGTTATTTCTCAATCATGTTTTTTGCAAGGACAGCATAAAGCATTCACTATAAAATTCTAGCCCAAACATTTTTGTGGTTTCATGTGGTTCAAAAGTCGTCCGTCTGAGCGAGCCCTGAATGTACAAGACAACACACTTAAATAACTAGGAATGATACGCTGCTGCGTTCTTATCGATAATAGTAGGTAGAGTCAGGCATAAAGTACACGAAGTCAGACAATTTGTACGAAGCAATTAAACATTACAAATATTGTGCTTAAGTTAACATATATGTTGAGTTATTTCTCATGTATTTCTTGAATAATTTATGAACATGAGAGTAAATATTATAAATATTAATGTTTTTTTTTTTTAATTTTAAAGTCATATATAAAAGTTTATTTTTCTTTTCGTTACAGGCAAAATTGAAGATACTACAGTAGGGGTGGCGATTAGCCGGGTACATTTTGATCTTATAATTTTATGTTTTAGAACTTTCAGACAGGAAACGGGTATTTTAGAGCATAGATAATTTTTTAAACTCTACCATGTACACATTAAAGCTTAAAACTAACAAATTCGTGAATGATTCA
Source organism: Perizoma affinitatum (assembly GCA_961405105.1). Lineage (NCBI taxonomy): Eukaryota > Metazoa > Arthropoda > Insecta > Lepidoptera > Geometridae > Perizoma > Perizoma affinitatum. Next base: position 5,046,296 of record OY560199.1, read on the forward strand.
GACAACACCAAGACGATAGTTTCATGAAACATCTAACACTAGTATCACGAGAAGAAATGACTTGTACACGAGTGACTGTAGACCGATAAACATATAGGTGTAATGGTGTATTGACTACTGAGACACGTAGGAAGCTTTATTCATATTCCAGCACAGTTTTGTGGTAGAAAAGCAGGTATCTGTAAAAATAAATCATATTCAATAATTGGTTCAAATATGTGTAAGCAAAAAATATTTTTTACAAGGTTTTAAAAATGCCTGCCTGTTTTACATCGCCTATTACAGCGCAAAACCCTCGTAACAGAAGAACAAACAACCTCTTATGAAAAAATAATATACGGGCTACTTACGTCGCAGATTAAAATGCGACAGGCCGCACCGAATTGGATGATGTTTTGAAAAGCTAAAGTTTCTGACCTAGAATACACATAGCTTCTTTTGCGTAAGCAGAAGCTAGTACGCTATAGATAGAAAGATAGAAAATACTTTATTGCAAACCAAATATTTCAGCTTAAATAAATAGTACAAACTGTGACATTGTTGTACAATGGACGGTCAATGGAGATCGCTTATTAGCGATAATAAGCTAATAAGCGATCTCTACCAAACAACCTTTGGATGGTAAGGAATGTACGAAAGATTACAAGCTATACATACCCTTCACTTTCTAGCACCTCACGCAGCGACGCTTTCGTGATCATATGATCGTCGCATTTGAACCAACTGTTTTTCATCTGTCTCACGTACGCCGTGTAATGCCCCGCGTCCAGCGAACCGAGGTGGTTCACTACAGCAAATAACGAATATCTGTTATCGTCGAACAGTCCTTCTGGAGCGTTATTGTTATCCGCGCCGACATCTGCCGCGCGACGATGCGACGACATGAATGGCGTCATATCAAGTTCCGCGGGGAACGACACAAACGCAGATATTTTTCTATCAATTTGCGAGGAATGTTCGAACCGTTTCAAGTGAAAACTGGCGACTATTGGTAGCGTCTCGAGCGTCAGTTGCTTCGTTGACTCGCGGTACGCGCGGCAGTTCGAGCATTTGATCTTCGCGCCCGAACCTAAGTGCTCAGCGCGAGTGAAGCGTTCAAGGCACGCGTGCAAGGAGCCCGGGCCGGCAACATCAAGGCTTATGTCCCAGAACGGGTCTATTGTGGTCGAAACGCCGGAGCAGGATGTGCATACAACGTCGCTCTGCAGGCCGCCCGTGAAGATCTGATCGATTATACAGTTGCAGCGATTACCGTTTTCTGTCTTCTCTTCGGTTTTGATTTGTTCGTCAACGCCGTTCATACAGTGTCTGGAAGCAATAACATTTTTATTAGGATCCAGCTCTTTTGAGCATCTTTTTACATCATTCGTCCCAGCCAGCAGTGGGACCGCAATGATCAATTTCTCACCTGTGTAGCACATCCAAGGTCGCAATGAAGAACTCGTGAGCATCTTGCTGTTCGTACCCTGCTAAGTGGCGTGCGTGGGTCCAGATCAGATGCAGAAGCCGATGGAGAGTCAGAGGGGTCTTGGCGCCTGAATAAAACTCCTGAAAAATAAATTGAATTGCATTCAGCGCAAATAGTAAGGGTGTGTGAAAAGCAGTGGTAATTCACCAATTATTAAACTACTAAATGGATAAAGGACACCATTAGCTATGTCCAAAATGTCAAATGTGAATGTTGAGAAGTGTTCCCTTTTGAAGTTTTAAAAGATTTGTACATTGGCAAGCCTGTTTAAATGTTGCTATTTTGTTAGTCAACTAGTTCCATTAAAAAACACTTAATAAACATTTTATATTTGTATTTGTTTTTTATATATATCGGCGCGAAAGTGTTATTCTGCTTCTACAATGAGACATCGGCGCAGAACCACGAGTTACTTAACGAATCATCTCTTAGATTATCAAATTACAGAGTAAAATCATTATGTAATAGCTAATTATTAAAGGATTGTTATTTCGTAATTGAGATATTACGTAATCATGTTGTTATTTTGACCATGTTTACCTTCAAAACCATTTGTAAATTTAAATGATCAATGCTTGCAATAAGTGCTTGTTAGCACAAGTTGCTTGCTCGAGTCCGTGTTTTTGCATAAAAACGGGCGACGGACCGAGTACGATTCATTCCCGCTCGAGCTGTCCATGCAGACTCGAAAGCCTCAGTACAACCAAGAATAAATTAGAAGAACATCTCCTGGAGTTTACTTTCGTCGTCAACTATGAGCGACCAGCATGCTGGTAATGGTAGTGAAGTCAGCATTCCTGACGTTACACCACCTTGGAGCTTCTGCTTCGTCATATATATATGTGGGTGTGACTTGGTTTTTACCTGAAATAGTTTGGAAACTTCGCAAACGAGGCATTTCCCGGAGCTCTGTGACCGGCACCTGTGTCGCTCCGCCAAGAAATAATCTCGCAATAAAGGCGTGTGAATCAGTGTCTGAAAATTTGAATAAAAATAAGGTTTTAGAGACCACAGAAATCAGCTTCTAGCGTCACTAGCAAAAAAACATCTAATTATTAAATGATGCATTTATTTATCTCTCTTACAAACCAGATTCTTGCAACAAAGTTTCCAAAAATTATAACAAAATATGTTTGTAAAGCAATTAGTACTTGTTTGGAAACCAAGTATGAGATCATCAACCAATTCAGGTATTGTATGGTCCTGTAAAAGGCCAAGATGCTGATTATTCTACCTGAACAATGCAGTTCATGAAGCAAGTCGACCCTAAGTTCTGCAGGCCCCTTAGTCCAATAGTGGAATGCGGGCTGATGATGCGGCGTTTGCGGAGGCGACGCAAAGCCATGGCCTCATCGCTGGTCGGAAGCCAGGCCATGTACGGCACACTGATTCCAAGGGATCTATGTGAGAGGAACAAACATTAATTATTGAAATATTTAATTTTATGTTTTTTGCTTATGAACAGCTAAAACCTTTAGCTGAAGTCAAAGCTTGTGTTATGGGAACTACATGACTGATATACTTTATTAGCAATCTCAGCTTGTTTAACAGCTATACTTTTTTTTGTTAATACATAGAAAATCAACCAAAGCCAACCCAAGACAAATATTTGCAGATTATACAAACATTTGTCCTGCGGCGGGAATCCAGTTTTCCAATTACTGTTTGGTGATACTTTTTAAGGGTTTGAGTATATTGTATATTACTGACCCCAACTTACTTTGCTTGGAGAATCTTGTGAGAAATTCCGATTTCCGCAAGCTCCCTATCATATATATAATCTTGGCACTGGGTGCAATACACATTTCCATAGTTGAGGTCAATGTGGAGGAAATGCTTTTTGACCTTAGCATGTTCCTGGATGTGGCCATTGTAGCAGGCAAAGTAAATGCAATGCATGCAGGAATGCATGCGAGGTCCTGGTTTGCCGCATGCAAAACAGAGGCATGTTGTTGCCTGAAAAATATACATTGTTATTTAATATCTGTGCTGCAGGACAATAGTTTGTATGTTCTGCAGGTATTTGATCCCAGTCTAGGTTTTGTGGTACCATGTTGCACATAGTGCTTGATACCTCAATACAAGGACCCTAGATGATGATGATGATGATGATAGAAGGTTGGGTCAGAATAGATGGGGTGTTTAAATTTATTTATATTTAGTATATATTTTTTAGCACATATCACACCTGGGCATATTAAGGTCTTTTAAGGTTAAAGTTATTTAATCATTAAACATGTAGCATAACATATTACTTAAACCTAAGCCACTACATATTTTATATAGGAATTTAAATAAACATACCTACACTTATTATACACATTTATAGTAATTGAGATCAATATTTTTCTTTAAAGCAAAGGTCACAGCCACAAAGAGGCCTTTTAACCATTTTGCTTTGTAAATAATTATCAGAGGGTGGGGATAGTTTATGTATAAATGATGCTAGTGATTTCAACAAATAAATTCTAAGAACTTATTGACATAATATCACATTTTCTAAAACACAAGTTGCATTTTAGACTATATTAGAACTACAAACATCTACAGACTGGCTTTTGGGCTGTCACATTTTTAGGCATTTACTTACGCAAACAGCTGTTTCAAGGTCAAAGATCAACAATCAGCTGATACCTACAATAATTAGGTACCAGTATTGTAATAGCTACTTAAACTACTAAGCATTCTGCTTGGATAGAATATTTTAATGTATAGGAAATAAGGAACATCAATATATTAAATATTAGGGGAAAAAACTGCGTCGTTTGGTGAACAGGAAACAAAGATTCTGGAATTTGCAGTATCTTACCTTGTATTTCCTTGCTTCAGCGGAGGTGCATGCCACAAAAAAGGCGTGCACGATTCTGTAAGGGTTTGTACCCTTCGCAGCCTTAAAATTATTCAAGTGTATGCAACCACTATCATTCATGTTGTGTTGCTTCTAAAATCTAAAAATCGACCGGCTGATAAATTATTGCGTTGTGATCACAAAGTCAAGCCAAATACACTGCACACTATTAATCTCATAGAAAAAAATACATGTAGTACAGATATCGTTTTTAATAATTACCGAAGTACCAATTCAAAAGGCAAAACGATAAAATAAGAGTAAACAGCCCAACAAAACCATGCCCAAACCTATAAAAATAAAATAACCATAGGCAAGGCAAAGCACAGATTACTTTTTAATATTAGGAAACAAAACAAGGGAGTGCGTTTTGGATATTATAATTTTTTTTGTTTTTTTTTTGCTGTGGCTCTTGTTCTTTTATCTATGCCTGGGCTGCTTCTGGTTCTGTAAGTCTGTGGGCAGTGGGCTAATTTTATTTTTTTTATAATAAAAAAAAATATGTCTTGCTCGGGACGACAAAATAATGTCTCGCCAGACAGTTATTGCACGGCCTGAGGTTGAATGCGCTAGCTTTGTAGTAACTAAGTCATGAGCATGACTTAAAATATTAAAAAGCAGTGCTCTAAGAGACTCAATGCTAAATTTTACATACCAGTCACTCAGCCATATTCCCTGTATCCCGCTATTTCTACTACAATACAGGTACTCCTATACAACACTTAGACAAAGACATTATGCCCTGAATTAGTAATCAACTACGCAGAGCAACAAGTGATCACGAAATAAAAGCTGCACATTCTCTAGCCGAGCATTAGTAGGAGCATTCCCTACAAGTGTCGAGTTTGTACATTTACGATTTTTTTATTATACAAATTGGTCGTACAAAAGGGACGTGCGTAGGCATTATGGGCCGAACATACCTACAGACATAATTATAGCTAGTGGCCTGGAAAAACAGGCTGCGCTTTTGTGGCGTTTTCCATAGCTGCATAGTGAGGTTATAGGTAGCTCCTAATTTCATGACTAGACTTCTTGATCTGTTTATCCACACAAGGACGCTGATGTTTGCACATCCTGACATTATTTGTTCAAGAATGAATGACAGCTAGGTCGAAAAAATATTGATACAACATGACATTGATTCCACATTCTGATTCGGCTTTTATCATTTTATCTTGTGCAGTTTTCATGTAGACTGACTCGTTCACTTCACTTCACTTCTTGATTATGGCTGTCGAAAAAAGTAGTAACTTGCACAGATAAACATTTTTTTCCTCTTACTAAGTATTATGGTACATATGAAGTTATGATACCTTCATAATCATGTTATTAATTATAACACTGGTGATATAAAGTTATTCTACCTGTTCTAAAATAACAGTCAAATAACAGGAACGGTTGTAATAGTGATTAATTTTATACCTTCATACGTATAAGTGTTAACGAAAACGTTGGCATATTTAATAAATAATCATCTACAATTAAATCTTGTCACTGAAAAACAAGTTTTTTCTGTTATTTCATTTTACTCATCAATTTAAATACTACTACTGCCCGCGGCTTCACCTGCGTGTTATGTTGATAAAAGTAGCTTATGGCCTTCTCCAGGCTACAAAATATGTTCATATCAAATTTCCTCACAAACGGCTCAGCGTTTGTGAGGAACATATTGGTACAAATATTTCCGATATAATTTTACTGACTGAATTGATTTCTACTTACCGGTATATATGGCCAAATCACACAATAACATTATAAATTGTAGAGTATGTGTTCTGATGTATAAGCTCAAAAAAATCATTCAGTAGTTTTTGCGTAAAGAGTAACAAACATCCATCCATCCATCCTCAAAAACTTTCGCGTAGGTATAGTGGGATACTTATGACTGAGCGATTGATCTTTCGTACGGATCGCGAAAGTTTTGCTAGGTAGTGAGTAGTATTTATAGTCTTGATCGAACAGAAAAGTTTCCGGAAAAAGAAAAGAAAAGGTGCGTGCGTACGTCGCGTCTGTATGATTTACAGATTATCCACAGACTAGTTATAGATACTAGCTAAACTATACTAAACGTTATTACCTCTACGCGTACAGCCACGACAACGTAACGAGTCACGACAACGTCGACTTCAACGCGCACGACACGACCGCAGACCGACGTTGATTACTTTCTCATCTTGTCAAGTTTTGTAAATAAACATGGCTGCCATGCCAATGCCAAGCAATTTCCAACGATGTAAACTTTGTTTATTGTGTGTGTGTTTCTAAAATTAATTGAAAAGACATGATTAGTGATTTTGAGAATTTGTCCCTTGGAGGAAACAATGCTGCAAGTAATCATGGTGATCCATTTAATCATACGGGTTAGTTTTTACACTGAAATACAATACATGAAGACTTGTTTTCCAATTTGTGACCTCAATGGCTAGGATTTAGCTTTGATGTATTATGAATACTACTTTTTACAGAGTTGACACCTGACCAGCAAAAAACCTTGATTGATATACGGCGTCGGAAGACCGAATTGCTGTTAGAAATCCAGGTAAGTCGCAAGTCCTTGTCTTCACAGAATTTCTTTTAGGTATTATGATTTTATTTGGGAAGGAAACAACGTACCTTTCTTTAGGTTATTTACAGTGAGTCATTGGTCTAGTTATATTCTACTAAGTAAGTACATAGGTATTTCTACAACAAATGACCAAAATAAGTAGGTAGGTACGTACATACCTATAAATTACTGAATTAGTAATATTATTGCTGCGTAACATAAAACTTATCCAAATTGTATAAAATAAAATGGGTTATTCCTGTTGTTCCCTGATCTTCGGCACCGTTGGGGAACAATATTGGTAAAGCAACAATATTGGTATTTAAATTTTTTGAAAAATTTCCTTCACATACCTGAGTAAATATGTGCATCAGATATTGATTTTCAAATTTCTAAACATTTGGTACTTATGATATGTTTTAGATAAGATTAAGTTCCTAGTCTAACTTGGCCTTAATTCCAACCTAAGGCTGGATTCCAAGTGTCTTGAACAATGTTCAGGATAACAATTTTTTTGTGAGTTTTTTGCCATTTAAGCCGCTACAATAAGTCCGTAGCACACAGAAGCTAAATAATGATCTCTTGCCCACGTAGGTAGTAATATAAACATTTTTATTATTTTCAATGTTGTTTGATATATCTGCACTGTTGTATGCAACTTCCATAAGTTAAAATCTTTATTGTAAAAAATTGACCTACTGAATACTGTACTCAAAAGTGTAAACTATAGAGTACCACAGAACAAGGCACAAATTTAATTTTGATAACTTTTTAACTTTGGGTTGTCATAGGAGTATGAAACAAAATACCTACAGGAAATTGATTTCGACAAGAGTCCCCCCAAACAAATAATTGTTTGCAAAATTACCAATGATAACTTCAGGAGAAATTAGGTATTTAGCTTTGGGAGCCTAATATCGGCTTAATAATAATAATGCTAGACATTTTCACACAGCATCATCTAGCCCCAAAGAAAGCCGAGCTTGTGTTATGGGAACTACATGACTGATGTATATAGTAAAAAAATATATGTAAATTACTTTCATATTACTTACATATATTTTTTTGTATTTAGGTACATACATTTTATACATAGAAAACACCCAGACCCAAAAACTAATTCTTGCAAAACACAGAAAATTTGCTAAGTACTTCTAGTTTTTATTAAGTTTCTTTGTAAAATAAACTAAACTTAGTAAAAACTTATGCCCTTTAACAACAAAAAATCGCAGTACCCTTAAGGGATTGGCTTCAATTCCTCAAGAAAAATACCATGCAATAACAACCCCATGAAAGCTGTTCTGCAATGAGTTTAATGAGTTAATGAGTTTAGTTGTTGTTTAATGAGTCCACAATTATGTAATCAATCTAAACCATGAACCATTATCCCTAATACTAGATAGAGGTTGATGATCTAAGCATACATAGATTTAAATTAACGGTATAACAATCCGCACCCTAATCGCGTCGTCGTCCCCTCGTTTCATTCAATACTATGCGGACCACTCTGACGTAATGTATACTGTCTGTATCTGTATATCTAGTTGGTTGGCTTACAAGTACCAGCCAGCGTGGTTGGTTGCCGGGTAGTGAGTGAGCGAGCAGCCAGTAAGAGCCCAGTCGCGGCACGGATGTCACGCGGCCCGTCCGTTTCGCGCTGCGTCCTATCAACAATCACAATAGGGGTTAACAGTTTAGTACCAAACAAAAACCACGTTTTGTGACCAAAGATATCTAGTGAGTTTTCAGAAAAGTTTTAATTCATAAAATACGTGCAGTGCTCTTACGCGTAAGTTGTGAAGTGATAAGATGGATATGTGGAGACTACGTTTGTCGGACGTCGTGTTTATTGAATTATCATTAGATTCGCGTGCATTTTTTATATAGTTTCTTTTGTATCGAAAATTGAAAAGAATCTATCATTCAGTTACCTTACAGCTGGGTATTTATTTTGTAGAATTTTGCGAAACTTTCACCAACCCATTAGTCATCTTTTTCAAGGAAAATACGTATTTAACGTTTGCCGGTAGATTCAGAACAATGTTTCAAAACGTGTATTAGCCATAAAATGTTACCTTATATATATAGAGTACAAGTTAAGTATGATAAAAAAATAACTATGCATCATACCTATTGAATCAGTAAACTGTTCAAACTACCCACATGGAATCTAACTTGGATTTTACTACTACCTACATACCACATAAACATTCCATCCCTCGTAAATGTAAAAGTTTTAAAATTTACCATGATTTTTCTACCTGTATTTAATTAAATCAAATACATACCTACCTATTTCCTTAATTAATATTCTTGATTTACTTCGCTGATGTGGCTAAAATTAATTAAGAAACGACGATAAGAGTTAATCTCTTATCGACGATTCTTATGTAATTTTTAAATTGGTTCCATCATTGTTGACTAATCTGACCGTCATTAGTTACTGTCTCCACCAGCCCCTGAGTTTACTGTTTGACATAAATTGCGGTTCCCATGTGTATTTTCTACATGCATTGTAGAGGTATCAGTTTGTCGAACGGGCCGTGAAATTCCCGTGTACTGGACGATGTTTGCGATTCATTTTAGTTTTATCAGACATCCCCTGCCGCTTCCGCACTGTGGCTGCTGGTTTCGATAACAAACTGATTCATTCATACACATTCACACGTCAGTTACAAATATTTGCAACATTCAAATCATGACTCAAAATAAGTAATTGTGTCCACCCATATCACTAATTGGAATTTAGACTGACGGTGTCGGGACTCTATTTTGAAGTTCGTCGTCGGCTTTTTGCCCCGGAATAGGTACTTGTATAAAGACCTCGGCCACTTTGATATCGTCAACAGACATTCACTAATTAGGTTGATCCACATAGCGAACGAAGCCTCATTTTATATAAAGTGTTTGAAAATTTAAGGATTATTTAAGAGCTAACTGTTCATTAAAATGACTATGACTAACTATAATGATTGATTGCTTAAGTAATGTCTTGGTTGTGGAGAGCGCTTTTAATTATCAATTAGTCAAGTAAACAATATGTGACGTTCTTGTCTTAGGCGTGCAAAAAGATAAACGACATTGTACCTATATCCATATACAATTGTAATTGTCACCGTGCCAAGCACCGGCGGCGCCCGCGACTATCTTCAGTCGAGTGCGTTCCTTAGAGGGAAGTGTATGGCGCGTGATGTGTTTACATTTTCGGCTGCTGTGCGGAGCTTTGTGGTGGCCACTGCTGGTACGATGCGCCCGCGCAACCCGCAACTACGACGATGACTATGAACAGGTGTGTCTTCAGCCATCAGCGACGCCGCTTACTGTACACCTCACAACCCTACCTCTTTGTGTAGCTTCACCCGCTCTGTTTTAGCAAAAACTACAACGTAGCCCGTAGGTCACGACATCGACGATTCGACAACGCGCAGTCATCCACATTCCGATTTTTTCGCTTTGTATTTTTTTGGCAATTATTTTAAATGCGGCTTTTTATAGGCAACGTGTGCAAGCTTCTCTAACATTGTTGTGTTCGTTCGTGTGGTACTGACGTTGTCGTAGTATCAGAGTGTGATGTGCGCCGTGCTCGTGCACCTGTGAAGTAATGTTTATCAAGAGTGGGTCGGCAGCGGCAGAACAGCAAGAGCGTCGTGGATCAGTCTCCAACTGGTTCTCGTCCTTGAGACGCGGTGCGGGTCGCCGTAAACGCGAGGAGACTACCGTGCCGTCAAATTACGGTTCACTGGGCAGGCGAAAGGATGGTTCGCAGCCACGGGGCAAGACGAGGTCCGCTTGGGACCTTACCATCGTAACGAGACTGGTCTGTATCACATTTGAAAGTTTTAGATCTATCTTATAATCTGCTGCGACATCTCGCTGGAGACTGCTTTTATTTGGCGGATATCCAAATCACTGGATCGATCACGCTGTTTGCGTCTGCATTCAAAATCACTGCACAATTTTAACGATTTTTTTATTGCCTGTTTTGGTACTATTAGAAGTACACGCGTACGGAATGGACACTGATGACGCAGTTCGGTATAACACTCTACAGATCGTTATTTGTATTTTTATCGGCGATAACACAATTTGTTCGTACTTATCAGACGACACTGCTCTACTTGGTTACTTTGTTTTCAAACTATGAATCATACAATACTATGGCGGCACACTCATATCGCGCAATTATTATTTAACCGCCCAATATTTGTGTGCCATTCCACGAATCAGTTCAACGAGAAAATATTTCTCAACTTACGTAGACAACGTCAAAGGTACAGATTGTAATTAATTTAATTCGTTATGTAAAGGTGTAAAATGTCTGGCTGGCCGTGAAACTTATCTGAATAATATACTTCTAATTATCAGCTTCATGTTATTTTTGAATCTGTATGGCATAATTTGAAGTCTATTGAAATGTCCATTTACATGCCAATTCCATTGCTCTTTATGTATCTGAAACCAGTCATACACACCCCGGGTAAGTATTGCTTGTTTGCGTATCTTGCTCGGCATATAGACAGACACATTGCAACTTTGATAACAATTTATTTTCGCAACACGTTCTTGCCCACTAGTCATAACTGAAATTGAACTGAAAGTTAATCACGAAATGAAATCATCTGATTCTAACTTTTAAGTACATTTCCGCTCTTTGATTTTAATTTTTCAATGCATGTATGAAACTATATATCTAAAAATATGAGTATTCGATCTCTAAGTTCCAAAAGAAGTCCCTTCGCTGGACAGCATACGCTCCGACAATTCTAAACAAATGGTTGCAGCATGTTTAAAGCATTGTTTACCCGACCTAATAGTTCTCATAAAGAGAGACATGAGAACAATGGATGAGACACATGACATCAATAGTATCATGCTGCCTACTCGTCGCTACACTTGTACAAATACAATAAAACTGTTATTTGAAATAGCAGTTATCTCCTTGGAGGTTATGTCGAAGTCAAAGGATACAATCGAACATGTTAGATTTGAAATTGTTTTATAGATGATCGGATTCTAGTTCTATCGTTTTATCCAGTTAAACTAGTCTGGGGAAAGCTGATCGTAAGATTGTCTGGCCAGATAATATTGTCTATGCTATTGAATTAAAATTAAGTCTTCGTACAATTGTTGTCATAATTTAATGGAATGACTGACATTCCGTATGCTTCGTAATTACATGCAAATGTGTCCTTTGTTAAAACAACGGTGTGGCACAAACAACCAAGGTATTTTGCATGAAAGCATTCCTACCATGTCAAAGATTTACTTGGCTATCTCGAGTAAGTTGTATTTTTCAATCCTGGGTTATAGTAGCAGGGGCCAGGGGGCCGCTGCTACTGAACAGTGCAGGCCTCCAGCATTCCCAGTTACACACTGCTTAGTCCATGGTACTTTGGAACCGCTAGGCAGTTGGCTTAGATTTTTAGTTAGCAAGTCGTTTTTTTTTAATAATGAAATTATTTACACTGACTGTAAATAATTTCAATATTATTTTAATAATTCATTATTATTATCTGCTACATATCTTTTTAAAATTTAAATATAAGTGTGTCACATTCAGTCAAAATTCACAGAATTTGTGTTGCAAAATTAGTTTAAAAAAATTATCCACCTACATAACCTTGTTATTCAACTATTGAAAAAAATTGATCGTTGTTTTCACAGTATTAAATTATCTTTATATCCCTAATACATTCGGTTGAGTTATCGGAATAGTAAGAGATGGTACCTGGTGCAGTGAAATGGATCATAAAATAACAACATAAAACTGCCCGATTACTTCCCTTCCCACATCCAGTACTTTAATACTGACAGTTCCTGCGGTCCGTAAATTCTTGTCTTTAGTAGGTAGATATTTTGTTCTTCTGGTCATGTTCATGTTCGTATTACCGCAATTTTCTCTTTAGTTCATTAGTAACTTACACCAATCGTTTTTAACTTGCATCTTAGGCACAGTACCTAAATGGTTAAAAGTACTTTTTGGGATGGTGGTATTTTCCCAACTAACTGAACCAACAATGTTACGAGTATTGACGAATCACCTGCCGTAACTCGTTTATATAAAAGTCCCACATTAAAGATCCGGTCGTGCATGACTTTGAATAGGTATGTATGTTTTCCTAACGAATACTACTGCGGTTGCATCTGTAAGCGACAGTTCGCTTTAGAAAATACCACCTGAAAACAAGAATATAGTTTTTTTTTTACTTTTTTTACGGTATTTAGAGGCATATGTCCCACCAGCCCGCTTAGCATGAGCACCCAAGACAACGTTTTGTCTACGAAAGAGAAGACTAAAACTATTTCTGTCGCCTATTCTGTCAAACAAAAGAGAGGGAGAAAATATTGTTTGTCTTCTCGGCGGTATTGTCTACCGCCGAACCGTTGTCTTGAGTCTTCATGCTAAGCAGGCAGATCAGATGGTAAGCGGTTATCGTCGCCGTTTGACATCTGCGATACCTGGGTCATTGTTGATCCGTTCCCCAAAGACTAAGAAAGTCTAACTTGCCTGTAATTTAACCAGAACCCCGTACTCTTCAAACCAGAACACAGCAATGCTAGGTACTATTTGGCGCCAAAAATGTATACGGTGGTAGTACTTTCCCAGGACGAACTATTTCACAAAAGAGCTTTACTACTAATACATGTTCACATTTTGAAATTAATAAACGATGGATCAACCAACATTTTTGTAATATATTATTATATACTATACCTTAGCCAAAAACACGCAGTGCAGTAGCACGTTGATTAAGTTGTAAGAATTTAACCGGTTACAACTAGTTCCTGGAGGATTATAAGATAACTAGATAATCACGTTGCGATTATAAATTATGTTCACGGCAACGATTTTAGAGTGACTTACGGTAAAATTGACAAACCATAAAGATGTACTTGTGATAATGTGCTCCTTGGTGCTGTTGAATCGAACATTCTAATTCATGTGTTTGTTTGTGTAGGAAGGTGGATATTTGTCTGCTTCGACCAAAGCATTACGTAAGAATGCAAAATCTAGATTGCGTGAATGCTGCGTTTACAGAATGAAGTGCCCAAGACGTGTCCAGACACGCTATGTAAGGGTCCCGAAGTTGCCTTATAACTCATCTAAACTATATATTGGAAATTGGTTGAGCTGATTTTAGTTGGTAGTTCTTATTAATTAAGTACTCGATAAACTTTGTTTCACACTTCGAGGACTCAAGGTTAAGAGGTGGAGGTGGGGGAACGGACACAACTTTATCTATTTTGAAGCCTGAACGAGGGCTTAAAATAAATAATCGTTCAAGTAATATCAAAGTTATATAGACACCTATTTAATGATAATCAAAATGGTTGCAGTAGAAATAAAATTAATTGCCGTGCGCGAAAAATTACTCTCAAATTTGATTTCTTGATTTTCGTAAACACTGCATGCCAAATCGAAAAATAGGGTGTAACAGACGGACAGACAGCCAGATGGACATTACGAAACTAAGTATTCCGTTTTCGCCTTTTCGCTTCGGAACCCTAAAAATATGGCCTTTTGTATTGCAAAACAGCAATGTCTGCCGTTTCTATAAACTGACAAGATCGCGAGACATTCGCAATTCCGTATTGTTTGTCCGTTTCATCTGTATCTTGATTATGTAAACATAAATTTTGTCAATGTGTTTCGTTTCCGTGCTATTCTACAGTTATGGCGTGTATTTTTCTGTCTACTGGGTTGACCTTATCCATCTTTGTCTTGCGTCACCTGTGATAATGAGCCAGTTTATTAGTCCGTGCGTGCCACGGTCGACATGCTTAACACATTGTCACGAGCTTGCAAATTTTCTCGTGATCCACTTCCTTGCCCTACTCTCTCTGTGTGAATTTTATTAGGTCCCATGTCGATTGTGAAATGACATGAGCGAATCGATGAGTAACGCGACCTATTTAATATTATATCGTTCATTGTTCTCTGGAAGCACGTAAACAATTACGTGTAGATACGTTTCATTGGTGTTGGTTCGTCTTTATTCGTATCGTTATGTTTTGTATTTGTCATTTCGTAACCAAGTAATCTTCGTACAATATCAATGTCTACCAAACCAGCTACGGGGAATACCAAATGAAGTGATTTGAATCAACGCTAAACACCGGTTCTGAATGGGGGCGTGTTCCAGGAATAGCTTTAGTCAGAGCAAGACTGAGGGGGTGCCTTGACCTTGCCAGGGGAAGTGGGGGGCAAGGCCCAGGACTGCACGCAGAACGGTCGCTGACTCGTCCGACTAGTTTGACTGCATCGCATTATTGTGATTTGTCTTGCTGAGTCGACTTTCGCACGTAAAGAAACAATTTGAACTGTAAAATTCTAAATTGCCTGTCTTCTATGCGGTAACATTAAAAACAAATTGATTTACGAAGCGCGTTAACTGTTTTTTAAGTGGACAGTTGCTTAATTAATTCCATTTAAACTGGTATTACTAGGATACATTCTACACATTCCTCTAGCTGAATAGAACTGGGTAGTTTCAGCATGCCAACATTTGCTAATGCTATACAAAATTGAAAACAGAATCAAATGGTTAAACCTCTTGAAATCCTCAGCATTTAGCTTTGTAAGACGTTGAAATTTTTATCACAACCCTTTGTAATGCTTTTTCAAAGTGGTCTTTAGAAATCTTAGCTAGGAGTAGGTCGTCTTTGAAGTCTTCTCAAATGTTTTTATCTCAAAGTTAATTACTTCTATATAGTCAGATTCGGTTTATTTAGCGTGTAAATGATTTCTCTTGTTACTTCGAAAGTAGATTCTGTAAGACTGCATGGTAATGAAGGTCTTGTCCTCGCAATGTTACATGCTAACACTCGTTCTAAGAAGACCACCTGAGGGCATATTGAAACGGTATTCAAACTGAAAACGATGTTTGCAGATAGATATTAAACTCAGATAATTTTATCCTAGATTTAGATCAATAAACTCAAACTCAAACTACATAACGTGGAAAAAAATTATGATCTACGATTATTAGTAGGTTTTATAGATTCGCTCTAAATTCCCCTTTAAATTGATGGTTTTGTGTGATTTTTTCGTAAATAACCATACTTATTATCCAAAAACTGCTATACGTGCTTACTTACATAACTGTGTGTGGAGAATATCTAGCATTATTTTCATTCTACTTTACGATATACCGGGTTCGCAAGGTCTAAGAAATATAATCCATTATTACAAGACCATTTTGGAAATTAAATATACATCAGCTTATCGGGTGACTGAGTTATTATGTTACACAATATAAAGCTTTAAACTAGACGTGCCTGTCTGTAGCGGAGATCAAGAAGCATGGTTACATTTTATCAACTTGTCAGTGTTAAATAACTTTCAATTTACCTTTTGATTATAGAGACATCGTATCCGATTTAACGTCAAAAACAGAGCCTCTTTGAAGTCTATCAAAAAATATTATCATTCAAATACAATCTCAAAACCGACTACTAGGAGTAAATTTCGCGTGACTAAATTGAATCACTTGAAATTGTGCTTTTTCTAAAGGCGCGGGGGAGAGAATTGTAGAGTTCCATGGGGCGGTTAATGCCGCGTCGTAATGCTGCTAAAGACGTAATTGCCCTTATTCTGAGACCGCCCGTCGCTCACATTTGTTTAGGGGCTGACTTTTTACCAATCCGTCTGGGTTGTATCTTTAATTTTTTGCATGAACTTGACCATTTTCGTTGCATGTGTTTCAATACTTTCAATAAGCAGGTAGTTATTTCGAGACTTCGTTTGTTACACTTCTGATTTGATTTCTTTTCCGATAGTTTATTTTTAACTATTGTTTACTGCTCCGTACGATTCAGACATGTCAACTTGTCACATGGGGAATGTTGCTTGGCGTGTTTATTTTATTCTGTCTTTGTTTTCTTTGTACTTGAACTTTTGGTATTTGACTAATTTAAACTATTTCCCAATTTTCCATAACTTATATGTAGCAAAATTTCATACACTTAAGCTTCTTGCTACTTTACTTTAACTTATTTTTGTCTTTGAAATCTCCTATAAAAAACAAATAGAGAAGAACTCCGGTTTTGTTCGCCAGCTACTCATTGATCTAGGAGGGTTAATCCGCCAGTGATGGTACCTTATTACTTTGACTACCTGACCGAAACACCATGGTTGGTACCGTAAAATCATCATGGTCTCGAAATTCAAGCACCAAGGTCACGGCCGCTGTGAAAGTGTATATGAACATATGTCTAGCCATGTGGCTCTTATCACAACACTTGAAAGGAAACAAGACGTTCTTAAAATAAACAAAACTAAGTTATTATATTTTAGCCTCTTCACCTTTTACCTTTAGAACAAAGCTAACCTTTGTTATTTTTTGTTATGTTACTGTATTGAAACAAAATTGTAAATTTATAGTTGTTCGTAGTTCGTAGTAAAAGATTTGCAAAGTGCACGTTTGTCATGCATTGTCTGTTACCGACTACATCAGAATAATATGACTTTGATTCTCCAAGCTAATGAGATTATTGACCTACTGGTAGTGGTGTGATGGTGACGCATGCGAAGCGAATAATATTCAATGGACTTTTCCTGCAACTTGAACTAGGGTGAATGATGTTACTTGCATAAAATGATTTATGTTGAAATGTTTCATAAATTCAAAGCGCCAAGAAACTGGAACGATAAACCTTACCGTCGATTACGTTAATTACTGGTGCGTTACATGACAAACAATGGAATTAATGCGAAACCGCGCTTCTTCGAGCTTACAAGTTACAATAGAATATAAATAATTGCAGAGATTTTGATTATGTGAAAGATATATTTTGTTGCTTATGAAACTCGTCAGTGGAAACCACAATTGATTGTATGTATACTTTTTGTATTACTGTTGTATTTATTGAGTAAAGGATGTGAAATCCAGAAATGAGAATTTTCATTTCCCGTTGTTATTTAATTCTTTAAACCGACTTATAATTTCATTGTATTCAAATCATTGAAGTAGAATGACTAAGTATGTTTTTACCTCATCAAATGCAAGTCTGTGAACTTTGCTTTGAACTTTCTTCTTTGTCCGACAAGTCTTTCGTAAAACGAAGAATCGCTACTACATTTTAGGGCTCTAATTACTTTAATTTATACTTTCTGATCATAAAAAAAAACACATTTACATAATACAGAATGAATGGACGTGTACAAGGAGAGCTTAATCCTGAAAAGAGTATCTTCCACCAAACATGATGCTAGCGGTAGAGGGTCGTGCACAAAGATCGACAAATACTTAACTTCATAGGTATAGAATAATTATATAAATATACGGCGTTTATTATTTTATATATTATTATAGTCCCAGCAGACACATACCCACACTAAGATTCCCTGTGTCTTGTGTACCACGACACCAAGACCCATCCAGACAAATTGTTTTTACTTATCATTTAAATCTTGACTTCTGTATTACTGTATCTGAGTCTACCATTTTGAGTTTCGAATATGGATATCAACAACGTTTATGGAGCGCTTTCCATTCCCATAATATGCACATAACTGTCAGTTCCCTCACTCTTTACTTTTTACTCATACTCGCGTTTGACCCTCGTTCCTCGAAGCTACCACGTTCGTTATCAAAGTGTTATGGCGTCCGTCGGACGTCGAACTTGTTTTATTTTATTTGCAAGGAAGCCGTGCCTGCTCTGCTAATTGAAATGAATTCAACATCTTTTATTTGCTTGGTCATTCGAGTCATTCATGATCGTAAGTGGCTACGAAGAAATTGTTTTGTTGTGATGTTAATCTTGTTGTCTCTAATCTTAGTAGCAAGATACAATTTCATTGAATTAAATATTCATTCGGTGTTGCAAGCGATCATGAATTATGATATCAGGGAAAGTTAATGATTTCTATAAATACTTATATCACTAAGATTCAAAGTGGATGTCTCGTCTCTCGAGTGTCGTAAATTGCTTAAAGTAGGGCACAACACGAGTCTTAGTGTGATTCTATCGGCAATCAACATGAGTGGATCGTGCGCTACTCCTAAATCTCTCTAATGTCTCTCCGTTCTTCTTCCCTTTTTGGCTGTTTGCCAGATTTACAATCGGCCTTAATTTACACGCGGATTGTAGGAGACTGCGCGAAGCGAGAACCTTTGCAAAATGCTCGGTCGGTACCCGTGCCGTGACCGCGGCCGGAAATATGAACCCATTGTACTGGCTCTTCTTTCTTTTTGTACCCGGAGACTACTGGGGCTGCTTCAGTCATATAATTACAGCCTTTCATTTATACAATTTCATGGAATTGTTTTAATTCGCTGCCTTAAGTACTGGGTATTTACCGGCAAAAAAATTGTGTTGTTTGGGATAACTTGCGAATTGACGTTTCTCATTTATATTTACAATTTCACGGAACTTTATTAAATTCGCTGCCTAAAGAGTGGGTATTGGGTATTAACCAGCAAAAATGTAAGTGTCGTTTGGGATAACTTGCAAAGTGTCGTGATATTAACCGGTCTTTACTGTTGAGCATCCGTTCGAGGCAGATAATATTGGAATTTTTGGGACTAACCCGTTCCGTGCGCACACCAAATATCGGATTCTATAGTCCATTTTGATTTTGATGAGCTTTTTATGGAAAAACTTACTGCAATCTTGCTGTTTAGATTACTTGTAATTATTTGTAGAGGTTTTATATTTTATACCAAATGTTTTTCCGGAGGGGTGAGCACGGGTCAAGAATGCGGCAGTGATATTTATTGAGGTTGGCCAGCTCATCTCGTCATTGATTGAATCACCGCAAACTGCATCTAACCTTCAACTCGGATGTGCCCACCAAGTTGTTGAGGTCAAGTATTTTCTATTTGAATTATAATTTGATTGAACTATCTTCATACCTATTTTTAATCATTTTCTTTACTTGTCGAAGAAAACGTATTAACGTTTTCTACTTTGTCTCAGTTTACAGTTCTCTTCAATTGGGAAACTTTTATATTTAGTAATCAAATGTTATTGGATCATGAAATTTTTCTTTGATCGTTAGCTAAAAATAGTTAGAAAGAAAAGAAAGAAAGAAATAAGTCTTTATTTGAGCATTTTAACAATTCATTTCAATCTTAGCTAAATAGCTAGTTAGCTAAATGTTCGTTTGTTTAACTTACCATTTTGCGTAGTTCGCTAAAATTGATGGCAGTTTTAACAGGTAACGGTACGGAAATGTTTATGGAATTAAATGTGCTAAACTGCCTGTTCAGCTTACATATTATCTGCAGTTCCAGTTCAGAAACTAATGGAGTTGGAATCACAGCAGACGAGTAGTCTACGATGAGGAGTAGGTATCTTTTGCATCCTTTTTTGTTTAGTGATTTCGATCAGCAGGTTCAGCGGTCATACTTGAGTTCATTGTTTCTTTCTACATTAATTGTTTCTCTTTTTTCCTTAGTTTGCTTATAACAATAATATTTAACGGTTAAGCTTTTTTACAGAATTTTTAGAATGGTACGATATAATTGCACCTAGCGTTACTACTTTTGTAGTCATATTTTAATTCGATAATGTGTATATAATTATTGTTAATTTATTATTGCGTGTTTATTTATTGAAAGGATGTTGCGTCCGGTATTAATTTTATCTGCGTTTTTAACCGACTTCTAAAAAGCAAGAGGTTCTCAATTAGGCTGTATCCAGGGCGGTAAATTATATAAAATTTGGTCAAGATCTGATGATAATTTATTTTTCAAACTTAGATATCGCGATTAAATAATGATAATGGACGGGATATGCCATGTCGGTGACTTTAGACTCTCTGCTACGGACTCCCTCGCAACGGATTTGATCACGTAGTGTAACTCTGAGCATAGACTTAATGTGTACTCAAAAATATAGTATGTAACTATATTTTTGAGTACACATTAAGTCTACGAAAATAACAAAAAAAGTATTTAAAATAATCAGCTAGTGTTTTGGAGTCGGTGTCAGCCAAGAACAAGTGCACAACAGAGTGACAGAGCGTCAATAATAAGTAAAACATTCGCAACCGATCGAACTACACTGGTAACAACTCGCTGATTATTACAAATATGTACTTAAAAAATGCACTCTTTGTTTTATCTAAGAAGTAAATTATGTTGTACATTTCTGTAAAAAATATTGTTCGTTGTGCTACAAAAATAATGAACTCAAATTACTATATTCAGTCAAAAACATCATTTTCATTCGATAAAGTAGAACTTATTTTACATTAGTTTGGTAACATAGGAATTGTGGCACGACCTCTGCTTTCAACAAGCCATCTTTATTTCTTGCCCTCTTGAACTTTTGTTCCATCAACCCTTTCTCTGATCTATCTCTCTTTTAACTCTACTATTGCTGCATTTTCCTAGCTCTTCATTTGCTACATCTGTTTCCATCTTTTATATTTCTGTGTAGAGAACTATTTATCATTACTCTTTGTTTTCTTTGATGTATTAACTTGCAAATAATTTGCGTCACTATCTTGACTTACCTTGTGGGTAGCGTACTTTGCTACCTCACCTGAAGGTCAGCGTATCACACCGATGATGTCGTTGGAATCGGAAATTCTTCAACAATTACTACATCGACTAGAATGTATACTTGTTTACGTTGTTTTTGTTGTTTTTATGTTCATAAAACGTACATATCACTGCATAGTCTGAAACTGAATAGTGTATAACAAATAAGACTGGTTTATTTTATTGCACAATTGTTCACATTTTATGTATAAAAAAATAAATAAAAATACTGGGATTGATTCGCCGTGTTATCTCTGTGGAATGGGCTTAATTTAATTTGATTTAGTATCTCCTCTTAGTAGGAACTTGATTAGGGTTATTTTGGTAAATTGCCCAAATATATATTTCAATAACAAGTATTTGCCTACTTGCCAACATTTACTTTTATATTAAACAGAGAAACTTTGTTTACCAGGAAGGTATCACAAAAGTTTATAACTTTTGTGATATTACTTCGGTAGTTATACTGCTGTAGACCATTCCTGGTAATACGGCCGTCTTGTCTACTTCTTGATTAATTTTCTTCACCAGTTTAGTTATAAAACAACTATTTCTGAACTTCGTTGATGAGAAATTGCAATGCTATTATAATTGATGCGTTATATTTATTTTGAAAGATGTTACATGAAAGGCTTGGCGCAGTTTGTTATGGCAATTCTTCTGGTACCTTACTTGGAATCAAATGAATACGGTGATTAAATAATTTTACTGCATTCATATTCTAAATTAGAATAATAATTAATTAAATAATTTAATTTAACTTTATTTTATGTTACGTCATCTGGTGCGACAATATTGTCTTCAATATTGTTGCTAACTCGTATTATCCTGTTAAAACTACATTATGAACAAGAGAGAGAGGTATGTATATAAGAGCTATGTCAGGATCGTAGCAACTGGAAATCCGTAGTCTCTGCCTACCCCTCCGGGAAACAGGCGTGAGTTTATGTATGAACAAGATTTTAATTTGAAACGGAATGTACTGTGCCTAGAAAAAATAAAACTCTACGCAGTTCTAACATTTCTATTACATTGACAATAATAAAAGTAAAATAAATTCTTACGTTGAATGAAAATTCGAATATCTAGCCAAGCGAAAACTGAAACCTATATAGGTATATAATATAGGGATAGTTGACAACAAATTAACTAACAGTAGCCATATAACAAGTTAAATGACTAACGCTAATGCGCATTTCAACATATTTTGAACTTTGCATTAGCATTAGTCATTTAATACAAACTATAAGCTTACTAATAAACCCATATAGTTTATAGTAGCTCTAAATTTAAGTACATGATTATTGTATTGGTTACTTACTCGACACTATAATTGCAGGCATAAGTTGTTTTGTTGTTAGTCAAAATGAATTATACAAACTATAAGCTTACCAATAAACCCATATAGTTAATAGTAGCTCTAAATTTAAGTACATGATTATTGTATTGGCCACTTACTCGACACTGTAATTGCAGTAATAAGTTGTTTTGTTGTTAGTCATCAGAACTTATTTTCGTCGAGCATGCGTGCCCTATGCTACGTTATATCATAATTGGTACTTTATGGATACAAATGCCAGATCTAATAGGGGTCACAATGTCGCCACCTCTAGCGTTTGATGGGACTATAATGATACTTACATTTCACGTATTCAATTATTTCTTTAGCTTTCACAAACTGAAATGTCGGTAAAAACATTTTCAGAACAGCGAGATAGCCATTTTCTTACTGAGCAATCCTTGTGTAAACTTGAAATTCATTTAATAGAACAATTTGGCGGATGTTCAAGTAGAGAATACCCTCCAAAGTGAAAACAGATTATTTGGTTCACTCTTAACGGAAGGATTAGTTTTACGAATAAAGGAAACCCTATTCGTACAACTAGTCCTTAATAAAACACTAGTATCAAAAATGTTTTCTCTGTTCGTTTAAACAAGAACTTCATATACATTTCAGATCTGCTCTTTTACGAGTCTATTCTTAACCTACATTTAGTTTATTTTATCAAGCATCAAATATATTATGCCGGCTATTTCTTTAAATATCAGAGTTCGTCCAAAAATGGTGGCTCGAGAATAGAAAAGTTGGCAGTCGAAGCGTTGCCGCAATGGCAAATATCACTAGGCCAAAAGAAAGCTCTCCAAATGTTATATCTATTCTACAACTACAAAACAATATAATACGGACTACTGATGTTTGTAGTTGAATCAAATAAACCTTTGAATTTCCTACTACCGAAGTCGTGACCATTACCAACCAATGAGCAACAGCAAATATCTGCCTCAAACAACAAGTTTGCAAAAAATCATATCCACCTAATTATAGTAGTTCTGACGTTTACGCGGCGCTAACCCTGAGTGTGAATTGAATAAACTTGGCATCTTAGAAATTAACGGAACTCTTAAACGTTCTCCGGTTTCTAGTATATGTGAAGGTTGGTTGTAGCCTGTACAATGACAATAGTGTAATTTGTAGTGCGGTTGGGAAGATTGCCAGATACTGTACGCATTTCGCTCGAAGGCGAATTACCTCCGCGGCGTCTGCGGCGTGCGGTGCAGTCAGACCAGTCCATTTAATGTGCGATAAGTAATCCAACTAACTTCTATTAAATTGCCCCATTAGTAAAGTGTTTGGATGGATCAGTTTAAGCTAATTTCACAATAATTCATGTTTATATGGAGAGTAGCTCTTAGAATTCGCAAGTTTAACCTATTATCAATAAATTACTATTATGACAATTTAGCTCCCTTAGAACGGAAAACCGCTGGGAAAAAAGGATTCCACGAACCGACGCAGTGTAGGAAGCCTCTTTACCCCAGCCGATGACATCTAAAATGTTGCGAGAAGTAGGTGGATGGAGGTGGCCTAAGATCGTTCGTACACCCTTAAAAAATGTCATGTCCAGCCGTGGACTTATACAGGCTGTTGATGGTGATTGTCTCTTAACGTTAATTTGTGATAGGAATCGTTAACCCCAACTAATTCAAGCCCATAACGACGACCTCTGTGGCGCAGTGAGCGAAGGTCCGCTTGAGACACAGGAGGTTGCGGGTGCAATTCCCGCCGCGGTACAAGTGTTTGTATAATCTGCAAATATTTGTCTCGGGTCTGGGTGTTTTCATGTATGTATTTGCAAAAAATATATATGTATATAAGTACTATATCAGTCATGTGGTTCCCATAACACAAGCTCTGCTTACTTTGGGGCTAGATGATGCTGTGTGAAAAATGTCCAGCATTATTTATAACGACATTAGAAACTTTCAAAAGATTATATACGCTATGCGCAACTCATAATTACCCTATTTATCGGGAAATTGTCGGTTACTTGCAAAGTTACCGTGTTATTTATAGCTTGGCACACATTAGCCAGCCCATTAGCCGATGGACCGTCACATTAAGGGCCTGAGCGATGACCTGAAATCTATTATTGGTCCCCGGTATTTTTATTATGAGGCCATTTGGTCAAAGTAATTTTAAATTATTATTTTGTTGTTATTTTTGGTGTATGTAGACCGCATCTCCAGCACTGCCATAATAACTGTCCTCCCAATTTCCCTTGCGAAATCGAATGCTGGACCAAGTATAGATTATGTACGTAAAAGATAAAAATATTTTTATTGACATTTACTTTCGTATTACTAACGTAAATCATTTGCGCATTCGCCTGTAGTAGGTTTTATAGTTTTTAAATTTTTCCAAAAATCCCTACCATGTTTCGATAATTTATCTTTCTAGATACTAGACTTACTAGTCTTTACTAGGTAGTTTATTCTATTTGGTAACATCAACTCAACTAGCGGTTTCAGACACTCTTTTTGAACTAAAATTGGAGAACACATTATATCGTTCTTGATGGGTTTGAATATATCTTCCTGTTGCTATATTTATACCCTGACCCTTAATGACGTTAATATTTCAGAAGCTGTCAGATGGGAGGAGGGAAAGTTTGTAAACACGAGCTGCTATTAAACTAAGCTCCCGTTATTAAAACCACCCCTCATCGAATAGAAACACAATTTTATCGTGTTGTAAACCGTCGCGGAGTATATGAAAATATTGACAAAAAATATCATAGACATTTTTTGGTTCTGGTTAAAATATTATTTTTGCACGTCTTTTTTTATACGTATTTTATCACGTCCTCGTGGCACGGGTTGGATTAGGGGTGGAGATTATGGTGGGAGGCAGCCTGAGATCGTTTGTTATGGCATTTTGTACGGGAGAAATATTGTATACCGCACAAAAAATGTACTTGACATGTTTCAGCTGTGGACGATTATAACCACAATTATAATGTTCCGTAAAGATAATTGTAACTACAGACTATCGGCTTAGTTTATTTGTATAACTTAAGTTTTGACGTTCCGTCCGGAGGGTTCACGTCAGTTTGTATGCTCAAGTGAACTTGCCCACGTCCACTGCCTGAAACTCGACCCGGGGTGAACATAATGCGGCTTATTGTGAATTTTAGCTTCACTACCGCTAATAGCAATGTACATATTTGCACGCGCTCCGACAATTTATTTTTATGTGATTTTACCAAGAATTTTCCCATGTCGATATCGTGGTTTTGGTGAACAATTCATAACCATGAATTGAACCATAAATTATCTTCAAAATAACATATGCCAATATCGCACTAACTTTTCTTTAATCCTTTTAAGAAACGATGATGTCATCTGCATGTTTGGCCAACATGGTGTCATTTTCAGAATTCCATCAACGATAGGTATGAATTTATCAATAAACTGAAATGCTCATACATTCTCTACAATTCATTGAAATATGTACAAGATAATCTTGGATTGTTTCCTGTAATTCTGCAGATTTTCTGATTAATCCTAAATTGAATGTAACACAAAAGACGTACAAAATTTATCGAAAGCCGATAAAAGGTTTAAAAGCCACGACACGATTACATTACCATACTATGGAATTAATCTCTACGTGATCTCTACAGAGTGTGGAACTGGAGCCAAAAAGAAATAGCAATCGGGGAAAGTTACACAAGGCTCTGAGAATTCTCTTGGTCGCTTTCATTATGTGATGCTAATGTCATACGTTTGATTAAAACTAGCTTCGAAAACTAAATACTTGTGACGCTATCTATGCTCGAGAGTAAATGGTTAAATAATCTTAAACTTTGCGATACTCGTATAATATAACTCTACTCAAAGTCTGCCACTTGACGAAGAGTGTTACTTACTTTTAATTTATATTTTTTTAAAACGAAGCTCGAAACAAAAACATAAACTATATGTTCGACCACTAGTTTTACAGTTTTAAATCTAATCAAGATTTGGTAGTTTCGTGAACTCCTTCTAATAATGAGTATATTTTTTTTCATGTCATCTCATCTCATCGTTTCTCTCGTAGGAAAATAAATATAATTCCACGTTTTCAAAATAATAACATGAAATATAAAAAAAATGTACATGACATTTTGGACTATATATAGTTTAAGGTTGAACATAGGATAATAATCGCAAGCTGGCCCCAATTAAATTAGTTCTTTAAACGTAAGCAATTGCGAGCATGCAAATAGGAGTTTGCAGTCGGAATTAAATGATTGCTTGCAACGTCAGCTTTGATGTAGATTTATAGTACTTGCTCTCTCACATGTAGCACGGTGTAGGCATACAATTGGTACCGTTTGTGCCATGCTCAGATTGTATATTCAAGGTCTAGCTTCATGACTATTTTATCGCTTCTGTTAAGATACAATGGTTTACGATCAAAATGTTCCCTGTTGTAATATAGCTCAGCATTTTATGCGTTCTTGATAAGTCATTGTTCGATGATATGCCCCTATCAAAATTGTACGCCCACGTGTTTCGTATTTAAAATGACTTAATTTGAACCGTTAAGTGCTGCAGGGAGTTTATTCGAGTCAATATGTGGGTCACGTGCCATGCTATGCGACGCCATCCCTTAGCTGTGTGATATCCATAAAATTTTATATAAACTGAGGAATTCTCATTTTTGGCCATAGAGTTGTGCCTCGGTTGACGCATGACCAGAATTAAATACATTTATATGTAAAAGTCGTCTCTAGTTTTTTTCCCCATGCCAGAAAAGCTTGCGAGGAAGTTCAAATAAGGTATTCGAATACTTTTTACATACTTTTTTCAAAACAAATCAATGTTACAGAAAACGTCTATCTTGTAGCAAAAACCGAAGTAATAAGGTTAAAAATACTTCAGAAACATGAAGAGTGGGCAACTGCCATCTGTTTGTTTAAAATAATTCCTAATATATGTGTCTATTTACATGTTACGTATTGACGACATGAAAGCTCACATATCAATTTCTGGACGTTTTTATTTTAAGCAAGTTATTTGTATTCAGTAATTTTGGGGTTAAAAATTGCGGTTACTCGTCGACCCCTCACTTCGGGTAAGATGTCTCTCCTTAAACGACTTCCATTGATCTCTGCCTTCAGTAGATTGTGTTTCAATCACGCAATTTCGATTGATAGAATTGAACTTTCATAGTCTACATCCGAACCATAGAGTTTGTTAACTTGTTATACAATTTGACCATAAATATTTGAATCGCCATGATATAATTGTGCCGTGACGAAGTTTTTTAGATTGTCTATAGAGTTATAATCCATGTTGTAGAAAGTTTGTGCGATTTAAAATAAGATGTAATATGACGTAATCATGTTTCGGTCACACTTTTACTTCTTAATTAACAAATGGCTCTCTCGATTATAGAAATTGCTTTAGTTCCATCGGAACTGATGAATAGGATAGATGCATTTTTTCTAAATGCATCTATCACGTTTAAGGGATTATAGTATTTTAAAAAAACATGCAATCAATGCAGATGATGCTGTGTGAAAATTACCAGCATTATGTTATATATATTATTATTATGGTTAAATAAATCATCCTTATGCCAGTTCTGGTATGCTCGTCGTCGTTGATATAAGTTATCAACGTATTGGTTTAACCATAACAAAATATGGGCAATATCGTTTTGCACGCACTAGAATGAATCACATAAAATAAGTGATATTAAAATCCAGTATTATACCCTCATTGACGCATCATATTAAGCGGAACTTAAACACCATATTCACATATGATACTGCTCCAAAGTCTCATCACGTGTTGTCGTCATTTGCTTCACAATTGCTTCAACTGTCGGCTGTTTATATCTCTATTTATACAGTGCGAGCCCTAATCGTCTGCCATTACGAGCTTTGCACACATCGCATCCTAATGAGTGTGGTGTCACAAAGCAAGTTACAATCACACAACAAACCGCTTGCTTCATCGACTACTCGAGAAAAGCATCCCCATCTCTACCCATAATCCTTTAGAAGCGTCTAGACGAGATATAAGTCTTGATTATCGAAAGACGAGCATTCAATAATCTTTAAAGATACACACTCGATCTTAGACGATCCTTGAGTTCTAGATATTTGATTCCTTTTACGAACGACATTGCCTCTCAACGCCAAACACGATTTAGGTTATATGTGACATGACACTAGAATGATAAATTTGAAACGTAAGTCAGACAACCTAATCGGATATTAATATGTTTTTGCAGCATTCACTTTTTATATCATAATATTGGTGAAAGGTATTAAAAGCGAAAGTCTGTATTGTTTGTTGCTGAGATTTTGTAATTTCTGTGATAAACGCCACGATGATGGAATGTTTCTCATTTTTTTATAAACACGTAGTCCTGATCCCACACTAAGATCCCTTGTGTCGTGGGTATTAGGACCTATATGTACATGGGTACCACAACACCCAGACCCGGAACAAATATCTGCAGAATATGCTAACACTACCTATCTCTAATCTTCAACAATACCGGCTGTCCTACAATTCTATTGTGCTGTAATGCCAGTTTACTATCACAAGAAATTTTTTGCAAAAATGTTTTCGTCGACTCGGTCGAGACACCGCCTTCTAGTGACTTGTAATATGAAGCGAAGAATCATCATTGAAGCCGTACAAATACATATCGAATCCTCTTTTCAATCGGGTAAGCCGTTTCAGAGACAGACAAACAACCAACATCTCAAGACAATCGCAAATACAGGCTCCTTACGTCGCAGGTAAAAATAAAAACCTTTACCGGTATGTAGATGGAGTGATACCTAGATTGAAATATCGTGAATTACCTAGCACTAAATTAGGCGTATGCAATTCAAGTAGTGTTTGACTAGACCTGAAAATGTAACCGGTATTTCAGACTTCAAAATTTATTTTCTAAACTCATATATCCTTAATGAGTTTAGAAAATAAATCCTCCTCATATTACTCATATATCAACACTCGAAGTCTGATCTATGCGTGTGTTGTAGATTTCCTCTCCTTATACAAATCCGGGCACCAGCTGCCTTTACAGGGCAAAAACCCGTCTAGACTGGCGTTAACGATAGCACGCCTATGTTTCTATGTATTGATGATTCCAATGCAGCATTCAAGTTATTGTCAACCTTATCCTCACGCGTGCAGTGGCATATATTCAAACATAATGTTTCAGGCCCAAAGGGTGGGAACAATCCAGTGCAGAAAGACGTCTCTCACAAGCCCTTGTTGAAATAACCTTGTTAGCAAACAAGTGTGCCCGTTGGAAATTACTAAAGAGGGTTTAATCAAATTTATTTCAGCGCGTTGGCGTATTTTATATTTATATCCCAGCATAAAGGTTTCAGCAGATTTTATGATATGTTTATTGTCTCTCTTGTTATTTTATAGATCCTTCAAATGAGGTCGAGGTTTCGACGAAAAGCTGCTATAAAACAATTAGTAATTACCTACATTACCGTGCTTAATCGATAAGTTCCATAAAACACGCAAACCCTCATTTGTAAAGTCAAAGAATTTCAATCAAGCTAAATTCACATACTACACAGCCACTCAAATAAACGAGGTGTACCTATTCCATGTTATCGTCTAGACTAGGCTGGGAAGGTAAGTTGTCTCTAGGGAAAATAGGCAACGGGTCGCAAATTATGTTGGAGCAGGTAGACCGTAGCGTCGAGCGGCATTGTGGACACCTATTCCTGATATTCCTGTTCATCGTTGTGTAAGTTATTTCATACTCCTCGATATAAGGGTGCTTTGGCAACTATTATGCTCCAAGCGGGATTTGTATTCTCGTAGCTATCGGTTCGACCCCGTTTTACGTGACAAACTTGAATGTTCCAGAAAATTCCAAAGAAAAGCTTTATTGGACCGACCATTAGTGTTTATTACTCATAACGACTACGACGATTGCAATGTTTTTACACTAAAAGGACGGTAAAGATATTATCAGCTAACAGTTCATTGGTTTTTATAAGTAATCGGTTTCAAGAATCAACACAAAAAAAGTTTTACTTTTTTTTTCATTTTGCGCGGATGACGCTTATGTGGTCGTTCTTGGACACGTTTATGCAATAAATTTGCGTTTGATATTTGTATTGCTACGTACTTTCTGATGTGATTATCTAAGTCAACAATCTAAAGACCTTAAATAGGTGTAGCAAAACAGATCCATTTATATCATAAAAGAGTAGAGGTTTCGTTCACTGGACCTTGACATGAGAGGCAGGGTTGATACGCCTATACGCTACTTGCACACGTTGATACACCTATGCGGATGGTTACGAGTGCAAGTACGCTCGTTTTATCATACAGTTAATTAAAGCGAATAAGCTTTTTATGAAACAGTGATCCTTTGAAATAAAGATGTGCCATTTAGGAAATAGTGCAATCACGCTCGCTGCACTTTCAGAGGTCTGTGAACTCTAATATGAAATTTCACAAACAAACGAGTGAATAACTTAGTACGACAAAAGGTGCGGACTTTGTTTTGCTTTAGCCTACAGTGAAAGAACGACAAAACTAACGAAACGTTGCCGTCTCTACGGTCATTGTTCACAGTTGGTTTGTCTTTGTGAGTTTCTGCTAAGCTCGATTAGTTCACTTCTATGCTAGCTGTCATGAGCCGCACCATTTCATTATTGTTCATCTGCATCAACCGTTTTGCTAGTGGTTCGTTTATTTTTTGTTACTACTGTGTATGTTTTATCAATATGTTCTACTTAATCCCTCTTATTCATAATCACTCGCTAACTTAGCAGGTCGCTAACTCCAACCCTGTCCTTTTCTAACATTAAACAAAGGATAGAGGCAGACAACTTTTAGCACTGCTAAAGTTGATATTGGTTTTGATTGCATTGCCTTATGTTGCCTTCACACTAGCAGCCAGTCTAGCCAGTTCAATAACTCAATTGGATGGATAAAGGCAACTCTCGGTCTAGTGATAATGCACAAAAGCGAAAGAGTTAGGTGCCTTTGAGTAATACTTTAATACTTTAAGTATTACAGTTAATACTTTGAATAATTGAAATGTGACTCTTGTTATCGTCGTAGCAGTACCTGTTCCTGACACAAGGATATAAAGTATTTTTTAAACGATTTTGCAAAGTATTTCCCCCTAAACAACGTAGCTTTCTTACAAAATGTCACATACTTACATGAGTTTTTGCACAGTAGTTTCATGTACTGGGTACTATTTATGTCCACTTTACGTGCGAGCAATAGTAGATTGCAAAGTGAAAGTCAAAAGGTTTTTGTCAAAATAGTTTAGTCAAAGGACTATTTATTGTGTACTTTCTGTAATGGAATAGATACATGCGCGTTGAATTACAACTGTAGTAAGCGAGAGCTATAAAATTACGAAACCTGCTACTGAAGCATTTGTTCAACATTTGGTGTCGTTTCATTGCTTTTCATGTTATTAAAATTTTGTTTAAAATTTATTTTATTTTTAAGATTATTTGTATTTGTTCTACGAAATGTAAAGCAATACGCTGTATAGCTGCTAGCTCGAGATACTATTTTATTACACTTGGCATTTATCTGTATTAAAAATGTATCTATTTGTACTATACGCTGCTTAATTTGAACTTTATGAATAATTTGTCTCTGTCTATATTGAGGATATGGTCCACATAATATACACATTCAGATCCGTAAGAGCAGGTGCACAGTTGGTATAGTTTGAAAATTGAAATGTCCCAATTTTCCTCCATGCGGTCTTTTTTTCTTTTATATTATTACTCTTATTTTTATAAAAAAGTTTCCATTGCTAAACAGGACGTGTAGTCGACCGGGCGAGTCGCATTCTGAACTCAATACCAAAGAATACTAACTATTACTATACTGAGCATTCCCAGAGAGTAGACTTGTTGGTACTGTAGAATGTGTTGAGTTGCGGTTCGCCTTGTGGTCGCCTGGTCGCCAACGTCGAGACCAGTTTATCTACGAGCCTAGTATTAACATTGTAATAGCATAATTGTTAAGAAGCCGTTATGCTTGTGATATTTTATCATACAAATTGATATGACTAGATCAGACAAATATTTTCTTATTCCTTATTAGAATGGCTCATGTTGACTTCCACTTAAAACCTTGGTCAGATACAAAAGTGTTTTGTCAACGTCTTCATTATAAACCTACAAACATATTTTCTAGACATGTCTTTTAGCGCGTCACTACTGAGGAAATCCGTAATTGTGCCGGATCTTCAGATCGTCCCCTCATAACTTTAACTAGGTAGATAAATCTGCTTTTAAAGACACTGGTTCTCTCTCGCAATCAATGACTTCAGAAACTTTAACGTCATGTTTCATTTGTTACAGCAACTGAAAGATGAGCTTGGCGAGGTGGTGGCTGAACTGGAGGCCCTTGACGGGCAGGAGGAATGCAAGCAAAACAGTAAAGCCAAACAGATGAGCATAGGCAGGAAGAAGTTCAATATGGACCCGAAGAAAGGTGAGAATAATAAAATTTTGATTATCACATAAACGCACAGTTCTCGTCGGCACAGTTAATGGCTCATCATAAATCTGAAAACTACGCGCAATCACCTTTGTGAGTTGTATATTTTCTATGCTTGTGAATTTGAAATTCCACAAAATATTATGCACAAAGCAAAATGTTAAATTCTCTGGTCATTGAAACAATCGAATATGCAATGCGTGGTCGATAAGGACCGGGCGTTTGGAGCCAATTATAATGAAACGCGCCAGCGTAAAACGAGAATTTCCCGGTACCATGGCATGTGATGGCAGGTGCTCAGTTCTCACGGCTGTTATGATGACACTACGTCAATTATAGCAAAGCTTGGTATTTTCCACCTGCCCAACTGTCTAAGAATTCCCTTATCACCCCTTCACACCCTTTTCTATAAACTTTACTAACATCAATTTTTTAATAAAAAAATGCTGTCATTTTGTTTTAATCAAACGGTTGTGGCTCTGAAAATATGTCCATCGTGCTGGGATGCTATCTAAATTAGTTTGCATTCTCCTTACGTTGCTCGTGGCAGTTAAATTTCCTATCTATAAAAGAAAATTAATGAATTTCCTTGCTGGTAAATTTTCAACTCACTTTGAAATACTTCCTGAACCGCTTTATAATATTCGATACATTTACTTGATAATTTAATATTCAGAAATAAACAATCCTTATCGGGGAAAATTTATCAACCTAGTTACGCACAATACGAATATGTGTACCTACATAAATCAGAAAATGTACCCAGATTACAATGTCGGCTTCAAAAATGACATTGTTCAGCTGACCACAATTAAAGGCATTTTCTTCAAGAAAAATGTTTCATCAAAAATTCTTGTAGTCACGAAGCGTGTCCTAATTCGGGCTGAGACTACATCATTAGGAAGTTGTCGGGTCTTGAGCTCTAGTGGACGAGTGAGCCGGCCTGGAGCATCTATTCAGAGGTCGTACCTGAGCCGGCATAGCTCACGCCATCCAAGTTTGTTGTTGCTGCCATCGTCATCTAATTATACGAGAACTTGATAGCTCTTACTGTGAATGAAGATATAACACCAAAGGGACGTAATCGGCTTGAAAATAGGGTTTGGTGCTGTTTGTGGACTTCAGTTTTGTACTTAAATCTATGACCTGGGTTGCCAATCCTGAATTATCTTGACTACTCTTGACTTTCCCGTTTTCTAGTTTAAGCAAGTTCAAGAGACAACTTTTTATCGTATACAGCGACAGTGGTTATTTATGATGTGCATTTCAAAGTGGCAGTCTTGGTCTATTTCATATTGAGCACGATAATTTCATGAACAAGGCATACATAGGCTTGTCTAGTATGTCCCGTCGATATTGCATAACTCGTTCTGAATTCTCCTACGTTGCATATGCAATAATCATGCACGATGCATAATTCAAATAATATGCGAGCAAACGTATTCTATATATTTTTCCCTGAGGTTATATAGCTCGCCATTCTCTAATCCAAGTACGAGTTATTTTTACGATATCTACGAGTGTCATACTCCTGTCTCCTGTAAAAAAAAATACATTTTGCTTGCCTTTTCCAATTACTTTATAAGTTACGAAATAGGATTTTATTATACTAGTTAATAAAGTCGCGCCTATTCCGAGGTTAATGTCAGTACTGTACGGTATATTGGCTGTTGTTTATATTATGCCTTCACTAGTGCTTATACACATATCACCAGTTTGTCTGACAGCTTCAGTTCTACTCAACCACGGTGAGCTAAATTTTAATTCATTTTCCTAAAGTTCTATAAACCAAACGATTGCCGATAAGTTATATAGATTGTCTGCGGCTTCTTCAAAAAATGACAACATGGGCACTCTTTGAAGCCGCAGGCAAAAGCTAGTCCTACAATATAAAGTAGCCAATACGTTTCTAACAAGCTTGTTATTGTGAGGCCAAGGGCTGTTCTTTCTCAGTAAGTCACTTTACTGCCATCAGTCGTGGTGCTATCAGCAATTTTGCATGCCACCAACAATCAACACTATGGTAGCGAGAGAGATTTATAGTTTGTTGCTACCCGAGCTGTCTCATTTCACCAACCAAAAAGATGGATTGCTTCCTAGCGCGTTTGTTTATACTTGTTACGCTATGTTTAGAAAAGTTACCACTATTCTTCAAAAATCGGAAGAATTGGCGTAAATTTATTAAACATTTTAAATGCGCGTAGTTTTCAGACTAATCTATTTTTTGAATCGACTTGATTTAAAAATATAAATGGATTTGAAATGGGAATTCAAATCTATTTGAAACTTTTAAAAACTTTTTAAAAATCTATTTGAACCTTTTTACTATCTTATTGAAACCAGCTACCCTAATGTACTTCAAATATTATATTAATAACAGCTTTAAATAACATTCCTTAAAGCTTGAATGTACTGGCATTCAAGCTTAAATAGCTTATATCATTTAAATAAGTAAGCAATAAAGAAATTCATCTATCTACCTTCTTGAAATCAGCTACTCTTATGAACTTCAAATATATCAATAACAGTACATTCCATTCCATTACATTATAAGTAACATGCCCTACCTGTACATTCAAGCATATATCAAGAACCTCTTATCGTTACTTGGATTTCGAGTGAAATATTATCATGAAGCTGCAGGATTTATTTACAATAGCGAGTCTGCGATGAAACGCGCCACCGCTCACACTTACTTAAAAACCTTCATTCAGGGCGGAGGCTTCTCATACCTCATTTAAATGCTCATACTTCAGCATTCCTACTCAGAAAATATATTGAAGTCGCATGACGTCATTTACATGAAATCTGTCCATAGTGTTGGCCACCTACGATACGTGTTGGTATCGGTTAGACAAACACACGAGGAATATTGATAAGCGGCATAGGTACATTGGAATTTAATGTACGAAGGCAAACGTTCATTAAATCATTTCATTCCTTTAAATAGTCGAAATTCATAACTGTATTGGTTAGACTCTGTTCAGACGAACGCTTGACTAACTATAACGCGACACGACGCTGCTGCCACAAACCCAAAGAAAACAAAAGAAAGAAGACTTTCTTTCTTCTCTAAATGAACTCGAAAGTCTGAACAAACCCTAAGAAAACGGGCGCGTGGCGTTTCTCTATCGATACATCATCACCACTATAGCTACTATACTATACTATAGCGATATAAAAGTGCGCTGTTTTGACTTTACCAGACGACGTTTCGACATATTTGAAGTATGAGTTCGCTTGTAAAGGTCGAGGCACAAAGCGTTCTGCGGGCATTGTTCGTATAGAAGTTGCATTCTTTTGCTCCTACGTTTGCAACGTAGATGGGTGCAGGCTCGGCCGGTAAGCATTACACTCTCTCGCTATTTCTGCAAAGGCTGATTTCTACGCATCCAGTGTTTTGATCCAGCAAACTTATCGCAACGGCGTAAAACTGAAAGGACCACGCAAACGGTGTGGATTTAATCGACAATTCAGTGTTGCATTATCACACTGCGTTCGTCAACCCTTAGATGATTTTACTCTTAGCTAAAAGCCTGCAGTGCCTTAGTCCTTCAGCGACAAGGCTTTATTTACGAACGGTGTTATTAAAATGCAAATGTGCTTCACATTGCAGTGAAGAAAGTTTTTAAGTTTTCACGATTAATCTAACTCAGTAACGACGATCTAGGCAATTTTAATTAAGGCAATTTTTGTTTGACGAAAAAAAAACTTAATAAGTTTGTTCAACTAAAAATATCTTCATATCTCCTTGATTATTTCTAAGCAGTAAGCTAAAGTGATTATAAAGCATTTATAATCACTTTAGCGAAAAATGAATAATGAACGAGCCTGCCAATGTTTTAGGGCGTAAAATGGTTTCTGATACATGGTTATCGAATAACGTGTTTTATTTTCGATAGCATCATCACTTTCTTTCAGGCTATAGAAATGCTGATGTAACTTTGGCTCCTATCTATATGTAAATAGCAGAATCTATTTACATATAGATAAGAGAGCCTAATGTGAAAATGAACGTGCTTTCGCCACGTACAGCGAAGTCGTACTTTTTCACTTTTCTCTCGAGTCTTACGCATGATTGGAATTCGTTACTGGACTTTCCGAATGGAAATGATGCTTAGTTTATTTTGTTACATAAAACATTAGTGTATTATCGTCATCTATTGAAGTGCCTCCTAGTGATGTGTGGCGTTGAAAACTATGTAAGAACCTACCTGGAAGACGTACAAAGTTAATTAAATGATTGCGTGCATTACTCGATCAAGGCTGAGGATGTGCAAGAGAATTTGCGCGTGAAAAGCAAATTCAGTCTAAGGAACGGTTAGAGTTACGATACATAGTTAGTTTCAACTCCTTCGTGGTGAGAGTTGATTTCAATAAAGTTGTGGGTCTTATGCCTTAACGCTATTTCGCACAACCGTTATGTAGATACTTTAATTTATTATGTAATATGTAATAAATTAAAGTATCTACATAACAGAGTATACAACCGTGAAAGCACAAATGTAAAACGCTCTGTAATAGGTAATAACCGGTAGGTCATTAAAAAAATTCATTCACGAGCGGAAGGCGGCAGAAATACAGAGAGACTTCGATTACGTCTTGTCCAGACACTTTAAAATTTGCATAGTCAAATAATATTTCCAAATCCTTAACCATATTGAATGTCATACGGCCAAATACTGAAACGCAACTCAAGATTTAAATAAGGTTGGAATGTCATTTTCTAAATGTCTTTAAGCGCTTCAGTATTCGGCGTACAGTTTTATTTACAGTTAAGATACTACCTTTTAAAATATCAACTAACCTTTCCCCTCTTTGCAGGTATTGAATACCTGTACGAAAACGGCCTACTGCAAAGGACGGCAGAAGACGTCGCGCAGTTCCTTCACAAAGGCGAGGGATTGAGTAAAACGGCTATAGGCGATTATCTCGGCGAGCGGTCGGAGTTCAATGAGGTTGTGTTGAAGGCATTTGTCGAGCTACACGACTTCACAGACCTCATACTAGTACAGGCGCTAAGGTAAGACATTTGTGATAAATTATCCTCAGAATCACACTAACAAAAAACTACTTCTTTGGACGCAGAAAACGACTTATTTAGACATGCCTCTATTTTAAGAAAGGCGGACACTTGTAGACTAAAACTTTTCAACTTTCAATTCATACTCATGTAATTTAACGTTCAGAGTACATTTAGGTATATGTTAACAGTAACAATAAATTATAATTAAACTTGCACTATTTTTTTGGAGGGGTGCTAAAAACAGGCATATGTTACTTATAGGTAGATTTATGTAATAATTTAAGATTCTTTTTATATTATTTGGTATATTGCTGCAGTAAAGGGGCATTGTCCAATGAAAAATACGATTTTGAAAAGATTTGGATAGTGCGATTGATTATTTAAGAAATGACGGCCGTGGTCACGTTGCCATAGCTATTTTGCTGTAATGTTGTGTAACTAAAAGCTGATAAAAGTTTTTTTTTTAAAAGACCTCTCTCCTATTCTCCAGACATCATGATTATAAGGCTGGTCTTATGTGCGAAACAAACTATGCTGGGTATTAATTTAACAAGGCTACATACACCGTTTGTAGACGCGCGTGAACGACTTTTGAGGACATTACGATAATAGAAATATGATTACCGTTATGAATATGATAATTTCAATTTGCCACAGTTTTACAGAATGTATAATTAATATAAAGTACATTGATATAATTTTATCATCTTTCAAATTGGTTTGAAAATGCTCGAGTAAAATTGGTAGGCTATTAGGTGACAGTTGGATTCGGATTGCTATCTCAAATTGAGACCGAGGGTAGCATTGATATTGATTTGTATTGGAGACAGATGTTTGTAATATCCTCGTTTAATATCACGGAGGAAACACAGTAATAGTGATGTTTAAATAAATAGTAAGTAAAACATCGCACTGAAACCAAAGCTTGATAATACACTATAGGCATTATGTATGGTTCATCGAACATCCTCCTAACTTCTCAGACTTATGAAACCACAGCATAGGCTAGTGTCTGGTAACTTAGTTTCTTAACTTAGTAGCTAGCTCACTACATAACATGTAAACATGCCGTTCGGACTTCAGTTTCCTGCGTTTTATGTACATTACGTTTGTTTTGGCTCAACGACTTGATGACTCACAACAATTCACGTGTCAAGCGCAAGTATATTGGTACCACAATAAGTATACCTTGTATTCTGATTCAGAAGGACTTCAAACTCAAATGAGGGTGTCGTTTGGTACGCATCATTAAATTAAATGGTTTATTAACGCCACCTGTTAAAATCAATGATGCAAAACTTACTGTGTGGCAAACGTACCAATAAAACCCAATATATTTTTTCAATCACCTCTGTTTTATGCAACATCACACTGGGTTCCAAAATTACATTCATTGTGAAAAACTGACAAACTCTTATAT
This sequence comes from Perizoma affinitatum, assembly GCA_961405105.1. Taxonomy (NCBI): domain Eukaryota; kingdom Metazoa; phylum Arthropoda; class Insecta; order Lepidoptera; family Geometridae; genus Perizoma; species Perizoma affinitatum. Next base: position 5,085,900 of record OY560199.1, read on the forward strand.
ATTTTATTAGGAAAACAAAGCGCCTTCATATCATGACTGTAATTGGAAACCGGGGTATTCACCCCTGTTGCAGTAACACTTTTCTGACGTAGAGCACTATTCTGTGCACACGCAAAGTAGTGAACGAGCCGGCTTATGCTGGCTAGGTTTAGACGTCTGAAGTTATCTTAACTTTCGGTTCCTCCATAAAAGGGTTCGGTCAGAACAGCTGGCGTTATAAACTCCTGGCGAAATTTTACGGAAAATAAGTTTGTTTTTGGACTATTATAATTAAAATAAATCCTATCCTGTAGCTGAACGTTTTAAGGCGAAATCCTATACACAAGAAAGTTTCTAGTTAATTAAAAGCCTCCGTCGTAGGTTTTGTAATTTATCAAAACGGTCTCTCAAAAATCTTCATAGTTAGGTTTGTTGGCTAACTCATGTACTGTGGTTAGTTATCGAGCTGTTTAATAATGAAAACATTGCCAGGAAAAGATAACACTGTTTGTACAATGCCAGGGTTTTTTTTGTGTTATCATTACCCTGAGTTATCATTATTTATTTTTATTCTTTTCTGGCTTCTGATCCGTTCTTTGCTGGCTGAAGTTAGTTAGTTAGTTTGCTAAAAGGTAGCCAGATCACGAGCCATATGTATTCCAAACATTCAAATCGGTTCTCCTCTTACGAAGATTATTAAGAACGAACAATAACATGCATCAAAGCATCCGTCCATACTTTCAGATTTATAATGCTATGCTTTTTTAAAAATACTTTTTGATTCTATATTTGCAAGTATACATAATTTAGTAGATTGTGGAAAGAAAAACACGATACAAACTTCCGAGAAAAAGAGATGTGTACCTTTAATGATATCTGTTTACTCATCATACAAAATAGGAGCTGAAATTGAGACGCAAACATGATATAATTTGTTTTCGTTGCCTTGAGAACGGAATGCTAATATGTATTAGTGAAGAAGTTTGATGTTGAGGTTTATTTACCTTAAAACGCGTGATTTTTTTTTGTTTATTGTGTTTGTGATCCTTCTTTCGTTCAACCGAAGGCATAAAAGACGGTCCTCGTCTTGGGTAGGTAATTAATGAATTGAACGGTAGCCAATATTCTATGGGTAACGACTGTTTCTAGTGGACGTCGCTGTTTCTAGACGTTTTGGACTGTTTCTAGACGTGGCTGTTCTTAATGCTGATGTTGGACCAGAGTAGATTTTTTAGTTTGCGAGGCCTGGTTATTGGGGATCCTGTGTCCATACCACACTGGTTTGGATTAAATTAAATTGAGTTTGCGTTCAATGCCGATTTCGCGCTGCAATATGGCTAACTTGAACGAGCCTGGTTTTGGATAGTTTTGAATTGTCGTTTATGCTTGTGAGATAAAATGATAAAGAAATTGTTTAAGTCCAGAGCAGACCGAAGGCATGTTCTATCCGGGGTCATTACTGAGGTATAAGCTACTTTTTCTAAGCTCCTTGGTATTGCGCGACGAATGCACGTCAAGTGAGTGCAAACTTTGCCATTTAAGATTTCTTGAATCACGTACGAAAAATGTCGAGTATTTTATTCTGGCAAACGAATGCGAGAGGCTGGCTTGGCAGGCGCTCATATAACTTGCGCAAAGCCCGTCTAAAATTATTTGTGGAGAAAAATGAATCCTTCCAGTGTTATGTTCATGAATTCAAATGTTTATGCTTTGGTGATTTCGTGAATAATATAATTGTTTTCAACTTGGTGCACGAAATACTTCCCTATTTTTCGTGTTGTATGACGTCAACATAAACTGATAACGTTTAACCTATGCTTCTGTTTGCCAGGTTATTGCATACAAATTTAACGTGTGTTAAATTTGTACATGGCCGTTTGTAACTTTTTTAACGTTAACAGATTTAAATTTAGAAAATTCGAATGTGTATGAGACTCTCAGGAAAAGTTAAGTATATATTTTGTTAGAAATACAAAGTTCTTAGATGATTGTGAATAAAAACAGCATTTTTCGAGAAAAAAGAAAACAAAAAACTCGAAGAAAAGTTAAGCTCAATCCACGCTATTTTTCTGATTCAGAATATTTAATCTGAGAAATCATAGTTTCTAGAAAAATTAAAGAATCGACTCATATGTCTGACGAAAGGTATGGCTGTACCAAAATGGTGTTCAGCTCAGCATGTGTTGGATGTGATACCGTCAGCTAACGCTGATTTCAGCTCTAACCAAAAAGGCAGTGAAGCAGCGATTGTACCCACGACAGGGCATCCTAGTGTGGGCCAAGACTCTGAATGTGTGTTTTTATTATTTTTGACTAGTCTACACTAATTCAGGTAAAGTTTTTAAGTTTGGATGTAGGAGAATCTCTAGAACTACTAGTCCGATTTCATACATTTTTATTATTTAGAATGGACCTTCAGGGTGGACGTAGGCTGTATATTATCTCGTTAAAACAAGTTTTGCAACTTAAGTCGACGAATACGTTTTTTACGAACGCTGCCTTAACGGTAAGTTAAGGCTTCATCGGTTACTTTTTATATAGGCAACACGCGGGCGAAGCCGTGGGCACTATGAAATAAAACTAGTAAGAAATAAAGGAGCGTGGGCACTAGCTAGTATGAAAATAAAGTCAAAAGTACCCCTTTTGTACGATTTCCAATTATTATTCTGTTTGCAGACAATTCCTCTGGAGCTTCCGACTGCCCGGCGAGGCTCAGAAGATCGACCGGATGATGGAATGCTTCGCGCAACGCTACTGCCAGCTGAACCCCGACATATTCACTAACGCCGACACCTGCTACGTACTCAGCTTCGCCATTATAATGCTGAACACTTCCCTACACAATCCCAGTGTGAAGGACAAACCTGCGCCTGAACAGTTCGTGGCTATGAACAGAGGTATCAACAACGGCGGGGATTTACCGCAGGAATTGCTTCTGGTGAGTTGCAATAACGCACACAAGTGCTTAGTACTTCTCGAATCATACATTGTATGGTATGCACACGCATGAACCATTCTAAAGCACTGATAAAAGCCTTTGACAAACGGTATACCAACCAAATCTTAGCGCTAAACAGAAACAATCTTCGTACTATGGTAAGAGCCTTGACTGGACACTGTCGCCTCAACAAGCACATGTTCAAACTAAGGCTGAGTGACACGCAAACCTGCAGACTCTGCAATGAGGCAGACGAATCGCCCCTTCATCTGTTAGGAGAGTGTGGACCACTGATACATAAGCGTAGCCTTCATCTGGGAAAACACATACTTAGCCCAGATGAACTGAAACTCATCACACCCAAAAAGATCCTGCAGTTTCTAACAGCGGCAGGGCTGAGAGGTGAATTATGAACGCCCCCTGCGGGGAAAATAAACAAGTGGCGATCACAATAGGCCTAACGGCCGCAGTGATACCGAAGCCACTAAAAGCTAATCAAAAAAAAAAAAATGGTATGCACACACACACCGGCATGCCCTAGAACCAAAAAGACGAAGGCATGTGCCAACTGTTAGTGTTCCAATAAGCGGCGATGGGCTTGCAACCTGTCACGTGGAATGCTAACTTGCAAAACGCGGGCATGTACCGAATATAATGTTTGGACGTGCCTCTACCCCCTACTTGGTATCCTCAAAGATCTATTCACTGAGTATGTATCTGAGGATGTCCACCATAGGGAAGACAGTCTGTTCGTAAGGATCGTCACAGATCCTTGACTTTACTGGACCACTTGTGGGGAAGCGAACGTAGTACCTAAAGGTTATCAGCGATCGATCGGTATCGTGCCGGTCAGTGAAAAAGCGTCATAAGGCTTTATAATAATTCTCACCAATATCGACAAGTCATATCGGCGTCGATATTTACTACTGGCCAATAAAAAAAATGTCCTTTCCGAATGCTTGCTATTAGACTTAATTTTTGATTGCTGACGCGTGCCACGGACTCATCAGCGTCAGCATTAGACAATTTACTGCTCTATTTCATAAAGTGTCTACTATATGAGATTAGACTCAATTTTACTTACTCGTTGATTCACGACACTAAAAGAGCACCTTGAATTTTTCTTGATATTTTTTTCCCCATTCGAAGATAGTATTTGAATTGAATTTGCATTTGTCTACAGTTACCAAAATAATGAAGTTGCTTTAAATGCCATAAGTATTCATGTCAAGTTGCTAAACGTATCATAATATCTGTGGCTAAACTAAATAATTTAAATAATCAATTTGTATTCAATAGTAGTGAGCATGTTATGCCTAATCGCATTTACACAGTATTTTAGAGAGCTGTCTAAGTTCATCCTTCTTTTGGTAAGTTATACCTAGCTACTGGTCTTATTCTGAAGAAGTGTTGAAGGTTTGTGATGTGGGTACTGTTGTGCCGATGACATGTTAAATAGATATCTAAAAAAGCTCTGTAAATGTGTCCTAAAAAGTTACTTTTACTGACTCATCCTGTCAGGTGTCCATAGAATTGTTGGATGTCTTCTGTTGGTTATGAAACGTTCTTAATTTCCAGGGCTCTCAGTAGCAATTTCCCAATCATACCTTCGGGTTCTTTACTATACGAGAAAGATACGGAAAGCAATCAAATTATGTGATTTTAGCACACGGCGCAAGGAGGGTTGTATGCTTAACTTACGAACGAATGGCTTAACAACTTTTAATGTAAAAACACAATACAACTTGACACATTGGGTTTTAAGTCACTAGGTGCAATAGACAATGGAATATAAAAGTTTCTTTGCAATCATTTTTAAAAAAGGAAAAAGGTACTTTTTTGAATAGTTTTTAACTCTACACGTCATTAAGATGCGTGGATCATGCTTGATGAAAGACACGTCAGGGTTTGTTAAATTTTGTAAAAAATGAACGTATCCGCAGAAAAACGAACTGGCAGCCCTAACATTCCGTCTATTAAGAGTATATTTTTAATAAGTATATTTAATATGATTTGTTTGGAACTAAAAAGTATGATGATCATAATGTTATGAACTCATGTTATCTTCTGCGTTCTTCGACGTAGAACAAACAAGTGCACTTACTATTATAGACGCGAGGTAATCAACTCTTAGCTCTGAGCAACGATTGATTGATGCGCTTTTAAGCGATAAGACCGCCCATTGTACATTTAATAATAATGTGTTATTGTTTATTGTGTTTAAGGGTGTGCAATAAAGTATTTTTATTCATTCACTCATTGATTATTACAAAGTAGTGTCTTTTAAAGTTCTGAAGACTTGTCTCAGACTTGTGTTGTCAATGTTAGGACTTTCTAAGGAAAGTTCTGTCGGTGATAGTTTACTAATTTTGTCGTTTCTTCCAGTGATGGAGGGGGCAATGTGATTGGGAATGCAAAATCAAAATATTTATAAAGTTCGAATTAATTCGTAGTGCGTTGTTTGGTTTTTGATACAAATGTGCCCGTGCCTTTTCACAGGCTAATAAACACATATCAGTGGCATTAAGAGATTCCATCAATTCAAATCTGGAACTGCACTAAATCTAGTTAGGTTTTTGTCAGGTAAGTAGCGGATCGTAGCGGGCCGAAGTGGATAGTTAGAATTGAACTTGGGCCGATCCTCAGTAGGTCCTATAAATGACACTTATGTACACACACACATGTATAACGTCACATAACTACGTATTTTATCTGGCGTGACCTTACACAAAATTCCCTGAGTCGTGTTTACCAGGAACTGCGGGTACCATGGAGTACCATAACACTTTTAGCTATAGTAGAAATCTGTCCCGTATCGGGAATCGAACCACACGTTCTTTCGCCACCGAATTCATGTTAGTATTTTTGTTAGCTAACACGTACTTATACGACCTCTGTGGCGCAGTGGGCGAAGGCCCGCCTGAGACACAGAAGGTTGCGGGTTCGATTCCGGGACAAATGTTTACGATTAGCCAATGTTTGTCTCGGGTGTTTTCTATGTATAATGTGTATATCAGTCATGTAGTTCCCATAATACAAGCTCTGCTTAGTTTGGTGCTAGATGATGCTGTGTGAAAAATGACCAGATTTATTATTATTATAAGAATGATGAACTTGTTATAATTTTACGCTTTGTGTTTTTTCAGTCATTATACGAGTCAATAAAGACGGAGCCATTCAAGATACCTGAGGACGACGGCAACGATCTCATGCACACATTCTTCAATCCCGACAAGGAGGGCTGGCTTTGGAAACAGGGCGGCAGGTAACACGCCATTTTCTTATATATCGTGGTACCGTCAGCAAAAACCTACATAGTTATACACACCATTTTATATTATATCGTGATATGATACGATCACGACACCAAAATAATGATAATTCGGCAAAAGTTGGTTTGCCACCCGAAATTGGCATTTTATATTTTTTGCGTGCAATTTCCTACTTCGAGCTTACTTACTTAATGTTAAAAAGATTCAGACAATATTTCTTGGCCGCTCTGAAGCTTCGCCATGTTGAGTTGAATCGGCCTTACTCCATATTTATTGACATCGCAAACTTTAATATTTCGTCCACTATCTAAACTGACCTTGATTTGACAAAGCCCCTAAACAGCTGCAACTTTCGAATCTTTGTAATTTTCTAATGTTTATACTCTTTTGAATTGACGTGACTGTGGTCTCTGTGATCCCAAAGTATGAATAAATATACATACAGTGGTGGACATATAATTAGAAACACTACCCACGGAACTTAACATTATACAAGATATTTGACCTTAATACTTTTCCTTAATACTTTTTATTTGGAAATGAAACCACAAATAGCATATAATATGTTCATAACTAATCATTTATTTAAAAAAACAACAAAATATCAACTAAACAAGTACAGATTCAATATTACATTTCATACAAACAACTAAATGAGTTTTAAAGTACCAACAGTAATGGACAACTAATTAGAAACAATACAAAAAAAATAAAAGATATATCATATTTTATAGGTACTAATTTTATACTTTTTATTTTACTAATTATATACTTTTTTTTGCAAATACATACATATTATACATAGAAAATACACAGATCCCTCGACAAATATTAGCAGATGCAAACATTTGTCCCGCGGCGGGAATCGAACCCGCAACCTTCTGCGTTACGTTTTAAAATTAAATGTTTTCTGAACGAGTGGCAACTGACTCCGCCGCTCTGTTATCTGTTTAATGTGTTTAAGTAACATTTGTTTGTTAATTCTATTCCAGATACAAGTCGTGGAAGAGACGGTGGTTTATATTGAACGATAACTGCCTGTACTACTTCGAATACACGACGGATAAGGAGCCCAGGGGGATTATTCCATTAGAAAATATATCTGTAAGTATATTTGACATCATGCCTACCCCTACTAATGATTTACAAAGCCACAATCAAAACAACAGAAGCCTGGAAGTTTATAATTTCCGTTTGTCTGTCTGCCCGCGTCATGATTTTTCTTTTATGTAATACATCTATTGATACAGAAGATATGTAAGTTTCATGTCTGTATTTTCTGTATTGTACACATAAAAAATATAAAGATTAAAGAAGTAATTTTCGAAGCACGAAAAATCGCATGAATAAAGCATAAAGTACATTATATTATCGCTTGACCAAAGTATACAAAAGGATAAGCAATCGCTCTCATTCCTAATGAGTCTCGAGTCGGAAGAGTGGATAAGAAAAATCTATATGAGTCACACAAAACGGTACTCTGAATAATAGTACCACGCGATCATTGTAATCCTATGGAAATAAACTAATTTAATTTGATGAAGGCCTACTAATGAGCTGTTATGAATGTCACGCAAGAACTGCTACATTTAATTGATTCGGTTGAATTGTCTGAAATAATGACGCAAACCAACTGTATGGTGTATAAAAACAATGTTTTGTCATGGGTAAATATATTTTATTTGTTGAACCGTATGTTATTCGAATAAAGCTTTTTTAAAAAACGAAAGTTATTCGCATAAACTAAGATCTCGCGATGCACTGTTTTTACCCGACTACTGAATTATTTGTGTTTATCGGACTCCATAGTTCAAAAAATAGTAAACTACCTTTCAAGATTCAAGATTCATGCCGAATAAACGGTTCGGCAGTTATCATCGAATATACCCACCATAAAACATTCTAACATCATGGTTTGTTTAAGTAGACTCGGATATCTTTACTCGCTTCGCTCACTCAATCAAAATTAGTAATCGGAACCCAAACTTTTGGTCCGCAAGCCAGTCAAAATGAGACTAAACATGGTTAGTCTACTTATAGGTGTTCCATCGTCCACCTGCCGTCTCTATCATCAGATCAGTTCGCTGTCAAGTTGTATTGACAGTTTAAAATTTCACTTCCATTAGAAGACAGGAAAAGAAATAGCTTAGTAAAAACCAACCACCAATCATCGGTCGTTGATTCAAAGTTCGCCTGTGTATTGTAAAACAGTAGTAGGCTGCATTGAATATAGTAGTAGACTCTACGGGTAATTGGATAATGCGGTGTAAACGCTAATGATGTACGCTTATGCGATAACACCAGCGCATTTGACACGAACTTACTCCATATTATGTAGAAACTATTATTTATCCTGTGCCCACACCATTCAAACGAGCTACGTATGTTTGCTCGCAAATATCATATCTTAAAAAACATCCCCGAAACAATCAATCGAATTTGAATACCGCATCCTTCGGATTTTACATACTTCACTCGCACGTTAAATCGAGATTTATCATCTTTCTATAACAATGTATGACAGTCGCTGACTTAGCACAAGCACCAACGGTTTTATCGACGGAAAATAGGACAACAATTCCGTAAAAAAGAGAGAGAGAGAACGTTTTGTCTTCTCTTCCGTACACATAGGTGTTATCTTGGGTGCTCATAGTGAAGGCTTGAGTCGGTCACCGGTGACAGCGATAAGTAACACTGCTGGTTCCTATACATTTTCTATGGATCTTCGTAAAAATTAAAAGAAAATGTATAGCGACAGTAGTGTCGCCTTAAAAATGTATAGCGACAGTAGTGTCGCCTTAAAGGTGCTCGTGTTTTGGGCAACAAATCTATCTCTACCTAGTAACTTTTAACACGTCATATTTTTTTCTTTTTTCTAGGTCCGTCCAGCGAGCGATAGGCAACGGCCTCATTGCCTAGAGTTGTACGCGAGCGGAGGCGCGGATCTCATCAAGGCTTGCAAAACCGACTCCGAGGGAAAAGTCGTTGAAGGAAAACACACAGTTTATAGGTAAACACATTTACATATTTGGTGGTTGGGTTTTCTGTAGGCGTCATTAGTCAACAGAAAAACTTTTCCAAAAAAATATTCAAATATAAATAAGCTTGCAACTTGTCACGTGGAATGCTAACAACTTGCAAAACGCGGGCATGTGCCTAAAGTAATATTTGGGCGTGCATCTGATTACCCCCTACTTAGTATCCTCAAATATCTACTCGCTGAGTATGTATCTAAGGATGTAGTACATCATGGGAAATACAGTCGTAAGTTTGTTTTAAATTTTATTAGAATTATCGCATAATTTTTTCAAGTATCATTTAGGTAGAATATTACCATATCAGCAGGAAAATAGAAAAGTACTAAAAATTTAAAGTACAGAAATATGGCCGCTGTATACACATTTTTTGATGCATTTACATAAATCACTATCACATTGTTATAAACAATGATATTGATAAGTATTTCAGTGTTTATCTAAAAGCGTTATTTGTCCGGCTACCAATAAATAATGCTGGTCATTTTACACACAACGTCATCTAGCCCCAAATTAACCAATGGCATTGAACTGCGCTGTATATTTTGTATACTAATATCTGAAACATCCGATTATCCGATTGAAGTGAGGTTTTTTTGCAATCGTTTTGTGACTTCGAGGATGGTCCTTAGATATGTTTTATGGCCACAGGTCACTAGGAGGCGCAGAAATAGACGATGGAAAACTTGTGTTAGTGCAATTAGGGGCTGGTTCACAGTCCTGCATAGTTATTCCATAGACAAGACCATCGCCGCTCATCGAAACACTAACCAATTAACGGTGAATTTTTGGTTCTAGGGCACGACGGCCGGTTTCTTAATGATGTTTTTTCCTTCTCCGTTTAAGATTAATTTTATACAGCTACATTCAAAACCTTCACAATGCTATTTCAATCTGTAACAACGAATTTTAAACTTTTCAGAATGTCAGCAGCTACATCGGAAGAGCGAGACGAATGGATCGAGTGTCTCCGTCGCTCAATCAGTCACAACCCCTTCTACGACATGCTCGCGCAACGCAAGAAGAAGGCGCAACACAACGTGCACAACGCACACTAGTCTTCTAGAAACATCGAGAACATTCTAGAAGTGTTTTTGAACACTCTAGAACTTGGAATTAAAATATGGCATTGACTTGTGATAGAGACTCAAGGCCGTGTAATTATAGAGTGAAAGGGACGAGTCAATTTGAAGAATGGATTGTGATTAGGTCTGATTGCTTTCGTCCAAATTCAGGGGTGAGGGATGAGTTTAATTAAAGGTACGACGCATCAGGTAACATAAGGGCAGAGGTGGGTCATTATTCTCCTGCTCTAAGAAGTTATAAGATAGTTTGCAACCGTTCGCCTGTTTGATGTGCCGTAACCTTAAGTGAGTTGATGAATCCAAAAGTCTGCACCGAATCTTCCAAATATGGTCCAATATTGGCCTTTTTAATATTATACCAGCAGATAGACGAATCTAGTTCTAGCAACCTTTGTTAAATGTCAATCTTATCCCAATCTGTAGATAGAATATTGGAAACGGCTGTGAATCGGCGTGGTGCAATACAATAGTCGTCCATTTTAAATCCAATGAGCTTATTAATTGTATAGTTTGCAAAGGATATGAGAATTTACATTATTAGTATTAGTATTGGACCATTTTTGTTAGATTTTGTTTAGAAATAAAACTTCCGACAACCCCTTTGCGGGTTCTAGTGGTCCGATATATAAGCCAATATCTGATTTCAAAGTTGCGTTTCGATACTCTTTGATTTAGGTGAGAGTGATTTTTACGTTAAGAATGTTGTAATTAAATAACAGTATGAAGTTGTTCTCTCTAGTGTTGTATAAGTATGGTGAAGTGCGCATTACAACATTGTTATAACACATTATCATATCAAACGAACTATCAAAGTTTCGTGATCAACCGTTCTTGTCCAAGTATGTTTGTATATAACGGAGATAAGACTGAAACAGTGTAATTTTGTACATGATTTCGTCGGGAATAGCGAGCATCGGAAGAAAGCAATTTGGAGTAAATTATTCCATATAAAATTATATACGGAGGTGATTCTCGATTTGTAGATTGCACTATGTCAATAAATAACACCCAAAATTAAACTGTTGGTGCCCCTAATAATGCCCCTGTATCGTGGGTAAAAGGAACTGCGAGTACCATGTTCCAACATTCAGACCTGCAGAACATTGCAAACGTTTGTCCCTCAGCGGGAATCGATCCCGCACATCTTTTGTCTCAGCCAGCTACTCGCCAACAATATGCCGACGAGGTCGTCTATGATTTACTCGTGGCCACAAGTTTAAACCTGATAGGCCAGTTTAGACAGACATGGGCTTTCAAACGATGAGAATATAAATCCCAACTGCACCTTACAGGGTCCAGTGATATAGAATTAATCCAATTTGCCGCTCTCCGATTCGCGCTAGGCTTAATGTTATATTGAATGAACGAGCCACTAGTTCTAATTTTACAAAGGTCTTTGGAATGCGAATGTCTCTCATTAATGATTTATTTGAATCATTTTCTTTGTAAATTTCGTGTCATTGTCAAAGCTATAATCTGGCTTGACAAAAAATATAGTTTCCAACTGCGTCAACATAGTTATAAATCTTTGATAGCTTGCGTATCTTTCAGCTGTAGTGTTGGCGTACATTCTAGAAACCTGATTCCCACCAAAATATTCATTTTAAAATTTTTTGGTGTATGTTTTCCGGATTTTCTTCATATTATTTGCATTTCATTTTTATGATGATGCAGTTGGGATCTAATAGGTAGTTTGACAATATTTTGTCGAATTAAAATAATTTTATGATATATCGTATTCAAACGAAAGTATTACTTTTATGCAATGTACCATACAACTAAATTATGAGAATGTAAAATAATGCATAGTGTTATAATTTGTATTTTAGCGATACATAGAATAAATTAAAATTATAGCCAATGCTTATACATATGATGATGTAAATGTCGAATGAAATACTTATATAGATATTTAGATTTACGATACCAAATAACCACGTGGGAAACTTACGGCAGCGGAAAAGAGTTACTGTGTTCCGTATTACGTATTGCAGCTCAGTAGATGATGCCGCTAGCTGATTTCAGACGCACATACATATTTATAGTATTTATTTACTTTTTAATGTAAATGTATGTAATTTATTTACCTTTTCTCACATTATGCTGGATACTTAGATAGCCTTGGAATAAGTTTACCGTGTTTGCATGTTTGAATTCGAAACTGCCCCACGTAAAACGCGGTATTTGTAGTAATAAACGCCTAACATACACGTAGTCCCCACACTAGGATTCCCTGTGTCGTGGGTATCAGGAACTACGAGTACCGTAGTACCACAACACCCAGACCCCGAACAAATATCTGCAGAACATGCAAACATTTGTCCCCAGCGATACCACACCTCTTGTGTTGTAGCCGGCCACCCGCAATTGTCAAGATCTATGCATCATTATCATTGTACATTAAGACGATAATTTAATTGTGATTAACATTCCTACATCTCCGAACCAATCTTTCTAATTAATATATTTATGCAATGTTAGTCGCGAATAATTATAATATTGGCATTGTTCTTTTGTAAATATCTTAATTGTTTCTAGACATGTTTTTTCACTATTAGGTACCTTACTCCGTTTTCAACTCTATTTCATAATTATCTCACCTTATAATTTATATTAGTTAGTTATATCAAATACCTCACGCTTACTTTTCCTTTCACGCTAACGCATATTTGTCAAGGCAAAACTTGGCAGCTGTCACGTGACATTTCCACAGCTAATGTCATTTCCATGCAATTCAATCTTTTCGCAGGCGTTAACGCTAACAGAAAGTGATATTCTTCTAGACAACCTCTGGATTTGTTTTTTTTTTTAGTTTTTGATAATGATGCTCTTTGAGAATGAAACATATTTGAGATCCGGAATGGTAGCTACTTAGTTTAGGAGGTACGATGGATACGTTTCTGTGGTATGGTGCCTAAAAATCGATCTGTAATCTAGTATAGTATAGCTGTAGGTACGCCAATAGAAGTATGCTGTAAAATTCGCCTAAGAAATAATTTATCTCGATGGTAAAGTTTTATATGACAATCGATGTGCATAATAGTGGCGTTGTAAATAATTTTGTAAGAAAATTAATATACATTATCTATATTTATAACTTGTTTTATTTTGTTTAGACAAAAATAATGCATATGGTCCCTAAGATTTATATGCTTAACTCATTTAGAAATTCTATTTTGGCTCATTAGACCTCTTGAATTAATTACTTCAAGAGGTCTAATGAGCCAAAATTATATTAAACTTAACTTATTATATATATTTTTAAATATAAGTTATATAAAATTATATTTAACTTTTTTACTTTGATGAAATACAATCATCATTATCAACATTGCAGTAAGAGAAGTACACCTCGGGACATATGCATGATTGACACGATCTTGGGCTATCTGCATCCACTGACTTGCCGCATGTGGTCTATAAGGAGTATAGTCAAGTTCATGCAAAATTTAGCGTCAATTAGCTATTAGACACGACTACGCTTGCGTGATACTCGGTTATAGTAATATTTCAGACCAACGACGATACATATATATATTCTTAATCGGTTCTGCCGTTGAAATACAATGATTGAAACTCGTTTATTTCCATAAGATCTCTAGAACTACATATATCGTCATCTAGGGCTATGTGAATTTTGACAATAATTTCCCTATTTAGGCCCAAGTTCACCAACACAATAACGGGTGGTTAGGTCCTAATCAAAGCATTTTGGCACATGTTTTCATAGAAATCTGTCATCATCAATGAAACTTATATATACTTGAACCCTCAAGTATATATAAAAAAAAATCTTAATAGCCATCACCAGTTCAGTTTTAACTGTTTCCTCGCCACTGAAGTACCAGAAGGATCGGTAATAAACTAGGGGTTTTTCTTTTGGTGGTTCCTGCTTACAAAATTATTCTACGTTTTTGACTGATTTTTGACTGGGTTGCAGCTTTACGAGCGGTTACGAAGGTTATTGGTAATAAATCCAAACTTCCGCATTTATTAAATTTATTGATTGAACAAAACACGATTGTGCTGTAGCTATCGTAAACTAGGATGTAAATCTTAACATTTATGACCTCATCAGTTATGAGATAGGATACCTACAATAAGTAGATATATAGTTGAAATGCAAAATAGCATGCTCATAAATTTATTAACAGTGTTGCAGTGTTAATAATGGAGCTTACAGATTAGTACCTACAAAGGCTATTTGACATCACGCTACAACTCTTAGGAGCCGAGCAAAAGAAGTAATATCGTGGGCGGTGGGCTGGGGCCCGATGGCCGTGGCACAGCAATTTTTTTATACGTCGATGTTTCTAAATGATCCTTGTGAGAGTAAAATTAATAAAAACCTAGTAACTTCAAGTGGGGACAATCCTGCATATGCTTGTTTGTGGTTTCCGAAAGACGTTACAATATGAAAGACATTTTTTACTGACTACTCGCATTACCCAAATAACCAGTTACTTACATGAGTGTATATGAATTATACATTTACTTACTTGAACGCTCGCTTTCGGTGGAGCGTGACGCCTTCCTTTTCCGATGTTGGTGAAACGTGAATTACGTAAATACAAGGTGAATCTATATAATCAGTTAGGGCTCTACTTATTTTTTTATGAAAGTTTTCGATTCAAACTGTTTTCTTTATTTGTCTGTTCATCCGTGTGTCAAACGTAGATTTTCCCCTCAGTGAAAATAAACCACAACGTAATTTTAAAGACAGACAGAAGAGAGGATGCTATGACAAATAAAAATTATATTATTTCCTACATTCTTAGAAAGCATGTCTGTACCCCAAATGTTATTTTTCAGTACGTTCTAGTATTTTCAGATTAAAATTTTAGGCCTCAAAGTAGGTAAAGGGCACACCTTTACCTTGTAACTTAGGTAACCAACTTTGTAACTTAGAAGAAGGTATCTAAACCAATTTTTAAGAGTAGATGCTAGCATTCTGTAAACTGGCAACGAAAATTGGTTTTACAGATTTCCAATGACAACTTTAGAAGATGATAAGGCAATTTCGATACCCAAAAAAAACTGCCTATATTTATAGAATATATATAAGTTTATACATTATTGAATATATTTATATTATTAAGTTGAAAAATCATATTGGATCCAAAACTCTACTCGTGTGTATGCATGGGTAATCGATAAACAGGTTGTAGGTATATTTATTAATAAACAACACTCACATAATGTAAGTCAAACCGAGTGGTAGTGCTAGATTAAGTAAATAATGATACCTATATTGCTACTATAAATAAAATAAATAAATAATTCTGGACATTTTTCACACAGCATCATCTAGCCCCAAACTAAGCAGAACTTGTATTATGGGAACTACATGACTTGTAATTGAAAGTATTCACTTACATAGAAAGTTAATTGTTATTCAACAATAACAATCGTCTTCCGATAAAGTAGTAATTTGCATTACTGTTTTATTAATAGCATATTTTTTTATAGGGGGCGTAAATAATACGGGGACCTAACTATTTTAATCTTAATAGGATGCAGTTATTCATTAAGAATATGCTACTTGCTAATCAATAAACAAACACAATATTATACATACTTTATGTAGGTATGCATTCTGCATCTTCATAAATATAATATTCTAGGTACCTAAGGTTAGGTGCAGCGTGGTAGGTACCTATTAAATAATGCTGGAAAGTTTATGGTGTTTACTCGTAAGTAGTAATAAAACGCAAAAAAATCAAGTAAAGTGGGTTTCGAACGTCTAAATCGATTTTTCATTTGTATTACATAAAGTAGGTGACTAAGTACCTAGTGTAGTGATGTAATGTTTCTCGTACATAACTATTTTATCGTTTAATATAGTTTGCATGCCTCAGATAGACCAGATATAATAAGAATCTTGAATCCCTATTAACTTATAAGTATAAGTTACCTATAAGTATTATATTTTAGAAGAAATTTGCTATGATCATTGTAATCATCGGATGACTTGCGGAAGTATTTTTAACACCCAATGAACATATACATAGTCCTGACCCACACTAGGATTTCCTGTGTCGTGGGTATCAGAAACTACGAGTACCGTGGTACCCACTACCCAGACTTGGGACAAATATCTGCAGACATACAAAAATTTGTCCCACATCGGGAATCGAACCCGCACCTGTTGCGTTATAACCGGGGCCGGCAAGCCCCGCCATCGAGATCGTCCGTAAGATTGTGGAAAAAATTGCTAATTCTCGCCATAATTAGCAAGAATGTCACCATAGAGATGTACAAGGCATAACCGGTTGACATTACCAACTTGCTAACGAGTTACTATTCCCAAGGCGTAAGTTATACCACAGATATAATACTAGGTTATACTAAGGCACTGTACCTACCTTGGCCTGGAAACCTTATGACGTCATGTGGTGCATCGTTTCATAAATTATGAACTGCGCACAGTAGTCGGAAACGACACATTTATCATGAGTTAGGTTTTTACTTTTACCGATTATACATTTATTCATACAACTATGTACAAGTAGGTACTTATATATAAAAAATACAGATGAAACAGCTAGCCATCTAAAGACCGTTGCAAACGATCTATAGATAGCTCAACTGATCCAGATCACTACCAGGCGGAAGCGTTCCCAAATACTGGCCGCATTGCCACGCTGAATGGCAATGCTAATGCGTTGACCCAGATAAGAGCCAGCTCTCTTGTCACGCGTCGCTTCGACCAGTCGCCCTGAAAGAATTTTGAAAACGCGGAGGGCCCCGGTTCCCCACGGACCCAGAGTCTCAACCCCAAAAGGCTCAAATAAGTAAGCTCTGTCGAGACTTCTATATTTGCGCCTCTTGAGATCCTCGGCCGAATCAGCCGCTGCACCGGCTCTAACTGAAGTCCCCGACAGATGAGATGGCGCTAGGGTATCTACGCATGTGGCGTCCCATACCAAAGGCCTTCCCTTCTCCCAAGGGACAAGAGTCATGCCGTCAGGCCGCTTACCATCGTCACGTAGTAGACCATTCGGTTCGAGAATAGCTGGAACGTTGACGCTGGTAAAAGCCCGGCTTATGATATCATTAAGGTATTTTTTTTACCTATGTAGCTTTGTATAATAACGTAGGTACCTAGTACTACTTACCTTAACAAAAAGTGGAAGAAGACAGCTTGACCCTTCGATGTGGCATTCCAGAGGTGTGGATGGTGATGTATTCTGTGTTTTTATTAGTAGCAGTAGAGCTCCTTGAGAAAGAGCTCGTCCGGGGAAGTACTACCACCAAACCCATTTTGCCGCCAAACAGTAATGCTCGCATTGCTGTGTTCTGGTTTAAAGGGAATGATTGCTGGTAAAATAACGGGCACAAGCGACTTTTAACCCGTTAGGTTTTAGAGTTGGCAATGAGCGATACGTCGGGTGCTGCAAGCGTCCCTATTTAACGGTAATCGCTTACCAACAGGTGATTTTTTATACCACTTCAGTTGTATGAAAAACAGTGAAACCAAATTTAAAAATAAAAGGACTCTTTTGAACTGATTTCAAAATAAGGATGATGTTCTTCATTCGTATGTATGTTTATTTTTTTATTGTGTGTTTTTTACCTGTTTCCTTATATCTTCGCCAATTGTAAACAGATTTTGACGATTCATCTCCCACAGACGACCTCTGTGGCGCAGTGGGCGAAGGCCCGCCTGAGACGCAGAAGGTTGCGGGTTCGATTCGCACAAATGTTTACATATGCAAATATTTGTCTCGGGATCTGGATGTTTTCTATGTATAATATATGTAAGTATTTACAAAAAAAAAGTATATAAATAGTATATCAGTCATTTAGTTCCTATAACACAAGCTCTGCTTACTTTGGGGCTAGATGCTGTGTGAAAAATTTCCAGTATTATTTATTTATTTATTCTTTTGTTGTTGTATAGAGAATGATCCCGAGGTGATCTCATAAAAGTTTAAATGTTTTTATAGATAGATTTTCAAGTAAGAATCTGGAAACTGGGACCTAGCGTTGACGTAGCGAAGCTACTTATCTACGCTTTGTGGAAGCACCTACGTCGTAGTCGCGTAGCAGGGGAGACCTAGAATAAAATCTAGACTGGTGTTGGTTAGGATATAAAAGATGCTATTGTCGCATGCACTCATCATCGCACTTTCTCATTTCATATTTTTGTCATGCTTCAAAATAATGCAGCAATGAAGTGATGTGACAAAAAAGTGCCAACTTCCAGTTTGGTCATGACTCAGAGAATAAAAAAGAATGACATGAGCCCCTTATTTATCGCCTCCAAAAAAGAGATTTTTGATCTTTTGAGATGCAAAAGAATATTCCTCTTTTTTGGAGGCGTGACTTTGTCCGACCTTAAAAGCATCCCCCTCGTTTTTCGAGGCATGACATTGTCCCACTTTATGTTTTATGAGGCATGATTTTGTCCCAACTTAACTGTGATGGTACGGCATGACACCGTACCACCACAAAGTCTAAAATATGCATTCAAACTCATTTTGAAATCAAGTCATACCCAACACTGTAGGTACTTAGAAATACTTTCCTAGAAAGACATTTTAAGTGATCTTTCAGCGGGCCTAGCACGGGCCGTGGACCAATTGTCTATCGCCCGTTTTAATCCAAATGTCAGTAGAAATAATAATCTTCTCAACCTGTAATAGCAGCCTGTCATAGGCAGCAGAGGAAAGGGATAAAATGTTTTCACTTGACGTTTATCATAGATATAATGTCCCGCTACTCCCGTGACATAGCACGGACTCGGAAAAACGTGGATAAAATACTCTCTGATTGACGTAGACCGTGAATAACTGTCATCCCTCTGGAAGATGGTTATAAAAGTTTATTTCATAAAAACAAAATGTCGCGAGTATTTTACAAATACATTTTTACGCGAAAAATGGTAACTATGGAAAGAAAAAGGAAAATATAAATTAATTAATTATAAATAAATAAATAATGCTGGACATTTTTCACACAGCATCATCTAGCCCCAAAGTAAGCACTTGTGTTATGGGTGATATACTACATATATACTTTTTTTTGTAAATACATACATATTTTACATATATTTACATCTTTGGATATGCCAGTCATCCACTTAGGGGTTAGTTAATACTTCTTGGCAAGTGACGTCCACCAGCAAAATTATGTGTTCCGTAGTACCTATGCGTTCACAAGTGGGCCATATGACTATTAGTATTGTTAACAAATCAAGTACCTACCTTACCTACTTACATGAAGATAAATCACATTGAAAGAGATCATCGTTGTCACTTTAAACACAAGTGTAATGAACGTCACGGTATCGGCTTCGATATTATCCCAGAGCAATCTTACTTAAAGAAATAGTGTTTAAAATTGTCCATCGAACTTTTAGTTTTTCTACTTCAAGCACTGAGACAAAATTCAATCGTCGAATTCTATGCAAAGATGAATCTGTTTGTTCACCTTGGAAATGGATGACTTCACAAAACATTTACTTTACTAAGGTAGATAGGTACATAGTACGTACTGATTAAATTTTAAAATAAGCCATGAAATGAAGGAAACTCATTGTTGACAATGATTGTCGCTTTTATGGATACAACAAATAAAGGTACCTTAGAGACTTATAATCAATTATGCGACAGTTTTGATGGAATTCGATTTTTTGTCCAGAGGATCTTTGTAACGTATTTGAATGATAATTAGGTAGTTATTACTATAATGATAGTTGGTGACCTAGAATTTCACGTTATTTCCGTAACAAGATCAATAAGAGTGGGGCGGTAGTGCATTGGTCTAGAATTTCAATAATTATAAAATTACTTTACTACCAAAAATACGTAACAATTGCATTATAGTATTTGCTATACATTTAGAATAACATTAAGCTACTTTTATACAGGTAACACCAGGGAGAAGCTGTGGTCAGAGGCTATTCGATAATTAAAAAAACACGCTTACGATTGTGGGGATTACAATCGGATGGAGATCACATTAGGTCAACACTGCTCATAAAATATTCAAAATATTTTTAATATTTCGTTGATAATAAAGCAGGTACATGTTTTTCACCTACACTTTACACTTATATAGTAGTAGGCATAGCTTCTTTGTGAAAGATTTCGTCCGGGGAAGTACAAAACACAACCGTATCTTGCCATCAAGCATATATTATTATATTCTCGCTTTGCTATTTTCCGTAAGGCGAAAAGCCGTTTGAAGTAACTGCTGATCTTAAAGAGAAGATACCTAGTCAACACAAAAAAAAACTTACTCGTTGCAGTATCTGTAGACAGTCACAGAGACCAATATCAAAAAATAAGATCATGGTAGTCACAAGTAGATCTACGGTTTCATGGAGAGTTGACTGATACCAACAGTCCATAGGTACGTATTGTACTAAATATATTGTATAATATTTTTAGATATAGGAATAGTAATGCTACATTTTTCAAACGGCATCATCTAGCCACAAAGTATGCAGAGCTTGTGTTATGGGAACTACATGAATGATATACTACTAATATACGTTTTTTATACATACATATTATACATAGAAAACACCCAGATCCCAAGACAAATATTTGCATATGGAAACATTTGTCACGCGGCGGGGATCGAACCCGCAACGTTCTGCATCTCAGGCGGGCCTTCGCCCACTACGCCATAGAGGAATATATGGACATAAATATGTATGTAATATCTGTTATGTATATAATGATCATTCTACATACGTCTTTATAACGTTCAGTGAGGCAATAATACCGTCCCATTATTTTACATATTTCTTCCCATCCTAAGTTGTCTGGAAGAAATCGCTTTCAACGATAAGGCATTGGTTTGTACTGTTAAAAATAGTGTTATGTACAAAATTTTTCTAGTGTGGACAGCTAAGTATGTTTTTTTTATTATTTATATTAGGCCTGTGACCAGCAGTGTTCTACAGGTTGTTAATGAGAGTTAATTAATTTAAATTTACGAGTGTCTTCCTCCAATTCCTTACAAATAACTGAAAATCACACACGGTAGAAATTTATAAGTAGGTAGGTAGGTCACTCGGTAGTGATACTTTGATTTCTTTCTTCGAGTCATGGCGTGCAGTCGGTGAAGCGTGCGGTGCTGTAATTTAGAAACCTTTGTGTCGAGAATGAACGCAATAAAAATAATAGTCCTAAAATTGTGAGAGTAATGGAAGTGGAATATTCGATTTTAGACACAGCTGAAAACAGTTTATACACCTACCGACCTAGTAGGAAGTATACCTTATTTATACTTGACTAACTTCTAATTTTATGGAGTAAATAGGTAACTACCATATCGAAATGCGACAAGGTGAAGTGGCTTTAAGGATGATGAAGGCAATGGCTATATAATTCGCAGAACCGAAAATCACTGGGACAGAAAGGTTCTCGAATAGTGACTGCCGGATGACGTAGAGGTATAAAGACCCGATGGTCTGATGATATAGTAAAGGTTGCGGCAAGTGGAGGTGGCCCAAGATCGCCGGTGATGGAACTATTTGGGAAAGACATATGTCTAGCAGTGGCCTTATACAGACTGTTGATGAAAATAATGATGAGACTAAGCACATAGGTATGTAGGTACCTAAGTATTATGTAGTAGACTGTGTATTGTTGTAGGTATGGCCTTGGTGGTGACAGTCTTACAAAAAAAATACAAAGCTAGACAAGCAAAAGAATATAATTATAATAGTTTATTCTGCGGCATGTTTCGCCTAACATGCCATAAAATTAATTATAAAGATCATTTAAGCATGCAAAAGTTAGATGAGTAAGTAAGGTTACAATTCATTAATTAATTATTAATGTCTAGATTATGGAAATCAATAATTGAATCAAACATGTTAAAAAAGCACAGTCAAAATAAAATGTCAATTTGTAAGACATTTTTCAAAATATTCTTCAGTAGTTCTGCCTGATTCCATTTTTCGAAGTACAATTATTAATTACAAAGTCATGATCATTTCAAGCATGCAAAAGATAGATGAGTAAGCAAAGTTACAATTAATTACTTTATTACATTAATTAATTATTAATGTCTAGATTATGGAAATAAATTATTGAATCAAACAAGTTATTATTAGGTAGAAAATAACACAGTCATATAAAATGTCAAATTAAATACATTTAATTGGTCTCTAGATAGCTAGCTGTTTCATCTGTATTTTTTGTACATAGTTGTATGAATAAATGTACTTATTAAATACAATGTTAATTTGCAAGACCTTTTTCAAAATATTCTTCAGTAGTTCTGCCTGATTCCATTTTTCGAAGTACCTAGCACAAGTAGGTATTTCAAGTGGAAGTTTACTACCTACCTATGCTTGAAATAATCATCGAGCCAACACAACCGTTGAACGTAAACACGCAATCCACGAAGGTAGTAGGTACCTGCTTACTACGGCAGTCCACATCAATACTTAATAGTTGGTACTTACGTAGTTATTGATACAGAATATAAGTACCTATCTACCTATTCTGAACCAGACATTGTATACTTACCTTTTAGCGATAGCTTTTCGGTTGGCGAAGGGCAAAATGTTATTTTGTTTTTATTTATAAGACATTCAATCATAAACCGACTTCAAATAACGGAAAATTTATAAAAAAAACAATATGAAATTTCATCACCCATTTTCTCACTCTTATGAGTGGGATTTTTTTTCATATTTTTTTATGGGACCCTTGAAAGATACCCTGCATTAAAAAAAACATTAAAGTCTGTTCACAATTGGCGAATATATCACATAAAATACAAACATAAAAAAAACATACAGCCTTGAGAACATACTCCTTATTTAAAAATCGGTTAATAATAAAAAAAAAACTAGTTTAAGTACCTATATATAGGTACTTAGTTAAGTACCATCATATTTCATATTTCCTATCCGTAACTAGATTTACAAAAACTCATCCACTATGTAGATGGTTTTCTAAACAAGCCAGATATTTTGTCTATTAAATTGAGAGCATCTTTGATGCTTATTGGGATTTGATTGTTTATTGCTGGACCCATGATATGAGTTAATTTCTTAGAGTTGGCTAGTTTGTGCGGAATTAACGTGAGGTCTTCTGCTCGACGTTGAATTGGTGTACGTCGCTCTTTTTAATAAATGCGTTAAGGTTACATACACGGCTACTTGGAAGATGACTACGGTATAGTAGTCCATACCAACCTTGTGGTATAAGTATAGATATTCAACAATAGACAGGTTAGTTATAGTAATTAAATCCCGGTGTTTGTATTCTTACGGATCGGATCTGCGTACCGCTGAGTATGAATTGTCCTCGTGTCCCTACGAGGTGAGCTTGCCTGTTCGTTTTTATCAGATAATGTTACGAGTATATAAATTTACAGCTTTTTTGTAAGAACATCGAGTGAAATATAATGAAAGCAACACCATACCTGCTGAAGCGTATTGGATTCAGAGTCAGAGACACGTCCATGTGCCATCGTCACTGCCTCAAAATACATTATTATGTCATTAAAGATACAACAATTATTATTACCATCCAGCAGTTTGTGCTGCTTTAAAATATAGAAGCCAGATTTAAAGGGTTTTTAAGTTAATAGAATTTCGATAGGAAAGTTGAAGTGGAGAGTCTTTAATGAAATCTTATTACTTACCTACCTTAAGTAATCTAAAAGGCAAGTTTCCGTTACGAGGGCGATTCAATTTGGACGGACTCTCATTACTAATTTAAATAAATAACCTTCAAACTTCATTGAACCCTTGCAGACTGAGTATGGCTCGAAATAAAGGGCAGGCGAAGCTTTTTACGCAGCATACGATTTCCGGTTCTTCAATTTCATACAAAAGACTGCAATACGTTTTTTTGCAATCGTTTTGTAAGACTACGAGAATGGTTCATAAACATATACTTATTATATTAACTCCGTCGAAGTTCTGAGATACACCACTAAGATAATATCTTTTGACCTATGTAATAAGTACGTGATATAGAATAGAAGATAGAAAATACTTTATTCTACATCAACCTTGACGACCTTTCGATGGAACGGACTGTACGTAAGTTTACAAGGGGTTGAAATGTTGCAACACATACTATGATTCTACTAATATACTTATATAATACACAATATACCTGCATAATACCTACATACTTTGTATGATACATAACATAGATAAACCAGAAACAGGCAAAAGTAAGCGACTCGAAGACTAGTAATGTGACAAGGAATTTGGATGGTAAGAGCTGAACAACGGGCTTAGTAGCGCGTATATGGCCAGTCCTATGTCCAACATTGGAGTAATGTAGGCTGACAATGATGATGAATTTGTTTTATTTTTAATAAATAAAGATTCCGATTTTAGTAGTATAAGTACCAATTGGTTAGTAGGTAGGATGTTAGCAAATAGACCAGGAATTTCTTAGAGTCTTCAGGGTTATAGTAGACGACAATTATTGAGTCACGACAAGCTTGTTAGGTATTGTAGTTCACGTGACATTGAGACCGCAATAACATTGATAACAACCTTATTTTTTTGCTAAGATTGCTCTAATCTTTTTGTAGGAGGATTGTTGTAATTCTAAAGTCTAAGAAACTTAAACGACAATGATGAAAGCCTTATATTTTTCCTTCTATAGTATTTTTTGTTGAGGTATGATATTATACAGGTAAATAATTATAAGTAAATAATTTACAGCCTGTTTGACTGTCCAGCCGACTAACTGACTGACTGTCAATCAACCCACAGCCTTAGTCCTAGAAACCTGAAAAGAGAGTAAGTTCTGTCTATAATAGGGTAGTAAGGATTTTCTCAAACTCTGCTCCAGCAAGAAGGTGCAAAAACTAAACGCGAACGAAGTCACGGGGCTTTCCATTATAATGTTAGGTATATAATACGATGACAATATTAATTTACATTAATATTAAATAAACACCCAACAGACATATACATTGTCCTGACCAGGGTTCGCTGTGTCGTGGGTGTCCGTACCGTAGTGAAACACCTAGACCCAAAAAAAAATATCTGAAGACCATGCAAATATTTGTCCCGAAGCGGGAGTCGAACCCGTATCTCTTGCGTTTCAGCCGCAGCTACTCGTTAACCGCATCTCCGAGGTGGTCTCAATTATTTTGTAAATTTTATTTGGTCTATAAATCGACCATGTTTTTAGGTATGTGTACCAATGACCTTGGTGGCTATCTTCAAAACACAAGAATAATAATAACTAGACTCGTTGGCAGTAAAACGACTTGACTCATGTTGTATCTCTGTAAATGAAAAAAACTTGTTTACTGTTGAGAAAATATGAAATTAATCAGTAAAAATAAACGCACTTACTTCACCTTGTAATCCATCCTAAGGTTGTCTGGAAGAAATAGCTTTCAGCGATAAGACCGCACTTTTAGTTTTGGTTCTTTTATTATGTTTCTGTGTTTTGTACAGTAAATTGGTGTGCACAATAAAGAGTTTATAAATCTATCTAGTAAAGATTGAAAAGATTTTTTGCTTTTATTTCATCGAAAAAAGACCGAAAGACCTTGATTGATTTTAACTACGTAACCGTCTGGTGTAAATCATGCAATTTTTATTATGACACTATGAATTTTTATTAAGACCCTAAAAACATAGGAAAAAAATCTTTGAGCAATCGACCGGTCAAACAAGGTACGAGATACGTGTTTACTATAAAAATCTGTTTGTAAATAAATTGCGAGTGGTATCTGCAACGTCATGGAAAATGTTTCTGGAAATAATATAGAGTTACGAGAATCGAAGGAAATATTACTATTTGATACATCTTTGTGACCGATTTTTAAAGAAAAACGGTGGAACGACATTCTCAAGTCTCTGCTTAGCTTTTTTGACTACAGCGCAAACGTGCATTAGATTCTTGTTTATGAAGCAGAGGTTACTTTACACAAGAGGTTTTCTAATGACTTTGTTCGTTTCCAAAATAGCAATATCACTAACTGAGTCTGTATCTAAACAATAACAATTCTACCGTACGAAGATAATCATCATAATCTTATAAATAGGTGACAATAGAACAAGTAAACCCGAGTAAAACAATGAGGACTAAATGATGCGCGGCTATTGTGCCATTGTATGCCAGATAGTGTTGAGATAAACAACTACAAATAATGTTATTGAGCATGGATGTTTGTTGTATAAATCACGTTGATGTGAAAACATGTTTGTGACTCATTTTTGTTCCAGAAACGTAATCTTATAACGGAAAGCACAATGTTTAATACTTAGGTTAGAATGAGAAATCTAACCTAAGACTGACTTATTGACGACCTCTATGGCGCAGGCCCGCCTGATACGCGGTTTCGAATCCCGCCGCGAGACAAATGTTTGTATAATCTCCAAATATTTGTCGCGGGTCTGGGTGTTTTCTTTGTATGTACTAAGTAGTATATTAGTCATGGGAACAAGCTTTGCTTAGTTTGGGGCTAGATGATTCTGTGCGAAAAATTCCCAGCATTATTATTATTAACTCTCAAGAAACACATTAAATTGATTGTTTCTAAACTTTACTTGCCACTTCCACAGACTGTAGTTCGAACAAAAACATGCCAAATTCTAAGACCTATAATTAATGCTAGCTGACGTTACCATCGCTAATCTGTCAATGGAAATGAGAGGCAAAGATTCTGAACAACGCTGTAGAAACGAGAGGTGTCTTCCGTCTTCATGAACGAAGGAACTCCTTGATGGATAATGGTATAGCTGGATAAGTACCTACGTATTATCTATGGTTAGCTGTGTTTGGATTAACTTGCGGTTCCTATTCATTAATTTTACTTAAGAGCATTTGACGTTGCATCTGATGCAATCATTAGTTATGGGTTTTTTTTTTGCAGTAGTTTCCAATTACTTTTTGCACTGTAGTTTTAGAGCCGGCGTACATTTTCCAATTAGAAGCCATTCCTATAAACTGCTCTTCTACCTAAGTAGCATTTCAAGACAAGGTGTTATACTTTATAAGTAGCGAGAAAAACATAAAACATGCTTGCAACTGTCTTCACGTAAACAAACTAAGTACACAAACCTCTGAAAGTCCTTCAAGCTAAATGTGAATACCACCTTGTTGTTCATTGAAAAAAGGAAGGGCAACTCAACAATAAACAAACCGCAATACCATAAGTGATTGATAAGTAATTAACCATTTCATGACGTAATTAACATACCTATTGGCTGAAACGTATTAATTTTCAACCGACTTCAAAAAAGGAGGAGGTTTTTAATTCTCTGTATTTTATTTTGTGTGTATGTTACACAATATATTAACCAATTGTTAACCGTTTTTAATGATTCTGTTTTTTAATGAGTAGGATATACTTCGAGGGGGCCCTAATAAAAGCTTCGAGCTTTTTAATTTTTCCTGAATAAACCGAATCGATGCGTGAATACAACTGCGATATAGGGAGGTGGTTTGGCTCTCCCCGTGACACACTGGTGTTGTTAAACTCAATATAATATACCCGTAGACTTATTCTACCTTTTTATTGAATTGTTAAATATTATTAGCCTGCATAGAGCTAAATCGGTATATTCAGAAATATAATTAAATTAAATCTCTGAATGCCCGGCTTCTTATATT
This sequence comes from Perizoma affinitatum, assembly GCA_961405105.1. Taxonomy (NCBI): domain Eukaryota; kingdom Metazoa; phylum Arthropoda; class Insecta; order Lepidoptera; family Geometridae; genus Perizoma; species Perizoma affinitatum. The sequence goes on from OY560199.1 coordinate 5,113,782, forward strand.
TACAGAAACCCTGGTTTTAGATGTTGGTTGTGGTTATCTTAAGTAAACTAAATTTAATCAAAAAACTTTATAAAACAACAAACACAAAAACCGATTGAATTATTGATTGAGGATAACATAATAATGGATTTTTAAGTTTTCTTATTATGCCATTCTGACAGAAAATCAAAGAATTGTTTTTTTTTCGTGCAACATCTTACTTAGTTAGGCTGGAAAATATTATATTTTTTCCCCCAAAAAAACTGGTTATAAGCCAAGGTCGTTTGATATGAATCATAGCATAAGAGAACAATGGAATCATCTTATCCTAATTAAAATTATAACTTTATTTTATTCACATCCATTCTCATTCCACACCATGGCCTAATGATGTCATGTTCAAGGAACTGGGGCTCACACTTACATTATTCATGAGCACATGTTTGGATCAAGTGCCATTTTGTCAACAATAACAATGGATAAGATTGTCGTGTCGGTCGCGAAACTGTTAAATTGCAGTTCGTCGTAGCGATGGAATTCGTATGACAATAATATTAACATGCAGGTATTTTGTACGTAGATTGAGGGGCTAACTTATATAAACAGTTGAATAACTAAACTATGCTTTGTCTCTTTCTGATATGTGTCATTTACAATTCAACAGAAGAAAACAAAACACTGCTTTAAATCTTTGCAAATAAGTAAGCATGTTAGTTGGTAACATTATTATAAACTCTCTGATTAGAAAAAAAAAACATTTCACCGGGCAAACACCGGTAAATAATATTTCTAAAATTAAAGGTATTTAAACTGGCGAGGTATTTAATGCATTTCAATACCAATAACCAAACATTTGAATGTAAGTGACATGCATTAGCCTTAGCCCAATGGCAATCGTAGGGCTTTAGAGTATATTTATTCTCGAGTAGGCTCCAGGATATATAATATTATATTTAATACATTTAGGCACTATATATGTTTCCGAATGGACTGTCCAATACAAAATAGGATAATGAAAATCATGTTAGGGATCTTGTAATTATTATTATTATTATTATTTATTGTAATTTTGTAATTTTTCATTTTCAGTTTTATCATATAAATAATATGTTTGTCATTTTTATTATTATTAATTTTCAATGGGTATTTTTGGGTTTCTGAAGTACTTATAAGTTAATTTGTTTTATTAAATATGAATGTGTTATGTTATGTTGTGAATAATTTGGGTTTTTAAAATGTTATATGTATATGGATTATTATCTGAAATAAATGAATTATTATTATTAATAAAACAAGTGTATACTGTTTAGTACGTTTTTATCAGTCGTGCCCAGCTACTGATGGATTCGTCTCATTCGATTTGCGATAACGAGCATAGAAAGCGTGATACAAGCACTTTCAAATATGTATTGAATAGGTCATCTATACCACAACATCTTTCTAAGATTTACAGGGTTACCAAGTTGTGAGTAAAAATATTCTTAAACTGAATCAGCATATTAAACTATAAAAACCCATTCAATCTCATTTTACCAAAAGGAAAAATACGAGATACATACGTTAATTAACTTTGTGTTATGTTGTGACGAAACACAATGGGCGTGAATTATTTACATTCATCTAATCACATCCAAAAAGTGTTTTTATAAATAACCGAAGTTCCTGAAAACATGATAATCGGATCAACGTAACGAAAGCTAAACTAAATTAAAAATGACAAATGCCGATCTATACTAGTTGACTAAGAGTTCTTGTTATGCTTGATCTCATTGAAGAAACTAACCCATGTGGACTCTAGACGCTATCAGCAGATATGCATCGATGTACTTAAATACAAGGAATAACTTTTGAAATAAATCTCTCAGTTGTCTGATTTTGACTTGACTCAAGACTTGGTTGCGAGGAATCGGCGTAAATCTAATTGATATAATATTTTTTTTTTAAATAATTGCCATTTATCGACGATTCTATTCTTTTTGTATCAGTTCGTTTTCATAGCAAATACCTTTCTTTTGTGAATTTTGATCTAAGACACAGTAAACAGCCTACACGGGATCGTCATTGTCTATCATCTCACAAGATAATGAACGATATATCTTCTAAATATAATAAACCCATACAATTAATATCTTATTTTTAATTAGTAGTAATTAAGATTATGCTTATAACATACTATAATGACTACATTATTTACATACTTAGTCTGACTTTTCACCGTTTGATGAGAGATTTATTATTTTTAGAGAACAGTCATTGACCTTTTTTACAATTTTAATTATTAAAATTACTTAAAATTTCAAGATTCAATTCTATGTTCAATATATGTAATGCGACACCATTCGGACAGAGTTGGCCACTAAATACAAAAACTAACGAAAGAAGTCTGAAGTTAAAAATTAAAATGTGTATTTAGGTAGTAGTTTTGAAACTAAGTAGTCATACAATTTATCGTAGAACTGACTTGCCAGAAATACCAATATTTGTTCTGAGAGTGCATAGACAAACTCGAATACAGCGGGTTTCTTTAAAAAATAACCATAAAATTGCGCGAATTCATTTGTTGTCAGCAGGATTTAGGAGAGAGTATAGTTTTAAACAACCAGCCTCTAGACTTTGATCACTTCTATACCTGTATCAGATTTTATTCAAATTGGTTATTGAGATTATTGGCAACAAATCTCCAAACTTTCGCATTTATAATACTAATAGGATAGGAAATACTTTTGGTACCAATTTTGATTTGAAATAGATTTCGTCTGGAATTTGCAATCAATTCTTTCACAATATAGGTACTTATGCGTACCTATATTGTGAAAAAAATATCGGTAAGTTGCGTGTCGGTCCATGCATAGTGTAGATTTTCATAGTCGGTCCCGTATGAAATATTGACTAGGCCTAGCGCGGGCAGTGCAGATTAACAGATATAAGCCAACACTAATAAATAAAAAATACTTTCGCTTTATGTTTCGTAAAATTATGAGGGATAGTTTATTATTCCATTATGGTACTCGTGCGTCACCACTTTATTAGGCCATAATTTGAAACACAATACAATTACGAATTTCGAACAAATAAATGGTTACAGGTATAACGGCCCCAGTTTCAAAAGACGGAGCATAGTAATTTGGGCGGGTGTAGTATTTGAAGAAACTAGTAATAGCGTTCTGTTTGACATTTAGGAAAGAATAACCTCCTTATTTTGAAGTAAATAAATATTTACTTCAAAATAAGGATGTTCTCAATTCGGCTGCATTTTTTTACTTATTGTAAATCAAACCATACGTCAAGCGTATTTTTTTATAAAATATAGTTGATTTTCGTTTCTTTTTCCGCATGTATGATGATTTTGTTTAGAACAAGTGCCACCAAGAATAGATCGATTTCTTGAATAATATATCTTTCAAGAAATCGTTATTCTTAAACATGTATAGTGGTAGCATGTCTAAGGATTATTGTGTTTACGATAGGGAAATGCCTTGACAACTCCCTATGTTACTGTTGTTGTTGACCTACAAGAACCTACCTGCTTATCTAATTAAATAAATAAATAATAATAAATATATAAATAATGCTGGACATTTTTCACACAGCATCATCTAGCCCCAAACTAAGCAGAGCTTGTATTATGGGAACTACATAACTACTACTTATATACTTTTTTTTGTAAATACATTCATATTATACATAAAAAACACCCAGACCCGAGACAAACATTAGCTAATCGTACAAAAATTTGTCCCGCAGAAGAAATCGAATCCGCAACCTTTTGCGTCTCAGCGGGCCTTCGCCCACTGCGCCACAGATGTCGTCTGGAATTAACTTAGCAAAAACAAAAATAACAATGGTAAAATTTTCCTAGATATAACATTTTAATTATTGATTTGAATATACCGATAGGGGAATCAGTCAGGGTATTCAAAAGTGCCTATGTTATAATTCTCTAACACCATCATCATTATCAACAACAAGACTGAAAAATTCTACTGCTGGATTTCCTCCCCCAACGAATCATTATGAACGATCTTGGGCTTCCTGTATCCACCGACTTCCCGCAAACTTCGATATCGTCGGTCCGTCTTCTTCGTACAACACGCCCTCCTATTCTAGATTCCGCATAAATATAAAAGTAAACTAGAGGTGTTCGAAATTACTAACTATTTACATGTGACTCTATACTCTACGTAGAAGATTTCGATCCTTCGAGAACAGCTTTCAAAGACTTTCATTGAAAACATGTATTTGCTTTCTACGTACAAGTACTTGCAAAGGCAATCCTTTCTAATATATCATCAAAAAAATCATGACAGTTCCGGATCCTACGAATCCGGTTAATTAATTTGACACACGTCGTATTCTTCGCAAGGTTAATTCCGATTATACGCGCATACCGTACAAACTATTGGGTATTCTATGCTATAATAGAAATGGAAAGTATTTTTATCTCTATTCAGTCTCTACTCTACATTATGCTCCACTGGTTTACGTAATTAAACTGATAAGAAATGGCGCTGTAAATAAAAGTATTTTACTAGGGTAACAGCAAGAAATACATCAAAATAAGTATGGTGTAAACTTCAATAATTATTTTAAAAACCCGGTCACTGCGACACAGTAGCGATGACGAAGGCAAAGGCGCGATCGCTGAACGCCGCGATCTGCAAAATGGCTTCGTCCCATCTCCTCAAGAAATAAATTGTTATTGTGTTACAAATCAAATGTTACTGCAGTATCTGATCGCCACCGCAATAACAAAAGTTTGTCCGGCCCTTAATATTCATTTTATTTTGTTTTATCCACCATTCATGATTGTCTTGTTGAAATCACCTCCCTGATGATTTGTTAAACATAAAAAGATACCAAATACAGCATCAGGGGGGATCGATCTAGATTGATAGTTAAGTAGCCAATTCTAAGTATCAACTTGAATCGTGCGTAACTTGAGGTATGATAAAAAAAATTGCGTCACCTTCTGCTATGGAAAACTGGATGTTCACGCGCAAGCATATGACATCTTATTTACATTATCGACTAAAGTGTGGATGCTATTTACTTTAGGGCTAGTATACACTATAGTAATAATTGTTTCTAATAAGCACGTATACACTACGAGTGTGTATACGTAAAATACTAAAGAATAGTAAAAGTACTTGAGCTTCTGATAAGGGCTCGTCCGGAGAAGTGCTATCATACCATCATGCCTATTTCTGCCCGTTTGAAGGATATAGTTGTGAAGTTACAGGCACATAAGATCTTTCATCTTGATATTTCAATGAGACAACGCTTGAGTATTGCAAGCGTTCATAGGCTAAGGGAACGGTGGGCCGTTTGTTTGCCTGTCTAGTAGTATTAAAAAAACACAAAAATGCTGCTCAAAAGTAGCCTGTGCGAGCTGATTGAGGATACCAAGTGATAGTGAAAGAGACGCCATCTTTTTTTACCATCTGTCACACTAGGCCCTTTTTATTTTCTGTTGATAAAAATCAGGCCAGTCTGACTTAGTAGCAGTACCACCAGTAACCAGGCCAGTGCCTGGCTTCAAATTTCAATCCAAATTTCTCCAAATTAATTGAAGTTTGATGCATAATTATTCAACCTATCACTACGTGATCAAAAAGTAAACAGTGACACGATGAAGCAACATACAACAAAACTCATTTCAATTAATTTGGAGAAATTTGATAGGTTAAATAAGTAGGTACATAATTATATAACCTATCACTACGTGATCAACAGAAGAAGTTGCAACCTGTCACGTGGAATACTTACTACTTGCAAAACGCGGGCATGTGCCAAATGTATTTTTTGGGCGTGCCACTTGACTACCCTCTACTTCGTATCCTCAAATATCTAAACAGTCAGTATCTGAGGATATCTATGATAGGGAATACAGTCGTGAGAATTATTGTTTGTTTTCAAATCATCAAGGTGATAAAGTGTCCAAATTGATATTTCTTCAACGTCAAGTGTCGTTGCATAACGATACTTGCAACTTTGTAGTAACGCTCCAGTGGACAACGTACCTAAAATAAAGGCTCCAATGTTGCTCACCTTACTACCATAACAAAATTGACCTCTTGCATTCGAGGTTAACGAGAATATCTTCATCTTTCTTTGTTGTTTTTTGTAACGTCTTACAAAGTGGGTACCTATGCCTACGTATACTATTGTTTATTTTTGTGAGCTTAATTGACATCCTGTTTTTTTTTTAAATTAAAGTACACAATAGAACCTCTAAATCCACCTGTGAATAATTAGTAATCTCCTAGGTGTTTATCTTTTTGCTAATCAACTTTTCCGTAAAAATTCAAACCGAATAAATTAAAATACTTCATAGTTTAATTTTTTTAAAAGCAATGCGGCCAGTATTTTGGGAACGCTTCCGCATGGTAGTGATCTGGATCAGTTGAGCTATCAATAGATAGTTTGCAACGGTCTTTAGATAGCTAGCTATTTCATCTGTATTTTTTGTATATACCTACTTGTACATAGTTGTATGAATAAATGTATTTCATTTTTTGACTAAAAAAATATATATATACTATAGTTTAATTAATTCGGTTTGATACCGACATTTTAATAAATTAATAAATTAATAAATAACGCTGGACATTTTTCACACAGCATCATCTAGCTCCAAACTAAGCAGAGCCTAATATGGGAACTACATGACTGATAAAATAATAATATTCTTTTTTTGTAAATACTTACATATACATAAAAAACACACAGTCCCGAAACAAATATTTGCAGATCATACAAAACTTTTGTCCCGCGGCGGGAATCGAACCCGCAACCTTCTGCGTCTCAGGCGGGCCTTCGTTCACTGCGTCGCAGAAGTCGTCAGATGCTTTGCAGTTGTGAGTCGCTAATGTTTTTAATAAAATCTTCAACTAATGGTTAATGCATCAAGTTCTAATGGACTGTTAGTAGACCTGATTGATTTATGATTTCCCATCTCTAAAGTTTTCCGTAAAGTCTAGGTAGGTACTTACTTACATAGTATTTCAAAGTGATCCTTGTGATTTTAATGAATACATGAATTTTGATTTATATGATGACTGGTCTTGTATTGAATGTTTTATATTTCTTATATAAATAGGTATTGCCATCATTGTAAATACTCGAAGAATGCATATTAAAAAACACAAACGATTCATGCTATTCAATTCAATATTCAAGTTTTGTTGAATATTGAATTGAAAAATCAAAGAATAGAAGGATGGAAAAATACACTATTAAAACTCTATCAAAAGGAAATAGACATAGATATTTAGTTTAGGTAGAGTCATCGATAAAACTGGTATTTTTTTGGATTATGACACTTTACGAAATTCTGCAATCAGCGACTGGGAATGCACAACAAAAAATATATTATACTGGGTATAATATAAATGGTAATAAAAATGGATGAATTTTTGCCATAATGTACAAACACACAAGACTCGTGTCTACATTATTTATTATATGCAGTTAATTGTTAAGACATGAATCTCACATCGACTTGCAAATAGAAACTACCAATACGTTTATTTTATTATTATAACCACGTTTATTCACGAACCACACAACCACGATCACAATACAGGCATGCTATATTAATGTTAAATTTATACATTATGATTCAATAATCTAGATTTGCTCGAGTTAAATTAATTTCGTAGACTGAACTCTACCTGAGCTCCATTTTATCAGTTAATTTCCTATTCTAAACAGTACAAAATAAATATTGTGCGGATGCACCTTTATCTCGTAGAATAAGCTGGAATGTTTATTGTTGAGCGGAATCGCTTTGGCAACTCGTCCTCGACCTTTCGATTCATACACAACTTGACTCATCTTCGGCACATTACGGCCCTAAGTATATAAAAAGGTTTCGGTTGATTCTACGTTTACTTAAACCTAAATTATTATACAAAGCGATATCTACACGCGTATCACTGGTATGACCGTAAGATCAAGGTAACTCTTAATTTTTGGTAATTTTACACATTCATCCGAGCGTTACATATTGAACAGTGTTCAGGGCCGAGGTCGGAGGGACCGCGGCTAGTACGCGCAGGCTAGGCGAGAAGATGCGCCAGCACCAGCATTACCAGCGAAGCGCCAAGCGACGGTGTGACCCCCGCGCTCTGCTGCGCCTCCTCTGTAACCGCCAGGTCCTCCGCGTACACGTAGCTCTTAGACCCAGTATGCGACTTCAGAACCCTGTAGTTCACTTCATTCACAGACACTTGATTCTTCACAAAGTTGAATAGCCTGTTGATAACAACATACGTATTGCCTTTATCGTCGAAAGTGAATCGATCGACCCATTGGATATAGTTTGGGTCACGGGCGATCGTTCGCTGACCGATGTGGAAATCAAGCGTTGTGTTCCATTCTGCGATGGTTGAGTTGCCTATCAGACCGAAGAAAAGAATACCGGTCGAATCCATCTTCATGCCGTCGGTCTGCGAGGCTTTGATTCCCAGATCGGTGACGTAAGGTCGTAAGGCTCCATCGCCCTTTTCAGCTAAAGATTCGTTTTGTAAAACTGAGGCATTGATCGCATAGAGATGGTAACTAGAGAGCGGACAGTAGTAAACCTTCCTGTCGATCATGTCTTGCCCCACGCGGTATTGCGGGCCGAGAGCGATGCCGTCGATGTTAACCGGAAGGCTGACTGTGGTGCCGTTGATACGGAAGAGCGTCGCGTCCATCGCCGACGACATCGACTGCGTGTCGCGAAGTTTCCACGATTTTTTGTCGCTGCGGCGGAAGACGATGATACCCGGATCTGAAGCACTGTTGTCCGTAATGTATGCGTAGTCACCGTTCCTGTTGTCCACCACAAGATCATTCAAATACGTATTGTTAGGGTTCACAGTTTCCGCAGGAAGAGGGATCCGTTCCATTTCATTCTTGCCGGTTTTCAGGTCGATTATTACGATGGACGGCGGGCACTTTACGTTAGGTTTTTGCGTGAGAGTTCCTATCCTGCCGTTGTCTAAAATCCACATGATACCGTTCTTGTCGATCTCTACGTTTTGCACGAACTGGAGCGCGCTGCAGTCTCCGACGGCGTTGGCACTCCAGCTAGGGAACGGCCGCAGCTTGGGCGCCGTGTCGCTGCCCTGTATTGGGATGGTCGCCAGCGTTGCCGGCACTCCGTCCAACATTCTCGGCATCGTCAGGAATAGGTTTTCTCCGTAGAAGTTTATGCCAGAGATTAAAACGTTTTGGGGGATGTATCGGCTCATATTGAGGTAGGCTTCGCGGTCGGCCGGGGAGTCCCATTCGAAGTCGATGGCGTTCCATTCGTAGACGACGCGAAATTGTTCGCGGCGAGGTGACGGTGGTCGCGGAGGGTTGGTCTCGTTCTGCGCGGCCGCGGCTGCGAGCACGGCAAGAAGCACAAAAGGTAACATGTCGGGAGGCGAACGGCGTGCGGCGCGGTCGGCGCTCACGTTGTAACTGACACAGGAGCACTACGGACCATGCTGGGCCGCGCGAGCAGGGCTCCGTGTAGCGCGTGATTGCATCGCCAACTACTACGTCACCGCATCACACAAACAAATGAACCCTGACTAATAAATGTCTTTAAAAAGTTAAACCGTCCCTTTAGACATTAACAACACGCAATCAACTTAGCATACTGGCTACTAGCGATAATGTTTTACATTAAAATATGCAAATCGCCATGGCAAGGGTGTCCCAAGGTCGGATTCTACCCTAACGCAAACGTGGGGTATATCGCCCGTTAATTTGCAAAGGGGACATTTAAGAACTTTGTTAACGTTTACATCTTGGCAAAATAATTTACAAAAGTTTTTTTTTTATACCATATTTCTTGCCAGCAGTTTTAATGAGTTCATTTACGTGGGTGCTACGAAAATGCTACGATCCTCATCTGCTTAATGATTGATGTTGCGAGTTGAAAAATAATAAGGTTTAATTTATGTGACTCGTACCTCCCCCTGAAATATTATACTATAATATTTTAAGATATTACATTAACTTAAATTAGGTTAAATCTTTTATAACAATGATCGGTAACGGAATGCTTAGACTTGAGTTTACCAATAAAATAAACGGACGTCAAGTCTAACCACTCCTAAATCATGATGACAAATTCCTATGAAAACGTGACAAATAGCTTTGTTTAGTACATAACCACCCGTTTTTGTGTTGGTGAACTCGGACCTATGATAGACAATGTAAGAGGACTTTGAGTCCTTTAATGACTAATAGTGAGATCAATAGTCATATATAACTATGAATAAGCATACACAAATTATCTGGTATGGCCAATAAAATGAGTCATGTAGACAATTAATTATGCTATACATAAGTTTATAAGGAATAAAGCTGTCTGAGTAAGTACTAACTAACAGTTTGAGTCAACTCCTTATTGTGGGAACATATTCTCGACTGGTAAGAATAGGCAGCAAGTAATTCTATAGTGGTCCTGTGTGTTAAAAACTTTAGGTTCAAGGAGATAGGTATATTATGTATATAGGTATATAGTTATAATTAGTTATATTCTTATAATTTATCTGTCTGTGTAGTCATACCCACCTTTATTTTTCAGCTGTCCCTATCCTCAAAGGTTTGCTGAAAGAAAACTCTTGTTAGGGTTAAGCTCGCCTGTACATGTCGTTTTTTTGTCTGTATTTTCTGTGTGTACAATAAAGAATAAAGGAGATGTCTATTGCTTTACGATGTTGTACATCACCGTTGAAGCAATGACGTAATCTCAGTTGATTTTAAATGGATGCCTAATAGTTATTGTGACAATTCGCATAACAGGAAGTGCTCACGGATCTCATATGATAATTCCTGAGAACCACCTGATCTTCACACGAGTCGAGCATGTGAAATTCTGAGATGACAACATTGGACGGCCTCGGCTGAGACGTACATAGTATCGCAAGGCAAATAAACAATTAAACACGTTGTGTAGAGACATGAGTTATTTTTATTTGCGTAAATTGCTCAAAAGTCTGTCCGTGCCCCAGAACGTGGGAAATAATCTGTATTTTTTATTTAGTTATATCACTTATTATAATTGCGTCTTTAACTTTATTACCATCATCAAGAGTGCCGTAACGAATGATCTTTGGTCAATTCCATCCACGGACTTCCCAAAAATTGGGTTAGATGTCATCGGCCTTCCCACATTGAGTTGTCGTCGAGATCCTATTCCAGGTTCCTTCTTTATCAGTTATTGTCAGCTCTGTCTGCTAATAGCCGCTTCATTTTAAGTGCTATGTGTATGTGAGAGCTATGCTGAGATAAGCTCAGAGAGCTAAGCTGAGATAAGCTCTGAGAGCTAAGCTGAGATAGGTTTAAGAACCTATTTACAAACACCTTTAAGTTACAAACAGTGAACTCTCTTCATTTACTGGGCCAATAAAATCATCAGCATCATCTCCAGACCGACTTGATATTCTGGTATTGAGTAGACATATCTCAATTGGTTCAATGCACTACGACCCTGCGCTAGCCTAAGTTATAATATCTGTGCTAAAGTCATACACAACCCGCGACGTTGATAATCTCGACTGCTCATCTCGAGATAAAGATTTTTCTTTTTATCCCAGAAAAAAGTTCATTAAGTTATATACTCGTCTATAACAGCTATAAATTATAGCCAATGATAATTATTATACTCGTATATAACAGTTTTTATATTAAATACAAAAATTAAAATGTACAGACAGTAAATAAAGCGCGTTGATGTCTTTTGTTTGGAGATGTACCAAGTGAATTTTAACTAGAGTTGGTTAATTATACCCAGCAGCATTCTATTCTATTCATATATACATAGAACCCACGGTGCATACTAGGATTTCTTGATTAGTGAGTGATTATTGGATACTTCTAGTTATTTTACCCCTAGAGCCATAAACACTGTGTAAGTAGACACAATGGAATAGTTTTCATTTTCGTTGATAAATTACGGGGTAAATAACTTACAGAAATTGCCAACCCCTTGTAGTAAAACAAAGAGGCTTTTATTTTATATTCTGTCCCCATCAGTATGGGAGGAAATGAAAACTAGAGGGCGCTAGTAAAAATGACCAGTTTCTAGATCGCGCTGACGAAAACGCACAGCTCTGAATGACTTGACTAGGAGATTATTGTATCCGTATCGCTTCTCGGCCTTTTGGCTAAGATCAAAGTGTAGTATCTGTTCTTTTCAGCTTAATATCTGAAAGTTCCCTCACTGAGGGACCAGTATATTAAACTGATTTTTGTTAAACGACGGGATGTTCGGGGCTCGCTCCACTCCCGTCACGGGTCGGCCCGGCATTGCAGTGCCGCCGGGATCGGCCCACAGAATTTAATAACACTATCGATAATTATTTAACATAAGAATACTTAAAATGGAGTTCACACTCTTTTTTAACTTCTACCTAGTCTATATGGCTATATCTTACATCCTAGTTTACGATAGCTACAGCACAATCGTGTTTTGTTCAATCAATAAATTTAATAAATGCGGAAGATTGGATGTATTACCAATAACCTTCGTAACCGCTCGTAAAGCTGCAACTCAGTCAAAAATTAAACGTAGAAAATTTTTGTAAGCAGGAACCAATAAAAGAAAAACCCCTAGTTTATTACCGATCCTTCTGGAGCTTCAGTGGCGAGGAAACAGTTAAAACTAAAACGGGTGATGGCGATTAAGAACGTTCACTAACAAAATAAACATACTCTCAAGTTTACCATTTATGATGACAGATTTCTATGAAAACATGTGTCAAAATGCTTTGATTAGGACCTAACCACCCGTTATTGCTCCACAAAAATAAGACTCACAACGATCATTTTTTTTTAAATCTATCTTTGAACTCGTACGAAATTACTGATGAATTAATCAACCAGACACGACGAAAGTAGACCCGACAGGTGCTACTGAAGTGTCCAATTCTCTATACAATACTACACACAAGGAACTATCAATCTTCCGCGTGCATGAGTTGTATTGATTACCTACTTAGGTTAAATTATTATGTGTGTGTGTAGAACCATTTCTAAATCTATATTGCTCTTATCCACGTTATAAATAAATATCACCAAGTGCCAACCCCAATATTTACATTATAGTACCTACAGCATGCACCAATGAGGCTTGGCAAAGGGGCTCAGTATGGGGGCTGATTATTTAACTAATTCATAACTAGAGGGCGCTAGTAAAAATGATCAGTTTCTAGATCGCGCTGACGAAAACGCACAGCTCTGAATGACTTGACTAGGAGATTATAGTATCCGTATCGCTTCTCGGCCTTTTGGCTAAGATCAAAGTGTAGTATCTGTTCTTTTCAGCTTAATATCTGAAAGTTCCCTCACTGAGGGACCAGTATATTAAACTGATTTTTGTTATGCGACGGGATGTTCGGGGCTCGCTCCACTCCCGTCACGGGTCGGCCCGGCATTGCAGTGCCGCCGGGATCGGCCCACAGAATTTACTAACACCATCGTATTAAGGTACGTGAGTTCATTTTGTTTTGCAATTATTAAACAGAACCGGCTGACGTACAACTTTATATAAGGTATAATTTTATATTCATACACCTTTGTTTCAAAATTACTCGCTTACTTAGCGAGTCGCTAAATCTAGCCCTGTCATTATAGTGTTTGTGCCTTTTCTAACACAAAACAAAGGATAAATAATGCTGGTAAATTTTTAACACAACATCATCTAGCCTCAAAGAAAGCAAAACTTGTGTTATGGGAACTACATGACTGATATACTACTTATATACTTTTTTTTTATTTGCATTCATATTATACATAGAAAACACCCATACCCGAGACAAATATTTACAGATCATACAAACCGACATGAGGCTGTTAAACATCATCAGGTAGCAGGCCATTGGGCTCGAGAACAGCTAGAACGTTGACGTTGCTAAAAACCCATTATATGATATCATCTAGCGTGGTGCGAGAGTGGAAGATACTACCGGCGCGGCGGTCCTGGAAGTTTTAAACTGCAGCACACCTCTAGCCTCTAGAAGGCAAAAGTACATGACATACTTCAGAAGGGTTAATTTTATTTCACTTATTAAATTATCAACCATACACGTAATTTAGTAGACCCGACCCAGAATGAGGCGCGCTGAAGTGTCTAATTTTCAATTCAATACTGCACACAAGGAACTCTTGATCTTCCGCGTACATGAGCTGTATTGTTTGTCTACTTAGGCTAAATTATGACGTGGGTGGAATTATTTCTAAATCTATATTGCTCTGCTCCACGATTTTATACTATGCAGTATAAAAAAGCTCTAATGGCACCATAAGAGGACGGACTAAGTACTAGTATTATAATATCTGTGGTCTACTACCACAGATGTAGAATAGGAAGGTCCCTTACCCGATGAACTAATGAAAATTGTGGAAAATCGGTGGATAAAGGTAGCCCAATATCATTCTTTATGCCACTCTTTGGGGCGGCATATGTCTAGCAATGGACATATACAGACTTCTGATGATGATGACAATTAATCAGTTCCATCACAGCAGGTTGCGCTATTGTGTCGACGCGTTTGATTTGAGAACAAGCCAATATACCTATGTCATGTGACGTAATGTTCTGCCCACAGCTTCACCCGCGTAGTACGAAGATAAAAAGTAGCTAATGTGTTACTCTAGATCACGAATTATACCCTAATTTCATCCAAATCGTGTTTTTGTAAGAATGATAAAATTATGGGAGGTAATCCAGCCGCGCTATTCGCTATTATAATAATCAGATGTCGACTGCTATGGAGAAAGTTGGCTCTATGATGTTCTAAAATTGTTTGTATACCTTTTTGGTCCTTCAATGGATCTCGAGTTCAATTCGTTCAACAACCGCATGTTGGTTAGAGCAAAATGTAGCGCTCTTACCGTACTGCTCGCGCCATCTTGTGATAGTTTTAGTTTACAAAGTACTACCGCCATCTATCGGCAAGCAGTCACATCACGTATCACATATTTGTGGAGCAAGCCGTAGATACCAAATGAGTGCCTTGGTTTAGCTGTACTGTTATCCACTAGATGGCACTGGTGAGTATAAGTGACCAGTAAGAAAATAAACATATTACAGTACTTTTGTGTGTTGTAAAGGTTGTACGGATGATTTTATCGTTTATTTTAGAACCTATGACTCACTTGCAAGATTCTGAGTGTATAAAATAATTGGAATTGGTTTATGATAAAATATTTCGGCCATCTTGTTATATCCCGTATGGTCTAGTGGCTAGGATACCTGGCTTTCACCCAGGAGGCTCGGGTTCGATTCCCGGTACGGGAATAAGCTTTTTGTTTTTTATTTATTATACGTTTTGAGAATGTGTTCAATGAAGTTTTTTGCAATCGCTTTGTATGATTTAAGGTTAAGTTCTTTGATAGGTTTATCGCCTTGTATCCCGACTCTCCGACAGCTCTTTTACCTTTATTGGACAACAGAGACCAACCTAAACGACCATCCAAGCATCTGTTGTCCGATTAACCAGATTATTTTAGAGGCATTTTTCATAAATGTCTGAGAATAGCAAAGCAAAGGTTGCTAGATGTAGATGTGTAGGGTAAATCCCTTAATGTATAATATGTAAGAAAACATTTCTGCCATGAATAGTTAATATAATATGTAAGTACCTAATAGTTTATGTATTGTTTGCACTTGAAAAACAAGCTTTAAAATTCAAGCACACCGTGAATAGTAACCTATTAGTGTTTCTTGTATTGTTTGGTTTAAGGAACGGAACAGGGGGCCATTAAATCCATGTGTTTTCAATTCAGAATCATAATATTTATGCTGAGAAGCTGCAAATCAAGCTAGCGTATGTTCAGTGTATTTCAATGTCTTAGACAAAAAATCGTCTTTGGTTTTTTTTTGCTAAAACTCTAAAACGCTAATTAGAGGTTTATTTAATGATATATTTAGTGCGCATACGTAACCAGGTTTCCTTACCAACAAAATACGAAAAAAGCAGATTTCGAAAACGGAATATACTATTTGCTCTATTTTTCGTACATAACCGGGCTACGGTTACGAAAACTATTATGTTTTTTTTTCTCATTCACTTTTCTATATATACGTAGCTAGGTTTTATAACTACAAGAATACTTGCATAGAGTACAAAACAGACAGCAAACTACACAGGAATGTAAAAGTGATAGATGTCAAAAATTTCGAGAATGATGACACGAAATAAGGAGTAAGCATTAATTTTTCAAACTGTAAGTTTGATACTGGTTTAGTGCGTTTTTGGGCCTTAACGTGTTAATAGATCGCTAAAGTTTAATAAATTATTTTTTTGCTAGCTAGCGCATTTCAGTTGCGCTTTGGTGAACGTTTGTCTATTACGTGATGATCGACGTAGAAAATGTCTCAACATTCCGTACAACGGGTTCATAAATCTACAAGTCAGTACTAATATTGTTGTACCATCATTGTACCTACCTTTTGTTTATTTTTAATTCTTTTGTTTTGTACTTTTATTTCGTGTGCATAGAATTATAAGAAGTGTTAGAAATCTAACATGGACATTATTATGTTTATTAATAATCTGGATCAGTTGAGCTATCTATAGATCGTTTGCAACGGTCTTTAGATAGCTAGCTGTTTCATCTGTATTATTTGTATATACCTACTTGTACATAGTTGTATGAATAAATGTATAAAATCTATTTATAATGAATACAGTTTGTGGCATATTATTGGGACCCTCAAGAAAAGCGTCTATATTTTGAAGTTATAAGTTTTGATATTATGGTAAGCTGAAGGTTAGTTTTGAACATAATAACCAAATCATTTTTCAGTAAACTATTCATGTCAAAAGAACATTTTCCAAATTCAGGTTCAAATTTAATATTTCCAAAGTTCAGGCCACGAAAACCACGGTTTAAACTATTAAATATAATCTATTTAATATAGATAAATAAATAAATTATGACACAGCTATGCTATGGGAACTACATGACTGATATACTACTTATATACTTTTTTTTTGTAAATACAAACATATTATACATAGAACATACCCAGATCCCGAGACAAATATTAGCAGATGCAAAAAAAATCCAGCGGCGGGAATCGAACCCGCAACCTTCTGCGTCTCAGGCGGGTCTTCGCCCACTGCGCCACAGAGGTCGTCATTAATGATTAATCAAGATTAATGCAATGCAAAGGCATGTAGGTTTGTAATGAGTAAGGTACAGTATAATACTGACTAATACAAAGAAGCTTTCAAAACCAAGATGGGGTACATAAGTTATATTAGAGTATACTGACGAAGGTATCATCTTAAGGCATTACCAATCAACTTCTGAAATAAGAGCTTCTGGAATTGAAATTAAAGAAGCTTGCGGTATGGAATTTAAACGCCCTGTTATATCAAACCGTACTCTGCAATTGTCGATATTACGAGTATCTATGCAAAGGTATACAGAAATGAAGGGCAACGATTGAGGCTGGCGCCAGCGCCGCCGCCGTCTTTGATTTAACTCGCTTCGAATCTTGAAGGTTTTAGGCCATAGGTACGCCATTCATAGGTAGCTATATATAAACAGGTGTGGCTGATTTAATTACGATTTAGGAAGGAACGCATAAACGTAATTGCTACGCCTTCCTTCCCAGAATGATCACAGGCATTTTTCATTTTAATTACAAAAAATCACATACAATTTTTATATTTTCTATTCAAATGCATGGGTAATTTATTTTGCTTTTCAAAAGAAGAGTTCATGAGCATTTACTGTGTGAGCGTTTAGGTTATAAGTTACAACTGCGCTTACCATCAGGCGAGGTGTAACAAAACGCAAACCAATTTTTAATTAAAAAAAATGCTGGCGAATTTACAACAGTATGTTTTCTGCTGGATAACATTGGAAAAGGTAAGACAAATGACAATTCCATGAAATAGGTAGGTATAATATGGGGCTTCCATCATCACAGCACCGGTTCATTTATTTTTTAACGTCCGCGAATACAAATGTAGGATTTTAGCGGCGATTCGCCAGTTGCTTTCCGAACAACGTACGGTGCGCTCCGCGGCACTCCCGCGAGAAAATATATTTCCCGCCGTAAATTCAAACTTGTTCCTAATTCAAAACAAATCGTTTCATTGATAAAATGCCTAAAAAGAAATAACACGTTTTCGAAATAAATAGTTTTCCGTGTTCGGATTGTATGGCAACATGACATACATATGTTAATTTACACGCCAAAATTGTGAAATTGTCCTGACATTATAGTAGGCGCATGTTTCAGACTGATACGCGTACAAAAAAACCTGTGATATTTGCTGTGAACTTCTTAAAACGTATTTATAACTATTTTAATTTACCGTGTGGACTGGTTTCGTGAAATTTGATTTCGCGAAACGTTTAATTAAATTATTCTTTATGATAGGACCGTATATGAAGGTGAGTTTTAGTTTTTAATAATATATTATGCATAGAGTGACGTCAGTGATAACAATATCTGTTAGGTAAATGCTCGTCGCTAGACCTTTACCATAAAAAGTTCAATGCTGTTTATTTTATTATTCAGATAACATAAACACATTTGAAACATATCGGCTTCATGGTAAAACGTATCGATTATACCTTTTCCATCAGAATTTATAATCAATATTATTAAAATAATGTATTCACGCTACTTCTATGTAGAGAATATGAATTTAAATTAAAGAAATAACTCTGATGACAATGTATAATAACGTTAAAACATATAAGTTCTTTTCCATGACCTATATTATAAATAAGTTGTATTAATCAACAAGTCTATGATACTACCAAACAATACTAAATATTTACTATTATGTACTGACGCAAATGTATACCTACTGCTGTTTGATTGTTTTGTTGTGATTTAATTTTGGAATTATTATTAACTAGCTTCTGCCCACGTTCTGAACCAATCTTAGGTCATAATTTGGTCGCGAAGAATTGGCGTAAATTCATTTACCTATGAATAACATTTTAAATTAACTTAGTGCAAAGGTCGACGATTCTAAAGGATCTTTGTGATTTTAATACCTATTGACTTTGACTTTTAACATGACGTGTTTTTTGGCTACTCTGAGTATGTAGCATTCAATTAAAGTTCCTACCTATAAATAAAGCAGCGGCCAAACTGGCGTTACTCAACTACAATACGAAAGTTTCAATCGTTGGACGTGCTGTCAAAGTTTTAAATGAGGATAGTCATACGTGTGAGTGACACGTGAAGAACTTGCACTTTTTATTTCGCGCTAATCAAAGTTCAGTACTGACCACTGACTATTTTTTTGTGTTCTTCGAATGTTGTATCCCGCTCACACACGTTGGTTCATGATTTATTTCTATCTCCATCTTTTCATCTGACTTTCTGACCGTCTCGTTGGCAAAGTTTTAATAATAAAGTTTCTCCGTGATCGGACCACAAGGACCTAAGACTAGCTTTGTGACTGAAAGTCTCTGCTGTATGGTCAAGGGAGAAGAGAAGTAGACGATTCTGCTTTGCAATTACTCTAGGGCTCGTTTGGTAGTTTTATACTTTATATAATGTGTGATGTTTTTAATATTTATTTACTCAAGATTTTTTCAAATTTATTGTCTCAAATTATATCACGATAGGGATAAAAATAATATTCATTGTTTTTTTGTTATCCATGGATTGATGAATTGCCTACTATAGGTAAATTCCATACATGTGGCTCCATGTGATTGCCACAGTTCACATTTGTAATGCTATTGATTGAAATACAAAGGCGATTTTTACGCAGTTTTAATGCATTATTTCAACTCATAATAAGCAACCCTGCAACTATGAGCGCATAGTTGCATATAATTTTATACGGTTATAAAATAAATAAAAGCAACATAAAGCCTTGCACATGTTTTCCTGGAAAATAATTGTACGTCGCATAGGTTTTAAATAATCTGTGAATCGAATTGAATCGTTTTCACGGTGAAAACTTGTGACCTGACGTCATCTTGTTGAGTAAGTAATTGAATTCCTTGTAGAATGGCGGAAAAAGTTAAAATTTCCCATTTCCTAGAAAATTGCTTACTGTTCGAAATTTACTGATTTATTTTACATGAAATATTTAATCTTAACTTGTTAACCCTACTAAATTATAGTCCAATTATGTGGATATTTGCATTATAGATGCCCTTCTTTCGGAATATTGAGTACCTCTACAATTCTGGGATACCAAAAGTGAAACCAGCTTTCAGTAACGAACGCCTTATGTGTTTCGGGATAATTTGTCTGTGGTCAGCGTTGCCTTGTCAATAGCTATGCCTATACGCCAGGCTTTGACAACACCTATACAAACTAAAGCCTCGTGACGTCATCTGTACCATTACAATACATTGCGTTTTCATTAAAGTTATACTTGGAAACGTCCAAAAATACACCGAGAATTTTCTCAGAATTATGGACCACAAAAAATGCGTACCGGTTTTGATGACTCATCGATACCTGATGTTCCCATTTCCCCTACTAGCTGTTAATAGTCTGTGGTCCGTTGAAAACCGTTGACTTTGTAACACAGCGAAATTTTTTTGCAGTCTTTTTAGATTCTCCAAACTAATTTAACTAGAAGCCGTTGACTTCGCGCCACATCGTTTTTTTTTTGCAATACGTTTTCATTCCCCAAACTAATTCAAACCTTGTTACCAGGTGCAAAAAGTAAGTTGTGTCGTCTGTTCTCAACTACAACACCTACTTATAATAAATTGGCAATCATGTCGTGTCGATCTATTGGCTGCCTTTCCGAAGAAATAAGTAGATACTTGGAAAGAACATTCCATTTAAACACACAATAGTTCAGCGAAAACACAAATAAAACGAGGTTTGATTTCATGAATTAGCTCAATGTAGTTGAGAGCTATTGGTTTTTTGAAAAAACTTTGTTGGAAAATTCTCAGTCGTCACGAAGTCGACTGACTCATCCAAACATTTTGTAACTACTCAAGTGTGCCACTTACCTACTTTTATTTACTTGGGAAAATGCATACGCATGTGATCGGCCTGAGCATAGCCGTGAGTTAACTGTGACTAATTAGTTACCTCGACTTAAGTACCTACTCAAGTCTAGGTAACTTAGAAAGTAATGACGAGTTTGGTCTATAAGGTATGTTTTGGAATCTGCTTGCTTTTTCTACGTTTTAACTTTTCTCTGTATTTTTTGTATATGTCTCTAACTAACTAAATGTATGAAATTAATAGTATGTTTATTTTGGACTATTATTAATTTCGGTTTTGGATACTGTTCTGTAACTAACCGAAAGCCGATATCGAATTACTTGACATTTCTCATAGATCATTTATACTAGTTATGTAAAGACCGTTGCAAACGATCTAAAGATAGGTCAACTGAGCCAGATCACTCATAAACTATTATAAAAACAGGCTGCCGCGGCCGCCCTCGGCCCCCTTACCGACAGCGTCGCATCGTCCGCTCGCGCTATTACTTCGTTTTCTTAAGAGAAGATAGATAAGTCAAAAAATAGATAGATTTTTTTGGCTCCTAAAGAACGAAGCGTGATATTAAATAACCTTTCTCAAGATTACGGCTATCAATATTTTTTTAATCCGATGTTCCAGAGGTTAGCGCATTCAAACAAAAAAAACTCTTCAGCTTTATATATTAGTATTTTTATTAGTTATCCATATGTAGATATGTATGTATGATACATAACACATACGCCACCCACATAGAGACGGTTTTAGATAATTTGAATCACTGTTTGAATATCAATTAACTATGGTTCCGGCGACTACATTTTGATCAGATAATAGCTGTTTTGTGACTGTTATCTGTCAACTCCAGCACAATAATGGCTAAAAACAGATTATCTAAAGTATATACTATAAATACTGCTTCTACAACTTCTTTAAAAATAAAATTATCACAATTGTAAAAATTAGTTATATATATATATATATTAATATTAGCTTCTGCCAACGGCTTCGCCCGTGTGGTACCCTATGTTTTATTAAAAGTATGTTAAAGTTAGAGTAAGTTAAAGTAAGCCCGCGTGGTATGTTGATAAAAGTAGCGTATGATCTACTGCAGGCCTCAAACTATGTCCATATCAAATTCCATGAAACGGGACAGCGGTTTAGCCGTGAATCATATACATAGGTGTATATGATTTATATCCGATATAATTTTACTGACTTTATTGATACTTATCGTTATATTATTATGGCCAACATCACACAATATCATTATACATTTTAGACTATGTGTTATTCTGATGCATAAGCTATGTTCCTGTAAAGTTTTATCAAAATCCGTTCCGTAGTTTTTGCGTAAAAGAGTAAGAAACATCCATTCTCACAAACTTTTGCGTTTATAATAGTAGTAGGATTTACTAAAAGTATTTTAATATTTACTAAAAGTAATACAATACGTATCATGTTTTATGTATTTTCTATATCATTCACTATGATTGCTGGCACCAGAAGTCCAATAAGAAGCCTTTGCCCCCAAAATGTATAACTATTTGGAGTTAGTCGGAGACACGTGCAAACTTTACATTTGTATATGTTCGCGTTTTGCATAATATTCCACGTGACAGGTCGCAAGCCCATCGCTGCTTATTAAACACTTAAAATGATAGAGCACACTATAAAAACCCTAGAACAAACTCTGTGGTATTAAATCTTGGAATGAACAAGCGGTAATTAAAATAACAATAGAGTACTCTAAACGTACATAGTGGTTGTTAGCGGTTACTTTTAAATTATACTCCTTTGACTTTGATGTTGATTGTGAAGGGTTATCAAAGTTGCTACTGACTATAAAGAGTTAGTAAAGTTAAAAATCACTGATGGTTTAGTGGCAGGCATCGCGACTTATAATTCGAATTAATTACTAAATCAATGACAATACTTTATTGTACACCCTAAGAAATTTTAAAGTCTTATCTCTTAGAAGCGATCATTTTCAGATAACCCTTGGATGGAGAGGATTTTATGTGATCATAAAAAGACCGAGATGTACGAACAATTTTTAAATTTGGAAAGACACTGAATGAATGAATGAATGACTTTGGTGGCGCAGCGGGCTAGATGCAAGAGGTGGGGGCTCGATTGCCGCTGTGGGACAGATGTTTGTTCCGTGTCTGGGTGTTGTGGTTCTTAAAAATCCATGCATTGACAATTTATGTGCACGGTATTGAAATTATCGTGGTTTAGTATAATTTTGCAATATTATTACGACTTTACCACGTATTTCAGCAGGAGAATAGTAAAACACACTAGAAGGAAAAATATTTTAGCAAAGATCATTACGTAATCGCATATCGATGCTTTTATTACCCTTTCGAATCCTACGCGGTTTTTGTAATATGCAGTATTAGAAACTCGTAATAATATTCATACATTTATTCAATTCCAATGTGATACAAGAATTTATCGCATTCTACTTAGTAACGATACTTTGGTATTTGAAGGGGAATTTATGACGACAAACAACTAGATTGTAGGCGCCATTCTCGAACTGTCGTAGTTGTTAATTTGTGGAACAAAAACAACAATATTTGTTTTAAAATTCAAATATTACATAGCTCAAAAAAAAGGAAGTGACAGAAACAGAAAGAGAGACAGAAAGTTCATGATATCCAATCAACGTTTAAGATTTTTCTCTTGGTTTATTAACAAATTTGGTACTGAGACTACCAAGTCATTTATTTATAAGCAAATGAAAACGGTCTTTGATCTAGGTATCGTACTGTAAGACAAAACGTATTAGAGATGATGTTTATATCATCGCTAATACGTATTCTATATTGTTTTTCCATTAGTGACGTAAAATATAGCCTCTCACGCTCACGAAATATCTATATACGTAATTTATATAAATATATACCTTCTGTCTAGGTTCGTCTACGTTTTTGTTTCACACATATCCTTTGTTTCAAGAACAAAACCGTTTAATTTTGATACTTTTTTGAAAGTTACAATGGCATTGATGTTCTTTAGTAATCTTAAAACAACAAGAATATGCGTTTATTGAACACACATAGATATTATAAAAAAATAAACAAATTTACAGAGTAACAACTTTACAGAGTTCCGTAAAGAATTGTAATTTTTTTAAGAGACTCGGCCTGTAATTTGACACATCCCTTAAAATAGTAGATACCTAAAGGTTCTAATATAGAATACCTATAGATACTATATGCCTACTGGCATCAAGCCGCCTTAGTAACAAGCACCTACTTACTCATAATTTGATGATTCATAACAGTCTATTCTCAACAAAAACGACGGATCGTTTTATTTCAGAGTTGTCATTTAGATCGATTTGTATGTATTTTATTGTTACCAGGTGCAAGATAGAACTTAATTGATAATGAAATTGTAAACCATATATTCAATTACACCTTTACGCAGTATTACAAATCACCTAGTAACAGGTTTCTTGTTTCTAGGCATCTATAATAACACGTAGGTACATAGGTACTCACACGCTTAGTGACTATTTTTAATTTCAACAAAATTACGTAGACTTATGTTCTGTTACAAATTAATCAATGAAATATTATTTTAGTTATTTAAATAGTACTTTAACGCATCATGGTTTTTTTTTAATTATTATAGGTATTTTTAATTTTATTTAGTTAATTTTTTCGCCTAAGTCAAAATAAAAAAAAATATATTTTTTTTATTAATAAATAGATATATAACAAATGCAATTACTTGATAAAGTTAGAGTCTAAATATTACATATTTTTTCGTACAGTTTATTTATTGATTAGGTATAAATAAAATTCCAGATTTAAAATAAATGATTGGTTCTATAAAAGCGGGTGAATTTTATGGCATCGATGGCATTCCCTACCTTTTTTTTTAAAAGGCGGAAGCTCTGCCTGAATATAGATCTGTTATCTGAACTGCTGTTGACCTCTGAACCCTGGAGCCGAGCAAAAAGGAAACAAAGTTAGAAAGAACGCTAAGCGAAAACGAAGTAATAACGTTGGCGGGTATAGCGATTGAGGCCGAGGACGGCCGTGGCACAGCTAATCAAGCAATAATGCATTCTCAATTCAACTGTTGTTTATGGCTTCTGTGGTTAATGCATTTTCTATCTATATATGAAAAGCAAACTGACGTTCACGAAATTAGTTGTCAATTGCTTACAAACCTAACCTAAGGTTAAGGTTGAACTTAGACTAAGTGTTCGCGTCGCGATCCGATTTTTTAGTGATACGGTTAATGTAGTTGTCGTAATGTAAACACGGACCTTAATGAATCTGAAGATGAAGTGAGGGTGAGGGGCTACTGCCTGTCTTTATTTCTAAACAATAGCCATATGAGTATATGTCAACTAATTAAGACAACTCACCACGGCTGTTGGAACATAGTCGAAACTTAATAATAACAAAGGTAAACGTGATAAAGACTCGTATAAAACCTTCGATCGATTCACACGTTATTTTATCGGCAGGCAATCGATAGGTAATTTAAGAGCAAAACAGCTTGAAACCCCATAGTCAGAAATAATCTGAGTGTTTGTTTCTGTGTTTCTATGGCTATGTCACGTTATTATTGTGTGAATCGTTATTATTTTTAATGATAACGTACCCTCACAGTTACCATCATAATCATTATTATAAATTAAATGGGCACATACTCGTATGAGCCACGAGTTCAAAGATCTTTGTTTTATCACTGCAAAACTGTTATCTAAACATAAAAATTGGCGAGGTTACCATCAACTTTCGGGCAATTTCTTTTCAAAGTTTGCGTCATTTTATCACAGCTATTAACGCACCAATCTAACAATGAATTTAAAGATCTATTACAGATTACTATCTCATTAGTCTACCTACAAAGAGACATTTTGAGATAGACAAAATGAAACCAAGCTTAGAACTGAAACATACCATGTGAATATTCTAGTGTCGTAAATATCTGAAGCGACTCATTCGTCACGATTGCTCGGGTTGTGTTTACGAACTATTGTTCCTACTTAAGATACAATGTCCTAAAACAATAGGTTTTGAGGCTTCCGTGTTCATAAAAATAGCTAGATATTAATAATGGTGTTTTATGTTATTTTGTGTTAACGTACACCATACTTATTAATTTAGTTCAACCATCGGCACTACAATATATAAACTAGTAGTTTTAGCTAGTAGTAGTGAGACCATTTAAAGGTACTAATAAAAACACATTAATTAACTAGAAACAACAAAATATAATTAACCCTAATACTGGGTGGGTTATAATATTGTTTAGTTCTCCTGTACGCGGTCTTAAGCGGTAGGCCATGTAACGTAGACGTAACGTAGACAAGCTTATGCTAGATCTCATGGTAACTATAGGTGCAAAGCTTTTTCCACTGATAGCTGTAGATGTAATAATGATAATTTAGTCAAAAATCACTATAATTAATTTGCTTCCGTGGTTATTCTCTACGTTTTTCACGGTCAATGCGTCAATGGTGACTTTTTAAAGTAAACTCAAATAACGAAGGTCATTTACTGATGTGGTTATAATTTGTGCCAACGAATACAATTTTTTTTTATTTGTCTGTTACTAAATATAAATAACGCATAAACAAATAATTATAAAAATAAAATTATAAAAAAACTAGCTTCTGCCCACGGCTTCGCCCGCGTGGATCCAGATAATAAGTATCCTATGCGTTATTCTGATGTATCAAAGTAAGTTTCATCAAAATCCGTTTAGTAGTTTTTACGTGAAAGAGTAACAAATATCCATCCTCACAAACTTTCGCGTTTATAATAGTAGTAGGATATAAAGTTTCCATCAAATTATATTTTTTACTAGACTGTTGTTTTGTTAAGTAAAGTCGAGGTCTTTTGTAGATTACACCCTCTTCGTTCAGAATGTTTGTTCAACAATTTGTGATCCTGGCCACAAATTGCTAATAAAAATTTAAGTAGAGTTAGAAAGAGATTTTTGAATCTTTGAGTCGCGATTGAGCGTTACGTAGCGTTTCAGTACTTTTGGAATATCATCCTTATTATTTTTTCTGTACAACTCGATTATTCTAATCTACAGCTCTTAATTAATCGTGTCAGTTTTTTTGTTTACACAACTGTCCGAACATTAACTTCTGACACTGTTACATGCCTTTATCAGTACCTTGCAGTTTTACGGCTCATAAAATATTTTATTTCATAATTTCAGGACTAAAAAGCTACTCAAACAGCAATACTTTTTCTACGTATCAAATTGGTCATTTCTACGTCAGCCTGTTTTAAGCTTGATGTAGCGTGAAGTATGTTAACCCAGAAAAAGGCCTCCTAGCCGAAGGTGAAAGAACAGTGTAGTAAAAGAATCCAGTGTTCCTGCAAGTACATTGGATTCTTTGCATTTTTCATTCACAACATTAAAGGTGATAAGAAAAATGTAAAAATTGTGAGAACATAATGAAAACCTAATAAAAAAAACTTAAACACATGACACAAATTATAATTAACAAATCACTTAGTAAAAGTTAATATTAACTTAACTATCGGTATTGATGTTTTTTGTAGGAAAATACACACATAGCGACGGAGTCACGTTTTTCGATCACATTTTTGCTAAATGTGTATAAAAAAAGTCCACATCAGTAAACTCTGTTCACAGCAGTCATCAATAAATAATCTCTTATACCAAACACGGATAACAAGTACACAAAATCATCAAAAAAATTCTACTTCTATTAATAAGTTTTCGAATACATTTATTCATACAACTATGTACAAGTAGGTATATACAAAAAATACAGATGAAACAGCTATATATATCTATAGCTCTACTTATATTAATAAGTAGAGATATTGTCTTTGGTTAGCATAAAGACGTCAACACAATCAAATGTACAATCTGGGCATTACGACGGTAATGCTAATTATATCCTTATTACTAGATATGCAGTTACTAAACAAAGCAGCTTTAATTAAAGAGCACACGTAGGTACAGCATCACACGGCGATCACACATCATGGAATGTCCGTTGTCCCTGATCAACAAAGGAAACAATGAATTTTCTAACTAAGAGATGAAAATAAAATTAATAAAACCTATCACAAAGAAAAGATAAAGAATGTTGAAAGCTAATTGAAAATCCCTTTCCCGCGTCAACTTTTAGTTCTTCGAAATACGACCGTTATTTCAACACGATATTTTCTACTAGGTTTTAATAATATTCTTGAGATAGCCGAGTTTAGTTTGTGGGTCAAGAGAAGGTTAATTACGATATAACTCTCTCAGCCTTATTAATAACTATCCCAGTCTCATCAGTGCCAAAAATTATAGTAATATTTAAAAAAGACTGGGATCCCCACGTAAAATCTGCAGGTCCTCTGAAACTAGTGAACTTATATTAGCTGACGATAATTAGGATGTCGTCAATATTGACTCTATAAAACCAAGTCTAGAGTTGTACTAGAACGTTATTTAATTAACAGGTATACAAGTACGTCAAACAATTCCTTGAGAAGGCTAGGTAAATAGAATAGGTAATGTTTTAGGTTATTAAAACAGTTTGAACAAGATCAGATAATATTTCTATCTGCTTAAATATATCTGCATAATAACAGGCCACATTGTTTGTTTTTCCCACAGAGTTAGGAATTATTATTTATCGCCCTTGTCGTGATTGACGATAAGCTAAGCCATGCAATTTGAGCGCGTGCAAAATAAAGCTACTTTACAAGTCAGATTTACAAGTGAAAACGATTTATTGGACATATTTATTTATCTACAAGTCCACAAGCTTAAAGGTCCGAAAGGTTGTCGTATTTTTAACTGACTTAAAAAGGAGGAGTATTTTTTAAATCGAATGTGTTTGTTATCTGTTAACTTTGCCAATTATTAACCGATAATGATTATTTTGTTATTGTATAGATAATGATTCCATAAGAATTTTATTCCTGTAAAATTGCTCTGGTTTTTTCATATCACTTTTACCACGCTTTTTTTTTGCTTCAATTGTAACTAACTAACAAATGAACAAACAATGTAATTCAAATCTAAAAGATCAATTTTATATGTTAATGATGAAAAGTTTTATCACCACACCTCACTAAGAGGGCACTGCATTTGATAAAGGAAACCCCTTAGGGATTTCAAATTTCAGAAAAATAAACTTGTTCTTTGCTGTATCAGGAACGCCATGAAATTATTAACCAACCCGTATAAGTAGTTTTTGCAAAAACTTCACGAAAACACAAGAAACACAACTTCTTAAACGACCAACGGAACCAGTTTTTTTATACAATACTAGTTGTAGATATCCAATACCTACTACCTAAGGTTCAATCTTGTAAATGTAGCAATGATCACACCTGAGTATTGCACAGCAGTAACCAATGCTTGATTATTGCCACTATGACAAAGTCTCACGTGTTGTAAAAATTACTCATTTGCATACATAAGAACCTAACATCAATAAAAATAATTGTGTACAATTAGGTTTAACGATGCATCAGATTATTCAGAGAAGTAAGATCGTTGTTCTCAACTCCTTTCTATAAATACAATAAAAGTGTTTGTAAACGACTCTGAATTTCCATGAAAAGCTTCATAAAAATGATTCAGACAAAGCTAAAATGAGATAAGCTTTCCGGGTTACTGTCCCAGAAATATTATTCAGGAACATTAATTTCTATTATACTTAATAATTATACAATATATTTGGTGCAAATCGCATTTACAAGGCTAACGCATTTACAAGGCTAACGGATAAGCGCAGCAGTGTCAAACACTAATGAAAAATAATTCTATCCAAGGAGATTTAACGAGGCATCAGATTATTCAGAAAAGATGGACTGTTGTTTTCAGCAACTTTCGAAAGAAACAAAGGAAGTTTTTGTATACGATTTTGAATTTCCATGAAGAACTCCATCAAAATGACTGAGACCAAAATGTTCGGGTTCGCTGTCCCACAAATAATTTTCAGGAACATTATTTTCCACGAAGTGTTTCCACGATACTTTATCATTTGCCAATATATTCATGCAGAAGTCCATTGGGCATACGAGGCTTGCACTTTTTTTTATGAAAATAATTATATTCAAGTAGGTTTAACGAGGCATCCGATTATTCAGAGAAGATGGACTATATTGTTTTCAGCAACTCACAAAGAAAGTTTTAATCATCTCTAAATTTCCATGAAAAACTCCATCAGACAGGGCATAAATGAGTCCTTCTGGGTTCGCTGTCCCCAAAATGTTTTTTTCTGGAACATGAATTTCCACGACGATTATTTTCCATGATACCTAATATTTTTTTCAATCTGGTACATCGGACCGTGAATCGGCGCACTGGAGCATTGACCTAAATTCGCGAAGAGTGGGACATTTGGCAGACGTACCGTTTTAAAATACGACGTCCCAGAGGTACAATGCAGGGAAAAACACGTATCATATTGAAGGATGCTATTTTATTATATATAGTCCTGATTCCATACTAGCAATATCTGTAGTATCAATATCTGTAGTCTATGGTACTCAATATAAAAATATTGAGTACCATAGACTCGTAGATAAAACTCGTAGACAAAATATTGAGGTACTATGGTACCCAAAAAACACCCTAAAGAAATATCTGCAGAACAAATCTTTGCATGTTCTGCCAAGTTTGGGCGCTGTAGTACCCCGGTGCTCGTAGTTCCACGATACAGGGAATCCTGGTGTGGCTTTAGGGATATGTACGTGTATGTTGATTGCTAATTAATTTATTGTATTATTAGGATGGCAACTTTGTTTTCGCCGTTTTACGGTCAACATTTTCATTTTTGATCTTGTCATACCAATTAGGAGCGGTTCTTTCAGCTATGGCACCCTTTCCACAGCACAAATGTCACAAGCAGCTTTTGCGGCCTCAGGATCTTGTTTAAAAGCAAAAAAGGGTGTTGACGATGCTCATTTTCTTACCTGACATTCCATTTTAATGATCTGTCAGATTAACTCGAACAAAAAACATTGATTCCGATAGAACAAAACATCCTCTTTCGAATGATTTAAAACAAGCCAAAATCATGAAGGACATTAAAATAAAATAAAACGGTGGGACCTTAGTATACCCTAATAGTAATCCCAAATTTATAATCGCTTCGCATAATCTGTAATACAAATGTATTCTCAGTAAAATCATTTTTTCCTTAACTGTACACTGTTAGATCAGCCGCGTGTTTAGTGTTCACCTAATCGTATCGTTTTCCGGTGTCCCTATAATAGTATCACAGTTATTTCAGTGTCTCATTCTTTGCACGAGAATACATTTCTGTCAGTCTGCGCCGCCGCCGCACTAACAAGTCTAACAACTTCATAATTTTACCGTACCTAATATTACGGTGATATCTACATACTTAGTCAATATATCGCAATTTTGCGGTAAATTTGATCAACATCGAAACGTGTAAAATAATTTTAATCATTTCATTATCACCACAGGTGTATCACCATTCGAAATATCACCACAGGTGAATGTATCGTTAAATGTTCGTTAATAATTCCAGAAGCGTGCGAGGCTCTAGTACAAGCTTTGCGAGTAAAGAATTTTCATTGACATATTTTTATTTACGTTTTATTCCCTGCTCAAGTAAATGTACCGATCATTTGGTATATGAGTGATCTTTGTTTATAAATAAATGTATGTCACTAGGTTGTGCCAACTAATTATAAAGTAACAAGTTTTAACCATTACAGAAGGTTATCGCAATTTTGTCGTTATGCGATAAAAAACTATTCATGAAGGGTTAAGATTAATTAGAGGTATAACCTTGGCTTGTACATAGAAATATACTACTAATAATCAAATACGTTTTTTATACGTTGTCAAATGTAATGGACTCGCCTCAGACTACCCTGAATATTAATCTGAGCTAGTCAATCATAGGGAATATAGTAGTCAATGTGTTTGTTGTTTTACTTAAAAAATAGCTTAATAGTCGAATAATGTATTTGACTGTTCCAGAAATTTTGAAATCTTAAAAATGCATTAGTTTCTGAGTGATTCAGAAATTTTCCTATTCGTATTGACTACGTAACTGAGACGAATTTCAAAGTCACCTTATTCATGAAAAAATATAATGAGTAACGACCAGTCTTGTAGCTATTTAAAAAAAAATAACAGTGCTAGCCAATTCTAGTGACGGAGTTTTTTTTTTGCATTCCTTGGTAAAATAATGGTAACATACATTGTTTTGGCCTTAATCTGAAATTAACTATTTATTGGTAATAAATAGTTAATTTCAGAATTATTGGTAAATTAAAAATATACAAGTCATTCAATCATTAAAACAATAATACAATAAAATAATATCGTTTACAATAATTACTCAAATACACACTACACTACATTATCTTTATAATAGGTATTGAAAATTGAAAGGTATTGAGGACTTGAAAAATCCGTCTAACACCGGAAATCGGACAGAAACTCTCTCTTCAGTCCGTTATTCTCTTCTCTTCAGTCCGTTATCACCCACTGCACCAGAGTCATCATACTTGTATTTAACCGACTTGAAGACAAGGTTCTTTCTATCAATATGTTTTAATATCAACAATAAATATATGTGAAATAGAATGATAGGTTGAAGTTTGTTTTAAGTTGGTGAGATAATGAATGAAATGCAACCTACTTTCATGTTGATTATTTCGAAAGCTCTTATTATGCGGATATCAACTGTAGATGTCAAAAAGAGTATTATTATAAAACATAATCAGCAAACGTTGAATCTCTTTAGCATATTTTTGCGATGCCAAGCAAAAAGTAGTTAGGCAGCTAGTAATTACTGAAGTGTGTTTGCAATATTCTAACGGCCACCTTTCTCTTCAAACAATACAAGACCGACAAGAGAATAGAAAGTACGTACATGAGTTAATACTCCAAGTTATGAAGTCTATTGCATAAAATTTAATGACGACATCATTTTTAGTTTAAAAAATGAAACATTGCATGAAATTTTGGCATAACAGACTTTCAATTTCTCATAAAAGCGATACACTTTCGAAATTTCAAACTTTTTACACTCCTCAAATTGTAGTCATTAGGTATATACTTTATAATTTAGTATTTTATTACAGTACGTTTATACTGAATTACCTAACCATCACTTTTCTTTTGTTTCAGTGTCAACATTTCTATCCCAAACATTATGATTTACAAATGGATATTATGATTCGGGTGAAGTGCTGTCAAGAAACTAAAAACCCAAAGTGACGAAGTGTCCAGTAGGTGTCTGTAGTGCTACGTTCTTTACTATTAGCTGTGATTGTCAAGATGTCAGACAAAACCTGTTCGTCGGTGGGTCCGAGGAGCTTCGAGACAATCTCGGAGGAAGATCTCGCGTCGCCGTGGGAAAAGTTGCTAGGAGATCAGACTACTATTCCAAAGATAGTGAAAACCAATGCGTCAAGTACTACCATATCCAAGAGTCAGGATGAGGTGTCACCTACTCCAGGAGACTTGGAGTCGGGAAAGTTGACGCGTTCGAAGAGCCTAAACCAGAGAAGAAACAGCAGTGGCCTCCTTGCTTCAATTCCAAGGCAGCTGAGGAACTCCTTGCGTGGGGTTCGCAGTGAGCCGTCCAGCGTCAAAGATGTCCCAACCACCAGGAATGATAGTTCTTTCAACCTTTTCCTCAAGTGAGTACTTTTTAATACTTCATTCTTCATCCTCTTGCTCACAATTTGTTGCATGCCCTTGAACGAAGAAGGCATGCCATCAGTAAGTTTTACAATAAACGGCTATAGATCTTAAATGACTAAAACTCTAACCACCTCTTGGTTGTCTATGATTTTATGAGTAAAGTTTAACGCCTCTGAATTTCCACCTAACTGTATTTGTGAAAGTATGTCACTAATGCGAACTGCTTTCAAAATGCGGACATGTGTCAAAAGTAATGTACCTCTGACTACACCCTACTTGGTATCCTCAAAGATACCACTAAGGTTGGAAAATAACCTCTTGTTACCGTAGCTTGTGTGTTTGCAACACCGGATGCAATCGCGCTTTGTCAACCCATTAAAAATTTCAAAACTCCCTTATCGTATCTGAGCATGGAAATACATGGGAATACAGCCGTGAGCATCATTTATCATCATGAATTATTGTAGACTAATATTGAATTAAAAAATGTTCTTTTACTTATCAAACATATAGAGAGTACCCAGCTACGGGTTGTAATTAACGCAGACCCTGTTACAATAAACTTCCGCTTACTTGAAGGGCAATGAAATTAAAGATAGCAATACTATTTCAAGATCAGGGTGACCTGATTATTAATGAGAGACTACGTACATACACGCCATTTTACAGTTTATTAGGTCACGCGTGCTGGAGCACTCCAATAGGGAATTCTTTATGAAATGAGTAATAAGTACTATAATGTATTCTGTAAAGGTCAAGTGCGTGTGGCGCCTGCATGCCTTTGTCTCTGGTTTATTGCATTTCCAATGGAATTGCCATAATTACGAGCGTGGCCTTCATGGTATCAGAGGGCTTCTGTGATTAGATGAATCTTGAATGTTCTTGGCTTTTTTGCAGTTTTATGATCCGTGGAACCGACGATCTTGACTTTTTGTTGTGGTAATTCATTAATCACTATCCATTTTCATCCGAGTTTTTTTATACCTTAATCTTTTCGTTACACTAAGGGATGGAATTATGCCTTAGTCGAACCTAACACACCAAAATGTAAATGTTCTCAAAACTTTAAGTAATTAGAACGATGGCTTAGGTTGGTCATTTAGTATATTAAACAGTCATGAATTGTTCTTTGATTAAAAAAAAAATAAGTAGAGAGTTGTTTTATGAGTATTGACTTTTATTATTTTTATTGATAGCGGTTGAATTCTAACATTTAACATTTTAGAGCTGGGTTGTTGACTTATGTGTCCAAATTACCATGACATAACTCTATACTTACACATGTCTATGAACCGAATTACTCGGGTCACGTCACTGACAATAAAACTAATGACAATACAGAAATGGCTCTTCCGCTAGTATAATGACTTTCGCGTATGCAAAAGTCTGCAAAGGAAACGGATGTCCTTAGAACTTAGTGCCAATTTCACAGGAAAGACACATTGCATTGTTTGTATATCGAGAATAAATAAAGGCCAATGATTATTTTGACCTTAAGACATAATTAAATTCTGGTTATTTGGTTTTAGAGTGTTAATCTAAATATTAGCTTATAGCCACCTCCCTTTTTATTTTCGTTTCATAGTTCTGTCGCAGATTTTTCTACATTTTGCTATTTATAATACAGTTTTTTTAAAGAAGATAAAAACATATTAAAGTATTAACAATATATTATAAGCTACAAAACTGTGTTGAGACTAGAGTTCCTCGAAGAAACTTTTAATCACTTTTAAAAAACTGCGTATTTTACTTGAATGAAAAACAATTTCCAGAAATAAACTTGAAATTTACCTTTCAAATGTCTTCTATGACTTGTTATGAGACTTCGCCGCTTTTATCGGCCAAGATAAGACAACCTCGATAATTCTGAAGATAGTTGGGGTCATGAACATGCTACATATCGTCCTAGTTTACAAACAAATTATGATAAGCTAGTTTTTGACATTGCAAATAAAATCCAGTATTACCAATTGGCTACTGAAAACCCTGAATTGTATTCTATCATCTATTACAGCATTTTCGGATGACATGTAGTAATGAAACCAATTTAAGAACGTTCCTTGAAGTCCTACAAAATGATTGCAAAAACCAACTTACATTCGGAGCCGTCTCGATTAAAAATGGTCCAGCAAACTGACAATAAACAAACGAATAACCTCTAACTCCACACTCATATATCTACCTTCTCTTCTAGCATCCCAGGTAAAAGACAAGTGATGAACGCACTCTACAGAAAAAAATACTTACCTAGCATGCTATTTCCACAGATTTTTATATTTCTTAAAGTTAAAAATCCTCACAATAATCTTCATTTAAATTCAGGTACAATTTTACGAAGAAGTATTCGGTTACGGCTGTACATCATTTTTCAAATTTCGTTCCACTTTAGCATTTCTTTTTCTTTCACGGGTTTTTCTTTTGTTTTAAATTGCGTTGTAATATACAAAGTTCGCAAGGCGGGGAGTATGCTATCGTTCCAATTAGTGTGCGATCAATCTTTATGTTTTGAATGAAACAGATTGCATGCAGAAAATTGCATGATGTAAAGAGCGTTTGAGTTGCAAATGCAGTGTAAATGCTGTCGAAAATAGTGTCATTGTAGTAATGTATAGCTTAACTATTATTCCCGGATTCAGGACACGATTTTACCAAGAACATCGCGAGGCCATTCACTTCGCAAACTGAACGTGATGTCCTGAACGACAATTTACATAGGTAAAATGCAGCTCGCAACAACTGATTTAGCACGTCGAACAAATTATGAACATTGCTAAATAATCATCACATTAAAATCTACTGGTAGACATCTACTATACTGAACACAGACATAAATAATATTTAAAATTGACGTGGTTTGGTATATTATATATTTTCAACACATTTACTTATACATATGTGTATATTTACTTTACTATTCTCTTGACGTCCGTTGAACGCTTAGCTTCAACATCTTATGAGACTCTTTACATCATGCAATTCCTTGCATGCAATCTGTTTCATTCAAAATATAAGATTAATCGCACATTAATTGGAAAGATAGCATGCTCCCCACCTTTTGCCTTGCGAACTTTGTTTTTACAACGCAATTTAAAACAAAAGAAAAACCCGTGAAAGAAAAATAAATGCTAAAGTGGAACGAAATTTGAAAAATGATGTACAGCCGTAACCGAATACTTTTTCGTAAAATTCATAAGTACTGTCAGCGACCACGTTCCACGGTCGTCGGGAGACGGGAACTTCGGGTCAGCAGAAGGAGCATAAAGAATGTGGTAAAGTCCAATAGATATTTGGTCATGATAACAAATAAGCATGAACCATAATGATGCATTGTCTAAAAATCTTTCAATTTCAAAATATGCATCCAAAATTGCATTAGTTTGATGCGCAGAGTACCAGGCGTTCATAGCTGTGTGGAGATGCTTAGATCGAGACGCTGCCGTATCATTTCAAGGCTAGAGAAAGGCACTTGCTCTATTCGTACTTATTGTTACCGTAATGGCCGATTGATAGAGATGTTCGCAAGGATTTATAGTGATGTTTTTAATAAAAAAATAGTACAAGGATGGATGTTAGATAACTTTGAGAGACAAATACGGACTTTATCCAGCTGTTATTAATTTTATTTTACGTTCATGTTTCGTGCCGTGCCGTATGAACTGTCGGTGACTGTAACCACCACGCCACGTGTGTATGTATGTGTAACGGACACGCAGCGCCAGAGTAAATGTTTGCGACGAATTACTCTGTTTCCTGGCATGCCTTATCACTCCCAGCATTAGCAAAGCTTGACCTGAATCCATATTACTTATCCCTAATGGTCTTTTATTGCATACTTAATCAGCAGTGTACCTACCGACCTACAAAGTATCAACGATTTTCTATAGTGAAGTGAAGTCACTTCATCACTTAACTCTTTAGATATAGTAGTAAAAGTTGCATTCGATTCCTTTTGCACCAAAATGTTTGTTCTGCATTTTTGCCAAGATTTATTTCATTTTTTTGGTGATGTCTCGTTTTAGGTCAGTCACCTGAGTAAACATGAGAAATATATTAATGACGTCCATTCAAATTTGTTTTGTCCACAGATAATTATTATAGAATATATTATTGACAATCTTATTCTGTTAAAATAACTTAACAACCAAATTACAAATTGGCTACACATAATAAGCCATTTACTTGAAGCTATAGTAAAAAAATAATACTATATTTTTTACACAGCATCTAGCCCCGAAGTAAGCAGAGCTGATGTTATGGGAACTACATGACTCATTTTTTTTTGTAATAACATACATATTTTATCGAGACAAATATTTGCAGCTCAAATAAACATTTAACGGAATCGAACGCACAACCTTCTGCCTCTCAGGCGGGCTATCGTCCACTGCGC
Organism: Perizoma affinitatum; assembly: GCA_961405105.1. NCBI lineage: Eukaryota > Metazoa > Arthropoda > Insecta > Lepidoptera > Geometridae > Perizoma > Perizoma affinitatum. The sequence continues at coordinate 5,151,746 of OY560199.1, forward strand.
CAGATCGCCATGCCATAATGGTTGGTTATCATAAATAAAAATTAAAAAACGTCCAATCACTACTCGTTTTCTTCTTTCTCATCGATGAAGATCTAATAAAATCGTGGAAAGGGCGTGGTTTTTCATTTTAAATTTTTATATACAAGCCATTAAAAAATATAGCTATAAATTATTCAAATTAATAATTTAATTACAAAGCAAATAGAATGAAAGGTTACTGAGTTCGATGCCTCAAATATAATTCCTATTAATTCATAAAACTCACATCGAACCAGCCACGGCCGACAAGGAAATACCACATTGGCTATGAAAGGTAAAATTCTGGACAGAAAGACTAAAACGTAAACCGTAACGCATATACTACGGTAAATGAATCATTTTGTACGTGAATCATGGAGCTAGTACAGAGGCTTGCTATGCTTTATAAGTACATCGTAGACGTACTATGACGCAAGACGTTTGCTATGAGATTCATAAAAAACTATCATTGGGTTGTGTTGAATGAAATATGCAAATCAAAGGTCGATTTGCAAAAAAAAAAACGACTGCACTGGCGGTTGGGAACCATTCAAGGAAAGGCTCTATAACTTTAGTTTTTAGTTCTAAAGATAAATATAAAGTCTTATAATAGAGTACCTATTACAAGACTTTCTATTTGTCTTTATTTTATTGTTAGTTAGTAGTCATGTCAATATTTTATGGACATACAAATTTTAGTAACAAACAGAAATACTGTTTTTTTATTTATTTTGGAAATGCAATAGCACTTCGTAATAGTATTTTGTTGACGTTTTACGAATAAAACGTCAACAAAATGCTCCGTTAATTAAATACCTTGAAAACCAGTACACATAGAGCTAGCTCTAAAGTTTAATGGAAAATATAAATTATGTTATATATATCTTACTACTATTATAAACGCGAAAGTTTGTGGTGATGGATGTTTGTTACCCTTTCACCCAAAAACTACTGAACGAATTTTGATGAAACGTAACAGTAATATAACTTATACATCAGAATAGCACATAGGCTTTTTATCTGGGTACCACGCGGACGAAGCCGTGGGCAGAAGCAAGTATTACATAATTTTGACACATAATCAGCTAATCAATTAAGCAACATAATCTCAAAAATACACGAAGGTGTGATTGTTTGATGTGATATCATCTTTTTCTTGTAAAAAAATGCACATATTGGTACAAGGGAACCACAAACAGTGTTTTTTAGCGACGCGAAACGTCAGGAGTCAGGAGCGATGTTTGTTTACTGTTTTTCTTTTACTATCTTTTCTATTTTATCTTCGATACGGCTTTACCGATTGAAAAACGTTTTTTTTTCAATCGATTTACATGACTTCAAGGATAGTTTTAAAATTGGTTTCATCGCTACAAGTTACTAGCGCTGCAATAGACAATGGAAATTACGTCAGGTGTTTTAAAATTTAGTAAATATTTTATTATTCACGTAAAAATTGTAGGCAAATATGTTAACCTTCCATATGTGGCCAAGTATAAGTTATTGTGGTTCTTATTACTTATACAAAACATAATCAGTGAATCAGTGGTAAAACATTTATTTAGCACGACATAAAAAACACAAATTTTGTAAGTTAGGATAGTGAGATAAGTGTTTCGTCTAGAAATGTTTTCTAAAACATTTGACGTGCTTGCTGTATTTTTTGTTTCGTTGTAGATCAAAAATCATACTTACTATTTTTTCTACAACACAAATCAATATGTATAAGAAAATAAACTCGCAAAACAATTGAATTCAATTTGTTTCTAAATTGTATAACATCGACCATATCACTGGCATAATAACTGCTATCGTATCTATGTAACAATTGAGTCATGGCCGAAGACCCACATTGAATTCCATACATAGATCTCTAAATAGCCAGACGATTTGGTACAAATTCATCAAAGGTACCTACTGTGATAGATTTTTTTATTTTAGTTGCTAGCCTTGGATTTGACCAATCCATAATAATTAAGTACAAATGTAGTATAGTAAATAGGCTATATAGGATTAAACTAGCGAAGCAGAGTTAAAGATCTTTGGTTGAAACTTTTGGAGTTGCTACTTGACAGGAGTATCAGACTAATTATAAAACCATTTAAACCATGATGAATCTAGGATAGGATAGGATATATTTTGTTATTTGCGTAAAGACTGTAGACCTCCAGGTCATCAGTCCATCGAGCATTGCATTACCCCATCAATCTGACGTCTGAATACAATTATGGATTGAACTGATGCCAAATTGTTAGAATTTAATGAATTTTGCCTGTAACACAGATATTATTCCAGGAACCATCTGTAATGAAGACCATAGGTAATGTTCATTTGAATTGAATCTACTTTTTGCTTATTAACTTGTAATACTTATACAACGTTATTATACTACGAACCCAACATTATATTTATTTTCCTAAATTCATTCTTATCACATATACATAGGGCTCACTATATGTTTCCGGAACTGGCCATTTATATAAAAAATATTAAAAAGTTATTATAATATTTGAAAATAAAACTCTTTGACTGTAGAAAACAGCTTGTTTCATCTAGCTGACATTTGTTTTAATATTTTGGCGTCATTTTAAAAATCGCGTGTACGTACATCCCCAAGGATTTGACTCGTAAAAATAATACACTACGATTTTAAGTGTAATTTGATAGCTCAGCGGAGCCTTTCTCTGACCCCAAAACAAAGCAGCAATCGATCGTTAGGGTCTTTCAAGACGAGCCGAAATCAACAAAAAATTAATTCATGAAATTTTGCCTTCGTACTTGCTAGTCAACGGACATCTTTATGTTACTCCAGAATGTCCCTAATTTTGACAAAATATATTTGTCTAACCCAACCTCGAGTCCTCAACTCATATAGGCTACCTGTTTTTCAATCTTCATTTATCAATCATTTCTACCCTTCTACGGGACCAAATCATGGAAGCATCCTTCTTGTAATATATAAGTATAAAAACTTGGTAAACTCATCTTTAAATTTGAGGATAATGTTCACAAAGCAAATTTTTCCGCTAGAGTAGGATAATATTTTATTCACAGTTTTTGCTCACGCTTTTGCATCAAAGCTGTTTCTTATAAATCATGTAATCTTTACTGGTTTTATTCGATACATTGACTTGGTATTGTTTAATTCCTGTCTTATATTTATATAATGTAACTTTTATTGTGTTTGTTTATTTTCTAGGCAGATAAAAATAAATTAGATAGGTACGTACATAAGTAAAATTATTATTACTTAAAACAATATGATACCTAACTAATGATTTTGACTTAGAAATACTTACTATAACAATAATTGGAAATAGAACAAGGTATTCTCAAATGTATAAATAAGTTACGAGGAAGGAAGATCAGTTACGTATTAAAATGTCGTGGCAGGTTTTGGATTCTCACTAACGCAATATCGTTTTCCGGAAAATATTTATGTTATAACGTTATAAAATCATTCGTGACTGATCTCAACAAGCAAAGAGATACTTCAAATTTCATTATAATACTGATTTTAAAAATACTAAAGAATAATTGAAATATAACAATAATTGTGTTGGATATTAGAAGTATAAAATAAGCTACAAGGAAGAACATCATTTTCCGAGACATCATTGGTACTGCAAAAACAATTGTGTTGAGAGAGTAAACGTTTCGACTTCAATCGGTCGTGATATAATAAATATGAAAATGTATAATGAAAGAAAAGTAAAATGATGACAAACATACAAATCGGTAGCTGGTAAAACAAAATCTAGCTCTCTAAATCTCGGAGCTGGATGAAAACTCAATTACCTAGGTATGTATGATGAATTGCTTATCTTTTGCTAGTACTAGTTCATACATTCTATGTCACTACTAGGATTTACTTAATGATATCAGAGATATTATTCATAGAGCTATAACGGTCTCAACGAGTTGATTTTATGGTCTAACGATAATGGGGTTTTCATCACAGTGACATCTACCATCGAGTAGTGAAACTATTTTCGTGAAACTATAGCTGATTTCAGGGCTGAAATACCTATCATAATGGTAGGGAAGCTATTTCCGGCATCTGTGACACAAACTGAATTGGCAACAGCTGGGGGACGATTCTCAGAAACACTTGCACGAGATTTCGTAAAATTTCGAATGAAAATCATATAACTTTTTCGTATGGATGTCACGCGAGATGTACATCATCTCGAGAACACGGGAATTCGAGGAGACCCTGATTTGTTCCTCTAAGGACAAAATTTGTTCATTGTCAAACTGTCAGAATAATCGACGGTATTGAGAAGCGCAAAACTATTTCATAATTGTACCCAGTTTTAATGAATATAGTTGTATTCAAAAGTTTACTGACGTGCCTCATTCAAAGTAAGTATATATGACGTTTTTAGTCTGCCTGTCTCGCTCAATTTTCTATTCAGAATCTTCAAGGCTGCAAAATGTAAACCTTTTTTCAGTCTGTCTTTTATTATTCAATTTCATTGTTTCTATAGCTATGAGTTAGTCGACTGTCAGCTTATCGGGTAAGCTAACTAAAGCATATAGTACCTACATTATTAGAAGTATATACACATAACAAGGTATCGCATGTAAAAATACGATACCTGTGATAGGATGATGAACTTTGAGCCTTATAGGTGCATTAAACGAGCTTTTATATATCTGAGAGCGATTTTAACATAAAGGTTGCATCTTTTTAAAGGAATTTTAAAATCACCTTTATCACACTGAAGTTACTTTTCATACAGGTAGACAGTCTTTAAGGAAAATAAAGCTACTTTTATTTCATTTGATTTCGAGACCCATAAAAGTCCCTGTAGGAAATAAGCGGAGATAAACTTTTAAATTTTGTTTAAATAAAAAGTGATGGTATACAAAAATAGAGGTATTTTTGTTAACATATTTCTCATAAACGTAAACCTAATGCTTGTTCTATGGCTGTATGTCTGTTCATACCGACGTCATCACAGGGAAGTTGGATCTCAACCAAACATTACGCCAAACGCGTCAACTACAAAATACAGTTTTCTTCTACGAAACATCTCTACAACGTGTGAACATCCTTCTAAAGGTTGTAGAGTTTAGGGTCAATATTTCCAAACAATTTAACCTACGATCTTGATGTTATGTTCATGATTTGAATGGAAACATGACATGAAAAGCCGTCACGATTTTTTTATTAAAATGTATTTACATGACCTTATCATAACATAATTTGTTATACAAGGTACAGTTTCTGGCAATTATTATAACATAAATTTATATCTATGTACAGTCTAAATGTTAGCGAATACTTGTGTCAAAATTGACGATAGTAGTTAAATTAATCAGATTTCATTAGTAACAAATAATACAAACAAATAAATAATAATATTGGACATTTTTGACACAGCATCATCTAGCCCCAAGGTAAGCAGAGCTTGTGAAATGCTTCAAAAATCTGAAACTATGATTATTTCTCAGACCAAAACTGAAACTGTGTATAAATTAGCTGCAAGCAAACAACCATTTTATTTAATTTGTTGCATTACTCAAATGGCTTTTAATTTGTTCGTCTTCAAAAAGCAGTCAAAATATTTATATTATCTGAAACGATAATTGTGTGTATCATGTGGACCACAGAGTAGATTTTTATTCAAAAAATAGATTAGACGTACGGCGCGACGCTTCGGCGCCACAAGCAACTTTGGCACGGTTCGTAGGTACTGTTTGCGAGAACCGAGCATCTTCGCATCTGTTTCATTAAATAGCAACCTCAGTCTTGGACCAATTCCCTTCCCACTCGCTGTGAGGAAAGTTGATAAACACGGGTTTCAAAGCGTCGCTCTTTTATCCATTGGGAACGTTCCTCCAAAATGACTTTTGGGACGATGAGTAGATTTGTGGTGCTGCTATTTGATATCAAAGAAGTGTTCAGTGAATCTTTAATCAATGTGCTTCATAGAGAAATAGAGACGATTGTGTAAAGTGCTTCTTTGTAATAATCTTCTCATTCATCCGTACAGTATTTAAATGTGATAAAGTGATAAAACCTAGTTTTATAGTAAAAAGTCTATTTTCGTATTATTTACAAGGTGAGGTAGACGTGTTAATTTACTTTAAAGGAAGACAAGACAGTATTAAAACAAAATTGCGTGCTAAAGAATGTCGGGACTAAAAAAATGTATAAGCCAAGTTTCTATGTTGATGACTGGCAAGCCGAATAATTCGTCAGAGTCTGCTTGGAACGAAGAGTTACAGAAGTAAGTGCGTACATCTTCAGTAGGTGTTAATGATTGTTTTGTGAGATTTGGCGTCTGCCAAATCTTTTGGTTTTCTATAAAAAAAATTCAATGTTCAGAGGAACAAAAGATTTCTACGCAGATAAAATGTATCCAGCGCGAGAAAATCCGTAATCACTATCGTAGAGTGTGCAAAGTACAAATATTTGGCAACAGCTGATGCGCTAATTAGCTATAGTTTATCTGTTTCCGATTCATACCTAACAGAGGACACTAAGACATCAGCAACTTTCTTTTGGCCACAGTAGCTTTTCGAGTCGTCACGTACCTATCTCGTACCTCACTTCCAAACGAAAAGATTAAAGTGTGGCAGATTGGTGACCGTCAGTAACCTTCCAATCTATTCCAGGATCTGAGTCTGAACTCTGTCAATTCGAATAAGCTTGTATCTTTCAGGCGAGTACCCTGGTGTTGGTGACATGACGTCATCTAACTGAAGTGGGTGTCAGTTTACTTAGTTAGATGTATGTGCACTATGTAGGTACTTATTCACACCTGCCAGAGGGTATAATGTAGGTTTTTTTGCCTCAGAGGGAATCTTTATTCAATATTTATTTATCAAAGGTTATAAGATTTTACTGCCTCAGAACTTACAAGGTTTTCTTCTTCTATTTAACGAACAGAAATGTTCCTTAATGAAGCACATTTAAGTTACATTTACACAGCTAAATCTATTTTACTAATAGCTTTGGAAACCTCCATTTTAAAGGCTTGGCACAGAACTCAGGAAATTGATTTCTAATTACTCATACTATTGCGTTTTGACCACTGGACAAGAATTCAATTAACTAAGGAACATTAACTTACTACCACACGATTTTCATGTCTTGTGGTTTACTTGGAAATTGTTAGTACCTATGTACAGTATGACTTAATTCAAAGGATCCGTTAGCAGAAAAACCGTGCCGCAAACACGGACTCTGTTTTGCAGTGTCTCGGTCGCGTCGATGTCGTTTAAATTTATTAGGGTATCTCACAAGATGTTTTAGATTCTGCGTCTTTACTGATTCAACCTCTACGATAGGTGGCACTGTTTAGATTCAAAATAGATGACGTTTGTGAAAATGTTTATAAAGCTGTTTGCTAGTTAATCATATGCGATTCAATTAATTGTAACGGAGATTACGTTTTGCATAATCGTTTTGAAGCCGTTCCATTTGAATCGGTAGTCTGACTTTGTTTGTTTAAAGTTGTAGATTAAGGGTATACCTACTGTTTTGTGTAATTTAAATTATCATATAATTATTGACAGCGTAATTATGCGATCATATTGGTAGGTACTTTGGTTGATTGTTACCAAATTGGTTATATTCTTGTTAAATCTGAGTAAAATCTGAGTAACAAATCTAGAGTCGCTAATAAAAAAACACTTGTATTTACTTCTTTTTTCAAATTCATTATGAATTTTATAGAATGCCTTTTGGTTGACATTCTGCGTCTAGCGTGCATGCGTTATTCACTTTATGAATGTGTTTTTGGAATTAAAGTTTGCTATTCAAAATATAAATCGACTCAACGCAAATGTGGAACTATATTTGTATAACCATGAAATAACAAGATAAAATAATTGTTTATTATTCCAGAAATAATGGTACATAAAATTTGAATATGGTTTTACATTAGGATACGAACTAAACACAGGGAATCTATCCTAATCCCACAAATACAACACAGAGCTTAGGGTTCTATATATTGTGGGTAGTTAGGCTCTTCCAGTAGTAAATATATAAGTACAACGGTTAACATTGAAGGTAGGAATATCATCTATGGAATACGTTAGCCTGGAAGAAAAAAAGTCTTCACAGATAACCAGTTATCTAATCTCGGTTATTTACAAGGAACAAGGGGGATGGTCATTACAATACCTACAGAACATCTATAACCTTTTCTGTGACATCGAGTACCTTCCGATACTAAACTACCTGAACTTTGGAACTAGAATGTATTCGTTTTTCCTCAAGAGGCATTATCGCGAAATCTTGAAGGTGCAAAACATGCAAAAAATGCACTCATGATTTTGCTAGGACGTACGTTATTTTATTACATGACTCATACTTCATAATAAAATAATATAAGTACGTTATCCATTTATTGTTAATTATTTATCCGATGAATTAATAAATAATCAATGATTTTATTAACACCATTGCAGGTAACGGTAGTGTCTGTTGTTGGTATTTGTTACGTCTTAATTAATGTAAAACAATACCTTTGATGTTATACATGCTCGCGCCGAGATATTCGGTCGCAATGATAATAAAATGATAATCCAACAACCCAGATTGTACCTACATTCCAATCCATAACCCAAGTTTTCGCGGATCAAAATTAGTTAGTCAATAAATGTCCAAGTTTTTGACTAACTAATTTTGATCCGCGATAATTACGAAAGTCAGTTTATCACGGTAAACGTCCCTCTAAAAGCAACAAAACCAAAAGAAAATAGCAAAAATTTATTAAACAATAAAAATCTTGCTTATCAAAAAACAAAACGTGCCAAAGATAAATATTTTTCATACTGAAAGCTTTTAAGCTGATATGTATGAGTGGTGACTATATTGCTAAAGTAATAAAACGGCTAAAGTGCTAACATGCACTCAATAATATTATAATCTCTTAAAATCATCACCCAGTTGAATTTATGGTAAAACCAATGGATAGCTTATGGGTTTTATTGGATTCCAGATTACGATAGGTTCATCATATTATTGTCATAACGGGAACTATTGGTATATTTGAAAATATAAAAAAAAAATTGGTAGGTTCTTTCAAAATATATACTATGTCAGTAATTAATTTTATCCATGTACCTCGAAGCTGCCTTCCACCGAAATGAATTACTGACAACAGGCATGGAGTTTATGACGTTCTTCCTAGTTTGCAACTCTAACTAAATAGTAAATACTCGATCTATACATTTTATATTAACATAATTATTATATATATGTTAGTAAACTATATGTTGCAAGGAAACCGTTTTTATATTGTATAACGTTTATTTCTTTACATTTATCTACATAATTTATTATTTTATCGGTTCGTTAGGTTGTTGACGCAAATTTCTATAAAAAGGTACAAAGACAATACCTACTTGTAAATGATTAATGACGTATACACAAACATAACGCTTATCGGGAAAATAATTCGACTGTTTGTTTGTTTTAAAATATTTTGACGTCATTCCAGTCCAATCAATGCGTTCGTTGATTGGTTTAAACGATGATATATTAAATAGCTTGATGAAATAATAAAACAGCCTAAGACGCTATATAACGATCCCAAAGTTGCCTCATGTGGAAATGTCACGTGATAGCTGCCAAGTTTTACCTTAACAAATTTGCCTTAGCGCGAAAGGAAGTATTGTCTAGATCCCCAGTTTAAATAGCAAGAAGGTGCGCGAAAAGATTATATTTTTTTTCTTATTTATCGGTTTCTATGCCAGTTTTGCTATCATATTAGTTTTGGGTTTAAAACACGTCTTATCCCAAATGGTAGGTAATATCAATAAATTGGGGCAAGGTGTAATATACGAACGGATAGACGGATATAACAAAATTATATAGGGTTCCATTTTCGCCATCTCACATTTAGAGGCTGAAAATGAGCTGTTCAGGTGGTTCCGTTATGTTGGATTAATGGAAGTTATTAATAAAATATAATTTATATTATATATTTTTTCCGACCGATCTCTAATCAACAGATTAATGCAATGCACGTGACTGGAAAAATGAAAAGACAAATAAAAGTCACTTTGCGAAATGAAGTCATCAAAATAAACCGTTAAAATGGTTAAATCGCTGTGAACAATGATAAGGCAGATAATTATAAACTTGTTTCGGTTGCTATGATGCTATAAATTCTTGAGACTTCTACAACTTCGGTTTTTCAGGCACGTGATTATTGGAATCCACATTTTCGAAGTGGATTAAAATAATAAACAATCGTCTTCTTTGTTTCCAGATACCGTCAAGCCCGATACGCAGCTCGACGCGTCCGAAAGCGCGTCATCTTTAAGCACGGAGACTGCAACGTGGTCCAATGGAACGTGGCAAAGCGCAGGCGCCGATACATGGCGGATATCTTCACGACCCTTGTGGACGCACAGTGGCGCTGGACGCTGCTTGTGTTCGCCCTCTCCTTTATACTCTCCTGGCTACTCTTCGCACTCCTGTGGTGGCTCATCATCTTCACCCACGGGGATTTAAACACCGCAGAACAAGGCGAGAACTTCATACCCTGCCTCAACAACGTAAACACCTTCACTGGCTGTTTCCTCTTCTCCGTGGAGACACAGCACACGATCGGATATGGATCCAGGACGACGAACGAGGAGTGCCCCGAAGCCATATTCATAATGTGCCTTCAGAGCATCGTCGGCGTGTTTATCCAGGCATTCATGGTGAGTTATCTATGTTTTGGTTCGTAACCGCTATATTTTGTTTGCTCGTGGGTGATGAATTTATCGGTACTTCACCGCCAATACTATTGTATATTGACCAATAAATCTTCAAGAACGCTGCCCTGTGTAAAAATAAAGAACTGATAGTTTAAACACATGTGTAAAACAAATACTGCTTATGCTAAGGTGCCTCCAAAGGTAAAAGGGTTGTTACACCGCGTCAGTTTATAAAAATAAAACTTCCTGCTTCATAAGATAAGTATATTAATACAAATTTGGCTGATAGCCAATTATATTAACGTAATGAATCTCCTATAAATGCAGCCAGATGCCTCTTTCAATAATTAAGAACTATAGTTTTATATAGGTACTTTTTATTTCCCCGGTCAGACAGATGGGATTACGTCTTTGTAATAAATGTTTTTTAAGTCACATGTGATCGAACTTTGATGAAGAAAGAGCACTTTCCAGGTTTTAACGAAACAATTGATCGCTAATAGAATCCATTTGCTTTGAAGCGATAGATATGCAAACAAGGTTGTTCTAATTATAGGTGGGCATCGTGTTCGCAAAGATGTCTAGACCAAAAAAGCGCACTCAGACCCTGCTGTATTCCCGGAACTCTGTTATCTGTTTACGAGATGGCCAGCTATGCCTCATGTTCAGAGTGGGTGATATGAGAAAATCGCATATCGTGGAAGCCCATATTAGAGCTCAGATAATCCGCCGCAAGGTATATTATTCCGCCAAAACTGGAGACTGGTTAGTGAAAGGGGATTTCAGTCAGCACGCTTCAGTCTAACTTTGTATGACACTGACTCCTCTCTCTAACTTGAGTCGAAGACTGTTCATTACAGAATTTGGCTCCCAAAGTTTTGGAATATTATTTCAAAACTAGTTTCTCTTGTCCGTAGGTGGGTCTTATATTTGCGAAGCTGGCGCGTGCTAAAAAGCGTAATACCACCCTTCTCTTCTCGAGGAGCGCTGTGATCTGTCTCAGAGACGGGGAGTATTGCCTTCTATTTCGCGTTGGAGACATCCGCAAGTCCCACATTTTGGAGGCCCATGTTCGAGCCCAATTAATACGAAAGAAGGTACTTTTACAAACAGTACTATTATGTATTGTTGTGCTTTCGTTGTCCATAATAATTTCTGTATAGTTATGGTTTGCGTGTTTTAATTAAGACCCACTTATGGACATAGCACGCATGATACTCGCACTCAATATTGCTTTTTTACTGTAACATTTTCTTCTTCTAGCTTCTTTTGACATCTCTGTTTTAACTTCTAACTTCGCCACTTTCTACGATGGGAAATTCAAAACACAAAGCAATTTGAAATTTTCGCCAACATTATTGCAAAGGTGTTTTGTTTTTCTCAATTATTGCGCTTAATTAATAATATTACCTCGTGTCATATACAAACTGATGAACTAAGGTTGTATGACTTTCTTCTGTTTATATAATTCTTTGTTTGGCCAATAAGTACTAAACAAAAACACCTTATTCTATTTAGGTAGCTTGCATGATAATAAATAGCTAATTAATCATAATGTATTTATAAATAATATGAGTATATAGAAGTTTTCTTTTAAAAATAAATTTATACTTTGTATCAGATGCAAAAAGTTAATATATAAAAATATTTTCAAGGTTATTAAAAAAACCTAGAAAGTAAGGAAATTATTTATTATTGCATTCGATTGTATCTATACTTTGGACGAAATACTCTACAGGCAGAGAAGAACTCACTCAGTCTAGACTCTAGAGCTTATTAAAAACTTATTTATACGTCTCGATCTAAAATCTAACAAAATTCTCAACAATCTTCAGATAACACGTGAAGGTGAAATGCTTCCGTTCTACCAGCAAGAGTTAAAGGTGGGTGCTGACGGTGAGGAGGACCGACTCATGTTCATCTGGCCGATGACCATAGTCCATAAAATCAACGAAAAATCCCCGCTTTACAACCTGTCGGCTTCGGACATGCTGAAGGAACGGTTCGAGATTGTTGTCATGTTGGGTGAGTTTTTGTACTGTACACAGGGATCATATGACTCTTAGTTGATCTAAGAGTCATATGATCCCTGTGAATGACCTCTGTGGTGCAGTAGGCGAAGGCCCGCCTGAGGCGCAGAAGGTTGCGGGTTCGATTCCCGCCGCGGGACAAATGTTTGTATCTGCGAATATTTGTCTCGGATCTGGGTGTTTTCTATATATAATATGTATGTATTTACAAAAAAAAAGTAGTATATCGGTCATGTACTTCCCATAACACAAGCTCTGCTTACTTTGGGGCTAGATGATGCTGTGTGAAAAATGTCCAGCATTTTTTATTATCCCACACTAGGATTCGCCGTGTTATAAGTATCAGGAACTACGAAAACCAAGGTACACACCTTACATCCAGACCTTGATACATATTATTTGACGTTTGCGAAAACATATGAGAAATAGTAGAGCTCCTTGTGAAAGAGTTTGTCCGGGGAAGTTCTGTCACCATACTTATTTCTGCTGCCAAGCAGTAATGCTCGCATTATTGTATTCCGATCTGAATGGTATGAGTACCGGTGAATTACAGGTACATGAGAGTTTTAACCCATTATGTCACATGGTCGGCAACGCGCGATCAATGCTTCTGGTATTGCAAGCGTCTATAAAATACGGTAACCGTTTACCAGTAAGTGGGCCGTATCCTTGTTTGCCACTATATTTGTATAAAAGAAATGACTGACAACGGGAATCGCACTTCCCCACTTATTAATTTATAGAATGGTTCTTGGTAAACGTGAACTACGGTATGAGTTCATTATACTTTCACTTACTGGGAAAATTAAACAAACAACATAAAAATTATGAAATAAAGAAAAAACTAGAATTTCTGATGTACTCAGGGTTATTATCTTTTATCGTCGTTAAATATTTCCAAGCATATTTTATTATTTTATGATAGTGCGTAGGAAGAGTCTTTGTAGTCTAGTTTATTCATCGTTTATTCAACGATATCTTCAAATCTTTTAGGTAGTAAGTTTCATAAAAAACTGGTTAATTTAGCTCTGCCTCTGCTCATGGGATGTTTACCTCCAAAAGTAGATCAGATAGGGCTATATTCGTCCAATCTCTGCATCAGACCGCCCGACGCAAGAGTCGATACCACATGCTCCGGTCTTGGCACCATGTTGACAGAGATTTGGTAGGTTGCCCTGAACTTTACCTACATTGAACACCGTGACGCAATAACAGACATTAAGAACATTTTACTACTCGTTTAGGGATAGATAAGGCAAAAAAAATATAGACAAACCCATAATACATACTTAATTTTTTAGTATCGTCTCCATCCAAAGGTTGTCTGGAAGTGATCGCTTCTAAGCGATAATACCGCCCATTGTAATTTAATAAGTATTGTATTTTGTTTATTTTGTTATGTTTATGGCGTATCATAAAGTATTTTTATTAATTCATTATTGTATTTGTGTTATAGCCTCTTATGAAAAATATGATGATCTTAAGATAGCATTTAATGTGATTTTAAAATCATAAACTTACTAGCGGCCATTATTTTTGACGCCTCTAAAAGGCATTGCTTCTCGTATAACGTATATTCACAAGCACACGCATTATACCTCTTCAGGCATTTTACTAAACCATAGAACTCCTTCCCATATGTATATACGAGTATATATATATTTCGCTCCTCTCGTGGACATCCTCAATCCTCAGCATTGAAGATATCCACATTATTTCTGAAACTCTATAGAACTCTAGACTATTTCTCTCCATCGGGATTTGTCTTTATATATTTTTAAATCATTATTTATTATTTCAGAGGGTGTGATTGAATCAACTGGCATGACGACGCAAGCCCGGAGTAGTTTCCTGCCATCGGAAATCTTATGGGGCCATCGGTTCGAGACTATGGTGACCTTCAGAAAAGACACCGGGGAGTATGAGGTAAGAATTTTATTCAGTAATTAGCTATCCGGTTAAATTGGTGTAACTAGAAACAAGACCAAACTCATTGGTATTGGTAGTTGCACAGTAATAATATTAATTGGTGATTTGTGAAGGAAATTATTGGAGGATTTTCATCAAACGACTATTTAGTCTTTATAATAACACCTGGAAGCATATGCTATACATAGTTTATTGCGATTGTATAGATACTGTAGCTGGCAGAAATATATGAAAAAGGACAAATGGCAGACCAATATTATTATACCCAGTAGATTGATGATTAAGAGTTTCTGCTGCAGATGCCTTTTTAATATTTTTTGTGAAACGCATATTTGATAATTTTAACTCGATTCATCAATAATTTCAATGCCAATAGACACATAAGATAATAAAATTCTAAGTGATTTGAGTTGTGGCATAGTAAATTTAAATAATGATTTAACCGTTGAGGCCATTTCCCTTATCAACATGAGTATTCCGTCGGTGCATTTCCTAAAGAAAAACCAATAAACCTTTTGCCAATTGATGTTGTTGAGAGGTCATTTTGAGGAAGCAGGACAATACTATTGTACTGGGTATTTACCTTTATTTATCTGTATTTTCCTCTTCAATTTGTTCATTTTATTGTTAGCGTAAAATTAATATTTAGTGTAGGGTTTGTACCCTACAATCCTCTTTAGTTCGTAGTAACGATAGTAGAATAGATTATTGAAATTTCATTGTTTAGTTAAAGATATGAGTTCACGAGTTCATATTGTGACGTGTTATCGTTTTCAATAATCGCTTGCAACTGCCTGTAATTGGTCAGAAAACTACGTCATGACGTAAAATGCAGACGCGCGAGTTCATGCATAAACCGTAAATTATGATATCAAGGCCTATATGGAATTCATTAATTTCAAATCCAACCGTTTATGATTGAAATGATTATTTTGCTAATATAATAGGTTGGGGGAAAAGTTTCTTCGCATTTTTTAAGAAAATTCAAAACATTTTTTAATATAGTTTATTTACATTTAACTAAAGTATGTAGGTACCATTTTGTTCGATAACTTTTTGCCATTTTGTAGGCAGGGACATGATCCCATTGCTATAAAAACTTTGGGGCTTCTGTTCAAAATACCGCGACAAGTGGTTTTGGCAGTCCTCTCGTGATGTTAACCTGACACTGCCTAAAGAATTCTGAAGAGACCGAAACAGGTGGAAATCTGAAGGTGCAAGGTCAGGACTATACGGCGGATGCATTAACACATCCCAGCCAAACTCTCTTAATTTTTGCTGAGTGGCTAAAGATGTGTGAGGTCAAAAATGGTCAAAAATTTCTTCAAAAATGGTTCGGTTTCATTACGTCGTAATAAAGAATCACAAATGAGAACACGGTTCATTAGGTTTCTTTCAGTGAGCTCGTGAGGTACCCAAATATCGAGCTTTTTTGTGTACCCAGTTTTTTTCAAATGCGCCAAAACTGTTTTGTGGTCAATTCCCAGTTCTTCAGCTACGTCGTAACTACTGATATGCCGATCTTGCTCCACTTTTTCAAAAATGGCATCCATTTTATCCGTAATAGGGCGACCAGAGCGACGTGCATCTTTGACATCAAAATTTCCGGATTGAAAACGCTTAAACCAAATTTGTGCTACTCTCACAGACACTGCACTAGGTCCATAAACATCGCAAATTTTTTTCGCGGCTTGCGTTGCATTTTTACCTTTTTTGTAGTAAAATTTTAAAATGTATCGAATTTCTTCATTAGATTCACTCATCTTAACAGTACGAAAAACAAATAAAAATCACACATTTTCCTAATTTGAATTTGGAATTATCTTCTTTAAAATTTAAACTTTTAATGATACCAAAACCAGCCAGATACAAATAGTATAGCCAAAGATATTTTATTACAAGTTCATACATACAATAATGCGAAAAGACTTTTTCCCCAACCTAATATATCAAACCATGAAGAGAGTTGATCTAGTGGGCTGTACTTTCGATCTCGGTTCAAGACTAGAAGTGCTTTTGACATTTGAAAAATAAATGACCTCAAAACGGTGAAGGAAACTGGCATTCTCTAGAACCTATCAAATCTATCAGTTTGCAAGCTCATCGCCGCTTATTGGAACACTAACCAATGACACTAGGGCATTTCTTCTAGGACTCGCCATGTGTTTTGCTATTATTATATCAAATTGCTGTAGATAGGTATAAAATGTAGGTAGCCTATCCTATAACGTTAAATGATCCTTGTGATGAATAAAAACCTTGACTTTGATCAAATAACGATGGAAATTAATTTGCATATTCATGTTTCAGGTTGATTACACAAAATTCAACAACACGTACGAGGTCGACACACCGTTATGCTCGGCGAAACAACTGGACGAATTAAGAGCGACTGTGTCTACCTCGCAAAAACTAGGTACAGTATTTTAATGAGTCGAATTACACTTACTGTTCTGCTTTTGTGACCTACCACAGCTTCCAAACCACTTTTAAATGTCAACAACAAAAAAATACGATTTCTGAGAAACGTCGTATAAATACCACCTTTAGGACGATTGGTGTAAACTAAATACTTTCTCCAAGTTTTGAAATCGTAGTATAACATAGGTTCCCTCTTATTTTGGCTTTAAGCTGGATTGGTTGTTTTTCTTTTAGTAGGTAATGTATCTTTTATTGCGGTTTTAGTGCCAAGACAGACAATTTTATTATCAATCTTATATTTCAAGATTAAGAGGCTACCTCAAATACACCTATCCAAATTCAAAATTTCAGCCGTTTATTAGCAACAAACTTTCATACTTTTGCATTTATAACAAAAGTAATATAAATTCTGTCACCTCCTCGCAAAGCTTATACAAATCTATTATCGAATCAATGCGTTAACCGTATTTTGTGTTTCCAGATCGTATGCTCGGCACTATTCCCAAATCATTCTCCAACGACACGCTGGACCTCAGCTCCGTCGATTCCATATCCTTAGACGAGCATATAGAGATTAAGATCCCCGAATCGAGAGCTCGCGAGAATCGTCTCATGGCTCAGAACAATTTCGTTCAAAATATCAACGAGAAATCAAGGAATTCCAGCCACAGTCATTTATCCGTTGAGAACGGACAGGAGTTGCTGCAGAAGTTGCAGAATCATATAGAAAGGAACGCGGAGAAAGAAGCGAAGGAAGCCCAGGGGCATATGCATAGGAGTCACAGTCACGCCAGCATGAAGAAACATGGTCTAACGCCGAATGGAGTTGGGCATGCAGTGAACGGTCATGAACATAAAGATGAACATCATAGTAAATTCAAAAAGTAAGTGTACTTCGAATGTAAATGAAATGAAATTAAAAATATTTATCATAAATAATAAATAAATAATGCTGGACATTTTTCACACAGCATCATCTAGCCCCAAACTAAGCAGAGCTTGTGTTATGGGAACTACATGACTGATATACTACTTATATGCTTTTTTTTTGTAAATACATAAATATTATACATAGAAAACTCACAGACGCGAGACAAACATTACAAACATTTGTCCCGCAGCGGGAATCGATCCCGCAACCTTCTGCGTCTCAGGTGGGCCTTCGCCCACTGCGCCAGAGGTCGTCAATAATAAATGAAAGTTTAAGACGGTGAGACAGTTTTTAAACAACTATTAATTAGAATAGACTTAACTTAAATAGAAATGCCCCATGCACCTTGCGAATGAGCTACCTAGACAATACAATGTCGCGCCAAAAATGTTCAGTTTTTATTACATACTAGCCTTTGCCCACGGCTTTTCTCATTTAATGCCCGGGTAAAATGTATCCTATGTGATATTATAAGCCAGGGACTATACTTGCTCCAAATCGGTTCAGCCGTTACGGAGATATTAAACCACAAAAGTATTTATAATATTACCACTAATATTATCGTAGTTCCTGGTACCCACGATACAGGGAATCCTAGTCGTGGAGACAGAACTATGAATGTATATATTAAAAAAAAAGTTGAATGACACTAACTGGTACAAACGCGAATACTTGCTCCAAATCGGTTCAGCCGTTACGGAGATATTAAACCACAAAAGTATTTATAATATTACCACTAATATTATCGTAGTTCCTGGTACCCACGATACAGGGAATCCTAGTCGTGGAGACAGAACTATGAATGTATATATTAAAAAAAAGTTGAATGACACTAACTGGTACAAACGCGAATTGGTACTTTTAGCCATTGGGCCACTGATCCAAATTTAACCAAACTACTATTCCCTGTGTCATGAACTACGAGTCCCGTGGTACCACAATACGACATCGAGGTCCTCAATGAGAGACAAATCAAACTGAAGCTTCTTGTGTTTCCAGGTCCCCCAGTGACAACCACTTAGAGAAACCCGTGATCCCGATCCTCGTGACGACGTCGCCAGCCCCAGAGCCAGCCTGACCCCTCCGAGAGCACAACCCACCCACGACAAATATAAGAAGGAAACCACGCGTGAGGTTCTCTTGCGGAAGCGGTGAAAGTGTCGAGAACATTTATGTTGCTGTAGATGAGTAGTTGAGAAATGCAGATTTTTTGTATGATAGTGATTTCAAATATCAAAAAAAGAATTCCCTTACAATTATAGTCGATGATGGCGTCACGTTTTCCATCATTCTGGTAAAAAAGAAGAAGCTTCCAAGCAGCTTTTTTTTTCTAGGAGCTGCGGTTAAAAACCTCTAGCTGCCACTATTTACCCTAGCTTCTTCTCTGGAGACTAAAACATCCAGGTCAAGGGTCCACTAATTAAGCACCATTTGTGGTGTCCAATTAGTGGGCCCGTTGTACACGCAACGGGTAATACAACAGTTACAGCCACACGGCTGTAACTGTTGTATTAGACTCACGTTAGTGCAAATTTCCTACGAGAGATCTGTTGGGGCGCCGAGGTTTTTACGAAGCAGAAGCCGCCAGCTCGTTTTCCCTCTAGAAATGATTGTGACAGTTTTTTTACGGAAATACGAGACCCTTGCATGCACGGATCCCCGACGTCCGAAGATCCTGGTGGCCTCTGTCTCGTAAAATCCGGAGCGTACAAACTGAGTAGAGAGAAGACATCTGGGCTTTTCACCATTTTAGCCTCTAGGTAGAGAAGGTAGATTAAATACCGCAGCTCTAAAAAAGGCTGACGACCCGATATTTGTGTATATGGCTGTTATTGAAACCAATTGATAAAGGGATCAGACCCGGTGATCAAAATAAAAATAAAATGTATATTTCCAGAAAAGATAATACAAGTACCTATTTAAATTTTATTAGATTTGTACAAATTAAACAGTTGAACCATCTATAGACCGTTGTATGTTCACATTGCAGAATGTGTATATAGTGTCCCGAATAGAGGTGATTCTACCAGTAAAAGTGGAAAAGTTGTCCTGTAAAAAACAGCGTTGAATTTCCTAGTTTGGAAAATTATCTAGATTTTTTATAGCCTCCTTTAATTAACTGCATTCTAGACTTTGTGCCTGTCCCAAGTATGATAGCAAGATGTTCGACGTCGGTTTATATTCAATATACCGCTGGTTTAGAGTTTTTTTTTTGAAAACATTTGATATTCAACACCATTTTCTTCAATCTCAATAGCCAAATTTGGCATTTGGAGATAAGTGTTAACTTATTTTGGGATAGTATTATATTATTATGGGATATATTATGTATATGTAATGCAATATCAAGAAAATAATGCCTTCAATTACCAAAATAAAGCTAATTAACTCGTGCTGGAACAAAGCGATCATCAAAAACATAGATTAAAGTATTTATTAAACTGGCTTGTCTCATACACTAGACAGGTAATCAATGTATACAATATTATGACAATTTAGAATATTAGGAAACAAATCGTGGACAAAGAAAATGTTGGTAAGACGAAGACGAGCTCTCGTGGGATTCTCCTTTGCATAGAATCAAATATATTTCAGATATAGAAGTTTAATGTATACAATATAACTGAATTAGAACTGACCAAGTGACTAATATTTATCTGCGATAAGCCCGATGAGTACTTAATATGTATAATGATAAAAACACCTTGATTCCAATATAAGCGATGAAAATCAGGAACTAGTCCTATATATTTTGAATATATTTAATTCTTATCAATATCTACTTCAGACCAATCCGTAGTGTTAACGGTTGATCCTGTTGTATGTACAATATTTACATAGTAAAGTATGTTGTTAGTATAAATTATATATTTAGTTAAATTCGACAAACGATCTATCATATCTTCTACTTCACATACTGATGTACCAGATAGTATTGTATTTAGACAATTGTATGTATTTAGTTTTTTTAATTAGTGAAATTAGTTGGGGACGAAGCTTGTGCTAGTAACGAAATTGATAAAAAAGCTTTAAATTTTCCTAATAATTCAGTCCCTGACTTATATGAAGTATGTTAAGGCTTAAAATGTTTGTAGCAAAACAATTTGACTTCAGCTCTTGTTCGCACTCAAACTACACCCATGTTGTTGGTGCATGATATGGCTGGGTTTGAATTGTTTTGGAACCAACTATTTCTATCAATAGTAAAACTAGAGATAGTAAGGAAAATGAAGTAAAATATACCAATCATTCGAATTTAATTCAAGATAATATGTTAAGGTTCCTGTGTCAAAGATCATTAGTAACTTAAAAGAGACGTGGACATGTACTTATATTTTACATGGGTATGATAAGGACGAAATAAAAAGTATATATCAAATTATATATAATATAACTGGCTACGTATCGAGTTGAATGTACAAATATAGGAACGAGTATTAAAAATGTATGTAAACACCTATACATATTTAAGGCATATTTGAGCTTTTCTCGAAATATGCTAATGTTTTACATTACACGTAAAAGGTAAATCTTTACTTTCCAATGCCAAATTTTAAGTAGTATGACCTATTTTGTACGTTAATTAGAAAAGTTTACTAAAAAACCAAGGACCTAGACCGGTGCGGGCACCGATTCCTAAGAAAAAGCCCATAGCTTTTTTATTATCCTGAGAATAAATTATTTTTAATCTATAAGTCTCGTCTTTTATTTATTTAAAAACAAAAAATTGAATATAAAAAAAATTACACTCGGTTCTTTTACACATAGATTTTATTTCTCACAATAAGTGATTCTATTCCTATATACCTAAGTATTATTATAGGTATGGATTCTTTCACCAAAGTTCTTGCGAGGTCAAATGATGTCACTGCCAGTAATTTGACTGTGACTCATGTTCATCTTACTTCGTTAGAAAATGCTACTTGATAATAGATGGCGTTGTATCCATACTTCACCTCTGCTACTTAAACACTGCCACGGAAGAGGTACTAACAGCCCATTAACTGTTGAATTTTTATCTACTGTATCAATATACAGTATTTAAAAGATTTCCTCACTTACGCCAGCTCCTAGGTTAATATGTATATTTATAGCAAGACATTTATATTTCACACAGACCGGCATGACATGTCGTCAATGTGTGATGTAAATTTTAATTCTACTTCTTTTTAATTTAAAAGAACGGCCATCAGTTCCTATGTTATCCATATGTGTTCCATATGTTATCAAACGTTACAACTGAACTTATTTAAATGAAATATCAAAAATATAAGGACTAATTTTATTACCTTTATTGGTTATAATAAATGGAATAACATTATGTAACCTGTTATCTAAGCAACTACTAGTTGAAAATAAAAGCTAATTACTCATAACATGGCACAAGGTATAAACTATAAGTATGTTAAATATGTATTAAATATCTTCCTACATGGTCACATTATTCATTTTACATTATAAGAACATGATATTTATATATTTTATATTCTTATAACCTAAGTTAAGTTAGTATATCCCGTAGTTAGCAATGTGGTCTGTTATCAATCAATCACTCACACCTTCGATAAAATCGCCGACACTTTGCTCTTCTTCCGCCCTCTCTCATTATCTATTTCCTCTTCACTAGAAGAGGAGTGGCTTTCAGGAGCATTGAAGAAGTCTGGCGGGTATTTCACTATGGACGGTCGGTTGGTCGACTGTAGGCTGGCTCGTCTGAGAGCGTCGGCGACCAATCGGTCTGTTATATTGACTAGAGGTGAAACAGGCAGGTTTTGGGAGTTCAACGATGAACGCAGTATTATGTCTTCTGCAGTCGGCGAGCTTCCTAGGTAGCCTAAAAAGGAATGAAAACGCTTTTGAAATTGTTTATTTTTTCGAGCTAAAACGTCCCTGCTGAGAATGCCCTATCCACGACGGTTTCAGGAATAATATGAACAAGATGATCCCATAAACTATATGAATACTTAGATTATAAAAAGTAATCAAACCGAAATAGTTGGTAAAGTGCACACAGATCCCCACCGAATCTAGATCGTGCTGTACCGTCAAAAACTACTGTTTAATACAATACGAGCTTGTAAAAGCAATTTTTTAGCACTAAAATCAAAATGTACAAAATGTGAAAACATACCTACAGGACCCATCTGTTATTACCAGTTATTGCAGCCTATGGACGCTTGCAACGCCAGAGAAATCTCAATCGCGCATTTACTGGTTTAAAGTCTTATACGCCTTATATTTTACCGGCAGCCATACCCGGCAGCTTGGTGGCATAAATTAGTAAGGTGGTAGTTATTCCCCAGGCGAGCTCTTTAACAAGCTCCACTGATCATAAATCATAATTGAATATAAAAAAAATTAACTTACAGAACAATCCACAATAACATAAAAAACATAACACATTGTTTGGACAACCACAGACACTAAGCAGACCACAAATCACCAACCTTTGCCTCAAACCACTTACAATTAATTTAAGTATTTTAGAAGCCGTAATAAGCAAAACGTAACAACTAGCCCTCCATGGCCAATTTCTGCAACTTAAATAGTTTAAGTGAAATGTATGTAGGTGTATGTCGGAATGTAGGTTGAATAATTAGACTGTTCTTGAATCAATGTCATACATTATTGTTGCGGGCAAAGAAATAGTAATCCGTTTTCTGAGTCATCTTATACAAAAACTCATACAAAAACATACATACATATCTTATACAAAAACTGTATATAGCAAAAACTCAAACGCGCTCACGACTGTCTTCCCCATGGTGGACATCCCCAGATACATACTCAGTGAGTAGATCTTTGAGGATACCAAGTAGGGGGTAGTCAGAGGCAAGTCCAAACATTTGGTACATGCCCGCGTTTTGCAAGTTAGCATTCCACGTGACAGATTGCAAGCCCATCGCCGCTTATTGCAACACTAACTGTTGGCACATGCCGGTTTCCTCACGATGTTTTCCTTCACCGTTTTGAGCACGTGTTAATACTCGCATAAATTTGCACGTGCACAACCGGGTTCGAACCCACGACCTCCGGATCAGAAGTCGGGGTATCGTACCACTAGGCCAACACAGCTTAAGCAAAAACTCAATACGAGGTAAATCAAATCGAAAAACAAGGTCTACTCTTCGTCAGTTACATTTAATTAATACAATACTATTCGAGATAAAAATACTTTATCAAACGAATCTATCCAAGAGAATGCAGTTTGTTCTAGAATTGTACCGACAGATAAATCTATAGTCAGTATGAAGCCATTCGGACATCACCAAGTCGATCGGTCATCGAGAAAATAATATCGCTATTTTAGTGGACGGAGTATATTTTCTGTGGCTCTCAAAATAGTTGCTTGTCTAATTGAGCAATAATAGATGATATACTAAATTACTTTCTTTCTAGTCTACTTCTGTATGACCTCTACATTGAATGGAAATAAGATAAAGTGAAACCCCAAGGGCAACATAAATCAAACACTAATTAACGTCACAACATAAATAATTATTCACTTAATGTTTACATACAACAAAAAGATACAGTCACCTGTCTTAGTAGGAAGGTACGTAAAATACCTGCCATAGGATACATAGAATTAAGACTTTTTTTTAAATAAATCAAACACAATTGGAATGTATAATTTTGGATGAACTCTAAAATACAAATATCTAAATTGAATTTTATTTGAGTTACAAATATATGAGAGTCAAAAATATGACTTATAATTTGTTTTTAAATAAATCTAAAGCTTAAATTGACTAATGGATATACGATATCACACTGTGTTAAAGACCGAAATGATTGCACAACAGTTCATACAGACAACCTTAATACTATTTAAATCTATTGTTTTACTTTCATTATCCAAATATTTATAATATTTGTTTTTTTACATTATCATACTCCCGAAAAGGTGTTATGAAATAATCTATTTCATTAATAAAGCCTTTTACGCTAACAATCACATAAAAATATCTATAATGACCACATTTTATGTGATTCATTCTCATAATATATTTTTTGTTAAATACAAATACATAGCAACTAACAATAAAATTCATCTATAAACGATTTAATGGAATGGTCATAGGTTTGTATGAACAGTAAAACCTTAGATCTAATACAATTATATAGTGCTAATTATTTGAGATTCTGAACTTTAGAACTGACTAGCGGCAACGGTTAGGTATATATATTTTCTTTGCGTCAAATTAATCAACGATATCATTGTATTTATGTTTACGTTTGCGAATCAGAAAAAAAAAATGTTTTCTGTTCTGCCTGTTCGTCACTTCTGCGTCGTCAAAAAAACTGTCTAGTGATTCGTTGACTTTAGACTCTTTATATGACTAAGCAGTAAAAATGTATCGTTAAATATTTCGTCATTCTGTCGAATTCTAATTCAGCTATTATATTTTATAATGTGACAGTGAAGTCCCCGTCGTTATGATCTGCTTTGGGTTCCGTGGTGGGTGTACGGTCAGGCATTGGCATCTTCAGCATTATCTGCGGTTCCGTGCTCTCTGTCACATCACAAGACATACACATTTACACAAATACAATGTAATACTGAAGGTATTGTTGTTAAATTGTGGTATAAGCCGTTGAAATCTGAGAGGCTGAACGTCTATCCGCCGAAATAGAAAACAGCGCTGTTTTAAAGCACCTATGAATTACATAAACAAAGATTATACGATTTGGCTACGGCTTATACTCACACCACAAATTTTATATCAAGAAAATTAAACTTAATGTTCAGTAAATGTTCAAAACCAATTCTATCTGTGTAGTCGTTTTTTTAGTAAAATAAAAAAAGGTTAATGTTTAAAAAAATCAATTAAGACTATGGTCAATAACAACACGGCGCTTTTCCAACTTCTCTTTTCCTTTGATAGTACAGTAAAGACTACCAAAGTGGCTTCCAGTCTCTGACTCGTCAGTCTTTGTTATCTCTTTGTCGTCTTGTTGTGAATTGTTATTAATTTGTTAAATAATTTATTCGATTTTTTTATGTGTTGATTATTAGTTCAGATCAAATTGACTATGTTTTAGTTTTATTTTATTTTTTATGGTATCGAGCATTGTTGTGTATAGAGGAGTGGCAACAAGAGGCCTACACAGAGGGTGAAATCAGGCTGTGATGATGATGATAATAAACAGAATACGAATATAATACTGCTTGATATTGCATCGAGCAATATGTATATAATAGTTAAATATCTTACTTGTAATAGTAAGATATTTAACTATTAAATGCGAGAGTTTGCGTGTTAGCATGTTTGTTGTTAATAATCTACGATTTTGACGAAAAATATAATAGTTCGTGACCTAGACTAACACAAGCTTTTTATCCGGATACCAGGCGGGCGAAGTCGTGGGCAGAGACTAATACAAAATAAAACAATAACAATCAGAAGCGCAGCCAAAACTCATCAGTTCATTATTTAGTAGTTCATATCGTATAAGAAAAATGTGTATCTTCAGCGCTAATCTAGGTTTTCTTCAAAGGTCGCACTCGTCTCTCTCCTGATAAGGCTTGCTATCAATCATTAAACACACATTACCACTTGATCTATCCATGCACGACTATAAGTACATGATAAGTCATGCTTGACACTTTATTTGTGCCAATAAACAGCAATAGACAAGGTACTTACTAATTATGATCTCTGAATAAGACGATAGTATCTAAGCACTTGATCTTTTGATAAGAATGAAAGAAGATCACGTGGCGGAAAACGCAAAGACTACCTAACAGATATTGTATGAAAGACAATTTTAAGAGCCAGAAACTTTATTAAACTTTAAATCATAGTGCTTATAATTAATTTTCAGTCTCTTTTCAAAGGAGCTATAGAATAGGTCTCATAATTTTCAGTACGCAACAAAAACCCTAACTGACTGATCTCTGAAAAAATATCTACATGAAATTGAACATAACATTATAGAATTTTATCGTTGTACATTCAATTTTAAATTCACCTATTTTTTTAAGCTGATATTTCTATAATCCTTGCGATTTCAATTAATAAAAACTTTGACTCTGACTTTGACATGCTTTCTACGAGGCGCACCAAATCCTTTTACCAAACTGGTTCTTAGAACAATGGATTAATAGGCCCTTTCAACCACCATCCTCAACCTAGAAAGATCACTGACCTAACGCAAGGTGACCAAGAAAGAACCGTAGATACAACGAAGTAGAAGATGGCATTGACCTGTCTTAATATCGCTGAACGCGTCTACACTCCGAAGCTATCTGTTGTTCTTAAGTGGTTTCAAAACAAATGTATCCTGTATCAAAAAGGGGGAAACAAATTGGCAAAATTGTACATCCTGTATTTTCAATAACTGCCAGAATGGGCAAGAACCAGACACAGAATCACTAAGCTTGCAGGTGTTTATTTAGTTTTTAGACAGAGACAGGACAACCTTGCCTATTTTCAATAACTTCCAGAATAGACACGGACCCAAAGATTATGAACAACGCTGTGAAATACTGTTTAAATGAATAATCTGGTTAGTCGTAGTTAATTCAGTTTTAGACCACTGATACATAATTACTACAAAATAAAACCAAAAAAGCTTTCAGTTGCTTGTGATTAACTCATTACTAGCAAAACGGTTTAATTTATAAGGCTAGTTCGGTATTTCCAAAATATTAAAAACGTTTTTTTTTTTATGATCATAGGAAGCCAAAAAAAACTTATGGCACCTAGACGAAAACCATCGCCTCATGACTAGAGGTATTGCTGATACGTTCTGAACTGAAGAACTCAATGTGTACTATATTTTGTCTGTGATTTCACCCGTGTGGTGCCCGGGTAACAGTGAGCCTACATGTTATGCCCTTTCTATCCAAATCGGTTTAGCCGTAATTAATGATTATTAGCAGCAAACAACCAAATATACATACTTTAGCATTTATTAGTAAAACAGAATAGGAAGTAGGATATGATAGGATGCTTAATTGTTTACTAGCACTAAATATAATGCGGAGAAATACGCATGTAACCCGAGTAAGTTATTAGCTACTGTTTACACTTCAAGGGTAGGTAAGTATGGTTAGTATTATTGTAGATATGTGAATGTGACACGCTTCATAACATCTCGAGATTGTATTCTAACAAGGTATGAATTATAACTTTATGATAATGGTAAATATAAGTATTCACACTGTATATTGTCTTTGTGTACCTATATTATTATTTGCTAGGACTCGTATCTACAACATTGATGCAAGAAGGTGCTGTGTTATAGATACCATAGTCCTTGCTCTCATCATCATCATCATCATGGTTACCTACATATTTGTCAAAAAAATACTTTTAGGTTTCAATAAACCCTGATATTAATTTATTTAAAACTTTGGCATTTTATTCTTAGGCGTTATATCTGTTTTACAATTTATTTTGTTGTTTACTCACTTAATCGATAGGTCAAAAACCCATTTTCTGCAATAATTTAATCAGTGCTTGCATTAAACTAGAATTTATCAAACTAAGAGTCAGACAAGACTATTCCATATATTGACCCTAGATAATTTATGGCTACAATTAACTTATAATACAATTTATCACACTAGGTACTATAGTGTACATATTTTTGAGTATGGAGTACTACGTAATTCAGTCATACTAATTCGCAAATAGTTAAATAATTGATGAAATCTCATCGTTATCTAGTTAATAGAACAAGGAAGCTGTCAGATAACTTAGCACACAATCACAAGCGGTTAAACACATTCTGCACATATAACCAACCGCAACCACTCGGCTTTACTTTGAAATGACACTCACCGATGGATCTACGATCGCCTTGACTTCCATAGAACTCGTCCAGCTCCTTCGCGGAACAAAGAGGTGTATCCACTTGGGATGTCTCGTCGAACTTTGAATAATCAACTTCATAGCCTTGTCGCTCCCGATTATACGTAACAAGTTGCAAAAACCTGTGACCCCACATTATTTCACTCGATGTATAACTTGACCGCGCTTGCGTCGTTTGCCCAGTAGACTCTATCGTTCCCTCCAAAATAACTACTATCTCGAATTTTTCTTGCAGAACGTCCGCTGCTGACACTCCATAGAACGGACTCTCCGCATTTATACGGTGCACCATCGTAATCGGCCAAATAAAGAATAGGTTACTATCACATCCATCCGCGTGCAAATCTAATTCCGTCTGGTAGTGGGACAGGAGCTCCCCTTCTTTCGTCGTCCTAGATCGTATCAACTGTGCTCTCACGCTGGCTCCGATTATGTGTGATTTCCGCAAATCGCCCACGCGGAACATTAAGCAGAGCTCGCCATCTCTCTGGCATACTACGGTGTGCTTCGAGAACAAAAGAGTTTGCGTTCTATGCTTGGGACGCGTCATCTTAGCGAACACTATACCGACCATGAACGCTTGGATCATCACACCAACGATACTCTGCAGACACATAATGAAAATTGCTTCTGGGCACTCTTCAGTGGTCGTACGGGAACCGTAACCGATGGTATGCTGAGTTTCGATACTGAACAGAAAACACGAGGTAAAATCATAAATGTTGAACACACACGGTTTCCAGTTTGAGGATTCTTGCATGGGTGGTAGGTGGTCCAGTTCTAAATCTCCGTGCGTGAACGAGATCAGCCACCAGATTAAGGCAAATCCCAGCCAAGAGAGGATGAAAGATAGAGTAAAGGCGAGTAAAGTCCATCTCCATTGAGCATCGACGAGAGTCGTGAACATATCCTGGAGGAATCGCAACCTCCGCTGAGAGATTTTGGACTTGAGGATATTGCACTCTCCATTCTTGAGGACGGCCCGTCTCCTTGTCCTCCGCGTGACTCCATGTCTGTGCGAGCGGCTCCTGCAAACAAAAACACGCGCGCACTGTAATCTATCATACGGACAAGTATCGTTATTTATCTGTGCTCCCGTGAGTGTGAATGTCTAGTTCACGCTTGCATCTACTCGACCTTCATTAATGTTAATGTCGGTAATATATGTCGTCCACAGTAAATAGCTTTCTAATGTAAATGTATTGCAAATTACAACAATTATGAGAGGAGTCATGTAGTTGGCGTAAAGACGGACAAAAGCGACATCGTACAGGTTGGATTCGGTCGGAGATATGGGCTTGGGGTGTCGTGCGTCGACGAACCTCTTGCTGCCCGTGGGGTAGTAGACTCCAGGGGATAGGTTCCCATTGGCGGGGACCGTCTTGATTTTGAGCCACTCTTCAGGTAGGAGCTGGCTCTCCTCACGGCAGGCGGGGGACTCGGGGTCCATGGCTCCGGCGTGCATGGTGCCGTGCGCGCGTCTCACTAGCAGCGGTGCGTCTGCGCCACCATCCCTCGGTGTCGCGCCTCCTGAAGCATCGCGCGCGATAATGGCTCGGTCACGACTGACTCTCTCGTGCCCGCCGACTGTGACGACGCGCTAAATATTGTATAATTGTATCGCGAGATTGTATATCAGAAATTATCAGCTCGCTACGGAAAACAAATTTCAGTTAGTGCCTACGCTGAAGGTACAGGATGCAGTTGTTTTTATTCTGATAGCCTAGCTGGCTGGTTTTGGATGATATAATTGTCGTTTGAAAAGCCCTTGAAGAATCAGCCTGTAACCAAATAGACCCGTTGTTTTCATAATAATTACAGTTAATGTAATTAATAAGTATTTTTTTTTGATTTTACAATGTAAAATAGATCGTTCATTTTAACTAGGTTGGTTTCTTATTTATGTTCTTTTGTTCTGTTTATTTACGCTTTATGCTGTTGATACACTGCGACCCCTTATCGCAATAATATTATATATAAATTCGATAAATGCATCTGCATTGAGACCCTATTTAGATGTAATTAAAAGTATATACTATCTACTACGAATGAGTCCTCATGAGCCGAAGTTTTCTATAGAAAAGCTCCCATAAATATAACATTTTACTAGATACAATATTTATTTTTAAAAATCAAAAATCCGAACTTCATGCAACTTATTCTTCCGCACTAGATAAAATAGATTTAAAATAAAAATACTTATTTGATTTATCATCCTGACAATCCTGACAACAACAGAATGTTGCGGGATCCTGCCGCGAGACATATGTTTGTATCATCTGCAAATGTTAGTCTCGTATCTGGGAGTTTTCTATGTATAATATGTATGTATTTACAAAAAATTTATGTATTTGTAAATAAGTAGTATATCAGTCATGTAGTTTCCATAATACAAGCTCTGCTTAGCTTGAGGCTAGATGATGCTGTGTGAAAAAGTCCAGCATTATTAATTACTTCTGTATTTATCCCCTACACAAGAAAAGTCCAGAGACTATGTATAAAGGATCACAGTGTCATCGGGGCATGTACAAATTATTATTTTTCAGGAATAAAATTCCAATATGAAATTTTATCTCCAATTTTTAACAACGGAGCATCAAAGTATTGTGTAGAGGCGAGCCATGTTTTCGTAGAAGATAGCTACGTACGTGCGTAGGGAGTTGCTACGCTTAGGAATATAAATTCTATGATTCTAAATATAGGTCTGCTTTTTAGACACATACTTTAACTTATTCTAGTGGATGTGGCTCATTAAATTATAGTAAAACTGCAACATCCTGTACAAGTAATGAAAAGCACCTTTTCATTAAAATAGCTAATTTGACAGTGTGCGAATTGGTCTAATGCGAATCTTTTACTCACTAATTTGTTGTTCTCGACCATTTTCATGAAGGTCAAATAAGGTTCTAACAGCATAATTGGAGCTTATTAAATTGGTGTACCTACACACCTACCAACAATTATGTCATCTATGAATCAGTATCCCTGCCGATATCTCAAGACAAATGAAATGAATCGTTGATAAAATTATCTCCGAAATTGGGTTTTTTATTCGCTGGCGTTTTTATTTCAAAGATTATGGAGCACCTAGCTTTGCATTATTATTAAGAAGGGAGGAAAACATTTGCATACAAAATGTATCCTGGCTTAAATGGTTAGGGGCAAGTATATACATGTTGATACAGATAAAATGGTATTTTCAGTAAATTAATTATCACCACGCCTCCATGTAAATAATTTAGCACGATTTGTATAATATTGATCCTGTAAATACGCGACACTTCGTGATCATGGAATCAGCACCTGTCCGATGACATTTTTTTCCGTTTCACGTCATCAGTTATGTTATTGTTTGCCAACTTTGACAAAAAAAGGGTCTGTGTTGACTAAACCGCACTTTCGTGCGGTTTTTTTTTAATTAATGAAAATACTTTATTGTACACCACAAGATAACAAAATAATCAAAACCTTAATATAACTAAAAGTACAATAGCCGGTCTTATCGCTTAAAATCTCTTCCAGACAAACTTGGGATGGTGTGGAAATAATGCAACTGTGAGAATGGTTGGCGGTGAACGTAATTATTAAATTCAAGAGGAGAGTTTATACCTACTGTGCTGGTGGTTATCTTAAAATTCGGAGATTATTTACTCAAAACTAAAGCTGAGTTTCATTTAATTACGAGTATGTCATCCAATTTTGTCTCTGAATTAATATAATTTCGGAAAAGTTGGCGTCTTTGTTGAAAATGTTATTTGTTGACGCACTGATAAAATAGAGGTACTCTAAAATAATAAGAAGTACTGAAGGGTATAATTCCCTGTGGAACTACGAGTACTATGTTACCATAACACCCAGACTCAAAATAAATATCTGCAGAACATACAAACATTTGTCCTGCACTGGGAATCGAACCCTCTTACATCGCAACACTAGAGGTCGTCAATTGAACAATTTGAACGATAGTATTTGACTACCTCTGTGGCGCAATGAGCGAAGACCCGCCTGAGACGCAGAAGGTTGCGGGTTCAAATGTTTGTATGATATGCAAATATTTGTCTCGGGTCTGGGTGTTTTCTATGTATTGTTACTTTAACTGGTATTATTATGTCAGTATTTACAAAAAAAAAATTATCTAAGTAGTATATCAGTCATATGGTTCCCATAACACAAGCTCTTCTTACTTTAGACTTGGATGCTGTGTAAAAAAAGGAACAACATTATTTATAATTTATTATTATTATTTATTATTATCAAATCAATGATTTCGTAACGACGCATTCTAATATTTTTACCTCATTATTCGTGCTCAATCCTCAGCCAGCTACAAACAAAACTCATAGTGATGATAATCCACGTATGTGACACCTTCGCTTTTATTTGTTTCATAGTTATTTACATAAAGGTGTAGAATAGTTGATAGACTAGAGCGTTTACTTGTACCTACTGAACGCGCAACTAAATGGATATAATTTACAAAGACAGGTTGGCAATGTTCTTAGCCCTTTATTGAAGAGACCGTACCCTCGTAATACTACAATATCAACCATTTTTCAAGAAGTGCACTAACCTTCTTTGATAGGTATGTGGGAATTTATCGTGATGCGTATTTGTTCGTGTCTGCGTTAGTAATCGATGACCGTACAATTTTTACTTATCGTAAGATTGAAATGAGTTCACCGAACTAGTCTGCAACCCTATAGAATGCTTTTTGTAGTTAGAGTTACAACTATTATAAGTAAGTGGCTTAAGTGTATACACATTAATATTGAGCTGTACGGAAATCCCCACGTTTTATTATTGAAACTGTCTAAGCTAATATTTTAAGTCATATACCCCCAATATTATCTCATAAACATAGCTCGAACCATAAACATAAAATTTTATGAAATACAAATACATTATTACGACTTAAAAATTACACCTACTATACAATTCTATTTTTATGTTAAACGTTGCGGGAAGAAGGTGAACGTAACCCGTTGTCATTCGTCTTAGCACTGTTTTGAGGAGACCTATGTTCAGTAGTGGACGTCTACAGGCTGTTGACTGTCTACAGGCCGGATTATTACGGGTGATGATGAGGATGATTACGGGCAACCTAAAGTGATCAACTTACATTAGAATAGTAGCTAACCCGACCTGATATTTCGGAATATTATATTTGTGGTAGATGCTCAGACCACGTTTAAAAATCTAATATTATTTTAATGTGCAATTAACGCCCTTTACATAATCTGATATTTATTTCGCACCATTTACCCCCACATCTCTATATATAGTATATAGTTTACAGTAAGTAAATGACTCGCCTAACGCAGAGTATATTTAGGATAGTTATTTCAATATTCGAATGGTATTCTTTCACATCACTCTTGTATGGCTTAGCCTTAGTTTAACTAGTTCCTAACGCATTCTTCTAAACACTAACATATAATTAGGTTTATTTTCTGACCAAAGATTTTTTTTCGTGCAACCTTTTTTTCTTATTTGAAACCAGCAATAAATGTTTAGTTTAAGAATGAATTCATAATATAATTAATTTTATAATTAAGCGTTACACCGTTTCAGAAAGTTTGATCCGAAGCTCAGAAATTATACTGGGTGTGGTAAGATAGGGCTCTCAAATAAAATCCAATCCTTTGTTAGGAAGTGTGACGCGCGTACACCTTGAAACCTCTTTGGAATAGCGGGTATCAATTGGCCAGGCGGCAGGCAGTCAAAGATGTCAAGTATCCAACCTACTTGGGATCGCGAGGACCTGCGGTGATATAATATTATCTGTGACAGAGCCATGCATGGCTGGAACCTATTGAACATTGTACATGAGAAAATTATAAAGGCATGTTATGTAATTTTGTTTTATTTGATCTTAATTCTAGGAAACGTTATAGCGTATATAGAGTTTTGAATTTTATTTCCCATAACTATTTGGTGAAAATGTGGACACCAGTAATAAATTCGTTATCATGAAAGCCTGTGTCGTGGAAAGGTTCTGAAGACGCGATTAATCAAGATTACGTTTACCTATCAGTGTTTACAGATTTTCACAGACTTAACAGATTAACTGGATATCCTGACTTCAAATTGTTTGCTCTATTTGAGGGCATTGGATGTGTCATTTTTGGAAGTTAAAGTGGGTGGGCATAAAAGTCTATACCACTTCAAACTTGATAACATTAGAGCCAGGATAACATAGCCGTCAAACTAAGTAATTATTTTTTATCATCCGCGATGCAAGGATCCAGGTAAATGTATTTGGGGTAAGGGGTTGTTTGTTATTTCATTCATGTGTGGGTAATGTTTGTTTGTGTAAATGTAAAGTAACATTTTTTCTTCAAAACTCCTTAAATGATTGTAATTTGGTTTCCGCAATCGTTTTGTTTGACTTCAAGGGTGGTTCTGAGATAAGTTTTAACAAAGTATCTTGGTAGGTACTTCTAAAGTACCTTGGTAGGTACTTTAGAACGATAAAATTAGGTCTAACTTCTACCTATTTTTTTAGTAGCGAAATATTCACATACACTATTAGTCGTACATTAAAATCCTCGACCAGACATACCTTGTCACTCCAATGAGTTATGAGAAGAACAAAACTAGAACACACTTGGTCAACAAAGATAATGTCTTCTTTATCACTTCACTATTTGCGTCTACGGCGCATTTTCGTTGACTTGATCCTACCGCATTTTATTTTTCCTCAAATACACCAAATATTTAATACACATGGACAAAACTTAATTTTCCGCTTGTTCTAATTCCAAACCTTTTTTATTGTACACAAAACAACATTCCTGAATTCGATTTTCAAACAAAACCGCGAAATACAGCAAAGAGGTTATTAATATATCGTCCTATATTTAAATGATATATCGGGCACTAACTGAAACCAATATGCGAATAACGCACATTTTTCACAAAACTATTTCGATAAGTAAAACTTATCTATTTTACACTGATTAGATACGACGCCTCAAGGATATGATTCACAATAGGTACTACAACAAAAGACCCTGTATGTAATTCTTTGAGAATCAGGTATGTGTTCTGTGCTGGATGCATGGTGTCGAAAAATTATACAATAGGTACAATCCACTCGTAATGAAAATTTTAGTTTATTAGTGGCCATAGATTAGTGGATTAAGTTTTTTTAAAGAGGTATGTCAACGTCAATAATTAATCACTCAAGTATCAATATCAATTTTATTAAAAATGTTTAAATGTAGTACTCATATATATCAGTCATGTAGGTCCCATAATACAAGCTCTGTATTATTCTATCACGTCAAAACGTCAAAGTGCGTAAATGTTTGTAGACTACGGGACGTTATTATTGTATATAAGATTTCTCCAGTTAAATAAAAAAATAATAACATCCATCCCCTAGCCGAACACTAAATGCCAGGTATTGGAAGACTTTTCACCCCATGACCATGAATGCTACTGTTGCTCCACAACCTACTGATTGAAATAGTACTCGATTTTGCGCACAATCGTTTCTAGAATCGGCCGTCTAAGTCATAGATTACCTAAAAAAAGTAAACTTTACCTGCAAGTATCCTGCCGGTAGACAGTAGTGCTCTGCCCTATCGAACTGCTGTAGGTCGGTATCCTGTGGAGACTGCTCGAAGGGTGTATATACGGCGCCTTGAGGAGCCCGCTCTGAGAGTAGCCCAGCATAGGGGTATCTACTACGGAGCTGTCGAACGCGCAGCTTGTCTCATCTGTCTCCTCTTCTATGAGGCCAGGTCTTTGAAAGAAAATATATCACTTGTAGGGTTGGTAATGTTCTATGCATTATATCAAACAATAATAATGTCTGCTGCAAAAACCACATTTTTGCCCACAATCTAACTTTGGTCACAGTCTGCTATTCCTATTTGGCTTCAGAACCTTAAAATACAAATTCAGTATTATTACATTATTTGCTTAAAAACTTCCATAGAAAAACGTAGGTAATCATTTTTCGTAAGCTAAAAGTACCTAAGGAAATGAATTATATAAATATTACTTAATCTTTACAATAAATAGGTTTCAGGCCAAGTCACTGGCCTACAGGATGGTTAAAAAAGAAGCGTGCACTCGATGATTGAACGAACATAAGTAAGAAATTAAGATATTACACCTGTAAAATATCTTCCCAGCAGAAAGCCTCGGCTTCTCCTTGTGGTTTTCATCAGCATTTTTTTCCACCCCCTGCATCTCGTACGATGAGGTCGGCTCCATCTTGGCGAACTGTCAGAACACAACCCTTGTCGTGAACCGCTGTATGATGTCTTTCATCGCACTGGTTTCTATTTCAATCATTGCTGCTCTTCGTGAACTATCGCTGTTTACCTGGAAAAGAAAAATAGTTTATAGTTCAACAAGGAACTAAAACCAGCCATTTTATACGAGATGTTTAGATTGGACTTTTCTTTTAGATTGCGAGAAATTAAATAACAAGGTATGTATTACAGTAAAAATTCTAGAGATGTGGCGAAATATTAACTTTGTTTGAAATGTCTTCTTGTAACGATCGCCAAGAAACGTTAGTGCAGCAGTGTAGTCACAGCCATTGTCAAAAGAAAAATTCAAATTAAACAAAACATTCTGTACTTATATTTTGTTAAAAGAAATTATTTCAAAAGTGGAACATCGAAAAACCTTATTTTTATAAAGGAACATTAATGTTGTAAACTATTGACAATAACGACTAAATATTTAAAAAAAACTTTCGTCCCTTGTGTTTAAAAAATACAAAGTTATAAAAAATAACTATAACTTTTTATAAAAATGTAATAGTAACTTATGTCCTCTCTTGCATGGTACTGAGTTGATTCTTTACAAGCTTCTGCCCTCAACTTCTCACGTTCAATTCATAATGAAAATTCCTTACTTTTATGTGGACCTATTCCGAGTTACGATGAAATATTAAGTGTAAATTAATACCTACAGGTGACTCCATCTATGAGGGACTTGCAGTAAATACTTTTCAGCGATCCGAACCCTAGGTACAAAAGTGACATCTCGTGACGAGTAGCTAAACTTTTCAACGTAAATAAATTATTTATTAGGTAGGTATTATACTGCAAGTTAATTTTATTGCAGTTGTAGAATGGTATCATAAAATAATTGTTAATGTTTGGAATGTGAACATAACCACTTCAAGATTACAAATACAGGCACCTACGAGTACAAATTAGCACTGACCTCATTTTGAAGAGGTTTCATAGAAAACTCATTGATACTCTGTATCTTTGGCTCGAGTAGGAACCTGCTAGAAGTCCATGATATGCCACTTCACTACTTTAATACATATGCCATTTGATAGTAAAAGATTCAGAAACAAACTAATTTGGTAATCGTTAATTTTTATCATTAATTTTCTCATATTTTTGTTTAGATTGATTATCGTTTTATGTTTATAAAAAACTAGTTTTTACAATATTTGAAAAACCCCCTATATGATGTGCATCATCGATTGCAGCGCCCCCTAGTGACTTAGTGATAAAACCTCTCTAAGAACCATACTTGAAGACATACAAACCGATTGAATAAAACCACATTACAGTCCGATAGCCGTTTTACGGCACGTTTTACACGTTTTCGTAGAAGGAAATGTTGTTTTATGAATAAAACAAAATATATTTAGGTAGACCAATATTTTGTAGACACTTGGCCCGCAATAGCTCCGATTATGAATCCGAATTTTATTTATTTCCTGATTCCATCCAAAACTAGGCCCCAATTTTAATGACAAGTATAGTATTGAAACATCTAATAGGATCGGACTATTATGAGTATGAGTTAGAAGTGATGACAA
Source organism: Perizoma affinitatum (assembly GCA_961405105.1). Classification (NCBI taxonomy): domain Eukaryota; kingdom Metazoa; phylum Arthropoda; class Insecta; order Lepidoptera; family Geometridae; genus Perizoma; species Perizoma affinitatum. The sequence continues at coordinate 5,190,374 of OY560199.1, forward strand.
ATTATATACATATCTGAGGTATTCCACAGTGCACAAACTATTATTCAATCTGACCGTCCTTGCACTCATTAGGATGTTGTCGATCTCCATACTGTCAGACGTCTTATATCCTCCCTCCCACTTTATTGCGGAAAACTGAGAAACTGCTCTATTCCGCGTTCATAAACTTGAAAAGGATGCGAATAAGATCACTCAATTTAACACTTAAGCTTTGTTGCTCATATCAGTTGGATGGAGTGTGCGCTCGGTTAGCTAAAGTGGCGCTTAAATATCTAATTATGAAGCTTCTCTTTGCATTTTAGTTGGCTTTTTGGAAAACATTGCTTGATTTTTGCATGAAACTGTAGTCAGTTAGGTTAGATTCGAATCACACTAGGATAACCCCTGTGTCGTTGGTTTCATGAACTACGAATACCGTGGTACCAAAACACCCCGACCAGTAACAAATAACTGCGGGACATTCGAACATTTGTCCCGTATCGAGAATCGAATCCGCACTCTTGCGTCGCAGTTGGCTACTTGCCCGCGGCGCCACCGAGGTCATCTATTCAGAGGGTAAGGCCGGTTTGCACTTTGATTGATATGTGCGAGTGATAAATGCAGGTGCTTAGTACTAAACACGATAACTGGGAGTGATCAACTAGAATCGCTTACTATATTTCTTAAGAGTCCTGCCTTCATCTTCATCTTGCATTTATATACCCTAAATAGGTGTTGCGTAAACTGCTTCCGTTTACAAAAAAAATATACAGTACTAGTAAGTAGACTGCAATTCACGTTAAATTGCAATTATTTTTTTTATTATTTTTGGATTTTCTAGCGATTTCTATTTTTTTAAGACTATGAATGTATAAAGAGAAAATATTGCATTTTTTTTTTCATAGTCATAGCTATGAAAAAAAAAACTTTCAAGGGCTGCAACTTTTTTATCTAAGTGTACTTGTTTTGGTTCTATATTTTATACTTACAACATTTACGTACACAGTAGTAGAAACATATTTTAGACCCCGAAACCCCCGCAAAGCATCATCTCATGAATTTATAAGATTTCTATATGACGGGATGCGACAAGATTTAATAATTCATTGAATTAAACTTTCGTCATCCGGAGTGCATAATAATATTCCATGGGATCCTCATCGGCCAATTCATAGAAGTTGGTGTCTACCGCCATGAATGTAATTTCAACTTATCCACTCTCGTACTTAATTATAGCTAAACATTATTAAATACTATCCTACAAGTACCATGCACTAATTACTCGCAAAAATCGATAATCACCTACACTAACCAAAATGCAAGCCTACCTTACAACGTGCCATCATTATTGAAATCCTACTTTATACTTTTGGTCCCATATTTTGCCTCTTTAAAAAGCAATGTGTGCCAACCATATCACAATCTGCAAATCAGCAGTGTCTACCTGAACGTGAAGGTCGATTGCAATTGCCGCTTACGTCCAGTAATTAATAGTGAGTTTGTGACCCTATTCCAATGCTGGCTATTATCGGGCTCATCAGCACATCATACCTAGGTGTGTGACTAGCAAGGTATAAGCACTTACCCTCTTATTCATAATCACTCACCAACTTTAGCAGCGTGCTAAAAGTTGTCTGCCTTTATTCTATGTTTAGTGTTAGAAAAGGACAGGAGAGTAAGCGACCTGCTAATTTAGCAAGTGATTATGAATAAGAGGGCAAGTTTCTAGCATTCATTTGGTCAGGATTAGGGATGGGCGAATGTCTTATACAATGTCGAAAATCCACCTAAAACGTATAAATACGTTAGACCACAAAGTTTTGGTACAAAGTAGGTGGTTCACCACAAAGGTTTAATGACATTTTATAAAGAAGGTAAATTTTTAATACAGGATTGAAGAAATATATAGCGCTATGTTCACAAGTAGTTTCTGTATGTTGGCATAATCAATCACCTCAAATTATAGAAACTCTAGGTATTATAAGGTATTATAATATGTATGTATACTTTCTGACCACTGAACATTCGAAGGACCTCCTGTGACTGTTCTGTGCTTCTGACGATTGTACAGTTAACATGAATCAACTAGATATGTATACAATTTAAAAAAAAACTCTTGAATGTATTAAAAAATAAGTGCATGAATTCTAGATCCTTATTTTCAGATAGTAAAAATAAATAAACCACAACGTAAGTAGAACTTGTATTATGGGAACTACATAACTGATATCTTACCACTTAAATACTTTTGTAAATACATACGTATTATACATAACCGAGACAGATGTTTGCAGATAATACAAACATTTATTCCGCGGTGGGAATCGAACCCACAGCCTTCTGCGTCTAAGGCGGGTCTTCGTCCACCACGCCACAGAGTCGTCAATAAATTGTAACGATATGACGTAACATGAGGTATTAAACTCAACTCAGTCCCTCGAAGTTAACTGCTGTCTGTGTATATACAACCACTAGCTATTGCCCACGGCTTTGCCCGGAAAAAGGTAGCCGATGAAAAGTAGCGTTTGTAATAAACTCATATTTTTACCCGTTTTTTCATCTACTTAGGTACGTTACAAAATAGCCTTCACGAAAAGTCATTTTATTTTAACAGGATATTAAAATATGTATTATCATGTTCAAATCAAATACTAGGCAAGACTAAACTCTAACTAGACTAAGATATAGGCTACTATGTCTACCCTAAAAGTCCATTCCAAATATTGGTGAAATAATTTTGAAATCGGTTGAGTAATTTCGGAGTTTACCCCCTACATACAAACTTACCAACTTTACCTCCTAGTAATATTAGTTTAAAGTACCTATAGATAAAATAAATCCAAGTCACCTACAATTAATAACTCAAGTGAAACGATCGAAGTGACGTGAATTATTGATAATACTACGCTCAATTTAAAATTATTATATCTGGAAGGCTATGTTGACATCTAACTTGACTTGTATACTTGTATACGAGAGTCTTGAAGGTTCTACTTGGAGGATTTATTTACTTTGTTTTATGCTTATTCTGCGAGCGCGAGCCTCTATGATATTATAGGGATCCATATGCAAAGTCCATTCTCTACCACTATATAGTTGATAAGCACTTATTGGTTAATTTTGACAGGATACACAGTGTTGACCAGATATACCATAAGTTTTTAGTTGTATCACGCAGGGTGGCCAAGAAAAAGCCGCTGACACAAAGAAGTAAAAGAAGGATTTCAACCCTATAATATGTATCATTTATCAATTTCTATTCAAACTGGGTGTTTTTTTTGTAATATGTATGTATTTATAAAAAATATAAAAGTAATATATCAGTCATGTAGTTCCCATACATGACTGATACACAACAACACGAGCTCTGCTGACTTTGGGGCTAGATGATGCTGTGTGAAAATGACCAGCATTATAATTATTATTTAGTTATTAATTATATGAATGACCTATGAGACCATCTGAACCAGCCGGTACAAAAAACACCAGACAGAGAAAACCCACCAAATTATCAAACTCTATTAATTTAGTTATTATTATTAATTATTATATTAAAGCCACGCAAGCTAAAAATACGAAGAACATAAGGGCTCTAGACTAAGTGCGTTACTTATTTATATATTTTTTTAAATAATTGCATAACCAAATACTGCTTTGCCTCTTTCTAATATGGTGTCATTTAAAATTTACCAGAAAAAAGTAAAACACTGTTTAGGTGAACTACTTTTCAAAATCTTCGTAAGGCCCTCCAAGCGAGGTAACCGTTTTAATGATTTAATTTTGTAATCCCGGGAGTCTCCTCATTTTCACTTTTCAAACAGAAACTAAAATTACAATTATATACCCGAGTAGGTTTATCTTTCAAATGCAGAATCACAGTTTACCGAAAGCTATTTTCCCAGGTAATATCCCTGAACTAACCGGCAATAATCGAGTAAATTATGATAGTTTAACATGTACCATCGCTTTCCAACAGTTATTATGACTAACCACAGATGTGCCACAGATCAAGCATAGAAGCAAAACACAGAATGCCTATACAGGTAAGTACTAGAATACAGATTACGACACAGTTAGTACATAATCCACGAACACAATCGTTAAATAGTTGAACTGTTTGATTGTGCCATGATAATAGCCATTACCACGTTACATATTAATGTCATTTCGTCATACATACAGATTTTATGAACACGATATTATGGTAGAACAGTAGGTAACTGATTTTGGTAAAATAGGGCTAATTTGAAAAGGGGCTTTTGGTTGATAGTAATGTTTCATAGAGATGAGAGATGCGAAATGAATATACATTTGGCGGTTTAAATGGTTTTGTATCCAGATGACCTTAGTATGGTTAACCATGTGTTGTAGCAATCAGATATGAAAGTAGGTAGGTACCTACGTTATAGAAGTTACATTGGATGTATGGTTGGCTAGAAGTGCGGGCCGTAGCGTAGAGATTTTCCTTTTAATTCTGGACATTGGTACTTGACTCAGCTTGATAAATTTGGGAAGCTTAAAACAATCAACTAATGAAATAATATAATAACCTAATGGACGGGTATAAGAAACTGCATACACTATACCTACCAAAAATTTTTTTTGACTATTTTAATAATATGCCTATTAAACATATTTATGGTAAGTTTATCTGTGGGTATATTATAAAGAGATAAAGTTTGTAAGTTTGGATGTAAGTACAAGGAAATCTCCAAAACAATAAATTCGTGAAATCATCTGATTTCAAATATGTCTTTACCAACATTTAGAATGGACCTTTAGAATGGATAGAGGCTGTATATTATCTCAATAAATATAAAAGGGCTTTACGAGGACATCAATATTGCAACGGATGTCGACGAGAAAACGGTTAAACGCATGCGTTTTTAACGAACGCTGCCTGGAGATACTTTAATACTTTTTTTAAAATGGCAAAGCGGTAAAGCCGAGATCATTTAGCTAATGAATTTATATAACAGCTTTAATAAATCGTTTATTGACTTACTTGTGAACTTTAGTATCAACAATTTACTTAACGTACTTAAAACGAGTAGTAAACGACATAAAATGAGTTGAATGTTAACTAATTTATTTACTGAACTTTAATTTCAAAGTTGCCACAGGTACATCGGGGGATCTGTCAATAATTATGTGCTGCGTGATGGTATTCTTGATTTAAAACTACTCAGGCATTATCAGGGGGCCAAGATGACTTCCTTAGTTCTCCAAATTGCTAAATCGCCTAGTGACACTGGCAATGCCTAAAATTTATTGCAACACACTGTTCGGGAATAAGAACAGGCAGGAAGTGCCTATTTCGGGACTCAAGACCCCCCGCTTCGCTGATAGCCGATCCACTGATATCGAAGGACCGTTTCGAATTCAAATCTGGGTCTAAGTTGTTATGTGAAAGGCTATCTAGCCCTTTATTTGTAAAAATGCTCACACCGAAGTTACATACCATTTTTTTTAAACTAATTTGATTAAGTATATTTGCGTGAGATAGTATGTTATTTTCATTCATACAGTCGCTCCCAATATTTTGGTGCAATATTTTGTACCTACCTAGATCTGGATCAAATGGATGCCCTCAACTAACGAATTAATATTGTGAGTCAATCCTAGATTAGATGTCACGGCACACCACACACATTTGACATTTCACCTGCCTACCTCGGTCATGCTCATTTTAAATTGAACGTGAATATATGTTGAGAAACACACCGCATTACTTTTTTTTTTTTAATGTTAAGACTTTCTCTCTTGCCCGTTTTGATTAATTTGTTTTCTCAATCTGCAGTCTGGGTACTCTACGTAATACAATCTATGATCTATAAAAATGATTGTTGTGCATGCCCGATTGATGGAATAGTAGATGTCTGTTTGCATAGATTTGCAAATAGATCCTCAAAGGTCAGGTTGCTTACCGATAAACTTGAAAAGGTATATATATGTACCTATCTATGTAAATAAGATCTACCCAAGTAAATATTAGATCTAGACTGCTGGGATTGTATCTATAATAGGAAAAATATACTTTACCTCTCTATTAAGAAGTAGGATTACTTCAATATTGGTTTCATTTGTTATACATCCTTCATAAATTAAAGTAGGTAGAGAGAAAGATAAAATAAATCTTTTGCACTTACATCAGTAACATAGGTAATTACGTTAAATAATAGTTAAGTATGCAATATACAAAAAACAAAACGAAGGCTAGTCTTAGGACATACATAGATAACTAGTACTCTGGCAACCTAAGTATTATTTTATTGTTCCTCGACTTGTCACCTTTATGAAATTCAAATGAGCTGACAATGTTTAGCATTTAGATACCTTCTCAAAGCCTGCCAAGTGCTTGCAAAAAGTACTTAGACTTAATAGGTAATACTTAATATTCATAACTAAACTATTCAGATTTCTCTAATACGCTAAAATGCCAATTCCCAAACTCCTTCAAACCTCATTTTGGATTAAGCAGTTCCTATCCTACTCAATTACTAGGTGCTTCTTACCACATCATAGTACCACTCTAGCTAGAGGTCTCTTCAGGAGAACTTCCTGCCCGTTGTATCGATAATTTTCTCCATTGTTAGAACATCACTATCGTTACCACATCTGATTTGAAAGCGGAACCGTCAAAAAGTTCGTTGGCGCGCAAACGGTTTCAGCTTTTTGTGAACCGTTCTAATTCAAACTTTCAAATGGTATTATTTAAAACTTTGTTCTTTATGGCCAGTTCATGACTAGGGGTGTCACTACGTGTGCGTCGACCGCCAGGATTGCGAGAACTGCCTGTCAGAAACGTGTACGGTTGCCTCTCGTTTGTCAATGTACCTAGTCCAATTGCGAGTCGCGATTATTTGTTAACTGGCCACGCGTTCGGAAACAATTGACGGGGTTTGCTTTGCTGCAGATAAGATTTTACATAGATATACCGTTTCACATGGTCACAATATAGGAAAGGTCAATGGTGTATGCTCGAAAATCGGAAAAGGAAGCCCAACTACGGCCTGCAGCTGATAATCATGCTAGCCTAGTCTATCAAACAAAGAACTCAGAAATAAGTAGGTACTTAAATTTTTTAAAGAAAAGAAAAATAGAGCACGACACTATCTACACCGCTTAAAATGACTTGAACCTTTCAATGGGTATTTTTACCATGCTAAGCCCTATACAGCTTTGATAGAATAAGCAAGTGTAAAGCCTACTCGGTCTACCCACACTAAAAACCATTACACAATTGTGATTGCTAGCCTATTTCATTGTCATCGACATCGCATTTTGTTGTTTATATCTGTCAATCATTCATAACATCTTTAGGTACTATCCAATCCAGCATTCTTAGACCCGTCGATACGCCCCTTTTTGCTCAATACCTCAAATCAGCTAAATTTTGATGGAGGTCCGATTATGCTAAGCTTACTGATTGTATGGAAGATGACTAGTAGTGTACCACTAGACCCAGTGAAAGTGACTGTAGACTTAAAATATATCTGAGAGTCCGGCATACCAGAGAGTGGGCGAAAGGTTGCAATGGTAGGAATCCCGGTACGGCCGTTTGACTATCGATGCCATATGTCCAGTCCTGAGAGATTGGGTGCACTTGGAATACGGAGCTTTCACTTTTCTATTGATGCAGGTACTGTCTGGGCATGGATGTTTGGGACGGTACTTGCATCGAGTTGTAATGAGAGAAGTTAGCCCAACCTGTCAGCAATGCGATGCCCCAAGGGATACGGCACATGGGGTATGAGGACACCTACCCCTGCATTGTACTAGCCTCCTGCCCCGGAGGATGTCTTAAATATTCCAAACCATCCTGCCCCACAAGCGGGGACCAAGAGGTCCGACAAAGGCGGGCGATCACCGACAGGGCCGCGGTCGAACCCGACCGGGAACCCGTAGCCCTGTCCAGTGCTAATGCGGCGTCAAACGAGTCATCTCATGACGATTGGTTTGACGCATTAGCACTAAGGTGAAAAACAAAATATCGATGGGTTTTTAATATCTTTGGTAGGTATACCACCATCCACTACCACTTTGTTAGTGGTTTGATTGGTGAGCCCGACACACCCCCTCGTCTCTCCTCAATACCATAACAATTACCGGTTAATACTATCTAAGTCACCGACCTCTAGGTCAAGTTTGTCAGCTCCAAGATGTGATGCAATCGGTGTGAGTGCATATTCTTAGTCCACGATCAAAATTGAAACTTCCTCATAAGTCCATAGGTGTTCTTGTAGAAAGGAAACTAAATAAAACCTATGTGACGAAACAATTTAGATTTACCCTATCGGAAGTTATACTAGTCCACGAACCGTAGTGTGGTCTGCGTGCCATAACCATTTCATGTAGGTAAAAAGCAACCATGTAGTTACCACTACATACCACTTTAGTAAATAACTAGACTAAATGAAGGGTGCTTTGACTGTCCATGATATTCGTCATCGACGACCTCAGTGGCGCAGTGGGCAAAGGCCCGCCTGAGACGCAGAAGGTTGCGGGTTCGATTCCCGCCGCGTGATCTGGGTGTTTTCTATGTATAATATATATAATTTACAAAAAAAAAATATAAGTATTATATCAGTCATGTAGTTCCCATAACTCAAGCTCTGCTTACTTTGGGGCTAGATGATGCTGTGTGAATAATGTCAGCATTATTATTATTATTGTTAATGATTGTGTCTGTACATATCTACTTAAAAAACAGTTTATTAAGCACTTGGTTCTACCCCCTAAATATATAAAGATCTAAAAGGACATCACACAAAGGACATATTATATATCTACCTACGAGTATTTCAACTAGAGTAACACATTTATACAGGTTACCAGGTAGCGTTTGGCAATTACGCATCATTGCGGCTGGTGACATGACAGATGGCCTGCCGTGCCGTTCAAGAGCAAGACCATTATCGAATTAAACTCCCCGCCTGGATGCTCTTTCCTCTGTCATGGCCGATGCTCTTTCCTGCAGAATGGTTATCCCTACTGACATGATACCGATTATGCGCGATGAGTGTCGCGCATAATCGCTTACCTACTTTAATCTGTAAGACTGTAAGTGAACCGGAGGCTTTAAAATTCCTCAGGTTGACCTATAATAATGTACCTAACATACCCTATGTTAGTTCCATCTTGTCCTGCGCTGTCAGATGTTTTTAGGTGAATAATGTCGTAGTTTGTATATTTACTGGGTATATAGCAAAATAACGGGGCTCTCAAGGAATATATATTTTTTTTAATTGGAAAGATTTGATCTCATCAAATCAAATCGTAGGTATTTTTAAGAATCCTCAAAAAAACTGCATTTATCATACACTTTCTTGGAAGTGATTAATGTAATAAAGTCTGACTGATACGTTGAAACGACGAAAAGTACCTACTGGGTACTTTGAAAAAGGTAGGTTTTTATATTTACCTGAAATTAAAATTACTTACTTACTAATTAATTCATTACTTTACTTTTATCGCATATAATTAGTACTCATAGATTAAATATTATAAAAATCAAAGCCATTTTAATCATGATGAAATAAACAGTTAAGAATGATTTTTTATTCCATATCATCAAATGATTGTAATGTACTACACAAAAACCTACCGACTATCTAAAATACCGAATAGTGTTTTATGATTTATAGACAACGATTGTTTAATGCACTTCGTATTTTATCTGTTCAATAATATAATAGTGTTTTTGAAACAAAACTCGCTAAATTGCAATTGGCTGTATCTTGTACATGAAAATTTTCTTGTTCAAATATCTTTATCGGCACTGTTTGATAGAGGTTTAAGCACATCATCAGCGGTTTACTGCGGAAGTCTTCATGACAGTCACAAACGAGACGAAGTGCGAAACACATTTGAGTAGGATCTAGTCATTTAGAGCTCAATTGATGCCTAGAAACACGGAATGAAGCCTCCCGACAAGGACTCGCTAAATTCCAGTAACTATAAATCAGTTGTTGTGGAAAAAGCTAAGGCTAAATCAAATGGAAATGGAAAGCATTTTTGTAGGTGAGTTAACAAACTTTTATTTTGCTACGTCGTTCGTAGAACCTGTGTAGAGGACCTCTCACAACCCCCTTAAATTACACCCACCACCTCGCTATATAACAATCTACTTTAACTATCTAATATTTTATGACAGGCAACACCGTCACAAGATTTCAAGTCAAGGAAGAAAAGCTGAGCGCGTAGTCTTCAAATCCGGGCTACTAAACTTAGAAAGATCGAAAAAGTTCAAATATCGCGTGTTCCCGGATATTGTAGCAGCATTTGTAGAAGCTAGATGGCGCTGGACTCTATCCTACTGCACCTTCACTTATATCTTCATTTGGGTCTTCTTCGCGGCTATTTGGTGGATCATCCTTTACGCTCATGGTGACTTCGAGCCGGAACATTTGCCACAAGCAAGCAACTCTACAGATTGGACGCCTTGCGTAAAAGAAATCTACGGTTTCACTTCGATATTCCTCTTCAGTATAGAAATCCACACAACGATCGGTTACGGAACTAGGACCATAACTCTTCAATGCCCATCAGCTATGTTGACGATGTGCTTAGAGAGTATTCTTGGAACGATTACGCAATCTTTCATCGTGGGAATCGTGTTCGCTAAACTGACACGACCGAAAAACCGGGCGCAGTCTCTCCTTTTCTCTAAAAACGCCATTATAAATCAGAGAAATAAGAATCTTTGCCTCATGTTCAGAGTCGGCGATACCAGGAAATCTAGGATCATATCAGTGAGCGTCCACGCCTTCTTAATCAGGTGCGTCTCTGCTCGGTCGGAACTAAATGAGCAAGTAAAGTTTAACTTATCGGTCGATTCGAGTGACACGATATCGTCCGTTTTTCCTTTGACTGCGGTTCATATAATCGACGAAAGCAGTCCTCTTTTTTTCATGTCGGCTCGGGATATCTTGAAATCTGAGTTGGAGATTCTTGTTGTTTTTGAAGGAACTATTGAATCGACTGGACAGCCCGTTCAAGTGAAGTCGAGTTATACCGCTCAGGAGATCTTATGGGGACACCGTTTTGCGCCGATGGTTGACTATAGCAGAGCAAAGCAAGGATACGTTGTAGATTTTAAAAAGTTTGACGAAACATTTCGAATCAACACTCCTCTGTGTTCAGCCTATAGACATATGCACTTGTATCAATAATATTAGTTAAGTTATTTTTGGCATTTAATTTTATAAAAATATTGAGTCAAACTTCGCCTAGCTTTTTTTTCAAATGAGGGTTCACTATCACTATGATTTTCCTTAGTTCCATGATATCCTGGTAAATCACCTTCATGGCCACGATTTGTAGTTGTAGAGCTGTCAGTTTTAATTTCACTGCAGTCAGTTGGATGTTAATCCTTGTTATGTCCCGATCCAGCCTTGAAAGCATTTTGGCGATAAAATCAAACTCTGTTTTCACATATTTCTTCCCGGTGTAAGAACCATCCATACTTATTCAGAATTGTAGTAGGTATGCTTTACATTACCTTCTAATTTAACACTTTGGTCGAAAATATTACTTATAAAACTCATAGGTTAGTCTGGTACAGGTACCTATATTAATATAAAGTTTTAAATGTGTTTTACGTGTGAGTCTGTAATAATACTTACTAGTGTTATTACTAGTTAGATAAGAAACAGAATATATGGGTAGACAACCATGAGTAGTACAAAGATAAGAGATTAGCCGTAGTGCATTAAGGCGTATGTACCTAATTTTTTTGCGAGAGCAACCAACATCAAAATACTACCTCACTTCCGATTCCAAAATACAGCGCCATCTCTTGGTTACCCCCTATAAAGTTCCCATTACAAGCTTGACGCGGCGGCTTGATGTAGATCTGTACTTTTTACCCTGTGGTAAACAATGAATGGGAAGCTTTACCAAATGACGTTTATCTATCATAGCTGCCAACATTTGGAAAAAAACAACAAAATTGTGCTGTCATTTTTCTGGCTAAGGATTATTCTCTCACTGTTGATTTTCCAAAATAAAAGTTTAGTGGCAAATTAGGGAAATAATGTTTCGTGCTAACAATTTTGATAAGCTTCTTGGTAAGTGATTTTGATTTGCCATGCATTGACTCCTTGGTGTTTGTTTTAAATCTCGAAATACAAAGATGTAAAATTTGTCTATGCAGTTCTAATTTATGTACTTATCTAATAAATTAGGTAGAACTTTCTTTAATTTTTCTAAGATGATACTTATAAGATCAAATTTCACTCTCGGCAGGTTAGTCTTTATCCAATATCTGTATCTGATGAGTAATAATTAGTAGGTAGGTAATGTACTCATACTGTTCAATAATTCAATGAAATAATGTTTCAGATAAAGCAACGAGTAATCTACGTCTAGACCCTGATTGGCCGACGATCCTTCAAATATGTGATTTGATTAGGCAAAATGATTGCACGTAAGTAACTGTTTTCCCATGTTTGGCTTCATTATCATCCCTTTGTTGCTTGTCAACAAACATATTGATAAAGCCCTGATTACTGGCCCACAAAGAGACCAAACGCTACATATTAATGTCAAATCCAATGACCCTTATGGTATTTATTATTTATTAATCATCTCAAAGAAGGCCTATTGTCATGGATGAGCATAATTAAATGTCCAAATATTTCTTATGATCTACTCTATGAATAATATGCCCTACTGAGAGCTTGCTCTTACTTTATTTACTTATGGATGTTTAAGCTGTATAAAATAACTTCTAGCTATTTTAAGAGTCGCGGAAAGTCTGTGGATGAAACTAGCCAAAATAATCATGGCGCAAATTTTAGGGAGTCCTATGTCAAGTACTGAATTTCAACATGATAATGAAGCTTATTTAATTTATCACATTGATTAATTAATGATCTGCCTCTATATAAAATTACTAACGCATGCTGTTTTTCTCATGTTCTAGGCCAAAATATGCAGTTGCGGGGCTTAAGAAGAAACTGTATTCAACCAATCCTCATCAAGCTATGTTTGCATTGCTTACATTAGAAAGTATTGTAAAAAATTGTGGTAAGTATTTATATCTTCATATTTTTAGAACCGATCATTATCTAAAATTACAATTGAAAAACTAAAGTAAGTTTAATCTGTTGTTGTTGTTGTTATGGTACTTGTAGTTCCTGATAACCACAACACAGGGAATCCTAGTTTGTGATCCAGATTATGTATGTGTCTGTTTATTTATATCAATATATTTATATAATTTTACCTAATCTCTACCAATAATCAATAATCTATTGTATTATTGTAGAGAGACTACAGATTGTAAGCCCTTTACACATTCATGTAAAAAGTTGATCAAATCATCAGAAAGTTGAAAAAAATCTTATAAGATGGCGACATGTATATATTAAAGTTTAATTCTAATTAATGTAGTAAAAAAATTTGATAAAACAGGCATGCCTTAAACAGAATGAAAGCCTTCACCAACCTGCATTGTGGTAGATAAAACTCATTGAATGGTTGTTATAGTATAAGTGAATCCCAGTATTGGTGTTATTAAAGCTGCTACTCTTTCTAATTTTTATATAAAACAACTGACAGTTATGTAGTCCTGACCTCATAACAGGATTACATGTGTCATGGAGACAGGAACTATGAATTCCTGTATTCCCCATGATGGATATGTTTTTTAAAATCTTGTTCATTAATTATTTTTGTCTATTTTAATTATGAATAATAATACAGTAATTTAAAAAAAAAACAGGAGTATTTTTGTCTTATTTAACAAAATATATTTTATTTCTACTCAATATTAAGAAATGAACTTTTAACCATTTGGTTTTCACCGCAGTTGCACACTTATTTATTATATAACTTAAATGTTATGTTTTATTGGTTTTGTAATTTGTTTTAAATAATCTTTTTGGCTTAATTGGTGGCTAGTGGTAGTTAAATCATTAATTTAAAATAAAACACCTGATTTAAATCATCTCAACCCTGCTGAGGTTGATTCCTATAGTGGGACAATTTTTTGCCTTTATTGGGCTTAATGTTGTGGTACTATGGAACCTATTCCTGATACCCTAGACTAGACAGGAATCCTTAGTATGCGGTCAGGACTATGCATGACAATATTGGGTGTTTTATGCTATTTACTTCTCACAGGCTCTGGTGTCCAGGATGAAGTGACTTCAAAAGCATTCTGTGAGATGCTGCGCGACTTGGTGAAGACCACACAGCACGAGAACTTAAGATCCAAGATCTTAGAGCTAATACAAGCTTGGGCCTTTGCATTCCGGAACTCACCAAAGTATAGAGCTGTTCAGGTAAACTCTAGTTTCTTGTGTACTCATAAATTAGCATGACAAGTGATGATATGTACTTTTCACAGGACCAATTGTAGAAAAATCAGTGTGGTTAAAGGAATTCATTGTACAATACATACTAGCACTTTATAAGAAATTAAAAGTATCACTTATTTAAGTGATAGTGCTACTGAACAGACAGACTTCAAAGCATGTAATTATAGATAATATTAAAATTTCCAACTAACTAGAAACCCTTACGGGGGGGACTGTACTGAGCGAGACTCGCTCAGTACAGTCCCAAATAAGGGTTTTAAAATGAAAATAAGAAATCTTGATATGACAGTATTTTGAATGTTAAATATTTTAGTTAAGATGAATGCATGTACAATATAATGCAGTCATTATTTGCCAAAATGAAGATAATATGATTTGTTTGCATAATTTTGATAAGTCATACATTCAACACCTGAACATGGCAAAGTTCTATATTAGTGTGTAGTTCTGCATCTAGTAACATTCACTATCTTCATAGAAATATAGGTACCTATTTTCGTCCTCCGTCGTTCCCTAATTGGTGAGGAAGGTGATTCTTTTGCTGATACTTGAATTTTTTCAGTTGTCGGAACTCTTGACAATTTAAACAAACTTTTTGAAATTTTGCTTCAGTTTTCTGTGATGTAAATTCTTACATTAATACAATCAATAGATAATACATTAATCAATTGATTGTATCAATATATTATACTATTATTTTGACTGTTAAATAAGCGTGTGAATATGTTCATAATTAATTAGTGTACCTAGTTGTTTTGTCCCGTTCTAATGAAATAGATAAGGGTTCCTTTTACGCCATTTATCTTCGAAACCCAAAAAAAATACAGTTATTCATATACCTAGCCAGTTCTTGCTTAGCTACAATTTGCTTTGAAGAATGGGGCATTGTTTTTTTATGCCTACCTACCCAAATTAGTTCATTGAACTTTTTGGCCTTCACTAAGGTTGCATGAGAGTTCTTGCCTTATTGATTTTCTACTTAATCTAATTATAATAACCGCAAGACAAGTCCGACTGCTCTGTGTCATAGCATAAAGATTTACGTAGGACTAGTATAGAATTTTACTAGACCAGGCCAAGGCCCACCCGCGGCTGTAGCGCCTTAGATGATGATGATCAGTATATTATTGTAATATATGTGACGTAGGTAAGAACCTAGACTGTCATTTTATGAGCTGTTTTGTAAAGAGTGTGTATCTCTGTGGTAATTTCATATACCTAGATCTTCAGGACTATGTCCTACGATTAACAATGTGCAGTCTCGGCCAATCATTTGTGTACCACCTGCCGCCGTCAAAAATCCAACTGGCATACATACAATGTATGGACTTACCTTACAATGTATGGGTAAACCTTACCTATTGCAACTAGGTAGTTGCAATTGGTAAGGTTTACCCATTGAGTCTCGCAATATACAAAACCCGGCCAGTGATTAATAGACCGCCCGCGTTTAAAAAAAACTGAAAATCGTTAACAGTCTTCGTCAAAATACCAATTTGATTTACATACCGGCCCCCCGATTACCCTAACACTATGGCAATTGGAAACGATCATTTTGACAGATAATTTTTTAGTATAAAACTACTTAAACTGAAAATGGGAATGTTTTGGTGGAGAATTGTCTATATTTTAAGTTTTACTCATGTTGGACGTTGCTAAGCTTACTTAATTGAGTGCCACTGTCTCGTTCCCATTGCCATTTTGTTACTGTGATTAACGGGCTGGTTACTGTTCATATAATTATGTATTTTGTTAAATGTAATAAATATTGACTTTTTAAAATTCACTCAGCGTCACAGGGGTGGGCGGCGCGGGTTTAAGTGGTTCATAAATTTAAGACCGTGACTACTACAGGTCATGGTAATGACCTTACTGCAGTCCTGTTATCATTATTAACAATATGTTCTGTATTTAATAAGTAGATAGGAATTGCCTGATTCTGACTGTGAATTTAATCTTCAAATGTTTCTTCCAATCTATTTTCTTTGTCTCAAATAGGTAGGTACCAATTAGACTTGTTAAATTAGGTAGGTAATGTACACGTCCAGTCAAAAGTCGATCACCTCGCTTTACGTGCGCACTCGGTAGTTGAAGGACTTCTGTTCATGACTGTTCATGCTAGTTGGTATTAGAAATGCAATGTAGGTAGGTGTCTGCGTCATATTCGCTGTCGCGACAATCGTTACCTATCAGCAGATCGCGTGAATCACCGTAAAACTAAACAAAACAATTGAGTACCTACTTATCTGTATTCAATATCGACTTCTTTTCTTCTAAAACGAATCACAGAATCAAGGTTTATTTTGTATAGTGAACACAGTACTTGTGTTGTGGCAATGACTGGAAAGTGTTGTGAAATCAACTGGAACAAGATTGATTCTGTGTTTTTTGTGTTGTGTAGGATACGGTGAACATTCTGAAGGCAGAAGGATACAAGTTTCCAGCACTAAAGGAATCTGATGCCATGTTCTCTGCTGATACAGCTCCGGAATGGGCCGATGGAGAGGTCTGTCATAGGTATGTATGTTGATATACTTAAACTTATTTCTTAGCATGCTGTTAGTATATCAACAACATAAGTTTGCTAGTTATAATACTTAGAGTGAAATAAAATTATGTAATTTAAAAAAAATGCAGTTCAATGTCGTTGTTAGTTGGGGTTTGAAATGGATAGATTAACAGGGAAAATATGGTTTATGCAAACAATTTTCCTTTTGCTCCAAATGTCAGGCTTCAGTCCTATCTGTTTTTATATGTGTAATGCTAAAATCAAACCCACCCTTATCCAGGCCAGTTAACTTGCTTATCAAACAATGATAACAAAATGAATAATTTTGATTACAAAGTTAAGAATAGTGGGTTGTTTGAGATGCTAGAGGTGCAGGTTGTATTCCACAGCACAGTGAATCCGAGTGTGGGGGTCAGGACTGTTGTTATTGAACTGTAACCATGGTAATCCATGAGATATCATGAAGAGTATTGAACAGTACTGGAAATAGGAGGATGAGATCTAACTCAAAGCAGTCTCTAAAGAGATGCCCGAGACAGATCTCAATAGAAAGTGTTGAACAAGGCCTTAGCCAAGAAACAACACATTGATTTGAGAGACATACTGTAACAAAAATCCTACTAAATTATAAATGCAAAAGTAAGGATTTTTTTGCTAATAATAAGCTCCATAACAGCTATACTGATTTTGTTAAAATTTGGTACAGGCATAGTTTGTGACTTAGAATAAGCTGTGGCCAGAGGCTAGTGACTGTTTAGCGTTGGTACTACTTCCCGAGTTTGTATGATACAGGTGCCGTGTAGCTTTCTCACTCATAGTCCGACGCCATCATTGTCGCGCGTGCGGTCAAGTGTTCTGCCAACAATGTAGCTCCAAGACATCCACTCTACCCAAATTCGGAATCGAGAAAGAGGTATGTCGACAATGTAACACATTTGATCAATAATAAGACATTTAATGTAAAAAAACTGACTTCAAATAATGGGAAGTTGATAAAATGACAAATATGAAATTTCATCAAGCATTTTTCAATGCAGTTTGACTCTGATTATGTTCCATTATGACTCAAGAGGTGGGATTTTTTTATGAATATTATATGAGGCCACCCTTTAAAAAATCCCTACCCATTAAAATCGGTTCACAGTTGACGAAGATATAGTGTAAAAATTTGTCTGTCTTTTCATTATACATAAAAAAAAATCTTGTCCTTTTTTGAAGTCAGTTGAAAACAACCAATCACCACTGGTTTTTATTAAATTCTTAAAGCTGCTTACAAGCTATTCTTAAGAGCCTGCTTTATTTTGTGAACTTTGTTGTGTCACAAAATAAAGCAGGCTCAAGACTTTGTGGTTGTATTTTCCTGAGTTGCCACAATTTAAACAGTGTCCATGTCAATATGTAAAAGAGACTCATTGTTTTGTAATGCTCCAAAATCCTTTAAATCTTATCCCATCATTAAGAATAAGGTACATAATGTTGTTGTGTGAATTTTTGAAGGGATGAGAAGGATCTGTTATTCACCTATTCCTAGAATGTTTGAACAAAACATCTTGTATTTGTAGTAACATGTATATCATGGTTTCACATGAGCTAACAGTTAGTATGCCAGTAGGCATGCCAACAGTTAGCTCATGTCACTAAACCATAACTATTATGAGTTAAGTTAGCATAGAATGTAATTATATACCTTACTTTGGGTATTCTTTGTTTATTGGTCGGAAAACAATGTATAAGTATTATCAAGTTATTAATTTTAATAGGTCCGAGTGTGCGATGCTTGCTTTGACAAAGTGAGTCGGCCACCTTCCTCATCTGCTAAATTGGATATTGTCGACAATGCTAGTGATTATGGAGCACAGCCTCAGGTATGTGAATTAATGCAATCCTTTCTTGATTTAGACATGTTGATATTAACACTAAACGCAGATCAATTAATGTATGTTGATGTGACCAAAGTTATGTAAAGCAGTAACAGAATTTTCTACATGAAACATTAGGATTAGTAACTAAATTCTTATGGTTGGAATATTTCCTTCCTTACTTGTAGTATGCGCCCATCTTTTTAGAAAAATAATGTAATTCTACTTATTTAAATGCGAGAGTATGGAAATTTTGATGCTGAATTTTGGAACATGTATGGTTTGTGACCTAGAATAACACAAGGCAAAATTTTATCCTACTACCATGCAGGCAGAAGCCGAGTGCATAAAAACTTTAGAAAATATCAGAAATTTGTACATCTATTGAGGTTATGTTATACAAAAATGAAAAATGAGTATTCCTTACAAGATAAGTTTAATTACACTAAGTTTAATTATAATCTATTGTCCGTCAGCAAAGAGGGCATCCGGCATTTCGCCACCGGGCACCAACATAGCAATGTTATTACCGTTCAGTAATATTTGATCCAATTTGGTGATTTTTCTCCCTTCAGGCGTCGATTCGTATTCAGTAACGTCGTCCAATAACATGTTGACGAAATCGTCAAAACCCTGCAGAGTTCCAACCATTTCTTTGTCGTTCTTCATGATTATGTGAATACGGGAGCCAATGCACTTATCCACAAGTTCGAGCGGTAAGAGCGTGTTTGGGTTGGGGAGTGTAGATGACGTCATTCTAGATTAGTATATAGAATAACTTTTTTATAAGAATTGAAAACTATTCGTAAAATAGAAAAAACACTTCAACAGCGGTAAATTCTATGTTTCGCCAGACAGCGGCCTGTGTTTTCGTAAACTCGACTTATTTGACTTTGACAGATAAAAAGTTTTGACAGCAATAACTCAGAAATCGTGCATCTTGCTTACTCGGCATGGGATAGTACTCTTTGGATTGTCAATGCGCTGACCTTCAATGCTGGCCTCTGATTGGTTGTAGATTTTCTTTGCATCAAAAACCTGGCAACATTAGCTAGAAATGTGAAGGTGTCAACTGTCAGTCTTTCAGTCATTTGATTGAAGACGTTCGTTTTTATTTCGATTTGAAATTAACGACGCGTTTCAAAAGTTCGCAACAAAACAAATAAATTTATTCTCTTTTGCTTTGATCAAATAGACAAGAAAATGTCTAGAAAAAACGTTACACAATTTCGTGGTGAAAACTTCTACACTCCAGATGAAAAGAGAAACGTACACTATGTAAAGGAAGAACCACAGACTCCCATTGAAGAGGATTTCGGAGATCATAATCGCTTGGATTTTCCTTTCGAAAATGATTTCGGTATGAGGAAGTCGATGTCACTAAACGATATAACTGCGATGCGGGAAGAGTTACACGACGGTTCCTCGGCCAGTATCTACCATAAACACAGGAGGCCCTTCGATCAGCCACAAGAGTTGTCTCGCACGAAGTTTGTTTCGATGGCAGAGGCCATATATCATTACCAAAGAGACACTCCCGGACGTTTTCACTCGACACGCCCGCAACCATTCCGTTCTCAAGGCACTACGGGCCGAGCGGGGCTTACAATACCGCAATCACCCATGCTAAGATCGAAGGCACGCTCCCGACCTCAACACATCCTCTCACAGCAAGAGAAAGAAGCTATAGAGTTAGAAGAATTGAAAAAGTTCAAAATTAAGGCTCAACCCATTCCCAAATCAGTCTTGGATGGACCAATACTTCTTCCAGAAGTATCCAAGAAGCCGATTACCATACCAGAACCATTCAATCTCACTGAAATTCACAAAAAAGTTAGTGAAATCAAGGCTCCTGATCCAGCCCTCAAATTCAAAGCCCGCCCGGCTCCAAAGCACATACTCGAAAAGCCCCAAGTACCAGAAAAGCCAATATTGCCTACCACAAAACCTGTTAGTCCCAAATTTCATTACAAAAGAACTAACTCTCAAGACACTCTCAAAAACAAAGTCCAACTGCAGAAACCCACTGAAAAACCACTACGTCAAGGACCCATTCGTCCTGAACCATTTTCCTTTGAAAGGTCTGATGAGGCAAGAAAAAAACTAAAAGAGGAAAGAATAAAGCGTCAAATTGAGGAGGAAAAAAAACAAGCATCTGCTTTCAAAGCCCAGCCATTGCCTGGTGGGGTCAGGAAACGCATGCTAAGTGCTACTGCTAAGGGAAGCTCATCCGTAACTTCATCCACCTCTGAAAATAAGGAGAACCATATAAAGTTTGAGGCTCGGCCAGCAGTGGTTTTGTACAAAGAACCTTTTAAGCCCGTCCTACAAACAGGGCAACTAGCCAAACCCATGCCATTTGAACTGACTACTCAAAAACGGGCTGCTGAGAGAGAAAAATTTGATAAGTTATTGAAAGAAAAAGAAGAAGAAATGGAAAGGCTGAGGCAAGATAGGGAGAAAGAGCAAGAGAAGGCGAATGAAAGAGCACAGGCGGAGTTAAGGTCTAAACTGGTACACCATGCCAAACCAATGCCAGCCTACTCAGCATTTGTTCCAGAGAAGTCCATAGCTCCTATCACTGTTCCTGAGACACCAAAGTTTGTCAGGAGACTGAAACAAAATAACAGTTGAGTGTCTTCCATAAGAAGATAGGGCACATATTCCAGAAATAAATCTCAATATGAATTAAAAAAACCGTTTCAGTCTTCAGTTTGATATTTGTCACATATTGTTAACAGACTTCAAAAAAGGAGGAGGTTCTATGTTTTTAGACTTATTTTGAATATGTTTGTTAGAATGTTTAAAACCTGACATTGCATAGGATTATTGCCATGATTAATCTGACATTTATTTTATTTTTAATGATTTCTGTAATGAATTATGACATTTGTCTATTATGTATAATTAATTACGTTGTAGGATTGTTATATCTACACAATAATGTCTGCAAGTCCAACAGACTTCATTTTAGTAATTTTATTAGAACATTTCATTATTATGTTATGCTGTGACATTTATAGTAATTATGTTTAGGCAAGCTTTGTGTAAAATAAAGTTACATGTCTTTACAAACATTTGTTTATTTTTTTAACTCAACCTAAACTTCTAATTTTATCAAGTCAAGAAAAATAATAGGATATTATTATTTATAACTAGGTACTTTATAATCTAACAGTGTTATCTGCATTGTGTTGTTATTTAAAAAAAAAGTATACCATTCTATTTGTTGGGCTATGTTTGAAATAGATGTTTGATTTTAAATGCCCATTACCGTTGATAGCTTGCTATGGGTAGGTAGGTAGCACAAATCGCTCATTTATTTAGTGTCTATCTATCCATCATCAGCCAGGAGAAGTCCACTGATGCATAGGTGAGCTGTGTTATTGAAGTGTTAATCATTCAGTTTTTTAAGAGACTGTTAAAAAGAGTCTTAACAAAACCCTCAAATACGAGAGAGATTTTTACGGGCGACCATTACATAACTGGCATTTTATGAACAAGCTAATCTAAATAATATAAGGTTATTATAACTCATAACATAACCATAAGCGTCAAAAATCCGGCTACTAGCCCGCCTTATCCAGAAACCCATCTATTCAATTAATTTAATTGCGACTTATAAACGACCTTGAAATACAAGTTCAAAGTTTAAACTTTTTTAAAGCTCTATTTAGCCATAAAAACATTTTTATGACCTCTTGAAGTACCTAAAAAATGTGTAACATATTTCGACAGAAGCGGCCATCGACCGCGCCCGGCGGTAAGACTGCCGAGGAGCTTCAGGAAGAAGAAGAGTTGCAGCTGGCGCTGGCTCTCAGCCAATCGGAGGCTGAGCACAAGGAGAAGGAACGCAAGTCCCGGCCGCACATCGCACCGGACCCTACGCCTCATAAGACAGGTACTAACTCGATCTCGAAGGCGCGGCGGGTTAGAAGCTGGCTGAGACGCAAGAGGCGTGGGTAGATTCCCGCTGCGGGACAAATGTTTACATTTTATTTTTATACATAAACTCACGCCAGTTTCCCGGAGGGGTAGGCAGAGACTACGTATTTCCACTTGCTATGATCCTGACATACCTCTTGCCTCATTCACTGTCATGAAATTATTCATACATGCTCGCCGTTTTAGTGTACTCCTGACCTGACCTTTCTTCAGAATGTCTCTAATAGGGTCAGAGTACGTTCGCCGGGGTCTACCCTTTCCAATTATCCCATACACGCTTTCCTTATATACATTTTTTGACAATCTCCTGTCAAAACAATGAAAGTTGGGTATGGCAGAAGAAACACAAAAGTGGAGATTTCGAGCACTACGGTAACATTCTCGTGGCTTAGTTGGTATAGCCCCCGCGTACCGAGCGGGAGGTCGCGGGTTCGAGTTCCACCGAAGTTGATTTTTTGGGATATTATAAAAATACATAGGAAAGTGGTAGTAAAACTTATGTACGACAATGAAATATGCTGGACAATAATATGCTGGACATTTTTCACACAGCATCATCTAGCCCCAAACTAAGCAGAGCTTGTATTATGGGAACTACATGACTGATATACTACTTTACTTATCAACATTTTTTTTGTAAATACATACTTATTATAGATAGAAATCACCCAGACCCGAGACAAATAAACATTTGTCCCGCAACGGGAATCGAACCCGCAACCTTCTGCGTCTCAAGAGGGCCTTCCCCCACTGCGCCACAGAGGTCGTCAACCCAAAAAATTAACTTCGGTGGAACTCGAACCCGCGACCTCCCGCTCGGTACGCGGAGGCTATACCAACTAAGCCACGAGAACGTTACCGTAGTGGTCGAAATCCTTGGGTCGATGCATCCCAAGAATTTCGACCAGCAGTGGATTTTTGGTATACTTATTGTAGTTCTTAATAAAAGTCATCTGAATTATTTCAGCGTCGCCAACGCCGTCAACGGTCAGCGCTTCCCCGGAGCACAGCACCCAAGCCAACTCGGAGCTGTCCCGGTACCTTGACCGGAACTACTGGGAGGCGAGACTGACGCGCGACAATGCGCCCGCGCCGACAGCTCCCGCGCCCGCCTCACAAGCATCTACCGACACTGCTGAAGTGAGACAACATTTTTGTAGTATTTGCAGTTTGATCCTTTTGTGGTTTTTTGTCATCTGAATGATGTTTTAATTTATAATAGGCTTTACTACAATGGTTAGCGGGTCTTCTCAACATCACATTATAGTAAGTGTCCGCAGGCCCGCATAATACGCATCGTTATACGTATCGGACGGATCGCATCTATTCCAATGGTTTAATTGGGCGTAGAGCGTTCACTATACCCGCAGCATTCGGATTGTCGACAGTCGTTAGCCATCGATTTTTTTTATCATTCGGATTTTCAGAATAGCTTCTGCCAGAATTAACGCTGAGCGATGTTGCTGATGTGGATCAGTGGACGCGTCTGTATTATATGTACAGAGACTCCGTTTGATGCGATCCGTCCGATGCGTACGATGAGGACCAGTAGACACTTACATTTAAGCTTCCTGCCAGACCTTCTCTTTTAGATAATCCGTGCGATCTGTGTGTTTGTACAGACGAATTAAGAACTTCTTTATTTGAAGTCAGTTTTTTTTCCTGTAAATACATTTTTATTGTAATGAATACAAATAACGGAAATTTGATAAAAAGTCGCGTATGAAAATTCATCCCCCATTTTTCCACCCTTAAGGGTGAGGTATGATGTCATAAAACTGATATAGGATCATACTTGAAGTTTACCGTATGCATACAAAAAAGAACCATTAAAATCGGTTCACAATAAAATTAGATATATCGCGTAACATACACACAAAAAAAAACAGACGAATTTACGCCCTCCTTTTTTGAAGTCGGTTGAAAATGCCGACTTCAAAAAGGAGGCAAAAGGTCGGTTGAAATTTAAACAAATTTGGCTATGTGTAGATACATAGTATGATCACATTTTCTCGCAATTACTAATATGTTAGCATTCCACGTTATAGTTTGCAAGCCATGCGGTGATGTCATGTGGAATGCTAACTGCTTGCAAAACGCGGGCATGTGCCATAATGTTTGAACGTGCCTCTGAATAGTCTCTACTTGGTATCCTCAAATATCAACGCACTGAGTATGTCGTGAGGTTGTCCATCATGGAGCATACAGTCGTTAGCATGGTTGTACTAATACCTTTGTTTCCAGTTGCAGGATTTCGCGAAGCCGTCTTCAAACAAGGCTCAAGACGATGACGCCCAGGATAAGGAGATCGACGAGTTTGTGGAAACACTAAAGTCACAAGTCGAGATTTTTGTCAACAGAATGAAGAGCAATTCTTCACGGTAAGAACTGATTTAGAATGATCTACAAATATTTGTCTCGGGTCTGGGTAATTTCTATGCATAATAATATGAACATATTTACAAAAAAAAAGTAGCTTAACAGTCATGTAGTTCCCATAATACAAGCTCTGCTTAGTTTGAGGCTTGATGATGATGTGTGAAATATGTCCAGCATTATTTATTTATTTAGTTGTAGTGAGTAGTTCCTTCCTTAAGAATTGGGCTATCAAATGCAAAAATATTTTTTTCAAATTCGACTGGTAGTTCCATATATTATTAGTATAGATTTGAATAATGTTTTATAGTAGTAAAAAAGAAAAATGACACATTACGAGAAGAGTGTTAAATATGATTGTGGATGGAAATAAAAGCAGAGGCAGGCCAAAGAAAAGATGGATGGATTGTGTAAAGGATGAAAGGAGGGAATACTGAGATGACGGCTGATAGAGGAGAGTTGAAGAAGAAAACATGTTGTGCCGACCCCACGTAATGTGGGATAAGGACAAGAAGATGATAAGTAGTAAAAACATTGTATATTTTATTATATGAAAATCCTACTCGTATTTTCAGAGGACGCTCCATCGCCAACGACACGGCAGTTCAGACTCTCTTCATGAACATAACGGCGATGCATTCTCGCCTCCTCAAATACATTCAGCAGTTGGATGACAAGCGAGTTTACTTGGAGAGCTTACAGGTAACCTACGAACCTATAAATTAGGATTCTTGGCTGGCTATACGTCTGTTTACATGACATAACGTTATTTATAACAAAGGTACCAGGTACATCTTAGAATATAGGGTAAAGCAGAGAGCGCGTCGCGCGTGCCACTAAAAGAAGTCCAATAAACTCAATACCTATTAGTGCACCTCGTACTGCGTAGAATGGTTTGTTTATGAAATAGTTATCTCAGATAATATAAATAACTATGAAATAGTTTTATTATGGTTCTCTGTTATTTCTTGAACTTTAATTATTCCGATAGAGTTTTTAAGACTCTAAAAATATAGTACTGTAAACGAATCGTTCTTAAAATTTGCACTCAAAGCCCTTTCAAATACCTTCTTAATATGTTTTTTTTTACCTCTTTCGGTACGGTTTTACTGTTTGTGTTGTACGCGGTTGATATTTCAACTATATTCTAAATGGTACATGATTATATGAAAACACAAAATGACTTGTAATTACGCAGGACAAAGTGACGCAGATTCACGTGCCTCGTACTATTTGTATTAGAAATATAAATTATTGTTATTTTCGAAAATGTGTGCAATATTATAATTATTGAAAAATAATTTACTTTAAAGCATGCAAAATTAGAGCTAAGTAACTACTTAGACCAATTGTACGCGAATTCGTACTAATATTATAATTGCGAAAGTTTGGATGGTTCTATGTTTTTAATTTTGTTTGCTAAATAATCCGTAAATGTTGAACCAATTTGTATGATTAGAATAGTTATAGTTTCTAACTTAAAATAGCACATAGGCTACTTTTACTATCCTTTATCACGCGGGCTAAGCTGTGGGTAGACGCTAGTTTCATCTACATCCTAAGAGATGAATAAACCTTATTTGGTACAAAATATGAAAGATAATAGGTACACGTAGGCCGACAATTAAAAGTAGAGGTAAACTTAATTTTAACTGTCGCTCTCTTTTACTGAAAGTGCACTCAAGAAAAGGGATAGCAAGAACTTTACACCTGCCAAACATTACATATCGCTCTTCTTCGTGTTTATAGTCAGCATGTTTTGTAATCACGACTAAACTTGTATGGAAAATTTAAATCCGACTAATGTAAAAGCACTAAAATTGTTGCTATCTCTTTATTTTGTTACTGTTAGTAAAAGAGAGCGATATATTAAATTATGTTTAGTAGGTGTACAAGAGATTCGACGCCACTAATAACAATATAGATAAATAACATATGATCATCTATGGTACGGTTTCGCAGGACAAAGTAACGCAGATCCGTGACAGCCGCGCGGCGCTGGACACGCTGCGCGCGGAGCACGCGGCGCGCACGTTGCAAGCGGCGGAGGCGGCCGAGCGGCAGCGGCAGATGCAGATGGCGGTGAAGCTGCAAGCAATGCGCAAGAAGAAGCACGAGTACCTGCAGTATCAGCGGCAGCTCGCCCTGCTGCGCGTGCAGGTAACCTTCATGAGTTAGCAAACGCGCAAATACATATAATAATAATGCTTGACATTTTTCACACAGCATCATCTAGCCCCAAAGTAAACAGAGCTTGTATTATGGTAACTACATGACTGATATACTACTTATATACATTTTTTTTGCCTATTTTTACAACATATCAGACTCAGTTAAATCCAATGGACAAAGCCATAATCACTCGTTAAAAATTGAAGTTCCTGTAATTACTTGCAGGATATTATGTTTTATATTATTATTTAGTGTTCCAAAAAACGGCGATGGCCTTGCAACCTGTCACGTGGAATGTAAAACGCGAACATCGGATTTTTTATGTAAAATGTTCAACTAATTTGTATTTATTCCAGGAGCAAGAAAGAGAGATGCAAATCCGGCAAGAGCAACAGAAACATCAATACATGATGTCAGCCAACAGCTACTATATGCCCGGAGTGTCCATGCAGCAGTTCCAACAGCCTTATTCCAACCAGCCAATCTACGCGAACCCGCAGTTCCATCAAATGATGCCGCAAACCACAGACGCGAACATTCCCGGCCAACCAATGACCCAAGCCAACATGGCCACCATCGCCCAATCCATGCCCCAACTACCCAACTATGCGTTGTCTCAATCCACAGCGGTAGGCAACCAGCCACCCGCCACGCAATCCATGACGCAACGCCCGAACCAACAAATGCAGATGACGCCAATGATTATGCAACAAATGCAACAAATGAGGATGAATGTACAACCAGGCATGCATCAAATGATGCCGCAGAATGGGCCCGGGCTGAATCTCCCTCAGCAGAATGGAACATTGCCCAAACAAAACTTACCGAACCAACAACAGCCGAACTCGATGATGCCTCAAATGCCGATGGGTCAACAAAACATGCCACAGATGATGAACCCAAACAACCCTATGATGGGTATGCATATGCAGAACATGAGGATGCCTATGATGCAAGGCAATAATCCACAAATACAGGGCTATATGAGCTTACCAAATAATACTCAAGCACCTAGCATGCAACAGGCTATGACAATGGCTGGTCAGATGTCATTGCAAGGGCAAATGATGCAAGGTCAACCTGTTCAAATGCCTGGGCATAACATTCCTACGAGTATGACATCTCAACCTCTAACTCAGGGGCAGATGTCTCAGCAACCACAGCAAATGCAGCAACCACAATCCATGTCACAGCAACCACAGTCAATGCCTCAGCAGCCTCAAATGCCTCACCAACCTCATCAAATTTCTCATCAATCTCAACCCGTGAATCAGCAACCTCAATCTATGTCACAGCAACCACAGTTAATGAACCAACACCAACAGCAAATTAACCAGCAACAACAACAAATTAGCCAAGTACCACAGCAGATAAACCAGCAACCACAGCAAATGCCTCAATCTATGCTTCAACAACCTCAAAATCAAATGGTGCCCGGCCAAACTATGCCTGGGCAACCAATGCCAGGGCAATCAATGCAGCCGACTGGTCATATGATGATGCCACCTCAGGGCAACATGCAAATGCCTCAGGGCGCTCAAGGTCAAATGATGAACCAACCTATGCATCAAGGTCCCGGAAATCCTGGCCAGTCTCAGTTACCGCAGCAAATGATGCAAGGTCCGGTGCCTTCGCAAATGCAACCGACTCAAGGTCCACAAGGCCCTGTCCAAGGCCAGGCTATGAAAATGCCGCAAAATAACTTTGTTCAAGGACAACCAGGTCAGCCAATGGTAAATCAGCAGACACAGCAACCACAAACGCCTGTAAAGTCAGAACACAATAACAATACCGCAGAACTGATTAGTTTCGACTGATAGCTATTGACTACAGACTGTTATTGACTACTAGACACCGCAATGTACGCATTCACAATAATTGCGCACGTCAAGTTTGTGCTGTTAAATTTTAAACCAAAATATTGTAATGATCAAAGGAAATTATAATAGTTGTAAGATATGGTAAGGCTGACGTCATAGCTTGCCGACAATCCTTCATCTTGATTGTTCAGTGAGCCGTGCTATCTATTTTACTATACGTAGTTAGGCGTCATCCAACTGGTATGGGCCTCAAACAAAGAATTATTAGGATTGTCCCTTTGATGTAGTGTTACGCTATAAATAAATATCAAATAACGCCCAACTGTCACATATATAGTCCTAGCTGACCCAACACGAGATTCCCTGTGTATCAGAAAATAGGAGTACTACCCAGAACCAGAAATTCTACTAACAGCCGGGAGTCGAAATCGTACGTTGCGTCGTTATCTGTACTTTTAAATTGTGCATAATGTGTACATAGCCTGCATTTTTGTCAAATGTAATCTAATTGTTTATAGCGGGGCTTTCGTTCGCTACCAATATTTATGAGTAGGGTGGCCTTTATTTGCAAGTATTTAACAACATATTTATGACACTACTTAGATAAAAAAAAACGTTGCTAATCACACTTATGTATAGACTCATAATGTAGCTAGGGTTTTAACATGGTTAATACTCGCCGGTCGGTTACGATTCACGCCGTGGCGGCGTGAATATTAATATAATTATTAATTATTGTATAATTATTTTACACAAGCCACGACTTTTTTTTCATAATTATTATGACTATCCACACAATGTCTGCCCGCTTTAGTATTCCGTAGTCAAATGGCGAAAATGGTCAAATGTTAATCATAACAAAACTAAGGAAATTATATAGCCTTATTTTTTGTTATGATTACAGTCGCGAATCATAACATAAATAAGCGTATAGCCTGGCGTATTTTCACTGTCTGTCATTTTCGAACAGGAAAGTCTTTTCTTCTGTAGTTAGAAATTTTTGTTACATGGTAAATTGAACACCATTAATCTGAACGGTATTTTGTATCAAGGCGTGAATCTTTGCCGACAAGTGAGATTTTACCAACATTATTGTAATATTCTTAATTCGGCTTTGAGCTATATTCTTGTATTTCCTATAGATTATTAATGGGCCTTGTAATGATGTACTGTAAATGCAAACAATGTATAAATATTTTGTCGTTTGTAGATTTTAAAGAAATTCAAACATTTTATTTTTATTGATTGCTTGTGATTATTTTGTTTTTGTTATAATATTTTACAATAAGTTATATGATGATGATAATTAAACATGTAAAACTGTAATGCTTGTTTTATTTCAAAAAAGGCTTAACCGTTATTATATTATATTCTATTTTATTCTTGTCAAACTGACGCGGTGGCGCCGGCGCCGGCGCTGGTGGCGTCAATACATTCAAACGAACTTTGACAACCACTTTTCAATCATTTTCCTTTGATCGCCATCGCGTCAGTTTGACCGGGCCTTTGGTTACATCTAATGATTGAAGCAGAATCAGCCAAAATTTTTATTTTCGAAAATTATCTGTATCTTTTTTTATGGTATGACTAGAATAAGGTCTCCATCAAAGTTTCTTTAATTTCTTGCCTCTTTCATGCTTAAACGCAAAATCTAAGAAAACCTAACTCTAAACTAACTAGGTAGTTTCGAAAATAGCATGACCCCGAAATAAATAAAAAAAAATTCAAAACAAAACCATAAAAAAAAAAAAAAATTGTGTTTGTGCCGTTGGCCTTTGAAGAGTTCCTTTATCTGGAGCTAATCCTGGATGTCGATTCAGGTCATGCTTACAATGAAAATGCATTGTCATCGGAACTGAACCAACATGTAAAAATTCAAAGTCCGTAGGGTAAGAGGAAGTCGAATTCAACGATGTACATAGTGTATACCTCTAAATATTTAACTAATTTTAGCCTAAATGCCCCTTTCGCTAAGTGATATCTACTTCCGGTATCGACATACAAGTGTAATCGTAATATAATAAAAATCGTTTGGAAAATAAAATAGGTGTTTCAAATTGTACATTCAGTAATATAATAACACCAAAAAAATAATAATATAAAAAAAGTTAATAAATGCATGCAATTATTGTAACATATTACTCTGCAAATAGACTTACAAAAATCGCATAACAAAATCAAATAAAAAAAAATAGAAAATTATATGTATGTACCTACTATTATGAAATGTGACAACTCGGGGCGTTAAGCTCTTTATACTTTAAATACAAGAACCACAGTATTTGACGAGGCCGAGGCGAACGCGCAATCGTATATGATAAACACACAATGAACGTCTCTCATTTCGTGTCTATCTAAATTGATCTTTTTTGCTTGAATGACTTAAATATTGGTGGGAATTGCTGTCTGTCACTGTCAGTGTCAGACAGACGGCAGGCATATCATTCAATTTCAACTTTTTCAAGTTTCACGCACAACAACAACATTAGCCAGTAATAATAATAATTATTTAGTTTATTTGAATACTAAAAGTGGAGAAAGTTGTGTGATGGAAGATGACAACCAGGATGGGCCGTTCACTGTGTGGCAGATGTTCAATGCGCCTACGATGGTGCTTTTCAATAACTTGGAGCAGGCTTCCGATGGACTCGACCGGCTTCTTACTTCTATACTGAAATTATCAGGGTAAAACTACTTTTAATAAGATCAACAAAACACTGCCACATAGGTATTCTGAATAATCGACTGGTTTATGTCAAGAATACTTTATATTTCATCAAAGGGAGTAATTATTGTTGTTTTGATTTCAGAGACTTTTCAGAGGTTCTTGTACCACGGCCAGGCTCTAACAAATATCCCGACTCATACTATAGTGCATTCAATACTTGGCTACTCGGGAGACTGTTCTATGTTTGGTCAGTCAAGGGATTGAACAGGTACCTACCTATGCATTTGTTTTAGAATATTATTACGACTATACCACATACTTTACTATTCTAAACGGTCAACGAAACGTCAGCAGGAGAATAGTAAAGTATGTGGTATAGTCGTAATAATATTCTAAAATGATACCAAACCACTATAAGTTTAATTCTATGCATTTGTTATTATATTGTTATATTGATATTGTTTGTTTTAGTTTTGTTTTTTGTACATAAGAACAGTTGACAAACACAAAAACAAACATGCTCACGACTGGTTCCCCATGGTGGACATTCTCAGATACATACTCAGTGAGTAGATCTTTGAGGATACCATACTTGGTATCCTCAAAGTCAGAAAAAGGGGGAAGTCAGAGGCACGTCCAAACATTACATTTGGTACATGCCTGCTTTTTGCAAGTGAGCATTCCACGTGACAGGTTGCAAGCCCATCACCGCTTATTGGAACACTATCTGCACATGCCTTCGAATTTTCTAGGGCATGTTTTCCTTCATTCTTAATGCGCACAAATATTTTGAGTGAAAATATACATTGGTGCACAACCGGTTTCCAACCCATAACCTCCGGATCAGAAGTCGGGGTTTCGCCCACTAGGCCAACATGGCTCTTTTATTATATACAATATTATTTATATTTTTTCAGAATACATGTTACCAGTAAAGATGCTCAACTAAAAATCCTGGGTATACTGTGCATGAATGGGGCAGCATTTTACAATAAAATACATTCCGAGTACTGTGCCATATTGGTAAAACTAATAAAGTATTACAAAGAAAGTCCTCAAAATGAATCCAAAGAACTAATTTTGGAAAACTTTGCATCAGAAAATGTAAACATCCCAAATGTTGAGCTCAATTTAGAACCAATATTTGTGACAGTTAAAAATCTACAAACCTGTGAATTATTAATTGATCTGACACTGCAGCTTCTTTCAGAGAGCTTACCAATGAACTCAATAAATATTGATAGATGCATTTCACAATATAAGGAACTATTTGGACAAATACTATATGTTCTTGAAAACTACAGCTTAGAACTGAAGTTGATTACACTTAAATTCTTCACAAACCTAATTGATAAGTACAATGAAGTAGCTCTTAATAAATTCTGCAACTTCTTTCCTGGCATTCACAAAGAGCTTCTAAGCGCTGTTGAAGCTATGACAAAGTCTATGAATGTCTATTATCAGAAAGGAGAAATTACTGTTCCCTACATAGATAGCTACAATAAGCTAATGATTAGTTTATTAAAACTTACTAAAGACTGCAAAGAAGCACTTACAAATATATGTTCAGTTATACTTTGTGTAGAAGACAGTACAATATTCAGCAAAGACTTGAAACTACACTGCTTATCACTTAGCAATGAGTTAGATTTACCCACAGAAGTTATAGCAATAAAGAACTTGGACAGTAGTCATATAAATGCTTTGGTACAATGCTACAGTCAAAATATATTGCAAAACCAAAAAATCACTGATAATAGAGAAAACTGGTATAATGAACAGGCATTAGATGTTATAGAAACATTTAAATTTTCTAAAGAACAAAATTTTGATGCATTTCTCATACCACATCATTTGAAGAGATGTCATGCAGTCTTACATATATTTGTTACTGTTTTTGTAAAAAAACATAAGCAAACCAAAGAAGTGTCATGGAGATTCCGGTCAGACACTGCCTTCTGCATATGGACATCACTGAAAAAGCTAATACAAAATCGCAAAAATGACCTACTCAAAGATAAAAATAACACACAGCTTGTAATGGAAATAACAATGATGACATCTGTCCTATTAAGGAACATGCCCAAAGATGATACTGATATGATTTTACAAATATTGTGTCTGCAAAATTCACCACAATTCTCCGATCAGGATTTAGGGTACCAAGACCCAATTAAAATACTCATATTAAAATATATTATGATGACAAAGCTGGTGCTGAAAACCAAATTGGGTGATAATTGGAACAGAATAGTATCTTATTTGATTAGTTCCCTGATCAAGGATAAGTCTGCTGAATTTTATAGAGAAGTAAGTATTGAGCGTACTATTGGTACTATTGGTATCTAGCTAGAACAAAAAAAGCAGGTTTGAGGTGCCTTAAAACCAATCCACTGTCTATATGAATGCTGACACTATATACAACTCCGGCATCTCCTTAACTACAAGACGGAAAAGTTAAATTTCATGAAACATACATCCACCATATTCTTAGGTGTGGATAGACTTTTTTCTTAGAGCTCCTGTTTCTAAATTGCGGTTATTGAAATCTACCGTTATTTGATACTACAAGTTTTTGTTGCATTCCAGATTATACCACTGTCTCCATTTTTGCTGATGAATAAAATCTACTCAGCAAGTAAACTGATTGGAGAAATACTCATGCCTGCTTTGCTGATTAAAGATGAACATATCCAGAAAGAAATAGTCAAGGTTCTACAGGCAATGTCTTGCATGTCACTTGGAACAACAAGTGTTATCATCAGCATACCAGAAGATTTATCGGGACATAAATTTTTTATCAACAATGCTTTAGCTATATTGGCTGTATGTTCAAAATGCCATGCTGAAAAAAGTGAGACAACAAAGGAATTGA
Source organism: Perizoma affinitatum (assembly GCA_961405105.1). Lineage (NCBI taxonomy): Eukaryota > Metazoa > Arthropoda > Insecta > Lepidoptera > Geometridae > Perizoma > Perizoma affinitatum. The sequence goes on from OY560199.1 coordinate 5,224,904, forward strand.
TGTCTGAAATATCAATTCCTTTATTAGAAATTTACTCAGAGAGTAACAGTCTCGCATCAAGTCAGCTCTCAACTATGACGGGGCTCAGAAGCTTGTTTGTGAAATTTTTGAATTCAAAGCACTATGTTGATTTGGAAGCAAGCGGGTTTTGGAATTTGGCAGGAACACTGTGTCATCATTTCTTTGTGTTTGAGCATACATCATCAGACTTGTTTAAAGTTGAGAATTGTGGGCATGTTTTGAAAGCTTTAAAACCATATCTACGTGAAGATTTGGTGAGTTATGTCTCTATAATATTTCAAAGAAAAGTCTGCTGTCCACTTGGTGAGTTGTTCATTTGAATTTCATTTTATTTTCAGACTGATGAAGATTCCGAGTGGGTTACCAAGAAAGACACTGCTCGTAATTTCTGTGTAAACCTGCTTGTGGAATCAACGAAAACAAGCTTAGAGCAAAACAACCATACCCTCCAGACCACAACCTTGGATCTCATAAAAGAATTTGGCTTATGCCAACACGGAAAAGTGATTCTACCTGCAACCAAACTATTGATATACTTCATAATGCATCCACACCCTTGCTCCGTTGGACCAAAAGCTGTGGTTTATTTGAGGGATATCTGTGAAGCCCATGGTTATACTCCAAACCAAGTATACCACAGATACAAGAAAGATTACTGCAAGCTGTTTGTTGAATGCAGTTTGTACAACGGGAAGGAATTCGCCTTAGCTTTACTCAAAGTCGTGAGAGCGTTCGGTTTTATTGGCTACCGAGATTTCATATCAAAAGACGTGCACCATTTTCTGCCTTACTTGATACCGTATTCAGTAACAATCAAGGAAGTTCCTTCTATGATCGAAGAGATTGCGTCTCTAGTCCAATGCTCGGTGTCTGATTTCCTAGTCGAAAGATTCCCGCATATCTACGTCCACGTTTACTTAAGCGAGTCAAGAGACGTTTCGAAGAAGTGTTATGATATCATTGAAAAGCTAACGAAAATGACCATTCTGAATCTCATCCAGAGACACTTCAGGGTTATACTGACGGAGTTTCTGCTTCAATACTGCTGTAACCCTGAGAAGGTGCTGAATGCTTGTAGATATCTGGCATGTTACGACCCTGATGTTTCGTCTCCGGTTGGAAGCATGAACATGAGTACAACCCAAATAGCAGACTTTCTGAACCCGAAATTTTTAGGGGTGCTCGCATATTTTGATCACAAACTTGTCAACGCCAAAGTAGCATTATCAGTCAAACGCAAAGCACTGACAAGCTTCCCTGAAATATTGCAGCTAATGGGAGTAAAGTACCTAACTCCTCTACGATTCAAAGTATTAGCGACTTTGCGATCCGCTTTGCCATTGGCTAAGGAGTTCCCGAAAATTCTCGCAGACGCATGGGGCGCGTTCATCCATAACATTGATAGTATATCACTAGGCCCACTGCTTTCCAACTTAGCAGTATCGCTGATGCAGCAATTCGAATACGCGCCACAAGAAATCAACAAGATTTTCCACTACCTTGTGCTGAACAACGAAAACTTACTAAGCTCCCACATACCTGACTTATTCTTCATGGAAGATACAAAGGTATCAGAGAAAATCAAGATGGTCATAAAAAGGCATGTTAAGAGAACGCAGCCTGATACGTTTTCGGACAAGATAAAATGGTACTTACAGCATTTGAACCAGGATATACCGAGTATAAAAGCGTTTGCGTTTTCTCACCTGGATAAGTTGCTGAAATGTAATCGAACTGAGATTCACAAAGCTATATTCGGCGGGAAGACTATAGATCCTGTTATTGTTGAGCTGATCGACTCTCTGCTCATTGGTAAGTTTATTAACATAACTATCATTCAATAAGGACTTCCTTTTTAACCCCTGATTTAGTGAATTTTCCTTGACCTACATGCAAGGTCTTTGCTTCCAGCAGGCATCCCTTATCGCACGCCTATGCCTAGCCATATCGTAAGGCCATAGCCTTACACAGGCTGTTGATGATAGTAAATATTCCTTGCAGACTTCAAAGACCTAGATGCAAGGTCTTTGCTGCCAGCAGGCACCCTTTATCGCAGGCCTATGCCCAACTATGGTCTTACACAGACTGTTGATGATAGTGAATTTTCCTTGCCGACTTCAAAGACCTAGATGCAAGGTCTTTGCTGCCAGCAGGCACCCTTTATCGCAGGCCTATGCCCAGCTATGGCCCTACACAGACTGTTGATTATAGTGAATATTCCTTGCAGACTTAAAGACCTAGATGCAAGGTATTTGCTGCCAGCAGGCACCCTTTATCGCAGGCCTATGCCCAGCTATGGCCTTACATATACTGTTGATGATAGTGATTTTTCCTTGCCAACTTCAAAGACCTAGATGCAAGGTCTTTGCTGCCAGCAGGCACCCCTTATCGCAGACCTATGCCCAGCTAGGGCCTTACACAGACTGTTGATTATAGTGAATTTCATTCCAGGCTGCAAAGACCTAGATGCGAAGGTTAGCTCAGCTAGCGGCGCTTGCCTCGGCCAGTTGGGTGCCATAGAGGCCGGACACCTGCCAAGGCAATACGTGCAGCCTGATAGATCGCCTTTCGCCTTCACCATTGGCGATAACTGCTTCGCCGCTACCGCTTTGGTGGAACTGTCCAGAGCTTTTCAATATGAAAAGGATACAATGGTAAGAGAGACGAAATCTTAAAATGGGTTTCGTTTTAAAAATAAGAGCAAGGGAGAAGGGTTCTCGATTGGCGATCGCTAGCCATCCAACCGTCTTATGTAAGAAGCCGTGGAACAATGCCATTTTAAAGGTCGCGAGATGTCGGATGTCCAGCGGTCTTAGGCTGCTGGTGATGTATAAAAAAATATTCGCGACGATTATACTTATTGGCTTAAGTTTGTAGAAGAGAGAGGCAAAAGATTCAGACGTCAAAATAGATCAGTCGTTCTAGGTGATACTATGAACAGTCGAAAATAATGCATTTTTTCTAACAAACTCTATAAATCCTTTTGAAGATCTCTGTATAAAAGATAGAGAGGCAATTGAACATACGTCCCTTATTTGATGAATTAGTTGCACCGACGGGCTTGAACCTGTCATACGGGATACTAATACTATGGAAAACGTGGGCATGTGCCAACAATGTTTGGACATGCTCCGTCATGGGAATTAAAATCGTGAGCGTGTTTCTTTTGTTTTTTAAATGCTTCCAAAATGCTTTAAAACCAGTAGGTGTCTTCTACCCTTGTCTGAAAATGATGTAGGCTGTATTTATTTTCAGAACATGGATTGCTACGCGCTTACTATTCAGGAGATACTGAAAATCTACGACATATCTCCAACTGGTACAAAAAAAGACGTTTGGGACAGCTTTCCTGAGCACATGCACCAGATTATGTTTCCCTTACTGAGCTCCAGGTATTTAAACTTTTTTTTAAATGTTGTTTTACAGCTGGCCTGGATATGGATTTAATTTATGACTACAGTTGAAAGATTTGTCTAATATTCATCTTATGTTTTCAGATATACATTGGCTTATCCATCGCAGCCGAAGAAAGCCCATCCCTTATTCGGTTCCACGTATGCGACAACGTTTTTGGAATGGGCTCACAAGTAAGTTAAAAATTGACTGTTGGTTAAAGATCTAGCCATGATATTTGCGCTCAAGTTTTCTCTAATCTTTTACTCACAATACATACGTTGGAATAACGAAAATAAAACCGTTATTTATTGTGTATTTTATTGTAATTATCTCCGTATAATGGAAGGCCACTGCATGACAGAGTATGAAATACAAAATGCAACTTTTGGCAAATCGTGGTATCAGAGTCATAGGGGAACTGTCACGTTCAGCGGTGAAATTCAAATGAATAAAGAAATAAATAACACCCAACCGAAACATACACAGTCCTGACCCCACACTAGGATTCCCTGTATGGTGGGTATCAGAAACTACGAGTACCGTGGTACCACAACAGACCAATATCGGCAAAACATGCAAATATTTGTCCTGCAGCGGGAATCGAACCCGCATCTCTTGCGTCGCAGCTGGCTACTCGCCAGCCATGCCACCGAGGTTTGATTAGATTCCTATATCGAAAAATTTATTCCTTATTCAGCTGGGCCGGCTAACTGATCCCGCTAATAGAATTTCCCATTTCAGCTGATTCAGCCAACTGTTCCCGCTAATATAATTTCTCATTTCAGCTGAGCCAGCCAACTGTTCCCGCTAATATAATTTCTAATTTCAGCTGGGCCGACCAACTCTTCCCGCTAATATAATTTCTAATTTCAGCTGGGCCGGCCAACTGATCCCGCTAATAGAATCGGAGAGCATTCGCGATTTACTCCGCACTGTGCACCCGAGCATGCGCCGTGACGTCAGAACGCTATTCCTCTTCTTGCCGTACGTACTCCTGCACGCTGTCATGTCTAACACAAATCCACTGTACGTGCAGGAAGAGATATTGGCAGTTATAGGTTTGTTATTATTATTTTTCTTTATCCAGAGTAGGTACATTATGATACTTGAAATAAATTAATGTATCCTATTTAAATAACAATCTAGCCTATGTTAGGCTAATTAGTTTTAACATTGACCTAGTTTTATAAAATAAAGTATAGATAAGAATGTGTCCATTAACACGTTTCTTACTGTCACTATTTAAGGGGAAGACACTTTGTTCATATTATGTTCTTTACAGTAGGTACCACAGACACGCATTTCACTACATTACACTATTATAATAATAGTGTAGTTATTATTGTGAAGCATTTTTTTTCTATCAAGCTTTTATCCTACTAATATTATTGGTAAGAAAGTTTGTATCCTAAATATATCTGTAACGGCTTGTTTAATTTGGAACAAGTATAGTTTGTGACATAGTCTTTTTTTTATACGGGTACTATTCGGGCGATGTCGTGGGCAGAGGCTAATAGTGTGAAATAATTAATCACAGTTTAGAGAATAGTTACTTTTGCAACCTGCATGATCGAACTCAAACTAGCATTCCACGTGACAGCCCTATCGCCGCTTGACCGATGACGCATGCCTGCGAATTGTTGGTTCTAGGGCGTGCCCGTTTTCTCAGGATGTTTTCCTTTAACATGCATTAACACAAAAAGCACGTGTTAATGCGCACATAAAATATTCGAATGCAAAAATCAATTGGTGCACAACCTTTGGATCCTCCAACACGGTTTTTGAGTTTAACAATTCGGCGAATTACGATTAATATCCGCATTTTCTATTTTAAAATGATATCCAACACTATTTTTTTAAATCTACATAAACTCACGCTTGTTACAAGTAGTAAGCACAGCCTTTCCATCTTCATTTTTATTCCTGAAATACCTTTTGGGTTTCACACACTTTAGACAAGCTAAAGAGTGCGTCTAAAAGTGAGCGAAGCGGGCCTGCTTCATTCAGAAGCTAAAAAGGGACTTCCGATTCAGTGTGCGAAAGTAGATTTGCGTAAAAGATGAGCTCATTTAACTTATCGTTTTCTTACAGGACTTGAAAACTTTAAATCTCAACAAGTATCGGTGGACCGAAAGAGGTATGAAATGCTACGGCACATCAGAATGACTCCCAGCATCAATTCCGTTCAAGCCGAGGAAGGAAATCAGGTATAGTAATCACTTGTACCCTTTTGTAACCCTTTAGTCGCGTTTGGTCTTATTCGCATTTGGTCCAAGGGCTAAAAACACGTCCATTCCGCGATTGGTTGATAGTTTGTGTTCTGTGCTTTTTGCGTTTTGCAGAATGTCCTATTCACATATCGTCCAACTTTCATTAATCATAGAAAAATTTGCGAAACGAGTTTCTATGGAAAACTAAATTAAACACGAGTTTTGTGTCTCATTTATTTAAGCGATTTTTTTTTCACACAGCATCATCTAGCCCCAAAATATAATAATACATATACATATTTTATTTGTAAATAAATACATAATATGCATAGAAAACATCCAGAGCCGAGACAAATATTCGAATATAATACAAACATTTGTCGCGAGGCGGGAATCGAACCCGCAACCTTCTGCGTCTCAGGCGGGCCTTCACCCACTGCGCCACAGGTTATTATTCACTTATCACTACTATCTTGCTTTGTTTCCAGAGTAAATGCAGTAAAACGATCTACACGCTACTGGATTTCCTCAACCGGTGGATCCTAGAATGGTGTCATTTGAAACAACGCCCACTGGAGAATGATAATTACAAGTAATTTGTGTATTATTATTAGCGTATGACGTCCCATTGCAAGGCAAATGCATCCTTTCCTACCTGCTTATCACAATCACCCAATACAGCCGACGAGAAGAAGAAAAAAAGCATTTTGTCCCTCTATTTTGTTTGACGGAATAGACGACAGAAATAGTTTATGTCTTTCCTTACGTTGTCTTTTGTACTCATGCTAAGCGGGATGCTGACTGTTTTTTTTTATTTTTCTTTATAAGTTGTGTATGTAAGTGAAAGTACTTTCATGCCTTTTGGAATGCGTTTGATCTTACCTAAAACGCTTATACGGGTTGCTTGCGTCGCTCGGTGGTTAGTTTGTCTGCTACCATTTACTTACAGAATAGCTTATCCGATTGTAATGCGGTTTTTGCATCCATAAGTAAAACGGCGCTGCAATATAGAATGTAAAACGGCGTACATGATTGTCATCCAGTTTTAATAATCGTTTGCATGACGTCAAAAATGGTTCTTACATAGGTTTTAACGCCACAAGTCACTAGGGGGCGCTGGGATACGTGAAGAAATGAATGGACCTTGTAAAAAATCTATACATGATATCGATCCTCTCGAATACTTTCCATCCAAAGGTTGTCTGACAGATATTTTGAGCAATAATACCACCGATTGTGCCTTTAATTTTAATATGTCATTGTTTATTTCACACGGTGTGTAATAAAGCATTTTCATTAATTCCTTAGATCAAAACTTTTAGTTATATTAAGTTTTTGTTTATTTTGTTATTTTCAGGTGTGCAATATAGTATTTTCATTCATTCATTCATTCAAAGCCTCTTTTTGAGTTTGTGACGTAATAAGCCAATTTCCTACGTGATGTTAAGCGGTAACTGCCTATAACTATTTGCATTACGTGTTACGTAATGCGCCCGCCACCATAATGGTGAAAAGTCTCGAGTGGCTTGCCTGTTATTAATTTCACTCTAATTAAACCATGCGTTAAATTTCAGAGCAATATCATCCTTCCTCGATAAATTCGATAAGCTGACCATAGCCCGAGGCAATTTCGCTTGTGGAGAACTAGAAAGAGCCTTACAATATTTGGAGTTGTATATGGATGAGGACAAAGGTCGAATGCAGAAGCAACTGCCGTTTTTAGCTGAGATATACGCATTGCTGGATGAACCGGATTCAGTTGCTGGTAAGATTTGGTACTTTATGTGCTAGATGGTTAAGGCTCTTTTTCTTCGAATTAGTTCATTTGAGAACTTAAGTCTCCGACATAACTCTTAGAATTAGCAAGTTGAAGTGGTCATTAACATACCAATAACAAGTGCCCACGATATTTTGTGGCCGCCATTTGAAAACATTTATTCTCCAGCAGCTATATACAGTCTGTCCATCGCCACTACCACTTGCTATGTCGGTGATATAAGTTTTTCTACAGATCGTGTTGTAAAACACCGAGCATAGCTGTCTTCATTTCTCGTTTTGTGTTTTTGTGCTGCAGTAATTCTGGTAATTCCAGGTATACTATCAATTAAACGATCCGAGCCGTCTTTGAAGGAATTGATATTGGCGCAAGTTGTAACTGGCAGGTTGCAAGATGCTGCGTTGTGTTACGAACGACTGGCTCAAGAAGGGCACTTAGACCGGTATAGTATACAGGTAAATGTACAAAGGTTTTATTTATAGTTTTTCTCGCCTGTACCAAGTAAAGATAGGCTGAACTATGACTTAATATGACCACTAAAGACAACGATTTTGTTGACAGAAGAGAAGACAAACTTGTTTATTTTTTCATTTCTTGTCAATCTCAAGAAATCAAGAGACAAATCTGGTTTCTTGGTGCTCATACTATCCCTCGTGTTCTCAGACATCACTTCATCACTGTCATCTCAAGGTTCCAACCATTTCTCATAGATTTTGTATTTATTATGACAGAGTAAAATTACCCATCACCAAAGTTAGTTTTATAAGGCATGCAGAGAACTCGTACAGAATAAGACTATGTAAAATTTTCTAAAACGATATTGCTTCAGCTTTGATACATTTGTGTATATTTTCCATTATTTGTTGGTAGCCATGGGTTCAAACATACTAATTTGATTTTTGTAAGGATCCTCGAAATGTTACTAAACAAAACTCCAGTTTTGGAGGAAACCTCAAGGTGTCCTGAATCGAGTTGAAGTGGGGGAATATTTGGAGAAATGAATAGGAACGGAGATAAGTCTTAGTAATAGATTTGATTATCACTATAGAAGTCTGTGTTGCGCTTGGCCGGTTTGATTTTTCAATTTGTAACGTATTTTTAGGGTATGATAGATTGCTACCTTGGCCTGGACCAGCCGTTCACAGCGTACCGCCTGCTCAGTGAACACGAGCCTGACGACAGTATGAGCGAGCTTGCCGCTGAGCCGCTGTGGCGACTGGGCAGGTGGCAGCAGCTGGATGAACTTGTGAAGAAACCTTTGGTAATTCATTTCGGTTTACGTTACCAGTGAAAATAATTTACTAGCATAAAAAATTACATTTCATTTTTATACCTAATGAAATGTAATTTTTTACATTTCATCTCGATCCAGTGACTAACGGATCGAGTGAAACTTACTGTGGAATCAATATCAGTGGTGAATAAAATAAGAAACATCAAAATAAATCTTACTTTGCAATGACAACATAATGACATGATAGCAGACGTTTTTTTTAAAATATAGATTAATAACATTTACTTTTCGCTTCTTATAATATATTATAAGATATAGATTGAATCTCAGTCATCAGTCATTTCTAACCAAGTCTTCGTAAGCAGCGGATATCGTAACTAATCTCTGCTATTGACTTGGTACCTTTTTCTTGTCCGTGTCACCGGTTCCTTCTTAGTCACATGCGTCAGTTTGGTTATCTGACCATGGTTGAGGTATGGTAGCCCTGGCAAATGCCTAGTGTAGTGAAAGGATCCAGTGCGCTTCGTAGAGGCTCCTTTCTTGTACGTGTCATATGTTTTCCATTTTTTGGTTTTAGGACATCCCGCTTCTTCACTATATTTTCCTTCATGGTTTGAGAGCACAAGTATATTTTTTCGGAGTAGTAGTGGCTTCATTATTTGATTTTCGATCCACAGGTCGTGGGTTCGAATCCCGTCGTCCACCAATTGACTAAGACCCTACAGTATGCTGCGCCAAAATTGCTAGATTGAATACCGACTCTATTCTCCTTATACTCATTTTCGTTTATTCACCGTATGAACCGTTAAGAAAACTACATCAGATCTCGTCAAAGCCACAAACAAGCACTGTGTTTTCTGAATGTATTTGGGTCAAATAAACTAATAAAAATATCATACATTCTCTAATGGATGCAATACAATCCCATAAGATACAATTTAAAATCATTATGCTACTATAAAGAGGAATTTGTCTTTAATTTAAATTTAATTAAATTTGTCTATAATATTCTTTAATTTTAGCCGCAATGCAAAGAAAACTGGGGTCTTCTGATGGGTCGCATCCTCCTCGCCTATCGAACAGAGGAGCACGCTAGCTTCACCATCGCCTGCAAAGACGCCACGAGCAGGCTACTGGCACAGATGGACGGAGAGAGCAAAGGCGAGAGCGCTTTACGCAGCGGCTATCAGAGCGTGCTGGGACTGCATATTGTTAGCGAGGCTGGTCACGCGGAGGAGGTACTGAAAAGGTATGATAATTAACACTTAAGAGTGCCCCTATTCTGATGTTAACGTCATTGTCACTGTCACATACAATGTGTAAGAGAATGTTTTGTGTAAAGATTAAAAAAAAAACACAATCCTATTTAGAACTCAATTCCATTCTAGATAATACAGCACTACCTTTGCCGCTTTGCCATAAACACTTGATTCTAGGTGAATTTAAGTATTACAAGAGACATAACTGAAGTGTAAACTTGAGTTAAGTCCCTTGTCAACACTTTCAGATAGTCCTGTCAGATTAGTAAACTTATTTAGCTAGACATCAATTGCTATAGAATAGAGAGTACATGGCGAATCACTGTGCCCATGTCCTATTGTCACATTCATGTCATGTTTCAGTCCTATTGTGGGGAACAATGGTTAACCTAGGTACAGTCTTAAATCCTACTACTATTATAAACACGAAAGTTTGTAAGGATGTTTGTTACTCTTTCACGCAAGAAGTACTGAACGAATTTTGATGAAATGTTACAGTAATATAGCTTATACATTAGAATAACATATAGGCTACTTTTTATCCGGGTATCATGCGGGCGAAGCCGTAGGCAGAAGCTAGTAATATATAAGTCCAATACTCATTATTAAATTAAGTTATGTTTGAACCGACACGCCTTTATGGAATAATAAACTTATTTTTGATTAATTAATTATTTTGACTTTTATATATAATGTGGACTACTCTATTGGTCATATCCTGTAAAAATAGATGTAAGTGTTTTCAATAAATAAATAAATAAATAAATAAATCTTATCTGTACCTGCATGCTTGTCTATTGACGTTTTTCATTATTTTATCTAAGTTATAAATTATTTTCAGGCTTAAGAATATGAACGACGGAGATCGACAAAGCACGGAAATACTGAATCAGCTGTTGGACGAATGGCGCCGGCGACTTTCCGTGGTGCAGTCGGACGTTAGAACCATCGAACCGCTTCTCAGGTTGAGAAGAATTTTGTTGCAACAAACAAAGGTATGTTTCTTTTGGTGCGCACTGTCCGGCCGCTCTTTTCCCTTGATTTGAGCGTGTTTGTTTGTTTGTTATACTATGTGAAGAATTCAAACACTAGTATAAAAGATAACATCATAATCAACTGCCCGAAAATTGCGAACATCGTCCGGTTTATCAACATCCACCCAAAGGTTGCTAGATATTATGAATAATATGATGTTTTTTTCGCTGGAGAGCCTACCTAGGCTCTCCTTAGACTGCGTTTCCTCCGGGAAATCACTAGTTCTAAGTGGGGGAACTAGGGTCTGCACTGACGTTCCTAATTGGGGTGTATTGTGCATTATCCCCCTTCTAACCTGACCCCAGTCAGCCCAACTCCTTGAAGTAGCGGAGAAGGACTCTGGCTGGGTTGATGACAGCAGTGTTCCAGTATCACTGACCTCCTGTGAATGACCACGGAAAGCATGTGTTGATAAGTTCTTGCAGTCCCGTCTTCGACCTGACTTCATTTGAGGCGGTGCAGTGTATTACCACATGGTCCACAGTCTCTTCAACCTGGAGAAAAACCTTGACAGAGTCCTCAGCTGGACGTCTCCAGGCCATGTGGATCGTAGGTTCTACGAACTACATGGCCTGTCCGTTGTCACATCAATCTGCTGATTTGGACAGCTATATTGATAATATTAATTTTATTTTCAGAAAAGGTTAACAAATTAATATAAAAGTATCTATGCTTAAAAATTAGTTACGTATTTTGAGATGATATATACAAAAACATATTTTAAGTTGATAAAAGTTAAGAATTACTTTGCGCATAAACCTTTGAAGAGTCAATTCATTAACTTCTCGCTCTAATTAAAAAAATACTTGTGTGTAGTATCCAAATAAAATCCGAATGTTAATAATACAAAAAGATGCATTTTTGAAACGCTATAAGGTTGCTAGCCGATTCTATTTCGAGTTGAACTTTAAGCTATTCTTGCCGTCAATGACGAAAGGATTTGCGTTTGAGCTGGGACTAAAAGGTCGAAGATATTTCTAATGGTTATTCTGTTATTTCAGGAATTATTAGAACCGACACATCCGCTTACTGCAAACCGATTGAAATCATGCATCGGCGATCTTTGGCTGCAGAGCGCGAAGCATGCAAGAAAAGCGGGTATTTTTCAACAAGTAAGTAAACTCCACATCTGGGTAACAACGTTGCTTCTCCGTTGCGGAATATATAATAACGCTGGTCATTTTTCTTCACACATCATCAAAGTAAGCGGAGCTTGTGTTATGGGAACTACACAACTGTTATACTACTTATATACATATATGTATATTGATGTTTGAATGTTTATTGGATTAGTTACTAGCCTCCGTCCACGGCTTCGCCCTCGTGATTACCGGGTGAAAGGTGTTAATCAAGGTCACACAATGTACCTATTTCAAATTTCATCCAAATCGGTACAGCCCTTAGAGATATTATTAGGAAAATACATTCAAACTTTGACATAATATTTATAATACTAGTAGGATAGTCTTTAATTGCCCTTATGTTTTCTGGGGTAAATTACTTTGAGCGATAAAACTGCCCGTTGTGTGATCATTTGTTTGTTTTGTATGTTACCATTTATCTCCAAAACGGCTTATCCGATTGGACGCGGCTTTTTGCAATTGATTTGTATGTCTTTAAGGTTGGTTCTTATATAGGTTTTATTTCCACATGTAATGCGGAAATAAAACCTATATAAATGTATAAATTGTAAAAATCTACTTGTATTATAAACATTATTTTATGCTCCAGTCCTACATGTACATTTTGAACGCTGAAGAGTACCATTCCGAGGAGCTTTTCATAGAGAAGGCCAAGATGTACTGGATGAGAGGTCAGCACGAGCAAGCGTTCACCACCCTGCGGAGGAAACTGGACGATGCCTATCCGAACATAGAAGAACTCACAAATGAACAAAAGTTAGTATTTCTACTAAATTTCTAAATGTTTGTATCTGCAAACATTTGTCTCGGAATCTGGGTATGTAGTTCCCATAAAACAAGCTCCGCTTAGTTTGGGGCTAGATGATGCTGTGTGAAAATGTCCGGCATTATTTATTTATTAACAAAAAACGGGATATATACCATGATTTTTGAGTTACTATGTTTCCCGATATTTCGGCACAGTTGCGTGTACCATGATCTCTTGACGACCTCTGTGGCGCAGTGGGAAAAAGCCAGCCTGAGTCGCAGAATGTTGCGGGTTTGATTCCTACCGCGGGACAAAATGTTTTTTGATCTGTTGTCTCGGGTCTGGTTATCTGTGTACAACGTGTCTGTATTTACAAAAAAAACTATATATCGTTTTTTATCTATATCTATCATTCATATATTAGGAAAACTCAATGCGGGCATGGTACTTAAAATTAAGGTTCTATTTCTCGTGGCCAAATATTAATCAAGTTCATAATATCCGTGGTCATTGTGGTTTATAAATAAGCCAAAACTTAATCTTTCTAGTGCTAATCATCATCAGTCCACTTCTGGGCATAGGCCTCTCACAATACGCGCCCGGTGTTCGGCTCTTCTCATCCATTTTGCCGCCTTTCTAAAACTATCACTCCATCTAGTACTTATAGTTCTTGAATGTAGAACAATGATACCACAATGTAATGTAACTTTTCTTTTCAATTCCTCTCAATCTATCAGTACTGTTCTGTTTCCTTTGCAGAAAAATATGTGCCAAAGCGAAACTACTAATAGCGAAGTACAATGATGAAACTACCAATGTGGACGTGGATGTCAATATTGGATACTACAAAGAGTCAGTTGATGTCTTCAAGCAGTGGGAGAAGAGTTTGGTGAGTTTCCATTTCTTCGTAGAAACACTCCGCTGACAGTTGTCATATCATTCTGACTTAAATTTTAATTTGCGTGTACAATAAAGAATAGAGTGTAAGATATGCCAAGGGATATCTTACTAAGAGCTTTGCATGGATTAAGCGATTTTAAGGCAATATTACGTGCAGTGTGGTGGAAGTAAGGGTTTGAAAGGGAAACAACCTTATTCGTTCATGGTCGTTTATTGACTGAATTTAAGTATCTAAAAGTACTATGTCTGCATATGACATAGATTACTTAATACTAGTCGTAACGCTAGCCTACATTACATAGGTACTTCATACGAATATACGAGTACTTAGTAGTAATATAAATAATAAATAAATAATGCTGGTCATTTATCACATAGCATCATCTAGCCCCAAACTAAGCAGAGCTTGTGTTATGGGAACTACATGACTGATATGGTACATATTATACATAGACAACACCCAGACCCGAGACAGATTTTTTTTTTAAATATATTCATTAATTATTTGCGACCTAGCTTATTAGAATCAAGCAAGAAAACAGCGTGCGCGATATTCTTTTGAAAATCCAGATTATACAAACATTTGTCCCGCGGCGGCAATCGAACCCGCAACCTTCTGCGTCTCAGACGGACCCTCACCCACTGCGCCACAGAGTTCGTCCCTGCTATTAGTAGCTACACTTTCCCTTGAATATAATTGAATATAATTCTGTCCGAATCAGGTGTGCCTCGGTGCGTATTATGAGAAAGTCAGTACTGGAGACAACGTGACGAACAACGGTACTACGTGGTCCCGTCGTCTCTACGCGCTTAACAGTTACGGCAAAGCGTTGCAGTATGGTCACAAGTATTTGTACCAGAGTATGCCGAGAATGTTATCCATTTGGTAAGAGGATTCAATTATAACTGTACGAGACGTGCGCGCGTTATAGGCGTAGGTGGAGATTTTAGATCGATAATGGATAGATTAACTTTAGTGCTATTAATTTACGTTTATTAATAATGCTACATAGTGGCTCGACCGCTTGCCGAACATGCACTGACCAGGTAAACCTACTTAGTGAAAATTACTAGCTATGCTAAGTTATCTATCATACATTCGATAAGGGGATCCCAGTATCAAGTATTAGTTTTGTAAAGGGATTCGATTCTAACATACATTCGGTAGGGGGATTCAAGTATTGGCATAAAACATGAAATATTTGAGCACTTTCAAGTATTTTATTGATTTGATATGTGTCGTTTCCTAAGAGCAAATTATAGTTTCATATTTAAAGAATCTAGATGGACCGCAAATAGAATTCTTGAGCATGACTCTTATTGATAGTATTATTTACTTTCTTACAGTTATTTCCAACTTAAAGATAATTATGTGAAAGAAATCGCTATCAGCGATAAGACCGTACAATAAGCATTTATTTTGTTGACATGGGTTATATCTTGTATTATTTTAGATAGAGTTTTAACTTTTTTATCTATCTTTGTACATAGATATGCTCCACACATTTCCACAGTCGTTGCTGTGTTGATTTGTTTCACACAAAAAACTTTTAACTTAAACTGTTTTTTAGGTTGGACGTAGAAGTGACCGCTTCGGACACCGGCGTTCATTCCGTGCTCGCGCAAATGACGGATATCATCAAAACATACTCGGAGAGACTGCCGCTTTATCTATATCTCACTGCATTCTCACAGATTGTATCCAGAATCTGTCATCCTGTGAAGGAGGTAAGGGCATAAAGCATTTCAGCATTTCAGCATTCAGCGAAGCATTCAAACGGGAAGTCGCGTGTTCGATTACCGCTGTGGATGATATTTTGGGACATTATAAAATTTTGGTCAGTAAAAATAAAGCAAAGTAGATAGATAGAAAATGCTAAAAGTGGTATTTGTCTAGACACCCTGGAAAGAAAGCATGGAAAATATAATGTTTCGACTTGCCTCTTACTCATTCTTGGTACCCTCACAGTTCTTCGCACTGAGTACTGATTGATGTCCAATATAAGGAATACAGTTAAAAAACAAACAGCAAGCGTTTGTTTTTATTTTCATGTATATTTTATTTTCCCGCCGCGAGATAAATGTTTGTATGATTGCAAATATTTGTCTCGCGTCTGGGTGTTTTCCATGTAGGTATAGAATGTATTAGTATATCAGTCATATAATTCCCACAAGCTCGGCTTACTTTGGGGCTAGATGATGCTGTGTGAAACTGTCCAGCAATAAAACTAAATATAAAATGTTAACAGGTATACCTCCAGCTCAAAGCTATAATCGTGAAACTCATAATGGCCTACCCTCAACACACGCTATGGATGATGATGTGCGTGATCAAATCGAGTTACGCGCAACGCATCAAGCGTTGCAACGACGTCTTCGCCGATCCGAAACTGAAAGAACCGAGAATGCTGAAACTCGTCAACGACTTTACGCAACTAGCCGAGAAACTGATTGAGCTGTGCAATAAACCCATCGCTGGAACGGGAACGGTATGTGTCGTCGAGATATAATGTTCTTTTTGTACTATTAAAGGTTTATATCCGAAGGTTACCTGGAAGAGATCGCTCTTAGCGATAAAGCCGTCCATTGTATCACCGCAACCTAATTTATAAGATTTTATGTTAAGTGTATTTTTGAATTCTGATGTATGCACGGAAGAGTTATTAATCGATCTAAAGTGGCAAATAAGCATACGGCTTACCTGTTGGTAAGCGGTTACCGCAACCTATGGACGCTTACAACACCGGAGGTATCACTCGCGCGTTGCCGACCCAAAGACAAAACGGGTGAAGAGTCTCATGTGCCTGTGATTTTACTGGCATACTTAATGGAACAGAGCTATGCAAGCATTATTAGTTGGCACTCTACTAATTCTTTCTCATGTTGTAATGACGTTTTATCGTCTACGTTTTTGTATGGATGGCAGATATGACACTGAAATAACCGGATAAGATTGGACAGGACCTGACCATCAAATCTTATTGCGCGTATCAGCTTACAATATTTGTTATATTTTTTTCTGTTTTGTCAGACAACCACAGTATCGGCTCTAGTGCGCACCCTACCACGGCTCCTGGCCAGTGAGAACTTCAGTCACATAATGATGCCGTTCCAAGAGTTCTGCAAGATCGTGCTACCATCAAAAGCGGCGCGGCAGGAACGGATTGACTTCAATATACCGACGGAACCGCCCGTTTTCATCTCGGGGATTGAAGAGCACATCAATATACTGCCTTCTTTGCAGAAACCTAGGAAGGTTACTCTTAGAGGTAAGCAATAATTTTAGCGGGTCGCTTTTCTCGCCATTATCACACCATCTCCAGTCAAAAAACGGGCTAGCTTATTGCGTATAGATTGCTTGTTTCGTGGTTAAGCCTCCTCTCGCTTAACCCAAGAAATCAGTTTGTTTTTCTCAGAAATGAAAGAGCAATTTAATATGCTACCTTCCTTGCAGAAACCTCAGAAAGTTACTCTATACCGCATTCATTTTAGCAGCTCGCTTTGCTCGCCTTTGTCACATGCTTTCTCTAAAGAAACCGTCTCGCTGTCAAGCGTATTAATTTATGGTTCCTCTTCTTAGAGTTTTGCAGGGAATCTCATAACCACATCCACATGCGCTGCTAACCTTACACCCTGCTTTAGGTCAGTGCACGATGAAGAAATAAGAAAAAAAACCAGGGACACGCTCTCGGTGATTGAGCGTCTAGTTTCGTTGATCATTGCCATTTTGTGCTTTTGACTGGCGCACTTTCTGGCTACATGGCGCGTATTTAGGCAGAAAGTGCGCCGCTTTTGTAATGGAAAATAGGTATACCACTGTTTTAAGTAGATTTTCTGGCAATTAGCTGTAGTTTAAATTCTAAATTGACTAACTTTTGGAACATGCATGGCTATTAATATATTTTATACCATGCTTTAAGACTATATTTTTTTGTTTATTTGACACAACAGCAAAGTGCTGAAAGAAATTCAAAAAATCAAAAAATCAAAAAAAAATTTATTTGGAACAGTTACATGTGGTTGAAATAACAAGTGAAAACGATGATACTCGCAGAAGTAAAACAATACTGTGTCGCAAGCATCAACGCCCTCCTCACATACATTTAATTAATAAACATACACTTCATAGATAGATAGATTTGACGACCTCTGTGGCGCAGTGGGCGACGGCTCGCCTGGGACGCTGAAGGTTGCGGGTTCAATTCCCGCCGCGGAACAAATATTTGTATGATCTGCAAATAGTTGTCTTGAGCCTGGGTGTTATCTATCTATGTATAATTATGTATTTACAAAAAATATATATATAAGTAGTGTATCAATTTTGTAGTAGTTTAGTGAGTTTGTGTCCAAAATGATTTCCAACCACATAGTTCCATGATTTTATACCAAAAATTCAACCTTGGTGGGACTCGAACCCGCGACTTTCCACTTGTTACGCGGAGGCTATAACACATGTACCATTAGCTCTTCTTAAATTTCAGGTTCGGACGGTAAATCCTACATTATAATGCTGAAACCTCGTGACGACCTCCGTAAGGACTACCGTCTCATGGAGTTCAATGCTGTCGTGAACAGGTTTCTACAAGACGCCCCCGAGACTAGACGTAGAAGGCTCTACATTAGAACCTATAGCGTGCTGCCGCTGAACGAAGAGTGTGGATTGATTGAATGGGTGCCCAACCTAGTTGGATTAAGGCCTGTTCTAATGCATATCTATAAACAGAAAGGTATGTAATAGAACTTCCTTATTGAATTCACAATAATCACACAAAAAATATGGTGAGCGACTGGTCGAAGTGACGCGTGGCCACAGAGTTGGCTCTTATCTGCTTCAACGCATTAGCATTGCGTTTAAGCGTGGGAATGCGGTCAGTATTGGGAACGTTTTCGTCTGGTAGTGATCTGGATCTATAGATATCCATAGGTTGTCTGAAAGAGAACGCTTCTAAGCGATTAGACCACCCATTACACCCTTAATTTTAATAAGTTATTGTTTATTCCTAAGATGTACAGTATTTTGGAGTCGTCTCATGAAAACTTGATTTTTTCTTTAAATAAATAAAATAAATAATGCTGGTCATTTTTCACACAGCATCATCTAGCCCCAAACTAAGCAGAGTTATGGGAACTACATGACGGATATACTACTTAATATTTTTTGTAAATACATACATATTATACTTAGAAAACACCCAGAACCGAGACAGATTTTCTTTGATTATATTTATTGATTTATATTATAAGATTCAAGCAACAAAACAGCGTGAGCGATATTCTTTTGAAAATCTATTCTTTTTCTTTTCTCCTGAATTCAATTACATAACCGGAGTATATTAAATATCTGTTGAAAATGGTTGTTTGTGATTTTTTTTATTTGTTTTCAAACAGCACAAATAATCCACAAAGTCACAAAAAACAAGTGTTACCTCTTCTGTTGTTTTAGTAAAACAGATATTAACGGTTTTATTATAAATGTCCCCACACAACAATGTGCACCGAAAAACACCGTCATTATTTGCAAATTGTTTCAGGTATTCATACAAGTAACCGTGAACTGAAAGAGATGATGTGCTCTAACAAAGACCCTGTGGAGAAAAAGAGACGGATATACGAAGACAAGCTACTGCCTCGACACCCGCCGCTGTTCCAAGAGTGGTTCCGAAGAGTGTTCTCTGATCCGTATGGATGGTACGAATGTCTCACTATCAGTCGATAATGGTCCCACTTTTATAAAATACGTACATTTTATATAATAAATAATGAATGCTGGACATTTTCCAAGTACATCAAGTACAAGTATATCAGTAATGTATTTCCCATAATACAAGCTCTTCTTAGTTTGGGGCTAGATGATGCTGTGTGAAAAATGTCCAGCATTATTATTATTATTACCTGCCTACCAAGTTTTGTTAAGATTGTGGTTTAACAATTACCGGGTTGTCTAGACTCAAGAAATCTTAAATAATTAAGTCAATAGGTATAAAGTTATTATGTATTATATTATTTAATACACAAACTCTCACAAAACTGGTTTTTATAAATTTAATGTAAATTTATCTCTAAACTTAGGAAACCTATATGAGAGAAATAAATGATTTAATTATTATTATTATATTTTGCCATGGTATGTTTTATGCATAATATTATTTAAGGTAGTTTCCATAAATTATAAAGTCACCCCCGGCCACTTCAAAATCACATAAAAAACCCGCCAAGGTTGTCTGGAAGAGATCGCTTTTAAGCAATAGGACCGCCCTTTGTACCTTTATCTTAATGTGTATTTTTTTATAACATTTTTTTCATCACTAAGTAATGTAGTTTTTGTTCTATGTTCTAGGTATCAAGCAAGATCTGCGTATATCAGAACAACAGCTGTAATGTCCATGGTTGGATACATTTTAGGTAAGCTCTGATTATAATTTGCAGATATTTTTAAAAACTCAATCAAAAAGTACGACAGGTACAAATACAAATGTGTCACTTTTCTACTTAATAACAGTTACAGTTACAATATGAATTATCAAATTCAACATAGTTTTTGAAATAAAATAGAAAGAAAAATAATGGTCATTTTTCACACAGCATCATCTAGCCCCAAACTAAGCAGAGCTTTTAATTCTATATATCAATGCTAGCTTTATTTGCAATTGTTGATGTTGTGCTCTTTTTACGCTTTTACCGACATAAAAATACGCAGTCTCTGAATTTTCGTACATTTTTACTCATATTTTTACTATTATCGGATCAGGCTTAGGCGACCGTCATGGGGAGAACATATCGTTCGACTCTACAAACGGGGACACGGTCCACGTAGACTTCAACTGTCTCTTCAATAAGGGAGAGGCCTTCGAATGGCCAGAGCGAGTACCGTTCAGGCTGACGCACAACATGGAGGCCGCTATGGGCCCGCTCAAACACGAGGGAATGTTTCGGTAAGCATATTGCAATGTACTTCCAAAGGGTGTCCAATAGCTTAATTAAACAAAAACAAACACGCTCACGACTGTCTTTGTCATGGTGGACATCCTCAGATACATACTCAGTGAGTAGATCTTTGAGGATACCAAGTAGGGGGTAGTCAGAGGCACGTCCAAACATTACATTTGGTACATGCCCGCGTTTTGCAAGTAGTAAGCATTCCACGTGACAGGTTGCAAGCCCATCGCCGCTTATTGGAACACTAACTATTGGCACATGCCTTCGAATTTTTCGTTCTAGGGCATGCCGGTTTCCTCACGACTTAGCTTAACTATAGGGTTCCAATTACCACAGGAGATAATAAGTACTTACTATTAAATTTTATACTTTGTAGTGAGACCCGTACGGAGAACTCGCATAGTTATTCCGTCTATAGATAAATTCTCATACTTTTTTTTTTCTTCGGATCAATTTTTTTTTAATTTCATTATCTAACTTAAGGACAACTTTGCACTACTTTGATTGATTCCGTGACGTCAGCGACAAAAGTAAATTAACAGTTTGGGCGTTTAACTATCGAGTTATAAAACTCTTATATATCTAGAGCCCGTTAGCTTACAAGATTTTATAATATCAATCTTGTTAACTAATTTTAACCTCAACCCTGCTGACGTACAACATCTAGCAACATGCCGCTCAAATGTTTCAAAAAATAGCAAATGTTTCGGTAAGCATATTACAATGTACCTTTAAAGGGTGTCCAATAGCTTAACAATATGGTTCCAATTAATAGATAAACTCTTTATTATGCATAACACCATTTTACATAATAAAATAACAAAAAAAAAAACAAAAGTAATGCATAATGGGCGGTCTTGTACTTAAGTACAGAAATACTCTACGATCAACAGTACTATGGGTGAGGGGTGGGGTCTTTATATTTGGTACACCACTTCAACCCCTTGTAATCTTTCGTACATTCTGTTCCATCCAAAGGTTGTCTGGTAGATATTGCTTATCAGCGATAAGATCGCCCATTGTACAACATTGTCAAAGTTCGTACTATTTATTTAAGCTGAAATATTTGGTGTGCAGTAAAGTATTTTCTATCGATCTATCTATCTCTAATAATGAAGCTTAAAATGTTCCCTACAGAAAGAGCTGCGAGGCAGTGATGAAAGCCCTCAGGGCTCAGACAGCGGCCCTCATGTCCGTGATCGGACCCTTCGTGTACGATCCACTGGTGTCGTGGGGACGAGTGCGTCCCGTCGACTGCGGCGAGCGCACTAACGAACAAGCACTGCAACATCTACAGCACATACGACAGCGGCTCAATGGCATGGTGAGCATTCACTTATAATATGAAAGAGCCTTGTCGGCCTAGTGGCAGACAACAGCCCACTATCATACTAATAATAACAATGCTGGTCATTCACACAGCATCATCTAGCCCCAAAGTAAGCAGAGCTTGTGTTATGGGTACTACATGACTGATATACTACTCGTATATATATATATTTTTTTGTAAATACATACATACTATACATGAAAACACCCAGACCCGAGACAAATATTTGTAGATCATACATATGTATATATGATCTGCTGGTGTCCTGGAGCATCTGGACCATCAGGTGAGATTATGAATAAATGGAGGTACATATAGAAAAAAAAAATTGGTTCTTGGGCATGCGGATATGGCTTAATTATCACCATGCAACGGTAATAGTTGGTAAGCTATTACCATAGCATAATTTCACTGGCAACCATATCGTGTAATTTCACTGGCAACCATATCCTTAAAGAGTGGTTGCTTTTGAAGTTATTATGATTTATGTATTACAATCGGATGGTACACATAACGTCACAATGACGAATTACGAAGGACAGTATGAATATTTTAAACAAAATATCATTTCGATACGCGTTCACGCTACGTTTTGTTGATTCGATTTACTATGAATCCAGTTTTACAGTCGACAATAAAAGTGATTTAACAATTTGAGTTTTTATCTTCGGTTTTGATCCTTGTCATTAAATAGTTGATTTCCTCAAATTAACTATTTGCAATCAAGTGCACTTTAGACCACTTAACCCACACTCAAGGGAATCTATAGAAGGAAAATCATTACAAGATTTAGAAGCGGGAAATTCATCCTCGCGGGTTCGAGCCCCGCCGAGTTTGAAATTAGTTTACAAGATTGATATTATAAAATCTTGTAAACTAACGTGCTCTAGATATATTAGAGTTTTATAACTCGAAAGTTATCTATCAAAACTGTTAATTTACTTTTGTCCCTGACTGCATCACGGAATCCCGAAATAGTGCAAAGTTGTCCTTAGTAAGTAACAAGTACGCATGACATAATCATGTTTCAAATACAAATGCGCATCGGTATATACTCGTATCTTCACGGAATCACGAAATAGTGCAAAGTTGTCTTTAGTAAGTAACAAGTACGCATGACATAATCATGTTTCAAATACAAATGCGCATCGGTATATACTCGTATCTTCACGGAATCACGAAATAGTGCAAAGTTGTCCTTAGTAAGTAACAAGTACGCATGACATAATCATGTTTCAAATACAAATGCACATCGGTATATACTCTTATCTAAAGTTTAAGAAGTTGACAAAATTTGATCCGAAGAATTGATTAAGTTTGAGAGTTTATCTATAGACGGAATAAATATGCGAGTTCAACTCCGTACGGGTCTCGCACAGTATAACATTTAAAATCATTTATCAGTCGTGCTGTTGATACGAGAATATTGAAAATTCGCAAAATTATCGCTCAGGGCAAACTCACTGTTGTAGTGTTTCATGAACGAATTTGATAAACAGGCAGTTGTTGAATTCTGTTTTTTGTTATATCGTTCCTTTTAAACTAAGCTATAATTAACTGTTGCTTTTAAATATTGCATACAAATTTTGTCTAAACTTGAAGTGGTAAGGTAAAATTTAAATGTAAGAGCTGTACTCAAATGCTAGGCTTAAATCCGGTTTGATCAATGAATATTCTACAGTTTAGGATTTTGAGGAAGAAAAAACAATCTAAGCGAGGTCCTATAGCTGGGGGAAATCCCGACGATAGGGGAAATACCCTTAACAAGACGAGTTGTTGACAATCCGCGTTTTCTGCGTAGGACTAGAGATTGGTGGTGATAATGAGTGATCAAGTGTAGGATATAAGATACTCTCAGTCCGGAGTTGAATAATAGTTATTGAAACAATTCCTTATTGACAAGATAATAAGATCTAAACTCAAAAACAGTCAAAAAAAATATATAAAAAAAACCTTGTTAACATTCTACATACATTACTAAACACTCAGTTCGCCTTTGTTTTAATTGCAATGTCATGCATTGCAAAATTATTTAAAACAAGAGTCAAACGTGCTATTTTACTGTTTAAGTTGGCGGACTCTTTGTTACAAATATTAAAATAACTAAGATGAATGACTTCTTGATGAAACAAGTACACATTCTTGACATCATCATGTTTCAAATACAAATGCGCATCGGTATATACTCGTATTTAAGTAGGTACACTACCGCACCTGCACTCGAACATTGTACAAGATAAACGTACAAAACAAACTTTATACTACGAAAAAGTAACTGATTTGCTATTTTATAAATTCGGTTTAGGGTGCTCTCGCCGAGAGGTGCTCTCACTAATTCGAGCACGGAAGCCAAAATTACAAACCAAATGTTCTAGGAGAGAAGATAATTTACATGTAAATACCGTGATTACAACCTGTATTACTCATAAATCACTTGTAGTTTTTAGATTTGATATTTACGTCCCTATAAAAAAAAAGTAATCATGTTTCTGTATTTCATTTAATTATTAAAAATTTAATTATTTGGCCAGTTTAAACTAGCGGGAGAATCGAACAGTATTTTTAACTATAAGTTGATTTATATAAATACCTGAAAAGAAAGGGACAACACAAAAACAGAGACAAAACACGCGTAATGTAAATTTAACATTACGATATTATTATGTTTCTCTCAGGTGCGGACGAAGAACAAACAGCTGTCACTTTCGCTGTCACCGGAAGGTCAAGTCGAGCATCTAATCGTTGAAGCAACGAGCATACACAACCTGTGTCAAATGTACATCGGATGGGGGCCATTCCTCTAAACTAAAACCTGCCTTATACTCTATTATTATTAAAACTTAAATCCGTTCAACTCTCCAAGCAACGAATTTAGAGAACCATTGTTCAGTGTTCAGGATTGGTCCTCTAAGCTAAACTATGTCTAGCCCACCTGTTATTATAAGCGAAATTATCACAACTCTGTATTTAAAATGCGGAAATGTAAGCGTACTGAGATAAGTTATAATAAAAAGTTTTATTGTTATGAACAGGTTTTATTTCTTGGAATCGAAAAAAATAAATAAAACTTAATGTCTTCAAGTGTTTATGCTTAAACTGTCTTCCGATTACAAACATTATCGATTAAAATATCTGCACGAATCTATACCCGGAATAGATGAATAGCTCTTAAGGAAGTAGAGCTTGTGTTATTATGAACTACATGACTGAAATATATATGTATATATATATATATTACATTCAAAATATACATAGAAATCACCCCCACATTCAGACCCAAACCAAATATTTGCCTATGCAAACATTTG
This sequence comes from Perizoma affinitatum, assembly GCA_961405105.1. Classification (NCBI taxonomy): domain Eukaryota; kingdom Metazoa; phylum Arthropoda; class Insecta; order Lepidoptera; family Geometridae; genus Perizoma; species Perizoma affinitatum. Next base: position 5,250,200 of record OY560199.1, read on the forward strand.
TTCCGCGGCGGGAATCGAACCCGCAACCTTTTGCGTCTCAGACGGACCTTCGCCCACTGCGCCACAGAGGTCAATGAATGGTTCATTGAAGACCTCTGTGGCATCCAGATATGAAAGGTTGTCTCAAAGAAATCGTTTCTAAGCAATATGAATGCCGATGGTACTTAAGTTTTGTGTTTTTTTTTTATTATACTTAACAGTAGAGTACTTCCATTAAGTAATTCACAGTTTCGTAACTTTTTTCGTCATAATGTTTAAATTGTATAACTTAACCCATGGTAAAAATATGAAGACAAATCGATTCACCTTCTTCGTGTGAATTGAGATTGAACTAAATAAACACTGATAAAGCGACATCGATAAATCTGCTTTCCTACGAGTACATCCCAAAACTGGATTCTCGAGTGTCAGAATCAAGTGATTATTCGTGTTACATAACTCGTCGAAAGTTTGCCTTCCAATGCGGTGTTTGCGAAGATTATCCGGTACGAATCTTATTGAGACGTAAACTTCTACAAGCTATAGGGTGTTCGTTATCGTATCATCCCAAAGGTGGCTCTACGAAGTTTTTAGAGTTTTTTTTGGGCAGGTCGAAACAGTTTAGTACTCAATCCACTAAAAACTAAATACTTGGCTATTGGTACCAAACATAAACTTAAAACCTTTAACCCACCGTTAGACATTTCACTGATGGGAGAGCCTGTTGAGCGAGTTTACGAGGCACGTAACTTGGGTCTCTTGTTTGACTCTAACTTGAGGTTCGAGAAACACGTCACAGAATCCGTCAAATCTTGTTTTTATAAGCTTAAGGTGCTTTATAACATCAGACCTTACTTGAGTGAAGAGCTACGAGTCCAGCTGATCGAATCCTTGGTACTCTCTAGACTCAATTACGTACACGGTAACGGGACCTCGACTGCTGGGCCGTACACAGCGTCTGATTCAGAGAGTACAATACGCGTGCGCTCGTTTCTGTTATATAATTCCCCCTCGGACTCATGTTACTCCCTTTCTGAACCATAACTCCATACTCAAAATGAAAGCGCGTCAGAAGCTCCACCTCGCTTGCTTACTTTTTGGGGTGATTAAATGCCGTACGCCTGTGTACTTATACGAGAGGCTCAACTGGATGTCTAAAACGAGATCTCTACGCAAATGCTCAAAACAGCTGTCGGCGCAACGCCATCACTCGGCAGCTTTTAGAGGCAGCTTCCGGTACGCTGCAGCAAAGTGCTGGAACAACATCCCACCACCAATACGGGATCTTCAGTGTTTTCAAAATTTTAAGTCTAAACTGAAAATGTTTATTTTAGAACAACAGAAAAGCTCTGAAGATCTCAGAAATGAACTGTCCATCCTTTAGTGCGAAGGTTTACCATTACCACCACTGCTCTCTCACTTAGGCAACCGGACTAGGTTTAATTTAATTTAGGTATATATTATTATTATTATTATTTTTTTTAATTAATATTAACTGTCTTTTTGGTTTTTTTGTTTACTTTTTTTTTTTATTATTTTTTATCTTGTGTTAGTGTACGTGACGCTTTTGTTTTGTTTGGTTTCGACGGAAGATCAGCGCTGTGATAGCTATGCGCAATAGCTATTACAACATTAAGCTGAGTCGGACGCCATTTTGTAGCATTTTATATTGTAGATTTTAAGTAGATTATTATGGTGTTGGTTAATTTAAGTAATTAGACTAAGCTTAAAATGAATTGTTAAATAATGCTCAAATAAAGACTTCTTTCTTTCTTTCTTTCTTTAAAGTTGGTTCTATGCAAAGTATAAAAAAAATACATCTTAGTTCTATTCTACTTCAGGACATTCAATTGGATTATTTTTTATATACTTATATAAAAAACACGCTTTTAGAACGCACTAAAAATATAAAAAAGACTTTCCACTCTCCACCTGCTGGCTCCATCATCCGATCCTCGTTACCGTGCCGAATCTATTGGACTTGTCTATCTATTGGACTGGAGGGGTTTACTAGTAGCCAATGCAGAGTTCTACTATCCACCTCATGGCTCCATCATCGACACCAAGTGCAATCTATTGGACTCTTCAAAACGAATCATATGAGCCCAAACTCGAGGTGTTTACTAGCCGCTACTGAAGAGTTCTACTATCCACCTCCTGGCTCCATCATTAGATCAGCTTCAAGATACCAAAATATTGTATTGTCATCCGAACTACATATACATACAAAGTTTCATTTCGATACGACAATTATAAGAAGGTGAAAATTTACTTCCAAGATTTGGTTACATTGTTTGTGAAGCTAATTAATATAAGCGTTTTAACAATAATAGAAAGGTCATGTCAAGGAGTCCCTAAACCGGCGATCATGCATCAAAAATGTCATGAGAGTGAATGAAGTAGCAAGTGGAAATCCGTGGTCCCTGCCTGCCACTCCGGGAAACAGGCGTGAGTTTACGTAATTTGTCAAAACCAACTGCTCCTATATCTTAGCGCTCTCCATAATTATATTCGTATAACTTACCTACATAGGTAGGTTCGCTTGTCACCAAGTTTCATCAAGATTAATTATATGGTTCGGTAGTTATCGTCGGACAAACAAATCTTCATACAAACGCCGATTAGAGATCTTCGTTTTGTTTACTTGATCATATCAAATTGAACCGAGATGATTAGTACTTGTCGTTATCGGTCGCTTTGTACAGGAATAGACCATAAAACCTTTTTTCTTGCCCTAAAACCTTTTAAAGTTGAAAAACATTGTTCTGGATGTCTAGACACTTACCACTTTCTGTTGGCGTTAACACCTGCGGAAGGATTGAATTGTATGGAAATGGCATTAGCTGTGGAAATGTCACGTATTTGCTGTCATGTTTTACCTTGACAAATTTGCGCTACCGTGAAAGGAAAATTAAGCGTGAGGTATTTGTCTAGACACCCTGCTTTTGTTTAACCAAAAGTTCAAAAAAAGCGTTTCCACCGTTTCGTTTTACACTAGTATACCTACCCGTGGTACTACCGATGGTGCTACTGGCACAAGTATTTTTAGGTTTCCTTATCTTAACGGAACCCTTATAGGATCTCTTTATTGTCCGTCCGTCTAGCTGTCTGTCAAGACCCTTTTTGGAACACGTGGAGGTGAGTTGAAATTAATATAAAACACGTAGGCCTTGGAGCTCTAAAGAAATCAAGCTTCTAGTCCACTTCTATATATATTTTGCTACTCACAAATAAATCAAAACCTAGGGTACTTCCCGTTGACCTAAAATAATGAAATTGGCAAGAAGTAAGGTCTCACAGCACAAATAAAGAAAAAAGTTATTTTGTAGTTTTATCACTGAAAATATATTTTTTGCGATTACAAACTTTCATTTGCAGTTGGAGAATAGACCGTGACGCGATATACGAAAGGGAGAACTTTTATTCAACTAAGTTTGTCTTTCAATCCGACTATCTTTTCGTTAGAGCAATGTTTGGTGTTTTCATAGATTATGAACTCGAGTAATGTTAATTATTTTGGTGACATACAAGCTTGTACGGAATCCACTTTGCGCGAATCAGCACTTGTCCGGTTTTTCTCATAAATAAATGTTTGCGTATGTGCAACCTGTCTGGTAGTACCACGGGTGTAATATAAATATCCACCAGACAGGTCGATAGTACTATTACACACATATAGTAGTGAGCGAAAAATAATACCAATGGTACACCATCGGTACATCAAAAATTTTAATACCTATCTTGTCTTCTCTTTTCTATGTTTGACACCCTGTAGGACAAGTTTACCTTCTTGGCTTTACTATAAAGGAAGTTATTAATAGTTTCCGTCGTCTCCAGCGGCGTAACTCAATAGAGCAGAAAGGCAATGGAACAGATGATTGTAATATAGATATACATAGGTATAATACTAACTAACGGTTATGTCATGTTATGTGTAATTGCCTATACGTACAGTGGCAATGCTTTGACTTATGCCTAATGGCTTGTATGACACTATTATTTACCTACATTGACTTGCTTGACGTTCCGAACATTATAAACATGTAATAAAACAAGTGAAAAACCACTTACGTATGGTACAAATAGAGTAAAAAATATAAAATGCCTTTGGGTTCCATAGGACCCAAGAGCAACTTAACGAAAAAAATATTGGGTCCTACAGCACCCAGGAGCAATTTGGTGTCAAAAATCTTGGGCTCTGTAGCACCCAGAAGCAAGCGAGCGGATAAACAATATTTAAAAAACATTTAAATGTAAGGCCAGGCCCGTCTTATTTAGAGTAAATTTTATGATCAGGCAATTCCATGGAACGGACCGCGAGTGTAGATTTATTTTGACACTGATTTAATTACTAACTAGCTGTGCCACAGTCGCCCTCGACCCACCGCGTCTCATCGCCCACCGCGCTAAGTCTTCTTTTGCTTGGCTCTAAGGTTTGTAGCGCTATTTTAGCCTATAACCTTCCTCAAGGATCGGGCTATCGAAGGCAAAGATATTTTTAAATTCCGACTGGCAGTTCCAGAAATAGCGCGTTCAAAACAAAAAATTAACTCTTTATTATTATTATTATTAGTAGGTACTTAAGTATAAAGCAATCCCATGCTCATTATCATGCTCTACAACGGCCTGTAGAAGTCCACCGCTTAACACAGGCCTCTTTATAGTGCCATTTTAAACGATCTTATGCAACCTGAATCTATCGACTTCCCGCAACCTGTAGGCAAGGTGTTATAAGTCCATCGGATCTTCCTACACTGCGTCAGAATCGAATAGTCTATTATTACTTAATATACCTACAATGCCAAAACAGTTTACCTGTAAACTGTTTAAGCATTGTAGGTTTTTAAAAGACAAACGGCAACTGTTTCGCCATACAATAGTTAAAAACTGACACAGTCCTAACCCCACGCTAGGATTCGCGGTGTCGTTCATATCAGAAACTACGAGTACCAAGGTACCACAACACCCAGACCAGGAACAAATATTTGCAGAACATACAAACATTTGCGCTGTCGCTGGAACCGAACCCACACCTCCGTCGCCAGCTACTGGCGCTCCATTTACCTGCCTAGATTTTTTTATTTATAATTTTATTGTATTTCGGAACTACGCTTCATGCGTGATTGTAACAGAATAGAACCTGCCACAATGAACCTCGTGGCTTGTTATGCCTTTCATCACTAATTGCAAATCATTTCGCGGCCACTGCGACGTTTTCAAGGTTAGAGGATAATTTAATAGATAACTTCTATAATTGTAAGTTCTTTCTCTACATATATTATATATATTACAATCATTATGAAACAGAAGACGTCCAATTCTTCGAGATTCAAACGAAAGAATGTCGCACGGTTTTTTTTGTTATATATTATTATAGTTAGGTAGGTACCTAATACTCATTTCGCTGTTTCTGTGGCTGACAATAATTAGTCAGGGCATGTATTAAGTAAATAACGACAGCAAAAATAACTTTCACAAGTAGTTAGGTAGACACCTTTCCTAACTACACAACAGGATCAAGTGGCGCGATGTGTTTTTGTGTAATATCATACCTATAGTTACCTTATATTCATTTCGCTGTTTCTATGTCTGACAACAATGAGTTAGGGCATATATTAGTAAATAACGACATCCAAAAATAACTTACATATTATACTTAGATACCTAACAACTACACAACAGGATCCCCTGAGTGGGTATCACGAACTACAAATATCTACCCACCATACCAGAACACCGAGACTTAGGACAAATATTTGCAGTCATGCTCACTTTTGTTTCGTTAGATATTTAACTATTGTCGTAAAAACTTACGTGACCCCATTTGAACCGTTAAAACCTGATAAAAATCAGCAGCAGTAAGCATCAGATTCTTATCAACTCCTGCCTAACACCCTAATAACGTTGGATGATATATTCGGCCCTATCCATTGTGGATTCCCCTCACGACTTCACCCTTTGCACAGAGTATGTTTCTAAAACTAGATAAAAAACTCTGACACTGGGTTAAAATAAGTTCAAACAAGAACCCGTATCGCAGGTTTTTTTCACGACGACGTACCATAGAGGCATGCGTGTGCCATAGAGGTTGTTTTGTTTGTTTGTCTGTTACCATTCATCTCCGAAATGGCTAATTGGATTGTAATGGGGGTTTCAATGATGTTGCATAAATTTTATCGCTAACTATCGCTAGGTGGTGCTGCCACGATCGATGATTAAAATAACTACGCGTAGGAGGTTTTAATATTTGCTAAAAAATAATTTGGTACACATAGGTATTACCCATGACGTAGGTTCTTTTAGGCGTAGCGTTTGCTTTAGAAGTTTGTTTGTTAGGCAGTTATCATTGTCCGTGAAATTTAGAAAAGCTACACTTCTTCGTGATCGTAGGCGGCTTTATATTCGGATAATATGATAAATGCTTGTATGATCTGCAAATATTTGTCTCGGGTCTGCTTAAACACTACAGAACGGATTTTGTTGAAACTTTACAGTAATATAGCTTATAAATCATCAGAATAACACATAGTCTACAGTTTATAATGATATTGTGTGGTTTGGCGGATTGTAATATAGTTTTTAGCAATTGATTTGTAGATAGATATATAGAAGATTTTTTATTACACAAAAAATATGAGTACATAGGCGAACTTAATGCTAAAAAGCATTCTCCTCTAGTTAACCTTTATGTATTGTGGAAAAAGATGTGTCGGTAGAGCGCAGAAAGGATTAAAATAAAAATATTAACATGTAGTAATTATGTAATGCAAATGTTTAAATACACCTACCTATTGTACCTATCTTCAAGGATGGTTCTTTGATCTTGGAGGTTTTTTGTCACAAGTCACGCTGGCGCGGCAATCGATGATAGAATGTGTATCGGGTAACCGATCATCATGCAGTTTTTTTTGATTTCAAAACAGTTTTTTTATAATTTGGCTGTAACGCCACAACACTAGGAGACACTGGAATACGAGTTCGAAATAGGCACATGTACGTCGTAGGTTTTCAAATTTAGAAATAATAATTACACCTAAATAATACTAATTAAATTAGAATTTATCAACCGGCAGGTACTCGTACTTATTGTTGTGGGGATAAAAGGATAGATCCTACGACGGACGCTGCCATTCACATCTACGTTCGTTTAATTTAATTTCCTACTCTTTGTCCGTTCCAAAGGATTGTCCTGGACGTCTCGTGGTCCATTTATTTTGTCATAGAACGGTTTAACAATGGACATCAAATTAATTCCAGATTTTAATTCCACAGGGTAGGTAATTCGTCTGTCGCCCGCGCCATCTTTTCATAAAAACGCCCACCCTCTTCCTTCAAGGCGAAATTGAAATGCATTTTGACGCAGATAATTTTTGACGCAGTTATTTTAATAGAAATAAAGAAAAATCAAATATTTTTATTAGACACACAGTTTAGAAAGAACAAATACTATAGAAAATACAAACACTGACAATACCATGTTTCCTAATCTAAGTGCAGAAGAGTATGATGTTCTCTCAAAATGTTAAGAAAAATTACCGAAATATATACATGTAGGTACATATATAGATAATAATAGGTACAGCGCAGTGTTTTCTGGTTCGCGTCCGGCACATCAACTTTTTCCAACCAATCATATTTTGGTTGGTTTCTTGCTCAGCGTTTCCTGCCAAGTCCTGTACCTAAGCCTTTTTAGATTTTGCCCTTCTCATCTCGATACTGATTCATAAATAAACTTTTTATCGATAATACTTTATCAGACGATTCTGAATTTATTGCTTTATTAATTGAAAATTTACGAGTACCTAGGTATGGAAAAAGGAGGCCAAACGAAAATTAAAACGCTCCTTTTAATGACGAATTGCTAATGAAACCTACATAGGAACCTAGCGTTCAATAATCATTATAGTTACCTATCTAATACTAAACTATTCTTTACCGACGAAAACTAGGTCTCCATACCTATTCTTAGTAGTCGCCGCAGAGCTAGTGATGTGTAGCTAGGGACTCGTAGTTGGTAAATACTTTTCTTTTATAGTCTTTGTGTATGTAATTAGTGTTAAAATTTGATCGTGCCTTCATAATATGTATTTACCTAGATATAATAGATATATTTAGATAAAACTATTTAGTTTACCCGTTATATTACATTTAGGTAAGTAAAGAATTTGAATATGAATTTGGTACAGACTTTTCAGAATACGGCTGTAAGTAGGTAGGTAGGCAAGTTTTTTAACAAACTATTACCTACCTAGTAGTACTACCTACTGAGGTAGTACTAGACTAGTACCTACCACCTAATAGTACTAGACTATCCAAGTGGGTCAGCCAGCCAGCGAGCTAGTGCTTTCGCTTAGCGGTCTCGTGTAGATACCCGGTTGACAGGCAATATCCGGATGATCCATTGTTCACCTCATTGCGGATTCAGACGTTGTAACCTCCCGCAGGAAAAACTGCAAATGGAGGAAACGCATTTTAGATTAAACTGGGGAGCTTGGTATGCTTTGTTGGATGCATTGCTTATATGAATGTACGGTTTGTAGGAAAACTGTACATTCATAAAAGCTATGATGCTGTGTGTAAATGAGGGGCATTTTCACACAGCATCATCTAGCCCCAAACTAAGCAGAGCTTGTATTATGAGCACTACATGACTGATATACTACTTATATTTTTTTTTGTAAATACATACATATTATACAAAGATTACACCCAAACCCGGGAACACGGATATAGGTACAAGTACCTACCAACCCACCTACCTAAGCAAGAAACTCGGCGAAAAACAATGATGTGATTCTATAATAACATCGTTGGCCTTGTTAATTTTTTTGCGATTATGTAGATACCTTGTACGTAATGTAGGTATGTAAGTTAGTATCTTCTTACTAAGAGGAAAAATTTCGGGGATTTCCCGTGTTATTTAATAGGTAGGTGTAGTACCTAACTGGATACTTGTACGCAGGTAACAAGGTAGTTATATATTTTATATGTAAGGTAGGCTCTTGGAATATGTAAGGTACCTAAGTAGGTAGGTACGTGAGTAAGTTTTTTGTTAAAAATCTAGCTTACAAGGTCACACTCAACTATCCTAGACTCATTCTACCCAAAGCTAAATAGGAAACTTCACTAGGTATTAATTATCATACCTACCGTAAAATACCAAGAAATCCTACCGATTCCTACCTAAATAAAGTAACCTCGGTTAATACAGAGAAAATACCTACCGAGGTGTTAAGTTGGTAAGTAAGTAAATCTAATTTAAGTGTCGCGTAAGTGTTAATCAACATGGTACCACAAAATAAATACCTATATTTTTTAAGAGGCTAACTTCAACCTTTTTTTTTTTAACAGCATCATCTTGCCCCAAAGTAAGCAGAGCTTGTGTTATGGGAACTATTTGACTGATATACTACTTATATACGTTTTTTGTAAATTCATACATATTATACATAAAACACCCAGATCCCGAGACAAATATTTGCATATGCAAACATTCGTCCCGCGGCGGGAATCGAACCCGCAACCTTTTTCGTCTCAGGCGGGCCTTCGCCCACTGCGCCACAGAGGTCGTTATTTTACGTCAGTTGTATTTTTATTAAAATGCCTAGCATTATTGTTTTAATTTTTTCTATTCCTATTTGTAGAACAAGTAAAAAAAGTACTCTCTTCTTCAGTCTAGGTGATGCATACGGACAATTATTTACTCTGAACGAAGTGGCAAGGGCTATGTACCTAAGTTGTTTATAAATAGGTGTTTATTGATAATCATATTTTAATGTTACTAAAATATAATTATGTTAAAATGTTATGTTTAAGTGCGGATGTGCTTAAAACACGTGGAATGCTACATACATACTTTTAAAAAGGTGGTATATTTTAGTGTTACTAAAATAATTGTGTGTTACGTGTTTAAGTGCGGGATAGGCTTCTAACCTGTCACGTGGAATGCTTAGTACTTGTAATAAGGTTGGAATATGCCAAATGTAATGTTGCATGCCTCTAACTACCCCATACTTGGTATTGCTTCAAACATTTACGCTCTGAGTATGTGCCTGAGGATGACCATCATAAGGAATATAGTCGTGAATGTGTTTGTTACAACGAATGCACTTTTAGGATTAAAAACTTAAAAGTAATATTTTTTTTGTACAATGTTAAACCCTGACTTGTTTTCTATAGTCTATTGCAGCGCTCACACGTGACTTGTATAAAACCTTTTGTATAAAAACCATTCAACAAGTCATACAAATCGATTGCAAAAACACACATACAAACGAATAATCTGTTTCGGGTTCCTTACGTCTAGGGTAAAAATAGATTAAGTCGAAATAAATAAAAAAAAAAATACATAAAAAAACTACTTACCTACTTATCATTTGTAGGTAGGTGATAATTAGATACCTTCCAGCAAAGAAAAATCCAAGGATCTCGCCTTTCAGCGCAAATGATGATCCCCTACGCTACGGGAACGCTACGACGGCGTAGCATTCTACTTTCTCTCTAGTTCTACGATCCTTATGTATATACCTACCTACTACAAAATAGATATCTGAATATGATTTATTACCTGCTGTCTTATAGTTGATCGTGCGAGCGAAGCGAGAGAGATCTCCGAGTTAAGTTGGACACATAGGCACATGTACCTACCTAATTAATGTATAAATGTTTTTACCCTTTATTTTAGTTAACAAATTAAAACTATTCAAAAGAGGTGTTTTTTTAAATAAGAGGTGGGGACAAATACTTGGAATAGTTTCAATAGTCATCCGAATCGAGAGTAGGATCGATGTAACAATTTATTTGCAGATAATTAACCTCTTACTTCCTCCTTGACAGATCCTGAAGCGGCTGAGGGGCGCGGTGTGTGATCGCTGATAGTATTCGTAGAGTTGTAAGGGAAAATGGTACGAATATATTCCACAATAAATACCAAACACAATATAGATACGTCGGTTATGGGCACTAACAGCTTCACCAACAGAAACGAACAGTGGGCAGGCTGGATGTAGACATAGTCTTCATGAGGCACTGGACTGAGCTGCACATTGCACAGTGTGCGCCTTGGTCAGGTGCCTCATGAAGACTGTGTCTACATCCAGCCTTCCCACTGTCTATAGGTATTTAATTTTCATCTAATCCTACTACTCCTTCACGCAAAAACGACTGAACGGATTTTGATGAAACTTTACAGTAATATATTTTAGTAATTAGAATAACACATAGGCTACATTTTATCTGGGTGCCACGCGGGTGAAGCCGTGTAAAGAGGCTAGTGTTAAATAATAAGTTTTGAATTTGAATTTGAAAATAAACTATTGATGGATTGTATTATAAAAAAACATCTGTTGGGATGTCTGCGGTTTTCATGAATACCTTTACCGATAACTAGATAAGTTTTAGAAGAGTATAATTAGTAATGTACCTGTATATTGCAGGAAAAATAAATGTACTAACATAATAAGTATTTCACAATCATAATAATGGAGCGTAGAAATTATTCTTAGTTCTTTCCTGTCCCTAGAGGGAAGAATGTAGTGTACATTTAGCTTATACAGCACAGAATGGAAGTTACGTTTCAATTCTAGTGCCCCATTTCATGGTCGGCTGCATTCGCAATGTCGAGGTTGTGGATGACAAAAGAGCTGTTTTTACATCAATTTGTTTGCGTAGAAACTTGTTTGTTACATCATTATTTGGAAGTACAGGGACTTTTTTTGAGTTTATCAATCACTTATGTATGTATAATTTACTAGGTATCCCAAGAAGATTGAATAGTCGAGAGTATTCCCCCGACTAATTATTCCCGACTCGGAGTATTCCCGAGAAGATTGAATAGTCCCCACCAATACCAAGGTCCTTGGTATTGGTGGGAACCCGTTTAGACCTGGTAGTATTTTCCCGAGGTGATACACTTGGTATCACCGCGACTTAGTTAATATCCTATGCTAAGTGTTTTTTATAACTACTGTGGAGTAATAAGAGTTATCTATACATGAAAAAATTATGTGCGCATTAACACGTGCTAAAAACGGTGAAGGAAAATATCGTGAGGAAACTTTTTCAACAACTTTTGAACAACTTTTCCAAAAAGTCGAAAAAATGTGCCAAAAAAACAAATGTTAGTATTCTAATAAGCGGCGATGGGCTTGCAACCTGTCACGTGGAATGCCAATGTCAATACCAAATGGTTTGGACGTGCCTCTGACTACCCCCTACTTGGTATCCTCAAAGACCTACTCACTGAGTACCAGTTTCACCATGGGGAAGACAGTCGTGAGCGTGTTTTTTATTTATATCTATCAAGTGAAAATAGATAATAGCAGAATGATGTAATGTAGGACTATGTCGACTATGGACAACTAAAACAGAATGTCACATATATACTGCTGCTCGATACTAACCAATATAGCATTCTGTCACCTCGTCAAATGAAACCGCGAACCATGACAGGGAAATTAACTGATTGCGAGATTATTATGTACCCATTGTGGTTTCTTGTCGTCCTGCCAGTTTATGCTGAGTCTTTGCCGGCTGCGCGCGCTGTAAAAAAACTACACACGCATGCGCAGATGTACACGATCTTGCTGCGCGAACGGCGGGAAACAGATGCCAGCAGGATTTTTTCTCAATATGGATTCTGAGAATTAATTGTGAATTGAAATCATAAATATTTGTGGCAGTTTCGCGGTGTGATCAATGTTTGGAAAAATAATAATTGTTTTGAGAAGATACACAAACATAAAGGTAAGAACGTGCACTGTTTACATAATTAATGGCATGCTAAAATTGATCTCTGAATATTTATAATTTTAATTACCTACGGTGTATCAATTGGCTGAATTACTGAAACGAACAACTGAATAGTTCAACGTGTGGTCCAACCTGCGGTTCCTTCTTTTTCGTTTGCTGTAGGTACCTATTTTCCTTAATCATTTTAGGGATTTAGATTCTATTTTGTAGGCAATACAAGAACTTTTCATTTGCTATAGGTACCTACCTACCTAACTGACCAAATATAGTTGAAGGTATAATTTGTAGGTTCTATATTTTTTATTAAAAATATGAACCATGATTTGTGAGTTTGAATGATTCCCGATATATTGGCACCTTGCATGTACCATGATCACGGGAGAGACTGAAGTCTTGAGAAGACTGAAGTGTTAGTAGGCAGAAAACAAATCGATCTACCCTCTTTCTCACTTTTTTATTGCAAAAAATCCACTTCCCGGGATATATCGGGAAAAAATCTAACTCACAAATCATAATAGTTTTTCTAGACTCCTACCTCACGTTTACTTTTCCTTTACGAAAAGTAAGCGCAAATTTGTCAGGATAAAACATGGCAGCTGTTACGTGAAGTGACTGTAGGTAACACCTTTCAGTGTGTCTAGACATATACCACTTTCTGTGGGCGTTAACGCCTGCGGAAAGGTTGAATTGTATGGTAATGACATTAGCTGTAGAAATATCACGTGACTACGTTACGTACGTTAGCATGAAAGGAAAACTAAGCGTGAGGTATTGGTCCAAACCCTCAGAAGGATTCAGATTCAAGTAGGCATTGGGGATGTTCATAACATTCTAATTCATAGGTAAATTATTAAAACTTTTGATTTGAGTTAGCATTAAAATAATGATCAGTTTGGTAGGTTGGTGTGGGGTACCACGTCGTGAGTAGCAAGAACTACGAGCCTGTGATACCATAAAACCCAAACCTGGAAAAAATATCTGCAGAATATACAAACATTTGTCCCGCAGAATCAAACCTGCACTCCTTGCATTGTAACTGGCTATTCGCCAGTTTTATTATTTATTCATTGATATTTCCTAATATATTTACAAGTCAGAATGCTAAAAGTGAATCCATGGCGTTTGATCCGCGGTTTGTTCTCGATACTTTGCTGGTCTCGGAGTTACGACCTCAGTGCCGCAGTGGGCGACTTCCTCCATAAAAATAATAATCCAATTGTACCAGTATACGCACAGAATAAGTACATAATCCAGCCAGTGCGGTGTAAACCTATGTTTCTCTAAAGAGAGCGGACGCAAAAAAATTTTTTTGAAAGTTGTTTGAAAAATGCAGTCAAGTGACTTATTTCGGTTCATGATGCAAGCAAAATCGATGTCCACTGGCCCAGTCCGGCCACCACCACTATTACAGAATACATACAGGTTTTGGGAACCTATCAAACTAACAAGGGGCTGTCAATCAAAAGGGGATGACTCTGATCATGAAAGAAATAAGTTTCTGGATGTATTTTTTATTTAAGCAATTTAAGAGTACCATAGTAATATTTAAACAACTATTTTGACTTTGTGATATTACCCTACAACAGCAGAATTACAATTTTTCCGAAAGTTGACAAACCTATTTTATAGATAGAAAGTCACCCTCTTTGAGGTTCCTAAACCACTCCACCTTCATATATAAAAAGGGAGCTGTAATTGACAATATTAAATCTTCTTGTATCGATTTTTGCCACAGTGCCTTGACCTGGTGGACACTCCAAATGATTTTAAAAGAAGATGTTTTTTGATTAAACACTTTACCATGACCTATTTCTTGCATTGCAAATGCATCATGGCGCTTTTTGTCCGAAACTTTTGAGCAGTGGATTGTCTCAAATTATACGCTTATAACAAAAATTATCGAGAAAAACTATCAGACAATGCGTTTGTATACTCTAGAACTAGGAAATCGACTCTGTTCAACCTTTGCATCAATCTCGATAATACCTGCTTAGATACGGGTGAACTCGATTTCTGTTTCAGGTTCTTAGACATTGTTTCTGGAATACACAACAATAGGAAATCTACCAATCATACCCAGGGTTAAGTTACTAAGTAAAGTATTTTGAGAATGCGAAATGGCTGATAGGTTCAAGCTGAATTCGCTATGTTGATATCAAATGTATGTCATAATATCAACATACTTAGAGAATGTTATGGTACCACAGTTCTCGTAATTTCTGGTACCCACGATTATGTGACTGTTGGGTGTTTATTTTTTATAGACTGTATTGTTTTACCATCATGTAGAATAAATACTCGTAGTTCCAGATAACCACAAAACAGGGAATCCTAATGTAGGCTCAGGACTATGTATGTGACTGGTATGTTTATTATTTATTCATTGATATTTCCTAATATATTTTCTAGTACCAGTCAGAATGCTAAAAGTGAATCCAAGGCGTTTGATCGGCGGTTTGTTCCCGATACTCAGCTGGTCTCGGAGTTACGACCTCAGTGCCGCAGTGGGTGACTTGATAGCCGGCATAACGGTTGCACTTACCCTAATACCGCAGTCGATAGCGTACGCTTCACTTGCTGGATTCGAACCTCAGGTAAGACATATATCACAAATCACTAGCAACTTTTACGTTCCTGACGAATCAATGGTTATAAGATATTTATCATAGCTCTTCTGTATTCAAGATTTGCAAAATTTAAAAACCCGACGATCATGATCGATTTTTGGAATTTGTATATAATTACCTATAAGTAGCGAGTTGCAATTTAATATGCAACTAGGTTATTATTATGTTTCTCATTGTGAAGAAAACAAAACAAATAGCGCTCACAACGTGATCCTCATGACATTCATCCTCAGATTCCTGTTCAGTTCTTACATAGATCCGTGAGCATTGAAAGATGCACGTTTAAATTAACTATGGCAAATGCCCACGTTATTCCTAGTAGTTTCATTCCGCGTGACAGGATGCCCAGCGCTATTGAAACATCAAATTACACATGCTTTCTGATTTTTATTGTAGGGCATTCGGTTCCCTCACGATGTTTTCCTTAATACACACATCTTTTTATCATATATATCGAGGTAAACAGGCATACGGCCAACCAGATGGAAGCGGTTACCGACGCCTGACATCTGCAACACTGAAGCATTGCCTGCTCTGAAGGACTCTTTTTACATTTTGTTCGAAGCGAGTCAATTTATAGTTGAGCGGAAATACAGAAAGCAGTTCATAAATTCTCCAAGCAGGCAAAAGGGATTGGTGTACGACCGGGTATGAACGCAGGACCTTCACAATTCCAGTCACTAATAAGCTAACAAATGACGAGCTATCAAAGCACTGAAATTTCGCCAATATGGTAATATAATTACAATCATATACAGAAAATGTAACGAGATTATCCGACAGAGAACGAGAGTCATCGACATAGCTCAGAGGATTAGTAAGCTGAAGTGGCAATGGGCTGGTCATATATGCCGAAGAACCGATAACCGTTGGGGTAAACGAGTTCTTGAGTGGAGACCGCGTCTGGGCAAATGTAGTTAGGGGCGCCCCCCGGCTAGGTGGAGCGATGACGTAAGGAAGGCAGGGGGCAGAAAGTGGATGACAAGAGCCGAAGACCGAGTTCAGTGGCGCGTATTGGGAGAGGCCTATGTCCAGCAGTGGACTAATGTGGGCGGATGATGATGATGATGTCAGATAATGTAACTCCGAGGTATAATTAACGTAATCATCGAAACCGATGAACCCATCAATATTTATCTTCCTGTGGCCTTGATATCGCGACTTCATAACTGTCCCCAGTCGTACTCACAATAGGCTAATTTCGGGCCTCATTATCCTTAAGTGCTGTAATATCCTGTTGACTGCCTTTATTGGGTCACTTTTTCTTTGAGTTTTTCCTCCCTTTGTTAAAGAGTCTTAAGTAGTTTATCTTTGTTAATAGCCTTCCAGTCATTCGCCATGTTTGGAGTTTCATTGTAATCTGCGTTTTAGACATATTCATTGGCAGAGTCTAACTTCTAGATAATTCGAAAAAGAAGTTTCATTTCTGTAGCTATGCAAGAGTGTTAATTGAAGAACCTTTATAAATACCGAAGTATTTTAATAATATATAATAAGAGGAAGTACTTACTACTTATTTTCAGTCAGAAAAATACAAAGAGGAAACAAAACAAAATAATGCGCTATGATTTTTTGTACTTGCGATGGATTGTTTTTCTAACACCTACGCAAGAAAACTTCTTAGCAAAAACTGTTGCTATGTCCGTAGAAAAAAATCTTGATGTCTAGGCTTTTTTTGGTACAGGCTACGATGTGTATGTGCTTCAACTTTTTTTTTATCCCGATCTTTTCTCGTGTGAAAATCATATAATAATTTATTCAAATATTTTTCATTAATATCCATTCAATTTAATACAGAACTGCGATCAAAATGCGTATCAATGTTCTACATTTTGCAAATGGCTCTTTGTTACGGATGATAAAATCTGAACCATCTATTTATCATTCTAGTATTTGCGTAAACAATGCGACCTAAAACACTGGCGGGTCCTGTAATGAAAGCGAGCATAAATTTTGAAAATTCAGTGCATGCACGTTGTTTTAATATTTGGATGCAAAATCCGGCATATAGGAGTTGTGACACCAATGTCCCCATGTTGTGAGAAAAGAGGCTAAACTTCGTAACTAACATCGAGAAACAAAAAAACTAATCACGCGATAAAGCATGGTTTCGAATTTGTATCAGCGTTGCCTGATCATCTAGACCTCTTATCAAACGCTGAGTAAGCAAAGATGGGATTGACTGACACATGACTAATTTGGTAGGCCGTCGCATATTATAACGACTTGACATCCACTTGACTCTAAGACAAAAAGCATTGAAATATGAGCTTTATATCGTGTCACAATAAGACATTTTGCAATAAAGAAAAGCAAGAACGACGACGTGTACACGTGTAGTACTGCCAGACTGATGCTCCGTGTGTCTCGCAAAAAATGTACGAATCGGGCAGTGATTTTGATGGGTTCAAATCGCTTCAGAGTAATAAGGAGAAGCAATGTAACTCTAAATAGCTAGCTATAAAAATAATTTAACTTTATAATAAGAAAGGGCTGCGACGCGGCCAGGCGTAGATACGTGGCCTATATGTGTCTTAGATAGTTAAAATAGTAAGCACCCATGTATTGTATACTGCATTCGATTTCCTGTACGTATCACGACATAACGCTCAGATTTTAATGTATTATTTTGGCTCTAGTTGGCGTTGAGACGATACGATGTACGAAAGCCTTTATGCTCTTAAGCCACTCTACATATTGTTCTCGCTCGTCTTGGTCTTCTGCCTACAATATGGTAGGTTGCCTCTTAATTTGTCGTAAATAATGAGGACTTAGAGAAAAAGTTTATATTGCCCTGTAGGTAATATTTTATTGTTTTCTTGATAGAATCATAACATACTTATAAAGTAGACAATTTCTGCTTTAAGATATGACTTTCTTGGTTACAGTAAAAATAACAATAATATTTGCTTACGGTTTGTATCAAGGAATAGGATAATAATTTACTGTTCCGTGGCTTCTGTGGTTAGATAATGTTGCAAACATTCAACGAAATCACCGAATTCCCTAAAAATATAATCCAGGTTCATAAATAAACCTAGGTATAACATGTCTTATTTAAAAAAACCCTCTCTGATGTTTTGTCTAAGGTAGTTGCTCCCTATAATATTGCTTTAGGCTTTAGGTATAAGTGTGGTATGTAATTAGGTTAACCATCTGGTTCTGCTAAATATTAATTACTTAGCATCTGAAAGGTACCGATTGTATAAAGTTATAATTGAAACTTTATAATACTATTACGAATTATCGCGATAAGAGTGTGTTGCCATCGCCACTTAGTGGTCGTCAATACTCACAATTATAACTTAAGAAATAAAGAAAAACTATATAAACCAAAAACTAGCCTAACAAAAGTTCGAAAACAAGGAGATTATATTAAGATAGTGATGTATAATAAACTGCCATTTAAAATATCAAATTTAAAACACTCAAATTGCAAACAAAAAAACAAATATTTCTTTGAAGCCAATGCATTTTACTGTCTGAATGAGTTCATGAATATGACTCTGGCAGAATCTTCATTTTGCATGACAATGCGGTTGGGTAGTATGTGCTCTTGACAAATACTTGTATATTATAGGGATATTATTAACTTATTTTATTTAATAGCGTAATTTTGTAATGTATGTGTATTATTTTAATCCATATTTATAAACTGAATTGACTTGCCTAGTATAACAACCAATGTTTTAATATCGTTACATAAATGAGATGAAACGAAATGACACCCGGACTTGTTCTATATTATATTTTCACCAAAATACCTTTTAAGTTTACTGAAACCGCAAAAAGTAACATTTAGTATTCTGTCCTGAGACATATTTCCCTACAAGTCGGAATACAGCTATACGAACGTGAAAATGGCTTATTTATATTAAAATATACATGATTATAATGTGAAAATTCCTTCCTTCTATTCTCTGTTGGTCACGGTTCAACTGAGTAGGTAAATTGGTTTGGGATGTCACTGATCTCATCCAGGCTATAGAGGTGAACTTATATATATATAGAATTATAGCTTGCCAATTCCTACCTCAAACAATTTCCTTTGAAACTTTACAGTATGGCCTATATGCATCACTGGTCGGAGGTTTCGTGTACGGAGTCCTGGGGACCTGTCCTCAGATTAACATTGGACCTACGGCTCTCCTGTCTCTACTAACATTTACATACACGAACGAGACAAATGCTGATTTCGCTGTGCTACTGTGTTTGATAGCTGGTATCGTGCAGATGTTTGCAGGTGTTGTTCAACTTGGTGAGTTAGATCGTTTTGACAAGCAAGAACAATGAAGGGATGAAATGAAAGACACAGTAGGATATGCCTCCTCGCTATGCACTAATGTCACCTACGAGTCAATTCTTAGAGTCTCATGTTCAACTGATGATGAAGTACCTATTGACGGGTTATTCCATAAAAGTCTTAAGCATCTTGCAACCGATTTGCGATATAAATATACGCGATGTGTCAAACGAATTCACGTCCGTTACAGGATCCAAATGCGTGAACGGTCCAGGAAGAATATCTTTTGCCTACAGATGAGAGGCCTTTAATCAGCAGTGGATATTATTACTTATAAAATATTTTATTTTTAATACAACTAAAGTTGCAAACAAGCATACGGGCCACCATATAAACCATTGGCAAGTGGTTACCGTAACCTATGGACGCTTGCAACACCAGAGGTATGAGGCATCACCCGCGTGCTGCCAACCCTGAGATATAACGGGTGAAAAGACTCATATACCTGTAATTTCATCGGCATGAAATTACACACAGCCGTGCCAACATTACAGTAGAAATAATTATGTGTGTAGTACTTTTCCGGACGAGCTCTTTCACAAGGACTTTACAACTGATTAGATTTGTTATTGCTGGCTTCAAAATGTCTACTCACATATTCTTAACCTTAAAATATTTCAGGGTTTCTAGTAGAGTTCGTATCTCTCCCCGTAGTCTCCGGGTTCACATCAGCCGCGGCAATCACCATAGCGTCGTCCCAGATCAAAGGTCTACTTGGTCTGCGGTTCAGTGCTGAAACATTCATGTCTACTTGGAAAGAGCTGTTTGTACACATTGGTTATACGAGATTGCAAGATACACTGTTAAGTCTTGCTTGCTGCATCATTCTAATGGGAATGAAGGTGAGTTATCTTCCAATAGGGGCGACTGGCGAGTGAAGCGTGTACGAATGAAAGAAGCATTTTAAATAGATGAGCGTAGTGGTGAATTGTCAAATTGGAAGAGATGGGTATATGTCTGGTTAATGTGGATCCGTGTGTGATTCACCCGAAAAAGTCATTTTCTGGTTATAGACTTCACCCAAAGAGTGTTCTGATGAACTGACTCGAGGCATTTGGCCTCGTGGAACACCAAACACACGATTTTGTTTCTGTCCACGGTCTCTCACGTGTGGTTAGATAAAATGGAGCCATCTCAAATCTCTTATTCAACATCTGAAACTATATCCATTCCAATTTTCATATAAATCGGTTGCATCCAATAATCAATACTTTCTCATTTATTATATAAGAAAAATATTAGTCAGTCATAAGAGAGGAAGGAAAATATATTTTGCAAGTCCTTATTCCCAGAAAGGCTTTGCATTTTCCTTTTCCCTGTAATATGGCCGAATAGTAGAATTTCTGCTCAATTTTTTTGCCATAATTATGAACTTAAAAAATATGCTGGTTATTTCTCACAATATGTAATAGTAGGGTATTTCATTCGGTTAACAACTCTGGATTAAATTTTTAGATTAGTCTCGCAATCGTCATCTGGTTATATCTTAATTACAAATTTGATTTAAAACCTATACGAATTCTCAAACGAATCCCTAAACAACATAAAATATAGTTTTTTCTCTATTTGTGAATGTGTGATTCCAAGATTTCCGTCTCACAAGGTCTTAACACAACCAAGGTCACGTTAAAGCCTATATTTATCTTACAACTAATCAACGAAAAGTTTCAAGCAAGCTAAATCTATGTAATAATCAACCTAACTTCCCACTCTGAGGCCTACTTGTGTGACGCAGGGTTAACATTTTAACCTAAGTTACGATTCGATTTGAACTCGAAGATTGCACAGTACAAAACAGCATCATCTAACCCCAAACTAAGCAGAGCTTGTACGAGTATTATGAGTATTACATGTCTGATATACTCATATACTTTTTTGTAAACATATTGTATATAGAAAACACCCAGACCGTAGACAAATATTTGCAAATCATACAAACATTTGCCCCTCGGCGGGAATCGAACCAGCAATATTCTGCATCTCAGGGCCCGCCCACTGCGCCACAGAGGTCGTCAACCATGGGTCGTGCAAGTGTTACTTAGAGTAAATATACTTATATCTACCACCATGCATAGTTGTCCGGAAATATATAGCACACGTGACCCAGAAACCAGATCAATTATATCGCGATTAGCACTAGCTCAAACATGCTATGATTATCTAACAAACTTGTCCTTTGCCTAATGCCTGCGTAATTTTCGTAAGAAGCAATTATCATTATGTTAACTCGGCAGCGTCATACTGTTCAAATAGTTGCGTAGATAACATTTTTTAAGTTAGCTTTGGGACAAATAACTTTATATTTTGCGGCAATTTATGTAGAGGCGCGAAGACCAAACAGGACAGGAATAATTTTCTAGGCATACAGTCTATGATCAAAGATGGAGTTTATAACTAAAATCAACAGATTCGTTATCTTGACATTGTAATTTCGATTCTATATGTTTTGCGCCAGTAGCATGAGCACCCAAGAGAACAGTTTTGTCTTAGAAAGAGAAAGTTCCTAACTAGTAGTTTGCCACGAACTAAAAAAACTTCCAACCGATTAAGCACATATAACTGAATATTAAAACTCCAAAATTCTATTACCTAGTATATTCTTATATAAACTACTAACTTATCTAGTTTCATCAAGATTAAATAAACGGTTCAGTGGTTATTCGAACATAATACAAGTACAAACGCCGGATTGCCCAAGTAGAAACAGAGATCTTAGTTAGCTTTGCTCGTCGGACATCTGCCCAGTCGATAAGTAATATAAAATTTGTCTTCTCTTCCGTTAATGTTTATGGTGGTATGAAATACACACTCGATAGACCGATTCTATTGTAAATTTCAGTGGATTGAGTTCGTTTATCGTGGAAATGTTTTGGGGAAGCCTGTGACTAGCAGTCAACATCCAACGACTGATTATAATAGATAGTTAGAAAATTCTTTATTGTACTACTAAAAAGTACTGTACATAGGCGAACTTAATGCTAGATAACATTCTCTTTCAGCTAACCTTTGTGTAGTATGATCATAATACTGCTTATCCAAAAAATCTAAATCTACTTGAAAATGTTGATACTATATTCATAAATGCAAAAGTATACTAGATGTTTGAGTTTCGATGACTGTTGCTAATAAATTTCGTAACGATACATGTTTTATAATAATATTTGAAACTTGTAACCCTTATAACCTAGATTAACAGACAGACAATGTTCTATTTGAGTACCACACAGACCAAAACCTGGGGCAGTAACTAGCATAATATTTTATTTATCGTACAATCAAACTATACAGTCGCTCTACAGACGTTAGGTTTAGAAATGAGTAGAAATGGTCGAGCTAGTTTACGACTTCTGAAATGGTTGGTAGTTTAATGAGTTCTCAATTTATCAAACAACAAAAAAGCTACTGAGCTCTTGATCAAACCCAACTGTTAAAAACTAATATACATTAGTGAGCATTGAAAGATATATCTTTGAGAATCAGCAGATACTTAAAAATACCTACTCAATATGACATATTATTATCTCTCATACTATTTTGAAGGGTTGTGACCTTGTTTATGCCACGTTCCATTCCATCTCGATCTCAGTATTTTTATGAAGATTTAGTCTTCATAAAAATACCGAGACCGATGATAAAATATGAAAACAGCGAAATAGGCACCATGTGTAAAATAACTTAAAATACAGGGTCGCACGTATAAATCAAAAAGGTATTGGAAAGGCGAACGCACGCCGCCAATTTATAATTTAATAGAAATAGGTCCGTATAGAGGGATGATAGTTTCGGGTTTATTGCCTATTCATAATAACATGCTCGAAATTGCTGTATTTCAATAGAGGCACCTTAGTGGATGAAGGTACTATGAAGCTTAATGCGTGCTAAATATTAAGTTAATAAGCCTAAATTGTCTCTTTGTCTGTCAAAGAGACAATAATTTCAAACTTGTATTTTAATATTGCAATCACGTTAGGTACGCAAGGTTGTCTGGAAAAATATTTCTGCAATAAGATTGCACATTGTGATTTTTTTTTAAATTATATTTCGCTATGTACTGTAAAATAGTTTTATGAACGTTATAATTACTACGTAATAACGTAATATTTTCTTCTGAAAAGCTATTTGTGTTGGAGCTCTTTACAGTAAAACTCTTCGTAAAATGATTGTGATTTATTTCTCGTTAATACCGAATGGGTTACCCGGCGTGATTCTGTTGTATTTAATAACATATTATTTTACTGTTCATTTATATGTACCTACTTATTTTTTTTTTTCAATTGTTTATTATTTATGTATAATAATATTTATAATATATTTAACGTAACAATTCTACTATTTATTGAATTATAGGTTAAAGTCACTTCCTACTAGTGCACCACAAAGTGTTCGCCTTGGGCGGTTAAAAACTTTCATCTCCATTGCCTGGATATACTGGTATAATTATTTTTATTCTGGGAATACCAAGTTATGTTCTCCGAATAAGTGACGAACTTGGCGTGCAGTGGGCGAATGCCCGGCTGAGACGCAAAAGGTTGCGGGTTCGATTCCCGCCGCGGGAAAAATGTTTTTATGATCTGCAAATATTTGTCTCAGGTCTGGGTGTTTCTATAAACCATAAGTATGTGTGAACAAAAAATATACAAGTAGTACATATATTAGTCATATAGTTCCCATAATACAAGCTTTGCTACTAAGCAGATATATAAGCTTGCTTGGGGATTTATGCGCTGTAAAAAAAAATATTAAAAGTCCAGAATTATTTATTAAGTAATTAAATCATAAGGATAGAACATCACTCTAGATAAGTTCGTTTAATCCTGTAATATATTATGCTTTAAATTTGTTTGTCCGGACTGACTGATCTATCAACGCACAGATAAACCTACGAAGTCTAGAAATTTGAAATTTGGAAAATTGGTTTATAACCTAAGCATGTGCTAAGAATGGATTTTTGGAAATATCCACTTTTCCACGAAATATGGTGTGAACTTTGTATGAAAGTTTATGTTCAGGAAACATGAAAATTTGAATAACAGCTACTTATAAATAAATAATTATGTGTTCCAGGGTTTTTGGATTTTCACATTTTAAGGGGGAATTGGGCGTGACAGTTTGTGTGGGAGTTAGGGTTTTTTTTTAAACTTTACACCAAATATGCAAGGCCGCTGGCAACATCTAGTTGTTTTTTTATGTAATCTTTAAGCGTTAATGTACTATAAATAATTTATCCATCTCGCTATATATTACTTGCGGAAACCTGCAATAACAAATATTGGGAACTCGATTTAAACGGAATTTTTGAGGCTTCGCGTTAATATTTAACGTCCGTGGTTAGTTTACCTTCGTACTCTACTTTTTAACGGTGCTCTAGTTTTTGAAACTCTGTTTGATGTCACATTTCCCTCGTTAAATGCTCCTACGACGAAACTTTTAATTGAAACTGAAAATGCAAACAAATATTCATAAATAAACATCCAATAGTCACAAACATAGTCCCCATATGTCATAGGGTCTGGATGTTTTCTATCTATAATAAGTATGTATTTACAGAAAAAAAATGTATATAAGTAAAGTAGTATATCAGTCATATAGTTTCCATAACACAAGCTCTGCTTACTTTGGGTCTAGATGATGTTGTGTGAAAATGTCCAGCAATATTTTTTTTTTATTTCTTTCACGAACGTCCCCCACTTGGCAGACGGTAACAATTATGGTCCATCCGGGCGTATAACCAGTAATGGGGTCCTTGTGTCGTGGGTATTAGAAACTACGAGTGCCATGGTACCACAACACCCAAACCCGGAATATTTGCAGAATATGCAAACATTTGTCTCACAATGAAGATTGAACCCTCACCTAATGTGTCTCACTCGACTACTCGTCTGCCGCGTCAACGAGCTTATCAAAGTGTTTATTTTACAGAATAAATAAACGGAACTAGAAACAAGTTGTAATGCCAATGAGCTTGCCATTATTATAGCTCGCAGATCCGACAACCGCGTGGGAAGGAACTGTTTCGAATTGTGACTTGTGACGACGACGGATGGTGGATAGAGGTGGCCCAGTACCTTTCGTCATGACACTGTTTGAAGGAGGCATATGTTCAGTAGTGGACTTTTACATGCTTCTGCTGCTGCTGCTGATGATGATGATGATGATGATGATGATGACGAACTAAGACTTGAATTCAACCCCCCTACACATTATACAAACTCATTACGGAACATGTTTTGAGGTATTGATTTACACATCAGCAATATAAGTAAACATTGCTAATTCACTATGATGAGTTTTAGTATTAATTTCTATCACCTTTTAATAAAATTAACTAGAAACTTACTTCTTGTCCAAAGGTAAGGTAGGCACCAGGCACCATAAGACGTTTTTATGTTCCCTTACTGGTTTTAGCTTAAGAATTGTACTATAGTAAGCTCTCGTTTATATGAGATAATATCTAAGTAAATTATATATATGATGGTAAAATCTAACAATGCAGCGTTAATAATATACGTGTGCATATCCTTAATTGTTAAACTAATCAGAGTTATGTGAGTATCAAGGAAACGTGAATTCTAGCCATATATACCTGACTGAATCAAGTATATGTGCCTAAATTAAGCTTTTACTCAGTGGAATCGCCACAGAGTTTACTTCTGAACTAAATCTCACAGCTAGCTGAAAATATATTTGAGATAAACTGTAAACAAAGTCTTATTTAGGAAAATAGAACGGGAACGGACAAACGTTGGTATTGTCGAGCTAAATAATAATATAAAAGTATTTCAATCAACATAAAACGAAAAGTTTTTGCCACAAACAGTGAAGCGCTGGATAAAATTATAGCGATTCGTTTTGTTCATTGGATTTAAAACAATATATATTACTATTTACAGTCCGGAGAATTGTAAATAGTGTTACGAGCTAGGGTAAGGGAAACATAATTAAGTCTAACTAAAATAACACTGTAATAGCAAAATAACACTATACAACACTTTACAACAAAACAAACAACAATGAAACTACATAATGAAAACAAAAACACTGTATTACTAGGTACAATACTAGCACAACTGTCACTTCACTAGTTACTGGGTATCGTTTCTTTATCACTTCGATTCAAATCTTGAACAGAACTATCGCTACGGGTCGCTTGCCTCGCTTATATAGCCAAGGCTATACAAGGCGTTTCTTCCAAAACTTTCTAGTAGGGGGCATACCCCGCACGTTGCTTGCGTTGCCACGAATATTCGAGACACTACCGGTTTTTTACTATTGTGCTTAGTGCCTCCAGACGATACTAGATGGCGGTAGAACAAGTAGTGCGTACCGTAATTAGCTAGCCACGCACGTCACAATAGCAATATATATTGGGAAAGATACGGGGTAGAGGCCGCCCCTGCAACCCACCTTTTAAAGAAAGCCCAGATAGACGAAAAAACAACCAGGTCAAAACGCCCCGCCTAACACGGAAACGGGAGAAGAAGAAGAAGAATAATTTTCATACTTAAAAAAAAATACTATGTACTGACTGCTATAGTTATAATATTTTTTTCTTTCTGAATGATGCACGACTAGTTTCAGTCCAAGGCTTTGCCCGTGTTGTACGGTAGCCTTATGTATTTATTAAGGTTACACACTTGAAGGCACCTATTCCAAATTTCATCCAAAGATTCTAAGTAGTATTTAAACATTAATGGGACACATCCTTCAAAATTTTTAACAATGAACTATTGTATACGATTAATTTATTGGTAAATTTGTGCCTGAGTATCGAATCAAAGCTCTACTCCTTTTTTCCAGGCTGTAAAAGACATCAATTTAAAAGACGCCCAAGATGAGAAAGGCCGAAGAACTGCACTTCTCATACAAAAATGCCTATGGTTTGTCGGAGTATCCAGAAATGCAGTTGTGGTGGTATTCGCCGCTGTGCTGGCCTATTTGGTACATGAAGATAAAGGAGACCCCTTGATACTTACTGGTGAGTCTTTATTACTACACATGGTACGAAAAGACGATAAGACTCTCAAGGAAACTATCATCAGTAAAGCCGCACTACTTTTTTTTAATATTATTTTTTTAAGCTGATCTTACTGTCTTAACTCCCACTTGGCCGGTTTTATTAGTGAAAATTATGTTCTCACGCACTTTTTGATCTATCAAGACATGATGTTTTTATCAAACTATCTGCCGCAACGTCTATTATTATTGTTAAACTTTCATCGTCAAGAAAGAAAACATTCCACGTTAAGACTGTGGAAGAAACTTGTAGGTACGATTGTCTATTACTACTACATTACCTTCAAGATTTCTTGATACAATCTTCCTTCCCCGTATCAACATTCTTAGTTGATAAAACTCCTAGTAACTACCTAATCCGAACTTATATCGAATTCAAGTCAGCCCCGCTGCAGTTCGCTAGACTGATAAATGGCGAATCTTCACTCCAACTTGACTTTGTTGAGTGAAATAGAACTAAGTTGGTGAGACGGAGCAACATTTTATCGTGTAAATAAATTACTCATACGTCAACAATTTTATGATATTCCCGTATACAGTCATTTAAAAGGTTTTAGATTTACTGCACTCTTGGGTAAATGGTTACCTCTTCGTATGGAAATTTCCTTCTCTACACCGGAGGAGTTGGAATTTGCACACATTTGCCTAACAGGATACTTCGGTGCAAACTTCCAACGCGAAAATCTTTATAAAATTCGATTCTATTCGTGTATTTTTCGATAATGCAATGTTTACGTTATTTAGAATGAACCTAACCTAACTATTGAAGAAAATAAAACAGGGTTGTATCAAAGTATTCCATACGTATGTACATTTTGTGTTGGACTGATGAGTAGGTATTGTGTCTTCTGCGACATCCCCAGAATACTGTAGGTACTATTCAACCGAAAGTAGGTTATTATTCTATACATAAAAGGTAACAACGTTTGTTCCATAACTTGCTGAAATTCGGAACTTTTCACGCAAGTAAGAAAACGGTGGTAAATATATGCTGTGTTCAGTAAAAATCAAATGAATCCGTTTTTGCTGGAATATTTAATATCCCTTATGGTACCAAGCAGGGCTATATATTCATGAACCATTTTATAATTTTAACATTTTATTGAATAAGAGACATTCTTAGGTAATGCCCATGTGTGGTACTTAATTAGAGTTGTAAGATTGTAGAAGCAGTCTAGTCTAGATAATGATACTTTGTATTATAGTATGATGAGTGCCCACAAAATGAGCTCTGTATAAACGGTTAGCGCCCTTTACATTACCTCCCACTTACCCCAGCTGACCCCAGCTTATTATTGTTAGTTTGGGAATTCCGTTTGTAATAAAAGTTATGTGAAAAATAATTTTGGGGTTCAATGTACTATAATGCTTTATGTAATTGCTTTAAGTACAGACTCTCTCTAAATTGTTTGGAATGGTAGGCCGTATCATCTTGTCTTCAAGGTAAAATGCCCCTGTGGTGAACTTTTCTTATTGTATGGCCAATAAAAAAGGTTACGACGGTAATCTCCATGATATATGTATATACTTAGAATGTTTATGTATTATATATGTGAGGATACCAAGTTGTACGACAATAAGTGGACTGTATTTAAAATTGAAAACGAAATAGAATTATGAAGTGGGTACACATACTTCATATGTGAAATGGGCTAAAACAGTAGAATTTCAATGACCTGTTGCGCAAGGGGGGACCTTTGCGTGTACTCTAGCAGTAGGCACGTGCACTGAGCTCCTTTCAGCTAGATAACGGATTCTCCAAAATCTGCCTCAATTTACCCAGCCATAATTTCCACACTAAGCTACGAGTACTGCTGAAAGCTGATGAAATTTCTGTTTCAGCACCAATTACACTCCGAATTAGCAGTCGTAGGATGATAAGACGTGTGAGAAAACAAAGAATTAAAAATTGAAAAAAGGGGTTGTTCACTTTACGGTCTCGAAACAAGTGACCAACGATAAAAGTTATAAAATAATTAAAAAAACTAATTGAAAAACTGACACTGACACATTGATTTCAACAAAATTATGTCAAAACTGTACACAAGTAGCATATAGTCAGTGGCAAGTCCAATGCCAAACAGTATGGAAAACGTGCATGAAAGGCAGCAATCCTTGAAACCTTTACTTACAATGGTAAGTGACGAGTTTCAAGGATTGCTGCTTAATTTGAACACTAAACGATCAAATTCGATCTTATGGTTCTAATTCTAATAAATACCAGTTTCTTCACGATCTCTGAACAAATTGCAAGTATAGAGGAACTAACCACTACGTTTAATTGCAAGGACTGATCCCGCAGTTACATACCCACAATACAGGGAATCCTATTTAAGAGTCAGGACTATTTATTTGACTGTTGGGGGTTAATTTATTTAAAAAAAAAAACATAAAACAAGAGTAGTTCCCATAACACAAGCTCTGCTATCTTTGATCTTTGGGCTAGATGATGCTATGTGAAAAAAAAATACCAGCATTATTATCATGATTAGTTGTTACTTACCATTGCCGTTGCTTCAATGGTTAGTGCACTTGCTCTGTTGCGACTAATACCTACCGCACTTGGAAGAGTACCGGATAATAGTCCTAATTTTAAACGGGTGTTTTCACGGCCATCTCGAATCAAGTTTTCAGCGTTAAAAAAAATGCTGTTCTAAGTAGAGCATTCAATCAATGTCATGTGAAATCCTATCCGATCCTTCCTACTTCTTTTATAAACGCGAAAGTTTGTGAGGATGGATGTTTGTTACTCTTTCACGCAAAAACTAAAAATGAACGGATTTTTCTGAAACTTTACAGTAATATAGCTTATATATCAGAATAACACAGGCTACTTTTTATCCGGATGCCACGCGGACGAAGCCGTGGACAGAATCTAGTTATATGTAATTTTGATAATGTGAATTGGAAAGCATGCTTTATAAACAACAACCTTCTTTGATTGCCCTCGTGAAGCCAGTACCATTTATCGAGCCAGTAGGTACTGTATTTATTTCACTGCTTGTAAACTTTATTTTGCTTTTTGCTGCTTTCGGATGCTGAATCGATATTTTTGGGACACATTTTATGATAATTTATATAAATACAAATAAAAAGCCCTCACTATAACATGATATTTGTGTGCTGACCCTAGGTAGTATAACACCAGGGCTGCCTACTCCGCAGCCGCCTGCCTTCCACAGTACAGTCGGCAACACAACTTACTCGGCGGGCGATATGCTGTCTCACCTCGGTTCCGGCATGCTGGTCGTTCCTATAGTCGGGATCATATCTAACGTGGCTATTGCTAAGGCTTTTGGTAAGTTACTGTTAACATTTATGAGTAAACCAAAACCAAAACTAATTTTGGAGAAGATCAATTCACCTCACGTCGAAACACCAAGCATGCATAAGGGAAAAAATAATAAAAGTTTACTGTCTTATTTTTGTTTGTGTGTTATGAAAAAACTTTTACCGGTTATACCAAATTTTACCTCGATTTGCTTGAAACTGAAATATCGTGTGACATACAGAAAGCAAGTAATCTCGATCAATAAACACAATTCATAACAGTTAGACGTTTTATTTAGTTACGGGAGAGTTTAATTTAAAACTTCGTCAGACATTTTGAAAGGGTGAGTTTTAAATACCTATCGGTATTCTACAACTATGTGACATGATAACCCTGGCTGAAATAATGCAAGGGCGGCACATCGTAGAGTCAGCATTTACGAACTTCCATATAAATTTGAGACTTAACTTTGCCTGAAATAACTTTTAATGAACGCATTAGTTAGCATCTAGTGCTACGTTTCTAAGTGTATGTTATGTATTGTTAATTAAAATTTAGAAAAGTTTGATTTAAAAATATTACTCAAATGAAGCATTTTAACTGAGTAAAAAGTTTTACACTTGAGTTAAAACCAAAATTACGATCCTACTAGGCGCTCCGTAGTGAGAACCCATTGAAAAAGCTTTTACAGTTTGAGGTTACGTATGCACTCTCTATGAAAGCACGTTTGATTGGCCATTCTCACATTTTCAACAAACACGTGCTTTTGCTACTGAGCATGGCCATTGAATTTTGAACAAACCCTAACAAATTCTACTTTAAGATTTTGGTAGCACAAAGTTTTCACCTACATAAATTATCAGAATAGAGTCGAAGAAACAGTTGAATTATTTCGTAAAACTTTATAACGACCTTGTTTGAAAATCTTGTAAACTAAATAACAAAACTCCGAACATATGAAATTAATAATATGATAAGTAATAATTCATATTAAATTATAAATATGAAAAGAAGAACAGGTATTTACTAAAACTAACTAGCAAAAACAGTTGATTGATGATTTTCTATGTACTTATTTAGCATAAATAAGTTCGTTTCTGGAATAACATTATGCCTAGTAGATTCTTTCTTCATACAACTATGTACAAGTAGGTATATACAAAAAATACAGATGAAACAGCTAGCTATCTAAAGACCGTTGCAAACGATCTATAGATAGCTCAACTGATCCAGATCACTACCAGGTGGAAGCGTTCCCAAAATACTGGCCGCATTGCCATGCTGAATGGCAATGCTAATGCGTTGACCCAGATAAGAGCCAGCTCTCTAGTAGATATGAATAATCATTGGACGCCTTTGATTTCATCCAAGTGGACTTTTTCTGTAACCATTTATTTTCGAAACGGCTTGAAACGATTAAAATTTATTTTTTTGCAATCGATTTGTTTCTCTATGTGGATGATTCTTAGATATGTTTTGTCGCCACAAGGGGGCACTGCAATAGATGACACGTCAAGGTTTTAAATTTTGTATAAAATATTTTGTATGTGTAATAAAGACTGTAGGTATATTATGAAATAACAGAAGGTATTATAGGTATTGTAGGTATATTTGAATATCGTGATTATAGCAGCAAATCATTATTCAATCTATCACGTAGCTTACTCACAGATAAGCTGGGTATCGAGAATGTCTGCGTGATTCTAGTTCCAATCAGTTTCAAATCAGACATTATTGCTTTTTCCATCACCGTCGCTCGTACCTGCATCTTACTAATATTATTTGTTGCTAAGAATCTTCGAAGCGTATGAACCGATTTAAATGAGATTATGAATCAATAAAGGTGGATAGTTCTTGACGTAGAATAACACATAGGCTACTTTTTATCTAGATACCACACGAGAGAAGCCGTTGGTGACAGCAAGTTATGGTTTTAACATGTTTTCAATTCTTTATGTAAGAAATACTGCCTTTACATTTAATTATCATCTTGATCTTTAAGTAATATTTTAATTAAATCCATTTATTATACCCAGCCTTGCTTGGTTCTCACTGGATCTGAAATCAATAAATTCTTTTAGACTTCAGAATTTCAGTTTCAACTAGGATAAGGCTTAGTTTGATAATCAGGTTGAGTCCCGGCTTTATTCATACATAACATTATTTAATGTTATATTATAATGTAAAATATCTTTAAATATTCTATCTAGATTCTCATACTCGCAGCAATATCGTATTTAACTTACCTACTAGACATTATTTGAGCCCAAACCCATTTGAGCTCAATAACTCTGTGGGATGTCTTGAACTTTGGTTCGACGCCAGTATTCAATAGCCATTGCTTTACGCAATGACCAGTCAATGCCCATTGACTTCGCCATTACAATAATCCTCTAAAATATACTGCATTGAGATTTGGGAACTGTACCATTTATGGCTTGTGCACGTAGTATAATGTTTTTGTAAACTTAGTACCTAGTAAGCGACATTCTAATTAAATAGTTCATGATTTTAGTCCGACTCTATTCAGCCTAATAGAGAACACAAGCCATGCGAAGCGAGTTAAGATCGGCCGGCGAGTGTCAGAACCACAGAAAACAGGGCTGAATCTGTACAGCGAGTGTCAGAATAAAATTATTGAATACAATCCTGATTGGATTGTAATAATTAATATAGATATGGTTTTTATTTAGGTGCTTTTAAAAATTAACTTGAAATAGACGATAAGACTTATATTACAATAGGCTGCCTCACAATCCAGTCCAATATAAAAAACCAAATTAAGGACTAAGTATAATAAATAATAAAAAAACAGCCCACCGACACTTAGTCCTGAACCAACACTAGGATTCCCTGTGTCGTGGGTATCAGGAACTACGAGTACTATAGTACGACAACAACCAGACCCGGAACATATATCTGCAGGACATGTACACATTCGAACCGCAGCGGGAATCGAACCCCTAGATCATCCGTCACAGCTGGCTACTAGCCCGCTACAACACCGAGTTCACATGAAATGTTAGGTACGTTTATCTTTGTGAGAAAGCGTTGCAAAGTACTTTGAAAGTTGGATTCCTTCGACATCAATTCTGCATGAGCTTAGTGGTGACAGCAGTAAAGTTTGCACTTGAAAAATTACCGAAACTTGTGAAAGAATCTACAAGTTTTCAGATTACACAACGCCCTTACATAAAGCCCTTTGGGTATCGCGTAGGTTTATTTCAATTGATAAAAAAAATATTTGACTTACGGTTAAATCACTTCAAAAGGCAACAATAATAATGAGTATTTTTATCATTTATTATTCAATTGTAAAATAGTGTCATCTTAATTTTGTACCCTAGCCTCATCACTTAGTCTTGTAAAATAGGGTCATCTTAATTTTGTACCCTAGCCACCTTTTTTTGATTAATTTGAAAATAAACTGTACACGAGTTATTCAATTAATGTTTATTCGCAAGGCACCGAAGAATATATTCTAAAAAAAAAATAGTTCATAGATACTACGGATTGCATTACAACTTTTTGCGGTAGGATATTTTCTCCTACTAACTTTCCGTTCTGAAAATCAGTCAATCAATTTCATGACATAATCTCAAAGAGAATATGCAGATTTCTCATAGGTTGTCTAAACTCAGGCTAAAAGAAGTTACTGAAATAAAAGCAAAGACGCGTTGCGACTCCATGGCAACATTTTATACAATTGGCTGTTAAATCGAAGCCGCAATTGTAAGATAAACTAAAACGATCTGTTACCATACTTTTGCACAATGGTTACGAGGACCGTTACGAGCTCTATATTTTAACAAAGTTGATACCAGAATTCGGTGTTAATAATTTCTGAAAATATTTTCATTTCAAACAATATTATTCTTTGTAGATTTTCCAACGAACTAGTTAATTTTTTTTATTTCTCGTTTAAATATTATCCTTGTGATAATGTTTGTTTAAGCTAAATAGGATAAAGTTCGACTTTTGTGAAAGTGTTTGAAACATACATTCAGACTAACATCTCGCTGTTTATTATGTGGCAAGTATTTTATTAAGGGGGATATGAAAACCGATGTATAATTTAATATAAATTTTACATTTAGTTTTTGGTGTGATCGGACAGCAAAAACAGTGACGACGACCTCTGTCTCGCTGTAAGCGAAGGCCCGCTTGAGACGCAGAAAGTTACGGGTCCGATTTCCGCCGCGGAACAAATGTTTGTATGATCTGCAAATATTTATATCGGGTCTGGATGTTTCCTGTGTATAATATGTATGTATTTAACATAAAAAAATTGTGTATCAGTCATGTAGCTCCCATAATACAAGCTCTGCTTAGTTTGGGGATAGAATTATGCTATTTGAAAATGTCCAACATTATAATTTATCTGTATTAAAGATTTGCAACATCGTCGGTATGTAGGTATTGGAAATCTCCATTTGCTGCGCTAGTATAATTCACATGTACAATTTATTTTCAGCAAGAGGAAAAACATTGGACGCAACCCAGGAGATCATCGCACTGGGTGCCTGCAACGTAGTCAGCGCTTTCTTCCGCTCATTCCCAGTCAACGGTTCTTTCACCAGAAGCGCTGTAAGCGATGCGTCAGGCGTTAGAACGCCGGCCGCCGGATTTTATACGGGTATTCAACACTTTTATATAATACTAGCCTGTGCTCACAGCTATACCCGTGGGGTCCCCATATAAAAAGTAGCCCATGTGTTATTCTAAGTCAAGAACTACCTGTTCTAAATGTCCTCCAAATCGGCCAACCCATAACAGAAAATTAGCAACAAACATACAGATCTCCATATAGCCAAATATAATTTACATTTAACAAACCAATCATCGACATTTTAAGAATTTATAATGATTCGGAAGTAGGATTCGTTTATTTATGGATGAGTGTATTTTGACGGGCACCAGTGGGTGCTATTTTAGGAACAAATAATTTGATAGTAAGAAGGTACCACGTTGGGCGCCAGGTATCTCGCCGGCTGCGAAGTACCACGTTGGGTGTCAGTTACCTCACTGGCTACCAAATACCACGTTGGACGCCGCTTACCACACTGGCTGCCAAATACCACGTTGGACGCCACTTACCACACTGGCTGCCAAATACCACGTTGGACGCAACTTACCACACTGGCTGCCAAATACCACGTTGGACGCCACTTACCTCACTAGCTGCCAAATACCACGTTGGACACCAGTTACCTCACTAGCTGCCAAATACCACGTTGGACGCCAGTTACCTCACTGGCTGCCAAATACCACGTTGGTCGTTAGTTACGTCACCGACTGCCAGGCACCACGTTAGGTGTCAGCGTCTCCTTGGGCGCAAGATACCCACGATTGGCATCAGTGTCTCGTTGGGTGTCAGCTACCTCGCCGGTTGACAGTACAGCGTGGGATACCAGTATCAGGACCACATAATGTTCAATGTAATTTTCATCGATTCTAGCGCATCATTCAGGCTGTGAACCGCTAGTTTAAAAAAAGTTGGTAAAATATTAGCTATCAAATTTAAATAAATAAAACCACCCTAACACCTAAATGCGTCGGTGGCACCAGTTAATTAAGTTTTTTTATGACGTGAAGATGCAACACTCTAACTACAAAATTTAAAAAACATTCGACAGGAAACATGAAATATCGTATGACAAAGTCGTTGGGTATCTGATTAAAAGGTAGTCGTTGGGTATCTGGTAAGAGCGATCGATTCCAAAGAGCAAGCTGCGTTAATCTCAGAATACTAAAGTTGCTCTAGTTATGTTCTTTTCTTATGTAATTTTATTTTACAACGATAGTTAGTCAAATAGAATACTGATTCGAAAAGCCAGATGTTCAAAAAGTCAAGATTGTCAAAAAAGCCAGAAAAGCCAGATGGTCGAGTGTGCTTTGCCGATTAGTGATCTCTCTGTTACCGTAAAGATGCTTTTATAGTTTTCTGTCGTTCAGTTAAGTAATTGCAGGGCAACGCTTTATATTTATTTTGTAACAAATTCGTTGACTGTTTTGACGAGCGCACGAAGAGGACGCTACAGTTTTGTTAATGTCCTTTAATGAACACACTCCAAGACTTGCTACTTTGCGATGATTGGTAGATAGTGGATAGATTATGGATTGAAAATATTTATGAGAAACAAACATTGTACTGCAGTTCAATATAAAACAAACTGTCAACAATAAATGATTTAAATCTGGTTAATAAATGCTCGTTTACCTACCGGATCATACTAGTAGTAATCTCAAGTATAATGTATAATAGCAGCCGTTGCGAGGCAAAGACAGAACTGACGTCCATAAAAGTGTCATTAAAACTTTGACGTTTCGAATCGATTACATTTGCTGTACCAACGAATTGCCTGCAGGGTTGTCAATAAAATATATCAATATTTATCTTATTTTTTTTAGGTAGATAGCTAAGAAATTTAAATCATGTAGTCAAGAAGATTGGCAGTCAGTCCTTTCCACCTATCCTACTAATATGATAAAAGTATAGATGTCTGCTGCTAATAATTTACTGTCTATTATCTGTTGTAAGGCTGAACTGCTTGGGATGAAATGTGGAATAGGTATAATTTGTGACCCATAGGCTACTTTTTCCCTGGGTACTATGAGAGCACAGTCAATCTCAATGTAACTAGGTGATTTTACGATACCTCGCCCGCGGCCTAGTATAGAAGAACCAGGCAATGTATTCTTGGTTTGGCTTGCTTTTTTTTGATGACCCTTCATTCAGCTATAGTGTTGGTGGAACAGTAGTATACAAAAGTTAGTTTAAAATCTTTTTCGGCAAGTTCCTAGTGGCAACCATGCAGACTCACAGCAAAGATAGTGTGTCGCATTTATGTACCTTCCAAACTTAGGGTGTTTCGAATTTGCATTATTCAACATCTTTCCAATGAATATTTACTCGACCCAATTGAATACCAATGGGTTAGTCCAAAATTAACATCGAGAGCAAGCCGATCGTGTACGAAATCAATCGCCCTTAAGACCTTGGCATGATTATTGTAAGAACATATTTTTTATAAATTTACCAATTTGGTTATCTACATTTATTCATACAACTATGTACAAGTAGGTATATACAAAAAATACAGATGCAAACGATCTATAGATAGCTCAACTGATCCAGATCACTACCAGGCGGAAGCGTTCCCAAAATACTGGCCGCATTGCCACGCTGAATGGCAATGCTAATGCGTTGACCCAGATAAGAGCCAGCTCTCTTTGGTTATTTAGTTATCTTAAATTGGCAAGTTGAACATTCAGATATTTCTGCCGTTGGCTTTTTTACTTATTAAAGTGCCTACAACTTTACCTATATTATTCAAACTTCATTTTATAGTAGGTATATCTCAGCTTAAAACTCCAAAGATTTGGATCAATATCTTATATATTTTAAGAAAACAATCCTTTACTACCGAATAAATGTATGTTAGTGGTTCACGAACACCCAAAGCCAAAACTCTGCCAAACTGAAGCTTAGACGAATCGTTGCTCATATTTTAATGGATTATCTTTAAAGTTGCAAACTATCGAGCTTTAATCTTAGTATTAGTTGTAGAAGTTAAAATTTAAAGTCAAATAAACCTCTTTCATAAATCATATCACGCCACGTGCGCCGGGGAACTTCATAAATCTAAAAGTTTACTTCGTAGTTAACCGTCATAGTCAAGTAACAGGGGTGGTTTTACAATTCCAAATGTATTGCGCGTCTAGAATATCAACGGTACTTTGGTGCGTTTGAATTATGAGGCTCTCTTGTTTTGCAGTGAATTGTTTTTGTTTGCAGTTGCTATGAATGATGATATCCACTAGAGCTTATAAAGCGGACATTGTTCTGTCTCTTCTTTTATTAATATATTTTAAAGTTTATGTTTTCCTGCTTTTTCAACATCGTGAGCATTCTTTTCAATTTTGATATTCCAGTCTAGATCTCCTGCCTATAGAAATACGTCGCGTGTTCATTATTTTTTAACCATTTTATGGTATAACTTTTTGAATCAAGTTCGACCATTTTAATCATTGAAAACTTCGAATACACGGCGGGCAAGTACAAACTGTTTGCAACTTCTGCTGATATTTTTTTTGGGTCGGGGTTGTTGTACCACGGTTATCATAGTACCTGATATACAGAGAATCCTTGTATGGGGTCAGGACTATGAACCTATGTGTCAGTTCAATGTTCTCTTATGTAATTAAGCGCCTCTGTGGCGCAGTGGGCGGAGGCCCGCCTGAGACGCAGAAGGTTGCGGGTTCGATTCCCGCCGCGGGACAAATGTTTGTATCTGCGAATATTCGTCTCCGGTCTGGTTGTTTTCTATGCATATTATGTATGTATTTACAAAAAAAAACTATAGAAGTATATCAGTCATGTAGTTCCCATAACACAAGCTCTGCTTAGTTTGGGGCTAGATGATGCTGTGTGAAAATGTCCAGTATTATTTATATTTATTTATAATCGATTCAAACCACACGGGGTGAATCAAACCACACGGGGTGAATTTTGTTTTATCATACTTTTTTGTTCACAGGAATAATAGTGTTACTGACGCTAGCGCTACTGACGCCTTATTTCTACTTCATACCGCGCGCAGCGTTATCAGCTGTGATTGTGTGTGCTGTCCTACACATGGTGGACATTGCTATATTGAAGAAGCTATGGACTACTAACAGTGAGTGATACAAACAAACAAACACGTGTGACAAACAGACGTGAGTCTGTATTCCCTATAATGGACATCCTTAGATGCATGATCACTGAGTAGATCTTTGAGGATACCAAGTAGGGGTAGTCAGATGCTAGTTCAAACATCACAGTGGGTAATAAACAAATTAAACTGTTAGGAAGGTGCCCACTTATCTACTTTAGAAGAGTTTTCTGTAATGGTTGGATCGAATTTTAGAAACTTCCACGGATATAGGGATCATTCAAAAAGTATGACGAGCGATCTGACACTACCACCAACCACGGACTTTTAACAATCTTTAAAAATAACAATCTCTTTTGTCGGTTCTGTGAGCCTGGCCTGAACATTGCCACTTTACCTTGCTTATTCCAAGTGCTAAAATGTACTATATTAAAAGAAAATACAACTATATACAAGTAGGCATACAAAAAATACAGCTAGATGTATACGGTTCGTTGCAAATGATCTATAGATATATATAGATAGGTCAACTATCCAGGTCACTACACGACGGAAGCGTTTCTAAAATGCTGAATGCATAGCCACGCTGAATGGCAATGCTAATGCGTTGATCTAGAGAATAGAAAAGTATATAATAGATAGATAAAACAGTCTTCTTTTCCTAGTTTAATAATGTAGATTGTTTTTCTTGATGCAAATATTTGTCTCGGAATCTGGGTGTTTTCTATGTATAATATGTATGTATTTAAAAAAAACAAACGTATCTAAGTAATATATCAGTCATAGTTCCCATAACACAAGCTCTGCTTACTTTGGGCTACATAATGCTGTGTGAAAAATGTCCAGCATTTTTTATTTATTTATTTTAAAGTAGATGTATTATTCTGTTGTATAAACAAATATTTTAGCTTTTAATCTAATTATCCAATTTATTATGCAACATTTATTTAATACAATATACAGATTAAACAGCTAGCTATATAAAAGTCAAAGCAAACGATCTATAAATAGGTAATTTGTGATACAAAGTTATTGATTTCGAAAATCGTAGTAAAAAGTATATTCTGTATATAGGTCACTGGGTATTTTCCGTCCGTTAATACCATCTTTAATATAGCGTCTTGAGTAGCTCCATCTGACCCAGATCTCAAACAGACTAAGGAAACACACTCCGACCCGCTTCTAAAAAAATGATACAGCAATTAAGAAAGTTCAAATATTTACCTACCATCTTATTCAATTAGAAGCTGTTTCATATTCCACGAGAGTACGTACGCTCCTAATTCCACTAAATATTATAATGAGAGATTCGGTTATTTCATCAAGGCATACCAGAGCGCTGGTAAGCGGCGTTTGCCTTGAGTAGAGTTACTTGAGTAGAGTTAATATTATGAGCGTTTTTTACCTCCTCTAATATTATCGTAGTTCTGTCAACGTATCTTAAGAATAGAATAGAATAGAATATTTATTTATTCATTTATTTAATATGGCACACAAAACAGAATACAGTCAAACACAAAAATATAATAAATTAAAAACAAAAATTTAGATCTAGACAATATCCAAAACATGTGTACACATCATACTTATATTTAACACAGCAGAATATAAAACTATACTATACCATATATATGAAATAATACATAAGTGCAAGCTACTCTTTAAGTGCAAGAATAGAAAGTGATTTACAACAACAAAGCACAGAAAGGACAGGTACACAATAAATAAATAAAAAAGACACTATAAATACGACCTAAGATGTTAACCAAAACACAGAGACAAAGAGAAGATTTTTGTGCGAAGTAGTCCCATCTGTGCTGTGTGGGCCAAACAGGTACCTGTCTCAGCTTAGTGTTTTTAGTCGTGTCAATGGATTTTTCTTGGCGACCCGGGGGTCTCCAAGTAGGTACCTATCTGGTTCGAATTACGTATAATGTTTTGTTTGCTTGCTGATATAGGTAGCCTTCTATTGAATGGTAAAGCTGACACAATTGGGAAGGTAAATAAAAAAAAAACCTTTTTATTCGTGAGAAACGAAGGAAAGTGATCTGACCTTTAAAAGGGGTTTATAGTCCACCCTCTCTATCATACTTCTGTCCATACAAAGGTTAGGTTTAAAAAAGATTAGGTTTAAAGATTACTATTAGTGATAAGACCATTGTACTTCCGCGATTAGCTTATGATTTGTAAGCAACATAATGTGGTGTATAGCAAAGTGTTTATACATATATCTATATTGATGACCTCATTCGAGACCTCGAATGACCTCGGGGAGGTAGCCGGCTATTAATTATTAAATAAACACCCAAAAGGTACATACATAGTTTTGATCCCCACACTAGTATTTCTTGTGTCGTGGGTGGTGCGTAACGTGGTACCACAACACCCAAACAAGTATCAAATATCTGCAGAACATTTGTCCCGCAGCAGGAATCGAACCCGCACCCCTTGTGGAGCAGCAAGCTATTCGCCTGTTTCATCCTATTTCTGGATAGGGAGGTACCAAATTGTTTTTTGACGACCTCTGTGGCTCAGTGGGCGAAGGCCCGCCACACACGCAGAAGGTTGCTGGTTTGATATTGCCAATATTTGTCTCGGGATCTGGGTGTTTTCTATGTATAATATGTATGTATTTACAAAAAAATGTATTTAAGTAGTATATCAGTCATGTAGTTCCCATAATACAAGCTCTGCTTACTTTGGGGCTAGATGATGCTGTGTGAAAATGTCCAGCCTTATTTGTTTATATTATGTCGTGGTTCCGAATGTTTTTAATTTAATTTTGGCGTAACTCTTGTGTTCAATTTGCAATGCATTCGCTCCATTCATATATTATTATTTTTGTATATACCTTCTTGTACATAAGTTGTATGAATACTTGTACCTATTATTTTTTCCACGATTCATTTTTATTTATATATAACACTATCAGTTAGTTAGTAGATTCTTAAAACTTATATTAGATTTGTCTAGACACTTGGTTCTTTAAGTGTTATTAATCTTATTATCAGAAACAAAAGTGCACCGTAAATATAAGTAAAAAGTAGTAGGCATTGAGATGAAGATTACAAAAAAGAACTATAAGTATATATAGTATATCAGTCATGTAGTTCCCATAATACAAGCTCTGCTTAGTTTGGGGCTAGATGATGATGTGTGAAAACATTACTATTATTATTTTAATAAGTATATTATTGTTATATTATAATTAGTACTTTATTTCTAGTCAGCCTGCCCCTGAAGTTATGCTCTTCGATTCGTACAAACCACGTAAGCATAGGTTTACCTTTAATTCTTTCGCTGAGGACATATCGCATTAAATTAATCCTATAGGGCTTAAGAACCCTCTAAACTAAAATTTATTGGTATGGATATAGATACCGAATCTTGAGTTTATTGGGGTCTTGCCTTGATCTTGGGTAGAAGTTACAAGGCACATGAAATCGGGT
This sequence comes from Perizoma affinitatum, assembly GCA_961405105.1. Taxonomy (NCBI): domain Eukaryota; kingdom Metazoa; phylum Arthropoda; class Insecta; order Lepidoptera; family Geometridae; genus Perizoma; species Perizoma affinitatum. The sequence continues at coordinate 5,293,249 of OY560199.1, forward strand.
AGTTCGGTACAGTCAGAGAGAAAAGTAGATTAACAATTCCAGTTATTAGTTGCTCTATTTGTTGGTTGAAAGGGAAAGTTAAAATCATTTATTTCCATATGACTATACCTATTCCAAATTTCATCTAAATTGATCCACCCGACTAACTAACTAAACATCCAAACTTCAATATATATACTAATAATAAAGCGAAAGAGTTTGTTTGTTTTTTTATAACGCGCTAAGCTTTGGTACTACTAGTCGGAATTTTTTGCATTTGTTTGCCTAATTTTTCAGGTTATAGGTTAAGTATTTAATTTCACGCTACGGCCCTTAGGAGCCTAGTAAAAAGAAAAAAGTCAGAAAAAACGCTAAGCGAAAACGGGCAGGCGACGCGGTGGTCAGAGGCCGAGGGCAGTCGTGGTACAGCTTTGTAATATCATTAGGATATGATTGGATAGTAAAGAGTAAGGCGAAAATGTTATCTAGGATTAGGAACTCATGGTTTCAGAAGTATCTTTGGTTTTAAAAATCTAAACACTGGTAATCTTCTTTTGTTCCCTGACTGTACAATATAAATTGATCCTGATCCATAAGGTATCTTAAATATAACTTAATAGGAATAAAGATAGGAATTTTCTTTTTATCTCTACATTTATGAAATTAATTTCCACGTGTAAAATAATTACTTACGGGAAAATATTAATAAAAGGTTATCACGATAACGACAGGTGTAAATACTAGTAGTTAATCCGCGTGGGAATAGTGGGATGTTTACCCCAACGCCTAATCCAAAAGTAGTAGGTTTGAACAAACAAAAAAACAAACCGTTTGCTATGTTATTTGAACGTGCCTCTGACTACCCCCTGCTTGGTAACCTCGCGGTTCTACGGGTATCATACTGATTATAATATAGTAAACAACGTCACGTTTTGCAAATAAACATGCCTTCGATGGTTATTCAAGAAATAAAAAAACTTATTTGAAAATAACCAAATGATATCTGTTTCTTCAGGGCTGGATCTCATCCCACTCTTGGGGACGTTCATATGTTGCTTGGCTTTGGGCATAGAAGTGGGTCTGGTTTGCGGAGTCATCTTCGACATGATTTTACTACTTTATTATCATTCAAGACCACCTTTGGATGTGGAGTTTATTAACGTGAGTGCCTTATTGTATGCGTGTGATCATAATTTTAGACCTTATATTATAGGTACTATTTTTTTCAGGATAATAATTTGTTTTTTTTTTTAATCCTTTTTTTTAATTTCTGTTTTTTTTGGATTGTGTCTCGTGTAAAAGGAGACTCTTTTAAACGGACAAGATGTTTAAAATCGGATACATTAAAAAGCAAATTTATAAGTTTTTAGAGTTGCGTACCTCAAACGTATAAAGGATCCTTTATAAGATAATTTCATTGCCCGTATGTCGGTCTGTCTTTCTTTCAAGACCCTTTTTCTCAGGAACGCGTGGAAATATCAAGTTGAAATGATTTCCAAATAATTATGTCTTGTCGTTGCTCAGTGGCGCGTATTGGGAGAGGCCTATGTCCAGCAGTGGATTAATGTGGGCTGATGATGATGATGATGATGATGTCTTGGTCCCATTAAGCTTAAAAAATTAAGCTTCCAAGTCAACGCAATCAAAAAATACGGCCAAAAAGGCAAGAAGCAAGGTCTCACTGCACAACTAAAGGAAACAATCTGAAAATCTTTATGTTTTTTGCGATTACAAACTTACACTTGCAGTTGCAAAATTGGTCGTCTCGTATATCGAAACTATTTGAACTACAGAGTTTGTCTTTCAATACGATTTATTTTTTTGTTAGAGCCGTGTTTTCTTAGTATATTTTCATAGCTTGAGCGATTTTCAAGAGGAACTATCTACAGTCAGACGTCACACTCGCACTTATTTGCAGCACAGCTGTTTTACAGAAAACAGTTGAGTTTTACTACCATTTTCATCAATGAAAAACATCGAATTCACAAAAGTCGTAAAACAGTCTTTGGTCTCGCAAGTATCAAGCGATTGCTCTCCCTAGTAATAACACACTAGTTCTTTTCACCCTGTATAAATATATAATATAAAATATATATAATTCCGTTTTCTTCCAGAATGGTATATTACCAGCGCACTATGCGATCCACCCAGTAGGCGGCCTTCACTTTGCGGGCGCGGAAAGAGTCCGATCCAAACTCGATTCCCTGAGGAACGCCAAAATACCTCAACCCCTCGAAACGCTGACTGTCGTTCCTGATATAAAAGTGAACGGCGTGAGACTGAATGGAACCGTAAATGGTACAAATGGGGTTGAAAATGGACAAGTCAGAATATCACCCAGTTTACTAGTGGTGTATTGTGACTCGCTTTATCGATTGGACTATACATTTCTGCAGGTAAGATTTTACTTCTATACGTTTTACCCGCTATGCAAGGAACCCGTATATGCGTTTGTTGTAGGTTGTTGATTTGTTTGTCTTTTACCTTACTCCCAACTCCCAAAATAATTTTAGAAACTAGGTAGGTATTTAAATTGACGTCTAATAAAAATGAATACTAGAAAAAAACAATCACGCTCACGACTGTAATCCCCAAGATGAAGATCCCAAGATCCATACTCAGTACGCAGATCCGTGAGGATACTAACTAGATGTAGATTGTTTGAACATCTCCAAACATTTTTGCCTAATAGTTTGAAAGAAATATTTTGGAAAAGTCTACTGTGTTAGGTAGCTTAAATAAGTTTCGTGTCCTAATAATACAAAGTTAACTTAAAGAACTATAATTTTATAATCAGATTTTCGCTTTAAATTGATTTATCTTTTGTATTTCGTTCTAAAGGAAAAACATATTTATCAATACAAAATATCAAGGTTGTATTCACCATTTTTGAAAGATATCACCTGAAAGATACCTTGATATCATCAGCAGCTTTACTATAAAGTACTATCATAAAAGTAATGAGCTTCGGCAATCTTCGTCTACCTTCTGAAATTGAAAATGGTGTTCAAAACTCTATGCATTTCAAAACTATACTTAACCACACGCTCAGATAGATCATTTCTTCATTTTACACGATTAAAAATTAGAATATAAGTTAAATCTGAGGCAATATGGCTATTATACCTTATTCACAGACAGGTACTTTGTTTGTCATTTCCGAAGCTGAAAGATTTACTTGTTTCGCTCGCAACATCAATAAATTGAAAATGCGTGATGAATAATCATAATTTTGTATGCTATGAAAAGTTCGACAATTTTGTAATCCCAGTGTTTGTCTTTACAATGATTCCGATGAAAACACATTAAGCATTGTGCTTAGAAATTTTAAAAACATATTTTTCTAACTTGTACTTTCTTCAAAGAAGGAGTATTTCCATTTATAAGAAACTGTGTACAACATAAAGGAAACTAAACAGACGTTGAAGTCTGGATTTTGATAAACTGGTATAAATCATTACCGAACCTCAATACCCAATTGTAGGCTAGTAATAAAGGAAACTTAAATGTGCTCGAATATAAAATTGGTGGGTTTAAAAGTACCTAACGAGGTAGGTATTTTGGCGAAATACGATAATTATTATAGATAGTAAGGATCCTTTCTATATCGTACTGTATTTGGCTTGATGGTGGGGCGGTTGAATTCTAACAAAAAAACTTGTATTGATACTTTTTTAATAAAATCTACTTTTATCACTTCTTACCTATATACTTACAGTTGTTGTTATAGTTAGTATTCTTTGGTCTAACCATATTTTTAACATGTACACGTGTTTATTTTGGCTATAGGTATCTACTAATACCTTATATTTTTTTTCTTTCACTAATTTTATTTATTATGGAAAAAATGTATAATGGAATATGCAATGCGTCTAACACGTCAGGTGCTACATTGATTTGACATTTGTTTATCATAGTTATCATGGCTAATATTTACTTTTCGTAACATTATTCAGTCCACCACTCAACAAAGGTATCCCTCATTTCTTTTATCTCATCTCAAATATCCTTCGACAACATGCACAATCTATTTATATGCATAAAGTAGAAATACATGAACCAAAAAATGCTTTCTCTGTAAGTACGATGCCAAACTCGGTTATGGACCAGACATACGGGCATCATTATTTTAGCGATTCCAATAGAAATGATTCATTGAAATAATATAATTCTCAGCATTAGCAACATTTAATATTCAGTTAACCGCAAGCCACAATGTCAAATCACATGCAATGTTGATGCGCGACCGCAGCGCTAGTTTAAATATCTGCCATGTGTTCTCGACAACACGCCGAATAAATTATGAATTGCAACGTTGTTATTAACCCCTGGATATTTCGGCGTTGAATTTATGGCTTGGTAGCTTTTGTCAGTGGTTTTGCTCCTGGGACGGGCGGGGCTTCGCCATTCGATACCTAGCATACACAGTAAGGATGCGCCGCACTGCAGGCATCAAGAGGCAAGGCAGCCAAGCGTGAAGGAGCTTGTTACGATACAACATGTTGCAGCAAGGCGTTTATATGTTGATAAGGCATGTTTGTTGTTAAGATGCATTGGTTTTGAAGTGAATACACCGCGAGAACCGAGACACGATGTCTAAATGTTCCTATATCATGCCTTCCAGCATGAATGTATTGAACGTGATAAATATGTAGTTAATCCAGGTTTACAGAGTGAGGTTAGAAGAGACGTACCTGCTCTTAAATTTCCAGCTGCAGTTATTCAGTATTCATTTATTCCAAATATATCAAAACATGGAAAATAACATCGTGTACGGAATGTTACATGCGGAGATAAATCACTGAAAATATGGATACAAATAAATATTATGAATAATATCAATATACAACACCATTTAGAAAATAATAAATACTTAAAGGAATTGCAGCTTATTAAGGACTAGCTATGCCATGGCCGCTCTCGGCCCCTGACCCACCACGTCGCATCGCCCGTCCGCGCTATTATTTTGCTCGACTCCTAAGGGTCGTAGCGTGATATTTAATAGCCTATAGACCCTTTTCGAGAATTAGGCTATTAAATGCAAAAATATTTTTTCAAATACTTCTGGTACTTCCAGTATTAGGACGTTCAAACAAAAAACAAACAAACTCTTAAACTTTATTAATAGTATACTTACTTACAAATACATATGTTAGATTAGGCCATTTTATGCTTAGATTTTGGCTTATGAGGAAACTCTTTTTGACCTAAATCAATTGCTAAAAGGTGCATCTGCAAAGACCAGGAGGAGCTTTTGGCAGATGCAGTATACGCCGCATTTGCAAAGTTCAGGAGGATCTCCTGGCAGGTGCAGCGGCCGTTGCATCTGCAAAGAGCAGGAGGAGCTCCTGGTAAATGCAGCGGCCGTTGCATCTGCAAAGAGCAGGAGGAGCTCCTGGTAAATGCAGCGGCCGGCGCATCTGCAAAAGGCAGGAGGAGTTCCTGGTAGATGTAGCGGCCGTTGTATCTGCAAAGAGCAGGAGGAGCTCCTGGTAAATGCAGCGGCCGGCGCATCTGCAAAAGGCAGGAGGAGTTCCTGGCAGGTGCAGCGGCCGTTGCATCTGCAAAGAGCAGGAGGAGCTCCTGGTAAATGCAGCGGCCGTTGCATCTGCAAAGAGCAGGAGGAGCTCCTGGTAAATGCAGCGGCCGGCGCATCTGCAAAAGGCAGGAGGAGTTCCTGGTAGATGTAGCGGCCGTTGTATCTGCAAAGAGCAGGAGGAGCTCCTGTTAAATGCAGCGGCCGGCGCATCTGCAAAAGGCAGGAGGAGTTCCTAGTAGATGCAGGGGCCGGTGCATCTGTAAAGGGCAGCAGAAGCTCCTAACAGATGCGCTTCCGGTACATGAGCGCAGGAGCGTGGAGAGAAAAGATTTGTTGTATACAAAAATGTAAAAAATGTTCTCTAAATTACAGACAGTCTCTAATCTTTTATATTTTTTTAAAGATAAGATTTTCCTACTTATCTTATTGAAAACCTAATTTCCGCCCGCTACCCACGAGATGTTTGTTCTATGAAAACGGTATAGCTTATCTGGTAACAAAATATTACTCAAAGGATCTAGACAAGACAGATGAAAATTTAATTCTAAATTGTTTAATAACGAACGGCGTCCATTCAGATCAAATATCCGTTAGTACCTATATTTGGATTTGATTTTGATTAGTATTTCTGCAAAAAAATAATCTCAGGATTACCTTCGTCTGGTGGTCGCGAAACTGAAGTAGAATGGCGAGATTTGTGACTTGGAATTTTGAAATAGTTTTGAGAACAAACTGAGTCCTTATTCTATAAACCGGCGATTTTGTCCGCATTGACATTTTCCATTCACATTTCGATTTCCCGCTGCACTCTGTAGAGCTGAAATTTCGGAATGCTCTTTCTTTGTGCACGCCCCTAAGACCAGCCTACTCCAGTCTCCTGTAGCCCTCCAGTCTCAAGACTTACGGTTTGGGCTCTGCGTAGATCTCTCATCATGTCGTGTTATGTTATTCTTTATTTTAAAGCTTAATAGCTGTAGGCTTTTTAAATAAAACATTAGTATGATGTATGTCATCCTTTGAAGAACCTATAAACACAAGTCACACTGAAATAGTGTCTGAAGTGTTAATAGTGGAAAACAAGCCATCAAAATATAATTTCCTTGAATGTGTTAGTAATGTTTGTACCGACGCTTTAAAAGAAAAACTTTTAATCATTCAATAAAGTACATTTATTTAGTTTATTGAGTCAGAAAAATCCCCGCGAGAACGTCTATATACGAGTCCAAGTAGTGTTGCAAACCTTATCAATAAAGTAGCAAAGTGCATAGCTTGAATGAGTATTTACTGAGATTAAAGTAAAAATAGGTATTATTACTCTTTACACGAGTGATTGAGCAATAATATTTGTTTGAGATACTTCTTCGCTCGGGCTCAAATCAGTGGAATAAACTTTCGGCGAAGGAACTATGAAGGACGTTAGTTCAAGGGCTCGAACTATAGCGTGGACAGACGTGACGACAGATTAGTTACTACTAGCTGACAACCCAGCATCTCTGGGAAACTGGGGACTGGAATGCTTGGGACGTTGTATAAAAAAAATATCTGTTAAACAATTTTTTTTTTAATTTTGCAGTTTTTATTAGTTTATTTTATGCCGACGTACGTACGTAGTACGAATTTCTTGAATCAAATAAAATCAAAATATATTTATTTGTGTCAAAAACATAATACAAAAACTTTAAGGAACGGTTATATTCAAAGAAGTTTAAAAAAAATACTGTGTCGCGAATATAAGCGCCCTCCTCCGAGAAATAACGAAACAAATATAAAATATTTTAACTTATAATTAATTAATAATAATTACGAGTATCTACTTAAACGGGTACTTTAATTTCTACTCAAGTCCTATTATTATTTCAGAGTCTGAAGATGCTGGTATTAGGGTGGTCACAAAGTGGGCGCATCTTCTGGTGCAACGTGCGTCCCTTAGTCAAAGAACAATTATGCAGTGTTCTTCATGACCCAGTGTGCTGTGATAGCGATCAATTGAAGACATTTCTTTCTAGTAAGTGCCAATAAATAATTAAAAAATAATGCTGGACATTTTGCACACAGCTTCATCTAGCCCCAGAGTAAGCAGAGCTTATGTTATGGGAACTACATGACTGATATATGTACATAGAAAACACCCAGACCCGAGACAAATATTTGTAGATTATACAAACATTTGTGACGCAGCGGGAATCAAACCCTCAACCTTCTGCGTCTCAGGCGAGCCTTCGCCCACTGCGCCACAGAGGTTAACAAATACAGACTGGATGAATTTCCGAAGAAAAAATACCTAACTATTACGTTAAAAAAATACGTGGTCTCTTATTTGATTAGTAACCTAAAACCCCCGCCATCATGACATCGATGGCGGGGAGGGCGAGTAGCTAGATGCGACGCAAGTGATGCGGGTTCGATTTCCGCTGCAGGACAAACAATTTTTCACAAGCCCTTTCAAAAAAGTTCTACTACTCTTCTGTAGTCTGTCTGTGTAGTGTGTGTCTGGTGGGTGTTTATTTATTTATGTATTTATTAATATAGTGTACATGAAAACAAATCCAAATAAAGTATTAATATACCTACCTTATTTTCATTCTACAATAATATTAAAGAATGCTATTGAAAAGGTGAAAGCTCCACAAACAGTTCACGAAAGCAGTATAATTATATAAATGAGTTTAGCGAACCAAATGCTGCAATATATCTACCTCAAAATAACAATATCATTATATTTATTTTGCTTTCATCACAAATAAGTTGAATTATATTTTTTGGGTTGGATCATAAAATATATTTCGACTAGGATAATTGAATTTAGGTTTTTTCAATATCGTAGAATGAAAATGAGGTAGGTATATTAATACTTTATTTGTGCTAACTACCTATCAAATTTATATACAGTATGCACCTTTTTAAATTTGATATTAAAATACATTGATATATTTGCAAACATTTTCTATCAGGGTATTTATATTTCGAAATCACTTAAGTAACAAGTAGCCCGACTTCCAATTCGAAAGTGGGTTTGAACCAGGTCAAATCCATTGGTGCACAATGGATTTATAACCAAAGATAATTCATATTTTTTTGGAAAATTTATGTGCATATTAACACAAAAATGGGGAAGTAAAACATCGGAAGGACACAGCCATGCCCTAGAACCAAAAATTCGAAGGCATATTTGTCATCGATTAGCGTTCCAATAACAGGCGATGGGATATTAAAGTAGAATATACTGACTTGCCCTTAACTGACCTAGTATGGTATCCTCATAGATTGAGTATTAAGAGATACCCATCATGGGGATTAAAGCTGTAAGGCAAAGCCTGCGCTTAAGTTAGATTGCTTACAGTCATATAAAATCTTTACTTTCACAAACAATCGAGCGCTTCGCTGAAGTTGCAAAATAAATTGATTCATAATAAAAATACATTTTATTAAAACATTCTTCCAGTAAATAGACCATTGATATAATAAAACGATGACTTTGAGTTTGTTTGGTTGATGGTAAAATATTTTCATATCTAGTTAATTGTAGTTATGAAAGCTGTAATGATACAGTGTAACTATTAAATAATGTTTTAGGCATTTATGTTTCGGCTTTCAGTGGTATAAGAATAGCAGAAAAAACTACTGGTGAAGATACTTTTGAAAATTACCAATTTGATTAGTAGATTTTCCCCTGCATCTGCAATACACCGCTTGTGAGATCGTTGTTGCCGCCCCAAAAGCCAGTTAATTCAGACAGAGTTGAAAGTAGTGCAAACACACAATTTTGCAGAGAAGTACAAATTCCTTATTTATTCACATTCATACGGACACAACGCCACAAAACGATCGCACGGTCAGAATTGGCCCGAATTAATATTTTTCAAAATAAATCGGTGACTTATTGATGCACGTTTCAGTTAATTTATTGCAGTACCGTTAGCACGGAGTTTCTTGTGCAGCCGAATAGACTGCGAATGAAAATGCAAACGGTAACTACCAATATTCGAAAGAGGTTTCTTAAAAATGTTGGGTTCAGCTTCAGGTTTCGGCTTTCAGAAAAACATTTCTTTCAAATACTCTCTAAAAACAACAAAAGTCCAACTGTGAAAGGTCAAAAGTTTCGCAAAGACAAAATAAAGGGAGGTTTATGTTTGTATATTAGATTCCAATAATTTGTCATCCTAGCAATATTATATTTTTTTGAATATTTGTTGCTAAAATTCTCCGTAACGGCTGGGCCGATTTCATTGGAACAGGTATAGTTTTGTGACCTAACATAATATATATTTTTTTCCTGGTAACACGCGAGCGAAGCCGTAGGCAGAATTCCGAACTCTGATTTGACTGTTATTATTATCAGATTTGGTTAAACAAATTTGAGCATGCCTTCTTGGGTTGGATTGTCTAAGCTAGTTGCAGTATACTAGTGTTACTTTTGTATGGCAAAAGTAACACGAAAATATGATGCAAGTTAATGTAGTTGAGATGGGAGCATTGAGATACATGTAGTTTGAATTTGACAAATAGAGTACGGAACAGTATGATAGGAGAATGTGATGGATTGAAAGACTATGTTGTGATAAACTATAGACTAAACTTTGTTAACGTGGTTTAGGCACGTGGAAAGGTTGACAATACATTTTCGAATAGTAGAAATCCGTGGTCCTCCTCTTTAGAAACAAGAGGTCTGTATATCAAGTCTAAAGAAAAGCCGACAGTCGATTAGAGCATAAGAAACTCGTGCTAAGTGTACTGGAGGCCAGCCAAACCGTTGGTTTAATGCGCAATCAGGATAATTCGGTGCATAAGTTATTACTTTTTTCCTCTCTGTCAATGCTCGGAGTTATTTTGTCCCCAGCCATTTACAAACAGTGAGTGTAGTGGCATTTACAACATTGTTTTTTTATAGCCAAAATTGGCCTGGTAACAACATCTACTTTTGTATAATTTTTAGATTGACACCACTCTCTTTAATAATTTTATAAAGAGTGGTAAAGAGTTTTAATATGGATAGTTGCGTGCGCAGTGCACCGGGCCGCCGCGTCGCGAAAACTTGCATGTGCGATTTTTACGGTTACGATTCCCCCTGTTTGAGGAAGGACTGCATTGTCTGTCATACCTACTGACCACATTTTGGTAAAAAATTGCGGGAGATTAGAATTAAAGAAAATACATATATTAACCACAACAAAACAGGTGACAAAATACAGATCAAATAAACACACACACAGAAAAGTTACATAAAAACATTACAAAAAAATAAATAAATATAAAGAATAAAATTTAAAAAAGACTTTTTTTTTTTTTACTAACTGTACCCGCGACTTCGTTCGCGATTTCCATCCCTGCCGACTAATTATTCGCATTTGACCACAGTTTGTCTCATTTAATACAGCAACGCTGTGGACTCCGGTGAAGCACTCTTATTACTTTGGATTTCAAAACTCCCAGGTTGTAATTCTCAGAAGATAGTTACCCAGGATTCAAAAAAAAGAATAGTCGGTTTACAATTGGCGAAGATATCGTTTAACAAACATACACGATAAAAACATACAGTCGAATTGAGAACCTCCTTCTTTTTTTTGAAGTCGGTTAAAAACTACAAAAATGGTGTTATTGAAATTTTGTAATTTTTACGTGAAAAAAAGTTCAGGTTTTACGTTCGGAGACATGCACTCGAAGGTTCGTATACATTCTAGGTTTCAACATATTTTGGACGTCCATACTGTGTATAATGATCGTTTTGCAATATCTGATTTTTTTACCTCCTTACTCACAAAAAAAGAATAAATGAAATCGGACTACGCGTTAATGAAATACAACCAAGTACACATTTTGACTTTCATCCCCTCTCCCAAGGGAACCGTGCTGAAATATGGGATAAAAAGTATCCTATGTCCTGCTCCGAAGTATGAACTCAAATCATGCCAAGTTTCATTTGAATTTATTCAGTAGTTTCGGCGTGATGCGCGTTCCAGATACAGATGACAGACAGACAACAATTTTAAAAATTACATTTTTGGATTCAGTATCGATTATAGAGTACCCTCCAAAAAAAAACAATTGTACAGAATTTGACCTGTTACATTATTATTATAATATAGATAGATAGATTTCGGCTATACTTTATATTTATGCTGTGGTTCTAGTAATGCTCAACTTAAGCTTACTTGTCCATACAAAAAAGTAATGTGTATGTTAAACCTGAAGCGATTTTATATGTCTAAAAACTATCGTGAATTTGATTATTCATATTGTATTTCACGTACCGCACAATCGTTGACTACCGACTAAGTTTCGATTTATTCCGTGCGGCAGCGCGGAGTGCACGACGCGACGCGGAGGGAGAGCGTCGCGATCACTAACCCTGATGAAAACTCTTGGAATGAGTCGAAACTTAGTCGGCGCCTTCACCGATAGTGCGGTACGTGAAAAATCCCGTTTTTACAATATAAATATTTTTTTATGTCAATATAGATTTAAATTATGTAGTTTAATATGTTTTTAATAAATTATGTATGTTATGATTGTACGTAATATGATTACGTTTTATCTTGTAAATAAAGACCAAAAAAAATCTTGAAAATGCTAAAATATTATCTCGAAAGAATTGAGCCTGTCCATGAAAGTGAACAAGTTTTCCATATAAAAAACAACATACAAAAATACTAACTTTTTTTGTAAACACATTTAAATAAGAAATATTGTACATATACTTATATTTCTTGTAAAGAAATAAAAATGTACAAAAGGTGGGCTTAATGCTAGAAGCATGCGTGAAATTTCAACCTTGGTTAATACACAATGTAGGTAAGCCGATTAAAAATAATGAGGTGAAAGCATACATACTCTTAGTTAAATTAAATGGCATATTTAAAGGAATGTATTTTTTCTCTAAAAAATCCTTTTCATTAGGCTTCTCGTTTAAAAATCATGCGGTTTTTGAACTAGATAGTTCAAAATAATTAGTTTCTAATGTAATAATAGTTTGTTTGTAATAATAAGCATCATAGGAAGGATAAAACAAAAAAAAAACAAACACGCTCACGACTGTTGAGGATGTCCCCATGATGGACATCCTCAGATACATACTCAGTGAGTAGATCTTTGAGGATACTAAGTAGCACGTCCAAACATTAAATTTGGTACATGCCCGCTTTTTGCAAGTTAGCATTCCACGTGACAGGTTGCAAGCCCATCGCCGCTTATTGGAACACTTACTGTTGGCACATTCCTCAGATTTTTTGGTTTTGAGCAAGTGTTAAAGCGCACATAAATTTGTCGAGTGGACAAATCCATTGGTTCAAACACGGTCGTGCGACCGGGTTTGAACCCACGACCTCTGGATCAGAAGTCGGGGTATCGCCCACTAGGCCAACACGGCTTTAAGGAAGGATATAATTTACTAACTCAATGACATATCAGTATTAACATGTTTAATTTATTATTATTACTACTGAAAAAGTAACTAACATGTATGAATACTATGAAGAGGTGACCTTTCCAGTTAATAAAATGTTAACATTATGTGACAAGGTTTATATCTTACGTATTAAGCACATTTTAGTCATATATATTATTACGATCATTATATAGATATTCGGTATGTTCTAAATGACTAAAACATTTATTCATACAACTATGTACAAGTAGGTATATACAAAAAATACAGATGAAACAGCTAGCTATCTAAAGACCGTTGCAAACGATCTATAGATAGCTCAACTGATCCAGATCACTACCAGGCGGAAGCGTGACTAAAATCATTATCTATAAAGATTAGAGATATTTTTTTGAATATCACAAAGTGTCTAAATATTATAAAAATGGTAGCCGAGATTTCGTATCGTTAGTGTTTTGACTTATAAGTGACTGAAACTCTCACGTCTGTCATAAATATGATTAAACGAAAACGAAATGAATACCAGGATGAACTTATTTTATTTTTCTGTATACCTATAACGCAACTTATACCAGAGTTTGGCTTCAAATTATGCGGCATTTGTTTAATATTAAACATTGGTGATCTTAAGATGGAGTCAAAAAATTGGTCCCCATTAGTTTATATCTATCGTTTGCGGTCTATTACATATATACTTATACCTAATTTGTTGTATTGTTCGATTTGTAAATAAGATGTACACTAATTTGATGGTTTGTTTTACAGGTGCTGTAAGTGAAGAACAAGTGACTATTAGTGACACCCAACTGTAAATATTATTGTTGTAAGGTCGGTAATAAGGTAAAGATGATCGATAGACCGATGGATCCTGTAACTTCTATAGAGTATATAACTTCTATAGGGCATTTGTGGTAGGCTAGTATTTTTTTTTAAACGAAGGGTGGATCTTTTATAAAAATGGTAGCGTTTTTATTTTAATTGTAAAAATATTACGAAAATGTTCGATTGGACTTAAAATTAGAATGATTTATGTCACGACACGAATCTAAATTTTTTTAACAATTTCAATTAGTACCTTTCTCTAGAAATATTTATGTTTGATTAGCGGAAAATACACGACCAAGTTACACGAAAATAATAAACCGCGAATGGTTTATGATTTTCGTGCAACTTGGTAATTATATGTTTCACAAAACTTCTTTTGAAGTAGGTACGTCTAATTACAAAGTATAATGAGTTTCCTGATTTTTTTAAATCGTTTTTTAAGGTATAATTTATTAGTAATTCGTAATCTTAGGTTAAGATTGCTATATGTAAATCCGTCCATTACCAGTGATCTAATCTATAAAATTAATTAATTTAATATTATACAATTTGTTTTACTGATTTGAAATAGTATTTGATCTGTAGGTAAAAATAAAATAAAATAAATAATGCTGGAAATTTTTCACACAGCATCAGGCGATGCTCCCTCCCCTCCAGGGGTTCTGCTTAGCTCCAATTAAAGCAGAGCTTGTATTGTGGGAACATGTATACTATATACACTCGTACATCTATTTTTTTGTAAATTTATACATATACATACATAGAAAATTCCCAGAACCGAGGCAAATATTAGCAGATCAAAAGAAAAAAAGAAATTACATAATATTTTCAGTAAAAGAAGGTAAATACAAATTTATATTATCATAGTTTTACCCTAAAGTTAACTAGACCGTTTACGGGAGCCTATACAGCGTTATTCTTAAATCACGTAAAACCTCTCGGATTATCATTACTACCATTTTGCTCTACAAATCGAAATCTCTTCGAAAATCGAAAGAATCTAACTGTGAAAAACTTAAAATAAGTAAATTTTAAAAGTTGTTAATATGAATTATTTTATCTAGGTATTCGTAAATATAAAATTTTAATGTAATCCCACAATGACTGACTGGCTAGTTATGGCTAAACAATAGAGACTGCAATAGATAGTTGAAACCAAGTTCGCTTCTTAAATTTGCACTTCACCACCGTTAATGAAATCACTTCGAACACCAAATTTGACACTCTTCTTGAAATAAACGACTTGAAATAAAAGACGAAAAAGATTTTAAATACCCTTAAATCAAAAGCGGTGGATAGCTGTCACAGTCAGGTATTTATTAAAATAATAACAAACGCCTGACTGTCTTAAATTTACAATTTACTTTTAAATCATAAACAGTCCTTTATTTAAACCATATCAAAATATAAAATTTTCACACTTAACTCTATATCAAATCAATTAACATGGTGTTATTGGTAACTTCTATTTAAATAGGGAGTTAGTTTGGAATGTGATATTTGAAAGCGACTCTGAGGCTGTAGATATGCGTTTTGTTGGTGCTTTGTGTGCGCTGTGTGCATTGTTCGTGTTGGCAAGCGCGAACCACTACGATTACTATAACATAGCCGACGCACCTCAGCTGTTCCAAAAGTATGTGCACGACTTCCACAGAGTATACAAGAGTTCCCAAGCCCGGATGACTCACTATTTGACATTCGTCAATAACTTGATAGATATTAACAGGCTGAATAAAATAGCAGAAAACTCAATACCACAAGGAAGCTCCTCCGGAATTAATGAATTTACAGACCTTACGGACGGAGAGTTCAGCAATATGTTAGATCATGGATTTAAATAACTATGGTAAGATAGATATTTATTTGTATTTGTATGTGAAAGTTTTTTTTTGCGAGACGGATCAGAAAAGGATGATTGGCAGGTTCAGAAATTAATTTCAGAAATTAAATTGTATGATATCTCAGAGCTAAATGCATCCCATTACCAAGAAGGGGTACGTCTCTGTTCTGTGGGAATTTAGAAAACTGATTAAGTAAATTATTTTTTGGTTAATTTAAAAACCCCGAATTTGTAGAGAGATACTTTGATATTATGTTTAAAAATTTAAAATGGTTGTTTTGTTTTCAGAAAAAATATTTTCCAGATACAGCAGCCGCCAAATAGGAAGAAAATACTAAGTACCTATCAACTATGTTCAAAACTATATATAACTATATTAAAAAACAGGTATATCAACAAGGTACAGTCAGAATCAATAAAATGTATCGTTTATTTATTCAATGTAATGACACAGTTTTAAACATAAAAATAAGACAGCGAAAACTATAAGATTATGCAATTATCAACTTGTGCAAAAATCACTATCATTAATAATTAAGTATTAGTTCACAACCGGAAATTATTACTAATAAAATCCTCTCCATCCAAAGGTTGTCTGAATGAGATCACCACTAAGTGAAAAGACCACCCATTTTACTCTAAGTTTTGTCGTTGTATTTATTTTTAGTTGTACAATAAAGTATTTTCTTTCATTTAATATAAAATCGTTGTATGTCACACTGACTAACTGAAAACGAGCCTTATCCGTAAGTCGTTGAGACTTTAAATTTGGTTTAAATAATACCAATACTTCTATAATATATGTAATAGTGAAATTTAATATTGTAATTTAATTAAAAAAATTGCTTGCGACTGTACAACAAAGTTCATCTAAGGTACAAATCATCAAAAAGAGTTTATTTTTACCTACTTGTTTATTTCTTGCTTCTCCAGTTGCGATTTTAGCATCGTACCTAACTATTATATTGAGTCGTGATTCTCATTATACAAGTAGATCTTCGCGCAAACGTGGCGTATGATAATAATAATAATAATAAATAATGCTGCACATTTTTCACACAGCATCATCTAGCCCCAAAATAAGCAGAGCTTGTATTATGGGAACTTCATGACTGATATACTAATTATATACTTTTTTTGTATAAACATACATATTATACATAGAAAACACCCAGACCCGAGACAAACATTACAAACATTTGTCCCGCAGCGGGAATCGAACCCGGAAACTGCTGCGTGTCAGGCGGCAGGTCAACTGCGCTACAGAGGTTGTCAGGTATTTAAACATAACAGAAGAAATTCTTTATATTATTTCAATCATAGTTTATGCTTGGTTTTTATATATCAAACGGCAGTGACTTGTACCGATCCCACCTATGGATGATATCCTAAAATTAGCAACAAATAACGCTAGAACCATATTAAAAAAAAAGGGAACACTTTAAACATTTCAACATAATAAAATTGATTAACTAGGTAACTCGATAAGAAATACAGCATTATTTTATATACGATAACGATGTATTGTTGTTAGTACATCGACCATTTACTCCGCAAATCGATGGGTCAGTGTCGTAAATTTTTCTCCACCGCACCAACTCTATATAAACGAGGAGATTTCTCAACAAGCTTCATTTGATTAGTCAAAACCGGTTACAGAAGTCCACTGCGCAACGTAGAAATGAGATCAATAGCCGTGTTGACATTGCTCGCGGTAGTCGTAATGGCGAGCTCTGATAAGGAAGTGTACGAGATCGCAAAAGCGCCAGAACTATTCACCAAGTTTATGAAGGATCATGACAGAACCTACAAGGACGATGCAGACAAGGAGGTGCATTTTGCTGCGTTCGTTGAAAACTTGAAGAAGATCAACAGGTTAAATGCAGAAAATACATCTGCCACCTATGGAATAAACAAGTTCGCGGACTACACGGAAGAGGAATCGAAGTCGATGCGTGGATTTAAAAAAAACAAAAGTAAGTGGAATATTTACCATAATCATCGTCATCATTATTAACCCACATCAGTCTACTGTTAGAAATAGGTCTCTACCAATATGTGTCACTGGTCGCTGGTCACTGAAAGATCAGTTTATTTACTTTTTCAATCAATATTCTCATTGTTTTCGTATTAAATTTCAAGCTAAGAAGTGAGCCAAGAGGCCAAAGGATTTTTTATGAATAAAGGTAGCATCATTTGCCACGTAAAAAAGGCCTTTATGACCAGCAAGTACCTGTTGCAGACTGATAAAGAAATGATTGTGGTTTTATTCTATTGTAGCTGTATGACCCACTCATGCTCAACAGGGTCACGGGTCACTCGAAATTGTCTTTAATATTATACTCCCACAACGTAACCGCAGCCCGTCACGATCCATAGCCCTCGCAGTCGGTACGCTAGAGACTTTATTTGAATCAAAACCACATGAAATAAAAAATATTCTTAACAAAGAAACCAACGAGTAATTGCAAATACCTTATCAATTGCATATGACGATATAACGGATGATATCATCTATTCTGATTTACGAGTAGGTACTATTATCAACTTTAGCTTAGATTTAATAGAGGCTACTTTGGAATAAAACGAAGTAACATTGCAATAGGAAGTTTGTTTAGGTTACTACAATATAAACACGGACAAAGTAAACGTTAGATAGGCATACTGGATTTGTAGAACAAAAACGGTTATGTTACCAGATAGCGGTTTTGTAGGATTCACATTAGCGTTAGCTGGCTAATGATGGACTGTACATAATATGTCCTAATTTGAAACTTGTTTTGTTTACAGATTAGTGGAAGACCTACCTACTACACAATTAACAAGTGGATCCAAAACCAAAAATATGAGTACTTAGGTACCTGGTGAACATTAGGGCTAAGGAACATCGCATTTAAATAATAACATTGACAAAATACTAATATTATAAAAAAAATACGATAATTATCAACTCATTATGTTCTTTTATAGCATTGACATACATTGTATAATGTCCAAGATTGGTTGTTTATGACTCCTTATCATCAAAGTTAGACTCCTTGAAATACCTTATGTGAACCTATTTGATGTTTTTGTACCTATATTTCATAAAAAGGACGTATACTAAAGTGTGTTGAATGTGGGTGAATACTGCGCAAGAGTTTTTATCCTGACATTTTATAGGAGATTAAGGCATTCCTTAGTCTTTTTAGAAAATTATTACGACTATACCACGTACCTTACTATTGCCCTGCTGACGTTTTGTTGACCGTTTAGAGGTCCTTCCTCATGTACAGAAGAATCGCTTCCTTAGAAAATGCGTAAAAAGGTATTTTCGCATACCTAGGTATTGAGACACGGTGAGATCATTTATTCACATCTCAACCTTAATTTATTGGATGCGTCTCTATATCAGATTAAATTCATAGTATTATAACCAACTTGAGATCATCACAGACAACCCACTACTATGCAAATATGAACTAACTAAGCTACCGGTACGTTCGTAGTACAATCTACATAAACAACAACACGCCCCCACGTTCCATTTTGTGTGATTTTGCTTCATAATATCGACAAAATGTAATCTCAGTAGAAGTAGAGCTCCTTTGTTAAAGGAAACTCGATATTATTTTGTATTATTGTCTGTTATGTAGGTTATCTATTAATTCTGTCGCTAATCAGTAATGTTTCTCTTACTTTGTTTCGCTGTGAAGGGAATGGAGTGCCGGGAATATAACAGACTTTTCAGCTTTGTCTTTATAGCAGGCAAAGCATCAGCAATGCCAACGATATTGCGAATATCATAGGTGACGGTATCTACCCACCTTCTCGTGGGCAGATTGCTTGTTTGATTCCAAACGTGAAAAGAAACATCGATCATCGAAGGACCTATATATCTCATAAAACAAACAAAAAACAAACACGCTCACGACTGTCTTCCCCATGGTGGACATCGTCAGATACATACTATCTGACGATGACTATAGATAGACGACCTCTGTGGCGCAGTGGGCGAAGGCCCGCCTGAGACGCAGAAGGTTGCGGGTTCGATTCCCGCGCGGGACAAATGTTTGTATCTGCAAATATTTGTCTCGGGATCTGGGTGTTTTCTATGTATAATATGTATGTATTTACAAAAAAAAAAAGTATATAATTAGTATATCAGTCATGTAGTTCCCATAACACAAGCTCTGCTTACTTTGGGGCTAGATGATGCTGTGTGAAAAATGTCCAGCTTTATTTATTATTTATTATTTATATACTCGGTGAGTAGATCTTTTGAGGACACCAAGTAGGCACGTCCAAACATTACATTTGGTACATGACTGCGTTTTTGCAAGTAGTAAGCATTCCAAGTGACAGGTTGCAAACCCATCGCCGCTTATTGGAACACTAACTGTTGGCACCTGCCTTAGAATTTTTGGTTCTAGGGCATGCCGGTTTCCTCACGATGTTTTCCTTCACCGTTTTGAGCATGTGTTAATGCGCACATACATTTTAGAGTGGAAAAATCCATTGGTGCACGACCTGCGGATCAGAAGTCGGGGTATCGCCCACTAGGCCAACACGGCCGCTTATATCTCATGGTGTGCTAATAAGCCCCATCATCGATTCTCTCCACCCAGGTACTGCCAGGTTACATGTGCAAGATATCCGCCACTTTTTTTAGCCCTATGACTGCCTTGATGCGGTCAAAACCAGTTTAGACAATTTAAACAAAGAATCATACATGCAATGTGTATTTGCATTGAATAAACTAGCGATTCGATGAGATTCTGCGCCGAAAATAGTCTGTTCACTTGGCCCATGGCAAGCATTCCTTGCATTCTTACTAAGCATTCGCGATTGCGAAGCGTGGCAAGTTTCTCTGATGCAATAACTAGCAGGTATGTGACGTCACTCTCGTCCAAGAAAGACGCAATTTTACCTGACAGCGGTAAGATAGATAGGAGGATCGTCATAACGGGAACCGATATTATTCGTACGGTGTTCACAATTCTACAGAAAACGACAAACATACCAAAAAAAAAATTATTACGGATATTTGTATAGGATCAAGGTCCTGTGTAGGTTTTATAACCACAAGTGGACGATGAAAAATACATAAGGGGTTTTAAAATTTTACAAAAAAATAAAACTAATTCATTGCTACGATTAGATTGCAAAACAGACTATTCTTTTTTAGAGTACGTATCATATTTTAAACTATGATAAGCTTTCGATCTAGAAATAACTTCCACGTATCCGTGATATACTCGAGAGCATTCTGTAAAGCTCTTCTCGTTTCTGTATTACATTTAAAAGTAGCTTATCTGCTACTAGACCACTCAAAGAAAGTTAGTAGCTAACTTCTTATTTACCGTTATTTAAAAACAGTCCAGGGTGTATTATAGCGTTCTGCTTCCCTGTCGTATGATTTTTTTATTTAGCATACCTTTTTAGATTTAGAAACAGATCAGTAACTAAATAACTTTTGCCTATTTCTGATGTGTGTCATTTGCCATATAACAATAAGAAATAAAATACATATTCGCTAATCGAGTGTTTAAAAATATATAAAAGTCCAAAATAACCAAGCTAATTTTAAATAACAGTAAATTCGAAACTACTTAAAATTAAAGTTGCTTTAGACTTTGAAAGGAAGTGTGAATTCTTTTCAAGTAAATACAATTTTTATTTGTTTTTTTTTTTACCAATAAATAAAAAATCTCTATGTGAATAGATACATAATCTACAAATTCGCACGTAGTAAGACCACCAAATAAAAACAAAAGACACAAAACTAATAAAAGATATAGATTTTGAAGATTTATGCAAAAACTAATCATCTAATTCTAATTTAATATAATATTTTTATTGGATTATGAAAATAGTAAATTAAATGTTACACAGCAAAATAAGATTGCATAAAAAATAACATAATCTGCCCCCTTAAGATCGGGTTTCAATTACAGTTGTAAGCGGATGACGTCTCGTTTCTCTATTAAAATCTGTCAAAACTTTAACGTTATTTCAAAAAAAAAAAAATGTTATTTCATAGATAGCCGACGGTGGATTAAGAGATCAGTATATGTTTTTTAGATTTTTCTGAACAAAACATTCAATGCATGTAAAACTTGAATGACACGTTCCACTAAGCTATGCCAATGTGTGCTGACAACAGAATCGAATGCTCTTACTATCCCAACTGTTCCTTTTGGTAAAAAAATATTAACAAGGGATGATTCAGATAGGTAAAAGAAACCCAATTCTTCAACTATCTGTTTAATTTATAAAACTCAACTGGCAAAAAAAGCATACGGCCAAGCTGTTGGTAAGTCAAAGTCAAAGTCACCTACGGCATGCTTGAATACCAGAGATACCACTCGCACGTGGCCGACCTGCGACATAACGGATCAAGAGTTTCCTGTGCCTTTAAACCAGAACACAGCAATGCGAGCATTACTGCTTGGCGGCAGAAAAAGGTATTCCCGGACGAGCTCTTTCACAAGGAGCTTCACTAGTTTTTAAAATCTTTTTTAATTGTATTTTAAACCCCCGACGCGGAAAGATAGCTTATGAATCGTTTTTTTATTTGACTGGATTGAGAGCTTTCTTAGCTATTATTCAAGAAAACCTGTTCAGCCGTTTGAAGATCATCAGCTATTTTCTAGTAGATGAGTGGATGAGAGCAACTTTCACAGGTCCGATCGATTCGAAATTTGGTATCCTGTTACTTCAAAGATATTGCAAGAATATGGTAACCTTGATTTTGAAGCTGAGGTACCTGGAATCTGCAGGGTACCTACCACCAACCAACTCACAACAGAGGTATCGTTTTTGGGCTTATTCGAATAACCACAAAGAATAGATTATAGATATATGGTCAGTCTAATGATGGAGCAGGGAAGAGAAATGAGGATAAATATTCTAAGACTAAATGGATTGACGTGGATCCCTGCCTATGCGGTGTCCTACGTAGGTATTCGGCTAGGTAGGTAGCGGGTAGGCAGGCTAGGCGGCGTATGGAAACAGCAAGAATATTTATAGGGTTTATAGGGAATATTTTGTCTCTTTTAGTTGTGAAGGCAAACGTTAAAGGTTTTTGATCGGTCAGTATGATGAATGGTCTCGCTTCCACCATAAAACGAAAGTATCGTATCGCCTCATATAACGCCAGTAGCTTGCGGTCGAAGGTGTTATATTTCCGTTGGGCATTATTTAGCTCTCTGGAGAAAAATGCCATGGGCTGCCAATCGTTATCTTTCTGTTGTTGCAGCACGGCTCCGATAGCATTGCGTTGAGAGGTGCTTGTTTCTTGGCT
Source organism: Perizoma affinitatum (assembly GCA_961405105.1). NCBI lineage: Eukaryota > Metazoa > Arthropoda > Insecta > Lepidoptera > Geometridae > Perizoma > Perizoma affinitatum. The sequence goes on from OY560199.1 coordinate 5,316,098, forward strand.
GCGTCTAGAATGAACCTACGATAAAAGTTTAGCGTCCCTATAAATCTTCTGAGCTCTTTCGTATTTTTCGGTGTCGGAAAGTCCATAATAGCTTTTGTATTCGAGTCAAGGGGACTAATTCCATCGACAGAGACGCTAAAACCCAAGAAAGTAACCTTGGGTTGACCAAAAATACATTTCGAGGTATTTATTAGGACGCCGTAATCCTTTAGGCGTGTAAAAAGTATTCGAAGATGCTCCAAGTGTTGATCTTTATTCTCTGAGTAAATGAGTACGTCGTCCAAGTAACGGTACGTGAAGTCCAGTCCATTCAGGACTTCATCCATGAAGCGCTGGAATGTTTGGCCCGCATTCCTCAAACCAAATGCCATGTATGGGAAATCAAACATACCAAATGGAGTGGTGATGGTAGTCTTCGGTATGTCATCCAAGAAGACTGGTATTTGATTGTATGCTCTAAGTCAATAGTAGAGAATATTGTTTTACCTGTGAGCTGATTGGTAAAGTCGTGAATGTGACGCACAGGGTATCGGTCCCGGATCGTTCGGGCGTTCAGGGCTCTGTAATCCCCACCCGTCGTTCTTTTTCTTAGCAAGATGAAGAGGAGAAGACCAGGCGCTTTCGGACCTTCGTGCTGTCCCGCTTAGTAGCATTTCATCGAACTCTTTTTTTCGCTATCTGCAATCTCTCCGGATCCAAACGACGTGGGCGACTCGAGACAGGTGGTCCGGATGTGATGCACGGTACTATGCTTAGGTATGGTTGGCTTACCAGCAGGGCGAGTGATATCAGGATACTCTCGTAGCAGGTTGGTGAAAATGTTGTCGTCTGCTGTTGTTCGTATGGAGGAGATATCAGGTTCGTTAGGCTACGGTGCGTCAATAGAGAGCATGGTGATTCCGTCGATGAGCCGTTGCTGTCTACAGTCAACGAGTAGGTGATACAAAATTAAAAAATCTACACCAATTATAGGCTTTGTGACGTCTGCCACGGTAAAAGGCCAACTGAATGCTCGTCGTAGCCCAAATTCCAAGTTAAGTTGAATGTGACCGTAAGTAGATATAAGCGTGCCATTCGCGGCAAAAAGTTGGTACTTAGTCTTAGTTCGCGGCTCCCGTATGGCTAACTTTGGAAAGACACACAGGTCTGAACCCGTGTCGATCAGGAATTGCACCTTCGACTTCCGGTCAGTGGCAAACAGGCGGCCCATTGATTTTGGACAGTCAGCTACCGCCACTAGTGACTGCCGTTTGCATTTCCCGCCGATTTAAACGTACACGGCTGCCTGCATTTGATGGCACTAGATCCGTATACAAAATGGTACCAGCAATGCGGATAGTCGTCTGGGCGTTCTCGTGAACTTGAACGATTCCTGGAGTTTTGAGCTGGTTCGAAAGTTACGGACGTCGTTTCTGGATCTAGGATTTCGAGTGGATGAATTTCGTACCTGTTTAGCCAGTTCCTCAACACATTTTGCCATCGCTTCCAATGCTGGCACCGTACCTGGTACTTCACATGCTGATGAACTAGCTGATTCCTGCGTTGGAGATGATATATCGTTAATCTGGTCCGCTAGCTCGGCCACGGTGTGTAGTGCGCTGTCTGGCTGTGAAGCAATAATCGTTTGAATGTAGGTTGGTAATCTATTCGACCAAATCTGCCTGATAAGGCTCTCTGGTACAGTCGGTCCCGCTAAACTTTGCAAATGTCGCATAAATTGGGAAGGTTTTCTATCACCCAGCTCTTCGTGGGTTAGTAATTGTTGGATTTTACGCTTTTGAGAAGCAGACAATCGTTTGATTAGCTCAGTCTTCAGCTTTTCGTATTTACCGGTTTCCGGCGGATCCAAAATAATGTACATATTTTACTTCGGACGCGTACTGTGCTTCTAACTGTCCAACAAAGTAGTAAAACTTTGTCTGGTCGGAAGTAATATTAGAAATTGCGAACTGACTTTCGATCTGCGCAAACCAAAATGGGGGTACTCGTACACCCACTCTCCACAATCCAGGATTTTGTAAAGAAGTTCCAGGTTTTTGTGGCTGTTCCTCTTCAGACTTCCTCATCTTCTTCGTCGGGGTCAGCAGTGAAGCGTTGACGTGGATCCCTGCCTATGCGGTGTCCTACGTAGGTATTCGGCTAGGTAGGTAGCGGCTAGGCAGGCTAGGCGGCGTATGGAAACAGCAAGAATATTAACAGGGTTTTAATGAGGATAGTCGAAAGTTACAGATGGTAGAAGATAGGTAGAAACGATACAGAACAGTTACAGAGTGATAGATAGGATGAAGGTATGAATTTAGCGCGATTCGCGAACAAAGTGCGTGAGTAGCGAGAGCAAGCGATACGTGTATCCCGTCGGAAGGCTCTGAACAAGTGTGGCGGCGGCCCGAGCGGGATGAATATATATTGAGCAGCCGGTGTCCTCCGCCCGCGCGCCTCTAGCATGCCCCGCAGCGCAGGCTTGTACTCGGGAGACAACTATTTCCCTTTAATTGCCACCGCCACCGCCACTGCGTCAGTTTGACCGGGCCTTAAGACAGCCACATTCGATAGACTGACGACAGTGAAGATTTCAGAAATCTAGATGGAAGTGGCCTCAAGCGTTTGCTTTGTCGTTTTCTACAGGTTCTCACCTCACACATGTGTTGTTCATCCACATTCAGCAGTGATCTTCTCCCGAATGCCGATGATAATGTTGTACAACGAATAAATAGAAACGCGGATCGGACACATTGGCACCACGCGGTACCATTCCGAGGATTTGACGGACCCTCATAAACCGCTCAATGGAAGCGGAGAGTGTGCCCTATGGCTTGTTGTTGAAAAGAACGCGAGAGTGTGTGCAATTCAAACTTAAAACAAAATGTACACGCTCACGACTGGCATGCCGGTTTCATTGTTTTGGGTACATGTTTAATGCACATAAATTAATAAATTAATTGGTGCACGACCGGGATTGAAACCTATCAGTAGTAACAACTAATATCGATAATAGGTATGTAGGTAACTTTAGTTTGAACTACACGTTGATACGTTTTAAGAATGCGTACTTAATACGTATCTAAAATTAGCCAATTAGCCCATTAGCCAATCATACCGGTCTAGTAAATGATTGGTAGTACTAAAACTGATACTATTATAATACAGAGCAAAAAAATCGACTCAGGACGCACGCTCGCAGTAAAAAATCTGTAGCAAAATATTTGAAGCTTCCATTCTATTTCTGATTTTAACATTTTAAAGCTGTTTGTTTTAGCTTTAAAATGAGTGGTCTACAATGTTATTTAATTATTTTTTTGGTAAAGTAAAAATATTCCATGAAAAGGAGTCTTAAACAATGAGAAAAGGTGATAATTAACAGTAAAGAAAATACTCGCTTAAATTCGTTTAAATAATAATTTAATTGAAATTAACTTATCAATATTTAGTGTTCCCTCTCCTGGCCCTAATAACAGCTTCCAATCGCTTCTTCATGGATCGAATAAGTTTCTTTACTCGATCTTGTTCGATGCTATCCCATTCTTCAATGAGCGCCGCTTGGAGGTCCGATTTCGTGGCTGGTGCAGGATTTCTAGCCCGAACTTTTCTTTTAAGTTCTACCCACAAATGCTCGATAGGATTTAAATCCGGGCTACGCGCTGGCCAGTCCATAGCGGCAATTTCGACCTCCTGTAAATACTGCCGGACGGAACCTGCAGTATGTGGACGGGCATTGTCGTGCGTTAGGATGAAGTTTTCGCCGATAAAACCGGCGTAGGGAACGACGTGATCCCCTAAAATCTCTTCGATGTATCGGTTCGCCGTCAATCCTCTCATTCGACCGCCAGTTTCGATAAAAACCAACTCGGTTTTTGCCTCCAGTGAAATGCCCGCCCACACCATCCAGGAACCTCCTCCAAAAGCCACATTTTCTTTGATGCAGCACAGTGCGAATCTTTCTCCAGGTCTTCTGTAGACTCGTCCTCTTCTATCGCTACCATGCAAGCACACTCTGCTTTCGTCTGAGAAGAGAACGGAGCTCCATTGTTCGTCAGTCCAATCAACGTGTTCTCTGGCAAATCGTAGGTGGGCTGCTCGGTGGGCTAGGGTTAATTTGGGACCAGTAGCTGGCCTTTTTGGCTCAAGGTTAGCTGCCCTAAGTCGTCTTCTGACTGTCCAGCCACTCACAGCTTCTTCTCGCGTTTCTCTGAGCTCTTGTTGGACTTGAACGCCAGTGAGGGCCCGATTTCTCAGCGATGTGCTGACAATGAATCGGTCATCTTTCTCCGATGTGCACCTTTTTCTTCCGGAACCGGGTCTTCGATTAAAGTTACCAGTCTCTTGGTAACGACGGTAAACTTTGGAAACAGCAGACTGGCTCATGTTCAGCGCACGTGCCACTTCACGCTGACTCTGGCCTTGTCGCAATAGGGTGACCGCATGAGCAGCTTCATCACTTGTTGTGTCCATTTTCAGGTAGAATTCTTGCTTGTTGATAACGGAGATGTGTATCGGTGTTGACGTTGACGGCTAACTGATAAGGGTGGGTCAGGTAGGTAACCTTTTATGTAGGTCAGTAACCCTTAATTAGCACTATTGTAAACAAGCGTAAAAAGGGTGGTTCCCAATCACAACATATTGTTGAGTTGTGCGAGCAAGAAACATAACAATATTTTATATCATTTTGAAGCTAATAATATCAGCTTTAAGATTTTATTAAGAAAAAAATATTTACGCGTTCAGTTTTTTTGCCAGTGACTTGCGACTGCAGGTGTGTCGCTTGAGTCGATTTTTTTGCTCACGAGTGTATATTAAGAATTCAACCTCAGTGACACGCGAACCCATAACCTCCCGCTTGGTACGAAGGGGCTATACCAACTAAGCCACGAGATCGTTACCAGCCTGGTCGAAATTATTGGGATGTATCAGCTAGAAGCGCTGTATATTTTTGCGATATTATAAAATCTTGTGATTTCCCTCACTTTGACACTTGAGTTGACACTTTAAAAATCATTATAAACTGTTACTTGTTTAACTAATAAGTAAGTACTTACTTACGATAGATAAGTACTCATCGTGCTCGCCGCACAAACAATGAAGAAAGTGGGTTATTTCAGCTTGTTAAAACGTTCGTCGCTGATGATTATGATTCGTTAGCATTGTCGTATAACGATTAAAACATAGCTGCAAAGGTTGTGTAAGGTGATGGCATGATTGCGTTTGTCAGAGGTAACATTAACCGCAAACTACTTATATCTGTCATTATCTGAATTAGCAGGCTGAAATGGATAGCCATTGTTCATAGGAACAAGACATACAGGCTGTTTTACAATGTGACTTATGTTGCGAAATCTACGAAAAGTCCTTTTATTTTAACGGGAAGGTCATATACAGCCTATGTTAACCCTGAAAATCCATGCTCAATATTAAACAAATTGTTTTGAAATTGAATTAGTAGCTATAAAAACTTAAAATTATTTATAATATAGATAGTATAGACATCACTCTACTATCTATATCTATACTAATATTATAAAGTGGAGAAAAATGTCAATACCAATATTTTTATTGTCATCTTTCGGTCCTTAAAAAATAAAGACCGATAGATGACAATAAACACAACTTTAGCTGACGCCACGCATGAAATGCTTTATGGAAATTGTCTTGATGTGCGCACTCTGTAAGTCGGGACTAAGTCAATAATGGTATATGTCGTGCTCTGACGGTATGTCGATAGGCTTCCGCTCATCTGCATAACATTTCAACCTCCGGGCACTCACCTTCTGAAACCCAATTCTCGTTAATTATAATCCAGTCGATGAAATCCTTTGAAACAGGCCTCTAACAAGCAGTGGGCTTTGACAGGCTTTAGTTATGATAATCTTTTAATTTTATAAGTCTAGTATCGGTGTATCAGAATCAGAATCCATTTAAGGTGAAACATAGGTAAATACAAATGTCATTATTTTTTGTCCATTTGGTTCAAAATGTTTATTTCTCTTTCTTAATCAGTACTGCAACTAATGTGAGTGGATATCCTTTTAAGTAAGACACCTTGTTTAATTTAACTTGCACTAAACTTCCCTAACAAGTTATCTAAGATTATGTAGGTACAAAATAAAATACAATATAATTCAACTTAGTAATACGTAGGTAGTAAGTATATTTTAGCTTATGTTGCGAATTTAGATTGGTATACAATAATTCATTATTAAATATACAATTAAATTAAATTTCAATAATTTCATGCAATAAAAGAAGTCAATATGACAATATATAATTTCTCAAAATAATTACATCATTTTGATTTCACTTTATTTGTCACTTTACCACTTATAATAGTGGGTGTAATTTTGTTGTTAGCACGCAAACTTTCAGGAATCCCACAGTTGAAGTCAAAAACAATACACACGATCCTTTCACAGAATATATGTAATATAACTATATTACAAAGTGATGTTATGATCCTTTTATGGCAGCAGTCTTATAATACATTAAGAAGTACTTCTTAAAACGACGCCATCTTTCTGGCGCAAGTTTAGGTAAGTACCTAATGTTCTATCGGTCTTTTTTTAAAACATCTAACAGTCACACACATACATATATTCCCGAACCCACACTAGGATTCCCTGTGTCGTGGGTACCAGGAGCTACGAGTATCACGTCACCCATATACGGAAGAAAGACCCCGAAGTCGGAGGTATACCTATAGGCGAAAGGTTTGCCTTGGGACGACCAAAGACGTAAATATCTGTTTAGTTATGTATTTGGAATGTATTAGTTCATACGAACTTTGACAACCTATAAGAGACGTTAATCTAGTATCCCTAATAGTATGTATCTATAGAAATAAACAGACCATCTTTATAGTTTTTGTATATGTGATAATGTCAGTTAGATTACAATCTAAGTAAATAATAATTTCTAAAAGGACAATAGGTATAAATTTTTCATAAAGTCCTCAGACGACAAAAGAATGCAACATTTTCTTTCTCTATATCGAACTCACTTACGGAAATTGAGGTCTACTTCAGCCTGTCATCGTACTCACTACAAGTTATTCTGTGGCCAGCCAATAATGGAGACGCACGAGAAGAGGCGTTTAATTAACTTCAAAATGAGTCTTCGATTGCGACGGAGTTGGCGAACAAATAATAATGAGCCGCAAGAGGGTGTGAACCGATTTTTCTTAGAGTGAAAGTTTTTTAATAAAGATTTAGGTTCTGGTTCTTATAAGTTACCAATTAACGGGTCAATGGAAGTGCTCTATTATATTGAAAGATATACTGTTTTATTCAGCGTGTAACATGCAAATTACGTTTAAAATATTTTTCCTACAGAGGTTCTTAAAACTTTCATAAAGACATCGTGCCTGTTCCAGCGTTCGAGTTTATTCACTATCTTATTTACAAAGTGCACTGGAATGAAATTTTCTCAAAGTAACTACTCTGAAAGGAAGTGAAGTCATGCGAGACTTTCTAAGAGTAATTTATTCTGTACTTTTTTATCTTTGCAAAGAGTAAATTAGCGAGATGATTAGTGAGCGTCAGTTCATAATTATTTGCAACAAGCATATAACGGATGAGGAAATATCCAACGTTGAGAAAAAAAAATCCCTACGATAGATTGCTCGTCTGTATGTAAAGTGAAGGATGAGATTTCTCTCATCGCTTCCCTTGTGTATCATTCAGGCCTATAATAATAATTTATGATTTGAAGCCACATTCAGGAAACATAAGGCTTTAAATTAAAGTTATGTCCTAAACTTAACATAAATTCTAAACTTTTTGTCCTAAACAAAAAAAAAACAAAACTGCCTCTCCATGGTGGACATCCTCAGATACAATTTCAGTGATAAGATCTTTGAGGATATCAAGTAGGGGGTAGTCAGAGGCATGTCCAAACATTACATTTGGTACATGCCCGCGTTTTGCAAGTTAGCATTCCACGTGACAGGTTGCAAGCCCATCGCCGCTTATTGGATCACTAACAGTTGGAACATGCCTTCGAATTTTTGTTACTAGGGCATGCCGGTTTCCTCACGATGTTTTCCTTCGCCGTTTTGAGCAAAAAAAACTGTAAGGACATTTTACAACTTAGGTACTACGAAGCTGTACATTTTTATTTCTACTTGATTAAAGACTTTAAGTTTAATAACGGTCATTTCGAGCCAAAAAACCTTACGAAATATTCAGAGCATTTCTAGAATTGAGTACTAAAACCACTGATACACCTTGTTTCACAGATGCAAAACTATGGATGTTTGTATTGTCGATCTATTAATATACAAGTAAATATTACAATAACTAGTGGAATGTCCCGCGACTTAGTTCGAGTTAAGTTATTTTCATGCAAACTTTATCTACTTTACCACCCAGTAACGGTAGAATTTAAAATTGCTTGTGTTGGCTTAAACGAACAATCTAATATATAATCTATAGATAGCTCAACTGACCCAGATCACTACCAGAATACCAAAATACTGATGGCCGCATTGCCACGCTGAACTTAGCATTAGCTAATGTTGCAATTCAGCGTTGACCCAGCTATGAGCCAGCTCTCTTATCACGCGTCGCTTCGACCAGTCGCCCTTAAAGTACCTCTTGAGATCCTCGGCCGAATCAGCCGCTGCACCGGCTCTAACTGATGTCCCCGACAGATGAGATGGTGCTAGGGTATCTACGCATATGGCGTCCCATACCAAAGGCCTTCCTTTCTCCCAAGGGACATGCAAAATTACAGTTGGTTACGTCGAAAAATATTACAGAACTTACATTGTAGGTATTTGGGTGCTAAATACACTACCGATAATACCTACGATAAGATACTTTAATGTTTTATAGCGCGAATGTTCAAAGCTTGGCCTCTGTACGGCTGTTACTGTGTGCCGAAACGTTGATAGTGTTGCCAAAACTTTGTTGCTATTAAAACTTTATGTTAATTAGTAGAGCGGGCTTATTTCAAAGATCATCCCGCAGTTACGAGTTTGTCACAGAGTAACATACCTAGCCAAAGATTGCGCCATTCGTGAAATCTAAAACCGGTGTTCGCAAGCGCGCGACCCAGCGTCCGATCCTTAAATAATTTACAAGACAAAATAATTTGCATGCACTACAAGTGATTACTGACACGCTGCTGCACACGGCTTCGTCCGTGTGGTACTTGGTTAATAAGTAATCAAAGTCATGAACTTTACCTATTCCTAATTTCATCCCGATCGGTATTTAGCAATTTATAGTTGCAATTATTATAAAAAAATGTTGTCCGTTCAAAATAAAAATTGTGCATACTTAATTAACTTTTTACATTGAAAAGACTTGAGTTTTAAATACTTGTTTGTCCATTATAGTAAGTATTTTGTCAATGACAGATCCTTTTAGTGATGTCTGAATGACTTTCTTTATAACCGTTTATCGATTCAATTAACTGTACAAAATTCTAACACAATTTGCTTATTATGGAATATATGTATCTCAAATTCATAGAACAGCATTATTATCAGTGGAATTAGCAAGACTATACTTGTGACTGTTGGGTAATGATTATAATTTTACGAGAATGGCTGTCTCTGTTTTGTAGCATCTATCTGTCCTATGATGGAAACTGCAAAATATAGACAGATCATTCTTGTACCTCACGTAAGCCACGGCATAGTAGCTCGCTTTGTCGCGTGATCACAATAGCTCTTTAGATATATGCTTTAACGTGTTAACAAGGAAGTTTATTACAAAACTAATAATTCACACTTGTAAGTATTTTAATTACAAACCAAATATTTTAAATCAGACTAATGTTTGTGTTGTTTTTATCCTCAAAGTGCACGTTTGTTGGATGTAAATTATAATAAACGGCTGTGTTTGTTGCTTGTAGAGTACAAGAAAGTCATCGATTCAGTCAAGACCTGGGCTACCGTTGTAGTGGCTACGGTTATTACATTGGTGCTAGATCGACTGTCAGTACATTGTAGTGGCTACGGTTATTACATTGGTGCTAGATCGACTGTCAGTACATTGTAGTGGCTACGGTTATTACATTGGTGCTAGATCGACTGTCAGTACATTGTAGTGGCTACGGTTATTACATTGGTGCTAGATCGACTGTCAGTACATTGTAGTGGCTACGGTTATTACATTGGTGCTAGATCGACTGTCAGTACATTGTAGTGGCTACGGTTATTACATTGGTGCTAGATCGACTGTCAGTACATTGTAGTGGCTACGGTTATTACATTGGTGCTAGATCGACTGTCAGTACATTGTAGTGGCTACGGTTATTACATTGGTGCTAGATCGACTGTCAGTGCATTGTAGTGGCTACGGTTATTACATTGGTGCTAGATCGACTGTCAGTACATTGTAGTGGCTACGGTTATTACATTGGTGCTAGATCGACTGTCAGTACATTGTAGTCAGAAAGTGTATTCCATGCCACCATGCCTAAATCCTATCGAATTACAAAAAGGGGTGAGACAGGGAGACGTTATTTCTTCGAAACTGTTCATATCTGTCTTTGTAGATGTCTTCAAGCTTCTGCGCTGAAACGGACATGGTATCAAAATCAATTCAAATACTCATCCTTGATTTGAAGATGATACAGGCATAATGGTGGAATTGCTAAAACACCTGGACATGAAAATAAAATCACTCCTACTTTATACGTATTGTGTGCGCAAAAAAGTAATTATATAATTATATTTTATTTTTTTCCTAGTGAATTGCCTCACGACTTCGTCTGCGTTTGTTTTTTCCTCTGGGGTGGAACTTCGGGAAATCCTGTTTTAGTTTATCATCCAAAGAAACATACCCTAGATATATGAGGTCTCTAGGACTTGCATTTCAGGCTGTACGTTTATTGTCAGTCAGTGAGTAGGTAAGTAATTGTATCAGAAAACGATTTAATACACCTTTTCGTTTTTAAATAAGTACGATTCATTTTCTCAAAGCTGTGCGAGAAAGTAATTATGTGAAACAAGAACGGGCAGATAGATCAACATACAGACATGACGAAACTGAGAACTGGGTTTTATTTGTCACATCAGAGAAATTTAACGGTTTTATATTTTTTTATAGGTTTTAACTTATAGTTCAAAAATTAATAACCATATCTTTATTTTAATTTAAGCATTGTAATCTAAAATACTTACACAGTTTGTTTATTCTTTTTGCATGTTATTGCTTAATTATTCCTAGGTTATATTATCGGAGACCACATTATAATTACTTTTAATTTTCATTAGAAGTAAAACTATTTCAGTAGTTTTAGATAACATTGTTAAAGAAAAACAAGAAACATATATAATTATATATATATTGATTGTCTGTGCTTGTAACTACGGTTTGCGAAAAAACAAGATTACTTTAAAGTATTTTGATTTAAATTCTTAAAAGAAACGTAGGTACATAATTATTATACGATTACGGCTCCACTAAATCTTCGGAACTCGTTTATCGAACTTTCTGGAAGTATGTACTTGGTGGCGCCTGACGCAGATTGCCTTTGGCAGAGTCCCGCCGGTCTGCGCCAATTTAAATATAAAACCCTGATCACTCACAGGATAAAATTCAGATTGCTCGATCTGCTCGATATTAAAAATTGTATAAGTTTTACGTTTGCTAGTAATCATTTAGCGGGGTCGAAAATACTTATGTAACTAGATTTAAAATCATCATGTCAACAAAATAAATCATTACACGGGTAGACATACTAGCAAATTTCATTATTAATATTTTTACAATATTTGTGGTCAGAAAGAAATACATTAATGTCATAATAATACGCTTTGTCTGTCAGTTGAACATCGCCGCAATCAGTCTTTGTCTAAACTATCTGTCTCTCACGGGAATATAGTACCGGGATATAGTTATTTTGCGAACCGCGAAGGAACTCTCTACCTGAGTTGTCTTTTGAGAAATACAACCTAGGTGTTTTCAAATCCAAAGTAAGAAGCTCCTTTCTTGACAAGAGTGCTTCACCGCAGACCACAGCGTTGCATAATATGAGACAAACTGTGGGTAAATGCGAATTATTCGTCTGCAGCGACGCAAACGAAATCGCGGGTACAGCTATTAGTAAATAAATTAATAAAAAGCATCGTTTATACAAGTCGATAACTTAATCATTTTTAATTTCCAAACAACTGATAAAAAAGCGTATTATTCTGATAACGCATATTACATGACACATTTGTCAACTTAGTACGTTTATGTAATATCACTGGCGTAGTGTTAATATTTTTCGCCTGCAAAAATATTAACACTACGCCAAAAATATTAACACTAAATAAAGTTAAATTGAATTGAAATTGAAATTAGTTTTGCCTTCAGAATTTGAAGAAGTTAAATTTGAAGGAGAGGTGTAGGTATAGTCTGATTGCTGAACAACGATTTTATGAATCAAAGTACGTTAATACGATTTTAACAAATACGTATATTTTATAGAATTTTAATACAAGTTTCATTCTAGAGAAAGGCCAGGTCAGAAGTACACTTAATCGACGAGCTTGTATGAAGAATTTGATGAGGATGAACGAAGCGAAGAACTATGCCAGGATCGTAGTAAGTGGAAATCCTTGGTCTCTGCCTACCCCTCCGGGAAACAGACGTGACTGTATGTTTGTATGTATGTTCACAAGTAATTATTTACAAACGGAACTTAAAACAAACAAACGGGACAGAAATAGTGATGAATATAAACTAGGATATGAGGAGTGACCGTATCTTGGTTACTTACAATGTAAAGCTTAATAAATCTCAAATTCGTCCACAAACACAATTTCTGCCAGCAAAGTTTTTCCAAGACCAATACAAAGGCCATTGACATTCCATTAATAGCATATCGAGAGTCCTGAGTGATATTCTCAATCTTTTTTCTTCGGTCAGCATTCCCTTTGTCGAGCCCATTAGCCCGAATCGAATGGACTGGTCCATTGCAAAGGGTATCGTTACTGTATTGTATGTCAGACTAGCTTTTGCAATCGACTTTATTTATTTCAATTTATTTATTTAATCAAAGAAGTTTAGACTCTTTTTTAGTAACAAAAACTTAAACTTGACCTATGCCACAGATATTATAATACTATAGATATTAGCCCTGCACACTCCGAACTAGTTTTTAACTGTATCTCGGAGGGTAGCATTCGTTCTCCTCGCGCGGTACCAAAACACTTTGACCGACATTATTTCAAGCTTGTGAAAAGTACATGTAACTAAAACTAAAACTTAACCTACGCCACAGATATTATAATACTATAGGTGTTAGTACTTATGTTTAGTCGTACCTCGATGATACCTATCAGGTGATTATTTCTCACAATAAAGTATGTAGGTCAATATCAATGTAGGTAGGTACACATTTCGTATGTTAACTTGTTGTAGTTAGGTAGGTACTAATTCTTAAAGTTATGTTGAATTTAATATTAACTGGTAGCTGATTTAGATTAGCCCTACACACTCCGAACTAGTAGAACCAAAAAATCTAAAGCATGTGCCAACAGTTAGAGTTCCAACCTTTTTAATTATCTGTATATGATTGAAAAAAAAAATACGGTGTAAATTAATGGATCAGGGGATGTCTGGAAATCTTGTCCAGAAATCCCCTTTCGGTACTAAAGTACCGGAAGGGGATTTGTGGAAGCCGTGTGTATTTCATTCCACGTATTTCAGCGCGCCCTAGAGGCGCGTGGCAATAAAATCTATCCGAATATGCCAAAAGTTATACAGATTTACATATCGGTTACGAAATTTCACATCCGATCGTCTCTCGTCCTCTTGTCTTGTAGCGATGAAACCTTAGAACCATTCTTGATACGTACAATACATCTGCAAGAAAACGATTTATAATCGCTTCACCGTTTTGTAGATAAGTGGTAACATTAAACAAACAACCACTTACCCCAAACAATTATACAAGCTCCTTACGTCGCGGATAACTGCTATTGAGTATACTCTGTGATCGACTCGCTATCGTTGTATACGCTATAACAACAGCTTGATGTTACAAAATTTAGTGTCACTTTTAGAGTACGGAATCCTAATGGGGGAATCGGAACCCTTGGGTATTATTCCGTCTGCACGTCGTTGTGTTATACATCAAATATATTCAGACAGATTGATAAACAATTTAGTAATACTAGACGTGTGTTAAGTTATTTTACTGTCTCATACAGACAGTAAAAACACTTTTACGTGTAGCAAAGTGTGAGAGAAGTTTGTTTTTAGGGTTCCGTAGTTAATGAACCCTTATCGTTTCCGTGTCCGTCCGTCTTTCTGTCTGTCCGTGGCTTAGCTCAGATACTAAGTTAGAAAACTGTAATTTGGCATAGGCATAATTAATTACACCGACAAAGAGGTATTTTTTTTTTTTTAAATTATTATTAAAATGATCTGGATGTGGTTGGAAACTAATGTATGAAAGTTTTCTTTTCCCAGAACAACATCCAATGTGGTGGGAAGTAGCCTTTTATTAAATTGTAACTTTTACAGTTCGTGACCTAGGCTAATTTTACTTGGGTACAACACAAGTGAAGCCACAGAAGCATTGAATTAACATATCAAGAGATATTCAACTTCTGGACCCAAAAATAGCATGCCGTCACGCCTTTATTCATATTACTTACAATCCACGATGAATTCACTCTCTATCAAAAACCAGTCCATTCATCTCCGCGCTTCGTTTCAATCATAATTCGGATCAGTGTCAGATTGCGAAAACTGCTACCACATTTTGTTCTAAGGTACAATCAGCGACAAAAGTAGAGTAACCGTTTCGATTTTTACAACTCAAAATTTCTAGAACTGTTTAAATTATAGCGCTTCATTTAAAGGCACCTTTAACATGTTTTAATTTCAGGTTCCTATTTATTTGTTAAATCCAAAGAAATAGAAAACAGAAACTCAAGTTGTGTCCTGAGTTCATACGCTAGAAAATAAGCGATCGGTGACTTGAAATGTTGTTCAAATTCCAAAGCTCGCTTAAAATGTATTGTTCTGAATGCAGATTTCACCAAGAAATTAAAGGGACCAGCGATGCGGGGAGGCCATATTCACATGGTTAGCGTTCAATAAACTGCTGGGAATAACGTTTCTTTACGTGTAATACACAAAGAGGCGAAATGTAGCATGTATACGGCTAACATTCAGGATAGGAAGCGTAGCATTTTCTTCTTAAGCGTACATTCTCTATTCGAAGCATTGGATCTGAGCCAGTGATCTGTCCCTAGTGTTTGAAGTACGAACGGACGTGCATTAAACCACTTTTATTAGAAATGCTTTTATTAAGGCTCTTTTATTGGCATTTCTAGAACCTTCCACGTTGGACTGAAAACTTTCCACAAGTTTAAGTGACCCACGGATAAATAAAATAACAACTGTACTAGTAGTAATACGTATAAGTAACGGTGTGTTTTTAATTATATTTTCCATGTAGCAGACTTTGTTAATAAAAGCTTTGTATTTGAGTGCTATACAAAATAAGGAGATGGTAAACGTACCTTTAATGTCCTGTCGTGTACTGCGGCGCTTCCTGTGATGTGTGAAAGCCTATCCTAAGAAGTTTCTTTCTCTAAAACTAAAGAAGATACAACTACACTATAATAATTCCGGACAGAAGAACCTAAAATAATAATATTTACATCACACTTTTACCTTGGTGATGAATAAGTACCTACCTAGATTTGTCTGATAATCAAAATTTAAATATTTAATTTATTTATACCCATGTCTGTCTCTTTTAGTTAAAGTAACGATGTAAAATCCCTATTTTGTTCTATAAATATGAATGAACGTTGATATCTTAGCATGCAAAAGATGATCTCTCAAGATAACAAAAGATCCACATCGTTTATCCAAGACGTTGAACATTTTGCCACTGAATCACGTACACACAAAGACACTTTATAAATTCACATGTAATGGAAAAATCCTCGGTTTAATATACATAATGTAGATGCATTTACATAAATACATACGCCATCGGTATCGGGGCAATGTTCGCGAAGCAGCGTCGGCGACACGCGGGTAAGCTATGAAATCTGCATAAATTTGCAGTTTTCTTGTTGTTATACACGATATATGACGCGGAAAATTGTTTATTTATAGCAAATTTTTGTATAATAACATTTGGATATGCAAAAGCTATGGTTTATAGCAAACTAACTTCTGCCAAGAGCTTTGCCAGTGTCGTACTCGAATAATAAGTACCTTGTTATGTTAGATATAATTATTATTTATTACATCTAATTATTCAAGTACATATTCCGAATTTCATTCAAATAGATTTACCCGTTCTATTTTGTACATGAATAATCGAAGCACTTGAAAACTTTTATTCAGAAACATATGACATTTTTTTTATAGACTAACGCTCTTGTTTATAACCATTCACTATTTTTAGCAGGTCGATAACTCTAAACTTGTAACACTAAACAAAGGATAGATGCAGACAAATTTATACGCTGCTAAAATTAGCCAGTGATTATGAATAAGTCGGTAAGTTGTTTGTGTATTTTAGGTTCATTCAAATTCTTATATTTATGTATCTTCTTTCTTTTCTTTACATAAAAATGCTTAGTTTTATCTAACCGCCATACGTGGCGCTATTATATTATATTATAATATTGATTTTCTATTGAAATAGTTTGAGTAATAAGTTACTCAAACTATTTCAATAGATACTCCATCGAAGTATTCAAAATACCGTGTTCCTGAAGAACTTTCTTGTAGAAGTGTACAAGGTAGCAGTTGCAGGAAAACTACACTTTTGGATATTGTGTCTGTTTGGAGTCGAAGCCAATGCAGTTTTCAACTTCTATAGAAAGAACAAGCTACTGAAACAAGACGCAGTGAAATAAAAATGTTGTATCACCTTCAATTCTTCCAAAGTGTATTTTGTTCTACTCATTTCAGCACTACACCAATCAGTTTTTATACTTACTATTTTCTTTTCCAATACGAAGCTTTTGTAGCAAAGATAAAAATACCTTCTTTGTTGTTGTTTTTAGTATATCCTTGTCAAATTTATAAAATATTAATAATGCTGCTGGACATTTTTCACATGAACTACATGACTGATATACTACTTATACATACATATTATAAATTAAACACCCAGATCCCGAGACAAATATTTGCAGATGCAAACATTTATCCCGCGGCGAGAATCGAACCCGCAACCTTCTGTGTCACAGGCGGGCCTTCGCCCATATTAACATTATCAAATGAAATATTTTATGACAATTGGTTATAATGCAGAATTACCTACCTATTATTTTAGTTGTTGGTTTATGTATAAGTATTTCCTTTTCATTTTTTGTGCAAACACGTTAATTCAATTCTATTATATTCTAATATATTCAGGCTCATCTGTTTTTACGCTGAAAACTTGATTCGAGATGGCCGATGAAAAACCCTCATTGGTATTAAAAAGTTATGAGTAAAGTAAGTTATTGAAAAAGTGTTGATTTCGTTAGAGTTCTTTATTATTTGTGTCAAACATACGGACCGCCCACTTGTTGATAAGCGATTACCGTAACCTATGGTCGCTTGCAACGTAACAGGTATCACTCGCGCGTTGCCGACCCTTAGACATATTGATTCCGTGAACGTGTTTTGGCATATTCTGTTATTTGATCAGACAGAATCTGATCAAATAACAGAATATGCCAAAACACGTTCTGTTCTTTTATTATTTGAAGTTGAAATCACCTGATGTGGTGTTTATTTTATATTTACCTACCTGATTTTTACTTCCAATATACGGTGGCAAAGGCACTATAAAAGTCCACACATTCTCGAAATGGACGCTATCCAAGTACAGAATGACGTCATTTATTCTCATAAGGTGTCAGACTACGCTTATAGAATGGTTGGGCACCGTCGTCCGTCCTACGTATTGAGAACCACCATCAGGATTATGGAGTGAAAGAGGATACAAATAACGTAAAAATTTTGTATACACATTTTTTAATAATGTATATGTATATGTATGTATGTATATATTTTTTATCTAATATTACGTCACTTTGTTTGTTTTTATTGTCTATACACTACCGTCCTTTATCGTGCATGTCAATTCCTGTCCATCCAAAGGTTGTCTGGAAGAGATCGCTTCAAGCGATAAGACCGCCCATTGTACTTCCGAGATTAGATTGTAATTTGCTGTGTTATTTGTAAGAAACTTATTATGTGGTGTACAATAAAGTGTTATCTATCTATCTTTTTATACCAATTTTATACCATATTTTGTGTCATCTTACATGTTTGCACTCAATCAGATGGAATAAATCTAACTGATCTGGAGAAAATAAGCATCGATTTATTGCATTTGAATATCAGTATGAAATATACATTGGGAAAAGAGGACACAACTAAAACGTTAAAGTAGTTAAATTGAGCCAGTTAGATAAATAAATAATAGTCATGAAAAAAAGCGCCATATCACGTTATTAACACATGGTACGTTTTACGTTACTTTTTGTCATTTCACCACCTTGTATTCGACGAGTAGGCTTGACAACAGTCGCCTTCTAGTCTATGTTCAGTCGACAAGACTCCACCAATTACGTATACCTACGAAGTCGCATAGCTTTTTGTACTGCTGATGTGTTTTCCATTTAAAATTTCACTTTACTCTGTGATGCGAAAATTCCTGAATTTGTATAACCACTTTGCTCTTATTACGACTTATGTTAGACAGATACAACAAAATAAACTCTTTTTTAATTAGAATAGACATCATAACTTATAAGCAAACCTTATTATTTCCCCATACCCCATAATTCTATTTTCATACATATCGCTTCCCTTTGTCAATACTTGGGGCTTAAGTATCCGGACGTAGAGCAGAGAGGGACATTTAGTGCGCTGTGGTGCGACTATATTATTGAAACTACAACACAGTTTTTCTTTAATATGTAGAAATGTGGCCAAAAAATCCCGATTCTGCAGGGCTTTACCCAACATCTTCACTTGTCATCTGCTATACGTTGAATATCCTACTATGAGTAAATTCAATGGAGACTGTGAAGAATACAGGAATCTCATTTAAAAATATTTCTGTTCAACATTTTCCGAATTTGAAATTTGTTCGAACGCATACCGAGAGTTGGAAACTTTGCTTTATTTCAAAGCTAGTCTTTCTTCTATTCACTGTTAAACAGTATCTAAGTTATTGTGTGACAATATCAAGGGGGAACTTATAAAGAATCTCGGGTGTACAAACAAGAAGCAGCTTATACAACCGTGAAAGAAAAAGTATTCATAAATCGAAACAATATCGAAAACGCTCAGAAGTTTTCCTGATACAATCTGACAAACACTCTATTGTTTTGTATTAGTTCAGTAAATATAGTTAAGTACCATTATGTGATAAGCTATGTGTCTTATTGATTGAAAAGTTCAAAAAAATGCTATTGTTTTGAAACAAAACGTTTACTCTCTAATTTACTGACTCAACTTTCTTCACCAATGAAGAAAAACTCGGATTTCGGAAATACATATATATTGTGGGTTTTAAAAAATCAAACATGGTATTCCCCATAAACTCATCATCGTTACCAGAAAACTAATGACTTACTGAGTAGAACACATTTGATGCTTGTCCATTTTGTTATATCGTTGACTAAAAAGTAGATGTGTGGGTACACCGCTAATAGTATTTAGTTAAAATTAACATTATTAATAATTACAGAAATTATTATCAAGAAATATCAAAGAAGTCAAGTTCTAATAGGAAACTAAAAACTATGAGGCTAACCTATACTAATATTTAAAAATAAATAGATAAACTCTTTATTGAGCATAATACTAATTTAGTGATCAGTTGACCTATCTATAGATCGTTTGCAACGGTCTTTAGATAGCTAGGTGTTTCATCTGTATTTTTGTATATACCTACTTGTACATGGTTGTACGAATAAAAAAAATACTGTACAACATACAAAAACAACAAACAAAAGAAATGCACAATGCGCGGCCAATTATGTAGTTTTAAATGTTAAAATTGACTGTTAACAATCTTACAAGTTCCTGATTTCGCGTTTATTAGCAATACCTGCCTCGAAATGTCTTCACCCGGGATGAACAAAAAGCAAAGCACGCTTTCTAAGTTATATTTCAGTTCTTACAATTCTTTCACGGTGACTGGTCGAAGCGACGCGTGCCCAGAGAGCTGGCTCTTATTTTGGTAAACGCATTAGCATTTCCACTGGCAATGCAGCCAGAATTTTGGGAACCGGAAGCGTTCCTTCGGAAGCGGTAGTGGTTTGGATCAGTTATCTATAGATCGTTTGAAACTGTCTTTAGCTGTTTCATCAGTGTTTTTGTATTTTCATACATAGTTGTATGAAAAATATGTAGGTAATGTATTTTTCAGTGGCGTCAGGTTCACCTATTGTAGTCACCAACATTGTTCGGTAGGACCAGTTGGGGGCTGATTGCAGCCCGAACTGGTCTAGTTACTAGTTTATAGACACAGCTTGTTTTTTTATTTTTATTATTTCACTAAAATGTTGTACACTTTTCTACCACTCGGGTTAAAATATAAAAACAAGTGACAGCTAGATAAAACAATCTATAGAAAACACTACAGCCAAAAAGTTATATTTTCAAATATTGTAGTTACTTTTTAAATGTTGTTTATGTGACCAATTCTGAAAACATAAAGCGCCCTAATGTATAAGCAAAATGAGGAATTTGTGAAAATGTTTCTTGAAAAGCTTTGGAAAGAAACCCTTTGAATTTAAATAAAACTCCATCGACACCTACACATTTTTTTACGAAAAACATGATTGTTGTTTTTCCTTCTTCTAGAGAGTTAAATGTTCTAACGCAGAGAAGATATAAGAGTAAATAAACACTTAATAGTTGTCCCTATTTAAATATTTATTTCACACAAAAATGTACAAAGAGAAGACTTAATGCTATACAGTATTTTCATCTAGTCAACAACTTAGCGATAGAAAACAGAGGTTGGCTAGGTAACCAACCTCACCTAGGACTAACTTCTCATAGCTACTTACTAATCTCTAGAGCGCTTTATTTGTCTAACAAAATTTTACCAAAAATTATATTTTATGTATCGAAAATCCTCTGAAAGGGAAGCTTGAATTCTCACTGACCGTGCGCTATCTCCCCACATCTAAATACGTTCACACGAACTTTGACAACCCTGGACAACCATTTTCTTTTGGTCGCTACCATCACCGCCATAGACACCGCTTCAGTTAAACCGGGCCCTTAGAGTAAGAGCTCAAATAACCTTTTGTTTCTGTGACAAGATAGAACATCAATGTTTTATCTGACTGGTACCTTCGCCCTTAAACTTCGGTCCTTGTTCCTCGGTATCTTGTTCATTGTGCTTACGGCCTATTATCAAAGTGCGTTTTATATCTTGATTTTATTATTCTGACGGGGAAAAACATAAATCTGTGGACTGAACAATAACCGAATAACATTTTATGTTGAAAGGGTTTTTTTTGAAATAAAACGTAGGGACACGAATAAGAACCTTTGTTCATTCAAAAACACTTTTGCGTGCCGAAATACGAACGAAATTTCTTTTGTGCTTTGTGTGAAGGTGTTATAAAACCACTTGGTGACGGCAAAATACCTATTTCTGAGAGAAAACATTTAAGTATTATTCGTCTTACCCAAAATGTCTGTACCATAATACATATAGATTGTAGAGACGAAATTTGTGGCACAGTGGGCGAAGGCGGGTTCAATTCCCGCCGCAGGACAAAAGTTGATCTGCTAATATTTGGGTGTATAATATGTATGAATTTGCAACAAAAAAAAAATGATTAAATTAGTGTTTTGTAAAGATAGCAGTTTCGGAACGAATCTATCCTCTTCCTGTGATTTCACTTAAATCCTGGGGGTAGAAGAAAACACCGTCTCTTTGATGTTTGCTATCGGTCGCACAAGTCGAGCCCGAATTTGCTCCTTGTAAAATAATGAACATTTGCCCCAATCGCCGCGTAAACCCGTCTATCGTTCTCCTTTCTCTTTTTCCAGGCCAAGTAGTATGTTCCTATAACACAAGCTCTGCTTACTTTGGGGCTTTGATATTGCTGTGTGAAAAGGTCCAGCATTAATATTACCTATTATTATATAATACGAATTACAGTAACGAGACGAACGAACTAATGAAGTAGAGAATTTAGAAAGTGACTTAAACAATAAAAATAATCCAGTGGTGATTCCAGAATATTTTTCCCGTAGTTCCTTGGTAGGTAAATCTAAAAAAAAACTAGCAGCTAACAATCTCTATTATTAGTTAAAATTCTTCGGTAGCGATTTCCAGAATATCACTAAAAGTTTAAGTTTATTTTTCAAATGAGTTTTGAATAACTAGTTTATTTATGTTAATAGTATGTATTAAGTAGTATGTATTTATTAATAAAATGGAGTTTATCGATAGCTGTTCTACTAATAATAATACTTTTTATTTAAAGTTATTATCTAAATTGTTATATATTTTACTTTCAAGACAGCACACCAACCTTTTAGAAAACCTTTGAGGTTCGCCGGTAGAAAATGATTTTAGCATTATGCCCACCTTATGTATACTCTTCTTTCTTACTGCAATATATAATTAAGTTATCGTTACAATGATAGGTATGGTAATTAATGATGCTTTGATCTGTCTTCTGGCTCTACGCGATGAATCATAACGGTTTTATTTCATTAAAAATAATGAGCCGTAATTCCGGTGCGAGTTGTTGTAAACAAAGATTAACTTGTTTGTGATATCTCTTAATTGTTTATTTTGACAGATTGATGTTTATTTTCATCGTGAGAAATGTGCAAAAAATAGTGTGCTTTTTATAAACATTGTTTAGCATTGGTACAATGTAGTTATATATTTTTGTCCAATTATTTTCTTAGTGAGTTAATGTAAACTTAAAAAAAAAATGATTTTTATACTATGGTACCAAACTTAATCATAACGAGTAAATTTATCACATTAGCATAATCTAGTCCCAAACTAAGTAGAGCTTGTATTATTGGAACTCCATGACTGACATACTACTTATATATATATTTTTGTAAATACATACATATTATACATAGAAAATACCCAGACCCGAGACAAATATTTGCAGATTATACATAACTTTGTACCGCGGCGGGATCGAACCCGCAACCTTCTGCGTCTCAGGCGGGCCTTCGCCCCACATAGGTCGTCAACAATCTCGCAGATTTGTAGTCTCACCTTTTCAATTTGAATTTGCACCTTTTTGAAATGAGATTAACAACGGATGAGGTAACTGTCACACATTTAGGATTTGGCAGGTCATTTAATCCAAGTTTATACTAGGCAAAACAATTCAAATTACATACCAAATCCAGTATTCGTTTTTTTTAAGTTTACTATTGTATTGTTTATAATAACAATAATAAGTCGCTTTATTTCAGACACGAGATCCAATTCTTAATATCGTAGACACAAAAAAATACAAATACAATAAATAAGCAAAGAAAAAAAAGTATGTACCTATGCAAATAAATGCATATAAATAACTCAGGATGCTATTTTCACCCAGAATCATTAGACCTTCGTTTGGATCAATCTATCTGACAGACTGTGGTAACTTGTGGTACAAAACCTATCTAAAACCCATCTTTGAAGATATATAGTAGTATAATATTTTCCAAAAAAATCGCATTTCTATCCGATTAACCGTTTTGGCGATAAATGGTAACAATCAAACAGACAAATAAACAATCTCTTATGGAAAACGAATATATATGGGCTCCTTACATCGTGGGTTAAAACAGATTTCAATTTGGTTTCCGACTAACAAAATGTCAAACACAACATGTCGAACTGCAAAAAATGTTTAGCCGTTTGAGTTAATATTTTCATGGGACCCACGGGACCGGAATAATTCACTATATAGCAGATGAAGGAATCTGCGTAATAATTTTATTTTAGGGAATTTTTGTCCTAGATGATGGACAAAAATTCCAAAATCCAAGTCCAAATTGGCGATACCGGCATGATTTATGACATAAATACGCCGAACAATGTGTTACCTGATCCCACTCTTTTGAAATTGACACGCTGAACCTCTGTGCGGTTTTCAGATTATGCGCGGTGCTATCACTGGATAAAAAGTGTGATTATGCAACACATATTTTTTTTTTTTGTAATGTTTTAATGTAACTTTTCTGTGTGTGTTTATTTGATCTGTATTTTGTCATCTGTTGTGTTGTGTTGTGGTTAATAAATGTATTTTTTTCTTTCTTATTTACATAATGATGCAAAACATCGTATGCAAATTATGGTACCAAAACGTCAGTGCGCGTTGTCAGACTGTTCTTTCGACTTTATTGGTCACCATAATAGTTGCTAGCAACGCGTTAGTAAACCAATTGCAGTATGTAACACAATTCTGTCCAATCAAATTATTATAATAGGTATTATCTTTTTACGGAAATGAAATAAACATATTCTTTTGAATTTAAAGTCGGGAAATAATTGCCGGTATGTCAAAGTGGCCACTTGTGACAAAGTAGTACTGAGTGTTGACAAACGGTTGTCAAAATGTTTTGGAGAGTTCACAATTTGTTGAGATAATTAAAATAAAAAACATATTTTATTAAATACTTCTTGTTTTTTTTTAATTCTATATTTTTACAATACGCCTTTAATATATCGGACAGGGTTTTTGTATACTCTATACCTACAACCCCTACCAAATCTTGCCACGAGTAAACGACTTTCAAAATCTACTTGACTTATCAATTTTCGATTTAAACGATGTTATTTAATCAGAAGGTATTCCTTGACACCGTAATGTATTCTAACGTGAAGCACACAGCCTCGTCCGGAGGCGAGCAAATTGTACAGAATGTGGGAGATAAGTGGAATTTATGTGTAATGATATCGACTTCTGCCCTTTGTATCTGTATATTTGTTTCGATGTGGTGTGCAGATAGGCTGAATTTATGGAGGTTCACAATTTGTGAGGATTGACCAGATAATGTGAACGTCAGTGTAGATTAATATGAGGTTAGTTTCTGCATGGTTTACAAGGCTATGGTTAATACTATTTGAGTTTGTGTAAGAGCTTTTGTTTGATAATTAAGTCATCATTCAGCGAAATTGATGCTAAAACTTCTGATATTATGATACTATACTAGTCTGGGTTAACTCAGTAAAATTGAATTACAGGGGCCTAGCCATCATGTTTTATTGCAATTCAAATCAGGCAAAGATGTCACTTTTCGCTTTGCGATTGAGCACGATATTGCGTTGTTAAAGCTTTGCAAAGCGGGATTTTACAGGAACTGAATCGCTGTAAGAATTCATGGTTAGACCTCCTGTTATTAATAATGACTTACCAAAGTATAGTTATATCGTAAACAAATATTCCTGCTAAATTCATAGAACAATCAGCAAGAAAAGTGGATTATCGTTTCATATTTAGAACAAGGTATTGAAAACCTCTTCAAGATTCGCATAGGCCCTAAACCCATAAAAAGAACATTTAAACACTCAAATAGATGAACTATTTTTTTCGCTGACTGTACCTTGCGTGGCTCATTCTTACTCTCATGCAATTACACTCATGAAAATGAATAATGCTTTGATTTCTGCAGCCAAAGTGTACAATTAATAGCTATTAGTGCTATTAGTTCCATACCAATAGTTTGATATCCTATGCGTAATACCTTATCCATTTAGAGCAGGCATTAAGGCAACCCTACCTCGTTTAGTAATAAAATGAGACATGGGGAAGAAAAATCATTTAACCTGGATTCATAGACACGAAAAAACCTAAGAAACCTACTAGGTTTGAAAACCTTGATGGTGTGCTGGGCGAGTAGCCGCCTGCGACACAAGAGTTGCAGGTTCAATTCCCGCTTCAGGACAAATGTTTGGATGTTCTGCAGATTTTTTTTCCGGGTCTGAGTGTTGTGGTACTACGGTACTCTTAGTTCCTGATATCCACGACACAGGGAATCCTTGTCAGGACTATGTATATATCTGGCGTTAAAAAAAATCAAACCGAACGAGCGTAATTTGCGGTATTCGTTGCCTGGCAAGGACACACCGGAATCGAAGTTTTAATTAAAATAAAATGGGTAAAAATGACAACGTATATCAAAAGTTTATTAGTGGACCCACCAACTGGAACTCGGAGTATACTCCGAGTTCACCGGTCATGTTTCAAAGGTTACCTTGATGAAATTTTGATCTTGATTGGTGTAGTGGATGATGATAAATGGCTCCACGGGTAATAAACACCAAGCTTCCATTAACTGGGTAACAATCCACTTATTTTAGTTATTAGGCCTTTCAAGTACTTGAAACAATAATAGAAGACTAGCCGCTATCCACAGGCTTTGCCCACATGGTACCTGGATAAAAAGTAGTCTAGATCACCATCCATACCAGTTTTAAGTTTCATTTAAATCGGTCGAGATGTTACGGAGATTATCCGCAACACACATCTAAATAACCAAACTTTTTTAATACTATTTATAGGAAATTCGGAACGGAAGAAAAACATCGTGAGGAAACCGGCATGCCCTAGAACTAAAAATTCAAAGGCTAGTGCCAACAGTTAGTGGCAGAAGCCACTAACTGTTATTCTACAAACTGAGTATGTATTTGAGGATGTCTACCATGGGGAAGACAGTCGTGAGCGTGTTTGTTTTTTTGTTTCTTCTTCCTTTTTTTTTCCTTTAAAAAAAAAACGTTTTTTTTAAAGAACTTGTAGCTTGCTGTCTTCTGCGTCTCAGGTGGGCCAGGTGGTCGTCAAATAAGGCCCTTTATCACATACCTAGATTTGAGACCCTAGATAATAAATAAATAATAACAAATAATGCTGGATATTTTTCACACAGCATCAAACTATGCAGAGCTTATTTTATTAGAACTACATGACTGATATTATACTACTTATATACTTTTTTTTGTAAATACGTAATACATTGTAAAACCACCCAGACCCGAGACAAACATTGGCTAATCTTACAAACATTTGTCCCTCAGCGGGAATCGAACCCGCAACCTTCTGCGTCTCAAACGGGGCCTTCGCCCACTGCGCCAGATTGATTAGATTTTGCATAAAAGTATCAGATTGCTAGCCTATAAAACCTACCACCCGGTACGTGGCACGGCTTAATAATATCATTAAGAAGTGTCACGGTGTACCCACTTGTTTTCATTTATAACAAAAATGGAGGTCATTACGGTATAGAGCGGAGTGCTGTAAGCCATTACACCTTAAAGCGAGCATTACTCTTTATTCTGAGACGCCTAACTTTTGCCTCAACATTAGCTGGTAATCTGCTGAGCTCTAAACCTTTTAGGATTGTGAGAAATGCGCTTTTCGTGAAATAAACTACCGCCAGTATCTAAATAGTTAGAAAAAATAGAAAATACTTTTCTATGCTGCCTCTTTGCACTAACTTGAAGCAAAGTCTAGGTATCTTAGGGAGACTCTTAGTAGTAGATTTTTATGTACCTATAAAAAAAAAAAGACCCGCCTAAGTCTATGTCTACGCTTAGTGTAGATAGGGATCTAGACAGGCACTCAGAGTGAGTTCTAAAAACAGCTTTTTTAAAGAAAGTTTGGCGTACGTTTTGTGGGGAATCGAAATGACTTCTAAGTCATGCAAGTTACCTTTCTGTTAGTATTACATAATATTTGAAAGAACCTCCCCATGATGACAATACAGTACTTTAACAAAAAGTTACACAATGCAAAGTAAATAGATTTCAGCAGGTAGGAAGATGCCTAATCATTCTAAATATAATACGTTTTCGTACTCTTACACACTTCGCATGCATGCATTTTGGTTTTCTGATTTCGAGTTATTCAGGCCCTCTACCGATGTCTGACACAGAAATAAAAAGACAAAATAATACAAGTAAAATTTTAGCAAACAAAAAAAACGAGTAATAATTTCATAAGAATTTTCGAGGAGATGGAACAGAGAACAACAAAGGAAATGACTCACGATAAAACTTGTATTTCGCGTCTTCTCGCAATAAAATATTTACACTCTTCCATAACCGACTTCTAATCTTTTTCAGATGGCGACGCTGAACAAAAAGCAAAGCTTCCAGATAAGGATTTATGTAGCAATAAAATGCCCGTTGGAATGGATCCAGCCGTCGAATCTATTTGCACATGAGGGCACGAGAATTCCGCAATTGCTAGACACTTCACACCCAGCCGGTTAAAAACGATGCCGGTTTACTGCAGGTAACGGAATTTTGTGCATAATGGCGATTCAAATATTGTTATATTGCGGACGAACAGCAAAAAAATATACATCCCCTCATACATAAAATTAAGAATTTAGACTTGGCTTTGTTTTTATAAGTAACACAAAAGATGATAAAAGCTGCTTTCACCCCCCACTTAAATGTGAAAATCCAAAAACCCTGAAGCATATCATTATTTATTTATGCTCAGTAGCTGTAATTCAAATTTTCATATTTATAACTTCAAAGAAGAAAGACTTTTAAACAAAGTAACCCCTCATTTCCCATCTTAAATTAATTTTCAAAAATCCTTTTATGGCCGATTCTTAAACGTTATAAAATAAACCTTAGTTCGGAATTTTAGCTTTCTACACTTAGCAGTTTTGGCTGTGCGTTGGTCGATCAGTCAATTCACCGACGTTTCAAAGTGATCCTTGTGATTTTAATGAATAAATGAATTTTGACTTTGACTTTGAAGTCAGTCAGTTTAGACAAATGATTTTATAAGTTTAGAGTTACTGGGTAAAACATTCATGTATTATATTTACTTACATGACTTTTAACATTGGCTTTTATAGTCTTCTGTACTATGATCGATGGCCATTACAAATGAAATGGATTTGACATAATATTAAACTTCAACTTAGCTGCTTGTATAATTATCATACTATTTTAATGATAACTTTAGGTAATTTAGGCATTAGTCCTAGCCATTTAGTTCTAGCAATTTTTTATTCCATCCCGTTTCTAGGCAAAGGTTATTTCGGTTCGGCGAATCGCGATCGTAAGAATACATCCAGATCACTTAGAAATATCATTTAAAATTTTGGTAGCAATTTTAACTATTCCAATAAAACCCGATTATCCAAAGAGTGCAGGTAATGGGGGTATCGCTTAAGCAAACGAGCCGCGTTTTAAGGCTTTACCGGGTTTACTTTAACAGGGCTTTGTAAGGCATTACGAGTCATTTGCGCGTTTAGTTCAAAATGTATAGCTGAAGCGACTTATTTTTCGGGATTTACGTGCAGACAACTACATAAAAATATTTTAATATATATAATTTATTTCAGATAATTTCATAAATTTTTTATTTAGTAGGACTTTGTCCATGTTAGATATAAAAAAAAAACTACACTGGGCCACATAGCGTCCATGCTTTTGCCCGTTATAACTCTAGACTCTAGATATAATGTTTCTGGCAAACCTCAACCTTAAACAAATGTTTTTTTTGCATAAACACTTACATAAAAAAACCTAGATATTCTAGCTTGCAGATATAATTGTAAGATTTACGTCTGACTACCCTCTACTTGGTATCACAGATCTGCGTACTGAGTATGGACTAAAGAATCTCCATGAAGGGGATTAAAATTGTGAGCGTGTTTTGTTTTATCTAAATGTTTTGTCTTTTATGGGGGAATGGTGTGGAGGACCATTGTATGAAATTTAGAAACATTACAATTTTAATTACAGATATTGAGCATATATAAATAATGACATGTTTTAGGATTTTGGATTTTCACATTTTAAGGGTGGGGGGGATGTGGGTGAAATTTTGTATGGGAGTATCGTTCCTTTTTATTCAAACACGGCTCCACGCGTGCTAGGTCGCAGGCAACAGCTAGTAGTTTGATAAAGCATAAAGACCAGGAAGATGCAGTGATGTTTTAAGTGACACTTGTATAGTTGTTTGAATTACCGGTACCAGTAAAATCTGGGAAGGTGATATTCAAAAATGGCTGTAATTCAAGGTTAGTGTCGCATTATCGTTAGCATAATCAGGGGACAGATGTTCCGTCTCAACTCGCTTATGGCCCAGATAAAATTTCAAAAGTTTTTAATTCCGGGTAGTAACGAAATAAACATAATTTTAAGTAGAACTACGTGCTTGAAATGGTCAAGGAATACATCGCGAAAACTAGCATGCTCTAGAACCGAAAATTCAAAGGCATGCGTTGTTTTTTTATTAAATCGTATTTTTCAGAACCCTTAAATTACTTGAGGCAAAAAGACTAAGAACCATCCTATATCATAAAAATCAACATTTCAATCCGATAAGTCGTTTCGGATATAAATGCTATAGACTCTTGTCGTTGCGGGTAAAACTAAGACGAGTGAAATATAATGGGCAATCATTAGTGATACAAAGATTTTATCATAATAAGCTTACTGAAGAATCGATGAATGACATAAATACGTAAATACCAACTTACATCTTATAGAAGTCAATAAGAGCTCGTATAAACGGAATAATAAATGCATAGTTCAAAGAAAACTTCAAAGATAAGTCTTGTCGTATCTTTTTAAGTACTCATGTAGAAATAGCTTAGGCTACTACCCAGTAGTAGCCGTAAATGTTTATTAATTATTTAATACAACAAACGCAGTCAGTCAGCTATAAAATGTGCACCTTTAGTTTACTTATAAAATAATATACCTATCGACGACCTATTCACATCAAACAAGTCGAATATATTCCAAATCCTTGCCTGATCTCTCACCCTGATATATACCCTCGAAATAATAGGTACATGAGACTTTTCACTCGTTCTTTCTCAAGGTAAGCAACGCGCGAGTTAGACTTCTAGTATGGCAAGCGTCCATAGGTTACGGTAACCGCTTCCCAACAATTGGGCCGGAGGCTTGTTTGTTACTTTAGTAGTATAAAAAAAGTCTTAGTCGGTGCCTTCACCGATGGTACCTACGTTATGTGAAAATATCCGTTTTACATTAGTTGAAAATTAATCCAATTCCTAACAGGTAGGTATATACAAAAAATACAGATGAAACAGCTAGCTATCTAAAGACCGTTGCAAACGATCTATAGATAGCTCAACTGATCCAGATCACTACCAGGCGGAAGCGTTCCCAAAAACAATTCCTAACAATAAATATCACAAAGACACTGAGATGAGAATATAAAGTGGACTGTCATTGTTTTCAATTGGCATCTCAAATAGAAAACTAAAAGTTCCTGCGTTTACTTTACAAGTTGGAAAAAACGTCGTCTATCGAAGTTGGTCTAGCTTTGGTTTTCTAACATCTTTGGTCTAGCTGCGAGTTAAACGCATATCATGAGATCTTGGCTCGAGAAAACTGCTCTGAAAACTATCAGTGGTTGAGAGATTGCTTCGTTTTTTCTTAGATTCCGACGGGAAATGGCAAAAGCAGAACCCTTTTATTTAAGTCGTATCTAGCTGTCCGTCCGTGTGTCACTCTCCCGATTTCCCCGAAAATAGTAAAATTAAATCTAAGAGTTACTTTGAGCGGGTTTCAAGTTAAATTTATTTACGAGCTGGTTTCAAGTTCCAATTGCGAGCTGGATTATTACTTAATAGTGTATGCTCACGGAATCGTCCGTGTAGTATGGAAATAAAATAAGGTAATGTAAACTATATTTGTTCCAAATTTTATTTAAATCGGTTTTGTTATTACGGAGATTACTAGCAATAAACACCCAAATCTCTAAATATCTAAACATCCAAACACCCGAACTTTAACATTTATACTGTTATTAGGATAGGCCTATCAATTATAGGGTTACTACCCTATAATTGATAGGATACCGAACAATAATCATTCACAGTAAATTAATTATTTTTTTGTTTGCAAGTCACTAACTGCTCCTGGCAATGACCGGAAGCAACGTAATAACTAGAGTCCGAACAAAAAGTTGAAAAGCGTTGGAAATTTATTAAAATACCAATTTCCACGGTGCAACATAACGGAAACGGTGGCAAAGGGAACAGCTGATAAGTGCCCGAGAGTCGTAGCTACAATGTCAGCAGCTTCATTAGAAGGCGAGACTGGAAAACAACGTGGCTTATACCTCGACCTTTTTACTTACCCTCAGAAATACCTAGTATACCTAGGCTAGGTCGTATGTTACAATGGACATACAATGGTTTGGACATATGCTGGACATTTTTCACACAGCATCATGTAGCCCCAAACTAAGCAGAGCTTGTATTATGGGAACTACATGAGTGACATACTACTTATACACTTTTTTTTGTAAATACTTACATATTATACATAGAAAACACCCAGACCCGAGACAAACATTGGCTAATCGTACAAACATTTGTCCCGCAGCGGGAATCGAACCAGCAACACTAATTACAAAAATGCTTGTTCTCGTATAGGGTTTTGTGTAAAACGCATGAAATAAACTCACAATGCTTCTGCTGGTGGTATACAAAAATAATATATCAACGCGTCTACAAAATCATGCAAGGTTTCAGGTAATAAAAAGAGTATGTAATACATGTATTGTGAGTTGTGTAATGTATGCCTGAAAATCCCCGTTGATGAAGGAGATTTTCAGGCATACAAAAGCCTATAAAAGCTGGACATAGGTCTCACTTAAAAAGTGTTCAGATGAACAATCATGGACTACCAATTTCCTGCAACCTTGATGTCATCGGTCCATCCCATGGGGGGCCATCTGATGCCTCCATTGCGTCATCTGATTCGTGGCCGCTATTTGATCATAAACTATAACTTTTCTTCCCTAGCGGATGTCGAAACTGCGAGTTATTTGGCTTTCCTATAGATAATTAATTGAACTGTCGTGGGTGCCTCATAAGTATTTCTATTCAATCCATGAAAGTTAATTTAATAACTCTGGCTTTCCTTGGCCTAAGAACTATAGCGATCACATCACATAAAATACTTGGCTTTAATAATAAAACAATTGTATTTTTTATATTCTACTAAAGTAAAAAACAATCATACGGCCTTCCTGTTAAAAAGCGGTTACAGTAAACTATGAGCGCTTGCAACACTGGAGGTATCACTCGCGAGTTGGCAACCCTGAGATATAACAGGTGAAAAATCTCATGTACCTGTAATTTCACCGGCAACCATACCCTTCGATTCGGAACACAGCATTACGAGCATTACTGCTTGGTGACAAATATGTACCTATTTTTGTATAAGCTTTTCACAAGATGCTTTTACTAATTCTAGTTGTTTATTTAGAGAGATTCAATATAAGTAAACTTGCTCTGCTATGGTTACAGAGAGTAAGGTCAAGCAAAACTACATATGTTTGAAATCAGAAAATTACATAACAAACACAGTATCCACCACCCATCCCAATACAGAAAAACCCTTTGACGAATTTTGTTTGTTTTTGTGGAGGCCTAGCTGTCGCTAGGGAAAAATGTGCGCGTCACAGGTCACAGGGCCGCGGAGTGCAGATCGTTGTAGCCTGTTAACTTGAATGATTTCTGTGTGGCTTTATCCGTGATTTTTCACGTCTGACCCGTTGACATTCAGCTTTTTCATCGTAAGGCTGTGTACACAATGTGATGTGGATTTAGTACAAAGACAATAAACATCAAATGAATGAATGAATATAAATACTTTATTGTACCCTATAAGAAAAATAAATACAATTATACAACTTAACAAACCTACAAAAGTAAAAATACAATGGGCGATCTTATCACTTCGAAACGATGTTTTCCAGACAAACTACAAAGTAAAATGGGCAGTATTATTGCTATAAGCAATCTTTTCAAGACAACTTCATAACTAGACTGTGAGTGTGAATGTTGGTAAGTAAACATTACCATGATGTTATTTTTCTTAAAGAAAGAAAAAATCTCTCATGACCACTTTTTGTCTTTGTGACCGACCGGCTGGAAATAATTTGATTTACGTATAACATCTTAATCATTTTGGTCATATCAAGCTGAGAAGGGTGAGTTAGCTGTTAGGACTTCTTATGATAATATAATATGAAGTTTAAAAAAAAATATTTAGTAGGTAATGTTTTTTAATTTGAAAAGACTATGTGCAATAATATCTAAAATGTGCTAGTAAATCTACTATGCCAAGAAGTTCGTACAATATCCTAGGTAGGATCTGAAATTAATTATGTTTTTACCATTATTTAAATAGTTGAAATCAGTTGAGGTAAAAATCAAATTCTTCAAAGGCGCCACGATACAGTAAGCTAAGGTAGTAAGATCGGGGGGGCACACTAATGATAAACGAAGTAAAAAAAAAAATCATTGCTGCCTCTAGTGTCCTTAAACAAAGTTTAAAAGAACTCAGTGCCTGTGATTTAAGAATATTTGTAAATATACATCTTGCGGCGTTACCATAGATAACATTATCTTTTTTTTTTAAATAAATTACAAATGATCTCGTCAAGTACAGACATATGCCAAACCAGTCCATCCCAAGTGCCACGTATCGTGAAACTTGCTAAAGTTAGGGGGAAAGTCACTTAATTAACTTTAAAGCTTGCTACAAACTTCCCCCGTACGTGGGAGTGAATGGGGTAGCTAGGCTCTGCCACACATTCTGTTATATGGCGAGGCGTGCCTCATCTAAGAAGTCAAATGGTGAACTTAGCCTCTTTCGTAAGTGTATTGCAAAGTTCACTCTGAATTTTCAACTCTTGGGTTTCACCATCATCTCTCTTTGCCTAAATGGTAGTTTCCGTATGTTCTGTCTAGTTCTACGGATTGGTATTCGGATTTCATTGTTGTTTAGAGTAGTATTTAGTGTAAGAAAATGAGTATCAATTTGTATTTTTCTCGCGTCTGCGGAGTCGCGGGAAAATGCTATGAAGTCTGGTTATTGCACGTATCATTGCTATGTTTTTTCTGCTTTATTTGCTGAAAGTAGGCTCAATGTTGCGTGTGAAGTGTTCTGAAACTTGGGCCCGTATTGTTGTGTTCTTTATTAGTTGCGTCGCTACGTCTTTTATGCGACGGTGATTTGCGTTATTTTTCGTATACTTTATTTGGCAGATTTAAGAAAAAAATTTTTTTGTGTATCTTTTGACCCAAACTTACTCGTATATAAGAATGATAATCCTTCGTAATCTGGCATTTTGAGAACGTTTTTTAATATTGACTGAACATTCTTAGTATGTAAGAGTGTTAATTTTCATCACATTCTTATTATTTCGTTTATGCTGCTTCGTTTATGCCATTTTTGGTTGGGTTATTTTTCGGTGCACAGAGAAACCATGAATGAATTCCTTGGTGAAAGAAGCTTTTCCGTTAAATTGTATTACAAGTTAGTATACATTTGTAAGAGACAGCAGTTGAACAGGATACGGGTTTGAAAACTTTAGAACGCTGATAATCGTTTGTTTTGCTAAAAACAGATAATACACTTTAAAGAAAACATGTTTTGCCACAGTATATAAAAATTTAGCAATCAGTTCTATTCTACTTTGTCCAAAAAGAGGAGTTTTAATTGAATACGCTGCTGTGTAAAAGCTTTCAGAGAAAATAAAAATAGGAGAGCAGAAACTGAAAATGCAGGCGCGTTTTTATTTCTTTAGCGCAATCACGACTTGCTTGCAAGGCCGTTTGCCGTCGACCAGCACCGAAGCCGCTAATGTATAATTAAGCAAACTTGCTTAAATATTGGTTAAAAGCGCCCTCTCACGTCTATTTAGTTATTTGCCAACGCAATACTCTTGCTAGCCTGTGTATTGGGTTCATCATTTTTACCAACTTGCATATGTTCAGGGTAAGAGGTTGTATGTTTCTAAGTTACAAGTTTTTGCATAAAAAAACGATTTCATGAAAATCGTATCGATTTTTTGTAATCGTTTTTTTATGCAACTTCAAGGGTGGTTCCTAAGTTTTATTGCCATAAGTCACTAGAGGTGCAGTAGATGAAGGAATAGATGTTAACCTAAAAATTTTGATAATTTTGGAAAAACTTTTATTTTTCTTCTATGTCGGTAAACGGAGTGCCTGTCATGAAAGTGAGTTGAAATCTTGTCTAATTTCGATGAAAATGCGATGGTAAGGTTGCATCTTCATCATTGTATCGGTCATCTGTGCTAGTTAATTGAAAGTTATAATAAAATAGAAAAGCCTAACAATTCCACACCTAAAAATATTTGTTTACAATTCATGCTATAAATTTAATTATAAAATATGTTTTCATTAATAACGAATTATTTGATTAGATATTTTTTTAATTTTTTTTTTATAACTCTTATGTAGTCTGGACCCCTCTCGGGTAAGGGCCGAAATCATTAAAGTTACTAGGCGAGCAATGTATGGGTAGGTAAAAACGGGTTATTCCCGTTGACCCCCGGTCTTAGGCCCCATCGGGAGACAACGAGAAAAAAACTTCCCGTTGTCCTCCTGTACCTAGGCGCAGGGAATCTGCTTTTTACGTGACAGTGCCCTTTCGTGGCGGTTTACTCGTGGACTCTTGTTAAAGCGGCACTTAACTCGACCGGCTTGACTATAAGTTCAAACCCTTTTATAAAACCTAAAGTCAATAGCGAAAAGTAAATTAGTGCTAACGACCGCGAACAAACAGGATGTTGTATTTATGGCGGTATTACTTCAAAGTCACGTTTGCTATAAGCAACATACTATTACGTAAAGCTTTGACAGTTTCATCGGTCTATACATGTTTACCCTGTCTGCGGTATTACTAGTAACTTTAGGGATGCTTTAGAGAATTTGGTTATAATTTGTGACGGATGGTAAAAGGGCCAATTTTGTAAGGGCTTACTTATAATAAATGGAAATTACATAAGCTTTACAAAAGCTTATATTTATAGACATTATCTGATTAGATGTGGGTCGATCAATAACGGTGCCTGCCAGAGGAAAATATTATGATGTGAAGACGTCATACTATCTCTTGTACAACTCGGTTTACTAAATCATTTCTTCCTCGTACATGCATCCGTAAACAACTCGGAAGGCAGCTCATTATCAATGATACATAACATGACGCGCTTCAAAAAAAAAATATATAAAAATAGTCCTTCCTAGAGCAGGTAATGCACCAGCAAGTGTTGCAGATGTCAAGAGGGAACGGTAACCACTTTCCATAAGGTGGGTCATATGCATGTTTGCATCTACATAACGTAACAAAGGAACTACTATATTACTATGTATATAATCAGTTTTGATTCTCTACAATGTTTGAGACTCTACCACGAAAGGTATAGTTGGAACCTTACTCGTATAAAGTTCAAAGTCTTCATAAAAGAGCATTGGTATTGAATAATCATGACATAATTTACATTAACGACTTTTATAACTCATTTTATGATTACCTTAACCAGTAAGGGATGATTGAATTAATAAGCTTTAATGTACATAACAATATTAATTAATTTATTTGATTTATTAGAGGAACCGAGCTCCAAATTATATTCGGCACAGTGTAGGTATGTGTATTCACCTAATTTAAATATCGTCTCGTAATGGTTCACCATGGGCGTACTTAAGGGTTCGCTCGAGGGCGAAGCCTTGATTACATTAAGGGATGTGGAAGGGTGCCATATTGTTGCCTGTCCGGGTAAATAAATTGGGACAGTTATTTCGTGTCCCTAACACAGGCATAATGAAATGCAGTCATAGATCGTATATTATATCACTAATTATTTCTTTGTTAGGTACCCTGTTTAGTGATCAGCCCCCTGATTACACTAGCAAAATGGGTATTGAAACAATAAAATGGCACTATTTGGTCAGGATAAGTACGGTCCATTATTTTTAAAACGTGAGGTTTTAACGGGAAAAAGCATTGATGCCGCCGACCGTTTAAGTCTATCAAAAAACAATGTTTATTTTCCTTATGTAATTAGGGCCATTTTGCCCCTAGTTCATTAATATACCTTTGAGATCCACGGTGTTTACCGTTACGTAAGTTAACTTCAATTAGCTCGACATGTTGTTTTCAGAGATGGTGTAACTAATTTTGATAAGTAATATGTTACATTTCCGTATGAAGCCGAGCAAATTAATATGATTAATATCGCAGCTTTTCTGGTCAAAGATTTCGTCATGTTCCCTCATTCTTGCTTTATATATGAAGATATATCCGCATAGAATATTCACCTACGTATAAATTTTTGTTATACATAAGTAACGCTTTTATCGCGGGGTCACCCAAAAATAGATTTTATCTGAAAACCGGTGGTGTGGAGTTGCATTATTATTTTGAGACGGGACTTGTTTGGCCCGCACGTCTGAGAGACGAATATGTATTCTGGACAGTACCCACTATAGCTACCTACAACTGTAGGGCTGAAATATATACGTTATACGTTTATCCTTTCTGTGAAATTATGTGTCATTTTTTTTCTTTCCTTTTTCTTTCTACGTAAATAAGCAATAAACAGCTGATCAAGAAAATATATACCTTTTACGAATTTAGAAACGTGAGAGAAATCATTTATCAAAGTCATGTCACCACCGAAAGGGAGAAAGAACACCTACCTTTTTAAGAAGTTTCGTGGATGGATCATATACGTACGTATATGAGTGTGATTGATTGCAATGTCCGATGCTTGATTGATTAATATGGTGATTGACAGTTAGCGTTTGATTACAATTTGTTTCAGCTAAATAGATAGATCAAGTAGGGCAAGTTGTCAGTGCATTTAAAGTCTATTTACCATAGCAGACAGAAGATGTAGATAATGTTAGATTTATCGAACAAAGAGTTCCGAGTGCCTATCTTCTATATCTAGAGCCTATCGTTTATAGCTAAGAGGTAGATATTTTATTTAGAACTGAATGCTGAAACTGAACTTTAGGGTACGAATGTAGAAATCCAGTTTTGATATTTCCGTTCGAATCAACCAGACTGTGAACTCGTCATGAACTCGTTAAAGGTGGCTTCCTACGGTCTGTGATTTTACGGATTACCCTGCACGAACCGAATCTCTGGATCCTTTAAGTCACGCACCGTAGAAAGAGCTTCAGTGTAAAGCCACCTTTATAATAAACCTATGTAATACCCTTTATCGGAATTTATTATGACTCGTAA
Source organism: Perizoma affinitatum (assembly GCA_961405105.1). Classification (NCBI taxonomy): domain Eukaryota; kingdom Metazoa; phylum Arthropoda; class Insecta; order Lepidoptera; family Geometridae; genus Perizoma; species Perizoma affinitatum. Next base: position 5,355,086 of record OY560199.1, read on the forward strand.
GTCATAATAAATTTCTAGCAAGCCTGTCATCAAACACAATTATTTCCAGTTAGTCAGTATGCTTTTTCCCATCTAGTTTATTTGGAAATAAAAAAAAATAATATGCGAGCGAACTTTGCTTATAATTATTTTCTCCATCATCATCATCTGTCGAAGTTTACTTCTGTCTGTAGGTTTCCCCAAAGAGTGCCATGACGAATGATCTTGGCCTTCCTTCCTTCCTTGGAATTCCCGCAATTTTTGAGATTATCAATTCAGTCGCAATTTATCAGTCTCAACTGGGTGGTAGGACCTGTCTTCACTGTGTCGCCCGTTTTGTGTTCGTCATTCGAGAACCTTTCGTCTCTGTGGGTTGTAGGGTTTAGAAGCTATATGGCCTGCCCATTGTTACTCAAACTTGCTAATTCTAAGAGCTACATCGATAACTTTCTCCGACGGATTTTCCTCATCTCAGACTTTATCACGTAATAAGATACATATTTCTTAATTTAATTGAAATAACATAAAATTACACACGTTCCATTATAAAATATAATTATTTTCAGTAGCTACAGTAAATGTAACCAATAGAAATGTTTCAATTTGAAAAGGGACCAACACTTTTAAAGTTTCTCTATAATTATAATTAAAACTTCAAAACTGACGGCAAACTCAACCCATTTTGCCGTAGGATGTCATCAGAGTAATAAAAAGGTAGTCATAGATCGCAGGAGTCGACATAAAAACCTAGGTTAAAAAGTATTATTGGATTGTAGATCGAAGTTATCATGGTTTAGTATCATTTTCGGATATTATTACGCCTACGACACATACTTTACTATTATTTTGCTGACGTTTCGTTACGTCCTTCTTCATGAGCACCGTCTGCTAAAACGCTCTATGGTCATGAATCGGGAACTGATTTGGCCTCGCCGATCTACATTCTGGATAGTGGCACACCGGCGTGAGCGGTGTCGGGGAGGCGGCAGCTACTCGCTTTTCGTTGCATATGTCACGTGGGTGACGTAATGCTGCATACACACCGTGCTGACCGTGTCGCTCTCCAAAATAGTAAAGTGGAATAATAATCGTAATAATATTATTATCAGATTTCACACCAGCTACATAATACATCACTGCATTAATTTAAAGATCGTGTCAAAATATTCTACTTACAGCAGTGCTGTGTTCGTCATGTTCTTGAGTTTTGTGTGGTATATTTTAAGTTTTAGTATTTTTTAACTATTTAGAAATATCTGGGTTTGTGTAATGTAATGTGTATATATTTATAATTTATTAATATATATTTGGGTATAGGTATTATATAAAATAATGTTTAATTTGTATTCTATGTTTATTCTATTCTATTTTTCTTATTTGTATTCTATTATTCTAATTCTTTAGAGAGCCGCCATTCTTTTAAATAGTTCTCTACATCCTAAGGTTGTCTGGATGAAATCGCTTTCAGCGATAAGACCGTCCATTGTGCGTTTCTTTTTTTTTCTTTTATTATGTTTCTGTGTTTTGTACTGTAAATTAGTATTATGCACAATAAAGAGTTTATCTATCTATCTATCTATCTAAGTGGTAGGTCAAGCATGCGCTTACAAGCAATTTTCGATAGTCATCAAACCTTCCGCTGCTCCGTTCCGTGCTGTCCCAGAAAAAAAAAACAACAAGGAACGTATAGTAAAATTATATTCGTGTCCAATAGCTTGCTTAATTGCCTCTACTACTGAAAAATCTAATTCAATGACCCTGAAAGCTTTCAACGTCCTTTTTAAACATTAAAAGGTTTTTACGCTCTACCTATAAGAGCTTTTAGAATGTGCCTGAATTCCATTCATTGAGTCTATAAAAATGGGGAATACAGTTTAAGCTCGTTTTTTCAGTGTTTAAATGATAGGTTCAGTGAAGCTCTATATTCAGTGGCTGGTCTAGCAACATTACATAAGGATTTCACTTACTACATATATTGACATACTTATTTTGCTTTTTTCACTCTCATTACATCCTTCTTACATGCTTGACTTGAACTCCAGAATGTACAAGATTTGTTAAAAAAACGTTCGCTGATTAGTTGTCCTATTCATTTTGGTCTAGTTAGAGTAAAATAAAATTGCACAAAACTTGTAAAATATGAAATAATATAATAATGCTGGACATATTAACACAGCATCATCTAGCCCCAAAGTTAGCAGAGCTTATGTTATGGGAACTACATGACTGATATATTACTTATATACATATATTTTTTTGTAAATACATACATATTATACATAGAAAACACTCAGATCCCGAGACACATATTTTCATATACAAACATTTGTCCCGCATAACCTTAAAAAATATGTCAGTATTTTTTAAGGTTTTGCGGGACAAATGTAAACAGTGACACTGTAGCGTTTTCCATGCCTTTTGTTTTATTTGATTCATCATCATTTCAACGAAATCAGCAGTAGGTGATTATCTAACATCAAGTAGAAAATAGCATTTTATAAAAAAAAAAATATGAATCATGATCAACTTGAATCGGACGATGTGGTTGAAGAAAGGTCCCTTGACGTACTGATTCATCGGTGGATGAAGGTAGTCCCAAGATCGATTGTCGTGGTACTCTTTGAGGCAGTAAACTTCTACAGGCTGTTGAAGATGATAATCGTAATGTATCGTTGTTCTAGAGTTTCATGTTCTTTGCAATTTTAAAACGGTACATAGTTTTTCGTGGGTACAACTTTCTTGGTGCAATTCGGTAGAAAAGCCTTTTTACACAGCAGTGGAAGATACTTTGCTCTATAGACGACTCCAACTAGAGTTAAGTAAATAAGTATATAAATACCAAAAAAGTCACATATTTTTTATACAACTAAAATGGCGAAAAAGTATGAGACCCATCTATTGGTATGCGGTTACCGTAACCTATGGACGCTTGCAACACCAGATATATCACTCACGCGTTGTCGACCCTGAGACAAAGTCTCACGCGTCGTTCACCAGCACTTATACCCTCCAAACCGGGGCACAGCAATGCGATCATTACTGCTTGGCGGCAGAAATAAGTATCGTGCTAGTACATCCCCGGACGAGTTCTTTACAAAGAGCTTTGCTATTAAAACATAGTCCCTTTATCAACAATACCCCCTGCATCCAAACTAGGATACAGGGGGTATTGAGGGTATCAGAAACTACTTGGTAATTCTTGGAGTAAGCATAAAAAATGATAATTTAAAAATAATACCAAAAGTATGTGACAAATGTTTACAAATTATATTACAAAAACTAAGTAGGTAGATACACCAACCTGAGTACCTACCTATGTATTATCCACTATGCCTGAATTCTTAGAGTTAGTATGAAGATTTAAAATAAGTGTCACTATAGGGAAGGAAGTCCTCAGCTCTATAAACGATGGTCCATGATGCCAGCGCAGTGTAGTGGGCGGAATACCGGATTTCCTAAGATAACACACATTATCGAGGATATTCAAATCAAGGGCTCTCGCTTCACAGGGTGTGAATCTGTATCCGGAACACATAATCTTAACTGTTATCTGTAAAGCCTTCATTATTCACTACTAGTTTCAGCCAGCGGATTCCCTTGCGTAGGTACAAAAAGCAGTATTACTATCTACCTAATAAATTCATAGAAATAATATTATAGACAAAATAAATACAAGGTGCGTCCTTGAAGTTTTTCGTTTCAAATTACTCCGAACCAACACAATCATTTTATTTCGAGACATTAAGGTCTGAAAGGAAATCCCTTTGAGAAATAAAAGCTGGGCAATTTTTGTTTTGAAAGCTTCCTGAAATGGTTAAATGGCGGTCCAGTTTAAAGGAAGCAAATTTTCCCCAACTTACAACGTATTGAAGCCAACGAGTCTCTCAACAAAGTTTAGCGTTTTCAAATTGAGTTATGATCCATCTCTGAGAAAATGAAACCTCATCAGGTTTTAATCTACTTCTTTTATTCAGCCTTGGCCTTGGTTGCGGGTTTGATACCCGCCGCGGGACAATTGTTTGTATGATTTGCAAGTATTCGTCACATGTCTGGGTGTGTTCTATGTATAATGTGAATTTATGAACGAAAAAAAAATTATAAGTGCTATATCTGTCATGGTAATTCCCATAACATAAGCTCTGCTTACGTACTTTGGGGCTAGATGATGCTGTGTGAAAATTTCCAGCATTATCATAAAGTATTATTACTATTTAGAGTGTAGAGGATGTTTTCTGATAATATTCGCGCAACTAACGAGTATATTAAAGTGAAAGATGAGTTTGTGGTAAAGAATAGAAATCAAATGTCTTAAGACAAGTGGTTATCAAAAACCAGAATCAAAACGAAATCTCAAAGCAAAGTGCTCTGTGGCGCAGTGGGCGAAGGCCCGCCTTAGGCGCAGAAGGTTGCGGGTTCGATTCCCGCTGCGGGACAAATGTTTGTAATGTTTGTCTCGGGTCTGGGTGTTTTCTATGTAAAATATGTATGTATTTACAAAAAAAAGGTATATAAGTAGTATATCAGTCATGTAGTTAACATAATACAAGCTCTGCTTAGTTTGGGGCTAGATGATGCTGTGTGAAAAATGTCCAGTATTATTTGTTATTTATTTATTTATATATTATAAAGTTAATTAACATGTATAAAAATATGACATTAAATTACCCTTATTTTTGTTGATTCAATTATTTTACATGAGATAAATAGATTTAAGACGATATTTGCATGATTTAAAGTTAATTTATGGTGATCTCAATATCAATTTAACATCTTTGTACCCCATAGTCGCAATAAATGATTAGATTTGATTTGTTAGTCCACAAATATTCATCACATTCGTAAAAAATAAAATCAATTCAATCAAAAAAAAAAAAAACTATTATTATTAAAATTATTGTAGATTGATATGATTTGGTCACGACTCTCGAGAGTTATCACGGACGGTGCTTACGAGGAAGGACCAAATGAAACGTCAGCAGGAGATTAGCAGATAGTAAAGGATGTGGTATGGTCGTAATAATAACCTTTAATCTAGGGGTGACGTTGACAGCAGTACCTGACATCGCTAACTTTGGTCATCCAATTCTCCTAACCATTGGAATGAGGTGACATATCGACTTTATTTTCATATTCACTTGTATAAGGGCTATGCCAAAAAGGATTAATATTCTCTTAGACTGGTTTTGAAAGGAGGTTTTATTCAGAAAATTATTTTGTTGTTTTGTAGTCAAGATGCCTAACTTGCTTACCTACTTTTTAATTGATCAGGCATCCTACGCCGGCTTTTAAAAATAACTGCTCCTTGTGTTTTGAATCATATTTTGTCCTACCATTTTTGTAAAGCTTCTTCAGTAAAAGTGTTTATTAGCCTACGATCGCCTCCTCGGTGAATTAAAGAATGAGCAATTTACCTATATTATGATTTGAGCAATGTATTCTTATATGTATGTATTAATTGTATATCTTGGTACAATTTATCAGTTTTTTATATCTTTTATATAATGTATTTAAGTATTACTATTATTTTTGTTGTACTCTGCAGATTGCACCATCAGGTTGTTCGTACTTTTATATTTTCCTCACGTTTCTATTCACAAAATAGGTTTTGATAGAACGTCAAATCAAAGACATCCTGGAATACCTCAAGGGATTACTGATATTTTAATTATCTATCATGCGGCACGGTTAATTGTATATCTTGGTACAATTTATCAGTTTTTTACATCTTTTATATATGTATTTAAGTTTTACTATTATTTTTGTTGTACCCATTCTGTGACCTGTGAAAAAGATGTACCGGTAACATCTTTTTCCATAATAATGCTTTCTAGCATTAAGTTCGCCTTTGTTTTGAATAAGATTATTATTATGTACAATATAATTTTCGATATACCTATATATCTAATTAAAATTCGTAGGTATTATAAAGATAGGAAACAGAGATAATATTACATTGCGGTCTTTTCCGCTTTATTGGCAAAAATAGATTAAAACATGAATTCTGAAGCGTAGTTAATAGTTTTTCATGCAGTTTAATGCTACGCAAACTAACAAATAAAGAAAAAAAAAACACTATTGCAAGTTTTTGAGTATGAGCGACGACATTATGGTCTTGTCAATTCAATCATCGTATCGACAATTTTGTATGAAAATTTTGACATTTTGACACGTTTAAAACTTACTCAAGTCAATGTTTAAAATCAATCGACGACATCACACAGAATTGAGCATCACTTTCGTCTTGCTCAGTAACACATATCGAAGAAAAAACAATCTTTGTAGTTGATTTTTTATCAGAATGTAAACCCAAACCGTTATTGTTGATAATGTTTCAATAAAATATCGCAAACGGAATGGTTTCCTCAAGTTTGAACTTACAACATTTTGTTTTGGTTCACTGCCTGGGTAACATACTCCTAGTACAAATCGGCGTTGTATTATCAGGGTCAACTGCAAATTTATGCAAATTGAGTTCGTTTTGTAGCTGTGCGTTGTACACCCGCTGTCGAAAGATAACAAAAGGATGTACTATGGCGCCAGCATGCCTCTCTGGCTTTGGTTAAAATAAATTCCTTGAATAGTATACCGGCGGCATTTATGGTACTTATACCTCATTCTTTTCGAGACGTGGCAAGCCCCTGCCAAGGCAAAATTAAATAACTCGTTCTTGCACGCATAGACAAAAAAGTAATTGATGACCATTTATAGTTTTTGATACATAAAGTTCTGAATAGGTATTAGCCCAGTGCAGATAAAGTTTCAAATGATTTTTTGCAACCGTTAAATACCTATGTGCCACAGTTGGCGAAGGCCCGCCTGAGACGCAGAAGGTTTCGGGTTGGATTCCCGCTGCGGGACAAATGTTTGTATGATTAGCAAATGTTTGTCTCGTGTTTGTGTGTTTTCTATGCATAATATATATTTACAAAAAAAAGGTTTATAAGTAATATATCAGTCATGTAGCTCCCATAATACAAGCTCTGCTTAGTTTAGGGGTAGATGTGAAAAATTTCCAGCATTATTATTATTATTAAAGAGTTAGCAAAATAAATTTGTGAAACCGGCTATGAAATAAACCAATAAAAACCGTTGTTGCATCGGTAAATTAAGTGGCAGTTATTTTATGCTGGCATTTCATGCTCTTTTAGAGAGGGTTTAGGGGAAAATATTATTAACATATTTTTCTCTAAGCCTTCATTACTTCTTTCTTATTCATTACTTTTACTACATTACTTTTTTGATAAAAGGAAACAACTCTTACTTTGCAGAAACAAATTTAGCCGAATGATAAAATTTCGCTATCACAGCATCGCATCATAGGCTCAACAGACTTTCCGATTTGATAGGAGAGAACACCATTTGTACGATTGAATTGGTTCTGCATATTCATTTTGAAATTGAAGCAAAATTAATAAAGTCATGCTAAAATACAATGAGAGTAGTTTTTGTTACGTATCGTGGCATTTACATACACATACGCTACATAATTTGATTTTATTTTTAGGTCGTGCTATATATATTTATTTATTTCATTTTATTTTATGTATGTAATTAAAGATAACCACAAATTAAACTAAGTTTGTTTATCAAAAACGTAGAGAGGGTCAACAACAATATACGAGTAGGTTCATTGTTATATGATTGCGTGTGCGATCTTGGTAGAATTTTATTTGTTCACCTATCCAACCTAGTCATCGAACCTAGTCAACTCTGCAGATCGCACCATCAGGTTGTTCGTACTTTTATACTTTCCTACGTTTCTTTTCACAAAATATGAATGATAGAACGTTTACTTTAACGTCCAAAAACAGCATGGGATACCTCAAGGGATTGCTGATATTTTAATCATCCATTATGCGGCACGGCTCGAGAAAATAACATTTTAAATCCGGGAACCACTTCGATAAAAATCTAATGTTGAATATAATTTTGACCGAAAATTGGCTTCAGTTTTAACAAATAATAACATCCGTTATTTTCATTATTATTAATAAAATTAACATTATTAACTTCCACAAAACATGAAAAATAAACGTGTTTGTACTATAACACGTTACAGTATCTTTTGTTATCAAAACGAGATTAAAAGTAAAAAAAAAAATCAACCCGGAGCAGGCTGTGCGTAATATAGCCAGGGTGCACATTCATTAACTGTGTTGTTCACAGCGCTCATACAATTACGGGTGTCATATGATTCAAATACAGATATGACATCCTGGGATTAGATTAGACGTGATTTCTTACGTCTTTCTAATGATATGTCTAAGAGCCGTTTTGATCTAGAAAATTATGAACTTCGTGGGTCGTTCACCAAGGAGTTTTTTCTATTTATGTGCAATTAACACGTGCTCAAAACGGTAAAAGAAAATATCATTAGGAAAACGACTTGCCCTAGAACAAAAAATGGAAGGCATCGGTTAGTCTTTCAATAAGCGGCGATGGACTTGTAACTGTCACGAGGAGTGCTAACTACTATGAAAAACTTGGACATTTGTGAATTATAATGTTTGTACGTAATGTTGTAAAAGAAACTACCGCCTACTTGGTATCCTCAGACTTGGTATTTATTACGTACTTGGTAAGAATCTGAGTACCTCCATCACGGGGATTACAGTCGTGAAAGTGTTTTGTTTTGTTATGTCTACGGCGTAGGTTTTACGAAATAGCGTAGGCTCCGCGCTACGACGTAGTCGTAAATCTGTTACTCACTAAACACTTTGACTGCGCAACACTTGTCTCGTTATTGCCTGCATCATAGATAGATAGATAGATAAATTGAAAATACTTTATTGCACACCAAATATTTCAGCTTTAATAAATAGTACAAACTTTAACATTGTTGTACAATATTACATATTGCCTGATGAACAAGGATGATGAAAAATAAAAAACATATACACAAAGTGTGTAGTTTTATTAATTTGTAGATGGGTGTTCCATCGATATACAGACGTTTTGTTGCTAAATTAAAAGCTTTTTGTCAATGATCACAATTGTTTCTAATTAGTATTCCTTACAACTACTTTAGTAAAACCACTATATATTTGAAAATTAACAAGCCTCTGCCCACGGCTTCGACCGCTTGGAAAAATTAGCTTATATGTTATTTTAGGTTAAAAACAACGTAAACCTCAAAACATCCATGCTTTTAAATTTATAAATTAATAAGATAGGATATAGGATTATTTTGATAGTACTCAAGTGAGTACTATCAAAATAATCGTACATGTTTCGAAGTTCTTTGAAAATAACAAAGATCAGACAACACACGATTAATAGTTCCTAGTCAATGGTAATGTAACCTTGTATCTTGCAAGCATTACGTTACGTTGTTGAAAAATAAGCAAACTACGTTCGTTGGGACAAATTAGGTATTTTCACACCTATAAATAAGCGGTGTCGTATCTGCTCTAGTTAATTTTAACCACAGGCTCTGCATATTACGATAATGGGATAGTGCTGTACATGGCTCAAAGAATGGGCCTCTGGCGCGAAGCCAGCTTGGACGGTCTGAGCAATTGTCGCCTTATCTTTGCTGTTTCACATCAATTGAAACCCTCTGACAAGATTATAATAGTTTAAACCGGATCGTGACGTCATATAGTTGCAGCCACGGGTCGTGAGCACGATTTGACAATGCGCAGAAGTTTTTTTATTTTTAGGGTTTGATAATACCTATTAAAAAAATGTACGACAACTATATGTTTAAGTTATAGGAGCATCTTTAAATTTTTAAATGTATAAATTCAACGATATAAATATGAATGGTTGAAATGAGATGGTTGGAAGAGGAAAGCCTCGGTGAACGTACTCTGACCAAATTGGAGTAATTCTAGAGAAAGGCCAGGTCAGAAGTACACTAAATCGCCGAATTTGATGAAGAATGTACGATCCTTGGTCTCTGCCTACACCTCCGGGAAACAGGCGTGACTTTATGTATGTATGTAAATATGAAGAGCGACGACCTACGATCAATGCGCAATAGAAGTTAAAATCCTCTTTATAATAAAAAAAAATATTTTTCGTGATTCATGTTTTGAAATCGGAACGTCTTCAAAAGTTAGGCATCGCTGAATGAGAAGATGCGACATTGTCTGTGGAGTATGTTGAAACAGTTTTTTTTTTAAACAATAATGTCTTTTTTAAATGCATTTTCTTTTCAATAAGTTTGGTAAAATGAAGCTTCTTAGCAAGATAAAAATTATATAAGTAGTATCAGTCATGTGGTTCCCATAATACAAGCTCTGCTTACTTTGGGGCTAGATGATGCTGTGTGAAAATGTCTCTTATTATTGATGGAAAGACACGTCAGGGGTATAAAAATATCAAAATTTACTTGTTAGTCTAGCTTTCGAGTTTACTGTCTATCGTATTTCATTTGTGGTAAAAAACCAGTGAAGATGATGACTAATACCACCACTAAACCAGGTTTAAAATAAGGTCACCTTTATAAACTTGGTCAAAGTTCAGCAAGTTTTAAACAGAATTAATACATAAACCAAGAGTTGTCCAAAGCTCAACGTTGACGTTGACTTATTGTTTCTTGTACAAACAATGTTTTGAAGTTGATAAATAAACAAGGATCTGATGGTCGATTTAAGGATCAGTTCAGTGAAAAATTATTCGATGGAGACAATTTTCGAAATCACACCCTTTGTGCGATTATTGAATTTATTATTCAACGGTTTCGTGGTATGCTTACTACTTGCAAAAACGCGGGCATGTACCAAATGTAAGTATGTATTTGAGGATGTCCACCATGGGGTAGACAGTCGTGAGCGTGTTTGTTTTTAGTAGCCTACCTATTGTTAAGCGGTAATCTTAACTTATGGGCGCTTGCATAAGTTAAGAGTGATACATCTAGGGTATCACTCGCGCGTTGCCGACTCTGAGACATAACGAGTGAAAAGTTTCATATGCCTGTTATTTCATCGGCCATACCCTTCATATCGGAACACAGCGATGCGAGCATTACTGCTTGGCGGCAGAAACAGTGGGCTTCCCCGGACCTTCACAAGGAGTTCAACTACTATTGAAAATTAATACATTGTGAATTGTGGGGATGAAACCATCCTATAAGTCACACAAATCGATTACAGAAGACCGCATATTGATCGGATAGTCGTTTTAATTTTATTATATTTTTTTCAAGTAGTTTTCAGTTTCCAGTAGCGGTGAAATAAAATACGTGATAAAAGACTTGTCAAATTCGTCTTTAGGCAGGTCATTATCAATGCCTGAAGTTGTTGCAGATGTCAATACCCCTCCAAAAACTTAAAAAATACATTATTAAAAGACAAAGACTTCTAGAATAAAGAATAAACTTCTAACTCAGAAGGAATAAAACTTCTGATCGCTACTTGTGCGTGACTTGGTCTTAATGATTTGGGGAGATACAATTTTATTTATATATCAACATTCTTGCAATTCTCAGTGGTATAGTGTTGTGTTTGATAGACTTTTTACGCAGAAAAATCTTGTACCGGCTTAAACATAAAAAAAACTCTCACTTCTATTCCCCATATTGTGCATACTCATTACTTAGACATTAAAGGATACCAAGTAGCGGGTAATCAGAGACACGTCCAAACATAACATTTGGCACATGCCCGCGTTTTGCAAGCATTCCAGGTGACATGTTGCAAGCCCATTCCCGTTTATTAAAACACTAACCAACGGCACATGCATTTGAATTTTAGGTTTTAGGGCATGCCGGTTTCCTTTTCCTTAACCGTTTTGAGCACTTGTTGATGCGCACATTCATTAGCGCACAACCGGGTATGAACCCATGACTGCGTATCGGAAGTTGGGGTACCACCCAATAGCCAACGCTCACTACAAAATCAGTGAGTACTGTAAAATTAAAATTACAATCATACATTTTTTTTTTTATTCTTTTAATTTTTTAAGGAGTTTTAGCCAAACAGCGGCTATGCCACCCCTGTAAAAACAAACATAAAATAAACACAACTAAAATAAAAAAAAAACAAAATGAACAAAAAAAAACTACTTACTACAACAAAGAATCCTCCAATGAGGATATGAAGGACAGTAAATCGATACAACATGTTCTAAATATTTACAGTTTAAAATTCTAACACACAAAACCCTAATACCACCATTGCTAATTTCTATAGAATGCATGTGCGTTTTAATAAATCTATGAACTAATATAGCAACACCTCCATAGGTATCAGTTCTGTCTTTCCTAAAAATATTATAGTTACTTATGCGTAAACTAACGTCTGAGTTGAGCCAAGTTTCACTTAATATACAAACTTCTATTTTTTCTTGACAAAGCAAAAGTTCAAACTCTTGTTTCTTGGGCATCAAGCTCTGCGAGTTCCATTGCGCAATATTTAAAAATTGCGCAACGGAACCCACAGGGCCTGATGCCCTGGCCGCAGTTACATTTGAGATGTTGTTATCCATCATAAAAGAGGCCTAATAATTTCGTTAAGACATCTCCATTGCTCATCAACTGCACTATAAAAGACATAAGCTCTTCAAAAAGTAATCTCAACACCTGACTAACCTTCTCCTCAAAACTTTTGTTAGAAAATATTATATCTTTTGCTTTTCTAAATATACCACCAAAATTGATCTTTTTCTTATCATCCTTATCATGCTGGGTTCGTTCACCTGTAGCCGCAGCCGCCATCACTGGTGGAACAGAAAAGTCGTCAACGTTGCGTGATGTAGTTGCTTTCATCGGTCTCCTTTCCTTCCTGTTTTTCTTTTTCTTTCCACGTGCAGGCCCTTTTTTTAATAAACAATCCTCGCTACTGTCCTTTGATTCGTCTTCACTTAGCTCTCTTTCATCATTTCTTTTCAAAATATCTGATTTCTCCACGTGTATCGTAGCTTCAGTTTGTATCACCTTCGATCCAAGGCTTTGACTGTAGGACATGGTTGGCTTAGTGAGCTCATAACTCTTAACGTAAGACTTATTTCCAAACATGAAAACGGATGGTGCGTCCTTTACTGGTCCATTAAACTTACGTGTTTTATTCTCAAGGTACATCGATAGCGTAGTTTTATAGGTACAATTCTCTTGGCACATAATGGATCCGATTTCCCTTTCTTTAAGATAAACAGGGCAAGTCTTACTCAGGGCCATGTGCTTGCCTTTGCAATTAATGCAACGATAGTCCGTCTTCTCACAATTTGCATGCCCACCACCACATTTTGGACAAGATGGCCTTTTTGTTGGACATGTTCGTGTCAAATGACCATACTTCCAACACGAGGCGCACTGTGTCACCGGAAAAGTATAAGGATCTACCTTAAACCTGCAACCATATCCATATATATAGGAAGGCAATGAAGAGCTCTTAAAACCAAAACGTACCGTCTCGCTACTTATCCATTCACCGGCCTCCGACATCCTGTTCAATCTTTTTACGGAGACTATCTTGTGCTCACATTGTAAAGATTCCATCAAACATTCCTCTTTCACATCAAGCTCTAAATACTTCACCACGCCGTAGGTAATGCCAACCTCGCTCGTCTAATAACATCGGTATCCAGACTCCAAAAATGACTTACTCTCGACCAATTTAATTGCATCCTCCTTGCTTTCAAAAATAATGATAACTCTGTAGGGGCTCTTGTATTTTATCTGCATTGCATTTGTAATTCCTTCAGCTTTCAGTAACATAGCCAGCCCAATTTGTTTTGGCAGCAATTGGTACGATGAGACACAAACTTCAAAATAGTTATTAATTAATTTATCGGTACCTTTCGTATTCAATTTTCTGGGCTCATTACGCTTTGTCTTTCTCTGCACGAGGGTGAACTCTTCATCATCAAATACTTGCTCGTCGCTGCTTGTATTATTTCTAAATCGTTTGGCTGGGCGTGACGACAAAGGCACGGGCGGCAGCGGCGCGTCGATCGACAGGGTGCAGTCGATGGCCGGCGCTGCTGCATTTGTCGCCAAGTCGCGGGCGGTCGACTCAGTACTAATTGTCAAAAACTCATCACATTGTTTATTACTTTCAATAATCACGCCCATCTCTTCCTCGCTCAAAATCATGTCACTATTTCTCCTGGACCGAGGTTGCGGTGAGCCGACCTCGGTCTCTTCCATTTTTAAGACAACACACTCAGAAAATGTATTTACGATATTGTCCGTGATAAATTATAGTAGTTTTACAGGAAACTGGGTTCAAAATAACACTTTTATTATAAATTATCTAATTATTTATCTTGTGAAAATTTCAAACAATCCCGCCACAAAATTTTCAAAAATGGACAATCATACATAAACTCACGCCTGTTTCTCGGAGGGATAGGCAGAGACTACGGATTTACATTTGCTACGATTCTGACATACCTACCTCTTTTGTTTCATTCACTCTCATTATATTCTTCACATATGCTCGCCGGTTAAGGGTACTCTTGACCTGACCTTTCTCCAGAACGTCTCCAATCTGGTCAGAGTACGTTCGCCGGGGTCTACCCTTTTCAATTATCCCATTCACGCTTCCATAAGGGAACACATGTTTTTGACGATCTCTGTGGCGCAGTGGACGAATGCCCGCCTGTGACGCATAAGGTTGCGTTCGATTCCCGCTGCGGTACAAATGTTTGTACGATTAGCTAATGTTTGTCTCGGGTCTAGGTGTTTTCTATGTATAATATGTATATATTTACAAAAAAAAGTATAAAAGTCATGTCATGTAGTTCTCATAATACAAACTCTGCTTAGTTTGGGGCTAGATGAAGCTATGTGAAAAATGTCCAGCATTATTTGTTTAAGTTTCGTCAATGTCATTTCGTCCATCCTTTCTATATACCCAAACCACCTTAGCATACCTTTCTATATTCTTATCACTACATCTTCTTTCAATCCACAACACTCTCTTATCACACTGTTTCTTACTTTCTCTACAATTCAAATAAATAATCAATTATAATAAAAAGGTTGATCCATGGCTAAAAAATGAAACATAGATAAATAGATAGATAGATAGAAAATACTTTATTGCACACCAAATAACACATCAGCTTAGTTATTACAAACTTTGATAATGTTGTAAAACGATCTCTACCAGACAACCTTTGGATGGAACGGACTGTAAGAAAGTTTACAAGGGGTTTAATTGGTGTACTTACATACTATGAATATACTATAATATATGCAATATACAATATAATACACAATATACCTACATAGTTATATACTAAAAACAAAACAAACAAACACGCTCACGACTGTCTTCCCCATGGTGGACATCCTCAGATACATACTCAGTGAGTAGATCTTTGAGGATACCAAGTAGGGGGTAGTCAGAGGCACGTCCAAATATTACAATTGGTACATGCCCACGTTTTGCAAGTAGTAAGCATTCCACGTGACAGGATCCAAACCATAGATAGACTAGAAATACTAGACACAAAACATAGATAGACTATTTAATTCCATAAACGATACATTTTGTCTTATAGAAATCGAAGGACAGTATTAACCACCCGAATTTCATAAGTTGTCAAGTTGTTTTCGCAGTGAAGTGGAAGCAGTAGATTAGCATAGTAACTAAGAAATTAGTAAACATGGCACTACATCATAAATTCAAGCGTTGTTCGCAAACATCATAGCTCATTTCCTTGATTGTATAATTTGAAACTACCCTCATCACAAACTATGTCATATAACCAAAACACAGTTCTCATTATGACGACCTCTGTGGCGCAGTGGGCGAATGCCTGAGACGCAGAAGGTTGCGGGTTCGATCCCGCCGCGGGGCAAATGTTTGCATCTCCAAACATTTGTCTCGGGATCTGAGTATTTTCTATGATATATAATATGTATTTACAAAAAAGTATATAAGTAGAATATCAGTCATGTAATTCCCATAACACAAGCTCTACTTACTTTGGGGCTAGATGATGCTGTGTGAAAAATGTCCAGCATCCAGCAGCAGCATTATTATATACAGGGTGTAATCGTTAAGTGTGCACAGGCGATTATTCCGTAACTATTGCAGATATCAAAAAACTTTAAACTGATATCGAAAGTACTTTACCTAATGAGTAAAATGACATTAATAACTTTTTAAAAATAAAACGAGAAATATCCAAAAAAAAATACATTAATCACTCCCATACATTTAGTATGAGATAGTAGAAAGGTTTTAGTTTCCTTATTTTAAGTGGAATAGTACCTACTCATTTTACCCTTGTCATTTTATAATTATGTACGATATGAAGGTATTAATGAATTTCAAGTAGATAAACGTGTAGATTAATTATCTTACCACTTCAAATTTATAATAAACCTTGTTTCAATATTGTATTGATTTGAACTAGCTGAAAAGCAACATACTAAATAAAAACAAAAAGAAAGATACTCTTTGGTGTTCGTTCTAAATTCAAATTCTTTATCGCGGGTTCTCGTTCCCGCCAATTTATTGTATTTTTCAATTTGCGTTAATAATCGTGATTGTTGCATTTATTGATTGAAAAATGGCATATTCCAATACAGAAAAGAGGGACATGTTAAAAATGTACTACAAACATGATTGTAACAATAGGGCGGCCATTATCGCCTACAGAAGAGAGTACCCAGATAGAGAAGTTCCTTCTGGTACGTATTTACGTAAGTTGGATAACAATTTGATAAATTATGGATCTTTTAACAGAAAAAAAGGTTCGAGAACAAGAGCTCCGGAATTTGATAATGACTTAGATAACAATATTATTAACTACGTAGTAGATAATCCACAAGAATCAACGCGTTCAGTGGCCCGATCATTTCCAGTGTCCCACAATTATGTACACAAGTTATTAAAAAAACACAACTTCAAAGCATTTAAGATAAAACCTACTCAAACGCTGCACAATGATGATCCTGCTCGTCGGCTGGTCTATTGCAATTGGCTAGTCAATAATTATGTCAATGTAAGGTCAATTTTATGGACCGATGAAAGTAATGTTTCAAACTGCGGCATTTACAATAGAAAAAACTCGCATTATTGGTCAATTGACAATCCTCGCTTAACTACTGAAGTTAGAGCTCAGGTGCGATTCTCAATTAATGTGTGGTGTGGTATTCTTGGAGATCGGATCATTGGGCCATATTTTTACAGTGGAACCTTAAATGGACAGAGATATTTCTCCTTTGTACAAAACGATATGCCAAGTCTCTTAGAACCAATTCCAGACGATGAAAGAAGGTCGATAATTTTTCAACAAGATGGAGCACCTGCACATAATACAAATGTTGTAATGAATTTCTTACGAAACAATTAAAATGGCTTAATAGCCAATAATAGTGCAACCCCTTAGCCTGCCAGATCCCCGGATCTCACGCCTTGTGATTTCTTCCTATGGGGATTTGTCAAAGACCACGTGTACGCTGAGAGAGTACACAGCCTAGAAGAGTTACAGAATCGTGTACGTCGTGCAATTGCTTTAATTACTCCGCAAATGTTAAGGAAAGTTCATTTAGAAACTGTAAATAGAGCTCGTCATTGTATTGCACAAGGAGGACGTCACTTCGAACATATGCTTTGAACACAAAATTTTGTACTTACTAAGAAATAAAATGTATGGGAGTGATTAATGTAATTTTTTTGGATATTTCTCGTTTTATTTTTAAAAAGTTATTAATGTCATTTTACTCATTAGGTAAAGTACTTTCGATATCAGTTTAAAGTTTTTTGATATCTGCAATAGTTACAGAATAATCGCCTGTGCACACTTAACGATTACACCCTGTATATGGGTAAGTATATACAGTATGCCCCTCAGTTTCTGTATCTTATTTGATAATTTCATGGTGTTCCTTTAATTTGAGATACTATATTATTGAGGAGGAATTGATCCTTGAGATTTCCCCTTTCGATTGTTATCATAAAAATGCAGAATTATTTTTTCTTTTCATTTAGCGGGTTTGCGTTCTCGCTAGCTACAAATATTTGAATGTAGTATTACTTAGTTTAAGAAATAAAGGAAAGTCTTGATAACGTAAAAAAATCTTATCTTAAATATTTTTTAAAGTACTTGTTTTCCATGTAGCATGGCAAAGGGAACACTGAGGTGTTTATTGTGTGGGTTGAGTAAGATGTTAAATCTTCATATTTTATGAAATTAACACAAGACCGCTCGACAACGTCAGTAACAGTTAATTAACTTGGAATTCAAACCGTGACATCAACTTTCGGGCCCAAGTTCGGAACCTATCAAAGGATTTCGACGGTCTTTCGAGAGGTTTTCTTTAGATAAACTTATTAAAAACAAATTAGAATCTACCACGGTGCTGTTTTTCAGCAACATTAGAAAAAGAAAACTTAATTTATATTTTTGTTAAAAAAGTCTGCTTTCATGTTGTTATTTTTCAATATTATAATGTACATAGCAGATGACCCAAAGGAATTATAATGATGATGATTTTATGGATTCAGATTGATTCAGAACAGAAAATAAGATAAGGATTTTCAAGATTAGGATGTGTACGAGGGGTACAAGCTAGAGCTGTAGCAAACCGTATGTATTCGTTACCGAGTAACGGGTACATCGCATAACTCGAAGTACCGAAACGTTACTCAAAAAATCATTTCAGTTTGATACAAAATACGAGCGAACAAAGTCATACTGTAAGCGACGCGACTTGATGCGATGCTTCATACAAGTGCTTCGTGTTGATTCTCTGGGTGTTTTCTATGTATAATATGTATGTATTTACAAAAAAAAGTATATAAATAGTATATCAGTCATATAGTTCCCATAATAAAAGCTCTGCTCTACTAAATGATGTTGTGCGAAAAATGACCTGCATTATTTATTTATTTAATGAGTGCTGATGATTTAGTAATGAATAAATAACGGTATACAATTTTCGTTACTTTTACAGCTCTAGTACAAATGTTTCTCGACACGCTGTATTAGGCTCCTGAAGTAGTCTCATATCTCCTAAAGTTGTGATTGGAAATCTGTTGAACCAATCTAGTAGACAGTTCCTATTCCGAAAGCTATTTGCTATATTTCATATCTTTCTAGGCTATTTTGTTGATTGAAGTTTCTGGGACGATATAATTAGTCACAAAGAAAAATAATACCATTATTTATTTATTAAAAAAAATATCAGAGCTTTTGCAATCACACACAAGTATTTTTAAGGATAGGTTAACTACTAACACTGCTAGTTTACTGTTTTTTAACCGACTTCAAAAAAGGTTTTTAAGTCGGCTGTATTTTTTTTAAATAGAGTATGTTTGTTACTTGATATCTTCGCCAATTATTAACCGATTTTGATGATTATTTTTTTGTTGTCTAGATAATGATCGCGAGGTGGTTTCATAAAAGTTTTATCCCTTAGTGATTGATATTTTAGTCGTAAAACTAAAAAAAAAATGATTATATTTTGGAATCACGACTAGCCTAAACATTTTTTGGGGGCGATTTTACTTTTGTTTTTATTGTATAGAGTGTTATTCCGAACCAGCAAAATAATGTAAAAACGTCAGGATAGAAACCGTTAACTTGGGACTGCAAACGTTTCGCGGATATCGCGATTTCATTAATATTATTCACTTTCCGTTATCTGAGGTCGGTTTTGTCTTAAATTATTCAAACTGGTTTCGTGGCTGGAACTCGAATGGTCACCATTTCAAACGGACGACGCAATGCAGGAAGGCTTCACGCCGGAAAGTCGGTTCTAATTGTTAGTGTTTTTTGATGAGAAACAATTTGTTACTTTTTGTATTTTTTTTACCAAATTCTAAAAGAAAATAAGTGTTTCCTGGAAGATATGAGTGCTGCAGGAATCGAGTCGATTCATGCAGCACAAACACGTAAAAAACGTATAATATTATGGTTTGACAGAGATCCCTCAGTCCCCATTTAGTGGTAAATCAATCAAATCCGGAACGGAACACGAAACAGATTGTGCTTGTCATTCAGAACAGGACGATGATTTGTGTTTCTAGAATCTGCGTACCAGAAAAATAGCAATCTTAAAGCGGGAGTAGAAAATAATTATTCATTTTCATTTCCACAAAACAATAAGGGGTAACCAAGGCTTATAATTAACATTTATAAAATAATAATCTAAAAGCGGGAGTAGAAAATAATTATTCATTTTCATTTCCACAAAACAATAAGGGGTGACCAAGACTTATAATTAACATTTATAAAATAACAATCTAAAAGCGGGAGTAGAAAATAATTATTCATTTTCATTTCCACAAAACAATAAGGGGTGACCAAGGCTTAAAGTATGAAAATTTATAGGCCCTAATTTTTGCGGTAGTGCTGTCGATCAGTCCACACTTTCGTCTGTAATCGTTGACAACCTATTACCCAAGTTCATCGTCACCGCCACCTCCCGCCACCGCGCCAATTGGGTGAAAAGGCCCGGTCAACCTGATGCGGTGGCGATGGAAAAGGTTTATCAAGTGGTTGTCAATGTACTAATTACCACCGCGTCAGGTTGTACGGACCTTTAGTTAATTATTATTTCATTAGAGGTATAAATTCTCTTCTTAATGGGATGTCTTTTTTTCTATTTATAGCGGGGTAAGTATTTTCCTATTCACTGAGCAAAAAAAAAACTGAAAAAACAAAGTTTTAGGAGTTTAAAGTTAGTTTTTATTCTATAAAGCAGTAGGTTTCACTCGCCTTATGTATAAAGAAAATGCTTGCTGATTTCCTACTATGGTCCTGCGCCAAATTTGGCAGAAAATCAAACCGGTCAGTTTGTGGCAGCATCACAGCTACATAATACAACCTCAATGAGAGGACCGTGCCAAGAGCTTATCTTTGTTTTGGAAAATAAAAACATGATATAGGTGAATTAGTGGGAAATATATACGCTAGTCCAGGATATTGTATCTATGTATAATATGTATGTATTTACAAAAAAAAGTATATAAGTAGTATAATCAGTCTTGTAGTTCCCATAATATAAACTCTGCTTAGTTTGGGGCTAGATGATGCTGAGTGAATAATGTCCAGCATTATTTATTATTATAATTATTTATTATTGAGCTATTTCATCCTTAGTCATGCAGATTTTTGCAAACAATACATTACTCCTTTGCACCAACGCAAGACAATGAAAGAATGAATGAAAATACTTTATTGTACACCTTAAACAAATAACATAACACAAAAAATCTTATTCTTAAGAAGGTACAATGGGCTGTCTTATCGCTTAGAAGCGATCTTTTCCAGACAACCCTTGGATAGAGAGGATAATAAGAGACTGTTGAGTGGCGGGGGTGTACATAAAATAATATTAACGTATACAAACATTTATTCATACAACTATGTATGTACAAGTAGGTATATACAAAAATACAGATAAATAGAAACCGTCTTCAAAGAACAAGGAGCAGATAAAAAGTCCAATACGATTTTTCTTCCCTTATTTTTCCACCCGAAGAGATGGTATTTTTAAATAAAATTTATATGGAATTATGTAGAGTGGCCTACACACTAAAACAGGGATAATTAAAATTGGTTCACAGTTGGCGCAGAAATCGCTTAAAATAGACAAAAAAAACAAACGAACTGAGAACCTCCTTTTTTGGAGAGTAAAAAAAGTAGTTATATTAGCTTCTTTCTTGCCAAATGGTCCAACTGAAATGTCCACTTCGCTCTCTTATTTTAGGTTCCATCCAGCAACTTAGACAAGTAGTGCTCGCAACCGAAAAAGATAACAGAGCGCTAATAAAATAATGACGACCACTGTGGCGCAGTGGGCGAAGGCCCAGCTGAGAAGCAGAAGGTTGCGGGTTCGATTCCCACTGCGGGACAAATGTTTGTAATGTTTGTCTCGGGTCTGGGTGTTTTCTATGTATAATATGTACGTATTTACAAAAAAAATATATATAAGTAGTATATCAGTCATGTAGTTCCCATAACACAAGCTCTGCTTACTTTGGGGCTAGATGATGCTTTGTATAAAAAGTCCAGCATTTAAAAAAATATATATATATGCACGGTTTATTATGTGCATTTGCTTAGCGTATGTAGACGCTGTTGGTTATTTGTGGATAGTTCTTGCTGTTAATTAGCATAGCTCAAGTCAGAGCGTTCATGCTTCTGTTCCAAGCATCACATAACATGTCAGATAATATAAATAATCCAAGTCTATATACCTACATCTAAACAAATTGACAGAAATAAAAAATGTGCAGCTAATTAAGAATAAGAGCGTTTCTTGTCTTGAAGCCGTGTTGGCCTAGTGGGCGATACCTCGACTTCTGATCCGCAGGTCGTGGGTTTGAACACGGTCGTGCGTAAAATTTTTGAACTCGAAAAATGTATGTTCACATTAACAAGTGCTCAAAACGGTGAAGGAAAACACCGTGAAGAAACCGGCATGTACTAGAACCAAAAATTCGAAGGCCAACAGTTAGTATTCCAATAAGCGGCGATGGGCTGTCACGTGGAATGCTAACTTGCAAAACTTGTAATGTTTGGACGTGCCTCTGACTACCCCCTACATAGTATCCTCAAAGGGTTACTCACTGAGTATATATCTGAGGATGTCCACCATGAGGAAGACAGTCGTGAGCGTGTTTTTTTATGTTTTCTTGTATTGAAGGTGCGAGCATTGAAAGAATATAAAAAACTTGCATATTGTAAACGATTTGTACGATATACGCATGTATACGCGATTATCGCCTCATCTTTGAATAGTTTTATCAACTGAAGATTATCGCATAATCGCTTGCATATTCTCGCCACAAGGCGCGCGAGAAACTCTCTCCATGCAAATGGCCATTTCAAACCAAACAATTATATTATAGTTATATATCAAAAGAAAAGTTTTATTATATGAAAATCGTAGTCCCATAGTAGAATTGTCTTTTTGAATCGCCACTTGTAGGGATTTTTTGATTGTTTCCACAATAGTCAGAATTTAAATGCAGCGAGCCAAAGTTCACAAAGCGTTTGTCCATACTTGATCCAATTCTCTTTTAAAAGTTTGTCTTTGAGTGCCCGAACGAAACGTTTTATTTTGCCTAGGCTGCTCAACCTGAACGAGTTCTAAATAGTTCTGGATAGTAGCACTATGTATGACTTCTTTTTCATTTAAAGTTTAATTATCATAGTTTTTTTGTTGCATAAATCTAATTTGAAGTTGTTAAAGTATTCTTAACATAAATATGCGAAACGTGACGAAAAAAAATCATCATTGTCATCAACAGCTCGTACTCCACTACTTCCCCAAAGAGTGCTATGGCTACCCTCATTCACTGATTTCCCTAAAACATTGATCATGTCATCGGATGGCGGGCCTGCCTATACTGCGATACTTGCGATGTCGCAAGCAAACCTCGTGGATCCGTCTCAAATTACAGCGAAGCTTTTGATGTTAGTTTCAATACAATATTGGGACAGTTGAGGCAGCACGGCAAAGTAAAGAAGCTAAATCGGATTACGATTTTCAAATAGAAAACGACTATTTCATAGATAAAGACTTAATACTTAATGCTATATTTTTTTTTTATAAGCAGCAGTGGGTTTGCAACCTGTCCCGTCTAATGCCAACTACTTGCGTAAAACAAGTAAAAGCCCGTAAAACACGGGCATGTACCAAATGTAATGATTTGACGTGCCTCTGACTACCTCCTACTTGGTAACCTCTAAGTTCTACTGCTCAAAGATCTATCGCAATGGGAATCTGAGGTTGTAACGTAACCGTGTTTCTTTTTTAATTACCACTATGTCTTAAAAAGTCTACTTTTGACTAATATGGTTAATTTATTTTACATTTATTCATACAACTATGTACAAGTAGGTATATACAAAAAATACAGATGAAATAGCTAGCTATCTAAAGACCGTTGCAAATGATCTATAGATAGCTCAACTGATCCAGATTAATACCAGGCGGAAGCGTTCCCAAAATACTGGCCGCATTGCCACGCTGAATGGCAATGCTAATGCGTTGACCCAGCTCTCTTGTAGCTTCGACCAGTCGCCCTAAAAGAATTTTGAAAACGCGTAGAAACCTCACGGACCCGGAGTCTCAACCCCAAAAGGCTCAAATATGGTTAATTATTTTAATTTTCTAGTACGAGTAAGTATCCATTTCAACCTCGTTAATTCCTCTCATCGCACGTTTCAAAATTCAGTTTCTAACTCCACTTTTCACAAAATACCATAATTCAGATACTTTTAAAACTGTTACAATCCACGCTCAATAGTAACGAGTATAAAACGAGAATAATCACTTGAAAACAGAAGGAGTTCATATGAACAGATAATCGATAACACGATTCTCGGGATATCTCTGCTTATGCAGAGTAAGGGGACAATTAGAGAATGCAAACTGCAGAGGTCGGACATCGTCGACTAATTACATTTGCCTCCTACCTTGCACACAAATATTACTCCGTACACTGTAGGGTTGCCATTACAAAAAAGTTATCAGACCAAATCAGTTCAAAGATCTATTAGACCGAAGAAGCCGGTGGATGGAAGCCTAAAAGCCTTGTGAGTCCCGATATTTCGGCACAGTTGCATGTACCATGGTCACGGGAGGAACTGAAGTATTTGCGGGTTTTGAATGTAAGTGGTTGTCTGACACCAAACCGATCCAACATCTTTCTCACTCTTTAAACTCAAACTCACAAAACACAGTAAATATTCCGTTTTTTAGTAAAAAAAATAGGTACTGGATGTATGGCAACCCTACCTGGGTGCGATGCACCTATTGGGCGGCAGTAATTGCTATTGTAGATTGGGAGTGTATGGCACGAGGAATAACAGTTTGTGATTCGATTTCGACAAAATTCGGATTCCAATGAATTGAACCTATCTGTCCTCTCAAATTGAGTGTTCACTATCGAAGACACTGAAAAAATAAACAGATAAAATAAACATGCATAGCCATGATTTCACACTGAGATTTTCTGTGTCGTTGGTATCAGGAGTTACGAGTACCACAATATCATTATTATCACAAATACCCCCGGTATACATATCACAAATAATCTAACTGAAGTCTATAAATCAGTGCGTGTTCCCAGTTATGGCATAACATGACATCGCTAACTAGTTGCCTTGGACATAAATTCAAGGTCGTGCAGCAAGTTCAATGCTGAACATAAACTTCTCCAACGTGTATCACGTCGAAAGATCTTAGGCTAACACCATTCAATAACTTTACGTAACTTTTAAGATGTCATCGCATCGGTCCATCGGGCTAAAGGGCTGATATTGCGTTGTATAAGCTCATCCTACGGGCATAATTATTGATATATAATAGATGAACGACTTAAAAGATACCTTACTAAAATTTACCATCAAAACTGGTTTCCAATTGTTGCAATGTTTAATTGCAAAATGCTCAAAACTTTTCAATAAAAAATGTATCCTCAAAAAAAAAAGAGTTTATTAGCATCTACTGGGTGAGCGTGTTTAGCATAGGTTGCAACTGCGTTCACCATCAGGTGAGGTTTAACCAAACGCAAATCCATAAAAACATTTTGCTCGTTGTTTTGTGGCTAGTGATTTCTGTAAAAAACACTATGTCACTAATGCCCAGAACTGAATTCCAATAATAATGTTCACACCCCAAAATGCTCACAATCACAAACACAACACTTCCGGAAAGCAATTCGAAAACACTTCCGACATCATAAGTGCAAAACAAACTAACGAAATTACCCAGCGACCACACAAAACAAAGGCCACGCTTCTTCGCTGGCACCTTCTCACTAATTACCTTATTTACCTAAAGGCTATATCACTTCTGGACAACAGCTAAACTCACTCCTATTTTAAGCTCCGATATACGTTTACAGCAGGCATTGCAAGACCACCATAGACTACACTATGTATTATACACTATGAATTGATGTAGGTATCATAGTGTGTTATTATTATAATTTATCCGTTTGTGTACACGTTCCCACCAATAGATTATAAAACTTTATTATCATCGCAGATTTACGAATCTGCGATGACACTAAAGTTTTATAGTTAACAATAGATAACTGACCGTCGTAGCAGTCAGTTGTCTATTGCTGTGAAAGCAATAAACGGCTGGGAGTGTGATAAAGATTCACAAAAATATTTTACCATTATTTTTTTGGCCTGGTCCAGTTGCTACTGTAGTAGAACGAACAAATCTAGTATTCTCGTCCTAAGAACAAGTCGTCCAAGTATTTACTTCATATTATCTTTAAGGTCCTATTTTCCGCCTCCTTGTTTGGCTTCCATAAGAGCAGTTAACAATATCATACGGGTAAGTACGGTGAAATTGGCTCAATTCCAGTGCCATTTTATCCTGTTTAAGGGAGTTTCTATAAATACTGAGTGCGTACCTAATTGACACATTGTTTTTAAAATAATTACCTAACTTGTGACGCAGACTGCCTTAATCATCATCATCGACAGCCTATGTAAAGTACTATCTGAAAAGTACTTATATTTAAAGGCTATGTATTATATAGGATTAGTGGTAACGCCATCTATGAGTTCAAGTAAGGTTACTCACTCCCTTATCTGCTCCCTTATCACTTCTATTACCTTTCCTAAATGAATATCGTGCGCCCGCGCCGGTGATGACGGAACCTGCATCGCACCGCCGTCGCTAGAGGTCGCTATTGTAAAAGCGGCCAAATGTCAGTGTCGTCTATGACCTCAACGGAAGCAGTCGAAAAAGCTCTCCGCCGTGTACCGCTAACCGCAAGCGAATTATCGCAGTTTCCGCAAAATATAAACAATCTGTGCTAATAAGGACATTAGGATAGTCCTCAAACCCGCCCTATGGTGTGCGCTAAACTACCGCAGCTCTGGTGAACGTGGAAGTGATTACGTGGGCAGTGTGGTCCTGTTGAGCGGTCTTACAAGCTGGTTTCCAGGATCTAAGGTCAGTGCGCACGATTCCTAGTCTTTCCTCTCCATCAAGAGTACCTTTACGAGCTCTGTGAGCTATCGAAGGCGTGAAGCTTACAGGCGCCACCATAAGTGGTCCTTCGAGCCGGATTGTCCATTCTTTATAGCCCGCCCTTATTAGAATACCTAAATTACTGGTCTAATAAGTTTATTTACCGCTGTTCCTACGAAGTACATTGCGTATTTCGAGTGATTTTGTTATTTTTTTGTCATTGTGACGTATCCCGCTTACGACATTGTGTCGTAAAAATCCGACAAAATCATTTTAATCCCGCAACATTTCATCTAATTGTATGTTTCTTTATACTTTAATGGTGTTTACATATATGTATCGATAAATTATTGCATAATTATTTGAAAATATTCATTATAATTTGTTTCCATCGATTATTTAACTACCCGCAAGTTACCGTTCGGTTTTCATTAGCCATTTTGTACGCTTTGCATTGTAGGTCATTGTGCCCGGCCGGTAGGGATATAACCCGACCTCTTTAGCTAGGTTACAGCCACCGCGTCATTTTTAACGCTACTAGTTGCAATTGTATTTAGTCCCGTAACTGTTAGATAACATAAAGATGACGACTACAAGGTCGGCTTCTAAAAAAGCCGAGGATGATTTTCTTGACAGTTCGGATAATCAGGATTCCCAGCTGTTAATATTGCAGGCTAAAAGGGAAGTTATTTTTGAATTGATTCAGAGTATTTACGATTCATCTTCGAAAGTAGAATTGAATGTTTCGAAGAGAGAAAACTTTCTCGCTGAAAGTGCTAATATAGACACTTTACGTGGTGATTACCTAAAGCTGTTGGACGATTACAACACGCGTTTATTAGTTGTCGATCCCGCCGCAAAACCTGACTTTAAATGTTTGTTTGCTTTCGAACAATTATATAGCCGCATCAAAAGATTGCAAATGCAGTTCTCAACGCTATCAGCTGGTGATAGTGTTGTCAAACCGGTTGCACTCAGCAAAGATAAGCCTAGATTACCTCCCATCGAGTTGGTTACTTTTGCAGGAGACATTCGTAAATGGCCAGTTTTTTATGCCTGTTTTAAGTCGACTATCCATGATAATCCAACCCTCACCGATGCCGAAAAATTATATTATTTAATAGGTAAACTGTCAGGTAAAGCTGAAACTCTGTGTGCAGGTATTACTCCTTGCGCAGAGAATTATAATCTTCTTTTGCAAATGCTAATTGAAAAATATGAAGATAAGCGAATGGTAGCCACCGCTTATCTAAATCAGATGTTCGACTTCAAGCCTTTAGGTACTGCGTCATCTAGTAACTTTGATCTGTTTACTGAGCAGTTTATCAGTGCAGTCCGCGCTCTGAATAATTTAAAAATTGAAAAATTAGACGAATTAATTCTAGTACATATTGCTTTAAAAAAGTTAGATTCGACCACAGTTCGCGCTTTCGAGCTGAGTCTTGGTTCTCAAGTACCTACGTTTAGCGATCTTGAGACATTCATAAAAAATCGTGCGAAAGTTTTTGAACGCACGAAATCCGCAGCTGCTACTGGTCCCACCACTAGCAAACCTACTTCGACATATAAAGTCGAACGCGTTCAGCTGAAAGAAAGCAATATGTCTAAACAACCGCCGAAATATCACGCTTATATAAACACTGTTGATTCTGCTTCTAAATGTTTGTGTACAAATGTAACGCATCAGCATTTATTTAAATGCCCTGAATTTCATAAATTGACCCCCGCAGAACGTTTTAGAATCGTTAAGGAGAACAGCGCATGTGTAAACTGCCTTAGCATAAAACATCGGGTCTCTTATTGTAAGTCAGATATGACTTGCCGCTCTTGTAAATCTCGCCACCACAGCCTGTTGCACTTTGAGTCGAGAATCGAACCCGCACCTCTCGCCGCAGCAGCTGGTCCACGTATTGATGGCATGCGCGCTTCTAGCAGTGCGATTACTGATAAGGCCCCCAGACCCGCAGCTCCCGAGCACACGGACGTAGCATTGTGCTCGACATCCATTGCTCCATCGAATCAACCCGCGTTATCTGAGTCGGTTCACAACGAGCAATGTACCGTGCTACTTGCAACTGCTCAGATCGTAGTATATGATGGTAAGGGTCGTAGGCATTTGTTGAGATGTATTCTAGACAGTGCCTCTCAGAGCCACTTTTTATCTAGGGAGGCGTGTAATTTGTTAGGTATCCAAGTTCATAACGCCGAACGTACTATTATTAAGGGGTTCGGTGGTTCTGAGAAAATAATAAACTCAAGTTCCGTAAACTTGGAATTTTATTCTCGCTTTGATAAAAACATTAAGTTTAATATTTCACCGCTGGTAGTTGATGAAATTACCGACCCGCTGCCTAGTGCTGTGGTAGATACGTCTGTCCTATCACACTTGCACAACTTACCGCTCGCGGACGAGACTTTTGGAACGCCAAACAAAATAGACGTTTTGATAGGCGCGCCTCTCTTCGCGCATTTATTATTGCCTGACGCGACTCAAGCATCTGACGTCACGCAGGCCCTGCAACCGCAAGCCATACGTACGGTATTGGGATACGTAGTCATGGGTTCCGTACCTACAATATTTTCCCGCCAGGCTTTGACATGCTGCCTAGTGCAGGAGCATGGTCTAGATAATCTTATTAAAAGATTCTGGGAGCTCGAAGAGCCTCCCTCCGCGCCGCTCGTTCTGCGTCCCGCTGACGCGGAATGTGAAGAATTTTATAAATGTACTACAACCCGCGATCCCACTAGTGGTAGATACACTGTTGGCCTACCATTCTGTGAGGATATTTACTCGTTAGGTAAGTCCTACGAAACCGCACGACGGCGCTTTTTGTGCCTCGAAAAAAAGTTAGAAGCTTCGCCTAACTTAAGAACCGCTTACGATGGCGTGATTAGGGATTATCTAAAGAAAGATTATATTTCACCCGCACCTCCAGATATATCAAATGACTCATCGCCAATCTATGTAATTCCGCACCACGGAGTAATCCGTGAAGATAAGACGTCGACTCGTCTCCGCATAGTTCTGGATGCCAGTTGCAAAACCAGCTCCGGAATTTCACTGAATAACATTTTGCACCACGGACCGAACTTGCAAGGAGATCTATTTCAAATAATTTTAAATTTCCGCCTTTTTGCCATCGCTATGACAGCAGATTGCCGCCAGCAATTCTTGCAGATTGCCGTTCGTGAATGTGACCACCGTTATCAGTGCATACTGTATCGATTCAATCCACAGGATCCGCTGACTCTTTATCGATTCAAACGCGTTTGTTTTGGATTAGCCTCGTCCGTGTACCATGCAATGCGCACGGTCAGACAGCTGATCGAGGATGACGGCACTAAATACCCTCTCGCTAGTGATATAGCTTCTTCATGTATGTATATGGATGACGTAGTATTTTCTGTGAAGAGTGAGGAGGAGGGGGTATCTGTTTCTAAGCAGCTAATCGAATTGTTCAAGGGCGCACAGTGGGATTTGGTCAAGTGGAATAGTAGCTCTCGCGCTGTTTTAGATAGCATTCCCGCTTCGCATAAGCTACCCACTGAGATTGAATTTGATAAATCAGTGCAACACAAAATATTGGGTTTGCATTGGTCGACTAATTATGACGCATTTTACTATAAAATAACACCCCCCGCAGATGAGACGTGCACTAAGCGCTCCATCCTATCTACTATAGCCCGCCTGTGGGATGTTATGGGTTTCGTAGCACCCACAGTTCTTTTCGCCAAGCTGTTAATAAAAAAGTTGTGGCATTTAAATTTGGATTGGGACGATACGCCGCCGCCCCACATTATAAAAATGTGGAACCAGTTTCGCGCCGAGCTACCAGCGCTAAATGAGCTACGCATACCGCGTCACCTTGGCGTGTTCGCAGAATGCATTGTCACCCTAGTGGGATTCTCAGACGCCAGCGAACATGCTTATGGTGGCGTAGTTTACTTACATGTCAGTTCCGACAGTGGTAACACGGTTCGTTTGGTTTGCGCCAAGTCTAAGGTCGCACCTACCAAGCCGCTCACAATCGCACGACTGGAGCTCTGCGGAATAGTCTTGCTCTCTAAGCTATTGCGCACAGTGCTAGATAATTATGCTAGTCGCCTCCCGATCCAAACATACGCTTTCACCGATTCTAAAGTCGCTTTATATTGGGTTAAAAGCTCGCCGCACAGGTGGCATACTTTTGTTTCAAACCGCGTGGTTCAGGCAACGGAAAATATTCCAGCTGACCACTTCTATCACGTTTCGGGTACTGAGAACCCAGCTGACTGTCTGTCGCGTGGAGTCACGCCACAGAATTTAGTTTCGCATCCTTTATGGTTACATGGGCCTTCGTGGATAAAACTTGATCCGTCTCAGTGGCCCCTCCGCACACTCAGCGGCCAGCCTGTCGAGAACATGCCGGAACAAAAGGTGCTGTCCTTTGCTGTATGTACGCCTGTGGCAGAATCTGCAGTTTATGATCTTGCATCACGCTTATCATCGTGGTCTAAACTGCTGCGCATTCTTGTATACGTTTTTACGTTCGCTAAATTATTAACCCGACGCGTTACTATTGCAGTAACAGCTGATCAGCTTCAATTCGCTGAAAATAAATTAATACTCGCTATCCAAATGAAATATTTTACAGAGGAATTTGACAACCTACACAAAAATGAATCGGGCTCTCGTGTCTTCAACAAGTTGAGACCTTTTATAGACAACAACGGACTGATTCGTGTTGGTGGTCGTCTTGTCAATTCCGGTCTGGCTTACACCCAGATTCACCCGCTGTTATTACCGCGCAGTGACCATACTGTCAACATGCTGATAGATTATTATCATTTAAAATACCTACACGCAGGTCCAGAATTATTGATGTCGCTTCTTCGGCAAAAGTACTGGATCCTTTCCGCGCGCCGCATTGTGAGACAAAGAGTCCACATGTGCAATACCTGTTTCAGGCATAACCCGCGTCCTACTTACCCGCTGATGGCTGACCTACCTGAATGTCGCACACGCCAAGCAATTAAGCCTTTTACGCACACAGGTTGCGATTACGCCGGCCCAATCGCGTACACTCCAATACGACGCCGTGGAGTGCACAGCGAGAAGGCTTACCTGTGCCTATTTACATGCTTGACAACGAGGGCTGTGCACATTGAAGTCGCCACCGACCTCAGCACCCCCAGTTTTCTTGCCGCTCTAAAACGATTTCTCGCGCGTCGTGGTCCTGTTCAAGTAATGCACTCGGATAATGCTACTAATTTTAGAGGAGCCAACGCCTATTTACGCGATTTATATAAATTCTTAAGTGACGAATATCGTCCTAAACTAGAACACGAGCTAGCTGAGAATCGTCTTAGCTGGTCGTTCATAAGCCCAAGATCGCCACATAAGGCTGGTGCTTGGGAAAGTATGATTAAAGTAGTAAAAACGCACCTGTACCGAGTAATCGGTCAGCAACTTCTTTCTTATGAGGAACTCTGTACTGTCCTCACTCAAGTAGAGTGTTTATTGAATTCGCGACCGCTGACAGTACTGAGTTCTGACCCCGCGGAGCCTTCAGCTCTTACGCCAAGTCATTTCTTACATACCGCGCCTTTATGCTCTATACCCGCGCCTGAAGTTGAGTCTGACAAGCTCAGTCTTCTTCAAAGACACTCGCTACTGGACAAGTTAGTTCAGTCCTTTTGGCAGAGATGGAGGATGGAATATCTACATGGATTGCAGCTTAGGCAGAAGTGGAATACGCATTCCACGCCTATCACTCCCGGTATTGTAGTGGTCGTGATAGAAGATAATGTTCCTACTTTAGCCTGGCCATTGGCGATCGTAGAAAAGGTCCATCCATCGAAAGATGGAGTAGTCCGCACTTGTACGATAAGAACCGCGAGCGGTACGATCCTACTTCGTCCGGCCGTTCGCATATGTCCTATACCGCGTCAATAACCTTGTAAGAATAATTATCTAATTTATAGTTTATAAGTATCTAATTTATCAATACATGTAACACCGCTTATCTATTCAATATTATATTCCCGCAGTCTTTTTGTGATGAGCTGTTCTATTGCAGAATTTAGTCTCATCATCAGTTTATAAATTTAACTTTCTCAGTTGTGAGTTTTTTCTATGAGATATTGGGTTTCATCCTAGTCTCCTCTTACGCTATGAGATATTAGGGTCATCCTAGTCTCAATTTATGATTGCCTTTTTATGGTGACCCATCAAGGGCGGGCGGAAATGGTAAGGCCATCTATGAGATCAAGTAAGGTTACTCACTCCCTTATCTGCTCCCTTATCACTTCTATTACCTTTCCTAAATGAATATCGTGCGCCCGCGCCGGTGATGACGGAACCTGCATCGCACCGCCGTCGCTAGAGGTCGCTATTGTAAAAGCGGCCAAATGTCAGTGTCGTCTATGACCTCAACGGAAGCAGTCGAAAAAGCTCTCCGCCGTGTACCGCTAACCGCAAGCGAATTATCGCAGTTTCCGCAAAATATAAACAATCTGTGCTAATAAGGACATTAGGATAGTCCTCAAACCCGCCCTATGGTGTGCGCTAAACTACCGCAGCTCTGGTGAACGTGGAAGTGATTACGTGGGCAGTGTGGTCCTGTTGAGCGGTCTTACAAGCTGGTTTCCAGGATCTAAGGTCAGTGCGCACGATTCCTAGTCTTTCCTCTCCATCAAGAGTACCTTTACGAGCTCTGTGAGCTATCGAAGGCGTGAAGCTTACAGGCGCCACCAATTAGTCTAAAGTGCGCCACAACGATCATTACTATTTGAACTGGGAAAATATTCTAATCTTCCATTTTTTCGGCCGTCTCGAAAAAACTGGTTGCAATGGAAATTTATAATCGTCACCAACAGCTCTTAGAAGTCCACAGCTGGGCTTGGGCTACCCCAAAAAGTGTTAAGAAGAGATATCATGGGCCACCTCCAGACGAGTCATCGGTCCACCGGGTCTTTCTACACAGCGTTGTCGCCCATGTGTCGTACCTACTTGCATGGGTCTGAGTGACATACGTATGAGTAGTGATTTACCTCTCAGTTGATGGAAAATCGATTTGCAAAAGCTGGATTATGAAGCGAGCCAGTGAATGGGGTCAGAGGCGCGCCTTGGGAGTTCTCTAATTTTCCGATGAGTGGTTATCAGATAAGTAGATGAGGGCCTGTTGTTTTGATAAGCAGTTTAATGTTATAAATACTATTTAATACTCGTAAATAACTAATACCAACCGTTAATAAGCGTATATACCTCATTAAAATATACAAAGTTTTTTTGTTTTTTTTTGCATTGTATTGCATATAGAAATAAAATAATCTGATCTATATATTTTTAGATAAACATACATTATTTGATACTATGGTATCATATTTAGTTAATAGTGCTTAGGGTTGAAGGCATATATTTTTATCTAAAATGTGGAAAATGGGCAATCAAAAAGTTTTTGAACAAACATTCTTGTATTTTCGAATGATATAAACGCACATTCATCTTGAACGCTCTGTATACGTTCATAGATCATTAGTGGTCATTGAGAGTAAGTGCTACATTGCTCAAACGTTTGCGGTAACGTCTGACCAACATTTGCGGGTAAATTGAAAACGATTTTCTTGAGTGCCATCTGTATCGTTCCGCACTGAATGGGAAATTCCATGGACATTCCTACATACTTCCTGGTTTATTATAAGCAGGATAAGGTAGAACAGGTAAACGAGATGTGTTCTTTGTTGTAAATGGGCCATCAATTATCAGGTCCAGGGGACCAGGCACCAGTGATTTACGCGCCTGGCAGGGAATTATGACGTCAATTACCTTTTTTAAGCTCTACCCTATTTTTGCCAAAATTGACTTGAATCTGAAACCCACCAATAGGATCGCTTCATTTTCATAGCATTTCTCATCTTTGTTCTGGTACTCTCTAAACCCTTCTCGATTCACTCCGCTATGTTTTAGGTACAGCGAGGGATGCTAACGATATTATGTTTGTGGTTTAGCTACGCCAAGTACAGAGATTGGTTGATAACGTAATTTTCCACAGATATCACAGGTATGTATGAGATCTATCTTAGCAATAAGACCGTCCATTGTATCAAAACAACTTAGTTTATAAGATCTTATGCAAATTAACTATTGCACGTCTGCTTCGTGCATTTATGTTGTATCAAATGCAAAATCTTCGGTGGATCAGTGTCTAATTTTAATTCTCAGTCTTTATCTCGTTTACCTTTTTTAATAGATATTTCGACGTTTCAGATTAGTTGCACAACTACCATAGTCATAGGGATAATTCAGTATATCCCCATAAATAAATCCATCGATAAGATCCGTATTAGTATTTATGATTATGTTTACTGATCGCTAAACATTTAAAATAATATGATTTACCCTTTTACGCTTCCTTGTAGCTGGTAAAATAATTTCCGTTTTGGTAATTTGTAAATTTAATCATTTAAGAATCATAATCATATCTAAAAGAACGGAGAGAAGACTAAACATTATTAGAGATGTAGAATTTGAAGAATCGTTAACACGAAAATAAAAAGAATTAGAGTTGTAACTTATCTTCAGGTTAGTTAAATTGAAATATGGGTATAGGAGTATGGTATACCTTGAATTTATTGAGGCTTGAAGGTGGCTATAATTGAAATTGCGTAAATTTAGTTTGAATATAATTATAAAGCCGTAGTTGAGCTTCAAGGAAAAGGAGTTCCTATCTGAAATTGGATAATAAGTTTATACCATTATTGATATATCTTAGGTTATATAATAAGGTCCTAGATGTATAGATTATTATTGTCTAAACCAAAATGAAGAGAAGGATAGTAGAGACACTAAATTGCCTAACTTTTTGTAAAAAATACTAGAAAATACGATTTAATTTTAGAATTCCGCGCCGCTGTAAATCCTCAGTAGGGTTATGTGTGCGTGAGTATTTTTCTGCGTAATAAATCTAATAAGTCATAAATTATAAATCAATTAATAGTCGTGCTAATAATTATTTAAGTGAGTGAAGCGTGCATGCGTTTGGCACCAAAAGTATTTTCACCTTCGAAATTAGTGACAGGAATTCCTTTATTTTTCACGACATACTACATTTTGCGAATATATTGTGAATATGAGAAACGCTCAAAACTCAAAAGTTTACATTATTTAAATGTAAATAAACCCATGCTAATCACGTGCTTCACAAAGTCTGCCTCTCTAAGCAGTTTCTTTGGCAGTATTTTAGCAAAACTCAAGTAGAGTACCGACGTTTTCGTATGCACACAGAGAGCTGCGCTCAATCAGCTTTCAAAGAAAAGTCTGCATGCTGAGATCAAAGACGGGCTGGGTACCTTGGTCAGGTGTGTGTCACTTTAAACCAGCTAGCAATGTAAGTTGAGCTTTATCGTACTCTGACTTAGGAAGTTAATTGGAATGCGCTCAAAACCGCTTAATTGTTACGATGACGCGAGGACGCGACCTTTGTAACGTGATTTCAGAGTCATCCGTGTTCTTTTTGTCACGATTAATTTCAAGGTCAGCTGTGATATTAAAAAATTGATTCCCTGAAGTTTGGAGAAAAGCCATAGGTCCTTGTACCCACGACACAGGGAATACTAGTGTGGGGTCAAGCCTAATTATTTGTCTGTTGGGTCATGAAATCCTACGTCATTGCGGCTACCACACCACCGAGGCCGTCCTAAATAATACAACTGTACTATATACGCGACCTTTGTAACGTGATTTCACAGTGATCCGTGTTCAGATGTGATATTCAAAAATTGATTTCCTGAAGTTTGGAGAAAAGTTTTAATTTTGGTGATTAGTATTATAATATCTGTGATAATAGTAACAGAAAATCGTTTTCAAAACAACAAAAAAACAACATTTCAAAGCTAATTTTAAACTACCACTAAGTGAAAATTAGTGGTATTCTAATTTTAAAGAAAAAAAGAAAATAAGTTATATTCTTGGAGTGAAACTTTTGTATTTGATTCCATCTGTGCTTTAGCGAATATATGTGTTCATATTCTAGCGGAACTCTTTTTGAGAACATTCTCTCCATTTCTATTGCATTGATTTATTATAAAAATCCAAGCAGCTAGGACTCCTTCTAAAGCTTTTATATTCGTTCATGTTATAAACCAACCCTATTATGCAATATTCCGTCGTCGTTTTGATAAGTGACCGGTGACATTTAAAATTTGCGTGCTTTGCGAGACCTACATACTTGACATAAGACCTACGTCTTGTGGCCTATGAGCGAGCTAAAATACTATATCAGAATAGTTTTATTGTTAGTATTTAGGTATTGTTTGTGTATTGTCTGTTTCTTTTATATTGTGCAACGTTTGCAAATAAATGTTTTTTTTTCTTCTTTCAGATGAAGTATGGACACTATAACTATTAGCTCATACAAACTCACATCTGACCTATTTCAAACTCGACTTAGCTCGAACCTGTTTACGCGAAGAACTTGCAAAATATATTTTCCCTTGATTTTTACGAGTAGATACTTAGGTAGGTATATTTCCACTTCATTAGACCATAGAGTATCGAAGGTACGTAGCACGAATTCGTACATCAGACATTGGATATCAAAGAGAAAGGCCGAGTTAGCTGTAAATCTATCGATTTGGTGGGCTAACAATCTTTAGTTAGTCTTGTGATGGCCACAATTGGGCTGAAACGGATTTGAACAATTGTTGACACATGCATACAAAAGCTTTAATCTTAGTTTGAATGATTTTCTATACAATCATCACTATCATAACCTTTAGAAGTTCAAGATATAGAAATTAATGATCATTTAAAATGGGTAAGCCGTTACGAATTTATGATAACCATTTATAGTTAATTTATTAGTAGTAAACATTCTAGAGTCTTTCCGTAAATTTATAATTATAAGCTAAGTTATAGTATAAACGGTAAAACTGACATATTTTATCTTCTAATAGAACATCTTGGATCGTAGCAAGTGGAAATCCTTGGTCTCTGCCTACCCCTCCGGAAAACAGTCGTGACTGCATGTATGTATGTATGTAGAACATATTTAAATCGCGTTATGACAACGGTCCAGTTTATCTTTTATAGCCAAAAAACAGAAGCATAATCAAATATTTTAACTGATTTCAGTCATATTAACTAATGTAGCCGTAACAATTTCAAACGCATTGAAATAAAGGTACGCAACACCGCTGAACAAAGTGAAAAAAACTGTACTTTTTCGTATTTACTCGCTCAATAATGATTACTTTAAAAATCTACGAATAGAATTTGTAGGTACCTTAGTATCCAAATAAGTAATTAGTGATTTCTGTCAGAAATGCTTTTTCAGAAACTCGTATGTTTTTTAGTTTGATATGTATATAGTTTCCCTCAGGAACAACACTATATATAAAATTACACTAGATGCAACAAAGATTATTTTCACATTTCTATTGACACTACAGATAGACAGTTGAAATCCTCAAAAAAAAACGATCCTCTCAATTATTCGCCATGATTGCAATGTACGTATATTAATATTCCCAGTAACAGATTATAATACGATGCCTAATACAATATTTCACTGTAATTCCTCAATTTTTAGAGATGCCTGATTCTACAATCAGGCTACGTGTTTCTGTTTAATGAATGTATCACGGCCGTGTGTGCTGACACATTTAATAGCAGAAGCTTTTCGTGATGTTTGGTCCGGTAATACGTTTAGGGATGTACGTTACGCGATGTAAATGTAAGCTGTTTGTCACACTGAGACCATTTATTTGTGACAAGAGGGAAATCTCATATATAAAACGAAGCCCAGCAAGTTAATTTCGACAGAAATAATGGTATCGTAAGCATTCTCACGAAGAATCTCTTCTAAATATTAATAGAATTGGATTTTTAAAGAAATTTAATAAATAAAATTGTAGACGGCTGACTAACTTAATAACTGATAAAAATTTAGCAGCCTAAAAATTTAAAGGATTTACGTTCCTTTTGATATTTAGGGGTACACTAAGAAATACTTCTCCGAAGTTCCCATAACTTGATAAACCTAGATTGTGAAGTTTGTCTGCAAAAGCCGTGGTGTAAACTGGTAGTTTTAATTATTTTAGATCCTAGAACCTTCTTGGTTATGGCAAAAATTTGGGATTCCAACAAAAGATCTGCAGATATTTGTCTCGGGTCTGAGTGTTTTCTATGTATATTATGTATGTATTTACAAAAAAAAGTAGTATATCAGTCATGTAGTTCCCATAACACAAGCTCTGCTTACTTTAGGGCTAGATGATGCTGTGTGAAAAATGTCCGGCATTATTTATTTATTTAAAGCTTCTTGTACGCCAAAAAAACTATTTACTAAAACTAGGTAATACAAATGTCGGCCTTACTTAGTCAGTCAGAGCATCGTGTAAGAGGTACACCCCTGAATGGCTTAGCAAGAAGTACGGTAAGCCGGTATCCCAATTAGCCGAGCGAAGGTAAGACCTACTATCTTAATTGAACTATTCGTTTAAACGAAATTAACTAACGCTACTGAAACGTAGTCGGGAGAGTAGGTTCTGTCAATAGGGTAGCTGATTGAGTCGATACTGGGTGCTAAGTGAAACTATCGATGTCTTAGAGTTTCAAGATTTAAATCACAGTTAATGGTGCTTAATATTACTACATTAAAGGGAGATTTTTATAGTAATAGAGGTCCTTGTGAAAGAGCTCATCCGGGGAAGTGCTACTATACGTATTTCTGCCGCCAAGCAGTTACCTAGCTAGTAACTGTTTGGCTTTGCTTAGTTTTTATACTTATATGGACATGCAATATACATATGTAATTAGTATTACTTATTCACAAATATATTAAAATTATTAGAATTTATTAGGACATTATTTTATTAAATTTCTTTAAATTGACGAGAGACTGATGTCACACCAATTACATAAATTAAGTTTAATAATTGTTAATGTGTATTCCGTCTTAATAAATAATATTCTATTCTATTCTATTCTAGTGCTCGTATTGTTATGTGCCGGTTTGAAGGATATGAGTGCCGGGTTATGGTAACGGTCGGCAACGCGCGAGTGAGACCTCTGGTGTTACAAGCGTAAATAGGTTACGGTAATCGCTTACCTACAGGTTGGTTGTGTGCTTATTTGTCATATTAGTTGTATAAAAAACAATTATCGTGCTCGCCTCAGTTTTAGAGCGTTTTTTCATAAAACAATTTGATACCATTCATTTATTTCAAATGTCGTGAAATACAGATTTCTAATTATATTGTTTGATTGTATCACAATGATTCATCAAAATTTACTTCTTTGAGTGTACAATATTCATATGTACAAAGAAAAGACCCAGACCCGAGACAATTATTCGCAGATACAAACATTTGTCCCGCGGCGGGAATCGAACTCGCAACCTTCTGCGTATCGCCCACTGCGCCACAGAGGTCGTCAAATATTATATCTTATATATTCTTCTATAAGCGAATAAAATTATTGTGTATAAAATGAATAACAGTGGTCCTAAGATATTTCCTTGTGGAACACCGTAAAGATTGTTCCTAAACTTTGATCTTTGTTCAGTACCCGTTTCAATCTATTTAATTAAAGTAGAGATAACATTTGCGTTTTTGAGGAAGCCGACATGCACAAAAACCAACAATTTTAAAGCATTGGTTAGTGTTCCATTTAGTAACGATTTGCTTGCAACCTGTCACATTGAAAGCTTTGGTTTTATTTGGCACATTAAACATTTGTCCCGCATCGGGAATCAAACCGCTTAGCCAGATGAGACGCAATACATGCGTCTTGCGTCTCATCTGGCTAAGCGCCCAAATTAATTTTAATAATAAAACTATTTAAATTAATTTGAAGACCTCACTTCAAATTAATTTAAATAGTTTTCGGTAAAACTTGTACAAAACTTATGATGATTTCAAATTCAAACTGCAGCTAACCGGTGTAGATAACTATTGTATATCCCTTCACATAACATTATATTAACAGACCCAATTGAGTAAGTGGATCAAATCACACTGAAATTATAAATTCCAGGCTGTCTGAAACATATTATATTTCACCAACCAAATTCTATAGTACTTTTCCTAATTGAATGTGGCTATCATTTTGGGGGTTTAATTCAATTCGCTTCCGTCACAGCCGATGATATCGTTAAAATGTAATTGAATATACGTAGTCTATTTCATAATTCATGACTTCGAGGGTTAGAATAGCCTAAGGCCGAAGAATGTTTGCAAAGCTATCAGTGTGAGATATTAAAGGTATTATTACATTTCTAAAGCCTTCTTCACTCTCTCTCAGATATTTCCCGAAAGAAAATATATTGCGAATATATCTCGTGTTTTTGTACTTACCGAAACGTGTGCTGATCCGCGTCTAGGGAATTTGTAAATATGAGATATTAGCCCACTAGGCCGTGTTGTACTAGTCGGCGATACCCCGACTGCTGATCCGGAGGTCGTGGGTTCGAACCCGGACGTGCACCAATGGTTTTTTCCACTCGAAAAATGTATGTACACGTATATATGTGTACACGTGCTGCTCAAAACGGT
Source organism: Perizoma affinitatum (assembly GCA_961405105.1). Taxonomy (NCBI): domain Eukaryota; kingdom Metazoa; phylum Arthropoda; class Insecta; order Lepidoptera; family Geometridae; genus Perizoma; species Perizoma affinitatum. The sequence goes on from OY560199.1 coordinate 5,396,457, forward strand.
GAAGGAAAACGTCGTGAGACAACCGGCATGCCCTAGAACCAAAAATTCGAAGGCATGTGCCAACAGTTAGTATTCCAATAAGCGGGCTTGCAACCTATCAGGTGGAATGCTTACATGCAAAACGCGGGCATTTACCAAATGTAATGTCTACCAAATGTCGTGCCTCTGACTACTCCCTACTTGGTATCCTCAAAAATCTACTTACTGAGTATGTATCTGAGGATTCCACAATGGGGAGGCAGTCGTGAGCGTGTTTTTTTGTTTTGTTTGATAAAAGCGAGAAAATAAAAAACCTAAAGAAAAACCCACGTTATGTATTGATATGTGCTCAATTTTATTCGTTCCATAAATTGCACGCATTCTGTAAGCGTCACACGAGATGCAGGATATTATAAAGACTGCATGCGAAATCTTATGACTTACTACAGATATTAAATATTACCTACTAGAACCGAGTGCAGTAGAACCGGGAGCACTCATGAACACAAATCAAACGGGAAAAATGAAGGAAAAGAAGCAAGGCAAAGCGGCAGCGATCGACAAGAATTTCATTGTGAAATATGTGTTATTTTCTATGAAATATGTATTCGCCTTTGAACGATATCACTCTGCATGGGTTCCGATTGTTATGAGCGTAGTGCTTTTGTGCAGTTTCTTTCTTTGTAATTAAGTTTGTGATTCCACTTAGAATGTGTTCCGGTGCAATTTGTGCAGCTCTTTGACAACCTTGGTGGTGTTGCGGGCGAGTAGACAGGTGCGACGCTAGAGGAACGGGTTCGATTCCCGCTACGGAACTAATTGCATGTTCTGTTTGTTCCAGTACTGGGTGTTGTGGTGCCGCGGTACTCCTTGTTCCTGAAACCCACGACACAGAGAACATTAGTGTGTAGTCAGGACTATGTATGTGTCTGTTGGGATTTCATGTGTTTTTTTATTTTTTATTTGCTCCTGGTGTAGTATTAATTATATAATATATTATTAAAAAAAATTGTAAGTTTACAGTTCAACACCAAAATGCTAACTATCTTAGATTAAAACTTAAATATAACCTTATTGAATTAAATATTGATGAAAAGCTGTCATTAAAAATGTCGACATGCTGGAACTAGTGTGCATTGAGTAAAGCTAGCGCCCCTTAATGTCGGCGCATTGTTGACATGTGACAGGCAAACCACTGGTGCCGACGGCGCGGCGGCCAGAGCCACAAATATTGGTCGGATTGTTCACTTTGTTACGCACCAGGTAGTAGTGGCAAGCTAGCTGGGGCTTACGTTAAGATGTAAGCCCCAGCTAGCTTTCCACTAAGGCTCTAGCGTATCCAAGCTGACCATACCGGCTACGAATAGGGAAGGGAAAAGATATGGGTAATATCCGTACATTCGCTTGTAGATACATCTAGCAAATATACGTTGGGGCTTTTCTAATATAACCCTATTTGGCATCACGCGGGTCCCAGCTTAAATGTGGGCCAGCGCTCTCCCTCTTTTGCTTGTACAGTGCTTAGTATAGATTGAGTTTCCTCAAGGTTAAGGTTCTGTTGAGACTTAGTGCGGGATTTAGAAGTAATCGATTTTGATCCATTTCATAACAGTAGAAAAATAATATACAGTCTTTAGTTTTGTAGAGTTGGTAGTTCTGCGACCCGTTGGCTTTCTTGTTCCTGCCTTCACATATTTCTGATATTTCTACCTACAACTTCACCCGTATGGTACCTAACGGATATGCCTATGTGTTATACACCACCTTCATCTGGTCGGTAAGCGGTTACTGTAACCTATGGACGCTTGCAACACCAGAAGTATCACTCGCGTGTTGCGACCTCAAAAAGTCTCATGTCTCTGTAATTTCAACCTGAACAGAGCAATGCGAGCATTACTACTTGGCGGCAAAAATAGGTATGCTGTTAGTATTTCCCCGGACGAGCTCTTTCACAAGGAGCTCTGCTATTTCTCGAACAATATTGATAACTTTTTTATGATTTATGTAATTACTAGCCTCTATCCACGGCGTCATCCGCATGGTACCCGGATAAAAAGTAGCCTATTTGTTATTCAGATGTATAAGCTATGTTACTGTAAAGTTTCATCAGAATCCATTCAGTAGTTTATGCGTGAAAGAGTAACAAACATCCATCATCACAAACTTTCGCGTTTAAAATAGTAGTAGGAAGTAGGATTTTTCTGATTTATGAACTTCTTCTAAATCGTTTCAGCTGTTACAAACATACATTTTAACATCCATCCTTTTACTTAATATATCAGTAGGATCCCTATCCTACTAAGAATAGCCAAAACAGTCAGAGCTAAGGATGCCGAATCCTTCCTACAATAAATCCATCTTTCGACTCGATAGTTAATTCATACACCGTAAGGGTGGGCCATTCATCTATGAAATGTACCACAGATTAATGTGATCTTCTAAGTGCGAGGTAGGGAGACGTACCGACATATTGGCGTGATTCACTGAGCGATAAAAGTGAAATACTGTTGTAACGCCTGATAATATGGGATGTACTTCAATCTACTTTCTTCACTCTTTAGATAAGAATTAGCTAAGAATGGTTTCTGGTGTTAAGAGGGCTTGTTCGTGATAATGTAGGAATCCCTGTGTGCAGTTACAGTATGATGTATTTAGTTTCGTTTTGTTATAAGTTATCTGTTTTGTGTGTTTAATATTATAATGATTTATCATATCTTTTATTAATGCATTTCTCAGGGAATTCCCTGTCTCTCAGTAGTATTACAGTTGTTCAGTTTTTATAAAGAGTTTCGGATAGTTGAATCAAATACGAGAAAAAAGTAAATAACGTCATGGTTTTTCTTACGCAAAACCATAGCGTTATTTACTTTTTAACACGCTTTTATTTTAGTTTCACTTATAACTAACTAACAATGTTATGAAATCTTGGTAATCGATTTTTATCTACTTTTTTTTTACTAATTGTCGTATCGGAGTGGAACTTTGTATGTATATGTCGTTCGGATGACATTACTATAATTTACTATCTTGGTGGTGATCTGATGATGGAGCCAAGAGGTGGATAGTGGAACTCTTCAGTGGCTACTAGTAAACCTCTCGAGTAGACTAAAAAGTAAAAATAAAAATGTGTAGTTTAAAAAAACTATAAAAAACACGCTTTTATTACACACTAAAAATTATATAAAAATAAAGTTACTTGTATTAGTTACGATATAAGAACTATGTTTTACGCTTTCCATAATTTTAACTTCCTTGTATAGAGGACATATATTTTTTATAATACGTGGTGGATGATAGATAGGTACCCTAGATAGTTTTGATCAAGCTGAGTTGCTAAACTATTTCCGTTAAAAAATCCATTTCAAATCCAACTATCAGCTCATCTTTAAATATAACCTAGAGCGACACCAGAGCGGATCAGTTTGATAATGCCTCGTGACATAGGTCTGCGTCGTAATATTACCATATAATTATGTCAGGTCACGAACTGGAAGATAGAGTAAAATAAAGAACTTTAAATACTGATCCCCGTGATATTCGTTATTTGCAGTTTACCTATAATATTGATGAGATCGAATAAAATGAATCAAACTGAAGCACCTATATTCTTATAATCTGTTGTACCACTGGATTCTTTATGCGGTACACAGTGTAAAGTATATCGGCCATGGAAAGAGCGTACCGATAGTAAACTATTTTTGTAAAAAATAAATATAAATTTAAATTGATGTCTGGCTGTACTAAACATTGACAGATTGCGAGTTAACGCGTAATGAATGTTTTCTATAGTAAACTATGTGCGATGCGGTAAGAAAATAAAATAATCAATAAGTTTGTTTGTCTGTTTCCTTGAGTACATTGTATCGCTATAAGTCACTAGATGGCGCTGGAACAGACGGTAATGTTGAACGGTGTAATCGATTGTCATTTACTTTTTTGTCCGTTTTCTTTGCCCGAGGGTCAAATGAAATTGCGAGGGTAGAAAATACTTTATTGCACACCAAATTATACATTAAAATACACCAAATTATACATTAAAATACATCAAATTATACATTAAAATACACCAAATTATGCTTAGACAAAGTTGTACAATGGGCAGTCTTATCGCTAATTAGGAATCTCTACAAGACAACCATTAGACAGACACATAAAACAACCTCATATGGCAATCACATATACGATCTCCTGTAGTTGCGGGTCATATTACTCTACAAATAGCACGTCCAGTTCAGTTTTGACGATGATTTTGACATGACAAAAGTAATGATATGAATGTTCTTATTAATATGTATATATTTTTAAATTTTATTTTGAGGTATATAGACATTACGAGTATATCGAACTCAAATTGCAGTGCCCTAATGATGTTCTACCTATTTCTATAAACAAGAAAGAAAAAATGAAAGGATGGTGGGATAAGTTATGAAAAAAAAAATATAAGTAAAAATAGTCTACTTATAAATATAACTGAAACAAAAATGCCCCACGCTAATAATCCATCTACTTAGACAGTTCAATGTCACACCAAAAAGGTATCAGCTCATTATAATGCTAGGCAGGTGGCTACCTACGTAGCGCTTGTATTCGGATGACCTTGCGCAGTGACGTCACAGACGCCAGAAGGAATCCCTACTCTCAAGAAATTAAGTGTCTTAAGTATATGTATTATAAATGAATACTTTTTTAGAAAATTTGTATTATTTGTTATTGTCTGGATTAAAAATGAACAAATGCATACGCGCCTACATACGTGATCGTGATAGGACGTGATAGGACTAGGAATCGGATAGGATTTATCCTATTCCTAGTCCTATCCTACTAATTAAATGCGAAATTCTGTGTGTGTGAATGTTTGTTACCACGTATATCCGTAGCTTCTAAGCCAGTTTAATTAAATTTAGAATGCAGATAGTTGAGGTTCTGGAATAACACATAACACCTAACTACCTTAAACAGGGTCGTTTCTATGGAAATTTTATTACCTGTTACACTCAAAAGTTGGTGGTTTATTAACATAACACGCGGGTGAAGCCGCGGGCAGAATGCTGTCGCACGTATTTAAAGCCCACTAATACCCATATGATATACGTCGAAGAATAAAAGGAAATTGATTGATTTCCACGTTGAGCCGAACGACCAGGAGCCTACCTACCTATCAACATTGTGCGGCCTGTTATGCGGTCTGTCTGCGTTCATTTGCGAAACAAATTGGTTTCATTATTACCTTTGTAAACAAATCACAAATGTATGATATTTTATTGATATCTATTATATATACTTATATAATCGATATCTTTTACTTTAAATATTATCTTTAAGTTTTTTGGTTTAGATTTTTAAGCTCTTAGGTATTATAGCTTTCAGTGTGGCAATATTCAGTCTATGGTCGATGACGCGACACAGCGCCCGCCGTGGGGTTCTTGTTCTGTGGCGACCGTAAGAATAATTATTGAGAAAAAAAGGTCCAGATAGGCAGATCAATAATAATTATAATACCTAGGTATGCATTGTAACGTCTAGATTGATTATGTAATAAACTTTGAGTTAAGGAATTTTGGTTTTAATTTCACTTGAAATCATGGACCAAATTGTTTGTTTTAAAAGTGTTTTCAGTTTAGATAACAAGTGGTAGTGGTACATACTATGTAGATTAATATATTGACCTCTGAAAATGTACATGGAGTCAATAAATAAATATGGAATATTTGAGTACCATAGTATAGGAATTATTCAGAGCGGCACAGCAATGCAATTATTCACTGTGATTAACATCCAGGATCAGCGAGTGATTCGTCATTGGATCACTTGCAGGCACAATTGCCTACTGTACAAGCTTCGTAGCTGGAACACTTTATATAGCAGCCCGCATGAGCACCTAAGACAACATTTTGTCTACGAAAGTGAAGACAATACATATTTTTGTCGCCTATTCTATCAAACAAAAGAGAAACAAAAATATATTTCAGTAGACAAAACCACAAGACAACTGTTTTGTCTACTGAAATATATTTTTTTCTCTCTGGTTTTTTTTTCTTCATGCTAAGCAGGCTGACCTTAGGGGACTAGACTTCATGACAGGGAATCCTAGTGTGAGTTTAAAGACTTAAGTCCATTACCGGCGTAAAAGTGGCTATGCGACATCAATTTATAAAGAAAATATTGTGTTGCCGTCTCTGTCGCTGCTGCTTGTCGCCTGTGACAGACAAGCCTTTAGGCCTACCTATCTATATTAATTAACTGAGTAGCTTCTTATTTCTGTCACATTCCTAGCTCTTAATTTAAAATACCTACCAGAAAGGGTATCGGGTATTTGTTTTCGCGCCATATTCGAAACGGGGCGTCTAAAGGGAGCGGGGAGGGGTTCGTGGCGTCCGCCATTTTGTGAAGTTTTAGTCACGATGGAACAGTACTCGGGGACGCATCGCGCATTTTGCGTACGAGCGTATTATCGTAATGGTGATTCAATAGTGACTGCTAAACGTCTCTATCGTGTGGAATATCGTACACGCCACGCGCCAAGTGACGATAGCATTAGGAAATGGATCAGGATGTTCGAGAATACAGGTGCGACAGTTAAAATTCAAAACTCTGGTCGTACTCGTTCAGTTCGCGATGAAGAAACAATTAAAGAAGTTGAGGCGTCGGTTCGTCAAAATCCGTCTTTATCCATCCGAAAGCGAAGCCAAGCGTTGAACATCAAAAAATCGTCTTTACATTCGATTTTAAAGAAAGACTTACTAAAAGCCTATCAAATTCAATTGGTTCAAGAATTAAAGGATACGGGCTATGCTAATCGACTGAATTTTGCGAACGAAATGCTGCAGCGATTTAACAACTTTAACAACATACTGTTCAGTGACGAAGCAAATTTTCACCTGAATGGTCATGTTAATAAGCAGAATTGTCGGTACTGGGCAGTGGAGAATCCGAGACGAAAGCATGAACGACCCCTGCATAGCCCAAAGGTCGTTGTTTGGGCCGCTATGTGTGCTAAAGGCATAATTGGTCCTTATTTTCATGAAGAACGAGGCCGAGCAATTAATGTGAATAGTGACCGTTATTGCGATATGTTGCGAAATTTTTTGGTCTCAGAGTTGCAGTAGTTTGCAGGTTTCAACTCAAGTACGTGGTTCCAGCAAGATGGGGCCACTTGCCATACCTCAAATGACTCAATGGAAGTTGTTAACGAATTATTCCCTAATAAAGTCATTTCGCGTAGGGGTAACATCAACTGGCCTCCCAGAACCCCCGACCTTAGCCCGCTTGACTATTTTGCATGGGGATACCTTAAAAGTAAGGTTTATCAAAATAATCCGACGAATCTAACCCAGTTGAAGCAAAACATCAGGTCAGAAATGGCAGCAATATCGATAGCTATGTGTCAACGTGTTATCGCCAATCTTCGTTCCCGTTTAGAAGAGTGCCAGCAACGTAACGGTCATCATTTGGATAACATCATCTTTTCCAAATAATTCTCCAATTCATATGCTAATAATAAAATGTTTAATTGCGTACAAATAACTTTTGTTTTATTGAACTTACAAATACCCGATACCCTTTCTGGACACCTTGTATTTAAGCGGAAATACCAGAATGCAGCTCATTCCACAGTTAAGCGTGTAGAACGCACTACTTAAATTATTATCAGAAAAAATATTTTGTATATTCAACTTAGTTTTCAGGATTTTTACATTTGCAAAAATCCATTTTTTTTTTTTCAAATTTGCAGAACCACTCCTTATCGGGTTAAGATATATGTTCTGGGACAATCTGTATAATGTGTTTTCAGTAGATAAAGTTGACCAGCGGTTTCTGATTATTCAATGGCAATGAGCAATTTGCACAACCCCACTTGCCCGTGTCACTCACATGAATGTATTCCGGCCAAAATTAACTGGCTACAAATCTCTTGGCGATACGGGACAGATGTATCCTGATTGAGAAATAATATAATATTAATAGCTTTGTTATGGCTAGAAACGGTGAAAATATAGCGAGGAAACCGACATGCTTTATATATAAACATTCAAAGGTTCGTGTTCCATTAAGTGGATGATGGCAAAACGCGGGCATCTGACAGTTATAATGTGTGAGCTGGCGAGATTTAAGTGAAAGACAATTTAAAAGATGTATCAAGACTGGTTTAACAAGAAATGCTTATTTAAAGTGCAGTGGCTATCTATGCGATACAAATATTTGGTCTGTCACTGCGCTGGAAATACCCAAAAATAAAATAAGATGCTGACATGTTTTATTTAATTTTAGTTTATTGGTAAAAAACAAAGTAAATGGAAATAATTATGATAAAAGAGTATCATCATTATTTCCATTTACTTTGTTTGACAAGGGTTCTTAACAGCCGCTAATTCAGATTTTAGTGAAATTCATTATATGACATGGCAACACTTTGAAATTGTGTGTTTGATCATTTGACTGATTGTTACAATTTGATTATTATTTAGTTTCTTTTTTATTTCTCAAAAATGTGTAATTTTTATATATGTATTTACAATCTGACAAGGCTATGTACAGCCGCTAAAGAATTTATGTAACAAGTAACAAAACCAAGAGGTCCCTGTGTTCCGTAGGTGAATAAATAATATGACTATGAATACACCGTACTTGGTTAGCCCATTGATCTACATACTGAGTGCGATTTTGAGGATGTCCATCTTGAGGAATACAGTAGTGAGCGTGTTTTTTTTTGTCCAATGCTCCTGTTTATTATAATAATGTGTGTTATATAATAATCCGAAAGTATTAAAGAACCTCATCACTCGGTAGGTTTGCATTAAGCATAATACTGATAATTTTGAAAACCAGATTTTCTTTGGAGAAGATGAGTACAGATTCAGTAATGCAAAAAAACGCCTCAATTAAATTTGAGATAAAACCTTTGCAGGAAAAAAAACACTCAGCTTAGCTTCCATTTACCGTAAAATAAAAGGCAGCTTACGCCCGAGCAACGGACAAAGTTATAATAAACGAAGCCTTCATAAACAACCCGAAAATAAAATTAAAATAATACCATTCAGTTACCTTTTCTTTGTTCAAGTTAATGTAACATTTTAAGCCCGTAGTTTACCAAGACTGTGACCTAGCTTCACTAACCAGTTTTGAAAGACTTTCTTTAAAAAGTCACAGATATTATAATAATAATTAGTATTTTTAGTGACTCCCATTGCTTTTATATTACTTAAAATATTTAGAAAATACACTATATTCACATTTTATTTTACTGTCTTGATACGTCAAGTAAAAGGAATGATGTAGGTAATTATGTTTTTTTAAACTCATCAAGTCGACAATCACGGCCACGTGTATATTTTTGCAAAATAAAAAAAAAAAAAATATTTTTTATAGTAAAGAAATACAACCTTAAGTTGCTTAAAAATATTGCAATCAAAAATGTTGCAAATGTTGCAATATGTTGTGGAACAAAATGACGCCCAGTGCACGCCACCTTTATTTCACCAGTTTCTTTTCAGTGGTTAGATTGTTTAGAATTCATAAGGACGGATTTTTTAGTGTCAGCCCTCAGAATAATGAGTTGAACAATGACGTGAGTCGAGATGGGGAAATTGTACTAAAAGTTGGTATTTGCGAGATTTGTTGAGTAAAGTGGAAGTAAACGTCTGCAATGACATTTCACATCGTTCTTAGTGAAACCGAAGTTTGTATTTGTTAATAAAATTTTGTTGTTGGTGTTTCAGTATTCACTAAAATTATTTCAGGGTGACTGGTTGGAGCGACACGTGACCAGAGAGCTGGCTCCTATCTGGGTCAATGCATTAGCATTGCCATTCAGCGTGGCAATGCAGCTAGCATTTGTGAACGCTTTCGTCTAGTAGTGATCTGGATTAGTTGAACTATCTATAGATCATAGTTGAAAGAATTACCAGATAAAAAAAACCTTTCTATTATAGATAGATTGACAATTAATTATTACACTTAAAAATAAAAAAAAGCAAACTTTTTTAAAAAGCATTTACCTTTACAATATACCTTTGTATATTGTGGAAAAACATGTGTTCGGTAGTGCACATAATATTATTACTTCAAGGGTAAAACACAACGAGCTGTATTCTATCAACAAAGCAAATATTTTTTCAGACCGTTAAAATAAATCACACCCGAAAAGAAGAGACAAAAAATAAAACAACGACGGCATTATCCATTACGTTGAAGCATAAACGAGTCGTAATATTAGCGGTGCAAAAACAAGCCAATCAAGCCGAAGAAATGTTTCGTAGGAGAGCTCTATTGCGGCAATCATAGTAATCGCGTGTCGTTGGAACCAGGATAGATGTGGGGATGTAATTGACATTGGGATAGAGGACTTGAAAAAAAAAAAACAAGGAATGCAGAGATATTAAAAAAAAAACCATGCTGAGATATTTTAAAAGAAGGGTATCTTTTAAAGTTCCGAATTTAAAGCGAAACTCTTTTTCAAATTATATTCGTTTTATGACTATAATGAAAATTGATCAACAGATTAGTACCTACTTGGTTTCTAAGTCCTGGTGTTTTTTTTAGTTGTCTGCGTTGTTTATTAGTCTTGGTCTTGGGACATTCAAAGTAGTGAAGGTTTATGTACTTATAAATATGAAACTCTATTGATTTCTTAATTACTATTAATAACATAATTTGGTCCGTTTATTATGCTATTAATTGCTGTAAGATTAAAAGATTAAAGAAATAATTAAAAAATGTTTAGTGTCAAAGCTTAAGCACATATTCAATTTAAGTTAATTCTGTGGCTGGTCATTTAATTAGGGACATTTAAGTAAAATATAAAATATTGTAAAATTAAACTAATAATCTACAGTATTTTATTCTTAAACACAACCACGTTCTAGGCAAAATCAGTACCCAGTAGCAAAACCTTTGTTAGTAATGACCGCATGATACTGATACAACATATACATTATCATTTTCTGTCATGTTTCGACAGGAATGTTTGCCCATGCCTCACAAAAAGCTTCATTAGAAGTTTCTCATCGGAAGTTTTTAATACGATAAGTGGTAACTTTTTTCTTGATTTTGTGTCAAAGAAGCTCGATTGGATTAAGGTCCGGGCTATTTGCGGCCCAATCTAGCACTGATACCGACTGACTGATGAGAAACGACTTGATTGAACGGGCGATATGGTTCGGGTCGTTATCATGCTGAAACATCTAATAAACCTAATTGTATATTTACATGTAGCAAAACTGAAATTCTTGTTGGAAAAGAAAAAAATAATTCACAATTTTGTTTAACTAGAGAGTGTCCCTAATTAGTTGACCACGATTGTTAAAAATGTGTAGATAGCCTAATTCTTGAGGCAGCCATGGCGAGTCATCTAATATGAATAATAAAGTGTTATCATTCTGTCTAAGTTCAGTACGAATAAAGCTCTTAGATTTAATTCTCGCTCGTAATCGAATATCGCTGTTAGCACAGTAACCGAGTAAACTGAGGAATAATAATTACCATGTAAAATCTCCCCGTGGGACAATACTGAGGATTAGTTGCGAGATTGCCCCCAGGCGCAATAGATAGTGCACGACGGCTCGGTAGATTCATAGGTTAGAGTTTGAAAAAAGGACAGCGTGTGCCGAAACTGAAGCCGAAAATTATTTGCCGAATACCTACCTAAGTCATACCCAGACATGCTGATGACGTTTGTATGCATAAGGTATGTTGAAATGATGTTTATGACAGACTAATAGGTTAGAGTTTGAAAGGACACCATAATAATGCCGAAACTGAGAACGAAATTTGGGTTAATCTTTGTCAAATACCTACATAGGTCATACCCAAACCAGCCGTTTGCCTGCACTGACTTGTGTCAGCAAAGCTTAGAAAAAGCTTGACCGTTGAAGACCGTGAGGTAACCAATAAAGTTATCAAATTCCAGTATTTTAAGCTTATGTTAGTACGCGGGAATATGACATGTCAGCATCCTACAATTCAAAGCAAAAAAAAAGACTGTGGCAAAAATAGCCATTTATTTATTCAACCCTAGGCTGGATTATGTCAATTTTAGTGTGCTTCCTCTTAAATTTAACTAAGCTATGTATATAGTTCAATGCAAAGAAGCCGAACCAGAAAGCCGAATATTCTTTCGAGACTATGTAAGTCTCCCCAGGGTAGATCCCATTCTTTTTGTCGGGCACACAATAACATGAGTAAAAATACCGGTGCATTGTGAGCTTAGCTGGTTGTGTCGCTTACCGCTTGATTTATATTGAGCAGATAGCTCGAAGCTTTTTTATTTAGCCATTTATCTAAATGTTGTTAATTTTGGCTTTAAAGCTTTGCTGTGATTTGTTTTGGCTATAAATCACAATTTGTTTTTTAGCTTTTAAACAGGGTTTTATTTTTGCAATAATGTCAAAAACTTAGGAGAAGAAGCTGAGTTAACTTATCTTGCGTTGTGGCCTGCTCTTAAGGCGTGTCTAAGTGACAGGTTTCTATGAAAAAAATTAAGTAAGAAACACTTAAAGACGGAAAGTAGATACGTAAGAGTTAGGTAGGTGTAAACTGATAACTCTACCTTGCTCTGTTCTTACGCTACGTGTTCTGGGAGAACTTGTAGTCAGTTGTGTTTGTAGAAGTTATATGTAGATAAGGACAATGTTTCAATCTAAATTTTGAAACTATCATTAATATAATTATTACCACGAATATACCTTGCTTTGTGAGTATGAATGTTTCCCAGTATTTTGGCACAGTTGCGTGAATCATGAATAATAATAATAAATAAATAAATAATGCTGGACATTTTCACACTGTGTCATCTAGCCCCAAACTAATGAATGATCGTGGGATGTACTGAAGTCTGTGCTTTGCGTATGGATGTTACTTGGGGGATGATGGAAAGATTCAAACTTACATATCATGGTATTTAGTTTTTAAGTAGTAAAAATAATGTTTCGATCGTTCACGTTATTGACTGAATTAGGATCATGATTTCCGAGAGACATGGCCGCAATTAATATATATTATTAGCTAGACAATAATAATAGTTAATTATTATTATTTACGGATTTTAAGTTGAAGTACGAACGGATCCTCTTCGTAATATATGAAATTTCTCAATATAATTCAGTTAATTTGATCGCACGTAGCACTCATAAATAGATCTAATTACTTAAGAAGTTCATTACATTATTTTAATACGCTACACTTTTAAAAAGTTCCTTTATATCTCGTTAAGGATTTTCCACTCGAGATCCGGTCCATCTTGCAGAGCCTTGAAATTAAATGGCCATTTACGAATAATACTTTTCCCTTAAGTTGAGCAAAATGTATAGGTTTTTAATGACCTTGATCCAGTTTCAAAGACAGTGAAAAATTGGCTATAAATCTTTAGTTTTTTGACAATTGATATAGTGATTATTTAGCTAATGATCAATCAATTTAGATGTAAATTGTTCCTAAATGGATTTTTACATGGTAATTTCAAGCAGTGATACAATTTGTTCGTTGATGTAGCATTCGATTGTTCGTACATTTTCATCGGCTCAAGGAATTGGTAACTAAATGTCGCCTGTATGTAAAAATTATATGCTGAATCTTAGTAACTGTAGGTAGTCAGTGAACCATCAATTTTAACATCTCAATGAACTCCCTGTGTCACTATAGCGTGCCATAGTTTCCATCCATTGGTTTTTGTTACCGATCATATTGTTTGACTATTTTCACATGCGTGAATATTTCTAGTACCTATTAACAGAAAAATTGCTTTTGATATAAGCTTTATCAACAAGTTCAAAGTCAATTATAATAGAGAAGGAAACATCATTATCATCATCAACAGACTATAGAAGTCCACTATTGATACCGGCTTACCTTAAGATGCCATCGGCCCATCGGTATCATACTGCGTCGTCTGGTTTGTGGCCGCCATTCAAAAGCCCTTCTTTACCAGAGATAAAACGAAACTTAAAGCAACATTTTTAGTAAATTATGACGCAAAAATACTCAATTGCGTCAACACTATGGGAAATACTTTTATTATGCTATTAGTATAGAGAGTTATAATATACAAAAAAGGCATTCAAAATTTAGTAAAAAGCTTCATGTTACATTACATCTTTAAAATGCAGCTCACAAACAGTTTTCCTTCTAAATCTAGAATTAGAATCAGGACAGTAAATATCATCCGCGAATGCAATTTGTACTGTAAATTGGTCCCGTGGCAGCCTGCTACATCACAGTCAAGTCTCTACAAGTTTACAAAGTTGCATTTTGTTGCTCTGTGGGCTGACTTGACTTTGACCGAGCAAGACAATAAACACGTAAAGCGGTGTCTTATGAACTTAAGTTTCTATTTTCCTGGATGGTTTGTTAGTGATTTCAATAAAAAAATAAAAAAAAGAATAAACACGCTCATGACTGTAATTCCCCATGATGGACATCACGACATCTGTGGCTCATTGGACGTAAGCGTACCTTAGACGCAGAAGGTTGTGGGTTTCATTTCCGCCGCAGGACAAATGTTTGTATGATCTGCACAAACATTTGCAAATATTTGTCTCGGGGCTGAGGGTTTTTTTGTATAATATGTAATATGTTTATAATAAGACATGTACTTAGTTTCCTTTAACACAAGCTCTGTTTAGTTTGGGGCTACATGATGCTGTGTGAATATGTGTGAATGTGACGACTTCTGTGGCGTAGTAGGCGAAGGCCTGCCTGAGACACAGAAGGTTGCGGGTTCGATTCCCGCTGCGGGACAAATGTTTGTACGATTAGCCAATGTTTGTCTCGGGTCTGGGTGTTTTCTATGTATAATATGTATGTATTTACAAATATATATATATATATATATTAGTTATGTAGTTCCCATAATACAAGCTCTGCTTAGTTTGGGGCTAGATGATGCTGTGTGAAAAATGACCAGCATTATTTATTTATTGATTATTATTTAATATCATACAAATATTTGTCCGGCGGAAAAAGCGCCCGCTGCGCCACAGAGGTCAAAATGATATAATAGGTTGGGGAAAAAGTTTCTTCGCATTTTTTAAGAAAATTCAAAACATTTTTTAATATAGTTTATTTACATTTAACTAAAGTATGTAGGTACCATTTTGTTCGATAACTTTTTGCCATTTTGTAGGCAGGGACATGATCCCATTGCTATAAAAACTTTGGGGCTTCTGTTCAAAATACCGCGACAAGTGGTTTTGGCAGTCCTCTCGTGATGTTAACCTGACACTGCCTAAAGAATTCTGAAGAGACCGAAACAGGTGGAAATCTGAAGGTGCAGGGTCAGGACTATACGGCGGATGCATTAACACATCCCAGCCAAACTCTCTTAATTTTTGCTGAGTGGCTAAAGATGTGTGAGGTCTAGCGTTATCATGATGAAAAACCACACCCCTTCTGTTGATTAACTCCGGCCGCTTTCTCTCAACTTCTTGTTTTAATCTCATCAGTTGTTCGCAGTAGAGTTCAGAATCGATGGTCCTGCCTGGTGGTAACAGCTCATAATGAATAATGCCCTTCCAATCCCACCACACACACAGCATCACCTTGTTGCGAGTTAACCCGGGTTTCGCCACAGTCTGTGAAGCCTGACCGGCCTTTGACCACGACCTTTTTCGCACGTTCTTGTCGTACGTGATCCACTTTTCATCACCAGTTATCAGCTTTTTCAAAAATGGTTCGGTTTCATTACGTCGTAATAAAGAATCACAAATGAGAACACGGTTCATTAGGTTTCTTTCAGTGAGCTCGTGAGGTACCCAAATATCGAGCTTTTTTGTGTACCCAGTTTTTTTCAAATGCGCCAAAACTGTTTTGTGGTCAATTCCCAGTTCTTCAGCTACGTCGTAACTACTGATATGCCGATCTTGCTCCACTTTTTCAAAAATGGCATCCATTTTATCCGTAATAGGGCGACCAGAGCGACGTGCATCTTTGACATCAAAATTTCCGGATTGAAAACGCTTAAACCAAATTTGTGCTACTCTCACAGACACTGCACTAGGTCCATAAACATCGCAAATTTTTTTCGCGGCTTGCGTTGCATTTTTACCTTTTTTGTAGTAAAATTTTAAAATGTATCGAATTTCTTCATTAGATTCACTCATCTTGACAGTACGAAAAACAAATAAAAATCACACATTTTCCTAATTTGAATTTGGAATTATCTTCTTTAAAATTTAAACTTTTAATGATACCAAAACCAGCCAGATACAAATAGTATAGCCAAAGAGATTTTATTACAAGTTCATACATACAATAATGCGAAAAGACTTTTTCCCCAACCTAATACATATAAGCTTATTTATTTCTACCAAGGTGCCACGCAGACGAAGCTAGATAGTTGCAGATAATGGGACTGCCATGTATTATTAGTTACACAAAGCTACAGGGTGAATATGATGCTATAGCATGGCTCTCTTCCGTTTGTTGACGTTTCATATCCTCTGGAGGTAAGCAGCTATTCCATTAAGCGAAGCGGATGTAAGGGGAATGTGTGCTGTGTCCATAAAATAATGCACAGTTATGGCTATATTTATTTATTTATTGTTGCTCGATTAAAAACATAATAATAGGGCGAGCTTAAGAGGCCGCAGAATTTGTTACATCAAAATTTAAATTTAAATTTAAATTTCGAACCCAAGACGATGGAATTAAATCTTATAGTATAGTAACATGACTTTTAATTTGAATACTAAACATAAACATTATATTCAGGCCAGGTATGTTGTTTTAGTGTTAGAAAATAAATGCCCTTTTTTAACCGACTTAAAAAAAGGAATAGGTTAGGAACCTATTACTTTTTCGAAGTCGTCAGTATTTTTTTGTGTATATTACGTGATATTTTGGCCAATTGTAAACCGATTTTAATGATTATTTTTTTTTAACGTGTAGGTAGGGTATACTTTGAGAGTGTTTCCAATAAAGTTTATAAAAAAAACCCACCCCTAAGTTGACCAAGTAGGGGATGACGTTATATATTGGACTTTTTATCAACTTCCCGTTATTTGAAGTCATTTTTTATTTTTTCCTGCATAAAAAGTATTCTTGTATTCATTTATTACACAACACCGTGGATATTACGACATCGAACTGGCAAAAAATTAATCTCTCAAATGATTCCTTTTTGAAAATGTAAAACCACTAGATTCACTAAATTCTAACAAGTTAGTTATTCGAACAACAATAATTAATGAACTAAAAAAAATATACCGCGGTTCACAATCATCAACCATCTCTATTGAGTACCAGGAAGGGTACATGCGGTGAAAGATGACATACTGACGACTGTGAACTCCCAGTCCTTATTTTTATCTGGGCGGAATTTCTTTATTATCATGTCAGCCCGGGATCACCCACTGCAGGGTCTATAATCAGGCCTCCTTTCTCTTCTGCCTGCCTCCTATATCCTCTCTATTTCTCGTCTAAATAGACCCTGCATCTGTTACGATGTCGTCAACCCATCTTTCGGCCCTTTCGGATGCCAGGATTTTTTTTTGGTCCGACTTCGTCCCCCACTCGGTCAAGGCTCCACCGGCCAAAACTTTTTGCTTCGTGGCCAACTTTGTACACTTTCGTGGCGGTGATAGTCGATGCTAAGAACCGTAATACTAGTTAAGTTAGTATAATAATAACTTTAGAAGGAACTTGCTCGATTCTCTCTTGAATTTTATAAACGAGTTAGAATGTACATACTGTACGAGATTTGAAAATAAGTAAAATAAAATAATACTCAAACTTTTAAAATGCTGAAGGAAAACAATAAAGATGACTCTGCATAAAACTACGACACAGAACTTGCAACAAAAAAAACAAAACTTGTAAAAGCATGTCGTATGTAATGTAAAAAATGAGTGTACGTATATTTTCATACAAGAAATTTATAGGACTACTAGCTTTTACTCTTAACTCTAAATGTTTAGTTATAAAGGAAATTTCATCAAATTTCATTACTACAATACGTGTGGGAATACATCAGCGGTTTTTTAAAATACTTTATTCTTGTTAGTCTGGTTTTCGTTTGAATCATAAATTAAACCTTACAAAATTTCCATTATGTGACAAAGAGAAGTTTTAGCATTATTTACAGCAGAAATAACTCTTTCTGTGGCGATGTTGGCTCCAATCTGCAAAATTCACAGAGTATAAATTAAGTGCGTAGAATGTTAAAAACACCACATAAAAGCTAGTAGAGATTTATCGTTTAATAAAGGCTCGCTCAGAGCTTAATTAGTTTCATATCGGTCATCTACAAACATGAAGTAGTGAGTGTGTTGAATAGATTTTTATTTATTGTACTTATAACATTGGCATATATAAGTATGGGCTCGATAGCCGCAGCGAGTCGTTGTTAAAAAAAAAAACAAATAACCGTTGCAATAGAGGGTCTTCTTTGAAACGGACTTGCGATCACCAATGTAGGTTACATGATTTCGCAAACACAACTGTGGATATTGTCAAGAATGTTCCTTCTAAAAATCTTTATCAGAGCCGTGACTAATGGTAAATCTAGTGTCAAAGCCGTAAGCTCTGATTGAAACTGCAATGCGGGGCATTCAATCTATCTACTTTTAATCCGAGCGCTTGATTCACGCGATATCGGTCACTGCCAGGATGAGCGAATGTCGGATACTAAGTCGTAAAATATATTGTAGTGTGCTGAAAAAAGTTGTGGTATACGGTAGCTACAAATACGCAATTTTAACTCAATAAATCACTATGAAATTAATAAATATACAACATGACAGGCAAAAGTTTGACTACTTTGCTGAGCATAAAAACAACCGATTGTCTATGGAAGATATGATAAAATCAAGTAGGCTGTATCAGGGGTTCCCGGCAGTAAAACGTCGCGATATATGCACTACCGGGTAATGGCCTTCTAAATAATGGTAATTAAATAATTCCGGTAGCTGCTTTACTTCCAAAGTAATAAGCAATATTGTTATAACATATTTCGTTATATATGATTATTGCAAGTAATACTCAATAGGAGGTCCTATTGACCGAAAAGAAAGACGTTACACGTCAATAAATACTTCTGTGACTTATATAATTAGCTTGAGTAGGTAGGTACAAATAATTTACGTAAGTAGCAATCAATTATAAGCTTGGGAAATGAGTAAGTAATTGTTACTCAGTTTGATATTAGCACAGGAGGTAAAATTCCATACTTTACCTCCTTTGCTAATATCAAACTGTGTCAAAAAAAGGTTTCTTTTTCTCGTTTTCCGTCGACGAAACTGTTGTCTTGGGTGCTCATGCCAAACGATACTGTTGTACGCTACCAAATTACTGCCAGAAAAAAACAATCCTTCAATTGAGGGAGTTCCGTGTGAGTAAGGTTACCTACATAGCTCTCAGAATTAGCTAGTTTGAGTGGCTTGTCCAGCCATTGCAGCTCGCAAAACTAGCCACCGCTGGAAAGTTTGAGTGGCGACCACAAAACGGACGACTCTATGTAGGAAGGCACTCGCTCGATAGACCGAATACATTTAACATTTCGGGAATTTGCTGAATAGACGTAGGCCAAGAGGTTGTGTGAGTCACAGGCCTCTCTCAACCTCTTGGGCTCCAACATTGGATTTCTTCAGGTATTTGATGATGATAATGAGTGAATTGGAATGCAGAGAGTAATGTTTTATTCTAGCGAACAAAACATTAGTCTCATAACGACATAATGGAAAATAATAGAATAGATAATCCAAACTAATTGTCGATTTTGACAATCAGTTGGAATCTACATGTTTTTGCACGTGACGATGGAAAGAGGCCAGACGGTATGTCTTTAATTCCCTGAAGTCGTGGCAGGCCGTTGTTGTGGGACTCGATTTGCGTGGATATGGTAGTGGCCTCTCACGTTTCGTCCACCAGCACGGCGGCATCGGCAGCGGGAAACCTCAAAAGGCATAAATATGTATCCATATCCATCTGCGATAGATGTTTATGAAGATAGTTTAATTATTTTTTCTGTTAAAAAAAAAACAAAAAAAAAAGCTAAACTAAAACACAAATATTCGTACTCGTTATTTTAATGGATTAACAAGTCACCTACTTACCTAAATGGAATTGGGCCGGTTGATTGTTAATCTGATAATCGCGGGAGTAGACGCATTAAGTTGTCGCAAATAAAACAGGAGAGCCGTTAAGAGATAAGTACTGCCCTTTGATTGTGAACTTAATAGATCAATGACAGAGTTTATCATCATCATCATCGCCTCGCTTGGATCCCTTGTGAGTTAAGCGAATTACCAAATAACAAAATAACATAACACCGCAAAAGCATATAGCTTGTTTACGGCATACGTGTGTAAAAGGCGCTTATGATGCGACGATGTTAAAAAAGAGAGAAACATGAGAAATTTGTAGAATCGTGCTTTGGAAACAACTAGGTTCTTGGTAAAATGTTGTTCATAGATTAAATGAACATTTTATTTCCCTGCGGCCACAAACAAAAAGGGAATTATTTTTTTAGTAAAGGGTATTTTCGGCTTGTACATTTTTTTTAGATCATTTTTTCCGGTCCCTTGAGTGGGATCTCGCGTTATCTCTGATCAGTGGCAGATTAAGGAATCTAACAAATACTTTTGAGCATACCACGATAAATACTTATTATTGAAAACTGTGAACCAGTTGACCCCGACTTCTGGTCCGGGGTCCGAACCCGGTCGTGCACCAATGGATTTTCCGCTCGCAAATTTATGTTTGCATTAACACGTGCCCAAAACGGTGAAAGAAAACATCATGAGGAAACCGACATGGTCTAGAACACAAGAAGTAGTTCGAAGGCGTATATGCCAACAGTTAGTGTTCTTATAATCGGCGATGGGCTTGCCACCTGTCACGTGAAATGCTAACTTGCAAAACGCGAGCGTGTGCCAAATATAATGTTTTGACGTGCCTCTGACTATGCTCTACTTGGTATCCTCAATAATCCATATCATCAAAATTACACATGGAGCAGCAAAGGTGAAATATTAAATAAAAAAATACATTAATTATTGAAGATGGTTAAATGGTAATGGGTAAATTGATGGTTTCATAAACACTCATGTTCATAAAATTGTATGAATCTTCTTTTAATATTACACTGTGATAATGCTTACCAAAATAATTAAGTTTAACGAAGACAGAACTAGATGTCAGCACTAGTCGATGAGAATGCGATATCGATGAGTTATGCCCCGCGCTTATCTAGTCAGTAAGAATTTGTTTTGTATCGAGCCTTCGATTGAGCAAGGCTTCGTGTCTTAGTTTGAGTGTCAATGCGGATACGGATGGACGAAACCCCTGGACCAATCGGGACTGGACCTGAGGTCGGGAGATGATCGGTGCTGGTGCCAGCTCTCATTACCAACCACCATGTGTGTTGTGAGCAGACTGAATCCTATTAACTTTGTCCCTCACTATGGGACTACTTCGACGTTCTAAATGCCTTGTTGTTGATGTTAGGTTTAAATAACTTTATTCTCAAAAAGACAAACAGATGTCACTTATATGAGAACAATACAAACTTAATTACTAATCTTAAAGTAGGTCGTTCTTTTACAGTTATGTTTAGTTTAGGTTATGTTTAGGTTATTCCAATTTAACGTGACTTTAGCAGTGATGCATCATTGATAATATGATGGGCTAATTTGTGTTTAAACACGTCAAATGAGCAAACACTTTTTATATTTGAGGGTAGTTTATTATACAGCTGTGCGCCTTCGAAGACTATCATTTTTTTACCGTAGTTTGTTCGAACCTTTGGTAGAACAATAAAACTGGCTCGGCGAGTGCTTCGCTTTGTGATTTGCTTAATTGTTGTAAAGGCTAGGTTAGTATGGATCGTTTTGTTTAGGATTTTTCGAATGAGAATGCACGTATTGTATTTGTATAGTTGTTTGACATTCATTAATTTAGTTTCTTTGTAAATTTTGTCTGTAGGTGTTAGGTAGGGGTAATTAAAAAGTAGTTTAATAATTTTATTTTGTACAGTTTGTAGTTTAACTAACTTAGTTTTTACGGTGCCGCCCCAAATCTCTATCAAGTATAACAAGTGAGGCTTGACCAGGGAATTATAAATTGTATAGCGTATTTGGCGTGGAATACATTGCACAATGTTACGTAGTGACCCTGTCAGGGTTGACAGTTTTGATTTTATGTGTTCTATATGTGTATTCCACGTCAGAAAGCTGTCCATGCGTAGACCAAGATATTTTTCGTTAGTTTTCTCTTGTAAAGCTGTATTTTCAATAACGAGTGGGGTAAACGGGGGGATTTTCTTGTTTTTAGCCTTAAAAATTATGTAACAAGTTTTAGAAGCATTGATAGTCAGCAGGTTCGATTGGAACCAATGAGATAGAGTGTTTAAATCTTGCTGAGCATGTGAAAGTATGTCATGTATCGAGGTACCAAAGTAAAACAAACATGTGTCATCCGCGTACAAAGTTATTTGACCGAGTAGGCCTATCTCGTTTATGTTGTTAATGTAGATCAGGAAGAGTAATGGACCCAATATCGATCCTTGGGGGACCCCGTAGGTTATTGGTGCAGGTTTGCTTTGGACGTTATCTATTTTGACTACTTGTGATCTGTTTGATAGATATGACTGAAACATCTTTAAGGCAGTACCACTAACACCAATGCATTTCAGTTTTTCTAAGAGTAAAGTGTGACTTACCGTGTCAAAAGCCTTTTTTAAATCAATGTATATGCCAAGCACAAAATTTTTCTTATCTATATTAGACTTGATTTTGGTAACTAGGTCAACTGTGGCTGCAAGGGTGTTACTTTTAGGTCTAAATCCATATTGCTCTCCGTAAATACAATTGATTGAGTTGAGGTATTTTTCAAGTCTCATGTATAAGATCTTTTCTAGAATTTTTGAAAGTATAGGCAAAACTGAAATAGGTCGGTAATTTCCAGGGTCTGTTCTGGATCCTGATTTGTAAATTGGAGAGACTTTTGCGATTTTTAACGAGTCAGGAAACTCACCTTCTTGTAATAGCTTGTTGAAGCAATTTGTTAGGTTCGCTAATATAAGGGGTTTTAAACATTTTATTGATTTGGTATTGATTCCATCTAGTCCGGCGCTACTATTTGTATCGAGCTTACTTATGATTTTGGTAACTTCATCAAACGTGCATGGGTCAAGTGTTGAAAGTGCATTATGTGTAATGACGTGTGGCAAAGCTTGTGTAAAATTATTGTGAAAAGATTTAGGTATTTGTTCAGCTAAGATGGAACCAATGGTTGAAAAGTACTGATTAAACTGCTCACAAATGTCGTTTGCATTGGTAATTATCTTAGAATCTATTAATAGCTTCGGAGGGGCACAGCCTTGTATGATTTTGTTGTTCGCTAAATTTTGTGTTATTATTCCCGTCGACCCCGTTACATTTTGATAGTGCAGGTATAAAATTAACAGAATATAATAAAAAAAATCTCAATCAAGTATTGCAAACTAAACGGTGAATAATGAGCAAAATAAATAAATCCACGTAAGCTGCATAAAATAATACTCATGACGAAAGAGAAAAGCATTAAAACATAACTTACTTCGAAGTAAAATCGCGGTATAGTCAAGAGCAAAAGACAATCAACAAAAACTCTTTTACATAGTAAGAATTCAATGAAGGGAAAATGAAGGCTTCCTGAGATAGAGAAAATATCAAGCGATAAAATGCGGTAAATTGCACCCAAAGACAATTTCCGCTCCGAAAGACAAACGTCGGCAATTAAATACAATATTTTCTGGATAGTATGAAAATCTATAGTATTAAAAATAAAGCTAAAGGGTTTTTTATTTATTTGAACACGCAAATCTCTGGAACTACAAATCGGATTTGAAAATATTTTTTTTAATTGATTTGTTTTAAAGCACTTTATCTACTATTATTTGAAAACATGAGTAACTTCATTTTACATTACAAGATGGATTTTTGCTCTAGATTGTACTTTCACTTCGCGAGGGCTTTGAGGTGAATAAACCGTAAGAGCCAAGAAACGACGGCCACCATATTTGTATGAAAATTATGTGAGTTTCTTGAAAGCTTTCCATGTTCAACGTTTGCTTTACCACTATACTTAGCATATTTTTAAGAGTATCTTTGGTTTTCCTCTTTGAAGAAACGTTGTAGATAAATTTATTTATGCTTAGCTTTCTTATGTCGACTTTGTTACTTATTAGTAAAGAGTGTTTTTCTTTGTAAATTAAGTTTTCAGTCAAATTGTATGCTTGCGAAAATGTAGTATATTATTTTATAAACTACAAAACTGAAATCGTTTACGTATTAGCTTGAAAATAAATAAATTAATAATGCTGGACATTTGCAAACAACAACATCTAGCCCCAAAGTAAGCAGAACTTTGTGTTATAGGAACTACATGATTGATATACTTACTACTTGTATACCGTTAACAATATACATAATAATAGACAAATATTTGCAGATCATACAAAGATTTGATTGTTATTAGATATTTAATAAACTATAAAAATAAAGGTTTTTTTTAAACAGCACTTAATAACAGGAAGACGATAATATAACACTGAAGGCCAATAAAGGTTTTCACGTGTAGATATAGTGTTCATATAAATTGATGTATTTTCGAATATTCGCAATTTAACAAATTTAATGTTGATAAAAACAATGTGTAGATACAAAGCGTAATCTAAAATACTTACCTGTGGCGAGCGCGTTGGAGTCTGCATTCTACAGATGCGAAATTTGGCAAAGCGATGGCGTCGAGTGTTGCCCATTCATTTTGCCTCCCCATTAAAAGGTAGCTTTTAACTACAGCTAATTTATGCAGCGCACGGTTTTGCCAGGACAGATTACAGAGTGGCATGTTCGTTCCACGCTCCGTTTGGCCGAGAATCACTGTCGATGCGTTACGTAGGTACGTCGGATAATTTCACGATGTTTATTCGTTTGCAATTACTACGTATATAAGTTGTTAACAGTTTTTATACGTTATGGTGTACGTGAGGACATTTGCATTTTGAAGCTCTGACGTCCGAACTTTGTATTAACACGTGTGAAATATTAATGTAAAATTGAGTACCTATGTACATTTAACTCCGGATTTTTTTTATTAGTAGGTATCTGTAGTAAATGTTGATTCATAGTGGTATGAAATAAAATAAACGAACACGCATTTCATGAATATTTCGTAATGGGATAATAAATCTCATCGGGTTGTCCAAGTTACTTTGAAAAGGCTATTTATTATATGCTAACAGAAATTACAAGTAATAGTCCTTTGCAACGACCACTTTCTACGTGATAACAAAGTTTAGATTCCTTTCCAGGAAACCTAACATTAATTGTTTTATTGATAACCGGCCACGTTTACTATTTTGTAAACTGTAGTTTATGCTACACTGGCATGGAACATGACAACGCCATTACTAGTCCATTCTGAGAATTCTACATCAAAGGAGCAACTGCAATAGAGGAGAACGTAAACGAAAATACGAACAGGAATAGGCTACAAACGAAATTGATGTCATACAGGCTTTCGATTTATGCAGAATGAGAAAATAGCAACTCGATTTGCTCAGTTACATTTTTATCTTTTGTGGGTAAAGTTTTAACGAAAAACAATGGTGACTTTCGTCGATGTGCGCTGCCTTTCCTTCAATTCAATCGTTCCATATTATTGAAACAACGGTCTAGGGTCTTTGTTGCGGGAATTCCCCAGTATCCAATTTATGCAAAGTATTTACGAGTGACAATAATTTATTTGACGTGCCAATTTTCAAACCCAACATCTCCGTTCCGCGTCCTAAAAGCGCTACGTTATTGATTGAGGGGTTTGATATTTGAATACTATTTCTTCTAAAAATTGGTTTTGAAGTAATATTCGTTGCTGCTAAACCTTGTTTGAATAAGTGCTCAAATTATTCAAACAAGGTTCGAATAATCTTAAATAAACTTACATTTTCAAATATAAAAATACTTTTTTTTACTTATCCTTAACCAAGTGAGAAGTACTTCGTAACCAAGTGAGTAAGTGGTAAACCTTTCGATATTATTATCCTACTAATAATATAATAATGAAGCAATATTATTTTATTTTAATGCACAGGGGTATTTTTACAAAAATACCCCTGTGCATTAAAGTTCTGAAATTTGTATGGAAAAAAATACTCTGGTTCGATTCACTCAACACATGGTAAAACAAACCTTAATGTATATGACAGAGTTTAGTACCTATTGTCTGTTCGATCAAGACAATAAATACTACAACTGTCCTATCAAAACTTTCATACTCGCGATCAGTATGAAAGATCAATTGCGCAGTCAAGTATCCGACTTACTTTAATAAACGCAGATGGATAAAGTTTTTGTGGATGGATGGATGGATGGATGTTAGTTATTCTTTCACGCAAAAACTATTGAACGGATTTTGATGAAACTTTACAATTCTTATAATTTAGCTTATACATCAGAACAACACATAATCTAAAATTGATCACGATATTATGAGATTTGACAATAATATAACGATAATTAACTCATTAAAATTATATGAAATTATATTTATACCTATATAAATATATATGTTTCACGGCTAAACCGCTTGAGCCGTTTGTAATGAAATTTGATATGGACATAGTTTGAAGCCTGGAGACGGTCATACGCTACTTTTATCAACATACCACGCGGGCGAAGCCGCGGGCAGAAGCTAATATGTAAGTAAACACTCGAGACTACTACTTTTAAGAGTATTAGAGCTTCTGTAAAAGGGCTCGTCCAGGGAAGTGTTACCACAATGCCTATTTCTGCCGCCAAGCAGTATGTTCTCATTGTTGTGGTCCGGTTTGGTTGCCGGTGAAACATGAGATCTTTCTTCTTGATATCTCAGAGAGGTAACGCGTGGGTGATACCTCTGATATTGCAAGCGTCCATAGGCTACGGTAACTGCTTATCACCAGATGGGCCGTTAGGTGTTTGCCTCTTTAGTAGTATTTAAAAAACTCGATTCTATGTTTTATGATGTCACTGTATCGACTCTTATAAAATTAGAAGTTTTATAAGCAAAATTAAAAAAAAATGTTAAATCGACCTAACAGCAATTGCACAGAGAATTCTTTCGTGTTAATTAATAAGCAAAAACAAATTGATTAGTTGGCTGTTATTTTTTTTAATTTATTTCCATAGCACATGTTAGCTATTCTATGCAATCTGTTCATACGTTGTTTGTTTCTAAGTTGTGTTTAGACGTAAACAGATTTAATTATAAGTTGTTTTTGCAACTCAGTAAAAACATTTATAAACGTAAACCTTTTGAAAATATTCACATGTAAGATCTTAAAGCGAAAGCTAAATATAATTAGACAAGTTCACGGGTACGTTCTAGAAATAGTCTTAATAATAAATCTGAAGTCCCTGAAGCGCAAGCGAGTTACATAATACATATGTACATCTGTCCTATGAGAATCTTGAGGGTTACTTGCCTTCTACGACTACCGAGTGGAGGCAAACTATGCAGTTAATAATTTACTAATGCTGTGAAATTAACATTCAAATTAGTACAGCTAATTGTGAAAGCGGGATGCTACATTAAGATTATCATCTAAATGTTTTTTATGCTTAACTCTACACCAGAGAATACAAATACGTTATTTCCAAATATAGTATGAATCTAAATTACACACTAGGTCTAGCTTGTATCGCTGAAACCCGGATTGAGTAAGTTGAAAATAAATTAATAAGAGATAAAAGTATGCCAGGAAAATTTGAAATACTTTTTAAGAAACAAAACATCCTGAGTAACGTCGAACATTTAAGATAAGCAGGGTATACTTTTTTAAGAATAAAAGAAAAATATCATGAAACTCATTTAAACAACCTGTATTAAGATGTTGCTTGCGTAAGTTCTGTTATATATTTTTTTTCAATTATGTATGAAATAATACTTAAAACTTTTGATGGGAAATACCACTCCCTTTTGTAAATACTGTTTTTACTATTTCGTGAGTTATACCTATTTTAATTTATTTTATTAGGTCTATGAGGGTTTGTGTGTGAGTAAATGTGCGTATGTGTGTTGGGGTGTATTTGTTTATGTGTTGTGATTAAAATATTGATAAAACAGACAAAAACCTAAGTAAGATATGTGCAAGCTTAAGTTTTATCTCAGCAACCCCATAAGGATAGACAAAGATGAGAAATAGTTATAAGATACAAATGCATATGTAGTACATTTAAACAAAACATTTAAAGCAAAAAAAAAAACGTTGAGGATGGCCATCATCGGGAACTGTATTCCCGATGATCCTCAGATATATACTCATCTTTGAGGATACCAAGAAAAGGTAAGTCTGGGGCACGTCAAAAGATTACTAGGCACAAAGTTTTTGCTAGTAGTTAGCATACCACGTGACAGGTTGCAAGCTCATCGCCGCATATTGGAACACTATGATGGCACATGCCTTTGACAAAGATTCGAAGGCATGTGGTATCGGCATACCGATACCACATGCCATTTGTGCAAGACCTGGTACAAACCCACGACCTCCGGATCAAAAGTCTGGGTACCACCCAATAGTCTTGAAAGTCATAAAATATAACTCAGTTATTTCTAAAGACGACATGGGTATCCACTCGATTGTCAAATAACACAAACGCTGACAACTTTTTGGCAGCGTTTATTACCAGAATCAGCCAAGCGGTATCAATAATTATGTCAAGTCTTACGAAAAACTGACAGCATGAATTATGGTTCTGACCAGAGACGCAAATTGGTCTTTCGACTTCTTCCCTGTACCCTAAGTAATAGGAGAGCTATATGGTATGGACAGTTAGCCTTACGTTTCCTATCTACACATCACACATAGTCGCCAAAGGGCCCGGTAAAACTGACGCGGTGGCAATCAAAGAAAAATATAGGAATGATAAACTATTAAGATCGTTACACACGTCGATGTAATATATTATAAAGCAAGCTACACGGAGGCGATGCTGTAATATATATTTTGACTCCATATTTATGACAATCGACCTAACTTTTGCTATACCGTAATTTGTATTTATACTAGCTTTCTGCCCGCGACTTCGTCGACTTCGCTGACGGAGGTAGATAATATGAGTTCCTTTTGCCCATCAACCCACTCTCCCCTTCAAGTTTTAATCACAATTGGTTTAGCGGTGAAAACGTAACATACAGACAGTCAGAGTTACTGTCGCATTTATAATATTACTATGGATATATTACAGTGATGTCATAGACATTTATATTAAAGCGTGTGTGGCGACTTAGATTACTATGTAAAATATAAAGTAAATATATAATTATATATAATAAATAATTAATTTATTTTAGATTATAGCTACAATTGTGACGGGGTTTAATAGGTAAAAGCTTGTTAATAAGGTACAATAGATTAAACAGATTAGTTGCGTAATTTGCCAAAAATAATAGTTTTTGTCTGCAATAAAATATGTATCGTTGTGAATCAAACATTTAAATAATCTTAAAACAGATAATTTATTTTGTAAATAAAACAAAGGAATATCACATAGCTCTATGAATCAAAGCAGTTATTGATACAACAGAACATAAGATACCAGATTTAAATAGAGGGCAGATTTATAAATATATTATACGTAAATAATTATTTATTGTTAATAGAACCTAAAGATAATATTCTTTGGCTTGGTAAACTTTTACCAAGCGTAAGATCTTAGTATCTTCCGTAAAGTCGTGGTAGAGTACCTACCTCTTGATAAAGGTTTGTGCACTTATCCGGCTGAGAGGAAGACGAGCTTATGAGATAAAGGCATTATTTTGTCGTTTGCGTCCGGACACAGGGATAAGTTATTGTTTCGGAAGAACTTGGGAAACTTCTTACCAGACCGCTTGTATTTTTTTTTAATATTTTCTTTTAGCAAATAATCTCTTTGGAAATGTAATTCGGATACTTTCTGACCAAATTCCCTCAAATCGAAACATTATAAATAAAATAATAAACATGCTCACAACTGTAATTCCCACGGTGGATTTATTAAGTACGAAAATCTGAAGGATACTAAGTTAGGGGAGGTGGAACAAAACATATTTTTATTTGGTAAAGATCTTCAAAAACTTAAGGGCCGTTAAGGTGAAGTGGGGTAAATACGTCAGGAATTGTATAACGGAACTAAAATGTAGCTGGGTAGGATACTTGGCTAGGCAGGTAGGTGGAGTAAGGCGTTTATTGAATGGCGTCCAATGAAGATAGAGAGATGACTTAGTAAGCATTGCGGGACGAACTAAGTTGAAGCTGGCATATGGCCGGGAGGAGTGAGATGGTGAATGCTAACACGACCCACCACGGCAGAGGACTGCGTATATTACATTGCGCGCTACAAAAAACAGTATCTTAAAATTCAAAGTCGTTATCCAGCCATTATTTTCCCGCAATGTAAATCGTTAAGATGCGAAGATTTCAGCATGGTGTTGGGTCTTTTTACATATATATTTTGTTATGGTATTTTGATCAAATCTTAGCAAAGTTTCAATTTACTTTCAGTAAGGTCCGGGGATACGGGCCTTAATCTGCCAAAAATATCATCTTCCAACATTGTACTCTGCTCCGGGTTTGATTAATGATCCGTATTAATTCCATTGAAAATCTCTCTTAACGAACTACGGAGGTATGACTAAAACCCAACCGATGTAGTATCTATCTATCTATCTATCTATCTAGTAGTAGTTGGGCTTGAAATAAAAAAAAAAATAATAACTAAAAAATATAAACGTTTAAAAAAAACAATAAACTGACTACAAAGCTATATTTTCATAATTTCTAAACCATTAAAAATCTAATTGAGAAAAGTAACATTTTAGCAAAATATTCTATACTCTGACAAATTTTAATCGTATATTAAGGGTCCTAGTAACTTGTAGAATAAAACCTATTTAATCAACCATCCTTGAAGTCTTACACATTGATTACAAAACTATTTGTCAAATTGAATAAGTCTATACGGAGATAAATGGCAACATACAAACAATCAAACCTTTATTGAAAAAGCATAACTCGGGCTCCTTACGTTTACAAAATCACATATTATATCGCATATCTTTTTGATAGGTAATTGTTATATATATATTTTAAAAAGTTATATTCAATGTTTCGAAGACATTGATTTTGTAGAGATTTGGCATTTACCCAATGTTATAAAAAATATAAATCTTTACTATAGAATAGTTAAAAGGTTACAGCCGATAAATAAATGAAAAAAAATATATGCAAGAATATAGGTCTTTAATATACCGTACGCAATATAGAGATATTCGACGTGAACATTTTGACATACATAAATGTTACTAGTATTCAAATTAAATTTATAGATTTATCAAAGATATCAAAGTAAGTCAAATTGATCACTAATTTAACAAAATTTACTCGAATTTAAATACTCAAATAACACGTAAGCTAGCTTCAGATAGCTTTATCTAGTTCTGGCTGTTGCGAGTGGTGGAGTCGGGTTTAAAAAAAAACTATAAACTTTCAGCCCATTTCCCCCCTTTAAATATGTGACAATCCAAAAACCCTGAAACAACATTATTTATTTACGATAGGTAGCTATAATTTCAATTTTCACGTTCCTAATTTTAACTACTTAGAATTAGTAGTTTTGGTTGTCATTGATAGATCAGTCAGTCAGTCATGACAAACGATTTTATAAGTTTAGATAATAACATTAGTCGAATAAAAACGGATGCGCTTAGAATGTATCCGTTCGAGCCCTTATTATCTTCAGTATTATGTTTGTAATTTTGGCTATTTTCATTTTATTATGTATCTCCAAAAACATACAGGCATTATAACCCTTTCCCGGTTTATATGTTTGAATTTGGGACATCACGCGATGAAAAGCTTAAGGGTTTATAAACCACGACGGTTTTTGTTTGGGTGAAAAATACTCCCGTATTTTTTTCCAAAAGAGAAGAAGAAACGTTGTGAGTTTGTTGATGGTAAATTCTATTTTAATGAATACTATGTTTTAGTCATAGATTTCTTTGAAAAAATATTCGTAAAACAGTAATATTTCTTTCCAAGCTTAGTGCAGATGTATCTTAGTTATATACAAAGATTTATGATTCAAATTTTTTCATCCCACTTGATTTTTTGTGGGTAGAATCGATTTAGCTAAGTGATAAACTTACTTGTAGGCTACATTTACAATGGATTAAGTTGCTATGATACCTATTCCCTTTTATCTAATCCTAGCATCTTTTTGACAAGCATTAGTGAATATATATTATAAATTACCGAATTTCAAAGCCTACTCAAGGGAAGTCGTGGACAAGAGATAATAGCATAGTGCTGTCCCGCTTCATGCCATCTCGCTCCCTGATTGATGGCGGCGGAGATTGCATGTCAGGATTACATCTGGGAGGATGTACGGATTATGTAGTTGCTGGTGGGGTGAGTAAATAGACCGTGCGATATTCCGAGAAAAAACATGTAGGAGCCTCAACCCTGGCTATTTTATTAATCCTACACGTATGATTTAATGAAAACAACAAACTTTGAATAAAGATATTTCTATCCATGGCTGATATGTCCGGACATATCAGCTGCATGATATGTCCGGACTAGAATGCCTAGACGAATTCTATTATAAGCCACTTCTTAATCTAGCTTTGATAAATTATGTTTTGGGTTATATAAAGGATATTGGACACTTTGTCCGAGGAGCCGCTCATAATACTTTCTCTACTTTATTATTGAATAAATACGTTAATTTTGTGATATCTTAAAAAAAACATAAACATTAATTATGATATTTACTAACCTTAACGATATTAAGATCAAGTTTATTGGTGAATGAAAATATTTATTTAAGATAATGTAAGATGATCTACGTAAATTAATTAGGCGGAAAAAGCTTAAATTTGAACTTCTTTATCAAAATGTAAATATCTTTGGTGAAAATATATTGAAAAAAATATCTATCAACCATAATAACACCTAGCTGTTGTGATATGATGGTGGATAGACGCCAAGGCTTCTAGAGTATCCCCTCGACCACCGCTCAGTCAAAGCCTTACCCCACCTGCTATCACCAAATCTTGTCAATTGTCCTGACCACTTGAGTTTCGTAATACGGCCTCAAACATCTACCATCTTTGTTTTACTCAGAATTTAGTAGAGCTTATCATGATAAAGTATCCATTAAAATTAACAGTTTGAGGCATACCATGTCAGTGTCACTACGCCTAAGCGGGTTTAATATCGGATTTAATCAACAATACCCGCAGTCAAGCTTCTGTATTACAAAACTTAAAAATAAACTACAAACACAAAAAAAAAACGAAGAAAATCAGACCAACGGCGATGGCACAATTTAATTCAATTTCACCAATGCCTATTTATTTTATTTATCGTCTTCGAAATAAAACATAGTTATAATCTGTATTCAGACTAACGAAATTTCTTAATTACAATAACTTCCGCAACCGTCACATAGACTGTCCTTGAAAATAACTTTTGAACGGAATCCAATATGTTGTAGGTCGAACACGAAACACATTTTCAAGTCAGCTATCTCATAGTAAAGCGTTGAATAGAGGAAGGAATTTTTCAATTATTTACTTGATTTAGCAAGAGAGAGATGCCTTTGTCTCTTCTCATAAAAATTTCATTTAATCGTCAAATATTATTTCCGTCTCGATGAATATTTTCAATAAGCATCCGGTCTCACTTTGCATTATCGCCTCGTTTTTCCTTATATTGAAGCAGTAATATGTATTGATGCCTTTGGTGTTTCGTTTTCAGTCTAGCAACACTTTTTGGAACCTACTTCAAACAATATGTTTATCCAAAAATAAAAGTATATCTGTTGTCAAAAAAAAAGCCATTTGTATCATTGCAAATTATCTATTAGTAAGGTATAAGTTTATAATTACTTTCGTTGGTTGTCTAGATCAATCTAAATCATTCACAATGTGTGTAATTAAATTAATTTAGTTAGGTTAATACTGATAACACTTTACCATTTTATGTTGTGTTACAAAAATGTTTTCTTCCCTGTAAGAATAAATGGAACTAGTAGCTGCGTCTGCCATTGTATAATTATATTTCTATTATAGTGAAGTTACCTACGCAGTTTAATTTCGTACCGGTATTGTTTTTATCGTTATACTAAATACAGCAAGTTCACCACCAAGTAAAGGGTAAAACGCAACCCTAGAATCATTCCTTCAGTAAATATTCCATAATCAACTTGAATGAAAAGTTGTACGCAATAAAAACAATTACTTTGCCGAGTCTGAGTAGGTAGGTACAGAGAAGGTATCATTCGGTCGCATCTGGCACTTGCCGTATTATTTCGGTAAATTCAATAATCTCTGGGCGGCCAACTGGGATGGACAAGTCGGCGGGTTTCACAAGCCAAGAACAAGTCACGATAGTAAGATTAGCATTTGTAGCACTAGTTGTTCAATTGTATAAAGATAGATTGGAGAACTTAGGAAATGTAGGTACAAAATATTTAACACTATCTGATCTTTAACGACTGATTTTGTAGATTATCAGAAAAATATTATGATTAATGGAGGACCTCCTAATATTGTTAAAACGTGTACAGTATTTAACAGAATCCTGTCTGATCCATTACAAGCGTATTGTTTTACTTGTTTACCTTTTGTAACTTTAAGTTTTTAATTGCACTAAGAAGGATAATTGTCTGAAAGAAATGTATATTTGATTTTGATTATGTATTTCTAGTTCAAAAATAATTCCTAAATATATTTCAATAAAATGAAATTTATAAAAACGTCGACTTGCACAGCAATCGGTTACGGCACTTGTCATAAGCTTTTCTTGATTTCTATTATAACAACGTCCTACCTACATTAACCAAACGCATAGTTCCAATCGGGGACTAAATAAAATAAGGGTTACCCCTTCTACAACGTAGGTAAGTATTTATAAAACGTTTGTAAGTATATAAAAATATACAAACGTTTTATCAACAACCTATAGTCTCAGGTCCGCCTGAGACGCAGAAGGTTGCGGGTTCAATTCCCGCCGCGGGACAAATGTTTGTATGATCTGCAAATACTTATCTCTGCTCAGGGTGTTTTCTATGTATATATCGGCGCAAAGGCGTTATTCTGCTTATACAATGACGTCACACTTTTTAAAAACCACATTGGAGCTTCTGCTCCGTCATATAATATTAATGTATTTATTTTACAGAAAAACGTATATAAATAATGAATCAGTTCTGTAGTTCCCATAATACAAGCTCTGCTTAGTTTGGGGCTAGATGATGCTGTGTGGAAAATCTCCAGCATTGTTATTATTTAGCAAACAAAGCTAGATAGAATGTTAACAACTCAAAAATGGCAGCATATCACAGTCCTTCATTTATTAATTCCATTACTATCGAATGTATAGATAAAAATACCCTACATAAATCCAGGCTCAATGGTATATTTTATAGATATCGTTACGAGTTATCACATTATTGATAGGCGGCTTGAGTGTCAATTACTTTTTATGACGGAGTAGGTTTCGGTGAAAATGAGTTTGCTATGAGATGAAATTATTAGCTACACCCAATTTATTAACACACCTATGTGAATTTTAATTCGCCTGAATTCTAAAGTAGTTGTGTAATAGTTCACTTCACTGCGTGTCACGTGTGAGGCTATGACTAAATCAAACAGGGTCGATTACTTTTGGATAGTAATCACCGTAGATTTATGCATGTCTACTGCCTACGACTTCGCCCGCACGGTATCTAGATGAAAAGTAGCAGCAACGTTCGTAAGAAACGTATTCGCTCCACCGTTTCTTCGTACCACGTTACAAAATTGGTCTCCACGAGAAGCCTTTTTATTTTAAAAGATTCATAGTTTACGAAATTGAGTAATGTTAATTATTTTGATGATCATACAAGCTTGTACGGAACCCTCAGTTTTACAGCGGGGGATTCAATTGTCGAACCTGTTTCCATTTTATGAGGGTAGATTATAACTTGTGTTTTTGGTGAATACGAGTTGCGTTTGACTGCCGATCATTTTCTTTAATGAACTAGGTACTTTCGGCGAAAACTATGCAAAAAAAATATAGGTATTTTGTCTGCGTGATAAGTGGCAGTTTCAACAGCTACCTGAAACTCATTGCAGGGAGACTGGACACCGACTGTGCCTTCATGGAGCGCTGGGCGAGAGAGCATGTTGTGCACTCGTAAATCCAGTGGCTCTATGTACCTCCTACCTTGAAGGAATGTTGTTTTTAGTTTTATGTTATAGTCTTCTTTATATGGACAATATTATACTTTTATTTGTGTTTTAATATCTTTTAATAATAGTGTTTGAAATAAAAATTATTAAATTGATAAAATTTGAAACGCTCTAATTTCAAGATGGCTCTTAGAATTACAAGTTGAAGTGGCAATTAATGGGCAGGTCATTTAGCTTACAGATCCATCAACTTCAGATCTCGAATGGTGACTATTAACTAAACGGCACAGAAAGGCCTTCCCCGTTGAACACATGGCATCTTAAAGGTTGTGGGAAGTCGGTGCATATAGGTGGTCCAAGATCGTTTGTCCATAGCACTCTTTACTGGAAACTTTTACACAGCAGTGGACTTTTACATGTTTTTGATAATTAGTAAATATAAGTTACTGGCGTCGATTCTTTTACACCAACTAAACTAAATTGAAACTGTCGCCCTGTTTTACTGATAGTCCACGCAAGAAAGAGATGGCAAGATCTTTTGCGTGTGTCAACATGTTTTGAAATCAAGACCAAAATTGTATGGAAGACATAAATCTGACTAAAATGCCAGCACTAAAATTGCTATCTCTTTCTTTTATTACTGTTTGTGAAAGAGAGAGAGACAAATAAAAGTTTATTTGGTGAACAAGAGAATCGACGCCAATATTAACATGGAGCTAACATAAAATCATCCTAGAATTTACTCAATAAAATGTATCTGTATCTGATCGCCCATTATGCGTTTCTTATGTTTTGTGTTATTTTATTATGTTTCTGTATTTTATACTGTAAATTTGGTGTATTTGGTGTAATAAAAATAAAGAGTTTATCTATAAATCCTATAAATAATGCTGGGCATTTTCACACAGCATCATCTAGCCTAGCCCCAAACTAAGCAGAGCTTGTATTATGGGAACTACATGACTGATATACTACTTAGATACTTTTTTTTTGTAAATACATACTTAATAATACATAAAACACCCAGACCCGAGACAAATATTTGCAGATCATACAAACATTAGTCCCGTGGCGGGAATCGAACTCGCAACCTTTTGCGTCTCAGGCGGGCTTTCGCCCACTGCGCCTCCAAGGTCGTCAAATCTATCTATATATCTTATAATAGTTTCTCCTGTTTCAGGGCTTCCATAATGTATATGTACAGTAGTAAATTGAACAATCTGTGTATTGGAAGTTGATGGACGGTTTAATTAATGTATCTCCGCCAGACTCTATACTCAACTTTGCCTCTGCGTCAACCTATACCCTATAGCATCAATGTTAGCTAGTTCAAAAGCATATCGAACAAACTTAAGAATGTAATTTATTGCCAGAATAATAAATTACTCCAGAATGTCTGAATTAATATTGTATTTCTATCTTGTATATGAACAGCAACTTTTAAAACAGCCGGAATCAATAAAAGTATCTACATAATAATTATACTAGTATCAAAAGAATGAAAACAAGAGTTCAAGTCACCTAACGCAAGGGACGTACCCGAAAGATTATAAAAAATCAATTTTTCCAACAAACGATGTCGTCAAAAACTAATTTATTTTGATAATTCTACATGTGTAGTAAAAATGGTCACTGGTTTTTACACCAGCAAGTATATTTTTGTATAATTATCTAAAAGCAGTTAATATTTTTGTCATAATAATTAATAAACCTGCAATTTTTTCAATCAAATTTATGAGTCAAACAATATAATAAAAACGTTACTATTTAAAATTGTATTTAATAATGGTGAATTCATTGAATATATTTTTTTGGTTAAAGATTGAATAAAATGTGTTGGCTATTTTCTGTAGACTGTGTCTGGTTGTGGTGCATAGGCGCTGATGGATTTTAGTCAATTTTCGATCACGTATAATCTAGATAGACCAAGCAGCATGTAATTCGATAGAATTTTATTATATTTTTTTTCCAGAAAATATTTCATAGTTTCATTTACAAAATGATAATAAAGAGTCAAGGTTAGATTAAATAAAAATATTTGAAAATAAAGTGGTCTCCGTTTATTATCATGTCAAGGGGTTGTGTTAAGTGTTGTTCTTAGTCATTGTTGCGAGGTTTTTTTAATAAATTATAAATATACACTTAACAGACATATACGTAGTCCTGACGTCATACTAAAATTCTAATGTAGGTATCAAGATTACATCGCAGTCAATATTGCGTCGGCGGCCTCGCCCGCCGCGCCTCCAAGATCGTTTTAGTAATTAATTTCCTATGTTATCCTAAATATTAAAAAAATATTTGATTTTAATAAAATAATGTTGTTCTGAAAGTTAATATTGATGAAATTAAATATATCGGATCCATCATCATCAACGGCCTGTATTGTTGGACATAGGATTCTCCTAATAATATTTTAGATGGAAAAGTTTGAATTTTTGGATGTTCTCAACGCGGACGAAGTCACGGAGCTTACTACTAGTCTTTTATAAGTCAACCGAGTCCAGATAAAAATTAAGGATCCAGAATCATACGGCTTATTAGATAGAACTGAATAACCCTTCCAGATAAACATTTGATAAAATCTGGAGCTCTTAAAGCAATCCAATCCGATCGTGCTAATGTTCGGATTACTAAAGCACTCATTAATCGCTTTTTGATAAATTCGTTTACAGTTAGGGGAGTGTAAAATAAATTATCTGTGTACCTTACCGTATTTCCTTACATACCGTTCCGTCCTGTAATTCAAGCTACCATTTCCAATTTTAAACCTGGTGGCTCGTCCCTGATTCCTGATACTTCGTCGAATACCGCTGCAGAACTCAGGTACCAGTATTATTATGTAATGTCTGTACCATAGCTATAGTATACAGGTCGTAACCAAAATGTATAATCCGCTCTTTTACATAATTAGCTATTTTACAAAACAGTATTGACGTTCAGTCGAATAAGCACGGCTAAACGAACGCGAAATTGTTAGAGCGTTTAGCCGTTTTACAAACTGGCGCGCCGTTTTGTAATGAAAATAACGTTTTATATGAAGGTGGTAAGGGTATACCAATAAAAATAATGGATGGATTGTGTTAAGGATGACATGGATAAGACAATGGTGAGTGCTTAAATGACGTCTGATAGAGGACTGTGGAAGACGCAAAACATGTTGGGCCGCTTCCAAGTAATGTGGAACAAGGGCAAGAAGAAGAAAATAAGTCTTATTTTTATAGTTGTAAGTGTTTTTTTTATCTGATACCAACTGGACACGCCAAAACATCTTTTTGCACGCCCAGGATGACTGGTAGAAAATGCTTTAGCATTAAGTCCTCCTAGCACTACATTGTTTGTGCGGAAGTGTAAATAAATAAATATGCATATAATACGTTTAAATACACTTTCTTTTCAGATTCTTATATGTTTCCTTTCCTATTAACGCGTTCCCTCGTGCTCGTTAATCGTTTTAATACGCCGGAGATTGATACGTTAAGTCACGTACGTCTTAATTTACACATGTCTCATTCTACGCATAGAATGCATGTAAAATAAGGACTAGAGATTATTGAGGAAATTAAGTTGTTTTGTTAAGGAGATCATTTTGGGGAGCTTAAATAAAAGCCTCTCCGTGTTACTTCTCTGTTTTGTGACCTCTACCGTCCACAACGTCATTAGGAAACTCATAATTGCATGCCCTATGACGACCTCTGTGGCGCAGTGGGCGAAGGTCCGCCTGAGACGCAGTAGGTTGCAGGTTCGATTCCCGCTGCGGGATAAATGTTTGTACGATTAGCTAATGTTT
This sequence comes from Perizoma affinitatum, assembly GCA_961405105.1. Classification (NCBI taxonomy): domain Eukaryota; kingdom Metazoa; phylum Arthropoda; class Insecta; order Lepidoptera; family Geometridae; genus Perizoma; species Perizoma affinitatum. The sequence goes on from OY560199.1 coordinate 5,436,391, forward strand.
GTTTCGGGTCTGGGTGTTTTCTATGTATAATATGTATGAATTTACAAAAAAAAAAAAAAAGTATCTAAGTAGTATATCAGTCATGTAGTTGCCATAACACAAGCTCTGCTTAGTTTGGGGCTAGATGATGTTGTGTGAAAAATGTCCAGCAGCATTATTTATTTATTTATACGAGATTTAATTAACTAGATATTTTAAGACAGAATTTATTAAAATAAATATATAATCCCACAAAAAATCTATCTCGGCGGGACTCGAAACCGCGATCTTCCTCTTAGTACACGGGGGCTATACCGATTAAGCCTCAAGATCGTTTCCAGCCTAGTCAAAATTCTTGGGATATATCTGCTGGAAGCTCCGAGGCTCCACCTACAGGGGAAACTTGGCAGTTATCCAAACCTGTTACAATGACTAAAGTTACATTTAGACAAGTGTTGTCACTTTGCTTTATTTTGAGTGTGGGTTCACACTATAAAAACCATATAACTATAGTATTTACTACTATATATTAATAATAATGTTGGAAATTTTTCACCACAGCATCATCTAGTAAAGTAACAGAGCTTGTGTTATGGGAACAACATGATTGTTAAACTACTAATATACAATTTTTATTATAAATATATACATAGAAATACTATAATTAATGAATGACTGGTAATTCTTTTTTTCTTTAGTTGACGAATTCCTAATTTAATGTTTATCAAACTGTAAAACTTGATATCCTACTACTAATATAAACGCGAAAGTTTGTGAGGATGGATGTTTGTTACTCTTTCACGCAAAAACTACTGAACGGATTTTGATGAAATATTACAGTACTTTTTATCCGGGTACCACGCGGGCGAAGCCGTGGGCAGAAGCTAGTTTTAAATAGTTTCAGAATAAATGAGAGAGTCACATCCCTAAAGTTTGTCATACCGCTGCATATTCAAGAAGTCTCTCAAGAAGATAAGCCGCGAGCTTCACAGAACCCAACTTCAATTTACAGCAAACACACAGTTTTAGAGATTTAAACACAATCGCTGTTTGTATCGTCAGTGACTGGAATGTTAAAATCGCTGAGCTCTGAGTAGGAATTTCCATGTACCGACATGTCTAGATATAATAGATACCAAGAATAAGTTTAATCATCCCAGTTTACAAACTATAGTCGAAAGCGGACATGTATCGTTTTCCATTATATATACGGCTTCAAAAAAGGAGGAGGTTCACAATAACTTCTTTTTAATGTTTGTGTATAAGCAAAAAAATCAACAAAATCGGTTTATTCCTGAGGGATTGCTACTTTTCCTGTAAAACCCCAAAATATAATCATATTATGGAATCACGACTAGCTGAAACTTTTATTGGTATTTATATAACTATTACTTTTGTTTTTTATTCGAAACAGTGGCATCTGTGAGTGAACAATAAGTAAATGAGAAAGTCATTTTTTGACATTTAATGCCACACAGACACTTACTAGTTACAATAAGAAAAACAAAAAAAATTGAGGTTTTATAGAATCTTTAACACATACGCGCGGTAAACATTACCCGCCACAGTTGAGTAATATCAACGAGGTGGCATACAAGCAATATTTTATTGTTTTCAAGAAAACCAATGATCGGCATTTTCTATTGGTTGTCTTTAAGCTTTTCATCTCCGCTCATCTTTCATGTATTATATCCAGTTAAATTCTCCTTTTATAACACTGGATCCTACACCAGAGGTAAAACGAAATGGCATTTTAGAAACGCTTTCAGTTAAAGTGTATGCTTGAGTCTCAAGTCACGACAACACTAAAAGGTAGCAATTACCTTCTCGTTGTGTATATCTGCCTTGTTCTATAAAAGATCCTAAGTTTTGCATCTAACAGTGCAAATACATAAAACGAAAGTTTTTTTTTATAGACAAGAAGGGTAATTTGAAACACGTCCAAACAATTGTCATTTGTTGTTGTATAAAAAAACATGTCCGCGTATTGTAAGTATAACTACTTACTTCTTACCTAATGCTAACAATGCGTTAAACGTAAAATGTTGCAAGCCCTCGAACACTTTTTTTTTTATCTTGGGCATGTTGGTTTCATTACGTTTAATAAATAAACATCAAACATAAAACTTTTAAAACTATCATGGTTATAAATATAATTATACTTCGGGTCTCGTCCGAAGACCATTATTACTTGCAGCATTACGAGTTATGATGCTGTCTCTGTCACACTTCAGATTCAAGTCACTAAAATACAAAACCCATCTCCTGTCTCACTCTTATGCGCCTGCGTGGCTTTAGGCTCGGACGGCCGGGAACAAGCCTGCAACTGGTCATTACGTGTTTTTGTGTTGTCGAAGTTACACAAAAAGTTTAGATTTTCTACAAAGTATTGATTTTTAAGTTAATTTAAAAATGGGAAAACGAAAGCGTTCGCGACACGATGAAACTGATTATCGAAGTATAAGGAAGAAAGTTAAAAAACTGGAGCGTGAACTCCAAAAATACAGAAGACCGAGTTCCTCGCCATCTTCGGACTCGGATCACTCTCACCGTGAAGGTCCCTCATATCACGAGGTGACAAATTATTATGGTGATGATGAACATCGGGACGTACAAGGTATGTAAGTCTGGCATATAAATGTAAATGATTTAATTATTGCCACGGTTATTTTTGACTACCCGCATTTTAAAAAGATGGACGGAAAAATCCAGGCGAAATTATTTTATCAATGTTGGGCTAATATATTGATACCAAGGTCTCACATGTTTATCATGATTGAGAGTACGTATTATTTTCTGCACGTAAATTGTGTTGAGCGTATCTTTCGATACAAAATAATCGTACCTACCTTATTAAATCCTTCCGCGTATATCGCGTTGAAGGTAAATAGACATGACGAGAGCACATTGCACAAATTATTTTATTCACGTTAATGGTGTCGATTACCAAATATTCTTGGAACCTGCTTTTTTCATTCCGCGTATATCGCGTTGAGTGAAAATTCCAATAGTAAAGAAATATCCTCGCATGTATATCATGTCGAGAGTACGTATTATTTCTTCACGTAAATCGTGTTGAGCGAGCATATCTGTTGATACTCAATAATCGTACTTACTTATTATGATTTCTCCATCGTCATGAACTAGAAAATATTTCCCGTACCTAACAATGACATGGCAACAGGTCTCTTCTCCGCATAAATTGCGTTGAGAAATTGTTAAGTACCTATCTTCCATGCTTAATGTCCTTACAGATGAACACATGCTTCAAGAAGAGGGTGAGATAGAAACCGATGTACCAGTATCGGAGCCAAAATCATTAAATATGATACCAGCTGTTCAAGATAAAGCCGACGAGATTCTCGACCCAGAAATCTTAATGATATTAGGTGAAGATCCTTCAGTACAGAAAGAACATGGTGATGATTTGCACACAGATATTGCTGCCAGGTGGTCACATATTTTAACGAGCGGATTGCCTAAAGAAATAAAGTCAGACCTCCTGAAAAATTACTTACCAGCCTTAAACTGTATCAACATGAAGGCACCCAAGCTCAATTTAGAGATTGAAGCGGCATTATCACCCTTAAATGTAAAGAAGGACATTTTTAGTCAAAGTAAGCAGACTCAGTTATCTAGCTGTTTATCAGCTATCGGAGTGGCACTGAACTGGGCCTTGTTATCCAAGGATGCGGTACCTCACGCACAAAAAATCATAAAGCCTTTGAGTGATGCTGGACGATTACTCTGTGACAGCCATTATAGAGAGTCACAGTCAAGACGATATGCCATCATAAACAGCCTCAACAAAAAAACCCAAGATGTTGTTAGAAATACAACGCTGGATGAAACTTTATTCGGCGCGAACCTTGCGGAGCATCTAAAATCAGCTAAAGCTATTTCGCAATCGGGTGCGGAGATGAAATATAGCGCAATACAGCGCGCTGCATTCAAACCTCCGCCTCCTACAAAGAAAACTCAGCGGGGTGCTTTAAACTTGAGGGGGGTGCGGCGACCAGCAGCCGGGGAGCCGCGTCAGAATCCCAGTTTCCGAAGGCCGGCAGCAGCACCGCGGGATCAACGACAAGACACGTATCGCCGGAGTCACTTAGCGCGCCAGAAGACAACGAGGCGTTGACTTCACCATCGCAGGTACCTATCGCAGGCAGGCTGCAATATTTTTATGATCAATGGTGCAATATAACGGATGATCCTATAGTATTGTCCTGGGTTCGAGGATACATCATACCGTTTAAAAGCGAGCCTATACAAAGAGCTCCTACTAGAACTTCAGCTAAATCAATACCTGAAATCAAAATAATTGATCAATGTATTGCGAGTTTACTACACTCTCATTCGATATCGACTTGTGAACCGTGTGAGGGTCAATTTTTATCACCCATTTTCACGGTACCCAAGCCAAACGGCAAACATCGTTTCATTTTGAACTTGAAGCACCTAAATAAGTTTGTTAAGCTAGAACATTTTAAAATGGAAGATTTTAGAACAGCGTTAAAATTATTAAACGAAAATAACTTTATGTCAACTTTGGATTTAAAGGACGCCTATTTTTTGATTTCCATTGATAAGCATTATAGAAAAAAGCTCCGTTTCGAGTGGAAGTCGCAACTTTATGAATGGAATGTTTTATGTTTCGGCCTATGTACTGCTCCTTTTTTATTTACTAAACTGATGAAACCTGTTCTACAGTATTTACGTTCGCAGGGTCTTATTTCAGTAAATTATTTAGACGATTTTCTATTAATAGGACAGACATACGACGAATGCGTTGACAACGTCAATAAAACAATGAATGTTTTACAATCGTTAGGTTTTGTTATAAATTTTGATAAAAGTCAATTAACACCGAAATCCCAATGTAAATTTTTAGGTTTTATTTTCAACACTGACAATATGACTATTTATCTTCCTGATGAGAAAAAACAGCGCATTCGTCAAAAAACTATAGAGTTTTTGAAACTTAAAAGATGTACTATTAGGTATTTTGCCGAATATATTGGTCTATTAACATCTGCATGTCCCGCCGTAAGATATGGATGGATGTATACAAAATTATTCGAAAGACAAAAATTTTTAGCCTTGGGAAACTCTGATGACTATAATATGAAAATGATAATAGCAAGCTCTTTGAAAAATGATTTAGAATGGTGGAAATATAATATTTTACGTTCAAAAGTTCCCATTTTTTCCAATAACTACAGACTTGAAATATACAGTGATGCCTCAACAACAGGTTGGGGTGTAGCTTGTGACAAACAAAGTTCACACGGTAATTGGACGATATCAGAACTTACCTTGCATATCAATATTTTAGAATTAAAAGCTGCGTTTTATGGTCTAAAGATTTTTGCTTCTGAGCTTCGAGATTGTGATATATTATTAAGGATTGATAATACGACGGCTATCTGTTACATCAATCGTATGGGCGGTGTACAACACACACATTTGAATGATCTAGCCCGTACTATTTGGCAATGGTGTGAACTTAGAAATATATACGTATTTGCATCATATATAAAATCTTCTGATAATGTTATTGCTGATCGCGAATCCCGCAAAATTATTATAGATACAGAATGGGAACTTGCAGAGTACGCTTTTACAGAAATAACTAATAATTTTGGTACACCCGAATTTGATCTTTTTGCAAGCTCCCAAAATTATAAATGTGCTAGATACGCATCATGGAAACTTGATCCATATTCCGAAATAGTAGACGCATTTACGTTTACCTGGAAAAATCTATTTTTTTATGCATTTCCACCTTTTAGTATGATAACAAAAGTTTTGCAAAAGATAATTACTGACAAAGCGGATGGCATCCTAGTTGTACCTTTTTGGCGATCACAGGCTTGGTATCCGTTGTGGACCAAATTAATAGTCTCTAGTAAAATATACTTCGGGCCTGATAAATATTTATTACATTCACCTTTCAGAACTTACCACCCGCTTCACGCAGATCTTGTCCTGGTGGCGGCGAGATTATCAGGCAAGCGATGATAGCTCGAGGTATTCCAGAATCATCGTTAAATATTTTGATGGCATCGTTTGCGGAAAAAACTCTTAGTCAGTATAGCTCCTCTCTTAAATCATGGTGGATATATTGTGAAAATAACAGATTTAATGCTTTTAATGCTACAATTGCCCAAGTGATTTCTTTTTTGACATTAAAATTCGAGGAAGGCGCCAGTTACAGTACTTTAAACACGCATCGTTCCGCTCTGGCAACCATCTTAGGGTCAAAAATAACATTGGATGATAATATTCATAGATTTTTAAGAGGAGTTTACAGGTTAAAACCCCCTAAACCTAAATACGCTGTCACTTGGGATACCAACAAAGTGTTGAGTTATGTATCTGAATTGTATCCCTATACTGATATTACTCTAGAACTTTTATCGTATAAAACAATCTCTTTACTAGCAATAGCCTCCGCACAGAGGATGCAGACGCTAAGTTTGATAAAATTAAAAAACATATGTGTGGAAAATGATATGATTGTAATCAAAATACCCGATTTAATCAAAACATCGAGACCTGGGGCCCTCCAACCACTAATCAGGCTACCTTTCATTCGTGAAAATCCTTCGATATGTCCTGCTACGGTGTTGCAAGCGTATATTGATAAAACTTTAGCTTTACGCCGTTATAATGCAGATGATCATCTTTTTATAAGCCTGAGAAAACCTCATAAAAAAGTTTGTTCACAAACTCTCAGCCACTGGGTGAAAAAAGTCTTATCAGATAGTGGTATTGATATATCGGTATTTGGAGCGCACAGTACACGCCACGCATCCACATCAGCCGCTCATCGGCTGGGCGTAAACCTGGAAGTGGTGCGGAAGGCCGCAGGTTGGTCTAGTTCGTCTAATGTGTTCTTAAAATATTATAATAGAGAAATTAAAAATACAGTTAATGATGATTTTGCTGAAGTTATATTTAAAAATTTATGATTTACAAAAATGTTAGTACTAATCCTTAATCAGGTACGCTTATTGTATTAACTAGTTTGTTAAGCAAGCGATAAATGTATCATGACAAGGCATAAATACTCATAGTAACTTATATCAAAACAAGTGATTTAAGTGTTTTTTGTTACAAATATATCTAATATAATCAAGATTTTTGATATGTCTGTGTATTTTAACTTTTCCTTTATGTCAGGAATAGAGATTTAACGTTACTTTCTCTAAACATCTGCAAGTAATAATGGTCTTCGGACGAGACCCGAAGTATAATTAAGAATCAAACGAACTTACCTAGTGATGTTTGATTCCAATTATGCGAGGGTCTCGTCCGAAGACCATTACGATCCCACCCATCCCAATACATACTTACCCTTAGACGTGGAAAAGGAAAATACACGTTGCTTGGACAGTGTAGTCTTCTCTGAAAGTAATGACCAGTTGCAGGCTTGTTCCCGGCCGTCCGAGCCTAAAGCCACGCAGGCGCATAAGAGTGAGACAGGAGATGGGTTTTGTATTTTAGTGACTTGAATCTGAAGTGTGACAGAGACAGCATCATAACTCGTAATGCTGCAAGTAATAATGGTCTTCGGACGAGACCCTCGCATAATTGGAATCAAACATCACTAGGTAAGTTCGTTTGATTCTTAATTTTAACTAAAAAAGGGGATTTTTGTGTCGATATATCGGGAAACATTAGATAGAAATTCTTTATTGCACACGATAAAACAAGTACATAGGCGAACTTAATGCTAATTAGCTTTTTCTACCAGCTAACCTTTGTGTTATGAAGAGTGAACTCCTCATACGACCTTTTGACCTGCCGGCTTCTCGCCCACGTGCCATCGAGCTCTTCAAAAGCTAGTCAAAAGATAGTAGTTTCATAGCATATTTAGCAGATTTTTTCTAAAGTTTAAATTGGCGGAGTTTTTGTAATCACAGGTATTTATAGACCAAAATCAAACAAACAACCTATTCAAAGTCAAAGTTATTTTTTATATATATCTAGTCCCAAACGCTACATGCATTGTGATAATTTGTTGTTTTGTTTTAATTTAAAAGAATATTTCATTTTATGTGTAGTGTAGTTTTAGGTTTTTATATCATATATATTTATATTTATATAAGATGGAGCAGAAGCTCCGAGGTGGTCTTTAAAAAGTGTAACGTCACTACCATCACCACTATGCTGGTCGCTCATAGTTGATGAGGAAAGTAAACTCCAGGAGATGTTCTTTTAATTTATTCTTGGTTGTACAGAGGCTGTCGAAGTCTGCACGGTCCGACGGCTCGAGCGGGAATCGCCTGTACTCGGTCCGTCGCCCGTATTTATGCAAAAACATAGACTCGAGCAAGCAACTTGTGCGAACAAGTTTTACAAATGTTTTTGAAGGTAAACATGGTCAAAATAACAACCTGATTACGTAATTTTAACTCAATTATGAAATAACAAATCAAATAATAATTCGCTATTAATTAATAATTTTACACAGTAATTTGACAATCTAAGTGATGATCCGTTAAGTAACTCGTGGTTGTGCGCCGATGACTCATTGCAGAAGCACAATAACGCCTTTGCGCCGATATATATTTAATTATTATTTAAAAGTACAACGAATTAGATGTATGAGTTATCTGTAATGTATTTGTATATGTAAATAAAGAATTTCAATTTGAATTCTTACATCATGTGTTTTATTCCCATGTTAGTGGCTAGTTTACTACGGCAGACCCAATACCACATGTTTACTTGCAGTTTTTCTGAGTTCACATTCATTCATTTATTGTCTAGTGCAGAAAACAAGAAAACAACTCTGTTTTTTTCTATACGATTCACAAGGTATTGACTTTTACACATGCTGACCGTACCGCGGAGATTCCGCATCTTTATCTGAGCCGTTTATCAAATAAATTCACAGTCCAAAGAGAATTTATTCGTTTTCGAATGGCCAGCTCCGCGACTATGCGGCCGCCGGTTTTATTGCAGACCCACGAATTACTTCGGGATTTTCTTTCCGCCGTTAAGATGAGCTTTATGAATTATGTAACTTTTTCGCCTGTAAGAAATAACTGGACCGATAGACCGTCCATACTTTGAAATCTTCCAATCTTTACTCGCTTCAATACCCGAGCCCGAAATACATTTTGCTAGAACGTGCCTGCTTAAACATTTATTACGGATATTTCGGTTTCAGTGCGGAACTAGTTTTTAACAAATTTTATGAGGCCGACATGTTTTCAAATCTTACCAACCTTTTACTTATCTACCTATCTAGCTCATATTGCTTATCCGATAAATAAATTAACTTGTATCTCAGAACACGGAAAGCCGTGTTGGCCTTAGTGGGCGATACCCCGACTTCTGATCCGAAGGTCGTGCACCAATGTATTTTTCCACTCGAAAAACTTATGTGCGCATTAACACGTGCTCAAAAAACGGTGAAGGAAAACATCGTGAGGAAACCAGCATGCCTAGAACCAAAAATTCGAAGGTATGTGCCAACATAGTGGCACATGCCTTCGAATTTTTAGTGTTCTAATAAGCGGCGATGGGCTTGTAACCTGTCACGTGGAATACTAACTTGCAAAACGCGGGCATGTACCAAATGAAATGTATGTACGTGCCTCTGACTGCCCCCTACTTGGTATCCTCAAAGATCTACTCACTGAGTATGTATCTGTGGATGTCCACCATAGGGAAAACAGTCGTGAGCGTGTTTGTTTTTTTTTGTATCTCTGAAAGTTCTGAAGCTTTTTTCTGTAAAACTACTACTATTATAAACGTGAAAGTTTGTGAGGATAGATGTTTGTTACTCTTTCACACAAAAACTACTGAATGGATTTCGACGAAACTTTACAGTAATATAGCTAATAAATCAGAATAACACATAGGCTACTTTTTATCCGGGTACCACGCGGGCAGAAGCTAGTGTCCCATATTCTTACATTGTAAGAAAGATTTACAAGACGAGACGTGTCGAGGGAAGGCGACTGTAACTGAGGCAACTGAGTAATATAACAATACGAAACTTAATGGCAACGAGACGTAAAGGTGAGATGCAAATATCCTGCTGAGACGTGCTCCTAGAAGTTCCTAAGCATGAGCTGAATACCAAAGTCGGTGCCCCTGCATTGCGCCACAGTAAAAACTCTACAGTCTCCTTTTTTTAAGTTAAACAAAACGAGTTTTTTTACACGCAACAAACACCATTGCGCCACAGTAAAAACTCTACAATCTCCTTCTTTTAGTTAAACAGAACGAGTTTTTTTTTTACACGCAACCAACACCATTGCGCTATAGTAAAAACTCTATAATCTCCTTCTTTTAGTTAAACAAAACGAGTTTTTTTTACACGCAACAAACACCATTGCGCTATAGTAAAAACTCTACAATCTCCTTTTTTTTAGTTAAACAAAACGAGTAACGTAGTCCTCATCCCACACTATGATTCCATGCCATTCATAGCTCCTAATACCCGAGCCATGAGTACCATAGTACCATAACATTTGATATTTTTTGAAATTTTTGATATTTATTTTATATTTATATATTTAACCATTTCGTTATAGTTACATAACATTGGCATATCAAAGTATACATTTTCATGTTTTTAATCTAAAAATGTCAAAGTGTACATAAATTCTTAATCTAGATTTTTCCACTATGCATGCAGAAAATCAAATCAGAAAATGAACAACTCATGTATTCATTAACATGATAAAAAGGGTGACATTCAAAGACATCCAGACTCTGAACATATATGGGCTGAACATGTAAACAATTGTCCTGCAGCGGGGATTGATTCACCTCTTGCATTGCAGCCGGTTACTTGCTTGCCACGCCACTGAGGTCATCAAATATTCACTTAGTTTTTATTTTGTTGTTTCTGTTTTAGTGTGTATATTATTATTAACAACTTTTTGTATAATGTGGCCAAGTAAAATATGTTTCTTTCTTTCTTTCTAGTTCTTTACGACCTGATTTTATATTTAATTTATTGTTTAGTCTCTGTCTACGATTTGGCCCACTTGGGACTAGCCTATGTGATATCAGGTCACGAACTCTTCATGCTCTAAATAAAACAAATCATTACAGCCGTCACGTAATCCATAGCAACAAATATACAAACTTTTGTTATTTATTTGTTGGAAAGTATTGCGATGGAACAAATATAAAATCTCGATTGGCATCATGCTAGGGCTAACTAAAGGATCATCAAAAAAAATAATTAAGCAGAGTTTGTTGCCTGATTCTTCCAGGCAAGGTCGCGCGGGGAATCGGCGTAAATTAATAAATACACATTTTTCACACAGCATCATCTAGCTCCAAACTAAGCAGAGCTTGTATTATGGGAACTACATGAATGATATACTACCAATTTATATACTTTTTTTTGTTAATACATAGGTACATATTATACATAGAAAACGTCCAGACCCGAGACAATCATTGGCTTATCGTGCAAACATTTGTCCCGCAGCGGGAATCCCGCATCCTTCTGCGTCTGAGGCGGGCCTTCGCCCTTCGACAAAGGTCGTAAATTCACGTAGTTTTAAGATCGCGTTGCTATAAGATCCTTGATCGGGATTTCAATTAATAAAAACCTTTTGACTTAAATCTAAAACAACTAAGTACAAGCTAAATATTACACTCATATACTTTTTGCATCACATATACCGTTTTTTTTTATAGGAAATATTCCACTGTTTAAACTGTGACACGGGATAACTGGAGCGACTACAGTATACTTTAAAGTCAGTGTAAGCCAGGGAAGCGGTGGCCCTTATCGCACACGTGATTTGAATGCAACGACTTTTATTCGACCAATATGACACAAATGTGCGCGACGACTGCGTTTTGAATGCCTAAACGATTTGATTTTACACCATGTATCAATATATTCTAACTAGAAGTTTGCCACGAACAGAGATCACGATAAGCTCATATTCCAACTTATAGCTAACTAGCTTCTGCCCGCGGCTTCGCCCGCGTGTTGTGATAAACCACCAACTTTTAATTGTTACCAAAGAATATTTTTTAATTTGTTACCAAAGAATATTTTTTTCTATACAAATTTCAGATATTTTTCACACCTAGCGGTAGTTTTGAAAAAATACTTGTTGTATTATTTATTTTAAAGTTTATTTGTACCGAGTTTTGAGTGAATCTAACCAAGGAATAAAAATTTCCATAGAAACTGTACTACCCTGTTTAATTCATAACCTCTATCTACATTCCAAATTTCATCAAACCGGTTTAGTAGTTACGGAGATACGTTGTAACAAACTGACTTTCACATTTATTATATTAGTAGAAAGTGGGATATATACAAAGCAAGTTCCATTAAGATTGAACAAACCGTTCGGTTATCGTCAGACAATTAAATATATATACTGACGGCGGATTGTATAAGTAAGATCTGTGCTCGCTCAATCAACAATGTAGTGTTTGTCAATTTTAATACATAGCATTCAAAAAAATAGATAAAACAACCTCTGTAAAATTATAATATACCCTTAAATATTGAGTCAGTTCTTAAGCTGAGGTAGTCACACACCAATTTCCAAAATGTAATTCGATGCTGGAGGCATTGCGTCCAGCTGTGCTTAAAATTTAAGCCTCAAATGATATTGCCATGGTATTGGAGTGGTTTTGGATTAGTGTTAAGTCCTACAGCAAGACAACCACCTGACTCCACTCCCATTAATTGTTTTCTGTTTTAAGGAATAGGTTGAAAATACGTTAGTTATCAGGGATATAGATGATAGTAATGACAAGGTAATAGATTTTTGCGCGTAGCTTTCTCAGTTGTCAAATTATATTGCCATTGGTATTGGAGTGGTTTTAGATTGGTGTAGAGTCCTACAGCAAGGCAACCACCTGACTCCACTCCCTTTCATTGTTTTCTGTTTTAAGGAATTGATTGAAAATACGTTAGTTATCAGGGATATAGATGATAGTTATGACAAGGCAATAGATTTTTGCGCGTAGCTTTCTCAGTTGTCGAATGATATTGCCATTGGTATTGGAGTGGTTTTAGATTGGTGTATAGTCCTACAGCAAGGCAACCACCTGACTCCACTCCCTTTAATTGTTTTCTGTTTTAAGGAATGGATTGAAAATACGTTAGTTATCAGGGATATAGATGATAGTAATGACAAGGTAATAGATTTTTGCGCGTAGCTTTCTCAGTTGTCAAATGATATTGCCATTGGTATTGGAGTGGTTTTAGATTGGTGTAGAGTCCTACAGCAAGGCAACCACCTGACTCCACTCTCTTCAAATGTTTTATGTTTTAAGGAATAGGTTGAAAATACGTTAGTTATCAAGGATATAGATGATAGTAATGACAAGGTAATAGATTTTTGCACGTAGCTTTCTCAGTTGTCGGGATTAGGTTCACACGTCACTGATATATAAATATACTGCCATTAGTCTAGGCATATAACAAAAATGTTAGTTATCATGAAATAAAACTAAAGTTTACGTGAACACGGCTGTTGCAATACAGTCAAAACGTTGGGAAAATAATACAAAAAAATAGTAAACGCGGTATAGCCCTTAAAACTTATGTAATGAAATATGATTATATGAGGATTATATTTGGTATTCTCAACGATCTATTCACTGAGTATGTACTTGAGGATGTCAATCATTGGGAATACAGTCAAGAGCGTGTTTATTTTTCTTCTCTGCATTCTAAGATTTTGTTTAAATCTTATACACGTCTTTAACATCGAACAGGAGCTGTATCGTCGAAATCATTGTTTCTTAAAAGAAACACGGAAATTACGGAAATCAGAAAAAATATTAATTTGATATTATCATGATTAGTTTTGTTAAAAATAATAAACACAACAAAAACTAACTCAGATAAATCTACTGACGTAAGTCTTATAATATTGATAAATATTTCCCAGATGTACCTTTTTACCAGGTTAAATGTCTATACGAGTACAATACGGTAAACAAGAGACACAGTGGGTACCTTATTAGGAAGTAAAATAAAGACACAAAGAATGAGATTATAACAACAAAATTGTATGCTGATTACGTACGTAAATGTTCAAAGCGGTTTGAGAACAAACATAGCTTGCGGGTTTGTGCATTAATAAAGTTAGATGGAGAATAAAATTCTCCATTTAACGTTGAAACTGCTAGAACTGCTGTTTAGAATGCCACAAATTAATTAAAACTAAAATAATAAAAACTGAATTAAAATAATATTATCATTCATAAAAAAATAAAACCACCATGGGCCTTGGAAGCCTTTAAAATGTGCGTCCAGCCAGAGTTTTTTCCTATTTGTTATGGCATCTAAATAAAACTCATATAAAAATATTTGTTTAATTAATACAAATATTTATTTTTTCAATTATATCGAACGTCTAAGATACAATATGATGGCACTGGATGGATCAATGGGCCGAGTCTCAATCGCAAAAAATTGAGCTCGCTACCTCAATTAAACATCAACACTAGTGTCCAGTGTCAGGGTCGGGCATCGGCTTCACATCACCACCACGACACTGAGTTCCAAATCTAGTGCCACTTTTGCTTATTTAACGACACTCAAATCTGTTTTTCGATGTTTTACTTGTAAGTAGAAACATTTTGTTTTTTAATGGTTCTGACAAATTGACCACATGCCTCGAGATGGAATGACCGGCTTTTACGGGTTGAAAATATCAATCTTCTGATTTTTATCAATCCCATTTACATACTCGTAGCTACTCGTAAATGCTGTCGCTGACGTAGGGAACGAGTCTGTTTGAACACAATGCCCGCTCGCCTGAAGCACTGTGAGAGTGCCCATGCTTGGTTGCACGCCTGATACTGTGTGGGAAATAGCAAAGAGTTAGGTATGACATTTCTTTAGATGTTGCAGTGTAGACCAGGTTTTATTAATCATCGACACCCAGCCTATATCCACCAACTTCGTGTCATAGGTCTCCACCAGTTTCTGTCAATAATCTCTATTTCATTATTGGATACTATTATAAACGCGAAAGTTTATGAGGATGGATGTTTGTTAATTTTTAACGCAAAATCTACTATTTTATTTTATTGTTCAAAAAAAATCAACAGCCCTTATGTATAAACAGTTCTAACCTTAATAATCTAACTTACGGCCAATGAGAGATTTATATTTTATAAAAGAATTTTAATGAAATGTTTATAATGAAACGGATTTTGATGAAACTTAACAACTAAACTTAATATAGCTTATACATACATCAGAATAACACATAGGCTACTTTTTATAGTACACATAGGTATCACGCGGGCGAAGCTAGAATAATTCTAAACTTCAGGGACTATCTGCATCTGGCACAAAATCTCATGCCTCGTATAAAGGCAATATATAATAATATATAGTATTAGAAAAATACGGCAAATAAAGAAAAAACGGCAACAGACATAATAGTTTTATTCTTGAATCCAAGTGGCGAGTCGAGAGACTAGAATAATCAAACAACAAACACAGCTTGATTTTTTCGGATTTAAAATCAATCCTTTGCCAGCTTTAGCTAATCGTACAAAGTAGAAAAATACTCATGTGCCAAAAGAAATCTGAGTAGGCATATCTTAAAGCCAAGTATAAATACGAAATTTCAACCATTCTTGACCATCAATTAGACACAAAAACGCCAGTCTATGTATTTTAAATGCTTTGTAAAATTCTACGTCCCTAATCCTTCACAAACAGCATTGGCTCACAACTCTGCAGTTATTTCCGCTCCGAATGTACACCGACATCGCTAACTGCATACGTCATACAACTCTAGTCTTGTTTGCCCGCTTCACAATATAGGATTACGGGAAAGAAAACTAGCGAACACAATTCGAATGTTTCATTCTCTCAACTGGCTGCTATTTTTACTCGTACTAAGATCTACTTTCATACTCCGTGCTACTTTTCTAAGTACAACCTGAACTCTGGATTTTATTTTTAAAGCAAATATGGAAGTAAAAGCCAGCTTCGATGTTATGAATTCTAATTAATTAAATGGCTCTCCAGCAGCTAATAAGATTATGAGTGTTTTTGAAGAAACAGAAAAAAAATATACAGTACGTCTGAAAAATTGAGGTAAACATTTTACACTCATTTGAAATGGTTTAAGCCTCATTATCTTGCTTTTAAAGTCGAATATAGCTGTGTGGAAACTCGTAGGACCTGACCTATTGACCCCGCGCGTTTTTGTAAATGTAACCAAATAGAAACTGCCCTCGTCAGCTCGTAGATTCAAATCCCTCGGGTGATGGGGCGTTCACCTATGACTCATTGAAGCTATTTTTCTTTGCCTAAATGGTGAAGGGAAAAGTTGCATAGGTTGCCATTTAGAATAATAAATTCAAAGGTAAGAGGTTATGGACGCTTGCAACACCAGAGTTATCCTTTATTTATAGTTTAATTTTTTTGTGTTTTTACCCCAGAGTTTTACTAAAAGCCAAAAATTAAACTTTTTTTAAATTTAACAAAATATTCATTATTCTCAAAAGAGTATTTATGAAAACGTACACAAGAACTGCACTTTCATCTTCGCAAGTAAATGTTCCTCACACGACACTCTCTAGATCAATTTTCTTAGCAGCGAGCCTCTTTTGATGTGTATTTGCGGAGAGACCAGATGCTCTCTATAGATATGAAGGCGGAGGAAAAATATACTACAGAGCGTGCTTGACAACTTTGGCTATGCAATGCTTGCCCAAGCAAAGACACGTGAAATTTTTGCAGGCTATATTTAATCTGTATCTCATCACCATTTTCCTAAAACCTACTGGACTGGATATTTTTCTTCAAATTTTATAAACGGTATATTTATCGGATTCTTATACTCTGTTTACTTTGTATTTATATCATGGTAATTGGTACATTCAGACTAATAAAATGTTAATGGTTAATGAGTGTCTACCTACGTCTGCAAGTTTTCGCTAGTTAGTCATTGACTTCTGCAAGAAAATGCAGAAGGTTATTCCTAGTCATTTTACGATTCGTATGGTTAAAGCGCGCTCTATAATATTTTGTATGCATGTGGATATGAAGATGAGCTCCTGCTTATAGCGTTGTTTTCAAAAGACAATGTCGAAGTCTCGTAAGGCTCATACCTACGTTTTGACTTATGAGGGCGGGAACGATAACAAAAGGTGTTTGGAGGAAATTGTGTGTACCGAGCACTTTTTAGGGAGTTCCCTAGAGAAGGGAGTTATGATAACAATGCTACTGTTTACTTTCATTATGCTTTGAGTGATGTTTCAGAATTTGGTGTATGAAAATGCTCAAGATTGTTAAGAGTTCCTTTGGGTCCTTTTATGTGGCGGTTTTTATCGTATTTATTTTGTATTTATTTCTTAATACATTTGTACAAAAATAATTATAAGTCTATTGATTTATTTTATTCGTTTCAAAAGCTCTACTCATAGAAAAATATGCACTTAACATACTTTCAGCTAAACAAATAATATTCAATGACCAGACAGTAACGATTAGTGTCACGTCAATAGTACTAAAATAATAGTAAAAAGACATTTTCAAAAACTATCTTTTTACTCTGTGTGCGTCAACCATGTCATGATAAAACTTAATACCACATATCATAGTAAAATGCGGATACAAAATGTCTTATCTGTGCTGATGACCGTTGAAGAGTAACTTTATCTGGAGCTAATGCTGGATTTCGATTCAGGTCATGCTTACCATAAAAATGCATTGTCATCGGAACTAAATCAACATGTAAAAATTCAACTCCGTAGGATAAGAGGAAGTGGTTCTAATTCTTGCAAGATTTGACCTAAACAAGACAACTTAACTTTATAGTTGAAAAAAAAAACGCTCAAAATTTCGTCCATTTTCCTACTGCAAATATGTGTTTGTAATCGCAATTTTCTTTATTTTATAAAACTACAAATTAACATTTTTCGGACTTTTACTACATTCTTCTACTTGTGCTGTGAGACCTTGCTTCTTGCCAAATTTCATGACAACTTAGACAACTTAACTTTCTAGTTGAAAAAAAATCGCTCAAAATTTCGTCCATTTTCCTACTGCAAATATGTGTTTGTAATCGCAATTTTCTTTATTTTATAAAACTACAAATTATCATTTTTCGGACTTTTACTACATTCTTCTACTTGTGCTGTGAGACCTTGCTTCTTGCCAAATTTCATGATTCTAGGTCAGCGCGAAGTACTCTATAGGTTTTGATTTAATTGTGAGTATCAAATAATGTCGCATAAATTTTATATTAATTTATGCTTTTTGATTTCGTTGACTTAGAAGCTTTATTTTTTATAGCTCCAAGGGACCGTAGATATACGCAGGGTATTTGATATGTATTGTGTTATTAAGTTTTTAATCTTATTCTTATATATATTTAAAATCAATAACGCAATTATTAAGCTCCGCCACCTGTTCGCTGAATATAAATCAATGCGTGTTAACATAATTATTAGAAGACCTTATAATTGTGTACCAATTTTGAGGCATTCCTTTCGATTAGAGCCATTATCGAAGAAAATCAAAATGTGCTGCTTTTCCTGTATCATTATTTCTAGCATAATCTCTCTGAATTCTGAATTCTTGCCGGGTTGTTTGAAAAACAAAAAAACCGTAAGTGGTACAACAACATATATAGGTTGTATATATATCAATGTTGTTGAGCTTTAATCAGAAACTGGGATGTCCCTAGCTGCGGGGAAATTATTGGAATACACGAAACGGCAAACCCAAACTATGTACTAGAAGACATTATTTATATGATATACATAATTGTTTAAATAATTATCACTTTTTATTATTTAAGGTACAAGTGATACAAGTGGTAACCCATTCTATTTTTAAACATATCAATCTTTTGTTCAATGTTATGATCCCAATCGTGACTCATAACATGCATTTATTCAAATGAATGGCACGTATTTTCTGAGTAAAATCACTACATAGTATAAAACAAAGTCGCTTTCTCTGTCCCTATGTCCCTTTGTATGCTTAAATCTTTGAAACTACGCAACGGATTTTGATGCGGTTTTTTTTAATAGATAGAGTGATCCATTAAATAGTGGAGAAGTACTGTTATTTTTGAGGTTTCTAATGTGATGTCGTAAATAATTTCATTTTTTCCGCTTACATTGCAAACGCAGGCTGAACCCTACGAGTTTTATCAAAATAATGTACTAAGTATTGTACACATTGAAAAGTTCTACAGAAAAGTCCGTGATGGTATATGTCTATCTCTTATGGATAACCCACAATAACTTTTTTTTGTCATTTACTTTTTACGACAAATAATGGCTAATTTTCGAAGCGATTTTAACCAATACAGCATTAATCCTTAACCAATTAAATACCTTGAATACATTGTTCATTTAATATAGATCTATATGGCCCTTTACACCGTATGATTTAAGTGAATATTTTCGAAGATATTACAGATTTAAAAATTGCGGGACGTAGCGTTTGCGGCGGTACCGGCCGGCCGCCCGGTGCGGCAAGAGCGTGCCTATAAATAGCGCGTCTGAGGCCGCGGGTTTCCCTATAGCACTTTGAATTTAGCAGCGATCGGACGCGTTTATTATAAAAACGTGCTTTTCAGCGCGACAACGTATCAGTAATTATAAGTAAGTTACGATAAATAATTGTATGATAGTAGTTTTAAAATATAAATTATATTCTATTCTAAGGTTAATTTTTAAATCGCACTTATAGTTATTATAAGTACCTACATAAGGTGAGATAAGATTAGATTAAATAAAACCATAATTTATGGATTGCAATTTTCTATTATGATCTTGATTAAAATTTACAGTTTTTCTGTAGTGTATTTAGTATCAGCATTGCACCCGTGCGAAGCCGGGGCGGGTCGCTAGTATAATATATTTGGAATACCAAAATATAGATGAGTAAACAATGTTTTATCACGAATATAGACAAGTAAAAGTATTTTTTTAGTTATATACATAGAAAACGAATTAAGCATTAAAGTAAAAATTATATCACGATAAATTACTATAGGATTGCCGAATGTTAACACATTTTTCACCAATAGTGAATCCATATTTTCAATAATTGGAAAATCTAGATTCACTTTTATTCACTTTCACTTTTAGCTATTTGATCCATATTTTCCACGATGAAAGCAATCATCGTCAGGAAACCGGCCAAAAGCAGTTTCCGGCGCTGAATTATGCGAATTCAGCGCCATCAGTGTTCCAATAAGCGGCGATAGACTTGTAACCTGTCACGTGGAATGCTGGCTACTAAGCAAAACATTTGCTCTTATTTTCATCCGTTCTAACTTACACACACTTTTCTGGTAATGTGATATTTTTCTCTAATGTAATATTCTAATTCCTTATCCTGTATATTTTTGTAACTCCATACATCCATTTCAATATTCACGCCTCAGCCACGTGCACTGTTCTCTCGTCAATCTTTTTGGTTAGTCAACACCAAAGTCCCAAAAATACGACGGGTCTTACGATCGTTTCCTTTGAGCCTAAGTTTTATGAGCATATTTTTTGGTAATCGCAAAAACAACTATAATCGTGTATTTCGCCAATCTAGTGAACAAATAAACGAAATAGAGCGAACATTTCTTTGTTATTTAATAGAATTGCTATCACCAAAACGTAACAGAAATACAATAGGTACGTGTAGATGAGGAAGGAAATGCGCCGTTAGCGAACCCTTTTCAAGGGCGCGAGATTCCTTAGCGAGTGATTTTGCTCAGACCTATTTCTATCACTTACGTATAATACTTTTCTCAATCTTAGAAAACAAATCAAATTGCGAACACAATAAGAAATATATTAGATTGATTCGGCAAAAAATTTTCAATTTTTTCAAGAATACAATCACAAATCATATTGAAGAGGTATATTTCATTCTTAGGAAACCGCCTACTTAACTAGTGACATCCCAAATTGTATCAAACGTTTTTGTGGTTATTACATTACATATTTATTTTTACTTGAATGGAAACAAAATAATTAAAACTTTAACACGTTGAAAAGCTATGTCCTCAGAATATTAACGAGTAAATGATTATAGGTGATAGAATTTACATATATTCGCAAAACTTTGATTTGTAGTTAAAACTTTCTAAATATTTTGGTTATAATTTCACAAACAGGCCTCAATATCTTCATTTTGTCAATCTACTTTCATACCATTTTCATTCGCAATTTTGACGTTTTTCTTAGTAAAGATTGTCATTGCCTGGATAATATTTGAGTAAGAACGACTGATTTAAGACTGCCAGGTATGTCTTGTCTAAGGGCCTTCCTTATAAATAGCATTAAATAATTATTTATCTGTAACCGTCTTTAGATAGCTGGTACTGTATCATCTATATTTTTTGTATATACCTACTCGTACATAGTTTAACTGATTACAATTCCAATCGCACTTGAAATACCAGAAATAATCCTACTTCAAATACCAATATCACCTTCTCCACTCACGTTTTCGATCGGTCACTGCTTAAGATACATAGAACGACAATAGCGAAGCTATCAGGGACGGAGTTATACAACACGTCTTTTGGGACCACTGGGTCATGCATTTTCAATATTCTTAGCTAGTTTTGTAGATGTAGCCGACGGTCCTACTATAAGAACTCAAACTCAAACTCGCAGTAGGCAATCATTATTTATTCAGATCACGTTTGAAACTTTACCAAAGTTAGCTTTCATATATATACAAGTAATAGTAAAATCATGAATGAACTTAACATATAAACTTAACATGAACCACAAGAAAACGCGTGATATGCATCTAGTGTTGCAAGTTTCCATAGGCTACGTTAACCGCTTACGAAAAAGTGGGCAGTATGTTTGCTTGCCACTTGGTGGTATAAAAATCAACGTTAAAAACTAAGATTACAATCTACGGATTAATCACTCAGAAGCGATTTCTTCTAGACAATCAGATGAAGAAGAATCTAGATTGGAAAAATGGTCACCGGTGGTCTGTATTAACATAACACAAGCTCTGCTTACTTTGGGGCTAGATGATGCTGTGTGAAAAATGTCCAGCTTTATTATTTTGTCCAGCTTTATTATGTGTATTTTTTTTCTGTGTGCGACTTCAGATCATTGTTAGGAACGTATATAAACTTTTATAATTTATACAACGTACTGCTACGATTTTATTTCTTGTATTCAGTGATGGTATCTTGAAAGAAAATGGTTTGCCATTGTCAAATTGCCAAACACAATTCTCGTGTATATATTATATTATTCCACTTATTCTCGTACGTGATAATGTAAGCTCGATACTGAATTGAAGTCAATTTGTCTGAAAAAATAATAAACCCAAACTAGCAGCCGTCTCCAACATGCCAATATCAGTGCTACGCGATCTGTAGCGCCATAGCTGATCGTAGTAACTATAGCGACTCTCTGTCGTAAAACTTAAACTTGTATTAGGGGCGCAGGGATTTCGTGACGACTCAAACCAGTGCTACGTTTCCACTGAGAAAAAAATAGATAAAGCTTCCCAGGAAATGGGCCATTCGCCGGACACTCAGAGACATCGGGGTATTAGCAATTTGCTTTGTGTTAGACATTGCGCCTAAAAGTACTGAGGAAGATAAGAAAAAGGACTTTGATAGTTAGCCATCAAAGCGTTTAGGGTAAATGTGAATTGAACTGGTGCCATGAGACAATTAGTTGTATACTTTTATTAGGTCATTGAAATCTACGTTTTTTATTTAAGTCGCTTTGAATGTGGAGACTTTTTCTGGTCGATTATAACATCCGGTTTTATTTTGTAGGTAGAGGACATCAGATGCCGGAAAAGCAAAAGTTTCTTAGCTGCCAGACCCGTATCAAAATACGAGTGCGATTCTCATCAGACCCTATCACGTCCTGTCAGCCTTCTTGTGAATTGGAGTTTCGTTTGATTTTTATTGATACTGTCGACGTTACTGTTAACTGATCCAGATGCTGAGTTGTCGAATTAAAGGTTTTACGTAATCGTTTCATCTCCTAGGACTTTACGGATAATTTTTTTTTTATATAAAACTTTTTCGGTTGGTTCTACATTAACAAAACTATCGATTAGGACGCAAAAACCAATGGGCGTTTTGATTTATTTTATCCACAGTAATCTGTCAGCAAAGTTGCTCGGTCGCCGCAAATCTGGCAATCAATCTGCTACGGAGCGGATGTCTCAATTTTGTTTGTTTTCATTTCAATTGTCGCAAGGATCATCAATTTTGTTCTCATTTTGCTTCCGAATAGGTAATTTAATTTCGAAAATGGTAATGTTGTTTTGCCGACGTAAGTCTAGCTATAATATGATTGAAAGTTTTTCTGTTGGGCTGATTGGGGTCACGTAAAAATAATATAATAAATAAAAAACATTTTTTTTTAATTTTATGTTATGTATTTTCTCCTAAACTTCTGAATCTGATACATTCAAAATAGTTTAACAAGACTAAATGAAAAAAACTTCGACAATTAGTCCATCCCTAATTTATAGTAAAGTACGCGCCAAACCATATTTCAATAGCAGATGAGCTCTTTGTCATATCTATATTTAACGTAGGAGCTGCAGCAGCACTGTAGGAACTAAATAATGTTTAATAATGCTAACGAATCCAAAAACCCATTACTGAGATTGTAGAAACGCAGCATAGCTACTTTTGAAAGAGCTTCTCTTAATCATGACAAAATAAGATTTTAAGATTCCTAATTACCAAGTTAAATCCATTCTCTATTTTTATAAAATCAAACTTTTTTAAGAATCTGTTGTTTTTTTTGATTGATGAATGTAGTAAAAACTGTTTCAACATGCAAAGTCTGAAGATGAACCAAAGTTAAATAAGTTCTTACATTGTTTTCGTTTAAACAACATTATGAATGCCAAAAATGTTGTTATGTTTGAGCGCTGTTTATAATATATACATATTCATACATATTCTATTTACCGAAATTTAGATTAGAACACTCCAATGGGTCTTTTATGGGAAACTTTGTATGCTTTTTAATAAGCTACCGGTAAATATAAACGAGCTGCCTATTCGTAAATTTAAATCCAATATATAGAATAATCTAATAAAGAAGACGTATTATACCTTAAATGCCTATATTGACGATAAATTGCATGGCTTGATTTCATCGCTCTGCTCCCCTGATAACTTACATGTCAAATTATATAATATATATCTGTAGAAATAAAGAATTTTTTACATTGGGTTAAGAATTATAATAATAATTAAAAATCGTATCATTAATGATTATTCGTATTCATTAATGTCTTAAGAGCTTAGGTTGATATTTTTTTTCTTTATTTAATTCTTTGACTAGTACTATTTTTAAGATAAATGAGCTCACCCTGTTCGATTGACCCTACACTATGGATGGAACTAATGAAAAAAAAAGGAGAGTTTGGTTACACTGCTGTTCAGGTAAGTAGCTACAGATTGTGGTAGGACTCAGCATAAAGCGCCGCAGACCTGGTGTAGGTAAGTAGCGCGCTGATCTTCCGTCCTCTCCCAATATCATCCCAATACTTGTGCATATATGAAAGTAAGTAAGCATACTTTCATAGATGTACAAGTAATAGTGAAATCATGAATTAACTTAGAAGGTACACCACAAAAAAACGGGTGTAATGCATCTAATGTTGCAAGCGTCCATAGGCTACGGTAACCGCTTACCAAAGCCATAGGTTTGCTTGCCACCTACGGCCCATTTTTACCTACGCAAAATCAATTCTCGTACGTGATAATATAAGCTCGATACTGAATTGAAGTCAATTTGTCTGAAAAAATAATAAAACCAAACTAGCAGCCGTCTCCAACATGCCAATAACAGTGCTACGCGATCCGTAGCGCCGTAGCTTATCGTAGTAATTAATGAATAAAAATCTTTAGGCTTCGACTTTAAAAAAAAAGTAGTATATCAGTGATGTAGTTCCCATAACACAAGATCTGCTTACTTTGGGGCTAGATGTCAAAGTCAAAGTCAAACTTAATAGGTTTTTATTCATTGAAATCACAAGGATCATTGTAGAAACGTTAACTTAAAAACTAGGTGAATTTAAAATTTTAAAGTGAATTTACGCCGATTCCTTGCGCGACCAAGCCTAGAAGAATCAGGCAACAAACTCTGCTTGGTTATTTTTTTCATGATCCTTCATTCAGATTTAGTGTGGTGCCAATCGAACAAGATGAACTCGTTTATAGAAAAAAAATACTAATCAAAGAATTAAATCAAGTCTAAAAAGTATCAACCAAAGTTCATAAGACAACACACGATACGCTTTATAATAATAATAACCTATTAAAAAAAATGTTACCACAGATATGCAATTTGACAATTAAGCTAACGAGGGAGCGGAGCGACCATATCGGTCCATGCAGTTTTATCGTCAATATAGGCATTTAAGGTGTAATACGCCTTCTTTGTTAGATTGATGATGCAGTGTGAAAATGGGCAGCATTATTTATTTATTTATAAAATAATATTAATACTTATGTATAATTGCTTTTTTCATAGCCAATTCAATTTAAAATTAAATAGGTATAATTTCCAAATTTTGTTAAAAAAATATCACTATTGTGTTGGTCATTCGTAACAATTCTTGTATCTTAGATAAAAATGTCTGAGCAGCTCGGATAATTCCCAAAGGTGTAGGAAGCATATCGCTTCAGAACTTTCCAAGCTTATCTTTGATGTTCGAAATATGTTATTTATTTTATAATACTGTTATAGTTTTTTCAGAAGATAAAATATAATCCTGAATGTTTTTTTGATAAGATTATCTTGTTGGAAATCTGATAATTAAACAAAAACAAAATTATATTTTTATTAAGCTCTGGTAATTATGTAGGTATTTTTTACAATAGATACAATATTTTAGTTTGTATCAGCGCTTCTAATCAGCTTTTTCATCTCTATTAATGTTTTCTCTCTTATCACTAACTGGGGATTACCCCTACAACAAATTACGCTTATATAAAAGTTTTAAGGCTTACCAAGGTATGGAATATCATACGAAATAAAATAATCTGTTAAACACTCTACTTCGCACCCGTCAAGTCAAAAACAAGATTACAATGTAATCAATCAAGGCCAGGGACGAAGACGTCACCAGCAATTAATCAGAGCCCGTCGGAGCTAAAAGCGTAGTCTCAGGGATGCACGGTCTACACAGTTCTAAGAAGTAGTACTTACATAACAAGTACCTAGTTCGCCACGAACTGAAAAATCTCGGAGTACCGTTTTATTCGACTACCAAAATTCAACAACGACCTTCAACCTACCTGCCTACCACGTTTCATCAATATTGAATAATCGGTTCGGCAGTTATCGTTGGACAAATAAACACTCGGGATTGAAGTAGACTATTCGTTCGCTTTAACAATGAAATAGATGTATTACGCAGAAATACTACGACAACATACGTAATATCCAAATCGGTATGAAAATAGATATAAACTGTTTCTTTGTTCTACAGATTTTTGAAGTTCGGATAAAAAAAAACTGTTTCGCCAACAAACAATATGCAGCAAATAATTTAAAAGTGTATTCCAGTAAAAAACATTTTCAAAATCAAGCTTTTAACCCTGAGTGCTGCAACCATGTCATGGTAAAACTTAAAAACCACTATCATTATAAAAAGCGTACACAACATTTCGTGTCTGTGTTGTTGTTGAAAATTTCATAATTGAAACAACTCAGGCTTTTCATAACTGACAACCTGCAAGACGACACCGATATGGAACGGGAACGCAGAGCATTGTCACTTCACTTCACTTCACTTCACTTCACTTCTTGATTATGGTTTTTGTGAGCATTGTCAGTCAGGGCCAATACGCTGGCCCGCAGATTCACACAATGTACAGACGCTGTCAAATTATCCGTTTTAAGACGTATTTCCATGTATTATCTATCTATCGAGACTGTGGTTTGAGCATACTGAAAAGGCTTACAATGCTCTGCGGGTCCAAATTGAATGATTTCTGGACGCTGTTGCAGCTCCCGCGCTTCTCTACTGCTACGCTGATGGGCGCACCTATACATTTAACGCCATCTAGCGGAAAAAAGACTGCCTCACTGCTAAACAGAGTACGCGTGAGAAACAACAACATACTGAAAGAAATAACAAATAATTATGCATTCCCTCTGGTGTGGAAGCTCTCCCAGAGTACGAAATTTGTCTTAGTATTAAGTAAACTAACCTAACCCTTATCTTAAGCTTACTAAAACTTTCGGACTATGTTGTGTTACTAAAAATCTTAAGTATTTTTTATGCATTTTGGATGTGTATGAATGAAAACAGAATGAAACAGCTTACCTACTTGTGTATCCTATTTATGTATAATTGTATAGCTAACATATCTTTAAGTGTGTACCTACCCGCCTATGATTGCCATTTATTAATATCGTTCAAAACAGTGAACGGTATTAATAAAATATATTTTATGAATACCATTCAAAACAGATGAAAAAGATCTTGAACTAGAAAGGTTTTTTCACTCGTCAGCCTGTGTACCTACATACACCAATTACCAATTACCGATTTAATTTTCCTATAGATCTTCTGCTATTATTGTTGACATGAAGTTATTTAAACGACTGAACATCGCGAATTTGCTGATACCGAGATACTGTTAATTAGTATACCGTGTCCGATCGTAAAAAAATACGAGTCTAAAATGGATGGCGTCACGAGGTATGACGTCAGTGCACTTATTTTAGAACACGATGGATGGGACGTGAAGCCAGTTTTTTTTTTTACAAATATAACCACAGAGATGGGCCATGCTATACTGCAGATCAATTAAGAAAATGAACGTAATAAACACAGAATGCAGAAGTATGACGAATTATTGCAATTTTATTGGTTCAGAAACTGCAGTAAGTTGGCTCTTATTTATCAAACAAAGTTATGTTTATAGATAATTTATAGTATCTGTCTATCCGTGTGTAACACCTTGTTTCCGCGTTTTGTATTTTTTAAGCAGACGTGTTTTGTTATAAAAAACATTAACGAAATATAATATAGTCCTCCACAATAATAGTTTTACCCATTATAGAATATCGCTACACAATTGCGTCAAAATAGCCAAAAAATATATATATAACAAAATATCCTATCACATTATACTGAACCGGGCTAATAAAATGTCATAATTCGCCGATTCTTGAATTCGTTATTATAACCAAATTACGCACTATTTTATTATTATAAGTTAATAAGAAAACATTTTAAACACAAACAAAACGCTTCTATTTTTACAATTCTAAAGAAATGAAAGCTCTTCGTTCAATATAATGTAAGAGTGAGGTCTAATGACGCCAGTAGGTACCAGGCAGTGCTGAAACTCAGCTTGGTAACTTGATATGTTTGGTGAATTATCTATAGCTGTAATCAGGATCATATCACAAAAGGCTTTGGCACAATTGGCGCGGGTCACCTGCGCGATGTATTAACAGAGATAAAAGAAAAAAAATATATCTTAGTCGAATATTATACAGAACGAACGACCGCTATGAACTTTTTTGTGCACGATTATAATGTAGATCTGGTCCACTCATGGCGGCTACTAGCCGAGTTTCCATAGATTTAGGTTTTTCTTCGGTCTCTCAAGTTCAGACGGACCACATCAACACCACTTAACACCTGCAAAACATCCGCTGGTCTCGTTGCAGTTGTCTGAAGTTTCATAGTCACGACAACAATTAGTTTTTTTCAAAAGTGAACTTAAACAACTTATAGACTTTTATCTTCGTTCTTCTCTATTAGTCCAATGAAATGGTAGAAATTTAATTAATATATTTAATGTAGTGAATCTACACTAACATTACCTATAAAGAGGTAAAATCGAGCGAATTCGTTTGTTACGAACGCTGCCTAGTCCACCCAAAAGTTTTCTGGAAGAGATCGCTATTTAAGACGGCACATTAAATTTCTACCATTTCCTTGGCCTAATAGAGTAGAACGAACTGTTCTCCTTTAGCTATTGTCCAGACCCAGGCAATTTCACAGAAACAAACCCAATTATTTAGTTTTATTTGAGTCCAGAAGATGAGACGTACAAAAACAGGCACTACATTTTCTTGAGTTGATCTCTTGTTAGAAATATTTGGTCCTTGAATTGAAATTATCTTTTTAATAGTTTTACAATTATTTCAAGCAAACACTGGTTTCTATTTTGAATGAAAATACAGCTTATTCCAAAAGGTGTTAATGTTAATTTCAGGGTTGTTTTCCCTCACTTATTTATGTAGAAGCCACATACGCCCTAAACTAGGATTACCTGTAACAACACGATCCTCAAAGTAACCAGGATCTAATATAAACACTTTTATCAAGGAAAAAAGATCCTTAATGCAAAACATTTTCCTATTACCTTTATTAGAAGAAAAAAAATAAAAAAAAAGTGTGAAAATAGACATTATGTCTACGAGGGCCGGCTGTTAAGTTTGCGGCCTAAGGTACTTATCAATGAGCTACCATCTTATTACTGATAACACTTATTGCGAGACTCAATGATAGTTTAAAATGGCATTTATTTTTTAAAGTCATCAATAAATAAACTGTGAAACATCGAACATCGTCATGTCAACCGAATGGGCAAACTCTCTCAATTTGCAATACCGCGCTGTGATAAAATACCTTGTAAAAAGGGGAAAATGTTATCGGGTTTCAAGATTCTGGACCTATATACATGATGTTAAAAAAATGGGTTCGTTTATGCAACAAGGATGAGAGAGGTGCGAAGACGACCCCTGCTCTACCGTTATTGGACAATAACGGTAGTGACTGAAGAAACTGTTAAAAAATTATAAACAATAGTGCTGGCCGATTAAAGAATTAAATTGTGGTGGTATAGAGGCATTATATACCAAATGAGAAAAGTGCATTATCACTTGAGGGAGAATATATCGAAAAATTGAATATATTCAATTTTTGATTTCTTTTTTTAAGTACCGCAGGCTGCGAACTTATCAGCCGCCCCTCGTATTTTAAATAGATAAAAAAAAATACAAAAACTGTAGCTAAAGATACACAACAATGACGAAATTTGGTAAAATTTGCAAAATTTTTAAATTTTTTTGGGTATATTTCTGAAATGTCAACCTCTGTAGCGCAGTGGGCGAAGGCTCGCCTGAGACGTAGAAGGTTGCGGGTTCGATTCCCGCCGCGTGACAAATGTTTGTAAGATCTACAAATATTTGTCTCGGGTCTGGGTGTTTTCTATGTATAATATGTATGTATTTACAAAAAAAAATGTGTATAAGTAGTATATCAGTCATGTAGTTCCCATATCACAAGCTCTGCTTACTTTGGGGCTAAATGATGTGTGAAAAAAAAAAGAAAATGCATTATCTGTGAGGGTTTTTGTTGCGTCTCTAGCGCAGTTTTTAAAGACATACCATATTTTCTCTTCTTTGTTTATATTTTCTTATTTATTTTCTTTTGTTTCATTTTCGTTTTCGCCTTGATTTGTCAACATACCTTATATTCTTCATCCGTTACCTATTAACATTTGGAATGGATCAGCAACGCGCACTTACAAAATTAGCAACATTGTAGCGTTAAAAAAAATACCATGTTCAGGAGCAACTCATTTTTTTGCTGAAGACTATCGCGCTTACACACATAATTTAATAATACTCAATAATTATAATCATGCTATTCCTAATTAACATAATTATATCATAACAAATTAACACAACTAAGATTCCAGATGAAGTCGCACAATATAGTACGTCGTCGATTATAGGTTATTATAACTAGCTGTCAACCTGAAGAGTAAGTATTTAAGTTTGTTTTAGCATTCAAATTATTCAAATAAAAACTAAAGTATGTTATTTTCAAACAAACAAACAATTAAATAGTCATCCGTGTTGGCCTAGTGGTCGATACCCCGACTTCTGATCCGGAGGTCGTGAGATCGAACCCGGTTGTGCACCAATGGATTTTTCCACTCGAAAAATGTATGTGCGCATTAACATGTGCTCAAAACGATGAAGGAAAACATCGTGAGGCATGCCCTAGAACCAAAAATTCGAAGGCATGTGCCAACAGTTAGTGTTCCAATAAGCGGCGATGGACTTGCAACCTGTCACGTGGAATGCTACCTTGCAAAACGGGGCATGTACCAAAATGTTTGGACGTGCCTCTGACTACCCCCTTCTAGGTATCCTCAAAGATCTACTCACTGAGTATGTATCTGAAGATGTCCACCATGGGGAAGACAGTCGTGAGCGTGTTTGTTTTTGTTTTTGCATAAGATTAAAACAGATAAAATTATTCGATAATTATTATTAAATCTTGTGATCCATTCAAATCAATAATATTTTATTTTAACAACAACAACAATTATTTTATTCAGATATACCCTACCAATAAAAAATACCACCAAATATACCACAGTTTGCAGGCCACAACCAGTATGGGTGGGTAGTGGGAAGAGTGTGTGTGACGATATTTAGTATCATCAACAGAAAAGCTATCACACTGTAGACTGATAGAGTCTACAGAATGAATATCCCAAAGTTTAGTATAGTAGTGTATCGGTAACCTTTTATCCGCTGTTTTTTCCCACCTAATAAGGTTTCCAAAGTGTCACAAAGACAAAACTTATCATTATAAGCGTCACGAAAAAAGCTTATTTACCAAATAGTGTCCGAACGTCTCGAGTCTCGAGTAATTCTGTGGTCGCTTCAATGTAATTTCATTATTATTGTGTTATATGCAGGAAACTCAGAAGATGTATTTCTCGGCATCGTAATTATAATTGCTCGCTTACTTTAGCAGCGTGCTAATTATTATTACGTGCTAAAAGTAGTCTGCCTCTATCCTTTGTATAGTGTTAGAAAAGGACAGGGTTAGAGTTGGCGCCCTGATAAGCTAGTGAATGGGTTTTTTTTTTATAAATATTTATGGACATTTTTCACACAGCATCATAGAAAACCCAGACCCGAGAAAAACATTACAAACATTTGTCCCGCAGCGGGAATCGAACCCGCAACTTTTTGCGTCTCAGACGGGCCTTCACCCACAACGCCACAGAGGTCGTCTTTTTCGATTAGGTCGATTAGGAATAAGAGGTATAGAATTCTTATTCGCATTAAAGTAGACACTATTAATTAGCCTTCAGCAATTTTTATTTAAAAATCTTGTCTCTCAACCCTAACAAAAACTTATTTGTAAACGTGGTCGTGTACCAATAGATTTCCACTCAATTAATTAATGTGCCCATTGCACATGCTCAAAACGATGATGGTAAACATCGTAAGGAAACTGACATGCGCTAGAATCGAGCATTCGAAGGCATGTGTCATCGGTAACTGGAATGCTTAATTAATACTATGCGAAACGTGGGTATGTGCTAACTACATATACATATTATATTTGGAGTTGCCTCTGACTACACCCTACTTGGTAACACTACGGATCTAAGTACTGTTATGGGATGTTCATTATGGGAATTACCATAACCAGAGTATTTGTTTGTTTGTTTTTTAAACGTGGAGCGGAACTCTTCTATTCAATATCCAGTACGAACTGCATGCTCGCCATTCCTTTATCCTATTGCAAAAATAGTTATATAAAAAATACATTACATAAATCCACAATCTCTTCATAACCTCTCTATCGAAAGGTTGCCTGGAAGAGATCGCTTCTAAGCGATAAGATCACCCATTTTACTATAATTAGAATTTTTTGTTGTTAATTTTGTATTTGTTTATCGTATACAATAAAGTATTTTCATTCATTCGATATACGGAAGCTACGCATGATTAGAGCTATGGTTAAAGTTTGATTTTGGTGCGCTTCTTCAAAGTATTTTTTTGTGAAGCTAATCTGAAATTTCTTTTAGAATAAGGCTTGGCTCTGTAGCTCATTATCCTATTTCACACAACGCAGCTGCGCCCATCTTGTTCGCTTGCATCGACGAACCCTCGACCGACCAGTAACGAACTTAGCGAAGTTAATGACTCCTAACTTTGCTACTGTAAAGCGGTTTATTTGAGCTTACAGTAGCTCAACTTCTTGCTAAAAGCAGAGTTGTTTAAGTACATATCTACCACTTGTAGCACATGGTATATAATTAACTATTTTTGCAGTTTTATTCACTGGCCTAGAGAATCTGTGACTACCATTGCTATCGTGCTATCGTTGTTATCTTTCTTAGAAATCGGTAGGCTTAGGTTAGATAATACAAATAAAGAAATTCAGAGCAGAGTTGCTCTGAATTTCTTCAGAAATGTTACTCATTAACTTACTGGCATAAATCTAAAATTTCTAAGTCTTCTCTGATCTACTCGAACGAAGACTTCGGTTCTGGGTTCCAGACTGCCTACAAACTTTTAACATTGGCAACAGGCAATTAAATTCTAAAAGAGTTTTTATAGGAAAGTTGATTACGATTAAACAATGACTTGTCAGAGGAAGCTCTATATACTCCAGTCAACCCGTGACCATAGCTATAGCAAAAAGGAGGCCGTCGAGAAAATAATAATAAAGGTAGTAGAAAGGAAAAAAGGGAAATTGAAAGGGCTCGCCCGGGACAATGCTACCACCATGCCTATTTATGTCGCCAAGCAGTAATGCTGTGTCCCGGTTTGAAGGGTATGGTTGCCGGTGATATTACAGAAATCTCAGACACATGAAAGAAAGAAAGAATTAACATTTATTTACCACAACACAACACAACAGGTGACAAAATAGCTACATTAAAACAAACATTAAAAAACAAATACAAATACAAGATGTGTTGTGTGGGGTCAAAAAGGTCCCTGTCTCAGCATATTGCTGCACCAAACCTAGGAAAGGTGCAGCGCTGATTTCCTGACAGGGCCTGCATCGTGATGTCACGAACAACGGTGAGCAACTTAAAAACAAAAAATAAAACATATATAGATAGATATTATTTGCTTGTCTGTGGTCTGTGCAGTCAGAGTCTATATTCGAATTTTTATTTAAAATAGTCTGTGGTTTTGTAGCTAGACTGTACTTTATTGCTTATGGAGCAGGCTAAATCAGAAAGTATCTACTCTGCGTCTGTGCTTCTGTTTTTGTTCAGTGTATGGCAGAACTGTGACAAATAAAAGCCATATTCAAGAAGTGAAGTGAAGGATACGTAGTATATTCTAATCCCATTGCAAAAGGTTGATTTGTAAGCTATGTTCCGTCAGTTACTTAAACAAGGCATGATTGCTCCTTGAAGAGCTGAGATCTTTCATATTGATATCTCAGGGAGGAGAGGTAACGTGTCATTGATACCTCTGGTATTGCAAGCATCCATAGACTATGGTAACTGCTTATCACCAGGTGGGTCGTATTTTTGTTTTTCTCTTTAGTATAAAAAAGGTTAACACGATAAAGACCCGTTTACAACTTATAATTATTATAATAGAAAACTGTTCCACGTAATTTAACCGATACGAAATTGGTCCGTAACTAACATTAACTCCGCCCGCAATCCGCAGATAGATTGAGTTTCTTTTACTTCTGCAAATTTTCAACTCGTTAACGTTTTGTTCCATTTTAAAAGCTATTTAGTTTACAGTGAAAGTGTGTTTCTCTTTGTTTTGTTTCCTGGGCTTTGTAAAGGCAATTGTTTCTTTGAAATGTGAAAATAAGGTGACCGATAAATTATGTTCAAAAGTATTGTTCGATAAACGGCATACTTTGCGGGGTGGGCAAAACAATGGATGACTGGGGTAAACATTTTCCTTGTTTAGTCTTACGATAACCAGCTCATTTAACTGCTTCATACAATCTGGATTTTTTCGAATAACAAACAATCGAATAGGCTAGCTTGATTGTTAGATTAATGATGGTTAAACACATCTGCTCGGTAAGTTTCTTAATATTAAAATGAAGTAGAATGTAGGTAGGCAGAATGTTACTGTCAAGTGTATGAAAATCCATTGTTAACTGTTTTTTTTTAATTTTCTGTAATATCAGTAGTTAACTTTATTTATTATATTTTTTTATTTAATAATGCCAAATGCAACAGTTTTTTTCACCCAAGACCGCAAAATAAAAATGGCCACTTGCTTTTCCTGGACATTTCTGGTCTTCATTTGTTATTTAAAGTCTTTTCAGATGTTTTAACTTTTTTTACAATCATTTACTACGAAGGAAATTGAATAGAAATAGTCCTATATCAAAAAGAGAATTAGAATATTTTCATTATTTGTTCCGACAGTGTCCCGCAACCATCTTTTTATAGCGTTGGTGTGAATTGGATTGTTATTTTGTAGCAGATATAAATCTGCCTTAGCGTCGAAAAAATGATATATTTGCCGATAAAGCGACACTCGTGAATACATTTTGAGATATTGTTGACGGTGAACAATTTATACGGGGTGGTGGGAAGTGTCTGTTGCATGTTTCAGAGTAAGAGCTTGCTGGACCAAGGGCACAATAAGAATAAAGCATAGGCAAGCTGCTCGTATTGGCAGCTTGCCTAGGCAGGTATTCAGTGGGTGGAGGCGGTCCAAGACCATTTCACTAATTTCTCTTAAAATTTTACATTCTAGCCCAACATCTAATTTATGTTGAGAAATTTGTGAATATATTAGTAGGTACTTAACTTCAACTAATGCCCGTATTAAAACAAACGCCTCGTTAGTCCGTGGGATTAAAGTACCTTATTTTACCTGGCTCCTAGCGACTGAATAGAGTTGGCAGGCATCTGGATTTAGCGGGACGTCTGATGAGCTTTGAGTTTTTTTTGTTTTGGTTATAATCACAGTTAATAGTTTTCTTCTCAAGTCTTTGACTGTGTTTTAGAGTATAACAAATTTTTTTCTAAACTGTAAAAACTAAAACGACGTAGTACAATCACTAGCATAAAATTTAATAAAGGCCACTTTAAAGGTCTTTGCAATTTCCATGTTATAAAGGTGGCTTTCGACGGTCCGTAATTTTAGCAATAGCCTCGCTCAAGCTCACGTGGGCGCAAAATGGGAAAAAACTCGTCCGTGGTAACGCAAATACGTTCTCTTTCACTTGGCATTCTGGAATGAATGTGGATACGTAAAATCATGCACCGTGAGAACTGCCTCGTTGCGGTGCGCTGCTGTCCGAGGTCGTCAGCTGTGCGTGATTATCCGTGAAATCATGGGCTTTGGAAAGCCACCTTTTAATAGGTTTAACCGCCACTCGCCTCTAGTGGGCGCTGTAATCAAATGAAAAACGCGAGCTGGTTTTTTAAAATTTTGGCAATAAGTAAATGTACCTAACCTCTGCCTACGTCTTCGGCCAAGTAGTTCTCGGATAAAAAGTAGTTTATATGTCATTCTTGGTCACGAACTACAAAGATTATTAGCAAGAAACATACAATGTTTAGCATTTGTAAGATTAGTAGAATAGGATATTAGGACTATCCGGTTTTTGCTCTATTTGGCAACTCAACTTCTAAAAGCCATTGTGTTTTATAAATTAACCTTTATGAAATAAATATTTTGCAAGATTATAATTAAAAAGGCTTAAAAATGCTTATCCTATAAAAACGTTTTTCTACGTATACGTTTTTCTAACATTGCTAAGGGTTTTTCTGCGATGGGAACTACGCATATTTTTTTGTACCATTTCTAAACATTATTATACCTAACATTAATCCATAAAACTATGTACAAGTAGGTGCAATATAAAAAAAATAACAGCTAGCTATCTAAATACCGTTGCAAACGATCTATAGGTGGGTCAGTTGATCCAGATCACTACCAGACAGAAGCTTTCCCAAAATGCTAACTGCATTGCCATTATACCTACCTAGAGACCTACCTTGGGAGCCATCTAACTTTCTTCCATACGTTATTATATGATAATAAATTTCGGTATTATTGAAAGACCACCGCTAAAATAAAACCTTTGATATCTTGTAAACATCACCATGTGAAAAGTTTCACGTTTTAATAATCTCATCGCAGACGTGAGTATTTCCAAACTTCATTTCAATATTCATGAACCTACATTCGCTTTATTCAGATATCTTGAGCAACGAAGATCTTTCACAGCGTCAGATCTCCCTAATGACAATTGATTCAGACAATGTACATACGGGTAAAGCCAGAATTCAAGGACCCAACGCGACGTAACCTGCATTTAAATTGTAAAACAAACAGAACTGAATTGAAGAGACAAACAGAAGGAGCTCCGTGTTTCGAGTTGAATAGGTGATCTGGGTTCTAGAACACATTTACAGTTAAAACAGGACGTAGTTAACTGTGTAAATGCACTTGCTGGCATCAGACCACACAATGCAGAAATAGCGAGTTCCTCATAGACCGATCAGTATGCACAACTAGTTGTGTCATCGGAACATCTGCCCAAATATTAGTTCCGTTAAACACAAATTGGCACAACTTAAAAATCCTTCCTGGGCAGATCCGACTGGGATAGGTTAAGTTGTTAGGTTTATTTTTATGATCATCCAGAAAGGGTGATATCATTTCTGTGTAAGGTTCACTTACAGCAAAACTAGTTCTACCAAGTTGTGTCTAACGGAACTAATATTTGGTATGGCACAACTAGTTGTGCATACTACTGAATTTGGCCGAATATTGGGCCCGGTAGACCTGTAGACCTGGGGCCTAACCATGAAGTCTTATAGCGATTCAGTTCAGGCAAAGATGACAATTTCCTATGTGTAGTTAAAGCTTTTTCATTCGCAAAGCGGGATTTGACATCTTTGCCTGAATTGAATCGCAATAAGACTTGATGGTTAGGCCCCTGTGCAGAAACCTGTAAGAACGCCCTTATATTTTTTTCTTCTTTATTATCATAAACGGTGAAAAAAATATCGTAAAAGAATCGGTGAGTGTTTCAATAAGCAGGGATGGACTTGCAACCTGTAACGTAGAACCTATTATCTATAAGACTATGCAAAATGTTACATGCCCAATGTACCAAATGTTTGGTCGTGCCTCCGACTACCCCGTTCTTAGTATGCTTAATTATATGCATACTGATAATGGATCTGAGGATGTACACCATGGGTATTTTAATTTCCATACAGAGTTTGATTATTTTTTTCATCCATAATATTTTGCTATTATGGAAACATGTACCTATGTAATTTGACTGTTGTATTATTTGGCATCTATAAAGTGTAAGTCGTGTAACGTGATACAGGATGAGAAGCGATATTATAAGCATTTCAGTTCTTTTACGCAAAATCTGCAAAACTTTAAGTGGTTAAAGATTTTAGAAATCACATTTTGGTTCTCAAAGCTACAAATTTTACTTTTCGTTTAAGAAATGGGTTTTTATTAATTAAAATCACGGGCTTCATAAAAGAAACGTCAAATATAAAACTATTTATGCGAATTTTTAAATTTTATGTGCTAGTACGTACGTACATTTTATTTTCCCTTCCAATAGTGTTGCCAGCGCATCACATTACCGAGCACTCACCGAGTATCCAATAAAATATGTATTCATACCGACACTTCATTATCACTATTCCCTTACTTAGCGTAAAGTTTTCATTTTGAAGCCGGCAAAGTTAGCGCCAGACCGGCATTTCCTTGCTAATTAACGGGGAGTATCTGCATTGTTACGTGCATCTTACGTTCTCTGAACGAAGTAAACTTCGTATTCCATAGTTTTCATTTAAGGCTACTTACAAGTATATCCCGCGATTCTATTATTAATAATCTCGGCTGCACCTTCGAATTCTTAGTTACCCTTGTTTACACTAAACCTGACAAGAATAAAGTCTTTAAAAAAATCAAGCCATGTTTGTTGACTCGTTGAGAGAAATCGCGTAAATTTACTTACAAAGTTGTCGAACTTGGTGGTTTGATAATCTTAAATTCACTTAGATCATCGACGAATCTAATAAAATGAGCCTTATGATTTCACAACAAATTCATATTCACTTTGTTTGTTATCGAACTTTAGTTATTACAATGAATAAACTAAGGAAACAAAACTGTTGACGAATTAGTGATAATTATACACACTAACACTTGATTTCATTATTTTTGTTTGAAACTGAATGTCATTACAGAAGACAAGATAACGCCAAAACAGATAATATAAACGTCAGCCGTTTAAATTATACTTTGAAGACGTTATTCCCGGATATCTTAGAAATCTTTGATTTTACTTATGGAGAAGTCTGCTGGCAACGCGTGTTGAATAACAAATTATTCTTTCACTGGGTACCAGAGTTACTTTTGATTCCATTTTACTGTCCATTCAAAGGTTGTCTAGAAGAGATCACTTTAGCGATAAGACCGCCCATTGTACCTCTTATATTCTTTTTTTTAATTTCTGCGTTTTTTGTATATTACTTTGGTGTGCAATAAAGAGTTTATCTATCTATCTATCTTACAGTCCGAAATTTTGACCGGTTTTGATCTTCTTTAAAAAGCAGTTTGATTTTTATAACCTAAGATATATTATTATGTTTCGGTTTTTTTACTGTAAATTGGTGTTATGCACAATAAAGAGTTTATCTATCTATCTATCTAATTTCAATGATTGTATTTATAGACTTTGTGTTTACTACTTCTGCTTATGCGCGATCGCACCATTCATACGGGTGATAAAAAGGAAAGGCTTCTTCATGTTTGCGTAGACATTATCTTCCGCGGGGCCGTGTTGCCCTCTCATATGTGTACCCAAAGTGAGGCACTTACATGAAAATTATAGTCTAGTCTTCTCATTTTTGAATTACCATCAACCTAAGTTTAAACATATATGTAGGTACGTCATAACACAGGGAATCCTAGTTTGGGTACCATTGTTGGCCATCAAGGAACATAATTTCATTTTAATATACGTATACAGTTCAGCTTTATAGTATTCCATTTGAACATAAAATAAATAATAAAGATCCAGCAAGCACATGCATAAATAAATATATGTGCCTATTACGGAACTGACCTATGAAAACTATTATATGGAAATTCAGCCCATTAATTCCAAGTAACATTATTATTTAACATCGGAAAGCCAAACAAAGCCACAACTGAATATCAAATGTTAACATTTCTGACTAACTAATAAATTAAATATCTAAATAGGTATTTGGAACGCGCAATAAATTTTATTCCGATTTCATACTCTAAACTGTTTAACTGTTTGGTGGATGATTGGAATTTATTACACAGAAATTTAAGCACCTAGGCAGTGGAATAATAAACTCGACCACTTTTGCGACTCAAACCATCGTTACATTCGATAATTCCAAAAATAAACAACATAATCGGTCATATCCGACTGACCATCTTACAAACTGAAATAATAAATATCCTACTACTATTATAAACGTGAAAGTTTGTGTGGATGGATGTGTTTGTTACTCTTTCATGAAAAAAACTACTGCATGAAATGTTGATGAAACTTTACAGTAATATAGCTTATACATCAGAATAACACAAAGGCTACTTTTAATTTGGGTACCACGCGGGCGAAGCCGTGGGCAGAGGCTAGTTATAGATAGATTTTTTTACAGTTATAGTGATAGCTTGCAGTTTTTGAACAAAAAAATGCAAACGGCTTCAAACTGTGGATAGGACGAACCATGTAGGGGTCTAACCATATAACTAGATTACCAAATTGGAATCAAAAATACCAATTAAAAAATTAAGAAACATGTGACGATTGAAGCCCGTATATTAGTTTTCCATTTGAGGTTGTTTGTTTGATGCTACCGTTTATCTCCATAACGCGATTTTTTGCAATCGATTCGTAAATCTCCGAAGATAGTTTTTAGATTGGTTTTGTCGCCGCATGTATCTAGGGAGCGCTGGAATCGATGATTGAAAACCACGTTGGGTTTTTCAAATCTTGTAAAAATATCTCCTTTTAATGAACTACTAACATTATCAACGAACCTAGTTGACTGTAACTTTTCCTTATCTTTCGGTAAATTAAGTTTTTTAAATCATTTACAGCAACAAGGCCAC
Organism: Perizoma affinitatum; assembly: GCA_961405105.1. Classification (NCBI taxonomy): domain Eukaryota; kingdom Metazoa; phylum Arthropoda; class Insecta; order Lepidoptera; family Geometridae; genus Perizoma; species Perizoma affinitatum. The sequence goes on from OY560199.1 coordinate 5,477,260, forward strand.
AAGAAAAACATTATGGATCAAATGTAGCTTCTTCTAAAGTTTTTTTATACTACTAAAGTGGTCGAACGCATACGTCCCACCGTTATTGGTAAACCGTTACATATGGCCTATAGCCTATGGACATTTGCAGTACCAGCGGTACCACTCACGCGTTACCTCTCTGAGATATCAAGATGTAAGATATCAAAAAATATTCCTATCAAAGTTACTAATAAACATTTTATTCAAAAACTTTGACTTCAGTAATTCGATTCCAAACGATATAAAAAGAGCAGATAGACAATCTAGTTCGTCCCTCGGGCCGTCGAATGACAAAGACTAATTACAAAGAAAGAAAAATAGAAATTTAATTTCGCGAATCGAGTGGTACCTACGAAAATAAATGTAAGATACTACTCCCTTGGGCAGGTGAAGTTATAGAATGTAAATGGGATTTCTTCTTACCGTTTTCTTTGATTATTGTTGCTTGTTATATATTACATTTAGCTTTATCTATAAGATAAATAATGATTTTCTATTTTATCAGCTACGTAGTCAAGGTGTAGTCGCCTCGACTCTTCAACAGAGACCACGAGATAGCATTGACCCCACTGCGAGATTAAAACCCTGGGCCCGGGATATCGTTAAAATGTAAAAATATATCACGTGAACAGCAGTTGTAGAAGCATCTTCTTATTTTAAAAGTCATTTATAAACTAAACTGAAACTGAACACTGACCCAGTGACACATAACTTATAAAAACTACAGTAGCGCAACATTTTTATCTATAAATTCCCTGAAAAAGTCTACAAAACCAAATTGATTTTTCCTTTCTGAAGGTAATTTTTCTAGTTTTTTACCTTCCTACTCTTATTGCGGGATATGAGAAAAATAATAACAATACAATCTTGAATAAAAATATTAATATTTTTAGTTAAATTCAAGATTGTGTTGTTATTATTTCAGTCACTTAACTATTTAAATTAAACATTCATTTATGTGTACGAGCCTTGACAATTGAAATACGTTAAGTGTCACTTAAAATAAGTTCAAATGAGCTTTCCCTGTGGAATTAGTTAATAACTATGGGAATGTGACAATGATACTTTTTTTGAGATGTTCAAAAGTTCCCTTTACAAGTTTTATAGTTAGAGGACATTGCAAACCCTTCTCGTTACTTATTGTAACCGTGGCAAGTCATGTTTTTATGAAGATGCTATGCTTTAAATTGAAAACACTATGTCAGTGGTCTCAGAGATGTAATGTTCCTTTTGTCGGCGACTAGTGGAAAGGAATTTGAACAATGTTCCTTGTGAGTATCTTGAGAAAGTATTGTAAACGAGCAAATGTGTACCTATTTATTGAAAAATTATTTTCAGATCAAGTAAAATGTTTGTAATCACTATTTGCCGCGGGATAAATGTATCTTAAAAAAATATTTGTCTCGGGCTCTGAGTGTTTTCTATGTATAATATGAATGTATTTACAAAAAAAAGTATATCAGTCATGTAGTTCCCACAACACAAGCACTGCTTACTTTGGGGCTAGATGATGCTGTGTGAAAAATGACCAGCAGCATTATTATTATTACTATGCAGCCAAAAAATGTACTCGAGTACATCAACAAAAATAATGTACTTGTTACATGATTAGCCATATCAGGCTCCTATCATAACACTACCGTACTTCCTTTAAACTGTGGAATGCGCTGCTTTCTGAAGTATTTCCGACATGACTCGCTTAAAAAAAAATGTCTTTCAGAAGACAACGCATCAGTAATGCTTCAAGCGACGTTAACCAGTCTCCATTAGATGGGTCACATGCCTGTTTGCCTCGTCATATCATAGAAAAAAATACAAGAAGACACATCCTCTATTTCTGAAGATACCTTTTAAATATACCAACAAACTTATTTGAAACTGAAAGCAATTTGAAAGAACCATTCCGAGTGGTATATTGGAAAACGACCAATTGAGCTGGTGGGTATAAGATGCAGTTTCCCAGAAATTTTATGCAAAACTGCCGTTTTATGACCGTTTCCCTCGCGTGCGAAGTAACTGCTATTTTAAAGAGATCTTTAGATTTAAAATTGCTTCTTCTCACCTGTAATGGCGGGTTTTGAAACTTATTCAAATTTTCTTAGCTAATGTGAATAGCTTTTTGGGAAATATAAGGCTCTGGCGGACGCTGGTTTTAGATGTGTAATGCGTTGTAGTTAGGTATATGAAAAAACAATGTAAATTCAAGGGTTGGAAAAAATCACTTTCATATCCATTTGAAGTTGGACACAATCACCAAGATTGACGCAAGTGACCATTAAAGGGTTTTTCCCAGTAATTTTATTTAATTACCTCGGCTTCATTGAGTTTGACTAATTAATGCACTGACACCCCTACCCTTGCAAACATCAATAAGTAAATTAAATAAATTAATAAATAATTGCCAAACACACACATACATACCCCACACTAGGGTTCCCTGTGTCGTGCGTATGTGGTACAAAAACTCCGAGACCCAGAAAAAATATCTGCAGAATAAGCAAACATTTGTCCCGCGGAGGGAATCGAACCCGCAAACTTCTGCGTCTCAGGCGTGCCATAGAGGTCGTCAAATGATGCATTATCACGGTAACCTATCATACATTAGAATTTTTGTAGCCCAAATTTTTAAAGCTTGGACAAAAAAACATGTTATAGATGTGATTATAAATTATAACCTAAGCAATAAACAGCAAATCCTACTAATGCTAATAAAAAAAGTATTCTACTAATGTTATAACTTTTGCTAACTTTGTCATATTTAACCCTGTAAAACAAACTGTCTAACCATTTAACCGTTTTCCATATAACCAGTGATTGACTTGTTAACGTCCCTATTGTTGGTAGAAAGATCGGGTTTCCGCAGTAAATAGTTGCTGAATAACGTATGAAGCTCGTTGTAGAATAACATTTACAATTCACGAGCGGGCTGTCAGATGTTTAACATGAGGCGTGTGGTATTGATCAGTGTACCTTTGTGAATTTGAAACGCACCTGTCCTGCTAACTTTTAGATGTTTCACGTTTGAATTTAGCATGATAGAGGATTATATTTCAGTTTTATTATTTTGACAACAAATGAATAGGGTAAAGTTTTTCTAACTTTACACCACGATAGAATCGGATCAAACTTTATACGTGGATTTTATTAGTAAAACATAAAAATATCCACTTTCTCTTTTAATACTAGCCTCTACGTACGGCTTTGTCCGTGTGGTACTCGGATAAAAAGAAGCCTAGGTCACGAATTGTACCTTTACCTTTAATGTAAATTGGTTCTGTCAATACGAAGAGGATGAGCAAGGACATCCATACATTTAAACTGTTGCATTTAATTTATCATAATAATTTAACTTCTTATGTAAGTTAATAAAAAATAAATAATGCTGGACATTTTTCACAAAGCATCATCTAGCCCCAAAGTAAGCAGAGCTTGTGTTATGGGAACTACATGACTGATATACTACTTTTTTTTTTGTAAATACATACATATTACATATAGAAAACACTGAGACCCGACACAAATATCTGCAGATCATACAAACATTTGTCCCGCGGTGGGAATCGAACTTTCTGCGTCTCAGTTCTTCTGTTAAAAAACAGTAATATATAATCTCAAGACCTCAAGGCCGTTGCAAACAATTACTCCAGTTGAGTGATCACACCAGACGGAAGAGTACCCGAAATGTTGGCTGCATTGCAACTTTTAATGGCAATACTAATGCGTTGATCCAAATAAAAGACAACTCTCTAGTCACGCTTCCTTTCCCAACATAAGAATAGAGTAGAAATAGAGTCATATGTAATATACATAATAAGCGTGATGTATAAATCAATAAAATATACTACGTACTTAAAATAGGCGTACAGTCCCTGTCAAATTATTTGAAGTAAATATAAATAAAAGTAGTATTAACAGGTATCTAATGTTGCCTGGATTAACTTTGTACCTTTCCTGTTCAATGGAATAAATCATATTATTTCTTTCGAAAATATAAAACATTTCCATAAAAATATTATTAAGGTATTTAGGTACTCTACTTTATGGTTATTTAACCATTATCATACCAAGAAAAAATAATGTAAATCAAAAGAAAAACGAAGCTAAAATATGTTAATTAAATAAATCGCTCATTAGCCCGGATCGCTATAAATATGGAACAGAACTTCTCAGCCACATCACAATTCAGACGTGGTAAATCCAAAAAATCGAGTCACTAAAATCGAGATTCAAAATCAGGCATGCAAATCGCGCCAATAACGCGCAACTAGGTCAACAATACTCAAAGTTCTTAAAGGGAAGGTCAATCAAGCCCGACTTTTAATTGAGAAGCAATGGCGGCAGTCGCTGTTAAGTCAGTTAAGACTTATAGCGGCACTGTTGTGAAAACTTCTCGAGTCAATCTGCATAAAAAATAAGTTGACAACCCTGAAGTGTTCAGTCGAAATCCGCTTTGGAGATTTGCGGTGAATCGTCGAGGTGGGCAGATAAGGACGTTTTGTTTTCATTAATGGGAACTTTCACAGCCAATTTATCTTGTGAAGGAGTGAGAGTTGCAGTTTAAATTTCGTTATTCTTTAGAAAGAGTGATAAAGCAATGCTTCTTGCGTATTAAATATTCACGACCAGGAATTTTGACGTACTGTGACGAAAGCTCCAGCTCCATTATTCCACTCAATTAACTTTTATTTTAATGGATTTTTTTTATCGAGGCTAGAATAAAATTCATCTCCATCATAATTTTATGCAGTATTTTTTTCGTATATAACAGACACGGTTTTCTTAAGTATTATTAACTTTGTGATTGCTACTGGAGATAAATTATTTTTCTTCATCATGTTGGGAGCTTGTAGTTTGAGGCGGGTAAGGTTGATCAGCACTTTGTAATACAAAACACCTTTTGGCCATCGACGTGAACCTTTTATCTATATACAACGTCCTGGTGAAATAACATGAAACCTGAAAATCGTTTGTTCATAATCGCGAGAGTAGAATCGATGTACCTACTTTTTGGGGTTTTTTGGGTAGTGTAAATTTTGTTTTTAAATATATTTTCCGTAAAACCGTGTCTGAAAATTCCAAAACATTATTCCACCTTGATAATCCTACGAGATGCTGATAAGATTTGTCGAGATAAAGCGATTCAGATTCAGGAATACATACGAACACCTTATTGAGTACCTACGATATCAATGTATTAATATAAAATAAATTGTTATTTAAATCAATCAGATGTTGTGTCTAAGGTTTTGCGTTTGTAAAGTTAATAATTAATTTGTAAACTTATAGAAAATGCTTTTTAACAATTATCAAACAAGTTTTCCATTCGTTATTGATAAACTTATAACTTTAACTAATTTCATTAATAACTCAAACACTACTTTACAAACAAAACTTACAAATTTAACGTAACTTTGCACTCTGAGAAGTCTTGTTAGAAGTAAGAAAGTTAGCAACTGAACCTAATCATGTTTTATATTTTTTTATAAATACATGAAACTTATACTTATTATTATTATTCAACCTCCAAAAACAAACAAACTTTGAAACTTTCGTGATTAGATGTTTTATATGTTAAATTATAAGTTTAACAGGTCCCTAACTCGTTTACGTTTTTTAGTATTTTCCCGGCGTTTTAACCGTATTGCAACAGCTGTGATCACGGGATGACCACGTCGAGATAATAATAAAAAAGGTAAACGCGATAAAAAACCGTTAAACTTCATTAAGAAAAGCATAATTTGATTAGCACAAAAACTTCGTGAATTTGTTTATTTATATTGTAAAAACTGGATTTTTAACGTACCGTACTATCGGTGAAGGCACAGACTAAGTGTCGACTCATTCCGAGAGTCTTCATCAGGATGAGTGATCGGGACGCTCTCCCTCCGTTTTTATAGTTACCTCAACTATCTAATGCCGATTCAATCAACATATTTTTTCGTTGATTGATTGTTACGGAATGCTTTCTTAATAAGTTACTGAAATATAAATATAGCGATTAATAAAATTTACAAAGTATTTAAATTATAGTACGGCTTCACCCGTGGCATGAATTAGCTGATGTGTTGTTTAAGTTTTAAACTTTACCTATTACAAACATTTAAGTCGGTGTAACGGTTAAAAGTAGTAAACACATCCTAAATTTAACATCTATAATAATTAATAACATAAGATTGTAGTTTAATATTTAATATTATATTATATTTATTTAATAAAAAAAACTCAATAATTCAGTAAAATGTTTATATAGTTATATGAATGGTGGAAAAAATACTTCACTAATTAAATTAGAACGTACCCAACGCGCTATTATTAAAGTATTACTTTTAAACCTTTGTAGGATGCCTAATCCTACAACAAATTTATACAAAGATTTTCAAGTACTTTCCGTACGTCAGCTTTTTATTAACATTACTATCTTAAGACTCACGTCCAATCCGCTCTGAAGAAGGTCACAAGAAGTGTATAAAGTACCGATATATAAAACTACTTTTGCCCAGGGTTTTTAAAATTTTCTGTCCCAATTTTTATATAATCGCGTTAACAAAGAAGTTCCTATGAATGATAAAATTAAATTTATATGTCGTAACACACTAATATATATATACAGAGTGTTATTTAACTGGGACAGTTTGGGGGCTCCGATAACCAGAGGAGATACAGGTGCCGTTTCTTTTGAAACATCAGCTCCATTTTGGAGAAAAACATTTTGACATTAAAAAAATTGGCCATGCGTGAGTAACGCCTTAAAATGAATCAAATTGAAAAAAAAAAACCAATCGACTTAGTCTCTTGTAAGGACCATTTTATTGAACCGGATGAAAAAAATCTGAGCAGCGGTCCGATTTGAAGTTACTCAAATTTGATATAATGTATTTTCATAGAACAGGACAAAGCAAAATTCCTCCAACAAACATCGTACATAGTAGATTCTAATTGCACATTAAAAAAGTATTTAATGCTCCAGCGATCAAGAAGTTTAGAAACTCCATGCTCTCACGAGCTAAATTCAAAAACATTTCGTATTCAGAACAATTTTGAATTTAGAACATGGTTCTTGCATCTGTCGGACTTTTAGTCATTTCATCATCTTATTTGTCCTATCTTGGCATTGTTAAATACGCAGAAAGTATACTTAATTTAAGCATACTTTCTCAACCGACGAAGCCCAGCTAATACATTGAATCAAAAAAAAAGGAAAAAGGAGCTGATGTACTGCACCTGTATCTCCTCTGGTTATGGGTGCCCCCGTACAGTCCCAGTTAAAATAAAACACTCTAAGCACTAGTGGGTGATACTCCGACTTCTGATCCGGAGGTCGTGGGTTCGAACCCGGTCGTGCACCAATGGATTTTTCCACTCGAAAAATGTATGTGCGCATTAACACGTGCTCAAAACGGTGAAGGAAAACATCGTGAGGAAACCGGCATGCCCTAGAACTAAAAATTCGAAGGCATGTGCCAGCAGTAAGTGTTCCAATAAGCGGCGATGGGCTTGCAACCTGTCACGTGGATTGCTTACTACTTACAAAACGCGGGCATGTACCAAATGTAATGTTTGGACGTGCCTCTGACGACCCCCTACTTGGTATCCTCAAAGATCTACTCACTGCGTATGTATCTGAGGATGTCCACCATGGAGAAGACAGTCGTGAGCGTATTTGTTTTTGTGTTTTTTATATATACACATATTATAGAATAAGTCTAAGGGCTATGCCATACTATATACACATTTTAGTAACTATATTTATGCCACTTTATCATTATTATTAAGATTGTTACCTATATATTTTTATTTCATCAATACTAGGTAGGTATTAATGAAATAAAAATACTTTTATGGTATACTTAGTTAATTCAAGTTTTATTTTAGTTTTATTCTATTGAGTGTTTTACATTAAACAAATACAAAATTAATTGTGTGCTATTTATGCATATGTTTCGTCTGCTATGTAAGGGTATACTGCGTTAGCTTGTTTACGTCCAGTTAACGAGCCTCAACACAATTGTCTTGCTCGGTTCTGTTTTAAGATTAATATAATATGATCCGTATTTATTTGGGGCAAGAATCCATTACATTGAAGTTAGTATTCTAAAACTGTATTTCTATCGGCATTTATTTTAATTGTACCTTCAAAAGAGTAGACAGTAAATTAACAACCTAACTAACATATTGTTCATTTAGTTTTGTTATTTTACCAAATAAAGTTATTCATTTTAGAATATTATTACGACTATACCATGTACTTTAACTATTCTCCTGCTGGCGTTTCGTTGACCGTTTAGAGGTGTATGCGCAATCTTACGTCACCGACGTATGCGACGAAGAACGGGTAGCTGCCTTTTCTCCCCCGTTTGCCGCTATCCAGCGGCAAACGGCAGAGCGTCGAGGCCAAGTTAGTTCCCGTCTCACGATCGTCGAGACGGTGCTCATGAGGAAGGACCTCTAAACGGTCAACGAAACGTTAGCAGGAGAATAGTAAAGTACGTAGTATAGTCGTAATAGTATTCTAAAATGATACTAAACCACGATAAAATTATTTTTATTCTTATGAATCGTGTTAATTTTGATCGTATGTCAATTTTGGTGCAGGTACTTGATATTTTTTAGTTATTGGAATAAGTTTCACCTACCATTTAACTTGTTTTCGTGAAGCAAAGGAAGGTTTATTTACAATATGAAATACTTCGTTTAAGAAAGAGCGAAGTTGTTATTTTGGAAATAAAAACAACATGCAATATAATATCTTTATATATCTTATGGACGAAACTTTTGCGAAACTTTTTTCATACTCGTAGCATAAAGTACTAACAAAACATTTTTTTCCAACTTCACAAGAGTCGAGAGTAATAAACGGATGTTAATTTGAGACTAGACTTTATTCTCTACCAGGTCCTGATTTTCCATGACAATGTATTCTCACAATCCTCTATACAAATAAGCTATACCTGTCTCGCAGTGCTCCGGTGCTAATTGAATGAACGTTCTCGTCGAATTCTCTCAGAGAACAATGCTGCTTGCATTTGTTAATGAGCAAGGAAGAACTGCCTGGTGCGTTCTGCTGAACAATACAGGGTGTAAAAAGACTCATCACCAAGCCAAAATCTATTATAGTAGCGCGCAATGTAATGCACGCTGACCGCGCGTTTGTGTGCGTGCTCCGGCACATGCAAGATTCAAAGCTGCTGTGGTGTGCGTTTGAGTTCGATATTCATTGCCATTCTGCAACTGCAAATGCGTAATTTGTAAAGCTATTCGAAAATATTGATAATGTTTGTTTAGACGAAAATTTAACAACACTTGGAATTTATTTTCGTAAGGAACTAAAAAAAATAATATCTCCAGAACCAGTGGATTTCCAGGTATAGTCTGGTAAAAAAGTTACTTAAACGCCTTGTATATTGATGTTTCTTTTATAACACGCTCACGTGGGTATTAGTGCGCGTACTTTAAGCCTTTGGTTTCCTGTTACTTTGATAATTCCTGTCACTTCTGACATCTGCCTTTTTTACATTTCCTGTTACTTTTGTCTTGGCCTCTATCTCAGAAACTATAGTTTTAAATCCTGATTACTACCGAAAACGTAAGCAATAATAAAATATCGTTATATTCAGGTAAAGGTCGTGAGGTAAAGCTGGTTTTGAAGTAATCTTTTCCTTTTACACAACTTGCTTTTGAAAGTAGATTTTTTTCCTTAAACGTTGGTGGCGAAACGTGGTTACATACACAAAAGACGTTTAAGGCACGGTGTTGCTATTTTAATACATTTATTATGTCAGCACTGGGAATTCACAGGGGAAGTTCGGTTCTATGCGCTGATTTTTTTAAGTCTACATCAGAAGGTAGATGTTTAGAAAGTGTAAGATTGTCTTGTTTTGTATAGCTTTCACTTTTAAGTGAAAACTAATGTATTAAGATTTGTCTGATGCGTGACTCAAAAATTAAGCAGATTTTTTGCCAAAACCAAAATCTAAATTCCTGTTCCATTGTGGGCACATATTTAAATTGTGGCTGAGTATTGTTGAGAATGAAGAGGCATCTACGGCGCACCTATTCAATATCTCACAACTTCTTGCGGGAGTCAGAAACTGATGATAAAGTATACCTACTATTCTAGTAGGAAGTCTAGCAGTACAATTACAGAGTCACGTCTAAGCTCTGACTTAGGCTTAAGTTCACCAACAAAATAAATGAACGGTCAAGTCTAACCATTGATAATGACGACAGCTTCCAATTTAAACATGGTCAAAAAGTTTTGATTAAGACCTAACCATCCGGTATTGTGTTGGTGAACTCTGGCTTTACAATACCTTTTTAAAGACCGTCCGAAGTTAGTCCGAAGTAGTTAGTAAAAACGATTGATCACACGCAATTATTTAAATTAACTTCGTCTATAAATATACCACGTTATATGCAAGCTCAATTGAATCTTAGCTCTTGGATGTTTAAATAAATAAACTGCACAAGATGTTTCAAGACCACGCTATATGAGGCATGCAACTTACTCATAGGTAAGTTGCATGCCTCATAGTCTCCTAAAGTTATCCTATGAAATCTCTTCAAGCAATTTTCGTGAGAAGTTCCTCTCAAAGGCTTTTTAATAAAATTGGTTTCATACTCCTAGAACGCAAGGTAAAGAAGCCAGACACAGTTATGCAAAATTAACTTTGATATTTTCTTAAATGGGGACTGCAAATCTAAAACAGTTTCAGAAACCTTGAACTATTTTACTTATAGTAGTACAAACAGATAGTTAATATATTTGATAAACAGCAAACACAAGGTAAACAGAAAAAAATCGTCACTTAAAAAGTGATGATTTTTGTTTGTTTTGAACTGTTTTCTGTTTCTTCTGTTCAGTCTGTTTTTGATTATTTTTTGTGTCTGTTCACTTGTTCACTGGGCAGTGCGCAAAATTTTGAATCCATAAAACATGTCTATTCAAACACGTATTTGGAGTGTGACATACAGAAACACGAATATGACTTAACCGATTTTGCCATTTCTTTCGGAACTCTAAAATTAACTTAAGATATTTAATGCTAAGTGCTACGTTTTTCCAAACACAAAAACTAATTAAACATAGCACTCAAAAACTCTTTTATGTCTTGTAAATTGTCTCAGTAATTATGATAGAGCCAAATACAATCTTATCTCAGACTACATGGTAGATCAAGGCGCAAATAACTTTCACGTCAGATTTCATTTTGTATGCAAACAAAATTAACAGTTCAAAAGGCTCTCATTTACCAGCGGGTCACCGCAGCCCTCAGCTCATTTTTTATGTAGATTGCGTAGAAGAAAAGTTTCACAATATCAGTCGACAACGTGAGAGGACCCTGCAACACTCCTTCGAGACCCTTTCAGTATTAAACTCGGTTAAATTCTACTGTCTTCCATACGAACACTTTACAAGACGCTCGAGTGCCGTGGAATCCTTTAGAATAAAAGGTTGTTGTTCAGATCTCCCGAGGTACGAGTAAGTATACGCGGGCCTTGGCGCTCTACTTTTATTATGTTTGAAATGTTCTGAATATTCTGAATGTACTTTAAGTTTCTTTAATGAAACCAATTTGATTTGAAGTGTTTTTAAGAGTGCGAAAATGCAAAAACCATTCTCCTCGTTCACTATATTATTTTCTCCATGACGTTAATGTTCAAATTGCTTTATACAATTTATCGATGCAATTTTATTCTAATACAATTAACATTATTTTGCTTTAACACATCCTTAGTTTAGTACCTAGATTATATCTATATTAATAGGTATATATCTCAAATATTAGATTTAGATGAAGATGTCGCAATGACTGTCCGACTATTTAGAATAATAGCTAAGATATTGACTTTGGCCCAAAACTGCCTGAGTCGTTTCATTTTTGATATCGAAAAGAAAAACATACAATAAAAATAATAAATAATAATTAATCAGCAAAAAAGGTTTTTATATTTAACTCGTACTCTTGAAGGAATATATTATTTAAGATACCTAATTTATTAGTTACTTTTTTGTTACTAATAAATTATTATCTCTATGACGGGAGACCGTGAAACGACCATGGAAAACACGAAGCAACAATGCACGACCCTGGAATACACAGTCAGTATTCCGTGTACATGTGTTTGAATTATCTGGATGTGTTTTCCATCGTCATACAATAAGAGCCGTACAAGTTAGCCCTCGTTGGGCGATGCGAATGTATTTTCTCTATAAAAACCAACAAAACTACATTTTACAATCGCGTTAAGTACTATGGAAACACTGCACTTTCCACCTGATATCACTAGCTTAAATGCACGGCTAGTATTACGTTCCAAGTATTTGAAAGGCATGGTTTGGAATTCTGACTGTACATTCCAGGGTCGTGCTTTGTCAGGCCGTGTTTTTTCATGGTCGTACAATACAGAGACTCTCATTCTAGTGCGGTGCGTTCGACAGTTCCGTAACGCCCATCTCCGAATCGGGATTGCCATCTGTCAAACCTATTTTGAACGGCATCAAATTTTGGATCGCTGCAGATCATATTATTATTCACTTTGAATCGTTTCTTATATCAAATCGCTTGCTAATGAATCGATCTTATAAAATTAGTTTAAAAATTGCAATATATTTCTATAAATAGCACCTTGTACGTAGTTATTTACACAAGTTTAATGTATGAGCGGCGGTGATGGAATACTTACTTCTATGCAAAAATTGGGCACCTGTTTTTTCAAAGATAATATATCCTTGACCAATGCGCTTGAAGATTACATTGCAATAATCCGATTAAATGGATCAAAATCGAATCGTTACGACCATTCCTTCCTATCTAGTCTCTACCCTACCCTATCTTCATCACGACGTTACTAGGTATTTCGTTGTCGCGATTTCATAATTTTCTAGTAGGTACTTTTCCATTAGCTAAGTCCGTTTCGCTATAGAGAGGGAAAAATACAAATGGAGGCTCATTGGAAAATGAAAAGCCACCTCAGAAGTCAAGCTTGATCGCGTCTCAAGCATTTTTGCCATGTCCTTTTTTCATAAACAAGTATTCACCTTATGGCACTCATGACACGCTTTGGGGTAGGCTTGTGTGTCCTGTGGTGTTTTTCTGGATATCCGCCATAGGATATTGTTGATGATGATGTGGAAGAACTCATTATAATAATTAATGTTATTAATTCTGTAACTTTTTAAATATCATTACTATTTTTTCTATTTAATACCGACCTCTGTGGTGCAGTGGGGGAAAGCCCGCTTGAGACTAAGAAGGTTGCAGATTTGACTCCCGCCGCGGGACAAATGTTTGCATGTATTTACAAAAAAAAGATATACAATATCAGTCATGTAGTTCCCCCCATAACACCTCAAGCTCTGCTTACTTTGGGGCTGATGCTGTATGAAACTGTTCAGAATTATTATTATTATTACTTGATAAAAAAGTGGTATCGATAGTTTATATGTATTGCGTATTAGATGACTCAATGAACGTCACTATTTCTTCGCCCGCACCGTTATTTCTGACATTAATTCGATACACTTACGACCGTCAAGAAATACGAAAGCTTAGACGTGCAAATGTCAAATAGAAAATAACAGAACAGACTATTAAATTATCAACTAATAGTGAGTAAACACGTAGTCGTTAGCAAATGTAATTGCATGCTTGCCCAGAAAATATTTAATATTTTAAAATATTTTCTATTTAATGTTGAGTCTTTTGTATTTACAAAGGAATCAACTTTTAATATTGGATAATTTCGTGAGTAATAATTTTATTAGCCTAGCGTTAGTATTAAATTTGATCGTGTCAAAAACACCTAAAAAAAAAACTTGGTCATTTTCAAAACTTGCTCGATTTGCTCATACAGATAAATTTCTAAATAAACTATTCAGCAGTGTTTTAGGTTATTTTCACACAACATCACCTAGCCCCAAAGTAAGCAGAGCTTGTGTTATGGGATCTACATGACTGATATACTACTTTACTTATATATTTTTTTTTGTAAATACATACATATTATAGATAGAAAACACCCAGACCCGAGACAAATATTTGCAGATGCAAACATTTGTCCTGCAACGTGAAACGAACCCTTCGCGTCTCAGGCGGGCCTTACCCCACTGCACCACAGAGGTCGTACTTGCTACACATTGCGAACCTCCGGGCCAGCATATTAACGCGAAAACACAATGTTCTCTTTCCAGGTCAAGATCATCCCTCAGGTTGTCGTCTGTAATGCCGTATTTTATCATTTTCGTTCATTTGCCGAATTTTATGGTATTCCTCTGCCGTTATCACTTTGTTATACCTACTAAAATATTAATGTTTAAGACATTAATATTACCTATTATACTTATGCCGGCTTATTTTACCTCCTCGTTCCGTTGCATAGTAATATGCAGCTGGATAATATCTGTGCTATTTCGCAGGACAGTATGCATTACATCAGAGCAGGATTATGCATTTCCATCTTATTGTTCCCGTGCCCTCGTTTGGATGCAAATATTTTATAGTTCAACCTCGAGAGCCGTCCGCATTTTAGTTTCTTTCGCTTCCTGTAATTTGGTTTCGCCGTGTTTTTTCTTTTCATTTCGCTTATTCCAATTTAAAACGAAACGCGCATAAAAATCTCGGATATTTGCTTGTGCAGAGCTTGTGTTATGGGAAATACATGGCTAATATACTACTTGGGCAGGCTTTATGTTCTCCTTGTTCCTTTTTTTGGCTTTATTCCAAAAAAAAAACGCTAAAAAACGTCAGAAGTCAGTAGGTATAAAATAATCTAGTAGACAGCAAATGCAATTATCTACTTATCTCATACCAAATAAAGATGTAGTGGTATAGTACGGAATAGAAACTATCGTAATTCGTTTTTAATTCTGCCACCAAACATATCCTTGCAGTGCTTTATGTTTCAGTTTGATGGGTATAGGAGTCGTTGTAATTGGTAATTGACTTTTCGACATTGTTTCCATGACACTTTACGCATCAGCAATGGCTCTGGTGTTTAAATCAAATAACAATAATGGTTACATCTAACTATTAATTAATACAAATGAATAGGGAACAATACCCTTTGTTACTAGATTATTGTGTTCTAAACCAGAAGACAGATTATAATAGCTATTATTGAACTAACTTATTGTCCGACAAACCAACAAAAAACGAATCGAAGATTTGAACCGACTCTTTAAAATCTTATAATAAATGTAATGTAATCTAATTCTATCTTTCCTGTACCCTAGAGAACCTGACCTACGAGTTGGTCTAATGTGATGCAGTCCATACATTTTAGCTTCCACATAAGTGCAGTCAACCTCATTCAGCGGGTAGATCACTTGACGTAGCATAGATTTATGAAAAGTAATAAATGTTATCAAAACCAAGTCCCGGATGTTATGAGATACGTATCCCCTAGAAGCTCCAACTCATTTTATTTTCATGAACACTGTAATGAGATTTTTAAACGTGCAGCGAATTTTAAACGCATGAGCTGTGGAGATAGTTGGTTTCTGACTAGGAACAGATTAGATTTGTGATTGTAGCTTGACGGTTGTAAAGTTGAAGGAAATTAACAATTTACATAAAATTTTAGTAATGTATTCGCTGACGAAGATAAGGTGGGTGAGCTTAGGGCCCGGCCAAACTGAAGTGGCGATGGCGATGACGATCAAAGGAAAACGGTTGTCAAGTGGTTGTCAAAGTTCGTGTAAATGTATTAATCGCCACCGCCAAAGACACCGCGTCAGTTTGACCGGGCCTTTAGTGTAGCGTAGATCTATAAACACTTATTGAACATAACAACCTTAATTTTAAATGGCTCACCTATTTGTTTAAGATTAAATGGTAATTTTTTTTTATATTACAACTAGCCTCTGCCCATGGATTCACCCGGGTGGTACCCGGACAAACAGTTGCCTTTTATAGATCACGAAATATAACTGTTCCAAGTTTCATCCAAATTGATTTAGCTGTTACAGAGATATTTAGTAACAAATAATATCATCGCCTGTAAGTTTACCAAAGTAATAGAACCTTCCAGTTAGCCCATTCAAATAAAACCAATACATATTAATGTAGTCTGAAATTAAGGACCTCATTAGTTTTTGTTAAATGAAAGCTTTCCATCATATCTCATTTCCTTTCTTGGCTTTGTTGAATTTTCTATATAGGTACAAAGCCTGAAGAGAAGCCTCTTAATACCAATGCCATAGGCCCCGCAGCAGAAAGAAATATAAAGTTTATCCAGTACCTAACTGACGTCACAAATACTTTAAATTGTACAACAGTTTTGTAACTATAGTAAATAATGTCTCGTAAGCTTCTCTTTTTCAAGGCAAAATAAAATACTATTCTAAAGAAAACTAGTCTGTCATGGTTTTGATACTTTTGCAATCAATTTATTGAAACTGCTTGTTGACAACCCGCCAGACTGGAGTAATGCCAGAACGCGGTTTTTTATGTACACACCAACGTCCCTACGAAGTGTACTCAGTTTTAATTTACCCATTTTGGCACGTTCTTCGGAAGTAGGGATCATTTGTATTAGATATACCCATGGTTAATATGATCCCAAGCAAGTATATAACATGATTCTCTCTAAGGACGTAGACTTATACGAATGTTCATAGAATCATATTGCAAAAGCCAGAAAGAATTTGTCCAATATCATCCTATTCTATCCTACGATAATATTATAAATGTGAAAGTTTGCATGTATGGATGTTTATTGTTAAAGGTCTCCAAAGTTAGGCCCATATTTTATGGTATTTGGATCTAAAATAACATATAGGATTTAAAATACTTTTTATCCAGGTACCACAATTAGGAAGCAGTCGGCCGAGACTAAATAAAAAAAAAAAAATATGCTGGAAATTTTTCACACAAACTAAGCAAAGCTTGTATTATGGGAACTACATGACTAATATACTACTTATATGTTTATTTTTGTAAATACAACATATAAAACATATTATATATAAAACACATACATATTAGACATAGACTAGTTAAAAAAATTACACTCTTTAGCCATATAGGTACCATAGTAGTTACTTACCCCATACTAGGAAATCCTGTGTCGTATATATCAGTAACTACGAATACCATGGTACCACAATACTTCAGAATATGCAAATGTTTGTCCAGCAGCGGGAATCGAACGCACATTTGCTTTTCAGCTAGCTTCCTTTGTTATTTTTTTGTTCCTTTCCTATTGTGTTTTTATTTCACGTGCAGATGGGATTAACGATAAGGTGATTCCCAAATAAAGCCTACTGAATTTCTTGCCATTAGATGTTCATTGCCAGTAATCCCCTCATTAGCAACATGCTTACGCGCACCATTTTCTGGAGTAAATAAAAACAAATGATGTTATCCACATATATAATTACGTTGCATAAATTTTTTTGATCAGCAATTCGCGCTGTGTTATTTTACGAACGAATCTTTTTGAATTTTTTATTCGTTGTGCGATAATCACGTATTGTTTTATTCCTTTTGGGTGAAACGTACAACCCTATTTCCTGATTCGAATATGAATCCGTGACCTAAAATAAATTAAACTAGCGAAGAGATGTGAAACTCTTTTATAAACTGCCCGAAGTATTTTATCATTTTCTTGCGTGATGTATCAAAGTAGTATAGAAATAGAACATCAAAATTCATGGTTAGAGCCAAGTTCGAAATGGCATTTCTACGTAGTATTACCAATTTAATACCTACACTAACTCTGGCTATTGGCACTAAAGAAGTCAATTTTCTCAAGCATGAATTACATTTTTTGTAAGTAAGAGCAATAAAATTATATTTTTGTTGTAAAACAATGTATAGTGTTATTTTATTGTGTTTTTTTGTAAATATTCTTGGGGAAACGATTAGGGAATGTTATTATTATACAAAATAGGTAGGTTAATATAGTAGCAGACACCACAATGATTTCTAAAAATATAAACCAGCTCCTCCTTTAGCCCTAATATAGTAGGGTCAATATGGCTAGTCTATATTATTTTATATTTCCATAGTAATTAATGAGTTAATGACAGGCTTTAGACACATAACTGCTTGCTGGCAAATATAGAATTTTGTAGGTAAGTGAGGTACTTAGCAAAATTTCACATAGGTTATTTAAAAAGCCGAAATGGCTAATTTTTTTTCTACTGTAACAGAAGGTCTACCTGTTGAGGTGTTTCACTATATCAGAAGAACTAGATGTGAATGTCACTTTTTACAAAATTTGAAAATCAACTTCGTGTTTTTCAAGACGTAAGTAGGTACGTACTTATCGGTTCCTTTCGTCGCGTCCTAAATAAAAAAAATACAATAAGCGTGTTTTGATTGCGTAGTATTTCGTATTCAATTATTGAAAATAACATTATCAAAATTCAGTCATTATCTCATGTTTTCGTACAATGTGAGCTAATATGATAACCTCGATGGCACAGCGGGCGAGAATCCAGCCTACGCAAGAGGTGCGTGTTCGATTCCGCTGCAGGACAAATGTTTGCATGTTCTTCTGATCTTAGTTCCTGATACCCTCAACACAGGGAATTCTATTGTGGGGTTATTATATTTAAAACAGTCTTATAGTCTATTAAAATTGCCCTTTTGCGCACTTTCTTCATTTATAAAACAACAGAACCGGGCTCTGAATAACTAATTGTATTCTCTGTGAATAGGTAATTGATCTATAGAGATTATTCAACAAGGGTCTTATTGCGTTTTTTTTCATGGCAACGTTAATTAATTACGGATGAGTTGCCATGAAATCGGACGTAGAATCGGAGGTATAATCATGTTTCAGGAATGCGTAATTAGCTCGTACCATGATAACGTAGGGTATCTGATCTTCATGAGTGTAAAATTTTGCGCGAAAATGTGTTTTTTCTTTGTTTTCGCGGGTGACTGGACACTGCGTAATTGCGTAATACATCGCATTCTAAACGTGTTAATAAGTAGTAATAATAATTTATATTGTAATAGGTATGTCAAACTCTAAGGTATTTATGTAATGGGCCTATAGTCATATTTTTGTATGAACTAAAACTGAACCACCTTAAAATAATGAACATTGATTAGGCAACTAAATTTACAACAAAAATATGTCAAAAACTAATCTAACCTTTTTTTAAACTCATTATCAAGTCTGCCTGAGTATTTAAAAACTTTAATACTTATCAAATAAAAATAACCTAAAGTATTCGTAAAGGTTGTAGAAAGTCAGTTGATGGAGATGGCCCAAGATCGTCTGTCGTGGCACTCTTTGAGAGACCTATATCCGGCATGTCTCCAAGTCTTACAACAATAAAATCGGAACAAAGAGTTAAGAGATAAAATCGGAACTCTGTGGCGCTGTGGGCGAAGGCCCGCCTGAGACGCAGAAGGTTGCGGGTTTGATTCCCGCCTCGAGACAAATGTTTGTATCTTCAAATATTTTTCTCGAGTCTGGGTATTTTCTATGTATAATATGTATGTATTTATTTAAAAAAATGTATATAAGTAGTATATCAGTCATGTAATTCCCATACAAGCTATCCTTAGTATGGGGCTAGATGATGTTGTGTGAAAATGTCCTGCATTATTATTATTATTATTCAAAATTTAATCGGTGATCATACAATTATTAGACATTTATTTATTTATTTGCCGAGAATAAAATAAAAAAAACGCGTTCAAATCGTACGGGTTCTTTTTTATTTATGAACTTTTTCTAATGTTTTCCTGATAAAATTTCAAATGAAACGTTTAATTTTTTTTAATCATAACTTTATTATGTATTCCATCCAATATCGACACAATAATACATTTATTAAATAAAACAAAACAACAACGTGTATGAACTATACAATTTATGTTAAAAGATGATCGTGCAAAGAATTGACTTTACCTTAAGTGAAACACAGCCATAGATTTATACTTAAATTACACCTATTATAATTAGTTTACTAATCAGTTAAACTAATGAGTTTCAGATAAGCTATAAACAGAACTTAAGTAAATTAAAAGATCTATCTAAAAAGACTGATTGAGCTGATTTTAACACTTATTTTTTTTATTAACAGAACGATCGTGATGCGGCAGTTCGGCAATCACCTAATCTTAGGCACAAGCCACACAGAAATGGCGTGTGGTGCTAAAATTACTACTTTTACATTAAAACTTAAAAAAAATATATATGGAAATAAGGCCCAACTTTAAATACAGCACGGACCATTTCAATGACCGCGCTCGGTTGCGTATGTTCGGTGTATTTTAAATTGTGCCTTATTTCCATAAGTTTTTTTTAAACTTTAAATATAACGGCAAGACGTACACGCGCCATTTTTTTATGGTTTGTACATAAGGCAACACTTCTGGTTAGTAAACACAGGTTTAACTTTTGATACCTTCTATATTTAATTATCTATGTAAAATAAAGAAATATTTTAAAAACAAAAGGGTTGATGTTTTACAATACAGGGTGTCATGGAATATGTTTACTATTATTATAAGGGGATAATATTCTTCACATAAATGAGTCATTAAAATAATACATCTTTTGATTATAAACTTTACAAAATACGGCAACTTAGAATACTCTGATTTTTAGCTACTCAAATAAGCTGCTAAAAAACAGGAAGCTACAATTAACGGAACATCTGAATTTGGGAATTCGATATAATTATAATTTAGGAAAATATATTCTCTTTCTTGGGTATGATCATCCTCTTTCGGAATAGTATACATATTCTGGGACACCCTGTGCATAAGACAAAATAACCTCACTAATTTATCATAAAATAAAAATCTGTTTCCATAAGTTTTTCATTTATTGATAATTTACACATTTATGTACAAAATATAATACCTCGTATTTCAACCTATCTGTACAGGGTTTATTTTATACAACATAATTATTGCTTAGAAATCTAGGGCATTCATTAGGAATGAATTTTCTTTAACCTGAATTAACATTGTATACCAGGGCTTCTAGACAAATACAACTTTCTGTTAGCGCGAACGCCTGTGGAAAGATTGAATTGTATAGAAATTACATTAGCTGTGGAAATGTCACGTTACTGCTGCCAAGTTTTATTTTGTCAAAATTGCGTTAGCGTTAAAGGAAAACTAAGCGTGAGGTATTTGTCTAGAGACCCAGGAACCCAGGAACCCAGGAACCCAGGACACCAATCAATTTGAATACGTCATGAGTTCACAATAAAAACATCAACGATTTTTTTGCTGCCAATTTGTAAACACAGCCCTGTCTTGTTTCGAAATTGTTTTTTTCGACCGATGCTGCTATTTTACTATAATATTTTGTAATAGCGAATCCGATATATTTGAGTAATGTATGTTGTGCCTATTTTAGTTTTAAAAATATATCAGGGTTCGAAGTAGACCTTGCATGAGTTCCGAAAGTTATATAGGTACAAATGCTCCCAGTTTCCAAGACATAACAAATTCACGTCGTTTAAGTTCCAAAAACTTGTAATTTTATTCGAAGTACAGTTTATTGGTATTTTGGAGGACTTGATTTATCTACACCTTATTCCTAATATCACCATTTTTCACAAATCCTCATAAGCTCATATACCTTGATATTTTTTTCACAGTTAATATGATTGCTAATAACACTAAACTACCTACGATGTCTATTTTTGTACCTGTAACAAAGAAAAGTAAATAAGATAAATCTGTTTATAAATTCAATCGAGTACTTTAAAACGACTTCAAAAATGGAGGAGGTTTTCATAATATGAAAACCTCCTACATTGATATTATCGGCTTTTTTTTGTATCGTGTTTATTACTTGCTATTTTCGCCAATTGTTAACCTAATTTAAAGTGTTTTTTTTTTGTTGTTGTTATGATCCTGAGGTGGTTCTATAAAAGTTTTATTCCTGAGGGACTGCTATTTTTCCGGTAAAACTTAATCATCTTACGGAATCACGACTAGCCCAATTATTTTTTTTGTTCTATTTTTATTTCGTTTTTATATGAAAGTGTCATCCCGAGTGAGAAAAATAACGTAAGCACGTGAAATTCTGTGGCGATAGAGTACCTACAGCATAGAAACAGTAAACTTGGGACTGCAAACGTATAGCGAAAATCGATATTTAGTTATTATCAACCGACTTCAAAAAGGGAAGAAGTTCTCAATTCGTTTGTATGTTTTATTTTTTTGTGTGTATGTTACGCGATATCTTCGGCAATTTTAGTGTGAACCTATTTTAATTATTCTTTTTTTGTAGGGTTTTAATGGGGATACTTCAATGGGTCGTTCCATACAAATTTTATTAAAAAAAATATTTTTCCATTGATGGTGTTAAAAATGGGTGCCAAAATTTCAACTTGACATTATTATCAGTATCCGGTTTCTTATTTGAAGTCGGGTTTTTGACATTTAATGTGTTATAAACTTGTAGAAACATTTAAACGAAAAGATTGTCAATAAAAAGTATAAGAGTGTTTACGGATGGGCATTTTTTGGCTAATCTAGATTAGAATAGAATTAGAAACGGCAAGGAGAATCAACGTAGCAGTGTTGCAGGAAAACATTGTTAGGAAACCAGCATGTCCTATAACCATGCATTCTAAAGCATGTTTTATCAGTTAGTATTCCAATAAGCGGCACACATGGGCTTGCAACCTGTCACACGAAATGCTAACTACTATGCGTTGGCAGCGCGCGTTTTTGGCCGGACAAGCTTTCTCATCAAGTACATTTTTAGGTTGAAAGCGGACCAACAATCGTGTAAAATAAACGAATTCTGCCTGAAGAGCTAGGCAGGTTTTTTTAATTGATTTTTTTGACTTCAAGCATTCTTGAATTTAAGACCATTGTCTTAAATCTGTTTTATTGCCACTAGTTACTAAAGGGCGCTGTAATAGACGATGAAAACGGCGCATCAGTGGATTTAAATTTTACAAAAAATTAGTTTTAATTAACTTAATTTTTGTAAAATTTCACACTCCGTTCAAGCAAAAAAACTTACCACTATTATTATTCGCCACATATTTTGAAAGCTGCGTGCGCGAGTGTATAGTGATTAGGGTATTAGTGTCCCGCACCACCGGTGGTTCTACTAGCAGTATCGCTTCGCATCGCACGCGGATAGCGCCGCTAGCAGTAGGTGGGACACGGACCCGTAGCCCCCGCCAAGAGCGACGCAGCCCACCCGTCTGGGGAGTGCTTAGTTCTGTCCGCTCCCATGCTTCAGGCTGTAGATAAAATATAAATTAGATGAAGGCATAAAACTGCTACGGGAGCAAATGGGAATCACCGTGCAAAAACAAGTAACTTCAGTAGAGATTAGCGAGAAAATTGAATGAATTCTTCAAAAAAGTTTTCAGAATATTTAGTTAAGTTTGGGTCTGAGTATTGTACATTGGTAGTTATATCAATGCCACTAGTGGGGCCATGAATGAGATTAATGGCTGTTAGTCTCATTCATGGCCCCACTAGTTTGAATTTATAATATTCAGATGTATTTTGTTTACTATTAATGTTAAAAGGATAACCTGTAGTGTAGATATTTTGATGTCATAGTAAAAATTAAAAAAAAAAATCTATATTTTGAATACATGTGTTATTTAAAAAATATTGTTGGCTCTAACCACACATCAGATTAATAATAAGTGTTTTTTTTTACAAAATAAATAACACCAGGCTTGTATTTGTATCATCAATTGCAGATTTAAAGATAAGGGGCCGGCTCGCTAGGGTAAGAGAGGTGCGGGGTCGATTCTCGAGACAAATATTTACATGATCTTCCGGGTCTGGTGTAATTTGATACCTGGACTATGTACTATAGTTATTTAATTAATAAAACAAGTACACTACTCAGCATATATTAAATATTTCATACTAAGGAAGACCTCGCTTAAAGCTAAGACTTAAACTTATTTAAATAAGGGATGTAATGATTTTAAGTAATCGACCGGTAACAATGTTTCTCAAGTTTAAAATTCAATGAAACAAGAAGCGCAAAATTATATAGTTCTGCATAATTAAAGGCGTCAAGACAGTTTCATTGTTTCAAAAGATTTATTTATCTACAATCACGAATTCCTCTGTTTACAACATTCTAACATTTCAACGTTCACAGTTGAGGAAGGAAGTGTATTTTGCCAAAATATACTGGTCGTTTTAAAAGGCCATTAGGGAAGATTTAAAGAGTACTCAACTGCTTAGTCGCTTAACAATGAGCAACCATAATGGGAGACAAAGTAACTTCCCACAAAAGCTTGCAGTCGTAAATTGAAAACTGCACCATTCATATTTAAGTGTATTATAAGTTGATTTACATTTTAATATGATCATAGGTTTATTCTGTTATGATTTTGCTATGTCGTACACAATTTACTTCTTTGGTTTTACATCGCTTTCTTTTTGTGTAAAGCTTACATACATCTTAAGGCCTGTTCAAACTAACGCAGTGATGGCGGTATCGATCAAAGGGAAATGGTTTTCAAGTGTTTGGCAAAGTTCACTTGAATGTATTGATTGGCACTGTTTTATACAATGGAAAACAATCGGGGGTTATATAATTTTGAAAAATTCAATTGTCTTAGTTTATAACCAAACATACTCTCAATAATGTTCTTTCAAGAAACACTGGTTGGAAAAGCGAAGCTTTTTTCCTGATTCTTCTCAAATACAATTACAGAGTATTATTTTTACAAAATTTAAAAACCCTCTTCATATAATTATGCCATTGACTGCAGCGCCCCCTAGTGACTTAATATTTTAAAACCGTCTTTGTAGATATACGAATTGATTGTAAAAAACATTTTAAAATCTGATAAGGCTTTATAGAGACAAATGGTAACAGACAAACAGATGGAAACTACATAAACGGGTTCTCGACGTCGCTGTTAAAAAGTTTAGAAACTAGATATTAAACTTCTAAACACAATAAAATGACGACAATAAGAACGATACTATAAGAATGTGCAGGAACAACAATAGCCGAATTCATTGGATAAATCGAATAAAAATAAAATACACGACTGTTTTTGCCAAGGATAAAGTCATGATGCTACCTTAAATGTTAGGTATTCTCTAGAAATTAATATGATTGCAAATTAAATTTATAATAGTAGTACTATTATAAACGCGAAAGTTTGTGAGGATGGATGTTTGTTACTCTTTCACGCAAAAACTACTGAACGGATTTCGACAAAACTTTACAGTAATATAGCTTATACATCAGCATAACACATAGGCTACTTTTTACGACGCGGGCGAAGCCATAGGCAGAAACTAGTATAATTATAAATATATAAATATAGTTTATTAGGTACGTCTTCGAAAATACAATAAGAGGCTCTACTAATTTTTCGAAAGCCTCTAGATCTAATCAATCACATTGAAAGAACTTAGCTCATCCACCCAAACATCTCTCAAGTCTCAATTGCGGCAAAAACGTGATTAAGTAAGCCCTAGCCAAATTCAATTAAGTGCCTCAACCAAAATAAAACAGCCAGCCAATTTCAAAATGTTTTAGGACCTTTTTAAAAAAGGAATAACTATTGTAAAAATCAAGAATAACCTAGCTGCATCTTTTCTCGCTGTGCAAAAGTAGTTCTGTTCATAAGAAAATAGATTACCTATTCATTCATTCATCAATATCTTTTGATGAATGACTCTTATGTACATATAATTTTTTTTTTTACCATTTCTATTTTTTGTTTATATCATTATAGATAATTCCCTTCTTTCGTGAAACAAACAACACGTTGTGTGTGTCTAACTTAGCAAAGGGTTTATGTCATTACTAGCTTCTGCCCACGGCTTCGCCCTCGTGGTACCCTGGTAAAATATAGCCTATGTGTTATTCTGATAACTTTCGCGTTTATAATAGTAGTAGGATAATAAAAGTAATTGTATTATAATGACATAAATCCAACTGGATGATATGATTACTTTCCACTGGACAAGTGGATTAAGAATTCGTGTTGGTTCAGGACTACGTATATTTTTTATTTACTGTTATATGTGTATTTATTTATTTGTTAGGTAAATTGGTGGCAGATTTTACCTGTGTTTTCCATAGATGGGGGAGGCACATTGCTACCCAACTAGGCACCGTAATAAGCTGCGCAATCCTACCCACAGACTTACCAAGTCCGAGAAATTATAGGAGTCAACCATATTTAATAACCCAGGGGCGCAGAATGTATTTTTAAACAAAATAGTCTAACATCTCAGAATACAACTATTTTTTCTAGACATATTTTATCAGACTTCATAAAAGTCTTAAGGGAACCGGCCTGCTGAAAGGTCGTTTGTTATCATGTAATGTAGTAGGTTGACAGGTTTCCACGGAGTTGATTAATTCACGTAGGCGATCATCATCATCATTATATTTGTCTCGGGATCTTGGTGTTTTCTATGTAAAATATGTATGTATTAAAAAAAAACGTATGTAAGTAGTATATCAGTCATGTGGTTCCCATAACACAAGCTCTGCTTACTTTGGGGCTAGATGATGCTGTGTGAAAAAAAAAATGTCCAGCATTATTATTATTATTATATTATTAGATGACTATTTGCGCACAACCTCCTTTATTTTGTGCCACTTATCACTTATCTGTGGCAGTGGGCGAAGGTCCGCCTAAAACGCAGAAGGTTGCGGGTTCGATTCCTGCTGCGGGACAAATGTTTGCTTGATCTACATACATTTGTCTCTGGTCTGGGTGTTTTCTATGTATAATATGTATGTATTTACAAAAAAAAACTATATAAAATAGTTTATCGGTAGTTCCCATAACACAAGATCTGCTTACTTTGGGGCTTGATGATGTTGTGTGAAAATGACCAGCATTATTTTTTTATTTATCTTGTGTACGGCTCAGTTAGTCGAAATTTATGTTGGGTTCTGATGATGATGATGTAAGAAAGTCACACGGTCAACGTAATTTATAGCCGTAGACAAGTCTGGCTGCGATAAACGCCAATGTAGGAACGTGAAGCAGCGCGTAATCTTATAAGTACTGATAGTACTTGTGTACCAGTGAACACAGTCTGGGCCAAATTTGATTTGGCACACATTTAAGATAAGAAAAAAAAGTTCACCACAATCTAAGAGCATTATATTTTAGTGTAAATACCAATATAAGGCTTTCAGTAAGCCACAGGAGACGTAACTTAAATACACACTACCTATACAATGGATCTCTAGAGATATCCCAGCTTAGACGCTTCAGCTTACTCTGGTTGCCGTTACTCGTAGGAATGCAATTTACCAAGTATTCATTGATGTGATTGGAATTGCTTTCATTAAAAACATTGTTTCAACAAAGGAAACGACGCTGTTTCAAAATTTTTTTTTACCTACGACGTATGAAACTAATATGTTTGAGGTTGTTTGTTTGTCTGTTCCGAAGATAACTTAGTTTGGTAAAGTAAGTTAATTATCTTCGGAACGGCTTATTCCGGCGGTGATTTTAAATCGATTTATATGACTACAAAGATAGTTTTTATTACCATAAATCATTAGGAGCGCTGCAATAGACGATAGAAAACATGTCGAGTGTTTTAAAATTAAAAAATAATACATGTATTATATAAAAAAAGTCGGAAAAATTTGGTTACTTTTCTCGTTCCATCATCTGAGTGAATAGTGGCAATAAAAATATATATAGAAACCAGCCTTGTCAAGTCATACGAAATAATTACAACCAGCTAATAGTCGTTTCAGAGAAAAATGAAAAAAAAAACAGACTTACAAACAAATAACCACTTCCCCGATCGCATATAATAGGCTCGGATTAAAATACCATGAAAATTATATCATAGTTGATATAATTTTTATTTTTTTTAGTCACGTTGTTTAATGAATAATTAATTGTCCGGTCGTTCTTATTCTATAACAGAAACAGAATTTTAGGGCTAAAATTTTGTTTCTCTGCTACGACGTGTTTTATTTATCTACATAGTTCTATAGAAAAAAAGTAGTAGAAAACTTTCTTTGCAATGTTAGAGAAATGCTTGCAGAAAGTATTCTACGAGCATTTCTCGATCTCTATCGATGGCCCTGCATAAGTCAAGAGACCGAGATAGACTCGATCTATACCTCAAGTGCGCTTAGACAGAACTTCTTTCTGAAAATAGCGCTTAAAGTGGGTTCAGTCATTGTGAACATATAAAATGTGTAGGAAGACAAAGGTCTTTTATTTTTTAATTGAATTTAATTATGATTACTAATAGACACCATGCTTATTCGATCATGAGAAAGGGTTCAAATAGTCAAACCTCGTGATACTAACCTGTTCGTAGCTAAAAAAAACATAAAGATTGAAGATTGAGACCAACTTCCTTTTACTTTACTTCCTCAGTCTTGAAGATCATCAAGAGACTTGACTTTGTCGTCAGGGTAAAAACATCCTAATTGAATCCCCTAGAGGCCCTAGAATCATAGTCGTCCAACTTGCAATAATAAAGAGGCAAATGAAAACAAAAGGGTTTTTTCAGTTTAGTAAAAAGTCACTTTTGTAGAAAGTGTTTTTAGTAAAAAGTGCTTTGTCCACACAAGCACAAGTAAATTTTTACTAAACTGAAAAAACCCTTTTGTTTTCATTTGACGTGTATTTTCACCGTCGATGGAAATGCCTTCTAGTGACTTTTGGCGATATAACCTAAATAGATATCTAGATGGTTCTTGGGAAAATCTATTGCAAAATCAATCTGATAGATAGATAGATAACACTCTGTACACCACATAATATGTTCCTTACAAATTCAAACAGAGCAAATTATAAAACTAATTGAGACAGTAATGGTCGGTCTTATCGCTTATAGTGATCTCTTCCAGACAACCGTTTGATGGTCAGAAATTGATGCGAAAGATAAAGGACTCTTGGTGGTGTATAGTCAATAAAACAACATAGTGACGATTTATTAGATAAATAAATACAAACCCAGGTGGGTTACAGGTGGTACATACATAAGATAGTGATTTATCAGCTTTGCGATATAGACAAATAATCTAAATCTATCGTGAAATTGATTATTCATATTGTAAAAACGGGTATTTTCACGTACCGCACTATCGGTGAAGGCACCGACTAAGTTTCGAGTCATTCCGAGAGTCTTCATCAGTGATCGCGACGCCCTCCCTCCGCGTACCGACCAATTGTGCGGTACGTGAAAATACCCGTTTTTACAATATGAATAGTCGATATTGGTGCCATGCGTGGTATACTGACAATATGAATGGTCCTTAACTGTGCGTCTGCTTGTTCTTAGTTAAAAAGGATATTGTGGGATCAGATCATGTAGAAACCGGGCACATTCCCGAAATGTTGTCTGATATTAAAATATATGCTCGTTTCTAAGATAAATGTTAACAGAAAAACAAACGAGCCCACAAACAAACAACCACTTAAGAGAAATGCATAAATGAGCTGCTTACGTCACCGCTAAAATAATAATACTAACCTTTTGTAACTCGTCATCTATATACCAATTAATTTCGGCCGGAGGCAGTGAGTAGTCTGACGTACAGTTCAAAAACATAGACTCTCCAGGCTTCAACACCTTCTGGGGCGAAGATATAACTGGATCCAAGTCTGGCATAGCTGAGGGCGAAATTAATTTGAATATTATTCAGAACTTGTCTACTAATTATCGAGTTAAACTAGAGACCACAAATAAAGCTCTAGGGAAATCGGGTCCAATTCCTTACACTAGTAGACAGGGAACAGTAAGTAAATATAATTAAAAACATTTAATTCGAGCTATTTTTAGGCTGAAGCCACATCAGCGCAAAACAGTTGCTGAACTGCTCTGCGATAATTGAGCCGATAAAACTTACAGCTGTGAAGTCACAGAACGTTCGCACTTCTCGAGCGTATTTTATTGGAAGTACGAACTAGACCAGCCATCAGCAATGTGCTACCAGCCTTGAAACGGGATCAGATTATTTATGTCCACAGTAAAGGAACATATAAAACGCTCTGATAATAAAAATGGAGCAATCACAATCGTATAATGAAATTGACTTTTTATTCGTTAAAAGACTAGATACCGCAGCATGAAAACTGTAATCATATTTTGTTGTGGTTAATTCTTCCTTCAAGTTTACTGACTAATGAAAGAAGAAAGATGTATACTTGTACGTAACATTTATAGAATAATGTGTGCTAGGGACAGTAGGAAGAGGAATACTTTGGCGAACGTACTGTGAGCGAATCGGAGACATTCTGAAGAAAGCCCAGGTCAGGCAAACTCTAAACCGACGAGCTTGCATTAAGATTGAGACCAGATAAAATGAATCAAAAGAGAGTGCCAGTGTTACGACGTGACAGTAGGAAACTACCATGGAAACTACCTTCGAAAAACAGAGTTCATATATATTCACGCCTGTTTCCCGGAGGGGTAGGCCGAGACCACGGATTTCCAATATTTACAATTCACCTTCCTCATGACATTCTTCATACAAACTCTTTGATTTATTAAGTGTACTTACTCTTGACTTGGCTTTTCTATAGAATATCTCCAACTTCGTCAGAGTACATTCGCCGAAGCTCTCTTTTTTGTATTTACTTGACTAATGGCTAGATTTAAGACTATATTTACATGCTAAAAACTTGTTTATGGTGGTACTTTATTATAAATTTAACATCTATATACATACCCATATCCGCAATAAAATATTTTGATTTGATTTGATTTGAAAGCTTTCCCCTTCCAACTATCCCATTCACGCGATGTATGTAAAAGGTCAAACTCACCGACTACAGTCATATGTTTCGTCATTCTTACTATCTGAAACCTGGGCCCTTCAGTGGATACTTCGCACGTATATCCAGCGCGTGTGGAGATTGGAGGTAGTATAACGTGAACCATGCAGGAGTCCGACTTGCATTCCCCTCCTTGCACCATGGCTTGTGTTATGTTGAATAGGCGAATTGACGGCTGCGAAGAAAAAAATTACATCAAAAACTGTATCGTATTATAAGACATCTGACGTGACTCGGTAGATAAGTTAGCCGGCAAAATAAAACAATACTAATTGTTTCTTGTTTTTGTTTGAACGGTTAATCTCTGGAACGCGAGATTAACGCGTTCAAACAACGCGTTGGATAAAAATCCAACTGGTGGTTGGATTTTTAGTAGCCCATTTTTTGAAGATTGTTAAAGGCTATTTAACATTACGCTAAGTCCCTTACAAGCCAAGCAAAAGAAGTGATACCGCGGGTTGGTGACGCAACGCGGTGGATCGGGGGCTAAGCATGGCCGTGGTACAGTTAGTTTATAATATTAGTATATAGGATGAGATACATAAGACTTTTACATGAAACTTTAGTGGACGAAATCACTAGTTGGACGTGGCTAAAAACCGTTCGTCGTGGCATTCAGTTGAGAGACACATTTGTCCAGTGGCGAAAGTGCCAGATTCTGGTGATGAAGTTAAAATTAAAAACCGACTGAAGATTAAATAAATAAATAATGCTGGTCATTTTCACACAGCATCATCTAGCCCCAATGTAAGCAGAGCTTGTGTTATGGGAACTACATGGGATATACATTTTGTTTTGTAAATACATACATACAAATATTTGCAGATTACCAGACAAATATTTGCAGATCATACAAACATTTGTCCCGCGGCAGGAATGAACCCGTAACCTTTTGCGTTTGAGGCGGACCTTCGCCCACTGCGCCACAGAGGTCGTCAAGATTTTGTTTCAGCACCAGTTTTTGCAAACCTGTCTTTGTTATCCAAAACAAAGCCCGTATTTATTGGAAATTCTGCAAAAATATGCTGTGAAAACATGGTTTGCCTAAAATAAACACTTTTCCCGAGTTTTTCGGCACATCGGTTAAAATTCCAATAGGCAAAAAAACTTACACGAGCCGCAGACATCAGTCAGTAACTACGGGAGAGAGAATTGCTAAAACAAAAGGATTGTTTTGGATTGGCGTCGGCTTGAGCCGTCGAATGAGAAGAGTTAACGGTCAGTAGATTTAGATTCCTACTTTTTCTTTCCCTTTTGTATCTGAACTTTAGTAGATATTTTTGACTAGGTAAGTGGCAAAGTATTTGTACATGGGAATATAAGAAAAATATTCCCATGTAGAATGGGAAAATCACATTTGTGACATTACAACCTACATTATAGTTGCCGCCACGAGTTGCGACCACGAAATTACTGTGTGCAGATTTAGATTTACAGGTATGTTTGGCGGTATAAACGTGGCAGCAGGTAAAACGCGTGATTCACGATTGGGCGTGTCAGTTTAACATCGTCTACGCGTGACTTGGCTACGGATTATTGGACTAAAAAAAACTGCCAGCGCCATTCAGTTTTTTTTGAGTCCAATAAAGTTTGCTTTTCCGTACTCACCTCTCGTGGTGGAAAATATACTCCGTGACCATGGCAGATACGTGTAACAACGGCACAAGTGTGTCCGGTATTTGGCACGTGAACAAACCTACACTACATGGCACTAAGTTTGCTTGTAAATAGATACTTGCGCGAACTAGTCTCCACTCCGCTTTTCCGTACTCACCTCTCGTGGTGGAAAATATACTCCGTGACCATGGCAGATACGTGTAACAACGGCATAATTTTGTCTGGTATTTGGCACGCGAACAAACCTACACTACACGGCGAGTACCATGACATAACCCGTGACACCTCACGGAGTAATGTACCTACGTCAAAATAGCACAAATATGGCATTCAGTTGAGAGAGACTAACTAAATACTAACCAAATGATAAGTGGTATCTCTGGCAAAGCTAGTAAGTGCTTTGGCTGTCTGAAATTATTACAACTATTACATTGTTCAATGTTTGAAATTATTATCTCAAAATGTAGCTACCGACGTTAGATAGCTTTATATATCTACTTGTACAGTTGTGTTGAATGGCAGTTACAAAGTTTCAACTCAAATGAAATCATTTTAGGATACTATTTATAATGGCTATTAACACGTAATTAACTATTCCTGCTGACATTTCCGTTAGTTTCCGATTCAGCGCCAAACGTGGATGTTGCTAATGAGGAAGGACCTCTAATCGGCCAACAAAACTTCAGATGGAGGATAGTAAAATACATAATATACATAGTCGTAATAATATACTAAACTTATACCAAGCCACGATATTTTTTTAACAGCCAACAGACTAATTCATATTCCTGTCCCCTTAATAGCATTCCCGTCGTGGGTATCAGGAACTACGAGTACTGTAGTACCACAATTCCCAGACCCGGAACAAATAACTGCAGATCATGCAAACATTTGTCCCGCAGCGGGAATTGAAGCCGCACCTCTTGCGTCGGAGCTGGCTACTCGCCCACGGCGCCACCGATTTCAATTCAAATCAAATCCACTTATACTTAAGTAAAATTCCTGTAATAAGTGACGCGTGGTTTCATGGAAAAATTGCCTGAAAATAGGAGGCGTATTATACGCTTCAATACTTTGTCTCGTAGATATTCTGCCTATTTACACCTCGTTGAGCTGATTTCGACGATTGTATTCCATTCAATGAATTTAGCTCCGCCATTGGTAGGTAGCAACAGGGGTCGAACAAGGCATTTTTTTAGGGAAAAAACAAAAATGACTTCAAATAACGGGATGTTGTTAAAAAGTCCGATATGAAATAACATTCCCCATTTTTTTACAATTAGGGGTGCGATTTTTCATTAAATTGCTTTGGAACCACCCTTCAAGTAGACCCATTAAAAAAAAGAATAAATTGAATTGATTACTATTGGCGAAGATATCGCGTAACATACAAACAAAAAATAGAGACGAGTTGAGAGTCTCTTCCTTTTTTGAAGTCGTTTGAAAAGTGTGATTCTCCAAACAACGTGGAAACTGTAACCTAATTTCCAGTGTTTTTTGTTTGATATATTTTTAAGCTAAAGATTTTCTCATATAAATTGACTTCTGAAATATAATATGGGGCTCCAATTCATGTAAAGTACTATTGCGCGTGTCGGTGAAAACTGGATGGGAAAAGCGGCGAATCTGGTTCTAGTAAAAATTGCATTAGATAGTATATCCATTGTATTTTCTAGGTAAAATATCTGAGTGGGATAAAAGCAGTGACACTGGTTCTTGTATAAATTGCATTAGATAGTATATCCATTGTATTTTCTAGGTAAAATATCTGAGTGGGATAAAAGCGGTGACACTGGTTCTAGTATAAATTGCATTAGATAGTATATACATTGTATTTTCTAGGTAAAATATCTGAGTGGGATAAAAGCGGTGACACTGGTTCTAGTATAAATTGCATTAGATAATATATCCATTGTATTTTCTAGGTAAAATATCTGAGTGGGATAAAAGCGGTGACACTGGTTCTAGTATAAATTGCATTAGATAGTATATCCATTGTATTTTCTAGGTAAAATATCTGAGTGGGATAAAAGCGGTGACACTGGTTCTAGTATAAATTGCATTAGATAGTATATACATTGTATTTTCTAGGTAAAATATCTGAGTGGGATAAAAGCGGTGACACTGGTTCTAGTATAAATTGCATTAGATAGTATATCCATTGTATTTTCTAGGTAAAATATCTGAGTGGGATAAAAGCGATGACACTGGTTCTAGTATAAATTGCATTAGATAGTATATCCATTGTATTTTCTAGGTAAAATATCTGAGTGGGATAAAAGCGGTGACACTGTTTCTGGTATAAATTGCATTAGATAGTATATCCATTGTATTTTCTAGGTAAAATATCTCAGTGGGATAAAAGCGGTGACACTGGTTCTAGTATAAATTGCATTAGATAGTATATCCATTGTATTTTCTAGGTAAAATATCTGAGTGGGATCATAGCGGTGACACTGGTTCTAGTATACATTACCTGAGTTAGCTTTTCCATTGTATTTTCTAGGTGAGATAGTATTAGATGGGAGAAAAGTGGTAACACTGGTTCTAGTATAAATTACCTGAGATAGCCTTTCTATTGTATTTTCTAGGTGAGATAGTACTAGGTGAGACAAAAGTGGTGACACTGGTCCTACATTTTATATGAAAGAGCCTTTGTATTTTATATTTCGTAATACTCACACTCTGCGTCGGCATATAACGGAATATCTCGTTCATGTCCCGGTACCACTTGACGGAATGGAGTCTCTTGTCCTCCATCTGAAAGTGACAGCTGAGTTCTGCTGCCCGACGTGGATCCGCATACAATGGCACATTCAACTGCGTGATGTTGTGCGCTGATGTTATTGCTGTTGGAGAAAAATAAACCATAAATCATTACGAGTAAAAACGGGTTTAAAAAACAACGGAATTAAAAAATGTGTACGTGTTGCGAGCTGATATTTATTGCTGTCGGAAAAAAATATGCCTAAAATCCAATGATTTTACACCCGATGGTGTACAGTTCATTTCATAAATTATCAGATTTTATTGTTGTTAACGAAAAATATACAGAAACAAATTTTCTGATCATATGGTAAGTGAATCATGACAAATCTTACAATAAAAATAAAATGCGTGAGAATTGAATATATAAAAAGTGGTAAAATTTTAAGTAGGGATAGGTAAGCAACGCTGTGTACACACTGCATGTTTATCAAGGCACCCCGTGGCCCCAAAGCGTAAACATTTGCTTCCTGCGTTTAACGCGTTTACTTTGCAACAAAATATTACGTTACAAATTGTCGTTTTTTTATACAGTTTATCGGATGTATTATTATATTTTCTTGTAATCTTGTACTGACAAATAAACGATATACAATTTACATACATGATATAATGTGTTCATAAAAATAAAAGAATTGCAAAATCGAACCCGTTTTGAGCGAATTTCACATTCTGCAAAATAATTATTTCTAAAACACATTGTTTGATGAAAATTTCTTATTTCTTCTCTCAAGCAATAACATTATAATTAATAATTAAGAGACAAAATAACGACCTGGAATTAAGGTGAATGAAAGGCGTCCAAGTACTATCAACTCGTTAGCTATAAAGGCTAAAATTATTTCCAATTCTATAACATACACGTAATTATAATTAAAGTTTGATAACAATTTAAATACACCAAATGCTTTTTTAATATTTCAACCGGGAATATAGCTCAGCGAAATCTCACAGATAGAAACTTAAGTACGTAGATATTTACATATCTAATTTATTCGTGAATCTGAAATTACACGCCATTTACTTTACTTTAGAACTTTGTTTTTTCGGAAGAAAAAAATGCTTTAAACAAAATGAATTTTGTGTTGTAGACCATATAATAATCATAGGCATTTTACAATAATACAAGATGATCAGAGATTTCAGGTTTCATATAATCAGTTTATTTCATGTAACTACTATTTATAACTGAATTATGTATAATTTAATCAGAACGATTCTATCAATTAATTACTGTAATTCAGTAATTAATTATTAACATATTCACAAACATGATCTCTGACGGTCTCCCACCACTCTCTATTAAATAACAAACAATAATTATTAAAATGATTTGTACAATACACTTCAGTGTCGAATAAATACAACTACGTATGTACGTCATTCTCACAGTACTCTCAAGTATTTATTGATCAAAAATAAGTTACAAATCAAATAATCTTATTATCGAACATTTAAAACATAAATAAATAAAATTATACTTTGAAAATAATTATCTCAGCCAGTAAATAAGTATAATAAATAATCTTTCAAATTAATTATAATGTCATAAAAAATACATATTTTAAATGACATTAGAATTTTTACGTACGTTTTTATGCCAAAAAAATACCAACATAAGTTCGTTCGCAAATATAACACAGTCCGGTTGCAATTATTTTATTTGTCGGTTTGTATGGCATAGCAGCTGCTGTGACGTCTGTTGAATGCTGTTTTTATATAACTTAGTAAACAGTTACTGTGTGCTTGACATACTCGTAATGCACATAAAGCAAAAAATATTAAATTACCTAGATGGTGTGGCAGATGAGTAGCCGGCTGCGACATAAGAGGTGCGGGTTCGATGCGGGACAAATGTTTGCATGTGCTGCAGATATTTTTTCAAGGTTTGGGTGTTGTCGTACCACGACACTTGTAGATACATTCAATACAGAAAATACTGGTTTGGGGCCCGAATTATGTATGACTGTTGGGATAAAAAATAAAATACACAATTTTCCTTTCAGAAAACTAATATGATATATGTAGATATAATGTGACTTCAAATAATCGCTTTGTATCCGTATGTTAACAAGCTATTGTACCAGGCTGTGGTCTCTGTAATTTGCCCTCGTAATGAGTGGATCGAACAACCCCCTCTAATATCAAGAGTTTCAAACTAATTCAGCATCTTGAATATTCAGTGTGCATACTGTTTAATTTGTTCTATTAATGCTTTTCATAAAGTAAACAGACATGAATTTAGTTTTGAAAATTTTGGCATAGTTTTTGAAAGCTTGACAATGTTTATCTTATCAAGATGAATGCTGGGTAAATGATAATCCTATAACGTTTCCTTTCCTTCTTTTTTTGTACTTTAACGTCAAATAATGAGGCATGTCATGATTTGCCATGTGGGTTTGATTTGTTACACAACTAATGTTAGTTGTGTAAAAAATCAAAACTGACAAGTGCGAGTCTGCTCGCGCACCATGGATTCCGTACAAGCTTGTATGTCCACCAAAATAATTAACATAAACTATGAAAGCACTAAGTCGGCGCGTATGCATTTGTCTTTTAAATTTTTATTTATATAATTTCGATCATAGTAGATAATCTAGATAAATTCAGTAAATACAGTAAAAAAATTGAGCTATAGAGTGTGTAGGGATGCACA
Organism: Perizoma affinitatum; assembly: GCA_961405105.1. NCBI lineage: Eukaryota > Metazoa > Arthropoda > Insecta > Lepidoptera > Geometridae > Perizoma > Perizoma affinitatum. The sequence continues at coordinate 5,515,035 of OY560199.1, forward strand.
ACTTCGCATGCCTCTGCATGCATGCCATATTTATGCCTCTTATTCAAACATAGATCCAGCCAAAGTCTGGAAGTTTTTGAGAACGCTGGGAATTGCCAAGTCATGCCACGATGCAACAAAAGATCTAGACATTGATTCTCTAAATCTTCACTTCTCGTCGTCTATCAACACGGACTTGGATAACAAAATTACTATCTCAAAATTATCTTTCTTCTTTGCCAACCCCAAGTAATCCTTCTTTCAATTCATAGCATGTGATGTTAAGAAGAGCATACTTTCTATTTCCTCCAATGCCATGGAAGGTGATAGTATAGGCCGGAATATGATTATTTCTATCATTGAAAATCTATTTTCAATGATATGTCACCTGCTCAAATTTTAAGCTATCACTAGTGCCGTTCCCACAGACTGTAAGGAAGCGCATATAATCCCTCTTTTAAAAAGTCCAAACCTACATCTTTACTACTTTAGCAATGCTTTTAACACTGTTCATTTCGACATGTTTCGATTTCTTCTTCTATAAGGGTTCCGTTTTTTTCTTTTTGTGGTATGGAACCTTAAAAAATATGAGCCTAGTCATTTACCTAGTAAATGCTGAGATTAGGTGAAGGTTGCGATCAGTAAGTGATAATCCTTCTCTTGGATATTCAACTACAATAAGGCATATTCAATTACTAGCATCCGTCCACAACTTCGCCTAAGTGGTATTCAGATAAAAATAGCCTATGTATTATTCTATGTGGCTATTTCAAATTTCATCCAAATCGCTATAACCGTTAAGGAAATTCTTAGCAACAAACATCCAAACTTTTGCAATCATAATATAATATAGGATTTTTATATGATAAGTAGTTCATAGTTGCGTGATATATGGTGCCCACTCATCCTTCGGGAATCACCTGTTAAACTAATTTTGCAACAACCGACGTTCAACCTAGATATTCAATACAAATTGCCACAGAATTAACCCAATTAGGTTCATGTTAATGTTACCATTAGGTCTCGTTTGTTGCATTAATTTTATGTTGATGGCCATTTTTAATTAACTGATAAGTATACAGTTTATTTACCTCTTTTTACAAGCTTTTATAACTTACGTTGTTATTTAGTATGTATGGATGAAATCTTGAAACTTCAAACCAATTATACCCAAACGATTTAGTTGACATTTGCATACACGTTTGGTTTGGATGACAATGCATGATTAGCTAAGTGACATTAAATCCAATATGGCGGACTCCCAAAGATGGCGGGCCAATTATATGAAACCCCATGGTATAGGTATCAAATGAAAGGGTTTGCTGTAAAAAAAATACGAAAAAGCTTGTTTTTTTTTATATTTTTACATTCCTTATTCCTAGTATGTCTGGAAGACATACATGGAATGTATTTTGTAATCTAAGTAAATGTAAGCATGGTGTACGTAATCTTTATTACAATAAGACTGTAATAGGTCCAATTCTGTTCGTTTATTTCATACCAGATTTAGAGGTAAAATAGTGTGTAAAAATTAAACAAGATGTCGCTACTAAATTTGAACAGAACGCGCCATCGCAGTAGATTTTTTTTATCGTTTGTGTTTGTTACCTGATATCTACGCCAATTTCTCCCGTATAACTAAAAAAACATCATCATCTTATGTAATCACGACTAGCCTATAATTTTTGTGGGCGATCTTTCGCGAATATGAGAATTTAATTATTTCCAACCGACTTCAAAAAAGGAGTTTCTCAATTCGTCTGCATATATTTTTTGTGTGTATAATAAATATAATTTTAATATTATATACACCCACCATACCCGAACGAGCTTGGAATGGAGCTTGCTTACATAAATAATTGTATTTTTTTTATTTTTAACACCCGTTATATAGGTAGTGCTGACCCCACGCTAGTATTCTCTGTGTAAATAAAAATGAAATGAAATATTGAAAATGAAAATGAATTGTCTAATTTAATCTCTACTACTGTTATGTTTCCATTGCATCCTCTAAAACTGAATTATAAACTTTTTCGTACCTAGCGTAAATCAATTGAAATACCTTTGGTAGTACTTTTGTTTAGAGTGATTGTACAAAAACAATGACACAGACGATGTACCTACTCGTATGTTTTCAATACAAAAATGTCCTCACATATTTTTTGGGAATCGGAAATCGTGAAACCTAGTTTCAATGTTTTTTACTGAAACGTATGCGTTCGTGAATTTTATAGCTCTTTGAAATGATATCGACGGTGGAAAGAGAAAAGATATTGTCGCCAGTTCTAGTTGGCTAACAGCCAGCTTTCTGTCTTAATGTCGTAAAATACATTACGTGAAAAACGTTACCTACCACTTTTGTGCCCCTCTGGGCATAAAGTACTAAGGTGTCGATACTTTTAGATCTTAAGGATAATTCCTGAAGTGATTGTCTCAATCCGATATTATAAATCGACAAGCTTTGGTTGGTTGGAAATGTATTATCTTTTATATTTATTTTCTTTCCTAGTAAACATATTATATAATATAATAATTATATTCAATAAAAAGTGTCTTCGTATATACCAGAAATTGGCAAACTACGATGAAAAAGATTTGTATGTAGCGACATCTCTCGCCACATGATTGAGCTAAGTTACATCAGATCAACGAAGTTACCACAGTCCAATAAACAGATGGCATTGCATCGAAGTGTCTAGATCGCGCAAGTGAAGTTTTCACTCAACTTGAACATATTATTATATAATGCCTCCAATAACTGTCGGTCCTAGGACCCCCGGCTAGTGGATCAGATGGACCAGCCCGGTAAGATTTTCCCCTTTGCAAATGGAGGACACAAAACCAACCGTGTTCTGCTTATGTATTCTGCAGATATAAGCTTGAATTACCATTGAACATAAGGTTCTACAAGGCTCGGCAATGTTTGATGCAGCTCTCGGCATAGCGGCATAAGGGGCCTGCAGTATAGAATGTTCATAGCTTTAGGACTATATTAGAAAAAATACTTATTTTATTGGCAGAAGTCGCAGGAAAGTGCTTATAATTCAACATGTTGCTTAGACACATTTCCAGTGGTCGAGTTCGTCGTGTATCTTGAACGACTGCTCTTTTAACCAAAACAGTATCTAGTTTTTGCTTTAATTCGTTTAGTTGTATCTCATGTAGGTAGTTACTTTATTAATTATGTTAATAAGTGTATCCTTTATTTTTTTATATTTTTCTTGTTTTTAAAACTCTCGTTTTATTGTTTACGTTTTCAATTAATTCAAATTATTTCCGTTTTGTTTTTCCACTATAAATATCCGATAATATATTATTATTTGTATTGAGATCACAGTCGTATTTGTTTGTTTGTTTATATCATAAATATCACAGTCTTATATAAATAAAACAGTTTAAACAAGAAAATCTTAAGACTCAGTTTGTATTAAGGTCATCATTGCAGCTTCAGATTTCATAGCCGCGTAATCCAACTCGAGATGAAAAGCAAAAAAATAAAAAAATCAAAACAGCTTGCAGCAAGCATTGGCCGGCCACCAATTTTATGGACATGCCTGAATTTACAATACCCAATGCGCGCATGTTCTAAGCATACACCCATTTATTATCATGCAGATGGAGTCATTCGCTTCCAGTACCTATGTATTTGTACGGGTATTATAGTTAATAGCTGGTTAACATCAAACTGAACGCGCAATCCTCTCAAATAGCATTTTCATGGTTGAACTGTGAAGTAATCGCTGAATTAGAGCATACTGTTTGGTTTGTGTAGGCAATTTTGGTCTGTGTGCTGACTGAACTTCTAGGTGGTGTTGCAACAATAAATAAAGCATTTCTAGACACTGTTAGGGTTCCGAAGTTGCCTCATAACTCCTAAAGTTGTGTTTACACCCTAACCTTTGTTTCATACTTCTAGGACTCATGGTTTAAAAATTATTAGAGAGAAATGTCTAGATTCTTGGACGCTTATTAATATACAAACCTACTTCGTGATGTTAAGTATTCTAATATTGACAATTATTATAATTTTGTCATTTTGTAAGATTATTGTAATTTTTTTATTTTATTTTGTATACTTACCTATAATTCACTATTGTAATCATTTAAATTTTATAATTAATTATAAAATAATACCAACCTCTGCAACGCCCTGACAGGTCCGATGTACTTAGCAACCTGCTTGGAGCTAAACTACATCTAAGATTTACCATTGTATGTAGGACATTAAGCATGAATAATTGAAATTCAAATTGAACAAATGTAGGTACTTTCCAAAGTGATGGCTAGAATAATTAAAAAAAAATGATTAAATTATTTTCCTATTGATTATACCTACCCCACACGCAAAGTATAAGTGTGATTAAAAATAATATCATCATACTTAGTTTTGCTATAAACTGAGTGAAATCGAGTTATACCAGACAGACAGGCAGAAAGACGGACATGACAAAACTATAAGGATTCAAAGAGGAGATTGGCTCAGAGGTTCGTCCAAACAGTATATTTGGCCTGTTTTGCATAGTAAAATGTAAGAATCCCGCGTGACGGGTGTACACTAACCAATATTATACATGCAAGTGCCTTAAAAATTTTAATTCTTGCTCAGGCCGAATTCTTCACTATGTTACATTGTTTTAAGAGGTGCAAAAATATTTTTTAAGAAAAGAAAAATCCTTTGAATTAATTAATGCATGAATCAATCATACCGGGACAAGATTACGACCTTCGAATCGAAAGTCAGAGTAGTCTACGAATGCCACGAATAACTATCTTGAACCGCTTCCGTGTTTTATAACTTCACTGCATTACAGCGCTTAAAAGAGCGAATAAAGCGCCTTTAACGTACACTTTCCTCCGGTTAGCCTGCATTTTTTAAAAGCATAATTAATACTTTCTAGGACGCCATCCAATATTTTTCAGGCACTAAACCTTATAAGAAATGCAAAGGGTCTCTTCACACAAAACTTCAGATCTTGCTTGCTTCTTGCAATGCCTCTGCTAAACCAGCAATGCATATAAAATAGCTCATTAAGATTTAGGCATTAAAACTGACACCAACTTTGTTCTTTGAAGTCTCAAGTGTTCTCAACTAAGATTTTAGTTGAATTGCGATGTAAAGTTAATAAGTTTCAAAAGTTTCTGAATGTTCAAAGTTGAAACGGAGCGGAAATTACAATAACAGATTAAAATAGATGGCCAGTATCAACTAAGGTTGTGCGATTTATTGAATAACGATCTTACAAATTCAAATTAATTATGATTAATTTGAACTCAAAATAATCATTTTGAATAGTTGTCTACGAACTAGATGAATTTACATTGCGTCCTCGCGATTATAAATGAAAAAAAAATATATTAAACTTTTATTTGTGTATAGCGTTAGAGATAATTTTCTCGGTTTTTGTCGATATGCCCAAAACAATTTATCTTCTGATTTTTGACGTGTGGCAAAATTGAGTAATTTATCACGATAACCGCTCGCTAATCAAAGCTATAATGTCGCAAGGTTTATTTTTAAACTACGTTTTTTAGCAAGATTTAAAAGTAGCCAAAGCTTTAGTTATCGTTCAAGGAACTCACGAATATTCGTGAATTTATGAAAAGGCTATATAGCCTTTTCACTGATTGCCCAGTGGCGAGCGGTACGAACGAGGTATTACGGGCTTCAAACTTCGAGGTTCGAGGTAGGAACATAATATTGTGAACTCAATATTGTGTATGTAAAAGAATAATAATAATGCTGGACATTTTTCACACAGCATTATCTAGCCACAAACTAAGCACAGCTTGTATTATGGGAACTATGACTGATGTATTGCCTATATATACTTTTTTTTAATACATACATAGAAAAACCCCCTCTGGACCCCCCTCTCTCCGAGACAAATATTTGCAGATCATACAAACAATTCTCCCGCGGACATATGTTTCGAACTGCGCCACAGAGGTCACAGAGGTCGTCAAAAGTCCAATAAGTAATTTTAATCTGCCTGTTATTTAAATTCAGAATTCTGCCTTTTCGAAGGCCTACTATGCGGTACCCCGACTTCCGACTTTGGTCGTGAGTTCAAACCCGGTCATGCACCAATGGATTTTTCCACTCGAAAAATGGGATGTCCATCGTGCGTAATACAGTAATGATTGACATACTTAGTCGTCTATACTCAGTATGTAGATGAGTGAGGATACAAAGAAGGTTAGTCAGAGGCATGTCTAGACATTATATTCGGCGCCTTGCATAGAATTTAGTATTCCGCGTGATAAGGTCCAACCTTATCGTAACACTTTGTATTTTTATTTTTCTCATAAAGTCCTTCCTTCACCGTTGAAATTCCTATAATTTTATGAGTCGAAAAATATATCGATATGCGTTCGAACTACCTTCGGATTGGAAGTCGGGTAGACCTACTAGGTCAAAACAGTTTTATGAAAATTAATATGTGCCTATAATTTCACTTACATCGATCCCCTTCCAACTGACACAGCAATGCTCGCATTGCTGATTGGCGGTCAGACATAAGTACGGTGTTCTGGATCCCCAAACGTACTCTTTCGTAAAATAATTCTACTACTTATACAATAACAGTAGATAAGCTCAATGGTGATTGTTTACCAAAAGACGGACTGACTGGGTTTCGAGGAATGTTGCGGGTTTATTTAATGCTACCATTCCGGAAAAGAGGCTTTTATTGGAATTCTTCGTGCACCCTCTATAGATAAATAACTATGTGTACTGAGTGATAAGTTTATGAGAGAAGTAATGGCTTTCTTACGCTCCTGGAATATTTGGAATAACAAGCCTTGTGAAAATTATGCAAATATATGGTGATAGTTGTGAGCTTGTAGTGACCCAAAATTAGTAGCATAAACGTATTTAATGAACGTATGGCAATACGACATGAGTATTCATAACAGCAGTTTATTACTTTATTTAGCTATACAATGTGTTACTAACCTTATTTTTCAAAGTCGCAAAGCCTTTAACGACTTTGAAGTGTGGCTTAGGTGAAACCATTATCGCACCCCTACCCTCATTAGACTGACACTTGATTATTATAATCTGAGCTCAATATCTCATGTTTATAAATAACAAGTTTACCTGTTTTTTTAATAATAAAAAAGGTAAACGCGATAAAGACCCGTTAAACTTAATAATGTTATCAAATCGCGAAAGTTTGAAAACTTTTTTAAACACCTTTCATAAACATGCTTGACACGCTTTCATTTTCTACAGTGCTGCCGACTAATTAACTGTCTGAGTGGTAAGCAAAAACGCGGAAAAAAGCGGAAAAAGCTGCAGCTTAATTTCACAAGTTTTGCTCTTGCAAAACCGTGTGAAAAATGGGAGCTGTACAGGGCTGCACAGATGGTTATGGTGCCATGGTGGCACCTCGGTAATTGTTTTAGCGAGAAACACAAAACCAACTTAGAAAATAACTAAACATTTTTTTAAATAAGAATATTCTATATAGAGTTGATGCTACAAAATCTTGATACACAATCAGAGTAACTATGTACATACCTACGATATCTTAGCAATACTAGGCTCTGAACAGCTTTATTCAAAAGGGTAGGTAGGTACTATGCTGTTAAAAAAAAAACAAACACGCTCACGACTGTCTTCCCCATGGTGGACATCCTCAGATATATACTCAGTGAGTAGATCTTTGAGGATACCAAGTAGGGGGTAGTCAGAGGCACGTCCAAACATTACATTTGGTACATGCCCGCGTTTTGCAAGTAGTAAGCATTCCACGTGACAGGTTGCAAGCCCATCGCCGCTTATTGGAACACTAACTGTTGGCACATGCCTTCGAATTTTTGGTTCTAGGGCATGCCGGTTTCCTCACGATGTTTTCCTTCACTGTTTGGAGCACGAGTTAATGCGAGGTTAATGTCGTGTGGTCTACTTACTCAGTCGCTTTGTTTTTTACAACTACAAACGCACTCATTTTGGGAGTAAATATTACATTAAAAAGTAATAGAATGTACCTACTAACAAATAATGAATCTTTGTCCGAAGTAAACAATTTTTTTTTAAATTTATTTATTTATATTTTACTTGAGTAAGTATCTACCATAGAAAATATCGATGATATTGATTTTGCTACGGAAGAAGTTTAACGCTCTATTAAAATGTACAAAAGCAAACTCACGCATGCTAAGTTTGCCATCCCTATTCTAAATTTTTTAGGGAACTCTAAAGCAAACATTTTTTAATAACGACGCGTTTTGGTTTAAACAATAAAAACCAAAAACAGAATGTTAAAAATAAAATAAAACCCTCACATTACGCACCCAATACGTCAAGTGAGCGGTGAGTAATGTTTCTTGCCTGAAAAATAGAATCTGGGTCTCTCCAAAGTAAGAGTGAATATGTATCTTCTTCATCATCAACAATGTTAACAATCTTTTGTTAGCCCTTAAAAATAACAATGAGAGAGAAACAAGGGCCACCTAAACGTGGGTGTTATTCATTAGTATTTTCTATTGTTCATAAGGTGTTAGTTGAACCGTTCATTATGTTATAGGATTCTCTTGCGTTAAACAAAACAAAAACAAACACGCTCACGACTGTAATCCTCATGGAAATCCTCAGATCCATGTTCAGCTCCTCTTGTGTAAGGGTTCATTAAATGTTTTTTTTTATTCACGTAGTTTTTAAGCTGACGTTACTATAATTATGATCCTTGTGATTTCAATGTGTAATAAACTAGACGTTAAATTTTGTTGTTTAAAATAAATAAATAAACGCCCAAAAGTCACAAACATAGTATTGACCGCACACAAAATTCCTTGTATCAGGGTATCAGTAACTACGAGCAATTTGGTAATTTGGTATAACACCATATGTAAACATTTGTCGCTTTGACTTTGAACTTTGACTTCTATATTCAAAAACGTTTGTATAAAGACCATTACTTACCATTAAAAAAACGCTGCAAATTGTTTTTTTTTCTTTCGATCACTCTCTATCTGTAGAATCGTAATATAATTGCGTAATCGTGTGTATCTATCATAATAAAAGGGTCTACGCTGCTACGCCGCTCTACGCAAGATCTACGAACAATGAATTGTAAGGCAACAAAACATTTGAGTAATATTTTCACAACTTTGCTTCCAAGTATTCGTATATCACCGCTACAGCTCATAATTTCTAATGTTTGTTCCAATTCAACAAAGTGTGGCGATGAAATCTCGTAACATGAGTTTCAAAATAATTATAGCTACATTTCGATAATAGAAATGTTTATGGTGCCTAATTTTAGAATTGTGTTTTGCTGTCGGTTAAGTGGTCAGTCAATATCCTAACATTAGGATATTGACTGAGATAATACTGCCAAAATTATTATTATTTTCAGACCTCAATGTCCTGGTGCTTTGAAAATGCCTCCCATTCTAATTATTCCTTTTTTGAGCTTAAAATGGGCTAATCTGCTAGGAACTTATTAAGCTCAGCCCTCCATCTGGATATTAAAATTTAAATTAATTTAATTCCTGGCATGTTTTCGAATATTAAATACGTCCGCGAACACTACCACAACTACTCACGCTTATCCTACAGAGTCTAATTTCAGAGACTAGTGGAATTCTAGATTATGAACAGTTGATATAAATAAGTAACCTTGCACAACACAGAGATCGGAAACATTTTTTTTGAGAGCCACCCCTCAAAAGACCCTCGTATCGCTGTGTTACGGTTTAAAGAGTATGGATGCCGGGGAAATTACAATGCACATGAGACTTTATACTCGTTATGACTCAGGATCGGCAACGCGCTAGTGATACCTTTAATGTTGCAAGCGTCCATAGGTTACGGTAACCGGTTGATAACCAACAGGTGAGCCGTATGCTTATTTGACACTTCAAATAACCTCAAAATGAATAATGTATAATGTGTACATTTTCACATAGCATTATCTAGCCCCAAAGTGCAGAGTTAGTGTTATGGTAACTACATAAGTGATAAATACTACTAGTGTATATATTTTTTGTAAATACTTATTTAAATTTACATAGAAAACACCCAGACCCAAGACTTGCAGATCATTATCATGTTACAATACTGTCTGTGTATCTTAAGGAAGTTATTTTCGTATTATACACAAGTAAATAATAAATTACACGTCTAAGAACACAAAACTTTGTGTTTCCCATCTTTTATTACATAATTAGGTTGCTACCTTCTCGCTAACATAACATTAAGTTACTGTATCATTTTATTACGAGTATGACAACGATCTTGGACAATGCCTGCGTCAAACATACGAAATATATCATAATAGGTATGGTATACATAGATACAAAGACACGCGTAGTTCAATGTTATGGCTGAGAACAAGAAAGAAATAGAATATTGGGCCTCATTCAAAGAAAAACTTAACAGACTTCACTGAGCGGTTTTTAGGATCGGAAACATAAAAATATATAAAGGTTCTGTTTACGCTATTTGACTCCGGAGAGTCAAAAAGCCAATTTATTGTTCAATCCCAAATTATAACTTGTATGTACCAAGCTAAAATGTGGAGTGCAGACGTGTTTTTTTACTTAAACGAAAATTAAAATTTATTAGTTACTCTAGTATTGACGACCTCTGTAGCGCAGTGGGCGAAAGTCCGCCTGAGATGCAGAAGAGTTCAATTCCCGCCGCGGGACAAATGTTTGTATGTTATGCAAATATTTGTCTCGGGTCTGAGTGTTTTCATGTATAGTATGTATGTATAGCACTCCTCTTGTATCATTATAAAAGAATAGGTCACTAAAATCACTTCGCTAACCTATTTTTATTTTAAGTTATCGTCAAGGAGATATTTATTATTATTATTATTCAGCCGTAGCTGTACTAATGCAGGACAAAGGCTTCCCTTAATTTCTTCTACCCTTTCACTCGTACTAGGTCGGAACGTGTCCCAGCAAAAATAAGAGGCAAATTACGCCGACGCTGGCTTTTAACTAACAAAAAAGACCAATTGTTCCGTTTTTCTCGATCAGGCTTTGCCAATGCAACGACAGTTAAAAAACGCTAATCTGGTGCAACACAACACACTATTCAATATATGCATACTTTGCCATCCACACCCGTCTACGTAATTATGATGAAACAACAGGCTAAGTACTAGAAATAATTAAAAGAAGGGATGTGAAATAATTCAATTTTCTCGGATCGGGGTATGAAAACGAGATTCTGACTATGATACGACGATTTAAAAACGCTAGGCTGGTGCAACACAACACACTATTCAATATATGCATACTTTGCCATCCACACCCGTCTACGTAATTATGATGAAACAATAGGGTAAGTACTAAACATAATTAAAAGAAGGCAAAATGTCAATTTTCTCGGATCGGGGTATGAAATATGAAAACGAGATTCTGACTATGATACGACGATTTAAAAACGTTAGGCTGGTGCGTGTATTTTAACATGTTATGTAGAAACACAACATGCTATTTTGCACGCTCTACTATATACGCAGTATGCCCGCTATCTATCACTGTTGGTTTTTGCCGTCCACACCCGTCTACGTCACACCACATTATTATGATGAAACGGGTGACAGGGTACTAGACATGATTAAATGAAGCCAACATGCCTCTAATTATAACATCGGTGATTGTGTTGTGACCTCTTACGCTAAATTAAAGCCTGGTACCTCTACTAGGAGTTTGTTTTATCAGGTCGCTAGCGAGTTTGCTTCGGTTTGCATACTTATACATCTTCTATATTAGTAGGGCCTCTTAATAAGCACTTCAACTAGTGGTCGTTTAAAAAGTAATTGATATATGAGTTTTTTTTGTCATATAATTGGTATCACAAAATCAGAAAAAAAAAGTTAGTGAAGATGTCCCGATCATTAATTACAATTGTATTTCAATGAGATTTGTTATTAAATACTTTTATATTGTATTCTAATATGTATATATTGCACAGGTAATCTACAACTCTAGTAGAGTTTAGTAAGACATATTTATTAGTTTTGCTCTTTTCTTTTGTACACAAACCTACATCTATAAACACCTTTCACTAGGTCCAAATTTACTATAAGAGAACTCTTTTAAAGGTTAAGCTTGTACATGTCATGTTAAACTGTCTTTTGTAAGTGTTAATTTGTGTATACAATAAATAATATATCAAAAAAAAACTCATATTTTGATGACGTTTTTTAGCTATTGGCAAATTGTTTTCTCATTTTATAGGTAACTACATTACTAAAACTGAACAGAACCTTCCACTAACTGACAAAACAAAGTAATCTCTGTGGCAAATTACGGTCAAAATCAAAAGTAAAACAAATTAGCAATTTCCTACCCGACTCAAATACGAAGTTGAAAACTGTAGCATAGTTTTTGTTCCGAACAGTACCTAACTAATGTGTTTTTAATTTTAGCCGTCCTTAAACTAGACATAAACTTTTATCACAAAAATGTTACATGAACTCCATAAATTGCTTTGTTAATATTGGCCTCTGTGGATCAGTGGGCGAAGGCTCGACTGAGTTTGCGGGTTCGATTCCCGCTGCGGGACAGATGTTTGTAGAATCTGCAAATATTTGTCTCGGATCTGGGTGTTTTATAAGTATAATATGTATGTATTTACAAAGAAAAGTATAATTATAAATAGTATATCAGTCATGTAGTTCTCATAATACAAGCTCTGCTTAGTTTGAGGCTAGATGATGCTGTGTGAAAAATGTATGTAAATTTTCTTATAACAAACAAACACGCTCACGACTGTATTTCCCATGACGGACATCCTCAGTGCGTAGATCTTTGAAAATACCAATTAGAGGTTAGTCAGAGAAACGTCCAAACATTATAATACTTGGCACATACCCACATTTTGCAAGTAGTTCGCATTCCACGTGACAGGTTGCAAACAACTCCATCGCCGCTTTAATGGAACACTAACCCTTTGTAATATTCAAAGCTTTGAAACATTTCGTTTTGAAAGTTTGGGAAGCAGACACGGTCAGTTTTTCAGAGGAAAATTATCGTGTACCTACTGTAAGCTGACGGCCTAAGTATATACAAATCCAAATACACGTTTATTTTATTCTATTATTCTATTCTATTCGTTTGAATGGATGAATGAAAATACTTTATTGTACACCTTAAACAAATTACAAAATAATAAAATCCTATTCTAAAAGAAAGTACAACGGGCGATCTTATCACTTAGAAGCGATCTCGAAGACAACCTTTGGACGTCTTTGGATGCAGCTTGGATGGCTTACGTCGAAAATCACCGGTTAAATGAGGTTTTTGTTAGTTTCTTCAAGTGTATAATTATGTACTTATACCATTGAAAGTACCCAATCATGACACATCTAAGTCAAAAGTTAACTTCAAATTTAAAAGATGAAAGAAAAACATTGTAAGGAAACCGGCATGCCCTAGAACCAAAAAATCGAGGGCATGTGCCATTTAATGTTCCAATTAACGGCGATTGACTTACAACCTGTCATGTAGAATGCTTACTATAAACTTGTAACATATGAGCATATGCCAAATTTTATGTTGGTGCCTATTTACTAGGTATACTCATTTGCAGGCTCTGCCAATATTTGTTCCGGGACTGGGTGTTGTGGAACCACGGTACACGTAGTTTCTGATACCCGCGAAACAGGGAATCCTAGTGTGGGGTCAGGACTATGTATAAATAAATAACGCTGGACATTTTCACACAGCATCATCTAGCCCTAAAATAAGCAGAGCTTGTGTTATGGGAACTACATGACTGACATAATGATATATACTACTTATATATGTTATACATAGAAAACAACAAAACCTGAGAAAAATATTTGCAGATATTTGATCCGTGGTCTCTGCCTACCGCTCCCGGAAACAGGCTTGACAGGTATTTATGTATGTTTGTACCTTGATTTGTGAGTTTGAATGTTTCCCGATATTTTGACAGTTCCTCCCTGATATATACTACTTAAATAATATGTAGAAAACAACCAGACCTGAGACAAATTTTTGCAGATCATATACATTTGTCCCACGGCGGGAATCGAACCCGTATCCTTCTGCGTCTCAGGCGCGCCCATTGCGCCACAGAAGTCGCCGATGTGTCTATTGGGTGTATTATTAATTTGTTACCCTATCCAGTAACACGTCATACATAATCCACGTTTAGTATAATGTTCGTCATCATAATACGACTGAAACTTTATGCGCCTGTAAATTTTACGACTCATATACCCTTTTTGAAGCATATTTATGCAAACAGAACATAGCTGTACGATCCCGTAATAGCAGTTTCTGAAAATTTTATTATTTCAATTTTTGACGCGGTAAAAGCTACTTAGGGTTTACGCTTAGAATACCTCTTAGGCTGGGAGTTCCAACATTTCATTTTTCCGTAGCCTAAAAGACTCTTTGGACCTGAGTTATGAGTTGTGCTGATTTTATCATTCTTATAATTGCCACTGGAATCGTAGGCATATCGTGCCGATTTGATTGAGTGTGTGATTTGTATGATGGAAAACATGAATGGTTGAAAATATAACGTGTCTGCCTAATTTTTTTTTTTGCGTGGTGTTTATTTTTTTATTTGAAACTTAATTTTATTGATTGCAGGTTCGATTCCCGCTGCTGGACAAATGTTTGTAATGTTTGTCTCGGGTCTGGGTGTTTTCTATGTATAATATGTACGTATTTACAAAAAAAGTATATAAGTAGTATATCAGTAATGTAGTTCTCATAATACAAGCTCTGCTTAGTTTGGGGCTAGATGATGCTGTGTGAAAAATGTCCAGCATTATTTATTTATTTTATTGATTTTATACTCAGTCATTCTGTTTTAGACTTTTGTGTTTTACTTGACTATTTTTTATTATATTATTTTTAATCTATTAGTGAATGTAATTTGCCAAACACCCGTGTTATAATAATAGCAAATAAATAAAAAAATGGGTTAAAATGTAACTTTTATCAGGCAAGTTACAAAAAAAAACCAATATTTTTCACGATTCCTTTTTTATGGGCCGTATTGTAAAGCACAGTCAGTTACTGGAAGGGTGCCAAGTTGCCAAACGGTGTGGTACGTTACTTCCTATGTGTTTCGCTCCAATGGAATTAACAATTCCCTTTGCAATCTCTAGCAATGGTTGTTTTCAGTGAATTTCGGAATTTGTCTTTGTTTCCAGGTATTTCGCGTGCCATTTGTTTTAGTCCGAGTGCAATTACGTAAACTGAAACCTTATTCTAGTCACTTTTTAAATTTAACTCGATAGTTCTAGTCCTGTCCTTATCTAATATTAAACAAAATATGGAGGTGGACATAGAATAGCCGATGAAATAATGGAGTGATTTAGAATAAAAGGGTAATATTATCCGATTCATGTTCTCTAACAAAATTTGTCAAGAATTATGCCGTATCATTGGATAAGCATAAAATGACTTTACCATCCCAATCATCATTAAGAAATTTAATACTCTTATCGCCATTAAAGTCCTTCAGCCTGAATATTAATACCAGGCCAGAAGTAGATACTTTAATTAATTAAAGATATACAAACTCAAGAAATAGCTAAGTTAATTAATGAGTATTTGCATTCCAAAAATGAGAATTCCTAATCATCCTTCTTAATTAATTCTTGCGAGTCATAAAAGGCCTAATTTCCCTTTGGTTCTTGTAAACAAAGAGGGCGCAGATTAAAAAATAATTCGTAACGAGACGCGTCTCAAGTGCCTACGTATAAATGATCCGTGATTATGGGCATCTTAAGATACAAACTCAGTGAGTAGATCATTTGAACATACCAAGTAGGGGGTAGTTAAGTGGCACGTCCAAACATTATATTTGGCTCATGCCCGCAATACACAAGTTAGCATTCCTCATGAGAGTTAGCAAACCCATTACCAAACGTTGATAAATAAAAAGAAAAAGCAAACTTATCATAATTTCTAACCACAACAATAAAAATAATAGCAATTAACATTCATATAAATCATCCCGCAGGGCACGACTGTGGCGATACCACGGATCCCCATTGCTTCCTAGGGTCGACAGAGACCCCTGACCCTCGGCTTGCCTTAGCCGACCGGTTGGAGGTGAATGCGCAGGATCTGAACCTATGCTCCAAGGATGGAACTGATAAAGACATATAGCACGGGAGTAGCGTTTAATCAAAAGCAGCACACCTCTTGACACCCTTTAGCCGTTCACACCATCGTTGCCTCTACGCTGCCTATCATTAGCGGCACTTATGAGACCCGTTAGTAGACGGTCAAGTTATTTGATCTGAATTTCATTAAGAATTGGCAGTTGCGGTTTCATCCTTCATAGGAACCATTCCGCATAAGCATATTATAAGCAAATAGCCTAGTTTGTTACCCATATTTTCAATAGTTTATATCTAGTCGCCATCCACGTTATTTCCTTTTTTTATGTATTGAACAAAAGGCTCTTCTTAATGTTAGCTTCGGCTCCATTATTGCATGTAAAGCCCCCATATATAATAGTAGTAATGCTGGTCATTTCTGTGTTATGGGAACAATGGTTCACAAATTCGAACAGAGACAAAATGAGGTAGGTTTAACAACGCAAACTCTTAAGTTTTCTACTATATGAGTTTGAGATAAAGTGTTGGCCGTTAGCCAACCACCTCACGTTATCAAGAAACGACGAACTTCGCTTAATTTCGCCGGAAATGACAGATTTTAAAGGAATATTAATATAAGACCCTAACGAACCCGGCTGTTCTCGGAGACTTTCAAGTTTCAAGACTTTGACGAGATTGAAATGCCACAACCTTGTAACTACGTCTTTAGTAATACGATAAGGCATATTGTCCACGAAAACATCTTATCGCTTAGCATGAACACCCTAGACAACGTTTTGTCTACGAAAGAGAAGACTTTCTGTTTCTGTTGCCTATTCTGTCAAACAAAAGAGAGGGACTAAATATTGTTTGTCTTCTCGGCGGTAGACAAAACCGTTGTCTTGGGTCTTCATGTTAAGCAGGCAGATCGAGTTTTGAGTGCATCTAACCAAGTTGGATGCAAAACTAACATCCAACTAGTTATATGCTATAAATTGCATATGGTATTCCATAGGTAAAAGTATTATAATATAAAATAAATAAATAATGCTGGACATTTTTCACACAGCATCATCTAGCCCCAAAGTAAGCAGCAGAGCTTGTGTTATGAGAACTACATGACTGATATACTACTTATATACGTTTTTTTATTATGAATACATACATGTTATACATAGAAAAACACCCAGATCCAGACAAATATTTGCAGATGCAAACATTTGTCCCGCGACGGAAATAGAACCCGCAATCTTCTGCGTCTCAGGCGGGCTTTCACCCACTGTGCCACAGAGGTCGTCAGTGGCCATAGTAAGCTATAACACAGATAGCTATAGAAAATTAAACAATGCTTAGCAATGCTTCAGTAGACATCTAGCCCCCACAATGCCCTTCAGATACATATATAGCGGTCCCGCTGCTCGAGTAAATTAATCCCTAATTCCGCTAATGCAGCAAAAAAGATGGAATTCTGAAAACGAATTTCTTTGGTTAAATTTTCTGTCTATCAGTTTTAATATTTTTAATTTAAGAATAATGAACCGTTCATAAAAACACGGCACGCAAATAAAAGTATCAGTATTTTTTTTAGTCTGAATTGGTTCTAACTACTTTCTCGTCTTCAAGATTGAGAATGAGTAAAAATAAATATTTTTGTTATTCTATAATTTTATTGAGTAATTTTTTATTTTTGTTTTTTTTTATTTGCTATTTCATACCACGCATCCAAGTATACTGAGTATCTAAATGGTATAAAATATTTGAAATCTAAAAATAATCTGCATTCCGTCTCGTTTAATTAACATGTATTATGCAAATGGTGAATTCGCGATGTACCCAGCGTATCATCAGATACACGGCTTTTAACAGATACAATAAATTTTCACATCAGTTACTTAAATAAGATAATTGAGACATCAGACTCTGGGGCCCCGGTCAAACTGACCAGATGGCGATTGTGATGGTGACCAAAGGCGATTCCTTCGATTCCCGCCGCGATACAAATGTTTGTATGATCTGCAAATATTTGTCTCGGGTCTGGTTGTTTTCTATGTATAATATGTATGTATTTACAAAAAAAATTGTATATAAGTCATGTAGTTTCCATAACACAAGCTCTGCTTACTTTGGGGCTAGATGATGCTCTGTGAAAATATCCAGCATTATTATTTATTCCAGCATTATTGATCACCACCGCAACCGCGTCAATTTGATACGGCCCTATGTCAAAAACCACCCAGAGCATTGCATCGATACATCATAATTATTATGATAATGATATACAAAGGAGTTTATCGTAACGTATTCACCTATTAACAGACAACGCAGAGCCTAAACCGCGAATACTAGAGACTTGAAATTTGGAGGTTGCATTCCTTATAGCACGCAGACGTACACTTAGAAATAATTTTAGGAATGTCCAGTATTTTTCTTCAAATCATTTGAAAAAAGTTTTATTATTAAGTTTTTCAAAACTACCCCTGAAATGGCGTGCGCGGGTGGTTAAAGTTTGTTTGGTATCTTTTTAACGCGTCATCCGATTTTCTTGAAACTAAGTTTGTATTCTTAAAATAAAACATATCGCTTTATTTATCGTATTAGGCACTAAAATAAAAAAAACATTGAGTGCTCTCATATTATCTACCTACGTCAGCACAAACGAAGTCGCGGGCGGAAAGCTAGTCGTTCTGTACACTACTAGGATTTATTTTTACGGCCTCTCTTGAAGAGTCATGTACAAAACAAAAGCGAAAAAACCGAGTTACCATATCCATGCCAAATTATCTACGTAATCATAAAAACTCTGTACATTACGAGACGGGGAAAACAAGCCTGTTCCTCCGTCGTCAAATCATACATCACAAAAGCTAGTCGTATAATCCGAATATTTTCACTTTCAATCAGCCATCAGTAGTTTATCTTGTTACCCGCCTGAATGGGCTCAGACGATGTGTATACGTTCACGCAATTTGATACGATGTCTATATCATAAACCTTCTGGCATAGTACAACCACAGAACAGTTATACAACTGACGACCTCGATGTTGTAGTACCACGGTAATCGTATTTCCTGATACCCACGATACAGGGAGTGGAGTCAGGATTATGTCAGGTGTCTGTTGGATGTTCAGTATTATTATTATTTACTAGTTTCTGCCCACGGCTTCGCCCGCGTCGTACCCGAATAAAAAGTAGAATATGTGTTATTCTGATGTTTAAGCTATACTAGTGTAAAGTTTCATCAAAATCCGTTGAGTAGTTTTTGCGTGAAAGAGTAACAAACATCCACCCTCACAAACTTTCGCGTTTATAATATTAGTAAGAAGATAAGATAGTAAGTCTTTTTTCGTACCCAGTTAAGAAAAAAATATAGATAACACTTTATTGTACACCACATTATTGCTTACAAATTCAAACAGAGAAAGCAATCTATTCGAGTGAGCACAATATTCGGTTTTATCATTAATAATGATCTCTTTTAGACAACCTTTTAGTTAATAAAACTTTGGTAAATATATCGGTTTCGTATTATCGGTTTGATTGGAGCATTGATGACAGGTCACGTTTAAGAAAAAGTTATCGTTCGTGGTATTCAGACTACATACGTATAGACCTACAATTTCACCCAACTTAAGACAATACTGTTTTGTACTGTTTTTAATAATTATAGTTTTGCTGTTCAATTATTAATAACTGAAATTCTCAAAAGCATCGTGTAAATTATAATCGTAACAACAGCATTTAAAATTAATTAATTAACTAATGTAAATTATGCAACTGTGGTATCACTATGACCGTTATGTAACATAATAACAAATTCTGAATAAAGTTATCGGAATAAATGATTATTTATATTTATATAACCTTAACAGTTCTGAGAAAACATGAATGCAATTTCGTAGGATAAATTTTTGAGACGAGCTGAAGTTTAAATTTAGACTATCCAATGATTCATAACAAATTACGACACATAGCACTTTTGTTTTATAAAAAAAGGCAAATATATCCTATTCAAAAAAACTGCATGAGGATATGAGAAAAAAAATCACTACGTTTAGAAAACTTATAGAAATAATCCTGATTATTCGATTATAATATTAGTACCGATTCTAGTTTCTCTATGGAAATCAATTGGAGGAACTATTACCGGGACTGAACTATGTATCCCTAAGGGTCCAGACAAACTGACGTAGTGGCAGTGGCGGTAACGGTGGCAGTGGCGATCAATACATTCACGCGAAATTTGACAGACACATGACAACTATTTTCCAACTTCAACTATTGCTTATGGCTTGTGTGGTTAGGGTTGCCACAATTTTACCAATGTCGTGTCAACAAGATTTAAAAAAAAGGGGATGGAGAGGAGTTTACCGAAATTTAACCGGCTTAAAATAGAGGGAGACTCGAACAATTATTTTTAAAACTGTATGTTTATTATAAGTATTTTTTTCAAGTAGTTGATCACTACTGCGCTATTTTGCCTAGTCTGTGAACTAGCTGACGTATCGTCCGTATGACCTTTTTGCTGGAGCTAACTAACCAAAAAAAACTCTGTTCCAAAACAGACCTATCTATGGGGTTGTACACGTTTAAACAGAGTAATCCCAAGAGCTTGAAAAAAGAATGAGCATGTCAATAGAAAACCAACTTGCTCACGAATTTGGATAATGCAAAATTAACTTTGGTCTATAACAGAAAAATTGTTTAAACGTGTAACTATGTAGTACTCATATTAAGATATATCATTTTACCTTTGAGATTTTTTTTTCACCTTGGAGTTTGTTGCCTAATTCTTCTAGGCTTGGTCGCGCGCGAGGAATTAGCGTCAATTTACTTAAACATTTTAAATTCACGTAGTTTTTAATCTGTCATTTCATATGATCCTTGTGATTTCAATTAATAAAAACCTTTTGACGTTCAAAGTAGGTAGCTCCAAGATTTTGAAAATTTATAAAAACGAACATCGTATTCAATAAGCACTTCAGGAATAATCAGGAATAGGAATAACGACAGGAATGAAGTGGTTCTCGAATTCGGGGAATGTTTGCAAAACCCTTCTACATAAGCAAAGAGAGCGGATATTAACATTACCTACTTAAAACTGCCTCATTAATCTTTCAACACAAACTTTTCGGCAGTGTTCCAGTAAAGCGGTGATGGGCTTGCAACCTGTCACGTGGATAGCTAACTAATATGCGTGGGCATGCCAGATTGGCCCATATAAAGTGTATAAAAAATGGCAAAAATGGTGAAAAGTGGGGGGTGAAGATTCATATTTTAAGTTTTTTATCAACTTTGCGTTATTTCATAGCGGTTTTGATGAAAAATGTACTTTAAAATTATACGGACCGAGTCATACAATATAAACTTAAAAAATCGTCTGTCCTTACTGACTGACTGACTGACCAACGCACAGAACTACTGAGTCTAGAATTCTGAAATTAGGAACATAGGTTTATTTTGTAACGTAAGAAAGGATTTTTAGAAATGTTCTACTTTTGGGACGGATGGGAATAGAGGGTTAAAAACATAAAATAATTAATTACAGCTATAAATAATAACAATCAATTTATATTTTAATTATTAATGATTAATCATTAATGGAGCTGGTATTGTGTTTGGGGTAAGAGGTTGTTTCTTTGATAAAGTATTTCAATTTAAATTATTCATGCTTTATGTCCTACATAAAATGGTTAAGCTTAGGTCTAGTATAGCTCCAAGTAGGTTGGTAGGTACATCGGCCCTGTCAGGGCGTTGCAGGGTCAGGTATTATTTTTACAATTAATTATAAATGTAAAGGGATACAATGGTGAATTAGGTTCGAATACAAAATAAAAAATAACAATAACCATACAAAATGTCAAACCTATAATAATTGTCAATAACAGAATACTTATAATTATCATTAATTAGGTAGGTAATTTAATAATCAATGTCAAAGTAGTTTAAGTTTTGGGATATTCTATAGTTTAGTCGGAGTCATAATATTAGGTAAATGTATAACCCGCAGCGTCATCCACGGATAAAATGTAGCGTGTTAGAAAAGAAATGGATAAGGTAAGTATATTAGCATTGCCTACCAGTCTATAAGTATCTATGCATGATAATACCCGAGCGCAAGAGATTTATTCCGCGTTATTTCCCCGCTTATATTTAGCGCAAACATTTTTGTGATCTTCGCTCGTAAACAAATCATCGGAGCTTACAGTCAGATAATGTAAGTACATTGCCGGAACAAAAATGAATATTAAAAAACACGGCATTTTCCGTTTACGTTTTTATATCATTTAATGTAGAAGTGGCGTAACATCTCTTACGATTTTGGGATATATCTAAGTTTACCAGTGGAAACGTTTTGCTTATCATTTGAATTGCCTATGGAATGTGGAATGATCAGGGTTTATTATAATATAATGTTTATTTATATTAATTGTCTTGATAATGTATAAGTGTTTTAATTTTTCAGTAGTGTCACTTGTGTTGAGTTATGGTTAATTTTAATATATATAATATATATCCTATATAGCTAATAGGATTATAGTGTAACGAGAAATAAAATATCTTATCTTCTAAATATCATTATATTAATAATTAATATCTTCTATAGCGCTACTTGTTATGTCATGGAGGACAAACATAAAAATTGGCATTGCACACTTTTGGAATCAGGCTTTCATAAAAATCAACAACTCACACATGAATCTAAGTTAATTTACGGAAGTTTGCTTTCTTTTCCTTACCTCCTTTGTAAATTTGGTTTTAACGAAGATAACTGCACATTTGATTCACTTTGTCGTTGCTTTAGTGCAATCAGCAAAGATGTGGACTGTGAACGCCGCTCGGTTTAATCAGCGCCCAGTTAACACTGCCCGGCCTATGTAGCGTAAGCACACACAATACCCTATTTAGGCATCCTTGTGTAACGTGTAGAGTAAAACAGTGAAGCACTCCTCTATGTGGGGTTATAAAACCCCATAAGGTCGAAACTTGTTTTGTCCAAAAGCACTTAAAAATGTAATGCTTTCAGAGACGAACGCCACGAATACGTTTTATCAATATGTCAGACGGATGAAGGACGATCTGAAGATGTTGCCACTGAAAAACTTCTTATTCACTTATTTATTTCATATTTCCGCATAAACAATTTAGTGATAGGCGGACTTTATACCAAAGCATGATTGACTTATGGACTTTACTGCTATTTCTTAAGAACGATTAGAAAAAGGCAGATATAGGCTTTGCATCTCTTTCCAACTTAGATCTTTAATAGCGTTTTAGTATTTATTTAATCTTAACTACAAAATTTTTAGTTGAAGGTACCTGGTGTTGCATTACTGTGGTTCATTATTATCAACAATATGACAGAAACAGCAGAACAGAACAGACATATAACAACAGAACAACTGAAGAAAACAACAGCAGAAGTTCACCGCTGGGTAAAGGATTCCCAAAATAGCAAGAGTGTCAAAAAATAACATTTTGGGCCATCTCCATGCAACTTCCCGCAACTTTTAGGATATCATCGGTCCATTGGGTGGTGGGATTTTCTATACGCGTCATCTGACAGCTTTTACCTGAGTGGTTCTGCAAGCTATTTAGCCTGGCCGGTCCGTTGCCACTTTAGCTTATTCTAAGAGCCGGCTAATTCCAGATCTTCGATAGAGGTTCCTCGATTCGGACAACTGAGGTCATTAGCACGGACATTCGATTGATTTGTCAGTTTAGATCAATGATTTTTCACTAGAAAATATACACATTATTTATGTGCGAAATACTACAAGATAGGGAATGTTTATTCATTTATTTACTCTTTATTGTACAATTTATAAACGTTACCAAAGGTGAACTTAATGTTATAACTGTTTTCTACCAGCCATCATAAAAGTTTCTTAATTATTATTCAAGTAATTTTGCCTTTTCCTTGTTGGTTGACATTGTCAAATACGAAAATAACATGTATGCGTAGACACGTATCTAACTCTTGGACCAAAGATCTTGAACTAACGTCCCTTACTTAGATTTACCGGTCGGCATAAAATCATTATCTTTATGCCATAAGTTGGTAACATAAAGATGTTGGTGACCGTTTAGTAGACTTATTGAGAGGAAGAAAATATGACGTCATCTCAGTAGCCGGTCATTTTGCCCTACGCTTGGTTTATAGACCGTATGATCATAAATCCAGTGGCGTATTATTGAGGGGTGAGGGATATTTAATAATTATGAGGGTGGTTCCTCACCCTAACAGTTCGTTATAATATTATGAATATGTTTTAGCGTGTTAATTGTAGGATGTGCTGTATTATTAAGTTTACAGTTTTATTTGATTTGTATGTGATGAAAATCATTTGTTTATTTCTTTTATTAAAGTCATAAGGCGTTTAACAAAAATCTAAGAACAATTGTTTTTTTTCGATTATTTGTTCGATTATTGCAACCGAAACACACATCATCGTCATCAAAACATACAAACCGCTGCTTTGCACGCACTCACAGCTGGGCAAGAGCCTCAAAATTCTGCCAATTTTACTCAGTTCTCATTGGACCGCATCTAGTTCTTTACTTATGTACACCGTTTATTATAAATATTTTTAGATTGGCATTATTCCAACGTGTAATCTCAAATTAATTTCAGAAGGAAATTCATTGCTTAGCACCATTGCATTGCTTTTACATAGTCATCCACACTTACCACAAAGAGCGATCAACGATAGGAGCTTCATCTTTACAGTTTTCATAGTTCCCTCATTTGCTTATCATATTTTTACAAACCACTTTTCAATGAGTCACATCACTATTTTACAAACACACACTATTCCTTTTTCAAAACATATTCCTGGCTCCGAACACATCAACACAAACCAGCTTTTAAAAAAACAAAAATAACGTTTTTTTTTTGTAGCTTTTTAGTTGCCAGTGACTAGTAACCGAGTACGTTCGTATTTCATATTCGAATGATAAAAACTATAACGCGTGCTCTCTCTTCAAAGGTTGTCCACTGTCTACCCTTGGTTTTCCCGCTAGGGAGAGCTGTTCGTCATGCGCAATGGATGGGACTCCCCTTTAAAGGGCCCTTAAGTGGATTAAGTTTTAAAACTTCGACAATTGATAAAATGAGATAGAGTTTGTTTAGGTGAATTCGTTAAGTAGAAAGTTTAAGCCATTTTCGTTCAATCTAATGAATGGAGAATTAGGAGAATTCATTCAAATCCCGTACCAAAAAAATGCCTGTAAGAATAATTATTTAAATCGTATTATATAAAGGCCTTAAAAAAAACATGCTCACTAATTACTGTAATCCCCATGATGGATGTATGCGAATTAAGGGATAGTCAGAAGTACGTAAATAAAATAAATATTCGAATCTCTGTCGTACAAAATCACAATTTAATGAATTCATAGTTTCTGTGGTTGTCACGTGATCATCTCATCTTGAAATTAGATCGCGTCATACCCTCGTCAATTTTGAATTTCTTTTCTATGTATCCTTCTTAGGAACATAATATAATTCTCGCAAGGAAGTAGATCTCATAGAATTTTGTGAATAAAACAGAAGATCTAGTGGTTTGTTTTGTTCGATGTTCAGTTTTTTCCGGGATGTTTTTTTGAAAAACTTGTAACCTTATTTCCTCATCTCAACAAGTAAGTAACAGATAGAACACGGAACTCTTAAATATTATCACCACGACTTCGAAAAGTAACCAATACTTGTGAGTGGTTGCGAAACTATCAAACTACAATATTTCCTGCCGAGAAAACAATGGCGGGGTGAAAAATTGCCATCTTCAAGTTTCGAAAGTGACAAACACCCGAGAAGTGGGGTGTAATTTATTCCTGGTACGTTATATTTTGCTTCAGAGCTCTATAGTATTATGAGGGAGGACCTAGGTCTTGAAACTATACATTTCGTATGTGAGAACAAAATATGGTTGGAGTGGTTTATTTTGTTATTCTTTTATATTGCGTTCCAAACGAAACTGTCAATTGTTTTAATTGTGCCTATTAACTAAGTGCAATAAATCTTAAAATAAAACCAAGATAATTCCAAAGTTAAAATTATAACCGCTTAGAAAACACGCTTGTTTACGTTAATGCTAAGCTGAACGTATTAGTTCTAAGCTACGAATTGTTTTGCCAAAGTTAATGATTACTCTTTTTTTTAACAGACTTTTAAAAAGGAGGAGGTTCTCATTTCGGCTGTATGTTTTTTTATCCTATGTGTTTGTTACTTGATATATTCGCCAATTGTTAACCGATGTTGATGATTATTTTGTTTTTGTACAGAGAATGATCCCAAGGTGGTCCCCTAAATGTTGTATTTCTTGAAAAACTGAATAAAACATCTTCATATTATGGAATCACGTCTAGCCGAAACATTTTTTGTGGGCGATTTTCTTTTGTTTTTTGTTCGAAAGAGATAAGAAAATCAAAATAACGTAGGCACGGGAGGATCTGATGCAGGATAGAGATCGTAAACTGGGGATTGCAAGCGTAACCGACTTCAAAAAAGGAGTTTGTCAATTCGTCTGTATGTTTTTATGTGTTCGATGTCTTCGTCAATTGTAAACCGATAGTTTTTTTTAATGGGTAACTTTAAGGGTAAATTCTATGAAAAAAATATTACCACCGAGTATTTGGTGAAAATATCACTACATGGTGAAAATATGGGTGGTGTATTCGCATATTTGACTTTATTAATTTCCCGTTATATTAAATCGTTTTTTTGACATTTAATGTCTTATCAATTATTTTACTTTGAACATAACTTCAGCTTTTAGTTTGTGATGTCTTTTTCAGTGTAATTCTGCCCTTAAAATAATATGTCGTAAAAATAATCTATCCTAACCAGAATCTGTCGTAAAACGAATCTGTCCTAACCCGAATAATCATTGTAAGCGATAATGTTAAAACAAAAGACCGATTTACTGGAAATGTTAAGTACGTTGAAACCCGCAGCTGCCTCGCCAAGAATTATAGGGTACCACCTCTTTGGAACAGACTTAAATAGAAACAAGAAACAAACATACGATATGTCTGCTGCTATTTCCTCTCTAGACTTTAAAGGCATACGGTATTTCAACGGGATTTAAAAACGTTGGAAGCACGTATTTATTATTTTCTTGTAGTGTTTTCAGCATTTTTTTAGGATTACATGCATCAGATTGCTAACATGAAACCCTTATTTCACACACTAGTGTTTATTTAATAGCTCTTGGAGATGACTAATTAGATGTTTTTAACGAAATAAATACTAGGCCTAATAGCCTATAAAATAAATAGACTTAACCCAAGCAATAACACCCTTGATATATGGACTCTTTCGCAATAAAATTATTTTAGATTAAGCGAAAAGTGGGTATGTTAGTCCACTTATTATCACCAATAAAAGGATTTAAAAGGAATTTAAAATGCCCTACCCTTGGATGAAATCATCGAAATTTATTTACAAAATGCTGAAAGGCGGTAAAATTAAATCTTCTAGGCTCGATTTCTACTCGAACTTGACTATTTTTATTCTCGAACTTTTAACCCTATAAATTTTGATTCTCTTGATAGTGTCGAAATATAGTTTTTTTGCGGCACAAACGGCCGTATCTTTTTTTTACGTTAACTTAGGATTTTAATTTTTTCAAGGTATATGTTTTTAATTTCAACTCAATACTTCTAGTTGTTCCCGAGGTCTTGATAGACAGACAGACAAAGACAACAAAGTGATCCTATAAGGGTACCGTTTTTTCCTTTTGATGTACGGAACCCTAAAAACGGACATTCATGCGACTTATTTTGATATATGAATGAGATTTGATCCCGTAGAATCATGAAATTTGGCAATAAGAAAGGTCTCACAGCACAGTTTGTAGTTACATCAAATTTGCAGTTTTAGAATTGACCGTGACGTCATTCCATGTCTCGGCGAACTACAAAGTTAAGTTTGTCTTTCAATTCGATTGATCAATTTTTAGCGCTTTCATAGTTTGTTTGGAAGCCTCAGTACGCGAGTTGGACTCGCACTTGTCCGTTTTTGTTTATATATTTGGGTCAGAAGTGCATAGTTTTCATAATAAGTCATAGATACTGGCTGCGGTCCAATTAGTGTTTAGATTCAGCTAAAGATAACCCTATAAACGGTTGATAAAGATAACCCGCTTTAGAATATTCTAGGCTTGAAATCGGTAACAATAATTTTTATTTTTAACCTGGTTAGACTAAACTTTAACATAATTGTGAAAAAAGGATATATTATATATTTTACTTTATTTTTATACAACTACATAAGTAAGTAAAAACTATACAAATGCAACAATTCCACCATTTCAGCCCTTGTAAAAGATCTTAGCGGATATAGACGGAAACGTCTCCCAACTCACTGCATTGCCACGCTGAATGGCAATACATTGACCCAAATTAATGACAGCTCTCGTGTACTACTTCAGCAAATGAGCCACCACATTCGTCAAGGTTACCGTACGGTCCATCTGAGGCTTCTTATACTGCGTTTTTGGACGTATTCCTTATCTATCAGGCTTGAAGTCAGCAAAAATGATAAGTATTTTTGACCTCGACTTCATACTACTTTACAGCAGCATATATTTTTGTCTTAACTTTCTCCTTTATTAGTTGTATCCTTTGTTGGATTAAGCATCTTTACAGTATCAATAAATCAAATTTATAAAATAGTGTAAAATGTTACCTAAATTATGATATAAAATTTCCTCATTAGAATGGAAGAAAATACTTTATTCATAATAAAATACTTATTTGCAGTATCAAATCAAGGTCTTCATAAAGTTTAAAAATGTCCACTGATTGCAATACTGATCCCCGTTACTAATAATAGTGTAAGCGCTGCACTGAAAGCTTCACACAAAGTTATCCCGCTGGAAATTTCTCCTGGGATGAATCTATGCCAGGAGATAGCTGGAACAGTGTTCAAACGTCATTACGTTACCCACAGCGAACCGACGAAATATCTTATAGTCGTGATTCTACTCCTTACGAGTACAGCAAGATTGGAAAAGCTGGTTCTTTTGGACACGCGGCGGCGTCGGCTATCAAAGAGAAATGTTTGTCAAGTAGTGTCTTAGTTTGCGTGAATGCATTGATTGCTAATGCCAGCGTAACCGATTCAGTTTGACTTAGGCTTCTGTCGTAACTAATGGCCAAAGAGAACTGTTTGCCTGTCCGCTTATGAATTCTAAAGAGTAACAAACCCGGATTATCTCTCGTTTTGGTAATGTTCACCGAGGGTTAAAGTCCCGGTTGATATTTTTTAATTTTCCGGTTTAAGGTTGTTCTATGACTAATATATAACGTACTCGACATTTAAGTTCGGGTGAATTCCTGAAACATCTGCTAATTTATAATCAAATCATCAACAACTGATTTTGGATCAGAAGGGTATTTAACTAAATGAGGTTCCCTATTTTTGGAAAGAATGATACCAACTTAGGATGAAATAAATAACGCTGGGATTTTTAATAGTAATGTTTTACTTACCCTTGCCGTTTGCTTTTAGCTATGGTAGAATAAATGTGTATGTTTGGGGGAAATTGTGAATATAGACTGTCCTCTCTGTGCTTTCAATTCTTTTTTATGTTGCGCAATTCTATTGACCGCAGTCAATTTCCTCGCTAGCTAACGTCTAAAAATAAATGGCATTTCCGAATGTGATCTAAAATGTGATTCAGTGCCTCTTAAATATAGAAAAAGTAGAGGAACTTCCAAGATCTCGTTCGTGTGGAGTGTTTTTCATGAAAGCCCCTTGAACCCGAAACTGAATTAAAGTTTAGTCAAAAATAAATACAAATAAAAAATAAGCCTATCTTTTGCAGCTCAAAAACCAATTCAAAAGAGTCCAAACAATACAGAATTTTCATTCTGAAAAATCATGAAATTTAGAAATATATCTACTTATAAATTAATATGTATATAAAATTATTGTTCGAGTATACCTACTACCTACTTATATTCAAAATATTGTTTGTAAGGTACATCCTATCCTATTCTACTAATATTATAAATGCGAATGTTTGAATGTTTGGATTGCTAATATTTACCGTAACGGCTTGTCGCATATCCAAACACGCGTAGACGTCATGTGAATTTCAAAATGTGTTTTCACAGCTGCTGTCACTTCTTATTCACTAACCGCTATAGAACAGGTACCTCAACAAATTATATCGTAGAAAAATCGTTTTATTTTACGAAAAAATACACATCAAACTTTGTAGTCCTTAAGTTTAACATTTTACTTTTGTCTTTAATTAATTCAGGTACTATGCGCGTGAAACCGTGGGTATAAGCTAGTTTAAAATATGATAAAATATGTCTATGGTTCAATGTAAGTTCCATCACTGAAAGATGTATCTTTTATTTTTCATTTTCGCTACATTTCGTCCTTTGAGAGTCAACTGAACGTCAAAGATATATCCATAGGGAATAGATGATCTATTTGCAGACTTTGGAATTAAAAGTGGCGTCCAATGTCACAACCGTTTCGACCAAACAACGTTGAATAATTCGATTTCTATCTTCACAGACACTTTGACGGTCGATAAAATAACAGCAAAGGGAACGTTGGATACATCTAGTTACATTAGGTTTAACCCGGGATATCGAGCTTTGCCCGTTCGTATCCCGCTTTTTCGTTTTTACTCGTACCGTTCTCTATTCCAAACAAGCACAGAGCAACTTCAACTTAAGGGTTTTAGTATTTTGGTTTGTGACTCGTTTGATTCATATTAACGCCTGTTATGTGAGCCTTGAGATGGACGAGTATGTGTCGTGTATCTTTGAGTGATAGAGCGAGAAACAACGCGTTGAAAGAGCAGTGTAGGGAATGAAGATGTAGTAACGAGAGTTGAGAAAGGTATGTTGAGATGATTTAAGAATATTATTACGACTATACCACGTACTTTACTATTCTCCTGCTGACGTTTTATTGAACCTAAAGTTGTGTGAGACGGAAACTGACCCGTGTCACGAACA
The DNA here is from genome assembly GCA_961405105.1 of Perizoma affinitatum. Classification (NCBI taxonomy): domain Eukaryota; kingdom Metazoa; phylum Arthropoda; class Insecta; order Lepidoptera; family Geometridae; genus Perizoma; species Perizoma affinitatum. The sequence goes on from OY560199.1 coordinate 5,546,055, forward strand.
CCGCGTGGTCGCGGATAGTGATCATGAGGAAGAATCTCTGAACGGTCAACGAAACAATAGTAAAGTATGTGGTATAGTCGTAATAAAATTATATGATGTTGAAATGGTTTGGACATGTAGAAAGAATGAATGAAGATAAACAAAACAAGTATACAAGGCGTCAATAAGATAGTTGAAAGGGCCAAATTAGAGACGTTCTGGACAAGGCCAAGTCAAGTGTAGTGCTAGGGTCGTTACAAGTGGAAATCAGCAGTCTATGCCTACCCTTCCGGGAAACAGGCATGACTTTATGTGTGTATGTAGCAGAAGCTCCATGGACAAAATCTTGGTCCAGCTCCGTTTTCTAGCTTATAATGAAGTACATTTTGTTACATACCTAATGGCTTAGACGTGTCAAGATAACACAATTAGACACTAAGCAAAGGTATGGAAGTTATTTAATATATCCTAAGTTATCATTGGAAAACTGGCAAATTATTCGTCCGTAAGGTCTACTCGTTAAACTTCTTTTAAATTAAAAATTATATCATCCAGTTTCCAGTTGTTTATTTGTATAAATATCGACTGTAAAAATAAACGAATATAATAAATTATGTGAGTGGAGTTTCATTTGGGTGTTATCATAACAATAAAACAACACAATATTTTTTTCAATTTCAGTCGGTAAAGTTAAAAATATGAGACTGCTTTTGAATTTTGTAGCAAATATTGATATAGTCCGCTTGATGGCACTCTATTCAATTTACTTAAGGTGGATCTTAGACCCAGATTAGCACATCAAAGAGTAGCAATACTTCCGAACGCAACGTTATAAAAATGTATGTACGTTTTGGCTTTTAAATTCTCAAAACGATAATTTAAAAAGAAAACAACAGAAAGTATTAATTATCATTTGAGTGCTAAAATTTTTCCAAGTGTCATTGCCTTTTACGAGTTACCAGAAGTTTTTTTTTTACAAAATGGTTGATAGTTAGAAATATAATAAAACATCACCTGAATTGTTCAACAAAAACATAACAATAAATATGTTTTTGTCGAACATTCATTATTGCCACTACAATATAATAATTCATTCAAGTACAACTAGTCAGCTCAAGGATGCGCTTTAAGTTGAGTATGACGTAACCTGACTCCCCCTTTCTTCATTAACCTCTGACGTGGTCCCAGAACGACGTCATATGTCGGTTGACCACCGCACCTCCACAATATTTAATAGTTAGGCACTTTACTTACAGTAAAAAACGAGTTGTACACATAACACCCAATATAAATGTAAAATGTAATGGGCAGAGTAAGAAAGATACATTTTATTACATACCACATTATGTTGCTTACAAATTCAAATAGAACAAATAAGAAGCTAATCGGTTTAATCGATCTAATAGCGATCTCTATCAGGCAACCTTTGGATGAACAGAAATTAATGTGAACGATAAATAACGTTGGTGCATAGTCAGTAAAATACATACATACTTACAAGTTTCACGACAATATGGCTACTATTATCGTGGGCAATAATTGCAGAAGATTTTCGCACTCATGTGTAAAACCAATAATCAAAAACTCCCTACAATTATGTGACGATAATGGTAAGATATAATGACCATTTAATGACTGTTGATTCTAAAGCGATAATCGCACTTTCATGCGGATTAAATTTACACGAGGCAATTTTTTATATTCTATCGATAATCGCATCTTCGAATCGAGAAACTCTCTTCATAGGTTCCTGGAATTGAACACTTTTATCATCAAGACCGGGCATTGTACTTTTATTTATATTAAGTTTTTGATTATTTTGTTATCTTGTGGTGTACAACACAGTACTTTAATTCATTTATTTTTAGGCTTAGGCCTCTCACAGCTGTCTACTAAAACACTACGACAGACTATATTATTAATTTAAAACTTGTGGTAAAAAATATAAAACACGAATGTTGAATATCTCGAACACTCCAATTTGATATAGTGCCTACATACTATAGATATCCACTACAATAGCCGAATTGGTAAAGGCATGGCCAATTTAGAAACAAATAGTTCAAGTTTCAGTTGAGCTGGATAGGTCATTAAAACATATAAAATTACATATAAAATTTGTATCAATGAAGTCTTGTATTTAGATTTTTCTATATTACCTATTTTATTAAACAGGAATGTTGTGTTAAAATAGTAGATAAATCAGTAAAAGTAATCCTGAGGCGCCTTTACGTCATCAGCATTTGCATCGAGCGTCATCACTTTTTTACCTTCAAAATTATTCCTATTTATTTCAATAAGAGTCTTCAGGAATCTGTAGTAATGCGCTTCCCGTTCTCGTTTCTTTATGGCAATTGTTTTATTGTACTTTTTCATGAAATCCCTGTAAAGTGCATCAGTTTTCGTCAAGTCGTAGAGGGGTGTATTTTCGATGTTTTTCCCTGTATTGTCACGTAGAAGAATTGCTTCGTTAGGATCTCTTGAGTTAATGTCTGTGAAAGTGAAGACATTTTACCGATTTAGTTCGTTTAAAAGTCTTTATTTGACGACCTCTGTAGTGCAGTGGGCGAAGGCTTGCCTAAAACGCAGAAGGGTTCGATTCCCGCTACGTCATATGTTTATATATGCATAAAATTGTCCCGGGTCTGGGTGTTTTCTATGTATAATCTATATGCTCAAAGATTTACTCACTGAGTATATATCAGAAGACTTCCATCATTGGGTATTCCCTATGATGGAAATCTTCTGACGTATTTTTTTTTGTTTTTGCGGCTGAGGTGTTAAGCCGATTATGTCCTCCCGACACGAAAAACAAAATACGGTTCAAAAACTTACACGGCTTCAGGGATATGGCATATCTCTCCTGTAAGTCATCTAAATCCATATCAGCATACATATTCACAACGTACAAGGTGTCGTTGTCAGAGGACTTCTCGTTGAGAGAATAAACTTTGTTAATGTTGTTAATAAAGTTATCTAAGCCCCGTTGCCTTTCAGTTTCGTTTTTATATTGCTTATTATATTTAATTGTAAAGAACTCAAATACCTTTGTACCGTTTTCTTTGTTATATTTTTGTGCATAGGCACAAGTAACTAGAAAGAGGATCGATAGAAAACTCATTTCTTGCTTATCTAACCAAGACGAAATGCGAATAAAAATTAACTTCAGCGAGATGTAGCCTGATCTGTGATGGCTTTTAAAAATGCATGAAATTTATATACTCGTAAAAGTCTGAAATTTATGTCATGCCATCTTGGAAAACATAAACTGACGGACATGCATGAAGAACGCGGTGAGACGAATGAAAAAAGGTATGTCGGTATTGTAGCAATAGGCATGAATCCATGTCTTGGAAAAAAAATATAATGTTTTACACAAAAACAATTACAATTTATCTCATCTACCCATTACCAAGAAGAGTTTCTTTACACCTTTTATCTCATTACGATTATGAGATAAAAACCTTCTTATGTATCTTGGTACTTTTCGATTGGGCGACTAATCATGAGTAACGGCTAAGCAGTGCTCTCCGCATCGAAATCTAAAATGAGATGGAGGGATGAGCTCACCATGTTCCGAGAAATACTGAATAGAAAAGTGAGGGGAGGCCATAGAGGCTTAGCGCAGATACATTAAAAACTAGCTATATTTCAGCCAATTTTTACTTTACAGGTTAGGCTATTGAAATATAAGTATGAAATGATGAATCCACAGTTCCTTTTTTTTCTTGAACCCTCTGTGGCGCAGTGGGCCCGCCTAGACGCAAAAGGTTGCGGGTTCGATTCCTGCTGCGGGACAAATGTTTGTACGATTAGCTTATGTTTGTCTCGGGTCTGGGTGTTTTCTATGTATAATATGTATGTATTTACAAAAAAAAGTATATAAGTAGTATATTAACACAGGCACTAGATACAACCGACGTTTCAAAGTGATCCTTATGATTTTAATGAATAAATTACTTTGACATAATACAAGTTCTGCTTAGTTTGGGGCTAGATGATGCGGTGTGAAAAATGTCCAGCATTATTTATTTATTTTACAAAAAACGAGAAGACCACTGAAATTTTCATAAAACTAAATTATTTTCTAACACGTTAAAGTTATTTTCTAACGCGCTACACCAAACAGTAATTAAATTTATAACCTATTCATATGTAAACAGTAACTTAGACCCCCGCTTTCACTGCTGGCGGCGTCAGCATACATTTAATTTTCGTCTTTTGATCTAATAATATAATGTTCGGGCTTAGCTGGGGAGACTCGGCCCATCGGTAATCTGCTCGTTTTACATCTAAGCCGAGTGATTAAAATTTCCCGTCATTAGGAATACCTATTCCGGTTATCAGCGGTTTAAATCTACGTCATTAATTAGATTCGAAAGTATTTTATACTAGCTACTGCACACGGATTTGCCCGCGCGGTACCCTAATAAAAAATAGGTGAAGTAGCATTCCTAGGAATCGCATTCTCCCGTTTTTTCATCGACTTACGTTGCAAAAATTGGTGTTTTCGAAAATCCTTTCTATATTAACGGGATATAATCTAGTTGGATATAATCCTATATCCAACCTGAACGTAAATTTCCAAAACCAAAAGCATTTTCGAAATAGGATGAGTTTGGAGATTACTTCATACAAACTAATAAACTTTACCTCTTCAATATATTAGTATAGAAAAAAATCATCATCGATGGTCTGAAGAAGTCTACAGTGCCATGACGAACGATCTTGATAGCTCAAGATCTTGATCCCCTAACTTCCCGTTACCTAAGACTTAATCGGTCCATCAGCTGAAATAAGATAGTAGACATTATTTTTGTCAAGTCTAACAAATCTATTTAACCTATGACCAATTTTTCATGTCGTAAATTTATATATTTTCTACTGCGTCACAGTTCCCCTTTCGTGTTATTCATTAATTTTCGCTTTCAAATAGCGCCAAATTCAAACATCACGGTTGATTTATTGCAAAATAGCGGCAGCTATTATGAGTGAGACAGCAAAACGAATTAATGCGCAAAAATGTTTAAAAATTCATATACCTATTTGTATATGAATTTTTCATTGGTTTATATAACAATTATATCACAATTTCGTTTGTGATATAATTGTTATATAAACCTTAAATCAAAGACGTTTGTCTGAAGCATAAACTAATAAACAAACTAATTGTAAATTAATTGTATTTGAGTAGAATACTGATTTAGAAATAGCGATAATCACTATGAATTAGTAAGTCGATGTTGCAATGGGCAGGCCATATAGCTCGCAGAACTGACATCCGCTGAGAATGAAAGGTTCTCAATTGGCGACTATGAACTGGACGACGAAATATTGGAAAGCGACTACTTGATAGAACGATGACATCGTAAAGGTTGCGGGTAGTTTGTGGAGGTTGCAATGATCTTTCGTCAGAGCACTCTTTGATCGAGGCCTATGTCCAGCAGTGGACTTCTATAGGCAGTTGATGATGATGACACTGGTTTTGATATTAACAAATCGAGACTTTACTCTGTTGTCTATTAGAATATGGGCATTGTTATGACCATAGACAATGGCTTTAATTTTTAATTAATTTTTTTTCATTTTAGTTTATGCTTATTTATAATAAAATCATTTAAATCAGTGCGTAGAATGTGACTTACAACAATAGCTTCCGCAATAGTTCGTTATAAAATAAATAATTTTACTCGCTCAATTTTCTTATAAACATCGTTTATCCTAGTCTATTATGTAATACGTGACTTCGCAGGTGAGACACCTTTTGACTACGTTCTATCGAAAATTGATTTTCTTCGGGAAATATTGTTAATTTTTCACGCTGAAAAGTATGCGCGGCGTCAGCGAAACGTCAGTCGATGAGATACGATGAAAGTGTGATGTAATGCAGAGGTTCCTACTAAAGTTCTGGTGTGCTGCCAGCGGGGTGTTAGAATCAAGAGATTCTATTGGTCATCACGTCATTTTTTTATGATATTGTTAATGGTCAATGGCGTTATACTACAATAAAATACGAAGCGTTTATTGAATAAACCTTTGTTTCAATTCAATTTAAAGACCTGACTCCTAAACTAGGACGACCTGTATGTCAGGAGTCAGTACCTTCCCAATAAGTGTACTAAAACGTGGTTATCAAAGAGTTGGACACTATTCTAAGTACATAATATAGGTAATTAATAAAGGACGGATTTAAAATATTTCAAGAACGAACTTGTTATTGTTTTTTTTTATATATTGAATTGACATTCATCTATTTATGAAATCATCAAATATTGTTCTCGGGTCTGTTTTTTCTATGTATAACATGTATGTATTTACAAAAAAAAATAAGTAGTATATTAGTCATGTAGTTCTCATAATATAATCTCTGCTTAGTAGACGATGTTGTGTGAAAAAAATCCAACATTATTTATTTATTTATTATTTTATTTATCTTATAAATCATCAATGATTTGACAGTAAGTGAAATAGCCAACGATGAAAAAGATGCCAATTTCACCTTTTCCTCTAAGATACCTTTTTTGTATTTTTCAGGGAAGATCAACGATGGTACTGTTTTATTTCTTCGCCTTTCTTTTATTTCTTCGGAACGAAAACGTTTAGTGTGGCTGAATATATCAGGATAAGACTCCGAGTTGTGTGATACTATAGATGCTATGGTCCATCCATCTTGCAATCTTAAATCTTAATTTATTCTCGGAAATCTTATTATCTTTGGTAGTTATCCTTAGCGCAAGCTTCTAAAGCAATCAAAATTGTTTTTTTTTTAAATTGATAAATTTTGCTATTGACTACCTACTTGGTCTCCTCAAAAATCTACGCACTGGTTATATATCTGAGGATATCCATCATGGGGAATAGAGTTGTGAGCCTGTTTGTTTTCGTTTTTGATTTTTTTTTATTATTTAGTAAAGGACTGAGTCTTAAAATGTATAAACGCTTCTAATGACAAATATGTACATAGCTACTAAGTATTTGTTATAAGTGTCGTTAATATATTGGATTCGATGCCACTTGAAACTCGAGCTAAGGGTACCTACAAACCTATTGAATGGAAATAGAAGGACACTTGAAAAATGGTTTTCGTTAACGCCACCGTTTAGTTTAATGGCTTAATTGAATGGGTTCTTATTCGAAGCTTCTTTGTTTTAGTAAGACGCGTTTGGATTTTAATGAATCTTGCTTACTTTAGATTAAAGTACTTAAATGACAACATTAGCCTAAGTTTACCTTAAATAAATGTTTTATGCTACTGTCCTATTCATAATTTGATTCACACTTTGATTTCCTTTACATCAACTACCTGTGCGGACCACGGACGGACCCACTGATAAGATAAGGTAGGGTAAAATAACTTTAACCGTGGTAACTACAGATCTAGAAACCGATCTATAGTGACAACACTGCGCACTTGCGCACTTGGATAATGACCTTATTGACTATTAATAGCTACTTGAATGTCAACTGACTAAGTCCCGTAATGAAGATCGAAACTCGATTGGCCGTTTAATCCACGGTCGAAAACACTGGCGTAAAGGTTTGAGTTTCAGAAATCTTTAGATCTTGACTGTTTTAAAATGATGCAAGTAAACTGTATTAACCAGCATCAAAGTAAACTTTTACCAAAGCTACTTTGTCATTGTGTCAATGTCAAATAAGAGTTTGAGAGTAAAAACAGTATCCTTAAGCTAATTCAGTTAATACTAAAGTAGCTTAAGTAGCCTGCAGCCTGCTTAGCATGAAAACCCAAGACAACGGTTTTGTCTACCGCCGAGAAGACAAAAAATATTTCGTCCCTCTCTTTTGTTTGACATAATAGGCGACAGAAATAGTTTTTGTCTTCTCGGCGGTAGACAAAACCGTTGTCTCGGGTACTAAGTAGGCTGGAGACTTGTAGAACAGAGAGTCAAACTGCTGATTAACTATGTAGCGACGAAGTAGGTAGGCAGGTAGGTAGCTAACAGCTCTGTTTTACTATAACTCCGGCTGCGGTAATGGTGTTAATCCATGTCCGGCGCAGGTGGTCATTTAAAATGCTTAAGCCGTCATTATCGGATTTAAGTGTTGGTTATCGTACTCGGTCGCAATACTGTGACATCCCAAATTGGAGGATTTGAGTAAGTTAGTTAACGAAAAGGTCCATGCAAATGGGCGGACCCCATTACTCCCCCCACCTACTCACACCTAGGGACTTGAGGCATTAAAACTAACGACTTTGGTGGCGCTGCGGGTAAAGCTGCGACGCAAGAATTCCATTACGAGACATATGTTTGCATTTTCATTTTCTGATTATGTGTGCTGCATTATGGTGTCTATGGGATGTTTCTTTCTTTATAAAAAAATGCGTACAGCATAATTTGCAGTTCTAATTGCTATACTCCTTTTGACTCCATCCTTTTCTAGAGCAGCGAGTTCAAGATCCTTGCTCCGCACTGACATGATCTTTGATAATCTTTGCCCGCATGTTGATCGCAAATTTGCACTTCCCTCTGATTTGAACGATAGATTGTCCACTAAACCGTAGCTCGCAACCAGCGATAGGAGAATAGCCGTGACTCGCGTTCAATCAATTTTATAGCTTTAACAACGCAACCGCAGTGCCGCACCCCTACCCCGTATTTGGTGTGCTAGAGCTATTTCTTTGATCATAGTTGTGTGATATCGTCGAGCCCGAAACCGTTTAACCGCATACGGTATCGGAAATAAATAGTAACAGACAAAAAACTATTTCTTCCAGTGGCAACACCGTTTTTCAAATCTCGCGCTGATTTCTTGGTGAAACGTGATTGGTTGATTTCCCCACTCCCCTTCCTACAACCAGGGGCCTCGCGTCAACGCTGTATTTTTTTTAAGATAATAAAAGTTTTTAGTTCTCATTGGATCTCAAACATCTCAATAATATTTTGATGCAAAAACCGTACACATTTAATTTAGTACTACCTAATACATAAACATTTATAAAAAACGCAATAAATTTTTCAGAAGCTACCTAGCAACCATAATTCATTACAGTATAGTACGGATAGTATGTATCCCGTCTATGTGTATGTCTTGTATTGCATCAAAAAATTTAGACGTACACGTACACGTACACGTACACGTACACGTACACGTACACGTACACGTACACGTACACGTACACGTACACGTACACGTACACGTACACGTACACGTACACGTACACGTACACGTACACGTACACGTACACGTACACGTACACGTACACGTACACGTACACGTACACGTACACGTACACGTACACGTACACGTACACGTACACGTACACGTACACGTACACGTACACGTACACGTACACGTACACGTACACGTACACGTACACGTACACGTACACGTACACGTACACGTACACGTACACGTACACGTACACGTACACGTACACGTACACGTACACGTACACGTACACGTACACGTACACGTACACGTACACGTACACGTACACGTACACGTACACGTACACGTACACGTACACGTACACGTACACGTACACGTACACGTACACGTACACGTACACGTACACGTACACGTACACGTACACGTACACGTACACGTACACGTACACGTACACGTACACGTACACGTACACGTACACGTACACGTACACGTACACGTACACGTACACGTACACGTACACGTACACGTACACGTACACGTACACGTACACGTACACGTACACGTACACGTACACGTACACGTACACGTACACGTACACGTACACGTACACGTACACGTACACGTACACGTACACGTACACGTACACGTACACGTACACGTACACGTACACGTACACGTACACGTACACGTACACGTACACGTACACGTACACGTACACGTACACATAGACGTGTACATAGAATTTGTATTAATGATACAATAAATGAAGTCATCTGCAAGTTTTACTACTGGTGGATATAGGTTCATCTTACCCCAAACAATAACATGATGAATGGTCTTGAGCTACCTCCATCCACCGACATCCTGATATATATTAATGTGGCCTTCCTACACGACCATTTTTAAAACATTCACTTGTTTCTACGGCTAACTCGTAAATCTCATTATTCTTTCGTGAAACATAAACTACACCTAAAACCTTACGTCATTATAAAACTTACCACTCTACAATTATGAAGGACTATCTAGCCGGCCGAATCCCACACAAAGTTGCCAGTATTAAATTAAGCGTTGATGTATGGTGAACGTGATTAACCCTCGAATTTCGAAGCGAAATTACAGCAGTTTCAGACGTCGCCAGAACTTTTCTTTAGGTGATAAACGTCCTCGCAAATTGGCCGCATTTATTCGACGCTGCAGGAAACCGCTGCTAATGTGGAACGAAGAAAGAGGAATTCCTCTTTGTGGGCCGACCTTGCCTCTTGATAAACTCGTGTAGACGCATTTATACAACGTTGAACTTTATAAAACGCGGCGGGTGCAAATGAATTGAGTCAAAATGCCACTTAAAAGCATTTTATATGCCGACGCGGAATTTTCGACGAAATGCTGCGTGCAAAATTATTTGATTCGTTTTCAATTAATTATTATAATCGCTGGTAAACGATATGTTGTCCGATTGAAATTAACTGTTTGTTAACGGTTTGATGAGTTTGATGTGTTTATTGGGTTCAAATTATTAACTAACCATGACTCTGGTATTTTCGTTTAGTCGCAGAAAAATCCTCTTATTCATTTGCGTTAGGAAACCATCAGCCAGCAGGGCCATTTAAAGTTAGCTATGGTAGATTTTGTGTTTTTTTTTTTTTTTTATAATTTTGAATGTGCGAAACTCTATAAGTAACTCAGTATTTAGTTGAATGGCAATGGCAAGCCCGCAGAACAGACTACCACTGGGGAAGACAGGTTCTCGAAAGATAATCATGAACCAGATAACGCAGTAGGAAGGCCCCTCATCTGATGAAACGATTACCAAAGAGGTTGAGGGTAGTTGGTGGGTGGAAGTGGCCCAAGAACGTTTGTCGTCGTACTCCTTTAACAAGCCCTATGTTCAGTAGTGGACTTACACAAATAGTTTATGACGATGACTCAATAACTTGTATAATGCATGAGAAGTAGTAACCAGCCCCTGAATATATACGAGCGTGTTTCAAAGCGCAAGGGTTGCAGAAATTTGCAATTTTCCCAACGGAAAATATATTCCAGTGAAAAATGCATCGAACCGCCCCCTTCCTTCTCGAAGTCACGTTCTGTGGCCGAGGATGCTTACGGCTCATAATAACGCAATAGGTAAAGAAAGAAAAATAAAATACCTCTCTGACTCGAAAATAAAAGTACCTACATTAGTTCGCGATTTTGTGCATTAATTACATTTTAGAACTAGAATTTTATGTGAAGTATTTCTATTCCCTCGGGCAGTCTTTTAAACATGTTCAGACTTAAATGAACCAAAAAGGCAAGTTGAGCTACACCTAGCTTTTGAAATAAAATCAACTCTTTCATGTTATAAGACTTTTTACTTTGTTATGTGCCTTAAAAACAAAATGAGAGATTCAATTCAATTTAATAATGCGTCTAGATTTTTGCTGTTATTAGTGAAAACAATTTATCAGTCAAAGTCAATAAACAATTATTAATTATACTCGCATTATGAACTGTCGACTTATGAATTTAATATTTAATATAAATTTTAGTGAATTTATACTGATTATTCGCGACGAATTAGGTAGCAAACTTGGTTTGGTATTTGTTTGACGACCCTTAATTCAGCTTATGTTGGCATAGTGCGGAGCCGATAGAATAAGATGCACTCAACTTTTGTCTCAGTAGATACCACAGAACAGATGCTCTTTACAAGTACCTATTGAAAACTGTAGAGTGGTAGTGATCTGGAGCAGACCAGAGCACCATTCCTTTACACTGCGCATAATAAATGCTTGCCCAAGATTTTGGTTACGAATTGATAAAGGAGTGCAGGATAGCATCGGAAATGTTGTAGCGTTTAGAAATTTAAAATATAAGTGGACGTTAACGGTAAATACGAAAATCAAAGATATTTTTTTTTCACAATTAAAGTGGTAACAATTATTGATCAAAATTACGGTCAAAATATTGCCTTTGACCGTAATTTTGACCATCTTCCTATATCTTCAGTTTCCAGAACCATGCTTTAAACTAAATACAATACTAAAAAAGGCCAGCATGCTATTACAACGCGAGAGCCACCTATAGTGGTGACCTTGAATTGTATTTGGATCCTCACTGTATCAGTCCTTCCCCTTTCAGTTTCATGAACGCTTTTTTTTAACTACATAATTACTACATACATAATGCTTATTCCAAGAGCTAGCTAGCTATGCTGGTAACCTTGACTGCGTTTAAATAAATAAATACACAGATACGGCAAAGACAAAGGTGAAAATCGAAATAGCTTTAACATAGTACCTTTGACAAATCTCGTCACCTCTGTGTCGTGAATCACAAAGCAACCGCAAGGCTCTATCGGACGAGGATTACGTTTCTCCATTTCCAAACAGAACAAAAGAACTCTTCCAGGCACTCGAAGAGTTTTATAAAACCTCGAATTTCTCGTTTGGATGTTATTGACCTTAGCTTTTATTTTCAGCTATGATAGCTTACCTACAGCTATAATACTATAATAGATTTTTAAAATAGAAAATAAAAATGGTTTATTTGACACAGCAACAAATCACAGAAAGAACAGGTACAAAATAAATAAAATAAACACTTATAAAAACAAACAGTTAGATTTGTACAAAAAAAAAAAAAGACAACGAGAAATATATTTTGTTCCTTCTGATTTTATTTTTTCAAGGTTCAAAGAAGAAAAGTAGTCAATAACCTTTCTTGAAAATTGGGCTATAAAAAAAAAGTTTTTTTTTTAAAACGAGTTTTTGGGATGTAATTAAAGTGGCACACAATCATATGGCCTACCTGTTGATAAGCGGTTATCGTAACCTATGGACGCTTGGAACACCAGAGGTATCAGTCCGACTAAAGCCGACCCTGAGACATAACGGGTATAAAGTCTCATGTACCTGTAATTACACCGGCCCCAATGTTTTCTATTTATAATATGTATGTATTAACAAAAGAAAAGTATATATTTAGTAGTATATCAATCATGTGTTTCCCATAACACAAGCTCTGCTTCCTTTGGGGCTAGGTGATGCTGTGTGATAAATGTTTATTTATTATATATTGTTTGATTATTATCAATATTATACAAAGGAAATAAAATATGCAAACCATACAAACATTAGTCCCGCGGCAGAAATCGAATTCGCAACCTTCTGCGTATCAGGCGGGCCTTCGTCCACTGCGCCATAGATGTCGTCAAATATCGATTATATTGGTTTAAACAACAGATTAAATACAACTAGGTACATTTTAATAAAAATTACAAATAAAGAGGCGCAAATATAGAAGTCTCGACAGAGCTTACTTATTTGAGCCTTTTGGGGTTGAGACTCTGGGTCCGTGGGGAACCGGGGCCCTTCGCGTTTTCAAAATTCTTCCAGGGCGACTGGTCGAAGCGACGCGTGACAAGAGAGCTGGCTCTTATCTGGGTCAACGCATTAGCATTGCCATTCAGCGTGGCAATGCGGCCAGTATTTTGGGAACGCTTCCGCCTGGTAGTGATCTGGATCAGTTGAGCTATCTATAGATCGTTTGCAACGGTCTTAAGACTAGCTGTTTCATCTGTATTTTTTGTATATACCTACTTGTACATAGTTGTATGAATAAATGTACTAGGTACAACAGTATTTTAATTACCTAACTTAAAAATCTATTTAGGTACACAATATTAAAGTAGGAAAAGAAGTCTGTTTTCTACCTACGCAGGCACGGTACCCAAAAATCTGACAGCATTACTCGTTGCATAGAAACCTTATATACGTTATTCTGGTACATTATGGCAACACTCGAACCCTTGAACCTCTTATCGTTTCTCATCACATTTATCGAAACTCAAATTAGTTCAACAAACGAAATTCCATTATCGTAAAATCACTTGAGTTCATAATTGCACGAACAGGAAATTGAGCTGAACTTTGGCGTCAACAAAGCAGTTTACGTTCATTCCAGTTAAGTTAGACAAGCAGAGGCCCCAATATTTATGACAATTTGCCTGCCTTGAATGCAAACATAAAGTTCAAACTAGCTTAACCCTTCTCATCTAAACGGAAATCCGAACAATTTGGTACGAATTGAGCAGTTCTCTTAGTGCTAAAGTGACTTACTCACTAAAGAGCTGCACTTAGAAATAGTTTGTGTTCTAACGAACTTTGGCATATACCTAACAGAACTTTAAATGTTTTTGACTCCCTTATAAACCCACTAGACTAATTTGTTAAACTCAGCCCGTATTCCAAAACAAATTTCAAACTGAATCTAGAAAACGTAGATTACATAGATTACCTACTACATGCTGTGCAAAAGCTGAGTGCATCTTGCTGAGTGGACACATATATAGTGATTTTTGACAGTTTTTAACAGAAACGTGTCAAAAATATTAACCTATAACATCTTAACAAACTGGAGCGGTTGTTAAATCTCTGCATTAGATACCTGTACGTTTTACTCAAGTAAAACTCGATATCGTCCGCATAACCACATATTCTTTATTATTCTTTATTGTACACACATTAATACAGACAAAAAACTTACATATAGGACATGTACAAAGGCGAGCTTAACCCTAACAAGAGTTTTCTTCCAGCAAACCTTCTTTACAATACCCTCCATAATCCTTTCTCTCCTAACTACCTCAAAGAACGTATAACTCCACTGTTCCATCAATACCTGCTTGTTCCTCTCGACATGTTGAACTCCTGACCTGACCCTTGAGCATTCTACTTTTTTCTTTTTGGACTCTTTTACTGGCACTGCGATCCGCTTGTGGAACTATATTCCAGCAGAAATCCGCCCTGCTGCTTCCATTGGAATCTTCAAATCCAAACTTTATATATATAATATTGATCGGGGCGGTATATATTTGGATGTATGTAATTAAATATTAATGATTTTTATTTATGTATATAGTTTACCTTTATTTTAAGTAGCTATATATTTAATTTTATATTTTTTATAATTATTATTTTTTGGTACTATTTCAAACAATAGGGCGTCCCAATCTTCATTAGACAAAGGTAAGCTGAAAGAAAATGCTAATTAAGTTCACCTATGTAGGTACTCGTTTTATCCTGTGCAATAAAGCATTTTCTATCTATCAATCTATCTACCATAATTAAATGTCAAAAAAAATACTTCAAATAACGGGAAATTGAGAAAAAATCCAATATGCAATTTAATCACTCATCTTTTCACCCTTAAGAGTGGGATATTTCATGAAATGTACTATCCTGCAGGTACTTAATTATCAGAACCTCTTGTGCCCCTGTTATTTTGCTGGTTCGAATAAAAAACAAAATAAATTC
Source organism: Perizoma affinitatum (assembly GCA_961405105.1). Classification (NCBI taxonomy): domain Eukaryota; kingdom Metazoa; phylum Arthropoda; class Insecta; order Lepidoptera; family Geometridae; genus Perizoma; species Perizoma affinitatum. The sequence continues at coordinate 5,561,468 of OY560199.1, forward strand.
GCCCACAAAAATGTTTCGGCTAGTCGTGATTCCATAAGATGATTATGTTCCCTCTGAAATAAAACTTTTACGGAACTACTTCGAAATCATTATCTATATAAAAACAAAATAATCATCCAAGTCGGTTAAAAATTGGCGAAGATATCATGTAACTAACAAACAGTATCATTAAAAAATTAATCCTAAAAGTCGCCTTACAAGTCTATTAAAAATAAGTACTTTAAATTTATATGGACTTGTTACCATAAAAAACAATATGGAACTTACTCATACTTTATTAATATATGTAGTTATATCATTTAAAAGTTTGTAATATATATAATTAAATATATATTTTTAATTATTTTTATTTAATTGGTTTGTCGTTTGTACATAAATATCTTGCAATTAATAACATTAAAATATAACGGTTATTATGCAGAAGAGTACCAGTTCATGCCAAAGTTTACCAATCCCATCTACTTTTGGCGGATTTTATCAATGATCTTAGATCAGGTGCCTTATGGCTCATCGACATGTCCAGTTCGCGGTCAACTTTATCCGCTTTATTCATTATTTTATTATAACCTTCAGCGGAGTAGTCGGCATACTGATTCGGGCCGAGTTTCATAGAGTCCCCAACAGTGTTATACTGATTTATCTTCTTCAAAGTTTTAAGAAAATTGCTATATCTGTGCTGATAGTCCAACTCCCCAGTAAACGTCCTGTTATACTTCGCAATGAAATCACTATATATTTTTGGAGCATTACGCAGATCATAAGTATATTGCGCAATAATTTCCTGCTCTTTCATCGCCAATATTTCATTTATCAAATAAATAGCCGTCAAAATAAAACAAAAATACTTTTCCATCGCGCAAAAACATACAGAATTGCAGTGATTTTCTCGATCATCCATAATTGATTGGATATCGCCGTAAAATTATATTACTACCGGATTTACGCGTGAAATTTTAATCGAGAATGTTATTTTCCGTTTGGTTATCAGATAATGTCATCCATAGTAATAAGATGAGGGTAGTTGTAAAAACTGCTGAATGTACGGTTATTTTGGGATATTATAATTAGTGTGATAATACGCCCGAAGGTAGGTCGACCTTTTTTGTGTACTCGAAGTTCGTCGGATCTAGCCCACCCGCAATACTGCAATTGAGTAGATAATTTGGATATTATTAGGGTATTTTCATTATTATTTTAATCAAACGTCTTTGATTAATAAATCAACAGAGTGGCGTTATAAACGGTTACATAATGTTTTTCTGAAATTTAATACTCAAAAATATATTTTCCCTAAACATATAATAACACAACTTTTTACCGTGGTGTTAACAAAGGTTAGATAGTTTACTTTTCCGAACGTTTTTGTTCCCGAAGTAAAAAAAGTCTGGTGGTTATTATTGCGCGTTTTATTTTCCCATGAATGATAGATAGATAATTTACTTATTGGAATGTATATTTTTCCGAAAAAAAATGCTAATACTAGAAATCTAACAAACCTAACCTCATAAACTAGCCAATCCAAGTGCAATAAGCTTTAGTAAATTAAATGGTATAGCAAAAGTTTTAGCGAATCGCAAGTTATTGTTAGAAAATGAAATTGATAGTAGGGTTGGTAAAAATAAATTTAATTTCATTCTTTCTTTCTTGTCTTGATCTAACTAGCGATACACAAAAACTTCGAGTATAAGTGATTGTTGTGTTATAAAGAAAATGGAAGTAATACTCTGAAAACCAGGGCATCTGGGAAACTATACTTATAATATGTTAATTTTCGGATAAACAAAATTATTTTAAGCAAACCATCACACTTCAAAGTAATTTGAAACGGTTAATTTTTAAATGCCCGAAATTTGTTCATAAGACTCTGAAGTGTGGAGGAACAGGAAGGGGCATCATCGATGCGTAAATCGCACTGGATTAAATAATTTCATTTCGACAAAAGAAGGAATTCTCGGATATGGGTAGCAATTCAGTAGGAGTATCCGATTCGGGTGACACAGAGGCATTCGCATTTTTAAAAGCCAATGAAATATATCAAAGGCAATAGAAATGTATCCATCCGTTCCGTTCGTCGCAGTCGACGCTGACTCACTGTGGGGTATTCTACAAATAAATGGATATAAATGTAGCATTGAGAGTACGTTGACGGTAACCGTTCTCAATACTAGCATTTTAACGTATCAAGATAATCTCCAGTTATATTAACGATGCGCTATGAAACAGAAACTGTATATTGAACTCTTTTATTCAAAAGATCTGGCAAAATCCAGCTATTGCATTCTAAATTGTAATATGCGCAAACAAGCAATCTCCTATTTTTATTATATATCTACGTACTTCACATTTCCACCCCAACGTTCAATCTTCACAAATTACAGAGGTTACAACTCACATAGATAAAGTAAAAACACGCCATGAACACGCCATCCACATATTGAATAGAAAATACGAGAAAAATCGATTTAAGACGAAAGACAGACTTTTGGTGATTTTGCTGAAACAGCTTTCTAAGTGCAGTTTTCGGTGGTCATCGTGATAACTGACCAAGTAATGGGTCTGTCCGTCCTTTTTCGTGTACCTGAGCTTCTTAAGAACATTTTTGCAGGGTATTACACTTTTATTTCAGCTAAAAAGAGATAAATGAGTAGAGTTAAATGCTGTGCCGATATTTACGTGGCTTAAGTAGAAAAACAGAAGAGATGGAATGTTTTGAGGGTTTAAGAGTAACGTTTAAAGGACGGCAGACACATTAGTTTATATTAGAAATTGATGTGTGGATGAAAAATAATTGCTCGCTCGTGTATTTGTGAATATTGCTTGCGTGTTTTTGATATATTTACTGTACTTGTGTGAAAAATATATTTCAGTAAATGGAAAATGGAATGGAATAAGCCGTGTTGGCTTAGTGGACTTCTAATCGAAGAAAGTGTTTTTTTACAGGGTTCGAACCTCAATTATCAATTTATGAGCGTGCTTAAAATGATGAAGAAAAGTACTTTAGAAATATCTCTAATAATATACTACCTATATCTGTCATCTATTATCCTCTCTATACAAAGGTTGTCTGGAAGATATCGTTTCTAAGCAATAAGACCGCCCATTGTACAGTAATAAGAATATAGAGTTATTGTTTATTTTGTTCTTATGGTGCACAATAAAGTATTTTAATTCGTTCCTTCATAATTTTAAACGCTTACAATATATAAGATCCATTCAAATAGATCTTGAGTTAGAGATTATGGCCTCAAAGAATTAACATTTGCAAGATCTCTTAGAACTTTAGTAATTATTTAGAAACCCTTGTCAAGTTAATGTAGTGTTTCTTCCAATCACCTGCTTATTTAACATACCCATTATAAATGAGCGAATGGGATGGTTGGAAGGGAAAAGCCTCTGTGAATGTTATAATTTAGCCTATACTGTCCCTCTGCAGGGTCTCCCTTCCAATCCTCTATGATTCCTGCTAGTTTGGCCCGCCATCTCCACCTGAGCCTTCTACGTGGTCGTCTTCTTTTCGAGACCCAGTCTGTGGTGGTCTTCGTCAGCTTGTCTGGCATACGGCACATGTCCGGCCTAATCCCATTTAGTTTGGCAGATTTTTAAGCGACATCGACTATTATGTTTTAGAGCGTAGTATTTTATTTCTAAAGCGGTCTGTTGATTCCCAAGATATTTCGCTCTATAGCCCACGGCGAATCTACTCTGACTAAATTGAAGACGTTCCAGTAAAAGGCAAAGTTAATAATCATATAATAATAATAGGTCATTTTTTTTCATACTGCATCAGTAAGCAGAGCTTGTTATTATGGGAACTACATGACTGATATTTTTTATATTAGTATATACTTAATTTTTTTTTTCAATAAATTCATATTATACAAAGGAAACACCCAGATCCTGAGACAAATATTTGCAGAAACAAACATTTGTCCCGCGGCGGTAACGTAAGTTAAGAGTAAGCACCAAATAAGCGAAAGAAGTATGCCAGGATCGTAGCAATTGGAAATCTGTGGAACATCGCGAGGAAACCACCGGAACGAGGAACCATAAAAACACCGGAAGTGCCACCGGTTTTTATTCCAATAGTCGGCGATGGGCTTGAAAAGACTAACTACTTGCAAACCGCGGGCATGTTCCAAATAGAATGTTTGGACGTACCTCACTACCCATTATTTGATATGTTCAAAAATCTACTTCCTGATTATCAAAGGGTTTCCATTAAGGGAAATACGGACGCGAGCACAAACTAGACTGTGAAAACAATATTTTACAATAAATATCTCTATTTACAAAATTATCGATAGTTTATATGCGTATATATAAACTATCAAAAATTTCGATCCGTTCAAAATAAGTAAAGCAAAAATAACAAAATAACAACCGTACTATAACGGATTTATGATAATATAATATTGTAAAAGCACATTTAAAATAAAAAGTTTATAATTTGGTGTTAGCGACGTTTATGCGCTCATCCGAAGGGAATTGTTTTAATAGCTACTTTTTATGAACGTGTAATTATGCTAAAAGTAGTAGAGACAAAATAATGGTTCCATAATTACATTATACATGATCTCATGAATAATGTAATTATGGAACCATCGTATTGACCAGCGGGTGGTACAATATCTTCCAAGTAGTGGGCTCAAACTCGGTTGTGCACCAATGGATTTTTCCACTCGAAAAATGTTTATAACGTGTTTTAAACATCGGTGAAGAAAAACATTCGAAGACACGTGCCATCGACGTGTTATAATAAGCGGCGATGTGGTTGCAACCTGCCACGCGGAATGCTAACTACAAAGAAACGCGTATGCCAAATATAATATTTGGACTTGTCTTTGAGCACCTACCTCCTACTTATCCTCACCACAGATTTACGTACTGATGTACCGAAGAGGTCCATAATTTGGAATATAATCGTGAGCGTCATAATTTAATACCATTTTCAGCTGAGGTCAGTGAAACTTGTAGATATTCGTTCATTTTATTTATTAAAAGCTATTCATTTAATTTAATACCCTTGTTTGAGCTTAATCGAAAGCTTGTAAAAACCTAAGCAATGAGTATCTTCTCGCGGGAAGGGCAAGGAGCCTGGTTCGATTCCCGCTACGGGCCAAATACTCAAGTTTCTGATACCCAAGACACAGGAGAGTAATTGTGGGGTCAGACTATGTATGTCTGTTGGGTGTTTATTTTATTTTTTAGTTCTAAAGTTTTGGTGTGTTTTATTATATTATGTATAATATTGACGGTCGGCAAAAGGTTGCGGGTTCGTTTCCCGCCGGGAGACAACTATTTGTATGATCTACAGATATTTGTCTCCAGTATGGGTATTTTGTACGCAAGTATTAAAAAAATAGTATATAAGTAGTATTATTAGTCATTTAGTTCTCATAATACAAGCTCTGCTTAGTGTAGGGCTAGAAGTTGTGTGAAAATGTTCAGCATATATATAACTAGTTTTTGCCTAAGGCCCACATAACCTACCCCAAATTCACAAATCATATCCACCTACAACTTCCTAAACGTCATTGAAAAGTTAAATGGGAGTGTAACTTTCACAGTCACCCTCTTAAAAACTCATTATTTTTTTCCCACAAATGCTGTCTTTCAAAATTAAGTGTACTCTTAGTCCAGAGCTCTTCTTAATTATTTTACGGTGATATGGAAATAGAGGTGCCTACATAAAGTAGCATTATCTCTGGCTCAGCTCATTAACTTTCAGTGGTTGGCCTTATGATAACTTTTTATGGGTGTGCAAAGCTGGACTAGCAAAAAATATTCAGCTAAGGATTCAGCCAAATGCGAAACGTAGGCAAATACCTGAATTATCAAACATATTAAAAGTATTATTATGTACCAATCTATTTAATTATCATCATACACAGTCAGTAAAGTATGACTGATGGGTGAAGGCCTTCCGTTGTTAACGCCACGTTGTTGGATGAATGAAGCATCAGAAAAAGGAATACAAAAATAACGATTAAAATTGATTGCCCCTTGTTTGTTTATGTGTTCCTGTGTTTTTTTTATTTTTCGTTGTTACGCAAGAAATTGTTTATCCTTAATTTAATCATTCATATTGTAAATAATAATAATAATTAAATAATGCTGGACATTTTCACACAGGATCGTCCAGCCCCATACTAAGCATTGCTTGTATTATGGGAATTGCATGACTGATATACTACTTATATATTATTATTATTTTGTAAATACTTACATATTACACATAGAAAAAACCCAGACCCGAGACAAATATATGCAGATACAAAAATGTATCCCGCGGCGGGAATCGAACCCTTCTAACAGGCGCCACAGATGTCGTCAGAGGTTTATCTATCTTTCAGTTTTTCATACAATGGCATGTAGTAATGACCCAAAATCGTTATCAAAAAACAAAACAAACCCTCACGACTGTAAAACCCATGCTATGAAATCCTTAGATCCATACTCAGTTGAGATTATCAAGTAGTGGGTAGGACAAGTCCAAACATTTCATTTAGCACATTTTCGCGTTTTGCATAGTAGTAAGCATTCCTCGTGATAGGTTGCAAGCCTATCCCCGCTTATTGGAATACCAACCGATGGCACATGCATTCGAGTTTTTGGTTCTTGGACACGCCCGACTGCCCGTTTCCTCACGTTGATTTCCTTTACCGTTTTGAGCAAAACACACGACCTTTGGATCGGAAATCTTGGTACACTAAACCCAAACGACTATTAACTTGTTCAGATAGTAAAACACATTACTACTTTTGTTTACAGCAAGAATAATACAACTACAACTTACTCTAGTAAATCCATAAAAAATAAACCTTTAATGAATTAACACAGGTTTATAAAGGTAATGTTATTTGGGGTTATTGAAGATGCTTGAAAATAAATTAGAAATTCATGAGTTCAAAAGTTTCATAAACCCTACCGCTTTGCATAAAATAAAAACTGCCTGGCCCTGAAAAAGTTGCTGCTTTCAGCCGAATCAGAATTAATTTAAAATAAATTACTCGCATCATAGTAAAAGGCATTTCAAAGTCGTAACCTTTACCTTTTAACTGCGCAGTTCGCTGAAACACCCAAAAAGTCAGACTTTGTTATAAAGTAATAGGCAACCTTACCTAATAGTGTGACAAAAAATAATTCGAATGTATGTTGCAAGAGGGGTCGCGCGATAAGGGCCCACGTTAGGACTTGATGAATTCGCGTCGAGGATTAGCCCTTACAATATGAGCACAATTTCACAAATGCCAAGGGTCTAAGGTTGACAAATGCTGGCGTGAATGTCTGACAATTTATTTGTGGTAACCCATCTCCGTACATTTCCTAATAAAAATGGTAATATGAAGTAATTTAATAGGTTTATGTGCAGTCTCGTGTAAGTTACAGGAACTCCGTCGCTGGATAAACACTTTGAAGGAGATAATTTGAAATTTAAATGGATTCAGTGGCCGTCTTGTAAGCTGTGATATGACAAACTGTATTAGAATTGAATTAAATATGATCTAGTTTGCATTTTCTTAAGGGTTTTGTTATTATGATTAGCTAATGGGTTGCTATGACCTCATTATCACATACGTAGTCAACAAAATTACCTGTCTATTAGACTGAGAGTGGTATCCTGGACCACATTTTCTTGGAATTTATTGGGATTTGGAACTGGTATGTTATTACTTGGACCATAAAAAAACATAATTATACAATTACATTGTACTACTTATTTTTCGATTTTCTTTTTCTTGACTGTACTTAATCTTTATATTTATATTTTAGATTTTTATGAAAGTTAGTACCTAGTCGAAAAGTCTGACTATCCCCGCTACTTAGATGGTTACGGGATTATGGCACATATCGCAGAAAAATGCTATAATGTGTCGTCGTAGAAATGACAAAAATTAACCAGTAATGCATATTTTCAACCTTTCTGATTTGATTGATAAATTATTGCCATTTGAATCGGAAGCTTTTCGATTTGTCAGTTATCTACTTATACGTTAGAGGCACAGATTATAATGTAAACAATTCAAAAATTTATAGCTGAAAATGAACGCGTGGCGATTTCCATGAGAAAATACTATCATCATATTTACACATGTTTAAGCAAATAAATTATCTTTATCTTTAACAAGTTGTATTGTATTTTGTTTTAAATACAATGGACCTTGTTTTTATGTCAATAAGTTCACGCTCCGCTCATCATTATAATAAGATACGATTTCAAAAGCTTGTTAGATATTATGAAAATAAGTACCTAAAGCGATCAAGGAATTTAATGGAGATGGTAACAGGGTGAAATTGGATTTCGGTTAGGTGATTATTATCAAACGACTCTCGAGTCTTTTCGTTTTGGTTCACAACAAACGGTATACTTGCTTAACGAATGTAAAAGAAGTTAATAGTATAATGTGGTATTTATACAGGTTTTTTAAGTTGTTTTATTAGTTATCTACACCTACTTATTTGTTTCTACATGCCTGCGTCAACCGAGGTCCGTGCAAAAGTAAAAACTACATGTTACCTCATGGATTTTAAAAACCAATTTTACAAGAAGCTGTGTATAATTTTGGTCAAAATAAATATTTATTTATATGACCTACTCAGAACGTTTTCGTTTCAATCTTTGCAATCGATGACAACAAAGAATTATCGAAAAATCGGTTGACGATTGGCAGTCGATAAAAAGGGAAAAGTGGGACGGGTCGTGTGACCGCGGTTAGTTGTCTCGAGGGATTGGCGGGAAACCGATACAGATGCTTACCGATGGTTTTGCAGCTCGAATCAATGTTTCTAATCAAGCTAACTTTTAGATTATGTTACGACTAGTATGACTATTGACTTTTGACCATATAAGTAAGTGTGGGAAGTTATCTTTACAAACTGAGAAGGTATTGGAAAAACATGTTTTTATTTTTCAAAAACCTTCTTAGTTTGCCTGACATATTTTGAGTGTAATCATATTATTATAGGTAATAAACATTTATTCATACAACTATGTACAAGCAGGTATATACAAAAAAATACAGATGAAACAGCTAGCTATCTAAAGACCGTTGCAAACGATCTATAGATAGCTCAACTGATCCAGATTACTACCAGGCGGAAGCGTTCCCAAAATACTGGCCGCATTGCCACATAATAATATATAATTATATTATTAAACAAGTTTAATGCGATAACTTTCATGATTAAATAAAAATATTGATATTCATATATTGGAATAAGATGCAGTTTTTTCATTTAAGTACGCATCGCATAACTTATTTTGAGTGACAGTATTTTTATACAAAATTATATAGTAATATTATATAAAAAAGGTGTTAAAGGTAAAGGTATAAAATAATAGATTTATATACAACCACTGTAGGCACTTCGTCACTTTACTACAAGATCGAGTACTTTCGAAAATCAACAGAGAACTGCGCACTGCCCGACACTTTAAGCCACATAACCGCTAAACAAATCATAACCATGGTTGGTCGAGTTGAATCACGCAAGTAATCTCTACAAAGTAAGTAAAATACGGCTTTTATATTTTGAGCAAGCAGTGTTTTGAATGTGCATACATCAATAAAAAAATAAATATAGCTAGACATTTTTTCACACAACGTCATCTAGCCCCGAACTAAGCATAGCTTGTACTATGGGAACTACATAACTGATGTAATACTTTTTTTTTTTTTTTGTAAATACATACATAAAAATACCAAGACCCGAGACAAATATTTGCGGATTATACAAACATTTGTCCCGCGGCGGACCGTGAATCGAACCCGCAACCTTCTGCGTCTCAGGCGGGCCTTCACACAATGCGCCACAGAGGTCGTCAACAATTATAACATTTAACATAACATTATATTATGATTACAAAAAATCTACTATTATATTAAAATTACGGAATCTATTTACAACAAAACATACAGTTTATTGTACCAATGTTTAAGAACTTACTGATTTACACTAACATCGTATCTTATCGTAAATATTGTTCAAACAACGAGGGTAAATTAATTCCCTTACCTCCGAACATGCTAGATCATTAACCACCCCAATCAAACCAACCGCGGAGATGCCGCATTAAATAATTGAATATCGACCTTCCTACTGAAAAAATGTTACTTTGAGAGCGGGAATTCAACTGTTTGTCATAAAAATAATTGGAATAATTGGCATACAATATTGGTGTAAAAAAATATCATTTTTTTCAACCGATGAAGTGTACAGAGATCCCCAATTCAATTTACTTTCAGCGTGGCAATGCGGCCAGTATTTTGGGAACGCTTCCGCCTGGTAGTGATCTGGATCAGTTGAGGTATCTATAGATCGTTTGCAACGGTCTTTAGATAGCTAGCTGTTTCATCTGTATTTTTTGTATATACCTACTTGTACATAGTTGTATTTACTTTGTAACAAATGTATACTTATATTTTTTTACATCACTAAAACGACAAACAAGCTTACGGCCCACCTGTTGATAAGCGGTTACATTTATGTATAAACATTCAGGCATAAAGTGCCGATTTATTCAACTTGACTCGGAGATATTTACTCGCTTCGGTTCAATCATTGCTATTACAAAATTAAATGCAAAGATTTTGATGGATGTTCGGATTTTTGTTACTAAAGATATCCGTAACGATTTGGAACGTGACTTAAGATAACACAGGCTACCTACTTGTTATCTCAATTCAATTTCATGTTATGTTTTTATTTCATATCTTTTTACGTAAAATATAACAGCGTTTTATAAAACTAAACATTATTTGATTATTGTTTTACATATTTTAATTTATATCTGAGCACCATGCGGGCAAATCCGTAGATAGAGGCTCGTTTTTGACAACAAGCGAATCATTATTACGGACAATTTAAAACCGATAATAGGTATGTAAGCAGGCGCCACTTTACTAGGATTTCGGTCAAATTGTGACCTCCATTAACAATTTTCTGGCTGAATAATCCAGTACAAATTCAGGCAAAATCTGCCGACAACGCTAAACCGATATTATGCAATGGCTGTAACTAAATTTCGGCTTCGCATTATCGCTTATTTCCGTGCACTTTCATTTAGATTGTATTATTATCTAGCTCAATATTTGATTCCTCGTGGAGGCGTTGAAATGTTTCCAGTTTTCATATATATATATAATTGCCGCATATTCACTGTATCACACCAAAACTACAAAACTGATGGTGTATTGTTTTTTGGACATTACAAAAACAAACAAATAAACATCATCAGATACATTCATGACCTGTGTGGCGCAGTGGGCGAAGGCCCACCTGAGACGCAAAAGGTTGTGGGTTCGATTGTTCGAGACAAATGTTTGTATCATCTGCAAGTATTTGTCTCGGGTCTGAGTGTTTTTTATGTATAATATGTATGTATTTAAATTTGTATGATTGATTTCCAACAATAACTTTAAGACTAAATTAAAATCATGGCTTGTCGAGAGGGCGTTCTATAACGTGGAGGATTTTATAGGGAAAATTCTATGAGCACCTTGGACTAGTAAAAATTATATAATATGTTTAATAAATAAATTGTATCTACAATATTAGATTATATTAATTTTAATACACAATTTTGCGTTTATTTTTTTATATTTTTCATTTAAATATTTTCTTTTATGTTAATTGACTGACATTTTTATTTACCAATAAATTGATTATTCTGATACATTTAAAGCACTTTTTTTAATTTTTTCAGTCACTTATTTCATCTTCCTTTTTTATACTTAATAAAAACCTGGAAAATATCGGCGACGACGAAACACGAACAAATGTAGCGCAAAGTGAAACATCGAAACAATGAATTGTAATAAATGTTAGCATGAGAAACGAAGATGGGGAGAGATGATGGAACGCCTGCCATTTGAGTCGACTAGTATGAAAAATATTCCCGGTGATCTTGTTTACATTGACAACTTAATCCGTGCCGAGCGAAGTATACGGGACGATTTTTTACGCTGTGCTGAGCTCCCATCTGCTCAGGGCTGCCTCTGTCTAAATTACAACAGCTATTTATATGCTATTTATAAGTCCCCACATTTAGGGAGTGAGAGTCTAGGTTTAAGCCAAATATGTGTAATGCGTTGTATTGTGATTATCACATACGATTATTATTTATGTAATTAAGTGGAAATAATATTTCATTTGGGCATTGCGTAAAAGTAGTTTAGAACAAAGATAAAAATAAAGTTACCATTTATATTAAATTGTTTCTGTCTGTTTTTATTTTTCGTAAAATAGAGGCGGCTGCTAAAAATTGCTCAAATATATGTTTACCGTTTTTAAGACTCTAAAATCAAATATATTAATGTAGTGAAAATACCATTAAGTGTTTCCAATGAAGTGATCTACATAGGGACATATTGAATTTTACAACATTTTGTGTAGTTTTTTTTGTTTTTTAATAAAACACTAGAGAAATTATACAAAAATGAGCATGGGGTTTTAATCTTCACTTTACCTATTCAAAGAATTTACCTATTCAATAAAAAAAATGAAAACAACATTTTCAATAATACAGCTATAGTTTATGTTATAAAGATTTTTGAATTATTTTTTAATAGTAGCTACATTCACTTCAATAAAAGAAAAATAAAAACCATACATTTTTCAAACATTTTTTCTATGGACGGCGGAATAGAAGATGCTCTGCCGAAAATATTCAGTCGGCCGCGGCTATTGGAGCTACTATTACTATAACCTAATCTGTGTCTTACAAGAGAGGTCTTGCAGCGTCGTCGCGTAAAAATTGGTAAGTATATTTTCGATAAAATTATATTTACTTTGTTATTGGCGACAAATAATTGTTTAAGTTTAAGTAAAAATCGTTTTAACGTACTCTGAAAGGACGACTGAGACGCAGTAGGTTCCTGGTTTGATTCCCGCCGCGGCACAAATGTTTGTATTATCTGCAAATATTTGCCTCGGGTCTGGGTGTTTCAGCCCCTTGAGGGGCGAAGAAACTTCACCGAATACCTAAGAATATTCTTAGATATTCGAAAAAATCAGAAAAAAAACAAAGTTTGGATATTTAGATGTTTGGACTTTCTTTGCTTGATATCTGTAATGGCTCGAACAATTTAAATTAAATTAGGAATAGGTATAGTTGACCTAGAATAAGATTTAGGTACACAATAGCGTACCTATGTCTTATTTACTATTTACTATTTTTTAAGCCATGGACAGAGGCTATTCAAATAAATATAACTTTTCCCTCAGCGTGTCCTGTATACCCTGTCATTGGAGAAATACATAGAGCTGGCTAATAAAAGTACCTTCCCCATTCATAAATCAAAAGTGAGATGGGGCATTATATAATTAGAATGAATAAACATTTTAATAAAATGAAAATGAATTTAAACAAACATTTTTTTTTTGCGAGACTTTGAAATGTATATGTGTCGCTCGTAGTCACTTGTCAGATGTAATTTTATTATCCGAGAAATAATAATATTACGTGTCGCTAGTAAGAGGGTTTCATGTTATTTTATTGTGAGTACATTAATTTCTTGTAACGGAATTTCTTGTAATTCTGTGTGGGACGCACACATTCTATACGAAGGGAAGTTTTAGGAGTGTTAAAACGTACGTAAGATTTTGTTTGTTTGTATCCAAAATGGATTATAATACAGTTTTTTCACCTTCGTTTTTAAATGACTTTAAGGTTGGCTTTGAGATATTTTTATTGATAAAAGTAACAGGGAAGCAGCCTGTATACTTGATATGTAAACGATGGAAACAAAGTCAGGGATATTATTCTATAATTAGGTTATTTTGTATGGTATTGTACAAATGCGTTTTTTTATAATAATAATACAATTTAACTCTATGAATTATCTGTTAGCTTTCTAACACGGATATCCTCATCTCGGACTTTGTTACCATTAACCCCATGTATTTACATGGGGTGATGATATACGTAGAAGAACTAATGTAAATATATAAAGCTCAGTTAAAGTGGGTATGAGCTTGCAAAAACAACAACTGCAAGGGAAGAAAGGAATTCTAATGGCGTTCATGAACTGAATGACACAGTGGAAGGCCTCACACCCGACGGAGAAAAAAATATAAAGATCTTTATGGCACTCTTTGGGGGAGAGTGGGTTTCTACAGTCTGTTGATGATGATGATGAACTAGCATGATCTACAAGCACCATCCCTATCGTATGGTAAAAACGGCATGCAAGAATCGAATCCACTTATCGGCCAGGAGCACAGAGCTTAAAATTGAAATTTGATAAATCACATCGGCCTGGCGTACGTTACGTAACTTAGTTATGATTTTTCCAATATTGAAAAATATGATACTATAAATTCATTGAGGTTTTTCTATACTTACTTAAAAACCATATATAACACATATATCTTCATCATCATCATCATCAGTCTTGTCTTGCTCTTTTACCGACGTCTTATAATGTGTACATGTATTTATATATGTTTATATACATATGTACTAAGTCTGTAGGTAGGTATATATCTTAACAAATTTATTATAAATATATGTATGTTGTAGTCAATATTCTCATATTATCCTCCATGCAACATTTGTCTGGAAGAGATCGCTTCTAAGCAATAAGACCGCCCATTATACTTTCTTAATAATAAGAAGGTAGAAGAAGAATTGTTTATTAACCTTACACCTAGCCGAGAGCCGCTCCACAATACGTTTGCCCAGACGCGGTCTCCACTCAAGAACTCGTTTACCTCTACGATTGTTGGTTCTTTGGCATATATGACCAGCCCATTGCCACTTAGTCTGCTTATCTTCTAAGCTTGTCCATGACTTCCGTTCTCTGTCGGATAACATCATTAGGGATTTTATCCTTCAGAGAAACCCCGAGCATAGCCCATTCCATAGCTCGCTGTGCAACCTTGATCTGGTGGATTAGCCCACGAGTGAGTTTCCACGTCTCGGCAAGTTATTACGGGTAGGATGCGCTGATTGAAGACTTTAGTCTTCAGGCATTGTGGTATACATATACATAATAAATTTATATTAAACATTGCCTAACTAAGCAATAAAACCTATCTAAAAATAATCTGCGAAAACAGACAAACCGCATTGCAATCCGATAAGTCGTTTTGGAGATAAATGTTAAAGACAAACAAACGAACAAAATAACCTCTAAGGCAAACGCATATACGTCCCCGGTAAAAGCAGTATTTTTTTTTTAACTGACCTACCCGTACATGGCCTACGCGACGGTTATAAAATATGCCTTTGTGTTATTCTAGGTCACGACCTAGTTCTAATCTGAATTTCATCCGAATCGGTCTGCCGTTATGGATATCCTCAAACATCATTATCATTATCATCAGCTCATCAAAACGCACCACAAATTTAACAATTATGCAATCTTACAATGAGATTGAAAGCATTCAAAAATACTTTGATGATTGTTTTCGACTGATCCACTACTGGACATAGCTATCTCCCAATAGGTACGCGCAATCATCAATTTTTTTTGCGTTTTTGTTGACGTGAAAGCCTAGCCTATGCGCGCTGTACTGTTTGTTTTCCCTCTACGTTAAACTATAAAAAAACTATTAAACTCTACGGTAAATCTTTCAAATATAGGGTCTATTAATCTGTATTGTATCAGATTAACTGCACTTAAATCCAGAATGAAATGGTGTCAGGAATGTCTGTGGCCTCAGTCAGATAAAATTCACAGTCGAACCAAGCGAGGAATTTCGCAAAACACGGAAAATCCAATTTATTTCAGAATTTTAATGTGACTGTTGATTTCATCAATTCACTTTTCCACTGAGTCTCCTGGTACATTGGAAGGGTATTTCTGAAATAGTTCCTTCATAACCAGGGACTATCGATGTTGAAGATGTAACATTGATTTTCCATTATTGAACTCCCGGTAAATAAAGTATTCAACGTATTATATACAGTAGTGAATATATTAAAGCTCCTGACGAAACCACACTGATGTACGAGTGGCCCGGCCCTCCTGACTCCGTCATAATAAAAAAAACTCCCAGACCCGAGACAAGCATTCATTTCAGATCATACATACATACATATGTCTCGAGGCGGGAATGGAACCCGAAAACCTTCAGCGTCTCAGGCGGATCTTCGCCCACTGCGACCTCTGTGTCGCGACTAATATATAGTCTTCGTTATAATATTTTAAGTATCAAATGAATATTAATTGTATTTATGTATATTTATTAAGTAGGTGTGTATTTATGAATAATTTGGATTTTTTCGGTAGCCAGCCGTTTCTAATAATAATAATCCATACCTACTACATTATTATTATTTTGTATAATGTAGTGTCATATGTACCTTTTTTATTTAATTAAAGATTTTATTTAAGATTAATGTTAAAAACTAAGCATTCTTACACCAATTAAGCTGCCGCTAATAGTAACACTATATAAATAATTTTGAAGACGGTAGGTACTTCTTAAACTAGGTTACAACAGAAATGAAAATAAGTAGGTACATATTCCATTACCTGCATGTTAAATGAGGGCCACTTGTTTTTTAAACATATTAGCTGATAACGAAAAGATGTCACATTCAGAAAACTGTTCATTGTGGTACCTTTGAGGTAGGCAGGTAGAAAATGTAAAAAATAAATAATTATTTTACCTATAAGTTGACAATAAATCGGTCTCATTATGAAACGAGGTATAAACTCGAGTTCTCTCAGAACCACTAAACCTTTAAAGGTTTAAAGAGTATTATTGCAAATCGACTAAGATCTACAATTTAAATATAAAATAAAACCACGGGATGGCCCTTTGATTAAAAAAAAAGTCAAAACAAAAAAAAAAGAATGAAATAATTTTGATTGGCTACCAAAAGAAAGTAGGTTCTCAAAATGAGGTTGAAGAGGAAAGAATATAAATAAACTAGGTGACCGCCTGGTTTTCTTAGCATTTATCTGTAGTCAAACCTTTTTTTGAAATGTCTGTTAAATAGACTGTCGGCTATTTTATTTTAACTTTAATATTAAACCTTGTTTCCTTTGAGCATCAATTTGTCTTGAAAATCTTAAAGATAAACCACCGATTTAAACCACCTTTTCTAATGATAATGTTTAATATTCATAATTAACTCTTCTGTAGGTTTTTGTAAAAGATCACAGTTTCTTCAATAACTCTTATATATAATGGAAAAGGCTTTTAAGACCGTACCTAAAAATACCTACTTTTTACCGGGTTTTTCTTTACATTTTCGCATTATTTAAGCAGGTGCAAATTCCCGGTCGATTCCCTGTTTGCATGTTCTGAAGATATTTGTTGCGAGTCTGGTTGCTGTGATACCACGGTACTCGAAGTTCCTGATACCCACGACACAGGACATCCTAGTGTGGGTCAGGATGTTTATGTTGGGTGTTTTATTTATTGATTGAAAGAACTATTAGTAAACTAAAAATAACAAAAAGCGGGGACCTTTTCTTAGGCAACAGTATAACGATCGAACTGAAAGGGACCGCACAATCCCGAGAAATGGCAACACACAACGTCAATCTCACTTTCTGTTCTGCGGTATAGTGAATAATATATACGCAACACGTGTCCCGTGTATTTTTACACTACACATCTTGATCAAGAATTCAGTAGCGTCAAGCCAGTCGCCGAAGTTAGATATTTTTTGTCTATGCCTTGGTTTCAGATATTTTATTTTGTGTAAGAAACTCTTATTTTCTGAGAATGTCTTACCACAAAATCTTTCATCTACACAATGTATGCAACACAGACGTGTCAATTATAAACGCGTCCTAGCATTATTCAGCTAAATTGTTTTCTGCGAATTTCTACGGATGTCGACTGATTAAGACATATAACTAAGCCCTGAGTTCACCAACAAAATAAACGGGCGGTCAAGTCTAATCATTGATAATTATGACCGAGTCTATGGAAACGTACGTCAAAGAGCTTTGATTAGGACCTAACCGCCCGTTATTGTGTCGGTGAACTCGAGACTTAGTTGGATGTTCCAGTCTATGGCACCCTTGAAAACGAAACCATAAAAACTCTTTCCCTGTGGCTAAATTCATAAATTTTACTTTTTGGATAGTAATTCATGTAAGTACCTAATATTGTACCAGAATGCACTGAATTCTATTTTGCTTTCCTACACATCTGGTAAAAAAACAATTCTTCATCACCTTCAAATAAAAGCAATACCTCTCAATTAAAAACACGACCTTTATGAGTATAACGATTTAACCCCAATTACACGAATTCTTTTGTTTAACCAATTAACAGAGATAACAGTGCTATATGCATCACTAATTAAGATAACGAACGTGCGACATGGTAAATTCATAATTGGTAGCGCAATTCTAGATCACGCTTATTAGTTAGGCAGGGTTAGGTTGGTTAAGACGTATGTTCATGTTGGGTCGCTAGAAATATGGGTCATATGTAAGATCGCGTAAGGTTGATAACATTACACGTCTCTAAATAATTTTGAGTGTAAAAGTTGCTGTCTGTGAAGAAGCTAAAAAACTATCATAATTGCAACGTTTTATAAATTGAATAACTTTGACTTGGTTTACTGTGTGTTAGAGATGAGCGCAAACTACATAAAACTATTAAAAGCTTTTTACGTGGTTTATGATAGTGGTTGAAAATAATTATCGTTGTTAGATTACTTTTTCGTTGTACATAAATCCATACAAAGCTTTGTTTACAAAAACAAAGCTATATTAGGTTTTTAATGGCTAAAAATCCTTATAATTTTTGTTGCATTTATAATAATAATAATCAATTCATAATAATCCCGCAGGGCGCGCCTGTGGCGAGCTTTCGGCGCGTGGCGACAACGCGGAGCCCCTGGGGTCGACAGAGACCCTTGACCCTCGGCTTGCCTTAGCCGGCCGGTCGCTGGAGGTGCAAGAGCGGAACCTATGCTCCAAGGATGGAAACGATGAAGGCTAAGGCACGGAGTTGCGTTTAGTTAAACTGCAGAATACCTCTCGACACCCTTTAGCCATTCACAGCAATGTTGCCCCTACGCTGCCTATCGTTGGCGGCACTTATGGGACCCGTTAGTCATCAACTGCTTCGGCTCCATTTATGCCTTGTAAAGGCTCCAGGCGCCTGAGATTTTTAAATAACGAGAGATAATATAATAACATTCTAATTATCTAATAAATTTTATTTTATTGTATGACGGAGCAGAAGCTCCAAGGTGGTCTTTAAAAAGTGTGACGTCAGCAATGCTAACGTCACTATCATCACCAGCATGCTGGTCGCTCATAGTTGATGACGAAAGTAAACTCCAGGAGATGTTCTTCAAATTTATTCTTGGTTGTACAGAGGCTTTCAAGGTCTGTACGGTCCGACGGCTCGAGCGAGAATGAATCGTACTCGGTCCGTCGCCCGTATTTATGCAAAAACAAAGACAAAGGCAAGCAACTTGTGCGAACAAGCTAAAACTGCCTGCAAGCATTAATCATTTAAGTTTACAAATGGTTTTGAAGGTAAACATGGTCAAAATAACAACTTGATTACGTAATTACCTAATTGTCATTTGATTACAACAATCAAATGATAACTAGCTATTAACTAATGATTTTACACTGTAATATGACAATCTAAGTGATGATTCGTTAAATAACTCGTGGTTCTGCGCCGATGACTCATTGTAGAAGCAGAATAACGCCTTTGCGCCGATACGGCCATACTGACAGGCGGTGCGTGCTCTGCACCAGCCTTGGGTTGTGATCTTCGAGTGTCTGAAACAATGAAATGGTTTTTCTTTTGAGTAGGTATCTGTTAGCATCTTGTAATGCTTGACAACTTTATTACTAACACCAAAACACATCTGTCTTAGGTGTTGGTTAATGTACTCTGTGGTATTAGTAACATGGAGTGAAGGTGGGTGTACTCTGTGGTACTTGGTGTACTCTGTGGTACTTGGTGTACTCTGTGGTACTTGGTGTACTCTGTGGTACTTGGTGTACTCTGTGGTACTTGGTGTACTCTGTGGTACTTGGTGTACTCTGTGGTACTTGGTGTACTCTGTGGTACTTGGTGTACTCTGTGGTACTTGGTGTACTCTGTGGTACTTGGTGTACTCTGTGGTACTTGGTGTACTCTGTGGTACTGGGTGTACTCTGAGTGTGGTACTGGGTGTATAGGCTCCAAGGATGTAGGAATAGATGTTTGGAAACAAGCTGGTTTACTTAACTTGTTCTGATGTCGCGTCTTATTCTCGCGAGTCTAGGACTCGTCAATCAGATCGTCCAGCTCAGGAGGTAGATAGATGGTCCAGGCTCGTTTAGTTCTGCAGCGGTGCCTTGAGGAGTTTGCGATTCGTCCTCTTCTTCGCCGATACGGCCTTTTGACAGTAATATGACACGGGTAGTCCTGACATGACACGCGTCCTTATGTGTATCTGTAACAAGTAACACAACTGGAGTACACATTCAAGCTCGGCCTAACCTGACTAAAGAGGTGTGAATTCATTTTCAGTACAAAATAAATTACAAGAAAGGATGCCTCAATAGTAATGGCAATAAACTGGCTCTGAATGAAAACTGCGCAAGAATATTTATCTCTTAACGCAGGAGGAACGTCCGTGTCTCGTAACGAGAGAACATTCGGCACCACTATCATCATAAAATGGGAACGACCGACCTGATTGTTTTAACGCACGAACGCCGCCGATTTCGTAGATGATGACCCGCCTCTCGGTTGCTACGCCGCTGCTTCCGATAGCACCACCCGCGGTAGACACGATGGCCCCGCAGCGGTAGCAGGTGACAGCCTTTCTGTTGTCCATCAGGGTTGCAGAAGCTGATGTAGACGATCCGTGTGAAAGCTTGCCTTTTCGCCGATAGCACCACCCGGTGCGGTAGACACGATGGCCCCGCAGCGGTAGCAGGTGTCATCCTTGCTGTTGTCCGTACTTGTGACATTGTATCTTCGAGTGGTTGACACTTGGTTGCCGTTGTAGTTTGGCATGAAGTTGTAGAGGCTTCGATCATGTTTTCGCTTCATGGAATAAGCTTTGTAAGACTTTCTCCTTCTTTTTGGGCTGCTGCTGTTGGTGTTAATGATGGTTGCAGCATAGTTCTCGGCACAGTCGTAACGTGATAGGAAAATGTCCTTGAAGTTTATCCAGGCCATGTCGATGTGAGACACTTCGGAAAGCCACAGTAGATGCGGTAACTTTCAGCGATTTACTAGGGCGATGACCAATGCTCCTCCTTCCAAGTGTTGTTCAGTGAGGAAGGTTTCCACAGTTGAGCACTAGGCACGTGGATTTGCATCGGGCTGTTCAGGGTTGAATTCTGGCAGCGTTATAGTCTTAGGTGGTGTTGCCGGAGATCGCATCACTTCAATCAAGTGAAGAATATTCTGGTTCTGCTGTTCTAGTAACTGCTGCCATTGGGTATCAGACGAATATGGTGCTTGAGCTGATGAGGAACTGGTTTGGATTGAATCCGTGTCCAATCCCACTTCTGATGACGGAGCAGAAGCTCCAAGGTGGTCTTTAAAAAGTGTGACGTCAGCAATGCTAACGTCACTATCATCACCAGCATGCTGGTCGCTCATAGTTGATGACGAAAGTAAACTCCAGGAGATGTTCTTCAAATTTATTCTTGGTTGTACAGAGGCTTTCAAGGTCTGTACGGTCCGACGGCTCGAGCGAGAATGAATCGTACTCGGTCCGTCGCCCGTATTTATGCAAAAACAAAGACAAAGGCAAGCAACTTGTGCGAACAAGCTAAAACTGCCTGCAAGCATTAATCATTTAAGTTTACAAATGGTTTTGAAGGTAAACATGGTCAAAATAACAACTTGATTACGTAATTACCTAATTGTCATTTGATTACAACAATCAAATGATAACTAGTGTTAGAATTATGATTAATAGTTTACCATAAATCGTTAAAGTTATTTTAATTAACGTTACTCAATAATAAAATGTATTTTTCTGGAATTATTGAATTATATAAAATAACGAGACAGGTAATTGATTCTTGTAAAGCGAGCACCACTTTCCTTTATAAAATTGAATTATTAAAAACTAGTTCAGAATATATTATATATTATTAATATATTTTTAATATATTTAAAAATCATTAGGTAAATTATTTAAAAATGATAGAAAGTAAGATTATTTGATTGTAATAAATAAAAAGGTTTGTTGGTAGTTGAAAACGGGTGCTCGGGCAGTCTTGTTAGAGTCGTCGACTAATAAGGTTGTACCTATTAAAGAAAGAAATACAGAGTAACACCCAACAAAGTTATCTTTTTATATTTGTACCCTCTGAATCCTTATATCAGAAGTGGCAAAAATCCATGATGAGCGATGATGAAGAAGAACAAGGCCGTAAAAAGTCTAGGTCTAGACACGGAAAACGCCGTAGGGACCGTGGCACCAGCCCAGATAGCAGTTTTTCAGATACGAGTGGTTCAATAGGCTCGAAAAAGTTGCGAAAAAGAAAAAAAAGGGATCGTCGCCGCCGTCACTATCGAGAACGTGAGTCACGTCGGACGCAGAGATCATCACATAGGAGGAAAGAATCTCGGAGCACACAACGTGGGCAGAAGAAAAGACTTCAATGTGTCGGAGAAAAGCAAAAGGCGAGTTATATTTCCTCGTGTTTTCTTGTAGATAGATATTGCAGTGAATCTTTTTTTTTCCTTTCTATTCCTTTTCGTATTAGTTATTCTTGAAAAATAGTTTTCTTGAATATTAGTTACCTACCTAATTAATTACAAATTAATTTGATGATTTTTTTAATGCGGGTAGTCATATTTTCTAGATTTTTTTTTTCTTCTCTTTGTGGGCTATGATGTTAATTATGCTTGCTTAGTATTTTCAGTTTGTAGTTTACTCGGACTAGAAAGCAAATGAAGATCGTTTTATTCGAAATTACTAATTGCGATAAACTTACAGATGGTAGTTTTGCTTTCTAGTTATGTAATAAAACTAACAAGTGTTATACACCGGGTTGTTCTTTGTTTTTAGATTATACCACAATTGGACAATGATGTGGCAACACCATCGCCGCAAACACCGAGTATGCATAACGAGACCACAGGTGCACAAGCGGGACTTCCATTGACGCCAGTACCTAGAGAGGAGTGTCACCCGCCGTCATCACAGCAGCACTTAAATAAGGAAAGTACTAGTACTATAGTTAATTATGACAAGTCATCACTTCATGTTAATGAGATTTCACAATTGTTACAAGGATTGGTACAGCCAAACACTATAAAGTATGACAAAAACATTATACCTGCTTTTGATCCAGCACAGAAAAATCAAAGAGTAGAAAATTGGTTAGCCAAGGTTAACGAATGTGCACAAATATACAAGTGGACTGATTTACAGACTACACATTTTGCCCTGCCTAAGCTATCTGGCTATGCAAAAAAATGGTATGAAGGACTTCAGACCATTCTTTTGACATGGACCGAATGGCAAGACCGTTTAAAAAGAGCCTTTCCATCTGAAACGAACTATGGGGTGGTTTTATCTGAAATGCTTGAACGACGACTGAAGGTAGGCGAGTCTGTTGATGATTACTATTATGACAAGTTAACATTATTAAATGCATGCGAAATTGTGGGCAAAAAGGCCGTAGACTGTCTTATACATGGCATAGACGATCGGATGATTAGAGCTAGTGCTTCTTCGGCCAGGTATAAAGACCCTGAAGAATTATTTAAATTTCTCAAAGATCTAGGTAAAGAAAATAGTTTGAGATTACCTAAGAAACCGGTTAGCGTTCAGGATATAGTATGCTTCAAATGTCACAAAGTAGGGCATCGGAGTAATCAATGTCGTAGTAATATTACAGGAACCGTTAGTGACCTAACTTGCTACAATTGCAAAGATAAGGGGCATTTATCTAGTACTTGTTCCAAGCCTCGAGTAAAATGCGAACATTGCAATCGTTTCGGGCACACATCAGATGTATGTTTCAGCAGATCTCAGAGTAATCGTTATCAAAACTTAAATAAGCCTGCCGAGAAGAAAACTATGTTTACTCATACCACTAATACAGATTCTAAGTATCACAAACAGGCTTTGATTAATAGAACTATTGACATTAAATGCTTTGTAGATTTTGGAAGCGATGTAACACTCATTAGCAAGGATATTGTAGAGAATAATTCATTGTCAAAATCTGAAAATGATTTGCCCAACATACGGGGATTTGGTAACTCTTCATACACCCCACTAGGAAAAACTAAAATAAATGTGAGTCTAGGTGAAGTTTCAGCCGAAATTGATGCGTATATAGTAGAGCCTTCATTGCTGATTGAACCTATGTTGATAGGTCAAAATTTTACGGAGAGGCCTGATGTGCTTATCGTCAAAACCTATGATCGGTTAGATATTCTTAAACGAGATTTACCCAAAGACTTAGCTAGTTTATTGACGGAAAGCGAAGTTAACGATAGGGTTGTTCTAAGGATAAAAGCAGACACTAATATTGACAGACTGAATTACGTAGGATGTGCAGTTGATAAAAAATTAAATTGCGATATTTTAGTAGAAAACAGCGTAAGACATTTTGAAAATGTGGAATATTGTGTGATGGGAGGTTTGTATAGCATGAATGAAGGCGAGTGCAAGGTTGCAATTTGTAATCTTTCTGAACAAACACTGCCTCTTAAAAAAGGCGCAGTGTTAACGAGAGCCAATAAGATCTCTGCTGTTGAGTCTTCTCAAAAAGCACATATTTGTAACAGAATACTCGATCAATCAGCATTAACGCCTATAGTTAGAGATGAAGTAAAAATTAACACAAATCTAACCCCAGACCAGACGAATAAGGTATTGGATTTGTTAAATAGGTACCGAACTTGTTTTGCGCAAAATCTTTCAGAACTGGGGTGCACAAATTTAGCCGAAATGACCATAGAATTAGATGATCAAACCCCTGTTGTACATAGACCATACCGCTTAAGTTATATTGAAAGAGAGATTGTTAGGGATATGGTTAAGGAACTAATAGATAATGACATTGCTGAGGAATCTAATTCGTCGTATGCAAGCCCGATAATACTTGTAACAAAAAAAACGGGAGGATACCGATTATGTGTAGATTTTAGGGCGCTTAACCGTAAAACAAAGAAGGATCATTTTCCCATGCCTAGAATCGACGACCAATTAGATATGCTCAATGGAAATAAATATTATTCAAACTTAGATCTTGTTAGTGGATATTATCAGATACCGATTCATGCGGACTACAGGCACCTCACTGCATTTATAACGCCGGATGGCTTATATCAATTCAAAAAGATGCCTTTTGGTTTAGTAAATTCTCCGGCTATTTTTCAGCGCACAATCAATAAGGTGTTGGGTAATTCTCGGTTTAGTTCGGCCCTAGCTTATATGGATGATATATTAATACCAGGAAAAGATTTTGAAGAAGAACTAGAACGGTTAGAAAACTCGTTTAAATTATTACAGAGTGCAGGATTAACGCTAAATATGAACAAATGTAACTTCTTCCAAGAAAACATTGAATATCTAGGTTATGAAATTAGCGAGAAAGGAATTAGACCAGGGAAAGACAAAATAACTGCAGTAGAACGATTTCCTACACCTCAAAATGTCCATGAAGTGAGGCAATTCATTGGTCTAGCCAGCTATTTCAGGAAGTTTATTGAGAATTTTGCAACTATTGCTCGACCACTTACAGACTTGACTAGGAAAACTTCTCCTTGGCAGTGGGGGTCGGATCAAGAAAAGTCATTCACACAACTCAAAAATGCTTTAATTGCACGACCGCTACTAGGAATTTATGATCCCCAAAATGAAACTTACTTACATACTGACGCAAGCAAGTGTAAGCGTCATAACCAGTGTTGACTAAAAGTTGTAGCTTTTAATTTAAAAAATCATGGTTGTAGGAAGTGTTTGCGTAGTTTAACGTTTGATTTTACGATATTTATGTTTAATTGCAGAAAGTTACTGTAACCTTACCTTATTAATTGTTATTCACTTTTGTACAATCACGAAATAGACGAAATAATATGTTTGTATTTAAAATGTAATGTAATTGACTTGATACCCTTATTGGTGCAACAAACCAGTTTTTGTGAAAAATGTGGGGGTAACAGAACCTACGAGTAAGCTATAGTTAGTCGAGCCGGCATTCACATTCGAGACGGCGAACAGTAAACTGGTGCAAACCATAGGCCTTTAAAACTGTAATTGTGATACATAAAATCTATATGAACTGACTGATTGTTTCTTCTGCATCTTCGGCCCTACCTGATTTGAAGTTCTTTTAAGTCAGAAGTGGGATTCAAGTGTACAAAGTCTGGGCTACATGGATGGTGACGAGGAAGTAAGACCGCCGGTGGAAGCTGAAGCAATGCCCCACCCGGTACCAACCATCAACGTTGATCGTGGACGGAGTAGGACACGGAATTCTGGACGACATGTTTTACGTACACCACCCAGCAAACATCTAAACTCAAGAAGGCAATACTCTGAACGAGATACTACACCACCAGCTGGAAGGCGGAACAGAAGTCGTAGTCGTTCTTTGATTTTGCACTCACGAGGAGATCGGAAAAGGGACTATGATGGCGACCAGGGAGCGTCGCAGCACCACAGCGGATTCAGCGGGCCTGGAGATCCTCCTGACGATTCTACACGTGAGTTTATGTCTCAATTTACAAAGGTTTTGAATAGTTTTGCAACATCTCGCAACACTCGGGAGAATTTTTCCAACACAAATGTTGTGCCTGAATTTGACCCTTCTTTAAAAAACCAAAGTATTAACAATTGGATTACTAAGGTTAATGAATGTGCTACAATTTATGAATGGACGGAACGACAGATAGTACATTATGCACTGCCAAAACTTGTAGGGGTTGCGAAAAAGTGGTACGAGGGGCTACCTACACTTCTATTTTCTTGGAGTGAGTGGCAAACCAAACTTAGATCTGCTTTTCCTTCAGAAGAAAACTACGGACAGATGTTGACAGATATGTTAGCAAAAAGAGCGAAGTTTGGTGAGTCACTCGAGGAGTACTATTACGAAAAGGTAGCTTTTCTAAACCGCTGTGACATTTTAGGTAAAAGGGCGGTAGAATGCATTTTACATGGAATAGACGATAGGTCAGTACGTTTAGGTGCAGAAGCAGCGCAATTTAATGATCCAGATAAATTGTTATCATATTTACGTAACGTAAAAACAGTAACTTATAGGAATTTTAATTCCGGGAATAAGAGGGTTCGAGTTGAGTCAAAACAGGGCAATTTTGCGAATGCTTCAAATAATCTGAATATAAAGGTGCGGTGCTACAATTGCAAGCAGGATGGGCATCTAGCAGCAAAATGCCCCAAACCTCTTAGGAAATGCGCTAATTGTTCTTTAGTTGGGCATGTAGAGTCTGAATGTTTTCGTAACAAAAAGAACGTAAATGGTGAGGAGAAATCGATTTTAGTAATCAATGATTCTGTTAGAAGTATATGTTCAAACAAGTATGTACAGAAAATAAAAATAAATGGACATGACACAGTTTGCTTTGTTGATTTAGGTAGCGAGTTGACATTAATACAAGAAAGTGAGGCTAAGAGAATATTCCATAAAATTGATAGTTACACTAGTCATCCAATGGTAGGATTTGGAGGAGCTATCGTTAATTCTCTTGGTTCATCCATGGCCCAAGTACAAATTCAAAATGTATCTTCTACAGTTGCATGCGTAATTGTGCCAGACCAATTTCTAAAGTACCCCTTTTTATTAGGTCAGACGTTTACTGAACAACCGAATATCCAAATCCTCAAAACTGAAAAAGATCTAATCTTTAGTACAAGCTATGACGTAGAAAAGGTACCACATAAACTTTTGCAGTTACGTTTAACTAGTGATGTCACGATTAAAGGTCTGTATTTAGCGGAAATAGATTGCGGCTCTAGTTTCGATGGAGATATTTATGTTCGCTCTAGTTATAGGGGGCAGCCGGGTAAAGAGTATCAGATAGAGGAAGGTATTTATAGATTAAAGAACGGTAAAGGTGAAATTTTGATAAACTCTCTCGGCACGCAACCAATAGAAATGAAGAAGGGTGAACTGATTGCTCGGGTGGAAATTGTTCTTGAGTCATTCGGATTTTGCGAAGTAAATAGAATAGAACTAAAAGACCCGCCTAAACCATTTACCTTGCAAAATTTAAATATCGGTGATATTTCGGATGGTCATAAACTGCAACTTTTGGATCTTGTGAATTCTTATCGGGATTGTTTTGCAACATCATTAAACGAGTTAGGCTGTACGGATTTAGAGAAAATGAATATTGAATTAAATGATGATCAACCAATAGTATACCGGCCGTACAGGTTATCACAAAAAGAAAGGCAGGAGGTTCAAGGCATGATAGAAGAGTTGAGTGATGCTGGTATGATCAGGGAATCAAATTCACCGTACGCTAGTCCTGTTATTTTAGTAAGAAAAAAAACTGGAGATAAACGTCTTTGCGTGGATTATAGGGCGCTAAATAGAAAAACGATTAAACAGCATTATCCTCTTCCCTGCATGGAAGATCAAATGAACAGATTGTCAGGAAATAAATATTACTGCACATTAGACTTGGCTAGTGGGTATTATCAGTTAGAGTTGACAGAAGAAGCAAAGCCCAAAACAGCTTTTGTAACTCCAGATGGCCAATGGGAGTTTAATAGGATGCCATTTGGTCTGGCTAATGCACCAGCCGTGTTTCAAAGAACTGTAAACAAAGCATTGGGTCGGCTGCGCTTTAGTACTGCTGTAGCTTATATGGATGATGTTTTGGTACCTTCTAAGACAATTGAGGAAGGATTACAAAAGTTACGACAAATCCTAGAAAGATTAAGAACTTATAACCTTACACTAAAACCCAGTAAATGTTACTTTTTTCAAACATCTGTTGACTTTCTGGGATTTGAGGTAACTTCTGATGGTATAAAACCAGGTCAAAAGAAAATCGAAGCAGTACAATGTTTTCCCACTCCAGGAAACATTCATAACGTCCGTCAATTTTTAGGGTTAGCAAGTTTTTTTTAGAAAATTTGTAAGGAATTTTGCCACTATAGCTAAACCACTTACATTCTTGTTAAAAAACAATGTTAAGTGGGACTGGGGCAGTGAACAACAAAAAGCCTTCGACGAATTAAAAGAAAAATTAGTTGCTAGACCTATTTTAGCGCTCTATGACCCATCCCTTGCAACTGAATTGCATACCGATGCTAGTAAGTGGGGCATAGGAGGTATTTTACTCCAGAGACAGGATAGTGGCGATTTAAAACCAGTGGCTTATTATAGTCGTCAAAATTCACCAATCGAGCAACATTTTTCAGCTTACGAACTTGAGACTTTAGCCGTAATAGCCTCGCTTGTAAAGTTCCGACCATACTTGCTCGGTATGCCGTTTACGGTCGTAACTGATTGTAATTCTTTACGCGCTACCTTTATAAAAAGAGACATGATTCCAAGGGTTGCTCGCTGGTGGAGTTTGATGCAAGAATTCGATTGCGATATAAAATACAAATCTAGTCGAGGGATGTGTCATGTTGACGCTCTTAGCCGAAATCCGATATCTGGTAATGTCACGGAGGAAATCGATTTTCCAATTATATTTAATATTTCTGAAGACTGGCTTAAAACAGTTCAGTCAGCTGACAGTGAGATAGACCGGATCAAGAGAGTGTTACTTGATCCTAATAGTAAAAACGTGATGGACATTAAACAAAACTTTTGCATTAAACATAATAATGTTTATAAAATAACGGACAGTGGACTCAGATGGTTAGTACCGAAGGGTGTGCGATGGCATATTCTTAAAGCATGTCATGATGATATTGGTCACTTCTCTATTGAAAAAACAATTGATAAGATTAAAGAAAGCTATTGGTTTCCAAAGATGAAAAAGTTTGTAAAAAAGTATGTACAATCATGCTTGGAGTGCGCTCATAGCAAGACTCCATCTGGAAAAAAGTCTGGCTATTTACATCCTATACCGAAAATTTCTAAACCATTCCATACCCTTCACGCTGATCATTTGGGTCCATTTAATTCAAGTAAGAGCAAAAATAAATATTTATTGGTTATAATAGACTCTTACAGTAAATTCATAATCCTAAAACCAGTCCGAAATACAAAAGCATTTACAACAATAAGAGTCTTCAAAGAGTACTTTGCTACTTTTGGGTGCCCTTTTAGATTAATAACAGACAGGTACTCTACTTTCACCGGTAAAAAGTTCGGTATATTTCTGAGAGATATCGGGGTCAAACATGTAATGAATGCGGTTGCCACCCCACGAGCAAACGGTCAAGTAGAAAGGTACAACCGCACAATATTAGACTCTTTGACAGCAATGAATCACGGACGACATGAATCAGACTGGGATAATAAGGTTTTAGATGTTCAATGGGGTCTAAATAATACAACCAATAAAGGGATAGGTCGTACTCCTGCAGAGGTATTATTTGGACTAAGATTGACTAGTATGGCTGAAAGCGATATACGATCAACTGTAGTAAATGGCGATGAGCAATGCAATATAGATGAAGATTTAAGTGTTATTAGAAGAGAGGTTGACAATCATATTATTGAGACTCAACAGGCACAAAAAGAACGTTTTGATAAGTCTAGATGCCAACCACGAAAATTTAAAGTAGGAGACTTAGTGAGGGTAGAAAGATCAATTTTGTGTCCCGGAAAAAGTAAAAAACTAATGTCCAAGTGTTTAGGACCGTATAA
This sequence comes from Perizoma affinitatum, assembly GCA_961405105.1. Lineage (NCBI taxonomy): Eukaryota > Metazoa > Arthropoda > Insecta > Lepidoptera > Geometridae > Perizoma > Perizoma affinitatum. The sequence goes on from OY560199.1 coordinate 5,592,184, forward strand.
AATTGTTGAAGTATTGAGTAATGACAGGTACACTGTAGAAGACACTCCCATTACTAGGCATAAAGGGAAAGTTTTATACAAAGGTGTACATCCTGTAGAAAAAATACATCCATGGTTGAACTTTAAAAGATCATATGATAGTGATGAAAGTTCTGATGGCTTGGGCAATAGTGTTGAAGATAGTGTGAGCGATGGGGAAACTGCAGATAAAGATTGAGGAATCACTTTTAATTGTTACGACTGACCTTGAAAGCTTTAATGAGCGAAAGAGCAGTTAAACGAGTATGATCGTTGAATGTTAATCATCATTATTATCATGAAATACAATTGTTTATTACTCAATACTAATTCAGAAGAGTCAAATTCTTAGTTTTAATATACAATGAGATGTAGATGAGACGTAAACTAAGGTTTTATAAGAATGTGCAACAAAGGTTGTTTCTTACACAAATTAATTGTATGGATTACATACAAAAACTTGATGAACTCATTTGATCCACGATTTCGCTTATTCCTAGATTTCGTTTATTAGATTTTGTCACTGTCATGGGAGAGAATATGAATAAATAATTATTAAATGAATTAAAAAAAAACTTATACTTATAGTAATGTAGTAATGTAGTAATGTAGTAATGTAGTAATGTAGTAATGTAGTAATGCAGAAATGCAGCAATTCAGCAATGCAGTAATGCAAAAATGTTGATTGATATTGATATTTTGTAAATAATTGTATTGGTTGAAATGAATATAGAAATTTTGAGAACTGCCTAGTTAACTAGTTATTGTCGTATATTATTATAGATTATTAAAGATTAAATGGAATCTTCTAATTTGCGAAGATACATAAATGTATACTGTTGTTTGGGAAAAATATGTATTAAGTTACCTTTTATAATGCTTACTGTATATATATTTTTTTTGTTACACATATTTAATTAATGTTTTATTTTTGTATCACGAGGTCGTGAATGGTAGTCAGGATGGACGAACTTGTAAGCGTCATAACCAGTGTTGACTAAAAGTTGTAGCTTTTAATTTAAAAAATCATGGTTGTAGGAAGTGTTTGCGTAGTTTAACGTTTGATTTTACGATATTTATGTTTAATTGCAGAAAGTTACTGTAACCTTACCTTATTAATTGTTATTCACTTTTGTACAATCACGAAATAGACGAAATAATATGTTTGTATTTAAAATGTAATGTAATTGACTTGATACCCTTATTGGTGCAACAAACCAGTTTTTGTGAAAAATGTGGGGGTAACAGAACCTACGAGTAAGCTATAGTTAGTCGAGCCGGCATTCACATTCGAGACGGCGAACAGTAAACTGGTGCAAACCATAGGCCTTTAAAACTGTAATTGTGATACATAAAATCTATATGAACTGACTGATTGTTTCTTCTGCATCTTCGGCCCTACCTGATTTGAAGTTCTTTTACAAGCATGGTTTAGCAGGCATACTGATCCAAAAAGAAAGTTGTTCAGGTCATTATAAACCTATAGCTTATTTTAGTAGAAAAACAACAATTGATGAACAAAATTATCACGCATATGAACTCGAAACTCTGGCTGTGGTTGTTTCGTTACAACGTTTTCGAGTTTACCTTTTAGGATTACATTTCACGTTGATTACAGACTGTAGTGCTCTGAGAGCGACTTTTACAAAACGTGACCTTATTCCTAGGATAGCACGTTGGTGGATAGCTTTACAAGAGTTTAATTTTGAAATTCAGTATAAGCCCGGATGTACTATGTCACACGTAGACGCTTTAAGTAGGAATCCTCAACCTTGTGAGTCCGAGATTAACCTCGAAATTTTACCTTCGATTTTGAGAATAACCCAAGATGACTGGCTACTTAGTTTACAACTTAAGGATAGTGGACTACAACAAATACGAAAGGTATTAGAAGACAAAGACTATTCAGATATTAAGAAAAATTACGTTCTCAAAAATAATCGCTTATATCGAAATGTTGGCTCTGAACTTAAGTGGGTCGTACCTAAAATGGCTCGATTCCAGTTGTGCAGACGCAATCACGATGACATTGGTCATTTTAGTATCGAGAAGACGTTTAACAAAATGAGTAAGGACTTTTGGTTCCCAAAGATGAAAAGATTTATAAAGAAATACGTTCGTTCTTGTTTAGAGTGCGCTTTTAGTAAAGAACCAGCCGGGCCTAAAGAAGGATTGTTACATCCCATACACAAGGTTGATATACCCTTTGACACTGTTCATGTAGATCATTTAGGTCCATTCGTGAAGAGTTCAAAGGGTCATTCATATCTTTTGGTCTTGGTGGATGGGTTCACCAAGTATTGCTTGTTAAAACCACTGAGAAATTTAAAATCTAATTTGACTATTCGAGCTTTAGAAGACGTTTTCGATACGTTCGGCTATCCAAATAGAATGATTTCGGATCAAGGGTCATCATTTACTTCAAAAGAGTTTAAGACTTTCTGCAATGATTCTAAGATTAGGCATATTCTCAATGCAGTTGCCTCGCCACGAGCCAATGGGCAAGTGGAGAGGTACAATAGGACGGTCTTAGATGCTCTTACAGCTTACACAGATAATTTAGGAGAGAGATTTTGGGATAAAGCATTAGGTAAGTTACAATGGGGATTAAATAACACATTGAACAAAGGAATAGGAAAGACTCCGTCAGAAGCATTATTTGGTGTACAAATGAATAGCAAAGGGGATAACATTTTTTGTGAAATTTTGAATGATACTCGTAAACCAATTGGCATAGATGAAATAAGAAAACAAATAAGCACACACATTCAAAAAGATCAACAGAATCAGAAAGATAGGTATGACAAGGCAAAACTTAAAGCTAGAATTTACAAAGAGGGTGACCTGGTTAAAATACTTAAACCTGTAACAAGTAACGATGGAAAAAGCAAAAAACTTCTTCCTAAATTTTCTGGGCCTTTTCGCGTAAGCAAAGTTCTTGAAAATGATCGATATGTGGTTTCAAGTATAGAAGGGACCAAAATTACACAAAAAGGCTACAGTAATATTTGGGCAGCAGATCGTATCAAACCTTGGATAACTACTTATAGTAGTGATGATTCTAAAAGTAGTAACACTAGTGATATTGAAGATTCTTAATGCAACGCTATTGTAATGAAGTGTGTGGATCAAAAGCTATAATTTGTAGAATGTATAAATGTAATCTAGGATTGATCATCAATTGATTTAAGTATTTGTTAATTGATTGTTTATAAGAAAGGTTATGTTGAATTTTAATAAAACTGTTTTAAGGAGTAATTATTCTAATTATTTATTTATTTGGCGGGCAGTCTAATGTTGATAGATCCATTGACTGAACTTATGATGAATACTGATGATGGAATTTTTAACAAGAACTATATTTTTATGTTTATTTATTTATATTTTGGCTGGCAGTCTAATGTTGATAGATCCATTGACTGCACATAGGATGAATACTGATGATGGTTTTTGTATTTTGGCTGGCAGTCTAATGTTGATAGATCCATTGACTGCACATAGGATGAATACTGATGATGGTATTTGTATTTTGGCTGGCAGTCTAATGTTGATAGATCCATTGACTGCACATAGGATGAATACTGATGATGGTATTTGTATTTTGGCTGGCAGTCTAATGTTGATAGATCCATTGACTGCACTTATGATGAATACTCATGATGGTATTTTTTTTTTTTTAAGAATTTTATTTTTATGTTTATTTATTGTATATTTTGGCTGGCAGTCTAATGTCGACAGATCCATTGACTGAATTTATATTGAAAACTGATGATGATTGTTATTTAATATGTTTACAATTTGGCTGGCAGTCTAGTGTCCAAGTACATTGACTGAACCTGTATGAATACCATAGCTAATATTATTCCTTATTTTTAGATTGATTAGGCTTACTGTGTGGTAATGTTATATTATATACCAAGCAATAGTGTGTTGTCCGGAATAAGAGCCTTAAAGCCTTAAAAGAGCTAACAATTATAAAATTGTTAATGATATTAATTTCCAAGTGATGTATTAATCTTAGTTAAATACCTTTTTAGGTTTTTTTTTGTATTTATGCTCTAAGTTTGAGGACAAACTTAATGTCAGGAAAGGCCGAATGTTAGAATTATGATTAATAGTTTACCATAAATCGTTAAAGTTATTTTAATTAACGTTACTCAATAATAAAATGTATTTTTCTGGAATTATTGAATTATATAAAATAACGAGACAGGTAATTGATTCTTGTAAAGCGAGCACCACTTTCCTTTATAAAATTGAATTATTAAAAACTAGTTCAGAATATATTATATATTATTAATATATTTTTAATATATTTAAAAATCATTAGGTAAATTATTTAAAAATGATAGAAAGTAAGATTATTTGATTGTAATAAATAAAAAGGTTTGTTGGTAGTTGAAAACGGGTGCTCGGGCAGTCTTGTTAGAGTCGTCGACTAATAAGGTTGTACCTATTAAAGAAAGAAATACAGAGTAACACCCAACAAAGTTATCTTTTTATATTTGTACCCTCTGAATCCTTATACTAGCTATTAACTAATGATTTTACACTGTAATATGACAATCTAAGTGATGATTCGTTAAATAACTCGTGGTTCTGCGCCGATGACTCATTGTAGAAGCAGAATAACGCCTTTGCGCCGATATGTATTATTACATAAAAAATTATCAGTAAAAAGTTAAATAAAACCAGGGGTATATTCACTTTTCAAGACGAACCCAACTATGGCGCAGCCTTTACCAAACTGGGGGATATCCTAAAATCTACAATCTCTTAATGCCTGAAAAATAAAGGGTTCAACCAAAACGCCCATACTTACAAATGGATCTGAGTCATGGCCGCTAACAAAGGAATGAAATTAGAGTAACACAACGGGCAATGAAGCGCCATGCTTGGAATTTCACTGCTAGAACACATACCCAACGTCGATATTCGACGACGTACTAAAGTTATGGTGTGCGGATCGCAAGGCTGAAAGTTGGGCAGGAAACTTGTCTAGGGACGATGGGCGATGGACGAAGGCAGTAACCGAATGGTGGCAAACACAGGCTCGGCGAACAAAAGGCAGACCACCCGCATGATGGTCGAACGACATCGACTGCAGCGTAGCCGGGAAATAGTGGATGAGGATCGTCAGGGACCGGATAGACTGACGTTATTAAGAGGAGGGCTATACACAACAGTGAGTGCAGAAGGGCTAGATGATGATAAGAAGAAGAAAAATGTAGCACGACAAAAAAACAAAAAAAAATGTATCAAAGGATGGTGGAATAAGTTATGAAAAAATATAGGAATGATGATGATGATATTCACTTTTAAATTATTAAGTTCCAATTATATATCAGGTCCTGTTGTCAAAGTTTAGTGCAAACGCGCCTCTTTCTTTGTCTTTTTCCTTGTCAAGATTTAGGAGAATTCGCAGTTTTTTGAATTTGAAAATTTCAATGATTCCCTTTCCAAAATAGACACGCGTAACTCAATTTGATCGCTAATTTGTTTTAACCATGGTAAATTAATTTTCTTCGCGTTTCATACTCGAAGGTTAAATGGCATGGCACACCCCCGTGGGATTTTCCATGAAAAGGCAAATAAAGGGGTAGTCCGATGACATCATTGAGGGACTGGGCTCGGTATTTTATGGCCCTTTGAGAGGACATTTAAATTAGTGACGTGCGATTCTCAAATATTATGAAATTAGATAGGTACTTGCTTAAAGTCAAAAAAATTATAAAAATGTGCGCGATTCTCTGTTAGACTACATTTTCTGATGCCTTTGACCAGCAGTCAGACAAAAATGGCTAAATAAAAAATAAACAATTATATACTATGCAAGTTGTGTTGCACTCTAATTTCGGGAACACTTTGTTTAAAAACTATATCTCGGGTCTGGGTGTTTTTTAATGTAAAATACTAGCCTCTGCCCACGGCTTAACCCGCGTGGTACTCAGATAAAAAGTAGCCACCTGATGTATAAGCTATATAACTAAAAAGTTTCATCAAAATCCGTTCAGTAGTTTTTGCGTGAAAGAATAACAAAAATACTCAAACAAACTTTCGCATTTATAATAATAGTAGGGTAGGATGTATGTATTTACATACAAATATATATAAGTAGTATATCAGTCATGTACTTCCCATAACACAAACTCTGCTTAGTTTGGGACAAGATGATGCTGTGTGAAAATTACCAGTAGCTATTATTTATTTATTTAAAAACCTTTAGGTACATCTGGTTTTGTGTACGTGGTGTTAATCTGTGTTGGTTGTCCTTATAAATTAAGACACTCTTCAAAAGGAGAAAGATATGAATACTTAGTCTTATATCCATGTTTAAACAGATACAGATATGTAAGATTTAGTTGAAGCAAAGTTTAAACGGTCTCATTAACGCTAGAATGTGGTCGCAATGTGAACCCGCCCTTGTGAAGGGCAGATAAAGTGTATACAAAATCTGCTGCTAAGACAGTTATCAAATAGATTCAACGTAATTACCTAATACCAACAACCTCGGCCATGATTCAGCAGACTGCTATCTTAGATATTTCAGAAGACCGCAAATTGGTCGGTTGCCGTGATGGTGGTGTCGTTGAAAGCCGTTCACATTGGCGCGATCGCTGAACCCCGCGATCTGCGAACTGGCTTCGTCCCATCTCGTCACGATACAAAATAGTTGTTATTTCTTCAATTGTTTATCAATACAAAAAAAAATAACTCGTTATTTGTTTCTATACACCTACTTTGTATAGGATATATTAGGTTGGGGAAAAAGTCTTTTCGCATTATTGTATGTATGAACTTGTAATAAAATCTCTTTGGCTATACTATTTGTATCTGGCTGGTTTTGGTATCATTAAAAGTTTAAATTTTAAAGAAGATAATTCCAAATTCAAATTAGGAAAATGTGTGATTTTTATTTGTTTTTCGTACTGTCAAGATGAGTGAATCTAATGAAGAAATTCGATACATTTTAAAATTTTACTACAAAAAAGGTAAAAATGCAACGCAAGCCGCGAAAAAAATTTGCGATGTTTATGGACCTAGTGCAGTGTCTGTGAGAGTAGCACAAATTTGGTTTAAGCGTTTTCAATCCGGAAATTTTGATGTCAAAGATGCACGTCGCTCTGGTCGCCCTATTACGGATAAAATGGATGCCATTTTTGAAAAAGTGGAGCAAGATCGGCATATCAGTAGTTACGACGTAGCTGAAGAACTGGGAATTGACCACAAAACAGTTTTGGCGCATTTGAAAAAAACTGGGTAGGTACACAAAAAAGCTCGATATTTGGGTACCTCACGAGCTCACTGAAAGAAACCTAATGAACCGTGTTCTCATTTGTGATTCTTTATTACGACGTAATGAAACCGAACCATTTTTGAAGAAGCTGATAACTGGTGATGAAAAGTGGATCACGTACGACAAGAACGTGCGAAAAAGGTCGTGGTCAAAGGCCGGTCAGGCTTCACAGACTGTGGCGAAACCCGGGTTAACTCGCAACAAGGTGATGCTGTGTGTGTGGTGGGATTGGAAGGGCATTATTCATTATGAGCTGTTACCACCAGGCAGGACCATCGATTCTGAACTCTACTGCGAACAACTGATGAGATTAAAACAAGAAGTTGAGAGAAAGCGGCCGGAGTTAATCAACAGAAGGGGTGTGGTTTTTCATCATGATAACGCTAGACCTCACACATCTTTAGCCACTCAGCAAAAATTAAGAGAGTTTGGCTGGGATGTGTTAATGCATCCGCCGTATAGTCCTGACCTTGCACCTTCAGATTTCCACCTGTTTCGGTCTCTTCAGAATTCTTTAGGCAGTGTCAGGTTAACATCACGAGAGGACTGCCAAAACCACTTGTCGCGGTATTTTGAACAGAAGCCCCAAAGTTTTTATAGCAATGGGATCATGTCCCTGCCTACAAAATGGCAAAAAGTTATCGAACAAAATGGTACCTACATACTTTAGTTAAATGTAAATAAACTATATTAAAAAATGTTTTGAATTTTCTTAAAAAATGCGAAGAAACTTTTTCCCCAACCTATTATGTATTACAGAAGACGTAGTTTAAGCTTTTTAAATTAAAGTACCTTCTTAATGTTCACTTAAAACAAATAAGTCGATTTTACAAAAATAACGCAAACAGTTTCATTATTTGATACCTAATTAATATAATAGACACGAGTCTAGACTTTACCTTAGGAAGGTACTTCTTGTTTTATTTTTAACTAGATAAAACAAAATAACACCTAACATAATTCTGAACCCATTTTAGGATTCCCTATGTCGTGTGTGTCAGTTAATACGAGTACCGTGGAAGATACACCACCCAGTTCCGAAATAAATATCACATTTTTTTTTTTTTTCCTCAGCGGATATCAAACCCGCAACTCTTGTGTCGACTTAAATTTAGACTAGGCAAAGACTAAGGGCTACCCAAAGTCATTTCGGGTTTTATTAGTGCAGTGAAAGAGTTCTTTGCAAAACGCTCCATTCTAAAATCACGTATCAAACACCAATAATTCTAATTTAAGGCTTTAATCCTCGAGTCCCATAAATACAACGGAATATATGAGCATCATTCATGCCAAATACTCAGTGCCAGGTCAATCGGTTCCAAGCCCGGCATAAAGCCACAGTATTTGAAAGATAGCTGGCTTTTGTCTCAAAAGTTAGTACTTATACAAATATAAATATTTCGTTTTCCAAAATATTATCTACCTCAATTACAAGTATGACATTGAGCTCCGTAATAGGTTTAGACTGTCGCGCTAAACCTAGGTTATATTAGATCTACCAGTAGGTTTATATTGGATCTGAAGATGAAGATTATAAGAGTATCTGTGTGTATTGGTTTTCTTTTTAATTAACTAGGACGCGTTCTGTCGACATGCCATCTACAGTCGAAAGCAATGAATTTGGTTAGTCACTAGGTCACCAGCTATTCTTGTTATTTGTCTCGGGTCTGGCTGTAAGTAAATACAACTTTATAAAAAAAATCTAGTTAAAAAGTTTAAATAATTAGGTTAGGATTTTGGTCACCGATATTACGAGTAAGTAATGACGTCAAAAACGTTTAGTTTTAAATCAGGTTATGTAAAAGCTAGAATGAGCTAGCTATCTACATTAAGCTGCACTTAAGTGGAACAGGCGAAGGGTTGTATTGTTCAGTTGTCGTTTATTGATAGATAAATTTTAGGGAAAGGTCGTTGAGTTCAGCTCTATCTGACTCGATTAGTTACGCTGTGACAAATAATCTAATTCATTATGATGGAGTAGCCATTGAATTGAAATTTTATCGTGATTTAGTCTCTTCGCTTAAGCTCTTCTTTGTACACGTATTATAAATGTAAGTTTTTTGTCTGTATTTTCTGTGTGTAAAGTAAAGAAAAAATTTAAAAAAACCAGTGCAAAGTCTAGTTATTTTGGTCCTCCTCCATTCAACACTATTCTCGCGCATCGTTCAAAAACACATCGGTCTTCTTACATTGCGTTGTGGTCGACATTCGTATACATATTTATCTTACAACCGTTGTCGGTTTTGCGACCTATTTATGAAATGTATATGTGATATCCCGAAAGGAAGCTTTTGGAAATTATTTGAAAAACCCACTTGGATTTATGTTTGTTATACCCCATGTCAAACGTGTATGTTGCTTGTAGAGCTGATTTATTGGATTTTTCCATGAAAATAGCCGAATTTCGAAAAGTCGTAGAAGAATGGTAACTTGGTGTAAGGTGGGATACCTACTTTAAAAATATAATCAAAACCATCCTGTAGAAAAGTCTGTAAGTATCAAAAAAATATTTGCTTCTCAATCAAGCAAGAGACAAGCATCAAAATAAAGTTCGGTGTGAATTTTCAAACAAAGATAATGTCAAAGTCAATGTCACTAGGTTTTTATTCATTGAAAAACGTTAGCTATGTGTTAACATTTGTTTTAAATTGAATTCACGCCGATTCCTTGCATGCGACCAAGCCTACAAAAATCAGACAACATACTCTGCTTGTTTTTTTTTGATGATCCATCATTCAGGTAAAGCAATCAAACGAGATGAAATATTTTATCGAGAAAGACGTAGATAAAAGTAAAGTTGCTTGACCTTACTCTAAATTCTATTCATGGAAGAAGGTTATGCAACCTGGATAAAGGCTACCAACTCTAGAATGATGTATACTGTGAAGCAGCGAAACTAATTTAAAGTTTGTAGTATTATTTAATCGCATGTCTGCTTGATTTAATGAGTGGTGGTCTTATCTAATTTTACTCTCAACAGATTGTGCAGTAGAAGTCCACTTGCGGACTTCTACTGTAAGTCTACTTCTACGTTCATCACGACACTTTTTGAGGGAATAAAACTTCCCTCAAAAAGTGTCGTGATGAACGATCTGGCAACGTCCATCGACTCCTAACAACGATATTAAATTATGTTACTCCGATAACTTCAAGACTCTGATCGTGTTTGCACGTTATGTATGATTTAGTTTTAGGTGGTTACATGAAAATATAAGTACCTACCTTTCTATATTAGGTAAGAAAGTGGATGAGAAGAGCCGAACACCGGGTTTAGCGGTACGTATTGGGAGAGGCCTATGTCCAGCAGTGGGCTATGTGGGCAAATGATGATGACAACGACGACTTATCAGAGGTGATATTTTGAAAATACCTCTGCACTCGCACACAAAAATGGAACATACGCTCCAAATGTCAGGTCTATATGACTTACGGTTTGGGCTTTGAGTTTATTGTCAGTCAGTCAGTCACGCAACGATTTTTATATGAATTATTATGGATGATTAATTGTTTAATTTAATGTGTAATTCAATTTTACTCGTAGATGTAAGTAATTGTAGTGCTGATTCAATGTATAGTGAATATTTGGACGTATAGGTCCTTAGAAAATAACATTACATCATGATGTAATCGCTAACTACATCATTATGTATTGACTAACTGTTATTTAATCTAGATCACCACTCCATACAAACTTTAACAAACCATCGCACCCCATTTTACGGGTAGTTTGGGAAAAACAAATTAGTTTTCATTTGTATGCCAAGTTTCAAGCAAAAGGCATCACGCATTAAAAGTTCCCATGCAAATATAAAACCCCTTTGTACCCCGTTTAAGAGGTAGTGTGAGAAATATTTCATAATAGACCTTAAATAAAGTGTATTCAAGATTCCAGTTTGTAACTTCTAGAAAAACGATTTTTCATACAAAAGTTTTCACCCCTCATTACCCCTTAGGAGTTGAATCACGAAAAATCTTTTATCAATGCATTCCTATGCCACCAAGACAGATATACCTTCTTTCAGTTGTGCGGTGTCTATATTTCAGTCACTGACTCCAGGACATCGATTCTCATATTACAGCTATATTTTATCCATAATGAAGGTACTAAAAGAACTTTGAACAGTTTAATAACACTAGACGAAAATGGTCGCGTAAATCAGGCTTCTTTTAAATGTAAGAAAAGTAAGATGTTAACTAAAGTTATAATTAGAAAGTGTCCTTTAACTTTGAAAAAGGTTGTTTAGTCCCAATCGTAGAAGGTCTTTACCGTAAAAGATTGCTTGAACTTTTCAATTAGGTAGGTATCGAACCTCGATTCGGATAATCAAAGTTACTACTTACATTACCTTTGGGATTTTGTAAAGGCATTATTTTGAGATTAGTCTGCGCGAACTTTGTAAGTTTGGATTATGCTTAGAAAAAACTTACATGTTAGAGTAGTAAAAAGTAAAAACTAATTTAAACTTGTATTATATAACTAAATACTTAAACTAATATTATAATTCCGAAATCGTTTGTCCGAAAATGTAGAGTACTTTATTTCTGTTTTTTGAAATTACTTAGGTATGATAACACATTTCATGTACACATTTTGATTTTATTATCGAGATTTCACAACACCGGATCGGTCAGTAGGTAGTGAGCACTACTGGCCTACCACCTTCACCCACCATAAGAGTGGTGAGGAAGTGTGTAGGATGGGATTGACACAACTCGACATATTTTATTGATCAATATAAGTAGGTCCATCAATTGTCTTAACCAAACATCGTTTCAAAAAAACATTAACATATCTCGTTCAAACACACAACCCGACTGTGTACAAAATGTCATCCCTCCTGAAAACTGGACCTTACTTCGGTTAAACAAACTATGGGAGCATTTACATAACCTAAACAGGTTGCCGGTGCTTGCAAACCGGTGTTTTGAAGTAACATTGCAATTTTTTTTAATACATAACTGAATCAATCTCGATGGATTCGACATCTAAAAGTTTTTAATAAAAAACATCAAAAAATTTAATTTGTTCTATATTATAGACCATTCTTGTGATACGAAACAAAACCCATATATTGGATACTTTATACAGATACAATAGATTTCCTATGTTGCCCGAAAACCTAGCAGTTCTAAGGTTAAATCGAAGCAACACTCCAAGATTTATGTCCTAAATATATGTCTAGAAAAAGGTATTCTAGTTAGTCTAGATGGTAGTAGGAGATGTAGGAGAACTACCCATTTGCATTAATAAGTTAAAAAACAATACAGCAGGCTTAGCATGAAAACCTACCAATGACCAAGGTTTTGTGACAAAACTGACTCTCTGATTTTGTTTCAATTTGACACAAAAAGCAGATTTTTTACTTTTCTTCCCTTATAACGCAGCCTGGTGTTAGGAGTAGTATAGAAACATGCCAGTTATGTATATGAATGTATACTCTAGGTACGAGTTTATTGATATTGGTTGGCTTATGTTTCGAAAGTCACAACAAGTCAATGTTATTTTAGGATGGTATCCTTCTGATTTTCCTTGATCCAAACAAAGTCATGCCAACCCATCCGCAAATTCGTAACTGTTATCATAAAAAAAATATAAAAATAATGCTGGTCATTTTTCAGACAGTATCATCTAGCCCCAAACTAAGCAGAGCTTGTATTATGGGAACTACATAATCGATATACTACTTAGATACTTTTTTTAATAAATTCATAATTATACATAGAACACACCGAGACCAATAATTAGAAAAATATTAATAGACAAATATTTGCAGATTATACAAACATTATTCCCGCCGCGGGAATCGAACCCGCAACCTACTGCGTCTCAGGCGGGCTTTCGCCCACTGCGCCACAGAGGTCGTAAATCAGTTGGATCTGATATCGCGCCAAATATGTTTTTAGAAACCCATTTATCCAGTAACGGAATAAACTACTTAGAATAATCGTAATCATTAGTATGCACAACAGTTTGAGTATTTTGAAAGAAACAAGACAGTATAACTCGCAGAATCGCTGGTGCCTAAAATGACGACTATAAGCCGGAACATTCTGTCTACAGGCTAAAGCATGATATGGTGAAGATGAGATATTCTGTGACATCTACTAACTAAATAAAGAGTATTATCTGTTAATTCGTGACTCGCTTTTAGGTTTAACCAAATAACGCTTAAATTCACGCAGATAGTCTGCGGAGCAAATCAAATAATTGGCTTCAAAAAGCTATAGCTAGTTCGATAACTATTTATTTCAGCAGTTGCAATTGCCAGCGACAAAATCAGAGTATCTATTGACATTGTACTTGTTTGGGAAGATGTGGACGAGGTAGAACTAAAATCCTCTCATCATCAAAATTGTAGCCAACGCTGACAATGTATGAGGTTCACCAAACCCGCTACAAGCAATAAAGAAACCATTCTGAACTGTATTTCTTAAATTATAAAGCTGCTTATTGTGTAGAAATAAGCGTGTCATTGTGTTCAACATGAAATATTATCTAAATATTGAAACAACGAATATCGGTATATTTTCGTTGCCCCTTTCGTGGTTAAGGAGAATCTTGAGAAAAAAAATAGTTTATGAACCAAACAAAAACAATCACGCTCACGACTCTTATCCCCATTATGGACATCCTCAGATCTATATTCAGTACGCAGATCTGTGAGGATACCAAGTTGGGGTAGTCAGAGACACTCTGGGACAGATACAATTTAAAATCCAATAAAATGTAATTGAAGAATTTGTTTTGACTGCCTAGTTCAATTGGAAAAATAAGTAACATTCTAAACGTTTTTTGTATTGGTTTAATTATTTTCCTGTTGTCTAAATAATATTTGAATTTACCAACGGGATTTTAACGTGTCGTAGGAACTTCAAATTCTCAACTTATAATGTATTAGGGTATATATATATTATAAATGATCGAGGCCCATTCCCTCGAAAAAAACATGAGAAGTGAGCAAGGGTAATACGATTAGATAAAAAAATATTTTGGACCACCACGGAATATACATAGCAGATCGATTCAAGTAGGACATGGCGTAATCCACCAATCATCTAAACATAGTACCCAAATTGAGCATCTCTTTTTTCTGTCGGTTAAAAACGAGGTTTAAAATTACTTATTCCAGATTTTTGGTGAGGTCATCACCTCGAGTGGAACGGAAAGAGTGAGACAAGAGAGAAACAACCAACAAAATCCTAGAAAATGGCTCTATGTCTGTTATATTGTTTGATTTTGAATTTATATCGTTGTGTACCGGACCTTAAGGCTAAAAATAATACCAGCACTTTATCTTCATCTATTTTACATTTAAACGTCGTTCTATTTGATAGCAATGTTTTGTGTAGTTTCTCTAACAGTTGGGATTCCTCCCGTTCATTACAAAATTCCTTTCAACCGCACAAATTATACTCAATTTGTAAAACTGTGTTCCTAGCGATTCAGATTGCTCAGTGCCAACGTCTGAGACTCTGAGAATCTCTGTAGCAGAATTAGGACCTAACGATAACTTCGATAATACAATGTTATATAATTATTTATTTATTTGACACAGTTCCACAATCACGATATTACATAAATTCGGGTTTTCTATTTAATGATCCTTATTAATTTACTAAAATTACACTATTGATATAGTTATATCCTGCAAATTGATTGTAAATTTAATAATATAATTAAGCGGCATATTTAATTTTTATTTCTCTAACACTCGCAGTAGGATACACTGTGTTTGAAAGAGTTAGATAAAAAAAATGAAATAAGCTGGTTAAAACTTACCCAGCCAGTCTATTTGGTACCATCAGTACCTACGTAGACACTGATCGTTCGCGGTAGATCCCACGAACTGTTGCTATTTATGAGCTAACTGCGAATTATATTCCCTCGGTGGGACAAATGTTTGCATGTTTTGCAAATATTTTTCCGATTGTTGTTGTGGTACCACTGTACTCGTAGTTTCATCAATCAACGACGCAGGGAGTTCTAGTTTGAGGGTCAGGACTATTATATGTTTATGTCTGATGGCTGTTTTTTTTTCAGCATCATCTAGCCCCAAACTAAGCAGAGCTTGTATTATGGGAACTAAATGACTAATTTGTTAATTTGTTAAGTGTATCTCATGTACCTACTTATTTTATTTATATTTTTTTATGTTATTCAGTGTTTTATGTTATCATTTATTTTTGTTGATGTTTTTCTTATTTTTGAACTTACGTTTTACTGATTGCGTTTTTTAACTAATTAGTTTTTATTCTTCTTTTTTGTTTTCTACAATAAATGTTACAAGCCCGCAACCCAAAACAAACGGTTCTAACGGAAGACAAGCGCTGGTTGCTGCAACCAGTATTATGCTGAGTTGGGACTTTTTTTACAACTACTGTTTGTTATTTGATTATATTTAAAAAAAACACGATACATCGTGTTTTTTAAACTACTTAATGTTATGAATATTCTCAAAACATTAATATTTGCACTAGTGCCAAACCAATAATGTGGTATCTGACAAGTGAATCTATTAGCAACCACAGAGCGTTTAGTTAATTGTTACAAATGTTTGAGATTTAATTATCTACGCAGCAGTATTTAACACTGTAAGCTACAATGAAATTGCAAAAGTTCTCAATTATTTAAATTACACTTAAATATTCAACCGGCTGCTCGTCTTAAGTTATGTTAGTAAGACTAGTTAACTTTATCTAAGTCACAACTCCAAACTTCATCCAAATCGATTCACGGAAAATTCCCTAGATAAAGAAAGCTATTTTTTCCTGCATCAAGGTCTTACCATCGCACGTCGCGACACCGAAGCAAGGATCATCCACGCATTATTAATACGTGGCTCTCTCGTACTACCAGCGTTACGAAAGTCTTTCTTCCCCGTACATGTAAACTGTGGAATAAATCTGAGGTGATTCCACTGAAATATAACAAAACGCTTAAAAAAATGAAAAAAGAGTCGTTCATACCAGTCAAAGCATCAGCAATGCCCCAGGTCATCATCGTCATCGGTCTTCTACTCTTCAACCGGATCGGGAAGTGCGGGTAAGAAGCGAACTTTGCCCCAGGTATTGCAGATGTCAAGGATAGGCGACGGTAACTGTTTTCTATCAGGTGGTGATTGGCCGGCCTAGGTTTTAGTTTCTTCCCAATAGTCATCTATAAAACGTAGTTGCGTAATAATAATAAAACCTCCGACCCATATCTCGTCTATTATTTCCTCCAATGTCACATCCGAATTTCAATTGTGTGATCTGCGGTCGCGTGTTGTGGACACGTCACAACGAGCCGCCTACCATCTGTCAGTGAAACGATTTCTGCCATTTGTTCTTCTCTTTGTATGTAAGCTCGTACTTTCATACCAAACTAGTTTGTGCCAATGGTGCAGATAGTCATTTATTTATACACGTCAGCAGGGTAAATAATAAAGATGAATAATGCAAGTACACACTGTAGGTAAACAAACCTAAGTTCTAAGCTAGTTAACGCAAGGTGTATTAAGGTCTTTTACCACTTCAACCTGGATTATGATTATGCCCATATAACGAACTATAATAGGTACCTATTCTATATTCGTATCAGCTTTCACAAAGATTCTTAGCAACAAATATCCAAAGGTACTTTCACATTTATAATATTAGTAAGATTACGTTTGTATAACAAAGCTGTTCCATGGCCCAAAAAGGATTATTGCAAAATATACCAAACAATTAGACACGATTTTAAAATTTCTGCAACTCAAAGTCCACTAATAACTGGTATGGCATTATTTGTTCAAAAATAATGAGGATTTTGTCGCAAAAAAAAGCCAGCACGGGAACAAAATACTTTGAAAGGTGTGCGTCACTGATTGCCGTACGCCAGCTTTGCCACTGATTAACGAAATTCGCACATGTCTCGATAGGAGTGCCACTCAATACCGTACGTATTGCGTGACAATTCTACCCAATTATATTTATGACTGCCTCTGCCCACGGCTTCGCCCGCGTGGTACCAGAATAAAAAGTAGCCTATATGTTATTCTAATGTCTAAGTTATATTACTGTAAAGTTTAATCAAAATCCGTTTAGTAGTTTTTGCGTGAAAGAGTAACAAACATCCATCCTCACAAACTTTTCCGTTTATGATAGCAGTAGAAAATAGCTATAATATTGTTTAACATGAATTTGGCCTTTCTGTTATTTTAATACTGAAAGGGACGTCGACTGCGAAACTAAACAATGGCTGTAAATACATATTTGAATTCTTAAACAATAAATAATTATCACGGAAAGAATCGGTGGTCATGCAATTACTTACAAGTATTTCACGAAATAATTAAAACCGAATAAATAACAGGAAGTTGATAACAAGTCCAATTTAAAATTAAATAGGGATGGGATTTTATCATAACATTTATATGGGACCACGCTTGAAGTATACACTTTAAGTATTTTTTTTTTGTTCCTATATTATGTCTATGTTTTGTAATTTAAATTGGTGTTATGCACAATAAAGAGCGTATCTATCTATGTATATTATTATATCTACCTATTAAAAAAATAATTATTAAAATCGGTTCACAATTGAGGAAGGTATGCATAAAATACACAAAAAATACCATTGAGAACCTCCTCTTTTTTTGAAGTCAGTTGAAAAAGCGTTAAACAGTTTACAGTAGGTACAGTATAAAAGGCTTTTAAAGTAAAAGGAGTTGACACAAACCTATCTACGACTTGGCCAACTGCGGTTTTCCGTAGATTTCTCAGTGTTTGATATTTTAGACACAACACTCGTGGGAATATTGCGGTTTGTGCCAATATTTTTAAAGCTCTTTTCCTCGAAGAAAATAATATTACATTTGCCAAATATTTTGTGATATTACGACAAAAATATGTATAACGCCATATTAACTTTTAATTAAGTTTTTGACTATCAGCTATATACTTCCTATACTAAATAGTTTCTTAAAGGTTGTCTGGTAGAGATCGCTAATTAGTGATAAGACCGCCCATTGTACGTTTAACTACAATGGGCGTAAACAGCTTTGTACTATTTATTTAAGCTGAAATATTTGGTGTGCAATGAAGTTTTTTATATTTTTCTATCCATCTACTTACTCACACAACATTAACATAAAATATTTTTTAAACTAAAAAACTCATTACACAATGTTGGATTGATCGTTGTTACGCTCAATTAAGTGTCAGGAAACTATGAGAAGGTAATTATTTTCTAAATAATTCCTAAGGTGTGCACCCAGCACACTTGACATTTCAACGTACACTTGATGACTGTAGCGGATACGAGTGACAATGTTACAGTAAGTACCGTAACATGACATACCTGTCAAGGGGTATGACATGTCACGGAATAATGTCGGTACTTCCGTTAAAAGACTCAAATGAGTGACTGAATTCAAACAAAACTAACCTAGATCTGAACAAATTATTATTCGTTAAAAGGCAATTTACTCATTTTCATCTCCGTTTTAATTATGTACCCGGAAGTCAGAGCTCAAATTGTTTCGAAGAGACCGAGTCGACAATTTGACCGTATTTCAGCCTAATGGCATTGAGAAGTCGTCGGGTTCCGTTAACTGCGTTTTTATAGTTCTTAGGAGGTCCACCCCTCGTGGTCAAACTTTTCCAATTATACCAGAATGAATGGTGATTTTATAAAAATTCTGGCATTAGAAATAATTGTGCTATTGTTTATGAAGCTTTCTTTCCATAGTCACGGAACTTGATATAACTTATTCAATTTGTTTTTTTATTGCTAATCAACAAAAAATCTTAGTTGTTTTGTTTATTTTGTGGCAAATAAGTAGTGCCAGAAGTTTCGATTTATAGTTGGACTTTCTTTAAAGGTTTAAATTGAGATTAACTAAGTACGTTTTTAATACTTCCATGCTAAGGATAAATGCAGTAAGCAGCACTTTTATCAATATTGAGTTAGTAGCTTATTTAGAACCAGCGTATTGAGATCTATAACTTTTACTTTGAGAATTTAAAAAAAAAACCTAATTTTCAATTTTCACAATTGCCGTAACTACCGATTTTTTCTTGGTGCCTTGTAATAATAGTCGTAAGCGCACAATACACTGTTATGCCTTAAGCTTAATAAATATAGCCCATAATCGCAGTAACTGTTTACAATGGCATTATGCTAAGGATATTTAACGACCTCTGTGGTTCAGTGGGCAAAGGTCCGCCTTAGACGCAGAAGGTTGAGGGGCGATTCCCGGAGCGGGAAGAAATTTATATATAAAAAATATAGAACGAATACGTTTTATTAATATTTAAAGACGGATTAAGTATGTAAATAAATAAGTCTGTATTATTAACTAAATTAAGTGGTCTCAAAAAGTGAAAACTGACTGACTTTAAATAAAATGTATGTAGATGAATATTGTTATTGTGTGTAACATGCTCTTAAATTTGATGCCCAGTATAATCTTTTTTAACATAAAGCACAATGAATGTTCTTGGTGTCGGTTCAATTAGTGTAGGACCGACTTGCAATATGAGCATAATCGATTTTGCTTTTTTTGAGATAAAAACGAATTCTTAGCATGTATTCCTTAACATAACAGGAGCAAGAGAAGTAGTTACGGCGATTATGGTTAAAATTTCAAAATCCAATTACTTTATTTCCAAAGCAAAAGCGCAGAAAATCAATTTCATAGCAAAAGCGCTTTATGTGTGTTGCTTACCGCGCTTATGGTTCAAAATAAAGTACTTTCCTTGATATATTGAGAATTTTGATATTTTAATATAATAATAGATTTTTATTCCTCAACAGGTACAGGTACAACATAATTTTCTCTATAATCTAAATGTATCAAAAGTAACAAAATAGTGTATTTTGTAGACGTAGACGAAAAAAGTAATTTTAAATGTTAAGGCGCTGATACCCAGTTCTAGATGCGCACTTACCGATGTGTTAAATCTTATAAAGTTAATATGTAAAGTGGGATTTAGTTGAAACTAACTACAGGGCACTAGATACTAACACACATCATGCTCTTCTGTGGTTTACAGTGAATACCTCCCGAAACTTTGACAATGATGTAACAAACCAAATTGGGGAGTCTGCGCGCCAATATGTAGATCATACAAATATTTGTCTTGTTGAAGCTAGTTCCTGTCTTCCTACTCTACTCTAACCTCACGTCGATACAGTCGAAATTCTCTTTGAACATCTACTCGTGCAGAAACACCAAGCTACTTCAGATATTCTTGACACATTGAAATTAAAGTACGCGAAGGATGCTTGCATATCTTAACGCGAGTTTCAGGCGAGGCGATCTGTCAACGTGATCGCCGCGATTCCGCCACGTTCGTGCAGCGGCTTCGTGGCCGCCTCGTACGGAGTTACAACACGTATAATTGGAATTAGTATTATCATAAGTTACTAACCACATTCGAACTCATGATATTCGGCGGGGTGGTTGCCAATGCGCAGTGCAATTACAATAATTATAATTATTTAAGAAAAAGTTGTAATAAATGTTACATAAATTATTCATACAACTATGAAATATACAAAAATGTATGTGTAGGTATATACAAAAAATACAGATGAAACAGCTAGGCTATCTAAAGACCGTTGAATTAAATAAAACAATTCAATAACGATCAATCTAATTTCCCAACCATTGTCTAAGTCTCAACAGGAACAGGGTAAACATTAACTGGATAACTTTATAACTTTGCCTTGCGTTACCGTAGGCTCACCTATATGACACCTATTTAACACTAGGGTTAAAGAAAACAATCCTGCCAATCTTGCCGCCTCTGATAATATCCTACGCTCTTACAGAAAAAAAAACAATACGTAATATTTCAAAGGAAAATACCGTAACAAAATAACCTTTACTTTATTACTCAGATTAAAAAAAGGTTGAGCATTCCTTGCACTGTAAATATCTCGTTCCAGTCCCCAGCGAGCGAGGCGAAATCATTCCAGACGCTGCGCTGGTGTCTTCGCTCACCCTTTTTATAGCTGGGATGAATTATGATATAAAATATTTATCTCCTTTTCGGTATGTGTAACGCGTCTGCTTCTTTTTAGATGATAACACGAAATCCCCGTTTTATAACATAACAAAATAAATTGACAAGATTCGCTACAATATGAAGCAAACAGCAAAATAATAAAAATGTCGTTTTCTGTTAAAACGTTTCGTGAAAATGTTTTTTTTTCTTTGCCAATGCCCAACACGCCTGTATTTATAGAAATCTGTTTTTATTTTTTTATTGTACAAAATGTATTTTTTTAAGTGAGTTAGTAAAACATCTAGATTATAATTCTAGAAAGTGTCTTAGGTTTGTTAATAAACTCCTAACTTTTTCTTGATAAACATATGTATAAAGCTTAGGTTAGGTTTTTAAATTAAACATCAATAACACTTTTAATCTATTGAGAATTTGAAACTATAATGACATTCTAAAAATATATGTTCTTAAAAAAAACGGGATATTTACCATGATTTGTGAGTTTAATGTTCCACGATATTTCGGCACAGTTGCATGTACCATAATCACGGAACATTTTTATAAATATATACATGTATATAAATATTTATAAAAGTGTTCTGTATATATAAACGGGATTTTAAGGACATAGTTTTTAGTAAAAATTATGTTCTTATCCATGATAGTTTCATAAGTTAAAAATATGGTGAGATTACCTTATTACACAATTTCCTGGATTAAAAGAAAGTCTTATTTAGAAGGTAAAAGCTACCGCTACTAACTACGATAGCTTGGTTGATAAAACTGAAGTTACACGTGTTTTGTGTCCTGGCCCTTTCCTGAAAAGTCGTAAGCAACAGCTTTCCTGCGAAAAGATTGAATTGTATGGCAATTACATCAGCTTGTCACGTGAATGCTGCTACATTGTTCCTTGACGTTTTTCCGGTAACCTGAAAGAAAAACTTATCATGAGGTTTTTGTCTAGAGGCCCGGTTGATGTATTTATTACGTAGAATAAGATATAGTAAAATACATTAATTTAGGTATAAAACATTTCAAAAAGAAAACTGTTTTTTTTCTGAACACTGTTTGTCTCCGTAGTATTTTTTTTAATTGAACAACACTATTATCCTATTATCATATTTACATAATATTTTCATAGGATCTACCTTTCGGTGTACCTATACAACACAAAATGAACCGAACATGGCAATGCAATTTTAAGTTTAACGGGTCTTTATCGCGTTAACCTTTTCTATTATTTTCCCGACGTTTCGAAATAATAAAAAAGGTAAACGCGATAAAGTAAAACTTCTAATTATGTTATCTAATCGCGAAAGGTTTAAACATATTTTATCATATAATAATTTGAGTTCAATAATTAAATACAACAGGAATCAAAACATTTAAAATCCCTACGTATTAACCCCATCTGAGAAACAACGATCCCACAACATTATTTACACAAGATTTTACATGTAGGCAAGGTTCCTGAAATTTAATTTACAACGCGAACTTTGTTAATTTAGTAGCATGAAATAAAATTAACACAAAAGCTACTTTGAAAGACGCACATAATTAGTTAATATAATTCCTAATGGAACCACTTGAACTTGTTCTGATGCCAGATAAATTATTCCAAAGACGTGAAGCCACGCAAGTTGGAGGTAACTTCATTAATATTTTTTAATTATAGTGAACATGCTCTAACGGCAATGGATTTTTATTTGAAAAATTAATGTGCACAATACTCAAACAACGATAAATGAAAAAATTGGTGAGGAATCAAGTATAGAAACAAAACTGCGAAGGCATGTACCACTTAGTGTTCCAATAAGCGGCGATAGGTTTGCAAACTGTCACGTGTCACTAACTGGTTGCAAAACGTGGGTATATGCAAAATGTAATGTTAAGAAGTGCCTCTTACTTCCCACCTACTTAGTCTCCTCAAAGATTTACGTACTGAGTATATATCTGAGAATGTCAATCATTGAGAATATATCGTGAACGTGATCTTTAAAATTAGAATCTGCTATGCGTCCGTCATAAGTTTAAGAAGTTTCTTGACCTAAGGCTCTTGAGTAAAGCGTCTTCACTAAATATTATTGAAGGAGTCTAATGAGACCCCTCGCCTGGAAGCCATAATATAGCTTCTGCCCACGGCTTCGCTGGCGTGGTACCCGGATAAAAAGAAGCCTATGTGCTATTCTGATGTATTAGCTATATTACTGTAAAGTTTCATCAAAATACGTTCAGATATTTTTGCGTGAAAGAGTAATAAACACTCATGCTCACAAACTTTCGTGTTTATAACAGTAGTAGGATTTATGCATACAAAAAATTTTTATACATATATTTACCAGTATAAGTTTCTTCAAAATGCGAGTTTTCAATTTAAAGGGTCGACAACGAGCGTTGGA
The DNA here is from genome assembly GCA_961405105.1 of Perizoma affinitatum. Lineage (NCBI taxonomy): Eukaryota > Metazoa > Arthropoda > Insecta > Lepidoptera > Geometridae > Perizoma > Perizoma affinitatum. The sequence continues at coordinate 5,615,875 of OY560199.1, forward strand.
TTTGTAGTGCAGAAAGCGTCCATAGGCTACGGTAACCGCTTACCAAGCGTATGTTATTGTTTACCACCTTGGTGGCAAACCATAGTGGCATGTTGTAACCACGTAAACTAAAGAAGCCTTGAGTTGGTTAATTAAATCTGTTGGTTCTCATTTTCATATCTGTATATAATACATGACATCGCGGTCCCTGTCACAGTGGGTGTGGCCTGTCTGGTTCCTCCGGGAATAACTTATGATGATGTAGTGAGCAGCAGTTATCACAACGTAGGGAACACAAGTGCTCCCTCCACTCGGGTGCCCAACGATCCGCGCACAAAGAGCGGCACTGCACGATGGAGAGCATAGCGATCACTCAACTTGATGAAGACTCGCGGAATGAGTCGAAACTCAGTCAAGACTTTGCCAATCGTACGGCAGATATCTACGTCAAAACTCGGTGTAGAACATGAATGAGCCTATTGCCATCATACAGGTTCTAACTTAGTTTGGGTATATATATTTCTCCAATCTGAATTGTTTAAATTAAGTAAAACCATTGTTAGAGAACTAGATTTGTAACGTTTGTCGTTTAATAAAATTATTATGAGTTATTATTGAGACCTCAGTGGCGTGACGGGCGAGTAGCCATTTGCAACGCAAGAGGTACATGCTCAATTCCCGGTGCATTACAAACGATTGCATATTCTACAGATATTTCCGGGTCTGGTGTGGTACCGCGGTACTTGTGTTTCCTTATACCGACGACACGGAATTCTAGTGTTAAGTCAGGACTACGTATGTCTCAGTTTAACGTAAAAAAAATCAAAACAAAAATATTTGGTAGGTACTCGTGGACGCCCCGAGATTAAAGCTGATAGTGACAAATTGAAAGCGTATTCGTGTCAAACTACAGCTGAGCTTGCATAGGCTTTTTATGTTAGTGTCAAAACCATTGGCCTATAAAAGACAAACCGGCAAAACAAAGAAGCTAAATCGGACTTCTATTTTCCCATACAAAATGGTCACTTCATCATCATCATAATAAAATGAATTAGGTAATTTCATAGGTCCTATTATTTACTCCTAAGTCTTTGGTGAAATTAGACTCAGGCCATTTGTTTAACAGACAAACTGATAAACTGATAGTAATTTGACTCTCGCTCGCACTGTGGGTCAGGTCTTCAACCGAGACATTAGTCAGGAGTTACTTAATTGCGGGTTAGCGCAGGTAGGTATTCGGGGTTGCCAAACATACGGATCTATCGTTAACGTCGGACATGACCAAGCTTCTAAAAAAATACATGAAAAGTCTGGTAAAGATAGCCTTTTAGCGATAGCCCATTGTACAACGAAGTATGTATCCCATTATATTTTAAAGTTATTAAAATTAACGATTTATGTTTGAATATTATAAAATACTAGCTTCTGCCTACGGCTTCGCCCGCGTGTTACCCGGATAAAAAGTAGCAATTTGTGTTTCAGCAGCGAACAATACAACTTTTTTATAACGGAGCATTCCAGACTGACGACTCGAGATGCCAGCTGCCAGCGCGCGGCCACCGTTGACCGCTAACCTGTAAAATTGTAGTATGCTTTAATGCGTGATAATCGCAACGATTTTTTACAATTTAATATAGATACTCGTATCAGTGCACGACACGACGCCTTGCGTCGTGTCGCTGTCTGTGAGTGACGAGGAGAAAGCGTCATGATCACACACCCTAATTAAGACGCTTGGAATGAGTAGAACCTTAGTCGGGCGTTCACCGATAGTGGTACGTGAAAAATTCCGTTTTTACAATATAATTAACATTGATGTATTCCGGTTTTTATATGTTTGCCTAGCAGCCCTATTTTCCAGCAGGTAATTTGTCAAAATTGTAAAGTTACGTCGCGTCGGGCTCCATAGATTAAGCTCGTTTGATAAGCTTCACGCAACCCGGTACTTTATCTCAGGGATAACCGTCCTTATTACAAACGTATCTACCTACCTACGCTAGTTTATGCTTGCCTCGAATATACGAATATTTTCTGGTTTCATTTATACCGCGGTGAGTCTCTGTGTCCCTACAACACAGGCTCTTTGAGACCTAGTGTAGGGAACAGCGCTCTTAAGGTACATGACATTATTAAGTTAAGTTAGGATAAGTCATACTTGTATTAGGACGACCTCTGTGGCGCAGTGGGCGAAGGCCCGACTGAGACGCAGAAGACGCGGTTCGATTCCCGCTGCGGGACAAATGTGTGGATTAGCTAATGTTTGTTTCGGGTCTGGGTGTTTTCTATGTATAACATAAAAATATTTAAGTAGTATATCAGTCATGTAGTTCCCATAATACAAGCTATGCTTAGTTTGGGGCTAGATGCTGTGTGAAAAATGACACGCATTATTTATTTATTACTGGAATTGTATTTCTAAACAAATAAATCTTTATGTTATCTTATCTTATCTTATCTATAAATGAGTTGTAAATAATTTGAATTATGAGCAAATTAAGCTTATTTTTCTTGTCAACGTGTTCTTGTCTTGTGTCATCGATTCCACATTAATCACGTCGATTGTGGCCTCGTTCAGGTCTCGTGCAGGTATTCGAGCACAAGAGACATACCAGCAGATACTGCATTTTCTGCGTGGGCTCAATGCAGCTATACAATGTTAGATTGGAATTCCTGCACCCCATTTGCATACATTAACATTACAGCGGCTAATTTCGATGCGATGACGGTTTAGGGCCTACGCACTGGCCACAGAAGATACAGAAGCACTTACAAACTTAGGTGATGGTAAACGATATAAATTTAAAAAACGATATAACGGTATAAATTAACAGAATATCAAACAAGTACCTAAGCAAAATAATTGTGTCATCGTTTAAAATTTCCAAAGCTTTTCGTACAAAACACAGCTGCGTAAATAAAGTATTAAATACATAGAAACAACAAATTTAGAAACTCACCATCAAAAAACCGGACAAGTCGAGTCCGACTCGCGCCGAAGCTTCCGTACAAGCTAGCAATCACCAAACATAGCTCTAACGAAAATATAATTCGGATTCAAAATTAACTTAATTGTATAGTTGAACAAATGTTCGCCAATAAATCTTATACGTCACGGTCCAACTGCAAGTGTAAGTTAACGATTTTCGGACTTTTTCCTTTACATTTGGTGTGAGACCATGCTTCTTACCAAATTTTATGATTTTATTTCAATGAGAAGTACCTATAGGTTTTAATTATAGTTGGATTTTCATTTATTTGTTTTATTTTTATGATTATATTGAATGAATGTATTTTTATTGCATTGACTTAGAAACCTGATTTTTTTTAGAGATTAAAACCTGCTTATTTGATATTTATTATAACTTAATATATCCACGCGTTCCTGCGAAAAAGGGTCTTGACAGACAGACAGACGAACAACGAAGTTATCCGTGTTTCCTTTCGAGGTACGGAACTCAAAAATACAACAAAATATCTATGTGTACAGATAAAAAAATATGTATAAACTTATGACACAATACATTTTTCATAAAAGCTCTTAATGTGTTAAAGACTTTATAATGGAAATGTAAACTTTGAGGTTCATTTTGTGAGCCACTTCCGGATACAAAGTTGAGTGCACCCTACTGATGAAAGTTTTCGTTCTAAAAAAACTTTCTTCAGTAGGTTCTCTTCTGCTAAATTAACTTTCACTTTAAGGATTATTATTTAAAAAAATAATATGAAAATTTCATTTAAGGTATTAAGGTACATAGACTGGTTTTATTTTTATCTATGACAGGCCAGGCTTGTTTCTAAAGCTTACCAGATGACTCTACATGAAAGAATATAAGATCTAATTCTTGTCAATAATACCTTATTTTGTTTGCTTAACATTTTGCAAGCCTTTTTTTATAAGCCGTGTTGGCCTAGTGGGTGATACCCCGACTTCTGATCCGGAGGTCGTGGGTTCGAACCCGGTCGTGCACCAATGGATTTTTCCAATCGAAAAATTGATGTGCGCATTAACATGTGCTCAAAACGGTGAAGAAAAACATCGTGAGGAAACCGGCATGCCCTAGAACCAAAAATTCGAAGGTATGTGTCATAAGTTAGTGTTCCAATAAGCGGCGATTGGCTTGCAACCTGTCACGTGGAATGCTTACTACTTGCAAAACGCGGGCATGTACCAAATGTTATGTTTGGATGTGCCTCTGACTACCCCCTACTTGGTATCCTCAAAAGATCTACTCACTGAGTATGTATCTGAGGATGTCCATCATGGGGAAGACAGTCGTGAGCGTGTTTGTTTTTGTTAAAGTTTTGATGTACAATAGTAGATATTACACATAGACTCTGATACCCATGATGAGTGTGGAACAAGGATTGTATACTTGTTATATCCTTTTCAGTAGGTACGTTGTTAGTATAGATTGTTTCAAAAACCTTTTTATTCCCTTTCATTTGCAACAATAGAGTTGAAGTGGAACAATAATCGGAGAATTGTCTTAGAGTACGAGGGAATCTTCACAAAAGTGATGAAAAGCAACCAAATGATAATTACAAATAAAGTGGTGATTATGTAGTCGTATCATACGTGGGTCGCGGGTATTAAACGTTTATGTAGATAAATTACTAGACTTACTAGGAATGTAGAGTACGAAGGAATCTTCACAAAAGTGATGAAAAGCAACCAAATGATAATTACAAATAAAGTGGTGATTATGTAGTCGTATCATACGTGGGTCGCGGGTATTAAACATTTATGTAGATAAATTACTAGACTTACTAGGAATGTAGAGTACGAAGGAATCTTCACAAAAGTGATGAAAAGCAACCAAATGATAATTACAAATAAAGTGGTGATTATGTAGTCGTATCATACGTGGATCGCGGGTATTAAACATTTATGTAGATAAATTACTAGACTTACTAGGAATGTAGAGTACGAATGAATCTTCACAAATGTGATGAATAGCAACCAAATGATAATTACAAATAAAGTAGTGATTATGTAGTCGTATCATACGTGGGTCGCGGGTATTAAACATTTACGTAGATAAATTACTAGACTTACTAGGAATGTAGAGTACGAAGGAATCTTCACAAATGTGATGAAAAGCAACCAAATGATAATTACAAATAAAGTGGTGATTATGTAGTCGTATCATACGTGGGTCGCGGGTATTAAACGTTTACGTAAATAAATTACTAGACTTACTAGGAATGTAGAGTACGAAGGAATCTTCACAAAAGTGATGAAAAGCAACCATGATAATTACAAATAAAGTGGTGATTATGTAGTCGTATCATACGTGGTTCGCGGGTATTAAACATTTATGTAGATAAATTACTAGACTTACTAGTAATGTAGAGTACGAAGGAATCTTCACAAAAGTGATGAAAAGCAACCAAATGATAATTACAAATAAAGTGGTGATTATGTATTCGTATCATACGTGGTCTAGACTTACTAGGAATATAAAAGCTTCGGAACTTTCTTGAAAGATATTCATTTTACGCAGATAATAAATAGATAAATATCACTGGACATTTTTTTCACACAACGTCATCCAGACCCAAACTAAGCATAGCTTGTATTATGGGAACTACTTAAATGATATAATACTTATATACCTTTTTTTAAATACATACATTTTATACTTAGGAATACCCAGACCCGAGACAAATATTTGCAGACAAACTTTTGTCCCGCGGCGAGAATCGAACCCGCAGCCTTCTGAGTCTCAGGCGGGCCTTCGCCCACTGGACAAAGGTCGTCAATAGGGTGCTGTCAAAATATATAGCCGTTGAATGAGAACCTCTTTATAAAGTCCACGAGTATATATTTATCAATAGTGTCACATGTTAGTATCATGGGATTCCTCCCGCCTTGTTGTTATTCGAGCTTTTTAATGTTTTTTTTTTAATTGTAGGTTGCTCGCACAACCTGCTTTCTATGTGAATGTTATTTTCTGTGTAAGTTTGTGAGCTTTCTTGGGAGTGACGCAATGCGCACGCTTAGTTGCCTAAAGATAGCGAGACATCGCTTGTAAGTGGCGGAGCAAACATGAATACGTTAATTACTTGTGTTGCTGGACAAGTGTGTAAACTGATTCATTGATAAATTTTTCTATTGACTCACCGAAAACGGGTTTCGAAGTTTTCTAAGGAACTTTGAAGCTATATTTGGTGATGATGGCCAAGCCTTGACAAGTAGCCGGATATATTAAAAATAGATCTTAGAAAACAAACAATCAGATAGTCAGAGGCGCGCCCAAACTTTACATTTTGGATAACGCCCGTTTTTGCCAATATGTGACAATGGGCTTGCAACCTGTCACGTGTTTTTTTTTCTATTTGTGGCTTTAGTATCACTGTGGCCATCAAAGGTCTATTGTGATCGCCACTTGGCACAAAATGCAAACTACTATGCAAAACGTGAGCATGTGCCAAAAATAATGTACGTGACTGACAATGTCCTACTTGGTAATCTTATGGACCAAGTTCAGTTAGCATCACACGATATCAAAAATAAACAAGCAGAGTTTGTTGTCTGATTATTCTAGATTTAGTCGCGCGAGGAATCGCAGTAAATTCACTCTAAAAAAAATAAATTTACAGTTTATGTTGACTTTTTCATATTATGATCTTTGTAATTTAGATAAATACAAACCGATTGACTTTGACATGGATTGATACACATACAGATCTGAAGGGGATCAGTGGTGAAGGTGTTTGTTTATTTTTGCAATGTTCAATCTGACACATTAAGATTTAGTTATTTCATTTTTAAAACGATAAAATCCTTTTTGTTTTATTCCATTTTAATCTGAATATTATTCCCTAGTTGTTTCACAAAACACCATAATCACAAAATATCCAACAACACGCTTCTCAGTGCAAAGTAAATGTGAAAATATTATCATATCAAGAAAGTTTACTGAGACACCCCTAAGCGTTTACAACTTTGTAAACTGAGAGTCATATCTACGCAGTGCTTTCGCGGTAACTGCAACTGGATTAGGATCTTTGCGTGAATATTCTGAGCTATACATTTTTAATGGTAAGTTTATTACTAGGTAGGTAATTAGGTATGTAATTATATTTATCTATAACTTTGTATATCGCATTGCAATCTCCTCTTGTATTTAATAATTACGTCCACCGCCAACCATTCTTACAATTGTATACTTTCCGCTCCATCCCAAGGTTGTCTGATCACTTTTAAGCGATAAGACTGTCATTGTACTTTTAGTTACATACAGTTTTTATTGTTTATTTTGTTATCTTGTGGTTGTACAATAAAGTATTTTTTCATTCATTCATTCATCCATTATTTTTGCCATATATTTCATTAAAGACCCAATTGTACAAAACGGCAACCAAAGTATGGAAACTAAAATTAATAAATTCGCATATTTATAATTATCTGAGTGAATAAATTGGCTATAACCTTTGACGCGATATAGGTGATAGAACTTAGCAATGTATTCTACGAAAGCTTGGGTATTTGATTAAGTTTCTTACATCAAATACCCAAGCCAATATAATATCGGTGACTATTGATACTGTTTCGTAAGAGTTCGAATGGTCTCAACTAGACAGAAGATTACACGCATTTCTGACTTCATTGACGACCGTAATAATTGACTGCGAAATGCCTCTACGAAGATTGGGAAAAGATACTATAGACTATGACATATAAGAAGTAATCTTGGTTCGGAAAGTGATGTTCATAATATTTAATATTGAAAAGCAAGACTTTTTTCTCTGTTTGTGCAAGACTGTTTTAAATCTCGCGATTTAAAACGGTAAAAGATAGATTTGATGACGAGAGTAAAACTTACATAAATAAACATAATACATGTCACAGACTCGTCGTCTCAGACTCGTACTCGTCGTCCAGAGACGGGTTCATGCGTGACAGTTCAACGTTCATTACTCCATGTCCGTGGCAGAAGTAGTCAGAGCTCCTTGTGAAAGAGCTCGTCCGGGGAAGTACCGCCACCATACCTATTTCTGCCGCCAATCAGAAATGTTCGAATTTCTGTGTTCCGGTTTAAAGTATATGGGAGCTGGTCAAATTACAAGCACATGAGACATTAGACAACGCGCGAGTGATAACTTCCTACCTATGGACATAGGTTACGGTAACCGCTTACAACAGGTTGGCCGTGTGCTTGTTAACCACTTTTGTTGTATAAAAAAATGACACGCGTGTCAGAGTTACAAGTGTGGCCGGTATTTATCACGCAGGCAAAAGACCAATGCGGTACATACAGTACGTTAAGATGTCATAAATTTTGACCTGTCTTCAGTGCAACACTCGACACAAGTGTACTTCCACTTTACACCCAATAACGGCAAAACAAAGTGGAACGTTTCTCAAAGTTTATCTCACAGAATTAGAATTACGCCCTGTATCCCTTTGTTTGTTTTGTAACAGAGTATTTTTGCGCCACGTCATTATCATTGTCAGGGGATCCCTTTTCCGGGGTTACCGTGATACAGAGAGAGTAACATTTATTTTTCGTGAAAACTACTTTCCGATGTATTAAAACGAAATAGAAATATATTAACTTACCTATTATTAGAACTGTGTTTGCTAGAATTTCATCCAATGGAATGTCGATGGACTGTGGAAATGAAATCAAATAGCCTAAAATGATTAAGTTAGGTAAAGATTTAGTGGAATATTTTCAATGTTATATCTACATGATAGGTTAATAAAGAGATCATCTGACCCTAATTTACTAAGAAAAAGTCCCCCATAAAATTCGCCATGGTTTTACATCTTGTCTTTGATCGAAATCTTTATATTGATGAGTTCCTATCACGATATTCTCCACTAGAATATACCCCTGATTACTCGATCTGTGTCTCACCCACCAATATTGAAAGCCATATCGCAAATTCTCTTTTGATATACACGACGCGTCCTCCATAATAATAAAGATATCCTGATAAAGTTTTCGTGCGAAGATATTTCGGCGGTTTATTAAACTACGTGTTTATACACCCCAGTAAATCTGGGTTCCTTGATTATGCACAGAATTTACTCCGACAAAAACGTAGTGACGCGAAATTGACCGCTAAATCCTTTACAAAATCCGGAGTCCTGACCAGAATACATTTTCAGGATGCTCCGCTCGGAACTTATACCCCTTTCCTTTGTTATGTAAATGTCTTGAAGTGAAAGTTTGCCAACGAATTCCCTTTACACAGAACCATTAGAAAATTAAAAAATATTTGCTCTGAACAAAACAGTACAGTACACCTTGGCATAAAACATAAGTAAACCACCCGATACTGCTAGAGATACGAGTAGGCACGCCTAAAACACTTTGTTTTTACTACACAGGTTAATATTAGTTTAGGACTAATGATTCATTTGCCAACGACTCGAATTACTCGAAACGAGTTAGGCATCTGCACAACCCTCGTCTTCACTCGGTATTATTTTGTATTGATAAAGAAAGTGAAGTTTTTTGTCTGTATTATCTATAATTGTACTGAGAGAATTGTACTTTTTGTTATGTATTTAACTGTTTTTATACTTCAGTACGAGCTATATAAAGTTCACCACTAAAACTTTCAGTTCACACTACTTTCAGGTTTAGTTAGTACCTTATAATATATTATTTCTTTTATATACTCACAGCAATTGCTAAACAGAGCTAAACTCAGAATCTTGTATGCATTTGTTTATAAGCAGCCTGCGAGTCATTCGCTTGTATTTCCCATGTTCAAGAGAAAACATACTTTTGTTTATGACGGTGGCGGTGTAGTAAAGCTAATTAAGTATCGCAAGTGTATCCATGAAATACCTAGGTACTTTCACATTATACCACTTCAGTATTATAAGGTTAACAGACAGATGTGAAAAATCATTATTACTATACGGCTTTTTTATTCGTGAACACGGTATATTTAAATATTTTAAAGGGACAATTCTGAACCGGAACACAATTTTTTAATAAAAAAGTATATTTTTTAATTTTATTCCGAGCTATTTTGTTTAAACATATGCATTTTGGGTTTTTAAGATTTATTTTAAACGAACAAGGTGTTTTACATTGGTCACTTTACAAAAAAAACCTGATTCAATAGATTGTTACTACTATTTCTTCAAGTAAGTTCATGTTTTATAATAAGTCGAATCTATACAAGTGGAAGAGATCGCTTATAAGCTACTTTGTAAAGAACATTTTTTGTTTATTTTTTTATACGTTCGTCAATGAAGTCATTATTTTTATTCATTCATTTATTCAAAAGTTATTGCTTATTATGTTTAAAATAACCTTCAAATAAAACGAAGATGCTCGACTGTTTCCGGGTGGTACAGTGTTTACCGCTGACATAGAATGTCACAGCTCAATCCTCTATTCAAACAAACGTGTATATACCCCGCTTTAGGGCCACAGCACATGTGCTATTTCTACCGTAATATGCCTGTCGTATTTTTTGAGTTTACGAGGAAAGTAAGAAGGTTTATGCAGATGTGTACTAGGTTTTTGTAACATATGTAAAATTATTTCAGCATCTACTACCTACTTGCTTATATAATTGATGTTTATTCAACACTATCTACTGATTCACGTGAATCAAACTTATCTACGTAGATAAGTAGGTAATACCAAACATATACAAAAACAGGAATTCCTAAGCACACAAGGTACATTGTGTCTATTCCATACCAGTACGAGTAAACCTATTATAGAATATAGTCTTATGAATATCCTACATACATTACATATATACGTAACCTATACAATATACATATACATTATGATAATTATAATTTTCAATATTTGCATACCTAATTTTAAGGTAGAACATAATTTAAAAATTGAATATATTTAAGGCCTACAACTGTAACGTACATTATGTTGATTCAAATAAATTAATATTTATCTTTATCTTTAATAATACTTAATATTGGTGTCCTGATACCTGATATCATTGGGTTAGGAACTACGAGTACTGTGGATCAAAACAAATATCCGCAGAACATTAAAAAATGTCGCGCAGCGGTAATCGAACCCGCATCTCTTACATCTATGCTGGTTACTCACCCGCTACGCTACGGAGGTCGTCAATCTAAGGTTTCTGTAATAAATTAATGACTTGTTTAGCAAACAATTTTTGTTCCGCCTACAAAAACTTCAAGCTCAAGCATTTTAAAAGGCTTTTGCATTTTAACAACCTCGATACAAGATTGTATAAAACCTAATGCCTATCGTTTCAATAATTATCCGCTCAAAAACTTTGTAAATCGCTAACATCAAATAAGCTTTATCATTTTATTATAAGTGCATGTAATTTACTAAAATAATATGCTTGCTCAACAGAATGCGAATTTATGAGCTCGCCAAATTAATCTGGTTATGTCCGGATTTGCAAATATCACGGCCACCATAAAGTAACCTTGACCTAACCATTTGATGTTACTATTATTTACCAGCAGTGTAATGTTGATTGCTAGAATTAAGCGTCTAGACAAATACCTCGCGCTTACTTTTCCTTTCACGCTAACGCAAATTTTTCAAGGAAAAACTTGGCAGCACAGCTTTCATTAATTAATTATTAGTTTGAGAGCTATCAACCGTTTCGGTTTGTAAACGACACTGACGGTAGCTTGATTTAATAAAAGCACAGTCATGCAGAATTTTTAAGAAAGAAAATCTATCGACAAAATAAAAAAAAAACAAAAACGCTTACTCATTCAACATGATGGAGGTCTTTTATATACTAAGAGGGCATTTGGCACATGCCCTCTGAGTAGTTAGTATTCCACGTAACAAGTTGCAAGCCACTGTTACGTGGAACACAAACTTGTTGATAATTCCTTCAAGTTTTTTGGTTCCAGGTCATGCTGATTTCCTCACGATTTTCTTATGATAAGCAACTTAAACTTTCAAGTTCAATAATTGCTCATAACTGAGTTCAAACCCCTTTGGATCGGAAGTCGGACAGCCAACTCTATAATAAATTATGTAATCTATTGTCTAGACCTACGTTGAGGTGCAAACGCTCAACAATTCCAACTATACGAACATTCCTAAAATGTTAATTTCGAATGCTGGATAATCAACGCAGCAACTGAGCCTTCGGGAGCTCAAGATTACGACGTTTGTAAACTTATCTCGCATTCTCGTTAGCTGGCGGTGTGAGCCACTGAATACGTAAGCATGTCATTCATGATTAAAGCTGGAAATGTATCGAGTGAAAACGGGGGAGGCGACTTTTGACCGCGACTCTGCAGACCCCAAAATGTATCTCATTCATATATTATTGTGTACGAGAAAGAGCGAATTATATTCACACGGAACGCAGATTTGTGGTTCAAAAAGCACTCCTTATAGCATTTAGGAAAAACTAAGTGACACACCAGTAGGTACTTATGCTTTTTTATTATGCAAATTATACCGGCTCGTTTAATCAGCAATTTTTTTAAAACATTATATTTAATGGATAATAACAATAGTTATAATTGCTAAGGTAATTATCAAATCGGTCGTCTACTTTCGCTGTATGGAATAGGGCTTTAGATTCTCACTCTATTCTTAGCGTAGTATTTATTTGAAGACGTTTCAGAAAGGTCAGGTTTTCTGGTGATTATCCAAAAAATCGACGCTGAGTTAAGATTGAGACAAAAAGTCGCGTTTCCCAATATGCGCTTCCAGATTAAGCAACCGTAACTATCGTACGTGACTGTTGACAAAAACATACCCGAAGACAATTCGGTCCGATCGGTGGCGAATATTCAAGTGTGAACCGACACTGAACCGTATAATTGGGTTGGGGACCACTAATTAGAAGCAACCAACTTTAGATTAGAGTTGCGGTAGCTTTGTTAAACAGTTCTAAGCACATTGTAAATTACTCTGGCTGCAGTTTGATACCTGGGAACCACACACTAATTCAGGTAAGTCTTTTTACTCGTGAGACGTAAGGAGGTTTGACTTAAGAGGTCGATTTAAAATGAATTAATTTATTAAATAAGACAACATTTTATGTAAATTTTTTGTTAGTGAGCTGTCTGTAAGGCCTATGTTAAAAAACCAGGAAAGCACAATAAATTAAAAAAAATAAAAATAAGTTCAAAGGACCTTTACTCGTGTCCTGATCAAGTTGTATTAGGCGAGACTTTTTACTTGATTAGGACGCAAATGTAAAATAAAAAAAAGTGTTGCCCTATACCTCCGAAACGGTTTATTCGATTGAATTTGTTTTTTGCAATCGACTATTGGAATAACGTTGAGGACTTTAAAATTATGCAAAATTAACTTGTTTTATAATATAGGTACAAAGTCATTGGTGCATTTGGGCAAGGCCAATTTTCATTGTACATGGTAATAAAGAGTTTATCTATCTATCTACATTATGCCTTCCGGTTCAAATTCGCTGTGAAGTGAAGAAAAAACCATATAAATGTCAAAAAACCGACTTCAAATAACGGGAAATTGATAAAAAGTCCAATATGAAATTTCGTCACCCATTTTTTCACCTTTAGGAGTATGATTTTTTCATAAAAACCACCCTTGATGTTTATCCTACCCATTAAAACAAGATATCGCAAAAAATACACACAAACAACAAATATACCTACGAATTAAGAAACTCCTCCTTTTTTGAAGTCGGTTGATAATAATTAAATCGTTATACGTTTGCAGTTTAGGTACAGATTCTGCCCTGTAGGTAGTCTATCGTCAGATCTTTACGTGCTTACGTTATTTTGCTCAATCGGGCTGACACTTTCGAATAAAAAGCAAAAGAAGAAAAATAAATAATGCTGGACATTTTTTCACACAGCATCATCTAGCCCCAAAGTAAGCAGAGCTTGGGAACTACATGACTGATATACTACTTATATTCATTTTTTTTTACATAGTATACATAGAAAACAGCCAGACCCGAGACAAATATTCGCAGATACAAACGGGAAAAATTTGTCCCGCGGCGGGATCGAACCCGCAACCTTCTGCGTCTCAGGCGGGCCTTCGCCCACTGCACCACGAGGTCGTCACAACAAAAAAAAAACAACAACAAAACCATCATCAACATCGAAGATAAGTAACAAAAACATTCAGCCAAATTAAGAACCGGTTCGGGGATTTGTTTTTTTTTATATTAATTTATTCATATAAGTAGGTAAATACAAAAAATACAGATGAAACAGCTAGAAATCCAAAGACCGTTGCAAACGATCTATAGCTATATATAGCTCTACTGCTCCAGATCACTACCAGACGGAAGAGTTCCCAAAATGCTGCCGCATTGCCACGCTGAATGGCATTACTAATGCGTTGGCCCAGATAAGAGCCAGCTCTCGGGTTACGCGTCACTTCAACCAATCGCCCTGAAATAATTATGAAAACGCCAAGGGCCCCGGTTCCCCAGGGACCCAGATTATCAACCCCAAAAAGCTCAAATGAGTAAGCTACATTAATTAATTTACATGTTTACATTAATCTAGGATCACTCGATTCGCATATGCATGTAGGTACAATGAGCTGTAAGCAAATTCCACTTAAAACTCAATTTCCACCTATCAAATAGTCAACGCGTAAATATTCAACGAATTAACAGCGCGACAGAGTATCAATCAAGGACATCACATAAATAAGGTTCTGCCAAATAAAATGCTTATATCGCGATAACACAATTTGAAGTTTTGGCTGTACGTGCAGGGATGGACCTATGACCTTCCAATCTCACATGGCTATGACTACGTATAAGCTCATTCAAATGCATATACGTCACCTCTCTACAAATAGGAGCTAGGGAAGGTGGACTGACACCTCGCTTTAAACTCGCTCTATTTTTTTTGTGGCAGGGGGAGGTTGTCTCATACCTAATGCTAATGACAGTTTAGTTTTAAGGCCATTTCCGCACTGCAGAGGCTACTAGGCAGCATGCTACGTTAAATGTGGCTGTACTCCAGACAGGAACTTTAGAGATATAATTTTCATATTGCATTACATATCAAACGAACTTACTTTCTGAAGTTCAGGTCTCCGGAATTTACGGTATTGGTCGTGTGATGTCAGTATTTCAAGTAACACACATACATATATTAATACATATTTTTCCTCCTGTATCTGTCCAAGTTCGTCTCTGCAGGTGCAAATATACGAATGTGCCAAACGCGTTTGAAGAGCGTATCATTGGTAACCCGGAGCGTGGTAAACGACCCCGAAAATTGCTTGCAATTTATACGGTTCAAGGGTGACCCATAAAAAGAAATGAGATGTTTGTCACTCGGTGTATTATTTGTCCCGGACAGTAAGTAGTTTCTTAAAAAAAACTGGCGTCTGCCGGGTAACTATGAGTTTAAGAACGCAGATGCTTTCCATTATTTCCCCAAAGCACTATTATAAGTATACGGCCGCACTTAAGTCGGACGGTTCAAGATAAATTTGAAACGGGAGATTTTAAGGATTTATTATGCGTAGGTAGTAAGTTTATGAAATGTTATTGACCGAGGTATTTGTTAATGCTTCTAACAAATTTCTACCGTTACGATAACTGAAGAACCTGTGATTACATAAATACGACAAGAACAAAGATACGTAATTTTACGCCTTTGCTATTCATCGGTCGCATATTTACCTATCTTGTATATAAGTTACCACTCAATTGTCCTATTATCGTAAACCAAGGCGAGACGTGAATTTTCGTTATTCATCAATCACCATTACATATTTTTTTACGCTACCCTATATATAAAGAGGCTTCTAAGTACATGTACATATCCTTCTTCGCTCATGATGTATCATCCATGTAAAAGTTTAGCAGCGACATGCAAATAATACCCAGGCTTTTAGCGAGTCCGTCTCTTGAGCATAATTCAACATTATGCTTAGCGTGACCCCTGTAATAAAGGTGAAAGTTTTATGTAAATGCCTCTCTAGGCCCGTCCGTCCATATTGCATAAGTTGCCTAATAAATTAGTAAGTTTCTTTGAGAAGTAGAGAGACAAAGGGTTAGGTAGTACCTACTTCAGAGAAAAGTCGTGAAAACTGTGAAATAACTGAAACGGCTAGGTACTAAATCCGGAACTGGGATTACAGGAAAAACTGTAAAAGACGTGTCGATACTAATGTTAGGGTCCAAAAGACAAAATAACTTGAACTATTTTTTTTGCAGTATTCGTATTAAATGTACCTCAAATTTGTCCTCAAACTCTAAACTCTGGACACAAGGTTAAAAATTTGGAACACGATTTTCATTAAGTTGAATCATTTTCAAGTGAGCATAGACAAAAAAAATATAAGACAAAAACAAACAAACACGCTCACGACTGTCTTCCCCATGGTGGACATCCTCAGATACAAACTCTGTGAGTAGATCTTTGTGGTTACCAAGTAGGGGGTAGTCAGAGGCACGTCCAAACATTACATTTGGTACATGCCCGCGTTTTGCAAGTAGTAAGCATTCCACGTGACAGGTTGCAAGCCCATCGGCGCTTATTGGAACACTAACTGTTGGCACATGCTTTCGAATTCTTGGTTCTAGGGCGGTTTTTTTTATGCTAAAATAAGTCTAATCAGCCAGATATAAATTCCAGCCTTATTTATGTTTTTTTAAACTTAATGTTAGCATTATACTAAGCTAGACAACCGTCAAAAATCTTTACAAAAAAATATATATAAGTAGAATATCAGTCATGTAGTTACCATAATACAAGCTCTGCTTAGTTTGGGGCTGTGTGAAAATGGCCAGCATTATTATTATTATTTTTTAAGTATGGTACACTAGCCCCTGCCTGCGTGGTACCCTGGTAAATTAACCTTTCTGTTATTTTAGGTTCGAACTATATACCTGTTCCTGTTCCAAAAGTATATTCATAGAATATTAGTAGATACACCTCATAAACAAATAATATAAAAATATAGAATAGGTGAAGAGCTAAAAGAATTAAACTAAATGTATTTCCAGGCAAACTTAACTTTTATAATATTAGAAGGCAAACATCTCAAGAATAAATAATGTAAAAAAATAAAACTAGCTACAGATAAATTTAATGAAATTTACAATTAGTGACCTTATCGCTCAGAGCGATCTCTTAGGAATCGAATGGTTAATCTTGGGTATCTAAAATGAATTCCCTGGTGAACTCAATAGACTATGATTAAACATGAAAACCTTTTTATTTCATTTTTAAACTATCTTAAAACATTGCAAGTGTATTAGGAACGTACCTAGCTGTCTCTCAAAAGAAGATACTTATCCCCACTGGCACCCAAAGTGGTTCCATCTCTAGTTTCCACTAGCTACATAGTAAATAGGTAGGAACTTAACCTAAATAAAGTTTCCATGTAAAATTATTCTTATTCTTAAACTATACTATACTAATAAATAAATATAACTTTACCTTATGAGTACGAAAGAAAAAAGTACAACATGATGACAAAGTATCTATTCTGAACCGAAGTGTAAGTATGACTATATAATATTACATATATTTATTTATATATATTTTATAATTCTGGGCATTTTTTACACATCACCATCTAACCGCAAAGTAAACAGAGCTTGAGTTTTAAGAGCTGCGTGGCTGATAAACTACTTATATACATATTTTGTTGTAAATACATAGAAAACACCCGGACCCGAGATAAATATTTGCAGGTTAACCATTTCGCGGCAGGAATCAAACCCGCAATCTTCTGCGTATGGGGCCTGCGCCCACTGCGCCACAGAGGCTATCCTATAATACATACCTTTGATACGTAATTTGATCAGTCTGAACCGTAAGGCCTGCCTAAACTAATCTCAAATTCAACTGGCGTGAAACTTCACAAAGGTTAGGATCTAGGCAGAGTAACGTCATTAATCTTTGGCGTGGCTGATAGAGCAGTTCCGTATATTCCTATTCAATCGACAATCAAAAGCCTGAATCGAAGTACTATGCTATCTGACTTACGAATAATAGTGATGGACTCTGTAGGAAACCACCGGGAGTTTTGTCGTCAACCCTATTAATTGAGTACCAGAACGAGTTATATATACATGGGGTGAAAAAGCACAAAAACCGTAACACAGTTACACACCGCGAACACAGTTTCGCTAGTCTTTGTTTAACACTTAAAAAAAAGCGCTGAAAAGCATCTAGTTGGCTGTGCCTAATCCAATGAAATTTTATATATGTATGTCTTCTTTCACCTCACGTAAATATAAAAAAAGATAGACAGATAGCAAATGCTTTATTGCATAAGAAAAAACCGGTACACAGTTATGGGAAACATAGTGCTGATTTTCTCTCCGGTACAAGGGTAAAACATACACGGGTTAAAAGAAGTCCTAGGATATTTAAAAACACTTTTGCCGTTATGGGTCAAAAAATCATGGGTTCATCACCCCATGGTTTTTGTCTTCCTCCATCCCATAACTCGTTCCGGTACTAAATTGATAGGGTTGGCGACTATGAACTCGTGTTCTATCACGGTTTTTTTGTGATGACATAATTATACGAAACACTTAGCATCTCTAGTAAGTCTTTAGTTTCACAATGAATTATTTTGCCGCGTCAAGTAACGGCTAGTTAATCACGCTATTGGGCGCGTTGACAGATTCGTGGCTCGCGCGCGCTTTGCACAGTTAAGCGGTTATAAAACTGCAAATACGAGTATTTTATTGTACAACACTCGCTTTAAGAAAGAAATGCAAGTAATGTATATGGGGCTCCTTCCATCGTAATCAGATCTAAATATAGCTTTTATTTAATACCCAACAGACATATATAGTCCTGACCCCGCACTAGCATTGGCATTGGTATCAGGAACTACAAGTACTACCATGGTACCACAACAGACTCGGAAAAAATATTTGCAGAACATGCAAGCATTTGTCCTGCAGCGGGAATCTAACCAGCATCTCTTCCGTCGCAGCCCACCGTGACACCGAGGTCGTCAAAATTAAAACACTTTACAAAGCATCGGTTTTCATTCACCAATCTTTCTGCTCATGGTGTAATTATGAATATTATAATACAATGAAATGCAAACGCGAACACTATTGTTCTCGAAACGAGAAAGTCCGTGGAAGAACTATTAAACTCTTAGAATTAGCAAGTTGAAGTTGCAATGGGCAGCGGGCAGAACCGACCGCCGCTGGAGAAGAAAGTTTTTCGAAAGACGGCCACGGACCAATAAACAACAGAGTGAAAGATGGCCCGCCGATGGAGCAATGAAGGATGAAGGTATTCCAAGATCTTTGTCGACTTCAACGGACTGGTGTGTTTAGATGTTTGTATGTTAATTGCTAATTAGCCTCATAACGGTTGGACAGATAACATGGTACTTATTTGAAACAATAGCTCCTAAAATAAGACATAGGCTACTTTTTACACGAGTACCTCGTTGGCAAAGCCGAGGACAGAGACTAGTGTTTCGTAACATTTTACCAATCTTCAGTAAGTTTGGTCTGCTTCAACCTATCTACTCTTTCTTAGTCAAACATACAACGCTTTCAGCAACAATGGCCGAGTCTAGCCAGGCTTAGAGCCCAAGGGGGAACGAAGTGAGAAAGGCTAAAACATCAAAGGCAAAAAACATCCTTTAGGCATAGAATATACCAGGTACGTTGTAATAAGCTCCGTAAAATCTTCGTAAGTAGCGGTTATCTTGCTTTTACTTTGTAGGGTGTCTCCGGTTGAAATCTAAGGCAGAGCGCGCATATGAGTTTTTAAAATGTTCAGGTTTTCGAACTCATTTTCCATATAACGTTTTGGTAAATAATTATAATTTCTTTAGTTATATAAAAATACTATATTCCAATTTTAGTTTTTTGTTACTCAATGTTTGCATGCTGTCTATACTTATAAATAGTTAAATAGTTTTTGTATTTGTAATTGTAAACAGTAGGATTAGGGGGTACCTAATTTAAATTAGTTTTGGATAAATCACAAAATTACTGTTTATGCAATTGTTACAATATAAATGAGTATGTAAGCAATAAGTTAATCATTTTAAATTCTTTTTCAATTTAGTTTTTACAGGAATAGTAGGTATATATATTATATCTCTCCGTAAGTAGGTATATCTCTACGTACTAATGTGATCAGCGATAACATTTAGTTTGGGACATATTGTATGATATTTTATTTCTTCTCAAATGTTAGTAATGGACGTTTACTGACTGATGACAAAGTCAAAGTCAAAGTAAAAGTCAATAGGTTTTTATTCATTGAAATCACAAGGATCATATAGAAAAGTCAACTTAAAAACTACGTAAAATTTTAAAGTGAATTTACGCCGATTCCTCGCGCTCGACCAAGCCTAGAAGAATCAGGCAACAAACTCTGCATGGTTATTTTTTTGATACTCATCCTATTCAAAAATTATTTCTCTAATAATAAGAATGGACTTTCAACTTTCGTGTAACGAATTTTAAGTCGTACGCTGTTGCAAATGAAATGAAATGTTTATTGCTACCTCAAACAGATATCGCAGGTACATATTTTGTTATCGCTACGTAGGTAAGTAATAAATATAGCCTAATTCTACTAACACCAGCATAGGTTAGGCTCTGTTCTCCACACTAGGACTTTATAGCCTGTATGGCAGGGTCACAGGGACTCGCTACGGACTCTCCCACAAAAACCAAACTAGATAATACATATCTAAATATGCATATACATAATAAGTGTAATGGTTGGACTGTTAAGAAAAAAAAAACAATTTTAAACTAAAAATAAAATCAGATAACACTAAATATAAAATGTCAAAGTAAATAGGGTAAGTACCACCAATAAGCTAAGTTGTAGATGTGTATGTATGTTTGGGTGCGAGTGTGAGTTACCTCGAAAACTCCCATAGGATTCTGGGTGTCACAGGTGTAACCCACGCGTGAGTATGTGAGAGAGGATGAGGTTGTGTGTGCCTGTAAGTGTACATGTGTGGAAATGGTGAGCGTGTAGAAATATATAATTGTGCGTATAAAAAATATATATTGTGAATATTGTGGGCATGTTATTTAACAACTTCAAAGGTTGCCAAACAGGTCTCGGTCGATTACATTCACGTTCACTGTGCATTCATGACATGACTCCGACTAATGTCGCTAGGTGTGAGCTGTGCCTTCAACATTTCATAGATACCTGGGTAGGTGTTTTGTTGATAGATAAGACCTCGCCAAATCTGGCAACTGCCGCAGCGTAATTCAGAGAGTTTGCGCTTCGTTCCTACTGCTTACCCTGATAAACCTTTGTCGGCTTATCTTGCTTAGCCATAGCCAGTCTTCACGTAGCACCTAAATTAAAAATGTTGCTGGAAACTGGAGTTTTTGTGATGATCTTTTGTGTTGTGTAGACGAAGTAGGGTGCTGTGAGGATAAGTCAGACCTTAACCACTCAATAGGAAGTGTAAAAAAAGCATCGTGGGCATGAACTAGATTTGCTTTTTATAATAATAATAATATTCTTTATTTTCAGGCATGAGATCCATAATGTACAGTACAATTTTACTAATTATTCTAAAACTCAAAAAACAGAAATAGTTTAGGTATGCTCTATGCAAAATTATGAAGCAATATCTATTTAACTAGATAGATACTATCTAAATAGCAATATCGATACTTTAATCCACAGTCATCATTTCATTACTCAAGATATTTATTTTTTAGCTTTTTTTATTGATTAGGTTCCTTACGTTCAAACACTTGCTTTTGAGAAAAAAAATTGAGGAAACAGAGATATAAATAACAATAAGAAATAAATTAATGATCAGCTACGGCTTCCGACAGACATTTAGTCAAAAGCAGAGAGGATTTAAAATAGATATTCCGATGCTCCGTACCTATTTATGGTTATGGTTCTGTACCAAAACTGTGCAAATGCGATCCTATTACTAAACCTTCGCCGACCCCGTCTGTCTGTCTGTTTATCGAAATGCTGTATTTTCTAACCTACCTAGCAAGTTGATATCTTTTACAGAATCTGTTACTTAACAATGGGCAAATAATAATAACATCAACAACTCAAAACCCAAGAGAGGTCTTCATACAGAAAACATTACTGTGTTCAAATTTTCACAGAATATGCGTTAGCTACCTACCTAAAATGGCCTTTATCATAGCAATAAAAATAACAAATCAATACCCATGGAAACCTCCATACAAAAACCCTTCTAGCAAACTATCCTACTAAATAAAATTAAACAAAAGTTGCTAAATATTTAAGTGAATTAAATATTGAACTAGTTAGTTGCCCAAAATAACACAGGCTACTTTTCGACCGAGTATCATACGGGCAAAGGCAGAAGCTAGTGCTGATATTGAACCCGTAGTGTGCGAGCTGGACTCGCGGCGAAGGAGGCTGGATAAAGGATACTGCGGGCAAATGAGATGAGGTGGATTATTTTATTCATAGCGAACGATTTCAATAAACACTAAAGATGGGCGTTGTAAGTGTGTTTCTATCTATAAGTTAAGTTGGAGCTGACTGTTAGAGCCGTGACTGTGAGGCCGACCTAACCTAGGTTAGGTCCGTACGTAGTTGGATATCATCTAAAAAAAGACGGTTCTATGCGCCTATATACAACATACATACCTACCTAAGTAGTTATTAATTTTAATACTATAAATAAATAAGAATTCGATGACCACGAAATGGGATACTTTGTCCATTTATATCAAACCACCTTGAACTTTAAATACATTGGTTAAATACAAAGGTGACGCCTTTGTTTTTTTAAGGCTACCAGAAGATGTTTAGCGATCTTCGTAAAGTTATTTTGAATCAATAATAGAATATGATTTGCTAAAGAACTCAATCAGTATACGAAAACGAGTTTCTGAGGTCATGCAAGGTAATACACGTAAACAAAAATACCTCAGACGTCTCCTAAACATAGCCTGATCAGTACGTGTTATCATGAAGCATTATAAAGCGTTGTTTTGTTGTGTTCTAGTATTATTCAATGTTGTAAAATGTGTGGAAACTGAAGAGGATCTTTTTTACGACGATCCTCTCGAAGGTGAAGCGGCTATTAACGATGACGTCTATGAAAAGCCAAAATACGAACTCAAAGATGCACCGACTCTGTTCGAGAAGTTTATAAACGATTACGGCAAGATTTACAAAGGTGAAGATGATCAAAATAAACATTATTTATCGTTCTTCAAGAATTTCAAAGAAATTATTGAACATAACAAGAAAGGCGGTAGCTCGGTATCGGATATCAACTCGTTCACTGATTATGATGATGTTGAATTGGCTAAATTGACTGGATGAATTGAAGGTTATCTTCCTATTGTTTCAAACCTAATACCTCTATTTGTATTTACAATCAAGTAGAATAGCCAATAAAGTTGTATTTTGGTACTTAACAAATTCGTTTTATTGCCTTGTTACCAATATGGAATGAGGAAATACTCAGACTTTATAAATACCTGCTAGGTAAGTATCTTTTTATTTGATCATTAGGTATCTAGTATGTAGATACTACATAGTTATTAAAAAGTTTTGACGGCCACGGTGGCGCGGTGTGTAAGTAGCTGCCAGAAGAGGTGCGGGTTCGATTCCCGCTGCGGGACAAATGTTTGCATTTTCTTCAGATGTTTGTTCCAGGGCTGGGTGTTATGGTACCACGTTACCAGTAGTTCCTGTTAACCACAAAATGATTATCCTATTGTGGGGTCAGGGTGGCTAGACAAATACCTCACGCTTGGTTTTCCTTTAACTCTAACGCAATTTTGTCAAGGTAAACTTGCCAGCAGTCACGTGACATTTCCACAGCTAATGTAATTTCCATACAATAAATCGTTCCGCAGGCGTTAACGCTAACAGAAAGTGGTATTTGTCTAGAGAGGATGTCTCTAGACTATGTACGAATATGTGTCTGTTGGGTTTGTTTGTATATTTTTATATAATAAGGTCTATAAGGTAATATATATTTTTATACATCTAGTCTAAGATTTTGTTCCTATTTTGTTTCTCTATAAACAAAATTCAATCTTTGGATTTTAAAAGATTATTGCATCGATAAAGATCCTATCCCTAAAAATGCTGGCGATTTCAAAGCTTTCAATTCGAAAAGGTTCAGCGAAAATTTAAATGGATCGCATTATTAGTCCCGGCTATCCTATTCCCCGATTACCGGTTCGGTTGGTTAAAGAATTTTTCATATGGACGTTCGTGGAAGGGCACGGACGCTAGGCATGGGTTATAATGAATTAAATTAAGACCCACTGATAACCTCTCGGCCCAATATCCGGCTGGGACTAGAACTGAAAGGAGAGGATGTATAATATTTTAGACCTGGATACGGCAATCAATATTCGGGTGGAGTTAAAACTGGAAATGTGTGCCTAATAATTGACCTTGTTAAGTACGTCAATGACATATTCGTTTTTATCTTCGATAAGTTTTTTGACGACCTCTGTGGCGCAGTCGGCGAAGCCCGCCTAAGACGCAGAAGGTTGTCAAAGTCAAAATCAAAGTCAAAGTCACTAGGTTTTTATTCATTGAAATCACAAGGATCATATAGAAAAGTCATCTTAAAAACTACGTGAATTTAAAATTTTAAAGTGAATTAACGCCGATTCCTCGCTCGCGACCAAGCCTAGAAGAATCAGGCAACAAACTCTGCTTGGTTATTTTTTTGATGATCCTTCATTCAGCTTTAGTAAGGTGCCAATCGAACAAGATGAACTCGTTTATAGAAAAAAAAATACTAGTCATAGAATTAAATCAAGTCTAAAAAGTATCAACCAAAGTTCATAAGACAACACACGATACGCTTTATAATAATAATAATGCTTAACCTCTTCTAAAAAAAAATATGTTACCACAGATATGCAATTTGACAATTAAGCTAACGTGGGAGCGAAGCGACCACTTCGGGCCATGCAGTTTTATCGTCAATATAGGCATTTAAATTGTAATACGCCTTCTTTATTAGATTGTTCTTTATATAAGATTTAAATCTTCGAATAGGCAGCTCGGTTACATTTACCGGAAGCTTATTATAGATGCGTACAGAGTTTCCCATAAAAGACCCATTGGACTTTTCTAATCTTAATTTCGGAATGAGTAATTTATTTTTGTTTCTAGTATTAATATTATGCACATCACCTTTTTTTATAAGACTTGCTCTATTTTTATACGTGTTCATTAAGTTTTCATAAATATACTCTGAAGTTACTTTCATGTTTATTTCTCTGAATCGTTCCCTCAAAGAGTCACGAGGCTTCATATAATAAATGGCACGTATTGCTCTTTTTGTAAAACAAAAATTGTTTGAATATCTGCTGCCAATTTTTTTTTTAATTTCTGTTGCAGGTTCGATGTCCGCCGTGCGACAAATGTTTGTATGATCTGCAAATATTTTTCTCGGGTCTGGGTGTTTCGTGTATATTGTGTATTTATTTACAAAAAAGTATCAACTAAATCAGTCAGCCTTGTATTATGGGAACTACATATGTAATTTCCATAATACAAGGTCTGCTTAGTTTGGGACTAAAAGATGTTGTGTGAAAATGTCCAGCATTATTATTATTATTAGTTTAATTAATAAGTTATTCTAAGTCATACAGATAACGCTGTACTGAAATCGTCATCATTATCAACAGCCTGTAGAAGCCCACTGTTGGACATTGACCAACTCCAAAGAGTGACATCAAGAACGATCTTGGGCTACCTCCATCCACCGAATTCTTACATTTACGATGTCATCGGTCAATCGCATCGGCTACCTGTAGATACAAAAAAAACTCAGTATAGAAAGGTGGTGGCCTTCCAAAGTTTCTTCATAGATATATTTTCTATCAGGTTTATCGGTTCGGCGAGGTCAAAGGCCCATTGCCACATCAATCTATGAGCTAAAACTAAGAGCTATGACAGTGATATAAGTTCTACTAGCGATTTACTGCATGGCTGAAGGAATAATTAAATTTAACAAATTTAAAAAAAAACTTAAATTTCTTGAACTTCAGTACTTGAAGATTAAATCTATTACAAAAATTATTAATAGAATTACCTTACTTGATTGTAGGTAACAAATAAAAAGTTTTTCTTAAAAAAACAAATATTTAAGTAAGCTTGCAAAATATAATGTAAACTTACAAATGTCATAGGTACGATATTCCTGCATCATTGATTGTAATAATTATTGTAAAAAATAACAAGACCGTTTTTGATCAGTTTCCACCCACTGTGGTCGTGGGTAGAGAGGAAAGGATAGCCTCGTAGCCTACTCGTAGCACTATTAGTATGTAACTCTACAAGAAACTGTTTTTAACTGCGACGTAGATGCTGAACTCGTATTTAAGCGATTGCCACAGGGTTTTTTCTTTGTGTTTGAAACGTTTTATACGATTGAACTTGTTACAGAGTGAATGCTAAGCGCAGACAATGCATTCTACTAGTCGGGCCGCACGAATTAGGGTCGTGAAGTGATTTGATGGAAGGGATGGAATGTTTATTTTTATTCCCTGTGAAGGAGAAGGTAAGGAGTTACTTCTTCACGAAGATAGGTTTATTTATTTTGACGACCCGATTCTAATGCAAACCCATAAAATTCAATAACATTTAATGCGACGATCACGCAGTGCCTAGCTAAACTGTACATACTTATTTGCCTGCCGCTTCTAGGTAGGAACTCACAAATTAACTGGCATATCTTCGAAGAGGAGCACGACCTTGCTAATGTCAAGTAGCCCCAACCCATGAGTTATGCGCACAACGCGTGCTTTGATTTATCTCCAGACTCGGACCACGACATACATTATGTATGTATAGCCGCAAACACCGTTTTTCAGAACGAATAGATTTATTTATTTATTTTTAACACTATATTGCACATTTTATGAAAAGTGAACAATAGGCGGAGTTAATACTTAAGCATTTTCTACCTAATTCTAGATAGCCCGGAAGTCCGTGATTTTTTTTATGTAAGTACCTAACCTACTTACTGCAGTTGAAGTTACCATAGAGGCTACATAGGTAAATCGTCTGTGATAGTCTGTAAGGTATTTAAATTATGGGCATGCCATATTTTTTATTGTTATATATGTTGGTGTCTGAAATATCTATATGTTGAATATTATTATAATATTAGGTATACCTAGAAGCCCAATCATTATCGTCAAAATCGCGTACACATGCCGAAATAAAAATTGCTGTTAGTTAGTGCTTTTTGTAACGAGTTGTCTTTTGTTTAATACATTTATTTACAAACCGGTTAAAATGAAATTAATTGGAAATATTTGATGACATCTATCTACTTCCACCTATCTATCTACTATCCTATCCTATCTACTATCTACACATCAGTAAACCTTTAAGTAAACATGCAAAATCAACCGAACATTAGCTCCCTCTATAGGTTAGAGGTTTACTCTTCATTATTTAAGGCTGACGGGTGTCAGCCTTATAATGAAGAGTAAAGAAAAAAACTAATAAAGCTCCCCCGCTTTAATAGGTATGTAAGTAGGTGCCTAGGTAAGATAAGGTACATAAGTAGATTAATGCTCGGCCTATTGGAGGTTGTGTGATCTCGATCAACTAGAGGGCGCAAAAGGTTGTCAAAGATAACACGCGTCAGAAGTTAGGTAGATAATTAAGTACCTATGCTAAGGACATTGTAATTGCTCTAAAAGGAACAGACGTAAAAAATAATCTTGAATATTGTTTATACACAGAGACTACTAGGATAACTTCTTGATTATAGGATGGGTAGCCGACTGATCGACTGATCTGTGACTAGTTAAATAACAAGAGTCAGGAGGGAGCGCGTGAAAGCATGCCATCACGCTTTGGCAATAAGTAGGTACCTACCTAATTAATCAAATTGTGCCAAACTTAGTATTTCTAATTCACTCACACATATAAAGGCGTCGTTCACGTAAACAAAAAAGACCAAACCGTAATCAGTGCATTGATTGACGCAGAGATTACGACGCGTTTGTTTCATATTTTTATCGTTAGTGGCCGGGATGTGCCAGGGACACTCACCTCAACCCATAATAAGTAGGTACTATCGTAAACCTCACCTTACAAAATAGTACTAAAATACCTACCCATTGTCTTGTATTTAACTTCATTCCTTATGTATTTCATCCATCACCATCATTAAATTATCATTCCTCCCGGGCTGATAATATACATGTCCCCGACCGCGCTGGAGAAGTGTAGGGCGCGGCCCGCTCTGAAATGAAAGCGGTATCTTTAATTTCTGACATTCACTTGATTTACTTCCTTCCTGCAAGCAATCAATCAATCGGGTCGTCAGCAGCTTTTTTTTTATTAGAGCTGTGGGTAAGGGCCTCCAGCTGGCACTATTTGCCCTAGCTTCTTCTCTGGAGGCTAAAACTTCCGGTCACGGGGAATTGCCCAGATGCCTTCCTGGATAAGGAACAACGCTTGATCTACCTCGTTGTCATTATATCACTGTCAATGTCAGATCGGTCAAATGTCAATAATGCATTATGTCATTGGCAGTAAAATTATCATATCGGTAGAAAAATTTGTATAGAAGTAATTTATATTATCTACCTACTTTAGTAAATCTGTGGTTCGTCCCGTCGTCGGTTCCGTTGAACCGACGTCGTTCGTTCTTTCTTCGTTCGTAGTTTCGTACGTGTCGTGAAGTATTTTTGAAAGTAAAAATCTGGATTGTCTCAATTTCTGAATTAAACATCAGTGAAAAACTTTATCAAGATGTTGTGTTTGTGCCCATAATTCTGTTTTTCATGTTTGGTCACGGATAACAGTGGTAAGTTACTATTTCTACTTATTACTTTTAAATAGTATGTTTACTTACCCCATTGATGCGGAAATTGGTGGTTCCTGAATAGGAAATATAATCAGGTAAAGCAAGTTCCTGGCATCTCACGGCCAGTTTGAGTTACAACTTTCCAAACCCAACTTAGGTCATGCAGAATTGACTGAAAAACGGGTTGGGTATAGACAGGTTTTAGTTTAAATTCGAGGTCCTTCATACATTTTATCAGGTATTTTGGCTAATAAAGGCTTTAAGACGCGGTAGTTATAATGTAAAAATATATCATAACAACATATTTTTATACATCTTGCCAAATAACATCAAGAACCAACAGATGGTAGTGATAATGTATATTAAATCTTTCATCTATAAGGTACAGAGTGATACAAAATATACATTAATTAATTTAAATAATAAAATACAGGTAGCCTACCCCGACTACCGATCCAGAGATAGAGGGTTCCAATGTGGTTGGACCAATGGATTTTACCACTTGAAAACTGTATATGTGCTCATTAACACTACCCAAAACGGTTGGAAAAAAGAAACCAGTATGCCTTAATTTGAAGGCATGTGCCATTGGCTTGTGTTCCAATAAGCAGCAATAGGCTTGCAAGGTATGTGTGAAATATTTTGTTTCAAATACATATATAGATATACATTATAGCTGCCATGTGTTATGGTGTTTAGGTGACTGTTTTTAGAAAGGCACAAGATACATTTATTGGTAAGTAGCTACCAACCAAACCAAGCTGAGTTCCCAAACATCACCATACCATGTCCGGTATCTAACATATAAAGTGTGTGGTGGTAACAATATGAACTTACTTTTGTATAGCTATACAAAGAGCTGAATAATTTATTTTTTTCTGGATCACCCATTGCACAGACGAATGTTGATATGCCATTTCAAAGCTCTGACTTCAATCAACTGATCAGTTCAAAAACAAAGAAACCGAACTGCAGTTTCTTTAGAGTGGTTCTATAATTTTAATACTCGTTTATAAAATTGAATAACAAATTACACTTTGTATTATTATATCCTATGTAAATTTAAATTTAAGTAAATTTCATTTTTTAGACAAAGACTAATTCTTAACTGGTTCATCAGAAATCTAATATGGCGGCTACAAACCGCCATATTAGATTTAGATTTCATGGCACTTAATATAATAATATGTTAGTCCTGTGATCATGATAATGTGAAACAAATCCAATGACACCTGTGTATATGATGTTACACAATATCTTTGGCAATTTTGACCTGATTTTAATTATTCTTTTTTAATCGGTACAAGTGGCTATTTGTTACACTTGAATATATTGTCTATATGAATTTTATGACATAATCCCATAATCACATTTTGTTATATATTTTTTTCTGCCATCTTCCATCTGTTGTCAAAATGTAACCAAATTGTTTGTAGGTTTTGTGCTGGGCAGAGATTACTTTTGAATTCTCTCTCCAGTAGACACCCTTCATTGATCAATATAGTGATATCTGAATCTACTTGCACAGCCCAGAATTTATTTATATGTTTTCTTGTCTGATGATATTCAATCTCGGTGAAACTTGTTAGGTTACCAATAGAATTGTGTGTACTCTCTAGGGAAGGTATTGGTCCTAAGGTTGCTTGGAAGAGATCGCTTTTAGCGAGTCTCACGAATTTAGGTAAAAAAAGGATAGGAGTGGAAGGGGTGGACTCCCCTATTCCAATGGTACCACTCCCAAAGTTAGGAATTTGAAAAGTTTCCAAGTTAATTTGATTTTAATTTTTGTAGGTTAAGTACTGAAAAATTCAAATATGATCAAACTGAGTAAGGACTACATTCCTAAATTCCACAAAGAAGAAGTATGCCTTAATTAGGTTTTGTGACTCACCAACAAGTTCATCAATACGTTGCGCTCGCATCGTGCTTGTGTTTTTATGTTCCCTAGTGGACTGAACAGTGTCGGACTGAAATTAATATTTGAATAGGGTCCATTTCGGTTCTGGCACTCGCCGGCCGTTACCGCGGCACGCTGCGACAACGCGATAGGTACGCTTGCAATCCCAAGTTTACGGTTTCTATCCTGTAAGTACTCTAATAGCAACAGATCCTCACGTGCACACGTTATTTTGCTTACTCTTTCGAATAAAAAACAAAAGAAAAATCGCCCACAAAAAATGTTTCGGCTAGTCGTGATTCCATGAGATGATGATGTTTATTTAAGTTTCACGGTAAAAATTGCGAACCCTCAGTAATCAAACTTTTATGGGACCACTTCGGGATAATTCTCTATACAACAACAAAATAATCATCGTAATCGGTTAACAAATGGCGAAGATATCAGGTAACAAATACGCACGATAACTAAAAACTTACAGTACAATTGAGAAATTCCTCCTTTTACTTGAAGTCGGTTAAAAACTACATGAATGATGGCATTAAAATTATAATATAGATTTGGGATGGAATAACACATAGGCTTCCTTTACCCGACTCCGCAAAGCAAAGAAGGGTTACTATCCAGGTACAAGCAGGCGAAGCCGTGGACAGAGGCTAGTGTATAATAACGCAGAAAATAATAGATTGACTGTGACCCAACAGGGTCATTGGTCCATCAAAACGTTTGTCCTCACTGTACACTGTTGACAATTCACATGAAAATGGTAGATACTAAATTACGCAATGGTAACATCCATGCAACTTTCTCTTGCTGCTTTCAAAACAACACAAAATCGACACAAATTGCCAATAATTGGGATCCTCTTGATATTCAGTGCGTATATCTTTGGGGATACCAAGTAGGGTAGTCAGAGAGACGCCCAAACATCGTAGGTATTTGGTACATGCCCGCGTTTTGCAAGTAGTTAGCATTCCAAGTGTTAAGTTGCAAGCCTATCGCATATTATTGGAAAAATAACGGATTTCTCATGCCTTCGAATGTTTGCCTCTTGGGTAGGTAGGTATGCCGGTTTCCTTCACAGTTTAGATCACGTGTTAAGCACATAAATTGAAAAATTAATTGTAGCACGACCGGGTTCAAGCCCATAACCTTCGGATCGAAAATCGAGGTACAACCCACTAGGCCAACATGACATGGTATTCGTAAGGACAAACACAAGCACATACATTGAAAAACTAATTGTAGCACGACCGGGTTCAAGCCCCACAACCTTCGGATCTAAAATCGAGGTACAACCCACTAGGCCAACATGACATGGTATTCGTAAGGACAAACACTAATAAAAACGATAAATATGAATCATTACCAATAGTACCTACATACACGAATGTGATGCAACATTTGTTTATCGCTGAACGAACGGTAGAGTTTGACGCGAATCGGTAGCTAGCTGACGGTGGTTTCAGTATTCGAGACGAATCGAGCGGCTGTATGCGAGAGTCGTCAGTTGTTTTGGGTTGTATGCGAGAGCGGGCGGACATACGCACAGTTCTGCGCGTACGCAAGTAACGTCTAATATTTAATTAATGTCTATGAACTTGAGAGGTTCTGTATATGAATGTGAAATCTAGTGAGACCGTGAATTGGTAGGTAAGTTAAATGATTGTTTAATTGTGTGGTGAGGTAATAAAATATGATTTAGTTAAGTACTAAACTTCAAAAGAAAAGGCATAAACAACACACGTACTTTTACGAAAGTTAGTCTGCATTTGAAACATTGCACGGCAAAAACATCTGGTGCAGTAGCATGAGCACTCAGAAGAACAGTTTAGTCGATAAATAATAACATAGGTACCTAACAATAACATACTTTATTCAGGACTTAAATTAAAATGTTATGCACTATTACAAACATGCAATTATCCTAAAATTGGCGGTCTTATCGCAAACAGCGAGTATTTTTTGTGTGTATGTTATCTTTGTGAATCGATTTTAATGATTCTTTTTTTATCGGGTTGGTATTGTTTTATTGGTACTTCCAGTATGGTCCCATATAAATCTTATGAAAAATCCCACTCCTATCGGTAATAATGAAATATTATTGGACTTTTTATCCATTTATTTGGAGTCGGTTTATTTTTAATTTAATGTCTTTTAAATTATTAATTATTATACTTTCTAGACTTTATTATCTACTTACGTAAGATATTAACTTGTAAGATATTAATAATACGAAAAATACTTGCAAATGTTATATGAGGTTTGAGAAATGATAGAATAAATAATTTGCTAGAATCTCGAAAGGAAAATAGTTCTTCATTATACACAATAGTAATAAACACAAAAACAAAACGAAAACGAACAGCAGACAAACTTAGTAGGTACCTAAATTTGTGTTGGACTCAATCTAAAACAACTATCAATGAAAAAACTATAAATATTAGTATTTGTACACTTGTACAGTTATGGTAGAACACAAATTCCTCTATAAGTTCGATGATCTGATAACGACTTTACATAAACATACATTCTTACTACTTCACACGTATATCTACGAACGGTATAACACCGTTATGGGGTCCTTATAGTTATTTGAATGATTTAAATATCTTGTCAGGACGTACCGTAGAGGTACCGAATCGTACATCATCGTAGAAAATTGAATTGCTTAAATTGTACATTATATTATGAGAAAGTATTATAGCTGTGCTCAGATTAGGTAAATCCTATTGACATCCGCAATACCTAGGCCATTGCTTAGGCGTTGCTCTGAAGGACATTTTTTTTAAGCGGTTCATGTTATAGTTTTACTAGAACACCTCAGAACTCAGCTCATTACAAAGTAAAAGTCAAAATTCATTTATTCATTAAAATCAGAAGGATCGAAATTGAAACGTCTCGGTTTTATCTACTGCCTGTTCCTCCGCGACCAATCCAGGAAAGATATGCAAGAAAACAAGCCTGGTTATTATTTTTAGTTATCCTTTTTAAAAACAACGAGTTGGAGCATTTTCAAACCCAAGTGTTTTATAAAGTTTTTAAATTTGTTAATTGTCAATTTTTGTATATCTCTTGGGAGTTTGTTATAAAAGCGTACACTTTGCCCTTTGCCATCCATACAAGTAATGACATGGTCCCTCCAAATATACATGTTGGAACTTTTATAACCAAGCAAAAACTATCGAGCATTAATTCGAGCTAGTGATGCGTGATTCTTTTACGTCGTGAATTTATATGATAATTGTATCATTTTTGTATGAAAAATATATTTTCTTTTATTGCAGAGCCTAATTGAGATTCTGTGTACGCTAACTGTTTCTGAAATATACGATTTAACTTATATGAAACATTTCAAGTGAACTTTCGCAATATGTGTTGCTGAATTTTTGTACGAAAAATGATTTAATTTGTGTACCTAAAGTTTCGTAGTAGACGCTGTCTTGAATATTTTTTCCATAAACAATAATTTATATATTACCCCTTGGTTATTATTATTTGTTGCAAAGACCTTGCTCATAAATATTAAAGGTTTGAAAGTTTTTTGCAATATTATGGTTACTTCACTTATGGAATTTTTGCATTAAATATAAATTTGTCCCACAAATTGTATTTAACGGGACTCGAACCCACCAGTGCCTAGCTGAATAGACAATACTTGTGTTATGGGAACTACATGACTGATAATACTTTTTTTTTGTGAATTCATACACTGCGTGGTCACGGATTGACTGGAGTATATGGAGCTGTTGTAGAGAAAAAAGGCATTGGCCACAACTACCTTCATTGTATCGAAGATTAGAAAAAAGTCTGATTAGAACTATACCTAACATGAATAGGTGGAAAAAGACAATTAATAACTAAGTAACCTTTTTCTTAAATAACACAAAATACATTATCGTTATAGGACCTTCAGTAAGTAGGTAATTTGTAACTTACTCAAATAATAAATAAGTGTAAGAAAAAACTGTAATATTTCCACGGAACAAATTACCCGAAACGCGAGTCCGCCGATTACGAGACATCGATTTGTTCTCCTTGTCGCGGCTCGGCACGTAGAGATCATTAATACCCTAAAAACAATGTTTTTTCTTCACGATCGCTGCTGTGTATGGTACAAAAACAATACTCACATTAAACATCTTCAAGTTTTTCCAGAAAAAACTATAATATAAAATGTTTAAGTACCACCGGTCGTGCACCAATGAAATTTGGTTACTGACTAAGTATGGATCTAAAGATCTCTTTCATTTTGATTACAGTCGTGAGCATGGTAATTTGTTTGTATATAAAGGTATCACGATTAATAAACAAACATCATCTGTCTTTTACACTTCAACCAATGCGAGTTAGAAGCAAGCTTTTATGTTCTTTCTTATGATTGTAACTTCGAAAGGGGGTTTTGCCCTTTTTGTGGTTGGCTTTCAGCTTGACGCTGACCTTCACGGCCAACGGTGTTCTCTTCGTGGTTCGAGATTTAGTGAATAATGTTATTGAGGTTATTGAATAGAAACAAACTGTACGTGTCGTATACAAGTTATACTAACCGGTTACTAATCCAGTTCATCGCGGAAATCGAAGGCATTCACTTGCTGCTGTAGCCTGCCAGAATGTCTCGACATTTTTTCCAGTAAATGGTCAGCTAAAAAGGTCTACGTAATTTATAAACTTGTTGCGTTTTCGCTCACAGCCGATGATTGTGCACATCTGCAAAGTCCCGCGAACTTTCCCTGAACAAATTACTGGACCCGTGTTAGTCCAACGATTACAAGTCGCCGATTCATCAGCCGGGCTGCTGGGCGACGCGGCACGTACTTCTCTCATCTATCCTGACGTGAGACGCGATCACTCAACGTTATCAGGGTCTAGAATCGCCTTTCAACTAACAACAGGATTAATTTCGAGAAGGTGCTAGAAGCTTTGCGAAGAAAATTACAACTAGCATCCTTAAATCATTTTTCATAGCACAAGGCACTCGAAAATTAGCGCAGTGGCGGTAGTGATCAGGATACTGCAGTAAATATTAGCATTTGTACGGAGGACGCGCGTGAATTTTGGGTATCAGTGCCGGTGAAACACATGAAACTTTGCACTCGTTATGTCCCACGGTCGGCAACGCGCTAGTGTTACCTCAGATGTTGTAAGGTTACGGCTTCCAAAGACACCGTGCTATTTGTGCGTGTCCGTGTTTTTATAGTTCATTTGTTTCGTGCCACTGGAACAACGTTCTATAAAACAGACGAAAATCAACGAGTCGATAACAAAATTATCAGAGCATAACCAAAATCTATTGCAATGCGGCAGCAATCGATCTTACTCCCCAAATGTTCGAAGATAAATCTGGTAGTAAAACAAGACAAGCAATCGAAAAGCAATACGATACAGGAGGTTATAAATTCACGATTGCTTCCTATCGTACGAATCCCGCGGTATCAAAATTCGAGCCACTGTATCCATACATTTAGCATTCGCATAACTTGAATTGCGGAACTCATAAAACAGCTTGAGTGAGTGGTCGTTGTGACGACGTATTACGCTATCGAATACGAGATCTCGATCGAGTGGATAATGTTACAATTTCCACCAGATGAAACTTTTCAAAATACATATAAAAAAAACTCGAACTTAAGAATTTGCTTGGTTCCTGACAGTTTTTATACTTCTACACATATCATCGTTTTTCAATAGTAACCCTATGCCATCGTTTCTGCTCCTCAATAAATATATTTTGATTTTTGACACCACATTTAGCTAGTCTACTGTAGCCTATTCGATTGGTTCCTCATACCAGATTTAGCTAAGCTACTGTGTCTTACTGTGATACAAAGTAAACTAACTTAAACGTAAATTATAACTACTTCACATTAAATAAAATAGTATTGAGATTTTTTGTCGCATCTTTGCTGGCTCATCTTTCTAGAAATGATAAGGTAGGTATTATATTTGATTTGTTTAAACTGGACCAAAGTTTAATCGCAATCTACAATATAGATTCCAGTTTGCGTTAAATTTATCTATAGATACGGTTATGTTGGTATCATATGGAAGACAATCTTCCGCACAAATAGGTACCTAGTGTACCTCTCAGTGAAACTTCCCTCCGAGCATCAGTATGGTACAGTGACCTGATACCAGCTGTTGCAAACCCAACTTCCAAATTGGGTTAAAGTTTTCCTCAAACTAACCTGAAAATCGATTGATCGACAATCGACCAACAGATGTTTCGAAAATATTTATTTGAAAACAATTTTCAAGAGCACCATTGCACGTATTAACGCTTCCTAATAAATGGAATGTTACTATCAAGGCAAGCATATACTATTTTTTTTTACTATCAAGTCAAGTATTAGTGTCCAAATAATACGCGCATTCGTCACGTCTCGTCAGTGAGCGATAGTCGCAAGGACTAGATTGATCCAGAAATTACGTGGCTCACATACCCAAAATGATGGATGGCCAACTTGGGATCGGGAATATTACCGATTCTGATAGGCACGGAGATAGTTGATTCGGATTGATGTTGTCGTCTGATCGCATTTATGTTGATACATGTAAATATTTACAAAATTTGAAAATTCCCGACGATTTTCACCTATCCCTCACCAATTTATCCTCGTTTCTCTTTCCTGCTTCATCATCCCTGATTACCATCTATCTATAACCTTTTCATTGAGCATATTCAAATGATCCCAACATGATAACTCTGCTGTAAGTTGGTGAGGTATCCTGCAGATACCAGGTGATGCAAGGTTACCATGTTCGTGCAACATCATTGACAGGATACCAATTTTCGAATCGACCAGACCTGTGAAAGTTGATTTCAACCTCTCATAAACAAGAAAAGGGCTGATGATCTTCAAACGGCAGAACATATTTATTGAACCATAGCTAAGAACACTCTAAATCAAATCACCTTTCAAACAAAAAACTGAATCAAAATGGTATAACCGTTTGGTAGCTACGATGTCACAGACAGACACACAGATACAAACGTTATGTTTTACTTACACCCCTGATTTTGTGTCGGGAGTTAAAAATAGGCGAAATGACGAAAAGTTTTCATAATTAATTTTTGTGATAGTCTTCTCTGTAGACGGCTTTACATGTTGTATTTTGAAATGGTCGCCGAAGAAAGTATCTAACAAAACGATATGTTTCTTACTTACCATGTTTCACAGGCTGAGAGAAGTTTTCATGTGACGCATTATAAGAGCATCATAATAGGTATTTAAAAAGAATATTAAAATTAAGCTTTATATCAATTAACGTTTAGATAACTCAATAATGAACGGTTAAAAGACACATACATCGTCCGCACCCCACACTAGGATTCCGTGTCGTGAGTTTCAGGAACTACTACAACACCCTGCAGAATATGCAAACATTTGTTCCGCAGCGGGAATCGAACCCACATCTATCAATTTCAGATTTTTACTGGTGTATATTTTAGTTTCACAGTTATAAATAAAAATAATCGGTTTGCTTATCATTTGTGTCATAAGTACAGTGTGTGGGGTCAACATTGATATGTTATATCAATTTTTTAATGATGACGCTGTGATAGTGTCAAAATGACCATCATTATTTATTTATTTATACATAGAAGGAGACAGTTCGGTGACAGTTAGTCACTAGGGTATTTGTAAATTTTGTGCCACTATCGATAAAATTTTATGTACCCGAAAATCTGATAAAATATTTGTATTTGACGTATTGCTAAAATATTGGGGTTTGGAGAAATCCGCGTTCTCGTAATCGGTATTTACATAGAGGCAACTATTTGCCAACCCCCGATGAGTTTGAAGCCTTTGTGTATATGTGTGCTTCTGAGGCATCGCCAATCCCAAACGGATGTACCGATTTAATTAGATTTTTCAGGTTTCTATGTAGATTTTATAGCCACACGCTAAACAATTGATTTAAAAGAAAGATTGATTTTTAAGTCTAAAAAAAAACACTGTTTTTAAAGTTCTCAGGTAGCGTCCAGCCCGTCTGTGGTTCGACAATATGAATTGGAATACAGGAGTTAAGAGTACTAAATTTACTTGTATTAGAAATAAAAATTTGTAGTGTCTAGTGATATTTATATCGAATATATAAATATCACTAGACGGCTTAAAGGTCACGATAAAATATCCTTATACATCAGTTTTGTTCAAAAGGCAAATCAAAACTAGGAAGCTATATTAGCAGCTCAAGGTGAGAACAATATTGATTAGGTATTACTTTGAATCAAGTCATGATCATTTGTCGTAGGTATTCTATTGTTATTTTTTAGGGTTCCTTTTCCAAAGAATGATAACGGGCCTCTATTACTATACCCTACATTAAATAGTTAATTAGGTCTACATCAATAGTCATCTTCAAATATTAAGCTTCAACTTTTTAATACATATGAAACAGTGAACTGTTTAACTTTTTAATAAATGTTAAAAAGTTGCGGCAATCTATAAATTATTAGATAACAATCGTCTTTCCACGGCTTCGTCCATGTACCCTGATACCCTGATAAAAAGTAGCCTATGTGTTATCTGTTCCAAATTTCATCCAAATCGGTTGAGTTGTTACGGAGATATTTTAGCAACTAACATCTAAATCATACTTTCACATTTATAATATTAGTAGAATACCAATATTCAACTTAGGAAATATTTTCGGTGGTAGGATAGCCTCTGCGTACGAGTCCAAGTCTTCTTTGTTCGATTTATTTTACTCAATTATTCCGAAAAGATAGGACTGATTGAGTAAATCGGGTTCAACAGAACAGAAAATCGGCATTAAATGATCAGAAAATTCAGTCATTTGTAACATAATTATGTTACAATTCTGTTTTGTGTACGACTGCTAGAAATACTCGTAGCTAAGTAAAGTATCTATTACACAAATTGATGACATCCGCTATTTACCAACTCTTCCAACCATCCAACCTCAAG
Organism: Perizoma affinitatum; assembly: GCA_961405105.1. Taxonomy (NCBI): domain Eukaryota; kingdom Metazoa; phylum Arthropoda; class Insecta; order Lepidoptera; family Geometridae; genus Perizoma; species Perizoma affinitatum. The sequence goes on from OY560199.1 coordinate 5,655,387, forward strand.
CGGATTTGCTACCGTAAATCCGCTGTCCTCAGTATAGTTAGATGAATTACTGTACTGACTGAATTGACATGCAACTTGGGAACAGACTGACACCCAGTGGCTGACCTACTCTAAACTCTAAAGCTTCCATAAAGCTGGCAACAAACTTAAGTCGCGGCTCATAGTCGCGACACACTGGAGCATTGTCTACGCTCCGTGTCAAATGCCCTGCGGACTCCAGATCGCAACCGCGACTTATTACCGATAGTTTGCGCAGTTTATTGAAACACGCCTTCAGTCGAGAGTTCGCGACCGTCGTGAATCGTGTCCGATAATATGTTCCCATCTTTAAATTGAGCGGAGATAGGATGCGTGAAATAAACCAACATGAACTTCTTCCGCTCATCGTTGATGGATACCTACTAGGCCAAAACATACATTTAGGTGCTGATTATATATAAATCAATTAGCAAATTCGGATATTTGTCAGTCTGGATATTTAGACTCGTGAAGTTCTACAAAACGTCAAGGTCTTTAATATTTCTTCCTCTATGGCCCAATCTGTAGAATAATTGGGCGACGCACCTGACTCCGGTAACAAAGCGTTCTAAGATATTGTTCGGAGGTTTATTAGGAACGTTACATACCATCGCAAATTAACGTGGAACCTCAATATTGCCGGGAACATGACCAATACTTGTGCGCCGTCCCTAATAGGTAATTCTGCTCTGATTATCGGCCGCTTTAGAGGTGAACTGACAGTTATTGATCGTACCTGGACTAACTGGTGTGGGTATTATGTCGGTATTTATATTACGGGATTTCTCCTACAGTTATACGAATTCAGGTAATTAAATACCTTCCATGCCCTTGGAACCGAGTTTCAGTTGCTTATATAACTTAAGGGACAACTAGAAAAATATTTGTTTGGTTTTTGGATTCGATTACGAAAATACACTAACGATCAGCATTCCATTCCATCGAAACGTGTCCTTATTAGGTGCGATTTCTTTGAACCGTGTCTTCATACAATGCAAATTATATTCTTAAAAATTTGCAATAATCCACAGTACTTTAAGTAATGACCTGATTCTTATTCAATGATAAAAAGCCTCGAAAATTTATGGAACATTATCACCCAATTACCTATGTACACTCCGACCCTTTTCATTATCTCGAACACAAAGCTCAATATTGTCCTAAGCGATCTCGCGCAATGAAGCGAAATATTTCCTATTTCAGACAATAATAAAGAAAGCATCGATTTATGAAGACCTTTTCATATGTAAGAGCTTTTGGCCTTTGTTTTTCATCAGGCGTGTTTAGTGGCGGACCTTTATTTGGAAATTGGAAGTGCGCGACATAAAGGGCTTTAAATTAAATCAACTACCCCAATATTCCCGACCGACTACCCGACTTCTACCGACTTCATACTGAGCACCACAGCACCTATTGCAATTACTGCTTTAAGCCTTTCTCTGTTGTGGGCTTTGACGTCGATAGGTATCACAAAACCCATATTAACCGAACCATGCCAATTTGTGAGTTTCTACTGAGAATATCCTCCGTGAAAGAAAGTTTAACAAGATTTGAAACTTGCACATTTATTTCTCAAGTTTTCTTAATGAACACAATAATGGAACTATACTTTGTATATACTATACTTTGTCCCGATTTATTGTAAGAACTTATCAATGTTGTGGAGTCGGTTCAACTTTTAAGATTGTTTGTTACTTGTCACTGTTTTGTCTGGATGCTGATAATGGTTACCGGGAATTCATCTAAATTTCCGAAGTATTGATTTTTGTCTCTTCACGTTGTAGCATTGAATCTAGTGTTCGTCATATCGTAGTTATCGTATTATGGTAGGGTGACATTCCTTTGTTTCTATCAAGCAAAGATAAGAATTAATGTTATGTTTTTATGCTATTCAGATATTTGTTGAGGGTCGTGCATATAGAGACCATAGCGTTTGAACTTATTTCATAGAAATTTATCGCTTGTACGTGCTTCCGTATTTTATTTAATATCACTCTAACTTCAAAATTACCCAATCCTGGGTAAGTACATTGCTCTTATTAAGTGTCAGAGAAAATTAATATTCATTAAAAAGTCTATGAATTGAATAAACCTATTTGATTTACTTAGCTTAATCAAATCAGTTCATTCTGAAATCACTTCTACCTTCTAAAATGTACAGCGATTATTTCAAAGCTCTTTAATAATCTTTCTTGTGTCTTTAGTTCATTGACTTTTATTTTGTAGAAGATAACCTTTGACTTTGCTGTCTTGAGATTCCACGCCTATATGTGTCGTACTACAGAGGTGAACGAGTTAGAATTATCGAACCGAGTACCTGTTTAAATAAAACCAATTTATCCAGAAAAAATATTTTTTTTTTAAACAAAACTTTTTTTTTAACGGACGTCACTTTTCAAAACATAGCATAGTAAAGAGGTAGTCTACCTCTAACGTCTGATATCGGTACGTCAGCTGAGGAAAATAATGTATTAACACGCTCTATGGTTTAGTTACAGCCTGATTCTAAAACAAGTGAAATGTTACGACTAGCGCCGAACATAAATTAGTTTTGAACTTAAACGGAACCAAGGTAGCTAAAATCAAAACTTATATCAATATTTTTCTTCTATTTTTCAACAGGTAGCTACAAAATGTCTTCCCCATCGAAACACCGATCAAAGAAACAGACGCGAATCAAAAGGCTACTACATAAACGAATTCCTGTGACTCGATGGCTGCCAGATTACAATTCGGAGAAGGCCATAGCAGATCTGATAGCTGGTATCACGGTGGGGCTGACGGTTATACCGCAAGCATTGGCTTACGCTACTCTAGCTGGACTTAATCCTCAGGTAATTTTATTTATCCGTAGATCTTTGTTTATTTATTTACAACCATTTCTCATAAACTAATAACAAACTCATACGAACTAACCATCTATAACTATGTCTTACAAACTACAGGACTCTGAGGTAAAGTCGGCGAGATCTTAGGCTTTGCTTACCAACATAGGTGTCCGAATTAGCAAGTTGAAGTGATTATAGATAGGTCTGTAGGCTCGAAGACCCGATACCGCTGGAGAATAAATATGGGGGACAATGGACACGCAGAATAGTAAAAATGCCCCCTATCGGTAGACCGGTAGCATTGTGAAAGCTGCACTAATTCGGTGGATGGAAAATTCTCAAGACCGTCTATTGTAGCTTTATTTTGGGTAAGCTATGTTCAGCAGTAGACCTCTTCATGCAAATGATGACGATGGTGTGTCCTTTCTCCGAACCCGAACTTTCTACCAATGGTCAAAATCAGAGGCTTATAGCCGCCATTACTATAGAAAGCATGCATCACTAAAGAACTACACGATAAAATTGATGACGATACTGAAAACGGTGGTAACGAAACCGTACCATGAACAATGTGATAAAAAAAAAACAAAAACACGGCAGCGTCGTCGCCAGACGAAACAATCCTTAGTTGACTTTAGGATCCTACTTAGTGACATAGCGGCTATTAACTGAAACGCAAGATGAATGTCTTTAGTGCTATTTCATTACCGTTTACTACGAAACGTTCAATGGCATATGTTCACGAATTGTGGGCGTTGCCAGGATTAGGTCCAAAGTACCGCGAGTACAAACTGTTATGTTTTCGTCGGAAACCTTATTTTGGACAAGTTATATACAAAACTTATAAAATCCGCGTCTCTTGTATTACATCTGCATTAACGCGCCCCCTAATGACGTATGCCAAAAAACCTATCCTAGAACATTCCTTGAAGTCTTAGGAAATGAGGATATATGGTAACAGATAAATACACATCCTACAGGCTTGCTTATTTGTAAGGAATAGTAAAAATATGTTTAGGTCAAATTCCGAAACACTCGAAAATTACAATAGACGAAACAGAAACAAACTTAAGCTACCCGCGACAACCTTGCAAACAGTCCTGCCTACAGACTTTTAAAATATATAACAAATTGCCCGAACAAATAAAAAGTGAAGAAAAGGACTCATTATTCCAAAACCACATCAAAACAATCCTGACGAGAAAAGCCTACTACACTGTTGACCAATACTTATCTGACAAACTTGTGCAATAGAAGACGCTATTGGCAGGCGAAGTTATCTTCTTTCGCCTACCAATTAAAGATGTAGTAGACTTCGACATACGCCTAACCATCACTTAATCCTGGTTACGCCCATGCCATGAATCAGCATCAACTCCTACCCACGAAGCATTCACTAAGTAATCACACACTTAACACGTTTTAGGACGGTCTCTATTCGTCTTTCGTCGGATGCTTCGTGTACGTAGTATTCGGGTCATGTAAGGACATAACTCTGGGACCGACCGCGTTGCTGGCCCTCATGACGTACCAGCAGATTCAGGGGAGGAATGCTGACTATGCTGTGCTCCTGTGTTTTATGTCGGGGGTTGTCCAATTGGTTATGGGGATATTACATTTAGGTGAGTGTTTTTATAAAGCAAACTGGTGTGTTACATGATTCTATATAATCCTTGTAATTTTAATTAATATAAACCCATAGACTTTGACTTGTACACGTAGGTACTGAATTGGCTTTATCCATATAAGCGCTTTCACTCCCAACTTGCCTCTTCCTTATTGCATTCCATTCTTATGTAATAAGTCATGCCTCAACACTGATTGGACGACAGCGCATGCCGGCTTCATTAATTTGACAAAGTTATAATAAGATTAACTTCCATGTCTTCGTTTATGTGTTCTTCGTCAAGATTCGCAACTCGACATAAAACAAAAATGCATCAGCATGCGCCAGGGCGAATAAATTAAGACATTTAACATGCATGCCCTAGATACAAGATTTATTGAAAGTTGAAAGAGCCAAATTGAAGATGAAAGCACCCATTATGTGTATACGTCTATTGAATGACCCAAAACATTCATGCATGGTTTCCACGAGAGGTTTCCCCTTCTGAAATTTTAGAAGCTGGACATTATTATGCCATAGCTGTTGTAGGGTAAAATTTTAGAACAGAATTTAGTTTTTCCAGACGGGCTAGCTGTTTGTGAAAGATTATTTTTACTTAAGAAGTTGCGTGTGGGTCGTATGGACGGTCTTCAGTCTATCAATCCGAAGATCGTGGGAATCTGTCGTCAATGTCAATCATGGGGCTTAAAGTTTTGAACACATTTTTTGGGAATTGCGATTTGACACAATATCTCTTTCTAAGCAACATAATTGTTTTATTCCAAAAGCTATCGTGAATTTAATCATTCATTTATATTGTAAACGCGAATATTAACTTCCCGTACTATCGGTGAAGGCACCAAGTGTAGTGAGCGTCGCGATCACTAACCCAGCCTGATGAAGACTCTCGGGATGAGTCGAAAATTTGTCGGTGCCTTCGCCGACAATACGCTATGTGAAAATTCCCGTTTTACAATATGAATATAATTTTCCGTAGGTGTTCTGATAGACTTCATATCGGTTCCTGTAACTGTTGGCTTCACGTCTGCCACGTCCGTTATCATAGCCGTGTCACAGCTGAAAGGCCTGTTGGGACTGCAGTTCAAGTCTGGCGCGTTCATTGACACTATTCAGAAGGTACCTATTTATAGAACGAGCGAGCGAAGCGAGTGAGACCACCGTGTCAAGTTGGAAAAATCGGCACATTATTCTGTGTGTCCGACGATAACTTACGAAATGTACATCCTATCATCATGCAACTCGAAACTCGGAACACAAAATAATAGTATGCGAATCAAATAGTCGTCTTAAATTGTATGTTGGAACATGTCAATGATACATTATTTTCACAGGTGGCGATAAACTTGCCGAACGCGAAACTGGCAGACAGCTGTTTGGGCGTATCTTGTATTGCTATACTGCTTATAATGAGAGTGAGTATTTACATAGTTTTTTTTTTTATTTCAGGAACGATTGAACTCTAAACCAAGGCAAAAGTAGCCTATGTTATTCTAGGTAATGAACTATACAGGGTGTCCTGGAACTAGTATTTTGATGAAAGTAAACAAGTGTCCTGAAAATTTTACGAATTTTAGTTATATGTACTTATACACATAAATTACCTCTGGATTAAATAAGGACAACAAAACACACAAAAAAATTGCCTCCGTAATAACACACTTCGATGATGGCAATAGCGTTAACAGAACTATTGACTTCGACATTTGTTATCGACTGTGTATAAGTAAGATTTTTATATGAATATTTTTTGTTACAGAAAATGAAAGACTTTAACCTGCCACCAAGTCAGAAAGGCATAAAGAAGACTTTATGGCTTCTGTCCACTTCAAGAAACGCAATCGTTGTGGTAATTTGTTCACTGTTGGCTTTCTTCTTCGAGTCGAACTATGGAGAATCGCCGTTTAAACTCACTGGTACGGTAAAGTAAGTATTCTTATTTTCTTACTGTTATATATTCGTTTATGTGTTGCCGCGAGAGGTGCGGTTTCGATTCCCGCTACGGAATAAATGTTTGCATGTTCTGCAGATGTTTCATAAGCAGAGTTATCTATCGGGATCATATACATATCCTGAGATCAAAGATGATGTAACGCTGAGATGGAATAATTTTCATAGCCGACCGCAATCAAGGAATTTGAAAATGATTCGAATAGTTTTCGAAATATCACGTACTGGAACGCCAAACTCCAAGAGATAAATCTTATAGAATCTAAAGGATTTATTTTTTTAGGGATGGCTTGCCGTCATTGAGCGTTCCTCCCATCGGCACAAAAGTTGATGGAAGAGAGGTCTCGTTCATAGAGATGTGTCCGGAGCTGATACTTTAAACTCCGTGAGATAAATCCTATGGAATCTATTATTATTTTTCAGGGATGGCTTGCCGTCATTGAGCGTTCCTCCCTTCGGCACAGAAGTTGATGGAAGAGAGATTTCGTTCATAGAGATGTGTTCCGAGCTCGGCTCGTCGATCGTTCTAGTCCCTGTTATTGCCGTTTTAGGCAATGTTGCCATCGCCAAAGCATTCGGTAAGTTGCACAATAGACAGAAATAAAAAACAACGCTTCAGCAATTTACATGAAAATGAATTAAATTAAGTCTATTCTAAATAGAAAATAACACTAAAGCCGTCAGTTATAACCTTAAACACTTAACTTGGTATTAATACCTACCTAGTTTACTCAATATCGACATTTCTAACATACTATTAAGAACTAAAAAGTTCTTCAATGTCACAGAGATGGTGCTGTGCAGTAAATGTGGCTTTACGCGGACAAAGAAAGCAGAACGTAGGTTTATATCCTGGCATACAAGGATCTGTCTGGCAGAACTAAAGTTAATCAAAATTAAAATTTTAAATAAACAAATCTTACTGCTTGAATCAGCGTTTATTTCACAATCGTTGATTTTCCAGATCGTCAGCAATTTGATAAATAAAGTCAAAGCTAAAGCCTTGTGATTTTAATATATAAAAACCTATTGAGGTTTCTATTAATTAAAATCATAAAGCTCTTAAAGAAACAATGGCTTAAAAACTAAGTGAGTCTAAATTACAAAGTGAAAACACATTTTAAGAAGTTCAAAGTTTCATTCTACAAAGTCAACGACCTCACTTTGATATCATGTCTAATTATTACCAGCTCAACACAAAATGCTAGTCATTATTTACAAATAGTTAATTGCCTTTTCCTACTTAGTTTATTTTAACAACCTACAATTCATTGCTCAGACGTGCTTATTACAATCAAAAGGTTTTCATTTCGTAAACAATACGAGAGGTTATCCAATTATACCTACTGAATGAATTGTATAAAGTCACTTTAAGCATTAACTGAGCATCTTATTTTGTTTCAACTCTACAAATACAAACTGGGCGCGTGTTGGATCCAGGCCTTTTTCAAGGTTCCGTACCTATGCCATCATACGCGGCCATGGTACTCGTAATGTGTGCATCTGATAAGATTAGTAAAACGGACACCTTGTTACTAATGAACGTAGATTTACAACCTTTTCTGTACATAACTATCAATATGGGTTCGTGATATTTTTTGGTAAAAACAAAATTAATCACAATAATTTGGAAAAATGTTACGAATTCTCTAAAATGTAGTAAAACCTGAATGAATTTAATCTAGACTTGATCTACACTAGCTTCGGCGGCGGCTTCGCTCTCCTATAAAAAAGCGACTATCTGTTACCAACATGTTACAAATACATATTGCATCCAAATTTGTTACTTTGATGATGATCAAAGTAACAGATTTGGATGTTTGTAACCGATGGGTTACATCCAAACATCCATACTTTCTATACTACTGTCCTACAAAAAAAGAAGTCATGTACCTACTTATATATTATTCAAGGGTTCTTATTTTTGTCGTAATAAGTTTTCCGTTTTTACCATCTAGCTGTGAAACCCTAAAAACGATTTCAAGAACACTTGAATAATCATTAATGTCTGTATTTATTGACTCTTTAACTTTGTAATCGGAAAAGTGATGAATGGTGTTATTCTCTTAGCAACCCGTCAATATGCCACCTTATCAAAATAACCTAGACATAATACAATTGTTTTGATAAACAAACGTGTTTAGCCTTGACCCTGAGACCCTAGAATGTAGAAATGAAACAAAACCAGTCTTAGGTCAGCGGTCTTGAAACCGCTGACCTAACAAAACCAAACGTTTTATGGTCTTAGTTTCGTTTCGTAGTACGTAATTTTTATGTTTAAAACGTGCAAACTGCAAGATGATCGCTACCAACTTTCCAATGTCTGATTGGGTACATTTTTTATACTGTCAAGTTCCGAAGACTGTTTTGAAAAAGTATGTTATCTATGTTGTTACTAGCAATTCCATGTTCCGTTTTTAAAGTTAACTAAAGTTGATAGATCTATAAATATCTGAATTTCTTTTATTTGAGTCTTTTATTAAAGGACGGCAACAATTTTAATGTATTCACGAAGATTTGAAATTGAATGTACAATTTTATGGAGACAGATGATCAGATGATGGAAACCCCAATGGTTGAACATCTCTTGAAGACACAGACAGTGGTCTTAAAACAAATAGTATTTATGACTATAGGTGTTGCTTTTAAAGTATTGTTTACATTTTACAGCTAGTGGAGACTCAATAGACGCAACTCAAGAGCTACTAACTCTATCCCTGACGAATATTTTGGGGTCGTTCGTTGGTGCGATGCCGATCACCGGATCATTTTCCCGCAGTGCTGTGAACCATGCTAGTGGCGTGGCCACGCAGTTTGGCGGTCTATACACCGGTAAGCAATCTGACAGATCTTTGATATATTCATATATCTCAGAAAGTGGTTGTCATCTCGAAAGGTGATGATTCTGCCCACGGAAATGTGTATAAATTTTCCTAGGTAATAAGTCGAATGTATTTTTTAACTCCCTGAAATCACCAACGTTTTTCCTATTTCAATTCTTTTAAGTTGAACTAAGCTTGTTTGATAACGGATTATGTACCATACAGTTGATATATTGTTTTTTTTACAGAAATACATTTAATGAAAATAGCTGAATTTCAAATAATCGTAGAAATAGCAACTGATTACCGCACTATCGGTGAAGGCACCGACTAAGTTTCGACTCATTCCGAGAGTCTTCATCAGGTGACGTCGTGCAGGGCGTGCACGACGCGACGCGTTTTTACAATGAATAATAATTCATTTATTTCAGGCAATATAGTAAAGTACACGTACAAAAACAGGGTCCATATGAAAACAAAAATGTATTTATCTAGCACGTAGTGACTGCGACGCGACGTGGCTAGGTTCAGTTCGGTAACCGACCTGGAAACGTTGTTCGACGATTCCTTTAGGCATATCTTCCTTCATGAAATTCGAAACTGTAGTTAAATGAACTTGCACAATTGTGGTGTTATATGAGTGTTCTGTTATTCCAGGTGTTCTGGTGCTGCTTGCTCTCAGTTTGCTAACTCCATACTTCTATTTTATTCCGAAGGCGTCCCTGGCCGCCGTTGTGATATGTGCTGTGATATTTATGATTGAATACGAGGTAATTATTACACATTTCTGTTATTATATCCTGCATGCAAGGTGTTGCGTATTTTTTTCTAATACCACCAAGGTTGCAAACAAGCATAAAGCCCACTTGTTGGTAAGCGGTCACCGTGACCTATAGACGCTTGTATTACACGTTGCCGACCCTGAGACGTAACGGGTGAAAAATCGGATGTGCCTGTAATATATTTATATATTGGAAATGTAATATATTATATATTTCCACCGCCTTCCCCGGACGCGCTCTTCCACAAAGAGCGTACCTCAAGGATACTATGACTGAATAGTGTGCCAGGTACATACATATTGTCACGCCTGTTTCTCGGAGGGGTAGGCAGAGACCACAGATTTCCATTTGCTACGATCCTGGGATACCTCTTTCGCTTCATTCATCGACATCAAATTCTTCATACAAGCTCTGTAGTTTAGTGTACTTCTGACTTGGCTTTTTTCTAGACAATCTTCAATTTGGTCAGAGTGCGTTCGCCGAGGCCTTCGCCTTCCAACTATCACACTCTCCTTGGAAATTTGTTTTGTTAATATTCTTTCACCCATTATATTTAAAAAAATAAAAAATGCTGGACATTTTTCACACAGCATCATCTAGCCCCAAACTAAACAGAGCTTGTATTATGTGGTCAGTCTACATGACTGTTATACTACTTAAATACATTTTTTTTGTAAATATATACATATTATACATAGAAAACACCCAGACCCGAGACTAATATTTGCAGATACAAACATTTGCCCCGCGGCGGGAATCGAACCAGCAACCTTCTGCGCCACAGAGGTCGTCGTATATGCCCAAACTATCTTAACATACCCTTAGAGTGTGAATAATAAATGATCAATTGCATTTAAAACAGCTTAGCAGTTACTGCGCCATAGTTTATGAAAAAGTTAAATCCGATTAAGAACCATTCACACAGACTATTTTAATCATGAATAGTGAAATAAATCAAAAGATCCTATTATTTTTTGTCATACTAACGGAAGATCGTGCAACCGATTTAAATGATGATTATCCTAGAGTTCTTCATTGTCTTAGACATTCCGCCGATCGTGACCAACGTGATAGAAACGGCTTTCAAAGCGAATACATAAAGTATTTATGATTACTTTGGGGGTAATTGATGTTGTGTGGAAATGTCCATAATTATTTTGTTTTATTCATAAAAATAATGCAACGATGTATATAAAAGCCTTTCAGTCCATCCTAATAGGGAAGAACACAAAATGTTCTATTCACAGTTTAACAGTTACCATAGTCCTGACCCCAAACTAGGATTACCTGGACAAAAATGTTTGCATGTTCTGCTGATATATGTTCCGGGTCTTTGTGTTGTGGTGCCACGGTACCCGTAGCTCTTGATACCAACGATACAGGGAACTCTAGCGTGTGGTCAGGACTATGTAAAACTGTCCGCAATTACTGAATTTGTGTGCTTCCACACAAATGTGTCTGTTGGGTGTTAATTTCCTAAGCTACACGGGAAGTCGGTCGTGTCAGGGGACCGTTCTAAACCCTTGTCAATCTGTTTGTCACCACTAAAGGGATACTATGAATGAGCCCTTTATAATATAAAACTACGAAAATGAAACACAAAACTGCAAACAAATCTGTAAAGTGAATTTATTTTATTGATATATGAATGTATTGCAGGTTGTGAAACCGATGTGGCGGTCCCGGCGCGCTGACCTTGTGCCGGCGTTCGCTACATTTGCGCTGTGCCTTTGCGTGGGCGTCGAGTACGGAATCCTGGCGGGAGTGTGTGTCAATGTGATACTCCTACTCTACCCCAGTGCGAGGCCACAGCTCGACGCAGAGATAGTCACGGTCAGTTTTATAGGAAAAATACAATTTATTTACAAAAATATACCTAGGCAGGTTACAAGTTTAACAGTGAACTCCGCACTAGGTCTAGCCTGTATCGCGGAAGCCCAGATGGCGTTTGACAAGGAAGTATATGTAAAAAGAGATAAACAAGTGCAAGGTAAACATTTAAATTACTTCTTGTAAATACAAAATATCCTGAGTAACATCGCAAAATAATAAAAAGAAAATTAAGTAGAGTTGAGGTGGAGTAGTAGAGCTTCTGTGGAAGGGCTCGTCTGGTGAAGTGTTACCACTATGCATATGTCTGCCGCCAAGCAGTAATCGTAGTTCAATGCTCCCTTTGCTGTGCTCTGGTTTGGTATAGTTTTTTTAATGTTTTCTCCAAAGTTAAAGATTTAGATTCGAATAAACAATTAATGAAATGTTTGCATGTTCTGCAGTTATTTGTTTTTATCTGCATCTGCTGTTTTTTTTTTCCAAGTGTCACTATGTTTGTGACTGAAGTGTGTTTTATTTATTTAAGCTTTGCATTCAAAGTGAGAGTTACAAGATTTGTATTCATTGAAAAATATAGAAATGTTAACTCGCAAACCCTATTCATTGCGGTATACTATTGTATGTAATGAATTTTCTTTAAGCTGATTCATTTCATAGAATTGCATGCTTATTAACTTAAATCCTCGTGACTTATTTGTGATACGGTTGATTTGTCGATTAGTTCAGTCGAAGTTGTGAGAATTAATCTTATCGGAACAAGATAATGTTAGGTATTAGGAAATACAAAAAGTTTTTTTTTTATAATTCTGGATATGTTCACTCAGCATCATCTTGTCCCAAACTAAGCAGAGCTTGTATTATGGGAACAACATGACTGATATACTACTTATATACATATTTTGTTTTGTTAAAACATACATATTATACATAGAAAAACCCCAGACCCGAGACAAATATTTGCATATACAAACATTGGTCCCGCGGCGGGAATCGAACCCGCAACATTCTGCGTCTCAGGCGTGCCTTTGCCCACTGCGCCACAGAGGTCGCCATTATCGTCATGTTGCATGTCTCATCCTATTGCTGGGCATATACCTCTCTTCGTTTCTGCCAGCCGCTTTGATCGTGCTCCAATTGGATCCATGTACGACCTGCTGTTTTAACTATACGTTATAACTGTCGTCATCCTATCTTGTCGGCAAACGACCTACGCTTCTTTTATCGTTTCGGGGGCACCAAGCACCCTGCTCCACTTGTCATCACCGCGCCTAGCCACGTGTCCTACTAATATTATAAACTAGCTGTACCACGGCCGCCCCACACTAAGAACCCCTCGTAGTTTCTAATATACGATTCAATATTCAAATATAAACAAATTAGTTAAAGAAACAAAAGTTAAATTAAATTTAACATTGCAGTTTGTACAGTTACACAATGACAATTGACGCCCTCGGTTAGTTAAAAAATATTCTGCTGTGATTTTTAACTAACCTCGTCCGTTAAAAAATAACTTTGGAAGGACTCAGATTCGCCTCGTCCTTTTAATACGACTCGGCCGTCAATCGCTTTATTTCGGGCTCCAGTCCCGTTATGTATTATTTTCCTGCAGTGGGGATCATTTTTACATTATAGCCCTATTTTAAATGTGGTTACTTTCAAATACGATTGAATTAATGAATGAAAATATAACTTTTGAAACTATCATGGTTAGAACAATTTTTTTACTAAAAAACGGGATATTTACAATTTTTGAGTTTGAATGTTTCCCGATATTTCGGCACTGTTGCATGTACCATTATCACGGGAGGAGCTGCAACATTAAAACTCACAAATCATGGTAAATATCCCGTTTAATACTTTAATTTTTAATACTTTATTATACACCTTATGATATAAACAAAATAACAATAAAAAAAACAAAAACAAACACGCTCACGACTGTCTTCCCCAGGTGGACCATCCTCAGATACATACTTAATTGTTTACTTATAAGTGACAATATTGTAAATGGCTCACAGCACATGTTGGTTTATAATGTAAGTGCAGTAAGCACCTGAATCTAAATAAATAAATAACAAATTATGATAAAAAGTAAAAGCGATCTCTCCCAGACAACGGTTGGATGGAGAGGTTTATATATTATGATTTATATGATTGATACAATTGTAAATTAATAGATGAAATTAAATGTAGTATCTTATGTGATTTCAGGCTTCAACTGGGTTCAACTATGTCCTAGTAACAGTGGGCAATAGCCTCTACTTCCCCGGAGTGGAGTACATCCGGCAGTACGTGGAGAGAGCTGCTAAGAAACAGGGTGGATGCAGTCTGCCCGTCGTCATCGACTGCAGATACGTGCTGGGTAAGCAACACTGCTGCTGGTTTTTTTTAAGAGTAGTAGATATAGATAGATAGATAAACTCTTTATTGTGCATAACACCAATTTACAGTTATGGAGAACACGGTTGGTATTATGTCCTCCATTTGCAAAGGGGAAGATCTTCCACCGGGCTGATCTATCTGATCCACTTGCCCGGGGTCCTAGGACCAACAGTTGTTTGTCTTAGGTATTATTAATTTTCAAGTTGAGTGAACACTTCGCTTGCGCGATCTCGACACTTCGATGCAATGCCATCTGTGTATTGACTGTGGTAGCTCTTTGTTGATGCGATGTAACTTAGTTCAATTATGTGGCGAGAGATGTCGCTACACAGTACAAAACATAGAAACATAAAAAAAAAAAAATGCACAATGGGTAGAGCTTCTGTGAAAGGACTCGTCCTGGGAAGTGTTACCACCATGTCTATTTCTGCCGCAAAACAGTAATGCTCTCATTGCTGTGTTTTATATGGCTAACGTATACAACGCCAATATTCATATTTCACTACGTTAAGGACCAACACGTTTTTCCAGACAGTAGTATTGTAAAAAATAATAAGGACCATCCTTGAAGTATATCCTACCCATTAAAAAAAGAATAAGATAATGCTGGACATTTTCACACAGCATCATCTAGCCCCAAACTAAGCATAGCTTGTATTATGGGAACTACATGACTGATATACTACTTATATACATTTTTTTTTGTAAATACGTCCATATTATACGTAGAAAACATTAAATCATTAAAATCAGTAACATACACAAACAAAAACAGAAGAAGTGAGAACCTCGTTCTTTTTTTAAGTACTTTGAAAATAAACTTATTTTCCAGGAGCTGACTTCACCGCAGCTAAAGGCATGTGCGCATTATCAAGTTCGCTATCATCGCGCGGACAACCTCTAGTGTTGCTGTCGCCGCGAGCGAGTGTCGCCTCTGTCTTCAGCAACGCAGGGTCCAGTGTCGTCTGCGTGCTGACACATAATGAACTAGACACTACACTACAAAGTAAGACTATTTTATTGCCGTACAAACTCAACAATTATCTTTCATTCTTCTTCTTATGCTTGTTTTCCATTTTAGTTGTATAAACAAACTACCAGTGGCGCCTTCTTCGTCCGCGTTGTTTGGTGCTATACATAGTTCCGTCAGGTTCAAATAGATCTCTAGGACAATCAGTCAGTGTGTACCCACTGCTACTGGTACCGCGTGGCACCCGGATTGTAGATTTTATCAGCTTTTATCGAATAAGGCAGTATTCGTAAGAAACGCATTCGCTCGACCGTTTATTGGTCGTAAGTCGACGAAAAAAAATGCGCCTTATTCTAATGGGACAATATATAGCCTAAGTCCATTCATAAAAATTTAGTTTTTATTAAATCGGATGACTAGTTTCGGTGGTTACATCCAACATACAAACTTACAAACTTTACTCTTTATAACATTAGTGTAGACAAGGTTGAGAGGTGAAAGAGGCTGAAATACAACTTCAACAGTATATGATACGAGTCGCCGTTTTTTTCAACTGACCTCTCATCTACCCTCAGTTTTATATCCTACCCACATTATGCATCCATACACTACAGACACAAATTCACCTATTTTGAAGCCCTAAAATTCACACCGAAATCTTTTTGTTTTTTCAGATCTAACCGGTAACATTCCCCTACCGATAATAAAACTCAACGGTTGTAATTCGCCACCTCCCATCTACGACTCGTTCCACGACGATGACGTCACTGAGGTAGTCGTCGACGAACTGAATAGGACGCCCCTGCTGAACGGGAACCGGCACTGCGCGGGCGCTGTGAGATCTCATAGCAGCGAGGTCAATGACACGTGACATTAAAATAGTTCTATAAATAAGGTTGTGTAGTTATAGTTGAAGTCTGGTCAGCGAGTAGGAAGAAATAAGGTCACAATACAATAATATATCAGCTATGACGAAACCGGGCATGCCCTAGAACCAAATATTCGAAGGCATGTGCCAACAGTTAGTGTTCCAATAAGCGGCGAACCTGTCACGTGGAATGCTAACTTGCAAAACGCGGACATTTACCTAATGTAGTGTTTGGACGTGCCTCTGACTACCCCCTACTTGGTATCCTCAAAGATCTACTCACTGAGTATGTATCTGAGGATGTCCACCATGGGGAAGACAGTCGTGAGCGTTTATTTTTTTTTATTTAGATAGATAAACTATTTGTTGCACACCAAAGGAGAATACGATACACGAATTCATAAACATAAAAGGTACAATGGGCGATCTTGAGACAACTTTTGGATGAATACGATAAATAAATGTAATCAAAGGACTTTAATCAATTTTAAGATTAAAAGCTCAATTTTTTAATATGAATTCTGACATTTGAACAGTTGAGTGGAACGTTGAGTGGGCGTTCCACGCATTCAAAAAACTATAGTGGTCGGACGGGGAATATTATTATAAAGTATTTCAATAAATCACTACCCGCCCCAACGGTGGAACGATGGCTAGTGGGGCGAACGGGAATACAAATTGTCTCGCTTTTCGCTCTGTTAAAAATTTACAAGCGACAGAAATACATAATTTGCTATGAACAGTGATAAAACTGATACAATGTCAATGACCTAATTTCTTTCTACTTGGTAACCAGAAGTAGTTGAACAAGATCGATGGAAATACGACAGAAAGGTAGCATACAGGTAACTTAAGTGCCACTAGATTAATGTTCTGGTTGGACCATTAAATAAAATATGGCACTAAAAATAAGGGGAACAAAATAAATTAATTGTAGTTCATGATTCAGTAGAGGATGCGTTCTTTATGATCAAAAATCTGTATGTGCCTTTCTCCCCACTGCCACACTAATAGAATGATAGTGGGGAGAACGACCATACGATTTGGATGTTTTCCGTTCTGGTGGGGAGAATATGAGAATTTGAATAAACCTTATTAGTATGTTCTAATAGCCGTTCTATTATTACCAAAGTTTTGAACGCAGTTTCTATGTATTGCCCTTTTCTTTATGAAATCCCATACAATTAATGTTTTTATGTCGATCTTGTTTTCGTATATGAGATATGCATGACTTGTAGTTGATACATCAATTTGTAGTTAGAACGAATATATAGATAGATAGTATGTAAGATTCAATGACAAAAATAAATTTAGTTGCAAAGATTCTAAAGAAATTAATGTTTAATACAGTCTGGACGTTGGGCAGGAAGAAGAAATAAGGCTTTTGATACGCATTGTTTGTCTCTGTCGCTCCCGTTGATATTAAAGCGATGGTATGTACTGTGTCATAAATATGATTTGTACGAAAGCGAGAGAGACAAAAACACGTACCAGTTGTGTTGTCCTCATACAATTATATGAGGACAACGAAAGTGAGTATAAGGCTATAGTGAAAACAATTGTTTTCACTTTCAACATGCCTCTTCTTTATGGCATGCCATATCGCATGCCTCAAAACTAGTTACACGATAGCGCGCGCCTGACCGGTATCATTTGTTTCAAAATGTAATAAGAAGCCGATTGGCATGTGCCACAGCGAGTGTGGTACATCTATTGAATGTCGAAGGTGACATGTTGAAGATAGAAGCACCTATGTGAGGAGACTTAATTTCCTGCCCAACGACTCTAGTTCCAGAATTGTGCCTTAAAGGCGAAAATGCAATTACCAAAGAACATGAGTTTTGTTTACAACAATTACTTTCAACAGTCAACTTGCCAAAAACTTGCAATAAGCTGTGTCCAAAAATAAACTAATTAATGTAAATAGCATTAAAGTTTTAATAAAAGTTGTGACCACGAAAAGAACCCAATTACAATCTATACAATTTAAAGTCAAATGATTACTGTTTTTATACAATAGCCTTTGGTCGTGTATTCTTTGAAAGAACCAATGTATGGTGAGCAGTAAGGTTCTATACATAGTGAACTTTTGGCATAAAACATACTATATAATTTGTTGACTGGTGAGGTTAAATATACCAGTGACAATAGGTTATTTATAACCATATCTTAACCTTAAAATAAAAGCATCAAAAGCTATTGGTTAAAATGCTGAAATAATTTTACGCGTTTACGTACAACATTATTTTCATCCAAAAACTATGGTGAATTTGATTATTCATATTGTAAAAACGGGAATTTTCACGTACCGCACTATCGGTGAAGGCACCAACTAAGTTTCGACTCATTCCGAGAGTCTTCATCAGGGTGAGTGATCGCGACGCTCTCTCTTCGCATCCCGTCGTGCCGTTTTTACAATATGAATGCTCCAATATTTCTTTCCGTAAATTTACTCATTGTTATGTGACGCTCAAAGCAATATTTACGAGTCCAATAGACTGATAAAATGTACTTAATCGTATAGGTACTTAACCAATTAATACCATCAAAAATTAAATACTTACCGCATTCGTTAATATTAAGTTACATAAATAAAAGTTACCTATTAATTTTAAATTGTGTTGTGTGGTTTTTAGCACCTTAAATATATTTATGACAATTTCAAGAACATACTTGTGATTTTATTGTCCCCGAATATACGGAATACGCGAAATTAAATAACAATAATTTATTTATCAATATATTCAAATAATAAATTATAACTTAATCATCTTAGCACCCAAATATTTAAAGTTAATAAATGCACTCCTGACTAATAAAATGAGTATTGTTATCCTACTCAGACTTAATTTTAATTTTAACGCAGACAAACCTAAATTCAGTCTAAAGGTCTAAACACAACATCTTGCAATTTAATGTACAAGCTAAAATTTGTCGGTTATACCAAGTCGATCCTATCCCTAACCCATATACTAAACGCCATCTGTTGTATTGAAGTAGAATTTACATTGTGAAATGGCTCAAAGTTTTTACATGACTTTGTCGGTCGTAGTTCAATCTGAAATATTGGCATAGGATACCTCTCGACCAAATGATGAATCGCTACTCTAGTAGGTTTGGAAAGACAGCGCTATATGTAAAGTATTAGGCTATTATTATTTTTTTATCGTCTCTATATATAAATTATATAGTATTATTTACCTACTGTATAGATCTGAGGATATATATCATGAAGATTAAAGTTGCGAGCCACTTTTTTCATTGTTTTGCCATTTCAAACGCCTACAAGCGACATAAAAATTCCAACACCAGAGTTGTCAACATTTCATACGAACGAAAGATTTCACAATATAAATAATAATAATCTTGAATTAATCTATTGTTTGACAACTGCCTGATAGTGGAACATGGGCTTGGACGCTGAGAGCAGTTTCTCTGAAACCACGTGAGCGATCCTCGCGCTGCGCCTCCAGACTAGCTCGCGAGTTCTTTCGTGGTTGCTGTCCACGCGGACCTGTGGAGGAATACATTATTAACATGGCAGAAAGTAAAAGCTTCCTCAAAAATATGATTAAACAGGTGACTAACAATAGCCTCCTCTTTCTCTATCTGATATGTGTCATTCCAAATTCAACAGAAGGTAACAAAACACTGTTTACCTAACTAACCGTGAAAGCTACATCGTTTTCTAGAATTCAGACCATTTTCTTTTTACCGCCATCATCCATCTTTTCCACAGATTATAATTATGTCACCACAGCTACTATTTTCTCGCGAAAATTTTGCTATCTGCCAATGTCATTCTGTTTAACTCCAAGTAGGTTGATAGCAAAGGTTTGTATTGCCGCTTCGCTATTTCTCTAGTCCTATGACAACCATTAACTACCGTATTTGTTCTAGTTATTATGTTTCTTAAATTTAGTGGTACCGAAAACTAGATGGCGCTACTAAAACCTCTTCTAAAGCTCAATTTTAATTCAAACCATTTTCACTATATTTATTTAACTCAATCTGGTATGGCACTGGTCAAATGTATTTATCTTTTAACTGACTTTGATGTCCTTAGATGACTTCATGTGATCAAATTCTAACTTCAACAGAATAAAGCTTGGGCAATATCCCTTGTAAGTCTGTAAGGGCAATCGACAAAGAAAGATTAAATCTTGGACAAACATATTTTACAAGTTGATTGCACTAGGCACTGGTCAGAGAAAGATTAAATCTTAGAGATAAAGATATAGGACATGTCTCATGAGACAATTGTCAAAGAAACAAAGAAATTGACCAGTGACTTGCCTTAATGCCACTTAGTGACACCCTAAATCATTTTCAATCTGATTCTTTACTGTCTGCGAAAAAAAATACTTACAGTAAAACGTTTATAAAATACTGTACCTGTTTAGGCTGAAGCACTTTGATGGAATGCAGTGTGGCCACACCCTGGTTGTTAATCCTCAAACTCAGCTTGCCTGCCATCTCGGCTGTGGTCGCTGTAGCTGATTTCACTTCTTTCTTCGCTCCTCGCCCGACCTAAAATCCATACGTGTATTTTTGTAGAATCTTCACCTTCTCCCTTAGGTTCGTAAATGTGTACTTATTCAAATATACGAGTAGATTAACCAGAATCCGCTTACAATACAAACACTACTAGGTGAAGTGAAGCTAAAAAATACTCATAAATAGCTGTTAAGGTGCTGTTTGGTTTTGTTTTAGGTGCGGCACTCGCTGTCGATTTTTTTTTCTGGAAATCTTGTTCATTTTCTTATCAGAATCAGCCCGTTTCGTGTAAGTTTACAAGTTGAACACCTTTTAGAACCTCAGTTCTGCTTCTATTGTTTAGGTTGATAATCATTTTGAATAGGCACTGCCTTTTACTAAGTTATGTATCACTTTCCGTTTGTAAATTGTTTGTTGCAATTATCGCGCAGGTGTATTCTAGGAATGTTGATTTGTTCACTTTGTTGATTCACCCAAGCATAGCTCTACTTATTAGTTGCGTAGGTACTTTAAATGCAACTGCTAAAGCCATTTATTACTCGACAGCTGTTAATTTCTCTCGAATGTGACTAAATTTACAAGGACCTTACGTAAAGCACTTTCTAAAAAAGTAAAAAGAGATTATGCAACTCAAACGATCTGAAAAATGTGTCAGCTCGCATCCGCCCTCAAGTTACCTAGCTATCAGTAGAAGCAATTGGGTAAATTGAAGCGCCGATGGTTTGCACCCTGATCTATTATGCAAAATGTGGACAGGTGCCAAATGTTGGCAACAGGCGTTTCGACTTGCGTCTAACTACCCCCTGCCTCTTGGTATCCTCACGGATCCACGCTCTGTTGATCAAATGTTTATTGCTAATCATCTTCGTAAAGTTTTCCTACCTTTTGACGTAAATTGGAATAAGTTTAGTTGGTCTATCACATAGATTATCTACCTAGGCTACTTTTTAACCGCTCACCGGTAAAAAAGGATAGTATGGTATTTAATGATGGCGGCGCGGCGGACTGGTAGCCTGGGCTGAGACACAACAGGTGCGGTTTCGATTTGCGCTGCGGTACACATATTTCTTCTGAGTCTGGGTTTTGTAGTACCATGGTATTCGTAATTCATGACACTCACGATACGAGAGAATATTACAGTCAGGATTATTTATGTGACCGTTGGGTGTTTTATACGATGGTAGAAGTATACATACCATTTTCTCGACTCTGAGTATGAGGGGTCCCACGGCAAAGTTACTCTTGACTGTAGTATGGTTAGTCATGATATTGACTGTCACATCTCCAGTCCTCTTCAGCGACGAAAGTCCATACAGCGTTCCTTTAGCGCGGGGCTTGCTTTTCTCGCTTGTCTTTTTCTTATTTTTATTCGTGGTCGGTTTCTTTGTGGTCGATTTGATTGGCGGTTTCGGCTTAGGCTTCGTTTGTTTTGTAGGTGGTTTAGGTGTTTTTGTAGGCTTTGGTTTAATCGTGACTGGCTTAGCTTTCGAACTTTCAGCAGCGTCTAGTGCCCTAGATTCGCTGGCGTTTTTAATCAGTTCTACGGCTGATTCGGACTTTACTTCGTTGACTTCGGGATTTTCTTCTTTGGTATTTTCGGGGATTTGAGATGATGAGGTTGGCTTGATTTCTCCGCGAGCTGTGTTCTTCTTGTTAGATGATTTCCTGGAAATTATCATGAACTGTCTTGTTGTTTCATTGAAATAAAAAAACTAAATAAGACATTAAAAGCATAGACACAAACCGTGCCTAAACTTAATATATGTAAATATCCGAAGCAGAGATCAGTCGCGTATACATACAAATATTTTACTAAATTAGAGCAAGGAGTCAATGAAACGTTTTAGTGCAAAGTTAATTCCGTACTACTTTTATCAACTTTTTTATGTTAATATCTTGAAATAAGTTATAAGCATATAAACTTTAATATTACTTTGTTAATCTGTTCTGTAATAAATTATTATTATTATTATTAAATTTTATATAGATAAGTCCTTATTGGACACATATTCAAAACCTATTAGTGCTTTAGCCAATTTGACTTCCTGAAAACTAAAAATGTTAAAAGACCGAAAGCTGTCGAATCACATTCGACATTCGATCGCAATGCACATTTCTATAGCATCGCTAATATACAGTTAATTTTGAGTAAACCCCTCAAAATTTCTTACCGCTTGCTCTAATTATTCTTACCTCTTGCTCTTATTCTTATTCTTCTTGGGCTTGGAGCTCTTCTTGCTAGCATCGATTGGTTGTAATTTCACGCTGACAGGATCGTACGACTGTCTCAGCACATCGTTCATTTTCTCAAGGATAGTGTCAACGAATTTGTTGTACTTGATAATGTAGATTGCTGGCACAGTAGCTTGCTTCTTCGCCGGTTCAGAGAGTGCACCTGGTAGAAAACCGTATTGGTAATTGAAATGTTATCAATTACCAAGCTATCACTTAGGTAAGCCTGATTATGATTGAATTGAGACAGGGTTCTGATTTCATTTCTAAAGCAAAATTACTCATATTTTGTAAGATGTCGTGATAATTATGTTGGCTGAAGTTCTTCTGCGTTCGAATTATGTATGGTAAAATCTTGGAATGTTCAAGTATGTAATTGAGTGTTTAACCCTTTTTTATATTGTAAATCCTGTTCTATGGATTTCTCTAGCTAATATTTAGTTTTTATAAACATATCAATACTAGTCAGCATCTACGAAGTGTTTTTGAACGTAGAAGAACAATTAGTAATAGAAAGTCAAGTTTACTTACTTGTACTAAACTATTTCATTCTGTGTTTGTATAAAATTACACTTTCAAGCAGTCTGTTGTTTATAAATTAAAAATATTAATTGAAAACGCGTGTTTAAAAACAGCCTAATCACATGGATTATTAATTATTTCAATTGACTACCTGATATAAAATCAAAAAGCCTGTTATTTGATAAATTATGTCGTATGGACATCATCACTTAAAATTGTTAAGCTCAAAACCTAAACATTATTTCAGAAAAAGTATTCGATCACTTTCTAAAAGGAGAGTTCCTAACACTACCAAAAATCTAACTCTGATGTAAGACACCGGCACCGTTGCCAAATAAGTTGACACAATAAGGGAAACTTCATTTGTAAACAATTTCTCTTTCGACGGGCCAAGCATTCTCGTATTTAAATATTCGAACAATATCAACGTCTACATTATTAACATGCGAGTATGGCGTCCTGCCTATATGATGGTCAATAATTATTCACCCGATTCCAACCACGTTGCATCGGCACGCGAGCTAACTGTACCGGGCTCTCGAAGCCCGCTTGAATTCTAATCGCTGGTTACAATTAATACGTCCAGTCAACGATGGATTTTCTATTTTCCACACGTAAAAGAAACTGCGTGCCGAGCCACGCACATTCGAAGAAATCTAATTATGGCACAGATACGAATCTAAACTCAGCTTTGAGTTGGCACAGTCCGATACTTTGCAACTTATCGGACGAAACTCGCGTCATAGTATTCTTGTAATTTATTTTATTATGTCGTCGATCGCCATAACGCAATCGATTTCTCAAATCTTTTATTTATGGAGGTAATTGGCATGTTCACCGCGTTTAGCTTTTGAAAAAATGGTTCATATCCGTGAAAGGAAGAGCACGTTCTAGCAACGGCAGGTGTCTAACTGCTACCGGTAGTAAACCAGTTCCATTTAGGTCGAATATGACTCCTCGCGACACTCCCAGCATTTCACGACGACAAACATTTGAAATTTCTCTTTTCGCATCTCATTACGTCGTTTTCACTCGGATGTTCGACGCGCGAATTTCGCGGAAAGATTTTGTCATTCAGTGAGAGTAATCTTTATCTTTTGGTTCGATTTACTTTCTATGTCGATTTATTTGGGGATAGTTTTCGTCAAGGTCGCTCCCGGGTGCGGTCGACGCAAGGTCAAAGAAAGTGTCAAGGCTGTAGAAGAAATCGGGCGGGTTCATCGCTCGCGTCCGGTTGAGAAAGTAAGCTGGCGGGTGGTCACGGTCGACCTCTTAACATACATCTACCTACTTCGACTAGTTCCTCGTGAACAACCTGCTGCGCCTTGTCCGACCGACTCCGCCTGAGCGTACACACTATCTTTTAATACCATCTTACTTTACATTATTATATTGAATGCTCAGATTAGATAATGGGAACAGGGAAAGGAATGTATTGTGCGTCATAATAAATAATACATAGATAAATCGGTCAAAAAGCTAGTTAATTATAACTACATTTAATATCTACATAGAATACTGTTATGTTAACTGTACTATGAAAATTGTATAGGAGATGTATAAAATAAAGTACATGAACATACGTAATACGTTAATAGTTATGGGTAAGGATGAAAAGGAGTATAAATACTTAAAATTGACTAGTAAACATTTATTTTTATAATAAAAATTAAATTAATATCACTAGATAATGTCACTCAACTATTCGATTTAGTTTTTTCGGGCAACTAGTTTTCTGACCGATATTCGTTAGATTACAAAGTCTAAATTAAAAACGCACAAAACATTTCTTAGGTGTGATAAGAAATTTTACACAAATTCATTAGAACAACAGATTTATTTCAATAAATTGCCACGAGACCAGTGTGACATGATCTAGACATTAATTTAACTTTAACTCTCTCGTTTCCACACTGTCACTTTCATACTTCATTCACACTCACTTAATAAATAATAATAAATTAATAGAATAAATAAATAGTCAATAAATAGCTAAGCTAAAGGACGAGGTGGACATAAGCCAGGCAGCGTGTAGGCCCGGGTGCGCTCTCACTATCTGAACTTTTTGTGTTCGGGGGCTGCCGCGGCGGATGTAGCTTTGGTTTTCTTTACTTTGCGGATGTAGTTCGCTTTTTTCCCTGACTTTTTCGCATACGCGACATCAGCCTTCAGCTTTTTTGACTCACGTGCGTGCTTAGCGGAGATGTTCCTGCCGAGCGCGTCTGTGATGTCATCGTCGTCTTCCTCGTCATCGTCCTCTTCTTCCTCGTCTTCGTCGTCGTCGTCAGCCTCGGGGTCCAGTGCGTCAGAGATATCGTCTTCCTCGTCTTCCTCATCGTCGGCTGCTGCAGCGGCTACCTCAGCGCTAGCGGCCTCGACTTCAGCAGGCTCTTTCTGTCCGGCTTCAGGCTCCCCTTCTACTTCGCCTTCAGCGGCTTCAGCCTCTTCAACGACTGCGTTGGCGACATCTTCGGGACTAGCGGCTACGGCTGGGGCTGCGGCGACAGTCTCAGCGGCGGCGGCGACAGGTTGGGCGGCGACGGCTGCTACTGTTTCCTCTTCTTCTTCATCATCGTCATCTGTAGAAAAATCGGCATTTCAATCCTCTCACTTTTCTGGTTCACCTTCCCAACCTAATTCGTGTTTGTGTCAACGCTTTCACTGTAATCATATTTCATTTGTTTTATTAAATCTTACCTCCTCCTCCCAAGATGTCATCGATGAACCTCTCTAAATAGTCATCGTCTTCATCATCATCTGCTTCACCTTCCTCTTCGTCATCATCTTCGTCGTCGTCGTCATCGTCGACTGCAAAGAAATTACATGTTACAGATTTTTTAAATTTGGTAAAAACAGGATTACTTCGTGTTACACGCGTATTTGTTCAATATCATTTGTACTCTGGCCGTTTTAGTAGGTACAGGCAAACATAAAAAACCTAACAAATCCGTTAACGGTTACTTATGCAGTTGTAAACTACTACAGCACTAAAACGCGTGTTTACTGTGTACAATATTTGCACTTGGACCGTTCCCATAACTTATTAGCACTGACGCGCTAAACAAATGAACTGTTAAACAAACAGTTAATCGCTCGCTCGCGTCCCTCGATGCGTGACGTCCTGAGCCGATGCTTTCGTCGTAGAAAGCAGGGGAGCGTTTCTCTGATTGAGTGTTTCTGTTTGAATTAATTAGCTATTGAGAGCGCGTGTCACGCTGCTCGCCTCACATTCCATGGCCCCACCACGTCCTGGTTCTTAGGAATGTTTATCGATTGAATGAAATACTTTCGCGGCATCGCTGCTTCTTACGATACATTCTCTTTACGCCATCTAAAGGGTTGATCTTACATTCTCTTCACCTATCTTTTTATATTATATGCCATTACTTCCACCTGTCACTTCAATTGAGATTGAACGTTGCGATATTTATCTGATTTGAATGCCTAACTCTTTTGTAGGCTGCTGTGCTTTATGTGATTCATTGAACGGTCGACACATCATCATAAAATGCAATGAATGTCCCACAAAACGATCTAATCTCAAAGTTAATAACTCTATGGTGTAATTTGTAATGTAAAATGGATGTCATTATGTTGAAGCGTATTAAATTATTTAAATGGTTAGGGTATTTGAACAATTTGCAATGATAAGTAATGATAGATAGAGGTAATATTCACAAATAGGCACTATGTAGGAATGTGTATCGAGAAATATACTACCGTTACTTTGTCTCGCTTGAACGGTAAAAACTAATAAATAGCCTAATTAGCACGTGTTTAATTGCTTATTGAACATAATATTTGCATTTAAATGCCGTTATCATAAGTGGTAACGATTTCCAATAAAAACTGTTATGTTATTCTTTCATACAAGAATTAAGATAATGGTTTAAAATAAACATCTAAGAACATTCCTTGAATGCATACAAAAGTAGACAAAAAAAAACTTTGCATTGAAACCGTTTCGGTGATAACAAACTAAAATAAATAAATAAATATTGCTGGACATTTTCACACAGCATCATCTAGCCCCAAAGTAAGCAGAGCTTGTGTTATGGGAACTACATACTAACACCCTTATTTGTTTGTTCCAAGCATACAATTCACGACGAATCACGTCGCGATTGTAAAGAAATGAAAACTAATATTCACCTAGACCGGGGTCAAGGACTTCATCATCGTCATCATCATCTTCGTCGTCGTCGTCATCATCGTCAGCGGAAGCCGCAGGCGCGGGCGCAGCCTGCCTCGCCACCGCCACTTCTTTACCAGCATCCTCCGCCCGCGAGATGGGACCAGCCCACGCTGACAACACTAGGCAGCACACAGCCACCAACAAAAACAACGATCTCATCTCGTATCTGAAACAAATGTACACATTAACACCAACACTGTCACAATCACAATCACTTCACGTGCACTGGTGTCCTTGACACTTCACCTTTTGACTGTCACTTAGTATACGGCGGAAGTTGTTCCGCTAGCGTCCTGCTGGTTCGGGACGCTATGGCCGGCGACGTACGGAAACGGTATAGCGGCGGCGTCTTCGAAGTACACTCTTTTATAGAGTTACGTCATACACGCCGGGAAGGAAAGTAGTGATGGTAGCCGGACGGCCGCAGACCACCGAGCGTACAGATACACCTTACTTTAGATTGTGGTGAGCTTACAATACCTTAATTATCATAGAACAGCAAATTTCACCTTTATATAATTAAATGAAATAAACATTTGTGCCAACTAAATGTGTTATTTGGCACAAATGTTAAAAAAAATACTTATATTTATAAAATATATCTCTGACAAACTGCGTTATTTGTTGAGTTAAAAGTACAAATGCCAAAATTAATTCCAAAATTTCTTCGCTTTGTGATAAAAGAAGATGGTTACTCAAAGATGGCCCGTCGTATTTTCAATTTTATGTTTAAACAGAAAATTTTTATTAAATTCAAATAATTGAAACATCCGTAATCAATTGCTGAGACTTTCATCTCAAACCTCTATTATAATTTTCCAGACGAAGCCATCTTTATACACACTGTTGGATCACACTCCAAATTGTTTGTCACGAAATTGCCCATAAAAAAAATAAAATAAAGAAAGTGAAAGTCATTTTTTCACGAATATCATGACATACCAAAAGTTATTAATCTTTGTCGTGGCTTCAAAATCTTTTAAAGCTACCAAATACCTCAAATCGTTACTGCTAAATATACGTCTAGTACGTATAAGGAGCTTTTTCACTTAAATAATTTGAAGACGACATAATGTAAGTCGAGTGCCCTATCTCTAAACTTGTACATCTTTGATCTCTTAAGAGGGGTTGACTTCGATTGATTAATTTATTCAGCTTATTTACTGACTCGGCGAGTCTCGACGGAGAAAAGTGCCACCTTTGTGTGTAGTAGTATCGGAATCTTAAAACGTTTTGAACATTAGTATGAGGGGACTGGCCCCATACTTTCACTTAAGGTTATGTGTAAACTCGCCTTAAGTGTTGATAATGTGACGTAAACCAGCTGAAATCGCCAGTTTTGCAATCATGTTATATGGAATTTTATTTTTGTGGACAACTTTCAACCACAACGTTTTACATCGAACGTCTGGGACACAAGTTTTTTGATCGATAAGGATCGAAATAAAATACATAAACCATTCTGTTTTTGAACAATTTTAATAAGAAAGCTCGATTTATCGTATTTAAATTTCATCAATTCTATGGACTATGGTCCATAGTAATTGCAAAGTACTTAGATTTTATCAGAAAACTACCTGCTATTAATACTAGCAGCTACTATTGATAATGTGTATACACCCAATTTTAAGAATTATTCCATAGATCTCCACCAGTTCCCCGGAAATCATCACTAACCATAACTATGGCGAAGCAGTTTCTAAGAGTAGTTGGATTTCCAAAAAAAAAAAACAATAATCCCAGTGAAGAGTGAAGGGTTGCCGAAATAATCCCACTAATTATACCACTACGCCTAATAGACTCTTATAACTCTTGCTAACGAGACTAATCCATACTTAATTTGTCAATAATATTCACAATGTAAAGTCGGCAATTCACGGTACATTTTAACTACGCATTCATTATCGCTAAGTAGCTACAGCTGAAGTAGACTATTACTTCTCGTATGAGGATTCCTTCGTACATTCAAAATGATTACCTGTGTCTTTAAAGGGTTATCTGTGGAGGCGCGAGTTGATGATTTTCATGCCATCATCCACAAGAAATTGCCTTATTGCCCAGCAGACTTCGGAGTGGCACCAATAGCATATACAGCATGGCATACCTGATACATAAGACTTGTCTATAATAAAGAAATTTATTCGGGACCTAGTCTATTAATCACGTAGACTGAGATTTGCGTGAGTTACTCATAGCATAGACATGACATTAATATAGTTCTAAGTCATACTTCAAGAAATACGAAGAGACGACTTTTGTGGCGCAGTGGATGAAGGCACGCCTGAGACGCAGAAGGTTGCGGGCTTAGGTGTTTTCCACGTATAATATGTATGTATTTACAAAATAGATATAAGACTATCAGTCATGTAGTTCCCATAAAACCAGCTCTGCTTACTTTGAGGCTAGCTGATGCTGTGTGAAAAAAGTCCAGCATTATTTATTGCTTATTTATGTAGTGCGGCGAGTGCGGCTAGGCCGATTTGGATGAAATATGTATAGTTGGTGACTTATATCTACATTTATGCCAATATTATCCGGGTACAACACGAGCGAAGCCTTGGAGAAATAAGTTCATCATAATTCTTGGATCTTTTATAAAAGTGAGCTCTGGTTGTGTATTTTGGTATCGCGACATCAGTCCATCATGCTCTAACTTGTTTTAGAGTTAGACGTCCACAAATATTTGTATTCGCTTAGTGAATGGAGCCTGAGGACTTTCTCTCGTCCGATCAGTCTCTAGAACTAACACTTAACCGTGCTTTGTGGACAATGTTGCAGGGAGTTTGTGAATCTTGATGTTTTTGTGTCAGTATTTTTCAAACTATCCCGAACATACATAATAGTTTTTTTTTTGTACACCCCTGCCTCTCTTAGAATTTATTATTATCCTCTCCATCCAAAGGTTGTCTGGGTGAGAATAATAGAATAAGACTTTGTTTATTTTATTATTTGTTTTATGTTGGGATACTAGTAATCCCCTAAAGTTTGGGCTCATATGATTAGTTTTGACAAGTCCAATAGATTGCGCTTGGTAATGACAGTCTAATGATGGAGCCGGGTGGATATTAGAAATATTTTTAGTGCGTGACAAAAGCGTGTATTTTTTTTAAACTACATATTTTACTATTATTTCAGTCAACTCAAAACTTCAGGAAAATAATAAAAAAGGCAAGGAATTTATCGAATGAAAATACTTTATGAGATCTTTTTATTTTCATCCCGTTCCAGAATACATTAGTAAAAATAAATATATCCTAGTAATATTACAATCTAGCCTATGGTGGACCTAGTTTTATAGAATAAAGTATAGCTAAGTATACACGATTCATACTGTCTCTATTTAAGGGGAAGACTGTTTCTTGTTCATGTTCTTTATAGGTAGGTAGCTAGCACTTACACGACTTTCATAACACACCAACTCAAAAAATTTGATCCTTTGTAGTCTTCTTTGTAGTCCGTGTTGTCGAGGAGTTGGATTGCCTCGACGTTCACATTATGATGAAAACTTCATCTTGACTTCATCGACTAGCTCTATGTTGTTGTCGTTTCTTATGTACCAGGGAGCGTTTACTATTGCCCTGAGTACTTCGTTTTGAAATCGTTGGATTATTTCAATGTTACTCTTTTTGTTAAAACCCCAAAGCTGTACTTCATATGTCCATACTGGCATCAGGACTTGTTCATACAGTAATATTTTATTGTGTACTGCCAGAGTAGAATTTATTTCAAGCAGCCAGTACATCTTTTTGTATCGTATTTCCAACTCTTATTTTTTCTTCTTGACGTTAGCTTTACAGTGTAGCTTTGCGCCAAGTGTGATGCCAAGATGCATTGACGTATTTATCGTTAATAAATACCGGATGATTTTAGTCTTTTCAATTTGTAAAGTTGATGTGATTTGATTTGGATTCATTCATCTAATCATTAATTTGATTCGCCATGCTTTCGTCCATTCGTCATAGAAAGGTAAACTTCTACTGCTTATAAAAAAAAAAAAAACATGCTCACGACTATAATACTCTCTCTGTTATTAGATTCAAGCATAGCATATATTTCCAAGCATATATTTCTATCATGCATGTATGTTAGTGTTAAGTTTTGTGAATAAAATTATTATATGGATTTTTTATAATCTGAAATAAATGAATAATAATAATAATAATAGCTAGTAGGATACTTCCTACTTGGACACAGGGACGTCCAATCATTATATTTGGCACATATCAACGTTTTGCATAGGATTCAGCATTCCATGTGATAGGTTGCAAACTATCGCCGCTTATTTGAACACCAATCAATGACACGTGCCTTTGATTTGTTGGTTCTAGAGCATGCCGAATTATTTCATACATTATTGAAGTGGAAAAAATCATTACTTCCTGACCGGGTTCGAACGCACTACCTTCGGATCGGATGTCGGAGTACCGCCCACTGAACCAGCACGGCTCTAATTAACACATAACAGCTCCATATTTAGACTTGCTAAATTCATGTTGCACGCAATATAACTTACCTATTTAAAAATGTTCCTTCATCGAATAACTGATATGGAATATCTATAGTTGACGACCTCTTGTCCTTTTTGTTTGTTTGTATGATGTGCAATTATTTATCTCGGGGTCTGGGTGTTTTCATGTATAGTATGTATGTTACAAAAAAGTATATAAGTAGTATATCAGTCATGTAGTTCCCATAATACAAGCTCTGCTTAGTTTGGGGCTAGCTAGATGATACTATGTGAAAAATGTCCAGCTTTATTATTATTATTATAGTATGTCCCAGAACACGTAAAAACTTGCTCGGAAATTTCGGGTTTTTTTTAATTGTATGACATTTTACTTAAAGTTTGTCTCTGTGTATCTGTCTGTGGCATCGTAGATGAACCTATTTTGTTTTTTTTTTGTCTTTACTAGTGTTCTTAAATTCAAGAAAACTGTTCAGCCGTTTGAAGTCTTTCAGCTATTCTGACTGTTTTTTACGAATAGACGAAAAACAAATCATAAATTTACTTGTTTAGGACTTTGAGGATTCAATTCGAGTGTTTTTTCGTTTTGACATTCAAGTATATCGGATTCCAACGGTCCGAACCTTATCTGTAGGCTCTGTAGGTTGCAAGAGCAGTGCTTGAACTCCGATGGCCCACAAACACGACCGGTTGTGAGCGAGTACTTTCTTTCGGCTTCTCACTTCCGTATGCGTCCGCGCACCTTCACGCAACTAGCACAAGGATCCATCGCCCATATACTTCGAACTAGGAGGTAACAAAGAGGGCGGAAATTACATAAATTAACATTAATAACACTTTAGAAGCCTACCAATAACCGAAAAATACAAAACGAATTAATTTCGCTTGCTTTCGAAAAGTGAAACTTCTATCGAGAACGTTTTTAGGTTTAACCATCATTAAATTTCGGTTTTTAAGCGTTTGATCGAAGTGAAATCAGAATGATTTTAGTATTGGTGTTGCCTGTAGCTTCGTTCGTGTTGTAAAACTATATAATAACGTATCTATATAAGTAATATGTTTAAATTTACAAAAAAAAAGGATATAAGTCATTTGTGACTAAATGATGCTGTATGAAAAATGACCAGAATTGTTTATTTATTTATCTTGATATGAAAATGACAACTTTTTTAAGTTTATATTATAAGTATCCTCGTTTTTTCCTCATAAGTAACAATTTCGTTTGTAAAAAAGTTTGTTCTTACTACTGTCACAGAAATTTTTATATTTTCATACAAAAGACATCAACGCGCTCGCTCTTTAAAATAAATTGATTATAATTTAGTTTTTTTATGTTTAAATAGATACAGTTTTTTTAACACCGTTTGTGGTGGTATTTAGTAGAAGTGGCTGGTCTAATCATAGTCACTATCGGCTGATGATGAAGATGGGAATAGTTAGATAGATAAATAAACTTTATTTTACACCAAAGAAAAATACAAAACACAGAAATTCATAAACATGCAAAGTTCAATCTTATTGCTAATAGCGATCTCTTCCAGACAACCTTTGGATAAACAAGATAAAATAGAATCAAAATATGGTGGTGCAGGAGTAAATAATATGTATAGAATATAATATGATGATTATTTAATTTTAATCTATTTACGACCTTAATCAAGAATAAGAATACAGTTTTAATATTAATATCCTGGTTTAGGTGTTGTAGTACCATAGTTTCACTCATAGTTTCTGATACCCACGACACAGGTAATCCTAGTGTGGGTCCAGGACTATGTATGTATCTCTTGGGTATTTATTTTTATCATATTTATTTATTTATAATCTTAAATTCACTTAATTTGTAGGTCGCCAATTCTAAATGATATCTATTTTGATTTATTTTTGTTAAAACGAACATGTAACGACAAAAAACCACTGTGGAAGATTTATTTAACTGTTTACATCGTACCGAAATCAATAAAAGCAATCTACTTTCTTCCTTCGCCGTGTCCTCAGTTCTTTCACCTTGCGATGGGTCAGTGATCTCATCAGATTCAGATATGGCTGCCCTGAAGAGCTTAATGGCCAATGGTGAAATATCTATTAGTACCATAGAATACTACTTGAAACTACAGAAGTAATCATACTGAAATATTTCAATTACTCAATGCAACTGCCATCTATTGAATTTCGGTGGAACTAAATACAAACTTAACTATATTTTATTATGTGACGAGAACCTTGCTTTTTTAGCTCTGACTTAAACCTCATGGTAATGCGTTATGGCGTTGATAGATGGCGTTTGTAGTCACACTTAGTATAGTGGGAGCCTCTGGTTCTCTTTGAGTACGGTCGTGTGTTCAATTGTTCATGGAGAACTGACTTTTATGAAAGAAAAGTTAATAAGATTACATTTGATTTTGTATAAGAGTGTATTGTACACAAGAAGCCCATACTGTACGCTTCTCCATTAAGCTTCCGGTAAATGCAACCGAGCTTCCTATTCGTAGATTCAAACCCTACTTTATTATTAACTAGCTTACCACGGCTTCTAACAATTAAATCTAGTTAATAATAAAACCCGGATAAGAAGTAGTCTATGTGTTATTCTGCTATATAAGGTACATTGCAAGTTTCATCAAAATCTGTTCAGTAGTTTTTGCGTGAAAGAGTAACAAACATCCATCCTCACAAACTTTCGTAAATATGTAAAACACTAGCTTCTGCCCACGGCTTCGCCCGCGTTGTACCCGGATAAAAAGTTAACTATGTTATTCTGATATAAATAAGCTATATTACAGTTGTAAAGTTTCATCAAATCCGTTAAGTAATTTTTGCGTGAAAGAGTAACAAACATAGAAAAAGAAAATATTTTATTTGTCTGGTAGAGATCACTTATTAGCGATAAGACCGCCAATTGTACAACAATGTTAAAGTTTGTACTATTTATTTAAGCTGAAATATTTGGTGTGCAATAAGTATCTTCTATATATATATTTTGATCAAAAGCTATTATAATAATACATTTAAAATTGGATTATATAATTCGATCCTTGTGATTTCAATAAATAATCTATTGATATATCATAATTTTCTTCTTTTTTGTATATCATAGAGAATACAGCTTCGATCAATGAGTTTCATCATCATTCCATTGATTGTTACTATTGTAGTAAGCTACAATAGTAACAATCTATAAATGGGTAAGTCCATTGAAACGTCAATTTGCCTTAACTCATTGCTTTCGTTAACGTCTACAAAGATTGCAACCGACTGTAAGGCAGAATTTACACGGTCCGGTACATAACCGCATCACAGTATCGCATCGCTGTTAACTGTTTCACTGATTTAGATTCATCATTTAACCTTTACGTTCTAAGGCGATGCCGCGCCGCAGTCATGGATTTTCAGATCGATGTCTAGAAAATAAGTTTTGTAAAAATGATATTGTTTTGTAACGATACTTTGGAATCATTTTGTAAAGATACCTTGATTTATAGTGCTCACAAGTCTTGCAATTTTTCAGTATTTTTTAGAATTATAAAAACTGATATTATGGTTTACTGTTTTTCGGTGTTTTGCTAACGTTTCGTTTCTGTTGTACCTCTCAGTATGATTTAGAATATTAAAAATTTAAATCCTGGTTTACTGTTTTTCGGTGTGTTGCTAACGTTTCGTATCTGTTGTAGTGGTAATCAGCCGTTTACCTATTAAATATAATAAATTCCATATTTAATTATTTCACGGTAGAAATTACCCTGGAGCCCTATGAAGCCTATGTATTTTTTATGACTTTTATTCTGAAAAATCCCGTGTCGTTTCCCTCGCATCTCAAAACAACTCAACAACAGCGTGTTAAAGATAATAAACTTAAAATTGTAACAAAACAGTTGACGTAGATAGACAAGTATTCATAGATCCCAGTATATCGAAATAGTTTGAATATTTGCAGTCGAGTCACAGTCTTCTGTGATCAGATCATGTGACCGACGAACACAATAAAAGCCTTGACATTTTCCGATGAGGACGCTGCGGACCGGTCTGACTTTACGTGGTAGCTATGCAAAGTAAAGTTGTAATCAGCGACAACAAATTAATTTTTACGATCTTAAGAAACGCTTGACGTGTTCTCAGCCACGTATCGCAACGCCCCCTGGTGATGTGTGGCGTTGAAACTTATCTTGAAGTCATACTAAAGGTTTACAAAATACTGCATGACAACCGATTACGCCCCGTTTACAGCGCCTTATTGCTATTGCTATAAAACCTAATTCATCATTGAAGTCATAAAATACGATTGCTAAAAAACGCCTGGAAATACTATTAAGCCTATTTATTGATAAATGGTAACAGTAAAACAAACAAACAACCCCTTACATGAAACACATATACGGGCACGTTGCATCGTAGGTAAAATTTATAGGACGAATAATTCCTTCGGCACCTATCGTGTTACCAGGATACAGCAGTACAGGATACGCCAAGATTGGCGGCAGAAATCGGTAGGTAGGTAGGTACATATATCGTATAGGGCAAACGTCCATAAAAGGCCACTGCCAACTTTCAAAGATGAAACATATTCTACAACTTGTTAACTTAGAATGTACATTCCTTTATAACTTCCGCAATTATTACGCAAGAACTCAAGTGATTTCTTATTCATTAAAATGCGGATTGTGTCTTATTGATGGCAGTTACGGTTTCCAAGTTCCATTAAAAAAACGGCCAGCATTTATTGTGCCATAAACATGATGAGGCTGTTGCAAGGTGTCTCGTTAGAACAAATGATTTTGACCTGATTGACATCTCAGATGAGCTAATCTCGAAATGATGTGAAGTCAGGTCCTACGCCTATTTATTCAATAACAAATAAATGCCTTACCAATGCAGATAACGAGTCGTAAAACGTATTTTTAACTGACTTCAAAAAAGGAGGAGGTTCTCAATTCGTATTTTTTTTTATGTGAATGTCACGCGTTTTCTTAGCCAATTTTATTGTGAACTGATTTTAATGAGTCTTTATTTAATGGGTAGGTGTAAGATTTTTTCAAAATTTATATGGTGGTTCCATATCAATTTCCCATTAAAAAAAATCTCACCCATCAGGGTAAAAAATTGGGGGATTCAATTTAATATTGTACTTTATATCAACTTCCTGTTATTTGAAGTAATTTTTTTCCCTGAAAAAAAACAACATGTCTTTATAAACAAAACCCTTGAAAGTGCTGTTTTTTCTAACCATCCATCACTCATTATACTTGAGCTGGCCGAAAGATATCCCAAGTTCTAAACCTTCTCGTACTTCATCGTAGTAACCGGTTATTTCTTGGTCACCCTGCGTAGGACAGTGATCCGACCAGGATGCTGTATTAACTCTAGAATATCATTAGCTAATAACTTTGTGCTTCAGAGCCTTAGTGTTACGAATGGAGTATCAAGTTCGAGAATACCCCCTCCGATCTAGTTGGAGACTATCTCATCGGACAGTGCCCCTTGCTCAGGTACCCCACCGATACCTGAGCTGATTTAATAAATCTTCGGTAAGATGGGCCTGAGTATGGTCTAAAAGTGGTGAATGGTGAAGAAACGAGTGTAGTGAAAGGATTCAGAGCGTTTTGTAAACGTTCATTTTATGCGCTTGCCATATGTCTTTGAACTTTTGGTTCTAGGACATCCCGGTTTCCTCACGATGTTTTCTTACACCGTTTAAGAGCTCTAGCAATGCTCAAAACTCACGACCTTCGGATTAAAAGTCTCTAACCACTACCCACTAGTGTTCTCTCGTTCACTAGAAGTGTTGAAGCAGAGATATTAAACCTAGCAAAGAATATTTATTTTATAAGGCGTTCAAGTAGTAGATTCTCGATATGAGTAGCTTAGCTTAACATAGATAACCAATGCATCTTGTAATAAGCTGTCGCGTTTACAAAATAAGCATCCATTGCATGTCGTTCCACCATTCAGACTTTAATGCCATAAAAGTTACAGGTAACCAATTTGAAGGCACATCCAAAAAATATTTTTTTCTGTGTAGATCGACCGTGAAGAGTGTGACGTGCATGTGATTTCGTTGGTTCGTTTCAATGTTTAAAATAATAATCGTTTTGTTAGTTTGAGGCAAACAGATGGCTATTGACGTTTTCAACACCAGGGGCGTAGCTGATAACTTGCTGGTTTGAAGAGTATAGGTGCCGGCGAAGTTACCAGCATATGCAACTTAGTCTTCGAAGACTTTTCAAAATAATAGAATTTGGAAAAGTCTTCGAACTTAAGTTGTTAGGCATATACAGCCTTGGCCAAAAGTATTAGGCACCCCTGTAAAACATGAATATCCCAACACTTATTTAAAATACAGCAAATGTTTTGAACAAAAGCCAAAGCCGGTGTCGTCAAAAAAAAACCAGCCAGTATAGTGGGGATTTTTTTGCTGAGTCCGTCTTGTGAATCGCACAAAGTGGTTTTAGTTTGGTATCTACTTTGAAAATGCAAAAAACAACATCCATCTCGATACTGGTATCAATCCCAAATCGCAAAATAATTGTTTAAACCGTATAGGATAAAAAATCAATACATCAATCAGCACACACCTCCTTATTTCGTAGTAAAATATCGTCATAATTTATTATTCATTGTACGTCATCGAACCGATGTTTTACCTGATAACAGCCGTTGGATGCATTCAGTTCTGAAGCAGGTTGTTGTGTGCGCAACGCCGACGTGCCCCTAAACATGTAAACAAACTGATACCTACTTTTATGATGGGAATAAGATTTATTTAAATCCTACAAAAACAATTAAACGATAAATTCGTTTACACAACAAGGCAGCTTTGATGATATTTTAACACCTTTCATCTAGGTACTGATGCCGAGCGATAGTAACCGAAATATAGTATTACTTTATACATTGTTTTATAAAAAAAATATAGATTAACAAAATATCATATCGAACGTCAAATGAAAAAAGTCCAAAAAAACTTTATTAGCTTGGTCACCCTGCGTAGGTTGCGTGTCTGATAAGAGGTACCTAAAATTCTAAAGATATACATTCTGATGTAATAATAAATTATAGCTTATGCTGACCGGCTTGATATGAGAGGTTAAACGAGTAGCCTATGTCAAAGTTGTTTTGTTACAAGAGTTGAAGCTCATGTAAACTATCATTTAAACCCAAACAAGCCACTAAACTGCATATTATGAGAACAAACCCGGTAAGCGTTGGTTG
Organism: Perizoma affinitatum; assembly: GCA_961405105.1. Classification (NCBI taxonomy): domain Eukaryota; kingdom Metazoa; phylum Arthropoda; class Insecta; order Lepidoptera; family Geometridae; genus Perizoma; species Perizoma affinitatum. The sequence continues at coordinate 5,694,578 of OY560199.1, forward strand.
ATAGGTGCTAGCGTCCTGCCTTTTGCGTGAATCGGCTATCTTGCTCTTCTAAAAAAAAACGTGTCGCTTGGGTCTGTGTCTGGCTAGTAGTCAAACCATAAACGCAAGAGTCCTCAGTACTCAGTTAATAATCAGATCTCGAGGAAGTTCCTTTTTAGTTACGTCTCTTGGTTTTTGCCTACAAATTCCTTGTGGTACTGTCACTTATCTTCCTGGCGTATTGTAACTTCACCATAAATGAACTATAATAGTATCCGGCTATAAAAATACGATCATTACTATCAACAACATCCTGTAGAATTCCACTGCTGCACATAGGCTAATATTAACATTTTCGACCGAATGATATTTAACGATCGCTAGGAGTCTTGGTGAAATCGGTTCAAGACATTAATCTCCATGGTGGCAAACAAGAATACGGACCACCTGTTGGTAAGTGGTTACCGTAGCCTATGTACTCTAGCAACACCAGAGGCGACCCTTTAAACATTTTAAAACGCTTTTTTTTTAAGAACCGATAAGAACAACCTATCTTCAGTGCGAGTTCTTCCTACCATGTCTAGATGTCTATGTAGGCATCAAAGCGTTGCCCTTTGAGTGTAGGGGGGGCTCATTAATGGCGGGAGAAAGTAGGTACAGCTGTCTTCCGCAACAGCAGCAGCTCATGTGACTCGGCTCACATGACCGCACGGCTCACAATGCGTTGCGAAAACCCACGTAAACTGGGCTGCGTTACGTGCTATCGAGTTTTTATTTACATTATAACAGCGAGTTGCACAATCAGCCCGCATCTTTGGTGTGGAGAGTTAGTCGTTGAAGATCGTTGGGATCGAAAAGCATAAATGCAAATTCCTGTGATCCATACGGATATTATCGCAGAACCAAACGAACCAGCTGTAATTTGAGCCGCTGTGGACTAGTAGGCTGTATCACGATTACCAAGCAGAAGATCGTGGGTTTGAACCCAAATATGCACCAAAAGATTTTCAATTCGAAAAAATTACATGTGCTCAAAATATTGAATGAAACCCCTTTACTGTTAATGATTCGATATCTCCTATTATTCCGTCAGCCACTTCACTTTGTTATGAGAAGGATAATTAATCAGAATTTGTACCAATTCATATCGTACATTATAATTTCTATGAACATAACCTTCCGTGGTCGTGCTAGCGAAACAAATATGCTATAATTTTCCTCCAATATTTCCAAGATGTGAGTCAATATTCCAAGAAGTATCGCATCCTCCAAATCAGACCAACAAAACACCGTCCAATCAGTTATTCCCAAGATACTGAATGCTATCCACCTACTCGCATCCTGGGTTATAAGTGTTTCAAGGAACTCACTATCACGATCTATGATGATATCATGGTATCATCACGTATTTGTACTTTACTATTAACATACTCATAGTGTTGATTGTCTACATAAAAGGGTAATAATAGTAAAATAAAAACTGTAAATACCACAAAGTGATTCTCCATTTTGTCAGAATTTTCGTGAAGAACTAAAAACTTGTGTTATCGTTTTCCCTTCATAAGTCAAAAACAAGGTATTTCCTATTTTATTAAAAATTAAATGTACAATTCTGGAAATTTAACTAGATGTTTTTATTCCGGCAATTTAATTTCTGTCCTCTGTGAATCAGAATGTTGAGTTTTCTGTGGGGTAAACGTGGGAGTTACGCGTAGTATGAGGGTCCTTCGTTTGAATGTTCCTAAAGCAACCTGTAAAACTTAAATAAGTGTTTAATTTACAAAATTCTTTGGATTTCTTGGCCTTGTAGCCGGTGGATAATTTCTTGTGAAAAGTCGTCAAATTTACATATTTCTTTATATTGACATATGCTCCAAAGGGTTAAACTTTTATATTTATATTCTGTCGAAAGTTCATCAAAATACGTAAATAAAAGTTTCCGTAAGCGAATCCACTCGTATTACTGTCTTCCTAAACTTTTTAAAAAGTATTTATTTATATGACAACAGATTGAAAATTATTTATTTTCCTTTGTCTTCCATCTTCAAATTAGGGTCTCAATTCTCAATAGATGATGACATTTTCAATGTTGTAAAATAAATTACGGTCACCAATTCAATTTGTAATTAAAGAAAAAATCTAAAGATTTCGCGCCAATGCCTTTTTTTTATTTCTGCTGTAGCCGCAACGCAATGCGCGCAGTATATCGAAGACATCGCCACTTTTAGTTCCATTTTCAAAAATTAAATGTTTTTATGCAACAGTAATAAGTCTTAATCCATGATTATTCTTCTTATGAACTTTTTCGTTTTTGTAGGCTTATTGGTAAAAGACAAAAATTAAAAAAAAACTTTTCCTCTTGAGAAAAATATGCTATTTTATCCTCGCTCTGGTACGCTATATGGATAGGTAGGTAATATATGTATTTTCACAAGAAGTGAAAATACATATATTACCTAGTAGGATCAACAGGATATTCCTTATCTCATCTTAACTAGGAACCTGTTTTGGCAACTTACAAGACTTATACAAAGAAATTAAAACAAGCTTTTGCTAAGGTCACCTGCGTAGGCAATTATAACAAACCGCGCAAGACGTGTCTTGCTAGACACTATGATGTGGTTCCCAAAGTTCGTACCTATCACATAAATGTTTTCACTGCTTATATTAATAGTTGTAAAAACTTCAGTGATTTTAGAAACCTGTTCAATGGACCCCAAACGAGGGGAGAGTGAGAAAAAAAACATCATCTCCCATTTTACATTACATTAATTGTTATTATAGTTAATAGTTTCTAGAGTCATAATAATATATTAATATAAAATTTTAAAACTTAGCCTCGATTAAATATTGTCACGGAAGAGCGAGATCTCCTGTGGTAGGTACATATACTTTAAAGGGGATCTCAAACCCATATATGTATACGTAGATGTTACATAAATAACTTACTATGTAGGTATTATTAATTTATTTTTGGATTGATATGATTCACAAATTCATATAATCATATTGATTACCTCAACACGTTAAAGCCGAGGAAGAAAAAGAGACACACGGACGGGACAAGCGGATATAACAATATTATAAGGGTTCTGTTTTCGTAATTAGGCTTCGGAACTCTTAAAACTGTTCAAAATAAAACACACGGGTGAATCATTTGGCCGGATCCGAATTTGCATAAGGTCATAGACTAGAGCTATAGAAACTGCTTAGTGGTCTATGTTCTAGCTTCATAGACCCCGATTACGTAAGAAGACATTTATCACCGGCATTCTCGACCGGTCTGACTATTTCGCGCTAGGTTGATAATACTAGAAGACATTTTGTCTAAATTTTTAGTGGGGGTTTTTGACTTTATAGTTGGAATTCTTTGTTATTGATTTATTGAGATTGAGGAGGTGATTCGCACACAAAATTCGTACATGTAAAGCGAATGGAAGATTTTTTTTTCACATCGTCTTTAAGAAAACTTTTTATGAAACAAAGTTTTGCATTCGGTACTGTAACAACAAGATTTCTAATGATAATTTTCGAAATATGAGCCAACTTCGAGACCCATAGCTTAATGACACGTTTTTACACTTTATTCGATTGTGCTGCATGGCAAAGCTTTCTATAGTGATGTAACAATCTATTCGATATAATCTTGAATAATTTTATGGTAAAAATCTAAAATCTATGTTAAGCTACAAAAAATTAAACATCTGATGCTTCTATGAATTATAGACTCTATAATATAAAGTAGGTAGGAACCTTTTCAATTTTCGAGATCCTAGAACATTTTCTTCGAGATAAATTTTACCATCAGTTAAATTAGTTTAAGATATACTAATTCCAATAGTCTACTATGATCAGGCTCCATTTTCAATCTGCATGTACTAAAGTGTTGTAAATTCAACATTTCTCAGTCACGTGGTAGTTTCCCAAGCGAGGATAGAGTTGCGTCAGTCTAAATCTAAAGATAGGTAATCGTCGTTGAGCAAGCCAGAAATGGAGTCACGAGACCCTTCGAGCGTTTTCCTAGAAATAGCTTTGGAATAAGATTTGAAATCGAAATTATTATTTTGTATGAACCAATAAATAGAGAAGTAGAATAGTTTAGAAGGAGTAAAGCTACTTTTGAAGAGCACGTCCGGGGTAGTACCACCATACCTATTTCCACCGCCAAGCAATGCTGGCATTGCTGTATTCCGGTGTGAAGGGTATAGGGACTGATGAAATTACAAGCTCATGAGATTTTCACCCCTTATGTCTGGTCAGCAACGCGCGTGTGATACCTCTGATGTCACAAGTGTCCATAGGTTACAGTAACCGCTTACCAACATCACTTAAGTTGTATAAAAATATGAAGAAGTTTATGTCTTAAAACTTCATGTAATTTAAAGGATAATTTTAAAATTAAAAATACGGCTTCCTAAACTCCGCGTAGTCCGTGCTTTTAAGTTTATAGCAGATCGATTGTAATTACGGACTTTTAGGTAAAGGTTGATATTTCTTAAAAGGGATTTAGCAAGAAGATGTTTTTTTTCCTATAACAATCTTTTAAGCGCGTAGAAGAATTGATCATGAAACATAATGCATAGCTTAAATGAAATTGTATGCACAGGATTTTCTCGATACTGAAGACTTGCCAAAGAATACTCGAAATACAATGAGAGAACACTCTACGTATGTAAATTTATGCAGGGTTTTAATTAATTAAAATCATTAGTATTTCATCGATGTCATGTTTATTTTCCATTTACCTTATTTTGTATTAAGTTTACCCACGAAGTAGGTCTTTACGGCCTTGGTATGGAATGAAGGATTTTAAAGTAGGTCCGTAGCTATTTAATTTAGGTATACTTACCGTTTATTTTTTTATTCAAGCTTCGCAAGCCTAGGGGTCAAATCTCATCAAAATCCGGGTCGTTAAACCCAATGAAAAACATCATTTGTCATTTTGAACAGATGTCCAATACAGTTTTGTTAGTAACGAAAGCATACTTGATTATTTGCTAAGATGTCTGTTTTTTTTCGTAGATCTTTTTGACCTTTCAAATACTAAAATAACTTTGGTATGTAGATATACTTCTTACCTACACTTTTGTCTTATTTTTAATAAAGACTTGGTCAATCAAAAACCACATCGTTTCTGTAATTTTCTGTAATATGTGAATACCAATATTGCAATTTTAATATTTTAAATTACAATATTGCAGAAAATTACAATATATCCTATCCTACTAATACTATAAACGCGAAAGTTTGTGAGGATGGATGTTTGTTACTCTTTCACGCAAAAACTACTAAACGGATTTTGATGAAAATTTTCAGTAATATAGCTTATACATTAGAATAACACAAAGGCTACTTTTTATCCGGATACCACGCGGGCGAAGCGGTGGGCAGAAGCTTGATACCTATAAATGCGATAGTTTGGATGTTTGGATGGTTAATGCAAATAATTTTCGTAACGACTAAACCGATATGAGTGAAACTTGGAATATGTATAGTTAGTGAACTAAAATAACACCATGCGAGCAATACCGTAGGCAACAGCTAGTATTGTGTATAATGATTAATTGACTCCAAAATACTATTTCGTAAGTTTTTCAACTGTTTACGACTAGTTCAAATTCCATTTGTAAATTAATAGATATTTACAATGTCGTAAATATAACCAATTTCAAGTCAGGGTCGATAACCGAGAGAAGGGGATGCCAAGGATGCGCGTGAGTTCGTGACCACTTAACCATTGTTGCCCTAACCGTTTTACTGATATCCTATACGTGATTAAGGGCCTGTGGTTTACGTAATTTCAGGTATTTTGTGTCATTTACGTAGGAAAAAATAAGCATCTCTAAAATAACTCAACTCCACATAGTCATACACATTTATTCCAGTCAGCCTATATAAGATCTAAAACATGGAATATTTGATTTAATCGTATAAGTTCCAACATTGGTTTTATTAAGAATCAAAACAAACAAAAATAAATATCGTTAATGATACGCTCCTGCAAGGGGTATCATTGAACAGGTCTCAAAAACACTTTGATTTTTGATATTAAGCCCTCGTCCAGGAAATATAAGGCTTCAAATCATAGTGCGAATAAACACAAATAATAATTCACGGTAGTTCCAAATTTAAACTGCTCTTATGAACTATTGCGATCGTATATTATGCGTATTGGAAGCGTTGCTGACATTATTTCGATTCCTCCAAAAAGACTGGTCAAATTCAGATAAGGTCTGTATGAAAATAGAACAAGTCTGGTAGCTTAAGGCAAAAAGTCGGTAAATTGTAGATTTAAATTTCATATTTCAGTTAACTACTGTGAAAATGTATAGGTAGAAGATTAGATAACAAAGCAATATCAAAGATCAACCATCTTTATTGCTGTCTGTCTAGTAGGGATGTATCTGGTAAGAGCTAAATAACCCGTTTTCAGTTTTATTGCTACTAGGTAGAGGATTCAATTAACAATTGATTACCGATATGGTTTATAGCTGTTTTAGTACAATGGTCCTATGACTACTTTGAAACTGAGGATCTACTTAATTAACAACACACATCTCACTCACTCATACATACACACTATTAGACAATCACCCCCCCCCCCCGCCCCCCCCACACACACACACGTATTATTTACTGCGTCTAATGAAATGGGAGAGAACTTTACTGTGCCCTGGGCCACAACTCACGCTTCTCCGGGAGACAGGGACTCAACTATATATAGATTAAATATTATAATTTGGGTAAATAAATCATTATTATTATTATTATTCCTATTAACAGAAGCCGTAGAATTATGATCTACCAATAAGCTAATTGGTATAATTTTAATTGTCATAACAGGTATGAAAAGTATGAAGATACGAAGGCATACCAGAGACCTGAGACGTCTCAGGTCGATATGGTTGGATACAAATCTGGTATCTTTTTAGGGTTATGAAGCCAAATGGCAAAAAAGGAACCCTAATATTTACGTCCATCTGTCCATGTGCACACTCCGATTAGTCCCTCGGGCCTCAGTTTAAAGTGTTCATAACGTGTTTTTCGTAATCGAAAAAAATATATATATATTATTAATGTTTCCCATCTCGCCAGATGTACAGCATGAGGGTTGGTAGTGATTGTGATCGATGATGGAACGGAGCATCTGAAGTCGAAATTATTTTTATAGCAATTAGAATTCCACGTGGCAAGTTGCATGCCACAGACTAGTTAGAGATATTACAAGCCCATGTTCTATTGAGTCACTAATCATGCCACAGTGTGCTTCCAAACTATTGGTTCTAGAGCATTCCGGTTTCCAGATCTGATGTATGTTCATAAAAATAATAACTTGTTTTAAGAAAAAAAAAGCTATAATCACAATGTTAACACCAGAAAAAAAGATAAACCCGCTGTTGCCGCTCGTTTAAAGGGCAATGTGTACGCTTTTATAACAAACTCCCAAGAGATTGACAAAAATTTACAATTAAAAAATTTAAAAAGGTTTTTAAAAACAACTTTATAAAAAGGCATACTATAAAATATTTGATTATTTAGATGATAAAAACACTTGGGATTGAAAATGCTCCAACTCGTTGTTTTGTAAAAGGATCATTAAAAAGAATAACCAGCCTTGTTTTCTTGCCTTTCTTTCCTGACTTGGTCGCGGAACAACAGGCAGTAGATAAAACCGACGTTTCAAAGTGATCCTTGTGATTTTAATGAATAAATTAATTTTGACTTTGACTTTGAATAGTAAGTATAAAAACTGCAATCTTCACAAATCATTCATAATAGTCACTTTAAATACAGCATTTACTTTTGATTAATATTATTACACTAGCTTTCCGCCCGCGACTTCGTCCGCGCTGACATAGGTAATATGAGTGTATTTCGCCATCATCCACGTACTCGCACTGCTCGTCTTATCTATAGCGCCGCAATAACTACTTGTCTTCATTTCAAATTATCTCTTAAACTATTTTATCAAATGAACTATTCTGAAAAAATCAAACTTTATAAACATTCAGTTTTCATAATGACTAAACTATTCGTTTTTATAAGAATGTACCTATAAAGAATTCTTGAAAATCATATCCAATCCTTGTAATTTTTCTAGTTTTAACATAAAAACTGTTGCTGTGGCTGAAATATTAACGTACACTATGGTGTCGCGGACTATTTTGTAAATTTATTAAAGGCCTTTTACAGTTTTTTGCACTACATTTTATTCACTTGTTTCACCGTTTAGACAGAGCGCACGTCGATAATGCAGCCAGATTGTTCTAGATATTGTGATTTCTTCCCAATAATGCATATTTATATCAGAATCAAATATAGACTATATCACTAAGGGATAATGTAGCTTTCAATGGGATGAGTAGTCTCGGGGATCACTATCTACTAACATACAACTTTACCTCTTTATAATCTGAATCTGAATGGAACAGTTTTATGTTCCGTTACTGACTGATTGAGCGACGCACAGCCTAAACCATAAGACCTAGAAGCATACTAACTTGTAGGGTATATTAGGGTAGGGGACAAATCGTATTCCTTGAAGTTACAAACATGAAACTTCACATAAATATTAATTAATGTAAATGATAAAAGATTATTATAATTATTTCCCCAAACTACTCCTCAAAGAGATTGTAACAGGGTGTCCAATCCTATCCTACTAATATTATAAACGCGAAAGTATGTGAGAATGGATGTTTGTTACTCTTTCACGCAATAACTACTGAACGGATTTTGATGAAGCTTTACATTAATATAGCTTATACATCAGAACAACACATAGGATACAATATATCCGGTTACCACGCGGGCGAAGCCGTGGGCAGAAGCTAGTTGTGTATAAAACTCTTACATTTTGAATGGCCGATCAACGGCCAGCCTAAACCATTAGTCCTAGAAGTATGAAACTTGAAGGGAATACTTATCTTATGGTTTCGGTTGTGCGTTGATCGATCAGTCGGTAACGGAGCATTTTTTTTATATTTAAGATGATATTAATATAGATAAAAACATTTTTTTTAAACTATAAAAACATACTCAATTTTTTTTTTTTTTAAATATACATCTATAACTATTAGTTTTGATAAGGTATACCTACATAAATGACCTTTTTCTTACATTGACAGTTGGCACGCATAAATAAAACCTAAGAGTTAAGTCTTATTAATATGCTAGGCATTTAATTCATTTGATTATTTTTATATTATAGGTACGAAAATATGGCAACCTTCTTGTATATTGTGTGGCGAGGCTGCCAGTGGCTACAAAACGATATAGATCTTAGATGGCATCCCAACTCAAACTTTATGTTAATATTTTAGGATATTATGACGACTTTACCACGTACTTTACTATTCTCCTTCTGACGTTTCGTTGACCGTTTAGAGGTTGTTCCTCATGTGCATATCGGTGTCCTATTTACGATGTTTTCTTTCACCAATTTGAGCATGTATTAAGCGCACATAAATTAAAAAAATAATTGGTGCATGATCGGGTTCGAGCCCACGACCTTTGGATCGGAAGTCAAGCGTCTACAAGGCCAACACGGCTCGTTCTATTTCTAAAATAAATCAATAATTCATGAACACATTCATAAAACGCGGATTACGTATTATTTTGCAAGCGTCCGACTCGCCATCTGGTTTAAGATAATATTGTCAAAATTTCACTTTTTACGGACACACCTACTGATCTCCGTTTATGTAGACATACACTCGGCCGATTCGCTAAGCTTTCTTGGTGAGACAAAGGTTTCAACTTGCTTTCAGTTTCGTGTGTTTTTCGAGTACGACCTACCTACGTATGTAACTACGCGGTCAATACAAAATAGCGTAGAGTTTATTTGTAAAAGTGTTTAATTTGATAGTCTTGTACTTAAATTGTTTAGTCCAGAAGCTCATCATAAATCTTTATTTCACCAGAAAATTATAAATTTTAATTGTAATTGTTATTATTAAATAATTTACATACAAAATGACGCAATTTTTTCGAATCAGGGAACCGTGTTGGCCTAGGCTGTCGTTCCGATGTCGTACTATGCAAAACGGGGGCATGTGTCTTATATAATGTTTGGATGTGTCTCTAACTACCCACTACCCCTACCGATCTGACTACAGTCTGTCTGATCAGACTACAGTAGTCCCCAACTACAGTAGTTGGAGATCCTCAGATCCAGCGAGCGTATTTGTTTTATAAACTTTGAAATAGTCAACTTGCTCTCCAAAGTAGATGTAGATCCCATATAGCTCGCAGAACTGACCACTAGGCAACGAAACCCTTGTTAGAGTGCCACGACGAACGGTCTATGCAGTTAAGCCTCCCGGCCTATGGACTTTAACATTATGAAGTTTATTCATTCGTTACAAGCGTATGGTAAAACGGTATTACAAATTGCAGTTAGTAGGTAAAAAGTGTTATGAATTTGCACTCAGTCTAGAAACTCTCCGCTTATAGACAGGAGAAGAAACAAAATCCATCATTGTTTTGGCCTTCCAACTAGGATTTCCGGATTAATGTGAACAGACAGCGGAATTTGATTGTAAAATAAAAAGCGCTTTTGAGCTGTGGATGTGCAGTGCATGCTTATGTTTCATTAAAGTTTAAAATTGTGCGAAACTATTTATATGTCAAGTTGGAATGATCGCTTTATGTAGGTATGTATTTTGTTTGTGTGTCCCGAATAGCTTTCGAATGGTCGATCCGGTCTTCATGAAATTGGAAATGCAGAAATAGTTTTCGAGGTCAAAATGGGTGAAAATATATGTTATGTGTCATATAAAATAGCTTTGAAAGGACATTTTAAAAATAGTTGATTTTCAATTCTAGTCTTAACATTTTAACTCAACAAGCTTTGAAATACTATTAATATTATAAATATCAAAGTTTAAATGTTCATATTATGAACATTTGCACGATTAATCCGAATTGTATGAAATTTGGAACACGTAACCTAAAATAAAACAAAAGCTTTATATCCGGGTACCATGCGGGTGAAGTCGTGTTTTTTTTAACATTAAGCGTATTATTTATACTATGGCCCTGTAAATGTTTTAACATACAGGGTTCGTTATACGTCAAAATCATTATCATCATAATCAGGCCATATCAGTCCACTGCTGGGCATAGGCCTCTCCCAATACGCGCCACTGAGCCCGGTGTTCCGCTCTTCTCATACACTTTCTGCCCGCCACCTTTCTTAAGTCATCGCTCCACCTAGCCGGGCCCCACACTACATTAAAACTAAAAGGCACAAATATTAGATACAAACTTACACTACAAGCAAAAAATCGCGAGATATCGGTGCAAAGTGTTAGATTTTTTTTGTAATTATTAGTAGTTACTAAAATCTTTCTGTAATCTATCATTCTTATCAGCAAAGTAAAGCCTCCAAACTAATTATCTTAACAAATTTCACAACACCTATGACCGCAACATTACTTAAAGCAGGTAACAGTCGTGATGTCATCCGACAAGTTCCTGCAACTTTCTCTCCATCTCAAATATGTATTGGCATTGTGTAACAAAACCTCACTGTTTATTGTCTATAAAGGGTCATATCCGTATTATCAGATGTGGTTATATGCAAGTGCATATATTCGACTTTTAATTGATCGAGCGAGCAAAGAGAGTATGATCTCAGAGTGAAGTTGGAAGTATCGTCACTTATATGAATCCGACGATAACTTGCAAATGGTCGCTCAACAAATTGTGATCCTACTGAGGGCAAACGAGCCGATAAAATATATCAAGTCCTGTAGGTTGTCATAATTATGAAAAGGCTGACCTTTTTACTTGTTGAGTTTAGATCAAAATGTGGAAAAAGGTAAAAAAAAAAACTAATGAAATATTCTAAGTTTTTAGCCTTTAGGCCCGGTTAGTGCGGCCAGCGATTACGGGCTTGATTTTGGAAAGATATATAACCACAAATAAAACATTGGGAGACAGATCTTAGTTCAGGGCGAACCAATAGTAGAACCTTGAAGTCCTAAAAACGATATTGCTACACCTCTACCGCGTAAACAATAAAAACTTAAGTGCGATAAGATCTTGACAATCGTGTTAATTTCCATACGACGGCGACGGTAATAATGACCTTTTTCGGCCATTAATAAACCTTGACCTTCCTGCAGTAATGTCGGGCGTAGTAGACATAGGGCCTTTTGGGTCGCTATGGAGACCTGTTGTCTTATTTATGCATCGAAGAATCGTAAGGACTACAGAACTTTGATCTCCCTAAGAACTCAGTTCCAGTACTCATTTGATTTTATTTTCTTCTTCGACTAAGGCTCTTTATAAATGAGTGCAACTTGTTCGATTGGCACCACAATATAGGATAATCCAAAAAAAAGAGCGTGTTGCCTGATTCTACTAGGCTCGGCACGAATCGGCGTAAATTCACTTTAAAATTGAATGCGAGTGCGAAAATGAAAAGTTAGAATTGACACTGGGACTAGTACTCAGTATCAAAAAACAGATAAAAATAATATCTAGCTTTTGCTAACGGTTCCGCGTGGTACCCGGGTAATTAGCCTAGGTGTTACTCTAGGTCACGGACAATACCTATTCCAAATGTCATCCAAATGGCTCAACCTTCACGAAAACTCTTAGCAACAAAAATCCCAAAATACATTTTGTTCGCATTTAAAATATAAAGAATATTGGGTAGGATAGTAGAGTTTACACAAAAATAATGTTCAGGTATATAATTGGTAGAAGAGTATTATTTGTGTTACACAAATAGATAATTGATCGCCTTAGCTGTTAGAATAGAGCACAACATTGCATAACCCAGTCTATGCTAAGCCGTGAAAAATGCTAACGATTTCAGCTTATCATATGACTTTTCTCAACCACAAGTTGCAAAAGTGAAAGTTGCACGGTCACCATTCACAATCGAATAAATATTAACCCATGTATTATGTAATACGATCAATAATACTTACCCGCTTTTACTCATGTGCGTATATACGCAGTTTGTTTAATATTTAAATGGAATTTCTTGACGTAAACGAAATATTGCAAGACCTGAGTAGGTAGAAACTAACTAATCGTTAGGTATGTCACTAACTTATAACTATACAAAAAGTCGCGAGTTCATTTATTTATATTTAAAAAAATACAAATATACGCCACAGCGCTCCCCACAGTTTTTTGTATTCAAATATTATTAACCATAATATGATATTGTTATGATATTATCCTAATAATTCATGAACTGAGGCTGTCTACTATTAAAGTTGATTTTTTTAAATTTAAACAGAAGATACTAACAACACTAATTACAAAAACAGACAAATAGCAACAATTAACAGTTCTGTTGATAATGAAACGTTTACTTCTTAACGGATTTTTTTTTATATTTCTTAGATCAATAAATTAAAAAGCCAATTTGTATGAGAAATTGTGTGTATTATTGTGTGTTTGACAGTATATTCCCAATACTTTCAAACACACACAAAAACCTATAAGTAACGGATAAGTATTGCCTTTTATTGTTGATAAGTAACGTCACCCAGTGAGGGTATACAAATATTTGTGGTTTTTCAAAGAACATTTAAAAAAATTCGATTCGTTTAACCCGAAAAGCGGTAAGAACGTGAGAGTCCAGTTTTGGATCGTGATATATTGCTACGACTATTTTAAGATTGTCCTTTTGACGTTTCGCATTTGTTATTTTCAAATTGAATGATCCACCTCCTTAGTTTTAATTTAGTACTCGATTAAAAGAAACAAGGCTATAAATCTTTTGTTTATGTCTTTACGGCCAGACTCAAAGCAATCCGTGAAAGGTCCTCACGAAGTGTTACGAAACTATTATCAGGCTGTCGATAATAACAATAGGTAAATAAACATTTTCAGTTCAGAAAAGTAGGACATTATAAAATGGAACGTTCACCGTGTCAGTAGCACGAAAATTATCGAGGAGACGTGAAAATTAAATTTTGTCATCGAATACGCAATCGGCGGAGGAAGATAGCGTCATCACAGAACGTAACCGCCAAGTTTGATAACTTGGCAACTTTCTCTCTCGAACGGCGAGGCAAATGACGCCTGCTCTATACAGCCTGCAGCCAGCCTCATTCCGCTACCACCGACGAGCTTGCACGTTCGCGGGAACGGCGCGCGCTCGCCCGCTAAATTCGCGTTCTATATTCAAATAAATCCGAACCTCATTCGAACGAATTAAAAACAAAAATAGTGAATTAAAAAAAATATCTAAAGTGCATTTTGGATTTATTTTATGTTTTTTGAGTGACATTTAGTTAAGTTGTCTATTGTTGGCGGCAACATGGGAACTTTTGAAACGTAAGTCTTTGTTTTTGTTAATCTGATAAGCAAGTAATTGTTTGCTGTACCTACCCATATACACAGACAAAAATATCTAGGAGATACCTTTTAAGCATACATTTTATAAATGTCGTTTAATTTCGCAATGAATTTTGCGTAAAATTGTCTGCAAATTTCCTTGTCCCTAGAATGTAGGACAATGCCAGGTGAGGTGAGAAGTTCAACAAGTTCGAATATTAATGACCATGAATAGCAATCTACCTACTTGCTTCATATAAGTCTTTAAGGTTAAGTTTATAAAAATACTTTCTGAACATTCTTTGAAATTTACCTTCAGTTTTAAAAGTCATTTTCAGTGACCTTGTAATTAAGCTTAAAATAACTAAGTAACTACATAGCAGAGCCGCTACAGCACCGGCGTTTTATTTTAATTAATAGATTATTGTACGTAATGCATAAGTAGGTACTTGTTCAAAAAAACGTTCTTGTGTTTCTTCATGCAAGTAACTTGCATGCAAACGCAAAGTTACATCTTCTAGGCTTAATCGCGCGCGAGTACAACGAGCAGAAATTCACATTTTTTTATTTCATTTAATTATTTTATTTTTAATTCAGATTCTAAGTTGACGTTTCTGTATGATCCTTGTGATTTTAATGAATATAAACTTATGTTTTAACATTGACTGAAAACTATTTTTTTGCAACTGTATAACACGTGCAAGGTATATCATGCAAGCAATTACTTGCATTGTAAAACTGACTTGAGAATAGATGAAACCATTTGGCGCAGGTTCTATTCCCAAACAGTGTTTTAAATAACCACGATTTAGTATATTTATAAGATTTAAAGCTACTTAAGTGCTTTTTGAATTACTGTATATTCAATAATTAAATCTATAAAACAGCGCTTTATAAAACTTTTGGAAACAGGTATCTAATCAATTTAAAAATAACATCAACGGAATTAATACCAAAACTTTTTAAAAACTTGTCGAGTCCATCCTTTGGAAGTCCATAATTAGTATGATTCAAAGAAAAATAAAACTTAACACGTTGACTATAAATCGCGAGTGGCCATAATACATTTTTGATGTTGCATGTCCTATGTCACTCTCGGAATCATGAAGCGGCTAACATTACTTAGGTAATGTTAGCCGCTTTAGTTAATTGAAATTTATCAACTCGATTGGTGAGGAGGAGGTAATAATTAATCCCATACACATAGGTATGTATATGTGTATGTAGGTACATACAAAAAACAATCTCAATTAAGTCGGGCAATAACCCTCCTCAGACCTCAGTCGGGTAAAAAAATACACTTTTATACATAAGTACCTATGTAATGGTGACTAACCACAGGGTTTAGTACCTACCTACCAAAACACAATCATTGTTGATCGACAATGTAAATAAGCAGGTACCAATTGGATAAGCACTAAAAGTTTAAACTCGGTAAAGTCAACCAGAGAGGTGTGAAAAAATAACACAAATTCTGTCATCATTTAAGTCAAGGTCGCATGTTTCTAGCCAATTTTATGAAGGATACCCACCGCTTTCCAAGTTATACTATGTCCAGGCACAAGAATAATTATCCAAGATAGGTAAATAGCTAATTTTAAAATGGAAATTCTATAAATTATAATGGAATTCCCAAACATGCAATGAATTAAATACCATATGGCCACTTGTGGATTCTTCAATCAAACACTTGTGGATGTGGGTTTATCAGTCCAATGCATATATGTATATTCAATATCGGATTAATTTGGTTGGACTGTCAAATAAAAAAATATCAGTTGAGTACATGCCACAGACATTATAATAACCCACCAACTTAACGCTTTTTTAAGTCGGGAAATCAGAATAGCATCCTTGCTTTTATCGTTCATCGATATTATATCAATATTTGAATCGCAAAAATGAAACTTATGTACGTAAACCCAAAGTTTGTTACATCCAGAAAATACACATAGCCCTGTCCATGGACTAAGATTTCGTGGGTGGGTATGACGCTAGTACAATTGTACCACAATCCAGAAATATTTGCAGATAATGCTTACAAGGTACTTCAATACGACAATACGTTTGAAGTAGTGTTTATTCTGTGGCCGTCCCTCAAATGCAGGTCGCAATTGAAACATAAGGCACGCGCAGACGTTGGCGATGCGTATTGCGTAACACGAGGATTACGCGTGCGTGATGCCTCAAGTACTCTTAGGGCTACGGCGAAAGTTTCGATGATCCATTGCTAACCTACTTTTTTTAGATTTTATTAAACAAGTGTTATTTTTTTACCATCTGTCCCTTGTTCCTATTAAACAAGTTATACTTTTTACCACTTGTCCCTTAAACATTGCAATAAAACAACCCAGTCAAGTACTTCTACTTACTTAATACTTACTTGTTTCCACTTTAATAAGCTCCAAATACATACGTAACTTAATATGATAAAACTTGCATTGCGTTATTCGTATTTTAAAGGTGCCAAATACTTAAATCTATAATCTGAGCAGACAATGCATCTCCAATGCGTTAATACTCGTTCCTTCTTTATTCATTAATGTTCCTTCTTCTCTTCCGAAGTCAAAACTATTATATTGATCAAAGTATATAAGTAGTATATCAGTCATGTAGTTCCCATAAGTAATACAAGCTCTGCTTAGTTTGGGGCTAGATAACTACTAGTGCAGTGTGACCTTTACATATAAAAAAAAATATGAAAGTGTCAAACAAGCATACCCGCCCACCTGTTGGGAAGCATTTACCGTAACCTATGAACCTTTGAGGCATCACTGACGTGTTGCCGACCTTGAGACAAAACATGTGCCTGTAACTTCACCGGTTCCCATACCCTTCAAACTGGAACACAGCAATGCGAGCATAATGGGGGGGGTGTACCATGATTGATACGTGGCATTCTCGTACTACCCGCTTTTTAAAGTCTCTTCTACCTCGTACATTTAAACCATGAAATGGGCTACCTTAAGTTTTTACTTAAGGGGGGGAGGTGCCCAGAATTATGACATTCGTGCGACGTAATTTATGGATGGTCCCTTGTATGGCAGCAGAAACAGGTGTATGGTTGTAGTATTCCCCGGACGAGCTTTTTTACATGTTGCTACTTCAAAAAAACTAAAAAGTTGTCGTCTAATAAAACTGTATTTATTGTAAGTATTTTTACATTATACGAGGTAACATCTTGCGATGACGATCCCGAAACGAACAAGTTGCGCAAGAGGTCCCCAGACTTTCAGATTACATAAGAAATAACGTGTTTACGATTCCTTCCTGCCCCGGGCGGATTCACTTTCGTTGTGCGCGTATAAAACCACTTAAACGCGCACACCTTTGTCACAAATAAAATGTGTGGCTAATCTGAGAATTAATTACTTTTCATTCATGAAATGACATAACTTTTCATTGTCATGTCTATAATAGTAAGTAGGTATGTATATATTAAAGAAATCCTCAGATCCATACTCAGTAAACAGATTTGTAAGGAAACTAAGTAGTCAGAGACAGGTCCAAACATTATATTTGAGACATGGCCGCGTTTTTTATTCCACGTTACAGGTTGCAAGACTATCGTCGTTAATAGGACCGATGGCATATGCCTTAAGATTTTTGGTTCTTGGGCATGCCGGTTTCCTTACAATATTTTTTCCCTTACCATTTTAAGCACGTGTTAAGCGAACATAAATTGAAAAGTTAATTGGTGCACGACCGGGTTCGAACCCGGTCTTAGTAAGAACTGGTGACATTAAGAATAAACTACAAAATACTTATAAAGATATCAATCATACTTTTCGATGACAAAATTATAAATAAATATAAATAAATAAACACCCAACAGACACAAACATTGTCCTGACACCACACTAGGATTCCCTGTGTCGTGGGTATCAGGTACTACGAGTACCATGGTACTACAATACTTAAACCTGAAACAAATATCTGTAGAAGATACAAATATTTATCTCGCAGCGGGAATCGAGTCCTGAAAAAACCTGGTATCTTCCGAAAACAGTTTTGGGCTTCACTCATAGATAATTTACGATTTATCACCTCTCAGTAGAAAAGTTTAACATTTTCCGATAACCCAAACGTACCTATTATACCAATCCATTCATATGGTAACGGTCACTAGGCGCGGTTAGGTAAGCCACGCTCATCATAACATAACTCGGGTAATAATTAATTTTCTTCCTTCCTCACGCATTGCACAATGTAGCACGCCATCTTGAAAACATGACATAATTTTAGTGATATTGCCAAAATGATTATTTAGTATGCTTAGTGCGAACACTATCTAAGTAGGAAGTAAAGTAAGGAGAATTGATTAAAGTAGTAGGTCGTTTTTGTAACGTGTTTTTTTTATAGACAGACTCGATATTAACAAGGCTACTCGTATATTGGGAAGCGTAACAAGTTTAATACTGAAATACTTGAAATCACATAAAATATAGTGTATTTATTTTCGGTGTATGTGTATTCATAGGTAGTTCACGTAGGTATGTATAATAGTAGTGTATTAAAATATAGTGGTATTTAAAGTATAATTATGTTTAGTTTCTTCTTTCCTGACTTTCTACACCTACCATTTTTTATCACTTCTCTATGTCTCCTCAAAGGTTTGCTGTTGCTAAGCTCGCCTTTGTACATGCCTCACCTTATATTTTGTTTTATGTTACAATAAAGAATTATAATAAATTATTCTACCAGAAATATCCAACTTTCAAATTGATGTATCAAAAAAAACAGTCAAAACTCGGCAGCTTTGCCAAATTCATGGAATAAGCCATTCCATGTATTTGGCAAAGAAGCTGTCATTTCACAAAATAAATTAATTTATTTTAGGTTTATTGATATTATAATGTAAACTTACGATAGGTTAAAAAAAATATCATCATCATCTCAGCCCGGAATCCCCTGGTCTTGTACGTCTCTCAACTAGGTGTTTTATTTTATTTTTTTATTTTATTTGTATTTTATTTATTTCACAAAATCACACATACCTCAAAGAATGATAACTAATAAAAAACTTTATTTAAAAGATTTATTCTTCTTCGATTACGCAGCCAAGAGTTAATTAAAATTGGAATCATCGACCAAAGACCTGCAATCAAAAAACGTTTTTCTAGTCGTCTAGTTAAGACTTCCACCGTTATTCTTTTACTCACGTTGCTGATATAAATAAACCTATGATATAAAATATAAAATTTTATGATACCTTTGCCAGATCTATCGTTTTACTTTATATGAATTGTTGCCTATTAATTTATTCATTTTATTGAATGATGAAAGGCGAGCCGATTTTACCGGAATCATTAGTCTTGGGAGAGGCTTTTGGCATGCTGATTACTTGTCCAATTATTATTCAAGCTGGTAACATATACGTATTTGTTCTTTTTGTTTGTCTATACATAAGTCGAAAATTTCAACTGTCTGAGACGTGCTGAAAGTCTTCTTAAAACTGATATCTCCTAAAGCTAATGTTGAAAATTCATCAAACTAATTGGCATTTTGTACCAAATTCCACTTTTAAGTAATTTATCTGTTCGAGGATACAGATCTTTTTTCTAACTCCTAGACCTTGACTTTGATACAATTTTTAATAAAATTTCTAAAATCTAATAATCTTGGTAACTTACCTAGATTTAGTATTCTTTGCTTTTGGAGTTTCTTTGTTCATTTAGTCTCGTAGTTCTAACAGTACTATCATTATGGTTAATTTCAATCCCTCTGACACATAATGCGCCTACTGAAGGCTAACTAGACGATTATCCAAAACACGTTTATTCAAAACAAACTATGGATTATTCACGACTTTATCGTATAGTTAGAAAGGGCTTGCAGAACCATGAATATTCCACCAAAATCGGTCGTTGGTTAAAATGTAGAAGAATTTTAAAAACGCTGCGTGATAACTATTGTCTTTTACAAGCCTTTGTTTTAATTCCAGCTCAATAAAAATTTTGAAAGGTTAAAAGTTCTATAATAAATTAATAAAAATATTATTTTTGCCTCAAATCGCATATTTAAAAATTACTATGGCTTAGGCTACTTTACCAAAGTAAATTAGTGTAGGTAATTATAGAACAAAAAAATGTTCACGGCACGATTTAGCCTTTTAAAAGATACTGTGTATCTATACTATATAAAATGGTTCAATGCATTTTTTTTATTATTTATAATTTATTTTTTATTTTTAACCTTAGGTTATAAATTAAATAAATAATACATTTAATATTCCAACATCTGTAAAAGGAAGATATTGACCGTAGGAAATACATTACTTATATACTTAGGAATTCAGTTTAGCCTGCAAACATTACTTTGTATCCTTCAGAGACTTTTCAGGCTATTGTCTTGGGAAATAAATACAAGGAATATGCAAACTGATTGATACAAATTAATTTTCGCAAAGCTTCGTTTTCTATCATCAATTTCACCGTCTTTTAGTGATTTGTGACAATAAAATCTAAGAACCACACTTGAAGACATACAAATTGGTTACAAAAAACCTCATGTCAATCGGAGAAATCCGTTTCGGAGATAAAAAGTAAATGACAAACGAACAGTCTTATGGTATACGCATATACGTTGTGGCGCGTATGTGGCTCCGTCGCATGTTCAAACCGATTATCAAACTTTTACGTGAGTTGACTCTATTTCATTATGCCTGTTTAATCATCTCTTTTATTTTCTTTGAGCCAAAATATTTACAGAGTGTGATTTATATTTTTCTTCCTTGTGCTACCTGGTGGTACGTACCTAGATGCCTAGAATTAAAAAAACGTGCTCCTATTTTACATCTAAGATCGTGCCAGCCCAAAGGTCATGACTGCACAGATGTTAGGAAGTAATCAGAGGCCAATCAACTGCTCTTAAAACCATTATCTACTATAATTGCCTTGCTTTATAATAGTAGGTACAAATAACACTCTTGAAGTCTTGAACAATGGTGTCTGCACTATCAAAACGTGTGATAAAGTGGTACTCTAGTCGGTATTTTAAACAATTGCTGAAGAAAAAGCAGTCTCTATAAAATGGTTTGTAGATTGAGAGGTTCTTGTAAAGCAACATGAATGTGGTAGTTATACTACTACTATTTCAGGTTATAGCAGGCATATTTACTATGAAACGTCATAGAATAGTTCATTAACATTCAAAATCCCACTACTATTATAAACGCGAAAATTTGTGAGGATGGATGTTTGTTACTCTATCACGCAAAAACTACTGAACGGATTTTGATGAAATTTTACAGTAATATAGCTTATACATCAGGATAACACATAGGCTACTTTTTATCCGGGTACCACGCGGGCGAAGACGTAGGCAGAAGCTAGTATAATATTAATTGCTGATTTAAGCGCAATAACCCCAAAACCACTGTGTCAAACTATACAACGATCGTGTTAAAAGTTTGCGTGTCCATTACCAAACCCATCATAAAGTTTTTCTAACAAATTCCGAAACGCTGAGGTGCTTATACATTTAAATTCATGAGACACCGTGCGTGATTGAGCTATCAAGATATTGACCGAGTCCTCGAAATTCTTAAAAGGTATTCATTGTGTGTAAGTCAAAAATAATTGCTGTTGACAGATCAATTGGGATTTACCTAATGTTGTTACAAAGCGGCTTTTACTGCAACGTTTTGATAAACACTGCATTTGTAATTAGATCTTTTTTTAGTAATCGTGAGAAAATGTCTTTGAAACACAATTGATAAGTGAGGCTGAATCTACTTTGTACGTAGGTAGCAATTAAAGTAAAATTCGTTGCGTAAGTTGCGCGTATCGTTTCTGAGAATCAAATTAGTCTGTAGTCGGTATATAATAATTCATTTAGTTTGGTAGAGTCTGGTTGTAAATTAACGTGTTACTACGCGAGTGATTTCTATTACACAATCAATCTGATCGGAGATTTCTGAAACACAGATTTTAAAAAAGTGCTAAACTAACTTATCTACTAAGTCGTTTTATAAAATTAATATAGTAAATACGTTATCTACATATATTTAGTGTCGGAACCTGAATATTTTTACCATTTTTCTTCGGTCAAAATATAAGTGAAGTTTAATAAAAAGTTAGATACAAACGAAACATCCTGGGAATTTAATCACAAGCCCATCGTTTAAATTCAAATATCGGTCCCAAGTTGGTTAAGTGGCAAACAAAGTTGCTAAGTATCACATACCTTAGTAAGTTATATCCATTGTGCTATGAAGTAACCGTTTTTCCACTCGCTCAGTTTTGCAACTAGATTACCACAGAGCCGCTACGAAAATTGCCAAGTTTAAAATCACTTTACTTAGCTACCTAGCTTTAATTCTCAGTACGGTGTGAACATCGCTAATTCGGTAGGTTTTTAGCTGCAATTGCAGGTGCTTGATGGACCGTGGCGGATCAATGATTGTGGTTACCGCTTTGTGATTATGAATTGTTTTGGTAGATAGTTGTCAAATAGGTCCCGTATATAATTCTCAATGGATTCGCTTCTAAGCAGAGCTATATTTTCTGTGTATGCATTAGCTATGCTTGTACTGAAAATATAGTTCTGCCAGTACATGTTGCAAACGTCCCGCATTGCAAAATTATCACCTGAATCACTTTACATTCAAATATTTCTTGTATTAAGAAACATGTGACACACTTCCACTGCATTTATTTATCATACATGTAAATTAAAACTATTACACAGTCAAACAAGTACTGTTGGCCAACACCCGCATCAAGAGACATCGTCACAGAACAAGTAATACTCAGTATGTCTCCTTACGTCATATGCGCAAACGCATGCGGAAATATTATCGTGCCAAACTACTTTTTTATGCGTATAAAACTTGTAACGCTAAGATAGTAATTAAAGTACCATCTAATAGCAAACACGTGACTAGGTGTTCGTTTGTAGGTGAAGAATGTAGGCTATATTTCTAGATTCAGCTAGCACGATTGCAGTCTAACATTATCTGCAGAAAAATATTTAGATACGTTATGTGGCTTTTTACCTAAAAAAATGCGTAATTTTATCCTGCAGAGGCTAACTGTTTCCGAGAAATTAAATATTGAAGTTATTCATACAAACTTACGCGCTATTTTAATTTATTTTGATACATCTCTACATACACTTTGGTTCATCGTTTGATACAGCCTAATCTTACCGTAAACAAGATCTCGGTTATTGCCTGAAACTAAACAAATCAAAAAATTTAAAACAGTTAGTTTAGTTAGGATTGAACTGCGTCCACGCATATGATATTTTCATTATTTTCTTGGAAATTATAGGTTACCGTATTTCCCTATCTGAGGTTTTTCACCTCCGGTAAGTACTTATGCACATACATTGATTCTAAATCCCTTCCAATATTTCTTTACCTAACTAAAGTGTAGTGTTCATTTGAGTATTTTCATTAACATTCACTTTGAAATGAAATGAAATGAAAATGAACTTTATTGAGGAACATAATGAAAACACGTCCTACAAATGGCGGTCTTATCGCTGACAGCGATCTCTTCCAGACAACCTTACATTATTGCTATAAAACAAAAATAAAATAAAAAATAATATTGAAAATAATATAGAATTGAGAAAAACTAAATCTAACTAAACCTAAACTAAACCTAACTTTTCCACCGAAACGTCGAAGTTGAGCGGTGTGGACATTCACCGTCCCCCGAACTAGTTATGGAACTGTATCTCAGAGAACGCTTCCATCCCCACCGCACAGGCTTCGTCATCATCGGGTGGAATAGTACAGTGGGCCCAAAAACGGCCTCGGATTCGGATAACAAAATTAAATGTGTCTGGTTGGACGTGCTAAACTACTTACTTACTACTTATTATAATTATGGTAATCAACATCTTATGTTGATATATTGATATATAAGTGTCTATGTGTATGTGTGTATGGGGTGTGTACGTGTTTGTGTGATTGTGTGATTGTGTCTTTGGTCTCAATTCAGGAAGGAAACAATTTATCGTCTATCCGTCATATGTAAGTAAATGTAGGCGTTAAAAAAAAAAATATCAGCTGGATAAGGTGAGTCCGATTATATTTTGAAGTGTATCAGTTCTTCAGTGCTTTTGTAGGTTTGTTGCAGTAGCCAATTTTGAAGGTCTTTTTTTAATTTGTGTTTGTTATAATGATAGATGTTGAGTATTTTATTAAGGCGGTTATATAATTGTGGTGCAATAATGGGAAAGATACGACTGTAGGTTGTTGTTCTGTGCTTGTCTACTGTACAAACACGGTCGGACCTACGTTTTCGTTCTTTCAGGTTAGGATCAAAATCTATTGTAGAATGCATGCGCAGAGTAGTTTGGAGTACAAAGAGTTGTCTCACTGTAAGGACTTTAGTTTCATTATAAAGTGCTGTAGTAGAATATCGATAAGGTTTTTTCATCAGTACTTTGATCACTGCTCTCTGTGCTCGCTCCAGTTGCAGCATCTTAGTCTTTGCAGAGCCGCCCCATACTGTAATACAATACCTAAGAAGAGATTCACTTAGGGCCGAGTACACTAGCTTTAGCGTTTTGATATTTGCAGAAGATCTAAGGTTTTTAAAGATATAGATAAGCTTTCGTATGCGAGATGTCAAAGAGTCAATATGGGTATGCCAGTTTAATAGCTGGTCAATATATACGCCAAGATATTTTATGCTATCCACTCTGGTGAGTGATGGACAGGTGCAGTTGATAGACGGGTTTTGACACTTGTGTCCCTTGATGTTGAAGGAAATTCTTGATGGTTGACTGGCTAATGTTAGTGAAAACGCTATGTATTTTGTTTTATCCATGTTTAGAGTAAGCAAGTTTCTATCAAGCCAAACCATAACATTCTTTATGGCATTTTCAGCCATTTGCTTAGTCTCGTGCCAGTTATTTCCATGTATCAACAGTGCAGTGTCATCAGCATAACAGAAAATCTGACAGTTAGGCAAAGAGAGATCGCAAAGTTCATTGACATAAATTTGGAACAGGGTTGGGCCCAGAATACTTCCTTGTGGAACGCCGTACTCCAGAGGGACCTCCTCGCTGGTGTAATGGTCAAGTTTGCCAAGTTGTTTGCGATTATTTAGGTAGGTTTATTTAGGTACTTTACGAGTGAACTTTAAGTGATAACAAACGCGAAACAAAACCACTTTTTTATCGTATTCGTAACTTATTGAAAACTCCCATTCACAAATCTAAAAAGCATGTTTTAAATATGCGTGTAAGACTGAATAATAGTGTTATTCAACAATACAACTCTACATACTCGCATATAAAATCCGTGCGACTCTCTAATCTCGCATCGACATTTGAACTTCCTGATCTCACTATGATTGCCGAGTCATATGTACACTCAGGTACCAACAATCCACACGACAGTATTCAATCAGGATGTCTGCAAAGGTCGACCGGTCAGCCATGAGGTCATCAACTGCGTTCCGATCGCATAGTTTTTGCGAATACGAATTTTAATTAGATCATCGGCGTGTTTTGTCTGTGCGTAGGTTTTTATAATAGTTCAATATGCATATTGAGATAATAACGTGCTTTTGAGGTGGAAAATTATTCATGTTCTGATAATATTGGTACGTTAGGTACATATTTGGAACGTAAGAACAAGAATATTAGAAAGCAAAACAGGTAGGTATGTTATATACTCACAGCTAAACTAAGTACTTTGCTACTTATGTAATGTAAGCCCTCTAGGAAAAAGCACGAAACAGCAAATTAAAATCTACAGTTGCTAATATGGTCAGGCTAGATTTTGAATTTGTTTTGGTAATTTTTCGTTATTTATATTAGATTCTTATGACTTTTTTGTTTATTTTTACTACAAGCTGATGCGACGATTTCGCTAGAATGGTGACCAAAAAGCCTATGTGCTATTCTAGGTCGGCATATTATCAAATTTTTATCCAAATCGGTTCACTCGTTAAGAAGGTTATCGGTAACATTGTCAAATCATTCATGTTTTAGCATTTATAAATTAATGTGTTTCAAAAGTTTGTTAGTATTTGGTAGATTTTTATAATTCTATTTATATAATGATTTCTGCAGCCTATCTCGTTTTTTTTTGTTTTAGTTCAATGTAAAACCTATTTCTAGTAATTATAAATAAATGTTTAAATAAAAATGCTTAAACTCTTATGTAAATACTCAGAGCATAATAAATAACGAACACAAAATGGGATCCCGTTGAAGTCTTTTGTATGGCGCTATGGTCTTGCATAAAAAAACCGAACACCTAATACAAAGGTACTTTTTAGGGGAATGTAAAAATAACACTAAGCTGGTTTTATATACATGTTGTCAGTTGAAAATCAGTGGCTAGATAATAATATTTTGTACAACCGTCAAAGATAATCGACTAAACAAAACATTGGTGGGTAACATAATAAATAGGTGGTTGGCTAAAACATCAGTCATTGAAAATTGGTATCAAAATTAATGTGGACATAATGTGGATATAAAATTATACATATAACATAATGTGGTTTGAATTAATAATATCCATATTTGTCCTGAATCTGCATATTTTTTATTGATCGATAAACATGTAAATTTATAATAAAAAGTCTACGCAGTGTTGTTTCCAAATCCACACATCAATCAAAGACTGACTGCTTGCTTTCGTCATATCAACAGAGAAACAATAGGTAATGTCTCAGAATAACTACCAACTACAACATTACCCCAGTTCACTCACGAGCATGTTAGTAAGGATTAAAACAATGGATATTTGAAAAAAATATATGATGTTTGCTATTTACAAGCTATCAATAGTAGTGGATATTCGAGACTATGCACCAGTTAAAAAACTAAACAATCTCACCTAATTTAAAATAATTGACAGCGCTATGTCGGCCTAGTGGCCTGTACCCCGACTTCCGATCCAAAAGTCGTGAGTTTGAACCTAGATCAGCACCAACGGATTTTCCTATTCGAAATTGCACATAGTCTTTTAAAACGGGCTCAAAATGGTGAAGGAAAACATTGCGAGGAAACTGGCATGGTCTAGAACTAAAAATTTGAAGGTACGAACCATGTTTTAATAACGCGGCGATGGGTTTGCAATGTGCCAAATATAATGAATGTTGGACGTTCCTCTGATTACTCCCAAATTAGTATTCTCACGGATCTGCGTACTGAGTATGGTCAGATCCATACTCAGTACGCAGACGGATGACCGTCATGGAGATAACAGGGTGGAAAGAAGCACAATTTCAGAACTAGTAAAAGATAGATTTTTATCCAAAAATATCAACCTCAACCTCGTACCAAGAAGGAGGTCACGGGTTTGAGTTCCGTCGAGATCGACATTTTGTGCCATGTAAAAAGCTTAAAATTGACCATTGGCTCGACCAGTTTATACATAAAAAAATTAAAAAATGAGAACCTGCTTGGTTTATCCTTAGTTACATAAGCCATCGAACTGGCAAGGTTTCAAGTATCATCTACCGATGTTTTTATTGGTAGTTTCACCAAAGTGACCTTGTCCAACATTCTGGTACCTGCTCCATAGATATTTAAGGTATTCAACGTTTTTAGTCACGTATTGTTGGTAACGCACTTTCGCTTTAGATGTCAAAACGATCGAGGCTGCGCATACGCAGACAGTTTATGATTGCGATTTTGACATTGAATTAGCGCAATTGTTTGGGTAGTGCTTACTCGTCTCCTTTGCTGATGCCACTGACCATAATAACTTCCCACCCAGAGTCCGATACGAAGCAAGCCTACTGAGGTTTTCTCAAGTGACAACATTATGAAGTTCTTCAAGACGGGTGTTTTAAATTTTTAATGGGTCGTCTAAGCGTGTGTTGCAAGCGTCCAAATGCTACGGTAACCGCTTACTAACCGATATTTGCCATCGAGGAGGCAAACAAGCCGTATGCAAGGAAGGTCTATCCCCCCTCCCCCCTTCCCTAACCCCGTATTAAAATGTTAACCATGCCTATCCCCTTCTTGATCCTCAAAGATCTGCGGCACTGAGTTTTGATGGCTCTGAGGATGTTTATCATAGGGATTTTAGTTGTGAACATGATTTTCGTAATAAAACTGATTGTTTATTGAGGCGCCTTATGTGACCATTTTTCTTAAATAACTAAAGAAACTTTATAAAGATCTTGGTAATAATAGTTCTAATAGCTAGATTGAATATCCGGAAAGTAGTATGTTGACATTTAAAGGCGAGGCATGCACAAAGTCAGCTGACGACGATACCGGTTTCTGCGTCTTCAAGGCATGCCTGTAGAAATGTACTTATAACTTTTTTTGCAAACGGTAGCATGGTATGATCATATATAATTAATTCGCGACATCATTAAATCCGTCCCTTAAGCCTCTGAATATAGATCAAAAGATAAAAAATACCAATTGATAGTATTCCCCATGACGAATATCAACAGATCCATTCTCAAACGCAGATACATGAGGATATCAGTAGTAGTTAGGGGCATTTGTAGTTACTTTTTTGAAACCTTATTGTGTCTGGAAAAACTTGTCCCAAACCCTTTTTTATTTATGTTCGGTCCGCAGTTTTTTTCCCATAATTATGTAAAGTACCCAAATAAAGTTAATTAAATTGTGTGATGAAAGCGACTTAATTACTATACTACCTTACGAGTACTTAGGTATCTACCTACTATTTGTTGTTCCTGGTACTCATCCAATGTACCAGGAGCAAAACCTACCTTAATTGAGTTTTTTAAGATTTCAAGTTTATACCTATTTACCTACCTAGACATTCAATGCCTTATACCCATGGAAGAGACTAGGCACCCACAACACAGGGAATCCTAGTGTGGGGACTAGTAAAACTAACTTGTTTGTCGGTTGGGTGATTAAAACAATATTGTACCTACTAACATAGGCACTACCTATATTAAATGTTGTATTGAGTTGTTTTCGTAACTACGTTGGTAAACTGCTTGTTTACCAACGTAGTTACGAAATAGTATTTTAGATCAAATAAACAGATTCTATTATTATTATTTTTTAAGTTTATTTTTTTACTATGTGTCCAGCTCAACCTTTTAATAGAATATCTGTACAGTTAGTAAAAAAAAAATGTGTTTCTTGTTTTATTAATATAACACATACAAAATTATATCATAAGTTTAAAAAAAAATAGTAAAATTGATTTATTTTTGTGCTTTAAGCAGCCGGTGAGATTATTACAAGTGTTTTTTTCGTGATTTTAAAGAAGGTACATGTACCCGATATATATTATTATATTTTAAATATACATAAAGTCACGCCTGTTTCCCGTAGGGGTAGGCAGAGACGGATTTCCAATTGCTACAATCCTGGCATATAATACCTCATTAACTTCATTCATCCTCATCACATTCTTATACAAGCTTGTCAATTTAAGAACTCTTGACTTGGCTTTTCTCCAGAACGTCTCTGATTTGGTCAATTTCTCAAATTTAATCTATCCTTTCTACATAACCAAACCTTTTAAACATATCCACTGCATTTATTCGATTATATTTAATGCATACCGTATTTATATTACCTAGTTGGTAATAGAAATACTTGTGAAACGGCAAAAAGGCAAAGTTTTTACTTTATAGAACAAAACAACAGCTCGTTTACTTTACTACAGTTTGCTGTAAAAGTGAACGTTGAAACTATTGTGGCAAATGGTTGTGCAAATTAGTCTTTGATGCAAATGGTCTTCTTTCGAATCTAGCGTCAAGAATACTATGAGTGCTTACCTACCATGAAAGCAATAAAATATCGTCTTCGTCTGGTTGGTCTTGCGGAAAGACATGTCTCAAAAACTTTGGCAGAAACGAAGGGGCATTCTGACGACCTATGTGGAGCAGTGGGCGAAGGTCCGCCTGAGACGCAGAAGGTTGCGGGTTCGATTCCCGCCGTGGAACAAATGTTTGTATGATCTGCAAATATTTGTGCCGGGTCTTTTCTATGTATAATATGTATGTATTTACAAAAAAATATATATTTAGTAGTATATCAATCATGTAGTTCCCAGAACACAAGCTCTGCTTACTTTGGGGCTAGATGATGCTGTGTGAAAAAGTCCAACATTATTATCATTATCATTCTAGCGATTAATAAAAATAATATACAGGTATGCAAAAACATATTAACAAGTTTTTTTAATCCTCTGAGAAATTTTTCATCATCGATTGAAGGACCCCCTGTTACTTGCGGAATTCATAAAAACTTAATCATCATAAAAATATATATCTTAGATGTAACTTATGTGGTATAAAGCGTATGTATATATGTGTAGCTAAGTTGTATGTTATTTGGTGTGCAATAAAGTGTTTTCTATCTTCTATCTAATAGGTTGGGGAAAAAGTTTCTTCGCATTTTTTAAGAAAATTCAAAACATTTTTTAATATAGTTTATTTACATTTAACTAAAGTATGTAGGTACCATTTTGTTCGATAACTTTTTGCCATTTTGTAGGCAGGGACATGATCCCATTGCTATAAAAACTTTGGGGCTTCTGTTCAAAATACCGCGACAAGTGGTTTTGGCAGTCCTCTCGTGATGTTAACCTGACACTGCCTAAAGAATTCTGAAGAGACCGAAACAGGTGGAAATCTGAAGGTGCAAGGTCAGGACTATACGGCGGATGCATTAACACATCCCAGCCAAACTCTCTTAATTTTTGCTGAGTGGCTAAAGATGTGTGAGGTCAAAAATGGTCAAAAATTTCTTCAAAAATGGTTCGGTTTCATTACGTCGTAATAAAGAATCACAAATGAGAACACGGTTCATTAGGTTTCTTTCAGTGAGCTCGTGAGGTACCCAAATATCGAGCTTTTTTGTGTACCCAGTTTTTTTCAAATGCGCCAAAACTGTTTTGTGGTCAATTCCCAGTTCTTCAGCTACGTCGTAACTACTGATATGCCGATCTTGCTCCACTTTTTCAAAAATGGCATCCATTTTATCCGTAATAGGGCGACCAGAGCGACGTGCATCTTTGACATCAAAATTTCCGGATTGAAAACGCTTAAACCAAATTTGTGCTACTCTCACAGACACTGCACTAGGTCCATAAACATCGCAAATTTTTTTCGCGGCTTGCGTTGCATTTTTACCTTTTTTGTAGTAAAATTTTAAAATGTATCGAATTTCTTCATTAGATTCACTCATCTTAACAGTACGAAAAACAAATAAAAATCACACATTTTCCTAATTTGAATTTGGAATTATCTTCTTTAAAATTTAAACTTTTAATGATACCAAAACCAGCCAGATACAAATAGTATAGCCAAAGATATTTTATTACAAGTTCATACATACAATAATGCGAAAAGACTTTTTCCCCAACCTAATATATTAATACACAAAAGCATGCCACTACCAAAAGCCACGCCTCCAATTATGATGAAAGACCTGTCGGAACCATCCACGTTAAACATCTTATCCTACATTATTATCTATCACACGTGAAGTAATACTTACATTCGATTAGCTTGTACAATGTCAATGACATAATACGTAGAAAGTATGAATGTATAGAACCGGTACGTGTCGAATTGCTTCCTGTAATAGTGTACTGTTAGTGTTGATGAAAAGTAACAACTAATATAAGTACCATAATTTGGGAGTTTCCCGATATATCGGCATAGTTTCAAAAATAAATAAATAATGCTGGACATTTTTCACACAGCATCATCTAGCCCTAAAGTAAGCAGAGCTTGTGTTATGTAAACTACATGACTGATATCCTACTTATATACCTTTTTTTGGAAATACATACATATTATACATAGAAAACACCCAGATCCCGAAACAAATATTTGCAGATGCAAACATTTGCACCGGAAGTGTAAAATCTACGGAGAAAATCCTTAGAAAAACAAAACCGACATAGCTCTCAGAATTGAAGCAATAGGCAAACCATTTGGCGTGACGCTTAGTAGGAACGCTTCGCACCCGATGGACTGATATAATCATTAAGGTTATGGGTATTCGGGGAATTGAGATGGCCAAGATAATCAGACATGGCACTTTTAATGGGAGGAATATATCTAGCAGTAGATTTTACATGCCAAGCATAGCGTAGATAATCACTTGAGGCACTGATCATATTGGGAAACAATCTATTTCAGAAGGCATGATATAAACTATCCCTTTTATTCATAATCACAGACTAACTTTAGTAGCGTGCTAAAAGTTGTCTGCCTCTATCCTTTTTTTGGTGTTAGAAAAGGACAGGGATAAATTCAAAAGTAATAACTTATTAAAGTCAATGAACAGGTAATCCGAATTACGAACCAAACAAACCGATAATAATTACCAGAATATTTAGTTGAAATCGATATACGTATCCAAATATTATAAATTCATTAAAAATAACATGAAAAAAATTAAGTTATGATTAATGACATTTAGAATACGGATGTTATTCGCAGTTATACCTACGACCAGTTCCATTCTAAAACTAGTGCAAATAGAATTACTGTGTTTCCACAGTATATTGTGAATGAACAATACAAAATAAACAGACCTTATAATCAAATAGGGTTAAATAGGTCAAAGTGAAAACAATTGCTTATATACTTAAACATGTTAATCCTTACGTTTTCCAACGTCTATTGTAGTACCCTCTAGTAACTTATGTCGATAAAATATCTAAGAAACATCCTTAAAGTTATACAAATCGAATGATCCTGATTTCAGTCGGATAAGCCGTTCTGGAGATAAATTGTAACAGACAAACATACAAACAACCCTTTACGGCAAACGCATGTTCGAATTCCATTTGAAGAGGTTGATAAACCTCTATTCTTATCCAAACAACTTCTCGTGACTGCAGCATATGTAATACTTATATTTATTTTTTAATTGTTACAGGATATGGCGAAGTATATTGCTTCTGGTCATAGCGTTTACAGCCACCTGTGCTCAGAAAGGCAAATCAGATGACAGCATACAAGCCGTGCCCAGTGACCTCAGGAGGATCGTCAGTGAAGCATTGAATTTTGAAAAGCGGTTTTTATTAGGCGCTAACGATGCGTGAGTTATCAATCTATTCCAATAACTGTTACATCGATTTGTTTACATTTAGAGGGAGTCTGATAAGCACTCATTACATGCATGTATAAAGTCCGGGGTGAGTCTTTATGACCCTACAACACAGGCTTTTTGAAACCTAGTGTAGCGAACAGCGATCGTTTTTTTAGGTATATTGTATCATTAAGTTATGACTAAGTTCGTACTTGTATTACAGAACATTGTACAAAACTGAATTCTTGAAAAGAATAACTTTATTTTATCGCATGAAATGCGAATGTGGCGTAGTGAATTTTACGGTCATTTAACTTACTCTTTGAATTTTGGGAACAGTAAGTATGGAAGAAAAAAAAATTTCGCCCAAACTATCCGAAATGAGGTTGATTCTGATATAACATGAAGTATTCTTTTGTTGCTTTTAAATCATCTGGCTTGAATCACCCTGCATGGCCATTTGTATCAACGCAATTTAGTGTACAAGGTTTTATAAGCATCCATAAAAACTAAAAAACGGTTAACTATCTACATACATTAGTGTTCAACTTGAAACGAAAATTACTTCCTTATTATTCGTGCCTAACCACTTAGATGTCCCAGCATTGTCTTAAATCTTGAACACTTTAGTCTTTATAGCACATAATGTGGAAAGGTAAAAAACAACTGAATTGTGTAGATCAACGAAAAAATCTAAGTATAATGTTCCAGACAAAACTGTTCATCAGAAGAAGATGAATACAACACACCATGCCCTCCGAGCAAATATAGAAGTGCAAGTGGCGAGTGTAACAACGTGAGGCATCGTCCGTGGGGCCGGCGCGGAGACGTGTTCCTTCGGCTCATGCCTGCTAACTATGCCAACAGTAAGTGTTACCAGCCTGATAGCAGCTAAGTATGCCATCAGTAAGTGTTACCAGGCTGATAGCAGCTAACTATGCCAACAGTTAGTGTTACCAGACTGATAGCAGCTAACTATGCCATCGGTAAGTGTTACCAGGCTGACAGCAGCTAATTATGCCATCGGTAAGTGTTATAAATATAGAAGCGCAAGTGGCGAGTGTAACAACTTGAGGCATTGTCATGGGGCCGGCGCGGAGATGTGTTCCTCCGGCTGAAACTTGCTAACTATGCCAACAGTAAGTGTTACCAGGCTGACAGCAGCTAACTATGCCATCGGTAAGTGTTATAAATACAGAAGCGCAAGTGGCGAGTGTAACAACTTGAGGCATTGTCATGGGGCCGGCGCGGAGACGTGTTCCTCCGGCTGATGCCTGCTAACTATGCCAACAGTAAGTGTTACCAGGTTGATAGCAGCTAACTATGCCATCGGTAAGTGTGACCAGGCTGACAGCAGCTAACTATGCCATCGGTAAGTGTTATAAATATAGAAGCGCAAGTGGCGAGTGTAACAACTTGAGGCATTGTCGTGAGGCCGGCGCGGAGACGTGTTCCTCCGGCTGATGCCTGCTAACTATGCCAACAGTAAGTGTTACCAGGCTGATAGCAGCTAACTATGCCATCGGTAAGTGTTATAAATATAGAAGCGCAAGTGGCGAGTGTAACAACTTGAGGCATCGTCCGTGGGGCCGGTGCGGAGACGTGTTCCTCCGGCTGATGCCTGCTAACTATGCCAATAGTAATTGTTATCAGTACAATGCCAGCTAACTTTGCTAACAATAGTGGCAATGGGCAGCTATTAAGCTTTTAGTTTCATGTTGATTAAATATCAACACTAAACACATATAAAAACATTACCATTACATTGAAAATAAAAACGGAGCCTCCAGCAAAAAAACTAATTAATGAATAAATGAATTCGTACTCAATCAAACCCATAAGTAACATAAGTTAAATAGACATAATAAATAATTATTTAAAACATTACTCACAAAAACAAAAACCTTTCCTGTTTATCACGGTACACGCCATCAATTATGAACTTCGAAATAAAAGCTCGAAGACTAATCTCAATGACTGATGATGTAAACTGCAGTAGCTATATGATAATATGGACTTACCTTACCTTACAATTACTTGTGAATTCTCTGAACCGTGTATTTAAGCGATTAGTTGTGATGATGTGTGATTGCCTTTATCGTTTATTGGGAAAATGTTTACTCATGGGTTTTAGGATGAGGTGTGAAGTCAGATCTTCCGTATTGACGTAATAAAGAATATGTGGATTTTACAAATTAGCTTAGCTTATTTGACTTTAGCAAGTGAAGACAAGGGATACCTGTCAATTACACAATAAAGAGTCCATAATAGTAAAATTGAAGCTTATGGTACAGGGGAAGTCGACAGTGACCACACACTCAAAATATATTGTGGCTATCAATTTGATTCATATCAAGATTATAATATATTACTTACTGTATCTTTGCATCAGAAAAAAGGCTAAACGATCAAGAATGATAGCTAATCATGAATGGCAGGTGATTTGTCTTGCTCGAGATACGGAAACCGGCTTGTTATTAGACAATTGAGTAAACATTCTTAGAAAGTTTCCTATACGATAGTAGCTTGAGAAGCTAGGAGGTGTAGGAAGGTTTTTAGTAATTATTTCTTCCGTAGCTTCGATGAAAGTATACTAAAGTGGCCTCACATATATTATCCCAGAAAACGGTTATCAGGAGGACAAAGTATCGAAAGACCCGTTATCAAGTTGTAATTTACAATGATTAGTTATGACGTTTCGGCTTTTTATCTGTAAGAAAACTAGTCTGTAGAAATGTTAGTCAACTTTCCGTCGCTAATTACCAGAACATTCAGTGAATTCATAGCCAAGAAATAATAAAATAATTCAGAAAAGTAATTACCAATAATCATCGGTTAACATACACAGTGTCGTGAAGCTACAATCGTATAAAGGAAGGATTAATTGCTAAGTTTAACTACAAATAGATAGTTAAGTTGGCAATGTTAGTCACTGCTGTAGCATAACTTAATAACTTAACCCTTTACAAACGAGTACATCCTTAATAGCGCTTGCAACTTAAGCATGTGATTAAAGTTATTAAAATGAACATATAAGTATAAAGTAATACATAAGTTATGATGCCAACGACTAGGTAATTCTTGATGTAGGAGCATCTTATTTTAATTCAATATAATCATTATACCTATTCAAATCATTTATTTTAGAGTAAAGAGATATTTACGTCTTCCTAGAAATCCCAAACTGAGTTTCAGGTTTCGCAGTTCAAAATAATTTATAAAATAACTAGTCGGCATATAATTAAAAAAAAAGATAGAATGTCTAAAATAAAATTAACGATTAGCCTGATTCACAAAGTAATCCAAAGATCCAATAAACATCCAAAATCAGGACCAGAGACAACATTCAAACATGTAATTTTATTCTATTACGTAAATTAAATCGCAACGTTTGAATTAGGAAATGGGTTCGCATTGTTTCAAGAGTGAAGGTATTGAGACCTTCATTCACGCTTTCAATTTATTTTTGCTCCTTAGTAACCTTCATTGCAAGATACTCGATATTGACGCTATTTTTTTTTCTTTTAAAGGAGTTTCTCAGCCACTGAATGAGCCGCACTTACCAGCGCCATCGCTGGCCGTTCGCGCTGCGGCTCAGTTAACGGAGCCAGCTGATCATGACTACGTCACTAGTATGCTGGCAGCCTGGGGACAGCTGCTCATGTCTGATCTAGTCGCCACAGCAAACGGAAATCAGGTATTGTGAGACATTTCATACGTACACATAAGGAACAAATCTTGGGAAAGACTTTAGCCTTGTGACAGTCCAGTTATTTTGCGATTGCGGTTTTGGTAGATATATGAGAAAATCCACTCATGTTATCAATCTTCACTGATAACATGAGTGGATTTCAACTAGTAATTTTGTCTGAACTATCAAATTATCAAAATCAAACAAAAATTATACAGTGCCGTTGTGAAAAAATATTTCTTATAATATAAAATGTTACATCCACGTCAAAAAAAAGCACTTGTTTTTATGATTTTTCACAATGCAGCTTCCGGTTCGATATAAATCACCATCATGAGTTTAATGCTAGTGCAAAATTAGTTTTGCACTAGCATTAAACTCATTAAAGTTCGTTAATTCTACTAGGTGTGTGTGGTCATGCAGTGTGAAGGCCAGCGGACGTATGCTTTTTGTTAAGAGGAACGGATGTGTACACCTCAGTGCCTAATCAACCGTCTCCATCTAATGATGAGCAATTCTTCAACTCTTGAACTTGGTCGATGTATACATTAATGAACATAAAGTCTAATGTAGTGATATCGTGTGTAGGTGTCCTTGTCGTGAACTTTTGTTGAACTTTTAAAATGATATGCATCAGTCATGAAAGCTTGGAAATTACTGTCAGCTTAGCCAGCCTACCTATTTGATTTATGTCTTCCTATTTAAGTAATATGGTTGCCTTGTGCTGATGATAAATTTCTGTGATCACCGCTAGAATTATTAGATAGGTACCTAAAAAAAATCTAAAAATAAATTTTAAAAAGTTAGAGTTAGTTAAAGGTTTAGTTTAATGGGCCTTATTTTTCGCAGCTTTAATTAGTCGTTTAATGAAAATATTTACTTTGCAAGCATTCAGTCATTTGGATTTCAAAGTCCGTGAGATTTCAAAGACGTCCCCCCTTAACCTTTTTACTAGTTTTGATAGATTAGTAATATGATTAAGATTAGTTTTATTTGTTGAAAAAATAATCGCATAATCAAAATATAAATTAAGAAATTAAACAGTTAAACAATATCAACTACTTTTTTAAGTTTATTTTTATTATATTAGGTATCGTTCACAATTATAGAGTAAGAAAGAGGATAGATCGATTTATCTTCCAATAAGTTCAGTGGCGCGTATTGGGAGAGGCCTATGTCCAGCAGTGGACTAATGTGGGCTGATGATGATGATGAAGATCCAGGCTGGACTTCAGTTCCATGATTATTCTGCATGCAACTATGCCGAAATAGCAAGAAACAAATCATAATAAATATCGTAGTGTTCTTCTAGTAAAACTAAAGTGTTGTTTAATTGATCGAAGAATAAAATATACCTACATTGGAATAAGTTATTATCTAATGAGTAGGAAGAAACACTTAGCATTAAAGTTATCTTATGTTGTATCTGCATAATAGATGCTAATTATTGAGTATTCCTTGACAGGAAATTAGATTTGTTTTTCTGCGAGATGGAACATGTTTGTATCACGATTGTGCATAAATCTAGGATGTATAAATACTTTACCAAGAATATTCATGATTATATACCTTACATGGGCCTATTTTACGGTCGATGTAAGATAATCTTCGATTAAGTAATTGTTCATCTATGGTTTTTTAATAGCAATCGCTGGTTTTAATATGTTAGTAACTATGTACCTATGTCGAGTTTCATAAGGCCACTTTGTAGTTACGATGTTTTGCTTTGAATCCATTTAATTTAATAAAACCAGCCAAGTATGAATTAGCCACCTGCACTTAGGGTTCCGTATCACAGTAAAATAAAATTAAGAAGTTACACATTTCCAACGTTTTGGTTTGTTGCTTTTGCATGATAGAGGGAAGGCAGACATTGAAACACACATACCCTGTAACAGACATTGCATCTTTTCATATTTATTTGTATAGTGGTTCCTATTAGGCTTTTATTGGTTAATTTTTGTATGATTGCCATGATAGAGGTATAATACGTATTACTATAAATCCTAGCAAAAATTACTGGCTTCATGTTACGGTCAACAAGTAAATTTTATAAGCACCTTCTTGTTTTTTTTACATCGCCTATTGCAGCGCTGTTTACTGATTTGTGGCGATAAATCTATCTAAGACCCTTATAGTGATACAAATTAATTGAAACAAAAAACCGCTGATCAATGGGAGAAGCCGTTTCAAAGAAGAGAAGAACAGACAAATAATCAAACAACCTCTTACGTCGAACGCATAAACGAACTTTTGACGTCGTTGGTAAAAATACATGTGACATGTGACAAAGACTGATAGACAGATGGACGGCGTAGGCTTCAGGTAATTGAATTCAGTTGTTCCTCTTCGGTCACGGAACCTTAAAAGTAGTGACTTATAAGTTCGTAAACATAGAACTGGTCGTTTTTATGTGTCTCGTCTTATGATACAAACTTTACTGTAGTATTTTTTATGAGAAATCAATTAAGTAGTAATTATATAATATTGGTTGTTTACTACGCAAAGAAATGCGTAAAAACAGTTCCATTAGCAATTAGTTAATAACACATTAGTGTAGTTAATATCGTGTATAAGAAGTAAATAAATAAATAATGCTGGACATTTTTCATACAGCATCATCTAGCCCCAAAGTAAGCAGAGCTTGTTTTATGGGAAGTGGATGACTGATATACTACTTATATACTTTTTTTTTTGTAAATACATACATATTATAGAACACACCCAGACCCGAGACAAACATTACAAACCGGGAATCGAACCAAGTACCTGGAACTGCTGAACTGTATGTCTAAACTGAAAAATACTGTGCAAAAGTAGAACACGATGACAGTAAAATTCACTCCCACCCCATGGTTCGCACAGTCAAATTGCCATGTTCTGTGGCTCATGCCCTGAACCTGACGTAATTCCGATTAACTTGTCATATCGATCGATCTTACGAGTCGGTGTGTCGTAATGTTCGTGATAGTTTGCGGGGTCGAAGAAAGGTTACGTGGAGTGAAAGCAATGAGGTAACTACGATAGATAGTTGATAGAGATGCCCTCAGGTACATTGTAGAGTGGGTAAACATGGGCGGGGCATATGATTTTTGCGTGGACAGGTTTATTGTATAACGCCTTGTTTTGATTGTCTAACTGCCACACCTTGAGCCCTGACTATTAGACAAAAAAAATAGTTTTTTAAATATTTAATGAATTTATAATTTTACTGAGGTCTAATTTGCGGCACTTACTCGATTACGGTGGCTTTTTATAAATAAATAAACACCCACCAGACACACATAGCCCTGACAACACACTAGAATTCCTTATGTCGTGGGCATCAGAAACTACGAGTACCGGTAGTACCACAATACCTAGATTCTGAACGAATATATGCAGAATATGCAAACATTTGTCCCGCAGCAGGTATCGAACCCGCACCTCTTGTGTCGGCTCCTCGCTCGCCGCGCCACCGATGTCGTTGGTTTAGTAGATAGGTAAGATTCAATACTAAATTCTCGTAATAATTTACTTTGTCATCATAGTTGACATCTCGCTCCAGTCCCTGCATTGCGTTTTCCGGTTCATGGTCACCATTCGAGAACCTTTATACCCAAGAGCTGTAGCTGGTTCTCTCATTTGGGCGGTTGTGGGTTCAGCTGTAAAGGAACCTGAAAATCAAACCATAAATAACTTTTTCATTTTCCAAAATATCATTTTGGCTAAATGCCAGAGATGTAATTATACAATGCCACAAACAGTTTCATAATAAGTTACTCTACCAATGATATAAACCAAGCATCTAAATAAACAATACTACCGCATCTAATTTATCTGATGATACAAATGAGATAAATTAAGCCCATTTATATCCTCCATAGAATAATAGGCTTCACAAATATTGTGACACAATGAACTTTCTACATAAGAAAAGCTGGCTGGTAATCCATCGTTTCTATTCAAATTATCTCAGAGATGTATAGGAAAGACACTGTAATGAGAAACTATTAGGCTTCACAGCTTACAATAGCATCGCTGGTACTTGACTATTAAAGTACTCATGATATGTTCATGTGAGACAAGACACGTACGCCCTTTGCGCCCTTTGCTTATTTATATCAAACAAACATGGTCATTTAAATAAAAATAAAACATATAAAACGTGAATTTACGTTGTGAGTCAATTTTGAAAGATATTTAAGAAAATTATATGTGTTTTGAATTTTCTATTAATTTCTCTATTTTATAGTTAGTTCTAACTTGATTTGGTAAGAAGAAGAATAAGATTTATTTGCAACAACGCTACTCAACAAACATACTTGTTAGGGTCTGTACATTTTTTAAAAATCTGCAAATGTGTCATCTTTACTGATGAAGCCAGCTGTTGTATATGAGCTGTGTTTATTACACAATATAGATTTAAGAAGAAACAGGTTAAAATTACGTGCGATCCTCATGACAACGTACCTTGTGAAAGTTATCTGTGCCACATAGACCCATTGTTTTCGTATTTAAGGTAATTCGTTTGGATGAGGTGTTTTCGCGCTCTGAATGTAGAGGTCTTGGCTTTACTCTTCCTGCTTACTTAAATATTTAAAGCACAAGCATTTTGAAAACTCCTAGGTTAATTGCAAAACAACTCACATTGTATTATTTTAAGATGTTTAAGTATCAGAAGAAGAAGTATTCCTGAAAATAATAATTCCCATAGTGCTCAGTGGTATTTCTGCCACCGAATTAAGACCGGTTGTGACTGGCCAGTAAGTCTTGGATTTTATATGGTAGGTATGCCACGGATATTTCGTTATGCACGATAGCAATAAAAGGTTTTAATTCGCGTTACCTTCAAGACCAACGAATTGGTCGCAATCCTATATTATTACCTACTCTAATTTTAACGTTGTCTGGCTGAATGCCAATTAAATATCAAAACTATCTGCATAATGCACTAAATTTGCATATCAAAATAAGATTTCAATTATCGGACGATAATAGAGTTCATAAAACTAGTATTTTAATTACAATCCATAAACTTTATGACTGGACTTGTAACCCACATTAAACCTATCAATATTTAAATGCATTTTGTACATTCGCGCTCAGTTATTTAATCTAAAATATTAATATTCAAATTGACAAACAACATTTAGATGAAATGAAGGTAGTTGGGGGGTGGGGGGGTACTGTTTTATTTCTCGATGATTGCTCTATATACTCCAGTCAACCCGTGACCGTCACGGGAAAATAAATGTAAACGCGATAACTAAACCTTATAGTTATGATTAAGACTCTTTCATGGACAACGTACGAATCTAGGTAATTGTTGTTTTCATTCTGATCATAACGGTTCTCATTCTATGAACTGATTATAATGAGATAAACTGTAATATTTTGAAGGTTCAGTACATTATCAACCTGTGGCGCAGTGGGCAAAAGCTCGCCTGAGACGCAGAAGGTTGTGGGTTCGATTCCGGCCGCGGGACAAATTTTTGTATATGATCTACAAATATTTGTATCGGGTCTGGGTGTTTTCTATGTATAATAAGTATGAATTTACAAAAAAAAATTATATAAGTATAATATATCAGTCATGTAGTTCCCATAACACAAGCTCTGCTTACTTTGGGGCTAGATGATGCTGTGTGAAAAATATCCAGCATTATTATTATTATTATAAATTAAAGTAACTTAATCTATTTATTATTCTTACAGGAATGTGGAGAAGGACCTTGTGAGTACGTGCGGTCTGCACCAGCAAGGAATATTGACTCCTGTGGATTTGGTAAGTAAAAACGAACAAGCAGAATTAGCTCCCTGATTCTTCCAAGCTTGGGCCCGCACGAGGAAGTGGCGTAAATCCTCTTTAAAATTGTAAATTCACGTTGTTTATAGTTCACGTTTCAAAATGATCCTTGTACCTAATTTCAATGAATGATGAATGATTAACTTATTGACTTCGACTCCGAAAAAAATATAAGGTTTTGTATCTTCCTTGTGTTCATTGATTATTTCTAAGTCACTTGGAATAGCCCAAAGTGTCTTATATCAATGGTAATTTAGCTCGCATGACTGATAAAG
This sequence comes from Perizoma affinitatum, assembly GCA_961405105.1. Taxonomy (NCBI): domain Eukaryota; kingdom Metazoa; phylum Arthropoda; class Insecta; order Lepidoptera; family Geometridae; genus Perizoma; species Perizoma affinitatum. Next base: position 5,737,596 of record OY560199.1, read on the forward strand.
CTGAGGAACTCGCCTTCTTAAAAGGTGACCATGAACCGATAGACGCAGCTTATGAAGGCCCCTAACCTGATGGACCAATGACATTAAAATTTGCTAGAAGTTGGTAGACGGTTGTAGCCCAAAATTTGATCGTCATATCACTCTATGTCCTATGCCCTTCTATGGACTTCTACAGGTTCCTGATAATGATGATGATTTAATCTTAATTTCTTCGTTAGCTGCCAGATGGCAAATGTGATAGTATCACGTTTTTTCACACTTTTGCGATCAGTATACAAGTTGTATAGGCGTCTTTATCGCGTTTCCCTTATTTATTATTTTTCCAACTTTTCGACTGTTTCGACGACACATTACGACATACTACCCTACTAGTGTAGCGTCGTGTACCAGTTAGTGCAGTATGTCGTAGTGTGAACACGGCTTTTCTGAATCTGAAGATGAAATGAGGATGGTTGCGGCTACTGCCTTTATTTATCGACGACGAACTGTGACCACAGCTGTTGCAACACAGTCGAAACGTCGGCAAAATAATAAAAAAGTTAAACGCGATAACGATCCGTATAAAACTTTATAATTATGATTAGACCCTTTCATTGGTAAATCAAGAGTCGCAATCAATTTTGTAACCAAATTTTAAGCTAATGAACCAGCAATTGACAAGATTTTACGGTGATTGGACGCGAAGTTGTCCAAAATGCTACATTCTATAAAACTATGTTATGAGTAGGTAGATAGGAAGTCTGGTACAATCAACGCTGAACTGGTTTTAAATCAATTTGGTTGACATAATCAATTTATCTACAGTGTTGAGTGGGAGGTTGAATGTGATGGAATTGAGCCTGTAGTAAATTGAGTTCTTAATTATTAGATTGGGAAAAGGCAAAGGTACAGAAAAAAAAAGTTGTTATGGCTTATTCCTGGTTCAAACTCTAATAAGTTAAGGTGTTAAATAAGTAGGTGTTAAATAAGCATAAGGTGCTCTAATAAGTAAAATTGTTAAAGTTTTGGACATTGCCTGGCAAAATGAGTCGTTCTCACAGAATTCGGAACCATTTATTCCTCATTGCTTTTCTGTTAATGTAATTAGTATTTTCATTCGTTTAAAATAATTGATCTGCCTGGTCTGTTTAGTGGATGAATGAAAATACTTTATTGTACGTAAGAAAAATTAACATAAATTAACGAAAAATTCATCATATTTAAAATGCAATGGGCGATCTTCTGATAACAAAACTTCAAAAAGTTTACGATTTATTTTAAAATTTAACAAATCGTTTGAAAAAAACAAAATGTTTTTCAGTTCTAAATAATTCATGAAATTAATTTGTAATATGTTTTCATGTGTTAACAATGCGAGTATTTCAAGGAATAGTAAAATATTGAAACTTTTCAACATGATCGCAAACTTTGTTTGATGTGTGTATTTATTTGATTTGACGTCTTTATGATATTCTTCTGTATTTCTGTTCAAGAGGTCCGAGAGCAGATGAATTTGGCGACATCGTTCCTCGATGGATCGGCTCTATACGGGAGCTCTGAAAAGGAACTCCGCTCGCTACGACTCTATGATGCAGGGAAAATCGATGTACATTCGTGTCGCAAGTAAGTGCCGAATCTCTATTTTTGACTGACTCGTTATTCTGGACTTTCTAAAATCTTTAACAGTTTAACCACCCGATATATCCCACTTCTGATATCGGTCAGTTTTATCTCTTTTTGTGTTTAGTATGGTGGTATGAGCAACTAACTAATACTCTTTCAAAAACCGTTGTGCTTAATTTTGAAAAGAGCATTTAATAAAAAATTTGGTAGCCTATGGACGCTTGCAACACCAGGGGTATTACTCACGCTTTGCTGACCCTGAGATGCAATGGTGAAAAGTCTCATGGGTACCCTTATCCTTCAAACCGAAACACAGCAATGCGAGCGTTACTGCTTGGCGGCAGAAATTGGTTTCACAAGAAGCTCTACTATAGTCCTGGTTAAACAGTGTAAAATTACAATCGCGCCCGTTTATAAGAAGGCTTGTCATATCAGATACAGTATTATAATACCATCAATATAGGTACTTTACCCATCTAGGAAGAAAGAGGTTACATCACAGCGCGTTAAGCAACGACCATACAATACCTATTAAAGATATCCAGCTTGAACGTGTGAACGATTCCCATAGCGGTAGGCTTCGGTCATTATGCTCAATGACACTGCATTCGAAGATATTATCATACTTTGTACAAATTACTCAAATTTTGTACAAAGACATAGATATACGAAGGTTTTTTTATTTTACATTGTAGTACATTTCAGCTTGTTAGTTAAACTGAGTTTGAATGTGAAGTACTTAGATCCGTGAGGTGGAGATTGGCAGAGGCCAGTGCCAACATAACATTTGGCACATGCCCACGTTTTGCATATGATTATATTCGAACTATAGGAACAGTTCTATAGTTCGAATATAATCATATGCAAAACGTCCTAGGAACAGTCCTAGGACAGTTTATCGTCTACATTTTATAGTTGTTTCGTGTACTTAGTTGTCAAAAACGAAACTAGGTGTTAGTTACTCTGTGGCGCAGTAGGCGAAGGCCCGCCTGGGGCGCAGAATGTTGCGGGTTCGATTCCCACCGCTGGATCTGGGTGTTTTCTATGTATGTTTTTACAAAAAGACGTATATAAGTAGTATATCAGTCATGTAGTTCCCATAACACAAGCTCTGCTTACTTTGTTGCTAGATGATGCTGTGTGAAAAATGTCCAGCATTATTTATTTATATTATTAGTTTTACTGAAACTCTGTTTTAATTGAGTATTTAACTATTATGTAATAATACCTGCTGAACGGCGCATTTTTTGTATCTGTAAGTATTTAAACCGACTTCCGTAATTTTTAAGTGAGCAAACTATCATGTTTCTCGCCAACCCTCCATTAAGGTAGGTTTTATGTTTTTAAACCTTAGGTCACGTTCCTTTATGTACCTAGTCAGTAGTTCCGGGTATTTTTCGTTAATTAAGGAAAACAAAATACAATGTAGGTAAAATTTTCCGTTTTCCGCTGAAAAAACATTAGATGTCAACATCATTCAATGCAGATTATCCGGTTACCTACAGACAAACACTAAGCTAGTAGGTACAATTCACCTTATTAACTATAGCCCCCAACAAAAGTATCTTAGCAACTCAGGCATCCAAATTCACTGATACGCCTTAAAATGACTATTACTATCTATTTTTTTTCCAAAAACTATCGTGACTTTAATTATGGTACGTGAAAAAATCAAAAGTTTTTACAATATGAATGTATATACTTATATACTATCTGTGTTGAAAGAGATGAGCACTAAGCGCTTAAAAAATATCGTGACACTATATCGATAGCGATCAATAAATTCACATGAACTTTGACAACCACTCGATAACCTCTTTTGGTTCCCCATTGATTGACTTTGCCATTGCGTCAGTTTGACCAAGCCCTTACTTGCTTGCTTACAGAAACTTATTAATATTTTTTCGATTGACATCAGTTATAAATTCGTAGAAATAGGAGCTGCTCAGGTACTTTTGGTGACTATACCTACAATTGTTTTTATGAACAATCGTCGCGTTTCGCAACAAGTTAGTTAATGTTAAAACATTAATAAAATTAACATAAATGCAAATCCATTGTTGTGTGAAAAGTTATGACACAGATATTGAATAAGTAGCATTTAGGTAGTTGTTTATATATTTATACTTAACACCTCAATGCTTGGTTAATGCATGAATACTTTTTAGATATCGGCACATATCTTTAACCACATTTATTTAAAAAGCAACAGACAACGAATCAGAAATGATCTTTTTTTTTGACCAGATATTATAATGTGTCCCACTTGTTGCAGACGTCATTAGGCGACGGTTACCGCTTTTCTTTAAGAGGGCTGTTGCCTGTTTGCCTGAACATATTAACATTAAAAAGCAATCTTACTATAAACTTAAGAACGAAGATAAGATAACGTTGATAAGAACGTGAATCAAGGGGAACTTTCAGATATATTTATTAAAGAAATGTACTTTGATCTTATTAATGTCAGATATTCGTTGGAATGTTAACAATTATCTGGGTAGGCTAGCTTCGAGGTCTAGGTTTCAAAATATAAAACAACTGGTACTCATACAAATCTGTGAAAATATAACCATTGCATAAAGTATTGTCATCTCTTACTCCTGGATAGGGACGAACTGTTACAGGGCTGATTTTTAAAATGAAAATAATAATAATAAACTTATCGTCTCTGAGTGAACTCTTAGGTAGGATTTCCCATATATTTTTCCAAGAAGCACGTTATGTGCCATTAATGTGAGCTGATTGTATGCTAATGGGACCTTGTGATGCTTTGCATATATATTCGATTTCCATCTTTGTTAGCATTGGCATTTAATGGCTTCATACAGGCATTATTCGATCAATTTAAGATCTGCTTTTTAGTCCCGACGCAAGGAGTCCGTATTTGCGGTTGACATAAGAAATTTAATATAATATTATTTTTTAATCAAAATTAATCTTGTTTTTCAATGATCAAAACTTTCTAACTACAAAAGAAAAGGTACAAAAGAAACTTTCGAACTACAAAAACATATTTATTTTTTGTAGTTTATTTATTTTTTGTTTTGTTGATTGTTTTTGTGTACTTAATGTGATTTGACATGAATATAATTTATTTTAGCTTAGTTTGTAACTGTGATTTGACAATACCTCTTTACAGTAGCTTAATAATTTTAAATATTTTAATTGTATTTTATTTCATACATTGTCTGTATGATTATGTATTAATTTAATTTATTTGACCCAAACCCAATCGGAAGTCACAGTGTCTTGTCTGTTTTAATGGATTGTAATGGCTTTAAATAATTTATTGAATGATTTGTGTATTGTATAATCTGACATAACCAAGTGTACTGTAAAGTTCCTACGGTGAATAAATGAGTATGAGTATGAGTATGAGTATGAGTATGAGTATGAGTATGAGTATGAGTATGAGTATGAGTATGAGTATGAGTATGAGTATGAGTATGAGTATGAGTATGAGTATGAGTATGAGTATGAGTATGAGTATGAGTATGAGTTTGAGTATGAGTATGAGTATGAGTATGAGTATGAGTATGAGTATGAGTATGAGTATGAGTATGAGTATGAGTATGAGTATGAGTATGAGTATGAAAAGAGAGTCCTATTATCTTGCCACGACCTGTAGACCTAAAGCACGCTTCCTATAAAGACAATCCATTCATCTTTGAATTGAAACACGTTTAAATTTCCAGATGCAACGACAGAACACCAACCGCGCCAATCTACAAAGCTTTTCTCTCAGAACACAATCGAATCGCCGGTGAACTCTACTCGATGAACCCATTCTGGGATGACACCACTCTGTTCTTGGAAACTAGAAGAGCTGTGGCCGCCATTATCCAGCACATCACTTACAATGAGTTTTTGCCAGTGCTACTGGGCGAGGTAAGCACCCGTGTTTTAGTTTTACAGAAAAACTAACCTTGTAGCTTGATGTTACGACTGTCACTCAAGCTATTTTTCTGTGCTCAGTACGGTGACTATTAATAATAAAAAAGTATTTATTTAACAAAAAGGATTTACTTAAAAAACCTGTCGATACATTGACTACTCGCTCTATGTATAAACTTGTATTTAGACGCGAGGTATCCGTGCTTTGGCTAGGACAACAATAATTTTGAAACAAGAACATGATACATGATATTTAACCTTAAAATGTGGTATGTTTACAATTAAACAAAATAATGAAAAACAAATAAGGATCAAATAGTAATGAGTAATGAACTCCTAGTATAATGGTCTAGTTTCCTCTTCTTCAATATATTTCAGTCCTCACTGCACCATTGGCATTGTTTTGTTAGCATCATCGTCCCATCTTTTAGCATTAACTCTTGATATTCTTAGGAACAGATCTAGTCGAAACATTTAATATTTTAAACGACGAGAACGCCAATCATGCATATCTTCTATATTTATTGTATTTAGTGTTATGTTAAGTATGTATCGTTAGGTACCCAAACAGACGCTTTAAGCGCTTTAAACTGTCACTCTAAACCATTATTTTCCAGGTCGGAATGGCTAAGGCTGAATTGAAATTGACCTCGCTAGGATTCTGGCGAGGCTACTCGAGTGCCAACCGCGCAGGAGCTTACACTGAGCTCGTTGCAGTCGCGCCTATCTTTAAGGCTATGATGAACGAGAAACTGGTAAGACCAATTCAATTCTAATATGAAGCTAATCCATTAGATCGAAGTTTTTTTTTGTGCGATACCAACTGAAGTTTTCTATAGTTTTTTGTATGAAAAAACTGATTTTATAACTTATAGATAGATAGATAGATAAATAGAACATAGATAAAAAATACTTACAAATTATTGCACACCAAATATTTCAGCTTAAACCAATACGACATACCAAATTTATGTTTAATTAAATAATTTTAATAATGTTTAATTTATTTTCAATTATTTTTTATTTTTTTCCACTCCATAAAGGTGTGCAAAAAATATATATTTGATTTGATTCCAAAGAAAAGGAAATCTTCTGAAAAGGCCTTAAATATGAAATTGATCGATCTGTCGGTACTAAATTTTACCTGATACGTTTGAATGTATAACTAAAGAAATCAATTCCAAATTCCAAAACATCCAAAACCTCTGTGGCACGAAGGCCCGCCTGAGACGCAGTTGCAGGTTCGATTCCCGCTGCGGGACACATGTTTGTACGATTAGCTAACGTTTGTCTCGGGTCTGGGTGTTTTCTATTTATAATATGAATGTATTTACAAAAAAAAGTCACCGTACCAAAAGCATATAAGTAGTATCAGTCATGTAGTTCCCATAATACAAGCTCTGCTTAGTTTGGGACTAGATGATGCCGTGTGAAAAATGTCCAGCAGCATTATTTATTTATTATTCCATTTCAGATTAACAATACAATTACCCTTCAACACCTTGTCCATACGACTGCCCACCGAGTTTCCCGATTCCCACTTTCCACCCAGTGGGATGTGAACCGTTCAAGGGACCATGGGCTAGCGTCTTACCTACGGGCTCTGAAGCTCTGTGAACCTATGTCTAACGTCAAAAGCTTTGGAGACTTTAGCCAACTCGGCTTTGAGAGGACTCAGCAGGATATGTTGGCTGATATGTACAGGTAGGACTTGGACCCATCAAATTATGCTTCAAGAAGGGTTTCGAAATTTTAAGTTTTCTTAACAACAAACTTTTTTTTTATATAATATTACAACTTATAGTAGGTACTTCACTATCCTCCTGCTTACGTTTCGTTGGCCGTTTAGAGGTTATACGTCACGTCACGATAATTTAAAATCAACAAATAATTAATTAGTGACGAACAAATTACAGATATTTATTCATACAACTATGTACAAGTAGGTATATACAAAAAATACAGATGAAACAGCTAGCTATCTAAAGACCGTTGCAAACGATCTATAGATAGCTCAACTGATCCAGATCCAATAATGAATGGTTGTTGATTCTAATCAAGTTTGAGGGCGATTTATTGATTTGATGAAGCAGGACCGATAGAAATGGCGTACACTTAAAATGCTTGAAATTCTACTTCTAAAACTGCAAAACATTGTAGTTATTGATAACCAATATTGAGGATATTCAAAATAATAATAATCTTATTAAAATAATAATAATGACTATCATGGAGCATGATTTTTCTTCTTAAAAACAATGTTTTGTTTTGTAGAAATGCCGAAGACGTTGAACTGATCATTGGTGGAGCTATGGAGAAGGCCGCCATTGGAGCCGTGATCGGACCCACTCTAGCCTGTGTTTTGGCTTTGCAGTTTGCCAACCTTAAAAAGAGTGACAGGTAAAGTGATTAAATGAAACAAGGATTAAATAAAAAATAATGCTGGTCATTTTTCACGCAGCAACATCTAGCCCTAAACTAAGCAGAGCTGTATTAATATGGACACTACATGATGGAAAGATAGAAAATACTTTATCGCACACTAAATAATACATCAGCTTCGATAAGTACTACACACTTTGACAAAGTTGTAATAAATTAATAATGCCCAGATATTTTCACACAACGCCATCTAGCCCCAAACTAAGCATAGCTTGTACTATGCGAACTACATAACTGAATATAATGAGATAATACTTATGTACTTTTTCTCTTTTTAATACACGAATAAAATCTGAAAATATTTGCAGATTAAACAAACATTTGTCCCGCGGCGGGTATCGAACCCGCACAACCTTGTGCGTCTAGCGCGGGCCTTCGTCCACTGCACCACAGAGGTCGTCATACTATGGGCGGTCTTAACGCTAATTACATGACAGATATACTACTTATATACTTTTTTGTCAATACATACATATTATACAAAGATTGGATTCGCTATGGAGTCTGCACTGACAGTAGAGTTTGACAGTTACCACTACAAGGAGCTTACACCAACGTCTTGTCAAATAAGTTTACCCCACACACAAGCTGTTATAGGTATTTCTAACTTAACATAAAGCATTAAGTTGGCATGTGTAACTTCTTGTTTTATATTGTCAGTCAATACTGGCAGCCTGTGCTTACGATTTCGTCGATGACCTCGGTGACGCTGCGGGCCTATAGCCGGTTGCGCAAGAGATGCGGCTTCGATTCCCCCAGCGGCACAAATGTTTGCATGTTCTGCATATATTAGTTCTTGGTCTGGGTTTTGTGGTATCACGGTACTAATAGTTCCTGATACCCACGATACAAGGAGCCCTTTTGTGGGTCAACTTGACTGTTGGATATAAAACAAAAACATATAAAAAATTACAGATTCTGGTATGAAAACGATATTCCGCCATCGTCCTTCTCGCCGGAACAGCTGGCTGCCATCAGGAAGGTGTCCCTCGCTGGAACACTCTGCTCCGCTGAAGAAACGCTAGTCAACATCCAACCCAAAGCCTTCGTGAAAGAGGATCCTTACTTGTAAGCTATACACCATAGCTCTCTGGTACTACTAATCTGGAGTAGTGGTAGAGCTCCTTGTGAAGGTCTCGTCCGGGGATGCACTTCCACCATACCTATTTTTCACCCATTATGTCTCAGGGTCGGCAACGCATGAGTTCCTCTGGTGTTGCACGCGTCAATAGGTTTAGGTAATCTCTTACCAACAGGTTGTTTGCCACTTACATTGTATGAAAACCATAATATCGTCATATGCCTTCTTTTTTTGTTCTTGTTGAAACCAGTTGGTGAGGTCCATGGCCCTTGGGATCCAGACTCATTAGTCACTCCCTCTACTTATGCAGGATATCCAAGACATTGATAATCTTTAACCGCTCTTAGAATTAGCTAGTTTAAGTGGCAATGGGCAGACCATATAGCTTGCAGAACCTCTGGGGAAGAAAGATTTTTAGAAGAATGGTGACCACGAACCGGGTTAAGCAACGTTGGAATTATCCCCCCACCTGATTGATGGATTACATCTTAAGCTTTGTGGGAAGCCGTTGCATGGAGGTGGCCCAAGATCGTTCGTCATAGCACTCTAGAAACCTATGTCCAGCAGTAGATATATGTTGATGATGATCAGGGCCTGAGTAGGGGAGCTGTACCTGAGTTTTCGGACATTACCAAGTCTTATTACCAGTGTTAGCATCTAGTTATATCTATATTTCATAACAGTTATCCATACCGCTTTATTTCGATGACAATGGATATATTTCTTGTTTTTTTTATTTATTATCGTTCCCCAGAAACGCCGCCCAGCACTGTTCTCAGCACAACCGGCTGGAGTTGTCGGCGTGGCGCGACGAGACAGGCGCCAAGGCAGCCGAGCAACTCTCCAAGGACATGCTCGCCACGGCGCTCGAGAAGGCCAAGCAGGAGATGGCTGACAGGAAGAGACTGGAATACATGCTTTGGGAGACACGTAAGCCGCTAATAACTTGGCGAAATAAGACTTTTACCCAATTTTTATTACCGATTACTTTACTTTACTTTTTGATGTGACTTGTGTAAAAACATAGGTAGGCAATTTGTATGCTTAAACAAAAAATGGCTTTCAGATCCAGTACAAGTTGCGTTTATCTTGTGTATGGCTTGTGGTCTGTACAAGCCATTGATAAATCATCGAGCACAGACTTATTACGGATGCTAACATCATTGAAACGTTCAATAAAGGACAGGCTTCTTTTAAGCTGTGAGCCGACAAGAGTTTTCGGTTTGAAATCCTTTTTGGTTATGGACAATCCATTCGTTTTACAATTTCACAACCTAAATAAACTCATCTCCCAGATTAATTATAAGGTTGCGTGAAGTCGATAACTAGTCGGACAAGGTTGAATTTCAGTTTTCTTCTTTCTTTTTTGCAGATGGCGGAGCCGACCCCCACTCTCCCGTAGGAACCGCCGCGTCATTCTCCAAAGCTAATAAATATGCTCTGAAGATTGCTAACACTTCCTTATTCTTGGAGTTCGCTACAAATGAGCTTCTAAACAGCATCAATGGCGGGTACGTTTACTCTATTAAATCGATTGCCTCTTATCCTACTTCTCTTATTCTTAGAAGTATGCATATTCCATATTCTCAAACTAGAAAAAAAAATCAAAGTTTTTTTTTAAATTGAATTTCTGATCTACTAACTGCTTTGACCCATATCTGTCTACTGACACCACTTTGTCAAAAGTGACAATGGGTTTGTTTAAGCGATTATTAGGTACATCGACTTGTTCTTTTCCCGATTACTTAAAAAATAAATTCACTTGGAAAAATATTTATTTTACTTCCGTTAATCAGATACAATATTCCGTCAACAACAACGTGATCGCATATAGAAATCTAGTAATACGCTTTCGGCTTGGACGGAGTTTTTATAACACTATTATCTATTCAACATGGCGGGGCTAACCTACCATATACACTAAACCAATTATAAAAGTATACGGCAGGACAAACTGTAGACATATTGTACTGGAACACTGAACTAAAGTAATAATAACCGAACAAATAATTAAATAATTACAGAAGTCACCGTCGCAAGCGTCAAATTTTGGACGACTCTCTCGGCTTCGGCACTTCCAACGACTTCGTCGACTCCCTCCAATCGGTGGACGTCAGCGGATTCATCGGCAACGACCAATCAGGACCGCTCATTGAACCTCAGTGCGACGATACGGGACCCTGCAACGCGGACAACCCTTTCAGATCATATACGGGCTACTGTAACAACCTGAGGAACCCGAACTTGGGTAAAGGGTTGACTACGTTCGCTAGACTGCTGCCGCCTGTTTATGAAGATGGTAAGATTTTTGGAAAAATAAAACAGTGGGCAAAGCCTTCCCTCTCAATGGGCCGATAATATCTAGCGGAAATTCGGTGAATGGAGGTAGCCTAAGAACATTTGTCATAACACACTTTGGGGGAGGCCAATGTCCAATATAATTTTTATCCGCTAAATAATAATAATGAAGATAATGGCCTAGTTGGAAGTGGCCTATGATTTAATGGGCATTTACGCATTCACGGATTTCTTGCGTTGAAGGAAAAATAAATATAACCACTCCATACAATCCCACAACAAATGGTCTGGCTGAGTAATCGTTAAAATGTAAACCCTTTTTATTTTCAGGTGTGAGTCGTCCCAGAATCAACTCAGTGACCGGTACTCCGCTGCCGTCTCCCAGAATAATCTCAACGGTCATCCATCCTGATATATCGAACCTGCACACCAGATATACCTTGATGGTTATGCAGTTCGCACAGTTCGTTGACCACGAGCTTACAATGACGCCCATTCACAAAGGTAACTAGCATAATCTAGTCTTCAAGAAGGTATTCAGGAAGAATCTTGGTCGCCCTGTATTCTGACCTGTTCCTAATTACACTACCAACTTTGGTAATGGGAAATTTACCCATTCTGACAGGCGTATGTCCAAAATTTCTAAATGTTGGACCTTTCGCGACCTAAACAAGATACAAGATTCAGAAGTTTTGGATATTGCTACAGCCTTTGGTAAGGTGGCTTTGAAAAGGTCCTAGTGATAAATGGCGTTTTCCATGCGCGAGCGATATTTAGCGGTATTAAATGTATTTAATGTAACATAGTTTTGAAAATCAAAAAACGTTTCATTGTTCTAGAGCGAGATTATTACGAGTACCTACATCTGTGCTTGTAACATCTCTGTAGAAGTCCTTGTTACATTTATTACTGTACAATTATAAATAATAAATAATGCTGAAAATTATGACACAGCATCATCTTTGCCCAGAGCTTGTGTTATGAGGAACTACATGACTGATATATACTACCTATACAATATTATAATTTTGTAAATACAAAACACCCATTCCCGAGACAAACATTTGTTCCAAATCCTTCTGCGTCTCAAGTAGGCCTTCGCTCACTGCGCCACAGAGGTGCCCCACCCAACAATGCTCAAAGTATCAACGACCTCGGTGGTGCGACGAGAGAGTAGCCGGCTGAGACGCAAGAAGTGTGGGTTCGATAAATGTTTGAATATTCTACAGATATTTGTCCCGGGTCTGGACCATGCATCATGGTACTATTAATTCCTGATAGCCACGATACAGGGACTATGTCAGGACTATGTGTATGTGACTGTTTGGTGAATTCATTTCGTAGTGTCTTGATCAATGCGATAACATTGAACAGGTTTCCACGAGTCCATCCCTGACTGTCGTTCCTGCGAGTCCCCGCGGACCGTGCACCCTGAATGTAACCCGTTCCCCGTGCCGCGCGGCGACCACTACTATCCCGAAGTCAACGTCACGTCCGGAGAGAGACTCTGCTTCCCATTCATGAGGAGTTTGCCTGGACAACAACAGTTAGGTGAGTTTGCGATACTCTTTTAAAAATATATTCGTTTACGTTACTAAATAATCCTAGTGATTTCAAGGAGTACAAATCTAATGACTTTGATTTAAGGGCTGCTGATATTCCAGACACAATAAATCGATCTTTTGTCTCGATCTAGATCAAGAATAAGGGTTAAGGATTTGCCATTACTAGGTAGGCATTAATATAGGCATTAATATTAGTACTGGCTCCTTCTTGGTCTCCGTAATTATGGCCAGTGACCAGCCATGCGATTACTATTATTCATTGTTTTTTATGTTACTTTGCTTATTATAGTTATTATAAATATTGCTATTATATATAAAAGATGTAGCGACTTAGATTTAATGAATCTGTTATGCTACATGTTTAATGAACAAATGACTTTGACTTTGTATGGTCAAAAAAGGGTCTTGTAATAAAATATCGAATACGCCGTTCAAAGCGCGTAGAGCAGTTCCGTCTATTTATATGCGTTTTCTCAATGTCACATGATACGTGAAACTAGCCAATTGCATTTCGACTGCGTTCTAACTTGATTGTTATCTAATCTTTTTTATTAGGACCCCGTGAACAAGTGAATCAGAACACGGCCTTCATCGACGGATCCGTTGTTTACGGCGAGAACCCTTGCATAGTCCGCAAGCTGCGTGGCTTCAACGGACGCCTTAACGCGACCGCAAGTCCTCTCAGCGGCGGCAAGGATCTGCTGCCGCGCTCTGACAGCCATCCCGAGTGCAAGGCTGCGAGTGGATTCTGCTTCATCGCTGGTAAGATATTCTAGGATGTTCTAGAATGTTCGTATAAAAGCGCCTTAGAACTTTATGGTAAACAAGAGCTAGGTATATTTTGCCATAACGCGACTGCCAGCCCGCTCAGCGGCGATAAGGATCTGCTGCCGCTATCTGACATACATTCCGGCTGCGAGTGGATTCTGCTTCATCGCTGGTAAGATCTTCTAGATTTTATATAATGTTCGTATAGAGGCGCCCTTGACCATTACGGTAAGCAAACGCTATGCCTCTACTGGTCACCCATCCAAACTGTGATCTGGCTGAAAGTCGCTTATCCTAACTGATCTGTTAAGAACGAATATCGTCATTTATATAGTACAAAGCGGACTAAAAAAGTTCAATTCTGTCCCGTTTGTCTCATTAAATAGACACAGCAACCAAACAACCCCATATGCTCACTTAGCAGTCTAAGTGTTATTTGTGGTGTTATGTGGAGTTAAGTGTATATGCTAAGTGTAAGTTTTAAAGTGTTATACGTGGAATAATTCTAAACCGGAATCTTCTTCATCAACCTCTATGTTCGAAGAACATTTAATGACCCTTATCTTTGTTCGCAGGTGACGGCCGCGCGTCGGAACAGCCCGGTCTGACCGCCATCCACACGATCTTCTTACGAGAGCACAACCGACTGATCGAGGGTCTTCGCGGAGTCAACCCTCATTGGGACGCTGAGCTGCTATTCGAGAACGCGAGGAGGATCCTAGCGGCCGAGTTCACGCATATCATCTACAACGAGTTCTTGCCGAGACTTCTTTCGTGGAACGCTGTGAATCTTTACGGACTCAAGTTATTGCCTGCAGGTACCTATCTAAATCGTTTTCTCTCAATTTGGCGATATGGCAATCCAATCAACAAGAAACTATTTTGCATGAATTCTTCTCTACATAATACATTGACCATCTGGTGGAGTCATTTTGCACGTCTTTCTAGAGTTACAAAAGATACCGAACGTTGGACAGACCTGGTGCATGAATATGCTTCGGCAATAATTATATATCGTTATGTATTTAGAATTTTTGTAATTAAAAAAATATGTTTTTTTTTAATCTTTATTTTTTTAACTGACTTCAATCAAGGAGGAGGTTCGTCTGTATGTATTTCTAGGGTATGCAGGTTTGTTTCCTCGCTATGTTTTTCTTCATCGTTATGAGCGCGTGTTAATAATAATAAAAGTCTGTATTAAAATACTTATAAATAACTTTACTCTATGTAATAAAAAGTTTAACCCTGATTCTGTTTGCCCCATTTTAGCAATGCACGTGTTACCCAATAATTATTATTATTTATTATTACAAGTCAGATGTTTCCCACTGCAGGGCAAATGCCTTTCTTCCCTTTAACCACTGGTCACCATCTTAAGCGATTTCTGTCTAGTGCTTGTTGTAGAAGTCTAACTCATCCCGCCATCGCCGTCTGGGCCTTCCACGTGGTCGACGTCCACCCAACAGTCGGAACCCACTCTTTAGTCACCTTAGCCTATTCGACCTCTATGGCGCAGAAGACGAAGGCCCGCCTGAGACGCAGATGGTTGCGGGTTCGATTCCTGCCGCGGGGCAAATAAATAAATAAATAACATTTTAAACACAGCATCATCTAGCCCTCAGAGTTTGTCTCGGGTCTGGGTGTTTTTAACATACTCATAATTGAGTAGTATATCAGTCACCATAGTTACAAGCTCTGCTTACTTCCAGGCTAGATGATGCTGTGAGAAAAATGTTATTTATTTATTAGGTACATATTATTCTGTTACCTATTTACTCAAACACCTTTTCCAGGATACTACAAAGAGTACTCGCCTACTTGCAACCCGGCTATCGTAACTGAGTTCGGTGCGGCCGCCTTCAGAATCGGCCATTCATTGCTTCGTCCGCATTTACCGCGTCTCTCGCACACCTACCAGCCCGTGGAGCCCCCGATCCTACTGAGAGACGGCTTCTTCAGACCCGACATGTTCATGTCTGTGAGTAAAATAGTTATTAAAAGTGAACAAATAACCAACTTTCATACTAAATCATCCATCCTTAATAATAATCAGTCAGTACTTATTTCAATACGTTGTATTTACAATAAAAAAGTATATTAGTAGTTTAACAGTCATTTTCTGTGTGAAAAATGTCGCATTATTTATATATTTTAATAGACTCCAAAGGTTGTCTGGGAGAAATCTCTGTTAGCGTTAGTGCCACACATTGTTTCACCGCGCCTTATTTTATAAGATGAAGAAGTTATTTTTTAATTCTAGTGCGTAAGCCATAAAGAGTTATCTGTCTATCTATAATTTCCGTAAGACTGGACCGTACTGGATGAAGGATGACATGGTTACATGTCATCCTCATATTTTCTTTGTCCTACCTCTGCTTTTATTTCCATCCACATTCATATTTAACACTCTTCTTGTAATGTGACATTCTTCTCTCCTCATTACGTGCCCATACCATGTTAACCTATTACTCCTCAACTAGCAGAGGGTGTCAACTACTAAAGTAAATTATTTTTTTATCCAGCACCCACCTCTAGTCGACGAGCTGATGCGTGGCCTCTCATCAACACCTATGGAAACCCTAGACCAATTTATCACGGGAGAAGTCACCAACCACCTCTTCGAAGACCGGCGTATTCCCTTCTCAGGGATAGATCTTATAGCCCTGAACATACAGAGAGGAAGGGACCATGGAGTACCGAGTTATAATAACTACAGAGCGCTGTGTAATCTGAAGAGGGCTACTACATTCGAAGATCTGTCTAGAGAGGTTCCCGATGAAGTCATCGCAAGGTAAACACATCCTGATTATTTTTTTACCTTAGAACTGCTGGGATTCCAGATCTGTGAGATCGAACCCCAGATCTTAAGGGTGGGTGGACCGTGTTCGTAATAAAACAATATCAGACAACCAAGATGGTTTATGGTAAAAGTAATACATAACTAGCATATAATCGAACATCAATTTTGATATAATGTTGGTAAATCTTCAAAAACGATCGCACACAAAGAAAGCAATGTAGTACTCCATTACACGTACGTAGAGACCCTTAAACATTTAACGTTTCACCATTCTCAATAATTTAAAAAGATACTTACAACATTATTTTTTTAAAAGTATTAGTTATAACTGTATAGATGGTTTTTTTTTAAATATAGTTTATAATTGAAGAAATCGGAAGAAAAAACCCTCAAATACCACAATAACTTAGCGGATGTCCCCAATGTTGTATGTAAGTACCATGATCACAGGAGGATCTAAAAAAATATGTTCTTAACCATTATAGTTTCAAAGGTTGTATATTGTCTTCATTTCGTTCCTACCAAATCAATTCACACTAACGGAATACGTTTTCAGGGGGTCTAGACAAATATATTACGATTACTTTTCCTTTCACGCTAACGGGAATACGTTTTTAGACAAATACCTCACGCTAGTTTTCCTTTCAAACTAACGCAAAATCAAGAAGAAACTTGACAGTAGCCACGTGACTTTTCAACAGCCTATGTCATTCCCTAGAATTCAATCTTTCCGCAGGTGTTAACATAAAATGGTATTTGTCTAGACCATCTAGTGGTTTAAACTTGACAGATCCAATTCTAACGACATATCTGTAAAATTGTCACATTAAGTAAATCCTCTTCATCCAAAGGTTGGCTGGAAGAGATAGCTTCGAAGCGATACCGCCCATTGTATTTAAAGTTTTTTGTTTTAGTTTCGATAAGTTATATCTGTTTTTCTTATAGTGTACAAAAAAGTATTTTCATTCATTCATTCATTCATCTGTTATAGGTTCAAGAGGATATACGCGACAGTTGACGACATCGACCTGTTCCCTGGCGGCATGAGCGAGAGACCCTTGCAGGGAGGACTGGTTGGACCCACGTTCGCTTGCATCATAGCAATCCAATTCAGGCAGCTGAGAAAATGCGATCGATTCTGGTAAGGACAAGATGTAAATTGACGACCTTGTGGCGCAGTGGGCAAAAGCCCGCCTGCGACGCAGAAGGTTGCGGGTTCGATTCCCGCCGTAGGGCAAATGTTTGTTTTTTTCTTCATTAAAATTATAGCCAAATTTTTTATTTGTGGCCTTTTAGTAAATCTATGGTTCACTTAACTTGTGCTGCAATGCTCGTATGAAGTTGCAAAGATTCAGATACCCTTAAGTGTAACCATTGAAACCATTTATCCTATCCTAAAAAAATATATATGTTATAAACGCGAAAGTTTGTGAGGATGGATGTTTGCTACTCTTTCACGCAAAAACTACTGAACGGATTTTGATGAATCTTTACAGTAATAGCTATATTACATCAGAATAACACATAGGCTACTTTCTATCCGGATACCACGCGGGCGAAGCCGTGGGCAGAAGCTTATTCATTATAAATGCACAATACTTACGGCGCCGGCGATGGGCTTGCAACCTGTCACATGGAATGCTTACTACTTGCAAAACGCGGGTATGTACCAAATGTAATGTTTGGACGTGCCTCTGACTACCCCCTACTTGGTATCCTCAAAGATCTACTCACTGAGTATGTATCTGAGGATGTCCACCATGGGGAAGACAGTCGTGAGCGTTTGTTTGTACTTAATGTAATAAATTATTGTAAATACAATAATGTAAAAAATGCATAAGATATTAACTGTTTACGTTGTCACAGGTATGAAAACGACAACACAGCGGCTCGTTTCACGGAGCAGCAGTTGGCTGAGATCAGAAGGTCAACTCTATCTAAAATGTTGTGTGACAACTTCGACATCGCCGGCGACATACAGAGGGCTGCCTTCGATTTACCCAGCAATTTCTTGTAAGTTTTTTTTTTCTTGTTCGTGTTATTGATCCTAGAATTCTAGCTTTGTATGTATTTACAAAAAAAATAAGTATTATCAGTCATGTAGTTCCCATAATACAAGCTATGCTTAGTATGGGGATGATGTTGTGTGAAAATGTTAGCATTATTTATTTATTTTAAAATACCTACCTAATTACCTATATTAAGTTTTTCTACCTGGTATATAAATTTGAAATTTATAAATTCAAAGTTCACTCAGTGTACTTCTTTTGGTCCATTAACCATTTGCAGCAAGGAAGCATTCAATTAGAACGCATTATTTAAGGTGTACTTCTTTAAAGTACATCTTAAATAATGGAAAGAATAGTGCGGTAATTTTCTGTGCACCTCGAAACTTTACACTTTGTTTTCTTTTAGAAATCCTCGCGTTAGCTGCAGTTCGCTTCCCAAGATTGACTTATCAGCATGGCGCGAGAGCTCCGCCCAGGGATGCCTCATCGCCGGTCGCTCCGTGGCCGTCGGCGAGTCGGCCTTCCCATCGCCTTGCACGTCTTGTATCTGCACTAATGAAGGGGTAAGTAGCTTACAGGTTGAGCTAGTGAACTGAGCAAAAGGCTATTGAGCTGCGGAAATATCTAGTGAGTGAACTGATCAAGGAGCTAGCGAGCTGAGCAAAAATAACTAGTGATCTGAGCAAAGTTCTCTGTTGGGTGAACAAAGTAAACTTCAGCTTGCTGTGCCTGTGGCTTACTTAAGATTTCTC
This sequence comes from Perizoma affinitatum, assembly GCA_961405105.1. Lineage (NCBI taxonomy): Eukaryota > Metazoa > Arthropoda > Insecta > Lepidoptera > Geometridae > Perizoma > Perizoma affinitatum. The sequence goes on from OY560199.1 coordinate 5,756,807, forward strand.
CTTTTAAAAATCCCGCAGTCAGAGTGTCTAGTCAAATATAACTTTCTGTATGGCGATTTAATTGTATGGAAATGACATTAGCTGTGGTAATGTCACGTGACTTTGCCAAGTTTTGCCTTGACAAATTAGCGTTAGCGTGAAAAGAAAACTAAGCGTGAGGTATTTGTCTGTTAGGCATAGTACCGTGTGCCGATAAAACTTTCTTAGACTAAGTTCTAACCTTCCTTAAAGATATACAAAAATATTGCATAAAACCGCACTACAATCCGTGAAGCCGTTTCGGAGGAAACTATAACAAAACATTACCGTATTATGGTTTGTTACCATTTAACAAAACAGATAACAACAGCCTAGTATACTCTAAGGTATACTAGGTTTGTTACAATTTTTTCTACACATGTTGCGACGCCAGTAATAGAAATAAATGGTGAATTTTTATTTGTTTTCCCTTCTAGGCTCAATGCGCGTCCCTACGCATAACAGACTGCGCGCAACTCGTCCGCGAGTGGCCCAGAGACGCTATCCTGCGCGATGACGTTTGCACGGCGCAGTGCGGGGCGTCTGCGCCTTCGAACAACGCGAGAGCGCCTCGCCGCCCACCCCTCAACTTCAAGTTCCCCGATCTGAGTCCATTCATAGCCAAATGATCTAGGAGTGACTCAGTGAGTTGGATGGAGTGAGCTAATGAACTAAGCAAAGAGCACACGACATGCTCGGCTACTACATCGATAGAGTGACATTTGATTTTGTCCCACTTAGGTATTACGAGTCAATCGTTCCAAACATTTGTTATACATAGTCTGTTTTATTGTCTGGAAATAGAGTTCACACAACTATAAATATGTACTTTATATACGTACTTGATGTACTCTTATTAATTTAGATATTAATAATAGCAGCATCAGACTTTAGCTAAGTACAGATAAAATTTTCAAATGAATGAACTTTTAAATTCAATTGGACGTATATGTGATAGCAGCATTAGTATCAAACGCCGCTCTACCGTTGTGTTCATTTAACTTTAGTGAACTGTGTAACTGAGCAAAGTGATCCAGTGAGCTGTAAAGTGAAAGTGATAGACTGAGAACAAATCTTTAGATTAATTAATTGGAGACAATAACCACGTAGTTTTTAGTGTCTCGAGGTATCCTTGGATTGGATAAAGTGTACATGTTAAAACCAAAATTAACGAGGTCTATTTAAATTGAATGTGTGTTAGCAAAGTTGAGTGGTTTTATTCGTAAGCGCTTTCTTTTGCAATTAGATCAATAAAGCATATCAAGCATACCGATTTCAATATAATTAGTTAAAATTTTAATACATTTTACGAATTTTCTTACAAGTTCTTGTCTATTCAGTCATATATTTTTAGAGTCTTTTGACAGTCCAAAACCAGTGAAGCAATAAGGGATGTTTGTGCTTTGGTATACTTTTATACATACTAGAAACAGTTACCACAAAATATATATACTTAGGTCGGTACTTTGATGACAGCATTTTCAGTCACGATTATATTAGCAAGTAAAATACTCCTTTTAATAGATACGTTTAGAATATATTACGTTACGTTAATCGAATAAATAAGTTAAGGGAACAATATTATTCGTAAGAATAAGCAACGGTGATTTTTCGATGTAATGTATCATTATTCATAATATTATGGGTATATTACTCAATATTATATTTTACTTACTTTTAATAATAAGGCGAAAATGTTCAAGTAATTTTAAGCAATCATGGCCATCTTTAGCTTTAATCGATTTGTAAACGTTTTGTTTCTGTTTTAATTTAATCAAAATTATTTCATGTTACTTACCTTGTTACCAATGAAAAACTCGCTTTACAGTGTTACCCAGTTTTATTTTATATTATTACCAGTAATGAACAGTGTTACCATTTTATGCCAATATCCGTGCGCATAATTTTATGTTTAATTTGTAAGAAAGTCACCCTTATGAAACTTTCACTGCCTTAATGACTTCTACTTCGATTTTATTTAAGATCGCGGATATAAAACAGTTTTTTTTAAACTAATATGTCATAATATAATTTTCCCGGCATCTGTTACATCCGTGATCATAAATATGAAATAGTAGGTATAGGATTTTGTAAATTATTCTTTAAAATATTGCTTTACTTATTTGTAATTTGTTTATAGATTTATGAATACGAATCTCACCTATGAAGAAATCAATATAGAAAAAATATTTAAGTACCTACGTTAATATTTACATGGTTGTTTTATTTAATCATTTTTTTAGATAACCCAGCATTCTAAAGATGAGTAAACACTAAAGCATTTGTACCAAAACATCGACCCGCTCTAATGTTAACGTGTGTTTTTTTGTGTGTCACGAATAACACGACGCTTGTAATATTTTCCGCCATCTTCTATTTTTGTCTTTATGTGTGCCACCGTACGACCTGCTGATCCCACATTTTAATAAAGAATAAATTCAAAATAGAAAGGAATGTTACAGGAAAATGACGAGCGAATTCGGGCACGGCAAAATATAATTAGCGTCATCACTCATAACCTACATGTTAGTAGGTTATGAGTGATGACGTCATGCTTTTCTTGTCAGGAGGCAAGAAATTCATAGCACGAGAAGTGTTAAATATGAATTTTGATGGGCATAAGTGTATAAATAGAATGAATAAAATATTGATTGAGAAAGGATGAGTACTGCGATGACGGCTATATAGTAAAATATAAGAGAACCTGTTATGCCGACGTAATGTGGGACACGGGCAAGATGATGAATAGGGTAAAATCAAAGACATCTTACAATATTTACAAATCAGTTTAATTTGTTGCATATCAAGTCCATTAGTTCCGTTTCGTTACAATAAATTATAGCTATGTTACCTTGAGTATAAAAAAATTGTGTTGCAGTCAAAAAAAACAACACGAACACAGATTTAAACGTTTGAATATATATGTATAAATAGTCTCGATTTCATAGGTCAGGCTAGTTCCTCTCAATGTCCGGTTACACTTGGCCTGGTGGGAATTACATTGCACTGTCTTACACCACTATTCCGCCAATTTAGCACTCACTCTACTACCAGCCGTTCTCCTGAAACAACATAGTCAGGCTTGTAGGTTTAATAGCAAAGAAAGATTGAAAAATCCGACAATACCTTGTTCTACATGGGAGCCACCTCATGGTGACAAACTGTTTGGTTAAAGATCTAATCTGATAGATTTACTGGCGCATTTAATATAAACAGGACTTAAGAACGATTAGATATATCAGCTTTATACATTGCATATAGCGCCATCTCTTTCCTAATCTTTTTAAATCTTGAGTAGCGTTCTCTAGCCACGGTGGACAATGGGAATAACCCATTGAAGGCCCACTGGTGACAATGGGTATAGACAGGTGTAAGTGCATACCTGCCGTGAGGAGGGTTCCGCGTGTCAGTTGGCCGCGACCTCCTTGAATCCGTTGGTGAGGGGCAGGTGTTGTTCGTTGGCGCGCCGCCAGAGGCCGTACACGCGGCCCGGCGTACCCTGCCACAGGCGCACGGTGCCGTCCTCGGATCCGGTCGCGTACAGCTCGCCGTCCGGAGACCAGCGCACGCAGTGCACTGGACCGAAGTGGCCTTTGTTTGATTCTGGAGAACAAATTGGCATCATCAACAATCAATAAATGAAATGAATTTATTTGATGGAATACAAATATGGTTATAGTTCAGAGACATTATAGTTTCTTTTTTAATAAATATATCATCAAAAGAAATTACATATCTTTTAATGAGAAATTAAAAGAAAAGTTAGATAAGTGTTATATTAATACAAATGAGTAGATTTTGTTAGCACTTGTCTGAATATAAACTAAAAACTAAGTTAGTTAAGTGATCCTTGTGATTTTAATGAAGTTAGACTTTGCCTGTAAGTACTCATTAGCTTATAGCGATTTAGTCCTTCGAATAGCACTAAAATTTGAGATGTTAAACAAGTATCAAACACAGTGTACAGTTGAATAGGGAAAAAACTCGATGAAGAGAACTAACGATGTATCGCATACCGAGTTCAGTTCCAGTGTTGTAGTCAAACTTGTAGACTTTGAGATCGTCTCCGCCGCAGACGAAGGTGGCTCGCGAGGGCGCCAGCGACGCCGAGTAGCACTTAGTCGGCACCGGGAACGAGCGCATCTGACGGACCGTGTCCGACGAATAGAACGATACGTTTGTACCTGAAACATTACGCGTTCAACTTCTTAATTATGGCTTCTTTAAATAGTGGCGGCAAGCTTGACGCACGTCACCTTGCAACATAACACCCACAACACATAAGATTTTTTTTTTTTTTACATATAATTGATGTTCGTTAATGCAAGCTGATAAAACTGAGCCTAAACACAGTTATCCATGGTAGAGTTCCGTGGCTGTAATTTTATCGAATAGAATGCGCCGGTCACCTCATTTCTGGTTTTCCTTGTCAGTCTAAGTAAATAAATAAAAATAACCAGTATGGTCTATTATTTATTCATTAGGCATCTTAGAATCTTCTGACATACAGGAGTGCGCACTTTCGGAGACAAAAAATGCTAACAGATTCAATACAAATTCTTGCATTACTTTTCTTACTTTGGGCCTAGACGATGCTGCGTGAAAAAAAAAGGCCAGATGTCCAGTTTTTTTTTTATTACGAGTACAAAATCAACTAATTTTGTGCCGTACTAAAGATCTATAGACACTTACCATGTGCTACAGTTATGATGGCTCCATCTCTCGATAGCTCTAAACTATTTGGTATTGTCGGGAATTCCACTTTATGCACTTCCTGAAATATATGTTTAATTAAATAAATTGTACACTAGTTTAAAATTTTTGAAATGCGTTTGTTCAAATAAATGGAGACATTTTATTTTTTCTGGACATGATAGTTAAACAACAAATTTACACAAAAAACCCTGACCCCGAATTACAAGGTGTGGCAAAATAACGCGACTCTCAAGAAAAGTAGTGTGGAGTTTTGTTCATATAAAAACATGTGAATGTTAATGAAGAGATTAGCTGCATTATTGAAAAAAACAGGCTATCGACTTTTGTATCACAGTAGGAATCAAATCTGACCAACAATAATAATTCACTGTTTTGTGATGCGTTTAGCAAAAAATGAGGCATACACTTCCAGTTACTTCAGAAATAATATTAATATAGCAAAAATATTAACCTGGTTGGAATAACCACCCTCCCCTTTAAAACATGCAAATCTTCAGAGGTATTGCTGATAAGTTTCCTGATCTGAAGGACTCTTTTTAAAGTCAATTTACAGTTTCAGTTTCAGTTTCTAAAAGTTTGATCATACATACAACCAAGACCTGGAAAGTATAAGAAATGTTTCATCACCTGTCCGCTATTCCTGTCCCAGATACGCATAGTGAGGTCGTCGCTGACACTGGCAATACGCGAGTTGTTGAGGAACACCGCATGCCGTATGCTGCTAGAGTGCGCCGCTATCTTCTCTATTGCTGGAAAAATCATAACAAACATAATAAGACTTCACAGTTCTATTCAGAGGTGAAATTAAATACAATTATAAGATTTTTGTACTATTTTGACGCAAAAAGGAATACGGTCCACAGGATGGAAAGCGGTTACCGTAGCATGTTGTAATTTCCAAAACACCAAGGGCATTGCTGATAAGTTGCCTGCCCTAAAGGACTTTTAACAGTCAATTTACAGTGTAAATTAATTTGATCAACCTTTCAGAAACTGGGTGTAAATTTTACACCCAGTTTCTAAAAGATTGATCAATCTAATTTATTGCCAATTCTCATGTAAACTAACGTGATTGGTTAGCCAAAATATAAATAACCAATCACTTCAAAAAAAATAAGTTTTGACTTCATTCTAATCATTGAGTTGATCAACCTTTCACAGACCGGTAAGAATCAGTAATAAGTATGTCCAGAAGACTTCAAGAGGACATACTTCTTGACTTCTCAAAAAACAAATTATATTTGCATTGAATTCTGAACTTCCATTTCCATTTTAATTATCAAAACGAACTGTACCTCGAGAAAACGTACTATTTGTTGGCGCTCCTAATAATGATACAACTTTTTTTTCCACACTGCATCATCTAGTCCCAAACTAAGCAGAGCTAGTATTATGGACTAAATGAATGTCAATTATTTTTTGTAATTACAATCATACAACATATATAGAAAACACCGAGACCCGTGACAAATATTTACAGATCAAACAATCATTTTTCCCGCGGCGGGAATCAAACCCGCAACCTGCGTCTCAGGCGGGCCTTCGCCCACTGCGAGGTCGTCTCCTTACCTCCAGCATCAGTCCTGTTGAGGTCAAACACCCGCAACAGCTTCTCGTTACTCGCAGTGAGGAGCATGCTATCGTCGTGGTTGAAATTCACGCTTTTCACTATGTGCTCGTGGTCGAACGTGTGAGCCACCTCGCCGTACCGCGCGTCCCATAATTTTGCTGAAATTTTCAAACAAACTAGTGATTGCCGTGTCCAAGGAAGGGCCGAGCGCAAAAAATATCAGTGCGTACATTTTAAAACACGACGCAACAATTTAATCGACCTATCGAATGCCGGGGCAGTATTGAAATATTACAATCGTCTCCACTCGAGTACCTTATCTTCATATAATTTAGAGCACCAAAACTTGTCTATCACTGAATGGAGTGGGTAACGGAAGGCGTGTGGCATTCACGCTGTTAACTATCGCGATTGTGGTTTATTTACGGGAAATTTTCACTGACCTACATAAGTAGGTCAGTCAGACAACAATGTATATTGATTTTGAGGATGTGTAGGAATTTGGTATCTCTATAATTGAAAACATATTTCATTTGGAAGTCGGATTTGAAAAAAATATTTTTGCCTTTGTTAGCTTAATTCTTGAGGAAGGTTATAGGCTATTAAATATCACACTAGCATACCTTGACCCTTAAGAGCGGAGATAAAAAAGTCACAGAAGACAGAACGCTAAGACTAAACGACATAATAGCGCGGGCGGGCGATGCAACGCTATGGGTTGGGGGCCAAAGGCTACCGGGAATAACCTGATTTTTTGTATCATATTACCTGAAAAGTCAGCTGCACCACTGGCTGCGAGGTTGGCGTTTTGTGACAGGGCTACTCCCCACACGGCGCCCTTGTGACCCTCGAAAGTTCCGATCCAGTCTCCTGTCTCGCCTTGTCGCAACATTGGCTTGCCATCTGGAATTCAATATTGGTAAGGCTTTATTGAATTGATTTAAGTTTTTGTTTTTAAAATGCTAATTAAACTTATGACTCATCATTATCATCTCAGCCCAGAATCAACCACTGCTAGGTATAAACCTTTCTTCAGCCCAGCCTCTGTCCTTTGTTGCTTGAAACAAGATTAAAAATCCAATCGAATAATATGACATGAGATGTGACCATACCTTTCAGACACTGAATATAATCTTCATTTAGTTTTAATACCAGTGCATATTCTAGATCTATGCTCAACACAAAACAAGCATTAAATTCCATTAGCGCTGCAGGACAATCTCCATGTTCTACAGATATTGGTTCCGAGTAATACCCACTACACAAGGGAGTCAAAGGGAGTGTGGTAAAGTCTGAGTATGTGACTGCTGTGTTTTTATTTAGAATTTCATTGATACCCATTGAATAAGGGCCTAAGACCATGAACAAAAGACCTTTAGAATACATGTTGAAACCTTGAAACAAAGTGGTTTAAACATTCAACAACTTTTCAACTTTTATTCTGCGAGAGTATTTACTTTTCATTCAAATAACACAATCACATTAGTTGATATTCAAAGGAGTAAGTACTTCTTACGGCTATTGGCATTGAAAATAAGTTTCCTATTATGGAATATTCAATACATTAAAGCAGAAATCTATGCACCTACCTACAAAAGAGGATAGATAGATAGATTGAAGATAGAAAATACTTGCTCACCAAAGATTTCAGTTTAAATAAATAGTACAAACTTGTAAAATGGGTGGTCTTATCGCTAATTAGCAATCTCTACCAGACAACCGTTGGATGGAATGGACCAAGGATACCTAGGTAGATGTAGATGGTAGACTTATTAATCAACAAGACAAAAGATTAAATCTGAAAGTAGGATGACTAACTCATACTTCACTTCAGAAGTTAAATAAAAACTCAAAAATATAATCAAAAGAAAAGAAAGCTGCTTTTTATTTAAATAAGCCACTTTATATAACTTACAATGCATCCTTATAAATATTTTGGTGAACTTTCTGGAACAATTCCCAATACATTTATTTCTTTCACATGGTTACAAAGTTGTGTTAACAAGTAGGTAGTCTCTCATATGAACCCTGTGTATAGCAACAGGAGGCAGTCTAAGGTTTTTTTTAACTAAGAAGTTGTATAGGTAGACTATGTAGGTACAGTCTTAGGTATAAATGAATTATTTTTTATGTAGTAAATCATCATTGTAATCTTCATTAACATAGCCTCTGCAAGGCACACTGAATCTTTTAAAATCGGTCACCAGTTACACCATATCCTATCCTGGCCACATGAATCTTATAAAATCGGTCACCAGTTACACTATATCCTATCCTGGTCACATTGCTGATGTAAATCAGGGTGACCAGGAAAGAGCCAGTGACACAATGAACAAACAAAGTGATGATTCACATTTAAACTAGCATTTGTTGTTGTTAACTCAAGTAATAAAAAATAAAAATCTCAAGTAGTCTAAACAGGAACTTAATTCTAAGTCACATAGTTGGAATTTATAATAAAATTATAAATGTTGTTTATTAGTGAACCAATCACACTAATAAAAAGGTTATCAGCAATCTCAGATCAAATGTGTCCAATAATTGCAATTGATAATTAACTTCTCACAACAAACAATGCAAGGAAGCCAAGAATTGTACACTATCATTGTCCACTATATTTTTTTCCCCATAGGCTGTATAATGAAAGTCACATGTGACATGTTTTATCAACATTAATGTCAAGTACTTCAAACCTTGATCAGGTACAAGGTGATCAACAATGGGTGAAATGTCAACCAGCAACAGGAACTCAATTTTTATAGTATCACATTTCTGGTGTGGAAGTTGCGTATCATGCGACAATAACGTGGATAAAAGCACGATACGCCACCCAAGGCAAACCAGAGCGCCGCCGAGGAAACATACGGACGGATACTCAAGGTGCTTCCTACATGTCCGGAAAGAGAAGGTCACAACATGCACAGAATGCAAGCCGGCCGAGCGGACACAAAACGAGAAAAGTGAAGGCCTCCACTCATACGACATCTGTCAATGAAAAACCGCACGAAAACACATAAACACACTTGCAAGTCTTCCACCCAAAACTAGGCCAAGGCAAAAGAGCACCCCCGGGCCTTATTAACACGAATTTATCATCTAAACTTACCTTTGCAGGCCGATATCAAATAATATCCATCCTTCGTAACGTCACTAAAATCCAAATGCACCACTGGTCTGGTATGGCCACCGCATGTGAGAGGAACTTGCTTCAACGTAGTCATTTTGTTACAAATTAAAATAATAGGTTGTACTTTTCGAAAATAAATCTAATAAATCTTTGTTAAACTAAAAATTAACCTAATGAGTCTGATCGTGCTGGATGTTGACAACCGACTAACAGAAATTGTCATTCGGTGTTGCAGCTATACTGAAAAAACTTACCATTTTGTTTTATTCCAATTTATATAGCAGCAATATGAACAAGAACGGATATTTAAAACAAAGAAAAACCCTTACCTACCTTAGGTAATGGAAATTTTGTTGAATTCTTCAAAAAAGGAGGAGATTCTCAATGCATTTGTATTTTTGTTATTTTTAAGTGTTTATGTTATTTATTGTGAACAGTTTTTTTTTTTAATATTGGGTTGGTACAACTCAAGATTGGTCCCATATACATTTTATGAAAAAAATACCATCCCCTAAGGGTGAAACATGGGAGACGAAATTTCATATTGAACTTTTATCAATTTCTCGATAGGCTACGACGATTTGATTTTTTCCTACAAAAAGTATTTTTGTACTTCATTTCATAAACTATTACAAAAACCGTCCAACCTTATCTAAAACCTCCGATACAGTGCGTACAATCTTTATTATAAATATAAACAGTGTTATTTTTCCTGAATATCTTACTAGATATTCAGTGAGTGGTATTGGTGTTTGAAATGCCTTGTAATACTGAGTTATATATAGTAATATATAACTCAGTATTACAAGGCATTTCAAACACCAATACAAAAAAGGTAGGTACTATATTGTACCAACAAAGATTAGAACCTAATTAAATTCAAATTATTCCGTAGCCACTCAAACTCTTAAAATATAACCTAAAGAATAAAAATAAAGATGTTAAAAGATCTTTCTCGTTTGGCTTGCTCGATCTTAAAAGGTTACTACATTATTTCGTTTACAGTGGATAATCGTATATGGGCAATCCTTAGAAAAGGTTAAAACTTATCAACACAACAGATTAGCTGAATAACTATATAAAATAATTTTGCATCAAAAATGCCATTTCATTCTTTATTTCGCGTAGGTGGACCTTCTTCTTTGGTATGTTTCGTAAAAGCTGGCACCACAGTATTTTTTTCTAACTGCACGAATAAGTAGTACTCAAAGATTTTATCCCACTGCTATAACGAGCTCAAACATGCCCTGCTACGCATGCCAGCCATGGGCCAACATACGCATTAGTAGCATACTATGCTGAGTTTATAATTGCAGTCACCGTTTCGACAGGTTCTTAATGCATTTGTAACTCAGATAAACCCTCAGAATAGGGGTTTAAAGTATTGGTGGATCACTGTTGGTGGGCTTGAGGCGTTGGGCGCAATATTGGTACTCAATTCGCCTTATTGTCGATGATGTTTCAACACCAGCGATCTAGGCGTTTATGAAATAAAAAGCATTTAATTTTGTACTAATTTGGAAACTGTAACCTACACACATATTCAATTAAATATAATTGTTTCTACTACTAATTAGTTACTTTAAATGAGTAGGTAACATTAAGACGTGTTATATATCTACCTATGAGTAGTCTGAGTTATTTCACTCGTATGTATATTCAGACCATTAGGTCTAAATATATATATCGGCATAACTACCTATTTATTTGAAACCTTGAAAAAATAAAAGGAAAATGACAGGAGCCTCTGTGAGGTGTACTGAATCTTTTCAGCTCAGGGTTCTTGATGAATCGATTGGTCACGAGGGCATTTTCAGGCCCACCAATGTCGGGCTTTAATCACTCAGAATAAAAAAATATGGACCTATACAATGATTATGCTGTAAATATATTAAGTTCAACTTAAACGTAGTGGTAGGTACTTAAAAGTACCCCTATGCTTCGACTGAACGGAATGAACGGCCGGCGGCGCCGCCCCGGGCGGCTGTCCAACGTTTGAAGTTGTGCAGGGGGAATAACCACTACTTTAATACATTTAGAGTTGTAGACAGACCATTTCCTTGCCCATTGGCAAGGAAATGGTGTCAGCATGTTGGCACATGGCGCATGCATGTGCCAAGCCAACATGAAAACCTTGTATTCTGACGTGCCTTTTTATTTGCTGTCATTGTCACTTGTCAAATTTAATGTCAAACAAAACCCAACACATAAGTTTCGTTCGTCGTCGTGGCCGTGTATTTCCAGATTCCAAAAAATAGTTTTTTTCTGAAATAAACTGTGAAATATGGATTTCTTCTCATCAATACCTACTCATATTGACTATGTTGGTCAAGCCAAAGCTGAAAAATTGTTCAGAGCAATCATAACTTTGTTTAGCATCGTCGGATTTGTTTGGGGCTACATCGTACAGCAGTTCTCTCAATCTGTGTACATTCTGGGAGCTGGTTTCCTCCTAGCAGCGATCCTCACCGTGCCCCCATGGCCGATGTACCGACGCAACCCTTTGAACTGGCAAAACCCGAAAAATACAGATGAGAAACCAGCACCCAAGAAAGGAAAGAAATAACATTGATCTGGATGCCAGGAAGTTCTGACTTTCTGAATGTAATAGTTTATAAGGCTGTTAATATTTAATATGTTTAATAAACATTTCTAAAGTATATCTGTATGTATTTACTTTATAGCCATAATACATTTTGCTGATGTAAGTAAACCATAGTCTGTAGGAAAGATCAAATGCAGAACAACTGGACATTATAGTTAGCAGGAAACTTTAGTGCCATAGCTGCTCATTGACCAAGAACTAAACACAAAAGAGTACTGTTTAAGATATAAACTTTAAATGCATAATTTAATGTAAAAACATACTTTTAAATTAGCCACATTTGTATTCAAATGTACAACTAGTCTCATTACAAAACATGGTCTAAACTAGAGTTCTGGCCAAGCCACTAAACCTAGGTACAATTTAAATTAATAAATAAATAAAAACTGGAATGCGCAGAACAATATTTTGCTCTTGCAGAATGTTTGAATTGGCTACCAAAATAAAGTAGGTTGTCAAAAGGAGGTTATGATAGATATAAAATAAGTGATGGCCTGGTATATCTATTAGCAGTTATATGTGATCAAACCTCTTTACAAAATTTCAAATAGACTGTCAGTTATTTTATTTTAACATTTAATATTAAACTTTGTTTCCTTTGTACAACAACCTGTCTCAAAAATCAGGATTTAAAAATCTAAAAGACAACCACCAATTCATACCACCTTTCCTAATGATACCCCTAGGGTTTAACCTTCTGCTGACCCAGACAGTAACACAATAGTCAAAATAATCCTACATTTTCCAAAAGTAAAAGAAATTCAATTTTTTTTAAGTAAATTTTTATTTACAAAGGCATGTTATAAAAATAATTAGTGTGTCCACACAAAGGTGCCTTCACTTTCCCCTTCCATGGAAAGCAAGCATATAAGGCAAGCCTCAGAACCTATTTAATGTCATTTATTTGAAGAAAATATAAGTTTTAAGCCCGTTAGTATGTGAATCCACCTTGATGTGCTATAAAAAATATATGCTGCCAATAGGTAAAGGCATTCAACAATGCATGCCCTAGATGCAAAATGTATTGAAAGCTGCAAGTTGAAGATGGAAGCATATAGATATGGACATGCCTTTATTAGCTGTTGAACATTTTTTTGAATATGAATAATTACAGGTTTGTATAGATTAATAAAAAACTTGCGCATTTGTAATATAAGCTATTACTATTAAGTTGGCAAAATTATAAGTATTACTTACAGTAAAAAAAAGAGGACTAGAATATTTGTAAAAGTATCTGATCTAACAAATACCATTAAACTTCACAAAAAAAGAATATGTGCTGATCAAACTATTTAACATTACACAAAATATGCAGACTTTTTTTATTAAATGTGATATGAGGTCTTAAGGTGGCTTTCTACGGTCTGTGAGTTTACAGATTACCCCCGCAGATGCGTCCGTAACAGTGCGTCGGAAACGCTGCAGAGATACATTATCTTTCACTAGGCATTTGCTACTAAATTAAATATATAATGCCATAATTCCAAAACAAATAAATCTCAAACTGAATGTACATAGACTCAAGCATAGATTTTTGTTAAGTTCTATACCCAATACTATTGGGTAATCTATCTATCTAACCTTCCTTCTGCCATAAAATCTGTCAAAAATTAAAGTATATTTTACTCGCTGGGATAGTAAATCTTTGTTGCAACTAGAGAGGCAAACTTTTAGAACATCACTAAAAACTGTTCTATTCATTAGTAAAACTAAGTTTTTCTCTTAGATTCCTGTAGACAGTGTAGATGCCACTTTCATCACATACATCACAGTTATTTGATGATTCATTTGTTTCATTTTCTCCACTGGTCTCTTCATTGTTACTCCTATTGTCTTCATTGTTACTTTTAACCTCTTCACTGTTATTTTCAGCCTCTGTTTTGTTACTTCTATCTTCTTTATTATTATTTTTAGCCTCTGCATCCTTACTATTGACTGTTTTCTCCTTACCAGCTTCTTCAGTAATACTTTGGTCACAGGTATTAATTTCATTTATGTCATCACTAATATGAACATTTTTGTTATTAATTCCATTGTTTATTATATTTCTAACACGACGCTTGGCGTCGTAGGTCAATTGACTAAGATAGTTTCTGATCCGCACATTGGCTCTATGATGGGTCTTTTTCCTAGCATCAAGCTTATTTCGCCGTTCAGCAATGTACCTCTCGTTTTCCTCAAGCTCATCGGTTTCATTTAAGCCATAAAGATCATTATACGTTCGTTGGTCAATAACAGTATTTTCATGGTCTAGCAGTTGCTGAAGTGTTATTACGCAGAATATGGCTATAACTGCGTAATTGGCTGCCGCCAGTGAAAATGGCCCGACAACTATCACGTATAGTCCAATCGCGTAGATTAAAATTGATAAATGGCCATAGTGGTTCCTGAAGCAAACAACAGGTTGTTATGAAAATTATAAGAATTCATGTGAACAGAAGTGACATTTTAAAGTAAACTCACAAGTATTTTCGAGGACCATCTAGCTGCCATATGTAGCCAGAGCAAACCGACAATGCTATTCCAGCTTCGAATGATGGATCTGTGTTGAGTTTTGTTTCATATCTAAAATGCAACATTAATATTAGTATACAAAAGTGGGACAGAAGTAAAAATAACACTAATATAAAGCGTCACTGGGTTGATATTCCATATTTTTGTAGGTTTTTCCAATCTAAAGTATCGGCCAAGCATGTCGCACACGCTATATAAAGAACCCGGAGTAGCCTGGCTCATTTTTTTTAGAATTTCCTCTTGTATTTATCTTTTGTAATTGAATTAATTTTCTTCAGCATTTCCTATCAAATCATTCTCCATACTTCACACAAATTAGCTACTACTGAAGCCCTATATTTTCAAGATAGAGGAAAAAAATATTCGTAATAATTATTTAACTTACTTGAAATTCCTCGCCCAAGCTAAGAGAGTAGGCAGATTCAGGAAAGTCGTCATTATCCAAAGCGAAAACATCAACATATGGAAGTTCAGATTACTAAGTTCTTCATCCTTAGCTTCAAGCGATTTCGTTGTTTTTGTCGGCTTCAAGCCCTCTCTTTCCAACTCGTTCAAGTTCCGCCATTTTATTTCTTCACCTTTTGCATTCGTTTGTTTTGGCTTTCGTCGGACGAGTCGGCAAAGTTTAGATGCAACTTTTGCAGACAGTTTGTAGATTAAATCCTCGAAGTAATCTTCGAACATTCTTGATATCTGCCGAAATGGATTTACTGTTATTAACTGTTACCAAGTAGGGAGTTCTCAGAGGCACGTCCGAACGTTATAAAATTATTGACACATGTCTACGTTCTGTAGTTATAACATTACACGGCTCAGGTTGCAATTAGAATTAGAAAATTTACAAATAAACTTCCGACTCGTTATGTAAAGAGTTATATTGTGTATTGCAGAGCCCCCAAGACGTGTGGCTATATAACCTATCTAAGAACCAAATCGATAAAAACGGCTTTCAAATTAAAAAAAACTGGATTAAAATTGGTTAGACTACTGTGTAGTTAGAAAATAATCCCGGTCGGTTGGACACATAATCTTACTGTGTAGTTAGATAATAATCCCGGTCGGTTCGACTCATAATCTTACTGTGAAGTTAGATAATAACCCCGGTCGGTTCGACTTACAATCTTACTGTGTAATTACACAATAATCCTGGTCGGTTCGACTGATAATCTTACTGTGTAGTTAGACAATAATTCCGGTCGGTTCAACTTATAATCTTACTGTGTAGTTAGACATTAATCCCGGCCGGTTCGGTTAATGAGCCCACTGTCTTAACTCACCATAAATGCATAGAAGGCTGCGCCGATGGCTAGCGAGGCGGCGCCACAGGACACGGGAACGGCGGCCACCAGCACAGCGCTCAGCACCAGGGGCACTCTCCGGAGAGCGTGCGCCACGCGCTCGCCCACACTCGTCCCTCCGCCCCAGAATATCCTAAGATTAGTATTCATAATAATAAGCCATTTATTTCCTAAAAGTTCATAAAACTTTCCATAGCAAATAATAAATTCATAGCAATGTCGGTCTGATATGAATTCATCTAATATTGGATGAATTCTTAACATTAATTTTGACTCTACTTATCTAAGTAGAGTCAACGTCAATCTATTACAATTATATAAAAAGACATAAAATCATATATAAATAATGACATAAAATCAGGTTCTTCTCTTAATCGTTTAAGAGACGACATCCAACGACAGTTGGATTTTTTTTTTAACTATAATATGTCATGAAAGATATGTTGCATGGAAACTGTTCATTTCATTGTTAAATAGATCCATTTTGAGTGTTTTTCTAAACATGTGTTGTTTGTCTCACATTTTTGATAGCGCGGATGTAAGCTTAAGCGTATGTACATCCGCTCTAGCTCTAGTTCCTTACGCTTACGACGGTACTAAAAACGGCTGCGACGCAAGATCCTTTTTGAGTGTTTTTCTAAACATGTGTTGTTTGTCTCACATTTTTGATAGCGCGGATGTAAGCTTAAGCGTATGTACATCCGCTCTAGCTCTAGTTCCTTACGCTTACGACGGTACTAAAAACGGCTGCGACGCAAGATCCTTTTTGAGTGTTTTTCTAAACATGTGTTGTTTGTCTCACATTTTTGATAGCGCGGATGTAAGCTTAAGCGTATGTACATCCGCTCTAGCTCTAGTTCCTTACGCTTACGACGGTACTAAAAACGGCTGCGACGTAAGATCCTTTTTGAGTGTTTTTCTAAACATGTGTTGTTTGTCTCACATTTTTGATAGCGCGGATGTAAGCTTAAGCGTATGTACATCCGCTCTAGCTCTAGTTCCTTACGCTTACGACGGTACTAAAAACGGCTGCGACGCAAGATCCTTTTTGAGTGTTTTTCTAAACATGTGTTGTTTGTCTCACATTTTTGATAGCGCGGATGTAAGCTTAAGCGTATGTACATCCGCTCTAGCTCTAGTTCCTTACGCTTACGACGGTACTAAAAACGGCTGCGACGCAAGATGTGCGGGTTCGTTTTCCGCTGAGGTACAAATGTTTGCATGTTCTGTAGATATATTTTCTTATAAGTCTGGGTGTCGTGGTACACCACGTTACTCATGATTCTTGATATATACACACACGACACAGGGAGTCCTAGTGTGGGGTCAGGACTACTTTGGCTGTTTATTTATTTATTTATATTACGTAAGAAAGTTACCTGAATATGAATCGGTCGAGTTGCGACGAGAAGGCCAGAGCGCACAGCACCCCCGCCATGAATACGTTGAGAAAGCCCAAAGCCACCATGTACGCAGGGAACACGAGTAGAGATCGAATCACCCACTGAATTTCGTTGTTCTCGAACGACATGTAATCCAGGAGGAACCAGAGGTAAGGGATTCGCCTGTAACAATGATCGTTTACTACGAGTATATTCTCAGATATTTTGGGTATTCAACTTGCCTCTATCAACTTTCAATAAGTATTGTATCTATCTAGGGCAAGCAGTGTTGTTCACTAAAGGACACGCCCTAATCCCATTGTTTTGTTATAGACTGCGCAGATTGACGTAAATCTTATTCTTATCTTATCCTGTAACTTTAGCGTGCGCTGTCGTCCAACTTGTTTTGAGGCATGCCTCTTCCTTCATGCATGGCATAACGCATGCAATGAGAAAATGCAAGTCGAAAGTGAAAGCGCTTATATATGGGCAAAGCATATTTTGTAAACATTTTCAGGCGAAACTACACCGTCTTGAACAATTCCGAAATATTTTCAAGATGGCGGAGCAAACGGCTTTCAAGTTTATATTTTACGGGCATTACGGGCAGACGATCTGAAGGCCGTGGCTTTGAATCCCGCAGTGCTCAAATGAATAGAATCTCTTAGCACTGCGTCGTTCATAGGTCGCCATTTTTTTTTAATTCAACTTTATTGGCAAACAAGCATACGGCCCACCTGTTGGTGAGCCGGTTGCAACACCAAAGGTACCCCTCGTGCGTTGCCGACATAACGGGTGAAAAGTCTTATGTGCCTGTAAATTCACTAATATTTAAGAGGTTTTCTTTTTATACACACCAGATAGCGATGAAAAGAATCTTCGTTAGCGGCACCACGTAGTACGGTTTTATCAATTCGCTGTTCAATGCGGCGTGTATAGAAAAACAGGTGCTTAAGTCGAAGAGATAGTAAATGTTACAAGCTGCCGCCAGTATTACAATGCCGACTATGTACGGAATCAGTAGCGTTGTGTAGTTCCGGACAAGTTGGGCCAGACTGTGATACCAGGACGCTGATATGCTGAAACACAAGACAATTTATGATCACAGAGAAGATAGCAAGTACTTTATGGAGAACACGGTGGGTGGTGTGTCCTCCATTAGCAAAAGGGAAGATCTTCCACCGATCAGGTGCATCAACCTGATCCAAAGTCAAAGTCAAAATTCATTTAATCATCAAAATTACAAGGATCACTTTGAAAAGTCGGTTTTATCTATTGCCTGTTCTTCCGCGACCAAGCCAGGAAAGAAAGGCAAGAAAACAAGGCTGGTTATTCTTTTTAATGATTCTTTTACAAAACAACGAGTTGCAACATTTTCAATTCCAAGAGTTTTTATCATCTAAATAATCAGATATTTTATAGTATAAAAGGCTAGTAGTAGTAGCATTTTTATAAAGTTGTTTTTAGTTACGTTAATATAATTGTTTTTAATTTGTTATAAAAACGCAAATTTGTCAATATTTGTATATCTCTTGGGAGTTTGTTATAAAAGCGTACACCTTGCCCTTTAAACGATTTACTAACTTTATGGAGTCTACAAGTGGCAACAGCTTGTTGTTTGTTGGAGGTATTATATATTAGGTTGGGGAAAAAGTCTTTTCGCATTATTGTATGTATGAACTTGTAATAAAATATCTTTGGCTATACTATTTGTATCTGGCTGGTTTTGGTATCATTAAAAGTTTAAATTTTAAAGAAGATAATTCCAAATTCAAATTAGGAAAATGTGTGATTTTTATTTGTTTTTCGTACTGTTAAGATGAGTGAATCTAATGAAGAAATTCGATACATTTTAAAATTTTACTACAAAAAAGGTAAAAATGCAACGCAAACCGCGAAAAAAATTTGCGATGTTTATGGACCTAGTGCAGTGTCTGTGAGAGTAGCACAAATTTGGTTTAAGCGTTTTCAATCCGGAAATTTTGATGTCAAAGATGCACGTCGCTCTGGTCGCCCTATTACGGATAAAATGGATGCCATTTTTGAAAAAGTGGAGCAAGATCGGCATATCAGTAGTTACGACGTAGCTGAAGAACTGGGAATTGACCACAAAACAGTTTTGGCGCATTTGAAAAAAACTGGGTACACAAAAAAGCTCGATATTTGGGTACCTCACGAGCTCACTGAAAGAAACCTAATGAACCGTGTTCTCATTTGTGATTCTTTATTACGACGTAATGAAACCGAACCATTTTTGAAGAAGCTGATAACTGGTGATGAAAAGTGGATCACGTACGACAAGAACGTGCGAAAAAGGTCGTGGTCAAAGGCCGGTCAGGCTTCACAGACTGTGGCGAAACCCGGGTTAACTCGCAACAAGGTGATGCTGTGTGTGTGGTGGGATTGGAAGGGCATTATTCATTATGAGCTGTTACCACCAGGCAGGACCATCGATTCTGAACTCTACTGCGAACAACTGATGAGATTAAAACAAGAAGTTGAGAGAAAGCGGCCGGAGTTAATCAACAGAAGGGGTGTGGTTTTTCATCATGATAACGCTAGACCTCACACATCTTTAGCCACTCAGCAAAAATTAAGAGAGTTTGGCTGGGATGTGTTAATGCATCCGCCGTATAGTCCTGACCTTGCACCTTCAGATTTCCACCTGTTTCGGTCTCTTCAGAATTCTTTAGGCAGTGTCAGGTTAACATCACGAGAGGACTGCCAAAACCACTTGTCGCGGTATTTTGAACAGAAGCCCCAAAGTTTTTATAGCAATGGGATCATGTCCCTGCCTACAAAATGGCAAAAAGTTATCGAACAAAATGGTACCTACATACTTTAGTTAAATGTAAATAAACTATATTAAAAAATGTTTTGAATTTTCTTAAAAAATGCGAAGAAACTTTTTCCCCAACCTATTATGTTAAAGTTGCGTGAAAACTTCGCTTGCGATCTAGACACTTCGATACGTGTGTATTGTCTTCGCAGTTCGTTGCACTTTGCTGTACGTTGCTGCTATATGACGTAGTCGAAATTAACTTTAAGCTTATTATAAGTAAACTATGTTCTTTATGAGTAATTCGATATCGTATTGTTCGTATTTATATCTCATCTTACCTCACAGCGAAAGAGCATCGAGGGTCCAGCAAAAGGGTAACTTTTACATACTCAGTCGTTGGTTCTCCTTTAGTGATGTTAGGATTGGTCTTGGAGAGTCTTAATTTCATTGGAGATGTTTTTAAATGCCTGCAACAATTTGTTTAAATTAACGATATGAAACAGCCACACTTTAGGGATGTGGCCTTTGCCAGTGGGCACACAGACCTAGGCGTCTAGACATATTTGTCTATCCCTAGATTTGTGTTCTCACGCTTAGTTTTCCTTTCATGCTAACGTACAAATTTATTTTCATACAATTCTGACTTGACCGCAGGCATTAACGCCAACAAAATTGGTATTTGTCTAAATCGCCTAAACAGTAAAAATTCATAAAACATTACAAAAAGGCTATAATTATATAAATGTACTGAAATGTTATGAAATTACCTTGCTGATTGTCATTGAGAGCACCTACATTAATAAATGGAAACTTAAAATATATTTGACTTTTTTTTTAAGTTATTATTTTGAAATGTGCCTTAAAGCAGTCAACGCATCAGGCGTTGCTGCCAAAGTCGTAATTTCACTAGTACGACCTCAGTGGTTTGGCAGGCGAGTTGCCGGCTTAGACGGGTTCGATTCCCGCCGCGGGACAAATGTTTGTAAGATGTGCAATTATTTGTCTCGGGTCTTGGTGTTTTCTTTGCATAATATGTATTTATTTACAAAAAAAGTATATAAGTATTATATCAGTCATATAGTTCCTATAACACAAGCTTTGCTTAGTTCGGGGCTAGATAATGCTGTGTGAAAAAATATCCAGCATTATTTCTTATGCGTTGCCTGCCTTAATGAGAAGATTGAAAAGTTTAATTTGCCAACTTATGATCCCTTGTGTATCTAATACTGAACAAAAACAAAACAAACACACTCACGACTGTCTTCCCCATGGTGGACATCCTCAGATACATACTCAGTGAGAAGATCTTTGAGGATACCAAGTAGGGGGTAGTCAGAGGCACGTCCAAACATTACATTTGGTACAAGCCCGCGTTTTGCAAGTTCAATTCATTCCACGAGACAGGTTGCAAAGCCATCGCCGCTTATTGGTACACTAACTGTTGGCACATGCCTTCGAATTTTTGGTTCTAGGACATGCCGGTTTGTTTACGATGTTTTCCTTCACCGTTTTGAGCACGTGTTAATGCGTATCAAATACTCACGTAAAATAATGGAAATACTCGTGATTCTTCGCCCACGGGACGTGAACTTCAGCCGACACATGATACTCCTTACAAATGCCAATCGGTTCAACATACAATAAGTATGCTTCGGGTAACGTACTGAATTCTTTCAACAGTATCTCGTAGTATAGACTCCCTTGCTCCGTCTGGTATAACACTTTGCGTTTCTTGCCGAAGGAGAATAATAAAGATGGCGGCGTTACTACGATCTGACGGGATGCGTGGTCGTTTATATCGACGTTAAGGATTATCTGAAAGTAATTCAGTATCTATATGAATAAAAATGAAATGTTGTTAGTTGGTAAGCGCATTACTTGAGAAAGGCTGGACCGATTTGTTTTTTTGTAAAAGGGTTTCCTGTGTCATGGGTACCAGGAACTACGAGTACCGTGGTACCACAACACCTGGACCCGGAACAAATAGCTGCAGAACAAGGAAATGTTTGTCCAGCATAGGGAATCGAACTTTGATCGACGAAGTAGGCGTTTCTAAAAGGTTTCTTGGTGGGCGAAACTTTGACAACCACGTCCGTCCAGTCAGGGTATTGCTTCTACAAATTGTGTAGATGTATCGGGGCAATGGTTAGGTAGAATTTTAGGGAGACCGAAGAGGGAACACACAGATTTAAAAAAAAAGTTGAACCGAGGTCCAAAATTGGAGGCTTACTGACCGGTTTCTTGGTGAGCGAAACTTTGACAACCACATTCGTCCAGTCAGGGTATTGCGTCTTCAATTGGTATAGATTTATCGTGGCAACGGTTAGGAAGGATTTAAGGGAGACAAAACCGGGAACGATAAAAAAAAAGTTGATCCAAGTTCCAACAGCGGGGGCATTACTAACCGGTTTCTTGGTGGGCAAACTTTGACAACCACATGCGTCCAGTCAGGGTATTGCTTCTTCAAATCGTGTAGATGTATCGTGGCAACGGTTAGGAAGGGTTTAAGGGAGACAAAACCGGGAACATACAGATTAAAAAAAAGTTGATCCAAGTTCCAACAGCGGGGGCATTACTAACCGGTTTCTTGGTAGGCGAAACTTTGACAACCACATGCGTCCAGTCAGGGTATTGCTTCTTCAAATCGTGTAGATGTATCGTGGCAAGCTTCCTCTTTCCGAAATCGTTAGCTGCACCCGTCCAGCGACTCAGTTGTGATAAGGATGATGCTTGTTTACTGGAATTAAACTCGTGCATAAATAACAAGAAAAGTTATAAATTATATCCTAGAGCTATATGTTTAGGGAGGGACGTATTCAGCTAGAGGTCGTAGATTTATGTCGGTAAAGAGTGAATCTTACCAATATCTATGCACGTTGAAGGTATACTTGGCGTTGCAGCCGAAAACCCATTCTTGGTCGTCAATATTGACGGCTTCGATCGCGACGAATCGATTCTGCGCAAAGTCCACCAGCCTCACCATCAGGTACGTCATTCTGAGAACAGACAATTCAAGATTTTAATTATCTATATATTAATAAAAAAGCTGAAGAGTTAGTTTGTGTTTTTGTTTCAACATGCTAATCTCTGAAACTACCAGTCGGATTTGAAAACTTATTTTTGTATTTGATATATACTCAGTGAGTAGATCTTTGAGGGTACCAAGTAAGGGGTGGTCAGAGACACGTCCAAACATTATATTTGGCACATGACCGCGTTTTTGCAAGTAGTTAGCGTTCCACGAGACAGGTTGCAAGCACATCGCTACATATTAGAACACTATCTGATATCACATGTCTTCGATTTTTTGGAGAAGGAGGATGGCCAACACACTACTACCCAAAGCCCTGAACCATTGGGAGAGGCCTTTGTCCAGCAGTAGTCTTCTACAGTCTGATGATGATGACCATTTAAATTCGTGTGTTATAAAAATAGCTAACCTTCACGCCAAAGGCCGTGATATTGCGCTTGCCAAATTCGGGGAAAGATTCGAAATGCCAACGAGTGTCATTACGAAGTGGTTCTTGTTTAAACCAACTTCAAAACATCTCTTTGGAGGTTCTTGATTCAATTGTATTTTTTTAATTGTTTGTTACCTGTCATTTATAAACCGATTTGGTAAATTATTTAAGAATAATATACTTCCTGGTTCCGTTTTTATCCAAATGCAGCTCTGATGATGAGATCAACGAGGAAATGAGAAAACTCCTCAAATTGGGGTGACGAAATTTCATTATGACTTTTTATCAATTTGCCGTTATTTAAAGTCGGTTTTGACATTTGATAACACGACATTACATTTGGTACATGCCCGCGTTTTGCTAGTTGCCGCTTATTGGAACACTAACTGTTGGCACATGCCTTCGAATTTTTGGTTCTAGGGCGAATATACCAATATATATAGGCCAATAGCATACGGCCCATTTGTTGGTAATAGGTTAACCGTAAACCGTAACCTAGCCGAAGCTTAAAACACCCGAGGCATCAATTGCGCGTTGCCGACCCTGAGTTGGCAACGCGCGAGTCGACCCTGAACCAGTGAAAAGTCTTCTGTGTCTGTAATTAGACCGGAACACAGCTTGCCATTAACGCTCAGCGGCAGAAATAGGGATGATAGTAATACTTCCCAGGACGAGCTCTTTCTTAAGAAGCTCTACTACTCCTAAAACATTTTCATTATGAAAGTGGTTATTGTTTGTACACAAAAGTACGTCGCTACAGATATGTTCTGTTCATAGCCACCCTGCCTTCACCTAAGCAGCCTGTCCATGGATTTTTTAATTTAATTTAATTCTATTTTTTAATTTGAAAAAAAAAATAGAATAATATTTTATTTTGTTATCTTGTGGTGTGCAATAAAGTATTTTAATTAATTCCCACTACTGTGCGGCGCAGCACTAAGCTGAGACGGGATATGTTTGGCCCACACGGCACAGATGGGTCATTAGACATCTCTCATTTGTCTCTGTGTTTTTGTAAATATCTAACAGTTACCTATTTTATTTATTTGTCCTTTCCGTGCTTTGTTATTGTGTCAAAAAGAAAACACTAAACCAAATTATTCTATTCTATATTATTCTATTATATAATATAGAGAAGCTCGTCCTTCAAGTTGTCGTTAGGGGGCGTGACTGAGCCACAACATCCATCAAATATTTCGCATTAAAAAAATGATAGTGGGATTATTCGTCATCAGCAACCTGTAGAAGTCCATTAATGGACACTGGCCTCCCCCAAAGAGTGCCACGCCGAAAGATTTTGGGCCACATTCATTCACCGATTTCCCGCAACCTTTCGGTCGTAAAATATTTAAAATCATCATCAAGGATAAGGTAAATTTATTTCGATTTCATGACACAACTCAAGTATGTATCTATAAATAAACTGATCATTCATTTCCTTCAGTTTTCTGGATTTCTGCCAAAACCTTTGCTACGATGTTTATTTTGTGGAACGCATCGATTTAATTTACTATATTTTAGTTTTAAAAATGATTTTTCCATACTTAATTTGACGTAGATAGATAGAAAATACAATACTGCAATACTTGATGAAAAACAATTAGGCGTATTTCATTTAAAAATAACTTGTGTAGTCTAAATTATTTACTAACTTATACTATATCAGTCATGTTGTTCCCATTTTAAAACCGCGAGACGTTTTTTTCGCTATCTATTGCAACGCCCTCGAGTGACTTAGGTCGATGAAACTTATCTAAAAACCATTCGTTTGCGAAGAAGCGCATCTAAGCCATCTAAGAGATAAATGGTGAAAGGCAAGCAAACAACCTCTTACGTCATTTACTCACTGTAGGTAACTTTTGTAGGTAACTCACTTACTCACTTTTCAATCCCCGGCCGAGTTATTTGATAGTTCCTTCGGTTGTCTTCATACCAGAATGCATCATCTACCATCGACGCGTTTCGAAGAAGACTTTTTCGAACCAGAGTAGTTGCACGGTTGGCCTGGGAAAACATAGAGTTGTTTAACCTATGTACCTAGGCAAAGGTCAGGCCTAGGCAGAAGCCGTAGGCAGAAGCTAGTGTCTAATACTTACAACAAAGAAGTGTTCCGCCTTGCCCTTCACGATTTGCATGTCTTCAACAATCTGCTGCGTGCGCGGATCAACCAATGAGAAAAGGTATTTGTTGATGACCATCACCATTTGCTTGCACCAGACGATGCAGACGTGGTCCGGGGAAACCCAAGAGCCCGGCACTGCTGTTGTCTAGAAATAAATAATAAATAATATTGAACATTTTCACACAGAATCTAGCCCCAAACTAAGCAGAGCTTGTATTATGGGAACTACATACTACTTAGATATTTTAATACCTACATAATTAAACATAGAAAACACCCAGACCCGAAACAAATATTTGCAGAACATACAAACTTTATTCCCGCGACGGGAATCGAACCCGCAACCTTCTGCGTCTCAGGCGGGCTTTCGCCCACTGCGCCACAGAGGTCGGTGTTGATAGTTTTGAAACCTCGTGGATAGCCGTGTTGGCCTTGTAGGCTGTACCCCAATTTCCGATCCGAAGGTCGCGGATTCATACCCACGACGTGCACCAATGTGTTTTTTGAAATGTTGTGCGCTTAACACTTGCTCAAAATAGTAAAGGATAACATCGTGAGGAAACCGGCATGACCAAACATTCAAAGGCATGTGCCATCAGTTAGTGTTCGTTAAGCGGCGATGGGCTTGCTACCTGTCACGTGGAATGCTAACTAACAAGCTGCCTCTTACTTGGTATACTCACAGATCTGCGTACTGAGTATGTATCTGAGGATCTCGATCAAAGGGATTACAGTCGTGAGCGTGTTTGTTTGTTTATTATTTTTTAACCCCGACGTGTTTTGTGTCATCTATTACAGCGCCCCTTAGAGTGTTGTGTCGATATTCATACAAATCGGAAAACTATCATTCATATTGTGAAACGGGAAACCGGCAAGAGTGGCGTGTCGAGAGGAGGTCTATGCCTGGCAGTTGATAAATATGAGCTGATAAGATAGCTAAATAGATTATAAAACGGTAATAATACCGATACGTACGGTACGTGAAAATTCCCTAGCGAGTCTACGGTAGGCCCTTAGTAGAGGACTATTTCGTCCCCCTTACTTAATCAGTAGGGGGACGAAAGGAGGAGGCGTTATCAATTCGGCTGTATGTTACGCGACAATTGTGAACCGATTTTAATGATACTTTTTTAATGGGTGGTCAATACTTAAAGGGTGCATATACATTTTATGAAAAAAAATACCAACTCCAATGGGTAAAAAAATGGGTGATGAAATTGCATATTGGACTTTTTATCGATTTCCCGTTATTCGAAGTCGATTTATTGACATTTAATGTCTTATAAATTATAATTGTTAATTGAATGATAGATTCATTCAATTAACAATTATTATTTTCGGTCAGTGTTTTTTTTAATTACTTATTATTTTTTCTGTTTGTGTAGATAGAACCATTTACCTACCTACTTACCTAGCCATGCATGTTACTCTCAACGCATCTTAGTACCTACTTATGTTAAGTAGCATAAGAATATTGTGATTTTTCAGAAAAAGATATTTTTTTATATGAATGAATGATCTTAAACTGTGGGATTTCCATCGGCTAAGCCGTTTCGGATATAAATGGTAGCAGATAAACAAACAACCCCTTACATCAAACGCATATACGAGCTTCATATGGTGCGGGTAATTAAATGGAGAAAGTCTACATTATCATTATATTGCTTATCTATTAAGCATGTCACCTACTTATTCGCTCGTATGTAATCAATGTTATATCATTATCAGTTTAAGATAATAAATAAATAATGAATAATGCTGGTCACTTTTAAATTTTTCACACAGCATCATCTAGCCCCAAAGTAAGCAGAGCTTGTGTTATGGGAACTGGATGACTGATATTGATTCCAAAAAACCGCATTTTAATCGGATAAGCCGTTTCGGAGATAAATGTCGTCAACCAAATATACACGGCCAATTTTTTTTTAATGCGTACTTATACACATCGAACCAACCTAAGGCTTGTGACGGATTATCTTTTTTTATTTTATGACGAGATAAACAGGCATACGGCTCACCTGATGAAAAACGGTTATATCTCTAATAGGCATCTGCAACACCTTGGCATTGTCTGATCTGACTATTTTTCATTATTTTATCTGCGAGCTATATCAACCCCAGAAAACATTAGCAAATCAAATTCTTACCAATGCACTATTGCATATATATATGCGTGTATTGTTTTTATTACGTAACTACTCCGATACGCGTCCAAAAAAACCCAAATACAACGCAACAAATGCAACGGATTTCACATCCTCAAAGGATTATCTGAGAGTGTTCTAGTAATCTAGCCCAGCAAGCAATAGTAATTCTTACCAATGCACTGATGTAAGCGTGTTTATACGACGTCAAACCAGATGGTACATGTACATCTCTCGGTCCATTCCCAAAACTGATTAGCACTTTTCTGCCAGCTAGTTTCGAGCAACCATTCACATTCATATTCCAATCAGTTATCATATTGCGGTAGAATTTGTCATGATCCCTGTCAAAAAGTATCACAGGGGCTTCTAGGGGTGCGGCCAAAGCTATGGCTATTCTAGTATTGTGGAGGGTCTCATTATGTGCTAGGAGAGAGGTTGCTACCACACCTCCCTGTAAATTTAAAAAATAATTAATAAACACCCATCACAACAGGACACTCTCGATAAAATATATGAAGCAACCGCGTCGTAATTACAGCAACCTATGCAGGTTTCCACATACGTAGTTAATACCTGCGATACCTGCAGAATATGCAAAGTATTTGTCCCGTAGCGGGAATCAAACCCACATCTCTGCGTCTCGGCTGGCTACTCGCCCGCCGCACCTAAAAGGTCGTCAAGATAAAATTCAATTCAATATTTTTTATCTCCGACATTATTATTACACGATATTAACTCAAATAAAAGTTTAGTACTGTCCATAATAGAGAATACACAAATAGTCCATATTCAGTCATCCCGTGACCACGGCTGTTGCAGTCGCGTCGGAAAAATAATAAAGGTAAATGCGATAGACTCGTAAAACTGCTAATTATGTTTTCTAATCGCGAAAGTTTGCAAAATACCACATTGACATTATCATATAAACTAAAACTTCATTCCTTCTAGATACGAGGTACATAGAGCCACTGCATTTACCAGTGCACAACATGCTCTCTCGTCCATGAAGGCACAGTCAATAAGTAAATTTTCACAAAAATTGCAAAGCCCTGACTTCTTTTTCCAACATCGATTGCAGCGTCGCTAGCGACTTGTGGCGGGCGGTAGACTTAGATAAGAACCAGCCTTAAATTCGATAAGCCGTTTCAGAGATAGATAGAACAAAGAAACACACAAACAACCTCCGACTCCTGTCATCACGGGTAAAAAATAACCCTCTTCGTAGAATTAATAAAACCGGCCAAGTGCGAAAGGAACTTGTGCCCTAGGATTCCGCATCAACACACAATAAAAACACGAATGCACATGTGTTATAAGTCGGTATAGCGGTGTGTGTGGTAGTGTGCGCGATTAGTACACACTACCACACACATTTGACAATCGCCGTTCGGTGATCGCCATTGCCACCGCGTCAGTTCTACCGAGCTTAACAGGATAACCGATTTTTTTTGATAAAACTTTACCATAGAATGGCCGATGATAATGACATGCTTGGGTACACTTTTAGTGTACTTATTGGCCGAGTATAGATCCAATATTTTTTTAATACTTCTAGCTGCAAACTCCACTTGTTCACGAAGAGTTCCACCATACATTGCCGTCAGCTCTTCATTGTAGCTAACTGAGAAAAAAACACAGGATTATACCCCACACCCTACCCAACTGGCATAATTTTATACATAGCCCCGACCCCACACTAGGATTCCCTGTGTCGTGGATATCGGAAACTACGAATACCATAATACCACGACACCAGACCCGGAACAAATATCTGCTGGATATGCAAACAATTGTTCCGCGCAGCGGAAACAGAACCACTTTCTTTTAACGCCGACATAAAGTGGTTGTTGTCTAAGGGGCCTCATCAGCCGGTCTAGTTCCAATGCTGGGCAAAGTCTCATCTCAGGAAATGCACAATGTTCTGATTGCATATTGCCGTCCCTTAAGTAAACACCCAACAGGCGCATACAAATGCATATTTAATTGTATCTAAAATATACACTTCTTATCAAAAAAATCTAAACACTATTAACATTCTCTTTAAGGCGACAAATAATAAAAAAACATTAAAAAAAAAATGTTTTTTAGGGAGTGTAATAGAGTTACAAATCTGTTTTTTATTACGTGAAAAAAAAAAAATTGAAGAAAAACGGAATTCAAGAAGAATGGAATATCATTTCACAAGTGACAGTTTTGATTTACATCCAATCCATGAAGAACAGTATGGATGCATTCATAAGGGCCCGGGGAGGGAATAAAAATTATTGAATTAATAGCACTTAAACTTTTTAAAAGTGTTTTGTTTATCACTGCTGTTTTGTAAATCTGCATACAGGTTAGAAGTGACTTGTTAAAAATGACAAAAAGCATAAGAAGATTTAATTTGAATTTGGAACATTAACATAGGGAATTCGAAACCTTGTACTACCTACGGTTATATGACATTTTATTTTTTTCCATATAATACATTATTTTTAATAATAAATTAGAAACATAAACTTGAGAAGTGTTTATATTTTTTTATGAGAAGTGTATAAGTAGTATATCAGTCATGTATGTAGAAGAGTTCTAAAAATTACCACTTATTGGATGACAGTGTAGGAAGGCCCAATGGACTAATGTCATAAAGGTTGCGGATCGGTGGATGGAGGTAGCTCAAGATCGTTCGTCAAGGCACTTTGGGGAAGGCCTAAGACCAGCAGTTGACTTCTACAGGCTGTTGATGTCGAAACTTACTTGTGAAAAAGTCGAAATGAAATTCATTGCCCTTCGACAGGGCTTTTCGTAGCGCTACAGACGCTAAGGAGCGAGTCTGCATATGGCTGCCGGCATTCCCAGGCAGGAAGAGCACTGGTATGCCATCAAACCTGAATTTAAGAGATGTTGTTAGGTATTTCATCATAATTTTGGCCTTTGATATCAATGAAAGATACTTTTGGTTTGATCAGGTAGGAATTGTGTCAGCTTGTGGTTTAGGAAATTAAGGATTTGAAAATCTGGGTTTTAATAGATTCTCTAGGCATACTGTGTAACTTGTAAATTGTATTAGTAGAGATCCTTGTGAAAGGCTCGTTCAGGGAAGTACTACCACTGTAAGTACCTATTTCTGCCGCTAAGCAGCAATGCTCGCATTGCTGTGTTCCGGTTTGAAGTGGGTGCCAGTGAAATTACAGGCACATGCGAGTTTTCCCCTGTTCCAGATCGGCAATGTCCCATAGGTTACGGTAACTGCTTGCCAACAAGTGCTAGTTTACCACTTTAGACCACTGTTTACACAATAATACAATGTGGGGAATGCTGATGGTTGACATCTTTGAAGCAACTTTTTTTTAGATATACCTTGTGTTAAGCTTTGTGTCTTGACAGGTTAATTAAGAATACATACCTCATTTTTCTAGCCTTTTCTGTTAATCTTCCTTCACTATATGCATACAAACCATATGCAGGGTAATCAATGTTATCTTTGAAATGAATGCGCTAAAAAAATAAAAAAAACACAATGTGGAATTTTAAAAATGAAAATAAATCATCACATTTTTATTAATTATGATACATTTTAAATTCAAACAAACAACTCCTCATTCAATCTTAGTCTGAGGGAGGTTCTCTATTCGGGGTAACATGTATTTTTTTATGTGTAGATTGATTACTTTGTGATGGTTGGTCCAATGAATGGTTTTTTTTGTCATTTAGATCACACCCATTCATGGACCAGTAAAATTTTATAATCAGTAATCTTAATCTTTCCTTAATCCAGTAATCTTTTTCAACAGGTAAATTTCAAACATTAAACTGTTGGTACATATAGTTTTAGAGACAAGTTATGGCAAGAGATATCATGTCACCAAATATTTAGAGATGATTAGTTGGAGTGGTCCCATTAACAATTTGATTAAAATCAAATAAGTTTAAAAAAAATCTTGAACACAAATCTCACTTGAGAATTGATGAATAGGTAATTTTTTTATGATACATTTATCCATATAAAAGATGGTTTTTTGAAAAGATAAATTATCTGTCAGTCCCACTTGCATGATGCAGGGTCAAGACCGGTTAAACCTATGTTGTGATATAAATCCATGATTATGCAGCACAAACAGACCTGCACACAGTAAATCAACTACGAGGTAATTTGTAACTTGGCTCTGGGTCATGCAAGAGGCACTTAGTATAGAAAAACATAACAAATATACTTTTCATTTTCAGAATATTTGACTTTTTGGGACAAAAATCTAATTTAAGTCACACAGGATCGAAGAATTATATGGAAATCCTAAAAACAAAGTCTCCAGACAGGCCAGATACATTATACAATATGACGAGTTTTACAGAAAATATTAATTTAATATTATGTATTAAGTACCTACTACAATTTGTATGAACTAGCTAAAATGAGTGTTATTACTTACGACGAACTGTGGATATTCGTACATGTACGTCATGTCACAATAATTCGTTTTATCACTAAAATGCAAATTCAAAACGCCGAGAAGAAATCCTAATACACAGAAGAGCGATGTAATTTGAAGTAAGCTGATACGAATATACGAAAATATCTCCATCGTGTACCTAGTTTTCCACAAATTGTAATTTTTTTAAATATTTAATAACTTTAACGACTTTTTAATAAACAATTCCATTACTAATTAAAAAATTGATCGAAATCAAAAATTAACACAAATAAGACGTCGTCCGTCTTCCATCTCACTCAATTTATTAATAATGTTATTGTTTTTGTGGCTGTGGCTATTTCAGTCTCCCTTCGTCTTGGTCGATTACACTTCGACTTGTTTTGAAGTCGGGTAAAAATCGAATTTAAGGTTCATTTCTCTAACCTCAACTTCGGGAGTATCTGCTCCCGAATCTTTGAGCATGCAACGCAGCATTGTTTTGGATGCCATCCTAGCTTGCAGGGTATTCCAGCAGTGGCGATACGTTGGTCAGTTATTCGGCTACGGTGGTCAATTCCCATACTACAAGTTCTGCTTAGTTTGGGGCTAGATGATGGTGTGAAAAATGTCCAGCATTATTTATTTATTTATACATTAAGTGAACTATATCTATGATTTAAAATTGAAATAGCCACGCCACGCACGGCCGGTTTGTTTTGTTTGTTCTTGTTTGTCGGTTTGTCGCATACGGTGTTTTAATTGCCGATTTTCCTCGAACTGTGGTAGAAAAGAAAACAATTCACTTCAGTCAGTCTCGTTAAAGGCGCTAATCAATCACCTAACAATTAATTTCACGGTAACTTTCAAGCTAAAAGGCACTAGACACACTGAAAAATGAATCTGACGATGGAAAACTTTATCATTTTATGGAATATAATAACATTTATCATCGTAGCCCGTGTTGTGACATTAATTCTAAGAATTTACACATCAGAATGCAGTTTAGTCAATGAGGGACCTGCATTCAAAACTCTACTATGCATTGGATCAGGTGGTCACACAACCGAGCTGTTGAGGATTACTAAAAGATTGGATCTGGACAAATACAATCCTCGGTTGTACATAGTAGCGCAAAATGACAGCAGTAGTGAAACTAAGATTCGCAGGGCTGAACATGGACGAAAAGATTTCTCTATAAAAAAGATCCCAAGAAGCAGGAATGTGAATCAGTCTTTCCGGTCTTCCATCAAAACTACTTTTAATGCAACCATTCGCTCCTTACCTATTCTTCTCCGCTTCAAGCCAAATGTAATACTATGCAATGGGCCAGGCACCTGTGTTCCTATCTGTGTTGTTGCATTTATACTGCGTTGCCTGTTCATCTCTAATTGTAGAATAATCTTCATTGAAAGTATATGCAGAGTACGATCATTGTCACTTACAGGTAGCATCATGCAATATTTTGCTGATGTTTTTGTTGTGCAATGGCCACAATTGAATGATGTTTGTTTTCGAGCCAATTATTTCGGCAGGCTTACATAAATAACTATAATTTTAAGCAAGCATTATAGTAGGGCCCAAGACTTGCTGGCGTTGGCAGAACAAACATAGATAATGCAGATGTGCTCACATTAAAGGTTCATGACCTTGTTCCTACCAGAAATATCCATCCATATGTCACCTGCCCATCACTAGCATTTACTCACCTTTGGTAGTATAGTAACTGTTTTTATGTAGGTAGTATAACTGCCTAAAAGGTAGAGGGTGGTTAGACACCCTCACTTTCTTTACAGCTTCCTTGCGGACTATATGATTCTCATATATATATTGTGTTTCTGGTGATAATCCAACACAATATTAACAAAAAGCAACTTAGGTTGGTTATGGTCATACCGATAACAAGTCTTGGATACTACTAGGTACTTGGTTTTTGATGTTTGAAATAAAAATAAGTAGTAACTTGGAAAAGTGTATAATCTATAGTTTTAGGGAGATCAGTACACAAATATTCACATTTAACTTCGTAAACATAAGGCAGCATACAGATCTAACTTTGGCTCTCACAATGTTGTTAAAATAAGCGACCAGTCATATTCAAGAAAGTTACTTCAATTGTTGTTTCTTTCTCTTAGTGATACTTGTGTCAACATGAGTTTTCAAATTAATGCTACCCAGCATTAATTTGAAAATTACTACAGAAGTTATATTATTCCTTACAATCAATGAGTTAGATCATAATAATATGTAAACCCAGCATCATACAAGTGGGCTAACTATATCTAAAACCGCTCCCACACAAATGACATTCCTTGCAATCTCACAGTATGTCCAAATGCAGTGTGAAGGAGGGCATCAACTACTTAGAGACAACAAAAGCAGTTTTTTAAAATATGGCTGGATTTTTTTGTCAAATTCTTTATTCTTGTGAAACTTGATTGTAAAACAATGTTTTTATTTGGTAAAAAGCTATCATATGTTCAACAAATTGTGAGATATACTAGCTAACTTATAAGACAAAATGTATTAAAAGTAGTTTCTCATCAATGTACCTAGTAATTATTTAAATAAAATAATACAATATAAATTCCAATAAAAGATTTTCATTTGCATCTTGAAAACAGAGTAAGTACCATTTTTACCTAATTCTAATAATTAACATAAAAAGTGGTGTTGTAGTGTATGTTAAGTAATAAATAACATACACTATATTTATTAGCTAAAATTGCAAGTTGGTAAAGTCTCACTAAGTACAATAATTTTACCCAGATAGGCATTTATCTTAACACCTCTTAAATTTATAAAGGCACAATCATTTTAAAAGCAGACATTATCATGGTCTTGTTCAAAGTTAAGTACAATAATTAAAAGATTGCTATTACATGTACATACATTTTTATACCTGTAAATATCCTGATAAATTTAAACAAACAGCCATGACCAAATTTGAATGACCTCAATTTAAGGTAAGATTTTTTTGCTATTGTGTGTCACCAAATTATACCATGTATTCCATTATCTATCTAAAAGATAACATTATATTGTTCTGATATTGTTAACCTTTAAGACCTAACAAAAACCCACAAAAACAATGAACAGGACAAGCTAATTTGTAAACAAATCAGTCTTAGAACTAGGTATTCAATTCATTTGCATTTATTACTTTTATGAATAACTCTCCCTAGGTAGCTTAATTCAACACTGGATTCTTTGATAATTTAAAACCTTAGGATAAAAACTTGCATTTCTAGGACACTGATTGTTTTAAACTTAATATCTTGGGTTGATACTATACTATCTTAGTAAAATTTTACTGTAAACTACAGAAAAGAACTAAGCATTATCAGTTGATTTTGTATGTACAAAACCAACACCCATCAATAAAACTATCCCTTAAATTTGAGAGAAATATCAATATTGCTCACAAATCATTCCATTAGGCACATCCGAGAATACTATACCAATAAATGACTATACATAAGTACAAAAGGAAGATTTAGGTTTTTCTTACACATGTAGTTTCACTCCAGAATACTGGTCTCATGGTTTAGTATTGTCAACAGTATCAACGGATTGGTTACTGGTTTCTTGCTTCGCATTGTCATCAGTTCCTTCTATTCGAAACTTTTCATCTCCAATAAGGTACATGGCTTCATCATATGTCGGGGGTGCTGGTTCAGAACTGGACGGTTCTGGTTTACTGACTGAGGGGTTTGATATCAGGGGGTTCGGTATAAGGGCATCATATGAGGGAGGTAATGTAGCACTGGACGCCGTTCTAGGCACGCCACCATATGATTGCTCCTGGACGCTAGCCAAATCCTGAAAAGTAATAATGTTGAAGTCAAAATTAATTTATTTATTAAAATCACAAGGAGAACTTTGAAACATTGAATTAATCTACTGCCTGTTCTTCCACAACCAAGCCAGTAAAGAAAACAAGGCTGGTTATTCTTTTTAATGATCTATTTACAAAACAATAGGTACCAAAATTTTACATAGTCCTGAACTCACACTAGGAGGATTTCCAGTGTTGTGGGTACAAGGAAGTAAGAGTAACATGGTAGGTACCACAACACCCACCCACTTTTGACAAATATCTAAAGAACATTGATTCTGCAGCAGGAATCAAACCCGCACCTCTTGCGTATCACCCAGCTTGGGCCATCGCAACACTGAGGATGTTATTTTAGTGTTAAATAGATGAGATTTGCAAAACTTAAAAATTTGGCTTACTACCACAATTTGCAAATGATATGAGGCTATTTTAGCAACTCTTCAATATGAACACGGCATGCAATCATACTCAAAGGTAATGGTAGACTGTGGGAGGCATGATGAAGTGCTTATAAAATTATTTTCACAAAATATTTATTTAAATTTAAAATCTTGACGTGTTTTGTATTAGAATCACAAATTTATCCCCATTTCTCTTTCCTGCTAATCATCAGCTATTGCGCTAGCGCCAAATGGACACACTAGTTGTGCTAGTGTTGTACTTAGTGATAGTGTTTTTGTATTTTATTGTGCTGTTTGTTTATTGTAAATTCTTTAGTGTAATTTGCTATTACAGTGTTCCTTTAATGTACAATTGGACTTTATTATTTTATCCCGAACCCTAGCTCTTAACATCCCTCTTTTTTCATCAGGAGTTAAATATAGTAGAAAAAGAAAGAGTTCTTAATAAATTTGGACTAAAACTTCACTCTATTTATGGCATAATCAGCCAACGCATTGCTGATTAGAAGCAAACCTTCACATTTTACCCGGCATGAAGTCCCACTGAATCTGAATTTTTGGGGTAAATTTAAATTCAATTGAAACAACTTACGAGATAGACAGAGGAGCAGGCGGTGGATGGAACCGATGTTTCAAAGTGATCCTTGTGATTTTGATGAATAAATGTATTTGGACTTTGACTTTGATCACAGAATTTTTAAATCATGTTTACTAGTCTCAAAATAAAAATAAAGACAAAATTAACATTATGGTTACTGAATTGACATGTTGTAAACTCAGAGTAAATTCTAATGAGTGTATGATATCAATGCACTGTTTCAAAATGTTTACAAATTCTGTTTTTGAATGACTTCACCTCGGTGAAGTCTCGGTGTGTGGTAGTACAAACTACCAGACATCACAATATCTGGTAGTTTGCGCTACCAGACCGAACCGCTATTTATGAACCAAACTACCAGTTTGCCTTGTTGATATTTCATATGTAAATACAAGCATACAACTCACCCTGATAATTGCTCTCTGATGAAGAAGCATTTGAATAACACTTTTCCTCCTTAAATATAGCATACTCTTGACTGCAACCATCATACCAGAGCATATAAATATAGGTCCCACTAGCCACATGTGACCTAGGCTGCTCAAAATGTATCCATCTGCATCCCCCAAGGCTAAAACTGTGATGACGGTGCCGACAGAAAATAACACCATAGAAAGAACGAAGTAGGAGTAACTTGTACAATCACATCTGCCGAATCTTTGATCTTCATCGAAATCGTAGTCACGCTGTCGTAATCGATGTAAACGTTGTCTAATAAACGGGCTATCGAATACGGTAGCCATGTTTTGATTAAAACAGCAATACAATTTTATTTAGTTCCAACACTTCACCATGTGGTCATAACAACAAATCATGAACTCCTTTTTATACGTGAAAACAAAGTTAATTTTAGCTCAAATTAACTTAAATTATTGTAGTGCAGACGAAAAACACAAAACAAAAAAAAAGAAAGACAACAAAACTTCTTGTTCATGACCACAGACTAGAATAGTAATCACAGGTTAGTTAGAGATACTCTAGTAATAGATGTATAATGCTTTAGCATCCAGTCTGTGGATGGATAATATCCAGTGCTGCCAACCGGGTCATGTCAAAAGTTACCTAAAATATATATAAAAGTACATAACCTTTTGGTTGTGTTGTTTGCCCCTGTTTTTACTCCTACCTACCTACTGTGAAAGAATGGAATAAAACTAGGTAATAACGCCACAAAACTAGCTAGCGGTAGGCACTCAAATTTGCCCCCGATGTGGTCGAAGTGTAGAAGACCGTTAATGATGCTGTTATCCATTAATCTATGTCTATGCCATTGTCAAAGCTTTAAAAACTTCAGTGTCATATGGTCTGTAGTATCGGCCTTGGCCTTCCCGACCGTTCCGAATTTACTCAGCCACTATATCTAGGTAGTTGTTTTCAAGTAGTAATGAAATGAAGTGAAGTCAGCCCCGAAAAGGCACAGATAAAAAAATTGCATCGTCGTCGCAGACTTTCAAAGGTTTTTCACATTTATATTTCAGTTTTTGTTGCTTGATTGTTTTTGTAGATTTTTATTGGATGATTAAATTGAGGAATTCATTGTTTTCCATTCTATTATTATAGCTTAATCGGGCTTTGAAATTGGAACTAGATTGCAAAAGAGATGGCCTGGAAAGTTTACTTGTGTGTCGCAGTTTTCGGAGTTATCGGTGAGTTTCCTGTACTAGAGGTGATACCAGAAGATTTTCTTTTATTTAAACGCACTAATTCAATGTTGAATGTGAACAAGAAAACTAAGGTAGATGGAAAAAAAAGTTGCCTATGCTATTGACAAAGCAGGCATCTGGATTACTACATACTCACTGACCACATTATAGTAAATATTTACCTACTTATCAGTTAATAATAGATTAAAAATATGTAGTTATGTGTCTTCCACCATGTAGGTACTCCTGCTATTTATAGTAAAATTATAAGATAGAGTGTGTGTTCGAAACCCGTCAAGCACAAATGGATTTTTCCAACATGACAATTGTATGTGCACAATGTTATGTTTTTAAACTGAAGGAAAACATTGTCAGGAAATTGCCATTTTTCAGTAGGTACTAAATATTTGCATATATTTATTCCACCATTGGTCACTAGGGACTCTTTAGGGCCAACATACCTAAACATGGTCAGATCACTGGCCTAATGCAGGATGACCAAGAAAAAAATGGTGACATAAAGAGGAAGAATTTTATGACACCCTCGATGGGATTGCAGGAGAGCAGGCTGATACAACACAAAAGGTGCAAGTTTGATTCTCCCGCTGCGGAAAAATGTTAGCTTGTTCTGTAGATATTTGTATAGATGTTGTGGTACTGATACCTATGACACAGGGAATCCAAGTCTGGGGTCAGCACTATGTGTGTGTTTATTATTATTATTATCTTTGTAAATAAATAAATATGAAATATGAATGACAGGTTGTTTAACCACCTGATAATGTTTCAGATGTATCATCAATGTCAGTGACTCTCAGCAAAGTGGGAAAGACAGTACGTGGCTCAAACATCACATTCACAGCAACTGTTGATGGATATGACAATCCTAGAGATAAACTAAAATTTATGTTTCATGACAATGCCATACCGCAACATGAACATTCGGTAAATATCCTCATTCCTATACTCTGCATACAGCCTGATCATCGCTAGATTTAAGAGCTGTGATCTTGTCAATGCAACTGATGCAATTTCCTCCATTTATTATTTTCCATGGCAGTGTGAGTTGAGTGAGCAGTCAAATGAGGGTTGGCTGGTATGATCACAAAATAAATGATACTACCTACTATGTAGTATTATTATTTTGTGTATTTTAGTATTATGTATTATGTAGTTTGTATACATTGTTGATTCCAAATAAAACTGTGGCAATGGTTTGAGAGCCTTCAGTATTTGACAGAATTCTAAGCTGTCAGTCTGTGTAATGAATGGCCCTATAAGGGTAGAAAGAGGTGTCTAATGTGCCTCCTAGTAACTCCAAGCACAGTTATGTTAATGGTTTCAAAATATTAAAACCGCTATTTATGTTCGTTCTATTGCTAAAAACTATCTGAGAAAATAAAGATTGCACTTTTCAATCAGATAAGCTGTTGCAGAGATAAAATTACCGACAAACAATCAAACATCCAAACAATGCATGTGTATGAGCTCCTTACCTACATCATGGGTAAAAATGACAAAAACTTGGAACTTAAAATTTTTTGTCCCTAACATACCTTATTTTAGTTTGTTCTCATAGAAGCCTAGGCTAGAAACAAGTTTTCATGTTATGCTTAAAATTAATTTCCATCAATGTTTGCTAGCAAAACAAAACTATTATATTGCTAGCAAAACATCTGTTTAAATTGTTGGCAGCGTTAATAGCAAAGCCAATGCTAACTTGGATAATTTAAATAAAATATCTCCAAGGAAGATTCCTTGGAGATATTTTATTTAAATTAACAAAAAAAAACCATAGATCACAGATGGGATCTATGTTTTTTGTTGTTATGACGAGACATACAGGCATACTGCCCACCTGAAAGCGGTTACTGTCGCTTATTGACATCTGCAACATCTAGGGCATTGGACTCTACACTCCTGCTCACACATTTTCTAAAGTTACCAATGAAATAATGCTGCTTCTTGAATAATATCATACACAGTTAAATGAATAAGGAACATGCTATTTTTAGTTATGTTTGCAACAATATTTCTTCTCATTTACTGATAAGGGCGAAAATAGTGTTTCATTAAAAATGTACTTCCTTCATACATTGTATTAATCTCTAAGCTTATAAATTACTTTGTCTGACTGACTGACTGATCTGTCAATGCAAAGCCAAAACTAGAATGCTAAAATTTGGAACATAGGTTTATTTTATAACGTAAGCATGTACTAAGAAACGATTTTGGAAATTTTCTCTTCAGGTGGGGGAAATGAGGGAGGAACTTTGTATGAAAGTCTTTGCTCTTTAATATTAAATAAAGCTGGATATTTTTTCATACTGGATCATCTAGCTCCAAAGTAAGCAGAGCTTGTGTTATGGGAACTGATATACTACTTATATATATATATATATTTGTAAATACATACATTTTATACATACAAAAAACACCCAGGCCCAAGACAAATATTTGTAGATCATACAAATATTTGTCCCTCGGTGGGAATCGAACCCGCAAGGCTCGCCTGAGACGCAGAAGGCGTCTCAGGCGAGCCTTCGCCCACTGCGCCACAGAGGTTTTTAGAAACATAATAATAAATTTGACTAA
Source organism: Perizoma affinitatum (assembly GCA_961405105.1). Classification (NCBI taxonomy): domain Eukaryota; kingdom Metazoa; phylum Arthropoda; class Insecta; order Lepidoptera; family Geometridae; genus Perizoma; species Perizoma affinitatum. The sequence goes on from OY560199.1 coordinate 5,798,012, forward strand.
TAAGCATAAAAAAATAATGACGTTATTCAGAGTTTTTGGAAAACGGGGGGAAAGTGTGTATGGAGGGTATCGTTTTTTTAAATAATATTAAAGATAATTGGAATTGTAGTAATAAAAAATAATGACGTGTTTGGGGGTTTTTAGAGTTTTACATTTTAAGTGGGGCTGGTACCTAGTTAAAAGTTAGTATGGGAGGGGAGTATAATTTAAAAAAAAAACACGATTCCACGCTTGCATAGCCCCAGGCAACAGCTAGTTTGTTACATAAAAAACTCGATGATAAGTGGTAACGCTGTTGTCAAATGTGTAAACCATGGAAGGCCTCTTCTAAAACACCAAAGGCCCCTAAGGTTGCCTTACAAGCAAGTATTGAACTTAATAAATGTTACTTAACCTAATGGTTATTTAGGGTAACTTTTTTAATTACGGGAATTATCAAGATTTTATAATAACCCAAAATGTATCTACCTCGGCGGGGATCGAACCCTCTACCTCTCAGCTGCATACCAAGCTGTTGTAACTACTCAGCCTGTCAAATCCTTGTCTGCCCCCCGTCATTTTGTCCATTGTCCATAACATCTAACTTCTAAAAGGGTTACTTCTTGACCTAAACTCTTTTTTAAGTTATTAGATGTTACGTGCGAGGATGGCGAAAATTAACTTTAATAAAAATATATTGAATTGACTTTTTGCACATTGCAAAGCCTGGCTCAAAAAGTGCTATAGCCATTTTAGTAGTGTAATTAGTGGGCTTGTCTATATATAACTTGTCCATATATTTATATTTTTGGGATATATTAAAAGTTTATTGCTCAACTCTTATAGTGCAAAACTTGTGATGTTATATTTTAATTAATAATTTCAGATAGAGGCAGCCACTAATGTCACATCCTGGACAGTGGAATACCCTAAAGCTTCCTATGAAGCTGGTGTCTACACTGTCACTGTTCAACTCTACAGAGATTTCTACGGTAGATGGATTCACGTTGACACTAGCCGTTCTACATTTCAGCTTACGAGTAAGTTAAACACTTCTTAGTAAGAGGCACGTTTCGCATTTGCACGCGACACGTACAAAGGCCATCGCCGCTTATTGGGATACTGACTGACGGCACATGCTTTAGAAGTTATTGTTTTAGGACAATGCTGGTTTCCTAACGGTATTTATTTTCACCGTTTTGAGCACGAGTTAATTCGCACTTAAGTTTTTCGAGTGGAAAACTGTGGAGAGTAAAATGCAATGATGCACGACTGGTGAAAAATGCACGCGTGTTGGTCGCGTTCGCTTATGAGTGTTCCGAAATTCAAATCGTAAAACGACTCACGATGGGTTTGAACCCACGACCTTAGGATAGGAAGGCGGTGCAGAGCCCACTAGGCCAACACGGCTTTTAAAAATATATTCTACAAGCTGATTATGATGATGAAAATCAGGCTTTAAATACAGGCGTTTAAAGAACAAACTAAAAGATCGAGAGAAGAAAAACAATCTTTCTTTGTTTGACTAAATTTTTTAGTAAATGGTATTTTTCTTAGATTATTATAGATTATGAGTTCAAGTTTCATATATCCAAGTAATGTTTGAGGGATTGATTCCCTATCCTCGCATCCTCTGCGGGACAAATGTTTGCACAATTTTTAAATATACGTTTTGGGTCGGAGTGTTATTGTTACCACACCAATCTATGAATTAATAATTAGGTATATAATATATATTTTTAAAGATTGTACCTTTAGAGTTCTATTCCCCACACTAGGTAGAGCCTATATTGTAGGGTCATAGTGACTCGGACTCTCTACGGAGATATTACAAGGTTACATAGCTGTTCGACTGTTTGTGATTTACGTGAAGTTCTTATTTTTCAGATACATTGAATGGAGAACTTATTCTGAGTCAAAACAACACGAACCGACCAAATAAATTTGTAGCGGTCAACCAAACTGTACATCATTATATCCACCTGCCAGAGAATGAATTAAAATACATACAAGGAAATTCCTCTCAAATAACCACATACTGGTTTATAGATTGTATGCTTATGGGTTCAACTGAAGATTTCTCATTTAATTACACATATCTCAATAATATGGAAGAACATCACATAGAAGCTTTATTGATTGTTAATAATAAACCCTTGCCAGTAATAACAACAACAACAACTACTACTACAACAACAACAACAACAACAACAACTACTACTACTACTACAACAACAACTGAAAAACCAACAACCTTAAAACCGAACACAACAACTGATATAAAAAACGATACATTGTCAGTTATAAAACTGCAGAATGAAACATTGAAAAGAACGAAACGCAGTGCTAATGTTATGTCATGCAATAATACTATTTCTGTTGGCGATAATTATACGTATGGACGTTTTGAGACAACTTTGAGCATTAGAGGTAAGCATTTTTTATTCCTTACAGTGGTAACACTAACTAGTGTTTTATGAAATTGAAGCCGATGTCATCTTATCTGTATAGAGTACCTAGTATCTTCTCTCTAGTCTTAAGTAACAGAAAATTTCACTCTGATGAATTAAGGATTAATCAATAGAGTTTCAAGTATTTGAGTATATGACTTGCGACCAGTCATGTTACCAGTTGTTACTTTCATCACCTAAATTCGTTTAAGTTAGTAGCAATTAGTATCACATAATCGTTGTTGAATAAATTCTGAGTTTTTTTTAAATTCTGCCCTTGTGAGACTGAAATCTAAACTATGTATTATGGTTAAGGGACAGTAGTTACAGATCTTATTGTGTTTTAGAAAAAGAGTATTTTGGAAAACATTAATTTTGCATTGTTGGCTTCTTTATTTAAATAAATATTGCTGGACATTTTTCACACAGCATCATCTATCCCCAAAGTAAGCAAAGCTTGTGTTATGGGAACTACATGACTGATATACTACTTATATGCTTTTTTTTGTAAATATACACGTATTATACATATAAAATCACCCAGATCCCGAGAAAAATATTTGCAGATGCAAACAAACATATGTCCCGCGGTGGATTCCCATTACCATAATAGGTTAAATTTCAGTAACACGAACACGCTAACGACTGTGTTCCCCATGGTGGACATCCTCAGATACATACTCAGTGAGTAGATCTTTGAAGATACTAAGTAGGGGGTAGTCAGAGACACATTACATTTGGTACATGCCCGTGTTTTGCAAGTTAGCATTCCACGTGACAGGCAAGCCCATCGCCGCAAAATTTTAGATTATAGCCTCGAAACTATAACTATGCTATGTTTTTTTTACAATCAGAACCAATATCAGTGGTGAATATAACTGGTCTTAACTGGCTGCAGCACGGAGATTTACTGGATCTTAAAGTCAAATACACCGGCTCTCCGCCGTTCGACTATTGCTACCTGTACAAGATCGGCCAGTACAATGTAACAGGGAATGAGACCTGTGAATCGAAGATCAGGACCATGTCCAATGTGTTTCCAATAATACATTACTTCTCGGATAGCGACCAGCATACGGTCGTTGTGGTGATCGAGAATGATATCGGGAAGACTGTTTCTAGGACGACAATTAATATCTACAAAAGTAAGTTGTTAGAAGTTATATATTGTTTTCAGAGATATCTTAATGTTGGAGTCACATGTGCGTTTCATTCTAGTACTATGCTGGTAAGTGACGATTCGCAGACACAGATGGAGGATGCTGCTACATTTAATAAAAAAAACTTGAATCATTAACTATCATCCTATGTGATAGGGCTGTCTTGATTTTTTTTTGTGTATTCATGTTGCTAATTTGGTTGCATATATATATAACTGTTAGCAAAAACTGTCAAAGACTACATACAAATAGTAGCTCAACTATGTATAAAACAAGATAAATAATATAATATAGTTTTATTATTTTGCAAAATATATATTATATGCATAGCATTCCGATAAGCCGTTTCGAAGTGAATCACAGATCAACACAACTTTTTTTGTGTTTGTCTGTGCTAAACGCATAAATGAGCTCCTTGCATTCGCGTGTAAAAATATTATTCTTTAGGTGGTTTACAATGTTTGATAAAGGTTTAAATTTAGTTTGAACAACATTTAAAGTTTATTTTTTCCTCCTATTCATCGGTTTCCTGCTACCCGTAAATCTGACCACAGTAATTTATCCAGTTTCGAAATTTGCCGACCCATCGAAGCAAGCTTGTTACATTTCAAAAGTCAACAAATAAATACAGTGTCAACAATTAAACACCCATTGAGAACGCGTAGAAATATTTTGAGATGAGTAATTTTTTACCACCTAGTAATATGACTGGTTTAATACCAACTGAAAACATAAGTGATAATATACCAACTGGTAATATTGGTTTTAGAACAACTAAAAACGTAACGGATTCGATACTAACAGGTAAGCTTAGTGATTTAAAAAGTTATTAATTTATAGCGTTAATTGGATAATATATGAGTTATTTTGTCTAGCCAATAAACACGAGCTAACTCGGGAAAAGAAGGCGCGTTTATTGAAATCGGTTCATAGTTCTTGACATTTGATAATACAAATATTTTTACTCTCTTTGTCTATAATAATAATATTATTATTATTAACATCATGAACAACATTTAAAATGATGGCAATAGGCCCATAACATAAATACCTTAGAGACTAACATACATAGCTATTATAATACTATCACTATACTAGTATCTGCCCACGGCTTCGCCCGCGTGGTACCCGGATAAAAAGTACCCTATTTGTTATTCTGATGTATTAGCTATATTACTGTAAAGTTTCATCAAAATCCGTTCAAAAGTTTTTGCGTTAAAGAGTAACAAACATCCATCCTCACAAACTTTCGCGTTTATAATAGTAGTAGGATATAAGACGATTTGTTACAATTTGGGAGGTTCTCATTCCCGAGTAACTATTAAAGTGAAAAACTTGCTGTGATTGCTTGAGGATATAAATAAACGAAAGGCAGACACACAATTTGTGTAACTTTTTTCCCTTATATTTTTTTTCCTATTTAAAGTTATGTAGGTATTTATTATTATTAATATTATATTTTAATATAGGTGGCAAATACACACTTTTTTTTATTTGCAGCAACTGTTCACCCTCAGTTGTCTGAGGCAGAATGATACCAAAACCACAAAAAGCTAATAATAATAAAATGGTACGACTAACTAGGTTAGAACCTGTATGATGGCAATTACACACTCTGTTTTTTTTATTTGCAGCAACTGTTCACCCTCAGTTGTCTGAGGCAGAGTGATACCAAAACCACAAAAAGCCAATAATAAAAAAATGGTACGACTAACTAGGTTAGAACCTGTATGATGGCAATTACACACTCTGTTTTTTTTATTTGCAGCAACTGTTCACCCTCAGTTGTCTGAGGCAGAGTGATACCAAAACCACAAAAAGCCAATAATAAAAAAATGGTACGACTAACTAGGTTAGAACCTGTATGATGGCAATTACACACTCTGTTTTTTTTATTTGCAGCAACTGTTCACCCTCAGTTGTCGGTGATCGTGATCCCTGTGTTCTTCTGCTTCGTCGCCGTAATACTAGTTGTCGTTGGCATCGCTTATTACCAACATAGATCGAGGTAGGTACTCTATTACATAGTTAATGTTTTATTTTATTTTATTATTGAACTACCTACCTACTTCGTTATATTATAAATATTCTAATATTGTCAATTATTTTACGATTATTGTCATTTTTATTTTGTATACCTACCTACCATTCACCATTTGTTATCATTTAAATTTTATATTGTGTTTAATTGTAAAACTAATACAATTGAACATACAAAAAATTGAAAAAAAATCTTCTATTATCTGGGAGCGCCAGATTATAAGAAAACTTCTCATTCCAGGCATACGATAGAAGTGGCAGACTTCGACTTCGGTCAAGCGCACCCTGACTACAAGACCTTCGGGGAGCGCCTCAGTGACAGTTTCCGGAACGCGTTCAACTTCGGACGAAGTGACGACACCGATCCGCTCACGGCCAACAGTAGATATGACTCTATGTCGTAAGGTAGCTAGTAGGTAGCAATCTGTAGGTAGTTTTCCAAGAGAATATCCATGAATACGCCGATCTCTTTCTCTCAGATACGACTGTAGGTACATTACTATGGCACAAGCTATGTGTCTCGGCATTTTTCGTCTGAGCTTCCAGAACGCGTTTACTTTAGACAACCGCTCACGGCTGATAGTAGATACGACTCCATGTCGTAAGGTACGTAGTAGGTAGGAATCTGTAGTTAGTTATCGTAAAATCCATGTATGCCATCCATCTCTTTCTCTCAGATTCTATAACTGTTCTAATAGGTACTTACTACGACAAAAGTAGATTTCATATTTGAGTTTTAAGACATTTTCAACAAGGAAATGGTAAATTGAGGTTGCAAATAATTCAGGCCCGCTAATATTTTGAAAAAGTTTATGGGTTCAAGATTTAGTCACAAATATCTTCTATCGCTGACTGTACTTGTAGGGGTTGTAGGTTGGAGTGGAGGAGTATAGTATACTAGAACGCGTTATATATTTATTTCACTTTGAATAGTAGATACGACTATCGTATGTATAACGATCCTATCCAATAAAGGAGTAAAACTTCAAAAACAATTCTTAAAAAACAGTACCGGTCGGGGTTTTTGTTACATTCTGCAAATCTGAATTAAGGTAGACGTTCTGGAGGCTATAGACTGCAATCCAATTTACTGGGTTTTGTTCAAAAATAGCTTCGTTGGTATATTATGGGTCAAAATCACCGAGCTGGAAAGTTTTGCTTCGCCAACTAATTAAAATTGAAATCATAATTTAATTTGAGTAAATGAACATGATGATATACTAAAATTAATTCATTTTTAACTGTATATCATACAATGTGTTTTAAAAATAAATTCAATTGTTAAAATTAATAATATACTTCCTACGGAATGTCAAATCGGAATTAGAATTATCTTCTTTTAAATGATCTCCATGAAATCATATAAAATTAACGATTTTTAACAGTTTTAATTACATATATACAGTTTTTTTTTCCTTCAACCTAGTTTTTGGAAGAATTATTTCAAAAATACTCGAATTTTAAAAAGAAAACCTCTTTAATATTTTGTCCGACAGCGTTTGCGTCATTTTCGAACACGCAGCTGTAATTGACCGAACTAATTCATTAATTTATTTATTCTTTCATTCATGCTCTACTAGAAAAAGATTTCTAATTTTTATGTAAAAATCCATGGCAAAATATTAAAGTTTCTAACATCGTTCCAATAACTTAGTTGTATATCGCTTCTTGTAAGGTGTATAGCAAACTTTGCTATACACCTTACAAGTAGCGATTGAGGGAAAGAGATGGTGCGTTCAACGGTATACGTTCTACAAAGTAATAGTTTGTACTATAATCCATTCCAATTGTATATACTAGCTTTAGTTACATGCAGGTTCTTATTTGTACTAAGCAAATGATAAAAGCATGGGTAAATACGCCATTTTGTTATTTTGCCCTCTCTCCCGTTGAAAAGAGAAGCCGATACAAAATCTCGTTAATCACATACTAGTCGCATTTGAACTGAATAATATATGGTATCATCATTGATTACATAGTCGCCCAAAATCTTGTATGAAAAAGTGAAACTTAGGCAGTGCTCACGCAAGATTAAAAAAAGTTTTGAGTCAGTTTTATCTGGTGTGAACAAGCTGTATTTTAGGTAAAATGAAACAGTTTTACATAATGCTGGACATTTTCACACTGCACCATCTAGCCCCAAAGTAAGTAGAGCTTGTGTTACGGGAACTACATGACTGATATACTTATTATTTTGTTTATAAATACATACATATTTAACATAGAAAACACTCAGATCCACTACAAATATTTGCACAGTGGTCGTCAATAGTCATAAAATATCATCTTAGACAATTGTCTACGTGACGTTTCGTCGAAAGTGTACGCATCATCGTAGGCTTTAAGCGATATTCCAGACAATAAAAAACGTATTACGTCTTGATGATCGGAGCTTAAGCATACCAAGGGTTCGATTCCCGATGCGGTACTAATATTTGAATGCCCTGCAGGTATTTGTTTTGGGTCGGGGTTTCGTGAACCCCGTTCCTAATACCCACAACAGGGAATCCTACTGTTCGGTATGGGCTATGTTTTTTACTGTTCTTTTCTGGGGTCCGTTCTGCCTACTTGATAAATTTCGGCATGCGGTTTCAAAATTTGGGATTAATCGACGAATACAAATCGATGTTTGTAGACGGCTACAAACGAGAGTTTTCTTAAGATTCTGCGCCTTTTAGGATAGGATTTGTATGTAATAATGTTCATGTGCCACAAGTATTGAAATTTAACGTTCGTTCATGAATGGGCTTGAGAATGTACAGAATTTTCCAATACAGTGCCCGCTGTTTAAAAAATACATTTTAAAAGATCACTTCTAAATGTATTTTTTAAAACGGTTAGTATATCTTAAACTTAGAGATAAGGATATTTTGTCTACTTATGCTACCTACTATTACTGATACAAAAACTATATTTCTACTTACAATGCTTGAAACTAAATGAATGTTTGTATATGTTTGTGAATGTATGTTTGATTATTAATTAATAGAATTTATTTTGTACCAAATATTGACAAAATTATTTATATATAACTAACAGACTGAGTTATATTATTTGTTGTTTCTTTATAGCGTGGTGTCTTAGTCAATCATTATTATCAGTTTGAATTTGTAAATTATCGTCTTATTTCCATGATAAGATCTAAGATATTTTTGATAAAGTTGCTGCAACTCTAGAATTATTTTCGAATTATGTTGGTCTATGGATTTTTCAGAACAGAAAATGATCTGGCTAGGTCACAGCTAATAAATACCACTGGTGTAAATCCCAGCTGAATTTTCTTAGCAGTCGGTACTAATCGAATGCCCGTCCGCATTAAAGGAAAATGCCTATGCATATTTTAATGACAGTATTTTTAGAGACATCTTAGGAGCTGTCAAATATTAGTGCGAACGGGCCTAATTTGATGAAGTTCATGAATTGCAACCTCTCTTGTTTCAATTATAATTTAATTGTGTAAATCAAAACATTTACGTACTATGAAATCGACTATCAAAAAAAAGTATGATTTTGTGATATCACTAGGTTTAATAAAATAGGTATTTATATTAATTGTAAGTCATACATAAATGTCCTGCAGGAGTGTACTTGCACTATGGTTATTTGTGGTGAATTGGAAAAAAAAATATTAAAAAAAAGCCATGTACAAATTATTTTAAAAACAATTTTGGGTCGTACTTACATAATTACAAAAAAATATAACCTTCATTAAGTAAATATCATAAATAAATTAAAATAAATTAGGGTAGTTAATACGCACGAAAGTAGTCTAATTAGATGACTTGACAAAAATCACTCTGTCTCGCTCATTTGACTGGCGAAAATAGATATTTTCGCCAGTCAAAAGAGCGAGACAGAAATATATTTTGTCTTCTCTTGCATCAACAAAACTGTGCTTATGCTAATAATTGAATGGACGTGCGCCATGGAATCCTTTGTACTGATTTGTACACGACCCAAAATTATCGATTTCGGTACACTTCTGTAGCAATCATTTTCTAATTGCAATAAAATGTTATTGAAAATAAATGTTTTATTTAAGGTTGATTATCATCATCCACATCCCGACTTCACCCATTGCTGGGTATATGCCTCCCTCACAGAATGGACATCCTCTGGGGAAGAAAGATCTAGAACAGCGACCACGGACCTTTTTTAATTAATTTAAATAAAAGGAGGAGGTTCTCAATTCGCCTGTATTTTTTTCCTTTATCATGTGTACTTGATATCCTCGCCGATTCTTGACACCAATTTTGATGATTATTTTGTTGTTGTATAAAGAATGATCCCGAGGTGGTTCCTTTTATTCCTGAGGGATTGCGATTTTCACCATAAAACTTATAATAAACATCATCTTATGGAGACACGACTAGCCGAAACATTTTTGTGGGTGATTTACTTTTGTTTTACCTATATTCCAATGAGTATCATCCCGAGTGACCAAAAAACGTAAGCTCGGGATGATCTGATGATAGAGTACCTATAGGATGGAAACGAATAGCGAATATCGCGATTTAATTATTAACAGCCGACTTCAAAATAGGAGGAGGTTCTCAATTATTATGTATCTACGCGATGTCTTTGCCAATTATGAACCGTACTTAACGATTTTTTTTGTAATGGGTAGGGTTATATTAACAGGGTGGTCCCATATACTTAATGCACAAAATCCCACTTTTAAAAAAAATGGGCGATGGAATTTCATATTGGACTTTTTATTATCTGAAGTCGGTCATTCAGGTTATTTTATGTCACATAAATGATTAAAAAATAAAATTAATAATACAATAATGTTGAAGGCACTTTCTGTCCGTTGTGAGTTAATTAATCTAAACTTATAAAATCGTTTATCCTGACTGACTGACTGATTTTGTGATTGACTGACTGATCTATGAACGCACAGCCAACACTACTAAGTCTAGTAAGCTGAAATTAGGCTAAGTATTTTTGGATGTGTGGCTATTACAATTCCAAAATTCTACTAAACTACCATTTGAAATTAAAAAGGTAGACTAAAGAATACTTCAAAAGATTAACACGCATTACACTTCCTAGATGAGTTGTATTCATAGTTTATATATATATATTTACTAGCTTCTGCCCAGGGCTTCGCCCGCGTGGTACCCGGATAAAAAGTAGCCTATGTGTTATTCTGATCTAGATAACTGTAAAGTTTCATCAAAATCACAACAAATTTGGTTGGCTGGTAGAAAATGCTTAAGCATTAAGTCCGCCAATTGTCCACTTTTCATAAAATGAATAAACGTGGAAGTGTTAATATATAAATAATAACTCAAGTTATCTGTGAGCAGTCGTAATTTTTGACACAAAATGAACAGAAAATTCCAAAAACTGAATGAGAAATGAAAATCGAAATATTCTCCAATTATTTTGGCTCTCCTGCAATAACTGCGTCTTCTATGCCACATTCATCCTCACCTCGAAGGATCTTAAAATAGCCATTGTCACCCCAGTCTTCGTTCCAGGAATTTGCAATGAGCCAATATTTAGTGCCATTCTCCACTCCCCAGCCCATCATCTTAATAGCGTGTCCACCAAGAAAATGTCCTTTGGTATACTTGTAGACACCGCTCTTGTAACTTAGGAAATCTGCATACACACTGAACGCAGCTTCTACTGGACCGTTTTTAAACAGCTCTGCCATTATATTATCTTCACCATCTAAAGAATAAGGAGAGTTCCCATATTGCTTATCGTTTTCATAAGTAACATTGTATACGACCTCACATTTAGGCAAACACTGTGGTGTTTTTGCGTCATGGCCGTTGCATGGGGGTCTCTTTCCAGGGATGCGATGTTCGCAAGGAGGAATAGAGTAGGGTCTGCATCCTTGGCTAGAATTATAGTTTCCGCCTGACACTAGACCGTCACTGGCCCAGTAATCCCAAGCCGCATTTATATAACCTCCATTACAGCCATTACCACAGTCCGTACAGCAGCTCAAGAGATCTTCCGCCGAAATGTGGAATTGTTTCGTGCCGTTAGAATAGATGCAGATTCGGTCGGTCATCGTTTCGACGGCACCGAACGCCCAGCAACTCCCGCATGATCCCTGATCTCTTATTTCGTTTATCGATTTGCATTGGGGCCATTTATCTCGAGGGTCAAAGTTTTCGGGAAGGCTGGCTATTAAGCCAGCGCTGTGTTTGACGCTTGGTAGTTGGACTTTGGTACCTTGAAAGAGACCAGTAAGTTTTGCTATGTGGCTGTCCGGCGTGTCTGCCGGAAAGTTTCTGCCTGCTTTCCAGGTTGTTTGCTTGGAATTGATGAGGTCGATGAAGGCATCGGAAAGCGGGTCTAGCTTAGCTGCTATGGCAGCGACTGCACAAGTGAAGATTACAAACCTAGCAAGTAAATGAGCCATGTTTCCACAAGATGTAGGTTCACAGTGTGATAAATATCACAGGAATACCTTATTATAAGCGGTTAATAACATATTCACTACATAAATACTTGTATTTATCACAGATAACCGAAGACGTACAGGGTGTTGTTGGCATACTAACTTACGAGGGAAAGTGGTAGGCAGCCTCGGAGCTTCTTAATAATGTTACACCGGCCGAACTATTTCCTACCTGATACTGGAATACCTACTTGCAGAATGAATGTGTTTGCATCCGGCGAGCTTTTCCACGCTCGCAGCTGAGGTAGATATTCATTCTAGAATTTTAAGATATAATCATTCCTAATCGTTTCAGTACGGTACTGATTGCATTAGGTTTAGCATAATAAGTTAACGGTACCTAACTCCTCATGCTAATTTAGCATGAATTAGTTATATTTGCTAATGATCTTACATGTCTCTGTTATATGTGGTTATCTTACCCAAGAAAACAGCATCCCTGATTTGTAGAGCAGGTACGTTTCGCTCCTGGGAAGCGGAGATATTCGGGATGACTAGGCGTGTATTTAGAATAGCCGTGTGGAACACCCTTTATAAGCATTGGTATTTCAACAGATATTCAGTAATATTCCATAATACGGAATGCTCGTTAAAATATTTAAACGCATTTTTATTTTTTACAGTAATATTTTACATTTTACAGGTGAACTTTATTCATCATTTTTTCAATGATGTTGATGAACCTAACCTACCTAACTAAAGAAAGTTCTAAGGTTTCGGTCATGAATGTCCGAGAGGACTTTCGGCTGGGGAGTGGAAAATGGCATTAGATATTATAACTATTTCTGGAGTTATAATGGGTTCTTCAAAATCCGCCGAGAAAACATCATGCTCGGTGAACCCCTTCTGAACCATGGATAACCTATATTATTTTTAAAACTATTTTGGGACGTAGCTGCTTGTATAAAAAGTACATTAAAATTACATACCGGTGCGTACTTACCTACTACCTAACTTACAGATATTTTTCTAAAAATAAAAAAAAAATATTAAACTAAATGAGGTTGAATGCATTTTCTGTTCGTTATTAATTCATTAATTAATGGTTTTATGTACCATTATCTGGAACAACATAATACACCAATAGCACAGAATACAAAATAGTTTTAACTTGATAACGCCAATCGCTTTTCCAATCCAACCTAACTAAATATTTAAGTTAAACGCGGGGATCTGTAACTTTTTTATAATAATAATATACCTAGTTATTTTAAAGGCAGAACTCGATACAACAAGGACTTTCAGAGGCATGTCCTAACATTTCATTTTTTCTTCGCCAGATATGACCGGCCTATTGCCTCTTCAGTTTGCTAATCCTCTGGGATATGTTATTGACGGTGTCTACACACAGGACAGTATTCTACACACAGGTGAAATAACGAGCTTATTACTCTACATGGCTCTCTCAGTGACTTTCAGTTTGTGGACCCGTCCGGTATCTACGTTTTAGCTCTCTAATTCATAACTCACACTGGTTAAAGATTTTTGTCTCTAGGCATTGTGGGATGGGCGAAGAAAAGATTTAACGAAGTTTACCTACCAAATCAAATGTACGCCAAGAAAATGCATGTAATTTTCGACGACCTAGATGCGCGGCTGGTGATCAGCCGGCTGTGACGTGGTGCGGGTTCGATTCCCGATGCGGGACAAATGTTTGCATGTTCTGCAGGTTTTATTAGTAGAGCTCCTTGCGAAGAGCTCGTTCCAGGCAGTACTGCCGCATGGTGGTCTTACTTCCCCGGTCGAGAGCTCTTTCAGCCTGGTCAAGTTGGTCGGCTATTACGGCAGGAATCGAAAAATGGTTTTCACAAACCCGCAATATTATAAACAAAAAAAAATGTTTTAAAATTTTTATTTCACTACTTTGTCGGCATGCTTGATAATATGTATAGTTATGCCAAATTACAGCATCTAGTATTAAGATTCTCTGAGCTAAGCCGCGGACAGACAGACAGAAAGATGGACGGGCATGGGCATGGCGAAACTATAAGGGTTCCTTGTTGACTACGGAACCCTAAAAATATATTTGTTCCGGGTCTGGGTGTTGTACTACAACTGTAGTCGTAGTTCATTATGCTCACGATACAGGGAATCCTAGTGTGGGGTCTGAACTATGTGTGGATATGTTGAGTTATTTATTTATTTATTATTAATTTAATTTATTTTCATACTCCCCTGGCTACGCCCCTGGCAGTGCTCATAGGTACCTACTTGGGAACTAATTAATAATTAGTGTATTTAATATACGTACATTGGCTTTATAAATATCAAAGAATGAACCATGTTTTACATTTAATCAACTGGAGTGGGCAAAAGCGTTAGCGACTACAAAAATGTGTTCTTTGAGAGTTGCGATCGCTGCTCTTGCGTGCTCGTTTATTATCACTGCTGCAGCCGGTGATCTGTATCTACTGTCCGACGCTTACATCGACCACATCAACTCCAAGCAAAAAACCTGGGCAGCCGGCAGAAACTTCCCCCTCAACACTCCTTTGAAGAACATCAAAAGGCTGCTAGGCGTTATTCCACGCTTCAACAGAGGTTCTTTACTGCCGAGCATCAAACACGACGCTGATGTAATAGCCAGCCTGCCCGATGGTTTTGACGCTAGAGATAACTGGCCAAACTGTCCTTCTATAGGTGAGATAAGAGACCAGGGATCCTGCGGGAGTTGCTGGGCGTTCGGCGCCGTCGAAGCGATGACCGACCGAGTTTGCATCTACTCTAACGGCACGAAGCAATTCCACTTCTCTGCATTGGATCTTGTTAGCTGCTGTACGGATTGTGGCTGGGGTTGCCACGGAGGCGACCCTCTAGAAGCTTGGCTGTACTGGAAGAAGCAAGGCATAGTATCGGGTGGAAACTACAATTCTAATCAGGATTGCAGACCGTACTCCATTCCTCCTTGCGTGCATCACGCCCCTGGGCAGAAAGTAAATGGTACCGGGGACGTAATGCCATGCTTCGAAAAGTACGAGGTCACTCCTGAATGCTTGAAGACTTGTGATGAAAGTTACGGAAAGGGTTATGACACAGATAAGCTATATGGGAATAGAGTTTTCTCTATCGACGGTGGAGAAGATCACATAATGGCTGAACTGTTTTTAAACGGTCCGGTTGAAGCAGTCATTTTGGTATTCCTTGATTTGTATAACTACAAGAGCGGTGTTTACATACCTGTCGAGGACAAAGTTATGGGTGGACACGCCAGATAATTGGCTGGGGAGTCGAAAAAGGCATCAAATATTGGCTGGTCGCAAACTCTTGGAACTCGTACTGGGGTCATAATGGATTCTTCAAAATCCGCCGAGGTGAAGATGACTGCGGTATTGAAAGTATGCTCATCATCGCCGGTGAACCCCTTCTGAACGATGGATAGATGATCCGTATCTTAACAAACAATAGCAGATACGGTAACTGCAACCTTCCTACCTAAACCTTATGAATAAAAATACCTAGTAAGGTATTTGTTGGTTAGGTTGTTTTAAGCATCAGAATTAGGTACTATATTGGTATGAGTAAGAAGGTTAAATTTGGAAGTCACGGCAGAGGTTACTTATTTGAGCGTTTTGTGGTTGAGACTTGAACCGGGGCCCTTCGCGTATTCAAAATTATTTCAAGGTGACTGGTCGAAGCGAGGCACGTGGCTACAGAGCTGTCTCTTATCTGGAAAACTTTTGGGAAAACTTCCGTCTAGAGCGATATTTTGAAAAATTAAAGAACCTCTTATATTATATGCATATACGAGCTCTTGACGTCGCATGAAGAAATGATAATTAAATGGTACTTAAAGCGATTTAGGACGAAAATGTACCTACACACAAATAAACACTTACAAAAGGCAGAATTAAATGACATGCACAAAGGCGAGCTTAACCCTAAACAGAGTTTTCTTCCAGCAAACCTTGAGCTAGAGAGAGGTATTTATAAAAGTAGGATAGTGTACAGAAAAAAAAACCTGAAAATAACTAAACGTAAATAAATAGTTATATAAACCATGCTAAAATATGTAGATACTATAAAACATATAAAATTTCGCCGATTAAGGTGGAATGGAATGTCTAGTTTGTAGGTGGGACTAGTATTTACACCTACTTAGGCAACAATTAAATGTAAGTTGGTACCTACTATAAATCACCACAATATGCACCTACATTCTATAGAATGTAGGTGCATAAATAATTCTATATAAATTATTTATCTAACTTTATTGTTAATGAATTAAAAAAAATCGGAAACCTCGACAACTTGATTGTTCTGGGCTGTCCTGACTCCAGTTTGATTCAGAAAAGAATTTGTGTTGAAACACTACGATATTTTCTTTAACATAAAATAAGGTTTATTTGAATGGAATTAAATTAGATTATAAAAAATAAGTTGTGTCCGCGTGCTTATGTTCATCGCTCTGAAATGGCATGAATCCGTTTCACATTCCTAGCTGAACGCTTTAACCAATCGGTCTTCGCCGTGCGCTCTGTCATCTGCTTTTCGTGGTGCCGAGATAAAGAGGTAAACAATTAATTACTCTGGCTTTGGATTTGTAAATGTTTGATTGCTATGGTACATTATTCTCATTTGTTATTCACTTTGTTTATGTTTCAATTCAATAATAAGAATAGTTCTAGGGATTTAATTACTGTGTAGAAATTATAGCTTTCTATTGTTTTGCATCTCTGCAGAATCATTGAATTAGTAACTTTTTTTGATTGATTGAATTGATCGCTCTGGTCAAAAAGATCAGATCGATAAAATAAGTACAGATCCAGACCTCTAAACACAGAGGCTCACAAAATCGAGAGAAAGCTAAAAAATCGTGGTACTTGAGAATTAAAATTAAATAAAATTTTGATAGTGTTTTTATTTAAGTTTTATCAGTAGGTACACTGATAAGTAATATAACCTAATCTAAATAACAAATTAGGATGAAAGTATAATGTAGCGAGTGATTTAGATGAAAGTGTTGTGGCCTAATGGCCCTGAAGTGATTATATGTGGTCTGACTATTTTAAAATAAACAATTTAACTGATTTAAATGTCTTTTATAATACAAATCATTCTTTTGTTGAGCTCTTTTAGATGCGTCTAAGAGAGATGGCTTTTAGACGCATCTCTTTTTTGAAATCAAAATACAGAACATCCCAAATATCAACATTTAAAAGCACCAGGGAGGTCAACCAAATACGCTGATTTTGAAGATTGACCCACAAGCTAGTGAACGGCTTGGAGTGAATAAATGTTATGAATGGCCAAACCCTGCACGCCGCGCTTAACTACGACAAGCCATCTCGCTGCCGTACTTCACAATAAATAGCTTTCAACCATCTGTCACTCAGCCATTGTCTTAGACCACAGGTTCTCAAACTTATTTTGCACACCGCCCACTTTGAGAAATATGAATTTTCTAGAGCCCCCCAATGTTACTATATTGTTGCTATATAATGTCAATTGTAGATCCCGAAGACCTCCTAAAAACTTAGTTTGACATAAAACAAAAATAAATTGTTCAGAAAAGGCCTGGCGAACTGTTTGTCTACGCCAGAGTAGTTTGTCAACGGTGCTGATTGCTTTAGTAACATCATTAGGGGCTTGTGCTGGATTTCAAAGAGGCTAAAGGTGTGATCAGTCAGCTTCCTCTCAGTTTCTCAATTATGTATCCGACATCCATGTTTGTTTTGGTGGCTCTCCCAAGGGACCCAGCTGCGGAGAAGCGGCGTGCCTTCAATAATTCCCATAATTTCCAGATTCTATATTATTTTTCTTTTGTCTATTCCAACTCTTTTTATTTCTCTTTCGCAATATGACGCTATTTAAGGAGTTTAAATGAACGAGTTTAATATGGCAATCCATGACGATGGATTGGCAGACGAGAAGTCGGCTGCGATTCATGAGGTGCGGGTCCTGATTCCCGCTACGGGACAAATGTTTGTAGATACTTTTGAGTATATTAAGTTTTTGTTTATTTTGTTATCTTGTTGTGTACATTAAAGTATTTTCATTCATTTATGTTTGCATATTCTGCAGATATTTGCTCCGGGTCTGGTTACCACAACTACCACGGTACTCGTAGTTCCTGATACCCAGGACACAGGGAATTCTAGTGTGGGGCTATGTATGGGCGTTTATTTATTTATTCATGTCAAAATATTACTTTTATCCTATCTTGCGACATAGGCAACTAGGCAGGCCTATGTTTTATTCATTAAGTATGGCACACAGAATAAAAAACTTTAAATCAATATAAAGGCAAAATAAAATATAAATGTTTTGAGCTAGATGGTATTCTAAAAACATGTGTACACATCATGGTTAGTAAAAATTTAGTTACAATAATATTTTATTAAGAAATTACTAACAATATGGAGTCTGAGTTCAAAGGGTGTGAAGTAAAAAATATAACGGAACTTCGAGCCTTAACAGAAAGATCGAAGCGAGATGGCAGATTATTGTTCAAAACATCAATTGATTCACTGTAAATTACCAATACAATAAATAATTTTATATGCGACACATTCTGACAATTGAATTAAAATATTATGTATAATTAAGATTTATTTACAGGGCGTGTTTTGGAATAAGTAACGAGATTTAGGACTTATACTTACTGAAATTAAGAAGGGAAAATAAGTGGGGTGTGTCAATAGTAGAGTGAATAATTTTGAACAGGTTCAATATAAATCATGGTTCACGCCTTGGTTATATTATCGCCAAGCGAATTAATTTTAAAAAAGCATAGCGGCGTGCTAAGGGAGTTTTCTGTATAATCCAAATCTATTATAACAGGATGTTCATCTCTATCTCGCTTTGTTATCAGTGGAACGCTTGTTCATTATAGAGTCAGATACCACGGTACCAACCTACATCCAAAATGGCTTTCGATACACAAATCAATGAAGTGTTTGTAGAATTAACAACTCTACGTATTTTTAAACGACTTCAGATAAAGGAGGAGTTTCTCAATTCAGCTGTTTTTTTACGTTTTTGAATGTGTGTGTTTGTTAATTGAGGTCACATAGACGCAAAATATAGGTGAACTATTAAAACAAATACTAGTGTTAAAATCAGAAATATAAATGACTTGAAAAACTATATAAAAGGTATTTTAATTATAATAAAGGTATTTTGAATATACGTATTTTGCATTTAAATACTTTTTTAAAAACCGTTAGGTTCATTAGGAAAATTTAGGAAAATCATATAAAAATTAGCTTATTATTTTGTATTTTGCCTAATACTTTTTTCTCATCAATCCCTTGGTGTGGGGTGTCGTTGGATAGGTCGTTTAAAATATTAAATGCATGCCTGATAATTATTCTAGGAAAAATGTTGTTATCGTTGTTATAATAAGCCTCGTAAGGTTAATTAAATCACTGTATAAGGTGAATTTTCTACCGTTGACTTCGATAACATTTTTAGGGTTCCGTAGTAAAAAGAAACCCTTGTCCCTCCGTTTGTCTGTCCGCGGCTTAGCTAAAAGACTCTTAGTACTAGAAAGATGTAATTTGGCATGGGTATACATATTAATCATTTCGAAAAAGTGTTAAAATAATAATTTTGAATACTATTTTTTAGGGTAAAGTAAGGGCTTTTTTCTATTCAATCCCATGGTGTGGGGTGTCGTTGGATAGGTCGTTTAAAATGAATATGTGCTTATTACTACGGAACCCTAAAAATGTTATCGAAGTCAACGGTAGCAAATTCACCTTATATATGCAGTGATTTAATTAACCTTACGAGGCATAACAACATTTTTCCTAGAATAATAATCAGGCATGCATTTAATTTCTGCGTGTTAGTAATCTTATGTTAATTACTATGTTGGACTACTTTCTCACTTTTTGTGTTGAAAATATAATATAGTAAAAATAGAATGGTATACAATGAACTATTCATCCTACTTAGGAGGTATTTTTGTAAACATAATATATAAATAAACTAAGATCATACAAAAACGACTTAATCTACATATATAAGAAATTTATTTAAACATTCGTTAACATAATAATTAAGTTTAATCGGCACTGAATAGAGGCTCGCCAGCAACAATAGAGCTCTCAATACCGCAGTGATCCTCGCCCCGCAGAATCTTAAAGAAGCCATTATCACCCCAGTCTGTGTTCCAGGAGTTAGCTATCAGCCAATATTTGTTGCCGTTCTCCTCTCCCCAGCCTAGAATCTTGATGGCGTGACCTCCGAGGGCGTCACCTTCAACGTGCTTGTAAACACCGCTCTTGTATGCGAGCAAGTCGGCGTAAACAGTAAACGCCCCTTCAACAGGACCATTTTTGAACAGTTCCGCCCGAATATGATCCTCTCCGCCTCTAACGGAGAATACATGTTTTCCATACTTCTTGTCTTTTTTGTACTGAACGTTGTAGCCATCCTCGCATGTCTTTACACATTTAGGAGTATTTGTGTCGCCACTGCATGGCATCCTATTCCCAGGGACGTGATGTTCGCACGGGGGGATAACGTACGGTCTGCAACCCTGGCTAGAATTGAAGTTTCCACCCGAAACTAAGCCGAAATGCTTCCAGTACTCCCAAGCCAATGTTGGCATACCTCCATTACAGCCAAGTCCGCAGATTGGGCAGCAGCTCAGAAGATCCTCTGAGGAAAAGTGGAAATGACTCGTACCGTTAGAGTAGGTGCAGACTCTGTCGGTCATCGCTTCGACGGCGCCGAACGCCCAGCAACTCCCACAGGATCCCTGGTCTCTTATCTCATTTAAAGTAGGACAGTCGGGCCATTTGTCTCGAGGGTCAAAGTTATCAGGCAGGCTGGCTATTAGGGTGGCGTCGTGCTCGACGTTAGGAAGTTTCTTTAGGCGCTCATCTGGTAAAGCGCCCATGAGTTTCTTGATGTGCTTGAAGGGCGTTTCTATAGGGAAGTTTCTGCCGGCTTTCCATGTGGGTTGTTTGGAGTTAATGAGTTCTATGAAGGCGTCAGAGAGCGGGTGTAGCTCAGCGGCGGCGGCGATAGTGAGTGTGCATGCGAGAACGGCGAGAGTCGCACGCGAAGTCATTGTTCTTTATTTTTTTCTGTTTCACTGTCGAGTTCACTTGACTTATGGACGCGTTGCTCGAACGAATGTGGCACGAAGACTGAGCGGTCGGTGATGGGTGGGCGTCTACGATATCGGTGCCCGTCGGCCGTGTAATTGCGTCGGAGCGTCCGATACGAGGGAGAGACACCGAGACAGCGCTTGACCGCGCGTGTCGAAGGTTAACTAACAAACAGTACTCTACCAACTCAAAACAAAGCAAACAGATAGTACCTACGGTCGAACGCTTGGCAGTGATTAGCAAATGTTTGTTTGGTATTCGTTGGAAATAATTAGTTAAGGATCGGGGGCGAGCCGCCTGTGTATACAACATCATGTTTATCTAATGAAAACGAGATTGTGGCGTAGGTACAGTAACTTTATCTAACTGAACGCAAACAATTATCACAAAGAAGTTCTTTATAGTTTAAACTGATATATGGATGGTAGATATTTAGACGGTTCAGGTACCTAAAACTTAATACAAAGTAGTATTTCGAATCTAAAAAAATCTACGTACTGAATCCCCAATGATTAGTAACGCCGAGATAATGCGTGAATAGGACCATTTTTCTCATCCTTTTCATAGACTTACCATTTTATCTCGTTATAGCATGAGTGAACTTATCGCATTGTGCTTTTACGAAGTTTTTGGGTAGTGGCGATAGACGGACTCAAGAAAAAAGCCACTATCATACTGTTATTTAAAAAATAATGGTATAAAATAATAAACACAAGAGTATGATGAAGAAGTGATTACGATCAATATAAATTTAGGGCGTTTAAGAAACCTAAGAAGTTTTCTATATTAATCACATGATCACTATATTTCTACCGTAGGTACATTGACCAATCCCTATACCTCTACCGAATAATCCTTTCACTTCAGTTCTCTTTCACTTTTTGATAGATCACTGGAACCGTTTTAGGTCAGTTTAATGATCATCTGGCAATTCTGACATAACGGACAATATCGGTTCTTTCTTTGTAAGGTACCCTACCTTACAAAGAAAGAACCGATATTGTGAAAGGTATTTGATCCGCACTTTGAAACTGTTTTGTAACTCGTGGCAATCACAATATTTTCAGAATTTGACATGTCCAGATATAGCTGACACTTGTCCGTTGTTTTGTAGGTATGTAAACCGGCAAAAAAAAACAACTGCTGATTAAACAATTCAAAGTTCATTGATCTTGTGGAGGTGTTAATTTAATATTCTCTAATCTTACGGAAACAGTTTTATTAATAATTAATTTACGATTGCATTGGTATTTCTTTTTTGGGGAAATATGGTTGATTAGGCACAACTAGATGTTTTCGTCTTTTATGCCGAAAGTACTATCAGAAAAACTTTGTATCTATATTTGTACGAGTACCTATATTTTCACCCTTTAGTGTTTCTTTCCAAATAATATTTCAACTACAAAAGAAAGGATACTTTTCCTAGAAACAAAGAAGTGGCTGCGAATTCGCCTCTTTCGCTTCGTCTCTTCAATAATTTGATAGCACCTTTTTTTAAACACCCTTTATCATTCAATTCTGGGCAAAGGTCAATCCCTACAACAATTTCTATTTCTCGAATTCCACGTATCTCTTTAACGAAAGCACAGATATGTATAACAATACCTACTTGTCGAAAGTAGGTATTTTTACCTACTTTCGACAAGTAGCTTATGCTGAGCCTACTCGTAGGCTCAGAATAAGCAATCAGATTGTGTGTCTATGAAATATAAGAAAACTAAAAAAAAAACACTTAAAATAACGACCGGCGTGTCGGGCCACGTGCAGTGTAGGGTTCCGTAGCTGCCCATAAAATTATATTCACTACCTGTGTAAAACAACTGAAGTTGTTTCATCTAAGTCATTTTCGATGGAATTTGTACGAAATTATCCTCGTTATCTTGTAAAGCCTACTTAACTGTGATAGTTTTCCTTTTAACTTCGTTATATAGGAGTTTTTTTGTTGGATTGTTTGACCTGTTACCATGGGCATTCAGAATTATTAATCTAACTTTATTGTAAATGAATTAAAAAAAAATCGCAAACCTCGAAAACTTGATTGTTCTGGGCTGTCCTGACTCCAGTTGGATTCAGAAAATAATTTGTAACTTTTTTGTGTTGAAACAATACGATATTTTCTTTAACATAAAATAAGGTTTATTTGAATGGAATTAAATTAGATTATAAAAAATAATTTGTGTCCGCGTGCTTATGTTCATCGCTCTGAAATGACATGATTCCGCTTCACATTCCTAGCTGAACGCTACTACTGCGTTTCGCTGGCAGGGGACGACGATATATGACTCTAACAAAAAATAGCACTTTAAAGCTTAACATTTCGCAAGCGGAACGCTAAATCTAGATTTCACATTCCCGCAATATTTTTAAAGGACCTATCCAACGAATCATCCCCACTTTACGTGTAGGGGAGGTACCCTAATTTATTTTTTATTTTTTATTTTTGCACATTGTCGGCGTAATTCATATGTACCCATGCCAAATTACAGCTCTCTTCTAGTACTAAGAGTCTCATAGCTAAACCGCGGCAAGACATATGGACGGACATGGCCAAACTATAAGGGTTCCTTGTTGACTAAAAAGAACCCTAAAAAGAGTCATTTTGTCTTCTCTTCCGTCGAAAAAATCTCTCGATTTTGTGTGATCATGCTACTAGAGGCTATAAGATGATAATTTCTGTAGATACCTATGAGTTCCTATTATGTATTTTCCTGAATATTTAAAAGTTTGAGAGCAGATCCATACTATCGAATCCATAAAATGAAAATGAAGGAAAGTTCGTTAAAAAATTGTAAGAATTGCTTGGGACCTTCGTTCTTTCCGTTCCAATTAATTTCTATTGTAAACACAATTTCTCGCAAGAAATTGCCAATGCTCTACGAGTTTCCGAACAAATTAATTGCCTATCTACCTAGCTCGGAGCCCAAACGTTCGGGTATACTGATGAAATATGAAGTAGGTAATCGTTGGTACGACTAAGAAAATAAATGAATAAACACCCAACAGACACAAAATTAGTCCAGACATGACACTAGGATTCCCTGTATCGTTAGTATCGTGGGACCACAACACCCGTTTTACTGTTACATATTCCGTGACAAAGTCGTTATTTTTGTGTGCGGTCGCTTTATAGAAATTACCTATGTACCTACAGTAAAGTTTATAATGTTAATTTCAATGTCTACCTACTTATTACTCCTGTTTTCGTGCACTAAAACAATTAAACAATTAATTGTTCGATTTTCGTTTGAACGATATGGATGTAACGTATCGTTCTAATTAAAATCGAACTCCCAATAAAACATGTTGGGTTATTAGTAAACTACACACCATACTGTATCCTCCTGCAAAGTTTCATCGACAGTGACAAATTCAGAGGTCCTCTTAACAAAAGTTCCTCGTCGATAAGACTATAATTTCTCGGTTCCAAAACAAAGGTAAGGTAAGGTGACGGATGTTGGAAGCGTTTAATACTGGAATCTCAGCAGTTGTTTTGTACCTAATTGCATTGCGTGGCTTAACTTCCCTCATACGGACGCAAATACCTTTAAACGGTATTAAATGAGGATTGAGATGCCTTGATATTATGATCCAGTTTGTCTGTTCATTCAATGGCTATCGAGATGGCAATCAATATTTATCTGATTATAAATTATGTACAAAAAGGAAGGAATTAATCGTATCACGCTAATTTGTAGGCTGGATAGATGGAAAATGCCAATAAATGAAATTGGTTCATTGGACGTTCCGTTTTTTACATAACTTATCAGATAATTTGTGGATTGATTGCCATCTCGATAGCCATGGGTTAGTGTGATCGCCCTGCTGCTTGGGTTTTGATGTCCTTTTAGGCTTACATTTTTTAACGATGTTTTATTTAATTGTTCTTAGGAAAAGTGAATTTAGAAAAAAATTTAGAAAAGTGAGTAATAAGCCCGCTTAAAACATGGGCTCGATCACAAGTCCAGTTTCCTACTAGATGAAATAACCATAACAACAAAAATGTAGAAGAGATGACCCATTCGAATCACCCCTAGTATGTTCTACGAATTGATAGTTTAGAAGCAGTGTTAATTTTTTTGTATAAATTCTGACCAATTAATATGTCTGGGCTATGGGTCTGGGTGTGTTCTATATAAGTAGTATACCAGTCATGTAGTTCCCGTAATACAAGCTCTGCTTAGTTTGGGCTAGGTGATGCTAGGTGTGTGAAAAATGAGCAGCATTATTATTATTATTCATTCCTAAGTTCCCCAAACCACGGTAAAAATATAATGAGGAAACCGGCACATAACGCTAGACTTTTCTGTAAAGCGCACTAAATCGTTTTGCCATGCTGGTTTTAAACCGAGAACTCTTTACAAAACTAGAGGGACAAATCTGACATCCGGCTATAAAAAGCAATTGAAACATTCGTCCGGCCTTCCTAATTGCCCCTAACCCTAGGGATAACAAAGATTTAATTCACTCACATTCGCTCTTTGCTTATGCACACCGACGCAATCGAATTCAATTCGAACCGAGTTGTCACTTTGATCTCGACGTTTTCATTAGTCAAACGTGCAAATGAATGCCTGTGAAGGCAGACAAGT
Source organism: Perizoma affinitatum (assembly GCA_961405105.1). Taxonomy (NCBI): domain Eukaryota; kingdom Metazoa; phylum Arthropoda; class Insecta; order Lepidoptera; family Geometridae; genus Perizoma; species Perizoma affinitatum. Next base: position 5,823,716 of record OY560199.1, read on the forward strand.
CAGACTTACACATCGAACTAAGTTGAAGTGCTCGCGTGAGGTACCTCGTTAGTTGCGAGCTGTAAATATGTATGTGCTTTGTTGATGGTGGTCTGGAAACATACCTATAGTATCGTAGAGACTATCATTTAGACTCTAAACTAAGACGTCTTAATTAGGCGGACCACTGCACAAGACTTATCGAGACACGCTATGTTAAGGCACCGAAGTTGCCCCACTCCTAAATGTATCACTGAAAAGCCGACGAATCAATATTTTCGTGAACGTGGAACTCACTAAACATGATTTCATAGTTGTACACAAAAGGGTAAAAAGTTAGAGAGGGGCACAAATGCTAATTTGCCTAAACCTGCGTGGATCTAGAACGATTCGAATCGAGAAACAATTTTGTGAGTTAGGTAGGTTAGGTTCACACACCAACTAAGTAGTAGGTAGTATATCCAACGTCACAGAAGTTATACAGAACGTAGAAAAAATATGGACCTACCAAGGCACTAATTTCTCACAGTGCATCGAAAACGTTGAGCCATAGCACCGACATATTAATTCATAATTAGGCACATCCTGCATCAAAGGAAGATTGACACCATAAAGAAACGAATCTCGACAAATGCTTTGATCCAATTTGACGGTCTCTGTGGCGCAGTGAGCGCAGGCCCGCTTTAAACGCAGGCGGATTCGATTCCCGCCGCAGGACAAACGTGTGTATAATCTGCAAATATTTGTCTCGGGTCTGGTTGTTTTCTATGTATTATATATATGTATGTCTTTACAAAAAAAAGTAGTATATCAGTCATATTGTTCCCATAACACAAGCTCTGCTTACTTTAGGGCTAGGTGATGCTGTGTGAAAATGTCCAGCATTTAAATATATACAACGAAGTTAAAAGGAAAACTATTAAAGCTAAGTAGGCTTTACAAGGTAACGAGTAATAGTCGATTAACATATAAAATGGTCTTGGACAAGTAAAAAAGATAATTTTGTTCAAATTCTTTAAAAAATACTGAGATGAAGTTGTTACTTGTGTAAAACAGGTAGTAAATTAAGTACGTAGTATTTACCTATATATAATACTGCTGAGATTTTTTTCACATATCCAAAACAATTGTTTAGTTGGCAGGGGACGACGACACTTGACTGTAAAGCTTAATATTTCGCTAACAGATACCTATATTCACAACATTATCAAAAGATCTATCCAACGATACCCAACAACATGGAATAGACAAGAAAAAAAAATCACCCCACTTTACGTGTACCTAAAAAAGAATTATAATATAAGTGTCGGCGTGATTAATATGTATTGTATACCCATGCCAAATTACAGCTTTCTAATACCTACCAAGAGTCTATACGCTAAGCCGCGGACAAACAGACAGATGGACGGACATGGCGAAACAATGATATGTAAACAACCTGGACATGTGGGGGAGAAAAGAAAGGAAGGTAATAACAAAAATAAGGTTTTAATTACAAAAACTGAACCACGGATTTCATTAATTATTCTGATTGATTACATGATACATTTAATACTGTAATTCGATCATTAAAGCCAATATAAATTTAAAATTGGCCATATTTCAGATTGATTATTAATAAGTAGGTATAGAACAGAATTGAGTTCTGATCTCACATAATTATCAGTATTTTTTAAATTATAATATACAGGGTTACAGGAAAAATCGTGCTAGATCCGTTAAGGGCGTGGAGTACCCATCATTTCTGACTTATTTCACTATGAAACACCCTACCCTAAACTTAACCCTTTTCGAGATATTCGACTTTTAATTTTTTTATTGAAAATTGCCGATTTTTAGGCTACTACATTTATTTTTGTTTATTTTGTGTATCTTATTATTATTATTATTGCATTTTTACATGTGTAATAAGATGCTTTAGGACGTCAATCATTAAAATAGTGCATAAGTTAATTGAATAGACCGTAGTAAACAAGTGAAAATAAAGAAATAAAAAAAATATTAGAAAGTTTATTTTTCTCTAAGGGATATCTAAAAAAAATATTATGGTAATTGATCGGCAGATCTTTTTTAAAATATCTACGTTTCATCAGCTATCTAACGAGGTATAATAATCTAGGGTTTTATTCAAATGCATTGAAAAAAAAATAGTTTCATAGGCGACAGTGGAGAAGAAAATTCATACTTCGCCCTAAAAAGTAAAATAAAACAATAGGTAAGCATGAAATGTCATTTATTAAAGGTTTTCACACAACTTTTTCTTATTCTACAGTTCATGTTCAACATGGCCGACTCTATTTCTGATACATTGTCTCATCCTTCTACGGAGACCAGTCTTCACTACTCCAGTGGTCAACGTGGTCCTCATTTTATTTGCTGCATCCACAATCCTTTCTCTTAAGTCTTCCACAGACGAAACTGGATTCGGCTCGCTGTACACTAGACTTTTCATGCACCCCCACACATGAAAATCCATGGGGGTTAGGTCCGGACTTCTTGCTGGCCATGGCAACGGCCCACCTCGTCCTATCCATTTGTTTGGATAATTTGTGTCCAGCCAGTCTCTGACACTTCTCCTGAAATGGGCAGGGCAGCCATCGTGTTGGAACCACATGTCCCTGATCAGGTTGAGTGGCAGATCATCCAGCAAATCACTCAACTCTGCTCTCAGGAAATTTTCGTATCTTTCCCCATTTAGATTATCCGGTAAAAAGTAAGGTCCAATCAAATGATTGGAGATAATGCCCATCCACACATTCACGCTGAATCTTCGTTGGGACCCCTTCACTCTTTTCTTATTGGTATTCCTTAGTTCTTTCGGGGCCCAGTAAAGGACGTTGTGATAGTTAGTTATGCCATCTTTATCAAATTTGGACTCATCCGTCCACAAGATATTTCTTAGAAAATCTGGGTCTTCTACATCAGCATTCAGCATAAATCTGCAAAAGTCCAATCTTCTCGCGGGGTCTCCTTCTTCAATAACATTTACCGGCGTGTAATGGTACGGGTATAGGCCAGCAGTATGCACTGTAAACCACACTCTCCATTGCGAAAGTCCCAGATCACGGGCAACAATATTAGTGGAAGTAGTCGGATCCGCTCGAAAGCGTTGCACTATATCATTGTCCTGTTCTTCGTCGTCAATTCGTGGTCGTCCCATGTCTGTATTTCATCTCAAAACAGAGCCAGTTTCTCGAAGTCTTCGATAAACTCTGTCAAAAACGGCCACATCCGGCACTCGACGACCGGGGTAGCGAGTTATGTATTCGTTGCGAGCTTGCGCAGACACACAATCGCAGTATCCGTAACAAATAAGCATATCAGCAAATAAGCAGGAATACCTCAGGTGTGTAGGACGTCATCTTCAACAAACTTATAATTATGTTATCTAATCGCGAAAGTTTGAAAAGTGTCATCTTCAACACTTCCGTATCACAGGTACAAATCAGAGTCCGGTTAACAAGCACAGTAGTCACAAATCAGAAGAAATAGGTGCGTCTTAACTTGAAGGACAATAGGCGCGGGACCGTTAGAACTGCTACCTGGAGCGTCCCAACTACTTTTTTTCCACGAAATGTAATACAAACCCTAGATTGTTATACCTCGTTAGATAGCTGATAAAACGTAGATTTTTTAAAAAAGATCTGCCGAACAATTGCCATAATATTTTTTTTAGATATCCCTTAGAGAAAAATAAACTTTCTAATATTTTTTTTATTTCTTTACTTTCACTTGTCTACTAAGGTCTATTCAATTAACTTATGCACTATTTTAATGATTGACGTCCTAAAGCATCTTATTACACATGTAAAAATGCAATAATAATAATAATAAGATACACAAAATAAACAAAAATAAATGTAGTAGCCTAAAAATCGGCAATTTTCAATAAAAAAATTAAAAGTCGAATATCTCGAAAAGGGTTAAGTTTAGGGTAGGGTGTTTCATAGTGAAATAAGTCAGAAATTATGGGTACTCCACGCCCTTAACGGATCTAGCACGATTTTTCCTGTAACCCTGTATACATTTATTCATACAACTATGTACAAGTAGGTATATACAAAAAATACAGATGAAACAGCTATCTAAAGACCGTTGCAAACGATCTATATATAGCTCAACTGATCCAGATCACTACCAGGCGGAAGCGTTCCCAAAATACTGGCCGCATTGCCACGCTGAATGGCAATTATCAGTATAGGATCTGTAGATAGGAGATGTAAAGAAAAGTCTTAAACCTGATTAATCAAGGTTACCTACGCTTTTTTCCAGCAGTTTGAAAGTTCACAATTTTAATGAATAGTACGAAATTAATGTATGAATAAGGGTATAGAACAACTAGATAGGTACTATTGTCAATGCGTGTGTTACAGGCATCCTATCTCATTTGAATAGGCCAAATGCCAATAATTATAATCAGCTGTAACTATATAGTAATCAGTGTATGAATTAAAAAACAACTAAACAGCGCGCAGTTATTTTGCAATCCAATATTTCGACAGATCGTATTACGAATTCCATTGTAGAAAATTTTGTAAAAGGTGCACCAGAATTACTTAACTAGGTGCATACGGTAGGCACGTAGATCTATCTACATAAGTATTATTGTTGAAAAACAACTCATGTTCAAGTTGATATTCTGATGAATTTCAAACCTACCTTGTTCTGTAGTGGCCTGTGCTTGTTCGCAAAGGGCATTTTGGTGAGCATTTTTGGATCTAGCCATGAATTATTTCTCTATTTCAAGTATATCAGGTTCAACCCACGGGTATTAGAGTAAATTACCTAACTACCTCACTAACTTTCGTACTTAGGATTATTTTAAACTACCATGCATAAATCCATTTGAGTCGTACTATTTAAGTCGTCCTTGCATCAAGTAGGTATACATACCTAACGCAGAGGTTTTCTGGACTCTGAACACTAAAAAGGTTTGTTTGATGGAAAACCCAACTCATTTCGATAATTTTATTTATTGCCTTCTAATTCTAATTCTAAGTGGGGGAACTAAGGTCTGCACTGACGTCCCGCATTGGGGTGTATTATGCATTATCCCCCTTCTAACCTGGCCCCAACCAGCCCAACTCCTTGAAGTAGCGGGGACTCTGGGTTGATGACAGCATTGTTCTAGTATCCCCAACTTCCTATCAGTTAATGATGACGGAGAGCATGTGTTGATGAGTTCTTGCAATCCCGTCTTCGACCTGACTTTAATACTGAATGATGCGAGTCGTTTCATTCACGGTAGAAGGGAGGTACCTACTTCGTAGCAGGGTTGCTATGAAGGTTGCTCTACCAAAGCTATGCATTTTTGATAGCGATTTTGATCACGTTTTTCATCTATCTAAGTTTGTAACAGCTTTATGTTTATGGTACAAATGGCTACCTAGATAACTTGTTTCAAGTACGTTGTAGGTAATGTTATTTGGATAAGAGGATTAAACGTTATGGCTTCTGTTTGTTATCGTAAATAGTTCCCTTCCTTGTATACCTCTATAGGTCTGTTGTAGACGTATTCATTTCAAACAGACAATATATTTTCAGTTATTTATTATAAGTCTTTGGTGGATGGTGGGTGCTATTGAAGTTTTGAGATTCTAAAGTGCCTAGTGTAAACATAATAGCAATGTCATCACAGATGATAGTTGTTTTATTTTTTCTTCGTCGCAAGGAGTGTATGCTTTTGCCATAAGAGGCTGTTTGTTTGTCTGTTAGTAGTTATCGAAAAAAGAGCTTATCCGAATGAAATAAAAAAAAAAACTTTAGCCGTTGATTTGTATGAAAAATAAGTGCGCGTTCATAACCAGGCTTCGTCCAATTAAGTACGAGCAAAAATCAGGTTAAATAAGTAGGTTTAATAACCTGAGGAAACCTTCTTTAAGTAAAATAGGTTACAACTACTCAAATAGAACAAACTATCTCTATTGTCCTTTATTTATATGTTAGTGCTGCAAAGTGAGTAGGTACGAGTAGGTTCGAGCGGTACAGGAAAAACTGCTAATGTGTTCGTAAAAAACGATACGTAGGTTTGCTTTCCTTAATGGAAAGCTTGAAACTTCCACTTTTAAATCTCATTTAAAAGTAAATTCCTTTAATTTATTAAGCAAACGTTTCGTGCTCAGAGTCTAGCCTACTAGAATAGTGCGTATGCTGGTATGAACCTTATTTTTTGTGCTACTTTGGTATGAACTGAGAACACAAAACAATGCTTGATTTGAAAAGTGTTCGCAGTTGAAGAGAACATATATCCATACTGGGTGATATTAGAAAGGGGGATGATGCTGAACTTTTCAAATTGTTTCCTCGAATATGCATAGTTTGAGGTGCTCGACTTTGCATTTCCCTCGATTGTACAGAAGCATTTTGAATAAGTGAATTAATTCATAGTTTCTTTGTTTTTCATAACAAGAGTAACATGCGAAAAAAAAATTCAAACAAAAAATACAAAATAATGCACAATGGACTGTCTTATCACTTAATGCCATTCGTTCCTGACAACCTAAGGGCAGAGAAATGTGAAATATAACAACTCAGTTTTATATAATTAGAAATTTAAATTGTCGATTGTAAATTGTACTCTTTTAAACGGACTCATTACGTTGTTTTTATAATATTATTAATTCTGACGTTTCAAAGACTTTGCGGCAACGAAAGCATAAGAAACGTCAGGAAAAAAACATGAAAACATAAACATTAAAATAGTTGCTCTTTGGTAACAGCAATGTAGTCTATTTTCAGTAGCAAATGACCCATATTACGCTTTGTTTGGTTTGCTGGTAGTTTTAAACTTTTACTGCATTTTTGAGCTTATGTTTCAGCGGGCTGATGAAATAAACGATGGGCGTAATGAAATGTTTACTACTTTGGTGTAGTTTGTAAGTATATTTTATAGCACTTAAAGTTATAAGGAGCACACTCAATAGATATTTAGTATTTAATTAAGAATACCTAAGTTAAAGCACTTAATAGTACCAAGTAAATATCTAGGAATAAATTTCCGCAGTCAAAAAAAAACACACTCAATACTGTATGCTCCATGGTGAACATCCTCAGATACATACTCAGTGCAAAGATCTTTGTTCAAAAAGAGGGTAGTCAGAGGCACGACCAAATATTACATTTGACACTTGCTCGCGTTTTGCAAGTAGCCTAGCTTTCCCCGTGATAGAGAACCACAGTCGCAAGCTCACCGCCCGTTATTGGAACACTAACTGATGGCACATGCCTTCGAATTCAAATTAAAACCTGAGTCAATAAATTAGTATAAAACAATTATTATAAATAAAATTATTGTTATAATTTTTACAATTATTTATACAACTAAGTATCTTCAAGCAGGTATATAAGTATATACAAATATAGTATATACGTTATTTGTATATAGTATATACAAAAAATACAAATGAAACAGCTGTCTATACATAGGTCAACTAATCCAGATCACTACCAGACGGAAACGTTCCCAAAATGCTGGCTATAATTTCACGGAGAATGGCAATGCATTGGCTCAGATAAGAGCCAGCTCTCTAGTTACTCGTCGTCGCCCTGAAAGAATTTGAATCAGATGGCATGAAAGTTTGCCAATCCGTAAATCTAGAAATGTGTTCAAAACTTACATATTAGGTTGGGGAAAAAGTCTTTTCGCATTATTGTATGTATGAACTTGTAATAAAATCTCTTTGGCTATACTATTTGTATCTGGCTGGTTTTGGTATCATTAAAAGTTTAAATTTTAAAGAAGATAATTCCAAATTCAAATTAGGAAAATGTGTGATTTTTATTTGTTTTTCGTACTGTTAAGATGAGTGAATCTAATGAAGAAATTCGATACATTTTAAAATTTTACTATAAAAAAGGTAAAAATGCAACGCAAGCCGCGAAAAAAATTTGCGATGTTTATGGACCTAGTGCAGTGTCTGTGAGAGTAGCACAAATTTGGTTTAAGCGTTTTCAATCCGGAAATTTTGATGTCAAAGATGCACGTCGCTCTGGTCGCCCTATTACGGATAAAATGGATGCCATTTTTGAAAAAGTGGAGCAAGATCGGCATATCAGTAGTTACGACGTAGCTGAATAACTGGGAATTGACCACAAAACAGTTTTGGCGCATTTGAAAAAAACTGGGTACACAAAAAAGCTCGATATTTGGGTACCTCACGAGCTCACTGAAAGAAACCTAATGAACCGTGTTCTCATTTGTGATTCTTTATTACGACGTAATGAAACCGAACCATTTTTGAAGAAGCTGATAACTGGTGATGAAAAGTGGATCTTTAGCCACTCAGCAAAAATTAAGAGAGTTTGGCTGGGATGTGTTAATGCATCCGCCGTATAGTCCTGACCTTGCACCTTCAGATTTCCACCTGTTTCGGTCTCTTCAGAATTCTTTAGGCAGTGTCAGGTTAACATCACGAGAGGACTGCCAAAACCACTTGTCGCGGTATTTTGAACAGAAGCCCCAAAGTTTTTATAGCAATGGGATCATGTCCCTGCCTACAAAATGGCAAAAAGTTATCGAACAAAATGGTACCTACATACTTTAGTTAAATGTAAATAAACTATATTAAAAAATGTTTTGAATTTTCTTAAAAAATGCGAAGAAACTTTTTCCCCAACCTATTATTATAACTTACAAAACTCCTTAACTTATTTTCTTAAAAAAACTCTTTTGGTTAGGAGATACAGTAAACTTTCTGTGTCATGTGACATCGATCTGCGGTGGTCCCGCAAGCTGACAACACAAAAATAACAACTGCATAAAAGGAGGGGAACCTCCCCTATACAAGGTGTCCCAGAATACTTACCCCATAAGGGGATTATAATAGGGAAGATAACAATTGTTTTCTAAGACTCATGAAAATCTTGCTACTTTAGTCTAATTTAATCTAATAAATCAGCTGTTTTGTGTACATGACCCAATTTCAAATACCAGTCTTATGGTAAGCACAAATACCAAAATAACATCTGCAAGGGCAAATAGTTACAAATTATTTTCCTGAAATAAAACTTAAGTTTTTTTTTGTTTATCTGAGCAGAATACAATCATGTTCTAGGACACCTTTAGGTATATCTCTTTGTGAGGCGAAATGGTCCAATGCAGTGGTTATTATCAAATGAATTCCTAAAACGATTTCCTTCCTATTGTCTCGTACCACAGGACTGTAAGCGTAACTAAACTGTGTTTTACCAAATTTTGAAATAATTGGCGAGTCTAGATTTTTTTACTAGATAATGATATGGTGAATCAATTAGCTATTCAGCTTTTGTTAAAATTACATTTTAAAACGTCTTAAAATGGTAAAAATAGGGGTACGGACGGGACACCTACCAGTGTTGTGTGTTTTGTTCAGAGCTCGGACACCCCTCAGAAAATTACTTGATAAAAAAAGCGTTGTTATGGCAACACCCTTTCTTTGAACTCCTGTTTGTCGATTAGATTTGAATGGATTACGAAATTGACTAGTAATTGTTACCTGGCGTGAATTAAGAGGCCTTTCATCAGAACGAAACTATTGGATTAGGAACGCTTACTTTTATGGTTGACTGTACTGGTTTTATTGGGATTGGAAAGCATGTTTTTATTGGAATTGGAAAGCATAGCCGGAGATAATAATAATAATACTGGACATTTTTACACAGAATCATCTTAGTCCCAAAGTTAGCAGAGCTTGTGTTATGAGAACTACATGACTGATATTCTACTTATATACATATATTTTATGTAAATACATACATATAGATGGAAAACATCCAGACCCAAGACAAATATTTGCAGATCAAACAAACATCTCAGTCGGGCCTTCACCCACTGCGTTACAGAGGTCAAAGGTTTGACTAGTTTGTAGATAATTAATTACATTAGTGTTTAATAATATCAACCCGGGGAAAACCTTACGGCTTTTGCGCAGTATTATTATCGTTTATTCCTAAAATGGTCCTTTTTAATTTAATACTACTTAGAACACTCTATTACATAACATCCACTGGTTAGCAATAGCCGTCACTCTTAACTATCGATCACCAGGGCAAGTCATAAATAGAGTGAAAGCAAACAGAATCATGAAACTACATGGGATTTCCATGGTATACATTTTTGGTCCTGTTTCACCGGCCACCATTGTAGAGCTACCGATACCGAACCTCTGCGGTGTCAGAATTGACAGCTATGCCCTCGACATCTCTCGTCATAATGATGATAAGTCCATCGGGCGTTATGTTCTCAATGACTACGTCACATAATACGAAAGCTACGCATGCTACCACATACAATTCACACATTACCATCAAAGTGGAGTTTAAACGCAATCTGAACATATGCAATACCTCCGACAAACAACTGTCGGTCCTAGGACCCCGGGCAAGTGGATCAGATGGATCAGCTCTTTGGGAGATCAACCTCTTTGCAAATGATACTCCTTCGCAACGCACCACCAAGTGTGTTCTCCATACGTCTTTGCTTTTTTAAATTCACAATATGTGTGGTTGTTGGTAAATTTGGTTAAGTAGTTAGGTAGGTACCTACCTACAGACGACCTAGAACCTCCAGCTGCTAACAGTAACCGAGGCTAATGGGTAAATAAGTGGAGTCTAAAGTCATAAAACCTGAAGGTGCGATAACCCAATTTGCCAACTTTTCCCGGCCATTATGGGACCTTTAACCCTTTTTATGGGACATAAGACGCGACTGACGATGTCTGCTATACCCAAATTAAAAGTATAAAAGTGTCATCATGAAGATTTTGGAGATAACTTGGAATTTCTAGGCCTCCTAATTAGGAAGTTTTGCTCGAAAAAGTTAGCCGTAATTTTAATTACTTTTTATTTCATTGAGCATTCGTCGCTCTTGAAAGCTTTATTAAAGTGTGCCTACTAATGGAACTCATTTTTAATTTTATAAAGGTTCTTTTTCAACTACTTATGGGCATACTTACCATCTGCCCACGGCTTCCCCGAGCATTAAGTAGCCGACTCGTATGTATAATTCTAGACATAAACTATAGATACCTGTTTTAATTTAATTCAAATCAGTTCACCGTTACGGAGATTATAAGCAACAAATATCCTAATATACAAACAAATAAGCTTTCGTATTTTTAATATTAGTAGGTTAGGAATATAAGTAGCTATCTATTTTAGACTATTATTACCAGTCTCTGCCCGTGGTCCACCTACAGTATTCACTTGGCTGTACCAGGGGCATTTTATTCTACCCGTGGTCCACCTTAAGATATTTGGGTGTACCAGGGCTTTTTCACACCGCGAGCGGTACGAACCGCGGTGCGAATCGCCCAAGATTTTTTTGTAATGGGTCGATTCGGACCGCAGTGGGGAATAATACCTGTATACATATAATCGACCTCTGTGCATTAGGCGAAGGTCCTCCTGAGACGCAGAAGGTTGCGGGTTCGATTCCCGCCGCGGGACAAATGTTTGTATGATGTGCAATTATTTGTCTCGGGTCTGGGTGTTTTCATGTATAGTAAGTATGTATTTACAAAAAAAATGTATACTATCAGTCATATAGTTCCCATAACACAAGCTTCGCTTACTTTGGGGCTAGATGATGCTGTGTGAAAATTGTCCAGCATTATTATTATTTACAATTCCCAGTCTATTGGTCTTTTGGGGTTAGGACTTTTAACTGTTTCGTGTTTATCTGTTCTCTATTATTATTATTATACCAATATCTGTGCCAGTGTGATCGTTATTTAAATTCTACCTACTGATAGTTAAGTATCTATGAGTAGGTGTAAGTTCAAATTGTTATCGGAAACACAAGAGAAAATGATGTGTCGTTGAAATAACCTCACACAAGCTTATGATTCTGCAATGAAGGGCTCATTACAATTCCATCCGGCTGATTAAGTTCAAATTAGGCCAATCCGATCGCATTAGATCAGGATTCCGGATGAAATGGAGCGGATGAATTACCAACAATACATGTTTAGGATCAACTAGGATTTGTTGCCGAGTACACCAGCCAGCGAGGCAATTCTTGCGATATATAGAAAATGTATGGCTTCCACAAATACCTAGCACTTTTTGATTGTAATTAGTTTTTTTTTCTTGTTTGTTCAACATTGAGGGACTAGATGATGCTGTGTGAAAAATGTTCAGAATATTTATTTATTTATTGGTATAATAATCGACAAAAATAATAATAATATAGAATAGATCAACACGAAACAGTTAAATGCATAGTCCTAACCCCGCACAAGGTTGCTCTGTATCTACGAGTACCATGGTTCCACAATAGCGAGACCCGGAATAAATGCAAATGAAAAAAAAATGGTTTTTATTTCTGTATCTACGCCACAAGAAAACAAAATTAACAAAAACTTAATACCTATAACTAAAAGTATAATGGACGGTCTTATCGCTTAAAAGCGATCTCTTCCAGATCGTTTTGTGTCGGGATAAATATGTTACTTAAGTCAATGCTTCATGTTCTTACCCTTTCAGGATAGTGGTGCGTCTAACGATACCCCACTCATTAAAATCCATTTGGATAGGACGACCGGGGTGTTATTGGGTAATAAATAACACCACATCAGAACATTAATCAATTGTAAGGTCGCAAAACACTACCGTCCACTTGACGACTGGACACTTCTGTAGCTCGGTGGGCGAGTAGACAGCAACTACAGAACTGTGGGTTCGATTCCTGCAGCGAGACAAATGTTTGCATGTTCTGCAGATATTTGTTCCGAATTTGGGTGTCCCAAGTTACTCGTAGTTCCTGATACCTACGACACAGGGAATCTAGTGTGGGTCGGGATCAGGACTATGTACGTATCTGTTGGGTGTAAATCGTTTATTTAGCTAATGATGATAGATAGGTAGAAAATGCTTTATTGCACAAAAAAAAAAATGTGATGATATTTTTTTTAATTAGATGATGTTGATTGAAATATCCTTTTTATGCCAAAAAATCACGAAGACAATTTATTATATTCATAAACGATGTTTTTATTGATGTTAATCCAGGATTTAGACTTCATATCGTTCCGTTTAAGATTATTTGTATTCGTGAGCCAGCGTTGCTTCCCCGTTACCGTTTATGGTCTCGATTTCCTGCGAAACAGGAAATTTCCGACGGTTCGTACGAAATCGCAAATATATAAAGTATTCGCCCGACAGAGGGCGGGACAAATGAGGGTTAGTGCGGCACGATGCGCACTACTAAACCCCTACCCGAGAAGTGAATACACTCCGAATAATTATACGCTAGGCCTTAATGAAGTCGATTTTTAGATAAATACAATTTGACGCTTAGTGTCAGGTATTATAAAGAAACAAAAAAAAAAACTAATCGAACTTTTCGCTCAACTCGCACCGATCCGCAAAACTACTCACCGCGAAATACTTAAAATAAGGGCTTGTTCAAACTGGCGCGGTGTCGGTGGCGATCAAAAGTTTGCGTGAATGTATTGAACAGTTTGAATGAGTGATAGACCTCATTGATAGATTTAATAATAATTATAATAATACACTTATTCGAAAAAATCAGTCCATTTGTTAATACAACTTAAAACTAGATTAGTACTGAATAAGAATGTCAGAAGAGATGACGCTATAATAGCATGTATAAAAGCTGTCGTGATTAAACAGCATTCCAGTATTCCGCGGTCAGACTGTCAAACTATGCTGCCACAGAACATAAAGAGAACCGCTCGTTTCGAGTTAAGGCGAAGCATATTATTGTATGATAATGTATAGGACATTAAATGACAAAAAACTATTTCTAATAACGGGAAATTGGTAAAAAGTCCAATATGAAATTTCATCACCTATTTTCACCTTTATGAGTTGGATTTTTTCATAAAATTTATATGGGACCATACTTGAAGTGTATCCTACAAACCGACTACAAAAAAGGTCAAACAAAGTCCAATATGAAATTGCTTCTCTTTTTTTTCACCCTATAAAATAGGACCACTCTTTAAATGTAAACTACCCATTAAAAAAAGAATCATTAAAATCGGTCCACAAATGTCGAAGATACCGCGTAACATACATACAAAAACTATACTTCTCTTTTTTTGAAGTCGGTTGCTAATAATTAATTCGCGGTACGTTTACAGTTCCAAGTTTACGGTTTCTATACTGTAGGTACTTTATTTTGCTCAGAATAACGTAAGAACGTGCGAGATGGCACTATATCGAATAAAAAACATACAGCCGAATTGAGAACCTTTTTTTTTTTAGGTTATTTAAAATAATGCACCAAAGCCACCCGCCTCACAGTTCGAGTGGTCGGCACCTTAGCCGACTAAGGTATTGCGGTGTTTACGACACGTATACTGTTTGTTTGAACCCTGTTTATTGTTACTGCTATAGCCTTTTTACCAGGTACAAAAAGTAGACAAGTTTCAGTAGAGCTACCTTTTTGTTCGGTAATAGAATGGCTTTGGTTTTGGTTAAAGTCGAGTAAAGCTTGGTTTATTTTATTCAGCATGTTCGTGAATGCCTCGTCAGAGTTGAAATCAGATTTTGATGAAAGTTTGGTATCTCCAATTATGACGATATAATGAATCTTACAGAATTGAGTATATTTTTTTTATTCATTTCATTGAATACAAATCTATTTTTCAGCTATCCCTATCCTCAAAAGTTTGCTGGAAGAAAACTCTTGTTTGTTAAGCTCGCCCTTGTACATGTCCTATATGTAAGTTTTTTGTCTATATTTTCTGTGTGTAAAATAAAGAATAAAGATTACCCATAAAACAAGCTCTGGCTTACCTTGGGACCAGTTTCTATCTGATAAGGTCCAGATTTTTTTTCTTTTAGTCATCTTAAAAATATAACATAATGACGACCTCTGTGGCGCAGTGGGTGAAGGCCCGCCTGAGACGCAGGAAGGTTGCGGGTCATACAAATGTTAGTATGACCTGCAAATATTTGTTTCGAGTCTGGGTATTTTCTATGTATAATATGTATGACCTTAAAAAAATATATATATATAAGTAGTATATCAATCATGTAGTTCCCATAATACAAGCTCTGCTTAGTTTGGGGCTAGCATTATTGTTATTTTATTATTAGCGTTTTTGTACATATATACCTACTTGTACATAGTTGTATGAATAAATGTATTAAAGCTCACAAGAATAAAAAAAAGTAATTAGCAGTTTTATTGATTTTTCTTATCACTGCAAGGTTTCTACATAAAAAGCTCTTATTACGTTTCAGAGTAATGGTTCACTGAATCCACAGCGGAGTGAAAATACAATAAAAAGTGGTTAAAAATAATCTCATTTTCGCACTGAAACGGCATTACACTTGAGCCTTATTGCATTGCCCTGTAAATCGCGACTATCGTGTGAATGGGACAAAATAAAAAATAATAGGAAGTGAACGCTCGTTGTGCGGTTTCTCGGTACAGCTACATAATTTAATCACATAATATTCTAGCCGTGGGTAATATTATGAGGTACAAAACCGGACTAGCTGTTTATAAAAAACTATGTTCATAATTGAATGAATGAAAATACTTTATTGTACACCTTTAACAAATCACAAAATAACAAAATCCTATTCTAGAAGAAAGTACAATGGGCGGTCTTATCGCTTAGAAGCGATCTCTTCCAGACAACCTTATGATAGTTTCCGATGTAAAAGTTATATCGGATGAACTGTTGTTTTTATAAAAGTATCTTTAAAGAACTGTAGGAATCAAAGTCACTTATATGGCTCCTAGAAATTATCAAGTAGAAGTGAAAGCCTAACAACTAGTTAGTAGAAGTCGTAGAACCGACCACCGCTGGGAAGAAAGGTTTAAAAATGGCGATTGGAAAAAAGCCTCATCTGATGGATTAGTGGCATCTTAGCTGGAAGTCTGGAATAAGATTGGTTGCGGAATGTATGTGGAAAAAGATGGCTCACTGTTTGGGGGAGGCCTATGTCAAGTCACTGGGCTTCTACAGGCTGTAGATGATGATAATAATAAAGTATTGTGTTGAATCCACGGCATTTGGTTTTAGTATCAACGGCAGAACCAAGTGCTAAAATGGGGGAAGGAAACGTTGTCCTATCCTTGTGTGTATCAGATCTATCTCCATCGCTATCATCAAATGTCTACGGTATTCAATTGTATTTTTATTTACGGTATTCCATCGAAATGTTAAAGCTCGAATCTACCATGAATCCTATTCTATTTATTTAGTTATATTTTGCACACAAACAATGTACAAAAGAGGGACTTCCTGCTATGCAGCATTTTCTACCAGACGTCTATCCTAACCAGGTGGCACCTGTTTATTAAATATTGAATTAGTACCGCTTATACATACATTTAGGCAAGTATTCGTATGTTTGTATAATATTATTCTCATGTCGTATTATATATATATATATTGTATTATAATGTACTTGGTAAATATTCGATGGTTTATTAACCGACCAAACTGACTTTCCATTACTGATTTGATTTTTTTGGTGATATAATATTTATTTTCTTTTATCCTTTTTATATATTCAGGTATAAAATAAGGGTAGAATATGACACCATAATTTCATACATACACAGTTGATTTGGATGAAATTGAATAAATTCAATTCGAGATTGCAATTGTACTTATGGAAAGTTAATTAATTTCTAATAAATTCGTACTCAGCGTTGCGGATTAGAGTCGAAGATGCGGGAACAATTCCCGCTGGACCAGATTTTTTGGGACACATTTGAGTTTAATGTTATACATACAAATAAATATAATATTAATAAAAAATGGGCATTTTGCACAGCATCATCTAGCCTCGAACTAAGCAAAGTTTGTATTATGGAAACTAAATACATACATATTATACATAGAAAACACCCAGACCCGATAAAAATATTTGCAGATCATACAAACATTTGTCCCGCGGTGGGAATCCAACCTGCAACCTTCTGCGTCTCAGGAGGGTGTTCGCCCACTGCACCACATAGGTCGTATATAAGTATCGTTTTCATTTTAAAAATTAACAAACTTTGTAATAGGTTGCAAATAATACCACAATACAATAAAATTACAAATTAATACCTAACAAAAAGTACTAAGATTTGTTATCGAAAAGCTACTTTCCACTGTGCTGTAAGAAATGGCACCGATTTTAAGATGAATGAATAAAATATTACTACATATTAATCTACATTTATGTTCTACGTTAGCTACGAAAGCAGCTGATTGCTATTTTTATAAGAAAGCGTGTTTTGATAAATATCTGATGAGCCATCGGATCCAGGGCGGTTTCTAGGGAGTTTAACTAAAGCATTTTCTTATCTCTTTTCTTTATCCTATGAATTCCTCCTAATGTTAGGGGAGCATTGCTGACCCAGTTCTGGATCGTTTCCGGATCACTCCGGAGGGTTTACGGTTTCAATATTTGGAAGCCCCTATATGCGCACTTTAGCCTTATCATGTTATGCACTGCGTATTAGCTTACATCTAGTACGAGTATATTATATATATAATCTATGTATAATATGTATGTATTTACAAACAAAAGTATTTAAGTAGTATATCAGTCATGTAGTTCCCATAATACAAGCTCTGCTTAGTTTGGGGCTAGATGTTGCTGTGTGAAAAATGTCCAGCATTATTTATTTATTATTATAATATCGGTGCATCTAGTGAACAAATAAGCTTGAGCGCGCTGTATTTTTAGTCTTTAAAAATAACTGTCTCTGGTGCAACGGCAGCCTTCACAAGGTGGTCTAATCTGGTTCACAGGGCTGGATCCAATTTGCCGCTGCGATTGTGGGGCTTCGACCGCAAACCCAGTAATTGACACCGAAAGTAAAACCGCGACTTATAAAGCGGAAAACGTTGCCTAGACAACCGTGGCGCGGCAAAAAACACGAAATTACAACACGTCTCGTGACCGGCAATCTCTAGCCGGCATATCCTCCTAAATGCTTTATCGTTATTGTCTCGATACTTCCAATAAAAAGTAACGTCATGGAACTGCTTTAGTTAGGTTTAGTTTAGAAAGTTGCCATCTTGTCCGTAGGTAGTGGTTATTCCGCGTTCCCTACATAGGCTACCGGGCGGTAGGTTGCACAAAAAGTAGGCTCTATTTAACGGGCATTGGGTTTCGTAAAAAGCACTCTGCGTGTACCGAGGCGAAGAACTTGATTACTGTGGCCGCACTGCAAAACAAATCCACTACGATTCACGTACAGTAAACTCGTTACGCGCTCGGTGCGAGACGAGAGGTGTTTTAGTTGGAATTTGTTTCTTGAAACAGTGATGTGAGGGTTCAGATCGGATTTCGCGGGGGAGCGCTAAGTGCGTTGACAAGCGGCGAGAGAGAGGCTCACAGTCTATGGAGAGGTTCGCAGGTTCATTCGGAGGTCTCGTTATCACAGTCGCTGTTCGGCGGTCGGACGGCGCGCTAGCTACGGTCGGTGTGAGCTCACGCTTCTGAAACACGCGACTCGAGCGTCGACACAAGTTTTGCGGACGATCGCGTTTCGACATTTCATCTGCGTTGGCCTTTCTCGCATCGTGACTGATCACGAACAATAAAGAAAGTGAAACTGCATGTTTGAGACGTGATAACAGATTGTGTAAGGATTAATTGAGTGAAGTGGTACTAGGTGACCTTAAAAACTTTTGGTCTCGTTTCGATATCAGCGCAGTTTTGAGTTTAAAAACTGTGTTTGACTATTGACTCGTAGCAGTCTTTTCACAAAAACGGTAAGTTCTTAAAATAACGTTGTACGAGTAGGTACCTACTGAAAATATTTGTGGTTAAACTATATAACTACCTCGTTAAAAATGAATTAATATTCATCGATTAATAAGCAAGCGGTATTTTATTATGTTGGTTATCTTATATCTACCTACATCGTGAATTCAACTTATGTATGTAAATTGGATTTAAAACAAGATATAAATACGGCGAGCTCTGGGGAGCCGCAAGTAGGTACGTAAGGTGAAATGAAATGGTAATTAATGACACTATGGTTATGGCATAGTGGTTTCTGTGATGAATAAAATTAAGTGAAGTAACTTTATACAGACGTAAATCATAAAAATACGTCAAATGTCATGCTCCGATTACATAATTAATTTGACAATAGTAATAAAAATATAATTCGTTAGTAGGTACGCTTGGGTCTGTTACTTGATTTCTGTTTTCTACCAGTAGTCCTATTACTTCAGGTAGAAAAAAGGCCTTCTTTTCCTAACTCAATGTTATATATAAGATTAAGTTATCTGGATAGTTTATCTGTTTTTCCTACTTTTAGATTATGCAGTTGTATTATTTTGTTGTATATATAATTATGTAATAGGTTACACTTTCATAAAACCTATGATAGCAATAATGATAAGATTCTTATTCCATTACCAGTGCTAATACATAGGTATTGTCTTTCACAGCGTTACTCTCGTATGTCGGTAGGTACAGCCTATTTTTGGAAAAACGTGCAATTCGCATTCATAGAGGTATCGATAGGAACGCACTGGTGCCACGTGGCTCCATATCAAAAGAGAGAAAAATCCAAATAAAACGCCGCATACTTCCTCAGTCAGTTTTCGTATAATCTTTCGGGCACCCTTTCCATCCTTAAAAGTAAACCAACATCAAGGTTTACTATAATTGTGATTGATTATAGTAAACTGATTGTTTGTACCTGATTGATTAAAGTAAACTATATCAAACTTAACTGAAGGCAGAATTTGAATGAGCTCTATTACGTCATCCTTTTGTTTTTTTTTGCAAGGCAGTGTTGGACTCAAGAACACTGTTTGTGGCCTAACTTCATACCTACCTATCATGCCTTGTCTAGGCCGTGTTAGTGGCCGGTGTGGACGATTACATCCAGAACTTACCCATAGATTTTATGCGCTCTGCCTCTCATTGTTACACCAAATAAATGGCAATGAAGAATTACATCTTTTTATAAAATGTTCAAAACATTTAAACTTGATGCTTATTCGTTACTACAGCCAGTTATTGCTTAACAATCCTTAAATTTCCTAGGACTCACGTTTTAACCGAAAAGTAAGAATCGAGAATTCGATTCATAGAAATCTATGACTTGGAATAGTCACTTCATTTTATCGTGTCATGCGTTCACTTGGTGCAAAAACGGTGTGCTCATGCATTTTTGACCAAATATCACTGGATTTGTTAACTTAATTTTCTGTTTCTAATGAGTGTTACCAAAATGGCATTGAGACTTGCTTATTGCAATTCTGAAATACATATTTCATACAAAACATCAAGATTGCATGCATTGAGCGTGAACATTATTGCGTTTAATAAGTGGTATAACTTTGATTTTGTAATTGCTATCAATTAGCCAGATTGAGTTGATATACAAATGTGCATAGTTTAACCTTGGCAGCAAAAAGTCTTACTTTAAAGGGCAACGTTGAAAATGGCAATCTCAAGTTATTTTTAAGCACGATTGTTATCTACTAGCTACTGAAAAAATCTAAAAAATAGAGGGTGGGGGACAACTTAAGCTACTTTGAATCCACAATATACTCGTATGTCATGGACGAAAGCTTAAAATAGGTTATGTTATCATCAAAATGATTTGTAAAATGTTTAGACATATAAAGATTGCAGTAAACAAAACCGACTCCCACAAAACACACAACAATAGACAAGACAGACGGACTTAACGAAACCATAAGGGTTACATTTTCGCCATTAGGCATGGGACCCTAAAAAGCAAAGAACTAAACGCCAACCTTCTACAACTTCGCCAAGCTAGTGATCTTTTGAGACATGTTAATAGATTAATACAAATTTTGTTTCTATAAAAAAAATCGGTAGGTACCAACTTACTTACTAGCATCGACCCGCGATAGTTCGACAGAAACAAAATTTTCATGTTCAGGCTGCATGCGGGTCTTTATTAAAATTCTGCTATTTGAGACCGTACGGAGATAGCATCTACTTTCTATCAAAATGCTAATTTGGAAGGAGATTCCTATCTCTATTTGTTATTAAAGCAAACATGTACTCAATATTGTATATAAAAGGTACCTAAAAGCATCACGGTTTATCTACTACATTTATATAAATATGATCCCTGTGATTTAAATGAATAAAAACTTATTGACTTTGAAAGGACCCGATTAGTACACCATACACACTTCTTATGATACGAGATAGGTACGTGCCGTATACAAACGAAATCGGACAGGGTGTTTGTAATAAAATGTTACAAACATCCTGTCCGATTCATCAAAGACGTATTTCTACTTCAATAAGAATACATTGGTACATAATAAAAAAAAACAAGAAAATCGAAAGGTATTTAATAATATATATAATATTTAACTACATACATTATAATTGGCACATGTCCTTTTAGCATCCCGCGTTATAGGTTGTAAGCACATCACCGATGGCATATGCCTTCTCAGTTACCCACGATGTTTTCTTTCACTGTTTTAAGCATTGTTAATGCGCAAACAAACATTATCAGTAAATTTATTAAGAAAATATTGATAAACGAGTTATTCAATTTGAGGCCGACTCACCCGTGAAATATATAAGATGTTCCCTGGCATAATCCGTAATAAGCTTTGAATCTCATCATCTGTATAAACCATTATGGTATAAACCATTGAAATATGTAAATAACATATTTCAATGGTTTATATAATAAAGTACTTATTACTTATTAAGTATTACGGACTCGATTCCTGAAACGAGACAACTGTTTGTATGATCTGCAAATATTTGTCTCGGGTCTGAGTGTTTTCTATATGTATTTATAAAAAAAAAGTATATAAGTAGTATATCAGTCATGCAGTTTCTATAACACCTAGCTCTGTGTGCTGTGGGGCTCGATGATGCTGTGTGGAAATGTCCAGCATTGTTTATATATTTACTAGCATCTGCCCACGGCTTCGCCCGCGTGGTACGCGGATAAAAAGTAGCTTATGTGTTATTCTGATGAATAAGCTATATTACTGTAAAGTTTCATCAAAATCCGTTCTGTAGTTTTTGCGTTAAAGAGTAACAAACATCCATCCTCACAGACTTTCGCGTTTATAATATAAGTAGGATTTATTTATTTTTATATATAAAAAAAAGAATTGACTGAAAGATCAACGCAAAGCCAAAACAGTAAGTCCTGTTACCTTGAAAGGAGAATAAGCATCTTTTGGTGTGCGTGTGAATGAGGTAGGGTTGTCAATCTTACTATATAAATATAGTATCCTATACTACGGGTATATTAGGGACCTGAATACCATATTTCTAAAAAAAATATAGTAGGCTAAACTACTATATATTATAGCAAAAAAGTTGGTTTGAGGTGTACTAAAAGGATATTATTTCCTCTATGAATTCTACTTTTAGGAGATGCTGCGGATGGCAGAAGTTAATAAAGAAGAAATTCAACTCGGACGAAGTTGCTTGGTGTTTCACTAGTGAACTTAAACTTAACAGAATCCGCGTTAACTGACCCCTGAAATTGCCTATTCATATTATCTATTATGAAAAACAACTCTCCAACTTTCCTTAGGCAAAAAAGTTACTAAGGTTCCGTAGTAAGGAATAAAAACACAAGTTGATATTAACACCAAATACCACGCAATATAAAAAGATGACTCAGTACTACTAATTTCTGGTGTTGTTAGTAATTACTTTCATTGGAGGCTGGCTTTGTTTATCTAATCAACAGACTTCAAAAAAAGGTGGTTCACTATTCGTCTGCATGTTATTGTGTATGTTACGCGACATCTTCGCCTATTGTGAACCGATTTGAATGATTCTTTATGATTCGATTTTAATGATTTAATGATTGTCTTGTATGGTATGCGTTTGTGATCGTTTCATTAACTGAAGCATTGGGAAATATTATTGTATTGTAAGGAAATTGAGGCCATCTAGAGCAGGCAACAGCCGTATTTCTGTTTTACACTGCTGGATATAGACCATGATGTACCTCCATAGCTTAATTATGTTATGCGACTAATTTTCAGTGATTCTTAATAACTGGAAGTGTAAATATATTAGTCTTCAAAAATAATAAAGTTGGAATGGAACCCTGAAGCCTCGAGGTCTACTCAGACACGTCCATCATTTCCACGCTATGATTAGATAACTTTGTGCTCTGGACATCGTATAAAAATGTAAATTCCATCAAAAGCAAATGCTTTAAGTGAAAGAAAGCCTTACGAAGTTATAAAAAGTTGAAGTTATGGTTTTGAAGCTCAGTGCGTATACATAATTAATTTATGATAATATCTAGAACAACGACCAGGGTTGGGATGAGTGCCCACTTATGGGTTTGGAGTTTACTCGACTGTTTGTTAAAGAGGGTAATATTTATAAGTGGTTTGCAGAGGACCGAAAATAAACTCCATTATGATCTGTTAACCAATCCATTAAATTGAGAAAGAAATAGGGAAGTGGTAACATCGGTCTTTGTTTTTCTGAATTTAGTATCATCGTATCATTATCACAAAAAACCAGGATCAGCTCGGATTGAATATATAACAGGCCATATAGCTCGCAGAACCAAAAAATCTAAGGGAAATAAAGGGGATCACGAACTAGATGATGCAGTCTTGGAAGGTCTCTCACTCAATGGAACGAGAAAATCATTGTATAACCTTTCCCATAGTCCATTTACGGAGTCTTCTCCGTCAGTCATGACACTCTTAGGGATTGCCAGTGGACTTCTACAGTCTGTTGATAAAAAAGTATGGAGTAAGATAGTTTGTTATAAAGTAGCTTAATCACCACATTCACTACATTCACGTTTTATTGCTTAAAACGTGGTCGGAAAACAAAGACGCTGACTCATTCACGACCGAGCCAGACTGCTATTCTAAAGATCTATGCATTTGGAAATCAGTCAAATACTTGATTAACTTTCTCTATGTTAAACTAACTATTTCATATAGAAAATACGACTTATTAACGCTGTTTCTCGAAGATTTTTCTGAAGTTTCGTAGCAAATTTTGTAGAAAAATCAAAAAATAAACGTCAGCAATATTGGTAATTTGAAGCATTTTCAAATTTAAAAATGATAACCGACACTAATTAATTTCTGTATTTATGTATCAAACATTTTAATATTGTGTTACAGACAAACAAAATAAGCTCTACCAAACTAACCCTTTATCAACAAAATGTTTATTATAGGTTTGCTGTAGTATGGTTGAGATGGGGTCCGAAATAATTGTATGTGTTCTAAAGAATGTCTTTATGTTTTTTAAACCGTTATTTTCCTCTTAGAGATAATTTGGAAATGCAATTTTCACTCAATAAATTTAACGTAACAAGCGTTAAATCAAATTCGCTGACATCGGAAATAGGAGACGATGGGTAATGTTTTTGCTAGGATTTTTTGTGATATCGCATGCTACTCAACAAACTAAGGCTAGGTTTGACTGAAAGCAAGTAAATCGCCAAAATATAAACAACAGAGACCTTGTAATTTACAACTTTACAACTTTAAAATTGGTGATCTCTGTACGTTAGAATAACAAAGTCAAAGTGGCTTTTTATGTGACAATTCTAAAAGGTGAAATCATGCAAATAAATGCTCGTCAAAAAAAAATACCATTGTATTTTTTCTAAGAAAATATAAATAACTAGTATAAAGTATGAAGTTCTTAGTCCTCAACCATTATTTCCAATGCCTGAATGTTAAAAGTGCCAAACCTTATCTCTCTTGCTACAATATTAGAAAGCATGAGTATATAAGTAACTTACCTTACTTGAGTTGTTAACTTTGTCTTCTAATTGCAAATGCAATTTACTGCTTACACGCAGGCAGACCGGGCCTTAAACCTAAATAAATCTACGTCAGTCAATTCATGTATCTAATCAGAATCTAACTGAGAATGAGCGGTTATTTGGAGGTGCTGATTATTTGAGAATAATAAGGCAGACTTCATGCTGGTTATTGATATTTTAGAGTTCCCAATAACGTATTTCAGAGTTGAAAATGAGGTAACACTGATTGCAAAAAAAGAGCCGTAGTACACATACAGACGCATTAAAACTTTATATTAATAATGGTATGTACCGTTATAATAACAAGATTGTACGAAGTATGAAAGATTCGACTTAATACAAATTGTGCACATCAGAAATAGTCTGGATCTTCGAAACTAGTTACAAGAATAATAAAAATAGCCAATGGTTCGGAATACGATCAAAACTGCGAATCCATGTCAAAAACCCGATAAAAGTTTGAAGAGACGATACCAGACTTACCCATGATACCGAATCCATTCACAGGTCAGATGTAATTTGGCAGACAAGCTTTTTCGGAAAGTCATTTTACTCGTGGCGTCTTTACCGAAGCTTACAGAGAGATCAGCCAACTTTTGCCAGCACGCTTTTGGGTGATTTTACAAAAGTTATCCGAAACAGGAAATCTGTAGAACTAAAGTCACCCCTCTCTAAAGTCACATTGCTTTTAGAATAGGCAAGTTGAAATGATAATGGACTCGCAGAACCGACAACCGCTGGGGAAGAAATGTTCTCGAATGGCATAGATAGGGTATGATTTGTACATACATTAATAGGTTTTATTGTCACAAGTTACTAGTAGGCGTTGCAATACGTCAAGAATAACAAGTCACAGTTTTTTTTTTAAATTACCGTGTCGACTTGTGGACCGGCGAGTAGGTACGGTGTGAAGCGGGTCTATCGGATCGCGAAGATAGTAGATTTTCTGACGAATCAGCGATATTTTAAATATTCAAATATGGAATCTAGAAATCTTTGAAATGACCCATCTATTACGTGCTTAGCTGTGGCGTCACCCCGAAAGCGTGACTTGGCTAAAGAAAGAGATGAGATTAATGACAGGGGCGGAGGCTGCGATTCGATGCTGCGCTTTTAAATCTCTTCTTTAACCAGGTATTGAGCTAACCACTTCGGTAAGGTAAACAAAATATGAAGTCGAAATAAAGTGGTATATTTTATTGAGGAAAGAAACGAATGAAATTCTGAGCCTTTCATCAGAAATGTGGTACCCATTGATTAAATTGAAACAAGTATATTCAATTTAATTAAAATTAAAATATGAGTGGGAATTTTGTGAAATAAATTCAAAGGAAAACGTCCTCAGAAGGACAGGGTTTAAGCAACAATGAAGGCTTGCTCTTTTCACAATGTTTAACATATAAATATATGTGTTTGTATTAACTCGCTACGGCACAAATTTTCACAAATATTTTCTTCAATAAATTAGCTCTGAATCAGACTCTTTCCTGCTTTACGAAAACTCTTGAGTAAATTTAACGACTTTACCACGTACTATTCTCCTGCTGGCGTTTCCTGACTATTTAGAGATCCGTCGAGCGTGATCGCGGACGAAACGAAACGTCAGAATGGTAAAGTGGTCGTAATATACCCTAAACCACGATTATTTATATTCTTGTGTGTTTATTCATTATTTATAATCCATGCAATAACTATACATAAGCTAATCTACAGAGTGGGTTGTCGAAGTTTTGTATGGAATACGAAAGATTAATGAATGTGCTAAAAGTGAAAGGGGGAAATGACGCTCCATCAACTCAGCCTGCCCCAAGGGATAGCCGCGAAGATACGACGATGTCTGCCTTTTGAAAGTATCCTTCGTTTCGATACCATCTCTGTTTTAATATTATGGTTACGATTGTTGCAATACTCCGTGAAAATAAATAAAACGGGCAACATACTTTACACATTTAGGTATAGTCCTGAATCCCCACACTAGGATTCTCTGTTTCGTCAAAAACGACGAGTATATCTGCAGAACATGCAAAGATTTGAACCGGCGCCTTTTGCATCTCAGTCGGCAACTCACCCGCCGCACTAGTGAGGTCGCTTACTGATCTTGAACGTGGAGATGCAATAAATTCATAAACTTAAAAATAATTTAAAAAAAAACAAAGGTCGCAATACAATCCGATAAGCCGTTTCGGAAATAAACTGAACATCAAACAACCTCTAATGTCTTTATATATCTATATATATATATTTAAGTCATATATTGCGTTATACTATTGCATATATTGGTAGTAAATAATAGATCGATGAAATACATGGCAACATCGTGCAGTGTGCGTTGCAATCGATTTATGATTGAAACTAGTATCGGCCTTTAGATCCTACAAAACCGACTTCAAAATAATCCTCTATATTAAAAAAATATCCATAAAAATACGTTCAGGTTTTTCCAGTTCCACTTTTGTTAATACACTCTTTGTTTTATAGGCTAAATCAGCAAAACTTTTGGAGTTATAAAGAAAGGTAGAGCTTAATTATTTAAAAATCGTATCTTTACGGTAAAAACCGTAAATATGTAAACCGTAAGACCACACACGACACAGTATATGTACAGTTTTTTTGTGATAATAATATAGGGTTGAACATTCAGAGAGATGATTTTGCTAAATAAGATGCGAGTCGCTAACTAAAAAGAGTCACGTGCCAGAAGAGCTATTAACAGTGTTCTATACCAATTTAGATAGACGATATGGACTCATTCCGGTGTTGCTCCATTTGTTTGTCTCCTTGCATAGACACTGCATGAAAACAAATAATTTGTAATTTTTGCTAGAACAAAAGCGAGAAAGCTCATCAACATTCAAACCGAAAACAATGGTATCTTCGAAAGTTGGCCACGATTAAACCGTAAATTCGAGGAGCTTTGTCACTTTTCTCATAAATTCTTTTGGCGGTGCGTTATCGTGTCCAAGATCTGGCAGGGTGGGTCACTTCAGTACCGTTACATTCCGACAGGTTAGAGCTGAAAGGCATTTAAGTGGTAAGTGATTTCTTCCGCTGACCTGAGGGAAACTCGGCGAACAGGAATTTTGCATTTCCTATTAGGTTGTATAACACTTGAGTGATGTTTTGATGGGATTAAGTAAAAAACAATGTTATTTTTAGCGAGATAAAAACATTTCAATATACAACCAAGTTAAGTAGGACACGCAAAGATATAGTATCAGAAGTAACTAAAGCGTAAACGCGTCCTTTGACACACTTGTTTGAGTCGGTTCAATAACCTATTTGTTATTCATTCAAACTTTTATATTTAAGTAGCTTATAAAACAACATAAGCACAAATAAGTTTAGTTTTCTTAGAAGCAAAATAAACCATTAAAAATGTATTTCAAGGAATCGTATATTTAGTCACAAATACTGTTTGTTTTCTGAATAAAATCAAATTGAAAAATGACTTAATTAAAACATGTAAGAAATAGGACTGCGAACTTCTTCTTCGTCGTGTCAATGGTTTGCCTCGTTTAAATAAATTTACCAAAATTTGGGCACATTTACACCATTTTCTGTAGCCTTGCACATATCTTTTAAAGTGCAAGTGTTAGTGCACTGTGGACAAGATAGAATACAAGGCATCGTTTGTGAAAAGGCTGTCACGTTGTATGATTGTTGCAATTAAAAATGAACAATTAAATCACACCATTTAATAGAAAATTAATGTTATTCAACGCAGCCTACAGTTTATTATGCTGTAATAACTGAATAAAAAACTTGTAAGAAATAGGACTGCGATCTAATTCTTCGTCGTGTCAACGGTTTGCCCCGTTTAAATAATTTTACCAAAATTTGGGCACATTTGCACCATTTTCTGTGTAGGTGTAGATCTTTTAAAGGGCAGGTGTTAGTGCACTGTGGACAAGACAGAATACAAGGCATCGTTTGTGCAATGGCTGCACAGTGTCGTTGTATGATTGCTGCGATTAAAAAGGTAAAAATTAATCACACTGCTTGCATTAACACCATTTAATAGAAAATTAATTTTCTTCATTGTAACCTACACTGTTTATTAAGCTGTAAAATCTATTCATATCTACGAAAAGTGCAAACCACAGATAAGGACATTGAAACACAGTGCAAATTTAAAAATGTATGCAACAAAAATATAGCGCAGGTGTGCTCGCTGTGAAGAAAGTGTCTTTTGTGTTGAATTTTTAAATAACAGTCTTCTGTGAAGAGATTCTCACCTACTTTTGAACACTTGGGCGTGTTCTGCCATAATAGACACGTAGTTTTGTCGACTGTACGTGTAATTTTGAAAGCGTTTTCTACACATTGCTTCTACATGTGGTGACAATAAGCAATAAGTTTTCTAACGTTGAGAAACTTTCATTGCAAGTTTTATAATATTATATATGTACATACTGACGTCGTCCGGCCCTTACCCCGATCACCAATAAGAATGGATGGAGGAAGCGCGAGATCATACCCAGCAGTGGGCTTCTGGCGGCCGTTGATAATGATTGATGATGAACCTACACTGCACAAAATATGTCTGAGCTAGTTGCTATTCAAACCTGATAACGAAGCGCGATGTTTTTCGCAACAAAAGTTTCCTATCAATTTGACGGCAATACTATTAAACTATTTTAGACATTTAGACATAAATCAAAGATTTTGAAAGTTGATTTCATGCGGAAGTAGCAAGATAAACGGAAGTTCAACCAAAGTAGAAAATGCTAATGTACGAAACGACCGGAAATTCTGAGCGTAAACTCTATAAACCTAAACTCTCACTTTCAACAAAGTTCATGAGATCAAATCGTCTTGAGATCTGCTTTAACCCACTTCGTGATTTACTGTATGTGTGTAACTCTATAAAAAGTGGGTAGTTCGTGTTTATTCGATTACGTTATTGGTGGCAGTCATGACGGAGGAAGACGCAATAGTTGTCACGTTCAACCGGCAAACGTAGTCACGCCTTCTGCGATGACAAAATCCATTATTTGTGTAAATACTTTTTAAATTCAATCGCTTTAGAATATAATTACGGCTATACCACGTACTTTACTATTCTCCTGCTGACGTTTCGTTGGCAGTTCTGCGAGCTATATGACTTTGCCACTTTTACTTGGTAATTCTGGGAGCTAAAACCAATGGTCTCAACTATTGGTTTTTGTAGAAATTGTTTTGATTTGAATTTCATCGTATACTAAATATACAATAATAACTCTATCCATAGCCCTTTGCACGGTTTTACCTCATTGAATCCAAAAGTGAACAAGTTTTAGTAGACTTTTCGCCTTGAGGCACTCCTCGGTTCCTCTGATGTTCAGTAAAGGCCTGTGCGAATTGGCGCGGTGGCAATCAATAGCATTTTCATGGAGGGGACACTGGCATTAATTTCGACATACTTTTCCCTAAAGATGATCGCCACATCTACTATCAATTTGCGCGGCCCTAATATAAATCCAAGAGGCAAAATGGAAAAGGTATAAACAAAACTAAACTAGAGGCAAAATGGAAAAGGTATAAACAAAACTAAACTGCTATAAACTCATGAAATATTGCTTAAGCAAACTGTTTTAAAAGTAGTTGGGAAATACTGTACTTACTTGTATTCAGTGGCTAGTTGCGATACATTCAGATTGCTTTGTTAATAGCAGTGGATTTACTTACCACCAGATATACCTACATTTATTCTGTAGGTACCAACTAATAAAACTTGCACCTAAACAATAAGTAATACCAGTGGATGAAGATGGCTTGTACCATCTGGTATGGAAACTAATCCTGAGGATAAAATCCCTATTAGTTAATAAGTACTAACCCAGTTTTAAGTTTTTATCAAAATGTATAATAAATAAATATTGCTGGATATTTTCACACAACATCATCTAGCCCCAAAGTAAGCAGAGCTTGTGTTATGGGAACTAAATGACTGATATACTACTTATATACTTTTTTTTTGTAAATACTTACATATTATACATAGAAAACACCCAGATCCTGAGACAAATATTTGCAGATGCTAACATTTATCCCGCGGCGGAATCGAACCCCCTTCTGCGTCTCAGGCGGGCCTTCGTCCACTGCGCCTCAGAGGTCGTCAGTTAGTTATTAAGTCATATTAGTTATTAAGTACTAACCTAGTTTTAAGTTTCTACTATCAAAATGTATAATACTTGTTGTTGTGACCTCCCACACCCCGGAGTATCACAGACATCCATAACTGGTTAAATGACATAATGAGTAGCAATGGGTTTCTTTAGGCTGGTAAAAAATTTCATAATAAGGTAATACTCTACGAACTATTTAAAAGATTAGCAAAGACGTTGACGTTATCAAAACTAAGTATCATACTTTTGAAAAAAGTATGCGATACTGCAATACTCTGTAACTTTATGGATCTTTGTGCATACAGTACATGTGTTG
This sequence comes from Perizoma affinitatum, assembly GCA_961405105.1. NCBI lineage: Eukaryota > Metazoa > Arthropoda > Insecta > Lepidoptera > Geometridae > Perizoma > Perizoma affinitatum. The sequence continues at coordinate 5,854,824 of OY560199.1, forward strand.
CGGTCGTTTGGTACTTACGAATCTAGTTCATTTGCGTGTGATTGAAATTGTTTAGCTCGTTTTATAGCTGTTTCGGAATTGGTTATGACATCGATCATACTTTTTTACTTACATGCAATTCTAAACTTGGCTGAAGGCCGAAACCATTGCGAAGAACTAAAGTACGCACGACGAACAATTAAAAATGACGGAAAATAATTTTAGCACACGAAAACTGTGAATACGAAATTAACTGTTTGTAATAATAGAACTATCATGGTTATGAATATAATGAATATATGGCAAACATGACGTTTTTTTGTAAAAAATAAATTGGCCTGATACTGTAACGTCATATATTCCTCGTCATTCAGAAGATCCTTCGACGGCTGCTAGACTTCTGTTACTACGGCTGCAAGTCTTAGGGAAGAACTTTTAACGCCTCTTAAACAATGAGGCGCTCGAAATTGAAAATACAATTTGGTAAATACTTAATTTAAAAAAAACACATATTTTTTTAATTGGTTCAAGTTTTTGTATTTCTTAAAATATTTATGGAAACATTGTAGTTACTTAAGTAACTACAATGAATAATTGGGCTTATATTTTATTCAATCTGAAATTAAAAATGATAATCATTGAAAAACTTGTTTTTCACGCTCAATTGTGTTAGCAGGTGGTAGGTATACTAATGCACTATAAAGGAATCCTCGTTTCCATATAACTTAGGCATCAAAGTATTTTATTTCGACAGTTAACGAAGATAAAACAAATTATATCAATCGCCACGTTTGGCACAGAAACAAGTGTTCTCTATTGTTTGGGGAGAATTAAGCAGTGGAATTTTTCAAATGATATTGAAGATTTGATTTAATTATCGTTTTTCGTCTTTGAAAACAAATTCCAGATGAATTGTATGGTCAAAGCGTATTCATTAACGCCTTTAATCAAACAACATGAACACATGACACCACACAAAAAGGCTCATATGAACCCAAATAAGGCATAATTACGATGTTATTATCCATCTATCGTGGGTATCGCCTCTTTTATTTAGATATGAGCATATAATTAAATTTCATTCACGCGAACTGAAAGAACGCTTCGCGGTGTAATAACGAGTATTCGGAGACATGTAGGTGACCGTTAGGTGGACGTGATGGCATCTGCTATACCTTCTATACGCTTGTTTTTTGGCGGTAGCAGATTTGTTCGATATGGTTTTGTCAACGCACATCACTAGTGAGCGCTGCAATAGATGATGCATATAAATGAGGAAACAGAATGTCATACAGTTTTTGTAATAGTTATGTTCTTCGATATGTTTTATCGATGGAATTCATGATGATGGTCGATGGAACGTAAAATTTATATAAACTTTTTATCGTATAGAGGTCAAAGAGATACTTCTTTCAATTCTATAAGAACCTTTTCTATTGGTGTAGCCAATCTACTAGTTAAGTTTTGACCACTATTCGAGCCAATCGAAATGATACGAAACCGAATTCTCTGGTACCAAATGATACCTCATAATCCGTTATTTGATAGAGCTTTGACAGACTTTGCTTAGTGGTATTCAATATATTTCAATATGTGTGAATGTGTTTGGTTGGCCTTATAACCTCGAGGGGAATTTGATTCGTTGATCTCTCAACTTATTGAACGTTGAGTGGCTTATATAAGCCACTCGGTTACAATAAATTATTAAAAACGGATAATGTATAAATGTATAAATTACAATTTAATGTCTTTCGTTTCGTATATTGTTTTTTTAAGAAATTTTTTGAGTAAACTAATGTTGGAAGAGTAACTTATTATAGACAATGGGATTTTACAATTAGTTAGATTAAAATTAGGTACAATAGATTTATCTGGAACTGTGGAAAACCAGTAGGTACCAATCGTGCTATGATTCTGCCAACAAATAAGAAACCAATCAAGATGCCAACAAATCAATTTGGAAAAGTATTTCCGCTCTAGGTACCTACGAGTATAGTACAATGTCGTATTTGAAATTAATTACAATTACTTAAAGATGAAAAGGCATCTTATAATCAACAGCATCCAAATGATCAAACAATCCAATTAAACACAGCTTCCGACGAATTGTGTGTACACAAACTTTACTAATGTACTTGTAAATTGGAATCATTAGTGACTACATTGTATTTGATAGCGATATTTATTATTATTAAGCATGGGACTTGGGAACCCATATACATATGGAATTTTAAATTTGGAGACAAATAGATTTGGCATTGGTGAGAATCTCACGACACACAACTTTAAAGTTTTTGAAGTAGCTACTGTTTTTTTTATTCTTTGTTTTTGGGACTGGAGTTTCGTAATATTTCCCCCTTAAATTTAAATAATGTCTATGATATTTTAAACTAAAAACATTTCTAATATTTATTTGGAATCAGATATATATGTGCAATTCATAAAGTAAAACAAGGATAAAAATGATTAATAAACAAGTAAAGTTCTTTTTCAGTAAAAAAAATTAAAAACCGACTTCAATTAACGGTAAGTTGTTAAAAATCCAGTATTTAATTTCAAACCTTATTTTTTCACTCTTAAGGGTGGTATTTTTTCATAAGATTTATATGGGAGGACTTACAAAACAAATAATGCACCTATTAAGAAAATATCATTCAAATCGGTTCACAATTGGCTAAGATATTGATTACATAAAAAAATACTAGTGGATTAAGAAACTCCTTATTTTTTGAAGTCGGTTGAAAATACTCGATGTTTTTAACATTTTTTTTTTTGTTTGAATCCTCTTCACAGTTCGGTATCATGACAACTCCAAACGCGGACACAAACAGACACACTGTGCCCCATTAGCAGCTGACCGTGAAAAACCGTCGTTTTCTCCGCTCGACCAAAGAATATCGAATAGTACGAACATTCAACTTTCATCCATAGCACGACTGGACCGAGGCAGATTACGTACAGACGTACGTACGAGTAGGTTTTGTGTCCAGCTCAAATCGGATGTCAATAGATTTTTTTTATCTGGCAAGGCGCATGCAAGTCCTCCATCGAAAAAAACACAGCAATTGTGTTGTTATTTTCTGTTCAATGGGCTCCTAATAACGTAGTATAATAATGGAGCCTATAAAAGCTAACAAGAAGATCGATACAAATTTAGAAACGTACATTGGACTGACTGTGATAATGATAACGCCGATAATCTGTAAGCTGATTAGAAAAGTTTATTTACATTTCAAAAAAATATATCGTATATTTTACAACACTAGGGTACATATTAATAAGTTGGATTAGAATGAATCCACTCTCTAGCCCTTCGACTCTCGAACATTATCTTGACTTGAGCGAACTAATCCGAGCAAGTCCATTCATAAATCAAAGAGGACGGACGGAACTCGAACTCTCCACAAATCAGATAAACTCCGAAAACTATTTAAATTTCAGTAAGTTCACAAAGAGTCGAGTTCTTACAAACATTTAGTAACATTTTGAATATTTTGTTCTTGAAGCCATCACTCCTAAAACAACATTCCATTATGTACCAGATTCAGTGAATGATGACATCATGAAAATACAAATAACGGTAATTAACTGGATTCCTCGCGGTAACCTTGCATTCACTTAATACATATCTGGATAGCTTTGATGCGGCCTTCGCTTAAAATTATGCGATGTACCTCTATAGCATTTCGGCCTTGTCATCGACTACTCATGATTTTACGTGAACTTACAACCTTTTGTGCTTAAAGTTTGTTTGTTAGTATCTAATTAGGTAATATAATATAAGATAAGATAAAGTTTTACACTTCCAGTACTGTATTAAAAAAATACAGTTTGGTACACTTCCAGTAATACACGTATGATAACTTAACTTAATAATGGCATGTACCTTAAGGGACACTGTTCCCTACACTAGGTCTCAAAGAGCCTGTGTTGCAGGGTCACAGAGACTCAGATAGGTACTTATTTATTTTTTAATCCACAAAACATCAATATTCCTACCTACTAAAGCGTCGTTTAATACCTACTTCCCAACACAACATTACTCCACAAGTAAGATACCTTGCCTTCCTAATAAACTGTATTTGATAGTACAAGTTTGTTACGCATAACCTCGGCCTGCCTACCTATCTGTTGCTATACCGTTATACAGGGTTCATGTATGAGACTTACATATAACCACCGTCTGCGTACCTAACATGTAAAAGCAATAATTGCCGTGTTGGCCTAGTGGGCGATACCCCGACTACTGATCCGGAGGTCGTGGGTTCGAACCCGGTCGTATACAAATGGATTTTTCCACTCGAAAAATTTATGTGCGCATTAACACGTGCTCAAAAAGGTGAAGGAAAACATCGTGAGGAAACCGGCATGCCCTAGAACCAAAAATTCGAAGGCATGTGCCAGCAGTTAGTGTTCCAATAAGCGGCGATAGGCTTGCAACCTGTCACGTGGAATGCTTACTACTTGCAAAACGCGGGCATGTACCAAATGTAATGTTTGGACGTGCCTCTGACTACCCCCTACTTGGTGTTCCAAAGATCTACTCACTGAGTATGTATCTGAGGATGTCAACCATGGGGAAGACAGTCGTGAGCGTGTTTTTTTTTTTTTGTATTGAGTATTGAGATGTAGATTCGCGTCATCATAACGGTAATGATAAAAATGCATTGTGTTAATTTAACAATTAACATTTAAAATTTGTTGAGTAATTTTATTTACATTTTCTTCAGTTTTGACGGTATTGCACAAGTTAACATGCAAACTATCTTCCATTTTGTATTTTCATACCAAAATATTGTCAAAAGATTAAAGCCATCGTCGATAATGAGTTAAATGTGACATCTAAGGTATAACCTTAGATCTCACATTTTATTCCTCCTGTTCTTAATAAAAACTTTTATCTCAATTGCTCACAAATACTTCCAAAACTCCCAACACAATACTTCGCCAAGTCAGCAATTATAATTACATACCTATCAATCTAAAGATGTGAGTTTGACTCAATGATGTAGAAATCTATAGATATATAAATAATGACACGTTGATATGCTTATTACAAACTCATCATTACACTCGGTAATTTGTCCATCACTTTCAAATACGTGGTTCATTACAACGCAAAGTTCGTGACTTCATGACATGCTCGTGACCTTTTATAATACCTAAATCAGGTGTGAGTACACATTTTTGATCAATTTGCAATTTTAAATTAGTGAAAAGTATCGATGCTCTTGCCATATAAATAATAAACTGCGAAAGACGTCAACACGCTTTGTTCAGTTCCTTTCAATTACTGCTCGATTTTTGTTTTTATACGTTCAATGCATTTAAAACAGAGAGTGAGACACTCGGACAGATATACAGACGGAAATTACGAAACTTTAGGATGTTGTTTTCGGCATATGATTTAAAAAAATATTCGATAAAAAAGAGCGGAGCCATTCATTTGTATACAAAAAATATCTGTGAAATAGCTTTTTCATAGCTTGATAGCTGCTCTCAGCTATTTAAAAAAATACAGATGAAACAGCTAGCTATCTAAAGACTGTTGCAGACGATCTGTAGATAGCTCAACTTATTCAGATTACTACCAGATGCTTTTCAAAATGTTGGCTGCATATTTCAAAAAGAGAGATTGAGAAAGAAACAAAAGCCGCAAAGTGAAAAACTGTAATATTGTAGCCTTTTTGAGTAATTTTACTCTGCAAAGTAGTATTTGGAAATATCATATGCCTAAATATACGTCCAGCCAAGAGGCTCATTCAATTCCATGCAAGTTTCAAAGTTAGTTACTAAGACATACGTGTGTTCAATGATTGTTACCAATGTCTACTCCATATCTGCACTATTATAATGATTTAACGGACTTTAAAAACTGAGGAGGTTCTCAGTTTGCGGACATCCGTAACACCTGGGGCATTGCTGATGCATTGCCTGGTCTGAAGGACTCTTTAGTTACTGGTTAGTTTTTATTCCTAGATGTCTAAGGAGGGTCAAATATTGTTTACGTTATTGAGAGAAATATGATAATTGAGTGACTAGATGTTATTTAATGTATGTAAGAGCATCCCACATAGCATTTCCCGTTTCAAAAATAACCTACCGAAAAACTTTTTTCATCATAAAATCTTTACTCCATGAAAGTTGACGAGTATAGTGAACAAGAAAAGTGCTTGGTTTTTAAATTGTAATAAATACAGAAACAGACAAGAAATTTTAATTTTTTTTTACATCATTGGCACCTAGTGATTTGTGGCATTTCGCCACTTACGTCACCTGCTTGAAGCGTAACTACCAATATTGCAAAAAAATGCGTTATAATCCGGAAAGCGGTTTCGAAGATAATGGAAACAGACAAACCAATGCAAATGCATACATACGAGTCGGAGTTTTTTTAAATATTTTTTTATGACCTTTAGATAGATGTTAAAGGTACGCTAAGGTGCACTCCAATATGTGATCTGGGTGTTGTGGCACCCGTAGTTCCTGATACCTACGATACAGGGAATCCTATTGCGGGGATCCTCATCCTGGATTATGTGACTGTTGGGTGTATATTTATATAAATTTAAAATGAGTCCTTCAGAACACAGAGACAACGCATCAGCCCAGGTGTTACCGATGTCAATATAGACAATGGTAATCGCTTTCCATCAGGTGGATCGTATGCCTGTTTGCCTGGATATAACATAAACGATGTGTAGTTTTTGCGAGTTGGCTCAACTTTAATCGCAAGTATGTAAGCAAAGTTATTATGATGTGTTTGCAAATTGCGAAAGTTCTTGAGACATTATGTGATAATATTCAAAGTCCGTCAAGCACTTTCTCTGAAACATTACAGTGTGTTTGCATAATGAACTTCAAATTACGTGCAAATGATATAAAATGTTGTTTTCTTTCTTAAGAATATCGTATTCACTTATAGTCGTGTTTTTTTTGCATGTTTCCTAACTACAAATTAGGTTTCTTTTTGAGATAGTATCTCTTCATGTATCGGTTACAAAATTAGGAATATAATCTATATAATTATATTATCTTATATTCTGTATCATAAATAAGTAAGTACCTATAGTAAAATCTCTTTTTATTATTGTTGAGAAAAGTACATCCTACGACAGTTGAAGTTATAGTATTTTTTTTATGGAATTTGTCCTTTATGCCTGTTATTTGGCTATTTGCATAATATAAATTGAGAACGATATTTTCCGTTCAAAATCTTTCAAAATTCTTCAAACAATCTTCGTTCAAATTGCCCAAGACAAAAGTGAAAACAATATCTACCTGCGAAACGAATTCCTTCAGTGAAACCAAGTTTCTAAGTACCAGTTCTATGACATTATCTAGTTTTGTACATAAATGGCTAGGAATAGCAAAAAGCTAGCTTACAAGCTGAACTAAGACTTGGAATAGACGTCAATACCAACTGCATAGCAAGCGAATGCCAAAAGATGGAAATTGAGGAATTTCAAATAAAAATGTCAAGTGAATTTCCTCCCCTAGTGATTTTATCGTCACTATAAAAGTTTATATCGAGAAGACATATGCAGATGTGTCTGTCAGAATTGGTACTAAAAAACCACATTAGCCGTTTTGTACATAAATGGTAACATACATATACAAACTTACAAACAACCTCATGTAAAACAACAACATATGGCAAACGCATATGGATCCTTACGTCGGTCGCCGTTGCGGGTAATAAAAACGAAGCAAACACGCGATATTATAGTGGTTTGTCAACAAGAGACTAGAAGAGTACGTGGTATAATATATTGTGAAATCATCAGATCTATGCTCAACACAATAACAGAATAGTTCCATTCAATATAGTTTTATTCCTAAAACTATCGTGAATTTTCATAACATAAAAACGGGATTTTTCACGTGCCGCACTATCGGTGAAGGCACCGACTAAGTTTAGACTCACACCGAGAGTCTTCATGCGGGAGAGCATCGCGGAATGAGTCGAAACTTAGTCAGTGCCTTCACCGATAGTGCAGTACTGGATGGTAATGGATGCACACAGCATCATCTAGTCACAAAGTAAGCAGGTCTTGTGTTTTGGGAACTAAATGACGGAATATAGTACTTATATATAAATATTATATATAAATATTATATATAAATATTACACATACATTATATAAGTCCCGTATTACAAAAGTTCAATTCGTATCATTCTGCAGAACATGCAAATATTTGCAGCGATAATCGAAGCCGCACCTTTTGCGACTCAAACAGCTACTCATCCGGCACCACGATGTCATATTCTAGTAATTAAGAAAATAATATCATTTACCACATAAAAATATTATTGTAACCACTTTTTCAATCGATTCTAATGTCCCCTAGTTGCATAATTGTTTTATGACTCATAATGATACTATATAAGTATGGCCCTTTTTAATTTGACTTTCTGCATGAAATATCCTCATCTCCTTCAAATCAACATTAGTATTATTATATTTTACCAGGAAACACTTAAGTTAGCTGAATGAATGAATCTAAAAAAAAAAAACAAGCAGTTATTGCCTGTTATATCTTAGCGTAAATACATTTATAATTAACATTTTGAATCAATGAATAAAAAAATAGTCCCAAAAGCATTTTCAAAATTATTGCGGATAACACAATTTTGAAAACATCGTTTATATTGTGTATGTATTTATGTAATTTATGGAACTATGTTGTCTGAAATAAAGAGTTATAAATAAAAATAATAATATATATTTATTGGGTTTGAAGTATTTCACCATGCAACAGAATGCAGAAGCAGTTTAATCAAGCTGCGGTATGCTCAGGCGCAGCTTATCTGTTGTTTATCCGTTGATTTATACCGGTATATCTGCCCATCTATTCCCGGCCTAAGCCGAGCTAAGCGACAGACCTTGACGCCTTTCACTTGCGTTTATGGAACGTTTACTATAATATAACTTTTACATAAGTTATACTTTTGAAATAAAATTTAATATTTTGGTTCATTACTGGACTTTTCATCCGTTGTGCCTCAGGGTCAAACGCGTGACCTCTGGTGTTGCAAGAGTCTATAGGTTACGGTTACCTACCGCTCACTAACAGGTAGGCCGTATAATAAAAATATGTATAAATCTCTTACATAATTCACGGTAAATCTAATATTTTGCTGTTGAAAAATAATGAGCCGTGCTATTTACCTACTCATTCATGGGCTACATATTTTATCCAAATATAATAGTAGGTGAAGATATTGATAAAATATAATATATTAAAGGTTTATTCATGTTTTCATCGTGGTTTGGTATATTTTAAAGCGACCATGCTCAAAGGACGTAAGACATGACTGTAGATAGGTACGTAGGAATTTGAAAGTATTCTTTAACATGCCGGTCAACGACACTTCAGAGAAAAGTAGAAAATAATAATACATTCTAGTCGTTTACATAATATCACAGGGCATGTCTAGATATATATCTTCGCCGTTTATACACGCTGAAAACTTAAACCTACTGAAGTTAGCTCTGAGTACTTTGTACGTGTGCTTAGGGCTAACTTCAGTATATCTTTTTAATGTGTGTCTCAAATAATGTGTTAGTGTTAGACAAGCGGCGATGAGCTAGCATAATACTGAATTCTATGCAAAACGTGGGGATGTGCCTAATACAATGTTTTGACGTACTTCTGACTACCCCTTACTTGGTAACCGCACGGACTTGAGGCCGTGCGGTTACATTACTACAGTCTGGGATTACTACTGGAAATTATTACAGTCGTGACCGTTATTCTTTTCTTTTGAACATCATCTCAAACAGACACGTATTTCATCTAGAACATATACCAGCGGATTATCGAAGCTAATTTCCATCTATCGGCAGGATCTATTCAGCGTGCAGCAGCAAATTCGTGGCCGTTAATGGAATTTCCGCATCGGAGGCGTCCGCGGCGTCCGAATATGGGCTTGTTTCGCTGGCAGCCACGCTCGTCCTACCCTGCACTAAACGCGGTTGCTCAGGGATGTAGCCAGGATCCACCGGAACAGGGGGCATAAGGAAACGTTTTAGGATACACTTATTACAACTATGCCACGTACTTTACAATTCTTCTTCCGACGTTTCTTCGACCGGTTCGAGGTCCTACCTCGTAAGCACGCTCGAAAGTCATGACATGGGAACTGAGTTTGCAATTGTAGTTGGATAGTGACACCAGCATGGGAAAGGACCTCTCAACGGCCATCGAAATATCAGGAGGAGAGATATAAAGTACGTGGTCGTAATATATCTAAAATGATGCCGAAAGTGACTGGTCTTGTTGCCATTTCAGTCTTTACACTCTGCGCGGTGGGTGTGCGTGGGATGGATTTAATTACTGATAGGTCTAGGTCTGATAAGTCTTAAAAGATAATAATAAACAAAATCGTCTAACCTGTAACTTTTTTATTTATGTCCTCAGCACAGCTACGAGTATACAGAGGTAGAGCAATAATTGACTTGCTTAGCGGAGGCCAAGCAAACATGCCTTTCCAATGTTTCTAATATTACGTTTTTTTGTGATACACACTAGTATATTAAACTTCTATATTTATAGTTATGGCTCGACGAAAATCAGAGCGTATACAGCTGCGGTAAACAAGTTTACCTACTGAATTAAGATGAATGTTTACTACAATATATTCTTTGTATCTCAATAGCTCGTCTGAAAGTCCATCTCTGTTTTGTTATGTGCCGTGTTAATACACGCCATCCCTTGCCCCAGCTCCAGCATTAATCGGATTAATTCGTAAACGCACCTCGCGACTCAACGGTTCGGGGTAGTGATGTCCACTCTGCAGACTTTAATAATATTCACTTGAATATTTGCTACTTTTGATGAATGTATTATCATTAGGGAGGTACTAACATTTGTTTGATGTTAGTGTGTAAATACAATTCTGGCTGTAAAGTAACTGAATTATATATTTATGTTCCGATGTGGATCAGTTCTATTTGGTTATATAAAACCTTTTTACACCATGATAAGACCTTTAAATATAATAAAAAAATAGTGTTGAAAATTTAGAGACATATGATTCAAAGTAAAAATTATTCAATATTAGAAAAAGCTGGTGTTGTAGTGTAAAAAAAACAAAGTTATGAAATAATACTTCCTGTGTGATTTGTAGCGATATATTCTGTCTGAATCTTCCTAGACGACATACGAATCATTGCACAAAACCGAATATCAATCAGGCCGGAAATAAACGGTAACAGACTAACATACAAACAAACAATCTCGGTAAACGCATATACGAGTACGAGCTCCTAACGTTGCGGGTAAAACAGTTTATGTCGTGCGTCACAACACTTTTATCCGCGCGTAAACGATTTTTGCATGTGGCGTTTTGACGTCCCCTTATCCCAACACCTTCACGCCATAGGGTATAATTATTGCCCTCTATTTCATTTTACAATGAGCAATGAATATTAAAATCTAAACTCAGCCAGAAGGGAACGTAATTCGGTAAAGAAATGATCAATCTTATTAGCAAGTTTAATATTTTTCCCTCAGACAAATGATGAAGTGGAAGATCTAAAGTGGAAATGAAAAGGGGAGCTGAAAATACCCTCCGAATCGTTGTCAATCTTTTTCCTCGAATATGAAGAAAAGTTCCGTTCTCTTGCTTTAATTTTAGTAAATGGCTTTGAGACTTCTTGAAATTGTGTTTTGCAATGGAGAAGTAACAATATTCCTGCTATTGATCGTTCGTTGTTCTTTACTAATTATTATTATCTTTCTTTCCTTATAATATAAATGCAGAATTATAGGTGTTTCTATGAATAATTATAAGTTTAACGGGTCTTTATCGCGTTTACCTTTTTTATTATATTCCCAACGTTTCGACTGTATTGCAACAGCCGTGGTCACGGGATGACTAACATCGTGTCATCCCGTGACCACGGCTTACTGGCTTACTTACATAATTAACTTATAATTATGTTATCTAATCGCGAAAGTTTGAAAAGTACTGTTTCTATGGATGTTTGTTGCTAAGAATCTTCGTAACGGCACAACCGATTTTTTACTTTTATCCGTATACTTTACGTGGGAAGCCATTCAGAATCAAGTTTATTAATACTGTACAGTAGACATCATTCGCATAAAAAAAAAAACACAGTAAAAAGTTTTTCAAAACAAAAATCCTAAATCATTCAGTATTTTTTCTCATTTCACATAGTGCAGTGACAGATGTGGATAACTAAAGGAAACCATAAAATGTGTTTCCAGTTTTCCACGAAAAAGGGAAATGAAACTGCATTGGCCAACGCCGAACTACACGCCAGTAATCGATTGTACAAACAGGAGCCCAATTGGAGTTGATCGGTGTTCTCCAATCTGAACATAACATGAGCTCAAATAAAGATATCCGCATTCACTCGGAATCAGTGCAGCGCTGAGTTTGATTTTAATCAAAAGTTTCGATTGGACTACCAGCTATCGCGATCGCGGCGCGTTCGCGAGCTACTATGATCGGACTTTAAAGACTACTCCCCAATGTGTGTTCAATCTAATACCTATTTGCACTTTCATAATTGTTGAAAGTTGGTACGACGTGTTCGGTTCCTGCTTCCATCCGAGACACACATGTAACTCGTTATAAGTTCCCGTAGTAGGCGTGATCTCGACGCTTGCAATATTCCGCTGCTAACGAGAAATGCATTTATAATCTACGTGCCAAGCAATTTGCAGAGAACTTATTAATTTAGTATCACGTTTGATACAAGTAAAGCTATAATGAAAAGTGGAGGTGCGAGTAAATCTCTAAAGGTCTCCGAGCCCACATTTAAGTGAAATAAAAATAAATTGTACCTAAAGTGGGATAGCCGCTCAAATTAAGCACCTGAATAAATTGTGTGATAATCCGTAGCAGTCTTTTAATGCTTCGGAGCCGCCGGCGACGGCGATGAAAGAATAAACGAATGAGATAATGATTACTCTCATTTCATTACTTCTCCTTGATCCTGGCAATTGAGGAAATTGGGTCGAAGTGTGATAAGAGTAGTAGGTATTGGGTGTTATTGGGCGGTGCCATTAGAGACCTCTTAATCGTATTTAACGCCTTTATCACCTGGGGGTGCGCAATGGCTCGTGATGGGAGAACATAAGGCAAATTCCAACCTTTCTGTTAATATCCTTTTGGGGCTCTTATTTTGTAAAACGGTTCAGTTCCATTCATAAAATGTGTGAGCCATAAACGCGTTCATTGAACGTGTGATAACAATGCTCGTGGAATGGAAGAATTGCTGCTCGCATGTTTCTAGCATAATGTTTTCGTAATAATTTGGCGCAGACGATAAATGGAGGGTGGCTAGCTCCTAATTTATATTTTGCTTTTTTCCTGCCGCGGGGTGAGTTCATAATGGACAAAACATTAGTGCGGTCTACTTTGGCGAAAGCTTTCTGAGCTTTTCGACTCATGTGGTAGGCACATTACCACATGAGTCGAAGGATTATGCAACGGGTTTTATCATTATATGGCTTTCAATGGCTTTCAGAAAGACTGCGTTAATTATCCTGCAGTAAGTTCCTTTTGCTTACTGCAGCAGAAAGACGGTAGCAACCATCTTTTTCGAATTTTGAAGGTCAAATTCAGTTTTATGATTTCATTAAGACTGCCAATATTGACTTAACATGAATCGTGTATTTAAATAGCTAGACGGAAGAGAGAATGCTTGTCAGAGAGAAACCCGTCAAAAATGAAGCCTGATCACTATTATGCACATGTTAGGTACAGCACTTTCACAACTGGTAAGTGAAGAACTTCAACTAGACACAAGATTATAATCCTATTTCCTACTTACACTATAAATGCGAAAGTATGTACAAATTACAAGTTTGACAATGAGATCCGGAAGCCTAGATTAAGTATGACAAAAATATAGAGATAAACAAATGCGAGGGAAACATTTAAAATACATATAAAAAAACAAAACGCCGGGCAGTATTAGTAAAGTATCTACGAATGGATGGATGTTTAGGTGAAACTTCAAACAAACGGTTGAACCTTTTTTGGATGAAATTATAACTAACTGGTATATGGATAGGACATTTGACTGAGACGACCTCTGTGGTGCAGTGGGCGAAGGCCCGCCTGAGACGCAGAAGGTTGTGGGTTCGATTCCCGCTGCGGGACAAATGTTTGTAATGTTTGTCTCGGGTCTGGGTGTTTTCTATGTATAATAAGTATGTATTTACAAAAAATAAGTATATAAGTAGTATATCAGTCATGTAGTTCCCATAATACAAGCTCTGCTTAGTTTGGGGCTAGATGATGCTGTGTGAAAAATGTCCAGCATTATTTATTTATTTTAATCATACAATACGCAAGCGAAACCGTGTCTAAAGCTAGAGGTATGGATATGTCTCTGCTTAGACAACTTTCCCTAGCAATAATGATGTAAGAGACGACATATCATGTAGATTAGCTAAACCGGTTTCTTAAGATTTAGTAGAGTTTACGTGTGACACTCGTTACTTTTAAAGTTACGCGAGTGAAGCATCAAACACATTTTTTTTCATCATCGGCATCAACAGAAGTCCACTACTGGACATAGATGGATCAAAAATATTGCTTACAAATAGTTCAGTTTAGATAAGTAATACAAATTTTGACAATGCTGTACAATGGTCTTGTCGCTAATAAGCGATGTACATACAACCTTTGGTTAAACCAAACATAGGCCCATTTTAGGCCTATAACGAACGAACTTTTGCCACTTCCGTCAATCGACGTCCCGCTGCCTTTATATTGTTATTTCGCGATTGGATAGGGGGCCTTTCTATAATGTGTCGTCGTCCTGTTCGCCATACCGTGTACCGCCGTTGCGGCTTCAACTTGCTAATTCTGAAAGCAAAGCCCGATACTATCGTTATACTATAGATTTCCTCGATATTAATAACTCACCAAATAGCTTCAGTATTCAGTGTTTATTATTCCAAAATCAATAAAAGATGTGTATGTTACTTGTTGGCATATCTAATCAAGACTAATTCATACTATATCATTATTATAAAGAGATTACGTTTGTAAGTTTGTATTGAATTTAGGAATATCCGAAACGACACATCCGATTTCAAAAAATATTTCACCAATTTTTCCGTGGAGACCAATTTTTGAACTTAAGTCGCTAAAAAAACGGTCGGGCGAATGCGTTTCTTACAAACGCTGCTTTTAACGGGCGAGGGAAAGCCGTGGGCGAAAATAATTGTGAAAAATTACTAGTGTAAGTAAATAAATAGAAAGAAACCAAAATAATTGTGAACTTTTTTGCATGTTCAACCGATATTTATTCTGGGTTGAGTGTACTACCGTAGTACTCGTAGTTCCCACGATACCTACGATACAAGTAGGTAGTATGGGGTCAGAACTAAGTAAGACTTATGTCTGGCAGTGTAAAAACACTGTTGGGTGTAAAAATATATTACCTTATTAATAACTGCAAATTGTATAACTTTTGAAACTATCATGGTCAGAAATAATTTTATTACAAAAAAAGGAAAAAAATTCAGTTCCTCCTGTGAACATGGTATATGAAACGGTGCCGAAATATTTGGAAACATTCAAACTCACAAATCATGGTAAATATCCAGTTTTTTAGTGAAAACTGCAAATTATGTTCTAAGGACACAGAAGGGAAGGTTAATCACCTCCCAATTGTAGAGGCCGTGAATAGATCAGGAGTCGGACTGTCGTCCAATTTAAGGGTACGTTGTTCGCTTATTACTTGGAATAATGTACCCTTAACTTTTATGGGCCAAAGTTGGGAATGAGTCCACTCCCGTCCCGTTTGGGACTAATATAGGGCGGGAATTTTATCTCCACCAGTTTAATTTTAAAAGTATTAATTTTATAGTAACACAGATGCTTTGATAATTTAAGATTTTGTTATCAGTGCGGACTCTTTAATTGGTTTGAATGGCATTTTTTTTTGTTTTTAACTAGCCTCTGCCCACCGTTTTGCCCGCGTGGTACCTGTAATATCCGAGGATTGTCAAGAAAACACCAGTTACCAACAAGAGCTGTATTCCGACTGCCATACAAAGTTTTTACTTCTACCCACATCATACCCTACACTCCTCCACACTAAATTTACTCCAAATTACTTAGTTTATGTACATTATTTTATAGGTAGGTACTTATCTACTCCTTATCTAACTTACAAAACAAATGAATACAGGAAACAACATAAATGAAATAACACCAATACCAACTTACTTAATAATAACTGTTTTTACAAAGAAAGTAGGTACATTAGATAGTAGTTACAATTTATAGTTGGGTTTATTCAGTTTACATTGTCTAAAAGGCCGAGGTGGCTTTGATGCACTGTGTACGTTTTTCGGTGCATCTAGAATTGGTTCAGAGAGTTCAGGTACGCGCGCTGGTGAGCTCGGCAGGGAACCGCCCTGCTGCCCTCCGGGATGCTCCGACTGGGTGTTATTCCGCCCATCGAGAACTATGGGGACTGGAACTAGATTGGTTTCAAACTCTTTTTCTTCCGCATCAAGAAAAATATCATTGTCGGTCTGTACCTCAGGTGAACAAACTGTGGCACATTCAGGATTCGGGAAGATCAAGGAACTCCTCGATCTAGGTTTTAATTGATCGATATGACGGTGTACTCTATTGCCTTCCTGCCCTATTACTTTAAAATTGGATGGACCCCTACAAGATTCTACTTTCCCGGGTAACCATTTCTCGCTCTTTAGATACTGACGATACCAGACTCTATCACCGGAATCAATGGTTCTACTTCCCCCGCCCGCGTTATCCAGTTGGCGTCTCTGTGACTGAATAACTTTTAATTCTCGATTCGGTTTTAGTGCATCTAATCTCGTTCTGAGCCGCCTACCCTGCAGTAGCATTGCTGGACTTTCCCCTGTGGATGCGTGTTCCGTGTTCCTATAATACAACAAGAATGTATTTAAAGCCTGCATTACATTTTTCTTTTCAAATACCGCTTTTTTAATAACCCTCTTCAACGTTTTCACCGCGTTTTCCGCGGCTCCATTCGAAGCTGGGTGATATGGTGCTGTTAATATGTGCTCAATTGCCCGTGTTTTAACAAAAGCTTCAAACTCCTTGCTTGTGAAAGGTGGCCCGTTATCTGTCACGATTTGCTTCGGTAAACCCCATCGACTCCATAGTTCGTTTAACCTTTCAATGGTAGACGTTGCCGCTGTACTGGGAACCACAAACACTTCCAGCCACTTAGACATAGCATCCACTGCTACTAGATACATTTTCCCATAAATAGGTCCCATAAAATCTAGATGTAGTCTCGACCACGGCCTACTGGGCCAGGGCCAAGGACGCGGCGCCTGTCGCGGTGGCGCGTCGGCCTGCGCCGCGCACGTGACGCACCCGCGACACATCGCCTCGATAGCTTCATCTATGCCGGCCCACCACACGTAGCTACGAGCTATACTTTTGGATTTTACAATTCCCATATGGGGTTCATGTAAGACGCTCAAAACTTTATCCCTACAATTAGCAGGAATTAAAACCCTATGACCCCACATTACGCAACCTAACTCTTCATACAGTTCATTTCTCCGATTGAAATACGGCTGCAAACCCACAATTTCGCACTGTGTTGGCCATCCGTCCCGGATGAATGCCAATAACCTACTTAATATTGGATCCCTAGCGGTACTTCTTTTTATTTCATTGTAATCCAACAAGAAAGCTTCTTGAGCAAAATGTAAATACGTTTGCTCGGGAACCGCGCGCGAAACCGGTTCCTTATCTACCAATGGTAAGCGTGACAAGCCGTCCGCACTATTCGCATCCGTCCTAACGTATTCAATATCATAACTGTACGCGGATAACATTATGGCCCAGCGCTGCATTCTACTTGCCGTCATTACTGGAATTCCTGTGTTCGGTCCGAAAATCGAGACCAAAGGTTTGTGATCCGTCCTAAGGACAAAACGCCTGCCATAAATATATTGATGGAATTTCCTCATACAGTAAATTATAGCTAAAGCCTCTCTATGGATTTGTGAATAATTCTTTTCCGCACTCGTTAGCGTACGCGAGACAAAGGCCACCGGCCGTTCCCTACCCTCGCGATCGGGCTGCGATAACACTCCGCCCACCCCCGCTGCGCTCGCGTCACATGTAACGATCAGCTGTTTGCTAGGCTCATAGTGAGCTAAAACCTGTGAACTAGTTAATGTCAATTTAATTCCTTTAAATGCTTCCTCACAATCGTGACCCCAATGCCATGGAACGTTTTTCCTTAATAAATTGTACAATGGAATTAACTTATGACTATAGTTTTTTACAAACTTTGCGAAAAAGTTAGCTAGCCCTAAAAACGAGCGTAACTCTGGAACGTTTTGAGGCCTAGGAATCTCCGCTACGGCTGCAATTTTTGCCGGGTCAGCTTTCAATCCCTCTTTAGAAAGTATGTATCCTAAATATGATACTTCTTGTTCGAGAAATACACATTTAGATTTCTTCAACCGTAATCCGCTATCTAACAGCCTCCGGAATACCGTTTCTAGCGCTTTTAAATGTTCTGATTCCGTTTTCCCCCCTATAATAATATCATCAATGAAAACTGCTACATTTGGTATTCCTGTCAGTAAATTAGTCATGATACGCTGGAAAATACCAGGACTAGAAGAAAGTCCAAAAACTAACCTATTATAACGGAATAAGCCCCGATGAGTATTTATAATCGTATAATTCTTTGACTCGTCCAATTCTATCTGGTTGTACGATTGCGACAGATCAATTTTACTAAAGTATTGAGCCCCATTCAAAGCTATGAGTACATCGTCTATTCTAGGTAAAGGATATCGATCGATCAAAAGAACCGGGTTCAGAGTCGCCTTATAATCAACACAAATTCTGAGCGTACCGTCAGACTTGTTCACCGGAACCAGGGGCGAGGCCCAGTCGGAGCATTCGACCGGCTCGATGATGCCGGAGTGCAGCATGGCGTCCAGCTCCGCGTCGACGCGCTCGCGAAGCGCAAACGGCAGCGGCCGCGCGCGGTGGAACACCGGCGCCGCGCCCTCCCGCACCCGAAGCGTGGCCTTGCCCCCCGTGAACCTTCCTAGTGACCCATCAAACAGCTGCTTATATCTGTCAACCAATGCATTTATACTATTTTTAATATCTTTCACATACGTGCAAGAGTCACTTTGAAAACAATTTAATGATGGAATTTCTATGTTTAACTCTGATAACCACTGCCTACCTAATAAGGAAGTAGTGCCTTGTTCGATCACAAACAATTCTAATTCCTTAACCTTATCTTTATATGTAACCGATGGCTTAATATACCCTAACGGCCGTATATTTGAACCGTCATAGAACCGTAAACACAAATCGTAAGGATGGATCGTTCTAGTTCTAAAATACCTATCGTAGGTATATTTACTGATACAAGATATCGGTGTGCCTGTATCTATTTCCATTAATATGATTTTTCCATCAATATTAATTGGCAAACATACCGGTTTATAGTCCCTTAAACTGAGCTGGTGTAGATCCAGAAATGCGTCCTCAAAACCGCCATCCGATGATCCGCCGTTATCCTCATCTGCGGTGATGTCCCCTGCGTAATGGCATCCGCGGCTGTTTCCGGCATACGAGGACGCCGCCGCCGTCCGCGCCGGGCCGCTTGGCCTGGCCCCGCCAACCGAACACATTCGGCGAAGATGCCCCGGTCGCTTGCACCGGCTGCAGACGTAGCTACGGAACCTACAGTCACTGTAACTGTGACCGGAAGCCCCGCATGCCCGGCAGGAGGCCGCCTGGCCCGCTGGTGTATCCCGGTGCGTTCCGGCACGCGCGGTGCCCGCGCCGGTGCGCGCCGGTTGCCTCGCCGGGCCCGCGCGCTTTCCCCGCGCCTCCATAGCGTGCACATCCGCACCTGCAGCCGGAGTCGCCGCCTCCAGCCCGCTCCGTACCTCGACCGCCGCCGCGTCCCGCTCTGCCGCCTCCAAAGATGTCGCCAGCTTTACGGCATCCAAGAAAGATATCTCGCCATCTTCCGCAAAAAGCCGTTGTCGGATGACGTCACCTTTTATCCCGCAAACGAATTGATCTCGTAAATTTTCTGTTAGGTTATCCTTGAAGTTGCAGTATCTCGCAAGTTTTTTCAACTCCGCGACATAATCGCTGATGTTTTCCTCAGGTCGCTGTCGCCGCTGCCGGAATCGGTACCTTTCCGCGAGCACCGATGGAATCGGTTGTAAATGACGACTCATCAGCTCCCTTGTAACTGCATACGTCAATTCCGCCGGTTTTTTGGGACTCGCCAAATTCACAAGAAGCTCATAAGCTTCATCCCCCATAACCGAAATCAACGTAGCCAACTTTAAATCCTCCTCGATTTTATTCACTTTGAAGTACATTTCTAATCGGTCCGCGTATGACGACCACAATCCGGTTTTCACATCAAACGCGCTTATTTTTCCGATGGCCATAGTTTGTTCGTTTTATTTTATGCACGCACAGTCTAATATTTAATTGTATTCTCGTTCGCCACTGTAATATCCGAGGATTGTCAAGAAAACACCAGTTACCAACAAGAGCTGTATTCCGACTGCCATACAAAGTTTTTACTTCTACCCACATCATACCCTACAGTACCCAGATTAAAAATAGTCTATGTTTTACTTTATAATTATTATCTTAATTGGTTTAGCCGCTATGGAGGTTTTAAGCAACACATGAGTGATTTCGAGCATCCATAGGCTATGGTAACCGCTCACCACCAGGTGGTTAAGTTTGTTTGCCTCTAAAATAGTATAAAAAAAAAACACCAGTCAAAAATTCGCTTTTCTAATAACAGTAAGATTGATTTTGTCCATTCTTCAAATCCTAAATAATTGTGTAGAAATTTGTTTTGCATTTTATATTTATTTAATGTTTGATGTTTTTCTTTGCAGGTAAGTTTTGCAAGTACATATTATTGGATAGAAAAAAACAAGTCCATGCAACCGAATGAGCAAATCAACTTTAACGCCAACGGAAGGCGTTCAAAGTGGTAACGATTGATATAGGCAGAAGAAAGTAGCCGACATTATGGCGTGCTCTCAGAATTAAAAAAGGTCTCGTTATAAATACCATTACTAGCCACCACCCAAAATGCTGACCTAGTGGTAAGTTAAAGCATAATTTTATCACATCATCATCAACAGTATGCAGAAGTCCACTGCTGAGCCATATCCAGCCACTGGCGTTCATTCACTGCATAATCCGGTTCATGATTACCATTCGAGAAAAAAGTAAAGGATAAACTTACTTTACCCTACCAAACTTTTGCTTGCTGCGTTACATACCTTCAATTTTCTGTGAGAACAGACGAGAGTTTTGAAATTATGAGACCCTATTATAAAGAGTTTTAATACTTACTTTACTATCCTGGCGCATCGACCCGGAAGTGGGTCCTGGCCTCCGACACAATAGAACGCCAACGGTGTCTGTCGTGTGCCGCCTTCATCCAGTGCGAGGACTTGAAGTGAGCGAAGGTCTTTCTCCACTTCATCCTTCCACCTATATCTGGGACGGCCGACTGGTCTACGACCAACCTGCACACCTTGGAAAGCACGTCTTGCTGCTCGATCATCCCCCATTCGTAGCAAGTGGCCGAGAAAGACTTTACTGTTTTACAGGCTCATTAAGAGTTCTAATGAGCATTTAAAACAGTTTGACAATATTCTTGATATTATCGTGATGGTTGTAAGTGCCGCGTTTTCAACTTCCCCTATAAATTGTACAGTCTTTCGTGCCTTTACATTTCATGGAATAATGGAGATGGGGTTTTCTGGAACAATTACTGAGAATATATTAGCAAAGAGGCGCGGTCGAGTTCAGTGATATTAAGGCGTGTGTACATGCTACTCGTAGTTAAAGGTTGAACAAAAGTTTGCAAACCAGAATAGGAGCATTCTTGTTCTTCTTGGATTCCCAAACTTTGTAACAAGCGCGCCATCTGATCTAAATGTCCTTTCAATGAACGGGTCATTACTTTAGCTACTGTTAAGCCTTATATTTAGAGCCAGCCAGCCAGCCTAGGCGAAAGGCTGAAAATCAAAAATAGTTAAGAAAACTCAGATTGAAGTTTTGAACCGCATGAAAAAAAACATCCCCCCCTTTACCATCCTACACTAGGGGTGCGAAATAAAAGTTACTCATATATTTATTATTTTGATTAAATATTTTTAGTACGGCGTACCTTTTATCTCGAAACGTTTTAAACTGAGCGAGAAATTAGGGGTGTGACACACGCACGGACAGACAGATATACGGACATGACGTAACTATAAGGGTTCCATTTGTGACATTTGGCTTCGGTACCCTAAAACGAGCAAGAACTTGCATGAGAAGTGCAAGTTACATGGTTAAAAGTAAAAGTTACTTACTAGCAAAGTACTAGCATAGTACTGTAAGTTACTGAAGAGATATGTGGGTGTTACTGGCTTTATGTAGCAAAATCTTATCTCAGGTGCGTGAGTTGGAACGTAGTGTGCTTTAAAAGTGTCACCGCTGAAATAATGTAGCCGTATCATTATACAGCGGGCGCTTATCTTCAGCTATCAGCGTCAGAACGTGGAACATTAATTTATAATTTAAATGTGTTTTCATGTAAGCACAGATATCTATGCTTTTTAATTTTTTAATGATGATTATAAATATTGTAGACAACTACACACTCAATGCTGCTATGTGAAAGGTCGTATATTTTCAGTCTGTGCTGCTATATTGATATGAATAGTATGTTATATGTTTTAAAAAATGTGTTTTTTATATAATTCAAAAATATTTTTATAATTCCATTGGTAGGTATGGATCTTCAGGAATGGATGATCCATACAAGTAAATTTCATGATTCACAATCATTGGCTATAAATGACTATTGAAAATAACATTGTGCTATATAAGAGACAAATTACTCAGGTAAAAAAAGTTTAACAAAAAAAAAGGATATTTAAGAATTTTTTAAAAATATGTCTCTGTAGTATTAACAGCATTGTGGCCATTTGTGAATTTAACGAGCGTATTAAAGCTGACTCTTAATTTCATAGCATACTTAAAGCTTCAACACGTTCTTTAGGTAGATACCTAATTTTATCTTATGACACCGCAAATGTCTACTCTGCGTTGCGTGCGGCACATCAGGTGTCTTTTCTTTATAACGAAGGTCGTGAAGTTATAACAGTCATCAGCAAAAGTAGCTCTGCAGCTATTTTTAGCAACTATAAATAAATAAACACCTATCAATTCTATACAGAGCCCTGACCCCAAACTAGGATTCCCTGTATCGTTGATATCAGGAACTTAGAGTATCATGGTATCGTAACATCTATGAAACAAATATCAAAGTGTTTACATAACAGCTCGTATTTATTTTAAAAGCCACCTTAAATTAATATTCTTTTTGTTGCGTTGCTTTCGGAAATCTGAATATGTTTTGGTGCTAATTGTCATTTTGATGAAAGCCGATTTGTTCATTTGAGATGTTCAACTTTTGATGGTGACTGTACACGGTTTCCTGAGAACCATTTTACTCCGAAAATGTGTCTCTCGCA
The DNA here is from genome assembly GCA_961405105.1 of Perizoma affinitatum. NCBI lineage: Eukaryota > Metazoa > Arthropoda > Insecta > Lepidoptera > Geometridae > Perizoma > Perizoma affinitatum. Next base: position 5,878,368 of record OY560199.1, read on the forward strand.
CAAAGTTATACAATTACTTGCAATTTATATGAGTCGAACGGACGGTATTCATGTTTTGCTCCTATTTTCGGAGGTTCGACTAAATGTAGTACACTGATTTTCGACAAAACAACTAGCACCCAATTTGGGGGCTTCGCAGAAACAGCTGTTACAAATTTGTGTTCGCAATAAGAATAACTGAGGCTACTCGTATTCGTTTGTTTTGCGATTCTTCTGCAACGAATTTGGGTAGTTCCCATTTTCCGCCTGAAATAGTAGGAACTGTTTATTTATAAAAAAGGTGCCGTGTGACTATAGTTTATAAAATTATTTAAGTATCATGTCACTATAGCTTACTGATTGCAATACGAGTACGGTACCTACAGGTGCGTTTTGAAATTGAACTATAGAAAACACTCCAAAGACTTACAACTGTCTCTATCGTTCTATAGTCCGAGTCGTATCCGGCCTTCATCCGGTAGATAAGCCAGAGCCTTTATGACGAGCTTAGAACGCCTACATCACTTTCGAACTAATATACAACTTTCATGCTGAGATTGTCTCGGTTAATCCGTCAGATTAAAACAAACTTAAAACATATTAGGCTCCAACTTGGCGGTTCTAGGGCTATTCTGAAGCGATCGATCATGAGACTCAGCTTATCCCTGATATGAGTTTCGATAGCTGTTACGCAACTGAGGCTGACGTAGACTAAAGCCGTGGGTAGAATATCAGTTAAGTTATTCGATTGGCAGCACTCTAGCTGAATTAAGGAACATGAAAAAACAACCAAACAGAGTGTGTTACCTGATTCACTTTAAATTTTTTTGCTGACGTCTCTATAAAATCCTTATTTCAAAGAATAAAACCGATTGAAGAGTATTGTAGCTTCTGCCCACAGCTTTCTTCGAGTGGTTTTGAAGTATTCACGTAAATCAACATATAGTAAAATAAATAACTGCTCGAGTCTCCCTCTATTTAAAACGGCCAAATTTCGGTAAACTCCATCGCCTTATTTTTTTATCTTGTCTACACGACTTTAGCATAGTTATGGTAACCCTAACCAAAGAAGCCATAAACAATAGTTGAATACAAAATTGTCTATTTTTTATTCCAGGTCACGAACAATCGATTGAAATTGGCTATCTAAAAGTTTATTGCCAACCAACATTGCATTTATAAATTACTATTTTAATAAAAACAGTTTTTTTTAATCCAATGCTTGTGTCTTAGCTTTCTCACCACCTAGGTATATTCGTGCTACCGTTTACTTTCCAGATGATGACATTTTTACTTGAAAGTGACGCCACAGTTTGAAGGCCATCATCAGTGACGCAGTTACGTGAGAGTTCATTCCAGATTTCTATTGCAGTTCCTTTGATTGGAACGATCGTGTGAACGCCGCTTTATTTCTCTTGTCAGCGGTTCCGACTGACTGAGAACAGGAAATTAAGACAACTCGCCAACTGGAGTCGCGCACTGTGACTTATGAGGCTTCCACTGATTCAATTATTTATCGATCCCCTACTGCTTTTGTTATAAAAACTCTTAGTTTTTCCAGGGACATAAATCGTTTGCAATATCGGTTTTAATCATGATATACATAAAAATAAGTTTGCGATCAGTATCAAAACTTAAAATATTATGTGACAGGTTAATATAAATGATATTAACGAATTGTTAGAAAAAATATTAAAAGTATACAAGTATATATTGTATCCTTTTAATTCTATATGGTGAATTTTAAACAAATACGGAATTCCTTAAAGAGGTCTTATAAAGACTATAGTTAAGACGATAGGATAGATGATGGATTTAAGTAGGCACGTAGATAATTCTGAATACTTGAGTTTATTAGCCATCAAAGATATTCAAGAATGAAAATTATCATGGTGAGTGTCAGTGTTCCAATAAGCGGCGATAGGCTTGCAATTTGTCACTTACTATACTACTACTTGCAAAACGCAGGTGTGTGCCTAATTTAATGTTTGGACGTGTCTCTGACTACTCCCTACTTGGTATCTTCAAGATCTACTCACTGAGTATATATCTGGGTATGTCCATCATGGGATGAACAGTCGTGAGCGTGTTTTTTTTACATTGTGGATTAGAATCATTTTATCATACGTACATAATATTGTCTCGTTAGTACAATTCTTATATTCAGGTTAAGAATTCGTGGCTAGAGGGCTTCAGTTTTACATTTAAACAAACTCGAAACTCTTGAAACTTCGTCAACAATGAATCACAAAAATTTTGTATTGAAGACGGGTGAAGTTTCCTTTATTATTTTAGGAAAACCCACTGAAAAGTTTTGAGTAGTTTTTATAACTAATATTGTTTGAAGCTTTAATAACAAGATAAAGCTTTATAGATTCTACAAAAACAAACGTTATACTTTTTGATTTCACAAATCGTAAGCGCAAAACACATTTCCTACTTAGCCGTGTGATTGGTAAAAAATAACATAGTACATTCCGGATACAAACACGTGCTATTTTTCGTAATCAATTTTTTTTAACATCTTATATATAATACTAGCCTCTACCCACGGCTTGACTCGCGTGGTATTCGGATGAAAAGTAGCCTATGTGTTATTCTGTCTGATGTTTAAGCAATATAACTGTAAAGCTCCATCAAAATTTAAGAGTTTTTGCGTTAAAGAGTAACAAACATCCATCCTCACAAACTTTCGCGTTTATAAAAGTAGTAGGTACACGTATCTATGAAAGAGAAGGCTGAGGAGGTAAAAAAAGCCTAACATTTTTTGTCAGATGGCCAAACATCATTGGCCGTAGGTTGCAACCGCTATGACATAATCTAAAGCGGTAATTAGAGGATTTGGTGTGCATTTATTTGTACACACAAGAGTTGAAAATAATAATAAAAGTAACGAGAAACAGACAAACTAGGTGCCTAATTTTGTGTTGTGTGGGGTCAATAGGTCCTTCGTCTCAGGATTATGCTGCACCAAAACCTAGGTAGGTCAGATGCGGCGCTAGACTCTAAGATAGGTAGAGTTGATTAAAAATTCAAGTCGTTTCTGTGTAAAGCTTATCTGTAAAAGTCACTCAGGACTCAGGATTCATTGACTGAGAGATCACTCAGAGTCTAAATAACTTAGTTCTAAAAATTTGAAATTTAGGTATGTGGTGCGGTGCACAAAGAAAATAATTAAAGAAATTCTACTCCTTGCAAAGTAAAGTTATAGTTATGATATAATGTTCAGTTCTGCGTTCAGTTTTTGCATATATAACTCTATACGGGTTATATATGCAATAACTGAACGCAAACAAATTCGCTAGGCATTCTACGTTGAACGTCGAAGAGTTAAGTACCACACAAAAATGTTATTACTCCGTAGCTTGTTTATTTATACACACCTCAGTATACTTTTTTATCCTGAAATAATCGAGAGGAGCTCTCGTCAAATGCCACAATCAGCCAGATAAGCCCTACTTTATCCTCCTTTTCCTCAATGCTTTTAAAACATTACCTCATTTACTTGTGCGGTGTCGGCGAGGAAAAATTAGGCTGTTTCAGAAGGGTCGTTGGACTTGATGACTTGAGTGATGCTTTAGAATTTTGTTTTTTTGAGATAAATGGGCTCAAGAACAGAAAAAGTATTGAAAAGTTTGATGAGCGAACAAAAAACGACATACAAAAGGCTTACAGTAGGTATTATTCAAATTTTTTTTTAAGTTGTGATATATATGTGTTAGGGGTAAAAGTTTGTTTGTTTGTCTTAAGTATACCGCTCTGAAATGGCTAAACTTTTGATTCTAGGTCACGAATAATATTAGTTCCAAATTTCATACAAATCGGTTCAGGCGTTACGGATATATTTCACAAAAACCACCCATACTTTAGAAAGAAAGAAAAATATAAAGAAGGACATTTAGTTTTTCATACAGTTCACTTTCGCATTTATAATATAGGAGTAGGATAGGATATCCTTTTTGCTAGAAGCTATTTTTGAACAAAATATTTACAAAAACGTGCAATGTTGCAAACATCTATTAGGTGTATAGGGAAATAGTGATGGGATCCATCTTTTAATTAAATTTAATTCTAATCATTAATTTTGCGTAATAATTATTATTTTATTAATTTTAAATTGCTTGTGACATTTTAGTTAATTATTTTTTTCATGCATGCATGCATGTTAAGTTTGTGAATATTATATGGTTTTTTTATAATAAAATAAAAACAAAAAAAACAAACACGCTCACGGCTGTCTTCCCCATGGTGGACATTCTAAGTGAGTAGGCTTCGAGGATACCAAGTAGGGGTAGTCAGAGTCACGTCCAAACATTACATTTGTTACATGCCCGCGTTTTGCAAGTAGTAAGCATTCCACGTGACCGGTTGCAAGCCCATCGCCGCTCTGAAATAAATTAATAATAATAATATCTACCAGCTATGAAATAGTTGAGCAAAATTGCTACATTCACCGTACTAAGTGTGAACTATCATTCATGCCTCGCTGAACAATGAACACATTTCCTTGCTTAAACATAAGTATTTACTTAACTCAACTGTGTACCTAACGATTTCTAATTACACAAACATGCTCACGACTGTGATTCCCATGATGGACATCCGCAAATTCATCCTCAGTACACAGTACAATGAGAATATCAACAAGGGGTTAGGGGTTTTACATAGTATTGAGCATTTTATGTGACAGCTTGCAAGCCTATCGTCGCTCATTGGAATGCTAATCGATAGAGCATGCCTTTGAATTAAGGTATGCCGGCTACCAGACGATATGTTTCGAACCCGCGACCTTCAGATTTGAAGTCAGGAGGAAGCCCACTAGGCTCAATTGTTTCGTTTAGATATTTAGACAAATAATGTAGAAAGGATGCCTCACTTCTAAAACATACCTAAAATATTCGTATAAAAACAAAAAACAAACACGCTCACGACTGTCTTACCCATGGTGGACATCCTCAGATACATACTCAGTGAGTAGATCTTTGAGGATACGAAGTAGGGAGTAGTCTGAGGCACATGCCTTCGAATTTTTGGTTCTAGGTCATGCCGGTTTCCCCACAATGTTTTCCTTCACCGTTTTCAGCACGTGATTATGCGCACATAATTTTTTCGAGTGGAAAAATCCATTGTTTGCACGACCGGGTTCGAACCCACGACCTCCGTATCAGAAGTCGGGGTATCGCCCACTGGGCCAACACAGGCGATAATATTCGTATGTATACCTGTAACAGAAACTGGCTTAAAACTCCCAACCCTAGTGAAATTATCACAATAGCTTTCTGTTTTGCTTTTATTTCGAAAGTGGAAAGCCAAAATAACAGTTGCGTAATGTTTCCCTCCACTAGATGGCAGCAGGGCGCGTTTAATACGGCAAAGTAGAAATGTCTGGTCTATTGCGCTAAACTTTTAGGGAAGTTGGTCAGATTTGGAACTTTTTGCCCGGTTTATTATTTTGTTTGGTATTGTTTGTTTCTGGTTGGAGGGTTTAAGTTTTGTTTATCGAAATGAATCTAGGTATTTTTTGAAAAGCTTTTGTGAAACTAAGTATTATTTCTGTTGTATTATTAGGTACGCAAATAAAGCTCAGGCTGTCCAGACAAATACCATTTTCTGTTAGCATTAACGCCTGCGGAAAGATTGAATTGCATGGAAATTACATTATCTGTGGAAATGTCACGTGACCTCTGCCAAGTTTATCCTTGACAAATTTGCGTAAGCGTGAAAGGAAAACTAAGCTTATTACTAAAGTATACATAGAATATTTAGTTTAAAAAAAATACGCTTTTACTTAATAAATAATTCTACCATCAACCTCCTGGCTCCATCATCAGACCCTCGTTACCAAGCCCAATCCGTTGGTCTCATCAAAACGTATCATATGAGCCCAAACTCGAGGGGCTTACTAGTAGCCACTGCCGAGTTCCACTATCTACCTCCAGGCTCTATTATCAGACCCTTGTTACCAAGCCCAATATATTGGTCTCATCAAAACGTATCATATGAGCCCAAACTCGAGGGGCTTACTAGTAGCCACTGCAGAGTTCCACTATCTACCTCCAGGCTCCATCATCAGACCCTCGTTACCAAGCCCAATATATTGGTCTCATCAAAACGTACCATATGAGCCCAAACTCGAGGGGCTTACTAGTAGCCACTGCAGAGTTCCACTATCTACCTCCAGGCTCCATCATCAGACCCTCGTTACCAAGCCCAATATATTGGTCTCATCAAAACGTACCATATGAGCCCAAACTCGAGGGACTTACTAGTAGCCACCGAAGAGTTGCACTATCCACCTCCTGGCTCCATCATCAGACCCTCGTTACCAAGCCCAATATATTGGTCTCATCCAAAGAATCATATGAGCCCAAACTCGAGGGGTTTTTCTAGTACCCCCTGAAGTATTGTCATCCGAACTACATATACATACAAAGTTTCATTTCGATATGACAGTTAAAAGTAGGTTAAAATTTACTTCTAAGATTTAATTGTTATTAGGAGTTATAAAGAAGGTATTATAGACCTTAACTTAACCAGACTACAACCAAATTAACTTTATTTTATGTAAAATCGGGATTTCAAAAATGTATTTTTTTTCCGATGAGTATTTATCGAAAACCATCCGGTTTTTACGACCCGCTTCCGTCGGCTTTCATTTCTCAATTAATTAAATTCACTCAAAATAATTATGCAGTCGAAAAAAAGTCCACTGCTGAACAATACCTCCCATAATCGTATCGATACGTACGGATATGGATCGGTCGGGGTTTTTATGTAACTGTAAAATTTGGTTGTAATAGTTGATTCTGTCTCATAAACTTAAACCAAATAACCGTTTGTTTAATATTATTCGAGGTCATTTTATACAAGTTCCATAATAACAATAGGGTGTCATTGGGGATGTGTTAACTAGGCTTGTTGTTATACTCATAATTGGGTATTGAGTCATAATTCAGTGATAACAAAAGGCGAATGGCAACGGGTATATTGGTGTGATTCCAATTATACATTGTGAAATTGAGTCCGCCGCGCAGAGTAGGTACGGTCAGGATAAAAGACGATTTAAAGTTTCATAAAAATATGCCAAAAGTCAATACACCCTTCGAACAACTTCAGAAAGAGCAGTCAGTTTTGATGGACAAATTGCGTGTCTTCATTTTGTCATATCCGGAAAGTTGTCAAAGCACGGGCCTCGATTAAAAGTGATGAAATCTCTAGTATTTAGTGCTGGAAAATACGAGGGAGGGTATCCTACAATCAAATACGAAAAACTCTATTAAGTATCTGGACAGGTGTTTTTTATTCGTGTTGCAATTGATATTTAAAGATTAATAGAGATCTTTTTTGTATACACCAGAACAGTAATAATATAAGAAAAACAAGAAAAATAAATTGCCACACTAAACTAGAGTTGTTCATGGAGTGGCCTTATCGCTGAAAACAATGACTTTCTTCTTTAGTTCAGCAGAATATTAAGTTCATAACGACAAAAAGCATAAAGGCGTCAGTTCTAATGAATTAGTGCAGAATGTAAAAGGAACCAATGCACAAGCATTTTAATAATGTTTCAACCGTTTAAATTAACAAATGAAAAATAAAAAATGGAATCAGTCGCACCGACAAGACTTTGTTTGACTTGTTTCCAATTCATTATCATCAGCCTGTAGAAATCCACAGTGTGAGAAATCCGCCATAAAGTTCCATGACGAACGATCTTGAGTCACCTCCATCCACAGACTCCTGCCACATCCAGACATCGGGTGGCTTTCGATTGAACATCCATACACTGCGTGTTATCAGTTAAAACTTTCTTGTTATCTGTAGCAGGCCCTACTAATTTCCTGAAGCTTATTAAGATGGCGCTGAAGATCACGTGTAAGGGCAACAATAATGTAATCACATTATTGTTAATCATGACAGTCTAAATACTTCTTTTCGGTATTGCGCCATCTATATGGTACATCATCCATCGCAATCTGGAAATACAAAAAAAAACATACAGACAAATTGAGAACCTCCTCCTTTTTATGAAGTCGGTTAAAAATTGGCAACTACAAAATTTAAAAACGTACCTCCCTAAATAAACAAAAACGAAAAAAAAAATGAATATATTTAAATATTTAGATGATAAAAAATCTTGCGATTGAAGTTGCTCCATCTCGATGAAAAATGTAGCTATTCTAAAAGGATCATTAAAAAGAAAAACCAGCCTTGTTTCTTGCTTTCTTTCCTGGCTTTGGTCGTTGAGGAACAGGCAGTACGATAAAATTACGTTTCAAAGTGATCCTTGTCATTTTAATGAATATAGGATTTCGACTTTGACTTTTGACTTTGTGTGACTTATACAAAAATAAAAACCCCTTACTCCTTAGCATTAGCTACACACCGAACACAGATTTTCTTCGTAAACACCAAACATACTGGATTAATACAGCTATATAGCATAAACATAATCTCTTTCTTTTCAGAGGGCTAGGACATATATGTATGACAATATTTCCTTTGATTTCGGGGCATTTTTTCAACGTCAACGCTTCAATTATCTCCGATGTCATCGCGCGCAGCTGATAAGGAAGTTCTGTGCTCATCATCACGGGCTCAGAAGCCAGTCCAGTGCTACAGACTCAGTATTTTGTCAAAGTGGTTTGACTGACCGTCTATGTGAAGCCATTTTGCAGCCTAAAACATAGAAGAAACACTGTAATATATCAAATTAAAGTATTTGTTACACAAATACCCTCTTGGAGTCCAGTGGACTCCATGAACACAATTACTCACCGATACGCGCGGTGCATGTGCACGCCCTCTCCGCCACTCGCCTGGCACGCCACTGCAGGAAGGTACTGGGACGCACAAAAACAAAACCGCGAAATTTTCGTTTTTAGGGCAATATGAAGCTCCGTACGGTGTCCCTGGGACCTAACAGATAAATTAAGGGTTTAAAAACTTGAAAATGACTCATGTCTTGCCACAGATTAAAAAGCAAACCTTACATTAGCTAGCGCTTTTTTTCTCTTCTGTACTATAAACTGCGGTCTCTAAACAAAGGCTCAATGCCATTGTTTCGGGCGACCAGACAACACAACTTAATGGTGACATTCGAGGAAACAGTTAATTAAACCAACAACGATTCACCGAATGGGCTCTGTTTCTGATACACTATTTGATATGAAACCTCTTCATTACGTTCAGGGTAATTTTATGAACTTAACAATGGAAATGTTTCGTCAAACAATAAGGTGGGTTTCATTGGTTTTTTGACTTAAAATTAAAAGGTTGTGAAGTGAAGTTCAAGATCTTTAGTTTGGAAGGAATGGCTGTCTAAATGTCATGCCTTCAAAATAAAGGCTTTCTGGGGCCATAATTTTGTTATTTAAAATATTTTATTTTTCATATCTATATGTTCAAGGGAGTCTAAAATCTTTGCCTAAAATGCGAAATAGGTGCAGCGCCAGCTAACTAGTAAGCTTTGAGAAAATAGCTTGGCCTGCCTCAAATAAAAATAAAACCTGTCTTGTTTAGTGAAATATATTTTCCGTAACGAGTATACACCGTTACATAACGGTGTGCAGCTGTCAATAATATTTTTTAACAACAGTTAAATATTATAGCTACGTAGCGAATTGACATTAGCTTGACTCATTGTAGGGATCTCGCTTATTTTGCTTATCTCAAAAATACTTTATAACCTAAAAACATCCGCACAAAGGGACGAGGATAGGTATTTCAATACCCAGCTAGATATTATGCAGGCTATTGTAGCTCCCCCAGGATGCTCAGATGAAAACAAATGTGTTTTGGCAAGGCCGTGCGGATCGAAGTGATGCACGGATGGACGATGAATCGGCAGAATTTCGACCTAGTTACATAATTTTGGTTTCTAGGAAAAGGTTACTTGGCGAATATTAATAATTATGGCTCATATCCTACTAATATTGAAAACGCGAATGTTTCTATAGTTGTATAGATATTTGAAGTTATCTCCGTATCAGCTAAATCGATTTTGAATAGGAAAAGTTAGTGACCTAGGATAACATAGACTACTTTTTGTCTAGGTACCTCGCGGTGGGCAGAGGCTAGTTTTTTATACATATTTGGAAACTGTATCCTTTTCATGTAAGAGTTAAAAACTACAGTTTTTTTTATTCTGACTACTTGATTTTTTCAGATTTAAGTCTTCTAAATCTGTTTAAAATCAAGACGCGGAAGACTATTACCTAGATAGCTAAGCTAAAACATTAGCCTTTTTGTAATCAGTACACACAAGGAAAATAATCTAATTTAGCGGAAACATCTGCGATATGTCATAAAAGATGTTCGTTTACTATTTATTTATAAAAACACCATTATGTACAAATTCCTGCTGTCATCTCGACTCATTCATCATTTTCGCTCGCTTCATTAGGCATCGTTCGAAACGTGTTGTCCGTTAGGATCCATTGATGAAGAAAACAGGTTACCGGGGCATATTCTACGGCGCTTACCAGCGGAACTCTAGTGCGCCGGTTAGCTTAAGCATTATTCGTAGATAAACTTCTATGAATTCAGACTCTTCACTTTCCGATTTTGCTTGAAAATAATATCTGTTTTCTTCGTGAATGTGACCTTGTGTGGACTATGAAAAGCCTTTAGAAATTCGTTTGTGACCTTGTCCGAAGTGTTTGTATAAGAGATGCTCGTTTGTGGCAGAAGCAATCTATTGTCCGTTTTGACACCTATTGGGCAGTAATAGTGATGTCCGTTGCCACTCAACGTGTACAATTATGATAAAGAGAAAATACTTACCTCGAAAATAAGCGAGAAAAATTGTATTTGTGGTTACAAAAAATATATTTATTTGATCAAATTATCTAGGACCAAAGTTGTTGGTAGACTTCTATTGTCCGTGAAACTCCGATAAGAATGTAAGGAGATCTCAGTAGGTAAGTATATTATTGCTGACACAGACTCAGACTCTGAGATCGTAGATTTTTCTACGACCGTAATATAAGTTGCACAATAAATTATTTGCTTGCCCATGAATGTGTAAATTGATTATTGAATTCACGACTGGATCCAACTCATAAATGTAGCGAATCTCTTGAACCAGACGAAATCAACAAGACCGATACTATGTACCTCAACTTATCTAAATGCATAGAAAATGTAAATCTTACGCTGGTATTGTGTATCTTTTCACAGTGCTATTTTGTTTTACTATGTGTTTTGCATTTTTTGTTATTCTGTGTTTGTTATTTCACCTGAAGTATCAGGTGATATTATTGTTATCTGGAACCTAACAGGTTAAGTAGATAGTTATATACTGAAATTACCAAATACTTTTATTATTAGAGGCTATTTTTACGTTCTATAACGTTCCAATTCGGTCAAACCTACCAAATAACCCATCGATAATTATCTCAAAAACTCCGTAAAAGTACGTGTATGAAAAACCTTATCTAAATGACTTTCTAGAGCGTATTCGAACCAAAAACAAAGTAGTACGTGACATGCTTACCAGAATATAAATGAGTAGGCTTCACTTCTCACACTTGCACTTTGAAAGAAAATTGTCGCGTATTAGGTACTAATACTACAAATCTGGAGTTCATCATTAAAATAAACGGACGGTCAATTTAAACCGTTGATAGATTCCTCTGAAAACTTGTGTCAAAAAGCTTTGATTAACCTAACCTAACCTAACCACCCGGTATTGTGTTGCGATTATTGATTTATCTTTTTACTCAAATATTTATATGTATATCTAATAGAAACGTTTCATTTTTATTAGGTTCGTTTTTTTTTTTTCTACGTCATGAGGAGGGAGGTATATCACATTACGAGAAGAGTGTTAAATTGAATGTGGATGGAAATAAAAGAAGAGGTAGGCCAAAGAAAAGATGGATGGATTGCGTGAAGGATGACATGGTTAAGAAAGGAGTGAGTACTGAGATGACGGCTGATAGAGGAGAGTGGTAAAATAAAACATGTTGTGCCGATCCCACATAATGTGAGATAAGGACAAGAGGATAATGATGATTTTATTGTCTACTTAACGTAGTGTGAAATTAGCATTACTATAGAGTTTTTAGGCGTGACGCAGAGTGTTACGTTGCCGCATCATATTCTACTTGTACCACATGAAAACAACAGCAGCACTCTAGGACTTAGGCTTTGTATAGTGTGCATTGATTGTCAGTACGTAAGTATGTCGCGCAGCGATTTAATACATTTCAATTGTCTTTTTTAAACATTTCCATACCATTTAAGTTCTTTACATAACATCAGAGTTTATTTTTAACTATTAAAATAAAAAAACTTAACTTTTAAGTGTTGGAGGTAGGGGCACTATATAAATCTTCGACTTTTGAAATGCTCAACTGTGAACTTTATAAATTACTATCTTAATTCAAGCACACAAAAATATTTCATCGTTTTAAAGTTTCCCAATAAACCTTCAAACCCAGTAATCAGGAATAAACACTGGTAAAACTTTGCCGAAAAAAAGATTATTTTATCTCATGTGTCATTGCTATGGATTCAGATCCGCTCTTGCTACACCGTACCGGGATATCAAATCAAATCAAAAACTTTTATTTATCTTGTAACAAAAGTAGGAAAGAAATGTACCTACGAATTTACCGCAGATTCTTGTAAACTTGAAATACGTTACCTACGAATAGCATAATAATATCTATGGCTACGTACCTATTACATTTTTATAATAGGTACGTATATAAGTATAAAGTATAGTATATGATTCATAGAACCATCACTCTGAACATTGGATATCATATATTATGGAGCAGAAGATGTACTTGTCTAAGGTACAAATGCAAGGTGCGACAGGATGAATGATCCATGTTGGTCTTTACCGGGACGATGTCCGACTTCCAATCTGAAGGTCATGGATTCGTACTCGGTCATGTACAGTTGGATTTTTTTACATAAAAAAATATGCGTACATTATTAAGTGCTCAAAACGGCGAATATCGTGAGGAAACCGGCATGCATCATACCGGGAACTAAACATTCCAAAGTATGTGCCATCAATTGTGTTCGTATAAGCGGCGATGGGCATGTAACCGTTACGTAAAAGTGGGCATAAGCCAAATATAATGTCTGATCGTGCATCTTCCCGGTATCCTCACGGATCTGATACTGTGTATAATGTGAAGACATTTATCGTGGAGATTATAGTTGTGAGCGTATTTATTTTGTTCGTTCTTCCTTACAAACAGGCAGGATAATATCAAGCTATCATAAAAGCAATAAAACTAGTCACACATGATGATGTGTCAAAGTTTGACTAGAATCCGGCCCAAGCCCGTCACGGTATAGTATAAATCACCCTTTACTTCGTTGCTCAGCCGTGTTTGTCTAACGTATCCTTACAAGTTGCGTGAAATTGATACTGAGTTCACACGAACGAATGTTTGTTCGTAGTGAAAATGTTATTACAATAGGGATCCTTCGTATCCAACGAAGGATTTTATAAACGGAAGCTCTCTCACGGAATATGGGGATTTGTGATAAGAGGTAACGCCCAATCATTTTTATTGAATCGGATAAAACACGAAATACCTACAACCTATCTAGAGCTGTGTTGGCTGTATCCCGACTTTCAAAAGATGCTGATAGCTACCGAATTAGTGCATCAAAAATAAGCGGTACTTTTAATGTAAGATCATTGGATTTAAGCATATAGCTACATACGCACAGCAAACATTGCGTGCAAACGAAATGTTTGTTTGCGGTTTAGTAAAATAAATCGCGTAAATCGCACGTTTTTCGTAACAAACAATTACTTTTTAGAAATGTAAAACAACAAGATATATTATTTCATTCCCTGAACTAAATCTTCTAAATTGAATCAAAATGCAGAGTTATTTTTTCGCAAATGTTATTCGAGAGGTATCATTGTAAGTTTTAAACAATAAAATGTTTACATATCATGTTTTGGAAACAACAAGATTGTATTATGAATTGTACATGTTTTATTAGAGGCAGTAGAAAAAACATAATGTATAATAATTAATATAACGTAATTTTGTTCTTGACTTTTTTTCAGTAAGGGACTTGACAAAAAAGCCCCTTACTGTTGGATTTTGTCTAACGCACATTAAAGCAAAAAGTTCCAGTAAAGTGCCGATCAGATTTCAATCATGTTTCGTTTCGTATATTTCATTGATAACTTAACGCATAATAAAATTTCTGAAAGATTGATCAATGGTAAAAACGCATATAAACTGACGTCAACCACGTTATTTCACATTAGAAAAAAAGCTAAAAATTGACTTTAATTATCGTTTGTCTTATATAAAATTTTATTCCCCATTGTTTAATTAAAATGTATATGGGATCACCTTGAAGTACCTACCTATTAAAATATTAAAGAATCATTAAACCAGTTAACAATTATTGGCGAAGATTTAGCGTTATAGCGTAACATACACACAAAAAATATACAGCCGAATTGAGAATCTCCTCCTTTTTAAGTCGGTTGATAAAGTAATTGAAAATAAATTAAAAGTTTTTTTTATTTTTGTGGAAAAAATAATAAAGCATTTACTTTACAATATCATTTCATAATAGCTGATAACATTGTGCTTTATGGATGGAGTAAAGTGTCAAGTTCGAGAACCTAACCTTCGAACTAGTTTGAGACTGTATTTCGTCGTCTCAGTGTCTCTTCTTTACCCAGCCTTAAAATAAAGATTGTAGCAAGATTATATAAATTACTCTTGACCCTAACTAGCTACTATCTAACCTTAATCCTACTCTCACCTCATTCATGTCATTAGGCACGCTTCACAAAGAACCCGGGAATGGTTTCCTACATATAGTTACCTCAGTCCCTTCCTTTCCGGACCATATACGAAGGGCAACAAAATTTTATTTCAAGTTAAATTGTGTTCGCAACTCTAAACACGTTTTATTCTATAGGGTGGGTATTGACGCCTGAGGCAAAAGTGTTGATTCAATACGGCTTAATAAGGCAGTATGCGTCCCCTTGTCATCGCTACTGCCAATTTCAAAATGTATTTTGCGTGAGTGGTTCTACTATGGGGCTTTTGAAGAATAAATTGAATTAGTAGCTACTTTATATATTTACAATAAGGAAAGGGTACCAAAATGGAAGTTGGCTTGCGTAACCGACTGCTTATTTTGAAAGAAAGTTAATTTGCCTGATTGCATTACATTTTTAGTTGTAAATAAATAAAATTAAAGTGCGGCGAACAAGCATACGTCCCGCCAAACATACGGCGGCGCGTTGCCGACTCTGAGATAATCTTATATGCCTACAAAAATGCTAAACATCGATTAATGAAACCAGGGAATTTAAAATATTAAATATTAATGAATTTACGCTGATTCCTTGCGCTGAGGAATCAGGCAACAAATTATGCCTAACAACTGTGTGGACTAAAGTCAAAAAGCCTTATCAAAAGAGACTTGGGCATGCCTTAGTGTAAGTTTTTCCACAGAAACATGGCACTAGCTGTTAAATTTAAGTGCAGACGGCCATTAGTACCTCCTTACTAATAACTGTTTAGTTCAATACGCTACATTGTTGAGTAACTTTTGAAACAGAACACGGAATATTCAAAACAACCAAATGGTAAGTCACGTAATCAGAAAGTCCTTAAAATCAAAGTTCTTAAGATCTACACATTATGAACCCTATTTTAATTAACTTAGACTACAAAATCAATATATAATAATAATAATAATAATGCTGGACATTTTTCACACAGCATCATCTAGCCCCAAACTAAGCAGAGCTTGTATTATGGGAACTACATGACTGATATACTACTAATATACTTTTTTTTGTAAATACATACATATTATACATCGAAAACACCCAGACCCGAGACAAATATTGGCTAATTGTACAAACATTTGTCCCGCAGCGGGAATCGAACCCGCAACCTTCTGCGTCTCAGGCAGGCCTTCGCCCACTCTGCCACACAAGTCGTCCTGATGCCATAATAAAGTTATGGCATCAGGAACATCTTGCTGAGACCGCGTATTGGGTCCCCGTTACGGCCTGTTTTATTCATAGACCTCTTTGAATAAATATGAAAATATTAAGGCCACGAAAAACGCCAAAAACTTGAGGCTAATGTAGTAGGGGGTTGATAGTCATACATATTAATGTAAAATATTATGTTACGGCTCCCTGTTTATGGCTCCGATTAGGTACTGAAATAGAAGTCTGCAATCCATATAAATATTGGATCAGAATCAGAGGCTCTATTAAATACACAGGAATCGAAAAATAATAATGAACGCTAAAAATAAAAATAATGTGAAAGTAATGATACGTTGGGCTCGAATGAGACCCACATATTTTAGAGAATACGTTTGCAGAATACGTGACTGTTTTGTTAAAAATATCAAAAAACAAATGGGATTGCGAGGGAGCTCTAATTAGTTGCCGGCTATTTGTAAAGCCGGGGTAAAACCGAGCGGATGTTTAAAACTTTTTCTATTTAGATACGTATTCATTCAGATAAATAAACTTGTCGGAATCAACCGTTGACCATAGAAATAAGCTTCGAATCAAATAATTGTTGTCTTTATTTAATAGGAATAATAATAATTAGATCGTTTGCAACTATTTCATATATTTTGTATATAGTACTTGTACATAGTTGAATTAATAAATATCTACTATAATGGCATAACACATAACAAAACAGTTACATGTGAGCAGTAATGCTCTTATTGCTGTGTTCCGGTTTGAAAGGCATGGGTCCATAGGTTACGGTAACCCCTTACCAAAAAGTGGACTGTAGGCTTGTTTGCCAGTTTAGTTGTATAATAAAAAAAAAATACCCCACCCCTCCATAATCCATTATTATTACCTACATTAAAAAAGGAAGAGGTTCTCAATTGTATTTTTTTTATTGCTGACATATAACTGACATCGTAGAAGATTAGAAACAACTGTTAAAGTGAACGCAAGATGTGTTTAAATTAACCCTTGATTTTTAATTGTTATGAGACGTAATAAAGACAGACCGACGTCTTGAAATGAACCATGCAACTAATAAATGCTTGACAGTTGTAGCGTGGCTTGACTACAGACGTTTTTAGAAATGTAATAGTAATGCTCTGAGACACAACTGGTGCATGTAGGAGCACATTGTAAAATATGGTCGTCGTTGTAACATCTACGAGTAACATAATAAAACGAATACTGTGAGTTCCTCCATCTGGTGGTTTCATTTATAACAATATTACATTAATAACATTATCTAACATTTCGGAGCGCCTGGCTGTGTATATGTATCTATCAGCTTGGTATAATGCCGCATACTCTCAATAAAATGGCTTTCAAACTAAAGTAAAATTTGTTAGGGTTAACAAGCCTAAGCTTTTGTTCAAGTTAAAAGGGTTATTTTTAAGCTGTAACAAAAACAGACGATGGGAACGAAGTATCTCACCTTGCAGATGGCACATTAGTTAATAAAAAAAAATAGTTCGGAGAAAGTGTCTGAATAAAATAAATAAATAAATATAGCCTCTCCTTTAGGTATCCCATGAACCAGATCAATGTAGGCATTTCAGAGTTTTATGAGTTGTACCGTAACAGAAAACCTCTACCAGTAGGTAGGTACAATAAATAGATCGTGCTACTTAGGATTGACCCCGCAAAATAACAAGTTGTTCGCTACGAACTTAGCGTACCTCTGTTCAATCTCGCGATGTTCCATATTAACCTGATTACGGAAAGAGTGTTATGAGTTTAGCAGTAGCATTTTTTTTGAATCATCAGGTAACCTTGCCTCAGCCCTTTCCAGAACAGGTAACTTTTTACCAACGACATATAGATTTGTTTTTTCGTACTAAAAATTAATACTTATTTGCATATTTACACTATAAGGTCAAAAACAACATTAAAAAGGCTATCGTTTTGTATGCATTTTTTTCTTTCAATCGATACCCTACATGAAAAGATAATCTCACTATATTACAATTAAGATAATTCAAAAAATTGGATTAGGCTCATATTCGAGCTTAATAATTATATTAGTATAACCTACCTACTTTTTAAGTTTCATAAAGATTCAATAAAAGTTATTGTCGGACTAACAAACATACGTACATACATACATACAACCGCCGGATTGCCCAAGTAAACTCAAAGATCTTTGTTCACCTCGCTCACTCGATCAATAATATTATGGTACGTACTTGAGCAGACATAGGGACATACATTGAAGACACTCGTGCTACGCATTGCTCCTGTCTAAACTTGCCCTAAAGTTAATTATTTTCTGTAGGGCACTTTTACAGTACTTTCATACTTAGGCCTCTCATCTCGTGTGATTAATGAGTTGCAAGTTTAGTACGCCACGTGTCCGTTAGTACTAAGATACTGAGTTGGGAAAAGATGTTGGGGAAGAAACAGTTGGGGTTTTACTTTGTACTTCACTGTTATTGTTCCAGGGCGCGGGTTAGGGAACTTGGAAGGAGTTGGAGGTAGTTTTTGGGGAAAATGAGTTAAAGTTGATGAGTGATCCAGATGTTGTTTATTTTTCAAAACATTGTGTTTATACATAGATGAAATTAACGCAAGAAATGATTTTATTCCAAAAACTTTCGTGAACTTTATTATTCATATTGTAAAAACGGGATTTTTCACGTACCGCAGTATCGGTGAAGCCACCGACTAAGTTTCGACTGATTCCCAGAGTCTTCATCAGGGTGAGTGATCGCGTTGCGTCGAAACTTAGTCGGTGCCTTCACCGATAGTGCGGTACGTGAAAAATCCCGTTTATACGATATGCATGAAATGATTGTTTTAACGGAGCTGTAGAACATTATTTTCCCTTCCAATTTTAAATTAATAACGTGGTGAACAAACAGACATACATATATCCAATTCGTACCCACTTCACGTACCGCTGAGCAATGAAACTACACAATAACGTCATTTACATGAAAAATTTCCAACAACTTACTTCGCATAAAACTGGGATGTCATTCCTTTCCATTATTTTCTTGCAGCGACGTGCCTGTCGCCTTACGCCTCTGATGGAGTCAATACTTCTAGTTTTGGTTCGTTTTAGATCAGTCAAGCGAATCAATCTGACTTTCAGTCACACTTAATTATCACGGATCAGACATTTCGAAACCCATGACTTCACTCGTAAATTGGATATAGAAAAAACATACTTCCAAACTTACCCTTTTGTTTTCTTAAAAAGTTAGAAACTTCGGAAACAAAGTCTCCAAAGGGTTTCGTTTTCTATTTCCCTAAGTTCCAGTGTGCAGCACACCTTGTTGAGACATTTTACTTTCACGCGCTATATTATAGAGCAATTTTTTCTGCGATGCACAGAGATATTATAACAAACGTGTAGCTCAAAAAAAAATTGGTATAATTATTATAAGGAGTATAAAATTGTTTTGTTTTGTGCTCGTTTCTAAAATCACTCTTCCCTGGAGATAGTGAAAATTACGGTCACTTTGTAGAGACGCGATTAGCGCCGCTTTAATGGTCGTCAATGACGGTCACCTTTAAGAATACTTTAAAGGTATACCTTTTTAACGGTCTACCTATCTTTTATGATTATTCAAAGAGCGTTCATGAAATATCCGTAGGAGCTTCAATACTCCCCAAGGCGACAAGAGGTGGTGAAAACGCTTAACCTGTCGGGTACTGCGAACGGTGATTCTGTTAAAGATCTTTATACAAACGAAGTTTCCACGTAAACTAGATAATGCAAGATTAGAAAAGTTCCAAGGTGATTTTTTTTATCAGCCCTTATACTTTATACTTTACAAATTATATAATCATCGTAGCAGTTATGATTTTTTGAAGAAAAAAAACATGTACTGGTAAGTAACTTAAACAATTTCTTGTAGGATTAAATGTAAAATAAGCTACACCTTGCATAAGTTGACGAACTGCGGGTATTCACAAATCTAGCAAGACTTGCTAAAGCAAGTTCTGCAAGTTTTATTGCTAGTGAACATTTCGACGACCTCTGTGGCGCAATGGCCGAAGGCCCGCCTGTGACGCAGAAGGTTGCGGGTTCGATTACCGCCGCGGGGCAAATATTTGTCTTCGGTCTGGGTGTTTTCTATGCATAATATATTGTATGTATGTACAAAAAAAAAGAGTATATAAGTAGTATATATATCAGCCATGTAGTTCCCTTAATACAAGCTCTGCTTAGTTTTGGGATAGCTGGTTTTGTGTGAAAATGTCCAGCATATTTTTTATTTTATACATTATTATAACATTATTTATAACTTGGTTCATTTATAAGTGCAAACTTTGAACAATATTCTTGAAAACAGATTCGGTACGGACCCATAAATGCTTAGTTTCGACGTCGCAGAAATTTTGGATATCAAATATATTGCATTTATTCAGATCACGTATGCTCGAGGTAATAAAATGCGTGCTGCGGACACATTATTGATCAGGAAACGAGATAGGGATTTATGGATCACAATCCAAAACTATTCAAATGTATTTATCGTCAGCCGGCAAGAAGATTCTTGATTTCGTGTCTATTTCAATCAGTAATAAGCACTGGGAAATAGGTACTCGTACATGCGGACATAGAACTTTCTACCTATTGTTGTAGTGAAAGCTTTGTATCAAGACTTTAGACTTATATGGCTGATATTCTAACCAGACGCCAAGCAACTACTTACTTGAAAGCACAGTTCATTCAGATTCATCATTATCATCATTCATCCTTATTAGTCTGTCGCTGGACATAGGCCTCTCCCGATTCGCGCCACTGAGCCCAGTGATCGACTCTTCTCATCCACTTTCTGCTTACCGCCTTTCTCAAGTCATCGCTCCACCTAGCCGTCTGCACCCTGCACTACTTTTGCCAAGACGCGGTCTCCACTCAAGAACTCGTTTACTTCAACGGGTGTCGATTCTTCGGCATATATGACCAGCCCACTACCTCTTAGCTTGTTTATCCTCTGAGTTATGTCGATGACTGTCGTTCTCGATATACGTTGTCAGATAATCTCGTTATAGATGTTATCATTTATAGAAACCCCGTGCATAACCGGTGCTCGCTGTGCAACCTTGACTGGTAGATTAGCCCTACTGTGAGTGTTCACATCTCTTCATTTATTTATACAAATATACTTCGCCTATTTTTTGATGTTTGAAGCTAGTTTAGAACGGTACGTCAACTGTAGACCAGTAAATTCAGCAAAGTTAATTGTGAGTTTCAATTCAAGGTCATATTCTGGAGTTGGTAGCACTCAATGACTGTGATGTAAAATAATAAAATCCTTCAACACATCATATTACCACCGCACACAATACTACATAGACACTGGGATAAAGTGCACATTTTTATACTACTAAAGAGGCAAACAAACTTATGACTTGGTGGTAAGCGGTTACCGTGGCATATGGACGCTTGCAATGCCAGAGGTATCACTCACGCGTTGCCTCCCTGAGATATCAAGATGAAAGATCTTATGTGCCTGTTATTTTATCGGTAACCATACCATACCAAACCAAAACACAGCAATGAGAAATTGCTGTGTTTGGGTGGCAGAAATAAGCATGGACTAGCCCTTTAACAGAAGGTTTACTACTTTTGCACTTAATGTGTAACAGACACATTTTCGTAAGAACATATTTTTTTCGTATTGGTCAGAATTTTAAGACAGATATTGAAACAGTAACCATTGAAATTTGGCGTTGGATAGATTACATTTTGATGAAAGTTCAGATTGAAAGTTTAGTATTATAAAACAATATTTATAATACTAAACTTTCACAAATAACTGCAATAATAAGACCTTCATTAGGGTATGAAGTTCACGTTAAAAACAATTGAATTGAGTGTATAAGAAAATTGCAATCTATGAATGATTTCTATGCTAAATATATTAAATTTTATATAACTGCTAAACTTCTTAGATTCACTGTCTAAACCGTTAGCCGTAAACACATGTGAAAGGAAATTTTCGATAAACATCAAGCAACAAATAACATGAGAGAGCTTTATTAAAAACGTTCACGAAGAGTTCTCGGTGAAAATCGACGCTTTCACCTGAAGCGTTTTCTTTCTAACGTTAAATCGAATTTAATCGTTCAACCTTTCAAATGGGGTTTATTTATTTTGAAATGTGTTTCTATATATTATGTTTGTTTATATTCTCGAGTTTTGGTATCGGTACAATTTCTAGTCAATTAAAATCCTTATAAATTTGAGATAGAACTTTACAAATGACAATTTAATTATTTACATTGGTTCATCGCAAATCCCCGGCTTAAGATATTCGGATTGGTTACGAGCCCTGTTAATGTTCTTCGAAACGTTTTAGTATAATTATGATTACGACCAATCTAAACTTAACTCGTTATTGCGCTAATGACTACGGCGGAATTTCATTGACAAATTCTTGATCAACTTAAAATTGACGAAGAATTTGATTTTGCCAATTATCTTGAAAGGATATTAAAATGTCGATCAATCAAATACTTTGAAATCACTTCCCCAGTCGTTACCGGTGCGGATGAGTTTTGATCAAATGCCAAAATTGCTGCGTTCCGTTCTAGAATAGGGCTGTTTCAATACATTTAACAATACGCCCAAAATTGGCGCAGTGCAGACCAAATAAACTGACGTAACTTTGTATCTTTTATATATTGACAAACGGTACTAAAACATTACTTGCGGCTATTCGTTTTACACTCGTAAAATAATATTTTTTGTAGGCATAAAAATCATTATACTCTGTGTGTAAAATGCCATTTTATAATAAACACACTTAGCCCGGCAATAATTATTCAGTATCCAATGAGGTACGGATAGAAACTAGCTGTTCCGTTATTTTAACGTTATTCTTAGGTATTTGGTGGGTTATGGTGTGGCGGTGACCGCTGTCACTATTCAAACTCCGACATGGGACAGCGAAAACTTTCGCTCGCGAACGCGACTCGTTTGCATAGAGAAAGCGTCCGTTTATTTTTCCTTTTGTAAAATCTAAAGTTCTTTTATTTTTCGCAATTCAGCCTCCAGACTTTCCACAACAAAGCAGAGCATTTTTCCGTCGCCCACACCATAATTTAATAAAGAAAATCTGTAAAATAAAGGCGTTGGGGCAGACACAGAACACTGAGAGGTTACTATACTCACACATGACCGCATGGGATATCTCGTTTTCGCGTCTCTCTAATTAAACATTGGAAACTTTTGAATCCCGGAGAGTCACGTATGAGACGGAAATTAAAATGTGGTTTTATTGCAAAAGTTTTCGTTTTCACTGACGAAGACCGGACTTGCTTTTATGTACACAACTGAAGTTTAGGATGTTTGAACATTTGACTGCGTTTTTAGAATATTGCGGTTCTTATTTAATATAACTTGCCAGATTTTTTTAAGCTGGTTAACTGAACTATATGTCTAAGCGAATAACATACCTCATAAGTATTATTTGCAAAAAAAACATAATTTTTATTACTTACATTGTCTTCACTTTGTGGCTACATAGAGTCTGGGTCTGAGTATTGTGGTACCATGGTACTCGTAGTTACTGATACTCACGATACAGGGAATCCTAGTGTTGAGACTATGTATGTTTCTGTTATTTATTTACTCTGAGTAATATTTAAGAGTCAGACTTTTTCATCGAATGAGACTCTAAAATAGTAATTATCAAAATGTTGAAAAACTTTGTATTCAAATCCAGATAAACTCGCCCATAATTTTTAATTCGAACTCCTTATGGAATTCCTCCTGTGTGTTAATATGCCATGATTGTATGTCAATAATATGCCAGGATTGTATGTCAATAATATGTCAGGATTGCCACATTGATTGAGTAACTGACTGTTCAGAGGTTCAGGTCTATGTCACTTAAATAAGCGAATTAAAAATGAGCATTGTCTTGCTCTACTTACGAGCAATTTTCAATTGGAACATTTGAGTGGTACTGAGTAGCTCGTTGTTTTATCTGGCTAAGCATGGTAAAGAATCCTCATAGCCATGACCACTTTTTTATATGAATATTTATTTCATATTTAAAGTATGTAGGTTTACAATGACACTTAGACTTAATTTTAATCTAGGTAGGTACACGAATTTGATAGACTTATTATTCACTAATGTAATTCACAAACATAGAAAAAAATCATGCTTCTTTTATCCAAGTGGTCGATACTGATCCTAAACTAACTTTAAAACTAAGGTAGCTAGTTGATTCACAAACAGAACAATTCTTGCTTCTTTTATCCAAGTGGTCGATACTAAACTAGGCAAAAACCTGTAAAATAGGTATGAGTATGTAGAAAAAGTGGCCAATTTAAATATTTTTGCAATGTATTTCAGTGACATAGCAGATACAAGATATGATTTATTCTGTGTCCTGATCGACATGGCTAGAGTCAATAAATGATTTCACGCTCGAATAAGTAACTATGTTAATAGTGTTGGTAGTAATAATAAAAACAACATCTTAGGGAAACTCTTGGTGCTTGGGGGTTTAAAACATGAACGATTTTCAAATCAACCTAAAAATGTATACGGAAGACTGCAAATCTCATTTAGGATAGTGACACTATGCATGTTGCGTTACTCACAGCCTGTTTGCCAGACCTATCGGAACTTCCAGGTCAATAGGCAAACATCCATAAATGTTACTTGTTAGTCTAGAAAATAAAAGAAGAAAGACAAATTGAAAGTACTTTTGAAAGAAACAAAATATATTGATCGATGTATTGATATTAAATTATTTTCTTTAGGGTCATATTTAAAACTATATGGTCTGCAAAAGGCGGTCTTGTCGCTTAGTAGCGTAAATGAACGGTCATTTGTCTAGTGCCTAATATTTCCAATTTAGAACTACTGCTTATGTTTAATTTTTCAACGGCAATGGGTTTGCAACCTGTAACGTGGAATGCTAACTTGTTAAACGCCCCCCTACCCCCTACTTGGCATCCTCAAAGATCTACTCACTGAGTATGTATCTGACGATGTCCACCATGAGGAAGACAGTTCCACCATGAGACAGTCGTGAGCGTGTTTGTTTTTTTGATTTTTTTGCTAATTTTTATTCTAATTAATACTCACTCCAAACCAAAGTCAATGTGTGTTTATTAATTGATATCATAAAGGGCATATAAAAACGTCAAATTATAAACTACGTGAATTTAAAATTTTACAATGAAGTATCCCCGATACTTTGCGCGCGACCAAGCCTAGAAGAATCCGGGAACAAAGTCAGCTTGTTTTTTTTTTGTTTGGTAAAATCAAAAGTGAACTCATCTAATGAGAAAGTCAATTAATTAAAGTCTAAAAGTATCCAAATTAAAGTATCACTAGTTCCAGTTTTAATTCTTACGCCAATATTGGGACTACTGCAAGTGAATTAAAATATTGATATTTCACACTTTTACCAACGCAAATTTGGATCATCAATCAATACATATAAAATACATATATATTGTTCCGTTACTGATTGACGGATCAACGCACAGCCTAAGCCATAAGTCTTAGAAGCATGAAACCTGGAGGGTATATTACTCTTATGTTGTATGGGTGCAATAAGGAAAAGGAATTTGGAAAATTCTACCCCTAAGGGGGTAAAAAGGGCAGAAGAACTTTGTACAAAATAACTGAATACGTATCAGGGTATTCAAAAAAAATCCCTTAAGGGTGCAAGGCATGCAATTATTATTAAAGAATCTATCAATTACCTATCCCACGCGAGTAAAACCGCGGTCATCGGCTAGTAAGTTATATATGTATAATGAAGAGGTTATGTTGACACGGCGTTTCCTATGAATATGTATAATGGTGCAACTGTAAGTTTTTAATGCCTCAAAACGTCCAATGAAGGAGGTATTGTTAGACACGCCTATATTTTTATGTATGGTTAGTATATAAAGTGTAAGAAAATACTAGTGGCTGCTTAATTGTTAAGTTTGTCTTATTTATTTGACACATTGTGAGCACATAGATATTTTTATCAAATTAAAGATTTTGATGCATCGATATCAAAAACGTATATCAAGTTTATAGAATTGAATAGTAGTAATTCGATGACTATGCAGTGTAGTTTTATTGAGTACCTTTTTTTTAATATTTATTTTTATTTTTCAGGTAAGTTTCATCAGACATTTTAATACTGATGCCCGAGAGAACATAAAGTGGTAAGAAAATATTTTGAATCTCGCTAAGAAATAATAATTAGAAATTGAAATTAACTTTTTAATTGTATTGTCATAATTGGGTATAATATTAGATAAATATCACAATAATAGTCATTGAGATTATTTGAAACTTATACAGATCAAAGGTAAATAAAATGTCCTGATAAATATGTAAATTTGTGCGGCAAATTAATGCCTAATTTGTCTGTTCTGTTTCGCATAAATTTCGTAAATATATTCCTGAAACCCCTTTAGATAAACGCTGGCTGTAGGTATTAATTTACAAAACCAGGGCAAGCAAAATAAATAATTTAAATAACATGTTTTAAATAACCAGTCTTATTTGTGTCCGATTTGATGTTGGTAAACACGCTTTTGATGGTATCGACCCGTTATTTATTCACAAGGTTTATCCATAATAACGATTAATCGTTAAAATTTTGATTACCTTTTTATTGCTGTGTGACTTACTTTAAACGATCGTGAGTGCATATGAATAACATTCCTTTTAGTGTTTGTTTTGGGAATTTTACTTGTCCCGGTAAAATACTGTGTCTAGCTCGTATTTTACCGGGCTAGCTTATTTTTGAAATATGTTATTGACTTTTATTCGATTCGACAGGTACAACGTTGTGAACTCGTAATTCTCATGTGGGCCCTTAACAGTTAGTTCACTAAGGATATTAAACAGTTGATAAACTAGACACTAGTTGGCTCTTTCTAATTAATGTTATTTAAAATTAAACATTAATAAAGAAAACACGATTTAGTTCAAAAACTGTTTAACAGTCGGCGACGAATTGTAAAAACTGTGACGTGCGCGGCTTGCTTATTACGGTATGCTAGCACCATCTCTTATCAAATGGTTGTTCTTCCGCTATCTAGTATCGTCTGGAGGCACTAACTGCGTTAGTAAAAGACAGTTGTCTCGAATATTTGAGACAGCGCGATGCAGCGTGCAGGAAACGCCCTTACGAGAAATACCTTATACTAAATTATTTGCATAAGGTGGAAATAAGGGTTATGTTGGTTCGTTCTAAGACCGAAATTCTGTGGTGAACACCATTTTCTGCTTATCTCAAAATATATTTGTATATACTACAAAAAAAACAATAAACTAAATGCTAGATAACATCTTACGACTTCAAAAAAGACTGCTTTTGTTATAAATAAGTTTATATTTAGGTACAGAGAACGGGTTTTGTTGTTATTTTGAAAACATAAAGCACAAATAATAAGAATAAAAAACAACCGGTAAAGAGACAATGCGAAGCATTGTCTTGTCTACTTAGAAACGGTTAGAAAAGACTCACAAATACTGATCTATAAATAAATCTACTGAAGATGAGGAAAATAAAGATTATAGCTATTTTTTCAGGCTACATTCACCCACTGCTATAGACTCCTCTCTACTATGCCACTCTATTCGGTTTCACGCCAACACGTCACAGTATCAACCGACCATTCGAGCGGTCTATAATATGACTGATGAGCTATAAAAATATTAGGTATCTACTAACTCCATTTTATAAGGAATAATTTTGTCAAAAATCTTAAATCGAGTAAACCACAGTAGGTAGGTATCTAAACATGTTTATTCAATCTTTAATCCAGTAAACCACGGTAGGTATCTCAACATGTTTATTCAATATTTAATCCAGTAAACCACGGTAGGTATCTAAACATGTTTATTTTTGTAAGTTTCCGACCGTTAAGCTCCCCGCCTCCATGTTTAAGCTGTATTGAGTTTTTCTAATAATAACAGTTGCTATGAATGAGAGCAGATTACAATTAGGAGGTTTGATGAGCAGTTTGTCTGATCAATTTTCGAGACTCAATAACTAAAGTCACATACAAACAAAACAACTTATTTTATTAGTTATGATAAATATCAGTAAGGATGTCTGAGGTTTGCGTTATTTCATAAGAATGTTGTAGATACTTGAAAGAGATAAACCAAACAGACTTTATAGAAAGTTAGATTAAACATTTGATGAGTTTTATTTGACATACTTTGCTTATTATTTGTAAAAAATGAGTAAATAAATAATAAATAATGCTGGGCGCAAAGTAAGCAGAGTTTGTGTAATGGAGAGTATCTATGTTAGTACATACTCTACGAACTAAACGAACTAGTAAGTTTCGGAAATATTAGTGTACCTCAATTTCTTTTTCAGAAACCAATAATTTTTCTTTAAAATAAAATCAACGCCCCAATTCTACCGAAACATTGATTTATACCAACAATAGCTCGATTTCTACCAACAATAGCTCGATTTCAGCTTCGACGTAAACAAAATAACGTTCGTAAACAGCTTTCAGAAGTTTAAAACGTGTTTGGCCGCACCTGCTGATGACGTCACAAAGCAAGGGTCCCGTCCCTGACAATTACGTTGAATAACGAGCCACGAGGGTCAACACAACACTATTTCCGATGTGTAGTTATAGTCAGTTTAATCGAGGATTCAACCGGACACAATTTATTACAGTTTCAGCAAAGGACTTTTTACATAGATCGTCAGTTTCATGATTTGTAATGAATTAAGTATGAATATTAAGACTGATTGGCTGGTTGAAAATCTTCCAGATTCATGCAATTTCGAAAATGAGTATCTTTTAATAATAGCTTTAGCGTAAGCGTATATAGGAAATGGAGTAAGCATGGAAATTAAACTCCTAAGTTTATGAAAAAACTGTAAAGGTATAAAATACATAAAAAGGTAGGCAACTTTTATTTTACGAAACCATAATTAAAACTGCTTATCCCGCATATAATTAAATAACTTTAGCAGTTTCACATTACGTATCACGGCAGATTTTATTACGTAATTTTAGAGAGAGCTCTACGTTTCAATAAACGACAGAATTTCCACGCATTTACGAAGTTATAGTGGAACAAGTGTGCCTGATATTCAGCATTTTCCATTTAAGCCGTTCCGGTGGATAAATAAGATCGTTTTGAAACATTTTCAGGTTATGGATGTAACTATCGGAACACATTTCAGCCAGATGGTAGGCCTTTTTGTGCGTACACCGTGTAAATTTAAAACCTGGCAGCTTATTTCGCTCAATGAAAGTAGTTTTGGCATTAAAGCTGACTGTTGGCGTTATTGAGAGTAAATGTTCTTCCTATGAGACTGTATTAGTTTTTTGCTTTTACCTAGAACCTATCCAATAATGGTAAGGATTTTTATAATAAAATTACAAGACCGACTTGCGATAAGACCTTACTAAAAAGACGAGCAATACCTGCTCCCTAATAACACTAAAGAAATGGCAATGCGGAACTTCTAATTTGGACACAGGGTTTGCAATGTATACATAACTTTTAAAAGTACTTTTAAAAGGGACTCTTCTCGACGTTCACATTCTCATTTTCAAGTTTTATATATTCCTATGTCTGGTGTAAAATAAGTGCGATTGTCTCGATTCCATAACTAGTTTGCTAGTGCAATTAGGTGAAGCTGGTTCTCGAATGGTGCCTGCAAACCAGAAGGCGCAGTGTAAGATGGCCCACTACCTATGGACCAATGACATCTCAAAGGTTGCGGGAAGTCTGTGGGTTTGAGTTGGCCCAAAATCGTTTATCATGACACTCTTTGGGGGAGGCCTATTTCCAACAATGTACTTCTACAGTCTATTGATGCATAACTCGAATAAAGCAGCGCCAAGAACTGAAGGAAATCTAATTGAACGAAACCGATGACCAACGGGCTGGCGCTTACTTCGGTCATAAAATTTGCATTGCTATTTTACGAGTTAATGCCGCTAGCCATTTGGGTACACTCTGTCTGTTTTCTGTTTTGTTTTCTACCTGTAGTGCTAAAAATAACATGTACCCGTTTAAAAAAAAATAAGAAGACTCATTCAGAGTAGGCAACATCGGCAATGCCCCAGGTGTTGCAGATGTCAAAAAGGGACGGTATCCGCTTTCTTATGGAAAGATAAGGCAGTATGCTTGTTAGCCGCAATGAAACATAAAAAAAACATATATTTTTACTGATTTTAAGTAGTTAGTACACAAAGAGTTTACGTCAATTTACATCAGTAAAAGCAACGTACAAAGATTGAGACTGTTGCTGGAAATTGAAACGTCTCGTACGAGTTAGGTTCACTGTCTACTGTAGCATTGCTACATAGTCGATTAGGTGCGTTTGAGATTGCGTGAACGCCTGCTTGTTCTACAAACGAAGTACTTACGCCGTAGATGTGTAAGTAAAGATCCTTTGTGAACTCTTCAGGCAAATCGCTACAATTGTATGTATTTCTCATACGCCAAGCAATAACGCTCACATTGCTGTGTTTCGGTGTGAAAGGGTGAAAATATAGGAATATGAGACTTTTCATTTCGTCTCTATCTATGGATGGTAACCACTTACCATCGTATGGGACGTATGCTTATTTGTCTCCAAATAACATTAAAAACATAAATAATTATGGTATCAAGCAAATTCATGTAATTATTTTTGAAACCGGTCGTCACCAATGGATTTTTCCACTCGAAAAATGTATGTGCTCAAAACGGCGAAGAAAAACATGCATGCCCGAAAAAATCTAAACCTTGTGCCATCGGTTATTGTTCCAATAAGCGGCTATGGTCTTGCATCGTACCTGTCCTGTCACGTAGGATACAAAACGCGGGCATGTGCCAATATTTTGTATGGATGTGCCTCTGACTATCCTCTGCTTGATATCCTCAAAGATTTATACTCAGTGTATAAATCTTTGAGGATACCAAGATTATATATCTGAGAATTTCCATAATGGGGAATACAGTCGTGTTTGTTTTATTATATTCGGTACCGTAGCTAGAAATGATTCTTTATTCTGCTCAGCTTCTGCCTTTATGGAATGTATGCATACACGATAAATCAAGGATTAAATCTCACGCAGCGCAAGTACCTGTCTAAATCCCAACGCTTTAGTGGATGATACGATTATACGTTCTACGATTTCGAAGAGAAATCACAAGACTGTGTTTATTTCACTCTCGATGGCATCCGAAGGCAGAGGGCACAATTATCCCCCACTGCCACTGCAATTTCGCAAAGTGCTTTTACTTTTGCCGATGGCGATTCCAATTTGCAAGTCGCTGCATCTTCGCATCACGTCTGACTTATGACGTGACTTGTTAGGGTCATACAAACCGTGCGATGTGGTCGTCGGCTGAGTTTTGCACCACTCTCACATTAAAAAGATACATGGGTTTTCATATCACACTTATGTTTTCGACTACAAACAAAACTACACTAGCTTAAAAATAAATGCTACAAAACTATGGTTATTATGTACTAACAGTTGCCAGCGGCTAAAAAAAAACCCATACACACTTACCACCCCCATATACTTTTTTCACGTCTTTCGTGTTGAATTCGCACACTTAGGAAGACACATGAAGGATTTGTTGAAACATAAATCAGTCTAATTGTTCCAGTGGAGTATATTACATTCGTCCTTTTCAGATTATCCATTGTTATTGTCTCATCGTATGTGCCGGCAAGGGTAAGTGACGTTGCAATTCGAACTCAAAGCTGCCAGGACAATTGACTTAGTTCTGAGCGTGAATAGGCAAGGTCGAATGGCCGTATAAAACAGTCCTGTCAAAACTTACGTTTCAACTTCTATGTACCTATTACTTTTTACGCAAGTTTGGAAAAACTACAAGCGACACAGTTCATGTTTTTATGACAGTTTAATTATATTTAATCTGATTGTCCAGCAAATCGGGCTCGCAGTCGGAACGTCTGCAGAGTCCATACCCTGTCGACAATTTATTTGTTGTAATGACAGCTTACAAATTGGACACACCATGGCTTATTTACGTGTTAAACATTTACGACCGGCCTTGTGGTAACCCGTAGTTTTATTTTAATGTCTAGAAGTTCCTTAGACGCTTAATCCAAGATAGGAGCTTCGCTGGAAGCTCTAGCTTATGGAGAAACCTGATAAACAAAAATCACCAAACATGAAGATTAAATAGCCTATCCATGGGAGATAATATAAGGTTACTTCGACGAGTCAGCCATGGGAAAATATTACGATCTAGTTATCATCAAAAATCCCGGATTCTGTCAAATTTTCAACTGTGGAATGCAGTATCATTTTTTTCATAAAAAATATCGGTCCTAACGGATTTTCAGAGTTTTCAAACAGTTTTACCAGACAAAAACCAAACAACGTTATATTTGTTGCTGTTTGTATGTAAATTCTGTTGATTTATCGTTTCACTACTATAAAAGCGAACAAAACGTTTTTTTTTACCTACATATACCTACAACACGCGGTAAATTATGCTTCTTCTAGCATTTCAAACCACCGAGTTTGTTTATACAGATGTAAGGTACTTATAGGTAAAGTTTAGATCGCGAGTGACAAATTGGTAGGCCTGTTAATGATACAAACATACTAACATAAAAATCATGCTTACTGGGCATCTTTGGATCTAGTTCTTAGAGCTACCCAGACATGGCTTCGTGAGTATACTAAATATGTATAGTCAGAGGTGTTTCGTAAAGATAGCGAAACTTTGTAGAAACGAAATTTAGTCTTTCATCTATATGTATTAAAAGTACTCTCCACTTCGTATCATCTTCCTGTCACCTCCCCAAAATCTTAGTAGACAGGAAAACGTTCTCTTTGATGTGTACCGGTCGTAAATTGCTCCTTACCACAAAAATTCAGCACCAAATCGCTGCGTAAAATCATTCTTGTTCAGCATCGCGTGAATCAGCGCTTTAGCCAGCAAATTATCGCACCGGTATGGAATCTGGTGAAGGGAAGCCGTGCACCCATCATCTATGCGCGAGAAACCTGCCTGAAAGAAAGAACCCCAGGTATCTCCTTTCCTACTTTCTCTTTTAACGTCCAATAATTGAACGTTCCCCTTGCTTCGGAAAAAGAAAACAAATGTGCTAAGTATATTTATTTTAGCACATGTCCCCGTTCGTAATGTCAATAGTTAAATTAAAATTATACAAGACAGGCCTTATTACTTATTTCAAAACAGAACTTGATAGCGGTTGCATTTACCCCGTGAGCCCTGAATTCAGCCAGAGTAGACGATTCTTTGCCAATTATAGTCCGTACTTACATATTATTATAATATTATAGCTAAGGATCTTTTAAATACCTATTATTTTTAATATATTCGCATACTTAAATAGTACTTAATAAAATTTATTAACAAGCTTTTTAGTACGTAAATGCAAGTGCTTTTCATAGACGAAGCAGGCAGCTTACTGAATATTTGATGTGCTGTGGCAGCACTTTTAAGTGAAAAAACGTTTTAGTAACGGGAAAAAACGCCTTGAAGCCTTTGTTTGAGATTTTTAAACGTATTTCATTTTTTCTTTGACTACAAAATGTCACGCCGACATGTAAAAATCTAAAATATAATCAGGTAAACGAATCCGTTTATATATAGGTAGTTATATTTAACTCAACATGACCTGTAAAATTGGTAAAAAAAAAAGTGTGAGTGATCTTAATCCAACCGTTTTGGGTTCATTCATTAGCCCACAATGCCTTTATTTGAGAGATTTGAGATGTTATGTAGCGTATTTAGCTAAAAGTGCTCTTTGCTAAGACGGCAACGATTTCGAAATATAGTCTATATCAACAAGAATTTACAGTGAGAGGATTACATACTTATGTATCTGTGTTCTAGTTCCCTGAATTATTGTCGGAAATAAAATAAAGCCACATTTTGAGAGTCATAACTTCCTTTTCCAGTGTAATCTAGATAACTTGGTAGAACTATAAACAACACTTGCCATAGGTCGAAAAAGGAAAACTCATACTTTTTATTATTCAAGGTTGATGATTTTGACTACATATCAAACGAAATTGACAACTACTGAGATTACTATAAGGTGAAGAATAATATTTTGAGAGTCATAACTTCCTTTTCCAGCGTAATCTAGATGACTTGGTAGAACTACAAACAACACTTGCCATAGGTCGAAAAAGGAAAACTCATACTTTTTATTATTCAAGGTTGATGATTTTGACTACATATCAAACGAAATTGACAACTACTGAGATTACTATAAGGTTAAGAATAATATTTTGCCTCTTATTTAATAAACTTTGCAGTTTATATGTCAAGGATCGGTTAACTTGCATACCACATGTATTGCATAAAAGGATTTTTGATTTATTTATTGAATACCAATGTTGGCTGTGAAGATTTTTTGGGTGTTGAAGAAGTCTAACCCTTTTATTCACAATCACTTTAGCAGGACGCTAACTCTAGCCCTTTCTTTATTATTTATTGTACACACAGAAAATACAGACAAAAAAAACTTACATATAGGACATGTACAAAGGCGAGCTTAACCCTAACAAGAGTTTTCTTCCAGCAAACCTTTGCGGTTAAGGACAGGTGAAAAATAAAGGTGGATACACCGACAGAAAAATTCTGATAATATTACTAATTAATTTTATCCTGTCCTTTTTCTAAGAATAAGGCAGACGACTTTTATCACGCTGCTAAAGTTATTGAGTGATTATGATACGAGGGTTAAGTTGTGACGAAGATATTTTTGAGACAACTTAGGTAATTATCTACAGTTCGCGGATTTCACGAAAACGAGGCCCCATCATAACTATACCAATTATTTTGACTAGTACAATCTCAAAACTTAAAATGGGATAACTTTTGCTCCTACTCGTATCTACCATTCCGGAATTTGACTGTCATTTACAAAATCTTGACTAAAGGCTGGATGAAAGCGGCGCAAACCCGTTCATTGGGAACCACCCTTATTAGTACAGGAGTGGACATATATCAGCTATGCCAGCGTGTCTTTTGCTATGTCCTATTCGCGAATGGCGATCACGAACCAGCAGACAGTGTAGGAAGGCACTCCAACCGATGGTCCAAAAGGAAGTCGGTGAACTGGGGTAGCTCAATCCTTCGTCATGGCATTCTTCGATGGAGGACTATGTCCAGTTGCGGAGTTGTACAGGCTGTTGATGATGATAACCTTATAATGTTGTAATGGATACTCGTTTGTTGACGTCACATTCGATCATGTCTACGTTATTTCGAACATTGCTAGGAATCTCTCCGTGGCTCAGTCGGTAGTGCACTGCCTTCTATACAAACGACACCGAGTTCAAATCCGAACCTCTTCAACTTTTTCCATCTTTATTTTGAGTTTCTTTATGCATTCCAATGTCCATCATTAAATTCGAGTGCAGGTAGATAAATCTCCTCGGTTAGTAGAAAACAGAATTTATTAGATAGGTAGGTAGGATTCTCCGGTAGCCATTAGGTGAGACACATTGTATCTGTGCAGTCGCACCTTTGCTATTTGTGATGCAATGATATGCAATTTATGATATTACAACTAATTTGTAAAACTATCAAGTTTTGATTGTTTATTTTGTAATTGGCCATAGGGGTGAGTGTATTGTGTATTGTGAGCACCTGTATGTCTAAACGGGATCATACAAGTAAGTGGTTAACGCTAACATTGTTTGTTGTAGCCTACGGAAATGCCCTGTCATTCTCGGTCGAGATTATCGACACAGATAGCTAAGCTATAGCCTACACATTACCCGAGTGTACCTACATGCGTGTAACTCTCCGCTAGCAGCCGCTGGTCCTGGATTGGAAGGGTTCCGTCGTTCCTTGTAAAACCCTCCTGGCGCCCTCTTAATAAATACAATATAGTTCATAGTTTATCTATATTGGTATTTCATTTCTACAACCCAACACGTAACAATAGCGCCCAACGCTAATAATTTACGTACCTAAAGGTTGTAGAAATTGACATTGGCATCACAAATGATTAGTAGTTGTAGATAAGTAGGTAGGTAGCTTGAATTTGATTGTTGGTTACCTACTACTCATTATTATAAAACCTTTGTTTTTTTTTTTAATTCATAGGATTTGAGAGACTTTAGGCCAAGCAGGTAGGTAGGTACTTGCCTTCCTTTTATATACTGAACCTTGTTGTATTAGTTATGCATGCATTATAAATATTAATAATTGGGTACCTATCTACCTACTACGGATTTTGTGTATTTACTTTATCTCAACACTAGTTTAGTTATTTTATAACTTTTGTATGCATAGAAGAATTGCATTTGCTTAGGTAGTAATCACTAGCATATTTAGTAATAATTATTGTAAGTAAGTATTAGAAGTTTCTCTCTCTTCATATTAGGTAAGTACTTATTACGTTCAATTTATTTTAAGTAGCTAAATAGGTTAAGTATTGTATTAGTTAGAAACGGATTAACTAAAGATTGTGTAAAGACATTGGAATCCATTTGGTGAAATCATCATTAGTATCAACAACATTAGTATCGACGTTGTTTAGTGCATCCTTATAATGGATCCTAATTTCCTTTTAAAGGATGAGTTGGAATTTGAACTGGCGTGTCGTGGGGTTTACATTAAGAGCGTTGTTTCGGTTTTACGGAAATTACTTAACGAGTTGTTAAAAACTGAGCAAACAGGAGATATGCCGTATAAGGTAGCGGCTCCACGACAGAGTGCTGAGAATCCTTCTCTAGAACTGGATAAATGTGCGGCAAAAATCTCCAACTTATCGCTATACGTAGGAGAAATTACGGATAAGCCAGATAAAAACCTATTTAGGAGGCTGATTTCGAGACTTTATCATGTTCATAGTAGATTGGATTTTATTGTAACAAAAACTGATGAGGAAGAAAAACGCCAAGTGGAGTTAAAAAATAAGGCAGACAAATTACTGGCAAAGTTAGAAGAGCTTGATGAAGCCTCAGATGAGGGAAATTTGACAGTGGCCGACAAAAAGATGCTTCAGGAAACTTTAGGTGAGGTAGGAAAACAAATGATTGATAAAATTGAAAATGCCTCATCTAATTTAGATACTAACGCAGTGCGGAAACAATCCAGACTTTTTAGGACATCTACATTTGATGATGATGGAATCAAAAGAAAGTTAGTACCCATTAGCCAGTGGGGAGTTAAATTTTCAGGAGATAACAAATATAGTGTCAATGCATTTATAGAACGTGTTGAGGAACTAAAGGACGCGCGTAACGCTTCTGATGAGGATCTTTGGCGATGTGCCTCGGTATCTGCGCCGTTTCAAAATTTTAATATTAAATTTCATGATAAATTATGCAATAGAAATCGCTGTACCTGCGTTACACTGACTCGCACTAAGACCTTTAAATATCTCGGAGTATACCTTGACGAAAACCTCACGTTCCAATTTCATATTGAAGCCCTCTCAGCTCGAGTTAGAAAAATAATAAACGTCATGCGAAACCTCAGACATGTTGCTTGCTTTCAGACTCTCAAAACTGTATACTATGCGCTGTGTCAATCTCTCATAGTATATTGCATAACGTGCTGGGGTGGCGCCGCTAAATCCCATATGATTCGGGCTGAGAGAGCACAACGATCAGTCCTAAAAGTTATGCTCCGAAAGCCATACAGGTACCCAACCACAAGCCTCTACGCGGACGCTGGGGTTCTGAGTGTCCGTCAGCTCTACATACTTAAATCCGCCCTCTTGGTCCACAAGTCCTTAAAAATCCAGCCTGATGAGTTTAAATTGGTAGCTAGTAAAAGAGTGTATAAATTAGTTACTCCATTAGTTAAATCAAGTTTTGCCCAACGTCTCGGTTCCTTCCATAAAATACATTTTTATAACAAAGTTGTCAAATTCTGTGATATTCGAAATAAATCAGTTAGAGAAGCAAAATTCATTATATCATTATGGCTTTCCTCACTAACATATGATGACACAGAAAACTTACTCAGTATCGCAACTTAGTAATATTTAGAATTAATATTTACATGATGTTTAACATATAGCTTTTATTTTGTTAGTTATATAAAATATTTAAGTTTAGTGTAAGTATTGTATTATTATTATTATTGTTATACATAATTTAACATATAGAAAACCTATTGTTTATTTAATGCCTGTACTAGCACAATATGTCTGCTGTGCGCTTATACTGTGTATTGTTTGTTAAACTGCGACACAGGCTCCCTCGATACAGGCCTTGCCTAGTGAGGGATCCAATAATATGGCTTCGAATCAGAATAAGTTCTCTGCAGAATATGAGTGTTCTGATATTCTATGTATCTCCTATTATTTTAGATTGTAAGTTACCTAAGAATGTCCAAGATACTCTGTTTTTGCAGTAATAAATTTTTTTTTTTTTTTTTTTTTTTTTTTTTTTTTTTTTTTTTTTTTTTACTTCTTTCAGGGTGATGCACTCATATGGTATAGAGCTAATAAAGACAATGTAACTAATTGGGCCGAGTTAGTAATTCTTTTAAAACGAACATTCCAGTCACCATTTTACCAAGATGAATTACTGAAAAATTTACAACCATATTTTCAACGAGCAGTTTGCAGGGATGAGTTCAATTCGATGCCAGATCTGATCAATATATTGCGCATCGTAGATAGAACAAAGGTGAATTGCGAACGATTCCAAGAACCAGCAAACGATAAGAGCAACCTGGAACCAGATCTTGCATACAAGAAAAGTGCATCAAATGAAGTATGTGAGATGGGGAAATCGGAAGAAGTTGACGTCATTCAGAGCAACAACAGAAGATGTTGGAACTGCAGAGAACTGGGACATATTTTCAGAGCATGTAAATTGCCTAAGCAAAGGCTATTTTGCTATAATTGTGGAAAGTCCCTCCCAAATGTACATGCAAGGGAAACGAAAAGGGGGAAAATTCAATTGCTGCCAAATGAATTTTTCCCTAGATAGAAATAGTGAAGAATGGCAGGATTGGCTTCGTACCGTACATAATTACTTCAGATATGGGGAAGTATGTCCTTTGGTCATTAATAAAAGCAATGACAATAGGCCGTATATTAAAATAAGTATTTTAGAAAATGCCATTATAGGAATGCTGGATAGCGGTGCGAATCGTTCAATAATAAATGCTAAGTTCTCTAAGAAATTAAAATCACTCGGTTTTGAGTCATACCTATTGAATCAGGCGCACGTGGCTACTGCGGACGGAGCTAGTCATAAGATCTCAGAGGTTTTTGATGTTCCGGTTAGTTTTGATAGCCAATTTCATGTCGTGTCATTAAGAGTAATGGAAAATTCAGTACACGACCTGATCTTAGGTAAAGAGTTTTTTGACATATTTGGCATTTCACTAAAGTTTAGGAATGCATCTAATTTTGGTAATGAAATTATGTGTACTGCTTATACTTTACCCGCAATTATCAGCAAAGAAGATCTGGATGAGTCGGA
The DNA here is from genome assembly GCA_961405105.1 of Perizoma affinitatum. NCBI lineage: Eukaryota > Metazoa > Arthropoda > Insecta > Lepidoptera > Geometridae > Perizoma > Perizoma affinitatum. The sequence continues at coordinate 5,917,729 of OY560199.1, forward strand.
AGAAAGGGAACTTAATGCAGTAATTAAGGAAATTACACAAACAATTGGTACTGGTTTAGGTAGAACTCAGTTACTACGGCATAACATCGATACAGGAGATCATAAGCCAGTACGTCAAAAACAGTATAATTTTTCACCGGTAATCAGAAAACAGATAGAGAAGGAGTTAGATGATATGCTGGAGAAGGACGTGGTTGAACCATCTTATAGTGCATGGTGTTCTCCAGTACTCATCGTCAAGAAACCTAATGGTGATAACAGACTATGCTTAGATAGTCGGCAATTAAATAAAGTTACTAAGAGAGATACTTATCCTCTGCCACGAGTATCTGCCGTCATTGATAATTTAAAAAATGCGAAATTTCTTAGTACGATCGATTTGAAATCAGCCTTTTGGCAACTGCCATTAGATGACGATAGTAAGGAGAAAACAGCCTTTGCGATCATGGGAAGGGGGCTCTTCCAATTTAAAGTAATGCCATTCGGTCTAGTTAATGCTTCACAATCACAGCAAAGACTGATGGACATTTTGTTTCAATCACATGAAGATAAAATTTGGGCATATTTAGATGATATTATCGTGTGCTCGGAAACTTTTGAGGAACATTTATTGCTTTTAAAACAGGTCATGTCAACTTTAAAAAAGGCCAACCTAACAATAAATGTGGGAAAATGCAAGTTTGCGAGGTCGAGCTTGCGTTACCTAGGTTACATCATTGATAAAGACGGCCTCCGCACAGACCCTGAAAAGGTATCGGCAATTTTAAAGTTTCCACGACCAAAGAACGTTACGGAACTGAAAAGATTTATAGGCTTAGCCAGTTGGTATCGAAGATTCGTTAAAAATTTCTCGTTGGTAGCCGCTCCTCTTCATAATCTTACTAAGGGTAATAAAAAAAAACCTTTTGTCTGGCCAAAAGAGGCAGAAGATTCGTTTATTTCTTTGAAGACATTACTTACCTCTACTCCTGTAATGTCATGTCCAGATTATTCTAAACCATTCATCATACAGTGCGATGCGTCAAATGAAGGAATAGGAGCAGTTTTGTGTCAAAAATCATCGGAAGATAGTGAACAAGCGGTAGCCTTTCTGAGTAGAAAACTTACTGACACTGAAAAAAGATACTCCACATCAGAAAGGGAACTCTTGAGTGTAGTTTACGCAATCGAGAAATTTAGACCGTACATAGATGGACTACATTTTAAGGTAATAACTGACCACAGCGCACTTCAGTGGCTTCATAAGATGAAAGATCCTCATGTTAGATTGGCTAGATGGGCAATGAAATTACAGCAATTTTCATTTGAAGTCGTGCTGAGACCAGGAAAATCGCATACGGTACCGGATGCTCTCTCTCGAGCTATTGCGGACATTAATATACTTGAAATTTCAGAAAAACACAAAAATGATTGGTACAAAACGAAGGTTACAGATGTTTTGCAAAGCAATAGTGATTCTGGTTGGACTGTCAATAATGGGTTACTCTTCAAGAAAATACATATGAAACAATATCCAAGTGCAGATAATTTGTGGAAACTTTACATACCTGAAACATTAAGACTTAATATTCTTCAATATTGCCATGACAATCCTAAGTCAGGACATTTAGGCATTCGCAAGACGCTGTACAGAATAAAGAAGGACTATTTCTGGCCAAATATGTTACGAGACGTTAAGCAATATATTAAGAACTGTGAAATTTGTGCTTCACATAAGGTAGCTCAAAGTCTTCCTTTTGGCCAGATGGGGCGACATCGTGAAGTTACGGCTCCTTGGCAAGTAGTATCTTTAGATTTAATGGGTCCATTTCCGAAGAGCAAGAAAGGAAACACTATGTTACTTGTAATCACGTGTTGGTTTAGTAAATTTGCATTATTGGTTCCACTGAGGACGGCAAAAGCTGACAAGATTTGCGAAATTGTTGAAAATCAGATCTTACTCTACGGGGCTCCTCAGGCAATTATAAGTGACAATGGTAAGCAGTTCACTTCACACATATTTAAAGAAATAGCGTACAAGTATAACTGTAAGTTATGGTTTACTCCAAGTTATCATCCTCAAAGTAATCCGACCGAGAGAGTAAATCGCGTAATAGGCACTATGATCTCAACATATATCAAACATAAGAGACACAATGAGTGGGATGTTCATTTAGGTGAAATAGGGCATGCTATCAGGACAGCAGTACATGAAACCACAGGTTTCACTCCTTCTTATTTGTTTTTCGGAAGGGAAACAGGCGTTCTGGATTTTGGAATACCTTCTGAAACAGTAGATGGTGTTTTAACAGAACCACTTGATGTTCGTTTTGATAAATTCGTGAATCAACTGTATGAACGAGATAATAATTATCAAGTAGTAGGTAGTAGGCTTCGTGAGGCACACGATCAAAGTCAGAAGACTTATAATTTAAGACGTAGACCTGCTCATTTCGATATTGGAGAAACGGTTTGGAAAAAAACTAAATATCTTTCCAATGCCGGAAATAAATTTATGGCAAAATTAGCACCGAAATTTGAAAAAGCTACTATAATAGACAAAATCTCTACAAACATATACAGGCTCAATAATGTACACGGAAAAGATTTAGGGAATTGGCACGCAAAAGACATAAAAAAAAAATACTATTTGATAATTACCTCAAATTTTTTTTTCTCTTGGGAGGGGGATATTTGTAATGGATACTCGTTTGTTGACGTCACATTCGATCATGTCTACGTTATTTCGAACATTGCTAGGAATCTCTCCGTGGCTCAGTCGGTAGTGCACTGCCTTCTATACAAACGACACCGAGTTCAAATCCGAACCTCTTCAACTTTTTCCATCTTTATTTTGAGTTTCTTTATGCATTCCAATGTCCATCATTAAATTCGAGTGCAGGTAGATAAATCTCCTCGGTTAGTAGAAAACAGAATTTATTAGATAGGTAGGTAGGATTCTCCGGTAGCCATTAGGTGAGACACATTGTATCTGTGCAGTCGCACCTTTGCTATTTGTGATGCAATGATATGCAATTTATGATATTACAACTAATTTGTAAAACTATCAAGTTTTGATTGTTTATTTTGTAATTGGCCATAGGGGTGAGTGTATTGTGTATTGTGAGCACCTGTATGTCTAAACGGGATCATACAAGTAAGTGGTTAACGCTAACATTGTTTGTTGTAGCCTACGGAAATGCCCTGTCATTCTCGGTCGAGATTATCGACACAGATAGCTAAGCTATAGCCTACACATTACCCGAGTGTACCTACATGCGTGTAACTCTCCGCTAGCAGCCGCTGGTCCTGGATTGGAATCGTTCCGTCGTTCCTTGTAAAACCCTCCTGGCGCCCTCTTAATAAATACAATATAGTTCATAGTTTATCTATATTGGTATTTCATTTCTACAACCCAACACGTAACAATGTTTGCTATCATTTGTATGGAATGCGCTAGGTTCTAAACCTTTGTTTTGGTATTCAAATATCATCGTTATATTTGTTATTATTAAATAATCGCTAAATATAAGCGGTAATTTATCATAGCCAGCCGCAGGTGGATTTGGAATGAGAGGTCATTCATGTGTGGTGATCGATCATAGGCTTTTTCAAGTGTGAAGCAGGTTACCGGCGCTTGCTAACCAGCTTTTAACAACACAGAACTATAATGTTAAAGCGTATATTATGAAAGCTGTACTTTAGCAGGCTTGAACTAACTAACTGACTCGCCGCAAAAAACACACGCTCGCTCAGAGTTACTCTATCGGCCTAGTGACGTTTTGCTGTCTCACGAATGTACTCGTTACGTGTAGTCAGTTCTTTTATGTCTGGTATGTATTGAAATAACAAAAAATCATTTGATTATATTGAGATAAAAATATTGTTTGTATTTTCTTCCGTTCACAAAAGCATTGTTTTGGGTGCTCCATGCTACTGATTCAGGAAGAAGAAACCTGGCCTTTATTAACTAATTTAAAGAGCATTCGTTCAAATCATCAAAAAGATCATGGCGTTTTCGTGAATGTGATAAATAGGAATTGTTGCAGATGGCACAAACAAGACTGTCCAGCCTTGGTTGAAATCTGACTATAGAATAATCATTGTGAACGAGTGCGCGTCTTTTACCAACACGCACCGGTAGACGCCAGAGTCACCTGCGTATTGTGTGAATTGCCATATGAGCAAAATAAATTAGAATTCTGAATTCAATAAAGCAATATAATTACAATATTAATTTTGCAATAATAACATATTTTGGTGCTTTGCCTGTTCAAGGAAATTCTGTGATTAAACGGTTTTCGAAAAGGGTATATGTAACATTTAACAATACCTATTCAAAATCGTTGTGTGTTTGACTGACTGAAAGTCATCGGTTATGGTAATTTTATATAAAATTAAAACGTTTAATACTTTTCAAAGACCTTTTCAACAATACCAAGCACAATAGGCAAATGAATCATCAATACCAAAGTGATATTAATTGTTTATTTGCCTATTATGACATGTAAGAAAAAAAACCTACCCCGATAACACTCAGCTAAATAGAAAAATCATATTTACTACAACTTATTGACGAAATACATATATATGGTTATGTATAACTTGTGACCATTATTTTTAGATTACGATAGCATAATTTTGTTTAGTCTGCTGATATAGTTTAGCCTAGAAACGCCTAGAACGGACTTCAAACCAAAAACGAATGTGACAAGGAAACGCAATCTTCGGTACGAGCAGTATATTATTTTATTCACTCTAAGAAGTAGCGTAATAATAACTATCATAGCACCTAATTATTATTTACATCACTCTGTTCTTACAAAACTACAAATAAATTGACTGGCTCGTTCTGCTAGTGAGGAAATACAATTTCTGTTGGTAATTGAATAGTTAAATTGAGGTTCTTGCGTTCATTGAGATATAACATACAAGTTAGTACTTACGCAAGCGATCAAAATTACTGGACCACAAAACACTTGGGACACAATCAAAGTTGAACTTCTGAATTGATTTTTCATTTTCGAATGTTCTCATTCGCTTTGACTAGGTGAAGCTTAACATTGTGCTTGCTTATAAGCTTACAGGAATCAATAATTTGAGTCGCTTTGGTATTGTCCGCCGGAAGCAAAAGTTACCCTCAAATCTTCAGGTCTGCGGAGCTATCTGTTGATACGCGTTGAGAAAATCCATTGGCTTTAGTCGGTATGACGCGTTTTTCTCGCACTGTTTAGTCATGCCTTTAGTGCCTGAGGCCTGACAGGAATCAATACCTCAAGTTGCTTTGCTTTGTTCGATGGAAGCAATTAGTGGATGTGACAGTTATAAGGTTTGTAGGCGGAAATGCTCGTTCACTTGGTGTAATGTTCTAATTGATTACGAGATCCACCTTCATTCGTTGAATTCATACATTTATAGTTCTACTCTTAATAGTGGTATTCAATCAACACCAATTACCTTCAAGACCGGCCCCACCCCTGCACCCGCACACCACGGCCGCTAACGTCCAACTTTGTCATAAAGTGAAAAACTCTAAAGTTGAATTGAAATAGCGCCGCCAAAACTCCTATTTCAATGTGACTGACGTGTACCTGAGTGTTTGTTACGGGAGATCGTGTTGTACGACCAGTCATTCTATGCGGTGTACAGCACGGGTCATCAAGACATACTCGTACCAACTTTTTCGTGTAGTGGTTCTGGCTACCATGAGAACCAAGAACACTTGTTTTTGTAACTGTTTATCAGGCAACATCCTTACAGGAATAACCTAACATACGTTTTATTGCTACTTACTTAACAAAGCCAACATTCTTGTTTTTTTTTCGATATTTAAACATCAAACGACTTTGCTATGGGCCCTTTCATTTTAAAATCACCGATTTTTATTCCGTTACATTTTGCAGCCCCGTATTCAGTGTGCCAGAGATTTTAGTTTACGCACTGGAAGACCTTTGCCTAGTAATGAAAAGGACTGAAATGATGCAACATAAGATATTGCCATTTAATGGTATCGGTATTAAAGGTTTCTTGAGATAAGCTCTGGTAAACCCACTCAGTTAAACCTAGCGTGGGCTCTAGACTATGTAACGGTTTGAACTGCTAAGTAAATGCTGTCTACACCCACACTTGAACTGATGGAAATAGTCTCGTATTAAAGTAAGACGCTATATGTTCACACACTTTCATGTGGAATCAATATCAACGCATTAGAGCTATGCAAACTAAGTACTACTTTAAACTAACTGCTCTAAGAAACCTTTTACTACTTGCCCATTAAAGAAGTACATGTAGATTTTTTTTCTGTCGTAACAACCAAATCATGACGACGACATAGCCTGTATATGCGTTTGCCATAAGAGATTATTTGTTTGTGTGTATGTTTATTTATAGTTTACCATTTATCACCAAAACGGCTAATCCGACTGAAATACGGTTTATGCCATCGATTTATATAACTTTTAGGATGCTTCTTAGATATGTTTATTATCACAAGTCACTGCAATAGACGATATAAAATACGTTGAGGGTTTTAAAAAGCCAAATTAACTTGTTTTGTATAATCTTTAGAATGTAAACGCAACAAATCGCAGTTTTAGTAAATGTCATGATTCCATTATTTACAGAACTGTATTCTACTTCTAAATTTGTAAAGTCAACAACAAAATATAGCTCTTGTATGACGTCAAGAATAATCAATTTATTGGTAAATAAAAATTTACATGTCAGTCAATTAACATAAAATAGTTAAATGAAATAAAAACAATCATAAAATTGTGCATTAAAATAATTGATATTGTAGATAAAATTTATTTATTAAACATATTATATAATTTTTAATAGTCCAAGGTACTCATCGGAGTTTCCGTATAAAATCTTCCAAGTTATAGAACGTCATATCCATTACTATTATATAGTTGGTAGTATGTACATAAACCTCGCATAAAAAGTAGATTTGACGAAAGTTGCTGAGTCCCTTTATCTACTTTGGCTTCGACTACTTAAACCTGATATATTATGTAGATAAAGTAATAAGATTTTTCTTAAGTTAAATTGAAAAGATCATTTAGCAATGTTAACGTTTCCTGAATCTAATATTTTAAAGTAAATTTACGCCGATTACTCGCGCACTACCAAGCTAAAATGAATAAATAAATTTATTTTCATTATATTTCATCATTCAGCTTTTGTGTGATCAAAATTAAATAATATGTACTCATTCATTGAGAAAAAAAAAGAATATTCTCTAATAATATTGCTAGTATAGGTAGCTACCTGCAATCGTAGAAAGCACGAAGGTTGTAAGAAAATGGCTTTACGACGCTGTGTCTGCTGTATTTGAATGTGAGAGAAAATTGCCATCACAGGAGTTGATTACGTTCAAAGACGTGTTTTATAGTTTCCAAAGTGAGACACTTTGAAGACACGCCACCATTTTACTTTCCGATTTTCGCCTCATTTTATAACGATGTTCGCAGAATCGTTCCGATAAGTCTGAACGCTAATGTATAAAGGATTTCGTTATCTAGCATTCCTTCCGTAGCATTCTTAAAAAAAACTAATTTAGATCCGAATCCCTGAAATCCTCGTTATTTCCTTGGTTTATCTTTATCCAAGGGACTCAATTTGATACGTTTCGCAAAGAACCTTATTACAAAGGAGGCTATTGGGTCAATTGCGCAATTAAGGTAGTCTAAAATACGGTTATAGTGTTCTTTAGTGGCTTCATCTGAACGGAATTTGTGAGGAGATAAAGGATATTGAGTCCATCGTTCGTGATGTTTTCTAACCATACGATTATGAGTTTACCTCAAGTGATTGGACGTAATTATTGGATATCTTCATGAAGAGGTAATCATTTAGAATTAAACTCATGTATTCGTAATATTTAAATACTTTCCACCAATAAATACGGTGTTAAATATTGATTGACGATTTTCAAGGAATATTGCCAAGTCACCTACAATATAAACCTCTTCGCCCAATGGAATTCTGCCAAAAATTCTACTCTGATCCTCAAAATTCAAATCAAAGTACTATACTTTGTAAAGGTACTCTCAAATCGGTTCCGGGCCATCTTGAATGGTACTCCAGTGTGTAATAGATACGAACTGTTTCTTTGTTCAGCGATCTTCATTGCCAGATAAACAAACCTAGTGTAAGGATCTCTGGGGAAACCACAGAGTTATATCAAGCTAGATTAGTCTCCAACCCAAAGATCGGCATCGTATGAAGCTTATTAGACTCATCAGTTCCTAATTATTTCTGATATAGAGCGAATTGTTTAAAACTGAACCAAATTAAAATAATTGGACACATCGCGACTATTAAAAGTGTTACAATGTGGCAAATTCTGTCATTTTCTGTCATGTCTGTAAATATTGGAAACTAGACAAATGTCTAGTTTCCAATATTTTATAGATTACAGACAAATTGCAGACCCTTTTTTTTAAATAACTGAAGTTTTAATTTTCAAACTCGTCATAGGTGGCCGGCCCGGCCCCTAGCTATCAAACCTAATTTTTACAAAACAGAAAAAAACTTTCCAAATAGTAGAAATATACTTCACCCGGAAAGAGCTTCCTAAATAAATCCGTGATAGATGATCTCAGATTAAAGCAACTTTATTTACAAACGTTACGATTCCCGTAGCGTCTTTATTTATTTACGGACGAGCCTTTCCTGGGATTGTAGTCACCCGATTGATTTAGTTCTTAAAGAGATTGAAACGGCGACATTGAGTAAGATTTTATGAACTTTTGCATTAACCAACTTATCGTATTTTTTATTTGAATAAATGACGACATAAGGATGGTTCCCGAATGAAAACAATTACCACATAGGCCTTGTTCACTTAGGACGAGCAACATTTGGCATTGCATTGCGCCTGCTATGTTTCATACGCCTGTTATGCCACCAGCATCTTCAAACTGAAACACAGCAATGAAAGCATTACTGCTTGGCGACAGAAAATGATATGGTCGTAGTACTTACTAGGTCTCTACAAAGTAAGATTATTCAATGTATAGTATACACATAATATAAAACTTAAATAATTTTCAAGCCATGTTGGCCGGTACCCCGATTTTCGATGCTGAGGTCGTGGGTTCGAACCCAGTCGTGCACCAACGGAAACCGGCATGCCGAAAAAATGCTTTGTGTTCCAATAAACGGCAATGGGCATGCCCAAGTAGGGGCACATCCAAACATTATATATGGTACATGTACCATATATAATGTTTGGATGTGCCCCTACTTGGTATCTTCAAAGATCTACACAGTACGTATTTATCTGAGGATGACCATCATGGGAAATACAGTCGTGAGTGTGTTTATTTGTTGCAAATATTTTCAGTAATCAGGCTCTTTAAGAACTGAAAAAATCGACTCTGCTAACTACCTATACCTCCCAAAGTGGTTGGACACCATTTGTGAGGCATGACGGTAAAAATCGAGTATCTTCTCACGAAAGCATTTTCACTAGTGGCAAGCGAATGGCCAATAACTCGCTCCATCTGATCGAGGTTACGTACATCCAGTTGAATTGATAACAGGCATTTGGTGCACGGCAGCCTTGGCTTTGGCAGTAGACGTGAATATTAATGGTACCTATTGATATATTTTAGCGAATCATTGTTGAATTCCTGCCAAGTGGCGGGTAAACAACCGATCTATCGACGCTTTTAGGTCAGTGTACTTATCCAGTACGCTCTTATAAGTTTATTGACATGTTTTTTTACATGAAACTTACAGCCAAGGGCCAAAACGTTTTAGAGAATGATATTACAATTACAGAGAACATAAAATATTATACAGTAATTGACGAATATACTTTTTTTCATAATAAAGACATCTATATTGGGTTCCTAAAAAATCATCGAGTTGAATAGTGCGAGTGCATTCGCTGTAGGGGCATCATCCCAGACATACGATCAAATCTTGAAAACTCTATGTACAAAGTTAGATATGATTAATATTCTAAGGCAAAATAGATAGGTTTTTATTAATTGAAACCACAAGGATCATATATAGTGAAAGAACATTGTCGTTTTATATGGAGATAGCAACGTCATCTAGCCCAAAAGTAAACAAAGCTTATGTTAGACCCCCATTTCCCCCCTTCAAATGAAGAAATTCAAAAAATTCTGAAACACATCCTTATTTGTTTATGATAAGTAGCTACAATTCCAATTTCAAAGTTCTTACCTTAAAAAACCGATACTCCAATACAAACTTTCACCCCCCCCCATTTCCCCCCACCCCTTAAAATGTGAAAAACCAAAAACTCTGAAATACAGGTAATTATTTATTTATGCTCAGTAGCTGTTATTTAAAATTTAATATTTCTTACTTCAAAGAACATAGAATTTCATGCTTATTTTCCAAATTTCAGCTTTCTAGACTTGTAGCTTTGCTGTGCCTTGATAGATCAATCAGTCAGGACAAACGATTTTATAAGTATAGATAATCTAAGGGGTTATTCGAAATAAACAACTTAAAGGTCGTTTCGATTGCACCTCGATCCTTTGCCAGATATTAAGTATAGAACATAGTTTTGCAAGCGCATTCTAAGAATGCTGATGCAGCCGTCTCTGTACCACCCGGCTGCATCATCTCATTGTACTATTTATTATTACTGAAGCGTCTCCAAATCGATGCAGACGTAGTCGCTTAAATTAAATTTAAAATTAATTAAAAAGTTTGTTTTTATAAAACCCTTTGAAAGCTTCCAAATCAATAGTAGGTAATCAATATTGTTATTAGCAATCACTTAAAAAAATATTTATTATTGTTGATGCAAACAATTGTAAATAAGAAATATTTTTAAAAAGTACTTTTCTTTTAATGTAGACAAATCTCTTGATTCCTTCCTGCCACGCCTAATAGGCAAACAAAATGTTTTATACAAAGCTATTCTAATCAACATTATCTCTCGATTAGTCTGTTGTTGGTTACAAGTAAAAACTTCACACCTTAATACTAACAACACAACACAACACAACTTTACTTTCTCGCGTGTATTTATCATATGACACCGATCACTATCTCCCCTATAATTTGAGCAACTCGTCAGTTTAATTTGGTGATATGATCTGAGGAAAATAATTAACTTAGATCACGACATTTATGAACTACATGTTTACAGAGCAAACGGTTATTAACTTGGTACAGTATTTAGCAGTCAACTGCTAGACATAGGCCTCCTATAATATCATCTAAGAGTGCCATGACGAACGAACTTTGGCCACCTTCACCCATCGACTTTTTAACATTTAAGATGTCATCGGTCCATCGTTGGACCGGATCGTTAGATCCAATTTTATTATACAACTAAAATATCAAACAAGCATACTGCCCACCTATTGGGAAACAGTTACCATAACCTATGGTCGATTGCAACACCGAATAAACAATCGCGCATTTCCGACACTGAGATATAACGGGTGAAAGTCTTATGTGCCTGAAACTTCACTGATATCCTTACCAAATAAAACTTTTACTTCAAACCAATTAAAACTGTAAAAATCGTTCCAATCTGTAAAATAAGGGCTTATGTTTTACAAAAATGTGTTGGTCGCATGAAGTGGCAAGAGATAGTCAGAAGTCAACTTTATAATTAAAGTGTTTTCCGTCATTAATACCCCTCTTAGCGCACTCTAGTAATTTGTGGCATTAGAACCCATAGAAGAACCATCCTAAAAGATTATCCATGTAAATTAATGCAAAAAAGAGCATTAGAACCGGATGAGCCGTTTCGGAGATCGGGTAACGAACAGTCATACAAACAAACAACCTCTTACAGCAAACGCATATACGGGCTCATTTCGTTCATTGTGGGTAAAAATACATATTTCTAGCAACAGACTGATGCTACTGATGATGAAGACCACGGAATACAAATCTCGTGCATTCAAAATGTTTCAGCTCAGTTCATCGTATCGAAACTCCAGCACAATGAAGAATCAAATTGACTTCTGGACAATTCAATTAAGCTGCACGTTAAGTGCAAGTTTGCAAACAACCGTGCGCCAAGTTTCCGGAGGAAGTTTATCAAAGAGATTGTAGGCGAACAAGTTACTCTTCGCAGTTTCAGTAGCCTCCGCCGCGCCGCACCGCGCCGTGCGGTGACGTCACAGTATAGAACATGACAGCATTCAGAAAGTAATTTGCATGTAATTAATTTTACAAGAGTAATATTAATAAATTGAAGTGATCAAGGCATAAAGCACCGGAGTAGCGTTTTGTGAATTAGCAGCACACCTAGCCGTTAGCCGTTCATACTATTCCCCTACGCAGCATATCAGTAGCGGCGCTTATGGGGGCCCGTTTACGACGTTACAGTTGATGGACGACAAGTCATCAACTGTCTATGATTTGATCTGAATTTTAGTCAGAATTGGCATGTTCCGTTTTATCTACATAGTCACCACCATTTTATAGCATTTACTTCTGTAATAGCATAATATTTTACCTATTTTTTTAATTGAGTCGCCATATACTATATTACGTTTTTTAATACGTAGAAAAAGGCATCTTAGCATTAGCTCAGGCCTCTAAAAGGTCCGACCCAGACTAGCGATAGCAAACAAATTAGTAAAATATAGTACAATTATATTTTATTCATGAAAAATACAAGAATTAATTGTAACATTATTGTTATTTTACAATTATTATTAGTATTAATATTAAAGTAATCCCTCGACATGTATTCCTTCATCTGTTGCACCGCTCTAGTGAATTCAGTCTGGACAAGCTATATTAGAACAATCCTTGAAGACATGCACAACTATTGCAAAAAAAAACGATTGGTTGGAAGCCGTTTTCAAGAAAAATGGTGGCCCGAACCATTAAACAACTCATAATCCAAACAGATATACCTAAATAAGCTAATGAGCAGGTATATAAATAAAATAAAATAAATAATGCTGGACATTTTTTCACACAGCATCATCTAGCCCCAAAGTAAGCAGAGCTTGTATTATGGGAACTACATGACTGATATACTACATAAATACTTCTTTTTTTTTTGTAAATACATACATATTATACATAGAAAACACCCAGACCCGAGACAAACATTACAAACATTTGTCCCGCAGCGGGAATCGAACCCGCAACCTTCTGCGTCTCAGGCGGATAAAAATAATAACGATAAATATATATATATACAAATAGCACTTACGTCACTATAACGTGGTTTCTGTGTCTTGAAATAATGGAAATAAAATTATTTCCATTATTTCAAGATTCGTAACGATATTTACGAGCATAAAATGGAAAAGGTCGAGACTACCATAACGATCAGTCTAAATAAAAACTGATATAACGAGATAAGAGAAATGGTAGGTTCATTCAGATTAAATATCCGTATCCTGGGTAATGCAATTGTTTGGAAGAGGTTGCTGCTTAGTACTGAGTGGGCAGAAGGTATTTCCATCAAACTTAAGTAAAATAAATTGACCGGTCAAGAAGATGAATCAAGGGTAAACATATATTGTAATGGGAATTTGATTTTAAATGGTTTCGTGAGTTTTATATCTCAAACAAAAAAAATAGGATCTCTTTGTTTGCAGCAACCCTACTTTATTTAGTTTTACTATGGCTTCGTTGCTTAGATCTTCAGAGAGAACGCAAATTTCATTTTAAACTGAAACATTTTATTTCAGTGATACTTGATCTTGCATCAACGTAGTAACCCAATATATAGATGCCTTTACATTACTTTAACTCATTTACCTTTTCTATGGAAAAATATGTTTCGATAAAATTTTGTTTGAAAATATAAAATCAGTCAAATAAAATCATTACGTCAAGTCGACCAAAGCGTTTTACATTGTCAGTAGTAGTTTTGACCCAGGATGGCCCACATATATATGACCGAGGCTGTTTTAATAAACCAACGAATCGCATTATAAGCTTGCCATGATTGCTTTATAGTTAGTTGAATCGGTGAATATCAATTTGAAGTTACAATATCAAGTTTCGACAACTAAAACAGATTTCCACCCTGGAATAATAACTGCGGAGTGCTGTTTCTATCCACGGATATCTAGTTAATTCCTTAAAATAGATTAGTACAGGTGTGTAGAAGCGCAATTCAAAAGAACCATCATCATGGGCAGATTTTATTGGTAGAGCGAGCGAAGCGACCTAATATTTCTGAGTGTACTTGGACAATCCGCCTGTGTTTGATTGACCGACGAAAACCAATAGTTTTTTCCACTAATTAACGTGTGTGCGCATTGGAACAAGCTCAAATTGGCGAAGATAAATTATGCCAGTTTCTCGAGGAAATTGGCATACCCTAGATCCTAAAACATATGGAGTCTTGAGCATATTTTTTTACACCGATGACATGTGCACGAAACGATGGCTTTGAGAAGATTTTCCTTTTTGAGTTTTTCTGCCTGTCAAAATGAGTCGTACCATAACGACGTGTTAGTAAGCGGCTGGTCGGAGTATCGCTTCTACGTAGTTTATCGTTATACTATCGGTTAGTTGAACTAATTCGGTAGCTTTGAGCTGTGTTCGGCTCTTCTTTGACAAGTGTAATGGTATTCCGGTGAATCGACTAGTTATAAGGGTCAGCTACATCTGGCTTCGTTACTTACTGCTTCCATTTACATGAAGGAGGCTGGGCAGTATTGGTCGCATGCTGTGTTTCAGTTTTAAGTGTCTATCAAATTAACTCAATCCATACGCAATTTCGAGTTATCGAGTTTATTGACTATTTAAAAGTACCTAAGTAATTATTTTTTTTGGGTAAACCAGAACATGTACTGTATACGAACGCGAAGGAGGTGATTCTCTTTCGCGTTCGCGATCTTGAACAGAGATGTGCCTGAAAAATAATTAAATTTCCAATAAATAAAACCAGTATATTTGATTTTGAAATTGGTTGAAACACCCGTTCACCAGCTGTTTGACTTTGTGCCGACTCTTAAACCAATCTTAAACACAGATATAACTGATAATAGCTGTTGTACTAATATTTTATTCAATGCAAATTGCAAAAAGTCCTACAAAAAAACCCTATTATATTGTGTACCTTATATAACCCTCTTTCGGGTGAGTGTACACATTCTGATCTTAATAGCGCTATGACCCTATCTTCATTTTGGGAAATGTAGTAATTCAAGTTATTAAGTGATATCCAAATTCAATAAGATCTCAAATTTGACTTCTAAAAGTAGCAACTTCCCCCAAGAACAGTTGAGCTCACGATCAAATCAGAAATATGTTAAGTGGATAGAGGATTGCTATTCCGAATATCCGTTCCTGTAATATGGGATGTCCCAGGGAGGATGGGTACTGAGGTGGTGTAGTAGCAAAGTAGAAGACTTCAGGACCAAATGAATCTCACCCTCTTAACACAGCCTTGGTACATCTCGATGATCTCGGTCGTAAGAGATGTGGGTTGGTCTTTTTAATTTTAAATAGTACAGGTATTTAACACGTTTTCACAAGAATAGCCTTCATTTGATAAGATACATAATTCACTCTTACCTTGAAAGGCGAAATTGTATTTTTCAGGAAAGACAGAGATTATAATAGCCTGTACCATCCTTCGCCGTCCTTATATAAAGGTGAAACAGAAACCTTTAGCTTTAAGTGATAAGGAGATGGTTGGGTTCAGATGATGTGGTTCTGGGAAAAATCTCTGAAAGTATCGGGGATAATGTGCTTTTATTTTTTTATTATTTTCTGACGTTTCGGTTGGTGTTGTAACAGCCGTGGTCCAGGTTTACTGAAGTCTACGGAGCTAATAATTTCATCTTCAGATTCAGAAAAGTCTATTTTTACATTACGATACACTAACCTTATTACCGCAATACAAAATCGGTTCGCGACGCGATTGCCCGTTGATGATGGGATCCCAATGGTACCCGTAGTACACATGGCCTTCATGATACACAAAACAGAGAATCCTAGTTGTCAGAACTATGTATAAGTTACGATTTATTGACGACTTAATGCATGCGTTATTACATACAAGATGCAAGTTGAAAACGATTAATAATATTTCTACAGACCATAATGCTCCCGCGCTTCTGGAATTCTTCAGGCATCTTCGCCGATGCGCGCACCGATACATTTGACGCCATCTGGCGGAAAAAGACTGCCTATCTGCTAAGAAAGAAATGGCAAACAACTTTGCATGTCCTCTGGTGTGGAAGCTCTCCCAGAGGACAAAAACTGTTTTAGTAATTAAGTACTAACCCTTATCTTAAGTTTACTAACACTTAGATCATGTTGTTTCAATAAAAAGTTATTATTATAATAACATTTCATTGTCTTGATATTGTTGTTATTTTCGTACGACTTATCGATGAGGCTCATCCTGATTGATACCAACTATTCTACACACCCTATATAAAGGTATATTTATCGTACCACGCATGCGTAACCTATAGTTATGTAGATAACGTTATAAAGTCATGAGTTTCCATAACGTGAGTAATGTGAACCAAGTTCAGGAACATTAGGGAACTTTTCTCTTTAGTCTACGCCTTCGTAAACGTAGCTTGAAGAGAAAGGCTGATTTACTCAACTCCCACTTTACAATAAGTGAATACATACACTTATCCTAAAGTACGAGTTCGAAAAAGTGTGGTATAAAAATATCCAAGTGAATCTTCAACATAATCTGACAAACTTGGTGGCGAGGTGGGCAAAGAGCTAAGACGCAAGAGATGCGCGTTCAATTCCAGGTGGTCACCTACGGACGTAACTATTGGGTGTTGTTATAAAAAAAACGAATACGTCCAAAGTACACCCAGTCGTGGTGCACGACTGGGTACGAACCCACGACCGCCGTGTCGGTGTATCGGTGTACCGCTCACTTGGAGAAAACCGGCTTCCTGATTACCATCTGTTTTATTATAAGCTGTGACCAAGGTTAAGTGAAAGGATGTACCAAACTATTAGGTGCATGAACTTTGGATAGAGTCTTTTATACTGATATAGTATGCAGTAAAGATAAAAGTTTGTTCTCCGAACTCGGAATTTGCTTGGTAAGTGAAATTAAATTTAGCATTTACGAGCCACTTACAAGCTTAGTGAAATAAAACTTTCCCTCAATTTTCTTTCATTACGTCGGATTTATTGTTTTATAGAGATTGATACAGTCACCAGCAGAGCTAGTATAGTGATTTCATCTAAAGCGGGTGACCCATCAGCGAGACAAACCATCTGTAGGTACGTAGGTATATGCGCCTCAAAAACCAGCAGACCAACGGGTCCAATTGGGTTGAAGGTCTTTCGTTTTCCACATGCTTGAAATCAAAAGACCGCGGTAATAGTCGCATGTAGACTGTTTGGCTCGTAACTGTATTACCAACGCGAGCCGGCGTACCAACCTTTGGCGGGAATTATTCAGTTTCAAAATATACCTACAGTTATTTTCACGTTCGAAGGCCAGCGCGGTGTGTAGTGCGGAAGGTAGGGGTGGGTGCGTTCGATCTAGCCGACATACCAGCAGTCTTGGTCAAACGGGCATCGACTAAGTTTCGACTCATTCCGAGAGTCTTCATCAGGGTGAGTATAAATGATTATTCGGTGCATTTGGTCACCTGTCATTTTGCCAGTAGTTCACCTATTTAAGAATTGAGCAGTTTTGCCATTTCGGTAAACTAGAATGTGCTTTTGAAACAGGAGGCGCATATTGTAATGTGGATGAAAAGTTGCTACTTTATTTGCAAAGCTACTTGTGCTGGCGACTGTCCGTTCATTTTGTGGAAGCGTGTCGAGTATTTAGTTATTTACAAAAATGTTCGAGTTTTGTTCTCGAACATTTTTGTAAAGAATTTCATTTTTGTGTGAATATTTTTATTTGAGGCTCGTGATTTGATTACTGCCGGCTGACTGCTTCTCAAATAATAACCCATGATCTACTTAACTTTTCATTGTGAATTTTCGTAAAAATCTCAATAGATTTTGCAGCTGGTTTGGTTGACTTTAGTTTGTTTTACGGCCGTTTTACTTGGCTACAAAAGTTGATGCGACTAACATTTTAAATAAAGTTTATAGATAAAGTTTGATTTATTTTATTTCCGAAATACAGTTTGGTATAATTCCAGTAATACAAATAATAAGAGTAATCATAACTGAACTTAATAATAAATAAAAAATTTGGTAAGTAATAATTTGTTCTTCTAATTATTTGCTTAACCGTACAGTAATAATAAATTATACCATTAGTTAGACATTATAATAGTTTATAATGTCTGGGAAGGGTTTGAAATTTATCATCAGTGGACTACTATAAGTCACTGCTGAAAATAAACCTACCCTAAAAGCCTATAATAAGAATAAGAACAAGAATATATTTATTTGACACACACACACACACACAACATTACAAGACATAATACATGGAAAAAATAATCTAGGAGCCTAGGTACTACAATATAAATAAAGAAAAGTAAGGTATAAAATAATTTGAAGATTACAGATACAGAGACAGTGACACAAAGATATAATAAAAAAAAGCCCTAATAAAGAACCTATAAAACCTATAAACCTTAGTTATAGGTATGATGTCTTTAAACCAATACCACTAATGCCTGACGATACTATGACCCTAAATTAACAGTTAGCTTATGAACCGCTAACTAGCATTACGCATCCATCTAGATGATGCATTTGTGATCGGCGTAATTAAATTCCCCTTGATTATTGCTAAATGTGTGTCCAAATGGAATTGAAATGCTACAAATGATTGAGCACGCGAAAATTCGATACACTGACGTTCTAGTCGAGAAAGCATAGCTGGTTTAATCTGCTAATAACTTACCTTTATTTTCATTCCATGGTCGGGGTATGTGAAGAGCATACCTACTCTTCACATAATATGTGAAGAGTAGGTATGCATATACTCGCTAAATATGTAAAAAAAGTTAGAATAACATTTTTTACAGCTTTTTGAAAATTTCTGGTGGTTTTTACATCATCGCGCGTGTGGCGTTAATCATATCTAAGAACATTTATCGAAGCCTTTGTAAGCTTTCGCTATTCACATTTTATCGTATATTGCAGCGCCTCCTAGTAACTTGTGCTGATAAAACCTTTCTAATACCCATACCAAGGGCCACCCTTGCAGTCATACAAAACAATGTAATAGTTTTGTATACCACCAATTCGCCCCTTGCCGATTAGAAAAACTGCGCTTTATTACATGTGTGTAAAGTACCTGCTAGAGATTTTGGTAAAATCTGAATTTGATAAAAAACTTTCTAAATAATAACGTAAAATACCCCATGAACGACTTCGACACTTATTTTTCCATACCTTTTCTAAAATCTTTATATTTTCCAATTGAGTTCTTTGTTAGATTATAACGGTATCACTATCGCTGATAATTAACCCTGATAATCCATATCGGATCAGCAAAATATAGTAGATCAATTTTGGATGACGGCCAGCTTTTTTGAATGCCCTGTGCATCGGTTCGGGACCCCCGTTTTGGACGGGCAATGTATAATAAATTATTCCGTTGCAGCGGAATGCACAGGTCTGGTAAGCCGACTCTCGGTGTTACGACAAAATAGATACCTATGTAAATTAGAGGTATAGTTTTCACGTTCGGTAGGTACTATAAGGGAGTAAGTATATAGTCTTACTCCACAACACTTCAAAAAATATAAGCTTTATCTAAATAATTAATTATGATATAACAAAATAAACTAAATTTCAACATAATAAAACGTATATTAGGTGTGTCATCTGCAAATATTTGTCTCGTGTCTGGGTGTTTTCTATCATGTAGTTCCCGTAATACAAGCTTTGCTTAGTTTGGGGCTAGATGATGCTGTGTGAAAATGTCCAATCGTTGAAGCTATCTTTTTCAGACTTCTACTTTGACAACTTCTGTCAAATTTTATTCTGAGTTTCGAACAAGCAGGTACTATGGAGATAATCGAGAAGTAAAAACTAACAAAATTTAAGGATTTTTTCTAAACTTTTTTGTTGTTTACTTTATAAAACGAGCATAAAGTTCAAAAATATATTTAAATTTCCTATGTAAATTGTTAGATATTTCTGTACGTCCCGTAAATAGATGGAATAGCTTGATTAGAAACATTACTCCTTCTGGTTACATAATAAACCAAAATAATGGGCTGAGATAATAAGGTACTTACTTTAAAACATTAACAATACCTACCGTTATAGTTAAAACGCAAGATTTGTTTACCAGAAATTTCCTGATTAAATTTCTAGAGCGTGCGTTGATACTAAATTTTGTAGCCTTATTTACAAACGTCAGGGAAGACTGCTTTTAAAAGGATTTAATAAATTTCGATGTTACATATATACGACCTTGACGACCTCTGTGGCGCAGTGGGCGAAGGACCATCTGAGACGCAGAAGTTTGCGAGTTCGATTCCCGCCGCGGGACAAATGTTTGCATCTGCAAATAGTTGTCTCGGGATCTGGGTGTTTTCTATGTATGTATTTACAAAAACAAAGTATATAAGTAGTATATCAGTCATGTAGTTACCATAACAAAAGTTCTGCTTACTTTGGGGCTAGATGATGCTGTGTGAAAAATAGTCAGCATTATTATTATTTTTATTATATATAGGAATCATTAAAGTTTCGTAGTACACAAACGGGACTTATAGTCTAAGAAACACAACGCTACATATTATGATACTGTTTGGTACGCACTTACATAAGAGTGCATTCATTTCAAAGTAAATTGCATTTTATTAAAAAAAACAAAAAGATAGGTACATGAAGTTTTTTTTTTTATTTGTCCGAAAAAAAAAAAGTTAAACGACTGAAATTGAAATTTGTAGAACCACTCCACTGTGTTTTCCGTCGTATATTGTAGCGCCCTCTAGTGTCTCTGGCTATTAAACATATGTAACCATTCTTGAAGACATACAAATTGATTGGAAAAAAAGTATGCTTTAAGTAAGCTGTTTTGTAAATAAATGGTAATAGACAAACAATTGGGTTTCTGTTGTCGCGGGGAAAAAGTAGTTTAAAATCTTTTATATAATCTATACTCGTACACTCTTCTGGTTAAATAATTTCGTGGTACAGTTATCATGCTTCGTGATAGCATGATACGCTTGTGAATAGGGTAGGTATGAAGCTTCAAATTACTGGAGGCATCTCATATAATGCTCATTTTGTTGAGAAACCCGAGTAGACAACCCGCGGTGATAACAATACCTATCCAAATGAAATTACTCTGAAAATATTGATGAAGTATTCGCTTTTTGCTAGCATATATTATGTTGTCGGATGCTTTGTTGAATTTAACCTTTGAATCATTTCAGCTGTAGAACAAAACGTTAGAAAAGTGTAATTTATGGAGACAGAGCTCTTGAACGCATTTGAGATGTACAAACACCTGAACGTGTATTCCACTACGTATATCAGCGTCCCCTAGTGAGCTTTTACTATAAAAAGCTATAAAAAGCTTCATGATAGTCGAGTTTCATATTCCATCCTATATTGAGGCGTTAAGTGCGCTTTAGTAAAATTTTTCAATAGTTTGTTCGTCACTAACTAAACTGGTGATGTTCTAGAGAAATGCCAAAACAAGAGTATCTACCCTAACCCGAACCTGTATGAAGAATGTGATTAGGATGAATGAACCGAAAGAGGTCTAGATCGGAGCAAGTGAAAGTCCATCGTGTGCCTACCTTTTTGGGAAACAGGCGTGACTTTATGTACCTATCTGTGCACAGAAGGTGTTTTGATAAATGATGGAAAACACTAGTCGAGAGCTTTTAAATTTTTATCAAAATTACTTTTATCAGTAATCTACACAAAAGTTAATGAAATAAAACATATGAAGAAATTAATGTATACGCGACAGACGAAATGTATACTTTCACACTTGCGTATCTACAATTACCATAATTATTCTCGCTCCCACTTCGCGCCGCCGAGACTAGTGAAAATTATAGTTATGTAGAGCACAGGGGTTGTAAAAATGTCCCGTATAATAGAGAATGTGAAGAGGCCTTTAATTAAAAATCCAGGCGGCGGCGGTCTTTACGAACAATAAAACCTTTTCAGTCTAAATGGTTAATAGTTTTTTTTCTCTTTCATTAACAAGCAGTTTTCATTGTGAGCCCAGGGGGATTTGTTCTTTGAACTATCTCAATAATTTTCTTTTTTATCAGCTAAAGGATGCTGTTGGACAAAGGCCTCATAGCTGAATAGCTTTAATGCAGGTTCGATTCAAGTTTTATCGACTGACTAGCGGAACGCTCGCCACTTTGGCCGCGAGTTATTTCCTTACAATTAATAATAACCTTCCTATTAATAATAGGTCGATTATTTCAGGTTACAAATTTCTAAAATACAAACATCTATAGATTAAAAATCTTTTTTTAACAATAACAGTTTAAAAAATCTTAGTTTTGATTTTTATTCAGAATGCATTATTAAATTGCACATAGTACAATCGATATGGAGACAGCCTTGTAATGATCATTGAACATACAAGTAATCAGAATGCTATACTAAAAAAAAATCCTATTCTTTTTAAATATAACTGTTTAAATAAAAAGTAATTTCTTTACCTCCTTTTTAATTGAGATTAAAAAGGATTATATAAAAATATACTAAAAGTATTTTCATGATAATGGAATCTTTTCTATGTTAAATTATTAATCTTTCAAAAATTATAAACATTAATATAGACATTAAAAAGGCTTTATATTACGTTCTTGAAGCTCTTGAATGTATAGAAAAAATAACTTATAAGGTACAACTTTTAAGGCATTTTGGTGGCGATGTGTTACGTGATAGGTCAGTGTTATGGCAGTCGTCCTCGAAATTTATACTACTTGACACCGCAAGTCCAAACATTATGGGATTATTATTAGTTAACATTATGGCGAGACTCCAGCGGATTCCAGCGAGATTTATCTTCCGATCGCAGCGCCTAGAGGGTTGATTTTGTTTTGGCGAAAAAATCCAGTCCTGTGGGGTGTTACTGATATGAATTAGTCAACAGTAGTTAATTTTCATTTTACTTGAGACTTAAAATGTGAAAAAAGGTTTACTCTAGTTCTGATTTTGTACTTGAAATTCAAAATGTATAAAAAGGTCAAGTGAACTTTTGCCTTTAAAATACTACAGATGATAATGGCCCGAATCATCGGAAAGGGTGTGAAAAAAATAATTATAATTTGTAAAAGTTTGCTGAAAACTATGTTAATAAAATTTTACGAGTATAAGTTTTAAAATAATAATTGAAAACCGTGATAAAAAGTGCGAATGCCTTTATGGTGAAAGTATAGGTTTCAAATATATGTAAATGACGTAAAAATGCTGGATTATGTTAGGTAGTTTGTATTGTATTCCCAAAATCCTATTTTGGGAATACAATACAGCCTAGACAGATATTAAGTAAAGCGGAAAATGAAGACAAGCTACCTCAGACCAATTCCACGTTGGCAGGCCGTAATCCTGGCCATATTTCACGGGAAAGCTCCCGATGAAACGCGCTTCACTCGACACACATTTTGATTTATTAACTGTTTTAGTACCGTTTAAAACTAAACTGAGAAAAATGAGTAATCTCTTTTATTACCCGGTTTGTGGTAACTGTTGTTTGGTTCAACGGTTTTTGTCAAATAATCAAACATTTCTTCAGGCAAAACTATCAAAAAATCTTTCAATTGTATGTATTGAAATTTATGAAAGTAACGCAAAGTAAATGAATACAATAAGAAATACGTGTATTTCAAGACCTGGAACAACACAAAGACTATTAAGTGAAACAAGTGTTATTTTTTAAACGAATGGAATCAATGATTTAATGTAATTAAGTGAATTTCTTCATCCCCTGCCGCATGTCCTGAATCAGCAACTCCCATTTTTATTTGACTCTTGTTCCTGGGTAAAGTGGGAAACTGACATAAATTGTGGGGTTCCGTACAAATTGCGTTCCGCTAGTAATGTATTCCATACGCTATCCGCATAGAGTAGGCATCGCGCAGAGCCTTTCTCTACGTTAAATATAACTTTCATTTTCAAATATGTAGTTGTCAGTATGCAGAAGAAATTAACTACATATTTCAGATTCAGATTTTGTTACACGCAAACTTTTAGATATCATCGGTCCTTCGAGTCCTTTATATTACTGCGTCATCCGGTTTGTGGTAGCTATTTGAGAACCTTAATTCCTAGCGTTTGGCGGTTCTGCTAATTATATAGTCTGCGCCCTGACCCTTTAGCTTACTCATTTTAATTGCCTAACATTAATATATTTTAGTAAAAGTCAAAATTGGTCCACAGCAACGCCTTTTTTAATATCCTTGTTTACCTGCTCATTTGTTAATTTGCCAAAAATAATTACCTATAATTATTAGTGGTAGAGAACACAATTTTATGAAACTTAGCATCTGTAGTCTGCCCTACTCTTTCTATGCTATCGCGTCCGTGTCAGCTGAATTCAACTAAATGAAACTTTTCGTACCCCTGTGCTTTCAAACTTATTTTAGTTTTAATCATTTTGAATTAAGGCGATGTGTCGCAGCTGGAGACAATTCCTACTAAGTACTTAGTAAATTGTTTGCATACAAACAATATATTTGTTTATTTATAAACTTCCGCACAAACAATGTAGTGCTAGGAAGACTTAATGTTTATCACCATTTTCTTTAATGAACAACTCAACCATTATTTATCATGGTCCAAAAAGAACAGGCCGATGGAGAATCAAATATTAGTAAACAAGTTGATAGGATTGTAAAAATAAAAATAGTAATAAAAGCTAATAAAAATT
Source organism: Perizoma affinitatum (assembly GCA_961405105.1). NCBI lineage: Eukaryota > Metazoa > Arthropoda > Insecta > Lepidoptera > Geometridae > Perizoma > Perizoma affinitatum. Next base: position 5,942,465 of record OY560199.1, read on the forward strand.
ATATAAAATAAAAAGTTATTATAATAAACTATCTTACGCTAATAAAAATTAGCGTAAGATAGTCTATATATACATATAAGGCTATTTAAAATGATTTAAAACAATATTAATTTAAATTCAGCAAGTAGGTAGTCCTTTGTTACAGATATAATGTAATATATCAAGACAATGTTTCCTTTTTATTCAAACATAGATACCACGCCAGGTATATTTATAAACCTATCATAAGTTTATATTAGCAAGACTTTACCGTTAGGGTGGAAACTCGTTATAACACGAAATAAGGTTTTGTAAGATTAAAACTTTGTACAATATGCGTCCCTATGATTACTAAAATTTCAGAAAATTTAAATGATATTAAACTTAATCATAATGTTAGTATGAAGATGATTCTCATTTTACAGAATAGGATGGTTATTAGTATACAATATTATATAGTTGTTATTATAAAGTTTTGTACCAACTCAGAAAAAGTACGTAAATATTTATTCAGATTAAAAATTATGTTGACAAACTTACCATCTATCTAACAATATACTACTTATAGTAAGTTCGCGTTATTATTTTACCTTATGATCAGGAAAAAGAAAAAAAATATTATGAAAAGGCATACAAATTCCGTTTGTGACTGCGTCTCTCACTGCGTGACGAAACGCACAAAATCCAAAACCTACCGAGAATCCCAATAAGAAGCCAAATAATATTTTGCTTGTTAGTTTCGTGTGGCTTTACTAATATTTCCCCTAAAATAACTTCAAAACGAACTGTTGATTTTAACCCCCTAATTGACTTTTGATTATCAGTTTACGCCTTAAGCAATCAAACTATGATTACTTCCGAATCACAGAACTGCAATACACCCCAAGATAAACAGACCGGTACATAAATAAGGGAAGGCGATTAACAAACCAATGTGAACGGGGACCGTAATATATTCAGTCGCTGATCCCAATTTGTCTGACCTAACGCAATATTGGACGCTGGCCTCTACCTATAGCTTGCATATTTTGTACTTAAATGGTTTCAAGCTTAGACTGATACGGGAAGCCGAATAGCATGATTTATTACAGAAAGTGATTCCCTAGAACCAAAAATTCGAAGGCCCATCGCCGCTTATTGGAACACCAACTGTTGGCACATTGGTGTTCCAATAAGCGGCGATGGGCTTGCAACCTGTCACGTGGAATGCTTACTACTTGCAAAACGCGGGCATGTACCAAATGTAATGTTTGGACGTGCCTCTGACTACCCCCTACTTGGTATCCTCAAAGATCTACTCACTGAGTATGTATCTGAGGATGTCCACCATAGGAAGACAGTGGTGAGCGTATTTGTTTTTTTTTGTTTTTGTTTTAGTGATGGAAAAAAGTCAAAGAAAAATACACCGTACTATTATTAAAAAAAAACCCCATTCCCTAGGATATAAGGGATAAGTTATCTTTTGGGTGATAATGGGAGTCATTATTTTTGCAGTTTTTCTCTTATTATTATGTTGTGCGAGAAAAAAGAGACAAAAAACTTTTCGAAAACTGACCAAGCGACTAACATGCCAAGGACTTTTCTTGGATAGAATAATTAAAAAGGAACTTTTTATTTTAAAAAGAGAGATGAAATACCTAAATGTTTTTCTGTAATCAAGTTTGCATAAATGTGTTAAAACAACAAAAAGTAGCTAATTAAAATACTTATCACAATACGAGCTAGGTATGAAACAAATAAAGAGACAGAAGTGTGGTTGTTTCAACTTTAATCGTTTTCTCATTTAGCTCTTTGCAATAAGCCTCCCCCGACCTATTAAGCAAATAATTTAATTTAAACTTGCTCATTGGATTATTATGGAACAAATCTTAATTATTACTTCATTAACTTTAACGGCTTTTAAGATTTTTATGGTTTTGCTGGAGGTAAACAGTATTACGTTAGCGGTTAAGTTTAAAGGTTGGATTAAATTTTAACATTTAAGATTATTAAAACTGGCTGCAGTTCTCTCGACAGTTATTTTCAGGACACTAATCTAAATAATTCACTTTTTAAATGATCACAATTATGTAAACTGCACGTTATCAATCTTAAACTTATGTACGCATCTTACATTCGGTCAGAGATGCTAACCACTAACCATGATGCTAACCACGAAAATGTGGCTAATTAGCCACATTTTGACATTCGCGTGATGACAGACTTGCTAGTGTTTTGATTAGAACTACGAAAATCAAAGTCAACATTTATTTATTCATTAAAATCACAAGGATCAGTTTGAAACGTCAGTTCCTCTCCGACCGCGGAAAGAAAGGCAAGAAAACTAGGCTGGTAACTTTTTTTTTTTGAGTTTGAGTTGGCACTGGCGACGGGTGTCTGCCTGATCATAAATATTGTTCTACAAGAACCCTACCTACAGTTTAAAATATAATCGCTATTTGCAATCGACAGCTCAACCGATACTACGTTATGATTATTCAATGCAAACGTGGGTTGTCTATGTCCGTGTGAAATATTCACTTCATTTTGTTGCGAGCAATTGATGGGACATGCAATATATTGCAATGCGATTTAAGTTACAGTGGCTGTTAAATAGCGAAATTGCATTTAAGATGGTCATTGCACGTCGATTTATCGTCTAGCTGATATTACAAGACTGGAATCTAACATACGATATGTGATGAAACAAAACTACCTACCCTACCTGCCCTATTTAGATCCTATGAATCATCAGTCTGTTAGCTGTAAATAACCGGCTGTAAATAACCACAATTGACGGTATAAATAAATAATGCTGGACATTTTTCACACAGCATCATCTAGCCCCAAAGTTAGCAGAGCTTGTGTTATGTGAACTACATGACTGATATACTACTTTTATACTTTTTTTAAATAAATGTTTCTTTGTTGATTCTACGCAGTAATGATCGATGAATCGAATGCATCGATGCCACGGGACTTGGTAGGCCAAAAATTGTCTCCGAACCTCACTGTTCTGGCGCGGTTTTGCTGTACAAAGCAGTCCCAATTTTCTGTATCTGAGAGTCACTCGGTGATGAACGTTCGATAAGTAAAATTATCATAAAAAAACCCTTATTCTCTGGCTATATTGATAGTAACTATTTGCAATTGAATATTATTTAATTTGTCAAACGTTGGTCACCGAGTGACTTTCAGATACCATAATACGGGGGAAGAGCATTGGCCATGACCATTGACGCGTAATTTGATTGATGTTGGAACGCCAGTTACAATTTATGGCGCATCTAACGCCTATAGCTTAAACTACCTACAATTTTTTTCTGTTCCTCAAACATAATATGTCAAATAGAAAGCCGTCTCGAAACTCTCAACGAGAATACGCAAAGACCGATATAAGTCATTCTATACATATATAATTCTCAAGACTATAATGCCATACGTGTGATCTTTTTTTTAAAAGTTGGTCGAGCGCTATCAGAACTCACGTTAGAAAAGATAATTTTTAGGTTCAGGTTTTTCACCGACATCGAAATTGATGAGAATGATTATTTAACACCAATGTTAAAAGGTTAAAGCTCGAGTATTATTATTTATCTAGATTTATTTACCCATGATATTTTTTAATTATTAAGGAGTAATACAAACATTGTCTCCTAGTTTAATTTATGTGGAGACTTGTTTGCTTTCCGTTATGAAAATTTACCGACTCCCTCATACATATCCGTATACATACACCCTTTGTAAACACGGGATTATTTATTTTAAAATCTGTTCAAACAACATTAAAATAACATGCGAATAAGTCGTTTAGTAAGGCAGAATGATTTAAAAACTCCTGAAAACCTATTAAAATACTGAATTTAACTAACAAAAATTGTCAAACCATAGGTTTAAACATTTCGTTCCAATAAACTCTTCATAAGATCACAAGTTAAAATCCATTTCAGTAATAAGTACATAAGGTCCAGATCAATACAATGACTTGCCTTTTAAGTCCACAATAGTCGTTAGAGTTCACCTGGGTATTGGTTTTGAACGTACACCAGGAACAAAAGGATGTATTCTATTCACCAGAAGCTTTTCGAACAAGCTATATAACAAGGGAATAGAGTTTACATTTGTAGTTCATCGTTCCCATGTGTCCAGTATACTGAATCATCGAGCTACCACAATGAGATGGATGCTTTTAGCGAAATTAAAACGTTATGCTGGACAACGATAGATACGTGTTTTATTGATATATTAATGGGAATGCCGTTCGTTTAAATGTACATAGATGACAATTGGAGATACGAAAGGTAAGAAAAGGATTAAAAAAATATTCAGACGTGGTATTTATGGGATGTTGACAAAATTAAATGACACCAATTTATACTTAGAATGAAAAATAAAATACTGCCCCTCACAACCCAAATCTAATCATCAAACAAAATCACAAGTCTAACAATTTGCGGGTTAAATATATATTCATTTGTCAGAGAGGGTATTTTGGTAAAATAATAAAATTTTAACGCTTGTCCCTTTACTATCATCAACAACTTGACCACTGTTATAAGTTGCTGTAAAAGGTAGTTTATATATTTGTCTGTTACCATTTATCTCTGAAACAGCTTATCTGATTTCAATGCGACTTTTGCAATCAATATGTACGACTTCAAGTTTTATTGCCACAAGTCACACGCTGCAATACGTGATGGGCCAAAATCAAGGTTTTGCAAATTTTGTACAAAAATACTATAATTCCATTGGGACTTTACTTTCTTTCTGAGTGCTGATTGGGTAGATACTTGCTACTCAGAATTGAACGATATTCGATCTTCATTCAATGCAATAGTCATTGATGATGATAATATGGAATTTGGCTTAAATAATTTTATTAATAATATCCCATTAGCGAAAATTGATTGCAAGCCTTTGAGTACGACCTAGCTTGTTCTCAATTATTATAAACCATTTTGCGTTGCTACCATGGATTGTGGTCATTGATGGTAGGTAATTAAAAGTTGCAGGAATTATCAACTCATTAAAATTTAAAATGAAAATTTGCTGCAAACCGTGAACTGACACCAATTTAAGTTTTAAGCCTCCGCCGCACTTGTGTGGGGTGTTAGTTTTAAGTTTAAGAATGCTTTTTTTTTCAATATAATTACAACTTACTTTACAGAGAGATCACAAGTTAATTATAAAGTCTATTTATAGTAATGTTTTATTATAAATATTGAATATTTGCAATCGATTACTCACTGACTGTTTTTTTACCGATTTACAAAAAATGGGTTATTTGAACACCAAATCCTCTCTTAAGGGTGAAAAACAAGATAAAGAATTTCATATTCGTGATTTTATCGTTATTAGAAGTCGGTTTTTTGACATTTAATATCTTTTTGAGCAAAATTAAGGATGTGACTCGGTGATGTGAGATTTAATTAAAATTATGACACTTCAGAATTGTATCGCAATTTTTGTGTTCTTTTACTCTATTGTGGAGTTCAATACTTTACAAACAATGTGGGAGCGGCTTTAGATTGATTATTGCCAGCAAAATTTGTATTTCAGTATAGGGCTTAATGAATTTCAGAACAATGCGTTGAATAAACTTCGAAATATTGCTAATAAGAGATTGATTGGTTCAAATTTCAATTCGAGTACAAACCTATTTTAAGTTTTGGTTATAGTTTTTTTAATCGGATGCATGGAAACTATGGATATTGATATAACTAATAAGAGCAAAATAAAGTTTTTGTTTTCGTTCATGATTAAAAATAAGCGTTTTCAATGGATTTTCCATGGTCCTTTATTCTTTTTGTACACACAAATAAACATTTACAATAAGGCAGGTGAGGCTCATGACAGGTTCATGAAAGGAGCATCTGCAAAGCGCACTGATTCCATCTAACTCTGGTTCATTCCCATCTGTACTAGGCTCTTGCGTGGTCACCATACCTCAAATGTCAGGTCACTGACATAACGTGTGGTAATAAAGAACCGGTGATACGACATAATATATCTTCTCTCATACAGTTACCTATAATGATTTGTTTTTTTTTTTCAGGTAATTCACAATCTTGCCAAGGTACAAGAAGTGATTTTCCGTGGAAAAGTTACAGCTTTATAATATCGTAAGTATATTATAACTAGCTTCGCCCGCGTGGTACCCGGATAAAAAGTAGCTATTGTTATTCTGATGTATAAGCTATATTACTGTAAAGTTTCATCAAAATCCGTTCAGTAGTTTTTGCGTGAAAGAGTAACAAACATCCATCCTCACAAACTTTCGTATTTATAATAGTAGTAGGAAGTAGGATATTATATTTTTTTACCTCACAGTCACATTCATAGACCTAACCACACACTAGGATTCTCTGTGAAACCCAAGAACTATAATAGAACATACGATAACACTCAGACCTGGAACAATACCTGCATGCAGCCCCGCAGTAGGATTCAAACCGCACCTTATGCGTCGCCCGTCGCGCCATCGCGGTCGTCATACTGCCTAGGTGCTAGCTAAAATATACATTTATTTACAGAAATAATAATACTCATACTAAGGTAAGTATACGTATACAAAATATACAGATAAAATAGTCGAGCCACTTAAAAACCGTTGCAAATTTTTTTTATTTCTTTTACTTAATCAGTAAGTATGTGTTATTTTTTTTAGTGTTGATAATTTTATGAGTATGTGTAATGGTTGAGGAACCTTTTTATAAGTGTGAGATACCTATAACAGGAAACTTCGGTCATCCTTCTCAAATGGTAAAAAGTACGAAGTACCTATAAATCATTGATAATTCAAATTAGTTATAGGTAGGCACACCATTTTAATTGAGGTATCTTGTGTGAGGGTGTGTGTGTGTTACATTACAACTTCCAAAAGTATATATCTAAACTTCCTCATAGCTAACCTGCAATAGCCATTTATATAAGTTTAGCAATATTCTCGTAGTTTTAAATAAGCCCAGCGACATTTATTCAGAGCAACTGGACATTCGTTCCTACACAATTTATAGTTATCTGTTTAAATTAATCGGTGGGTCTGCACGCCCGAATCCAACAGACCGTGAAGCTATATGCCTGGAACAATTAGTACCTGTCCGTTTTACGAAAATACCATCTTTTGCGTCCTAGTACTACCAGGCGTATTTTGTTAATGCGTTTTAATTGCGGGTCTAGGTGTTTTCTATGTATAATATGTATGTATTTACAAAAAAAGTATATAAGTCATGTAGTTCCCATAATACAAGCTCTGCTTAGTTTGGGGCTAAATGATGCGGTGTGAAAAATGTCCAGCATTATTTATTTATTTAATTACACGTATTAAGTTATATTTGGGTTGTGAAAGATATCTCGTTTGACAACCTAAATATTTTTTTTATTATGCTCCTTTTATTTTTTTTTAAGTTCCAATCAAGGATATAAATAGCAAGTCAAAATAACAAACAAGTTAGGTACCCAATGATCCGGTAAACTACGGAAAAAATACGACACATTCTAGCAATACTTTCTTCTGAATGGTATTTTGGGACATTATTTCAATAGCTGTCCAGACAAAAATAGAACAAAGGGGAGTTGGAAAGTATTTTGAGCACGTCCTCGCCGAGCTTTGGCTCCGTTGTGACTTTTAATTAATTTTGGAAAAAGGCTATCGGGTAATCACGTTCGAACTGCAGCAAGTTTGGATAGTTTTTTTAGCTTATTTAAGTCGATCGCTTTTAGTTGAAACCTAATTTAATAATTTCAATCCTCAGAAATGGAATTAAAATATGGAGAATCCATTACATATACAATAAATAAATAAATAATGCTGGTCATTTTTCACACAGCATCATCTAGTCCCAAACTAAGCAGAGCTTGTATTTTGATAACTACATGACTGATATACTACTAATATACTTTTATTTTATAAATACATACATATTATACATAGAAAACACCCAGACCGGAGACAAACATTAGCTAATCGTACAAACATTTGTTTGTACCAATCGAAACCGCCACAGAGGTCGTCGAGAATAAAAATTAAAATCTCTATTATCTCTTGGTTGTATCTTTAAAAAAATATAATTATTAAAGTGTTAAATAGTTAAACATTAGGTAGTAGTTGCTGCTTGTGTTAGAGCTCGTCTAAGGAAGTTCTACCACCATACCTATTTCTGCCGCCAAGCAGTAATACTGGCATTGCTGTGTCACGGTTTAAAGTGTCGCGGATGCTTGTGATATTACAGGTATATGAGACTTTTCACCTGTTACGTGTCGGGGTCGGCAACGCGCGAGAGATACATCTGGTTGTAACACCAGCTTTCATAGTTTTCAGTCCCGCTTATCAGGGTGTCATATACTAGTTGGCAATTTTAGTTGTAGAATAAAAATATGACTAACTTTTTGTATATTCATAGGCGAACAACTCCCTTTTTCTCTTAAAACTATGCATTTTTAAAGTTTTTACAGTTTTTCATGGAGAAGCGATACATCCATAGGGTAACAAATAGTTCATTTGTTTTTTAGAACTTATCAAGCTTTTTTTACTACTAAAAACGAGGCGTCATTTTACGACAGCTGATCCACAGCTCATAGCGCCATATAATAAATAAATAAACAAGTATCAGACATACTAATATACACAGTCCTGACTCCAAACTAGAATTCCTTGTGTCGTGAGTATCAGGAACTCCGGAGTAACACCCAACACCTAGACTCGGATCAAATACTAATCTGCAGAACTTGCTTAGATTTGTTCCGCAGTGGGAATCGAACCCGCAGCTGAATACTCGTCCGCTGCGTCGCCGAAGTCGTCTATAATAGCTACTTTATTGAACAGTTTCTCCAACAAGACGTTAAATTACATATAACGTGTTACGTTGAAGCTCGGGATAGGTTTGTATACAAGAGTAAATTCTAAAGAGGCTTCAAGTCTAATCTAAACACCGAAGTTTCTGTGGTGTTAATTAGAAAACAGGATTGGATTACTCGAACACTCAGATAATATTTTATAAAACAAGGTACAATATGTTCACTGGGAAAATGAAGAAAAGGGGCGCCAACGGGCTATGCACCGGTTGCCAGATAACAGAACCTTATTTTTTTTACAATAAACTCATCCAATGCTATGATGATATTGACGATATATTTGATATTAGCTAGTTTCAAACACAAATTGTGGATACGCTTATTAATCAGGGAATCCTAGTATATGTACCTATATATCGGTCACGATAAAATTACGTGTCTGTTTGATTTATATTAATCAAACTATGAAAATACCAGAGATGCAAATTTTGATGATATTAGATTAAGGCAGGCAATGCATCAGAAATTCTCTCGTGTCGCGTTAACCGATTATCAAAAGGTTGTATACCTTATCGCCTTCCATATTTGCCTTCTCCATTCTAAAAAATAAGCATCATGTCGCACCGCAACGTGCAAGGACCAGCATACCAGCGAACTAGTGGATCGAGAACAGGGGCAACACAAGATCAAAATACAGAATCAAAATCCACATTACTAGGAACGTTAGTTGGCCAAAATGCCAATAGATAATAAAATTATCAAAATAGAAATATAATTATTAGATAATTTACAAAAAAAAATAGGAAATAGTATACAAAGTATCTGTAATTGTAGGACATAAAAACATGATTTCCTCGAGCATAGTTTTAAGAAGCGAAATATATAAATTAGAAGAAATAAGATAATTGTAGTTTTAGAAATAAACACGGTAAACATTTTGAATAATATTCTATAAGTGTTTAACAAACAAAAGTAAATAAAAATCAAAAAGAAAAAAGTTGTTTGCAATCTGCAAACAACAGAGAACGGAAAAGTTCCCCAGCCCACCTGTTTCAATAAGTTTAAAATTGAAAATTTACGTAAAATTAAAATAAAAAAAATTGTTTGATTTTAAATTAAAAAAAATCTTTCAGGAATCAGAAAAAAAATCGTTTCAGGAATTAAATGCAATCTTAGCAATTTATAAAAGTCTAAAAATGCCTCCGACACATGTTACTCCGACTCCGAAAAAAAACGTGGAGTGCTCGCATTTCTGTTAATAAATTTGAAGGTTATGAGCGCCGATAACGTGGCACGTGAGACTAATTCATATTTTGTCTTTAGGGTAGTTTACGCATCAGTAATACCCTTGGTGTTGTGCTAGCATTGGTTTTTCAATTTGACGTGTATGAGCGTGTGTAAAATTATCCACAATATTCTATTCAGGTTTTTTTAACTTGCAGGCAAAGCTTTAGCTATCCTTGGTGCGCTTACTTCTTATCATATTAAAAATAAATAATGCTAGACATTTTTCACACAGCATCATCTAGCCCCAAAGTAAGCAGAGCTTGTGTTCTGGGAACTACATGACTGATATACTACTTATATACTTTTTTTTTGTAAATACATACATATTATACATAGAAAACACCCAGATCCCGAGACAAATATTATCAGATGCAAACATTGTCCCGCGGCGGGAATCGAACCCGTAACCTTCTGCGTCTCAGGCGGGACTTCGCCCACTGCGCCACAGAGGTTGACTGTTTGCAGTTCCGTTAAAAACGCATCGGCTCGCACCGCACCGTGCGTAATTGCACTTAGAAGTTTCGTTATAATCCGCAGAACTTGTAAATGAGTCGGCCCAATTTGTATCTAATTTATTTTATAGTGCATAGAATTAAAATTCTAATGGGATTGAGGTCCTTCGCTACGTTACATAAATTTCAATAGCTATCTACCTAGATTTATCTGTGGAAATTTTTAATTAGATTGGGAGTTGGAGGTGCTTTAATTTAAGTTATGTCTAAATGAGGTATTGAAATATTATACCGCCGTTAGATATAGCCTAAACAAATTTCGTACCTTAATAAATTACTTTAGTACCAACAACAGCCTGGTCAAAGCGACGCGTGACTAGAGAGCTAGCTCTTATCTGTGGTCAATGCATTAGCATTGCCATTCAGCGTGGCAATGCAACCAGCATTTCGGGAACGTTTCCGTATGATACTGATTTGGATCATCTATAGATCATTTGCAACGTTATTTAGATAGATATCTGTTTCATCAGTACCAAATGCTGTTTTAATATCACAACAAATACAAACCAAAAAGTGAGTGTCCTTTGAACCCAAAAACATTAGTGAAGAAAGGTTCTCGATCGGCGATCACGAACTGGAGGCCGCAGTCAAAGGATGCGGGCAGTCGATGGATGGAGGAAGCCCAAAATCGTTCGTTATGACACTCTTTAGGATCCCCCAAAGATATGATCATATGGCTATGAGCAGTATGATATACTGCTCGAAGTGAACATATACAAACATTTCTGAACAGACTCAATCTATAGTTGTGGAAGGATGGACTTCCCTAACTAGTCTGTGGAATGGACAAGAAACACCAATCATCATCTGTGAATTTTCATTCATTCATTCATTCATTCATTCATTAGAGAGAAAACAAAAATCAAACCACAGATTAAAAACCCAATTCATTAATTGCAATTGACCTGTCACTATCTCCTCCACCAGATTTTATACGCAGTAGATACGTTCGTATCTTGTCACTGCGTATCAAATAAATGAGTCCGCTCTGTTTGATTCATATGCAAGGGGAGTGGGAAATTCCCGGCAACAAATAAAATGATACGAACACGTATAAACGGTCCGAATTCACAGCAGCGGGAATGGTTACCGTCCGGCATTTTGGAGCTCTGTCCGGTTAGAAGACGGATCCAGTATCAGGTTAAACTGGGAGATTTAAAAAACAACATACAGCGCATAATACTCTTTTTCCCGAACGTTGCCACCCGAGTTGAATTCGACGGCTGACCTATTTATTGTAGTAGGATTACCTAGTTGAATCGTCTGACAAAACGTTGAACTAGATAGCGCGGCGGGTGAGTAGCCGGCTGCGATGCAAGAGGTGGGGGTTCGATTACCGCTGTGAGACACGTTCTACAGATATTTGTTTCGCGTCTGGTTGTTGTGGTACCGTGGTACTCGTAGTTCCTGATAACGACCTGGGAATCCTAGTGTGGGGATTAGGACAACGAACGAATTTGTTGGATGTTAAAAAAATAATGTTTAATCCCTCTATACATCTAACCCAATTAGAACCTCATAAAAATCAGAATATCAGGTTTTTTGTAACCAACTAAGTAGGTAACGGGAAAGTGAAAAAGAAGAAATTAGATAAATTGTTTTTACTTTTTTCTTAAATGTCACGTAGATTGTTTCTTAATTTGAAAGCCTTCGTGCTCTGATAAACACAAATGGCCGTAGTGAAATATAATTAGTAGTTCTTGCTCTTTTGATGTTGGCAACATTATTTTAAATTTGATAAGCAACACCGGTGTAAGATTGTGCACTTGAGCACAACTTACAACGAATGTTGCATTAGTGTAAATACCATTTTTATTGTTGTGTGGAGGTTAACACATCATCGACATAAAAAATCTGTAGTAGGCCATTGCTGGACAATGATCCCCGATTGCCATTAACTGACTGTTCTAAATAGGTGGCTAAATAGATTTTATTATTAGAAAATGAATTTTTCCAACTAATATTGTTGTTTTTCTTACAAATATTATTTATAACGTAGCGTGGATACAGCATAAGTCTTCAAGAATTGTTATTTTATTGTTTTTTCCTTTAGCTCCCACTTTTTACGTTTCTTCACGGAATATTATTCCTTATCGGAAAATAAAGTCAGTTAAGGCGAAATTAAGTTTTGCTCATGTGAGAATAGTATATTTATCATATATTTATAACTTTTATAGTTATATCATCACATCTCTTATCCTAAAAAAATGGTCCTATCTCTACCTTTTATCACCAAGGTGGTAAACAATCAACCTGTCGCTAAACGGTTACCGTAACCTATGGACGCTTGCAATACCAGAGGCATCATACACCTACCCGAGATTCAATTCAATTCAATTCAATATATTTTATTCCATTTAGATACAATTATTGTACACTTGGAAAAGTAATTTTAACTATATTATATTAACTATTTTAACTATAGCAAAATGTGTCGTTACAACTTTTCGTGAGAATTTTTTCCGTCTAGCCCCCTTTCACAACGCGCGATAAAGAACTTCGTTCCAAAAACACCTTATTTTAGAATTAAATTCCTTAAAATCTAAATATCTTATGTCCAAAGGCAATTTGTTGAAAAAATGTATGCTTACGCATAAAAAGCTGTTATCAATTTAGCAAGTCTATGCTTTGGAACAACTATATTATGTTTATTGCGTGTATTGTAATTGTGAATGTCACTTTTTAATTTAAAATCGTCAATATGTAATTTAGCATAAATTAAATTTTGGTAAATATATTCGCCTGTAAATGTCATGATATCTAAATGCTTAAACTTTAGTCTATATGATTCTAATTTGTCAATTTGCAATATAAACCTTATCGCCCGCTTCTGCAACACAAACACTCTATTGGACTGCGATGCATTTCCCCAAGCCAGTATGCCATACGTCATCAATGAGTGAAAATACGATTATCTCTGGATACCAAAAAGGAATCGATTTGTTCCATGTTTGCCCCACTTGTTTGCCCCACATTCCAAAAAGTTCTGCTTTCGCCCCATGTCAAAAATATTTCTGGTTTCGCCCCACATTACAAAAGGTACACATTACAGAGGCAAAGTACAGTTGACAAATAAAACCAATTGATCAATGTTTGTAAAAACATGTATGTACTTAATTACACTGTAACTTAATCATAAATCGCAGAAGTTATTAATTAGATAAAATTTTAAATAATCAACGGTTATGTTGCGCCAAGGTAAACCAAACCTAAAATATAAATATAGTTTTTCATAAAATATCTTCATATCAATGATAATTATTATAAAGTAGATTAAATCAAACAGTCTCATAACCTTAAAACACAATCAAAATCACGGACAAGTTTATTATTATTACTTAAATAAAAGTAAAACTTAAACAAAAATTCTAAAAAAAAAATCTTTAAATATGTAAATCAATACTGTAAATTAAATATTTATATTACAGTAAGGCAACTTACAAGATACATTTGTTAAATAATTAAAATTGAACGAGAAAAAATCTAGCAAAACTAATACAAATATTTATACGATCATATAGATTTTTATGATCGTAAGTAGCTGGATTAAAAAACAAAGGGTCATATTTTTTCTAAGCAATGACCCAATGAATTAGAGCCATTTAACATTGATGTTATTGAGTCGTTAATAACTTTATCCATCTGAATAACATTAGGCTGTCTTGGTTTTCCTTGCCCTCGGAATCGGCTCAGAGAGAGTTCAGCATACTTTTGAATAGTTTTTAAAAACCGGATAATGTTTAGTTTTCCTTTAAATGTTCTATTTAACTTAGGATTACAGCCTTTGGCTGGATTATTTGTTCTGTAAATATACCTAAAGAAATCCCATTTACCCATTGCATTTTTTACCTGCTGAGTTGTAAAGCAAGTTTAAAAAATACCATAACAAAGTATTATTTGCGTAGTTTACCATTAAAATGTTTCAATGCTTCAAGCATTTTATATTCTGACTGTACCTAAGTGTATTACAAAAAATGTGAGGCAAAACAGGAATACAAAATGGGGCAAACGTGGAACAAAATTATTAAAATAAAGAAAACAATATTTTCGGGGCAGACAAGGAATATAATGTGGGGCGAACGTGGAATTTTACATGTGGGGCAAAACTCTGCGGGGCGAACACGGAACAAATCAAGGAATCATACACCTATTAACTCTTGGTCCGCTTTAGCACAGATCTCATCAAGAGACTAGAGAGAGAGAATAGATTTTTTATTGTCTGAAATTCCAGCGGTCACAATCCCGTCTAAAGCTATAACATTCCTCCCTTGATACTAAACTGCAGAGAGAACTCGCAATTCTCTTCCGTTGCACCACAAACGGTTTCAGGCAAATCGGCCAGACAGAGGATATTGCGTTTTGCATCGCGACACCTGTATCTGACACCGCAGTCTACCCTAACGTCACAATATTACACTTATTGCAAACATGGACATACTTCGGATGAAAATACTGCTGTATTCTGTATTGGGTGGTTAATTTCGTAGATTGAGATCCAAATACAGAAATAATATTTACGTATAGTTGGAAAGTGATGCATATATCAGCTGTTTCCGATTTGTTCGTTCATGGTTCATGGCCTTCAGTTTAGTCTAGGTATGGGAATCAAGCGATGAGGAATCAGTGTAATCTTAATTGGATGGATGGACTATTCAAATGGGGAACTAGTGTCAAAATTGATTGCCATCTCGATTGCCATGGGTTAATGTGATCGACCCGCAAGCATGGTAAATGTAATGCCTCCAACTCGATAGCCATGGAAATCAGTGTGCTCGCCCTGCCGGAGGACGTGAGTCGAACCCAGCCGTGCATCATTGGATTTTGCGCTCGAAATATTTATGTGCGTATTAAAACGTGCTAAAAACGGTGAAGGGAAACATCGAGAGAAAACCGGCATGCCCTACAATAAAAAAGTTGGACATAGCTTTCAGAAATATAATATAATGTGGACCTCCATATTATATATTGTGGCAATGGAAAGGCCTTTTATTTTCGGAACTTGGAAACCCTGTTGTTATTTATGACATTAGTCTTGATACAAATACAAATAATTTATTTCTGAAAAATACTATAAACGGTTTACAATAATTCCAATGAATCGTATAACCTCAGGCTCGCCTGTATAGTGCCTTTAAATGATCGAGTGGTTATACGTTGTAGTTGTACTCCTGCCTAACTATTGATTAACTGTCCCTAGCTAATTCCTAATGGGTGTTTCTATTGCTTATCCTCACAAAAGGCTCTGCCTGAAAACCAGCGTAGCAACGTACTAACGATGCTGCATCAAGCTGAGACAGGGATCTATTTTGACCCCAAGCAAAACATATTTTCTATAGGCTAATTCTTTATATATTTTCCCATGTTTGTGTTTTTTGGGATTCAAATAAAAATATTAAAATGCATAATTAAAAAATGTGTCACATCTACATACAAAAATATAAAAATTTACATGACATGATGCCCGTTTGAACCATAATATGCTTCCACATGTGAATAAAGTTTCAAGTGGCAGCATGATTCAAAAGACGCATTATTTGTCCAGCTAATAAACACGTCTTCTAGTGGTAATGTTGATAATCAATTATGGCAATAAAAGTAGTCGGTAAGAGTAGTTACGAGTAGGCTGAGTAACTAATTGTATTTTTTTTGCTATTAAATCTCCCAACGTGCTATTTTTGGTTCTTAGGGTTGTTAAGCTATTTTTGGTTAATTTTGGTTAGCTATTTTTTTCATTTCATTCCCTTTCATTCCCTTTCATTCCCTTTCATTCCATTTTATTTCAATAAAAATATTAGTAAATATCATCACCAGCATATCCCAAGCAAATACTTGTTTTTTCCATGTATTTCCACCTGCTTCAAAGTGTAGCCCCTTTCATAGCATTCCACTGACCCAGTGGTAATTCTAAATTATGGCCGCGTCGATGGCCACCTATTTAGAATTCAGAGTGTTCGGTAGCGATAAAACGATTGGACCTAATGACTGGGAGTAACCACTGAGTCTAGTTGGGCGTGGAATAAACAATAGTACCTATCTAGTTGTACCTACTTTGACGAATAAAAAACACTTTTTGTAAATCTCACCTAAAGTTTAAAACCCTGATGAAGACTCTCGGAATGAGTCGAATTTTAGTCGGTGTCTTCACCGATAGTGTGGTACGTGAAAAATCCCGTTTTTACAATATGAATAATCAAATTCACGATAGGATGACCTCTGTGGCACAGTGGACGAAGGCCCGCCTGAGACGCAGAAGGTTGCGGGTTCGATTCCCGCCGCGGTATGTATGCATCTTCAAATATTTGTCTCGGAATTTGGGTGTTTTCTATGAACAATATGTATGTATTTACAAAAAAAAGTATATAAGTTCTGATATATCAGTCATGTAGTTCCCATAACACAAGCTCTGCTTACTTAGGGGCTAGATGATGCTGTGTGAAAATGTCCAGCATTATTTATTTTTGGAATAAAATAAGTTTAAAAATTTAAACATGAAGTTTAAAGTTTTTCTTTTATATGTATCTGATCTGATTTCAAGATACCGTTTTTCAAATCTATGTAGACGATAAACCACCGATTGTAAGTGACTCAAGATTTCAACTCTAACATTGAATATTTCAAGATATCAAAAATACAACTCGAAAAACAGGTTATATGGTAAAGGTAAATAATCCAAATTTTATATTGAATTATGAGTAACCCAGATCCTGGCTTATTCCCCAATATAATACCCAGAACATAGACAATGGATATTTAATTAAATATCCATTGTCTATGTTCTTGTCTCATTATTCTACTCGGTGAATCGAAATAGAGCGTATACAGGCCAGTTGTTTAGGGAAATGGATGTTTGCTTTATTATTTTGATTTATTCACCAATGTGATGGTGACTTGGTCAAAACTTGGACATATGCCACTTAATAATAATGTGCGGACGTGCCTCTGACTATTTATTCCCTACTTGGCATCCTCGCGGATCAACTGAGTTTATATCTGAAGATGTCCATGATGGAGACTAAAGTCGTGAGCGTGTTTGTTTTCTCTTTTTGTTTTTACAATGCGCTTCTGAGAATAAATAATTGTTACAAATCTTGTAAAAGATAAGATTCTAATAATGATTTAATTTACAATTGGATGAAATGCACTGTTTATATTGTGCAGTGAATTGATCAAGGCATTTAATGATAGCGACATGGTATGGATTGTGGTTGTCTGGAAAAGATCGCTTCCAAGCGATAAGACTGCCCATTGTACTGTTTTTTTTGTGGTGTACAGTAAAGTATGTATTTCCGTTTAATCATTCAAATGCCAAAACCGCTAAAATTCGGTGTTGTTAGCTAGCAAATGATAGCTAACAACACCGCACTAATTACCAAGACACAAGTTGTTTTTAACTTAGATTGATAGGGCTATCAAAAAAATGTAATGTAGTGAAATATTTTTTTTTTGCAAGGCACGATCTATGTTCAAGGAAATTAATTAATATCCTAAACTAGACCGGTGCGCAGGTAGAATTCCGTTAAAAAGCGTGAACGATAACATAATCACGTAAATATGTAAGGTACGTAAATAATAGGTTGGGGAAAAAGTTTCTTCGCATTTTTTAAGAAAATTCAAAACATTTTTTAATATAGTTTATTTACATTTAACTAAAGTATGTAGGTACCATTTTGTTCGATAACTTTTTGCCATTTTGTAGGCAGGGACATGATCCCATTGCTATAAAAACTTTGGGGCTTCTGTTCAAAATACCGCGACAAGTGGTTTTGGCAGTCCTCTCGTGATGTTAACCTGACACTGCCTAAAGAATTCTGAAGAGACCGAAACAGGTGGAAATCTGAAGGTGCAAGGTCAGGACTATACGGCGGATGCATTAACACATCCCAGCCAAACTCTCTTAATTTTTGCTGAGTGGCTAAAGATGTGTGAGGTCAAAAATGGTCAAAAATTTCTTCAAAAATGGTTCGGTTTCATTACGTCGTAATAAAGAATCACAAATGAGAACACGGTTCATTAGGTTTCTTTCAGTGAGCTCGTGAGGTACCCAAATATCGAGCTTTTTTGTGTACCCAGTTTTTTTCAAATGCGCCAAAACTGTTTTGTGGTCAATTCCCAGTTCTTCAGCTACGTCGTAACTACTGATATGCCGATCTTGCTCCACTTTTTCAAAAATGGCATCCATTTTATCCGTAATAGGGCGACCAGAGCGACGTGCATCTTTGACATCAAAATTTCCGGATTGAAAACGCTTAAACCAAATTTGTGCTACTCTCACAGACACTGCACTAGGTCCATAAACATCGCAAATTTTTTTCGCGGCTTGCGTTGCATTTTTACTTTTTTTGTAGTAAAATTTTAAAATGTATCGAATTTCTTCATTAGATTCACTCATCTTAACAGTACGAAAAACAAATAAAAATCACACATTTTCCTAATTTGAATTTGGAATTATCTTCTTTAAAATTTAAACTTTTAATGATACCAAAACCAGCTAGATACAAATAGTATAGCCAAAGATATTTTATTACAAGTTCATACATACAATAATGCGAAAAGACTTTTTCCCCAACCTAATATATGCATTCATAACGAAAGTAGGGTGGTATCTTTACGATTTCTTGTGAAAACATTAATAATTTTAACCTCGAACTCAAACTGCGTATATTATATTATATATTTGGGTAGATATATATGTATCTATTATACAATAATATGTATTGTAATGTTAAATCTGTATTTTATGTTCATTGATCATACATGCGTCTTTATATCTCTCAGTAAAGCATTAAAACCGTCATTCTTGTAACTGTCTTCATTCTAAGACTGTCTGGAATAAATTGTTTTCAGCAATAAGACCGCCCATTGTGTTTTTATGATGTACTGTAAAATGGTGTCATGCCCTATAAAGAGTTTATCTTTCTATCTGCGTAGCATCTGGGCGGATAAACGGAGGCGCAATACAATTTCTAATACCTACGAGAAAAATACTTCTGGATGGGATTCTAGAATATAATAATGAGCTTAGAGACAAGAAATTATAATAATAAATAATAATAATAATGCTGGACATTTTTCACACATCATCATCTAGCCCCAAACTAAGCAGAGCTTGTATTATACTTTTTTTGTAAATACATACATATTAGACATAGAAAACACCCAGACCCGAGACAAATATTGGATAATCGTATATACATTTGTGCCGTAGTGGGAATCGAACCCGCAACCTTCTGCGCCTCAGGCGGGCCTTCGCCCACTGCGCCACAGAGGTCGAGATTATTAACCACTGCTACATCACAACCAAAGAAGTACCTACTATACTCAAACGTCTGTTGCTGTCATAATTTATGGGAGCTCTTCGCCATTCACCCTCAGATCTAATCAGCATGATAATACACAATTGCTATCGGGATAGGCTGACTGCAATTCTTCAAGATTTAATTGGATGTGCCCCAAAGAGACCCGCACTGGCTTTGTCTGAGCGCAAACGTTCAAGACTTTTGTTATTTGATTCCTGTAAAGAATCCTCCAGCGAAATGTTATCCCGGCAAGGCTCACTCGAGTAACTTAAAGAATCACTTACAAACGCGCCACCTATTTATTTTTGTTGTTTAATTTACCTTTGTTTTGTTTGCCCCTTTGTCTTTTATTGCATACCGGCGCGAGGGTCCCTTTATTCAGATAAGTTTGAAAGAATACTTCCATTTAATCTCATTATTGTGAAACTTCGAATTCGCGACCCTGTTCGCGTCCAGGTAATTATTATTGGATCCGTCCCGGGATCGTTACGTTCAACCGAATTACATCGCGCCTTATAAGTATTTTTTTTATGAATATTGTCGGTGTCCCCAATCATCTTTGTTGCAAGTGTAACAAATTGAATCGCAGATTTTTCTATAAAATTACGTTTACGTCTGTCGGTTATTGATGTAAAAAGTTTTTTATGGTTGTTCAGAAGCGGCAACTTTTTTACGAGAATCTCGATTTTCGCCGCGATAACGACTTCAGATTTATTTGTCTCATCATTGTAACTTTTTCTAGTATTTTGAAATGTTTAATTTCACTTTAGTTATTGTTTTACTTTTTCTAATCGGCAATGGAGTGTAGTCGTCTAGAGTGGGAGAGAGTTTTCGAAATGGTTATAGTTCACTTTAGTTTTTGGTTAGTTCTCTTGATGCAATCGTTTGGTCGGCAGAGCGTAGGTATCCGTGCGGGCAGAGTTTGTGCTCCAATAGATGAAGCTTCGCTGAGTCGAGTTCCGCTTCCGATTCTCTTAATTGGTAAATCTTAGCTGATGTGGCTCTTTGCAATTAATGCGAGTTCCTATGCAGCGGGCTCGGATAAACGGGATTTAATGTACCAGCCACGTAAAGTGGCTGACTAATTAATAGGCAGGGTTCCGTTTCAAATGCATTGAACAGGAAACTTGCTGACTCTGGATAAAAGGATAACATTATGGATAACCAGTAGTTAAAAAAAAAACGCAATACCTAGTAAGGTATTACGTTTTTTTTTTGCTAGTGGAGTCCCTATCTAAAGTACCTCGTAAATTTGCCGTCGTGCGTAAGACATCGTTTACGAAAATAAATCGAAGCAGAGAAGACAACCGTGAGACAATAAAACAACCGCAAGGCCGTTCGGCGCTCGCATTGTTCACACACTTCTGTCGCTCGCTGTACATAATTGATTCGCTTGCAAATTCCAAGCACGTAGCAAACTTGTCCAGGACTGTACGTGTTGTTGGCAACTGATCTCATTCTCGATACATTATAGTTATGGAGGCGCGAATCAATTAGTTACACGTATTGGATAATAATCTGCGTGGATAACAGTTTCAAAATACCACTGATCTGTTTATAGATAATAAATATGAAGTATTATCTAATGGAAATATAAAGTCGGCAACTCAAATCTAACACGAGTAAAACAAGACGAACTAATCTAGCAGAGAATGACAAACAACCGATAGTGTTGCGAAATATAATACTGAACCATAAACCAATGAAACAGTTCAGTGAATAAAAAGGTTGTATATATCTAAGTAATACCGAGAGCTGCTATTTATCAAGCCGAGAAAAAGCCGTCTCTTGAGGTCGAGAACCAAGTTTTTCTGAGTTTTGATTTGGGAGATATTGGATCTTCAAATGATCGAAAAAAATTGCCTGATATCTTTCGGATGATGTGCCTGGGTTTTTGTGGAATAAACTTTTGGGGGAACTTAAGTAGGTCCGCGATTTAGAGTCAAATTAAAAGACTTCATGAATCGTATATTTTTAATTTTCACGTCTGGGATATCCTCTTAAAAACGGTAACAAAAATCTTAAATGACATTTTTTTATATTTTGAGACTAATAAAACTTGTTCCAAAGAAAAACACGTAAAATAACGTTCAATAAATGGCTACACCATTATCCTATCTACCCTATCTCATCGCTAACCATGGAAAGTTCTTTTGCAGAATAAACGAGTTAAATCAAGCATAAATTTACCCCAAAATGGGCTTCTCGAATAAGTTATCATCGGATGCTAGGAACACGAAACGGCGAATTTTATCTCTTGATAACAGGGCTTTCTTCGTTACACTTAAGCCTTGCTTCGCTGTTCGTATGTATGTCAATGAGTGAATTTTATTCGCGTAGGCATTCTTATTATCAGAGGATTTTATACTATCTACAAGCTGTAACTTACATAAAATATCAGCCTCGTACAAATGCTGTCGTATTTGATAAAGCTGTTGTTCTAGTAAAAAAATCGAAATAAAAAAAAAGCAGTAACTTGCTTTAAGCAGTTTTATATGAATGCGCCTAGCATTTCAGGCGTTTGGATGTTTGTAAATAAATTGAGGTTGTAACCGTTGATCTGATTTGGAAGATGATTTTAAATAAGAAGTATACAACCTAAAAACTTATACATGCTGTTTTTTATCCCGGCACTACGAGCGAAGCCGGGAAATCCAAAGTTTGCAACAATTATAACAAATTGTTTTGTTTTGAATAAGAATAGAGGCTAAGTTAAACCGAGTCAGCAATTATACGTTTGATTATACACATCATGTTTTGTTGCCTTGAGTCTGAGATACATTCAAATTCCTTACTAATGATCAGCAATCATATAACATACTGTATTAGTTATTTGATAAGTACCATTTTAAGTGTCATGATGCGTCATCATGAATAGCAGCCTGTATAAGTCCAGAGTGTTGTGACGAATGATCTTGGGCTACCTTCATCCTCTGACATCCCGTGGCTTTTAAGATGACACAGGTTTATCGGGTAGGGATCTTTTCAACTCTGGCGTTGTCCTGTTCCTGATGTAATAAAGTTATGAGATGTGAACAAAATAATTCATCCCTACTTAAACGCATGTGACCATCATATATTTTCCCTTGTCCCATATTACGTGAGGTCGGCATAACATGTTTTCTTTTTTCACTATCCTCTATTAGACGGCATCTCCGTATTCACTATTTTCTTACCCGACATGGGTATGAGGTCCCTACCCGATAAACCTATGTCATCTTAAAAGCCACACACAATCCAATCTTTCACACAATCCAATTTTTGTTAGGAGTTTATTCATTTAAGTTATATTGCATTAAAGCTCATAATCTCGACATTGAAACTGACGTTGGTTTTAAAATTATTGACATTAAAAATCTGTCAAAACTTTGACATGTTTTGAGGAAAAACGAGACGTTGCATCACCCGCTTACAACAGTAGTAAACGGATCACTGAAGATAATTTTAGAGTCGACACGAATTTGGCAAAATTGTGGCAACCCTAACCACATAAGCCATAAAACAAAAGTTAAAGTTGAAAATATTTGATGTCCGGCTGAGCATGTCTGCGCCTAGCTGATGAGGATGATGATGTAGCTAAAGTCCCACGTGGTCCGAGTACTTCTTGACTTCCACAAATGACCAGGCATTTGTGCCGTTTGACCGGTAAGTTGGTAAAGTGGTTCCCGTTGCAACTGTTACTAGTATACCACAGGGATATAACTAAGAATGCCTTTGAAGTTACGCTTCTGACAGAAATAGCTTAACTGTTTGACTACTAACTTAATACTGAACTTGTCCAACCTTAAAAATAAATAAGCATGGTTAATTATTAGTTTTTTCAGATTATGAACAGAACTATCTATTTGAAACTCTTTTGTTAACAAACTACCTATTTTTGGCATATATTGGAGATTTATTATTTAAGTGACGTAACGTATGATAGGTACATAGATGTATCCTGATAAATTAATGTTTAGAGTAGGTATATTTTTTTTCCTAAATCTATTTTGTCCCACTGCTGGGCAAAAGTGATTATAATGACGTGAATACGTCCTCAGCTACAGGGTGTGATTTTTACTGTTTTCGGAAATTACACCACTTAGGCCATGTATTTAATAAGGAATCGATACCAAGATGCACCTTAGACAAATCACTGTTAAGTTTATTAGGTGTAATTTAGCATTACCATATAACTATAAATATTATTATATGAATAATAAAAAAAAACTCTTACTTTGTCCCCACAGATCGCGTTCCAATGCATCTTTTCCTGGACATTCTGTGGCGTCTTCGACCGTTATCGGATACCCATTAATAATTAACATTAATTCAGGCAAATACATGAACAACATAAATATCTTCGAATATAACATAATAATAATATAACTTACCACACGTAAAATCTGCGACGTTATTGGGTAAAGAGTTTTGCCCAACGTTCCGGATGAATTCGAATCACGTGGCCCCCCAGTCTTACTTGAAGCGTGCAGTCTTTAGCAATTAAAATAATAAAATATACTAACTTACTCCATATAATTGTGCTCGGAACAACAATAAACATACTAAAGCTTGGGAAAGTTTAATTGTATCTGTTGGTAACACATATGGTTCACACGACTTTGGTATTACTTTAGCTCTCGCGTACACTTACATAATGAATTGTCTCAATGGGACATGAACTAGATGGATGAACTAGTTTTCTAGATATTCTCTGGATATAACTGATTGATTAATGAGTATGGTCAACAAGATTACAACAAACAGATAATTTATCATAATTTGGCGATATTTTCCGATTCAGTATTCAGTATTCATTTATTTCAAACCATAGGGACCTATAGAACACTTGGTTAAGTCAGTTTACAGTTGGTCACAATTTAAAAAACAGGTACAAACCGAGATTGGAGATTGTTGGCAAGCATTCAGTGTCGGTCGTTATATAATAATAATAATGATGACTAACCGTCCCCGTTTAGTGGACGGTAAATCATCACCTGTCTATGGTTTAATCTGAATTTTAGTCAAAATTTACAGGTAGGTTAACAAGTATGTGTATATTATGTATATGTACTAACCTATGTATTTGTAGAAGGTAATAAGCAAATATTAGGCATCCAAAAAGCTAACTGCATTAACCGCTATATTTGTAAAACTATATTGTTGTTTATTTTCGTGTTAACAACGATCGAAATGGCCATTGAATGCGAAGTATTGTACGTAAATGCGTGCTGTTTGCAAACTCACAACAGCTAAGCTAAGTCTACACTGTTATGCTTTCATGTTACACATGGAAAATGCTTGTTGCGCTACCGTGGGGCAATCAATAACACATACCTCAAAACAAGGTGAACGCCTGTTTTATTTTTAACTTTTGTAAGCGTTTCTTTTTTTGTAAAGAACAACCTTATATACTTTGAAAAAAACATTTCCTGGACGATCTTGAAGTAAAAAATGGTTTATAAAATCTTATCACACACGTGGTTTTATTAAAAGTAAAATTTCATCACCCACTCTACCACCAGCCATAATACCAGATACGCTTTAAACTGAGAAGGAATACACGAAGGTTTGCAATTAAGCCTGGTTCCAGAAATATTTTTGGTATAAAATCGAAATGTCTACATTTGTCGCTGATTATACCTACAAGTACAATACAGGTATAACGATTAAAATAAATTACCTTGAACATTGGATTACTAACAGTAGGGTTGGCAAGTAAATAAAACTCTGACATTAATTCACAGGTTTGTATTACTCAAGAGAGAAGCAATTTATAAACTTATACTAATTGGGTTGACTATTTGCTAAAACACTTCGATACCGCGATCTAGAAACTGGTCACATTAACTAGCGCTATCTAGTTCTGAATTGGCTCACTAATCTAAGACCATTCGCATAAAATGCACCTTGTGGCTTCTGAAGGCTTCAAACACCCTTGAGTCTGAACCATAGTACAACTGAGCATTGGCCGAGTATGTACGGGAATCGAAATCAATAGGATCATTGCAATACAATAGTTGCTTACTAGATAATCTGTTGCTAATATCCTTACGATGTCTGTTTTGTTAGCAGATTGTGCAACCAGCTTTCACTCCATCAGCACGTTCGATACTCAACCTAGCATTGTATCTACACGATTTCCTCATTAGCAAGCTTTTGTTAGACGTCTGCTCCGTATGTTCAAACGTGTATAGCACAGAGGAGTAACAGTCTTACAGAAGTTTCACTGTGTCATCAGAGACGACCTCTGTGGCGTAGTGGGCGATTCTCGCCGCGGGACAAATGTTTGTATCTGCGAATATTTGTCTCGGGTCTGGGTGTTTTATATGTATAATATGTATGTATTTACAAAAAAAAAGTATGTAAGTAGTATATCAGTCATCCAGTTCCTATAACACAAGCTCTGCTTACTTTATGGCTAGATGATGCTGTGTGAAAAATGTCCAGCATTAATATTATAGTAAAGGGACGACTATGAAGGCAGCTATTGACATTGATCAGGACATTGGTATGAATGGTCTCGCGACAGCTGTATAATGTTGCATTTTCGCGACCAACGTTTGGGATATAGTAGCGTTTTTTAGCGATAGACAAATAAGCGGAGAGATGGACACGGGCGCTGCGATGTTGCTGCTTTGTGGTTGGTCGTGTCGTACTCACGTTTTCCACAGGCACCGCATGAATGTATCGCGTAAATGGGCTTAGCGTGTTTACATACAAAGCCCCAAAAATATTTTTTGTTGTTTGGCTATGGTGTAGTCCTTCTAATGAAACTCAAAGTCCATTTGACTATGAAACAATCTCAGTAAGACACACCAGCATTCAATACGCTCATCCAAATCAAATTGAATCTATGTCCAGCGCAATAAAGCACACTTTGTATGAAAGCTGATTTAAAGTGACGCGAGCTTAGTTCACGCTTCTCGATCCGTATAGGCTCTAATCAAAGTGTCGAAGGTGTCTTGATATGCAACCTATCTAACTAAACAGAACTCAATACTGAACTTCCTTTGTTTGATAATTGAATGCATCGATGTTTTGATAGTGTGGTCTATGCTGACAAGTGTTTGAATTATTCCTATTCTATAGCTATGAGATTGTCTAGTCTGTCTCCTTCATGATTCACGACATTGTCGATTGTCTTGATTACATTTAAGCCCCTTGCTGATTATCTTGTAGTATAAGGTTTGATTACTGATAATCAGAATTGCTAGAGGTGATCTGGTTTATAATGACCAACTAGGGCACTTTAAAAACGGAGGTAATTTGATTATCTTGTAGTATAAGGTTTGATTACTGATAATCAGAATTGCTAGAGGTGATCTGCGTTTTTTTTAAAGTTTCCCACAATTTTTTTTTATTATTTTCGTTCAGGTCCTGATTTTTTATAGTCTTATTAATGCCCTATTTAATCGGGGCATGGATTAATTATGACACTATCTAATTTTATGTTATTTTATTATTATTGCAAAAAATTCAATTCGGCGGGGATCGACCGAAAAACCCTGAAATGTTAAACAGGCTGTACCAGACCAGACATCGGCACTTAGTGGTAATTGCACCCACGTACAAAGAGTACCATGGAAGATCGCGCATTCGAATCCCGCTAAAGTAGATATTTGAAGAATATTATAATAAAATCTATCTGTGAGTTATTACGAAACTTTTTTCAGACACTTAGTTTTTTTTGTTCTCTGAATCACATATATTTCTAGCAAGAGGGATCAAGGCCCGATTAAAATAATTTCTATCATCATAAGTAAAGCCAATAAATACCTACTTCATTATAAAGTTTATCAATGGACTATTTTTTCGAAAGGATGCCAAGTATTTTGCAGAACAAAAACCTCCTTTCAATAATCTAGGTGTCACCATATTGTGCACATCTTTTCTGCGATACGATAAAACTTTTTGGAGGATACAAGGTAAAGGCGTGTCGTTTGCCTATATGTTTAGAAAAAACGCCTTTTGAATTGCCAAGGGCTTATAAACATAATACAGAAGGCGTCATACGACAGAAGTTTTTTTTAGACAAATCAGGTTTTTTAGGTTTATTTGGTGTACTTATCATAACCATGTAACTGTAAGCTTTACAAAATACATTTATTCATACAAGTTGGTATATACATAAAATACAGATGAAACAGCTAGCTATCAAAAGACTGTTGCAAAAGATCTATAGATAGCTCAACTGATCCAGATAACTACCAGGCGGAAGCGTTCCCAAAATACTGGCCGCATTGCCACGCTGAATGGCAATGTTAATGCGTTGACCCAGATAAGAGCTAGCTCTCTTGGCAAACGTCGCTTCGACCATAAAAAAAAGAATTTTGAAAACGCGGAGGGCCCCGTTTCCCCACGGACCCAGTCTCAACCCCAAAAGGCTCAATTAAATAAGCTCTGTCGAGACTTCTATATTTGCGCCTCTTGAGATAAAAATATATAAATAAATAATTAATAAATAAATAATTATATTTTGTATTGGGAACAGAAATCAGGTATTTTATATACACATGGTGTTTCAAGGAGCTTCTATTTCAAAATAGTGACAATCGTATGTACAAACTTTTCAAGTCACCCGACTACGCTATACATACTAACATCATCATCATCAGCCTGTTAGTCATCTGCTGGACATATGCCTAGTAGTTACGTACGTAGTTTATAAGTTGACGTTTCGTTATGGTGTCTGTGATTTCAATAAATATTTATAGTAAAGTACTTTATTTGTAAGTATATATCATATATTTAATATATATTATTTTATGTTAAATATAAATATACATATTGTATTCGGCATGTTAATAATCTTTACTGAATACGCCAAACCATCTTTTTGCACGCCCAGAGTGACTGGTAGATAATGCTTTAGCATTAAGTCCTAGCACTGCATAGTTTGTGCGGAAGTATAACTAAATAAACATTTTATTGAATTTGACCTCGATTGAGCTACCTCCTTCTAGCGTCTTCCTGACGGTAGATGGAGGTGAATATAAAGACAGATGTACACACATTGTATTTGATACATGCCCACAGAATATAAGTTAGCATTCCTTTGACAGATGGCAAGCATATTGCCGCTCATTGTTCGCCGCCGCTTCATTAACCAACAGTACATGACAAGTGTTTGTTCTAGGGCATGCCGATTTAAAAAAGAAAAAAAACACGCTCACGACTGTCTTGTCCATGGTGGACATCCTCAGATACATACTCAGTTTGTAAACCTTTTAGGGTACCAAGTAGGGGGTAGTCAGAGGCACGTCCAAACATTTGGTATAAGCCCGCGTTTTGCAAGTTCCACGTGGCAGGTTGCAAGCCATCGCCGCTTATTGGAACACTGGCCTTCGAATTTTTGGTTCTAAGGCATGCCGGTTTCCTCACGATGTTTTCCTTCACTGTTTTGAGCACGTGTTAATTCGCACATACATTTTTCGAGTGGAAAAATCTATTGGTGCACGACCGGGTTCGAACCCACGACCTCTGGATCAGAAGTTGGGGTATCGCCCACTAGGCCACCACTAGGCCGGTTTCCTCACGATTTATTCCTCACCTTTAGAGCATATTAAGGTGCGCACAAAAAAAAAAACAAAAGACGACCTTATACTGCGTTTACTTTTTGCTTAAAAGCTTGATGATAGCATGTGCAGAGTATGAATTGATAGCAATTCATACTCTACACAAATGAATATAATGCCCCTATAACATTACATAAATGAATGGAGGCATGCGAAGGTCAACAGGAAATTACGGCCCCTACTGCCTCAATCGATGTTAGTCGATAATAGCTTCTGGCTTATGTCTCAGTTTTTAAGCTAAGCTTATATAAAGGCCGATAGGTACGTTCGTGTATAGAAGATGAATCAAATCAAACAATAGAATTGTTTGTGCCAAAAAGGTTATGCATTTTTTAGAAATAATTTAATTAATATAATCATATTGTCTGTGGATACTAGCTGACGCTATGGAGCTGTTGGCCTTGCCTATTCATCATAAATGTGTCTATGGTTATTATAGACATCGAACCATAGATGTGTTTTTGTGGGAGTCCTCTCTGTAACGTTGGTAGCGGACCGTGGAGCTTTTAAAAAAAACTATTTGTATCAGTGGGGAGAACTGAAGAACTTTATGAGAGTTTTCAGTGATATCATGTTTTTACCTGCGACGCAAGGAGTCGGTATGTGGTTGGGCTTAGAGGTAATTTCTTTATATCCGTATTCCGAAACGGCTAAACCGATTGGTATGCAGTCTGTTGTAAAACGTTTTGTATGAACACAAGTCACTGGAGTGCAAAAGGCGATATAACATATTAGTCTGGTATGTTTACGTTTTGTAAAAAATCCGTTTTGAATAATAATTAATCGAATTTCTTTTTTTTTTTCAGTTATCAACGCGTTTTGACTACTTATTCAGCGTGGAAAAAGGTATGCTAAACTTTTAGCTTTACATAATAAGTAAAAAATGTATTAGCTTTACTGTTAGGTAATAGGCTTTTTCACTTCCAAATAATTCACTTGGATAATTTTCCCCAACAAAAAAATATAATCTTGACAGGCAAAGGTCCCAGCTTACGCAGAGTGACAGGGTATAATATTAATGTAATTTTGTTTACGAACAAGAAAATTGAACATAATGACGATAGCGCATTTTCTTTAGAAAGTAGGTCGGGCTGATGAAGCGACTCTTAGAAATTCGCTTTCAATAAAGTAAAAGTCAACAATAACATTTGTAATATATAATTGGCTTGAGAACTGATTTCCGATGAGACAGACGCTTTTTCTCATTTAAATATTTGATCTATACGTGGAAGTTAAGTTATGGCATAGTAACAGTTATAAATACATTAAATAAATGATTGCCTGCTATCATTCGCTAGCAGCGAATGAATTTTGCTAGAATTTCATCAGATTTTAGAATAGAATACTAAAGCGTGACGGTCCAATCTTCCCACAATCTAAGTCACTTTAACATTATCCTCGGGTTGTTTCAGGGTGGCCTAGAAAATTACATTTGTAGTAAATCTCATCTCGAATGTCTGTCGCGTCGCGACACTACAGAGTGTAAACTCTACAACCAGTAACCACACTATAATAAAATACAAAAACCAACACGCTCAAGATTGTAATCCCTATGATTTACATCTTCAGATCCATACCCTGTATACAAATCCTTGAGGAAACAAAGAAGAGGGTATACCAAAGCACGTCCATTATATTTGAACATACATTAGTGAATTTCATCTATACTCTGGTACTACCAGTCGGATTTGTTTTTTTTTTTCAAGCCCTTTGCCGCTCTATTGGAACACTAACCATGTCGCCGGTTTCCTCACGATGTTTTCTTACACCGTTTTGAATGTGTTTAGGCCCACAACAAAATACACCAAAGTCTAAAGAAACACCAAAATATTTTTTATCAGTTCTTGCAATAAAAACCTGCTTATATTTAATAGCCAAATCCTCTATTTCATAATCATTCGCTAACTTAGAAAGTCGCTAGCCCTGTCCTTTTCTAATACTAAACAAAGGATAGAGGCTGTCAACTTTTAGCACGCTGCTAAAGATAGTGAGTGATTATGTAACAGAGGGTCTGTATATGAATAAATAATTATTAAAATTAGTAAAATATATTGATCCAACCTTACATTTGACGTTTGATTATTGACTGCTGTCAAATTTTACAGGGTTGCATTCATAGGAAACCACCGAATTAGATTGCCTAGAGTAGACCCTTTACAAAGTATGGCCGTACAAAATAACAATGCATCTATTTGTGTGGGTAATAGTATACCATACAAATTTGTATGGGATATGAGATAGGTGCTAATTCTATCGTATTTATACGTGATAGAACTGGCACCCATCATACACATAGATAGTCCTGACCCACACAAATATTCCGTGTAACGTGGGTATCAGGAGCTATAATTCACGTAGTAACACAACATCCAAACCCGGAACAAATATCTAAAGAACATACATACATTCGTGCCGTAGTGGGAATCGAACCCGCGTCTCTTGAGTCGCAGCTGATTGCCCGTCGTGCAATCGAGGTCGTCATGCCTAATATAGGGAGGACAAGAGAAAAACGTTTTTCGGGCGTATTGAGAGTAATGCAAGGCAATATTCATTGCATTATTCCTCTGACGACCTTTGTGGCACAGTGGGCCCGCCTGAGACGCAGAAGGTTGTAGGTTCGATTCGCAGCGGGACAAATGTTTGTACGATAAGCTAATGTTTGTCTCGGGTCTAGGTGTTTTCTATGTATAATATGTATGTATTTTAAAAAAGTATATAAGTAATATATCAATCATGTAGTTCCCATAATACAAACTCTGCTTGTTTGCGGATAATGCTGTGTAAAAAATTACCAGCATTATTTATTTATTTATTATTATTATATTCACATTATTATCTTATGCCAAGTGATATGATATTAATGAGATAGGTATCTTGCGTATTTAGTCTGAGGCGCATAGTATCTCTACTGCTTGTTTAACTTGAACTTTTCTGTGTCATGGGTTTAAAAGTAATATTTTACTCCATGACGCAGGGCTGAAAGGCGAGCCCTGCTTAGTAAGACTTAATTACTGCTCCTTTTTTAGGCGGTTAATTTTGCTCCTTTTTGAGAGTTGGTGGTTTTGGGGCGCTTTCAAAGAAAACACGGATTACTGTAAACTTTTTAAACGAAGGTCGACGACTGACATTATTCATGACGAGTTTATTGTTGCAAAATGTATATTAATGTCACGTATTGTAACGCCCCCTAGTGACTTTAGGCAATAAAGCTAATCTAAAAACTACCCTTGTTATACATAACGATAACAAAAACCCTTTACAATCGGGTTAGCCATTTGGGAGAATGGTAATAGACAAACAACCTCTTACCCTAAACGCATATACGGGCTCCTAGCGTCGCGGGTAATAAGCAAGCAGGTTAAGCTATTGGCCAAGCCACGTAACTTAGTTTACGTAACCCGTCCATGTTAACCATGCTGAATGCTGCATAGTCTAGTAGATCTAAAAAGAGCGTGCAAGCGTTTCACTTCTTTAACATTGAAAATTTATTCAAACACTTCACGACAACGGCTTCTGCATTATTGAACGCGGATTGAGTTTGGTCGTAAACCGATCTTGATGTGGGTGGTCTAGTCTATCCACAAATAAGGACTAGCATGTGTATATAAACAAAAGTATAACCTTCTCAGTTTGATTGGAACATTTGATTTCGGATGGGGTTATTTCGTTCATTAACAGTTTTTTTAAGCCTCATGCTTTCACGATTAGCTAATGTTTGTCTCGTGTCTGGGTGTTTTCTATGTATAATATGTATGTATTTACAAAAAAAAGGATATAAGTAATATATCATTCATGTAGTTCCCATAATACAAGCTCTGCTTAGTTTTGGGCTAGATGATGCTGTGTGAAAGATGTCCAGCATTATTTATTTATTGATAAATCTATCAGTGATTTTAGTTCTAAGTAAAATCCGCGTTTGGAAAAGCATGCGTTATTTATTCAGTTATGAGATATTTTACTTTATTGTAATTATTATGTATGTCTTGGCTTAATGGAAAGTATCCCGACTTCCGATCCGTTGATAGAGGTTTCGAAGTCTTGCAAAAAATATTTTTTCCTCTAAAAATAAATGTGCGCATTTTACGTGCACAAAACAAAGAAGTGACGTGAAAATATCGTGACGAAAAACCGGCATGCCCTATAAGTTCAAAGACATGGCGCCATCAGTTAGTGTTCCAATAAGCAGCGATGGGCTTGCAGCCTGTACTTGCAAACTGCGGGTTTCTGCCAAATATATTGTAAGACATGCCTTAGACTACCCCTAAATACGAGAGTAGATCTTTGATCTTTGGTATTTGAGGATGTCCATTATGGGGAATAGTTGTGATCATGTTGAATGAATGAATGAATGAATGAAAATACTTTATTATACATCTTAAACAAATAACATAGGAAACAAAATCTTATTAAGAAGGTACAATGGACGGTCTTATCGCTTAGAAGCGATCTCTTCCAGACAACCTTTGAATGAAGAGGATAATAAGAGATTACTTGCAAAACACGGGCATGTACCAAATGTAATGTTTGGACGTGCCTCTGACTACCCCTACTTGGTATTCTCAAAGATCTATCACTGAGTATGTATCTGTGGATGTCCACCATGGAGAAGTCAGTCGTGAGCGTGTTTGTTTGTTTGTTTTTTTTTAATACATACCTACAGATTACTATTTATTTTAGTGTGTAGTCTACCAGACTTTCAAACATTCTTCATGTTATACCCCCATGTTATATCTTCAGATGTTTAAGTTAATTCACAAGTCATGGCGAACAAAAAAGCTGAAAGCACAACTTAGCACTTATGCAAGCGGTCACGATGGTCTAACTTTTACTCATTAAGGGGACGTGAGCGGTAATTATTGTCTCATTGTTTGCAAACTATGCCACACGACAATTTCAACATAATTACCCAATATCAAAGCACACACTGTATAATTGTTTTAACGAGTGATACTCGAATGGAATCAAGTGAACCAAAATATGACCAGACACAAATGAAAAGCAACCTCGTATAGCAAACGTGCATATACGGGCTCCTTACGACGTGGGTAAAAAAAGCCACAGTGAAAACATTATCTAAGTTTAACTGAGTTGCTTGTAGGTGAACTTGAGTAAAGTGAAGTGCTTTTTGTAGTAAAAACATTAGAGTTTCGAATACCTATGATTAAATTAAGTCGTTTTTTCTCTGTATAGCAGTGTACCTTACCTTGCCTTTCAATAAAAAATAAAATATATCAAGATACCAAAATCTTAGTTTGCCTTGAAGCTTTAAAAGAAAAGTAGGTATTTCTTTTAAGTTACCAAAGTGGAGTTTATCTAGTAATTAAACTTGGTCATTTCACAATATTCGAATAGAATGAGTAGGTAGTGATGAGCAGAATTGTTGTTTAACGATCCCATCCCTAGCAACCCTAGTAGTGCGTAATTGTTGTTGTTGTCAATTGTCATAATGGTGTCACCACTATCTTGTCTAACGGGTAACGTGCTTACCGAAAAAAATAGATAATTTCAACAGATGTTTGCAATGTAAGAAAACAATTATAATCATTTTGACCTAACATTACAAGAGGTGCAGGTTTGATTCCCGTAGCAAGACAAATGTTAGCATGTTCCGCAGAGATTTGTTTCGGGTCTTGATGTTGTGGTACCACAGTACATGGAATTCTTATTTTGCTGGGAAATCTCTTCTTATATAAAGAGAAGGAGAGATCTTAGATGAAGAATTGGTCATAAAGATGTACAAACATAGTCCAATATTATATTATTATGTTATATTATGTAGACTAAGCATTATTTTGCTCTTATTATATTATAAGCTAGGCATTTAAAATAAAATCGGAAAACCAGGAGGTACGAGTAGGTACTTAGAGGAAGCAGTAGCGTTGGAAATAATTGATGGAAACGGTGGTCGCGGTGGAAATGTTCGTAAATTGGCAAACACGCTGTTTGACGATCGGAAGCTCGTTTCACGTTTCCATATTTTATGACCATTCAGATATTAAACGGAAAGTAAAACTGGAAAACACATGCTAATCTGCATCATATTCGTCCCATCAACCCAATGTTTTGATAGCAAAAACAGTGGGATATGAATATATTTTTTGACTAGGCATAATAAAATCTGAGCATGTTTATCATGGAGAACACAGTCGTGACGTAAGCGTGTTTTTTTTTGTCGAATAAACACAGCATGTTAAACACAGCATGCCAAATAAAGCCTTCCAAGCATGCCAAACACAGCATGCCAAATACAACATGCCAAACACAGTATGCCAAACGCAGCATGCTAAACACAGCATGCCAAACACAGCATGCCAAACACAGCATGCCAAACACATCATGCCAAACACAGAATGCAAAATACAGCATGCCAAACACAGCATGCCAAATACAGCATGCCAAACACAGCATGCCAAATACAGCATGCCAAACACAGCATGCCAAAAACAGAATGCCAAACACAGCATGCCAAACACATCATGCCAAACACAGAATGCAAAATACAGCATGCCAAACACAGCATGCCAAACACAGCATGCCAAATACAGCATACCAAACACAGCATGCCAAACACAGAATGCCAAACATAGCATGCCAAACACAGAATGCCAAATACAGCATGCCAAACACAGCATGCCAAACACATCATGCCAAACACAGAATGCCAAATACAGCATGCCAAACACAGCATGCCAAACACAGCATGCCAAACACAGCATGCCAAACACAGCATGCCAAATACAGCATGCCAAACACAGCATGCTAAATATAGCATGCCAAACACAGCAT
This sequence comes from Perizoma affinitatum, assembly GCA_961405105.1. Taxonomy (NCBI): domain Eukaryota; kingdom Metazoa; phylum Arthropoda; class Insecta; order Lepidoptera; family Geometridae; genus Perizoma; species Perizoma affinitatum. Next base: position 5,978,654 of record OY560199.1, read on the forward strand.
GCCAAATACAGCATGCCAAACACAACATGCCAAACACAGCATGCCAAATACAGCATGCCAAACACAGTATGCCAAACACAGCATACCAAACACAGCATGCCCAAAACATTACGCCAAACTTTTCCCTAAACTATCTACAAAACCATTTCCATATTTAATATTGTCCATCCTCTGTCGATATTAGACCGAACAACCCCAAAAGAAGAACCCCACTGCTGCAAGTGACATTTAATTTACACTTTATTTTATGGGGGTTTTCGGCTAGGATTAAGTCAAATAAAATCACCCCTTCCATGATGGCGTTGGATTTAATAATATTGATATTTACGATATCGAGTTCCGTGGCCTAAATTTAGGATGAATATTTGACTTTCCAATGTTATTTCATTTCATGTTATCTATTCTGGGAAAACGGAAGACGAATTACGTGACTACGGGTGCAGTCAAGCACAAAATAAGTTAGTTCAAAACTACTCATTGTATATAGCAGCGCCTCCTAGTGACTTGTGGTGATAAAACTAAATGAGAACTTTTTTTCTGAATATCAGTGTGCTTAACCTTGTCTTTCGATACATCAAGATAGACCAAAATATTAGTATACCTAAGATATAAAAAAGAAAAGCATTTCTCTCAACTCACCAAAGTGGAGTTGTCACTCGTAATGAAACTTGGTTATTTCGCGAGTATCCCCATTGCAGCCGCTCACGACTCACCATAAACTCATAGCTTAAGTGAAATACAGCTAGAACATTCTACTTTATATTAAATCAATTCTAGAATTGTAAAGCAAACTTAAAATTAAGCTATTTCCAAGTCTCGAGTTTTATTTGAGTAATATCCACATATTTACGAAAACCATCTTCGTTTTTTTTATAATAATAATAAACATTTATTTCATGCAACAACATAAACAACATTTAAAATGATGGCGTTCAGCTCATAACATAAAAACCTTAGACATACCTTAGATAATAACATACATAATTATAATAACAGATAACATACCACTACTTGTTAACACGTATATTATAAATGGAGTGATCTAGATGTCATTTTTCTAAGCTAGGATGAAATTCAAAGAGAGGGACGCTTCCTCTTGTTTTTATCAAGTAATAAAATGTTAGCTAGCGGTTACGGAATTTGGCTTGCCGACGAAATTTCCTTTCCGTGTTTAAAGTAAAAGACTAAGTATATGGTCCAGTACCATTTTAACGGATCCTTCTTCTTATTTAATGAAATCATAAACATATACCTATGTATACTTAAGAATAATTTCAAACTAATACTAATATAAAATCTGTAAAAAACGGCTAATTACCATTGATTTTCGTAGATTTTCAGTAAAATTTCAAACGCCAGTGCGTTTTATGGTTAATTTTACCTCTTCATCATTAGCAACCGCAACCACGTTTGACAATGGACCGGTGAATACTGCTGCGGTAATAAACCATATTTTAAATATGATATTTAGTTACTGTAGTTTCATTTCTGAAAAACCTGTTTCTTATACAGGATTTACATATCGCAGCTTCATTCCTCTCTTCGACCTCTGTGGCGCAGTGGGCGAAGGCTCGCCTGAGACGCAGAAGGTTGCGGGTTCGATTCCCGCCGCGGGACAAATGTTTGCATCTGCAAATATTTGTCACGGGATCTGGGTGTTTCTATGTATAATATGTATATATTTACAAAAAAAAAGTATATAAGTATTATATCAGTCATGTAGTTACCATAACACAAGCTCTGCTTACTTTGGGGCTAGATGATGCTGTGTGAAAAATATCTAGCATTATTTATTATTTATTATTATTCCGGGATGATAAGACCCAGCTAAGATCATCCGGTACCATGGCACTAGATCAACCGGTCTTTTCCACGGTACGGAACATCTGAATGCTCCTTAAAAGTGTTGTAAACGTGTATACAGCGTGCTTCCTAAGTTTTCCGGGGAGTATCAGTAATTGAATTAACGTAAGAAAACCGTTTTAATGATACGTAGTAAAAATTAATACCTTATCGATAGTGAAACGGAAGGCAAAGTAACTTATATGTCTTCCGCAACTTCAAAAAGTAAATTTGTATTATCGTACATTACAAGGTCAGTAAATTATTTTTAGCCTGTCATAACAACAACAAGCTTATACAACTCGATACCCTGATTTAATTCAACCCTGAAAGAATAACTAGGTTATTGCTTCATGGGGTACCATAAATTTCACGGGAATAGGGTTAATATTCTAATAGCCGGAAAATATGTATGTCACGTTCATAAAAAAGTCGGACATTGAGACGTGAACTAGGTACAGCCATTTTCAGCCTATCCGTCTATCTTACTGATATAGAGCACCCTAGTATTATATTCTGCTAACAGAAAGAAAGAAAGAAAAGAAGAAACGAAGTTAAGAAGGGAAAGGGAAATATTGTTAGAAAAAAAGAAAATAATAGATATTAAACTAATAGCTTATTAACTAAGGCTCGCGTGATTAAAGTATCTTTTAAGTTATCACAAATCAAGATCTTGATAAACATCTACTACCATTAATTCAAATATCATTCTAATTGGTTCAGTTGTTACGAAATTTGTTGGCTACATTAATTTATAATTGATTAGCCTTTGCCCACGGCTTTGCTCGCTTGATATCTAATGCCACGAACTATACCTACATGAGTATACCTTATACGATGGCGATAGTACGGATGTTAAGATACTTATGATTGTTATAGGTGAACTAATTCGGATGCTTGAATTAGCCATAGTTCTATTTCAAATAACGGCGAGCAAAGTCGTTATGTACATGACTACGCCCACGCAAGTTCTTAAAAAAAAAGTATTTTTGGTCGGACATAGTTAAAAAGTAAGCAACTCTAGATCGAAAGACAAAAAAAATCGTCATATGGCACCAGCTTGTTTTTCTCCGAACACTGGATATTGATTTATGCCCACAATAAATCCAAACACAGGATTAATCAGGCTAAGTTTCGTCGGATTGGAAATATGTCGATCGCTGTTGTCGCATAAATCGTTTTCGTAATGAAAAATTACGAAACGAAACAGCCGTTCGGTTTGTGGGCTATATTTTTGGCATATTGCTTTTCAACTTTCAAAAAAAATATTGATAAAACAGGCGTTATCCTATCCTATCCTACTACTATTATAAACGTGAAAGTTTGTGAGGATAGATGTTTGTTACTCTTTCACGCAAAAACTAATGAACGTATGTTGATGAAACTTTACAGTAATATAACTTATACATCAGAATAACACATAGGCTACTTTTAATCCGGGTATTACGCGGGCGAAGCCGTGGGCAAAAGCTAGTTTTACATAAATAAAGCGTATATAAAAATAAACCGACGTAACTCATTGAATTAGTAAGTTGAATTGGGTGGGTTATAGAGCTCGCAGAAACGACAACCTCTGGGGAATAAAGGTTCTTGAATGGTGACAACTAACCGGACGACTCAGTGTTCCTACCACCTGACATACCCCTGTCATCGTAAAGGTTGCAGAATATCGGTGGATGGAGGTTGCCCAAGATCGTTTGTCATGGCATTCTTTGGAAGAGGCCTATATCCAGCCGTGGACCCACAAGCGTTGATGTTACAGTTTTTACAATACACTGAGCATTTTGGATACGAGTTTCTGGCTTTCAAATAGTCAGACTTGTCATGGAATGTTTACTTAGTCATGTATAAAGTACGTTTGAGGTCTGTTAATTAACTATTTAGAGTGTAAAAAGTTACTGAATAAATATAACCATAATTCATATACAAAGTGCTCTAGTTGCCTATCTACCGTCAAATTGGAAGCAATGTTTAACTGTTGAACGCCGAACTGCATTTTATTTGTTTTAGTCTTTATGGTTGCTATTTCATTTGTGTTGTACCGGTCTGTCCATGGCTTACTCCCCTTTACCGTAAAAGCGAGTAAATGCGGTTTATTTGCAGATATTCGGACACTTTTTCAGTGTTAAATTCCACTTCCTGTACTTTTTTTATAATAATAATTATAAGAAAATTTGACTGTAAAATACAGCAGTTTTTGGGAAGAATAAGGAAAAAAGTATTTTTTTTATTCAAAATGGAATATCGTCTCCTTCCGATAAGATCTAAGTTTGGTAACCCGTCTTTTTAACTGCCTGCCGTCAATTATCATTAGAATGATGGGACGGCCGGGCGACTCGTAAATCAATATTAGTGCCTATAAAGGTGAGTGATAACATATATTTTGGTCCTCTCCTCTCTAGTTTGAAACTAGAGATGGAGGATAATCGGGAAATACGCAATATGCATAAAACACGGTAATGGATCTGTTTTCTTCAACTGAATATTATCAAACAGAATGCGAATTCTTAACAAATCTCGTTCGGAAATCGTCGAAGTAAAAAGTTTTTTTATTATACCGATGTAGTCAGTAACATAAAATTCAAACTTTACATTATTACGTCACGATCTTGTAAATTATAGCCCGGAAAAAATAAACAAGTCGTTAAGCTAACATTCCTAAAAACTAGCAAATTACCCGTGACAGAAAGTTTCTAAATTCTAGCAGAGCTGAAAATCATTTCTGTTGGGTAATTAGGTATTTCATAACCAGGTATTAGGTATTTCGATATAATATTGTGTCTGTCTACTCTAGATATTATATCGAAACTTGGACATTATTGTAAGTAAGGATTGTCTTTTGTTTTAGTGCAGAACACTGATACGTACATTCAGCTTCTGGTAATCTACATAAATAATAGTTTCTATAATTTCATGTCTTTTTTATATGATAAATATTACCGTAGAATTTGTAATGACAGTATAATGAATTCAAACGCTGTGTAGCCCCACAAAATTGAAGTTTAATTTAATTATAATAAGGACAAAATACCTTTGCGAAGGACCGGGCTATTGCGATGCAGTCCATGTAGTCGACTTGATGTCCAGAATTTGTGATGTGGCCTGTCTGACCCCTAACACGGTTATCTGGATTTACTCGTATGTAAGTAGGCAAAGCATTGAAGAGAGAAATTTTTCATTGTTTGTTTCGATTTCTCTTTTGCTTCCTACTCCACCTTACTATGATAATATTTTTAAGGCCGGCACACATATTATACATAATTGTATTTAAACTAAAAACACCTCACACTTGGCTTGCGATTGCAGTTACTATTTCTTTCTTTATTGCGTAAAATAAATTGCGAAATAAGGTGGGCTGAGTGCTTAAAACATTTTCTACCTGCATCAAAGCTATTTAAAAAATAAGATTACTTCTCATTAGACTAAATAGTAATTACCAACTGAAATATGAAAAAGTGTTTAGGTATATAACTCAAGCCTTTGGCTTTACCCTAATTGACCTGCTTGACCTAGTGATAAAATGTCATGTAACCATTTATTTTTTAGCCATCTTGATTATTGTAGGTGTGGGTCGCGAAGCTTTTGCAAAAACAGGAATGTACAGTTAAATAAACACGCTCGGATGAAACCTACTCACCGTTATGAATGCTGAATAAATGAACAGAAAATACAACTAACATTAGAATTCTTTGAATTGTTTGAATAATTTAAGTGCTACTCAAGGTTATTTTCGTAAATTCATTGATGTTTTAGCTATGTTTAAGCCAAATTAATAAATTGTATTGGTATTCGTTTTATTCTGTTCACAAATGAGTGTCATAACCAAATTAATCCAGAACAAAGTCATTACATTAAACTCTGGAGTTTAATACTACAGTTTTTGATAAAAGAGGTTGTTTTTATAATTATTGTAATAAGAGGTTGTTTTTATATGTTTATCTGTTTTTTTTAACATCAAGTGTGGTTCTTTGTTCGTTGTATTACAAGTTACAAAGGGACACAATCGATGGAAATAAACGAAGAAGGTTTTGAAATTTTGTAAAAATGGACTTGTGTAAGACTGCCCATTGTGCGTTTCTTTTGTTTTTTGTTATTTTATTATGTTTCTGTTTTTTGTACTGTAAATTAGTTTTATGCACAATAAAGAGGTTATCTATGAGTTTATCTATCTTGTTTCGAGAATCGACGGTAAATAGTGTAACGAATGCTACACATGAGCTTCCCACCAGCTTGGCACGTCTGCCAGACTCCTAAACCGATTACAGTGCTTGCAGAAAATGCATTTAGGTACAACTACTTACAGGCTTTTTAGACCTGCTAGACGTGCCGGGTTAATTCTGAACTGGGATTTCAGAAAGAGCTTCCTTTGAAAATAACTAATAACGCTTTTAAATATGAAAGACTGTTTGTTATTTTCAGTGATTTTATTAAATTTACGTTGACAATGTGAGAAATTTTCTTTACAAAACTAAGAATGTATATAATATTCTTAAATTATAAACCCTGTTTCGTATACGTGTTGCGTATGTTTATAAAATGGTGTTTCAAAAATATTCACAAACAAACTAGCTAGAAACTACAGTAGGGACTAGTTGGTTCATATACGGGTATGTGGCATCTCCTCGCAGGTTTGGCACGTGCATGGCCTAAACTGTTTAATGCCGCTGAAAATTACAATCACTAACTATGTATAAAATAATAGTTTATTTGAATTAAATATAATTTTACATCTGATAACTTATTTACTAGGTTAACGAAAAAAAAACACTAAATAAGTAGTACCAGGTTAGAAGGTAGGTACAGGACAGTTTTCATGTTCTACTTGGCAAATAAGTAATAATGTAATATAATAATAATGTTTGATTGTTCAAAATACATAGGCTATATATATAACATTTATATCTTATCTTATCTAAATCTTGCCATTTATGTAAACATAATGTTATTGTTTATAGAAATAACAAGAAATTCTGTTTCTCGATCCTCAGCGCCTATTACATACTTTGTATAATATCACAAAGTATTCTAATAAAATACCTTGTATCAAAAGCTTACCTGCTAGAAATCGAAGAGACAGTGAAAAACTGCTTTAAAGATGGATATATTCGTATATATAGATATTTTTTTTATCGTGCATAAACATAATTTTACAGATGCCATACAACATACAAACACATACTGAAAATATAATAGAAATGCACAAACTATATAACCTTAGGATGGAGTAAAAGAATGGAACGATATTATTTCCTTACTAAAAGATATAAAGACGTATGGACAATAACTCACACAATACAGACAATACAGAGCTTATCTTGTCCTACTTTACGCTCCCAAACAAAATGATATCCTTCCTAACATTCTTGTTTACTTCCAAATAACGAGAACTGCCGTGTCTTATTCTATACCGAATGTACGACATTTTTCTCCGATTCATTAAATTCGTGATAACCTAATATTCATTTCATTTATGTATATAACAATATCTAGATATGCATATCGCATATCGATATCTCATGATACTTTTCTTATTTTTATAAGGTTGCACAATTTCTTGTCAAATGGAGCAGCGAAAAGATGGAGGGCTAAACTGAGAGGACAATAGGCTTTAGTATAATTAATGACTTGTCTTTTCGCACAAGGGTCTTTTAAACAAAAAAGTTATTTTGCTGTTTATCCTTTCGTTGCTTGTCCGATCGCAAATGGCCAACTACAACTCAACAACAAGTTGTAAAATGAACTAAATTAGTATTTGCTTAGGTACTACTTAATTACCTCATTGTTTGCATTGCTGTGTTCCGGTTTGAAGAGTATGATTGTCGGGAAATTACTGACATATAAACACCTTTAACCCGCCATGTCTCAGGGTCGGTAACGCGCGAGTGATACCTCTGTTGCAAGCGTCCATAGGTAACGACAATCGCTTACCAAAAGATGCGCCGTATGATTGTTTCCACTTAAGTTGTTTAGTTGAAATATCAAAACGAACTTAATATAAAAAAAAATCTGTGCGGCTTGACCAACCAAAACTACGGGCGTCGATTGATAAAATAATTAAAGCTCGTTATCCGAAACAAGCGAGGCGATGTCGATCTGTATACCGATCGGTAAGCGGCGTAATGTCCGATATTAGCGAATCATTACGTGTATCTGTAATTGTGTTGTGTTTGATTCCATTAATGCGAATTTAGCACAACAAGGTATTGGCATTGGCTCGCCTCGCATCGGAATCTAATTTGCATCGGCATTATTTCCTTTATTTGATATGATGAGGACGGCGGTATTTGTAATATCACGTAGGTACAGTTCGGTAAAAAGTTGGTACCAAAACAAAGGTTTATATTTTCGTACATTTCTATCAGAACATAACATGATCAAAAACTTTGGTAGAACAATCTCCCAAGCGGTGTTAAATAAGTTTTTATGACTATTGGTATCTTTTAATTTAAGTGCAAAATATAAGTTACTCTAAAGATTGAGCCAAGAGATATCTCTTAAAACGAGTTTAGTTTTTGTTGTGTGCTTGCAGTTGATTTGATTTGATCCATTTATAAAACTTTGTCTCGTCGTATCGCAGTACGTTTTCAAACAGGAGTTTTTTTCACAGAAGTTCGTCATTATCAAAGCACGTTTCCGCTACAGTTCATACGGTAGATGTGCCTTCATCATTATGGAACAGTGTCATCTCTGCAAGTCAAAGCATTGTTGCAAACAACAGGAATCTCCAACTTTTGTTGCAAAAGCAGATTTATTTTCCACATTTACGACGACAAATTGAAGGATAACATAAGAATTGATTTAAAAAAATATCGTAGAATATAAATACGACTATACCACGTACTTTACTATTCTCCTGCTGACGTTTCGTTGACTGTTTAGAGGTCCTTCCTCATGAGCACCGTCCGCGACCACGCTCGACGGTCGTGAGACGGGAACGGGGAGTACGTGGTATAGTCGTAATTATATTCTACAATGATACCAAACCACGATAATTTTAATTCCATAAAAAAATATTATTTCTGAAGTCTTTATAAATTCAAGGTCACTCAATAATTTATGTCAGGTTTATTTTTTTATGCAACTTAAAACAAGCATATAGACCACCTTTTCGAAAGCGGTTACCGTAATCTAATGGATGCTTGCAATACCAGAGTTATCACTCCGGCGTTACTGACCCTCAGACATAACGAGTGAAAAACCTCATGTGTCTGGAATTTTACCGGCATTCCTACCCTTTAAACCGAAAAACAGCAATGCGAGCATTACTGCTTGGCGGTAAAACATGGTACTACTTCCCCGGACGAGCTCTTCACAAGGAGCTCCATAAGTTCTATAAATGCGGTAAACAAAATATCAAGCTTACCTGAATATTGTATGATATAAAAATGATGTGTGGAATACCACATTGCAGAGTAAATGCACGATAACATCTAACTTATATTTTCCGTCGAGACACACCATTTCATTTTTATCCATTAGCAGCGCGATACAACGAGACAGCCAGAAGCTGAGTAGAACTTTGAAATCATATCCTAGAGTTTATTTTACACACACACACACGCTCACGACTGTCTTCCCCATAGTGGACATCCTCAGATACATACTCAGTAAGTAGATCATTGAGGATACCAAGTAGGGGGTATTCAGAGGCACGTCCAAACATTACATTTGGTACATGCCCGCGTTTTGCAAGTAGTAAGCATTCCACGTGACAGGTTGCAAGCCCATCGCTTTAAATCAAATCTTTTATTGTTTGTGAATTTATTAATTGTGTTACATCAAGGTGGTAAATTAAAAACTATTTGTATCACTAAATTCTGCCCTTAGGCTTACAAACATTGAATTAAATTAGGTAAAATTTACATAGGTACAGAAAATAACATATAAAATGTCAATCTATACACAAAAACACAAAACCTTTATAATAATAAGAATTATTTATTTGATTTCGGATAACATGATCCATATTTATAGAACAGTATGAAAATAAAATATAAAAATGACAAATTACAGCATAGTCACAAAAACTCATCCACTATGCAATACGCTTTAATTGTCTGTGAAAATTAGGTAATGTTCCCATGTTGATATTAATCCAGCTAGTTTCTACCAGGGTGTACAAACATTTGCTCGTGTCCCCCGGCCTGAGGAAAGCCGAAGGGTTCTCTGGGTCTCAACAATCAAAACCACTTACAAAGTGGTAGTGTATGGTGGCATACCGACTACAAACCCATCGATATCGATATTTGTTGGGCAGCCGCACAAAATGTCGTCACCTGCAGTGCTATATGAACGCTACTTGGATACGGCCATCTTATGACACTACCTCTGCCACCTCTACGGCGATTCTTGCGATTCATTATCGAATCTCTACTAAGTTCACCTATGTACTTGTTTTATCTCATGCATTAAAGCATTTTCTATCCATCTATATATTTTACAAGCAAATGTTTGAAACCGCAATGGTAAAAACCATCGTCTATAGCAGTGCCCTCTAGTGTCAATAAAACCTTAAAACCATGCTTGAAGTCATACAAAATGATTTAAAAAAGGTATTTTAATCGAACAAGCCGTTTCATAGATAAATCGCAAACAAACACTTACGGTAAACGCATATACGTGCTCCTTAGGTCGTAAGTAAATAATATCATAAACTCTACCAGAATGGTAAAAGAATACCTGAAGGCAAATATCGCTATGTCGCTATATAAAAACGGTAATTCTTCGATTCTACAATGTGGACGGTAAACAACGCTTGTTTTCAGCGTAAGCGGTTTAACTCGGCGGCAGGTGGTGAAAGTAGACAGGCGAGGTTCGGAGAGTGGAAATGTTCGTATAGGAATTGGCGTCTAACTCTGTATCTACTTTTGAGCTTTAAGAGGATTTATCAAGAGTCACTTTTCATACAAAAGTACTTGGTGCCTAGGAACGTGTGTTTTTATAGTCTTGATTTCCTCTAGATAAAAATTATAAAAGGCCGTTGCTGCCTTTTGGAAAAAAATATAATGGTTGTAGTGTGGCGTCAGGGCTATTTAGATGATTATTGTGTTAAAAAAAATATTATGTGTTAATGAAACTTTACAAAATTAAAAGACTCCGGAGTGATTTTTAAATATCTTTTATCATTATACAAATATTGCGGATTGTCTCCTAGACATGTGGTGATTAAATCTATCTAAGAACCCACCTTTAAGTCATACAACTTGACTTTGATTTTTCTAACTCAGTTAATGCAATTTTTTTTCTTTTTAAATCGGTAACGTGAGTCCTTTCAGCATTTTATTAGTATTGAGTATTACTGTCATGCCATTTATACGCTCACATCTCAAATAAATACCCTGTATAAGTCGACAGGCGGGTCTCTCTACTGAGCAGATAAGGTGATGGCTCTTTAAATATCTATCTAGGAACTCACTTGCACATCACCTGTCGTCTAATCACATAGGTAGACATACGACGTAACCTCGCGACGTAATCTCAGCTTTTAGTTTGCCACATAACATCGCAAGAGTATGCTTTTAGCGTTCCAGGACGTAGCATTAACTCATTGCACAGTGTCTCAACTTTAGTAGAGTATTTAATTCTGTCTGCGCACTCAAACATAATACGTTAGAACATCTATGAATATCTGAAACTTCAAAAAACTATTTAGAATTTCCACTTACGAGACAATTTAGCCGTTACTTAACAGTCGACACAAAAAACCGAAACCCCGACTTGTATTCTCATATATACGCTCCTAATGGTGTGTGACATAAGAACCTTTCTTAAAGTCATACTAAAAGATTACAATAAACTGGATGACAATCAGTTCAGGCATTTCAAAGATTAATAGTAACAAAAAACAAACAACCTCTTACCAAAAAACACATATATGCCTCATGTCGTAGAAAAAAAACTATTAGTTTTTTTGACCATAGAATATATTTTACGTACAGTAGCACAGTACATTGCGGTACTACGTTAGTTATACTATGTCTTTAAACGATCCTCGGTAAGAAGTAACTAGGCAACTGGCGTTCATTTCAACAAAGTTTACTTACTTCGACCCAGCAGTGTCGTCATAATTTAGTAATACCTGATAAATTTAACTCTTGGACGTTTAAAAGTCTTTCATTTCAAAGGAACTCGAACTACGCTGGCACGATACCAACTCCCAAGAAAATTTAACTTTTGTTACCTGCAAAAATTTGTCAAAGACATTGCACTTTTGTTCATTTTATTACATCTTTTTCGTTTTTGTCTGAATCTAGGTACTATGAGTGCACCGGCCCAAGGCGTTATCTCTCACGAAATATTGAACAAAGAAAAAACGAACAAGATATTTTCCTTGTTTATGTTCAAAAGAGGTCAGCCTAAAGTGCCATTAAATAAAGCAGGAGATAGCGAATATGCCATCATTGCCCGGAATTTACCACGTGAATAGAACCTCTATTTCGCTAAAGATATGGTCATGTTTATTGTGCGATGGTCGGAACTACGAGTATGTAAAATAATAACCCAGTAAATAATACAAATAGGTGCGTTATCTACATCAGATAGGTGGTGTAATAAAGTTAATGTGATAGGTATGAGCGACTAGGGCACCAGGACCGACTTTGTTTTTTGCCCTGCGGATAACTCTTGATTTATGCTTCTCCTGCCTGGAATATGATTACCCACTACGTGCCGGAAGTGCCCTTAATGGATATAAACGTTGTATTTAACCGGCATTCCAGTAAACATAGCGTTTTTTCAACACTCTGTTGAAGCATTTATAGGAACGTTATGGGCTTGGTTATTCGTATATAGTAAGTTCGCGTTTATTATTATACCTTATGATTAGGAAAAGTATAGTAGGTATACACTTGCAAAATGATCTACTTATTGTAAGGTATCAAGGTGTTAGTAGTAGGTATATTTGTAACAAGACGGTATGCAATGACTATATTAGAGGTAATTAAATTAAACTAATTAATCGCGATATTTTATTTTTATTATATTTTATTCCTAACCTTAAACATTAAATTAATCCTACTATCCTATCCTATCCTATCCTATCCTATCCTATCCTATCCTACCCTACTATGTTTGTTACTCTTTCACGCAAAAACTACTGAACGGATTTTTATGAAACTTTACAGTAATATAGCTTATACATCAGAATAATATATAGGCTACTTTTTATCCGGGTTCCACGTGGGCGAAGCCGTGGGCAAATGCTAGTAAATAAGTAATGCTGGACATTTTTAACGCAGCATCACTTAGCCCCAAACTAAGAAGAGCTTGTATTATGGGAACTACATGACTAATACAAACAAAACAAAACAAACACGCTCACGACTGTCTTCCCCATGGTGGATATCCTCAGATACATACTCAGTAAGTAGATCTTTGAGGATACCTCCGGATCAGAAGTCAGAGTATCGCCGTGTTGACACTAGGCCAACACGGCTACATGACTGATACATACTATTTATATCATTTTTTTGTAAATACAAACATAATTAAGGCTGCGGCGCTTTGCGCTCTCAACTTCAATTCGAGGCGCGTCGGCCGAATATAGCTATCTCTTTTTGTCTGATGCAGGTGCGCATCAAAAAGCGTGATAGCAATATTAGCCGTTTGGAATTTGTCATAAATTTGGTGGTGTTCCGTAATACCAAAAATGATGACTGAAAACTTGTTGTATTTTTCACATCGTGTTGTTATTCTGTAACTAGACAATATAATCTATGTACCTAATATAACGATACGAAAGACATTGTTGTTTTTAATACGAAACAAATAAGATGAAAACATATCATTTATGACGTAAAAATATCCAAAATGCGATTCGTTTACATTTCATTTTAGGTAAGTATTTTGAAAAAATATTTATCAAGGTACCTAGATAAATACTATTCGAATACAAATAATAGCATAATATGGTGGAAATAAGCTTTAATTACAAATGATTTTGGTATTACGTTTGTATGGGCAATTTATCCGACGTGGGCCTCTTAACACCCAGACTCGAGAAAAATATTTGCAGATCATTCAAAAATGTATCCCGTGGCGGTAATTGTACCCGCAACCTTATTTTATATTTATCATGTTAAAAGCCTTGAAACATTCGTACCAAACAAAACAGAATTTATAAGGATTTAGAAGTCGTAACTATTATTTTTATAATTCAACTTTATGTAGAACCCTCTTCGTTAACTATAAAATATGTCTCCTTCTCCTCTCTCCCACATAACTTTTTCTGTAAGGCATCGTTTGTTATCTTAATTATTAGGACTGGAGGCTTCTTATGAAGAAAAATGTTTTCTGCAGTGGTACTGGTCTGAAGCACGAGATTTTGCCTGCCAGTAAGCTTAGAGTTTCCATATTTATATTCTTTCCTAATTTAAGGCCTTCCTAAGGACTCGATCTAAATAGTTCTAAGAATGCCGAACAATCGCGGCTAACGCTGTGACTATGCTACGATCATATAGAGACGTCAACTTATAAATTACGTGAATTTAAGTTTTAAATCGAATTTGCGCCGATTTCTCGCGCGCGTCTATGTCTAGAAGGATCAGGCAAAAAACAAAACATGCTTTTGTTTTTGATGATCCTTTGTTCGGTATTACTGAGATGCCAATCGAACAAAGTGAACTCATGAAGAGTATTAGTCAAAAAATGTATACAAAAAGTAATTAATAATTTATAGTGAAATAGATGTAACCTAAAAACAATAACTTATTGTTTTAGGTCATCATAGTTGTAAACAGCCTGTAGAAGTCCACTGCTGCACGCAGGGCCTCACCCAAGAATGCTAAGATCTACGATCTTAGGCCACTTTAATTGAACATAAAACATAAAAGACATGAACCAGCTATAATATGCAAGTTAAATAATAAAAGTATTTGAGGAAAAAAAACAGTATTATATGTATATCAGTTTGAGAGTCCAACTCAGCACTGAAATGTCTGACATGGTTAACTGAATCCGACTATTATCCGTTTACCCTATCCTGTACCCAACGAAATCACGTGATTAGGATATGATTCTCATACGTACGTGCCTGGCTTTGCTTTCCCCGGCTTATGTTATTTAGGACAGAGGTATTCTTGCTGCAAGAACTTTAAGCGAGTCAACTACAAACAAAGGATGCACGACTCACGCACACAATCATCTCATACAATATAAAAAGAGTATCTAGAATAAAAATAAAAATAAAATTTAATGAACAGGTTATTGTGTAAGTTTAGGTTTCTAGGTGCTAACTTACTGTTTGTTTTAGGTCCAATTCAAAATAAATACAGATTAAGCACCTTCACCTACCATGCTAGTTTAAAACTGTGTTTGGGCAAGACAGACTCTCTTATTATAATAGGTTGGGGAAAAAGTTTCTTCGCATTTTTTAAGAAAATTCAAAACATTTTTTAATATAGTTTATTTACATTTAACTAAAGTATGTAGGTACCATTTTGTTCGATAACTTTTTGCCATTTTGTAGGCAGGGACATGATCCCATTGCTATAAAAACTTTGGGGCTTCTGTTCAAAATACCGCGACAAGTGGTTTTGGCAGTCCTCTCGTGATGTTAACCTGACACTGCCTAAAGAATTCTGAAGAGACCGAAACAGGTGGAAATCTGAAGGTGCAAGGTCAGGACTATACGGCGGATGCATTAACACATCCCAGCCAAACTCTCTTAATTTTTGCTGAGTGGCTAAAGATGTGTGAGGTCTAGCGTTATCATGATGAAAAACCACACCCCTTCTGTTGATTAACTCCGGCCGCTTTCTCTCAACTTCTTGTTTTAATCTCATCAGTTGTTCGCAGTAGAGTTCAGAATCGATGGTCCTGCCTGGTGGTAACAGCTCATAATGAATAATGCCCTTCCAATCCCACCACACACACAGCATCACCTTGTTGCGAGTTAACCCGGGTTTCGCCACAGTCTGTGAAGCCTGACCGGCCTTTGACCACGACCTTTTTCGCACGTTCTTGTCGTACGTGATCCACTTTTCATCACCAGTTATCAGCTTCTTCAAAAATGGTTCGGTTTCATTACGTCGTAATAAAGAATCACAAATGAGAACACGGTTCATTAGGTTTCTTTCAGTGAGCTCGTGAGGTACCCAAATATCGAGCTTTTTTGTGTACCCAGTTTTTTTCAAATGCGCCAAAACTGTTTTGTGGTCAATTCCCAGTTCTTCAGCTACGTCGTAACTACTGATATGCCGATCTTGCTCCACTTTTTCAAAAATGGCATCCATTTTATCCGTAATAGGGCGACCAGAGCGACGTGCATCTTTGACATCAAAATTTCCGGATTGAAAACGCTTAAACCAAATTTGTGCTACTCTCACAGACACTGCACTAGGTCCATAAACATCGCAAATTTTTTTCGCGGCTTGCGTTGCATTTTTACCTTTTTTGTAGTAAAATTTTAAAATGTATCGAATTTCTTCATTAGATTCACTCATCTTGACAGTACGAAAAACAAATAAAAATCACACATTTTCCTAATTTGAATTTGGAATTATCTTCTTTAAAATTTAAACTTTTAATGATACCAAAACCAGCCAGATACAAATAGTATAGCCAAAGAGATTTTATTACAAGTTCATACATACAATAATGCGAAAAGACTTTTTCCCCAACCTAATAGAACCGGATATAAATTTGTAGTGAATTAGATGTAACCTAAATAACAAAAACTCATTGTTTTAGGTTTTACAAAAACTCATTCTACAGGCTGTATAAACAGCCTGTAGAAGTACACTGCTGCACGCAGGCTTCCCCCAAAGAATGCTAAGATGAACGATCTTGGGCCACTTCAATTGTTTCCGTGCTAGTTTCAAACTGTGTTTGGGCAAGACAGACCCCCGTAATATAGAACCGGATGGTAAAGCGTAAACCAAATACAGTAAAGTGGACACTGAACTTTATAATTTGCGACCAACGTAAAGTACTGGCGGTTATTTAACGAATGTGTTTGTATGGGGTCGTGTTTCGCGTTGTTTTCGAGGGAACCACTGACGCGCACTGAATATAATAGCAATAATCATTCGTTATAATATGTGAGAGTTTATAGGCTTTGTGTCATGTAGGATTGGATTGGTTCTAGACATTGACATTTATTGGTATTCGGCTTTATTTTGAGCCCGTTATTTTGGCTTTGCTATTTTGTGAAGGCCACTTGAAACCTCTATGTCAATTCCAATTTTCAATTATTTCAATTGGACTCGACAGTGGTCCTGAAAATAGATATAAACATTTGGAAAAAGCCCGCATTTACGTTTCGCCGACGTCCACCCGATTTATGCAAGGCTTAAGCCCAATTGAGTTATTCAACTAGCTTAACAGGCTTTCCCATGTTTAAAAATATACGTGGCTTTGAATAAAACCCCAAATTCAAATAGTGCACGTAACATTTTCGTCATCAATCTTGCAGAGTAGGCTGACAAATCGTATTTTTTTTTATCTAGCTTACATGATCTTCGATTCTGCTCCCGAAGCCTATATCGCATTTTCATGAGAACATAAAATAGCCGAGTCTACACGTACGCAGCTGCATAAATTGACATAAAATTTAAGGCATCGGCTGTATCGCTCGTGTCATAAAAACTGAGAAGACGAACGAACCGCCCCTTAGAAACAAGTTGTGTCAGAAGGCGGAATTTTCTTGTATTTTCCTCAGGCGCTAACAAGGGATCTCTACATGACTGGAATATTTTTGTCACCAATTTTCTCAGACGAACGGTTTAACGCCGAAAAGTTAGGTAGCCTCATCTTAGGCCTTGAGTCTTGTTAGTTGCAGGATATATTCCTGTATATATTCTGGAAGTTTTCTGTACTTTGTAAATCAGCTACGGCTAAAGGCTTGGATACCCACATTATTCTGTAAATTTCTGATAAAATTGTATAATCGCTTATGCTTGACCTCTTCAATAATAAACGCTTATACTACTTTATTTCACTCTTAATTCTTACATAGATAAAGATATTGAGTAAGATATACAATTTTTTTTTATTTCTTTTAGTTTTTTTCTGGAGTTCTTACTTCAAACTTCTTAGTTTCGTTCGATATTCGAAGAACCCGACTACCCGATATGAATCAGGCCAGATCGCAACCATAACAGTTACTCGAAATATTCTTCGATAGATCGCCGGGACGGGCTGGTTGAGGCCTATATATCACTTAAAACGACAGAGCATAAATCTATGGGGTTGTCTGCTCGTTATTTGCAGTCGCCACGTGAGCCGCTGGTTTCGGGTGAATATTAACGGTATCGCCAATTTTCCACAAGCTTAGTTGCGTCGCAATTTCTCGCCAATTGAACAATCGTATCGGGGTAGGCGGCTCATGGCTCGGGTGTCGATAGGATTAACTGTCGCGCCACGCTTAAAAAACGTTTACAAGATTCCGCCGCCGCAACGAGACTTACGGCTGATTTGGTTTGACTTATCTACGGTCTGCGGCGATAGGTTAAACTTGGCTTGGAAGGCATCGAGTTAAAGTAACCTATTTATATCCAACTATTTAGATATAGTTACTTTTTTATATCTATCAATGTTCAAAATACGAACTTAAAATCGTTATAAGTTAGGTTAAATTTCTTCTCTGTTAGTCTCTGTTCTCTTTTAGAGTCTTCTATACTAGACGATCTTCGTGGTTCTGCGGACGAGAATGCGGATAAAACCCAAAAGGTATAAGTTTGATTCCCGCTGGATAACGAAATGTTTGCTTGGACTGTAAATATTTGTTGTGGTACCACGATACTCGTAGTTCCTGATACCCATGAGACAGGGAATCCTAGTAAAGGCTATGTGTGTAACTGAGCCGTACCTACGAGTATGTGTTATTATTCTAAGCAAATCTCTGAGGAAAATCCCAATTCACGATCATAGCTTGAACTTCCAATCAAACAATGTAACAACATCAATATTTACGAAATACACACAACACGATACTACATGTCTGAACATATTGTGCCATGTTTATTTTATGGTAGATGTTGTGTTACTGTTGTCTTTATTCGTTAAGATGTAGAAAATGAATAGGAAATTATAGATTTCTTAAAATCATGTTTCAAACGGAGGTACTTTGGGACAGTGATTGAAAAGAGTTGATGAACTTTACTTTTTAAACGAGTTCATAAAAAAGAGAGAGGAAAATTCTCAATTGGGCAGTATTTTTTTATCGTGTGTATATGTTACTTGATATATTCGCCAATTTTTAACCGATTTTGATGATTATTTTATTGTTGTATAGAGAAAAGTTTTATTCCTGAGGGATTGCTATTTTCCCAAAAAACATAACTATTATTATATGGAATCACGTCTAGTCAAAAAAAATTGTCGGCGATTTTACTTTTGTTTTTTATTCGAAAGACTGTCATTCCGAGTGACATAATGAGTAAAATAACGTAAACATGGGCGAATATTACGATTTAATCATTATCGTGTACCATAGCGGCCGGTAGGATCTCTCGCCATTCTAGCCTTAATGATATCATACGCCGGGTTTTTACCAGCGTCAACTTTCCAGCTGTTCTCAAACCGAATGGTCTACTACGTGACGATGGTAAGCGGCCTGACGGTATGACCCGTGTCCCTTGGGAGAAGGGAAGGCCTTTGGTATGGGACGCCACATGCGTAGATACCCTAGCACCATCTCATCTGTCGGGGACATCAGTTAGAGCCGGTGCAGCGGCTGATTCGGCCGAGGATATCAAGAGGCGCAAATAGAAGTCTCAGAGCTTACTTATTTGAGCCTTTTGGGGTTGAGACTCTGGGTCCATGGGGAACCGGGGCCTTTCGCGTTTTCTAAATTCTTTCAGAGTGACTGGTCGAAGCGACGTTGCCAAAAGAGAGCTAGCTCTTATCTGGGTCAACGCATTAGCAATGCCATTCAGCGTGGCAATGCAGCCAGTATTTTGGGACCGCTTCTGCCTTCTGTAGCTCGTTAGCGACGGTCTTTAGATAGCTTGCTATTTCATATTTATTTTTTTGTATATACCTACTTGTACATAGTTGTTATTGTTCTATTATTATCAACCAACTTCAAAAAAGGAGGAGGTTCTCAATTCGTATGTTTAATTTTTTTACGTTTAGTTTGTGCAATATCTTCTCTTTTCTTTTGTTTTATATACCTCAAGTGTTTACTACTAAATGTATATGGAACCACTACAATACATTCTATTAAAAAAACTCCAAAGGGTGACTTTCTAACTCC
The DNA here is from genome assembly GCA_961405105.1 of Perizoma affinitatum. Classification (NCBI taxonomy): domain Eukaryota; kingdom Metazoa; phylum Arthropoda; class Insecta; order Lepidoptera; family Geometridae; genus Perizoma; species Perizoma affinitatum. The sequence continues at coordinate 5,998,692 of OY560199.1, forward strand.
CTTTTTTTATTATTACTGAACTTTCTAGCTGTCAAGCAAAAGGTGATACTTTCGTCTGACAGACTTATTAAATTGTGACACTGTATATGGTCGGAGTAAAGTTCAAAGCAAGGATGCAAATTGTTTCTATTCATTTAACTCTATAATTGCAAATGAAAAATGGTTTCCATAATCTGAAAGGAACTTAAAATCGACACCATTATTTAAAATGTCCATATGCATTACGTGGATACAACGGCTGGTCTTGAAAGCTGCATGTCGGGAATGGCTTTGATCCTGTGAACTTTCCTCTGCACAAAGTACCTCATTCATTGTAGGTTCTATATTGAATATTTAATGTGGAGTGTTAGCGACAAAAAAAATGATTTCCTTTAGTAAGGTACCTAGAACTCTTTTTTTTATTTATATGTTTTGGTTTTATTGATAAAAAGAGTTTTTTCTTGGGAAGAACGGGCTGTCAAGGCAGTTAATTGTAGTGTAATTTTCAGACTGGCGAAGGGGAGAGGCCGCGGCCCGAGTAGCGTAACACCGAGTTTACCGACTCAATCTTTCCAGCAAGATTATAGGAACACAATAATTATGTAGTCTGCTATTCATTCACTAAAAATCCGTTTATATCCTAATCACTTCAGCGTGAACTATTGACGAATGAACAAAGCCTGTAAACATATTAATTTTATTGTTTTTTAACGTGTAATTCTCCATTAATAAATCCCTTATCGATCGCAGTGCATTCTAATGATTTGTGGCACCTATTTAAAACCGTTGAAGACAAACAATCCGATTGCAAAAACTCTCATTACAACACGATAACCGTTTCGGAGATAAATCACAACAGATAAGCAAACAATGTTTTATAGCAAACGCATAGTCACGGGTAAAATCATTGAAAAGTACTTAGACTTTTTTATAATGTCCTTTAAGACGTCTTGAATGCTCATACTCTCATTATTGCGAACATTTAACTTATTTGCTTAGTTATTCCCCTCGTATCCAGCAGCCGATATTGCACTGCCGCAGGGTAGTGCATTCAATTTAGCAGGTTGTCATTTGCACGCACGGGCACACACGCCGCCAGACCACACGGGGTGTTATTCAGAACAGCAACAATTACCCCCGTGCTTCTGATTCCTAGCTGAATGTACGCTGCATGAACTTGCGGAATGTGAATCATGACAAAAATGGAATGGAAAAGGAATTTCGTTAGCAGTTTGATTTTGTTTAGACAGTTTGGTGGGAGCCATGCGCAAGGATAAAGTTTTAAATTACTGTTTTTCTTTGTTTAAGTTGTTGTCTGACAGGATTAGGGGTTATATGCATTGAATAGTTTCATATATCTTTTCGCTATTTAGATTATAAATACATTAACTATAAGCATCATACATACGCTCAAGGTCGCGTAGAAAACTATAGAAATAACTATGCTCGGAGTTTTAAATACGTGATAATATTTGAAACGAGGATAGACGTACCTACTAAATTCATATATATTCTCATTATTTTAATAATTCTGTGCGATTATAATTAAAAAGAACCTCTTACTATTAACGGTTTTTTTATTATACATTTCTATGACTTCAAGGATGGTTTTTACTCGTAGGCAGGTTTCATTGCCACTAGGTGAAGGAAAACACAACACAGATTTGAAAATTCAACAAAAATGAACTTGTGAAGCTTATTGATCAATCAAGCTGAGTGGTTGATTAACGATTCTACGTAATTGTAATGATCGAATACACTACATTACAGGGATTTCCCAGGAGTGAGTGAGTGAGTGAGTGAGTGAGTGAGTGAGTGAGTGAGTGAGAATCTCATTAGCAGTCCACATCTGCGTATGACAGATGACTGATTCTGTAACGAACCTACACTGGTTATTGCTTTTTCCCAATTTCTGTATTAATTGGTAGCTAGATTCAATATTTAAGAAAATCGAATCAATTTACCGAAATAATTAACAGGTTCACTTCATGCTCGTGATTCTCACTTTTGAAAGAGCATGTTTGTTTGTATTTATCTCTGAAAGAGCTTATCCGATTGAAATACCAATCGATTTTTATATTTTCAAAGATGGTTCTTAGATTTTCGGCGACCTCTCTGGCGCAGTGGGCGAAAGCCCGCCTAAGACACAGAAAGTCGCAGGATCGATTCCCGCCGCGAGACCAATGTTTGTATGATCTGCAAATATTTGTCTCGGGTCTGGGTGTTTTCTATGCATAATATGTATTACAAAATAAGTAAATAAGTAGCATAACAGCCATGTAGTTCCCATAAAACAAGCTCTGCTTAGTTTGGGGCTAGATGATGCTGTGTGAATTTTTTTTTTAATCGCCATAAGTCGAAAGGGTGCGCTGCGATAAACGGTTGAAATAACGTCGAGGGTTTCAACGTTTGTCCGAAATTTACTTCTAAGGCATTGGACAGAATTAGGCAAGACTTAAAACCTCAGACGTATATTTTTATCATCAAATAAAGTGAAATATGAAGATAAAATCTAAATAGATTAAATAATCTCCATTTTAGCCTTTCCATCCATAGTTTGTCTGGAAGAGATCGCTTTTAGAAATAAGATCTCCCATTTTACCATTTATGTTTATGAATTCATGTTCATTGTATTTTGCTTTGGTGTGCAATAAAGAGTTTATCTATCTATCTAAAAAACATATTTGAAGACAAAAGCAAATAACATTTAGTTATGACCTTCGGTGATAAATGGTAATCGATAGACAAACAACCTCTTGTGCCAAAGGCATATACAGTCTTCTTACGATGCGGGTAAAAAAAACATATTACTTGACTTCATCTTAGCTTAAACTTATTGCAGATGGTAAAAACCATATGACTTTCGTGGTAGTAGAACTAGGTATTTTTCTAAAAGTTTGTCCACTCGAAAATGACCTGTCCTATGATTTTCGCCTTTCGGCTTCATAGGGTCGTAGCTTGATGTTTAATAGCCTATTACCTTCCTCAAGAATTGGACTATCAAATGCAAAAGGTTTTTTTATTATCCAACTGGTAATTCCACAATTAGCGCGGTCAAACAAACACTTCAGCTTCATATATTAGCATTGAAGTATAAATATCATCTGACCTGGCTGGTTGTCATCTGATCTATGATCATCTCGTGGCCACCACGTGGTCACTGCATTCGTCCATCTACCATCTTCCCACCTTGCCAAGTGCCATAGTCTATACCTTTTTTAATTAATAGTCTGTAACTTTTTTAAAGGTACTCACCTATAACTCTCAAGAAAACTAATACTGAGTAGGCAGAACGACATTGAGTGATTATGTTTTACAGACTTGGAATTATATGTAAGTTGATTAAGTGAACGCCTACACTATATATTTGTAGACTTACGAAGCTGTAGTACGCAATAATATATTGCTTTATAATTTTTCAACTAATATGATAGTTTTTAGATTTCCAATCCAAAGGTCATAAGTTTAACGGGTCTTTATCGCGTTTACCATTTTTATTATATTCCTGATGATTCGACTGTATTGCAACAGCCGTGGTTAAACTTATAATTATGTTATATAATCGCGAAAGTTTAAAAGGTACTGTCATAAGTTTGAACCCGGTCAAAACACTCATACACACTCACTCTGATTTGAACACCCAAGCGTATGAAAACAAACATGTTAAAAAGAAAAGTGAATAAAAACATTGAAGCTAAAGTTCAAGTCGTTATTGATAAGTGTTCCCAATAAGCGGCGATGGACTTGCAATTATGCAAAACAAGGCATACGCCACCTCATACTAAGTATCCTCACGGATCTGCGGATCGTAGTATGAATCTATCGAAGATCTCCATAATGAGGACAGTCGTGTAAAATACGTTTATCTCCTTTAATTTTCTTACAGTTTCCAAGAAAAAGCTTTTAAAAATGAATCCACGTTATAAACCTTATCAAAAAATCCAGGATATACATACTGAAATAACTTACAAAACCGTTTTCAATGCAACAGAGTGCATTAACATTGACTTGAAACGTCCACGATTGAACCTCTGCAAATAGTGAATCTTCAAATACAAATTCCATTTATCTACAAGAACTCAGCAGACAAGAATACGTACATGAATATGAATATTCCGCTGCAGTACATTGCTGTCGCATATTATATTCGAGATAACAAGGTTCGTCAGCGAAACGCGACGGCGGATGGCGGAGTGCGACCGATTTCTGCAAACTCTACGACCGCCGCTCCTTGTCTCGGCACTAGCGTAAATCACGATCCGATTATTCCACACATGCACATTGCCGATACAACACTTCCCCGTTCTGACTGTGAAGCTCTGCGTCAAAGTTTCAGTCACACATAAACCTAAACTCAAAAGGTAACTATATAAACACTAAGCAGAACCGATTCCCACTTAGTTTTAAAGCCGTGTTACTTACGAGGTTCCCAGCTCCAAATCCGGATCCGAGCGTACAATCCTAGATATAAATAAGGTAGAAGTTTCTGAAATAAGGTGGCATCGCACACTTGTTTCTTTCGCCTCAGGGATACGGGAAAAAGAAATGTGCGAAGGCCGACGGTTTCCCGGTACGGATGCATATGCACGGCTAGATGCGAGAACAGCGCAAATCTCTTGTTCGAAATGAAGTTACGGATTCGCTCAGGATTTGTGTTTTATATTTTCCCCGAGGCATGTGACGCGCGAAAAACTTTGTAAATAGTTTAGTGATACTTTTTTCCGGACGATATTTCTTTCTGGAGCGGGGAAACTTAAAAACACGGGGCCTAGACACTCTTTGGAGATGGCCTGTGCCAAGCATTTTATATATACTTGCTGTTAATGCAGATGATTCCTAGATGCAGCCTGCTAGTACAGGTACACTTAAAATGAACGTGTTTAAAAATCCTATCAAGTACCACCGAGGCAGTACTTAAACGTTCTCTTGGAGTTATTTTGTGTCTCCTTCGCCCTAAGTATGACTCATCCTAGTACTCGATAGGTAGGGTTGTCGAATAGTACACCCACCCTCTACTTAATAACACTAGCAACATGACTATGGAAATGCCACAAAGTTACTCTTTTGCAAGGCTTGGCAATTTCCAAACTAGTACATACTACGACGAAATCTGCGGTGCAGTGGGCCGTTCCGTCGCGGGACAAATGTTTGTATGATCTGCAAATATTTCTCTCGGGTCTGGGTGTTCTATGTATAATAGATATATGTATGTATGTATTAAAAAAATGAATACATGTAGTTTATCAGTCATGTAGTTCCCATAATACAAGCTCTGCTTAGTTTGGGGCTAGATGAATGATGTTGTGTAAAGTTTCAGTGGACAGTGTTCTAGCATTATTTATTTTATTTATTTCTAGAATATCTGAATGTTTTTATCGCAAATTTAATTTTTGCGCTTTTTCAAGTTTTAGAAGGTTTAGGTCGGTGCTAGTCAATTAATCATTCCCTTCTGTCATTTCGTAGGTATAATATGAAGTCTGATCTATTCATCTTGGAGCTAATTGTAGGTGTTCGATAATTCCCGATAGCGTTTCGCTTCGCTTTTGAAATAAGCTTTAATCGCTTGAAATCACAGCTACTTAATTAACATCTATTAAGCGACCTCAAATGGCTGCGGAGCGAGCTATGCATACGATTAACATGCCAGCGAGTGCATAAAGCTCTTGTGTAATTATGTAAATTACCGTCAACATCTCTCATTTACTCGAGTTTAAATATGTATTTTACGATAAAAAGTTAAAGTTTATTAGGGTGATATTTGTGTAATCATTTCCGAATGCGGTTTTATTGCGTCAGAACTAACGCAAGAGACGTGCCACACCGAATTCTGCCTTGTTTTATTCTGCAATAAACTTTTAACTGCGATGTAACATGCTTTTACCATACGAGGTCATTTGTTTGTTTATGTCAATAGTTTATGTTTATTTGTTTTTGTCTGTTACCATTTTTATCCGATTCATCAACATCAGTATTCTGGATATAGGTATCATACAATACGCGCAACTGAGCCCGGTGTTCGGCTCTTCTCATCCACTTTCTGCCCGCTGTCTTTTGTTAACTCATCGCCCCACACTATGTTTGTTAACTCATCGCCCCACACTATGTTTGTCCAGTCGCGGTCTGCACTTAAGAAAAAAACTCGTTTATATCCCAACGTTTGTCGGTTCTTCGGCATATATTACCATCGCACTGTCTCCTCAACTTGATAATCCACTGACCTATGTCGATGTTATATACGATTATAATGCGGTTTTTAGCAATCAATTTTCAAGAATTGTTTTTATAAAGATTTATGGTCATAAGTCCATCACTGCAGTAGACAATGGAAAACACGTGAGGGATATTAACAAATATTTTTTTTCTTAAAAATGTTCTTGTTTATAGCTTAAGCAGCTTTATTAAAGTCTCTTAAATGTCGTAAGTAATAGTTAATAGTAGGTATAATGGGCGGAGGCAAATTTGAAAGGTATTAGTATCGTAACTCAGTGGGCCAATGTTTTCGTGTCTCTTGCATAAACTACGCCACGCAAATTGCATGTATGAATAAAGTTGATTTTAGTTACAGAATTGAAAATAAAAATTTGTTTCGTCATGTTTTAATATCTTTTGTCACAAACTTCTAAGTTGAGACTTGAATTATTTTTATTTTTTCCATCCTAAAATTGCCTGGAAGAGATGGCTCTAAGCGGTTAAGCCGACTATTGTAATTTATTTATATTTAAGCTATTTATATATGGTAAGCTTAAATAAGCTACACTTCTGGGGCTTAAAAATTGCAATTTTAAGATTTTTTTCATCATTATTTGTGTATTCTTAGACTTCATTTTTTCTTCAGAAGAAAAAAGACCTCTTTGAGTTAAATCTTCAAACATCAGAGAAGTAACTGCTTTTATAAATAGTTTGATAATGAAACACTTTATAAACCTGCTTTGATATTTACCAACAACTACCAGAAATACCAGAAACTATAATATTGCTAGCAGGGTTCTACCTACAATCCGTAAAGGTCTTTTTACGACAAAGAACTTATAAATTTTATTTATAAGTTAATATAAGTCAATATTCCAATAAACATAGTTGTATTACCTATTAATTTACTGTTTCTAAATATTCAAAAGGCTATTGAACCGTAACGACCTTTAAACCTACACAAAAGTTTACCTAAATATCTAAATACAAAATACCAACGCTCGCTAGCCGGTAGATATCGGGTTTACAATGATCTTACTGCCATTCGCTTCAAGTTTCTAAACATCGAGAGTAGGTGAGGTAACCTATCAAGGCAAGCAATAGGTGACTCTATCTGCTCGCAAGTCTCGAACCGGATGCACGCCACGGTTATAAACAGAAAAACAGGTGCCTTTACAAAAGTTTTTAGTTTATTTTGAAAATGGAACTTCGTGATTCTTTTTTAGAAAAGCCAGAGATTTGGATACTCTGTGGAAGCTACAATTCCTTTTTCAAAAATTAATACGTGTTTTTTTTGTTCCAGATGTCAACAAACGTGACTTTGTGAATAATTGTGAGTGATTTCATCGGACGAAATTAAAACAAGTGTATACCTTCGTTGAAATGTGAATGTTGTGTTATTGGTGATAAAATCGAACTTTACCTTTGTGCTCGTTCTATTTGTATCCTGATGAAGTTTCAAGTGTAATTTTTGTCTTCGCACAATCGGTTTATTGAAAACTATTCGCCATGGAGACGGAGGAATTAACGAAACTTGTCGACGGAATCTACAAGGTAAGTTTTCATATACAATAATCTTAACGTAGATAAACCATACTTTAGCAACTTCTGAGAGATTCGCAAAAAAATACGAAATGGGTCTTCGAAATTACCTTTTTTTTATTTAATAATCTAATTATTATTTGCCATCGATTCAAAAATTAATTTTATAGGATCTCGTCGAACTAGAATAAATATAAAGAACAGGTTTAAACTTTGTGGAAAAATCAGCGGGAAATTATTTGATGAATTCTCAAATTCATACCATTTATCGGCGAAAAGTTGTAAATTTTTTGAAAGGGTCTCGTTACCAAAAAGTTTTAATATCAAGCAATTTTATTAGCAGGAAATCGGAAATCAGATCCCATCGCATTCCGAGATATTTTTTTGTAATATTTATTAGAGACTTGCCTACGGCTTCACCCAGACAAAAAGTAACCTCGAGTATATGGTATTCTAGATTACGAACTATACATAATTATTTTCCAAACATTCAAATCGTTTCAAGCATTATGGAGGTTCATAAGAACAAATATAAAAATTGTATCTAAACAGCCATTTTTGCATTTATAATATTAGTCATAAAACAACCCAATATATGACCCTATATTATTCTGATTAAACTTATGTTTTACCTAGATACGTGATCGTACCTGTTCTAATTATAACTTGACCTTTGCAATTGATAAAAATACAGTATAAAATATTACATTTCAATGAATATAACTTATTCATTGAAATAAAAACAGAGGTATAAAGGTGAAAAGGCGTTGGATTGAGCGTATATGCACCTGCTTTAATGTCAAGGCCATAATTATTATGTAGCAGTGGTACCGATGTCAGCCGTAAGGTTACATTCCTTCTCGATTTCTCTAATGCCGTAGTTACCAAAACATGTTTAGTCTTCGCATACCAATGGAATTCTGACTCTCATTTTCTTATTTTGTAAAGTAAAATTTTAATACGGGTTTATGCAGAGATCGTGATAATTGGGCGAGATGTTTTTAGAAACCGGTTGGTGCTCTACTATATTAATATCTAGATTCTGCTCGTGGCGTTGCCCGTGTGGTACCTGAGTAAAAGCCTATATGTAATTCTAGGTCGCAAACTATACCTATTCCTAATGTTATTCAAATCTGTTTCGCTTTTAAAATACATATACATAATTCAATTTCACAAACTGTTAACAAATAATAATTAAATGCTTTTAAAGTTCTTAATTCGTGCTGATTTCTTTTCAATGCCATTATTTTCTTGATTTATAGTAACAAGAGAATGTGATATGTTCCAAATGCATATATATTAGCATTTAGAGCTGAGAATTAATATCTTGATCCAAAATAATAATAGGCCACATAAATTCTTTGCACCAATTTATCAAGAAAACACATCATAAATCTTCTATTAATTTAAATAAACAAATACTTGCAGAGCTTCTTTAGAAATAGGTGCAGTTCTTAGAAATCGAGCCATTTATCAATTTGCTTTGGACTCTAAAAAATATGTTATTTTATGCCTAAGAGTTTCGTCGTTTTTTTAATTAATTTCGACGTTTATGAGTGAAAATGGCCACCATCAAAATTTTGAACCGTTAAATTTGGTTATTGATTAGGTCATTAACTTGAAAACCTTTAATGAATGGTCATCTTATTTTTGGGGTCAGTAATTTTATTATATTTTTACGATTATTTGATAAAGGTGTCATCGAACTCACTTGGAAAATATGTCAAGCGCATGTTGGTATTTTTTCTGGTCATTTTTCACAGAGCATCATTTAGCCCCAAACTAAGCAGCGCTTGTATTATGGGAACTACATGGTTGATATACTACAATGATCAATGATTTTTTAAAATACATATTATACATAGAAAATATATAGACCCAACATCAAACAAACATTTGAACGAACCCGCAACCTTCTGCGTATCAAGCGGGTCTTCGCCCACTACGCCACAGAGGTCGTCATACAGACTAACGAAACACCAGGCAAAAGCCTCTCAAAAATTAGTTAAGGCGCCACACTTAAAATATGGAAATGTAAAAAAAAAAAAAAAAAACACATTTTTAATACGAAACTGTGATAATACAGTACGTGACTGTTATAAATTTTCCACTTTTTACTTCGCTGTCACTTAATGGAAACGCGAGGGGGAAAATCAGAACATTTCGCCTCAACAGCATAATTACGTGGTCTTTGAATCAGTTGACTAAGAGCCGTTTAGAAAAAAAAATGCAAACTTTATAAAAATAAAAATTCACATTTCCTCGCCGACTTTTCTTTTGTACGATGTGCTTTTATATTTTGGTGAATTTTGAGTAACTCTACAATTTGTATAATTTAAACGAAACAATGGGTTTGTTTGTGAATGAGGAAAAAAGGTTGCTATCATTTTTTAACAATCCATTTGCTTGGGTATTGGAAAGACTTTTATTGTAGCAGAAAAATAAATAAAACGGAATTACCAACATTATTTTCTAAACAAGAAAATTTAATCTTTGCGGAAGCAGAATCATTTAATTAAAAATATATCTTTCTGCATCAAAATCTTAAGAACAGAATAATGGTGGTTTAAAACCCGGCGGCCTTCGAACACTGCAAAGTCATTACATAAATTCAGGTTAAATCGGTGTAATATTTTATCTCACAATCCAACTTTTTGGTTCACTGTTTCCCAAGAAAATGAAAGAGTCAAGGCTAAGAATTACCAGATTCATCAATCCTATGACGTAGTATGCGAGACAGTTTGTCTTAGTTACGTATCGTACGTACAATCACAAAACTGATCTGAGGCAGCCATTAGCGACAGAGCTATATTACCACGTACCCGCTGCCGTGAAATATAATATTCTAAGGTCAAAGTTCGCTGGTCTGGTGTTGCCCTGTTTCCTCTCCAAAATGAGATTGCTTCACGACATTAAACCGGCCAAATGTAAATTTTCGTCGCTGCTCTATCTGTTTGTTCATTGCTCGTGTGAACCTTCGGCACGTTAATGTAATTTTTGTTCAAAATAAGTTTCAATATGAGCGAAATTTTGGAATGCGAACCATTTCCGTCGTAATACCTTTGATTTATCACATTGCGTGATAAATCAACTCAAAAACAGCACATTGTCTGCAATAACGAGTCAAATAGTAACTTGGATCGTGAGATTTTGTATTTTCTGTTCTTTCGTTTTTTGTAATCCCGTAGAAAAATATAAATTATAAGCGGAATAAATTAAGCAGCTTATTAACAATATTAAATCAGGCTCAAATTTCAGGATGAGTCTAAAACTATTACTCTCATTTGTGTGCTTCACATTTCACCGTTGTTACAACGCAGCTCACTTGAAAAGAAACTGAGTCTCCTACATAAATACCTGTTGTAGTTTCGGGCAAGCTGCGACTTGTGTATTTTAGACCATGCATGCTACTCCCTTGAGTAAATCGCTGCCCCCACTTATTTGAATAAGAATGGCCAGGTTTAAACCCCCAGAGAGACAGCAGACGGACGTCTTTGTACACCGTCATGGGCTTTGTGTAATTTTGTTGGAAATCTAGTTTATTGTCTTCCCTGGAGATAGTTTATTAAGTAGGGGTTTCGTGAGTGCGTGGACGGAAAGCACTCGGAAAGGTCTCGCATAAAATTATCTATAGTTTTTCCTAAACTTCTTATAAATGATAGTCGATGTCGACCTACACTATGTAGCAAGTCTCGAGTTAGTTTTCCGTGCAACGTAAGTTTTGTACATTCTATCTCATATTATGGGGCCCTAGCTTTAAAAAAAGAACTTAAGACTTATTAAAAAAAGGTAAACTGATATAAAAACCTTCCTAAAAGTCATACGTGACTAGTAGTTAGTGTTTGTTAATATATATGTAACAGTCAAACAGACAACTACTTTAATTGCCCAGACACATATCGGCTTCTTGTGTATCGGTTCAAACTGGTAAAAACCTTAGAAATTGGAATAGCAAAATCGATTCGCAGCCGTTTAAACCTCTCATAGAATTTGATAGGTTCCATATAGCATGATTCTCGGCCTTCTTATAGATTGCTCTAGGAAGTAAGATTGAGCAATGAAGCTCTCTTTCGATTTGTTAGTCAGAACGATCGGGATCGGCTCCATTGACATTGGAATACTTGAATACTAAAACCGTAGATTCATTTACATAAGTTTTTGTAAAGGATGTTTCAAAGTTGACTTGTTTAATTTTCTCAGTTACTAGCTATGTCTATATATATATGTATATATATATATATATATATACATACTTACTATACACAGTATAATAGGCACATAACATGTATACTATCAGGGTTGGAAAAAAAACAGTTTTTTTTAAATTTTATAAAACAAACAGTTCAATTTGTTTTAATCGGTGTTTTATTTGTTTTTTTTTTATTTCTAGTTTTGTATTAAACTAGAAATTGTGTATCCTTAAATTTATCATTAATTAGACCTATATTATTTCTTTTAAGACTAAGTACTTTCAAATCCATTAAATAATAATCAATATTTACGATTAAATTAATGAATAAATTTTATGTTGACATGCGTATCTATCTCTAATCTCAGTACATTCACTCTATATGTTTTAAATATTGTTAATTAACCCTTTATATTAGGGGAATACCCACAGAAACCCCTTTGTATTCAGGGAAATACCCACATGGGAATAAGGCTCAACTCATATTAACGTGTTTTTAAACATTTAATATATTTTTTTATATATCATAACATATATATATATATATATATGTTATGATATATATATATATAGTATACATGTAATCATGTAGTTATATTTTATATATCATAGTATGTGGTACACCAATTAAACCCCTTGTAATATTTTGTACAGTCCGTTCTATCCAAAGGTTGTCTGGTAGAGATCGCTAATTAGCGATAAGACCGCCCAAAGTACAACTTTTTCAAAGTTTGTAGTACTTATATAAGCTTTTATATTAATTGGTTAATTTTCTATCTCTATTTATCTACTAAGTAATAGTTATGTTGATTCTAATACTTTATGGCTTGCCAAATAGTTTCAATTAGTTGTATCATTGCTTCAAATAGGGCAATATATTAATGCATTAAGTTGGTTTCGTTAGTTATTTCAGACCAAATGATTAGAAATCGAAGCATTCTGGAACCTGATTTCCTTTGTTTTTTAGCATTGTCAGTTAAATGTTTCAGCCACGAATATCTACGTCCCGCACTGTTTTACGATTCGATCTCTGGAAAAACGCAAGCATAAAGCCATCAATATAAAACATGTCGTAAATACAAAAGTATGCATCAGAGTCTATGGAGATGAGAAAAAATCTAAATAAAAATTGTCTTTTGGGTCGCATATGTATTAAGTTTACGCGCATTCGTCCAAATACAATTTTAAGAAGGAAATTGCCTCCCGGCAGAATCCGTACAAAATGGAAGATGTGATATTAAATCTGGATGACAGTTATTAGGACTGCGGAGTGCCACGTTCTTGACTCGCTACAAAAAGTACCTATCTAAAATGAAATGATATTTTTGTATGACATTTTTATGCTCACGAAATGAGATTCTCATAACCATCTGCGCTTTTAGCCTTCATAAAATAACTTCATGTTATTTTTGATTTAACATTAAACTACGCGTATATTCTTCTTCATTAACTATATAAGGTGTTTTTTTTATCTGTGCCAATTTTAACAGTAAGGACTATTTTCATATACATTGACTTCTCAGAATGACAAACTAGGCTGCCACAGATCCAAAATAACTCCGTCACGCTTTTCGTGATTTAAACATTGCTTGTGATGCAATGATGTGCTAATCTGATTCTAACTTCTTATGCTTGGTCAAGTCGTGGTGTTACATAATCATGCACTTAACTAATTTGACTAATCATTATTTATTGATGAAACTTCAAGAAATTAAAAAAAAAAATTCTACGTTATGAACAAACAAACAAAGTAGGTAACCTTCCCTATAAATAGGAATAGGAAGTACAACTGAACAGAAATGCCTCACACAGCTTCCTGGTCCTAATAGACTTACAATTTCATACAATTAGTTACGTCTGGTTAGGCAGAGATGAGATGACGTTATTATACTCCTACACAAAATGCACATCATCTGTTACACTGCCTCCCCCAAAGAATTCCATACAAACTAATGATCTTAGGCCACGTCCATCCTTTGACTTCGCGAAACTTGTACGATGTCAAGAGATCAATCGGGTGGGAGGACTTCCTACACTGCGTCATCCGATTAGTGTTCGTCATTCAAGAACGTTCCTTCCTCAGCATAGACTCATGCTTCTTTCGGAATCCTAATGTACTTATTATAAAGATAGATTTTGCTAGCTTTTGTACATGGCTTCGTTCGCGTTGTACATGTTTAAAGAGACAACTATTTGCTATTCCAGGTCGAGATCCATTTCTTTACGTAAGAGATATCGATTAAATAAAATATAATTTAAACTGGTTCAGCCGTTACAGAAATACCCCTAACATCCGCAATGAAGAAGTTGAAATCTCATTTAGTAATGTTACAATGGTAAAATTTAGATTTTGTTGCTAATAATCTCTGTAACGGTTGGCCCGATTTGTATGAAATTTGGAACAGGTATATATAGTTCCTGACTTAGAAAAACACGCTATATTATCTGCAAAGCCGTAAGAAGAAGATAGTAATATATAAGAGAGTATTATTTACTTAAAGTAAATCATACTCTCTTCTTATCAATTACTAGCTTCTGCACACGGCTTCGCCCGCGTGGTAACCGAATAAAAAGTAGCCTATGTGTTATTCTGATGTATAAGCTTTATTACTGTAAAGTTTCATCAAAATCCATTTAGTAGTTAGTTTTTTCCTGAAAGAGTAACAAACATCCATCTTAACAAACTTTCGCGTTTAGAATAGTAGTAGGAGAAGGATCTGCATAGATTCTGTATTGAGAACATAACCTTATTAAGATTTAACATAGGTGTAAAGTTTATTTAAACGTTTAGATTCTAAGGTATTAAAAGTTGAAATATTTTAGTTGCTTTCAAAGCTAGGACCAAGCTAAGCGAGCATGGTAAGGAATGCAAGCACTAGTTACACCTGAATAAAATTGTCTCTATTGGCACACAACCAAACTATGCCCACACTACTAAGTTTAAGCTACTGATTATGTTTTCGTGTATGAAAACAAAATGGAAGCGATTGCGTCTTATATTATTTTTTGATTGAAATAAGATAATTTTGGATTAATTTTCTTAACTATGTAGTAGAGTTATTTACAATATATCACATATTTTAGTTTTGAGCAAATATAATATATTTTATTTTTTTTGCAATAAAGGGCTTCAAATATGTCACGTGGAATGCTTACTTCTATGCAAAACGTGAGTACGTGCAACATGTTTAGACTGACGACCTTCTCTTTGACCTCGCGGATCTATGTACTGACTCGTGAGTGTGTTTGTTTCTTTTTTTAATTTTAATGCGTGAGTTCTAAGTTCGATTGAAAACTTTACTGTCCTGTTTCATAACAAAGAAGCTCCTATCTTATTAAAAGAAGGAAACTGAAAACGACAGATGCGAAGGGATCAAGCGCGATTATTTGAAAGGTACACAACAATAGATTTATAACTAAGTATAAGCCTTGGGGGCAATAACACCCTTTGAAAAAAATCCAAAATTTATTTTATAAACGCCTACCATACCGAGTTTTCCCTTTTGTTGTGAAAAATAAACGTTGTATTTTTCGATCCCCGAGGTGGAAACACACCTAAGTTAAGGTTTGTTACCAACTGGATACCGTAAACAAAAAATCAAACTAAACCGTACTGTTTGTTACTATCGAGTCGTTTACTTTTGGTTTTTGTTACCTACTTTCGTTTTGTTAACCAATGTGTGTGTCTTCGAAAGTGTTGTTCGTGTTATTTACGATCATCAATTTATTATAAGTTTGTTTTTTGGGGTTTCTTGCAACCATGGGTATAGCTAATATTTTTATAATATTTGACATATGCCTCTGACAACCCTCTTCTTGGTAACCTCAAAAATCTACGCAATGAGTATGTGCCTGAGGATGTCTATCATGGGAGGAATATGGTCGTAAGCGTATTGTTTTTGTTTCTTCATGACAGTTTTGAATAAATAAGATTCAATTCGTATTTTCAATAGATAGACATATTATTATAATTACATAGTAGTTTACCAACTATTTACAATAATTTCGGAACAATTTTAGCCACAAGGCCACAATAAGCCGGTGCCTGTTGAAGAAAGTTTTGTTAGGCAGACTTCGTTACCCAAACCGAAATAATAACATTAAAACCGTAGCTTCAATTTACATTTGCCCCACTAAAATGGTTGTCGACATTAGTATAAATTTTAATTCTTCCGAAGAAAGGAAACAGATGCCGTCAAACATAATGTAATTATGTCTGTATGTATTTAAGGGAGAGGCACCCCTCCACGGAACATTGACGCTCAATCGCAGGTTATCTTAGAAGCCGCTAGTTCACACTTAAATCTCTGCGAGTCACTCGTAAGCTAAATATAAATATAATAAAAAACGCACTCTCTTTTGAACATGACTCGAAACGGACCAATAAAATATTGATTTCATTATGCAAGGTATGCTTTCGTGACTTCATGGGGTTACCAGAAAAGTTGCATTTAATGTATTCATTGTGTATTTTTGATGAGATATTTCCATTTTCCGCATTTGTATTAAAATATTGTTCCCATAATCCTATACCTATAAATGGCAAAGCAACGAAGCATTACATTTACTTGTATCACTGTTTACTGAAATATTTATATACTATCTATACTATACTACTGTGCACTATGTATAATATGTATGTTTTTGCAAAAAAAAAAAAGTATATTAGTAGTATATCAGTCATGTAGCTCCCATAATACAAGTGATGCTTAGTTTGGGGCTAGATGATGCTTTGTGAAAAATGACCAGCATTGTCCAGCATTATATACAGCTACTATAATATCTCTAATAGTTCGCTAACTTTTCTAGTCGTATAAACTGATTATATTACTTTGTAAACTTATAAATTGTATGCTTTTCAAGTAAACCATCTGTTCTTTCCTTTTCCTAGACAGCTAATAAGAGTAAATTCTGGCGTTTCATATTTGCACAAATTACGTAAATGCTCCTTCTGCTCCGTTCACCAGGAATGTTTCAATTGATGCAGAAAAGTGCTCAGTTTTAAGGGTTATTGTTTTGGCTATACTGAAATATTCTATAATTTTGAAATAAATTATGTACATTAAACAAATTTTGTTTACACAAGTCAGGTAATTTTCCACAAGGAGCGAGCATGACGCGTTGTATTTTTTTCTTTGATTTTGTCTCA
Source organism: Perizoma affinitatum (assembly GCA_961405105.1). Lineage (NCBI taxonomy): Eukaryota > Metazoa > Arthropoda > Insecta > Lepidoptera > Geometridae > Perizoma > Perizoma affinitatum. The sequence continues at coordinate 6,015,740 of OY560199.1, forward strand.
ATGGATAGGTCACCCAAGGAAGGGGAATTTTACGAAGAAGGTATACTCTTCGCAAAATTCCCCTTCCTTAACGCCGTAACACATCACTTCAACTTATGTTATGTTTATGTTTATGTTTCTTCTTCCCACTTTTTATATGCAGTTTATGTTTTACTAAATATACCTATGTTGTTTAAGTAGATTTTGTGTTCCCTTGTCAATGTTCGTGTCCTCACAAATGGGCCTGTCTGAAAACCAGCGTAGCAACATACTAACACGATGCTGAATCAAGCTGAAACAGATCCCAAGCAACAGATATTTTCTATAGGCTAATTCTTTCCCAGTATTTTCCCATGTTTGTGTGTTTTGGGTTCAAATAAAAATATTCTTTATTTTATTGTTTCTTTCTTCAAATGGAATATCAATACAATAATCTCAAAGTTACGTCTTCAATACTAATAAATGTAGTTAATTAATGCTAATTATTTAAACCACCGACGTATTTTCCGTCAGGAATTGCACCTCCCCCTAGAGGCATGTGGCTTTAAAACAACCTTCTAAAGTAATGATTTATTTTATAATCTAATAAATCTTATCATCAACCCTTGTCATCAACCCTGACTAAAAGTCATTTATCGCTTTTAGTCATGTCTTAAATATCAGAATATCTGAAAATTCACAATGTTTTGTCGCTTTCCGTAATAATTTCGGCTTCGTTGTCGTCGTCACAACACGCCTAACGTGACAATATCCACGTAATTACATTACCTTGCCATTCCTGACATCTGTGCCGTTGATTGTCGTTCATATAAATGTTTGTTGTGATTTGTCTTCTCCATATCGAAATTGTACAATTTCGTTTTCTCTCACTTTAGTTACCAGCATAGAACGAAATATGTTGCTATATTTCGTTATATGCTGCTACATTTACTTAAAAAACCCGATGTACAATCTTTATCTTCAAAACCATAGGAGATCCTTTTGAGACCAGATAGATTTAAGATCTCCCGATCGTCTTTCACTTGCAAAACTAAGCCGATTTTGTAGCCAACGTAGCCGGCCGGCCACTCGGAATAAAAAAATCGAAACAAACGCGTCGTAATCACTACATGCAGAGTGGGTTAGAAAAGCAAGGGTTAGCGCTATTTAATTTGCCAGAGTATGAGCACCGTCTTTACCACGTCTCTCGGAGTTGAATCTGCGGGGCGGCACGGCCAGCCACCGTCCTATGTTCAATTTATATGCACGGATACACGGATGACGTGACGACGTGTTGAATTTATTAAACTATATTTTCGAAATCTTTGCTACGATGACGAAAAAGTTCCTCCGCTTGAAGCAAATCAAGTGACTATTGAAATCCGGACGGGGTGAGGTAGAGTTTATCGCAGAACAGCCTCAACGTTAGCACACAACCGGCAACAAGTCAGCAACTCTGCTGTGACGGCTGTGTGACAGCTCGTTGACGGCTATTTATTAAGAAATTGTTGTTTGAAATTACCTCTGAGTCGGCGAGACGTAAGCGCGGCTACGGAGAGACTTAAGCGTGGCGACGGCTAGACGTAAACACGTAGTCTGCGATGCGACCACTGACCACTAGCCGTTCACTTGTTTGTGCCGAGGCGAGGTGCCACACACACTAATCGACGTAACGGCATACGTTACAGTATGGAGTTTCATACAATGAATACTGAACAGCCCGAATTGAGTCAAAGTCAATATCAAAAGGTTTTTATTCATTGAAATCGCAAAAGGTTCATAGGAACGCCAGCTTATAAACTACGTGATCTTAAAATGTTAAAGTGAATTTACGCTGATTCCTCGTGGGGGACGAAACCCAGAAGAATCAGGAAACAAACTCTGCTTGTTTTTTTTTATGATCCGTTTCTGAGATAGATGTATGAAGAGATAACCTGTCAGATCGGCGGGTATGTGTCTGTGGTCACGTGGAATCGAAGTAAATTTACTTAGTTTTATGATAACGAATCTAAATGTATCCTTGTAGTTATTCCTTTAATAACTAAATGAATATATGTGTACTTAAATAAATTAAAATAAATAATGTTAGACATTTTCACACAACATCACCTAGCCTCAAACTAAGCCGAGCTTGTATTATGGGAATTATATGGACTGATATATTACTTATATACATATTATACATAGAAAACACCCAGACTCTACCAACTTTACTTAACAACTTACCTACCTTATAACTTACTTGTCTAGAAAATTCAATAGGTTTCGCATTTCGGTAATATTTGACATTTCTCAGAATGTAAACACGGCATCGTCAATACAAATATTTGATTAAGTTTCACTTTGATTGTGCGCTATTGTCGAGAGGTTTCTAATCTGAAATCGACACTGATTATTTATTTTGTTCCTGTTATGTTCCTCTATACATTACCTATAAGGTTCAAGAGTATAATAGTCACCTTCAAGTTCCAAACGCTTTTTCAAAGTAAAAACGCCTAGTAGATCGTAGTTAGAAACAAATGAAGAAATATGTAGGTATTTTGTATCTTGTGAAACAGATATCGTACATAATACGTTTACGAATATCGATTGTTGACCCGCTTTTAAATCGTACACTTTCTAGTGTTGGTACTTGAAGATGGCTATTGCCGCTAAATCGGAATTATACAGAACGGTTCCGAGTCAACTTTTTACAAAAGTGTTGCGTGTAACAATAATTCAATGTAAAGCGTCACCAGTAAGAGAAATCTTCACAATTTTACCAAAATATGAACTGACGTTCGTCGAACTGGTGTTCTTTTTAAATACCATTAATTGAAGGTGTTCTGACACAAGTATGCAACGGACTTCAAAAAAGGAGAAGGATCTAAATTCATCTGTATTTTTTTATGTGTGTGTTGCGCGATATTTTCGCCATTTGTGAATCGATTTTAATGATTTTTTTATTGGGTAGGGCAAACTTCAATATAATTTTATGAAATACCATCCCTAAGGGTGAAAAATGGGGGATAAATTTTAATACTGAACTTTTTAACAACTTCCCGTTATATTTTTCCTGTAAAAATGTATACTTATTAAAATCCTGTACTCTGCATTATTTTCTTCGTTTGTAAGTATTTGTATAAAATATTCAGCAGTGTATCGTCTGTTCTACTCGCATTACTACTTGAGCATAGACAAAGCGAAACTTTGCAGGAGTATCAACTTATTCAGGCATCGTAAAAGGTCAAGAAAAGCTCGCGAGACTAATGCCAACTGCATTATATTATTCCTTGCTACGAAAACTACTGCCTGAGCTTTAGTGTTTGGTGATATTTTATACTGCAGCCATATCTCCCATTAACTTTTATTCAAATATCTACAAAAGGAATTTAAAAGTATATTATTATACTTTTTAGCGATCATATACGTAGGCCCCACACTACCAAGTATCATGGTTATCAGGAACTATACCATGGAACCATAACACCCAGACCCTGTACAAATACAAATGTTTATTTTAGTAACTTAATCTACATTAAGTTACTGAAACATAATATGGGTTTGAATCTCATTTAAAGTATATAGATACCTGTGGTAGGATACCTCGCTCTTCCCTGACAACATTTATTTTAGACTAAGTTCAAAAATATTATATTAAAGGATAATAATGACTCTCGAAACTATAATAAAAAAAATATCTGCAGAACATGCCCCAAAGCGGGAATCGAAGCGCCTCTTCTGTCTTAGCCGGCTACTTGCCGTCCAACGAGGTCGTTAATTATATCATAATCATATTGGAGTAAAATTAAAAAATGTAGAGAACTTATCACGTACTTAGAACGTAGTTTTGAGTTTCTTTTTTTGAGTATAACTTGTAAAAGATACACAACAACCTACTTAATTCTTAAACATTCGTAATACATACAAAATCTAACCTAAATAGTCTTCGCGTTTTATACAAAGGCAGCTTGCGTCTCTTGCGGTATCCGTGACAAATGTTCCACCGTCCGTATACAACGACTTTTTGCGAAGAAATACTTTGTCACGAGATGACAAAAATTTAAGAGTATTCTGCTAATTTTACAGTGAAACCCGTTAATGAAATTATCCGATGAAATTACTGACAATACTAGTGAAAAAAAATGTAATACTTGCCTCTGCCCACGGCTTTGTCTGCGTTGTACCCGAATAAAAAGTAGTCTATGTGTTATTCTGATATAAAAACTATATTACTGTAAAGTGTCACCAAAATCCGTTCAGTAGTTTTTGCGTGAAAGAGTAACAAACATCCATCCTCACAAACATTCTCATTTATAATAGTAGTAGGATTAATACGTATTGGAAAGATAAGTGTGTAAGAGCATAATGTACAACTTTAAACAAATATCTTGAATTCATACGATGAATCGGCTTAAAGTAATCCACTTTAAGATGATAACTGCTTTTAATTATCATAATTAAAGGAACCGGTAACTTTTAATCGTTATATTTACAGTAAAAACGCGGTTAATATCCATACAGTACCGCAAATTACGTTGAACCACTGCGGAATCTGTCGCGGCTGTTTCATTATAAACCACAAGTGATTGATGCCGAATAATCGGTAGATACTATTTGATATTTCACACTGCGGAGTCGCTTTATTATAATTTTTATATTTGTGCATTGTCATGAGTTAGGAGTTTTTAAATTATGTTATAAGTCTTTTTTTATTTTTGTTTATAAATGTGTTTTGGAGAAAAATTGTGAACAACCAAACACAATATAACAAACATAAACAACTGCTTACCCCACACACTATTTCTTTCTTAAGTCGCTGAAAAAAAAATAAGTCACATACGGACAATACCGACAACTTGTTATTTTCAGATGAATGAGCATTGACACGAGGAGCAGGAACTTTAGAGGTTTAGTTCTTACGACAACATGTGTCCGTTTTTACGCTATTTTTTTCCGCTCTACAAAGCTGCGCCGCGTATTACGCATAATAATCCGAAGCTCAGTCACGAAATAGTGGTTGCTGCCGCATTCCACGGTCAGGCAAGGTGCCGCAATAGGTTCCGCTTGCAACAAATTAACATAAACGCAACAAATACTTTGAAAGCATTTAAATTACAAATGTTTGTAGATGTTTTAACCGCGACTTAAGTTATGCGTTTATGCGTTTGATATAAAAGGTGATTTGTTTGTTTGTCTGTTAGCACTTATCTCCGAAACGGTAAATGCTGTTTTTTGCTATCAGTCTTCAAGGATGCTTAAGGGAAGTTTTATCGCCACAAATCAATAGCACTGCAATCAATCAAGTAAAACCTTTCAAATTTCATAAAACAAATCGTCATAAGTAAATTTTACAGCATAATATATAATATCTTTACATGTAACTGCCAATTTGTCTATCCAATCTTGATCAAATTAGTAAAGGATATAGTAATATAATTTTACGTACGCTTTTATTCTAATGATCATATTGTAATCGAACTATCTTTCCTAACTAAAACCTTATAGCCCGATGATTTTACATGAATCTGATAATCCGTAGGTACCTACGTTTTTGCGTTTACAATCTTGTTTATACCAATGGAGATAATCAGGAGGAATTCCTTTATTATATTCGTGACTTGCTTGAATAATACCAGAAAGGTAAGGGATAAAGAATAATAAAAGGTACAGTTTGCTTTGAAACATTTGGCAACTTCCATCTCGCATTGTAAATTGAGATTATAATAACAAAACTTAGGACATAAACTTGTGTTTTGTTACGTTAAAATTCCGACGTCTAGGAAGAATTTAAGGAATTTCACAGTAATGAAATTCCTCAAATATCGCCCCTGAGGGTTGAGGGATTCAAATTTATATAATTGCGCGTGTGGTTTCTACGTGCACACTCCTACCAAATAATGGAAATAGTGACAAAAGCGAAGCATTGCGCCAGAAGCTTCTGCCAAATGTTTTTTTTAAATGAGGTATTCGGAATTTTTATAGGATAAAATGGGATTCTTGATATCCTACTACTATTATAAACGCGAAAGTTTGTGAGGATGGATTTTTGTTACCCTTTCACGCAAAAACTACTGAACGGATTTTTTATAGCTTTACATGAATATAGCTTATACATCAGAATAACACATAGGATACTTTATCCAGTAACCACGCAGGCGAAGCCGTGTGCAGAAGCTAGTAAGTTATAATAGAAGGTGTAACTAAAAATCTCCGTAATGGCTGAACCGATTTGGATTTTAATAGAACCAAGAAATCTACTTTTATCCGAGTATAAGGGCAAAGCAATAGGCGTTCGTAACGATATATTACTTACTACAGTAGATAAACAAAATGTTCAGAATATAAAGGGAAGCTCTATAACAGGGTTCTTTTACATGTATGGATCAAAAGCGAATCATTGATTCCTCCAGCTAAATCAAACGTCCAAAAACATGTGAATCGCTGCTAAATTGAAATTTGAAGCGTAGTCCGAGTAACTGTGATTGCTATTAACAGGCCCGGGCACGTACGGTTTACAAGCTGTCGTGCAAATATTTATCCACATCGGATTTACGTGGTAACCATTGGCAGCCATGCGGAATTGTAATCAGCTTTGATTGGAACTCGATCTGTGCAGACACTGAAACTAATGATTTTGCTGTAGATATTGGTATTCGAGCAATCGACGATATTAAGTTATCTTGGTATAATTGTAGCACATATTTTTTCAAACAACTAAAGTGACAAAGAAACATACGTCTCACATACTGGTAACGTAACCGTTACCAATCGTTACGGTAACCCGTAACCTATGGACGCTTGCAAAACCAGAGGCGCTGACCCTGAGAGAGAACGTGTAAAAGTCTCATGTGCAAGTCATTTCACCGGCGCTTATTCTTCAAACTGGAAACATCAATAATGACAAAATTCTGATAAAAACTCGTCTACAAAATACAATAGGTACCATTGTCACCATTTGATGACAATGGTTTTTGTCACTTTTTTGTCAACAAGATTAAACTGTCAGATAGTGGTAACATGAAACATAACCGGCAATCGTGAGACCAAGTTATTGTTAGTCTGACCTTGGCTCATTTGATTTTAGTCACACTCAAATAGTCGAGTGTGAATGGTAACAAAAATGATTTAGGTATCGAATAGGTTACTTCTTAATAATGTCGAAAAACAATGGTTAATATATTTACAGGTGAACGTTCTGCATACAAAATGATGGCCTTGCTTTGAGTTGTTGTATCTTGTTGACCCTGTAAGAAGTAACACATTACCTATAAATATATAATAGATAAATAAACACTCAACTGATACTTACATAGCACTGACCACAGTAAGATCCTTTTGTCAGGAACTACAATAGCAATGCTACTGAAATATTAATGTCTGAGAATAAGTTGAGGAAGATTGCGAATCATAGATGTATAAGCATGACGACCTCTGTGGCAAAGTGGGCGAAGGCCCGCCTGAGACGCAGAAGGTAGCGGGTTCGATTCCCGCAGCGGGACAAATGTTTGCATAAACAAATATTTGTCTCGGGATCTGGATGTTTTCTATGTATAATATGTATGTACTTACAAAAAAAAGTATATTAGTAGTATATCTGTCATGTATTTCCCATAACACAAGCTCTGCTTACTTTGGGGCTAGATGATGCTGTGTGAAAAATGTCCAGCATTATTTATTATTTATTATTATAAACTCTGGCATTAAACATAGTATAAAATATCGCGATAGATTGTCGAGGACGTATGATTTGATGAGGTAAATGATTATAGAAGACTGATAGAAAAGGATTAGGATTCCACCATAGATAGCTCCTATGTATTGATTATCTATGTTTGCTAAACGAATTCCACTGCAGTGCTGCAATCATTACAGCCTGATTATTCGCGCAAGTAATTATCGACTTTTGCTAAATCTTCCGGATGAAGTTCGAGCCGAAGTTGAGTTAAGAGTATTTGTGAAGTCCTGCGAGTGAAACTTTGCAAAAATTAAACTTTTAAAAGTACAGAATCAAAGCCAGAAGCGGTCGGCGTTCGGCTCGCGTTCATTTGAATTACGTCTCTCTCAGCCTTTTGTAGTCGACTTCATTTAGCGAACTTTAAAGGAAACTCTTTTATTTTTCCCCGGCAAAGAACTTAAGAGTTGCATTGTTGAATCCGTAACAAATTGCACGTCGTGATTACGTTACGAACTCTGGCTTGAGGCAAAGGTGCAGCTTAGATTGGAATTTAACAAATGTCTCTTTCCAATGAAATTAAAACTTCAAGAGAAATCGCACTGGCTTAGCGAAGGAATTGTTTAATTAATAGTTTTATGGAAGAACTTTATTTGCGAGAGTGGCCATTTTATTCATAATTTGTATGGACGGAAGTTTCTTTACGATTATACCTCATTGTTTACGACTGTTCATGAATATAGAAGCATACCTTACCTACCATAATTAAATTATTACAATATTTAACAACCCCCTTTATGTGTTTCCAAAATTGATTGCAGCGCAATTATTGAATTATTTTGAAAAAATCGATTATAAATAAACCGCAATAAAATCCGATAGGCTGTTTTAAAGATAAATGTTTACAGACAAACAAACAACATCTTATAATAGCAGATCCCCATTACTCCCTGGGAACAGACACATGAACCTCGGCTTGCCTTAGCCGGCCGGTCGGAGGTGGATGCGCAAGAGTGGAACCTATGCTTCAAGGGTGGAAGTGATAAAGGCATAAAGCGCGGAACTGAAACTGCAACAAATCTCTCGACACAATTTAGCCGGTTTCACCAACGTTGCCTCTGCGCTGCCTATCATTGATGGGACTTATGAGTTTAGTGGACAGCAAGTCATCCCCTACCTATGATTTGATCTAAATTTTAGTTAGCAAATATATTTGCCGGATTTTAGCCATAGCCGAGCATTCATTCCACTAAAGTTTACTCAATAATCCAATGTTTTCATCCATTTAAAATCTGCAAGTCTGTCTCGCCTACACTTGCAATCATCTAACATATTTTTTTTACAAAGGGCCTCTTGCTATTGGCTTCGGCCCCAGTAATGCCTCACAAAAAAACAGAATAAAATCTGAGATATTTAATAAATAAGTAAAATAATAATAAAATGATTTATTCAATGAACTTTTATCACAAAAATGATGTTTGTTTAACAGTAATGAGGTTGTACGTTTTAAAAAACGGTGTGGACTTCTTAACTCCTAAACTAAGTTAAAAACTTGTATTTTAGGAGAGGATGAGGAGTGTTACTCTTTCAAAGAGATACAGTTACGATAAATTTATAAAATCAAAGGCGTATTATCGGTATGTTCGTTGAAGAAAACATAGATTATATATTCCTTACGCTGCGGGTCAAAACAGCAACTTGTATGCAAACCATACTGTTTATTTTGCTGTCGTTTGCCGGATAAAACATTATTCTTTGAAAACAGCGAACCATTATGAAACAAGCAAGTACCAAAGTTGCATTACATCGTTGTTGACATTATTTTTATTCGCGTATAAAGTTCGCCTGCAGACTCTTGTAAACAAGGCTTCTCGGCAACAAGTGCAAGCAAACACCTCCAGCCTTCCTCTGCATGTTTGTTGGAATATATTTTTGAAACTTACTCATGGTACGTCGTGTAACAATGTCTTTTTGATGCGCTTTAAAATCTTTTTATAAAATATAAACATAAATGCGAGCTTTTGTAAACCAATATTTATTTTTGCATTTATTTTAAATTAGTTGACTCAGGTAACTAAAGTTCTAATTGAATCGAAAGTTTGTGCTAAGTTCATTCTGTAACAAGCCGTCGCTTTCTCTTCGTTATACTTTGATGAAAACATTCAATGACATAATAAAATACGATATGAATTTAAATACCCTATTTCTTTCCGGAAGATTTCGGTCGTACGTGTACTTAGAACATTAGGCTCAGAAAAGGGTACGATGGGAGAGAGTCACGAAGTCCGCCTGAGGCAATTTGGTACCAAATGTCGTGTGATACGTGCCGAACAAATAAAGAGGATAGGATAAGTCCCTGTTGCAGAACGTTCGGCCTATTGTATATTAGGTATAGGCACGTTACAAATAATACAAACCATAATATGTTTACATTAGTTGAAATACAACAGAAAATCTGTATTTAAAGTTTAGATAAATAAAACGCATACCGAAACATCAGTCTACACTCTAACTCCGAGCTTTGATTTGATAAAAATATTTGATATATTTTGAATAAAATCTTGATAAATAATAGTTTTTCAACACTTTGCAAGTTTTTCGACATCGGCCACTATCAACTCGCTATGACATCCGAGAACAAGTTACTGCAAAATTGGCTTACCTAAAGATAGTTTTGCTCTCGAATAAAACGTCTCAAACTACTAGTATAAATATCTTTCTGCGGTCGAAGTTTTCAATCGGTTTGAGTGGATAACGCAATAATTTCAGTTTACCCAAATCGTTTTAGGTGCGACTTGCAATTGGGTTGTTACTTTTGTTTTATATTTGGAATAAAATAAAAACTTTTGTGTGTGAAGTGATTTTCTTACAAGATAGTTTATTCTTTGAAAGTATATAAATTTATATTCTAAGTCGTGAAACAGCTTACTAAAAACCCACTTTCCCGAGCAATTCGCCCTGTAGTTAACTTTTGTAAGTGCGAATCTATTTTCACCCCTGGTCGTCTTCTATGCGAAACACCCCCGAAGATTTACGTTCTCGACGCGAGCAATAAGCCGGCCTACCTATATCTAGAGCAGGCTGTTCGGTATTTTAAAAAGGTACGTCTGAATCCGGTGAAAAATTGCTTTCCGCCTGCCCCGGCCCAGAAGCCATATATTACAGCCATCGTCGCGATTGAACGGAGCATGAAGATGGGGCAGATAACTTTATAACGAAGTGTGTTTATCGCATCACCGAGGTGGCATTAACATTTTATGAAAAATATAAATAATTAGCCTCTGCACACGGCTTCGCTCGCTTGGTATCTGAATAAAATATAGTCTAAGCGTTGTTCTAGCGTTATCACGAAAGCGTTATAGCGTTACTCGAAATTTAACCAAATCGATATGGCCGATATGAAGATTATTAGCAACAAAAAAAACATCCTAACTTTGACAATTCTTATATTAGTATGATAAATCAAAAGTAGCTATAGGTTCTCAAATCTAGTATTCAAATTCCAGAACAAGTTTTAAACAGAATCTATTTTTTATATATTTCAATGGAAATATATAATACGGACCTTATGTTTGAAATATTTAGTACTTATTGTATTTTAACTATTACGAGTTACAACAAATGAGACTACAAACAGAATATGCCTTGTGTCTCATAGTACGAGATAAATAGTTCCAAATTAGTAGTCACAAGAAATAATTATGCAATATGAAACGTTGTTTCAGCGATGTACTTATAAAAGTATGTTATCTTTTGGAGAAAGCTAATTTTATGGACTACATAAAACAAGAAATAATGAATTAAACATCAGCTTCTATTACACAGAGGCGGACGGTAAAATTTTTGAGTTGGCAAGATCGTAAAACGCATTAACACGTAGTTCACCCTCATATGCCGACGTAAGCTCAAAATAGGGTCGGATGACTGCATCGGCTTTTTGTAATGTGACTCTATCCCATACATTAGGAACAACTCGGACCAAATATAAATCCTATCTGGTTAAAGCTTTTAGTGAACTAACATGCTTACTTCAGGGATAGTAGACGGACCTATATCCTAAGCAAGCCAGATTAAAGTTAAATATAATTAGAAATTAATCTCATTCAAAACGATAAGATGCCTTAGACTCAAGTCCGTCCGAAGAAAATTCAATATGGTGGGGAATTTTATTAATAAAAGCAAATGCGTGCATTCTCTCCATAGTTCATACGTGCTTAAAGCTGTATATGTATCTCTACATATGTAGTTTAAATTATGTTTTGTTCAATCGCTATCACATTGGTAGTCACGCGGTTTATACGACACTCAAGTCGCTTGTATTCGAGCTACATTGATAGCACTTTGTATTCACAGAAGTAATAAGCTTTACTTGTGTATGTATACAAACGAGTGATTTTAAAGCGTTAAGCGCTTCACTGTGAAGATGTAAGTTTGCAATACAGAGGAATGCCGTCATCGAGTACCAGCAAGTTGGCCACACCTCGAGTAACGAGGCCAGCAAACCGCACTATGCAGCATCCTTGAAAGGCCACATTCCAATACCCAACTCTGTTTACGGACTAAGTCACAATTTTCTGTTTCTATTGCAAATGAATGGCCTTATCTATTCACCATCACAAATGACTAGTTTCGTAACATACTACTTAGAAAATAACCCACAGACTATATCTTGCGTAACAATAGAGCCATTAATTGATTGATTTTTATTTGTTTTTTGTTTATTTAGGTACTATAACCATCGATATCGATAAGTTAGTAACGACTAGAACTAATTTTTATTCGCGTACGTATCGAATGTGTTTCTCAATGATTTTAATGTTGCCATTTATATGTCTTTATAACCCAAAATGTCTCGATTGTTACAGAACATACTGGACAAATTCAATCCGGGCGCCCGACAGATGATAACTGCTGGCAAAGCTTATTTGAAGGCTTTGCATGGTGAGTAATATATTACACTGACAACGTGCCTCTCCACAAAAAAGGCTAATGATATACATACTCTGAATACAAAGATGTAAGGTTCGATAACAACAGAATAAGAGAGAATAAGTAATAACGGCTCTATTTATGAGCGCGTCTAGACATAAATACGAGATGAAATGCAATATGCATTGTAAGAGGTTTCATAATAATAATAATAAGAAAGTGAAATCCCCGAGGCGGGACGCGAATAAATCAGAGTGATGTGAATCCAGTGGAATGTATACAATTAATTTATGTAGTGTAAGCCAAATAGGCGCATCTATATGCAAAACCTCAGTGTTCCTCGCTTGCTTGGCTGCGGAAACTGGGGCGTAGTTTGTGCCAAATTGTCTCTGTTGGCTTATCTAGAGTATTATGGCCCGCGCTATACTAGCAATAAACTTGGGCATTGTGCACGATGTATGGCTCTTAGTAAGTTCCTACTTTATTTTGAGGATGCCTTGGGACTAATTTCATTTTATCGCACAGCAAAAATTGCCCTTATTACGAGAATGTAGGTTTATGTCAGACTTAATTACTTCAGCGGTAGATTAAGGCCCGCTGAAAATGGAGCGAAACCCGCAACAGAAGCAATGAAGGTCAAATTGAAGTATCCGTTTTACAGTGTAACTTAATTTAGTTTCTCTGTAATGAATTTGGTTAATTTGATAGAATAATATCTTCTCATAGAATATTTAGTTTGAATTCAATTAAATTCTTGATATCTGTTTAAACTTGATCGTATCTTCTTTGGTATTCGTCGATAACTCAGAATCAATTTCACTATCTTAATGTTGTCCTTAAAATTAACTAATTTAGTCTTTCAACCTATTTTTTTATGCATAAATGACTAAATAATGGCTATTACAGTCGTAAATGGTAATCATTTAAGGACTGCTTTTTATGGAAACCAGAATGTTTTAAGTGTTTAATCAACTAGTGACCTAAATCCTAACTAAGTAAGTTTAATTCAAAAGCTACTAAGATAGTACTTTGGTTTAACTTAGGTGTGTATATACACAACTAAACTGAATTTGCATAGGAAGGTGCCTTATTTAGTTGGTAAAGACTTGCTGTCCGTGTTTATTACAGGACAGGGACATAATTTTATTAGAAGTGTATTCTGTGTGGGTACAAATATTTACCTTGTTAAAAGTATAACCTTTTATAACATAGCAATTATAACCGCTCAAATTAAGAATATTCTTCATAGTTTATAAAGAGAAATGAGAGAAAATGGCTATAACATTTTATTGTGTTTAGTGCAAAAGTCTTTAGGTATGTAGGTTGAAGTAAAAGTGTAAAACACCGTACCTAATTGACCAATTTTACCAATTCATCAACTTTTGCAAACTTGGTGTGTCACAGTTAAAAAATGTTGTCGCGTAGAGATATCACTTTCTTTATTTGATTAAGAGTCAGTGGGCGATGGCCAGCCTGAGACGCAGAAGGTTGCAGGTTCGAATACCGCCCTGGGTGTTTTCTATTTATAATTTATTTACAAGTATAATCAGTATATATGTAGTATATCAGTCATGTAGTTCCCATAACACATCGAGCTCTGCTAACTTTGGGGCTAGAGGATGCTGTGTGAAAAAATGTTCAGCATTTTTTTTAAATAATATTTAATTTTAATGTGATTGTTTATGGTAGAGTTTATCTATATAATCGATATATTTTGTTTGATGATGCGGTTGGATGGATAAGTTGCCTAATTTTAAGTAGAATCTTGATAAGCTTATTAAAATACTGAGTTCGTAACATACGTTATGATAATCTTACTTAGATATTTATTTTATACTTCTAAATCTTATTGCTTCATATTTGTTGGCCTTTGACCAAAGAACATAACATGTTATATATATAAATAAAGGAGTCTACATACATACATACATACACGCAAACGACTGTCTTCCCCATGGTGGACATCCTCAGATATATTCTAAGTGAGTAGCTCTTTGAGGATAACAAGTAGGGAGTAGTCAGAGGCACGTCCAAACATTACATTCGGTACATGCCCGCATTTTGCAAGTTAAAGGAGTCTATAATATAAAAAAGAGAATACTCTCTACCACATTATTTAGGTAACTTAGGGAAAGTCTCCGTTCTCTTATAAGTAATCCTTTTTTAATACAGGTGCCGCAGCTGCTTCAAGGCTGTATGTAGATGCAGTGGGAAAGCTGGGCAGACAAGCTCAGCAGGGTACTTGGGGAGGATGCGCTGACATTGGTAAGTTTAGCTTTACTCAGACGCAGCAGTTAAATAGTTATACCTTCGTACAGTATCAGGCAGTTCTTAAGACCTTTCCGCTTATAAACCTGTTCAAACTGTTCACTTAAGATACGCTGAATTCGTCCAGTTTTGCTTATAAAATATATAATCGTTCACAATTTCTGCACTACATTATTTATATAGTTAATGAAAATTCCAATTTGTTAACTGACATGCAAAATAGGTTAAGTTAATTGAAACAGCTTTTTCGATATCCATTACAGAAAATAACAATTATATTGAAACTGCGGCTGAAAATGTAAAAAATAATATTGTACTGTAAAAATTACCTCATAATGTGTGGTAAAGTTGCATAGATGGTTTATAAATATAAATACTTAGGGAGTTCATCTGCCTGAGTATTTATAAATCATCTTGTTCTGAACTCAATCTGAAATCGAATAAATCTAATTCCGAGTCACTCTGATACAAGTTAAAATTTGCTGAAGTGCAGCGTTCATCTTTGTCTTTGTTTGGGCCCAATGAACCAGCTGAGCAGACAAAACAAATTAAAACATAAGAAAATGATTTAGCATGGCTAAAAATAGTCAAAACATGCATCTTTGCTAATAGCGATATCTTCAAGTCAAAATGAGGATGGCGTGAATTATTTTAAAACTTAGACTGTGGTGAGAAGTTATTTTAAATCAATGTATCAAAATCGCGATAACTCGATTCTATTTTATTACTAGAAAACTCACATAATCATTTTGGTTTTACAAACCTTTCTCATATTATGAAGGTGAAAATCTTAACAATTTTACTCTAAACCTGTAATATTTCTAGGCTTACTTGTATTGTGTGAATTTAAGATCATAAATTTCATAAATATGACCATTTTATTTGAATTCAAACAAGTTTTTGTTGCATGACCAAGTAACTGTTTTGGAACCTACTGACCACAATTTTGTATTGCAGGGACCGCGCTTATGAAGGTCGTCGAGGTTTACCGAGAAATTCAAGATCAACAGATGAACATAGTAAGTGTGCATTTACATTATTTTTTGTTTATTCTTATTTGAAAACTTTTTAAATTGAATAGGACTACAGATCAAGCTTATTAAGTTTTTCGTGGAACTGACACTTTCCTAGATGTATATCCTATTTGATGTAGATTGTTTTCCAAAAAGCCCTCCATCATACAAATCTCTTAATCTAAAATTTTACAGCGCTTTCGGACAGCGCTTTTTGTTTACAATAATAAATATGGTCAACCAAAAACATATTTTTCGCCATGCCCGTCTTCTCCCAATATGGGCACTAACTATTTAACTATTCCCTAACTATTTAGATGCCTAGTGACTGTTTTCTATATAAAATAAGATAACTAAATTATGCCTAAGCCTTTGCTTAGACGTTTTTCTAAGTGTCTCTGGCAATCATTATTATTTTATTTTATAAATATTGTCTCGAAGCTCTATTCACAAATCCGCTACCTTTTTGTTTACCTTAGGCCCTTACAGCAATGGACAGGAACTTTTGTTGACAACCCCTACACAATAATCCACAACTTATTTGTTTGTTTCAGCTGAAGGCATTCTACGTAGATTTGTTGGTCCCCTTGGAAACTAATCTCGAAAAGGATACAAAAGTAGTACAGGTCAGTCAATAAGATTTTTTCTTTTCATAATATTTTATGGGCGTCCCTTTCTTCCAGGAATTGTTTACCGGTAAAGGTTTTTACCTTAAAATAGGCTTAGCGTCTGGCGGCGATATAAAGAGTTCCATAAAAAAGTTTTGGGAAAACGTACTCACCTAATCACAATAAGAAAGAAAAACTACCACTAAAATGCTTTTGCGCCAGGGATCTTTGAACTTATAGTGTCATAGCAGGTTTATTTATTATCAAGTAATTAAAAAAGTATCAAAATAATTTTATGCTGAGTAAACAATACCGTGTGAATATGGATACATTTTTATTTAGTTGCTGTGATAAAAGATATCCGTAAAATCTTATTGAGATGAAAAGGATGTCTTTCACCAGTGCTACGTTGTTTATAAATTCCTTAATAAATCTCACCTGTCATCTTAAACCTTTACAATCGTCAACCTTACCTATCGAACTAAAGTCAACGTCACTTAGTTTTTCATTGAGACCATAATTATAGAAACATCAAATATATATTTCAAAGTGAATTAACGCCGATTCTTCGCGCGCGACTAAGTCTTAAAAAATCAGGTATCAAACTCATTTTTTTATGATCAACTTAAGTATGGTAAAGAACAAGGTCAGCTAATTAATTTAATTAAATAACGTAGATATAAGGTATGATGGCCGGGTGCTGCAGGGCAGGATAAATCTGGATTCTATGAGTGTGTTTAATTTTCAGTCTGAACAAAAACGATTCTTACAACAACATAAACTTCGGTCAGAAAGCTACAGCAAAGCTGCGGCCACGATAAAGAAACAACGCAAGAAGAAAACAAACGTCACCAAAGTTGGATCAGCTATGGACAAAGAAATGAAGGTACTTATTACCTTCCTTATTCATTAAAAACTCTAATTAACAACTTGTGATGACGGTCTCATGGAAAACTTACGTTATTTTCTGTTCGCAGAGTATGCAAATACTGGAAGAGGAAAAAACAAAATTGGACGCTTTTTGCGAACAAAGTCTGAAAAACGTAAGTAGCTATAATTGCTTAGTCAGCTTTTATTCCCGTAACGATAAGAGCCCATATATGTGTTTGCCATAAGAGGTTGTTTATTTTTTTTGTATGTTCGTCTGTTACCTTTTATCTCTGAAACAGCTTATCGGATTGTAATTCGCTTTCATTACCTATTAGAATGTTAGTTTTCAGTTGGTCATTAAAACGATAATGCCCGATTGCACTAAGATTAGGCAAAGACATAAGGCCTTTTACACTGAACTTTGACAACTCCTAGCAACTCCTAACTAAAGACATAAGGCCTTTTACACTGAACTTTGACAGATCCTAATGACAGGTTTATTTAATAAAACTGTCACTAAGACATGCGTAAGGCTTTGCTTATGTTAAGTGCGGTGATAACCGTTAACCAATGATCTCTTTAGGAATAGCATAGAACCCGAAGTCGTCGCTACGGCTTCGTCTTAGAGCGTAAATGCTCGTTCGCTAACCACTAGCTGGCATACCATGCCACTGGCTGGCTTTCATACAGCTGATGATGATAATGATGCGTCCTTCACAGGCTATGACACAGGAGCGTCGTTGTTAGGGCTTCGTCTTAGAGCGTTAATGCTCGCTCGCTAAACACTGGCTAGCATACCATGCCACTGGCTGGCTTTTATACATCTGATGATGATATTGATGCGTCCTTCACAGGCTATGACCCAGGAGCGTCGTCATTACGGCTTCGTCTTAAAGCGTCAATGCTCGCTCGCTAAACACTGGCTGGCATACCATGCCACTGGTTGGCTTTCATACATCTGATGATGATAATGATGCGTCCTTCACAGGCTATGACACAGGAGCGTCGTCGCTACGGGTTCGTCCTAGAGCGTCAATGCTCACTCGCTAAGCACTGGCTGGCATACCATGCCGCTGGTTCAGCTTCATACAATTCGGGACTTGATGAGTGGCTGGAAGTGTCGAGGACCAGGGAGTACCTGCCACCCAATGTGGAAGCTATGTTTGTCAGCAGGATGAGGGTAAGTGTCATAGCTTTTAGAATGTAGTGAGGTATAGATTTCAGGCAAGAAGAATTAAGCGTAACTAAATAACTGAATCCGCAAGTAAAAATAAAGAAAACCGGCCGAGTGCAAGTGTAACTTTCGCACTAACAGTTCCATACCACACAATATACTACCTAATTATTTTCTAAATAACAAGTCTTCATCTCAAAAAATAATTTACATATTTTTTTAATAGCTATTTATTATCTAGTTGTTTCTATTATTATCTATAATAACACGTGTTCTGAGAACACTTCGATGTAAAATGTACCCTACATTTTAAGGTGAAAAAGGAGGCCCGTGACAGAAATTGATTTTTTTTATTAGTGGGATTTGACATTAGCTATTCGCTACGACAGAGACCATAGTAAAACTTTTTCTGTGACGTATGTATACGTTTTGTTTTAAGAGGTTGTTTGTATGTTAACATTTATCTGCGAAACAAATTATTTTTGTATAATCTATTTGTATGAATTCAAGGATGGTGCTTAGATAGGTGTTATCGCCACAAATCACAAAGGGGCGCAACAATAGACGATGAAAACACGTCGGAGTTTTAAAATGTTTGCAGAAATTCTGTTGTGAATAAGCCGATCATCAAACATAGGTCCAAAAAATAAACCGGCATTTTTGTGCAAATTCTAAAACAAATATCCTGAGCGTATTTTATGTAAAGAGCCTCCAAATGGATCTCTATTAGGATCACGTCATTCTACCCTTGAACATGAGCGTTGAACGTTGTTATAAAGTTTGTGACACATTTTCATTTCACGTCAAACATTTCACAACTTTAATAAAATGCTTTTCTGCTGTTGGATGTCGTAAAAATCTGTCTCTACTAACGTAAAATTGTTTTATGGCCTCTTATATCGCGTATTGCCCATTTAAGTTTGTTTTTCCGATGAAATGTCCTGATAAATTGGAAAGGCAACCATAAAAAATAATGCTTTAAATATTGTTTGTCTGTTGTTCCACAAATGTTTTGGTTTGTGTCGTCGTTTAAATACGTTTGTATGGTAATATTATCAACCATCACTTAGGGTTCCCGAGTTACAAGTTAAAATGCCCGAACATTTTCCCAAGTGGTTTTCATGGTAAAAACAGTGAGCAAAAAGGAAAACATTATTAGAAATATTATGAACCCAAAAGTTTGAAGGCATTTATATCGGATAGTGCTCCAGTAGGTGGCGACGAGCTTGTAACTTGTTACGCGGAATACTATGCAAAAATGAGGATCTATGAGAATACCAAGTAGAGAGTAGTCAGAGCTACGTCCAAAAATTTTATTTGGCATATGTCTGCGTTTTGCATTGCAGTTATCAAAAAAAACATAAGAAAGGGTACAATTGACAGATAATTGACTTGTCAATTTTCACTTGGTAAAATGAAAAACTTTTATTATATATACTTGTTTTTTTAGTGTTTACCCATATTTAAAGGAAATCACGAAATTTTGATAATATCCCAAAAGTTCAACCTCGGCGGGACTCGAATCCCCGACCTCCCAACAGGGAGGCTATACTAACTAAGCCACGAGATCGTTACCAACCTGGTCGAAATTCTTGGTACGATTCGGCTCGAATCAAGCGGGTCGAGTCCCGCCGTTGTGATAATATAAAAATCTTTACTTGTATTGTTTTGATTCTAATGATGTGTTTTTTTGTAGCAAGTCTCATTCTGGACCGATGAGGATGTGTATGCGAGCCCAAGAATCGGAGACGATGATGACAGAGCCTCAGTCGGGTCCGCGCTGAGGAAGACGCGTTCAGTCGACGCGTCGTGTCTGGACGTGAGGTCCATCGCTGATTTGGGCTCGCCTGCTCAAGGACTCTCGAGGGCGAAGTCTGACTTTAACCTTCAAGCCAGCTCGCTTAACGATGACCAAGGTAATAAAAAAATGTGTATTATACCTGCGATTACAGAATTCAGTATATGCATAGAATTGAAATTATCGTGGTTTGATATCATTTTCGTATACTATCACGGCTATACCACATACTTTACTATTCTTCATCTGACGGACGGGTGGTGCTCATTAGGAAGGATCTATAAACGGTCAACGAAACGTCAGCTGGCCTTCAATGAAGGTTCCTCATTAGGTTTTATCGCCACAAGTCAGTAGCGGGTGCTGGAATAAACAATTGAAAATTCCTTTGTGGTTTTAAAATTTTGACAAAATAAACTTGTTCAGACTTAGACCGGGACACCCGCACGGCCATCCGTCCATCATCGCTGGCCCCGCCAACCAGCACGTCCCGTGATCCGCCGCTCGCTCGCGCACTCTACGCGTACTCGGCTGCTGGTGACAACCAGCTCAGCTTCCAGCAGGGTGACATGCTAGCCTTGCTAGGAGAGAGGACGAAGGGCTGGCAGTATGGAGAGAACTTGCGCACGCATCACGCCGGCTGGTTCCCGCTCGCGTATACCGAGCCCATCGCTAATGATGAACCGAGGTGAGTGGATTGATTCATTGCGAAAAATCTGTTAAGACACTGTTGGACCAGGCTTATACGCTAGCTCACGGCTTCGTCCGCGTGGTACCCGGATAAAAAGTAGCGTTCGTTAGACCCTATTCGATCTACTGTTTATTTATTGACTTACATTTTAAAATTGGTCTCCACGGCCCTTATATGTTAACAGAATAATATAATTATAGTCTATGCTTAGAGCTTTCAGAGCTTACCCCTACATCCAACCTTAACTCTTAATTAGATTAGTATTGATCGTCTCTGAATGAATTCCAAATTAATTTAGTATTAATAAAGCTCCTTGTGAAAGAGCTCGTCCGGGGAAGTATACCACCATACCTATTTCTGCAGTAATGCTCGCATTGCTGTGTTCCGCTTTAGAGGGTATTCTCTTTTCATCCGGGACAGTGGTTGCAACGAAACATGTAACAAAAAGTTAAAACATTTTGCAATTCCTAATTAGGACATACACAAAATTGCGAGATCAGAACAACCAGAGCGAGTGTAGGGTTTCTCTTGTTGTTCAAGTTAAAATTAATTTCAATATTCGGAGAGACAACTTTATGGGAGGGAAATTTTAATGGAATATATACTGAGAGAGCTTCATTATACCGTCTGTCGAAACTTATAAATCAGAATCATGTAAAACACAGCTATTATCCGTTATTTGCGTGAGCTGACAAGTACGTTCAGCGTGTTTCCAGTGATGAAAAATGGTACTATCGGCCTCATGCTTGAAGTTCTACATTGGGCTATGTACTATGCTCTATGCTCGGAATTTCATTATAAAATCGGATAAGAGGAAAACATAGCTCTTAGAAGATAAAGTGGAAATGAACAGGCAGGAACAGTTTGCAGAAACCGCTAGAAAATAATGATTCTCGAACATTTCAAACCGTAATCTATAGACGCTTGCATTATTAGAGGTATCACTTGCGCGTTGCTGAACCTGAGACATAACGGGTGCAAGGTCTCATGTGTCTGTAATTTCTCCGGCAACCGGATTCATCCCGGCTTTCCTAGCCAACAAAGTGTTTAAAAATGTTTAAACTTTTTGTTACATGTTTCGTTGCAAGCACTGTCCCGGAAGGAAAGATTTTTTTTTTTTTTATTATTTTTATTACTTCTCCTTCTAGTCCTTTATTCTTTATTGTACACAAAGATAATACAGACAAAAAACATACATATAGGACATATACGAAAGCGATTTGCAATTTGGAATAAACATGTCTTGAAATAATAAATTTGTCATCCGGGTACCATGCAAGTGAAGCTAGGGCAAAAAGCTAGTGTATTCATATAAGTCGTGATTATAAAGTCACGCTTTGGCACAAAGCATTAAAGCACACACTGCTCTTATAATTGTCACCTATCGACGTTCTTGATAATATTCATTTGCCGCTTTAAATTGCATGGTTTAGCACATGGTAAAGATTATCCAGTGTAATTAAGATTAGACGGCACACTTTTAGAAGCAATTATGCTCTAGGCCGTGCCTTTATGCTCTGCTTATGACAATTATCAGCCGTTATAATTGTCTTTAATGTATGAAAGTAAAGTATAGTTTATTAAAACATAATTTGATACAAAATTTTCTATTAGGTACTTATCTAATGAGTTCTACAACTTCTTGAGAATCTATACATAATTTCCATTCTTATCCAAAGGAGATAAAGATCTTACAAAGATAGAAATTCTAGTCTCCTGATAAGCTTCAAGCTTAAGTTTCCTATGCGTTACAGTACAGGAAGACCATCCCAATTGATAGGCCGTTGGCATATAAAGGTAGCGGGGAGTCGTTGTCTGGATGTGGTCCAAGATCTCTCCTTTGATTATGATGATAATATACATGAGCTTCAAAGATTTTTGTACGATTAATTAAATACAAACTCTGGGTGTATCCAGTACTTAATCATGTTCTATCGTCGACTATAGCGGTAAAACTAGCACTTGCTAGACCTATATGTAGAATGGAAAATTCAAAATGTGACATCTTCCAATCTGCGATGGACCTGTAATGTACCGTACAAAACCCAGTAATGCAAACCACCAGAACCAAAAAAGCTAGTGCACTTAATGATCTTACATGCCAGTGTAAACTGTATTTTCTAATTGACCAGCACAGCAGCCTAGTACCTAATTTCTTCTAAACATAATTTTTCGTCTTCCAGCAGTGCGTCCCCAGCCCGCTGGAGCATGGCCCAGACGCCAAACGAGGCACCTCCACCGGCCCCACTCACACACGCTCAGACAACCGCTACAGTGCACACACATAACCATCCCTCGACTAGAATGTTCGGGGATACTGTCACTGCTCATCATGTTAATAAGGTTAACTTTTTTTCGATCCAGATCTAGTTCAATGTTCCAGTCTCCAGGGTACGAGAGCCCTAGCAAAAACTGTTATTTAAATCGTTTTCTTATACATCCTAGGGTCGCCTTGGAAATGGTTCTCCAGGCCTTCCACCAACTCTGCCTGCCCCGTCTCCGAGTGCCCTCAGTACTTCAGCAAGTGCCAACTTCCATCCATCAACCCCGGTGGTTCCCAACGTTGGACCAATCAAGAGCTCAACATCATCTGCCAGCTTCACAACACATGCTGTTATTGAGACTAGGAGCTTTGGTCCACAGACATTGCCACTACGTTCTCAGGTACAAAAACATAATCATCATCAACAAAAGTCAACAGCTGGACGCGCTCGGTCCATCCTGTAGATGTCCACGTCTCCTACATTTAGTTATATCACATTTTTCCTTACTTTTCCAGATGACCCAAAACAAAGCTGGCCCTGCCAAGACAGTGGTGACCGCAGTGGGAGCAGTAGGCAATGTATCTCTGCACAGTTCCAATGACTCCGGATTCTCGAACGAGCCACCTCCACAGCCTGATGTCGACTACAGTGACGAGGAAGCTCAGAGACTCCGTGTACCAATAAGGTAAACAAGCCTTTGCATACCACATGGTTTTGTCGAAATAGTTGGCCTATATTAGTTCACTCAAACATTAGCGAATAAACATGAAAAGTTTTAAAGGGAACCAAAAATTCAATGTTATATAAAAACTAAACACTTTTTTCCTCTGAAAGTAAGAAGATCATCTACATAATCAGCTGGGCCAGTGTAGGCTGCTATCAGACATGTTTTTTTTTGTTTATTGGTTTAGTAAATGCTTATTCAGTTTTGTTGCTTTTTAGTTATTAGCAGTAGTATTTATGTTTTATTTTGTTTGTATTTGTAGTAAATCTGCTCATCAAGCTGACCATAAAGCGTATCTGCTCAAAACACAAAGCCTCAAGCGTGGCCCCAAACCGCCCAACTCCAACGGCTACCTTACTGATGATCAACAACTGATGCTACGAAATATGTTGGACATGGATAAAGACTCCCAGAAAGTAAAGAGAACGAAATCATTCTGGAAATTTGGCCGCACCACTTCAGATGAAATCATGGAAGGGATGTCCCTTTGGGAACACCGAGATATCGTGGACACTGTACCGGAGTACAAGAAAAAACTTTTTGGGAAAATAAAGAAAGAACTGAGGCCTGCACCTGAAGTGCCAGAAGTCCTGAGAAAACAAGCGAGTCCTGAGAAATCACCACTTCCAGAAACTACATCAGTACAAACTCGACCTAAAGAAACTATTGACAGAAAAGAGATGAAACTACCAAATGGTGGAATACGTCAGGCCAAGAGTCTAAACTCCATCCAAAATGATGAAAGAAATGATAAAAATCGGAAAGGACTAGAGGGTTATCAACATAACCAAATAAATAAGAAGAGTTTGTCCGAGAAATCTATTGTTGAGGAAAAACATGAAGATTTTGCGCCTAGAAATGAATCCAGACACTCGGATTTGACCAACACCAGCACCATTAAAACTAACTTTGAAAACAGCTTTTACAATGATGAAACTGGCGAAGGTTTTGTTATGAAAACAGTGAAGCGTAGAGAAATTCTACAAAGATACGATAATGATAGCAGCTCTGATGTGAATTCTGTTGCATCTAGTACTGATCCATACGATTGTATCATAGTAGACGATCATATGACTCTGAGGAAACAACAAGAGCATGATAGACGTAGAAAACAACAAATAATGGACAACGAAGCCAAGCAACGCAAAGAAAATGACTACATGCCAGAGTTTGAAGAAATTGAAGTCACTCCAATAAAACCACAAGTTCGTGCCACGATGTCATCTGAAAAGGCAAAAAGCCCATCACATGAGAGGAGCCCTCCCAAAACCATGGAATTCAAAACCTTCAAAGACAATTCCAAAGAAATAAAAACTTTTTCAGCTTCATCTGAAACTCTAAAGTACAAAGATAATGAGCACACGGACCGTTATGGAAATAATATCGAAAGGAATAACAATAACAACCACAGTGAAGACGCATACAATGGACATGATGAAGGAACACTCAAGTACAAAAAACGCTCCAGGGAAGAAAAGAGCCGACCGCAAAGCAATTTTGAAAATGGAAAAGCCCATAAAAGGGAATATCCACACGCTGAATCAAGGATCCAGAAGAAAGATCCTAGATCTTATGAGAATCGAGAACCGAGAATCGATTATTCTCTTGATCGTCGTCAAGCAAAGAAGGAATTTGATACAAAAACTAGGGAAGGAAGAAGAATTAGAACTAACAGAAGTTACGACGACAGTTCCCTACCTTATAATGGAAGAGGTAGAGAGGAAAGATTCTACGAGTCAAACATTTCATATTTCAGTGACCAAGAGCGTCGAGTTTCCCGTTACGATTACGAAACCGACTCAAAAAAAGCTGAAAAGTCCAAAATTCGCCAGGAAGAAGCAAGGCTTGAAGCGAGGCGTGTCGTAGACCGACGAAGCGAGGGTCCCTACAGCGAGTCAGATGATCAGAAGTTCAACGAGGCTTTGAAGCAGCAAAGACCACAGCTCCTTCCCCGTACAAAGCTGTTGAAGAAACCTGTGGAAGGACAAGAGTTACCGGACGAAGGTCACACGTTTGGGCCTTGGTATGACTTGTGGGGACGGGAACAGGCCGTTTTCAAATAAATGTCTTTAGTCAGGTTTGTCTCTGCTCATTCTTACATACCAACGAGCACAAATTAACTCAGCTACTATTCTGCATAGAAAGTTTAATAGTTTATGTTTTTTTTGAGAAACTGTAATCGCTTGTTTTGTACTTTTTTTATTTTGTAGTTGTAATTTAAGAGTTATCCAATGTTACTAATTAAATGTCTTTTTTGAAAGCATTTTGCAATATAGTTCTTGTAAAATGAATATTACAATTTAAGTGCTCCAGCTAAATTGATATTAAGTACCTACCTAACAAAGTTGAATTCTAGAATGATAGGTATCTTGTTTCTTATTCAAAGTTCTATTTGAAAGCATTTTGCTATTATATTTCTTGTAAAGTATACATAATTACATTTGGCACTTCATTAAAATTACCTAACATAGAATTACAGAAGACCTGACTTACACAGATGTACGTTTTCAGGCCCCAACAATTTGCAACGGTGAAATTAAGGAAGGCACTAACAAATGACCGATCGTCCCCTGCCATCGAATAATGTTATGTTATCTTATGTATGATTGATTATTATTATTTTGTTAATTAATATTAATTGTAAATTAGAAACACCATGTATTTTGTACAGTTAAATATTCATAGTTTAACAAAAATATATCAGATTTTTTACAATAATCCAAACGGTAGTTTTCTTTATAAATATTTATAGCCAAGAATATATGAATAAAATACAGCCAGGTTGAGCTTCTCCTTTTTTGAAGTCGGTTAAAAAAGGCTGACTATACATAGAATATACGTAGGAATAGTTATACCGTCGCATAGATTAGATACAGTTAACAACAAAAGTAGACAAACAGTTTCGACTTTTATAACTCTCATATTTAATAACCCAAACAAATACTTATGTTCAAAATATTGAACTACATTTGATGGTTCGCCTTTTTTTACTATTTGTAAACTAAATAAAAGTCCATGTTAAAACCGAAGGAAAAGGAATCAAATATAAGCATATTTTGGCAGGACACGAGAAAAGTAGTTTAGAACAAGGCTAATACTAAGTATACTACAAGCATACTACAACGAAATTAAGCTAGAAATAAACATTGAACAACAATGAGCCTCACAAAAACGTAAATTGGTAATCTACTTTTGTTGTTAACTGTACCTACATAAGTACCTACACAGTTACACTCTAAAAGCCTTACGATATCGACCAATATAAACATATATACGTCAGTACTTACGCATTTCATGTTTTCCTCTATCGAATCAGCACGACATTAGTCTCGCAAACAAAAACTACTCACGGAAACTACATTCAATTCTCGCTAAGTTCAATACAAACACGCATAAGCAAACAACTGACATGGCACGAAAGAAGAAAAATCAACGTCAATTGGCCCCAAGCGACAATGGCCTATGATTTATTGCGTTTCCGTCTCCTGTGGGGACGAACACGAAAATATTTGATATGTTATGGGCCCAGCGGACCCTTTCATAAAATGACGGAACGGGAACGAAAGAAGATACGGATGCAAACCTGAATAAGTAAATTATTGAAAAATTAAAATAGACCCGATATGTTCCATCCTCAATGGCAGTGCTTGCTAATTATTTGTTTTCGGATGAGCTGTTTTAGAGATTAACGGTAAATGACTAACACACAAACAAAAAAAAAATAAGCAAACGCATATAGGTATATTGACTCCTATCGTTAGCGGTAATAATTTTATAAATAATATTTACAAAAAATTTAAATATGAATTATACTTTTTTTTAATTTTTACAAAAGGTAAATTCCCGACATGTATTGTCATCATCGATTGCAGCATTTTTTGTGACTTGTGGCGATAAAGAATCATGCTAGAATACAAGCAAAACGAATGCATAAAACCGCATTGCAATCCGATAAACTGTTTCAGAGATAAATAACATACAAGGAACAACCTGTTATGGTAAACGGATTATACGAGTTCGTATATGCCTTACGACGCGAGTAAAAAGAAAATATCTAAACTTTCCTGCTATGGAAATTTCTTTAATTGTATAAGTAGCCGTCGGGGGAGTACGTCGAGACAATATCCTGTGATAAAGTCTGGAAGCCGGAAATCCGTAATAGCTCGCAAAACTAACAAGCGAGAAAATAATAATAATATTGCTAGATATTTTCACACAGCATCATCTAGCCCCAAAGTAAGCAGAGCTTGTGTTATGGGAACTACATGACTGATATGCTACTTATAGATTATTTTTGTAAATACAAACATATTATACATAGAAAACACCCAGACCCTACAACAACAAATATTTGCGGAACCTACAAACATTTATCCCGTGGCGGGGATCGAACCCGCAACCTTCTGAATGGTTACCACGAATCGACCACGAAACGGAAAATGGCGAGGAAATCGGAAATGCAGTGTAAGAAGGCCTCCCCATCCGATGCACCGATGACATCTGAAAGGTTGCGGGGAGTCGGTGGTCTAAGATCGATCGGTCATACACCACTACACACACCATAAAGTATTTATTTAATTCGTGAATATGTAGGTAAATTTTTTTACTAGGGTTATTATCAGTAAGCCTCGTCTCTCCGTCCCGTGGTCGTCCCGTGGTTGTATCGATAGTCCTGCAAAAACATTCGATATGTTAGTCGGCGCCTAGGGGTGTCACCCGTCAATTATACGCACAAGATTTCGCCAAGGCAAACTGTATTTTGTTTGAGCTCTTTTGAAATCGATACGGACCCTCAGGCACTTCAGGGATCGGTGTGAATTCAGCGTGAAAATAATTTAACCCTGCGAAGACAGGCATGACTCAGCTGACTCAAACACTTTTTTCACTTATGAAACTAACAAACCTTTTCACTTTATTCAATTTATTATTTATAGCATTTATTCATACAACTATATATGTACAAGTAGGTATATACAAAAAATACAGATAAAACAGTTAGCTATCTAAAGACCGTTGCAAACGATCTATAGATAGCTCAACTGATCCAGGTCACTACCAGGCGAAAGCGTTAAATTTATTTAGGTACCTAAATAAATAAACGCCCAAAAGAAGTACATAATCCTGATCCAATACCAGGATTATTGTAACGGTCTTCAGATAGCTAGCTGTTTCATCTGTATTTTTTGTAAACACTTACTTGTACATAATTGTATGAATAAACGTATAGAATTATTGTATTTATATGAGGTAAGTTATAATAAAATTAGTACTGTTATAAGAGTTTTTCCGTTTTTGTACATCCACCACTATTATCAGCTAATCAGCTTTCCATATCCTCAAAGGTCTGTTGGTTGAAAACTCTAGTTAGGGTTGAGCTTGATTTTGTATATATCCTATATGTAAGTATAAATAAAGAATAAATAATAGGATTCCCTGTGTCGTGGGTATCAGGAACTACTATTATCGTGGTACCACAACACCCAGATTCAGAACAAATTTATAAAGAACATACAAACTATGTCCCGCGCGGGAATCGAATCCGCACCTCTTGCGTCGCTGCTGGCAATCGAGGTCATAAAACTTGTACTTCTCAGATAGGCATTCTTATAGTAGGTGATTATTGGATATGCAGAAATCAATCAAGAGGAAACTTCAAAGCTTATAATAAAACAATGATAATTTCAATAAACTTAAAGTAATTATGAATTAGACGAGCTATGTGGGCAGCAGAAGGTTGCGGGTTCGATTTCCGATTAGCGGGGGGATTAGCGGGGCAAATGTTTGTATGATTAGCAATTATTTGTTTCGCGTCTGGGTGTTTTCTATGTACATATAATATGTATGTATCTACTAAAAAATATATAAGTAGTATATCAGTCATGTAGTTTCCATAATACAAGCTCTGCTTAGTTTGGGGCAATATGAAGCTGTGTGAAAAATGTCCAGCAACGAAAAAAATAATGGGCCTAAAAATAGTTATGTTGCACTGCTGCAACTAGAACTGAAAGAGAGCAACACAATTTCTAACCATTAAGAAAATAACGCCTTTTATATAAAAGCGGTGCTATTTATGTTTCTAACATAGCCCAGACTTAGCGCTTTTTTTCTGGAGTTTTCTGGTTTCGTAACAAGCCAAACAGCTGCGATTACGTGCAGGAAGCTTGGCTCGTGAAAAAACACATTCATGTAGGTAGTCTTCGTTTTGTAAATAGGTAAGCTAGAGCTGCATTTACCGTTTGGAGCTAAGCCACGATAATTATGAAAATCTGAAAATTAGTATAACTTAGTTGCCATACTAAGTTATAGTTATTAGTGAAATTTATAAAACAACAAAATTTAAACCCTGCTAATTTTTATTTGAATGCTTTTGTAATAATAATGCTGGAAAGTTTTCACACAACATCATCTAGCCTCAAACTAAACAGATCTTGTATTAGGGGAACTACATGACTAATATACTACTTATATACTTATTTTTATATACATACATATTATATATAGAAAACATCCAGATCCGAGAAAACATTAGCTAATCCTACAAACATTTGTCCTGCAGCGGGAATCGAACCCGACCAACCTTCAGCGTCTCAGGCGGGCCTTCGCCCACTGCGCCACAGAGGTCGTCAAATACTCCGCTTGTGTCTAAATACTCCATCCTATTTAGACTGAATTTGGGTGAAACTTCGTGACACATAGATTACTTTTATCTGCGTATTCGCGGGCGGGATTTCAGATTTATCCTTACTATAATAAGCGCTTTCATGACTCAAAATCTAGGTCATGCAGAATACAAACAGTTTAGAAATTGGAAAACGATCAAGTAAAACTTACATAAGGAATATTTTCAATATCGCAACAAACAAACAGAAGTGGAACCGTCGCCAGCCCATATAAAAATCAATTTGCAGTGCAAATCGAGCGAGGAGACCAATACTTTCCAAGTCATCGACTCCCTTTAGTGCTCTGGTCTGGAAAAATCCACAACTTTTTGAAAAAAATATGCACCAGCAAGTTTTAAAACGCATTTTGCTCGTCACAGAAACGGATGCAAAGAGCGAGGGATTCGAAGGATTTCGCTTTTATCCAACTGTAGCAGTTTTTAGAAACTTGCTTGTCAAAACTGGGGCTCCACGTATAAATACGTATAGATTACTTACTTTATTTTTATATTATTTTTTTATCAATCGTAACGTATCAACTATACCTACAAAGGTAAAACTACAGAAAACTGAGGGCAAAGGCTCTCAGTTTTCTAAAGTAGTTTTATCTAAATAAAAATCATTTTTACGCTAGAACATAATAAAATAAAATGGGAAGACATTATGTAACCGGGGTTACATAACCGAGGACGTTATCCATACGATAAGAGGCATGCAATTTGGCACCGCGCTGGTTCTATCGCATTTCGATGCCAAGAGAGGCACGCAACGTAGACCGTTTCAGTTTCGGTGGCCTAATTTCCGTTTAATGACCGTATAGTGAACTGCACTAGCCTCGTTGACTCCTGATACGTGTCTAGCTAATATATTGCCATTCGACCGACGCTGTAGAAAACGGTCTGTGGCTAATTTACGAAAGAGAAGGGTAGTTTTTCTCGACTAAATACGAAATAATACTAAATACTTTACGTGGCTCGATCTTTATCGCCACACTGAATGATGGGCCTTAGATAGAATTTTATATGTTAACGTAGCGTATTATAGTATGGCTGCACATCAAAGACTGGAAGTCGGTGCATGGAGGTGGTAAAGCATCCATAGATTGTTGGACAAACATATACAGCAGTAGACACTTGCCTGATACTAGCGAAACGCCCACGATTTCGATACAAAGTTTAAAACTCCGCTGCACCTGTCAGGGGAACTGACCCTGTTAGCTATCGTCAACTAGCGAGTCCAAACCCAACTTTTAGTGGAATTAATTAAAAAAGGTTTTTTTTTCATCCTTTAACAATATTTCTACTACACAATTATACCTTGGTAGACAATCTTTTAATCTTTTCATTAGGAATTTAGAATATAGTTTTTTTATAAGTATCTGCTAATCTACTTTTCAATTGGATGTGTCTAGTGTGTACCTATGTAAGATAGAGACTTTTGTTCGAAACTTTTAATTCTTATAATTTTGAAAATTCACAATCGTGTTCGACCGATTTGAATGTTCATAGTTCTTAGTTAAATTTCCAGGAGCAGTTTAGGCTGTGCGTTGATATACTAATGATTATTGCTTGTGTTAATTAAACACGTTAATTTATCTAAGAGTACATCACTACTAATGAAGCAATCAGTCAACACCAATCAAGTATTAAGTTAATCAATGCTCTAATTAGTTAATTGGGGAAAGCTTCGGAAACTTAAGATAGAATTACGTTGAGATGTCTATTTCTGTAAGAAACTTCATTTTATAGTATTTGTAAACGTTTGCACACTGACTATGGTGACACCGTAGGAAATGTTTTAAACTGGGTACGTAAATGTTGATGGAACATGGATAGCATGCTTTAATTATTATTTCATAGATTATAGAAGATAAGGCTGTCCTCTATGCTCAATTCTTTTTTCTTGTTTGTCCCTTCTCTCTCTTGTCAAAATCGTCATCATGGTATGATATACCTTTGAATTCTTATTAGCCTTTTTCTAACTAATTTAGTATATATCATGTTTCTGTTGCAATTAACGATGTGCTTTTGTTGACTACTTGATGATTCAAGGAATACAAGAATAGTTGCCTGAAGTTTGGAGTTTGATTTTGCCACGCCATATGACTCGTAGGAATTTAGCACGAACACGCCTAATATTAGCTTTGCTGTTTAAACTACACTCTGTTCCATAGGTCAGTAATAGCAAATGTGCCATAACCTTTATTGTACAATATTTTCAAATAGTCGTGTCGGCCTAGTGGGCGGCGATCTTCCGATTCGAAGGTTGTGGGTTCGAACCCAGTCGTACACCACTGGATTTTTTCTATTTATGTACGAATTAAACAACTTCTCTCTATAAGTACCTGGTTAGAAAATTAATCTTTATTTTTATATCGAAGCTATCTGCTACTGATACTGGGAGAGGACGGAAGATCAGCGTGCTACTTACCTACACCAGGTCTGCGGCGCTTTATGCTGAGTCCTACCCCAATTTATAGCTATTTAACTCATCAGCAGTGTAACCATCTTAGTTATATACCTTATTAATAAGTAGTTGCATATAAATGATTTATCTATCTATTTATCATGCCATAGAACCGAAAATTCTATTTTTTTTAATTCTTAAAAGACATGTGCCTAATTGTTAGAGTTCTAATAAGCGGCGACGGCTTGCAATTTTTCAAAATGTAATATCTGACAACCCCCTTCTTAGTATCCTTAATATCTACGCACTGTGTAATATTTGAGGATGTGGAATACAGGAGTGGGCGTGTTTTTTTGTTTGTTTTCAATCTTAAAACGGAATTTGTACTCTAGACTAGACCGACACATGCAAACAAGTCCGAAAGTGTGCCGTGTGTGGAAGGGAAACCCCCATGGTGCCATATATTACGATCAATCAAACGGCGTGACTATTTGTAGTTGCAGCGGAGTTCAAACATTTCGACAAATCGATGGACAAAAAGTTTGGGGACTTCATGACTTTGTTTTGTTTTCTTCGCTTCGTTACAATGTATACTAATTGTTATAGAGTCTGTTGTAGCAATATTACCTAGAGTTCGTTTCCAATATTTTTGGACAATATATTATAGGTTTCTATGGATGAAAAATAAATGAATTCATATAACAATGTATACGAAAAAAAAGTAATTATAATTTTTGCAAACTATCTTTATTTATGGATACACGAGTATTATGGATTCCAATAATATATTGTTACTAGCCTCTGCTCACGGCTTCATGTGCGTGGTACCCGAATAAAATGCAACTTACGTGTGATTATTTCACAAAATTTACATATTCCAAATTGCATTCAAACCGGTCGAGCAGTTATGATTCTTTTAAATTCCGTTTAATTCTTTGATTAGTACTTTTTTCTATAAACGAGTTCACCTTGTTCGATTGGCATCAAACTAAAGCTCAATGAAGGATCATGAAAAAATAACTAAGCAGAGTTTGTTGCCTGATTCTTCTAGACTTGGTCGCACGCGAGGAATCGGCGTAAATTCACTTCAAAATTTTAATATCACCTAGTTTTTAAGTCAATTTTTTTTTTAGATAATATATACATTTATTCATACAACTATGTACAAGTAGGTATATACAAAAAATACAGATGACACAACTA
This sequence comes from Perizoma affinitatum, assembly GCA_961405105.1. Lineage (NCBI taxonomy): Eukaryota > Metazoa > Arthropoda > Insecta > Lepidoptera > Geometridae > Perizoma > Perizoma affinitatum. The sequence goes on from OY560199.1 coordinate 6,049,956, forward strand.
GCTATCTAAAGACCGTTGCAAACGATCTATAGATAGCTCAACTGATCCACATCACTACAAGGCGGAAGCGTTCCCAAAATACTGGCCGCAAATACTGTTTTTAAGTTGACGTTTCTATATGATCCTTGTGAATTCAATGAATAAAAACCTATTGAATTTGACTTTAACTTTGAAGATTTTTAGCAACAAACATCTAAACTACCAAACTGACATTTATAATATAGTCGGATAATAGCAGCATCGACAATAGCTTGTTAGTTTGCGATAATTGTTTTGTAGAACAATTAGTTAAACTTGGCATAATTAAACTTATGTGGCTAGTAATATTTGCTAGCAATACGAACTAAGAGACTACTTACGAGTAAAATGTAAGAATTAATGTGTCTAGACTGCGAAAAACTTGGGAGCAAGCCGTCTAACTTTATAGCGTCTTCTCTGTTATTGTCCCACTTGTGTTCCAGCCAAGTGCGATACTCCAGAGTAGGTACAGTAAACGGCTATTGCAATGGTACATCGTGGATAAGAGACTGATTAAAGGTTTTTCAGGAATCCGCATGAAGTCATAATTCGTAAGATGATTCGTAAGACATATAATTTTGCATATTTGCGACATCTCTGTTGCCTTCAGTCAGTTCATGCAAAATGAAATAAAAGACTACGAAATTGAAGAAAACAATGTTACGATATAGAAAAAAATCTTTATTTGAGCATTAAACAATAATTAAAGTAAGCTCAGTCTATGTAGTTACTTAAATTAACCAACACCATAATAACTACTTATCAACTTAGAAATTACAATCTAAATGCTACAAAATGGCGTCCATATTAACAGCCGGAAATCGTGGAATCATAACGCCAAAGTGATACGAATAAACATGTTCTACCTACATTATAAAAATGTGAATTCACAATCACACTTCAATCACACAGTAAAATGCAAAAGAACTATGTAGACCTTTGATTCGTGCTCCCCACTATTCAGTGGCTGTAGGTTCAGGTTCTAAGAGCTGGCCAACCCAACCATTGCCTGTTGGATTGAAATTCACTGTTGGATATACGGGTAAGCCTCCTCCAAAGAGTGACATAACGAACGATCTTAGGCCACCTTCATCCGCCGACCACCAACTTCCCGCAACCCATGAGATGGTTCTCTCATGGGTTGTGGTTCTGGTTCCGGTTCGCAAAAAAACTATGTATTGGCATAACTAAAGTTATGCCAATAACAAGAAACCAGACAGATAGTCCATGAGCAAAGAACAATTGCATTTGAAAAAAAAAAAAAAAAATGTGTTCCAAGATGAATTCAACTTTTCAGCAGTTGGTCTTCAAAGCTGATACATATTACATTAGCCAACGTCTTGGGCGAAGTCTCAGGAGAATTTAATTCTCGTCACATTGTTTTATTCAATGTCCTTGTCTTAGGTGAGTGATGCTATACGACACAAAATATATGTGTGAAATTTCGGCACACTTGCATTCAAAGTGTGCCGAAATTTCACTCAATAAAACTCACAAATCATGGATATACCATGCCCTGCTAAGCAAAAATTTTAAGAATCCTTTATCACACTGGTTCTTTTACCATTGTTCACTACACTAGGCTCTTTTTAGGGCCACCATACTTCAATCTAGTCCGATCACAGCCCCATCGCAGAGTTTTCGAAACAAAAAATATGTTTTTTGTGCCTATTCTGACTCTAGACAAAGTAACAACACTCATCACGTAGCTTTACGTTTACCTTTAAGTTCTGAGTAACAATAACAACCTCTTTCTCATTAGCATACTCCGGCGCCTGGGGTCTAGATAAATACCTCACGCTTAGTTTTCCTGTCACGCTAACGACAATTTGCAAAGAAAAAACTTTGCATTAGTCACATGACATTTCCACAACTTATGGCATTTCCATATAATTTCACCTTTACGCAGGCGTTAACGCCAACAGAAAGTGGTATTTTTTTAACCTCCAGATGTAGGAGCGTCCGTACTAATAATTGGTGCCGCCGCGTAGCATCGCTTTAACCGCTCATCTAGGACTTAAACCCAATGTTTGAGCGAGGAAATCTCTCTATCTGTAAGACCTAGAAAAACTTTGTTTTCAATTCGAAGGAATAATCTAGAGTTTACAAGTGCTTGGAGTTAAAAGCTGTGAAAGATTTCGTTTTAGTGTATATTTAGTAAGGTGTTTGGAAGAAAGCGTAGAAGTATATACGACGAATTATAAAGTACTAGCGTCTGCCCTCAGTCCACGGCTTTCGAGGAATTAAATCTGTAATTTGTGTGTACTCAGACTTAACATAATATTTACGAAACTAAAGTTTTATAATATAAAATTGAAATCTATTTAGTATTGTATTGTTTTAGGGTGATTACAAGACAGAAGGCTAAACTAGAATAAAAATAAAAATGTGTGTAAACAATATAACAACATCTGAGGAATTCAACTATTATAAAAACTATTATAACTATTCAAAGCAGAAGTTTACAATCTGAAAGTGGAACCAGAATTGAAATCGTAATTTGTGTGTACAATAAAAAAAAACATATAAAAAGCAAAACATTTAGTTTTAGCAGTACCAAAAAGTATTGGTAATAAATAATATCCCTTGCCTGGCAATAGTGAGTATTATGCGGTGAAAGGCAGCTGCTAGCACCATGTTTACCCTCGGAAAGTAAATGTCAATAAAGAACAAGAGGACCCTCTTGGGGGAAAGTATTGAGCGCCCGTTGTTTTAGCTCCGAATAATGCAGTGGCTGTACTGACAGAACTCTGAAAGGTATTCGGACTCTTTCTACTATTTCTGACTACGCTGACTTTAATATAAATAAGTATATATGTATGTGTATGGATTGTCACATCCCTATAATAATGAATTTTGACTTTGTATGTAACAAATGTATGACTTACTTTATCTATGTATTGTAAGCGTCACGAACTAATTACCCTGTCTGGGCTTTAAAAATTCAATTTTAAGCTATTAATTTTAGATTGTTTTCATAATTATTTGTGTAGTCATAGGCCTCATGTTAGATTCAGAAAAAAAAAATATAACCCAGAGATTTAACCAGTTTGTGACGATGACTGTGCATACGAGTAGGTAGGTAGGTATATTATATTTATGCGTTAAATGCGTGTAGGATATATTAATATCATTTTCTATGTAGGTATATTTACTACATCGCTGATTTCATATGTTTTAAAACATTAAGTACACGAATTTTTCATTGAAAATACGGCTAATTTATTAGAATAGTATAGAATTGAATATATTTTTGTTGATTAGGATTTAGTATCCATTACATTATTTTATTAATACAAATAAAAAAATATTATTATTCAAATTATGAACCACGAGTGGTTATTGCCACTCAAAGGTCATGATGAAGAATTTAAACTTTAAAATGATTCAAATCAATAGAATTCCTTCAATTCCACAAATACATGAAAATACCTACTTACTCAGTATTTATAAGGTTGTCATAGTTACTTAAAGTCAGAACCTATTTAAATGAGTTACAGAGATCTCTGCAAGTCTACTGATTAACTTGATAACTTGTAAAGTACACACTGTTTATACGAAGGCAGAACAAATATTGGAGGACTTTAGTGGACTTTTAGGTTTTAACTTGATTGTAAATTCTAGTAGAAACTAAAGTGAAAACGAAAATTAAGAGTCGTACTGGTCAATTGCATCAACATTTAATAAAAGGTTCGCAAAATATAAATACCAGGACATACTGAGAGCTAATTTTGCTACCCTAGTTGGTGCAAGTAGACAGATTAAATATGTAATAATATGTAACAATAAATAAAGCTATGTATGAAAAGCATTATATATTTCAAAATAATAATATATATCTAAAAAGTAAGAGATAAAAATATTTCGGTTTATGTAATCTATTACCCGAAAATTGACGACGATCTTTTGCAATTACGACTCAGTTATATACAGGATGTCCCAGAACATGGTTAGCTATATTTAAAAGTGATGATCCTACCCATGAAAGTGATCAAAGTTTTATGGGAAAAAAAATTGTTGCATTAGAGCTAATGAAATCAGCTACTTTAAAGACTTTGTGCCTGCCCCTAATCTGATATTAAACGTAGAAGTGGTTCGGTCCATCTGTAAACCGATACATGTTTTATACAATTTCACTGCGAGATATCTTAAAAAAAAAACCTGTTAAAATAAAAAGAAAATGAAAGGTATTTTAAGGAGTTTCGTGGTTCAGCTCGATTACCATAAAACAACTAAGTAACAAAACAATAATAACGGGTGTTACATAAAAGTTTATGGTGTATAAAAGACCAAGTGTGGATGCGTTAAAGGGTTAGTAATGTCTGACAGGACGATCGTAAAATATAATGAGTGCTTCTATTAAGAACAAGTATTATGGTTGAAGAATTTAAAAATACTGTGTAAACAAGACTAATTTAATAAGGTTTTTATTGCAAATAGGTCAGTAGAAATGTCTTTGTTTGTGAAGTTTTAGAGTAGTAGTTTATGAAACGGTTTCAAAATACTAAAAAAATGATACAACTACTAATACTTAGTTTGGGAAAACGATTGTGCTTTTATTTAAAATGTAAGTAAATTAACCTCAATCATTATGATAACACAAATAATAATATGTATCTCATGTTACAGCTTTAGATTTTCAACCCTAACCAAAAAAAGTGTGAAATGAATGATTATAATATATACATTTTTATTTCACCATAAAAATTCCAAATTTACAAGTAGGTACTTATGTAGTCTATGAAAGCAAAGGTAATACACATAATAATATATAATCCGTTAATTTGAATTTAAAATACTTTTACATCAGATAACTTATTTACCAGGTTAACGAAAACGGATTTTGAATGTCGTCGCACGAATTTAGGTAAAAAAAGATAGGGGGTGGAAGTGGTGGACTTCCCTAATATAATGGTACAACTCCCAAAGTTAGGAATTGAAAAGTTTCCAAGTAATTTTGATTTAAATTTTTGTAGGTTAAGTACTGAGAAATTCGAATACGAACAAACTGAGTAAGGCCTACATTCCTAATTTCCACAAAGAAGAATTAGGGTTGTAACGAACCAAAATGATTAACGTTACATTATATGAACATAGGAAACATTAAATACAATATTATTAAAATATTTTGATACATAAATGTAAGTATCACTATCTAGTGTAGATACATGAACAGATCGAATCAGCGAGTAGTTAGAAAATATGGTTTTCTAAGTAAGTAGGTAAAGAAATATACCTAGAGTAGGTAGTGTAAATACAAATCAACAGAGCGCGCGAAACTGTAGGCTATTCCATGGGTTTTTTCCACGACAGGCAAGCGGCGAGCTAAATATAATTCGGGGAATTTTGTGTTAAAGAATACCTACTTTGCCTTGCAAGGACGGACGCAGGATCGAAGTGCGGGTGCACGAGCCGCTGAGGCGACGTCGTGTAGTACGGTTAAATTATCTAATCATAGTGAATATTTATCAATATTTATTCGGTGGAAAACATTGAAGAAGTACTTGATGTTTTTACCAGAAAATATATAAGAAAATTATCATTATTACACATATAAATGTTGTCATAAAGTTTGTTACAAGTATTTTTTATTTCTTGTTGTTTTATATCAATGGTAATTATTTAATCTCGGCGACATGGTGCAATACTAGAGACAACGCATCTTATTTGCTAGGCCCGTGTGCCCACCTAGTAATAGGTCCTAGATTCGTTTCTGGCTAAAGGGGCGGGGCGGTTTATTATTATTAGATGTGGATTGGGGGATTCGCTTTTGGACCTTTGGACGACTGACAGCGTCACGCTGCAAGTTGGTAATTTTATTTTGTTTTGTGAGTGCCGGGAGACTCGTTGTTTCTTTTGTGTTTGTTTGTGATTTCGTACCGTGTACGAAAGTAAAGTAGAGTGTCGTTTAAAGTGGGGAGACTGTGTACTGGTGAATTGTGTGGCTTCAGATGTTACACGTGTTTTGGTACAGGTACAGTGGTGGTGTTTGAAGCTATACAATTGATTAGTGTGACTAGTCTGGGGAAAAGTAAATTTCAAAGTCAATTCTGTAACTTCAGGGTTTAAAAATATAATTGTAACTTTTAGTTCAAATCCCCGTGCTTAGAAATCCAATACTTGTATTGGTATGCAGTCTGGAGACGGCAAAATATTTGAAGTCGTGGCATTACGAAAGCTGTATTCCATCTTGTTAGGTAGACTCTGATACTTTTAGAGCGAGTCAGAGGATCGATTATTCCCTTGAATCGGGATCGATCAATTGCTCTCTTGATTTCGATGGTTTGTTGTCATTATAGTGGGGGTCTTGTCGAAGTGGGACCGGTCGAGCTTTCGAACCCATTTTTTTGACCACGCTTCATCATTTCAAGTCTATCTTTATATATTTATTTATTCCCTCACTTATATTAGGTGGCATTTGTCTCTCATCCCTGGACTTCGGTCTGCAGAGATATTTGTCTTAGGGTCGGCCTAGGGTTAGGTTCAAAGTCGAGAATGCCAACTCGCAAGCTTTAGTCTAGATCTAGCTAGGTAACTTATCATTGCACCACGATAAGTGACGTCACGATTAGTAGTAAATGTGGAGTTCTCTCCCAGTATTGCTTTAAACACACACCCAGCTAGTTGAAAGGGACGTAAATAGGTACACAAAACAGGTAGGACGTAGGAACAAACAGTAGGAACGTACGTAGGAACTTTGGTAATGTTAGACAGTAACATTAGATTCATATGGGGAATATAAGGATAAAGCAAATAAAACACCATTGTAGTGAGGTTAGTGAATAGGTCAAATCTCTGAAATACCTAAACCTAAATATTTACCTACCTAATATTAACTGAACTATTTTACTTTTGCTGAAAGAGTTGGTGAATTTGTCTAATAAGTATGACTGGAACAGTAGTTCCTTACTTAGAGTATTTCTTGACCAGGAAACTAAGTCTTAGGGAGAACCCGTTGGATTACAGATTATAGATCTAATGATGAATAATGGTCTTATTTATATCTATTTGCTTCAACCTCCGAATGTGAGGAATGATGATTTGTCTAACAAGACTGGAGCGGTGGACTCCTATTACTAAGAGTATTTCTTGACCAGAAAACTCTATTTACTTCAAATATTTGCTTCAACCTCCGAATGTGGGGAATGATGATTTGTCTAACAAGGCTGGAGCGGTGGACTCCTATTACTAAGAGTATTTCTTGACCAGAAAACTCTATTTTCTTCAAAGTCTTGAGGGTAGCGCATGGACATTTCAGCATTGTATTTGCTTATCTATCTACAGTAGTGAGACCAGAGTTTATTATTACTTTATAAGATAGTAATCTATCTACCAAATTTTATAAAACAAAAGTTTTGCTAAATAAGATTCTTCTTGAGTGGTTTATTTATAACCATATGGGTATGCCAAGTAGTTTATTTGAATACTATTAAGATTAGTCTTCCCTATTCTAACAAAAGGGAATTGCAGATTCAAATTTAGGTATCTAGGATACAAATAGGCTAGGTAGGAAGAGTGCCAAATAGGATTTGCTTTTCTCTAGCTATAGGGAATTGCTAATCCGCAGATAACAAGAGGATTGAAAGAAAGAGATTGTTTTGCAAACATAACCAACATAACGTAAAGTCCCTTGAATGTCAGAGATGTATGGCCAAGCAGAATTTGATAAAAGATTATGTCCTCTAATCCCTAGCTGACGGAACATACAGACTGAACTATTACAAAGTAAATTCATTAACACTCCCCTATTATAGTTATGGTACTGAGTGCCTACTATACTTGACTGCGGAGGAGGAAGTCCAGTTTGGAGACGAATTCCACTGCATAGCGCGGTGGCGGGGCGCATGCCAGAGCCGCAATTAGATTCAGTATGAAAGACTCCAGAACATTCGATAATTGGTAGAAATCTGTTTATTATAGTAGGTAGCACATAGTTACTATATTTAATTATCAAACAACTAAATAGGAAGATAGGTAGTCTAAATTTAGGATGTATATATAGGTTAGGAATATCTATTTAAGTAGGTAGTTATAGGATTTGTCTCATAGTTCCTCAAAAGAACAAGGATTATTACGGTTCTCATGATGATAGGATCCTACCTAGATCACTAGACGATACACGTGGCCAATTTTATGTATCACAATAAACCAACAGTTAGATTAAGTTCAGTTACGGTTAGTTAAATTAAGCTACCACTAGTCATTTATAGGGGGGATGTTACGATTCGGTGCGTGACCAAGATTTTAGTGTAGTAGTGCAAGTTGGACTTGCACAATTTGTTGTCGTAGAAAAAGGAGAGGCTTTGAGACAAATTCATTTAAGACTTAGGTATTTGTTAGATATTGATATAGGATAGGAATAAGTTTGACAAATAATAAAGTTTTTATAAATAAAATAATAGTTTATAAGGTGCATTTTTGAGGAAAAAAATAATTGCTAGCTGGCGAAACTAGGTCAAATATTATTCGAATTTGAGCGAGCTAGTGATGGGACATGTTACGATGATTATAATGTTGTTTGTTAGTGAATACTAGTGAAACTTTATGATGGTTTTTCATGGTTGGAATTTAATAAGTTCAAGTAGGACTTTACAAGTAGACAGGACAGAGAATAAATATGTAGGTATGTTAAGGGAAATGTTTGTTTGTTTGTTATAGATTATTGCTAAGAGAATAACCTAATTAATAAGATAATAATGTATTATGGTAATAAGTAAAATCGTAAATATTTTGATAGAAGTGACTTCATTTTATTAGAATGAAATGAATATCTAGGAGCAGATAAGAATCTACCCTAAGTCACTATTTACTTATTTATTTTAGTACATGGGTAGTTTAGATAACAATCAATATTAGTTGAATTATTTATTCTAAAATATTTCTTGTGTGTGATCGATAATAATTGCATCATATTTCATAGCAGTAGGACGTCACTAGTTGCAGTGAGGATTCTCGATGGAGGCGAGATTAGGGGTTGTTGGTGTCACGATGCTTTTTTGAAATCTAAGTGAATTGTGGGATATTATTTAGGAATCAACAACATTGATTGTAGAAGTATGTAAGTGTTTATCTTGAATTTTAAATTCGTGTTGTTCTACTTAGGATGAAATTCATTTTATTGGTTAGTTCTTGTGATAGGTTATATAGATAGATGGATAGAGGATGCTTTATTGCAAACTAAATTAATAATACCTACATCAGGTTAGACAAGTACTTATCTACTACAGGCTTTTGCATTGGTGGATTTGTCGCTAGATAGCAATCTCTACCAGACAACCTACCTGCTAAGGAATCGATTTAGTTTAGTGGAGAACCATTGTAGGAGAAGTAACTAATAGGCTCGCCTACATGAGGAAGTAGGTATCTTTAGATTCTCCTCGAATTATCTAGGAACAGTTAGATACATTTTTGAAATAAGTACCTAGATAGGTACCTATCTAATTATATATATGTCAATTATTAGTAGGGCCAGGTCGATAGTTTTCTATATTAACACTTGCTTATCTATCCATCTAAGGTCATACAAAATACCTATCTGTGTTACAGGAGTTGTTTGTTTTAGAAGTAGGTAGTCAAGCTATCGGTTCATGCCATAGGATCTTATTTGGTTTCTAGAATGAATGAATTTCACAGTACATAACCTAACTAGACAGTTGGTTATGCATTTAGTAGGTATAAGTTATTAGAAGATAGAAGGTTGAACTAGTGTGGTGAAAGGATTTGGCATTTCCATATACCTTTTTAGTGACAACTGTGTTGAGTTGTAGGAGTTACCTTGCTTATTCATAGTAACTACTTATGTAATCTGTACTTAGTGGTTTTGTAAAGAAATAGGTTGAACCAACTTAGTTAGATTGAATTACAGTCAAGAAAGAAAAAAAAAAAAACAAAGGTTTCGGGGGTCGTATGGATTATATTTGCATCATTTATGGAATACAGATAAAATTCATCTCTACGATTAGAATGGGTTAAATTTTATTGAGATTATTTAATTTTATGTTTAGTGCAGATCATAAGTAGTAGTAATACCTACAAGGAATTATTTATACAATAATATGTTGAGTTAATTCTAGTTTAATCTTGAAATATTAAATTCTTGACAATATTTGTGGATAAGTGATAGGCGGGGCTGGATGCTTGTAGTTTGGTTTCTGAAGCGAGGTGAAAGTTTACTTGCTGTTGTTGTGTTCTTGATTTAGCAGATTTAGTCTTGTTTGTAAGAGTCAGCAACTATCATGTGCAGCAGTGTTCTGAAAGCAAAGAAGGTTATGTTGGAAGCCGTTATTTAGGTTATGTTGAAGGAGAGTTTCAGGTTTATCAGGGTTTACCATAATCACAGATATAACCATAATATAGATGTATTTTGGATAGAATAAAGTTTGTGACAGTAATTGATAGCTAACCCCGTCTCATGGTAAAAGTAGTTTTGACTTTTGAATTAATTGAATTGGCCGATGAATATTATTTTCAAAATATAAAAACAGTTGGTAGATTGTTTATTTAGGAATTGTAAGGAAATTACAGGTTAACTTTCATACAGAAATGGATTAGAAAAAATAGATAAATAAATCCTAGGATTATCTGAATTGTAATGTATGGTAATCAGCAATTTGGAATTCGTTTCAATGAGCAATCTTCTAATTGTAGAATAATGATAATATATACTTACTCAAATACCAGAATATTAGGCAAGTCTGCAAGTTAGCCAATATTCATTCCAGTTATTTTGTTGTGATACTGGCAGTCATATAGAGGATTGATTTTCACCTGGAAATTGATATGAAAGTGTTAGAAGTTTTGTAATATCTTTTGTTACATACGGAGAGTTTAAAAGAGGAAGAAACGAATTATCTTTGCATAATAAGGACACAATTAGTTTACTTTATAGTTTAGAATCTTCTTGAGCGGATATTATAAAAGTTTAGATAGGTTAGGAATGAAAACACACTTACTTTGATTGGATTGTATGATTTTTCCTTTGAATTTGGAGGGTACCGACAGCAGGTAGATTATGAATACACGGCGATTGATTGATTAATTGAATTTCGGTTCCTTGGGTTAGAAATAACTAGGTTTATTATTGTTTTGCCGAACGGTTGTTTGTTTACAAATTTGCAATGCACAGATTAAAATAATAGTTACACTTTAATGAGCTGCATAGAGTAAAAATAAAGGATGCACAGATAATAATTAGTTATGAGAGCGTAGTGGGTTTGAACATTTCGAAATCCTTAGCAAAGAGCTAAGATACTTATAGTAACCTTGTCTAGAACCGGCTTTGTTTAGCAAAATAGACACGGAAGACAAAAATGTTTAGTAGAGTGAAGTTCTTGTTTCAGCCTGAGTAATTTGCAGGGAAAGTAACTAGGTACATAATTATAGGTATTATATTTATAGGTTGTTGAGAATATCGTGTTTGGTTGAAATTGTCACAGATTAGTAAAATAGTTACATCGGTGAATTAGTAAGGCAGTGCAGAAGTACCTTCTTTGATAATCCTAGATCAAAATGAATCTGATTATAGTTCATGTAATTCTAAATAGTTTACTGATAGACTCCTACAGCTAAACAAAATGTTTACAAGACAAAGACCAGAGATTAGAATCAAAGTTTCTGAGTGTTCATTTATGCAGATAGGTAATTAACAAGTTATTGTAGTGAGTGCCTACTTTAAATGCGAAAGCAAGACAAAACTTGCTCACGGACGGACGATCACGGATAGGCATGTAAAGTGTGTGGAATTTTGGGGACACTGGGAAATAGGGTAGTCAGGGCCACGTCCAAACACTGTATTTGGCACATGCTTGATTGTGATTTGTTGACATTTTAGGGTATCAATTTAAATTGCTTATTACTTAACTGATCATTTGAATCTACATAATTATAGAAATCTAAATACCTATATATTTTCTAAGAAAGTAGGTATCGTTAAGGTAATCATAGTAGCTATTCACGGAAGGGCGGTTTAATTTATATTATAAGCTACCTGTTCTATAGAAAGGTTGGTTGGTAAGGCAGGAAGTTTATTTATGTATCATGTCAATTTCATTTCAACATGATTATCTTAAATAGTTAACTAGTTAAAAGTTTAACAAAACTTGCTTCATTGTTTAAGTTGAAAGGTAGGTAGTATAAAATAAAATAAAATAAAATAAAATAAAATAAAATAAAATAAAATAAAATAAAATAAAATAAAATAAAATAAAATAAAATAAAATAAAATAAAATAAAATAAAATAAAATAAAATAAAATAAAATAAAATAAAATAAAATAAAATAAAATAAAAAAAAAGGGTGAGATTTGAACTGGGGTTCGCTGGACCCACAGTAAGCTATGTAGGAATTGTGCGAAATTAGTAAAGTTGTCAAATATGTTTGTGTACGCAATATTTAATATTTTAATTTATGAACTCACTGGATATTTCTTGATCACTCTAAAAGGTAATGTAGGTAAGGTAGAATAATAGGAATTATTATACGAACATTGGGTTCAGGGAACTTTGGTACGATATTACAATATTTTAAATGGGAAGATGCTAGAAGTTGTTAAACGTTTCACTGGTTAATGATATAGGGTATCACAGAATATGTATATGATTTTGAAGGTTAGATTTGCGCGAGGAACGTAATCGTAATGACTATTTTTATGCTACTTTTAGAAATTCGGATGGGTTAGTTGATGGTAATAGCGGTATGCATCAAGTACATTTTCAATGACAAACATTGTATTCATTATTAGTAGAAGGTTTTAGGGATGATACACATACGGACGAAATAAAAGTAGTTGATAAAATCGGTGTTTCAAATAATTATTTCAAAATAAATTTTTCTAAATTGATATTTTGGAAATTCGGCTTATTTTTTAGATCAATTTTTGCATTTTCATGGGTAAATAATGAAATTAAAAAAGTACATGAAGTCCTGAGTTGTTTACATTAGGTAATGTTTAACTTATTTAAAAGGATAAAGGAAGATCAAAATCTTAAATTGTCATGAGACTAAAAAAAATTCAGAACTGAAACTAAATTATTAAAATAAATAACAAATAATCTAAAGCAAAATTTTATTTAAGGTTTTAAATCAAATTGATTTTATGTTATGGTAATGCAAAAAGTAAAAAAAAAAGAAAAAAAAAAAAAATTAAATAATTAAAATCAGATATTTATCTTAGTTATACAATTATGTTTGCTTATTTATTTTTGTCACAAGAGTTTCATACATAAAATATAAAATAAATATCTCTTAATTTTTCAAAGAATTTCACATCTATGTTGTTCATTGTTTTTGGAAAATTTTAGAAAATTTGCTTACTCGTTGTCACAAATTCAATTGGTAGTGCTACTAAGTATGATAGCGAGAAAATCCATGAATGTTAAGGAAATGTTCTGATGGAAGTTAGTGATAAAAAAAATGCATTAAAGAATGAAGAGGTGAATGATGAATAATTATTATGGATGTTTTATATTAAACTCGGTATGGAGGATTATGCTTAGTTTAGCACTTTCCAGAATCTGGGACGGTTTGATGAATCTGGAACTTTATACTTGCACCTCAGAAGAATATTATGAAGGAATGTTTTTGGTGTTAGGTTAATAAATCAAATTCAGGTTGCAAGGATCTGAGATCGAAACAGCAGTGACTTCATACTGACTTCATAATCATTCTCACTATACATGTTAGGTCCGAACTAAGCACACTGCACAAACTCCGAATGTTGGGTTGGTTAATGGTCTGATCTGGTGCTTAGCCGGGTGCTAGAGCATCCGTCTTTATGTGGAAGGCTTTGGGGGCGGACAGTATTGTTGCACAGTGGTGTAGGAATCCTCTAGGAGATATAAAGTAAATCAGTCCGGAACAGGCCTACACCATATCATTAGGATTGATCTTGCCTCACAACCAAGGTTCTGTGACTCGATGCGTGACCTATTATCTGGCAATAAGGATAAAGGCTTATGTTCGAAACATCGTAACGCTTAGTTACTGGACGGAGTAGTGACTGACCTTTCATTCGGTTTAAACACACAATACACTTTAAAAAGTATAAGGTTAAGGTTCAACAAATTAGAGTTGCAAATAAATAATTACAATACTAATAAAGAAAATAATAAAATTTGTGAATAATAATATTAATTATTTAATAATTAAAAAAAATAATAATAAGAAAACAATTTTAATATATATATATAAAGTGGAATATTTACGTCTTTGGGGAAACTTTGCGTCAGTAGGGAAATCCCACTTGTGCAAAGTTTGGGGGTCGAACTGTAACGAACCAAAATGATTAACGTTACATTATATGAACATAGGAAACATTAAATACAATATTATTAAAATATTTTGATACATAAATGTAAGTATCACTATCTAGTGTAGATACATGAACAGATCGAATCAGCGAGTAGTTAGAAAATATGGTTTTCTAAGTAAGTAGGTAAAGAAATATACCTAGAGTAGGTAGTGTAAATACAAATCAACAGAGCGCGCGAAACTGTAGGCTATTCCATGGGTTTTTTCCACGACAGGCAAGCGGCGAGCTAAATATAATTCGGGGAATTTTGTGTTAAAGAATACCTACTTTGCCTTGCAAGGACGGACGCAGGATCGAAGTGCGGGTGCACGAGCCGCTGAGGCGACGTCGTGTAGTACGGTTAAATTATCTAATCATAGTGAATATTTATCAATATTTATTCGGTGGAAAACATTGAAGAAGTACTTGATGTTTTTACCAGAAAATATATAAGAAAATTATCATTATTACACATATAAATGTTGTCATAAAGTTTGTTACAAGTATTTTTTATTTCTTGTTGTTTTATATCAATGGTAATTATTTAATCTCGGCGACATGGTGCAATACTAGAGACAACGCATCTTATTTGCTAGGCCCGTGTGCCCACCTAGTAATAGGTCCTAGATTCGTTTCTGGCTAAAGGGGCGGGGCGGTTTATTATTATTAGATGTGGATTGGGGGATTCGCTTTTGGACCTTTGGACGACTGACAGCGTCACGCTGCAAGTTGGTAATTTTATTTTGTTTTGTGAGTGCCGGGAGACTCGTTGTTTCTTTTGTGTTTGTTTGTGATTTCGTACCGTGTACGAAAGTAAAGTAGAGTGTCGTTTAAAGTGGGGAGACTGTGTACTGGTGAATTGTGTGGCTTCAGATGTTACACGTGTTTTGGTACAGGTACAGTGGTGGTGTTTGAAGCTATACAATTGATTAGTGTGACTAGTCTGGGGAAAAGTAAATTTCAAAGTCAATTCTGTAACTTCAGGGTTTAAAAATATAATTGTAACTTTTAGTTCAAATCCCCGTGCTTAGAAATCCAATACTTGTATTGGTATGCAGTCTGGAGACGGCAAAATATTTGAAGTCGTGGCATTACGAAAGCTGTATTCCATCTTGTTAGGTAGACTCTGATACTTTTAGAGCGAGTCAGAGGATCGATTATTCCCTTGAATCGGGATCGATCAATTGCTCTCTTGATTTCGATGGTTTGTTGTCATTATAGTGGGGGTCTTGTCGAAGTGGGACCGGTCGAGCTTTCGAACCCATTTTTTTGACCACGCTTCATCATTTCAAGTCTATCTTTATATATTTATTTATTCCCTCACTTATATTAGGTGGCATTTGTCTCTCATCCCTGGACTTCGGTCTGCAGAGATATTTGTCTTAGGGTCGGCCTAGGGTTAGGTTCAAAGTCGAGAATGCCAACTCGCAAGCTTTAGTCTAGATCTAGCTAGGTAACTTATCATTGCACCACGATAAGTGACGTCACGATTAGTAGTAAATGTGGAGTTCTCTCCCAGTATTGCTTTAAACACACACCCAGCTAGTTGAAAGGGACGTAAATAGGTACACAAAACAGGTAGGACGTAGGAACAAACAGTAGGAACGTACGTAGGAACTTTGGTAATGTTAGACAGTAACATTAGATTCATATGGGGAATATAAGGATAAAGCAAATAAAACACCATTGTAGTGAGGTTAGTGAATAGGTCAAATCTCTGAAATACCTAAACCTAAATATTTACCTACCTAATATTAACTGAACTATTTTACTTTTGCTGAAAGAGTTGGTGAATTTGTCTAATAAGTATGACTGGAACAGTAGTTCCTTACTTAGAGTATTTCTTGACCAGGAAACTAAGTCTTAGGGAGAACCCGTTGGATTACAGATTATAGATCTAATGATGAATAATGGTCTTATTTATATCTATTTGCTTCAACCTCCGAATGTGAGGAATAATGATTTGTCTAACAAGACTGGAGCGGTGGACTCCTATTACTAAGAGTATTTCTTGACCAGAAAACTCTATTTACTTCAAATATTTGCTTCAACCTCCGAATGTGGGGAATGATGATTTGTCTAACAAGGCTGGAGCGGTGGACTCCTATTACTAAGAGTATTTCTTGACCAGAAAACTCTATTTTCTTCAAAGTCTTGAGGGTAGCGCATGGACATTTCAGCATTGTATTTGCTTATCTATCTACAGTAGTGAGACCAGAGTTTATTATTACTTTATAAGATAGTAATCTATCTACCAAATTTTATAAAACAAAAGTTTTGCTAAATAAGATTCTTCTTGAGTGGTTTATTTATAACCATATGGGTATGCCAAGTAGTTTATTTGAATACTATTAAGATTAGTCTTCCCTATTCTAACAAAAGGGAATTGCAGATTCAAATTTAGGTATCTAGGATACAAATAGGCTAGGTAGGAAGAGTGCCAAATAGGATTTGCTTTTCTCTAGCTATAGGGAATTGCTAATCCGCAGATAACAAGAGGATTGAAAGAAAGAGATTGTTTTGCAAACATAACCAACATAACGTAAAGTCCCTTGAATGTCAGAGATGTATGGCCAAGCAGAATTTGATAAAAGATTATGTCCTCTAATCCCTAGCTGACGGAACATACAGACTGAACTATTACAAAGTAAATTCATTAACACTCCCCTATTATAGTTATGGTACTGAGTGCCTACTATACTTGACTGCGGAGGAGGAAGTCCAGTTTGGAGACGAATTCCACTGCATAGCGCGGTGGCGGGGCGCATGCCAGAGCCGCAATTAGATTCAGTATGAAAGACTCCAGAACATTCGATAATTGGTAGAAATCTGTTTATTATAGTAGGTAGCACATAGTTACTATATTTAATTATCAAACAACTAAATAGGAAGATAGGTAGTCTAAATTTAGGATGTATATATAGGTTAGGAATATCTATTTAAGTAGGTAGTTATAGGATTTGTCTCATAGTTCCTCAAAAGAACAAGGATTATTACGGTTCTCATGATGATAGGATCCTACCTAGATCACTAGACGATACACGTGGCCAATTTTATGTATCACAATAAACCAACAGTTAGATTAAGTTCAGTTACGGTTAGTTAAATTAAGCTACCACTAGTCATTTATAGGGGGGATGTTACAGGGTTAAATTAGGTTTTGTGATTTACCAAGTTATTTATGTTAGTAGGTAGGTATAGGACAGTTTTCATCACCTATTTGGCAAATAAGTAATGTTTACCAACCCACACTAGGATTCCCTATTTTGTGGGTGGCTAGTCTCTTCCAAAGGTATAACACATTGAATGTCTAGGTAGGTAGTTAAAATATTAATAAACTCAGTTAGGTAAGTAGGTTTTGCTCCTGGCACATTGGATGTGTACCAGGACAAACAAACAGTAGGTAGGTACCTAAGTACCCGTAAGGTAGTATTAAGGCGCTTTCATCAGACAGTTAAAATGTATGTTACCTACTGTTATAATTTAATGTAATATCTACCTACTTATGTCATAAACTAGACACAGCTCCAATATAAGTAAAACACAATTTGTAAGGAAATCAGTGACATAGGTACACACAATTAAATTATTTTGTTTTCAGAAAGCCGAAATAATTTCGCCACTTTCTCCGAAATTGCAGGCAATCACATTAGATAACACATTACAACATCTGTTTTTGCAACTCCAGATTGACTTTTTCCAGTACATTTAACCCCTGTCTCTGAGGACCAAATCATCCAGACCTGTGCCTTCCTTCACAGCCATCAATTAATCAGGGGATGGCGGGGTCACGATGGATGGTCATCGTGTTAGAACTAAGACATTGTCTCTGTCTAATGATTCAGATCTTAATAGTCTGTTGTCTCTAGTACCACTCAACTTGCGTGCTTAGTAATTCAAGGATTCCTTATCAAGAAACGGCATCCTTTATACCTTTTTTTTAACTTTTACTGGTCTTAAGGCCGCGACATTTTGTAAAATTGCCTCTTTGTAAAACTGTCTCTTTGACTCTCTGAATTTACCTAATTGTTTCTGTCAGACGTCGCTCATGGATCACGCAAACAATATGTCGCAATTCCAAATCCCTCATAATTTCTGTCTTAAAGCTTATCTGCGTGCACGAAGGTAAACCAGGTGGTATCTATCCTCAGAGTCATGACTCAGCAAGCTGTAGAGCGTGATTAATATGAATAAACAGAAGCTACATTTAATAGCATAACTTTTCTTGTTCAATAATTTTATTTAGCATGAATTAATTTGAACCATTGCATGCATATTGCATTCAAATGAGAAATAGAAAAATAATGATGTCATAAATAAATTCAAGGTCATATTTATAAGGAAACATGTAGGTAGAGTTACCAATGACACGTCTGTGCTATGCTTTTCACGGTTCATAACACAATTACTAAGTGTTAGTTTCCTCAGTGTTACTCTCAGCTCGTACTTAAATTTTAATGGTGACAGTTAAACGCACGCTAGGAAGTTTTAAGCTTACTTCTCGGGTTTTTCTACGTAATTAGCTATTTTACTCCCTGTATAACGACATGCTTTTCGTCTCCGCCAACAAAAAGTCACTTCATAAATAATTATTACATTTCGTAGATTTAATACAAATTATTTTGAACAGTACCTCCATATCTATCTGGTTCTTGAACATAATAATTATGGTGTTGAGTGTACATGATTTGAAATCAACATCAGCCTTCATGAGTTCAAGCATTTTGGAAAACCACAAGAAAACACAGTGATATCAAATTATAATACTACCACCATAAATGTCATTGATTATTAAATTAGGTATATACTCTTTCAATTTATTCCGGGTGAAGTAAATCAATTTAGTTATTACCTTGCCGAGCGGAAGGGGGCGACAACCCCCTTTTTATTACCTTCGAATATAAGATGAGACACATTCGATTTCCGTGTTTGTATAACATTTCCTGGAAAAAACAATTCACCTTTGTTCGAGACTGTCGTCTTGCTTAATTTATTAACTTATTATACTTACTGAGTTTATCTAATACTAGCTGTTATCAATACACGAGTGGAGTCGTATTTTGAAAAAAAAACATATCCCACTACACACTTTTACCCCCATTAAAATCTTAAAATGTGAAAATAGTAAAACACTGAAACACATTATTTATTTATGATGAGTTACTATAATTTCAAAGTCTTCCTTTAAAAAAACTGACTTTCACCCCCCCATTTCCCCCTTATTGATTTATGCTGGAATTTAAATTTTCATATTTCTAACTTTAAAGGAGAAAGACTATCATACAAAAGGACACCTCTACAACCCTTCACCAATTAAGTCACCTCTGTTATATTCAATGAATCTCCAGTCGATATCCTTCTTATTACTTTTTCAAAACTAAATTAAAAAGTTTCTTCATAAAATATGTGTATGACAAACTGTTAAAATTTGCATGCTGTGTTCATCTGTAATTGGAATTACATGTAAATTAGATCCTAAAATAGAAACTATAACAATTATTTTACTTTAGCAATTATTCATGTAAATTTTGTTGATGTTCCTAATTAATAAATAAGAATTGGGGAACCTTCGCGTTTTCAAAATTATTTCAGGGCGACTGGTCGAAGCGACGCGTGACAAGAGAGCTGGCTCTTATCTGGGTCAACGCATCAGCATTGCCATTCAGCGTGGCAATGCGGCCAGTATTTTGGGAACGCTTCCGCCTGGTAGTGATCTGGATCAGTTGAGCTATCTATAGATCGTTTGCAACGGTCTTTAGATAGCTAGCTGTTTCATCTGTATTTTTTGTATATACCTACTTGTACATAGTTGTATGAATAAATGTTTTTAACATAAATAAGGATAAAATAATATCAAAAATATAAATCTTATATATCAAAAAAATAAGGGAATCTAGGAAATTTCCATGAAATTCCACCCCAAAAATGTTGAAGGTTGACACATTGATAAGACTTCTCATGGAGGCAGAACTCATTGAAATCTCCCATTTGAGCGCTGGTATAAATCACAGTCAGCGGCACCTGACGCGGATGAAAAATATAGAAACGTTCACTATCAACAAGTTCTAATATCGGATTGCCATCTGCTTGGATTTTGACTGGTGGAAATACTTACAGAGAGAGATTACACGTACAAACTTTCAATTTTAATTAATACATTTTATTTTACTTTCAGCAAATTACATAGATGTCAATAACATACAGAAAATTTATGCAATTTTTTACAAACCGCGTCTTGTTTTAAGTTGTATATTCCAGCATGTCTAGTGACTTGTGGCAATAAATCTTAGAACCATTCTTTAAGTGTCACTTAAAGAATTATTCAAAACTGGAACAAAGAATGGACAAATCGATTTGCAAGAAACCGCATTTTTATCAAAAACCTACCATATAAATGGTAACAGTCAAACATACAAACAACCTCTTATGGCAAACGCATATACACGGGCTCCTTACTTAGCGGGTAAATAAATATAACTTATATTTACAAAACAAAATAACCAAAATTTACGAAATAATCATCTTCGCCCGCGCCCTCACTAACAGTGCGTAAACTACCCTTGAATAAAATTACAATTACAAAATTGCAATGGTGAACGACTAATTTTACTCAAAACAAGGGCACACTTTTCGACGAAAAACATTCCCAGTTTAAATTTTTTAAACATATTTATTGCCTGTTTGCGTTGCAAAATGAGTATCATTGTCTCGTTCCCATAACCATTTTAGAGTGTAATTTGGGGGTGATCTATGGCGGCTTGTCAAAGGTTAAAAATTCGAAATTTTCCAACGGATGATCTGCACTCTAGTGCAGTATTACCCAGACCCTGAACCCCTAAACCGATATGAAAGGAAGCTTGGTTAGGTACAATAAAATCCCGACTCTTACAACCTACTAAGCAATCCACGTACTAGGAAACCCTATTCATGCGACAAATCCCTTGTACGGGGCTCGGCTCGGGCCCCCACATCTTGAGTGTCTAGACGCTGAACTAAGCGCGGTTTATACTAAATCTTTAGAAACGCAAAGGCTTCTTTCATATTTCTCAACCTTAGGAAGTCTTACATTTTTGAATGATATAAAACCGCAATAATAATATTAGCCGTGTTGGCCTAGTAGGCGTTACCCCGACTTCTGATCCGGAGGTCGTGGGTTCGAACTAGGTCGTGCACCAATGGATTTTTCCACTCGAAAAATGTATGTGCGCATTAACACGTGCTCAAAACGGTGAAGGAAAACATCATGAGGAAACTGGCATGCCCTAGAACCAAAAATTCGAATGCATGTGCCAACAGTTAGTGTTCCAATAAGCGGCGATGGGCTTGCAACCTGTCACAAAACGCGGGCATGTACCAAATGTAATGTTTGGACGTGCCTCTGACTACCTCCTACTTGGTATCCTCAAAGATCTACTCACTGAGTATGTATCTGATGATGCCCATCGTGTTTGTTTTTTGTTTTATAAAACCGCAGTAAAGATCGGACGATATCGAGCAAGATTTTATAAATGTTTTTTTTTCTGCGTCAGGTGGATAGTCTCTTGAACGATAGGAATATCGTTTGTTAGGATATTTATATCAGAAGTTTATAGGTAGATCCAAAGAGAAGTATGTTTTGGAAGATAGACAAAATTTTCTTCAGCAACATCAACATGTTAGAATATAATTACGACTATACCACGTACTTTACTATTCTCCTGCTGACGTTTCGTATTCTTATCTGTATTATTCACCTTTGTTAATAAACATTTTTTTATATTATATTGACTTCATAGTCAATATAAAATGAAATGGAAATGGAAAAGGACCCATCATCTCATGATGATGGGTCCATTTCTTATATATCTAGGAATTTATAAAAAACAAACTCATGACCCCTGAATGGGTACGCAAAAATAAGTACGCCAATTAAGGGGTTGTCAGAAGCACGTTCAAACATTATATTTGGCATAAGCCTACGTCTTGCATAGAAGTTAGTATACCGCGTGTCAGGTCATATAGAAACACTATCGCACTTGCCATCGAATTGGTTGGTTTATTGGCTGGTTTCCTTCACCGTTTTGAGCATTTAAAGATTTCGAGTGGAAAAATCGATTGCTGCATGACCGGGTTCAAATAATATTTCTGAGTTCTCTTTAGTTTTATGAAACTATGTACAAGTAGGTATATACAAAAAATACAGATGAAACAGCTAGCTATCTAAAGACCGTTGCAAACGATCTAAAGATAGCTCAACTGATCCAGATTACTACCAGGCAGAAGCGTTCCCAAAATACTGGCCGCATTGCCACGCTGAATGGCAATGCTAATGCGTTGACCCAGATAAGAGCCAGCCCTTTTATGTATTTAAAGTTATATACAGCTGCACCGCGTATCACGTTATACATTAAACAACCAGCAACAAACTTGTTTATATAGGAGATTGATTTTCACCCGATACTTAGAACGCTTCTATTTACAAACTTGGCATAGTATACAGCATTTAACGCTTCTGAGAATTAAACTCGTGAATTTCAGACTTGTTTACATGATACTATGTCTATTTAGCCCTGGGCTGTTCAAGATCTTTGATCTAGCTAAACATCACATTGGGTGATGTTTTTTTCCAATAACAACCGTAGTAGAAAGTTTACAATTATAAACAACAACGCCTTGGCTATTTGGACTGGCGTTGTCACTTTTGCAATCAGCTGTTCTCTTTAAAAATTAATCTCTTTTATCGTTTCTAAGTTGTTACAAAAACTATCTTAAAAAAATTCTAAAAATAGTTATAAGTAAGTTTCAAATATATAAGCTGTTATTTAAGAATTATGAGGGAGACCTATAGAGTTTCCACAGTTACACACAGGTCGTAGTTTATTTACATACACAGAACAAGGGATATAGGCAGATACAGAATTACTTTAAAGGTATACTAAAATGGTGTGAGAAGACAGCCGAGCGTAGCCGACGCGACGCCGACGGACTACCGAGGGCAGCCGAATAAAAACGCCATACTACAGAATTCTTTAAAAACGAGTTTTCATTTTAATAACGATTACTAACTGTAGTCTAAAACAACTTAGAACACCTGAGTAATATGTGTCCACATATTACGTATCGGCGCACTTAGAAAAACAGAAGTTTGTTTGATGTGCATAAAAATATACAAAAATAATTTATTCCTGGTAAGTTAAACTGGTAAGTAACTGTTTGCACTTGCACAATGTAAACAGTTCTTTAGCGAATACAAACTAACGTTTTCAGTGTAATTAAGGCGATGCACAAACGGATCAGTTAGCAAAACGGTTCCCAAATAGTGAGCAAGTCGCTTGATGAGCGAGCGGGCGCCTCCCTGTCAAGACGTTAATTCCTTATCTAATTAGTTGAGTCCGGGAACATGGGCGTAACTAGGAGTATTTTAACTGGGCCAAATTATCGCAAACGTGCTGCCATACCTGCCGCTTTCGAATAGGTATTTTCATGAACGAAAGTGTATTTTCAATCCAATTTGACAAAGGCTATGATATATGCTAATGATGAGGAACAAATAGGCGCGTGAATATCGTCCATTTTAAATATGAGTAACCTTTTTTACATTTTTTCTTTACCCCGTGCGAAGTCCCTATATGACGCACTGTATGTGAACTTATTTAGTTTGAAGGTTATGGTAATCTATTTGATTGGTTATCACATAACTATGATAATGTAGGTGTTTGCCCCTGGACGTAAAACCCTAAACTCGACTCTTATTGCAACTGCCGTCCGGCCAGATTCCAGACTAGTCTTATGAGAAACAGTACTAATGAATCAATTTAACTAGGTATTTAAATACGGAATGTTATTTATTCTCTACTTGAATAATGTTTCCAATTACTATTGAAAAGCGAAGCACTAAATAATTGTAACTTTGTGAAATGAACATTGAATACTTGTGATGTAATAATTATTAACTCATTTTTAAACGAATTATTAACAAGTATAGTTTTGTTTAGCAAAAAAACTGTCTGGTTTTCAGTAGATCAATTGGAATAAAATACAAATCTACTTGGAATGTATGCAGTCTTTTCACTACAATATATACTTGCTATCGCCGTGTAACGAGTTTCCTCAAACAGACATAAAATGCTACCACTACCAATCCACAAGAAACTTGGTTTCCGGAACAAGATTCGACATTTCATAATCTCGGCAGAGGAAACCCAAGCACAGGAAATCACGTTATACAGCATCGCATGGAAAGGAAATAATGTCTAGCGCTATAACAGCGCTGAAAAAAGACGTCCGTGTGAATAGAGTCACTGCAACTGCCTGAAGTTACGTTGTCGCAACGTTTTTTCCAACTACAGACTTGAATAGATGAAAATACCTTATCCGCTCGCTTGCTTCTGGGTGCTACAGAACCCATGATTTTTGACGCCAAATTGCTCCTGGGTGCTATAGGACCCAATATTTTTTTCGTTAAGTTGCTCTTGGGTCCTATGGAACCCAAAGGCATTTTATACATTTTATATTTTTTACTCTATTTCTACCATACCTAGGTGGTTTTTCAATTGTTTTATTACATGTTTATAATGTTGGGAACGTCAAGCAAGTCAATGTAGCAACCACTTGGAACAAAATAATGTCAAAACATTCGTTGTTTTGATCAGTACACGCCGTCTGTCTGTTTCTGTGAGCAGTGAAAGTGATTCGTTTTTTTAAATATCCCGTAAGTATTAAATTTTCATGGTATTATTGTGTGGTAGATATCAAAAGAATGCTAATTTCAGGTTCTACTTGGATACAGTAATATTTTTAATCGTTTTTGTTACAAACTGTTCTTAATTTCTAATTTATTTCGATGTGGTGTGGTTATGGTAACAGTAGGCCGTTTCTTGTTGACTATTTCCTGTGATAAATAAGCATTCTGCGAATTATGCATATAAAATAATTTAGTTTTATCTATTAGTTATTGGTTTTAAACATAAATTTGCAGATAAATGTTGTGATTAGGACAAAACAGTTGGATTCAGACGCACATCTACTTCAAGAATCGTTTCCGTTTCGTTGGTAACAGTAGGACCCAAGAGCAATTCGCGTTTTTGGGTGGATAAGGCTATATTACACTTTTGGTTTTGGTACTTCTTAGTTTCAAATTAAAAAGTAACTACGTAGATCGCTTTTTCAGCAAGTACAACCAATAATTACTATGGTAAACTATATTTTTTTTTTGGGGATTTTTTAAACTATATTTTTGTTTGGTAGATGATATTTTATCCCCAATCTAATAATTATTGGTATATTCATAAATTACTCCAATTGATTTCCAGTTTTTATTATGTATATTTTATAAGATTTTTAGGTAGGTATCTTTTATTTTGAGTATATTTTTTATAGGTGCCCAAAGGAAAAAGGTCAGGGAAAGGAGAGTGGCGGGCAGAGTTTGGCTCCCAAACGGCTTATTTTTACAGGACCAATACCTATGTATATTTTGTTAGAAACACTGACTTTATTAAAAGAAATCTGCTGTTTATTTTGTCACCCTTATATATAAAATGCTAAGGAAACTAGGTCATCGATTAGGTAAATAGTTATTTTTAACACTCAATCTACAAAATATTTTAAATTAAATATTTTGTATTAAATTTCAACTTAATACAAAATTATTATAATTAAACTTAATACAAAAGTAGTAAACTTTATTAACTAGTAATTAGGTTTAATGTACATATTTAAAAGTTCGATTACCTAGGTATATTTTATAAGAAATAGATCTGGATTTATTATTTACAAAATAGTGTAAAGCAAGCCTTATCGGCGGCCATCTTGCATCTTTTGACTGGTTCAAGGTCAAAGTACGCGCAAAATAAAATTCTATTTTGTTTTAATGTACATAGAAAAATAACATTACAACAAATTGTTTGTCTATTTTTAAATACTTTATATATATCATATTCTATTGTTTTAACTTTTAGTCAAAAAGTTAAGTCTAAGTGTCTGAATTCTGCTTTTGAAAATAGCATGTTTTTTTCAATTAAATGTAGTCACATTTCCTTTTTCATACAATAGTGATACGAATTTCAAAGAAATGGTAAAACCTTATACATGATATTATAGCTATTGAACTAGTCTTTCTGTGCATGTTATTATTTTTAGTCTACACTCTCATGATATAGTGTTAATCTAGTTTCAATAACGAGCACCGTTTTGCGGTGTAATGCGCCGAACAAGAACTATTTACCAATTTTGAAAAAATGTTTCTGGGATTTTTTTCTTACTACTTCATTTATATTTATGATTAATTAGGTCAATTATAGATAAAACTATTTTATTAAATAAAAAAATCTATACCTCATCACTCAAAATAATGAAATAAAGCTATTTTACTAAGTCGGGTGCGAAAATATTGTAAGTGTAAACTTTCAGCGCTGATTATTTAATATTTTATTAAATGGTTCATTGAGTTTATTCTTACAATAGATTCGTTAGGGTTTTCACTTTTAAAAACAGTTATTGTTTTTAAAATGCTCCATTTAAGACGTTCATAAATTGTATTTTATCACTAAGTGGCATCGATTTGCGCGCGTTGTTAAAACAGGGACAACTTATCGATGTGTCAAGTTTTGCGCGCATGTATTTGAGTCGTTTTGGTTTGGCGCAAAAGCAAGCGAGCGGTTATGAAATAAACAATAACATATTAATTAAATACAATGCGCGGCCATATTGCTTAAAAGCGTCCTCTTCCAGACAATGAATTATGTGATTTTTAGAATGACCGGGTATGTACTTTGTAATGTGTTTTAGTAAGAAGATTAGTGCATGAGGGTACTTAGATCGCTAGAATGATCGCTATTTATATAAGCCTGTCGCTGACTGCGTTGTGGCCGCTTTTTTTATTGGTTTCGACGACACGCTGGCAGTAGACGTTTGAAGCGAATATACGAGTGTTTTGTGCGAATGAAACTACGCTTATCCATACGAATTCGTGTCCAACAACTTTTTTGTCGCTGTCGTTTGGAAGCGTCGACGCTCGGCAAACGTTCGTGTAAACAGGCGTTAAACTTATTACGCGCCTAATTTCCGACGAAGTGAATTGAAGTTAAGTATTTTATTTAAGTGGTTCTCGAAACCCTATCCAAAATTGGAGCAGATTGAGTTATTTTGTAAACGAGAGTTAGCTGTCTGGAAGGATAGCAATATTCACCTTCAAGGTATTTTTGAAGCAGTACCGCTACGCAGGTTGTGATATTACCTTATTGTGTAGACGACCAATGTCAAACACCACTAAAATTTACCAATAAGTTATATATTGCAAAATTTTAAAATTTTGCTAGTTCTTGGGAGCGCTGCTGTTAGACAACAGAAAACACGTTAGTGATTTCATAATTTTATATGAAATAACTTGGTTATTCTCATTCTTTGCCGAGAATGTTGTACCAGCTGCGCTTCGTAAGCTGGAAAATATGTCGTCTTTAGTAACAACACAAAGAACGGTAGTTAGGTATGTTAAGAATGCCTAACTAGGATTCTAAATAATAGTTTTAGCTATGTGTTTGTGCCAGCATCAGAGAGATTCCTCGAAAATCTCACCCTTTACCCTCCCTTAGTCTGCGACACCGAACATCTCTTTGAAATCGAGCTTTGATAAAAATCCTGAATTTGGATAGGTTGCACGGATGATTTATTTTGGCAAGGTTCCTTGGATCGGGCTATCGTTTAAGTTCATATAAAATAATGATTTGCTCGATAGTAAGGAATGTAGCAAATTAAAGTTATTTGAAATATGACAGTGTTTGAATAATTATAAGTATTTAAAATTGTTAAGGCTTAAGGTTGAAAGACGTAGGTTATAGACAGCGACTTAAGTGCTGGTTTTTTATTTCGCCCAACAAATGAGCCTGCCAGTCTACGTGGCGATGCCCCAATCATTCTGGGAACGTTACTAACACTGTTGACGAAAGAAACCTTACACCTAAATAATTATTGTTAATTATATTAATTGTTAAATTTGATTTTTGATGCAAACATTGTATATTATTATTAGTAGTTTACTGATCAATAAACTTTAAATCAATTTAAACGAGCTTGAATAACTTTTTAAATAACATCACAGTAATTTACATGGTAAAAAACCTTCCCCTCAATTATTTCAAGAGATTTTAAAAAACGTACGCCATAGCGCCGACTATTTACCGCTGAAAAATCGTATCCAGGCTATTCAAGCTACTTAGACTAGCTTTAAAAGGTTTTTCAATGTGCCACTTTACATGAATAGACGTTAACGATGTCCGAATCACAGGGGAAATTACATGAGCTAAGCTGAATGCTGCACAGTGGAAGCAGGAATCATTTCGAGGACAAAGGATTTCTCGTGTACGGGTGAAACGTAAACTGCAATAAGCAGAGGAGTTAATGAAAACTTGGTATTTATTGAAATTCAATTTTAGCCCCAGTTCTTGGCAGTTTGCTCAAGTTTGTTCGTAGTGACTGTTTCAAGCAGTGGACGTTGCTGACAATGATGATGAACAAAATTCCTTACTAAAATACGGATTCTAATTTCAAACGCGACGTAAGAAACTATGTGTTATTGTGATTATTATTGTGGGAAAAGTGTTTCTATACCATTAATCAATTTTTACCATGTGACAATTTAGACTAAGGAATTTTGATGATATTTTTTTAAAATTATTAGTTTTTGACATTTTAGCACTATTTAAATTAATTTCATATTAATTGTATTATATAATTTCTATTTTAATTAATTCAATAATTTTAAGTAATTTCGAATACGATTGTTAAAATTGTAAAAGAATACATGAAATGAAATGTCTGTTGATACTTGGTATCCTTACGGATCTACGAATTTACTGAGTATAGAATTGAAGATGTATTTGTTTGTTTTTTGTTTGGTAGCATTTTTCTGTGGAACAGTTGAACCGAATTGGATGCGGTATTTTGCAATCGTGTACTTTAATTTCAAGATAAATAAAAAAATACACGAGTAGGCAAAGGTGAAATCCTTAGATAAGATAGTTAGATAAGTTTTATTCCGAAGACGACAACGCATCTAGAAATGTAAATTCAAAGATTTTGGCTCTATTTTGGCAACTGTCAAATTGTTAAACTACCTTCATCATATTAGATCGGGATCTACTTTGATGGGATGACTCGGGAGACATGATAATCAAAACAAAACAATTATATAATTATAAGTTCCTACCGTAACGTCGCAGTGAAAATACAGTTCGACGACGACCTCTGTGGCGCAGTGGGCGAAGGCCCGCCGGAGACGCGGAAGTTTACGTGTTCGATTCGCCATCAAATATACGATCTGAAAATATTTGTCTCGGGTCTGGGTGTTTTCTAAGCAAAATATGTATGCATTTACAAAAAAGTAGTATATATGTATATCAGTCATGTAGTTCCCATAATACAAACTCTGTTTAGTTTGGGGCTAGATGATGCTTTGTGAAAAATTTCCAACATTCTTTATTTATTTTATTTTATAATACATGCTAAGATGTATTTTTTATTCGTCGTTTTTCAATTCGAGCCTTCAATTTGGATTCTAACATCTACGGAAAAAAATGTTTGCTTGTTCTGCAGATATATGTTCCGGGTCTGGGTATTGTGGTACAGTACTCGTAGTTCCCGATACCCACGACACAGGAAAACCTAGTTTGGGGTCAGTACTATGTAGTTGGGTGTTTATTAATTGATTTACCTAACCTACCAAACACAGTACCTCTAATATAATATCTCGTTCTGTGTGAGAGTTAAAATCATTGTCTCGAGGGATTCTTCGCTTAGCTTGCGAAAAGCGAACCACCGACTCTGAGCCCCAGAGCAACATAAGTACACCTATGATAGATGTAACTACGATATAAATGCAGTTTCTTAATGGTTGTATGACTTCAAGGGTCGATTTTAAATAGGTTTTATCACCACAAGTCTAGGGGGCTCTGAATGAAAAGTGATACGATTTAACCTTTATCATGCAGGATTTTATTGGTAATATTTTTCATGAATTCAAGAAAGGTTCCGTTCAGGTTTTAACGGTTCTTGTCACTAGATGACGCCGCCCTACGTGATGTTATATACGTCACGGGTTGTAAATTATTGTAAAAAATAACTTGGTTTATGTGAAATTCCAAACCGTTGTCGCGAGGTTACAGTTCGGAATAATAATAATAATAATGCTGGTCATTTTTCACACAGCATCATTTAGCCCCAAACTAAGCAGAGCTTGTATTATGGGCATTACAGTCATGACTGATATACTACATTTTTTTTTGTAAATATCTATTCATAGATATTCATAGAAAAAACCCAGACCCGAGACAAATATTTGCATATCATACAAACATTTGTCCCGCGGTGAATCTAAGGCGGGCCTTCGCCCACTGCCCCAAAGAGGACGTCCTCTTTGAAATGATGAAAATCCACATCAGACACATCACTCAGTGCGTAGATCTTTGAGGATACCAAGTAGGGCGTAGTAAGCGCGTAGTAGTCACGTGCAACCAATACATTTGGCACATGCTCACGTTTTGCAAGTCGTTAGAATTCTACGAGACTTTGCGGCCTATAGCCGCTTATAAGAGCCTTACAATGTTTGGTTCTAAGGCATGCCTCTCGGTGTTTTCCTTTATCGTTTCGTGTACTCTTTAGGAGAGGCCTATGCCAAGCAGTGTAGTTCTATGTGCTTGTTGATGACGAGGATAACTGATTCATTATCCAGGTAAAGCAGACTTTAATACCCACAATGTAATCCTAATGTAAACACCCGCTAGATGCCATCTCAAAGTAAATGTGGCGGGTGTGACGGAAGTTAGTTTTACATCTGTGCCCAAATCCAAAACTATTCAGACTCGACGCATAGTTCCGTCAATTTCTGTAGCTACATTGCCAAATTAAATAGTTATATAAATAAACATAAAATAGTTAAACTTTTAGTTAAATAATTAAATACCCAACAGTTACAACTTTTGTAACTAACATACGTAGTCCTGACCCCATACTTGGATACCCTGTAACTACGAGTACCGTGCTACCACTACACCCAGACATATCTGCAGGACATGCAAACATTTATTGCACAGCAGGAAACGAACCCGCACCTCATGCCGTTTAATGGCCACTAGCCCGCCACGCCACCGAGGACGACACGTTATATATAAACTATAGGTTTGTTTACGTATACAGCTAGGCAGTTATATCGTTATGAGATGGTATATTTCACATTGAAACATTTATTTATTGCAGTTGTTAATAGACACTTTGATATATAAAGAACCACAGATTCTTTCCATTGTCCATCAACACGTGAAAGTTCCAAACGGTGAAGGAAAACATCGTGAGGGAACACACCCTTGAATCAATAATTCGAAAGCATGGACCATCAGTTAGCGTTCCAATAAGCGGCGATGGATTTGCAACCTGTCACATGGAACGCTATCTCTTGCAAAGCGCGTGCATATGCTAATGTTATGTTCGGACGGGCCTCTGACTACCCACTAATAGGTATCTAATACAGTAGTTAGCGTGTTTGTTTAGTTTGTTTTTGTAAGAAACTGTATTTTCAAACACAGTTTGCCTGTGAAAAGCCCCCGTGGATTGAAAACAAATGTTAGCTGTCGCATATCCCACCTAGCTCGTGTATTCCTGTGCATTGTGGAAAGTAAGGAAGCGGCAGGAACTTTATATTCCACGGAGATCGAGTAGTTACATGATGGGTAGGTACAGTCAGTAACAAAAGAAGATTAACTTTTTTTGAAATACCCTATTAAGGGGTACAACTTTTAAGATGTCATCGGTCCGTAGGGTTAGGTCTTAAAAGTTGCTGGAAATCGGTGGATGGAGATGACCTAATATATTTTTTATGGAAACGGAATATGTTCAACAGTGGACATCTACAGGCTATTGATAGTGAAGTACTCTGGTATCTTGAGATGACAAATAATTAAGGGTTAATTCAGATCTTCAAATTACATCCCATATTTTGAACAATCACGGGTACTAGAAATAACGGAGTTATAAGAAACGATACTATGATAGATATGATATGATCGATAGATATGTTTTACTACTTTTTACGCTGACTGTACAATAATGTGAGACTTTGAAACAAGGAAATCTATAGCAAATTAATACCAACACTTATCCAACAACAAGGGTAAATAGATCTGGATCAATGTATTTTGTATCTACTTTTATTTCAGTTCATCTACTTCTAAAGTCAGTATAATGAAGTCTCCTTTTCGCTTTTCAATGGCATCGTGCGAATAGCGAATAGAGAACTACACTGTAAATCAGTTTATATAACAGATCAACATTCACAAAGTTACATTGGACTTTACTTAGATATGTTTGACCAATTTTCAATTGTGCATTGTCCCCCTTCATAGTGTAACTTGACCCCAAACAGGCCAACTCTTGAAAAAGCGATGTTCTAGTCACACCGAGGGTGTTTTTGGTGAAGGAATATTTAATAACTTTTTACGTTCTTTACCTGGCTTCGCTTGAAGCTAGAATTTGTAGATAAGTAGGTATCCATGCTTTTTTTTATTGCAACTGAGACAAGAGGTGCTGCACCTTCACATCCAACTGACACATACGTACATAGCTCTGACCACACACTAGATTCTCTTGGGTATATGCACGATTTGTGATTAGGACTATGTAAAGTAATAATAATAATAATGCTGGAAATTTTGCACACAGCACCATCTAGCCCAAACTAAAAAGAGCTTGTATTGTGGGAACTACATGACTAATATACGTATATACATTTTTTTTATAAATACATACATTTTTTACTAGATCATACATCCCATCACGTGTTTATTTACCTTAATCAGTGTGTAAAACCCAATCTATTTGCAGCTTTACATGTAGATACTATTTGCAAAGTCCTCCATTCGTTTCGTCCAATCACCTACGTTCGCTCAATTTCAGTGATTGAAATGCCAAACAATTTTACGCTGAGTGACACTGACGCCGTGGCTAGGCTTTACAAAACTAAAAACTAGTGAAGTGAAATGTAAGGTTGCATAGTGAGTGGTGACCCGAACGAAATGTATGAATGAATGAATGAATGAAAATACTTTATTGTACTCCTTAAGCAAATAACATATTTACAAAATCTTGAATAGATAGATAGAAAATGCTTTGCACAAGATAAAACAAATACATAGGCGAACTCAATGCTAATTAGCATTTTCTTCCAGCTAACCTTTGTGTAATGAAGAGTGGAGCGGTAGTGCGTTTGGCTGATTACCAAAATAAGAGAAAATGTTATTAAATAAAATAACAATAGACAAACCACGGATAACCAAAAGGTTAGGTTAAGTTAAGTCTATACAGGCATACCGTAAAATAAAGATCATTATCATAACACAAAACATCATGAGATCCAGCTTACCCTAGAATCAAAAAATCTAAGGCATTTGCCATCAGTTTATGTTCTATAACCGGCAACGGGCTTATAATCTGTGACGAGGAATACTAACCAAAACGTGGGTATATGAAAAATTCTATGTTTCGACCAACACTTAGTTAAAGGCACGCCTCTAACTACCCTCTACTTGGAGGATGGGGCAACACAGTCGTGAGCGTGTTTGGTTTTGTTTTTATAAAGATACCTTGCTGGGACTTATACTACCTTTAGTTACTAATGCTTTAGTTACTAAACATCTTCTACAAAACGGACAAATTTACTATTGTGCAATTCACAATAGTGGTACGGTATGATATCAGGATACCATCTGACCTCTCATTCATCTCTATAGCGCTGTTTCGGAGATCCCGGGTCCACTAGGAACCCCGTGTCAAGGACCTCCTTGAGGGCGAGATTTATATCTTGACCCAGGCAATAAAACAACGCCTCCTCCGTCTTTGAAATAGAGACATATGGGTGCGCTGTGATTGTTCCTTTCGCTGGCTTTTGTTGGTAATTATAACTTTACTACTTTCTGCAAATTCCGTCATATTTCTTTATAATTCAATTATAAACTTCAGTTCCAGCCGTGTTTAAAATGAAAAACAATATTTTCCATCAAAGCGATAAGACCACCCATTGTCCCTTCAACTTTAACTTTATTGTTTTTTTTTCTAAAGTATTTTCATTCATTCAATCATTCTGCCAGTATTTTTAAAAATCTTTATGGCTTAATTACCTTTGCAGCAAAGAGTGATGTAGAGTAGTGAAGAGTGTACCTTCATTAGATAAAGGCTAGTCAATAAATAATTATTGCTGATAAGAGATCGTACCTGAATCAAAAATACTTTAATTATAGTATTTAAGTATTTTTGATTCGTATTACGTTCCTTTATGACATTCAACTATGAAATCATAAAAACTCTCAATGAAATTGTAGGGGTAGTGAAATATGAATCTACTTAATCCATAATACATTAAAAGCAGTGTTGGCCTAGTGGGCTGTTCTTCGACTTCTTATCCGAAGGTCGTGGGTTCGAGCTAGGTCGAGCATAATTTTTTTTTTTTTATTTACGTTTGACACGTGCTTAAAACGGTAAAGGAAACCGGAATGCCCATGAACCATAAATTCGAAGTCATGTCCCATCGATTAGTATTCCAATAAGCAACGATGGGCTTGCAACCTGTCACATGGAATTCTATTAAAATATATAACTATGCAAAACGCGACAAAAACAATATTTAAATGTGTCTATGAATACCACAACTTGGTATCCTCACAGATGCTGCTTACTGAGTATGGATCTAAGGATCTCCATCACTGGGATTACAGTCGTGAGCGTGTTTATTCTACTTTTATTTAGTCCATAATCCACTATACACATTAATCTGAAATCAAATCCCTCGTTTAATACACAAACCTCACATACACGCATTGTTACAACAATTCAAGGCTATTTAACATCGATTTATCAATGTTTCTCGGCTTGCTGTGTACGCGTTTCAATAGCAGAGACCATAAGTTGGCCACCCCTGGATTCCCTAAACTTACAATTAGGCATGGTACTTTGAAATGGATCCATCCATCTCCGAACTTTAGTGAAACCGTTTTGGACTGATTTAGGAAGCTTGACTGGAAGAGGTAGGTGAAATCAAATATTTTAATGACTAGTCATGCCGACCCTGTGATATGGCGATCAAATGCTGCTAACAAATAAACATGCCCAAGATTGTACTTTGTGGTACTCTTTGGGGAAGGCCTATTTCCAACAATGGACTCCTACAGTCTGTCGATTATGGTATTGAAACTATGAACATTTTAAATAAAGACTTAACTCACATAGTTTTACTGAAATGAGATCACATTAGCATTTATGTGCAGATTCTAAGGTCATTATCAGTCACCTGTCTTGCTTTAATAATATTGCGATTCTCCATAGCCAACCTATGTACTACTTTTTTGTACAAACATTCGACAATTCGACATGTTCTACGAAACATTTATAATACCCACTATTGATCGCCATTCAAAACTGTATTGGAATTTCCTTTATAATAAAATGTAGAAGAGGCATTCCATAAAATCTATCTCCTAGTCTAAGTAGAAACATTTTGATTGCGGTCCACCGCTAGCCCGTCGTAAACCAAACTTTCCTCCGCTAACGATGTGACGCAATCACACCATTTCGACATCTGAACGCTATTTAGGACAATCTTTTGTGTAAATCCTCCATCTTGAAAATAATAAAAAGAGGAAACCAGCGAAATGAGTATCTCAAATATCGGAAAATTCGAAAGCTTTCTGTTCTTTGATGCTTAGATCCCAACAACTGATACTAAGTACCTACTGCTTTTAAAACCTTGTCTAAACGAGCTTTATAACCACAAAATGCTGACGTCAGCAAATAACCAAAGCTGTGAAACACAGATAACAGGCCTGCGGCAGTTACTCACAGTCCCCTCGCCGGCTACGCATTTATTATTAAAGATTTGCAAATATCATAGCCAACATTCATTTTCACCCCTGCGTCTGTCTCGCAGCACAGACTATGCACGCAGTTCGAAGTATCGAGCTAACAAGCTACATTGTACGTAAAGCGTCTCCAAAATAACCACAGGCATAAAGTATCTGTCACATCGTAACTCCGTGCGGCATTATTGCGACACCAGCAGTGTGTTCTTGCCTTATTGCCTGCGCAGTTCGCCACGCCACGCCAGCCGCCAGCCCTCAGCTGAACTGCAACCACAAATTACGGCAGTAGGGACGCATAATGTTTTATTACATCCATTTTATAACCGCAAGAAGAATGTAATCTCCTTTATTGACTGAAGAGCACGGTAAAGGGATAATTTCGGTACGAACGAAAATATTAATAAAGAGTTTCGCAGTAAAGCCGTGTTACGATCGGATGAATAATCATTTCATCTTGTGACGAATGTCAATAACGAACACTGCGGTGACTACTCTTTGTGTTCACTGAAAGGACTTAACATGAGTAAAAAAATAGTACGCACATTTGCTATGAAAGATAAAACACGTAATATCTATATCATAGGTATATAATTTTGTTTGAAAAGAAAAGTACCTCATTTAAAAAGAGTGCATAATATAAAAAAGGCAGCTCAGCCTTCTGAACTTTCGCTTTGTGCAAATCTCGTTTTTTCACAGCACATTTTATTACGCAGTAAGAGCACAGAGTTTACTCTAAAGATATAAACCGTCGGAGTCAGAAAAGGACTTTAGTCTAGCATTTGCCGACCGAGCATTTCATTATTTCCAGGTCTAATTTTCTGCAGTTTTTTAAAAGAGCTCTTAACCCGAGCATAGCTCCGAGTACAGACTCCGGTTCTCGCCTGCAGTCGGCAGCTCGAGTCACTCAAAAGATCATTGTTACCTGACTTTTGTGACAAACGCTCTCGAAACGAGAAAGCAAAAACGAAACGATGTAAAAGTGCAAAAATGTCTCCAAGTGTACACTGTACAGGCGAGAAGGCCTTTCAGACCGAGATGAATACGCGAGTGTTTCGAAATTACGACCTGTAGGTGCTTTATGGTGTGTGAAAGCAGGATAATATTAAAATGGCGGCATAAATATAGATATAAAGTGTATCGATGCGAGTGCTAGAAGATTAAATTAGTAATTTATTGAAATGAAATAATTTGCTAGGATAAAGTAAGTAGGTAAACAGACTCGCGTACTTGAAACTTCGGAAAGAGTTAAAAAGCCAATATAAAACTATAAACTTTTTCGACACCGGAGACTTTCCGATCGCTTACTTCTAAACTTGAATGAAATACCTACCTACAAAAATATTTAATTAACCACAACTACGTGATAATGATAGCGATTAGAACCTACTTATGTACTTATAAGTCAAGAATGTAAATAACGGAGTGTAAATGAACGAATTCGGGATTTAACTGTTGCGAGCGACAAAAAACCATCTAAAAATTTAATGCAGGCCATACTTTCTTTTATTTTATTTTTTGTCCATATTGTTGGGCGCAATATGTCGCCATCCAGTGTCCAGGCGCCACCAATGCGAATAATATAAGTTATATTTTAAAACGGAATCATAAATATGCGCATAAAAGGATACCAATTTGATTTCATTAGGATTCAGCTACAAACAATCGACAGGCGCCTACTTTAAGCATTATTTTAATTACTCAATAAATTACCTTTTACATTGTTTGAAATTGTAAATGATAAAATAGGTTCGGTTTGCACCGGTTTTTCATTCTATAATACGAAAAATATAAATATAGCTGGAACATGGAACCACTCAAACGGACGAGCGCTCGTAAATGCTACTAAAGGTACCCATCCAAGTTTGAATTGCCTTATATTCGACCAACCTAAAGAAAAGACATCACTTTTATATTTGTAGGTTTTTCTTTATTTTGCATACATTTGAAAGTTGTTTATTTTAGGTTTAGCTACGTTAGTTGAATCAATGCTTCAACCCCAAAGTACCTAATTAGGTTTTATCTACACTTCTGTAAATAACAATTAAATAAAAAGATATCTGCGAAAAACAGAAAAGAAAGAAAGTTTTAAATGAACATTTTAAATGACACAAAGTTTTAAATGAAAATATTTAGGATTTACAAAAACTATAAAAGCACATTTGACCCAAGTTTTAAATTCAACTTTATTCTGAAGTATTTCGTCAGAAAA
Organism: Perizoma affinitatum; assembly: GCA_961405105.1. Taxonomy (NCBI): domain Eukaryota; kingdom Metazoa; phylum Arthropoda; class Insecta; order Lepidoptera; family Geometridae; genus Perizoma; species Perizoma affinitatum. Next base: position 6,088,342 of record OY560199.1, read on the forward strand.
TTTTTAATAGGGACTTGACCACGGTCCCTTTTAAAGTTCTGCATAAAAATGAGTTTGATTTTCTTGAAAACTGCTCTCTTTGACTCGCTAAAAAAACATTTTAGTGTGAGATATTTCTAGCTCAAACGAGTTTGAGTAAATCGAATACAATTCTAAATCGATAGTAGGGGAAAACTAAACTATGATCGATGTTTCGACACGCAGTGAGGCGGTCACACGTCATTTATTAACTTTCGATGTTGGGGTAGATGAAAATAAATCGTGTTTCAGTCAGCACACAGTGACATAAACTGTATTTTAAAATAGTTGCTGTATTTTGAAAAAGTTGCTTGAGTTGTAGTACTATGGTGTGGTCCTTGTAATTTCTGATACCTACGACACAAGGTTTCTGGGTCATGAGTATGGACTATGTATTCTTTTGAATGTTATTTCATACAATGTGGCGATAGGCTTCTAACCTGTCACGTGGAATGCTTACTACTTGTAAAACGCGGGCATGTGTCTAATGTTTTGACTCGCTTCTGACTACCTTTTGGTATTCTCAAAGATCTTCTCACGTAATATGTATCTAAAAATGTCTACCATGGGGAATACAGTCGTGAGCGTGTATGTTTGTATGAATGTTATTTATATTCTTAATTATTATTTAAAAAAAATAACTAATGGAATGCCCCTATTTACTCTGCGTGGATTTATATCTTACATAAATGGACATAACGTGGGGTATTTTGATTAGTGAAATATTTTTTTCAAATGGTTCAGTGGTTCCATAGACTACCTAGGGGTAGAACAAAGAAACAAACAAATATTATCACCTTTTATTTTATAAGTATAGATTATTGTATTTATATATAATTTAATAATGATGCTGGTCATTTTTCACACAGCATCATCTAGACCCAAACTAAGCAGAGCTTGTATTATGGGAAGTACATGACTGATATACTTTTTTATACTTTTTTTTTAAATACATACATATTATTTATTATAGTAAACAACCAGATACGAGACAAACATTAGTTAATCGTACAAACATTTATCCCGCAGCGGGAATCGAACTCGCAACCTTCTGCGTCTCAGGAGATCATACCACTTATGAAATAGTTCATCAACAAAAAAAAAACAATCAAGTTAATAAGGTATAATAGTTGAATTTGGATTCAGGTTAAAATAACCTATATGATATTTAGGGCTTACTTTACCGTCATCAAACAAGGCTAATAGATATTGCCAAATCCACTGAATTTATAAGTACTAGAGATTACAAAAGGTAAACAATCGCCGAAATCCAATATCAACTCTACATACGCAAGTTACGTTACAAAAGTCAACAATAGGACAAAAATAACCCTTCTACCCGTAGACAATAGAAACCCCTTTGAGCCTACACTTCACACACAACCTACAAAAGTATTCAGTAAGTATAAACCATAAAAAATATATACTAATCGCCGAGCTCGTATGAAGAATTTTATAAGGATGAACGAATCGAAAGAAGTATGCCAGGATTATAACAAGTGGAAATCCTTGGTCTCTGCCTACCCGTTCGGGAAACAGGGTGACTATATGTACCTATGTATGTATAAATAAATAATTAATGCTGGATATTTTCTAGCCCTAAAGAAGGCAGAACTTGTGTTGTGGGAACTACATGTACTACATATTTTTTTTTTGTAAATACATACATATTAAACATAGACTACACAACAAACCCGAGACAAGTGTTAGCATGTTTTGTAGATATTTTTTTCCGGGGATGTTGTTATACTACGATACTTGTAGTAACTAAAATACACGATGGAATATGTGATGACCAGGACTATGGATGTGCCTGTTGGGTGTTTATTTATTAGTTTTTGTGCACCAAAAGTAATTTACTTCGATAATTAGGTACTCGTAGGTAAATATTTTCGATTATTTCGGTTTTGAGTAGGTAAAGCTCCTAAAAAATGACAATCAAACAGTGAGAAAGTTTTTTTTTAATTTTATACACATAGTATTTCGGGTTCCTTACGCAGCTGTTAAAAAATCAACTTCTGTATCGTTCCAAAAGAGAAAAGGTATTAAGCTCCTTATCTGTTTAATATTCTTATTGTGCATCCCCATCTCCCCTTGTGAAACGTCCCATTAGATCTAAGCACCACTTATTGAATCGAACGCAACCTGAAGTTAATTGAGACAAAATTGAAACCAGGATACTTCTAAGAGCCTTCAAACTTGGAACTCGTTGGTATAAAATTTGCTAGGTTGAAGAGAGCCAGTGATGACTTTGTGATTTCATTGTATCCACTAAGTAATTGGATGAGCACATATACCAATTTTTTTATTACGTCTTCTGTGTTTTCTTTGTTGTGATTCAAATTTTTAAAGAGACCGCCTGTGCTACCGTCTACTGCTGTCACGTACTCGTAACAGCAGTCACCAATAACCATCAGTGGTGGTCATGACGTCGACGCCTGCCACTTGTAATTAGCTGACAGACAATAATGGTATTTACTGTCAACACAAACTGCCCTACTGTGAGTCAACTCAGATAATCTTCTCACTGACTCCTGAACTACTTTTAGGAAAAATAATATTAATTTTGCCGCGTGTCCGCAATATCAGGCAGACACTTGAGATAGTTTCGCAGAGAATTGCTACGAAACGAGTTAAATTTTCTGACCTTACCTGATAGGCTGTTCCCTAACAATTCACCCAACTATTGTCGTCATAAAAGTTTCGGTTCTACCTTTATAATGGGAACAACGAAGGGATGGAATGCACGTCCATTGTCTGTCTTTCCTGAAAAATACAATCTGGGTCTCTTCAATCTTATAGTAAATAGGTATGTTCTTGTTACATTAGGCTTTTAATTTAGATTAGTTTCATATTCACGGCTGCTGTCGATAAGAGGCAACGTGAGCCGTGGACAGGTAAGCTACGGACGGATGTATTTGTGATGTCAATTTATAGACCGGACAGTAATGTATTTCGCGAAAGATCTGGCAGTGTGTAGCAATGTTGCAGATCAGTTTTGGAAACACGTAGGACAAACGTAGCTACAAAACAGGTCGGACCACTACATTCTGTTTCAAATTACATCCAAATGAGATATTGACCGAGCCCCCAATCGTTTCTCCGTAGCATGAGCGTGTTTCCCGACTAATTGCGTTTCGGAAACGTACGGAACACGCGTTCAGTCGCTGGCTGATCAATCTCAGTTTTATATTCACTTTGAGAATGTTTGACGGAGTGCGATGTCCAGTTTCGTACATAGTGTATACTTACTCGTGCCTATGTGTACGAATACAGTAATGAACATTAGGTATTTTATAATATCAACCCCGGCGAGAATCGAACTCGTGACCTCCCGTTTGGTACGCGAGTGCTGTAACCACGAGATCTGGTCCCAGACTGGCTGACATTCTTGCGAAGTTATGGTTCCATGCGGATTATAATAATAGGTTGTGAATTTTCTAACCCAATCCCATCAACTTGGAGATTTGATTTAAATACATAATTTTCCGTATTATCTCAAGAATTTTCCTCGTTTAAAAAACAATTCCGCGAAAGTATCATTTCCATTCCTAGAGTCCGATAATTTCGTAATTGCTGTCATCCTAGTCATCATTCAACAAACCTATTAAATACTACTTGGTACTATTAGGCCAATCATGGTAAATAATTAGTAGGTAAATATTTCCTCCATTGCAAACAATTAGATAGGCATTCAATACCTTTGTCTAACAGTGAGGACTCTGATTACTGGAGTTAAGGCGAGGGTGTACTCATATATTTATGCTTTCTTTGCATAAGAAATGCAGGTAATATTTCCTTCAATAACAATTAAAACCAGGATATTTCTGAGAGCCTTCAAACTTGGAACACGTTCGTAAAATAATTGCTAGTATATTTTTGTGATGTCATTAAATCTACTTGATAATTACGTTGATATAAGTGAAATCACATAAGTTCTACTCACCAAAAAAAAACTTAAATGGTTTCTAAGAATATCTTGAATTAAAATTTAAAAAAAAAAGTTCCCACTCTTTCCTATTGTATTTCCTAATTTCAACTAACCTAATTTAGCAGGTATTTACTGGTGATCCCTATTTATATGTTGGGTAGATTAACAAAAAAATATTAAATAACCTATACTGTAATATGATACTCTATTCCTACTCAATAAATATACGTAATTACAGGCTACGCCGCGTCATTGATAAATGATTTCAATTACGATAAAAGCGCCTTAAGCGACAATCATTAGGACTCAATCAGAAGCAGCAAGACCTACATAGTGCAAGTCCGTCAGAACACAAACAGTTTCTCAACAATGAACAAGTGTTTCGAAGGTTTAGCGGTTATTATTGCAACTTTGTTATCAGCTACAGCTCTCGAAGGTATAGTTTTTCCATATTATAACAATCCCACGTACCTATAGAGAGAATCCAGATTCTGATATCTATGTAATTATGATTATTGTCTTCGCACATACAGAAAAAAACTACGACTTTTGGAAGTTGTACATTTTTCCGTGAAAGAATATTCGTGCAAAATCACACACTTTACTTCGGTAAGGGTATTATTTTTATTCAGTAATTTGGATATTTTTTTGTTTATTTGGTGAGTAGCCATATATTTCTGGCTTGTGAGTAGCCGTAAGTTTGGACGGTTCATAAATCAACTAACGGACCTAAACGCACAGAATCTGAAGTCTTGTGAATGGTATGTTATCTTCGATGGTTTTCGTGAAGACGGAAAATGGAGTTAGCATGAAAAATAAATCTTTACCTAGACAAAGTTCCACTAGTGATACCTACAATAGTGTCTTTCCTTACTTTTTGGGTTTGTTTAATTAAAGGAAAGTTTATTTTAATATTAAATTGAGCATTATATTTTGATGCCAAAATAAGACTATCAAGATTTTTCCAGATATTCCGATTTTCCGATCCTCATTCAGAACAGATTTGGGCTTTATTTTTGTCTTCTGATCTTGTCCCTTTCAAGTATAGAACTTAGTACGCTATCTCCGCGAGTACTTCCTTATCGTAAATGTGATTTTATGGTGATTGAATATTCATGTTTTATTGGCTTCCAAAACAAAGTTATTGGGCTATGTGATTTGCAATTTCCCTATAAATTTGACCGAGCAAAACGATCTTCGCGTTGGCATTTTCGCATAGTCACCCATTTTAAACTTAAAATCAAAATAAATATACATAACTTAGCAAGGTCAGGTTAGCAACGACAAGAACCGTTATTACTGCAACGGCTTATCGGATTGTAATGGTGTTTTTGCAATAGATTTATATGTCTTCCAAGATGGTTCTAGATAGTTTTTACTGTCACAAGGCAATACGGGTTACTGCAATAGACAATGGAAACAACATCTCGGACATTTTGGAAAAATATTTTTTATAATGTATTTACATATCCTCATTAAATTTTCAAAGTAAATGTAAAGACAACTTCACCACATACACCATGAATACATGGAGCATGTACCTCTATATTATGTTCTACGATTTTGTGAAAAATTGTGAGCTGTGGTTTTTTTGTGGTTGCGAAATTTTTTAACATCTTACATTACATTAGGTTTTACTTGGTGCCTTGTGATGAAACTGTAAGGATACCACGATAACATTCAGGGTAGGTACCTTCAGCAACCAAAGTAGATGAACAGTTTCAGTTCTTATAAGTAAAATATTTCTGGAATCCGTCAACTTTAGTTCTAAATAATACTAAAAATTGCTATATTTGAAGAACTGCCGTTGCCCTTAACTATTGGAAATCAAGGTACCATTTCCTTGATAAACCCAAAAAAAGATTCATCTTCAATTTCACATTGTTGTTCAACTTTAGTCGCCGACTGTAACCAGTTCCCATAACGGTTTCGAAGAATCAAAATTGGATTGTAGTGATTGGATTGTCATTCCTACAATCACTTATTTTTTTGTGCAGATATTTGCGAGTCATGTGTCCTGCTATCAAAATGTAGTCTCTTCACTAGTATGGGCAAGACGGAACAGCAGTCCTGGATGCAGAAGTACCCTTGCAACAATCATCATCCGGACGACTATGGAACTCCTCCAAGTTCTAGAGCCGCACGAGGAGACTTTGTAAGTATATCTACTTTGATAATTACAAAATATACAGATAACATACTTAAGCCATCTAAAGACCATTCTTTATTCTTTATTCTTTATTGTACACACAATTATACACTTACAATAGGCAGAATTAAATTACATGTACAAAGGCAAGCTTAACCCTAAACAGAGTTTTCTTCCAGCAAACCTTGAGCTAGAGATAGGTAATTACAGAAGTAGGATAGAGTACAGAAAAAAAAAATCCTAAAAATAACTAAACATATATATTTACATATATAAACCATGCTAAAATATATAGATACTATAAAATATATACAATATTTTTTTTAGAGAGACAGGTAGTGCTCTTTAACTTTGCATCCAACCATTGCAATCGTTCCATAGATAGCTTAACTGCTACTTACCACTAATACCAGACGGAGACGTTCACAAAATGCTGGGTGCACTACCATGGTGAATACCAATGCTTATGCGTTGGATCAGACAAAGGTAACACGATAGTAACGCGACGCCCTGAAAGAATTTTTAAACCATGTTCTTCAATATTTACCTTTGTTTATATAAAACTAAAAAGCCCCGAATAAAATGTGCTGATCGTATAACAACTTTTGTTGTTATTCGATCCGTTGCCGATTATGGGTAAATCTGTAGGTGCGACGTAGGCACTGGCAAGAGACGTAGGTTCCCAAGTTGAATTCCTAAGCTTACCCTTGTTGAACTATGCTATAATTTACTTAATTAAGTTTATTGTTCCATAAAGGTGTGTCAGTACAAACATAACTTAACTTAGCAATGGACTTTAATGTTTAAAATTGTACCTAGGTTATTTGTTGCCACACTAGGACTAAAAAGACAGTATAGCAGGGTCACAAGTATTCGCCGTGTATTTCATGGTAAATTTACCATGCCCTATATTATTATAATAATAACAATAATAATACTATGATGCTGCGATTAAACACCGACCGAACTATTATTATTATCTACCAACGGCCATAAATCGTTTCAAAAACGGCTATAAACCAGCGGAGTTAAAACACAATATAGTGGTTTTACTTATTAGTGATAATAAATTAATTAAAATAGATGAGTTGTACAGAACCACTTTTATTAGAGTCCAAAATAATATCAAAAGCAACCAAAAATGCTATTGGTATTCAATTTTGTATAAAACGCGAGCGATTAACAATCTAGCTATGCTATGGTTTTTAAAAAACGTTTTATATAACGATATCTCTATGATATAATATGTAGCCGTGTTGGCCTAGTGGGCGATACCCCGACTTCTGATCCGGAGGTCGTGCACCAATGGATTTTTCCACTCGAAAAAATTATGTGCGCATTAACACGTGCTAGGAACGGTGAAGGAAAACATCGTGAGGCCGATGCCCTAGAACCAAAACCGGAATGCCCTAGAACCAAAAATACGAAGGCATGTGCCAACAGTTAGTGTTCCAATAAGCGGCGATGGGCTTGCAACCTGTCACGTGGAATGCTTACTTCTTGCAAAACGCGGCCATGTTCCAAATGTAATGTTTGGACGTATCCTCAAAGATCTACTCACTGAGTATGTATCTAATGATGTCCACAATGGGGAAGACAGTGGTGACCGTGTTTGTTTTTTTATTTTGTATATAATATGTTTGAGATATCAATAATTATATTTCATGTGTCTGTGTCTGTGTTTCAGATTTGTTGTCCAAACCAAATACGTGGAATAAACCCACAAGAAAAATCTTCAAGTCGACTCACCGATGTAAACCGATTTGGAAACCCTCAATCAGCACCTGGAGCATTCTCTGATCAAAACAAGAATCCCTGTTACTCTAACTTCAATAGACAAAATAAGGATAGCAATTATTATGCCAATAACGATGAATACATAAAATTACTAACCAATAGACAACGGAATTCAGATAATCAAAATACCTACAGTCTAGAGCCTACGCGTTGGTCTTCGACCAGTAAAAATAAATACTGGAATGAGAGACCGGATAAAAATCAATGGGATATCGGAAATCATAACTTTTATCAAGGCAACAATAATCGGAGAGGCTCTAATAGTAATTGGAGAAATAATTTTGATAATAATCAAGGAGGTGGAACCAACCAGCCAGAGAGCTTCAACAACCAAGGCTCCGGCAGAAATCGAAATGATTTCAAGAACCCCTATTACCCTAGAAATCAACGACCCAGTAAGTTTTCCAGATAACAAACAGAGTCAGACTAACTTTGTTTATTTAAACCACTCAGCATCAAGAACATCATTTATGAATTTGATCAGCAGGTTTTTTATTTATTTCCGTAAGATCCTTATTTACAGGTTGCTCCAAAATATTTAACTATACTAAAAAGGGGTCATGGTTTATATAATATTTAACAAAATTTGCGCTAACACTTCTTAAAATTCTAGATTTTTCAATGTCAAAAATCCAATCAATTCGCTGTCCAACGTAAAAAGGCTGATGTCAAACATCATGTTAATTTAGGATTTGAATGTTTGACAGGTTTTCCAGGAAAACTTTATCAGTTTCAGATACAGCGGGATAGTACACATAATGCTAGGACAGCCTGTATAATAGGTTGGGGAAAAAGTTTCTTCGCATTTTTTAAGAAAATTCAAAACATTTTTTAATATAGTTTATTTACATTTAACTAAAGTATGTAGGTACCATTTTGTTCGATAACTTTTTGCCATTTTGTAGGCAGGGACATGATCCCATTGCTATAAAAACTTTGGGGCTTCTGTTCAAAATACCGCGACAAGTGGTTTTGGCAGTCCTCTCGTGATGTTAACCTGACACTGCCTAAAGAATTCTGAAGAGACCGAAACAGGTGGAAATCTGAAGGTGCAAGGTCAGGACTATACGGCGGATGCATTAACACATCCCAGCCAAACTCTCTTAATTTTTGCTGAGTGGCTAAAGATGTGTGAGGTCAAAAATGGTCAAAAATTTCTTCAAAAATGGTTCGGTTTCATTACGTCGTAATAAAGAATCACAAATGAGAACACGGTTCATTAGGTTTCTTTCAGTGAGCTCGTGAGGTACCCAAATATCGAGCTTTTTTGTGTACCCAGTTTTTTTCAAATGCGCCAAAACTGTTTTGTGGTCAATTCCCAGTTCTTCAGCTACGTCGTAACTACTGATATGCCGATCTTGCTCCACTTTTTCAAAAATGGCATCCATTTTATCCGTAATAGGGCGACCAGAGCGACGTGCATCTTTGACATCAAAATTTCCGGATTGAAAACGCTTAAACCAAATTTGTGCTACTCTCACAGACACTGCACTAGGTCCATAAACATCGCAAATTTTTTTCGCGGCTTGCGTTGCATTTTTACCTTTTTTGTAGTAAAATTTTAAAATGTATCGAATTTCTTCATTAGATTCACTCATCTTAACAGTACGAAAAACAAATAAAAATCACACATTTTCCTAATTTGAATTTGGAATTATCTTCTTTAAAATTTAAACTTTTAATGATACCAAAACCAGCCAGATACAAATAGTATAGCCAAAGATATTTTATTACAAGTTCATACATACAATAATGCGAAAAGACTTTTTCCCCAACCTAATAAAACGAATAAATATTTTAGTTTTTCAATGTGAAACTTATTGTGCTACACTACCGCACACGCTAATAGTTTTCCTTCACTCGTCGAAGTTTCTTTGACGAATGTAGTTCTGAAACTGTGTAAAAAAAGAAGTTTATATTTTCACAGTCTCTGTTTGTCCCCAGGTGATTCGTCTAACAAGCCGTATCAGTGCGATCGCCTAACGAGGATCCCCCCCGACCCTCAGACTGGATGCTGCGGTCGGGAGGCGACTGACGATGACAGGATTACTGGTAACTTGATATTTCACATTTGACCACATTTACACAATAAACAGACTACTTCACAAGCCGGTGGCACGCGGCTGAAAAAAACGTAATAAATAATAATAATGCTGGACATATTGACACAGCATCATCTAGCCCCAAAGTAAGCAGAGCTTGTGTTATGGGAACTACATGACTGAAATATTACTTATATACATATTATGTAAATACATACATTTTATACATAGAAAACACCCAGATCCCGAGACAAATATTTTCATATACAAAAATATGTCCCGCGGCGGGAATCGAACCCGCAACCTTCTGCGTCTCAGGCGAGCCTTCGCCCACTGCGCCACAGAGGTTAATATGTTACATTTCAACATACCTGAGTGCATTACTTTGCGACTCAAAATGTGTTAGCATCCCTAGTAGTCACAAGTATGCATGTTGTCACAAGTGGCAGTGGCAGTGGTAAATATGCGTGACAAAGTCACAAGTGTGGATGGTAAATATCACGCAGACAAGGACCAATACAGCATGCATGCCCTGTGGACATGTCGAATACGTTGTTATGTTTGTGAAGCCATCTAAGTTTGAAATGCATGTTCATACCACGAAGGATGCGCTTTAGTCGTATATAAACCAATTTGTAATTCTAAATCAAGAACTATACGTGTTCCAAAATTCATTTAAACTAGTCTAGCCGTTACTGAGATTAATAGCAACCAACATCCAAAAATATGAATATCTAAACTTTGACTTTCATAATATTAATAGCACAAGATAGATGCGCAAACAACAATCAGACTCATTCGTTTGTTTTTTTATTGCCAGCCGTATGGCCTCGGCTTTTCATGCAAATAGTCACAAAAACCTTAGACTGAAATTCAGTGGGAAATATTTACTTTTGACCAACAATTCAGCCAAGCAGACGTCTATTGAAACAATATTTGATGACAGACTCAACCAGGGATAGGATTATCATCATCATCAGCTTGTTAGAGTCTGTTACTGGATTAGGTATCCTCAAAATAATGCCATGACTTGATCAGCCGACTAACTGTCACATTTGGGTTGATTCATTGGGGGGAAGGCTTTCCTGCGAAGACGTCTGGTCAATGCGATAGCGTTAAAATAATGTAAACGTCACAACACTAAAAGTATTCTTCACTATAATGTATGCACCGAGTGTCGACGCTTTAATATTATAACGAGGAAAGTTTGTAAGTTTGTATGTTTTTATGAGATATTCTGTGATTATCATCCGAATTATTACCGAATGATTATCATCAGAATTATTTCACATATATTAAGAATTCCAAGGTGGGCATTGGCTGTCTATTATCCCGTTAAAATAAAAGGGCTTAACATGGAAACCAATTTTACAACGTAATTCTACGAAAAACTAAAAAAAATGGGCTACTTTTTATCCTGGTAACGGGGCGAAGCCGTAGGCTGTAGCCTATAAATTAAATATAATAAGTTAAATACTTGAGTAGGTACTTACATACTTATATTTTTATTTGATTTAGGTACTCCCTTCAAACTAAATGATAAAAATCAGCTGGAGACCAAACTGACGAAAACCATAGACGGTACACAGAACTATTCCATTACACTAATTTCTAAGTTAAATTCACTAGACACCTCTGCACTTACCAAAGAATAACTTGTTATTTTCTGCACAGATGCACCAAACTATTATAGTAATTTTGCACCCGCTTCTTATCAAAATTGGCCAATACAAGAAGCACCTTCATCCTTCGAGTGGTCTCATTTTAAAGAAGAGATGAGAAGAATGAATAAGAACCTTTCTTTAAAAATTACTCACGCCACTATAACCTATAACAGCACAGTATTAAACCGGGCCAAAAGTAATACCACAGTTGATGTTGAAAAAAGGATTTCCGGTTAGTATTTTTTATTTACCCTCAATTAGTTAGTGCTCAAAACGGTGAAGGAAACCATGAAGCTATGAATTACACACTAATAAAGAAATGAAACACTCTCACGACTAATCCCCATGAATATCTTCATATCCCATTTGGCATGCCTTCGTTTTCCATACTATAAAATTAGAAGCTAATATATGAAATTTCAAATGCATAGATGCGTTCGTCTTATAGGTGGTAAAGAAACTGAGCTCACTCAGTATCCCTGGACAGCATTATTGATAACAACCTTCGATGACGGCATGCAGCGGACCGCTTTCAACTGCGGTGGCTCCATCATCAGCTCCAGATTCGTGCTCACTGCTGGACATTGTGTTTATGATGATGTGGCTGATATAAAAAGGTAACATTTGGAATGCTTTTAAGAATCTTGGAAGTATTAGAGCTCTCCTTGTGTCTTTCTCGTCCGGGGAAGTACTACTGCCAAACTAATATCTGCCGCCAAGCAGTATTGCCAGCATTGCTCTGGTGCATTGGCGACGGTAAAATTACAGGCACGTGAGGCTTTTCATCTGTTACGTCTCAGGGTCGGCAGCGCGCGAGTGAAACCTGTGGTATTGCAAGCGTCCATAGGTTACGCTAACCACTTACCAAGAGGTGGGCCGAAGTATTGTCATCCACTTATAAAAAAAATCGTAGTGTGACCCATACTTGCCTTTTTCCTCTAACTAGGTTAACAAGGTTGGTATTTGCGGGGGCGCAGTGGGACATATTTTTGCATGTTCTACTTAAATTTGTTCCACGTCTGGAAGAAATATATTGTTGTGGTAATCATAGTTTCTGATACCCATGATACAGGTAATCCTAATGTGGGGTTAGGACAATGTGTCTGTTAAATTAATTTAAATCTCACTCTTTTAATGCGATACCACTACTACCGGTTTCATTTTCTCATAGAACCCAATTCCAGAATAAAATGTAGTTATCATGGTAGGAGTTAGGCTACGTTCACAACACGGTCCCTATTTAAACTAGTGAATGTTGTGAAAATTACAACTGAGTGTTTCTACGAGTACCATGCTGTATGTCATGCTGTGACTTGGGGTGCCCCATAAACTGTAGCGATAACACGCTTTGTTTAGCGTTTTTTTCACCGTCTCTGTCATTTGTAAAGGAGAAGAAAAACGAAGGAAGGAGAGAAAAAAAATGTGGAAACTGAACTCAACGACATCTCGACCTTGTAACCCCAATCTCATACTCACTTTAAAAACTCAAAAATGGAAACCTTTCTAAATATTTTTTTGTAGTTTTGGGCATTTTTTATATGGTTCAATATGGTTGGCAATCAAGTTGTGTTTTCATTAGCCACTTTGCTAGTGTTATTACTTACCTGTGTCGTGATAGATCAGTCTAATATTACCAGAGATCCAGCAGTGGGAAGATACTAAATCAATTTCAAACGTAATCTTGGCAGTTTTTTAAAGTTTTCAATGGAAATTGTGTCAAAATAAACTAGACTAGATTGAGTTTGAGATTCTTTCAAGCAATTTCAGGATCGTATTCCATACAATCATGAAATTGCATGAGAAATTTATAACACTTTAAACTTTTCTCCCAGCGTCCAAGTCGTCCTGGTGGAATTCGACAAACGTACTTTCCCCCGAGACTGTAAAACGACGGGTGAGGGTCGGAAGTGCATTGACAACATCGCCATGTATCGTAGTCAGGATCGTATTCCATACAATACTGAAATTGCTTGAGGAATTTTGTAACACTTTAAACCTTTCTCCCAGCGTCCAAGTCTTCCTGGCGGAATTCGACAAACGTACTTTCCCCCGAGACTGTAAAACGACGGGTGAGGGTCGGAAGTGCATTGACAACATCGCCATGTATCGTAGTCAGGATCGTATTCCATACAATACTGAAATTGCTTGAGGCATTTTGTAACACTTTAAACCTTTCTCCCAGTGTCCAAGTCTTCCTGGCGGAATTCGACAAACGTACTTTCCCTCGAGACTGTAAAACGACGGGTGAGGGTCGGAAGTGCATTGATAACATCGCCCTGTACGCCGAGAATGTGATCCTACACCCGCGCTTTGACGAAACTAGACTCCAGAATGATATCGCTCTCATTAAACTACAAACGGATGTACCTTACACTGGTAAGTGAAAGCACAACACAACAGGAAGTCGATCTAGGATATTGGCAACAATTATAGTGTTTATTTCTCCGGATAAAGATAGATTCTTTAATCAAGTATAAACTTTGGTGATGTACTCGTACATTACACTTACATTTAGTAAAAGAAAGAATAATACAAAAACTTGGGTTAAGTATTATTATACATAATATACAGATGAAACTATCTATGGATTTCTTAACTGATCCAGATACCAAACGGAAGCGTTCCTAGCTGCATTGCCACGCTGAATAATGATTATTCGTTAATTCAGATAATAGCCAGCTTTCTATGCGTTCTTCGTGGACCCAGAGTCTCACCCCCAAAAGGTTAATAAAGTAAGCTCTGACCTGTCTTCAGAGGATGCTTTATTGGAGGTTGTTGTAAGAACTTACTTATTGGCCACCATATTTTTGCAGAACATAACCAATTAACTAAGAATACTCTTTGCGTACGCAGTGCCACTGTAGTACTCAAGTCCATACCACAGCTGCTGGCGTGACCATCTTGCACCAACTCACTTGAAAAAATGACTTTCGTGGAGGTAGTATGAAAGAAAAATTATAATAGTAATATTATACAATGTCGAACTTTAGCTTTTTGTGTAAAAGTTTTTCGGAGAACTACCTTACTACCAAATTTCTAGTAGCACGTAGAAACGAATTAATGATTCCATAAACCTTCATACAAATATTAATTGATGTTAATATCAAAGACGCAAAGTAATAGACAAAGTAACTAGGCACAGGCATGATATCGTTAGTGAAGGCGTGTCAGACGATTCCAGCTACTAATTGCTATCAAGTAACGAGAAAATCTATGGAAGCATGGTGCTCTAGGTAGTCTACTCATTATGAATATATATGTAGTAGGTATATTCATAATGTACACTATAGTAGGTACATCATGAATACACCTACTTTAGTGTTGAAATGAGTGATTAGCGTCGCGCCCATACTGGAGTTTAAGTTAATGAGGAATTACAAGGGAATATCACAATGTTATGCAATAAGGTTCTACAGTTTGTTTCACAATGTTTATCTTATTCTTTACATAGTATAGGTTTATACTACGACTTTGGCTATTTTCATTGAAGCAAATGGAGGGTTAGATGTTTTCGTTAAAATTTTAATTGAATCTATTATTACGATACATACCCGAAGTATTGGACTCTCGAGCTGTTTGATTTCGTTCTTCTTATATTTGTTAAATCTAATTATTAGTTTAATGGGTTAGTTTCTTGGAAAGGCGTTTTTTTTGGTAATCTTTTTTTTTCAATGGCATATTTTTCCCTTTTGAGTTTGTATACATGTTTAGGACAAACTGGAGTCCATATATGTGTGTTATCATACCTGTTACCATTTATATGCAATGAAGTCGGTTAAAAAGCGATATTATGCGATCGGTTTTGTATGAATTCAAGAAAGAAAACAAGTCTCTAAATAATCAAAATATACTTGTCTTGTTTCAGACTACATCAGACCGATATGCTTACCATCTATCAACATAGACGACCCTGAGCATGCCCGCTTGACGCTAACCGTTTCTGGTTGGGGCCGAAACGGGCAGTACAAGTCAGATGTAAAGCAATCCACCACAGTCCACCTAGTGCCGCAGTATGACTGTCGGAAGTTTTACCCGGATCTTACTCCAAGACATTTGTGTGCAGCCGGGTACACCGGTGAGGATACATGTAAAGGTAATTTACTTACTTATATTTATACTAGCTTCTGCCGACGGCTTCGCCCTCGTGGTGCCCAGATAAAAAGTAGCGTGTTATTCTGACGTATAAACTATATTAGGTCCTACTCATTACACCATTTTTGGTAAAGTTTCATTTTTGCGTGAAAGAATATCAAACATCCATCCTCACAAACTTTCGCGTTTATAATAGTAGTAGGACTAGCTTCTGCCCACGTCTTCGCCCGCGGGGTATCCGGATAAAAAGTAGCCTATGTGTTATTCTGCTGTAGAAGCTTGTAAAGTTTCATCAAAATCCGTTCAGTAGTTTTTAAGAGTAACAAACATCAATCCTCACAAACTTTCGCGTTATAATAATAGTAGTAGGATTTATAGCCGTGTTGGCATGGTAGACTGCACCCCGACTTCCGATCCAAGGGTCGTGAGTTTGACCCGGGCGTGCACTTTAGAATTTTTCAATTTATGCGCCATTAACACGTGCTCGAAACAACGCGAGGACACTGATCATCGAAACAAACTAATCAGAATTAGTTTACATTGTTCCAATTCGGAACAATAGAGTTTTCGTTCGAAACTTTGGGATATTATTCATTTAAAATTTATACGCGGTACAGACTTTTATACGTCATAATCAAAATGGGAACTACAAAACAAGCTACGAGTATGTTTGTTCCAAGTCTTTAGGATACATCGGGCGACTTTTCATTGCGAAATGGGGCTTTTTTTTTTAATGTAAACTTTTCAATTCTAGTTGCAATGAGACAACAACAAATCGTATTTTTGCTTTCTTTTAAAGGGGATTCTGGAGGTCCGCTGATGGTGCTCTACCGGGGGACCTATTTCGTCGTCGGTGTTGTGAGCGGAAAGCGAACAGACGCGCCGTGCGGCTCCGCTGTTCCGTCGCTTTACACTAATGTCTACCATTACTTGGACTGGATAAGGAGCAATTTGAACAGCTAGTCGACTTTTCTTTATGATTTGCATAGATCAAACTGACTGCAAACGCCAGACCGCAAATAGATAGTCGCAGTAACTGTTCGTTCAGTGGCTAAGTGACAGTCACTTTCTATGGAATTGACAGTTTATAACTCCATTGTCCATGCCGTCTGCGGTCATATTCCGAATCATATATTTATGGTAAATTGTAACCTGTTAATTTTTTTGTTTAAAATTCCAAAATAATATAAACTGTAGTAAAAAAATTATATATAGACGCATTATCAGTTAGTTGATCAGTGGCTAATTGTCACTTTCTATGGAATATACAGTATGTAACTGCGTTGTCCATGCCGTCTGCGGTCTGCGGTCATATTCCGAATCATATCTTTATGGTATGGTATCATATGGTATAGTGTAAAAAAATAAAATTTTTGTTAAACATACCAAAATAATTTGTAGTAAAAAATGAAATAAAGATGATAATGTTACGTCATACTTATTGTTTTGATGGCAATTCCTAGTAAACACAAACGTGCGAATTTACATAGATAGATTTATTTATCACATAAACTGAGTAGGTGTTAGTATTAAAACTTTATCTGTCTTTTATGGACAACGCTTATTTTTAAAATAATTTGTTTAAACATTAAAGTTGCCTATGTACAACTTTTAAGTGCAAATCTATCTATGAACGTACCGAAAACGTGGCGATGTCGCAAGCAGTGATGGCAGTTCTGCATCTACCCACAAGTCATTTCTAGTACAAGAAAATGCTTTGAAATGCAGTTGTGTGCACCGGGCTATACCGAAGCGGATACTGCAAGGGTATCCGGTGGTCCGTACCAGAGACAGCATAAAGAAGTCACGATCGTTCACTTCCCAGTCTTTTCCGACTCAGCTGTAGCAAAGACTCGTTATCTCTCGATACTAATGTATACCAGCTAGTAGATCCGGAGACATGTGAGGAATTCGCGGTTTCAAAAGGACTGATCGTTTTCTGTTTTAGATACCCTAACAGGTAACAATTTTAAGTACGGTAGTTGGTGTCACATCACCAACAAACTTCATAACTCTCTAGGGTTTAAAGAGTAGGATAGTAATTTTAAGATTTTTTTCATTATTTTGTTGTGTACTTATGTAGATTAAGACTACATTTTTGAATTAGCAAACTATACACAATATACCTTTTCGAGTATAAAAAAAAGGTCAGCGTCACCAGTTTTTGATGTTGACTGTACCAAATCCAAGTATCGAATAAATATTGAAGGTTCTATAGTAATCGTAATGTTTTGTGTTGAATGAAGCTACAGCTATATAATTTACTAGACATTAAATGTAAAAAAACCGATTTCAATTAAAGGGAAATTAATAAAAAGCCCAATATATAATTTCATCGCCCACTTTTTCACACTTAGGAATAGGATTATTCATAAAATGTTTATGGAACCACCCTTGAAGTAACCCTACCCTACCCATTAAAAAAAGAACCATTAAAATCGGTTCACAATTGGCAATAAAAAAAGATATCGTGTAACATTACACACAAAAAATAGACTTTTTTGACTTTTTTGATATCGGTTGGTAAACATTTTTGCGATACGCTTGCAGTCCCAAGTTCACGGTTTCTATCTTGCAGGTACTCTATCATCAGATCCTCGAGTGCCCTTGTTATTTAACTTACTCTTTCGAATAAAAAACAAAAGAAAGTTTGCCCACAAAAAATGTTTCGGCTGGTCGGGATTCCATTAGAAGATGATGTTTTTGAGTTTTACGGGAAAAACAGCAACCCCTCAGGAATAAAACTTTTATGAGACCACCTCAGGATCATTCTCTATATAACAACAAAAGAATCGTCAGAGTTGGTTAACAATTGGCGAATCACATACGATAAAAAAACATACAGCCGAATTGAGGACCTCTCGATAGTACTACTATGTAGTGCTACGTATTCAGGGTATTGGCAATGCCGGAAGAAAGATATCACTGGGATACCATTGCACCTTCATTTCGAATAGTTCAACTGATGAGTTGAACTATTCGACATGCAAACACACCAGCAGAGTCGTTTAATAAACTAAAAGCCCTTTTCACAAGACCACTTTACCGTCGATAGTTGGCGAGCGAAATCAAGAGGCTTGCAGCTGAATTCATTCCCAGTGGACTCGCGTTGGCATGCATTTTGCACGCCGTCAAGTGGAAATGTTCTTATGAATTGAAATAGCAATAGCTAATGAACTGAGGTTACCATAGAATACATGAATGTATAATTTACAAGGTTGGATTGGAGCTGGGTATTTTTTAAAGATCATTACATCATCCACAACCTGGCTCTACCTATTGGTAGAGTGAAAGCATCTGTTTGCCTGTGTTATTCCCGACACATTGTGTCTATGTTTAATTCTTTGGTTTTTAATTGACAAATAGCTGGGAAAGTCGAGGTTGCCATGGAATGAATAGAGTAAGTATATTGACAGTGTTGTAATAAAGCTGGGAACATTGAGAATCGATGACATCAGTTGCGTCAGTTTTGTTAGTTTGTGAAAAAATAGAGACGAAATGAGAATCTTCTCCTTTTTTTAAGTTGGTTGAAATTACAAACCATGGTAATACGAGTACATTGACATTCAATAAAATGTGAAGTTCAAAACCTCCTGACCTCATCAGATCCTCGTTACCAAGCCCAATCTATTGGACTCGCCAAAAAGAATAATTTGAGCTCAAACTCAAGGAGCTTACTGAATAGTTCCAATATCCACCATCTGGCTCCATCATCAGTTCAGCTCCAAGATACTATATTATAGTATTGTCATCCGTACTACGCATATACAAAGTTTTATTTCGATACGACAATTAGAAGTAGGTTAAAATTGACTACCAAGATTTGATTACGTTGTTTGTTAGTTAGTTACAAGTGAAGTAATATGAATAACCGTGTTAAAAAACTAAAAAATCTCCGCATCTGTGTTGTAGGTTAGTAGCTATAAAAGTAGTTAGGTACACAATATAATTCAATCTAAAACTATGGAAATGTAACATATAGAACGTACGTAATTACCAGCTGAATGTGAATTTAGGCGGAATTGCGTAGCCAGTTTGATGGATGGTGACGGATCGTGTGAAACAGCCTGTTTGTTAGATCTAATTTCGCACTATCCCTTTACCGAATAAAGTTACTTACTAATAATCAAATATAAGGTATTTGTATCTATAACCTTCATAAGAAAAACATCAAAATTTATAATGGAAGTGGACTGAAAGGAGCATGGAACGCTGGCCCGGTCAAACTGAGGCGGT
Organism: Perizoma affinitatum; assembly: GCA_961405105.1. Lineage (NCBI taxonomy): Eukaryota > Metazoa > Arthropoda > Insecta > Lepidoptera > Geometridae > Perizoma > Perizoma affinitatum. Next base: position 6,108,271 of record OY560199.1, read on the forward strand.
GGACGGTGGCGGGAGCGATTATCTATCACGCAGCGAGTTTTGTGTCCTGGTTCACCTTCCTATAAGATTTTCTGTTATGAGATCCTAATTCGTTTTATATATATATTAGAAGTTATTAAAGCAATATAACTTTCCAAATGAAGTAGTTATCATAATAGACAGGCCTTAGGATTTATCTAAGACTGCGTTAGTCAGGTAACAGATTCCAAAACTAGCTTGCAGAGTTTATAAACACACCGTCAAAGACAGTCCATATTCGGGATCCTCACGTTTTTGAGGAAAAATCCGATCAGGCTGTGCAAAGAATAGCGGTCATTTGATGGGCACTTTTAGAGGAGAATGGCCCTCCCGGGAAATCTGCCGCCCTCTGCACTATTCCATAGAAGAAATAATACTTGCGCGAAGTAGATTCACTGTCAAGAGACCATAGCTTATATAAATATTGCTGGACATTTTTCACAGCATCATCTAGTCCCAAACTAAGCAGGGCTTGTTTTATAGTCCATAGCATTTTTACACGCGACGTAAGGAGTACTTATATGCGTTTGTTATAGGATATTGTTTGTTTGTATATTTGTTAATTTTTTCATATAATTATCTTCCACACGGCTTATCCAATTGAAATACGGTTTTATGCAGTCGGTTTGTATCAAAGATAGATCTTAGATACGAATTATCGCCACAAGTCACTAGGGACCACTGGTATAAAAATGGAAAAGATAAAAAAGAAAAAAAAAATGGCCCAATACGTACGTAAAAACAAACATTAACTACAGAATAAAGTGATAAGAATCAAATTGCTTTATCGAGAAAACGGTGAGACGAAACAAAATAATCGATGTTATTTTACTATATACAAGTATTTATTCCCTGGCGTATTTATTCGCCCTAAAATGTAAATAAAGGGAATAAAAACTAAAAACCTTTTTTGAAGGCATACAAATTTATTGCAAAATAAACATATTAATCCGTTAGCCATTTCGAAGATGAATGATTACAGACAAACAAACCCACAAACAACCTCTTATGACAAATACACATACGGGCTCCTACCGCTCACTTAAAATGCTGAAGGCCAGGTCAATCTGACGCAGTGGCGGTAACAGTGGCGGTGGCGATCAATGACAACCACACGAACTTTGACAACCACCTGACAACCATTTTCCTTTGATCGCCACTACCACCACGCCAGTTTTATTGACGTTCACTGGATTTGAGTGACACAGAGGTAGCAGTATCGTAATAGTGTTTGCTCATTTGAGTGTTCTACAGAGGCTGTAGGATTGTGTTCCTCGGTCGTTACTGGGGGGGACAAGTAGAGTCTGTATATAAGAGTGCGAGGGGGATATACTGGCATTAATTAGCAATAAGCACTTATACACCTATTTAAGTAGACAGAGATATGATCTTCCAGATAATATTCTAAAAGCACTCGCAAACATTTCAATAGAATAAATAAATAAATAACATTATGTAATCAATAGTAGATTTTTTTTTTTAATATTTAACTAAAATGATGTTGCAACTAATTTATAAACTAGGAAATATAATGTAACATTGGAAAATGTAAAGCTGCAAACGTAAATTGTAAACAATAAGCTTGTTTATCTCGTCGCAAATAAATAAATCTTACTTATCAGGTCTCTCGGGTTTAGGTAATAACGGTCACAAAAAAGGGGCAATGGCAATTTATCAGCTTTCGTCGTATCGCTCGATACCAATTAATTATCGGAGTTAATCACAAACAACCTGTTTCTTAAAATTGGAGTGTTAGAAAAAAAAGTCATCATCATCATCTCTGTCCGCAATCACAGACTAAATATGTAAATAAACACACAACAGTCCTGAAAATGCCCAGCATTATTTATAACATACATAAATAAATAATGCTGGGCATTTTTCACTCAGCATCATCTAGTCCCAAACTAAGCAGCGCTTGCACTATGGGATATACTACTTTTAAATACTTTTTTTTACATAGAAAACACCCAAATCTGCAAATATTTGCAGATCAGCCAAACATTTGTCCCGCGGCGGCGCGAATCGAACCCGCAACCTTTTGCGTCTCAGGCGGGCCTCCGCCCACTGCGCCACAGCGGTCGTCTGAATAAGGATATATTAAACAACTAAATTATTGACGTAAATGCTCGTACCTGTATATAAATGGATACCGTAGCCGCGTGGATGCCAGAGGTATCACTCGCGCGTTGCCGGTTCTGACAAATTATTATGAAAAGAAGTATCATGTGCCTTTAATTTCAGCGACAACACCCTTGTACCCTTTATACAAGGGTGTTGTCTACGTTATTTTCTTTTTAGGTTATTTTCTTGTAATTTTTGAGAAAATTAATTTAATTTTACAATACCGGCTCTTTGCGTCGCTGTTAAAAATTTTGTTAACGAGACACGACTCAAAAGAAATCAGCTAATTACTACAATCTTCGCTCTTTGAGCGTCAGTAATGGGCCATGCTGTTGTTATAGCTAGGCAATCTTTTAGTGAATTAAACTTAAATAGCTACAGATGACAGGGCTCATAGAGATACCCACAAAATAAACGAATTCAAGTAGGTAAAATCATATCCTAAGAATATTTTTTCCGGAAATCCAGCGAGGAAGTACCTACCTATAGAATAATAAGTAACATGTGTACGACTGATTTCCCCAAACACTTTAGCCTGATAAGACCCCGTATTAAGTCAAGCAGAAATACAAGATTGTTTCCGTTCGATAGGTCTAATCTTAGGAAAAAAATATAAACCAGAGCGTGGCGCCCTCCTGGGACAAATACCTCACGTTTAGTTTTCCTTTCACGCTAACGCAAATTTGACAAGGTAAAACTTGACAGTAGTCACGTGACATTTCCACAGCTAATGTCATTTCCATACAATTAAATCTTTCCGCAGACGTTAACGCCAAATTGGTATTTATCTAGACACTCTGTAAGATATCGCTACCAACCTTTTTTTAGGTCAAATCAACCCAAGAATCTTCTTTTTCGTTGTAACAACTGTTCTTTCTTTCTTTCACCGTGAGTTAAGTTAGTAATGAGTTATAAGGAGTTGTGCACCTCGTAGATTAGAAGGTATCTACGACGAGAATCCTCGTAGAAGGATTCATGCTCCTTTTATGCACGTGTATGTAATCGATTTTGTTTGTCCTTGAGTTAAAAATAATACACAGCAGCAGTCATACTGCCTACGGTTCATAGTCAGGTGCGGTGTTATGTGCAATATTTCACCTCCGAGGGTCTAATCTTCCAGATGGGTATTCATGCTGAAACAATCCTCTTTTATTGGCGTCTCTTTGTTGAATATCTCGACATTAATGCCACCAGCTTTTAGCTACAAATATTATACTTAGGAATCTCTGAAAACTTTACCTATTTGTTAGGTAGATTCTAACTTTGTCATCGAGCAAGATAAGATATGGGAGATTTCAACTTTAAATTAAGTATGTTCTTCGAGCCCAATTCTCTCGAAAACCAGTCAAGAATTTCGATCGATAAACATCAAATTTTAGTTAAAAAACGAAAATCTTTCGCTAGACAAGTTAATTTTTATAATTCTGTCTAGTGAACTGTGCCAGAAAACCTATCAGAGAAAATTTAAAACCTACAAATCGATTGCAAAAAAATGCATCAATCCATGAGTAGTTTTGGAGAAAAAAGAGATAAAAAAACAGACAAACAAAGGCGGAAAAGAAAATAGTCTTTTTTCACTACTCTGTAGCGCCCCTAATGGGTAGTTGCGAAACCCACAGTTTAAAGAAAATAACAAAAATAAAAAATCTTGCAGAGATAATAGTACCCGGCTGATGAAAAGTTTATTTTAAGCTTTGGCATGAACCAACGTGTGTTAAAGGGATACAAGATCATGGGATAAAATAGGACACAATCTAATTACCAGTTGGTTGTTACTTATACTGAAGTTTTATCTAACTGTATGATCTTCTCTAACTTCATAGCTTAATTTTATTGTTTGACTTTATAATAGTAGGTATCTAATTTTTATTGTGTATGTCATTATTTAACTTTGTTTGTGATTGATTTTTAAATTATAATAAGATTTTAAATGTTTACGTCATGCATGCCAGTCTCTCGGTTTGCACACCGATATCGGTAAAGCATGTTGTGTCGCTATACCTAATATCATCATATTTACACTGTTTACCTAAACATCTGTATAAAAATCTTTAAAAATAAGCGTTTTTTTCATTGAAGCATGGTGGGATGACCTTTTCCCAGCAAGACATAGAATATAGATAGATAGATAGATAGATAGATAACACTTTATTGTACACCACTAACATATAATATACCATACAAATTCAAACAGAGCAAATTAGAAACTTATCGAAGTAGTACAATGTTATCGCAATATCTCTTCCAAAGAACCTTTGGATGAACAGAAATTGATTCGAACGATAAAGAACAGTGGTGTATAGTCAATAAAAATACATAGTGACGATTTATTATATAAATAAGACAAATATACCTACTCAAACAAACACACCTACATACATACAATTGAAAGTGAATGTGGAAGTCGCTGTTGCCACTTGTAGACTCCATAAAGTTCGTAAATCGTTTAGAGGGCAAGGTGTACGCTTTTATAACAAACTCCCAAGAGATATACAAAAATTGACAATTAATAAATTTAAAAACGTAACAACTTAACTAAAACAACTTTATATAAAAAGGCATACTATAAAATATCTGATTATTTAGATGATAAAAACTGTTAGGATTGAAAATGCTCCAACTCGTTGTTTTGTTAAAGGATCATTAAATAGAATAACCAGCCTTGTTTTCTTGCCTTTCTTCTTCCTCCGCGACCAAGCCAGGAACGCTTGGTCGCGGAGGAACAAGCAGTAGATAAAACCGACGTTTCAAAGTGATCCTTTTGATTTTAATTAATAAATTAATTTTTAGTTTGACTTTGATATCGATTCTCGATCTACAAACAGAAAGTTATAATTTGAGATTTTAATTTAAATTATAACTTTGAGATCACCAAGCCCTGGAGACTAATTTCCTAATTAATTAAAATTCCATGTTATATGATGTATCAGGTAAGTATATTTCAACACAAAATGCATGTAGTGGCTTAGTGCTAATTGGGTGACCGAGGATTAGCAAATAAACTCCGATTTAATTTACAACGCAGGTAATTTTGTACTATGCAATTGTCGATTCACATCACATTTTAACCCAGGTTATAATACTAACCCTGCGTTACGCAAGTCAGCCTTACGTATTCCCAGGGCCTATGCGCTGACGTAGCTAGATGCGTAAGCGACTAACAGAAACATATAAAAACCTCATCCATTGTAAAATAAATAATGCAATGAAATCGGAAACCCGTTCCATAATGCAACAAGTCTCGTCAGTGTTTATCTGACTTTCCTGCTATCTGGACTACTCCCGTCTCCAAGCTGTTTACTCGGATATTTGAAACCAGAATCTTGTAGAAGGATCTAGATCAAGTTCAAGGATTCCGAAGGTAGTTTTTGTTTTGTAATAATTTTAGTTAGTATTTAGATAGTTAGTCTACTCTGTGCACGCTTCGACGTCCTTTAACTGTGGGAACACATAGATTTAAGACCGCAATATTTTATACATGACTATAATTGTGATTTCTCTGTTATGTAATAATTAATAAAATGTCCTAAATAAAGAATGACAAATTAAGTTGTAGTTAACTTAATTGATGTTTGGGTAGTTACTTAACTTAGTTAACTTAACTTACTTAATTATTTTAAGATCATGATTAGGTACATCCATTTTGTATATAAATCATAAATCATTTACCTAGCTAGTAAGTACATGACAGCAATCATAAAATAATGAAACTTTTACATTTCCTAGTTTTCTATTGCTCTGAATATTTTCCAGAAAGTTAGATTAAGAAAAGTATAATTTTATTTTATAAAGAGAATATTTACCTGACATAGGATATCATGCATGATTCATGGGGATCGATCGTCCTTTATTTAATCTTTGAAAACTGTTTATAAAACAATTTTAAATTCATATTGCTCATGAATGTTGGGGCAATGATATTCAGCATTCATAAATATTATCTTCAAGGAATCTTCCATTCTCAGTATCAATAAAATTGTTCCTGTTTTCTCCGAGTTATCTGTGTATCTAATAACTATTATTTACTAACTTATCTCGGTAATAATCTATCGTCAAGTCCCCATTTGCATTGTCCCATTTCTCTATGTGGAAGTCATGGGATAGGTCAATAGCAGAACAAAAGATATTCTTAACTAACTTTATTCGTAGTTAGTTTTAAGTGGTGAATGATGCTGTGTGGAAAATGACCAGCATTATTATTGTTATTATGTGCAAGTAGGTAATTGTATACAGGACTTATTTTTTGACCATGGAATTGAATGGATTTGAATGTATGTACATTTTTATACATTGGTGTATGGTGTGTGTATGTACCTACATACACAAACCATATATAATGTAGTCTGAAACGTTGCATCAAAATTCGTTAATTGAGACAGATTAAGTCTCATCCAACTAAGTGTACAATACCTATGTCGGTAATCGAGAATCTAGGCATACCTATAATTATATCAACGCACAGTTTATAACTACCAAGAAGACAGAAAGTAAAAAGAAATGACAACACCATAATTTTTATAATTAGTGGGCGAAAGCTCGCCTGAGACGCAGAAGGTTGCGGGTGCGATTCCCGTCGCGGGACAAATGTTTGTATGATCTACAAATATTTGTCTCGGGTCTGGGTATTTTCTATGTATAATATGTATGTATTTACAATATATATATATATATATAAGTAGTATATCAGTCATGTAGTGCTCAACACAAGCTCTGCTTACTTTGGGGCTAGATGATGCTGTGTGAAATAATGTCCAGCATTATATTATTTAAAGTAGGTTCTTTTGGGTGTCACATACCCGAGGGAGACCTACCTGCGACACCGTAAAAATATTAATTCGTAGTAATTGTTTCATCAGGTATGACCATAACAAGAGTCGTAGCTATAACAGGATGCGACAGCGGACTCGGCTGGGCAATTGCAGCGCGGTCAGCGCGTGAGGGTATTGTGACCGTCGCCGGAATGCACCAAGGCACGGACACAAAAGCGGCTGAATCGCTGCGCAAACTTTGCGCCCACCCCTTATCATTAGACGTCACTAATCCGGAAAGTATTGCAGGATTCAGGAATTACGTGGACTGTCTCCTGAAAGACAATCCGAGTTATAGTAAGTAGCTTCGTTATTCATCACGTTTATTTAAATGTTTAATAAAACAGTGATCCCATTCCTTATCCTTAAAAAAGCTATAAAAAAGCTGGTCAAGCAAAAGTTATGCTTCGTCCAAGTCGCAATAATCGGCACGAAACGAACGGCTTGAATATCAGTAAGCAAACTTTTCAATAACTAGGTAGGTTCTCAAAACTTAACCATCGGACACATTAGAATTGTTTTCCTCATGTGTTTTGAACACGTGTTGATGAGAAAATATTTATTTTTCGAAACAAGTAGATAGGTACTTAAAGCTTAATTATCGGACAATGTGTCCGATGGCGTGTCTTTGAATTGGTTTCCTCAGGAGGTTTTGAACATGTGTTGGTGAGCAAATATTTATTTTTCGAAATAAATCGATGCAATACTTTCCATTAATTTGTAATGTATATTAATCATTCTCATTTTTGTAACTAGTTCCAACTATTTGTTTTCTTTTTGTTTAAATTGAGCTAAGCTGCAATCTTGCCTTCTATTTAAAGTCATACTATCTTTCAGAACTGCACGCAATAGTGAACAATGCAGGTGTGATGACCATCGGTAACTTTGAGTGGCAGACCCCTTCCATGATTGAGGATACAATCAATGTAAACCTGCTTGGACCTATGAGGGTGGCGTCTGCTTTTCTGCCCACTCTAAGGAAGACTGCAGCAGAGGTAAGATATAAATAAATTATCTCTGTATTTAGATATCTAGTAAAGTATTAGAGTAGTATCGCAACTGTGACATCTCAGATCATCTTAGTAGGGTGGGTAACTTATACAAAACTAGAGAAACGCCTACAAATTTGGTCGCGCAGATGGTTTTCCATTCCAAGTTTTAGCCCCCGCTGCACCCGTCCGTGGTTAAACTGACCCATAGTCAAAAAGCTCACAAAAACTATTTAAACAAATCCTAGCCTTAGTAGCTTTTAGTTACTAATATTTACCTATGAGTTAAGGAGTAAATGCTTTTGCCATAAAAGTTTGTTCGTTTATCTATTAGATTTTATCTCCAAAACGGCTTATCGGATTTTAATGTGTTTTTTTGCAATCGATTAGTGTGTCTGTAGCAATGGTATATAAAATAAGTAGGTATTCACTAGGCACTGTAATCGATGATGAAAAACACGTACCTAGCGACATTTACATTTTGAAATAAATATATCTTGTACTGTTATCGATTGAATAGATGACCATTTTCTTTTAGCAATCTTCGCACTCCATCGCCTAGCAGGGCAATACGATGACTATCAAGTCATCGTAAAACAATTCAAAAAAGCCCAAACGTGAATAAATAAATAAATAATGCTGGAAAATTTTCACACACCATCATTTAGCCCCAAACTAAGCAGAGCATTACTATTATGGGAACTACTTTTTTGTTTTGTAAAAATATAACATATTATACATACAAAAACACCCAGATACGAGACCAATATTTGCAGATCATACAAACATTTGCCCCAAGGCGGGAATCGAACCCACTTTCTGCATCTCAGACGGGATTTCGCCCACTGCGCAACAGAGTTCGTCAAATGTATTTGTTAGGTATAATCCTCAGTGAAAGTCACCCCACCGCTGCAATCCTAAAAGTTTAATGAAATGTTTGTTTGACACATGTTTGATTGCATTGTTTTTGGAGACTAGGCATGCAAATTTTCAACTGCCTGAATGTATATTATATACACATACCAGTTTACTGGTCTGTGTATATATAAGTAAACATTCAAGCTATTATAAGTTTTAATTATTGGTTTTATACGCATCACGTTTACCTTTTTTCAACCCATCACCACGGCTTTAGTAACACAGGTAAAATATTGAAAAGGAAAAGGTGAAAAGGTACGGGTATAAATATTAAAAAATAATATTTATACCCGTATTAAACTTATAATTATATTTACTTTTCTGAGTTTTTCTGTATTTCAACTTATCGCGAGAAAAGTCACGGGTCGTTCCACCTATATTTATTGTATTCTTTTTTAATACTAACATGCGCTAATAAAGCTGGCACCTATAATAACTTATAATAAATGAATGCTTAAACCGTATTTTTTTATATAACCGTAATATAAAAGTCACCTACTGAATTAAATTTGCTGTCGCTATAGCAAAGCTAGTCGAGAATACGAGAAACTCTGATCAAACTCTGAACAGGATCAAACAACTTGTGTTTATTTCGATACAGCCAATCAAATTATTCAAGCCGATGTAAACATTGAAATAAGATTTTTTTACGTTGGAAATCCTTTTAAGAAAGTTACATTAGGTAATCATCTCAAATAAGAGGAAAATTTTGGAATTCTTTAGGTACCTGACTACTTTCTTTCCTTTCTGCAAAATAATAAGGAATAATTTTATTTATAAGACGGATCGATGTTTTAAGTACTTACCTACCTATGATGTTTTTATCGTAGTAATCAATTTAAGTACCGATATAATAATTACAAATTAACTCCATAAAGTTAGTTGACCATTTTATAACCATATTTTGCTATGCACTTATGAACAAAGATACAAAGTTGCAGGTCCTGTAACTTTATATTATTGTTGATGAAATCTAAATCGAATCAAGATTTGATTTATTATGACTCTAGGATTTCCTGTGAGTTTCCAGGAACTATGAATGTCACAACAACTAAACCTGAAAAAACATATCTTAGAACTTGTTTAAGCTAACTTAATCATAAATCACAAATTCGTAGCACACAGCTAGGTACTTCATGATATTTTGGAAGTCAGATATATATTTATTATACATTAACAGAACTATAGGGCCCAGGGGATCAATTTTTAAATATCAATGATAGCTTAAATTTCAGCAAAATGGCCGATAGTCACCGATATCATTAAATTTCGTATTTATGAGAGCTCATCGGTGACCAATTCTCACACCATGATATCGATTTCGTGTGGCCCCTAGTTTAACTACTATCAAATAGAACAAAAAAAAACTAAAAGTCAAACAGTCAAAAAAGAATAAGAAAACTCTTCAAGGGGCAAAAAACAACACACTTTTAGAAACAATTTTTATGCACTGATAATAATTAGGTATGTGGGTCGAGTCGCGGAGGATTTGCGTACACGCAAATTCGTTTTGCGGCAAAGCTCCGGGCCAACTTATCATCATTGGATAAAAACTGTTTCTTGTTTTTTGCGCCCCTTGTATGATTTTTTTTGTGTATTTGTTTTGCATTTTTTTGTTATCTTTTATGATACCTACTATTAATTTTTAACGCCTGTGTTTGTGACTGAGGAATCTCGAGTCCCCATAGGCCTCCGTTATACTATTAATTTTATTGTCTGCAGTGCAGTGCAGTACCTACGGAAATGGACATCCTTAGATTCATACTCAGTATAACACAGTTCTGTGAGATTTGCATTGTAGTTAGCTTTCCACATGATAAACTAAAGTAAGCACATTAAAATATACCAACAACGGCACATGACTTCCAATTTTTGTTCTAGGGCATGCTGGTTTCCTCATGATACGCACATATGTCTATATGCTATAATATCTTTCGAAAAATCTACTTTTGGTAAATAGTTATTCCAATTATTCGTGATCTTTTTGTCAGCAGTTGTTCTGCAATTTCAAAAATCTGACCCTAATATGCAAATGATAAACACGAAAGGCATTAATTACAGAACGCGACTGCGGTAAAGCCCCGTATAATGAACGTGGCGAGCCACTGCGGTTTGCAAGCCCTGCCTGGCTTCGCCGTTTACAGTGCAAGCAAGGCCGGCTTGCTGGCTTGGACGCGAGCGCTGAGACTTGAACACCGTGCCATGGGACTTTCTGCACTAACTTTTATGCCTGGTAAATATACCAGATTAGAAGGCAACTCGCCTCTGGTCCGCGTCATAGTTAACATGTTCTGGGTGTAAAAGTGGTAAAAGGGTCCGGATTTATATTGTAAAATACTAAATCAGTAAATGGACGACCCAAGCTGGATTTTAATTTCATTTTAAAGTCTACATACGCATTGACAATTAGGCGAAGATGCAGGCTCAAGTCTCGCGGAATAATAATTTTTGGGACACATTTAAATTTTCGTTTTTTTATCCGACTACCCAAAAGGAGAGTTATGTTTTTCGATGTATCTATGTATGTTTGTTTTTTGACTCTCGCTGTAGCCTAGACGGCTCGATGGATTTACATAAATGAGATGTCATTGGATTCGTCTTGATCATGAGACTAACATATAGTATCAAGTATATTTCATAGTATCAAGAAATCTAATATGACCCCTAAAAGCGCCATATTTGATTTCCGACATTTGTTTTCAGGTGGTTTCGTCACCTCGAGCAAAATAATGTCGAGACAGATCGAGAAAGGAGAAGCGATGATTAAAAACCTATCTGATGAGCAGAAAGCCGTTTACGAGAAGCAAATCACTGCGCTCACCAACTATTTATTGTCAGCTGTTTCAATAGACGTCCGTTATGATTCGCTACGAGATGAAAGAATTATTGAGACTTTCATGAAAGCCCTGACGGAGCCAGATCCTGCGGAACTGTACAAAGTGGAGTCTTGGCGATATAAACTTTATTACAGCTTGTTGAAAATGCCATTCCCCGAAACAGCTCAGAACTGGCTTGTGAAGAAGTTTCTAAATTTTCCCGAAGTAGTAGATTGAAAATTCCGAAAATTTACCAGCCTTTTGTGATGAGAGAATTATAAAATTACTTAATTAAATTAATCTTTATTTTAACTAGCGAACCACACCGGCTTCGCGCGGGTCTTAAAATAAAATTTCTTACTTTGCCGGTGGATTTCACCGTTGTTAACACATAAGTCGTTATTTCTATTACAACAAATAAATTAATAAGCATCCATTATCCAGTCATTATATTTAGTTTTGCCGGTTACGTTCTAGCCGTGCGATATTAAGTCCTGACCACATATTTTAGGTATCCTTGTGTATAGAGTATCAAGAACTAAGAGTACCGTGGTACCATAACTCCCAGACCTAGAACAAATATCTGCAAACGGTGCAAACATTTTTCGCACAGCGGGAATTGAACCCGCACCTCACCGCCGCAATGCCGAGATCGTCAATATTCTGAAAATGTTACAAATCTCGTTTCATTATTTTTTAACTGCAATAAATAATTGCAATAATTGGTGATCAAGCATTTAACAAAAAAAGTCCCACAAATATAAATAGTGGCGCCCCTTTCGACTGAAGGTAGGTAAGTTTGCACTCTCTAACACAGACTTACGAGAGATGCTAATTCATATCTCTATGGATTGGTAGGTGTTTGAGTTACAGCATCGGATTTCTCAGCATTGAGGGCTTCGTGTTAATGTTGGCGCATCGTATGTATGTACGACCGCGCCGACAACTGCCGCCACAACACGTCAATGCTATTTCTCTCTTGCACACACGGCCCCCATGGTCCGTAGGTCCTGGTGGGGCCTTTGTCTCGTGATAACCTGTGCTCAACAACAGACACCTTGTAGGAAATTTACGCTACCGTGAATCGAACATAACAGCCACACACAGATGAACCAGCTGCAGCTAGGAAGACGTCTGTTCAATAAAATTCCAAGTGACCTGGAAGTTTTATTCTCCAGAGAAGAAGCTAGATTAAAGAGTGCCAGATGGAAGCCCATACCCGCAGCTCCAAAAAAACCAACGGCACTGCTGACAAGCTGATAATTTGTACTCTGTGCATATACGTTGACATTAAAACTTGGTTGCTAAAATTGACAGTGACAGAAAAGAAAAAACTTTTCGAAAAGTTTTTGCTCTTGGCGAAATTCCATGTTCTATTTTGTTGTGGATTTTGTGCGGAAATTGGAAAATCAATCAACTACAATAATTTCGCGTTTCTCTAAGTATACAGGTTTTGAGATAAATATACCTACGCTTATTCCAAATCATTTTTGAATCATGGAAGTGCAATTTGGTCCTACTTCTGTCGATGAACCGGTAAGTTATCGTCATATTTTGTTCCTTGATTTCAAGAATAACTGACTAAATTTTAGATTAAAAATGTTTCTTTTACACTTGATACAATATTTTCCGCACTAATCGATAAATGGAATGTTTTTATTATGAGCCAAGATTCGAAGAATTGAGATTCTTGTGTCAACCCCCAGTTGTAGGTTCCTACTAATCTTCTAAAATAATATTCTATTATAGTACTATAGTAGGCAGTTAATTTTACTACTTTATAGACGTACGGTATGGATGGTATGGTATAAACTAAACTAAAATTCATGTTTCTACTTCTAGAATTTGCTTTTTAAACTACAATGCAAGATTAAGGTTTTTAACACCATTGACTCTCTGCCAAACCGTGGTTACAATCTAGTTGCCAGCAGCAGCAAATATGGCTTGGTGTTTGTGGGTGAGCCCAGTGGAAGTCTGTCTGGTAAGTTGATTCCACATTCATTTGGATGGCTCCATCCATATACTAGCATTAAAACTCTCCTAGATTTGGTCTCCAGCTTATGCTCAGATAAAGGCCCATTTGACCCCACACAACACAGCAAACAGTTTTAATTGTTATTGTACTCCACCACTTTCCATTCTCTTTGTATAATTAGTTTTCTACTTGTTGTAAATGTATTTTTGTTGTGTTTAATAATAATAAAAATAATAATGCTGGTCATTTTCCACACAGCATAACCCCAAAGTAAGCAAAGCTTGTGTTATGGGAACTACATGACTGACATACAACCTTTTTATTTATTTTGTAAAAACCATACATATTATACATAGAAAACACCCAGACCCGAGACAAATATTTGTAGATCATACAAACATTTGTCCAGCAGCGGGAATCATACCTGTAACACAACCTTCTGTGTCTCAGGTGGGCCTTCGCCCACTGCCACACAGAGATTGTTGTGTTATGTCAATAGAGACGGTAAATGTGTTTTCTTTCTATCTGTTTCTCATAATTATTTTGAGAAATCTATATGCTGCTTGATCATGGCCTACTTAAATTTATTCTTAACTACCTAATTAGGTTGTATGTTATTCTAAATTATGAATTTAACCTATTCCAATTTCATTCTAATCAGTTCGTCCTAGAAATCATAAGCAACACACATCCATAGAAATACATAAATTAAATCTAGTAAAAAATCTACAAATAAAACACAGACAAGATTAAAACTATAAACCAAATCTACATGGACATGTAAGATATTGTAATTTTTTTTAATCAAGGCTAGCCCATAATCTCACCTTGATATGGAGCTCTAGCTAGATAATACCTATTTCCATTCTGTATTTTTCAGAAAAGACAAATAATGGTATTGTGTTCCATACCCAACTTGCTCTTTTAATTAATTTCATAAAAACCATGTTTTCAGTTTACCATCTTCACCAGCTGGTGGACAAGGAGTCTGAGTCACCACATATGTCAGTTAGCCTACCAGAGAAACCAACACATGTCTCCGTGAGCTGTGACTATGAACTGCTGGCCGTGACTGGAGGGATAATACTTTGTATTTACAAAGTTACAGATTTTCAGAACCCGGTAAGTGCTCATGATTTATGTATTTTTATGCTGTGGTTTTTCAGGTGTGACTTCTGATAATAGATAAAACCATAAATTCACCTTTCAACAACAATTTTGAATGATCCTTAATAATAGACTTGACAAACATTTAAAGTGCATAAGCTTTAAGCTGCCTGTGTATAATCATAATATGTCAAAAGGCCATATGTCAAAGTCAATAGTACATTTCAATGTACCTATTGACTTTGACATATGGCCCAATTGAGGAAAATGGGTTACCATCGCCGCAATACCATTGGCATTTCTGACCTGCCCGGAAATAATCTTTGAAGTTTTTTTGTTTTAATCCTTTAACTGATACAATTAATTCATCATACATGCTCTTAATTACATTAGCCAAATGGCAATAAAGAATAAACTCAATTCACTTATTTTAACAGACTTACCAATGTCCAAAACTAAATCTAAATCTTGAAAGTTAGGCACACACCTCAA
Organism: Perizoma affinitatum; assembly: GCA_961405105.1. NCBI lineage: Eukaryota > Metazoa > Arthropoda > Insecta > Lepidoptera > Geometridae > Perizoma > Perizoma affinitatum. The sequence goes on from OY560199.1 coordinate 6,123,518, forward strand.
ACTAATCCCTTTTAAAGCGTTTTTTAAGTTGTAGAAGTTTTGGGCACTGCCATCTATAAAGTTACATAACCAAGATTTTATGATGTCCACAAGTCAATACTTTGTTTCCCTTGTTTCCCTCGTCATTAACAACTAATACATATTTCCTACATGGGCCTCGGTCATGCTATTTTGATTTGGACAAATTGATTACCTGTGGTTTAGTTTTAGTTCCTGATACCCACAATACTGAGATAGGTTTGATTCTTGCATGTTTATGTTTGCTCGTAGACTGATGAATCTTCTAAATTTTCACAGAAAGTGGCACCATCTCTATCCATCAAATACGATATAAACACACCAACATATGTGTCAGCTATGCAATGGAACCCTTGCATACCTGACTCCATCGCTCTGGCTTTCTACGATGGAACCCTCTTTATTTGCCAGGCTGGTACGGGGCAAGTCAAGAAGGTGCCAACTAAAGCAAGGTAATGTAAAACTTCCTATATATTATTTATATTTTTTACTTGTACTTACAGCCCAATCACAGTGATTAAAACATTTGTGCACTCAAAAATAGGTATCCAAATACTAAATCTTAATATCATTTGTGCAAAATTTTTAAAACCTGTGTAGGTACACTTCCATCTCTAGAGTAGCATCCTTAAATAACGAAAAACTGCATAAGAACTTTCCTTTGAATTGAAATCATTTAAAAACTGATTTAAAACAGTTAGAAAATTAATAACAGTCAAACTAACACATACCTCTTACCAGAAACATATATACCAGGCTCTTTGCGTCACACATTTAAAATGCATTACATTTATATTTTTCTATAGATGCATCTGCTGGAGTCCCAAAGGAAAGCAGCTAGTGACAGGCAACAGCGATGGGTCCCTGCACCAGTTTAAACCTGATCTCACACCTGCTAAGGCCATCCCAGCACCAAACCTCTTCGAAGGTGCCCCCGTCGAAGCATTAGCTGTGTACTGGATATCCACATTTCAATTTGCCGTGGTCTACAAGAATGCCGCGGATAATAGTCGCCCATGTAAGTTTAGTGGCTGAAAATAATATTTTAGAACTAGCTGTGCCACGGCCTCTCTCGGCCCCCAGCCCACCGCATCGCATCGCCCGCCTGCGCTTTTACTTCTTTTGCTCTGGTCCTAAGGGTCATAGCGTGATGTTAAATAGCCTATAACTTTCCTCAAGAATTGTGCTACTAAATGCAAAAAGAAGTTTGTAATCCGACTGGTAGTTCCAAAAAAAAGCAAACCATAACATTGGTATAGATATCCTTTAAAATTCCATGCATTCTTTAAACATTTTTAAACACCAGTTTTGAAGAACCTTATACTGCAGTCACTTGGGATAACCTCAGTAGGGATCATTAAATAATATTTGAATTGAATAGTAATTAATTGGGAGATAATTTTATTGTCTAACAGGAACAACTAAAATTGTCGTCTATTTCAGCTGTTACAATAGTCAACACGCCAAAGGGAGGTCAACCAAGCTGTCTAAACTATGAAGACATCTGCTATAGTATTGGGTCCAATAGACCGTGGTATTACTTTCTGCAAGGAATGGCACCGTGGTATGTATAAGATCACGAGACATATTAAATAAATAAATAATGCTGGACATTTTCATACAGCATCATCTAGCCCAAACTTGTATTATGGGAACTACATGACTGATGTACTATATGTTTTTTTGTAAATACATACATATTATACATAGAAAACATCTTAACCTGAGACAAATATTTGCTGATACAAACATTTGTCCCGCGGTGGGAATCGAACCCGCATCCTTCAGCGTCTCAGGTGGGCCTTTGCCCACTGCGCCACAAGGGTCGTTAACATTCAAAATTCTGTCAACATTATATTTCTGCTCTTCATCTTTATCATACCCACATATATTTTTTTACTAAAAACGGGATGGGGACCATGATTCGTGAGTTTCATACTACATGTTTTCCGATATAGCATTCCACGTGACAGGTTGCAAGTCCATCGCTGATCACGCTAAATCATGCTGAATATCACGTTTTTAGTAAAAAATATGTTCATAATCATAGTTTCAAATTTACTATCATCAACAGCCTGTAGAAGTCTATTGCTAGACGTAAGCCTGAGAGTGAAGAGTGCCATGACGAACAATCTTATGCCATCTCCATCCACCGACTTCCCGCAACCTTAACGATGTACTTCTGCAGACATTATCGTTTTTCAATAGTAATTGTATTTTTTTTTAACACTGCGTCATCCGATTCTTTCTCAGCGCGAGCTACAAGGCCTGCCTATTGCCACTTCAACTTGCTAATTTACCATTTTATTTTTTGCAAAATATCAAACCGCCCGATGTCTTTTTCCATTGTATATTTCAGCGCCCCTTAGTGGCTTGTGTTGTGATAAACCTATCTATAATCCATCTTTGAAGTCATACAAATCGATTGCAAAAAACCGTTTTTTGCAATCGATTTGTATGACCATTTTTTTTTTTCCATCGGACAAGTCGTTTCGGAGGTAAACACAATCACCTCTTACATTAAACGTGGCTCCCTTGCGTCTCGGGTAAAAAAATATGTACGTGAGCTTACGTTATTGTGTTAATGTTGTCGTTATTTATGTATGTTTCTTTGTTTTAGGAACATCATTCTGTCTGCATCATCAAACAGTATGGAACTAGCTACGATTGGGTCTGCCGATGGCGCTGGCTGGAAGCAGTGGTGTCAGGTAATTAAAAAAACCTCCGGACTTCAGAAGCGTATTGATAAATAGTTGTTAGTTTTCTTTGGTAAGTTTTTTTTTTTTTTTTCAAAGTTAAGAAAACTTTTTCTTGTAATTTTTAAAACCCACTTCGAAACATGGGTTCCATCCACCAGATCCATCCAGTATAATATATAACTAAAATTTTGTTAAATTTATTTTCAGCCTGATGAAGCAAGGCCTGAACTTCCGCTAACAGATAAGAAGCAAGAAAACTACCCTGTTGGAGTTTGCATAGATTTCTGTGCCATACATCAGCTGCCTTGGGGTTAATATCTTGAACACAGCTCTAAGTCTCGTGATAACTCAAAATTTCCTTCACAATTAAGTTAGATTTTATATGCAGGCCTCGTAAAACGAATATTAAAAGAGTATTTGCTATAACTTTCTTCTCCAGAAAGTTACTTTTTACCCGCGTTACGTCAGGGTTTGCCATAGGAGATTGTTCGTTTGTTTGTTTGCTTGTCCATTTATCTCCGGAACGGATTGTTATGCGGTTTTATTTGTATTTGTATCTGTTTGTCTTTTTGGATGGTTCTTTGATTGATTTTATCGCCAATAGTCTCTAGGGGGCGCTGCAATGGACGATGGGATATTTTAAACTTTATATTAAAATGTATTTACAAAAAAAAACTATTTTGCACACACTGCTACATGTAGCTCCAAACTAAGCAGAGCTTGTATTATGGGAACTACATGACTGATAATTATACTACTTATATACATTTTTATACATACAAAACACCCAGACCCGCTACGAATCAAGGTACGGTTTGCAGATCATACAAGCATTTGTCCCGCGGCTGGAATCGAACCCGTAACCTTCTGCGCCCACTGCGCCACAGAGGTCGTCGATTCGTCGGTCACAGAGGTCGATAGGATGAGTACCAAATTATTGTTGAACTCAATTTAATACTAAAACTTGCATTTTTAAATTTATTTGGAGGCTAACCATCTTGACTTTTTGCCTTCAAATAACTTAAAACCACATGACATCTGCAACACTAGAGGCCGCCGACAATCGAAAAGTCTCATACGCCTGTAATATCACCCTTCAAACAGATACACATTGATGCGAGCATTACTTACTAAACATATACGATAGTGGTAATTCCCCGGACGAAACCTGTCTTTTCTAGTTAAAGTGATTTGCAGGTGAGAACGAGACCCTGCCCCACATGCCGCTGCTTCACGTTGTGTCACAAACCGGTCTGCTGACTATATTCAACGTGATCAATCTGAACAATCAAGTGCCGCAGTTATGCAGTCCGCCGCAGCAACTCAATTTACCCGCCGAAGCTATGACCAGGTACGCTTAAGGAATGGTTGCTGGGCTATGTAGGATGAAACAGCACCTGCCAATTCTGACTTAAATCAAATCATATGCAGGTGACGAATTGCCGTCCACTTAACGGGCGCCATAGGTGCCGCAAACAATAGGCAGCGTAGGGGCAACGTTGGTGTGAACGGCTAAAGGGTATCGAGAGGTGTGCCGTTTTACTAAACGCTTTTACTTCCGGCTTTTTATATCTTTAACACTTCCACCCTTTTAAAGCTTAAGTTTCGCTCTAGCGTCTCCACCTCCGGCCGACCTTCCTTAAGAATTGAGCTTTCGAATGCAAAAAGATTTGTTTTAAATCTGACCGGTAGTTACAGAGCTTAGCGCGATGATTTTATGATTAGTAAAGATATAGCTGTATTATAATGGTAATATTTGATTTCAGTCAAATTCCCGGAGAACCACCGAAACCCGCGAAGCCAACTCCTGTTCCAGCACCAGAACCAAAGGTATTTTTACCTTTGCATTCCTCGATTTGATAAGGATTGATACATAATACTTAATTCAAAATAGTGTATTCATTACAATTAAATACACAAGTTGGAGGCTTCCATAGTTTAATTTTTCCTCAGCCAGGCTTCGAAAGTTTAAATTAACGGCTTTTTTTGAATACAGCCTCAACCCGCCGCAGCGCCGTCTATTCCAACCAGCCAGTTTACCGCTCAGCCTCCCGCCCAGCCAGCGAGTATATTCAACACGGCTGCCTCAACACCGACGGCCTCGCCTTTCAAAGTACCGAGTTTCACGCCAAGTGCCGTGCCTATTGCCGCTCCAGCTCCCGAGCTACCGGAGAAGACAGTGGCAGCGCAGCCTCAGGTTACAACAGTAAGTAAGCTAACACTGGAAACGGGTTTTTTTAGCGGAACAAGCTGTTATTAAGCGGTTAAAACTGCCTACAACAACTGTATTACCTCATATCATGTTTATTGCTCTCATGTACACAGTTTAGTATAGATGTTAAAATAATACATACGAAGTTAGGTAGGTATATGAACTCCGATAGGGCTCTGCAATTTGTAGTTTGATCATGTAGATTGCTAAGTAACTCATTTCTAAGTGGTTAAGCATGAAATATAATTTGTCGAGACCCCCCAGGTGTTGCAGATGTCATAATGCGACGGTAACCGCTTTCTACCAAACGGCCTGTTTGCCTGTTTGTCGATAATATAACATAACATTATTTTAATGTTTTTCGCATGCAAACAAGCATTGACAATTAAATTATTATATAGGCTATTCCATCACTTTGACCGGAACTCTCAATCTTTTGTTATCATCGGTTTTCAATAGTAATTGTATGCCATCGTCAATAAAAATATTATAATTTAAAAAATGTTTCTATAAAGTTTTATAGTTAAACAAGCGGCTATCGGTTCTGCGAGCTATATGTCCTGCCACGTAATGTGTTAAAGTTGTTTTTATATATTGCAGGCGCAACCCAAACCAACTATACCCTCAGAGCCTCCAAAACCTCAGCCGCCAAAGCAGCCCCAGACACCGCCAGAAAACGCAGCGCTAAAAAAAGAACAGGAGAAAATTAATAAAGCGAAACTCGACCAAGATCTAAAAAACATGGTAGTTAAAGAAGTGAATGACTTTCAGAATGAGCTTTATAACTTCATGCTGAAGACAAGAGAGACACAAGCTAAGGTGAATATAATTTACGGTAGAATTAGTAGCATAGTATGGTATGAGGCACGCTTCGCTCGCCAATGAGTTTTCATGATGCATTTGCCATAAGAGTTTGTTTGTCTGTTACCCTTTATCTCCGAAATGGCTTATTAGATTGTAATGCGGTGTTTTTTTCAATCGATTTGTATGTCTTTCAGAATGGTTCTTTGGTTTTATCGTCACAAGTCACTGGTGGACGCTGTAAAACACGATCAGGTGGAGAGTTTTAAAATTTTGCAAATTTATTCATTTTTAATGTTTTTCAATAAATGTGTATACCAGGCGCAACTTCAATTTTAAATCATACAAATACAAACCGACAAACACACAAACCACCTTTTAAGTCAAACGCATATATTGGCTCCCGACGTTGAGTTTATAAATAGGATAAACTTTCTTTTATTTCTAGTACTAGTCTATTTTTTGTTTAATAATAACTTTCTCTCGTTACAGATACAACGTGACATAGACTCCATTAACTCTAACTTCAGTTTCAAATCGATAGACACGGAACAGCTGAAGAAAGAGTGCTCCATTGATGAACTGAGGAATGCCATAGTTCAGCTTAAACTGGAATTAGTCCGCGCCTGTGCGGTTATCGCTGAAGCGCGCACGCATTCTAAGTAAGTTATATTTGATCCCTGTCCCTGCGTGGCTGACTGACTGAGCAACTAATTGACATAGTTCAGCTTAAACTGGAATTAGTCCGTGCCTGTGCGGTTATCTATGAAGCGCGCACGCATTCTAAGTAAGTTATATTTGATCCCTGTCCCTGCGTGGCTGACTGACTTAGTAACTAATTGACACTTGTTAACTAATTGACATAGTTCAGCTTAAACTGGAATTAGTCCGTGCCTGTGCGGTTATCTATGAAGCGCGCACGCATTCTAAGTAAGTTATATTTGATCCCTGTCCCTGCGTGGCTGACTGACTTAGTAACTAATTGACACTTGTTAACTAATTGACATAGTTCAGCTTAAACTGGAATTAGTCCGTGCCTGTGCGGTTATCTATGAAGCGCGCACGCATTCTAAGTAAGTTATATTTGATCCCTGTCCCTGCGTGGCTGACTGACTTAGTTACTAATTGACACTTGTTAACTAATTGACATAGTTCAGCTTAAACTGGAATTAGTCCGTGCCTGTGCGGTTATCGCTGAAGCGCGCACGCATTCTAAGTAAGTTATATTTGATCCCTGTCCCTGCGTGGCTGACTGACTGAGCAACTAATTGACATAGTTCAGCTTAAACTGGAATTAGTCCGTGCCTGTGCGGTTATCTATGAAGCGCGCACGCATTCTAAGTAAGTTATATTTGATCCCTGTCCCTGCGTGGCTGACTGACTGAGCAACTAATTGACATAGTTCAGCTTAAACTGGAATTAGTCCGTGCCTGTGCGGTTATCTATGAAGCGCGCACGCATTCTAAGTAAGTTATATTTGATCCCTGTCCCTGCGTGGCTGACTGACTTAGTAACTAATTGACACTTGTTAACTAATTGACATAGTTCAGCTTAAACTGGAATTAATCCGTGCCTGTGCGGTTATCTATGAAGCGCGCACGCATTCTAAGTAAGTTATATTTGATCCCTGTCCCTGCGTGGCTGACTGACTTAGTAACTAATTGACACTTGTTAACTAATTGACATAGTTCAGCTTAAACTGGAATTAGTCCGTGCCTGTGCGGTTATCTATGAAGCGCGCACGCATTCTAAGTAAGTTATATTTGATCCCTGTCCCTGCGTGGCTGACTGACTTAGTAACTAATTGACACTTGTTAACTAATTGACATAGTTCAGCTTAAACTGGAATTAGTCCGTGCCTGTGCGGTTATCTATGAAGCGCGCACGCATTCTAAGTAAGTTATATTTGATCCCTGTCCCTGCGTGGCTGACTGACTTAGTAACTAATTGACACTTGTTAACTAATTGACATAGTTCAGCTTAAACTGGAATTAGTCCGTGCCTGTGCGGTTATCTATGAAGCGCGCACGCATTCTAAGTAAGTTATATTTGATCCCTGTCCCTGCGTGGCTGACTGACTGAGCAACTAATTGACATAGTTCAGCTTAAACTGGAATTAGTCCGTGCCTGTGCGGTTATCTATGAAGCGCGCACGCATTCTAAGTAAGTTATATTTGATCCCTGTCCCTGCGTGGCTGACTGACTTAGTAACTAATTGACACTTGTTAACTAATTGACATAGTTCAGCTTAAACTGGAATTAGTCCGTGCCTGCGCGGTTATCGCTGAAGCGCGCACGCATTCTAAGTAAGTTATATTTGATCCCTGTCCCTGCGTGGCTGACTGACTTAGTAACTAATTGACACTTGTTAACTAATTGACATAGTTCAGCTTAAACTGGAATTAGTCCGTGCCTGCGCGGTTATCGCTGAAGCGCGCACGCATTCTAAGTAAGTTATATTTGATCCCTGTCCCTGCGTGGCTGACTGACTGAGCAACTAATTGACATAGTTCAGCTTAAACTGGAATTAGTCCGTGCCTGTGCGGTTATCTATGAAGCGCGCACGCATTCTAAGTAAGTTATATTTGATCCCTGTCCCTGCGTGGCTGACTGACTTAGTAACTAATTGACACTTGTTAACTAATTGACATAGTTCAGCTTAAACTGGAATTAGTCCGTGCCTGCGCGGTTATCGCTGAAGCGCGCACGCATTCTAAGTAAGTTATATTTGATCCCTGTCCCTGCGTGGCTGACTGACTGAGCAACTAATTGACATAGTTCAGCTAAAACTGGAATTAGTCCGTGCCTGTGCGGTTATCTATGAAGCGCGCACGCATTCTAAGTAAGATTTAATCCGTATCCAATCCCACTTCTGATGACGGAGCAGAAGCTCCAAGATGGTCTTTAAAAAGTGTGACGTCAGCAATGCTAACGTCGTAAGATATCGCGTAACATACCTACAAAAAAAGCATACAGACGAATTGAGAACCTCCATTTTTGAAGTCAGTTGATAATAGTACATAATGGTCATTCACCCTTTACCCTGATCCTCACCTCTGTAAGTTCGGGCGATTTCAATAAACATTTAATTTACTAAGCAGAAGCACATGCCTATGTCAGTATATATTAGCTATACTTTCAGTATATAATAATAATAATAATGCTGGACATTTTTCACACGGCATCATCTAGCCCCAAACTAAGCAGAGCTTGTAGTTATGGGAACTACATGACTGATATATTACTTTCATCGACCCCGGATTCAACGTGTTAAATGTGTTTTGGTCCAAGGCTTTTCTTTGATAAGTTCATTCCTTTCAGTGCCAGAGAGTTCCACCAATGGACGCAAGCTGACCCGTTGACCTCAAAGCGCGTGTCTTCCGTCAAGAAGCTAGCTTACTACGTCCAGACTCAACTGGACCAGGCGCAGAAAGCGCTAGATTACAAGTGGAGTGAAGCTTCAAGATCTCATGAGTCCAATATGTAAGTTATTATCTTCGAGTCTAGTTGGAAGAATCGGCTTTTTATGAATGTATGTGTGTCCGACTTCAAAGTCAAAAGTCATTGGTTTTTATTCATTGGAATACCAAGGATCATAGAAACGTCTAAGTACAAATCGAGACTAAACCTAGATTAATCAAAGAAATAACTCTGTTTGGAGTTTTTTTTTATGATTTTTTATTCAGTCTTTGCTTAAGTTATTTTTATTAAGTGCAGTCGGGCCTTAAACAGTTCTAAGTTTGTCTCCGTTATGATGTTTTGAGACAGCAGCAATTTCGGATTTATGACGACTTCTGTGGCGAAGTGGGCGAAGGCCCGCCTGAGACGCAGAAAGTTGCGGGTTTGATTCCCTCCGCGGGACAAATGTTTGCATATACAAATATTTGTTGTATTTACAAAAAAAAAGTATTTAAGTAGTATATCAGGCATGTAATTCCCATAACACAAGCTCTGCTTACTTTGGGGCTAGATGATGCTGTGTGAAAAATAACCAGCATTATTTTTTTATTATTTATTTATTCAGGCTACTTTTTACCTGATATTGCTTAGTTAAATCAACAAAATATCAAATGTTCATAAAAAAATACAAAAGTAGTACTAGGCCGAATCTCACAATTGTTTAGATAAAAAAAGCTTACGGTTTCGTCGCTTTAGTTTCGAAGTATCAAGCTCACAGAAAAATTACAAATTGTACAACATATTATTTTTATAAAATCCCAAAAACATCATGTAAACACTTCAAAAACTCAGATTTCTCTTCCGCAGGCCCGGAAAGCGTATGATCCGTCCGATCCTAGACGACGTGTACCAACCTCTAGTAAAACAGCAGGAAATATTGAGCAGACAGCAAGCGGTGCTACGTACCTTACGGAAGACGTTGAATGAGTGCGATGTGGGACCGATGTTCAAGTCCAGTTCGTTACTGAGGAACACGCCTTTCAGGAACAAGTAAGTGAGGAACACAAACTTTTTAGGAACAAGCAAGCAAGAAGTAGGAAATTCACTATGTCAGTAATAAGGAAATTCATAGAAGAAACAAAGACACAGTTAAAAAAAAATATTAATATCTTTTAAATGTGATTGAAAACAAAGTGATAACTGAAAACGGTGATACTCGCAGAAATAAAAAAATACTGTGTCACAAGCATCCTTACTTAACATAACTTACTTATAAGCTTACAAGTTTTAACAAAACAGGTTAACAAGTAGGGATGGGTAATTTTGCAAGTTGAATTGGCAACTGGCTGAGGTTTTTCTGGCTAATGATGATCATAGTGGGTGTCCCTCTCCAATGACAGGATAGCCAGCGCTGAATTAATTGTAAGCGCGGTGTAGTTTCATCTATTGGTCGATTACCGAACCCTACCGCGCTCACGTCGCAGTCACTACATGCTAGATAAATAAATTGTTTTATTTAATTGTATGTGTTTGAGTTTCAAGGTATTTATGCTATGGATCCTGTTATTGTACTGTGTTGTTTGAAATAAAGGCATGAATTTATTTCAGGGATCCCCTTTCACATCTGACCAAAAACATATTAAACATGAGCATTGACCCTCAAAACCCCAAGCTAAGTAAAGGCATCCTCACTGATCGAAAACTAGAAGCTTTAAAAGACGTCTTATCAAACCACAAGACTTTCAAAATCAAGCCTGTATATGTAGAGATAAGACAGCACTTTGTGACGATGAAGGAGAATTACGACAGGACTATGAAAGAGAAAACGGCCGAGGCCCAAATGGCGGCGATGAAAATTAAATCGGAAACCATTCAGCATCAAGTCCCGAAATACAAACATGGTGAGTTTCTTTCTACAATTGAAAATGATCTGAAGGACCTTTAAATTAAACGTGACGTCAGCAGGAGAATAGTGAAGTACGTGGTATAGTTGCAATACTATCCTAAACTGATACCAAACCACGATAATTCCAATGCCTGAATATTTTATTGATCTTAGCTAGTCTTAAATTATACATTCCTATCTTGTACTTCTGTTTATTTCGAGCCGTCTCTTTTTCTTCCTTATACGTCATGACAGCCATTTTCTCCTTTCATGAGACGGCTTTAGAAATAAAGTAATGGAGAGAATTGCATCAGTTAAACCAACAAGACCATTGCTCTTGAGAGCTTTATGCTCTAATATCTCAACAGACCGTCTCCCATAGATGTGAAACAGAATTTTAAATAAGTCATTGTGCGTTGTGTCTTACCCTCTTACACATATTCACTCACCAACTTTAGCAGCGTACTAAAAGTTGTCTGCCTCTATCCTTTGTTTAGGGTTAGAAAAGGACAGGGTTAGAGTTAGCGAGCGATTATGAATAAAAGGGGTTAATGTTTGAACTTTCCTGTCACTTTGATTGTTTCCTTATATGTAACAGATGTTATGTTATGATTGGGAAGAAATAGTGTTCCTCGTGATCATATCAGATAGACAACGAAGTATATGTACAATAAACACCCGCTTGAAGGATGTCAGTCCTCTTCAGTCGGTCCCTCAGTGTTCAGTCAAGGTTATGCAGCCTTCATGGTAGCAGGTAGACTAGATAACAGGTCGACAGATCTTAAAAATACGATTACTTCCGTCACAATGTTATAAAGTTCGAAACGTTCCGATTTTTATAGTGTTTTGTTTTGGCAGCTCCAACAAAGCTGCAGAGTCATCGAAACGTCAAGATTAACATTAAAACAACGCGATCAATCCATTAAAAAGTGTTTTAATAATAGTTTTATTTTAGCGGGCCCCCACCATCATCAAGTGAAGTTGGAAACGAAACATGAACCAATCAAGCAAGAAGCGGCTAAGCATTCTATATCTGTGCAATCGTTTACACTTCCAACCAATATGAAACCCGCCCCAGAACTGGCCAACGTCGCTCGCACTTTGTTCGCTGATGGTATGTTAATAAAGTGTGCAACTTTAGCAAGATAATATCTAAGAGTTTCGAATTGCGAAAACTTTGTTAAAATATTATAAGTAAGGGCTTTGGTACGCCAATACAGACGTGTTAGAAAATACGTCTACGCACCAAAGAACAAAGACAGTTAAAAATAAAATTGTCAAACCCTAAATTTGTTATACTATCATTGATTGTAGTGATATGTGATATGTGACGATATAACCTATCGAAGAATCATGCAGGCATAAATCTATTGCAAAAATCAGTATTACAACCATATAAGCCTTTTTATACATCCTCTTATGGCAAGCGCATATGCGTTCCTGTTGATTGCCGGTAATAATTATTTTTGATAAAATTTGTGAACCCCCTACTAACTTGTGGCGATGAAACCTACCTAAACATCTCTTGACATCACCCGCTTCCCCATGCGGAGATAAATGTTAATAGACAAACTCTTACGCCAAACGCATACGTGCCTTATACATCACAGAAAAAAGTGTTTGTGTATATTGTATTTTTTTCTTCTTTTTTCAGAGCCAAAACAAGAACTGCCGAAGTCACTGCCCCAACAGCCGGTGAAACCATTCCAGTTCACGCAGCAAGCCGCCTCGTCGAACACTAAGAGCGTACTCAAAGATCTGCTGCAGACCAAGTCTCAAGGCAACCTGAGCTTGGAATCAAATGATAGCAATAATATCTTCATGGGTCAGAACATTTGCTCTCCGACAGGAGTCAGTCGTGAGTATTAACAGTTAAATCGTTTAGAAAGGCATTATAAAGATTATTAAGATGAGACGCATGATTTGCTGGTTTGATTCCTGCTGCGGGACAAAATCTGCAGATATTTGATCCGGGTCTGAATTTTGTGGTATAGTATTTGGAACTAGCTTTGCCACGGTCGGTTAATCTCTGGAACAACCATTTGGATTGGAAAAAATATGTTTGCATTTGATAGCTTAAGGAAGGTTATAGGCTATTTAACATCACGCCACGACCTTTAGGAGCTGAGTAAACGAAGTAATAGCAAGGGCGGGCGATGCGACGCGATGGGGGGGCGAAGGCGGCCGTGGCACTGCTAGTTATATTATAAAAAGGTCCACTGTATTTTACTAAAGTACGGTGTACAAACTTGTGAACCACAGGAGAACCTATACTCCCCAGCGATACTCGGTTCTACGAACTATGGACAAGTATAGACCACTTCACTTCAGCTTACTCTGCAAGCGATGATTTAGGTACCAATCAGATATTAGTTTAATTCACACAATATAGTCAACGGAGTTTTTTCAGAACCCCTGAAAAAAGTGCTGAGTGCGAAAAAGAGATTTGTAAATACTGATAAAATAGCAAGTGTAATGGGTTAGTGTGAGTTGCTATTTTTTAAAGTTAATCTATGATATTTCTCACAAAACACAAAAGGATTCGATGATAATATAGACGCTGCAAGAAAACACCGATGAGAAATAGCTTTATACATCCTTATGGCAGTTATACTCGGTCTACTATATTAATTTCTATATGACATTATTTGTCAATTGGTATTCACTTTATTAGATTCGTTGATTAAATTCAGCTCTAGATTGCTACCGTGGTACCCGGATAAAAAGTAGCCTGTGTTATTATCAATAACAGGTAGAACACGAACGAATTACCTGTTTTTCGTTCAAATCTGTTCAGCCGTTACGGAGATTATTAGCAAACATAAAAACTTTCGCATTTATAATATAATAACTAAGATATTTATCGCAAATAATAAATTTAAAACAAAGCTACCAAACTAATAAAATTAAAAATCAATAGTTTGATTTTAAATTTTATCAGATTTAGGTATTTAACAAAATCGTTTTATATAGTCCAGATGACTAGACATTCAAATGATTTAAAAATCGTTATTAATTCCCTGCCGCGACAACATACTTTGACATCGATTTGAGTACACTTCAGTATCAAGAAAAACAGAACTACATAGCCAAATGTCTTACAGAAAAAAAACATAGTGAACGTACTGTTAATACATGTTAGTATCGGTAACTGTAGCTCAAATTATTATGTTAGAGTATCTCTGTGTACGTTGTTTTTTAAATATTTGTTTTTTAGGTTCCTCAGCGCCCGTTCCGGCCTCGCAACCATCAGCCGTGTTCACTTCTAAACCAATATCCGAAATGAGCAACATGTTTAGTAAACTACCTGATATAACGTTCGAACCGCAAACTTCCAAGGCAACGCCAACTTTCGAAACTAATGCTGCGCCAACGCCAAATATTGAATTTAAGGCTGCGCCAACTTTTGATTTTAAGACTACACCAACTTTCGAATCAAAGACTGTGCAAACTTTCGGATCCAAGACTAGTTTTGAATACAAAACTTCGCAAACACCAACTTCGGAATTCAAAACTACAACAACACCAACTTTAGAATCCAAGACTGCGCCGAAGATCCATAGCGAGACTGGCGAACCCGAGTCCTCTGACCCACCTAAATTAGATATAAAACCTAGCAAACCAATGACCAACCTTTTTGGAATGAAACCCATACCAGATGTATTGAAAACTATATCTACCACCCCAGAAAAAGTTACTGTGAAACCTATGGATAAAGTACCTGAGAAATCAAAGGAAAATGTACCTCAAACCGATGAAGCGAAAGTACAAAAGCCTGATAAAAAAGAAGTAAAACCGTTATGCGTCCAAACGGCTAATAATAACTCAGGAGGAGTCGGTGCCACATCCGCAAACAATACTAGTCCTTCTAGTAAGTATCTTCATAAATTGGTAGAAGCTACTTTTGTCCGAAACGCTAAGAGCTTAATAAATAAATAAATAATGCATAATAATAGACAAATACTCACGCTTACTTTTCTTTTCAATCTAACGCAAATTTTGTCAAATTAAAACTTGGCAACTGTCACGTGACATTTCCACAGCGAATGTCATTCCCATACAATTCAATCTTTCCGCAGGCGTTAACGTCAACAAAAAGTGATATTTGTCTAGACCCCGGTCATTTTTCACACAGAATCATACAGCTTCATTTTAATTTTGTGGCCCTAATTTTTTTGTAAATATTAACTTTTTGTCAATAATTCGGACTTTTATAAAAAACGGCATGTGTACAGTAAATATTTTGAAATTCCTCTGGCTATTTGGTCCATACAAACCTCTGTGGCGTAGTGGGCGAAGGCCCGCCTGAGGCGGTTGCAGGTTCGATGGCCGCCGCGGGACAAATGTTTGTGTGATCTGCAAATATTTGTCTCGGTTTGGATGTTTTCTATGTATAATATAAAAAAAAAATGAAATTATGTAGTATATCAGTCATGCAGTACCCATAACACAAGATCTGCTTACTTAGAGGGTGTGAAAATGTACAGCATTGTTTATTTAAACAAAGTTTTATGGATATATGGGCTTCATACGTCGCGGGTAATCGGAAACGGGACACGTTATGTGAATACCGTCTAAACTAAGAATACGCCACTATTGTAGACATATGTTAGACAGGATTTTTGGTGCATACTTTTTGAACGACTCGTAAATTTTCAGATGAGCCGAAACCATTGGATTTGAAAGCTGAAACCAAACCGGCTGAATCGACAACTGATAATACTGATAACAAACTGAGTGCAAGTATGTATAAAATACATACCTTGGATAGACTCGACCAGGGTGTCTAGACAAATACCACTTTCTGTTGGCGTTAACGCCTGCGGAAAGATTGAATTGTATGGTAATGTCACTGCTGTCAAGTTTTACCCTGACAAATTTGCGTTATAAATTGTCATTGTAATTGTTCTGTAATAGAATAGTGGTTTTAAGTATATCAGAGCGGGAATTATTTTGACTGGTTTGTTTTTAAATACGAGAAATGTGATTTTGAGATCAATGCTTATCTTCTATTCTGCAATTTGTTCTTCTTCATCGTTGTGTCACTTGGTTAATTTTTGCGTTACCCTACGTTATATCAGTGATCTGACCAGGCTGAGATATGGTGGCCGTGAAAAGAACCTAGTGAACTATAGTGAAATGGTTCTTTCATATAGCATGTCATGGAACTTTTGGTTTTAAAAGCATGCCGGTTTCCTCGCTATGTTTTCCTTCACCGATTTGAGCACGTGCTCTAAATTTTCTAACAATTAATGTTTTTTTTCAGCTTTCGACACCCCCCCGTCCACACCAAAAAAAGAACCCACCCCACCAAAGTCAGAGCCCGAAAAACCAGCCGAATCAAAAAGCCTTGCCTCCTCCCTATTCGGGGAAGCCGTCGCGTCTCAGCCGAAATCAGAAACCTCTTCGCAAAGCTCTTCAATATTCGCTTCTACCAACCAGCCAGCAGTTTTCGGCGCTAAATCAGTATTCGGCTCTAATTTGACATCCTTCGGTCAAAATACAACCACTCAATCGTCAAATGCTGGACCAATCTCCACTTCAGAGCCTTCCAGTTCAACGGCATCTGATGGCGTCTCTGTATCGACGTCTCCTGAATTGGCGAAATCCGAAACTGTCCTTTCATCTGCTTCAATGACGTCAGTTTTCGGTACAACCTCTGCTTTTAATAGTAGTGTGTCGTCTTCATCGTCAGTTTTCGGCCAAGGGAGTGGCACTTTCGCTTCTACATCTCTATTCCCGGCCACAACTGCATCTGCCTTTGGACAATCAGTTTTCGGAAAAACGACTCAAGCGTCAGTTTTCGACACCAGTCCGAGCCCGTCGTCAGTTTTTGGGACCGCTGCAAGTCAGGCCTTTGGAAATACGACGCCTACGACTCAAACTGGGTCGATATTCGGATCTCCTACGACCCCGGCGTCTGTTTTTGGGACAGGGCAATCTAGTCAAGCATCAGTTTTTGGAACACCAGTTCAGACAACTCAAGCGTCTGTTTTCGGAACACCAACACAAACAACCCAAGCGTCAGTATTCGGGACGCCAACACAAACAACCCAGGCGTCAGTATTCGGGACGCCAACACAATCAACCCAAGCGTCAGTATTCGGGACGCCAACACAAACAACCCAAGCGTCAGTATTCGGGACACCAACACAAACAACCCAAGCTTCAGTATTCGGGACACCAACACAAACAACCCAATCGTCAGTATTCGGGACGCCAACACAAACCACTCAAACATCATTTTTCGGAACGCCAACACAGACCACCCAAGCGTCAGTGTTTGGAACACCAGTTCAGGCAACACAAGCGTCTTTATTCGGGACTCCAACACAGGCGGCTCAAACTTCAGTATTCGGAGCACCGGCGATGAATAGTGGCTCGTTGTTTGGAGGTGGGGAAAGCAATCTCTTCGCTTCAGCCACTATTTCGACGACCAGCGCAGCTACTGGCACTAGTGGAGGGAATATATTCGGAGGAAGGTAAGATACTATCAATTCCTTATAAAATACTTATGGTCGATAATATTTTTGTGTTGTTTAACTCTTTAGATTTGTCTGTACATCAAACATTGTAAAAAACTGTAAAATATGTGGGTGTTCTGGTTTACCTGTTTCCAAGACGTAATGTGACATGATTTTAGTCAGTGGCTTTACTAAATTGTAAAGCCACTGACTAAAAGAAAACCCTTCGCCCGTTGCACTCGCCTTATTTAATAAATTAATACGCACACCGCCGACCATTTTTACAATCTCATAGTTTCCTCTTCAAACAAAGGTTGTTTGGAAGAGATGAAATGAAATTAACCAAAAAATACATTTTGGACATTTAGTTAAACAATATAATTATATTTGTATAAATTTATTTATTTTAATTAAAACTGTTGCAAGCACCAATAACATCAATTAAAGATAATCATAGCAATATTTCATAAATAATAACAATTTCTAGAGTCAAAAGGGAAATATTATGCAAGTATATAACAGACACATGACATTTAAGAAACAATAATAACAAATATATAATTTATATTTGTTATTTTTGTTTATTAAATATCATACTTATAAATAAAACTGAAACAGAAATACCCCATGCATATAAGATAGAGAGATCGCTTCTAGCGGATAAGACCTGACTTTTTGTATGTAAAATTTAATATTCTTTTGTAATATATACTTTGTACACAACAAGTATACACGATACAAGTATTTTCATTAATTCATTCGCTATCTCACAGTAAGAAGTCTTATTTTTTGTGGTAGGCCGGACTAGTTCCCTGAAGCTTTCTAGATGGCACTGTATGTCACCTATTGAATAAAATAAAATGAAAGGGCATTTATTTACTCACACTTAAACAAACTTTGTACTTAGCCTAGGTAAGGCTAAGTACAAAGTAATAATAAGTAGGTATAGTAAAAAAGTATGTCTGTATGTAAGTTAAAAGGTCGAGGACTCAGCCTCGCCTACTGATGTACCAGATTTATATCAGGGTAACCATTTTTTTAAATTTTTTAGCCATTATAATTTATATAATTATAATTTCCCTCTGTGGGACAAATGTTTGCATGTTCTGGAGATATTTGATCCGAGGCTGGGTGATGTAGTACAATGGTGCTCTTAGTTCCTGATACCCACGACCTGATACCCAGGAAATCCTAAATTGCAAATATTTGTCTCAGGTCTGGGTGTTTTCTATGCATAATTATGTATGTAATTACAAAAATACATACATAAGTAGTATATTAGTCATGTAGTTCCCATAACACAAGCTCTGCTTACTTTGGGGCTAGATGATGCTGTGTGAAAATGTCCAGCATTATTATTGTTATTGTTTTTACTTAATTTCCAGTTCTGCTGGTTCTGTGTTTGGCGGGACAAACGTTTTCGGCGGTAACACCGCGTTCGGGCAGTCGAACAGCTCAGCGGGCAGCGTGTTTGGAGGTGCTTCGGCTTTCGGACAAGAGAAACCCGCCACCACCCTGTGGGCTGGCGGCAGTAGTGCCGGGGGCTTCGGCTCTGGATTTGGTAAATACTACTTACAGATGCAGGTTTATATGAAAACTAGCTACTGCTCACGGTTTCGCCCGCGTATCATCTGGATACAAGTAGACAATGAGTTCGCTCTACCGTTTTACGGTCGACTTACGTTGCAAAATTCAAAATTTGTCTCCACGAAAAGCCGTTTTATTTTAACGGGATAACATACATTCTATGTCCACCCTGAAGGTACATTCTAAATATAGGTGAAATAAATTTTGAAATCGATTGAGTAGTTTCGGAGATTACCTCCTACATCCAAGTGTATATGTAAATTATGTATATATTTACAAATATAGTTTAGTAGTATATCAGTCATTTCGTTCCCATAACACAAGCTCTGCTTACTTTGGAGCTTAATAAAGCAGTGTGAAACAAAAAACGTCCAGCATTATTTATTATTATTATTAACTTCCAAACTTTACCTCTTTATAATATATATATATATATTTATTATATTAGTGCAGATAACGCCAAAGCTTTCGGACCGTGATTCCTACGATCAAACTCGACAATTTTTGCTCTACAACTTTTGGAATAAGGTTTCAGCATTTTTTCAAGTATGATTTTGATTCAAACTCGAGCAGACGCACAGCTCAGTACCATCCGTATCTTGTCGTTCCCATTCGCGTTTCAGTTATACGTTAAAGAACGGCAAAGGAATGGAACAGACTACCAGTTTAGTATTATAATAAATGTGACCCTACCATCGTCTGTCCTTAAAAATATGTATTAGCTTAAAGAATAGAATAGAAAGTGATTTGTTTGACAACAAAAAAGCACAGAAAACCTGTCGTACACAATAAATAAATAAAATAGACACTACAAATAGGATACTGTGTTTTTCTTGTTAGATAAGATAAGATAAAGTTTTATTTATTTTTCCGATATACAGTTTGGTACAATTCCAGTCATACAATTATAATGACTAATTATTACTTAACTTCACTACAAGATTAGGAACGAATCCTAATCAATAAGAATTGTACCCCGGTTTATCTCTGTTCCCCACACTAGGTCTAAAAGCCTGTATAGTGGGGTCACAAGGGATTCGCCACGGACTCTCTTCGATAGGAGTTGTTTCCTATAACAACAAGCGATCATGTTTTTTTTTTTTTTTTTAATAGCAAGAATTAACATTTCAAGAAGGATAAAGTACTAATAATAATATGGTCCTATATGTATATATGTGGGTTGCGTGTGTGTAAATATATGTGGTGTATGCGTGTGCGTGAGAGCTGTTTGTGTGTATGATTGTGTGTTTATAAGAATGTAAGGATGAGTAAGTCAGTCTATGCAATATTCATCAGATTCTCAGTTTTATCGTAGTAAAGTTCCCTGAGATAATCCTTCAATTTCAATTTTAATTTATACATATTCATATCTACTAAAGCAATATTTTTGCTTATTCTATTGTATAGCCTTGTTCCTATATTAGCCAGTACTCTTTGGCCAAATTTTGTACGTGCTTTGAGAGATTTAAAGACCAGATCCTTTCTCCGTTTTTTTTTTGTGAGTCTAATATGTCCGAGTTTACAAACGTATGTTGTACAGTTGTGGCTGCTTTTATGAAAAGCTGCCTTACTGTAAGGACACTGCACTCCTTGTAAAGGGTTTCCGTGGGATACAATCTCGGCTTGAACTTCATTACTTTTAGAAGGGCTCTTTGCGCTCTTTCAAGTTTCAACACATAGGCACCTTATGTGTTTTAACAAGAAAAACACAGAGACAAATAGAAGATTTTTACCTTCGACGTATACCTTTGCGTACACATGACTTTGTCTAAAACCTTCAGTTTAATCCTGTACAGGTCAACCAATCACAATCGTCTTCAGTGTTCGGATCTCCACAGCAGCAGGGGGGTAAGCACCTCAGCGTCTCAGAGTCAAAATTAATTGATTCGTTGAAATAACAAAGATTTTTTAAAAATGTCAAACGCTTGGAAAGAAATGCGAGAAACTAGGCTAGTTATTCTGCCAATGACATCCATCTGTGCCGAAATATCGGGAAACATTCAAACTCATGAATTAGGGTAAATATCCCGTTGTTAGTGCAAATTATGTTATTTGGTTTCCTCGTGATTAAAAATGTATCATTACCTTCTCGTAAATCGTCGATAACATTGTATTTTGTTACAGCATCTGCTTTCGGTGGTTCACCTGGGTTTGGAACAAAACCAGCTTTCGGTCAATCTTCTGGGTAAGAATTTTACTTTTGGCTTTCATTTTCTTCAGTTACAGTCAGCGACAAATGTAGATAGACAGTTTGTATTTGTGTAACACTAATAATACTGCAATCTATAGATCTTGATTCAAAATATTGGGTTACATTTGAAGATTGGCCCTTAACTATTTGCATACTGTTAAACCAGAAGTAAATAAACTTCTAAAAACTCTAATATTGATCTACTTTTGTCGCTGAAAAAAAGGAGATGTGAAGAAAAACTACACTGGTGAGGTACACTAACTGAGTGGAGTTTTTTTTTATATTTTAAGTTTCGGTTCCTCGTCTAGCGGCGGTGGTTTCGGTTCTTTCGGCGGCGGTTTTAACAAGAGTCCGAGCGGCTTCGGCGCTCCCGCTGCGTTCGGTGGCGGCGCTTCGTTCGGCGGGACAGCATTCGGAAACACCTCGCCTGGGAAAATGTTTGGAGGCAACGCCGCTGCAAGTAAGTAAACATGCATAATATGCTAAGTAATTCAAGCATAAAGCAAAGCTTTTATAATATGTGTTCACCGTTTCAGATAATAACATTCACAAATTGTATTTTATGTATAGGTTTCGGCTCCCCGGTTCAGCAATCCAACGCGACCTTCGAAAACTTGGCTGGACAGAACACGCTCACTTTCGGCAGTTTGGCCCAGTCTCCTCAGCAGCAACCGCAGCAACCTAGCTTCAACACGTAAGCACAGAACACACTTACTTACCGCAGCTTTGAGCCTAGTCTCCTCAGCAACATTACATTTGGCACATGTTGCAAGTAGTAATAATTCGCCGCTTATTGCAACACTTATTGGCAAATGTCATCGATTTGTTTGGTTCTAGGACATTCCTTTTTTCCAACTATGCTTTTCTTGGACGTGTCTAGCACGTGTTAATTGCATCTAAATGATGTTGCAAACGATTTCTAGATAAGATAACTTATCCAGATCACTATCAGACGGAAGCGTTCCCAAAATACTAGCAGCATTGCCACGCTGAATGGTAACGGTCATGAGTTGACCCTGATAAGAGCCAGTTGTCGGGCCGCGCCTCGGGCGTCGCTTCGCCTTAAAGAATTTTGAATACGTGAAGGTCGTTCCCCATGGACCCCGTTGACGTACTTTTAACGTTTTATTTCGTCCTCAGATCTCCATCATTTACCGGCTGGCGCGGCTGATTACAAACGATGGAGCACGCAGGCATAAAAAGTTACATAGAGTGACAACTCTGACATTACAATTTAGAGTGACATTAACTTGGGAATTACAATTGCATGTTATTTTGTGCTAATTATTAACCGTTTATCGTTATCGATTCATTTAAATGTAACGATAATGTGAGCATGTTCATTTTCAACAACACGGGAAAAATCAATCTTGAAAAACTATCAATTTTCCAAAACTAAAGTGTTTTCAAAACTGTGAAAATTGGCAACGTGTTGGTGTAATAAGGCTTCTTGTTCACGGCTGCATTATCGATGTAGTCTGAGACAAGTCCGAACAATGTATTTCGTTTATACCTACGTATTTATAATTGTAAACTATTTTTTATTCGCATGTATCATGATAAATATAACCAATTTTGTCATTTTTATATGTTAATAGTCCAGCAAAAAAATAAGTAACATAATACAGCTGTTTTCTCCCTAAATATCGTTTAATTTTTACTATCTAGCCATATGATTAACAAAATGTTCATTTTCTATTCATCATCCTATCCTTATTGAACTATATACTCGTATATAAATATAGATGACCTCTGTGGAGCAATGGGCAAAGGCCCGCCTGTGACGCAGAAGGTTGCGGATTCGATTCCCGCCTCGAGATAAATGTTTGTACGATCTGCAAATATTCCAATATTGCGGGGTTTCTATTTGAATCATCACTGAAATTATACAAGATTATATAAGGAGCCTGCAAGGTGCATTAAATTATTTAACCACATTAGCTCTTTGACAATTGCTCACCTTAAAAGGCTATTTTCAGGGCCAATAATTCAACCGGCCACTGACATAATGCAGGGTAACCAGGAAATAACAAGCGATAGGACAAACGAACAAACTATACTTTCTTTTCAAACTTATATTGCAGAAAAAATATTGCCGCACAAATGACTGTCATCGTTCGCTAAGTCTAACAACTAAATATCAGCTAAAAAGAACAACGCACATTAACCGATTCAATGCGGCGGTCTTTTGGACAAACTTTTGCGCCTGGCGGAGAACAAATATTTTATGGCTCCACTGTGGCGCCTTACGCCAAGGACTTTGTTGGCACCACTAAGGTGCCCTCCGCCATGAATTGTAACTTATCGCTTTTTTTCCTGTTTAAACGTGCTGTAAGTTTAGTCGCCAATCGAAACCGAACGAAAACGGTTTAACTTTTCGATTAATACATATAAAAGTGACTATCTACGTGTATTAACGGAAATGGAAGGTAATTGCATTATTTCAATCAGGTGTTGTAAACATTTTTGTAGTTTTTTGATGGATTAATTGATTTAGTGTTACTGTAGAATTAATTATGAACAATTTAAATATGCAGAGCGCTATGATAGTTATTTTCTATTGTTTTGCTTGGAATCAAAATTCAAATTCATGACAGGTTTTTAATAGAATATCAAAATACCCCTGACCACGCTATTTATTCAGATGAAGATAAACACCAAAGTACGATTAGCTAAATACTGTTTCTTGTCTTGTGTTGTCTGATCACTACAGAAAGCAAACCAGAAGTAAAAACAGAAACAAATACCCAACGTTTGACTTTGGGTGAAGAACCACCCCAGCGATACAAGTCATAAAAAATACACATACCTACCTACCTTTCTCGTTTTAACCTTACATATATGCACTTAACAATAGTTTGTTTATACAAAATAATGGCGTGCTTCTCATAGATTACCTTGTCGGTGTCGGCTTCTGTTAAGTCTTTTGTTTT
Source organism: Perizoma affinitatum (assembly GCA_961405105.1). Classification (NCBI taxonomy): domain Eukaryota; kingdom Metazoa; phylum Arthropoda; class Insecta; order Lepidoptera; family Geometridae; genus Perizoma; species Perizoma affinitatum. Next base: position 6,147,707 of record OY560199.1, read on the forward strand.
GGTTTCGAACGCAGCACATCAATCAGTGCGAGACGTTTATTTATGGTTTAATTGTTTAATTTCTTTGTAAACGAATAAGTAAACAGATTACATAGGCTGACTTTTTGAGATGACCGCATAGCTAACAATAATTCTCTTTTCTAAGAATCGTTTTTGATGTACTCATCAAAAATAAACTATATTGACTTGGACCGGCAGTCCGGGTACATCTGACATTCCTGGCTATGGTTATGATTTTTTAAGCTGGTAAGTACCTACTTACAACGCAGATTTGAATAAACTAGCTATTATAATATATTTGCAAAACGGCATAATATTTTTTTTATTGAAAAGGTTTACAATCTCTGAAGTGTGCGAAATCACGCGATATCCTGAAACTGACACTCGAGGAAGGATCTGTGTGACAAATAAAGACACTTTTGTTCACAGAACACCTTTGATAAACGTCAAATTAAACGAGTTTTATTGATTCAAATTTTGGCACCTCTCGGGTGCCAAACGCCATACACAAAAGATTTCCATGGCGCCACTGCGGAGCCATCCGCACGGAATCGGTTAATATTTGCAAAAAAATTAAACCATATCTACGATCATGTAAGATTTTTATATCAGGTGGTGTAGTTGCTGGATACATCTTCGATCTTAAGTTTGTGGATTCAAAATAATAATCGTAGAAAAACGGTTCAAAAAACAAAAAATCTAATTGCACTAGCATAAGATTATGGGAACGAAGCAAAGGCGTTCATATTGCCAGGCTTAGCAACGACCAAAACCAATTTTGACACAAATTAGGAAAGTTCAGGTCAAAAAGTGTCCCTTTTCAATGGAATAATGATAATATTATTCCGCTAGTGCAGGTAACGGATATCTATATCTATCGTAAAAGGCTGGTCAGATCACTGCAGGATGCAAAAAAAGAACCAATAACACGTCGAATTAATGAAAAGCCGAAGTTCAGAAACTTATATAAGATGAGACGGTTCTTCAAAGTTGATTCGTTATTCTCGTGAGCCCAGGGGGGTTTGTTAGTTATCTGAATATGTATACCAACGCCAACTTTGTTGGAAGTCCGTTGAAAAAGTTCGCTAATGAGCGATCGATTCGGAACGTAAAGTTTGGATGAATTTATTAAAAACTAGCGAAACTCTCGTGATTTATTTTCCCTCCTGGCAGCTGGCTGGAATGTCGCTAGTACCTACCTACATAAAAACCCTTTCCTAACACAGCTCTAACAATAAACAAAACAAATTTGATACATTCCATTATAACTGTCAAAAATTCTATAGATAGGTACTTAGTACTATTGATATTCGCAGTCAAATTGAAGTACTTACCTACCTAAGAAGGTATAGGTATTTCTATCTATGGCACAAAATTATAAATGCCATTGAATTACAGAGCAGTTTGTTCAATCGAGAGTCAGACCAATTTGTGTTAAGTGCCTTCAAAATTCAATTAAGTCGAGTCGAACATGTCCGTGCACAGTTACAAAAATATGAGAGGCGAGCGATGTGAGTGCTCTCAGTCAGAATTAAGGGTTGGCGTTTCCGGTAGTGACATTTAAAACAATTGTGTAGTGCTCTTGAAAAGTCTGCAACGAAGTATTGTTACCTACCTACCTTCACAGACCACCTCAAAAGAATATATAAGTAGTTAGTACTATAGGATAGGTAGGTACTATAGGTACTCGTACCTTCTAAAAGTACTGATTTAAGAAGCTAATAAGATAACCTTTATTAGTTCATTAGTCGTCGTCATTAGTCGTCATCCTGCGTTATGTCTGTGACATGGCCAAGTTGATGGTGGATTGATTCATCTTTGTGCAGAGGCATTTCATACACGAAGCCACAGATATTATAATACGAAGTTAATACAGTTGCCTGCCTACTCATAGTAGACTAAGATAAGTGTATATGCTGAGTTTTGCAACATGTCTATACGGTCACCTTGTCGACATGTTTTTAACTTATTTGTAACTCGGCATGGACTCTCTGAATAAGTAAGTACCTACCGCGTAACAATGCTAATTTCCGATAAAGATAAAAGTTTAAAAATATAAACTGAGTAGTTACTTCTTCCTTTCATTTACTAACGAAATAAAATATTTCAGAAGACATGAAATGTCGAAATACCGACTTCAAATAACGGGAAATTGATAAAATGTCTAATATGAGATTTCATCACCCATTTTTTCACACTAAGGAGTGGGATTTTATTTATTTTATATTTGAAGTAGGTACTTACCCTACCCATTAAAAAAAGAATCATTAAATTTGGTTCTATATATCCTTATATCGGCAGGTAACTTAACTACTTAGGTCACGCAAAAAAAAAATATAGAGACGAATTGAGGACCTCTTCCTTTTTTATGTCAGTTGATAATAATTAAATCGCGATATTCGCGATATGTATACGGTTTATATCCTGTAGGTACCGTGCGTACGTTATTTTGCTCAATCGGGATGAAATGACACTCTTTCGAATAAAAATCAAAAGTAAAATCGGCCACTAAAATGTTTCAGCTAGTCGTGATTACATGATGATATTTTTTTTTTAAGTTTTACGGGAAAAATAACAATCTGTCAGGAATAATTGAAGACGGTTAAAAACAGGCTCTGTAAGGAAAGTCGGTTACCTCCACATCACAGATTATATAAGCATATGGAAAGGTAAGGTTGGAGATTGCCGCAATTATCCTGGTGCAAGAGACTGCATGTTCCACCAACATGAAGAATGTGCGGTCTTTGAGGAATATGATGATGAGAATCATTGCAAGGGGAAGGTTGGAAAAGAATACCCAAGCTAACACATTTCATCGTTACGCACTCTCTTTGCGTTACACATGTCATTAATAATTAATGCTATCGGCCAGGTTAAGTCAAGGGTGCTGTGCTGCGTCAAATTCAAATCAAAAGAAACGTCAGTGTCAGCGATACCTACCTAGTCTTAATATTATCTGTGGCGATACATAACATTCTGGTTGTGGGGTGGAGATGCAGAATTTGTCACGATTTTTCGTGAATTTAGAATATATTTGTTTCTGTCTGTGATTAAAATGAAATAATAAGCTTCAATGTAACCTCTAGTTCTTGATCCCAATCCTTCTAACGCCCTAACTTCCGATTTTGCCTGCTTTAACTATGTATTATTGGGTGCTTAGCTGTTTATTGTTTTCGTTCTCGATAGTCAGGGCTTCGGTTGATGTGAAGAGTGATTTAGAGGGAGTGATCGTAGACTGCAGCACATTGCGATTGGGACAATACATATGCCCAGATCCCCACTTTGACCAGATAGACCCCGTTACGCAGCAGTTTATAGGATGTACCATGGGAAAGGAAATTCCTTCTGAGGGAGAAGCAGAAGGTAAGCAAAATAACTGAAACCTTAATCTAATCTATATTCCCAAATTATGTTTTGTGTGAGTGATGTCATTGTAGATAGTTGCCTTAATGAAGTTTTTTTTTTTCCCTAAAATCCATAACCAAGGAATTGAATTGAATAGAAGTATTTTAAACAGCTAATAACTAAACACTCAAACATCTCTTTCTGATTTCATTTAAAATTCAACAGAAAAATAATCACAATTTGGCTAATTAGTGTTTTCTGTTTTGATATTGAATTTGATAAAATAGATTTTGTGTAAACAGTGTATTAGCTGAACACCATTGAAAAATCAATTTACTTAGCCTTGAGTCTACCAACAAAATAAATAGATGATCAACCTAGTCATTGACTAAGATGGTAGATTCTATGACATTTAATTTTAGGATTTTCAAAAGATATTCTATCACATACAACTAACTAAAAAAAATCAAAATGACAACTCTAATTTTATCCTGTAATTTTCTAGATTTGGTTGATAGAGTTCATTATAAAACCAAAAAATGATTCTGCCGAAACTGCAACCTTAATAATTCAATAATTCAAGAGCTGCTAGACCTAGGTAATAAAATGAACCAGTTGGGACCAGTGAATAATTTTAAATCATTATTTATGAATGGATCTGCTCACCACAAATCAATGTTTTTGCTAAAAAGTAAATGATTGTTGTTATCTAGGGGTTAAATTCATGAATTTAGTAAGATAAAAGTAGGTACCCATCGACACAACTACTTGTAAGTACTAATCTAAATCTTTCCGAGTGTGTTTCCACAAGTGCTACAACCACATTACATATGCATCCTTTTAGGTACAGAGAACCTCTAAATTGTATTTTTTGTAGGTTTCCTCTTGTCAAAAACATTGAATTGCTGCCGCAAAACATTAGTCAGCACAAATTTACATTGTGATGTGATGTTGTGGTTTCTTATTTTATGTAAAATAATGTACAGCAGAATAGCTCAATTTAATTAAGTATTAAATTGAGTAACCAAACTAGTTTTACAGTTTTCATTCTATATTTTACGCCATTTTTTTTTTTGCGCCATAGGAAAATGAAACATAAACTTAATTTAACCTGATTATTACTTCAAATAAGTAAAATTAAGGTACCAAGCCAATTGCCACCAAATGTTTAGGACCTAACCACCTGTTATTGTGTTGGTAAACTCAAGCCTTACCCAGTGACGCAGTGGGCGAAGGCCCGTCTGAGATGCAGAAGGTTGCGCGTTCGATTCCCACGGTGGGACAAATGTTTGCATATGTAAATATTTGTCTCGTGATCTGGGTGGTTTCTATGTATAATATGATTATATTTACAAAAAAAAACGTCATGTAGATCCCATAACACAACCTCTGCTTATTTTGGGGATAGATGATGCTGTGTGAAAAAAAAATGTCCAGCATTATTATTATTATTCACTTCTGTAATTCTGTTTTCTGTAAAATTAATGACAATATCTTATTAATGGATCATTATTTTCAGTGAAATGTCTCGCTGCTGATGAAATAATATGTGATGAATACAAAAATGCCAGTTTCACAAGAAAGCTTCCATGTAAATGGACGTAAGTAAAGAAAAAAAAAGAAAGTATTTTCTCTAACTCTTAACTCTAAAATACATTACATTAGTACTAGCTATAATATTGGGTGTTTATTGTTATTATTTTCTATTACAGGAATGGCTACTCTTTAGAGATAGCTTTAATGCTGTCAGTTTTCCTAGGCATGTTTGGACTAGATCGGTTCTACCTGGGCTACCCTGGGATAGGACTGGCTAAGCTCTGTACCCTCGGATTCATGTTCCTGGGCCAACTCCTGGATATTATACTTATTGCAGCACAGGTATTAGGTTTAAAAAGTTATTTTACTGTCATAACATGACACATGGCCTTCGGTTCTTATATATTTTTTTAATAGTTATTTAGGTTTGCTTCTGTTGAATTTGAAATGACATGTAGTTCCCATAATACAAGCTCTGCTTAGTTTGGGGCTCGATGATGTTGTGTGAAAACTGTTTCAAAACTTTTATAGGTTTTAGACCTAATAATATTTTTAACCACTTGTTTACTAATCAGTGGTTTGTTTTTTCTGTTGAATTTAAAATGACTCGCAGAAAGAGATTTAAAACAGTGTTTAGTAAAAAACTGTTTAAAAAAAATTATATGTAGGTAACCTTATAGGTCAAAATATTTTTGGTTTAAAATGGTTATTTGATTGGAAGATGCCATGTGGGATGCTAAGGTTATATATATTTCCACTTATTATTATTAATTATAATAATAATTCATTTATTTTTGACATAATTGCAAGAAATCATTTAAAAGTACGAGCGCCCATTGAGTAGACGCATTCTGCTCATCAAGAGGGTCATCCTGCTTAGTATGGTCGGATTATGAACTTTGTCGCGCAGTATTAGGTAATGTATAGCTCAGCTATAGAGTATCTCATCCGACCATACCGGCTACATATAAAGAGGGGAAAAGATACGGATAGTATCCATACATACCTACGCTTATTAGCTATAAATATTATGTCTTAAAATTGGGTCAAATATTTTTTAGTTTTTTTTTTGTATTTTGTATCTTTTTGTGCCAAGATTCGCTCTCATTCTGTAGGAACTGCCATCAAAAATTGATTTCATGGATTTCAAATCACAACTTTAGGAGATAAGAGGCAGCTTCAGAGCCCTTGACTACTATGTTTTGACAATTCTTGGGTAGTTTTATTAATCAACAATTATTACAGGTGGTCGGTCCATCAGATGGCTCAGCATACGTCATCCCGTACTATGGAGCTGGTGTGTCAGTGATCCGTAGTAACAACGAAACCTACCTGGTACCCCAACCAGACTGGCACAATATCACCTGACAGTGGGGCTTCGTCAACTATGAAGAATATGAGGAGTATGAATGGACGTGAGACATATTTGACTACTTCAATTCACTTCACATGTTGATGTGTTGTATAGGTGGCTTAATAGCCATGTGTCTGAAGTGGACTTTTGCAAACTGAAAGTGTTAGTGAGTTGTTGTGGTGTATAAACATTGAAAACACACCTTTGTTATTGTAGTACGTAAATTAAATTAAAGTTACAGTACCCTGTAGAACCATTTAATAAATTTAATAGATTATCTTTGCTCCAATAATATTATTTGTTCACAAACCAAAGCAGACTGTGAATATAGTTTATGAGTAATGTCAGATTAAGATTATGCATTTTTGTTAAGTTTTTCAAAGACAAGTAAGTATGCTTTTTACTTTGTATTTTCTTATACCGAAAATACATAGTAAAAAGCATACTTACTTGTCTTTTGCTCAGTAGCATTATTATGCTCAGTAGCTGTACTTACTTAAATTTTCATGTTTCGAACTACAAAGAACAAAGACTTATACAAAAAAGTTCACCCATGTTGCCCATTTAAAGAGGGATTTTCCAAACATCCTTTTTTTAGCACATGATTACGTTATAAAATAAACCTATGCTCCAAATGTCACTTTCTAGACTAAGTAGTTTTGGCTGTGCGTTGTTGATAGAACAGTCAGTCAGTCAGGACAAACGATTTTATAAGTATAGATAATGGCAAACTGTGTACAACTTAGTGTACTGCCCACCGGTTGGTTAGCGGTTGCCGTAACCTATGGACGCAAGCAACAGCAAAGGTATTAGTGTATTGGGCTGCCTATAATGAATTTATACTAGCTTCTGCCCACGGCTTCGACCGCATGGTACCCGTATAAAAGGTAGCCTATGTGTTATTCTGATGTATAAGCTATATTACTGTAAAGTTTCATCAAAATCCGTTCAGTAGTTTTGCGTGAAAGAGAAACAAACATCCATCCTCACAAACTTTCGCGTTTATAATTTTAGTATGATTACGTATGTGCCTATTAAGAGGATAAAAAAATGAGACCGGACATTCTTTAAGAAACATTGTGCAAACCTAGCCTAGCTAATATAGTTAGTACTATTTTATTTAGACTCAATTTTACTGAGTGGATATTGTTTTCTATAAATTGATATAACTCTTCTTCTAATATCATTAAAATATATTTTGAAACAAAACAATATTTTATTTAAGCTATTTACGTCTACTTAAAACAAATACTTATTTACAAGTTGAATCATTGTGCTATGGGTGTGCCTTTCTACTTTTATCATTTTGAATGGCAGGCTGTGTTTCTTGTATGGCCACATCTGTTGATGGTGCTGTTAGCGTGAAGATCACAGGTATGTTTGATAGAATGGGGTTCTCATATTTCTCTAGAAGTCGAATCCATGATAGCAATGAGTCTCTTGATGAAGACCCTGAAAGAAATAAAATAAAAGTTTCAGGACCTTACCTAGGCAAAACTTCGAAACAAAAAAGGAACACATTCACAACTGTCTTCCCCATGGTGGACATACTCAGTGAGTAGATTTTTGAGGATACCAAGTAGGGGTTAGTCAGAGGCACGGCCAAACATTACATTTGGTACATGCCCACGATTTGCAAGTTCCACATGGCAGGTGCCTTCCAATTTTTTGTTCTAGGGCATGCCGGTTTCCTTCACCGTTGAGCACGTGTTAATGCGCACATCATTTTTTCGAGTGGAAATATCCATTGGTGCACGACCGGGTTCGTTCCCACGACCTCCGGATCAGAAGTCTGGGTATCGCCCACTAGGCCCACACTTGCGAACGCAAAACTTCGACCCTAGGAAAAACGACCTCGCACGCCGGGCGAGTAGCTGGCTGCGATGCAGGAGATGCGGGTTCGATTCCCGCTACGGGACAAATGTTTGCATGTTTTGCAGATACATGTCTCAGGTTTGGGTATTGTGGTACCACGGTACTCGTAGTTCCTGATGCCCACGACACGGAATCCTAGTGTGGTAAAAATCGAGGAGGGTTAATGTTTGCATGTTTTGCAGATACATGTCTCAGGTGTGGGTATTGTGGTACCACGGTACTCGTAGTTCCTGATGCCCACGACACGGAATCCTAGTGTGGTAAAAATCAAAGAGGGTTAATGTTTGCATGTTTTGCAGCTACATGTCTCAGGTGTGGGTATTGTGGTACCACGGTACTCGTAGTTCCTGATGCCCACGACACGGAATCCTAGTGTGGTAAAAATCGAGGAGGGTTAATGTTTGCATGTTTTGCAGATACATGTCTCAGGTGTGGGTATTGTGGTACCACGGTACTCGTAGTTCCTGATGCCCACGACACGGAATCCTAGTGTGGTAAAAATCAAAGAGGGTTAATGTTTGCATGTTTTGCAGCTACATGTCTCAGGTGTGGGTATTGTGGTACCACGGTACTCGTAGTTCCTGATGCCCACGACACGGAATCCTAGTGTGGTAAAAATCAAGGAGGGTTATATGTGATGAAAAACATCACATTGACAAAAAAAAACAGTTTACCTGTAGCACACATAGCAACTATTGTGCCATCATCTTGCTCATGGACTGTGCTCCTAATAGAGGGTAGTTTTGTGCTGCCAATAAAACCAGGTATACCTGGAGGCTTTTCCAAGTTTGAAACATCTGGAAGCATCAGGTAGATATTTTAAGTTACAAGTTAATTTTAACACCCAAAGTTTTCTACATCATCTATTGCATCTAAGAACCATCCTGAATTTTAATCAGATCAGTTGTTTCGGAGAAACTTGTTTGTCTGTTATCATTCTCTGAAACAGCTAAACGGATGATAAGTGGCCATTCACAAATTACGTCACACGTCACACATCTGTTTAACCCCCTACTTTTTTTGCTATAGTTGGAAGATGTCCCAGTTTTTTGATCCCCTCCGTCCTCTTAATGTGTGACGTCATTTATGGATGGCTACTAATAAGGTTTTTTGCAATTGATTTGTATGTCTTTAAGGATAGAATTTATTGCCACAGGTCACTTGGGGTGCAGAGAATGATACCTGTCATATATGAATAGATGATGGAAAACATGTCACTTGTTGATGTGCTATGTAATTTGTTTACCGTCAAGATCTATATTATCTGGTATCTCTGGCCTCGTTTTCCCAAACAGTATAAAGTATGTTACAATCTGATCCTTAAGATAAACCTCGTAAGGTCCTTTAATCACTAGCGGCTCTTCTGGTGGCTGTTGAGACAGGAGTATCCTCTGAGCTGGGCTTTGAGCACTGATGATCCATGTCTTGTCTAGGGATGCTTCTATTTCTTCTGTCTGACAAAAGAGCATATATTAAAGAAACATTTAGGATGAATTAATGAAAATACTTTATTGTACACTACAAGAAATTAAACAAAATACAAAAAGTTTGCATAACAAAGTACAATGAGCAGGCTTTTAGCTTAGAAGCTTTTCCATCCAGACAACTTTTTGATGGATAGGAATATATCCTATCTAACTAATACCATAAATGTCAAAGTTTGAACATTTGGCAGTCTATTGAAACCATAATGGCTGGATCAATTTGTATAACCTAGAATAATATAAAGGGTAGTTTGATATAAGATCAAAGGAATTTATCTACTAAATTACCTGTGAAATGTCAACAATATCAACAGAAATTAGCTTTATTTCATGTTTGTTATCATTTATATCAAAAAAGGCATATTCCCATTGTTTTTTTCCATTGATTTGTATGACTTCGAAGAAGGTTCTCAGATAGGTTTAGTTTATCACCACAATTTAAAAAGGTTTTGCAAAAATTTACTTGTTAAACATAATATCAAGCTAGTTAGTACCTAATACTATGGTTTCAGTGCTGGTTTTTAAATGTAATAAAACTTCACCTGCCAAACATCAATTTGAGTAACTGGGTCCACTGAACTTATCCTCTGGATAGCTAACTTTGCCAATTCCATTGTATCATTAGGTAGTTCATCTGGTATGTACCAAGGGCTGAGGTTTTTGAACTTTGGCATCCAGTACATCATCCGCCAAAACTTGCGAAGGGGAATTCCACGCTTGCCAAATATGTTGAGAAGCATTTGCTCCATTTCAGAGTCAGGAATTACTTCTGAAAATCGAGAATGTTTTTTTCGGCATGAGAGTAAGTAAATTTTTGCAAAACTTTAATATTTCCGAATTGATTCCCCTCAGCACCTCTCATGTCTTGTGGCAATATAACCTATCTTAGTACCTTCCTTAAAGGCATACAAATTGATAGCTGCAAAAAAACTAATTTAATTGTACAAGTAGATTCACAGATAAATATCAAACAACCTCTTACATCAAATGTATACCTTCTAAGGGCTCCTGACATTACTGGATGAGATTGAAAGGTTCATGTGCAAAGCATTAATTCCATCATTCTCTTTTTCTATGCCTTATAACAATCATAAGGCCATTGTGGGGCTTTAAATTATATGGTATTGCAATTAAAGGGTAGGAAACTAGAGAATAAACTTATTTAGGTACCATAAGGGCAGATTGGATTCTTATGACTTACTATTATCTTCCATTTGTTCTAGCAAATCCACTGCGCACTGCTGCTGCTTTGGATAATGCATGAACTCAGCTTGAAATATATTGCCAGGTATCATCTTCCCCTTCGGCAAGATATCTACTATAGCCTTATAAGCCTCAAGATCCTTATGTACTCCAAAATCCTGCATTCTAGCCAAAGCTGCGTAAATAAACTCAACGTGACCCCTTCTTCGCTTCTCCTGAGTTTCAAACATTTTTACTGCCTCCAAATAAGTATTCTTATCCTTTGTCTTGGCCACTAGGAAAGGGTCATAGATTGATACTCTTTTTTCAGAACTTTTCCAGCGTTTCATAAGGGCATTTGTAGGTTTTATCCTCAAAATGTTCCGGGAAAATTGTGAAGCCATTATAGGTTAGTTGTTTGACTAAAGGAAATCTCTAGTAAATCTGTGCAGGAAATAACTTATTGTTTTTATGTAAAATAGATTTATTTGCAAATTTGCTCTCTAGATCCCACGTAGCAAACTCTTTTAAAATAAAAAACCAACAATTAAATTATTCTATCTATTCTACTCTGAGTTAAGTTCCGACTCCGAGGCACAGTGCTGCCAACTGCTGCCTTCAGCTTATCTTGCGAAAACTTAGTAGAAGTAGCTAAAAATTTCTTAGTTGCTTAAATAATAATAAAATGATGTATTATAACAATCATTGTTTTATTAAATCAAACACTCTTGTGTATTAAAAATGAGCAGATTAATTATTATTATTAAAATGTACAATTATTATCTAATCAATTCAAATAGTTGGAAGAGGAAGATGTCGATGGTTGAGGTTCAGTTTTTTTCATTGAATGTATGAATGAAACGGGAAATTCCTGTTCCCAGCGCGCCGACCATATCACAGACCATATCTATGGTATTGGCTCTAAGATAGAGTGCCACTTTTAGTTTTTAAAAGCCTGGTGACCAACTGCGAACTCTTGATCAAAAGTATTCACGTCAGATGAAAAGTTGCTAGGAAGAGCAGCAAAAAAATAGCTACAATTTACATAAAATTGCTAAATATAGCTTTATAGTACCTACGTTGGCATCAGTGCATCTTAGCACAGATTAAAATTAGTTTGGACTTTTGATACGAGAATTATATTTCATTTAAGCGCTTATGAACATCTCTAAGGTGATTATACATTTCTTGGTAGTTTACCTACTTCACTTTCAACTATAAACACTTAGTACCAAAACGTTAGCGTCTTGACTATTATCAAAATATTCATATTTTTTTGAAGGAGAGAGGAAAATGCTTTATAAAAAGGCTGGCTTGTACGAGTTTGGTAGAAAATAACATCCTCGACATGTTCAAGCTAAATTTGTCAGTCTTGCTGCAGCTTGAGTCAAAAACAATAATTGTTATTGAATTTCAACCATACCAGACAAAAAACAAACAAACAGGCTCACGACTGTCTTCCCCATGGTGGACAGCCTAAGATACATACTCAGTGAGTAGATCTTTAAGGATCCCAAGTAGGGGGTGGTCAGAGGCACGTCCAAACATTACATTTGGTACATGTCTAATAATTAGAATCTTGTCTTGTCATAAAAAGTTCAGAATTTTCCCAATACGTAGTTGTGTTGCGAAACCGCATTGCTGGTGCTTCGATTTTTTTATGACAAGAAAGCGCACAACTATCGCCATCAACAGTACAGTAGGTAAGGTACTGCGCTTTGTATCATCCCACCCCGCTTCGTCTGATACACCTGTCGGTTGCGCGTGCGTTGAGGCACCGCACGACGTTACCACGTACCGTGTGGAATGTCACTGTAATTCATATCACAGACTACGAGGTGGTTCATTATCAGTGATCGGAATTAGGTGAGCTAATTTACCTAAAGTTCAAAGAACAGAGTCAAAAAAAATGGAGACTTCCTTACCATTAACATTTTTTTCCGGGAAATCTTTCCCGGAAATTGGGAATTTGTTCCAAGTTTTAGGATATCAGTTAAGTACATTTAATATTAATGTTATTCATACAGAAAACTAACTGAATTAATTTTCCTTTTTAACAAACTTCAATAAGATTTATTTTGTTATTAACTCAGGTAAAAAACTGGATTCGCCTATGTTTTCGTTTCCCAGAATAGCCAAATCATGCTGTCCCTTTAAGTGTTTGTAGCAATACACTGCAAACCAGTGATAAACAACAACAACAAACGCTAAGAAAGGGACAGCATGCTTTGGCTATTCTGGGAAACGAATCATTGTTTAAGTAAACAATGACAAAAGGGTTGAAGGGTGAGGGTGTTTTGCATCCAAACGGCGTCATAACTTGTATGCGTGCGTGCATCACTTCTATAGTTACCTCGGCAGCGTGTGTATCTTAGACTCGTGAATATTTTATTAACCTGTTTTCGTATCGTTTATTGGATCTGCTTCACATAACTACCTTGGCTTGAATTTACGGACTGCGATTTATTGCAACCATATCACTACTTGTACCTATCTACCTTGGCTTGAATTTACGGACTACGATTTACTGCAACCAGAAATTTACTGCGCTTTACGGCAATCAAATTACTTGGTAAGTCTTTGATTTGTACTACACTTTTAAAACATTCTAAATATTAGACTGCTTTTGATAAATTTACCAAATTCAAACAATTTTATGCAACTATTTATTTATGGAATTTTATTCAGTGTTTTATATTTGAGTTCGTGCACAAATGTTGGAGCTACTGGCAATTCTATCATCAAACTATATTTTACGCGAAGACGTCCCTGGAAAAGTGTAGAAACTATATATTTGTCTCATTGTTTTCAGTAATTTTTCTGCCTCAACGCAACTAGCAAATAAATGGCGACCAAACCTACCGACGGGATTGTACAGTCGTGGATTAGAGATCACCCCGAATTGTACCACGACCCCGCTAGCAACACGATATTTTGTTCTAAATGTGAGAATTCTATTGTATGCAAAAAAAGCAATATACAGAGGCATATTGACGGACCAAAACATCAAGGTACTGCTAGGCAAGTGAACAAAGAATTTTATTTAGATTTAATACAATTTCTTATATGGTGTAACATACCCTGGTCACGAGTAAATCGACCAGAGTTTAAAACTTTTTTAATGAAATATATGTGTTGTAAATGTACAAATGTTAAAAGGATTCCCGATGAATCGTTATTGAGAAAGGTTTATTTAGACATAGTTTTTAAAAAAAAAATTGCATCAATCCATGACCATATTCTTAATCAGAAACTTTGGATATCTCTAGATGAAACTACCGACTATTTAGGTCGTTATATTGTAAATTTTCTTGTAAAACCTTTAAATCTCGCAACAAACAAACCATTTTTAATAGCTTGCAAAATGTTAGAAAAAGTAAATGGAGAGACAATAGCTCATTTTGTGATTGGATGCCTAGAAAATATGTGGGGTGACTCGTATGAAGACAAAGTAGGAGATGTTTTAGTTTTATGTTCTGATAGCGTAGCATATATGTTAAAAGCAGGAAGAATGTTAAAGAACTCCTTGCCAAATATGATACATGTTACCTGTTTAGCACACGCTCTTAACCGCGTTGCAGAAAAAATACGGACACAATATGCGGATGTGGATACTTTAATTTCAAATGTAAAAAAAATATTTTTAAAAGCTCCTAATAGAGTAAAATTGTTAAGGGAAAAATTTCCGAGCCTGCCATTGCCACCTGAACCTGTCATAACAAGGTGGGGTACATGGCTAGAAGCAGCTTCGTATTATGCTGAATATTACGAAGAAATAAAAACTATTGTAAGACTTCTAAGAAGTTCTGATTCTTTGTCTATCAGGCATGCTAAAACTGTCCTAGGAAAAGAAAGTTTAAAAACTGATTTAGATTACATTGACGAATATTTTAAAATAATTCAAATTTCATTAAAAAAATTGCAAAAGTCTAACTTATTGTTGACGGAAACTTTCCATATTTTTGATGAAGCAAGAATTGTTCTAAGCTGGTGTTCTTCTGAACCAGTAAAACAAAAATTAGAAAACGTTATGGACAGAAATCCCGATCTAGATGCATTAAGAGACATTTGTGAAAATATAGATAAAGGATTAGATAATGAAAATGAATTATTGTCATTCTATAAATATGTACCTGTAACTTCAGTTGATGTTGAAAGGTCCTTCTCTACGTATAAATGGATTTTAAGTACAAAAAGAAATCGTTTGAAAATAGATAATATGGAAAAACTCCTAATGATTTTCTTTAATTCTCCGGACGAAGATATTTCTTTATACTCCGTCCATGATGAAAACGTTAGCGATTCAGATTAAGGGACAAATTCAACATCAATGGAAATAATGTTTAGAGTTCCGACTGTGTATCTTAGGTAGGACTGGTTACTTTCTTAATTATTGATTTTGAGTTCCATTATCTGTACAAAATGAATAAATGGTACAAAAACTATAAAATGGCTTTTTTATTCCCTTGCTTAAAAAAATGTTTTTATTACTATAGCTATTTACTAAAGCTGGTTTATAAATCACATTAGCTTCCGCGCTTACTTACATCGTTCATTTTATTTGTTGAAAACAATAAAAATCGTGCTTACCGTTTTTTACAACAATCGAATTCGTTTCCTCTTCTTGTTATCAATAATAAGAAGAGGAAATTAATTCGATTGTTATTTTACTGTATTAATTTTAGATGGACCTAAGTAATTTCTCGAAACCCGGGAAAATTTTCCCGGAAAAATATTTAGTCGCAAGGCGTCTCCACTTAGTCTCTGTTATTTTTCGAACTTTAGGTATTTTAGCTCACCTAATTCCGATCACTGTTCATTATGTAGAAAGACGGGCAAAATATCGGCAATGCATCATGTGGCCTCATTCTAAGTCTGTGGAATTAACCGTCTAGAGAGAGAAACTTCACTTCACTTCGAGATATACAGCGAACTAAATAAAATTCGGAAAAATTCCAACGAAACGATTATACAAACCAACATCGCCGTGCATTCGACCGTAGGCTGGCTTTTGACATTGATTGAAATTCATAGATAAACTATAGATTGTTACTGTCAGTATTAGATCCCTACGTCATATCCCTAACTAACCTGTGCAGTACGTTCCGAGGGTTGAAGAATACTCTGTGGGCCAGCCACAGACAAGTTCTGCTATGGAACAGAGTTTCCCGCGTTTAGAATTTCACTCGTTCATTCCATTTTCTACAATAATTTTATTTCATTCTACTAATTCAGTTGAAACCAAATATTCGTCGTAGAAGGTTGTCGCGTTTTTTTTCAAAACTTGTGCTACGTATTCATACACGAATTGAACTTCACAAAAACTACAAATATCTTTGAATTTGTTTATCTTTTCATACATCACAGTCAAAATTTAAATATGGTGTTTTATTAGATATTTTTTGGTGAACTTATTATAAAGTTTTATGAAATAAAACTGTATTGTTGTGAATAGTTTAGAATATTTATAAAAATCGAAGATGGGTAGGGGAGTTTTAATTAGCAACTTATTGTTCATCGTCGGCTTATCTGCAACTGGTAAGTTTCTAATTAAGGTGCATAACATTATATTAGTAAAAAGGTATGTACATAGGTACCTACATAGGAAATAGGTAAACTATTGGACGTAGGTAGGTAATGTATCTCAGTATTAGTAATATGTGATTACATGGTATTTAGATAGTACCTTACTATCTAAATACCATGTAATCACAGTTTTAGAACCAATGTGTTAACTCGATACTTTAGCTAATAGGTTGTTGATTTTTTAAATAAATTGAAGCTTGTTGCTATAAGTTACAACATAGGCATTATTAAGGTAAATGTAGTGAACTTAAAAGTATACCTAGGAAGTACCTAAAATTATTAAAATTGGTAGAAATTAGGAGTTATCGTAAATAAAAAGGATCCGTTACCAAACAAGCAATCATATGTTGATAATTAATAAAAAAACACCCAACAGCAGGACTATGTATTTGTCTATACGGTGTCTAGACAAATATGTAGTATAGACAAATATGTACCACTTTCTGTTGACGTTAACGCCTGCGGAAAGATTGAATTGTATGGAAATGACATTAGCTGTGGAAAAGTCACGTGACTACTGTCAAGTTTTTCCTTGACAAATTTGCGTTAGCGTGAAAGGAAAACTAAGCGTGAGGTATTGACCCCTGACCACACTAGAATTCCCTAACGACTAACGTGTAGGTAGGTACTAGGTACAACAGTATTAAGTTGAAGTATTTATTTTTGGTGTATCATATTAACATTTTCTATCTTCTATCTAAGAATCTTGTGCTAAATGTAATGTTTGGACGTGCCTCTGACTATCCCCAACTTGGTATTCTCAAAGATATTTTCGCTTAATACGTATCTGAAGATGTCCACCATGAGGAATTAAGTAGGTAGGTACCTACCTACTTATACCTACACAGTCTACACAGTAGTTACATAACTAATACGGCTGTTTGGTATAATTTAATATTTATTAACATGTAGATAGGTAGATATTGGTTACCGCTACAATTAGTGAGCTAGGTAAACAAATTAAATTAACCTCGCAAAAAATTTACCTAAGTGTCATCTTGAGCGGTGTATCGTTGAATAGTTTTTTACAAACAAACACGTTTTTTAGTTCGATGGATATTATAAAGACATACCGCCAAGCAAGTTCATTGAAACAGCTGAGCATCTGCTGTTTTCGCAGTTGTTTATAAGTTCGAGGCGTGTCAACTGGGCGCCTCTCCAAACGCCTACGCACTCGGACACTATGACGATGCGAGTCCACTTGCCAACTATCACTTACACACTTGTGTAAGATGAACAACATTTTAATTGAAAAGCCGTCGTAATGTCCATACGTACATAGGTACCTACAAATTTATATATTTTAAATTACACTCGGACACGTAATACGAATTTTTGTTAGTGTTTAACAAATGTTTGCAAGTTCTATAGATATTTATTCGGGGCACAGATATTATATTACTATACCTACTCCAGGGCTGGGTGTTGTGATCATTGTACTCGTAGTTCCTGATACTCACGATACAGTGAGTTCTAGTGTGGGGTGTGACTTATGGGTGTTTTTTTTATTATATTGATAAGCTATCTTAACTATCATGTCGCCTAGATTTTGGGAAGGTAGATACTTAGTCCAATCTATAACACAACGGCTACGTATGATTCTGCGTGTCTTGTCAAATTGGCCAATTGTGTGTACTAAACATTTTTCATTTCGGTCAGGGGTCACTTGCTAAAACCATAATAAGTAACGAAATATGTTATGACGAGATCGCTTTTTACTTTGGAAGTATAGCACCTACCGTTTTATACCCGCACTTTTATTTAATTAAAGGATCAAAGCCATTACTCGGTAGTGCATAATGTCGCGACGTTTCAGATACTCCATTGCGGCTGCGTCCCTGATACAACCAGCCCGTTTTTACATACTTTTAAATTTCTTGACGTGTATATGAATATAATACTCGATTACATCGCCCTTTATAATATACCTATTTAAGAACTATCCTTGGAGACATACGAATCGATTGCAAAAAACTGTAAAAAAGTACCCGTATTTTCAATTTAAATATATTGTTTGTCAAGTGAAAATGTGTTCATTGTTAAATTTTAAGCTAAAGGACTTACTCGCGCAAGCTCACTTCAACTTGTATGAAAAGAGCGTCACAATATGACGTATAAGTAAACCTTAAGTGGAAAATGGCCCTATAAACGAAGCACCTGCTCTGCTTATTAAGGTGCAGACAGCTGCTGAAAAAGCACATCAAAAAGTATTAATTCAAACGAACATATCGCCAAAGCGCCTCGCGAGGCGCTCATGACACCACACTGTCATAAACTTTTTTTTTACTTTTTATTCTCATACTATAAAACAACCAGGTTCATTTTCAAAGTATTATTATTATCAGCAAATATTATCAATAACTGATGGAGTTAAAAGGTTACTTTATCATTATTTTCTCGAGAAAGTTTCGTTTATCATTATAATAGTCGTTGCTGCCAACGACTTTGCCCGCGTGGTACCCGTTAAAAAAGTCTGTGTGTTATTATAGGTCACAAACCTAATCTAAATTTAATTTTTTGCTAGCCTTAATGATATCATACGCCGGGCTTTTACCAGCGTCAACATTCCAGCTATTCTCGAACCGAATGGTCTACTACGTGACGATGGTAAGCGGCCTGACGGCATGACTCTTGTCCCTTGGGAGAAGGGAAGGCCTTTGGTATGGGACGCCACATGCGTAGATACCCTAGCACCATCTCATCTGTCGGGGACTTCAGTTAGAGCCGGTGCGGCTGATTCGGCCGAGGATCTCAAGAGGCGCAAATATAGAAGTCTCGACAGAGCCTACTTATTTGAGCCTTTTGGGGTTGAGACTCTGGGTCCGTGGGGAACCGGGGCCCTTCGCGTTTTCAAAATTATTTCAGGGCGACTGGTCGAAGCGACGCGTGACAAGAGAGCTGGCTCTTATCTGGGTCAACGCATTAGCATTGCCATTCAGCGTGGCAATACGGCCAGTATTTTGGGAACGCTTCCGCCTGGTAGTGATCTGGATCAGTTGAGCTATCTATAGATCGTTTGCAACGGTCTTTAGATAGCTAGCTGTTTCATCTGTATTTTTTTGTATATACCTACTTGTACATAGTTGTATGAATAATTTAATTCAAATTGAATCAGCCGATACGGATATATTTCCAACAAACATCCAATCTTTCGTATTTATAATATTAGACGCAAGTTTTTCCCACTACTACAAACGAAACTCATTTTGCTAACAATTTTCTTTAGCGTGTTGTCGGCTTCAGCCTCTTAATGTAAGCGGATCATGCAACTGCCAGCCGGCTGGTACCTACGACGCATCATCATAAACAAGTTAAAACTTTAAAAGCCCTGGTGTTTATTTCATCATGTATTGCCGCTTCCCCTAAATACCTTTCTTGAAAACGATTTCGAAATACCCACCTCAGTAGGTACCATGCAATCATAGAAAAACGATCATGGTTCAACGGATTTCCAATTATCAATGTTCCAATGTTGTAATTATCATCAACAATATGAACAGTGTAGGTAATCCCGACATTTTACTGCTATAAACATTCCAAGTTGTCAGGAATTCAACACAAACACACACGCATGCACACAACCCACCACACAACCAAACAAATCTGCCACTCCCCTAGGTACCTTCATTATTTGTCTATTTGTTTGTTTCTCAATCTATTTTTAATTGTTTATTTTTTTAATTTTGCCAAGCACCTTCTAAAAAAAATTCACCCAATTGCTAACTATGTCAATCGAATTTTGATAACTCGTACTCCAGAGACTCAAGATACAGGTTTGCACGCCTAGTTCAATAATCTGTATATATTACACCTGTTTTTGGCAAATAAATATTCTTTATTCTTTAATTGAACCCAAATTTCTATCAAAAACAGCTTTTCTTTGGATTTCTATTTTTATATTGACCCTTTTTAGAGATGAACTTATCCAAAGATAACAAATCAGCCCCACTGTGCACTAGGGCTTTCGAATACCGGATTTTTTAAATACCGGTATTAATACCGAATGTTTTTTTTTTAAATACCGGGATTCCGGGATACCGGTATTGAAAAAAAACCTTATTTTTATCAGACTTTTAATTTTATTCTTTTTTGGAAGTATACGTATTTAGAAGGTAAAATTAATGAACAAAGTTTTATTGTCAAATCATATTATTTACATATATTAGGTACAATTATCTTATTATATGACAATAATAATAAGTGTCATAAGTGTCATTTAGATCAGTCTTTTTTTACGATCATTTGCGTTATAAAAGTTATGACTAATCACATTTATTATTATAGAATTTCACAAAACTTGTCTAACAACATTTTTTTAAGTTATAAGAATCTCAACGATATTTGGGTTTTAACATCGGGGCCCGGGGGAAGTCCGATTTAAAATATTCCTAAATAAATAAATGGATAAAAATGTCTATGTGCGGTAGTGATAGTTTATTACCTATTTTGTGTTTTGTACTAAAATTAAAATAAAATCACTAATACCGGGATCCCGGTTATGAACATTTCAATACCGGTATTAAAAATCTCGAAAAAAATTCCGGGATCCCGGTATTGGCTGATACCGGGATCCCGGTATTGGAAGCCCTACTGTGCACCTTAATAAATAAAATATGAGTCGAGAGTACACACTAGACAATTTCTTTGACATGTATAAAGGAGGATTCTGCTAGTCATATTCATTTATAATGATAATCTAACTTTAAGATACCCATGAGACAACTAAGGCTCGGGACCCAAGGACCCTAACATTGCTTGCCTCGACAAATGTTTTGGGCAGTTTATGCAATTATGTACAGATAAAGGGGCCCATATTTTCAGACATGCATGAGGAAATTCCGATGTGTAAAAATCGATGATGTTTCCTCTGACTGGTGTTATATTGAAGCGGGTGTACCTCAAGGTGGTGTTCTTTCTCCTCTTCTCTTCTCTCTTTTTATAAACAAACTTGTTTCGGTAGTTCACTTTACATCATATCACTTGTATGCCGATGATGTCCAATTATATCTCAGTATTGAACCTGATCAAATCCTTGAAGATATTCAAAATCTCACCAAAGATCTCAGTGCTGTATATGATTGGACTCAAAAGTTTGGTCTACTCATCAACCCCAATAAAACACAAGTGATCATTGTTGGTGGAAACAGGCTGATCTGCAATGTTGACACAAATATCCTTCCTCCAGTTAAGTATAATAATATTGCGCTACAATATTGCAAGGTAGTCAAGAATTTGGGCCTTCACATTACCCAAAATTTGTCATGGGACTACCATATTACCCAGATTAGTAGGAGAATGTTCGGTACCTTGCATTCTCTAAAACGAATGAAGAATTTCCTGCCACAATCTATGAGGACCACACTGGTTAATGCGTTGCTCTTTCCCATTTTAGATTATGCGGATGTATGTTACCCTGATGCTACGGAAGAACAATTAAATAGATTAGAACGCCTGCAGAACCTCTGTATCCATTATATATATGGACTGCGGAAGTATGATCATGTTTCTGTTTTTCGTCAGCATCTGAAGTGGCTCGAAATCCGTTCACGTCGGGAAGCTCACATTTTATCACTCCTCTTTAATGTCCTTCGCAACCCCCTTTCCCCCAGCTATCTTAGTGAGCGTTTCCCTCACGTATCATCAATAGGCCGACCAGTTCGTTTTACCCGACGTTTTCAATTGATGACTCCACAGTTTAATACGGCACCGTATGCCGGCTCATTCACAATAACTGCTACCCGTCTCTGGAATCATATCCCAACCATTTTCCGTGAAGCTCCTTCAGTTGAAGTGTTCAGGGCACAATCACTTCCTCGGTGAAGGCAAAAATTGAGCAATTTGCCTTTTGTAGTTTTAATATTTGAGCAATTTATTTGTGTATATATGTATATATTATTTTCTTTTATTTATGTTATGATATCCTGTATTTAAGTATTAAAATCAATAATCCAGTTGTATTTATAGATTTGCATTACATCATTTCTACATATTAATATTTTTGTTTTAATCCTTTCTGCGCACTACCGACACATCTTTTTCCACAAAACACAACGGTTATCTGGAAGAGAATGCTTTTTAGCATTAAGTTCGCCTATGTACTTATATTTTTATGTGCATTTAAGAATTTTCTATCTATCTATCTATAGAGACTAGCGTTAAGGTGGGTCAATCAAATATGCCCTGGATATTCGATTTAAAGAACTAACGAGTAATGTATTGAAGGAAATATTTACATGTTTGAGTCCTATCCTACTAATGTTATAAATGTCTAAGTTTGGATGTTTGTTGTTAATAATATCCGTAAGGATGTTTGGGACAGGTATAGGTACTACACAAGCGAAGCAGTGAGCAGAGGCTACGCGCAGTGTAGGGTTCCGTAGTTGTTCATAAACATATAGTTACTACCTGTTTTACACAACTAACAACTTCATCTAAGTAATTTTCAATAGAATTTGTACGAAATTGTGCTTATTACTTTTCCAAGTACATTTTATAAATTTGTCGACTACTTAGCTGTGATAGTGTCCCTGTAACTTCGTTATATTTATATATTCTCACTATACGTCTAAAATGTGTTTTTTTATTCAAGATTTTTATTTTATCACCTTTATTGCGTGATTAATATATATACCCATGCCAATTAATAGCTTTCTAAGAATTCCTTACACAAGTTATTTTCCACGAGTCACTTCAGTAGGTCAATAATTATAGCAACTAGCAATTATATGTCGTATTCGATTCAGTCCTTTCCGTGATGAATATCGATGCCCCATTTGTAGTGGCATCTAGTAGCGTTAAATGTGCCGTAACTTTACTTAATTCACATAACTAGTAATTCGCCATGAATCGAGATCTCGTCTCTTGCTCATAGTTCGAAACCCCCCTACGATTAAGCTCATTTTTGAACTTCAAAATTCGATTGATATATGGTTATATCACCTGGCTACTAATTTTTAAATAGAGCGTCGGACTTACAAACATGCTTATAGACATACAACCGTTGGATTGTACAAGTAGACTCAGTGATATTAGCTGGCTTCACTCGCTCGATCAGTTCGTGGTCTAGTAGTACGCACGAACTAATATGTCGCGATGATTGAATGTTAAATCCGATCTTTATGAAATTTGAACTTTGGGTTTTTAATGATTCATTTGTAAATAAAATAAAAGCTCTCGGACCATTATTCCTACCATCAAACCCAAAAACTTTAGGTTTCTACAACCCTTGGAATTTTATCTTTTTTATCAGAAAATGTTGTTACATTAATCAACAATTCTGCTATCATCTTTTTATGGGCAGTCCTGAAATACGTCAAAATAAAAATATGTGTACTACAAGAAGCAGTTGATTTTAGGCTGGCATGTCAAGTGCTTGCTCATATTTCATGAAAATTTTAAGTTGTATAAAATAATATAAAATATTTTTTTTTTATTTTATATTTTGATTCGATTTCCGCAGCGGGGAACACTTTGAAACGTTGGGACGTTACCAACACGTTACCAACGTTTCAAAGTGATCCTTGTGATTTTAATGAATAAATGAATTTTGACTTTGACTTTGACTTTGTTACGTATTTCCCCGGGGCGAGTAATCCAGAACAAATATTATTGCAAGATAATCTATTGATTCGTTCTTTCACCCAAAGGCTAATCGGGATTTATGAGGTAAACCGCGTAGTTTCGGGTGCGATTCCAGTCAGATGAAATTGTTTTATCCAAATTTACGACCCGCAGGAGGCCGGCTTTAATATTTTCCCTGAAATCTGAACTGTATAAATAAATTATTATGTAATAATGAATCCTGTCTGTTTAAGTTTGGAATACATTTACACCTAGGTAGGTACCGGATAAATAATACAATTGCGCAAAGGTAGATCTGAATGAAAAAAAATACAAGGTCGGTCTTCATTTACAATGCGTTGACTAACTCTAAAACAGTAAATTGTATTTGATTAATTTAAAAACATTTAGATCTTTCAAAACAAGTGAAAAACTGTGACATTAATATGAACGTATTAATATCCGTATTATATAAATGGGTACCTAAGTAATCTCTTACAATCCAAATGAATTGAAAAATTACGCAAAATTAATTGAGGAAACATCTCGTTCCCATCTCATAACCAATAAAGTCTTCACTAAGTAGTAATATTTAGTGCCTACGTCGAGATCGATTCTCTCGATTCACTCCTCAAGGTGATTGTCGAAATTGCCTACGAATGAGTCGATTAGCGGGACAGTCAGACACATTAGCGTCAACTGCGATAGCACAGATTTACTTACAAAAGACGCGATGAAGTAAGGCTTCCTTAACAAAAAGTTATCCCATCTGAGCGATGACAAATGGCCGGGCGAACTCGGAGACATCAGAGGAATGGGCGATTTGGGATGGTTCAACTACGGGAGGTGAAATTTATATTTACACGTTTTATTCACAAAAGATGTGTGTATTATTTTTAACGAACTATATACCTGTTCAAAATTTATCCAAAATGTGACTACCTACTATTACGAAAGTCGCGATTGGTTATTTGGTCCAGATCAACCAATTCCAGGTAATGCATCGATCCTATCCTATCATACTAATGTTTTATGAACATTTGGATGTTTGTAATTTATGTTGCCAATAATCTCCGTAACGTGGAACAGGTATGGTTCTTGACCCAGAATAACACTTTGGCTATATTTTACTACGCCAGGAAAGCCGTGGGCAAAGGCGAGTCTGTTATAAAAAAAAAACTTGCTCACAAAAAAACAAAACAAACATGCTCACGACTGTCTTCTCCATGGTGGACATCCTCAGATACATACTCAGTGAGTGGATCTTTGAAGATACCAAGAAATTAGTCAGAGGCACTGCGTTTTGCAAGTTAGCATTCCACGTGACAGGTTGCAAGCCTATTGCCGCTTATCGGAACACTAACTGTTGGCACATGCCTTTTAATTTTTGGTTTTAGGGCATGCCGGTTACCTCACGATGTTTTCCTTCACCGTTTTGAGCATGTGTTAATGGGCAAATATTTTTTTCGAGTGGAAAAATCTTTTGGTGCACTACCGGATTCGAACCCACGACCTCCGGATCAGAAGTATCAGTAGATCAGAAGATCGGGGTATCGCCCACTAGGCCAACACGGCTCACGAGAAAATCAAGAGAATTTCAACGTTGAATTGCTTATGCGGAAAATACTTATCTACGAGATAGGTACGTGATATGTATTGGTCGTTAGATAAAGATCTTTAGTAAGACAACACAATCTTACAGTAAATAACAAAGTGTCGTCGAGTAAACTATCTATAAAAATTATATAACCTACAAACGTTTCACGTAAAATGGAAGTAACTTAGTAGGAACTATCTCGCGTCCCGATGCTGATATATTCTAGAATGAACGATTTGCTTCGATCATTTGAGCTTTGTTATCCGCGATACCCAAGGGACATGATTTCATTGAGTCATTTCGAAGGTATTCGTGTCTTTCTAAATCGGGGTCTGTCATCATTACGTTTATCTAGACGTAATTTAAGGGATAAGTGGGAGTTTATGAAAACAAGGTAGGAATTGTTTTATTTTTTGCAAGGTATTCGAAGATACTCGTAATAATATTAAATTCGGAGATAAGGCTGTCTGTAGGTAATAGATAAGATAGGAAATCAGCTATCATTTGCAAATTATCGTAGATTCTTAACATACACATTGACGCATTTTCCTTGAATCAAAACTACTAATGCGTTGTTTTCATTTTTGTTATCTTATTTTTCTTAGCTGGATCTATCAATGTCACCAAAGAGATACAGGTAGGTAAGAGGTACCTTACCTACCTGTTAATAGGTAATTAACTCACATGTATATGCCGTGGTTTGCCCTAGTTTATGCTCTGTAGATTGCAACAGATGAATGTGTAGGTACTGGAATATCATTTCAACTGAGTTCTGTCTGGACTAATTGTTCAAATTGATCTTTACAATGTGTTATTGTTTCATGGTAGGTAAAGGGTAGTAAGTAGGTATTTATTGATTTGTAAACGTACATTGCTATTAGAGGTTGTTTGTTTATTCCCTACAAATCAAGTATTAATTTATGTACTTATGTAATTTGCTGTGTTATTTGTAAGCAACATATTATATAATAATATGTGGTGTAAAATAAAGAGATATCAATCTATCTAATTTAATAAATCAAAAAAGTAAAAAAAAAAGGTTTTAACTTCCATTTATTTTTGTAATGAGATTACAATGCATTTTTTTTGGAATTAATTTATATCTTCAAGGATGGTTCTTAGGTATTATCGCCACAAGTCACTAGATGCAATAGGCAAAGACGTTGGGGTTTTTAAATTTTGCAGAAACTTGAGTTTGATATGGCTAGCATAAATTATCATCCTGATATACCAATCAGTTAAGTAGGTAGGTTACCCCTATCTACCTACTTAATAAAAAAGGGTCCTAACTCACCATCTCGTTTGTACCTATAATACCTAAGAATTTAAATACCTAGTACGAATTAACTTACTGTGAAGTTTATAGTGTTGGATACAAAATAATATGATGTCATTTCTATCCCCAGTTACAAGGACTCTTTTAACATCTACCTACCTACCTGATTTGTCCAAGTATTTATTATCTGCTTACAGTAATCTATTCATTTACAACTGATCGCTTCGCATCTTCTCGAATGTTCCACTAGAAATTGATGGAATTTTATCGTGACATAGATACATATCGAAACTAAAGAAAATATCTATGTAGACGTTTCCGCCTTTATGGCTTCCTATAGAATTTAATCAAATCAACTTTATGTTATGCAACTTTGCCTGTTTATTTTCGAGACCAAATCAAAAGAAACTCGTAAAATAGGCATACACAAACATTATATAACCGTAAACGTCTTCGTAAACATCACGGAAGCAACTTCTTGACAATATACGCACGAATCAAAACAAATACCTAGTGGTACAGCTGACATTGTGTCAAGGCAAGAATGACTTCCTAAGGCATCAAGCAGTAATTGAACCAGTCAATTGGCCGCAGTCCCGAGCCATGCTTCTTAAATTGGTGCTCGATCATGCTTCGATGAGCGAGTAATAATGATGTAGGTGTAAACGTGTTATACTCAACGCACACATACAAAAACATCGTACGATGTCTGCCAGCCAATCAGAGAAAGCGTTATGGTGGGCTCGGCTCCCCACCAGCTGAGCAGAATAGCCGCGACGGAATGCACGGTTCTTAGAACGGCATAGTTAAAAATAACTACCTGTTTGACAGGATAAGACGGTGGCGAATGTTTTCGAGGCCATTGCCAAGATAATGCACCATAATACACATATAAACCATGATTGGTCCATTACTAAAATTGTTACAATAATAATCGATAATTTGCTGTTTTTTTTTCTGGTGTTGTACAGTACCGAGTAGGTTGGTTAGCACAGATATCTGTCAAGTCTTATTGAAGAAGTAAATACAACAAAAAATGAGGAAACAGTGACAAGAACTCTAAAATTTAAAACTCTGATTGGAAATGTACCAGGTATCTTCAGATAGTAGTACATTTCCAATCGCATGTGTGTGTAAACAGCTGTTCACGCGTGCAGACCACGTGAAACTTGATCGTGTTCTAGTGACGTTCTCGTGAATAATACAGTACATCTAATAGTAACAAAAGAAACACCACTGATAAATTAACAGTTAGTAGCACGGAATAACAGATGGATATACAGTTGTAAAACAATAAGTTACACATAAAGATTGGGATTTTTACTTTGCTGAGAGACAGGATAGTAATTAGTGCGGATGATGCATAAATATAATACCTATTTTCTATTGCTCAAAGTGGGATAAGGTTTTATGGATTTTCAATATGAATAGAGCGAGTGTTTATTCCTGCACGAGATATTTATATAATTAATTATTCAGAATTGTCTTGAGGATGATAAATAATGTCTTGCAACTAAGAAAAAAGTTGGTTAACCCACATAAAAGTCCAAAGTGAAATGACCACAGTAAAAATAACTCATTGGCATGTTTCCAGAACATTGACCAAATGTATTATGAAAAAAAATGGATTTGCTAATAGGATTCTGCCTAAAACAGGAAGAAAACGTAAACAAATTACTCTGCGCTGGGAAAATATGATACACTCGTAGGTCTACCTACGAGTATATCATTTTTTCCCTCTTATTTTGTGTAGTGTACTAGCTTAGGGAAAAACAATTTTAATTTAGTCAGTAATTTATATTTGGCTTAAAAAATAACTAACTACGCTGCCGGTAGATTTTAACTTAAAAGTTAATGAGTCGAAACTGCTACTAAGAGAATAGTACATTTTAATAATTTTGTTATATTAAATTGATATCTTATATTAAATAGATAATGCCCCTTTGTCTCAGCTCGATTCGATGGTCAACTCATTGCCGATTTGAGGCGAAATTCAAGCCCTACTGGATCGTAAATTTAATTTTGAAAGTCATATTTATTTTTAGCTCATTCTTTTTATATACGTCTTGGCCTTTTCCACTTGATTGCGGAAGCAAATTCTCGTAATATCGATCTATCGTCGAGTACGTCGCCTCAAAGAAAAGCCAAGATTTCCTGAACTTGTTCAAATTTATTTAAGTTTTCAACCTTTTAAGTGAGCAGCCTATTTTTTTCAGCAACCACAAAGCTGGAAGGTTTTAAAGTTAGCTAGATTAACAATTAATAATGTCGCTGAAGGCAAGATCCTTATTCTTATTCTCAATATTTGCTCATCAAAGGATTTCTTCAGCCATTCATTGAGGGAATCACGCAGCTACCTCTCTTAGCACTTAGCACCAGTAAGAATAATCGGATTTTTCGTCCCAATATTCTTACCTCTACTGCAGCTAAGAATGTCAATAAGTAGGTACACTAAAAAAAACGATTTATTATTAGTAAGTTACTAGCACTTGCTGGTACTTGTTTTCTGTTTTTTTGTTTTCCTAAATAGGTTATACCGGCCTATTTTTTTTGTTGGTTTCTTGGCAATGATATCTAATCAAAGTAGGTTATTTTTTCAGTTCTATAACCATTAAATCTTTTATAATGATGTATCTCGTTTTAGAAGCCTAGGTATTGTTTTAATAACTTACTATATTTTAAAATGATCTAAAACATTTTTCGATAACATTTTTGTAGTTTCTCTTGTTCTATTTATTACGTCGTCTATCAGTTGGTGGGTTATTTTCTTCATTCTCATATTTACTATAAATAACTTCGCTAACGGAGTTACACTATAGCTCACACGAAGTAACTTACCAAAATGTTTGTATTGTCAACAGTGGCAATCAAAGAGAACTGCAAAAGAGATGAAGATCTACTTCAGAGATGTTCGATGGCCCTGCCTGTGTTGAGCTCTCCCGATATTTCCTTCGCACTGACTCGAGAGGAACTGGATAAGAGTTGCCTGTAAGTAGAATATTCGACATTATTGAACACTATTGTTCAGTCTACTGTCGAAAATGATCACAGGTATAGCTAATTAATAGCTTCTAAATAAGCATCGAAACTCCAGCAAATATATGAAAAACAGTGTTAATTTGACAAATTTAATATTGTAAACATTTTTGTCGCTGAAAGTTTGTATTGAAGAATTCAATCACATATCGTCTGACTTGGCGTCGTAGCGTTGTTTTGTTTCCACACCAACATTTTGACTACAGCAATCTATGGATAATCATAAATCAACCTACTCAACACATTTGAAACATACAAGAATATCGGCCCAGACACCTCTTTCGGCTTCCGTCTGTGAATAACAGAATACCTACCGCTATTCGGAATGCACCTACCACCGGGACGTATAAGCTAAGATTTAAAAAGTGGTTACTAGAACACGTATTTCACGACCTCAACGAGTTTTACTTGTTACTCGAATGCTAAAAAGTAATACATATTTACACATATTTATCGTTTTTGAGGTCGTAAAATACGTGTTCTAGTAAACACTTTTTTAATCTTAGTTTATACGTCTCGGTGGCATTCCGGATAGCGGTAGGTATTCTGTTACCTGTAACGTGTGTTATTAATAAATTACACATTTCATTTCATGAATCAAAAGTCATTCTTGAAGGATTTTCTATTTCAATAATCTGAATGATTTATGTCCCAATAAACTGACTTGACGAAACTACAATTACAAACAAATTATCATCATCTATCACAGCGTGGCAGCTACGCTATAAGTAGCTGGAAGCTTTCGTGATAGTAACTTGGCTCAAGTTTCGATTTAACAAGAATCGTGCGATCACTTAGTTCATCACTAAGATTGGTAATTCTAAGGCCTTAGTTTCGTGAGAAATTAGAGAGAACTCAATTAAATACTGGTTTTCAAAGTTATAATTAGACTTCACCGGGAATATCAAGATCATGCGTTCAAAATTATTAGTCTTTATGATTAATTAAGCAGGATGTAATTAGTTAACATTTTGCCGCAGAATGTTTGCTCCAATTTGGCGGTGCTTTTGTTAAAACGAATTGCTTATCAGAATGTAAATAATATGCTTATCGGAGGAGGAACGGCCTTCTTTATTGCTCCTGTTTTACTCTTGTAAGCGGCAGTTGGCATCAAGGTACTCAAGTAATGCTTAAAACATAGGTGCTTAGGTACCTTACAAGAACATAATAAAAACTATTATTTCGAGGATAAATTTGAAGGATTTATGATCTTACTCGTAGGTAAAACGTCTGGGTGTTCCAACAGACACATTTTCCTGACCCTACACTAGTATTCCCTTTACCGTGGGTACCAGGAACTATGCGTACCGTGGTACTACAACACCTTTTTTAACTATTTATTTCGAAGATACATTTGAAGGATTTATGATCTTATTCGTAGGTAAAACGTCTGGGTATTGTAGTACCAAGGTACGCATAGTTCCTGGTACCCACGATACAGGGAATATTAGTGTAAGATCAGGACTATGTGTCTGTTGGAACTAGCACACGGCTTCGCCTGTTTTGTACTCAGATAAAAAGATACCGATGAAAAGTATCTCTTTCTGTTAAGGTTCGTAAATAACGCATTCGCTCGACTGTTTTCTCGTCGACTTACGTTGCAAAATTTGTTTTTGTTTTAACGGGATAATATACATGCTATGCCCACCCTAAGTTCCGTACTTAATGGTGTTGAAATATTTTTTTAAATCGGATGAGTAGTTTCGATCACGTTCTACATTCAAACTTACCTCTTACAAACTTCGTTCCGAAACGTTTTTTTTTTGCTTCGGCGAATATGATCGTAATTTTTTTGTTTCAATTAGGTCATCCAAGTTTAGTATAGTTTCCAATCTTATTAATACTTTTTACGTAACTAACATCACCTGGAAGTTTGTTTTTTGCCGACACAAATTATTTTTAAAACTATCATGGAGATGTACATATTTTTTATTAAAAAACGGGATATTTACCATGATTTATGAGTTTGAATGTTTCCCGATATTTCGGCACAGTTGCATGTACCATGATCATGATAAATATCCCGTTTTTTAGTAAAAATTACGCTTTCCAGGACCAAAATAACTTGGCTATATCTAATTTAGAAGCATGTTTAGCCAGCCATGAATGAACCGCTTCAAAAGAAATATCTAATAGTAGGGTTTCATGGTATACGAGACGACTGTTACCCTGCGGCACTGTAGGTAATGTCAAAATTGTGAAGGGCTCCGTCGGGTTACTTTCCTATTTTTAACCGCAACCCAAGTAGCCATTATTTATTTTACTAACTACTGCCCACAGCTTCGCCCGCAATTTTAACAGGATAATAAATAGCCCTGAAAGTCCATTCTAAATATTGGTGAAATATTTTTTGATATCGGATGATTAGTGTCAGAGATTAACACCCTACATACACATTTATATACAAACTTTACTTTATAATATTAGTATAGATGGGTTAGAGGTTGTTTGTTTGTTCATTGCTCTGTTACCATTTTTCTCCAAAGCGGCTTAATCAATTATAATTTTTAAATTCAAAATAGTTTTCTTGAAATTTTAAGTATTCACATTAAACTTGATAAAACCCATCTAAGGTTTTACCGCCTCAGCACGATGTAACGTTGGGCGGTACTCTGTGGTCGTGCCTTAAAATTTAAAAAACAAAACATTTTTAATTGGGTTTTAGTGGAAACTTTTAAGTACCTACC
Source organism: Perizoma affinitatum (assembly GCA_961405105.1). NCBI lineage: Eukaryota > Metazoa > Arthropoda > Insecta > Lepidoptera > Geometridae > Perizoma > Perizoma affinitatum. Next base: position 6,180,225 of record OY560199.1, read on the forward strand.
TATATTTGTATTGCCATCTAAAATGACTAAACAAGAAGTAATGGTAAAGTGAGTTTGCGAAGTCTGGAACACCTAATTAATTTAAGTTTTCTACCATTACGGTATAGTTTTCCAGTATCATGGTAGACCATCACTCTTTGCGAACTTTGGAAAGTGAAGGAAGTTCCGCTAAAGACTTGCAAAGTCGGTGGACTAACTTCTGAGCCGGGGCACGCAGTTAGCTCATCTTAATTTAGTGCTCTTGTTTGCGGTAAATAGCAATTTGAAACTAGTTGTCTGAATGAATAATTTCACTTAGCATAGTTAGAGTGACGATTGACGCTCCAGCGATCGTATTTAATTGAATGATGTCATATTAGTTATATCGATTATAATTCCATTTTATATAAAGGTTGTCTGGAAGAGATCGTTTTTAGCGATACGACCGCCCATTGTGCCTTGTCTGTTTATGAATTCCTGTGTTTTTGTATTTTCTTTGGTATTCAATAAAAAGTTTATCTATCTATCTCTTTATTATTAGTTATTTTGATTGTTGTAAAAAACCGGTCATGTGCGTGTCGGGCCACGCGCATGTAGGTTTCCGTAGTTGCACATAAACTTATATTTACTACTTGTTTCACACAACTAACAACTTCTTCTAAGTAATTTTCAATGCAATCTGTACGAAGTTTTATTTTTTACTTCTCCAAGTACATTTTATAAGTTGGTCGATTATTTCTCGTTAACTTGTAAAGCCTACTACTTATCTGTAATAAAATATAAGAAATAGAAAAATTTAATTTTTTAACGAACTATCCAAAGACGTACATGAGATATACGAGAAAAAAAAATCATCCCCACTTTACGTGTAGGGAAGTTAACATATATATATTTTTTAAGATTTTTTTAACACTATCGGCGTGATTAATTTGCATATTGTATACCCATGCCAAAATTACAGCTTTCTTGTACTAAGCGTCTCTGAGCTAAGCCGCGGACAGATACATACAGACAGACGGACGAACATGGCGAAACTATAAGGGGAACTACTACGGTTGTTGACTACGGAACCCTAAAAAAACTAAGTCAAGTGCACTGGTGGATTTTTCCACAAGATAAATTTATGTGCGCTTTAACATGTGTTCAAAACAGTGAAGGAAAACACGCGGGGAAACCGGTGAAAAAAACAATTAAATCGAAGGCATTTGAAATCAAAACTTGACCAAATCTAAAAGCCATCCTTAAAAATAATTGTATACACACATTGAATTCAAAGAACCAGCATTACAATTTACAATCCGATAAGGTGTATCGGAGATAAATAGTAAAAGTCAAACAAACACACAACAAATTCTTATGGCAAACACATACCTAACAGGCTCCTGTCTTCGCGGGATTATGAACGGAATTATGAACCATCTGAATTGTTCAGTAGGTTTCTACCACGATTTGTATGACAACATCATTACAATCATCGTGGTGATAAGCGCCCAAGGCAACGGTTTGAAACAAAATAATTGTATCTCTTTTTTGGCGACGGAAAAAGTAGTAGAAGTTAGTTTGGTCTTCTCTTTCGTAGTAAAAACGGTTGTCTTGGTGCTTATCCAAAGCTTGAGGCCTGAGTTAATCACACACACGCACCTCTACGCTTTAGTCCTCATTGAGATTTTCGTGAAGGTCATTCACAAAATGAAATGACGTGTGTTCTGGTAATTAGTTTGTGAGTATTTTTATATTGTACGAAGCAATTCTTAATCCCAGAGCTAATAAAAAAATATGATACAGGTACAAGGTACTGTAGCAATGAGTCTGTTGTTTTCTACATAAGTCGATCGTAGAATTTGTTTGCATCATGCTTAGATTAATTTTCATAGTTTTTTACGATGACCGACGTCGCGACGACGTAAATGCCTGTATTTACCATTAATATGTTTACCATTAGAGGTTTGTTGTTTGTTTTATGTTTGTATGTTTGTCGATTACATTTTTTTTCCGATTGAAATGGAGTTTTATGAAATACATTTCTATGACTTTTAGGGATGGCTTTTAGATAAATTATATAGTCACAGATCACTAGGTCGTTAAATTAACGACGTGAGACGCCAGGGTTTTAAAAATTCTGCAAAAATAGTCTAATGTGACATTTATTTATCATTAGGTAAATGAATGTCACATAAGACCATTAGGTATCATTAGGTTCCTTTTATATAGACCATTAGGTCCATATAAAAGGAAGGCTAAAGCTTGCCGACCTACAAAATTACAAAACCATCTTTTTGCACGCCCATGATGACTGGTAGAAAATGCTTTAGCATTAAGTCCTACTAGCACTACATTGTTTGTGCGGAAGTAAAAATATATAAATTAATAAAATTAAGAACACGAAATAGTGAATCAGCAAAATCAGTTGGACCAGTTGGCTAGATTTTTAAGGGGCTGAAGCCTAAATTTCGTTTCACTCAAAAAGTTTTAGCATATTTGGTTAAGTTTGTAACAGTAGGAAAACCATTACCTATGTTATAATTCATCATATTGCCAAGAATCTTGTTGATTCTATCACGATTTTACAAATTTTATCTATAAAAAACTAGCTAAGGTACCTCTAAAATAATATTTGCGAGAAAAATCTCTGGTAGAGATTGCAGACAGCAGATATTGATGAAATTTAAAAGACTTACTCATTATACTCAAAGAAGAGATAACTTTTTTGCCAGCGCGTTTTCGTAATACGGTAAGCGCCTTAAGCTTTGATTCAATTACCTTGCGTTCGAAATTTATACGTGCTAATTCGAGAGCTGTCTGCCTCTTAACCCGAACATTGCCGTCGTAGACTCTACTCTGCAATGCCCCTGTTGCATTCTTTGCGGTAAGTATATTTCGTGAGGGCAATCCCGTTTGCATGTAAGACTGATTGCAAAATTAAAGTGATTCACGCTGCGCTGTGATTATCAACCACTTCTCAACAAGTAGACCTCGGATCGATCGGCATTAATTTTGAGTGCGAGCGGTGATTTACCTAGTAATAAGTCTAGTAGGTAAATAGCCGTGGGAAGAAGCTAGTGCTATCTATACGCTAGCGTATATATAGCACTAGCTAACGCGTGGTACCCGGATAAAAAATAGCCTATGTGTTATTCTGATGTATAAGCTATATAACTGTTAAGTTTCATCAATATCCGTTCTGTAGTTTTGCGTGAAAGAGTAACAAACATCCATCCTCACAAACTTTGGCATTTATAATATATAAATTATTATTATATTATATAGTAAGATTATTAGTAAGTAGTATTTTAGTAGTAAGATTAATAAACAAATTAAAAAAAACTTACTGCTAAGAAGCGATCTCTTAAAATAAAGGATAATAAGATAGATAGAAGTTTAGGGTTCTTATGTTTGTGGTGCTATGAATTAATGTAGTAACAAGATTACACAAGGTGTAGTAATATATCCCAAAAATTAAACTTCGTCGGGACTCCCGATCTCCATTTATGTTTACACCTAAAATAACTATTCTGAAATAACTCTGCTTTCGTTTGGATTTTGCCTTGCCTTGTATAACATAACATATAACAATAACATAAAAAAAAATGCCGGGAACTTCCATCACATTCAAGGTTATTTTTCACACAAACAAGTCTCTGCATCAGAATGTGGTTTTTGCCGGAGTTTTTTAGTGCTCATAGAATAGAATACAATAAAAAAATACAAAAACAAACACGCTCACGACTGTCTTCCCCATCCGCAGATATCCTCAGATACATACTCAGTGAGTAGATCTTTGAGGATACCAAGTAGGGGATAGTCAGAGGCACGTCCGAACATTACATTTGGTACATGCCCGCGTTTTGCAAGTAGTAAGCATTCCACGTGACAGGTTGCAAGACCATCGCCGCTAGAATACAATATAATAATCGTTTATTGTCTTACTGTGTGTACAAAGATAGAATAAATTGGGGACATTTAGATTCACGTACTTTTTACCCGCGACAACCAGAGCCCATATATGCTTTGCCGTAACAGGGGCCTAACGATCAAGTGGTATAGCGATTCAATTTAGGCATATATGTAATATCTTGCTTCGCAGTTGAGGACGCTATGGCATTTTCATATAATCGTCAAACGCAAAGTTATATTTATGCATATGTAGGTAGGTAGGAGTTTGTGAATATGTAGGTTTTTTCTTATTCTCAACCGCGTTGTATATTAATACCTGTTGCTGTACTGTGTAGTATTCTTTCTGTACGGGGGTGGCATAGTCACTGTGTGACAAAACCCCTTTAAATATAATAAAGATTAAAAAAAAAAAGTAATATTTATTTGTCTGTTACCGTATCTCTGAAACTACTTAACAATCAACTACTTATCTTCGCAATCGATTTGTATATCTTCAAGGATAATTCTTAGATAGGTTATATTGCCACGAGTAGGACTTCTATAGATATGTTTTATTGCAAGGAGACACTGCAGTAGATGACGGAAAACAAAAGGGTTTTGAAATTTTGCAACAAGTTAATTTTTAAAAGACAAACATACAAACATACATAATCAAAAACATATCTCTGTATCAGAAAATATTAACAATTATACCACAGGTCAGTTAAAGTAAACTTAAGTTAAAGTTTACTTTAATTGGTCTGTGGTTGTACTATTATAATATGTATGTTAGTTTCTAAAGTATTTATGTTGTGGACGAATTGTCATCATTTTTAAAGTGTTAAAAAGTAGTGATTAGTTATACCACAGACCAGTTCAAGTTAACGTAAGTTAAAGTTTACTTTAATTGGTCTGTGGTTGTACTATTATAATATGTATGTTAGTCTCTAAGGTATTTATGTTATAGGCCTTTTGATTTTCATGTTCTTGCGCGAAGTTAATGTTATTAATATTATAAAAAGTAGTTTGCTTTCGATTCTTAGTGCTCATTTCGTTTTCTTTGTTGCAGTGAACTCCGCGCCGGCATCAGATGCATAGAGAACTATACAAACACATGCATGGAGAAACACGAGCAGGTGGTCTTCCGACGTATATACGCTGGCATCATAGAGGTCGTCCAAGATCTATGCACCCGAGGGAATTACCAGGAAGAGTACTTGAAACACGCAGACTGTGTGAAGAACGTGCGACCGGAGTACGAAGTCTGCAGTAAGAAGTATGAAAGTACTCTGATGACGGTCAGCGATCATCAGCAGGCGGATAAGTATGAGACGGATGAAAGCCTCGGCACGAGTCCTGAGGAGTATCTGAGGACTGTCTGCTGGTGAGTTTACAACCGATTCTTTTGTATGTTTTTTTTGTGTGTACGTTACGCGATATCTTCGCCAATTATGGCTCGATTTTAATGATTTTTTAGATGGTACCCAACCATTCCAGGGTGTAATCCCATATACGTTTTATGAAAAAATCCCATCCCTAAAGGTGGTAAAATAGGCGATGAAATTCAATATTGAACTTTTTATTAACTTCCTGTTATTTGAAGTCGTTTTATCTTACATTAAAGTTCTTATACTTATATAGGTACTAGCCTGGCCCACACTCGCGTGGTGCCGCGATAGAAAATAACTATTATATCTACATACACAACACATGTATAGCTTAAGTCACATACTATATGCATTCCGAGTTACATTTGAATCGGTTTACTCGTTACGGAGAACAAACAAACAAACATAAAAACGTACATTTCCATTATCGATTGAAACGATAATGGAAAGGGGGCTAGTGCCTAGGGGGCTAGTGCCTAGGGGGCTAGTGCCTCGTGGCGATACAACCTGTCTAAGAACTAACTCTGAAGAAATACAAATATAATGTAAAAAATCGCATTAAAATCAGATAAACACATCTTCTGGAATCGCTGTTAATAATTTTCACATGCATGTTCCATCAAAGTGCATGCTACGTCTTTTGCAAGTAAAAAAGTTATATTCAACTTTTGTGAGGGTAGGATACTTTCATAAGTTATCCATAAATACCTTCTACGTAGGATAAGTTGTGCAAACGCTGAAATTTTCCTCGTAAACAACTTTTCCAGAGTTACTTTTGTGTATGTTGTAAGTTATTTTTACCTGTGATGACAATAGCCCGTACATGCGTTATCCGAAAGGGGTGGTTTGTCTGTTACCATTTCTCCCCGAAGCGGCTTATCGTATTATAATGCGGTTTTTTTGCAATCGATGTATGTGTTTGAGGACGGTTCTTAGGTTACATACAAGTCACTAGAGAGCGCTGCAATCGATGATGGAAAACCGTGAGTTTTAAATTTAGTTATAATTAACTTGTAAGAAATAATGCAGATAACTTTATTATAAATTAACTTTCCAATTTAAAATCAGTTATTTTCATATGAATGTTACTAGGTTTAACATCGAGATACCTATTACTGATATTGTACACCCAGAACCACTATTAACGAAGTATGCAATTGTCAGGAATTCCATAAAATAAGCTGTTTCGTCCTACAAACTTTTACAGTAAGCTTTCATGGTATCTCAAAGCTGCCTGTTTAGTTCCCAACCGTGAAACATTAAGAAGAAAACGCACCACTGATATCTTGATGACAACATAGTTATAGTAGCATAGTTTAATATTCTTTGAGCTTTCAAAATCGCCCTCGGCGCTAGTCCCTCCGCGCTATTACTATTTTGCTCGGCTTCTAAGGGTCGTAGCGTGATGTTAAATTGCCTATAACCTTCCTCAAGAAACGAGCTATCAAATGCAAAAAAAAAATCTAATCCGACTGGTAGTTCCAACGCGTTCAAACAAAAACCAAACAAACTTTAGTTTCGTTAATTAGTATAGATATAGATTGGAGCGATGTGCGATGTAAAATATAAACAAGTCTGGGGCAAACGTGTTTGCGTCCGGTGCGGTCACCTCGCCATTCACCAACGCTATAGTTTGGCACTGATTTCACGAGTAGGTACGTATATACTATCAAGTGGATAAACAATGTTTAGTACCAGCTAATGTCAACTATGCATTTCCCAACGTCACAGTGACGTCGTTCACCGTTGAAAACATTGAAATCATCTCGTACTATTCGTGTTTATTTTGATGAAACTTACATATTAACTAATATGGACTAAAAATTACGATCCAGCTAGATTCTATTTTTTCGTTATATTGTCTTACTGTTGGGAAAAGTCTCCCCTTTTTACCCGCGACGTAAGAAGCCCATATCTGCGTTTGTCATAAGAGGTTGTTTGTTTCTTTGAATGGTAACACTCAAAGTGTTACCATTTATGTCCTAAACGGCATATTGGATCGTAATGTGGTTGTAACGACCCTTTTGTCTGTTTTCAAAGATAGTTCTCAAACAGGTTTTATCGCCACCAGCCACAAGGGAGCGCTGCATTACGTGACGATTCCATCAATGAAAATAGCCGAAATACGAAAAGTCGTAGGACAAAATCAATTGCCTATTATGTACCTATAATAACTCCCTTTCGGAGTAGTATATTTTCTGGATTACCCTGTCTGCTGTCGTATGAAACTGATTTTCGTTACCAATCCATTTACAGATTTAGTTATGAATTTCCAAGTTTCCAACAACTTCTACGCATTAGCAAAATCAACGTAAAATATTTCAGCTAATTACTTATAACAAAGTTTAATAGAAGCGTCTTTGCACTAATTGCTTTGGCCAGGGTAATCTTGTTACCTACAAGTACTTCTTAGGATCTTTAGGGAAGTACGGCTTTGAGTAAAACAAGAATTATAAAAAGTCTAGAATTATAATTAGTTGTATAAAAAAAACAGAGAAAGCGCTTACTTATAGTTTTTAGAATAAAAACTGTAGTGGCTGGTTATCATACCTAATAATTAAATTAATTGATTGTACGCTGAATTAACACAGATATTAAGATATTATGTAAGACATACACAAATGCGAAATAAATCCTAAAAAGACATTTATTCTAGCCTATTTTATTTAAAGATGCGTGTTGGGCCACGCGCCGTGTAGGGTTTCGTAGTTGTCCATAAAATTATATTTACTACCTGTTTTACAAAACTAATAACTTCATTTAAGTAATTTTAAATTGATTTTATACGAAATCTTCCTCGATGTTGGCCGACCAACTTGTAATGCCTACTTAGCTGTGATAGTTTTCCTTTTAACTTCGTTATATATACTACGGCCGTTTTTTTTTTTCTTGCCAGCTAAAAGCAACCGTTTAGCTGGCAGGGCGGGGCGGGGGGGGGGGGGGATACTTGACTCTAACAAAATACTGGAATATTTTTAACTACCTATCCAACGACACCACACACCATGGGATAGACGAGAAAAAAAATCATCACAACCTTACATGTAGGGGAGGAACACAAAAAAAATATGACTGTCGGCGTCAGTAACATATACCCATACCTAATAACAGATTTCTAGTACCAAGAGTCACTGAGCTAAGCCGCGGATACACAGACGACGCGATACTATAAGGGTTCCTTGTTGACTACGGAACTCTAAAAAATATTTTTGGTTTTTGTATTGGCAGAGTCGTACCCAATTTGCTTGACGCATGTCGAGTTAAAACTTCCTGTTATAAACGGAAGATAACTACTCGTACGTAGTAACATGAGTACCTTGACTTCGGAAAGTTTGGTTTTGTGCATACCTAAAATGGCCTTACAAGGTATGTACATTCCGTTTATCCCCAAATGTACAATTTAACTATTTATTAGGGACAAAATGTTAGCATTTGTTCCTGGTCTGGGTGGTGGGGTATAATGGTATTCATAGTTCCTGATACCCACGATACAGGGAATCCTAGTGCAGGGCCACGACTATGTTTTAAGAAAACCTATTCCATTTCAGTAAAAGTGCAACATTTGCACTTATTCCACAACAAGCTTGTTAATACTAATAATGGATTCAACTAGAATAACATATTCATTAATTGAAAATCAGTTTTTTTACGGATTTGTTACATTTTGGTAGGTATAGTAGAAAGCAGCCAAATTACTATTCCACATTACTATTACTATTCCAAATTTAATTTCGTATGCGAAGCCTTGAGCAAACGCTAGTACTAAATATATATGCATGTTAATTTTTTTACTGTCTCTATGGTTTTAAGCGGATAAAAAGGAGTCTATGTGTTATTCTATGTCACGAACTATACTTGTTAAAAACTTCATCCAAATCAGACCAGCCATTACGGGGATTATATATCAAGCAAACCCAACCATGGGTACAGTATAAACATATTGCCGCCGTGTTGGGCTAGTGGGTGATACCCCGACTTCCGATCCGGAGGTCGTGGGTTCGAACCCGGTAGTGCACCAACAATTAGTGTTCCAATAAGCGGCGATGGGCTTGCAACCTATCACGTGGATTTTACTTGCAAAACGCGGGCATGTGTACCAAATGTAATGTTTATACGTGCCTCTGATTACTCCCTACTTGGTATCCTCAAAGATCTACTCACTGAGTTTGTATCTGAGGATACTTTTGACCTTTTAAATGATTTATTTTCAATATACAGTGGCGCATTCGTATGGCGATGGCCATAGACTCCTTTGTCCTTAAAACTAGATATTATACGTAGTTTGACATTTCAAAAAATGTATGAGCGCGTCGCTAACATCCACCATGGGGAAGACAATCGTGAGCGTGTTAGTTGTTTTTGTTAATCAGGTTAAAAATGTATTTCCTTTCATTTATTTATTTATTTATTTATTTAATCAATATAACAACATAACAGGTTTTTTTTTTAACCCTAAAGCGATGTTATATGAAAGAAAGTAAATCATATCAAATAGAGGAAGAGAACTAAACTAAACAATTTAAACAATTTGTTTCTAAAACTACCTGTGCTATTTGTAGGAGTTTCGGCAGGCTATTGTAAAAAATATCTACGTTATCCGCAGACAAGATATTTAGAAGATAGATAGCGAGTGACATGGGGGCAAACTTAAGTAAGTTGGTCCTACAGTTGGGCATCTTTGTTATTATATAAGAAAGTAAATAATTAACCTGTTGCAAGTTAATGAAACTTAAGAGTAAATGCAGCCTCACATCTATAGCCGTCCCCACTGCGAACGAGTGACGTCACTCTATCGGAATTCCGCAAATTAAGCTGTCATGAAACTTATCTACGGAACTCACTTCAAAGAGATAGAAGAGGCTAGTCTTGAATATTGAATAGTCCTCGTTAGTGAAATATTGAACTAGCTGAACCGAGTCGAACAGATCCGACCGAACTAATTACATGCTAGCAATTCGAGTACTCCGTGTCACTTGACTCCATGTTAATTTAGCATTGCGCTGAATTTTGATTCAGGCCCAAGCAACCCTTTAAATGAAAATATATAAAATATTTTCAATAAATTTTATAACACGTGGGGTACGTTTTCAATAAGAGGATGGTTGTCTATTTGTTTGTTTGTCTGTTACCATTTATCTTGAAACGACATTTGTGACTGTTGAGCGATTCTTCAACCGACTTTAAAGAAGAAGAAGGTTCTCAATTTGTCTGATTTTTTTATGATTTTTTTTTATGAAGTTGTATGACTTCAAGAACAGTTCTTATCGTATAATAGGTTTTATCGCCACGAGTCACCAGGGGGCGCTGCGAACGACGATGGACAAAATACAACGAAACATTTGTAAAAATTTACTCGTTAGGTAAATTTGTTTTTGATAACGTTAGAGTGTACTATCTGTGCATAAAATTATTATTTTTTCTTAGTTGGCAAGGTTTTGTCCGTGGATCCATTACCATATTAATATTTGTCCAAACAATTTGCATGTAAATTGCCACCAGGGATTCTTAGGAAGCTTATTTTGATGTGTTTTGGGTAGTTATTGAAATAGACTACGTCGTGTTATGACAATTTTAAGTGGAAACCAAAACCATGACTTGCTGACGACTCAGACACAAAATATTCGGACACAGTGTCAGAATTGACACATTTTCATTTTTATATTTTTTTTACTGACAATCCGGACACCATCAAATTATTAAAACTGTTTACTATAGTCAGATAAAAAATGTCATAAATTATAATACTTATGTAGAAAAAAAACGTTCATTATTCGAAAACCATTGACGTATTTTCATCACATATTGTAGTGACGTGAGGCTTAAAAACATCACTTGAAGTCACATTCAAAAAAATACTAAAAAACATGATAATTGGTAATCCAAAAACCATCCTTCAAGACCATACAAATCGTATGCAAAAAATGCGGTGGAATTATATGCACTTAAGACTCTTCAACTTTGTCTCTGTGCCTGGCAAAGCAACAGTAGTGCCCCTGGTGTTGCAGATGCCAGAGGCCATAGTAACTAACCATTCATTTATTTATTTACTTTAATAATAATAATAATGCTGGATATTTTTCATACAGCATCATCTAGCCCCAAACTAAACAGAGATTGTATTATGGAAACTACATGACTGATATACTACTTATATACTTTCTTTTTCAAGACAAACATTTGATAATCACACAAACATTTGACCCGCTGCAGGAATCGAACCTGCAACCTGTGATCCCCTCTCAGTGCTTGCGTCCACGTCGCGTCCCCTGGAAACGACCCAGTTCTGACCACCGTAACGGAGTGGCAGACTGGGCTCGGCTAAAGTGCACTGTGCGTTGTAGAATCTTTTTGCGGCTTTCTACGACACTGGCGGAGGCAACCATGCCTAAACTGCCGAAACCTGCGAGAGACGCCCAAGGGCGTTTCTTAAAAGGCCCTTCTCAGGGCCAACCTGATGAAGAATTGGCGGTCGGCCTGTATGGCCGAGCGGATGATTTTTCGGGCTCTAATGAGTCCATTGATTCCATGTCGGAGAGCCCTCTCGTGGCAATCACGGAGGGTTCAGCACGTAAGCGGGCCTTCCTTAAGGACGGTTCCGGCTCCTCGGATTCGGCTACGACTCAGAGGAGCAAGCCTAAGGTCAAGGCTAAGGCCAAGAAGCGGGTCGCCATAGCCGACACCCACGAGGTGGGTCTGGTAGACGCGCAGCGCCAGCTGAACCTGGCTCGCCGGGCGCAGCTACAACAGGACCTGGAGGAGCAGGTCGCTGCTAAAGAGCAGCAGGCGCGGGCTGCGCGGGCCAAGTCTGGCTACGGCGCATCCTGCGTCCAGTACGCGGACCACTCCCTGGAGGAGCTGGAGCGCATGGCGCAGGAAGATGAGAAGGAGATCACGGAGGTTGCCTCTAAGTCCTCCAATCTCAAAGGGACTTTTCAGAAGTCCCTAAAGTGCAGGGCCGCGAGCATGCGCGGCATTGTACGTGAGTTGGTGCACCGCACTGCCACGGACGAGACGCGGCAACTGCAGGTTAGGGTAGACCGCCTGCAGTCGGAGGTCAGCCAGCTGCATAAGAAGCTGGCTGAAGCCACGGCCCGGCCCGCCCAGGCCGACCCGCGACCGGCGGCTGATGAAGCCACGTCTCGGCCTTCTAAGGCCAATCCCAGACCCGCGCCGGCGGCTGAAGGCCCCTCCTCCTCCAACCTTGAGGACATCATCCGCAAGGTTGTCATGGAGGAAAGGGCATTCACGAGAGCCTGCCTCGATGGCATCGAGGACAGGCTCCTACCGGAGAAGCGCCTCCGACCGCCGCTCCGAGCGGCGCGTAAGAAGCCAAATCAGCCGGGGCCATCCTCCCAAACGGAGGACGCCCAACTACCTTCGACCACTCCGTCCAACCAGCCGTGGACCGAAGTGGTCAACAAGGGAAAGGGCAAGGCCAAAAAGCCGAAAGCGGCCGCCGCCCCTACCGCCCCCACCACCACCACCCCTTCTTGCCCGTCCCAGACGACCGGCAAGGGTAAGGGGAAGGGGAAGGGGAAAAAGTCGGCCCCTAAGCCCGCCGCCGCTGCCCCCGCAGCTAAAAGGGCCCCCGCCGGAAGGAGTCAGAAGAAAACTCTGACTCCTCCTAAGACCGCAGCCGTCGTGGTGACGCTCACCGCGGAGGCTGCAGAGCGCGGTGAAACGTACGAGTCCGTTCTCAAGCGGGCTCGTACGAACGCCGATCCCACCCAACTCGGGATCGGAGCTGTCACGTGCCGCCGGACCCAAGCCGGAGCTCGAATATTCGAGTTCGCTCCGAGCGGCGCGTAAGAAGCCAAATCAGCCGGGGCCATCCTCCCAAACGGAGGACGCCCAACTACCTTCGACCACTCCGTCCAACCAGCCGTGGACCGAAGTGGTCAACAAGGGAAAGGGCAAGGCCAAAAAGCCGAAAGCGGCCGCCGCCCCTACCGCCCCCACCACCACCACCCCTTCTTGCCCGTCCCAGACGACCGGCAAGGGTAAGGGGAAGGGGAAGGGGAAAAAGTCGGCCCCTAAGCCCGCCGCCGCTGCCCCCGCAGCTAAAAGGGCCCCCGCCGGAAGGAGTCAGAAGAAAACTCTGACTCCTCCTAAGACCGCAGCCGTCGTGGTGACGCTCACCGCGGAGGCTGCAGAGCGCGGTGAAACGTACGAGTCCGTTCTCAAGCGGGCTCGTACGAACGCCGATCCCACCCAACTCGGGATCGGAGCTGTCACGTGCCGCCGGACCCAAGCCGGAGCTCGAATATTCGAGTTCCCAGGGGCCCAAGGCGGCGCTCACGCAGACCTCTTCGCAGGAAAACTGCAAGAGGTCATCGCGGACGCGGCCAAGGTGGTCAGGCCTATAAAGTCGGCGGCCTTGGAGGTGACTGATCTTGATGACTCAGTCACCAAAGAGGAGGTGGTGGCGGCAATCGCAGCAGTTGGGGGCTGCGACACCGCAGCGGTGCAAGGTCGGGACATCAGACCCGGCCGTGGTGGCATGGGCACTATCCGCCTTGAGTGCCCAGTCACCGCAGCCAAAGCCGTCATCGCAAAAGGACGGCTTACAGTGGGACTCTCGACTTCCTGCAGAGTCCGGGCACTTGAAGATCAGCCTCTGCGCTGCTTCAAGTGCTTCGGAATCGGGCACACGCGGGCCCTCTGTCCATCCAAAGTGGACAGGACGGACAGCTGCTACCGCTGCGGCCAGGAAGGGCACAAGTCCGCCTCCTGCAAGGCCGCCACGCCGCGCTGCGCTGTGTGCGCAGCCAGCGGCCGTCCGGCGGGACATATCATGAAGGGGAGGAACTGCAATCCTCCCTCTAAGAAGGGCAAAGCCCAGGCGCAGACCCCGCCTGCCGCTGCGACCGCCGCCCCTCAAGCAGGGACCTCGGCGGCTGATGAGGGAGGTGTGATGGATGAATGATGGATAGGTCATCACATCACATCCTCCAGGCGAACATCAACCACTGCAAGAAAGCCCAGGATCTGCTAATGCAGATCTTGGCTGAGTGGTTGGTGGACGTGGCGGTGGTCTCCGAGCCGTACTCGATCCCCGGCAATTGGCTGGGTGATCGGGACGGCTTGGTGGCATTGGTGGCGCGGTCTTCCACAGACTCCCCTCCCCTCTCGCTTTTAGAGAGGGGACCGGGATACGTGGCCGCCGCGTGGGGAGAAATAGCCCTGGTGGGCGTCTATTTTTCCCCAAACCGCCCTCTCCAGGAATTCGAGAATTTTCTCGGAGACCTGAGGGCGGTTGTGGGAAGGGCCGCGCCGCGCCAGATCGTCGTCATGGGCGATCTGAACGCCTGGTCGACGGCCTGGGGCAATACGAGGAACGACGCCAGGGGCCCCCTGGTTGAGCTCTGGGCTGCCTCGTCCGGCTTGTCCCTCCTCAACAGAGGGACGGTTCAGACGTGTGTGCGGCGACGGGGAGGGTCAGTGGTGGACGTATCGTTCGCCACCCCCGTCTTGGCCGCCCGCGTCTTGAACTGGCGGGTGGAGATGATGGAGACCTTGTCGGACCACCGATACGTGCGGTTCGACGTCTCCATCACCCAAAGCCCCCGGATGACGGCTCCCTCGAGCCGACCATCCTTCCCGCGGTGGGCCCTTACCCGCCTCGACCGCGAGGCGGCTAAGGAGGCGGCGTTCGTCCAGGACTGGCTCACGCCTCCTGTCGAAGTCCTGGACGTGGACGCCGCGGCGGTGAAACTCCGGAGGTCCCTGACCGAGGTGTGCAACTCCAGCATGCCTCGGTCCCGCCGCCCGCCCCCTCGTCGCGCCGTGTACTGGTGGTCGGAGGAACTGGCGGGGCTCCGGGCCGACTGTGTGGCGGCCAGGCGGGAGTATGCGCGGAGTCGGCGGCGTGGCCGGCGAGACCCCCAGGAGGAGGACCGTCTCTACGCCTCTTATGTGGAGGCAAAGACGGTCCTCAAGACAGCAATGACCGCCGCCGATGACGCGGCGCGAGCTGAGATGCTGGAGGGTCTCGACAGGGACCCGTACGGGAGACCATATAAGACGGCGCGGAACAAACTGCGCCCCTATGGTCCCCCGCTGACGGAGTGTCTCGAGCCGGCGTTGCTGGATGGAGTGGTTCGGTCCCTATTTCCCCCCCCCGGGACCGACTTCACCCCACCAGCAATGGACCCCCCGCGGAGCGCGGCTCCCGAAGAGGAGGAGGAAGAAGCCCCGCCGGTCACGGCGGAGGAGCTTGCCGCGGAGGTCCTACGCCTCCGCGCCAAGAAGACGGCCCCCGGGCCGGACGGCGTCCCCGCGCGGGTGGTGGCCATTGCCGCCGCCCAGATGGAGGGGAGGTTTCGGGACCTCTTCGATGCGTGTTTCGCATCGGGGAGGTTCCCGAAATGTTGGAAGGAGGGGCAGCTGTGCCTCCTCCGTAAGGAGGGACGCCCGGCGGACTCCCCCTCGGCATACCAACCCATCGTACTGCTCGATGAGGTCGGTAAGATGTTCGAGGGGATTGTCGCCAGCCGGCTCAATGGCCTCCTGCTGGAGGTGGGGCCAAACCTGTCGGACGCCCAATTCGGTTTTCGAAGGGGGCGTTCGACGGTGGACGCGCTGGCCCAGCTCAAGGGTCAGGTGATGGAGGCCGTGGAGGCAGGTGACGGAGTGTTGGCTGTGTCATTTGACATAGCCAACGCCTTCAACTCCGTCCCACACTCCACAATCCTTGAGGCGCTCCGCTACCATGGAGCGCCTCAGTACCTGCGGGGCCTCCTGGCCAGCTATCTGGAGGACCGGGCGGTCCTCCTGATAGACAAAGCTGGCCAGATGCGGCGGTACGGCGCGGAGTCCGGTGTTCCACAGGGGTCTGTCCTAGGACCACTCCTGTGGAACATCGGATTCGACTGGCTCCTGCGGGGAGCTCTCCTCCGTGGCACGAGTGTCATCTGCTACGCGGATGACACTCTTCTCACTGCCCGGGGGAGAAGCTATAGGGAGGCGGCGAGCCTGGCCTCGGCCGGCGGATGCCTGGTCGCAGGAAGGATCCGCCGGCTCGGATTGGGGGTTGCGCTGCACAAGACCGAGGCCGTGTTCTTTCACGGGCCTCGGCAGCGCATCCCCACTGACGCCCACATCGTAGTGGAGGGCGTCAGGGTCGAGGTGAAGGCCCAGATGAAATATCTGGGCCTGGTCCTTGACAGCAGGTGGCGCTTCGGCCCGCACTTCTGCGGGCTGTCGACGCGCCTGCTAAAGGTCGCGGGGGCGCTCTCCTGGCTCCTCCCTAATATGGGAGGGCCCAAAGCGCGATGCCGGCAGCTGTATGCCGGCATCCTTAAGAGTATGGCCCTGTACGGGGCCCCCATCTGGGCGGACTCCCTCCAAAGGAGGGAGAACGCCGCCGCGATCCGGAGGCCCCAAAGGGCCATCGCACAGCGGGTGGCCAGGGCCTACCGTTCGGTAAGTTTCTCGGCGGCGTGCGCACTGGCGGGCACCCCTCCTTGGGAACTCGAGGCGTGGGTGCTCGCCAGAGTGTACGAGTGGACGGCGGGGCGAAGGGCGCTGGGAGAGCGCGTCGCCCCGGAAGAGCGGGAGGCCGTCCGGCAGCAGGCGAGGGACGCCATCGTCCAGCATTGGACGGAGGACCTTGCCTCCGCCGTTTTTGGCCGCCGAACCCTGGACGCTCTGGGGCCAGTCCTACAAGACTGGCTCGAGCGAGACCACGGCTTCCTCTCTTTCCGTATGGTGCAGGTGCTATCCGGGCATGGATGCTTCGGATCGTACCTGCACCGGATCGGAAGGGAGGAGGCCCCGCTGTGCCACGAGTGTGGTGCAGCGGAGGACACGGCGCAGCACACCCTCGAGGTGTGCCCGTCGTGGTCCGAGCCGCGCCGCGGCCTGACAGCAGTTGTCGGGCCGGACCTCTCGCTTCCCGGTGTGGTCAATTCCATGCTGGGAAGCGAGGTGGCTTGGGCAGCAGTCGCCTCCTTCTGTGAGGACGTGATGTCACAGAAGGAGGAGGCTGAGCGTGCGCGAGAGCTGGACCCTCTCGCGCCGCCGCGGCGAAGCAGGAGAAGGGGGAGAGTGAGAAGGGGTGGGAGAAGGCCATCGTAGTCGCCTTCTCCTTGCCTTCTGGTGGTGAATAGCGGGAGATAGGCGCGGGGGCGCCCTCTCCCGCATTGCACATATTCACCACCCCGTCGGGCGGGAACGGCCGTACTGTCGTTCCCGAGCCCCTCCCTACAGGGGGGGGCGTGCTGGCCCCGCTGTAAAGGTGGGGGCTTGTCGGCGGGGGACTGGACGTAAAGGCTTTGCCGGATTCCCAGTCCTCCTCCACATAGACGATGCTGGACAGCCGCTGGGTCGTTTAGTGGGTATACCGGTCTTAGACCGGGGAGTCCCACATATCCCTCCCATCCCCCAATGGGAGGGAATGCGTAACGCATTTTTCCCAGCGAAAAAAAAAAAAAAAAAAAAAAAAAAAGGCCTTCGCCCACTTGTCACAGTGGTCGTCCAATTAGAACGGTTGCACCAATAATATTAACATCAGCATCGGGTGGACTGTATACTTATTTGGATCCAAATAACATCTTGCGGTTAGTTATGATGATGATGATGCTATATAATTTGAACTAATTCGATATGTTCTGAATCTCCGAATTATCCGAAACACTCAATAAAAGTTAATAGTCAAGGGGTGATTTTTTGCACCCCTAGCCATTAAACCTTATTAACCATTCATCGAGGATTAACTGCCGCACTTAAGGCACTCTCAGTGTGTTAATGCCTTCTTTATCAACATTTTACGGGTATTATCTGAAACATTTACTTTTGTGGCACCTAAAGATATGCATATTTTGGCCAACCGATAGGCATACTACTTAAGTTTAAAGTGTTCGATTCAATGCACATTTTAATTAAAATTCTATCGCAAATAGCAGACAGGTAAACCAGAACCGGAATCGTTGAACCTGATAAAATTCGTCCGTTCGACGTCAAAAAGTAAAAACGACTGCAAAATGACATTTTCGTTGTGCACTAGTGTGTTTATTAGGGTTCTGCACCACTGAATTATTAATAAAATACGGGATTGAAGCCGAATGTACGCCTTACAATTTTTCTTAGCATATTATTTTTCGGCTATCAGAATTATACAATTTTATAAGTCATCTTTCTCGTATCAACAATAGTGCGACCAGTGCGATTTACTCGACGTTTTCAATTAATTACTCCTCAGTTTAATACGGCATCTTCCGCCGGTTCCTTTTAGCATTTTAGCATTAAGCTCGCCTCTGTACTACTATTTTCTATGTATAATACGTATGTATTTACAAAAAATGTATGTAAGTAGTAGTCAGTCATGTAGTTCACATAATACAAGCTCTGCTTAGTTTGGGGCTAGATGACGCTGTGTGAAAAATGTCCAGCATTATTTATTCATTATTTTATTTTGTGCAATACAAAAAAAAAAACGATCTATTTATCTAATAATATTATCTTGTTGTTTCCAAAACACAGTTTATTATAATTTTCTCTGTAATAAAATGGCAAAGCTACCTCTAAAATAACACTTGCGACAAATAATATCTGATTAGGCAGCAGATATTCTGGAAATTTAGAAGAGTTACTCATTATAATCGAGTAAAGAATCTTGTTATTTACTTTTTCGAAAAGTTAGCGAAATTCTAAGAACGCTATTTTTTTGCCGTACTTCACCGCGTAAGCACCACGTTCTCACGTATGCTTCTCTATGCTTTAATTCAATGATCTAGTTTTAGTTAGTATTTCTACTTTTGATGTACTAATTTGGCACCTGTCTGCGCCGAACTCACCATTAACCGAGTTATTTTAGAATATTATTACGACTACCCGTACTTTACTATTCTCCTGCTGACGTTTCGTTGTCCGTTTCTTCATAATATATTCAGTAGTTATTATATTTTAGGAGCTATGACTATGAGGTAGCTTCGGGACCCTAATATAGCGTACCTCGACACGTCTTGATCAGCTTTATTTCTTGTTAAAATATTCCGGCACTATCACAGGATTCATACATCGCTGCCCACGCACTGACACAATGGAAAGATGAATAAAAACATTGCCATTTTCCGTAGGAAAAACAAAGTTGCACTAACACAGAGCCGTGCCGCAGTGTGCTTTGATAAATAACTTTATTTAAATTTCAAATGTTTGTGTTTGTGCTTGTGGAATATACACACACTATGAACGGGAATTTATAGTAAGGACTATATAGTTATAATAATAACTGTGCCACCGCCGGCTCGAACCCCCGACCCTACGCGTCGCTTCGCCCGACCGTGCTATGACTTCTTTTGTTCGGCTCCTAAGGGTCGTAGCATGATGTTAAATAGCCCATAACCTCCCTCAAGAATTGGGCTATCAAATGCAAATTGAATTGTTCAGATCCGGTAGTTACAGAGATCAGCAAGTTAAAAAAAAAAACAAATTTTTTGTTTAATAATAAGGCTGGACATTTTCACACAGCATCATCTTTTTATGTTATTTTCTGTCCTCTTCAACCCCACGTTGACTGTCCTGGTTCTCGATTGATAGGGTTGACGTAGTCGTCAGCCGTATCAACCGAAAACTAGGTTCACAGTGAAATCCCAGCCTACTACAGAATATACATAAAATTGTCCACGTGTCAAGACTTGCTACGTCAGAGTTTTGAAGTAGCCTCATTCTTCTAGATTTATGATTAGAAATCCATCCAAAACTTTTATCTAAACACTACGCAAAATCCAAAAAAAATTTTCATACTTTTAGGAAATAAGATAAATAAGTTTGAGTTTGTCAATTGTGGAATTATCAACACGTGTACAAAGAATTGTATAGACATTTGTAGACTAAACGACAGTATAAATAAAATAGCTACGAAGCGAATGGATACCGGCTCTGTTTTTGTTATTTTCCTTCTCTGTTTTTTTGTTTATTTGTTGAATATTAACTCATAGAATATTATTATAATTATATTCGTATAATTTCATCCATACATAATGCAGAATGTCCAGTTTCATAGTAACTATTCAGAGATGAAACTATATCTAACTTAGCCAGATTTACCAAATGTTTTTCACATTTTATCAATTGTTATTTAAATCAAATTGAATATTTTTTGTCCACCCAGGGACTACGCTAAAGCGGTAATTATTACGCGTTTATTGGCCTTGACTCATAAGCTCACCGATATGGATGAAATAGGTATATTTCGTGTCCTAAAATGACATAATAAAGAAATTACTTTTTATACCGGCCTTTCCCGCGTGAGGCGAAGTCCATCACTAGTCTTGATTTTTTTTTTAATTAGGGCTTAATACAATAGCTTGTTGAATAAAATATCTAAACCTGACCACAAAAAAATGTTTTCTAACTTATTGTTTCTTCATCCAAAATCCATGTACCTACTCAACTTTACAGGCCCAGCCTATTAATTACTATATTTTAATAACAATTTATTCTTGGAACTTTGGGTTCCTGTATTATAAAACTCCCGGAATTTCAGACAATTTTAGGCACAAAATCAGTTACCCCATTAAATATATATTCTGGGACACCCTGGTTGTAGAATGAGTTCATGTGCTGTCAATAAACTAACCTCGATCCGTTGTTTTTTTCCTATTAACGTACGGGCAAATGGTTGCTGCTCTCTTTTGTTAAGGCGTATACTTGAGCGGATTTTTCATATTTGTAGAATTTGAGATGCAATAACTAGTTCGAATATAGTTATTTTAGAACCCTAAAAGTTTATTTGTTTATCTGTTACCATTTTTCTCCTATACGGCTTATCGGATTGAAATTCGGTATTTTCCATCGATTTGTTTGTCTTTAAGGATTGTTCTTTGTATGTGTTCTTAAACTGGTTTTATCACCACAAGTTACTAGATGAGGCAGTAATCGATCATGGGAATACACGTTGGGGTTATACAATTTTGTAAAATAATATTATAGAGTGAGAAAATGACGCGTTTCTCACATTTATCTAGGCGCGGAAATCTTCAATGTTTTTTTAATGTTAAGTTTGAAAGTTTTGCCAATTTATGATGTGGTTATTTGGGTCTAGTATTCACCTTAATGTTCTATTCTGTCTCGCAGACAATATAAGCTCACCTTATCTCGACTAGCAGGCCCTCTGTGGTCAGTAGTTCTAAAACTTATACAATTGACGTTGAAACCCGTCCGTTACAATGTTGTGTTTGCATTCGTCGTGACATTTGGCAAGATGATGACATGATTCTTTTTTGATGTGTTAAAACCAAAAAATAATATTATTTTCTTTGCAAAATGTTGATTGCTATTTCCAGAAAATCGCCACTTGTGACTTGTCGCCACATCAAAATAAGTTTGCATTCCTTTTTCAAAGTTAAAACCTATTCCGTTTAATCACTGTTATTTAAGAACTGGTTTAAATTAGTTTTAAATATAAAACAATAGAAAAATATAATTATTTGCTTGTATTCTAAATGTTATAATAACTTAATGTCATTTATAATGACGGAGTAACCTATGAACGCTTGCAATACCAGATGATTTACCATCACGCGCGTTTCCAACCCTGAGAGATAACGGGTGAAAAGTCTCGTACTTTCATCAGCTCCCATACCCTTAAAAACCGAAACACAGAAATGCGAGCATTACAGCTTAGTGGCAGAAATAGGTATATATTTGACAACGTGCAGCATTACTTTTACCACAGATGGTATAATCAGATTATAACGAAGCCTATTTCCTAGTTAAAAAACATATCGATACCTAATTATATCCTATCTGATCGGACGGTGTTTTTGTTACAAACCTACTGTATACCGACATCTGCACGTTTCCAAATTCTCTCACCTTGAATCTCACAATCATATTAAGGACTTACCTACTACAAAAACTCTCAAGTACGTTTTCAGATTACGAATGACATGTTATATAGTCTACAATCTACATAGTAGTAGGTTTATCATGTTAATTAGATTTTGTTATGATTTTATTTGTTTAAGGTGTACAATACAGTATTTTCATTCATTCATTCATTCATGTTGTTTGCGTTTTAGATAAAATAATAACCCCCGAACACATACTACAAGAGAGTTCTACGTGCTACGTAAGGTGCTATACGTTCCATATGAATAAATAAATAATGTTGGATATGAATACGAATGAAATGTTATCCAGCTATATCAGTCTGTAGATTTATCATGTTTTTTTTTTCTTTTTTTTTACCTACGACCACAGAATACATGATAGTACTACGTGTTACGTAAGGCGCTCGTATAAACGTTTGCAATATAAATAAATAAATAATAATATTTTCACACAGCATCATCTAGCCCCAAACTAAACAGAGTAAGAGTTGGTTTGATTGTAAAATTATACCATTTATCTCTGAAACGGCCTAGCGGATTGTAATGCGGCTTTTGGAATCGATTTGTATGATATCAAAAATCATTAAACCTATCTAAGAACCATTCTTGATGTGGCTACAAGTCACTAGTGGCGCTCTTCTGGCTAGCAAACTACAATTTCAAAAATAATATTTTTTTTTTGCAAATTTTTAAATCCCCCTAAATTCGAATATTAATAACCAATATGTCAACACACAATATTTTTACAACAGTTGTGTAAAATCTCAGTGTTCCTGTTATTAAAATCAGCATACGACGCAGTTGAAAACATGTTTTGCAAAGTGCACCCACGTTTTATTTGCGTCACTCACATCACTTAGAGTAATAATAAGTCTACCATCCACCAAAGCCAAGAGTTCTAAAATCTAGAGCATCCCGGTTACTTCTCTAAGTTTACGTTCACTGCTTTGAGCATTATAAGTGCGCGCTTAAATGTTTTGATAAGAATACTGGTTCAATCGAACTAACATCCTTCGGATAAGAAGTACGGGTAACGCCCACTAGGCCAACACGGCTAACTGTTGGCAGAGTTATTATGAGGCCTAGTTGGCTATTATCCATATTCCATCCCGTCATTATCCATACAAACACATTTCAAAAGTTTTTTTTTATTTGGTAGTGTGGTGAATCTATTAGCGTTCATACTGACTCTATAGCTTGGTTTAGTGCTCTGAAGTTTTTCTCTTGACATTACGAGCTTTCATTATTAGAGTGAGGAAACAAAAATTGCTCTTTAATTGCCAATAAATTTTCATAAATTTGTTGTTCTTGAAAACTATCAAAAGTTTTTACTATAAATTAAATGGGTCAAAAAAATCAGTTGAAAATGAAAATGTTTCAATCCATTTGTTTATTTTTAAAACGCTGGTATTATTAATCTACCACAGTTCACACAAAAGTTACGTTCCTACGTTTCCCCCGAAGATAGTTTTATATACCCACCCGAATACTTTAAACCGTGTTATTAGTTAGGGTAGAATATTAATTCTACCCTACAAGCACCAATGTAATAAATATTTTCAAACTATCAAATTCAGTAAATTCCTTGAAATTGCAATTTACATGTATCAAATTTATTTATAAGTGCTCGTGACTACAATATTTTTATAAATTAATACTCTTATAATGTGAAATACCAAATAAATAAGTTGATTCTCTTTTGTCGCCCAAATTCCCGAAAACATTCTCCTGTTTGTTTTTCTTTTTTAATATCTTGCTAGCCTTTGCTCACGATTTCGCCGGCGTGGTACCCATACAAACGCCGAAATGCCCAAGTAGACTCGGAGATCTTCGCTTGTTTCTTTCGCTCGAACAAAATTAGCTTGTCATGTAGTCAAGACAAATTCGTGGTCGATTCGATTGAACAGGTAACTCATGCTCACTAATAGTTAAGGAATGCTCTGTAACAAACTGAAATGCATCAATATCAAATGTGTTCTCTGAATTCGAGCCAGACCCACCGGGCAGTGCTAAGCGCTTATCGCTTACAAACGGAGTAGTATTTCTGTGAAATAGCTACTTTGAATAATCCCTTGTGAATTTCGAAGCAAGCCACTTTATATTTTAGCCTAGCGCCTGGTTCGTTGGCCGAGCTTACAAAGGTTTTTTTGCATGAAATAAACAAACAACCGTAAGATATAATCTACGCTTCATGTAAACGGAACCATTTAAACTGATAATTTGTTAAATAGACTACAAAAGGTATAACCGCCAAACCATGTATGAACAGGTCCATTGGGATTTGGATAATATAATAGAACAGTTTGTATCTAATAATAACCCGACCTTTCAGTCCTAATAAAAATAATTATATAAGTCGTTAAAGTTGAATCCATTTTTGGATTGTTTGGTGGAAAACGGCTATTATACATGAACAAGATTAGAGATAATCTTAGTTCCTCATAAAAAATTTAAGCCGTTGTTTAGTATTTTGCTTGATTCTGTTACAAATGACGAATACCTATCAGAAAGAGACAACACATTGTTTAGTTAATCAACTGATAAACTGTTGTCTAGTTATAAGCAAGCATATTTTAACAAAATCTAAAAATGCCTGGCGTCTATTTTAATCATCGATTGCAACGAAAGTGACTTGTGGCGATAAAACTCAAATCAAACACCCAAAACACCGCATTCTAAGCAGATAAGCAATTTCATAGATAAATCGTAACAGACAAACATACATACAAATTAAAAATCTTTTAGGGTAAACGCATTTACGCTCTCCTTACATGGCTACATACAAACGAAAAACCTCTTAGGGTAAACACGTAGCTACACACAACGAAAAAACCTTTTAGGGTAAACTCATATACACACTCGTTATGTGGAGTGCGTATATGCGTTACCTAAAAAAGACGCTCATTATTTGAAATTATATAAAATGCCACGCTATTATAAATTAAATTTTATTTAGTACTATTATATGAAACAACTACCCGTGGATTCACTCTAAGCATGTGAAACTTGATAACGCAATCTGACTGACAAAGTCGTGTATAACGTATTAGGTATAACGTTATACCTAATTATAATTGATGGTAACGTAATATGCTGGAAAATTGGGTTGTTTGCAACTTTACCTGATGCTAATTTATCGTTGGGATTTAGGAGTTAAACAACCTCTTATACCCTGATCACATATGCTCGCTCCTTATATACGGTTTATTACGGTAACATGACATTTAGAATGCAAACTAAGTTTTATACAAAATTTTAAAACTCGTGAACGATGGCACATGCCTAGAATTGGCGGTTCTAGGGCATGCCGGTTTCGTCACGATGTTATCTTTCGCCATTTTGAGCACGTGTTGATGCGCACTCAATTTATTTGGAATGGAAAATTCCATTGAGACCTTCGATTATAGATTAACCAGAAGTCGCGTCTCATAGATACAATACGAAGTGATTCTTGCCACCCACAAAATCTTGCTACTCGTATATGTACTTCCGAATGTATCTCAAATTTTTCTTGTGATATGTAACGTAGTTAGACTAATGTCAGAAGTGGTGATAGATAATGTAGTACGATTCATACAATGTACAGAGACTGGCTACGATAAAGGAGTTCCAGGAGAAATTATAGTGGCGCGCGCGACGCGCCTTCTGGTTTATCTATATTCTAAGATTGATGTCAAGTCGAGGTGACCCACTAGACTAACACGGCTCTACATTATATTTTGTAACTCCTTTTACTAAGCTGACTGGTTTAATTTTTAATTCCAGTTCATTTCAAGAGTACCTAATGTGTTCGGAGGCGACGGTACAAAGGTCCTGCGGCGATGAGGCAGCTTTGTTCACCAGCGCGTTCCTCAAGCGAATGGCTTCAAACATTATAAAGGTAAATATCTACGCACAAATAACTCTGTACTAAGCTAGGGCAAAGGCTAGCGTGTTTTACCGACATTTTTCATAAAAATTGTCATATAAAAGTTATGATTTTGAAAGGGGCGAAAGCGACAATAGTTTTTGATATTTTGGCTCCTTTCTCAAAAAGTCTTTCAAATGTGATATATTTTTTTTTACCCCCTATGCCCTTCCATATCTTAAAAACCACTTAACTTATTCAAACACTGCCTGAAATCTCTAAACATTTTTTTTTCATGAAGATATTATTACCCATACGAAAGTCAAATTGTCTCTGAGGCCAATTAAATAGACTAACAAAATGCCGCTGTCCCTGAAACGTTTCTTTTCAAGGGTTGTTTTTACTTCCCAACAAATTTAAGGGGAAATACGTAAACATGTTGCCAAAGCAAAAACAAGTGATATTTTTCAAAGTTGCGTACTTTATTATTTGTTTGATAGGATTACGAGTTCCCTGATCACAAGAAGAAAAGCGTGGATTACATGTATAAGGTTTTAATCGAAATAAAAAAAAACTGAAAAACTTTTCTCAGTGCATAGACCAAAACAGACTTCCAAATTTCAGGACTAGCACTTTAAGGGAGTGCGTTGATTGTCTGTCAATCTTGCAACGATTTTATGTCATTAATTTAGTAGAAGATCGCATTTAAGCTGTTTTGGCCTTGTGGGCGGTACCCAGACTTCTGTTCCAGAGGTCGTGGGTTCGAACCCGGTCGTACAAAAATGGATATTCCACTTGAAAAAAATATGTGCGCATTAACACGTGCTCAAAACGGTGATGGAAAACATCGTGAGCAAACCGGCATGTCCTTAAACCATAAAGTCAAAGGGATGTGTCAACAGTTGTTTCAATAAACAGCAATGGGCTTGCAACCTGTCACGTGCAATGCTAACTATTTACAAAAATGCGTGCATATGCCAGATATAATGTTTGGACGTGCCTCTGACTACCCCTTACTTGGTATCGTATCCAGCATTATTTACTTATTTTATTTAATAAGTTTTACTGTTTTTACTGTTTTTATGTCTTGAATAAAAGCTTAGGAAAAGTAAAAATCTGTTCTTTTTATAGCTTTTAGATTCAGACAAAAAATTGTCGTAGATTTTCAGGTTCCGAGAAAAATCGGACACATGTGGTCTCGATTGGGTCCGTGCCTGCAATATTGCCCAATTGAGATTTCGGCTATTTGGGAGATAACTTTTGGCATTCTTTCAAATTGTTAACATTGCCCTAAATTCGCCGGCACTCGTGACCGGCCACTCGAAACTATGGCAAAAGCCGTCAGCCATTTTTTATGGAATGGAAAAGCTTTTGATTGTATGAAATCGAATAAAGCTTGCCCATTTTCACCAGGTATAAGTTATTATACCTGGTGATGGAATGCGTACTTCTTGCGAAACGCGGGCATGTACCTAATGTAATGTTTGCACGTGCCTCTGACTACCCCCTACTTGGTATCCTCAAAGATCTACCACTGAATATGTATCTGAGGATGTCCACCATGAGGAAGACAGTCGTGAGCGTGTTTGTTTGTTTGTTTATAAATTATTTTTTTATTTATCACCGAGCACCGGATATGCTTTAATTAGACACTGGAAAGTAGTCAACGTTTTTTTTAAATTTACAGATCCCTAAAATTTATGGAAATGCACTATAGATACCTATACTCTATTTTAGTGTTAACACACTAGCGACTGTATTCCCCACGATATACATACTTAGTCTGTAGATCTTTGAGGATACCATGTAGGGGGTAGTGAGAGGCACGTCCAAAGATAAAATTTTGGCGCGTGCCCGCGTTTTTGCATTCCACGTGACACGTTACAAGCTGACGCAGTTTATTGAAAAAAAACCTTTACCTTCACCGTTTTAAGCACGTGTTAATGCGCACACCCTATATTATTATTTTAATATCTAAACAAAGAAAATAGTTTGTCCTGACTGACTGACTAACTGTAACTGTAAGATCAGTTACAGTTAGTAACGCACACCCAAAACTACTAAGCCTTGGATGCAGAAATTTGGAATATAGGTTTATTTAATAACGTAAGCATTCGCTAAGAATCAAAGTTTTTATGGGAGTCTCGGTTTTCTAAAGGTAGGAACTTGAAAATTGGAATTGTAGATACTTATCATAAAATAAATAGTGGCGTGTGTCCGAAAACAGGTCGAGAGAAGCTCATTTTGTATAGGCAATAATTTGTACCTCAATAAAGTAGATATATATATTTACTATATTTTAGGAAAACCTGATTCTAAAGTTGCTAAAATGTTAAATAAATAAAGATTTAAAAAACATAGTGAAGTGTTTCAAGATAAAAAGCATTTTAAGGGGGGGAAATTTTGTAATTGAGTATATTTTAAACACTACGCGCGTTCTAAGCCGCTCGCAACAGCTAGTACATAAAATACAATTAAATATTATTCGGATTTAGCAAAATTAAATGTTTTCCGATTTATTTTTTAAGGTTTTAATTTTACCATTTTAGTTCACTTATTTCAGTCCTGAAGTTTCCAATAATCTTCTATACCATTATTTGTACTAATAAGGCAAATTAGTACAAAGTTTGCCTTTTAAGATATCATTAACACTCAACTATCATATTGCCTTATTTTTGTGTGATTATTTATGGAAAATATAATACACAAACACACGCAAAAGCACAGATAGATAGATAGATAGATAGATAAACTCTTTATTGCACACCAAAGTAAAGTACAAAAACACACGAATTAACGAAAAAAGAAAATAAGAGGTACAATGGGCGGTCTTATCGCTTAAAGCGATCTCTTCCAGACAACCTTTGGATGGACAGGATAAAATGGAATCAAAAGACGAACAATATCACAGAATAATAAAAAATCTGATATTTGGAGATAAAGATATGTGATTTAGTGTTATTTCATTAATTCATGATTAGGCGGTCCAGAAGTTACTTAGCTTCAGAGTAAGTAGTGAGTAGCTTAACTCGAGTGCTTCCCAGAATTCGTTTATCTCTTCAGTCGGCTTTAGAAAAGCCTGAACGCTTGAACGGAGATTTAACGGTTACTTGAACTTTAAGCGATATTTCCGACTAACACTTTCCAGGCCACAAAACCGAACAAATAATTGCTTTCTTACTGTATATGATCTTACAGCATAATATACAAAAGTGATACACATAAAAGCGTTTTATGTGTCCTAAAACTTACGTTAAGGCTGTGCGTCTGTTGTTTACGCAACGACATTATGGATTTAGATAATACTAGCCTCTGCCCACGGCTTTTCCCGCGTTTACCTGAATGAATAGTAGCCCATGTGTTATTCAAGGTTATAATATAATAATAATAATAATAATAATGCCGGTCATTTTTCACACAGCATCATCTAGCTCCAAAGTAAGCAGAGCTTGTGTTATGGGAACTACATGACTGATATACTACTTAAATACGTTTTTTTAAATACATACATAAAAAACACTCAGAACCCGAGACATATATTTGCATATGCAAACATTTGTCCCGCGGCGGGAATCGAACCCGCAACCTTCTGCGTCTCAGGCGGGCCTTCGCCCACTGCGCCACAGAGGTTTTCTGTACCTGTTTCAGATTTCATACAAATTAATCTATTGCAAATATTATTAGCGACAGACATCTAAACACCCAAAGATTCGCATTTATAAATACCTATTACTAGGATCGGATATTATAATTATTTTATTCGAAAAATTATATATTTGTTTTTGTATGACAATGCAATAATTGTTTTCTGTTTTCAGAGCTTCTGTCTTGAATACCGGGGGCAAGAATGCGGCCTACCAGACGACGCAAATATCACCAAAAATAGCTTAACCCTTTTAAGTATTGCAGGTTTTGTACACTTAATAGTAAACAATGTAAAACAAACGTAAATAGGTCGTATCTGAAAAAAATATGTGGATAGTGTGTTTGGGCCTAGTCCTAGATAAACGTGTATTGATGATAATATTACTAAATTGATACGTAGTAGTCAATTATACCTAATGAGTTACCAAACTAAGGTTTCTTTGTGAGTTCCCTTGTTAAGAAATAATGAGGGTAGATTTATGTAATCCAATTCTATTAGGAATTTGGTTTTACCTGACAAGACCTTTTGAAAAGCTTTTCAATAAACGAGAATCTGTGGCTCATAGGTTCATTTTTAGCTCATAGCCTTTTATACTTGCTCATCAATATGATATTAAACAGTTTCGTTACTAGTTTTAAAATGAATACAGTGTTGCCATGTGTAGCAGTTTTGAAATTAAAACACTTTGTGGTGCCAGTATCTGGTTCCTACTGTGTGGGTATATATGTGTACTGGGTTTTTGGGTAATGAATGCAGAAAAACAGTTCCTAGGTTATTTATCTTATTCTTTAGTGTGGTGTCAAATAGCTGTTCAGTTATATAATAATTAGAAGTCATTTTAATTCAACGAAACTAAATAAAATACAAATCATAAATAGATTGAGCCGAATACCTAGTAATTTGAAAACATTTTAATTTAATATACGGATGATTAGATGACTTTTCGTAACATATTTAGAAGATTAACTTTAGAACTTGCAAATATGATAAAACCACGCAAAGTATGCGTGGTGTTCTGATTGTAGGTGTCCTACAAAAATCAATAAACGT
This sequence comes from Perizoma affinitatum, assembly GCA_961405105.1. Lineage (NCBI taxonomy): Eukaryota > Metazoa > Arthropoda > Insecta > Lepidoptera > Geometridae > Perizoma > Perizoma affinitatum. The sequence goes on from OY560199.1 coordinate 6,210,843, forward strand.
TATAAAATGGACGAAAAACATCTTTTCTACTATTTCAGAAATTTTTATTCCAATTTAATATTCAAATTTTATCAATCTCTATTATTATATTCAACTATGTTAGTATTTATACATTTCTAGCAAAAATTGCTCAATTGATCCTACAGCCGAACAACCTGTCAAGCTATTACTTTATGAATGTATAGTGAAATTATTTACAGGGCAGCTCAGCATATTCTGTGATACTCGGAAAGCAGTTAACCAATTGTATTATCAAAAAAATATTATGTTATAAAATGTTTAATTGCCTCTAGACGGGTACGATAGGAGTTTGCGCAAAATATTGGTGCCCTAAGGGGAATGCTTCAAAATCGGCTACCTAAACCGATTGCTAGTTAATAGTGAGTTAGTTAACTATGAGTTAGTATCCAAACTGGTATCCGGAATGTATAAACCACCCGAATTCCTCTGACTCTTGCAGCCAAGGTCTAGAAGCACGGAAGTGCACAATTGTAAATATTGCACTTTTGAATCAATGAATATAATGAAACTAGTCTAGTTTATATAAAATACCACTCTGCTATTCCTGTCGCATAATATGTTTAAATCAAAATTAATTATTGGTTTTTAATAGTTCTGCCATCGTGAAATAAGATTGATGTTTCATGAAAATATTGTATATAAAATATTTATATTTTAAATAAGAAGAGTACGAGGGGTGCCCTAAAACTTTCCGGAATGAATAAGAAAAAAATACTATGAATAGCCAAAAAATAATTTATTGTTTCTCAATATAACCTCCGTTAACGTGAAAAATGTTTTTTTCATACGAATAAACCAATTTGAAATCAATTATGCCACTTCTCCGTGGTGACTTCAGAAAAAAATTTTACATACTCTTCGACGGCCTCTTCTGGTGATGAAAAACACCACTTGCATTATATGCATCTTTCTTTCTTTGTAAATCATACTACGAAAATTTTCACGAGTCAAATCCATGGTGATGAAACACGCATTTTTTAAAATGACGCAACACAATATACAAACTGTTTGCTACATCCAAAGAGCTCGATTTTCAAATATTGTAATTACTTTTTAAATATTGTTTATGTGAGTGGCCAGTTCCGGAATCATAGTGCGCCCTATGTATACCCAAATGTATTTTGTATGAAATAAAACTTATAATTTAATTTAGCAATGCCTAGCATGTTAGATTGTACATAGTTATAGAGCTTTTAAATATTACTATAAATTGGATACTTCTTAGTGGTTTGTATCACTTTACGTGTGTTACAAAACTGATTTGCTAACATAGACGAAATTAAAAGATAAATAGCCTATTTTGGATAAATAATCTTGTTTCGTCTGTGTTTTTTTTTCAAAAAGCCTCGTTATAAGGTAATTTTAAATGAACACTTAAATAATAATTAATTCTTAAAAGCTAAAGTTTTTAATAATGAATACAACACTTAGTTTGACAGATAAAGTAAAAATAAGTATGTGTACATTTTTGAGAACTGTCAATAGATTACACCAGTAACTTTCATACACTATACGCAGTGCCAGCGGTGGTAAAATTAAAAAAAAATCATTTTTCTGCTTATAATAAGTACCTTACAATAAGGTACGCGCACTCTATTCTACCAATGTTTATGTTGTTTAACTGTTATTAGTGAATCCGTATCCATTAGATAAAAAGTGTAAAAGACATAGTCAAGAGATTATTGGATGAAAAATAAAATGAAAAATATATATAAATATTACTATGTACTCTTGAGTTTTTTTTACCTCTCGTGTTAAAATAGTCATGTACAATCTCAAAACGAGAGTATTCTCGAAATAGATATCGCAATTGAAGACCCAGTGCTGTTTTTAATTTGAGTTCAGATTTATTTTGTCTTCTGATAAGCTTCGTAAGAGTTGGTCTAAATAAGCGACCACATTATAACATTTGCTCTAAAAGCGGGTTCTTTTGACTACCTCTGTGGCGCAGTGGGCGAAAGCGAAAGCAGCTGAAAATAAAAATTGGCACAAATAAAATATGTGACTACATTTTTGTGCCGGTTGACGTAGAGACTAGGACAATGGGGGGAAAGTACAAAGTTTTAAAAAGTTAACAATTCTTTCGGTCCTTTGACGTTGATGGTGACAAGAGGGCTGACTCTTTCCTGGCTCAAAGAATTGTTTTGGCCATTTAGTTAGGGAATGCCGCCAGGGCTCTTGACACCTTGCGCATTCACAAAATTAATTATATAGTGAATTTTTAGTTAAGTTTACGTTTTCCGTTGTTATTTCAGTTGTAAAATTATTGTTGTAAATAATATCATGCTAATGAATATTATGCTCAGATACATAATATTTTAAAACTTCGTCGTGTGTCATAATGTCTGTGATCTGACCTAATGTAGGATGTAGTATATTAGGCTAAAAAAGGGCCGATAGTGAAAGGATTCAGTGGATCCATAGTCTCCTTTCATGCACTTTACTTTTTCCAATAATAAAGTTGAAAATTCAAGTTTATTTGCCATCCATTGATTGATTAAAAATTGAAACGAAAAACTAGACCGGCGACCCGTGCTGTGATCCGCTTTTTTAGGGATTTTCTTTTTCCATATAAGCCAGACCAACAAATCCGTCTATTGGTTTTTGTTATTTTCAAATAACTTGCTAATTCGTAACGAACGACGCAACAGAACTTATATTTAACATTTTTGATCTTTGATTTTTTGATCATTAAAAGAAAATTATGAATGTTTTTCTTTACTTTCAATTGATCGGTTCACTGACCAATGTAGAGTGACCAACGCCGGTGTTAGAAGGTAGAAGAAGAATTGATTTCTAAACTGACACTGAAAAGTCGAAGGAAAATATAAACATCGCGAAGACACCGGAATGCCTTGATATGTGCCATCGGCGATTTGCTCGTAACCTGTCACTTGGAATGCTATGTATACATGTAGAACTTAGGCATATTCCACATAATTATGATACCCATTACAATGTTTAGGCGTGTCTTTGACGTACTCTTCATTACATTATCTGTGTATATATTGTGAGCATGGCCACCAACTGGATTTACTAAAACCTGTAGGTTCCTAGCATAAAATGCTTGCTCAATCTCGAACGAGCCATAGAAAATTAATGGATTTCTTAGCAAACCACTAGATAGATGAAGCTTCGAGCAAAAAACATTTCCAACGACAAAAATGTGCAACCGTAGATCGCAGAAAGTCGGTCAGATCGAGTCCAACCAAAAAGTTTCCACTTCAGATGTTGGAACAAAAAACAGCGAGGTATCATTGTCTCTTTGTTGGTTGACGATAGCAACTTTACCGAAGGTTTAATACGGGCTTTCATTTTAAAATAAAAAAAAGGTTGATTCCAGTTTTTTAAATACATTAATATATGTTTCTCTTGACCGAAAAAGCGTTTATGATCGAATTTCGTACGTAGTAAGAATTATACAAATATTTATTTAACAAATGAAGGTAGTCGACGATTTTAGTTTTTATGCTCGAAAATGTTCTAGGTACCTTGGTTTTTTTTTCTAGTAAATTCTAGGTATTTATTATTAAATTCTTAAAAACTTTACCAAAGTCAAAGTCAATAGGTTTTGGTTTTTTATTAGCATAACAAACACATCCAAACTATAACATTAATTATATTAGTAGGATATATGTATGCCTTCCGTAAAAATTATTCGTATACCGTACAAAAATCAGTTCTACATTTATCAGTATCAATATGCTCATACACATTATTCACAATCGTACACATCAATATTTATTGGTCCTAACAACGTTGCCTCCGGGTATATGCTGGGGTTAACATATTCAGCGGCTGAGCAATCTATCGTCTGATCGATATAAATGTAAATATTATAGGCATTCTAGCTTACCTCACATCCCACAGTCACATATACAGTGTATAGTCCAGACCCCGCACTAGGATCCCCTGTATGGTAAGTATCAAGAACTACTAGTAACATGGTACCACAATAACCAGACTCAGAACTAATGCAACATACAAACAGTAAAGAAATTGAAAAAAGAAATCCGTACCTGGAATCGAACCCGCAACATAGTCGGTTAAGAGTTGCGGTCTTGCGTCTCAGCCGGACACTCATCCGCCTCGCATAAGTACACATATAAAAGCCAGCTATAGGTAAGTAGGTATGTATCACGCAACAGTTCGAACGTGACTATTAACCAGAGACTTCGATGCATTGCGGCTTGTGGATTCTGGTAAAGCCAAGTTCTAATTACAAGATTCGAAGTAATCGGAAACATCTCGTTTTCCGTGTATAATGACAAAGTATTGACAGTTTTTAACGTAAGGAACCCGTATATGCATTTGACGTACGAGGTTGTTTGTATTTTGTTTACGTATCATCCCCAAAACGGCTTATCCGCGTATTGTTATGTCTTAAAGCAACGATTTAGATAGGTTTTACTAGGAGGCGTTGCAATAGACGATGGAAAACACGTCAAGGAGTTGTAAAATTTTACAGAAATATGTTGTTCAAGAACACAGAGAGAAAAACATATGACATGTATGAAAGTGAGCTTTACTCTAATAAATGTTTCTTCCAGACAACCTTCGTGTTTATAGACAGGTGATTACAGACTAATACAGAATTGTTTAAATACGAAACGAGCAAAACATTAAACAAACTTTCAACATCTTAAAAAATACCTACTTACAAAACATATAATTATATAACTTGATCAAGACTCAGGTTCACGGTAGACATAAAAAAAAAATGAACTAAACACGCAGAATAAGCGAGCGATCGGGTGATGATGGAATAATTATGAGCCTATTTCATCATCACTCGAACACAATTCTTAAAAAAGGGTTAGTTCCATTTACTAGCTACCGTGTTAAGGGTGGTGTTGTTGGTCCCGCGCACTCTGCTCCTCGTCGAGGCCCTTTTCTTGCGCAAACAAATATACCTACAGGCAACTGACGTAGCTTGTAAAAAGAATTAATGACAAAAACTAATTAATTCTGTACATTTTGGCACACCTCATGGGCTAACAGGTTGTTTGACTGAAAAAATTGAAGCATAAATAGCTCTAGCTCCTGAACTATAAAAATCGTAGAACATTCACGGGGGTTATTCGGGTACGGGGTCCCCCACCCCTTTACTCCTTTTGCTCCTAGTGCTTGAATCATCCTGTATAAATATATACCTATCAGATGTAATCTAGAGAGATAGGTAAACTTATAACTTAGCATTGCCATTCAGCGTGGCAATGCAGCCAGCATTTTAGGAATTCTTCCGTCTGGTAGTGATCTTGATAAGTTATAGATATATATATATAGATCGTTTGCAACGGTCTTTAGATAGATAACTATTTCATCTGTATTTATGGCGAACTCATTAAACTACAAAATTATTTAATGTATGTTTCTCTCCATTCTGAAAGAAAGTGAGGGGGCAGGTTCGTTAGTTCATCGAGTCACTGGAACTTTCTAGGTTTCCGGTTGTTCTTCGCTCTATTTATGACGTCACTTCAGAAGTTTTCCAGGAATTCAGTTACGAACTTGAAGCAGCGCTTTGAGCATCAAGACGAGCCCGTCTTAAAGCATGATTCGAAATGCATATTTGATGCAGATAGTTTGTATATTACCAATAAGATTTAAATCAGCTTGAATGTCTAATTGATATTCTATGTATTGGTTGCGCGTATAAATCTCTCGTCATTGAGGGGTGTCTTTCGATCTTGTCAAATAAAAAAATAAAATCTATAAACAATGTGCACTTTAATTATGATGGTATAGCTATATAATAGATGTATATAATATAATTATTAATTATTGACAAGAGAGCTGGCTCTTATCTGGGTCAACGCATTAACATTGCCATTCAGCGTGGCAATGCGGCCAGTATTTTGGGAACGCTTTCGTCTGGTAGTGATCTGGATCAGTTGAGCTATCTATAGATCGTTTGCAACAGTATTTAGATAGCCAGCTGTTTCATCTGTATTTTTTGTATATACCTACTTGTACATAGTTGTATGAATAAATGTTATTATATTTTATATAATTATAAAAGTAGTAGGTAGCTTAAATTATTGAGAACTGTGAGACGTAACATTTTTACAGAGGGTAGGTGTGATATTATTTTCGAGTTTACCAAGTCGGTACTGGAACTGTATTCTTCTCTAACGGTATTATCGCGTTGGTTGTTTCATATTGTTGAATTACGTCACATAAGGTAAGAAAAATAACACTTTTCAGCTCGGGGTGAGCTGAAAAGTGAGCCCTTAAACTTTTCAGTTGCACTGCAATCGATTATTGAATAATCTACTTTCATTAGGATTCAATGCTGATTTCTCAGAGGAAGCGATCCGCTGGCTTACAAGTTAGGGGTTTGAGTAGAATTTTTAAGTTTTGCATCTCAGATGAGCGTCGAAGCTTTAATTTCCAACTCCGTAGCCGTTTCAATTCCTTTTTATTTTGTATGTTTATTTTGTTTGTTTGTCTGTTACCATTTATCTCCAAAGCGGATTATCTGATTGAAATGCAATTAATTTGTGTGATTTCAAGGATGGATCTTTAATAAATAGGTTTTCCATAAAACCACACAAATGCAATTGAAGGTGGAAAAGCTTTGGGGCTTTTTATATTTTGCAAAAAATTACTTGTTTGGATAGCTTATGGTACCACATGTAGCTATTATGCCTGTCAACCTTGGGGCTAGATGATGCTGGATGAAAATGTCAAGGATTATTATAATTATATTATGAAATATACGTTTAAAGTTTTGAGGATTCCGCAGTCAAATGGCGAAAAAGGAACCCTTATAGTTCGTCATGTCCGTCTGTCTGTATGTCTTTCAGTTCTTCTTTGTGTAACACCACAGATATTATAATACTAGTAACATTGATGCCTTGCCCTCGAGATACAATTTGGTATACAGATGTTCTCCAAACCAAAAAACGAAAGCAAAATAAAAACTTATAGGAGTAACATTTTCGAGCACCCCTATTACATGTTAAATGGAAGATGTATTTTTTATCACTTCACATTCCCATGTGGAATATGTCTGACAAAAATCTGTGAGGTTACTTCAAACATTTTTAAGACATCGTGCAGTAAATTTAATTTAAAAAGAAAAAATTCTAAATTGATGTCACTCCCTTCTAACTTTTTACCTTGTGTCCTAGAAGTATGAAACAAATTTTAGCGAGTAGCATTTGATAGGAACTTTCAATTGAAATTACCGATTCCCAATGTTAATTTTAGGATTTATAAGGCAACTTCGGGACACTAACTTAGTGTGTCTGGATACTCAATACATTTATTGCTTTCACTTGTTAACAGTGCATAAGAATGCGCAAGTGTACCCATAATCTTGGCAGACAAGGCGTCATGAAAGAACACAGTGGTGGTTTTAGCCGATAGGTGGAAGTCCGGCATAACTACGGGTAGGCGATCGCGGGGGCGACAGAAGAGTGTCCATGATGGATTTCATCCCTTAAAAAAAGAGACAAAAGGGTGGCAGACCCAGGTTTTTTACCAACAATATCTACGTAGGTAGGTACTTGCATTTTCGAAATAGTTGATTTTAAGCTTACCTTTTATATCTATATAATGTTAAGGTCTTAGGTATAAGTAAATTATTTAGTTATTGTAGTAAATCGTCTTGGGAACATTAAATTATACACTTAATATAAAGTTCCCAAAATGTGCGTACCTGACATGATTCATGACTAGATAAAAGCCACTAAGGCAAACGTTTGGCACATTCAAGTTACATAGCCATACGGTACCTAACAATTGATTAGGTAGAAAGACCCCGGTGCAACCTCACCCATTAATACGCCCTGGTGATTGTTCCTCGCAGGTTATTGCCAATCTAGAGATACCTTTGGACGATTTGTTACGTTCATAAATCCAGTAAAGCAGCGATGTAAAGGCTCGGTCAAACTGACGCGGTGGCGATGGAGAAGTTGCCCCATAACTCCTAAAGTAGTGCTATATTGGTTTTCTCGTCTCTTAAAAAATAATCTCAATAAAGTTGGGCAAGCATTATTTAATAAAACAACATTAAATAATGCTTGCCCAACTTTATTGAAACCTCATAGAGTAAGTTTAATTAGAGACCTTCGGACACTTGACTTCAATACTTGGTATTCACAAGCAGTTTTAAATTCATTAAAACCTCAAACTTTCAACTATAACGTAAGTCTCGAATCTTTATAAAGGTTTACTGCACGTGACTCTCCCCAGTTTTTGATACACACATCCGAAAAATCTTAGCAAACCGTGGTTTCATTTTTATATATATTTAGCAACCCCTATGAGGAGATAAGGAGAGGACCTCAATGTCAACCCCCTATGTATATGTAATATGCCATGGCATCTTTGTCTTTATAAACAGCCTGTGTGCATTTCTGTTTCAGTTACATGTTCTAACGAATATATTGTTTATAACCATGCCACTATCCTAACTTGTAAAATTTGTTGTTTTTTTATGTCGTGCTAAATAAATGTATATTTTATTTCTTCCTAGAAGTCCATTGTCTCCCCTCACGAGTGCCAGTACCTCGGGATACCTCCTACCGCCGACTTCTCGCAACCTTTAAGATGTCATCGGTCCATCGGGCGGGTGGTGTCCATAAATTCCGTCATCCGGTTTATCGTCGCTATTCCATTTTATTTGGATTTACACGCCATTTTTTATAGTGGTTTTACATCGTTTCCTCGCGCGCGACTTTGCCTAGAAGAATCAGTCAGCAAACTGCTGGTTTGTTTCGATGATCTTTCATTTGTTTAAAGACAATCGAACGATACCCCGTAACATGTCACAAATGCGGGCCCGACTTTGTCTAACGAAACCAGAAATTACAGATGCGGATGCTATAGATTTTCTGTATTAATTTCCATGGCAGTTACCGCAAAATGAATTCTGTTGCCGAAACTACTTTGTCGTGTGTACTCAGTGAAAAGCTTCTTAGAAAACTTCATGCTATCTATTTCATTTTTGCAACAATATTGCCCAGAGACTTATAAACTTGAAACAACTTCAGACGAGAGATTGTAGCTTCTAGTAGTTTTCGAGGTGTAGACTCGTTTTGTAACCTATACCTACTTGGGTAAGTTATAATTTGAAATTTCAGAATTTGATGTTATTGTTTATGTTTTTTACCCGACATGCAAGGTGCATTATATATGGTGAGATTCTTAATAATAATAATAATAATGCCGCACATTTTTCATACAACGTAGTATAATACAAGCTCTGCTTAGTAGCCCCAAACTAATCAAAGCTTGTATTATTGGAACTACGTGACTGATACACAACATATATAATTTTTTTTATAAATACATACATACTATACATGAAAACACCCAGAGCCGAGACAATTATTTGCAGGTCATACAAACATTTGTCCCGCGGCGGGAATTGAACCCGCAACCTTCTGCGTCTCAGGCGGACCTTCGCCCACTGCGCTACAGAGGTCGTCAGTTCGTTTGTTAGTGTAATTTGTGTGATACCATTTTTCCGTAGATCTTTGAGGATACCAGTGATAGTAATAGAGGATATTCAGTGGCCAAACATTATTATTATTAAGGACACATGCCCTTATTTTGTAGTTAGCATTAATTTATTTATGTATTTATTTATTTAATATGGCACACAAAACAGAATACAGTCAAACACAAAACTAGAATAAATTAAAAACAAAAATTTAGATCTAGACAATATCCAAAACATGTGTACACATCATACTTATATTTAACACAGCAGAATATAAAACTATACCAGGTAAGTAGCTATATATATATAGTAGCTATATATGAAATAATACATAAGTGCAAGCTAGTCTTTTGCTAGAGCAGCTAAGATTTCCTTTTTAAACTTGAACATATTATTATTTAATTAATTAGATACAATCATTCCAAAAACGAAATACGAAATAACGTTCTCCCAAACAACTAGAAAAAACAAAACTTCTTCCATTCAACAACTCGGAAATGACAAAAAGCTACGCTGATGACGTACCACCAAACTAAAAAAGCGAGAGCAGTTCCTGAATTAGCCAGCTTCCTTGCAAAAGTTAACTCATTTCCGCGGTTGCTCCTTTTGTTGCGTGAGGCCGGACGGAACGTGCGAGTCTCGTATTTACTCTCTTATTTAGTAGCATATCACAAGAATAGCTAATCTAACGTGCAAACACACGTTATCTAAAATAAATAGTGCTAGTACCAAAATGGAGGAAAAAAGGCAGGATGGAGGGCAAAAGATTACTTTGTCGCTCTCCTACCTACGCGATGGTCAGACCTTATCAAGTCCGTCAGCCAATTCACCGAATGCTCTCGCAACGCGACTAATACAGTTGTATGGAGGCCACAAAAACCGCTACTCAAAAATCAAGACCACTCTGCCAAGAGTGCTCAACTATGAAGAAGTGCCATAATATTTGGCCCTATATAATATTTGATCAGAAAGTCTCCTTACAAATTAAGTAGAAAACGTCCTAGTTAAATTGTTTCAAACGTGGAATGTCTAAAGGTCCGGTCAAATTGACGCGGTAGTGATCAATAAATTCACGCGAAATTTAAGAACCATTTCTCCTACAAAGTAAAATTTTAAATAGTCGGTTACTTGCAAACCGTGGGCATTTGCCAAATATAATGTTTGGATTGGACGTGCTATCCCATATATCCTCTACGATCTTCGCAAAGTAAGTATGTTTGGATATCTATATATCCATTATGTTTGTTTTTTTTCTTGTTTATCTGAATACAACATTTTGTTTTGATCCGCTCTAAACTGAGTCAGAAATCGGAGGGGACAGACGGTCAAGCGGAAGGATATAATGTGTTCCGCTTTCGCTATTTGGCTTCGGTATCCTAAAAGACCATCTACGCTATGAGACAAAAAAAAAAGTTAAATTTTGGCTGTTGCAGACCCAGCTAGCCGGTTGCTACGGCCGTAGCTTTCGCACGAACCAACTACCTTGATTCAGCTATGGTACTAAATTTCCTGTCTGTAATTAGGTTTGCAAATATTTTTGTTTGTCCCGCGTTAATATATCTTTCATGGCTGTCTGAGTGACCCATGTAACGTGTGACTAACGTCTAGCAATTATAAATTACGTGAAAATAATGACTAGGAAAAGGAATGTTCCTTTTTCTAACACCTAAATGCTTAGGTAGTTCTACTTACTCTTTATATCTGTTACGTAGAGAGCCCGTTTATGCGTTGTCCATTAGAAGCTGTTTGTTTGTATGTTACCATTTATCTTCGCCACGCCTTAGGTATCAGATAATAATGCAGGGTTTTGCTATCGATGTGTATGTCTTTAAAGATGGTTCCTAGATAGATTTTATGGACACGAGTCATTAGAGGGCGTGACAAAGACGATAGAAACGACTTCGGTTATCACAAAATTTTACTAATTAACTTTTATTTAATCATTTTTGTTTCGTTTAATATTTATTTATCTCATTTATTAATGTAGAGAGGTGTATTGCAGTTTCAGCCTGAGGCAAGCCGAGAGCCAGGGTTTAATGGGGCTCTGCGGTGTCGCCACGCACTGAACACTTCCCACAAAGTGCATTTGCGAGATTATTATTATTATTAATAAAGCATGCCATACGCAGACGTGGTAAACTACACCATGATATCAAAAACTCTAACCCCAATGCGAATGGTAGAGCTTCAGAACGAACTCTTTGGGAGAATCGATGAGTTTCATGGTAAAAGTTGTTTATGAAGATAAGGTTTTACGACGATCGCCGTAGTCCGTATCTCGATATCAAATAAAAAATGACGATTGGCGTGTGCAGCTGCGAATGGCATTCAACACTGCATGCCCTAGATACAACATGTATTCAAAGTCGAAGATAAAATCGAACAGTAGAAATAGCATTTATACACTCACTGAATGTAATAAATAATAAAGAATAATAAGAATAAGAATATATTTATTTGACACACACACACACAACATTACAAGACTTATTACCTACATGGAACAAATAATCTAGAAGCCTAGGTACTACTACATAAATAAAAGTAAAGTATAAAATAATTTGAAGATTACAGATAATCACGGTGTGTAGTCTATATAATATGTTTGTTTATAGCTACGCCTCTAATAAATCGAATTTTCCCCGACACGAAAATAAACCTAAAAAAACATGTTTCACAATTCCACAGCTATTGAAAATAATGATACAGATTTTTTATTCAGAAAGCCTTTGGAACGAGAACGTCTCGACAACAGTGTTAACTGCTCCTCAGGGAATCCATCATAAGAAATTTCATTTTGCAAGAACAAAGTTTGAAGCTCTTCTAAATAATACATCACCTCGCCAAATAGTTTTTACCCCGAGGTCAGTTTGTTAACATTTATTTCGTTCGTTAGTTGGCTCGTTCATTCAGCTTTGAGTGTAATTAATTAAACTTTTTGAACATTTGTTTGCATCAGAGCCGTTTTGCTTTGTGCAACGTTGATTATTAAATTAAATTTTAGTTACCGAACCTGACGATGACTTTTTCATTCTTCTGAGGCAAAGTTTTTCATCAGTTTGTAGAATTAATAAGGATAAGGATTTTTACACACGACGCAATGATCAGTGTTTGCTGTATTTAAAATGGTGAAATCAGTGTTTGTATTTATGGTATTTTTCTTTGAACGGCTTAACCAATATTCAGGTTTTTAATTCAAGGAAGATTTTTATAAGTTTTATTGGTTAAAGTCACACGGGGCATTGCAATAGAGAATCTGGGTACAAATACAAATAAATTTATTTACCAAAAATATAGAGTTATAATAGAGTTACTGTTGGTCCCCGCACTAGGTCAAGCCCGCGGGAGGCCGGTTACAGATCAATCGATATCCGTAAAAAATAAAACACAAACAGGGCAAAACACAAAATAGAAAATAAAACAAGAAGCATTATTATGTTCAAAAACATAATAATAATAATGTAGGAAATTTTCACGCAAAATCATCTAGCCCAAAGCAAGTAGAGCTTGTTTTATGGAAAGTACATGACTGATGTATTACTTACTACTTTGTAAATACGTTCATAATATACATAGAAAAAACCCAGACCTGAGATAAATATTGTATACATACGGTATCAAACTGTCACACGTCTTTATATAGTTTCGATAGATTCACAACATTATTCTAAATTTCTTTGAAAACAACAGCAAAACATTATTATCTAATATCTCTTTACAGTTAAATAATAATTTCGGTACACAATCGAATCTCTTTCAATCAAATGTCGCTCAATTTTTACCCGATTAAATCTTTCTCTTTTGCATTTTATTCGCAATTGGTTCTGGCGTTATAATTGATTGGATTATACCTTTCATCGGACTGGCGTGCTACGTGATCCCTGTACATGATTGCTCGATTCGAATTTATTTACTAACTGACAATAAAACGCGTTATCTACAAATTCATTGGTTCCGAACAGTGGACGCTGCGACATGAATAAAATATATTTTTAGCTTAAAGTTTTCAGTGTGAAAGCGCTTTATTCCCTCGTTATGCCGCGCTTCAATATCTGTGTTGTCGTTTTTGTTCGGAATCTTTTTGATGTGGTTGCCTTTTTACTATCAGTTACTTTGTTTGGTGTGACTCCGTTGATTTTATATTTTTTACTGGAGCTTTATTTTGTTAGTCAAAGTTTCACCAAAGTTTTAAAGTTTGGAAGTTTAGCGATTTGTGTCTGGAGGTTGAAGGCAATAAAGGTGTATCAATCTGACAGAATCACTCTCTCTACATGCAAAGGTTAGCTCCAACAAGCACGCCTGTAAACATCCTTATTTCTGTGTTAATTCTGTGTACAATAAAGAATCATATAAATCTGCATAATCGAATTTTCGTACAGTCCGTTCAATCCAAAGGTTGTCAGGTAGAGATCGCCCATCTTACAACGTAGTCACAATTTATAGCAAGTAGGTACAATATTATTAACTTGTTGCACATTAAAGTATTTTCTTTTAGGATTTACATGTTTTTTTCTTATAAGAGAAAAAAAAAAAAATATATATTCCAATGATAAGAATATCAAGTAGGGTAGGTGAGTCTGAAATCTGAACTCAACATGGAGGGCTCATAACTCTTGTGGATTTTAATAAGCTCCTTTCCTTATTACGTTTTGTAGTGGATCTTGGTTATTATAAAAAGTAATGTAACACGAAAATGAAAATATTTTGAGGGGTTACTTCCGAAATGGTAAAATAAAAATTGCTCTCGTATGATAAAGTACAAACGGACACTTATCGAGTAAAAACCTACCTGCTAAAGTGTCAGCCGTGATGTTTAAGCTTGTCTACGTAAGTCGAGACCCGCATCTTCTCTTTACAAATCTTGCCTTTCATGTCTTCTTCAGGCATATTATTAGTACTCTTACTGCTTCAATATTTATAAGACGCTACCTATTTTTACGTAGCCAGTCAACCCTTCAGGCAATTTGGTTTTAGCTTTTAGGATCCATCTAGTCCCTTTTGGAAAGGGTAAGGCTACCCTTTTTTTCACACCATAAAAGAATATCAATTATACATGCTGTTACCACACTCAATTCAGAATAAAGAACACACAATTTCAAAAAACGTACTTTTTTCTAAATTTGGTCGAATATTCTTTCCATAGGGGTGGGAGGGAAGGGGTGAGGGGGCATACAAATACAATCAACTCCAAAATCGTTGAAGGAAAACTGCGGAAACAAAGTGATCTCTTAATAAAACGGAATCCCCGACGTATCTTTCCATCATCGGTTGCAGTGTATCTAGGTCACTAGATGTCTAGATGTGTCTTCACAGGATGATTTGTGTTTGATAGTCATATCAAACACAAATCATCCTTAAAGACACATAAATTGATTACAAAAAAACCGCATGACAATCCAATATGCCATTTCGGAGATAAATGGTAACAGACCAAACGGCAGGCCCAGTATGGATAAAACAGGTACATGACGAAGAATAAATATAGGCTATTTTTCATATGGTTACCGCACGGATGAAGCCGTGAGCAGAGGCTGCAAAAAATACTGCAATTGTACTTCCTCATGAATTATGACCTTTTCCTACATACTCGTAAATCTTATTTATTTCAACAGCTTGTGTGTAGTTTCAATACAAAAAATTGATTATACTAGGTTAGAAAATATTAATGGTTTTGCCTGCTGACGCTAGATTCGGAACATTGTCCATTTTGGCTGTTGAGTGAATAATTAGTAGGTAAATTATTTTATTCATTGTTACCACGGAATCTAGGGCCTTGTCTATGATATAATTCCATGGCATAACTTTTACCTGCTGACGATAGATTTCGGTACATTGTCCATTTTGGTTGTTGAGTGAATAATTAGTAGGTAAATTATTTTATTCAATGTTACCACGGAATCTAGCCTTGTCTATGATAGAAATCCTTGGCATAACTACGTAGTTTCAAATAACCACTGACAGCCGATGTTCTCGTGTGGCATTACTAGGCTTATACGTCTAAGTGGCAACTTCGCATTAACCTTTGATGTTTTAATCAGAACAGAACATAACTTTGAGAGCTTAGAAATTAAATAAATAGTGAATATTAGACGGTTCGTTCGTATGAGTGAGTGACTTACTCTGGGTTTGCAGTTTCAGGCCACACGAAGGCCTCTGTCATGGCCACAGATATTATAATATTATACTAGTCATGGCTTAACCTGTGATAGACCCAAACCCATTCTGAAATCACTGTCCGTTTTAATGGCTAGAAATAACTGAAGAGACCTTTTTTTAACCAAGTGTAAAAGAAAGAGTATGAGTATAGAATATTAGACGGTGTATTTTTTGTCGTATTTCTAGTGTTCAAAACAAGTTGAATTAATTGAGGAATGATTTCAACAACAAAATTAAAAATAATATAGATATTTAAAAAAAAAAGCGTCACGTCACTTATTGCAGCACCTGCTAGTGGCATCTGGCGCTAAAATCTATCTAAGAACCAGCTTTGTCAAACAAATAATTTGCAAATACCCGCATTTTAATCGTATATGCCGTTTCGGAGATGAATGGAAAGAGTACCTAAATCAACTTTTAACGGTTTTTCGAATCGTTCTACTGTAAATCCCTTTTGAAAACAATCCTATTTGCAGGGTACTTGATTAAATATTAAGAGCGCACGCTGCGTGGTTCCGTGATGTGCCAGTAACAATGCGCCTGAATGGTCTCACACGGGTTGAGTCTCGGAAAGCCTCTTATAGCGCGTACTGACTAGGACATTTTAATCCAAAACTTTTTCAGATTTCCAACTTTACATGTGGTTTTGAATCTGTGGCGCAGTGGGCGAAGGTCCGCCTGAGACGCAAGAAGGTTGCGGGTTCGATTCCCGCCGCGGGATAAATGTTTGTAAGATCTGCAAATATTTGGCTCGCGTCTTGGTGTTTTCCATGTATAATATGTATGTATTTATAAAAAAGTATATGTATAAGTAGTATATCAGTCATGTAGTTCCTAAAATACATTCCTTAGTTTGGGGCTAGATGATGCTGTGTGAAAAATGTCCAGCATTATTTATTTATTTAAATCATTCGACCGAGAAATGACGAACGTTTCTGAGTTTTGAACTCCTTTCTGATCATCATCATTTACATACCGTCTTCATCGAACGCTGGGTATAGGCAGTAATGTCAGTAGCAGACTTTGGGAGCTTGATTATAGCGTCTATAGCGAAAATGATTCGGACTGATTCGTTTCAGACCAATCTTCGTATTAAATAATCAGACTACTGATACTTGGTTTAGAGACATTAGACGCTATAGTCAAGACTCTAAAGTCGAGTTTCTATATAGGTACAGCTAAAATACTTGTCATAGAACAAAAAAAATACATAAATAAAGTCATGCCTAATTCCCAGAGGCATAGGCATAGGTACCACGGATTTCTACTTTCTACGATGCTGGCATACCTCTTTCGCCTCATTCATTCTCATTACATTATTTTTGACTGTGACGTTGTGTGTTTGATGACTGTGAGTTTCAATTATTTTTATTTTTCTACCTTTGTATTATTAAGTAACTCTAACAATTTCATACTAGTATTAAGTTGTGATTGAGAGTCCGAGGCGAGTCGCTGTGACTCCGCAACACAGGCTCAATAGAGACCTAGTGCGGGGAACAGAGCTCATCAAGGTACTTACACATAACGAATATTATATAATTTCATCATATTGTATAACATCAATGTACCTACTAGACCATTGTTCTTGAGTTTTTTTTTCAATTTTCAAAATTGAAACAAGTTCGTTGTTTTAGGCCTTTCTATTACTTGAATTATAACCTAACGAAGGTCCTGTTAACTCTTCGCTTGAACATCCCCAGTCAACTATACCCGTTATCGAACGACATGGTAGATGTACGAGAAGATCGGTGTAATACGCTTCGCGAATGGAACTGCTGCTTATGACCATTACCGCGCATTCCTTATGGCATTACCTCCAAGAGGGAGCAGCGAAGGACCACTTTCATAGTTTTATTGAAGATATGAAACTATTAAGGACCTTTCTTATAAAGTTTGAAATACAAAATAAAATGCCTAAACAAATACATAGTGTATCTCACACTAGGATTCCCTGTGTCATGAGTATTAGGAACTACGAGTACTATGGTACCACAAAACAGACCCGAAACAAATGTCTGTAGAACATCCAAACATTAGTCCCGCAGCGGGAATCGAACCCGCACATATTGCGTTTTAGTCGTTTGAAATAGTGTTTTGAACTGTATCATTTAGAATTGTGAAGGTTTTTGTGCCTTGCATCGCGTATCGATGTCGGTCCAGGCTATTTCAGTTAAGCTCCGTCAACGGAGGGTAGTCTGAAAACTTCGACACCAGAGTTTGCCACTCGCTTATAAATAAACGAACGAACCAATATTTAGTTTCAGAAAACTTTATCTCTTATTTATCCCAATTTTTAATTCTAAAGGTTCCTTAAAAAGTAACTAAGCCAATGGTACGCTTTAATCAATTATTACCACTCGTTTAAGACAACAAGCGAATCCTTATTCTGATTGGGGCAACACCAAAACAGATTAACTTTTTCTAGGTTTTACGGTCCCTCATTTCCATCTCAATGTCTTAGGTGAGCGCCAATCGCGATGCAATGCGACAACGCATTTTCCATGTTGACATCGGCACATGTAATTTTCAACTACGGATTACCTACGAGAGTTTTTCATGTTTGATAAATACACCGAATTTTCTTTAACTTTAAATTTTTTTAACGATTTAACTATACCAGTTTTTTTTTTCAAATCTATACTAATAATAAAGATGAAGAGATTGTTCGTTTCTTTGAACGCGCTATTTTTTTGAACTAGTCGGATTTGAATTTTCTTTTGTACTTAATATATAGCTTAATTCTTGAGGAAGGTTTTAGGCTATTTAAAACCAAGCTTTAAAAAGACGGCCCCGTTTGACGAAGTTGTGAAATTGGATGGCATAACACCATGCCGTTTGACGGTGCCGTGAAATTCGAGTGTCCTGGCGCTTCCAGTAAACACACATCTTTACAAGTATCGCATAGCATCGTTTTATTTGTATCGCATCTAGGACAGTGGAAATGTTCAACACGAACAAGCAGATTACGTATAATTTATATCATGTTATATTAAAACTGGAGTTAAGCCCTCGTAAAATCTTTTTGAATACCTTGTCGAAAGCTTTGCTTCTCCTGATAGACGCGAGATTTTGTTCAGTAAAACTTGATATTTGTTATTAAACCGTTTAAAACCATACTAAGTTTATTTTAATCAACAAAAAAAAAAACCCTTTCGTGGTTATCATTGTTTATTGCAGCGTCCTCTAGTTACTCGTGGCAAAAAACCGTCTTAGAAACATAATCTTCGTCATACAAATCGAATACCCAAAAACCGCACTTTAGGTTTTTGTGAATTCGATTTTCGATAAGCCATTTCAGAGATAATTGGTAACAGACAAACAAACAACAAATTTCTTATGGCAAACGCATATACGGCTCCTTATATCACGGATAAAAAAATTACCTCAATAAGGTCTTGTTTGAAAAAAGCGGATTGGTATTTGTCTCCATTGAAGCGTTCAGGAGGCAGTTTAATTTCAAGTAAAAATATTTTACATCGCTTATTTACGAGACGAGTGTTGATAAATTCTAGGAATATTCCACTAAAGACCACTTTAAATTTATTTGATGGGGCTCATAATATATTTTTGTACTTTAAGTAATACTATAAATAAACACCATACGAGTACAATCACATACTATGATTCTCTGTATCGTGGGTATCAGGAACTAAGGGTACCACAATACCCGGAATACAAACATTTAATTTTGTCCCGTAGCGGGGATCCAACCCGCATCTAAACCGGGTACTCACCCGCCTCGCCACCGAAGTCTTAATGATTTGATGTTTTTTTTAAATGCTTATTTTGGTACAGTCTCACTCAGTTATAAATTTATGTTCAGTCAATCGTTAAGTAGGTACGCTCATTATACATTCATAGCGTCAGAAAAAGAGTGACATGACAAAAGATTTAGTGCGACCTCTATCGACCGACTTTCCACATTTTTTTTTAATAAGTTTATATTTTTTTATACAAACTTACAAACCCCGAAACGATTGTAAAAAACAACGTATAACAATCGGATAAGCCGTTTCGGGGGAAATTTAAAAAAAAGTTAATGGTACAATAGTAATGGTTAATGGTGAAATGGTAACGGATAGGTAATGGGTTGGGAGATTGGGTAGTGACTCGTTCGTCTGGTAGTACGACAAGAGGTCGGCTAGCCGGTAGCTAGGCCGAGGACACTTTTTTATGAGTGGATTAAATACCCCAGCAAAACATGGTCTTTAGATATTCATAATCATTTTATACAAAACGCTAAGTGAATTTCTCGCTCCAGCTCAACCCCATAGAACTACAATGGCGGCTATTTAGTCAACACTACGCAACTGCGCCTAGTTTAAGTGCTTCCCTGCATTAGCATTTGGAGCCTTTCTTTCATGGCTTTTCTTGTTCAAAAACCTTCTACAAACTTAATATGCCTCATTCGTACGTAAATGGTTGAAGTTTCACTCTATAGAGGTCCCAACAAGTAAGAGTGTCTTCACACGGACGTCACTGCAACCAAAATCGCAAAAATGACGCCGGGCAGTGGTCGTGTGTGATTGATTAGTCTCGTTACTCACAGCTGCCTGAACTTGTGTTGTCATCACCACAAATTGAGACGCATTGTGTTTTTCTAGCGCGCACATGAATGTTGATTATGAAGTCTATGAATCAGCTATGATGCGCGCGCAGTTTTTATCTGACGCGCGCTCTGCGGCGTGGCCTTATGTTCGTTCGTTTCGTCAACACGCTGCTCAACTCGACCACATGTTTGGTTCGTGCGAATAGAACATCCATGTAAAGGCACTTCCTTCACTTGGACGCCAAAAAAAGCGACGTGTCAGCGATAAAAAAGCGGTCAGGACTGAACTTGCATGAAATTGTGAACTTGTGGTTCACATCTAAATCCGGCCGCATTGCAGCGCGTGTGTCGTGGCGACAGACTTCATATCGAATGATCTCTGATTATGCATTATCGCTGGTAAAACGCAAAACATATCAATTAGTGGTAGCAACAATGCCACGGTAACTAAAGCAAGATTTTAATACATGAAGACCGCCCAGCGTTATTTATGCGGTGGTGTGGTTACGGTGACGTCCGTGTGAAAACAGCGTAAAGTTGAGTTACCCAGCTTCATAATACCTCCGGGGCTCGGGAGATTATGACCGTTAGTGCGTTCATGGCCTGTTACAAGTACCTACATACATTTTACAACAAAGGGAGGGGTTAAGCCACTGTCTTTACTTCAGTGAGCCTAACTAAGCCCGCTCGGATATAGGCTGCGAAATGGGGTATGGAAAATTAAATTGGTTTAAAGGTTTAACCTCAGTTTCAACAACAATTCCTAGCTTTATGAAATATCTTACACGTCTACATAATTAATCAATTTATATTTGAACTATCAGCAAAAGCGGCAGTGAAGAATTAGTTTTCAAAATATTGCGTGCAACTGATTTTGTTCCTAGTCTTGATAGCTCTCTAGTGGTAAATACTTTTTTAGAAAATCTTTCTAGGAATTTACACATTTCGTAGTTCGAAGATCATTTTTTCATTCTATATTTTACAAGATTTTCTATAAATAAATAAAAGTGTTTACTTTTTAAAATAAGAAGCGCAATGGTTTTGACTCCTTGAATCTAAACTTATATAACCGCGGTTTCGTACAATTAAAATTTGGTTCGATTCCCGCCGGGAGACAAATGTCTTGCATGATCTGCAAATATTTGTCTCGGGTCTGGGTGTTTTCAATGTAAAATATGTATGTATTTAAAAAAAAAGTATATAAGTAGTATATCAGTCATGTAATTCCCATAATACAAAATCTGCTTAGTTTGGGGCTAGATGATGCTGTATGAAAAATGTCCACTCTTTAATTATTTATTTATTTAACCACCTTTTCCGCGTCAAGTTGACCGTAGCGTTTGATCCAGTAAAAATCTAGTAGGATTTCTGTCTACAAATTATTGATCGAGGATTTACCATATCTCTTTACGATTCTGCTCTCGGCTTTCTTATCTTAACTTAACTCTTAGCTTAACGTGATTAGACGCTTAATTTCAAAAGGTTAATAACGTGAACGTTACTGGAATTTAACGTCTCGAATTAGGCTTTGTTTACGTAATGTACTTAATGTATCGTAATTGAAACAGATTTAATTATAGCTCATGTGTTTGAACAATAAACGTAAGAACTTATTTCATAAAGCTAAAACTAATTAAGAAAATATTGATGAGTTATTTTTGCATAATTTTAAAACCCCTTCTGTGTACTTCGATCATCGATTGCAGCGCTTTTAAGTGACTGGTGGCAATACGACTTATATAAGAAACATCCTTGAATATTTACAAATCGATTGCAAAAAACGTCATCACAAACCGTTAAGCTGATTCGGAGATAAATTGTAACAGAAAACAAAATCGGGGGATAACGGGAATAACCGAAACATACTTAAGGTAACTCTTTAAGTAAAACAAATATATTCAACAATATTAAAAAGTACCCGAGTATGTTAGTTGGAATACATGGTAGAAGTTGCCCCCACATACCAAGGTGGGATCGCGGATTCGTTTCCCACCGAGGATACTTTTTGATACTTTTGGGCTCTAATAAAAATCTTGATGTAATTTTTACCGGAGACGAAATAAGTAAATACTAAAAAAAATACTATAAATACTTACACCCAAGTGTAACCGACATACCTACTCGGGTTAGCAAATATATATATGACGGAGCGGAAGCTCCAAGGTGGTCTTTAAAAAGTGTGACGTCAGCAATGCTAACGTCACTATCATCACCGGCATGCTGGTCACTCATAGTTGATGACGAAAGTAGACTCCAGAAGATGTTCTTCAAATTTATTCTTGGTTGTACAGAGGCTTTTCAGGTCTGTACGGTCCGACGGCTCGAGCGAGAATGAATCTTACTCGGTCCGTCGCCCGTATTTATGCAAAAACAAAGACAAAGGCAAGCAACTTGTGCGAACAAGCTAAAACTGCCTGCAAGCATTAATCATTTAAGTTTACAAATGGTTTTGAAGGTAAACATGGTCAAAATAACAACTTGATTACGTAATTACCTAATTGTCATTTGATTACAACAATCAAATGATAACTAGCTATTAACTAATGATTTTACACTGTAATATGACAATCTAAGTGATGATTCGTTAAATAACTCCTGGTTCTGCGCCGATGACTCATTGTAGAAGCAGAATAACGCCTTTGCGCCGATACGGCCATACTGACAGGCGGTGCGTGCTCTGCACCAGCCTTGGGTTGTTATCTTCGAGTGTCTGAAACAATGAAATGGTTTTTCTTTTGAGTAGGTATCTGTAAGCATCGTGTAATGCTTGACAACTTTATTACTAACACCAAAACACATCTGTCTTAGGTGTTGGTATACTGTTGGTTAATGTACTCTGTGGTATTAGTAACATGGAGTGTAGGTGGGTGTACTCTGTGGTACTTGGTGTACTCTGTGGTACTTGTTGTACTCTGTGGTACTTGGTGTACTCTGTGGTACTTGGTGTACTCTGTGGTACTTGGTGTACTCTGTGGTACTTGATGTACTCTGTGGTACTGGGTGTACTCTGTGGTACTGGGTGTACTCTGTGGTACTGGGTGTACTCTGTGGTACTGGGTGTACTCTGTGGTACTGGGTGTACTCGGTGGTACTGGATGTAGTCTGTGGTACTGGGTGTAAAGGCTCCAAGGATGTAGGAATAGATGTTTGGAAACAAGTTGGTTTACTTAACTTATTCTGATGTCGCGTTTACTTGAGAGTCCAGGACTCGTCGATCAGATCGTCCAGCTCGGTGGTAGATAGATGGTCCAGGCTCTTTTGGTGCTGCAACGGTGCCTTGAGGAGTTGTTGATTCGTCCTCTTCTTCGCCGATACGGACTCTTGACAGTAATATGACACGGGTAGTCCTGACCAAGTATCTGTAACAAGTAACACAACTGGAGTACACATTCAAGCTCGGCCTAACCTGACTAAATGGGTGTGAATTCATTTTCAGGACAAAATAAATTACAAGAAAGGATGCCTCAATAGTAATCGCAATAAACTGGCTCTGAATGAAAACTGCGCTGGACTATTTATCTCTAAACGCAGGAGGAACATCCGTGTCTCGTAATGAGAGAACATTCGGCACCACTATCATAATAAAATGGGAACGACCGACCTGATTGTTATAACGCACGAACGCCGCCGATTTCGCAGATGATGACCCGCCTCTCGGTTGCTACGCCGCTGCCGCCGATAGCACCACGCGGTGCGGTAGACACGATGGCCCCGCAGCGGTAGCAGGTGACAGGCTTGCTGTTGCCCATCAGGGTTGCAGAAGCTGATGTAGACGATCCGTGTGAAAGCTTGCCTTTTCGCCGATAGCACCACTCGGTGCGGTAGACACGATGGCCGCGCAGCAGTAGCAGGTGTCATCCTTGCTGTTGTTCGTACTAGTGACATTGTATCTTCGAGTGGTTGACACTTGGGTTGCCGTTGTAGTTTGGCATGAAGTTGTAGAGGCTTCGATCATGTTTTCGCTTCATGGAATAAGCTTTGTAAACCTTTCTCTTCTTTTTGGGCTGTTGCTGTTGGTGTTAATGATGGTTGCAGCATAGTTCTCGGCACAGTCGTAACGTGATAGGAAAATGTCCTTGAAGTTTATCCAGGCCATGCCAATGTGAGACACTTCGGAAAGCCATGTAGATGCGGTAACTTTCAGCGATTTACTAGGGCGATGACCAATGCTCCTCCTTCCAAGTGTTCTTCAGTGAGGCAGGTTTCCACAGTTGAGCACTAGGCACGTGGATTTGCATCGGGCTGTTCAGGGTTGAATTCTAGCAGCGTTATAGTCTTAGGTGGTGTTGCCGGAGATCGCATCACTTCAATCAAGTGAAGAATATTCTGGTTCTGCTGTTCCAGTAACCAGCTGCCATTGGGTATCAGACGAATATGGTGCCTGAGCTGATGAGGAACTGGTTTGGATTGAAGCAGTGTCCAATCCCACTTCTGATGACGGAGCGGAAGCTCCAAGGTGGTCTTTAAAAAGTGTGACGTCAGCAATGCTAACGTCACTATCATCACCGGCATGCTGGTCGCTCATAGTTGATGACGAAAGTAAACTCCAGGAGATGTTCTTCAAATTTATTCTTGGTTGTACAGAGGCTTTTCAGGTCTGTGAATGAATCTTACTCGGTCCGTCGCCCGTATTTATGCAAAAACAAAGACAAAGGCAAGCAACTTGTGCGAACAAGCTAAAACTGCCTGCAAGCATTAATCATTTAAGTTTACAAATGGTTTTGAAGGTAAACATGGTCAAAATAACAACTTGATTACGTAATTACCTAATTGTCATTTGATTACAACAATCAAATGATAACTAGCTATTAACTAATGATTTTACACTGTAATATGACAATCTAAGTGATGATTCGTTAAATAACTCCTGGTTCTGCGCCGATGACTCATTGTAGAAGCAGAATAACGCCTTTGCGCCGATATATAAATACTTGCTTCAAAGTTAGGTTTTCCTCTCAAGAACTAAAAGACCTTCAAGCTTTTTTAAAGATTACCTACTTCTCACGAAACCAAGGAATAAGTAGGGTATGAAGGTTGTGTTCTAAATTCTTTTGAATGCGTAGAGAATAAGCAAACCGCTTAGCAAAAAAAACAAGTTTTCCCTGAAGGGTCTTACCCAAATCACATGACTTCACAATTTTTTTATACATAATCAATTCACTTAGGTTAGAATTTGCGGGTATTGTTAGGTGTTCGGAAAGGGGATACTGTGCAAGATTCGCTCTTTAAAAGTTTTATCAAGTTTCTGCGTTGTGGCCGGGAAAGTGAATTTTATATCTACTTCAAGGAAATAGGACGAAGGAAAGGCTTTCGAACTAGTTTTGCAGTGTAAGAGTGAAAAACGCTGAAAAAGTACTGATCTTCAGTACTTTTTTTTTGGGTTTGAGTTTTTTAACCGACTTAAAACATAGTTCCGCGTTGACCTGGTGGGTGGTACCCCGACTTTTACCGGAGGTCGTGGGTTCAAACCCGGTGGTGTACCAATGATTTTTTTAAATGTATGGGCGCATTAACACATATTTACAGCGCAGCGTTGAAGGAAAAAATTTTAAAATAACCGGCATGCCCTATTATCAAAAATTCGAAGGCATGTGCCATCAGTTAGTGTTCCAATAAGCATTGATGTGCTTGCCACCTGCCATGTGGACTGATAACTACTTGCAAAACGCGTGATGGACGTGCCTCTGACTACGCTTGCTTGATAGCCTTAAAGATTTACTCACTGAGTATGTGTCTGAGGATTTCCATCATAAGAATACAATCGTGAGCGTGTTTTTTAAATATATTTTAGTAAAACAAGAACAAACAGAAAAATATTTTTGGCCGGAGAACAGTCACTTTGGCTTCTATTCGTCAATGATTTCTTCTTCAGAAACATACTTTATTTGCAAGCGTAACAAACATACTTACGTGATAAGTATGTTTGCTACGCTTGCAATGTTCTTTACGACTTTCCTGTGGAAAAGTTTTTTGTTTATTTTATGATGTTGTCGGGAAGGGAATTTCGTCACTTTGGGTAAACATGCGAGACTTGAGCTAGGAAGTTTTCATTTGGAGCCAGGGTCGTAGTGAGGATACATTTTTTAATAATTTAAAACACCTTGTTGTCTTGTTGTACGTATGAGTTTTTTTCAGAGCCATTTGGCGAAGTCTGTATCCGTTTGATTTATCGAAAAGTGACGTTAGGAGATACTGGCTCGATTTTGTAAAAAAATAAGTTGTGGATTTTTTAATTACCCAAGTACAAGTAGACTCGGAGACCTTTGTTCGCATCGTTCAGACCTTACGTCCTGGTAGTTCCTCTATGTTACGTCAACTTAACTGCTTCCTTGATGTTTATTTATTTAATAGGACACCCAACACTGGTAAACACTGCTCACACACAGTGTGTTTGTTTGAACCAAAAGTAACACAAGAGACGTTCCTACTTATTTACAGCAGGTTCTTAATAACTAGAAATAGGTACGTTACCTACGAATAGCATTACTATTGGTGAGTTTTTTGTTCAGGGTCACTAAAGAGAAGACTTATATTTTTTAAAGGTGTTTTGACAACTTAAGACACAGTTATTATACATATATGTTAACACTATAATACTTTTTATCCGGGTACTACGCGGGCGAAACCGTGGTGTAATTATAGCTTATACATCAGAATAACTTCTGATGTATAAGCTATATTAATGTAAAGTTTTATCAAAATTCATTCAGTAGTTTTTTCGTAAAAGACTAACAAACATCCATCCTCACAAACTTTCTCGTTCATAATAGTAGTAGGATCAAACAAAGAACCCCAAAAATGCAAAAAAATAATATAAACCTTTTCTTACTTCGTCGTCTTTATGTCGACGATACCGAACTGTCGTTTATTTAATCTTGACGAAACTAGGCAGGTAGGTTATATTGAGTAGGTATCAGAATTTTGAATGTAACAAAATACCTATCCGATCCGAAAGAGTATATAATCTACCATGTAGGCTGGGTATAAAGCCAATTGGATATAAAGCAAGGTCACGATCACGTAAGTAGGTAAGTATTGTCTTTCTACGGATATTAAACAAATGTGTTTTTTGACGATTTAAATGGAACTAATTGCCTTATAATTGGCCAATGTTTAGTTAAACACCCTTTACACCAAACTGTAGTATTAAGTAAAAACTGTTTTTTTTTATCAATGCCATTAATAATATTTATAAAAAAAAAAACTTCTATTATGGCTTCAATCATCAAACAATCATGGCTTCAATGCGTTTGTCAAAAGAGGTTATTTCTTTGTTTGTTTGTCTGTTAACTCTGAAATGAGGATAAGCAATATGCGCGGCAATTTTTAGCCATTTTTGAAATGTGGTTTTTCGCATTCGATTTTTTTGACTTCAAGAATAGTTCTTAGATAAGTTTTATGCCTACGAATCATTAGGGGGCGCTGCAATGGACAGTACAATGTAGCACGGTTTTTTTTTAAAATACATAGGGATGCTAACTTATTACTAATAGGATACTGGCACCCCTTTGCCATCTCCCTGTCTACGTCCTTGATACTATAAGGAGGTAATACGAAGCAGGAGCAATACGAATTAGTTGCAGACAGGTTCACTTTGGAAGATTAAAAAACTTTTTAATTACATACATCTTATGCTTGTAACGGAGGGTGGAGTTGATGCGAGCTGTGATCACCTGAACCAACTTTTGAGACTTTTAATTTGATTGTAATTGGAAATCGGAAGCGCGACTTCATTAAAACTGATAATGACTTGTTGATTATTATTTATTTTGGGGAAACCATTGACACGTAGAAGCGCAATTGATGACTAAACTAGTAGCTATGAGGCCGTTTAAAGGTCTCATATAGATACATATAGATACTGATAGAAACGTAATTATTTTTCAAGAATCAATAAATTTATCTGTAACTTAAATATAACTAACTCTTAGCAATTGGTTAATAAATTAAAACAAATTTAAACCTTTTTTTTATATTACTAAAGAAGCAAATTATTAGTATAAACAAACTTGCGGTCCGGTAACTGTGCAAGTTATTTCCTCATTATTTCCAAGACATTAGCGCCATCTACATGTATTTAAGGAACTATAAAATGACGCTCACAGATCATCCTTCGTCGAACCCATTTTACTAATCCTACTTATATAATTAATGATAAAGTTTAGATGTTTGAATGTTTGCTACTAATAAGTTTCGTAACGGAAACTGATTTGGATGACATTTTACGGGTATAGTTAGTAACAACAGAAAGGCCGTGTAAACCACGGGCAAAGCCGTGGATAGAAGCTAGTTTGACATAAGCAGCAATAAGCATGATTCTCTGAAATATAACGCACCGCTGCAAACACTAAAATGAGTAAATTATGAATGTATTATTGCACTGCATAATATTTCCACAGATATAAAATAGCAGCGAAGGCGAAAACGGACCATCATCACGGCATGCGTCTCGCGTGCGACCAGTTAGTCTTGCTAAATGTGTGTTCGCAACATTTTTATTGCGGTTAGAGGCAATAAATACGCGAATAAAGAAATAAATAGAAACGCTCGGATTGGGTGCCACAGCTGATGTATTTCTACAGGCCAAGATATCTGGCCCCCCGAAACGGGGTTTTTGATTCCGAGTGTCGAACTCGGTATAGGTAGTTAGTTGTATTCTTGACTAAGTTTGGCATTATAGGTGTTAATTACCACATGCCGCTGCGATAAACTGCTAAAATGTTCACATAACAATCTTAATGTTCGTTCATTAGCGTTCATATTTGATCCGCATAATTTGCCCTCAAGCACATTAGCTATCGCAGTTCATTACTGTACGGAACTTTCGCTGAAAATTTAGGGAGCCAGGAATAATTAAAAGAGTTTCGGCTTAGCAGTTTCAAAGCTGATTTCGCTTCCATGCGCAAGGCACTGTTGGTTTACGAATATGTAGCCAAAACGAGGAAAACCCAAACTATCAATTCTATCCATATAATCAGCTATCATGACATGACCCTCATTCTGCGATAATCAAATTCAGTGTGTTCTAACCTCCTTCAATATATCATCTAACCACCACATCAAATTTTGCAATTTTTTAAAACTTTCAACGTATTTTCCGTAGTCTATGGTAACGTCCCCTAGTGTTTTGTAACAATTAAACTTACTGGGGACTATTCTTGAAGTAATTAAAAATTAATTACAACTAACCACATTTTAAATCGGTTAAGCAGTTTGTAATGTTCGTGTTTTTATACTTACGTTTTTGACTATTATAACCTGAAATTGAAACATAAGTTCTCTCCAGATAACTGCATGTGCATTATCTGGAGGTTAAGCATTCCTAGGGCTCTATAATTTGTATTATTAAGGTTTTTCTGTGGATTTTAGACTTCTCAATGTTTGTTTACTTTCTGTAATGTCAGTTAATGACAAGCCTAGATCTTATTTTTAATTCACCGCTGGAGCTAGGAGTTTAAGGTTCTATATAATTGATATTAGACCTTCATGTAAATCACTTTATATTTTTTATGTTCTAGAATCTTGGTTCAAATAAATACAGCCCCGTCATCAGAGAAAAACGATGACAGGGAACCGGGGAGGACGGGCAGTCTACTTTTGGATTGGAAGCCGGCAAGACGTGAATAGAAAGGAGTGGATGGAAGGGCAGTTTCCTCCTAGCTGAGAACAGAGAGAGAGTCCGATCCTCCTACGCGTATAAAAGTGATGTCGGAGTAAAAAGTGAAACGACGCGTCATTCTCCTTTGACGCCGTCCTCTGACGCCTTTTCCTTCTCCTTTGACGCCTTCTGGAGATCGCCAAGCCGGCTCTACCTAGTCCTGGACACTCCAGGGACGCTTAGCTCTCCACTAAAAGGAGAGAGAAACCTGATTCAAGAGGCCTCTCTCCTCTACAAGCCCGTGAACACGCTAACTTTTCGTGCCCCGGTTCCCCTGGCCTCTTCTAGTGTTTGTTAAATATATTTTGTTATACAGTTCACCTTTTTCTCTTGAACCGCACTCTCCTCCAGATCTGAGGATTGGTAAGAATTGTGTGACCTTACAAATTCCTCCTCCCAGGAATTTGTAACGTTACAAGTTTCGGAGATAAACGTTATCAGTCAAACATGCGAATACCCAAAAATCCCTTAAAAAAATATTTTACGCGGTTACAAATATGTGTGACAGTGGGTCAGATCAGACACATATTTTTGGGTCACAAAAGAGGTCTTGTTTGTTTGTGCTATGTTTTTATGTTCGTAAGTTACCATTTATCTCCGGAACGGCTTATCCGATTGAAATGCGGTTGTTTGCAGTCGATTTGTATAACTTCAAGGATGATACTTAGAGGTTTTAGGCGACCACAAGTCACTAGAAGGTGCTATTAGGAGGTGCTGCAATAGACCACGGAAAAAACATGAAAGGTTAACAAAAAAACACTTTTGTTTCCTAAACTCGCTTGATAAAGCCACATCAGTCTAGCACTCCGCACAGTTTTCCCATACTCTGAGAGAGTGCTCACGTACTTAATTCAAGAGTCGAGTGCCTAAGAGCACTTGTATTAAACAAACTCACTTATATACAATTTATGAGCAATCCACGTTCAGTACCAAATGTATATATTTTGTCGTTCAGTCTATTTATCTTGTAAAATTGAGTTTCGCTCAGAATATCAAATAATTATATAAGAAAAGAGTTCGCTTAGGACTTTGGTTTGAATGAAACTATTTATCATAATAGTTTTAAGAGTTGTTTTGGTGTGGAGTGTTACTAATCGATTTTGGAATAAAACTAAATTAGTTCTTATCTTCGTTAACGCGTTAGCATTGCCATTCAGCGTAGCAGTGCAGCCAGAATTTTCAGGACGCTTCCGTTTGTTAGTGACTTTGATCAGCTAAGTTACGACTATCTATATATCGTTTGCAACCTTAGATCGCTAGAATGTTTATCTCTATATTTTGCATTGACTGCCAAAATAGTTTTGTTTTGTAGTATTATTTCTGTTAATAAATTAGTAAAAATTAATATAAAATATCATTGCTGAATACTCGTACTATGAAGTTTCGGATGTTCATTATAATAGGTGTATTACTTATGTTATAGCACAAAAACGAAATATATATATAAACTGTTTATTGTGCCTAACACCATTTTACAATACAAAACACAGAAACATAATAAAAGAACAAAAAAGTGTGAAAACTGTGAGCACGAAATAAAAACAATTTTGTTTCGTGCTTTTTGGCATTTTTTGTTCAAGTTCATGATAGTTTCAAAAGTTATAATGGCCCGTTCGTTCATGTTACCTTGTAAAAAACCCTTCGTTAAGCTTAGTATTTGAGCAATTTTAAATTCAAATTGGTTTCAACTATCTATCTACTAACAAGAAGGTTGAAACTTGTGAAGCACCTTATTGCAACTACAATGTTCTATTTACAAGGCTGATTGCGTTACTGAAGACGTGACGTGAAAAGTTCAGAACTCGTGGCTTCCTGCTAAACTAAACTTTGCAACATCAATCTAGCCTTTTCCTGCCCACGAAATCATTTTGAAACAAAAGGGAATGTGTTTTTTTTTGTAATTATGATTAATTTCTATGCAATAAAATTATATTCGTTTCATTTATTTATGGCTCTGGCTTTGGCTTCACTTTGATACGATCATATAAAACTAGACGAATTAAAATTTTACTTAATAAAAAGCTTATATTTATAGGAAAAGTCCAATTAAATTTGAAACAGGTATAGTGCGTGGCATAAAATAACAAGTTTTTCTTCGGAACCCCGCAGGCGAAGCTGTTGGTATATGCTAGTTAGTAAATTACCATATTTGGTACAGGCATGGTGCAAAGAGTATTTGGGAGAATGCAAGGCTTGATGCTGCCAGGATAGACACGTAGATACTAGTAGGTACTAGGATAGAAGTTCATAAAAAGGTGAACTCTTTTTCATCTTTTCTTACCTAGCTTGTCGGGAGGTTAGCTGCTCAGCCGTATTCT
This sequence comes from Perizoma affinitatum, assembly GCA_961405105.1. Classification (NCBI taxonomy): domain Eukaryota; kingdom Metazoa; phylum Arthropoda; class Insecta; order Lepidoptera; family Geometridae; genus Perizoma; species Perizoma affinitatum. The sequence continues at coordinate 6,242,996 of OY560199.1, forward strand.
CAACAGTTTTACAGTATTGTATGGCAACTCAATGATACTAAGTGTCGTTTACATAAAGCAAACAAGCAGTCAGCGAAATACACTATAGAGCTAATACCCAGAATAATAAACTGTTGGAAACGAGGAAAATTTAATCTCTAGCTGTGACAAATATAAATAAAAAAACTTTGAGGTCACATTGTTGCGACGGATGTTTTTAACGGTAAGCTCTTTAAGCATGAACCGGGTGAGAATGTAACAGGGGCCATCGCTTATACTGCTGCAATATGACAGTGTAAAGAGATAATCGGTAGAACAAGGAAGAAGGCACACGCACACAAATGTGCTTAGGTATACAGTAACGGCTTACAAACGCGATAAGTACTCTTACTGGAAAATAAAGTTGATGTCAAATTCCACCAATAGGCAGACTGATAATTATATTTAAAATGCTTATAGTTGTCACATTACTGTAAAAACAGTTACTGTTTCTTTTGTTTAGCTTGACGCAGAGGGTCTAACTACTAAATAACTGAGTATCGAATTTATAACGCTACAGATATAGACGTAAAAATCCTTAAATATACCTTAAATATAAGGTGTTGCTCAAGCTGTTTTATCTGGATTTGTTATAAAATTTTGACTGTTTAGCATTAGTAAAGGCGAATTAAAAGGAATGAAAAATGATTTTCACCTCATCATATTCTTCGAAGTTTAGATTGGTAAGTCAAATAGTTACGTAGTAGCTACGTTTACTATGCAGACTCTAAGTAGAAAACAATTTCTTGACTTTTAACAGCTAATGGGAGAAGTTATACTGACAACTCAAGTTACAAGGAAAGTTACTATCATTCATATTGTAAAAATGGGATTTTTCACGTACACCGATAGTGCGATCGGTGAAGGCACCGACTAAGTTTCGACTCATTCCGAGAGTCTTCATTAGGGTGAGTGATCTCTCCATCCGCGTCGCGTCGTGTCAGTGCACGACGGAATGAGTCGGTGCCTTAGCTGATAGTGTGGTACGTGAAATATCCAGTTTTTACAATATGAATAATCAAATTCACGATAGGTTTTGGAATAAAGTTACTATCATACTTACCTTACATTAAACTCATTGTTCACCTGTATTATCATTATGTTAAACATGATATGATGTAATAGTATGATGGCTACCACGCAAGCGTAACTCTACAATCAAGATAATTATTATTTGACCAAAATGTAACTTTACACCTACAAAATTTGAGTACTTGATTCTGCATTATACTATGTCAAAACTGTAAGCCGTGAATTTACATCCAAAAGTCAGTGCTAATTAAACGTTGCGCTGGGCTACGGAGTTGGCATTGTGTAGCATCGACCAACGCTTGTTATATTATTAAGCACTTGCATATATTACGCGATGCGATAAATAGCTTATGAAGCAACTTGCAAGTTCCTTGCGTGTAGGTCCGGACTAGAATATGAAGTATATTTTGGAAAAAACCCAGCTAAAAATAATTGTGAAAGCGCACAATATTTTTTTCTACAAACTATGTATATCAGAAAATATTCTGTAGGTTTCTCTTAATAATTAACTGAATCTAGTTTTTAGTGAAGGTTAGCTGAGTGTTGAAACAAATATATCCACAAATAGTGGAACACATGTCCAAGTTGGGTTTTTCATACGTAGAAGATTTATCTTCCCGCTACTCTCTAGGGGTAGATTTAAGAAAACTCCTGTTTTTGCACCCTTGCATACAAGTCTAAACAAGCACAAATAAATCTTATCAAAATATTCAATAACGTTGCATGAATCACTGACTTAAAATCGAACAGCTGATGCCTTACGTCATTAAGACCTTACATTTGGAAGCCATTTTCTTTATGGCGTGCAAAGGTGCAGGAAAAACAGAGTTTTCTGAAATTCCCCACATTGATGGTGTAGCGGGAACATATAGCTTGTACGTATACAACCCGCTACTGGGTAACGTCAAAATGGCTTATTGCACGACAACTTTCCCTTTGATCGTCACAACCACTTAATTTTCGTAAGTAGGATATGATTCTAACTTACTGCAATCCGTTCACTTTATTCCCAGCTCACTCTATTCTGTGCCGATAGATCTCCGCAAAACTAAATCTTTGCTCTAGGAAATGTCTGTTGTGTATCTAGCTTACACTCGAACAAATCAAGATCTATTAAAATGTAGTTTGCACTGTGCATTACCACAGATAAAAGTACTGATACTCAAGTGATAAAATCCCACACGTTTGTGACACGAAATTTAATAAAAGACACCTAAATCTTTAAAAGTCCTAATTGATTTATTGATAGAAAGATCAAAGCATAGCCGGAAGTAGAGAGGGTAGATTCCTTGAATTTGTTTTTTCGAAATCCCATACCTAGAGAGAGCAGCGGAAAAAATAAGTTTGTTTTGAATAAAATTCCCAAATCGTCCGGACACGCTACCGGGTTTCGAAGTTGCCTCATAACTCCTAAAGTTATCATCGGAAATCCTTTGGTTAAAAAGTTAAAGAGTTAAAAGTTAGTGGCCAAACAATAAAAACATTCCCCAATTTACAAAAAGTAACTGTATATTAAATATTATAAAAGTAACTTCAATATAAATATTTCAAAATTGTATTTTTTGGGTAAGTTAATAAAACACAACTGCGTAACAAACTTTATCTCGACTAATGAGCTAGAATTCGGGGTGTAACGAAACTTCCGTTATTTTATTGTCATTTGGCTTCGCCCTAATTAATAAATCAATCACTAAGCAGTTTATTAAGGAGTTAATTTAATTCCAAAATTTTAAATCCCTTGACGTATTTTCTCGTCCCGTAGTGGCTACAAAACCTATCAGAAGCCATCTTTGAAAATATTCAAATTGATTGCAAAAAAACGCCGAAACCTTTTCGGAGGCAAACAAACGAACACCATCTTATGGCAAATGCTTATACGAGCTCTCGCCGCCGCGGGTAAAACTGTTAATAACAAATTTTATCAACCAAGTAACCAATAATCTAAATATATAAAATCGTTTATCCTGACTGACTAACTGATCTATCAACGCACAGCCGAAACTACTAAGTCTAGAAAGCTGAAATTTGATAAAATGGTTGATTTTATTACGTAAGCATGAGCTAAGAAAGGATTTTTGGAAATTTCCTCTTTAAGCGGGGGAAATGGGGGAGGAACTTTGTATGAATGTCTTTGTTTTTAAAAGTTAGGTACATGAAGATTTTACAGCTAAAGAACATATGTAAATACTGACATATTTAAGCGTTTTTGGATTTTCATATTATCCTCCCAATTAGGAGGGGAAATGGGGATGAAAGTTTGTATCCCATACTTCGGAATTTTTTCCCAGAATCGGTGTTGTTTACGCATACAAAACCGCTGGCAACAGCTAGTTTAGCATACAAACCGAACACCACCGACCAAATTATGATACCGCACACACTCAATCATGTCTGTTCAATACTCGATATGCATTGCTACGAATACACCGGAAGCTACGGTACGCTACGATATTATGCTTTCATAGTCTCTGACAGTTTTCAATAATGCAAATCTGCTAATGAGCTAGTCTATGGTCGCATAGCGTTGCATTACAGATAACAGTCGAACCAATCATTCAATTCAATTCAATATTTTTTATTACAAACAAAAACAAACACGCTCACGAATGTCTTCCCTATGGTGGAAATCCTCAGATACATACTCAGTGAGTAGATCTTTGAGGATACCAAGTATGGGGTAGTCAGAGGCACGTCCAAACATTACATTTGGTACATGCATGCATTTTTTGCAAGTAGTAAGCATTCCACGTGACAGGTTGCAAGTCCATCGCCGCTTGACAAGACAGATATAACAATTAAACACAAATTAAAATAAAATACTGTCCATATTCAATTCAATATTTTTTATTAGAGACAGATATAACAATTAAACATAAATTAAATACTGTCCATATAAAAGTGTAGCTACAAATACGTGTGTTAAACCTACACGGTCTAGATAGTATTTCATTGGCACCTTTTATGGTTAAAACACCCAACAGTCACATATATATATCCTGGGACTCGATTGATAGGGTTGACGACAGTGAGCATCACCATCCACTGCTGTAACATATGTGATTCAGGATCATGTCGTGTGATTGGACTGTGAACTCCAGGTCTAAAATGTAATAATCAGAATGCTGTGCACGCATCACAGATGTAATTTTTGTAGCGAACTGGCAAATCGCCAGATGATGGTGAGTTGTAAGTGATGTCCATTATTACTATTTACAAAATAAATGGTGCTCTTCAGTATGAGTTAGTTTCTGACTGTTCTAGTGGAATTTGGAGCACACCATTGAACTGGCTTTGGTAAAATACTTCTCTCTGTAGAACCAATACTAGTAGTTCACTACGAATTGAGAACCGCGATGTACCGTTTTTACCCCATAGTTTATAAATCCTACTACCGAAAACTTCAACACAATCTAATAATCCTTATAGGATATAGAAAGATAACAAACAAACGCACATACTTTTCGTAGCTGGTAAAAAAATCCAAACGATTTTTTATTACAGAAAATTTAATTCCACTTTTAAGCGGCAACGTCTCTTGGATTTTATAGCAAAGATTTTGTGGTCTTCGATAATATATATCTTCTAAATGAAGAGACCAGTATGTTCCAAATATTAACAGCGATTTATTCATAGAGATGATAGCTTAATTTCACGTATACTTCCTAACTTTCAGCAACCTAAATTTGGCAGCGAGACTTTTTCCAAAATAAATAAATAAATCTTTTTTTCTCACAAATTTCACTAATGGAAGGAACACAGGCAGAATTATACGAGGTCGTAACTATGGAACCCTTAGAGGATCTAACAAATCAAATTGTTTTCTATAAGAGTAGGTATGTGAGCTGAAAGTTGATTCTGTATAATTTATATGTTTATCCGAACGTTGGGAGCGATCGATGATAATAAGATTATTTACAAAGTTGAACCTTGGCCTGGACAATTTTATGTGGACAGATGGATAGGGAGACTGATTTAAATGAATCCTTGACAAAATGTCGATCTTTATATATTCGGATATTTGTCGCTAAAAATCTCCGTCAGGGCTGAACCAATTTTGATGAACGGGTAAAGTTCGTGATATAAATAACACATAGGCTACTTTTTGTCCAGGTACCTGTCCAGGAAGCCGAGGGCAGAGGCTAGTATTTTATAAAAATATCTATAAATGTCTTACCTTTTATCACGTGGTAATGTCGGAATGGCTGATTTGATTGAAATTTATTTTTATTGCCACAAGTTACAAAGGTGCGATTTAATAGTTAATAGAAAAAACGTCAGGGATTTTTTTTTTTCAAAATTCAAAGTCAAAGTCAAAGTCAAAGTTCATTATTAATTAAATTCATTTATTAATTAAAATCACAAGGATCACTTAAAAAAATAGATATATATCTATTGGCTACAAAACTTAATTTCAATCTCTTGCTGATTATGTTTTGAGTTGAGATTGTTGAGATCTTAGATTCATGATTCCAAGTTCTTGAATTAAAAAATAATATTTCCCTCCCAAGAAGCCTCAGTGAAACTATTATATTTAAATGAAAAAGCCGAGATTTACGCTCTGTTATTATTGGCGAAGTTTGCAGTTTCCGCGCCGCCACAATACTTCCATTCCAACTCTTAAATGGAACCATTTTAATGCAGTTCTTTATTATGTATGCAATAAGTAGTTACTTTATTTCACCAGAGTGGAACTGAAAAATACTTACTTAAAAATAATATGAGAATTTTAAATTTATGCATCAGATAATAATGATAAGGTTTTTTTGTGGTGCCGGATGTTGTTTCCTTTTTCGATTTTTCGATTAACGTTATTTGAAAAATCTACTTTTTTTTAGATAATATTATAATTACACGGGAAATATCTCCAACACATCAAAGTAAACACTATTCATAAAGGTCTCAACGGTGTGAGGACGGGTTAAAATTGTCACTGAAATTCCGACCAAGTTCCCACATGGTCCAAACACACGCTTTTAATCGACAATTTGTAGACCATTATTGCTATAAATCGATTAAAGCCAGTGCCAGAAATATCGATGTGGTTGCTTTCTTTCATACCTCTGCGCTGCTCTTGCATAAAAGTGCTTTTTGAAATGCAAACAAATCACGAGATTCAAAACTTACTAAGGCAGAAATCTGAACGTTTTTACTAGAACTGCTGACAATGTTCCTATATTTTCCATTCTTGCTCCGTGTCTGGAGAAAAGTGCCCTAGATTAATAAAAGTCTAATAGAAAAACCGCTGAATTGAGAACCTTTTCCTTCTTTGAAGTCTGTTTAATAAACACGCTCATGAGTATATTCAAACGATGGATATCCTCAAATTCAAACTCTATGCGTAAATGTTTAAGGATACCAAGTGGGGGTGTCAGAAGCACGTCCTATCATTACATTTGGCACATCCCAGGTATGTGCCAAATGTAATGATAGGACGTTTTCGAGTAGTTAACATTCAACGTATCAGGTTTTTCAGCCCATCGCCGTAATTGGAACACTAACTGATGGCACAAGTCTTCACATTTATGGTTCTAGGGCATGCCGGAAAAATCTATTGAATCAGGCCCACGTCCTTCGGAACAGAAGTCGGAGTACCAGCAGAGTACATTATTATACCTACTTAAAATAAATATCCTAGTATCTTGTAGTGTATCGTAGTCATATTACAACCTAGCCTATAATAGGCTAATTAGTAATTTAACATAGACCTTGTTTAATAACCGCCCGACTGAGCCCGTGTTAAGGCTAAGTCTGAAAACCAGCGCTGCTCCCCTACTTTATTGGGAGTGGCATTATGCTGAGACTGGGCCTGTTTGGCCGCACACTCGCAGCGAAAGACTGATAGACGTGTCCGTAGGTTTTAGGTACTTACCTCTAATTGTCTTGCCCATACCCTGTATATCTTTGTGTCACTCTCTCTGTATCTGTAATCTTCAAATTATTTTATACTATATTTTTCTTTATTTATGTTGTAGTGCCTAGGCTCCTAGATTATTTGTTCCATGTATTATGTATTGTAATGTTATGCGTGTGTGTGTGTGTGTGTCAAATAAATATATTATTATTATAATTCTTAATAAAATAAAGCATAGATAAAAATGTGCCGATTAAAATGCGAGGACAGTTTGTTCATATGTTTTTATAGGTAGCAAGCACTTACACGACTTTCACTACATTACAGTATTATTGACACTACACTTACTTAAAAGGGTCCTTTACAGTCTTCTCACTATGTACGTGTTATCGAGGAGCTGTATTGCCTCGACTTTTAACTAGTTAGACTAGACTATGACGACACGAGCATAATTGATGAAGTCTATATGCTCGTGAGCTTCTGAATATAAGGGCTATTCACCTGCTAGATTACTTACAGTCAAGAAGCTTGAAAAATGCTACTAAGCTGCATTCTGGCAGCATACGTGTTTTAAACTTATTTCACCCCATAAATGACCCGTCCTGCCTCTAAAATATCAATGTAGGCTACATATTGAAGGTCGTAGTACGAAATTTAGGTGTAATATTGCTTTAAAAGATCATGGTTCCTCCACAGACCACTGTGCATTCATGTGTATTGCGCCACAGAGGTGGTGGGTCACGAGCTCTGCGGCGCAGTGGGCGGAGGCCCGCCTGAGACGCAGAAGATTCCGGGTTCGATTCCCGCCACGGGACAAATTAATGTTTGTATCTGCAAATATTCGTCTCCGGTCTGGGTGTTTTCTATGCAAAATATGTATGTATTTACATAAAAAAACTATATAAGTAGTATATCAGTCATGTAGTTCCCATATCACAAGCTCTGCTTAGTTTCGATGGTTGGCCCAGGTACTCGATTGATAGGGCTCTTAGCGAAGCGTTAAATTCTCTTTGGATAGGGCTAACGTCTATGAACTCCCGGTCTATTTTTTCGATGCTGTTGAATTTGACCTTTTATTGAAAACCTATCAAAATGTTGACTATTTCTGTCAACTTGATTTACAATTCAATGTCATGTCATTTCACAGGATTTCTCATTTCACCCTGTGTACAAGCGGAGTGTTTGGAAAATTACTCTTGTTTGTATAATTTTTGTAGATGTTTATTCATTGAGTTGTGAGCAAACGCGCTGCCGGCACCATGGTGAGGTTTAGGTTTGTATTTTTATCGAAATGAATTCAATTTCCATCGTCTCTTGAATAAATCTCCAATTAAATTCACGATTCCTGAAAAACTCGTGCATTTTGAATTGTTTTTTAAAGATTTTTGTAATTTATCCAAAATGTCGGTTTTAAATATAATAATTAGGTAGATATACTTAATTACCAATAAGTGTAAAACATCATAGGAATATATTTTATTGATTTTCATAGAACGTGTTGTGATACCACGATACTCGTAGTTCCTGATACCCCCGACACAGGGAATCCTGTTGAATATTTATTTATATAAAACCAATATAAAGTTTTGATGTTTGGCTATTTGATACTAAGGAATCGGCTGAACTGATATGTATGTAATCTGGAATAGGTATGAAGGTGACGTAGAAAAAAAACGCTTTTTATTCGTGTACCACGCAGGCGAAACCAGTCGTTTTCAACTATAGTTTTGGTGGTGCTTTAGAAACTCAAATATAATGGAGTATTCGCATTTGGATATGCAAAATCAATCTCATTTAAACGAACATCCGTTTTCAGCATGCTGATGATGACTGCTTTTCTAGCTGGACTGTTTATGTTAGCTTCAGGTACTTGTATCAATATTTTTATTATGCTGGAGAATATCAATAAAAGTAAGAACACTTACGCTCGCTTAAGCAAATACTAAGCTTTGCATGTATTAGTGACAGATTTCTATTGAAAATGTCAGTACGAAAAAGACAAAGTCAGTTCTAAGTTTAGTTCAGACGGGCACAAAGCATTTATTATGCTACAGGATCGTAGACCCTCTACATCTTAGGCGTACCGTAGACATGATATTAAAAACGGTATATTCTCAAACTCAATTTCACAACCCTATCTTACAATATACATATATGAATGTGAAAGTTTGGATGCTTGAATGTTTGTTGATAAGGAATTCCGTAATGATTGAACCGATTTTGATGATATTTGGCCGATATTTGGTTCGTGGCTTAGTATTACACAAATACTTTCTTATCCAGGTACCACGATGGCAAAGCCGTAAACAAGGCTAGTTATACTTCAATTCAGAAATATTGGAGAGGGTTGTTTTTGTACAAAAACCTCTCTTTAACTTTGTTAATATTATGTAAATTTTCAGGTGTCGCATTCTTATTAAAAGGACTAAATATGCATCAAGACGGGGATAAACAAAATGGCACACTAATCATAACTGTTGGGGTAGTTTTAATAGTATTTGGACCAGTGATAATGGGTATGTATTATCATCCTACATTAGTAATTATTAATATCAAAGTTTGGATGTTTGTATGTTCGGTTGTTTATTGATAATAATTTCAGTATCGGCTTAGCCGATTCGGATGAAATTTGTGACAGGTCGTACCTTAGAATAATACTTTTATTTGGGTACCACGCGGGCGAAGCCGTAGAAAGACGCTTGTTATACTATAAAAAATAAAAGTGTTCCTGAGATCTATAATACTTGTGAAATAATCCATTGGTGCACGGCAAGGTTCGAACCCACGGCCTTCGGATCAGAAGTTTGGAGTATCGCCCACTAGGTCAACACGGCATAGCGTTTAATAAACTATATTTTTAATAACCCTCTGTTAGGCCTCTAGTGTACTCAAAACAGACGTCACTTTACTAAATATTGTAATTTTCTGAATATAGAACCTGCATTTAGAACCATTTGTGTAAGACATTATGTGTAGGTAATACAAAAATTTACAATTAGAAAATTTAAAAACGTTATTTAAAAACAACTTTATAAAATATCTGATTATTTAGACGATAAAAACTCTTGGGATTGAAAATGCTCCAACTCGTCCAACAAATCCGTTGTAAAAGGACCTTTAAAGAATAACCAGCCTTGTTTGCTTGCCTTTCTTTCCTGGCTTGGTCGCGGAAGAACAGGCAGTAGATAAAACCGACGTTTCAAATTGATCCTTGTGATTTTAATAAATAAATGAATTTTGACTTTGACTATGGTCAAAACATCCTCAACGTAAAACGACCCATAAAAGACTTGTTATAATGCGTTTACTTATTCGTCATTCACGTGAGTACTTAGTACTAATCTGTGGACGAATGGTGTTGTGTATTCTGCCACAGTTAAGTCAACATTCATACGCGAATAACGCATATATAAACGCAGTTTTAGATATATGACCTCGAAGCAAATGGTCTTATTTTCAAAAGGACAACTTTTAAACAAGATTTTTTAACTTTTTATTTGTAATACGTTGCTATTTAACAGTAAGAACTCGTGTGTTTGAGTCTAGATAGATTAAGTAGGTAGGTACAATGGAACAGATCATGAAAAAGGTAATTGTTTATTTTCATTTCAGTATTATCGGCGATATACTACTTGATGAGTGCAAAACAACTAAGGGACGCTGGCCAGTGGTGCTGAAAGATGCTAATCAAAATAACGATAAGCAACTTATTTTCGTGGAAATAAAAATGTCCCATTTTAAATATCGTATCGAACGGTGTCTTTAAGTTTAGGCGGACCGGACCACACTACATTCACCTGGGAAATGGTCATTTTTGAATGGCCTTTAGCTTCCTGAAGTTGCGTTTTCGCGACCACTAATACAAATTACAAATATTTTTATGTTGTAAAAATATATCTAAGTACCGAATTCACAAGTGTAACAATCGGCTCCGTACTAGGTCTAGCCTGCAATACAGTAGAATTAAAATTGAAAAAAAAACAATTGGGACGGAGTTGCGTATTTTCAGCGTTAGAATGTGATGTGGAATGTGGATGCGTCGTGATCGGTTTTGTCTACAGAGATCTAGGCGTCACTCGCTGCGACCGAACTTGTGGTTCGTATGCTCGTTTTGATACAAATTCATGCTGTCATGTCCCTTACTATTAGTTTTAACTAGTATGTAAATAATACCTAATTTCGCATCGATCCTTGTTACGAATTTCATTGAAATCAGTTATTTTTTTATGGCTGTCGAGTGGCCGTTATGTGGTTGCGGTATCGTCTGAAGATATCTAATGTTATGATTTACACACGGCGATAGTTTTGCAGCATTGTAGGTAGTTTTTACTAGTTTTGTTTTACTGCTACGACACTTTTACTGTGCATATGTAAAAACCCGCTGAAGTGCGAGTTGGATTCGTTCAACTAGAAAGAATAGCTAATCACTCTCTTTGAAATGTGTAAATACATACAATCGTAGTCTCATTCAGTACAAGCTAATTTGAACCCTACGCGCATTGGAGAACGCGATGTTACACTGTACCGCTCAGACCGCTCAGCTCGTAGATGTCATAAGGGTTAACTTGTTTCGACTGCACGCGAGCTATATCCAAGTGGCTCCAAGTGCAACATTCTCATCCAAGTGACTTGTACCTAGATATAGTTGGTAGGCATATATATGCGTTTGCCATAAAGAGGTTATTTTTATGGAATTCAAATTATCGTGGTTTGGTATAATTTTAGAATATTATTACGACTATACTTACTATTCTCCTGCTTACGTTTCGTTGACCGTTTAGAGGTTCTTCGTCAGCAGGAGAATAGTAAAGTACGTGGTAGAGTCGTAATAATATTCTTAAAATATATTATTTGTTTGTGTGTTTTTGTGTTTGTCTGTTATCATTTAAGTATCTTCGAAATGACTTATTCGATTTGGTTTCTTGCGAAACGAATGTTTTTGTGCAATCAATTTGTACGGCTTCAAGGATGGTTCTTAGCTATATCTGCAAGAATAGGCGCAAGCCTTGAAGTGTCCAGAAACGGACATATGAGCCTCATGATAAACAGCTTTCTCGTGCTCCGTTAGTCTCTAAGTACATTAATATACCTCCATTATTTTATAGCAATCATAGGCGTGTTGCTAAATTGACCGTATAGAATTTCCTGTAATTTAAGCCATCCAAATTATACTGGTATCGCCTAACGTTGCAGGGTAATGAACGCTATTCAATATAACTCGGTCTGCGGATGAACCAATCTCCTGTGCCGCACGGGTCAGGTCGAAATATTTCTGAAACATTAATTAGAAGAGCACTAGCGGTATAGTGACTAAAGTCCCCAACACTGAACTTGTTAGTCATAGGTTCGAATCCATCGTTATCTTATGGAAAATGTACCTATTTTTGCAATGCTTGTGCTCTCACACGGTAAAGGAGACTTTTGACATTGGTAACCCTAGTTGAATGAGTGCCATTATCGTGTTGCCATAGCCATTTTGCTATTGTAATAAAGAGGCTAGAACGTTTATTTGTATGTATACAGGGTGTAACAGAATATTCATTTATGTCAGAAAAGGGGGTATTCCATACGTCGCATCATGGCGAAAAACGGTTGTTCGGTTGGCTTTAGAAATTTCGAAGTTTTTCATTCATAAAATGCCTCTTAAACTTTCCTTCAAAATTTACCTATTAGGCCCTATTTAAGTTTATTTAATGCTATGTATTTGTGTTATTCTCTTTACAACCTTTCAGATACAACCTCCTACAAACTATGCTTAACATAAAATTTGCATTCGTATTTATTTGCAAACTATCACAAAAGTATTGAGTTAAATAAAAATAATAATAAGTAATAAAAATAAGTTTTAATAATTAATAAAGAAATCTGACAGAAAGTGTCGGAGCGAAAGAGCAGAATTTTCAGATCCTAACTTTAAAACCATTTTTAATTTTTGCACTAATCTGAAAATGAATATTTTACAGTTTATATCAGAAAATTCTGTTCCTGCGTTAAGACGCAGTAATTATGATTTTGAAGTGAAACATGCAACATGTAACACGTGATGAGGAGGGTGAAACATTGTCTAAAATAGCTCAAAGAAGGGCTGGAAATTATTAATGAGGAAGGATATGGAACAGTATCTTCCATCCTACGTAAGTATTATAAATCATTGCTAAAAAAGAAAGATATTACAGGAAGATAGAATAATAGAACACTGGTCAAACAGTAAACAAAGACTAAGGGTTGTCGTAAATTTCGAATATGATAATAATTTTATTTGTAGTCTGGGAATGTCATCCTTCATCAGACGACCTCTGTGGCACAGTGGGCGAAGGTCCGCTTTAGACGCAGAAGGTTGCGGATTCAATTCCCACCATGGGACAAATGTTTGTAATATACTAATATTCGTCTCGGGTCTGGGTGTTTTCTATATATAATATGTATTTATTTACAAAAAAATCTAATTCTAATAACAAAAACTCTGCTTAGTTTGGGGCTAGATGATGCTATATGAAAATGCCCAGCATTATTTATTATCCTTGTGCACACGTCAAAATATTCACGTGCTTGGTCGGACCTTTGGGCTTATAATGATATTCAGTAACACGTTGTATATGTTCCAGACATGTGTCCCGCAGCGAGAATCAAACTTGCACCTCTTGTGCCCCAGCCGGCTACTCGCCCTCCGCGCCACCAAGGTCATCAGTTATTCTCCACAATGTTTTTTTTAAGCCTTGAAACAAATTATGGCCAGCCAGGAGGGCATTGGAAATAACCAAAAGCGTCTTAAAACGCTCGTCCCAAATGAGCTTACAAATTTCCCTGTCCATAATATAAGATAAAAAACGATTCAGAAAATAACGGGGTCCACAACAAAACCTGCGCGTACTATTTTTTTCATAGTTTTCGTTTTATTCTGGCTTATAGGGATATTTGTGGTATCATACAGAAACGAACGATTGTAATTAGATTTTTCATGAACCATTCCATCCGCTGCTAATCTTTATTTTTCAAGCTTACCTGGAACTATAGATACGTAAGTGGATGTTGACTTTTATGATTTATAAGAAACTGGTAAAGTTTTTTTAAAAAAGCTTATGTTGCAACCTAGTCATATTGTGATCTAAGCTAAGTAGCCAGTAGCTACCTAGACTGGCGTGAGGGCTCGTCCGGGGAAGTACTACCGGTCATACCTATTTCTGCCGCCAAGCAGTAATGCTCGCATTGCTGTGTTCCGGTTTAAAGAGTCTGATTGCCGGTGAAATTACAGGTACATACGACTTTTAACTCGTTGTGTCTCAGAGTCAGCAACGCGCGATTGATACACTAGCAACCATGTCCTTCAAACCGGAACACAGCAATAGGAGAATTGCTGCTTGGCGTCAGAAATAGTGGTAGTATTTTCCGGATGAGATCTTTCACAAGGAGTTCTACTAATTCAGGTCTAGTCGAGTACCGAGACACGACTAGACTTGAATCGGAAATCGAGGACGGATCGAACGCCGACCGCGTTCGATCCGTCCTCGATTTCCGATTCAATAATTTGATAAATCCGATTGTAATAATTTATAAGTATTCATTTTGGAGTATTCGAGCCTTGATGGGTCCATACCGGAATGGCCGTTGAAACACGATTATGTAAATTATTTTCTTTTTAAATTTAAAAATGCACGCTTTGCTGGCTGAAAAGAAACTTAATTAACATGTTAATTATCGAGAACCGAGCGGTGAAGATTTCATATGATAATAACTTTATGTATAATTATAACTTAAGTATGCTGTGATTTTATATAAATAATAAATAAATAAACATTTACAGACAACTTTCATAGTTATAACCCCAGACTTGTATTCTCTGTATCGTGGGTATTAGGAACTACGAGAACTATATATTTGTTATAGTTTTTTTTGTGAGTCTGGGTCGAAACCCAGAATATATCAATAGCAATATCTGCAGAACATGCAAATATTTGTCCTGCAGCGGGAATCGAACCCGCACCTCCGCACCTCTTGCGTCGCAGCTGGCCACTAGCCCACCGCGCCACCTACTCGTAGGTCGTCATTAGGTCCTATACGATAGGAATTAAATAAATATCGATCAACTGCAAATATTTGTCTCGGATCTGGGTATTTTTCTATGTATAAAATGTATGTATTTACCAAGAAATAAGTATAATGGTAGTATATCAGTCGTGCAGTTCCCTTAATACAAGCTCTGCTTAGTTTGGGGTTAGATGATGCTGTGTGAAAAATGTCCCGCATTTTTATTTTTACTATATTATTACTTAAAATTTACAAATAGCATCTCTCATCAAAGGCTTTGTGTGATGAATAATACATTTGCAGCGCTTCTGTTTAACAGGGGAAGTTGCAGGTGGGGTGGGGGGGTCAGAGGCACGTCCAAGCATTACATCTATATATATCTGATGTAAACAAATTTAAAATGAAATAGTATGAAGTTATTTTTAATTAAATTAAAAAGAAACTTCATACTATAAAATATCTGATTATTTGGATGATAAAAACTACTTTTCACTTATTTCATCCAAAACAAAAACAAAACAAACACGCTCACGACTGTATTTCACATGATGGACATCCTCAGATTCATACTTAGTAAACCTAGGTCTATGAGGACCTAGGGGGTAGTCTAAGGAACGTCCAAATAATACATTTGGCACATACACCAAATGTACGGCGTTTTAAATAGTAGTTAGCATAGGTTACAAGCCTATCGCCACTTATTGGAACACTATTATCTGGAAGAGGTCATTTTCAGAAATAAGACAGCCCATACTACATTGTATGTTTATGAATTCCTGTGTTTTTGTATTTTTATTTTGTGTGATTTAAAGAGTTTTTTCTATATATATACCGTCAGGCATTGTTGTTAAAAATTATGTCTTAGCTTAGGGAATTTTTCTCTTCAGTGTACGAGCACACTTAAGCTTCTAGCTCCATAATGCTAAGCGCGGTAATATATCTTCCCCAATAACGAAAATAAAGAGACAACAAAGGAAAAGACGCCCAAATTAAATGCATGAATAAACTTCAAACAATACATCAGAATTACAGTGGAAACATGAAGAATTACGTTTAAATACCCTCAGGGTCAAAGAGGCTTTGTTGGTACATTGGGTAGGGGAGGTTGGTGTAATTAAATATTTTTGCTAGCGAAAAGCTCCTCGGTTCGTGCACCCTGGAATGAGTTAAAGTTTCATAGCGACTTATCAAGTGACCTTTATATCAAGCTCTTTACCCTTACCACGAGTTTGTGTAAATCATTTTAGATTACACAATCGTATCTATACGATGTTGCATTTTTTCTTTTTACTTCTTGCGTAAGGTGCCCGTACACATATATATGCGTTTGTCTAACGAGGTAAGATAAGGAGTTTGTTTGTTCGTTACCATATATCTCCAAAACGACGAAGCGGTTTTTTTTTAAACAATTTGTTTGTCTTCAGGTTATATCGCCTCGAAGACACTAGGGGCGCTGCAAACGATAATGAAAATAAAATTTGAGGTTATTAAATTTTGTAAAAAATACTTTTATTTCAGTCTACCTCACTGTACTGCGACATTTGAGTTACCAAGTTATTTTTTAACTTGGTAACCCCAACCCGGTCATCTATTGTAGTGACCCTTAGTTGTATGGTAATTAAAACTTGATTTAGCTGTTTTAGAGCAAGAGGCAAACTAGTTGAGAGGAACTTTGTATGAAAATCTTTTGTTATTAGAAACTCTAGTGTGGGGTCAGTACTATGTATGGCGCATCGGGAGAAGGCCCGCCTGAGACGCAGAAGGTTACGTGTTCGATTACCGCCGCGGGACAAATGTTTGTATGATCTGCAGATATTTGTTTCGGGTCAGAGTGTTTTCTATGTATACTATGTATGTATATATTTACAAAAACAAAGTATGTAAGTAGTAAATCAGTTATGTAGTTCCCATAACACAAGCTTTGCTTACTTTGGCGCTAGATGTGTGAAAAATTTCCAGCATTTTTTTATTTATTTACTTTTTTCTTTATTTTGTATGAATAGTCTGAAATCCTCACCAAGGTAGAAGTTATTAATTTATTTTCCGGAAATTCCCACTGGTACGCCTTAGAATGATCGGTATGGATTTCCGGAAAAAATACTCCTAGTAAACTTATTAGGTAATTATTTATAAAAATACGCATATTTACGAAAATTAAAATTAAACCGATTAGCTCAAAATACAAAAACGTGTAATAGTTATTATTTAGATAAATATAGGGAGTTCTAACATTACCGAATCCAAATAAGAACAAGTTGCTCGACGTGGCACCTTTGAAAATAGTACCTTTTGTATAGAAATCTAATTGTGGAAAATTCTAATTATAATATTATATAAAATTTGTAGAAAACTCGAAAATTTCCATACAATACTAATGTGCCCATTATCTTTGTAATCTGCACTTTGCCATCATAAATAGTATTAGTTGGCAGATACCCTTAATCTTTGGACACTTTTTAATTGTAATCAAAATTGATTTAAATTAACTTGATACTTGTCAGCAAATTTGATTATATCTTACTGTTTAGAATTTCCCCTCACTGACCAGTCTCAAAGAAATACCCTGTATAATGCATTAAAAACATCTCGACGCTCGTACTCCTTAGTGGCCAATTCACAACGAATTTACCTAAAGTTTGACATTGTAGTTTAATTTTACGTATTCACTTGCCGCAGCCGGTTGTTCAGGCCAAAGTTCGTAATAAATGTAGCTTGTTTTACCTCGCAGACGGTTAGTTTTACCCTAGGCCCGCCTGCGCCACTACAAACCAGCTGCCAAGTAATATGAGCTTGAGTTTTACGCCACTATGCAAGAAGCAGCAAGAAATCGGTCATATCGATACACCGGGGTTCGTTACTGCGGATGACTGGGAATAAATCATTCAAAACTGATTTTTTTGAGGATAAGACTAACTATCAAGTCTGAGTGGCTGTGGTGTGGTCGGTTTCGTCAAGATATTGACAGCTTCTTGAAGCGACCTCACGTGAAGTTCAAATCACAGTCGTAAACGGATGACGTTTAGTTTCCCCAAGAAATTTAATAATAAAAAACTTGTTTATTTATTAAATTCCGTTTTGAATGGCTTGTCAAGCCGTACGACGTTTCTATTTTCATAAAATATGGAAAAGCTAAACGTCGTCTCGCTACGAATTTAATTGGAACCATAACTTTATAATCATGTTATATTATATTATATTATATTATTACCCTGGGTGTCTGTTCAGTGGCGTTTTAAGTGAAGCTTCTGATATTCAGTACAAACGTTTTGTTCTGTGCCAGCAGCCCGCAGATGTCGATGCTGAGTCCGCGCACCTGGCTTATCACCCGAAATCTTCTCAACATGAATAAATCAAGAGAAACTCGTGGACTTGCGGAAAGTTCCACCTGTAAAAATGAAAGATAACTTTGAACAAAAAATACTAAATAAAATTATGTTGTTTCTGGCACTTGAAACATAATTAAAATGATTGTAATTCTGGCTGTTTGCCGTGATATTATTGTTATGGTTATAAATCTATGAATAATAAAATCAAGTCGTCATTGTTGGTAAAGTGTCGAGAGAGACGGCAACTGAAAGTACGTGGTATAGTGACGACCTCTGTGGTGCAGTGGGTGCAGGCCCGCATGAGACGCAGTAGGTTGCGGGTTCGAATCCCGCCGCGGAACAAATGTTTGTATGTTTATTTATTTATTTATAGTCGTAATAATATCCTAAAATGATAAACAACCACCATAATTTTCATTCAGCATGCGTATCGCATAGAACACACTTGGCAAAACGATACTGATTTCGCTGTGTTTCGTAACTATTTCATTTGGGTGGTTAAAGGGCTAAGTAGGTACGTCTGAATACCTAATTTCAGAAAATTTTCTGAAGAAACTTAAGTAGATTAAAATCCTACCTACAGTTAATTTTGGCGCCCAATTTAAACTTTAATGAGCTTGTATTTTGTTCTGAATGTAGTTTGAGGTAAATAGGGTTTGAACAGAACCAAAATGTAATTACCGTACCCGCTGAAACAAAAAGGCTGCCTTTGCTTCCAAGTATAATTGCACGGATTGCTTATTCCTATCCGAGTTTGGAGATTGAACTACCATTTATAAGGAGGATTAGTGGTGTAGTAACTAGTGTCCCCGACTTTCGATTCGATGTTCGTGCATTCGAACCCACCCATGTACTAATGGATTTTTATACTCATTAAAATACGCCTTTTCAGGGCCACTAAGGTGAGTCAATTGAGTCAATCAAATCACTGTATTATTATGCTGAACACCGCCTTTTTTACGATACTACCCTTAAAATGTAAAATAAGGTTAGCTGGAAGAAAATGATAATTAGCATTAAGTTCGCTCATGTACTTGTTTTATCTTATGCAATAACTTTCTATCTTTAGTTAATTTAATTATTACCTATTTAATAATAATAATTTATTGATCAAATAAATTACATAAGAGGTATACATTAACTTTCTAATGACGGTACCTAATTTTGAAGTAGGTAGGCATTCGAGCTTTACGGAGATAAATATAATATACAAGACACTAATACCTAAACACACTAAAACACTATGTCGTCGTGGTCAACACTTATCTACACACTAGCATGTCGGTAGGTAACCTAACCTACCCACCTCGAGCTATAAGGCGCATATTGACCGGCTCGTATCGAACACAGCTGTATGAACTATAACGACCACTAAAACTACTGCACTCTGTTGTTAAGACCATTATGAAATTATATTTTTTGTTGCGGGGTTACACAAAATGAAATCATTAAGTAATTATGTCTGTACACTTAGTTCTGTTCAAAATAAATATTTTCTATTCTATTTTATTAATCAAACTGGTCATAATATTTGACCTACCGCAGGGTGACTAAGAAAAAGGTGGCTTTGAGGAAGGTACCTAATCCATACAATATTAAGTTCAGTAATGTAACATTACACTGTGTTTTTTTATTATCATAAAATCACTGTGTTATTATTTGATGAAATTGTGGGGCTACCTCTGAGTAAAATTTTAACGATTTGAACATCGTGTCCCAAGCTAGGCTTAACTTGTATATTGGTGACCCTTCTGAATAAGTATTAAACATTCACATGTTGAATAAACATCCCAACATTCGCATTTGTAATATTAGTAGGATAGAACTTTCAAATATATTCGTCGCAACAGAGACTGCAATCAAAAATTTTATTGAAACTGTGGTATCATAACGTCACGTTAATAAATACATTGAAAATCGAGGCTCCACGATACGAACCGCAATATTTGCCAATTGATTGCAGTCGGTTTACCATACTGATGGGCTGGTCCATACATCACATAGAAACCAGGCTGTCTACGAACGCTGGAGAGCCTTTACGGCACGCGTACACAAAAACTGAATCATCGGCCGAATTCGAGTTTGAACTATTCGGAAGACAGTCTCTGCTGTTCATCTGTATACACTGCTAGTCTGCTACCGTTGCCGGACGTTACCGGTCTTGACTGAGTAGTCCCTTTTTGATATGCACTATGATATCATTTTATATTGGTAACTATTCAACTTACTATATCACTCATGTAAATTTAATTACTAGCTTGGGTGGGATTTAGAAAGCCGTCGCATGAATTTAGATAAAAAAGCAAAAAGTTTGGAAGGGGAAGACCCATTCCCATTCCAACGGTACCATTCCCAAAGTTAGGAATTTAATAGTTTCCAAGAAATTAATATTTAAGGTTAAGTAATGGGAAATAAAATGTACTGGAGTTGGTTGAGTTTTGTAAGAATCATGCGGCGAATGCCAGAACCCAAATGCAGGTCTGCCTACCCCTTCAGAAAACAGGCGCGAAGACCCGACTGAGACGCAAAAGATTGTAGGTTCGATTCCTGCCACGGGACAAATGTTTGTATCTGCAAATATTTGTCTCGGGATCTAGGTGTTTTCTATGTATACTATGTATGTATTTACAAAAAAAAAAATTATATATGTAGTATATCAGTCATGTAGTTCCCATAACACAAGCTCTGCTTATTTTGATGCTGTGTGAAAATATCCAGCATTTTTTTTTATTTATGTAAATTATTTGTATGTGAGAAAATGTATCTAGGCAGGTCACTATCATACTGGCTTTCGTACCGATAACGGCAGCAACCAGCAACCAGCTTTTTACGTGAACGAGACTTACTAAAAACTATAACAGCTTACTTATTTCTGTGCATTGAATTTTTATTCAACGCCATTCGATTTGGTTTCATGGTTATTTTATGGGAGAGTCGCTTATTTTATCTCGTTGAGAGGTTTGTGTCACCAGTAAAAACGTATATAGAAGTACATTGCTTCATAGGTGTAGGTACCTACTGTAAAGGGACGTTTTGGGACATTCAAAAAATAGCTTTTTTTTAATCAATAGTATTATTATTCATAAAACTATATACATGTAAGGATTATACAAAACATACATGAAACATAATATACCTCAACTCATGAGAGAGCTGGCTCTTATCTGAGTCAACGCTGTATTGCCATTCAGCTTGGCAATGCAGCCAGCATTTTGGGAATGCTTTCGTCTGGTAGTGATCTAGATCAGTTGATCTATCCATAGATTGAAACAGTCTTAACATAAATTATTTACGTTTTTAGAGGTCAAAACAAGATGAACTTGCATTAATCAAACATCGTTGGTTATTAAATATTTTAATAATTTAGCTTTCGTCTGATTGGACAGCTAAGACTTGTTTATGTGATGATACAAGTCATAGTTCAAGCGAAGAGATACAGGGTGATTTTGTTATTAGCCCTTACACAAGCCTTTAAGGATACAATATCATATCAATATCAATACAATATCACGTTTTATGTTAGACAATATCTAACATAAAACGTTTTCTTTGAAGCATAGAAGTTGTAAATGTATTGCCCAGTGGACTCGTATAATTACAAAATTGATGGTTTCATACTTTGATCGAGTGAGCGAAACGAACAAAGATCTCTGAGTCAGGGGGTAATCGGGCGTATGATAATTTATCCGACGATATCTGACGTGCTGTTTCTTCAATCTTATATAAACTTGGTAGGTATAGGTAGGTTTTACCAATATAATTTTGATGTTAGAAAATAAGCTTAATCGGTAGGGGGGTTTTGAAACATGAGATCGAAGAGTACCGTACATTGCAAGATCTCAGTTTGTTGCGAATTTATAGTTGCGATATGTTTTTCGTTAATATGTGTTTTCTCATGGCGTACTATACATTATTTCGGTCTCGTTCCAAAAATTGCAGGCAAATGAGACTTTTCAGCTATGTCTATATCAGCAATGGCCCTGGTTTGGCAAATGTATTTCAACCATACTATATACGGAACCTTTAAATCCAGTGCGAGCATTAACTTAGGATCGAACTTGTATAAGTCTTGTGAATTTCATAAAAGAATAATACCTAGTTAGGTATACAGTGAAAATTATTTTAAAGATACCCGATACCCTACCTACGTCAACAGGTACTAAATCTGATAATAAATAAATAAATAAATAATGCTGGACATTTTTCACACAGCATCATCTAGCCCCAAACTAAACAAAGCTTGTATTATGGGAACTACATGACTGATATACTACTTATATACTTTTTTTTGTAAATCCATACATATTATACATTGAAACACACCCAGACCCGAGACAAACATTTGTCCCGCAGCGGGAATCGAACCCGCAACCTTTTGCGTCCCAGGCGGGCCTTCACCCACTGCGCCACTGAGGTCGTCATAATAAAGTATAATCAAACATTAATAAAGTATTTCCCTATACTCCCGAACAACATTTTAAGAACTTCCCAACTCATAAATGATCGAAGACTTCAAACACGAAACAAAGGTAATTTCCGTAAGTAATGCTCTAATAAAAGTGGTGAGTTGTTGATGGGGACGTCAAACGGACCACCTGAGCACATTGAAATGTAGATCACATTATGCTGCGAGGCAATGGCAATCGTTTGTACCAGAAAACTGATGCTGTATTCTATTTGTGCTATTATTTTGGCTTCACGAGACTCTAGCTTAGTTGACCCTTAAGTACGGCTGCAGTTTTGCTGATAAAATACTTGTGAAGCGCAAACCAAAGATCTTGAATTAGGCTGTTCTACTAACATAATGATATGATAGTAAAGAGGAACAGTGATTGTCAATGAACAGCCCAAGGACTGTCAGTTGACTGTCAATATGTCAATGGACAACAATATGATTTATAAATTGTCTATGCATTTAAGCCCAAATTATTATAATAACTACTATTATAATTTACGCGATTTATAATAGTAGTTATTATAATATAACTACTATTATAAACGCGAAAGTTTGTGAGGATGACTGTTTGTTACTCTTTCACGCAAAAACTACAGAACGGATTTTGATGAAACTTTACAATTATATAGCTTATACATCAGAATAACACATAGTGTTAGCTTCTGGAAATTGGCGTCAATTTCTAGTAATAAAAAAATAGTTTTTACTTGTTGTGTTGTTAAAAACTTTGAACGTATAATTAAAAATAAATATTATGCGCTGGCAGCACCAAGGCTGTCGGCGCATATGACGAAAAAAAAAAGAAAAAAGCAGCCATGTTGGTTATGGGGTTGGTTGTTTGAGGGTTTATAAGAAAAACACGTTTTTGGAAGATCGTGGGTGGTAAAAACTATTTACAGAATTATCATCTTCAGTAAAAGTGTGAGTGGGATAAAATATTCTATGGTGAGTTTTTAACAATAGGCTACTTTTTATCCGGGTACCACGCGGGCGAAGCCGTGGGCAGAAGCTAGTTATTATATTGGACTAAAACGTAAAAACAAATTGATAACTATTTATTTCTAGCCTCTGCCCACGACTTCAACCATTTGAAAAGTTGTTCTAGATCACGAACTATAACTATTTCAAATTGTATCAAAATCGGTCCAGCCACAAATATCCAAACTTTAATATTTATAATATTACTAGCCCATGGCTTTGCCCGCGTGACATTTGGATAAACAGTAGCCTTTATGTATCATTAAAGGTCACAAACAATACTTATTCCAATTTTTTTCTAAATTGTTTTTTTCTAATTCATTTTCTTAACGGTTTGACGTTAAGAAAATTTATTAGAAACAAACATCCAAACTTTGATACATTAATAAGTAATAAATAATGCTGGTCATTTTTCACACATCATCATATAGCCCCAAACTAACTACTGGTATACTACTTATATACTTTATTTTGTATATACATATATACATATATATATATACATATAAAACACCCTGACCCAAGACAAATATTTGCAGATCATACAAACATTTGTCATTATAAATTGTATTCTTATTAATTGATTTCTTTGGTAGATAAGCAATACATCTACAATTCGAAACTTTGACATTAAAAATTACCGGAACTTATTGAAAATAAACCGAAAAACGTCAAAATTTCATCATTTATCGTATTTAACTGCAGAAATCATTACACATTTCATGTCTGCATTTTTCAGTCTCATATTGTCCAAACTATCTAGGCATAGTATTTAACGTCACTGAGAAGACAAAGAGCTGTCACTGCTAAGAAACAAAGTTTTTTACAAAGTCGCAGCACTTTACAGTACTTAGGAAGGTACTTAAATTCAATTGAATCCTAATTTATTACACAATGTGTCTTATCTTTATTTTTTGCATCTATATAATTTTAATTCACCTGTGTTTTGACTCTAAGGAGATAAAAAAGTAACGTAAATTACTTAGCTTATTGAAGAAACTAAACTGCACCTACAGACTGTATCAGAATATATATATTTACTAACATATGTACCTAACCACTTTTGTAAATTCGGTTATTTTTAACTCCCGGCCCAAAAAGTTTTATTTTTGGCGCTTATTCCCGGCGCTCTTTATTTTCACGGTCAGATTTACCCCGGTCGAGACAGTATACATATTCTGGGACACCCTGTAGTATATATAGTATACGCCAAACCTTCTCTTATTCATAGATTTTGCTAGTATTTTCGAAAGCTTCACATTCATAAATATCTAACTAGATGAAAAAGGATTTCCATCCCATTAGCAAAGGAAAATCCTTTTCGTGTTTAAAGCTAACGTATTTTTATAATAGGATTAGATCCCAATCCGGTCATTCTTTGAAGCCAAAAAAAAAAAATCAAACGGATTTACTGATATCCGTTTGATTTTTTGATACCAAGTTTATCATTATGTAATATTTTTATTTATATTACTGTTTAATTTGAAATAATAAAGTACTAATTTCTTTGTCAATTTGTATCTTCAAACTCTTAGTTACATATAGAAAATGGTTCATTTTCTTATTTATTTCAGTAATCCTAACATTATTTTCTTTGTAATTAATTCTTTATAATGCGTTCAAAATAATAATAACTCATAATAAATCATCAACCAAATGTTTATACATAGTTGTATATTATAGACCAGTTTATATAAACTATACATTGGTACTATAATTTCCGTGTTCAATTAAACCCCCATTAAATTTCCCGAGGAAATACATACAGCGAAACGCAATTAAAATCCCGTGTAAATATATGACGAAGCAGAACCTCCGTCATATATATACTCGGAAGTGTGACGTCAGCAATGCTAACGTCACTATCACCAGAATGCTGGTTGCTCATAGTTGATGACGAAAGTAAACTCCAAGAGATGTTCTTCTAATTTATTCTTGGTTGTAAAGAGACTTTAGATGTCTGTACGGTCCGACGGCTCGAATGCGAATCGACCGTAATCGGTATGTCGCCCGTATTTATTCAAAAACAAAGACTCGAGCAAGAAACTTATGCGAGCAAGTTCAAACTACCTGCAAGTATTAATAATTTAAGTTACCAAATGGTTTTGAAGGTAAACATGGTCAAAATAACAACTTGATTACGTAATTACCTAATTGTTATTTGATTACAACAATCAAATAATAAATTATTTTTTATTTTTTTATAATAATATATCAATCAACCGAACGAAAAGTTAATACAATAACCGTGTAAAATGTAAATCAAACTACGAGGGAATATTTCGTTTGGATACAGTGTGAAAATTCCTCGAAAAATATGGAAAATGCACCTGCCATGATTCTGATTTAAATGCAAAGCTTTGAGATCGAATAGCTTCGCGTCTATTCGAACATTTATCGCTCGCTCTACCTATCGATATTATTAATTCATTTCTTTTCACAAGACTTTGTGAAGAAAATAGTCCCGTTTTATTGCCTTGGTTTTTCATCCTTTATTTACTTTTCCAAATTGGATCACTCAGTACAGTTATAAATAGCTAATGTTGTGTATGTTTAAAAGTGTATTGTTTTTTCCTGTTATTTGTTTTCCAGTTTCATGTTTATTTTTCAAAACACCCCTTCATCTATTCTGAAATTAACCAAATTTTCTTCGTAAAATGTTTTAATTAATAAACCACATAACAATTTCATGTAGCCAAATAACCACCGTTTTATTTCAAACGTTCTATAATTCCAATAATAGAATTGATTTCACATTGTGAATTATATTATTAACTGAATATGATGTATTGAAAATATAATTGTATTCAAATTACGATCAAGGCATCGAGAGCGGACTAACCATAGCGGAACCACGCAGAAGAAAAAAGAGATTGAGTTATTAAAATTGAACAAGTTTAAAGTTTTTTATTAATATTGGATCCATGTTTTCTAGACTTTAAAATATATTTGAAGTATGTCATAAAAGGTTAAACAATATAAAAAAATCTTCATGTATAGTAGGAATAGTTAGGTTTAGTTAGATTTAATTAATGTAGCAATAATGCACGGTTGTCTGGAAGAGATCGATGTCAGCGATAAGACCGCCATTTGTAGAACGTACCTACATTTTGTTCCTCAATAAAGTGATTTTTCATTTATTCATAATTACTCACTAACTAAAAGAGTCTTTCTAACTTAGAGTGTTAGAAAGACAGGGTTAGAGTTAGCGACCTGCTAAGTTAGCGAGTGATTACGAATAAGAGGGTATTAAATAAAAAGAGCGTTAAATAAAAATAATAAAATTAAAAAAAAACATTGATTTGTATTTTCAAGCACAAAAGGCGATAAAACCTGTCTGAAAACCATCTATGCAGCATCACAAATTATTTTAATCTGTTAAGTTTGGGAAATGTATATCAACAGATAAACGAACTCACAAACAAACCACCTCTTATGTGAAATGCATATTATTAAACGGTGTTTTGTCGTTACTGGTACTAAAAGTGTTACAGTAAAAAATAAACTGAAAATCATACAATATGTCGTGTCGTGCGTCCGTTCAATATGCAGATAGCCTCACTGGGATGGATCGTGGCGTGAATAATCATTAGATATATCACCTGAATTGTGGTATAACTATAACTACATAAATAATGAGATTTGGGTATAGTTCTACACAAAATAAATTATTTTCTCTTCTATATTCACTTAAAAAGGTATCTTTTTCCTCACGTTCCAATTTCATATCGAAGCCCTCTCAGCTCGAGTAAGAAAAATAATAAACGTCATGCGAAACCTCAGACATGTTGCTTGCTTTCAGACTCTTAAAACTGTATACTATGCGCTGTGTCAATCTCTCATAGTATATTGCATAACGTGCTGGGGTGGCGCCGCTAAATCCCATATGATTCGGGCTGAGAGAGCACAACGATCAGTCCTAAAAGTTATGCTCCGAAAGCCATACAGGTACCCAACCACAAGCCTCTACGCGGACGCTGGGGTTCTGAGTGTCCGTCAGCTCTACATACTTAAATCCGCCCTCTTGGTCCACAAGTCCTTAAAAATCCAGCCTGATGAGTTTAAATTGGTAGCTAGTAAAAGAGTGTATAAATTAGTTACTCCATTAGTTAAATCAAGTTTTGCCCAACGTCTCGGTACCTTCCATAAAATACATTTTTATAACGAAGTTATCAAATTCTGTGATATTCGAAATAAATCAGTTAGAGAAACAAAATTCATTATATCATTATGGCTTTCCTCACTAACATATAATGACACAGAAAACTTACTCAGTATCGCAACTTAGTAATATTTAGAATTAATATTTACATGATGTTTAACATATAGCTTTTATTTTGTTAGTTATATAATATATTTAATTTTAGTGTAAGTATTGTATTATTATTATTATTGTTATACATTATTTAACATATAAAAAACCTATTGTTTATTTAATGCCTGTACTAGCACAATATGTCTGCTGTGCGCTTATACTGTGTATTGTTAAACTGCGACACAGGCTCCCTCGATACAGGCCTTGCCTAGTGAGGGATCCAATAATATGGTTTCGAATCAGAATACGTTCTCTGCAGAATATGAGTGTTCTGATATTCTATGTATCTCCTATTATTTTAGATTGTAAGTTACCTAAGAATGTCCAAGATACTCTGTTTTTGCAGTAATAAATATTTTTTCTTATTCTTTTCTTTTTCTTTTTTGTATAAATTAGCTTAAACTCTTTATTATTGCTGAAAACAAGTATTTTTTTCTTTATACCTTCGTATATCATCATTGACTGCAGCGTCCACTAGTGACTTGTGGTCATAAAACCTATCTAAGAATCATCCTTGATGACAAACAAATCGATTAAAAAATGTAAATCCGATAAACGATGGTAACAGACGAACAACATGGCAAACACATATGTAGGTACATCAGTTTATTACTCGGCTAACAATTTACTTGAGGGAGTTTATTTTTCAAACAAACACAAATTTATTGATATTTTCAATTGTTATTGGTATGTTGGTACTACTGCAAAGCCGGACTACGTGCTTTTTTCATAAATTCTGTTCCTGCCACATGGCTTCAATTTTCACCAGGCTTGATAGTGATATAAAATATTTAGAATGGAAATCTCTCCCGCATTTTTCTCTACAAAACAATCGTCAGTTTTTCATAGAAACCTGTCAATTTGAAGATTTCCACCTCCATGGGTCTTATTTGTAATAGGTATCACACAGATATTTGTCATGTACGGATGAAAAGAAACATAACAAAATTGTATCTACGTGAAAAAATTGTATCTATCTAATGGCAGGAAAGGGGGTCAAAATGAAACAAATAATTATTTTTGCTTTTCAATATATTCTTCCATATGCCTTCCTATACCTTCGTAAAAAAAATTCAAAATCTGCCTTCAAATTAACTTTATTTTTCAACGTCAGTATTTTTTTTCCACGAAGTTCTTTTTTGGAAACAAAATTAATCAGAAGGGGCTTGATCTGGACTATAGGGTGGGTGGTTTAATGATTCGTAGCCACATTTTCGCAGGGCGGCCATTGCAACATGGCTCTTGTGTACGGGTGCACTGTCGTGAAAAAGCAGCACACCTCGACTCCATTTTCCTCGTTTTTTTTCCTTGATGGTATCTTTTAATTTTTCCAGTAGAGTAGCATAGTATCCCCCTGTGATATTAAATCCCTTTTCTTTGCATACGATTAACAAAATCCCCTCCGAATCCCAAAAAACAGTGGCCAAGATCTTTTCCGCCGATTGTGACACCTTGAATTTCTTAGGGGGTGCTGCGCCCTTTTTCTGCTACTGCATAGATTCCTGTTTTGATTCAGGCTCATAACTTATTAACCCCATCCCTTCCTAACCTTTCCATTCCGCGAACTTTCGCGCGAAGAAATTGTATAGAATTGTGTGTCAATGTCCAGTTATGTATGGCCTCTTTATGGACTTCTACAAAATTGTTGATGTTTATGAAGATTCTAAACGACGAAATGAATGAATTTGAAGTAAGGAAGATCAGCGCACTAATTACCTTCACCAGGTCTACGGCGAGTCCTATCCCAATTTTTGGCTACTTCCTCATCATCAGTCCAACCATATTAGTTATATACTTAATAATATGTCGTTCCAAATAAATGATTTATCTAACAATATCATATCTATATATCTTTTAAAATCGATAACCTTAAAGTATTGTTATAAATTACAATTTGTTGTTCAAACAGGTATAAAACTCTATCTACGTAGTACGAAAATTAAAATAGTTACTAGTAACTTAGCTGGCTGGTCGTAATCCTCGAATCTCAACTGAATTTAAAGTCTCTTTTTATTAGAAAACTTTCGTAGGTAATCCATAAGGCATGTATGAATAACAGAATTGGTAATGAAACCGCTTGGACTTGGAGAATGGATCTTCTGACTTGTGACTGCGGATAACGAATGTGGTACAAAGAGGTACTTAGCTCTATCTCAGAGCTGAATTGCAGTTTGAAGATAAATCGTTTAGTTATTTTAACCTTAGTGTAGGTGATGCTGAAAAGACTTAACGACTATCTAAACTCGGTACAGCAAAAACGGAAATACATTAAGCTAAGTATGTATGAAAGGAAAACAGTAACAAAATGTTAAAAAACGTAAGCAAAAGAGTACCTATTTAATGAGTACATAGATACTGTTTTGCCTCTTTTGAAACGTAGATTTTCACGTAGAAGTGCAACTCTTTGCAGATCAGAGAATGCAGATTGCTTATGTATTATGTATAGTAAGTGGTAAAACAAAAAGTGGTCATATTAATTTGTAAACGCTTGCTCCTACCCTAAGATAAACCTTGTTTTAGGAAACTGTTTGTTTACTGTTTTTGACAAAAACTGACGAAGCGGTGCGGGGTGGTAGTGCATACACAGAAGACAAGCTAGCCATCATGCCTGCATTAAATTTATAATCTTCGTAATACTAGAACAAAGCCAGATAACAAGGGGCCCTAGACAATTACCTCACCCTTAGTTTTCCTGTCACGCTAACTAAAATTTGACAAGATAAAACTTGGCAGAAGTCACGTGATATTTCCGCAGCTATTTTCATTTCCATACAATTCAATCTTTCCGCAGACGTTAACGCCAACAGACATTTCTAATCTTCGTAATACTTAACCAAAGCCAGATAACAAGAAACCTAGACAAATACCTCACCCTTAGTTTTCCTGTCACGTTAACTTAAATTTGACAAGGTAAAATGACATTTGCGCAACTAATGTCATTTCCATACAATTCAATCTTTCCGTACGTTAACACCAACAGACAGTGGTATTTGTCTAGACACCCTGGGGGTCCAGGGGTTGGAGGACAAATTTGCGTTAGCGTGAAAGAAAAAGTAAGGTATTTGTATTTGTTTAGACCCAGGTCAGCTAGGGCGTTCAAGAAAAAAAAACACGTTTAAAAAAGTCCTAAAAAGATTTAAAAAAGTCCCAGCAGCGTCCAGGTAGCATTTCTTTTTGCTTTATTTTGTATCCACTTTCATGTGTTATGATCATTTTTGTGTCACCACTGTGAACTCCTAGCCTATAAGCAATCTACTTCAAACTTACGTGTTTCTGTGCTTTATCTCAATGTAAAGATGGACACAAAAAATCCACATTTTCCAAACCTGCATCAGCAATCCCAGATAAAAGTCACCATCACATAAATTCACATTAGCAGTTCAAGTACACTCCTAAAAGTTTATCAGATCAGTGCTTGCATTTATCCGTGCAACCGTGAGAGAATAGCTGGTTCACTGAACGTAAGTACTCGCATAATGATAGTAGTCACTGGGATTATATAATCCCAGTGACTACTATCATTAGATAGATAGATAACTCGCTATTGCATACATTGTATTTAAAAAAAAACACTTTACAAAGTATCTTAAAACTAGGTTGTGGTGACAATGGGCGTCCTTATCGCTTATAGCGATCTCTTTCTGACAACCTTTGGATGGACTTGATTTAAAAGAATGTGAAGAGAGCTGGTGCAACTGCAATACAAATAATGTACAATACAATGAATACATATTTAATAAAATACATAATCTGGTATAATTTATATAAATAATATAGAAATATATACATATAGCTGCAAATGATAATCACAGTTTGTCATACAAGCCTGCGTGTACAAACCATCGTTTAATTATAATGCTAAAATAATAATGATGTCGTAGCCTAATCGATGTTATTGCGAATCGCCTTGAAAATCGCAATAAGCTGAGGAAATTATTGGGAACCAATTAATTGTTTATATGATTTAATAAATTTATTAACTATAAATAAGGCAATAACCTTTGCTTGAATTATTGGATTTAGCTTTTATTGGATTAAGTTGTAAACAGAAATAAAACAAAAACAAAAAAAAATCCATACCATTACCATTTATGGTTGGTACCTAATAGATATATGGTTTTTGTATTGTTCAAACTTTAAGGCATAAGTTCTGTAATTTTATAATTAGTCTTTTAATAAAATTGATATTCAATCCCCCTATTAAAATTTATAAGGGCCTATTAAAATTGTAATATAATTTATTTACCAATACATAATGTTCTTTACCAATAAATAAATAGATGTTCTGATTTCAGACTGAAACATTTCAGTGACTAAACCTCAGTTGGCAGAGTTTTGTTGTTTTGGTTTATAGGAATACACCAGTTTGAAGATGTGTGTGAATAATAAGATGAAGCCTAGATCTGATGATAAAAGTCACTTCAGTCACTTCGCTCACTACGTCTAAACTAAGTTACCATGCAGGCTACATTGTAAACTGTTATCCTGTAGTTAATTAATAGAGATGAATCAAAGCGAACGATGGATCGGCAGATGTTTCTGAAACGTAGCCGGTAAGTACACCACTCATCTTTATCAACTACTAGCTACTCCCCACGACTTCTCCCGCGTGGTACCCGGTTAAAAAGTACCGTGCGTAAGAAACGCATACGCTCGACCGTTTTTCCATCGACTTACTTTCCAAAATTGAGCTCTACAAAGGTCTTTTTCAACTGGATAATACATATATAGCCTATGTCCAGCCTGAAAGTCCATTCTAAATATTGGTGAATTATTTTTTGTAATCGAATGAGTAGTTTTGGCGATTAATCCCTACATACAAATTTTACCTCTTTATAATATTAGTATCAGCTGAATATCTCCAGCTATGCCCCACCGGCAGAAGGCAGCGCATAATTCACTGCACCGCCCGGAACGCTAACAAATGGTTTGCAATCTAATTGAATTATGTCACCTGGCCAGTAGGTGCCGCCACCGTCTCAATTTGGACTAATTTATAACGAACCCAGCCGTGACGTAGCCAACGGGTCGGAGTTTCCACGGTGACGGATTTACTTGTTCGCTGGCTTGAGTTCACCAACAAAATAAACGGACAGTCAAGTCTAACCATTTCCTATGAAAACATGTTTCATAAAGCTTTGATTAGGACCCCCGTTATGTTGGTGAACTTGGGCCTTAGTCATGGAACGAAACACATTACTTAACCATTATGAATATGTACTGCTAAATTTTGAACTATGAGCCTAGAATGTATTCTTTAAAAGGGTTTTTTATTTGGATACAATTTTAGGGAACCCAGAATCTTAATAAAGTATTCCGAAATAGTCTAAGCTGATCATTAATATGGATAACTAAATTATGTAGGTACCTACACTAGTAGTTCGCCCCGAACTGATCTCGCGATTTTCTATTTGTGGTATTCCATAATTTAAAGTAGGTACTTATTGCAAAATTGACGCCGTAGATGTGCATCCCACGACGTTCACCGTATCATAGTATACAAAATACCATTTACGTTTTAAAAGCGGTTAAAAGGTAATTTTTTTTTTTACACTTAGAATTTCTTGCACATTCTGAAAAATTTGCTTGTGCAATCATTACACTATAAAGGACATTCATATGACACTGTTGCCCAAAAATCCCCGCGACAATCGAATTTTATTTGTGTTCTTTTTATACATTTTCAATTTCATAAAGATAGGACTATCCATTCAAAAATTATCGTCAGACATACATACATGGATATATAAAATGCCAATTCATCCAACTTGACTCAGGGACCTCACTCGGTTCGTTCGCTTGATCAATCTGGTAGAGCTTTTTCATAAAGCATATTTTTAACTGCCGAAAGAAAGACAATCCTTCTAAATGCGAAAGTTTGTGAGGATTGATGTTTGTTACTCTTTCACGTAAAAATTACCGAACGGATCTTGATGAAACTTTACAATAATATAGCTTTCACATCAGAATAACACATATGCTACTTTTTATTCGGGTACCACGCGGGTGAAGCCGTGGGCAGATGCTAGACGAGTATATTACAAAATAATGAAGTTTGGAAAAATAGAATATTACTATAACTTCAGCATTTATTTAAGCCAACGAGGTCTGCAGCTGATTGTCGGTGAAATTATGTGTTGTACCAGTAACAATGGACGTCGAGCACTAACGCCAACTAACGTCCATTTCTAACTTCGTCGTCGACTCTAACGCCGTGCAGTTTGCTTTAATATTATTGTGTTTTCTGTTTATTTATATTTTACTCGTAGCTTCTGCTCAAGGCTCACCATCGTGGAACCAGGATAAAAAATAATATTATTAACATAAAAAAAAATTGTGGCTTAAATATAAAAAATAAGGTTCTATTGTGTCTACTGATGGCTATTATTTCTTGCAAACATTATTTTCTCTCTCGTAAAAAAACGATGGCTAATTCTGTCGTACTTATATTATTTTCACGTATATCCGACCAAGGAAGCTAAGCAGCACATTTATCTCTCAAAGATTTTTAAGACATTATTAAGATTCTATTTACAAATTAATTTCAAATTACGAACTGAAAACTTATTTGGATCAAAATCTTTAATAATCAAGGAATTTTCTATCGGCAAAATATCGTTTTAAAATCGGTTTAGTTGTTCCAGAGATTATAACAAAAAAAGAAACTAACACATTTTACATTCTTATAATGTACCTAAGTGTAAGAATTTTAAGGAATAGTATTGCTAGCAATCACCAGCCTTTCTGCTACAAACGAATAAGTTCGAATAATCTCGAGTTTTTCATAAAGCATATTTTTATAGGCCGAAAGAAAGACAATCTTACTACTATTGTAAACTATAATAAATGCGAAAGTTTGTGAGGATGGATGTTTGTTACTCTTTCACGCAAAATCTACTGAACGGATTTTGATGAAACTTTACAGTAATATAGCT
This sequence comes from Perizoma affinitatum, assembly GCA_961405105.1. Classification (NCBI taxonomy): domain Eukaryota; kingdom Metazoa; phylum Arthropoda; class Insecta; order Lepidoptera; family Geometridae; genus Perizoma; species Perizoma affinitatum. The sequence continues at coordinate 6,277,932 of OY560199.1, forward strand.
TATACATCAGAATAACACATATGCTACTTTTTATCCGGGTACCACGCGGGCGAAGCCGTGGGCAGAAGCTATTAAATAACAGAATTATTACATTCTTTATGAAACAACATATTTTTGTTTCGGTAGATACAAATTTGCAGATAAGGAATGGGGTAGGTACTTTTGGATTTGATCAATAATTTTCAACACAACAAATCGATTTCGAAAATGGTGTAGTACCGAACACAGAGAAATCATTCACATAACGAATTTGCAATTCGAAACAAATCTAGGAACATCCCTGAACATCAATAAATACTATTGGTAAATATCTCTGAGAATTGAAATGGTCTAAATATTACGTACAGCAAACTTGTGTTCTCGCACTTTCTCGTAAAGTTGGTTCGGAGTTCGTCCTTGTATTGTGAACTCGTAGTTATCGACAGCCCTTGCTCTCTAAAGTCGTTTGAACTTGTGCCGTAAACAGGCTTCTTGGCCTGAATTAGCCTGTTTCCTACATTTCGGTTCTGTAAATGCCATTGAAGCGGGTACTTGAAACTTTGCAAGGAAATCATAAACAAACCAGTATTATGATTGATATTTGGGATATTTTTGTTTGAACAGGAAGTATTTTGTGGAACTCTAAAGAAAACAAATGCTTCATTTCTTTGAATGAGAAACTATTTTAATAGGCCTAAATGGCTAGGATATAATATTCAGTAAACGTAAACGAATGATTTCAATGTATGTAAGTAGATCAAATTCTGGGTTAATCGTTTTTTTTTCTAAAAAACCTGATTGTGTACTTACTTGTGCAAGACTAAATATAAATAAATAATGCTGGAAATTTTTCACACACCATCATCTAGCTCCAAACTAAGCAGAGCTTGTATTATAGGAATTATATGACTGATATACTACTTATATACTTTTTTTGTAAATACATACATTTTTATACATAGAAAACACCCGGACCCGAGACAAACATTGGCTAATCGTACAAACATTTGTCTTGCAGCGGGAATCGAACCCGCAACCTTCTGAATCTCAAGCGGACCATCGCCCACTGCGCCACAGAGGTCGTGTCTAAGCAATGATGTGCGAATAAATTTTGTTATATAATAGTCGAAGGCGTATTTAACATTATTATCTTATATATTACATAATCTATTATATATTACACTACACGATCACCATTTACACACCTTTCACATGTACACTTACAGCCACACACACAACCTCATCCTCACTCACTTACTCACGCGTGGGTTTTACCTGTGACACACAGAATCCTATGGGAGTTTTCGAGGTAACTCACACTCGCACCCAATCATACACATACATCTGCAACTTAGCTTATTGGTGGTACTTACCCTATTTAACTTTATCTTTTATATTTAGTGTTACCTAATATTATTTTTAGTATAAAATTTTAATTGTTTACTGTAGACCGTAACTTCCTAAGCTACTACTACTGTTTGGTTTATTTTATTTTTTTCTTAACAGTCCAACCATTACCAGTGCTTTGTACATGCATATTTAGATATGTATTATCTGGTTTGGTTTTTGTGGGAGAGTCCGTAGCGAGTCCCTGTGACCCTGCCATACAGGCTATAAAGTCCTAGTGTGGGGAACAGAGCATACCTATGGTACTGTTTTATTAGAATTAGATTATTTAATACTTACCTATGTAGAGATAACAAAATATGTACCTACGACATCTGTTTGAGATATTAATAAACATTTCATTTCATTTCATTTCATCTACAGACTGTCGAAGTTCTCAGCTGGACAAGTACCCACGTCTTCATATACCATCCCATCCAACCAGCGACTTCAGGTAAGGGGTCTACCTAACACGGCATCGTCCAATTCATGGCCGTCCTTCGAGAGCTTCCCTTCACCAGTGGTCGGTTCTGCAACTTAGATGACATGTCCGTTGCCGCATCAACTTGTTAATAAAATTCTAAGAGCTACGCCGTAGACATCAGTTCTTCTACGGATTTCCTTATTTTGGATTATACCGAGCATGACACTTTCCATAGCCCGCTGCGCGACCTTGGGCTAATGAGGCCAATAGTTAGCGGCCAAGCCTCAATCTTAGCAACATTAAATTAATTACCTACCAAATTAGGGTAACACCGCTGAAATTTAGGGTTGCAAACGTTAGACGGGAACAAACATGTCGTTGTCAGCGGTAAGCCACAAACTAAATTGCGGATTCGAATGCACAAGATATGTGGTCTGTATTATAAAGCTATACTTCACGAGAGGAGCGGTAATCATGACTGAAGGCAGAATGCGATCATAAGATTTTATAATATCTCAACTTTCAACCTCGATGGGGCTTTCACTGGTTGGTACCTACCAACTGAGCCACGAGATGACGAGTTACCAGCCTGGTCGAAATTCTTTTAATGTTTGGCCTCGAAGCGGCGTATAGTCATACAGGGGATACTCTCCCTCCGCGCCGAGGATGAATTTATGCGATATTATAAAATTTTGTGAACCAGAATGCATGCATGACTTCAAATTCAACTCGCCTCTCTCAACTTTCAATACCTAAGTCTTGCATCTTGGGCATGCTTTGTTGACGAAGCGGCGTACGACCATTCGTTTTTTTTTCTTTCTAGATTTTCCGGAAGTCGGTTTTTTGACATTTAATATCTTATATATTATTTGCAATTAATTCATAATGTCTCTTCTCGTCGCTCCGCTCATACAATACTGCTAGCTTAGGTATTCTGTGGGAAGCGGGATGCCACTGACGGCATGCGATCCTGATTAATATAGAACAGGTTGTGGTGATGGTACTGGATACATACTAAGGCGTGTCAGCTAATTAGCCGGTCCGTATCTTAAAGCCGTTCTTGTGGTTTCACCTTTAAGGAGTAGATCAGACGGAATAACTAAATGTTGGTATCATTATCATCATCAATATCATTTACAGCTTGTCCACTGGACATAGACAGAAGAGTACCATGACGAACGATCTTGGACCATCTCCATTCAGCGATTTCCCGCAACCCTTACTGTCTTCGGCCCATTGGGTGGGGGGTTAGAAACATACTTCCCCAGAGATTGTGGGTTAAATTTAAAAAAAAAAAAATGATTCTGTTAGAGGTAAATAGTAGAATTTTGTGAACTGGACTTTAAAAAAGGAGGAGGTTAATAAGTCAGTGACCATGTATATTTTTTTTAATTCAATCGTTTTAGAAGACTAAAATCTATAATATCTGTATACCTACATAGACGGTCGACACATTTTTTTTATTTTGCTACGCTGATTAACAATTTGTTACACTGTCTTTGGCACAAAAATCATTCTGTAAAAGGAATAAATTTGGTTAGTGCTAGGAAAACCTTACTGACGTCTGTTTTACCTACCTACTATTGCCTACTTAGCTTTCATAGATTACCTTACCCTTACGTACTTGTTAATTTGGAAATTGTATTTATTTCTAGTGAAATGAAGATAATTTATGACTATGATTTATGACTTAGGTACTTATATCATAATATGTTAGGTACCTATCTACTTATGTCAGTAAATCTGTTTAGACTTATGTATTTAAATTCATGAATCCTAGAGTGCGAATATAGTAAATATCCTAATTTACGAGCACAATGCAAACGGAAAGCCAACGCTTCACAAAACTTTTGGTTCCAAAACAAAGCAAAACCCGGTATTTATTTTAGATTTTAACCCAATGTTGAGGTCAACAATGTTAATAAAACAGCGAATAGAAGTGGAACTCTCTTACTATATAGTATATTCAAGATAAACTGTGCGTGATGTTTTTAATAATAATATGTTCAAATTTCAAAAGGAAGTCTTAGCTGCTCTAGCAAAAAAATACGATTGCACTTTATGAATAATTTAATTTTTAAATGTGCCTAATTTACCTGCAAAATTTTGCTATGTTAAATATAATTATGATGTTTTCACATGTTTTGGAATATTGTTAGGATCGAAAGTTTTGTATTAAATTTATTAAATTTTTGTATTTGTCTGTTGTTGTATGTTGTGTGCCAATACTTGAAAAACGATATTCTCTGACTTTGGCAACTGGCAGCCAAAGTCAGAGACTGATTGGCAGTGCACGTTGACAAAGGGACTTTTAAAAGTAGTATCGAAATAAAAAAAACTGATTAAATATAAAATAAAGACATTAAATGAAAAAACGACTACCTCACGTGCTTACGTTATTTTGTTCACTCATGATGACACTCTTTCGAATAAAACACAAAAGTAAAATAGCCCACAAAAACTGTTTCGGCTAGTCGTGATTTCATATACAACAACAGAATAATCATCAAAATCAGTTAACAATTGGCGAAGATATCAAGTAACAAACATTTAAAAAAGCAATGAATACAGAAACAGATTCAAAACAGACAGAGATATCAACACTCTAAATAATCAACAAGGTATTAAAAAAAATCACATCTCGTCTTTCACTAGGAACCACAACACCCAGGTTGAAATAATAATTGAAGGAATTATGTGACTTTATTTACGAAAAACACGATACTAGCCGTGTTTAGTTGGGCTAATATTTTTGGGACAATAGCTACTAATAATAGGGTCCGTTAAACCCCCGGCGTGCAGTGGGGCCTTGAAGATTGTATGAAAAACCCTTCACATGAACGAAGTCGTGGGCTTTCCTCAGGTTTATAAACACTAGATGCATTACTGTACATCAGCATGGAAATTGACTTAAGCGATAAAAGATTCAACACTTGCAAAGAAAGAGAAATATTATTGAAGAATATTACAATTTTGCAATAATTATGAGTGAGAAGTCCGTCTAATGACTGTAAGTCTACGATGAAATGGATAAGTGCAACTTTTTTTTAACGTCATGTTAAATAATTATGTCTCTCATAACATTCTACGAATAATGGAAAGTTTTGATGTTTACTGCTAAAGATCTCCGTAACGATAGAACCGATTTGGATGAAATTCGGAACAGGTATAGTTCGCGAACTAAATAACACATAAGCAGCAGATTATGCCTAATAAATTTTATGACAGTTTCACTTCTATACGTGAATGTGTGATATATATATTTTGTTGCGGGGGCCAAGTCAGCAATACAAATTGTAGACAGTTATTGTACATAACTGTTTGAAATTATAACTTGCACGTTTGCAGTCGACATTTATGACATGCTACGGCGAAGCCTCGTTGCCCGTAGCAATGTCATTTTCAAGAGAAATACATGATTGTGGTAATTGCGCTCCTTTTATACAATTTGTCTAGCTTTGTTCTGGCTCATTTAGTGTTTTTGTTGGGAATAATATCACACGAGGGGCGCACAAGAAAAAACCGGAATTAATAAGAAAAAATATATTATGAATGGTCAAAAATGAATTTTTTGTTTCTCAAAAGATTCTCCGTTAGCGTTAATGCACTTTTTCATACAAATAAACTAATTTTGAAAGCATTTATGCCAATACTCCGTGGTGACCTTTGATACATGTTTTTTATACTCTTCGACAGCCTCTTCTGGTGATGAAAATCGTTGACCACGTATTTATTTCTACATTTTTGGAAACAGGTAGTAGGCACAAAGTGCCAGGTCGGGGCTGTATGCAGGATGTATGTTTTTCACTATCAAAAATGCGTTTGTCAGTGCCGTGTGAGAGCTGGCATTGTCATGGTGTAAAATGTTATTTAGGGCGATTACTGAGTTCAACAAAAACTTCTTGCATACAAATAATCACTGTACGACGATTCTCCAATGCAACAGTATACACGTGTCCAGCTTGATTAAAAAAAAACCAATACAACCGAATCTAGAACCTCCTCGTTTTTTTTAAGTCAGTTAATAGAAGCAATCATCCGGTTAGCGGCGCTTTTCACCCGCGCCACTTTGTTTGGTTTCGGTTCATCTTGAAAGACGCAAAAGGTTGATGTTTTGGGGTCGTAGCTACGAGTATAAATCCATTCGTCACGTGTTACTATGTCCCACTTCGTTGAAACTGGTACGCATGGCATTGCATCAAGAGACTCGGTCCGTTTTTTGAGCCTGAAATTGTGAGGGATCCATCGCGAGCACAGCTTTTTCACATCCAAATATTTGTATACCTAGGATTGATTTTATCTGACTCATGCCTATGCCTAAGGATGCCCGAATCTTATAATAGGTCACATGCCTCTCTGTTTCGATCATACGGCGCACAGCATCGATGTATTCGTTGTTCACTGCAGTGTACGGGCGACCATTACGAAATTCGTCATTGAGATAGATACGACCGCGCTTGAATTCTACAAACTAGCTATAAATAGTCTCTTGCATTGTGCTTCATCGCTAAAAACAGTTTGAAGCCGAGAGTGGCACTGCGAGCTGTCAAATTGCACTTAAAATCGTAGTGGAAATTATAGCTAGTCAAATCCATGAAAATGTAGACTCGCAAATTTAAAATGACGCCATTTTATAAAAAAAACAGTGACAGCTAGATGAAACAAACTGTTTTCTACAGCCAGACTTTTATTTTAAAATATTTTAATTACATTTTAAATATTGTTTATGTAAGTGACATTTCCGGAAACCTGATATCATATGCAGTACCTACGCAGACCCTTGAGGATAGCAAGTAGGGGGTTGGTTAGGGGGTTTTATTACACAAGTTAATTTTAAAACCCCCAACGTGTTTTCCATAGTCTATATATTTTTTCGTTTTCTAAATTACTATTTAGTTTTTTTTGTTCACCTTCATGCAAAAAATTCGGTATCATATCTTTATCAATCTTATCATATTGACGACCTCTTCAGCGCAGTGGGCGAAGGCCCGCCTGAGACGCAAAAGGTTGCGGGTTCGATTCCCGCTGCGGGACATATGTTTGTATCTCCGAATATTAGTCTTGGTTCTGGGTATTTTCTATGTATAGTATGTAAGTATTTACAAAAAAATGTATATAAGTAGTATATCAGTCATGTAGTCATGTAACACAAGGTCTGCTTACGTTGGGGCTAGATGATGCTGTGTGAAAATGTCCAGGATTATTTATTTATTTATATCTAGGATAATTATTGTACATGCTGTATTATCTCGACTGCCTGTCTGAACAGCATTGCAAACTTTATGATGCCACTTAACTGCTTCCAAACAGAGCAGCTATATTGATTTAATTTATTATTTACATGATTGTCGCAAATACTACTTTAGGTACTGAAAATAGGAATAGCAGAGTTGTTTCATTAGTTGTGTACTTATCTGATTATAATGCGATTTTTTGTAATCGATCTGTATTTCTTCAAAGATTGTTTTGAGATAGGTGTTATCGCCACCAGTCACTAGAAGGCGCTGCATTACACGATAGAAAACACTTCAAATGTAGACAAAAAAAACTCGCTCTCGACTGTCTTCCCCATCCTCAGACACATACTCAGTGGGTACCTAGATATCTTTAAGGATTCCAAGTAGGGGTTAGTCAGAGGCACGTCCAAACACTACATGCCCGCGTTTTACACGTAGTTAGCATTCCACGTGACAGCTCACGATGTACTTCAGATGTAATTGAACTATTTACTTTAATATTATGTAGGTAGGTAGATAGTTTAGTTTAGAATGTTTATAATTCTTATGTAGCTTATTACCTAAACTATGTAGGTAGGTTATTAACAAGTTTTGTGGTCGAATAGGATTCGCCCTACCCGCCGAACTAGTTATAAGTAAAACTGTATCTCGACGAGCATTCTTACATTTAAATTACAAATAACTTGTTAAATACGAGAAATGTGTATAAAATCAATAATAAGTAAAAGCGTTAATTGAAATACGTTTATTTGTAGTGAATTTATCGTTAGCAACGAACGTGTTAAGCTCCGGAACTAGGCCATAAATATCGGCAAACTGTGAATTATGGGTTTAGTTGAACACATACAGATTTGCTCCGTCTGCTCGGTAACATCGCACCTATTTTAGTGGCACTGACAATTTGTGTATCATTTTGTACATCAGAGCGATTGTTTAGTGAATCGAGCGCTTTGCAAAGCTCAACTTCAACAAATTATGAACTAGTTTTAGCTATTTATGAGTTGTTTATACAATTTGACAGAGGTTTTATCCGCACCCGACTCACGGGTGTTACGGCTTAGGAAATATTTTTACTAACCACCACACTAAGGAAGGATAAAAATACGATTTCCTCACATTAACGCTGTTTGTATTTAAGTGTATTTTTACTAACATTCCTACCATTGATATGGACTAACCTTCACATTGCTTTAATTTGGAATTGAAAGGGTTTCGGTGGACAATACCATAAGCCTAGACTACGAACTCTACTTAAAAAAAGCTACCCAGATACCCCACTCGCTGTTTTATATATCCTATAGTAACCTAGTATCAATCCGTAATCAATTAAGTAGTTAAATGTATATGCTTATACAAAAGTATAAACATATCTAAGTATCGTTCATGACCACGTCCGTGAACGATCTATAGATAGCTCATGTAATTCACCACCAGATGAAAGCGTCACCAAACTGCTAGCTGCATTATCACGCTGAATGGCGCATTACTAATGCATGGACCCAGATTAAAGTAACTTTGTTTGTATTGAATATTAAGTACATACTTACATCACACATATCAAAAGTATTTTAACGAAAATTTATTACGCTTGATTTTATGGTATAAATGGCTAATTTATTCACGAAATATTCATGAGTTATTTTCCTTAATATTTAAGTGGCCGCTTGTAACACCCACCGTTATAGGAGTAAAATGTTGATTTACCGCACAACTTCGAGAATGGAGGCAACTTTATTCAGCTGGCTTAGGAAAACATGTATGTAGGTAATTTTCCGTACATAAGGTGGGGTAACATAATACAAAGCTTATATACCTTATAATCTTTTTGATTAATAATCAAAGCTTACACTTAATTAATCTACTTGTAAGTTAAAGGTACGGATGAAGTCACAAATAATTTAGTTTTATTTATGACTTCAACTGTAAGATTTGCTAATTTATTTAATTCTTTAATGTACAAGAAAGAAGAGCGTATAAAGGGCGTGATGCTAAAAGCATTTTCTACTTGCCAACCTCAAAGGTGTACAAATAAGGTATACTAATTGCTTTTTGTGTAGGTACACACGTGCCGTTTTGTTTCGTCCGGCACTAGACCGTTAATATTAGACAATACATACCTAGTGTGATCTAGTACGCACCGTCTCACACCACACGTACCGGATCTATTCACACGACCGCCAAATTGTCGCTGGACGAGCTAAGCCCGATGCCGGTTTGCGTGTGGTGGGCTTTAAGTCTAACGTAACACAGAGTTGATTTCGCAACTCTGGCTCATGCAAGTGGCACTCCGAAAGATTTCCTTATGCAAATGGGCTTCTCAGTCAGTCAAATTGCGCTGTCAGATTGAGAAGAAAACCCCTCATTGACCTGAAGCGTTCATACATGCCGGACGGGTGACGCAGTCATCGGCCCCCACGTGCACGTTTTGCGTAGAATGCAATTTAGTCAGATCGAACAGGACAATAATACAATCTAAATGTGTTTAATCATAATGTAGCCCATTCTCTGGTTGGACAGCATTGTTCAGTCATTTGCATATAATAGATAATAGCGCAATGTTTATGAGTCCAGCACACCGCCTGGTTGCGTTTTTATTTCGACAAACAATACCTTGTTATCTATAAAACCATTATTGTAAATGTAGTATGATACAAATCTATATTGTTTGTTTGTATCACAAAGTTCCACAGTGTAGTCGTCTTTAATTGTTTTTTTTAAGAAATACAAAAAAATATACAAATAATATAATCTTATAAATCTTACCGACTTTGCATTATATGCCCTTCATAATATTGTTACGAGCTTAGATTTCGGGATAAAATAATGAAGTCCAATTGTACACCAAATTAACATTGCTTTACCAAAATCACATTCCGAAATCTACGCCAACTAGTGTATAATTATAATATCTGTGACTAAAATAACATCACAACAAAATTACACAATTTTGTTGTGGAAGGAAACCACTAAAACACTGTATAACTACAAAACTTAATAAACACTTCACTAATATGAAATGAACTGTCGCTACGGGTCGCGTGACGAGTTTATAAACGCCGCCAAAATGCGATCCCGCGTCGTTTTTTTTCCACACATTACTGTCCCACGATGCTACTCATCACGATGTTTTCCTTGACCTTTGTGCTCGACGAGATTCGAAAACACGTGTCGTAAGGAATAAAGGGTCTAGACACCACTGAGTGTTTGATTGAGAGGTATATTCCCATCTGTCACCCTGCTCTGTCCCCCTAGGGTGACAATTGGGGAAAAAAGTTCGATCTGTCCCCTCATCATTAACAGGGGGACAGACAGAACTATTTATTCCTACCTGTCCTCCAATAAAAAAAATATTTAATAGGTACACTATGTATGTACACATAAAGCTTTATATATACATTCCGTCTGTTTCGATATTACAGGTTGTTTTTGCAATTTCAGCTTCCTGCCAGCAACAATATTCGATGTGCCAGAGCTTTTAATCCGCAATACTCGTAGCACTAGACTGATGTGTTAGTTTTAACAAGCAAACATGATTAATGATTATTTTGTTTGCTTGGTTTAAATATTAAATTAAAAATGCCTGAACCGAGTAATGTATAAAAATCAAAAATCCTAGATACCTACATACCTAGTCCTGATTCCACACTAGGATTCCCTGTATCGTGGGTATCAGGAATTATGAGTATAGTGGTACCACAACCCCCAAACCCCGAACAAATATCTGCGGAACATGCAAACATTTGTCCCACTTCGGGAACCGAACCCGCGCCTCTTGCGTCGCAGCCGGCTTATCGCCCACCGCGCCATCAAGGTCAACAAATGAATGCTGCTATGCCGACTGTGATTGTGGGTAAACAATAGGTTTTAACATAGTTTATATAATGAAACGGATAATATGGTCAATTGGGCATACCATTTACCTAAGTAAAGTTATTTGTACCGATTTCATCACTTCCAACCACTGCATGATAGTAAGTACCTATATATTTTTGCCCGACTGCTACAAAAAGTATACGTTTTCTGGGTTTTGCATGCATTTTGAAAGTACCTAGTCATAGATCGATAGAAAATGCTTTATTGCACGAGATAACACAAGTACATATGCGAACATAATGCTAATTAGCATTCGTCATCATCATCATCATCAAGAACAACAGTCTGTAGAAGTCTACGGCTGGACGTAGGCCTCCAAAGAAAGCCTCGATGAACGATTTTGGGCCACATAAATAATTACAAATACAAACAACAAGTCAGATTATAACCTCTACCTACCAACCTACTTGGAGCTGCATTAGACCTAAGCTTAAACATTGTATGTAGGACATTAAGCATGAATAAATGAAATGAAATTATTGAGGTTTGTTTCTATCATTTGAAATGTTCAATTTAAACCAATTACTCACTTATTCATCAATAGGCTCTCGAACGAGCCTAAAAATGTACAATGATATAATTTACAAGGCCCATTCAACCCGCGCTTAGTATTCCATCACCAATCAGGCTCTGGGGACGCACAAATACTTCATTAGCTCACTTTACACCCTTCGACCCCAGTCTCTGAAGGACAACGTCGACTGTAGCGTAATGAATTAATGAGCCATACAAACAAAACGAGTCTAATACTCGACGTTTCGTAGCGGCGTAGACCCTTCGTAGAGGGAAACGAACATTAGCGACAAAAAAATGGCCGAGAACGAATTTGTATGATCTCAAAAATCATCCCATTTATTCAAAAACACCTGCGATAATCGAACTCTATTTGTAATATCAGAAGATAGGATTAACTATTCAAGAGTTATCGCCAGATACAGATACATATAAGAATGTATATTTTACTTTGTGTAGGTACCAATGTACCTACATAAAGTGATTTTTCCAATTTTGACTCGGAGATATCACTCACTTTGCTCGCTCAAATAGCCTTCCTACTCTGAGGGTTCACAATACAATACATCCCCACCTTGTATCCTAATCTGTCTTGAGTAAGTATCTCTATATCGTATGTACCAATGAAACGTGCAGTTTTTTTTTTATTGACTCGGCATGCCTGCGGGTCCGTGCCGCGGCACAGGCATTTTCCTCGTTTTATTTACACCACTCTACACTCAGCGCAAACACTGTAGCGAAGTTGATAGGAGGTAGAGCACAAATATATCATTCCATTCGATAGCTGGAAGAATGGCGATTTAGCCGAAATAATATGACAGTCTCACCGGAATTAGTCTTGTGTGTAACCTACTAAAAATGTATTATTTACTAGCTGTACCCGCGACTTCGTTCGCGATTGCCATTCCTGCCGACTAATTATTCGCATTTGACCACAGTTTGTCTCATATTAAGCAACGCTGCGGTGAAGCACTCCTATCAACAAATGAGCTTTTTACTTTGGATTTGAAAACTCCCAGGTTGTATTTCTAAGAAGACAGTAACCCAGGATTCAAAAAAATAATCATTCAAATCTTTTTACAATTATCGCGTAACAAACACACACGATAAATAAACATACAGTCGAATTGAACCTCCTCCTTTTTTCGGTCGGTTAAAACTACAAAAATTAAGGTATTGAAATTTTGTAATTTTTACGTGTTTTTTTTTTTCTCCGTTTACGTTCTCCGTATACTCCAAAAAATTTTTTTAATGTACCTATTACATTCTTAATATAATATAGATAGATATATAGATTATAGGTACCTAAGTACTACTACCACCGTATTTGTTTCTGCGGGCAAGCAAAATAATGCTCGCATTGTTGTGTGACAGATCTTTAATCATTATGTGCCAGTGAACATAATATGTTTACTGGCACATAATGATTAAAGAACATATTATGAATATGATGGCACAGACTTTTCAACTTTGTATAGGGTAGGCAACGGATCAGCAGTTTTTTTGTTCTATAAAAACCGGATCACTGACTGTAATTCTTATGTAATTCCTCTTAACTCTTATCTTGTATAGATCCGTAAGGATCCCAAATAGGTGGTAGTCAGAGGCACTTCTAAACATTATTATTTGGCGCATGCCCACATTTTCCATAAGAGTTAGCGTAAAGTTGTCGGCCCCTGGCCGCTTATTAGAACACATGCCTTCGAATGTCCGGTTCTAGGGCATATCGGTTTCCTCTGTTTCCAAAAAACTTGTAAAAAAGTAAGAAAAATTGAAGAAAGAATCTACCTTTTTTTATCTTAGTTTACAACGCTTCAATGTGCACCAGCCTTTATGGTAGCACTGATGAGCGAGATTGAAACATTTTGTAGGTAAGTAGGTAGGGACTTAGTTAATATTTAAACATTTAAAAAGGTTCTCTTGCGACATACATTTTTTCGTTGGTTTTTCTGCTAGAGTTTTAGCTTATACTTACCTACTTCCTACTTTTCAAACTTTCTCGATAAGTTTAACGGGTCGATATCGCGTTTACCTTTTTTTTCGACGACCACTGTGGCGCAGTGGGCGAAGGCGCGCCTGAGACGCAGAAGGTTGCGGGTTAGAGGACAAATGTTTGTAATGTTTGTCTCGGGTCTGGGGATTTTCTATGTATAATATGTATGTATTTACAGAAAAGTATATAAATAGTATATCAGTCATGTAGTTCCCATAATACAAGCTCTGCTTAGTTTGGGGCTAAATGATTCTGTGTAAAAAAGACCAGCATTTTTTATTTATTTTTATAAGGTAAACACGAAAAAGACCTTTTAAACTTATAATTATACTACCTCAAGCGGATCCAAAGGGTTCGAAAAGGAACTAACTATAAGTACCTACGTCGCGTCATAGTCAATTTAACCTTCAGCAGATTCATCATTCGTTGAGCGTGCTACAACAGTTTGTTTCCAGTAGTTTCGCTGGGGACCCTTGAATCTAAATTTAGGTAAGTAGCTAGTTAGGTGGACAACATAAGATTTACCAGTTAGGTAGGTACATATCTAAGTAAGTAAGTATAGCTAGGTAAACAGGTTAATAGGTATTTCACCATCCTATTCCAATAGGAATAGTTTTTTATTTTACCAATATAGGTAAAATTAAAAACTATAACACGTTCGATTCCTGGGGCACAAATGTTATGCAGCTATTGGTTCGGGATCGGAATTTCTACAGACCAGGTAGAAATTTGTGATAGAAAGAATGTAGTTTTAAAGGAAATTTTGAAAACATGCTTTTGTCTGTTCCTTTTGAATATTATAATACGTTAGCACCCTGGTCCGGTAGTTTTATATTCATTCTAATGATTTCCCAACAATATATAAAAAATCTACCATTGTAGGAACTTTTTGGTTGTCCAAAAACAAAGAGGAAACAACCTCTACGCTTAGGTCACAAATAAAAAAAATAAGCGACTGTTTGTAATTCCTCAGAACTCATTTATAAACCGATTTTGATGATTCTTTTAATGTTGTTGAGAATGATCCCGAGGTGGTCCTATGGAAGAAAAATATATACCTATATATTTTCTCGTAAAACTTAATAAAACACGACTAGCCGAAATATTTTCTGTGGGTAATTTTATTATTATATTTTATTCGGAAGTGTCATCCCGAGTCTAAAGTCAGTTTTTGACTTCTTTTAATTATTTTGATCTTACGTTAAAGTTAATGGAGTTGTATCCCCTTTCACCCTTTCATAGATAAAATAACCACTACGTGAGTAAATATACACCCATGTGTTAGTATCCATATTAAGTCTGTGAAATAGCTACTATGGTCGGTACTTTTTTTATGGCTTTTGATTCAAGGCCTTGCGCCATGTCCTGTTTTGGCATTTGATCTGTCACTTTTTGATTTAACACTTAAGTCAACTTCACCTAGTAGCTAGGTTCCAGCGTTCCCAAAAGGTTAATTTTGTAAATATTTTAGGTAATTTTTAACTACGTCGGGTTACATTTGGGCTAAGCAACTCAATGTTTACATTTATGTGATTTTTTAAAATTAGTAATTTTTTTTTAATTTTAAAATTGTTAAAAAAATAATGAAAGGTTACATTTCACACCAAATGGTTACTTTTTTATCTATTTTAGGTAACTTTTGACAAGACCCTGCTGGCAGCACTGAGTTAGTCCAACTACACCGTAATTACGGTAGAACTACCATAATTCTTACAAATCTAAAAATTAACGTAGACATATTATTATGCTTGCATACGTATGTACTCTATCGTATTTCGCCTCTCTCAACATAATTAATACTTTTATGCATGTCAACACAAAATAAACAAATTTAATTAAAAAAACCGGACAAATCTGCGAGTCTGACTCGCGCACCGACGTTTTTATGGAACAAGTAAAGTATCAAACATAACTAACGAAAAGATAAGTTGGATTGAAAGATAAACTAACATTGTTCATGCAAATGTTCGCCCATACATCGTTATACGTTACAGTAAATTCTAAATTGCAAGTGTAAGTTTGTAATAAAAAAAAAACATAATTTTATTTAATGACTTTCGGATGTTTTCCTTTACTTGTGCTGTGAGACCGTGCTATAATTCTAAGAGACTCTAAGAGATCCGCAAACATTATTATTTGATATTAATTTCAAGTTGATATCCTGAGAAAAATGATGTTGACAGACAGACGGACAACGAAGTATAAGGGGTCCTTTTTTCTTTACGAGGCACGGAACCTTAAAATAGCAATAAGTTTTCAACGGTCTTTTGATTGAAAACTGTTTTCGCAGCAAGTTATTAAAATACATGGTAAAAAATTCGTAAATTTCCATCCCACCTAATTAAAAAAAACTATTGTGTTGAAGTGTAATCAAATACAATACATATAAAATTTAAGTGAAAATTTAAGATATTTCGAGAAATACAAAATACATTATAAAAGTAAATTTCTATGATATACCGCAACACCGTAATTTTGACACAGGCAGTTGGAGACACTGATGTGGTTGCACACTATTGCACCCAAAGATTAAAGTAACAGAAAGGAGTATCGTGTAATTATAAAAAAGTAACCCTTTTGTTTTTATTAAAAAAAAAATACTTCGCTAATATTAAAAAAAACTAAAAAGGCAATTGCCGAAAGTGGCAACACCATGAAGAAGAGCAAAAACAAAATCCTATGGAGATTGCACCTTTTGTTTGTCAACATCTACGCGAGCAAAAGCAAACGAAACTAGGTATTGATTCTTTGATCAATTTGTGCTGTTCTAAAACATAATAAATATTTATTCATACAATTAAATAACTTGTGTACCTACATTGTAAATTCTAAAGGTTTCTAGCAAAAATGTGTGACAGTGATGTTCCTTCTGTGATGGATCCTACCGGATTTATCTTCGGAGATCCTGACAACAGCAATGAGATCGAAGATGATGACTTGCTGGATGCTGAATCCAAGCAATTGTTGAGTTCTCTGTCGCGCATGGGCCTTGGGTCCATTGTTTCTGAAGTGCTAGAAGAGACAAAAGCTGCTAGAGAAGAGGAGGATGTAGGTTGGTACCTAGCTGGTTGTTATCACTTTTTGTGTTAGTATGGTTTTTGAGTTTTTGAATCTAAATTCTTTCTTCCTGCCACAATGACTCGAACCCATATAGGAGTTTGTCTTATTAATAGTTTGTTACTTGTATGTCTGTTAATATATCACACCTCTGCTAAAATAGGGTCACAACTCAAAAATCTTCATTGTATTTTTAATGAATAAGTTGTAAATGTTTTATATTTTTAGAAAGGTATGTTTTATAATGAAATTTAATAAACTTTTAAAATATTAGAAGCAACTCTTTTTGATACATCACAATTATGAAATAAAATTAAAGATTTTTTTAAGATGGTACACTTTACTTACTGAAAATTAAAGATATGAGAGCTTTTCTCTAAAATATTACCTTTATGAATGAAATCTCAATAGTTATTTCAGACCATCAATACTTTCCCATTTACGAGATAGGAAAACTTCTTTATAAAAATCCCAAAAAAAATTATAACTTGAAGAAATATCATATTATAAAATGTACTATTTGTAGCCTTATCCCTGAGACCCCTATGCCTTACTATAACTTTTTGTGTTACAGATTATTCACAAAAAAGTCCATCTGCGATTGATTTCTTTGACATTGAAGATTTAGCAGAGGATTTCTGTGTAAGGATTTTTACTTAAAAATTTTAAAGCTTTTGTTATTGACCTGCATGACAAATCGATAGATAGATAAACTCTTTCTTATGCATAACACCCATTTACAGTACAAACAAAAGAAACACACAATGCGGAATAAAAGTGAAAAGACACACATTTTATCCAAAAATATATTTACAATAAGTTTTATTATTATCAACATCAATAGTGTGCATTGTGAACCTAAGATAACTTTTTTGTAAAAGAAAGAGAAGACAATAAATATATCTGTCTCTTTACAAGCTTGTACATGCATTTTCTATATGAGTTTTTTTGTTTGTCTGTTACCATTTATCTCCGAAACAGCTTATAGTCATGTTTTTGTCTTTTAGGCCATCCTTGCGATAAAACATATCAAAGAACCATTTCATTGATAGGTTTTATCGCTTTGACAGGTTTTATTGACAAGTATCCCACTTTGCCACAGACGTTGATGACCTCTGTGGCAAATTGGGCAGAGGCCCGCCTGAGACGCAGAAGGTTGCGGGTTCGATTCCCGCCGCGGGATTAATGTTTGCATAAACAAATATTTGTCTCGGGATCTGGATGTTTTCTATGTATAATATGTATGTATTTACAAAAAAAAAGTAAATAAGTAGTATATCAGTCATGTAGTTCCCACAACACAAGCTCTGCTTACTTTGGGGCTAGATGATGCTGTGTGAAAAATGTCCAGCATTATTTTTTATTTTTTTATTATTTTTGTTGCAATTGATGATGTATATACATGTTGGGAGTTTTAAATAATTACCAATGCTGTGACATAATTAATATATATACAATTTAAAGATAGCGATTTGAGTTTTAGAGTGCAGTATGCTTTTCCTCGCGCGGTCTGACAGTTTGATTACCAGGATACTGCACTCTATGGCTTGCTAGCATTAACTTCAAACTAAAAAAGACAAAAACTAAAAAAAAATTGAGAAACTGACGCTGTTAAAATTTTCAACAGAATGGGTACATTTTGTTTAGTTTCATTGACGCTCACTATCAGGGTTAATTTTACGAAGTTTATGAGCCTTCGAATTAAATGCACGGGATTTGTGTTGTGTTTATGTTAGATTAGCATCTGTCGACGGCGTCGCCCGCGTGGTAGGTACCCGGATAAAAAAATAGCCTATGTTAGTCGAGAATGTTTGTTGCTAATAATCTCCATAACGGTTGGACCGATTTGGATGAAATTTGGATCAGGTGTAGTTCGTGACCTAGTTAAATAACTAACACAGATACTACGTTTTATTCGGGTATTACACGGACGAACCAGTGGATAGAAGCTGGTTTGTAATATTAGTGAATGGGTATTGTGTAATGTTTCGTTTATCCAACAGGACATTGATATAATTAACGGGAAGGCACAGGACAAGTTGGAAACGGTGGCGGCTGGTGACGTTAAGAAAGAGGAACCATTAGGTGACTGTCCACAGCCCGAAGTGGTCACTACATCTAGCGGGGACAGTGAGTGTAAAAAGAGGCCGCAGAATGAGGAGGATATGGAAGGCGATGGAGAACTTATGCCGCCTCCTGCTACTGTGCCGTGAGTGAATTTAAACTTACAGAATTAATGGCTGGAGATCATATTTAAGAAAACTTGCTAAATTTCATTTTCTTTTTCGTGTTTTTATTAAGTACTGCATCGCTCCGAATGACTTGTGGTGATAATACCTGCAAAAAATCGCACTACAATCCGATAAGTCATTTCGTAGGTAAATGGTACCTAACAGACAAACAAACAAAGCGTAATGGCAAACGCATAAACGGGCTCCCTACGCCGCGGGTAAATACGGCTAATTACCAATGTTTTTCGTCGAAATTTCTGATGTTTTTGGTAATTTTGTAAATTAAATTTGCTTCGAAACAGTAACATTAACGAGAAAGAGTGGTAATTAGCGGTATTTTATATTTTTTCCAGCGATGTAAAAGCAAGTAGGTATATGCGTTTGCCGTAAGAGGCTGTTTGTTTGTATGTCACCATTTATAAATCTCCGAAACGGCTTATCGGATTGTAATGCTGTTTGTCGCAATTGATTTGTATTTATTCAAGGATGCTTCTTAGATAGTTATTATCGCAGGTCATTAGGGGTGAGGGTGGGATTAAGGAAGCCGTCTCACGAATTAGGATAAAAAAAGAAAAGTGGAAGAGGTTTCAACCGTTCCTGTCTCAAAGTTAGGAATTTAATAGTATCAAGTGTACGAGAAATTAATATCCTACTAATATAATAACTGCGAAAGTCTGTTTGTTTGTGTGTGTGTGTGTAAATCTTTGTTACCACGTATCTCTGTAACTACTAAACCGGTTTTGATAAAATTTTAAATATAGCTAGGTTTTGGAATACTTACCGAAAAAAACATGTGGTAGGTATTTAATAATTGCAATTGTGAGTGCTCGATATAATGGAATATGGAAATATGGGTGTGAGATTTTCCCAGAAAATAAAAAGTCAACAGAAGTTTTTGTTTTTGATAAACATGTCATTTCTCAGAAACTATTCAATTCCTAACATTAGGAGTGGTGCCGTCTGAATGGGGGAGTCCACCCTTTCCATCCCCTGACTATTTTATTATGTTAAGAAGTGTTGTACAGTTATCTTTCATCAATCATCATGAACTAATGGCTTTTCCAGGCTGAATAAATCGAAGAAGGGCGACAGAGGGTCAAAAAGACAGGCAACGCCACCAGACGCTATGCTGCCGTCCAAATACGCCAATGTTGACGTCACATAGCTGTTCCCTGTTTTTGTGTGAGATTAATTTATATAGGTACCCAATTAGATACTAAGACCAAGAAATAATCTCGCCAATCTATTAGTCGTGATCTGTGCTTGAATTTTTTATTTTTGTATTTCTGTGTGTTATGGAGGTACAGATACCCCGAGAGATTTTTTTATATTCTATAAGTCTATATTATATTATATTAATAAGTTACACAATTGACACTATAGTGGCTGAATATCATACCTATTGGAAAATCTATGAAAAAAAGGAAACTTAATCAAAACCTTATCAGCCGTTTTCTAGTTCTTAAATAGGTATCAGTACCTAATCTATGAATAAAAAATTAAACTTTTAAACGGACTAATCGGTTTGTTTTATTATATTGTTATTCCAGAAGTTTCGAATGGTTTGCAGCTTTACAGTAGGCTTACGTAAGCATTTCATGTCGCATAGGGACCCGGTAAGATGTCATTGGGGCACATACTCGTATATATTGGAGTAAGAGGTTCGTTTTAGGTAGGTAGGTACATATTTGTTTGTCCGTGGATTGTAATGCAGTTTTATGCAATCCAATTTTTAGCCTTCAAGGAAGATTCTCGGTTTGGCAGA
This sequence comes from Perizoma affinitatum, assembly GCA_961405105.1. NCBI lineage: Eukaryota > Metazoa > Arthropoda > Insecta > Lepidoptera > Geometridae > Perizoma > Perizoma affinitatum. Next base: position 6,298,390 of record OY560199.1, read on the forward strand.
CGGAATACTTGGAATGGAATTAGTGAATTCGAGTTTCGACGTGCGGGAATTATCGGTCAAGCAAGTCAATTGAGTGGACTTACGACTTTGGTTGCTTTACATTTGCCTACATAGTGACGCCCTTGCTTTTTGACATTACTAACTTACTCAGGTTTCTTTCTACATCAAAACTTCAGCAAAGCAGGTAACTATCCAAGCAATACGGAAAATCTAAGATCTTACTCGGAAAGTAGATACCTAACCTACCAAGTTGGGTAGGCTCTGTCGCTGTCTTACCTAACTATAACTACATTCCTACATACATACGTAGGTACCTACCTCGCGTCATCATCAATTTAGCAGATCAGTCGAGCGTGCTACAACAATTTGGCGCAGATACAGTGTAATCCGATTAGTGAAATTAGTTTCCAGTAGTTTTGTTGGGGTTGGGATGACCCTTGATTCTATACCTACTTAGATAGGTAAAATACCTAACATATTAGAGAGATAGATTAATTTACCTAGGCAGGTATTATAAATGGTACCTAGGCAGGTAAAATAATAAACTGGTAACACGTAGGTAGTATGTTACCTACCTACTGAGATCATGAGATACAAGAGGTGTGGGTTCAATTCCCGTTGGGGCACATATATGTGCATGCTAAATAAATATCTGCAGCTAGGTAGGTAGGTACCGAAATTGGTGTAACAAAATATAACATAAAAAAAATGTTGACAACTTATAACATTTGTAACTGCTGCGTAGCAACGCAGCACCCATATACAACACATTGGACGGAACGACGGTCTGTTCCTACGGAGCGAGGCCATGTTGTGTATACCTAAATAAATAAAATAATCTCCGATTACGAAGTATGTACGTAATAATACCTCTATGATTGCTCCATTCCGCAAAAAAAATGGTGTATGTCTGTCAAAGTATTTAGTCATATAATGTCACTGTCATTGTGACATTAGTAGTGATTGGAAAATGAGCATCGTAGGAATGTTTTGTTAGCATTGTTAAAATAGTTAAAGGTAATTTTATGTGAATATATGGACAATTGTGTGAAACTATTTCAACCACTGGAAAAGCAAAAATTGTGTTACAAAAATGTGAGATTGTTTTCACTTTGTGATGAAAATATTATGTACAATATAAATGCAACGTAAATTAAACTAAATACATACGTACAATTAAATATTGATTTCTTACCACCATTAATGAAGCAATAATGAAGTATAGTTGGTTAATTTTGATAAAAATATTTTGTTGAAAAATATTTAAGCATCAATCTAATAAAAATATTAGATTGCCACTAACTAGGTATTCGTAGATACTAGGTATAATAAAATTATAAGGTAACCAATTTAAAAGTGTTTGTTTTTAATGTTATAATGCGATAAAAAATGAAACATTAAGTTCATTTTTTACTATGTATTTCGATCTCAGATCGCCCCCCTTATTGCGTTAGCAATTATGCATCACTATCTTTACTATGTCTGTGCCATAGTATAGTATATCTATAACTAGTCTGTGGTCTGGCTGTCCAGTGTAACAAACACAGACTAGGAGCCACATACAAACCAATACATAGAATTTCGTAATTTTTACTAAACAAAATTCTTTGCGTTCAATACTTTGAACGAAATTGTTATTTTATGTTTAATCTTCACTCATTGTTTGTCAAAAAACACGCAAGCAAACGAAACTAATAATTCTTCGGTCGTTTGCACTGTTGTACTAAACCACATACCAAAACTTATTCAAACCATGCATTAACTTAATCGTTGTAATTGCTAAATGTTTCTAGCAAAAATGTGTGACAGTGATGATCCGGGGGATGGTCCTGGGATGGATCTCACCGGATTCCTCTTCGGGAATATTGACAAAAGCGGTCAGCTCGAAGATGACGGCTTGCTGGATGTTGAATCCAAGCGAATGCTGTCTTCACTGTCGCGCTTGGGCCTTGGGTCCATGATTTCTGAAGTGCTAGAAGAGACTGAAGCTGCTAGAGAGGAGGAGGATAAAGGTTAGTTTCATATTGCTCTCAATTTCCGAGTTTCGAAAGGTTTCTTTTTCTTGTTACGGGTACAATTCTGGCACATGAATCTCATAAATACCTATGATGACAAGAGCTCGTAAAAATGCATTTAACTCCAAATGGCATAGTGAATTGTAATGGTTTTTTCTGTAATCCATTTGAGTGTCTTGGAAGATAGTTCTTAGATTATGTAATTGCTACAATGCACTAGGGGACTCTGCAACGGACTGATGATGAAAGAATATGTTAAATTTTAGGGTATTCAAATTTTGTAGACTTATTTAACTTCTACATGAGTTGCATACCTGAAAATGTTTCACTAAAGTAGTCAGGTTATAAAAATCAGTTAATTTTGGATTTAGGTAGTTTAATATGTAGGTAAATTTGCTAATATGACCATTTGATACAGGAACTAATGACTAGCCTTTGCCTGTGGCTATGCCTGCGTGATAACTGGATAAAACATAGCCTATGTTCATTCTAGGCCTCAAACTATATCTGTTCCAAATTTCATCCAAATTTATTGTATGTTTATGGAGATGTAACAAACATCTAAACATCCAAACTTTCTCATTTATAATCTGTGGGATGACCCTTTTTTGTAAACTAGCTTCTGCCTAAGGCTTCAGTCATGTGTGACTGGACAAAAATGATATCCTACTACTATTATAAAGTGGAAAGTTTGTGAGGATGGATAGATGTTTGATAATCTTTCACGCAAAAACTACTGAACAGATTTTGATGAAACTTTACACTAATATAGCTTATACATTAGAATAACACATAGGCTTCTTTTTATCTGGGTACCATGCGGGTGAAGCCGTGGACAGAGGCTAGTAATTCATAAATCATTCAAATAAATTTAGCCATTAGGACTATTGGCATTAAACATCAAAACATCAATACTTTCAAATTTATTGGATAGGAACACAAAAATTATAAAATATGTATATCCCAAAGACCTCTATGCATTATTATACATTTTTGTGTTACAGATTATTCACAAAAAAGTCCATCAGCAATTGATTTCTTTGACATTGAAGATGTGGCGGAAGATATCAAAGTAAGGATTTTGATTACAGGTTAACACTTTTGTTATGGACCTACATGATGCTCTCTGAGAATATTATAACCAAAGATTTAAACACTTAAATCTATGGTTATAATATTCTTTGCTTCATGTTGAATGTTTAAGATTAAGAGATGTAAAAAGGCATATTATTTTATTTGATAACTTTTATAATATTAGGATTATTACTATCAGTGTATGTGCACTAATATAACTGTTTTATAAAGGGTAAGAAAAAACAAAAATCATTTTTCTCTGTTTTTACCTGCAATGCAAGGAACCCCTAAATGCATTTGCTATCATTTATCTCTGAAACAACTAACAATCCTTGAAGATGGAAAAATCAACCAAAATTATGGTTAATTTTTCCATCTTCAAGGATAGTTTTTAAATAGGTTTACCACCAGAAGTAAATTGGGGCACTGCAATTGATGATGTAAATACACATTGGGGGTTTGCAAATTTTGTTCTTATTGCAAATGAATATTTGTGAATGTGTTTTTTGGTGGATATGCTATTATTAATTAATGGGTTTATTAAATGTGAATAATAATTAATTGTTGTAAAAAATGCTTAAGTTTGCACATAACATAGAGTGGGATGTCAGTGCAGATATCCAGGCACAATTGATTCTGGTCATGACAACAACATTACAAGCAATGATGATTTCATAAGTAAATTTATCATCTTGTCAAAACAAGAGACAAAGTCAGACTCAAACAGGTCTGTGTTGTATGAATTGGCAGGACCACATGTCCTGCCCAGTTCCACTTTACTCTATGTGACCTATGGCATTGTGAGTTTTGGAGCGCAGTATGCTGCTTAAGTAAAAATAAGTGTGACATTGGGTCACACTTTGTTTTTTAATGGTATTTACCATGAAAAACTAAAAGAATGAAATCAAAATTTTGATTGAATTTCTAAATCCAATTAAAATTTAGTCATCCTCAGACTAAATTTAACTTTTGTTTAATACAAGTATTTAAGGTTACTCTCAGGGCCTAATTTTATTTTGTTTATCGGCATTCGAATTAAATGCACGGGTTTTGTGTTGTGTTTACTGTTATACGTTGTGTACTATAGATTAGTCTGTGTCCACGACGGGCGAACCGCGAGGTATCTGGATAATAACTACGAAATTCCTTACTCACCTGTTTTTCAAATTTCAGTTCGTTATTTAGAATAACACTTATGCTACTTTTTGCCTGGGTACCTCGTAGACGATGCCGTGGGCAGAGACTAGTTTATAATATTAGTAGAATGGGTATTCTGTTGTGTAATGTTTTGTGTTAACCAATAGGACGTAGATATAACTAATGAGGCACACGACAAGTTGGAAACGGTGGCGGCTGGTGACTTTAAGAAAGAGGAACCATTAGGTGACTGTCCACAGCCCGAAGTGGTCCCTAGCTGGAGCGGGGACAGTGAGTGTGAAGAGAAGCCGCAGAATGACGATGGATACGAGGGGGATATGGAAGGCGATGGAGAACTAATGCCGCCTCCTGCTACTGTGCCGTGAGTGAATATAAACTTGCATTAGTCACTGGAGATGATATTTTATAACAAGTTCATTTTTGATTGATGTGTAATCTCGACTTTTTTTATCGACTGTTGCAATGGACCCTAGTGTCTCATAAAAAAACAAGCCCTTTACGTGCTCCTTAAGCATAATCCCTGAAGACATACAAAAATTGCAAAACAACGCATTACAATCCGGTAGGCCGTTTCAGACCAAATGAACACTGTGTTAGCAGAAACACACTACAAAATCTAAACCAAAACAAACAAAACTACACAGTTATATCGTTCGCGTACCGTAATTAGGTAGCCGCGCTTATTACGGTACGCGAACGTTACACACAGCTGTATTACGGTATAGCGCACAATACTAACAAACAAACTAAAGCGTGCAGGGGTTGCTTACGTCGTCGCGGGTACATAGCTTATTAGGACTGTTTTTCGTAGATCTTACGCTGACTTCGTAGCACTGTTGACGGTTCTGCAAGCTATATGGCCAGTCTATTGTCAATTAAAAAAGCGATTCAAAGAGCTCGTCAGTGACTTGTTCCATAGAATAAATATTAGTACAAAACATGCTAGTTACAGATTTGATTCATCGGATATTTAAGTGAAACTCCGAGCCTAGCTCTTTCCATTGCACACTACGTTAATGACAAGATCCCGAATTTAACATTGAAAATACTAACTTATCAATAGCTTTATAATGGCTTTTCCAGGCATGTTAAATCGGAGAAGGGTGATAAGGGGTCAAAAAGATTGGACACGCCGCTAGCCGCTATGCTACCTTCCAAATACGCCAATGTTGATGTCACAGAGCTCTTCCCTGACTTTAGACCTGATAAAGTAAGTGCGATTGATTATCCATAAAATAATCTGTAATATGGTCTTCATACAGGTATGGTGTTACTATTCTCTCGTCTCTTCGGCCTTGGTACGAATATCTGCACAAAATGCAAACACTTTTTTATAATTGTCTGACTGACTAGCTTAATGATAAGATCAATAACTATAATTTTATTACAATCAGTGGTCAGGTATATGGCGTTATTATATTAGGACGTTGTTAAAGGGGAAACATCCTGTTCTGCCTAAAAAAAATAATAAAGAAATAGGAGGAATTGCGTTCAACGCGCCGCTGAATAATTACTAAAATACTCCAATTCAGTTTTTAATAAACTCATTTATTTCTCACATTATTATTAAAAAAAAAAACAGTTCTTTACTATAAATTTATATTATCGACTGTTAGTATCACAACAGTGTATTTAAATAAGCGCGCGCGGCCGTCTGCCCTCATATACAGATGACAATTGACTGACGTGTGGAGTGAGCGGCGCGCGCGTCACGTTTGCGAAGGCGAACCGAGTGGGACGGCACGATCAAATGATGCGACCTCTCGCTCGCATCTTCTGCTCACTACACAACTCCATTTTCAGGCAAAACAAGAATAGCTAACTTTATTTACTCTTCAGGTGTTACTCTTCTCTCGTCTCTTCGGTCCCGGCAAGCTGTCCAGCCTGCCGCAGATTTGGCGCGGCGTGAGGAAGCGACGCCGACGAAAACGCAGCGGTAGCACTAGCAGCGACACCCCTCCGCTAAACTCCGAGAACCAGGAGGTTCAGTATGCTAGCGATGATGAGGAGAAACTTTTGAGGTATTCTACATTTCTCAAAGGTGATATTAGCTCAATACTGTGAAGGGAAACATTGTGATCTCCAACATGGGAGTTGAAGTTATTTTTGTTTAAGTGATAGGTTGATTATGATTTTTGTTTATTGTCAAGGCCTATGGAGGAGAATCAGCAGGCGTCTTCAGACAACTCCCCAATGAACTCCGGTGATAAGTCCCAGAGACCGGCGCCCGCGCACTGGCGCTTCGGACCCGCTCAAGTTTGGTACGATATGTTGAACGTGCCTGAATCCGGCGAGGGATTCGATTATGGATTCAAATTCAAGGTAATAAATTTTCAATTTTCAAATTTTTTTTTAATTTTTTAATTTCTAGTTTGGGTACTAATGTTGTCCATCTAGTGTTTAAACATATTATTATAACTAATTATAAGATTGTACCTACATGTACAATTTCCATTTACAAGATTAATGGCTCTCACAAAGCTGTGTTATAACGGTCAATATCATCGCATTGCGTTTTTGTGTCCTACTTCCTAATTTTTATCACGGCGTTATTATGTAAAATCGCATGCTAACTGAAACAAAATATAATAAAAAATCGCAATTTGCAAAATTGTTTTACTATATATTTTTATAACGTGTGGGGGCAAATTTTTATTTACAGGCGCCATCTCCCGAGCCCGAGAGTAAACCAGAAACAGAAGAGGTGAAGATTGAAGACGCGGAAAGCAGAGAGAGTTTAGATAGCGGCTTCCCGGACGATTCATTCCTCATGGTTTCACAGCTACAGTGGGAAGATGACGTCATTTGGGATGGGAGTGAAATGAAACAGAAAGTAATACTCGAGACATTTATTATTATTTTTCACCTTCGACGACAGAAGCCCTTACATATGTTTGACATAAGAGGTTGTATGTTTGTTTGTCTGTTACAATTTATCTTTGAAACGGCTTATAGTATTGTAATGTGGTTCTTTGAAATCGAGTTGTATTACTACATGGATGGTTCTTTGATAGGTTTTATCGCCATAACTAGGCGGCGCTGAAATAAGCGATGGAAATGCACGTCGGGAGTTACCTTTAAGTAAAAAAAAATGATCATAACAGCATCGAGACATTTTAACATAGTGGGCTGTGCTCTAACTTCTGATCCAGAGGTAGTGGGTTTGAAGCCAAACCAATAAACGTTTCCAGTCAAAAAAATAAGTACACATAAAAACATGCTGAAAACAGTGAAGGAAAATATGGTGAGGAAACTGGCATCCTCTGGAATTAAACGTTTGAAGTTATTTACCATTCTAATAAGCGGCGATGGGCTTGCGATCTGTAACCTGGAATACGAACTAAGCAATAGATAATATAAGAATAATAGAAAGTGGAAGTTGGGCATGTTAACCTGCTGCTTGCTTAAGGGGACGAAATAGTCCTCTAGTATGGACCTACCGTAGACTCTACGAATTAGTCCCAGACTATCCTCATGTGCGTTAAATAAAGCAAACGCACAAGAGGATAGTCTGGGACTAATTCGGATGGCGGCTCCCCAGTCGCTTGACTGTATACGCAATTATTTTCGCAGGTTCTTGCTCGTCTGAACAGTAAAAGTAACGCGGCCGGTTGGGTGCCCACCTCAGTGAGTCGGACTGCGCAACAGTTCTCTCATCCCCGTCCGACGCCGCCCACCCCGCTGCAAGCCGCTAAAAACGCAGTGTAAGGATAACGCTCTGGAAACGGCTGATTTTTACTGTATATTCCATGAAAATAGGCCAATATTAAGTCTTAGAACAATAGTTGTTACTGTTTATGTGGAGAAGAGTTTAAATAAATAAATAAGGATGCCGTGTTGACCTAGTGGGCGATACCCCGACTTCTGATCCGGAGGTCGTGGGTTCGAACCCGGTCGTGCACCAATGGTTTTTCCACTCGAAAAATGTATGTGCGCATCAATACGTGCTCAAAACGGTGAAGGAAAGCATCGTGAGGAAACCGGCATGCCCTAGAACCATTAATTCGAAGGCATGTGCCAACAGTTAGTGGTCTAATAAGCGGCGATGGCCTTGCAACCTGTCACGTGGAATGATTACTTGCAAAACGCGGTCATGTGCCAAATGTAATGTTATTATTATTTAAACCTTGGTTTACTAGAATTTAGACCGTGTTTCGTAATGAGATTTGGTGGCGCCTGTAAGCCTTCGATAGCTCACAGAGCTCGTAAAGGTACTCTTGGAAAATGTATTTCTCTCTCCTCTCGATGGAGAGGAAAGACTAGGAATCGTGCGCACTGACTTGAGATCCTGGAATCCAGTTTGTAAGACCACTCAACGGGACTGCCCACGCCCACGTAATCACTTCCTCGTTCACCAGAGCTGCGGTAGTTTAGCGCACACCATAGGGCGGGTTTGATGACTATCCTAATGTCCTTAAAATATAACAAAATATAAACAATCTGTGCTACAGATTGTTTATATTTTGCGGAAACTGCGATAATTCACTTGCGGTTAGCGGTACACGGCGGAGAGATTTCTTCGACTGCGTACGTTGAGGTCATAGGTGACACTGACATTTGGCCGCTTTTAAAATAGCGACCCCTAGCGACGGCGGTGCGATGCAGGTTCCGTCATCACCGGCGCGGGCGCACGATATTCATTTAGGATAGGTAATAGAGTAATACGGGAGCAGATAAGGGTGTGAGTAACCATACTTGAACTCATACATGGCGTTACCAAGACTGTTTATGTTCTTCAATATGGTAATATGGTGTTTTTCCCTCAGGGCATCCGCTAACCAATCCACGAATCCGAACGACGGCGAAGATAATACTTGGTATTCCATATTCCCCGTGGAGAACGAGGAGCTGGTCTACGGCACTTGGGAGGATGAGGTTATATGGGACGCGGAGAACATGCCGAAAATACCGAAACCCAAGATTTTGACTCTGGATCCGAACGATGAAAATATAATTCTAGGAATACCGGATGATGTTGACCCGTCTAAGATAACCAGAGGTTTGTGGTTTTCAAGTTTATTTATGCGTGACGTAAAGAGTCCGTATGTGGGTTTGCCGTAAGAAGTTGTCCATTTATATGTTTGTATGTAAAAATGTATCTATGACACGCTTATTTAAGATGATGACGAACTATTGAAATGACGTTGGATATTTTTCACACAGCATCATTTAGCCCTAAACTAATCAGAGCTTGTATTATGGGAACTACATGACTGATATACTACTTATATACTTTTATTTTGTAAATAAACACATTTTATACATAGAAAACAGACCCGAGACAAACATTGGCTAATCGTGCAAACATTTGTCCTGCAGCGGGAATCGAACCCGAAACTTTCTGCGTCTCAGGCGGGCCTTCGCCCACTGTGCCACAGAGGTCATCTTGCCTTACTTATAACAATTTTTAAATAATAGCTAAACAGTGTTTTCATCTAGAACAATAGGTGGAAGGTGGCGAGACAAGTTGATGCGTATGAAGGCCTTGGTCTTAAACAGCAGATAATAAGAATACTGGAGGAAAGGGAAAGTCTTTGCTCAGGCGTGGGATGAACTTTAAAATGTATTTTAAAGATTATAATTATTAATTGAGAAGAAACTGTAATCACAAGCTTAAAATAAAAATAATAGTGTTTTGATTTCTATTGTTGAAATGACTCATATCAAAGATACAGACTTATTAAACACTAGCCTCTAGCGTGGTACCCGGATAAAAAGTGGCCTATGTGTTATTTTGATGTAGAAGCTATGTACTGTAAAGTTTCATCAAAATCCGTTCAGTAGTTTTTGCGTGAAATAGTAACAAACATCCATCCTCACAAACTTTCGCGTTTATAGTATTTTAACAGTATAGTAGGATTGTTTGATAAATCTGTTTAAAAATCTTAATAAGGCTTTTAAGCTCTAAGGTGCTCTCAAAGATAACCACTATTTATCAGCTGTCCCTATCCTCAAAAGTTTTCTGGAAGAAAACTCTTGTTGAGTTAATCTCGCCTTTGTCCTATATGTAAGTTTTTTGTCTGTGTTCTCTGTGTATACAATAAAGAATAAAGAGTGTTCGTGTTTTCCTCTGAAGATACCTCTTTGTCCGCAGCAACGGGACCTCAGCCCAAAGTGAAGATCCCCCATCCTCACGTGAAGAAATCCAAGATTCTGCTAGGAAAAGCCGGCGTCATCAACGTGTTGCAGGAGGACGCACCCCCGCCGCCCCCTAAATCGCCCGACAGAGACCCTTTCAACATTTCTAATGATGTGTAAGTACTAACAATTACTAGAAACTAAAGGTGTTTAGTTTATAATTTTAGTCTATCGAATCGAGTAATCGAATACTATCGTATTAGATTTTTTATCTATGAACGGAAATGGAACGTCACTAGAACAGTGACGTCTCGTTGTTCTTAGTTCCTTCGCCGTCAAACCGGGTAGTTGGCTTTTGTTTCTGAATCAAGATTACTGTATACTACAAAGGGAATATTATTAAATAATATTTTAACTAATAACATTATATGTGTCCAAAGGCACAAAAATCGTAGCGTCGTCAATAACTTCTAAAACTTGAAATTTGGTAATTTCTCCAATCGAAAAACATGCGCGCCAAACGTCGAAGGAAACATCTTACATTATGTAAAAAAAAAACCCGTTACTTCACAGTTCATAGATTTCTAGACACGTAAAACATGAGGCTTGTTTTTACCCGTGATGAAAGTATATGAGTTTGCCGTAAGAAGTTTTTTGTCTTATAATAAAACGGTTTATCGGTTTTGTAATCGATTTGTATAACTTCAAGAATGGTCACTAGAGGGCGCTGCAATGGACGATGTAAAACACGTTGGGGGTTTAAAATGTTGTTATTTTTTTTTCAGGTTCTACCAACCGAAATCACAGAATCCGCGTCTAAAAGTGGCCGGTGGTCAACTGATCCAGCACAGCACTCCCGTGGTGGAGTTACGAGCGCCTTTCATTCAGACCCATATGGGTCCGGCTAGATTGCGCGCCTTCCATCGGCCGGCTATGAGGAAACTCTCTTATGGACCACTGGCGTCACCCGGACCTCATGTCGTTCAGCCTCTGATCAAGCATATAAGGAAGAAGTTTAAGGTAACTTCACTCTGTCCAATATATAGATTTTGTCAATGACAAACCAAGTCCATTTTGCTTATTATAATGAATTCTATTACAATTTGAATTTATTTAAGTAATAAAAAAAGTTGGAGATATGAAGCCTAGATATATCTAGATAAGATATATCTAATTCTAGTGAATTTAAAAGCCTCGACGTATTTTTATTGCCCTCTTGTGACTGGCGATAAGATAAAAAGTAAAAATCATACTACTATTATAAATGCGAAAGTTTGTGAGGATGGTTAGATGTTTGCTACTCTTTCACGCAAAAACTACTGAACGGATTTTCATGAAACTTTACAGTAATATAGCTTATACATCAGAATAATTCATAGGCTACTTCTTATCAGGGTACCACGCGGGCGAAGCCGTGGGCAGAAGCTAGTATCTCATGCATACGTCAGATGAGTATTCGCGGCGCTGCGTGAATCGGGACACGCAATGGCCTTACAGCAAACGCATTTTACCTGACGACGCGAAAAAAAATTTACTTCCATTTGTCATTGCTATAGCAACGAGAAGCGGAACGCTTAGCCTCCGGTGGTGGAGACGTGTTCTTCATGAGAACCCCCGAAGACCTCAGCGGTCGGGACGGAGAGATCGTGCTGGTGGAGTTCTGCGAGGAACATCCTCCGCTCATTAGTCAAGTGGGGATGTGCACTAAGATCAAGAACTATTACAAACGGACTGCTACTAAGGTAAGTAATTTTTTGGCTTGGCATTTTCAGAAGAAAAAACAAAAATCGAAATCATTGATGAGATTGTATGAAGATGAATGAAGCGAAAAAGGTATGCCAGGATAGTAGCAAGTTGAAATCCGTCTCTGCCTACCCCTCCGGGTAACAGGCGTGACTTTATTTATGCATGTATGTACAGGTGATTGAAATCAAAATGTAAAACAGTGATATTCGCTAGAATACTGTGTTGCAAGCATCGGTATTACAGAATATGTATATTCTATCCTGACCTATCAAAAATCAAATCAAAATTAAAATCAAAATGGTTTTTATTAATGTTACTGATTTTTTACAATTTTCATTAGGGTTGGGACCTTCATTTAAGTCGAAAATACTTGTTCTTAAAATACTTTGGGTTAAATATTTACATGTTTGCACGCGCGCGCGTGTATGGGTAGGTACTGTGGGCGTATATCCAATTAACACATAATAATTGGCAATCTTTTATTGATATATTGCGATAGAGATTTATGTTTTTTTTACCACTAAGTTGGCACACACGCAAACGGCCCATCTGTTGGTAAGCGGTTACCGTAGCCTATGGACGCTTGCAACACCAGAGGTATCATTCGTGCATTACCGTACATGTCTTAACACCATTTTTGAAAAACCCCATACTGTAGGACGTATTACATTTTAATTCCCATATTTTCTAGGACAACGGACCCAAACCACTGAAGTACGGCGAAGTGGCCTACGCGCATACATCCCCATTCCTCGGCATATTGGCCCCCGGGGCGACTCAACCCGTGGTCGAGAACAACATGTACCGAGCGCCGATCTATGAACATATCCTGCCAATTACAGACTTTCTCATCATCAGAACTAGGTAAGAAATACATAAAAGGAAAAAAAAAACACCGCGTCATTATGTTTTTTTTGCGCTCCCTGGTTACATGCGGCGATAGAATATTCTATTCTTTTTTGAAGCAACACGACTTTTATGAACACGAAGTTAAAAATATAACTTTGACATTATAATTTATCAAGTTTTGGTGCGTCCTCTAGTGACGTGTAGTGAAAACCTATCTAAGAACCATACTTGAAGATTTACAAATTGATTGCAAAAACGCGTACGTTACTGCAGAAAAAAAAAGTGGAATATCGAAATCCACTCTCAAAATCTTAGTTTAAAATTAAATTTCTTGCAAATAACGTCAGTTAAGTAAGCATGTCGAATAAATTCGTTAGAATGCAGCCAGCAGTTGGTTGAAATGTCAACATTTCAAATCATCTCCCACTACATAAACACACCTTACCCCGCATAAATAAATCAAACCTGAGACAGAAGGTTGCGGCTTTGATTCCCGCCATGAGACAAATGTTTGTATCATCTGCTAATATTTGGGTCTGGGTATTTTCTATGTGGGTATAATAATATTTAAGTAGTATTAGTCATGTAGTTCCCATAATAGAAGCTTTGTTTAGTTTGGGGCTAGATGACGATGTGTGAAACTAAAAATCTTAAGAAGTTTTTTCTTACAGACAAGCTTACTACATCCGCGAAGTTGACGCTATTTTCGTGGCTGGCCAAGAATGTCCGCTGTATGAAGTCCCCGGACCAAACTCAAAACGAGCTAATAATTTCGTCAGAGACTTCCTACAGGTAACCTTAAATAGTTAAAATAAGATAGTGCCAAAATCACAGTTTTTTAAGTTCCCTGGGGGTCTAGACAAATACATCACGCTTATTTTTCCTTGACCCCTGGATATCCTGAATTTAGCCAGTTGCGTGATAGATTTTTAAAGTAAAACTTTATCACTCAACTAACTAATTAAAAATGAGAACCTCTTATTGCTCTCTTTTTATCTGTCAGTCGCTTAGGTTCCTGACGCTAACTAAATGGTTACATGGTTACATTTACAAATCCAAATCGACTACAGTGATATCCAACTTTTTTCAAACACTACTTTTTGTCCAAGCTAAAAGAAGAATCTCACGAAAAAGGTGAATACCACATTTTTGACAGTCATCCTTTCAACCTTCTGCTACAATGCCGTCTGAACTTTAATTTTATCATTCTTCCGTTTTGAAGTTCAATATACTGGCACTGAAGGTAATACGAAGAAGAAGACAAGACATAAAATATTTTGTCCCTCTCTTTTGTTTGACAGAATAGGCGACAGAAATAGTTTTTGTCTTATCTTTCGTAGACAAAACGTTGTCTTGGGTGCTCATGCTAAGCAGATGTCACCGACATAGCTTAGTATTAGCAAGTTGGGCAATAGGCAGGCAACTATAACTGATAATTGCTTGGAAATAAAAGTTCTGAAATGGAGACCACCAACCGGACGACGTAGTGTTGAAAAGCTTCCCCTACCTTATGAAGTAATGATGACAGAAAGGTTGCGGAAAGTCGGTTAATCGAGATGGCCGAAGATCGTTCGTTATGCTTATGACACTCTTTGCAGGACTACGCCTAGCTGTGGACTTCTATAGGCTGTCAGATATATAGAAAATGCTTTATGGCACAAGATAAAACAAGTACATAAGCGAACTTAAAGCTTATAAGCATTTTCTTCCAACTAATCTTTGTGTAATGAAGAGTGGGGCGGTACTGCGTTTGAAGGAGATTACCAAAATAAGAAAACATTTTATTAAATTAAGTAAAAATATGAAAATAAAAATACTTAAAATATGAGTAAACTAAGGAACTAAGTAAGCTGTTGATGATGATGAAACGGGCACCTAGGTGTAACAATCATAGATTTAAAAAAAAACCTTTCACCGTCTACTACTTACAATATCCATGTTTTTTAAGTACACTCGAAAAAAAAAATGACCACAATATGACGTGGTCTCAAACTGACTACATATATAGATAGGATATCTGGTGTTTTATTATTTTGGTTTTTACCCGCGACGACAGGAGTTCATATATGCGTCTGCTAGGGTACGGAATACTCTGCATGTGCTGATTAAGATGCGTTTAGCGGCTTGTGGGATTGTAATGTAATTTTGTCGCAATTGATTTGTATCATGGATGGTCCCTAGAAAGGTTTTATCGCTACAAGTCATTTGTAAAAATTAACTTATGTTTGCAGGTTTACATCTATAGATTGTTCTGGAAGTCACGTGATAAGCCGCGACGAATCAAAATGGACGACATAAAGAGGGCGTTCCCGTCTCACTCGGAAAGCTCGATTCGAAAACGATTGAAACTGTGCGCGGATTTCAAAAGAACAGGATTGGATTCGAATTGGTATGTGGTTTATTTATTTTAATATGTAAAATTAAAATAAATAGCTTCAAAATACTCTGAAATACTCTATCAAAACTAGCTCAGACAAATAGGTAAAAAACGAACACTTAATTTTTGCATGTTGTAAATAATATAAGTGTAGCATAATTTCTATTTTCAAAAATTAATTATGGCTCACCTATTATTTAAGAGACACATTTCGTATAAAAATAGCTTCAAAATACTCTGAAATACTCTATCAAAACTAGCTCAGACAAATAGGTGAAAAACGAAAAATTTTAATTTTTGCATGTTGTAAATATACGTGTAGCATAATTACTATTTTCAAAAAAATAATTATAGCACACCTATTATTTTAGAGACACATTTCGTCTGCACTAAGCTCAAGCAAATATTAATTGACAGAATAAAATTACCTTATCCAAAACTTAAGTACACTCTCTTTAAAAGAATGAGCGCCCGTTGACTAGGCGCCGCGTTAGCGTGATGCATTCTAAAAGGCGCGTGGTGCGTGCGGAAAAACAAGGCGTCATAATTTTACGACTATAATCTGAACACGCCCTAAGTCATTGCTTATGCTTAGTGCAGACGGCCGTGGACAACCCTTACTCAAGTCCTATTGTCAGATTTTGATTAAAACCTTTCATTGTCACGCGATTGAATTGTCACATAAGTCTTAAGTTGCCCGTAATTAGTTGGTGATGATGAAAGTGAGAATTAATATTATTTTCTTCTTTGAAAAGCCACTAAGAGGTTTGATTTTTGATCTGTGGCAAGTATAGGGTCTTTCATTAAGCATGTCCTATCTTTAAATTTAAATAAAACAAAGTGTGTGTGAGATATTATCGAAATTATTTATTTATTTGAAAGATGTAGTGATGCCATATGTGTGGAATATGACATCATTCAAATGTCCGCCACGGCTTCTCTGGGTGGAGCGCATGCGAGATATCCAATTTTCCATGACTTTTGCGCATAAATCAGGCTGAATTTGACCTATGGCATAGGTTATATTGGCTTTGAGGGCCGCTGTGGTTTGTGGTTTATTCGCATAGACCTGCGACTTAAGAAAACCCCACAAGAAAAAGTCTAGCAGGGTTAAGTCACACGATCTCGGTGGCCAGTTCACATCAGCTCCACGTGAGATGACCATGCCCTGAAATCTCTCATGCAGAATATTCAGTGTGGCATGAGCTGTGGCACGTAGCGCCGTCTTGTTGAAACCACATGTCATCGACCTATAGCGCTCGCCGTTGACAGTGATGGCCTGGCCAACGTTGTTCTCAAAGAAATATGGCCCGATGACGCCGCCAGCCCAAAACCCATATGGTTGGTTCTCTGTCCTCTCGTGTGTATATTGCACTTGCGTACCTACGTAGGTGGATGTAGCGAGTCCAAGCAGGAAAAGTAAGTAGTCCAGAGTAGGTATAATCACAGGTAAAGTTTATTACAGAATAGTTCACAAGCACACAGTTTAAAGCAGGAAGAAAACACCGATAGATATAGATAGAAGGAGTACGAAATGAGTGAAATTATAGCAGAAAGATTAAACACAGAAAACAAACGAAATGGAAGTAGGTAAGCGGTAAAAGCTCGCGCGACACGGGTACCTTGTCAGAGGTCTGTTTCTCACTGCCGGGCGGACCCGCGCACAGGTATCTCGCTTGCGCTTTCACCCAGGAGGCTCAGGTGGACGCGTCCCGCTCGCACTCACGGGCGGGTGGCGGATGCCTACGCGCATCGAGTAGGTACCGGATTCCATAGCACAGCGACGATAAAATATCGTACGCGCAAGTACAAAGGTAGGTAGGTAGGTAATATGTTTATGTAAATATAGTATTTAAGTGTAGATATAATTATTATGTAAGTAGGTTTGTAATATATAGTGTGTATCTATGTGTGCATATAAAATATATGTGTAAATAAATAGATTATTGTAGGTATACAAATAGGTACTTAGGTAAATGTAAGATGCCTACATCACTCCCCTCCAGAGACCGTCACTACGGTCGATAGTAGTCAGGAAATCGAACCATACGGCCAGAGCGGGTTCTTCTGGCGTCTCCTTGAGCCGGGGTGTTTAGCCGTGCTTGAGGAGGATCGGATAAGGGAGTAGGAGTTGGGACAGTAGGAGTAGGGTTGGAGGGGGTAGGAGATGGGTCTACGAGTAGATAGGCCGGCTTAAGGCGGTCTATGGATACCGTGACGCTCTTGCCCTTGACCAATATCTTAAATACCTTATCACTACGTTCAAGAACTTCATATGGACCGGTGTATGGAGGTTGCAAGGAGCCTCGTAATGCATCGTCCCTTAAAAAAACATGGCTTGAAGAGTTCAATTCTTTATAGACGAAGATTTTATCTTTATTATGACGCGCTGTGGGTAGCGGACGAAGTTTCGCCGCGAAGTGGCGTAGGCGAGTGGTAAAGTCCGAAACGTCGGTAGAATTGGGATCAGTCGTCGCCTGGAAAAATTCCCCAGGAAGACGTAGAGGCTCGCCATAGACCAACTCGGCAGACGAAGCTTGTAGATCGTCTTTAAAAGAGGACCTGATGCCCAAAAGCACGAGGGGTAAAGTGTCTACCCAGTTACAATCAGCGTGGCACATTATGGCGGCTTTCAGCTGACGATGAAAGCGTTCCACTAAGCCGTTACAAGCCGGATGATACGCGGTTGTTCGACGATGTTTGAATCCAATCATTTTTCCAAGATATTGAAAAAGTGTGGATTCAAATTGTCGACCACGATCAGTGACGATATCGGCTGGACATCCAAATCTGGATATCCACGATATCAGCGCCTTTCCGACTGTTTCGGCTGTCATATCGACCATTGGTGTGACTTCAGGCCATCGAGTGAACCTGTCTACTGCCGTAAAACAGTAGCGGTAGCCTTGAGATGGTGGAAGGGGGCCAACAATGTCCACGTGGATGAAAGAGAAACGAGCGCGGGGTAAATCAAACGTGCCTAATGGCGAGGACACATGGCGGTTTACTTTGGCGCGTTGACAGGCCAGGCATTTTCGTGACCACTCACGACAGTCTTTGCGCATCCCAGGCCAAACAAACCGCTCAGCAACCAATTTAGTAGTTGCCTTGGCGCCAGGATGGCTAAGACTATGAAGACTGTCGAAAAGTTGTTTTCTCAATAGCTTTGTCACGAAAGGCCTCGGTGATGGAGTGCTCACATCACAAAATATCTCAAGGTTGCTATTTGGGAACTTAAGCTTCGTGAGGTGGAGTGAGAAATCACCACCAAGAAATTGAAGGAGCTCCTGATCGGTAGCTTGAGATTGCGCTAGTAGGTCATAGTCGATTGGTATCTGCAGCTCATCGATACGTGACAATGTATCGGCTACGACATTGTCTTTGCCAGATATGTGTCTGATGTCGGTCGTGAACTGCGAGATATAATCGAGATGACGGTACTGACGTGGCGAACAGTTGGCTTTCCTTTCATGAAAAGCAAAAGTGATCGGCTTATGGTCAGTGTATACCACGAAATGCCTGGCCTCCAACATGTGCCGAAAGTATTTGATGCTTTCGTAAATGGCCAAGAGCTCGCGGTCATAAGGTGAATATTTTTGTTGACAAGGGCTCAGCTTTCGCGAGAAAAATGCAAGAGGCTGCCATTCACCGTCTTTTAATTGCTGTACAACTGCACCCATTGCAAGGTCAGACGCGTCTGTAACTAGTGCGAGTTTGGCGTTGCAATCTGGGTGTGAGAGTAGCGCAGCATTAGAAAGGCTTTCTTTGCATAGTTCGAAAGCAAGAAGAGTGTCACCAGCAATGTTGACGGGATGTGATCCCTTAAGGGAACCACCAGCGAGAAGGGCGTTCAAAGGAGCTTGGATCTTAGCGGCTTGAGGCAAGAAGCGTCTATAAAAGTTAAGCATTCCTAAGAAGCGCCTGAGCTGCTTAACGGTCTTTGGGACTGGGAATTCCTTGATGGCTTCGACTTTGGATTCGAGTGGCTTAGTGCCGGATTCGGAAATGCGATAGCCTAAGAAGGTTACCTCACTGGCTCCAAAGACGCATTTCGAAGTGTTGACGAGTATACCGTATTCCTTCATGCGGGTAAAGAGTTGTTGGAGGTGGATTTCGTGTTGGGACTCGTCGCGTGAATACACTAAAAAATCGTCCAAGTAACAATACACAAAATCGAGGCCTCTCGTCATCTCGTCGACAAATTTTTGAAACGTTTGGCCGCGGAGGCCGCGTGGTAACATTTCTAGCGGCGCCTATTTGCGAGTCCCCAGAATCACTCTGATCTGCGTCTGCGTCTTCTTTTGTTTGACTCATTTTCGATGTCATGAACTTATTAGGGGTCACCAGTTATGGTTGGTTCTCTGTCCTCTCGTGTGTATATTGCACTTGCGTACCTACGTAGGTGGATGTAGCGAGTCCAAGCAGGAAAAGTAAGTAGTCCAGAGTAGGTATAATCACAGGTAAAGTTTATTACAGAATAGTTCACAAGCACACAGTTTAAAGCAGGAAGAAAACACCGATAGATATAGATAGAAGGAGTACGAAATGAGTGAAATTATAGCAGAAAGATTAAACACAGAAAACAAACGAAATGGAAGTAGGTAAGCGGTAAAAGCTCGCGCGACACGGGTACCTTGTCAGAGGTCTGTTTCTCACTGCCGGGCGGACCCGCGCACAGGTATCTCGCTTGCGCTTTCACCCAGGAGGCTCAGGTGGACGCGTCCCGCTCGCACTCACGGGCGGGTGGCGGATGCCTACGCGCATCGAGTAGGTTCCGGATTCCATAGCACAGCGACGATAAAATATCGTACGCGCAAGTACAAAGGTAGGTAGGTAGGTAATATGTTTATGTAAATATAGTATTTAAGTGTAGATATAATTATTATGTAAGTAGGTATGTAATATATAGTGTGTATCTATGTGTGCATATAAAATATATGTGTAAATAAATAGATTATTGTAGGTATACAAATAGGTACTTAGGTAAATGTAAGATGCCTACACCCACAACAAACTGTAACTTTTTCGGGATGCATTGGACGCTCTTGGATCTCATGTGGATTGGTATCGTCCCAAATTCGACAATTTTGTTTGTACCCATTCATCCAGAAATGGGCCTCATCGCTGAAGATATTTTTTCTGCGAAAATTACGGTCAGTTGCTAACTGGTCCAGTGCCCATTCAGCGAACACACGTCGTTGTCTATGGTCGTTTACCTTCAATTCCTGGGTGAGTTGAATTTTATACGGGTGCAGGCCCAAGTCACGACGCAAAATTCGCCAAGTTGTGGTCTGTGAAAGGCCGAGTTCTTGTGAGCGACGCGAAATTGACTGCCTCGGATTCTCCTGCACACTCTAACGGACAGCGGCGATGTTTTCGGCAGACCTTGCGTTTCGTTGACGTACGGGTGTTGGTCGATCATTTACCGAACCAGTGGACTCAAATTTATCCACCACACGGTGAATAGTCCTCTCGGTAGGACGATTATGGCGACCGTAAAATGGGCGAGCGCGCGGTGCGTTGCCCGAACAGAACACTCATTTTGATAAAACAATTTTATCATTTGCACGTGTTATTGAATGCTATAGCTATCCATGATGATTTGGCAAAACAGAATGAATAAATGACAACCAATTTGACAGATGTAGCTTCAACAAGATGGCCGCTACCAACTGCCAAAGTTTGGACGTGCCTATTGGAAGACCCTGTATCATATTGCTATATTTTCTATATTTATTTTCTATTTAAATGGGGCTTTATGAGACGTGCAGGTAAGATCTTACAATTTCTGGTATACACTGCCATCTATTTAGCAACAAGGCCTGTCACAGATAAAAAAAGAAAACTTATTTTTAATTGACTTGTGTTCATAATATGCATGCTTCTACAAATTCAAGCCGCATAAACACAAAATGAGGCACCATTGCATGTTTTATCCAAGATATGAAATAATTTAACTGCTATTTTATTAATATACATGCAAATACAAATATGTTATATTGTGAAAATGCAGGTACTTACGTAAAATAAGAGGTACTTTTACCCAAAAGGTTGCTAAAAAGAGTGATCCATTGAAATTCTACCGATACTCTCATATAACAACCTAACCTAGGGACAACATTAACTATCTACCTGTGATCTAAGATTGGTTCCCTAATAAAGTTACAGTATTGGTTAGTAAAAGTTAATGGCGTTGACTCTCTTGTACCAACTAAACTTAATTTTATCTATCGCTCTCTTTGACTAACAATAATAAAAGAAAGAGATAGCAACAATTTTGGTGCTGTCAAATCAGTCATATTTAAGTTTTCATGCAAGTTTGGTCATCGATAAGTTTCATGCAAGTTTGGACACCTTCCAAAATGAGTGTTGTCCCTTCCATTTCGTTAGTGTAATACACGGGCAGATTAAAAAACGGCAGTAATTTATTATTTTTAAGAACAAAAAGTTTGAAGGCTTGTGCACTCGGTGAGTGTTCTAATTAGCGGCGATAGGTTTGCAACCAGTCACGCGGAAAGCTAGTAGGGGGTAGTCAGCACGACATATTGGCGCACGCTTACGTCTTCCATAGTAGTTAGATAATAGTATTATATTCGTAAGCGTGTTTGTTTTAGTTTTTGTTTGTATTGAGTAGAAATGTCTGTCGTGTGGCTTCTATTCGTAATAGCTCTTTGAATAATCTACTAAAATATTTCACATTTCTTTTTAATTGCATTTTAGTCGAACACGGACCGATATGAACATTTATACAGGGTGAGTCAATTGCATGGGCGCTGGAAAGACATTACCTTTAATCTCAATTAGTGCCTCCTTCTCGGTTAAAGTAAAATATTTAAGTGGTCACTTAAGTCTCGCACATTTTTAACCGACTTCAAAATAAGAAGGAAGTTTTTCCTCACACTAGTTGTAGAATATTGGTCATTTCCGTTTGTCACCTCTGATTTGCCTTCAGTGGTTACAAATTATTCCCACCATAAAATTGTTTCGGACGTAGCAGAAAATAAGGTCCAACAAGACATTATATGTGACAAATAAAATTTGACACTTTTGTGGACAGCTCAAAGTCAATAGGTTTTTAATCATTGAAAATACATGGATCATTAAAAAAACGTCAACTATTAAACTACTACGATAATTTGAACCGGGAACGAAATTCCCATTTCTCACCACTGGGGGCAAATGGGAAGTTTATCCACAGCACCAGTAGCATGAAACTTCAAGACAACGCTTTTGTTTACGGCAAAGAAGACATAAATTCTATGTCTCTCTCTTTTGTGTGACCTAACGAAGTAACCAGTGTTTGGTCTTCCAAAACTTTGAAGACGAAACCGTTGTCTTGAATGTATGAAAATAAATAATAATATTTAATTTGAAGACCACAAAAAAATACAATATAAACAAAAACTTCATCATAAGCCATCGCCATTATTTGAAATTTCGCTACCCCATAGTTCCAAAAACCATCTTAATAGTAGGCTCATATTCAAACTTGTATTAGAATAGTATAATTAACCTACCTACCAAGCTTTATCAAGTTTGAATATAAGGTTCGTAAATTTTCGCCATTCATACAAACAAACATACATACAAACGCCAGATTGTCTTAGCAGACTTAAATTTCTTACTCGCTTCACTCACTCGATCAACTAAAAGTTCAATAGTCTCATAAACCTGCTGGGGTTCGAATAGTGGTGAAATACGGAAATGAACGCGTAATCATTATTTATGTAACATTTTTTAATCTGTATTTTTTAGCATAAGGTACTTTCCCTCCAGCAACCTTACTTCCCCATGCAAATGGCTCCCGTATAAGCAACTATTCCTAATTTGCTGTCTTTCAGGTGGGTTATAAAGCCGGATTTCCGCCTACCCTCCGAAGAGGAAATCCGTGCTATGGTCTCGCCCGAGCAATGCTGCGCTTACTTTAGCATGGCGGCCGCTGAGCAGAGACTGAAAGACGCGGGCTACGGAGAGAAGTTCATATTCACGCCTCAGGAGGACGATGACGAGGAACTGCAACTGAAAATGGATGATGAGGTATGTATATATTGATGTATTTATGTCAGTTAAAAAATGGGCGATGCTCATGAACTTCTTAATTAGCTACGAAACGTTAGCAGAACCGACGAAAAACTGTGGTGGATAGACATTTTTTTGCAGTTAGCTAAAAACTCCCGTTTACAAAATTCCAGTTTTTACAATATGTATAATCAAATTCACGATAGTTTTTGGAATAAAATAGACAAACAATCTATTCCATAGAAAGTTGGGAATATTTTTTAGAGTTTCCTACGATCTGACTTGTTGAGTAACTAAGACATTTCGAAAAATTTAATTGTTTAAAATAAAAAAAAAAAACATTGAAATCTTTCGTTCATGTCCTGATTTAATAGTCTCACAGACAGCCTATTGAATCGGGACACGAATGAATGATGATGACATTATAGAATTGAATTAATGTATTTTAAATACGGAATTGTACTAACACTCCCACAGTTAGTTACTAACTAACAAATTATGGATCAAGTTATTTGAATAAATCAATCAATTATTAAATTATTACTATTAAGATAAGTTTCAATCTAACATACTTATAAATTTTCAGGTGAAAGTTGCTCCATGGAACACAACCCGTGCTTACATCCAGGCGATGCGCGGCAAGTGCCTGCTCCAACTGACCGGGCCAGCGGACCCGACCGGCTGCGGCGAGGGGTTCTCCTACGTCCGTATCCCGAACAAGCCGACTCAGCAGCCGAATGAGGAGCAGCAGCCGAAACGAACGGTCACGGGGACAGACGCCGATCTGAGGAGGCTGAGTTTGAACAACGCTAAGGCGCTTCTGAGGAAGTTTGGCGTTCCTGAGGAAGAGGTAAGAGACACTTGAATTTAAAGGAGACTTGCGCAGATATGATAGATAGATGGGCTTGTTTGAAAGATTCAGTAGCCTAATGAGTGCTCATTAGGCTGCTAGCAGCTGAAGTAGACGGTCATGGGACAAGGCTGAGCTTAAATAACGCTATCCTTTTCCTCAATTGTGTTTTGTATCTCAGGCTGTTTTTTTCATTATTGGAAAATCCCCGACATGTATTTCTTTCATCAATTCTAGTGCCCTCTTGTGATATCATAAATTATTTCATGACAGATCAAGAAGTTATCCCGCTGGGAAGTTATTGACGTCGTGCGCACGTTGTCGACGGAGAAAGCGAAGGCCGGTGAGGAGGGTATGACCAAGTTTTCGAGAGGAAACAGATTTTCGATCGCCGAACACCAAGAAAGGTTAGTTTAGAATTTAAAACGTTGTCCGTTGACGTCTGGAAGTAGTACAAAGCCATTGGTGTATCATTGGGTAGGTATCTTTTGGTCCTGTTGTTATTAACTCGTCAGGGTTTTCCAGCCTTTCTAGATGCTTACCCGCAACGCCAGGAGCTGGTATATGGGTTGGGTAAGAGGCTGCTTGCTTGTTTGTTTCTCCAAAATAGCCATATCCGATAATTTCAAATAGGCTCCTAATTGTAATGCTGTAATCGTTTTGTATGGCCTCATGAAATGTTATTTAGATATGTTTGAACGCTTCACGTCACAAGGGATCACTGTAATATGATTATTTTGGAAACACCCTTATTTATTACAGACTAACCTCTGCCGACGACGACCTCTGCCGCGTGGGCGAAGGCGAAGGCGTGAGTGTCCAAATAGAGCACCTGTTCCACCTCTACCTGTTCGTCATTTCATCCAAATCGGTTCAGTCATTACAGATATATTTAGCAACAAACATCTGAACATACAAACTTTAATTTATAATATTAGGATCTCGCATTCACTTATATTTCAGGTACAAGGAGGAGTGCCAGCGTATATTTGAACTACAGAATCGTGTGTTACAAAGCACAGAGGTACTCAGTACAGATGAAGCTGAGAGCTCCGTCAGTGAGGAGTCCGATCTGGAGGAGATGGGGAAGAACATCGAGAATATGCTGGCCAATAAGAAGACTACGGAACAAGTGAGATAGATAGATAGATATACCCTTTATTGTGCATAACACAAATTTACAGTACAAGATACAGAAACATCTCTGTGGGGCAGAGGGCGAACGCCCGCCTGAGACGCAAAAGGTTGCGGGTTTGGCCGCGGGACAGATGTTTGTGGCGTCCTATCTCGGTATTTTCTATCCTATGTATAATATGTATGTGTACTCATAATACAAGCTTTGCTTAGTTTGTGTGAAAAATGTCCAGCATTATTATTTTTATTAGATTAAAAGAACAAAAAACAAAATAAATGCACAATGGGCGGACTTATCGCTGAGAGCTATTTCTTCCAGACAACCTTAGTATGAGTTTTCATCATCATCATCTAGCCCTTCTGCACCCACTGTTGGGTATAGTCCTCTTTATAATTTTTTCAGTTTTTCCATTTTTTCCGATCCCTTGCGATTCTCATCCACTGTTACCCAGCTGCGCTGACGATATCGTTCGATCACTGGGCGGGTGGTCTGCCTCTCGGTCGCCGAGCCTCTCTTGGCCACCATTCGGTAACTGCCTTCGTCCGTCGGCCATCGTTCCTTCTGGCCAAGTGTCCTGCCCGTCTCCATTTCAGCTTTGCGATGCGCACACCCACATCCATAACCTTAGTACGTCGTCGAATCTCGACGTTGGGTATGTGATCTGGAAGTGAGATTCCGAACATGGCGCGCTTCATTGCCCGTTGTGTTACTTTCATTTTATGCACGTGTTCACTTATGAGCGGTTATGTTCAGATCCGAAGGTAAGTATGGGCAAAGATATGATTGGTCTTCAGGTATTGAGGTATTTGAGATTACAAGACGTCCTCCAGTTTGGTAAAGGCGGCCCCCATCCTAGTTGGGTTCGTCTTGAAATCTCTTTTCTACAAAAGTTGATGTAAGTCGTGTAGAAAAATACCATAAGAAAAACAGACAAAACATAACAAAAAAAAAACTTAAACCCAATGGGTGGTCTTATCGCTTAGAAGCGATCTCTTCCAGACATCCTTTAGATGGAGAGGAACAATTACTTTCCCTTAATTTAACCCTCGTACATAATTTGGGAGAACGAATACAGTTCTGAAACACAGTTTTTAAGTTTTTAACTATATAGTTCGCGTACGTTAAATATATATTATGTATATTAAAACCTTTATTTTATATTAAATTGGAAAAGGCAAACTTCCACTTATTTTTAAACTAAGAGTTTTGTGTATAAATTAAACTTTTTAAAAGGATCAAGAGTCCGACTAGCTCATTAAGAGAGAACTCAGAGAAAAAAAAACACAAATCCATACGAAAGTAGTTTAACTTTGCCAAAACGACGTTTACTTTTACGTCGACGTTTATTATTAATTCCAAAGTATGCCTTTTAGTTTAAAATATCACTTGTTCTTAAGTTTTGTATCATATGTTTTAGCTGTCGCTAGAAAGAGAAGAGGCAGAAAGGGCTGAACTTCGAAAAATGATTATGGGTGGATCAGAAAAGAAACCGCAAATCAACCAAAATGACTCATTGATTAACAGTCAAGGTAATGTGAATTTACTTAGAATAGTTTTACTTTTGTCTAACTTTTTAACGTCACAGATATGACGCGAAGTGTCGCTTCAAAAGTGTAGCTCGATAAAGTGCCCAACTAATTTGGACCCAGTATTAGCTCGATCCAATGCAAAAGTATTCAAAGCATTACCGATTCTTTAATCTTTTCAATCGATTTGTATGACAAGGGTTGTTTTCGATGATGTAAATACTCGCCGGGGGCCGGAGATGTTGAATTGATATGCTTTTGAGCCGCGAGTTAAAATTCTGTAAAATTAACCTGTTCCAGGTCGTGTGCTAAGGATAGTGCGTACATTCCGCAACCCGTCCGGCCAGCGGTATACGCGCGTCGAGTTAGTTCGCAAAGCGGCCGTCATCGAAGCGTACGCCAAGATACGGACAACGAAAGACGACGCGTTTATACGCCAGTTCGCGACCATGGACGAGACGCAGAAGGAAGAGATGAAGCGAGAGAAACGACGCATTCAGGTGAGATTCAACGATTGTGGTCTATCCTCGGAATGTGAGCTTTTTAGTGCCGACTTCGGTTTTATTGATCAAGTGAGCGAAGCGAGTGAAACTGAGAATTGAGTTGGACGATTTAGCACTTTGTATTTATGTTTGACCGACGATAACTCTCGAATGGAATTCAGATCTTCATGAGATGTTAACTGTGTATAGATAACTCAAATATAATTCGATTGTCGCGGAGGTTGCCGAATAAATGGGCTGGTTTTGAGATATGGGGGCCAAAGGGGCTGAAATAATATCAGGCATGGTGTCATGAGATAACTTTTTTTGCACAATTTTAAAATAGTTTTGAATTCTAGCCCATTTGTTTTTTGAGTTATGAACCAAAAAGTGCTGAATACTATCTTACATTTCTTGGTCCATCGGGTTCTTTCTACTCTCACAGGAAACAGGATCATTTCCTTAAAAGAAAATAAAAGTTTTCAATCTTTTTCAATTTTTTCAACTTTTTTCAAGCGTTTGATCTAGAACACTTTAATCCGTGTTCCAATAAAGCGTCGTTTTTCTGTGGAATTTATGTCAAAGTTTTGCCAGTTCTTCGCAGAAACACGACATGTCATCCGTATACGTCTGTAATTTGAACTTTGGGTTAGCAAAAGGGCGGTCTAATTGAGATTATGTTGTATCAACAGGAGCAACTGAGGCGAATCAAGAGAAATCAGGAGAGAGAAAGACTGGCCGGTAACCCCATGTCATCAGGATTAAACATGTTCCCTAATGAAAGCAGTGAGTCTATAACAACTTGATTTTTACAAAATGCTAAAACTTCGACGTTTTCATCATCGATTTCAGCGCCCCCTAGTGACTTGTGATGATAGTAACTTATGTATGAACCATCCTTAAAGATAAAGAAATCCATTGCGAAAAATCGCATTACAATTTGATACGCCGTTTCGGAGATTTGTGCTGACAGACACACAAACCAACAACCTCTTATGGCAAACGCATAAACGGGACGAACGATCTTGTACCATCTCCCTCCACAGACTTCCCGCAACCTTATGTCATCGGTCCATCGGCAAGTACTGACCTCACACACGCTAATAGGATACACTCGCTAATAGCAATTTCTTCCAGACAACCTTTGGATTGACAGGAATTGATGTGAATTATAATAGTCGATAAAAATACATACATAGTGACGATTACAAGTACCATGATACTATGATAATATACCCCCCAGAGCGGGTACAAATAGTTTGGTGTTATATTTATTTTTTATTATATTTAGGTATGAACAGTATGTCATCATCGTCGATGATGGACCTCGCGCCCTCTCCCGGCCTAATCCCTCTTGGGCAGATCAAGCAAGAACCAGATCTTCAGACCTCTCGACGACGCAAGCAGTTGAAGCCAGACTTGAAGTTGAAGGTAAAGAAAAATAAAGTAGGTACTCCCTGAGTACTGCTATAGATGTAAGTCATGCTTACGTATAGATACGAAAGTCCTTTAAGTTTTAAAGATAGTTGTGAACTAAAAATAGCCTAATACAAATACATTTATTTACCAAAATATATAATAATTGCAATAAAGCTATGTTTGCTATTAGTTCCCGCACTAGGTCAAGCATGTATCGCGGGAGGTCGGTTATAAATAACATGATTTCCATAAAGCTAACACAAACAGGGCTAAACTACAAAAAAAAACAACCTAAAACGGGATGCTTTGACGAATACCGCGTGTAAAGACTGCTTCTGAAATTTTAACGGAACGTTCAGACCGTGACTCTAGATGGATTCTGTGACACTGTACGTGACCGGTGTTTAGAAAACAATTACGTGATTTGCTTGCCTATATTGGTATTGGAGTTTCATATCTATGCGTTCGTATTTTAGCCTAACCTGTGCCCTAGTCTTGTCAGCGAAGTAAAACATCGTAAAGAAACCGGCATGTCCGAGAATCCGCACTTATTGTGACTAACGTTCGACAGCACTTAAGTTAAAACGATTTAGGCGTGTCTTACTGATGTTTCTTCATAGAAAACTGTTACTAAGACATGTCTAAGTATTCACTTGACTTTAGTGATTATTCGCTGATAATACTCTTTCATATTGTTACTTATGTGTACTTCTAAAGATTGCTTTTCCATTGGATTATCAGAGGTAAGTGTAACGCTTGTCTACACTAAGCTTAGGCAAATACATAAGCGGGATCAGTTACATTTTTTCATAGAAATCTGGCGCTTAGGACATGTGTCTTTGTGTTAGTGTAGTCTGGCATAAATGGTATTGGATCATGCAAAAGTATGCTTAAATAACATTTAAGGCAATTATTTTGAAAGTTCTATCAATGTCTGTAAACTTCCTGTGTGCTTCCAAAACATAAAAAGAGAAATGTATAAGTAGATAAGTATCCCTTTTTTAAGTTTTACAAGCTATGGACATTGCTACGTTTTTCAAAATTATTGCCGTATCTTGGTAGCATGAATAAATATCCGTCACAAAGCATAAAATCTGACGTGCATACCAAGAATAAGGTGTGGCGTTATACTCTAAATACATCAAGATTTTATAATATCCCAGAAATATCAACCTAGGCGGAACTCGGAATTCGCCGTATCGCTTGGTACGCGGGGCTTCTACCAGCTAAACCACGAGCGAGATCGTTACCAGTCCTGTTGAAATTCTTGGGATGTTTCGGCTTTAAAACGGCTTCACCTACATGCAAGTCATTCTAGCAGTTAATAAAGTTTTAAGTTACGCGTGCTTTGCTTTTACTTATAACGCTAACACTTGATTAGGGCTTGTCTAACGTCCCTGCTAAATCAATCTTAACCTTGAGAGTGATTTTGAGAGCTTAATTGTAAAAGTTTCCATCTTGAGAGCATTCAAAGCTCTTTCTAGCATAACATTTAATATTTGGTCTTCTAGAAAAAAAATGCTGTATTCAGTATCGCTCTCTGAGTTACTTTAAGCTACTGCTCTGACCAAAACTTATAGCTATGCCCACCCAAACCTTTCACCTTCATAATTTTTAGTCATGTGCTTGATTGCGGTGCTACATGCATGTCGTGGATGAGGCAAGATGAAAGCGCAGGGGTGTGGACATGGCTTCTAAAAAGTATAAGGATTACTTATACAAACAGTTGCTTAACTAAACACTGCTTGAATGAAATGAATGAATAAAAATACTTTATTGTACACCGTAAGGAAAATAAATACAACTTAACAAAACTAAAAAAAAACTTAATTTCAATATATTAAAAGCGATCTCTTCCAGACAACCTTTGGATAGAGATGATTTAATGAGATAGTAATAATGCCTGGAGGTGTACTAATACTTTATTGATTTGGAAAGCCTCTTTCTCATAGTCATTCAACAGTAGAAAACAAAACAATGTTTAGCTAAACAACTGCCCAAAAGTCTTTATGAGTAAGCATGTTTATGTTGAACCCCCGTAGTTTAAAGTATGAAAATAACGACATTTGTCATCAATAGCCCTTGCTGTGATTTGCCAACAGTGCGGCGCGTGCGGTCAGGTAGGCCACATGCGTACGAACAAAGCGTGCCCGCTTTACACCGGGTCTATGGGCGGCGGGAACTCTTCGCCGGTCGAAACGGACTCCGAAACCAACCTACAAACCAACCCGGAAGAGGACGACCTTGGATACGTCGACGGAGTCAAGCTCACGCTGAATGCTACCAAAATCAAGGTGAGCTTTCTACTGAGTGCTTAAAACATACATGATTATGAGTCAGAATCACCTTGACCAAGACTTGTTTCCGAAGGAAACTGAAGGAAACAAGTCTTGCTGAACGAAAAGTTAATAAGAAATGAAGACTTTGATGTCGCTGCGGTCGAGAAGCCGGCTGTGAGGTGCGGGTTCGATTCAAACGTTTGCATGTTCTGCAGATATTTGTTTTGGGGTCTGCGTATTGTGGTACCGTAGTACTCGTAGTTCCTGATACCCACGACACAGGGAATTCTAGTGTGGGGTGAGGATATGTGTCTGCTGGGTGTTTAATTTAATTATTATTAGTTCGGCAAAATTATTTCAGAAGAATTTTCTACAAACAATCCTTTGAGGATAAAGCAAGCTAGAAATATTTTTACAATAAGTGACATCAGAAATTTATATTTCAGTACTTAAATGGCTTTGTCAAAAGGTACATTGTAAAGACGCAACTTGTACTTTGCCCTTACCTAAGATCATGAAATCCTAACTTATCGACTAAAAATCAGTCCCTGTTTCTACTATTGAAATTTAAATTACACAACAGAAAGAGACAAAGCATTGTTTAGGTAATAAACTGTTTAAAAATCTATATAAGTAATTCCCTAACATAAAGGTACTCACCGCATACAAATCCAAGGCAACCCCAGGTTACTCTGCAAAGCCTGTAAAGACTACAGGAAACTTACATGCTTCTGTTACGCTGCCTATCTAACTAGCCAGAAACACCATACATAATGTACCACCCAAGAGTTTGAATTTGGAAAGGGAGTCCACACATATACATACTTACATAATAAGGCCCTAACATAACCTTTGCTTATTTCAGCAGTCAGCTGAAGACATCCGCCGTCGCGGCAGTGGTCGGCGCGGCAGTGAATTCAGAGAAAAAGGACGCAAGAACAGACGCGGCACCGCCGAGCCTTGCGACTATTTAGTCAAGCGACCGGCGGATAGGCGTCGCACTGATCCATTGGTGACCTTATCGTCGCTCTTGGAAAACGTGTTGAACGATATGAGACATCTACCAGATGTGCAGCCGTTCCTTTTCCCTGTCAATTCCAAGGTACGCACTACAGGGTGTCTAGACAAATATCACTTTGTGTTGGCGTTAACGCATGCGGAAAGATTGAATTTTATCTGTGTAAACACATTATCACACATTATCTGTGGAAATGTCACGTGAATGTTTCCAAGTTTTACCTTGACTAATTTGCGTTAGCGTGAAGGAAAAACCAAGCGTGAGTTATTGGTCTAGAGACAATGTTTACTAAATCAGAGCTCTACATATTTTTCGACAAATTTTCGTCATAGGATAGCCACCGCACTGATCCATTGGTGACCTGCAACCTCTTGTTTCCTGCCAATGAGAAGATTTATTTTTGAAGTGACAGAAGTAAAATTTTAGATTTTTTTAATTAACACAGGTTGCGCTATCCTGAAGTTGAACGAAATGTTAAAAACTACTTACAATTATGTGATGACTTAAACAACAATACATTCTACAGTTGGTCGCTGACTACTACCGTATCGTGGCAAGGCCGATGGACCTCCAAACTATTCGTGAGAACATCCGACAGAAGCACTATCAGAGTCGAGAAGAATTCCTTGCTGATGTTAATCAGATCGTAGAGAACTCTACACTTTACAATGGTAAGAAACACGCATTCACACACACACACACCCAGTCACTCACTCACAAAACCACTCTCTCATGCACCCACACCTACCAACTCCCCCTCACCCCCCTCACCTCTATCTCTCTCTCTTATTTATACACACATAAATACACTAAACCACGAATCATTATGCGTCTCAGTTGGAATTAACTGAAACTTCACTTTATGATTACGCGTCTTTTAACTCCAGGTCCAACAAATACACTGACGATAGCGGCGCAGCGAATGCTGCAGAAGTGCGTAGAGAAACTAGCCGATAAGGAAGAACAGCTGATGAAACTAGAGAAACAAATCAATCCGCTTCTTGACGACAACGACCAGGTAAAACTTAGCGATATCGTCAATGCGATCCTAATTTTGTATATAGGACGGATTTGACTATTTATCTCCATAGAAAAGTTTTTGCTATATATTCAAACCATTCATGTGTTTTACATTGTCTGATGCAGCGCTAAAACCATCGCTTACCGCCATAACCATCATAAAAAATAATACAAATTGATTGCAACAGAGCGCATTTTAATCGGATCAACCGTATCGGATTATGTTTTTATTGCAATAGCGTCCAAATTTCAACTTAGTTATCACGAAATCCAAGAGATGGCGCTGACTTTGCTGTATGCAGAAATTGTTATAAATATCGCATTGTTGAGCGTACAGATTAGGGGAATGGTATTTCTGCGTGTTCTGTGGTTGAGCGTATCCTGAGAGCGTATCCATCCCTATGATGTGCCGTATTAACTAACTCTGCTATCATTTTCTTTCCATATCTGTAATGTTTTATAATATGTCATATCAATCTCGGTGGGTCCCGAACCTGCGCTTGATACGTGGGGGGCCAACAAAGCCAAAATATCTTTACCGCAAGTACGCGGTTCTGAATCTCGCCGAGGTTGATATTTTATTGGGGTATATAATATCTTGTGATTCCCCTTCCAATTAAGTGTGGGTGAAGGACCTTGGATATAATCGTATTTGCATAGTCCTGTTTGTACAGTCAAAACTACCTTTTCTTACCGTTAGAGTTTTTCAGGTGGCACTTTCGTTCATATTAGAGAATCTCCTAACAACTAAGCTGAAGATAATGCCCGAAGCGTGGCCTTTCCTCAAGCCAGTCAACAAGAAACAAGTGAAAGACTATTACAATGTGATCAAGCGGCCCATCGATATGGAGACCATGGGAAAGAAGATCCAAGGTATTCATCATCATAAAAGGTGGTCTGGGAGAAATCGCTTTCAAAAAAATCTTATGCAATATTACAAAAGGACATCTTACATTTGTCCTACAATAGGCGGTCATATCGCAAACAGCGATTTGTTCCAGACAACAAGACAGGCGATAAGACCGCCGACTGTGCATTTATTTTGTTTTTGTTGTTAAGTTATGATTTGTATGTTGTATGGTGGCTAGTAATATGCACACTGATGATTGTATCTAGATAGATACAATCTGGTGTATGATGATAGATAGATATCTATACACCCTAACTCGATGGGCTGATGACATGTCCAAAGTTGCGGGAAATCGGTGGATGGAGGTGGCCCAAGATCGATCGTCTCGGCGCCCTTTGTGAGAGACATGTCTAGCAGTGGATGTCTATAGGCTATTGATGATAATGATAACAAAACAGCAATATTTCTACTGCTAGGGCCACAGATGGCGCTATTACCAATTATCTATATCTATACTAATAATAAAGCTTAAGAGTTGTTTGTTTTTTTGTTTGAACGCTCTTCTCTTTTAACAAAAAGTCCGATATGAAAAAAAAAATGTTGCATTTGATTGCTCGAGGAAGGTTATATGCTATTTAACAACACGCTATGACTCTTAGGAGCCAATAAAAAAGATGTGCGGGCTATGCGACGCAGTGGGTTGTGGCCGAGGGCCGCCGTGCTAGTACTATAATATAATATATAAATATATAATGCTGGTCATTTTTCACACAGCATTATCTAGCCCCAAACTAAGCAAAGCTTGTATTATAAGAATTACATGACTGATATACTACTTATATACTTTGTTTGTAAATACATACATATTATACATAGAAAACACCCAGACCCGAGACAAACATTGGCTAATCGTACAAACATCTCAGGCGGGCCTTCGTCCACTGCGCCACACAGGTCGTCAAACTAAAACTAAAGGAACTGTATGAAGCCTGAACGTTTCTCAAAACGCGTGAACTTACTTTAATAATTTTTACTTTATTCCCTAGCGCACAAGTACCACAGTCGCGAGGAATTCCTGCGCGACATACAACTACTGGTGGACAACTGTAAAGCGTACAACGGGCTCAATTCTCAGTTCACGAGACAGGCCGAGGCCATCATGAATATTACGAGAGAGTCGCTCGAACAGGTCCGTATACTGTTATAAAGCTTAGGAATTATAAGTAGCATTTAGATCTGGGGTCTAGACAAATAACTCATGTTTAGTTTTCCTTTCATGCTAACGCAAATATGTCAAGGTAAAACTTGGTAGCAGTCACCTGACATTTCCACATCTAATGTCATTTCTATATAATTCAATCTTTCCGCAGGCGTTAACGCTAACAGAAATTGCATTTGTCTAGACACCATGACCGCTTCCGTGCTTCGGAATGTAATATAGTCATGTCGGAGGCCTTCTCCCGCCCTAAAAACACCAGAGTTTGTCATACGAACGAATTGTCAAATAGGTATTTGGCCTATTTATAAGAACTGAACATAAATGCCCCACGCACCTCGCTGATCCATCTAGACAGATCAATGTTGCGCTAAAAAGATTACAGCTCAAGCATTTTACTATATTAGGTAGGTTACATAATTAGCACTGGTATTCTACTGAACCTAAGCAGTGACGTCACGGACCATAGCAAATTTTGTTAATAATAATAATAAAAAAAAATTGACACAATGTTCTATCCCATCATATTTCACCCAGTTCGGCGAGCACGTGAGCCAGCTAGAAGCGAACATCGCGAAAGTGCAACAGAAGATGCTGGAAGACGCGGAGCATTCTGACATCGAGGTGGAGGAGACCTCGCTGCCGCCGTACACCGACGAGAAACGCGGCCGCGGACGACCTAGGAAACACAAACCTACTGCCACAACTGATGGTATGCACGATACTTATGATGGATGGTCTCGTACCGTGCGCTTTCAGACGAACTACTATGGTATGATCTCCCTGAGGTTTCCCCAAGTGACTACAGTATTAAAGATTTTGTAAGGGTTCGGCACCTATTGGAAAGCGGTTGCTTGTATGTCAAATTTGTGGTATTATGGAGAACACGGTTGGTATTGTGTCCTCCATTTGCAAAGGGGAAGATCTTCCACCGGGCTGATCCATCTAATCCACTTGCTGGGTTCCTAGGACCGACAGTTGTTTGTCGGAGGTATTATATATGTTCAAGTTGAGTGACTCTTCGCTTGCGCGGTCTCGATACAAATGCAGTGCCATCTGTGTTAGCTCTTCGTTGATGTGATGTAACGTAGTTCAGTCATGTGGCGAGAGATGTCGCTACAGTATAAAAACTATCTAACTTTGACATTTATAATATTAGTACGATAAATATTTGCATAATATGTATCACACAATGTTGCTAAATAAATCAAATCTGAATAAAACCAGCCAAGTACGAGTTAGCCCCGCGCATTAAGGGTTCCATTCCACATAATAATTAAAACACCAAGGAAATATTCTCGTAAAGAATATTCAACAGTTGATTTATTAAATACTGCTTTATCTCTCTCTAATATGTTTAATTTCAAATTCAACAAAAGAAAACAAAACAATCTTTAGTAAAACAACTATTTAATAACCTTTATGCTTACTCATAAAGGTTATTAAATTACAATTCTTACAATTCTTTACCAATTTAAAAATGCATTTTTAATTTTTACTATTTACGTCTTTGTTGATTATTAATTTTCCTTGCAGGAGGACCGCCAAGAAAGCGTGGAAGACCGAGGAAGGATCAAAACAGTCTAGCTGATGGTAATTTCTTCAATGAGTGCTTACCCTTACATTATTTTGTAAACATCTAGATTTTTTATACATACATATAGTTCGCCTGTCCCCCGGAGTGGTAGGCAGAGTCTACGGATTTCCACTTGCTACGATCATAAGTTTTTCTCTTCATACATCCTTTTAAAATTCTTCATACAAGCTCGGCAGTTTAGTGTAAATATGAATTTAATAGTGTAATTTAATAGGCACAAAGTGCTTCTTTAACATAGTGCTGAGTGGCGGCCGTTTTTGTTGTCAATCTTATTTTCTTAATAACTCTTACGTGTACCCCTGAATCCTTTATTTGACAGAAAATAAAATATTTTTATCTTTATATTTATCTAAACTAATGTATGGATGATTTCAATGAAACTTATATCTCCGTAGATCTTCAGTACTCAGACAGCGGTAGTTCAGAGCTGGAGGAAGTCGAAGCAAATACAGCAGCGGAAGGATTAATGCAATTGTCTGTGAGACCTGGTATGTGTTTATTTCAAAAATATATTGTCGGATTTGTCTATACTTTTTAATATATATTAAAACTTTGAATGACTGACTAAAAGTCGCACAACCTATCCCGTAGATTAAGGAGCCCATATATGGTAGCTAGAGATATAATTTACATAAAGCAGGATATCTTCAAAAACTTATACAAAAAGCTATAAATATTTTTATTTTTTATTTGATTCAATGATGGTTGCTCGGTTTGGTTCCTGAACAATCGTCAAGTTCAGCAGTGCGAGGATTAATCCACTTTTGTCGTTGTAAATAATTCATGTTTTGATACAGACGAAGACAAAATGTGGGGGAACGAGCCATTCGATGCCAAGTTCCCGATCAAACGCGAGCTGCCGGATGAGATGCTGCCGCCTACCGAAGATTTCGTGGATCTCGATTCGAACACTGACTATTCCTTCCCGCCCATTGTCAAGGTAAAGTTAATTTGTGTGTTTGTGTGCATGTACCGTTTCATCATCATAATCATCATTACCCCCTTAAAGCCTAAAGAGTGTCATGACGAACGATCGAAGACCAACTCCGTCCACCGACTTCCAGGCATCTATAAGAGGTCATTGTTCCATTGGTTGGAGGGCCTTCTTACACTGCGTCGTCCGGTTCATAGTCGCCATTCGAGAACCTATCTACCTCTGCAAGGCTGATGGCCTCTGCAATCCAGCACTTATTTGACGACGTCTGTGGCGCAGTGGCCGAAGGCCCGTCTGAGATTAAGAAGGTTCGATTCCCGGGACAAATGTTGTATGATCTGCAAATGTTTGTCTCAAGTTCGGGTGTTTTCTATGTATGTATTAACAAATATAGAAAAAAAGGATATAGGTAGTATATCAGTCATGTAGTTTCCATAATACGAGCTCTGCTTAGTTGAGGGTTAGATGATGCTGTGTGAAAAATGACCGACGTTATTTAATTTTTGTATTAAACCTGCCGAATTACAAAGTAGAAGAGCATGTTAGAAAACGCCGTACTAGGACGTGTTGGATTATCGTGTACTGTATTTAATTGTATTATAATTTTGTTGCAGGAGGAGCCTCTCGAGCCCGACATGCAGTTGGAGCCCCTGATGTCGGAAAGCGCGCCCGTCGTGCAGCAATACGAACCCTTGGAACCTGCGCAGGAGTTCCCGACGCAGCAGTTTAAAGAAGAACCACCTGAGAACTGGCAGGTCAGTTATTGCTGCATTGGTTATTTGATGGTATGTTGGCAGTACTTCGCCGGACGAGCTCTTGATAAGGAGTTCTACAATTTCTAAATAAATAAAATACTAGATAAATTATAATGCAACATTTTCACGCAGCATCATCTAGCCACAAAGTAAGCAG
The DNA here is from genome assembly GCA_961405105.1 of Perizoma affinitatum. NCBI lineage: Eukaryota > Metazoa > Arthropoda > Insecta > Lepidoptera > Geometridae > Perizoma > Perizoma affinitatum. The sequence continues at coordinate 6,336,944 of OY560199.1, forward strand.
AGCTTGTTTTATGGGAACAATATGACTGATATACTACTCTTTGGAAATTAACACCCAAACCCGAGGCAAATATATGCAGAATATTTAATCATTTGTAACGCGGCGGGAACCGAACCCTTCTGTGTCTCAGGTAGGCCTTCGCCTACTGCGCCACACAGGTCGTCGAAGGAAACACGTGGAGGATTTTCAACTTTTGTTATAATTAACTTGTTTTTTCTTTGTAGCCGGACCCAGCGATCCAAGACGATCTTCAAGTCACCGATAGCGAGGAGGAAGCAGAAGATGGGGGTTTGTGGTTCTAGACTGTATTGTACATAACTATGAAATATATTACTAGTTTATTTACATTTTTAAGCTCTGATGAAATATTGTTCTGTTATTGAAAATGTTTTATATTTATAAGGAAAGGAAATAAATGTATTTGTATAAGAAACTTATTTGGATTTGAAAGCTTAATTTAAATTACTGGGTGTTGTACCACGGTACACGTAGTACCTACGGTACAGGGAGTCTTAGTGTGTAGGTTAATATATGGGTTTATTTGCTGTAAAAAAAACTATATATTTCTATCTAATGATGACGAGGCGAAAATCAACTGGCAAAAGTATTATTCGAAATCTCACTATTATATAAAACATATACCAACCTCCTACCTATGCTTTTAAAAGCGTTTTGCCTGACTGACTGGCTGAACTGAACAGAAAATCGGAATTGTACCTAATAAATATATTATGACGTATTTCGGAGTTTTTGGATTTTCACATTTTAAGAGGGGGGAAATGGGGGTGAAAGTTTGTATGGGAGTATCGTTATTGATAAAGGTAGGAACTTAAAATTTTAAATTGTAGCTACTCATCATTAATAAATAATGACGTGTTTAAGGAGAGGGAAGTAATGGGGGTGAAAGTTTGTATGGGAGTATAGGTTTAAAAAAAAACGTCTTAACGTGTGCAAAGCTGCTGGCAACAGCTAGTATACGTATAATAGGCCCTAATAAATCATTATCCATAGACATAACTTATTATGCTAAAGATTTTAATAACTTTCCAACAGTTATGCTTTCGGAAAATGAACGACTAAATTCGCCGAAGCCTACGCAACTACTAAGCAAAGTAAATGTGGCCATTTACATACAGTACTCGCGAGCTATAAAGCTGCTTTTGACAAATAATTAACCATTAAAATCTTAGTTTGTATTTGAATACGTTTTCGATTCATTTGTAAACACGGGAGATTTTAAAATGAACCCTCTAATCGGAAAAACTAAAGTCACCGACATAGCTCTTAGAATTAACAAGTTGAAGTGGAAGGCCAATAGTACGCAGAACTGTCACAATCGCTTGGGCGACAACGAACCGTATAACGAGGAAGAGTCCTATACTGAAGAAGGCTGCCCATATGGTTTGAAAGGCCTAAACAACCTATCTTTGAACTAAAGTCATATAAATTGATTGCAAAATACAGCATTCTAATTCATTCTGATAAGCTGTTTTAGAGATAACTTTTAATGGACAAACATACAAACAAAAAACCTCTTACTACAAATGCACGTACGGGCTTTTTACGTCGCGAATAAAGAAGTGTTATTGATTAGTTTGTACCTTTTTTCTTATGCGGGCTTTATTTTGGAACAGTACAACTGTCAAAAGTGGCTTCACGCTTTGCGATGTCGAAAATAGCAATCATCACAGAGTTGATTCGGAGCCAATCAAAACGGCGCGATGCACGGAATACAAAATGAGGCTAGCTCAAATCGCTCTCATAGGTGGCAATTTAGTGAATTCATCTGTTTGAATAATCAAGTTTTCAGACTGAATTTGATTACGGATCTGTCTGTGATTTAGACAGTTTACATTCACCGTATCAGTGACGTGATAGTTTTTTTTCTAGCGCCGAATCCTTCTTACCTCCGTGAACGCTTTGATATTTTAATCCCGCGTGTTGTGCCATGCAGGACAGCTTTTGTCCTTCTCAAAACTCCTTCTAATTCCACCAGTTGTTAAGGTGGTTCCTTCACTGTCCACGCGGTACAACTGTGGAATGCTCTTCCCCACTCTGTCAGCGCCAGTCCATCGCTAAGTACGTTTAAGCTCAGAGTTAAAGAGTAGTACTCTTTTACTCTGAGCTTGAAGCTATTCCTCTCCTTGAATATTGCATATATATAATATTTATACGTAGGTATATTATGTATTTAGGTATAATAGTAATTATACCTAAATACATAAATTTTAATTTTAATTTGTTATATTCTTAGAATTCATCAGTCTGTGTACACATACCCACCATTATTTTGCAGCTGTCCCTATCCTCAAAGGTTTGCTTGCATAAAACTCTTGTTAGGGCTAAGCTCGCCTTTGTATATGTCCAAAGTATATGTAAGATTTTAGTCTGTATTTTCTGAGTGTACAATAAAGAATAAAGAAGAGTCCTGAGGATGCTTCGTGTAGAGGCGGAACACGTGCCGATTTCTGAATGAGTTTTTTCAAATATTAAGTATATTAGAAAAAACTCATCAGGTTTCTTATGTAGATTAGGAGGACGCTTCATATGGCGCGACCTTTGCCAGTTCATCTTGTTAAATTTTCGATTCGGACTATATCACGTATTGAAATTGCAAAGGCACTACGAAGAAAGAAAGTTCACTGAACTCCGCAACGAATAAAAAAGCATTTGAGAGTTATCAACAATTAAAATATTTCAGGCATTTGAAAGCTCTTAACAAGTTTAGTCTATTTTTAGTAAATTTTCACAGCATTTCAAAGTAGCCAACTTCTCAGGAGGAAAATCTAAATATTTCACGAATTTCGTCTTTTCTCTCATGCTCTCTGCCGCCTCAAAACAAAATTCTGTGTTAGATATTATATTTAGATATTATAAATATAATATGACGAAGACATTATTCTGAACTTTGTCGCAATAAAACCCCGCCCCTGATACTTTCCCGTTATGTATAAACTTGATTAGCTCTTTATCGGATTTAGTTAGGTATTAGCATGCACAATTGCAGACAACAATTTGAATATCAAAATATTCATAGACGTTTTCATCATATTCAGTCTACGTTTGCTAAATTCATTATGATAAAATGTATCATGTCTTAGACAAGGTTTGATTCCATTATGGAGAGGTCTACTGCTAGACAAATGCCTCCCCTAAAGAGTGCCATGACAAACGATCTTGAACTACCTTCGATCACCCACAACTCTTTCTATTACTAAGTATAATGGCTACTTGTTCGTAATTTCAAAAGCCGTTCCTTTTTTAGAATTTGCTAAGTCTATCTCACTAAAATGTTATTGACGACTCAAATCAAGGCATAACAAAAACTATTAACGGTCAACATTAACTTAATGTTGCCTAGAAGAAAACGCTTTCAGCGATAAGTAAATATTTTAGTATTTGATTGATGATCACTTTCTGTAGGTACAGTAATATTTTCAATCATTATTTCATTACCTATTAGGTTTATGCGGCCATTTTGAAAATAGTCCAAAATGGAGTCCTATAAATAGTTTATTTAACTATCCACTGAGATGCTTCCATCATATAAACGAGCGCACTTAAACACAAACGCAACTAATTAGGTACTAAATCCCAGCTGAACCCTCATCAAGAGTATTCCCGGAGCTTGCTTTAAAGGTCTAAATAACCTACCTTTACGAAATATTTGTCTTTTTACAACGGCTCTTAATCTTTGGTCCCGAAAAGCTTCGTTCAACAAAACATACTTATAGCGAATGCGGCCCGGGTTGCGTATTTCCGCTACCGTACAAATAACAATTCTCCCTAAACAGGGTGCCCCAGAATATGTACGTTTTTTTGAAAGAGGATGGTTTTTTATTCTAGTCATGGCTAGTTATCACTAGCTGAGCTGACCCGCTCGTAATTTCGCTTGCGTGGATATCGTGTTCTCAACAATTCACCCTTTATTAGGGGTAGTTGTTGAAAGCCCTAAAAAATATTCATTTATTTGTTTATTAGGCAACTTTTTACACAACTACACACAAAAAAAATAAAAAGTACCTAATTTCAAGCCTGTTTTGGGCTCTGTGCCGATCTCAGTCAGCAAATCAATCAATCAGGACTTGTTATTTTATACACTACTAGCTGTTACCACCAGATTTGCACGCGTGGAGATGTGTTAAAAAAAATACTCCCATACAAACCTTAATCCCTTCTTAATATGTGAAATTTCAAAAACCCTGAAACCTGTTATTATTTATTTATGTACAGTAACTGTAATTCAAATTTTCATGTTCCTAACTTTAAAGAACAAGGACTGTCATAAAAAGTTCCTTCCCCCATTTACCCCCTTTAGTTAGCAGGAAAATGCATGCAAAATTGTCTCCCTTTCTCTGCTAAAACAACTCTTGTTGACTCTATTCTACTCCCTATCCTAGATTATGCCGATGTGTGCTATTCTGACGCTACTGAGGAACAGCTTAACAAACTGGAACGGTTGCTAAATCTCTGAAAATGCTAATTACTATTAAGTTCGCCTATCTACTTGTTTTATCTTGTGCAATAAAGCATTTTCTATCGATATAACTATCTAACCCGATTTTGATGAAATCTGAAATGTAGATAGTTTAGGTTCGAAATAACACATAGGTTAATCTAAAATAATAAATAATAAACAAGTATTGTTTATTATTTTAAAACTACCCCTAGGGAAGTTCTTAAGTTTGTATGGTTTTTTTAAATTCTGGATTGGATTCACTCAAAACTTGGTTTAAATAAACTATAAAGCAAATAATTAGTTCAGTATTCAGTACAGAACTACCCCTAGGGGGTGTGTAATGAAGTTCTGAAATTTATATGGAAAAAATATTCACTCAAAAGTTAGTGAAAAAAAACTTAACGTATATAATGAAATACATTTTTTCTTTCAAAATTACCGTTAGGAAGTTTGTAATATTACTAAGGTAAATTACATTTGTAATATAACAACCGTCCTATCAAAACTTTCACGACTAGTATATAATATCAATCGCGCAGTATATAGTATCTTACTTACTATAATAAACGCGTTTGTTTGTTACTCTTTCACGCAAAAACTACTGAATGGATTTTGATTTTGGTGAAATTTACAGTAATATAGCTTATGTATAAGCTATATTACTGTAAATTTCACCAAAATCAAAATGATGTATACATCAGAATAACACATAGTCTACAATTTATAATGATATTGTGTCAGTAAAATTATATTGGAATTATCTATATGTTTTACGGCTAAACCGCTACAAACCGAGACATAGTTTGAAGCCATAGGTCATACTTTTATCAACATAAAAGTATACCCATGTCCTCGATTCATTCTATTTGCAATCGCCTTTATTACATTTCTATTATAAAAGGAACCCATGTTTGGCGAACGTATTACGGTTTTGTCTCGCGACCGCGAAAAGGTTCTGTTCACTGCGTTACTTATCTAAAGTACGAATTGAATGTGTTTTTCGGAACAAAACGTTACTGAACTCACGTTACTATCTTGCGGTCATTGTGGATTAATATTCCTTTCAAACTTCGCGATCAGTTAATTACTAGTATGTATTTTCCCGACGTTTCAATATGCTGGTCATTTTTCACACAGCATAAGTTTAGCTCCAAACTAAGCAGAGCTTGTATTATGGGAACTCCATGACTGATATACTAATTATATACTGTTTTTCGTAATTACGTCCATATTATACATACAAAACACCAAGATCTAAGACAAATATTTGGTCATAGGTACAAAATTTGTCCCACGGCGGAAATCGATCCCGCAACCTCCTGCGCCCGCCTTCGCCCACTGCACCACAGAAATCGTCAAACTGTTTTGCAACAGTCGTGGTCACGGAATGAGTAATATCATTATAGATTATTGTACAAGGTGTCACATGACATGTATACTAACCCTGAAAGAGATGTTGCTGTACATTTTGAACAAGTTTTCAGAGGTAAAGGTGAGATTTCCATTAATAATTCACGAAAATAATTTGGCTTTATCCTTACTTCGGCAGTTTTTAGACTTTCTGCCTGCCCACAGCGGATGTTAAACGAATATGATATTTGACATAACCTTATTCACCAAATCAGTTGATTTTTATTACTGAAAACAGTAGATTCTTACCATCAATTTCTTCAATAAAAAATTATGACTAGCTGAGTTTCGAAAAGTTATAATACAAAAGTTGCCATATATTTTGTGTTTTAAGATCTCATTTCGGTTACATTTCGTTTTTAAAGATCTATACATAGATCTAAATTTAGCCATAATCTCACCTGATGGCAATTAATTGTTCATATGGCCGAAGAAAGAGCGTGAAGGTCTAGAATATTTTAGAGATTATATTTTAGACAAACCTATTCTGGTACAACCTTTGTATAAACATAACCTGTATAAATAGTTATACATTGATCAATAGTAGGTAAATGTTTAATTGCACAAGATAAAACAATTAAATAGGTGAACGTATTGCTAATCAGCATTTTCTTCCAGCTAACCTTGAGACAGAATGATACATGAGAGAAAGTCTAAACCTCGGGCTTCATAGGTAAGTAAGTACGTTTATTTATCTCCACTTTGTGATTTAGCGGGGACAGTGTTGTCATTAACCTTTTCTATTTTAGGCCGTATGAGTCCAAATTGCGTCAACACCTCAAAATAAGCTTTCAACGTTTGACTAAAAGGTTAGTCATTCCGTTAAATTTGTAATTTTAGGAACGAATTACGGACCTTCCCGGGTTTGTAAAAGCTATTAGTATACTGACTTACCGGCTTTAAATGGTGGGGATTTTAATATAAATACCACAAGGCGCCTACATCTATACGAAAGGATTCAATCAGAAAGTCATTTGCAGTTATATTGACGGCCATTTTCGACGATTTCGCTATAAGGGAACCAGATTGCCGAAAATGTCGGTAAAAAGTTCGTAAACCGAACGTCGAACGTCCCTCTGCTACTTTCTGATAAGTGTAATTTTTTCCTTGGATTTTTCGTACGGCTTTTGACAATCATTCTTTATAGATTATGTTTTTTGAAAGGAGTCTCCCAAAAGACCTTTTGATCCTAAAACCAGTTTGTTTGCTTGATATCTGTTAACATTGAAATGTCATAGATATCAGATTATAATGCGTTTTTTGTAATCGACTTGTACGTCTTCAAGGATGGTTCTTAGATATTTTTTATGACGAGAAGTCAGGCGGCGCTGTGTTCAATCAAGGAAAAACAAGTCGATTGTTTTAAAAAATTTGGACCGATAAAAGAAAACCAGTGATACAAGAGTCTTATTTTCATAAGACTTAAAGAAAGAAAGAAACTTTTTTCTTTATATCTAATGAACCAAATTTCACTAATACCCATATTTCGGACTTGGTTTGCTGATATTTTTTTTATAACAATTGTTGCACGTACAGACACCTAAGTAGATACATCTCTGTCTTCCTCGACGTTTATTATTGTTCTATTTCCTCAATACTAATAAAGAATAAGAAAATAAACTTGGATTACTTGTATCTATGGCGAACCTTATTTATGAAAAACATAAAAGATGATCAAAAAACATAAAAGTTTAGTAATAAACATGAACGACGTCCTCATTTCAGATCTATTCTATTTGATGGTAGCTTTCATCGGAGCAACGTAAGGAGAACACTTAAAATTCTTATCGTCAAGTTAAAGTATACTAAACCAAAGGTTGTTATCATAGTTAATTCGTTTCCTAGCTGTTGTCAAGAATTCAATACCTAATGCAAGTTTTTTTTTGGTGGACCTAATGTATTTTTTAGAAAATAGCTATTGCAATGTAACGTCTACATTGACCACGTTACATTTTTTATTCCATTAACTTTTGGATGGTAACGACAGTAAAAATAGAAGCAAATGGATATTGACGAGACCCTCTGGTTTTTTTTTATGCTTCACAATAATTTAGTAAAATTACCTTAAAATAATATCTGAAGATTATTACACAAGATAATTATCTTTTTCAACACATTTTATAAGATTTTTGAAGCAATTTGCTCTGTTAATTCTATTTACAATATTAATTTACAATTTTATCAGCGACTTCTTTATAGGTATTTAATAGGTACTTTTTGCTAAACTTTGTTCAGTCTAGGTAATAACTTTAAAAACTAAATAAAAGCCACACATAAAATGAACGCAATATTGTCTAGAGCTCGGATTTTTTTCATTAAATGTTTTAATATAAAAATGTGGAAGGTATTATCGTTACTTTTTGTATTTTGTTATTTTGTTCCAAACCAAAAATTTGATGAAGCTATTTTTGAATTCTTTTGCGTCTGTATATTATGTACTGTAGTTTCATCTGTCCAAACACGAGACATTTTCTAGTTGAAAAGTCTCTTCACAGAGAAATTAACAAAACGACCAAGTCGGCACTAATCCCGTTTAGTCCATTTGTCCATCTTGCTAGAGAGAATAGGAGTCTTAGCTGGAAATTGATCCAACCCTTACATTACATACAATGGGATGAAGCGAAATTGAATTTGGTTTTCTTTCACAAAATACCCTACGCCCTACCACTTTTATTACTTTTGCGTTGACTTGATTGAGAATACTTAATTATTACAAAGATGAGCCTAATTGCACGCAAAAAAAATACAGTCGATCCCCAAGACCTGTTATAGCGTCCCTGGTCCAGGCTCTGATTGGGAATCTACTGTGAGCTTTCTTCATATATTAAGTCATATAATTTCTATACAAATAACAGTAAAAAAAGTTATAGAACCACACTTAATTTATTACAAAACGGGCCGATACATTCAGAAAAATATCTACTTTTGTGGAAGTCTTTTCATACCTTATTGAATTAAACATTTCCTCAAAAATATCATAGAAACAAACACTCGAGAATAACTTTCGTAAACGTAGATGACCGCGAAATTTTTCTCAACATTCCGGGCGGTAACTATGGTGATAAGACCGTTCATTTTTCAAGTATTCATGATAAGATTTCGTCAATTTGCGTTTATTTTTCTTACAATAAAGTATTTTCAATCATTTATGGTGTAATGGGTGGATATAGCTCGCCAGCCAGTAATTATAATAATATGTTTAAATACTGTATAATCCTATATGGACAACATTAGTACCCAAACGAGAATGCCCTGTGGTATGGCGTACTTATGCCCTCCGCCAGACAAAGTTGTCTTTATGTATACATAATTACTAAAGACTGTAGTATAATAATTATTCAACAAGAAAATAGTAAAATAAAAAAAGTATACTAAAATATAATTGAATATATTAGTTAGTTATTAATGTTTTAATTATTTTATTTTTATTATGCAAAGGCAGTAAAAATGGCTTCCGTAGAAGCATAATCCTGTTCAACAAGTCAGGCTTTTGCTGTGTGTTTATAAGATTTTTTCATAAAACATAAGAATTTTGTCTAGTTTTTTATAGATATAGGAGCTCATATAATAATTATGTCTTCTCGCGAATGTTGTGTTACATTTTATTAATTTAATGTTTTTTTATGATCTTGCTTCTGTAATATTTGTAGACTCAAAGTGGATTGTTTTATGAAATGCCAAAAATATTGGGAACGCGACGTAAGTCTGGTAGTGATCTGGATCAGTTGAGCTATCTATAGATCGTTTACAACGGTTTTAGATAGCTGTTTCATCTGTATTTTTTTGTATATACATACTTATACATTTGTATGTTCTTGGTACTCGTGGCTTAGTTGGTATAGCCACTGCGTATCAAACGGAAAGTCGCGGGTTTGATTTTTTGGGATACTATAAAAACTTATAAAATTAAGTTGTTAGGATAAAAGTGGGATTGTGTTTTTATAATATTTATAGTGGCTCAATTTGATGAAACAAAAATCTAGAAAGTGGATTAACTTTCTATATTTTTATCCTGCTATGTGACAAATCCTGCCTAAGTCCCTGCAAATCACAAATGCGTAAGACCAGAGGTTTTCCCACATGTGTCGGAGCCAGCCGAATTATATTAAGTAATATTTCATCACGAAACTGTTTTGTTTCGCAAATAGTGGAATTTATAGCAGCCACGACAAGTTCAGTTATTTCAATTTGTACGCTGTTGTCGTGCGTATGTCATTTCTATTCATGCGAGAGGAGACTGTCCCTGGACAGTTGTTGGACCGAGCGTGACTCGATAGAGCTTCCTTTGTTAACACGCGACCTATATAGAGTAATAATATTTTAACATGGAAAATTAAAACCGCCTTTGTATCGTTATATAGTCAGTTTATATTTTTTGGTAGGAAGATTATAAAAGGTACAATAATTATGAAATTAAATTAAATTTTTTGACTTGTTTATTTATCTGTAACCACCTGCAAAACAACATAACGGATTGTAAACGATTTTTTGCAATAGATTCAGATGTCTTCAAGAAAGGTTCTTAGATAAGTTTTATCACCACTAGACATTACGGCACGCTGCATTGACAGTGAAAATACACTTAAAAAATTAGAAGTTGTAAAAATTTACTTGATGTTTTGCATCCTCTACCCAGCTATGAGTATATTTTACTAAGCGTTAAGAATAGAGGTAAGTGCTAGAAAGAACTGCATTTTGCACCTGAGAAGTAAAGAGCCGCAACAAGTACGGAAATTTTCTGGACACTTCCAACTTTTACCACTTAACTTTACACTGCTGTGTAATATGGGGAGAACAAACGCTGTGGCTGGTCTACAAATGTTTAATGTTCGTGAAGTTTGTGGACAATAAAAGGTACAGTTAGCTGGAAAACTGGGAATTTTTCGATTGATCGAAAACGAAGTAAGTACATAAAAAATATTATCTTTTACAACAACCAATAAAATATTATTGAGGCTCATAACATTTGTGTCATGTAGAGGATTGAAAAACTATTTTACCCACGACGATAGTACCATGAGAGGTAATATAGATATAGAATAATTATATTATTAAGTAGAATCAAAATATTGAAACAGGTGTGTCGCGCGCGAGGAATCGGCGTAAATCCACTTTAACTTTTTAATTCACTTATTTTTTAAGCTGATATTTCTAATGAACCTTGTGATTTCAAAGAATAAAAACCTTTTGACTTTGACTTTTTCTCTTGTTCATCTCACCTCCACATTATTTTGCAAGAGATTCTGCATGTGAAAAAAAATATATTTTATCGTATTCAACTTGATATTATTTTTCATATAGAACCTATGCCTAGTGGAATGCTTGCGACTTGGTTCGCTAATAAGTTCAAGTGTTGTCTAATACAAACATCATGTCCCCGCTGCACCTTTTAGGGATTTAAGATGTTTATTTGCATAATTTGCATAATTAAGTGTTCAATTGGGTTGTTATTTCGGAAATTTCCTTCTTCGTGCACCCCTACACATCAAATGAAACGTACGTACCCTCCAAATCTCAGGTAGGTAGGCTGTTCGTTGATTGTTAGTTGTCAATAACGATAACATATGTCATAAGATGTCATAATTATATTTGTAGCTGCAACATGTCGTACGTACAATATTGTTGATTTTATTCGAACTGCGATCAACTCGGTACCTAACTCTTTTGACGCCGATTGTACAGCCAGACAGTTTTGTATTTCCGAGACAATTACGTGAATAGCGTCAACCGTTGTAGACAATTTCTGTTCTTTTCACTCGATGTTTTCAATTTGGAATACCTACTTTGTTATTTTGAGATACAAAAAAATTAAAAAAAATAACTTTGTTTAATAAGCACTTAGCCACCAAAAACTCAACAGTCATCAGTCATGTATGCTATTCATATTTTATTTTATTCTATTTAAATACATACAAAGTCGACCCCATGCTAGGATTTCCTGAGTTATGGGTATCATATCATGAAGTTTCATACAAATGGTGCTGGAGGATTGTCAAACTGTAACGCCACAGATCAACAAAAAACCTCTTTCCAAACAGTATTTTCCTATAATTTAGCGATTGTTCGCGGTTTTCCAATTAAGGTCATCGATTTCGTTGCCAGGTGAAATCAATCAATCCGAACCCCTTGAATTTAAACGCGAAATCATCGGTCAAAAGGGCTATATTTTTTATCAGTCGGTAGGTACTTACTTTTATCAAAGGCTGTAATTTATCTCCCTCGAAGCGGCTCTGGACTACGTGGAGTTGACAGTTTCCAAACTTATCTAAGGCTCAAATGTATTTTTTGTTCCGGTTAGATAATTCCAAGTTTGCATCTGTTTTCGCTAACGTTACTCTTTCTGTTATGCTGGGTTGGTTGTAAACTTTTGGCAAGTGCTGTTTATTTCTGATGTTCCGTATTTATCGCGAAGTTATTTTTCGCGTTGTTTCGCCCCATCACAGCAGTTTTGTAGTCAGTTTGGTTGGATCGGGTAATTTTGGTGTGTTTTATTCCTGCTTTTTATGCTAATTAATCTTTTTGTCCATTTTGTATCTGCTGTCAAATTTTGAAAGTCCAATCGAAGTAAATAAAACCAGTAGGTTACTTACCACCACACAATTAATACTATTTATTTGATAAAATCAATATAAGGAAATATTTTTTCATGCTCTGTGAATATTTGGACTGACTATATTAACCCGTGACGTAAGGAGCCCCTGTATATGCATTTGACAAAAGAGGTTGTTCGTTTGGGACCATTTATCTTCGGAGCGGCTTATACGATTGAAATGCGGCTTTTCGCAATCAGTTTGTATACTTCAAGAATAGTTTTACAAGTTTATTACCATAGTTATAGGGGGCGCTTAAAGAGACAATAGCTTATATAAAGACAAGTCGGGGTTTTAACGTTTTAAACTTATTTAACGAATAAATTAAAATTATAAATAAACTTTATTTATTTAAAAAATCAACTTATTTACGGTTAATAACATACATTCATTTTACAGAAAGACATACAGATGGTTTAAAGAACAGCCTAGACTTAGTAACAGAGTCCTGTTGGCACCGATTGGGCACGGAACCCCTATAAGCTATGGCACTCAATTACGAAACTCGCCGTATAGTCGATCAACCTCGCCGACAACTTTTATTTTAGAGCTCATATCTTAACACTACATGACGTCCCGTATTAGCCTATATTTTTGACGTTTACGGTAAAAAATGAACGTAGGTATCTAAGTTCATGTTTTCGAGAACGTCAGCCTTTATCACACGTATCCATACGAAGTTTCGGGGTCAAGCATAAATCCGAAATTCACATCCGACGTCGGTCTTCGAGGTCGTTTTACGACGCTTTGAAGAGGATACACGACCTCTTCTGATAGGTACGTATAGATACTCGTAACTTGTGTAGTTTATACTGTGTACCCGTAGTTGGAACTAATGATTGGGATAATTCGATGCGACCTTTCTAGTGATAAGCTCTAGTAATGTTTCAGGTCAAAGCTTCGTTAGTTTATTGAGCTAAACTGCTTTTAGTTAAACCCTCGGTTTTTCCAATTTGCAAAGTGCGACATTTTTATCATTCTAAAAAGGTATTATAAGCATATTCTACAAATGTGAGTGGGTGACAAATAACTCTAATTTCTTTGATATTGTATGTATGCACGTATGTAGGTGGACTCTCTTTTCCATATTAGAACTCTAAGTTGGTCCATTTTGCGTGGAAGCCTGGCTAAATAACTAGATAGCCTAACTCCGCCTAGAAGCACAGAAGCTTCCTGAGTTCTTCGCAGGCTTCGCGGAGTGATGCATTCCAGGATTAAGTAGCCAGCTGATTCTTCTTCAGTTAGAGAACCTCTGCAGAGTAGGCTGTCGGTAGCTCCGATGTTGTAGAGATGCTTGTTTAATGAGCAGTGTTCGGTGGTATTCCCCCACGATGGTTCGAAGGTCCAGTCTTGGAAGGTTAAGCAGGCTACTTGATAGTCGAGATGAAGTTGCTGGTTGGGCTTCTCTCGACTGTCTGTAGTTTTGTGTCCGCCTAGCGTTCTTTGTGTTAGTTCAGGCGTACATCGTCGTTGGTATTTACGTACACAGTTGAGGAAGTGGCAGAGAGAGGAATTGAAATGGACCTTCTGTAACAGTTTCCGATCCAATTCTGTCTAGGGCAAGGAACGAGTTTCTTTGATATATATTCCTGTATAAAATGTATAAGTCATTTCTAGTGTAATTTTTTGATTCCTGTCATGCACAAGTCAATGATTCGCAACTAATTTAGTTGCGAATAATTATAACATAATCAATAACGTCATTATATTTTATAAGTAAGACACTTGACCCAATTTAACACATTATTTATGCCTAAGTTATGAAAAATGAAACACGGTCTATAAAAAACGTAGCTACCAAAAAGTCGGTTAACTGCTAAAACTTTACGGACTTTTTGTGTAAAAATTGTAAGAGCTTACTTACAAAGTTTAAGTAGTAACTTAGCTCGCTACTAAGAATAAATTACAGTATACTAAAGTAGTTACTGTATCATTATCATGCAAACAACTTGTTCTGAATAAACAAATTGAGCTTCGGGAATAATAAAGACAACAAACTAGTAATTAATAACTTCGTAATTAAATTTGATAGTTCAACATTTTAATAGTTACGAGAGCTGCCTTTTTTAACTATCGAACAACTTTGAGCCTGTTCAATTGGTTCACATTAGTAAATTATATTATACTAAATTATAAATCCGAGAGTTCATTGTTTCGATGTTTTAATTGAATTTAAATGAAATTTTGAACAAATATATTTCGTGACTAGAATATCCTTTAGGCTACTTTTTTTACTTAGGTACACGAAGTTGTAGGCAAAGGCCAGTCAATAATAGAGACGACTCGTATTACAAAACAAAACTCACATATTTTTTTTACATATTTACATTTAAAACTATCAAAAAATATGCTTAATTCTGTTTGAGATTCGTTGTATCAGACTCAGATAAATAAAACATTATGTTATCTCGAAAAGGCATGAAAAAAAATATTAAATATCATAGCAGTCAATGTAACACTATAATATAATGCAACGTCTAATAGTGCCAAGTATTAATATAAGGCATTAATCTTGCATTATGCGCAAGCAGTGACTCATAACGTTTAATGGCTTGGAATCGCGATAGTTGGACTTAGTGTACGCATTCATATTGTAAAGCTGCTTATCGACCAAAGCTCTGCTTAGCTAGATAAAAGTTAGCTGAGTTGCGATGTATTTTTGCTGGAGGTAGAAGATATATTATAAAAAAAAAATATATTTATTTTTCACACAGCATAGTCTAGCTCCAAATTAAGCAGAGTTTTTATTATAGGAACTATGACTGATATACTACTTTTATACTTTTTTTTGTAAATAATTACAATCACTTGCATAACGCATTACAATCTTAAGATGATTGGTAACAGACTAAAAGACAACCTCGTATATGGCAACCATATCATACGGGTTCCTTATTGTTTGATTTTCCTCTACTAAATTAAATAACTTTGCTTTAGTGAACGGGCAGCCTAACAAGTATTGTCATTGTGCAAAGCATGAAAAGCAAATCTGTAATGAAATGACATAAAAGAAAGATAATTTCTTTGTTCAATTTCGCTTTTTCTCTGCAATAAAATTGAAAGAATAGATAATTAAAAGCATCTTTGTAAAAAATCACGCAGCAAAACCGCCCTATTATCGCACAGCTTTTCACGGACCATAAAATTGTCTGCGTAGATATAATAGAATAAAGCTTTTTTGTTGCTCCCAAATTTAATTCAAGACAAAATAAGAATAGGAATGTTTTTCTTGAATTATTGTCGTTGTTTTGATGAAGGTTCTTATTGAAAATATTTTCAACATATTAATATGTTCTAAGATTAAATGGTGGTTCTACAAACATCTATAAATGTGTCCTGGATTACAGCAATTTTTAAAGATAATATTTACAGGGATGATGTAAATATTATCTTTAAAAATTGCTGTCATCCTGTGAGATAAAGACAGGCAGACAGGCATGACAAAACTATGGGTTTCTTATCTTATGTTTTAAGGGTTTTTTAAAACATGATTGATTGAATTGTATATGTAAGACAACTGAAATAAAGTATAAAAGTCTATTTCAATATCCTTTATAAAGTTTTATACTTTTCAGCAATCGTTAGTTGAGTAGCAGATTTATTTATTTTTAAACAACTGGTTGTGAAACTCAGCTGTCATCTACACTGGTTTTGAAATAAGAATAGAATATCTCCTTCGGCAACTGGCTGCGTAGAAAAGTTTTTTTTTCTTTTTAGACAACTGGTTGTGTAACTCAGTTGCCACGATAGATAAATAAACTCTTTATTGTGCATAACACCAATTTACAGTACAAAACGCAGAAACATAAAAAAAATTACAAAAAAACAAAAGACACGCACAATGAGCGATCTTATCGGTGATTTCTTCCAGACAATCTTAGGATAGAGAAAAAACAAATTAAAAGAATGGCGGTGTTATTGCTGGGGAATAAACATAAAATATATAAAAACGTGACCGAAGCGAAACATTCTAATAAATACGTGGTTTATTCATGTAAAAAACCTACAGATACTTTTTACGACGTAAGGATCCTGCCCGCATATGCTTTCCTTAGAGGGAATGTTTGTTTGTATGTATGTCGGTTACTAGTTTTATCTTCGAAACGGCTTATCTGATTAAAAAGCGGTTTCTTGTATCGATTTGTTTCACTCCATTTAGATAGGTTTTATCGCCACAAAACACAAGGGAGCGCGGCAATATTTTACGATTTAAATACGTCGGAGTAATAAAAAAATAAATATGTTTAAGGGAACCGAAGCCAACATGATTTTCCGGGGTCGTAAACATTGTTTGTTTGCGCTACAATTATTAACTTCCCAACCATCTGTTATTATAGGATATTACGGGTAAGTTCTCATGTGCTGGCTGTGTCCCAGAGAAAGTTGGTCGAAAGACAAAGCGATAAATCCGTGCTCGCACCGAGGTAATAAATAAGTTGTTGGCAGCACGGAAACTACGCGTATGGCAACACCGGGAATACCGGGATACAGTTATTGTCTTACTGCCTAGGACTTACAATACTTGTGTTGCTAAGATACCAGTAAGATCCAGTAGGATTCGTCTTTAACCTGCACATATTATATAGTAATGGATTTTCTTCAGCGGGCCTTTTCATCGGGGATGATAGGAAACCTTTATTTTTTTTGTCGTAAGAGGTTGTTTGTTTGTTTCATTCAGAATCGAAATAACCAATTTCGATTCTGATTCTAATTAGAATCCCTGAAACGGTATCAGATTGCATAAATAAGTTAGTGTTTACTAAAGTTTAAAATCCCGTGTATCCATTATCGATTGCAGCGCCCCTTTGTGATTTGTGGCGATAAATCCTACCTAAGAGCCACCAATTGAAAAAAGAAAACGCATAACAATCCGATAAGTCGTTTCGGAGATAAATGGTAGCAGACAAACAATCTCTCATGGCAAATGCATTTATGGGCTCCTTACGTCACAGGTGCGAAGTGTTGTTGTACCACGGTAATCGTAGTTTCTGAAACACAGAGAATCCTAGTGTGGGGTCAGGATGTATCTATGTATGTCTCTGTTGGGTGTTTCTTTTTATTGGGAGTTTGTCGTATGTATATATAAGCAAATGAAAGTATGCCGACGGGGAACAAAGTGTGCAATGGTGCGAAACGCTGTGACAACATTCCGTTAACGCTGTTACTCAATATTGCTTTGTGAGAACAGAAAAGATACGTAATTTACTGCGAATCAGTGCAAAAAAACTATAGGCAATATCGACATTTCAACTAACATGATTTTACAGGAGCCAATAAAATATTAAAAACCGGTCTTAGAACTCATGAAGTCATCATTAATTTGAGGACCGCGGTTGTGCGGCGGACAAGTAGCTGCGTTCTAGAGATTTGCAAAAATGCTTCGGGTTTTGTAGTACCACGGTACTCGTAAATCATTACCCACGTCACAGGGAATCCTTATGTGGGATCAGGACAGGATTCTGACTGTTGGGCATGAAATATATAAATTAATATTCAATTACATAATATTACAAGCCTATGCCCTCTCTACTCAAAAAATATTTAGGTCACAAATCATACCTGTTCTAAATTTCATTCAAATCGGTCCAGCCGTAACAGACATTAGTAGGAATACTTTTTTTTTTAAATACTGGACATTTTTCACAAAGCATCATCTAGCCCCAAAGTAAGCAGAGCTTGTGTTATGGGAACTACATGACTGATATACTTCTTATATATTTTTTTTTTGTAAATACATACATAACATACATAGAAAACACCCAGACCCGAGACAAATATTCGCAGATACAAACATTTGTCCCGCGGCGAGAATCGAACCCACAACCTTCTGCGTCTTAGGCGGGCCTTCGCCCACTGCGCCCCAGAGGTCGTGCTTATATATACGTAAAATATAGGCTTTCGTTCATAAATACAATTAACTATAAAAAAAATTAGGATATTATTACGA
Source organism: Perizoma affinitatum (assembly GCA_961405105.1). Lineage (NCBI taxonomy): Eukaryota > Metazoa > Arthropoda > Insecta > Lepidoptera > Geometridae > Perizoma > Perizoma affinitatum. Next base: position 6,355,350 of record OY560199.1, read on the forward strand.
CTTTACCACGTACTTTACTATTCTCTTGCTGACGTTTAAGCCAGACACCTAACCATGACAATTTCAGTGCTATAGTTATAGCACAATACATTTCTTTCCATCGAATAATTTACGAATAATTATAAGTTCTCGACATATACGACTCAAGGCATCTTGTTTGCCAGTCAAATAATTCGATTAACTTGGAAGGTGCCTCATAAAGGTACAGTAACTGAGTCTCTATGTATGAATACCACCTTAAAACTATTATAACGACAAGCGCTTTACATTGCAAGAAATTAATGACTCAGGCCTCTGACATGACGTAGTAAAGACGACATTCTATTAAAGATAATTGAAATTAAATGCCTTTATTCCGGTAAAGATTATGAAAACAGCTATAATTATATGCTTTTGTAAATAAGTAATTAATCAAATCTCTGAAAATAAAAGGATACTAAAAAACAAACGGGTTAAATCGTACACGTACATACGCTGGAAAAGGGAAAAACAAAGATAATTCTCTGCAGCCATATGAAAGGAATGAATTAATCATATGATTTGTTTGTTCGTTTTATTACCAGCTTCGTAGAGGTTATTACAAAAGCTTTACTATATTTTTGTAAGGATATAATTCAGTGAATGAAAATACGTATTCCAATACCGGGATGTACCGCTGAACCCCGATACAAAAGTCATGGGTTCAACCCGGTAATGTACCAATGATTTTTTTAATTTATTCAATCAACATATTTATTTCAGACAAATTCGTCCATAATTCGTCATCGTTAGTAAGAAGTACAGTTATAAACTTAAAGCTAATGTTAGTGATACACATAAAACTAGACGTTTATTTAATGCGTATGTGCATATAGGTACATTCAATTCCAATGGTACCTTAATGGACAATCCCACCTGTCTGATAACGTGTTTAGGGTGCTGTTAGGTCTGCCATGTACATGTTTGCCCAGCGATCCATATCGTATGCGTATTATGGGCATGAAAGCCATCCACTCTCTATATGCTTTCTGCGTGTAATTTGTCTAGAGGCTGCCAGTGTATAAGGACTGGCAATATGCTCTAAAAAATGTTACCTTTATAATAATAATAATAAATAATGCTGGACATATTTCACACAGCATCATCTAGGCCCAAACTAAGCAGAGCTTGTATTATGGGAACTACATGACTGATATACTACTTATATTTTTTTTTGTAAATACATACATATTATACATAGAACACACCCAGACCCTTGTACAATGTGTACTTTACTTGTCTAGTACACATTGCGAGTAATAATTAATTATTGTGCATTTAACACATGCTAAAACGGTGCAGGAAAACATCGTGAAAAAATAAATTCGTAGGCATGAGCGTGTTCCAATGTGTTCGGCACTAGGCTTGCAACCTGACACGTGAAATGTTCTATGCAAAACGCGGAGTTGTGCCAAATATGATGTTTGAAAGTGTCTCTGATTACCCCTACTTGGGATCCTGACAGATCTACATACAGAGTATAGATCTGATGATCTCCATCATGGGGGATTTCTGTCGAGAGCGTGTTTTTTTATTTAAATTTTCTTGTCTACTAAAACTAAAATGTTTGTTATAGGCACAAATAAGTTAATTGATAACCACAGGCGTGGGTGTATCTATGATTGAATTCAAATAAAATCTAAATCCCTGTAATTACAACATTTTGAGTCAAACAATAATGTTATTTAGATTTAAACCTTGCGGAATGTTTTCATTGTTATGACGTTGCAAACAATGATTTCCCGTTTCATAGTTTAAATTAATTAATGTCGTTCCACTGAGCATACTATATTTTGCAGCGTTAAGCCTTGTACAGATAAAACTCGTTAAAAATCGATACAGACTATGTTTGCTCGTAGTCATAGTAAAAAGAGGGAGCTTGAATATCGGCCAATAGCGGGCGATATTTACAGAAGCCATGACAACGTTGCGAACGCACCTGTGCCGCAAATATTTGGTCAATACATCCAACATTTCGTACAAAACTTTCGACAGACTCGTCATGAATCAAGATGCTAAAAAAGCGGCTAACAACATGTACGGGAGAGTCACCGCTCCGGCTCTGGAAAGATGTAAAGTTCATTTCTGCACGGACATGGAAAAATCCGTTATAATGAGCAATTTTGAACGACGAGGGTGGAACCAAGTCGGCCCTGACGACGAATGGAACTTCTACTGGGCGTCCACTCAAACATGCAGAAATCTCTTTAGCGTTGAAAGCGGATACCGGATGAACGATAACCAAATGATCAACCACTTCCCTAATCACTACGAGCTGTCAAGAAAAGATCTGTTAGTGAAAAACATAAAAAGATATAGAAAGGAACTTGAACGGGAAGGTAATCCTCTGGCCGAGAAAGCTGAAGTCGGTTTACATGGCGGACAAGTCGTCACACGCTACGCCCATCTCGATTTCGTTCCGGTGACTTTCGTTCTGCCGGCAGACTACAATATGTTCGTTGAGGAGTACCGAAAATCCCCTCAAAGCACATGGATTATGAAACCGTGCGGAAAATCACAAGGCACCGGAATATTTCTCATAAACAAACTCTCGAAATTGAAGAAATGGTCCCGCGAGGCGAAAACTCCTTTTCATCCACAATTGAGTAAGGAAAGTTATGTTATTTCCCGGTACATAGATAATCCGCTATTGATAGGTGGTAAGAAATTTGATCTTCGACTTTATGTGTTGGTCACTTCGTTTCGACCATTAAAGGCGTATCTTTTTCAACTTGGATTTTGTCGCTTCTGTACTGTAAAATACGACACAAGTGTAACAGAACTGGACAATATGTACGTGCATCTAACGAATGTCAGTGTGCAAAAACACGGGGGCGATTACAATAACATACACGGCGGGAAAATGACGGTTCAAAATCTTCGATTGTTTTTAGAAGGGACGAGAGGTAGCGTTGTTACGGAGAAACTATTCGCTGCAATGCAGTGGCTTATTGTGCATTCACTGAAGGCTGTTTCATCCGTGATGGCAAATGACAGGCATTGTTTTGAATGCTATGGATACGATATCATAATAGACAACCAGTTGAAACCTTGGCTAGTTGAGGTGAATGCCTCGCCTTCTCTTACATCAACGACGGTGAATGATCGAATACTAAAATACAAGTTGATTGATAATATATTGTCGGTTGTTCTGCCACCAGATGGCATGCCAGATGTGCGTTGGAATAAAGTACCAAACGTTGAAGCTTTGGGGAATTTCGAGTTGTTGATTGACGAAGAGTTATTTGAGAAAGATGAACACGGGGCTGGAGGGCGTGCTAATAAGAATAAAGTGAAATAATTATGAGACACGGAGTCAATATTTTATTGGTTGAAATAAAAGCCTGGAGGCAGCAGCTGCCGAACGAGTCATGGTGACAATGCTCCGATGACGGAATTTGGTAGCCCTCCACAGAAGTCGTTATTCTTATGTAAATAAAAAAATTGTTAAAAGTTCTGGGTGCATTGCCACGCTAATGCGTAGATCTAGGTCACGCGTAGTTTTGACCATAATATGACGCTTTTTTAACCGACTTCAAAAAAAGGAGGAGGTTCTTAATTTGGCTGTTTTTATTATAATTGGTGTGTTTGTTACTTGATATATTCGACAATTGTTAACCGATTTTAATGATTCTTTTGTTGTTAAATAGATAAATCGGCTCTATCATTTTTTTATTCCTGAGGGTTAAATTTCCCCCGTAAATCTTAAAAAAAACATCATCATCTAATTGAATCACGACTATCCGAAACATTTTTTGTGGGCGATTTAAATTTTGTTTTTTAATCGAAAAAATGTAATTTCGAGTAAGCAAATAATTATAATAATGCTGGATATTTTCATCTCGCCCCAAAGTAAGCAGAGCTTGTGTTATGGAAACTACGAGTACATGATTGATATACTACTTATACATATATTTTTTTTTGTAATATCATTTTATACATAAAAACATCACATTGTTCACCTTATCACATTAAGAAAATTAACAATTTGGTGTTAATTTTCTTAATCTGATAAGATGAACAATAAAGTATTGTCATTAATTCATTCATTTTATAAATTTGCTTTTATTTGAAGTCGATATCTTATTATTGCAATCAAATTTGTAACGACAAAATTATGAAAAAGCTTAGGGCCTCGGTTCAATAGTTTTAATAAAAATAAAATAATAAAAATGCTAGCCCAAACCAAGCAGAGCTTGTATTATGGGAACTACATGACTGATATATTATTTATATACTTTTTTTTTTCGCAAATACATACATATTATACATAGAAAAAGTAACTTTTGCTTATCATACAAACATTTGCCTCGCAGCGGGTTTTGAACCCGCAACCTTCTGCGTCGCAGGCGGGCTTTCGTCCGCTGCGCACAGGAGTCAATAGTTGTCTTCAAATCAGATGTAACTTAGATAGACACTATTATGTCACGAAAAACAAATTGTATAAATATAACTAAATACACGAATGAAACACACGACAAAATGTAAAAAAAGGTAAGGAGAACATAATCTACTCAGGTGGGCGCACCTACTTAATTTTGCAACACAATTTGTAAACTTTCGTCACATAGGTCCCTTCGGTATCATATTTGAATACGGTCTTAACAATACAAGTTGTAAAAGTAGGTATATAATACCTGGGTGCACCTACCTGCTTAGTTAGTTTTGTTACATAATTTTTAAATAAAATAATAATTTAATTTAATATCTGAATAACTTTTGATCTTTGAACTGTTGATTGCTGTAACAATAATATCGCACAAACAAAATTCAAATGAAACTAAAATACATAAATTAAACAAACCTCAAACAGCTTGTTTTATCAACATTACTACATACTACAAGAAATTAGCATGAAGTGTAACGAAGAAGTCGCCGTTTGCGGCACTTGTGCATGTTGGACATTTGCATTTTAATGTCCTAGACCATGGAAAAATAACTCCACCCTGGCCATTCTATATGCTAAATAGTAAGAACTTCCGGCTAATGCTACACAAGTTTTATCCGCCTGTAACTTGTCTTAACCACAGATAAGAAGGTAGCAGCTGGTGATGCAAACTTTTTTTTTTTTCATTTATTTACGGGAATTTAGACTTCATGACAGCCTAGTTTTTGTTGATTTATTTTATTTAATTACCAAAAAGTAATCTTTATTTGAATAAAGAGGTTTTATATAAAATACATGGTAGAAGCGCCATCTATAGTTTTAATTATTGTGAGCTGTATGCTAGGTGTCAGACGTATAAAACTTCCTAGTTATTTTAAAAGGATAATATAATTTTATTTCTTAAATCCTTTATCATATTCGTTTTTATTTAATCTACAGAACCCGATTTCCAATATTTCTCGACCACGATGGCGCGGCGGGTACTCACTCAGCTGCGACGGCTTAATGTTTGCATATTTTGCAAATATTAATTTCGGGTCATTGTTATTTAGAATTCGATATTTTTAGGATTATTCATGGCTTATTTTGAGTCAGCTGATACTTTGCTATGCCCACAACTTGCGTCAGTCGCCGGAGAACTTTATAATTTGGGGCTTGTAACGACGGACAATTGCCTGCTAACTTTTTGAATTGTTTCGCCTCACATTGTAACTTTGGAAAATAATCCGCACTCGAAAACAGGCGCTTCCATGCATATGATGATAACTTTGTGCGTCACTCTACCGAATAATCTGAACTTCCAAAAATAGTCCATACATTTTCGCTGGCTTTTTTTGAAAGGTAAATTGCGTTTTGATGTCAGTCGTAATTAGGGTTAATTTTTAGAGTAGCTTGCGTCGATCAGTCTCAACCTTCGTGAATATTTTAATGTCAGTTTTTTTTGCCCGGGCGAGCCCCAACTTCGATTGAAAAAATCCAGAGTTGTCGCGTCACCGCCCTGTTATTAATCACTGCGGTAAATTCACGGAAGAATGTTACATTATGTCAAACGGAAAGTTCTTTCGCCTTTTGTGTGGATGAATAAACTTGGCGTGATTGCTTCGTTTCGCTGCGTGGGTAGAAATATGTTGACTTGGGGGTAAAGTATGCTACGTTTAGAGAAAAATAAAAATATTTTTCCACGTTCACCGATTTTATTATTATGTGTTACAATTTTTTTCTAATATTAAATACCTAGTCTTCTGAATACTGACGTCTGAGACAAATACATTAAAGCATCGATTTGATTAACGCAAGTAAGTTTTTACTAAAATTTTAAAACCACCGGTGTAAAGCTCAAATCAGTGACTTGTGGCAATGAAGCTTATCTATTGCAAAAACTCGCATTTCAATCGGAAAAGCCTTTTCGAAGATAAATGTTAATAGACAAACAAATAAACAAACAACGCATGCGGATGAGGGCGTGCTAATAAGAATAAAGTGAAATAATTATGAGACACGGAGTCTATATTTTAATGGTTGAAATAGCAGCAGCTGCCGAACGAGTCGCATGGTGACAATGCTCCGATGACGGAATTTGGTAGCCCTCCACAGAAGTCGTTATTCTAATATAAAAAAAAAATTGTTAAAAGTTCTGGGTGCATTGCCACGCTAATGCGTAGATCTAGGTCACGCATAGTTTTGACCATAATATGACGCTTTTTTAACCGACTTCAAAAAAAGGAGGAGGTTCTTAATTTGGCTGTTTTTATTATAATTGGTGTGTTTGTTACTTGATATGTTCGACAATTGTTAACCGATTTTAATGATTCTTTTGTTGTTAAATAGATAAATCGGCTCTATCATTTTTTTATTTTTGAGGGTTAGCTTTTCCCCCGTAAATCTTAAAAAAAACATCATCATCTAATTGAATCACGACTATCCGAAACATTTTTTGTGGGCGATTTTAATTTTGTTTTTTATTCGAAAAAAATTAATTTCGAGTAAGCAAATAATTATAATAATGCTGGATATTTTCATCTCGCCCCAAAGTAAGCAGAGCTTGTGTTATGGAAACTACGAGTACATGATTGATATACTACTTATACATATATTTTTTTTTGTAATATCATTTTATACATAAAAACATCACATTGTTCACCTTATCACATTAAGAAAATTAACAATTTGGTGTTAATTTTCTTAATCTGATAAGATGAACAATAAAGTATTGTCATTAATTCATTCATTTTATAAATTTGCTTTTATTTGAAGTCGATATCTTATTATTGCAATCAAATTTGTAACGACAAAATTATGAAAAAGCTTAGGGCCTCGGTTCAATAGTTTTAATAAAAATAAAATAATAAAAATGCTAGCCCAAACCAAGCAGAGCTTGTATTATGGGAACTACATGACTGATATATTATTTATATACTCTTTTTATTTTGCAAATATGTACATACATATTATACATAGAAAACTCAGATTTGAGACAAACTTTTGCTTATCATACAAACATTTGTCTCGCAGCAGGTTTCGAACCCGCAACCTTCTGCGTCGCAGGCGGGCTTTCGTCGCCTGCGTCACTGGAATCAATAGTTTTAATTGTCTACAAATCAGATGTAACTTAGATAGACACTATTATGACACGAAAAACAAATTGTAAAAATATAAATAAATACACGAATGAAACACACGACAAAATGTAAAAATAGGTAAGGAGAACATAATCTACTCAGGTGGGCGCACCTACTTAATTTTGCAACACAATTTGTAAACTTTCGTCACATAGGTCCCTTCGGTATCATATTTGAATACGGTCTTAACAATACAAGTTGTAAAAGTAGGTATATATTACCTGGGTGCACCTACCTGCTTAGTTAGTTTTGGTACATAATTTGTAAATATAATAATAATTTAATTTAATATATGAATAAACTTTTGATCTTTGAACTGTTGATTGCTGTAACAATAATATCGCACAAACAAAATTCAAATGAAACTAAAATACATAAATTAAACAAACCTCAAACAGCTTGTTTTATCAACATTACTACATACTACAAGAAATTAGCATGAAGTGTAACGAAGAAGTCGCCGTTTGCGGCACTTATGCATGTTGGACATTTGCATTTTAATGTCCTAGACCATGGAAAAATAACTCCACCCTGGCCATTCTATATGCTAAATAGTAAGAACTTCCGGCTAATGCTACACAAGTTTTATCCGCCTGTAACTTGTCTTAACCACAGATAAGAAGGTAGCAGCTGGTGATGCACAAAATGTAGACTTTTTTTTTTTTTTTCATTTATTTAGGGGAATTTAGACTTCATGACAGCCTAGTTTTATAGTTTGTCAACCACGATGGCGCGGCGGGTACTCACTCAACTGCGACGGCTTAATGTTTGTATGTTTTGCAAATATTAATTTCGGGTCATAGTATGTAAATGTTTGCATCTGCAAATATTTGTCTCGGGATCTGGGTGTTTTCTATGTATAATATGTATGTATTTACAAAAAAAAGTATATAAGTAGTATATCAGTCATGTAGTTCCCATAACACAAGCTCTGCTTACTTTGGGGCTAGATGATGCTGTGTGAAAAATGTCCAGCATTATTTATTTATTTATTTATTATTTATTTATAGTCATTTAGAATTAGATTTTTTTAGAATTATCCATGGCTTATTTTGAGTCAGCTGATACTTTGCTATGCCCACAACTTGCGTCAGTCGCCGGAGAACTTTATAATTTGGGGCTTGTAACGACGGACAATTGCCTGCTAACTTTTTGAATGGTTAGCCTCACATTGTAACTTTGGAAAATAATCCGCACTCGAAAACAGGCGCTTCCATGCATATGATGATAACTTTGTGCGTCATTCTACCGAACAAGATAATCTGAACTTCCAAAAATAGATAAATACATTTTCTCTGCCTTTTTTTGAAAGGTAAATTGCGTTTTGATGTCAGTCGTAATTAGGGTTAATTTTTAGAGTAGCTTGCGTCGATCAGTCTCAACCTTCGTGAATATTTTAATGTCAGTTTTTTTTGCCCGGGCGAGCCCCAACTTCGATTGAAAAAATCCAGAGTTGTCGCGTCACCGCCCTGTTATTAATCACTGCGGTAAATTCACGGAAGAATGTTACATTATGTCAAACGGAAAGTTCTTTCGCCTTTTGTGTGGATGAATAAACTTGGCGTGATTGCTTCGTTTCGCTGCGTGGGTAGAAATATGTTGACTTGGGGGTAAAGTATGCTACGTTTAGAGAAAAATAAAAATATATTTCCGCGTTCACCGATTTTATTATTATGTGTTACAATTTTTTTCTAATATTAAATACCTAGTCTTCTGAATACTGACGTCTGAGACAAATACATTAAAGCATCGATTTGATTAACGCAAGTATGTTTTTACTAAAATTTTAAAACCACCTGCGTAAAGCGCAAATCAGTGACTTGTGGCAATGAAGCTTATCTATTGCAAAAACTCGCATTTCAATCTGATAAGCATTTTCGAAGATAAATGTTAATAGACAAACAATTAAACAAACAACGCATATACGGACTCCTGCTGTTGCCAGTAAAAAAAAAACGTAAAGAAACGCGATCAATATTGCTGAAGGGGGAAGTAACTAACTAAACTTTGCTCGCTACGTGATTCGAGCATAGCACCGGAATTTACCGGAATTTACCGGAATTGTCGGAAATTGCACTCGATTGGGAAGGCAGCTCTGCGCCTACAAATTACGAACACAAAAACTAGAGCAAGCGACATCTATACGTGACTGCGAGCTTAAAAGCGTGCAGATTTATAAATTGACCATGATACAACGAACATGAGAATGATGGGTATTTGGGTTCTAGCAAACATACCTTTAGAACTTACGCAGTCTGGGACCGAACCTCGTGGCTGAGTGATACAGCACCCACGTACCGAGCGGAAGGTCGCGGAATCATAAAATTATGAGAATTTTTAGTTACTCCGCGATATCAATGTATTCATTGATAATGATTCTCTTTAGTAATGATTCTAAATTAGTATTTTCAGTTAGGCTGAGTGTTGCCTGCCTGTCAGTGCGTCTAGCAATGATTTTATTATATTCAGACAGTAGATATGATACAAATTTGACAGTAGCATTTTTTGGAACGCGCTAAATTCAAAGTCAATGTCAAACAACGTTCCTGTATGAATTGGTTAATAAAACTATTACCCACCGGTTCCGAGAAATCTGTGAAAATATATTTTATTAACATGAACTCAAATGATACGTTTCGAGCGCTTCCATGCTTCATAGTTCTACAAACTTAATATATCTTTTTTATTAGTATGACAATCGCTTACTCTGCGCATATATTTAATAATACTCTAGATTTTTCTTAACAACGTATTCATATAAATTTATAGCTTTTTAGCACATTTTCCTGTATTATATTCAGTCTTTAGTATCTCATCAAATTAAGTCACCGATAACAACGTGGTCAAGTCATTTGATTTCTTTTGAATATAATATAATTATTTATTTTGCTTTACTATTTTAAGTTATCGCCGTATCTTGCCAGTATACCGCCCATTCTGACTAAACATTTCGGTTTCACCTTTATAACAAGAACGACGAAGGAATGGAACATACTACTGCCTGTCTTTTCTGAGAATACAATCTGGGTGTCCTCAAGCTAAGAGTGAATAGGTATCTCCTAGACCTTCATATGCTCAGGTGAGATTGCGGTTAAATTATGTAAATTATGGAAACTTTATACTTGGCAATCAGTACCCTTCCTATACGTTATGGTTTTTGTAAACATACAGTTTTAAATTACCATTAAAAAAACCATTATTATTAAAATAGGAACGTTGAATTACTTAAATACTTTATCGATTTAGAATTTAAAAAAAATACCTCACTCGCGGCAAACAATATTTAAAAAAAAATAGTTATATAGGTGATTTAAAAAAACAAACAACATTATGTAGGTAATTCAATAGGTTTCTACTAATAGATATCACAAGGATTATTTCGAAAAGTGAAATTATAGATAGAAGATAGAAAATGGTGTGCAATAAACACCAGATAATACATAGCTTAGATAAGTAATACAAACTTTGACAAAGTTGTACAATGGTCGGTCTTATCGCTAATTAGCGATCTCTGCTAGACCTTTAGACGGAACGAACTGCACGAAAGATTACAAGGGTTTCATTGGTGTACCACATACTATGATATATAAAATATACCTACATGATTATATACATACTATAAACAGCATGATACAAAAACGATATACACTGAATGAAATTTTTTTTTTATAAAGTGATCAGTGAATGGAAACACATTTTATTTCTAAATAGCTGTGCTTATAAATGTCGTGTCGCGTAGACATTGACGTAGCACTTGCTACGGGGTGCTACGAGTACGGCTATACGATCTGAAGTGATCGGGTGATGAAGTGTAGTTTGGTAGGACTTACAATTTGAATACTATTTGACTTGATTTACGTAAGTCAATGTTCTTTACGGTGAGCGAGGAGCCGTTTTGATTCTAGAAGTGCGGGTTAGATTCCCGCTGCGGATTCTGCAGATATTGGTTGTTGGGTCTGGGTTTTATGGCACCATGGTACTCTTAGTTTATTTTTTTATATTGTTTTTAGTATTTTTTTTTTCATTCTAACACAATGATATTCCTAGCCAATGGTCATATTCGAAAAAACTCATCCTAAGATAGTTCCTATTAAACAAAATTAAATACGACTAATCGTGAAGACTAAATTTTAAACGCTCCATGTTTTTTTTTATGTTGCAATACACCTCACCTTGTGTTTTTGTGGCACTCAATCCTAACCAAAAATCATTGCAGTTATATAAATTGATTGAAAAAAACATTTTTCCGATGATTCTGCGACAATATTTTATTTATCGCATATAAAATTTCTATCTTCTATTGTGAAATTGCATTCGGGAATATAGCACGTACCGCTGAATTATTGCGCTACGCCTTATGGCAACTGTGATATTGGCTCCGGAATCGAAGATATTAGCTGCTTTCGGGTTTATTTTATATGTTCTGTTGATTAAAATTTCAACAATACACGCAGTAGTTTCAAAGGAATTGGGATTGTAAATTATGAAAAAAAGAAACACGCTCACGACTATCAGTACGTAGGTCCATATGCCAAGTTCAAGTATATTAGCAACATACTCACGTTTTGCATAAAAGCATTCTGCGTGACTGGTTGTAAGCCCATCGCTGTCCGTCGTAAATTAGCATCGAAGAATCGACAACTATTGAGGTAAACGGGTTCTTGAGGTCTCCACTCTCCACTCAGGCAGTGGAGGATGCCTTCTGGCTAGATGGAGCGACGTTTTACGTAAACGGTAGCAACTGAAAGGGAAGACCTGAAGACAGCACAGTGGCGCGCCCTGGGAAACACTTTAGAAACACGCTCACGACTGTCTTCCCTATGGTGGACATCCTCAGATACATACTCAGTGAGTAGATCTTTGAGGACACCAAGTAGGGGGTAGTCAGAGGCACGTCCAAACATTACATTTGGTACATGCCCGCGTTTTGCAAGTAGTAAGTATTTCACGTGACAGGTTGCAAGCCCATCGCCGCTTATTGGAACACTAACTGTTGGCGCATGCCTTATAATTTTTGGTTCTAGGGCATGCCGGTTTCCTCACGATGTTTTCGTTCACCGTTTTGAGCATGTTTTAATGCGCACATAATTTTGTCGAGTTAAAAAATCCATTGGTGCACAACCGGGTTCGAACCCACGACCTCCAGATCAGTAGTCGGGGTATTGCCCACTAGGCCAAAACGGTTGATTTTAAGACTGGAAATACCTTAGGTTGAAGGTATACCAGTATATTGCCAGGAAGGGGGTGTATACCGCAACGTAGTTTATTAATTTAAAAAGCATACGATCGTATGCTAAGTGTTTTTTTTTTAATTCTGGCATTGATATAAATATTTATGTACTATCTATCTATGCGATGAGAGTGAATGAAGCAAAAGAGGTATGCTAGGATCGGACCTTTTCAGGAAATAGTATAACTTTATGCATATCATTGAGTACATATAACAATCTATGGCATGTTTACACACACTTAATTTTATATATTATAGTTACAAAAAAATATAATATCCCAAAAATTTACCACCGTGGTTGAATTTGTTTTTATGGCATGTTGTTTTGGTGTGTATCCTTAAAAATCTAATCCGACATGGTACGTTTTCAGTTTGTTCAATTCCTCTGTAATTCCATTACGCACCCCCTTTGCCGAAGTTGTCGCGTTTGTTCCCGGCATTCGGTAATAACTTCGCAAATACAGTTATGCGTCGCGATTCACGGCTTATTCACTCGCGAGCATAGACTTAGATGACTGAAGAATACTTAGAAATATTTGGATGTTCACATTTTTTTGAAACTTATGTGTATTTTTAATAAACATAAGGTGTTTTGTAAAAGGATCATTAAAAAGAAATACTAGCCATGCTTTCCAGGCTTGGTTGCGTAGGAACATAAAGTAGATAAAATCGTCGTTTAAAATGATCCTTGTGATTTTCATGAAAAATGAATTTTGACCTTGACTTTGTTTTTTTAGAGTACCAGGTACGTGGGTTAAGCCGTGGGTGGAGTGTATGAAGGGGCCATTGAAAAGAGAGTAAGTACACGTTTTAAAAGCCGAGGTCACTTGGGGATAGCTGTCTGGAGAATTAAGCGAGGAGGTAGACACTCAGCCTGCAACAATAAACACTTCTTGGCATAGGCCTCCCCATAGAGTGCCATGATAAACCGTATTGAGCCACTTCAATCCACTGATTATTTACGACAAACATAAAAATATATCAATTAATTTCCATAACCTATTGCCAGCTGCACTTCCAGCCTTTGATATTTAGTAGACCTACTTTCAAATTAACTTTGAGACAAAATCTGTAAAACGGAAATGTTCCAGAATTGTCACGGTTTGAGTAACAAATACCTGGATACCGCAGAACGTTCTGAAATAAGTGTCACAGATATTTAAAACTATCTGGTGAATTTATATGGCACTGCTGAAACTTTTGTCCAATAAAACGATTTAAATACACGTCCATTGCGGTTTACTTGGAATTCGCAGTTTCGACCACGGACGCTGTCAAGTATGCCAGATAAGGATAAAATACGCGGTTCGACCCTTTTAACTTATTACGAGTTAACGTATTGACTGCTGCAGATATCAGAATCAATACTAGTTAACATCATTCAGAATTAAAATTATTAATGTTTGGTATCACGATTATACAACGTACTGTACTATTACACCTGCTGACGTTTCGTTGACCGTTTAGAGGTCCTTATGAGACTTATGAGCACCGTCCGCGACCACACGAGTCTATGTATAATATTTGTAAAATTATCCTTAAATGATACCAAACCATAATAATTTAAATGCTACATTTATTTATATAAAAAGGTTCGTACATATTTATATAGTTAAAATACTAACCGATGACACCTGCCTGCCTCAAGAACTTTTTGGTTCTTTGGCATGCCAGTTCCCGCAAGAGGTCTTTCTTCACTATTTTGAGCAATTGTTAAGTGGCCATAAATTTAAAAAATCATGACTGGGTCGAACCCACGACTAAGGTCGTATCCAACATCCAAAGCTAAGTTGGGTTCTGTCAAGACGGCTGTTTTTCTTTTTTCTTCAATCTGTATTTTTAGTATAATACCTACTTTTATATAGTTGTATGAATCCATCATGTAAAACCATTCCGCATTGATATTATTCGCAGCTACAACACTGTATTATGAATTTTCTCCATTTACAAACATAAAACTCGACTGTGGAGATAAAGTTTCATTTTTACTACCCACTTCGCATCATTTCATAAATGTTTGAGTAGCAAGTTTTGTCTTCTGATTATTCGCTTCTAATGAAATTTCAGTTCGTTCTCAACCCAGCTAGAGTAGGCAACGCATAGTTGTATTTTTTTTAAAAGCATGAGGAATCATGACTAACGATGTTAGGCCACTTGAACTTACCAAATTCATGTACCGGATGACGCACTGAAGGAAACGCCTCACTCGATAGACCGATATCATTTTCAAATAGTTTATCCAAAATTATGTGAAAATATTCATCAATTCTACAAAAAAGTTAAGTTCAGCGAACGATTAAGAATTCATTTTTATTAATCTTCTGGTTTTTATTGCTTACTTCAGACACATACTTATTTCCATTGCAACTTGCTTGCTAGTTGCAACAATGCAACTCGAACTCGATTTACCAAGGAAATGTTTGAGTTCGGTTTAGAACCAGCTAGAATTTCTGCCATTGTGACTATAATTTTCTTTGTAAAGTTTTGCATCTATCAAAGTTTAGTAATTAGAAAGTTTTAGATCTGTGAGTAATGTGTTCCACTCGAGAAGCTCTGTAAGTTTGCGGCTCTGGTAAATACTTGATCGGAATTAGATTCTAGATTAAAAACGATTTGTTTTAACGGCACCCTATTTCGTAGACATCAGTTAAGAATTTTCAATGTTTACACAGATTTTTGGTGTTCCATACCTTGGGGATACAGAACGATTATTTAGTTGCCAAAGAAAAATTATCGTTGAACTGAAACGTACGTGCAAAATTGCAAAATAGTCTTTTAAAGAAAAAAATTGCATTTACCCAACGATAAGATTTCTTTCTTCTCAGCAAATGTGTCTGATATCACTCTAAAAAAATCAATAACTCGGTTTAACTCCCGCGAGAACAGTTGCTTGTCGTAAATGTTATTTGAGAAAAGGCGTGGTGATTTATCGGAAACTTGTGGAAAATTCCTTATTGTCTTTAGTTTTGTTTTATAAGTGGCGCGTGGAGTCTGAAGCATCGAGTTTCAATTGCTTTTATGTACCTAGTCATGTTATACATTACTAGTAGACAGCTGAGAGTTTGCAATATTTATACGATCGCTTCGCTAGTGTAAATGTCAATGATTCACGCTTGGCCCACATCACAGAAGTCAGACAGCTTAAGTCATGTATACACTATACAACAAAATGTCGAGCAACTTGTTGCTCAACATGTTGAACGATGCCAAAATTTTGTTTGTCTATTCATGATAATCAGTCCTTGAAAAAATGGTAAAAAGTGTCATTAAAGGTCGTTTGTGAAAGCGACACCGTACCTATGTATACTTTGTCCATTGATACCCTTTAAACCGATGAAATGGCAGGCACATAATACTTCTCAACCTTATGTCTCAGGGTCGGCAACGTGGCCTCTGGTATTGCAAGCGACCAAAGGCTACAACCGCTTACCAATCAGGTGGGCAGTATGCTTGTTTTCCACTATCCTTGTATTCAAAACATGACGACTTATGTGGCGCAGTGGGCGAAGGCCCATCCGAGACGCAGAAGTTTGCGGGTTCGATTCCCGCCGTGGGACAAATATTTGTATGATCTGCAAATATTTGTGTCGGATCTGGGTGTTCTATGTTTAATAAGTATGTATTTACAAAACAAAATTATATAAGTACATAGTTTATCAGTCATGTAGTTCCCATAATACAAGCACTGCTTAGTTTGGAACTAGCTGTACTGTGTGAAACTGTCTAGCATTATTTATTATTATTATTAATTTATCTATAGTTATTATAATAAGCTTTGAACCAAACTTGGAATACTTGAGGTTTGTTCACACAAATAATTATTAGACTTACCTACTTGAGAAAAGTATCCCCATTGCTTTCAAGTTAGTCAACACAATCTTTTCCACGCTAATACGCTTCTGAAATGGAATCTTCACAAACTGGAGCGCTTAATTGCCGAGCACGTACATCTATCTTATTAAATCTGTACCTACTAATGAACCAGAGTCCTTTATTCCTAACCCGGCAACCTTCGCCATTCATCACGAGGTGTACAAGTACTAAAACTTGACGATAATCACAAGTCCTTGACCCGAAATAATAAATACACAAGTATTTCCATCTTTTTTTCTCTTGAGTGGAGTGGAAAGTCTGCAAATTGGGGTTCTGTCTAATGGATCGTGGAAGCAGCGGAGAACCCTTGTGATTACGTGGCACAAAGTCTTGTTTGATTTGCTTGTCAGCACTTTCGAGTATGTAAATAACAGATAGACATTTCTTTCATCCCAATTATTATTCTTGCTCAAAGTATACATGGGACTTCAAAGAACGTATGCCAAAAATCTGCTGTTTGAGAAAATTTGTCTAGTTTAAACGTTTTATCAAACGTGAGACGACGTTATGTGGTCGCTAAACTGTATTCAATTGTGTATTTTTGATAGCAGTGCTGATTATTCGCATTCGTTATTTTAATCCATTTTCCTTTAATTAAACTAAGCTTTAGCATCTATCGGACCAGCTTAGCAAAAGTGTGAATTCGTGCGAATCTCCATAACAATAGCGAGATTTGTGGAAGCACGGCACTTAATCCTAAACTAACAAGTAACTCACTAATAAATAACGAGACGGTGTTCGGTTTAAATACTGTTTTACCTTCGAGTGAATAAGTTATTAACACGGGTGCGGAGGCTACTGTGAGTGTGCATGTTTTGGGTATGATTTATTTCTCTCTAGCCGCCACACAGGAGAATTAGATCGCTGTTCCGTGTATATGAATAGCTACGTGACAATAATATCCAATAGCTCGTATCAATGCGAAGCGCTGCTGAATGTCGTGCTGTATATTCTCGACGGTTATAAATTGTGTGTTTCTGTTTTGTGTTTCTTTTTTATTATTTCCTCTTTACTAAGGTGCTACGGTGCGGCGTGAGCTTGTGTTGCAAGAAAATAACGGATAATTGAGCTCATTTTTAAATTAAAATTGAAATTATTTTTATTTAAAACACAATTATTTTTATTTTTCCAACTTGTGTTTTCTAATATCTTTTGCAGTGCATCCTAGTGAGGCAAAAAAACACCTTAACTCTTTCCTTGAAGTCATACAAAGCTAATAACAAAAATGCTGTTTTGGAGAAATATTGTAACAGGCAAATGAACACACAAACAAATAAGCAAAAATATACCATACGCAGACTTCTTGAAATGGTTCACTTGATGATGAAGGGTAGGTACTACATACTATAACCTGTGAGGTAATTGCATTACCTCACAGGTCACGTACATTTAACCAAGACGACGTTCCCCGTGTGGCACTACAAAATATAAATATTTTGCAGTGCCACACGGGGAACTCCGGATTGAAAGGCAAACTTAACTTTGTAGTTGAAAAAATGTTCACCCATACATCGACACACGTCACGGTCAATTAACCAAGTGTTAGTTTGTAATCAAAACAACATATTTTTTCATATGATATAGCAACAAATTCACTATTTACGGACTTTTTCCGTTACTTATTCTGTGAGACCTTGCTTCTTGACATATTTCACAATTATAGGTCTTTACTAAAATATGACTTTATTAAAATATGTCGCATAATTGGCCGTATTTTTTATTGCATTGACTTAGGAGCTTGATTTTTTCAGAGCTCCAAGGGACCGTAGGCCTACTTATTTAATATAAATTTCAACTTGATATATCTGTGTTCTTGAGAAAAAGGGTCTTGAGCCTCAGGGTCAGCCTGACAAATCGACACGACAGACGGATGGACAATGAAGTGATCCTATAAGGGTTCCGTTTTTTTCCTGTTTAGGTACGGAACGCTAAAAAACACGTGCCTAAAAATTCACAGGCATTCAAATACGCGTCACTGATTTTTAACACCCACGATTGTTTTGTCTTTTTCCCTCAATCACTGACATCGGATTTGCTTCCATACCAGCTACTGGGAAGTTAGTTTGACACTGGCGTTCTGTGTCAAACTGAAACCCATGTCTCGAGCTGGCATGCCTGTTACTAGACGCTTCGTGACGTGCTAGTTGAAGACCACAATATATAGCAATAACCATGATGTTTAGACCACAAAATGGATGTTTATAAATATTTGAGTTGTAACACCATACTACTTGCGAATGTATTAATGAAAACTTTGCTAAAACTAAACTAAATTTGATAGAATTTATCAAAAAAAAATGAAATTGCAAATTACATAAAATTTAAAAGATTTTTTTTCAGATTGTCCGAATCACAAAAACATACAATTTAAAGGGATATCTTAAGTAGTCTAGAGATGCAAATAAGTTGAATTAAGACGACAAGTTAATAAGCATTCTCTGTGTTTAGCGTATTTAACATAGCTTACCATCAGGCAGGGTATAGACAAAGCAAACTCATTTTGAATAATAAAAAAAAATGAACCTCGTTACACATGCTGGTATCTCGCACTTGCCAGCATTTATACTCTGGTGCTCCAGGCATGTGTATCACGGGCTTTACAAACCAATACAAAATCGAACGTATTTCAACAGAACTGTAGTGCTGTAGACGGCTTAGTCCCGCCGATGCAAAATCGATTGTCCTCTAAATTTTAAACTTCCAAAGCAATGCTACACCATTTTAAATATTCTTATTTCCTTCCCAACGAATGTTGTGAATTTAAAATAGTGGGTACTTAACAGAAAAAACTATACTTAGCTATGTTAAAATTTTGGTCTGTAAAAAGGTTATTGAGCATTATTTATTATTATGCTCCATAACCTTTTTATAGGCCAAAATTTACTTGGTATTGGAAAATCTTTCTTTAACAGTTTTCATACCATTTAAATTGGTACAAGACGGTAAAAAACGATACTTAAAGTCTTTTGCCTACATTTCAGTATAATAACTTGTATGTACATATACATAGTTTACGTACGAATAATATAAATACGTAGTATTTATGGATACCTATTACGAAACAATTGACATTCTTGCAAATTGGTATGTTTCAGCCATAGGCTTAGCTTGGTGAGTAATGTGTGATAGATAGATTATCACACATTATTGTACACCACATACTAATGTTCCTTACAAATTCAAACAGAGCAAATTACAACTAATACAATGGGTAGTCTTATATAGCAATATCTTCCAGACAACCGTTGGATAAATAATTCCTCTATGTTTTACTTCACCGCACGTGGTAAGCGCAGGTAGATAAGCATCATAATCATCGAAGTCCACAGCTTGATATTGGCCTTCTAAATCATCATAGTCTGGCAAGTATCGAATTGAATAGAATCATATAAGGACTCTAATTGTTTTTCGTTTGTAACTTTTATTGATAATATATTGATTCGCACTTAGGTGTATACAATAAAAAACAGATGAAACAGATAATTTTCTAAAAACTGTTGCAAATTATCTATAGGTCAACTGGTCCAGATCACTACCAGAAGATGAAAGCGTTCCAATAATTGGTGTACTTCCCACGTGGTTCTAACAAGATATAAAAATATATTGATTGCAGTAATTAACTAGCGGCGGCCTTATCGCCGAAAGCAATCTCTTTCAGGTAAACATTGGATGCAAAGGGACCAGGAGAATAAGTATATGATATGAATATGATAGGGACTCAAAATTAAATTAAAAACTTAGATGGCAAGCTAATTTGGAAATAACTAAAATTATTTTATTATAAATTTCGTTTTCCTATTAGCTTTAAAATAAACGAGTTACAACTCATAATTTAATTTATTACATTACTGTAGAAATACGAGATGAAATCAGAGCCATATTTATGTATTCCAGTTCTAAGAACATCTAAGTTAATTGAAGTGGAATAGCAATTGGAGTGGAAATGTGCTGCATACCAAGGGCCTGAATCACTCCAAACAATCACTCCAAACATTAAGATTGATATAAAAGCTCGGATGCTCTCTAGAAATAAGCGTGCACATATTGGAATCCTAATATGTTAATACCAAAAATAGTTTGATAACTCAACATATATTTTGATTTGTTGAAATATTATTAAAATGATGTAACAGATTGATTTCTTGTTAAAAATACAACATTTAGAATAAAATATAAACAATTGTATTATTATGTTTAAAATCAATTCCAATGGAACAACAATAAAAGGAAAAAAGAAAATATTTCCATTTTACAAAATAATGATAAAATTATTTTGATGTGTTGTAGCTTTTGTGTCCTTGTTTTACGTTTCAATATAACTCCTGTCACATTCTTTAAGAAATTCCTGTTTAGGTATTTAATATCGGTCAATTATCGCACTTTATTCTTGCTAACAGCCCATCTTCGGAGTAAAACTTTGAAGTTGAGTTACAGAGCTTACTGTTATTTCTTCCATGATTCCACCTGGCTTGCATTTCGCGGTTTCTATTGACTATTTAACAGAGCACAAATAGCCTTTCACGGAAATAGAAAAAAACCACGGAGCATTAAGTAAGGACGCAGTCGCATCTCATTTGCGTCAGTGCGTGAATCGAACCGAATTACATACATTCATGCATCGTGCACGAAATAGACCGGGTTGCAGAGTTAATTCTACCTATACAATAATTGGTCAAATTTACGAATCAAATATAACCTCTTATAAGTAATAGGTATAAAGGGTGAAAGATGACACAAAATTATGCCAAAATTGGGCAGGATTTGAAACATTTTGAAATCAACAAGATCCCAATCTTTGACATAAACTACTGAACATTTCAAACAGCTTCCATCGGATTTTAGTTTTTGTACACAACCTATCGAGTTCGAGTGATCGAGTGAGCGTATTTTGTCTGTCTACGATAACTGCCGAACCGTTTATTCAGTCTTCATAAAACTTGTTAGGTAGATATATAATACTATAGAATAAACTAATAGAATTTTAAGTTGTAGAGATTATAAGAGTTTTTGAACTATAATTAAATTTATTTGGAAATTTAAGTTTTTCAGAACAAGTAAGTTTTTCAAATTACAGCACAGATCAAAGTACCTTCGCATTCAGCGATACCAAACATTCAAAGAAAAGAAAAAAAACATTTTTAAAAGAAAAAAAAAAATAACTCATTCCATTTAACTCTCAAAGTTTCCGACTTCGCCAAAGTGCCCTGAATATAAAACTCACTATATCGATTAAAAGAACAAAATATGAACAATGCCAAACATTTTGTTTTAGGCCTTTTAGTTTTTGAGTAAGAGTTTATTTTTAATATGACGTAGCAGAAGCTCCAAGGTGGTCTTTAAAAAGTGTGACGTCAGCAATGCTAACGTCACTATCATCACCAGCATGCTGGTCGCTCATAGTTGATGACGAAAGTAAACTCCAGGAGATGTTCTTCAAATTTATTCTTGGTTGTACAAAGGTTTTCAAGGTCTGTACGGTCCGACGGCTCGAGCAAGAATGAATCGTACTCGGTCCGTCGCCCGTATTTATGCAAAAACAAAGACAAAAGCAAGCAACTTGTGCGAACAAGCTAAAACTGCCTGCAAGCATTAATCATTTAAGTTTACAAATGGTTTTGAAGGTAAACATGGTCAAAATAACAACTTGATTTCGTAATTACCTAATTGTCATTTGATTACTACAATCAAATGATAACTAGCTATTAACTAATGATTTTACACTGTAATATGACAATCTAAGTGATGATTCGTTAAATAACTCGTGGTTCTGCGCCGATGACTCATTGTAGAAGCAGAATAACGCCTTTGCGCCGATAAATACAATAACCCAAAAATAGAAGTTACCTATTCAAATAGCGTTGAGGCAACGTTAACCTATGTTTGAAATGCGACTGTTTAATGTATACCCATCCTGGCCTTAATCAGGTAAATTCGGTACATTCTGAGTTCATGGCGAACTACTATTTAAATAGATTTCGAAGATCAGATGATTTGAATAAAACATATTTACCTATTCTACTTTTATCGGAATATCATGCAGGTGAGACAACAGCGGTTAGGAAAATATTTTCAACATTTATTTCCACTACTACGAAAGACGTTTGAGGACATTTATTAATAGGTACTTACTGAAATAACCAATAAGTAGGTATTTAGTATAATATAAATTTCCATTCCAATAACACCATTTACTGGTATTTTCCATTCCCAGAATAATTTTTATTATGACTGACAATTACGTGCTGAATAAAAACAACTGATTCTAGTTGAAGAAAATAGGCTTTTATATAACGACTACCTACGCATTTTTGTCATCAGAAAGCTAATTAGAAAATAAATATACTTTAATATACCTTTCAAAGCAGTCGAGTTTTTGGGGCAAGGAATAAACTCTTATTTTCATTTGTTAAACACGTGGTACATTGACCACGAAACATAATACAAACGTTTTATGCCTTAAGCTTACCCTCAAGTTAAAATCAAAAAAGTTCAACCACTTTTACGTTTCTCCCAAAAGAACCTTTGTTGAAAAATAAGTCTTCAAAGAAGACGAGATCAAAACATAAAAAAGTATTGTGAAAGTGGATATGTAATATGTACCGTCCCCCGGGTAAGAGGCTTAGCTTAAGAGCTGGTGGAGGTATAAGTAGATTTAAAAAAAAAAGTCTGATAGTAGTCCATGTACAATAACTAATAGTCAAATAAATAAACAAGTAACATTAGCTTAAAAGTTCTGTCTCTAAAATGTAAAAAAAGTCTTTCGTCGTATGGACGAAAGTAGAAGAAAATAGATTTTTCTGTGGTACAGAAATGAAACCGTCCAAAATATTACAACCTCATCATTCACCTTTTTCACAAAGCTGTCAGCCTTTTGAAGCTGATGATATGATTGTGTTAGTTCGAGATTTGTAATAGGAAATAGATAAAGAAAATGCGTAAAGCTATTTTGTTACATTCACAAAGGAATTTGGTTTGGAAAATAAAAAATAACATAATTTCTGCCGAACCTGTATACAGAACGGAAAATATGTAATTATAGGTATTTGCTTTTTGTGTTCCCAAATCTTCAATTAAAACTTCCTGAACAATTATTAGAACTTGTTGAAAGAAAATAAGACAATTTTTACACAAAATACGAAAAGATGATTGCCAAGTTTAGTTGAAATAACGCAGCAAACAAAGAAAATACTGAACGAGATTTCCTAGGGGGATTGAAGTCACCTTCACTAAAATTGGATCGAAAACTGAAGACACAATACGTTTTCATTCTATGTACCTTGCTACGGCGTGAACGGTGGCAAGTCGGGGTGGTCGGCTTTCATCGTATGACCATCAATCAAAATTTTTTTGTGTTATTGTATTCTGATAAAAAATAAATATCTTAAGTACCTAGTGGTTTTCGTTTTCAGCGATAAATAGCAATAGACATAATTTAGAGTAAGGTTGAGTTCATTATTTTTTTTATGAAACAAAGAAGGTATAGGTGTGATCTATGTTGTACCTCTATCGGACAAAGCTTACCAAATTTGGTAGTATCGATACATTAGAACCGTAAACAATTTGAATTTTGTGGACATACATTTTGTTTGTATTGAAAAGTTACGAAAAAAAAATTGCACGTTGTGTTGTCATAGATAAAATAACCACTAAGTTTAGGTGTTAAACTAGCCGATAAGATCGTCATATCTCTAGTAAGTCTGTGATTGATTAATTCAATTGTTAATTAAACGTTAATTAATTAATTAAACGTTAATTAATTAATTAATTAACGTTCAAGATCTCATCTAATCTTTCTTGACAAAAAATATTTGCTTTTGATCACAGAGTCAACTTGAGCCAATAACAATTACACAGATTAAAAATTGTTGACAAATAATTTTAAATATGTAATCATGGTCGTATTGGTTATTTCCTCTATGGCTAATATGCTTTAGCAATCCCTAGAAAGTCTGTGGGACTAATTGAGCAAAGTAAAATTTTGATAGGTATTATTTTTATTTTTGTAAAAATGTTTTCAGTATTTTTACACGTTTAAAACTAGTGACAAACAATGAATATGGCACAAGAATCAAAAAAATCACCTCCTCTCGTACATGGAAAAACTTTGCCAACAACATCGGAAAAAGGCAGAGTAACATATTGCACGGACTTGGAAAAATCTGTCATTATGAGTAATTTTGAGCGGCGCGGTTGGCAGCAGGTCGGGCAAGATGACGACTGGAACTTCTACTGGTCTTTCACAACAAATTGCCGAACGATCTTTAGTATCGAAAGCGGTTACAGAATGAGCGATAACCAAATGATAAATCATTTCCCAAACCATTACGAACTGTCTCGCAAAGATTTATTGGTGAAAAATATTAAGAGATATCGAAAGGAACTCGAAAAGGAGGGCAATCCTTTAGCTGAAAAAGTAGAAGTGCCTCTCCCTAACGGACAGACCGTCACGCGATATACCCATTTAGACTTTATTCCCGTCACATACGTGCTTCCCGCCGACTACAACATGTTTGTAGAGGAGTACAGAAAGTCTCCGCAAAGCACTTGGATTATGAAGCCATGCGGTAAATCCCAAGGCGCGGGAATTTTCTTAATAAACAAACTTTCGAAACTTAAAAAGTGGTCTCGTGAAGCGAAAACCCCTTTTCACCCGCAGCTCAGCAAGGAAAGTTATGTAATATCGCGCTACATTGACAACCCTCTTCTAATAGGTGGCAAGAAATTCGATCTGAGATTGTACGTTCTCGTGACGTCTTTTCGCCCGCTCAAAGCGTATCTGTTCCAGCACGGATTTTGCAGATTCTGCACTGTAAAATATGATACCAGCGTTACGGAATTGGATAACATGTATGTGCACTTGACAAATGTGAGTGTGCAGAAACACGGCGGGGATTATAATAGCCTGCATGGAGGCAAGATGAGCATTCAGAATTTCCGTTTGTACTTGGAAGGAACCAGAGGGAGGTCGGTGACCGATAAATTGTTTGCGGAAATGCAGTGGCTCATTGTCCATTCTCTGAAAGCTGTCGCGCCGGTGATGGCGAACGATCGCCATTGTTTCGAATGTTACGGCTATGATATTATAATTGACAATGCGCTAAAGCCGTGGCTTGTCGAAGTGAACGCGTCACCGTCTCTACAGTCCACGACGCACAACGATAGAATATTGAAATACAAATTGATCGACAATATTGTGTCCGTTGTAGTGCCACCCGACGGTTTTCCCGACGCCAGATGGAACAAAATCCCTAACGAAGAAGCTTTAGGTGATTTTGATTTGTTGATAGATGAGGAGCTTTTGGAAAGAGAAGATGCGAATTCACGCTACAACAAGTACCATAGATTCAAACAATAACTACTGTTGCACCATATGCATATTTTAGAACCTTTGTATTAATTTATATTGTTTCCTAGATTTAAAATACGAATTTATAAAATAAAAATTCAAAATCGACTAAGTTTTTCATTTAATGAAAAATCTCATCAAAATATTCACACAAAAGGAAAACATTTTATTAGGTTTTCGCGCGGCTACATTTACTTTCACGTCGCACGTGCTCGGACTCCCCTTTGTACATGGAATCTTCGTCAATGAGTATTTCAAAATCCCTTAAAGCCTCTTCCGTAGGCGTTTTGTTCCAACGAGCGTCCGGGATGCCGTCCGGGGGCAAAACGACCGATAACAGATTATCTACCAGCTTATACTTGAGTATCCTGTCGTTTACTGTCGTCGCCGTCATAGAGGGGGAAGCGTTCACTTCTATAAGCCACGGTTTTAAGTTATCGTCAATGATTATGTCGTAACCATAACACTCGAAGCAATGGCGATCATTTGACATGACGGGTGCGACGGCCTTTAACGAATGCACTATCAGCCATTGGATTTCTTCAAAAAGACGCTCCGTTACGTCCTTCCCTCGCGTCCCCTCTAAATAGAGTTTTAGATTCTGCATGCCAAGTTTACCACCGTGTTGACTGTTGTAATCTTCGCCATGTTTCTGCACGCTCACGTTAGTCAGATGTACGTACATATTGTCAAGCTCGGTTACGCTTGTGTCGTACTTCATTGTGCAAAACCGACAAAAGCCCTCGCGAAACATATAAGCCTTTAAAGGCCGGAACGACGTAACGAGGACGTAAATCCTCAAATCGAATTTCTTCCCGCCGATCAAAAGCGGATTATCGATGTACCGGGAGATAACATAAGTATCTTTGCTTGTCAGATGATGCTGCAAATATTTCTTAGACTCTCGGGACCATTTCTTCAACTTGGATAGCTTATTTACAAGAAAAATGCCAGCGCCCTGGGATTTGCCGCATGGCTTTAGAATCCAGGTAGTTTGGGGGAATTTGCGATACTCTTCGACGAATATGTTATAATCCGAAGGTAGGACGTATGTTATGGGGATGAAATCGAGATGTAAGTATCTGGTCACGATCTGACCGCTCGACAATTGCACTTCTGTTTTTACCGCGAGAGGATTGCTTTCCTTCTCCAATTCTTTTCTGTAGCGTTTTATATTCTTTACGAGTAAATCCTTGCGCACTAACTCGTAGTGGTTTGGAAAGTGGTTGATTATCTGGTGGTCGTTGAGTCGATAGCCATTGTCAATGCTAAATATATTTCTGCAGTTTACAGTGTTCGACCAGTAAATATTCCATTCCTCGTCGGGGGACACTTGGTGCCATCCTCGCCTCAGAAAATTATTCACGACGATAGATTTGTCGAAGTCCGTACAAAAATTTATATTTCTTCCATTTACTGTGGCACTAGTGAGCCGTCCATACGTAGTCAACAATATGGGTTTCTTGCTATATGACGAAGCCATGTGCTGAAAAGTGATATAAATAAATTATAAAAGCATAAAAGCAATGGGATGGTTTGGTATGAAATAGATTGTAAATAATACTTACAAAATCTTGACCAAGTGGTTTTGATTTTGAACCACAGACTACTAGGATTTGGACTAAACAGTTGTCAAAATAGTTATCCTTGTTAGTCACAGATCTTGACCTCCACGCTAGAATTTATAGTGATGTTTCACAACTCAGCTGCTTAAATCAGTGCATTTTATAGAATTAAATTCTAGTTATTAGTACATTAAGTTCTTATACTACTTTAAAAATCAACTCTAAAGTGCGTTGCGTTGCCGTCGGTAGCGTGTCAACGTCGCACTAAAATTGTGCACATTTTCAAACATAGTAATTAGGTTGCGAGGCAACAACGGAAAGGGTTTCTTCACCCTTATGTTACACCGTATTAAATCGACGATGTATAAATTAATCAGCTTTTATTTACTTGTTCCGATTCTTCAAAACATTGGAGAATTGATACATCCATCAAAAGTTGTTTGTAATTTCATCTGTTTTTTTACTGGTTCAGTTCTTTAATGTTGCAATCGATGATAAAAAATACGTCATGAGTTTTCTAATTATGTAAAAAATCACATGTAGACTGACAACGTGTTGTCATTTAAATTTACTTCTTGATTGCGTAGTTAAACGACTTCAAAAAAAAAATTTGGTTGTAATTTCGGAGGTTCTCAATTCGGTTGTAATTTTTTTTATCGTGTGTGTTTGTTACCTGATACCAACTAATTGTTATTTTTTTGATGATTATTTTGGTGTTGCCTAAAGAATGTCTCCGAGGTGGTCCCTGGTGGTAAAATACTTATTCCTGAGGGATTACTATTTTTCCCGTATAACTTAAAATTAAATCTTATGGATTTTTCTTTTGTTTTTTACTTGAGTGAGCAAAAAAAAAACGTGGGCACATGAGGATCTGATGATAGAGTATCTGCAGGATAGAAACCGTAAACTTGGGACTGCAAGAGTACCACGTAATCGCGATATAATTATTATCAACCGACTTCAAAATATGAGTTTCTCAATTCGTCTGTATGTTACGCGATATCTTCGCCAATTGTGAACCGATTTTAATGATTATTTTTAATGGGTGGTTAATATATACTTCAAAAGTAAAAAAAAAAAAACAAAAACATTATACGAAAGAAATGGATGATGAAACTTCATATCGGACTTTTTATCCAATTCCCGTTATTCTAAGTCGGTTTTTTGACAGTTAATGTCTAAAAATATAATAGCATTCGTAGTAAGTTTGAGGTGCGTTCTTGTTCTAAACCTCATCGAAATGTTAACTAGTATGCAATCATGATGATTCAAGGTCTATTTATTAGTGAACCTAATGTTTTAGAGTGAAACAATGCTAGCGTATTAGTTATCTTAACAGCTACCTTGATATCGGACAGTTGGGCAATAACATAAATCTCATAGTATTGAGACATTGCATGCTAGCCACTAAGCTTATGACTAAATTTAGATAACCATGTACCTGATACATGTAAGCTCACGAAATGAACAGTTAATATAGGAAGCAATGTACAGCGTATCTAACATAAATGTATTACCATTATCATTTTTAAATTCTTCCTCTTTGTCGTATGTATGACCTAACCTTAATGTTATCTATAAAGTGTCTATTTTATTTATTTTGTAACTAAGTATATTCTGTGCTTAGGATGTTGTCAAATAAACTACATTTCTAATCTATATTTAAGAAATTACAGCTAAATATTAGCGATATTATTAGTAGAGTTACAAAATACTTTCTTTGGTTTGCTGTTTAAGTCATAGAACTAAACTAGTCCTATCCTATCCAATCCTATCCTACTAATATTATAAAGTTTGTGAGGATGGATGTTTGTTACTCTCTCACACAAAAACTACTGAACGGATTTTGATGAAACTTTACAGTAATATAGATTATACATCAGAATAACACATAGACTTCTTATCCGGGTTTCACGCCGTTGGCAGAAGCTAGTATAATATAAGTTCTACTTTATAAATAAGGTGAAGTAATAAGGTTGACTGTAACCATAGGGTAATAATAATAGGTATGCACCAATTATATACCTGTAACCTTCCAATAAAACGAATAGTAGTTTTCTTATATATCTTCATAATTCAATGAAATGTTTTATCTTGCTTAGAAAATCACAGATTAAATTGAATTTGTAACAAAAACAAAAATGTTCACTTGCTTGTGAACGCACATAAATCAGAAGTGGGATAAGCCACATTTGCGTAGCCATCCTTACTCATTCAATATTTAAAATTATGACATACTAACCCGTTTCTCCCCTAATTCAAGTCTACCTATAACCATCCACCGATATGTGTATCTTATTAACAATATTCGGAAAACACATTAAACAGCATGATAATACTGACGTATAGAAGTGAAGTTTATTTTTAAATAAGAGATTGTGTAGTGTTATTTTTGCCCGCGACGTAAGGAGCACGATTACGCATTTGCTATAAGAGTTGCCATAATTTTAGTTTTTTTTAATTCAACTAAAGTAGCAAACAAGAGTACGGCCCATCTGATGGTAAGCGATTACCGTAACATATGGACGCTCGCGACACCAGAGGTATCACTTTTGTTTGTCTGTTACCAATTTATCTCTGAAACAACTTAGGGATTTTATATTGTTTTATGTGATAGATTAGTGCGTCTCAAGGATGTTTCATAAATAGGATTTAATGACGCAATTCATTGGAAGGGTTGGGGGGGGGGGGGCGCGGCAATAATAAATATAATACAAAGATATTTTTAAATTTTGTAAAAAATAACTTGTACTTTTCTTCAACTTTGTAGCGGAATATTGAATTCTGGCAAATCACAAAGCAAGCACTTACGAATGTATTCCTAATAATAGGCATGTGCGTAGATCTTTAAGGATACCAAACCAGTCGTACACCAATGGATTATTTGATTCGATAAATGTATTTGCGCTTTAACACGAGCTCAATACGGTGAAAGAAAGTATCATGAGGAAAGGGGCATGCTCCAAAACCGAAAATTCAAAAGCATATGCTATCAGTTCATCTCATCACAATAAGAGGCGATGGGCTCGCTTCGTACACTTATCAGTAATTAGCAACCTGTCAAGTCGGATGCTTACTACTAGTGAACCGTGGGAATGTGGATATGAATCATCCTTTTATTTGACAACCTCTGTGGCGCAGAAGGTTGCGGTTTCAATTCCCGCCGCGGGACAAATGTTTGTATGATCTACAAATATTTGCCTCGGGTCTGGGTGTTTTCATGTATAGTACGTAAGTATTTAAAAAAAATTATATAAGTAGTATATCAGTCATGTAGTACCCATAACACAAGCTTTGCTTACGTTGGGGCTAGATGATGCTATGTGAAAAATGACCATAAAGACGAATTTCAATCAGATTACCTGTTGTGGAGATTAATGGTAACAAACGAACATCATAACATACAAACCTAGAATAAGCGTAATACACTCATCGTTGGCCGTTCTGGATTACGTTTAATCCAAAGAGGTTGGCAAAATTAATGTTCTACTGAAGACTCTTCTATTTACTAATACATATAATTTATACAAATCAAGCTCGGACACCTCCCTCTATCAAAACATTGTCTGGAAGAGATCGCTTGTTTGACCAAGGCACATAGTGTCATCTAGTAAGTTAAAATGTGAATTATTATTTTTTAAGACATAAAAAATAATAATTTACAATAATTATCAATCATGGCCACAACTGCTCAAGCCCACGTGACATTACTGTCTGACGGGTGAGGTTAACCCAATTCACGTAATTAGGGCGTACCATGTAGAAGTTTCACATCTATTTCTATTTAACGGTTAACGTTCTCATAAATAATTGAATACACTTTACGTTCTGAATAAACCACACACCTTAAAATATTAATGGAGTTTTTTCTACCCAATTCTGTTTTGTGGATATAAATCCACATTTTTCCTCCGAAATCCCGCTAATTTTAACCCAAAAGCTTTTAGTGCAAGGTTGAAGTCTCGTGGGCCGTTTGATTGCTCGTTTCTAGTGTGGTAATCATGGACACGTAGCTGAAAGTTGGTCGGCAGCTCTATAGGATACATAAGCAAAAAGCAATAGCGTATATTCTCTAATGCTCTTAGTTTGGTCGTTAAACAGCTAATTACAATAAAACATCGTTTTATAGCTTATCAGCGGAACGCCCAGTGATTTCGGTCGCGTTGAGTTTTTCCAACATTTTTATCTTTTTGGTGCAGGTTTTAGAAGAAAAACAAACAAACAAACACGCTCACGACTGTCTTCCCCATGGTGGACATCCTCAGATACATACTCAGTGATTAGATCTTTGAGGATACCAAGTAGGGGGTAGTCAGAGGTACGTCCAAACATTACATTTGGTACATGCCCGCGTTTTGCAAGTAGTAAGCATTCCACGTGACAGGTTGCAAGCCCATCTCCGCTTATTGGAACACTAACAGTTGGCACATGCCTTCGAATTTTAGGTTCTAGGGCATGCCGGTTTCCTCACGATGTTTTTCTTCACCGTTTTAAGCACGTGTTAATGCGCACATATTTTTTTCTAGTGGAAAAATTCATTGAAGGAATTATTATGAAAATAATCTACCCTTCAAATTTCAGGCTCTACTTTGGTTTCTCAGTCAATAAATTCAGTTAGAACTTGTTCTTTTATAATATACAGATGCCATTATAATGAGAACGTGACTGGAATGCAAGCGCCTAGCTTTGTTTCTTGCATGTCTGCTTCCCCCAGAGTAATACCAACGTATTTAAATAACAAGACTGCGCGCTTGGTGACCTCGCGAGTCGGGAATCGAATATTTCTTTGCTTCACGAGGAAATCGAAGATGCTTAAGGTTTGATTTTCAAAAAACATCATTCGGCTCGGTTTTGCGGACATCATGTATGTAAGGCTCCGGCGTCTGGATTGATGACTTCCTAGCTAGGCACGAAGACACACGATTACGAAATGCAGGCATCTAGGCCTGCATTTCGTAATCGTGCAAGTCACTAATGTTGACTAACAGCTGTAATACCGCCACAGCATTAGGTAGGTTCTCATTTTCACCAATTCGGAGTGTCTCAAATACGTGGGTGCTAATAATTTACAAGGCATTAAACTTCAAAAAAACCTTCAAATAACGTGAAATTGATATAAAGTTTATGGTTTCAATGACTCTTATTATCAGAACTTCACGTGCTTACTTTATTTTGCTCAGTCGGGAAAACGTTTGAATAAAAATCTAAAGAAAAATAGCCCACAAAAAATATTTCGGCTAGTCGTGATTCCATAAGATGATTATGTTTTTTTAAGTATGTAAATCATATCAAAGTAAATGGCAAACCTTCAGGAATAAAGCTTTTATAGGACTATTTTGGGATCAATATTCATACAACATCAAAATCAGTAAATAATTGGCGAAGAAAACATGTATAACAAACACACACTTAAAAAAAATATACAGCCGAACTGAGAACCTTCTCTTTTTTGATATCGGTTAAAATCTACCCTTGCGAAGTAATTAGCCTTACACAACACAAAACGAATGTTGGATTTCAAACAATACAGTAGTACTGTTTGAAATAACAATTGTTAATTTAATTAGTGTTCATTTAGCGAATTACGTTTCCTAAATGAAATGCCTTAATTAAGTCGTGAATTTTGATAGACTAGTAAATACGCTAAATTAAAGACCGTAAGCTCTTGTAACAAGACAACTACTTTACAGTTTTTATATGAGTACAACGTTGGCGCTACGTAAAATTGTACAGTTTTGACGATAGGAATACGCCTCATTACAATGGCTACGCTAGCGCTACGCGAATACTATGACATTCCATTCTCTGACAACACTAGTGCTACGCCATGCCTATTACTAGCTACACTGACACCATGCAACATTCTACAGTTGCTACGCTAGCGATACGCAACATTTTACAGTTACCTCACTCGCACTATAACTTATTACATTTACTATGCTGTGCCGCTATTCCGCTCTTATTTATCTCTACGCTATGCCAGCTGACTACACAACGCAATATTCCACAGTTACTGCGCTAGCAATACGCTTTATTACAGGCATACTATGACCTTTCACTGACTACACCAGCAACTTTCCATAATTGCTACGCTAGCACTACGCTTTATTACAGGCAACTATGACCTTTCACTGACTACACTAGCAACATTTCATAGTCGCTACGCTAGCACTACGCTTTATTACAGGCAACTATGACCTTTCACTGACTACACTAGCAACATTCCATAGTTTCTACGCTAGCATTACCCTTTATAACAGGAATACTATGACCTTTCACTGACTACACTAGCAACATTCCATAGTTTCTACGCTAGCACTACGCTTGTTTACAGACATACTATGATTTTTCACTGACTACACAAGCAAAATTCCATTGTTGCTATGCTTTGTAGTAGTGAAAATGGGCACGTTAAAAAAAACTATCTACTTTGAAATAGATCAGTTACTTGGGTACATTATTGTTATAACTGATCTTTTTACAAAACGATCTACTCAACACAATTTTAAACAAAATATGCCTATTACAGGAAAATTGGAACGATTTATATAATCTAGCCAAATGTAATTATTATCTATTGTACGGACAACAATTGTTTGCTGGTAGGTATGTAATTATCGTTCTATCGTATAATACCAGCATTATTGCCAAGGTTTTCCTTGCAGGTAGCGTTCCAACAAAAGATGATAGATAACGCCTATCAGCCCTTCCGCTCGCAACGTGAAAGACACTTTTCTCTCCATTTTCTAGAATATAAACAATTTTCGTTGAATTTTGCTATTCAAGTTGGTTTAATGGTAGCTATAATATTATGGAATGTATTTTTATATGCGATGACAGGAACCAGTGTGTGCGTTTGCCGTAGAGGTGTTTGTTTGTTTGTATTTTACCATTTATCTTTGTAACGGAATATCGGATTGTAATGCGGGTTTTGCAATCGATTTGCATTCTTCAAGGATGGTTCTTAGAGAGGCATTATCACCACAAGTTAATAGGCGGCTCTGCAAACGATGATGAAAATAAATATGGGTTTTTAATAACTTGATCAATTATTTTTAGTAATTTACTTATGACAAAATTAGTCTTATTATTTTGTCATAAGTTTTTAATAATTAAAAACTTATGACAAAATAATAAATAATAATAACAAAATAATATTTTTCAGATTATGTTATCGAAACAAATTAAATGAAATGGAGAAATTTAATCATTGGAAACTATTATAATAACAATAAGGAATACTTGGTGATGTCACAGAAACATCTACAAGATTGTTTCTACGTTTGCTACGAGATCTTATCAGCTAGGTATAAGCACGCGTTGTAGCTGTCTCGTTTTGTTTCAGATACGTTAGAACAATTTACGTGAATGCCACGTTTGAAAGCCAGGATTCCACTGACATCAGAATGGTCCATCTCATTTGTGCTAGACGCGAGGGCCAATATGTCGCATGACAAAATTTCCTTAGCTATTTTACTGCTCAAAGCATGTATCAGATGAAACGGGATTGATTTTTGTATCAACCAAAATTGTGTTTCTGATTAATTTTATGTATTTTTCTTCTGTTTCGTCGTGTTACGGGTTAGGTCAGTGATCTGACCAGGTTGAGTTATGGTTAAGGTCTTAGTGACCAATGGGGAAACAACTAGAACGGTGAAAGTATTACTATTTTGTTGTAGTTACAATAAAAAAACTATAATCATTTTCCGCATCCGGGTAGAAGTACCAAAGTTAGTAACAAAAAACAAAAAAAACACGCTCAAGACTGTCTTCCCCATGGTGGACATCCTCAGATTTATACTCAGTGAGTAGATCTTTCAGGATACCAAGTAGGGGGTAGACAGAGGCACGTCCAAACATTACATTTAGTACATGCCCTCGTTTTGCAAGTTGTAAGCATTCCACGTGACAGGTTGCAAGCCCATCGCCGCTTATTGGAACACTAACTGTTGCCACATGCCTTCGAATTTTTGGTTCTGGGGCATGCCGGTTTCCTCACAATGCTTTCCTTCACCGTTTTGAGCACGTGTTAATGCGCACATAAATTTTTCGAGTGGAAAAATCCATTGGTGCACGACCGGGTTCGAACCCACGACCTCCGGATTAGAAGTCGGGGTATCGCCCACTAGGCCAACATAGCTCTTCTATTATAAGTTTAACGGTCTTTATCGCGTTTACCTTTTTTATTTTATTCCCGACGTTTCGACTGTATTGCCATCCCGTGATCCCGGCTATTGACGATAAAGACCCGTTAAACTTATAATTATGTTATCTTATCGCGAGAGTTGGAAAAGTACTATAGCTTTTCTAATTTGCAAGTCGAATTGGCAGTGGGCCATTTTCCTCACAGAACCGACATCCACTGGGGAAGAAAGGTTCTCGAAAGGCGACCACGAAACAGATGATTTAGCGTATAAAGGCCCTCCACCAGATGGATCGATGGCATCTTAAAGGTCGCGGGAAGTCTGTGGATGGAGGTGGCACAAGGTCGTTCGTCATGGCACTCATTTGGGGAATCCTACGTCCAGAAGTTGACTTCTGTAGATGTTTATACTAATGGAGACAAGTTTCAAAAAGTTAAATCAGCTCAAAACAATCTAATCAATGAATTCACTAACTTATCCAGAAGCTCATTTATTCCAAAACCGCAAAATGTTGAAAGTGTGCGAATTTATCTCAAACACTTCACCGCATCATTTAAACGGCAAAGTTTCTTCGATGGGCTCAACTCAAGGCCCAACATTTGCATTCCCTGCCAAAGTGAGTGGATGAAGCCCCAATTTTCGTCATTTCACAAAATTACCTAAGTTCATTACGATAACCACGCCACAGTCGAATGGAGTGATCTAAGCAGCGTTCACTGTGGTGGATTAAATTATAAGGGGGACCTTGAAAATGAATTAATTAGATGATTTGGGTCTACTGCTGACCGCGGGTTATTCAGCGTCCCGAAAACGGTACCAACATAAAAATTTTATCTGATGGATGGGCGATAGGGTGTGAAATCATAATGAGGTGAACCAGTTTCGTTGGTGACTTTTTTCCGTGACATAAGTCCGATGCGTATGCCTTAAGAGGCCAGCGAAATTGCCCATACAAATGTAATACTAAAATCATATGTAATTAGAGATTATTTCCACCATATTATTTGTATTCGAATAGTATTTACCTAGTACCTGGAAATTATTAATATATTTTTTCAAAATACTTATCCAAAATGAAATGTAAACGAATCGCATTTTGCATATTTTTGCGTCAAAAATTTATATGGTATATATTATCTATAGAGAATCTTGATGAACATAAAACTATCATATATACGTTGCGGAAAACTTTCATATCAAAATTCACAGTAAAATTGCAACACAAATATACTTTTTTGTAGGCACTAGATATTCAGTACTCCATTCTACAATCGCGGAGTATTTTAGGTGCTTCCTCGCACAAACATGGGTGAAATAACTTCCCGCAATAAATCCAAGCTGGGAATTGTGCAGTTTGAAACGCGGCACCGAATGCGACCAACTTCAATTGAAATAAGAACTCGAGTCGACATTCCATTTTTCCAGCTATAAACGAGCGCACTAGATTTTAAAGGTAAAATACTTAAGTGAATACTGAATATAAATGTGTATTGTGGAGGTGACTTTATAGCTCTTTCTAACGTTAAAATAACGCACTTACTCTGAAGTCCATTAGGCACTACATAAACAGAATTAAACATCTTGAAGTCGATTTCAAGATTGGTTTTCGAATCACCAGGGGCTTCATTCAGAAACTTCGTTTCGTGTTTCATATTTTGTTTTAACTACAAAATAAGTAGCTATCGTTTTAATAGAACATTTAAGGAATTTTGTGACACTTCAAATGTCATCTAGCTATTTTAGAAGTTATTTGTTTGTGTGTTTATTTGCATGTTTGTCTCTTTACATTTATGTACATAAATGTTAATTCTTATCATGGATAATTCTAAAATAGGGTGTATTACTACTCAACAAATTACTGCGCTGTATCAGATGATGCAAGGCACGACTGTGGTTTTAAAATTATGCAAAAAATAATCAATCTTGTCAATTTGTGTTAGTACAAAAACTAGAACGGCCATACTAGACTCCATATTCGAGAATGATGACGAGGAGGAATACGATGTCATCAAAAACAAGATGAAGAGGATTCCCACATTTCCATACTGACGTGCCAGCCGACATGAAACATATTACCGCGCTACATACCGCGTAATAACGACGAGACTCCATTTATCAGTCAAACAATATTTCACAACTTTCCACATGTTTGTCTTCTTTTGCCGAAGAATGTGTTAAATACTAGCGGATAGAAATGTAACTCCTAAGACACTATGCGACCTATTAAATCTAATATATCCATCACCATCGCACCGAGGCTTTTAAGCCGCTAGCACACCTCCGTCGCGAAACTTTAGCAGCGAAATTGCTGTATTTCCGTAACTATAGTGCGAAAAACTGTATAGCAATAATAACTGTAGAAGCGAAACTGGCTAACGCAGTGATTTAACTATGTGTCTTTCTCACGTGATTTCGTGAAGTACTCTGGTGCCTAGAAACATCTGCGTACGGTCCGCCAGTTTCGACTGAACACGTTTCTGTCGAAACCATAGTAGCGATTTCGCGGTAAAGGTGTGAGAAAAGCCTCAGAGACGCGCGCTATAGCTGAGACTTGACGCTACGAATAAAACTCCATGTATTATGATCTATGGTGTTGGAGTGTCACTTCTGTGCATGTTTGTTTTACCGACTACATGGTTCTGTTATTCTTCAAGCTGTGTGTTCTGTGTAAATATGTCTCTCTCTCTGTGTATTTTTCTATTCTATTTATTCAATCCTAAGTCACGAAGACATCTTTCTTTTTCAAAGAAACTGCTTATCAGCAATTTTTACAGATTTTATAATCTTTGATTGTCATAAAAGATAAAATTTATATTATTTTATTAAATTAAATTTTCACGATAAAAAAGTAACAGAATCATTCCCCTTCATAACTTCTGGATCATTAAGCAGTTTCATAATCAGGATTCACTTAATGAGTTAACAAAACATTCTTGACCTTGGTGGCGCGGCAGGTTAGTAACCGTATAAGACGCAAAAGGTGCGGGTTCGATTCCTGCTAGCTTTGTCCAGCTTTGGGGGTTGTAGTTCCATTAGTGCTCGTAGATTCTGAAACCTACAAGTCAGGAAATCCAAGTGTGGAGTCAAGACTATATTATACGACTATATTATATAGTCTTGACGTATTATACGACTATATTATATGACTATATTATGTGACGACTGTTGGATATGTATTTGTTTATTTATTCATTTGATTACGGTCTTTAGGTGTATAATAAGTAAATCAATTCAATTAGACTAACACAAACATTCGATTTTATTTGATGAATGGAGTTCGGTATTCATTTCTCATAGGAGTACTTACTAGCCTTTGCCCACGGCTTAGCCTGCATGGTTCCTTGGTCAATAATAGCCAATGTGTTATTCTAAACCTGTTCCTAATTTCAATATCAGTTTAACCGTTACGTGGTGGCATTACAAACATTCAGACTTTCGTATTATAAAGATTATTTACTAGAGATCCACCCAACTTCGCACGAAACTTCCAACTTTCAGAAATGTTGTTTCATAGGAACCTTGTCCTGAAAATTAGGAACACAACAAAAAAAAAACAGCCAAATTTGTCGAGCCGTTCTCAAGTAAGTGAATCGTTTATACATGTGGCAAATGATTTGAAGCATTGTATTTCCTGGATGAGAGTTTAGTATCAAAGTGTTTTTGAGACCTGTTCAATGATACCCCTTGCAGGAGGGTATCATTAACGATATTTGATATGATTTTTGTTTTTGCCTTATGAATTTATCTAAGTACCAAATTTTACACAAATCCCCTGCTTTAAACTAAGCTAGAAATCGGGGTGTGACACAAAGATGGATATATAAAGGCAGACAGACAGACAGATAAAATTGATGAAACTATAAGATAATCTCGGTAGAGTGGCCGGAGAGTAGCCAGCTGCGACGCAAGAGGTCGATTCCCGCTGCGGGACAAATGGTTGCATGTTCTGCTGATATTTATTTGTTCCGGTTTCTGGGTGTTTTGGTACCACGGTACTCGTAGTTCCTGATACCCACGACACAACGAATCCTATAGTGGGATCAGGCCTATGTACGTGTATGTTAGTTGTTAAAAAAAGACTTCCATTTTTACCATTTGATTTGAGAACCCTTAAAACCTTTATTAAAGGTAGAGGTCGTAGTTAGATTACCAAAAATTAATTATCCAATTTTGTAAACACGAAGCATCAAGCCTTATAAATTTAAAAGGCTTCCAGTTGATTGGAAAATTATCTTTACAAGCTTGATTAATGTTTAGCGGTGGTAAAAATATAGGCTTCACCTTCGCAGATTTGATAGCAGAAAAAAATTAAGTATAGCGCCATGTTCTTTTAACAAAAATTTTAAAAACAAAACGCTCATAACCGTATTTATTCCCATCTATGGTCATTTTAAGATACATATTTAGTGCGTAAATTTTGAGTTGAGGATACCAGGTAATTAGAGGTATATAAAACATTATATGTTGCTCATGTCCGCCATTTTGTAAGTAGTTCGCATTCCACGTGACAGGTTACAAGCCCATAGCCGCTTTATTGGAACACTAACCGATGGGATAGACTTTCGCATTTTTAGTTCAAGGGCACACTGGTTTCCTTACGATGTATTCCTTCACTGTTTTGAGCATGTGCCATTGCGCACATAAACTTTTCGAGTAGAAACATCCATTTATACACGACCGGGTTCGAAACCACTATTGGAAGTCGTGGTACCACCCACTAGACCGACACGGCTTATTTAAATGGAAGTTAACATAACTTTAAAAAACTTAAGTTTTATCCACTTATACGTAAATGCGTGCATTATAGCGCCCCCATGTGACGTGTCGCGTTAAACTTTTCTAAGAACCTCTTGAAGTCATAAAAAAAGATTGCAGATACTGCACTTGAATCGGAAAACCCGTTAGAAGTTAAATGGTGTCAGACAGACATACAAACATATAACGCGGCAAACGCATGTTATCTGCGTTTGGACCCCTTAGTGTGGTGATAAGAACTATCACCACACTAAATACGTACTACATACGTATTTTAGATACGTATGTAATCCTATTTACTGCAAAGTAAATGTCACAAGTTCTGTTGTTTTGTTAGGAACTAGAGGTCTAGACAAATACCGCAAGCTTACTTTTCCTTTCACGCTAACGCAAATTTGTCAATGTAAAACTTGGCAGCTGTCATGTTAAATTTACATTTCCATACAATTCAATATTTCCGCAGGCGTTATCGCCAACAGAAAGTGGTATTTGTCTAGACTCCCTAATCATTTGTGATTCTTGTTAGATCCTTGATTCATGTCTATTACTAAAATTAAGGACAGGATCATAATTCCAGATGGCTTAATTCTTTCGTCACAAATGTGTAAGAATTCCATTTTATTGCGAGACTTTCATCGCTATTGTGAAACAATAGAGATATTGTGAAATATTGTGAAATATAATGCTTTCATATTTTTCCTTGCAAATATTTGCCGTTGGATTTCACCGGAAAAGGTATGTTTTGAATAAACTCGCTATCTTGCCAGGTGGGAGAGCTCTTTGTGAAGAGTATTTGAGGCTTCCGGCAATTTACATTCCTCAAAACAGTATAACAATTTAAAAAGTTTAACTTTATAAACTACTTCCGATCAGAACATAATGTTTAATAAAAGCGGGATATTTATCACGAATTTTGATTTTTATTGTTCCCTATATTATAGAAAAATTATACGGGAAGAAATATCACTGTTTCCCCAATTAAATAACCCCATTTTAATGAAAATTCGTTATGGAAAATTCGTTTGTTTACCTCCTTGAAAATAAGCACTAATTAAACACATTCCCGAACATTTTCCGGCATTGTTTGTAAGAAACATGCTCCTGCAATATGATCAGGTAGAAATATGAAATATGAACGGTAACCTTTTATTAGCAGCTGGACCGTATACTTGTTTGGCACCTCGGAGTAATTAGGAAGAAAAAGTAGGTACTACCTAACAATTTTTTCATCTAGAACCTTGATTCTTCAGCATGTCTCAGTGCAATAAAAATACATATGTTAAGTAGAATAATGTCTGCCGATTGTATAAAGCAAAGATAATAACTTAAACTTTTCAGTTCACCTTTTATTCGATATTATAACACACAGCTTTTTCTAATGAAATAAAAACAAAGCAAGGCTCGCATTCAAAGTTTGTCCCATAAATTACTGAGCGACATAAACAGCTAGGCAATAAAAGTTTGCAAAACACGGAGATTGCTGTCTCACTAGTAATAAGGCTCATGTATTCACAAAGCTTCACGTCTGTTCGACAACACGGGTTACTTGAGTCATGGCGTGGCGTCTCTTTACATTCCGAGATATTGAATCTTGACTATAGTTGACATGTCATCATGTTATATCATGGATCAAACGGACACTGGCAGAATTGTGACAGCTAGCCACAGAAGCCATAATTAGGAAGTTGCAACATGTGAATAGACTTATATATGACGGAGCAGAAGCTCCAAGGTGGTCCAAAAGTTTGACGTCAGCAATGCTAACGTCACTATCATCACCAGCATGCTGGTCGCTCATAGTTGATGACGAAAGTAAACTCCAGGAGATGATCTTCTAATTTATTCTTGGTTGTACAGAGGCTTTCGAGGTCTGTACGGTCCGACGGCTCGAGCGAGAATTAATCGTACTCGGTCCGTCGCCCGTATTTATGCAAAAACACAGACTCGAGCAAGCAACTTGTGCGAACTAGCTAAAACTACCTGCAAGCATTAATCATTTAAGTTTACAAATCATTTTGAAGGTAAACATGGTCAAAATAACAACTTGATTACGTAATTAAATAATAACCTAATTATTATTTGATTAGAATAATCAAACAATCATTTCCCATTCATTAATGATTTTACACTGTAACTTGATAATCTAAGTGATGATTCGTTAAGTAACTCGTGGTTCTGTGCCGATGACTCGTTGTAAAAGCAGAAAAACGCCTTTGCGCCGAACTTAGTAGGCAAATAGGTGTTCGTTAAGAATATTTTTATACCAAGTCCTATGTTCAGTAGTGGCTATATACTACAACTTTTCGAGCTCAAGATGATGATGATGATTTTTTCTTGGGTGTTAAAATTGCTGGGTGCTATGAGAAAGGGAAAATCCAAGGTGTGCAAAATGGGATATCTTTAATCGCGTCATACCGTGTATTTAGTACTCATTCAGTAATTTGTTACATGCGAATTTGCATCCGATATCATATTGTTGCGTTAGTTTGAAGTTGTTACAGCCAGCTTTTTCGTTACATGCGAATTTGCATCCGATATCATATTGTTGTGTTAGTTTGAAGTTGTTACAGCCAGCTTTTTATTAATTTAAAACAAACCCACATCCCTTAATTGCGGTCATTCCAAGTAATTGCTACTTAATCTATACCTCCACGAACGGTTTAACGTGCGTCTGTGAGATAATTCTCAAAGAAAGTTCAATGTTGCGTATTTGACCCTTTTAATTAAAGTTTATTCTAATTTTCTTTATTAAATGTCCTTTTGTTGATGAAATGGGGGTTCTTTATTGTATTAATGGCCTAAATCAATTTGTGCGTAGGCTTGAACTCTATTCTGAAGGGTTATTATTACATCATTAATATCATCACCTGATGTATTTCACTACTAGAAATAGGCCTGCTCTGGTGAAAAGTCTTAAAAAAAATTATCGACCGACTTTCCGTAAATTATTTATGATGAAATGTTTTCAAATTTGACTGAATGTGAAAAAAAAACACTGTTATTAGGTTATTTGGTTTTTAGTGTTGACCCACACTTGGGGGAGTTACAAAAATGTATAATATTCCAAAATTGGGTTATTAAATGTATCCCACATTTAATAACCCAATTTTGGGGTATTATACATTCTTGTAAATTCCCTTAACGACGACAGGAACCCATAATATGCGTTTCCCATAAGGTTGTTTGTTCGGCTGTTACCATTTATCTCCGAAACGGATACCTATACAAATCGTAATGCGTTTTTATTCAATCGATTTGTATGTATTCAAGGACGGTTTTTAGATAGGGTTTATTGTCACAAGGGATGCTGCAATCAATGATGCAAATACACTTCAGGGTTTTCAAGTTTTGTAAAAAATAACTTGTTTATAAATTCGTTACATCAACATAATTATCAACAATGAATGTAGGTAGACATTACGACTACAATAGTTATTTATGATGTAGGTGCGACCTGTCACCAGCTGGTTCAGTCAAAATATTATATACAAATCCGACAATTTCATAATCAATTTGAATTTGGTTAATCAACAATTTTTATGAGCGTTTTCATTCTCAAACCGCTCGATATTATAATATTCCTAGCCGTTCGACATTTATCGCGTGCCATCTAGAACGATAATTTTAGTCAGGTGCTAAACGTTACCGAGTTCGGCTTGGGCCGATAATTTGAATATGAATCACTGTAGTTGGACACCGTTGCCGATTTCAGGTCTGGCATCGAATAAGCTCGGTTAAGCACATTTGTTTAAGATAGTTTTACTTATCTAGACAATTAGAAATAAAAGTAGTCACTGCTTGATTGTGAATTTTG
The DNA here is from genome assembly GCA_961405105.1 of Perizoma affinitatum. NCBI lineage: Eukaryota > Metazoa > Arthropoda > Insecta > Lepidoptera > Geometridae > Perizoma > Perizoma affinitatum. The sequence goes on from OY560199.1 coordinate 6,399,601, forward strand.
GCTTTGAATACTACTAGTATTTTTTCTAGTATTTTTCAGTCATCCCGTGTTCACGGCTGTTGCAATACAGACGTCGGGAAAATAATAAAAAAGGTAAACGCGATAAAGACCCGTAAACTCAGTCCTTTATCTTAGGGACTGATAGTGATGGGATTAAGGGAGCTTTGTATAGGCTTTTTACATGCAAGTTTCACATACCGGGCTTACAGATGTGTGTTCGCATTCGTCTATCGCGGAGTCTTTAGTCAGTTTCGCGATTCTCTAGAATTACAAGGCGAATGACGATCGTGACGTGCATGCGTTTTTTTTAAATTAAATGAAATGAAAACTTATTTATTTGGCACATCATGAAAAAAAACCTTTGGTTTCCTACCCTATGATTCAGAAATACAATGTTAAAGGCAAAAAAAGGTACTTAGACTACTTATGAGTGTTACTATAAAAAAAGAAAACAAAAATAAGAAATACATAGAAACATAGAAACAAACTTAAAATTTTCTGGGACATGCTGGTTTCCTCACGATGTTTCCTTTGCCGTTTGTGAGCCCCAACAGCACATTGCACATTATTATTACGTGGAAAATCCACGATGGGATTCGAACACACGAACTGCAGATATCGTATTACTGAAAACTAGTACACCAACAATATCCATTACATTGATGATGAAACATTCTAAACGAGTTCAGTTCTAAATATTTTATGACAGGCATACTCAACATTTATCAAGATTGGTTAATAAGTAATAAAAATGGGCAAGATATAAAAAAAATATCCAATCACTTAGTAATGTATTAACATCTGAAACCAGAAGACAATTCGCTTGGCCATTTCTTAATGGCCAAGCGAACAACTCTTAATGACCACTTGGTCATTAAGAGTTGCCAAAAATACAATATCCTATCCTATCCTACTAATGTTATAAACGCGAAAGTTTGTGAGGATGTTTGTTACTCTTTCACGCAAAAACTACTAAACGGATTTTGATGAAACACAGTACAAAAACTAACAAAACAAAACAAACACGCTCACGAATGTGTTCTCCATGGTGGACATCCTCAGATACATACTCAGTGAGTAGATCTTTGAGGATACCAAGTAGAGGGTAGTCAGAAGCACGTCCAAACATTACATTTGGTATGTACCAAATGTAATCTTGAAAAACGCGGGCATGTGCCCGCGTTTTGCAAGTAGTAAGCATTCCACGTGACAGGTTGCAAGCTTATCGCCGCTTATTGGAACACTAACTGTTGGCACATGCCTTCAATTTATGGTTCTAGGGCATGCCGGTTTCCTCACGATGTTTTCCTTCACCGTTTGAGCACGTGTAAATGCGCACATAATATTTCGAGTGGAAAAATCCATTTGTACACGGGTTCGAACCCACGAACTCCGGATCAGAAGTCGGGGTATCGCGCAGTAGGCCAACACGGCTCACATCAGAATAACACATAGGCTACTTTTTATCCGGGTATCAAGCGGGCAAAGCCGCGGGCAGAAGCTGGTACAAATATAAATTAAGAATTCGGTTAAGTTTGTGACAATTAGAAAATATGTAAACATGTCTTTTTACCATTTTACATACTCTACTATCAGTCTGCTATCAGTTATTAATAAAAACTTGTGGTTTTCGCTAATTTTTCGCGAGCGCGTTGCTTTAAGCGCCGGCCTTGCGTGTGCTTTTATTCAATGATCTTGTGTTCGAAAGTGTGAAGTGTGGCTTAATGAGCTAAATCAGAAGCTGTCTCTTAATAACTAAAACACAATAAACTCTGGGAGCTGACGCCCTGAAAAAGACACGCTCTACTAGTATGATTCAATAATAGCCCCATCTCATTTAAATCCAGAAGCGTCAGTTTATTCGATTATGGAAAGAGCTTGTCTCCAGGCGAATGGGGCGTCGCTTTATAAGTTAGTGGAGGAGCTTACACCAACTTTAGCAATATATCAAGGGATTTTACTTTGTACTATCAACTTGCAGGAAACAACAGATTTTATTTCTGAGAAAGGTAAATATTCTCAAAGAAATAGAATGTGGATAGATCTAAACCTAAATGGTTTAATCACTTTGGATAGTATTTTTTTGTATATGTACCTAAAAAATACGGTTTCATCTTTTTTTATATAACTACTTGTAAATAGTTGTATATACAATTGTATTGTATACTATATGTACGTAAAAAAATATTTAATATATGTATTTGTATCTAAGTTTAATAACTGAATGTTATAGTTGTCCTTACAATTGACCTTTTGACAATGCTATTTGAGTATTTAGTAGGTAGTGATCTGGATCAGTTGAGCTATCTATAGATCGTTTGCAACGGTCTTTAGATAGCTAGCTTCATCTGTATTTTTTGTATATACCTACTTGTACATAGTTGTATGAATTATTATTTATAACCCTTAAAAAAAAACTATGCGTGTAGATTTCGATACGTATAATAAAGAACAAAGAAATACATTTTGTAAATATCTCCATGTCGAATATTTAAATCAAGGGTAGTTTAACAAGGGTAAGGGGTTCAATTGATGCTTGAATGCATCTACCAGATGTACCTATAAAATAACGAGAAAATAATAATAGTAGGTTCCTATATTGTTGTGGGTCAAACAAGTTCAATATTGGCAACAGCTAATTTGTTATAGCGTTTACGAATTTGTGCGTTAGAATAGTTATGTTGCATTCACCTACCTTCGTAGCTAATGAAATTAAACAAATGCCTATCTATACCAAATATCAATTGGTCAAAGATACTTTACAGTACTTTGGAGGAAATTACTATCTTTGAGTTAAAATTTAAAATATCTTTGCATAAAAAACAATGTAAAGCTATTGCGTTTCGTTATTATAACCGAACAATACTCCACAAATTACGATGAAATGTTGCAGGATACAGAAAAAGTTCAAACCTTCAAACACAAATACTTCCACAGGTATTTTTTATGTAGGTATGGACAGCCCTCTATTTGAGTATTTGGGTCTGTCAGTATGGACTTATATACATCTCACTAATTGGATGTAGTTTTGACTGGAACTAACTACGACTGTGTTCGTTTTGAAGCATCCTCTATACGTAGGGTGCTTTTTACTCACAAAACAAGGGATCCCGGTTTCTAATGGAATTAAAGTTCCACGTGAACCGGTTTGTTGATACTAGAAATTACGGGAATATATTTTGTCACTTTCCTGCATAGCTCCATCGAGCGAGTGGATCACATTTTTTTTAAATTATATTTAAAGAGTTAGATCAAACATTTGTTTTGCACACCAAAAAATAATACTGTATACACGCTAAGTACGAAAAGCAGGGCAGCGAAATAAATAAATTGAGTGAACTTCAGGAAAGGGTGAAGCCATGTTAACCTACACTAGCGACATTTGTGGGACAAACATGCTTAACAATGTAAATTTGGTTTAGAACTTGCTAACATGTGATCCGTCGTTATCCGTTGTCAACCACTGATCAGATGTTGATATGTCTGTCATTCGAGGATTTTATCTGCGATTTTTAAAAGATTTATTTAGATTGAAAATAGATTTATTTACAGTAGGATTATTATTAATACTTTGAGAACCAGTGTCTAGGGTCCAGACAAACCTAACATAGGTTTAAGATAGGTACTACTTACTAAATATTGTACTTACTCAATTTGTTAAACAAATTAATCAAAACTAAATTGAAACATTAAAAAAAAATCATCACTTACAATTTGCTGTTGCAAACGTCTAAACAACTATATATGCAAAATTACTACAACATGTTGCGCGTCATCTGACAACTTTGCATGCGTTTAAGCAACGTAGCCAAACTTGTTGGATATCACACGTTACACATTGTTACTTCGTGAATAAATGGTTTTATAATGGTTTTCCGACCTGCTGCCTACGCACGAGGCGATCGTGCGCCCATGTACTGTCGCAGATGCGCAGGCCACCGTTTCCGTTGGCAATGGCTATATAAACAAACGCAGAAATGAAGTCTTTAAACATATAGACATAACAAAAATATATATCTACCTGCATCATTCTCATTTCGGTCGTGAGACAACAGAGCGTTACCAACAACCACTTCATTTAAATTATATGTCAACATTAGCCTCTCAAACGAATATGGCCTGTAGACGAAGAATTTAGGGACGAAAGTCCCGTGCACCGAGATGACTTTAACGTGCGACAGATTAGTTTGCGGGATTGCTTGAAGCTGACAAATAATGGGCTGCAGAGGCACCACACCATGAATTTTAATGAGCAGATTCACTCCAATTTCCTTCCAGGCGAATGAATGCTCAAATAATCACAAAGGGCTTATGTATGGATCACATCCTATTGTTTCTAATAATTTTGAACTTTTAATTAAATAATTACTTAAATACAGCTGTCCCAGATTATGTATACAAACTGGTGAGGTGTGATTCTGCCACGAAAGTCAACCAACTTTCCTGAAAAATAAGTAAAATTTTCTGAATTTTATTTTAAAGTCACAGGTGGTTAGCTATATTTTGGACAAGTCTTTAGACTACTATTAAAAGTTATTTATTTTTACCAAAATCAGCAATTGTTTACTACCAATATTGATTACAAATTCAATGAAAATAGTCAAATTTCGAAAAATCTAACACAAAAGAATTTTTTAACGAACACTAATATTTATGTGAAAATTTTGATTTTGGAAGTTTTTTGATAAGGATCTTCATAAGGACAGAACCGATATTGATAAAATATGGATCGTGTATAGTTCGTGACCTAGAATAACAGTTTTTATTCTGTATAACGTGGACGAAGCCTTGGGCAGATAAGGCTTAGTTATAAAAACTAACGGTATCGTCAAATATTTCGTATCGCATCGTGATATATTCGTGGACGACGTTCTTCGGTTTGCTCACATAATTCTAACCACTGCGATTGCTTTAAAGATGTAGAAAAAGTTATAGCTTATTAAAAAAAACATATGGCATCGCATAAGCGTAGAACAATTAGAGTTTTATTAAACTTTACTTTTTGTAGGTACTATCTCCTTTACTTCGTATAAAAGTAGCGAAACGTGTCATAACCAAAACATTCTATAATGCCATGCTATGCGCCATTTTGTAAATGTCAAACGTCTCATAAACGCCGAATGAAATTGAGCACCGGTTAATATGTTTTCGTTGCAACTTTTATGTGTCAGAATTCTACGAGTTAGATATTGAAAAACATATCATAATATAAATACCAACCGAAAACTGATCTCGCTTTGCATAGGTCACCACATAAATCTAGTCAAAAATAAAATAAAATAAAGTGATGGCTTTATATATAAAACAATATTCAAAACCAGCGTTTTGGGGATCGTTATTCAGGTATTGGATCAGTTGAGCACTCAGTATAGTATAAAGGTCAATGTTATTTAGCCGGCTAATCATTTCGATAATTCGAAGGTATTTGTTAGTGTTTCAATAAGTGACGGCTTGCGATCTGTCATTCTGAATCCTAACTAATGCGAAACGTAGGTAGGCAGGTATGTATTAAATATTTGTCTCTGACTACCCTCTACTTGCAACGTCACGATTTCATGTTCAAATTGAACAACGCAGACACTGTCCGCGGTTATTAATACGGGCACAGCATTTTATCCAGCGAGTTCAAAATGCCTACGCGAGGTTCTTTCATTGTATCACCTAGAAGCCATATTACGCCATTTCTTAACAAACACTACAGAGTCTAAAAATTAAATCCCGTCGCAAACTTCATCTGGCATGTCTCCTCTGTGGGGTAATTAATTATGGAACACCAAAATACTTGAATGAAAACTTAGTTGGGTGACTAGTCAAAGAAGTTGTGCAAGACGGCAATGCTCCACTCGATTCTACTCTACTTAAAATAAATCTGAGAGTTTTAGGTGTAGCTTTAGGTATGCGGCCTCCAAGTGTTGGAATAATCTACCAAATCCGATTAGGAATGTTAAAAGTGTCAATGGTTTTATACTAAACCTAAAAATCCTCATAGAAGGTCAAGGATCTCTCTTATCTAGTCATCTTTACTTCTTTTCATTTCCATGTACCTGTGTGTATCTATTCATGTCTTTTCATTATTTCAATCAGTTCTTTTATTCACTTCCATTCTCTCTATCTAGGGTTTTTAGCATGATTAATTTGTCTTATAATATGTTTTTATGAATAATATTAAACTAGCCTGTTATATACCGTTTTTTTTGTTACAGTTGAAAATCAAATTCTTTGGGTGATGGTTAACAAACTATGTACAAGTAGGTATATACAAAAAATACAGATGAAACAGCTAGCTATCTAAAGACCGTTGCAAACGATCTATAGATAGCTCAGCTGATCCAGACCACTACCAGACGGAAGCGTTCCTAAATTTTATTGTGTTTGTTTTAGATTTAAGTAGATACATACCTCTACTTATCGGACTATGTATAACTTTAACCATTATCATTGTATTTGCCAAATAAACAGTGATTCTATTCTATTGATCTACAACTGGGTATGGTTCTGAGGATATATATTATAGTTATTTAGTTTAGCTGTGCGTACATATTTATGTTGCAATCACGATTAGAATTTAATTTTGTTCGTTGTATTTTTGTTTGTGGTTATATAGTATTAAATGCGTGTTAATAAATAAATATTATTGTGATATCAGTCATGAGAATATTTGTGAACCGTTTCATTTATACATAATTACACCATATCCAAATATACGTAATAATTATTTCGTAAATTAGATCAAAAATATCATAGGTACCACGGGTAGAATAGAATAGAAAAGTATTTATTGCTGGACATTATGGTCATAACAGCATCAGGTTACATAACTAAGTAGGTACTTATACATGATAAAACTAACTATATCTACCTAAGCGATTGCCATGATTATATTCAGGCAAAAGGAGCACACTCAGCAAAATGCTGGCAGACAGGCGCAGCGCTGATTTTCAGTGTACCCCTATGCACGACAGGTGTTAGACGGCTGAAAAATAGTTTTTTGTCTTCCATTATGTTTACATTACCAGTTACATTACAAGTTACACTAAAAGTTCCAGTTATATTCCTATAGTTAAATGGGTAATATAGGTATCATTGAATATTTTTTAGTACCACATAATTTATTGTTGTGTTGCTCGTCAATAATCAAAACACAAATATATTACCAAGGAAAACATTATTGAAGAACTCTAGTAATAAATATTTATCGGTTGGAAAATTTGGCACAGATAATAGCAGGAAATACTTGGCATGTAGACAGCTAGAACACAACAGCGAGTACAGCTGAATATCTTTTGTGATTTTGATTGTTTGCGAATGTAAATGAAACGTCTGGAGTCTGGAGAATAACTTGAAGTGGCATTTGGCACGCATGTTTATTATCCATATTATGTGAAGAAAGCCTTACGCTTTGAATAATTGTTTAGTAAAAGTCATGCCGGAATTCGTAAGTTGGTATGTCAAAGCACCCGACTTTTGTTCTATCGAAGAGCTAGGCTACTATAAAATAAGATCGAATGCGTATAGGTGACTAAATAGAAAGTCATTTATGACGTTGGAAAAAAAAAATAGGTAGAATATAAATATAATAGACACTTTCAGTTTACAAATGGTTTTGATTAAATATTTATATATGATATTTAATCGAAAACTAATAAGATTTTTTTGTGCGCATTAGTGGTATCAATGCCGTGTGGGCCAAAGAGGTCCCAGTCTCAGCTTCATACTGCTCGGCACAGTAGTGAGAAGCATCGCTAGAAAGGACGACCTCGCAAATACTGAAATCTCTTGGGTTATTACCATTAGCATTGAGATATAACAATTAAGAATTAAAACAAAGTAAACATAATACAAAATTACATTAAAAGTGAAAAAAAACTATATTACTACTATGGTCTGTGGTCAAGGTCAGAGTCGATGGTTATTCCGTAGGTTCGGTCGATTATTGGTCGACCGAATTATAAATAAAAATATTTTTTTATTAAAAGAAACTAGATATTTTACAAAACATAAGTGCACCAAATAAATAAATATAATTAAGTATAATAATTTTGTCTGATCTAGGCTGTGTTTCAAGCGACAATTGAGCTAATTATTAAATAAAATAATAATATGTGTAAATATGAACCAATTGTTTTTTTTTATGTCCATTTTCTGTACCTATCGTAAAACGAATAGTAGAACTACATAGAATAACCCATAATTCATTTAAGTAGGTAGAACAGCATGTAGATATTCGATTACTGATCTAAAGGTTTTTTTAATTAAATCTTGCACAAAAAGTACGTGAAACATCCAAAACTTACATTACCAAATTATTTACCTCCCACATGGATGATGCTTTCATGTAATACAGTCTGAAAAGTGAAGACCTCAATACAAAATGATGCTGAAAAATCCCGCAGCCCTAATTACTCGTTTCGGGAGTATAGGTAGATAGCTTCATTAATTATTAGGTTACGTCAGCCGTTGCGGGCTAGCCTCAGCTGACAAATTTGTAATGCTCCCAAGTGATTAATGTGCAATTTGAAATATACGTCATTGTTGTCAAACAATACAGAATACGCGAAGCGCTGGTGATAAATAATCATTGGATTTCCCTCCATTTCTGTGTTCACCTTATTTTACTGAATGAATATAGGTTATGAAAATTTCGGAGGGATTCTGGTTGATCCGGGGATACCCTAAATATTATTATAAGCGTATCCTACAACTATTACAAACGCGAGGGTTTGTGAGGATGGATGTTTGTTATTCTTTCACGCAAAAACTACTGAACGGATTTTGATGAAACTTTACAGTAATATAGCTTATACATCAGAATAACACATAAGCTACTTTTTATCCGGGTACCATGCGGGCGAAGCCGTGGGCAGAAATTAGTCTTACATAATTATAAATGTCAAAGTTCGAATGTTTGGATGTTTGTTCAATCACCATAACAATTGAAATCGGGAATGAAATTTGAAATTGTATAATAAACTAGCTGACCCGACAGACTTCGTCCTGTCAAAAAGATTTGTAATGAGGCAGTTTTTGTGCCTACGTATTTTAAAAAAATCTCCTGAACAGAACCGTCACCCTGGTGATATCTTTGATGTTAGGAACACACCTACATTGCTTAGACAACAGTGAGTGCTTGTAATTTAATATGAACTTTATACCATAGCAATAAAGCTCAAATTGACTACGTTTTAGTTACAAATCATTTGTATGGGAAAAAGAAGGGCTATTTTTAGGGTTTTTCCAGCCATAATTCTAATTTTTCTCGCCGTAAAAACCATCCTTGAACTTCAACGAACATTTTAAAAAAAGATTTGGCCAAATTGGTCCAGGCGTTGTTGAGTTATGCGCTTACCAACACATTTTGCGATTCATTTTTATATTATAGATTTATAGAAAATCTACATTTTATTCGGGTACCCTGTGAGGCTAATATATTTATAAAACAATAAGATAAGTATTTATGTATTATTTGTTCATTATATTAATTTCCAAGTGTACCTAACACTTTATTTTATTTCGATGACAGTCTTTGTTGGCGCTCTAATGTGGTTTCAAACTACAAGTAACTAGACTCAATGAAGAAAATTGTAAATGCTAGGACATATCTCTACTCAGATAGGAGTTCTGCATTCATTGAAATCTATTCATTTATCCCAAAGTCTATAAATAATGTTAAGGCATCGTTGAAGTTTGTGAAGAAGGCAAGTATTTTTAAAGGCGCTTTTAATATTTTATAGCAATTTCTGTGAGGTTGAAATGTGCCAACATTAATTTCCTGGCAACGAACACCGCGTTTGCGAGATTTTACGGTGTAGCTTTCTAAATTGTAATATGATGACCTGAGTAAGAGGCAAAGCACAAAAAAAAGTATTTAAGGAAAGCTAATTTAAGTTATAACGTAGAAAATAGCCTTTTATTTTAGCCGGATTACCATGAAGTCAATTATTTAACCATTCAATAATGTAGGTTTTTCTCTTCATTACACTATTAAGTAAGTAAGTGGTTGTGGTCGTAGCTTCAGGGGGCTGTGGTTTACTTAAAAGCGACCTTTCTGGTGAATTCGTGCCATAGATAAACAAATCCAGTCTTGATTTGATCAGTTCTTCTCATAGGCGATCTGCCACGCGTTTGTGTGTCCTCAACTCTGTTTCACAAGGCTTTTAATAGAAACCTTTCTAAGACGCTGGCCGAACAAAGTGAGGATGCGAAATTGCACAGTGAGTGACACAGATGAGTTTCGCAGTTTTATATCCAGTTTTTTAAGTATAGAAAGATTTGTACCGGAAATCAGCCTCGAGACCCCAAGCATAATTTTCCAGCACTACGCTTGAGAGTATCTATTATAATATGAGTTATATTATAATTTACGTCACAAACATTAGGTGTAGGTACTCATTCGAAATAAGCAGTAAATCCGTCAAACTAAACATCATGAGAATCCAAAACAAACAAAACTCTAAACCCGGAGCCCACAGGCATAATCAACCATTTTCAGACAGTTACCTACAATGTGGAAACGGGAAAATTTAATAGCAAAATACTGGGACAAACTTTTATAATCCACCACTGTGCCAGAAAATACATAATGGACTCGTAGCTGTTAGCGTGAACCCTACTTCATTTTATGACAGAAGTTTATGCACTACCTTTGTGTTATGAACTCATCAGTCTGGGCAGTGAACTCTGCCTTCTGTCAACTTGTCATATAGGTATCATTTATAGGACTTTTGGCAAGCACGAACACAACAAAGCTATCTCGCTATGAACGTCACTTGACTACTATCATGGTTGATAAATGACTAAAAAAACTAGCATACTTAAATGTCTGACTGATGTTTTTCAATAATGTCGAGGTTATGATTCAGAGCACGACCGCAAAAGACGGGGCAATACAACTTCCAATTCCATAGAAAGTAGCTAATATCGCTTAGCCTCTTCCTACGACTCGGTCAGCGGTTGGCAGTTGGTCGCTGTCACCGCCTTTGAAGTCATACCTTCATAGGTGTTTAAACAGTTTGCCGCAACCTTTTTTTTTAACTAACTTTAAATAAAATGAGGAGGTTCTCAATTTGGCTGTATTTTTTATTTATTGTGTGTGTTTGTTACTTGATATTTTTACCAATTGGGAACAGATTTTAATGATCCTTTTTATCATGGGTAGGGTGAGAATAAACAAAGACTAGTTCCATATAAATTTTATGAAAAAATTCAACTCCTTAGGGTTCAAAATGGGCGACGAAATGTCATATTGTTTTTTTTTTAATAAATTTTCCGTTATTTGAAGTCGGTTTTTTTACATTTAATGTCTTATATTAAGTTGATGTACTAGTAGTTTTAGGTTTCAAACTCCCAATCTATATCTATAAGATCACTTAAAAATATTTCTTGTTCCACTTATGATATGTATCTTGAATGCAGCCGATAGAAAATATTTTATATTGGAATGTCTACTGTAGAGTTATGAGGAATGAAGATTTGCGAGGGTCGAACACAATGGTAAGGATTTTGATACGGTTATGTAATAAGGTTCATACGTTTTGTATGAAATGGTTCACTGGCTCTATTTAGAGTCGGAAAAAAATATAAAACATTTTTCCTTTGAAGTACAATATATAATTTGCTTTCTGCTGTTTTTCTCCGTAGAATATCTTGAACTTACAGAGCAATATCTTGAGGTCGTCCTCCAAATGTTGGAGTAATGAGCACATTTTGGAGTCACAATCTGTCAGGATTTTTAAAATTAAATTTAATAATATTAATATAGATAAATTAATTATATAATAGGACATACAATCTGACGCTAAGGCAGTGAGAAAGCTCAAACCATCCAAACGGAAAATATCAAAAAAGTTTCTTTAGAAAAAACAACTCTATCCCATGATTTATTCCGTTCACTTCTTTAGCTAAACGCGCATCAAAAAGGCTTTTACTGTTTACCCTCGAATTATTCATACAGAGAATACTCGGGCCCGCAATATACTTGGGCATTATAACATGTAATACCGAGCTTTGTCACAGTGTATTTCAAGGAGTATTTTTATTTTACTTTTGGCGATAGTATAAGGTAATAAAAGCAGTGTAGAACCGAATTGCTATTAAATATTTGCGGTTCCATAAACTCAACTATAGCAGCGATCATGTTACAACTATGTGTAATTCCGTTAATTATATTATCGTGCTAAAATGACAGCCGTCTTTTTTATTTGAGTTAGACTAAGACCGCAATAATTTTAGCGCCCTGATTAATAGCGTTAGGTTGAGATGTAGCCTAGTATTTCAAAATATCTCCATATGTTCAGTTCTATATGCAAAAAAACAGCTCACATTTATGATTTGGTTATAAATAAGACAAGATACTCGTGGACGGTTGCCAAATTGACTCGACCAACCTTATAAAGATAGGGTCGCCCCTAAATTGGGTCCGTAATTGGCTGTGTTTGATTGGCTTCCTCTATGTTTGCGGCTAATTTATGTTTGGAAGATTTTGATCAATGTTTGGATAAGATAATAATCTTCATGGTTCATACCATCACGTATGACAATCGTATCAATTACTATCAGAATAGTCTTCTTTTCCTATTTTAATATTATGTAGATAGTTTATTATTTTTTTTTCTGTTTCTAAAGTAGTTTTAGTAATCTATTCTTCAAGTACAATTTGTTATTAAATATTATTATTATATGCAGCCGTTCTTATTATGAATTGGTTACAATTTGGAAGTACTAGTTTTTATTGGAGTTTTTCGGTTTTCACTGTGACGCCAATATTGAAACTACTGCTAGTAGACCAAAGATGTGTTGAATTCTGTGTTTGTTTTTATTATTAATCGTTAGATTATTGTCTTAATATTAAAATTGATTAGCTGTACGAAGGTAAAGTGTTCTTGCAAAAAAATTGTATCACTTAAATTTGGATTATCTTTTATCTATTTTAATTTTTCTTGCTGAGTTAAATGTTAGAACCTAGACTGATTATGTAATTTTTCTAAAGAGATTTTCTAATAAGAATGATAAATACATTTCTTCCAATGATGCAGTAATTCCACCTTGTCTTAGGGTGTAATTTCACCTTCCATCTTGCGTGATGGTAGGATCCCCCCTTGGGATTTAGAGGCAGAAGTTCATTCATCGTTGTAGAGGCTCCGTCTAATCCTAGAGGGCTGGTTAGACAGAGAACATTGGTCACTTACCTTGGGCTAACGCAGGTGCTTTCAGGGCATGGAAAGTACCTGCGTCATATAGTCATAAGAGAACCGACAACTAGATGTCATCACTATAGTGGCGATGAGGACACGGTGCAACATACATAAGAGGAGTGCTCAGCTAGGAATGACCAACGCCGTGACCTCGTCGGAATAGTAGTAATATCCTCTCCCTTCCGGAGCTTCTAAAAGCTGGATTTGGAGAGGTCGTGGAATGCTGTTATCATCTTATGCGAAGACATCGTAACGCAGAAGAAAGCTGCAGAGAGGGAGCGATAAATAATATCTGACCTCCCGATCCACAGCGTCAAAACCAAAGACACAGGAGTGGCCTCCGTCATTACTTGACCTCAAGATGGTGCGCGCGATGTATCCGTGCGTCTCTTATTGGTGACGTTGAAGCATAAGCATACACTTAAGTAAACGTAAGTCCTAAGAAGTGACCAAGAAAGAAAATGCTTCATAAAGGAGCACAGTGGTGGTTTTAGCCGATAGGAGTCCGGCATAACCCTTCTGTCGCCCCCGCGGTGGAAGTGTATCCATGATGGATATCCACACAAATAAAAAAAAGGTGTATTAATTAAGTTTTCTACGCAGTTTTTAAAGTTTACGCCGTTGCTTATACTTATCAATAAAAAAAACTAAAACTGACTATTTGAACCATGGCTCTGATTTATGAAAAAGAAAACTCGGCACATTCTTACTTTCCAATGAGAGACAGGGCTAACTAAAGAATTATTTTACGCATTTTGTTATAAATTTCATAGCGCATAATTTAATAAAATAAGTGTTTTATACACAGATAATCCCTACTTAAAGATTTCAATCTCATAAAACGCCTAAAAGATTATCTCGAAACGGAAAACAGACGGATAACGAAATATAAAATTCACGTAATCAAATCAGATAGAGTTGGTTGGACTTAACGAGTATTTGCTTTTAGTCTGTTTATGCGAAGCTTTGAGAATGAGTTTGTGGGCTGGTTGATTATGGCTTTAGCAGGAATTGGAGTAACTGAAATTAGCTTATTCTTGCTGGCTAGATACTGTTATACATTTTGCTTTACGTACTTTAGTATCAACTCTTGATACTAAAGAAGTAAGTTATACATTCACAATTTTAAACTCCCATTATAAAATATTATAAATAATAAATAAAATATAATTTAATATATTGTCCCCACACGATTTCCTAGAGGTCATTGGTATCAATGAGGTGTCCAAGACATGTCGAGCTTTACATAATTGGGGGTGGTCAAACCACTATTTTCTTTATTTTATTTCTCATTTTTATTGGTTTAAAATATACTTTTAACTGCGGGAGTGACACACGTACGGACAGAGACAAATTGACGGGCATGACCAAACTATGGTTTCAACAAACGCGCCACCATCGCGTATTTATCATTAAGATAACGATTTTTATTTATATCATCTCTAAAAAAGAATTTGACATCAAATTATTGGACCCTCAATGTGATTTCAACCTGCATTTGTTACAAGACAGCTGCTGTCAAGAGTGGCCCTTACTCAAAAATGTTCCAGCGTAAAATGCGAAGTCAATTTCAATACCATTTACTCCACATGAATATCAAATTATTTAACTTACACAGCGGGGTTTTATCGCGATGTAGATCACTTAAATTCAATAAAAAAAAAATCTCTTATTCAGTGTTTTCAAAGCGAGTTACGTACTTTATTAAATGTACGTCGGTTACATAACGTGGAATCGACTCTCGGATATTATGGTATGGAACTCAGCCAAACGCAAATTTACCTTACTTTTGGTAGAAAAAGCTGTAATACGTAAATCGGACTTGGCTGGAGTTATTTTTCTATTTAAATACAGAGATTACTTTAATAAAAAGTCTAAGAGGTGTCCAGACACCCTATTTTAATAACTTTAGGACTTATGAGCCCCGAAGTTGGCTCATAAGTCCTAAAGTTATCATTGACAATACTTTGATCTTATTTTTGTTTGTAGTTCCTATCAAATGCTACTTTGTTTCATACGTGTGACCAGAATTCACACGTGTGGCCTAAACCACACAAATATTGCTACGTTTAAGATGATTTCCTAGATAAGAGATTTAAATAAAAGATGATAAAGGAAACCAAGTTGTACTCAATACCACCCATTGTAAAGAGACCGATACACGCAAGTGACACTCAGCAGTAGTAGTTAGTAAATTGTCTCACACTTTCTCTTTGTATGTAAGAGATGATTGGTCAGTATCAGTGTCTCGAGGACGAAACTATAGTTAATAGTTATCATCATCATCATTGGCAGCTTATAGTAACCCACTGCTGGTCATAAACTCAAACGCTACTTCATTGTGTTCTGGGCAAGGGCTTTTTGTGCCGCTATAAAGCAGGTTAAGTGGTGCTTAACCTTGACCAGTAAAATACATTTTTAAATTTCATGTGCAAAAGTTTCAAACTGTTACGAGAAGGTACGTGAGAAGCAAATGTTACGAAGCTCAGAGTGCCTTTTAGTAGCCAGCTCGCAGCTAAATGAATTTTTGGGTGTTCCCTGCATACCTAGTCGCGCAGGAAATATCCGTTGGCATGTCCGCATTCTGTTGACACCGCTCGCTCTTAACAAGAATTTTATTCTGACACTGTGTGAAGAATTCGCCAATTTTTTCGCCTTTCGCTTTAAAGTGCCACGAATTCTTCGTCATCGTGAAAGAATATGGTATGCAAAGTTATATGATGTCAGAGGTAAACTACCTTTTGTAGACATCATTAAACTTCAGTTTTATTTCCTAGGTTGTGAAACGAATGCACACATGATGATTTCAGAAACGCAATGTCATACAATACCGCGTTTTGACTGGAATACCACCGCTATTAAGTGTTCAAAAACCCTCTTCATTCAAAGCAATGCAAAAGAAGACGACATCCGTTTTGGTACTTACTGCCAAAGAGACGCTAACAATCTTGTGTAAAGAAACGGAAGTCTCTATACGAGTTTCCTGCATATCTTGGCGTTGAATGTGAATAAACCTCAGTGTATCTGTGTGCTTGTATCTCGGTCACATCACAACAACCTCGCAGCTCAGTCCGCCGTGAATAGAAAGCACCGAAGTTTTTGTGGCTCTTTGTCTTTAGCGTAGTGAGTAAAACTGGGTCTACCTTTATGGGGTGTGAGATTTCTTGATTGTGAAGTTGGTTTGGAATTGAGAAAAATATCCTCTTGTTTATAAAGAACTTGGTGGCGCGGCGGGATGCTGAGATGCAAAAGGTGTGGATTCGATTGTCGGTCCGGGATAAATGTTTGCATGTTCTGCAGATATTTGTTGGGTATTCTGGTACCATGATAGTAGTAGTACCCCCGATACAGAGAATCTGTGAATGAATGGATGAATGATATTTATTTGCAAGAATATAGGTATTTACATTCGTATTATTACATAAGGTACAGTTAGCTTCTATAAACTCGACATTTTGGTCGTGCAATTTTTTATATTGGAGTAGGTAGGTACCTATTTACAAATAAATGTATAAATTTTTAAATATGTCAAATTGATAATTATACTACATTTACTTACTAGAATTAATATAACTATTAATTTACCTATTAATGTCAGGCAAACTTAAAATTTAGATAGTCATTAATTTAATAAAAATTGTGGGGTCAGGACTATATCTGTGATTGTTGGGTATATGTTCTGAAATACTAAGGTAGGTACCTACAGGTAGTGTTTATTTTTTTAAACTATCGTAATCACGGTTCTTTATTGCGTTTACTTTTTTACCAGCGACGCAAGGAGTCCGTTTGCCATAAAATATGATTTATTACCATTAATCTTCAAAATTGCTTATACGATTGAAATGCGATTTTCATTCGATTTATATAACTTCAAAGATGGTTCTTTGATAGGTTTTATTACCATAAATCACTAGGGAATAGACGATGTAATAGAAGATGGAAAGATTGTCTGTGGTTTTAAAATGTTGGTCACAGGTTGATTAAAGCCTAATAAGTACCTACAGCTAAGTAGGTGCATATTGTACATAATATACTCATAGTAGAGATTATTATTGTAAGAGTATTATTGTAGAGGCTTTGTCATTAATTTAATAAAAATTGTGGGTCAGGACTATGTCTGTGATTGTTGGGTACATTTTCTGCTGCAATCAAATATTAAGGTAAGTAGGTACCAACAGGTAGTGTTTATTTTTTTATTCATTGTGCTTTGCCAAACATGATTAATTTGTGATCTAAATCTATTCTATGGTATAATTTAGATTCTTCACTTCACTCTAGTCTAGACCTAGTGATACATTGTACCTGGTCGTGGAAACAAAAAAAGGTAGTACATACTTCTTATGCATCATTTAATTTAATCGCGTATTTGTGGCAGGGATTAGATAAGGACCTTAGTAAAATAATATTTTTATTATTTGCTTGTAGTTATCAAAGCGATGTGTTGGCCGAGAAGCAAATGCATCTTAATAAAATAATCCTAATCAAAGAGAAGCACAGGAAAGAAAATCCAATTATATTCCATAATGAGAGTAATTTGTATGAGCTATCGATGGATCATGCCTTTGGTATGAACATCTACAAAATGCATTATAGTGAGTAGTGATCAAATCCGTAATAATTTTATTGATTGTTTGCTTTTTAGATTCCGCGTTGAGTTAAAATGCTTGTTCCTGCTGCACCCTGGGTTTAGAATTTTTTATGTTTTATTGGCTTAAACATAAAAGCTAGATCAACGATCGTAAAACTAGTTAATGAACTAGTTTTTCGTTCTACTGAAATAGGTACTGACAAACTCTTTCCCAAACGCATCCATACATGAATATGGTATTTTTTTTGTATAATAATCTGTTATGAAAAGAGCGCACTAGACATTATTCATTTCTATTGTAGAAAGGAATAATGTCTAGTACGCTTTTTATTCCTCTAAGGTTTGGCCTCAGCTCCCAGCTAACAATTTTCCGCGTTGTCAGCTGATCCATTGGAAGAATAGAGTAGTAAAGTAATATTCAATCCAATTGTTCAAAATTCGAACCAAAGAAACTTAACGAGTAAGCCTTTTTTTTTGCAAGATTAGTACTTTTGCTGTCGGCTTGCTGCTGGAGTGGAAAATGCTCATTTCAAGTAAGAGTCATCCTTAAGAAACCAAATCTCGTCCATTACAAGATATTTCAAAACCCAAATTTTAAATATAACAAAGTTTTGTTATGCTCGTACATACAAAAATAAATTTCTTGATTCTTGTTTTCGATTGCGTATTGGAGCGCCTCCTATATTGATGTGTGCCAATATTATCTATCAAAGAACCAAAAAACTCTTTATCAGTTATCTATTGCAGCATGACCTAGAGATGTGTAGATCCATAAAATTAAACATATCCGAAGATTCTGATTTCTCTACCTTAAAAAAACTGTATTGAATTTGGTCCATATGGCGCTTGGGAGCTGCGATATTACAATTCTACTACTATTATAAACGCGAAATTTTAAGTAAGACATAAATACAAGAAAAGAGACAACAGAATCACAATGGCTTATTCCACAAATCCCCTGCGACAATCCCCTGCGAAGGGGATTTGTGGACAAGAGTTCCAGAAATCCCCTGATCCATTTATTTACACTGTAATAAAAAAAACAATACGAAATCGGTTATTAGTCTTTATTTTTTATACATAGGTATATAATCATTAACATGCCTCTTTTTTACTCACATAAATATATTTTTTTTTATCAATTTACACCAGTTTAGAAATAAAGTATCTCATATATTTACAATACTTCTCAAATTCTTCGGTACCGGAAATGTATTTTAATGAGCTTTGTCAGATAAGTGCATGTGTTTAGGAGGGTATATTTTTAGGTAATTAATCGTACTTTACTTAAACCGTTTCGTTACCTACCTTCCTGATATCAATTTCAATGATATCGGCAATTCAATTACTGGAACCAATACTTATACAGGATGGTTCAAGAAACATGACCAAAAATACAGATATATAACCTCATATTCTACGGCTTTGGCTAATAATAATCAAGTATTTATTTATTAAGCATCTCATGTATTATGGTATCCTAATGACATGTATTTCGGCAGATAAGATTAAAATAAAGTGTCATAATAATATAGTCAGTTTGACAAATTGTCTGTGATTATAGAACTTATTTATGGGAGAATTATTGTGAATTTATTTTCTGAGATATTTTAATGTATATTAGATTTTGTTTAGTATTGTAAATATATGAGAGAATTTATTTCTACACTTGTGTAAATCGATTAATAAAAGTATTTATGTGAGTTACTAAGTGGCATCGTTAATTATTATATACCTTTGTATAAAAAATAAAGACTTAGTATAATATGTATTTAGTATATGTTTTTTTTATTATTACAGTGTAAATAAATGATACAGGGGATTTCTGGAATTCTTGTCCACAAATCCCCTTAGCTTCCCCTTTGTGTACCGGAAGAGGATTTCTGGACAAACAGTCCATAAATCCCCTTCGCCGGGGATTGTCGCAGGGGATTTGTGGAATAACCCAATCACAATTGCTTCTAACTGAGAACACTCCTTTTTTGCTTCGGAGGTAACAAAATGTTTCGTTAATTAGTCATTATTTTCGTATATTCAGTTTTGAAATTAATTTCAGTGCTACCGAATATTCATGTTATTTCCATAACCACATACCGACAGGCATGCTTGTTGGAAATCAGATACGAGTACAAACGTATCATGTTTCAATTTATACATCGTGGTTAGTTTGCAAATTAATCATGGACTAGTCAGCTGTAGGTAATATTGAACATCATTAACAATACGATACCTACCTGTATATTCCACATCTGCTAGCTCAATGGCTGATACTATCGTCAAACCATTGTATTTCTACCCATTACGTCATGAGCCGATTTCTGCGTTTTATAAATGTACTTGCAGAAGTGAAAAGGTTTTTTTTACAAATTCCATAGAAAATTACTCACATGAAGTTGTTTGTTATGTAAAACAGGTAGTAAATATAAGTTTATGAGCAACTACGGAACCCTACATGCGATAATTAACTTATCTACTCGTCAATACGAAATAAAAGGAGCATGAACCTAACTTACACAGAACCTCTCATATTTAAGTCACGGCCTACGTTGCATCTGTAAATACTGAACAGTTGGCGTACCTATACTACAGATATTATTATACGTATTAGATTACGTATAATAATATCTGTATATTAGATTATATTAGATTATGTTTTAATAAATTATTCGCCTAGATAAAAAAAAAATACGGCGTCATTACCATTGTTTTTTGTCAGTAGTTTTTAAATTCTTCACATTAAAACTCACTTGTTTATATATTTAAACCTTAATTAAACAAGGCTTATAATGTGCACCAACATTTTTCATATAATAATATATATGCATATATTTGATAAATATGCATCTAAAGCCTGGCTTTGGGATCTCTCCTGTATTGTGTATCTATTTATATCACTAGGTACCTAAGATGTGCTATGTTCGTAAAATTGTGTGTAAAATAAAATATTTCCTTCTTCACCAGACGTTCTTTGTGAGTGATTACTCACAATGGCTGTTATAGTATAGGTAAGTATACCTATTTCATCATTATCATCAGGCTGTACAAATCTTGTGCTGGACACAAGCCTTTAAGAACGGTCCAGCCTCCATCCACCGACTTCCCATCCATCGGATCCAACTTTAACTATCCAACAAGGTATAGAAAGAAGAAAGAAAAACATTTATTTAGCACGACATAAAAAAAAATACAACAAAGTTAGAATATGTTTTGAAAATAAATTAAAACGTTAGAATAGCCTATTTAAAAGTATAATTGAAACAGAAATGCCCCAAGCACCTTACTATTCCATCTTCATAGACAGTTCAATGTCGCACCAAAAAGGTAACAGTTCAGCATAATGCTTTGTAGGTGGCTACCTACTTAGCGCTGGTATTCTGCTGACACTGCGCAGTGACGTCACAGCAAACATAGTGTATATTCTTTCTTACAGTAATTTCTATCGTCTATTGATATGAACAACATAAGGGGCATAATTGCCCAACAACATAATTGCTGACTAAATAGTCTAAAAAACTAAAAAGTCTCATTTATATAAAATTGTTTTGGTATGGTCTTCATGTCATAGAATTAGAAATTGTCGTAGTTTGGTATATCATTTTAATACGGCTTACGGTTTTAGCAGTTATCTCTTTCTGGTTGACGTTTTATTTACCATTTAGAGGTCACTTATTCTAAAATAGTATAGTTCCATTAAATTGGACCGCAATGCGAGCATTATTACTACGAGAAAAAGATACAATGGTTGCCCTTGTTGTCTCTGATAAAAAAAATATTAAGAGCAAAATCATTCGCCTGGAAAATCAATCCACTATGGTTAAATATTATTTTCAGCATGTTTACACGGCTCGTACAGAATACGCACCAATATTTGTTTTTTCCACGTAAAAGTTATACTTAATCAGGAGATGGGTTCCAACAATGGGTGCATTGAATGGCTGTGTAAATTTACCGTCGCTCTAAGTATGATATAGAGCCACTCAAGGAGACACATTTACTGAGCTCTCGTGTACCCTCTAATAAAGTAGCCAATACGTACCTATCTGCTATATAAACCTTTATGTAGGAAGTCACTTGGAGAGTCTTGGCAGCGTCTTGCTCTAATTTGTGTTATTACATGAACCATGACCCCTCCATTTGAGAAGGTACTCAAGTTAATAGATTCTGCAAAATTAGTTTAACGTTTTGAACTTACTAAATATCCAAAATACTTGTTCAAATTTCGCACCGCGTCGGCGTCGCACCGGACTATATGTTACGAAGCTTTTTAAGTCGATTTAGGTCAAAAAGTAGAAAGCGAAACAAGCCATTTATGAAAGTATATTTAAAAAAAAAAAGTTTTTACCAGTTCATTGGACCAATCATAATTATAGCTATCATGGCGTTTTCAGTATTAAATCTGTATTTGTTTTATTTCTTACTTTCTAATGACTTTTGTAAATAAAGTGCCTATTTAAGTGTGTAACCTTTCTAGGTACTACTAAGCAAGTATTATGTCATAGGAGACCGCTTGTCGTTATAATGAGAAAATGTAATTAATTATTAATCAACTCGGTTTGTTAAAAATTAAAATGAATTAAACAACACTGGTAAATTCTCCTCGGTGTATTTCGACGACCTCTGTGGCGCAGTGGGCGAAGGCTCGCCTGAGACGCAGAAGGTTGCGGGTTCGATTCCCGCTGCGGGACAAATGTTTGTAATGTTTGTCTGAAGTCTGGGTGTTTTCTATGTATGTATTTACAAAAAATAAGTATATAAATAATATATCAGTTATGTAGTTCCCATAATACAAGCTCTGCTTAGTTTGGGGCTAGATGATGCTGTGTGAAAAATGTCCAGCATTATTAATTTATTTATTATTATTAATATATGTATTTACTTATATGTATTCCTCATGTTGAATTTAATCTGATAAATGCTCAGTGTATAATAATATATTCTATAAGGTTAATTGTCTTTGTTGTAATGATCACCTGAAAAGGTTTTTATAATAGGTTTTAGGGAGTATCTAATACTTATAAAAGATTCAAAATTCTTTGGAGAAAAGATTGTCAAAGTACTTTCATTTGTTTTACTTATAGTACCTACGCATTTTAAGTAATGTCAATACCTATTTTATATCTCAATACTTATTTACCCTCTTCGCGACTTCATCCCTTCTCTGAATGAAAATAAAACTGAAATGAGAGTCGTTTGAAAACGATTAAAAGTTTCTCAATAAAAATAAATTATTTAAATAGCTTCTTCAGTCTTCTTGCTATGCCATTATAAGTTGATTAGATACTTAGAATAGTACTTTGTGTATAATATTTTGGTATCTACTATAATAGACACCTAATAATAATAATTATTTTGCCTTTGGTAACCGAACCTGGTCTATTGCAGAGTAAAGATTTAGAGATTACTTATTTATTACGTGTAAGGTAGTCAAAAATGTTTGACTCAGCACCATACAGTTATGCACGTAACATAATTTAATTATCCAATAAATATAACTATCGAAATTTGTTACATACCAGCATCTAGGTCTTGGAGATACTTAAAGCGCTGCTATAAACTTTAAGATCGATCAGTCGTGTAAAACAGCAATCTCGTAAACTTTAAGCCCTATCCCACTTTATGTCTCTTCTTTCCTTAGATTGATAGATGCGCTTTACTTCAATCATAAAATGGAATTTACAATCTAGATTCTTCCAGAATTTATGAAGATAAGATCCCAAGAATGAATAACTTTCTTGTCTTTTATATAAAAAGCATAAGACGTGCAGTTACCCAACTGAGTTTTATTTGTTTGTTGGTCATTTTGGATGATTATTCTTCTATGCAGAGTTAATTCAAGTTAATTTAAAAGTTAAATAAAAATATATTTATTGATATTTTATTTGACGGAGCAAATAAAATTACATTTATTTGCAAGCTCCAAGGTGGGTTTTAAAAAGGGTGACGTCAGCATTGCTACCTTCACCAGAATGCTGGTCGCTCATAGTTGACGACGAAAGTAAACTCCAGAAGAAGTTCTTCTAATTTAGTTTTGGTTGTACAGAGGCTTTAGAAGTCTGCACGGTCCGACAGTTTTAACATGTTAAAGCTACCTGCAAGCATTATTAATTTTAATTTAATTAGGGTTTTGAAGGTAAACATGGTCAAAATAACTTGATTACGTAATTAAGTAATTACCTAATTATTATTTGATTTGATTACAACAATCAAATAATAATTAGCTATTAATAATTTATTTTACATAGTAATTTGACAATCAAAGTGATGATTCGTAGTACTCGTGGTTCTGCACCGATGACTCATTGTAGAATCACAATAACGCCTTTATTTTTAGAAATATTTAGAAGTTAGATATAAGAACGACGTATGGAGTTCTCAAATAAACATAATTAATTTTAACTTATATCAGCTGGCTCTTATCTCCGTCAACGCATTAGCATTGCTATTCTGTATGGCAATGCCGCCAGTCTTTTGGGAACGCTTCCGTCTGGTAGTGATTTGGATCAGTTCAGCTATCCATAGATCGTTTGCAACGGTCTTTAGATAGCTAATAGCTCTTTCAAGATCTAAGTAAATTCTAGTTGGTATTTACTGTTAATGTATAAATAATAGTGCCGCATTCTTAGCTTTCTCACACATTACTTATTCTACAATTTGAATCGTAACATAGGCAGATACGATCGTAGCACTGGGTATAATAAAACTTACTAATTTAAATTCTATGTAAAAAATCGCAAACATTTTTTTTATATATAGCTTTACTGGTAATTCACCCTAGTCCTGTCATACCAATTTAACCATAATATATTGGAGTTTGCAAAAGTAGGCCCTATATAAAATTACATATACTTTAGCCAATTTCTATAGACGGTCTGATTGTTGAACTGAAAGATTTCGTGGAAATACTTTTTCTGTTGTTAAAATATTAATTTTTATTTTGCGGCACAGCTTGAACCATCCATCATTATCGGTGCCCACCCGATCTGTGTGCCAATTTTGCGTATATACGGACACTGAAAATGATAACTTATGATAAATTTATTACAGAGTCAATCATCATAATCTGGCCAAGTCACATCAACTGAATGATAAAACGGAATGAGGAAAAGCAGGATATTACCACCCACCTCGCAGGCGCATCATTTTTCTAAGCTGTCGTCAAAATAAAATGGCTGTGTAATAAAAAGAAAGACTTGCACCAGAGCGCGCACGGTTATTATACGACATATTTAAAAAGTACCCTATGAGATCAGCCATGTTCAAGAAATGTTACCACCGTTACTCACCGTTATGTACTTGAAATTCCAATCTCTATAGATATTTATCTGTTTCCGTTTTTATGGATATAGATTTCTATATCTATTTATAGATCTCGGTTGGATAGCGTCCTTTACGTGACCTATAGACTCTGACCTCATCAGAGATGACCACTACTATACCTACGAATTTACTTAACCAACTAGATCCAAGTCTAATCGTACAGAAAATGAAAGTTTTTCTCGACGAGACATTTAGTGCAAGTGAGGCGCCGGTGTCGTTCAATCGATGAAAATATGGACATTGGTGTGTGGTTTATTCATCGTAAATATTCTGTTGTAAGTAATGGATGGCAAAGCAAATCACCGCTGATTACTAAAACGCTAGGTATTCAAGTTTAACGTTTAACAACAGTACAAATACAAGGATAATTACAAAAAAAAACATCTTCATTGCGCCATCTCTGTCTAACTCTACTTATATCTTGAGAAGGTCGTTTTTTGAAGTCAGTTTCATGAATTGATCCTCTCTATACCTTTGTAGGTTCCGGAAAGCCGTTTTTAGAAGTTTAAATATACATATAATTCTAAAAACCATGTTATTAAAGTCCAAGTCGAATTAATGTCCAATATTAAATCTAATGTTCGGCAAGAACCAATTTTATTTAACATTCCCATGTTCGATATGAAACTGGAATTTCACGCTTGTAACAGAAGTGTGGGTGGCATGGTCGACGAGTCCCAACTTCCGCCTACTCACGGCACAGATATGTATCGCGCATTTGTCTCCTATTCCTCCTCTGGCAACGACCCAAGCCTAGGTCCGTACCTAAGTGGTGTTCTTGCTAGTTGGTCCATACTTACTTTTACAGGCTACTATCGTCGAGCGCAGAAGGCGCTCAGCCTTCTGCGCTTGACGATAGTATGGTGACACTGACCAAGACTATCTACGGCCCTGCAGCATTAAAACCTATTCAGAATAATCGTTCCAATAGTGTAAGAAAGAATGTAGAAATAAATATTCGGCTGATAATATTGGTGATCTTGAATTATAAACCATAAAACCTGCTTTACCCAGTTTTTATTGTGATAACGATCATAAAACGTCACACACACCACTATAAGCTGGTTTTTAATTCGGTTTTAAAAAATAAACAGAAAATACATTTCTTGACCTCATAACATTAATACAACATACCTAAAATACATAAACACAAATACAGATAAGTTTGACCATTTGAAATTATAAACATAAAAATATTTGTTGTGTGGGGTCAAAAGTATCTCAGCTTTAAGCTGCACCAAACCTATGAACGGTGCAGCGCTGGTTTTTGAAACCAACGAAAGCCAGCGGATTTACGTCCAATGAAGTTGGACGTAAAGCCGCTGAAAGGCCAACCTTTAATCGGATGGCCCCAGGGCCAAACCAAGAGACACGGGCGTAGTTGCTCTAAGCTTGAAAAAGAGCTCAAGCTCGCTTCTTACCCGCACTTCCGAACTGGTTGAAGTGTAGAAGACCGATGATGTTGATGATGATGGAACCGAATTAAAAAATCAGAGTATTTAGATATAAGAAAACTACTCTTTTATTTTTACTTATCCTTTTTTTTACCTACCAAAGTAATTTAACGGTAATGAGATAACACAATAAAATAAAAAATAGAGCAGCCATCCAACGTGTCCCACGGCCATGCTAAATGGCCATGTTTTATGTAATCAAGACTTTCCTTTGTTTTTTAAAGTAATTAAAGAACTGTATTCAAAGATATAAAAAAAAACCGCTTGCCTAAGCCGGGATCGAACCCGCTATACGAGATAAAAAAAACATTATGTATTTTTCTAATTCCGATCGAAAGGGACAAGGGTACATTATTTGTCAATAACATAGTATCTCAAATTAAAAAAGCACCAAGAAAAATCAAATAAGACACAGAAACTGAGTAAACAACATATAACAACATAAATATACAACGATCTATTAGTTAATAATTATAGTTCACTTGATGTTTTAAATAATAATATGTTCAAGTTAAGGAAATCTTAGCTGCTCTTGCAAAAGAGTAGCTTGCACTTATGTATTATTTCATATATAGCTACTATATATATAGCTACTTACCTGGTATAGTTTTATATTCTGCTGTGTTAAATATAAGTATGATGTGTACACATGTTTTGGAATATTGTCTAGATCTAAATTTTTGTTTTTAATTTATTCTATTTTTGTGTTTGACTGTATTCTGTTTTGTGTGCCATATTAAATAAATAAATAAAAAATATTTTTATAATATGGGAACTTTAAGCTATTAACAACTTGCCGCTGCCCACGGCTTCGCCCGCATGGTACCTGGATAAATACAAGTACAAGTTCACAGTAATATAGCTTATACATCAGTATAGCCAGTGTGTTATTCTGATGTATAAGCTATATTATTGTGAAGTAGTCCGTTCAGTAGTTTTTGCGTGATAGTAACAAACATCCATCCATTCTCAGGAACTTTCGTGTTTATAATAATAGTAGGATGTACATTTCATCCACATGCAAGTTATATGCCGAGAACAAAACTGAAAGCCCTTATTTATGAAACAGAAGATAGCTTGCGATTTTATCTGAAAAAGAGCATACAAACTATTTTTTACAAAAGTTATAGCTACACGTATAAGCTGGTGAGTTTACAACAATGATTTGATTAAAAGTCTTTAAACCTTTTGCTTGTATTAAGTCTATTCGTCCGCTCGCATGTCTCAATGATACTTTACGTGCGAGTGAGTTTGTGTGCGCATTCATTATGAATACTCTGAATGGTTTAATGGCTTCTATAGTCAATGTCTGGCTTAAATAGGGACAGCAAGGTAACTCCCACTTAATTCAAATAATTCTGTTACGCGCGCGGCTGGCTAAGCTAGGGTATAATATGGTGGCGCCATCTAGTAACAGGTAACGGCACTACATAATAAGAGAATAAGAGTCTAGTAAGAGACTGCATATAAGTTGGAAAACAGTAGATCCTATCGGGTTGATAGGATTCCTTCGTCTGAAGTACAATTTTTTTACTTAAATTAAATTATACTTAATCGTACTATAAAATTGAAGAACACGCGGAGAAATTCGGTTTTCTCTATAAAAGGTTTTTCATATTTTTGAGTTTTTTTATATGATCGTAGCGTAGGCCACAGACTACGGCGTAGATAGTCTACGAGCTCTACGAGCACATAAATACTGCCTAGTCGCAGCATCTACTCATACTCTACACAGTCATATTATATGCTGCACAAAACAAAAAGGCAGCTGTCAAGATGGCAGCTGGGAGGCTGGAATGGACATCTTCTTATGGCAAACTTAAATATTGGCTTCTGTCGTTATGGGTAATAAAGCTGGGATGTGGTGTTTACAAGCTATGTCCGGTGCCGTTCCAGTGAGTGGCAGCGGCAAGCGAAGCTGTAGGGTATGCGACTGCCTAAATATCCATGTACGATAATCGGATTGAGGCTTTGTCTTGATGTTAATGGTTTATTCATAGCAATTATACAAGAACGAATTAAAAATGGCGGTAGGATTGTTTAGATTTTAGAGAGAGTTTAGATTTTAACAAGTATTTAGTTTTATTTGAATATAATAAATTTGAGTATGAAATGATAATAGAACATGTGAAACTAAGACATGGTACTCATTAAAGTAAATAGATACCAATTAGGCAGGCGTCTGCTTATAATAACCACAAAGGATGAAGTAATCCGCATAACTACTAACTATCGATGTCAGAAATTACAGATCAGATAACGTAAATCAATTATCTATTAAATTACAATACTCACAGATTTAACCAAATATCGTACATCATTATTATTTCAAAGTACGCCTGTCTCCACATGCGATTGATAATGACAGTGGCTCATGAATAAATTAGATATCGTGTGAGAGCCTCTGAACACTTGTACGTCAAACTGAAATTTTGTTTCACACGAAACTGACGGTAAAACATTATTTGTAGGTTTTTCCAAAGATTTTCGAATAAAACAATCATTTAGTAGGTATCTTCATTTATGAGTTCCGAGTTATGGTATAATATCCGATATAAAGCATCGCGAATAACTACTAAAACAAATGCTGCCCTAACACTTCATGATTTAAGCTACCATTATTGTCTACCAGGATATAACAATTCACAAAACCACTCTAGGAGTTGGAAAAAAACCACTTCCTCATACGTTTATATGACATATGAAGTGAAAAAATTACCACTAGCTCCTGAAACATTAAGACGCGTATTATCAATACTACTAGGTATATAGCAGTGAGAGAAATTAATTAATTATTGATAAGATGATTGTCATGGTTGATAATTAGAAATCGCACTATGAGGACAGGGCAGAACTCAAGTACCTAATTCCTGTCATATTATACCTATAAAATTATATTAAATGTCGTTATTAGTATTGTCATCACCAAATTATAGCACGTAGTAGACACTCGCCCGTGCGAGTATCTACCTGCAGCTCATATCTCCACGGAGCGTCCCGTCGTACCGGTAGACGGAACCGTCTTATGGTGCTGTGGAATATGATTGTCAAAGTACTTTCATTTGTTTTACTTATAGTACCTACGCATTTTAAGTAATGTCAATACCTATTTTATATCTCAATACTTATTTACCCTCTTCGCGACTTCATCCCTTCTCTGAATGAAAATAAAACTGAAATGAGAGTCGTTTGAAAACGATTAAAAGTTTCTCAATAAAAATAAATTATTTAAATAGCTTCTTCAGTCTTCTTGCTATGCCATTATAAGTTGATTAGATACTTAGAATAGTACTTTGTGTATAATATTTTGGTATCTACTATAATAGACACCTAATAATAATAATTATTTGCCTTTGGTAACCGAACCTGGTCTATTGCAGAGTAAAGATTTAGAGATTACTTATTTATTACGTGTAAGGTAGTCAAAAATGTTTGACTCAGCACCATACAGTTATGCACGTAACATAATTTAATTATCCAATAAATATAACTATCGAAATTTGTTACATACCATCATCTAGGTCTTGGAGATACTTAAAGCGCTGCTATAAACTTTAAGATCGATCAGTCGTGTAAAACAGCAAACTCGTAAACTTTAAGCCCTATCCCACTTTATGTCTCTTCTTTCCTTAGATTGATAGATGCGCTTTACTTCAATCATAAAATGGAATTTACAATCTAGATTCTTCCAGAATTTATGAAGATAAGATCCCAAGAATGAATAACTTTCTTGTCTTTTATATAAAAAGCATAAGACGTGCAGTTACCCAACTGAGTTTTATTTGTTTGTTGGTCATTTTGGATGATTATTCTTCTATGCAGAGTTAATTCAAGTTAATTTAACCCGCCAACGGTGACGTCGATTTGACTTACATATTCGGTGACCCCGGTCCCACGCACCGGGGTTTTCAATGGAAGATTTTTCAAAATCTTTTATTTACTAACCATGTTTTTTGTTAGTTATAAATTATTTGATATTAAAACAACGATATTTCATTAATCACTGCCTCGTTTATATATTTTTATTATGATTAGACAACTTCACATATAACCTATAAAATTTGTTAGTTTTTAAACATAGCTTTTAAAAAAAATAAAAACACTTTATATGCTACATATTTTTGAAATAAGGTAAGTCTTTTCAGTTTCTAGACTCTAGGAACTTACTTATAATAAACAAAAAATAGCAAACTATAAACATAAAATATTTTTTTTAAATTTCGTTAAAATTTGAAATTTTTACGAAAATTCGCACCAAAACGATCTACCACGTCAACGCCGCCCTTGGTGTCATTGTAGCTCAAATTATATCGGGCTTTTGAGTTTTTGCATCGACTTTAGCACATTGCACTATGATAGTGCAATGTGCTAATCAGGAGAACGTTTTTACTTGCTTTTCGAACATGTGAAACCAAAACCATGTCGCGAAAACCAAACATAATTGATTTCACAGTTCGACCACGCAATATGTTGAAGTCAGGGGGAATTTCTTTCTTGTTCTTCCGAATTGTTCCAACTGTGGTGAAACCTTTTTCCTTTAAATAAAACAATAACAAAGGTCGGTAAAAATGTACATAAACCAGTCAAAAAACGAATAATCAATAATTCAACCCTGCCTATTTTACTTACATATTCGGTGACCCCGGTCTACCGCACCGGGTTGACACCAACACTCAGGAACTTGCGCCCGCACCGACGTCGTGGGGTGAACTGACGGTGGGGGAGGGGAAATGAGGCAGCTACTCGAAATCACAACGAAAATCGTTGGCGAGGGAAAAAGTTATTCGAATTTTTCAAGTCACCCGGTCTCACAGACATATAGGTCACCGTTCCCGGGTTAAAAGTTAAATAAAAATATATTTATTGATATTTTATTTGACGGAGCAAATAAAATTACATTTATTTGCAAGCTCCAAGGTGGGTTTTAAAAAGGGTGACGTCAGCATTGCTACCTTCACCAGAATGCTGGTCGCTCATAGTTGACGACGAAAGTAAACTCCAGAAGAAGTTCTTCTAATTTAGTTTTGGTTGTACAGAGGCTTTAGAAGTCTGCACGGTCCGACAGTTTTAACATGTTAAAGCTACCTGCAAGCATTATTAATTTTAATTTAATTAGGGTTTTGAAGGTAAACATGGTCAAAATAACTTGATTACGTAATTAAGTAATTACCTAATTATTATTTGATTTGATTACAACAATCAAATAATAATTAGCTATTAATAATTTATTTTACATAGTAATTTGACAATCAAAGTGATGATTCGTAGTACTCGTGGTTCTGCACCGATGACTCATTGTAGAATCACAATAACGCCTTTATTTTTAGAAATATTTAGAAGTTAGATATAAGAACGACGTATGGAGTTCTCAAATAAACATAATTAATTTTAACTTATATCAGCTGGCTCTTATCTCCGTCAACGCATTAGCATTGCTATTCTGTATGGCAATGCCGCCAGTCTTTTGGGAACGCTTCCGTCTGGTAGTGATTTGGATCAGTTCAGCTATCCATAGATCGTTTGCAACGGTCTTTAGATAGCTAATAGCTCTTTCAAGATCTAAGTAAATTCTAGTTGGTATTTACTGTTAATGTATAAATAATAGTGCCGCATTCTTAGCTTTCTCACACATTACTTATTCTACAATTTGAATCGTAACATAGGCAGATACGATCGTAGCACTGGGTATAATAAAACTTACTAATTTAAATTCTATGTAAAAAATCGCAAACATTTTTTTTATATATAGCTTTACTGGTAATTCACCCTAGTCCTGTCATACCAATTTAACCATAATATATTGGAGTTTGCAAAAGTAGGCCCTATATAAAATTACATATACTTTAGCCAATTTCTATAGACGGTCTGATTGTTGAACTGAAAGATTTCGTGGAAATACTTTTTCTGTTGTTAAAATATTAATTTTTATTTTGCGGCACAGCTTGAACCATCCATCATTATCGGTGCCCACCCGATCTGTGTGCCAATTTTGCGTATATACGGACACTGAAAATGATAACTTATGATAAATTTATTACAGAGTCAATCATCATAATCTGGCCAAGTCACATCAACCTTTGTAGGTTCCGGAAAGCCGTTTTTAGAAGTTTAAATATACATATAATTCTAAAAACCATGTTATTAAAGTCCAAGTCGAATTAATGTCCAATATTAAATCTAATGTTCGGCAAGAACCAATTTTATTTAACATTCCCATGTTCGATATGAAACTGGAATTTCACGCTTGTAACAGAAGTGTGGGTGGCATGGTCGACGAGTCCCAACTTCCGCCTACTCACGGCACAGATATGTATCGCGCATTTGTCTCCTATTCCTCCTCTGGCAACGACCCAAGCCTAGGTCCGTACCTAAGTGGTGTTCTTGCTAGTTGGTCCATACTTACTTTTACAGGCTACTATCGTCGAGCGCAGAAGGCGCTCAGCCTTCTGCGCTTGACGATAGTATGGTGACACTGACCAAGACTATCTACGGCCCTGCAGCATTAAAACCTATTCAGAATAATCGTTCCAATAGTGTAAGAAAGAATGTAGAAATAAATATTCGGCTGATAATATTGGTGATCTTGAATTATAAACCATAAAACCTGCTTTACCAAGTTGTTATTGTGATAACGATCATAAAACGTCACACACACCACTATAAGCTGGTTTTTAATTCGGTTTTAAAAAATAAACAGAAAATACATTTCTTGACCTCATAACATTAATACAACATACCTAAAATACATAAACACAAATACAGATAAGTTTGACCATTTGAAATTATAAACATAAAAATATTTGTTGTGTGGGGTCAAAAGTATCTCAGCTTTAAGCTGCACCAAACCTATGAACGGTGCAGCGCTGGTTTTTGAAACCAACGAAAGCCAGCGGATTTACGTCCAATGAAGTTGGACGTAAAGCCGCTGAAAGGCCAACCTTTAATCGGATGGCCCCAGGGCCAAACCAAGAGACACGGGCGTAGTTGCTCTAAGCTTGAAAAAGAGCTCAAGCTCGCTTCTTACCCGCACTTCCGAACTGGTTGAAGTGTAGAAGACCGATGATGTTGATGATGATGGAACCGAATTAAAAAATCAGAGTATTTAGATATAAGAAAACTACTCTTTTATTTTTACTTATCCTTTTTTTTACCTACCAAAGTAATTTAACGGTAATGAGATAACACAATAAAATAAAAAATAGAGCAGCCATCCAACGTGTCCCACGGCCATGCTAAATGGCCATGTTTTATGTAATCAAGACTTTCCTTTGTTTTTTAAAGTAATTAAAGAACTGTATTCAAAGATATAAAAAAAAACCGCTTGCCTAAGCCGGGATCGAACCCGCTATACGAGATAAAAAAAACATTATGTATTTTTCTAATTCCGATCGAAAGGGACAAGGGTACATTATTTGTCAATAACATAGTATCTCAAATTAAAAGAGCACCAAGAAAAATCAAATAAGACACAGAAACTGAGTAAACAACATATAACAACATAAATATACAACGATCTATTAGTTAATAATTATAGTTCACTTGATGTTTTAAATAATAATATGTTCAAGTTAAGGAAATCTTAGCTGCTCTTGCAAAAGAGTAGCTTGCACTTATGTATTATTTCATATATAGCTACTATATATATAGCTACTTACCTGGTATAGTTTTATATTCTGCTGTGTTAAATATAAGTATGATGTGTACACATGTTTTGGAATATTGTCTAGATCTAAATTTTTGTTTTTAATTTATTCTATTTTTGTGTTTGACTGTATTCTGTTTTGTGTGCCATATTAAATAAATAAATAAAAAATATTTTTATAATATGGGAACTTTAAGCTATTAACAACTTGCCGCTGCCCACGGCTTCGCCCGCATGGTACCTGGATAAATACAAGTACAAGTTCACAGTAATATAGCTTATACATCAGTATAGCCAGTGTGTTATTCTGATGTATAAGCTATATTATTGTGAAGTAGTCCGTTCAGTAGTTTTTGCGTGATAGTAACAAACATCCATCCATTCTCAGGAACTTTCGTGTTTATAATAATAGTAGGATGTACATTTCATCCACATGCAAGTTATATGCCGAGAACAAAACTGAAAGCCCTTATTTATGAAACAGAAGATAGCTTGCGATTTTATCTGAAAAAGAGCATACAAACGATTTTTTACAAAAGTTATAGCTACACGTATAAGCTGGTGAGTTTACAACAATGATTTGATTAAAAGTCTTTAAACCTTTTGCTTGTATTAAGTCTATTCGTCCGCTCGCATGTCTCAATGATACTTTACGTGCGAGTGAGTTTGTGTGCGCATTCATTATGAATACTCTGAATGGTTTAATGGCTTCTATAGTCAATGTCTGGCTTAAATAGGGACAGCAAGGTAACTCCCACTTAATTCAAATAATTCTGTTACGCGCGCGGCTGGCTAAGCTAGGGTATAATATGGTGGCGCCATCTAGTAACAGGTAACGGCACTACATAATAAGAGAATAAGAGTCTAGTAAGAGACTGCATATAAGTTGGAAAACAGTAGATCCTATCGGGTTGATAGGATTCCTTCGTCTGAAGTACAATTTTTTTACTTAAATTAAATTATACTTAATCGTACTATAAAATTGAAGAACACGCGGAGAAATTCGGTTTTCTCTATAAAAGGTTTTTCATATTTTTGAGTTTTTTTATATGATCGTAGCGTAGGCCACAGACTACGGCGTAGATAGTCTACGAGCTCTACGAGCACATAAATACTGCCTAGTCGCAGCATCTACTCATACTCTACACAGTCATATTATATGCTGCACAAAACAAAAAGGCAGCTGTCAAGATGGCAGCTGGGAGGCTGGAATGGACATCTTCTTATGGCAAACTTAAATATTGGCTTCTGTCGTTATGGGTAATAAAGCTGGGATGTGGTGTTTACAAGCTATGTCCGGTGCCGTTCCAGTGAGTGGCAGCGGCAAGCGAAGCTGTAGGGTATGCGACTGCCTAAATATCCATGTACGATAATCGGATTGAGGCTTTGTCTTGATGTTAATGGTTTATTCATAGCAATTATACAAGAACGAATTAAAAATGGCGGTAGGATTGTTTAGATTTTAGAGAGAGTTTAGATTTTAACAAGTATTTAGTTTTATTTGAATATAATAAATTTGAGTATGAAATGATAATAGAACATGTGAAACTAAGACATGGTACTCATTAAAGTAAATAGATACCAATTAGGCAGGCGTCTGCTTATAATAACCACAAAGGATGAAGTAATCCGCATAACTACTAACTATCGATGTCAGAAATTACAGATCAGATAACATAAATCAATTATCTATTAAATTACAATACTCACAGATTTAACCAAATATCGTACATCATTATTATTTCAAAGTACGCCTGTCTCCACATGCGATTGATAATGACAGTGGCTCATGAATAAATTAGATATTGTGTGAGAGCCTCTGAACACTTGTACGTCAAACTGAAATTTTGTTTCACACGAAACTGACGGTAAAACATTATTTGTAGGTTTTTCCAAAGATTTTCGAATAAAACAATCATTGAGAGGTCATCTTCATTTATGAGTTCCGAGTTATGTTATAATATCCCATATAAAGCATCGCGAATAACTACTAAAACAAATGCTGCCCTAACACTTAATGATTTAAGCTACCATTATTGTCTATCAGGATATAACAATTCACAAAACCACTCTAGGAGTTGGAAAAAAACCACTTCCTCATACGTTTATATGACATATGAAGTGAAAAAATTACCACTAGCTCCTGAAACATTAAGACGCGTATTATCAATACTACTAAGTATATAGCAGTGAGAGAAATTAATTAATTATTGATAAGATGATTGTCATGGTTGATAATTAGAAATCGCACTATGAGGACAGGGCTGAACTCAAGTACCTAATTCCTGTCATATTATACCTATAAAATTATATTAAATGTCGTTATTAGTATTGTCATCACCAAATTATAGCACGTAGTAGACACTCGCCCGTGCGAGTATCTACCTCCAGCTCATATCTCCACGGAGCGTCCCGTCGTACCGGTAGACGGAACCGTCTTATGGTGCTGTGGAATATGACGGCGAGAGTTCAAAATTATTCTACTAGAGAAAAATACCCTACAACATTAGCGATAACTGCAATAAAACACTTTCAATATCAAAGCCCTTAATAACTTTTTTTTATAAGGTATTTCCAGAACACATCCTAGATGCGTCGCGACGCGCCGTCGGGCCGTGGAATTTGACAGCGCGGTATCGTGCAGTCTAACGGTGCCGTGAAATTCTACGCAGCATTTGAATGCAATTTTCATCCTATTCTTATACAAAAAAAATGTACGACAAATGGCCTTGCCGATACCTTACAATACGATACGATATTTTTCTTTACCCGTTAGAGAGCACTAGCTTTGAAAACATACATAGACGACGACTCCACGACGGAAATCGAACCCACAATTGGGCACTCTAGCCGCTACATCATAGTGATCTCATCGGTCAATGAAGAACAAGATAACATTTTATCAAATTCATTAACCAAATAGATTATTCTCCATGATTTTCATTAAGTATGAAGAAATTTCTTGGAAATTTACTGTCGATCTATGCAGAAAAATCCGTTCGTTTATATCCAAGAATTTAAAGATTGGTTTAATAAATTCTCTGAAACTGACTTTGTAATAAAAGTCGGTTGGAATGTTGTTTACGAGGAAGGAAGCGTCCTACATGCAGGCATTTTTACTTTAAGAGAAGCGTCGATGTAAAATCAACTTTAACCTGCTGGCTTTAGATCAAATTAGCACAGATCTGAGCAGTCTATTACATGCTCGTAACTTGGCATATAAAATTTGCAAAACAATATCAATATAACCGATCAAGACGACCAATAGCAATCAGTCACAAACTACTCGTATAGCCGTCATCTACACAGAAATCAGTCGTTTAAAATAATTCATGGAAACGCTTCATTTTCATTGTAATCAATGTCGACTGATACGTTAATAATGAGGTCATTGTTTGGTAAATGAATGACCAGCTGGATATAATTCTTCCCTCCAGCCATGGCGATCGATCGCGGGCAAACTCTATCCGCCTATTTCCCGCGGCCTTTGAGATATCATCGGTCCATTTAGCGAGGAGCCTTCCTACACTGTGTCATCCATTCGTGGTTGCCATTCGAGGACCTTTATTTCGGTTGCTGGTCTTGCAGGGATATAATATGACATTTATGTATGAGTAACGTTGGAGTGAAACTTCTTAAAAATAGTCCAAGTTCAACTTCTTCTACGCCATATTATCGTAAATCCCTATTTGCATCGCTGACTTTGTGTTCAAACAGGAAAAAGATTGAAGCTTAAACTCTAAAGCAAATAAAACACATTGTTGGTGCATTGATCTTGGTAAAATATATTCACAACACAATATTCCGAGTATTCCAGAATATGTATTTTACCTCAAAAGGTGAAACAAAAGAAGTAAAAGCTTGCGCTCATTTACTTGAGGAATAATCAACATTACTGTGCTGTGATTGTGGTGCGGGTTCGATTCTGGTATCGTGTTGGCCTATCAACTTGAACTTTCCGTAAGTTTGGAATCAGGCGGAATCAGGATCCAGCAATACAAAGGTACGTGGTTCTGTTACCATTTCAGTAACAGAACAGAGTAATTTTTTTATCAGAAACAGATTTTTTATTCCTGTGTGTTCTCCTGAACATATTTCTTTATAATAAATTAATGATAAAAAACTGTTTCAAAAACAAGCTTTTAACCCTTAGTGCAGCTGACATGTCATGGTAAAACTTTAAACCAGCTATGATAATAAAATGCGTACACAAAATTTTGTGTCAGTGCTGATGACCGTTGAAGAATTCCTTTATCTGGAGCTAATCCTGGATATCGATCAGGTCATGCTTACCATAAAAATACATTATCATAGGAACTGAACCAACATTTAAAAAAACAATTCCGTAGGTTAAGAACAAGTAGTTCTAATTTAGCTTGCTTGTACTACCCGCCTTACGGGATCCTTCCTTATCCGTACATATATTACTGCGAATGGACCTTCTGAGGTATTTACCCAGAACCTATGTATATAATGATCAGCCTTAAAAATATTTGTCGCATAATTTTCAATGAGTTTTAATAATATTATAAGTGTAAAAGTTTAGATGTTCGTTGTTAAAATCTCCATAACGACTGAACCGATCTGGATGAAATTTGGAAAAGTTATAGTTCGTGACCTAGACGACACAGTGGCTATTTTTTATCTAGGGGGTAATAACGCGGGACAAACCGTGGACAGAGGCAAATCATTAATTAAACATTATTTAATTACTTAACCTATTTCCAAGAATATAGGTATTGAATATACGAGTCAGAGAATTACCACGCTTCAGTGTTCGAATTAATGACATTAATTATGTAATGCGATTTAGCATCGGAGGCATCGGAGTAATATTATTATAGAGCGTGCCGCCTCAGTCTGAACTATGGGCACCCATCAATAAAAATATAGATAATATAGTTAAACGACATCGATAGCGCGATGGACGAGTAGCTGTGACGCAAGAAGTGCGAGTTCGGTTCCCGCTGTCCTGGTTTCTGTTCAGGCATATCTCAGTTGGGTGATTTTTTATTGTTATTAAGATGTTCTTGAATTGGAAAATAACGGGCATCGACCATGGCGACTTTGGCGATGCGGTACGTAAACACGTGACTGTATCGCCACGTCATATGTTCCCTTATAATATTTGCAATACTCAATAGAAACGGTGCTCTAGCTATACAACTGCATTCAAATAAAATAATATTTAGTAGGAACGTTTACAAGTGATTAAAAACAAAATAAAAAACAGTGATACTCGCAGAAGTAAAAAATACTTTGTCGCAAGTATCAAATATAGGCATATATATGACAACTTGTAATCTAGGTAGTTTACAAGGTTCCACAATAATAGATTTACTAATAATTACGGTAAAAATATAGTAAAACAATATGAAGTTACAGCAGAAGTAAAGCTTAGAGATAAGACTTGTATCAATTCAGCATCGCTACTGCATATATACAAACGCGCGTTTGCAGTCTCACTGGATCGATTCATCATCGTTACTGCATCTATGAGACACTAAACCGGCTACTGTTTTAAGTAAAAAAAGTAATGTAATGGTTTTTTTAGCCTTTCCACTCCAATGACAAGCGTGTTCTTTATTCTGTCTCTATGGATTAGACTACACGTGGTTCGATCTATTCATTTTGTATGGTAATTTGATAAGCCGTAAGGCATATTCGGTTTCTGTTGATAAAGCTTGTTAGGCTGTGGATTATCCAAATTCTGGTAAAAATGTTTGCTACATAATCGTTATAGATAGATAGATAGAAAATACATTATTGAACATCAAAGAACATCAGCTTAGTTACTACAAACTTTGATAATGTTAATGTCAGACAACCTTTAGATGGAACGGTCTGTAAGAAAGTTTACAAGTACACAGAAATAAAAATACGTCAGTCATTTGCATAAACGAGATTTACGAATTTTGAAAATACATACAAAACACCGTAATACGTTAATGATAAAAGATATAAAATTCCGATTTATCAGGACAGCAAGTCTGTTATGACATTGCGTTGATCAACTTCGCCACTGATTGCCCGCCCCCAAGTTCTACAACTTTAAACATCAATTAATAGGACTGAACTTTTAAGCAGTAACTTTAGTCACGTAGTATCTCTTATTTAATCTGTGGTATGTTTCAAGTAAAGGTCACTAGGCCACCATCCATCTATGTCAAGCGACAGGTAGGCCATTAATAAGGCCTATGGACACCGTGCGAGAGGTGAGGGATTTTGTAAGTAATGGCGATATGAGATAGAAAATTTTATTAAAGTTTCGTTTGTATCAGAGACATTGTGTGAGTTGTACCATGGTACTCGTAGTTACTGATTATAATGATACCGGTATTATTAATAAATAAATAAATAAATAATGCTGGACGTTTTTAACACAGCATCATCTAGCCCCAAAGTAAGCAGAGCTTGTGTTATGGGAACTACATGACTGATACACTACTTATATACTTTTTTTTGTAAATAAATACATATTATTATATATTATTAGCTAGGACTCCCGTTTAAACTGACGCGGTGGCGGTGGTTTTTTTATTTAGGGCCTAAGTAGGTAAGTATAATATTTGATACTATGATTACTTCGTGATTTTTAAGTCCTACTTGAACTGTGGAGAGGATGATCCCGCAGTGATTATTTATTTATTTATCCAAATGAGATTACAACTATTTTCCTCAAAAACAGAATTCTTCTAGAATTAAAGTTCTATGTAATTTTTTTGATAATTGCTTACGGTCATTTCTTAGTGAATTTGAGGATTAGTCAATACTGTATGTGGATTCAGAAACCAAACAAAAGTTGTTTTCTGAAGTGAAAAATTAAAACAGGCTTGCAACATACACACGTTCCAGTTAAAAATAAAAGCAAACATTTCCTCGCTCGCGACATGAAAGTCGTTTCCAATTTGCTGGAGATTGCATCCGTAATTATTGCGGGTGGCGTACGCTATTTCCGAGTAAACTGCATCACATCTGCGGTCGCAGATTGAAACCGTGTATTTCTGTTTACCAACAGATAGAAATTACCTGTGGACTTGCCATTTCGAGGACGGAAAGCTGGGATTCTAGAAACAATAGAAAATCTATTGTGTGTCGACTAGCAGCCTAATTACACTAACAAAAATGGCGAATGACATTTTTACGGCCTCAGCTTCTAAATTCTTCTATTTTTTTTTTGTATAAATAAAGAATATGAAAGAGGCTTTATTTTGTCCACATCTTTGCCCGTGTGGTACCCACATAAAAAGTAACCTATGTGCTGTTCTAAGACAAGGATCTAAATTTGTTCCAAATTTCATCAAGTTGGTTTAGCTGTTACGGAAATATTTACCAACAAACATCCAAACACCTGAGGATCCAGTTTTGCATTTATCATATAAGTAAGATTGTACACACAGATAATATGTACAATAAAAAAAAACTTACATACAGGTAAGCTAACTTTTATTCTTGACATTAACTTTCCCATTTTCAAGTTTGACAAGTGTTGTATAATTCTTAGCTTAATAAAATAAGTAATGTCTTGTCCCCGTAGTAATTTTGCTAGC
Organism: Perizoma affinitatum; assembly: GCA_961405105.1. Taxonomy (NCBI): domain Eukaryota; kingdom Metazoa; phylum Arthropoda; class Insecta; order Lepidoptera; family Geometridae; genus Perizoma; species Perizoma affinitatum. The sequence goes on from OY560199.1 coordinate 6,441,342, forward strand.
GTAGTTAAGTGAAACTACTCGTAACCATAGAAATGGTTAATCAAGGTATTTTTCAAGTTGCCCCTGCGTTGACAAATAGCCAAATTAAATTAAAATGAAGATGAATTAGTTGTAGAAAAATTGTGTATTTCTAGACACAATTTTTCTTTTGTTATTATTTTTAGACGGTCTTGTGTAAGTTGTTTTGCTGGTCTTACTTGAGTATAGGCTTTCAACTCTATAAATGCCGTTGCGAGAGCATTCGGTAATGTTGAATTGTGTGACGGACTTGATAAGGTCTAAGCATCGCGGCCACGTTTTTTGCCCTCCATCATGTCTTGCACTACCACGTTCCATAGTCTTTATTGCGAGTAACATGTTGAAAAAACTTATAATTGAATAGTTGACGATAGTCATTCTTCTTTTATTTAATTGTAAAATAGTGTTGGCCTAGTGGGCGATACCCCGACTTCTGATCCGGAGGTCGTGGGTTCGAACCCGGTCGTGCACCAATGGATTTTTCCACTCGAAAAATTTATGTGCGCATTAACACGTGCTCAAAACGATGAACAAAAACATCGTGAGGAAACCGGCATGCCCTAGAACCAAGAACTCGAAGGCATGTGCCAACAGTTAGTGTTCCAATAAGCGGCGATGGGCTTGTAACCTGTCACGTTGAATGTACTTGCAAAACGCGGGCATGTACCAAATGTAATGTTTGGACGTGCCTCTGACTACCCCGTACTTGGTATCCTCAAAGATCTACTCACTGAGTATGTATCTGAGGATGTCCACCATGGGGAAGACAGTCGTGAGCGTGTTAGTTTTTTGTTTTTGTTTAAAATCGACACATTGGTACGGTGTTCTGTCCAAGGAACAAGACGACGCCATCACCACATTTTCAGTGCATCAACCTCCCTACGGTCTTTTGGTCTCAACATCCACGTTTCAGGTTCGTTGAGAAAGATTGGAAAACTTGTGTTATGGTTATGCAAAAATGTATGTATTGTACTTTGTAGCATTGCTAAGAGATTGTCAGTTATAATGCAATAGGTATTAAAGTTCTGAATATAGTCCGGTGCAAAAAACAGAAAACCCGAACATGCCGATAAAGCTGTTGAAATAATGCAACTGTGCTGCATTCATGCAAAAAAGCAACGATAATATTTTTCAAACGTCGCGTCAAGGGTAACTAAATACGTATAAAAGCACTGTCAGTCGTGTATTTGACTTCCGTCCATTAGCGCGCGAAAAAACAGCAAAAACATAAATTGGTTGCAATTAACAATAACGATGTACAGGGAATTACAGTATGGTATGAGTACTCGTATTTATGTAGGTACGGTAACCGTCACCAACTGATGTGTATAGGTAAACTAGTATTTTATGCAAGTATTTTTTTAAGTTATTTTCTTATCATCAGTAGTGTGATTAGTTTAAGGAAACATTTTGACTACAGAAAAACAAACAAAATATACATCTGTGCGTATAAAACCAATCTTTGAGCACCGAAGGTAATTATTTGGCGTCGCTAATTATATATGGCTTTATTTTATTTTAGGTAAAATAAAAAAAAACCATATATAATCAGCTTTACTATTACTATTAAGTTAATGGCAATGTAATGAATATATCAAGAAAAAACAAATAGGTAACCAAAAAAAAATGCATACAAAATCTAATTTTCTTTTCATATCTAGGGTATGGTTGAAATTTTAAATCTTAGACCTTTTTCTGCCGGATTATATCCATAAACTAGTTTTACTAAGACATTGGTTGTCTTCTTGTAGAGATGGCTACCTAGGGATAAGACCTGTTGTTATATTCTTATTAATTTGATTGGAAAATCGACATTACTCGTAGTTTATGGCACAGCAAAGTAATAAACTGTTGATTATTTTATACCTACTACTGTTAATAAATTAGTATTGTATTGGATAAAACGAAGAATAATTAAAGTTAAAAAAAACTGATACGGAAATGTATTAAGCGAATTTCAATAAGCTTAGCCAAATGAAGCCTGCCAATAAATATTTTATCTTTTGCCTAAGCCCACCACTTTTATATATTTTCCACGCTTTTGGGTTCCCATCAATCATGCCTACCAATCAACGTTTTGTAAATTTCTAAAGGCAGCTATTGATGTCACAAACATTTCCAAAGATAATTATTTTTATCTCTGAGTCCGCTTGAAAAGACTGGAATGAAAATATTCAATCAAATTAAGACCAATTTCAAGTCATAAACATTAAAACTTAAGAAGCGCACATCATTAAGCCGGATACTCACTAACAAGCTATAACTGTAACCAAACCGATACCGTAACGAAATCCTAGTGTTGAAACTCCACTCTCGACGTCCAACGAGCGCCCTTTAGTCGGGTACTCATTAGCGAGCTGAAACTGTAACCAAGCAGATACAGTACTAGGTTCTAATAAGTGCGCGATTTCCACATCTCTGTTACATTAATAACTAGCCGACTATCTATCTATTCTCTGTTTTAGTTTGGGGCTTCACGATGTAAAACAAGGTGTATCTCGCGCTTACAGCGTACCTACTAATATAATGCTGTACTTGATAAATATGTGTACGGCCACGACGTACACGAGTCTCGTCACGAGTCTCGTCACGAGTCTCTACGAACAGCACGCGTTCCGCTCGCGGCACGCTCGCATATAACGTATTCACTATGATTTTTGGTAACGGTTATAATAACAGAATGAACAGGTACGCGATTATCGTCAGCTCGCTGCGAACTAATGTACAAGTTATAATGTACAGTTGTTCTTCGTTCTTACATTTGAATTGAAACGCTGTAAGTTGTACGTGCCAATAAAATACGTGGATAGACTTTTATAAGAGTCCAAAGTGTTTTTTTTTTACGTGCCGTTCATTAAAACTCACAGTGAAAAGGGAAGTAAGTACTGCGAACCATAATAAATCTATGAATAAATGAATGGATTAGTACATAAAGAATAAACGTTTATTTGGTATAAACAATGAAAGATATTGTATTATAAAACAGTAACCACGAAATTGTTCGGCTCATAATATGTCTGAAAAGGTATGGCTGTACCAAAATAGTGTTCAGCTCAACATGTGTTGGTGTGTTACCAACACTGGTTTTTAGCTGTAACCAAAAATTTAAGGTAGTGCAAAAGTGACTACGAAAATTATAACAAGTTACTTGACATATACAGGTTGGAGCGTAATGAGTATCCAACACTTTACCTACGGGTGGGGGGCATCATAACTGTTCAGAAAATAAAAAATGTACCCCATAAAAATATCACGGTTATTGGACATATTCGATTTTTTTTAGCCCTTGTCCATTATTTTCGACGCCAAGATGTTTTCTTATTTAAAAAAAATACCTCCTATGGTGTAAAAACAATGTAGGGCAGGGATGCACAGACCGCGGCCCGCGGGACGCATGCGGCCCTCCGGTGGAATACTGGTGGACCGCCGACAGCAAAAATAATACTCTCGTACATTCGAAAAATATTGAATTCTATTCCAGAATAAAAGCAAAAAAAATATGTTCGCCAGCTTATTTGGTTCTACCTATATATGTGAACAAACTTTTTCAATAATAAATAATAATAAAACAAAAAATCGAAACTGCCTTGCAAATGAAAGTTTGGAAGCAGTTTTACGTGTTGCTACAAATAAATTTGAGCCAAATATAAAAAAGATTGTTAGCACTATGCAGTGCCACGCTTCAAATAAAAAAAATCTTTTTCAATTTTAATACATTATTATCAATTCTTTATTGTCTTTAATTACCTATACTTCTGGCGGCCCGCCATCAGTTTATGATTTGCCCGAGTGGCCCCTAGTCTCAATAAGTCTGTGTATCCCTGATGTAGGGTCATCTGAGTGACCAATTAGCACTTCATATTTTCAGCTTTCAATTCAAAGAATATTCCTATTAAGCTGGGTAAGGTTCATTTTTACAAATTACTGTATCATTAAAATTCACTTAGTGAATTGAAATATTTCAATCAAAATTAATGTCAACTCAAACAAGAAAATGAAACAAAGTCGATATTTAAAATACATTTATTACATTCGAATTTCCTACCACTAGCTCTTATGCATTTCCTGTATCTTCTAATAAAAGAACTTCCGCACGTGGCTTCGCCCGCGTGGTATGTCGATAAAAGTAACGTATTACATTCTACAGGTTTCAAACTATGTAAAATAGAAACTAATCTATCTACGTTCTACTTACAAATTGAACCTATACTTAACTAACCGACTAACTCCCAGAGGGCAGGATTTTTTTCAACTTTGTCCTGTGCAAAATAATTATAAAATATATATATATGCCAGCAGTTCTAGCTAGTATTATATATATATATATCTAGTATTTTAAGATACGGTGCCTCAATTTGGTAGTTACGTACTCGAAACAGGCACGTACGAAAAATAATATGCGAAATTTGTAAGTACTAAATTGTGTTAAATTAGTCAAATATTAAGGTCAAAGATCTTCGACTACTGCTTCGCTATTCTGACGTAGAACCAGCAATAAGTGACACTTGAAGGTTGAAAAAAAATACTTACCTTCGTAATAAGATAAGTATTGTTTTTCAATCTTTCAATTCCATAATATTTTTGCACTGCAGGTACACAAACGAAACGGTAGGGTTCTCGTTGATTGGTGATAGAGCTAGCCCCGGTGGCTGTAAGCCCTTGAACAAAGGGAGGTAAGCTTCGGCCTTCTAAAATCTAATTGGGACACCAACAAAAGAGAATTACTGCTGCCAAACTCGTTTGTTTGAATTGGTATTAAATCTTCGAGGAGTTTTGCTGGAAATGGTTAGGTAAAGTAAATCAGCCTACAGAACGAATAGTATTCTTCTAATTCTAGTAGAATATAATATAATATTTATTTTGAACACAGCTATACTCACGTAATCTTATTACGTAGCTATGTTACAATTATGTATAGTACCAGCAAAAAAGTCCGTGGTCAATATACCACTGCAGTGAACTGCAGCACTGATTTCCTCGATTGACGCACGGTAAAGTACAAAAAACACAAAAAATAAAGCCTCAAATTAGTATCTCAATGACACAGTTGAAAATTAAAAACCACGTGTTCTCTGTTCAATTGAAAGAGTCACTCTACATTGTAGTGTGTTTTCTGTTATATTGCTCTCTCTAGCACTAGTGGTGTAGTGGCTAGGTCCAACGCGAAAGTTAAAGTTTTTGAATTCGCCGTGCACCAATGTATTTTCCTGCGCGAATAACTTGGAGCAAGAGAAGTAAAGGAATGGAAAGAGATAGAACTATTGATTGTTTTATTATAGTGGTGTCATTTTGCGCAATTATTTCCTTCACTTTGATTTGGCTGTAACTACTGTTCATTATGTAGGTCTGCACGCAATAGTAAATTCAATATCGAACGTTCGTCAATATTGAATCAAATGGACGTTGTAATTTGATTGCGTTGCAAATAGTTTGTTATGAAGTCCATTATATCTCCTAGCTACCGATCTCAATAATGCAGGTAAATCTATTTTGACTCGGTGCCTAAATACAGTTGATATTCGAATGCTGAATAATGATGCTACTTTTGTAAAATTTCCGTGAATATATAGAGATACACAAAGTTAAACGATGCCGTGATATGCATTTTTGTACCAATTATGGATGGTGTCCATAATAGGTCAATAAACGGAGAAAGTTCACCGGAAGTTGGTAGAGGTGGCTTAACACTTTTCATCGTTTTCCAAGGCACATGGATAAAATATAACTACATATATATTATTACATTATTAACACAGAAATACAGATATTAAGTAAATCTTGGTCAGAAATGACTTACTGAAAGGTGCGCGGGAGATTTCTGTTTAATTCACTATTTTTTGGCGTGATATAAAATACTAGCGGCATTGTACATGTTTTATAAAAAGCCCCAAATACAAATTTATAATTTAAACTTATTTTTGAAATACCTATGTCAGTCAGGACAAACGATAGAAAAATGATTATATAGGCTGATCATAAAAATAATAAAGAATCATATTAAAAAATTCAAAGCTCAGTCGATTCTTTCGCGCCCCAGCCGCATCAAATTATGAGAGGCACAGATAAAAAAATTAAATATGTACGAGGGTCGTAAACATGCGAAGCACGCCGCCTCCGCATGGATTGAGTTCAGACTCTGCTCCAGTCGCTAGATTTTGGCATAAAATAACAATGATATGAGTTTCGTATCACATTGGTGTGTACATAATATGTATACATTTATAAAAAAGTAGTATATAAGTAATATATCAGTCATGTAATTCCCATAATACAAGCTCTGCGTAGTTTGGAGCAAGATGACGCGCCGTATTATTAAACTCTCTAAAGATGCCTATGATACACAACACAAACAATACGACGAAAAATAAAATTATGTACTCAAATAAGAAAATGTTATAATTTATACTTATATTTCTGATGCTATGTAAAAATGTCCAGCATTATTTATTTTAATCCGGTTGTAACGACACTCCTGTATACAAAGTTTTGCCGAATACGCTTCAAACTGAGGGATAAATCGGAGTGACATTCGGACAGATTGAACGACGAAACTATAAGGGTTTCGTATTCGCCATTCTGCTCATGAACCCTAAAAATCAAACACAGGGGAGACTGAGCCAGATTTTTAGTTTAATGAAAAAACACGTACCGAAATAAAACGCGGACGAGCTTGAAATGGAAAAACGGCCAATTTTAAAGGAAAATCTATTTTATTTAATGGTTATTAACAAAAATATTTGTACGGGCAGTGGCAGTAGGTACTCAACTTTATTAGCGTATAGGTATGCAGGGTGATTCAGGTTCCATGGTCCAAAAGAAGCAAGGTGATGGGAGACCCATCGCCGACCAGAATCGCCCCTATGTATGTTGATGATTTTTATAGTTCAGAAGCTTTTACCATTATTGTGTCATGATTTCCATTATTTTCTAAGCAAAATGTCTATGTTGAATTGCGATTTTGTGTTGGAATAATTTGATGAAAATTTCAGGATAATTATAAAAATCGTACAGAATATATGGAAGTGATTTTGGATCGGCTTCGGGGTTCTCCATTACCCTGATTCTTTTAGACCATGGTGCATGAATAATAATAATAATAATGCTGGACATTTTTTACACAGCATCATCTAGCCCCAAACTAAGCAGAGCTTGTATTATGGGAACTACATGACTGATATACTACTTATATACATTTTTGTTTTGTAAATAAATACATACATATTATACATAGAAACACCCAGACCCGAGACAAAATTTGCAGATTATACAAACATTTGTCCCGCGGCGGAAATCGAACCCTGTTTATTTATTTTCAAAGTAAAAGCATGAATTGGTTCAAGAATTTGTATCGAACTATTCATTCAATTTTTTAAATAATCTCACCAATATTTAGTATGGACCTTATAGGTGGATAATGGACATATGTATTATATTATCCCGTTAAAATAAAAGGGCTCTGCGTGGAGAACAATTTTAAAACGTAAATCGTCGAAAATAATTTCGAGCGAATGCGTTGCTTAAGAAAGCTACTTTTTATCCGGATACCACGCTTTTTATCCGGATGAAGCCTTGGTAAGTAGCTAGTTTACTTTAAATACAAATTCCTAGACACATTGTGGAGTCTTGTCAGTCAGTCAAAAATTTGTAAATGTGCAATATTTAAACAAAATAGGTACCAAGAAAATAATATATGCGAATTCGATAGTTCTACTGGATATGCATAAATTACATATCTAATTAACATTGGAATATGATATTGTTTCACGGTTCTGAAAAAAAAAATAGCCAAAAAGCGCCTTAGCCATCCCAGTAATTACTGGAAACATGATAGAAAACATTTTTGGCTCGTTTAGAAGTCCCATCGACTTTAGTTTGATGAATTTTATTTTATATGTGGCACAAAATCTTCCATTAACATAAAACAAATAATTAATACATAGTGTATAGAGTTCATAGATTGACGCACTCGACTTGTAAAACACCAAGATGGCGGTTCACTAGAATACCAAATATATAAACCCCTTTGATTCCTACTTACGTCAATTTTATTCATAAGCAGCACATCTTAGCCTTTTACAACATAAATAATCCAGCAGACTAAAGCCGAGCTTTGCTCACAAAGCGTTCGCGCCGACAACATCCCCTTAAGCTGACAGTTGGATTAAAATGTACGAGACACGGTGGTACCTTATGTGGTGTCTGAAACCACATCCTGTGTGAGAGATGATTGCGTTATGTTATACATATTATGGCTTAATTGTATATTGCCCACGACTTCGCCCGCGTGGTACCAGTATAAAAATTAGCTCTTACCGTTTAAACAGCCTTCATGAGAATCGTTTATTCCTTGACATACCTTCTACATCCAAACTTACAAACGTTATCTCTTAATAATATTATTATATGGTGTAGACGTAAGACTTTAGGTATGTTGGCCTAGTGGGCGGTACTACGAATTCTGATCTGAAGGTCGTAGATTTGGTCCCGGTACATGGACCTTGAACGGTGCGTGATTTGAACTCGCACTTGTCCGGATTTTATATTTATTCGATTTTGTAAAACATTTGTACACATATTGCTATCTATATTGGCCAAAGATTTTGAACTTTGCTGCTCTGGTTTATACACTCGAACAAAACCAGGGATTCAGAAGCCCGTTTAAGCGTTGTCGTAAGAAGTTCATGTTGAAAAACCAAACTTTTAAAAAATAAAGTTAATACACTTCAAAAACAACGACGTAAAAGGTACAGACACTAAAATGAGAAAATACTTAAATTTACAGATTATTATTACATGCGCTCGTACTGATATGTTTGAAGTCGGTGCCAAGCCAAATATGTGGTATGATAGGCTAGGTCCACTCCAGCCCTCTACGCGGGGTGGTGCAATCGATGGCACTCTACGGAGCACCCGTTTGGTCAGGGAGACTGACGGGTGTTGGTCGCTGTAGGGCTGTGTTTAATAGCCTGCAGCGTACCATTGCTATCCGTATCGCACGGGGGTATCGGACGATATCCCTAGAGGCGGCAACTCTGTTGGCGCGGTTCCCGCCGCTTGACATCTTATGGACGCACGTGTGAAATAATTAGATAGAGTAATGAGAATATAGAGATATTACCGAAATTAAAGTTATTATGTTTTAAATTGAATAATACAACTAGTGACAAACCTAAATATGTTTGTCATTTTAAAAGCCTTCTTACAGTAGACTAACCTACAACCAGAGTAGATAGCCAGCCAATTTAAGTGCACAACAGTAATTGTATTAATGGTATATTCCAAAGTCAACAACTACTTCATCTTATAGAATAGTTGTATTAATACATGGAAATAAGAACAACAATTAAGATATTCAACAATTATAATAAATGGACAGTAATTTAAATAGGTATTGGTACCAAGAAAACATTAAACATAATCACAAACAATAACCACAAACAATAATAACAACATGTAACAATAGTGAAATAATAAAGTACTTGCGCGTGTTCTGCAGTGGATCCTTGACTGCCTCACCATAGAATTACATTGGCTTTTATACACTTCCAAACTCATTAGTAAAGCGCCATTTTAAACCAATCACAGACGATAAAAGAATTTATGAAAAATATCTAGGAATATTGACAACTATAGCTAAATATAATACGGTGAAACACTTTTAAAACTTATTCTAAGGTTTGTGCAATTTTTATAATTATTAGAACTACAATATTTGTTAAAACATTCCATCAACGATAAACCACGATTTATCACTTGAGAAACTAAAAACATCAGGAAAACAAAGTTTACATATGTACAGTATTTAAAAAATCATGAATTATACCATAATGATTAACTGTAATTAAATATTAAAGAAATCTCATAAATTTACTAAAAGAAAACAAATATCACAATGTTTTGTTCGGTACTTCGAGTTAGTTCCGAAAAGTGTTGCCGGTATAGAAATATGCTCGTGAACCACAGAGCATATTTCAATACAATAAATGACAGTGTTTACAAATTTTAAAAACAAGGAAAGCGTTTCATAATAATTTCATATCTGACACACGCGTGTATGTTCGTCTTCGCAACGATGACGGGGGCGTTCCACTCCCGCCACATCGCCATATCGCTTTTTATTATTTTGTCGCGCTGTGATACATTATTTTGAGTGCATCATGAGATGATGACTCCCAGTCATAGTTAACAAGCACACTAAAAGTGCCTATATTTTTTGAGGATTTCTCTCGATTTCCTTGAGATTCCATCATCAGATCCTGATATGGTAAATATGGGATCACATATGGAGTATACAGCTTCAACAAAAAAAATCCACAATTGACGAAGATATCGATGGACTTATATAAATTTAGTACAAATATACGAACATAGACCCTCCTCCTTTGTTGAAGTCGGTTAAAAACGTCACTATCGGTATCGGTGAAGGCACCGACTAAGTTTTGACTCGAACTCTTCTTAAGGGTGAGTGATTGTGACATTCTCTTTCCGCGTCGCGAGTACTGCGCACTGACGCTCTTTATGCACGGTTCGCAGGGCGCAAGAGCTCCTTCCGCGTCGCGAGCACCGTGCACTGCCGCTCTTTATGCGCGGTTCGCAGGGCGCAAGAACTCCTTCCGCTTCGCGAGCATCGTGCACTGTCGCTCTTTATGCATGGTTTGCAGGGCGCAAGAGCTCCTTCCGCGTCGCGAGCACAGTGCACTGCCGCTCTTTATGCGCGGTTCGCAGGGCGCAAGAGCTCCTTCCGCGTCGCGAGTACTACACACTGCCGCTCCTTATGCGTGGTTCGCAGGTGATGGGTCTTAGATTGGTTTTAATAACAAAAGCCACTTGGGGGCGTTTTAATCAACTATGGAAACATGTCGTTTAAACAAAAAAAATGGAAGTTAACTTGTTTTGTTTGCAACTGGTCAGTCTAAGCATCAGTTTATTGATAAACCAACACCACAACACCTTAAAATAATGATTTTGTCGACGGAAATGACAAACATTATATTTTTTCTTTCATTTGCCGGACGGAAAGATAAAACCAAAGTAATTTTAGTCTGTTCTTCCGTAGTAAAACGGTTGTTTTTGTGCTCATAGCCTGCAGTATTCATTCGAGAGACATTTATGTTTAAAGTAAGTTCAGTTACCATTGAGACTAGCGTTTTATTGTTAAAATTGACACCCGTGACTGGTTCAATGTAGGTGTATCAACCCTATCGGAAACCATATAATAGAGCTGTAGTAAACCGTACGTATTCGGTAAAGAATACGTACGGTTATTCGTCGCCCCTTACTTCGGTAGAAGTAAGGGGTGGCGATGCCTGATTCAAAGTACCGAAACGTTCCTCATTAATCATTTCGTTACTCGCACTTTTCATATAGATGTCAGTTTGATACAAGTACGAACAAAGTCATACTCTCGACGCGACTCGATATGATGCTTCTAGTGCTTTATTGTATCAAAAGTAGCGAGTAACGTATAAATACGATAGTAACGAGTATTTTAGTAATGAATAAATACGGGTTCACAATATCTTGTTACTTTTACAGCTATGACATAAAATTATATTTTTTTAAATAGTACAAAAAAAAAACGCCTTCAGATGGACACCAGTTGTTTTTTTTTTCTAATATAATTTTATTAATAGGTATTTGTTCATTGAAATTATAAGGATCTTGGAATCGTCGACTTATGAACTAAGACTATTTTATAACATGAACAGTATATTGAGTAAATTGACGCCCATCACTCGCGACCCTAATAAAAAATGAGCTTATTAAACAATCCGAATAAAAGCGTATTTAAACAGCAAACAGAATTAGGCTTTCCATTAGAATAACCATGTTTTAAAAGTTTCAACATTAGGAATTTTGAAAACGGCGGCTGCCATTAAATAAATGGCAAAATGCCATTTTGTGCTCAACTTTTTAATTACTTAGAAAGGAAGATTGGTTTACAAATGGATAACATTATTTTAAGCTTGTTTTCTGACTTCACTGTTACTAAATAGACTTTACATGAGGCTGACTTGTTTCCCAGTGAATGTATACTCGAAAGTAGTTGGAAACAGCCACTATTACCGAAAAACTCTTGAACACTCTTATCAAACAAAACACTCATTCATCATTATTATAAACTTCACTTTCAACAAAAACGTTCCTATATTACTATTTTTAGAATCAAAGATAAGATTTTTAAATGTTTGGTTGCTTATAATCTCCGTATGTAACGGCAAGTCCTGGTTCGGACTAATTTGAATACAATTTGTAACTTGGAAGTTATAGTTTATGATCTAGAATAACACAGGATACCTTTTATCCGGGTACCACACGGGCGAAGCCGTAGGCACAGGCTAGTGACAGCCTCGGACGTGTATATCCATCATCGATTGTAACGTCCACTAGTGACTTATGGCGATAAAACCTTTCTCAGAACCACTCTTGAAGTTATAGAAAACTATTGCAAATCTCATTTTAAACGGTTAAGCCGTTTCGGAGCTAAATGGTAGATAAAGCAACACAAAAACATCCTATTACCCAAACTTATATACGGCTCCCTATGTTGCGGGAAAAATACCAAATAAAATTCTGAATTCAAAGAAAGGACTTTCTTCTAGCTCATACATAATACAATAACAATATCTAATTCAGGAAACAAAAGCCTCATGACATTATTGTGACGGTATCCGGAAGTTAATTGCGTGTTCCATGTCAAGCTCAGGGTTTGAGGATGATTTAAGGGCATCCTTTTGCGAATACCTATTAGGTGAAACTTGCCCTTAGAATCAAGTAGGAGAAAGATTGATAGGTTGTTCATTTAAGAATTATCATTTGATAGGCCGAAATTGTAAGTCCAAAAATCTAAACTTCCAGTACGCTTAGCTCAAAAAGGTATTTTTTTTTGTCTTTGGTACTACGTAGCATATTATTTCCAGTAATGAGAGATTTTCTTTTCTGTGACAATTGTCGTTTTTAAATCCACACCGATGGCGCAGAAGACTTAGACCATATAAAGTAATATTACTTTAAAACTTAGCATGTCAGACATAAATATCTGTAAGAACATAAGTATTTACCTAAGATTAGAAAGATAGATAGAAAATTCTAATTGCACAAAACAATAGTACAAAGGTGAGTACCGTAATAGTTAATACTAGGAAGTAAAAATAAAATATAAAATGTACGAATATAGTAACTGTATACAAATATATACATATAGACATATAGACATAAAGATACAAAAGGCTAATCGCTCTTTCTTTGTCTTCACCGAAGAAGCAGATAGTTATAAGTATTTTTCACCAACAAACATGCTATAAAGTATGCTTTTTAACCCGCCTCTGGTGACGTGAAAATGACTTACTTATAGTTTTTATAGTTGGTGACGCCGGTCTCACGCACCATTATTTTTGAGCTTAGATATTAAATAATAAACCGTACTTGTATTCTATTTAGTTAAATAGACTGACTGCAACGGTCTTTAGATAGCTAGCTGTTTCATCTGTATTTTTTGTATATACCTACTTGTACATAGTTGTATGAATACATTTTTAGAACCATATTTAGTTAAATTGAGACAATATTATGCTGTTATAAAAGTAGATTCGCTCTTTCTCAACTCGATCTGTAATCAAACTGCAATCAAGATGGTACTTTGACTGGGTTTGCGCTAAACTCTGGAATATACGTTCAAGACAGTGATCGTGAGATAAACAGTCGTTGGCGGACGTGCAATAGGGCAGCTACTGGAATACAATTGCAATCGACGGCGGGTGAAAAAGATGTTCAATATTTACCAACCAACTGGTCTTACACACCACCACTCGCGGGTTAAAAGTACTTCAGGAAAAACATCTCATTTTCTTATACAATACTGATTGATTTGTTTGAAAGCTCAGGTTAGGTTTGAAACAGGGTCACCGTTAGTCGGTAATATTCATAAAATAATGACATTACAGTTAATTTGTAATGATTTAGTCTATGTTGCAATGTTAAAATAAATAATGTTTTTTTTAACGTTCAATTTAGTGGCAGGGATCAAAGATTTTGAACGCGCGGAGTGAAGATAAATATGTCGTAGTTGAACTACGTAATTTTGTAATAAATCAAAGAGCCTTGAATAGTCCAACTTTTATGAATACCAAAATAAAGTATCGATCTGTAGAACGTCAAAACTCGGTATTAAGCTCAAAATAATTTACTTGTTTTCCTAAAAATAACATCAACATTGAGATTGAAAGCGAAGTGAAAGTAGACTGACACACGCATTATTTCACAACCAAGTTGTGAAATAATTGGATTGTGAGAACTTGGGCCGAGATAAGCATGAGTGATAGAAAATGAGCTACTTTCAATTTCTAAGCAGGTACTGAAAATTATCGATATAAAACAGGTAGTTTTATATCGGAATGCTGGTCTGTTTTATAGGCCTGCATATTTGGTAATCAAAACAAGATTGCGTTTATTGAATTATTTTATTCATTAAGTACTCAAAACAATAAATATCTCCAAAATGTTTTATTAACATTCTAAGTTTCACTTCAGTAAATTTGGTGAACATTTATATGTCCTATTTTTGTACAAAATCTAAGCCAGAATTTTTACTAAGAGTCTCGTAAATTAAAAACCGAATTCATTACGCATAGGGGTCCGAAATTACCTATTATTTGACAATCAATTTGTTGAATATATTTTTATGCATTTTCCACTACATCACAGCTTTTTTAGATGTCGAAGTCTTGCAGTCCCAGCGGTTGACGGGACTTGAACACGACCCTCACTGCTTGCTGAGTTCTTGGTATAATAGAGGCTCGTCGGTTAGAAACTGGAGCGCTGTCCTCGACCCTCGTTCCGGGCATTATCGAGAACCGTCTGCAATCAACGCGCACTTGTGAAGTTTAATTGGCATGGAATAGAGGACTGCTGTACTACGCTCTCAAAGTACAACGTAGGTTTCTATATACCGGGGGTATATCAATGCTAGTAGATATTGCCATATTATGCTCTATTGTTAATAAATTAATTACCATGGCACAGTTTAGCTTTGTTTTAGATATATTTCTGCGTTATGACAGACTACAAAGAAGTATGCGAAATCGAACAAAGATTCAAATCAAACTTATTTTTTTTTATTATTTTATTTAAAATGTGTTTACGTTTGGTTATACTACGCCTGCTGGTAAACGGAGTTATAACCTATACTAAAAACGCTCACCTAGTAGATGCTTATGAAGATATAACTTGGGTAAAGTTATATTTTGTAGGTTATACAGACGCAGGAAGGGAATTCCACTCTGTTGTTAATAAATTAACAACAGGGTCACCGTTAGTCGGTGATATTCATAAAATAATGACATTACAGTTAATTTGTAATTATTTGGTCTATGTTGCAATATTAAAAAAAAAATGTTTTATTTCACATACAAAGTGGAGGCGTTCAAAGATTTTGAACGCGCTGAGAGAAGAGTAACTACCAGTCTTTGTCACCGTTTATCGGTGATAATTAAAACGTAACTAGCTTGAGTGACCCTACAATTGAAAACTCTTTTCTAATATAACTGAAACAAAAATCCAATTCCTTGTTCTAGAGATAGAAGATGCGAACTTCCCTAAATTCCACTTAAAAACTTGCATTAAATGGTATTTAATTCAATCAACTCGTAGAACTAGCTCAATGTACGTTAATATGCCTAGAAGCATCTACGCTCCGCCCTAATTACTTGTAATAGGCAACTGGCAAGTTTGCCAAGATCTTAAGTTCTATAGTGGAACCAAAATTGCTTTAAATGTTTATATTGAGTTTAAGTATCAATTGTAGAATTGTTTACTGCCTTAAGTTGTTGATTGATGTTGACGAGTAAAAATATCAATCAACAACTTAACTTTTTTGGCCAACTTGATGTTAAACATGCTACCGTAAAATTTAATGTGTGTTACTGGGTTGTAAATCATCTAACGCATAGGTTCTATACACGGCTAGGTTCAGGGCGAACAAGTGAAACAAGTTGAACTGTATGACTTCTTCCACAGACGACCAGTCAATGCATGTATATATGCGATATTGCGGCATAAGCAATACCGATTTTTTTTCTTTATGTTGTCCACGTCAATTACTCAAGATGACTTTTCTCATGATAGAGGCACTCAAAATGCAACTATTTTTGTTTATTCCAACGACATTAAGCCGCGGACAATTAGCAATCACACGCATTTTCAAAACGCACTTTTAGTCATGTAGGTATACTTCTATGGTACCTCAGTGAAATACTTAAGCCCGTCTACACTTAGCTTAGCTGAAGAAACTGTGGAGCATGTGGTGATGCACTGCAAGAACTCATCAACGCATGCTCTCCGTCATCATTAACTGACAGGAGGGCAGGGATACTGGAGCACTGTTGTCATCAACCCAGAGTCCTTCTCCGCTTCTTCAAGGAATTGGGCTGGCTGGGTTAGAAGGGGGATAACGCACAATACATACCAATGCGGGACGTCAGTGCAGACCTTGGTTCCACCACTTAGAATTAGAATTACACTTAGCTTAAGCAAATACTTAGTAACGGATTTGTTTGAAAAAGTCGTCAAGTTTTCACTTAAGCCCATTCTAGACTAGCTTGGACCAAACTTGACTCTTGAACTTATGGGAAAATCGGTAGTATGAACTCATTTGTTTCTCAAAACCTACTGCCTGTTGACGTTATTGGAATTCGGTTTTATGGTTTCTGAAGACGCAAAACAAAATCATACCTAGCCGCCGGTATTACAGACATTCTCCGGAATAGATCCTCTGCCGCGGAACGTAAGTCGTCGTCTTGCATAAGGCTGACCATGGCCCGCTCCCGTTTCTCGAGAGGCGCTTCTGTAGATAGCACTTCACCTTCTACTGACACGTTCACGCACTGTAGGACAAAACTAAACGTAAGGCCAATGATAAAATTACAAAAGCATAACAATTCGGTACATAAGTACATGTGGTCTTTATATACCGATTTTTTATGCTTTGGTAATTTTATCATTGGTCTTACGTGTCTGTTAACAATATATAATGTAATGGTCCGTTTACCAAATCAACCGTTTAGCAAAACTGTCCGTTTTCCAAAATTTTCGTTAACTACTTATTTTAGTTATATTTCCAACCTTATTTATGATGTCTTCGGAATACTATGCGTTCATGAAAAATCGACCAATAGACTTAAAAACGAAAAGCGGTCATTTTGAAATGTGGTATTTATGTACCTATAGGGCCTTCAGACCAGTTGCGGTGGCGAACATGTAAAAGCAGTAGTATTTATACGAAAAGGTAAACACTGACAACGTTTCGCCCAGTTTTGTCCACAAGTTGATCTTCACCGAGACCACCACCAGGCCAATTTGCGAAGGCTTTCATACATATGGCCGACAGCACATACGTAATGATATTTAAAAAAATATAAAAAATATTTTTAACCTACCAAATAAAAACCGAGTTTCCGTTAATTAAAAAAAAATTACGTGAACTCACTGCGTGAATAGAAGTGTCACTGTACTGAGGTTAGAATTTTAAAAATATTTGTTCTCCCCGTCGCTGTAAAAATAGAAAAAAACAAAACGAATCCGTCGAAAAAAGTTGTTTGTTCGCGTAGCTGGTGTTTGAACGGTTTTATATGCAGAATAATATTCTGCTAGGGTTGTTCAAAACAAACACCGCAAACAATGTACTGAAAATATAAACAAAAACATTAGTTTACATAACGATTTGTTTATTTAAAACATTTTCGTTCGACAGACGGTAACCACAGACTGTAAAAAGTCGTAGTTAATTCACTTGGCCTTAATTTAATTCTGTGGCCGGCAACTGTGGTTGCTCGCTTTCATCACAGTCAAAATCTTACCTCACTCACAGAATACATTAGTAGTCTCAAAGTTCTATGATTTGACTGAACTCGAGCCGTAGTAGCTTACAAACGCGGGATTGGAAATGCGCTGAAGTAAGTTGATATTAGCCTGCACCTGCCAGAAACTTATCGTTTCCTCGAATTGTTTATAGAACTGGGGGTAAATTTTCGATGAAATCTCGTGCACAAAGAGTAAACTAACTCTTTGTGCACAAAGAGCATTCAAAAACATTGTTTTTTACCCACGACAAAAAGAGCTCATATATGTATATGCGTTTGCCCTCTGAGGTTTTTTGTTTGTATGTTTTTTTAAATGTTACTATTTATGGTTTTGCAATCGATTTGTATGTCTCCAAGGATGGTTCTTAGATTGTCACAAATTCGCCAAAAATCATTAACGGACTGCAATCGTCAATAAAACAACATGTCGGCGGTTTTCAAATTTAGTCGTTTCAAAGACTCTACTGCGCATTTTGAGTAGTTGTCATTCGAGATGTGACGTCATCTTACGGATCACATTTATCCAAGAATATGCACCTTGAATTCTACCACAGTCAATAACTAGTGTAATCGAACTGGTTCATTGACAAATTATTGGTCGTTAGGCGGGCACAGTAAACCTAATCAACCAATATCGCTGTCCGTCCAGTAGAACGTTGAAAATCGTAACAAGCTATATTAAGGCCCGAGGGTTAGGTCTTTATCAAAGCATTTTGACACATGTTTTAATACGAATCTGTCATCATAATCAATGGTTAGACTTAACCTATTATTTTGTTAGTGAACTCAAGCCTAATTGGAGCAATTCGAATGCCTGCATGATCTAAAATAAAAATACTTGAGCAGCGACATTGAGCCTTACTTATAAAGATTTTTGAATTGTTTGGATTAATGTGGATTAACCAGTGCAATGGTTGAAAAAATAATCACGAAGATTTTAAGTATGTAAAATTCAAGACGTCGTTCGTTGAAACCTAATTAAAAATTTAAACAAAAATAAAAAACACGATCACGACTTTTTTTCCCATGATGGACATCCTCAGATACGCGTTTTGCAGATCTTTAATATACCTAGTGAGGGGTAGACAGAGGCATGTTCAAACATAACATTTGGCACATGCCTTTTTGTAAGAACTGGCATATGCCTTGGAATTTTTGGTTTGGCTTCGAACGCGCGTTAAACGTTAAAATGGGTGGATCGGGTATTCGGATCGGAAGTCAACCTGACTTCCGATCCGAATACCCGATCCACCCATTAGATCAATACGGCTATAAAATAAAAAAAAAACTTTATTTTTAAATATAGCTACTATATATTCAATTCTGTATCTTTGTTTAGCGTCAACGAGATAGATAAAAATATAACCATTAATTTAAACCACAACGAATTACAACTTATATTAAACGTTAAGATCAACTTAAGTATCTTAAGAAATAAGAATATTAAAATAAAGTAACCTACGTACTAAAATAATAAATAAAATAAAGTATCTTTCTGTTAGTAGTACGCTCTGTGGTGTCGAATTGGCCTTCAGCTCAGCAAATTTTAATGCTATTACATATTACCAACAAACTCTATAATTAATATAAATTCTTACTGTGTCGAAGAACGCTGCTATATCGTCGAAGCCATAGGAGCGAGCCAAACCTAACCCTTCCAGCAACACCACCCGGGCTTCGGGACGGTTGTTCTGAAGAAGATGACAGCGAGCCAGCAGGAACGATGCATTCAGTATCCAACCATGGTGGTTGGCCTTGCGAGCTTCTAGAATAGAATAGAATAGAATATTGTTTATTTTCCAAACACTATCCTACTACTATTATAAACGCGAAAGTTTGTGAGGATGGATGTTTGTTACACTTTCACGTAAAAATTATTAAACGGATTTTGATGAAGCTTTACAGTAATATAGCTTATACATCAGAATAGCACATAGGCTACTTTTTATCCGGGTACCACGCGAGCGAAGCCGTGGGCAGAAGCTAGTACATAATAAAGTTAAGAAAAAAAACTAAATAAGGGTAAACAGTAACAGTAATAAGTAGAATTCAGTTTAATTGTTGTTTTATATGATTTTAAGACAACATTGAAGGTGTTTATGGTGATATTATAAATAAAATATCTTTCTTCGCCATAAATTTATGAATTTGTAAAAATATAATTTTAATGTATCAACAATAATTGTATTTTTTTGTACGGAGCATGCCATATATCCGCCTCGAAAAAACTATTTAGAAGAGTCCATGTTTTAGCCTCAAAGGTTTTCCTAAATAACAATATTTTTGCATGTAATATAAAGAGGAAATATCTGCGTTTGCCATAATAATTTATTTGTTTGTTTGTTTATTTGAATGTTTCCATAAATCTTCGTAACGACTTACCAGATTGTAATATGATTGTGTGTAATCGATTTGCAAGTCTTCAAGGATCATTCTTTGATAGATTTTATCGCTACAAATCGTTGATGTAAATAACTTTTTACGTCTTTCGAATTGCATAAAGTTTTTCAGTTTTTCAAGAGTCGTGTTTACATCATCAGTTTTTTGTTTAACCCTATGATAAATAAATACAACTTATTCATATCACGCAATGCTATTTAAATCATACCGAATTTGGTTTACAAAGTGGCGTAGCGTCTCGTAGCACTAGTGCTACGCCGTAGCGAGAATGCGTATTTAATAAAAATGCTCATCTTAATAACTTGTACTATTTAGAGATTCCAGATAAGAACTTTCCTGGAATTAATCCTCAGATGTTTTTACGAAGCAGATATTGTAAGAATGTAATTGGACATTAGTTTGTATTCAAATAAGCGGCGATGGGCTTGGGCAACCTGAAACGTGGAATGCTAACTGCAAAACGCGGGCATGTGCCAAATGTAATGTTTGGACGCGCCAAGACTAACTCCTACTTGATATCCTCAAAGATACCAAGTATATATCTACACTGAGTACACTAAGTATATATCTGAGGATGCCCATCATAGGGAATACAGTTGTGAGCGCGTTTGTTTCTGTTTTTTTTTTTTAATTGGATAGGTATTAGGTTTAGAATGGAGGTGTAGGTTAGCAATAACTATGAAAAAAAATAAGATAACGTGTATTTCGTCATTGAATGCAGCGTCCTCTAGTGACTTGCGGTGATAAAACCTACCTTAATAATAAACGATGATGATATACAAATAAAAAAATATATTTAAAAATCGATTGCAAATCACCGCATTACAAGTCAGATAAGCCGTTTCTGTAATAAATAGTATCAGGCAAATATTTTTTTTGTGTGTGTGTGTATGTGTGTGTGTGTGCTATTCTGATGTATAAGCTATATTACTGTAAAGCTTCATCAAAATCCGTTTAATAATTTTTGCGTGAAAGTGTAACAAACAAAACTACCTTTTAAAGCAAATACTCATTACGTCACAGGTAAGAAGCCTGAATACACCAAGGTTTATGCATCTTCGTTAAGTTCTGATATGTTATCTACCTACTCAAAACTTAACGATCGGTTAGTTAAGCCAGTGTCTACTGGCCCCAATGGTGTCAGTCTAATATCCAACAAAGTTAAAGTTTTTACATGCCTGGATGTTTGTTAATTTATTCTGCGTAACGCCAAGACCGATTTGGATTAAATTTTGAAAAAGTTCTTGCCTGGAAATAGCACATAAATAACGCCGCGCCGTTGGCAGAGGCTTATAAGTACTAAACGGGCCTACAAAAGGTCAATAACTGTATATACTATAGATTAGCATGACCAGTCAAAATTAATGTAAAAGGAGTCTTTCAGAGCAGGGAACGCATCAGCAATACGCCAGGTATTGCAGATGGCAATAGGCGATGGTAACCGCTTTCCATTATATGGACTGTATGCCTGTTTCTCTGAATGAATGAATGAATGAAAATACTTTATTGTACAACATAAGAAAAACAGATACTTATCAAAACTAAAAAAAAACCTAAAGTACAATGGGCGGTCTTATCGCTTAGAAGCGATCTCTTCCAGACAAACTTCGGATGGAGAGGATTTAATGCGATTGTATTAATGGCTGGGGGTGTACTAATACTTTATTTGGAAAGTGTGCTAGTAGTTATAAATAGATACTAACAAGTAGGTAATAAATAAAATACATAAAATACCTAGTATAAATAAATAAAAATATATAATATACATTATTTTATACAACATAAATAAAACTTTTTTCATATTATTTTTCATATTTTTTTACTAATCATCATATCTGGGTGATTTATATGTATAATATGTAAGTATTTACAAAAAAATATATAAGTAGTATATTAGTCTTGTAGTTACACAAGTTACACGCTCTGTTTAGTTTGGGGCTAGATAATAATGTATAAAAATGACCATTATTATGATTTTATACAAAAAATACTTACATTATTAACATCTCACAACATGATAATATTGTTCAGTCCTTTCAAATAACTCCAAGATACGCTTCATTGAATTTTTATCGCATACCAAGATCGATGTATCTTATTATACGGCTAAA
The DNA here is from genome assembly GCA_961405105.1 of Perizoma affinitatum. Taxonomy (NCBI): domain Eukaryota; kingdom Metazoa; phylum Arthropoda; class Insecta; order Lepidoptera; family Geometridae; genus Perizoma; species Perizoma affinitatum. The sequence continues at coordinate 6,463,726 of OY560199.1, forward strand.
AGCATTACTTTTCCTGGCTGGTAGGTGCTTAATTCACTCGCACGATTGGGCCTGAGGAGCTTGTGGCGACCTATAACTCTCTTTACGGGGAAAGATTCATAATAGACTCAAGCGTGACTTTGCGGAAATCCATTTTAGATCTTATATAGACTGAAATATTATTTTCACCAGTGATAAATCATGATTAGAAACTAAAAAAAAACTTGGTTGATTCAGTACTACAAAGTGCTTCTTTTTCCAAACAATCGTGCAAGAGAGATTAGTCTTTCTCTGTGAACAAACTAACTTTTCCCTGATCTCTCCGGATAAAAGCAGAAAATAGATCGTGGTTTTAAGTAGAAGTTCATGAAAGGCCTCTGTGAATGACCCTAAGAAATGTATTATAATATTTTTGATAACGACTAACAAAGAAGATCGCCCAGTGTACTTTGATAAAAATAAGATTTTATTTATTTTGTTATTTGTTTATGGTACACAATAAAGTATTTTTATTCATTCATTCATTCAAATAAAATAATACATTAAGTATAGTACAATTAGGGAATTAATCGTTTTAGAAGCAAGTTCTTCCATTAGGGACCTTTGATTGGAATTATTTTTATACAACCCAATAATTGCCACTGTTATCAGCATTCTATTGTTCTGTGTTGCATGTTTTTTTAATAATTTCAATAGGCTAATTTTGACTACTAGTAATCATTATTTTTGGTCTTCATAATAATTAAGTACCTTCACTAATTATAATGTCAAGTTCAATACCTACCTAACTTATTACTAATGTTTTGTTGTGCATTTCAAATACATTGCCACTTCAAGAATCTATAAAAAAAACTAATATAGGTTTTAAGATACGACCAACTTACTATTGTTACAAACTTACTAACTTACATTACCAACTTACTCAGTTTATTAAATAAATAAATCTAAATCTAGTTTATAATGACCTGACAGAAAGACAGATAATTTAGTCTTATGAAATTTAGAAATATTGTAGGTATATTCAATTGATGGCGTAGTTTTGGTACGAATAGATTATAATAATGCTGGGTTTATAATGCCATAATTCCGATAAAACTGCTGACGTATTTTCCTTTCTCTATTTCATAACCCAATATTGACTTGTGGCGATTAAAACTATCTAAAAACCATTATCAAAATCATTAAAAAAATATTTCAAAAATCTGAATTCTTATTAGGAAAGCTGGTTTGGAGATATACGAGCGTATACAGACTGCTTACATCACGGCTAATAATACATATAAATTCTTTTACCACCAGCTCCAGAGCTCTAGCTTGCCGTTCGACGCGTCACGCATCAGTCAACCCGCGATTTACGGCGCTCAGTTCAAGTCACACGTTCCGTTGGAACATTAAATTCCGTAGAACTAGGTCTTGGTGCCACAGTTTTCAGCAAACTTTATTGCACGCAAAATACAGTTCACCTTCGAATGCGAATAAATATGCAATTTTGCATTTGAACAGACGTTTTGTACGGATGTTATTCCATTTATACCCATTTCGTTTCTAGTAACCCGTTTTTATTGCTGTGTTCTATGATGCAAATATTTGGTAAGCACGCAATTAAAAAATTTAAAATATGTCAGCAGTAGGCTAAAAAAATGGTCACTATATCGAATACCACAATGAAAGCTTTCAGTAGACATCATCTTCATCATAAACAAAAACCTGTAAAAGTATACTACTTGACATAGGCCACTCCTAAGGAGTGCCACGACGATCTATCTTATTATCGTTTTCTTTCTATACTGCATCGTTAAATCCAATATTTAAGTCTACTAATCATGTCTTTTATTTAAATTCTTTACATTTAGTATCCGTGACGTAAGGAGGCCGTATAATATGGGATTACCACAAAATATTATTAGTTCTTTTTTTGTCAGCATATTGGATTGTAATGCGGTTTCTATAATCGATTTGTATTTTTTCAAGGATTGTTCTGATATAAGTTTTATCGGCATATACCACTAGCTCTGCAATCACTGATGGCAACAAAAGTTGGGGAGTTTAGAATTAATCAAAAACTTTTATTATACACAAGCTGGCCAGACTATCTACCAAAGGGTCTACTAGTTATCAATTTTGTAAACATACCAGTTTGACACTTCAAACTGAGGTAGCGTGCCTTCAAAGACTTCTTCATGTCAACATGCAAACGCGCCAATTCATGCAGTAGGTAGCATCGTTCAGACGCACGTGCGCTTAATGCTAAAGAACGTTCTAAAGTACGCAGACGGAGTCTGAAACGTAAATTTTATTGCCAGAATTTATGTGGACCGTCTGCATATTGACGTTTAAATATCGATTTAGTTTTCTGGGAATTTGAATGGCGAAATACCACACTATGTTAAGAACCCGATCGGGCCGCCAACGGAACCTACTTAAACATTTTCCAATAAGAACTTATTCAGGGCAGTTTTGGAAGAAAGGTCAGAGTAGTTTTACATTAAAATTTTATCAAGGGGCACTTCGACGCAGCACGCAAATAGACAGCTTTTAAAGTAATGATGGGCTATTACTTAGTTTGGAAAATATTCAAGTTACCTAACGCAATAATTAGTTGATCACTGATCACATCACTTGACATGAGTTTGTCATGTCAAGTGATGTGATTAGTCTTTCGGACAACATAGAAATATCTAACATAGAATATCTTAAATCATCTAACGTAATATAATCACGTTAGTTGATTTAAGACAAGTGGTTAGTTTTTTTTAGCTCTAGCGTAGCGAGTTCAGACTAATCAGCTAATTTAGGTTTTAAATTGAACTAAAATATTCCAGTTAGTTCAATTTTTCAACTAATGTTAACTAGTTAAATATTTGTAACTATTAAAATTGTCAAAATGGGATTTTTGTAAGTTTTCAATATGAATAATCAAATTCACAATATTTTTTGGAATAATATTAACAAGTTAAATATTTTTATATTTTTTTTTGAACTGGTGGAATTAAGCTTCCTTTCAAAAAACCGACTATGAATAAATAAAATGAAGATAGAACATATAAATCAATCATCATAAGAGATAAAACGCTAGTTATTTTCTTGGTCATATTATGTTATACGATAAAAAAGGAAATCATACTTAGCATCCCTAGGTGGCGCCGGGGGCCTGACACGAAGCACAGAGTCCCGACTCGGCTCACGTGATAACGCCATGCCGAGTAGAATGAATGCTCTCTTTTCTCTATCCGACTCACTCATAGATTCTCGTACACGTTTCTGTGAATAAGTTTTAAGCGGTGTCACACTGTTTGCAAATTTTGCCGAACCGGTGCCGTGCCGTAAAGACGGCAACAGTAGTGCGGAAATGAATGCGGCGGCAGCAGCACTGCCAAACAAGTTGCGGAAAAAGGTTGTCAAATACTGATCGCCAAAAAAAGGTGATAGAAGTGATTTTTACCCGCAACGCTAGGAGTATATGCGTTTGGGGTAAGATATTTTTTATTTGTTATCTGTTATAATTTATCACCGAAACCGCTAAACCGATTGTAAAGCGTTTTTTTACATCTTTTTGTGACTTCATAGATAAGTTTTATTGCCACAAGTGACCAGGGGGCGCTTAACTATTTGAGCGGCCCCTGGTGACTTGTGGCATCGTCTATACGATGGAAAGTAAAACGGCGTTACCAATTGTTATGCAATTTTTGGGATAAGTTTCTTAGATAGGTATCAACGCAACACATTACTAGTAGGTAGGTACTAAACATATTGCACGACCAAAAACGCAACGTGTAGCTGAGCCTTAGAGGACTTCTGTCGCATACCTACGTGACTTTGAAGAAGTTTGCAGATAGGACGGACAAGACTGAACTGATTAAGTATAATTACTTTGGGTTAAATCAGCCAAATTGGTAAAGCCGCATACAAACACTATAGTGAAATTTAATGAAAGTTTTTTTGCTGAGAAATAATTGATTAGTAGGAAATCAGAAATGCTCAGTGAAGTTGAGTAACATCTATTATAGGGCAGTAGTGGTCTAAGTGGCTAGAGTATGTGCCTTTCAATTCAAAGTTTCGCAGTTCGAATCCCGTCAGCCACCATTTTTTCATGCGAAAATAACTTAAGAGTTCGTAAGGGAACCAGGATGACTTAGAAACGAAATTTTAAAGAAAATTGACTTATAATTGAATAATAAAGTAAATAAGTAAACATCCAACAGACACAAATATAGTCCTGTCCCCACACTAGGATTCCGTGTGTTGTGGGTATCAGGAACTACGAGTACCGTGGTACTACAACATCCAGATCCTAAATATCTGCATAATAAGAGCCTATACGAGGCGCACTGAATCATTTCAATATACTGGTTCCTTACTAATTGATACCCAAGAAGAACTTCCTAATTGACACACAAATACGACGAAAATGTAGAAACTTGTTTCTTTCCATAACTGATGAAAACATTTTTTGGATATATATTGGCGGTTGGTATGCAAGTTTCAGGATTAAATCATAAAATGTAACAACAATAGGAAATTTCGCGAATTTATTTGTATCGTTTCTAATCAAAGCTAAAGACAACCGACTAAGTGCTTTAATATTGTACGTTTTCCTACAAACCTGATCCAAGAAAGTTTCCGAAACAATATCATATAATTGCTGTAGGAACTTCTCTTTCCCAGGGAGCAGATTGGGTGGCTTCCTCGAAATCTGCTCAATGCCAAACTCGACGGTCTCCAAGCACTTCGCTGTGTCCCGCTCTTCATACACCGCTTGTGCGTTACTGTTTAGTTATCATAAAGCAAATCATCAAAACAAGAATTTTAAAAACACTGACGGTTTTAAAATTTAAAAAAAAATGAACCTCATCTTCTGTGATTTCCATCTTCTATTGCAGCGCCCCATAGTGACTTGGGCCGATAAAACCTAGGAACCATCCTTGAAGTAAATGCAGTTTCGCATTCAAATATATTGCGAAACTGCATTTCAATTGGTTTAGTCATTTCGGAGACAGGCAAATAAACAAACAACCTTTTTATGGCAAAACTCCTCTTATGCCGCGGATTATAACCTTGTTTGTTTTATATAGTTTTTATACTAGGTGATTTTACGCCGAGTCCCCTTGGCCAACTCTTCGTGTTTTAAAATTTAGCTAATTACCACTGTTCATCGTCGTTTTGCTTACGTTCTGTAGCTGTTTTAAATTATTTCCAACCACTGTGCAAGCCTACATATATGTAAAAAACACATCTTGGTTATAAATTAGTTACCAAATACAACCAAACTTTATTTGGATACGATATTTTTAAATCTTGTTTGAGTAGTTATGGGAAATAACAAAATTTTACAATATCCAAAAAATTAAACCTCAAAAACTTGTACAGGCTGGTAACGATTTCGTGGCTTGGTTGGTATATCCCCCGCGTACAAAGCGCGAGATCGAGGGTTCGAGTCCCGCCGAGGTTGAATTTTTGGGATATTATAAAATCTTGTTCGGGTAGTTTTAAAACATATTTGTACCACTTGTCTATTATTTTCTCAGTTACCAACCTAATAAGGCGTTTGGAGTCAGTGATGTGCTGTTTCTGAGCATGCTTTATTTGCGCCAGTCTTGCTTTAGAGAGGCGTGCGCGAGCACATGCTTCGGTTGCCCTAGCCGCATAGAGTGGACGTCTTTCTCGCAGCACTGCCTATGAAAACAAGTATATATTTAAAACAAACACGCTCATGGCTTGATGTCCTTAGATCCTATCTAGTATCCAGCCATGAGAATGCCAACCAAGAATTAATCACTCCAAAAATTTCGTTTGGCAAGTGCCCACATTTAGTAGTTAGTATTCCACTCGACAGGTCACACATCCATCGCTGCTTATTGGAACACTAAGAGATGGCATAATTTTTGGTTTTTGGATATTACAAAAGTATATATTATTATTTTTATTTTCGTAAAAATTCATTACATTTACTATGGTTCTATAGATATGCTTTGCTTGGGTAAGAATTATTTTGGATAGTCATAAACAAAAGAGAATAATGCGTGTTATTCATAAAGCCCCAACCTATTCCCCAAGCATGTAGATAAATCATATGAAACACCTGAGATAAAGTTTTCTATCCAAACAAAAAAGGGCCAAGAAAGATCTCTTCTATATTTTCTGATGAAAGCACTCATAGGTATTTCAAACACTATAAAGTTATCCGTGCAATTTAGATGATAATATTTGATGTGATAAAACGGTCTAGGCGAAAAACAGACGAAAGATAAAAGGTCTGCGGCAACTTTACCAATACGAAACAACCCGGATTTTCAGGCTAAGCTAATTTCTCTGGACCGCTCTAGACAAGCCTAATAGCTGTACCGTGGTAAAGAGCCAAAATAGATTTTTATATTGCACATTCTTTCAGTTGAAAAGGAGCTTTTAGCTTACATGCGAGACTTACCTGACGTTTTTCTACGTCAGCGAGAGCATTATTCGCCAGCTCTTGTAGTTTCTTAGATCCTTGTTTATTGGCCGAGACCAGTCGCTCGTCCTTACATAAAGCCGTTAAGAAATATTTGTCATGTGCCATTCGCTCCAAATACTTCGATGCCATTAAACGGGAGATTTGTTCGGATCTCCGTTTTTCTGCGCGGGATATTTCTTCAACCTAAGGATTAATGTGAATGTCAGTATTTCAGATCGACACTATATAACTATGGAAGTAATGGTTTACGTTTCTTTGAAGATTTAAAATCTTAGAAATTTATCGGGTTCAAATGCGAAAATGCAAAGAACACACTTATTCAAATTGACCAAAATTTCTAGAAACATAGAACATGTTTGCAACAGTCGTTAAGAAAACTGCGGTCTGTAATCCCAAAGCCAGCAGATAATTGTATAATTTACTATTTCAAGAAGCATAGTTTGTTGGTATTTTTTACCTAAAAGTAATTTTCAAACGTCTATGGTATATTTAAGTTTAACAAAGTTTTATTTCTAACTCTGTAATCTATTATTTAAGCATACATAATTTAATATTCTCTTGTTTTGATATGGTTATATAGGTACTATTTACATTATGTGTTGGTTGCGGTGGCTCCATTCGGCTCTTCCGTTTCGGTGCACTATCTTCATCCTCAGACGCAATGTACTCCACTCGGCGCAAAAGCGAAGCTGCGGTTGAGAGGATTTTACGGGAGGTTTTGCCAACACACTCTCGGATCTAAGCAGGTAAAACTTAGGTAGCACAAATAGCAGTTTTCCTCTTGAAATACATAAATAATTTACCTGTGCAGTTACACAGGTAAATGTTTTAAGTTCAGCGAATAATCAATTCCATAGGTAGTTATATGACTGCCTATGGAATTGATTATTCGCTTAGTTTAAGATCTTATCTATAGTTATCTATAAAAATCTACACTTATAATAAAGCTGAATAGTTTATTTGTTTGGACGCGCTAAACTCTGGAAAACTAAAAAAAAAAACAAAAAAAAAAATTTACAGACTTACCAATACTCAAAACATCTAAAAATTATAAAAGGAATGATAAAGTAGATAGAGAATTTTTCACTTTTAAATTTTCCAGTATTTTTTTTTGTAATTAAGAGGCAAATTTAAAGCAATCTTATTCGCTTTAAAACTTGCAATAAAATTCTAACCTAACTGTAATCAGAATACAACGTTCCAGTTTTCAAAGAGTCGTTAAATAGTAGTTTTCAAAGAGTTCAGTTAGATAAATCGCCGTCCAAATTCAAGTGTAAATTTGGGACGTGTGTGTGGGTATTTTACCGTTTCCTCAGCATGCCTGGCACATTCGGAGAAATCAGGCGGCAAGCGGCGGATTCGACGACCCCTGTGCGCTAGAACCAGAGATCTTTCGAAGGCACCCTTTTCATATTCGGTCTGCGCTCTGATTTGTAATGCCGTAAGGTTTTCTGGCTCCAATTCTGTATTAAATTGGTGGAAAATTGAATCAAGGCGTATTACAGGACAATTTATAAATCAACTCTTGTGCGTAGTGACGAAGAAGAAATGCAATTAAATATGGAAAGTATTATTATAAGTTTGCCAATGTAAACGCGTTTTGAAAATTATGTTTTAATATTTTTCTTCTTTCTACCCGCGAATTGGTTATTTGTCTGACTGTTACCATTTATCTTATTAAATTGTTATGAAGTTTCTTGGAATCGAGTTGTATGTCTTCAAGGATGGTGACATATCACTAATAGGACGCTATAATCGATGATGGAAATACACATCGATGTTTTCAATAGGAAAAAATAACTTTAACGAGCATAATAATTATGGCTAAATTTATGTTCTTATACGGAAGCTATTTCAAAAAAGCAATCAATCGTTTATTATCTCATAATATTATTGAGTCACAATTCACCACGAATTTATGGGATATTGTGGCATGCCGGTCGTCTGTGTTCTAAAAGCAACTTACCTATTTTATGTTCACAAAAATTGTGGTCAGTAATTACCCTATACTCCTGCTCTAAAGCTTTTTACCATATGTTATGGCCCTTTTCCACAACAAGGACTAAGCCTAATGTCAGTCTTTATGCAAGAAGCTTAGAAATGATTATGCAAGTAAGTAGGCACCACTGGTAGGTACTCGTCTGGAGTTTATATTTGAACAACTTCATTAATTTTTTTATAGGGACAAAGAACAAAGAGGCTTTTCTTGAACACGTAGAATAATCAATCAAAGGAAGATTGACGTTTCTGTAGATATGTTTTATAATAATCTTAGGAGATAATAATTATATTATGATACGTAATTTGCTACAATGTAATACTTCAAAATAATGGCAACATTATCTGCAATTGTGTAGTTACTAATATTTTATAACTCTAGATAAGCCTGAGTAGGTATATAAATAAATATTATATTAAGATAATAATTATTCATACAACTATGTACAAGTAGGTATATACAAAAACATACAGATGAAACAGCTAGCTATCTAAAGACCGTTGCAAACGATCTTTAGATAGCTCAACTGATCCAGATCACTACCAGACGGAAGCGTCCCCAATATACTCGCCGCATTGCAACGCTGAATGGCAATGCTAATGCGTTGACCCAGATAAGAGCCAGCTCTGGTTACGCGTCGCTTCGACCAGTCGCCCTGAAAGAATTTTGAAAACACGAATTGCCCCGGTTCAACACGGACCCAGAGTCTCAACACCAAAAGGCTCAAATAAGTAAGCTCTGTCGAGACTTCTATATTAAGATAATAATAGCAACTCAGACTTATAAAATATTTGCATTTATACACCATTGATTATGTGCGCCTGATAGTACTCGTGTTATAATTTGTCTAGTTGAGCCAGTTTCAGCCCGGTCACAAATTGGATAGGTGACATAGTAAAGAGCATATTTTAAAAAAAAATGACAACATCGATGACGCGTGGGGCGCAGCGATGCGGTGTTTCGATTCTCACTGCGGTACAAATGTTTGCATTTTCTGCAGATATTTGTTCCAGGTCAGGGTATTATGTTGCCACAACACTCGTAGTTCCTGATACTCATGACAAAGGGAATATTAGTATGGAGTCAGGATTAATATGTTACAGTTTAGTGTTTAATTTACTATTTATTAATTTTAATAACCAATTTCTGTTAACTTTTTCACAACCAAGTCTTGATATAATATTGTGTCAGTCTATTTCGAGTCCACTTTCAATCGCAATTTTGATGTTTGTCTAGTAAAAATATATCTTTTTTTGGAGTAGAATACCAAATTGACGTTAATCATACGTCAACATTGTCACTCTTGGATTTAAATTCACAATTGATTGGAATTATTATTGGGTTCAAGAGTATATGTTTTTAAATAAAATAATTGAGCTTCTGGCTATTATAATGTTATAGTCACTATGCAAAAACTGACAACAAACTCATTCCAAGTAACTTTTTTCAAAACTACAATCAGTAGAACACATTCATCCTGCATACGTCGCTTACAAAATGCATACCTGCCGCCCGAGCCGCATCAGCCAAAGCACCGGCGTAATGTGTCGCTTTCGCCCTAGCGAGGCTACGACCAAGCAGCGAACGGACATCGGCGTTCTATAAATAAACCAGACACAATTATAGGCGCTTTTATATGCAACAAAGGGGAAATAACTGAAACGAATGGCTAGACTGTAAGCGAAAGCCTATTGGTGAGGTTAATGTCTCAGAGACACCGACGTTCCTAATGGCAGACAGCCATATGCAATACTCTTGGTGTTGCAGATGTTGATAGGTAATGGTAACTGCTTTCTATAGGTAGATCGATGACTAAATTCAACGAACTGACACATGTCATTGGTCCAGTAGTGTAAAATGGGATTTGAATAATGATTACCGAAGCCATGAACAAATATTTTCAAATCTAGGTTGAAGCGGTAGATTGTCGAACAGACCTTTTCTACACATTCAATGATTTTACTAGCCTATAAATCTTAGGTTCATGTTCTCGTTGATACCTTCATAATATTTCGTTATTATTTACTCTGTAGCGTGCATTGTTTATTTACGAATAAATTACTATTTAATAATATTCTATATATCTACCGTGAACCAGTTTGCTTCATATTAACGTAAAAAAAAACAAAGGAAAAACTAAACTCTTATGCTCCATGTCTCTTTGTAGCGATGTATTGATTTTATGCATTGGTTTCCTTTAAAATGTCATAAAGTCATAATTATGGCCGTCAGGTATTACTTATTTAAGTTCATTCTCGTGCTATTTTATACGATACAGTAGTTGTTGTCTTGTTGGACCTACATGTGGGCGAGTGTAAACCTGCGTTGGAGGTTCTAATAAATATAATATAAGGGTCATTTGTTACGAAAATCTTATACTAATATCAGGATACGGAGTAAGTATCGGATATCATCGTTGTACGAGCAGACCGCATAGACTCGGGCTTTGGTGCAGTAGACGGGAAAATAGGAATAATAGTTGCCTTAACATTTATATTGGTGAATTGGCAAAATGCTATGACGTTGGAATTTTAAAGCAAATGGATACTTTTATGACGTTTTGCGGCCCGTTTCAGCGCAACGTTGCAATAATAAAATATTTTCTCACTGGAAAAATACTCGTGTGAAAATATATATTTATAACAGATTTAGGTTTATTTTTTTACATCTGACCTAAAGAGTTTGGATTAAAACCAATACGGGTTTAATCCAAATTATAGTTGCTAGTTACTGTGTGATCTCTGAAGTTTTATATATTTCCAAACTAATATTTATTATAACTTATTCATAATTTAGTTTTTCCCTTGATAAAATGAGTTAAGTTAAAAATTGTGATCACTTGACAAAGTTAAATGATCCTATGAGTTATGTAGAAGCTAACACTTGGTATTTTATCCAAATTTACCTTCTACATTTGGATTCAATAGGATTGAAATGTAATCATTTGCTGTCCTTATGAGTTTTTTTCATAAGTGGTACCTACCTTCTTCCATAAATCATAGAATCATGTTTAGTTATCTAAACTTTATTTAGGTCACTATTTTCACTTCATGTTATAAAGAGAAAACTAGTCTCAAATTGAATGATCTAATAATAATAATGCTGGACATTTTTCATACAACATCATCTAGCCCCAAACTAAGCAGAGCTTGTATTACAGGAACTATATGACTTATGTCTACTTAATATACCTTTTTTGTCAATAGATATATTTTATATATAGAAAAACGCAGTAAAGAAGTACATAGAGCATCTTATGATATTCCATTTCATTTAAAGTACCTTGAAGCGTTTTTCTGTTACATTCAAACTTGATACACATACCTGCAAATCCTCTTACGGCTTTCAGAGAAATGTAATTTTCGTTAGCTTTATTAAAATCTACGCTTTGCCTTCACTAACGAAGTGCAACACAAATAATATTACTGGAGCTTCTAATTGCATGTTTGCAGCTGCGAATGGAGTCTCAAGCTGTTTGCATTACTCTAAACTGACGTCACAATGACGTCACAACGGAAATATACCACGGATTCTACGTTTCACTGAAATCTCTGCTGATGGCTATGGTAAATTTGTATTCACAAAAGCATAGCTTCGTACGTTGAAGGCGAGACGGAATCAAAATACTCGCTTTATAAAACAATTGTTGAAATAGATCTATGCAAGAGTGAAATCTCCTATGAAAAATGTTTTTTCATAAAATAAGAATTTCATCCGGAAATGCAATAATTGTATTTATATTTGTATCTCCTGTGGTTTTGATTTTAATCTTAATGATACCATGTGATTGCGGATCCTATTTGATTGAGATGCCAGATATCGATTATAATCGACAAAAATAAATAGAGGAGGTTCTGACTTTGGCTGTGTCCAATATGTTTTGTACACTGATACTCTCGACGATAGTTAGACCTTATACTTGAATTGTGTTGGAAATTAATACGAAAAAAAGAAAAAAAGAAACACGCTCACGACTGTATTCCCCATGGTGGACATCCTCAGATACATACTCAGTGAGCAGATCTTTGAGGATACCAAGTAGGGGGTAGTCAGAGGCACGTCCAAACATTACATTTGGTACATGCCCGCGTTTTGCTAGTAGTAAGCATTCCACGTGACAGGTTGCAAGCCCATCGCCGCTTATTGGAACACTAACTATGGGCACATGCCTTCGAATTTTTGGTTCTTGGGCATGCCGGTTTCCTCACGATGTTTTCCTTCACCGTTTTGAGCACGTGTTAATGCGTACATAAATTTTTCGAGTGGAAAAATCCATTGGTGCACGACCGGGTTCGAACCCACGACCTCCGGATCAGAAGTCGGGGTATCGCCCACTAGGCCAACACGGCTTGAAAGAAAAAAATACGAAGCGGTGATAATTGTGAAAGATTTTTTTTAAGTTTAATTTAATATCTAGGTTTCAAAATTTTTGGATGATGTGTTATTCCGAGATGATTGGTCATAAGTGTATGGTGTTTTCTTTAAAAAAAATCTTGTCTAGTACAGTTTCTGAATCTGGATTAATAAAATAGCTTGATTTTTGGGTTTATACCAAATTCCTCTACGTAATTAATTTAACATTTGCACAAACCAATACCTACAAGCAAAATCTTGCCTTTCCAATTACAAATAATGGAAGGTCTAATTGTTTTCGAACCGGTTAATTACAAAAGAGGTTCTAAAGTTTCGGGTGTTTTCGGTCGCTACCTTTGTAACTGTGTGATCGCAATTAACCTTAGTGGAACTACTCAGAGAATAATTCGAAACCTTTTAAAAATTACAGGAAGAACAGAAAAATGAAAATCAGTAGCTACACCAGGTTTTATATTTACAGAGTACTAATATTGTAAGAATCTAAACTGGTTCTTGTGTAAATTTAAACTAAATTGAACATCCGCAGTATGTATCTAATTAATTAATGAGATGTCCCGTGTATATGGTAAGATAATGGTTCTCTCAACGAGTTTAATTATCTTTTATTCTAAGGAAAAATCCGTGTTTTTATGACAATAATAATTTCCCTTTTTATTTTCACGTACGAATTCCAGCCAGCATAAAAGAACCTTCCCAAAAATCAAGTGAGGCTCCATCGACTCTCTAATTTCTCATCAAAACGTAAACGCTCCTATGATCACCGGAATATAAATGTTCAAAAAAATATGTTATTTATTGATATTTTATCTACAAACTGTTTGCTTTGTATATTCCACCCAATTAACTTACTAGGTAAAAATAAATACTGAAGAAGAGTTTTTGGCGGATAATTGGATTCAACTTTGAAACGATAACATAGTTTGTTATGTTTTAGGGAGTTAGAATTTTGGATGATAAATAAACTACAAACTGTAAATCTTGTAAAATAAGTATTAGTATTTGAGGGATAAAATTAGAAAAAGATGCGTTCTTTTTGTCTACGCAGATATTTTGCCACGGTCTGGCATATAGTGTTAGAAACTAAAATTGATGAAGTTGCGTTTGAAATTTGTATAGTTCCTCTCTATTATGTTAGTATATGCTTATGAATTATCTTAAACTTACATTCCAGCGCAGTGCTTCGTTGTAAGCCTGTATAGCCTTCTCAAACTGCTCCAAGCGTTGTAAGTAATTCCTGGCGGCAAATAATAAACTCATTCTGCAGACATGGAAATTGAGTGAAAAAGCAATCTTGTGTTGGGTAAAACCATTTTGGGAAAGGAAAGTTCGTGACACTGCGTAATAGGTATAAGAATTCACTGCGGATTTTTGTCAGACGATTTTCTTCTTATTGTTATTTCTAAGTTGATACTTCTATCGTTTCGCTTATTTATTAAACGTATCTGATGCAGGATTCTTTAGCAGAAAGTTTCAATAGAAAGATTGAATTATTATGAATGGAAAAAGTAGTCTAGAATAGTCAACTCATATAATCTTTTAACGTTTGCGCTTTGTGTAAATCCAACAAAATTGCAGGACCATTTTTGCTGATATATTCTAACAATGTACACTATATATCAGCCACGAGAATCACACTAATTTCGTTACCCCCGCCCCTCCGTCAAAATTCCAAGGCGTACAAGACTCACCCTCTCTCCCTGAAAACGTTTACTGCGTTGCATATGGGCCTTTCTTCTGGCACTAATTTCTTCCTCATATTCGAACCCCTTTGTCTCTGTGAATCATGTCAGTTGTATACCTAGCGAGGCGAATCACTGCGCTTGGTAATTTCAGATGCAATCTAGTTGGCTTAGCTGTGATGGTACATGGAAACGTTGGTACCTACAATGTAAGGTAGCGACTTGTTTATGGCATAATACAGAGGTTGAAACGGAGCAGCCTGTGCGAAAACTGACAATGTTTTGATGTTTATAGGAGGTCGCTGTATGTTCTAATATCTAAGAAAATTTCTTTCTATGAACATCAGAAGTTCATTGTTTGCTTTTAATAAGCTCAAAAAAAACTAGAGCGGTAGATAGATAAATAAATAGATAGAAAGATAACACTTTGATGTTGCTTAAAAATTAAAATAAAACAAATACAAGCTTATCGCGGAAGTAAAATGGGTGGTCTCATTGCAAAAAATGAACTCTTCCAGACAACCTTTGGATGGACAGGAATTTATGTGAACGATAAAGGATGGTGGAGTAAAGTGAAAAAAATAAAAGTAGCTACTAGCTAAGTAGGTAGGTAGGAAGCACTTTTATCTGACAGAAACATCATAGTATCGCAGTCTTGTTTGCGCTTTTACCGATGTCTTATAATGTATATATATATATAATATATATTATATGTTTAATGTGTATATATATTTATTAAATCTGTAGGTGTGTATCTTAACATATGTATTATTGATATAATTTTGTAGTTAATATTCTTATTATTTTACGTACACCCCCGCCACTCTAACAATCTCTTATTATCCTCTCCCTCCAAAGGTGGTCTGGAAGAGATCGCTTCTAAGCGATAAGTCCGTCCATTGTACCTTCTTAAGAATAAGATTTTGTTTAAGGTGTACAATAAAGTATTTTCATTCTTTCTATAATCATTTTTTTGTTTTCTTATACAATTCATATAGCCCACCTGTAAGCGGTTATTATAACCTATAGACGCTTGCAACACCCGAGGTATCACACGCGCGTACAGTCGTAGACATTTCTTTGAAGTTACACAATTACCTCTACTTAGTTGTATATTTATATAAATGCGATACACGCTTCAAATTAAACTAAATTATTCAAAAGTATGATTAATGAACGACTAAAGTATGAAAAAACTTGTTTCGCAAAGTTTGAAACATTTTGTAAAGACAATATTACTTGTCTTTCGTAAACTTCGACAAGTATTAAAAGTCTGAGAACTGAGACGAAGTTTAAGAGACTTGCAAGATGCAAAATCCATTTGCGATACAATATTAATCTTAAGTGCAACTATGTGGTAGTAAGTGGGTAAAGATAGCAGATTAAATAGCGAATGGAGAAAACCATTGTCAGCTGTATTCAGTTTACAAAACAAAAACAAACACGCTCACTACCGTATTCTCCATGATGAAAATCCTTAGAATACTTGCATAATCAGTGAATAGATCTTTGAGGATATCAAGTAGTCAGAGGCACGTCTCAACATTACATTTGGCGCATGTCTTCGTTTTTCAAATTTATATTCCACGTGACAGATATATCCAAGTCATATCAGGTAGATTCAGTCGATTGTTTGTAGTTATAACCAGACAACACTATTAAGCTATTCATAAAAATAGGAGTCTCATAGTCAAACTATCGGCAAACTCTCGAACACCGAACGTCGAACCCAGTACTTCGATATTTTGACACGAGGCGCTCTTGCCAACAGTTTAGAACAGTTCATGTCACAGCGCTACTACAGATTGTATAACAGAACCCGCTACTGAAATCTGATACTTGAGTCTGTAGTTCTTGATTATATTGGTACTCTTGTCGATAGGATGCTCCTTAAGTAGGCAAATTAGTTGTGAGAAGTTTTGGGCAAAGTTTGGTTCGCTATTATCTAAGTTTCATTTGATGGTATCATGTCTCCATCCCAGTGAGAAACAACGTGAATAATATGCACTAGCGTCTTCCTCAGACTTTGATCGCTTTGTGCCCAGATTGAAAACTAAGTGCTATTCCAAAATTTTCTACAAAAATAACGATTAATTATGTGAATAAACAATAGATACTATCATGATACTACATTTTATGTTTCAGATCAGTCTAAGTATAGGTTTATATGTCTGAGAAAAAGGTTCCACAAAGATAATATTCTACCTTCTTTTTTTTTTCCTGAAGAATATATAACATAATTATATTGCTTGAGGTAAAGAAGTTATTTTCATGAATAAAATCACCTACTTACGGCATTGAAAAATGTTTTGAGATTCCTCCTGGTTTTTGGGTTTTTCATTCAAAAGCTCAACTTTAACCCAAACGAGGGTATACGTATCAAAATCTTTAATTAAAGTTTGCAGCACTCTTGTTCGGTTTCATTTTAGCAGGAAAAAATGTGTTCTACCCTGTGGGAGAAACGGGTTAGAAGATGGCGGTATCTGATTTTCGACCGTCGTTCGTGATAAAGGCAGCATAATGAGGAGTTGGGTCAGAAATGAACACACGTAATGAACTATCGACTCATTTTGGTCATTCCGTTTGTATTGACAATACCAAGTGTACTGTAAAGTTCCTACGGTGAATATATAAGTAGGGGTATGAGTATTGCCGTTCGGCAAATGGGCCGAGGTCTGTGTTTGTAAATATACTCACACAGACATGTTAGTTTTTACAAAATTAAAAACATCGGCCTCGTTTATCTATTGCAGCTATATTTAGCCAACCTTTGTTGAAATTGTGTAAAACTATTGCAATAAAAGACCGCATCACAATCGGAAAAACCGGTAAAAGAAAACACAAAGGAACGGTCTTTTACCTATAATTATAGACGAATCCCACAATACAAGTGCATCATAATACATCGGCTCATTACATTGCACGTATGTAATAAAATTGCCAAAATAACGACCTCTGTGGCGCAGTGGGCGTAGGTCCGCCTGAAACGCAGAAGGTTGAGGGTTTGATTCCCGCTGCGGGACAAATGTTTGCTTGATCTGCATATATTTGTCTCTGGTCTGGGTGTTTTCTATGTATAATATGTATGTATTTACAAACTAATTACATATAGTACCTACATGAAGACCGCTGATCCTACAATACTGCAACTGGGTCAATCCACGGAATTGCCGATGCAGCATTGACGTCAATCGACCGGACGAGTATCGTATTATGATAGCATGGTGTCACTTCTAATTCACACCTCGAATTGGTCGCACTTAGAATAATTAATTATTAAGTTTTTATGTAACTTTTTATATCTTTTAAAATTAAAGATTATTAAATTAAATTCGGTTTTTTTTCGTACCTCCTGTTGTCGCTAACGTATTTGGCGCAGCCGGTAGGATATTCACGGGAATACCTCGCGAAATTCGGGACCTCCACATCGAGAATCCGCGTCGCGAGCACCCGGGGTGCTATCAAGCTCCATACCGAATATCCGAACATCTTATCTACGGGCCTGCGACGAGCTACGAGGAGAATCCAGCTATCGATTCAACGAAGGAAACCGGAGAATGAAATATATGTAAGTACACTTGAATACTTCTCTTGTGTTGCTTCCTTGGGCCTTTGTACTTCTTATCCTTCAAGATTTACCACCCCAGAGCATCTAGTGTGCGGGCGCCTGAATCTAACAGTCGCCGCCGCGTAGTAGATAGAAATAGGAATATAGATAATAATATAAATTTAGATTTTGAATTAGATCACTCTTTAAATTGCAATATGTCAATCGACACAGACACCGTTTATAAGGTTCTCCGTCTTGTTCCTGAATTTGACGGGAACCCAAACGTTTTAACCCGATTTATAAAAATATGTGATCAATTAGCTGCACAGTATCTGAAGCCAGGCAACGAATTAGTTAACCTATGTCTGTTAAATGGTATACTTAATAAAATTACGGGTACCGCCGCTTGTACTATAAATTCAAACGGGATTCCTGAAAGTTGGTTAGGCATTCGAAACGCTTTAATTAACAATTTTTCGGATCAACGTGACGAGACAGCCCTCTACAATGATTTATCAATGGCTTCACAGGGTAATAGTACACCCCAAGAATTTTATAATCATTGCCAAACTCTGTTTAGTACCATTATGACATATGTGACCTTACACGAGACTATACCGACGACTGTTGAAGCGAAACGTGAACTTTACAGGAAAGTTACTATGCAAGGGTACATAAGGGGACTAAAAGAACCTTTAGGGTCCCGCATACGCTGCATGCGTCCCCCGACCATAGAGAAAGCTCTAGAATTCGTACAGGAGGAGATGAACGTAATGTACGTACAGCATCGTGGTGAACCCCCTAGGACCCATAAGGTCGCAAATAATTTACCACCACCACCGTCATGTGGATTTGCTCCTCCGCGTCTATCAAACTCGGCAACCCACCGCACCATGGGGCCTTCGCCCCAACCTTTTAAGTTCAATGCACCAGCACATCGCATGCCGACTAACACTCAACGAATGTTTTCTGCTGCACCACCTAACTATAACCCTCGCAGTAATGTCTTTAAACTACCACCGCGTTACGGTGCCCCACAATATTCAAATCAAACCCCTGAGCCAATGAGCGTAGTTTATAGCACTTCTAAAGCTCAACCTCCCAGGAGGCCGATACCAGGACATGACTGGAGTAAACTCGGCAACCCACCGCCTAGTAACTACTTCAAAACTCGCGAGATGAACATGAACGACTGTGTGACTTACGATGACTCATACTACAACTATTATCAGGAACCAGATTATACTTACTACCCTGACTATAATGACTATAATGAAATGACCAATAGTTATGGTTATGAATCCCAGTACTTTGACGCGAATGCGGACAATCAACTCCAACTTAACGATTCTCAACCGCAAGCAGGGCCTAGCCACGTAGAGCAGGATTTTCGGGAGGATTTAATATCACTAAAACCAAAATAGAATTAAATCTTCAAACCCAAAGGCAATTACCTTATATACAGATTGCGAATCCACCATTAAAATTACTTATAGACACGGGCGCAAATCAGTCCTTTATAAGCCCCGAAGCCGTCGAATATTTCTTTGCTGACTTTCCTTTAAACTTAGATCCATTTGAGGTAACGAATATACATGCATCAAGTAGAAATGACTACTCTATTACACTACCATGTTTCTCAGAGTTTAATGATAATGATGAAATTAAATTATTCATATATCGTTTTCATGATTATTTCGATGGGCTCATAGGATTAGACTTGTTAAGTAATTGGGAAGCTAGAATTGATTTGAGAGAAGGACAACTTATAACTAAAAACGCATCAAATCCCATCAGGATGTACAATTCCCGTAACGTAAACCTTTATGAGGATATAATACCAGCAAAAACCTCTAAGATCATTCGTGTGCCCATTGATACTTGTGACGGTGACGTTCTCATAGAAGAACAAATTCTATGTAATTGTATAGTTCATGAATGCATTACAACTGTCATTAATAATCGTGGCTATTTAGAAATTGAAAATCCGTCAGAAAATGATATCATTCTATCATTAGATGAGCCAGCGCATGCGGAACTTTATAATACTGAGTGCATACGCACCCAACAAATGTCACCTCGTGCACAAGACGTAGTTTCGCGATTACGAACAGAACACCTGAACGAAGAGGAAAAAGCTAATCTCATAACTCTTTGTTCCCAATACTCAGATGTTTTTTATATTGAAGACGAACCGCTTACCTTTACAAATAAAATAAAGCACCGAATTAGAACCACTGACGAAGTGCCAGTTCACACCAAAAGCTACCGCTATCCTTTTATCCACCGTCAAGAAGTTAAGAACCAAATAGGTAAAATGCTTGAACAAGGAATAATCAGACCTTCCGAATCCGCATGGAGTTCACCGATCTGGATAGTACCTAAAAAGACTGACGCATCTGGGAAAAAGAAATGGCGACTAGTAGTTGACTTTCGTAAGCTTAACGAGAAAACGATAGATGACAGATATCCTATCCCTAACATTACTGATGTTCTAGATAAATTAGGGAAGTGCCAATATTTCACAACCTTAGATTTGGCAAGTGGTTTCTATCAGGTAGAGATGGATGCACAGGACATTGAAAAGACATCTTTCAACGTAGAACAAGGACATTTTGAATTTTTAAGAATGCCGATGGGGCTGAAGAATTCACCATCGACCTTCCAAAGGGTGATGGATAATGTCCTTAGAGGACTCCAGAACGAAATTTGCCTTGTGTACTTAGACGACATAATAGTTTTCAGTACTTCTCTTCAAGAACACATGGTAAATCTTGGTCAAGTCTTCCAAAGACTACGTGACTCTAATTTTAAAATACAAATGAACAAGTCAGAGTTCTTGAAGCTTGAAACAGCATATCTCGGTCATATCATCACCAGGGATGGTATTAAACCAAACCCCGATAAGATAGCAGCCATAAAAAAATATCCTATCCCCAAAACTCCAAAGGAAATAAAACAATTTTTAGGTCTCTTAGGATATTATCGCAAATTCATACCAGACTTTGCTCGTACGACAAAACCCTTTACCCAATGCCTCAAAAAAGGAAAGAAAATTGTATTGGATAACGACTATATTAACTGCTTTGAGAAATGCAAGACACTCCTGACAAATGACCCCATCCTACAATATCCCGACTTCGGAAAGGAATTTAACTTAACAACTGACGCTTCAAATGTAGCCATCGGAGCTGTCCTTTCTCAAGGACCAGTAGGATCTGACAAACCAGTTTGCTACGCATCTCGAACTCTTAACGAAAGCGAGATGAACTACAGTACTATTGAAAAGGAACTTCTTGCCATAGTTTGGGCAACAAAGTACTTTAGACCCTACCTTTTTGGACGAAAATTTAAGATCTTGACTGACCATAAACCTCTACAGTGGATGGTGAATTTAAAAGAACCAAATTCACGTCTTACTAGATGGCGACTTAAAATGAGCGAATACGACTATACTGTTTTTTACAAGAAAGGAAAGACTAACACTAATGCTGATGCCCTTTCCCGTATTGAAATTCACGTAGGCGAAGCCATGTCTTTGATAGAAGAAATTGACGAACTAAACTCGCTAATGGGCAATCCATCTGAATCCATACTTGCCCAAGCCAACTCTTCAACTGAAACGGTTCATACGAGTAATGAAAATCCAATTTTAGACATCCCTATTACAGACGAACCCTTTAACAAATTTCACCGACAGATTCACTTTACGATAGTTAACGACGTTAAAAAACGACCGACGGTGACTAAACCATTTGACACCCATACGCGTATCAGTATACAACTATCGGAAAACAGTTTAGAAGATGACGTAATAAAAGCTGTTAAAGAGTATGTCAACCCTAAAGTTAAAACCGGTATCCTAATTAGTCCACCCTTGGGTTTGTACTCAATTATTCCTATTTTGCAAGATAAGTTTAGAAGTTCATCAATGAACCTTGTCCTATGCAGATACGAATTAGAAAACGTTAAAGAACACCTCAGGCAACAAGATATAATCCGCCACTATCATGATGGTAAGACCAATCATCGCGGAATCAATGAAAGTTACTTAAGTTTATCACGTAAATACTATTGGCCTAAAATGAAGGACCAGATAACCAAATTTATAAATGAATGTACTATTTGTGGACAGGCAAAATATGATAGAAATCCCGTTAGACCCCAATTTAATGTTGTACCGCCAGCCACCAAACCTTTTGAAATAGTGCATATGGATCTTTTCACTGTACAAAGTGAAAAATACGTAACTTTCATGGATGTGTTCACCAAGTACGGACAAGCATATCACCTTCGTGATGGTACAGCCATTAGTATATTACAAGCCCTTTTACGGTACTGTACCCATCATGGTATCCCTACCACTATAATAACCGATAATGGTACGGAATTCACCAATCAACTTTTCATGGAATTTACTAGACTTCATAAGATCAATCACCACAGAATTTTAGCTCACTCTCCTAATGATAATGGCAATATCGAACGATTCCATTCCACTCTCTTAGAACACCTCAGGATTTTAAAATTACAGCAAAAAGATGAACTTATTTTCAATCTTATTCCATACGCTATAATAGCATATAACAGTTCGATTCACAGTTTTACGAGATGCAGACCTTTTGACTTACTTACTGGACATTTTGACCCTCGTGACTGCCACGATATCGACTTAACCCAGCAACTACTGCAACAGTATGTTCAGACGCATAAAGACCAAATGAGAAAAGTGTATGATATTGTTAATACATCGTCTCTTACAGACCGTACCGCTTTAATCGAAAACAGGAATAAAACACGTGAACCTGAAATAGAATACGCACCTCAGCAACAAGTCTTTATTAAAAATCCTTTAGCAAGCCGTCAGAAGACAGCTGCACGTTACACCCAGGATACAGTGTTAGCCGACTTACCTATTCATATCTACACGTCAAAGAAGCGCGGCCCTGTAGCAAAATCTAGACTTAAGCGGGTTCCTAAAGCAGTAAATTTGTTACAGAATTCTGTTAGTAATTCTTCTCCAAAGGACCCGATCTCAGGAGATAAAACTTGAGAGCCTTGAAGATGGACCCGGACTATTACCCTATAAACTTGGACTTATGCGACTGACTACCCACCATCATACATTTTTACAGTATGTACAACTTGATGACATCGAAGACAAAGTTAACCTATTATACACCCAATTACTTAGCTACGAAAATAGAATGACTAATGACACTTATGCAGTTTACGAAATTCAAATTAAATACCTCATTGAGAAAATAGATAAAATACTTAATCAACTAAAATCTTTAAAGCCCAGCAGAGCTAAGAGAGGTCTTGTAGATGGCTTAGGCTCAATTATAAAAAGTATAAGTGGTAATTTAGATCATAATGACGCATTGAAATATAATGAAGCGATTCGAATTCTAAAAGATAACCAGGACAAAATAACAACTGAATTTAGTAATCATATTAGCCTTAGCAAAGAATGGATGTCGAAACACAATAACGTACTAGTACAGCTCGTAGAAAATCAGAGTAAAATTAATACAACTATGGAGTTAATATTAAATAGTAACGCGTATAGAGAAAATAATTTAATTAAATACGCTAAGCTTGCCCAACTTCTGGGAATAATTAGCGAAAATATATTAGATTTAATGCAAGAATTAATTAGCATAGAAAATAGTTTAGCTTTTATTCGTGCCAAAAGCACGCATCATTCTATGATAGATATAGGTACTCTAGCAGCCATGATTGATAAATTAAAAATCATCTATGGTAAGGAGCATATTTTAGATTTAGAATTAAGAGAATATTACGATACTATTAAACCAGGATACTACTATTTTAAAGATCAGATAGTCTTCGTTTTTAAATTTCCAATAGTTTCTAAAGATGTGTATGAGTTATTTAGACTAGCAGTAGTACCTAATAGGCACACACAAGCTCTTATCCCATCCTCTCCTTTCATAGCAACTAACGAGATGTCATTCGTGTACATTGAGGCAGAATGCCCGAAGTTAAGAGACCGATATCTTTGTGAGAAAGAAGTTATGAACCAAGTTCGGTCCCAACCAGACTGCATTAAGGAGTTAATCACCAAACAAACCCTGCAAGAGTCCTGTCAATTCACCAAGGTGACCCTTACGAGAGAAGCCATGGAAAAGCTTGATGACCAGCACTACATCTTATCCTTCCCGCATCAGACGAAAATACAGCTCATCTGCAACCGAAAAGACTACACTACACTTCAAGGAAGTTTCCTAATTACTGTTCCCGCAGGATGCCAGCTAAAAACCGAAGCATTTACAATTGTCAACGATGACGATGAAATCAACGGCTCACCACTAAAGCTAACGAAGATACCTTTTGACATGGAAAAATGGGATGCAGAGACGCCAACTCGAATCCATCTGAACTCAATCGATCTCCAAGGACTACACGATGTCCAGGACAAGATTATAATGCAAACTCCTCCACAACTAGAAAACTTTAAGCCAGATACACTCTATCACACGACAATCCCATTTTATGCAGTATTACTAGCTGCATTAACAATCGCCCTCATCTTTATCATGCGGCGTTGCAAGAATAACCGCAGACCAGCTGATAAAAAGAACCAGGAACCGGCAGCTACGTCCCTTTCATTGGAGCCTGGGAATCTTCCGGCGACATTTTCACTAAACGTTTTAAAATAATCGCCGTTCTGAGGATGGAGGAATTACATATAGTACCTACATGAAGACCGCTGATCCTACAATACTGCAACTGGGTCAATCCACGGAATTGCCGATGCAGCATTGACGTCAATCGACCGGACGAGTATCGTATTATGATAGCATGGTGTCACTTCTAATTCACACCTCGAATTGGTCGCACTTAGAATAATTAATTATTAAGTTTTTATGTAACTTTTTATATCTTTTAAAATTAAAGATTATTAAATTAAATTCGGTTTTTTTTCGTACCTCCTGTTGTCGCTAACGTATTTAACTATAACTAAATAAAGTAGTATATCGGTCATGTAGTTCCCATAACACAAGCTCTGCTTACTTTGGGGCTAGATGATGCTGTGTGAAAATGTGGCTCTTTGTAAATAATACATTTTCACTATGCTAGTTATGAACTAGTTTTATGTCTACCAGTGTTTTCAATAGTGTAATTATTGAAGAACAAAAGGTACTTGTTATTAAATATTGACTGAACCTTTATCGAAAAAATAGCTTCACTGAAAGTCACGGGTAATTTATCGAAACATTAGAAAATATCAGCCTACATTTCTTTACAATATTTTTATAGCAAATTGAAAGGAAATTTAACGCTTCATATTTTTTTCGATGCTAACTTAGTTCATTAGAACTGAGCTCAAGCGATTTGTTTGAGAGTTGGATTGTTGGAGAAGTCATTTTCATTTTAATATGCTGATTTCCCTGTTTTTCCTTTTCAATGTTTTGTTTATTTAGAAAGATAAGAGAATATGTTCTTTTTTAAATGTTGGAACACAGAACAAAACTTTATAAGTATCAATAGTTTTCTTCGAATTGAAATATATAATGGAACACTATTACTGTTTCCACAGAGGGTTTCAATTCACTTAAGCACAGTAAAAGTACATTTCTCCGGTTGTGATATACTGTTCACGGCACATTTAACCACAATGCTTTTATTCCACCGTATTCGTAAACGACATACAGATAAGGCGTTTGTGGTCTGTCGCTATTCAGGTATTTTTTACTATATACCCGACAGTCCCAGATCCGGAACAAATATCCGCAGAACAAACATTTGTCCCGCAGCGGGAATCGAACCAGGTCACTGAGTTCAATCTATTTACAAAATATGTAAACTTTTTACACGGGCCTAAAATTTCATAAATTTACTGGAAAATATGTCGAACAAAAACAAATTTCATACCATTTTATCTCAATACAGAAACCTAACACCTAATTGTCATTCCTTTGAATCCACAATAAATTCAAAACGAATTTAACAAAGGTACAATTCTTGGTCTGATTCGTTATCACGATAATGAATTACGAAACCCATTTTGAATATTTATCAAAAAGGTACATAACTGTTATAGATATTTCTTAATATTCTGGAATGTTAAACTGTTTATAATTTTTTCAATTTCGTTTTGGTCCAGTGTTAACATGTTTAAAATTTTGTATATGTTTGATCATGTGATAAGGCAAAAGGGCTATTAATATTATTTTTATTCATTTATTTCAGATTATAAAAAATCCATATAATATTATTATTCACAAAACACACTAGGATCATAGCAAGTGGAAATCCGTGATCTCTGCTGACCCCTCCGGGAAACAGACGTGGGTCAGGACTTATGTATGTGTCTTGTTTTTTGTCATTTTTCTTCTTTGTTATTGGTTCTTTCTTAGTCACCCTTTGTTAGGCATTTATATACTCCGATCAAGAATATAACTTAACAGCTGGCTATTTAGATCGGATAGAATATTGGGGAATATTTTTGAATATAACCAGTACAACATTTACAAAAATGACATGGTTTTTCTTCGAAATTTTTCCTTAAGAAACTATGACATTGAAAAGTACCCAGTTTTTATCTGAATAGATCTTATGCATAGAAATGCACTATGTAATTTAATTCACATGGCGCCATAATTATGTACCCATCTGGTAGTACCTTAGTTATCTACAACGCGACTGTTTTTGATGTTTTCTGCCCACGGCTAAGCCCGCGTGGTATCCGGATAAAAAGTAGCTTATGTGTTATTCTAACGTATAAGCTTTTATACTTTAAAGTTTCATTAAAATCCGTTCAGTAGTTTTTACGTGAACGAGTCACAAACATCCATCCTCAAACTTTTGCGTTTAGTATAGTAGTAGGATAATAATTGCCGTGGACACTAGTGTTTTTTTTTGATGATAATCAGAATGCCAGCCATAAATCATGTAGCTTTAATTATTCAGCTATCCTCGCATATTGGTTCAGTCGTACCCCTTTCACCGCACAAACAGTGATCTTATCGGCAAAACAAATTGATTTCGACCTTCATACGGAATCGAAAATTTAAAATCGATAGTCATTATGAAACCGGAGTAAACCCATTCCAAAATAAATAATTAATTAAACACCCAACACATACATCCTGGTCCTGCACTAGGATTTGCTGTGTCGTGTGTATCAGGAACTTCGAGTACCGTGGTACCACAATACCTGACACTAATATATGCAGAACATATGAATATTTATCCTGCATCGGGACTCGAATCCGCACCTCTTGTGTTTGAGCCGGCCACTTGCCCGCCTCGCCAACGAAATCGTCAAATCTCTTCAAAAATACAATAGGTAACTGTTTCAGCATCAATTATCTTAGGATATCAATTTTAAAACCCATTCCATTCCTACAACGTACTTGTTGCTTGCTTTACATTTTCATAGTAGAAGCTTACGTATCTAATGTCTTAGAAAGGTATAGAGTGCACCTAACTAAAGTCTCTATGGGGTTGAAAGGGTATGGCTAAATAGGGCGCATTTGTCCGGCTTGCCATGAAAAGGGCTCCATTGGTTGGACATAATGCGAGTCCCTAACGAGGTATCTACCAAGTCAAGCGATGTGTAGAACCTTACACGTGTTTGTTTACAGTCGAGACACTACTTTATAAAGTACAAGTGACAGACAATACCTGTATGCGAAGTTACAACTTGGCAGTAAACAGATTTTCAAGGCTTCGTTTAAATGGTAATAAATGGAAGTTAAACCGCCCAACAAACACTTTTAAGAGGCAGTTAGCTATATTTTATACATTGATAAAACACATTAGATAACGTAACTTTAATTCAAATTTCCACATTTTTGTCATTCTCAGATACATACTCAGTGCGTAGATCTTTGAGGAATTAAGCGGTAGTCAGAGGCACGGCCAAACATTGTGGTTGGCATATGTCCGAGTTTTTGCAAGTAGTTAGCATTCCACGTGCAGAACGCAAGCCCATCGGCGTGCACATGTCATCAGATTGGCAATTGGAATTTGGTTTCATAAATTCTTCGAGTAGAAAATCTATTGGTTGCACGACCGGGTTCGAAGCCACGACCCCCGGATCGTAAGTTGGGGTACCGCCCACTAGGCCAACACGGCACTCACATTATCTCACTTACATAAAATCCTGACTTTATAATATCATCAGATGATTACCATTTTTTTTTATTTAACTATTGTGGCAAACTAGCTTTTGGCTCACCTGTGGGTAATCTCACCTGTGTTTACCGTAACATATAGACGCTAGCAACACCAGAGGAATCACTCGTGCGTTGCTGAACCTGAGACAATGGGTGAAAGTATCGTTTACCTGTAATTTCACCGGCAACCTTACCAAAAACAACAAAAGCGAGCTTGGGGCAATCTATGCAATCATTTTTAATAAACCAAACCAATACTCAGTCAAAAAACAACAGAATTACCTACTCGTAGTAAATTCTTGCCCATTTTCTTGATATCCAGCCAAGTCGCTCAATAGACGTAATTGCATAAATTACGAAAAGCCCACGATCAAAGTCTAGTTACCCGTTTAGTGCCTCCCCACATTTGACTACCGTCTACCACTAGCCTGGACCCTATCATATTCATTTTCTTAGTCTGAAAAGTAAACTGGAGACTGTCATGTTTTTTTTTCATTATTGTACTTAAGCTCTATCGTTTTGCAATTAATCACATCTCTATAGTGGTATAGTTTCGTCCCACCATACCCCCAGGGGTATGACCAGGGGTATGGTGGGTCTGCTCCCTTAAAAAAGCTTACCAACGAGGAAAATGTTGTGATTTTATTTTATTTATTTTTATTTTAAAATATCTATATAGGTATAGAAAACGCAATCTAAACTCGTCTAAAGTAAAAATAATTTGACTGTTACAAAGAGACAAACATAAAATTATACAAACATTTTAATGGACAAGCATTTTCTTACCGAACAAGGTTTAAAGTAAAAGAACTTCATCTCGAAACAAAACTTAAAATAAAGTAGAAAGTCACTTAGTGCAAAGCTTCACTTCAATCTAACTTATCTTAAAAACTAAAAGACGCTTATAAGTAAAACAAAGACCAGAAGCTTTTACTTTTTGTATCTAAGAACTAAAAATACACCTAGTAAAGTTACTTGCGATACTTTAAAAATGCAAGGCGTGCTCGATAGTTTTAACGCTGTCTCATGTGACCTCCTTTGCCAGTAGACTGAGGCATGACTCCCGCTCGACGTGTTACTTCCAACACAACTCTTCTATACTCGTCTTCAGCTGCTTTCAACAATGCTTCTTCATCTATCACTTCATCTGGTGCAGCAACAACCCCCTCTTCTTCAGCTTTTAATTTCAGGCGAATTTCCTTCACTCTTGTCTCTAGAATATGCTCTCTACGCGTTTCTCGATCATAGCTTTGCAGCATGAGTTGCTTATCCTTACCAGCAGATTCGACTAAATTCTCGGATAAAGAGAGAACGTACAACATCCCTTTGGCATCCCCGACTGCCACAAGTCGCCCTTCTTCATGAGGTTTTACTTTCATCAGAGGGTTCTTAGAAACTGGCAGTATGATAACCGGTTCGCGGTACTTCCGCAAAAGATCCCAATACCGGAACTTCCCATCTACACTAATCGACATGTAGCTAGATACTCTTTGAGGAGCCCATACGACGTCACTTATCTGATGGCGGTGAGGCATTCCAGACACAATCGGGGAAGTGTGCACATCATCGCTCCAAATGTGAACAGTCCAGTCTCCACACGTGATAAACATCTTTGAAGTGCAAGGACTACGGTGCACAGCCTTCACAGGACCACGATGGGCGTAAAATACAGCACTCATAATTTCATTATGAGTTTTTCCTTTCCTGTTCACATTAATAACCAAACCTGTATCCGTGCCACAAAGGAATCTGGTTGGAAATGATCGTTCATACTGCAACGCACTGACTCCTTCCGCATTAGCCAAACTTAATTGTTCTCCAGGTGGTATTCTAACGGACATCACTAGGACATCAACTGGTTCTGAAACATTGCGTACATCCCACCACATGCACTTTCCATCTGTGGAGCCGCTGAAAAATTCTGTGTTTAGACGAGACTGTATGTACAGCAACGCAGAGACAGGATCACGGTGTGCCAAATGCGTTGGACTGAACATCACTGGTTCTTTCCGGACACGAACATCAAACAAACACACTCGTCCATCTTCTAATCCTCCAATCAACACTGAAGGTGTTACAGGAGAACACACCACTTGCCAGCAAGCTGAAGGAGGCAAGAATTCCAGAGATGGAAAGTTTGGGTTCTCCAAATCCCAAATAAAGCATGTCAGGTCTGAATTCACTGCTCCGAGCACTGGATACTTTTTGTTGCAATAAGTTGCTACTAACTTTGGATCATCTTCTAAAGTCCAAGACAAGCAGGATATGGGTCGGTTGTTGGGGTCAACGTAAGCGTTGTTGACTCTTAGCGAAGACTTTTCTATAGGTGTGGTAGCAGGCATTGTCTTAAAATACAATTCGTACATCTCAGTACCATTATTCTGTTTGACGTAATGATCAAATTTAGGGAACGTGTTAAGCACAGCGTCGATGTAGCAATCATCTCGTTCTACTCTCCTACGTAATCTTGAAGTTAGTTCTTCGTCAAAGAAAGGAATATCTTTAGGCCAGCCTCCCTCCGCGTGGTTCACTCCTGAGTTATCAAGAAAAACTTGCTTAGTATTGATACAATGCTCCGACTGTGATGTCGAGGCTTGCGATTGCTGGTGCACTGGATTGCGAAGGCCATATTTTTTCTGCTCTGAGATATTGGGGTCAATTGAATCAAGTAAGTGAACTGGAACTTCGCAAAACATTGGTTGTCTGCCGAAGTCTTTGCGTATTTTTGTGTATAGGTGCGAGATGTCCATTTTAAAACTGTAGCTTTTTTCTGTAATTTCGTTAAAGTATTTCTCACTTCACTTCACTTCTTGATTATGGCTGTGAATTTATTAATCAAAACGTACCAAATTAATATTGATGACATAACAGTGTCGAGGCAGTTTGACAACTTGGTTAAAATTAAAAAATATCTCATAAAAAAAAGAAAAATAACAAAGAAAAAGTTTAACCTACCTAAAACAAAAACGTTTTGGCATTATTATGTTACTTCCCTTACCTCTGTTCCCAAGTAGAAACAGAATTAAACGGATTCTAAAGAATGTGCCCTCTGGGAAATTTGTCGCGGGAACAAAAAAGTTTGTAGACCTCCCAGTAAGTGGAGGTACATTTTGAAATTAAATTATAGGTCCATTTTGTATGCAGCCAACGAAATACTAGAAAGTTACATATATTCGTAATTGTATTACTAAGTTCAGGTAGGTCAACATTTTAGTAGAATGCGGCTCCATAAATAAATATATGTTTTTTTTCAGTAATGTGAGCGGTTACCGTAATTTATGGACGCTTGCAACATCAGAGGTATCACTCGCACATTGGTTGACACCAATGGTAAACACTAATAGACCCGACAGCATTGTTCTATTTTGGTGACAACATTTTGCCCGGATAAATGAGATAAATTTGTAGCCTTTTTTTAAGGCTTCGGCCGCGTAGTAAAAGTAGCTTATGCCAGATTCTAAGCCACGAACTATACTTGTTAAAACCTTTACGAAGATATTGGGCAATAAACAACAAAATATCTAAATATCCAAACTTTTGTATTTGTATTTAGTAAGATAGGAAAGAGAATAAGGTAGGATTTGTGTGTATGTTAAGAAGGTATGTCAGGATCGTAGCAAGTGGAAATCCGTGGTCTCTGTCTACGTCTGTGTACGTATGTATACGTATGTATCCACCATTTTGGGATTAAGGCACAACTCACAAAGCCGGTGAAAACTCCTTATCTACAACTTTGTGTAACCCTTGTTCACAAAGTTAGCAATATTTTCGCAAAATTCGCTTTTTATACGAAAATATCTCAATTTGTCTATTCAAGAGAAGTTTTATGAATGTAAACACAAATATTTTCTTTGCCAAACTGCTTTTACTCAGAGTTAATAAGTCTTGGCTTGGAATTCCTTTATTTTTCGCTCAATGTAAGAATGAATCTAGAAATATTCAGTGTCTGTATCTTAAACTATAAACTTATTTTTTTGTAGTAATAAATTATTATTCTTGCTCACAGACACACTTAAGATAGGCTAAGTTTTGACTTTGTGCTTAGTTATAAAACACAACTAAGCAATCGAGCTTAGGTGTATACCAGTGTTGTAATGGAAGTATTTGTACTGTGTGATTGAAGACTGCCTTTCTAATATCTGATGTGAATAGGTTATATCAAATACAATAACTGTGTTTCTCAATAAGGTACATCCACAGGTACATAATAATGAGTAGATCTTAGTACATACCTATCAAGTAGGGGTTAGTCAGAAGCACGTCTAAATATTTCATATGGCATATGGCCGCGTTTTGCAAGTGGTTAGCATTTCACGTGAAAGGTTGCAGCATATTGTCCTTTATTGGAACACTAACTGATGGAACATGCCTTCTATTTTTTTGCCTTGGGCATACCAGTTAACGTGAGTTAACGATGGATTATGGAACAATGGATTTTTCCACTTTTTCAGTGGAAAAATCCATTGGTGCACGACCGGGTTCGAGTCCAAGACTGGAATAGTTCCGATCGGAAGTTGGGTAATATCATTAAGGTAATAAAATAAATATCGTCTCCACATTTGATTATAATACGGCAAGTCGCGGTGCTGAAATGTTTTCCATAAATTGTACTTTATGGCTCAGTCGTAAACTCGTAACTTATTGAAACAGTCAGCTTCAAGTCTTGAGAGTCATAATATTTGTCCACTCTGCAGCGCTGGAGTGTACTTATTAAAATATTTCATTAGTTTTTTAGTTTACATCTTATTATGTTAAGAGGGTGCTTCCAGAAATGTTCAGATAAACTACTAATTAATCACTGCTTTTTACAATACTTCAGTAGATGGGATGGGTATACTCGTACAATAAATAATGTTTGTATTTGAAATCAAATTTAAATATACATTCCTGTAATTGTGATTAAAAGCTCCAATCTTAGTATGATGAAAATATTTTTACTCCATATATTTTAACCACTATTCATTACATTTTCATCTGTAGGTTATTTTTTTAAGGTTTAAATTCGTTTGTGGAATTTTCATGTCAATAAGGTGTGCTCTATATTTCTTCGTTTCCATTTCAGGTAAAAGCTTTTCCTAATATACGAGCCTCACAAACATGTTATTGCTCAAAGTAGGTAGGTAAATGTTTATAATATCGCTTAAGCAAAGTCTTGCATGTCATACCAAGTGAGTCTATTCAACCGCTAATGGACTAGACATGTATGACAACCCTATTGAATCATTTAATAACATGAAATTCCAATATTTGCAGACGAAACTTGGATGTATAAAATGTTTTGTTGTACCTTAGCTTTTTATTAGTGTTTTAAAAACATAAGTGAAAAACATTTACTAGAATTTTGTTGATCCAGAAGTAGGATGGTGGGAAAGTTAAAAATAGAACTGAACAAAAACCTGTTCCTATTGATATTCAATATTTGTAAATCTAAAAAATTCACTTTCATTTTACTGTTACTAATAGTATTTGTTCTATTTGAATAGCTTATTTAGTTGCAAAGCGTTTTTAGTTCCAAATTAAATTGTGAAGCTTTATACTTGTCTGTTTTGTGTCTTATTTTGTATGAAATCACCAACAGGTCACCGATTTTGGATGAATCAGTCAATAATTGTGTGTAGATCTTGGCTTGGTAACTTGGCTTCTTAGCAGTAATGATTATTCTTATTTTTGCGAGCCACAATGCTATTTTCTTTACACACGTATTTCCGCAATCGTATCTACGTGCGGAATCCAATCTGTAGATGTTGCCGAAATAGGGCTCGTGTAAACACAGATTGAAACAAGCACAAAAACAAACCAAACGGTCGAGAAACAGAAGCGTAGAATAAGTAATATGGCAGAAGTCACTTAGGTTAGATACCACCATCTTTTATTATAGAAGAAATACTAGAATTTTGATCATGAAGTTTGTATGCCCAATATGAATCACTGTTTATAATTTTCACAAAAAACGGGGTATTTATCTTTATTTGTGTATAACATAGAGACTTATGTTTAGAATAGTTCCTTAATGTGTATCTAAAAGATATATCCCTTGAATCATATTTTAAGACAGAAGAACTAAAATCATGATTAGTGTAAAATTAATCGACGAGCGAATATTTTTAATTAAAGAAATTTATTTTATTTAAACTTTTATGTTTATGATATACTAGTACATTTTCATCCGGAATCAGCACCTTTTGGGTTTGATTACATATTTTAGGATACCTTGTTTTCTAGCTGAGATAACGTTATTACAACCTAATTGTATTTATGATTGTCAATCGATTGAATAACTTTCTGCTGTTTCGAAAATATATAAGGACAAGGTTTATAAATCATAGGCAAGGAGTTTTTAATCAAAACACACTAAAAATTAAAAGGCGTTCTGGATGCTGGCTGTCGGATTCAATTAGAAAATCCTCTACTATGCCATTCTCCCTTGTTAATGTTCTGTACCCCAGGAAGATGCCTATTAGCATACGAGTAAGCATTTCAATAGAATCACATTCAATGAGAACCCATTGGATTCT
This sequence comes from Perizoma affinitatum, assembly GCA_961405105.1. Lineage (NCBI taxonomy): Eukaryota > Metazoa > Arthropoda > Insecta > Lepidoptera > Geometridae > Perizoma > Perizoma affinitatum. Next base: position 6,498,421 of record OY560199.1, read on the forward strand.
GAACATTTATCGAAAAACATTAACCAGGATTTCGCGCAGTATTTTGGTCTATTTCAATAGGATTTTATTAGAGGATACTGGATTACCATTTAGTAGATAGATATATGAGACGACAAACAAAAGATTCTCAATTAATTTGTAGAGCTTAGGCCAGCACCTGGAAAATTGTACTTACTGGTAATTTGTATTTTTACCTGCAGAGGCGGTATATTCAAGTGTTTGGGGTAAGAAATTGTTCGTGACTTCGTTTGTCTATTGTAATTTTTTTTCATACTGCTCCGCGTTTTTGTGTAATAGTCTTGTGTTCTAGGAAGGCAACAGTAGTTTTTATACACACTAACACATTTCTATAGTTGGAACCGTTCTATTTTCCTTAGAACTTTGGATATTCAAGTGCCTATATCTAAGAAAATATAGGTTCGATTGAAACATGTCACTAGAGGGCGCTACAATATATGATAGAAAACACGAGTTCGAAGCTTTTTGGGGTACCGTGTCTCAAAAGAAAAACGGAACCCTTATAAGATCACTTCGAAAAACAGAGTCTTTATAGAATCACTTTGTTGTCCGTCTGTCAGTCTGTCAAGACCTTTATTCTCAGTAACGCTTGGTATCAAGTTGAAATTAAAATCAAATACGTCGGTCTAGGGTCCCATAAAGCTCTAAAGAAATAAAACTCCTAAGTCATATTCTGATACTCGTAAATAAATCAAAACCTATAGAGTACTTCCCGTTGACCTAGAACCATGAAATTTAGCAAGAAGCAAGTCTTAGATAAGTCACAAGTAAAGGAAAATGTCCGAAATTCGTTTTTTTTTATTACAAACTTACACTTGCAGGGATAATTGACCGAACATTTTTCAAATACCTACAAAGTTAAGTTTGTAGGTTGTATTTCAATCCGATGTATATTTTCGTTAGAGCAATGTTTGGTACTTTACAAGCTTATACAGAAACCTCGGTGCGCGAATCAGACTCGCACTTGTCCGTTTTTTTTTGTGTATATCATAGGATATTTCATTACGTCAGTTCATTACAATGCAAATACGCGTTTCTTTGTTGTTGTTTCCATTATTCATAGTGATGCCCTGACTTGCGTACTGCCGCCGCAAGCTGTTTTTATTTTATATTATATCCGCGATATAGAAGTGATAAATTGCTTGGTTCTTGAGAGGCTGAAACATGTCCATGATAAATTGACGTGTGAATGTGAGATGGCTTGCGATTTATTTTTTTACGTTAGGAGAATATCAGCTGTTAACAAGATGTACAGCATAATAAAGCTGTCTGTAGTTGAAATTGGTTGCAGACATTATTTTGTAAATATTTCAGCAGTCAGGGTCAGTACTTTACTTACTCCAGTGAGCATGAAATATAGATGTCGTGAAAGAGGGTCTAATATATTTTTACCTTTGGTTGTTTAGCTGAAACCGTTATATTTTCCTTAGTACTTGAATGTCAAGTACAAAGATGAAAGTAAGTAGATACCTCGGTGAGTGGTGTGCGAGTAGCCAATTGCGACTTAGGAGGTGAAGGTTCGATCCCTTCTGCGAGACAAATGTTTGCATTATCTGCAGATATTTGTTTTTAGATTTGGGGTTGTGGTATTTGTAGTAACTAATATCCTACTGTATGGTCAAGACTGATGTTTGTTGGGTATTTTTTTATATTCGCTAGTAAAAGTCATTCTCTTTCTTCGGCGATATCTGTGGCGCAGTGGGCGAAGGCCCGCCTGAGACGCAGAAGGTTGCGGCTTCGATTCCCAAATTTATGATTTGCAAATGTTTGTCTCGGGTCTGGGTGTATTCTATGTACAATATGTATGTATTTACAAAAAAAAAGTGTATAGGTAGTATATCAGTCATGTAGTTCTTATAATACAAGCTCTTCTTGGTTTGGGGCTAGATGATGCTGTGTGCAAAATGTCCAGCATTATTTATTTATTTGATATTTATTTAAATATTGTTATAAAAAAAATGTTTTACTCTATACAATGTTATTGCATAAACATCCGGCAAGCACTTATCTCTTTAAAGTAAAAACAAGGAAGCATCTCAATCAGCTTCAGGGTTATTTGTGTTTATTTTCCCTCGGGTCGAGGGTGTCAGCCTGATCTGAGTGTAAACTCGTCAGCACCTTGGGTAAACACGGCTATTTGCATGTCCGTGTCCGGAGACCTGCGCAAACAGTAATATCCGGTCTCGTATTGGAGCTCTTTTGAAGGTTTGGATCGACAAAGATTAGCCAAGTTTGGTGCCACCTTCCTGAGGTGATGAATAGAACTATCCGTCCACTTATGACGTTTAAACTTTCCAAGTATACACACGGTGTCATATGATATGAATTATAAGTACTATCTGTTACATAATTATTCAATACATTTACGAAATTAACCTTTGAAATTCAGTTTTGTGTTTTGTCACTTTTCTCATGTATTTTTAAATTATCTGTAATTTCTCACCTTATTTCTCAGGAACCGTACGACGCAATGTAGTAAGGCCTCCTACTTGATGCGAGATGGAGGACTTCAAAGGCTGGTGGTGATGATGATGATTCACCTTATTTACTATAATATTATGTAGGTAGATATAGCTACATAGTAATTAGATGACTTCTTTGAACCTTCCTGTTCGCGCTTGTGTTTGCGATATCTACAATTATTGTTTTTAGTAGAAAATTCACCCCCTTGATAGGACTAAAACTTCCCCTTTGTCTCTGTGTTTTTGTAAAAATCTAACTCTATAAAGTATCTATTTTATTTATGTACTACTCCCAGTACTACGTTGACTACCTACATTGACATTCTAACTATGAAAATTAAACCTCGGTCTGCCACCATGTTACATGGTGCTAGAGACTACCTACTTAATTTTATGTATATATAAAATATAAATAAATATTGCTGGACTTTTTCACACAACATCATCTAGCCCCAAAGTAAGCAGAGCTTTTGGGAACAACATGACTGATATACTACTTTACTTATATAATTTTTTTTGTAAATACATACTTAAAGAAAACATACTTAGATAGAAAACACACAGACCCGAGACAAATATTTGCAGATGCAAACATTTGTCCCGCAACCTTCTGCGTCTCAGGCGGGACTTCCCCCACTGTGCCACAGAGGTCGTATTATATAGGTATTATATAGGTAGAAAGGGTCCATGTCAGCCAAATACCATCTGTGTACCTACCATGGGAAATCAATACATGTTTTGAGTATTGAGTACTTTATTTAACCTTATGACGGATTCAATTTGAATTCAGGTCAGTAGGCTCCACTGCCAAGTCAATGAATTTCTAGAGGCTTTGCAAAGCCACACTGAGAGTGAAGCATTGATATTCCTGAGCAATGAATGCTCTACGCCTGAGAATGTAAAGCTATACGTGTAAGACGGTTCGTCTTATTTCACCTTTACCTCCAGTAGAGGTCAGTTGAGTAATTGGAATACATATCATTTCCTATCTCGATTTGTCAAGATAATTAAAATCTGGATTTCTTTTTTTAAACTACTAATCTACTTTCAATACTTTTAATAGTGAGCTGAATTGTGGGGATGACACTGTTGTCTGTAATACAGTTTTTTATATTAAAACAAACGGGCAGAGATTCATTATAATCATAGGTATATGTAAATTGAGTCTGAAATAAAATGATTTATCATTTTTATATTTTTTGGATGTTTGTTGATGATAATTTTGTTAATTTTCGTAACAACTGAACTGATTTGGATGAAATTAGTTATAGGTACAGGCAATATGTGTAACCTAAAACATATTATACTACTTGTAACACGTAGGCGAAACCGTGGACTAGTAACAAATAGTGACATATCGTCCAAGCCCAATCTTTACTATCATCTACCTTATTTTACTTACCATCACACCACATACAGTTACATAAATTATGTAACTTTATGTGAAAATTATGCAATTAGATGATGCTGTGTGAAAAATGTCTAGCCTTTATTTATTATTATGTAATTTTTTAGTCAATCAAGCCAAATCTTTACTATCATGTACCTTATTTTACTTACCATCACACCACATACAGTTACATAATAAATTATGTAACTTTAAGTGAAAATTATGCACTTAGATGATGCTGTGTGAAAAATGTCTAGCCTTTATTTATTATTATGTATTTTTTTAGTCAATCAAGCCAAATCTTTACTATCATGTACCTTATTTTACTTACCATCACACCACATACAGTTACATAATAAATTATGTAACTTTATGTGAAAATTATGCACTTAGATGATGCTGTGTGAAAAATGTCTAGCCTTTATTTATTATTATGTTATTTTTTAGTCAATCAAGCCAAATCTTTACTATCATGTATCTTATTTTACTTACCATCACACCACATAAAGTTACATAATAAATTATGCAACTTTATGTGAAAATTATGTAATTAGATGATGCTGTGTGAAAAATGTCTAGCATTTATTTTTTATTATTATTATTATGTAATTTAAAGTGATATATTATTTATTGAGTTATTACTTAGAACAACCGCTAAGTAAGGTTTGTAAAATAACAATACCTTAATCTTTACTATCATGTATCTTATTTTACTTACCATCACACCACATAAAGTTACATAATAAATTATGCAACTTTATGTGAAAATTATGTAATTAGATGATGCTGTGTGAAAAATGTCTAGCATTTATTTTTTATTATTATTATTATGTAATTTAAAGTGATATATTATTTATTGAGTTATTACTTAGAACAACCGCTAAGTAAGGTTTGTAAAATAACAATACCCAAGCTTATGCAAAAACCTCTTCCACAAAATAATGGCGAGCAAAGCTAAACTGCTCAATCGATCATGTTGTCACTTAAGTGTAATGATAATGTATCATCTGTAAGCACTTTGCTAAATGACGGGTTTCTTCACAGAGTCACCTAAGCACCACTTTGAGATAAATTTAGATTCCATCCCGACGCAATGAATGTTTTTTGATTAATTTGAAGTTGAAAACAATTTATTTTATAAACTACTTTGAGAAAGACGTTAGGGCATCCTTAATTCTAGATAAATACAGATACAGATAAAAAGGTTCAAATTAATTTAAAAGCTTTCATTGTTTTCCATTGGGACACAAAATCGACCGTTAAATTAAAATAGATATTCTAATAGTTAGTATTTCATAGATGTTAATATTTATAAATCTATTTTTTGTAAAATTATTTTGTTTATACTGTAAATATTAGAGTATATTACGATTTTACTTTACCATTCAAAAGCTCGACGGCCATGAGACGGGATAATATTAAAAGTACTCGGGGTAGTCGTAATGTATCCCAAAACTTACTTTTTTATGGCAGGCTAATAGCGACCGCAAAATAAAAGCTATACTAAGCTAAAATTGCTGTTTTAAAATAATCAACGAGGTTTGATCAGTTAACAAGCAATCTTCATTTATAATCGTGCAGGAAGTGAATTAGCTTTCTGCTTGTTTGCAGAGCTTTCAGTTTCCGTATCCCCATTTTATTTGAAACCCTTTGTGGCATAGCTTTCTTAGTCGTTTCGACCATTTTCTTCGTGGCTATTCTATTCTAGTTCAAAATGTATTCAGATCCTGATTTTTCTTATTAATAATAATTTATTCTATTAAGAATCAAACAGTATACTTCAAAAAGCCCATATGCTCAGAATTTAAGCTCTCGGAAAGTCCTGTTGTCTAATTGCTATAGTTTCTTTGAATAATACTGGTCATTTTTCTCACAGCACCATCTAGTCCCAAACTAAGCAGAGCTTGTATTATGGGATGACTGATATACTACTTATATATATTTTTTTTGTAAATACTTACATATTATACATAGAAAACACCCAGATCCGAGACAAACATTGGCTAATCATACAAACATTTATCCCGCAGCGGGAATCGAACCCGCAACCTTCTGCGTTTCAGGCGGGCCTTCGCCCACTGCGCCACAGAGGTCGTCAAAATACCTCTGACAGCGTATGTCACATCCATTTGTTATGGACAATACGGATATAATAGCTACGAAGCGAATGGATATGGCTAGGCCCTCTGTTTAGCTAAGTCACAGATATTATAATACAATAGCTAAGTTATACAAACTTCTGCCAAGTCACCATTTGGATTGATGATCAGTAGTGGATATTAGCTTTTAACGCTTCTGTGCTTCGGACGATACGTTATTTTGAAGGCATGAAAACTCCGACATTAACTTGGTTACTAGTTGATACTTACCGATATATAAACATACGTTCATTCTCAATTCAATTAAATAAAAAACAAATTTTCTTTTATTTACAATATATTTTTGAACAGTTTTTTTTATTGGAATTCAAGCAATTTATTCATCTAAGCAGCAAAGGCTTGAATTATAAAGAAACACGACATTAAAAGTCTACAGGAACTGTTTAATTTTTTGCACTGTACCTTTTTCTGTAAACCCTACGAAAAAAGGTAAAAGTCATATAATTTAAAGACTGCCAATTGCCATGGGTCAAATTGTATTTTTTGTTATTTAGATCTACAATTTTTCTTTATCTATTTTGGTTAATTAGCTCTGCGGCAGCCGTAATACTAACTTAATATCGTTCTAATCAGCTAATCGGTATAGGTATTAAGATTATTATTAAACTGTCGTAATGTTTATCGTAGTTATAATAACAAACCGCCATAAAGCTTTTTTAATAAAAAATAAACAGATGAAGCACAACAATAATATTATAATGCCCCTTCAATTTTATTACAATCATTCGAACCAGCCGTTATGCCGTAATAGAAGAAAGCAAAGAGGGTGAAACACCATTAATCTTTTTGCATTCATTTTCGGCAATATCGTTTTGATAAAACAATTAATATGACCCCTTGTTGGTCCCGTTTTGTCTACGTAATATTTGTATGCGTTGAAACGTTTAGCTTTGAGCTATCTTACAGCTGAAACAGCCACCACTATGTTTCTTCTATTCTTACTTTTACTTAGTTTTACAATTCGATAGCTAAACTTATGTTTTTCACTAATATTCATTTCACTATTGACTTGAACTCTGACGCTAGTTTTAATTTTCTTCGGCTTTTCCTTCACTTTCAGCCATCGGTCGTTCTTCCAGTCGTATTTTCGTCCTATCCCTAACAAGATGTCTTGAAATGTCGGCCAGTCGGTTACTTTATGTTTATTCGAATCGTTTTGGACGAGTTTCATACTTGTATCTGTTTTCAGTTCAGTAGTTGCCGTTACATGTGTTACGGGAACAAAAGGAAAGACGTGTTTGTCCTTATGCGTATTCTCGATATTCTTTCTTATTTCTGTATTACGGTTCAATATCTTGGACAAATATATGGAGTGTATTTTTTCCGCATTACCGCCCTTGAGCCATTCGGTTGGGTATTCATCGTAGAAAGCTTCAATCTCTCGCTCCAATTTTTCTGAAAATAAAACATATTTTTACAGAGCTTTTTTTTTGTAAGTTTTTAGTACGAAACAAATTACTGTCATCGATATAGAAAAGGCAAGATACTGTAATTTTTATCAAAGTATAGTAACTTTACTTGATTCCTCTTTGTTTTTATAAACCTTAAACTCGAATAATTTATTCAGACACTCAAAACATAACAAAAATACAATCACGACTATAATCCCTATATTGGAAATTCTCAGTTCTATACTCAGTTTGTAGATCCATAAGGATTCCAAGTATAGGGATATTCAGATTTCCACGTTCAATCAAATAGCATATACACATGCTTTGCATATAAGTTATGGAACTGATGGCACATGCCTACAAAACTATGTATGTTATGTAAGAAGGATATAGCGCGTGTGGAATCGGCGTAAATTCACTTTTAAATTTTAAATTCACCTAGTTTTTAAGTTGACGTTTCTATATGATCCATGTGATGTCAATGAATTTTGTCTTATTTTAGCTATTGACTTTTTTTTCCTGTTTTTATATCATTTGAATAGAAAATATTATGGGAACATCAAAAAGATATTTATAGGATCAACTACTCGAAAATCCTGTTTTCTATCTGTGCTAACATAACTACATAACTGGTAGAAAACAGAGTTGACGCTTTTATTTATACCTGCAATTTTCTTGTAGGCCATAATATCATGTTGAAGATTCTCTTTGTCCCGTTCCTTCCACCGACCATCGCCCTGATCTGTTGGGAATAAATTAAAAAAACCTGTATTCTCACAAATCTTGCTAAGGTTGAACGCCTCAGCGGGTCGGATTCCATTTTCAATGAACAGCCAGCAATTTATGACGATTGATTTTCTGCGGGAGATGCGATATTTTTTCGCTGTTCCTAGTGTGTTATTTTGTAATCCGAGTTTGAGATTTACAAGCTTTATTGGAAACTACAGAGTGTACTGGTGAGACCAATTTAAAATGGTTTACGAGTTTGCTGCTGTTGTGAATTTATAATAGTTATATTCATATTACTTGTTTTTGTTCATTATAGTTTTAATTAATGGTTTTTGAAATAGCTGTACTAGTCTTATCGGAATTAAGTTCAGTATATCAAGTAGTTAGGCTCGCATTTTTGTTATTTGATTTAAGAATTGTTGGAACATAGATACTATCCTGTGTGTAGACTAGACGTGTGAAAGTACCTAATTGGTTATGTCAAAACTCGACTGTCTGTTCTCTCCATTGATGATGTCAGGTCGTGTTATATTTTCCTAATATTAATCCCTAACTCCAAAGCAAATCCTTGTTTATTTTACTATAGTTTCATCAGATTATGGTAATAGCAATAAAAGCTATGTTTCCATCAAGAATTAAACGAAAATATCATCGAGTCTGAAAATATTACGCCCAAAAAAATAAATAATAAAAAAAATTAGGTACTTACCTATGCAGACGCTAAGCATTATGAGATACCACATAGAGGGTATTGAACTTTTCCCGATCATATTTTGCAACGAAGAAATAAATATCTGCAACAAAGGGTTACTCATTTAAAATTGCTGAGTCAGAATGTTGGAGTACTACGGTGTGTAGGTTATCCATGTACTTATCATAATGCCAAAGCACGAGACTTAAAGAGCCAGATCCTTTTTTTTTGGACAAAAACCCTATAATGCTAGTCATTTTTCACATATCATCTTCTTGCCCTAAAGTAAGCAAAGCTTGTGCTATGGGAACTATATGACTGATATTATGCTACTTATATATATACTATTTTTTTTGGTAGATAACACCTCGACCCGAGACAAATATTTGCAGATCATACTATAATTTGTCCCACGGTGGGAATCGAACCCGCAACCATCTGCGTCTCAGGTGGGCCTTCGTTTACTGCGGCAGAGAGGTAGCATATAATTTATAATAATAAATACCCAACAGGGACCCCTAAATTCCCTATATCGTGGGTATCAGGAACTACGAGTACTATGATACCACAATATTTAGACCGGGTTGAAATATCTGTAGAATATGAAAACATTTTATCCCTCAGCGGGAATCGAACCGCACCTCTTGCGTCTCGGCTCGCCCACTACGCCAACGAGGGCGTAAAAGACAATAAAGATACCACTACAAATTTAAAATAATCGGACTTTTTCCTTTACTTGGTAACAGTACCCTATAAGTTTTATATTCATTTGCGAGTATAAAAATATGTCGCATAAATAACCGTATGTTTGATTGCGTTGACATACAAGCTTTATTTTTTTTTAAAGCTCCATGGGACCGTAGACCTAAGTATTTGATTTTAATTTCAACTTGATAACTCCACATGTTCCTGAGAAAAAGAATCAGACAAACAGACGGACGGGCGAACAACGAAGTGATCCATAAGGGTTCCGGAACCCTAAAAACGATTAATATAAATGTTAGCAGACAAACAAACATTCTCTTACGGCAAACGGCTATATATATACGGGCTCTTGTCGTCGCGGGTAAAAACACTTATATTTATAGATCAAAATCAAATCAAATCAAAATATATTTATTGAGGAACAGGAAACGCTTCTATACGAGTACAATTAAAAACCGATTATGTCTGCAGAAGTATAAATAAATAATGCTGGACATTTTTTCACACAACGTCATCTAGCCTCAAACTAAGCATAGCTTGGAAACTAATGATTAATACTTTTTTTTATAAATACATTCATATTATAAATAGAAAATACCCAGACCCGAGACAAATATTTGCAGATTATACAAACATTTGTCCCGCGGCGGGAATCAAATCCGCAACCTTCTGCGTCTCAGGCGGGCCTTCGCCCACTGCGTCACAGACGTCGTCAAAACTACAAAAGAGTAAGAGTAGTTTAAAGAGTGGTAGAGCTTCTGTGAAAGTGCTCGTCCGTGTAAGTGCTACCGTCATGCCTATTTCTAGCGTCAAGCAGTAATGTTCTCATTGCTGGTTCCGGTTTGAAGGGTATGGTTGCCGGTGATATAACAGACACATGAGATCTTTCATCTTGATATATAAAAGAGGTAATACGTGTGTGATACCTCTGGTATTGCAAGCGTCCATAGCATACGATAACCGCTTACCACCAGGTGGGTCGTTAATTTGGTTCCCTCTTAAGTAGTATAAAAAAATGATCGAATGTTGTTGACCGGATGCTTTAGTAATAGCTTACGAACTATCCAAGAACTATAAAAGAAACTATAAAAGATTAGTTCACCGAGCAAAGTGTGGTTAACTGAAAGTATAGTCGTAACAGTTCTTACCCGAAGTGTTAGTAAGCTTTAACATTTTTAAACTTTCGCAATCTTTCGATGTTTGTCGCCGGTTAGACTGGTAAATTTAGATTTATGAAAATTTGCTCTTGCAAAGGGGTGAGTTGAACGCTGTGGTGATTTTTTAATACTTATTTTTTTATTCAACTTTTACCCCATAAAAACGTAGCTGCCATTAGGACGTCATAATACACACCTGCGACATTACTTTTTAATATCCCCTGACTATACCTATTTTTTAATTTAAAAAACTTAAGATCTGTTTTAAAATTAAACATGAACGTAACATAGAGGTTCATGGTTCCGAGGAGTATTTTTAATATTTACCCTAATTTTACACATGGTGTTAAACTATTGCAGATGTAGCGGATTGCATCCAAAAAACTGTACTATACTGAAGGCTGAAGGATATACCCACGGGTCTGGGTGTTTTATATGTAAAATTAAGTATGTATTTAAAGAAAAAAATCTACGTAGTATATCAATCATGTGGTTCCCATAACACAAGCTCTGCTTACTTTGGGGCTAGATGATGCTGTGTGAAAAATGACCAGCATTATTTATTTATTTATTAAATATCGATATAAATAAGTATCAGGTAAACATTTTAGTAAATCTTTTCTATTTAAGTAAAGTCTAGGGATATTAAAACTCTCCTATGAGTCGTAAGTATAGTTTTAAAAGCTTTCAAGATTTTTTTTTTATTTTCGCCGATTTTGAATCTGTTTGAGTTGAAGATCTTTGAATTTCTAGTCTGGGCTATTTATAATAAATAATAATAATAAATAAATAATGCTGGACATTTTTCACACAGTATCATCTAGCCCCAAAGTAAGCGGAGCTTGTGTTATGGGAACTACATGATCCTTTTTTTTTTGTAAATACATACATTATACATAGAAAACATCCAGACCCGATATTTTTGTCTGCGAGACAAATATTTGCAGATGCATACATTTACCCTTTAATTAGTAAATTTGCAACATTTTTAAATGATAAAGATGTAGGTAAGCGTCTGAAAACAATGTCACGAGATGGAGTGTCGAATTGGTCAAGGATGTAGCATGTTAAGAAGACACCTATTTACCTTCGACTTGTAGACTCAAGATTGTATATATCGAGATCCTTAGGCATTATATAAATTATATAAGTAGTATATCAGTCATGTAGTTCCCATAATATAAGCTCTGCTTAATTTAGGGCTAAATGATGCTGTGTCAAAATATCCAGTACTTTTATTATTTATTTGATGGAAGTAGCCTTAAACTTGTTTTTACCAAAAAGTGGGACTTCTACATAAGATGGTGAACTGGGCACGTAAACGAGCAAACGAGCTTGTATAAAAAAGTAGTCAACTCAAAGCATACAAACTTTCGCCACGTTGTTGAGTAATTTGCGGTTCAATACTTACCTCGGTATATAACAATCGACCCTTAACTTTTAGAAATTCGAAGCCCGTATCTAAATCTAAACCCTTCGTTATGACCGCCTGTCTATCTGTCAGCCACACCTCGATTTCTCTATAGGTTTAAGACACAACTTGTCTTTACTATACAGGCGTATATACCAAAGATTAACGCAGGAATTAACTACCAAAACAGCAAAAGGAAACACTACTTATTGTTCGCGTGCATGTTATTAGTGAATGGAATGTAATGGAGAAAGGCTTTATCAAGAGTACCCTAAACCGACGTGTATGAATAATGTGATGAGTTCATCCTCATTACTGATTAAAGGGTAAATAGCTCAGACTAGAAATTCAAACATCTTCAACTTAAACATATTAAAAATCTGCGCTAATCAAATCAAGCCTTCAGAGCTTTTAAAACTACTTACGACTCACAGTAACGTTTAAAAATCCCTAGACTTTACTTAAATAGAAAAGATTTACTAAAATGTTCACCTGATACTTATTTATATCGATGTCTTTATATTGAATATCCTTCAGGATAGTACAGTTTTTTTGGATGCAATGCGGTTCAGCTGCAAAAGCTTTACACCATGTCGTGTTAATTAGGGTAAATATTCAAAAGACTCCTTGGAAAACAGCAAAATGAAACACTTCTTATTTTTCGCGTGCACGTTAGTGAATGGAATGTAATGTAGTGGAGAAAGGCTTAATCAAGAGTACCCTAAACCGACGTGTATGAAGAATGTGATGAATTTATCCTCATCACATTCACTTTATGAAAGAGGTATGCTAGGATCCTAGGAAGTGGAAATCCGTAGTATCTACCTACCACTCCGGCAAACAGGTGTAATTGTTTCCCTGACTGGTAGGTTATACTGTTTGTAAGTGTTTTTTGATGTTATTCTTCCATAAGTTCATCGAATAGTCTCAAAAAATTTAGGTTTTGTTTACTTGACCGAGTCCTTATCTGGGAAATTATAATGCGGTAGGCCTTCGAAGCAGCTAAGGATGTTAACCTTATATCCTAAAATAAATATTTAAAGAGTAGCGTTTGATAGAAACTGCCAGCGAAAATTAATTTGGTAGAATATCCAATGATGGCTTTTGGCGTGCTACATAATTTATGAGATATTAAATATCAAAAAACATACATCAAATAACGGGAAATTTATTAAAAGCCGAATATGAATTTTTTTTACCCATTTGGGTGTTTTTTACGTATAATATGAATGTATTAACAAAAAAAAATGTAAATAAGTATTATATCCGTCATTTGGTTCCCATAATAAAAGCTCTGCTTAGTTTGGGACTAGATGATGCTGTGTGAAAAATGTCCAGATTTTTTTAAAGTATTAGTCTGTCTGTCTTTCTTGAATATAAATGAAATAGATAAATAAAAGGTTTTCGAAAGCCGAGACATTTGCCTGACGACAAATAGTACTGGATATGGCAAAGATTTATATCTGTATCACAAAATACATAATAGTACCATATCTTCAGTGGCTATTTCCAATAATTCAACATGTTAGCTACATAATCTTGTCAGGTTTAAATTAAATAAGCTTTGATAATTCGTTATTTATCATAATTAACTTTAGTAATTCTGTAGTTATAAATTGAATGAAAATTAATTGCCTACGCAACACAATAGTCTTGAATGAAATATTATTTCTAAAGAATCTATTTTAACAAGCATTAACTCTTGCCACTCAGGAGCTTTAAAATTACGCAAAATATAAGCAATATTAGTGTAACTTTTTCTTTTCAAACCTACAAATCAACAGACAACAATAGTGACTAGATGCCTACTCATTATAAATCCCTCAAAAACATTCAGGTTCATAGTTTAATTACACAGTGATTTTGTAGTGCCAAAATACACGATATCTAAAATTTTGTCACGACAGACACCCTGAGCCACGAAACAGATTTTTCAATTCCAATATTTTTGGTTGCTTTCTGTTATTCCCCTCATTCAGAAGTCAAGTAACCCTCAGCCCCCTCAACTCAAAAGTACTATAAAACTAATACACCACTTGCTACTAACCGGTAATAAGAAAATAGGATGGCTCTTACTTTGAACATAATTCATAATTGACGCACGACATTGTTTTTTTCGTTATGTGAAGTCGTGTTATGAAAAGTTTTCTTATGGAAATTATCAAAGTTCCATAATATTCCAACTGGGTAAGTTTCATAATACCTCATTCCCAAAAGTAAGTTAACATTCTACAAACCTGCACAGTGGAGCACACAAACTCAAACAAACTGCCTGATTGCGAACTCAAAATAAACCAAAAAGCTGTCACAAAACTTTATTCAGCTCTGGTTCGAACTATATTTGCGCACTAGAACTACGCGCCCGTCCTGAGCGGAATCCCGGACTCGACTGAACAGCAAAATCATTTTCGACTTTTCCTTGTCAACCCTTCGCGAACTTTTCCAGTGCACTGAATACACTGAACGCTAGCTCTGGGAACGTTTTGAATACTGTCTGAATAACCAGCAATCGGTCGCTAATAGTAGCGTGGTGTTTTGGTGTTTTGGTGAGAGTCTGGTTTTTCCGACCAACCCCTTCCACAGTGCTTGAACTTACTTATGTTGCATGTCTGCAAGGTGAGCTTTTCAATCAGATGCGCCTGGTTTTAGGTTTTTATGCCACGGTTGGTATTGCTCTATATATTAGGTTGGGGAAAAAGTCTTTTCGCATTATTGTATGTATGAACTTGTAATAAAATCTCTTTGGCTATACTATTTGTATCTGGCTGGTTTTGGTATCATTAAAAGTTTAAATTTTAAAGAAGATAATTCCAAATTCAAATTAGGAAAATGTGTGATTTTTATTTGTTTTTCGTACTGTTAAGATGAGTGAATCTAATGAAGAAATTCGATACATTTTAAAATTTTACTACAAAAAAGGTAAAAATGCAACGCAAGCCGCGAAAAAAATTTGCGATGTTTATGGACCTAGTGCAGTGTCTGTGAGAGTAGCACAAATTTGGTTTAAGCGTTTTCAATCCGGAAATTTTGATGTCAAAGATGCACGTCTCTCTGGTCGCCCTATTACGGATAAAATGGATGCCATTTTTGAAAAAGTGGAGCAAGATCGGCATATCAGTAGTTACGACGTAGCTGAAGAACTGGGAATTGACCACAAAACAGTTTTGGCGCATTTGAAAAAAACTGGGTACACAAAAAAGCTCGATATTTGGGTACCTCACGAGCTCACTGAAAGAAACCTAATGAACCGTGTTCTCATTTGTGATTCTTTATTACGACGTAATGAAACCGAACCATTTTTGAAGAAATTTTTGACCATTTTTGACCTCACACATCTTTAGCCACTCAGCAAAAATTAAGAGAGTTTGGCTGGGATGTGTTAATGCATCCGCCGTATAGTCCTGACCTTGCACCTTCAGATTTCCACCTGTTTCGGTCTCTTCAGAATTCTTTAGGCAGTGTCAGGTTAACATCACGAGAGGACTGCCAAAACCACTTGTCGCGGTATTTTGAACAGAAGCCCCAAAGTTTTTATAGCAATGGGATCATGTCCCTGCCTACAAAAAGGCAAAAAGTTATCGAACAAAATGGTACCTACATACTTTAGTTAAATGTAAATAAACTATATTAAAAAATGTTTTGAATTTTCTTAAAAAATGCGAAGAAACTTTTTCCCCAACCTATTATTACCTTCTATAAAACTGATGGCATAACAGCCTTGAATAGGTGCAAATATTTGCACCTACTCGTATAAGTCCGAGAATATAGTAGTTAAGCATGTATTTTTTTATTTTTTTCTTATATTCCCGCAACCATAGATTTTATACACTAAGCGAAATAATAAAAGGTAACCTTTTTCGAAAATAGGACCAGAGGTGAAACAAACAAATGAATTATTCTTCAGTAAAATTGGCTAAAATCAAATATTTATTCAACCACATTTTCTTTAACTCAAGAAAAATGTGTTTATTTTTAAATAAATAAATACACATCAAGAATAACATACGAACATATACCCGTAACACCTTTGGTTATCATACACAAAATAAACATATGAAACATTTGAGCCATCTCTTTAGATAAAGACCCGTTAAACTTATAATTCATAATGTTATCTAATCGCAAAAGATTTAAAAATCAAAATATGGCAAATATTTAAAAAAAAAATCGATAGATATTGACAGTGGAGTCATCCTATCTGGTAAAATATCCATCCAAGATGACCCTACACTTGCGTGCCTCTTTACGCCTCTTTTCATTTCAGGGCTTATATTCCTGGGTTCTTTGTGTGAATAGAATTGTAGGCCCATAAAGATCGTAAATATACGCGTCCTGCTTTAGTGGAATTTGTAGGCGCTTATCTTGTAGAGTTGTAGCTATGTTTTATGTGTCTCTTGTGTGGGTTTGAATCAAGTTTAACCTACATAGAACTTAACTACTATGGCGTGCTGATGGGCAGATTAACTAATTACTATTTCATTTCGATTTAACAGCGGATTGTTTTAGTAAGAATAACGGTTACCAAAGACCCCACATAGCTGCATTTTCGTGTTTTATCGATTTAGTATTGGCAAAAATATCTTAAATAAATCGGCATGCCCTAGTCATGCTTTAGTTGTAACTAAAAATTCGTAGACCATCAGTTAGTATTCCAACAATCGGCGATGAGCTGTCATCCTGTCACTTGGGAAAATGCTGGCATATGTTTGGACGTGCCTCTGAATACACACTACTTGGTATTATCTAAGTTCTACACACTGAGTATGTATCTGAGCATGTCCATCATTCAGTAGTTTTTTCTCGTATTGACAAATGCCATGCTAAAACGCAAGCGTTAACAAAATTGATGCTATGTGGGGGAGTTACAAAGCAACTTCGTCTACACATGTCTTGGGGACTTTATTTTAGTAATGAAATGTTCACATGGAACGTATTAGTTATGATGGCAGGATAGAATAACATATTGGCCTCAATTCTCGTCAAATAATAATCTTAATTAAAATGCTATTTTAGAAAAGTATAACCGATCTCCTGCACGAAAATTGTTTCCGATAACTCTTCCGTCAAAATTTTGATTGAAAGCTAACCGAAAGTAAACTGAAAGTTATAAAGCTTTAGGCTAAACTCGTTAATGAGTCCATAAACTGTTTCCTCATCATCAACTTCAACATTTCACCCATTATTCCTGTTGCCACTTTGGTCCACCCTGCACTTTTCTATTTGATAAATTATTCCAATGAAAAAGCAAGAGATACTCAAATCTTTCGGACGACACGATAACATAAAATATAATCGAATGCGGGCTAACTCGAAGCCATTTTCGTAGATCGTTAATCAGACGTCCGTGCGGAAAACTGATAAGACCTTTCGCCAATTAATTTAATGGTGATTCTTTGTTTGACCTTCAGAAACGGTCGCGATGTAGGGTAGAGATCATCGCTACACGGACGGATTCGCTCTTGGATGCAAAGCAGACTGAAAAAACGGTGATAACATTTTTTATCTTTGAAACCTTTACAAACCTGGATTAAAGTTATGCCTGTATCCCGGACGGGAAGGTAGATTCCACGGATTTTCACTTGATAAGGCATACATTTTTCGCTTCATCTTCATCACATTTTTCATACAAGCTCGTCGGTTTAGGGTTTTGACATGGCTTTTCTCCAGAACGTGTCCAATTTGGGCAGAGTAGTTCGTCTAAGGCCTTCTTTCAACAATTCCATTCACGCTCGCTTTGTATACTTGTTTTGTTAGTGTGTTTGAAGACCTTTGATTACTTTTATTATACAACTAAAGAGACTGATGAATACAGTAATATCATATACGTGAAAAAAAATTTGGATGTTTCTTCCTAAAAATCATAACTGAATTTCTGAACGGATTGGTATGAGGAATGGATACTTACCCATACTTCGTGGTTATTTATATTGGGGAAAAACATGAACTTTTTTTTCTTTCCTGCGGCATTACCATTTCCATTTCCAGATAGCACAATTGAAGAGTTCAAAGGATCTTCGTTCATATTGTTCAAATCCCTAAAATAAATAAATTGTTAATTGAAGAGTTGCCTGATTCCAGTTTCAATTTCCATTCTCAAGCCAATTTTGAAACAGAAACCAATATGATATTTGTTACTGGCACGCATCTGCAACGCTAAATACGCGGTGTGCTATTTTATTATGAGGTTTTTTACTGTCCAGATGTTGGTTCGTTTGTAACCTAATGTGTGTCTGTCACAGACCACTAAATAGTTACTATAATAGTAACTATTTAGTGGTCTGTGATCGAGTGAAGTATTGCGTGGCATCGCCATATATCTGGTTTTATTACGCGCATAGGCTCGACTTAATCTTCCGTTTTATACGGGTAGCCTTCTAGAAGTTGATTAGCTAGATAGATGATACTCTTTGTTATACAGACATTGTTTTATTCATGAACGCTGAAAGCTAAGTCCAGTTTGTGAACCAGATGTATCTACAATTTGTTTGTTTGTGGTGATCTCTGGAACTACTAAACTGATGAAAAAACAGTAAATACCTACAGAAATGTACACTATTCTTGAATAAATTTTATTTTGATACAAATATTTTGTCAGTTTGAAATCTCAATAATGTGTAGTTTGTATCGGAAGTAAAAGCGCTGCTTGGCTGCTTTATCCACCACGTTTGGATGGACTCGACAATAAAAAGTTAATCATCAGTACATAAAAAAAAAAAAAACACGATGAACCAACCTTTATATTTAATTTTAAGCTACATAACCGTTTTCTATGACAACATTCTAATTTTATTCCAAAAACTATCGAGAATTTGATTATTCATTGTTGAGTGATCGCGACGCTCTCACCCTGATGAAGACTCTCGGAATGAGTCGAAACTTAGTCGGTGCCTTCACCGATAGTGCGGTACGTGAAAAATCCCGTTTTTAAAATGAATAACATTCTCATTCTGTAATCGGAAACTTGTTATCCTGGTCTACGCGGGTGAAGCCGTGGGCAGACTAAGTAAAGAACGACAAACACAAGAATAAAATAATATTATTTGTAATAATAAATGTGTAATAAATAATAAACTGTGTCATAAGATGTCTATGAAAAACTTATCCGTACGAGTAAGTATGTGTAGTTTGTAGGTCTTAGACTAAATGTACGAAATCTTATTTTCTAAACTAAAGGCTAATTCAATATCTTAGCTAAATAGTACAACCAATTGGTGATCGCATAATACCACGCCTAAGGGAAAAAGAAAAGAAAGTCAGCTTACGGAAAACTAGTTAAAGAAACACGTGTAATGCCAAAAGGAGGGTCGGTTTTTGGCTATTCACACGTACATACTACCTAGTTGGGACCATCAAGATATTTACGCATTCACTTCTTTGTGCCATGCCACTGTCCAAAAACTATGTTATCTATACAACTGTATATTTTTAACAGTGATGAGTTTTTATATGCATTTTGCGTTTTTATTTGATCGTTTGTAATGTTTTTTACCATATGTTTTGCAATTGATTTTTGCACCGATAGTTAGTTCATAGTTTTATCTCTACAATAGATGATGGAATAACGGTTGAAATTCACGAATATTGTAAAAACTATCAACAGTTTTTTTGGTTTATCGTGATAAACCAAAAAATACGTTATGTCTGTCGTTAAAATTTTCAGCACCCTGAAATTGAGATTATTTTTAATAAGTAAAAATAATCTCAATTTCGGGACGGTGGCAGGACGTTATGATATTTTTCCTTATTAAAATGTATAAATCATAAATATTTTCAGCCGGCGACCTTAATAAATGAGTTGTGAAATTACAACACCCACTTGAAATATAATTTTAAAGCAACAAGCTTTACAGTATCGTGAGTCGAGTAACAATACATTCGGTGAAGAGCAACTGCTAGTAAGCTATGGAAGTACATACTTTACCATTTTCTTCAAACAAAAAAGGAGGAGATTTCGTCTATTTTTTTTTGTGTCTATGTTACGCGATGTCTTTATCAATTGTGAACCGATTACCATGATTATTTTTTAATGGGTATGGATGCTTCAAGGGTTGTTGATAAATGTTATGACCCACTCCTAAGGATAATAGAGGGATGAAATTTCCATTCTTCATTTGATGGCTAATACGATTAAAGGTAGCCTTGAAAACTTTATCCTAGTTTTGTTTGCATGTTCTACAGATAGGTGCAGGTCTGGGTGTTAAAGTACCACGGTACTCGTAGTTCCTGTGTTTATTTATTATTATTTCAAACGAAAATAATATTTTAATAGAAATAAAAAAACACACTTTTTTACATGGTCCACACAAATTATTAAGCACTATACAAAACAAGGAATTAAATATGCCAAATTTTATACAAATCCCTTTAGCTGCGAGGATTTTTAAGGAACTAACATCCAAACATCCATACTTGCACATTAATTATACCAGAAGAAAGGGTACCCGGGCCCTCAGCTGCGGATGGTTACCCGTGTTTTCCGAAGGTTTTTGTAAAGAGAAATGATAAACAAAAACCAGAATTTCTTTTATGAAAATTTAAATGAAAAATATACTTCGAGCCTCGCCTGTCCATAATTCAGAGGCGGCGAACTAAGGTAAGTCTTTCTCTCAGTTTTTTAACCTCATTCTCTTGCCTTTTTATTTATGACGTCTAGTTCAATATAAAAATGCGATTTATTGTTCCAAAGCCTTATGACAAAAACACCCTTACCCCGGTGGCGACTGACCGGAGTATTTTATCGTAACGTAACAAGTTACTATGCGAACATAATGTATGTAAATTGATAAAAAGTGCAATGAGAAATTTCATAAACAATTTTTTCACCATTATGAGTTACATTAAAATCGATTCACAATTGGCGAATATATGCATATATAATGAAGAAATTAAATTGAGAATATCCTCCTTAATTTAAATAGGTCGAAAAACTAAACTAAAAAAAATACCAATAATATTTACAGTAAGTAGCCTACACACTTAATTATATTTTTATCTACAGCATAAGGATCCCGTATATGCATTTACATTAAGAGGTTCTTTGTTTGTACGAGTGTTTGTTTGTCTGTCACCATTTATCTCCGAAACGGCTTATCCTTTTTAGTGCGGTTCTTATTGAATGTAATTGTATGGTTCCAATAACGTAAAATTTTGCAATATCTGCATTTCAGTGCGTTAGCGCGGAAATCGGGAGCATCGCGGCAACACGTCAGTCCACATCATAATCGCAGCTCAACATCCTCCCGTTACTTCAATATTAAATGAATTAAAGTATTTGTAAATAATATTTTATTGAGCAGAACTATAGATACATCTTATTATAGTTATGTTACGTTACAGTTATTTTGCAATCGATTTATAACGCATAACAAGGAAGGTTGAAAGATAGATTTTATCACCGAAAGTCAGTAAGGGGCGTTGCTGTAGGCGATGTAAAATAAGTAGTATTACAAAACTTTAAAATCCCTAACGTTTGACCAATCCTATTAGTTATTTAAATGAAGATCCTAGCAAACCATCGGCGATATATAAATTTAAATCGATTCTCAAAAACCACAAGCTACTTTATGTAGAACTGTCAAGACCCAGACTACGTGGTTCTTATTCAGAGCCTTGCTCAGTATAAGTGATTAGCTTAGCTATGCAAAAACAGCTGACACAATACAATGATTTCACGCCACGATTGTGAAGACAGAAATAAATGTATTTTCATAGAAAATTAAAGTTTCTAGCTCAAACATTTTGTTTATTGGGTGGTATGGTTTTTTAGCAAGTACCCACGCTTCGTAGCACTCAGAGTTCGTAGCACGTACTGCTACGAGTGATAACGTAGAGAATAAACTTAGTCCTTCTGCATCATGCTTAAAATAATGACTTATCCTAGGTACCAATAACAGTGGTATACGCATCACGTCTCGTTTCTCAGTAAAAACTCTTGCCATTTTTCGAGGAAAAGCAGAGCGTCCTCATTTTTAACGACTGTTTTTGAAATTCGGGGTTAGTCGTGTCTTACAGATTTTTTTAATAGAAATCTGTTACATGCTTCTCAAATGCTAACCGCAAGTTTCATTTTACGGATAAATATCTCGTTTCTCTAAGAAAAACTGACAAAACTTTGACATTATTTCAAGGGAAAACGAGAATGAGTCGAAAATAGATAAACGAGAGTCGAGAAGAGTTATCAAACTTACCCGATGTTGAATCTCATGTTAAATAACGTGATTTGATGAAATTTAAAAACCCAACTACACTACTAGACATTCGATTTGACGAATTGCGTTAAAATCAACCTTTCAGACTTTGAAAAACCAAGGCATGCCTGAACCCCTGTTTGACGATGTCGAATCTCATTTTAACTAACGTGATTTGATGAAATTCAAAAATCAAACCACATCACTAGACATTCGATTTGACAAATTGCGTTAAAATCAACTTTTCAGACTTTGAGAAACCAAGGCATGCCTGAACCCCTGTTTGACGATGTCGAATCTCATGTTAAGTAACGTGATTTGATGAAATTTAAAAATCAAACCACATCACTAGACATTCGATTTGACAAATTGCGTTAAAATCAACCTTTCAGACTTTGAGAAACCAAGGCATGCCTGAACCCCTGTTTGACGATGTCGAATCTCATTTTAACTAACGTGATTTGATGAAATTCAAAAATCAAACCACATCACTAGACATTCGATTTGACAAATTGCGTTAAAATCAACTTTTCAGACTTTGAGAAACCAAGGCATGCCTGAACCCCTGTTTGACGATGTCGAATCTCATGTTAAGTAACGTGATTTGATGAAATTTAAAAATCAAACCACATCACTAGACATTCGATTTGACAAATTGCGTTAAAATCAACCTTTCAGACTTTCAGAAACCAAGGGAACCCGTGCTCGAGTTAAGCATAGATAAAAATAACTGACCCAGCTGTTCACAATCGTTTCCATCGAACACGGTGGTTTTAATTAAAACCGAAATCGCAGTGAAAAAGTCGGACTGAATTGCCACTGCGACGTCATTACAGCTCCAATTGGAATTCGACGCCGGAACTGATACAAGAAACTTTAAAGCAAGTAAAATGTTGATGTTAGACGTGCAACATTTCAAATCAACATTTTGTTCTCGAATACACTGTTCCAACTAGATTAATCCGTTGTAAAACTAACTAGAAAAACTAAGACTATAGCGAGTTACCTAACTTGTTGAATGATTTAGTTGCATCATCGGTCTGAAATTATGTAAGAATTTATTTATATGATGACACCTTAAGGTTGCGGAAAGTCGGTGTATAGAGGTGGCCCAAGATCATTCGTCGTGGAACTCTGAGGGAGTACATCTAGAAGTGGACTTCTATAAGCTGTTGATAATGATGATAATAAATAATAAAATAAATAAATAATGCTGGACATTTTTCACACAGCATCATCAAGCCCCAAAGTACGCAGAGCTTGTGTTATGGGAACAACATGACTGATATACTTATATACTTTTTGTTGTAATTATACATTGAAAATATCGTGAATCGAACCCGCAACCTTCTGCGTCTCAGGCGGGCCTTTCACCCACTTCGCCACAGAGGTCGTCAAAAGGAGTTGATGTTAATATCGGATTCTACAAAGTATTTCAGTAACTAGCTTCTATTCACGGTTTCATTCTATAGGTTTTTACGAAGATTACGAAGATTATAAGCAACAAACATCCAAAAACATTAATATCCATACTTTCGGTATTATAATATTAGTAGGATGTTATGTTATTTGAATTTCATCGAAACACGGTTTGAGCAACAATTGATCAACTATTATTGCTTGATATGTCTGTCTTTTGTGTAGCTCTTTAGAACAAGTACAATTCATTAAACTTGCAATAAAGGCATCGTAAAAAACAAGACTGTTCGAAATATTCCGAACTCCTTTACTTATTGAAACTTTGTTCTCGAAGCGATTTAAATAAGAGTTTCACACTTTGTACGAGAAAGGGTTCTATTTGCCAATTATTCAAATGGATCTGCAATTTTATTCTAAAAGGATAAAAATGTAACGGGATTCGGTGGATTTTCCAACGCGATTTGAATTAGAACGGGTCCCTATAGAATTTTGGGGGAAAAATCCAGAACCGCAGCTAGGGAAATCTATTAGGGGTACCATATCAATATTAGGTGAAAGACATCTTTCCATAAAACGCCAAAATCATTTGTCAGCATCCTTACGGATACATGCTCTTACCAATTATAGTTAAAAAATAACATTTACAATTATTGGTTCGATGTTTCAGTTATCAGCAACATTCAATTTAATATTATTTGATTTTGTCACTTGTCTGACGATAACCATAGCGATGATATAACAAATATTTATACAGGGCTATTTGTAAATCACGCCAAAGCACTCGGACCATAACTCCAACTATCAAAACCTTCTACAAATTTGGACTGTTGACTTATTTTGAGAATTATTTGAAAGTTTCGTTAGTTTTCATAAATATGAGCAACACTTGATACGTATGCCTAACACCAACTGATTCTTGACGTATAAGTCTTTATAGGGTTTTTTTATTTCGCGGGTAAAATACAACGTTTGTTGCCTCTGACTACAACGTACTTGGTTACCTCAAAGTATCTACGCACTGAGTAAGTATTTTAGGATATCAATCATCGGGAATACAGTCGTGAGCATGTTTGTTGTTATAATTTTAACCTAAATCCTATCAAAAAAGATAGTTAATGAATAGAATGGTTAATGGACTTGATCCCTAGAGGGACGAATGTATGCAAAATTCTCAATGCGGCTCGTGCGTGGTAATCAATAAAATCACAGAACTTGGGAAGTCACTTTGCGTTGAGGGTAAAAAGTGTTCCAAGCAACGCCGGTGTCATTGGCTTTTGTCATATGCTATCTTTTCGCTAACGTAACGCGCTGAGCTTCTAACTCCGCCCCTGCTAGTATCGAATTTACTTTATGCTAATCTTACGTCACCCAAAGGATAAAAGTCTGTTTCGTTACTAATTAACTTTACAAAAGAAATTGTTGTTATTTACTTTAACAGAGACATTAATTTAGTTTGGACCCCACGATAAACTCGGAAGTTAATTTACTAAATTAAATCGAAGGTGAAAAAAAAAAACTACTTAATGTTTTGTTTTAAATTGTATTGTTGAACTTTAATTGGATTCTTTGTTAATTATCTTGTTTCTAATTTTCAGACAGTTGTGAGACAAAACCCTATCCTAGTGTAGGGTCACAAAAATTAAATGTAATCATAATCATGGTTTTAAATGCTATCATTGCAGAAAGGCGTCCAAGTTTCTTCGGGAATTGATATTGTCATTCTTCTTTATCGATCAAAGTCAAGTTTATTAATTTACCGAAAAACGTAAATAAATTATCAAAAATCTATAATTCAGGTATATAACACAAAAAAAAACACCAAAACCAATTACAAATCTTATATGGAAAAACCGAACAAGTACGAGCCTGACTCGCGCACCGAGGTTTCCGTAGAACCTTGTACAAGTATGTTCACCAAAATAATTATCATTACCTACTCAAGTTCTTAAACTGTGAAAGCATCAAATATTGCTCTAACGAAAAGATAGTTGGATTGTAAGACAAACCTACCTTTTAAGTTGAAAATTTTTCTCCCATACATCGATATACGTCACAGTCAATTCTCCAATTGCAAAAGTAAGTCAGTAATCGCAAAAAAATGAACTCATTCATTCTAGCTACTGAGAAAAACAGAAATTTCGCTTGCATGGTTATAAATTTGTAAGCTAACAAAAGTTATTTTGACCCGACTCCTTTGACGCCGGGTTAAATCCATACAAAATAACAATTCCTCTGACTCGAACAAATGGTGGAAATCCTGGGCAAATTATACTGCTTTGGATCAAATTATCCAGTAACTCGTGCGGTAGTCTGACTCATTCTTGAACGGCGGCTTCCCTGATCTCTGACAGAGTCTGTGGAAGTGGCTGGCAATTCCAAACAGTAGAAATAGGTTGTTTTTTTATTATTATTTATGTACTTCGAAATAGCTGTGATAATGTAGCGGCCGCCACAAAAATACTATGGCATAACTTGTTTAAAAAACCATGAATTTTGTCGGTTTATCCATTTACTGACAGATAGACTTATTCCTGGATTTTGATTATTTTGGTAAAACGAAAAAATATTTATCTCTAGAGTAAGTAGTGATATGTAGGATAAGATTTATCCAAGTTTGATCGAATCTGCACAACAACGATGAATCGTTTGTAGGATGAATATTTAGGTTGTTTCCCAACATTATAGCATAATACTCAACATTACAACTATACTCGTACATATTACATTGTTCTATTAATAAAAACTTCACATTGTTTTTAACTAAAAATTCATTTAATGCAAACTGTATAAAATGTCACAAACTTAAGGAGAAATCACTGTTATTTAGGAACTAAAAGTCAGTATGTCACTCATCTCTCAACATCGACAAATTGTCCATTAAAACGACCAAATCTGCTGACTATGCATTAGTTGATCAAACACGGCTGTCAGTTACAAAGTGGATAGGGTAGCAATTACCTACCTCATGTTAATTGTTAAAATGACAGAGTAATTGGAAACCTATAGG
Organism: Perizoma affinitatum; assembly: GCA_961405105.1. Lineage (NCBI taxonomy): Eukaryota > Metazoa > Arthropoda > Insecta > Lepidoptera > Geometridae > Perizoma > Perizoma affinitatum. The sequence continues at coordinate 6,525,147 of OY560199.1, forward strand.
TATAGATTAGCTATTAGACAAGGCCCTGCATGAGTGGAAATCAATGTTGGAGATTCCCTTAGAGATTTATGTTGGGAGGGGGGGGCCTATCCTTTTATGGTATAACGGCAGATTGAGGTTAGATACCAGAGCGAAACTCAAACTGAATCTACGGGTAGGCTCAAGTATACATTTACATTAAAAACTGTAAACAAGTAAATTTTAAGACCCCTGGCGTGATTTTTACCGTCTATTGCAGCATCTCCTAGTGGCTTTTACCAATAATAAATATTTTAGTACCATACTTGAAATTAAACAAATCGACTGTAAAAACCCGCGTTGCAATGGGATAAGCAGTTTCGGAATTAATAGTAACAGACAAACAAACAAAAAACCTCAAACATAATGTTCGAAGCATACCCGTCACTGAATAAATCCTGAATCCACCAAGGTTTTTTCATCTTCGTTAAGCTCTGATTTGGTAGATACTGGTCCTTATTATTATTATTATTATATGCTTGAGAAACCTAATAGTAGATAAAGTTTGATATTCGTTCGAATAGCCCTTGTACTTTCAAGCTTCTATTCAGAACTCTTTTCAAATCTTTTAGTATATTCTTCATTGTCTCGTCACTTTGCTTTGGAGAAAGAGCCTTTTAATTCATTCGTTCTCTGCCATCTCATAGATATAGATCATGTTTTGGGCACGGCCCCACTCGAGAGGGAATCAATGTTGAAGATACCCTTAAGATTTATTTTGAGAGAAGCTTCATCCTTTTCATCAACTCAGGTCTGCTTTGGCTGTTAAAAAAGCCTTTTGATTGATGATAGGACCACACTTACCGAAGGTCGAATTTTTGTTCTAGAGAATGCCTTCGACATTTTAAGCACTTGTTAATGCGCACACCACTATATTTAACTTTCGACCCATTGATCCCTACACGTGTCCCCTGGGTAAAAGTCAGCCAATCCTAGTGGTAGGCTTCGGCAGTGACCACACTTTAGTTAAAGCTCGTTTCATCATGATGTGTGAAGTAGCCTAAAAATGCAGAAAAGTAATTCGAAAACTGACGAAGAATTATGAGTATTCACTGGGTGTTTGATAACATCAGGGAGGTGGAGCCAAAAGTACACCTTGTATACAAAAAAAAGTCCCTGAAAGAAAGTAACCCTTTAAAAGAACCTTAGTAAGTAGCGGCTACAAAAACTTTTGTGTTCCTTCTTAAAACTTAATAGAATGGTGGAAATGCGAAAGGGAGATGCCAAACCACACACCCCTTGACAGAAGTTTCCGAGAGTAGAGGTACGTAGTTGTAAAGTAGTTTTCTGCTGTTCAACACCAATTAAATATTGTTTGCATTTATATTCCGTTTAAACTCAGAAGTTTTATTTTTTGTTATGAAAAACGATTTCTATTTCTAATAATATAGAGGTGATAACTATTTTTAAACAACAATTTGATAAAAAAAACGAAGAGAAAATAAATCACGCTCACGACTTTAATCTCCATGATGGACTGGACATCGTCCGTTCAATGCGGATCAGAGATAGTTAGAGGAACATAAAAAATATATGTATGTATACAGGGTTTCCCAGAAATGGTGGATAATCCTGCACGTGCGTGTGCGGGGGGGGAGGTGGGGCCCCACATCACAAAAAAAAAAAATCTATTCCCAACAGTCCGCGGTCTACGATTTTTTTTGTAAAATTTAGAAATTTTCCAGTTTTCCTCACATTTGTGGTCATCACGTCCGCTACATGAGGCCTAGTTCGGATTTTTTTCTTTTAACGTTTTCCCTAATTATGGTATTCCTAAATTGCCTTTAAAAAAACGCAACTACTTAGGATAGTAGTTAACTAGTAGTCCCTAAACATACATTTTATTTCTAAAATTTATTTTACTGCTAAGTTTGAGAACCTGTGGTGTAAAAAAAATGTATTGGAGTTTTATAGCCAACCACATAAAAAAATTACCTACATCATAAGGATTCTAAAACAGTAGCATAAGTATCTACTTTAATGGTAAAATTACTGAGCTATAGCTACTAATGTGTAAAAGTAGGCGTTTTATTACAAAATTGCAAAATTATTTGCAGATGTTTTTTTTAGTTTTTATCAGTTAAGTAGAGCTGTCGACCCTAAAATTAGACTTTACTACCTGCTCGGCACATTCAGTTGAATTCTAAGCTGTGTGAGCGAGACAAACTGTGCTTGGGAATATTGCGAGTGAAAGGGTCAACAAATCTCCTTTGTATGGTAGAATTCGTGTTTGGTTATTGTTTTGTCTCCGTAGTTAAAACTATTTTAATTTTAGTGCGTATTTCGACGTTCTCGACATCGCATGTGCTCTTGTTTTTCTGATTCTCGGTGACAAAATTCTACATTTGGCATTCTACTGGACTCGATTTGTGCATTTTGATTGGATTTTGTTTTTTTTGGTGATAACTGCGACGACTCGGCATTCTACTGGACATTTGTTTCGTATATCAACAGGACTGTGTGATGTCACGTGAAATTTATACACCCCAAGAGTATTCCAATATGCATTACATTTACGGAGAATGTAGTGGCAACGCAAGTGCTGCCGCAACACTTTATCGGGAGAGATACCCGAACGCGCGTCACCCCGACTATCGCGTATTTACAAGAGTGCACCAAGCTTACTCAGAGGGCAGAATACCTGGTACTGGCGTTGGTGGCCCTAGGAGCAGAGGACGACCCCACAATCCTGTAACTGAAGAAATTGTCCTTGACATGGTGGAAGAAGATCCCAGTATTTCGATGACAGATATCGAACGCCGTACGGGAATATCAAAATCTACAGCACATCGTATTGTGAAAAAATTTAAACTGCATCCTTATCACGTGACACGTGTACAAACATTGTTACCACGAGACTACCAAGCACGGATTGTTTTCTGCAATGAAATGTTAACAAGAATGAATGAAGATCAAGATTTTTTCAGAAAAATTTTATGGAGCGATGAGACTACATGTAAAAGGGATGGGTATCTTAACCTTCATAACTTGCACAGTTGGCAATTAACAAATCCACATTTGATGAGAGAAGATAAATCCCAGTATCAATTTAAAATAAATTACTGGACGGGCATATTAAATGGAAAAATTATAGGCCCTTATGAATTGCCGGGCAACCTAAATGGCAACAATTATTTACAATTTCTTCAAAACCAGTTGCAAATATTATTAGAAGATGAGCCACTAGCCATCCGGCAAGGAATGTGGCTCCAGAACGACGGTTGTCCGGCACATTATGCTGTACAAGTAAGGAATTATCTAAATGATGCCTATCCCAACAGATGGATCGGCCGATTGGGGCCAATATTGTGGCCACCACGGTCCCCAGACCTAAATCCTCTGGATTTTTTTTATTGGGGCTGTTTGAAGGAGCAGGTCTACAAGAAACCCATAAACTCATTAGAAGAACTTCGACTTCGCGTCGCCGAAGCAGCCAGAATTATATCATCAAAAAATTATAATAACAGATTACAAAGATCTTTTATAAAAAGGTGTAGAGCTTGCATAAGGGCATCAGGAGCCCAATTTGAACATTTATTATGATTATTTTTAAAATAAATACTTTTTTGGTCATTACTTGTTTTATTTTTTTCTTTTGCAATTTTGTAATGAAACACCTAATTTTGCACATTAGTAGCTATAGCTCAGTAATTTTACCATTAAAGTAGATACTTATGCTACTGTTTTAGAATCCTTATGATGTAGGTAATTTTTTTATGTGGTTGGCTATAAAACTCCAATACATTTTTTTTACACCACAGGTTCTCAAACTTAGCAGTAAAATAAATTTTAGAAATAAAATGTATGTTTAGGGACTACTAGTTAACTACTATCCTAAGTAGTTGCGTTTTTTTAAAGGTAATTTAGGAATACCATAATTAGGGAAAACGTTAAAAGAAAAAAATCCGAACTAGGCCTCATGTAGCGGACGTGATGACCACAAATGTGAGGAAAACAGGAAAATTTCTAAATTTTACAAAAAAAATCGTAGACCGCGGACTGTTGGGAATAGATTTTTTTTTTTTGTGATGTGGGTCCCCACCTCCCCCCCCGCACACGCACGTGCAGGATTATCCACCATTTCTGGGAAACCCTGTATATATATTTATTTTTGATATAATAAAATGTTACAAATTGTATATGAATCCATAGGCTCCTGAACTAGTAGAAACTGTATTTCAGGAGCCAACATTGTATTTGGTACATGCCGAAAAGTAGCCGATGAAAAGTAGCTCTTACTTAGTGGTTGCTACAAACGCTGCCTTCGTCGACTAACGTTGCAAAATTGGACTCCACGGAAAGCCTTTTTATTTTAACTGGAAAATATACAGCCTATGTCCACCCTGAAATTCCATTCTAAATGTTCGTAAAACAATTTCTTAAATCGGATTAGTTTCGCATATTACCTCCTACATACAAACTTGCAAATTTTACTTCTTTATAATATCAGTACAGGCACAATCGCAACGTACCTATACCGTACCTACAAAACCTTATATAAAGACAACAGTAAAAAATGCCTTCCGAGCGTAAAATATTAATGAACATAATCTCCAAGCTACAGAAAGGAAACGCTTGCAAGTCGAACAAAAAGAGAGTGATGGGTCTACCTTATCTCAATGTACCTCGTTTGTTTCAGCAGATGTTCGCAATACATCACAAGTGTTTTGGGAAGAGCTTTTTTGTAGATTTATAGGCACGATAAAGTGAAAATACAAATAGTTTAACCTATTTAATAAAGTTAGACTTATGACAGCGGAGTATGTCATTAGTGTGCTATTGACTAAAAGCGTAAATGGGATAGATTGAAGGAGAAGACCTTAGTGAACCTACTCCGGCCAAATTGGAGACGTCCTGGAGAAAGGCCAAGTCAAGAGTACCCTTAACCGACGAGTATGAATAATGTGAATAAATGAATGTATGCCAGGATCGTTTCAAATGGAAATCCGTGGTCTCTGCCTACCCCTCCGGGACACAGGCGTGACTGTATGTATGTGTACTATTAACTTTGCATCTTCGATAATATAGCCAAAAATATAATATTTAACTATAACCTTCAATAACGAAGCCGTTGCTTTTGACCAAACCGTTAATTGTCTGTTTGTAATTTTTGCGTGAGAGCTTTGAAAGAGGATCCTAATTATAAAGTAAAATAGTTTAAACTTCTTCATCATCAGCCTTGAGAAGTCCAATCCTGGACAAAGGCCTCCGTGACAAACAACATTTTGACTTTCGATTCTTTAAATTTTAAATCACACATATTAGTTTTTGTTTTATAGAACGTCCTACTATCGTACTAATATTATAAATGCGAAAGTTTGTGAGGATGGATGTTTGTAACTCTTTCACGCAAATAGTACTGAACAGATTTTGATTTAACTTTACAGTAATATAGCTTATACATCAAAATAACAGATATACTACTTTTTATTCGGGTACCACGCGGGCGAAGCCAATAAAAATCTTAGTAACGTAAAACTGTTTCGGCTTGCACTCGACTAAGTCGTTTCGACCGCGCTTATGTGTCTCTTCTATCTATATATATGTATATTAGAATAAGAATATAACAGGTAAAATTCTGTACATTGAAGATATTATAAAAAACAATTTTTGGAAGTTACTCTATGGTCGATACTGAATCCAAAAATGTATTTTTTTGTTAATTTTTGTCTATCTGTATCTGGAACTCGCATCACGCCGAAACTACTGAATAAATTCAAATGAAACTTGGCATGATTTGAGTTTATACTACGGAGCAGGACATAGGATACTTTTTATCCCGAAATTCAGCACGTTTCCCTTGGGAGAGGGGATGAAAGTCAAAATGTGTACTTAGTTGTAATTCATTAACGCATAGTCCGATTTCATTAATTATTTTTTGTCAGAAAGGAGGATTGTCATTAATGCGTAATCCAAACAAACATGCGACTGTCACGACTGTCTTCCCAATGATGGACATCCTCAGATATATACTCAGTGAGTAGATCTTTGAGGATACCAAGTAGGAGGTGTTAATTCTTCACGAATTAAAGGTTGATAGTCAGAGGCACGTCCAAACATTATATTTGGTACATGCCCGCGTTTTGCAAGTTAGCATTCCACGTCACAGGTTGCAAGCCCATCGCCGCTTATTTTGGCACATGCCTTCGAATTTTTGGTTCTAGGGCACGCCGGTTTCCTTACGATGTTTTCATTCACCGTTTAGAGCACGTGTTAATGCGCACATATTTTTTTCGATTTCAAAAACCCTTTGGTGCACGACCGGGTTCGAGCTCACGACCTCCGGATCAGAAGTTGGGGTATCGCCCACTAGGCCAACACGGCTTTTAGTCCGATTTAATTTATTCTTTTTTGTTAGAAAGGAGCATTTTTTTATTTAAAAATCCTCATTATTAGGTCCAAATAACTTGAAACTGGGAATGTACAGGATGTACTGTACCTTTGAACGTACGGCTCATCTTAAGCTTGCGTAAACACTTTATCGTATAGGTTGAATGGATAAGGCATATTGTCAAAGTCAGACCACTCCAAAGGAGTCAGATATTGCCAAACGATCATAATACATAGTATGAACGTCCAAAATAACTTGAAACCTAGAATGTATAGGAACCTATGAGTACATGTCTCATCTTAAGCTGGCCTATTGTCATCCCGAACGTAAAACCTGAACGTTTTTTTCACGTAAAAATTACAAAATTTCAATTCCATCATTTTTGTAATTTTTAACCGACTTCAAGAAAATATGTTTTTTTTTATCGTGTGTGTTTGTTACGCGATATCTTCGCCAATTGTAAACCGACTTTATTATTCTTTTTTTTAATCCTGGGTAACTTATTGGAATTACATACAAAACCTGGGAATTTTCAAATCCAAAGTAAAAAGCTCCTTTGTTGATAAGAGTGCTTCACCGCAATCGACAGCGTTGCTTAATATGAGACAAACTGTGGTCAAATGCGAATAATTAGTCGGCAGGAATGGCAATCGCGAACGAAGTCGCGGGTACAGCTGGTCTATAATAAGTAGTATTTACAAAAATAAGTAAAGTAGTTTATCAGTCATGTAGTTCCCTTAACACAAGCTCTGCTTACTTTGGGGTATTATTTTTTTTTTTTTTTTTTTTTATTTATCTTATTTATATTTTAGCCATAAAGCCCACGTTAAACCTTATCCTAATCCTAATCCTTTTCTTCAGTTCATTGTGTGACGAAAGCTGATTATTTTCTTTCCTTTGACACACATAATGACATCGCAAAAACAAATTGGCATCAATAGACATGCTTTTGGCATTCAAGGTGACCTGATATTACCTCTTAGATACCATATAAAAGTAGCGCTATTGTTCAGAGACAATGTAACCTCAAGGTAACATTTTGTTAAAGAGGTCCCTACAAAAGAAATTTGGTTGAATCTTAAAAAAGTGGGTTTTTAGAACAGGACATTGTTTGTTGATGGCGATATTTTTTAATTCGTGCTTTTATATTATTATCGATTTTGGATAAAAAAATGTTAGTAAGTTATTAAAAAAACCATCAATATACAAAAAAATATAATCTAATAAATGCACTAGCCTCTGCCCGCAGCTTCGCCCGAGCGAATTTATTACCTGAATAAAAAGTAGATTATATGTTATTTCTAAATTCCATTTATATTACATTAAGTGGTAAAGGATACAAATACATAATTTTGTGCTAAGATAGGTTTAAGACTACTAACAAATATTTTTGCATCAACTTTAGAAAAATCAAGGATTAAGTTTTTTTTATTTTTACTGATATTGGTGTTGGTGACTGTAGAATGAAGTAATTTGAAACAGAGACATAATGACCTGGATTTATATACCTATGGTTTAACTCGTAAGCCATAGGCGGATGCTAAATAAAACAAAACTATTCGTTCTATGGCTTCTGAAATACAGTTTCTACTAGTTCAGGCCTATGGATTCATATACAATTTGTTACATAGACATAGACATATCATTTATTTGCTACAACAATACACACAATATAAATTAAAAATTTTGAACATTAAAAAAGGTACACAATAAAAGGTTACACAATAAAAAACATAGGAATAATAGGTTGATAAAATAATAATTATTGAAACAAAGAAATAAATAAGTATGACTAATGTGTGCTGCAGTAGCAAATTGGCCTAGGCTCAGCATAATTCTGCCTAGACCAGGACAAGAACAATCACAGGACCCTGCGATTACAAACTGAAAAAAAAAAAAAAAGTATATACTCAGTAATAAGAGTAGTGCCTTTAAAAATAATATAAAGTGCATGAATAATAACACAAAGGATATAAATAGATAAATATTATTATATGCATGTATTTACTGTGTACTATAAAAAAATCATGATAACATATGCAACAAAAAACCAATAACTTAAATAAAATCTAACATTTAAAAGGGGCATCAGAATCAAGCAATCCAGACTTTTGTTGTTCCAAAATAACATATTTTAGCCGTTTTCTAAAAGTGAAATTGGATTTTAACAACCTAAGGGGTGGTGGACATTTTATTATGTGAAAATAAATATTTATATTTATATTTGTTTATTATACAGCTAATGAAAATGCAAGAACCACGCTCAAAAATTACGAAGAAAATAACAATTTATATATTTGAAGTACAAAGTTTCTGTTGCGGAATATTTAAGCAAAATCTAGCTACGTAGGCAATTAGTTATTTCACTGAAGTGAAAATAACCAGTAGGTACTTAACCAGGTTGAAAACTATAATATGTTTGTTTCCGTTTTTTTTTGTATCCTTATATGATTAAATGATTATGTTCTGTTACCTATATAGGAAAGAAAAGCCAGTGGACTCCTGTTAAGAATTTTTATTTTTATTGGTCTGCTGATAGTTCTCCACAAAAGAGCCAATTACACACTTATTTAGAAAGAACTAGTGCGGTGACAGGAGTCCGTGATAAACACAATCAGCTACTTCTACAATATTCTTTACAGTAATATTTGTAGTAATATTCGACCTCTGCGGCGCAGTGGGCGAAGGCCCGCCTGAGACGCAGAAGGTTGCGGGTTCGATTCCCGCTGCGTAACACATTTTTGTTTAGGGTCTGTGTGTTTTCTATGTATAATATGTATGTATTTACAAAAAAAAAGGTATATAAGTAGTATATCAGTCATTTATTTCCCATAATACAAGCTCTGCTTAATTTGGGGCTAGATGATGCTCTGTGAAAAATGTCCAGCATTATTATTATTATGAAAAGGTAAAATTTGCTTGTTTGTGTATTTGTAAGGGACAGCTCTGGAACTAAGGAACCGATTCTAAAAAAAACACCAATTGAACCTATCACGGATTTTACCAATCCCTAAAGCCAATTTAATTTTTAAAGAAATATTTTTTCTGTTCGAATGCCGAAAGATTATTTTACATTAGCTAAGTTGTTTGTTTGAGAAACGTATCGTAGCTAGTTCATTAAAAAATCGGATAGGGGACCAGAGAACCTGATATATAGAACTGAACGCTTCTGTAATTCTGAGGTCATAATATCGGTCCCAACTACATATAATAGTTATAAATAAATAAAAACCCAACATGCACATATATTATGTTGGGTGTGCCGCAGCGGGAATCAAACCCGATCCATTCTTCCCCAGCAACCTCAGTTTCGAGCAGCCTAAAAAATCCAACACCAAAATTGGCCAGCTTACATAAGTGAGATCAGTGAGTAGATCAAGGTGTCGATTACATAATAAATAAATAATGCTGGGACATTTTTCACACATCGTTATGACATGAATAATTACTTAACTTCTCACCACTGGAACCTTCTCACAAATAGAGGTGAGCCGCGGCTGGAGACCATAGCCGTCAATCTATCGAGCTGATATGCTTTGCAGGACGAGTCATACACGGGATGAATGAGGACACAAAATAATTGAATTCGTGAGCGAAGCGAGTGAGATCTCCGAGCTAAGTTAGATGAATCAAGTTATTACTTAGAACTTTTAGTTCTCTATTAAATCAGATTGCGTGGAGGAAAATAGGGTCCTTTGATAGACATCAATGTTTAGAATTACACTTTGCCAACTAATTGTAAATTCAACTTATCATAGGGCTCAATTATAGAACTTTGAAAGTAACGTAAACTTACTCCCGACGGCTTTTCCAGACGTGTTTTGAAGACTCAACTAATATTAATTTGACGGTCTCTAACTTTCCACTGGTGATTAATGGGCCAACCAACGTACTTGATATTTTATTCAGAGTTAGTTGGGAAAAGATTAGACGTACTGTTCGACTATCTAACAGCAATGCCAGACGGTAACGTCTCAATCGTTGCGCCGACGGTTGCACTGTGGTTTGATCTAAAGCTTTATTTCAATCTTGTTGGCGTGAACCATCGCCTCTAATCTCTAATCCGGTAAGCTCACGTTACCCCCTCTCGACAGCAGCCGCGGACCAGTCCAGTTCAGAGGCATAATATATTGCATGTAAGCTATTGGCTCAAAAACAAGATCGACTATTAAAGATGAAACGCGACAACGTATCGGCTATGACTATAAAACACCTCCGAGGTAACATGAGGTGTCAACATATTCAATGTAAGACCTAATCTGAATTTGAATCGCATTTTGATACGATTTTTGATGTCAAGCATGTTGATATTAGGCCGGTCCATCTTATAAAACGTGTTTTCATATGTAATTCTAACGTTTGAGTGGATACTTGTCTAAGGCAAGTAAAGGACGTCCTCAGGGATAGGACGCAAGTATCTACATAGTTGCGTCACTAAAGCCAAAAGTTAGGGTAAATAATGGTATCATAACCCAGTGGATATTTTGGATGTTATTACGTATATCTTTACTAGCAATCATGCCTTCGATAAGGTTAGGAGTTCCCAAGTAGCTATTGGGGCAATTTTTAGCATATGAAACGAGAAATGATATTATGATATCCATTTTACAACATAATATAGTTGAAATATACCTTAACTTTTACATCTATATTTCAACGTTATTTCTGTTGAGTACTAGAGTAATTGATGAAATAAGTAGATTATTGTTTAATCGATTTGCCCAATGTTTTTTGGTTTGTTTGTAATACAGAAAAATATTAATAATGGCGGTAGCCAAACACTCTAACTAAAGTGAAAATACAAATAGTGAAAACACTCTAACTTTTTTAAAAACATAAAAATAATAATAAATTATTTACATTATATTAAAATAGGAGAAGAAGACTGTTGTAATAGGTCTACAGGGAGCCTAAGTCACCGACCACAGGCAGGGTACCCAAAATGCTAGCCACATTACCTCGTTGAATAGCAATGCTAATTTTCTAACCAAGGTAAGCGACAGCCAGTTGGTTATTGTATTTCTAATATTTTGTAGTTTCATTAATTTGCTTTTACATAATATTATCGTAAATTCATAGTAAGTGGGTAAATTGTGCGTGATTTAAAATGCTTTAGCCAAACCTCCAAATATCCAGATAGCTCGATCCAAAGGCAATTCATTCCGTAAATCAAAATCAGAGGGAGCGTAGAACAATAAGTGGTTTCACACGAGCATTGACGTGATTGAATTCTGTCATACACTGGATATTCGTTATATAGGTAGCTGTCGGTTCAAATCATCCTTTCACAATGGGACCGATTCGAACGAAACTTCGTTTGCTGAATATATACCCAGCAAAGCGGTATTTCAGCTGCAAGGGAACTAGAACGGGTATAAAAAGAGAACACGGCAAATCAATTACGGTATAGCAGTTTGGAATATTGGGTTGCCTATTTTATTAAATCGAGACCTATGTATAATAAAGTACTTTATTCAACTACATAATTTGATACCATGACTAACTCATATTTTGTTTTATAAAATAAAAAACCCTGCCGTTTTTTTCATCACGCATTGCAGCCATACGATTAAGAAACGAGCCGTTTTGTAGAAAAGTTACAAAGAAACAACCGCTCTCAAATACATTAATCATCATCATCAAGAAAGTTTGCTCTCGGTTTGTTCATATACGGTAACTTTGCCTAAGGTACTGCATCTCTGAGACAAGTAATTGATTGACATGGCTATAATCATGGTAGAAAACCCAATGAGATGAAAATAATAGGGAGCGTCCCGATGGAACAGCAATTAGTTTTCATACACATCTCACTTGTCATAGATTTTTTGGCATAATTGATTTAACATAAGTCAGAAAATTACGATCACTGTAGATACTTATCATTAGTTGAAGTCCTATTTAGTTTGTGGAAATAGAAAAAAACTTATATAAAAATCGTACTTACAAGAATCTGTTTATTTAAAAAACGATTTTATCTTAGTACTTTCCCTACTCCAGCGTGCTCGAGCCAGCAGCAACAGCATCCTGCAGCATACCGTATGAACTGTCCAATATAGAATAGGATAATACAAAAATTATGATATGGATCGTTTAATTATTATTATTATTTATTGAAATTTTGTCATTTTTATTATAATAATTATTATTATTTATTCAATACAAATTTTTGGGTATCTCTGAGGTACTATATAAGTTTATTTGTTTTATTTAATATAATGGTATGTTATGGTGTGTTGTGAGTAATTTGTGTTTTTAAAAATGTTATTTAAGACGGAGCAGAAGCTCCAAATGGTCTTTAAAAAGTGTGACGTCAGCAATGCTAACGTCACTATCATCACCAGAATGCTGGTCACTCATAGTTCATGACGAAAGTAAACTCCAGGAGATGTTCTCCTAATTTATTCTTGGTTGTACAGAGGCTTTCGAAGTCTGCACGGTCGCGCGCCGCGCACCGCGTCCTGAACGATACACGCATGAATCTCAGTTATGACTACGACTGAAATGAGTAATGTGACCAAAACATAACAAAATATTTTGATACCTAGCCATGGTAAGTGTGCCCGCGAAAGCTCCCCCAGCGGAACTGTCTGAATCTGAATCTACGTCTGAAATGTCAAGTTCTTTGAGGCATCTTTCTTACGCGATCGTGCGCATATTTGTAAGTTTATTTATTTATTTTATTTATTTAATATGGCACACAAAACAGAATACAGTCAAACACAAAAATATAATAAATTAAAAACAAAAATTTTGATCTAGACAATATTCCAAAACATGTGTACACATCATACTTCAGCAGAATATAAAACTATACCAGGTAAGTAGCTATTTAAATGTATATATATATGAAATAATACATAAGTGCAAGCTACTCTTTTGCTAGAGCAGCTAAGATTTCCTTTTTAAACTTGAACATATTAAGTAAGTTCTGTTACCAGCCAAGGATTTTAACAAATATCGGTCCCCATCAAGAACTTCAATTATTTTGAAAGGTCCCTTATATTTGGGGTTAAGTTTGGTCTGATACGATCCTCGTTTTGAATTAAAACGAGATCGTTGACATTAAATTTGACCAATTTGGCTGTATTGCTATTAAATCGGAACTTATAGTACCTAGCATTTTTCTTAATAATGTGGGTCGTTTGTTCTCTCGCTTCAGTGATATGAATTTCTACGGTCAAAAGGTTCAATGGACGGGCTACACGTCCTATCATAAGCTCAAGAAGGCTAGCCTTAGTTACCCGGTTTACTGTACAATTTAATGCAAGCTGTACATTGATAAGCATATATATATATATATATATATGGTATATATATATATACGATATATATGGATTATGATCAAAAATAATTTCGTTAAAAATATTGCAAAGTTATCTCTAATACGAGTATAACAATAACAATCTCATATTAGCCAGCAGATTTTCATGAAATTTAGAAAAAATACGCATTAGACTCGTTTAATATTTGACGACAGAAAATGGTAAGAATGTGTAATTATTATCATTTATTTTAGCGCCACGGTCTTGTAACGCTTTTATAAGCTATGTATAGTTCAATGCGGCCATATTTTGATGTGCTAACTCGGCAAATGTCTGCTTTCTTTTCTTTAGAGCAGGTCGTTATCATATTTTATGTAGTAATGTGATCAAATCACAGTCACCACTCGCTAGATAACAACCATTCAAACAAACTAACTGTCCTTATCGTATAATATGTCCTTCAGCTAAAGTTTGAATGGACAACAGGCCGCATTTTAGTTTCCGGTAAACCGCTAATGTGTATAGAAGTCGTATAACTGAACACATTAAGAACGAATTTGTTACTAAATGTAGGATATTATTTAAGTACTTGGAGGTTAAAGTTATGGGAGTATAGTTTTGTAATCGGTCTCAGATGTATAGCTTAAAAAAAATTAAACGTAAAAAAATGTCTCTTGTGTTATGAAAGGTTAGTCTACTAAACGTAATATTGAGAAATGTGGAAATTAAAGGTTAAACGTAACATAGAGAAATGTATCTTGGTGTTGGCCTAGTGAGCTTCCGATCCGGAAGTTGTTAGTTCGAACGCGGCCACGCATCATGTGATTTTTTTCACTCGAAAATTGTTTGCACAATTTTCGATTGTGCCAACAATTTTCGTGCACAATTGACACGTTCTTAACACGGTGAAGGGAAACATGGTGACGAATGGCACGCCCGGTTTTCGTTCCCATAATGCGATGATGGATTGGCAATATGGCACGTGGAATGCGACTACTTGCAAAACGGGCATGTGTCAAATATGTTTGGTCGTGCCCATGACTACCCACTACTTGGTCTTCTCATTTTTAGGGTACCTCCCCTACACGAAGACATATGTGTCGCAGTGGGCGAAAGCCCACTCGAAACGCAGACGGTTGCGGCTTCGATTCCCGCCGCGGGACAAATAACCTGCAAATATTTGTCTCGAGTATGGTTGTTTTCTATGTATAATATTTATGTATTTACAAAGTATATAAGTACAAGCACATAAGTAGTATATCAGTCATGTAGTTCCTATACATTAAGCTCTGCTTAGTTTGGGGCTAGATGATGTGAAAAATGTCCAGCATTATTTATTTATACGTAAATTGGGGATGTTTTTTCCTCGTCTATCATATGGTGTCGTTGGATTAGGTCGTTCAAAAATATTGCAGGTTCCATTTTTACCAACCATTTTTCAATTTAAGGATTTCGAATTTCCGTTCGCGAAATATGAAACTTTAAACTGCTAATTTATGTTAGAGTCAAGCGTCCCCTCTCTCCTTCCAGCTAAACGGTTGTTTTTGGATATGCGAATTAAAAAGGAACATTTTCTACAAATTCCATTGAAACTTACTTAGATGAAGTTGTTATTTTTTATATACATTTACTTGTACAACCAAAAAACAAACAAACACGCTCACGACTGTCTTCCCCATAGTGGACATCCTCAGATATTTGAGGATACCAAGTAGGGGGTAGTCAGAGGCACGTCCAAACATTACATTTGGTACATGTCCCCGTTTGGCAAGTAGTAAGCATTCCACGTGACAGGTTGCAAACCCATCGCCGCTTATTGGAACACTAACTGTTGGCACATGCCTTCGAATTTTTGGTTCTAGGGCATGCCGGTTTCCTCACGATGTTTTCCTTCACCGTTTTGTGCACGTGTTAATGTTCACATGAATTTTTCGAGTGGAAAAATCCATTGGTGCACGACCGGGTTCGACCTTCGGATCAGAAGTCGGGGTATCGCCCACTAGACCAACACGGTTCTATACCATATACATTTTATACAGCATTTTGGGAACGTCTGATAGTGATAGATCTTTTGCAACAGTATTAAGATAGATGTTTTATCCGTATTTTTTATTAAAACTAAGAAAGTTAGCTTTATACAAAAAAAAAATTTTTTTGTACTTAGTTGTATGAATAAATGTATTTAAAAAAGAAAAAAAAGTTGTTAGTTGTGTAAAACAGGTAGTAAATATAAGTTTATGGGCTACTACGGAACCCTGCAGATAATTGGACAAAACTGTTTTCAAAAGAACATTCCCTTCATTGATTGTGTGATTGAATGAGAGATTAACGCAGGGCCTTAACCTTTAGTCCTGGACACCTGAAATTTGGAGGGTAGGTTCCTTTTAGTGTGTAAGTAAATATAAATGGAATTTAAAAAAAAATCAAGTCCAAAGAGTGGATTCAAAGAGTGGGCAAAGGTTTAACAAAAAAGCTTCTACTTAATACGAAATCCACGCTAATAAATTTACGGGCGGGTCAGCTAGTAATTAATATGTCGCAGTTTCTAATTAAACAAAGATCATTATACCAAAGCACCTGTGAAAGACATTATAATAAAAAGTTTCGTTCAGTAGTCATTTCAAAACATTTCTCTCCGAATAGCATTTGAAAGTAGTTTCAGCTTTATTCTCTTAGCGAATTCACTAATTTAAAGTTTGCTGATTAAATTGAATGCCTATTCTTAAGCAGCTTCGTTAAGCCTTTACTTCCATTGTTTTGAAAGTTTGACGGAGGTAGGGTAATGTTTGCATGATCTGCAAATATTTCTCTCGGGTCTGGGTGTTTCTATATAAATGCATGCTTATTATTTTACTGTGACATGTGTAAAACATAGTAGAATAATGGCTTATGCCTTTACCATATTGCTTCTATAAGTAAAAACTATCTAATATAATGGCGGCCCGACAATAAAGAAGTGTTAAGTTGAAATACGTTGAGTTGAGATGATTTTCTATTTAAATCATCTAAAATCTACTTTTTAATAACAAAATGTTGTGATAATGATTATAACAAAAACTTAATAACTAAAAGTACAATGGGCGGTCTTATCGCTTAAAAACGATCTCTTCCAGACACCCTTGGGATGGAGCGGAATGTTTGCAATTGTAAGAATAATACGTAATAATGAATACAAATGCAGAGTGCAATGCGATGATTATAATAGAGTGGATTATAGTGTTAGGATTACTGGTGGTATAAGATAACGAATTATGGCTTTTGGTTTGAGGTATGAAGGCGTCTAACACAATGGTGTCCACACATGTCATGAGATCATTTATTGAATCTGAACAAACCTAATATTCTCAAATGCCATAATAGTGATAAGATATCCCCTGAAAAAATATTTGAAAAAACTGATTCGTGCCTCTAACTTGAGATAAAAAGCCCTTTCTGTAAACCGTTCAATCTTTTTTGTTTGAAAGTGGCAAATGTACACTAAGATCGTACTTTGATCAATTATAAGAATTATAAGCACAGAAACTACATTTTTATAGAGGTAGGGAAAAAATATTGGTTAGTTAGAAATTTATTCATTAATGACTGTAGATAATTGATTGCCACCTGCGATAATAATGATTCGATTCGAAGCGAACAGGTACGCGGAACCTATCGTAATCGAAACTACTATTGAATATTTTATAAGCCCTCGAACCCATTTCGGTGAATCACTGGTCATTATAGTAATTAGGTTACTCACAAAACGATTTCGATTAAATCCCGACAGTGAACGATTTTGGATTTATTAAATACAAAAAAATGAACTACAAAGATCCATTTTTGTTAATAGGTACATGAAGAGAAACAAAAAATAAAACTGTAAGTACATGAAAAGATAGGTACGTCGGTTTCTCATCTGCTCACCCTCCACACAAGAAACAGCTAAGATAACGAAATAAATAAAAACCCCATCCACAAAAGTTTGCTGAAAAAAAACTAGTTACGGATAAACTCGCATGCACAATGTCATGTATATATGCACGTATATAACGCATGTATATATAAGTTTTTTGCCTGTATTCTCCGTGTGTAAGAGAATAAGAGAAATCTTATTATTATGCCCACGGCTAACCAAAAAACACATAGATCCTTCCACGTATTCGTCGAATTTCTTGTTCGTCATATGTCCGGTTATGTTTTTGTCACTCTGTGTTAGGTCATTGCTCTGACAGACTGCGGTATGGTGATAAACCAGTGTGCTGAAAGAAAGTGCGCCTTGTAGAGGCTCCTTTCAATCTTCTCATGTCTTCGATTTTGTTGGTTTAACTGACCTTAATTTATCACAAAGTAAGGAATATTTCACGCAACATTCCTTACTTTGTTTGGTCGATGAAACCAGTCTATTATAAATAAATAATGCTGGACATTTTTCACACAGCATCATCTAGCCCCAAACTAAGCAGAGCTTGTATTATGGGAACTTCCGCGACTGATATACTACTTATATAGTTTTTTTTGTAAATACATATTATACATAGAACACACCCAGACCCGAGACAAACATTACAAACATTTGTCCCGCAGCGGGAATCGAACCCGCAACCTTTTGCGTCTCAGGCGTCAATCGAATATTGGTTAATCTTAAGCAAAAACTAAAAGGGCTGATTAGTCACAATCGAAGTTATCACGTTTAAAGCTGAGCATTATTTTGCGGGTTGGAAAAAAGGTCAAATAATTGGAAGAGAGTAAGCCTGGAGCCATTGGAAAAACGTAATGAAACGTCTTGTCTTTCTTGTCTTATAACGAATATTTATCAGCTTTAACGTGTTATAATTGCAACTTTCCTTCAAGTCACCATTTGGGTCTAGTTTTAGTACAGTACGGAACTCATAGTTCCTGGTAATCAGGACACAAGTGGGACTTGGTATTGGTCTGTTGGGTGTTTTTTATTTATTTATTATTTTTAATGGTGACAATTATTCCGAATGTGAACTTATTCGTGCTTTAAATGGCACGTAACGATGTCGATCCCTGCTATTCCAGTCACGGAGGCCTTAAGGTGGCCTAAAACACTCTGTTACCTGAATTCGCCAATAACCTATACGAACAAACCAACGCAATATAAATCCAAACCGAAGCAAAGATGCGTAAAAACAATGTAATTATTCATTAAAAATTACTCGAAGAAATTGTATTTTGGTTTTGGTCTCAGACATAGGTAATTTTGTTTTGGCCTCCAACATAGGTATTAGATACTTACTTCGAGATTTTTTATTTCAAGATCGGAAAGACTATCTATCTTATCGATCTTATCTTAATATCAAATGTGTCTGAGGACCAAAACGATTTGTTCCACGTTCGTCCCACTTGTTTGCCTAAATTTTGAAAAAATTCTGCTTCTGCCCATGTCAAAAATATTTCTGTTTTCGCCCCACATTACAAAAGGTACACATTACAGAGGGCAAAGTACAGTTGACAAATAAAACCAATTGATCAATGTTTGTAAAAATATTTATTATTATGTATTTTATCATAAATCGCAGAAGTTATTAATTAGATAAAATTTTAAATAATCAAAAGGTTATGTTGTGCCAAGGTAAACCTACAATATAAATATAGTTTTTCATAAAATATCTTCATATCAATGCTAATTATTATCAAGTAGTATGATTAAATCAAACAGTCTCATAACCTTAACACACAAACAGTCTTTTTTTAATATAGATAACTCAAACAATTAACATTGACCTAACCTAACCTAACTGCTTTGATTAAAATCTCAGAAGAGATGACCTACAGTCTTGAGGATCAAGTTGTCACCGGCTGCGACTTTCTCATCACTTTGAAGAGAAACTATCTCGACACCATCTGTCTACCGTGACTTTGCAAACGACCCAAGTTATGCGAGTCATTTACTTATCGCAAATTTGCGGTAAGAATTTCATGAAACTCTTTGAGTTTGTGTTATTTTATGAAGAGTCTAGTCTAGGTACTTATTTTTATTGAACAAAAAAATAATCCTAGGCCTACATATGCGATTCATTTACTCATAGCATATTTGCGGTAAGAATTTGATAAAATTCTTTGAGTTTATATTATTTTAAGAGGAGTGTCTAGGTACTTATTTTTATTGAACAAAAAAAATAAACCTATGCCTATAAATTAGTTTCAATAGGTGCCAACAGCTTTCTTTCAGGGCAACTGGTCCAAGCGACGCGTGGCCAGAAAGCTGGCTCTTATCTAGATAAGAGCCATCTAGATAGAGAAATGCGTGGCAATGCAGCTGGCTGCATTGCCACGCATTTTGGAAAAGCTTCCGTCTGGTAGGAATCTCGATTAGTTGAGCTGTCTATAGATCGGTTGCAACGGTCTTTATATGGCAAGCAGTTGCATCTGTATTTTTTGTATATACCTACTTGTACATAGTTTTATGAATTTAAGGACTGACGATGGGTACTAGGCTCACTTTTGATTAAATTATATTAGTTATTGTTCGTGGCAGTAAATGGTTCAACTTTATATTACTCAACAATTTATTAAACGATTCCGTGTTTAAATTCCAACTAATGCATCACGCTGAAACTTCATTTTATTAGATAAAACCGTCCATTTCACTTTACAGTTGTAAAGTTTCTCATAAATGCATCCCGCTAAGCTTGTTGGAAACATGCAATAAATAACGGTATACAACTAAGCGTCAGAATGAAGATTTATTATGAAGAATTCGACGCTCATACAGCATTGGTGATAGTCTGTCGCATCTTAATCTGAGGAGAAAACCCACAGAACACTCGTCAGAAGTTGATTATACCCTGTAATGATTTCAAACAGCTACTTTTCTACTGATTACAGAAATGGATTACCATTAAAATTACCAAATAGTCACGTAACGTGATTGATTTAATATTTGTGTTTTTTTAAACAAAGCGACCATCTTTTGTTATTTCTGATTTTATAAAATGGTGTCATTTTTCTTGGAATCGACTGTTTCGAAGCTAAGAAGCTTTTATTAAATGTTATTTCTGAGTTGTCCCCTACCACTGATATTATAATACACACTGCAACGCTCCATCTTCATGGTGGTACATGCTTATGACTAGCTTAACATTAGGTACATGCGGTGTTGGAAAAAAAGTCTTATGGAATGTTTTACAACTAAAGGCTTAGCGGAAGACGGATTTCTACAATTAAGGTATCGTAGGAAGTACTTTTTACTGGTGTCCGAATCATCAGAAGAAAAATATTTAAATAAAAAAGTGTCAATTCGGACAGTATCCAAATTTTTAGGTCCGAGTCCTCAGCAAGTCATGAATTCTTTGAATTTATTTGGACTTATTTTGTAGCGCGATTATTATCAGATCAACGTTTGCCATGCCGGAAGGCAAAGCATCGAAATATAGTGTCTAGGGAATTATCCCAGTTTGACCGAGAACGGTCAATGACATAATAATGTAGCTTTGTAAATTATACCAACTGGGAAAACCACTAAACTAACTATTTCTTTCCTCGTCTATAGATGTTACTTTTAGTTGCCCCTATATTTATCTTAGAAAACGCAATCGTTTACCTTGCAAGAGATGCTATGGAACATATATAATCTATAATAGGTCCTCACTTCTTTCAGGCTGTAGAACCATGGACCTAGTTAATAAGTGATGATGAACTTAGTGCCTTTTCTTTGTGTATACGTACAAGGCTTTTTTTTCGTTCAAACCACATCTCTTGCAAATTCATGTATGAATTCTTTTAAAAAACATTATATACAATAAAAACCATTTGATATATAACATTTTTTAACTCGGGCTTAGTTGAATCGAGTTTTTGTGAATATTCAAACACTTTAACCTTTTCAGTTGGTTGAAAATATGGCCACATAAAAGTGCTCTGGTAAAATATACGACCATCGAAAGCTTGGCTAAACGTATGTGTTTTTGCATTTTTTTGTCGGTGATGTCAGGATTTACACGATTAAATACAATGGAATTCTGTTTGTTCTTGATTTGTAGCCATTTTAGAATTGCCTTTTATTTGGGACAGGTTTGCTGCATAAACGTAAGAGAGAGAAACATTGCTCTAACGAAAAGATAAGTCGGATTGAAAGACAAACTTAACTTTGTAGTTGAAAACATGTTCGCCCATACATTGCTATACGTCTCAGTCAATTCTCCAACTACAAATGTAAGTTTTCAATCGTAAAAAAGTATTATTTTATAGTAGTAGAAGTTTTATCACACTACAAAATTAACAATTTTCAGACTTCCGTTACTTGTTCTGTAAGACCTTGCATCTTGCTAAATTTCATGTTTTTAGGTCAACAGGAAGTACCCTATAGGTTTTGATTTATTTGCGAGTACCAAAATATGACGCATAAATGGCCGTATTTTTTTATAGACATAGAAGCTTAATTCTTTAGAGCTCAAAGGAACCGTAGACTTCCGTATTTGATATTAATTTCAAACTCCAAGCGTTCATTAGAAAAAGGATATTGACAATCTGACAGACAGACAGACGGACGGACCGACGGAACTCTAAAAAACAACGGCCTAAAAATAATCAGCAATATAAACGGTTAAATAGGTTCATTGTGTCGGTATGGTGAGCAATGCTATGAAATATAAAAAGGCGTTGCCTACGAGACACTACACTACTCTCTCCTATTCACATAGATATATGTTCAAAAAATCCTGCCAAGCAGCGCCCAGATAGCAAACGTATTATGTCATATTTTACCTCACTTTACCGTACTTGTCCTGGTACTCGATTTTAGGATAGACGATAGTGGCCACCCGCTAATTTACAATAATTATAGAAACATAGCTTTACATTGTTTTAAGTAGTATCTACAGACATTTGTCTCGCAGCGGGAATCGTACCCGCTCCTCTTGCTCCGCAGCTGGCTTCTCGTCTGCCGCGCCACCGAGGTCTTCGGTATAATGTGATTTTGTTTTCTATTTTTATTCCGTGGTCAAGTACCTGTACTCAAAATTTACAGGAGTAGTTTTTTTATTCGGTAGTATTTTTTTATATACAGGGTGTAATCGTTAAGTGTGCACAGGCGATTATTCCGTAACTATTGCAGATATCAAAAAACTTTAAACTGATATCGAAAGTACTTTACCTAATGAGTAAAATGACATTAATAACTTTTTAAAAATAAAACGAGAAATATCCAAAAAAAATACATTAATCACTCCCATACATTTAGTATGAGATAGTAGAAAGGTTTTAGTTTCCTTATTTTAAGTGGAATAGTACCTACTCATTTTACCCTTGTCATTTTATAATTATGTACGATATGAAGGTATTAATGAATTTCAAGTAGATACACGTGTAGATTAATTATCTTACCACTTCAAATTTATAATAAACCTTGTTTCAATATTGTATTGATTTGAACTAGCTGAAAAGCAACATACTAAATAAAAACAAAAAGAAAGATACTCTTTGGTGTTCGTTCTAAATTCAAATTCTTTATCGCGGGTTCTCGTTCCCGCCAATTTATTGTATTTTTCAATTTGCGTTAATAATCGTGATTGTTGCATTTATTGATTGAAAAATGGCATATTCCAATACAGAAAAGAGGGACATGTTAAAAATGTACTACAAACATGATTGTAACAATAGGGCGGCCATTATCGCCTACAGAAGAGAGTACCCAGATAGAGAAGTTCCTTCTGGTACGTATTTACGTAAGTTGGATAACAATTTGATAAATTATGGATCTTTTAACAGAAAAAAAGGTTCGAGAACAAGAGCTCCGGAATTTGATAATGACTTAGATAGCAATATTATTAACTACGTAGTAGATAATCCACAAGAATCAACGCGTTCAGTGGCCCGATCATTTCCAGTGTCCCACAATTATGTACACAAGTTATTAAAAAAACACAACTTCAAAGCATTTAAGATAAAACCTACTCAAACGCTGCACAATGATGATCCTGCTCGTCGGCTGGTCTATTGCAATTGGCTAGTCAATAATTATGTCAATGTAAGGTCAATTTTATGGACCGATGAAAGTAATGTTTCAAACTGCGGCATTTACAATAGAAAAAACTCGCATTATTGGTCAATTGACAATCCTCGCTTAACTACTGAAGTTAGAGCTCAGGTGCGATTCTCAATTAATGTGTGGTGTGGTATTCTTGGAGATCGGATCATTGGGCCATATTTTTACAGTGGAACCTTAAATGGACAGAGATATTTCTCCTTTGTACAAAACGATATGCCAAGTCTCTTAGAACCAATTCCAGACGATGAAAGAAGGTCGATAATTTTTCAACAAGATGGAGCACCTGCACATAATACAAATGTTGTAATGAATTTCTTACGAAACAATTATAATGGCTTAATAGCCAATAATAGTGCAACCCCTTGGCCTGCCAGATCCCCGGATCTCACGCCTTGTGATTTCTTCCTATGGGGATTTGTCAAAGACCACGTGTACGCTGAGAGAGTACACAGCCTAGAAGAGTTACAGAATCGTGTACGTCGTGCAATTGCTTTAATTACTCCGCAAATGTTAAGTAAAGTTCATTTAGAAACTGTAAATAGAGTTCGTCATTGTATTGCACAAGGAGGACGTCACTTCGAACATATGCTTTGAACACAAAATTTTGTACTTACTAAGAAATAAAATGTATGGGAGTGATTAATGTAATTTTTTTGGATATTTCTCGTTTTATTTTTAAAAAGTTATTAATGTAATTTTACTCATTAGGTAAAGTACTTTCGATATGAGTTTAAAGTTTTTTGATATCTGCAATAGTTACGGAATAATTGCCTGTGCACACTTAACGATTACACCCTGTATAAGGTAACTTGTAAATAGGTATTCGTCAGTTGTGAAAATGTTCACAAAATACATAGTATATATACATAGTAAATACGTAGATACGTACGTATATGTACAAAATACATAGTAAATACGTAGATACGTATGGGTATGGCTTTTCTCACTAAAGACATCAGAGAGACAGGTTCAAGATTATAAAAGTCGAACCAAATATATTTTTCCTTTTTCAATATCGCCTTGTCGTTTATTCAGGTTGTCAGTTGGTAACATATTGAATATGACTCTTTATTGAAATGATATCAGCTGAAAAGGTTACTTTTCGTTCGAATTCATTCCTTTTCTTTGCTTAATTTTCTTATCTTGCTTGCTATCTTTGACTTTAGTTAAGTACATTCAATTTAGAAAACAGTTCATTTGACTCTTAAACAAAGGACATATTTCGATAAATATGTTTATACGTTGACATGTTTGATTAACAAAAGGCTTATATTTCTTTAATACTACGCAATAAAATGCTAAAATTTTATACACCTGATATATTAAAAATCAAATGAATGATCTACAAGAAACAAGTCATCATAGATAGCCATAGATCTCTGTTGTAACTTGTAGGTAACGTACCCATTATGCTGGCAGCATTGAAAAGTTGAATAGTTGAATACTTATTCAAATACAAATATTTTATTTTGTGAGAATTTCTGGTACATAAAATAAGAGGTCTTAGATTGTTAAAACAGACAACCATTGGCGTAAACGATTTCTTGTGTTAAGTCCGCGTTTTAGCAAAAGTAACGTGGGGCGCTCCGGCTAAGGGGAGCGATGACTTAAGAAAGGCGACGACAGAAAGTGGATTAGAAGAGCCGAACACCAGGCTAAGTGGCGCGTATTGGGAGAGTCCTATTTCTAGCAGTGTACTGATGTGACTTACTAGTCTTTCCTGTGGGTACTGTCGGCAAGGTCGAGAGGGTGGCATAGGTTTCTGGGAAGGCCTGTATTATCAAAAAGTAGTCCGAGGCAGAGTGGTATCAGTCAGTGGAGAGGACACACTGATGTGAGCTGATGATGATGATGAGTTTTCTAAATTGTGTTTTTCTACCGATGCTGGCATACACTATATACAAATACCTACCTATTGCTGGATGAGGTGTATACTCCTATACAAGTTTTCTGTGTGTGCCCCTAGTGTTTCTAAGCCAAATGGCTTAAATGTATCCTTATCCATAAGAACGTAATTATGTAGTTACACTGTTTAAGAGACCTCCGCAAATGTTGCTGACAGAGCCGGGCCGAACCTTTTTTGTATGTGACAAAACTAGACTATCACTTGCCGGTTTTTTGTTATCAGTTCTGATCATAAAATCAGATTGCAAACGTCCTTGGCTTTTAATCGGAGTTCTCATTGTTTAACATGAGGACGAAACAACAGGTAGATAAGTATGTTTTCACTGCGGAACAATGACGGATTTTATTCTTCATCACTGTTACGTGAATCAACAATGGTCAACTAATGGATATGCTAGCCACTGGATGTATTTAAACACCGATATTAATACTAAAAGAAAAAACTTGAAGATCGATCCTGGAAAATATCATAGCGCTTTTCGCGATAAGGCTACCCAATTTAATTAACTCTAATTTAAAACGACTTTTTTTTATGTATGTTACCTTAAAGTGAAAAGTCAGCTGAAATGCGGGTTCAAGTCTATTTAGGAAATATTCAAATTTTTTTTTTTTTTTTAGCGATTCTCCGAGCATATATCTCTTAATATCCCGTTGCGCGACCTTGAGCTTATGGGTATGAATTATAAATTAAACATCGATAACTGAAAGATAATCTGTAGATAAAACCAGACATAATTCCATTTACGCACAGTCCGTTCTGCGAGGCACTCGCTGAATACCGCATTTTTTATAATGACATATCTTTGCCCAGCGAGAGTTCGTTCTACGAACATTTTTTTTCTGTTAGTTTTGTTTTCAATTGTGTTTTTCTATTTCAATAATTTCAAAGTGATGGATTTCAAATACGAAGAAGTAACTCGTCATAACAGTTTATCGCTTCATAGTAGTGTTGTGGATGATTTTTACGAAAAACGTAAAGTGAGTTTATCGATATGACTTCTTATCGGCGATAAGGTCATGTTTACCAATTAATTTGGTAATAGTAGGAGACTTACAAATCGTTTGTTACTAAGAACTTAATATTTTCCCACTTTTTTTACAAAAATTGGGAATTGTTTTACAAAACATTATTCCTATACTAAGTTTACGAGCCTTCTTCAGACATCTTAAAAAGTAATTTACATGAAAAAAATTACACAGTATTTCTCTCCAAAACACCACCTAAAAGTTATTACTCACAATGAAAATAACAAAGTCAGCGAAATCTCATTTGAATGTAATAGAAGGAGACTAGGTTAACAAGTACCTCTAATGGGAATAGTTTTACAAAACACTATTTTGATATAAATGTGGTGTTTATGAGCCCCTTCAGATATTTCAAGGCTGATTCTGTGACTACTAATTACATGATAAATTGTACTTAGTATATCATCAAAACGAACATATAAGGGTAGTTTAACAGAAAAAAATGGTTCTCGGGTGTTACGTACTACAAAATATCGCCCTAGCCTCGTTTAAATGAATGATCCTAGCGTTTGTTATCTGCTTTGTAATGGCTTTCAGTAATTTTCTGATTAGTACGAAGTAGTTGGTTATATCTCTTTGCCTTCACCTATGTACTTATTAACCTACCTTCAACTGACGAACGTTCATAAACTTCCAAAAAATGCGGATACTAGATTGCCAATACTTTTTCAGTCATGGAACACATCGAAATTAGGTTCTATACTATTCAAAAACGAAGATTATCCAGTGCTCAGTGAAAACGCAACTAAATCTTTTGTGATACTGATTTGGAAGCGATGGGAGTTTCTTCAGAATAGACATCTATTCTATTTTGGATCTACAAGGTATGATTTAATTTCAACAGCGTCAGCCAAGTCTTTATGCTGATAATAATGTTAAGTTTTTCATATTTGAATATCTTCTTCGACTGTTACTCATTTTCTATTAAAAGTTCACTTTATTTTACGATTAACACCTTACTAAAGCTGAAAGAAGGACCATCAAAAAATTTACAAAGCAGTGTGCTGCCTAAGTATTCCAGGTTCAAATTCGAAATGGCCCCTTTAGACCAGCGTTCATCAACACAGTAACTGGTGGTTAAGGCAAAGCTTTTTGACAAATTGAATAAGACTACTATATTTAGACATGCCTCAGACTACCTCAATTCCACCTTTATTCTCCTTCCTGTTAGAAATACCGCGGTCCAACTATACGATTTTAGAGCTAAAACTTGCTCGACTTGTATTTTCCAGACATGATCCTTTGCAAGACTGCAGCGTGAAGAACTGTATTTTTTCTGGTAACGATAGTTTACTCAATACAGCAGATGCAATCGTGGTGCATCTCCATACTGCTATGATCCCGGAGACCGAGCTCAGGAATCCTAAACAAAAGTGGATATTCTTGGACGATGAGTCTCCAAGAAACTCTTTTGCTTTGGCGAAGAAGAAGCCGACACTGTCTGAGTTGTCTCACGTTTTTAACTGGTCTATGACATACAGGTAAGTACTTTTAAGTAATATCTGGAAACGATATAGATAGATATTGATTACCTCAATACAGTACAGATAAATCCGTGCCAGTCAAAGATGATTGAGTCTGTGGATATTCCAAAAAATGCTACTCTATTCAGGGTCCACACGCAAAGACTGCCAAATAGAGATTACTAAGCCTATACTATCCGCCTGACTTTTTGTCTATCTCGTAACCTAGTATAACATTAAAGGCTACTTTTTATCCAAATATAATTTTTCTGGTATAGACAATACCAGAAAAATAATTTATTCGTTTCTGTCTAAGACTACTTGGAAAAAAACCAATAAATTTTTCTTTTTTCCCAATGGATCCCAAACGTGGCAGTCGTTTGTCAAGTGTATTTTCCGGGAATTACTTAACACGTTGCATATCCATGTTCTTTTGTTTTATAAATTCGACATAGACGTAAGGTATTGTGTCTTAATATTATGTTTTCCGCTTAAAATTTAATGTTTTTGTTATAACAAGGGAACTCGACATAGCTGATTAATTATGGCAGTTTATCTCATAATTGAACGGTGTAAAATTTTTGTATCAAAATCTTCTTAAGTTACTGTACCTTTATAACCTCGGTGCTAAAATTATCGCAGACCTTTTAATTTCAGTCCAATAGAAGAGTATTTTAACGCTTTAAGTTATGTACTGCACTAAATTAACACCAATTTAATATCAATCACGAGATAGGGTACATGTTAGATGTTTCATTATACACACTTAATATTCCATTTAACACATCTTTTTATTATTATCATTTTAATTTTCATCTTTATATTTTATTTTTTTGTAATGTTTTAATGTAGCTTTTCTTTGTGTTTTTTATTTTGATCTGTATTTTGTCACCTGTTGTGTTGTGTTGTGGTAAATAAATGTATTTTCTTTATTTCTTTCTTCTTTCTTTCATTATGGCGAATGTAGAATTACGTTCAGTTTTTTTCACAGAAGCGATGCAGATATCCCTGTGCCATACGGTCGCACAGTGTCTTTGAACGTCTCGAAATTTCGTAGCACGGAGCCAAGTAAACTCGTGCCTAATTGGAAGATAAAAAGACGAGACGTAGTCGCCACGATATTAATGTCTAATTGCGGAGTGTCCTACAGAATGGACCTAATAAAAAACCTGAAAAAACTACTGAAATTTCATGTTTATGGAAAATGTGGCGATGATAAATTTAAAAACAGGTATGCTTTGGCTTACTGCGCAGCGGTGACTGTCGCACGATATCCGTATTAAAGTAGTGTCTTCAATTCAAAAATATTTAAGATTACTCTAGAAAACTAGATAGATGAACAGTTGATTACCTTTGTGGAAAGGAATATAGGGCCCTTAGTTCAACCAAACATAAATTTATAAAGCTGACATGTCTTGTTAGCAAATTTCTTTCGAATTAAGTATATTCTTAACAGTTCTCATAACTCAAATAATAATTTGAAGTTCCCACTTATTTCCAGTTGCCCCGGCCACTTCAGAGCTGACTGTGATGTGATATCAAAATATCTCTTCTACATAGTCCTAGAGAATTCCAAATGCAAAGAATACATCACTGAAAAATTATTCTACCACGCGTACTCCAAAGGTGCCATACCCATCATCCAGGGACCTTCGATCGCAGACTGCGAGAGATTGCTCCCACCAAACTCTTATCTTCACTTCGATAACTACAAAAATCTAGAGGACCTTGTGAAAGATATTAAATATATAAGCAAAAATGAAGATAGGCTTCTCTCTTTCCACACGTGGAGAAGCTATTTTGAAGTCAATAATGAACATGGTTATTTTGGATCGAAATCGTACCATTTCTGCCGTATTTGTGAAGCCATGAATTACAATGATAAGAAAACCTCAACATACAGTGAAGAAGATCTGAAAAAGTTTTTGGATATAGATACTTTGTGTAGAAAAAATTAATCTGTTAAACTTGGATTTTTTATTTGGGTTCAACATATCACGAAGTTCACAGGCATCTGCCAAAATTAATAATTTAACTCTGAAAAACTTGTGACGTTGGACTTGAATTAGAAATTATAAGGACTACAAGTTGCCTGCAGCAGAACATCGTTTAGGTACAAGTAGGTACCTATTTTTACAACTTAAAGTTGTTGATCTCGTCACAAGATCTCGTCTCGTCTCGATAAGAGTTTATTAACTGGATAAATACATATTTTTGTAATGGACAAACAAAAGAACAAATGAAAAAAGCCTATCTTTTGTTTTTCTTTATGTCTATGTAATAAATTATTATTATCTTTGTAACATCTTATCATATCCTACTACTATCATAAATGCAAAAGTTTGAATGTTTGTTGCAAAAATCTCCGTAACGGGTGGATCAATTTGGATGAAATCTAAATCAGGCATAATCCGATTATTCCTTTTATCCTGATACCATGCGGGTAAAACCGTGGACAGAAGCTAGTCAACAATAATCCCTGCAACACCTTAATGTATACACCTAGATTTTTAACAAAAATGAGACCATCTACATAAAAAATTGTGATGCAAGTTTTGTTCGGCCTTTTGAAACAGGCACCATCATAACAAAAAAACGCTCACGCATTTTCCTTCTGCCACTCCTTTCCTCCGTCAGCTCCGTAAACTGCGACCGCTAATCAGACGGAAGCGCGGAGAAGCCTCTACCGACAGTGCGCCCTGAAAAGGGATTGCCTTTTTCAGAGCCTGTGTGCGAGCTCCACACCTCCCTTCCAACGGAGTAGGAACTCCTTTCCTCCGTCTCCCTCCCTCTTTCAGTCCATAAGTGGCTCGACAATAAGATCCCAAGTAGGAGAAGTGATTGTCGGGCTTAAACGAGGCGCACCGTCCCAGAAGCTTCCGTTCACCTCGGATCCGTCTGATCCAAAGGCGACCAGAGCCTACGGGCATTCGAGTAGGTTGTCCGGCATGGCACCCAAACAATCCTCAACACCTAATTATTACCCCCCTACTTGGTATCCTCAAAAATCAACTGACTATATTTGAATATGTTCATTGGAACAAAGTCGTGAGCGTTTTTTTTTTGTTTTCTACCCTCAACTGACGAACTATTCGAAGTGGCAGATCAGTGCCAACGGTGCCTACGTTTTGTTTATAAAAGCGCTGCCGACTATTTTTCCTCCGAGCTCTGAATCCATTAATTATCGAACAGACTGCTTTTTGCTCTGGTAACTGAAAACCGCAATCAAGCACTATACAAATAAATTTAAAACGAGAGTCTGAAATAATCTGAGGTTGATAAATTGCCTTCAGCCCCTAATGTCTTGGGGAAAGGGGTTGTTTTGATGAAGTAGGCGCTTATTCGATTGAATTTGACCTGCGAATTCTGCGATGCCAGAGAAATTAAGCGAATTCAGCACACGACCATAAGACCATAAAAAAGTAAGACCATTAAATTAAATTACGACCCATGAAATATAGACAAGCAGTTAAATAAATTCTACAAATAAAGAGTGCGATCGTATGGATATTTGTTTTTTTTTTGCTATGGTCGCCTAACGGCTTCACTGATTGAGATGAAAAGAACAGGTATTATTCGCGACCATGCGGGTGAAGTCGTGGGCTAGTTCTTTATAAATACAAGAGCAGAAAGAGAAGAAATCAATAAAAATATGGTTGCTAAAAGTGATAAATATCTTCAATTTGGACAAATAAAAGTCTAAATTCACCACAATTTCCGATAACAACTGACTGTACATTACATTACGTATTGAAGTACTCTCACATTGTATTATTATTCTAAATAATAACATTACGTGATCATGTGCCAAATGTAATGTTTGGAATACTTATCTAAACTTAAATATTATTTGGGGTGCAATAAAGTATTTTTATCTTATTTTATATCTCTATGAAGGTAAGTTAACCTTCATTTTTCAGCCTCGCCTACTAAAGTTGATGCTAACGTTGTTGACACGTTATAGAATTTTGATCAAGTAAGATTTTTACGTGTGGTTTGTGTTAAACCGTTGCAAAGACAAAGCTAATTACAAAATAAGCTAATTGCTAAACAAGGTAAAAACAAAAGACAGAAACTAGATAAATCTATTTATAACAATTTATGACACATTTATGTTTACAGATTACAGAAAGAAACTAAATTATTTTAATATGACCTTCGGGTTTTCTATCGCACCGAAAATTTCTACACAGGTACCGAATTCATATGGAGAAACAACACTGGAAAATTATGAGATTGGATGGGTTGTTTTGGTATTTCTAATGGTATTAGGTAGGAGAAAACAAGACCATTTGCGACTTGTGTGTAACATACGAAAACATATTTCATTCCCTCCCCAAATGAGATAACCGTACGTATAAGAAAGCCGCTTTATTAGAACAAAATGATAAAAGGCGTAGTTGAGTGTTATTACCAGGGGATTACCTGAGAAAGCTAATACGGATACGGATTCCGAGAGATACGAACCGCATCAGTTTATTTATTATTAGCTACTGCTCACGGTTTTGCCCGGATAAAATATAGCCGATCATAATGAAATCATTAAATGTAAAAAAAACTACTATAAATAACGGGAAATTGATTTAAAAAAAACACATATTTTGCACCTTTAGGTGTAGGATTTTTTCATATTTTTATATGGGAATAACCACGCTTGAAGTAATTAAAGTATAAATTAATTAATTAAAAAAAAATATTTAAAATCGGTAAACAAATGGCAAAGATCGCGTAACATACAAAGCATACTTGAGAATCTCCTTCTTTTTAACTGACTTCAAAAAAGGAGGAGGTTCTTAATTCGTTTATTTTGTTTTTACTTCATTTATTCGCTTTTTTATTATTGTTAACCGATTTTGATGATTATTTTGTTGTTATATACAGAATGTTACAGAATGTCTCAAAAATTATCAAAAGTTACCCAAACAGTTAAAGAATTAAATGTCCAACTATTCAGACAGAAACTGAAAATGTTATTAATTAGTAAGTGTTATTATAATATTGACGATTTTTTCAATGATAAACTATAGTAAATTTTAAATTATTGCATGCCACTCTCTCAAATATTTTTGCATACCGACTATGGTCAAACATGTTGATACACAAATTGTATTTACCTATTACCTTACTTTACACATGTTTTTAGCAAATAATAAATCTTTATCTTATCTTTATCTTTAATGATCCCGATGTGGTCCCATAAAATATTTATTTCTGAGGCATTGCTACGTTTTCCCGTATAACTCCAAAAACATCATCATGTTATGGAATCACGAAAGCCGAAATTATTTTTGTGGGCCATTTTACTTTTGTTTTTATTCGAAAGAGTGGCATCCCGAGTGAGCATGCTGAGGCCAGAGTGTATGTGACTTTACCAAGAAACAGTTTCTTCATTAATTCTTTGAAAGCCCCATAATAAAACCAATAACACAATTGTATAAAATACGGAGAAAGAACATCACTAGTAACGAAGCATCTGGTCTCTGTTGTCTACCACTTAGCTCTCTGATTACAAACAACGAAACATTAATTATGTTTTTGCTTCGAAAGATACCAATGTAATTTACGAAGCTCCCGTTTTTGGGTGAAACAAATGTTTTCAGTAAGTTCGCGGCTGGCCCTTGTTTTTATTAAACTGTTGGGTTGGATATTATCAATTTTGGAATGTCGTTCTTAGAAAAGTTTTATAATTGAGTTAGGTATGTCGCTGTTGCTTTATTTTATTTTCGGTAGAATTGAAAGGCTCCCTGAAATTGAGAAAATTCGAACTTTATTTTTGAAATATAATTATCTTTACGGTTGAAAATCCTCTTCTAACTTCAGCTAATGCTTCTGAACTGTCAGAATATCAGTTTGGTAGACGGCTCTGCGCTACCATTTTGCTTGAAGTTAATTTCCTACGATTTCCCTATGTTGTGGTATGTTATATTGTATTACATTGAAGATGTTATAATTTAATTGATAAAAGCACCCCTTACTATAGTAGGAAGAACTTTTACAAGAGAAAGACTTCTGAAGTAGGAAATGGAAAGGGAAAGAATTCCGAATGGTTAATTAAATCAGATGGTAATTACGCCATCCATCGGCTTCTAGTTTCCATGTTCGATTCGAACGCTCACTTCACTATTCCCTTACCATAGGCTAAACCTGCAATTCTACCAAAGAGTTTTTTACTACTCTAGAATAATTGTGTGATCTCAACGTGCACTATCCACAGACTTGCTTGCTATATCTTTAACGGCCTTGTGAAACCATGTTGTTTTACTTACATTATGCAAAATACAGTGCACAGTTAAAGGTAGTTTTGTCGTAGTTTTATCAACGTCGAATTGCGATTACCTATGCTTATGAAACAAACTAATAAAAAACATAAAACCTAAAGGTTTTCTGAACAACTGATCTTGAATGTTTCAAATTCTTACAAATTCAAGAACCTACCAGATTAACTGGTATGTGCTTGTCGATTCAGTTATGAAAATTCAGGTACTGACGTTAATTATTTTTGTTAATAAATGAGTTTTTGCATCTGCCTTTAGTAGGGACAGTGACTTAATAAAAGCTTCCTGGATTAGATAATTGGCCGAGCCAGGACTTGACAAAGTTGGCTCAATCAGAACGAACTTTTGCAGTTTAAACTTTGTGCTGCATTTTACAGACCTCCCCTGTGCAAAGAGATATCTGAGCCAAGTGGGTACCTGTAGATAGAATGCGATTGGTTCTTTTTATTTCTCATATCTACTTTGTAATTTTGTATGCTTGCTGCCTAGGCTTCCCGAATATAAGTAATCGAACTACCTCATGCGGGAGCCCTAATTTCATCATAAGGAGGCATTGCCAGAATAGTAAAAAAAAAATACTTTGTAGCTATTAAAAAAAAAATTACCTATTAAAAATTATTCGTAAAATGGTCGAGTGCTACGCGGACTACCGCAGGATGGCAAAATCGATCTAACCTCGCCTATTCTACGTCCTAATGAGGGGGGTGGAAGAGGCCTACGTCCAAAAAATGTCATTTTTCCCATCATCTAGCCCCAAAGTAAGCAGAGCTTGTGTTATGGGAACTACACATGATTGATATACTACTAAATATACATATTTTTTTGTAAATATATACATATTATACATAGAAAACACCCAGACCCGGCACAAATATGTGAAGATCATTCAAACATTTGTCTTTTGCGTCTCAGGTGGACCTTTTCCAACTGCGCCACAGAGGTCGTCACCGTAGATATCAAATAACTATTGAATTTTTTGAATGAGTTGTATCTCTACTCAAACAGCCAATGCTTCGGGGACACAAGCAAATACAATAGTTGCTTGTGTCCCCGAAGCATTGTATGAATGTACCCAAACAATTCATATTAAATAAATAAGTTATGCTGGACATTTTCACACAACATCACCTAGCCCCAAAGTAAGCAGAGCTTGTGTTATGGGAACTGCATGACTGATATACTACTTTTAATACATGTTTTATTTATTATAATGTAAATACTTACTTATTATAGATAGAAAACACCCAGACCGAGACAAATATTTGCAGATGCAAACATTTGTCCCGCAACGAAGGGAATCGAACCCGCAACTTTCTGTGTCTCAGCCGGGCCTTCGCTCACTACGCCACAAAGGTCAATTTCAAATGGTTATTTTAACGTACACTGCTATCGGTGGAGGCTCTAACCAAGTTTACTAGTTCCAAGAGTCTTCATCAGGGTGAGTTATTGCGATACAATAGTAAAGATCTAATTCACATTGATTTATAGAAGTATACTACTTTCTTCTGAGACCACTTTAAAACAGGTATCTGATATATTTTGCAAATGCGGGGTTCAATTCGTCCTTACACAATTTCGCCTACGAGATCCTGACACAATGATTGGCATTTCAATTTGGCTTGAGCAGTATCTGGTGGCAGGTAATGCGTCAATTTAGGAAGCATTCGATCGAACCAGAGATTGCTTGTACCTTTTTTTGAGACCCAACATTCGATCTGATCCTATTTGTAGTTAGAGTAACGTTTTGCGAACTAGCATTTTGTGTTTACTTGGTCGGTGATCTGACCAGGTATGATGGCCATGAAAAGGGCCTAGTAACCGAAGATTAAAAAAACTGTGTGGTGAAAGGATTCGCGTGCCTCGCAGTGACTACTTCAATGCACGTGACATGTCTTAGAAATGTTGACTCTATAACAAACCGATTTTCTGACGAGGCTCTCCTTTACCGTTTGAAAATGTATCTTATTATTTATAAAGGTTGTCTGGAAGGATCGCTATTAGCAATAATTGTGCTTATGTGATTAGCTTGATATTTGCTTTGTTTCATATTTTCGCAACAAAATGTGGAGTAGGTACAATATTTATACTAGTGTTTTAACTAGAAAAATATTGCTATGGTATGAGAGCGTGAGTCCTACTACCACTTGGTCGGTTTTTGTATATAGTGGCATGCAATACATTCGTGCGTAGCCTCTGCTTATGTCACTGTGAGTGATCCCTCCTTAAGTTTATCTGCGACGAAAAGAACCCGTATATGCATTTGCCATTATATGTTGTTTGTCTTTTACCATTTATATCCGGAACGGCTTATCAGATTAAAATGCAGTTTTTTTGTAATCGATTTGTATGTCTTCGAAGTTATAAGATACATTTCATTGCTATAAATCATAAGGCTCTGCAGTCGATAATGAAAAAATAAGGGTTATTCCCGTTGTCCCCCGATTCATCTTGTGCCATATTTTGTAATAAAATAATTTGTTAACATCGGTCTGTATGTCTCCAAGGATGAACCATTATCATAACTATGTTTTGTGGCCACAAGAGTCTAGGGTCGCAAGGATGGAATGACTCTCCAAGTTACAAAGTCGCAAAAATGTGTTGATACATTTGCGAAATTGCTATAGCCGTTCAAACAGTTATTTAGCCAAACAATGCTTTGTTTTCTACTGTTGCATTTGAAATGACATTTAACAGAAAGAGACAAAACAGTGTTTAGTCATTCAACTATTTAAAAATCTTAATATATAAGATACAAAGCAAAACTAAGTCCACGTGCAGTGCCTCTGTATTCACTGCGATTGTATGTCAGCTAATGATAATGAGGACATAGACCTACTAAATACTTTATACTGTAAAATTTAAAGCTGACATTTTCATGCAACGTATACCAGAATCACTAATTACGAAGCACTGCATACACCCATTACTAGTAATGAAGAATAATTATTATGGACTCGGTGATTTACACGCCATCTGCCACTATTAATATTGCTCGTTTAAAATAATTTATTATCGTGAACTGCTGGATTTCTGGTGATATTTCGTATTGATCGTTGATGAAGGGTTTAATATTTATTGGCTACTAGCATCTACCAACGGCTTTGCTCGGATCGTACCCAGATAGAAAATAACTTATGTGATATTCTAAGCTACGAACTATACTTGTTCCAAATTCCATTCAAATCAGTTCAGCCTTTTGGGAGATATTTAGCATCAAACATCCAAACTATGGTATGTGTACGGCTACGGAGGTTCCTAAAAACTGAAGTGATGGGTATTACGAAACTCAAGTGGGCAAGACATTTGGTAAGGCTGGGCGATGGTAGGTAGAGTAAGGCCCTGACTGAGTGAAGGCTAAGGCGCTACATAAGGAGCCTTGGCAGATCAACAGCTAGTTGGATGGACGACATCGTATCCGTTCAGGGTATGACCTGGATGAGAAAGGCCCAGAACAGACAGTGGTGGCGATAGAGGGAGAAGGCTTATACCCAGCAGTGGGCTACCACGAGATGATTAGAAGGACTTTTTTACGAATTTGTTAAATCCCCAACGTGTTTTTAATCATGACCTCTGTGGCACAGTGGGCTAAGGCCCGCCTGAGACCCAAAGGGTGCGGGCTCAATTCCCGCCGCGGGACATATGTCAATCTGACAATCTACAAATATTTGTCTCGGGTCTGGGTGTTTTCTATGTATAATATGTATATATTCACAAAAAAAAAAAAATATATATATATATAAGTAGTTTATCAGTCATGTAGTTCCCATAACACAAGCTCTGCTTAGTTTGGGGCTAGATGATGCTGTGTGAAAATGTCCAGGATACTTATAATTACATATCGCAGCGCTATCTAGTGACGCGTGGTGATCTGAGATCTTTTCTTGAAGTCAAAAAAAATTGTTTGACGACCCTTTTTTCTGTTTCGGAGATAAATAGTAAAAGTCAAACAAACAACCAAACATATAGGACGGGCACCTAAAGTCGCGTGTAAAAATAAAATGACTAAGTATTATAATTATTTTTTTTATTTCCATGGGCGTAATGTGACCCTAATCCGTAATTATTCCGTCCCATTGTTCGTTCATTTAAATGTTCTCTGATGGATGACTGAGGTGTCCAATGTAACGCTCTAATCCTGAATTACCAATACTAAAGGATCGACCGCAATCCAAACGCCGAGCAATTTAAGATAATTTATGCTGTGATCATTTGAATATTTTTGTATTCTACCGAGTGGATAGCCTTAAGGGCTATTCACGTCTACTCGTGCCTTGTACCTTAAATATAGTTCCCGATTCTCCTTATATTTTAGGGGTTGACGAATTATTTTGTTAACCTGTAAATTGAGAGGAATATTTCTTCCTAGCTTTGAAACTTATATAAAAATAAAATGTATAATGGTAAGGTTAAAATTGTTTTAAGAACCTGGCTAAGATGAATGAATGAATGTAAATATTTTAATAAAGACGGCAAAGTAAACAAAATGTAATAAAAATAAAAGGAAAATTAAAACAAACCTTATATTAAAAAGGTTGTCTAGTTGTGATCGCTAATACGCGATAAGATCGCCCATTGTAGGTACATAATTTTAGAGTTCACTTGTCGTTTCAGTTTACGGGTTATTAATTAATGATATTATGGATAGATGAAATCCTATCTTAAAAACTTAGATATAAGCTTGCAGTATTTATAATTTATAATAGCTGAAATATAATTTGGTGAGTAAAAAGGATTTCATTTATCCATAACATCAATAATGAATAACCCGTAAACTGAAACGACAAGTGAATTCAATGCCAATTTTATAACTCATAAATACCAAATTATTTGAAAAACCCTTTTGTTTTTGGATCATTAAGTGGCTATTGATGATTTACAAAGCTCTCAAGTACATTGCCTATAATTTATTGAATATTGAAATTGGCAGATTTACCGTCTTTACCGAATACCGGAATCAATTTTTATTATCAGAATTGAAATTACTCGGATTTATACTCAATTCATTTTCCAGATCTTACTTCTTATTGACTGACTTCGCAATTATTTTCGATTCGTTCATGATGCGTTTTCTTTCTTTCTTCTATTTCCTGCTACGCGCAATTTCTCGAGGTTTTCAATTTAGTTACCAATCAAGGATTAGCATCCACTACATGGTTGGTTTTTTCGTCAGCACGGTTTATTTTGTTAAAGTGTTGGTTGAATGAAACTTCCTAACATAATTAATATTACCTAATTTAAATTCAACAATTCAATTCATAGATGCTACATCGAAGACTATGCCCGTCTTGGCATGCGTACTGGATAAGTATTTTTAAACCATTTACTTATACGACCTAGGTTGCGCGGCGAGCGAGTAGCCGGTTGAGACGCAAGAGATGCGGATTCGATTCCCGCTGCAGGAATATATTTGCATATTCAGCAGATAGGGTCTGGGTGTTGTGCCAACATGGTACTCGTAGTTCTTGTGTTTAGGGAATCTTAGTGTGGGGTCAGGATGTATGTGTTTGTTGGCTGTTTATTTATTTATACAAGATAGATCAAATTAAAATTATAGATAGCTGAATCGATCCAGATCACACACTAAAGTGTCCTTCAAAAAGCTTGTCAAAAATGTATAAGTTACAACAAGATTTTAGTACCAATTGGACTGCATTTTAAGTATCTCTACACTTCCACGTTTCTACATTATGATTTGGAGAATGTCTCTAAACCACTTTAGATGTCATTAGGTTAGGAAGGGTCCTAAGTTACGACTTACGAGCCTCCGTTCCTCACTAGAAATTCACCAAATAACCAAACCAAAATTTGGCCTAATTTAGCTTTGCATGGGTAATATTTTAATGGGTAACGAACATAATGCTCATGTATCGAATAAATTATATATAGAAGCTCCCTTTATCAAGAAAATCATAGTTTCCTTATTTACTAACTTATAAGCCATTTATACAGAAAATTGCAAACACGCTGTACCTTATTATTTTATTAATGAAAAGTATGCCTGAACCTTATTGTGTCTCTCTTTTTGAACCGCATTGGTAAATTCTATTAAGCACTGGGGATACTGGGGAGTAAAATTTACCAATGCGCCATATTATTTATTTTGTAAAAGCCAGCAATTCCACTATAATATAACGTCCTACAGAAGAAGGAATTTAATTAACCTTCTTATGAATTATTCGCTTGCAGCGGACGGAGTTCGCAAATCCAGAGTTTTAATTTTATAAAGGTTGCTGAAACAGATTTTACTGAAAAACCGCTCAGTTTATATTGTTCAGATTTGCATACCAATTCGATATTCGCTGCAAAGCGCTTTTAACAAACACCATTGTTTTACTTGCTCAAAACAAACTATTGTATTATAAATATCCGCTTTATATTAATTTTCAGTAAAATCTGCACATGATGTGTCACAGTAAACTGAAACGACTAAGCTCCTTTTCATTGGGACAAGGTATCACCGCGCAAGTTTTGATACTTACAAAGTTAGGTAGAGTACTATTACTTATTTATATACAAGTAGCAACTCTTAGATGTAATTTGTCTGTCGGCTTCACTATTGAATAAGGTGGAAGGGAACATTTCAGTACCAGTAATAACATTTACTATGCCGTGGTCTATAAAAATACGAAGGCTCTAAAAAAACGGTACCTGGTACCAGTGCTACACAACAAGGAAAGTACACGATTATTCTAGCCCTAGTTGCGTTCAAAGCTGGATCATGTTTAAGCATACTAGTTCGATTCCGAAGAAGGTGACAAAGACCAACTGCAACTACAGAAGCCGTAGTCACTGTTAAATGGAAAATAAATAAACTGAATTTACAGTTGGTAGCTATAATATACAAAATGCTTGACGACTAAAGGTTGATATTTGTGCGCGAGTGACGCATGTGTAAATGCGGTTGAGCGCCGGCGCCGTTTTACAATGGGCGGGCGGAGATAGCAATCCCTTTCAAACCTTATGCGGCACGCTTTGGAAAACATTTTGGCAACGTCGCAAATTCAAGATTCCCTTTCACACAGTGCTTTCTTTACTCTTCATACGATGTTATGATTCCTACCCCGACAGATTACAACCTCTGTGCTTAGTTACAGGTTGCTCCGTTGATATTATGGAAAATAGATTTATTCCAAAAACCCAATGAATATATAAAAAATAAAAAATATTTCTAAAATCTGATAAAGCGAAACTGGATATGTAAATTAATGTCATTGTAGTGCTATGCTGTACAAGAAAAATGATGAGTAAAGCCGAACCCCGGGCTTAGTGGTGCGTATTAGGAGAGGCCTGTCCCACCGGTGCGTTCCTTTGGAGATCCCGGAGCCCCTTGACATGCATCGAGGCCGGCCACCGGGGGGGTTTTAGTGAGTCCACGAGTCCGTGAACCTCACATAACCCTATCACACCCTCAATGTGGTAGGGTATCTGTTAGCAGATTTCCCCCTCGTCACAAAAAAAAAAAGGATAGGCCTGTCCAGTAGTGGACTGATGTGGGCTGATGATGATGAGCTGTATAGATGCGGTATGCAGTCTGTGGTCGTGTTCCGAATCATATCTGTACCATCAAACCCGGCTATTTGGTAGTGAAATACTGGTCAACGTCAGCCTAACTTGAACTTGGGTTGCCGGAGTCATTTGTGACACCGTAACCTGTGTTTTACTTCTTTTTCGAACTGAAATACAGTTGGCGACGTCTGGTTCAACTCGAAAGGGCAGCCGGGGCATACGAGTGGAATTCTGATGCGGTCCATTTGCATTGCAGATTATGCTATCTAGTGTAGCAGTACTCGACGTAGCCTACGGGATTTAGCACTATCAGATAATAGTGCTAGTGCCACCTATATTAGCATGGCTGACATCGTTTCTAGATAAAAAATCCACAGTCACAGGGATAAGTTATTTTTTGCTAAATTGTAAATCCTCCGGCGTGTTTTCCATCGTTAACTGCAACACCCCCTTGCAACTTGCGGTTCACCTCAAATACAATTTCTTGCAACAATCGATTTGCATAAATGTCGGTTCTTAGGTAGGTTTTATCACCAATGTAGCACAGATTAGATAACAGTTACTACGACTATGGTGAGATAACATACAAACAACCTCTTAAAATCAACCAAACGCGTATACGAGGTCCAAATATTGCGGGTAAAAAAACGAAGCTTACGGTAAGTTCTTCGCACATTTTGTTCAATTTTTAATACAAGAAACTAACAAACTAACACGTTTACGACTGTATTCTTCACGATAGACTCCTAGATAGATCCTCGGGTACGTACTCAGTAAGTAGATTTTTAAGTTTTTTACTTTACTTTTTACTTTTTTAAAAGTAAGATTTTTACTCAGTAAGTAGTAAGTAGATATTTAGTAGTGTAGTCAGAGACACGTCTACTATATATTTATATATATTTATTTATATACATTGTTATCGTAAGTTAGTTTAGTAGTTAACAGTCTTATTCGTTCACATACTAAATCAATCGGTAAATTAAAAAAAAAGTATGAATTAAATCATATTAAATCATATTTAATCACTTCACTTCGAGTTAATGATTAAAATTATTCCAAGATTGCCTTCACGCTTTAGTAAAAACATGTACAGGACGAAAATAATATATTCAAAATTAAACAAAAATTCTTCAAAAACATTAATAAATAAATCTTAAATAACAAACGAGAATATTTTATATTAACTTAAGAGAGAACTAGTCTAGGAACTATTAAGTTCCTAGACTAGTTTTAAGTTAACTCGGAAGTCTTATTGTATTAGATTAGTTCCTAACCCCCAGACTTCCGAGAAAAGACCAATTTAAAATCGTCATGTTTGGCCTAAGACTTATTTTGCTTATACTGAAAGCTTTGTTCATCTTGGACCAGCAATTTTCATCCTACCTTTAAAAAACCGATACTCCCATACATACTTTCACCCCTCTTGAACCCAACCAGAAACATGTCATTATTTAATTATGCTCAGTAGCTGTAATTCAAATTCCCATGTTTCTAACTTCAAAGAACAAAGGCTTTCATACAAAGTTCCCCTCCATTTCATCCCCTTAAAGTTGAAATTTCCAGTAATCCTTTCATAGCAGATACTTACGTTATAAAATAAAATTCCACCTTTCTAGACTTAGTAGTTATGGATGTGCGTTGATTGATCAGTCAGTCAGTCAGGACAAACGATTTTATAAGTTTAGATTTTCTAATTTGTTAGGTTTATTTTTTTTATGATTTAGAAGTATTTTTTGTTTAATTTTTATTATTTTATTTTCAACCTTTAACCTTTAATTAGGCGTGAAGGCAATCTTGGAATCATTTTATCAATTAAATAGCTTCAAGCTCAAAGTTAAGTGACGAAAAATTATACGTTTTAATAATATTTAAATATGGATTTAGTACGAGTATGTAATGAAAACTAGTGACTGTGATTTTAAATA
Source organism: Perizoma affinitatum (assembly GCA_961405105.1). NCBI lineage: Eukaryota > Metazoa > Arthropoda > Insecta > Lepidoptera > Geometridae > Perizoma > Perizoma affinitatum. The sequence continues at coordinate 6,568,849 of OY560199.1, forward strand.
ATATTCATCATCATCATACGCCTTTAACATCTATAATAGATGATTTAAGCAGCATCCGTTTCCGAAGTGCGGCACTAGTCTATGCAAAAGACTAGTAAGACCGATACGGGAGCGACAGCTACGACTGCATATTTCACAGACAATTTGAGTTCCTGGTGAAGTAGGAAGAAGAGCAGCGCGTTGGTGACGAATATCACGCTTATGAGACAGTAGAGCAAACCAACCGTTGTCGTGAACGAAAACCCCATCAGACACGGCTTTCCTCCATACATCACGGTCGTCTGAGGCTTTTTCCCTGTTACTCGGATCGATGTTAAAAGATAATATAGATGAATAAGGTTAATATTTCCATATTTAATACAACATCGAATAGACAAGGTGCTTTATATGCCCGTTTGCAGTAGCATGCGTACTGTGTTAGTATCTGCAGACCTTTTACTTAAATACTTTACTTAACCTCTCGTACGCCGCGACTCGAACAGTGACGGTACCGTAGTGTGCCGTGAAATATTGAGTGTTCACGCGTTCGCGCAACATTTACTTTGACATCAAATATCTTTATGAAAAGAAAACGTGTCGTTAATCTGATTTTTGTTTGAAAAAGCCCATGAATGCTAGTTTTGATAGATGCATCATTTACTAGAATAGCATGGATAATAAATTTATTATAACTCATTATTTCCTAAGAGGAGGAAATAAAAACATACTCTAGTAAAACACAGATAATAGATATTAAAAAAATGTGTATTTTCACTTTTTCGTGTTTTATTATATTCTTTGTTATATTGTGTAAGTAATTACACTGTAAAATAGCTACTCCTAGTGAAATATTTAAAAAATATATAAGTTTCTTTAGAGTACATTTTTTTAGGATTTCTAAGCGCGGATCCGCGTTCCGGCATAGACCGGTTCATTTGTATACAGGAGGGTTCAAAAAACAAAATTTATTTAATTACAAATTTTATAATAAAAAGGTTATAGATTATATATTTGTAGGTTTCCATCTCATCTTCTCATAATAAATATTATAAACGCGAAAGTTTGTGAAGATGTATGGATGGATGTATGGATGTTTGTTACTCTTTTACGTAAAAATTACTGAATGGATTTTAATGAAACTACAATAATATAGCTTATACATCAGAATAACACATATGCTACCATTTATAAATATATTGTGTGAATTGATGATCGAATTTATGTCAGTGCGACGGAAAAAATGAGGCTTCAGCTTTGGATGGGTAGGCAAGCGACACACGGCACATACATTCATTTTCACGAAGTGAGTCTCCTTCCATGGCCATTTCAAATCATAAATGCATAAACGGTAGTCTTCTCTGTTGAGATAATTATCAACATTTAAGATAACCACCATTGCTTGCTTATAACCTTTAACAAATCAAAAAAATGTGTAGGTACCTATAGAAAAGTATATGTACTAGAGGATATAAAAACAAAGTGTAGCGCCGACTCGATTCCCATTAAACAAATTGAAAACCATAATAAATAAGTACCTAAATTAGTTTTACATGGGCACTTACGTATGAAACAAAAAAGACGTGTTCCAAATCAATGCACTTTGTTCTAATACTAGGCGTCAATCTATTTTACCACATCCTGTATCAGAAAATTCAAAAAGCCGGAACGCGGATCCGCGCTCAAATCGGTATGAATAAGTCTCAACTATAATTTGGACGAAATAGTACATTTCGATGTTGATATTTATATTTCATTGATTTCTGTATAAAATGAACTTCAAAAGAACATATAATACTCGTATGTACTAAAATAATTATACTAAGATACAAGTAATTCAAATTTACACTTGTTGCGGCTAACGACCAGTCCCTAAGATTACGTCGATTTATCAGGTGTTTTTAAGCACCCAGTCATAATATTTTTATTTTCAATACTTTTATTATATCTAAACACATAAATAAACACAAAGTTTAACTTACCTTTTCTGGAAAAATCAGCCAAAAACTTAATATTTCGTATCGGTCACGTACACCTTGGAACACGAGTAACGACGAATGATTCAAACACTCTTTCCGCGAATTTGGAACGAGACTGAATGGTTTGATTGAGTTGAGAACATAACTTCACTCAATAGCAATGCCTTTCTTCAATTTTTTACCTTATCTGTACTGTAATTTTGTTGAAAATTGCAAAAAATCGTGAGGAGTCGGTTCAGCGCGGATGTACGTTCCGGCAGTTAAAAGGTATTGCGCGGTTCCACGTTCCGGCATACGAGAGGTTAAACGACCACGGTGGCGTGGCGGGCGAGTAGCTGGCTGAGACGCAAGAGGTTGGGGTTTGGTTCCCGCTACGGGACAAAATATTCTGCAGATATTTGTTCCGGGCCTGGGTATTATGGTACCACAATACTCGTAGTTCTTGATACACACGACAGACAAGGCACCCTAATGTGGGGTCAGGACTATGTAGGAGATGTGTCTGAAGGCTATTTAAAAAAAAAAAAAATCAGTGACATAAAGATGTTCCTTTTAAATCAATTTTAATATTCATAAATTTCACTTAGAAGTCTTAAGAAAAACTGAAAATTTCGGTTCTAGAATATTCTTTGAGAAATAATGCCATGTTTAAATATTTTTATCAGATGGGTACCTTTTACCATTGTTTGCTGTTTCAACTTCGATGAAAAGCAAAAAGTGTGGTTTTACGACTAATATTTTCGTTTAGAACGCGCGCAGATCTATATTCAAGGTAATTAATACTTTACCTCTACCAGGCGATAGGTAAATGTTTTATAATCACCGGGAGAATACCTAGCAGGAATAAAAAACATTTTGACGGGCTAGTATTTTAACTAGACTTTAGATTTATTAGATTCACTAAGCTTAATTATGTACCTAACTGTAAACTTTTTTAAGAAGAAATAAAAAAAACGTAATAATTATGTTTTATATATATTACAAAACATAATTATTAAGATTTATATATATATATATATTATGTTTTATACCTAAGTACCTATTAGAGGGATATTGCAGAGTTATTGTAGAGACAGATGCTGGGTGTGTGTGTTTTTTAGTAGCCTATTGACCTATTTGTAAATGAATGAAAACTAATTTTTACATTTTAACTTAAAACTCCCAGGCTTGTATTTCCATTATCAATTGTAGTAAACCTCATATAGTGATTTGTGGCGATAAATCTAAAAACATACTTGAGGACATACAAATCAAACAATTATTATAATTTTGTGATAGAAGGAACCTAATCATTTTAGCCAGCATAATTGGAACCACCTATAAGTATAAATTCTTGAAAAGTATAGGTATTTGTAAACAACCGGTTACAAAAACCTATTTATCCACTATAGGTACCCACTACCTTTATGTCTAACGGACAGTTTATTACAGAAAGCCGTGTAGTAAAACGAACAGCTGGGCCACAAATTACCTACCTCTACTGGCAAACAGCAATAAAATCGAAGTATAATGTTTCGTCATAACTTTTGCAATATTAAATTCCAGATGAATTGTAGCGGGAATATTAACTGCTTTACTAGGTAGGTATCTAAGTACCTGCTGATTAACTGGGAAAAAGCCTCGGACGACCACGAATGAATGAATAAACGAAAATACTTTATTGTACATCACCAGAAGATTACAAATATAACAAAATTTTGTTATCGCTCAGAAGCGATTTATTCTAGATTTTGTATGGAGAGGAATGTACATATAATGAATGATCGTTTAGACAGCGTACGTCCATATTGCAGCCAGGTTGTCTGTTTTTTCTGGCTTGAATTACAGATATTGTGATTTCATGCTTAATTTTTTATTTTCAGAATAAAATATAGCTTATAGCACTTAGGGATGATGTAGTTTCGGAGATAGCCCCCTATCATACTTTACCACTTAATAATAATGTATAGATACGTATAGATAGATAGTACAGATACTGATTATTTGAATTAACAATAAACTCAAGGTCTTTACGATAATTTACACGGCATACATTTTCTTTGTTTCTACGGTAATTTGAGCTACAAAAACGGTAGTTTTAAGCAACGGTTTTTTTTTTATATGCAAACGCAGGGAATCCTATTGTGGGCTCAGACCTACATAATAAATATGCATGCACCTATTATTGTTTTCTATAGCTGATGCTCGAGGTTTTACTCGCGTAGGTACTTAGGAAATTGTTAGGTGCATGAAAAATGATTGCAAGCCTTGCACCTTTAGGCTTTCTTTTTAATAACCTGATACGTATTCAGACGCGACGAAAGGCATTTTTGTATGGAAATCTTGTTTATGCGGTCACTGTTTTGACATGTTTTAACTCTGCCGCCACTAGATTAAATCTGATCATTGAAGCACCGAACAGGATTTCGAAACGATCAGACCTGTGGAAATTGCTCATCCGCTCAAAACTAGAAAAGATCTGATGATCTTCAAACGGCAGAACAGATTTTTTTAGATCATTGCTAAGAATACTATCGATAAGGTCACCTACGATACAGGGAATCCTAGTGTGGGGCGGTCGGGGCTGTGTATGTTTTTGTTGGATGTTTATTATTTATAACTATAGGTATTATTACTAAAAACTTTTCTGTTTTGCGTCGATTTTGCTGACGCTTGGTTGCAATTAAATTATCTCGGTAAGTTCTATGTCAAACTAAATAAAATGGAATACGCCTTAATATCAGTAGGTACTTAAATGATTTATCCAAAGCTCCTTCAATGTTAGATATAGGTATCTTAAATATTTTGGACACAGTAAGCATTTTCTCTTTGGAGGATCATTTTATACACCTTTCCCCTACTTTATATAATTCCCCTACAAATTTCATTATTTCACTAAAAAATATTTTTTTTTAGTGAAATAATGAACATAGAGTACCTATGTACCACAACACAGTATACAAAGGAAAGTACTTGGTAATTAAATAAGTTATTTATTTATTTAAGTAGTATTTGTATGCACAATACATAACATAATTAAGTACAATCAATTTAAAAGAATTTCACGAATGTTTTGAGCTATAGGTAGATGGTACCTATTCTAAAACATGCGTAGAGTTAGGTACACATAATTAATGAAAAGCAGTTATTAGTAGGTAAATGGTGTAGTAAATAATATAAAGTTATTATAAAATAACAATATTTGAGTTTGGATTTGAAAAAAAGTTAAGGTTCTAAGAAGTACAAAAATTAAAAATGAGCCATTTTGCCCTCTAACTCAACAACAAACAGCGCTTACGCCAAGTTATGAACTCCTCATAAAACTCCACCTATATCGAGTTCTTGAATATCAAGTGGAGTAAGCAATGGGCGTAACATACTTAGCTGGTGAAGTATGCAGATAACAGGAATGATTTTTTTCCGTATTCCCTGAAAGATAACTTCCATTGTCCCCCGATGAGGCCTAAAATCGGAGGACAACGGGAATAACTCTTGTTACCTACAGCCTATAATCACTATCGTACGCTAAAACGCCTTTCAACATAAGTACAAGCAAACAACCTGTTACGATGGACACAAAATTAGAACAGGCTTCCTTTTTTCCTTTCCTTATGCTGCAGGTAAAAACCCCTTTTAAAAAATTTACATTGAAAATTTAAAAGGTGTGCCATTAAATAGTGTTCCATGTGGAAACTACCACATGCAAACTATCACTATCACGTTTTGCATGCTTGCTAGTATGCAAAACGTGGACATCTTCAAAATACTTTATAATATTTGAATTTGCCTCTAACCATCCCATACTTAGTACCCTCTCAGACCCGCGTACCTACTGGGATATCCATTAGGAGAATATAGTCGTGAGCTTGTTTGTGAGATGAAGTAGGTGTTTCGAATTCACTGTGTCAGGATAGGTAGGAGCTCGAAAGTTGGAACTAGAAAGTAAGAGCAATTTCGGGAGTCGAGTCGCTCCAACGAATGCGCGCTAACTGGGGAAGTTTATGAAAGCCGGTTTAGTGCCCTTACGTCGGGAAACTGATCGCCACACGATCCTTCGTAGAATTATTAGTTAGTACCTACCTCTATGTCTTATGCCACAAATATTATAATACTAGCTTATACGTTTTGGCTACGACTTGCACATATAAGTATGTCTACTTACGCAATTAGGTAAGTAGTTTTTACTTCCATACTTGTATAAATAGGTAGATAATTCAGTAGGGGCATAGTTACTAGGTACCAACCTCCTTAAAGTTTGCAAATTGGAATCATTGTGGTTAAAACTTGAATGTGGTGAACTAGTTTTTTACAGATTTAGCCCGAAAAGGCCTATTTAACAAAGGTATTGAGAAGATTAAAACTTATTGTACTCTTCGATTACTTATCGAGATATCGTTATGAGTATCGACATCTTAATATTTTCAGAGAAACGACATTATTAAATTTTATAGTTTAAAAAATTCAAATACGAACATGAAAACCCCTCATTTCCACAAAGAAGAAATAGGGTTAAATAAGGTTTTGTGACACACCAATTGTGTTTTTATGTTCCCTAGTGGACTGAACAGCGTCGGACTAAATTTAAGATATAAATAGATGAAAAGGATCCATTTCGGTCTAGTCGAAGGTTTATCCATTGTAATTATGTACCTCTGGGTATAGCATAACGGAATCACGAAGACAAATTAAAAAGTGTAGGAAAGGTCTGTCTCAGGGGGTGTTTGGGTGTAAAAAATACACGATACTAACAGGAAACACTATAATTACACGCCATACAAGGATAAAAACACTAAAATGACAGCCGCGAGATTCGCAGCTAGCGGGCGGATTGGACGTTCTCGAGCGCCCTCTACAACTTTCCTTTTGGCGGAGGCGCCTCCCGCGCCTATGTTTATACCTACCGCTGCGCGGGATGATTCGATACCTAATAACCTTGTTTGATATATTTTAACGGACTGTTTCAGAATGTTTATTATGTTTTGTAAATATTTTTTTTGTTGATTACTAAAATGAATATTTTACTTTCATTTGTACCAAATAAACTATATTGTAATAGGTAGATAGATCAAAGTCCGCCAACTTTGACAAAAAAACCAAATGAATTTTCATGAGCAGCATCCCCAAATAAGTCGAAAACGTTATACACAAACTAAAATTTTGAAAAAAAAAAAATTGTTTGCGCCACCTATGATTTCAATAGTAACCTCATTTCCTCAGCACAATATTGATAAAGTGGATATCGTTTTCGATAATAAAAAAGTATACGCCATCTTTGATTTTAAAACCACACCTCATTGCCACAAGCAGCATCCCCAATGAATTTTTGAATATAAAATTCGTGTTCATCATGATTGATTTCATACTAGATGGCAAAATGATGAATCGGGGGACAACGGGAAAAATACATTTAAAAAGGGAATAACCTAAAAATGTTTACCTAAAAATTTCTCTGAAACTATTCAATTCCTATTCCTAACTTGGAATGGGAGAGTCCACCCCTTCTACCCCTGTGCTTTTTTATCGAAATTTGTGCGACGGCTTTCTAAATTCCACCAATTTGGGCTCCAAACACGATATTTTTAAGCTACGAACACGGTAGTTTAATTTTTTCATTATTTTTTTGATTATTTTTTTTTATGGAGACTATCATTCTACTGTTTGTTTGTGGTAGATATTTGTGTTTTTTGTGCTTGCTATGTCTAGTAGGTATTCTACTAGAATCTTTTGCTTAAGTAGTATTATTTCATTTTTTTTACACATCTTAGATTCAAAAATGTCAAAGTTAGGAAATATAGGCAATTTACTAGAATTCATGAATTTATATTTAGTAAGTGTTCCTTGAACTGTATATAATTTACGATATTGCTACATATGTATAGAACAAATAGTAAAATAAAATAAAACTCATTGTAGCTTGCTACGGTTTCAACTTAGAGATTGAAAGGACGAAATCTTTGTATTCGATACATTGTTCAATAAAATGTACATTTGATTGTAAATTTTTATAGTGTTGTCAAAATAAAAAAAACCTCAAATACAATTTTTTTCTTACTAAAAGTTAATATGATACCATAATTGAATTGTTTTTTTCACACGACTTTTGCATTACCACATCTCTAGAAACTTCAAATCCCAAACGTCACACTACCCATGCAATAAGAAAAAGTCTAGGTAGGTTTTATTTTTATTTTTTTCCATTTGAAAATCCATGTTGTGACGTTGCCTTCAGTCTGTGTGACTGTGTTTTATAGTGTAAGTCAAGTAAACATTGCGCAATAACCACGCTTTAACTTTTACGGCTGAAACCATCGAGTGAAGTGAAAGTTGAATCGACCACTGAAATAGTGAAGTCTTTATAACCACAACAAACTGTATGAAAGAACAACAATGCTGAAAACTGGTAAGTACTCGTATTAAATTATGCTTTTACCCACTATACCTACTATTGATGGAGCGCTCTTTAGCCTTGAATGACGAAGAGGTTCTTTGTTTGTTTGTCTACATATGTAGGTATCTTCTAAACTTTTTATACGGTTTTTCGCAATCGATTTATGTGAATTTTTGAGGAAGGTTCATGTAAAGTTTTATTGCAGCGAATCAATATGGGGCACTGCAATAAGTGCTAAAAAATTGCAATATTTAACTTGTTAATAAACTAAGTCGCTGTTCCTCTAAATCTTAGAGAATTTGAATTTGTCTAAATAAACAATTGTTAGCTTTAGTTTCGTATCCATAATAATAATAATAATTTGTCATCAATATTATTTTCAGAATCAAAAAGTCCTATGGATCTTGATCTAGATCTTTCATTTGAACATAGCCAGTTAAGCCAAAACCTTATTGAAAATGAGAATATAATTGGCAATAACAATGATTGCATGCCTATTGGTTTATCGCCTGTTCAAATACAGCAAGAATATTTTGAGAATTTGGGAGATGGAGATTGGGTCAAGTGAGTAACAAATTTACAGCTACTGTTGCGAATGCGAAATAGTATTGGTATAGCAACTTACTTATCACTAGCTTTAGTGACGTCAGAATGAGAAAACCGGTAGGCACGGTTGCACGTTTGGCAGGTAGAAACGCGGCCGCTGGCATTGGCCTACCAGACGTCGCGAGAAACACATCAGTGAGTGAGCTTTGATTTATTAATGCATACATTACTAGATCTTGTGCTATGTATATTTACCAGATTATTACTGATGTGTTAGGCATGTTTGCGATCAGGGACCAGTGTCAGAACCAGCTGACTAATATCAGACTATAAGCGAGGCTCAGGGTGGCTTTAGGGGAGGTTGGAGGCCACACTGGGGAGATTCCCTTTGAATACTTACGATCAGTACAGATGATACTCATGTCAGCCAACAGTACATCACTACTTGGAACCAGCCAATGTACATCAGTAGTTGGAACCAGCCAACAGTACATCAGTGCATAGCCCAGTATCAGCGAATCAGCTCAGATATTCGTCATACTTTGTAGTCAATATGTATTTGGCGACAGCTACACTAGTTTCATTTATAAAGAGGGAAAATTTATTTGTTTGTATGAACCTATTTGGCTATTCAAGACTGAATATTGGTAGAGTAGATAAATACAGCATCTTCTGCAGGTACCCTCAAGTTTATGAGATCATTGGCAATCAAATGTCACTATTTGTACACACTAACTTATTATAGATATGCAATACATCACAGTTTGTTTGTTTGTTTGTAGGGGGTCTCCTGACTGCTGAAGCTTGTGGAAGCAACAGCGATACACATCTGTTTGCTATCTGATTTGATTCAGTATTTGTGTTACCGAAAGTCTCATCCTGTTAGTCAAACCAAATATTCTCTGTTAATATCTTTGCACCAAAATTTTAAGTGTAAAAAAACATATTGATTTGGGCACAACTGGGTTCAAACCCACAATTTTCGGGTCATAAGTCTGGGTCCCCCCCACTTGGCTAATGGTAAATAATATAAATGTTTCAGATATGAGAAAAGTAATAGAAACTACTTAGTGCAGAACATAGCATTTGCACTCTTCGGAAGCCCGAGCTACGAAGGCAACCTCACAGAAGTGATTGGAGACCAGAATGCACATCTTGAAGGATACACGACACGGCAACAGCAGCAGGTCATGAAAGTGTATGAAAAGATTTGTGAACAGAGTAAGTTAAATCTAAAGAATTGAGTTGCCTACATAAAGAATCTGTAGTTTTTACCTGTTCAAAAAACAAACAAACACGCTCACTACTGTATTCCCCATGATAGACATCCTCAGATATATACACAGTGAGTAAATTTTTGTGGCTACCTAATAGGGGGTAGTCAGAGGCATGTCCAAACATTACATTTGATACAGGTCCATGTTTTGCAAGTAGTTAGCATTCCATGTGAGAGGTTGCAACCCCATTGCTACTGTTGGCACATGTTTTCCTTCACCGTTTTGAGTATGTGTTAATCACATAAATCTTTCGAATTGAATAATCCATTGGTGCATGACCGGGTTCCAACCACCATATCAGAAGTTGAGGTATTGACTACAAGGCCAACATGGCTCTTTAATATAATAATTTCACTTATATTATTTTATGATATAATAAAATCTTGAACTTGTTTCAGGTAAATACTCGTATAATGATGAAGACATAGTGATGTCAGTGTTACTGGTTGTCTGCGCTCGGCAGAGACCGCTCAAATTCTACCAGCTCCAGCCCGCTGATTACTGGTTCGATCTACACGAGCGGAGCGATATCGATATCTGGTGTACTGCTGTCTTCAGGATCAGGAGATGTATACCGACCACTGTCGGCGGTAAGTTAGATAATTTCCTAATTCTAATGTTTAAACTAAAAACAGGATATTTACCATGATTTGTGTGAGTTTAACGTTTCATGATATTTCGGCAAATCATTCAATAATTTAATTTTTTTTTTAATAATCTGTCCGCGCAAATTCTTGATCAACTTGTGGGTAAAATGACAAAATTCGGGCGCGTCAGTGTTTATCCATCCGTACAAATGCATTATGCATATACATAATCGTCAACGCTCGCGCCGCCGCTACCGCTCCAGTTTGCGCGGGCCTTAACGGTTTAGTTTGTTCTTTGATTTTCAGTCAGTCATTGAACAGTAAGCCATGCAACCTCTTGAGTATTGTTGTTCTGTGTACACAACTATATGCGGAGATCTCTTCAGTATATTTGGACAGCCCGGCGTTTGTAATGTATTTTTTGATAACTACCGAACCGTTTATTCAATATTGACGAAACTTAGGTAGATTATACTTATAATTTTGAAATTCTTATGAGCTTAATCGGTAAGGGAGTTTTTAACTGTGGGGGGATTTCGGTCGCGGTCGGTCGGTAGCGAAGTACCGCGCTAGATTTCAGTTCGTGGTGAATTAGATACTTAAAATTAGATTAAAAGTGTGAGTGCTAATAAAAAGTGGCACATTCAAGTGGCTACTTACCTTCACTTTTATCACTTTGCTTATCTGTATTGATAAGGTAAGTGCTAAGTGCATTATTTTATTGTGATAAGTCTATTACCTACATGAACTCATTATCATGATTCACCCAATGGACGGTAACTTAAAGAAACGCTGCCCAAGATTCAAATAGAATTGGAAAGTGATGGCGATATATGCAAGTCATGTTCTAATTGTCTAGAGTGAGTGAGTGACTATCTCCGTGTTGGCCTAGTGAGCGATACCCCGACTTCTGATCCGGAGGTCGTGGGTTCGAACCCGGTCGTGCACCAATGAATTTTTCCACTCGAAAAATATATGTGCTCATTAACACGTGGTCCAATCGGTGAAGGAAAACATCGTGCGGAAACCGGCATGCCCTAGAACAAAAAAATCGAAGGCATGTGCCAACAGTTAGTGTTCCAATAAGCGGCGATGGGCTTGCAACCTGTCACTTGGAATGCTTACTACTTGCAAAACGCGGGCATGTACCAAATGTAATGTTTGGGCGTGCCTCTAACTACCCCCTACTTGGTATCCTCAAAGATCTACTCACTGAGTATGTATCTGAGGGTGTCCACCATGGGGAAGACAGTCGTGAGCGTGTTTGTTTTTGTTTTTTTAGTATCTAGAGAGTGAAAGAAAGAAAACATGTAATTATCTTCTAAGTAAATAAACACCGACGTGTATTCCATCACGTATTGCAGCACCCCCTGTGGCATATGGCGATCAAACCTATGAAGAACCAACTAATATTAATTCTAATATAAACGAGGATTTGTTCCTTTTTTAATACGAGTAAAGTGGCAAACAAACGTACGGCCCTCCTGTTGGTCTAACGGTCCACTTGTTGGAGGAACAAGTGTAAAGAATAATAAATTATTACCCACACTTATATTAAAGAGACCTGAAGTTTGTATGTTTGTAATTTTGGATGTAGGAGGTTATCTCGGAAACTACTTAGGGGCCGTTCAAATATTACGTAAGCAGATTTATTACAATTATTTACCCCCCCATCCCCCTTGTCAGCAAAAGTAAGCAAAGCTCTTACCCCTTCCCCCTATGCTTACGTAAACATTTTTCAATTATAAATGTATCTTTTTTTATTTATGATTATAATGTAATAAGTATTTATAATTTCAAAAATTATAAATATAATTTTTGTACATTTTGTACTTTCGTACTTGTATGAGATTTTTTAAAACTTTCAAACAATTTTTGGTATAACTTGGATTTGTCTATTTGAAACGACATCTTATTTAAACGTCAAACTTTGGCTAATGGAATCAATGGTAACACAAATGTTAACTTGCTTTGCTATGCTTACAATACGTCTACGCGCTATAGTATCCAAACAAAACAATACACTGACAGAGGAAATTTAGACAAGTGAATAGCGCGCGGTAATTCCCCTAATCGGTTCTAAAGCGAGTGCCTAAACGTATGCATTACTTGCGGGAATCCTCGAAAATGCGTTTCGTTTTCAAGCATAGATAATGTGAGGGTTGCCATTCGTGTAAAAAAGTAAATAACTACCGATGACGTAATCATCATCTAGACTCCCCTACCCCCCATGTCATCCAAAATAAGCAAAACTAAGACCCCTCCGCCCCCCAATAGTGCTTACGTAATACTTGAACGGCCCCTTATACGTTTTCAAAAAAGTTATCGCTAATATTCTAAATATATTAGGACCTTCACGGTGGACTGTATATTATCCCGTTAAAATAAAAGGGTTTTTCATGGAGACCAATTTTGCGACGTAAGTCGAAGAATAAACGGTCGTGCGAATGCGTTACATAAGAGCTACTTTTCATCGGCTTCTTTTTATCCAGATACAACATGGACGAAGCCGTGGTCTAGTACTTTTAGAACACAAAATATGTATATGGAACCCGTAGACCTAACTAATATTTTAACCTGTTTTAGTGTTATTATAGTAAATATTGGGCTACATCTATTATTTCACCATCAGCTTTGACTATTTGCAATCTAAAATTAAAATGTCTCTGTTTATATCAAAGAAATAAGCATCTGAAAACAAATTTCAAACTTTCGCGATCATTAAACATAATTCTTCCTATATTTCGACCTTCACGATTGAGTAATAAGTCCGAAATATTAGTGATATATAATTGCCAATTACAAATTTCAGACACTGCAATTGCGTAATATGTATTTCCATAACTAAGATATTTATTTTATGGGCCTATTGTCATTATTTTTAATGTAGTTCATGTTGTTGCTGACTGTACAATTTTCCGAAAATTATATATTGTTTCAGCTAAATCCTGCCGCGTGTACATAGACGATAATGCCAGAGTATACCAAGAATGGAACTCGTATCTGGAAAACAACACACTATCCAAATGCGTTCTGATAGTGCCTCAGTATGGAGAGTACAATGGGACCATTCTTGAGGTACTTACATAAATAAACAATTGAATTTTACCCGCGATGTAAAAGGCCCTTTTATGTGTTTGCCGTAAGAGATTGTCAATTTGTTTGTCTGTTACTATTTTTATCAGAGACGGTATTTTTTAATTATAATGCAGTTTTTCGCAGATTTGTAAGTCTTGAGTGTCTTTAAATATATTTTATCTAAAAGCTATGAGTCACTAGGGGATCCTGTGGTCGTGCAAAAAAAAAACAAATCGACTCAGAAACAAACTCCTAATGAGACTTTTTGTAACTAACAGACAAACGATCGGCAAACGCATTAACGGCCGCATAACGGGCGCATAATCGTCGCTTAAAAAAAAGCAAATCTTTATAAAACACCTAATGAGACTGTTAATTTTCAGGGTGAAGAAGCATTTGCCGTGAAACTGTCTGTGGTTCCGTCACCGTCGCTTGGCTTAAAAGCGCGAGTTCTGAGCACGGTCGACACAGCCAGCACTGTTGCTTCTATAGGAGCGATAGGCGTTCTGGGTAAGTGTATGCTTCTCCACTTGGGTGACAAGGGGTTCCTCTGGTGGTGTTTGAAATTACGAAGTCCAAAGTATGTTATAATCAGACGATTATAATATTATATTATATATATATTATATATATATATATTATATATTATAAATTTGATCGTTTAAACGATCAAATATTTTGTCAAATACATCATATAATCGTCCACGATCAAATATTTGTATCGGGTGTGGGTGTTTTCTGTGTATGATATGTATGTATTTAATAAAAGTATATAAGTAGTATATCAGTCATGTAGTTCCCATAATACAAGCTCTGCTTAGTTTGGGGCTAGATGATGCTGTGTGAAAAATGTCCAGCATTTTTTATTATTATTTTTAATATGGTACAATTTCGCGAAGCACCTATGCTATGGCGGTTACCGAAAGACAGTAGCTGTCATAACAATTTTGAAATCACGTGACGTCTACGCGTGTTCGGATACGCGACAGAATATATCAGTTCAATTTGAACAAGCTTATGCAAGCTTATATACCGTATGGATATAAGTTCGTGCATTCTACGAAGATGCACCTCACCACAATATTTTGTCAACAATGTCTAGCTCCTAACGTACCATACTTTTTTTTTTGTTAAACTGGATACTATTCTGATACCACTGACCAGTCTAATTGAACGAATTTTGTGGGTAACAAACGGTTTCGTTTAACGAAATTAACAACAGAAAATACGGAATATACTGTATCATCCTAACTTCATCTAAGGCTTACTACACCTTGTTGTCCGGTTCGTGGTTGCCATTCGAGAACCTTTCTTCCCCTGCAGTTGACGGTCCTGCGAACTAAGTATATTTACGGCGTAACTATTGCAACTTCAACTTTCAAATTCTAAGAATCAGTGTCTTTAGTACCTCTAGGTAGACACCACGAAACTCCGAACATAGATCTTTCCGTAGCCCAATCATGATTATCTTTTTTTCTACATTTCACCTTTACCTTCGGTTGCTTCAATTCGACCTATGGTTACAAAGATTTATTTTGGCATTAGGTGTGGCTGCGTTTACACCGGTTGGCCCACTAGTGTTAGCGGGCGCGGCTGTCGCGACCGTTAGTACGGGCCTCTATGGGCTGGTCCGCTCCTCGCTACACTTGCACGATAGAAGCGTTCATGAACAGGTTAGATGCTTTGTAAAAAACATTTAAAATTGGCGCAGCCAAGTAGGACCATCCATAAGGCTGCGCCAAGATTGGTGACCGTATACCTGTATCATTATTTTAATTAAATTTTTGTGCATTTTTTGCATACAAATAGAATGCGAAAAAAACCGCATTACAATCCACTAAGTTGTTTCAGATATACATAAGTGATAATAGCAATCGAGTAGCGTGCGATGCACGAGGTGCGAGTTCGCTTCCCGCTGCAAGACAAATCTTTGCATGCATTTATTAACCTCAACACAACTTAACGTTGACTTTATCCTCAGAGCATCAGTCCAACGGACTCTGAAGCGCGAGGCAGCTGGTTGAACATAGCAGCATCTAGTGTAGGACTTGCCGCTGGTGCTGCCAGTAGTCTGCTGTCACGGTCTGCGGCCGCTGGAACTAACCTTACTAAGGTCAGAAATCGGAACATTCATTTGCATGAATATAAGTCAGAAAGTAGGTAAAATATATATAGGCCTATATATATTCTACCATCTAAGTAGACCAATAATAACGGTAAGGGCAATGGAAGTTTTTTTTTAATTTTAAATATTGTAAATTAGTTTAAGGCCAACTGACGTTTTTAACAAGTCATTCTTTGCTAAACTCCAGTAACTTGATTTCCCTCGTCTATTGAAGAACCTCTTAGTGTCTTGTGAGGATAAAACCTAGTAAATAAAATATCCTTGGAGACACAAAACAATTACAAATCGATTGCATTAAACCTCATTTTGTCTGACAAACAACCTCTTACGTCAAACACATTTTCGTCACTGATAAAGATTAAAAACAATACAAAAAAACACGCCTTGGACTATATTCCCCATGGTGGACATCATCAGTAGATCTTTGAGGTTACCAAATAGGCGTATATGAGGGTATGAGGGTATAGGGCGTAGTCGGAAGCACGTCCAAACATTATATTTAGCACACTTTAGTGTAATATTAACTGCTTGCAAAACGGGGGCACCGTTTTGCAAGCAGTTAATATTACACATGACAGGTTGCAAGGCCATCGCCCTGCACCTGCATGCCCTAAAATCGGCCATGATTTTAGGGCATGCAGGTTACCTCACAATGTTTTCCTTCACCGCTTTAAGCCTGGAAAAATGCGTTGGTGCACGACTAGGCTCGAACCCACGATTTCCGAATCGAAAGTCGGGATACTTCAGGGTGTTTACAGCCCTGTTGTCCGACTAAGGTAGACTAAAATTGTAGTTATTTTTAGACAGGACAAGCGCTAGCTGTATCAGTAGAAGTTCTCCGGCACGCGAACATCGTCACAGGGGGCGCTGGTGTCGTCAACAGTCTTGTGCACATTATAATCAAGGTTAGTTTATTTATATAAATAATAATAATAATAATGCTGATCATTTTTCACAGCATGATTTTGCCCCAAAGTTAGCATTGCTTGTGTTATGAAAACTATAGGACTGAAAAAAAACACGCTCACGAGTGTCTTGCCCATAGTGGACATCCTCAAATACATACTCAGTGAGGATACCAAGTAGGGGGTAGTCAGAGGCACGTCCAAACATTACATTTGGTACTTACCCGCGTTTTGCAAGTTAGCATTCCACGTGACAGGTTGCAAGCCCATCGCCACTATAGGACTGATATACTACTTATATATTTTTTTATGTAAATACATACATAGAAAACACCCAGTTCCCGAGACAATTATTTGCAGATACAAACATTTGTCCCGCGGCGGGAACCGAACCCGCAATCTTCTGCGTCTCAGGCGTGCCTTCGCCCACTGCGCTACAGAGGTCGTCACTGACAACAGGACTATTATTTTTGCTGTTCCACGATCGAGAAGACTTTTTTTTAATAAAAATAAACTTTTTTATTTTTCTTTCAGTACCGGAAGCACGGCGAGAAGCCCACGAACCTAGAGCTGTTCCAGTTCACTGCGGCGACGCTGTTCTTCTGCAACGCGGTCATGACGAACCGAACTGCGCAAAACATCATAGAAGACGCGCAGGCTAAGGCCATCAATGAGTATCGCTCCACGCTCAGAAGCAATAGGCACAGGTAAGATCTACTAATGTATATAAATAAAACTGAAATGCTGTTCGTTAAGCCCATCACTTGAGCACGGCCACGATATGGGAAATTTTTGGTTTACAGTTTGTTGACTAATATTAATGTGGTACAATAGTAACACATAATGTGTACTAGCTTCTGTACTCTGTACTTTCTCCCTAAGATACCTTACATACTTACTGTCTGTCTGTCTGCCAATCCGTGTTGTGATACGGAAGACTTCTCGCTCAGTTCAAAGCGTAAAAAAAACATAACGGTAACTTTTTGCGCACCCCTAAGTACATGACATATTAACACTTTTATCATTAGGGAGCTTCCCAACTAGAGATGGGAAATTACTAGAAAATAATTTAAATAATTTTTAGAAAATAATTTTCCCAGCTTAAAATTAGTATTTTGCATGGCTTAATTATTGTATCCCCTCAAGAATGTCCTATGATAAAAATTGCATCTTTAGACATTTATTATAACTTAGCTACTGACTTTTCTGACGGTTCTTTATCAAACAACTATATATATACATCGTTGAAAGAATTGCATTTAGAACCGAGCGCTTTCATGATTCGGAGGGCATGTTAAGTTATCATGGCTTAACAATGGCAGTTGGTTAAGCCATGTCTATGGCGGGCGGCCTTGAAACTCCCAACACCAGAGTTGGCTTACCAACTTACTTTTGACGACCTTGGCGGCTGCCGAGTAGCCGACTGCGACTCAAGAGGTGCGGGTTCGATTCCCACTGCGGGACAAATGTTTGTATGCCCTGCAGATATTGTAGTACCGTGATACCCACGATACAAGGAATCCTAGTGTGGGGTCAGGAATATGCATCTGTCGATTGGGTGTTTATTTATTTACTGAGAATAATGGAATGTGTAATTACGTTCGCAGAAAAATGTTTGACAAAATCAGCGCCGAGTCAAGAAGAGTCCAAGGCGCCGTACAAGGAAACACAGAAGTCATCCGAGGCATAAAGAACATCATCGACAAAGACCAGTACTTCGCCGACGTACTGCGGATAAACAAGGATCTCAACCAGCACAAACTGAGGATTTCCATGACGTCAGACGGCAGTGTCAACCTGAACGCCCAACATAAGTTCAGCCCATCAGAACTGTACAGCATAGGGAAGGAAGGACGATCTCAACTATTCAACTCCCTAGGACCAGCCGATTTGAACGCCCACAACGTACCTACTAGAGTGGCGCCAACAACCGCCGTAGGCAGATACATTGACGAAGAGGAAAGCAGTGGAATGCTGGTCGGAATTCATCCGGGTGAAATTATACGTATCGGCCAACTGCTTGTTTGGGTGAGCGCGTCCGGCGCGGAAAACGTAGCTCTAATGCTTGAGAATCTGAGCCAGGATATCTATGCTAACCTTATGACTGTTTCATTCAACATCATGTCCCGACTACTGCCCGATGATATCGCTAGACTGCGACTACTCAGCCCCGACGAAGATCTTATAGTTCAAATCGTGAAATTCGTGTTCAACTATATGAAACACAAGCGGCCCCTGGGCGATCCGTGCAGGGACAGCGATAATGGGATTGTGGTTGTTCTGAAGGAGTTCTTTCAAGAGGGTGTTGTGCGTCAAGATACTATATTACATCTGAAGGATTGTTTGCTTGGATGGATCAATGAGGAGGTTGATCGTAGAAGGGAACAATTCCCGTCCAAGAAATTACTTATCTGTGAATGCTGTCGCGGTGTCAGATATGCTTAGTTCCAAAAAATTGCATGAACGCCAAGCAGTAATGATTTTACCCACAAGCGACTGATACCTCTGGTGTTGCAAATGTCCATAGTTTACAGTGGATTGTATGCTTGTTTGTGTTTGTTTGTATAAGAAAAAAAGAAATGGACCTATTTGCTTCTATATTCTTTCACCACATTGTTCCAACATTGTCACCATGGGTCAACATATGACAAGCCAATTTGACCAAGAAAAAAATACTAAAGTCCAAATGCTACTCAAGATTTAAGCGGAGTTGTAATATGGTGCTAAATGCTGTCATTTTCTAATCGTTCTTAAATCGTGATTCAACGTAAGTATTATTTAGCCGTTTAAAAGATGGCCTCTTCAAGTGATTTTCTATGTGAATAGGATCTTAGTCGCATGTTATCTCTTGAGATAACATGCGATAACATGTCGCATGGGAAGGATGAATCTCAACTTAGAACATTTTAATGGAGGTTTGCCATTTGAAATCAATAAAAACAATTCACTAAATACCTATTTATAAATAGGTAGACACTGAAATAAAAGTATACATTAGATTGAAGTGACAACACACACATTTTTAGATTTTTTTCAATTTTGAATCTACTTTTGTAAAATCTACAAAATATTCAGATATAGGGGGTTTAAATCAAGATACATATCAAAAGATGTCGTTTAGGGGTAATATTTTCAAAATTGTGATTAAACATACCAAAATGTAGATCGTGTAATTTATTAAATTTACCAGTATATTATTATAATATAAGGCATGAGAGTGCTTTATTACGCTTGGGAGACAAGCACTGTGATACTAAGGAATCAATGCCACTTGTAGAATAGTAAAGAGCTTCTTATGTAATACATAGCTTTGTATATAAATACTTGTTTTAACATGTTGTTATACATAGCTTCGTTAACACCTATACATAAAATTATATTTTTTAACATGTGTATTTGAGAATTATATTGATTCTGTGCATTATTTTTAATATTTGATAATTTGACAGCACAATATTGTCTCAAATTTCGGAGGGAATGGTTTTGCGCGTTTCTTTGTTAGAGCCGCCCCCTAATGGCACAATGGATTTATTTGTTGTTGTGGTACCTACAATGGTACACCTGATATCCACGACATAGGGAATCTTAGTGTGGGGTCAGGGCTATGTTTTTGTGTCTTTTGTTGGGTCTTCATTTGCAACAAGAGGTGCCTTTAGATAATGATGCACAGAATCAGTAAATGTTGATTTATGTAATGCTAAAAATCCCAGAGTATAAGTATGAAATTTATTTATAAGAGAATACCTAATTCTATTTCTAAATTATTATTTTTCAGAAAATTAAGAATTTTGTATAATACCCATGTAGTTGCCTTATTTTGTAACAACAAAGTCTGTGTTTATTCCTTTACCTATCTATCAAATGTTAATGGACATAGCTTCCTAAATTACTCTGTAGTTTAAGTACTTTCCTGTAAAATGGCATGATAGATCTTAATATTTATATTTATGGGGAATATTTATTTCTATCAAAAGATTAGATAGCCCTTAGAAATAATCTATTATTTAGTTAAGTACCCATGTACCTTCACCAAATAAATAAATAATACTGGTCATTTTCACACTATCATCTCACCGCAAAGTAAGCAGAGCTTGTGTTATGGGAAGTAATGGTAACTACAATGACATAATATACTACTTATATATTATTATTAGGTTTTTTTTTATAAATACATACATAGAAAACACCCAGACCCGAGACAAATATTTGTATGGCGGCGGGTATCGAACCAGCGCCACAGAGGTCGATATCATTATGAGGAAGATTAATAATGTTACAAATATTATACAATACATACATAATTGTCAACGAATTAAAAAAATACCATTCCAAACCAAATCTAAATGATAGGTACTTTCAGGTTGGAAAAAAATGTTTCTATTAATGTTACAAACCCAAATTTATCATTACATAATATCATAATTCTTCACTTCACTTCTTGATTATGGCTTTTGCAACTTGACATTTGTCACAATTCTGCCAATGTCCGTTTCATGATAGTGTCATAAACTTTTGGAGATGTGAGGTTACAAAAAATATGACCGGTAAAATAATGAGAATCAGCAAGATTTTTAACCTTACAAGATGATTTTACAATAATTTAGTATATTACATAAAGACAAAATACTATGTACAAATTAAGAGAGTAACTTATTTTGTAGGTAGATATATTTTATAATTTTATGTTATTCATATTTACAAATTTACAAAGAATGAATTAATTAAAGGGGAGAAAGTAAGAAATAAAAGACACTCGAAGGATGTAGGACGAGGGACATCAGGAGGGAGAATATCGTAAAGGGAACATCGAAGTTTGGGACAGCTGAAGAATATGTGATCCACGTTTCCTTCATCCAGGCCACATTCACACATCGAGTGGTCCTTGATCCTAAGTTTGGCCAGAAAAACCGGAGTACAAGCGTGGCCTAATCTGAGACGACAAATGGTCGAAGTGGTTATTTTATTAGCCTTACGGAATTTGAAATACCAGGGAATATTTGAAATATCTGGCTGAATGTCAGCATAATATTTTCCCTTAATTACTTTCGAGGAATTCCACAAATTCGACCAAGATTCATAAGGTGTGATTTAGGCATAAGGCATAAGTCGTGAGAGTAAGTTTTGAAGTGCTCAAGAGAGCCTATCTGGGCAGCCGCTTTTGCACAAGAATGTCTCATTTCCAGGAATCCCAGAATGTCCTGGGATCCATGCTTGAGTTATGATGATGCCAAGCTTGTGACATTCGAAGAGGGAATGTTTAATTTTAAGCGAGATGCAGATCGGAAAGGATAGATTGAAGACAACTTTTAGAGTCAGAAAAGATGATAGAATTATTTAAGTTATGGGATTTTATAAAAACAATAGCTTCAAGGATGGCGAGTGCTTCACCAGTGAACACTGATGTAGAAGAGGGACACTTAAAACTGAGACAATTATTTGTAAGGGGAATCCATACCGCTACACCAACAACATCTTTCTCGGATAGTTAAGATACATCTGTGAATAATGTACTTATGCCAAACATTACGTAGGGAGTCTATCTGCTCGTTAAGAACTTGATGAGCATTAGTGGACTCCTTGTCTATACCAAAGTCTAAAATAATATTGGGTTGATAAACTAAAGCGTCATAAGGAGTGAGGTAAAGTGGATAAGAGGGAAACTGAATAACAGGGTTTGGAAATTGAGAAATTTTCTTAAGACTATGAAGAATACATGGAATTCTATCAGAGCTACGAAACAAATCTAGAAAAAGATTTATATAATCATTTTGTGTTTATTTATTTAATTCAAACCCCACAGCAAATATCCAAACCCCTCTAGGGTTAAGAACAAATTAATATAAATATGTCTGTTATTTTTGCACCTATCTAAGTGAAAGTTAGTAAAATTATAGAGGTTGTAAAAAATACTGTAAACTTATAGGTATG
Source organism: Perizoma affinitatum (assembly GCA_961405105.1). Classification (NCBI taxonomy): domain Eukaryota; kingdom Metazoa; phylum Arthropoda; class Insecta; order Lepidoptera; family Geometridae; genus Perizoma; species Perizoma affinitatum. The sequence goes on from OY560199.1 coordinate 6,591,617, forward strand.
TACCTACTGAACTGTATGAAATCTCCACAGAAGGTCAGTCACGTCGTTTTATGAATCATTATTACAAAAGCACCATTGAATTCTTGAGTAGGTTACCTAGCTACAAGACCGCCATAGTCTATGGTGGTGTCCCACAGACTAGTTAGCGTCGCTCACTGGTAAGTCTAGGCGGGGCATGATTGAGGCGTAGTCAAAGTCAAAATTCATTTATTCATTAAAATCACAAAGATCACCTTGAAACGTCGGTTTTATCTACTGCCTGTTCCTCCGCTACCAAGCCAGGAAAGAAAGCCAAGAAAACAAGGCGGGTTATTCTTTTTAATAATCATTTTACAAAACAACGAGTTGGAATCCCAGTTTTATCATCTAAATAATCAGATATTTTATAAAGTTTTTAAATTGTATTTTTTTTTATATCTAGGGAGTTTATTTTAAAAGCGTACCTACACCTTGTCCTTTAAACGATTTACTAACTTTATGGAGTCTACAAGTGGCAACAGCGAGTTATTTATTTCTGGTATTAATATTATGATTATCGCTTTTTTTCTTAAACTAATAAATATTTTTGTGAACATACATATTTTTTTCATAGATGTATTGATAAGGGAATATCATTATATTTATTTCTTTAAACTTCTGGCGAAGTGATTCTCTGGGGCCCATATTATAAATTGCTTGAACAGCCCTCTTCTGCAGCACAAAAACAGTATCAATATCTGCAGCACTCCCCCACAGCAGTATACCGTACGACATAATGCTGTGGAAGTAGCTGAAGTAGATGTGTCTACGTCTGTATAACTGACTGCGTATTCCGCAGAACTTCAATGTGAGACCCCATTGAGGCTTATTATCTAGGGTGATATCTAAGAATACGGTCGTGTCCACAAGAGACAACTCTTCATCTTTGATCGGCACTCACAAGATGGGGTAGATAATAATACTAAGTTTAAAAATGGTCCAAGAATTGATCCCTGCGATACATCCATAGTAACCAGAGACCCCGGAGAACGCTTTCCATTAACGTCAACTCTTTGTACTCTGTCACTTAGGTAAATAGGAGGTGAGAAAGTGTAGACCAACGCCCCTTATACCATAATGGTGTAATGTGTCATGGTCTACGCAATCAAATGCCTTGGACAAATCACAAAAAAACGCCTAAAGAGTCATGCGATTCCTCCCAGGCATCAAATATGTGCGATATTAACTTAATACCAGCATCAGTGGTTGAGAGACCCTTAGTACAATTTCGAACCTACGGTAGACTGGGAAGAGTTAAATATTTTCGTATGCAGGCCGCTCACAGGACCAAGAATCAAGGCTGGCGTGTAGAAAAGCCAACTCTTTCCGGCTTGCCGTAAGTTCAAATTTGTATGCCTCAATCGTGTCGCGACGCGCTACCCGCCGCGACCCCGCCCCGGCTTGACTTATCAGTGAGCGACGCGCCTTATAGATACTACGCCAACCATTCTTACAATTACATAGATTCCGCCCCATCCCAAGGTTGCCTGAAAGAGATCGCTTTTAAGCGATAAGACCGCCCATTGCGATTTTAGGTAAGTATATTAAGTTTTGTTTATTTTGTTATCTTGTGGTGTACGATTAAGTATTTTAATTCGTTAATATAGTGGTGTAACAAAGAGCTGATTAGACATCTAGTTAGTAAAGTACGAGAATGTGATACTTCCTACAAAGTGCAAAATTTTACCGACGTCTTCACACGAAGTCTGTACCGTAACCGTCTGTAACCGTCCTTGCTATACTTGATCACGGGTGCCTAGCTTCGTGTGTCGGGCCTTTAATATTGTTTATGGTAAGGGAAATCCCTCGTACGGATATGTGCTTCACCCACTTGGCTCATTCATTATATTCGCAATTCGAATGAACCGTTCCTTCCTAGTCCTAGTATGTCTGTGGCCGTACGGTAATAGTTTGCTCTCTCACTTTGTAAACGTGGATTTCATTACCTAGTGGAACTCGTGAAGTTTTTTAAAATACTATTTCGTCATTTGCATGGAGTTTTAGTAAGTATTTATTTTAAAGTATGATTATGTACTGTATGATTTATTGACTCAACGCAGACAAATAGGCGGGGCGCTCTACTAGTTTTGAATAAACACCACAGAGTAGGTACTTTATAAACATCAAAAAATGCTTCCTTATCATTGATTGGGGACTCAGTGTTACCTACAATTCGTTTATTCCCAGTAGTTCTTTCTGTTGATCAGTTCTGTTAACTGAACTACTGGGATATTTTCTCTCTTTGATTGACTAAATACCTACTGCTTTTGTCTCTGTCTATTTATGTCATTTGGCGAAGGCTTGGGTTTGTTTGTCGTCGATCCGAACGAGTGTCGGTTTTTGGGCGCAGATCAAAGGATGTTTGCGGCAAGCGTTTGTCGACGTTTGACTATTAGAGCATCTAGGTACGTTTGTAATAGTCAGTGTTTTGCAAGCAAAGCAGCCACCGGATGTAGACATTTGTGAAAAAAGGAGTGCCTACGCCTGGTCTAATAAAGGACACTATTGTTTTTAGATGGTTACCAAGTATACCTACTTAATATATATATATATACAAATTTCCTTTCGCTCATCACTAGTAAAAAATTTGGTACCTACAAAATAAGTGAAATAAAATAAAAATATACCTATTACCTACCAGTAGGTACCTACCTAGGCGACCTGAAAACAGATAATTATTATCTATCAACTTGAATTTTATTGTCCCCTAGCACATAAAAAAACGCAATAAATAAAAAATACCTACCTTTGTGTAGATACATAGGTATACTTACATTAAACTCAAAAGTGGATTTACAGTTTAAGTTTTAGATGCTCTTTTTCTACAGGTAAAGTAAGTAGGTAGGTATCATGAAAATTATAACTAGATTCCAAATAGTACCTACCTAAGAAGGTAGATATATGGGCCAAGGTAGATCTTCTAATATATACTTATTCTAATTAATATTTTGAACTAGTCTACAGGTTCAAGAAATTATTTGAGTAATAAATTGACCAAGACGTGTCCAGAAACGCTATGTTAGGGCCGTAGTTGCCTCAAAACTTGACTAGTTATTATTGAAAATCGATCGAACCAATTTTCTTTGACATAGGAACTGTCTTAAATGCTACTCACTTGCTTAACTTTGTTTCATACTTCTAAGACTAAGTAGGTAGGTACTTAGGTTAAAAAGTGAGAGGGCTGTATGAGAGACATTTGTAGCTTCTTTGCAGTCTTATATTTCCTGGACGAGGGCTTCAAATCCAAAGTAGGTAGTTGAGGAAACCTCAAAATATTTGTCAAAGACCTATTTAACGATACCACCAAACCGATGAGATACCTCGATACGTTTTAAACTGAGCGAGAAATAAGGGTGTGACACACGGACAAACAGTTAAAAGGACATGACGAAACTAAGAGTTTCGTTTTCGCCATTTGGCTCCGTATCTAACCCTAAAAACCAATACCAATATTGTTCGACCAATATAAATAATTTTACTTATAAAGCTTTGTAGCTGACCAGCTAGTACCTAATCTGTTACAGATTATGGATCAATCAGCGGCTTCAAATAGTCTCGTTCGTTCTAATAATTCAGCAATCGACATGTCTGCTACTGAAATACAACAGCAGTATTACGAGGCAATGGGCGAAGCAGATTGGGAATTGTAAGAACTTTATAAAACTTGAATGTAAAACTAGGTTGCAAAAACACGGGCATGTGCCAAATGTGTGTTGTTCGCACGTGCATTTGACTAACACCTACTTAGTATCCATAAGATCTATTTACTGAGTATATATCTGAGGATGTCCATCACTGTAGTGAGCGTGTTTGTTTTCATGTTTTTTTATAAAACCTTAAGAACTTGGTTTGCCGAGTTCATAATCCCAAAAACAATAAAATCCATGGCATTTTCCGAGTAGGTACTAATCTAATGAGTACCATCGAATGAGTGGTCGAACCCACGACCTTTAGATCGGAAGGCGAGGTACAGCCCACTAGGCCAACACGGTTTCTATCTATGGTCTATGACTTAAACTCTATACGCGCACGGGTTTTTCAGTTTATAAAATTGCTTGTTTCCCTTAGGTATGAAAAGAAGCACAGAAAACACCTGTTGCAAAAAGTAGCTATAGCCATCTGTGGTCCTCCCACCAAAGAAGGGAACTTATTGCCAGTTTCGGATGACAATGAATTGGCTAACAACAAGGATTTGAAACTACAAGGATATGGTGTGAGAGAAGAAGAAACTTGCATGAGGGTTTTCAAAAAGATCTGCGAACAAGGTACTATTCAACCATCTTGAGAACTCCACTTCTGGACATAGGCCTCCCTTAAAGATACTCCATCATGGGCCACCTCAATCCACCGACTTTCCGCAACCTTTATGCTGTCATCTGTCCATTGTGTCGGAACCTTCCTGCAATGCTTCGTCCGGTTCTTGGTCGCAATTTGAGAACCTTTCTTCCTGCTACATGCCTTTAGTTTTACAGATTTATTTGTTTCGGACTTTATCACACAAAACGTTTTTTTTACTCTAAATTTACAACTCTTTTTAACCCCTTCTGTCGTCAGGTGTGAAACTTTGAACGTAATAAGTTATATCCAAAGTCCGCTGCGCGACCTTCAGTTTATGTTTAAAGCCAATAGTTAGCGAACTTAGTGACCAAGTCTCAGTGTCATATATCATCACTGGCATAACTGATTGTAGACTTTCGTCTTGAGGTTCTAAGTTAAAGATAAGTTCGTAGTTTCCCGAATGCTGCCTATCGATTCGAGTTGTATTTGTCGGCTGATTTCTTGTCGAAGTTGCACCTATACTGTTGAATCATCTGACCCAAATAAACTATAGTGGGCTCCAACTTCTAAGAAATAATTCCAGACATGATTTTTGGTTTTTCCCATGTTTATTCCGAGACTCACCTGTTGGGAGACGACAGCATGTTCATTTGGGTGATCATAGTGAGGCCTCTGAAGCAGCTCAGCCCACTTAGCATGAGCACCCAAGACAACGTTTTGTCTACGAAAGAGAAGACATAAACTATTTCTGTCGCCTATTCTGCCAAACAAGATAGAGAGAGCAAAAACAGTTTTTGCCTTCTCGGCGGTAGGTAACCTTCATGCTAAGCAGGCAGATGATCCGCGATTCGACCATGATGATTTTAAAAGTAGTAACCTATTAGCCGTATTTTAAATTTTATCGCCTGTCACTAGATATTAATTTCAATTTTGTGACAGATTTCTTAATTTTAACTGTTTTAGCTCAATACTCTCATAACGGCGAGAACGTGCTGATATCAATAGTGAGAGTTTTGTTAGTTACACCGAAAGAGGTCGGGCTCTTCAAAAAGACTCCGAAAGATCATTGGGACAATTTGGATACGAAGAAAGGGAAAGATGTCACTATTTGTGTGTTCCACGTATTTTGTGTTAGGCGATGTATCTCTGTGAAATCTGGGGGTGAGTATTAGAGTTAGTCTTACACTGCGATTCATTGTCGGAGGTTGAACTGAACAGTCCCCCATAATCTATATTCAGCATCCAGACACTGACTTCTGTCAAATTATTTTGTCTTTGAAATGCTTATAGTGTGAATTCACCGCACAGCATCTGTATTGTCGTCTAGGAAGCCCCGATCTTGACTAAGTATGAGTGTTATTGATATATAAAACGGCTCAAATAATGGCTGGGGGCACATTTGTGCCCCCAGCAAGATTCCACTTTTTTAGCTGCAATAATGCACACAAAAATACCTACAGGGCCTAACTTAGGTTTGAGTTCACCAACAAAATAAACGGGACAGTCAATTCTAACCATCGATTATGATGACAGGCTCCTTTGAAAACATGTGTCAAAAAGCTCTGATTAGGACCTAGCCACCCGTTATTGTGTCGGTGAATTCGGGCCTTGTTATAATATAAAGATTTTTAAATAGTTGATCAACTAATACTCTTTTTTAACATACAATAGACACATACCTATAGTCCTGACGCCACACTTCTCTGTGACGTGGGTATCAGAATCATTTGCCAGCGGGAATCGAACCCATACCTATTGCATCGCAGCCCACCGCACCATAAAGATTATCTGAAGACAAAACACTGTTAAGCTAAATAACCTTTACGTAAGAACTCCAACTTATTATCTTTGGGCTGTTACCAATTTCAGCCAAAAGTTGTCGCATCTACATTGACCACGATGGGAGAGTGTACCAGAACTGGCAGAAATACTTGGACGAGAACCTGTTGCCGAAGGGTATGATGGTTGTTCCTGAGAACGGCGAGTACAGAGGCTCTATCATAATCAGGGTACTTAAGGACTTTTTTATTTTACCCGCGACATAAGGTGCTCAATATATACGCTTGCTATAGATAGATAGATAGAAAACTCTTTATTGCACCACTAAAACGTAGTATACATAAGCGAACTCAATGCTATTATGACCAATTTTGCAATGTAAGTCGACGAAAAAAACGGTCGATTGAATGAACGCTGCTTTAAAGGTAAGAGCTACTTTTCATCGGCTAATTTTAATCCGGGTACCACATGGGGGAAACCGTGGGCAGTAGCTAGTAATGAATAAATACAGACTGTTGTCTGTATTATCTAAGACATACTCCGGACCCCATACTAGAAATCCCTGTGTCCTGGGTATATATTAATAATAATAAATATTTAGTTCAGGCAACAACACGAACAACGATATTAATATATAATGGTCGTAGCATATTTGTTTGACGACCTCTGTGGCGCAGTGGGCGAAGGCCCGCCATATACGCAAAAGGTGGCGGGTTCGATTCCCGCCGCGAGACAAATATTTGTATTATCTGCTAATATTTGTCTCTGGTCTGGGTGTTTCCTATGTGTTATTAGCATTTAAAAAAAATGTATATAACTAGTATATCAGTCATGTAGTTCCCATAATACAAGCTCTGCTTAGTTTGGGCACAGATATTAGGTTTGGGGCTCTATGATGCTATGTGAAAATGTGCACTATTATTTATCTATTTGTGTTGTAACCAGGAGATCATGAACGATGAGGATATGGATAAATGTGAAATGCCTAAAGTGAAACTTACGGTACAAAAATCACCGGCCATGGGTATTGGGGCTAGAGTGCTTCAAGCAACTGATATTACTTCTACAGGTAAGTACCTAATTTTAGGATATTATTATGACTATACCACGTGCTTTACTATTTCTGCTGACGTTTCGTTAACCGTTTAGAGGTCCTTCCTCATGAGCACCGATCGCAACGATCGTTGGACGGAGAATAGTAACGTACGTGGTATAGTCGTAATAATAACCTGAAATGATACCAAACCATGAAAAATCGTTACGTAGATGTGATAGTTTTATTTTCGATATACGAGGGTGGGTCAATATGTCCGTGACTTTTTTCGCCATAGCGACACGCACATTATGGACCCTTGCATTGTCCTGGTGGAAGAGCACTTTTTTCTTGGCCATATGAAGTAGTTTTTCTTTTAAGTCGTGGTCTAATAATTTGGCATAATATTCGCCATTAATCTTTCTACCCTTCTGGAAGTAATCGATGTGGATTATGCCACTTCCGTCCCAAAAACTGTCGCCATAACTTTGTTGGTTGACAGACACACTTTGGCCTTCTTCAGCGCCGATTCATCCTTGGAAACTCACTGTTTCAATTGCTCTTTGGTCTCCGGTGTATTGTGGTGGATCTATTTTTCGTCCACAGTTACGAAACGGCGCAAAAACTCATCCGGGTTACGGTTAAACAATGTCAAACACTCCTTCGAAGTTGTCACACGCATTCTTTTGTGGTCGATGGAGAGCAAGCGCGGCACGCATCTCGCAGATAGCTTTGTCATACCCAAATTTTCCTTTAAAATCGAAATAACCGAGCCATGAGATATGCCTATGTTCTTTACAATATCGCGCACTTTCAACCTCCGGTCGGCCAACACCATATCGTGGATTTTTAATTGTTTTTCGGGTATAGAGATCTCAACTGGGCGACCAGGACGTTCGCTATCAAATTCAAAAAACCACTTTTTTATCATTGAAATCGATGGTGCGGAGTCCCCCATAGTATTTATCAATATTATCATTTTTAGTTTACGTAATGCTTATTTTTCGCATAAAATTATGCTTAATGAGCACACGATATTCACACTTTTCCATTTCCTTGAAAAGTCCCGCGCTTTTATTTTTTCAAGGGTTACCATAGATAAACTAAACGATTAAAATAATTCAAACTTTGACAGTCATCCGTTCAAGGATGGTTGTTGACCATAGAGTATTTACTTTTTTACGAAAGAGGCGGAAAATTCAAAATGTCACGGACATAATGGCCCATCCTCGTATAAACTACTGCCGTGATTTTTTGATATAACCAAAAACAAAAAACACCAAACTTTACCTGTAGGATCCCCTACAGGTAAAGTTTGGTGTTCTGTCCTGTCATCGCCCAAAAGCTGGGCGATGGGGGATAGAGAAGTAGAGCTTCTTGTGAAAGAGCTCGTCCGGGAAGTACTACCACCTATAACAATTCGGGAACATCCATAAAGTACGTCACACGTTAAGGGGGGGAGGTGGTCGACGAAGTGTGACATTATGTGACAAGGGTTGTGAGGGGTCGTAAATTTCGTGATGTCACATTGCAAAATCTTATACATCTAAGTGTTAAAAACTATTTCCAGGAGTTAAATTACAAAATACGTGACGTCACACTAGGGAGAGGGGGCTCACAAATGTGAGCGACTGTGACAAGGATGGAGGAGGGGTCATAAAAAGTACTTTATGGATGACCCCTTCCTGCCGCCAAGCAGTAATTCTCGCATTGCTGTGTTCCGGTTTCCGGTTGAAGGGAAAATAACAGGCACATGAGACTTTTCACTCGTGTCGTCTCAGGGTCGGTAACGCGCGATATCTCTGGCGTTGCAAGCGTCAATAAGATATTATAACCGCTTACGAACAGGTGGGCCGTATGTCACTTTAGTTGCTTAAAACAATCCCTCGGCCGACACGAATCACTCCTAGTTATTTTCCACTACACGTAAATTTTATCTAGACACGCGGACGATAGACAATGATGACGAAACTATTAAGGCGTCCATCACCGGCGACAAGCAAAAGCAACAGGCTACTGGTTCCTTTAATTTTCTTTGAATTTGTATGATGATTCATAGAAAGTGTATAGGAACCAGTAGTGTCGAGCCTATTGCCAATGGGGTTGCGATAAGAGGAAGGTTACGCTTTTCTTCCTGAGTATTAATATCTTGAGTAAGCGTAGGCCACGTATTGGATTCGTCTTGCAACCAATTAGGCCCGTGAAATCATAAAGAATTATCTATAAACATTGCGGGAAGCATGCCTCGGGAAGCCGAGTCAGCAGGATTATCGGTACGGTACGTGTCGCCGGGTACGGACTCAAGCCTTAGGGCTTTTGATTTCGCCACCTGGCTTCGAAAACCTAAACAGCTATTGGCTTTCCCCTCTATTCACCTCCGATTTCTACTCAGCCCAGTTATGATAACATAGTTTCGTATTAATATGCTCATAATTATTATTTATTGTACACACAAATAAACACATACAAAAGGCAGAATTAAATGACATGTACAAAGGCGAGCTTAAAACTAAAAATAGTTTCCAGAAAACCTTAAGCTAGACAGAGGTAATTATAGAGGTTGGATCGTGTACAGAAAATAATAATGCAATTTTTTTGTAGCTTTAAGTAAATTAAGTTACTTAAAGCTATAAAACATAACATATTATCTGTTTTAGTACGCGAAATACAGAGAGTCACCTTCTGGCTTGGAGCTGTTCCAGTTAACAACATCCGTACTCTTCCTTGGTATCGGAGTGATGTCAAATGCCACGGCTAAAGAGATCGTGCAAGACGCCCAAGCTACGACCATTAATGAGGCGAGAGACGCGTTATCTAGTAACGCTAAAAGGTATCTTACTTTTTACAAAACAAATATAGGTATCCCCCGTGCGTGAGTGTTTCCGCAACACTAAAACCGTCCAACTTTAAAAAAAGTATCCTTCAGAACAGGGAACGCCTTAGCAATGCCCCAGATGTTGCAGACTGTTCATTTCGCCATAAGTAAATTGTATTTTCTATTTGCAGAAAAGCATTTGACAAAGTGACTGCAGAGAATCGAAGAACCCTCGGCACAATAAACGGCAACGCTGAAACCATAAAAGCCCTCAAAGTCATCACGAACAAAGACGACTTCTTCGCAAAACTAGGGCGAATTAACAAAGATATGAACAAGAATAAGGTGAGAGTATCTTTGACTTCCGACGGAAAAACTTTGATAAATAACAAACATGAAGTGAGCCTCTCCAAACTGTACGGAATGGGAAAAGGAGGTAGGAACAAGTTGTTTTCCAAACTCGGACCAGCTGATACTTCGACTAAAAACGCGCCAACTAAGCTTTACGTATCCACTTATGGTGGTAGCTCGTCAACCTTTATAGCTGAAGGTCTCAAAATCACAATAAATGCTGAAGAAGTCATAAAAATATCGCGATTCCTCTTCGAACTGTGTAAAGCAGACCAAGAGTTCGTAGCAGAAATATTATCGCATTTGAGTGCTGAAATTCATGATGCTTTTCTACTAATCTGTGTCGACGTCGTATATTCTCTGATTCCTGGTGATTCTCACTATAAAACGCGCGTGGTATATTTCGTTTTCGACTACATAAAATCGAATATAAGCGAATGTGACTATGAAAATGATCAAGCTCTTGTTATAATACTGAAGAGTTGGGTAAAGAACGGTAGGGTGGATAAAGATGTTATTTTGATGCTCAAAGATAGATTCATAAAGAACTTTCCCCTTCAAGCGAAGATTGGAGCTTTTCATAACGATCCTCAAAACTACGATTACATTCACGAATTCCGGAAACGTTATAAGAAGTTTATGACATTGCGTGCTGGAAAGGAGATATCGATCGGATGCCACATAATGGTAGTGAAAGCTGCAACGGTGGAAAAGTTACTTGAATGTATGGAAGATTATACACAAGAACAATGCGATTCACTTCTGGAGTTCACGTTTAAAATTATTGATTTGTTGACTGAAGAGGAAATTTACACTATGAGCTTGATAAATCCGGACGATGATATTATAATAAGAGTTGTTGATTACCTGTTCAATGAGACAGCGATCACTTACCTGATAAAAATGGATGAATTTAAGTTACGGAGGAAGCTGCAGTCGACTTAAAGATCGAATTACTTAATTGGAGATCGCTACAAAAAGTTAGGCATCACAAAATCTGTATTTCGTGTAATGGAATATTATTCGAGTAAGTGCGTACGTCCCATCCTGAACAATGGACAAAATGCTTACTGCATGTATAAAGGGTATTTTAGGCACCATGGTCCAAAACGAGCAGGGCAAGGGAGCCACAGAAATAGCCTTAGCTATATTAAAAATATTTTTAAAAATGAGGTCTTTTATCTGTATTTTGCAGCATCGTTAAACTAAGTATTATGACTTTCTTAGCTCCAGTCATTGTATTTCTAGCTATATACATATATTACCGTATTTTTTCCTACATATTACATGTATCATATTATGTATTTTATCAAATATATATTTAATAGTACTATTAATTTATATTGCAGTTACACCACCTCTCTTCACATACAATCCAAAGGTTGCCTGGAAGAGATCGCTCTTAGCGATATGGCCGCCCATTGTATCACCACAACCTAGTTTTAAGACTCTTTGTAAAGTGTTTCAGCCCACATAGCATGAGCACTATTTCTGTCGCCTATTCTGTAAAACAAAAGAAAGGGACAAAATATATTTTGTCTTTTTTCGGCGGTAGCCAAAATCGTTGTCTTGGGTCTTCATGCTTAGCAGGCTTGTGTATGCAATAATGAGTTATCTATCTATTTATCTAACTATATAAAACCGTAGAACACACATGGTTAATTTGGGTCGGCCACAGGCCGTCGCCTTACTCGTTTTGGACCATGGTGCCTGTATAACTGAATTATCCTGTATACATGCAGTAAGCATTTGTACGAGGGGTAAACACTGACGAGCGCCAACTTTGACAAGTTTTTGCCTGCTGGGTTATTGCCAGTGACGAAGTTCCGCACAATCACTTGCCTTTAGTGTACAAAAACACACAACATGTATACAGGGTACGAGGGGTAAACACTGACGAGCGCCAACTTTGACAAGTTTTTGCCTGCTGGGTTATCGCCAGTGACAAAGTTCCGTACAACCGCGTACCTTTAGTGTGCAAAAACCACACTTGTGTACCAATGTAGAATGAGACAAAACATGTAGCTATCATATTTTCCTATAGAAAGGACCTTACTATAACGCATCCGTCCGAAAAAGAGTTCGTAAAGATTGTATGCTAGGTATAACTGATGCGTCCCTTGAAGGTAGACTAAACGGATTCTATAGTAGGGTCTGTAATATAACAGGCACAAAACTTTTCACCTTTTCATGATATCATAATAATAGTAATACGTGTCTATAGGTCAAAGTCAAAGTCAACCTTCATTTATTCATTAAAATCATAAGGATCACTTTGAAACGTCGGTTTTATCTACTGCCTGTTCGTCCGCGACCAAGCCAGGAAAGAAAGGCAAGAAAACAATGCTGGTTATTCTTTTTAATAATCCTTTTACAAAACAAAAAGTTGGAGCGTTTTCGATCCCAAGAGTTTTTATCATCTAAATAATCAGATAGTTTAGAGTATGCCTTTTTATAAAGTATTTTTAATTACGTTTTTAAATTTGTTAATTGTCAATTTTTGTATATACCTTGGGAGTTTGTTATATAGGCCCTTTGAGTCTACAAGTGGCAATATATGGCAGAAGCAATAATTAGTACCTAGGTGATTTGTAAACCCATATTCAAAATAATAAAATACCTTTTTGGGAATCCGGTATATTTGTATAATGTGTAAGTAATTGTGTGTTGTTAATTATGTAGTTGGTTTCAATAATCGTTAATAGATAAAATACGCCTATTGACACCTGCAACGCCTCCTAGTGTTACATAATGTCAAATAGTAAGTAAACCTGGTTTAAGTTAAACTCATGCCCGGCCCGCCTGCGGAATATTTTGGTACAAGCCAGCCCGTGCTTCGAAAAAGTTCTGATTTGATTTGTAAATCGTATGACATGCGATTATCAGTTGTTTTTAACCCACGTTTTTTCTTAAGCACTTTTTTTTAATGTATATTGAATGATAGATTCGGTTCTTTACTATTTTTTTTAATTATTGTTTTATTTTTTTGTTTGTGTAACTTTACCTACCTACTTACCTAGCCATGTATGTTGCGCTCACTGCATCTAAAATGCATCTTAGTACCTACTTGGTATAATGTGAATAAGCTATAAGCTAGAATTTCTATAAGAATAATGTGATTTCTCAGTAAGCGATTTACGTTGTAAATCTTATGAGAAATAAATGATCTTAAACCCTATTAAGTGACGATAACTTACCATCTGGGTATACGCCATTTGCATGAAGAAACAGTTACCCATCCGTATAGACGTTCAACACGATTTTTTTTGGGATTTTATCATCTACTTACTAACTTAGACTTCGAAATATAAATATTATAATGCTACTAAACAGAGCATGTATTATGGGAACTACATTACTGATATAAGACTTATAAACTTTTTTTTTTGTGATTTTACCTTCTACTTACTAACGTAGACTTCGAAATAAAAATATTAATATGTGACCATTTCGTATTTTATTGGTGGATAAACTAAAAAGACTACTGAGACAGTTCTCTCAAAACGTTATTTTTTTCGCCTTCCTCTTGCAATAGCGGTGGATTATGCTCGAAGAATTTCGCAATGAAATACCTGGTGGAAAAAAACTACTTAGTTGTACTTTGTAAGTTCTACCTATTAATAGCAATCGAAAACAATTTTTGAAAGGTGGATGAAAAAAAATTTGCTGGACATTTTTCACAAAGCATTATCTAGCCTCAAACTAAGCAGAGCTTGTATTATAGGAACTACATGACTGATATACAAGTTATATACTTTTTTTGTAAATACATACATATTATACATAGAAAACACCCAGACCCGAGACAAACACTAGCTAATCGTACAAACATTTGTCCCGCAGCGGGAATCGAACCCGCAACTTTCTGCGTCTTATTGTACACCTTAAACAAATTACAAAATAACAAAATCTTATTATAAAGAAGTACAATGGGCAATCTTATCGCTTAGAAGCGATCTCTTCCAGACAACCTTTGGATGGAGAGGATAATAAGAGATTGTGAGGGTAGCGGGGGTGTACATAAAATCATAATAAAATAATAATAACAACACCATACTTAATATATCTAGGTATAATAAATATTTTAATATACATACCTACATATATGTATATATAAATACACATACACAAAGAGCAAGACAAGACTGCGAAATTAAAAGTTTCGGCAAAACGACATTACCATTATGAATCCAATAGGTAATAAATAGGTAAAGTTGTAGATAGTAAATAGTAGGTACCAGACAAGTATCTCGACAGTGACTAGTAGGCAGGCGGCAGCGGTTTCCCAGGCCACCCGCGTCGGCTCAGTGGAGCCTCGCAGCGCCGCGGCTAGCATGGCGTCGCCTGCGTCTGAGGCGGCCTCCAATGCTGCGACGAGGAGTGCCGGCGCAGCCAGCCACCGCGCGCCACGACGCCACCAGGATTGCTGGAATTGCGAAAACAAAATGTTTAAAGTACATATGTTTCTCGAAAAAAATATGTCGGTAGGTGCGCGTTAACATCGTGAGGAAACCGGCATGCCCTAGAACAAAAAAATCAAAGGCATGTGCCATCGGTGCCAGCGATGAGCTTGCAACCTGTCCCGTGGAATGCTTTCTACTCGCAAAACGCGGGCATGCGCCAAATGCAACGTTTGTGCCTCTGACCTTTAAGGATCCAGGTAGGGTATCCTCAAAGACCTACGCACTGAGTACGTATTAAAGGATGCCTATCATGGAGAATAGTATTGAGCTTGTTTGTTTTGTTTGTTCATTTCATGAGACAGTGAATTTGTTTATTCAACGACAGGATTTTTTTTAACCACGTCGTCGGGGGATATTGAAATATTTTAATTTGCGAAAATGTGTGCAATACAAGCTGTTATAAAATAATGTTGTGTCCTCCATAATAATATTCTACTTTAAAAGCATGCAAAATTGTCTGGGGTTTCCGCCTCATTACTCATTCATCTTCACATACTACGGAGAGATGCGTCCATGACGCTCTTTTATATGAGTCGAGAGAATATGTAGTTATAATGTAGTGCTAGTTTTAGGTTCGTTGTACATATACATATAATGATAAAAGGGATTTATTTTTACCTTAGACATGACGGCGATAAGGAGGAGGAGGGAACTGGTAGCGGTAATAAAAGCACTTAGTTTTCCGTAACCCATGACGAGGCGAATCGTTGGTTTCGTTATTCTGAAAATATAATACAAAATTGATTCATAATTCTCATTGAGTTATCCCATAGACTTAGAAATTTTGGTCATTACCTTTTGCCCTATTAAAACAATGATGTGTAATGTGACCGTTGATTCTAATCAGCGTATCAACCAGGGTCTGTTTTAAGGTAACATTGCAAATCATAATAAATTGTGTTCCTAAATTTTGGTAATTTTAATTTTTCTCATTAGGTATACCTACATTAATTTTTGAACTGTCTATAACGCGCGTGTAATGCCTCTGGTGTTGCAATCGTCCTTATGTGACGAAGAACGGGTAGCTGTCTCCTTGCCACCGCTCGCACCGGTGCCACTAACCTGGCACGCCCAAAGATCAGAGCGGCGAGGCCAATTCCATCTCACGACCATCAAGCGTGGTCGCGAAGTAAAACGGTGCTCATGAAGAAAGACCTCTAACCGGTCAACAAAATGTCAGCAGGAGAATAGTAAAGTACGTAGTATAGTTGTAATAATATTCTAAAACTGCAAGGCATATTTGCTCATAGATAGATATCGGCCATTTGTATTTACCCCATTTACATCGATGTGGAGCGTGTAGATTCATTGTACTAACCGCCTAGCAAAACTGACGTTATTCAGCTTCTGGGCGACATGCTCGTCGTCCAACTCCAGTTCCACGGGCTGAGAGGCGAAGGCGCAAGCGGACATGGATACCCCGAGTAGAGCCACTAGGAGCGCGCGAAGCTTCATCCGAACGCCTTCAGAGTTCTCTGCGCTGGCATCGTTGATCTAAGGGATATTAGATGGATATTTGACGACCTCAATGGTGCGGTGGGCGGTTGGCTGAGATGCAAGATGTTTCGGGCTCGGTGTCCGCTGCGGGACAGTGCCGTCTCATTTCTAATACACTCTATATTTTGTATTCATTGAACAAAATATAGAGTATAATTTCGATATTGAAATATGATTCGATAAAGATTGAAGAAATTAATAATTAATAATCAAAGAACAGGTGCTGCCTACAGTTACGAAGCGGTTTGCAGTTTGCTGTCTGCGGTCGTGTTCCGAATCAAATACATTTAGCTTGAGCATCAATACTTGGTCAAGACGACATTTTTGTTAACGGAAGAGAAGACAAAAAAATATCAGGTATACCAGTTTGAGATATTGTGGCCCCGAGCAGAGCCTAATATGTGACTAATGGTGGAAGAACCAGTAGGCTCTTTTCATGCACGTGTTTTATGTGTTCTAATTTTTCGTTCTAGGATTTCTGTCTATATCCTCACATTTGTTTACCTTTAAAGTTTTATAAAACTAGGATAAAACACTTACTGCTTTCGCGTGATTCTCATGCTTCAGTCGGAGTTGGTTCAACAGAGTGGTGCTTTCGGTTTCCATGTTGAATTTAGTTTAGATACGTGAAACACATTTTAATGGAACGAGTAGGTAGATACCATGAGCATCACACGAAATACTTTACACAAAATTAGTTTGTTTCACATTGTACGGTGATGTTTTCGTGGCCGGAAGAATGACATTACCTAATACTTATTTTTATTGTTGTCAAAAGTACTTATTTTTTATTTCTAGCCGAAATCCGTGAAGGTCCAATGATTTTTTTAAAAACCTTCTTCGTATGTAGCTACATAAAAACGATAATTTTGTTAGAAGAGGGTAAGATAGTGAGGAAAAAGCAGCTTGTAGCAATAAAACCTATCTAAGTAGACTAAGTAAAATGTTGGAAGACAAACAAATGGATTGTTAAAACTGCATTGCAAACTAATAAGCCGTTTCAAAGAAAAAAAAATAGAAAAAACAATTAACCTCAAGGAAAACGCATGTAAAAAGGTTTGTGGTCCGTTCTAGGCAACAATCATTTTATCTAAATAGCCACCGGTTTCGTGCGCTTGATTGAAATTTTCTTCTTTGTGGTAGGTATTGAGATTGCGGTAAAAAAATACCTAATCCTGTATACGTTTTATGGCCACAAATCACTACATCGTCTACATGACGATTAAATGATTCTTGTATGATTTCAAGAGATGTTCACGCCAGAATTATTAATAGCACTACTGAAGTTTCTAGACAACACAACTACATAGTTGTGCCACAACTTGACACAACTATGAACTATACTATCCTTACCTAGAAATGTTCCATATGTTTATTTCCCCTGTCTTAATGGTCATAATAAAACCTAACCTATCCGAGTCGCATCTGCTTAGAAAGGTTTTTTTGGATGTGCTAAGTTGTGTCTAATGGAACTACTATTTGGGATGGATACTAGTTGTACATACCGGTTGGTCCGTGAGGAACTCGCTTCAAACAAACATACGGCCCATCTGTTGGTAAGCGATTACCGTAACTTATGGACGCTTGCATCAACAGAGGTATTACTCGCCTGTTACCGACTTTAAAAGGAAAAGTCTCAATTTCACCGGCACCCTTCAAACCGGAACACAGACAGCAATGCGAGCATTGCTGCTTGGCGGCAGAAATGTATGGTGTTAGTACTTCCCCAGACGAGTTCTTTCAAAAGTAGCTCTACTACTGTATGGATAGAATACACGTTGCACTTTTAATTTGGGTTACAGAATCCATAATAGTACCTACTGGTTTGATTACCAATATGGAACAAATGTTTTTCATACAAGTTTCTCAGTTATACCAAAGTATACTTTAGTTCCTACTTAATAGCGAATAGATGTTTAAAGATACACAAGCTATTATTTTGATGTTTAATTCACAAGTCACAGATACATAGAAATCGTTGAAACACACAAAACTCTTGCAGCCCTTCGAATGTCAGAACAAGAATGATAAATAACTTTTGGCCTAGTTGCGCAATGTTCTTTAGGTTGGTGTTGAGAGCCAGTATGAGGAAAAAGGAGAGGATTTTCACTAGGATTGTCAGCAGATGAGCGGCTAGACTGGGCAGGAATAATGCTGGGTTCTCCTGAAAACAGGAAGACATTAGTCTTAGGTCATAAATATGTATTTACGACGTGAGATACAACATACTTTTTTGTTACGTGGAATGCAAAACATGGGCATGTACCACAAATATTATTTGGATGTGACTCTGACTACCCCCTACTTGGTATCCTTAAGGATAAGGATAACAGTTGTGATTATGTTTTTTTAGTTTACTAGTAGGTGCTTAGTATGTATTCGGCACAAGTAACTACTCCAGGACTTGGAATATGCAGGAGTGGGAAAAAAACAAACAGTCTAGATAAAACGGTTGGGTTACCGTTTCCCCCGATTTTCGGCCCCATCGGGGGACAACGAGATTTTTTCATCCATCGATTCCATACATTTTATAATGTATGGAATCGATGGATGGCTCGATATAACAGACGATGGGTTTTAGAACCTTTACATTCTGAAAATTCCAGCAATAATCATGTGCCGAACTCCGATACAAAACCACTCAAATGTCCATCTATTAGTGAAGACAATGCTAATACATGTGAGGCACTGGTGGAAAGTAAGCCCTATAGCAATAGATATATCCTACTTACAGTGAAACACCCAACCAGGACGCAAGCGTACCGTACCACTCCCATCGATGTAGCTATCATCTGTAGATCATGATATACCATGGATTCGGATTCATTATAATCACCTTGTAACTGTCCTAGGTGTTTCCTGAGGTGATTTACATCTAGAATCTGTGAAGAAATAGTTTAAACTCACTCTAGTATATCTCACAGAACCGATAACAGCTGGGAAAGAAAGGAAATGGGTACCACGAACAAAGAGTAGGATGGGGAGCCTCCATCCGATGGACCGAAGTTGTCTTAAAGGTTTTGGTCGGTTGAAAGACCTTTAAGATATTTGGCACTTTTGCTGGCTTAAACTAGCTATTTATGACATGAGCCTCTTTTGAATTTTTAAATCCATACAAAGAAGTGTTCCAGAAGTATTATATCACGAAAGAGGGTTAAGTAGCCTAACCCCTTTAAGGTGACTTCCCACGGTACGCTAAAACCATGGTTTCACGTAACATTGCCGACGACCACGCCCAACCACGCACCACACCGAGGCTCTTCCCACGGCGCGTAACTTAACTGATAGAGGTTTCAAGATTGAACTTATCTAGTTAATCCGAAGCACCACTATGGATACGTCCACTGACGCCTCCTCCCAAGGTGCGCTGCCGACTCGTGCGGGGTAATCAGTAAAATTACAGACCGTGGGAAGACACCTTTACAGGAGTCAAAGTGTAAATAACCACTTAGGAGAACTTACAATGCCAATTGCAGCAGAACAGTAGGTAAGAAAAAAGCTTAAAGCAAAGGTAGGACGCTGGCAGAACAACCTAGTCTCTGCTAAGTGAGGCTTGATCATGGGGGTGATTAGCCAGTTGAATGGTAGTTTCATCTGGCAATAAAAAATGTAAGGGCAACATGAAACACAAATATCTTGGATCCATTGATCGATCAATGGATCTTGCCTGAAAGTATTTGCATTAAACTGTAAAAATTCAGAAAAATATACAAAAAAGCTTGTCTTATCTTTTCTTGTAGATTATTTTTTTTAATCTGTTTGCTTGTTGTCACAATTCTGCCAACTACATAAACTTTTGCGGGCGTACTTAATAGGGATGTTCACGCAGTCACAAGCTTTATTGAAAAAAATAAGTCAACTTTTTTTTAATGTAACAATTTATGACTATTAGAGACCCGATCAAACTGCCGCGGAAGCGAACTTTGACAAGCATTTCCCTTTGATTGCCACCGCCATCGCGTCGGTTCGACGGTTCCTCTAGGTAATATATGGGGTAAGGAGATCCAAAGATCTTGAACTCCACTACGCTCGAAGCTAGGGAGGTCCTCATTCTACATATAAGTATGTATGTAAGTTGACTACCTTTTCCACATTCAGACTCACGTCATAATATCACTCAACGACTTAAAAACGTTTCTAGTTTATAAAAAAAAAGAAGTTCCGTTGAGTATCAAAAGTCAAATATGTTTTAGGTCATTTAAATCACAAGCGTTTTAAGAAGCGCAGTCCAATATGCGTTAAAGCCTGGCTAGATAGCCAGCCAGCCTAAATCCGCTTAGTTGCACAGAAGCTTCCTGGGATCTTCGCAGGCTTCGTGGAGTGACCTCGGGTTGTTAAGGATTTGTTCACATTGAGTTGCTACGCCCGCGCATTCCAGGTTTACGTGGGCAGCTGATTATTCTGTTAGACAACCTCTGCATCTCTGCAGCTTGAATTTTTGGTAGCTCCAAAGTGGTAGCTACCGATAGCCGAAGCGTGAAGTTAAACAATTACTTCACGCTTAGGTTTTCTTTCACGCTAACGTCACGGAAAATTCCATACAATTAAATATTTCTCAGGTGAAAAATGGCTGGTGTCTAGAGGGCATAAAACCTTTTTAAACAGGTATTTCACCCTATTTGCCCCCCTGGGCAAATAGGGTGAAATAAAAATATATAGGTCATATATTATATAATATAAAAACCATTCCATTTTATTCCTGAAAAAATAACAATAAATCACGCGACAATCGAATTCTATCTATGTTATCTATACCACAGATATTATAATACTATACTCCAAACTCAGTTTACATGAAGAAATTATTAACAATTCGGGTATTGACACACACACATACGTATATGCATAAGGTGCCGATTTGTCCAACTAGACTCGGGAGATTTATTGATCTCTTCGCTCGCACCATCAATTAATATTATCTCAATATTCACCTTGACAAAAACCTACCAATGCTAACTCATCAGAATTTAACAATAACACAATGTAAAAGCAATGCGTACCTACGTGAGTCTTACTGAGACGAATTACTGTTGATTCAACAAAATTATATCGTAATATGTTACCTATATACGTGCAAATGTTACAATAATATGAGCAGAAATTGTATGCAATCACTGATATTTAGTGCTACACGTTACAGTTTACACTATGGAAGTCTGCAGCACGCAATAGTCTTTTCAATTAACTATTAATATTTTCTTTGTGAATTTGCACCGTGAAAGGCTGATAAGAGGTTTGTCGCTACAAAACAAAAGAGCTTCTGTGAATCAAATTTCGACGATTACAACCTTATTGATCTATGGGAAGTTACAACTGTAAGTATTTATAATCTTGATTTAAATAAATATGATTAATATAACATTCAAAATCTTACTCCCTAATTACATTAGCAAAATGTCTATGGAAACGAGACAATGGCGTTTATGTATTGCTTAGCAATGTCGAAAACTTCTAAAACTGAAATGGGAAAGTTCGAGAAGCGTCCTCTTTTCGAGTTTTATAAGTTATGGTCATTACTAAGCCTTTTGGAACTTTTGGCTACTTTTAATTTAATAATTAAAAGCACCTAGTATGTTAGTATGTACAAGTACCTACTAGGTAATAGATACCCACTTACCTAATATGTTAGCAGTTGTAGCTTATTTACGTATTTATTTAAAGGAACGCTGACAGCTTATGTATCTACAAGTTTGTCCTTACGATAGGGATTAGTTCTGATACCCTTGATCAGATTACAGTTTAATTTCTCTGGTTCTGCCATAATTGCCTGTTCGGTATCCCTATAGTCACAATAATTTGGACTGGTCGATTGGTTAGCATTGATTAGACAGTATTTAAAGATAATGCAGCTGGCATTAAAAGCAACTGGTCATATCTCAATTTAACCGACTTCAAAAAGGAGGTGTTTGTCAATTCGGTCGTATTTATTTTTATTGTTTATCGTGTGTTTATAACATCATATCTTCACCAATTGTTACGGACGATTATTCAAGGTCCATATAAATTTTATGAAGAAATCTCACACTTATGTGTAAAAAAATTAATGATGAAATTATTAAATCTTTTTCCCGTTATTTAAAGTAGTTTTTTTTACATTTAATGTATTTTTAATTACTTTTTCCGTGGTTATAATAAACGAGCGGGGATCCTTCAAAACACCTTAAAATTACCTTCAATATCAAATATAGTATCGTTTGTTTTTGCCATAACCTATAGTGTTCCACTGCTGGTCAAAGGCTCAAATTACTTCCATCTGCCGCTATCCATGGCAGGCTCCCACCTAAACCTAACATTAAATAATACTTCGGTCAAGTGAAGAAGGAAGGAGAAAGAAGCAGAGGGTGCCGATTTTGTTGATATTAGATATTATCTGCAAAAGGCAAAGTAAGCAAATAACAAGAAAAAAAAAATACCAACTTTTCGCGATCATCTGAACACTGTTTAACTAAGCAGGAATCATACTTTTTGTATTGAAACTCTGTAAAGGCGTACAATAATGTGTCATTATTGGCCACCTACCATTGTCATTGTGACATTGCCCTCATTATTTGTTGTCGTAATATAACGTTGTCTACGTATGGTTCGCTTTGTTAAATAAAAGTCAATTTTGCAGGTGTTCAAACTATTATTATATTATTAACTATTCTACGGTAATACACATTTGCATTTCATTACTCAATACCTAAATATATGCTGTAGATATACATTGTATGAACTCTATCTGATTAATCAGCCCCCCCAGTAATTCACCCCTTCTGGGTATATATGCCTCCTGTCTAGCACGCCACTATCTCTGGTTCTGTGCCAATCAATATCATCTGACCACTTGGCTGGTGATTAGCTTGCTAATCTATAACCCTGGGTGTGGTCACAAATCGATGACTCCGTCTATCTAACATGCTCCCGCCTTGCCAAGCTAGTATGAGCTCTACTTTGCAGGAATGCTCCCCCAGGAAATGTAAAAGCAAATTACCTAGATTTGTATACTGTAACCTTACCTACTAAAATACAATTAACGATATTAGGCGGCCTGTAAATTAATTCCTGGCTGTTTTCCACAACACTTGCTTTACCTATTTTCACTTTACCTTATCGGAAATTACTACTTTGCAGCCTCCGTAGAATAAACAAAATGCATTTTTGTGTCACTTCAAGCCGAGGCTATGAGCCGTACCTACACTACTTTGGTACTTTGTGACAATATCTACTACTTGTTTTCAGCGATGTCAATGGCTAGTAATGAGTGAGCAATACCCATTGCTGTGTGAAGAGGCATCTGATGAGGATAAGTTCAGTTCTCGCTTTCAGCGCCGACGCCCGACGACCCTGAGAGGGCGCGCCAAGTACCACGTGAAGGGTGCTGCAGCTATTATGAAACGTTGGCCAGGTGATGATTTTACTTTAATTAACAAGCCGAAATCTCAATCTCTTTCTTTCTACATCTCACTCTCTCAAAAATGTTCTGCTATGTGTGTTATATTTTAAAACTTAAGTAGAAGTCCACTGATATCTTGGGCTTCCTCCATGCACAATTCCGCAATCTTTAAGATGTTATCGGTCGATTGACTGCGTCGTCTTATTCGTAGTCACTAACACTTAACTTGGAGATAACTCACGATACCTATCCAAACATAAACGTTTAATAAGGTGTAACAACTGGAATTATAGCGCGGCTCCTCGATTAAAGTTTTTTTTTATTGGACTTGACTACATTTTGCATAGTAATAAGCATTTCGCATAGACCATATCGCTTGTGAGCTGTCTTATTTAATTTATTTATTTTCAGAACACTGGACATCTTTGCTGATCTACTGGTGGGTCGGTCTCGGTATGATTGCTATAACCAGTTTCATTATTTACAATTCCCTATTTTCAATGGCTGTGTTACAATCACCGAGCACAAAATACGCCAGTTTTAAAACCAATACATACAAAACTAAATCATCATCTCCTGCCGTTTTTATGCATGTGTTTGTGGATGACAATGAACAAGAAGATTTAAATACATACCTACCGTACATAGAAGTATTTGCAAATAAATATAAAGATTTTTCCTATAATTTGATTATAGTCGCAAACGATACGAGTGAAGGAACAACCATTTTAACGGATGAAATCAATAATAAGATTGCTCTAAATTCGCTTTGGTCTAACGATGTGAATTACGGCAATATAGTACCAAGTAACAGTTACGTAAACGTAAAATATGTTAACTTATCAAAATACTTGAATGATTCTCCGATACAGAAGCATTGGAGAAACTTGCCACATCAATTCATTCGATTTCTGGTGCGTGCTGTATCAGTTTGGGATAAAGGAGGAATCGCCATAAACCCTATAATACTGACACCAAATTCTCCACACCCTTCTTACCTAGAAAAATTTGTATCAATTATCAAAAATTTCAAAATAATCAAACCAAAGAAGGACCCTGAAGAGCAGAAATTACCCATTCGAAAACATAACAAAATATCAGCAAACGTTAATAATATTCGTGATATTATTAATGCTTTGGAAGATGGGAAGAGGTCAGACTATCCTGATCAAGAAATACTTCATGCAGCAGAGTCTAGGAATATTCTTATAGAAACTGATAAGGAGAACCGACTTTCATCCGCTGTAGGACAGGAAATTACTACAGAAAAACATACAAACTCCCACAAAACATACAATTTCTTTGATTCCACGAGCACTTTAGACGATGAAGAAATTACAAACAAGTTAGATAAAAGTGAAAACTCTTCCAATATTTTTCCATTATTTTGGGATTATCTCTTTCACAATAGAGCTAAGAGTGTAAACAATACATCACATTCTGTGAGAAAGCGCAAGAGTCTTAATATGCATGAAGTGCCTAAAGATGCGGATAACAAAGATATACAGATGAGAAACTTTTGGAATGATATCAAAAGCTCCGACAACTACAAGCCAATGATAGTAAGTGCTAAAGGAATACCGAATAAAATGGCCACAATCACACACAATACTAAATCAACTTATCGAGACGATGACAAGCTGTTTGAGCTAACAATCGATTTGAAAGGTAACATAATCGCAACTGAAACACTTTGCCATGCATTCATTGGAAATGTGTTCAGCAATGCCATTCATCATGATGTATCTGAGAGTTTGACAGATTTCATAATCAAGGAACTTTCTATTTTTTGTAAGGGACTTTTAACATCGTGCATGGGCATCGATGTTATTTTAGTTTAGCTCTTATTTTAGTTTTGTACAGTATTTAATTGTTTTGTCCCGGATCTCTTATTCGAATAAAGTTTTTTATTGTTATGTTTTTTGGGTGGTTTCTCTGAAAATCTTTCTCATTATAATTCATATAGAGATAACTAACTAAAAATATTGACAAAATATTTAAAATTTTAAGTTTAGGTGTATACACAGCGAGTGATTTGATTAATATAAAAAAACGACCAAGCGTTGTCGGGCCACGCGCTGTGTAGGGTTCCGTACTTGCCCGTCACAATTTGCGTACTTAGAAGGGGTTTGGTTTTACACAACTAACAATTTTAATCGAAGCAATTTTCAATGGAATCTTGTAGAGATGGGGAGGAGGGGCACTTGGAAGTTGGGAGCACTCTAAAGCTTAATATTTCGCATGGCGAAACTATAAGGGTTCCTTGTTGATTACAGAACCCTATAAAAATATTTTAAGTAAATGATTGCTTTTCGTAGATGTTATGTTCATGAACATAGTAAGATAAAATAAAGCCCATCTAGACATCTAACAGGAGCCGTGTTGGCCTAGTGGGATGTACCTTGACTTCCAATCTGAAGGTCCTGGCCGCCGCCCACCAATAAAATTTTGCTTGGTGAACAAAATGTATGTGTTCATAACGGAAAATATCATGAGGACACTGGAACCCTAGATCCGAAAGATCGAAGCAAGCAAAGATCGATAAGTGTTTTAAGAAATCCCATCGCTGCTTTCTTAAAACACTTATCGATGGCTGTATTCTGTTACGTGAAATGTTAACTACTATGCAAAAAAAGGCATGTGCGTGCTTCTGACTATCCCATATTTCAAGGATCTGCATACTAAGTATGGATATGAAGATGACCATCATAGGGACATCTTCAGATCCAGTCGTATGGGTGTTTTTTTCTAGCTATCTAAGTACTAAACCAAACCTTGTCGAGGAATCCAGAAGTGCTACAATCACATTCCGTAATTATACACGTAATTGGAATTTTGACATCTCTTAACCATTTACCTTAGTAATTATATTTATTATGTGTCAAGCGAATTGCCTTCAATAGCATCATACCTTTTATCACTTTCTAATTTATAATCACTACAACCATATTCCGTAATTATACACGTAATTGGAATTTTGACATCTCTTAACCATTTACCTTAGTAATTATATTTATTATGTGTCAAGCGAATTGCCTTTAATAGCATCATACCTTTTATCACTTTCTAATTTTTAATCAAATACATATATTTTTTATATTGTTTTATTGTCGTTTTTTATCTACTAAAAGTCGTGTCCAAAATACTATTATACTGTACAATAATATATTGTTCACAAGTTTTCCCCACAAATTATGGCCTATTTCATACTAACTAGCTTATATTTTACGTTTCGCTTCAAAACGACTAGATTTTAGAATGTCATCGTACTTCTGATCTATTATGCATTGTATTAAAGCTGAATCGAAACCTTGCCGTTAAAACTAAATTCTTACACATATTCATATTATCTTAGAATTACCTTTATATAAATTACAATACGAAATGCTTACCTTTGAATAGGTATATTGTAAAAATATTAAATAGACTTACACTTATTGCACAATTCATGCACACTAATTATCACAAATTCAGCTTCCCTTTACTTTTTAGTCTTAGAATGCCACATTTTTTCTATCTACTGGGATATTCCATCTTCCTTTCCAATCGTTGCTAGATCGCTTACAGTCTCTTATTTTTCTTGCGAGTTCACATCGCTTACTAATAGTCCAGAAAAGGTATCCTTCTGGACATTGATGAACGTAGCCTCTTATCTTTCCTGATTTATTTCTTTCGCATTTCAAGAAACCGTTTGAGCATTCGATATTTTTCTCAAAAGCATAATATCCCACTGATGGACATGATTTAATTTCTTTGTCTGCCGTTATCTGAAAAATAAATATTTTTTTTAACATTTTCCACTATAGTAACTATATATCCTTTTCCAAGCATGTTGATGGTTTGATGAAAAAAAAGATTAACTTACAGGTTCTTTCGAGTCTCTATTCAATCGTTTGAATCTATGTCGCCTTGCTATTTCGCCATTGCATTTTTTACCGGCCTTCTTCTCTTCCACACACTGTGTTTGACTTTCATCATAAATAGTATCATTTGGACATTTGAATGTAGCAACCTTTACTTCATGAGTATCATCATCCTCTGTACATTGATAGAACATGTTACAGTATTTAGGATGTCTTTTAAATGAGGTAGGACAAACAAAGAGATATTGATCATCCTCCGTCTCCGGGCATTCTTTGTCAGACGATGATGATTGTGTGGATGATTCCTGTTCATCTTCTGTTGTACTTGATTGTTCTGTTGTTGAACTATTCTCCGCTTCTGTGGTGGTACTTTCAGTTGTTCCTTCAGTGGTACCTTCAGTGGTAGATGACTCAGTTTGTTCACTTGTCTGTTCTGTATTTTGCTCTGTTGTTTGTTCACTACTTGTTGATTCTTGGGTCGTGGTTTGTTCAGTAGTCTGTTCACTTGTCGTAGATTTTTGAGTTGTAGTTTTTTCACTCGTAGTCGACTCTTGGGTTGTAGTTTGTTCACTTGTAGTTTGCTCACTGGTCGATGATTGAGTCGTAGTTCGTTCACTAGTTGTTGATTCTTGAGTAGTGGTTTGTTCACTTGTGGTTGATTCTTTAGTTGTCATCTGTTCAGTTGTTGTTGATTTTTGAGTAGTAGTTAGTTCACTAGTAGCAGACTGTTGAGTCGTAGTCTGTTCACTTGATGTAGATTCTTGAGTTGTTGTTTGTTCACTGCTTGTAGATTGTTGTGTAGTAGTTTTTTCACTTGTTGTCGATTGCTGAGCTGTAGTTGGTCCCTGATCTATAGTGGTCTGCTCACTGGTTGTAGATTTTTGTGTTGTAGTTCCTTCTGAAGAAGATGCAGTTTGTTCCTGTGTCTGACTACAATCACGTGGTGGGTAGACTGATTCTTCATGGTTGCACGTATCTAGTGAAGGATCCCATATGGTGCCTTCTCCGCATTCGAAGTGATAAACTGAAAATCGTTTGCCATCACCATCCCAATCAACACATCTATAGAATTTCTTGCAATCGTTTGGATTTGGAAAATAACCAGCTTTCTCACAAGATATGTCTTTACTGCTTGCGGGCTTTTTAGATGATTCTTCTTGTGAGCAGTTGGATGATGATGGAGTACTATTATCTGATGTGCTTGAAAAAGAGGTCGATTCCGGTGAACTAGTTGCACTACTAGTAATTGAACTTGTAGATGAGGTCTGGCTATCTCCTGCCTCTGCTTCTCCTTCTCCTGATTTGCAAGATGGATTCGTCACGTCCTGAGGATGATTACAGTTAGTAATATCTTGATCCCATATTGTTCCATCACCGCAAGTAAAATCGTATTTTGTGAGCCCTCCTTTTCTGTCATTGACGCATCTATAAAACTTCTTGCAATTCTTGCTATCTCCATAATAGCCTTCTGATTTGCATTCGCCATTACTTCCGGTTTCAGATCCAGATCCTTCAGATGAGTCTGATGATGAAACCGTTTCTTGTGTTGAACTTGATGTGCCTTCTGTTGTTTGAGGTACTTCTTCTTCTTTCATTGTTTGCTGGGTGTGACTATCTTCTTTATTATTTTCTGAACAACTTTCTACTTCGTTGATATGGTTACAAGTTTCTATAGTAGGATCCCATGCAGTACCTTCACCACAGTCAAATTCATATTTTGTATAACCGCCATCTCCGTTATCAACGCATCGATAAAATTTCTTACAGTCGTTTTTATTTGCAAAGTAACCTTCTGATGTGCATTTTTCAGAATCTGTGTATATAGGTTGCTTAGTAGTTGGATACTCATCGTCTTCTTTATTTTGTGTCTGACTTTCTGGGCTTGTACTCGAAACAGAAGAACTAGACTCCGTAGAGAAGCTTTCGTTGTCCTGCGGTTTTGTAGTTGATTCACTTTGCTTGCTGCAATTAATGTACCCATTGTCGTGATCGCATGCTTGTATTTCTTGAACCCAAACAGTGCCTTCTCCGCAAGCAAACTCATATCTAGTATATCCTCCATTGCCATTACTAACACAGCGAACAAACTTTTTACAATCAGCAGGGTGGGCAAAAAATCCTTCTGAGTTACATTTATAATTGGAAATAGTAGTTGGCGATTCAGGTTTGTCCGTTCCTTGGCTATTGGCCGTTGTAAAAGAACTTTCTGATTGTAATCCACTAGTTGTACTTTCTGACTGTATACTACTCGCCTCCGTAGGTCTAGCTCCACCACTAAGACATGATTTATCGTCAGATTCGTGATCACAAGCTAATATTTCTTGATTCCAGACTGTGCCATCTGCACAAGTAAAATCATATTTTGTGTAACCACCTTTGCCATCATCGACACATCGATAAAATTTCTTACAGTCCGAAGGCTCTTCATAGAATCCTTCTGATTCACATTTACTGGAAGATGATTGTGGTTTTTGTGTTTCTTGAGATCCATTTTTGTCTGCAGATGTTGTAGAAGTTAATTTTGTAGTTTCTGTGACCATTTCATCATCGATATTACTTTCTTTAGTCGTTGATTGATAGTCATGACCACAAGGGCGATTTGGTGATGGGTGATCACATGCTGCGATATTTTGATTCCAAGTTGTACCTTCGCCACAAGTAAATTCATATTTAGTAAAACCACCTTTACTGTCATCGACGCACCTAATAAACTTTTTACAATCAATTATGCTTCCGAAAAATCCTTCACTTTCACAATTTCCGTCGCTAACTTCATTTTCAGCAGGTTTTCCGGTAGTAGATGTACTTTTATCTGTAGAATGCTGAGGTGGCTCTTGATTTTCATTTTCTGTTGAGCTTACAGGTCTTTCTGATGTACTTTCATTGTTAATTTGTGGAGTAAAGCTACCACTTGCACCACATTCTTTGACAGCCCAAGCATGATTACAAGCCGAAATACTTTCATCCCAAACGGTTCCTTCACCACAGTTAAACTGGTAGCGATCATAGCCTCCATTTTCATTAGTAACACATCTATAAAATATCTTACAGTCATTTTTATCCCCAACAAAACCACTACTAGAACAGTGTTGATCTGATGTAGAAATTTCATTTCCTACAGTCGTCGAACGTTGAGTAGTAGAGCTACTCTCGTGTATTTGTGTAGTGGGTTCGTTTTCTTTGTCTTCGTCTTGCAAAGTAGGGTTCTGTGAAGTGGTTGAGTAAATAGGTGTTGAAGATTCAGTATTTTCACCACAGGTTTCTGCGGCCCATTCGTGATTACAAGCATCTATTTTTGAATCCCATACAGTTCCATCGCCACATGTAAAATCGTAGCGAGTGTACGTTCCATCACCATTGTCTACACACCTGTAAAACTTCTTACAGTCTTTTTTATCTCCCATAAAACCGCTTTGCTTGCATTTGGTATTTGATTCTGTTTTCGCTGTCGTAGATGTATAGCTGATTGTTGTGGTGAGAATAGGCTCATCAGTATTTTTGTCAGCTGGTGCTGCGGTAGTAGTTGTCATTTCTACATTATTTGTTGTTGAAGTGGAACTACTTTCAATCGATCCACCGCTTCCACCACATGTTTTTACCGCCCATGCATGGTTGCACGCTTCTATACTAGGATCCCAAACAGTACCTTCCCCGCAAGTGAATTCATGTCGAGTATATCTTCCCATTCCGTTATCAACACATCTATAAAACACTTTACAATTTTTAGAATCACCCATGAATCCACTAGCTGTGCACTTATTATTACTGTCAAGTTCAGTTTGAGGTCCTTTTGTGGTTTCGTAATAAGGTTTACTTGTAGTAGTTTTTGTAGAAATTGTCGATGAAATTATTGTTGTTTCGGACAAACCTTGATTTCCATAACCTATATCAATATCATCAATATCAGGCTCAGGGGCTTCAGAATTACTTTGAGTAGCACTTTGAGAGGACGTAGTAGTTTCTGTAAAACTGGTAGTAGTTTTTGCAGTGCTCGAAGATTGTGTTACAAGATGATTCTGGCTGCCGCATTCTTTTACAGCCCAAGCGTGATTGCACGCTTCTATGCTTTGGTCCCAAACTGTTCCCTCGCCGCACGAATATTCATATTTTGTAAAAGTGCCTCTACCACTGTCGACACATCTATAGAACTTCTTGCAGTCGTTAAAATCTCCCATAAATCCACTCTCAGAGCATAGGTTGTTGGTATTTTGATTGGAACCTTGGATAAGAGTTGTAGTTTGTGATGTGGTTGACTCATGTATTTGCGTTTGCGATTGACTTGAATCCTTTGAGTGATCTATTTGTAGTTGTGTTTGCATTCCGCTATTTCCATAATCAATCTGTGTCTGCGTTTGACTCACAGCAGAACCTTGGGCTATTTGTGTTTGATTTTGTTTCGTTTCAGAGTCTTTATTCTGAGTTATACGATCCCCATAGTGAATTTGTGTCTGATTTTGTATAACATGGTTGCTGTTACTGATTTGAGTTTGAGTCTGAGTAACTCGAGAACCGTGACTGATCTGTAACTGTTGTTGAATCGTATTTTTTATTTTTTGACCGAATTCAACCGTGCTTAGTGCTGGTTCTTGCGTTGTGGTTTTCCTTACCGTTGTAGAAGGTTCCGTTGTTTTGAATTTGTCGGAAAAAGACATACTTCTGCCACATTTGCTCCTTTTAACAGCCCATGGGTGGTTACAGCTCTGTATTTCCTCATCCCATACTGTTGATTCGCTACAGAAAAACTCATACCTCGAAAAACCACCTCTTTCATTACTGACACATCTGTAAAATTTTCTACAATTTTCAGTATCTCCTGTGAATCCGTTATCACTACAGATATCAGTATTTTTTGTACTTGATGTTATTTTAGGGAGTAATGTAGTTCTAGACCAATATTGGCTTCTATTAGATGACCATGGTATATTTGTTGACACAAAATTATTGTATTGAATAGTCTTTGAAGTATCTGGTACGTAAGCAGCCAATGCACTTGGAGATTGGTAGAGATTTGTTTCTAATGGATGACTTGTGACCCAGGGAGCGGGTGTATGTGTGACTATACTTTCCTTGAATGTCGTTTCTTTTATAAATTCTAGTTTATTAGTATTTATTGGTTTAGGAAGTTCTTTGTGTGGTTCGATTTCGTTGACTAGTGTGGAATCTATTGTTTCACTTGGTTTCATCATGCCACCACATTCAGTCCTTCTTGTACTTCTTGGATGGTTACATGTTCCCAAGTCAGGATCGTAGATTGTTCCTGGTGCACATTGATACTGCAAATAAAGCCATATTTTGTGAACAATCATTATGAGGGAGACAGCTTCAAAGTTGCTAGGACTCCAGAGTCGTAGGCTTACATTTCAACTTACCCTGAAAACGTTGAACTTTCCGTTCCTCTCTTTCACACAGCGATAGAAAGAGGCACAGCTAATGGGGTCGATTTTGTATCCTTCGCTGTTACAAAGGTATGGCTCTGGACGATTGCCGGAATACACTTTGACAATTCTGCCGCTTACTCTAGGTACTCGACGTTCTTCTATTGATGGGTCTGTAAGTAAAACATGTTGATCAGTAAGCACGATAGCATTTTGACTGTGAGTGTTTTAACATGTATTTTATATTATGGGCTTATCCACTGTATTCCATAATGAGCAAACCCCATAGGGAGAGAACGATAACACTCTTTTACGATTGAAAATGAAAACGGTCCTGCGGTTTAGGTGTTAGGAGATCATAAAGACGACAGAAAAAAATTGCGAAAAATATACCCTATAGGCAGTTGGGTGAATAACTTTTTAAGTAATTGTTTTCATTACATTAAAATGAAAAAAAAAACTTGGTATTTGGTAGTTAGTCCATCTTTCTATTGTAAAGAAGTAAGTAGAAGAATACACACCTTTGCCTGCATCTGCCAATGAAGGAGATGATAGAAGAAACAGGGTTAAGCAGTATCTTGTAAGCCTATACATGTTGGCAGTTGTAGATTACAAAATCATGACGTGTCCTGAAACAAAGATTTTTTTGAATCATCAAATGTTGCAAAATTAATCCTTGTAAATAAATAATAATGCTGGTCATTTTTTTCACACAGCATCATCTAGTCTCAAAGTAAGCAGAGCTTCTGTTATGGGAACTACATGACTGATATCCTTACTACTTATATGTATTTCATTATAAATATATACATATAATAATAGAAAAAACCCGACCCGACCCAAAAGACAGACCAGGCCCGAGACAAATATTTGCAGATAATACAAACATTTTGTCCCGCGGTGGGATTCGAACCCGCAATCTTCTGCGTATCAGGCGAGCCATCGCCCACTGCGCCACAGAAGTCGTCAATCCTTTTTTCATTCTCAAAAAACAACGCACGACTATTATACTTGATGGGCATACTCAAATAAATACTCAGTGAGTTGTGGATACCAAGAAGGCGTACATCCAAACATTACGTACATTTGACACATACCCGTGACAGGATGCAAACCCATCTCTGCTTATTGGAACACTAACTGATACAAGTAGCACGTCTTGCCAAGTAGTAGGTACATTTTTGGTTCGAGTGTATGCCGGTTTTCTCACGATATATTCCTTTTAATGTTTCACTTTATTTTGTTCTATTCTAATTACTACAAATGACTTGTTTTATTGCTAGGATTTTGGTATAAGCCAACGGGTTTTTTTTCAATATCTACTAGTTATGATAATGAGTCAATCAGGAACGATATCTAGTATGAAAACGAACAGTTATACAGTAGTTATTTCCGTAAAATCAGAACATGAATGGAATTCTAGGTCAAGATCAAATTCACGTGTCATCGATCTCAAACCGGTAACCAGTTACGTAAGCTAAATTCAATGGGCAGTCGTACAAGATTGCAAGATCATAGTTATTTATCAATGAGAACCTACATTTAGCCACATTCAGCATTCATAGAACACGTGACACTAACAGCCAAAATCATCATCATCAACTAGCCTGTAGAAGTCCACTACCGGACACAAGACTGTCCCAAGTTGTTATATATATATTTATACAACTTAAGTGGTCCGCCGGTTGGTAAGCGGTTTTCATAACCTATGCTCGCTTGAAACTCCAGAGGTATCTCTGCGCGTTGCCGTCCCTGAGACGAGATAAGGGGTGAAAAGTCTCAAGTGCATGTAATTTCAACGGCACACAGCAATTACTGATTGGGGGCTGAAATTGGTATGTTGTTAGTAGGTACTTCCCCGAACGAGACCTTTAC
This sequence comes from Perizoma affinitatum, assembly GCA_961405105.1. Lineage (NCBI taxonomy): Eukaryota > Metazoa > Arthropoda > Insecta > Lepidoptera > Geometridae > Perizoma > Perizoma affinitatum. The sequence continues at coordinate 6,626,339 of OY560199.1, forward strand.
AAGGAGCTCTACTTCTTCTGAAATCTCCATCCACCGACTTCCTACAACCTTTTAGCTATCGGCCCACCAAGTGGGAGGCCATCCCACACTGCGTCGTCCGATTCGTGGTGGTTTTTCTTCTTAAGTGGTTGTCAGTTCTACTAGCCAATAGCTAATATAATCTGTGCAAGAGACCGTTGTAATTTAAAACGCCTAAGGGTTTTTTTTAAAGACATACGTAATTGGTATATAATTATATTATAGTGCAACATGGACACAATAGTTTGCCATAAAGGTTAGACTTTATAACCTTAATAGATAAATAAATGCCCCTTTTATTTAGAACAAAGGATCTATTTTAAAGGGATAATATATTTAGCCGCTGAATAAATCTATACAGGAATGGTGGAATAAAAACCTATGGCCTCTCTCGGGTATCCACCATTAAAATTTACGTCCCTTATTAGCATGTAAAAAGGTGAACGGCTGCCGCCGGCAAAGTAAAATGATTCCTAATTTTTCAGATGCTAGTGAACATTTGCAAGTCGTAAAATGTAAAAAATGCAGCCTGTCGTATTTTAATTGGCACTGAACCTCAGTTACAAGTACACTAGCCATTTATCTTGTTTGTAGCTCTAAAAATGCAAAGTGTAAATTTATATAACGAAAATATTTTTTTTGCGTTCACGTTTTGCAATACTCGTTTTGTCATCGTTACGGGAGACTTGTAATTTATAATTTATCAGTTTCTTTAATGTAATTTAAATTGCAACGGGATTTACAAATATCCAGCTGCTTTTAAATTATGAATTTATGATTTACTTGCATTTATTTTGTTATGTCAGTTTTGGTATGTTTATACATTAAACTAGAATTAAATAAATGTATAAACTATGTAATGTATAACATAAGTAATGTGGAAAAATAAGAACCGACTTCAACTAACGGAAAGTTGATAAAAAGTTTAAAATGAAATTTCATCCTCCATTTTTTCACCCTAAAGGATGAGTTTTTTCCATAAAATGTATAAAGGACCATCCATGAAGTAATGAAGAATACCCATAAAAACGGTTGACAATTAGCGAAAATATAGCGTAACAACAAAAAAATCTTCATTTCTTTTTTAAATAATTCTAGACATTTTTTTACACAACGTCATCTACATTCAAACTAAGCATAGCATGTACTATGGGAACTACTTATCTGACATAATTCTTATATAATTTTGAGAACCTCCTCTATTTTTGAAGTCAGTTTGTAATTATTTCGTTTAATTTGGACACAACATAATTTGTCTACGAAGGCTAGCCAACAACCCCCTGAAACCTGATAGATTCTCTTGATGAATAATGTTCATTGAAATGCAATATTTATATTTTATTTTGAACTAGAAATTTTGTATTTTGCAAGTGTGGGTTCCCGATGACCAATGCGAATGTTTGGCCAGGGTATTGTGGTACCATTGGATTTCCTGTGTTCTGGTTTCTGATACCCATAACACAGGAAATCCTAGTGTGGAGACGGGACTAAGTAGGTATTTGACTGATGGGTATTTATTTATAGATGTGTAGGCTAGCTTAGGTATTAGCATCTACTCTGATATAATTGTAACTTTACTTGAGTAACAATTATTACAGGTAATAAATTAATGAAATAGTTGAGCCATAACTCAACTATGACGAATTAAAAAGAAAAAAATACTGACACCCACTTGCTCTATTTGCTCATTCTGAATTCCTGACTTTACGGACAATTTTCTTAAGGTCACATGTGAACAACCGCATGATTACAGAGCTGTAACCAGGGAGGAAGAAACGAGGGTCAAACTCTAGCAGCGATGAGTTCTCAATTCAAGGGCTATCCATCCTAAACATTTTAAAAATTTTATGTTATGTAATACGTCATCTTTTTTGTCTTATTTATTTATACATAACCACTGAGGTAGTCAGAGATCGTCATTACCTTAAATAAAATGTGTTTTTATTGCTTATTACATGCGGCCCACCATTTATAATCCTGGCTACGTCCTCAACAGAACGTTCACACAGATCAACTCCTTAGTTCTCTGGTTCATCGCCACGGATAATTACATGAAGATGTTGTAAATAATACAAAACAACATAGGCTCTGTTTCTTTTTATATCGGGAATGTAGCCTGTTATTATTAGAGTAGGTACCTGTTGGATTACGACTCGTAGAAGAATTAAGATATATGTGAACGTTGGGGATGTTTTAGAATAAAGTTTTGTGTATAATCACAGGCAAATTAGACTTTTCAAGTAGTAGCATACAGACGTTGAAGATGATAATCGATGGGCCGTATGTCTGTTTGACCCCGAGTAACATAACAAAAACGGTGGCGGTGGCGATCAGAACATTGACGCGAACTTTGACAACGACTAGACAAACTTTTCCCTTTGGTTGCCCCCGCCAGCGCGTCAGTTTGACTGTCTCAATAGTGTTTCCCTCATCTAACCAGACCAATTACTGTATAAAAAAATGCCTTGCACAGTCAGGTTCAGCCAATTGTTTCCAGTTATTGCATTTGCAATAAAATCGCAAAACGCAATAACAACTGGTTTCCCATGAAGATTCCCTTTCCAGCTGACGTGGTTCGGCTGCATTCTTGCGGTTGACGATTCGGTCTCGATAATGTCTAGGAATAAATTGGCTGGATTCAATGCACTCCCAATAAGTACATACAGAGCCACAGGAATTGTATTGTAATCGAATCGGATAGGAATACTGCATGTTCTTTGTAACACTTGGGAATAATAAGGTTATCTTAGGTGAACATAAATCTATATTATTTTGAGTTTTACCGGCGACGTCAAGGGCTCGTTCCTATTTATCTCTGAAACGGCTTTTTCAATTGAGATATCGTTTTTGGCAATATTTTTTTATGTACAAGTACGAAACAACTAAATTAAAAAAATATTAATTTCTTGTAATCATGTTTCTAAAAACCACTCATAACTCACAGTTGTGAGAAACATGCTTACTTGACTCTACTCTGTTTCTGGGCGACTGGTCGAAGTGTCACGTGACCAAAGAGGCTTTTATCTGGTTCAACGCATTAGCATTGCCATTCAGAGTGGCAATGCGGCCAGTATTTTGGGAACGCTTCCGTCTGGTAGTGAGCTCGATCAGTTGATCTATCTTTAGATCGTTTGCAATGGTATTTAGATAGTTAGCTGTTTAATCTGTATTTTTTGTATGTACCTACTTGTACATAGTTGTAAAAATAAATGTCTTGACTCTACCAACCGTACTAATTATTAGCAATTATGGAAAATGTGTATTTTTCTTAAACAACCATACTCTACTACTGAATATGTTTATAATATGGTCTTATCTTTAGCCATATATTAAGAGTTAAGAAGTCTCACAGTGTTGTAGAATACCGAGTTCGACAGAATATTCGCTATCTGCTTCGCAAACAACATGTTCTCCAGTTTTACACTGTGGTTCCATAATACTTCGTTTTATCAAAGCACCTTCGTTTACAGTGTTTCTTTTTCATATCACAGTATCTCTTGTATTTTTCACTAAAGAAATGACATCGTCAGGGGAAAATGATTGTTTTTAGGTACAATCTTTGAAGTTCTACATAGTGTGTGGCGATAAAACTGATATGTACCTTTTGCAAAAGCTGCATTTCGATATAGGTACTCTATCGACAGATCCTCTCGTGCTAACGTTATTTTGTTCACTCAGGATGACACTTTCGAATAAAACGTGAAAAGTAAAATCACCCAAAGTAAAAATGATTTGGCTCCTCGTGATTGCATAAGATGTTTTGTTTTTTTTTAGTTTTACGCGAAAAATAGCAATCCCTCAGGAATATAACTTTTACAAGACCACTTCGGAATCATTTTCTATATAACAAAAGAATCATCAAAATCGGTTGAGAACGTCCTCCTTTTTTGAAGTTGGTTAAAAATGATACCATACAAAATAGTAAAACGAATATTCGAACAAACAAAAAAAACTTACTATAACATAAATATATAATATAAATTTAGTTAGATAACTACCGGAAAAAAAATTAACAAAATACAATAGTAGATTGTGTCACAAGAGACCAAAATAATGTATTGAGGGCGAGAGCGATTGTTTGAATTCAGAGCGAAGCGAAGGATTCTACAGTAGAATCCTAAGCGTAGCGATTCCATGTTATAAAATTTTCATAGCCTTTTCGATATTTATCTCGATTTGTTTGGTAGTAAATTGTTTATGACAGTTTCTTCGTTTAATTTTACACTTTATGGTGTTAATATTCCACTTTCACTACTCTATTCATCTTTTATTAAACTTGTATGAATCAAATTCAAATTGTCTGAAAAAAAAAACCGAATAAGAAGTACCCTCGGTTTTTTTTTATTTAGTTGACCAATGACGCATCGACAGGCGCGCTTTTTTATTACCAGCCAGGACTTTATCGAAGCAAATTGCTTTCAAACTTTTAAATTAAATAGTGTTCCTTATTCAAAAGTCATTTCGTCACTGTTATTAAGTGCACCGGAATGACCCATTTTGCTCGCACATATCGAGGAACAAAACGAAATTTTTCGAATAGATGGAATGAAAAATAATTAGGTTTTACTGTTTTCTATAATGATCATACGTCTCGCCTTTGTTTTGATCAATAGATGGACATTTGAGTACCTAAACAAACCGCAAGTTATCAAGAAATCTGCGGTTATCCACTAAAAAACGTACATCGCACGTTTTCTTGATTATTTCCGCGTTAACATCCTGTGACGGACAAACAGAAGTCATCACTTGTACTTACTTATGTATTGTTTTTAATTTGCATATAAGCAGCGTAACTAAACTTGAAATTGGCATAACTAAGCTTGAGATTCTTATAACTAAGTACCAAAATAAGACAAGTATATCTAGGTGGTAGATATTGTGGCAATACTTCATGAATTACAATACAAATACTGACAATTTGATTGCGCCTCGCTAGTTCGATAGTAGAATATGCGTACCTACTCTTTCCATAAAAAAACAACAATATTATATTTCCAAAAAAAATGTATATAGGTAAGTAGCATATCAGTCATGTAGTTCCCATAACACAAGCTCTACTTTGGGGCTAGATGATGCTGTGTGAAAAAGTCCAGCATTATTTATTTATTTATTGACTCCTACCTAGTTTTCTTTTGGGTACTTCCAAAAGAAAACTAGGTAGGTATGATGATATATTTACCTAAATTTGCTTTGTAAGTATTTATAGGCTTTTTTTTCAATATCAATATCAATTTTATTTTAGTGTTTTACCACCTCTTGGTTACTAATTATAAAAAAAACGGAATCTTTCCGGAACGGAAACACATTTTTACACTCGTAATGTTTTTTTTTTTTTTCATTTTAATTTGGATTAGAAATTTTCAAACTTTTGCGATATGATAAAATAATGATAAGTCTAAAGTTTCATGACACGGACTCATCCCGTGACCACGGCTGTTGCAATACAGTCGAAACGTCGGGAAAATAATAAAAAAAGGTAAACGCGATAAAAACCCGCTCTATCTGATAAATCTTACAATTTAGATTAGTTTGAGTTTGACATGAGACCCACGAGATCAATCCCCATACAGCTGCATAGGCTCTTTGCTCATCTCTTATATACTTTTGTCGCTGACTGTAGCGGTGTGAGCCGGCAGAGTGTAGCCTTGGCCGTGAACATACTACGAGTATTTTACGAGCCCCATTGGTTCGGTGACTGACACTCGTATTGCCTTTCAATATAGCTTATAACCAACATATATACTATAGATTGACCGAAAGAATGAGGAAGCTCTCAATTTAGGGGCTAGGTACTTTTTATACGGACTTCAAAAAAAGGACGAGGCTCTCAATTTATGGATATGTAGATATAATTGACAAGGTAAGGCAGAATCCGGATGGAGCAGTGTAGGGAGGTTCCACCAGATAGAACGATGCCATCAAGATGGAGGTGTTTCAAGATTGTTCGTTATTGCACTCTTTAGGAGAGGCCTATATTTAGCAGCTGGAGGATACTCTATATTAATTTAATAAAATGTTCTTTTTTTGTGTATTAAAAGTCGATTTCTCCGTCCATGCTCATACTTAAATTTTTTGTGCAGGAGAGGATCGCGGTGCGGGCTCATAATAGTTTTACCATGGCGATAAGTAGTTTTTGAAAATGACTTTTGTAGTACCTACTTTGGGATATTTTATGTGGATGTAAGTGCTAGAAACACAAAATTGAAGTTTATTTTTAGACTTAAAACATAATTCTAGCCATTATCGAGATTTGTATACAGATAAACAAACAAACAAAATAGAGAATACCTACTGATTACAATGTTATTTAAGAACATTAGAATATTGACCTAGCCGTTATATTTTGATGATTCCATATTTTTTGCTAAACACGTCGGCTCTACATAATCACAAGGCATAGAATAATTACTGTAATTAAAGATGTATGGACGTATAATAACAGTTGTAATTGTACCGAATGTGACCTATTTGTATCAAAAGGATTACTTTATTACACAGGACTGATTTAATTTGTATTCTTGTGCAACTTTATAACAAAGTTGCGTTTTACTCACGTCATCACTTAAAGGGAGTCTCATCTTCTATGTATAATTATTTAAAAAAAGTATATAAGTAGTATACCAATTATGTAGTTCTCATAATACAAGCTCTGCTTAGTTTGTGGCTAGATGATGCTGTGTGAAAATGTCCAGCATTATTTAGTATTATCAGATATATTATATATTATTATATTTAGGCATATGTGGTTCGTTGTATATGCCGCTAGTGCTGACTTCATCTTCCCATCATCTTCCCATATGCGTTGAATTTTGGAAAACATTTTCTTATTCTAGGATCGCCTTAATCAAAGCTTTTAGACACAGGATTTCATATCATCACAATCAATAGTCAGACTTGATTAACCGTTTATTTTCTTGGTGAACTCAAGGCTCAACCCTTTAGTGTGACTAGGTACATCACCAGGATTCATAAATAATGCCTATTTGAGGCATGTAGCAGAAATAGCCGACGCCAAAAGACCTATCGGCCGGACGGAATTCAAAACAGCATAAAACTTTTAAAATTGACCATTCTAACTGGGAAAGCGAAGCTAAAGATCGTGACACCTGGAGGAAAACAGTGGCTATGGGTGTCGTGGCTTATGATAACGCCTGGCTCGACCATCTAGCACATGAGCGGGTTACATGTCATCAACGCGCCAAAAACCCTGTAACATCCCCGGAGTCTTTTATTTTCGGAAAATATGGCCGCAGCTGCCAAAAACCCTGTAACATCCCCGGAGTCTTTTATTTTCGGAAAATATGGCCGCAGCTGCCAAAAACCCTGTAACATCCCCGGAGTCTTTTATTTACGGAAAATATGGCCACAGCTGCCAAAAACCCTGTAACATCCCCGGAGTCTTTTATTTACGGAAAATGTGGCCGCAGCTGCCACACCCATCTTTAGTCAAATGTGAAAGTGTTCAACTCTTCCTAGTTGTACTTTAACCTGACTGACGCCACCTAAACCATCTGTAATAGATATCTAAAGGCCAATGAAGATGATGATAATCTATCATAGCTCACAGCTTCATAGTGGTAATGTTTGGGTTTTACCATCGCAGAGATGTTCAACTAGGTTAATTCAAAATAATATAATAATTCTTAACAGTTGACATTCAATTAATGTTATATTTCTTAGTATAGAAATAATTCAAACTATTATTTTGTATTTATGCAGGCATTCGTCTCTTTACATAACAATTAGAATACAACTATTATAATAATGTAACTAGTTCTGTACATTAAAATATTAATTAGTATTTGGAGCATCCTTATTTCATTTATTCAAATTGAACAGCAAAAAGTTAATTAGACCCACCAGAGAGGAAGGTAAGATTTTTATTTGTCTTCTTCATAAACGTTTCCTATTTGAGAACTTTATGATGTAAAAAAACGGGTTTGCTTAACACTTTTTTGCTTAACACTTATTCGATATCGGAGATGTAATTTAAAAAAAAATGAAATTTACGTGTATCGAAACGCTTATATTAGATTTTTACTCAACTTATTTACTATCAATTATAAACTCTTTTCTAGACAAATCGGAACCAATTATTTGCGTTGTTAGGCAACCGGCAATATTGCTTATACATCAGAATAACACATGCTACTTTTTATCCGGGTACCACGCGGGCGAAGCCGCGAGCAGAAGCTAGTAAGGTATTCATAATCATTAATTTATAAATCTTAAGCAACATTAAAACATAATTTAGCATATTTTTCATTAAATTTTCAAACAATAATCATCTCCGTAACTACATTACCAGAGATAAGTCTCCTTATAAATTATGAATGAGCAAATTCTTATTTTCCAATACAAAGCGCACATTCGCCTTGACCGGCGAGTTCTGGCAAGTACCAGGATACCACGATGCAAGTCAATCTTCCATTAGATCACGACTGTACCTAAAGCACGCCGGAACAATCAGATGACTTCACTGAGTTCACAGGATAATTTGAAAAGCGCATCCATGAGCAACTGTCATAACAAAATAAATTATGAAATAAATGCGTGGTTTAAATAAAGCACCAAAGGAAGTTCCATTGATTCCTGGTTATATCTGAACTTGGCTTTTAGAATCGAATTCTTGCTTATAAAAGTACGACGGCGAAGCGGCGATGGGCTTGCCACTTGTCACGTGGTATGCTAACTACTTACAAAACGCGGCCCAATATTTGGACGTACCTCTGACTAACTTGGTATCCTCAAAGATCAACTCACTGAGTGAAAATCTGAGTATGTCCATCATTGGGAAAACAGTCGTTAGTGTGTATGTATATAAAAGCACCTACCTGCTGATTATGAGAACATATTTATCAGCGCAAAAGCGTTATAGTGCTTCTACAATGAGTCATCGGCGCAGAACGCCGAGTTACATAACGAATCATCACTTAGATTGTCAAATTACACCACCTTGGAGCTTCTGCTCCGTCATATTTTGAACTTGCTCCGGGCTATGCCTACTTTGATCACGCATCAAATTGTAAAGAATCCAGATATTGTTGTAAAAAATATTCATATTCATCACGCGATCATGATTCATCATTCATACAAGTACATAACCACGTGTGTAAATAAAAATATGTAGATAACAAATACCTATTTAAAACGCCTACTCATAACTAACTATCTTAATCTTATTTTACTACTATCATAAATACCAAAGTGTGTGAGGATGGATGTTTGTAACTCTTTCACGCAAAAACTTCTGAACGGATTTTGATGAAACTTTATAGTAATATAGCTTATACATCAGAATAACACATAGGCAACTTTTTATCCGGGTACCATGCGGGCGAAGCCGTGGGCAGAAGCTAGTAATACTATAATTTGACGACCTCTGTGGCGCAGTGGGCGAAGGCCCGCCTGAGACGCAGAGCGTTGCAGGTTCGATTCCCGCCTTGGCACAAATGTGTGTATGATCTGCAAATATTTGTATTGTGGTCTGGGTATTTTCTATGTATAATAGGTACGTATTTAAAAAAAAATATTTATGGAGTATATCAGTCATGTAGTTCCCATAACACAAGCTCTGCTTACTTTGGAGCTAGATGATGGTGTGTGAAAAATGACCAGCATTATTATTATTATTATTTATTTACAAATAAAAAGTATTATTTTTATTATTATACTATAATTATAATATATGTATATAGGTGCTGTAGTTTACGAATAGTAAGAGGTTAATTCTTCGTTCTTCTGAGTTTGTGTGTGTATGTCTGTTACTATTTATATCCAAAAATGCTAAACCGATTGTAAGATAACTGATTTAGAAGTACCTAGTAGAGGTCCTTGTGGAGAATTACTAACACCATATATTATATTTCTGCCACCAAGGAATGCTCGCATTGCTGTGTTTCGGTTTAAAGGGTATATAAATAAATGAATAAATAATGCTGGACATTTTTCACACAGCATCATCTAGCCCCAAACTAAGCAGAGCTTGTATTATGGGAATTACATGACTAATATACTACTAATATACTTTGATTTGTAAATACATACATATTATACATAGAACACACCCAGACCCGAGACAAACATTACAAACATTTGTCCCGCAGCGGGAATCGAACCCGCAACCTTTTGCGTCTCAGGCGGGCCTTCGCCCACTTCGCCACAGAGGTCGTATATATATGGGTGCCGGTGAAATTACAGGAACATTAGACTTTTCACCCGTTCTCCCTACTATCAGTCTGCGCGTGTAGCTATCCGGAAAACATAGTATAAAATTATATGTAAATTCCAACATAAGTAAATTAATAAATGAAAAAGCATATTACCTACATTAGTAAATTTTAATAAGGTTCCTAGAATTATAATAGAAAACCAGATGTTTATAAGGCATCATGGTTATTGACTTGTGTCATATAATCAAAAGAAATAAAAAAAAATCTTAACTTGCCCATAGGCAGTCTTAAAATCGTTGGTATTTTCGCCAAAAGCGATATCTTCCAGACAACTATTTGTAATAACATGTTACCCTTATTTAATCTGTGCCTAGACTGTTTATCAGGAGTTACGTAGGAACAGTGATTAAGATACATCTTCAAGAGCCTTCATCACGCTCAGTAGTTCTCTATAAATCAATCCTGTAAGCAATTCGTGTTTAGACCACTTTAGATGGTATCTGACCATCCGGCGATTCAGTAGGTTGTGCAACCGATATCTCTATGCAGGCTGCTACTTTCTTATTGTTTCGTCTTTAATTACGTAGGATGTGAATTTGATTCTGAATCTGGTTCAATGGCATGTTGTGATCGGTTTTAAGGTCAGGTCTAGCCTACTACTGGTACAGTGTGGAAACATTTATTAAACAATCCTGCCAAATAGCGCCTAGGCAGGGTTTTCTACTACCCTTAGGCAGGCAGCCTATGAACTATTAAAAAAATATTTGCCGTAAGTTTATAAGTTCAATGGATTTTTCCAAAGAAATGATAACGGACGTTCCTATCCCATTTATGTTTTGGTCGACAAAAAAGTTATTCTAATAGAAAGGTAAAAAAATCATATAACTTAGATGAGTCGATAATGATCGTTTAGATGGACCGTTATATTATTTTTATAGAAAAAAATGTAACGGTTCGGTATTGTAGGTATATAATCTTTTATTGATTGTGGTTTGCGGTAATAGATCCTTAGAACAACATTTAATATACCTAATTGCTGGTCAAAGACTTTTACAGTTTAACTTAAAGCTAGATCCAAGGGTAATAAAAAAACATAAAATGTGTCATCACTAACAAAATTAAATAGTTATTTGGCTTTTAAAGTGCTAGTCTACACTTAAGTGAAATAACTCAGGTTTTTTTCATTAAGCTTAAAAAATACAAACCTTGGGAAATCGGACTATCGACTATTTTTCTAATATTGAGTCACTCGCTGATATTAAAAAAAACCGCTCTACGTTTTTTACAGAATTTAAATACTGAGGAGTTCATCTTGTTTTCTTGGTTTAATTTAGTATCATAACTTGCATGAAAATTTGCATACAACGTTAGTTTAATGCACCGACCGTAATATGACGTAAAATTCACAACACATTTATGGATAACCCCGCCATTTTGTACAACCCCGCCATTTTGTCCGCGTTCAGTTTAAGAGGTTGTTTGTGTGTTTATTTGTCTGTCACCAAATATCTCTGAAATTGATACAATTTTACTTAAAGGATTGTGATGTTTTTTTTTCAATCGTCACAAGGTGGTGCTGCAATTATAATGCAAATACACATTGTGGCTTGATTTTACAAATCATAGCTTATTACTTATAATATGTAACTGTATGTGCAATCAAAATATTTTAAGTTACTACGCTTAAAAAACATGTTAAGCTACGCGAATAATTCGATGTGAGCAAATTTTGCAAGACTGAGTTAAGACTGTTACAAACTTATTACAATTATTATCATACAAACTTCTAAGATGAAGTTTGTATGAACTACATAGGTTCATACAAAGTTCACCTTTCCGCTGCACCCTAGAGGAGTGGAATATCTGAATAATTTCTTAGTGCACCCTCTACCTACAAACAAAACGAATACCTAATTTCAGCCTTCTGGGTTTTGGCTATGCGTTGATCTGTGTGCACCATGGAACGATTTATATTGATTACTGATTACGGGAAAAAACAAGTACTTTATGAAACATAATAACAAAAAAAAACCTCTGCCACAGATGTAATAAAACTATAAGTGCCCCTTTTCATTCTTCGTGCAGGTAAGTAGATACTTGGTAAGATACCATTTGAATAAAAAGGTTGATTAACCTATCTTAGTAAAATCACAATTAAGTAATGAATGCTATCTGCCTTTATAAATACCTACTTAACTTTTTGTGCTTTTAATACATGCACAAAGGTACCTAGGTACCTATATCTACCTATCAGAACATCAAGATGTTAAGAAGTCGTCATTATTGAGTTCTATACCTACATAATACTAAGATATTATAAATGCGAATGTTTAAGATAATATGTAATACTCGCCTCTGCCCACGGCATTGCCCGCAATATACCCGGATAAAAATACCTGTACTAAAATTGTATCCAAAACGGTTCAGCTGTCCCGGAGATTATCAATTATCAATAAACATTCAAACATATATACTTAACATTAATAATTAGTAGGATACTATACAAATTGACGACCTCTGTGGCGCAGTGGGCGAAGGCCCACCTGAGACGCGGATGGTTGCGGATTCGATTCCTGCCGCTAGACAAATGTTTGTAGCTGCGAATATTTGTCTCGGGTCTGGGTGTTTTTCTATGTATGTTAAGTATGTATTTACAAAAAATAATAGCCTTTGTAGTAGTGGGACATTTAAGGCTATAAATAAATAAAATAATAAATAAATACGTAGTATAATATCAGTCATGTAGTTTCCATAACACAAGCTCTGCTTACTTTGGGGCTTGATGATGCTGTGTGAAAAATGTCCAGCATTATTTATTTATTTAATTGCAGGTTAACGATCATTTCGAATAGTTTCCTTTTGCTTTTAATCGCTTTCACAAATGGAATGATTTAAATTTAATTCATAAAAACAATAAAAATGAAGTTTATTTTATTTTACTTATTTTTTATTATTTATTTATCTATTGTTTTTTTACCAAGTAAGTAAACAATTCGATTTAAATTTTTATAAAACTTCAACAAGTCGAAAAAAAAAGTTTTCAAACTGATCGCAAACTTTTGATGTGTGTAGTAGTTTTGAAGTGACTACTGCCGAGTAGGAAGACTTAAAACAATGAATATCACGTACGTCCATCCCAGTCATCACAATACCATTCCATACCTAAGTAGGTACGTACCACATAACATGATAGGTAGTTACAAAACATCCTCATTACGAACGTTGTCTGATACCAATCTTAGAGTAATTATGTTACTGGATTAGGTACGTAGGTACATATCAACTTATAGGAGAGTTCATTGACGTAGGTAACTAAAATAGATGAAAGATTTGTAGCTGTTAGCTTTGTTCAATGGATCTTAGAATGAAGTTGCGGGCTACAATGTAAGGATGAAGAAATAAGAAAGCATGTCTTTTATATTTACCTATTTGTATACACATATGTATTTATATACACATACTTTTAAGCTAAAACAAAATAGAAGATAAGTTTTTTAAGAGCACCAACTTCTGATAATGTCCAGCTAATATGCCTGGATACCTGATAAAATGTACCAACATACCAGGCATATTAGCATTTCATAATATTTCAGATTGTACCTTGCTTCTTGGCAAATTTCATGATTCTAGGTCAACGGGAAGGATATAGGGTCCTTCCGGTTTTGATTTATTTGAAATTAAAAATACGGACTTTTATGTGACATATTTTGATTATGTCGCATAAAAGTCCGTATTTTTTTATTGTGTTGACACAGAAGCTTAATCCACGCGTTCCTAAGAAAAAGGGTCTTGACAGACAAACAGACAGACGGACAGACGTACGGATGGACAAGACTGACAACGAAGTGATCCCTCTAACGGAACCCTTATAGGTTCCGTTTTTTTCCTTTTGAGGAACCCTAAAAATGGTAGGTACCCTTAATTATAATATACATATTCTAGGGCACCCTGTATTATCCCAGATAATGAGGTTTTTGTTCCTGCAAATCATCGAGGAATGTATTGTAGGTATTGTTCCGGTGAGTTGCTGAGTAACGATCTGTATGTCATGACGTTATAAGTAGGTGTGGTGACTTGAATCAACCACTCCTCACACTGTCTCGATTTGCATTGTTATAATTAGATATTAAATACATATTAATTTAAGATAAAACTCTACAAAAATATATATCGATGTCATTCTTATATAAACTATCAGCTGTTTGCCTACATACAAAAAAATCATAAGCACTCTTGCATCGTCTCAGCTCGTCTATAATTGTCAGCAGCTTGGCGGTTAAATAATTGCAGCTGGGAATTGTCTAAAAAATTGCCCATTTAAGTGATTCTTTACATTTCACGTAGTAACTAATGTTTGTCTGTTCGACAGTAAAAAAGCCTGAAAATTCCACTTCGTGTACAAACTATATATACAATTGTTTTAGGATGATGACTTTACCACGTAGTTTACTTTTCTCCTGCTGACGTTTCGTTGACCATATAGGGACCTTCCTCATGAGCACCGTCCGCGACTTCGCGGGCACTGTCGTGAGACGAAGAATAATACCTAAAGTACGTGGTATAGTCGTAATAATATCCTAACATGATACCAAACCACGATAATTTTAATACTTTAAATAATCGCCCAAAAATTATGGTAGATGGTTTAAGTTTCTTACCATCTACCATATGAAATGGGATGAGATTTTTTTTTGTCTTGATTAAGTACCTATTGAAACAACTCTTCTCACTTAAGTCGTTCATAATTAAGGTGTTCAGGAACCAATCGTAAAATATAAATCATATCTTTAGTTCAATGGCGTACCTACATATGTACGAAAAGGTGGTTGTTTGTAACTGTCTAAGTACATTTAAATATACTTTGTGAAGTGCCAATTACTAAGCCCAATCAGATTAGCATTAAAAAAACAAAAAGGCAAATAACGACATAGGTAAGAAGATACAGAGTCGTAAAAACGTACGTATGGAAAAGTTTTGGTTATAGGACCAAAGAGTTTGGTCTTTATACTACAGGTGTGGGTTTAATATTTTCTTTTATTTTTAGTAGAAATATAGATTATTTTTAGTAGTTAGTAGATTCCGTTTTTAGGATCAGTACCTATATATGTGTGTTTTACGTTTAGAAAAGTAGTTCCTACACTAATCCGCTCTACTGTTAAATCGACGTTGTGACCAATAAATGATCAATCAGTAACACGTAATAACAGTTATCTTCCCGATTAAGGTTTCCAAAATATTATGTTTTGTACTCAAATAAATGCATAGGGAGGGATAGTGCTTTAAGTACATACAACTTCTTGGTAGGATAACATAGAATATTAGGTTTGGTCTCATTTCAATTTTAATAAATGCGTTCCATTTGTTCCGAGTCAGAGTGTAGTGGATCCACGGTATTGGTAGTTCCTGATTCCCATGACACAGGGAATCTAGTGTGGGGTCAGTAGTATATATGTGTTGACATAATGTAGTTGACATTATGTTTTTCTATTCAATCCTGAACTCCACAATTGAATACTCTTGATACACCTTACGCATGTCTGATTGCATTTGGAAATGCTGCCAAGTAGGTCCAGCCATATCAAGTTCAATGCCAAGAATTTACTTCAAGGACACACAATTTAAACTTTCCGTACACATCTTAACGCTTACCAATTCAGGTTACCTGTTTGGCACGGGCGAGATTATCTTAATTTTGTATTGTTTGTGGCTTAAGGTCAAGATCCATTCTAGTTATGGTTGCTTGAGATTCTGTATTGGTAAGAAAACTTATGTACAACGCCGACAATGCGTTGTACAAAGTTTTCTAACCTATACAGGCTTATATATACTAGGCTCGTAGGTGATGTTTCAGAAACCTATTTTGCATTATAGGCGTGTGGCTACCAGTCGTTTACTCTTACTATAGAGTCGTCCTCTACCAGGACGAGTCATAAATATATAAATATATGAGCGCTGCTTGGTAGGATTTATTTAAATATTTTTTTGACTGTCCTCGTTGGTACTCTGACTGGGAACATTATCGAAATATAAAGTAGCCAAAAGCAACGCAGTGAAATAGTTTATCTCGTCTCTTGCGGATAATAGAAGTGATTTTGTATGAAAGATAAGGCTGACTGAATTGATAACACATAATTTAGGGTTAGGTGAATTTCAATAGTATAGTTTACTCGCATCTGTTCCATTTGTGATATTGAAATTATAACGTTAACTAATAAAATAAATCAGCGAAAATAAAAATTCACAGTCTTTCCAAGATACTGTTTATTGGAACTTTTCAGTAAGTATTTGGGTATAAACACTTTACGGAGGATTTTTTCACTTCTATTCCTCCGATTTAAAAAAAGTAAAGTACAAAAGTAACTACATACATTGACCACCCAGTCAATAAGATTTAAAATAGTCATCATAAGTACATTGCTCTTATCTTAAGCACCAGGCACTCAAGGACTATAGTAATTCAAAATTGAACTGGTTTTACGGGTACTCTGGGCGTGTTCAATAATAAGTATTAGTATTTTATGCGTGGGGGATGTACGCAATTATTTTTACCATTGGTCGTAATCTAGGACTGAAGAGCATAAAGAAGAATAATTATTGAGGAATGTTCGTCAAATCGGTAACAAAAATTTAAAATTCGTGATTAGAAACAAAATTTGTTTTGCATTTATCTACCTACGCTCAAAACGGTGAACTGAGTATGTATCTGAGGATGACCATCATGGGGAATACAGCCGTGAGCGTGTTTGTTTGTTTGCATCTTTACCTTCATATTAGCTGGATATTTTTATAAGTCCTACACTAGTTTAATTTAATCCTGTTTTAACCCTTTTAAAGTTTAAGATAAGGTATAGTTAAAGAAAACGCTTCTTCCCACGACCTCACCCACGTGGTACCCGGTTAAATCCTATGTGTTATTCTGGATAATGTATATTATTTTAAATACTCTAATATATAATTGTTCTATATTTGTTCAAATTTTCATCTAAGTTCAGCAGGTACGTAGATTATTTGCAACAAACTAGCATACATCTAAACAATGATATTTACACAGGATAATGCAGGAAAACTCTTTGCATATAACATAAAAAAATTATGATACCATTTTACACTGCATCATCTAGCCCCAAACTAAGCAGAGTTTGACTTATGGGAACAACATGACTGATATCCTACCTATACTTACTTATATATATATTTATATATATGCTGTCTGAGCGCTGCTTGGTAGTATTTCTTTAAATACTTTTTTGACTGTCCTCGTTGGTACTCTGAATTCCCAATCTGTTACATCATCGAAATATAAAGTATGTAGGAACGTATTTATATAATATATATGTATTGTAAATACATATATATTATATTTAGAACAAATATTTGCAGATCATACAAACATTTATCCCACGGCGGGAATTGTAACCGCAAACTTCGCGCCTCCATAACATAAGAAGTTAATTTTTATTATACCTTAGGCAAAACAAACTTACAAAATATACAAAGATTATTCTTCTTCGAGAATAATTATATTTTAATAAGCAATATTTTTAGTTTCTTGTGTCTGATACAAACAGTACAGACTACGTAGAGGTCATGCATAAGTAATTTAACAATGTTAAGTGATGCAAAAATCTTAAAAAACTCTATTTATTTTAGGCTTGCCTGTATTTAATAATAAAAATAACAATCATTTATTTCAGATTTAGCACCACAATGTGACACAGAATTCACATCTAATAAAAATATATTTTTTTACTAAAAATAGGTTTGTTTTGTTAGGGAAACATTCAAACTCAGAAATCATGGTTAATATCCCGTTTTTAGTAACAAATATATAAATAACCATGATACATTCAAAAGTAATAAACAATTAGTTATACCTACATTACTATTAAGCACAGAGTGCATTGACAACACATGCATCTTGGTCTAGTGTCTGAGTATAGGATAGTCCACCCCTCCTATCCACGATTCCTGAGTCCGTCCTCATTCTGTTTGTTTATTTGCCAATAAGTTCTAGTCAGGAATAAATGGGACAAAAAGTCCTCTAGAACTACGTGGTCGCTACGATTGCACCTGCCCGACTCGAATATGTTAATAAAGCTGTAGGAAAATAATATCGATATTGGATATCAGAAAAAATGTTACCTCGTACCATCGGTATGGTAATCTAGGGAAACAGTATAATTAACATTGTAGCTGTTGGCTATTTTGCGACGCGAAATATAATGTCTTTTTTACGAGTATCTAATTATTATTAGCTCAGGCTTCATTGTAAATGTTCGTCGAGGAAAGTCTGTAGATGGAGGTGGATTAAGACCGTTCGTAATCGTAATCTTTGGGGAATAACTATGTCCTGTGGATTTCTAGAGGCTGTTAATGATGATTATTTATCTGAGTTCTTTCAAATAATATTGTAGCTGTTGGCTATTTTGCGACGCGAAATATAATGTCTTTTTTAACGAGTATCTAATTATTATTAGCTCAGGCTTCATTGTAAATGTTCGTCGAGGAAAGTCTGTAGATGGAGGTGGATTAAGACCGTTCGTAATCGTACTCTTTGGGGAATAACTATGTCCTGTGGATTTCTAGAGGCTGTTAATGATGATTATTTATCTGAGTTCTTTCAAATAATATTGTAGCTGTTGGCTATTTTGCGACGCGAAATATAATGTCTTTTTTAACGAGTATCTAATTATTATTAGCTCAGGCTTCATTGTAAATGTTCGTCGAGGAAAGTCTGTAGATGGAGGTGGATTAAGACCGTTCGTAATCGTACTCTTTGGGGAATAACTATGTCCTGTGGATTTCTAGAGGCTGTTAATGATGATGATTATTTATCTGAGTTCTTTCATATTCTTTAAGATATACTTTTTGTTTGCAAATTAAAACTATTAGCTGAAATTCTAAAAAAATCCAGTAACAATTGAAAAATTATATAAGCATTACGTTAGTACATAGGTAGGTAGGTACCTACTTTCATTATTATTCTTTTGACATAACTTTTAGTGAGTATTAAGTAATTTGTATATTTGTTTATTTATAATATTCCGACACAATAATTATGAAGAATAAAAATATATGAAACACTGTTACGTAAATACGTAACAGTGTTGCAGTAGGTAGGTTAATAGGAGTAGGCGCTAAGATTTGCATCGCAAATCGTCTGTTGTAGATATGACAGTGATAGCACGAACCGTAGGCAACACGCGTGTAATTGAAAATCATCAATCTCACGTCCATCGCATACCTATACCACTAAAGTGTGCATTGAGCAGAAAACAGAATAATCTGTTTTCTGCTCTATTGTATAGTTACAACAAGAAACCACCAGAGAAGGAGACATAATTCTAGTCTTAGTTATATTTTCCCCTGAGACATTTTGTTGGTCTTTGTCAGATTTTTCTCTGACTACCTAATATCAATCCTCTATTCTTACTCTACCTCTATTCTTTATCATGCTTATTAAATTGTTATTTTTAAATTGTTTTTTTAGATGAATACCTCACACATAACCCTACTTGAACCCTCGTGCAGAAAATAAGCTCACCTAAAATGGAGTACTTACTTAATATTTTTTGTGCGTTTAGTAAATGCCGTATACCTTATTAGAGTCTCACTCCCACTTTTTTCTGGAAGTAGAAATTCCTAAAGAACTAAAACGTGTCTATAAAATACCACACTGGGCAGTGAAAAAGGATACATTCCCAGGGATTCTTGAAGTAGCAAGGAGCCAGTCTCATTATCGGATTAACATGAGCCGAGCGGTCGTGCGCGTATCGGAGTATCTCCGCGAACACAACTCGATCCGTTTTGTACGATTCGTCTTGCAGATAGCAGATAAACCACACGTCATTAGCGCTGTGAATTGTAGGTTGCCTGTTCTGTTTCCTCTGTACTTACACCCGTTGATTTTGGAGGTTGTTATTTTGAGGGTATGAGTGTCAATGAAATTACAGGAATATAAGAATTTTCACCCGTAATGTCTAAGAGTCGGCAACGCGCGAGAGATATCTCTGGTGTTGAAAGCGTACATAAGTTACCATAACCGCTTACCAACAGTTGGGCCGTATGTTTGTATGCCACTTGTACTTGTAAAGTTGTAAAAAAAGATACCTAGATCAAAATTATGGAAGCACCGATATTAATATTGCTGGCGCAGAAGTCGCTATGTATGGGCGTGCCAGTTTTGCTTTTAGATTGACGAAGGTTTGATTCTTTCGGATGCGGAAGTGACTTGCCCGATTACACTAAGCGTATCTAAATTAAGACTTAGAAAAGGCTTAGTGGCTGATTCCTATTTGTTTTAAGATAGGTACGCCTATCTTTCCTAAGCTTAGTGAAGACAGGCTTAAATTTTAACTTATGTAGGTTTTGTAGGTAACCTTTTTTTGTTATATAGTTCCTACTTACCTACATTTAAAATTATATAGGTATGCACATAACTTTTTAAAACACGTTTATCGTGGGCTTTAAAGAAACCATCGGATTAATTTTACAGGAGGAAATGACACCGATGAAACCAATCGTTGGAACTTTGAAGGTAGGCAAGCATATCTAACAAAGCTCCACATCACGATCTGCATAATGGATTAAGCTTGACATGGCAGGCTTTGTCGAGAAAATGGAATCAATTTGTGCTTTTACTTGTGAATCGTGATTCGTGCATCATTTTAGCAATTTTAGCGGTCGGCATGAAAAATTGGGTTTAACGTTTATTCCATACCTTCATAGCTTTAATTTAGTGATGAATTACATAATGATGATCCATATGATAGGTATACTAACAATATTACCATGTAAATTATATTTGCAAATAATTGCGAATTACCTAGATTTGCCAATTTTTCATACAAAAGACATCAACGCGCTAGCGCTTTTTCTAGTTGAAGGATTTTATTGGTTGGTAGGTGTATGTACTACTGATTATTGATTTGTTGCATGGCTTTGAGTAGATTATTATTTTATTTGTATAAATAAAAAAATATTGCAATGAATACACTTACCCTAGCAATAAGCTGCACTTAAAATTTTTGATTTTCAGGAGCTCGAATCACTGCACTCTCAGAATTTTTATTTTCAGTTAAAACTACTGGCAGTATGTAAAAACTACAGTTGCTTAAAGGAACTTCAATCTTTTAAAAATAAAACATTTCAAAAAGAGAACATTCCCGCGGGCGCGTTCGTTCGAAAATGGCGGGCGGTTTTTCGTAGGGGCTGTGCTGAATGCGTCCTTGCGTAGCGGGCAAGGTCTCAGTGATCGCTGCGCGGATCGGATCATTCGCCTTTATACCTAGTCATCGTAACGTTTAGTACCAACCAGCCTTACACAGGTTATGGCAACGTACGTAGTAGACTACCTACAGCTATAAATAAATACTCCGTCCAGGACAATTACTGCTGCTCTCTGGTTTATCTGGATCTGTAAATAGATGGTCGTTTAATCGTTTCGAAGCGAAGGAATATGAAAACAACAATATTTTTTTTATATTATCATAAAATTAAAAATGCACATGCACATAATTATTGAGAGATTGTTTGTGTAATTTAAATTCTGTTTTAAACAAATTCAAAAAAGGGGAAGTTTTTGATGATTATTTTGTTATTGTATAGAAAATAATCCCGAAGAGGTCTCATAAAAGTGCTACTTTTCCGGTAAAACTTAAAAAAATATCATCATCTTATAGAATCACGTTTAGTCGAAACATTTTTGCAGGGCTATTTTACTTTTGTTTTTTATTCGAAACACTGACATCCTGAGTGAGTAAAATAACGTAAGCACGTGAAAAAGTCGGTTTCCGACATTTCCTTACTTATATTCTAAATATTGTTCTTTATTTACAGTAGGAGTATACTTAGAACTTTTTATGGGATAAGCCTCCTGATATACATAAACAATTTAAATATTTTACTCCAATTATTTCATGTCGGCGGCGATTCATGTTACCATTTTTTTCCTGTGTCCTTTTAGGATAGGTACAAATTTGAACTGGGTAAGTCTACCTACATATTTGCATATAAGCGTCAGACGGACCACAGAAGAATCAAAGCCTTGTTTTTTTTAAAGTTATTTTTTTATGTTATCTTAACACAAATAAACATTGAACAGAAAAGCAGACTGATACGTCATGGATTTCTTTCATATTTAAAATGATGAAGGTTTAATTTGATTCTCTAGATAATCCTGGATAGGTAGCTATACCAACCTGCATACTAACTTCACTTATTTATAAAGAGATATCTAATTATCTTCCTAATACGAATTTGGTATGTAGATACTTAAAATAATATTTTTTAATAGGTTATTATTTTTAGTGGTAGGTAAATACAAGTAGCTTACCAAAACAAAATAAAACCTCCTGTATCGTTATCAAAACCATTCAAAAATATAAAATTCATTTTTACTCGAAAACACCTGACGTGTTTCTATCAACGATTGCCATCTAATGACTTGAGACGATACGAACTATCTAAGAACAATCCCGAAAGACATACAAATCGAATGCAAAAAACCGCATTTCAATCCAATAAGCCATTTCGGAGATGAATAGTAACAGATAAACAAACGCACAAACATAAAACCGCATGTCGCGGGTAATATGTCAACAGATTGAGTAGAGCAAACGCGCAGTGTCGATACATTGAACATTGAACTGCCGGCTGAGAAGAGATGTGGGTTCGATTCCCTCACCGCTTCGGGACAACTGTTTGCATCATCATCAACACTATCATAAACAGGAATAGCAGGGTGTGACAGGGTATAGAATATCCGATCTTGGGCCGCCTCCATTCAACAACTTCCCGTAACCTTTGAGATGTCAATAGCCCATCGGATGGGGGGCCTTCATACACTGCGTCGTCTTACACACTAGGGACTATCAAGGTCTGAAAATACCTATGCAAGTATAGCATAGATTAGTTGTTACTGTCCTGCCCTGCCCTGCCCTACCCTATAAAAATGTTCTAAACTCGAGAAAGAAGGTGGTCTTAACTCAATTTCAACTCGAGTTCTGTCAGGCTGAATCAAGATTTGACTAAATAAAGTATCATAAAATAAAGTCTGCTCCATCGATTTAAACCACGATTCGCGACAAATGTTTGCATGTTCTGCAGACATTTGTCCGGGTTTGGATGTTGTGGGACCACTGTACTCGGAGTTCCTAATATCCACTACACATGAAATCCTAGTGTGGGGTCAGGATTATATATGTGACTGTTGAAAAACCTTTCGCAAATAGACCCCGAGAGTTTTGTTCGCTCGTGATAACTTTACCGTGTCAAATTGTTTGTGAACATGGGGGTCTGCTACGAAGCGAAGGATCACGTTTATACCGTAACCGTTATTTCCGTATTTTGTTGACCAAAAAAAGGACAACCTAAATAATCGCACAAGTACAAAACATTAACATTTCACGTAATTGCTCAATTTTTCACATCCCGTGTTATTTATCGCCATATCTGCACTTATAAAGGAGGTTAGTCGCTGCGACCTAACCTTATGTGCCTCATCTCTTAAGATGTAACATATTTTTTTACCCGCGGCGTAAGAAGCCGTTATATGGGTAAGCAGTAACAGGTAGGTATTTATTTGTTTGCTTGCATGTTTTTTGTTTCAATTTTATCTCCAAAACGGCTTATCCGATTGAAATGCAGTTGTTTGCAATAGATTCGTATAACTTTATCCAAAATTAACATGTTACAAGAACTCTAAATAACTATATGTGTTATCACTTATCATCTTATTTAAAGTTACTGGTGTTGTCTCGTTGTCACCACCAGTTCCAGCCCACCGGGTGGAGACAACGGGAATTGCGAAAGTAAATGGGCACAGACCTAGGTATTTTATATTAGTTCCGTAAGATTAGGAAAAAGTATCACAATACGTCTTCTAGGAATAAGCTCAGTCTGAATTTATTAAGCATTTCCACACATTTGCAAAATATCGCCTCAAGTATTTAGTAGGTACTGTTTTACCTATACGGTAATAGTAGGTACATAATTGCAAAGGCCGTGAAATAGACAATTGCCATTTCCGCCGAGGCATTATGTATTGCTTTTCTTAAAAAAAAGGAAATAAAAAAAAAATTGTGTTAGATACTTTAACTTTTTTTTTTGACTTCGCTGGACGCAGGTTTTCCATCGCTAAGTTGGCTTCCTTCCTTAGATGCTGGTGAAGTGCACTCAATAATCATTTCACTTTCGGAACTCATTTTTATCTAAGTATGTATCTATTTATTATCAGAATAACTGATGATAAATCTGATAATAAACTGGTAGTAGGTAAGTATATTAACCTGCCTTTATAATGTTGTATCTTTAAAAAAGTTATTAAAAGGATATTACCTGAGTAGGTAAGTAGGTATTTTGTGCTGCAAAGGTAATTACTTTTAGGGGCAGCAAAATTTAATGAAACATTTTTCAACTCTAGCAACTTCTAGCAGAAATACGTGCAGCGCAGCCGCTTCGCATGCAAAGTCACAGACTAGGGAGGTACACCTACTTATGTATTAAGGAATACTGACAAAGTATGGCGCTTTTTCCCGCTAACTATCACGTTCGCCTATCAAATTACCACCAGCAACCGTGTACGTTACAGGTGCCTATTTTATCAGAAGGTTGCATGTTCGATTCCCGCTGCGGGACAAATGTTTGTACGATTAGCTATTGTTTGTCTCGGGTCTGGGTGTATGTATTTACAAATAAAAAAGTATTTAAGTAGTATATCAGTCATGTAGTTCTCATCATATATGCTCTGCTTAGTTTGGGGCTAGATGAAGCTGTGTGAAAAATTACCAGCATTATTTATTTTTATTATTATTTATTTGCCAAAACATAATATTATGTACAACACACGTCTACCTGAAGCCATAAGATTTAACTCGGGTTTACCAGCTAAATCTTGTGTAGGTACGTCCGCAAAACCATTAACGTAATTACGCAACTACTACTGAATAAAAACATCTACCTACTCATGAGCCATTTCTTGAGTTTGATTTTTAAAAGTTTTCAGCCTTTCAGATCATTGTTGAACATTGTAAATTGTCATAATAACCCTGATTATATATCGGATATATTTAGGGTTGTTAGCCGTTATGACTTAGCGCCGAATGTGTGCATCTGCGTTTTACGCACGAGCGTCTTTGCTGAGTTTTAGTAAACAATATTTCAAAACGTTTTGTCAATATTTCACATATTTGTAACTCAGCATAGAGGCTCCAGTATACGATAGTCTTACGCTTTTGCGATGGATACAACACATTCACACATAAAGCCTTTGAAACCGAACGGCGTGGTCAGCTTGATAAGTATGTAATAGGTAATGCAATGTGTCAATTATCGAAAACGGCTCAAAATGATCAATTCGGTTACGGTTTTAGCATGTCGCAAAAGTCGAGATAGTTCTTTGAAAGCGTAACCACCGGTAACTATCTAAAATGCGCTAGGTAGGTAGGTTACCTATGTATGTCACCAGAGAGTGCATCAAAGCCCTCATTCGTTAGTTATATAGTCATTATGCCTGCCTAGTGCACACGACAGACTAGACTTATTAGGGACTATTATGGATGAACGGATGCCATCGAGCACCAAACAATTAATGAGCGAGGCACTATCTGTCAACATAATCAGTGTTTTAGAACTGATATTGGCAAACGCGGACCATCATTGCTTCAGTGCTGACCAAAAGTTAGTTTTTTTTCTATACATACGTATACAGCACAGACAAGTACAGATGACAAGAAAGACAAACAAAAAACAGAACGTATTATGTATCTACATGTGTGTACCTACAGTGATATTACAGTATACGTAATACAAAAGAAAAGTCAAAGTCAATAGGTTTTTTTTCATTGAAATCACAAGGATCATAAAGAAACGTAAACCTCCCACGAATACTTCCATAATATTTATTCCCACGACCTTTGTTTAGTTCCTAGTTCGCATTTGTCAACTTCCTGGTCCCGTATGTGGATTACTTCCAAAACTCTAAAAGGCTAACACTATGGTGATATTCAACCCGAAATTCCAATAAAACCCTGGTTCTTTAAGTTCCGTAAAGCTGACAAAATAACAACGTCCACTATCTGTCGTTTACGATTAGGTCATGCTTGCACACCAGTTTTTCTAGCCAAAATAAGGGTCAGGGATCACTCCTTGTGTGAATGTGGATTAGATGAAGGAAATGTTGAACACCTTTTATTCTCTTGTCCCAAGCCACGGCTATCTTTGTATGATGTCACCCCTCCAGAAATCCCTCGTCCTCTCTCTTCTAAATTTATACCTACCTACTATCCCTTGTCTTCTCCCCTTTTATATGTTATTATGTAATTTTTTATCCAATAATAAAATAAAATTATGATAATTATGCAGATCTTTATGTTCTTTTCACAATGTTAAATGTACAGTAAGTATGTGTGTTTTGTCTCTGTACATATTTGTGTTGTTCCTTTCTTTTCATATACGTAAATCAACCTATAATATTTAAAAAAAAACTCGTTCTATTTTAAACCGGCCAAATTTCGGTAAACTCCTCTCCATCGCCTTATTTTTTTAAATCTTGTTGACCTGACATTGGCAAAATTGTGGCCACATACGTAAGCCATTAACAAAAAAGTTGAAGTTGAAGTAGAAACGTAAACTTAAAAACTAGGTACGTGAATTTACGCCGATTCCTCGCGCGCGACCAAGCCTAGAAGAATCAGGCAACAAACACATAAAAAACAGAAGATAAAAACAAATAAGAAACGAAAGTTGGAACCGTGTGATAGTCTTGTTACGTGTCAAAAAATAACGTAACCAAGTTTAGCAATGTCATAGGTATTGCTCTATTAAATGTTGTGGGAAAATACCCAAAATTTTAAGTAGAAAACCTTTCGATAGAATACATTTTCAAGAGTTAATCTATATTTTAGTGTGCCAGATAGATTAACTCATGAGACTTTAATGTAGTTTATCAATAATAAAACATTAAAATGTTGACCTACTTATTTCAATCTCTACTATCAAATTCATGGTAAATACTGTAATTTTATGTTGCCGCTTCTATGTATGATTTCTAAGCTCCATAGTCAAGTTTCAATCATACCCGGTCAGTCAGTCACGATGCTGACTGTCAGTCAAGTCATTCGTTCCTAAAAAAACGGTACGTCACGTCATGTCACGTCAGTCAACGCTAAATTTATAAATTTTTAGATTTTCACTGTTTTCTAATTTTCATCAAATTGTTTATCCGTGTGGTGATTAAAACATTGTTCTAAAACTTAGACCCTAGTATTCATCAACAACCAAAATGCCACGAGGTAAGAACAACTTCATTTTGCATTGCTTTTTCTCAATGTCGTCCAATGATAGATATTATGCCTTTCTGAGTCAACAGCGCTTTTAGCAACGTGTTTTCTACAGTTATTATTCCTGGCGAGTTGTTTAAGTGTCTACTGACTATTTGCCTCGGTAAGAAAATTCGAATGCTTCATTAACCTAACCTCTGGTATTTCAGGAAAGTATACCAACCACAAAGGTCGTAACCGCAAGTTCACCAGCCCTGAGGAGTTAGAAGAACAGCGGAAACAGGAGGAGCTGAAGCAGAAGTAAGTGCATATGCAACAGACACTCAAATTTCTAGACCATACATCAATTGAATTAGAAAATTACACTATATTACACTATATAGATATTTGTATGTTTGTTGTTAATAATCTCCATAATGGGACCAAAGCGAATGAAATTTAGGTCAGGTATAGTATTTGTAGAATAACAAGTTAGATTTATCTGCATACCACATAGGTGAAGGTGTGGGCGGAGGCTAGTCAAAGATAAAATAATTTATTAACAGAAGTACATTGCCTTGCACAACCACCAGAAATTTAACTCCTGCAACATTTACCCAAAATCCACACACAAATTATTTGATTTGATATGAAAAAATATAATTTTAAAATTGTACCTATGATCCTACTTTAACATGGGTACCCAAAATTATTTAATAATTCTGGTCCAAATGCCAATTCACTACATTCATTTCATTCATTCATATAATCAGTAAGATCAAGTAAGGGTGTCAGAGACATTTTCCAACAACATTTCGCACATGTCTGTGTTTCGCATAATAGTTAGCATTTCACATGACAGGTTGCAAGCTCATTTCCACTAATTGGAACACATATGTATGGCATATATTCTTTAAGGTTCTTGGGAGTGCTGATTTTCTCACATGGTACATAGGTGTTCATTGAGCAAATAGTCCATTTAGTGAACAATTAAAATTAAATAAAAACCTTTTTTTAACTATTTCAGATGGAGAAAGGAGCATGGTGGGGAAAGTCCGAGTGAAGAAGAGTCAGACGACAACAAATCTGGCTCTGGGAGTAGTGATGAGAGTGATTCTGATGAAGATGTGAGTATCCCTTGAATCTTATGTACCTGTGAAGCCAATTATGACCACTCCACAATAAAATATGTCAGCCAACACAGCAGGCAATGGATTTGTCAACGGTAGAAGAGGATTGTTCAGACTATTTCCTGCATCAAACATTATTTCAACTTAAAATGCCAATATTATTGAGTTGAGACTGAGTGGAATTGAAGAATTTGTGAGCAAGTGTCCAAGAATACAGGAGTGAGTTTATTGACCTGTGGTTTAGGCACCATGCCTGTTGCTGAAGAGACAGAATCCATTTTAGTTATCAGAATCTATTGTTTGGTAAACAAATATGATAAACATAAATGTTATTGATCTTTAGTTCCAAGACAAGTATCGGGCTTTGTCATGCTCCAATTTCTTTTACATAGACATAACATAATAATGACGCAGTGGGCGAAGGCCCGCCTGATACTCAGAAGGTTTTGTATACAACTCCCGCCGAGGGACTAATGTTTGTATGATCTGCAAATTTTGTCTGTCTGTGTTTTCTATGTATAATATGTTTTATTAAATAAAAAAGTATATAAGTAGCATACGAGTCATGTAGTTCCCATAATATAAGACCTGCTTAGTTTGGGGCTAGATGATGCTGTGTGAAAAATGTCCAGCATTATTATTATTACCTTTTTTTCTTTATGAAGTTCAGTAAATAATTATAGATTGATAGCTATACATCATTTAGTTTCTCAGAATTAGCTAGTAGAATTACAAATGGGCAGGGCATATAGTTCCTTAAACCAACAATAGCTAGGAAATAAAATTTCACAAATGGTGATCACAAATGTTATTTTGATGTGCATTTCTAAGACTTTTCATTAAATTTCAGCATCCCACCAAGGCAAAGGGTGTTTCTGGCCTCATCGAGGTGGAAAACCCCAACCGTGTTGTGAAGAAAAACAAGAAATTGTCCAACTTGGATCAGACCTTGGGTGATGCAGAGAAACCACAACTTTCACGGTAACTACTGATAGAAATCAAAATTATAAAAAAAAAATTTACTAGATGGGTCTAGATGACATTGTGTGAAAATATGTCCAGCATTAATGTGGAAAAAGATGTGTGAAGTGCACAGAATGGATTGTAATGAAAGTTAATGTATTTTTACCGTGTTTATGCGTTTGCCGTGTTTCTTTGTTTGTTTGTCTGTTAGTTGGTTCTTTTTAAACTTATTAAGATGGTAGACTTTTACTATTTATCCCCGAAACGGCTTATATTATTAAGTGTTTTTTTTGCAATCACTTCAAAAAGGCTCAATAGCGAGCAGGGGCTTTTTTTAAGTCTTCTGTATGCATTAAAGAGTTAACAATCAATCTACAACCTCCTCCAAAAGTTTCCACTGGGGGCTCTGCAATAGATCTCAAAAACGTTTTAAAAATTAAAACCTAGCTTGTTTATACCTGAGTTTTGAAAGTTTATGTTATGGTGTATCTCCAGGCGTGAACGTGAAGAGGTGGAAAGGCAGCGCGCCGCGGCAGCTTACCAGAAGGCGCATGCGGAGGGGAAGACGGACCAGGCGCGCGCAGACCTCGCCCGCTTGGCCATCATCCGCCAGCAGCGGGAGGAGGCCGCCAAACGCAGGGAGGCCGACAAGAAAACTAAGGATGACGTACCCAAAAAGAGGTAACTTTTAGCTTTCTAACTAACTTGGCGGTGCCGATCAATACGGGTAATTCCCGTAGTCCCCCGAATCTTCGGCCCCATCGGCTTCGGGGGAAAATGGAAACCCCTGAAGTTTTTTTTATTCACCATCTAGTTTGAGAACCTTTTTCGAAGTCACACAAAATATACAAAAAACTGGATGTTTATCGCTTACACTGTTTTACATTATATTGTCTGTTGCAGCTTCTCCTAGTGACTTATGGCGATAATAGCTTTCTAAGAATCATCCTTGAAGACATTAAAATCAATTGCAATAAACCTCGTCCGATATGACGTTTCGTGGTATGAAATAAAACAGGCAAAATACCAAACAACCTTAACAACAAAAATCTTACAAACGCATATACGGGCTCCTGTCGTCTCGATTTAAAAAAGTAATGCATGGTCCTTTTTAGAGGATGATTCCGGTGTGGTCGAATAGAAATATTATCTTATACATAGATAATCTAATACATTATGTGTTCAGAATCGTATTATGTTTTGTTACAGGTAGATGACAAAACACCATAGACTCTCCGGGATTATTTAAACTTTTGCTGTTTGCACATCATGTCAGGCCAAGGCTTACAAAATCTCAGTTTTATACTATTAGTAATCTACAATACAATTTTATGCTGTGGAATTGT
The DNA here is from genome assembly GCA_961405105.1 of Perizoma affinitatum. NCBI lineage: Eukaryota > Metazoa > Arthropoda > Insecta > Lepidoptera > Geometridae > Perizoma > Perizoma affinitatum. Next base: position 6,657,226 of record OY560199.1, read on the forward strand.
CGTCGATATTTATAATGCATAATAGATTCATAATTTTATAAATAATTTCGTTCCTTATACATTTTAACAGCCATTGTCAAATTATATCTACAGATAGGTTAAGGTTATCTTGGAAAATATAATTGCGGACATAACACCATTCTGGGCATGTCTTTTTAAATTCAATCTATAACTGTTTATTCGTCAAGTTTAGTTCTATCGCATGCATGCCCTTAAAATACTGCAGATTTTTAGAAAGCAGTTGTCCGATCACCTATTTTTGTTGCTCTTTGTTGCATTTGGACCCGTTGTACCCGGAGTGATCAAGTGTGAACGCTGATAACGTTGAAAATAACCCGCGTTAAAACATTGCGAAAAAGCTCGATCGAACGATGCCGGAATTTAATTTTGAACGCTTTACAAGAATGCAATATGGACCAATCGGTATAGAGTACTGCAAATGCTACTCAATTAGATCAGAGAATGCGATGCGCTATTCTGATAACTCCGTACAATGTCCAATATTCGTGACGCCATTTATTACCTGACTATTCCCTTCTGTAGATATGAATCTGAAAATGGCTATAGCACAGATAATATAATACTAAACTAGTAGCATAGTAAGCCTAACTGTGAAATTTCACTAATTGTGCTACCCTTTTCGCTAGCTTTTGACGATCGATGTTGTCTTGTAAAAATACTCTGCAAAAGATATTACAAATGATTGACCACCGGACAGTTTATCATCTTATGTTGAAAAACTGTAACTAATCATTATCATCATCATAAGCCTGTAAAATTCAACGACTGGACATAGGCCACCCCCATTACTGGACAAATTATTATACAGAGAAAGGACGCGCCTATGCATTTACGAACCATAGGAATAAATGCGAATTGTCCAACGAGGAATGAAGGTGGACTATGTTTAGAAGGATGTTATGCGCAAACTATTTTATTTTTTGGCTCTTATAAGATACATATTTTGTCAAACTTTGTTATCGATAGAAAACTCGCACATTTGGGTGTTCGATGAATTTTATAACTCTAAGCCATCTTTATGTAAGTAGGTACTCACTGTACGCAATTCAAATATTACCTATCATTGTATCTGATTTGTTTTCTATCTGCTTGACAATTTTAATCAATGTATTTTGAATGTGATTTGCGAATATATTAATCATTTTGTTGTTGATAGTATATTCGATTGTAGTAAAATTAATGTAGTCATAAAATAGTGGCGTTTAGTTGTTGATTTTTTTTATAAACTCTGTGTCTCAATAAAATGTATGTATTTCGAATTAATTTTCATTATGAAAGTATATTGTTTTACTGAATAATATTCTACATATTTAGCAATGGAAAGTCATATTTATATGATTTAAACTAAATATTATTATATTATTATTAAAATATACGAGGGGTAAAACTTACTGATTATTTTTATTTACTTTTACTCTAGTTTTTGGGTTCCAAAGCCAAAAGGCGAAAACGAAACCTAGTTCTAATTTGACTATGTTCTAATTAACACAGTAATGATTTAATAGTACATTAACAGTTGATAATAATTAAATGTACCTCAGTACGTTTAATGAAAGGGACATTAACTTATCGTACGTATCATTTAATATAATTGAACGGGGCTCTGAAATATAGAGCTCTAAAATTAAAGTTGTCCCTCCAGCCATCTTATTTTATAATATTGTGTTCCATAAGTATAATAATAATAATGCTGGACATTTTTCACACAGCATCATCTAGCCCCAAACTAAGCAGAGCTTGTGTTATGGGAACTTCATGACAGTTTTAGTACGTTAGTACTTTTACATATTTTTTTTCTGTAAATACTTTCATACTATACATGAAAACACCCAGACCCGAGATAAATATTTGCAGGTTATACAAACATTTGTCCCGCATTAAGAATTCCTTTTCTTTTAAGTCATTACACCGGCTCTTTCTTGATCTCCCCGAAACGTTCGATTATTTAGCATCGAGCAGATGGTTTGTACTTAACTACACCACCTTTTTTCCCATTTCTATAGATCGGTAAAAATTGCATTAACTCGCAAATCTTGAATACCTACTCATCTGTGATAGTTTCAAAGTTGTATTAAAGAACCGCAGAGCACACCACGCTCTGCGGTTCCTTTCAGCCTCAAACTATCAAAAGCAAACACCTGCTTAACTAACTTTGTTTAAGTTATTATGATCTAAGTTATGAAATTAGATACTTAGAAGATAAAACATTATTGCACAGTACAGTAGTTTATAGGCGAACTTAATGCTGAAAACAATTTTCTTCCAGATAACCTTTGTGTATTTTGGAAAAAGATGTGTAGGGCACAGAATGGGTACAACAAAAATAATGATCAGTAGTTAATGTTCAACCAAATATCTACTTAAATACCATACCTGGCTAGTATGTATTTTGAGTATCTATGTATTATTTATAAGTATTATTATTAGTAGTGTTAAACTAAAAATAGTCCTTACTATTACTTAACTGATAGTAATTATTACATACTTAATTACAACAAACATTTTATCCACAGAACTCTCAAAACAGCCACAAACTGAATTGATTAGAAGGCAAATCAAAAGAAAAATGTCGTAGGTATACCAGTGTACTTACCTAATGCAGATATTTTACCTGTAAACTAAGGAGAAAAAGACTTGGTAAGTTATATTTAATTATCACTAGCTTGCTTGTTTGCAAGATTGTCGCTTTGTCGGCCGTTTGACGGCGAAGCGGTGCCGATTCGGTTCCGGGCTGAAATGTGTGATAATTTTTACAGGTGCAATTATGTATTTTCATCCCATCTATTCGAAAAACGACGTTTTGTTCCTCGATAAGTGCGCACAAAATGGGTCATTCCGGCGCACTTAATAACAGTGACGAAATGACTTTTGAATTTGGAACACTATTTCATTAAAAAAATAAAGTCCTGGCTGGTAATAAAAAAAGCGCGCCTGTCGACGCGGCATTGGTTAACTAAGTAAAAAAAAACCGCTGGATCTTCTTATTACTTTTTATCAAAATATTACAGACAATTTTAATTTGATTCTAACAAATTGAATAAAATATGAGTTCTAGTAGTTAAAGTGGAATATTAAGACCAGAAATTGTAAAATTAAACGCAGAAACTGTCAAATAATTAACTACCAAACAAATCAAGAGAAAAATATCTAAAAGCCTATGAAATTTAAAAACATGGAAAAATGAACAAGTTAATTTTTAATTTGGTTATGTAAATATTCGTCACTACTAAGAGCATCTCTTATTTATTTTTCTCATAGAAGGGGATGAAAAGCAAAGTGTGCCACACGGTACCAAAAGTATTTAACCTCGAGCGACGTACTTTGAATCCCTCGCTATGCTTAGGATCTAGAATCCTTCGCTTCGCTCTGGATTCATACAATCGCTCTCGCCCTCTACACATTATTTTGGTCCCTTGTGACACAATCTACTATTTCAGGACATGTATAGGTGCTGCGATTTAGTCGACCTGATAAGTTAATTTTTATTTTTAATAATTGACCATTTCGCGGCACGCGAGGTAGCCATCTGCAAAGCAAGAGTTGCGGATTCGATTCCCGCTCCCGCTGCGGATTTTTGCATGTTGTGTAGATATTTGTTCCGGGTGTTGGTGGGTGGTATCATGGTAGGTACTCGTACATTCTGATAACCACACTAAGGAATCCTAGTGTGGGTTCAGGACTATCTATGATAGATTCTTATATTGGGTGTTTATTTTGATTACGTATTTTTAGTGAAACAGACGACGCAGTGTGGGAAGAACTTCACGGTCATCGATGGACCGATGACATGATCAAAAGAAAAATGTCGTAGGTATACCAGTGTACTTACCTAATGCAGATATTTTACCTGTAAACTAAGGAGAAAAAGACTTGGTAAGTTATATTTAATTATCACTAGCTTGCTTGTTTGCAAGATTGTCGCTTTGTCGGCCGTTTGACGGCGAAGCGGTGCCGATTCGGTTCCGGGCTGAAATGTGTGATAATTTTTACAGGTGCAATTATGTATTTTCATCCCATCTATTCGAAAAACGACGTTTTGTTCCTCAATAAGTGCGCACAAAATGGGTCATTCCGGCGCACTTAATAACAGTGACGAAATGACTTTTGAATTTGGAACACTATTTCATTAAAAAAATAAAGTCCTGGCTGGTAATAAAAAAAGCGCGCCTGTCGACGCGGCATTGGTTAACTAAGTAAAAAAAAACCGCTGGATCTTCTTATTACTTTTTATCAAAATATTACAGACAATTTTAATTTGATTCTAACAAATTGAATAAAATATGAGTTCTAGTAGTTAAAGTGGAATATTAAGACCAGAAATTGTAAAATTAAACGCAGAAACTGTCAAATAATTAACTACCAAACAAATCAAGAGAAAAATATCTAAAAGCCTATGAAATTTAAAAACATGGAAAAATGAACAAGTTAATTTTTAATTTGGTTATGTAAATATTCGTCACTACTAAGAGCATCTCTTATTTATTTTTCTCATAGAAGGGGATGAAAAGCAAAGTGTGCCACACGGTACCAAAAGTATTTAACCTCGAGCGACGTACTTTGAATCCCTCGCTATGCTTAGGATCTAGAATCCTTCGCTTCGCTCTGGATTCATACAATCGCTCTCGCCCTCTACACATTATTTTGGTCCCTTGTGACACAATCTACTATTTCAGGACATGTATAGGTGCTGCGATTTAGTCGACCTGATAAGTTAATTTTTATTTTTAATAATTGACCAATTCGCGGCACGCGAGGTAGCCATCTGCAAAGCAAGAGTTGCGGATTCGATTCCCGCTCCCGCTGCGGATTTTTGCATGTTGTGTAGATATTTGTTCCGGGTGTTGGTGGGTGGTATCATGGTAGGTACTCGTACATTCTGATAACCACACTAAGGAATCCTAGTGTGGGTTCAGGACTATCTATGATAGATTCTTATATTGGGTGTTTATTTTGATTACGTATTTTTAGTGAAACAGACGACGCAGTGTGGGAAGAACTTCACGGTCATCGATGGACCGATGACATGATTAATATTACGGGAAGTTGGTGGATGGAGATATCACAATATTGTTCGTTATGGCTTTCTGGGCCTATATTATGTCCATCTGTGGACTTCTACAGGCTGTTGTTGATTATGAGGTTATCTTAGTGAATTAACGTCGACTACTTACGACTAAATTTAGAAGAATCAGGCAACAATCATAGCTTGGTATTTCATGATCCTTTTTAGAAGTTACTATCGGTTTATAAGGCATTGGTTTACCTAAAGTACGAGTATTAGAAAGTCGGCTTCACTAAGCAACCTCCATATTCTCCAGCCTCAATTTAGAAAAGTGAGAAGAATCATTATCGTTACATTTGCGTGCCGCTATGGAGCAGGGTTCATACTTTACGCATCATTATCTTAAGGTGGGGTAATGGGCCGTTCTACCGATGAGATACGCGAGCGAGTTTGTTGACTTTATTTTCTTCAAAAGCTCTCGAAATTTGTTTACACGTTCTAAGGTTTGTTAACTTAAAAACTTCTGTTTTCTTTGTAAAAGCGTCGTTTTATGTGTAAGTTTTCTTTTAAACAATAATAGGGCATGAGTTTTTGTGTTGATATCTTTACACTGATTTGTGATAATCAGGGTATCTACAACTACGAGGTTGTTAGGTAGGTACCTACTTCGGTTCTATATTTATTTCTGATTTTGCAAGTCTTTACATCTTACTACTATTATAAAGGCGAAGCCGTGGGCTTGCATCTGTAAAGTCTGTTTGCATGTTCTGCAGATATTTGTTCCGGGTCTGTATGTTGTGGTACCACGGCACCCGTAGTTCCTGATACCCACGACACAGGGAATCTTAGTGTGGGGTCAGGACTACGTATGAGTCTGTAAGGTTATAAAAAAAAGTTCATTAAGTTACATCCCCCATTGCAGAAGTCCATATCGACCACTAGGCTGCTGATAACTATTCCAGCAACTTAAACTTGCAGTAGTTGACTGAGAGTGTTTACACAGTGCAAGTGACTTGCGAGAAACTTCTGGCAAGTTTTATTGTTAGTGGAAACTTAGGCTTATTTACAGACCTACGACGCATACAGCTAACCACTAGGTACTTTATACCCATATGAAATAAAGCAGTCTCAAAAATGCTTAGGTACCAGATTTTTTCATATCAACAGCATAAATTCACGTTCCTACTTCCTAGCTCTCTGGATTCCTGCTTTGACTCGGATTTGACGTCTTTTATTTAATATGCGCATGCATGAAACACTTTATGAAGACATTCGCGAAAGTGGAGCGTTTTTCTTTTATGTTTTACCTACATTTTAGGCTTAACTTAACTTCAACTACAGTTTTAGTAAATTCTACAGAGTTCTTCAGTGTTTAATAGGTATCGTAAAACACCAGACAGTCAAGGTTTTTGTATGAAATTCATGAAAATATTTTAATGTACACCACAAGATAACAAAATAAATAAATTCATATTGTAAATACGGGATTTTTCACGTACCGCACTATGGGTGAAGACACCGACTAAGTTTCGACTCATTCCGAGAGTGCACGACGCGACGCGGAGGGAGAGCGTCGCGATCACTCACCCTGATGAAGACTCGGAAAGAGTCGGAAACAGTCGAATATTGAGGTACGTGAAAAATCCCGTTTTTACAATATGATTAAGGAATCAAATTCACGATAGTTTTTGGAATAAAATAAATAAAATCGACTCTGCTTCATAACTTTGTGTTAACTAGCCTATGCCTAATGGCTTCGCTCGCGTGGTACCCGGATGAAAAGTAGCTTAGGTACCTATGTGTTTTTCTGGGTCACGTTCCGAATCTAAGGTCCGAGTTCACCAAATCAATAACGGGTGGTTAGGTACTTACTAAACAAATCTTTTTGACACATGTTTTTATAGAAATCTGTCATTATGATTAGAAATCACCGTCCGTTTATTTTGTTGGTGACTCAAGCCTAAATAAAACAGCCAAACTTTCGCATTTATATACTAGTATAGTCGGGAATATTTTAATTATAGAAGGGCTAAAAAATGATTTTCTGGTGTCACCACTTCGTGTGGCGTACCTACCTTCCAAAGGTCTAAGTAGGGAGATGACTGTTTTGTGTGAAAGGAAGGTAGGTACCGCTCGTTACAACTCTTACCACTTAAGTGTGCGTCCTTGATCCCCAAGTAAGTGACCTTGTCACGAAATATCACGTTACAAGGTATAATACCTTCCTGGAAAAGTCGAAAACTAATTCCTTCGGGCGAAATTCGCACTAGCTCTTGTACCTTATACACAATGCTGAAAGTCCCGCAAAGAAATATATGTTTCGTACAAAGCGTAGAAATATCTTTCTGCAATTTTGGAGCAAGGATTTCAAATAGACCCCAAATTACGTAAGACTAGGAGTAAGTGGGCAATGGTTAGAAAGTTGCAAATAATGAGAGAGATAGAGGCTCGCAGATAGATTTCCGGTCACAAAAAAAAGAATAGAATACATTGTTTTTTTTTAACTAAAGAGCATTCTGCCCACAGCTTTTGCCGTAATCTATGGACGCTTGCACTCACACGTTGCATACCCTGAGACATAACGGGTAATTTTGTAATTTTTTACCTATGTATTTAAGATATTTACGTCGCGACTTCATACGCGCGGAATACTGAATATGTACCTACCAATTCCTAAAGACCCGGAAATTTCTGAAAATACGACATTTCGAGAACCAGTCATGTTTTCACTGTGTAGAGTACCTGTTTTTAGTTTTTGGGTGTAGTCTTTAGTCCTATATACCCCAGCCCATTTGCCTGTTTATACTGTGTCCTCAGAATGATTATTGATTTCCTTCAAAATACTGCGTTAAAAGCTTTCTTTATATCTAATATTAGCCGCGTTATTTCGGGGTATAACAAGGATTTACCCGCCCGATAAACTCAAGGGATAGGGCTGGACAAAGGCTGATAGATATAAACGCTAATGTTAGATGCTATCGGAAAACCGCTACCTACTCATTGAGGCGTCTTCAAACGAGGACGAATTTCATAACACCAATAGTGATCGATTATGATTTTTTCACACATTAGTTACATAAAAGAAACATATTTTTTTTCGATCTATTTTTAAAGTCGTTCAGAACTCTGTAAAGAATTAACTTTCAAAGGTTAAGGCTTTCTCTCAATCAATCTTTATCATCGTCAAAGATATTATAATACTATACCACTGTCTTCATTATTAGCCTAAAGAAGTTCTTATTGAACTCCAAGGGGGAGAAGCCTCTACGTGTTTGAATATCAGAATGCATTACATAATAATTTAATTGCTATAAACTCGTATTACGCTTGCTGTAATGGCCGAGAACCGTGCCACCAAACTATGCTAATTTAACATACATATCCCCATGCGCCTCTGCACCACAGATTAAATAAAAGTCTTATCTACCGGTGGTACTCGTACATTTCAGCTGAAAAGTTTTAGTAAAACATTTTCACAAAGTTTCGCAAAGAGATAAATTGATATCCTCAAACGTCCTTTACGTTCTTACATAACCGAATAAAATATTGACCATCATTATGTTGATTCTCTATTTTTCATCGCTGGTTCTTTCTTGATCACTCTGCATCACAAAAATTGGTAGATAAAGCCAGTGACTATAGCTTGCAATGGGAACCAAATAAAAGAAAATTAATATACAAACTAAATAAATTATTTTATGATTTATTTATTTCAATATCATAAAAAAACAAAAGTTGGAAGTCAAAGACTACGCAGGTGTTTGAAGTTGTTTCATAGCTATTTAGCTTTCTATTACAGATGCATGGAATTTAAAATTTCTAGTTATTACGTTATAAAATTTTGCCAAAAACACAACGCACGGTATTTTAATTTTAAACAACAGATAAATCGATCACACGTGCTATTTCGAGGATCAATATGTTCGCTCAGTACCTAATTATTTCCCCAAACTTGCGTCGCCGGTAAAAATGTATACCAAATCGCCCCTGTATATGTAATTATTTAAGCTTTCAACTTGAACCCGAAGAAAGACACAAACGCTTAACCGAAAAATAAATAATGTAGATTAATCGAAAGAACATGATTTAGAGCAACTAAAACACTTATGGCCAACATTACGAAGTCAAAACTGAAATTATGAGGTAAAGCGGCAAAGCCTAGAGCAACGAACACGAACACGAAAATGAAGGCAGCCTAAAAATAAGCGGTATATTTCATGCTACAAAGTTCCCAGCGTTTTGCGGTCCGTTTCTAGGGCACAAAGCGTAAACTAAAACTAATTACATTTCCTGAATGCAAGTGACTGTTGGAACTACTCAACGTCCGAACTCATTTTGCTCTGTTTGTAGTTTCCAATCGTGTAAATTGAAGAGTATTGCAAATTTGCAACTTAAATAGTTTGGCATAAATACTGATGTACGGCTTTATATTTAATGGACTCTGTCGATTAGTACTTACTGGATGTGTTTACCGCTAATTTCGATTTTGAATCAACGAACAAACCACTTCACTTTGGTGTAATTAACTGATTGGTCCTAGTTCTAAGTTAACTGGTCAACCCTTATAAGTAATATCTCTGTATAGACAACCAACTAAAGAATTGTCCAGAAACCATCCAGCTTTAAAAATCCCATAATCGTCTGTTTTAGCATTGGTAACGAAAATTGTTTATCAAATTATCCATGAAACTGAAATTACAACTTTTCACTCACAAATTAGGAAGATGCATCAAGGTATCATCTAACCTAATTGAATAGCTAATAAACAAAGTGTGTAAGTTGGCCGGCGCGCAATAAATAATAGATAAATTAAATGGTGGAAAACTGGATCACAGAATCCGTACCTAGTTAGTACAGAAAAAAAGCTTCTCAATGAAGTCATATTTACTAAGTTGTAGATGAAAATGGGTGGACCGGATGGTAAGAATTTGAAAGTAGAGCTACCGTTATAATTATATTATCAGCGCTAGACTTGTCGAAGTAACATTAATGGTTTCTTTGAGGTCACATTCAGATGTATCGGTGCTGCCAATACATCTATTCAGATGTATTGCCTAGATGAACTTAAACTCATCAAACCCAAAAAGATTCTGCAGTTTCTAGCAGCGGCAAGGCTGAGCGGTGAACTTTGAACTCCCCCTGCATGGAAAAGAAAAGCAAGTGGCGATCACAATAGGCCTAACGGCCGCAGTGATACCAAAACCACAAAAAGCCAATAAAAAAAATTGGTACTGCCATCATATACATCATAGGTGACAGGCGTATGAGACTTTTCAACTTTTGTCAGCAACGTAACAGTAATGCTCCTGGTGTTGCAGATGTCATAACCATCTCGTTGGCCGTAAATTTGTTTACCTCCTAATAACTTAAAAAAAATGTTTTTTTAGTTCAAAGTGACAATGCGTTATTTTCTGAGCATACTATCTCTTCTACTAGCATACTTCAGCTTGGATTCTGTTCGACTTGCTGTATCTTTATGGAGCTGGGCCAAACAGAATTAAAACTTTCCGGGAGGTTTCACCTAAATCACTGGTAGGTGATTTATATTTCACGCACCTTCCGCTCGTGTTCCCTCTGCCCCGGAATTATGTTTTTGTGGAGGACCAAGACCTCTAGTAAGAAGAATTATGACAGGACTTGACTAGCAAACAAAAGTTGCTAATGTTAAACGCAAAAAGTAGACAAGTTTTAATTAATTAATACTGATGGCATCGATGGCTTATTTAAATACGTTGAGATATTCCAGAGTCACCAATCAGTGTTGCCAGTGATTACATAATGTAGCACTGGGACTTTGTCACTAACTAGTGGCTTCATACATAAGCTTAAGGTCACGAAGCGAGCTATAGAAAGAGCTATGCTCGGAGTCTCAACTACGTGATATTATCCGAAACGAGAAAATCCGTAGAAAATTAAACCAATGTTGCTCTTAGAATTAGAATGACGGTAATAATGCAATTTGTCGTCTGTATTTTCTAATTGCATATTTATGTTAAACACTCTATAGATATATTTACCCCGAGTACATGTACCGTCCTTTATTCCCTAGATACCTCATATTAGTGCTTAAATGGACTTGTTGTGTTGTGATCATAATTTTAACCATTTACGAAACAAAATGCGTGTTTTATCTGTTTGAATAGGTAAACTTAGATACAGCGATTTTGACCTTTAAGCTTTAAGAGTACTTACTTTTAGATATTCTGATTTGAGTTAAGTTTGTGGAAAATATTTCCCGTCAACCCTTTCAATCAAGTACCAGGAAAGGTCATACATGGGGCGAAAAGGGAAAATAGTAAAGTAAAAACGACGTGTGCTTCGCAGTATTTTCTTAACATGGTTTTTTCATAGCTGTACCTGTATCTTGCCAGCTGTGCCAAGTCAGCAACAGTGTCTTTAATCTGTTATGATTTCTTTCAAACCGTGTATGTTTCATTCATTTATTAATTAAGATCTGATAGCTCTTAGTAGTCTGATCAGGAGCAAAATGGCACTATTTTCGATCGAATGCCTTCCTGTACCAGTTTGAGTTACGTTAGTTAGGTGAAAGACAAAATCAAAATTTCATTGAATTGCCGGTCGCAACAGTCTAGCTAGATTAAGTTAGGAATATGGCCTTGATAACTATCATCACGATTTAATGGCAATCCAGCCCACATATTACATAAAACTTCTAAAACTTAAACATGGGGAAGCTTAAGGCGATAAATATCCCCTTTTCTAGAAGTCGACATTGTTGTTAAGCCTCTCAAAATGAGTCCTTTTCCATTGTCATTTTGAGGGTAGATGTAAATATAACCTCTGTTGGTAACATAGTTTGCACCCAAAATATGCGACTAGTACCAGCTATGAATAGAACTAAAATTAATTCCTTATCGTTTCAGTTCATTTCGTGTCTGTTCAACTGTTTCAAACAAGTCAGCCAGACGTTGAACCACAGTTAATTAAAAATAGTAGCGTCACTTCATTGGAAAATGATATTACTTATATTATTTAAGCTGGACTCGTTTGAGAAGAATTGGTCCTCATTAGCACTAGACCGCAAAAAGTGGAAGTAGAATAGGGAGGCCTTTTCCCTGCAGTGAGACAACGCAGGCTGATAATAATAATATTATATTATTCATCTTATAAAGGAGGTGTCCATGAAAAATCGCTCTATTTTTTATTGTTTGTTTTTCTATTAATAGCTCTACAATGTTAAAATACCTAACGATGGAACACTGATATTCTCAATTCACTGTGTCGCTGTCGAACTTTATTTGTTTCCTACAAACTGTATGCGAAGCGAACTAACAAATTGAACTTGAGTTTGAGTTCTGCTCGTCTTGTTTGTATTATCTAATTGTTATATCAAAACGAAGTTTCAAATAGGTACATATTGGTAGGTACTCGAGATGAATCATAAGAATTTAAATCTGATTGACTCGTTTTCTCGCTGCTAAGGGTCGCAAACTATCATCATGTTTTTATCATTCATAAAAAAATAAGGGGCTTCATTTCTGTCGATTTCAGGCTACGCGAATGGCATCATGGAGTTGGGTTCAAGTAGTCTGTCCACATGGAGCCGCGTCCTTCGATCTTTCTAGTAAAGTTTAGTATTTCGAGGTTGCCTGCGTCTTGCGATAATTGCAATTCAAGAATTTGATTGAAGCCTTTTCAATTAAAGTATACAGCAGTAAAAAATATAGTTCATGTACAGTCGGAATCTAAGTAAGCTTTTAAACTAAAGTTCCAATCTAATAGGTTGGGGAAAAAGTTTCTTCGCATTTTTTAAGAAAATTCAAAACATTTTTTAATATAGTTTATTTACATTTAACTAAAGTATGTAGGTACCATTTTGTTCGATAACTTTTTGCCATTTTGTAGGCAGGGACATGATCCCATTGCTATAAAAACTTTGGGGCTTCTGTTCAAAATACCGCGACAAGTGGTTTTGGCAGTCCTCTCGTGATGTTAACCTGACACTGCCTAAAGAATTCTGAAGAGACCGAAACAGGTGGAAATCTGAAGGTGCAAGGTCAGGACTATACGGCGGATGCATTAACACATCCCAGCCAAACTCTCTTAATTTTTGCTGAGTGGCTAAAGATGTGTGAGGTCTAGCGTTATCATGATGAAAAACCACACCCCTTCTGTTGATTAACTCCGGCCGCTTTCTCTCAACTTCTTGTTTTAATCTCATCAGTTGTTCGCAGTAGAGTTCAGAATCGATGGTCCTGCCTGGTGGTAACAGCTCATAATGAATAATGCCCTTCCAATCCCACCACACACACAGCATCACCTTGTTGCGAGTTAACCCGGGTTTCGCCACAGTCTGTGAAGCCTGACCGGCCTTTGACCACGACCTTTTTCGCACGTTCTTGTCGTACGTGATCCACTTTTCATCACCAGTTATCAGCTTCTTCAAAAATGGTTCGGTTTCATTACGTCGTAATAAAGAATCACAAATGAGAACACGGTTCATTAGGTTTCTTTCAGTGAGCTCGTGAGGTACCCAAATATCGAGCTTTTTTGTGTACCCAGTTTTTTTCAAATGCGCCAAAACTGTTTTGTGGTCAATTCCCAGTTCTTCAGCTACGTCGTAACTACTGATATGCCGATCTTGCTCCACTTTTTCAAAAATGGCATCCATTTTATCCGTAATAGGGCGACCAGAGCGACGTGCATCTTTGACATCAAAATTTCCGGATTGAAAACGCTTAAACCAAATTTGTGCTACTCTCACAGACACTGCACTAGGTCCATAAACATCGCAAATTTTTTTCGCGGCTTGCGTTGCATTTTTACCTTTTTTGTAGTAAAATTTTAAAATGTATCGAATTTCTTCATTAGATTCACTCATCTTAACAGTACGAAAAACAAATAAAAATCACACATTTTCCTAATTTGAATTTGGAATTATCTTCTTTAAAATTTAAACTTTTAATGATACCAAAACCAGCCAGATACAAATAGTATAGCCAAAGAGATTTTATTACAAGTTCATACATACAATAATGCGAAAATACTTTTTCCCCAACCTAATAATACAAAGATGATTGTGGATCAATTTCTATCCCAACTCTCAAAGACTAAGCTTTTCGAGTGGTTGGTCCATCATACACTTTCGGAACTTTTCCCATTTACATAAGTGACTCGACCTTCATTTGTTTTATATTCAAACCCTGCACATTGCCTTGGAATATTCCACCACTCCGAAATATTACGAGTAACCAATTGCTGCTCTACTTTAGCCAGGCGAATTTACGTCCATTGAATGAAAGTATGAGAAATTGCTTTCAGTGGATCAAAATACTGCTATGTTTATTTTCTGGCAAACACTCTATAATGAAAAACAGTAACCAAGCTGGTTACCAATTCTTCTGCTGCTTCGGTCGTGAGGAATTAGTATAATGAATGAGACGTGTTAAGTGGTTCTCGTAATCCAATGAAAATAAACGAATAATTTATTCGGTACCTTTGAGCATGTTTTACAACAAATACTTAAATCTGGAAACAGAAATGGGCCCCCCGTTTCTCCTAAGCAACATCTACCAGTGGGAATAATATTAGCCTCCTATACCTACATCCTCTTTCGTGCGTTCTTACCATCGAGTCCAGGTAATTTTTCTTTTACCTGGCTTTAAACAGCCGTTTATAAAATAAGAAGCACGAACGTAATTTTTGCATGTATGTCTGTAACTACGTTCTTGTAAAAAGTGTGCAAGTACCTACTATCTAAAGAAATATGCTGCTCACCGCTCGACCTAGTTCAATATTTATTTCGCACGAGTGGTGTTTCGGGCGTTTTTTTTATTTAGAATTACCGAAGAGTAGTATGCTAGCTACGTAGCTAGTATTAGCTTGTAATTTGCTGTGTTATATGTAAGCAACATATTATGTGGTATACAATAAAGAGTTATCTATCTATCTATCTATATTATCATGACGAGTATCATCTACATCAAAACTCTGACATGACGGTCGGTACAGTATCAAAATAGTGCTAGAGTGTTACTCACTACCCAAGTTGGTTCATAGTGCCGCAATCATACTTTGACTGAATAATTCACTCTAAACTTACCCTAGGGTAGGTCCTCTGGAGAATATAATGTTTTGGTAAAGTTACTTACCTCTATTAATTTTAGAGTTCGTAATAATTATGAGCCATTTAGTAGCTAGGTAGGAATAGATACTGGAAACCAGTCGGCAGCCAAAAATATGTTTTATTATATTATTATGCGGCAGTAGGAGGTATATTGTATGATTAATTGAGAGCCTGTTCTGAGTCTAGAGCCTGTTTGTTTCTAAAATACGACTTTGATTTTTGATAATTTTTTGCAGATTTACTCATTATACTTCAATTAAGTACATGATGGCTGCATAGGAATCGTTCGAGAGAGATAATGCCAAAAACGTTTGTTTTTCTCACATTTTTACTCAGTACGTACTCACTAAGCTGCTATAAGCTTTAGTTTAATGATTTTCCGTATGTTTGTATGAATGCTCTTTGGTGTGCTAATTTGGCAACTGCTTGAGAGCCTTAAAGAATATTTAAAAAAATAGGTTCTCAACCAAGTAGGAACTTGATTGATTTTTCCTTTCTGGATCGGAAATAGTCGAGATTTTCATGGTAGATGCATGAAAATTTTAACAACTTCGTCCAAAACTTTAATTTATTTGCGAATTGGCCTATACCTACTGTAGGTGTATGATTAGTCTTAGTTCTTAGCACACCATACTGAAGTTATTTATAAGAGTTAAAAATCAAAACAAAAATCTCAAGATGGCTGTAATCCTATTGTTATGAGGCCTGCATTGGGCCACTTTTCAGTCTTGTTCTTCGAAATTACTTAGCTTGTATTTTTTTACGTTTACCTTAAATCTCACGAAGATAACCTTTCAAAACATTCCTCCGGTAGTATTTTCAATAAACACAGATATCCAATAGCGTTGTCGCTTTCCTGATTGCGTAATTTTCTTTTATTAATCGAAGTGTACGAATATAAAAGCTGGCTAGCAAAAGCTTGCTTATTCAGCCACCATTAGCCGAGTCTGAGGCTACGGGCCGACAAGTCAATAAATCATCTTGGCATCGAGCATCGCCATCTTATCGATTCTATTCAATAGAGATTTATTCGCTTGATGCTTAATCGCAGCTTTTCAAATACGAGACGAGGAGGCTTTCGGTTTAGTAGGTACTTATGTTCCTTCTTTTATAAAATTGTTTGTAATCTTGTCGCGTATTTTATCTATCGTATTTTATATCGGTAGATACCTAAAGACTTTTTGATATGAGTATAAGACTCCTAACGGATTATTGATGTAATTCTAAATTTAGGAGTGCTCTTATAAATGTTTCAACGTCAGGGCTTTGAAGTAAAAACAATCTATAGCAGAATTACATAATTATTATTTTAAATGATGTTCTTTTATTGATTTTCAGTTCACATACTTTATTATTCTCCTGCTAAAGTTCCGTCGAGCGTGATCGCAGACGGTATTAGGAGGAAGCACCTAAACGGTGTTATACCTAAAATGCTACTAAACCACAGTTATCTGGAAGAGATCGCTTTTAAGACCACCTCTTGTACTTTTCTTTAGATTACGTTTTAGTGTATTTCGTTATCTTGTCGTGTATAAAGTATTTTCATGTGTACATGATAATTTCAATTCTACAATGTAGGTTTTTAATCTTCAATCGTCTATTTTATGTCAACGGAGGATATAATTTTATTTTAGCGCAGAATGGAAAACAGATTTCAGGAAAACAGTTTTAGCTCGAAAATGAATTCGTGATAGCTAGTCGAGGCTGAGACTCGGCTACTTTTGTTCTAAATAACGAAGATTTTAGAAAAGGTATTTTTTAGTGTTTTTAACATGTAAAAATATTTTATTTAGCCGTTTTGGGCTAGTGGACGGTACCCTGCCTTTTGATCCGGAGGCCGTGCGAATCCGGTCGTGGACAAATGGATTTTTCCGTTCGAAAAAAAAAATTTATGTGGGCATTAACACGCGCTCAAAACGGTGTAGGAAAACATGGCGAGGAAACCGGAATGCCCTAGAAAATGGAAGGCATATGCCATCGTTGCGTGTTCCAATAAGCGGCGAAGGGCTTGCAATCTGTCACGTGGAATGCTCACTCATTTCGAAACGCAGGCAGATGTAATGTTTGGACGTGCCGCACTTGGTAAAAAAAGATCCTTAAAGAGATGCACTCTGAATATGTATCTGAGGATGTTCATCCGTTTGCGTGTTTGTTTTTGTTTTGTTTTTAAACTAGAAATATTTTTTTTTTTTAAGGTTTAAGGGTTATTTTTTTTTTTAATTTTGCTGTTTGATCTGATTTGCTTCGTTCGATTCCAACGTATTACAACACCTTGTGCTATGCTGTATAACATGCACTTTATTTTGCATCCTGAATTTTGTCGTCCTCGAAGCCATTTAATTAAAATATCATCGCCATTATGGGTTCCGATAGCCATTTAAGTTTAAACGCAGTCATAATTTATGCATTACGTTCATTGCTTTCGTCCATTATGCCGTTTTATGAATACTTCCACCAATTTTCATTTCCTCGTGGAGCGATGCGACAGAATTGCTTTACAATATAATTACAGACAGCCATTGTTCCGAGAGAGCTTCGATTTACATTCGGAATGGAGCTAATTGGGCATGGGTTACGAAATGTAATAGTGTTCCAGTATATCACTTCTGTAACCACCACAACATTATTTTAAGGTTATAATCTCCGCAAAGGTATCACATTGTAAGAGATTGTTAGAATTTCCTGGAATTCCATGCCATGCTTCGGCGCGAGCCGTAACAGGGATTTCGTTGTGCAAGTGAAGTACTCTTTCCTGCGCAAGCTACATCTGGATAATTGTTTTCAGAGTTACATTTTGAATATTTTTATTGAATAAGCAATCAGTTCAGAAATAAAGGAACCTGTAGTTAGTTAGTAGTTGTCTGTAGTTTCTTAAGCGTGGTTCTATAATCTTAATATTCACGTATTAAATTTTATAAATTTTAGACTTATATCCTATGTACAATAGTATTTCCTGATAACCATGGAATTAAAATTACCGTGGTTTGGTATCTTTTTAAAATATAATTACGACTATACATGAGGAAGGACCTCTAAACGGTCAACGAAACGTCAGCAGGAGAATAGTAAAGTACGTGGTATAGTCATAATTATATTCTAAAATCTTATGTACCACTCTCGTGATCAAGACAAATTCATTAACACCTTATTTATCAAAATCTTTGTATTTTGTTTCGTCGGAAATCGAATATGGCGGTTTGTAGCCGCGATGTTAAATTTATTGATACTTTATTATATTCTATGTTAGTCCCGTGATCAGAATCCAATAGGCTACAGCGAGAGCCAAAGGAACAGACATACATACATTTATTTACCCCATATACATTACCCTCCTTTTGCACTGTCGGGTAAAAATGGG
Organism: Perizoma affinitatum; assembly: GCA_961405105.1. NCBI lineage: Eukaryota > Metazoa > Arthropoda > Insecta > Lepidoptera > Geometridae > Perizoma > Perizoma affinitatum. The sequence continues at coordinate 6,675,694 of OY560199.1, forward strand.
GTTGAATCGAACTGCGAAGAAGAATAACGTCATATTTCGGACGCATTGTTTTCGCACTACTGTACCATTACTGTATAAAAATACGAAGTTTATATCATCATCATCATTGGCAGCTCGTATTAACCTACTGCTGGGCATAAGCTTCCTCTCATTTATATTTATATACTTACTTAAAATTTGTAAATATATTTATGATAAAAAAAAACAAAAATTATTTCACTAAAGATCTTTATTTATTTCTTTTAATACAAATAAGTAACATTATGTACAACAAAGTTAATTACATTATTACTATTAGCGTCTTAACAGTACAGGTATAGGTATCAGGTATATATTTTAAGGTACATTCAAAATAAAGATATCAAATACCGATAGCTTCAGATATAAATTAAAATTAATTGCAGTTTTCATTTATATTTTCGAATCAACTAATGGTAGTAGCTATATAGGTACTTGGAACTTAGTTTATTATTTATTGTTTGCGAGGTTCGAGGCAGTTATTTTTTGTATAAACTTTAGTGTAGTTTAGGAATCGAATCCACTGGTACGTTCCAAATTAGCAGTGGGTAATTAAAACAGGCATAATTATGTGAATAATATTTACAATAATAAACAAACATTGGCACTAAATGTAATTAATTAATAAGTTTAATATTTTGTTGTACATTAGGGTAATGATTTGGTTTATATCATAACTAATCATGATAATTATTATTAATTATCAAGTTTTATATTTAAAAATAATATAGCGCTAACATAATTTGTATCAATTTTAACACTTATATACACGGCACATTTGTTAAATTAAACCCTAAAATCAAACAAACTGTTATTATGTCAGTGCTCTTTAAATATTTACACACAAACCTTAACATAATAGAATAAGGTATAGAAATTAATACATGTAGGTTCGTTAAATTAAATTTCTAAAAACGTGTCAATTTTACGAAACGCATCTTTTACATTACGATATGGTAGATATAATACCTAATTCGTAAATGAAAAGTATCCGGCTCAAAGTACCAAAAACGTGGGTCCATTTTTTTTGTTTAAACAAGAAACCTTCTGACCTACACATTATAATTTTCATGTCTTGACCATTTTATTGTTATACCAATATTTTATAGATCCTAAACCAAGCAAAGATCACCTTCCGCTTAATACCGTTTATACATTTATTGCTTGAAACAGGTTTACTGAAATTCATTAACTAAAAACGTAGGTATATTTATATTTTATATATTTATCAAATGGTTAATTTAATTTATTAACAGGCACCTAATTTATTTAACTTTGCCGTATGATTCTACACTACGACATGGAATGGAAATTTGTGAAGTCTAGATCTACAGAAATATTTTATGCTTCCACAATAATAACTGATGTGATGTGATTGATAAACTAGTTTTAATTGTAAGCTTACACCATTCAAGAACAATGTTTGACTCCATATATATTATTAAAGTATAATTGTACGTTTATGACTACTGCTATATGGGAATTAGTAGTTTCAAATTGTATTATACCACAAAATTCCGTAGATCTTTATTAAATAGAACATTTTAATCAAATAGAAAGAATATTCGTTTTGGTCATTTTATTTCTTAAAATGTAACATTGATATTATTATGTGACACACCTTGTGGACGCTATGACACATCGTGGGTCTAATTTAACCACATTCTAAACGGTGCTCGCTATAATATTTTTACAGAGTGATAATTATTAACCCTACACTAAATATATTTGTTATAAGTGTGCTAAAATATCAATTTCTGAAGGCGGTGGCGTGTGTGTTTCATTCAGCGCTGCCGATCCTGAGACCGTGACTATCACGGGCTGGGAGTCTGTATGAACTATTGTAACAAGATGTTCGTCTGGATCCTTCTCTTGTTCGGTTGGTTCGATGTCGGTGTATTTGAGGTCGTGTGTGATAGGGACGTCTGAGACGGTAACGGGTGGGTCTTGGCGAGGTGCCCTATAGGACGGCGGACCGCTGTATTCGGAGCCGCACCAGGCTGCGCCAGTTGATGCTCTGCAAAACATAAATTAAAATGAAATATGCATGTAAAGTACATAAATCTTGTTTTTTTGTTCTGAGGATTTTGATACAACTTAAGTAAGTGACAGATAAGAACACTGCCCGTCTATTGGTAAGCGGTTTCTATAACCTATGGACGCTTGCAACACCAGAGGTGCGCGCGTTGCCGACCCTGAGAAATAACTGGTGAAAAGTTTCATGTGCTTCTTATTTCACCGGCACCCATACCCTTCAATCTGGAAAACAGCAATGCAAGCATTACTGCCTGGCTGCAGAAATATGTATGGTGGTAGAACTTCCCCAGATGAGCACTACACAATGATCTCTACTACTTCAATGTTCGATATGTTTTCTTGCTATCTTTTATCACCGCTCTGCTCGCGATTAGCAGGAAAAACATTCTCACATGATTGGATTTTTCTGCCGCCAAGCAAAATAGTCGCATCGCTATAATCCAGTTTAAAAAGTATGAGTACCGGTGAAATGATACGCATACGACAATTTTCAACTTTGAAACTATAAAGACAAAGCAGATGAGCTGCTTGCCATAAGGCAACTGCCACTGGCAGGCCACTGATTTTGCAGATGTCAATAGATGATTGTTACCGCTTACCAACCATCTGGAGGGGTAATGTATGTTACCTCAGAATAACAAAATTAATCACAATTTACCTTGATATTGAGCAAGCAAAAAGATGATTATCATAATCATTAGTAGGTACGCAGTTGGACATAGCTAGAGTTATGCATTAAACTTAGGCAAAAACTTGCGGATATTTCTTCATAGAAATCAATCACGAAGACAAATGAATTAATTAATTTCATTAGACAAATGAAGGTGAATTGAATAAGAAACATAAAAATATAGCTATCATAAAATAGCACAGATTAATGTATCTCGAAAACAATTTATCCGAGTTCATCCCTGCAGCTAAATGAAAACATAAAGTCGTGTATCTTACAAATAAGATAGCAATTGCATTTGTAATACTGTACCTGACTAGACTGGCTGAGTTTGATCTGTATGTGGGGGGCGGTGACACCGCTGGCGCACTTCTATCTAAGAGAAGTAACCTGGAACAAAAATAAGTAATGTATTAGTTACATAATCATCATCCTCATAATCTGTAGTCTATGGCTGTATAAAAGCATCCCCTAAAGAGTGCCTTTCCGAACACCAACGACCTACTTAAAGATGTCATCGGTCCATCGGTTGCCCCAAAAGCGTTTCGTCAGCGATATTAAACGGCTAACTCAGAGTCTAGTTCACCAACATATAACTGGTGGTTAAACGGCTGTTTAGCTTAACCAATTCTTTTTGACCGTAGTTACGGCTAACTATCCGTAATTATTGCAATCCATCCGTTTCTTAATAATTGCATAAGGCATGCCTCAAAACTTAGCTAGCTCATTTATTTGAAAGTGATATAAGGTTTCTTACGTCCGCAAATAAGTTGTAATTTAATTAAAGACACTATCCGTAATTATTGAAATCCATCCGTTTCTTAATTATTGCATAAGGCATGCCTCAAAACTTAGCTAGCTCATTTATTTGAAAGTGATATAAGGTTTCTTACGTCCGCAAATAAGTTGTAATTTAATTAAAGACACTATTTGTAATTATTGAAATCCATCCGTTTCTTAATTATTGCATAAGGCATGCCTCAAAACTTAGCTAGCTCATTTATTTGACAGTGATATGAGGTTTCTTAGGTCCGCAAATAAGTAGTAATTTAATTAAAGACACCGATCGGACTGTTCCGTTTTTAATGGGTTAAGGCTTCAACAATCTATGCCCTAGACGTAAGATGTATTTTAATACTATGTACTCAACTTTAAAGTTGAAAGACGCAAGTTGAATACGAAAGCTTCCAATTGTTTAGGAGATCTCACCTGAGTCTATACTCTTGCATGGAGGCCTGATATGTCGGCGGCGGCGGCCTATAGTGGAACTCCGGATACAGCATCGCTGCGTACGGATGGTGGGGCCGAGCATAGCTTGGAGGCAAGCGGGGCACCAGCCGCCGACAGGAGGAGCGGCGAAGGCCTAGCAATGCGCAAGGAGCGTCTCTAGCTCCTAACCGCCATGCTAGACCGGCTGCCGTTACTAGAACCACTCCTATACCTGGAAAAGAAAATACTTCGTTATTTTTTTTGTGCTCTTAACAGTCATATTGATAGTCCTAACCCATTACTGGATTTTTTTGTATCGTGGGTATCAGGAAATAAGAATACCATGTTACCACAATACCCAGACCAGGAACATATGTTTGCAGAAAATGCATAACTCTCTTTCCGACATGGAGGCAAAGGCTTACACATGGATGGAATTAGCCTCTACGAGGTGCATTGAATCATATCACCGCGCTAGTTATTTAATCATAGGTCACAAGGGCTTTTTTTGGACCATCATTCCTCAACCTGGTCAAGATCACTGTAATTTTTGACGACCTCTGCGGCGCAGTGGGCGAAGGCGCGTCTTAGACCCAGTAGGTAGGTTCGATTCACACCGCGGGAAAAATGTTTGTATGATCTACAAATTGTCTCGGATCTAGGTGTTTTCTGATTATAATAAGAATATATTTTCTAATAAATATATATAAGTAGTAAATCAGTCATGTAGTTCCCATAACACAAGCTCTGCTTACTTTGGGGCTAGATGATGCTGTGTGAAAATGTCCAGCATTATTTGTTATTATTTAAATTTGTTTCATTTTAAAAACTACAGAAAATAATTGGTTTTTCTAAACGTTAAAAGGCTAAATTCAGATACTAGCCATAAATTAAAATCCTAGCGATATGTCTAATATTAATTTAGCTTTTTATTAAACCAAAAACTCGCTGAAACGAGCTTTGATGGCTCCAGACAACTTTTAATTTATCTCAGGAAAATGGCAACATCGGCGGGCTATTAAAAGCTGGTAAATATTTTCATGCCCGTGGTCACGACATGAAAAATGTGCTCTAGTGTAATCCTGTGTCTACTTTATAAGCCATAACTTATTTGCTTTAATTATAGATTTTATTTTATTAAATAATAAGGTAGGTAGGTACAAAAAGATTGCCTTTTTTTAGGTTCGCCTTTCAACAAAGCTTTATTTCTGTGTTATTTATATGTACCTACTAGAAAATTATAAGAAATATAATTCATATAAATTATTAATCAAACCTATTAACCAAACAACGAACAACGAATCAAAACACAGTTAGTTGTTTAGCTAAACTGTGTTTTGATTTTTACAGTTGAATTGATACAATACTTTAACAACTATTATAAAAGAAGTACATAAATATAATGAGAAAAAAATAATGTTTCAATGGACGGCGATGGACTTGTAGGTAACCTAAGCTGTCACGTGGAATGAAAAACTTCTTGCAAAACATGCACATATTACGTGTCATATGCCATTTTGGATCGTTTCTTTGAAATACATAAAGCCCTTAGTTTCCTTCACGTTCATATAATTTAAGAAGGGCTAAATTTTCATCTGTCAAAATAAAACACCCTGATTAAACGCTCCTTATGCCATCACGGCAAACATGTATAAAGTACCGCCCGTCTCCCGCCAGAACGATGCGTGAAGCTAGCAATTGAGTGACGCGGACAAATTACCCATCCACGGGTGTATGTACACTGTACACAATAGATCACTTGCCTGTAACAATATCATCTGTTCCGAACGCTAATGAAAATCCAATTAATTCCTCTCCAAAACTCATTTGAAGTTTAATTGAAAACTTGGACGATGAAGGGCGGCTGTGAATGATGTAATGAGATTGCGAGACTTGCTATTGTCGTATGCGCGCCGAATAGCAGATGAGACCGCACAGATTGTTTCACGGTTAATTACGGCCTGTGCCTAACACATTTGACATACACGGTAGATTAATATTTAAAGCCGGATGTGGGATGCTGAGATTACACAATACACTTGTCTAACATTTTTGTGAAATGTTTGACAACTGGCTTTATTAAAGATTAGGCCTGATTTAAGTTTAGCATGATTTTGATTTAACTTTTTCTGGGGTGCGTTAGTGGAGGCATGGTTATGAATGTGACAATGGGATATTTATATGACAAATATACTTTGTAATGGTAAATGATTCTAGCGGAGTTCAGTTTTTGTTTATTTTGTTAGTAATTTAATTCATTCATGATCCGGAAAACTTAACCTTAAGCAAAAATAAATGAGTAAGTTCGTTACTAAATTATATATACTTGTCAACATATATAATATAAAGCTACTAGCAAAATGCGGGTATGTTCCAAATGTAATGTTACAACGTGCCTCTGATTACCTCCTATTTGGTATCCTCAAAGATCTATGCTAAGTATGTATCTGGGGTGTCTATAATGGAGAATACATTACATGTTTAAAATGTTTACAAAAAAAATGGGATATTTATCATTATCATGGTACATGAAAATTTGCCGAAATATCGGGAAACATTAAAAATCATGGTAATTATTACGATTTTTAATAACATTTTGTTCCTATGATAATTTAAAAAGTTATGTTCATTTTTGTTTTATTGTTTTGTTCTGTACCTACGTTTTTGTTAATTTTGTTTTTTTATTTTTCTAGTGGTATAGGGTACGAATCTGTAAAGTACTTTCATTCACGATGCGGAAAACCTAAGCGTAGCGAAAATTTATGAGTTACTTCGTTTTAATTAGGTACTTATAAGTAAAGTAATAATTTATTTATTTATTTAATGTGCTAATTTCTGAGCCAGGGGTGCAAACAGAGTAGGATAACGTAAATATCCATATTTAAGGCTTGAATTCACCAACAACATAAACGGATGGTCATGTCTATTTATTATTACCATATTTATCATATTTTATGAAAACGAAAACATGTATCAAAAACTTTGATTAGGACCTAACTATCCGTTATTGTGTTTGTGAACTCCAGCCTTAGTAACCTGAGTTGAGTATCGATTACCTTCATATTAGAACGCGGATATCGAATCTACACAAGTTAACCGGCAATTCTCGTTCACGTTCTCATTTTTCTGCCCAGTCCATTGGACCGGATAACTTTAATCAGCTATCGAGTAAAAAATGCTTTAGCGTGAAATGAGTCGCGAACTGTTAATCGATCAAAGACTTTGATAAAGCCTTTTGAAACGATCAAACGAGGTTTGCTAATGCACTGCTTTATTCGGTTCAGGCTACTGTTAAGAGTTTTTTCGTTTTTAGTTTATATTGCTTAGGTACAAAAAGAAAGCTTGCGTCGTAGGCACGCCACATAGAATGCCTACTATGCAAAACGTGGATATGTGCCAAATGGTTTGGTGTAGTTTTTGACTATTCTTTACTAGGTACTCTGACAGAACTGCAAACTAAGTAACAATCTTAGGATATCCATTATAGGTTATATAGGTAAGGAATATGGAATATAAAGCCTGCATTATAAAAAGGAAACATTCATTTTTTAGAAGTAGAACTCCTTGTGAAAGAGCTCGTCCGGGGAATTACTACTACCATACCTATTTCTGCCAACAAGCAGTAATGCTCGCATTGCTGTGTTCCGATTAGAAATTTCAGACTTTTCACCCGTTATGACTCAGGGTCGGCAACGCGCGAGTGACAACTCTGGTGTGGCTCTGGTGTTTGGTATGCTTATATGCCAGTTTTTTGCATAAAAAAAAATATGAAAAGCAACTCAACAATTTCTTGTAAAGCTTGTCTAAGAAGTTGGAGCACTTACCTATCATAAGCAGCAGTAGTGTGAGGGGTGCTCGAGGGTGAGGCCTTAGTGCACCCAGCACCGCACCGGCGGCTACCAAGCATGCTCCCACCACGCCAAGGAAAAGCACACACAGCCTAAGAGGAGGTCGTCCGCAACACGACTTTGGAGCGCTTCCGTCGCCTTCAGAACACGCGTAAGCTGCTCCTCTTCCAGATCTGAGAAAGAAAATGGCTATAAGAATCCAGTAGTTATCTACATCAATATAAAGAGATAAAGTTTGTGAGTCTGAATGTTGGAGGTAATCTCAGGGTGGACATAGGCAATATATTATCCCGTTAAAATAAAAGGGCTTTTCGTGGAGACCAATTTCGCAACGCAAGTCGTGCGAATGCGACTACTTTTTATCCAGATAAGACGCGGGCGAAGCCGTGGGCAGTAAGCTAGTTATATATTAATGCTAAAGGTCAAAGGTTTTTCTCTATTGCTACCACTCTTTGCGATTTAACAGTGTAATATGCCATTTTGTTAGGTTTGAAGGAATTAGTTGTATCTTTTACAAAATTGAAAAACCCTTGACGTCGATGTTGATGACCTCGGCGGCGAGGCGGCCGGCTAAGATGCAAGAGGTGCTGGTTCGATCTTTGACGTGAGAACCTTTCTTGAAGTAATATAAAATGATAGCAAAAACTGCACGAGAATGGGTTACGCCGTTTCACATTAAATCGTCAATTTTAGCGCCCCCTTAAATTGACTTGTGACTTGTGTCGATAAAATGTTACTACGAACCTAGAAATCATACAAAACAATTGCAAACAGCCGTTTTTCGGAAATAAAATAATATGGTTAATCATATAATGTAATATATGTAATAAACACAAACATACAACCTCTTACCCCAAATGCATGCAAAGGGCTCCTTGCGTCGCGGGTAAAAATATAAGTTTCTTGCTGACATCCGCGTGTAAGAACTCAAATTGTAAAATGTAAACCTAGAGTTTGCTATATTATACCCCTTCTGCATCAGGATTCATGCCAAAATTATTATTGCTTACTGTAATGACATCAATTTTAACAACCAGGCCTCTTGGCATCTATCCACAATATTATTTCATTCTAAAGTAGATTAGATAACTCAATTTGAAGTGTTCTTCGCAGTAAATTGTATCACCAATAATTGAGTTCTATAAACTCTTATCTTACGGGAGCTTCTGTACATTTGTGGCCAAATGAAAATTTTCCATCTGAATTATTTTACTTGAAACTTGTATTTTTCTCGGGGGATAAAACCGAACCGGGCGCAATTTGCAAGCCCAAAAATGTTTTTTCTTAATTGTAGTACCGACTTCTTTTATTAAGTTTTTCAGGGAACATTACTGTAGCCTAAATCCTAAATTATGTTCCCGAATTTTCATGTCTCAAAAAATATTGGAGAGCACGAAAATATGAAGATTTCTACCCGCATTATATTGGCGTCACCTTTCTGCGCACAAAGGACTTTGAATAAACAGGGGTTGTTTGTAAATATTGATGAAAATGTTTTTATGGATTGGCTGTGACTGAATTAATTTTCTTTTTACTTGACTGAGAAATCATTTCTTCTGTTGTTCAAAATGTTGCTGAATGTACAAAGGTTTTAAGAATAAGGTTTACCATTCGGTATGTACGCTGAATGCAACTACATTATGTAAAGTGATCCAGTTACTGGTACCATTACCGTGACCCCAGTTTACAAGTATATTACTTCTGTGCCCCGGATACTTACTGTTTTCTAGTGTTGCTGTTTTCTTAACGATTGGCTATATCTTAACGATTAGATATCAGACATAGTAAATTATAAATTTAGATGGAAAAATCACTTATCCAATACAATCTGTGATCCATCCAAAGATGGAATGGTAAAAAGATTTTAAGAGTGTCGGAAGTGTACATAAAAAGGACTTATATTTCATATTCGAAAATTAGTTTGAATTTTTATATTTCATTTGGTTAATCGAATCGCCATTGAACTATCTATAAGTAAACTCTTGAATCCTTTGTCATTCTGTGTAAAGTATTAAAAACTATACCAGAATTATAATCTGTGAACTGTGTACTGTCCATTTAGTACTGATTTTAAAAATGTAGAGCGCTCATATTTTTATTTAGTCTGCATGGTACATATCGCATCACTGGCATAATTGTATGAATAGAATTCTGCATTAACGAGGAGATAAAGGGGTACAAACGGCGTATGAGCAGTAATAGGAATCATTCAGAGGCTATGAATACCGCAGTGGAAAGCAAATTACTGTACGTCTACCGCCTTTTTATTATTATTATATGAGAGTTCTAACGTGGTTACCACTTTAGAACTCTTTAACATTCATGTACCAATTCCAATCATCATCATCAAAAACAACAGGAACCTATGTCCAGGAGTAGACTTCTACAGAGTCTACTGCTGTGTATTTGCAACCCGTCTCGCGGAACGCTAACTACTAACAAGAAGTGGGCATGGCCCAAAAATTTTTTTTTATGCTCATCTGACTACCCCCTTCCTGTTATCCTCTTAGATCTGCATACTAAGTATGTATGTAAGTATGAATCGGAGGATGTCCATGATGGAGATTACAGTTGTGAGCGTGTTTTGATCAAAGTAACACTACAATCTCATGTCTTCTCACAGACACTCGGTACAATCTACTCTCTATTTGGTTATACTCACAGAATAACGTACCTAATGTTGTGTTAAATGTTGTCCATAATGGGGATTACAAGTCGTCAGCGTGTTTGTTATTTTTGGGTAAAATAGGGAAACTCACACTCGCATTAACACTACCCTAATTTGCACCAAAGTACGTACACATGTAGGTACTTTGGTGCAACGTCATCCACACGCGAGCATAGTCCATATTTCCTAGCACTCATTAGACCTAGGTAAAGCACTCAACTTCACATTAATGGGTTTTTTGTGTTTAAGCCAGTTATTCGTTGCCCACAAAGCTTTTATTTCTAACTACCCCACATTAAAAAGAGCAACTTTGCTTCGTATTTTTATACTATTCCAAATTTGGGACTTCTAAAGTCAGTCATCAGGGCTATATTGCATTCGGTTTCACCACCTTAAAGCCTTATTTTTCTGGAAATCTGTGTTCGGTATGCAAATAAACAAAATCCACTGGTGTTTTTCAGTAGCTGGATTCGAACCTGCAATCTTTGGATCAGCAGGCTACCATATCACTGAGTTTTCTATAGAGGATTATCTGACTCAATGGATGTATTTCTCTGTAAGCGATCGTATCTACTTGTTTGTATTTACATTTGAACTCTAAATCCCTTTTTGTATGCCGCTTTGTCAGTTAACTAGCATTATTGAGGTGTACGCTTGAATGCCCACGAGTTTGTCGACCCTATATCATATGACCCTAAACGAAGAGGGTGCTCCATATTAATGGCTCAGTACACAGATATAACTTTATACATTATCTAAGTCACGCTCGATCGAATTGAATCTATTCAATGCAAACTAAGAAAAATACTCTTTAGAAAGATGTGTAGATACTGCCTAAGACCACATTTCTATTGAAGTGCGACAATTGGAAAGAATCGGTGAGCAGAGTAAGCCACCATTAGTATTCCTGCCGTGATAGCTCTAGAAATAAAACCGTGCCGTCAATGGCAAAACATTTTATCTTTTCCAGCGTACCGGTCGCATTAGAATTGTATCTTGAGCGTAAAAAAAGCAATAAGACCAAGGATTTTGTCGGATGAAGCCGTATTTACGAAGAAAGCAGATTGTCAGCGCCTGCTTACCTGCACTTATCGGTACAAACTTGCGTACGTATAGGAATCATGCATATGGACCAAGTAATGGAAAGTGGTTACCGTCGCCTATTGAAATCTGCAACACCATTCCTGATGCGTTGCCTGTCCTGAAGAACAGTATTTTTTAATTTTTAAAATGGGTCATTTTTAAAAAGACTAGCGATTATTTTAATAATCGCTAGCCGTTAGCTGCAAGTAACAGCCTGATTCAAATGTGAATGTGCCCTCGGATGAACGTAAAGCTGGCATGGGGCGATAGTTGCCCGCCTTTACTCCGGACATTTTGATAAATTACTATCGGTACAATAACATTAATTCCGTTGGCCGGCTCTTCTGTTTTTAATTTGACTAGTCATTGCTGACCTCATTTTCGAGAAAACTTGCATTTCAGTTCTTCGCACTCCGTTCAAATCCCTCAAAAACACTTCAAAGTTTTTTAAAAGTCATGTTGCTGTTGAAGTCACTTTCCGAGGGCTTTGGCCACTCACATTATTAATTCAAATGTATAATCCACACGCGTGCGAGATGCACAAGATAGGGTGTCGAATGACATTACAATAAAACGCGTTTATCGCCAGATGCGGCGATCGGTCGATAAAGGATGACTCACAATTTTATGGTCCAGAACACACGGGACACTTGCAACACTTTAGCAGTGTTTACGACATTTTTACATGTTAAGTGGTTCTTTTTGCTGATGCCGACGGTTAGGAAGATCAGCTTATCCCGAACGGAAACTCGGCCAACTTACGGAGCCATAAAATAATGAAACTATTCTCATGACTTTTGGTACAGTTTTTATTTTGTCGATTTGGGTGGTCTTGGATTAAGGGGCTGGGTCTGTAGAAAAACTTCACTTTGCAACCGGCCGTAGACCCTAACTATCGAGTACCAGGACTAGACAGACTATGAAAGAGTACTTAAAAAACCTTAAACAGCTTGGGCGATACTTGGTAGGATTATTGTAAACACTTTTTCGTGACTGTAACTTATCTAATGCCTAAAAGTTGCGGACAAGCAGTATTCAGTTTTTTATGTTCTTTTGTTGCCACTCGGTCTACGAGTTTTTATAAATAAGCTCACTCTGTTTTCGTTGTTGAAGTTACGCTTCTTATCTTCAATGAAAGTCCTTTATTTTGTATTATTAATGTAACCAAAGAGTTTAATACTTTTGTTTTTCGAGCGGTAGCTAGACCGTAGATCCACTTGCCCCTCTTAAACATGTTATTTTACTTAGCCTCCTCTTCTTAATGGTTACGAGCTAAAGTAACGCAGAGTCATAAAGACTACGTAGATTAACAGACGTTTAGGCTCTTCGCTTATTTCCGCAGCCGCTACCAGTGGTTTACTGAAGTCGTTTGCAATATATATATTTAGAAGTTTACCAACAGATGGAATCTATTTGGTAGCGGTTACTGTAACCTACAAGATGGGTGATGATGACATCACTCTATTCCAAACCAGGCCACGTAACGTATACAGGGACACTGGACAGATACTTGCAAAACAAGATACACCACTCGCGCATTTCAGACCCTTAAATATAATGGGTGAAGTCGCACGTGCCTGTAATTTCAGTGTCATCTTATACCGAACCGGTACTCAGCAATGCGAGCATTACTGCTTGGCAGTAGAAATAGTTATGTTGGTTTATCCATATTATCACAAAAAAGGGGTAAGAATGTTTTATCAAAAAAAAAAAAAACAAGATTGATTTTTAATCTCGATTGATAGTTTTTGATAATATAAAGTATTATATAAAGATTCTAGTTAATTTCACTTGCCGGTCTTATCAACCCTTTAGAAATACCTTGCTAGACTTACATAGTTCTTAAATTGCTGTGACCAGAGAATAGTTTACAGTGTATATCTAAAATCAAAACATATGGTAGAGTCACAGAATAACACACTGCCCTGAAAGCGCTGAGTATTATGCGCATATTAAACCCTCACATTCTCGAGTGTGCTTCGGAGTGCGAAATTTATGTCGTTAATAAGGGCTAGGGAGTTTAATTAGCTGATTTATGTGGGCCATATTGTGGCGCGTGGTCTGGGACACAGCCTAAAAATTACAGCTAGTTCGGAAGATAAACAACTTTTTAAATAAATCGCTTTTAAGTAGTAATGCTTGCTGTGTTTCGGTGTAAAGGAATTTGGTGCCGGAGAAATCAAAGGATACTTTTTTACTTTGTCTTTGGCAGACAACGCATCAGGAATGCCCCTGCTAATGAAAATATCTATGGCGACGTTTTTAAAACCAAAGTAATTATAATAATAATAATGCTGGACATTTTGACAGCAACATCTACTAAATGACTGATGAACTACTTATATGTATTTCATTGTAAATACAATAAACATTGAAAACACGCAGACCTGATACCAATTTTTGCAGATCATACAAACGTCTGTACCGCGGCAGAAATCGAACCCTCTGTGTATTTTAAAATTAATCATGAGTTATTTTATATTGATTAACTGTAATTTAATATTAAAGAAATCTCATAAATTTACAAAGAGTAAACAAAGATCGCAATGTTTTGCGATCTTTGTTTACTCTTAAACTTTAATTTTGTTCAGAAATATGCTCGTGAACTACAGAGCATATTTCAATACAAAATAGATGACAGTGTTTACATATCTTAAATACAAGGAAAGTGTTTCATCATAATTTCATATCTGACACGCTCAAACGCAGCAGGGCGTTTAAGCGTACTAATTAATAGTGTACCCAAATCATCACGTAGATTACGTATCTTCCTACGCCAGCGTACATCATGAACCAGCTGTCTTTGTTAGCCTGCGATTAGCCTTCTGTCATTGACAGTTTAATAGCCTCTACCATAGGTCGTCACGGATTGCTTTTCGCTATTATGTCGAAAGCAAAGATGCTGCGCTGTGATGTGTGACCACTCATCGTTAGCATTTACATGTAAAACTTGTCATCGACTGTTTTCAACAAAACTTTGCGAACGTAGACGGTTTTTTTAATTCATTTATTTGACCTTTTATCACTATTATGACTATTGTAAGTCGTTTCATTATTTTTTGGTCACCCTTTAAGTCAATAATCAGCATGTCCTGAACAAAAGAATGTCGAACTTAGTTGAGCAAAAATAAATGCAATTGTTCTCGTAATTTCTGATCGATGGTCAAAACAATTAAATTGTGTTTTACCTATCGGAGCTTTCGGTACTCTTCGACGAGTTTCATATCGTATTACATGTATTTTTGGTTGTAGGACATAACCGGCTTCCTCTTCACAATTGTATTTTCCTTCACTATTCTAGATTACATAGTATTGCGCCCATAAATTCGAACGGTGATCTTTTGGTGCGTGACCGGTATTCAATCTTTGGATCTGAATTCGGTGCTTCTATCAATTACCCAAAGCCATCAATGTTTTAATTCTCTTTGGTTTTGCGGATACTACTGGCCTGAACTTGCAATACCTCAGATTTAGTCTGATTAAGTCTACATGCGTTTGCTCTCTGTATGTAGGTTGTGCCAGTACAGACTTGTGTTTTCAATCTCTCAAATTTTGGCAGTCATTCATTGCTATGCTTCCTATTATGTTGTGGTGGTCTGCAGGTCTGTGTTTTCAATCTTCCAGATTGTGTCATTAAAGAAAGAAAAAAAATACATTTATTGCCCCCATAGACAAAACACGACAAAAACACATTAACAACAAGCACCGAACAAATTGTTCAAAGAGAACAAAAAGTGACAATTAGTACTGTTACAGGCAGGTAGATATAATTAGTACTGCATGAATGGGCGTCTCTCAAGTCGTACCGGTCCTTGTCCATGTTTTCAGGTCCCTTAGGTTATATAAATATCTCAGGTTGTGCAGATACTCACCGCGCTGGCAATCTGTTTTCTACTTGAAAACGACGGTTGACGAACGGATGATGATTGTGAAACCTGTGTCCGGGGGTGTTTAGATAATTGAATGTCTAAACACCGACAAGTCTATCTACCGGTTTATTTCGTTTTATTACTATTGGTGAAACAGTTATATACACTGTTATGTTACGAACTGCCATTTTATCGTAGTTAAAGGTGAGCTTGCCACCGTTTAGTCCGTCTTTTACATAATTCATAAAAGAAAGGTAAACAATTCTGAGACTATTTAGGAAATCCCAAAAATCATAACAACGACTTGCAAATTTATCAAAAGTATGTATATAACATTCATGTTTTCGACGCTTTTAATATAATTTTGTGTAGGAGAATTCTTGCTATTTTAATCCTTATAACATTAATTCTTATAACAAACTCATTTATACCAATAAAATCAAACCATATCTTTATATTTTTTCGGTTTACGGATTAAAAAGCACATATGTTTATTCATAGAAACCTTCCCCCACATGATCAGGGTAAATAGCATCGTTTCGGTGTAAATTGACGCGACGCGCTAGTAATGGCTGGATATGATAGTCGCGCGTGTCATAAAAATGGCAATTGCGCATACAAACAAGCGTGTCCCCCTTGCGCCAGACGGCAGAGTTGCGCTCCACCAAGCTTAGAACGAACCTAACAATCGATGATGTTCCTAACAAAACTTACTTTATGAGGTGGAACTAAGTGGAAGGAAAGAAATTATCAGTCACCAATTGTACTAAAATCTCATACATACTATACGAGACAATTGGCCTAAAATAGCAACTTAGTATAAGTAATATTTTATAATTTTGCTTAGTAAATAAATGTTTTAGATAGAAGATCTATGACATTGGATTTCTGGTAAAATCTATTAAAATTCAGGTATGAACGACGGGAAATAATAATATCTAAAGATTTTTTGCAACGGTTTTTGGATAGCTAACTGTTACATCTGTATGTTTTATATATACCTACTTGTTCATAGTTGCATTATTTTGTTATTATATACAAATAGGTACATACAGTTCATGTAATATTTTAATTGATTCGCAAAAAGAATTTAGAATGTCATCCTAGATAACAAAAGATAATGCTCGAAAATACGAGTATGCACAATAAATATTTACATCAATAATATACATTTAACTGAATAGGTTCATGAACAGTAGGAATATTTTTATCAGTCTTCTTCCCTACACTAGCTCACGTGCAACAAACCCCATAACTACGAGGCCTGCCCTATCGCGCGCTGTCTGTCAGTTTACCGCCCCGCATCCTGTCCACACCGTATCTGTAATGGTGTACTGAGTAGTTGGTAACTGTGGACAATATTGCGTTAAAGGGTTGTCACAGTAAAAACTACACAGTGCAGAAATATAGAAAGATTCATGGGAGTAGTTAAAATTAATTCAAGACTAATAGAGTATAGAATACAAAGATATTTGAAAAATAGTTAACTGCCCCGGTGGTGCTGTGGGTTCGATCCCCGCTGTCCCGCAGCATAGGAGCATATGTTTGTATGTTCTGCAGATATTTGTCCCGGGTTTGAGTGTTGTGGTGCCATGGTACTCGTAGTTCCTGATTCCCACGATACAGGGAATACTAGTGTGGGGTCATGAATGTATCTGTTAGCAGTTTATTAATTTATTTAACTTATAATTAAAGAAATAAATAAACAGGAATAAAGATGATTTGATCAATTACGCTAAGGCTAAAATTGTTGCCCTTCCTCTTACCTCAACCCTGTTTTACGTTAAATTTATCTTGTATTATTTGGAGAAGCTCATGTCTTAACCCTATGATAGTCTATTGAAAAAAAAAATACCATATCTTAGAAGAGTAACAAAACAAAAGTATTTTGTCTCTCCCGTCTACTTCCATAAAACACATTATATCTTGTTCTAAGAGATTCGCACGGAGTGACCTCACAAAGCAAAATTCTATTTTCAGTGGGAATCCTAATTCAAATGTTTTAAATAATAACCAGTTTTAGCCGTGTTGGCCTAGTGGGTGAAAAGCCGTGTTGACCTAGTGGATACCCCGACTTCTGATCCGGAGATCGTGGTTTCGAACCCGGTCGTGCACCAATGGATTTTTCCACTCGAAAAAATTATGTGCGCATTAACACGTGCTCAAAACGGTAACTCACTGAGTATATATCTGAGAACGTCCACCATGGGGAAGACAGTCGTGGACGTGTTTGTTTTTTTTTTTTTTTTGTTTAGTGTTTAAATAGCCACGCTGCCGTATAAGTATACGGCATCGCCTATTGATACAGGAATCCTTTGATACCTATGTAAACTTAGTTGGAAATTAATGAATAGATCACTATTTGTTTAAATGTTCAGTCAAACAACCAACACACTTTCAATCTCGTAAGTTACAGTAAATATCAAACAAACTTGCCAAACGAATTGTATCAATATTTGGATTTATTTCGCGATGTTTTCAACTTTAACTCTACGGTTTCTAGTTTCGTATGTAGAGATGACTTTTATTTGTTTGTTTGTAAAGTAAAGCCATTTTTTAATGCAAACTAGTGTACAATTGAGCTTTGCTCGAAAGTGGTATTTTTTTTTACTGTTTTAGATGCTTTGCTCATAAAAAAACGTCGATTTGTAGGTAAATTTCAATTGTTTGTGCTATTAGGAGGACTCAATGCTAAAACATTATTTACCAGGTATTTTATTTGAGTTTTTTGATACAAACAAGCTATAAAATAGTGGGATCAGAATAAGAGAGTGGAGATGTTTATAACAAAAACAACAATCAAACACGTTCACGACTATATTCTCCATGATGGATATCCTTAGATACATACTCAGAGGCACGTCCAATTATTATATTTGGCACATGCCCGCAATTTGCTTGTGGTTAGCATTCCACGTGACTAGTATAATTACGTTTTTCTTTTGACCGTATGTCTTATCGATCAATGGCTTATCAGTGAATAAAAAAATATATTTTTCACTTAAATCAATGCCAAAGACTGAACTCAATTCATTCATTAATATTTACAATAAAAAAAAAAACATTGAATGAACACAAAATTCGTAGTCGCAAAAATAATTTGCGTTTGAATAGAATTTTGTGAAAAAAATCAACCTTCAAGTAAAATGATATTGAATGGAAATAACAAACATCCATCATTAGGTTATGCATGACACGAAGGGCACTTTTTGTTCCAATTGTCTCAGTGCCGTAGGCGGGGCTTAAGTCTCAACAATACACAGTACACCTGAACTCAGTAAATCAACTTCAAAGACAACGCACTCGAATTCATGCACTTTTTACACGCTTGAAAATATAGCAATGCAGTTAATGCTAACTGTCTAGCATGCATTGGTTTCTTAAAAGGAAGATTGCTGGTGGCCCCTTCTTCCGTGTCCTTATCAAATTGCTTTCAGAATTGGATCTTTTTTATCAGTTGCGGACATCGTCTGCGTAGACCAATGAATAATAATACGAAAAACTCCGCTAAAGCTGACCAAAGTGTTCGAAAATATTTTGCGGTTCAATCGATAACATTTTAATAATAATAAATAATGCTGGATATTTTTTACACAGCATCATCTAGCCCCAAAGTAAGCAGAACTTGTGTTATAGAAACTACATGACTGATATACTTATATACTTTTCTTTTGTAAATACATCCAGACCCGAGACAAATATTTGCTGATCATACAAATATCGGTCCCGCAGCGGGAATTGAACCCGCAAACTTCTGCGTCACTGCGAAGAGACTGTAAGAACTCTTTTAATACAGGTTTACTGAACTAAAGAGATCCTAACGCATTATGTTACGAAACTTGTATTTTTTAATTTAGTTGGCTTAACTGGTTAAAAATCCAGATCGAAAGCGTTTAATTTTGCTATAAGTTGACATACTTTACTTTTTTGTTATACTGTACTGTGTAACTAGGAAGAGGAACTTCAGATAATGACTGGAAGATCAATGAATGTTCTCATGCGTGCTCGCACTATTAGCGACCAACTATTTGTATGCCGTTGAACCGATCTCATGGGATAGCTTGACAGGCGGCCATTTTATGGTTGCCAACCCGTTTTTTTCTTACCTATACCGAGAAAAGAAACCTAAATAGCTCTACTAAAATAATTGCAAACGAATTTATGCCGCTTACTTGGTATTGCAAATATTTTTGTTCTTAAACATATAGGAGGATAGATCCTTCCAAAATCCTATTTGGATAATAATCTCGCAAAATCCTGTTTCATGGATAACGATCGGATGAAGATAGATAATATCTTTCTTTCTTTTATATAGGTATTATATATCTTACCATTACGAAATTATCAAAGGCCACACATTAAACATGAAAGCCTGAATCTTAGAATTTGATCATAAGCTACTTGAATCCAATCAAAGGCCTTAAAACACGTAAGAAAACCTCTTAATTCCTCCAAGCAGGTAGTTATACTCTTAAGCTTCGAGCTGGTAGCGATGTAATCGTGACTATCAAAATGTGTCGTGTAGAAATCCCTCTGAAATAAATTGCGGGACACGATAAGCGCTCCCTTTGACGAAACCTGTCGTCGGATTAGGGACTGAAAAATGACGGCTTACCTACATACTGCCTGGTGTCATGTCACAAGTGTTTTGTCATACCGTAACATTTTAAAAATGGTCACCCATTATCCTTTTTCCGCTGGGTCATTGCATATTTTGACATTTAATATATGTACGTTACACACTTTCCTACTTATATTATTTTACTAAGAATAAGATTTTCTTTATATTGTTATTTTGTTTATGGTGTGTACCTTCAATAAAGTATTTTCATTATTAGGTACCTACGTCTAAGTTTTCGTCATTTGACATGATAAGAGACTTACATGAACTACATATTCACCAGCTCGTGTTCTTTTCAAATATTCTGCAATTTATCATCTTTGAACACTTTTTTTTTCTGGAGAAGTTTTCACATTTTACTTAACTATACATATTACAGAACATATAAATCGGAACCTTTCTTTGCATGATAGAGGCACATATATACTATACTAGTATACAGATCTAAGATTATACATGATGTTAAAAATTATATAGGCCCTGGTTTCTATCATATAAATGGTGTACAAATATCAATATGTAAATTTAATATCAATTATAAATACAAAATTTAATAAAAAATATCAGTAACGTTGGTAACATTTTTCCTAAAACATAAAGTTCTCCCACAAATGCTTTTATTTGATATTTTATTTATATCCTTTTATCCCGTGGGCACTCTATTATTCTTCTTTGTATTGATTGCGATTTTATATAAACTTTTTTGTTTACTCCCAGCGCGGCCGTCGTAAAAGTCTGTCGATACCATCAAAATAGATTTTGTGACTAGTAAAAACCAAAAGCGTTTATTTATGCTCTAAAATTGAGTTGCAGTAAAGGTTTCGCACTGTACACACACATTGAAATGATTTTTTACGTACAGGGTCAGCCGTAAATAAAAATACAAAGCCTGTATCGCGGCAGAGCGTTGCCTAAACCCAGTGGGCTTGGAATTGAGATATATGAGAGATGAGAGTGTCATGTGTCTTTTACAATTTAAATCCTTTGCGACGTGTACGTTAAAATATGTAATTTTTAAACAGTATATAATAATTAGGCAAATATTCAGCTTTGATTAAAAAACACGCTCACGACTGTAATAATAATAATACTGGACATATTCACACAACATCATCCAGCCCCAAAGTAAGCAGAGCTTTTGTTATGGGAACTGTACTTACATATATCATGACCTCCACGATCGGCCACTAGGCCAACACGGCTCAACCAGATATCACACTCAAATTAACGTAGTCTACATTTTTGCTTTATTATTGTAAAACGTTATTGTACATTTGACGACCTCTATGGCGCAGTGGGCGAAGGTCCATCTGAGTCACAGAAGATCGCAAGCTCGATTCTTGCCGGGGGACAAATGTTTGTATGATCTGCAGTTATTTGCCTCGGATCTGGGTGTTGCATAATATGTATGTATTTACAATATATATATATATATACATATATAAGTAGTATATTAATTATGTAGTTCCCATAACACAAGCTCTGCTTACTTTGGGGCTAGATGATGCTGTGTGAAAATGGCCAGCGTTATTATTATTATTATAGATATCCCACTCAAATGAACAGTTTCAACTGAACATCAGCTGGTTCATGCATTCAATTTCAAGCTTACGCTTTTATTCTAAGACCTTATTGTACATATGTTCTGGCAACATTTTCTATTCTATTCTATTCTACGTACAAATCCTAAGCATGTTTAGTGGTAAGTACAATATCTTGCGAACACATCTGATAGATAAATCTAAGCGCGTCTGTTTTCTCTCGACGACAGACTCCGCCCGTAGATTCATTAATTACAGGATGTTTAGTTGTTTTGTTGTATATTATGTAACTTGTTTATACTTTACTTAAAATTACTATAGATGTTGTAATTGTAAGAACCTAGATACCTTCTGAAAATAACCTGAATAATCGATCGATCCATATCTGCTCTGCTTAAATTATGTATACGTCTATTCTAAAGAATTATTTTGGTAACTATTTCTAAGGAATAATTTTATTTGCTTTAAACAATTTTCTATGAATAAAAAGTTTCGTTCTGCGTTCACGTCTGCAAAACGCGTATTTTTTAGCAACGCGGTCCTCTGTCAATGTCACGTCAGTTATGAGCTGTTCTGGGACCGTTGTTCATAGCACGAAACATTTTTTTCTCAACACAATACTAGGTTTCACCATCGCCATCATCAGCCGAAAGGCGTTCACCGTTGAAGATAGACTAGATGATTTTGTGAACAATATGTCTATGGAATCAGTATTACATAAAAAAAATACATAAAAATAAATACATAAATATACATAGTTTTATGAATAGCAGAGATTCATTTTAATTATTCTTTAAGAGATATTCGGATGCTAGCCAAAATTCGCCCTGTTAATACTGTAGTAGACTTTCATATTTTAGCTATTAGTAATATTAAATTTCCATTGCTCCGTGTCTGGCTACGGGAGCGGGCTTTTATCAAAAGTTTGTTAATTATTTATACTGCCAGCAGTGATTGAGCTTTTACCTCGCACATAGAGGGTTTACAAAATGTTTATGTGAATCGAACATTGAAATTTGTGAAAACACAAAGCTGACGAAGCCTACAAAACTCGTCTTCTTTGACACTCAATATTTGCTTTCAATGTACCTCAAATAAGATTTATTGTTAATTTTGATAGATTTGTGAAATAAGGTTCTTAGATATCTCAAGTTTACTAGGTGAGTGTTGAGTGGCTGTTGGGAATAAACACGTGCCTAAAATGGTAAATCCTAGTGGGAAACCGGCATGCCCTGGAAAGAAACATTCAAAGGTATGTGCCATCAGTTAGTGTTCCAAAATGCGGTGATGGGTTTGAAGCCTGTCACGTGGGCATGTGCTAATTGTGTGGACGTGCCTCTGACTATTCTCGACCACGGGTCTACGAACTAAGTAAAGATCTGAGGATGTTTATCATGGGGATTACAGTCGTGAGCATGTTTTTTTGTTTTTCAAAGTGATAAGAGATCGTGATACTGCTTTACTATTATTTTCTCTGTGGTTTTTTTTTTTTTTTATTTATTTAGGAAAGTCGTCAGAGAAATCACGATATTAATCCAATGTAAAATGTTCTGGTCTTAAGTTTTTGTATTCCTCCAATTCTAGGGCGCCACAGCGAGCAGGAAGTAGAGAAACTATATAGTTTTATATAAAACTAACCTAAAATAATAAAGAAAAAGTTAACATAAAATATATTGCCAAGCAGGTCTAGCTTAAGGCTTAGTAACAGGCACATTTACAATATAAAAAGCTTGAACTGATGCAAAATTTTCAGCCTGTTTTCAACTGGTTATTTATTCATTCGAAGTGATTTCCATAGGAAACAGGCAACGAATTTGAATTTCTTACGGGAAATGTTCTCTTTTAATACAAATATTTGTTTTTGTGATCCACTTAGTACACAAAGGTTACAAAGTATTATTACAAAGTATTAAGTGTTATTTTTGGTCACGAACACAGAAATCATTAGTAATAAACATTCAAATATCTTAACTTTCGTATTTACAATATTAGTAGCATTAGATAAATAATAACTTATGTAGGCTTCATCCAGAAACACTTTTTACATACCTAACTGAATATACATATACTAATTTTTTTTTTCTGTATATATTTTGGACATTCAATAGAAACAAAGGCGATTGTAATATATACAATTATATTAACGCACTAAAATAGACAAAAAAAATTGGTAGGTTTCGTCTTATCTCAGGTAGCAAAGATGTATGTGTGTGTCACTTCAGCACAAAGAAAAATAAAGCCCTCCTACGTTTTGTTAATTCTAAACTAAGGGTTGCTTCAATTGGGTTTCTGTTATTTGAGGTTGTGGATGGTTTTTGTGCGATTTCACGACAGCATTACAGCTGCCGAACGAACTAAACCAGATGTGACCAGTTTATGTGTACGTCCCTATTAGTTCTGTTGTTATTTTGAAATTGCAAAAAATCGGTATCTACGCTTATCGAAAACGGACACAAAAAAACTTCGAACGTTTCGGCATTTTTCGAGCGCAACGAATCTGGAACTTTTTTCCTTTATACAAATGGCCGAAAGTAATAAGACTCAGAATAAAGTAATGATAAGGTTTAAATAGGGCCGGTATCAGTTGGTCCATCTTTTGGGATAAAGAAAGACAAAAACTTAACAGTGAGTAAGTTATCTTCTGGATAACGACAGACCCCTTGTATAGACAAATACCACTTTCTGTTAGCGTTAACGCCAGCGGATAGATTGTATGGAATTACATTAGACATTAGATGTGGAAATGTCACGTGACTGCTGCCAAATTTACCTTGACAAATTTGCGTTAGCGTGAAAGGAAAACTAAGCGTGAGATAATTATCTAGATACCAAGGCCTTTATAGGCTATTAATAAGATAGTTATATAGTAGAAACATTTAGAAGTTTACTGGTGGCCTCTTCTGAATAGTATCATGACGAAAGATCTTAAACCATTCGATGACACCAGCAGTGACAAAAGGCTATGGATGATGATGATTTAGTGAGCAGCCTACTTACACTGCGTTGTCCATTTTGTGGTCACCATTCGAGAAACTTGCCGAACTCGAATTGCCGTTGTTACCACTTGGGCCATAACAAACTTACGTTTTGATGGCAGCAGGATTCACGTATTCAGTGTTCATGCTTAAATTATAATTTTCATCGTCATCGTATAGCCTGAGAAGTCCACTGCTGGTCATAGGGCTTCCTTAAAGTAAAATAACGACGCACAATTGTAAATCTTTCTAAATTATGGAGATAACTCGAGTTGCATTAGACTATTTTTGTGTTTTTTTTTCTATTTATCCGTCCGTGTGCCAATCTTCGTTAATTTCCTAAGTCCTAAACGTATCATATCTCGACACCTCCTGGGTAGTTGCATAAAAACGTCGAGAATAAAGCGCCTTACATCATATTGATATATTATGCTTTAACAATCATCGCTGTCAAATATGGTAACGACGAATGTCAAAGTTCATGAATTCCAAATGTTGCTATGCATTTCAATAGCTTTCAAAATGACTTCATTTAATTTGCAAGTAAACATCGTCTTTTGTAATACTATCCATTAAAGCGATCGTCGACGTCCATTCCAGGAGATAGAGTCGCGGTCCGCACCTAAAATTGAATTTGGCCCAACGCTTCAGGGTGATGAAAAATTTCCCTTTCAAATTATGAATTTGATACCATTCGTCGTCCGGCACTTTATCTATTTCATTAGTGACAATTTGGTTTCAACTCATTTCTACAGAATGATTCAAGTGAGACTTTCCTTAGTCCTAAACGGCATGGTGGAATACCTTGTGACCCTTCTGTATCACTCCCATGTTCTACGATTTTGGACATAATTATATACCAATTTTTGAGAAATTTTTTAAACATTTTTGAGAGTTCACTTGTAACCTAGTTTTAATGATGAAGCTGCTAGGACAATTCAATATCAAAAAAGACAATTCAAAATAATAAAATAAATGTTTTTTTTTAATACAAGCCATAGTTTTTTTTATTATGCATGTCTTTACGATGGTGGCTGTGTGGTGGTAGAGGCCGCCTATCAAATAGTCTTGAGTATTCCTTCACATTGAAATGTAAGTGAAATCTAGGTGCATTGAAGAATAACTCCATAGTACCAGCCTCAGTGAATCAATACGTGCGGTGGAAGTTCAAATCCAGGATTTACATATTAATAGCGAACGTTAAGCTATAGTTCGAAACTGGGGTAACAGTTTGGTTAAAAATTTGCGGCAACAGACAGGAACTAAAGGGATAATCCTTTTCAATTAAAACTTAGTGAGAGCTTTATAAAAGATGGTTTGGCAGTTGTGAAAAGTGGCGCTATTATCGAATCATCATCAGCCTGTGGAAGTATACTGTAAGATATCGCAACTAAGCAAGAGTAGGTATATTTTGTATAGTTCCAAGAATATACATATAACTGTTTACCTATTAATGATGACCTCTGTGGTGCAGTGAGCGAAAGTCCGCCTGAGACGCAGAAGTTTGACAAATATTTGTGTGAGCTGTAAATGTTTGTCTCTGCAAATGGGTCTGGGTGTGAAAAATGTTCAGCATTATTTATTTATTTAATGTTCTGGTAACAACCAAATACAATAATTTAAGAAGAAAATTATAAAACTACTGCTTGAAATTTTTGTTATAGTGATACTGATTATTTAGATTGCAAAATTTAATGACATTGACATTTTAATTTTATTCAATTAGTCCATATTTAATTATAATTTAATAGCGTAGGTTCATTAATAGGTATAATAATATGACTATACTGTTGCCTGTTTCAAGTTATCTATGTTTTGGATCATACAATAGTTTTGGTAGCTAATATAGGTATTATTATGTGTATAATATATAACTATGTGGATATATTGTGTATTATATTGTAAATCGCGTATATTATAGTATATTTATAATATGTGGTTAGTACACCAATTAAGCCCCTTGTTAACTTACAGTCCGTTCCATCCAAAGGTTGTCTGGTAGAGATCGCTATTTAGCGATAAGACCGCCCATTGTACAAAGTCAAAGTTTGTGGTACTTAACTAGAGCGAACTTAATAAAGAGTGTACAATAAAGTATTTTCGATCTTCTATCTATCTATGTCATTCATTTACTCTTATTTTTGTTCGATATTATTACTTGACTAATGGCTTATTTTAAGACGATATTTGCATGCTTTGAAGTTGTGACTTGTGATTCTATATCATAAACTTAACCTCTTTTTAGGCATATATTCACAATAAAAGCCTCCCTAAAGAGTTTTATGACGAATGGTCTTGGGTCACCTCCATCCACCGACTTCCCGCAACCTTTGAGATTTTATCGGTCCATCATCAGGGCATTCCTACACTGCGTCTTTCGGTTCGTGGTCACCATTCAAGAACCTTTATTCCGTAGAAAATTCTGCAAGCTATATGGCCTGTTCCTTGCCACAACGTAGCAGATGTCGGTTTTGCAAGCTATATGGCCTGTTCCTTGCCACATCAACTTGCTAACTCTATGATATATGTCGGTGACTTTAGCTATTCTACGGATTTCCACATGTGATATATTATAGCGTACTGAAATAACGAGCAAAAGTTATAGAAGTTACATACGTCATATAAAAAGGTTTTATAGTTTTTAGAATTAGCCCTTTAGAATTAGATATTTAAGCATCTCATTTTGGTACTGACTATTTTGACGATACTTCTTCAACATTTTAGAATATTATTCACGTACTTTAACTATGCTGCTACGTCAACATATCTTCGAAAACAATGATCTGGTATGTATGAATGTATATTTATTACTATGCCATAATGCAAAAAATACTTAAAATTTTGTAAAATTAAACAGGTCCAATTAACAAAACACGGTCAGATATTATTAGGTGATATGTGTCGCGTTCCCAACTCGTATAAAATGACCCATTAGGAGTTTGTAACGAGAGAAATTCTGAGCTCCATTAGACCGCCCCGCCGCGTCTCGTCGCTAGAATAAAGCCATTTTTATTATGAAACCCCTTTTTCGAAGCATTATTTATGAAAACTAACTTTTCCCGCGATTTTGTCTGCTTGGGATCACCCTACTTATCTATACTAAAGAAGAAGTCCTGACTGTTTGTTTGACTGAGTGATATACGTAAACTAAGTCTTAGTTACCTGAAATTCGGGGGGTGGGCTAGGGTAGGTCTTTTGGAGTTTAAACTGTAGATAAGGTATATAGATAGAAAGTAGGAAGATAAAAGGCTACGATTTTATTTTTTGCTAGTCAGTCATCCGCCTTACATCAGTTAGGTAATTATATCGGATCAGACACCCAAAGCTCCGATTAGAACATCGACCGAGATATCAACGACTCTGGATTATCTTCCTATTAATCATCGAAGCTTCGGTACTGCTGGGTTGATTTCGACTCGATAATCCCTGGATTATACCTACACGTTCCGAACCTGATGTTCGGAATTCATACAGATGTTATTCATGCAGAAAACAGCTGACGTCCCATCAGGGCGCTGGTCCTAATTTAAATCTTTTTCACGCAAGTTTTCATAGAAATCTGTCATCGTAATGTTTATACTTGAACGTCCGTATTAGTATTTTGTTGAACTCAAGCCTAATTCGAACATTGCGTGAAGGTCCCGCACAGTGTAGCCCCGGTAACAAAGCATCACCTCAACTCAAGCGTTTCAGGAATCTTTGTATGAAAATTCATACTGCTACGCACACTAATCACGATTGTGCGGCATCGGCTCGCCTTGGCACCAAGCTAGTGGTGAGTGAATGGTGACTGGTCAAATCGCCTAAGCTGCGCTTACGTCTCGCCGTCACTAAGGTAACAGCGTGTATTTGTAGACTGCGGTTACTTCTTGCGTAATAAAATCTCTTGCATCTCAATACTCAATACATTTATTGCTCTCACAAGGTTACAAAGTTGTTTTGAGAAGTAGGTAGTCTCTAAATGAACCCTGTGTTAGGATATAGTAACAGGGCGGCAGACGGAGTTTTTTTTAAATATTTTTTGGTATCTATGCCATGAAAGAGAAAGAAGTAAGTACTAAAATGATGGCGTGGAACAACAAAACACGTGCCGACCCTACTTAATGTAGGTAGTCTACTGTGGTACTTTAAATTTAGGTGTCCGTTTTAAGAGTCTATAATGTTTCATAATGGCGCAGTGGGTGGGCTCGCCTGAGACGCAGATGGTAATGGGTTCAAATCTCACCACAGCACAAATTTTTGTATGATCTACAAATATTTGTCTCGGGTCATGTTACCATAATACAAGATCTGCTTAGTTTGGGGCTAGATGATACTGTGTGAAAAATGATTAGATTTTTTTTTATTTTTCAGTGATAATGTTGACTGCTGGTTGACGCGAGACAATATCATAGAGTGTCGTCCTTGAATAGCATCGGCGCCGGTAATCTGCTTTCGTAGTAAATGTAGCCATTCGCGAGGTTGTCTCATTCATTGCCAAATTGAAATCTTGAAAATGCTCGGAGAAATTCTCCTAGTTTCTGGATCTTATTTATGGTGAACCACTAAGTTTAATAAGATTGAAGAGAAATATCAAAACCGATAAATCGGAAAAATATACGAAAAATAAACGGATGAAAAATATCGTTGTAAGTACGTCTGACTAGTTTACGGACTAATTTATTTATTACGTTTGCAGTTCGCACACGTATGGGATTGCATTACCTGATTCTAATCCGTCAAATGTATGCGATCTTACGGAAAGCTCTACTTACCAAAGTTTAGTTTATTTTTAGCTATTGCTATGAGCAAACTTAATTAAAATATTATATACGGGTTTACGATTTTGTAGTTTATAATGTAGTGTCATAAAGTGAACACAGCTTATCTGAATATGAAAATGAAAAAAGGGTAATTTTAAATTTGACCTCGTTTTTTATGGTTTACCAATAGATAATACTTCTACTGAGGCTCTCGTAGAGGAAACAAGTTACTTGTGAATATTTTTCAATTTACTAAGGAATTTCTCAAGGATCGCTGCTATGTAGGTCACCAACAACTCTACAATTGGTGTGCCATGAAAAATCTTCTTCCTTCAGCAATTTTGAACTTTATCGCTTTCTCCATAAAGTTCTGGGATATTATAGTGGCAGTCTACTAACTGAGTTTTATATAGTTTGTAGAGTATAAAAAAGTCATTGGGGTCGTGATCTTTTATCGTAGGTAACTTTTAACTTTTTGTACATAAATGAGTTATTTATTCATAGTAGGATTCACTTTCTTCTGTTTAGACTTACAAATCAGACATTAAGTTTTTTAAGTTCAATCATTCGAGAATATGCTACGTTAAATTATGCATAAGTTTTATTTGTTGAATTTGTATCGAATTTATACGACCTATGACCGTACGCTTCTTTTGCGTAAGATAATAAGTACAAAACAAAGAAACTACGCATTTTCTTTTTCAAATTAAATACTAAGAAGTAAGTTATAATACCTAATCGACACGTGACCAGAGAGCTGGCTCTTATCCGGGACAACGCATAAGCATTGCCATTCAGCGTGGCAATGTCGCCAGCATTTTGGCAATGTTTTCGTCTGATAGTGATCTAGATCAGTTGACTTATAGATCGTTTTAAGCGGTTCTTAGATAGTTAGGTGTTTCATATATATTTATTGTATAAGCCTACTTTTTCAAAGATTACACACCTAATCAAATAAACCTTTCACACAATTTTCGACCCCTGATCACCAAAGCTAAGGTACAGCTTAACTTTAGTATCTAGTAAATAACAGCAACAGCAACAACAGCACTAATAAAATATATATATATTATTTATCTATTTTATAATATATTATAGTGTAGGTACATTAGTACCTAAAATTAATAATATTAATATTAATAGAATTGATAGTATTTGCTGGACACGCCACTTTTTTTGCACGTACAGGATGACTGGTAGAGAATGCTTTAGCATTAAGTCCTCCTAGCACTACATTTTTTTTTTTTTTAAATAAAATGCATTTATTCATACAACTATGTACAAGTAGGTATATACAAAAAATACAGATGAAACAGCTAGCTATCTAAAGACCGTTGCAAACGATCTATAGATAGCTCAACTGATCCAGATCACTACCAGGCGGAAGCGTTCCCAAAATACTGGCCGCATTGCCACGCTGAATGGCAATGCTAATGCGTTGACCCAGATAAGAGCCAGCTCTCTTGTCACTACATTGTTTGTACGGAAGAATTAAATAAATAAATAATAAACGACCAGGGATAAAAGGTTCTCGACCATAATCAGGAACCTGACGATGCAATGTAGGAAGGCCCCTAACGATGGACCGAAGGTTACCGGAATTCAGTGGATAGAGGTAATCTAAGTTCGTTGTTCATGGCACTCTTTAAGAAAGGTCTATGTCTAGCAGTAGACTTCTACAGGCTGTTGATGATAATGCAGTTTCAGATAGCATTCAATGATTGAGTCGGCCGTTACTGGAATGCTGAAATTGATCTTTGAATTGTGTCAAATCAATAGGGCTTTAGTCAGCGGATTTGTGAATCGCGTGGATAGGATCTGTTGATTTGAAGTCATTCAATTCTCTCTGTCGTTTACTGATTGATGTCTTCCAGTCGACTGAGATTATGTGAATAGGTAGTTCAAGTGGTTTGAAAATCGAACTCGAAAAAAGAAAAGAATAAGTTTTATTTTTTCAATACTTTCAGACCTAGCAGATAGACCACTATTTTGATAAAACAAAACTGTGGTCAGCAGATCGACCACAGTTTTGTTTTGTTTTGGCTTAATTTATTCTGCATTTTTAGGGAAAAATATTTCTAAAAACTAAAACAGCAAAAAAATAGTTTGTCTTTGAACGGGCCTCAGGTATTGTTTTCATCAGTAGAACATTTCTTTTAATTTATACATACGCCAGCATTTTAGAAATCATCTATTGACAATAGGAGTTAGGTGCGCTAATCGTCGACTAAAATCTTATCAATGAGGTTGCCTATTTCAAAACTGTTTCCGTCCATTATCTTTCGTTCTTTGTTTTCTAGATACGTTTAATTTATTTACGGTTATTGTATATTCAGATCTGTAATACTAAAAAACCATCGGTATTTATTTGCGAGAGCGAGTCTGTTAGTGAGTACTTACACCAATAACGTTTGAATTAATTAATTAAAATACTTATTGTGCACTAGCTTCTGCCCGCGGCTTCGTCCGCGTGGTATGTTGATAAAAGTAGCGTATGACCGTCTCCAGGCTTCAAACTATGTCCATATCAAATTTCATCACAAACGGCTCAAGCGGTTTAGTCAAACATATAGGCATTTATAGGAAATATCTACATTTGAGATATAATTTTACGGAGTTAATTGATACTTATTGTTATATTTTGGCCAAATCACATAATATCATTATAAATTATAGATTGTCTTGATCGAACAGACAATATGTATTACAACTCTGTCGTTTACTTTAACGTTTATTTTTACCATGTTTTGAGTGAATCGAACTAGAATAAAAAAAAACACAACTTTAGAACTCTCTTGCACCTCTATTGTTCCTATAGGAACTACATGACTGATAAACTAACTAAATACTTTTTTCGTAAATAATTAATTGTTCTTCTGATTTTGAAAAATTGAGAAAATTGACATGTTGCGAGGTCTATGTGCATCAGCATCACCGGTGCGTGCGAGTGCGCCCACATCCGCATTGCAACGAGGACACCACTTCCCGGCACCTGGGCGCGGATGTCCCCGCACTGCGGAACATCCTTACATCGAACACCATTATCAGACAAAAGTTTGTCCAGCCCACGTACGTTCACCTACTGATTACCTACATTGGATTATGCTATGAAAATAATTGATATCCGTTATTACGGAGCCTTGCTATATGTACAATTCTGTGATGTTATTGAATGGTGTTTCCAACTTTTGTCCCCGCGCTACGGAACATTCTTACTGTATTGTTAGACAAAAGTTTGTCCAGCCCACGTACGTTCACCTAGCTACTGATTATCTTGGATTATGTTATGAAAATAATTGATATTTGTTGATTACGGAGCCTTGCTATATGTACAATTCTGTGATGATATTGAATAGAGTTTGAAAACTTTTGGTAGCAAGTTTTAACCCTATTTCCTCCCTGGATACTAAAGTTATTATTGTTATGTGTAATTTAAAATGGGCAACAGCGATTTTGTTGTTATTGGGTTGTAATATGTAAAAAATACGGCGGAATTCCGAGAACCTCCTCCATTTTTTAACGAACAACTTTTCAAAACATCTTATTTAATTCCTTCAAATAACATTAAAGTTACCTTTTTATAAAAACGTCAAATAAAAATTGGTAACAATTTAATGACGACCTCTGTGGCTAGTGAATGTGGGCCCGCTTGAGACGCAGAAGGTTGCGATGTAGGTTCGATTCCCTTCGCTGGAAAAATGGAATGATTTGCAAATATTTGTCTCGGGTCTGTGTGTTTTCTGTGTACTATATATATTTTTTAAAAAAGTATGTGAGTAGTATAAGTGTTTCCTCTCCAAGGTACGTTTCCAAAAAAAAAACAAAACAATAAAAAATTGTCTGCATTTCTTCTTATTACTCAAATTGAATGCACACCCTATTCCCTTTCTTGGTCTCTCATCGCAGTAATTTCTGGCATAAGCGAGTAACATCAGGAAAGTACGATTCAGTAGTTTTTGCCAATAACTTACGTAATATCTCAATTTCCGATCGCAAACGAATTTTCGCCCGGTCAATTGATCCCAATTTACGACTTCCTCGTTTATAAATCCTTGAAGCAGGTAGAAGCAGTATTTGATATCTGGCCTTTAAACGGAGACAAAACCGTCGGTTGGTCTTGACACCGATCTATTGTCCACTACAACATTGTAATTCATACTGCTGGATGTCCCAAAAAGACACGCATTCTGATAATGGAGGAGGTGGGCCACGTCTCAAATTCGCCTGATATTGATTGATGGAAGATATTTGTTACGGTCTTTTGGGGAATGACCCGCGGCGAGGAAAATGCTTTCCGATTATACGGACCCTGAAAAATTGTATAACGAAATTGTAACTTTAGTTCTTGTATGAAATTTCTTTGAAAACAGGCCATAGGCCATATATTTCACCATAGGCATCATTCTTTGCTTGATGATCTCACAAGAAACCGTCACATATAGTTTTTTTTTTGCTAATCTTTTACTCTGGTCTACGCTGTCTGTAAGTAGGTAGCAGCTTTAGTAGTTAAACCTTTGGATTTCGTAAATCTACGATAAAAGTTAATCGATGGATTGATCTAGGTCATATAAGAACAAATTTGTGGATCAATTGCCATTGAACTAATTAAATAATCGAAGATATAAGATTATACTGGCTCCTGTGGTATTAACTACTCTTGATCTTACGGCCCTCAGTCTCGACAATGGCGTGACCTTTGTCGTGGTCAGATTCCACGATTGCCATTGACAATGATCTTGATATCTTTTTCTATTTGAAATTTTTTGCCACGACATTTTTGTCAAAAATCTGTTTTTGTTTCCCGCAAAAAGTCAAACGTGCAGCAAAAAAATGTGTTACACTGTAATGATTCTTCAATAAAAAAACATGAATTATGAACGCCCATTCGTTAAAAAATACCGTCTGTTTCAAGAGCTTATTTTTATGGAGCCAGAGCATTAGAATGACAACGGATCTGGCGATCAATAATATTGACTAAAATTTAATTTAGCTTCATCGGAGAAAATGTACAGTGGTAAACATACGAGATTGAAGGGAAAATATCTTGTTCAAAGAGACTAATAAACGTTGTCTGTTTTGTAGAGAACGAAGGCGAATGTTTTTATTAATTACAAAACTGGAAGCTTTTTCAATTTACCCACTACGACAGGAGCCATATATGCGTTTGCCAAAGGTTGTTTGTTTGTTACGAATTATTTCCAAAACGTTTTTTCTTCGTTATAAGGGGTTTTCTATCGATTTGTGTGAGTCTTTAATAATATAATTTGTGTTCATAATAGGTTTTCTAGTCACATGTGACTATTCGTATTTTTGAGGTTAATTTTAACCTATAAATCTACTGCGTTCTACATAAACGCAGATCTCAGTGCTAGCATAATATAGTTATGTCTGGTAGACTTTGACAAGCTGACCGTGCGAATGTTCCGACCTTGCTGTGTCGTGATAAGTATCACCTTTAGGTTTCCTCGTACAAAAAAAACAACCTGTTATCTAATTGCTCATTTAAAGTAAATAACAATGCGTACTCAAATTCTTTAATAGTCAAAGTAAGTACCTATAGTTTGATCTACCAGTTTTTGTTAAATTTAACTTGTATTTTAGTCCATTGATATCATTAGATAGGTAGATGGATATTATTGCAAAGCTAACCTGTACGCTATAATGTATGTAGGTGAACATTATCTTAGAGATCACTAAGGTTTAGTGTAAAACGGATACAGTTTAGAGTCAGTGCATAAATAACAAGCAAAGTTATAAAGTATATGCTAGAACATTATTAAAATTGTAGATTTAAAAAAAAAAACCTTATTTTATACCATACGTTATCATTATCATAATCTTACAAAGAAAATACTTGTCGCTCCTAATATACAGAGAAAGTACTTATAATACGAGATGATTTCGATTTTAGAATATTATTACGACTATACCACGTAC
Organism: Perizoma affinitatum; assembly: GCA_961405105.1. Taxonomy (NCBI): domain Eukaryota; kingdom Metazoa; phylum Arthropoda; class Insecta; order Lepidoptera; family Geometridae; genus Perizoma; species Perizoma affinitatum. Next base: position 6,710,912 of record OY560199.1, read on the forward strand.
TTTACGGACGGTGCTCATGAGGAAGGACCTCTAACGGTCAACGAAACGTCAGCAGGAGAATAGTCGTAATAATATTCTAAAATGATACCAAACCACGATAATTTTAATTCCATGATTTTGATTTTTAAGGTTGTAAAGCCAAATTGCGAAAACTGACCATATAGATTCGTTATTTCCGTCTATCGAAAAATTGTTTCTTTGTATTTAGAAACAATTTTTAACTTGAGATGATATGCCGCCACTTATACCCTATTAAAACGCAGCGGGACACACTTGGGCAGTTGATTTTTTATATTTTATATTCGACAACAGACACCATTTATTTTTATGTAGACCATGATTCACAGAATTATAAATTCTAAGCGCTAAGTTGTTGTTTAAACATTATTCATGCAAGCATGTATGGTACTAGCCCGTCTTATTAACAACGGCATTGACCTCACACACGAACAGAAATAACGCGCTAAATTCACGCGAGCATCCCAAACGCAAACTTGAACCGGTAGATATAAAGAAACAAACAAACCCATTCAAGATATGCAATACACAGAAATCACACAAAACTCATAAATATCTCTTTCTCTCTCCGTGGAGTCGAACACAATGCAGAACGCGTCCGCACAAATTAGATGTTAAGTTTTTCTAATGTAACGAAGAGAGAGAAATGAAGCGGAACTATTTACTAAATATTTCTGCCTATTGAATATCTCAGAATGAATTCCCGTAAAGTCACGACTGTAATCCCCATTGTGGTTATTCTCAAATCTATACTCAGTACGTGATATTATGAAGTCCTTACTTCATAATATCATCTATGTGCCAAATTTATAGTCTGGACGACCTTTCGTCCAGACTATAAATCTGGCACATACCTATATCCGTGTCACAGAACATGGGCATTAGATGGACTGTTAGGTCCTCCAATCAAATAGTTTTGGATCATGTAACTCGAATCAAGCTGTAGGTACTTTATAATAGGTGTGAATCACAAAATTCATCTATCGTTGTTTTTCAATTCTCTTTATAAAGATGCATAATTCATCAACAAATGGAATCAATTCTTAAAATGGCTCATTTAGTGGCACAAAAGAGTTGTATGTAGCAAACTCCCCGAAAGCACGCGCATTGGTCACGAGGCATAGCTGATAGGAGAACACCTAGTTCACTTAGAAAAATAATAGTTTATACAAGCTAATTCACAGATAAATAATAATTCTGACAAACAAAGTGGTTGGTATCGATCACAAAGCGTTTTCATACAAATTTCGTGCCAGACCACTATTTGTAGCTGTGTTTTTTTATGGCAAACAGGCCTACAGGACGCTTGCAGCAATAAGGTATCACTCGCGCATTACTGACAAAAACAAACACGCTCACGACTGTTTTCCCCATGGTGGACATCCTCAGATCCATACTCAGTGAGTAGATCTTTGAGGATACCAAGAAGGGGGTAGTCAGAGGCACGTCCAAACATTACATTTCGTACATGCCCGCGTTTTGCAAGTAGTAAGCATTCCACGTGACAGGTTGCAAGCCCATAGCCGCTTATTGGAACACTAACTGTTGGCACATGCCTTCGAATTTTTGGTTCTAGGGCATGCGCCGGTTTCCTCACGATGTTTTCCTTCACCGTTTTGAGCACGTGTTAATGCGCACATCAATTTTTCGAGTGGAAAATCCATTGGTGCACGACCGGGTTCGAACCCACGACCTCCGGATCAGAAGTCGGGGTATCGCCCACTAGGCCAACACGGACACTCCCACTCGGCCAACACGGATTTCTGACCCTGACATATAAGGGATCATATGCCTGTAAATTTACCCATACCCTTCAAACCGGAACACAGCAGCATTACAGCTTTCCGGCAGAAGCTATGCTTATGGTTTCATCCATCTAGCTATTTTATAAAGTTACGTACCCGCTATCATGGTAGTAACATAGAGTGAACCAACTATAATCCCCTACAAGTTGTGTGGTATGTTGCAATCGGGTATTTCATGCAATCGTGTGGCTTGCCACGTTCGATCAGCTTTTGTTCCAATCTTTGTTCTAATTCTGTTCGGTTGGGAAATGATGAGGATAAGTTGCTGTGGCTGTGAAAACCCAAGTTAAATTCAGATAATTTAATTGCATAAAACACAGGTAAATGTATTACAGATGTCATGTTAGTAAATTTATCACAATATTCTGTCAAATATTCATCACAGTAATAAACCAAATGTCGACCAATTTTATTTAGATAGATTGATATTTTTTTTTGGACACGATTAAACAAGTACATTGGCGAACTTAATGTTAATTATTATATTCTTCTAGCTAACTTTTGTGCAATGAAGCTAATAAGGCTTATTTGATACTAACAATAGACTTATTATGTGATAGAATAAAAAAAAGAATAGGGACTTTTGGGAGATAAAAATATTATTTTTAGCAAAGCATTTTGTAAACAAGTACTACGAGTTTAACACGTGCTCGAAACGGCGCAGAAAAGTATCACGAAGAAACAGGTATGTCCAAAAACCAAAAAATTAGAAGGCATGCTCGATCGCATATCCAAGGCGGTCATGGGCTGGCAACCTTTGCGGAATGCTGCGTGCAAAACGTTGACACCCCCTAATACTGAATATCCCATACATATACTGACTATCCTGAGGATACCAATGACGGGGATTGTGTTCATATATATTTGATACAGTGGCGTGAATTGATGGATTTATCAGATGTTTGTTCGTGGATATCATTGTTTTCTTCGAGTTAATTTATACTTCTTCTCGTCATCAATAACTTTCCCTGAAGCATGTCTTCATCATCATTATATCTTGTATTCATTCACTGCTGGCTATAATTCTCCTACATTTTGTGCCACTTATCCCTGTTCGCATTTGATCCTCTCGATTGCATCGACCCATCTTGCAGGTGGTCTGCCATTGCTGCGTTTGCTCTCGCTGGGTATCCATTCTGTGAGGGCACTACTCCACCTACCATCAATACGCCAAATGCTCCGCCCATCGCCGCTTCAGTTCAGATTTGGATGCCGATTTCTTGGTCCTTTTTCTGTTTTAATTATTTGGTAAAATTCAAGTGTGGCTTGGCAAACCTTTTAAACTTTCACAGCTGAGTTTTATGGGTTTGGCTCATTTTTACCTACGGAGTGCATTTACGATGCCATGCGCGAACGTTAAATTTACGAGATTTCGGTCGGTTTAATACACTTCGTATGGCGGCCGACCAATTTTATGTGGTGCAAATAAAATGTAGATTTTACTGTTTATCGGTTATCTTAACTGGCGTAGAATACGGTTCAAGGCTAATAAGTATGTTTTATGCATGTGTGTAGACATGGGTAGCCCTGAGACGACCCATAGTCAGAGAGAGGGCATGGCAGATCATAGGGTATTTATACATAATTACAAAATATACCTTATATATAGATAAAGTCGGTTCAGTTTTTTTCAAGTTTTTGACATTTTGATGGGTAGAATCAGCCCATTTTAGGATAGGATACGTTGTTCGGGGATACTCTGTATCAGTAATTGAAAGCCGATATGTTTGACACATTAATCAATATGTAATTAGGCACTCGCATCACAGTGACTCATATTCAAATGAGCTTTATAAATGCGAAATTGGCGCAAAACATCGATCCCGGACCATGCGCAATAGTTTTATTTGCAGGATATCCTGATGGAATAGACTAATAGACCGCCCATCGTACATATTTGTCAAAGTTTGTTGTATTTATCTAAGCTGATGTATTATTTGGTGTGCAATAAAGTGTATTCTATCTATGACTAATTATAAAAGAATTAAAAAAAAAACGCGAATTCGAAAATTTCTGGTTTCGATAACATTATTTCTTGGTAACTAAGAATTTTAGTTTAATTTTTCTATTTAATCTTCCATTTATACTGTTTTTTTATCTCGCTGTAATAATTTCATTTATTGTGTGTCCCTAATACGCCGCGCGTATTTTCGCATAGTACTTCATGCAAACATACGCGCAGTGTCGATTTTCAATGCTTAAACCAACAATATCAGGCAAACGCTTCACTCCATCAGACACGCTCGTTGCAAGCATAGCGTGACGCGTGATTCCTATTGCGTTGCTTTGGTTGACCACTACAGTACACTCCATGTCATTATGCTCGTATAGGAAAGCTGTGCCAAAGTTGATAATTCATCCCGATAGCTAACATTTTGGACTACTTTTCCCAAATGAACTGTTTTGTTTCTGTCGGTCTGTAGGAATAATGTCGCAATCGGCTTAATTAGAATTTTCTTGATTCAGATTCAGAGTAATTTATTCCATTTAGATACACACAGTGCAGTTGGAAGAATCATTCAATCTAAAAGTATATATTGAGAACAGAGATATTCATAGAGCGTAGAGTAAAGTGTGTACACTGGCGAGTGTACCCATATAAAAAATATGTAAGAATGAATGAAGCAATGCCAGGATCGTTGCGAGTGGAAGTCCTTGGTAGCAACCAAGCGTGACTGTATGTATGTAAGATTTGGGAGAATTACATGGAATAAATCTCAGTTCCCGAACAAATTTATTTTGTTTATGATGCTATGAGTACAGTATACAAGATTATGATAATTAAGGCAAAATCATTTTATTGTTCTTTGTTCACAGATTTCATTCTCATCGCGCATTTATAAGTCGCGAACTGCAACACGTTGACAAATCCGCAATCGGCTGCGGTCATCAACGTAAGTGGCCTTAATTACATCGCTATGAAATGTTTAGAACCGCTGGTCACAGGACTAATGATGCGCAAATTATGTTACCAAGGCTACTGATGATTACTGCTGTTGTGGGAGGTAGGTGATTTGTTTTATCTCATTATATTTGTGTTAGTAATACCCAGCAGGCACTGAAACCATACAATATTGTAAATTTGTGTAGAAACTCCATAATCAACGTTGCAAAAAAAGTATTTCTGGGGTCGCCGTCGAGTCTATGACTCTAAGTTGAATGGCTTTCATAATTTCATAACGAGTTAAAAATAACTAATTAAAAAAAATATATTATTTAAATTAATAAAAAAAATAGAAAAATAACATTTAATGTCATAAATTATGAGCAAATCTAATAATGCAATAATGCCCGAACTATAATTAAAAAGTCTAGCAAAAGCTTAGTCATAACCTCGCCCTATCCTGGCTCCACCCTCCGAGCTAGGCTAAGCATTTTTATCACGAACAATATAACGTTTAAATACCATGACCATACGTTTGTTTGTTGAGATAACCTACTAGAATAGTTAGAAAGTCGGCGGATATAGATCTGTTTGCAGTGAATGTCTTTTGCGTAACGTCGGAACAAGTACATTACCTAATGGCACAGTGTTACATCCATTTCCTTGTTACAAATACTCTATATGTTTTGTTTCACGTCAAATGTTAAGAGCGTTACGCGTAGGTCCCGAATGTAGAGCGGTTGAAGAAATAAACCTTTAAAAAAATGCTGCCTGACAGTTACAGGCTGAATAGCTAGAGCAATTTGACGAGATATTTAATTATACTATAAATAAATTTATAGTCTGTGCTTTATTGGTACAGATTCTATACCGGTTTCAATTATTGTCATTTTATGAGAAAGCCATTCCTGTTGCAACATATTAGATGTAGACCTTCGGTAGGCCCATTGTCCCGACAGAACTGCAATTAAATAGGTACATGAATCGAAGGCTAGGCTACAAACAATACTTCGATTGTCTAATCGGTATATTAATACAAGTAAATCAATCGGCCTTAACCTGTAACTAGTGTGGCGTCCTCACAACTCCTTATAGGATGACGTGTATACGGAATTCTAATGAGATTTACCACCAATGCAGGGCAAGGCTCCTTCATAATATTGAACGTAATCCACTTAATTCCATTACGCAGTGCGTGTGCGTATCTAGTTTATTATAAGTTGTGTTGGTTAGAAGATACTTCGGGAATGAATTCATTTTTGGGTCTACCCGAAATCTATAGGTTTTATTTATTAGGCTGGGTTCGTTGAAAATATCGGCAAAATTGAAGTCATTTTCTTGTATCTCTAGACCCGTTTGCACCACTCAGGCAAAGATTTGTAGGTGTAACTTACTGTCATTTTTTGATAGAAATCTGTAGACACGCATAACTTTTCACTTTGGCTTAATGTGGGTATAACAGTAATGAGGTACTTTTTGAGGAATCAGAATCCCAAGCGACTATCTAAGAGGAAGTTTTGAAGTCGTCTCTAGAGCTGAAGAAATCAAAGAAATTTTTTTTTTTTTTTTTTTTAGTGCAGGGAACAGAGCTCATGAAGGTACTATATTATATGCCTACTTTAAATAACATTGCTTAACTTGGTTATTTGGCTTTTAAAGTTGTTAATCCACACTCAAAGGAATCAACTAAATTTTATAATATCACCGAATTTTTACCTCAGCGGGACTCGACCCGAAAACATCTCAAATATTTCGACTAAGTTGAAAACGCTCTCGTGGCTAAGTTGGTATATTTACCAAGCGGGAAGGCGCGGATTCGAGTTTAGTTGAATTTTTGGAATACTGTAAAATATTAACAAACTTCTCCAGACCAGTGCGTTTGAAATAAACAAAACAAAATGAAATCCTAGTTAAAAGCTCAAAATAATATAAAACAAATTAAAATTTAATCATAATTTTCCTAATTACTCGTACATTTGCCCTTATGATATATTATAATATTACCTCGCGTGTTCTCAGCCATCTGCCACGATGCGTGTTTTCATAATAATGCTATAAATACTGCTGTGTTGTGTATTACCTGTAACAAACAAAACATTGTATTAATATTGCGAGCTCTAAATTAATTAAGCAATAGTTTCTGTAAATTAATACAACTAGACTTCTTCGAGTGATAGGGTTTTTTTCATACATCCAGTACTCGTTTGTATGATTGTTTGTTTTTCTATTGCATTTATCTACGGCTTATAGAATCTTTTTCCAACTATATTTTTGTAATTGCTACTAAATCGACCTGAACCACCTAATTGTACTTACCAATTTTTGTGTTATTTCTACCTTAAGTTAAACGTTGTCTTCATATAGATGGCATTCCTTGTCTTTTTGAGAATACATTTCTTTAAACCGAATTGTGTTGTATGTTTTCGTAACCGATTGTCACGACATTTTTGTATGACTTCAAGAAAGGTTAATGTCACATGTCACTAGGAGGCGCTGCAATACGTAATAAATACGTCGGTGTTTTTTTTTTAAACTGTCTTGTGCTTGTGCATTGATAACAAAGAGATAAACGTCACGTCAAGTGAATCCATCTGTTCCGAATGACAGAACAGCCTTAGCAATACATGTTTCAGAACACCTGCACAGTAATGACTATACATAGTTAGTATTCGTCTCATTTCGTACTTCCTCATTAGCACCTGATAAGTTAATATATGTGCTATGCACGTACTGTACGTATTTGAAATTACTTAAGAACTTAGGTACTATGACCAAAATACAACTACATGACCAATATATATATAATATATTTTGCTATAGCTCTACCTAGGTAAATAATGATATATCATAATGTAAAGGTGTGAGTACCTCAAGGCCCTCATGAATCACCAATTTTTTTTTCGCCTTTGTATTGTTTAGAAACTTTAATAAAATAGTTAGGTACCAGAGTGATATTCATTTTAAATGGTTCAACATGTTTCTCTCACAATTTTTCGCAATTACCTGTATGGTACCACACACACGCGAACTTTTGACAACCTTTTCCAAAAAGCTGATGGCCACCGCCATTTAGCGCGGGTCTCGCGGAATCGAGCATAGCGGAACTAACCGTTTATATATTTTGCGTCAAAATCAACTGTCATCCAATGATGTTATTAAAAGAAGAAGATACGTAACTAGCCTCTTGGCCGTATGCCGCTGAAGTTAGTCGTGACAAAGGTATATTAGGAAGTGCAACACACCTAATATGCCTTTGTCACGATCGGACTAGAATTTGTGTTAAACGTCAAGTTCCTACGATTTTTTTTAAATAGGCACTGTTTAACCGCAACAATGCCATCCTATTTGTAAAAAAGGCTAAAAAAACAAAAAACTAATTCCACGGCATTACTTCTCACTCAAAATTTGTAATGTTTTTAAATCGCGATTTTGTAATTTTGACAGTGGCAAATATTATAATTTCGCTTACGCTACAGTCTAGCGTATGTGGCTCACTCTCTCTTGTCGATTTCATGACATTATAAGCTGTGTACTTGTGTTTATTACGTGTTTTTTTTTATCTAGAATAGACCTTCATTTAGCCATAAGACCTGATGGTTAGTCATATCATCTTGACCGACGATCGAGCATGGGGGTTTAGAATAAACCTATTCACTCATGTTCAAATGTTAAAATGCGATGTTAGAGCGTAGCACATCTTCCCCTTTTAATACTATCAATGTTGCCAACTACTATTTAGTAACGTTAACAGCCTTGCTAATTACTGCGTAATGTTACTATACATTGGAATCATGCATCGCACGTTCTCGCGCGTGTGTTACAAATACATCATTTGAATAACCAACACTACATAACTACGAGTGTTACCACTTAGATTGCCATTGTATACAGCCTAATTGAACCGCAAATGAATTTAATGAAACCCTCTGTAGATTGAGAGGTTTATTTTAACAATCAAAATTGTAATTTTGTCCTGAGGTAATTGTGAGCCCAGATTAGCATCAGAACGTAACAATTCTCTCAAAAGACACTTCTGATAAAAAAAAAAGTGTGAAAAATTGCACCATTTTCGTATTTATTCTCTTAAAAACGATTACTTTTAAGATAAAAAGGAATATTTTCTAGGTAATCTTGCTTGGCATTTTAGTGCTTAAAAACATTGAGTTGAAACAATTTTTTTTTTGGTTTTAACGAACCTTCTTTATTAGTTTAGTTTTTGATTTGGATGTGAAAACAACCTATATAGAAAGAACAAATTATTGATAAATTGACAATTAGATTTTATATTCAACATTTTTAAGATAAAACTCTTTATTGTGAATAACACCATTACACTGGGATATACAAACACAAAACAAAATCTACAAAATAATGTCCAATATGCCGTCTTATCGCTGAAAGTTGAACCTTATTACCAAATTGAACCATTCGTATATCAAACTACTAATATAATTTTAAAGAGCTTACTTTTTTAGATCCATCCATTTTTAAAACGTGACTACAATTTCAAAGGTAAATTGTTCTGTTTTAATAAATGTTTGCACATTTTTATGAACCATAAAAACGTGAGATCAAATGGAATAAACTACATATAATCTGGGTTGCAACATCCAGGTCAAACACGTACTGTATGCTTTAGTAGTGGATAAGCGGTACTCTGCAATTACATAAACGAGCTTACACCGAAACTGTTTCTGAACGAGCCAGCTCAGTTTACATGATGCTAATAAATTCGGCCAAATATAAGTTATTCATAGACGTCTGGTCTATTAACGAGGTACGAAGTTTTATTTTATTACAACATTAATTGGCTTTGGTAATTTAGCTTTTATAAAACAAAAGATACACTTAACACCCCTGATTCCAGTGGAGTTCATCATCTTTAGCAAAATAAGATATTATCTGAAGACATACAAAATAATTGCAAACATCCGATTACGCCGTTTAATTTTCCGTCGTCTGCATCAACTTGTAGACGTAAACCTATTTGAACCACCCTCAGAAACAACAGCATTTTAATTGGATAAGCCGCTTTCGAGACAAATGGTTACCAACGAACAAACAATTACATAATAATATATAAATCATAAATAATGCTGATCATTTTTCATAGCATCACTAAGCAGAGCTTGTAGTATGGGAAATACATGTCTGATATACTACTTATATACTAACTTACGGCTACTTGCGTCACGGGTAAAAAAAATAACTTTTAAAACGACTACGGCCATTTAGATAAAAATTAAGGTATATTTAAGCAAAATTACAACCGCCTACATCGACTTGTGATAAAAAAATACCTATCTAAAATCATTTTTTGAAGTCGTACAAATCGATTGCAAACTAACTTCATTTCAATCGGATATACCATTTGAAGATAACTGGTAACATACAAACAAACTTAAAACCTCTTACGTTTAACACATATACGGACTCCTTACACCGCTGCATTGGTAACAAATGCTTTGTTGAGTTATAACGTCATATCTCGATCGAGTTCATATCTCGATTAATACGAAACATATGATCTGAATGCGATAGCGATCGCTATCAAATAACTTCCAGTTTATTTAGTCTTTAGTTGAATTTAACTCGGACGTTGTGGATACATGAACATAATAATTAAAGCGATGATCTTCTTGTTAATGGAAATTCTAAAGAGCTTATAGTTTAATAGGAAGGGCAAACATTTTCAGAAGTGACTTTTTTAATACAAAGTTATTGGAAAAAAATAAACAAACTGCTTAACACGTCCAAGAAAAACCATTGCTAAAAAACCGACATGATACAGAACTATAAGTTCGAATATGTGCCATGGGTTAGTAGTATTCCAATAACGACCACGATAAGCGGGCAACTTGTCACGTGAGATACTTAAAATTATGCAAAAAGTGGGCAAGTGTGCCAAATATAATATTTGAACGTACATGGATCTAAGAATGTCCATAATGAGGGTATTTTTTTTTGTTTGTTTGAAAAATAATTGTAATACATGTTTTTAAAAAGCATTTTCTTCTTATCAATAACGGAACTGAATACGTCCTGAAATTATGTTTTTATAGCCAATCTAGAAAAAGGTCGTAAAAATGTGATCTGCAGAAGTAACCATATTTCAAAACCACAAATGTTTATCATTACGTATTTTTAGGGGCCCGTTCTAGCGGACATACTGTTACGAGTTTGTATGAGTATAACCAACATTGGGTGTCAAAGCTTACAAAGAAACCGCCCGATAAGACTGCCTACAATGCTGAATGACTGTTGGACTGATTCATGGGACTCCTATTGAAAAGGATCATACATTGAGAAACCCTACATGCTGAAATATGAGGTATCAAGACTTAGTGGCTTACAGAGACAATATTCTGAAGATTTATTGATTTTGGTTGTGGCATAGTTTCTCACCGATAGCTCTTAAGACTCTAAAATACACATGTTCAGGGCTGTCGCAACACAACGTATACGACCGATGGTAAGATAACTAAAAAGTAAACCCAGAGGATCAGTACAAAATATATGAATTCGAAAATCTCATATTGTTGACTTATCTAGGAAGTATACTCCAAAAGTTACCCGATACTTAAAATTAGAATGATGAATAAAATGATGTACGAACGAAAATGCTGATATTGGGCAACGGAACCCTCACCTTGCAGGTCTACTCGCACTTACCCGTCGCTCTTTATATTACCAAAGTGAAACTTAATGGCACTCCTGAATGCGAAGTAATTTATCATAGCGGTGCGTTATTTTAGGTTTCATAACCCATCATAGCATTTTAATTTATCGAATGAATAGGAATAGTGTATGAGCGAAGTTAGTTATGCGCCGTCGGACAGGCCTGAAGCGTCACGCTGCGATAAGACAATAGGTACTGGAAAATGGTCCTACCCTGTAATTTCTAACCGGATCTAGAGGCCATTTGATATATTTGTATTTTCTTTGAAATACTACTGCTGTGACTGTAGAAAAAGTTCATTATTCATGAGGGGAAGTTGTATTTCAAGATTAGTTCGCTAGTCTGCGTGCGAAGAAAATGAATGGAATACAAAGGCAGTCTACAATAGTTACTATGTAAGAAGACAAAAATCATAGGAGCAGTTATGATCACCAGGAAAGCTATTCCTGATAGTTAAACAAGACTTATAACCAGTGGAGGATACTTTCCGTTTAATAATAAATGAAAATTTCGCCCTAACCAACAAGCCCTAGAACAAAAAAAAACATGTGCCATTAGTTAGTGTTTCAATTAGCAGCAACGATTAGCTTGTCACGTGTAATGCCACATACTTGCAAAATGCGGACATGTGTGCTAAATGTAATTTTTGGACGCGCCTCTGACTACCCCCTACTTGGTATCCTCAAAGATCTACGCACTGAGTATGAGGAATCATGGGGAATACAGTCGTGAGCGTGTTTGTTTTTTATGCCCTACCCCTTGCTACGTTAACCTTAGTATGGATCTGAGTGTTAGTCAACCAAAGGGAAGGATACATTACATTTTTTAGGTAATCTAAAAACTTACTTCAAATTTGGAGAAGTTGATAAAAAGTCCAATATAAAATTTCATTCCCCATATTTCCAAACTCAAGAGTGATATTTTTCATATGGTAGCAAAGTATAAAAATAACTATTAAAATCGATTAAAAAATTCAAAAAAATCCTTTTTTTGTCGGTTAAAAAGAGAGCACGCATCTGAGATGAGAATGTTGATATGAATGTGTGGAGTTACGAGTACGAGAATGGATAGGATAAGGAAAGTATACCCGGAGAAGTCTAAAAGTAGCGCCAGTGACGGAAACATTTATGAGGAGTAATAGTTTCGCGAGGTATGGGCATGAGGAGGGAAGAAAGTCATATTACGAGAAGAGAGTTAAATATATGAGAGAAGAGGTAGGCCATAGAAAAGATGGATTGATAGATAGAGATGATATGGATAAGAATGGAGTTAGTACTGAAAGGTCGGCTGAAGTAGAAGAAGAAAACAATGCTGTACCCACAGAACCCACGTAACGACAAGAGAAAAAGATAATTACTTTAGTATATTTTGTATTCACGGTACCACCATCCTGCAAAATGCGCTTGCCACGAATGCGAAGCTCGACCCAGTTCCATTGTACCTATTACGGTTCCGTTCCATTGCACCAGCAGGTTTGATTTACACAGACACACAAATCTTGGCCAGATTTGTGGCGCTCATCCCGTACGAGTCCCGGTAATATAGATATAGGTATACGTACGAAGAATTCGTGATTGTGAAATTTTTAAGACCTCTCTATAATCAAATAAAGAAAACCTTTGGGGCGCAGTGGGCGAATGCCCGCCTGAGACGCAGAAGGTTTGCGGGTTCGATTCCCGTCGCGGGATAAATGTTTGTATAATCTGCAAATATTTGTCTCGGGTTTGGGTATTTTCTATATTTAACATGTATGTATATACAAAAAAAAGTATATTTGTATTATATCAGTTATGAAGTAGATCCCATAGTACAAGCTATGCTTAGTTTGGGGCTAGATGACGTTGTATGAAAAAATGTCCAGTTTATTTATTTATAAAGAGTTGTTTTACATTTTCAAAATGTAATCCTTTGAGAGAGAAAGTGCCCGGAATTTTGTGAATTTCGTTCTTTATTCTTTAAGTGTGTGTACAACTTAAATTACATGTACAAAGGCGAGCCTAAAAAGAGTTTTCTTCCAGCAAACCTTGAGCTAGAGAGAGGTAATTATAGAGGTAGGATTTTTTACAGAAAAAAATGCTTTAATTTTTATTATGCCAGCTTTGTAAGCGCCACATTCTTGCGTATGCTGTATTGATTTGTACGGCTATTTTTAGGTACTGATTCGGCACCTGTCAGGCTCTTAAGACTTGTGCTAATTGGCGCGGGGGCGATGGCGATTATGGTGATGATCAACGGTTTGTGAAACAAAAGGTTTTATGTCAAAAAACAAAGAAAATATTACATACTAAAAATATACTGTTATTATTGACTTTGACTTTCCGTCCAAAGTCAAGTTATTCGTTCTGGTACATTAAATGATTGGATAAACTATACTTATTAGTTGTTTCTTTGAAAGTAAATAGTCAAAGTTTCATACTTAACAGAAAGTATCCGAAACAACGTTAACTCATAAGAAAGAAAACTATTAGTAATCGTTCGTTTGTACAGCTTTACTTATATTCTTTGCGTGCCATAAAATATAACTACTTTCAGAAAAAAAATACACCAAGCATAAAAGGAAAAGGGTCCCTAAAAGATAATTTTATAAACACAGTACAAATACTATCTATAGCCTTTTCTCATTTCATTAACTTCTAGGATAGTTAATTATTCTGGATCAGTTGAGCTATCTATAAATCGTTTGTAACGGTCTTTAGAGAGCTAGCTGTTTCATCTGTATTTTTTGTATATACCTACTTGTACATAGTTGTATGAATAAATGTTTTAGTTATATAAGTACTATATTTATTTATAGTATTTATATCTTTAGGTACTATAGAAGACTGGTGAGAACTGAGATGACCATATCTTTTAGATGTCCCAGCATTGTTTTAAAAAATAACTTTTCGACACTTCGGTGTCTAGAACAGTGTTCTTAGCCGAGCACCAGCTTGGCCGATCATGCGACTTAGGTACTAGAATGCGGATTCTCTAGCAATAAGACATACCACGTATTTATTACATTTCAAACAAAAGGCAACAATACCTTTTGTTTGAAATCTAAACTACGGTAAATCTAAATTACGGTAATAAAATAATTGAAGGGTTTAGTAACGGTAAAGGCATCTAAGTTGCTGTTTTATTTGTTCCTATAGAAAGTTATAACGTTGGTAGATATGTGAGAGTAAACTATTTTATAAGGAACAATGGGTAACACCTACAAAAAAGTATACAGGATAAATCAGAACAAAGTTTGTATACAATAAAGTAAATAAATGTATTGAACTATTAAAGCTTATTTATGTACCTGGTTAGATAATTAATCTTTATTTTTATATCGAAGCTATCTGCTACTGATATTGGGAGAGGACGGAAGATCAGCGCGCTACTTACCTACACCAGGTCTGCGGCGCTTTATGCTGAGTCCTACCCAATTTGTAGCTACTTAGTAGTAGCATGTATCTATGTATCAGAACATGTATACTCGAAAAAATAAAAAAAACACCTTTATACAACGGGAACTTGATAAAAAGTCCAAAATGAAATTTCATCCACCATTACTGACTCTTAAGTTCTACCCATCAAAAAAACATTAGAATCGGGTAACGATTGGCGAAGATATCGTATAACATTCACACAAAGTAGAGATGAATTGAGAACATCCTTCTTTCTTGAAGCCAGTTTAAAATAAATAATCATTATGCCCGTGATAGGGGATAATATTTAATTATATATATTTTCAAATATATTGTTATTATTCATGTGTTCATTATTCAAAATTCATTAAACCTAAGTCGCTACATCTTTTGTATCGTAACTATAAGTAAATATTTTTTTTTTTTTAATCTGTATATCAGTTACCCTAAGACTAATATTAAACGAAAGATATTTGACATCGGTTTGACATCAGGTTTTTAGGATTTAACTGAAAACAACAGATTTTATCAATATTTTCTTCAGTGAATAACAAAAGTTATATGAAAAAATACGCCTTTTCGCATCCTGTACGAATTGATAGTTATTATAGCAGTTGTCTGTAGTGTTCGTGTATTATACACGTAATAAAGACAGACTTCTTGAAATGAACCATGTAACCAATAAATGCTTGACAGTTGTAGCGAGGCTTGCCTACAGACGTTTTTAGAAATGTAGAAATGTGCTGAGGCACAACATGTGCATGTAGGAACACTTCTTAAAAGATGGTCGTCATTGTAACATCTACAAGTAAGGGAATAAAGCAAATACTGTGAGTAACTCCATCTGAACCATTTCATTTATACCAATAATACATGGCTACTAACGACAAAAATTCAGTAGGCAGATGGTTTCTGACTGATGATGAGGTGTGTTTGGCTATGATAGTATTTACTAGGTAACAGGAGTGGTTTATTGCGGTTTGATATTGTGGTTTTAAGAGCAGTATTGCTAATGAAACTTGATGCAGTCACGACAAAGCTTTCTTTTCCTCCACTCAGGATAGTGAATTATGATTTTGTGTTGTTATTGTTATTTTACAACTATAAGTGAGTACAGATAGCAAACTAAATAGGTAAGTGGGTGGTTACATTACGTTGCTCTCTACTTCACTAATGCAAGGTCAAAAAAGCTTAAGCAAAAACTGACACAGTGACAGATTTTTAATGGAAATTTGTTAGAATATGTCAACAGAGCTGTCAGTTTAGTGCGAATATATCTATTTGGTATAGTAGAGTCTTATTTATAAAGTCATCACTTTATAAATAAGACTTTTCTTCAGTTTAGCTTTCTGGATTTTCGTTCTAAAATAACAGAGAAGAAAACTATACCAAGTTAAAAAGTCGTGAATTATGATAATTCAATAAATCTATTTACCGTCCACCGTAACGTAACATTAACATGTAACGTAACATTAACGTAACCGTAACATTATACTGGACATGCTTAATTTCTTAGAAACAGTTTGTTATAGTTGTCATAACAAACAACTTACAGCCTCGGTGGAGCCATGACATATATAACCAGACGTGGTACCGACTGACCGTGTGACCACAAGCCATGCTTAACTTGTAACTTGCAAACTTCCTTTTAGAGTGAGAGTTAGTTTTTGTTCGTGTCATGAACTGGATTTGCTTTTTCATTTGTGTCAGGTAAGTAACAGTTTTGTTAGTGAGCGTATTCATTTATTTTACAATCCTCGGTCAAGGAGCACTACTTGTTCTCTAGTCGCTAACTGTTGCCTGATTCAAGCTTATCTATTTTATGTATTATACAATAGTTTATAGTAGGTATGTTTATGTAGGTGTTAATTAAGATACATACCTTTATTAGGAGACCTAATAAAGGATAGAACCGCCCATTGTACAACATTATTTGGTGTACAATTAAGTATTTTTTATGTATCTATCTATCTATTAATGTAGATAACATTATGTAAAATATATAAATCATAGGATGCACTGCGAAAATGGAGTATTTGAACCCATTATAATACGCTTTTTAACAAGTTTTTTGAAACATTGAACCACAACTGAATTAACTGTATTTGTAATATATAATATCATGATATTAGATATTATGTACATTGCTTGTTCTATACTTAATATTGTATTTAGTATACAACAAGCAATGTACATTAATTTTCAAACACAAATGTCGCTACGGGTTTATTTAGCGAAATTAAAATTGAATTGTAAAATTTAACGTGCTATCTCTTGACCCAATTAAATAGTTTTCCCTTTGTAAAAGAATAAAAACAATAAATTACAAGACTCTGTTCCAGTTTCTTAAAACGCACAGCCTACGATATTATTAGCTAGTTAACCATTCAAAGGGGCAAACAGGCATAAAATGTATTGATTCCGCTTCTATAGCTTGAATAGGTAATCAAATAAATGTGTAGTATAGAAAAAATCTAAAAATCACGCTTTTATCACGCACAAAAAACTATAAAAAATAATTCCACTATCCACCCTTTTTACCAAGCCGAGAGGATTACCAAGATTCCGATTCTGCAGGAAAAATGTTAAAAAAAGTTATGCTTATTAAACTAAGATAGTGTAGATTGTGTAGTGTTGGACTTGTACGGTTCATTCTCAGTTAATTATTTTGTATCCTTACGAAATGCTAACTCGCAATATGAACGCAGCTCTCGTTTAATAAGTTCACTTTAGAATTAAACGGCAAGTAAAATAACGAGAAAAGGAAGATGGAATTTAATTTCCACCACCCTATTTGTAACTCTGCATCCATAGCCAAGTTGACTTTACGCTGATTGAAAATGTATGATTGGACATAAGCAACTTAAATATGAGCTGGTGACATTTCGATAGCATGATTTTATGTCATAAAATTTTCGGACTTTTTAAGTAGTGACATTTAAATTCGCTAATCAGAATGTTATCTAGCTATATAGGTCAAGTTTGTAATTCGTT
This sequence comes from Perizoma affinitatum, assembly GCA_961405105.1. Lineage (NCBI taxonomy): Eukaryota > Metazoa > Arthropoda > Insecta > Lepidoptera > Geometridae > Perizoma > Perizoma affinitatum. The sequence continues at coordinate 6,728,687 of OY560199.1, forward strand.
GACTACTTGTCTTCCTCTTAAATATCATTTAAAGATAATAATGACCATACTCGTGTTAAGTGGTGTAACGATAAGTTTAAGAAGCTGCACCATAGAAAATTTAAAATAATATATGAAATAAAAAAGACGTTTTCGGTCTGAGCTTTTATAAAATGTATATTACTATTTGTTAGTACGAGGTTGGTATCTATACCTATTCATACAAGTACCAGTAAATCATTTATAAAAATAACAATAATAAACATTTATTTCAGGCGATAACATGAAAAACATAAAAATACATCCATAACATAAATACCTTAGAAACTAACACACATAACTATATAAATTATTTATACTTATAATAATCGAACCCGCAACCTTTTACGTCTCAAGAGGGCTTTGCCCCCTATGCCATAGAGGTCATCAATCATATTGCTATCTACCTACACTTAGTAGCATCTACTAAATCATTAAATCGTATGAGAATGAGAAGTCTTGTCAGTCGGATGTTCTATTAGGGTTCAGTTGAAAATGAAAATCCATTGTTGGCAACGTGAATCCACATATTTTATGTAAACCACCATTTCATTATAATTGTAAGTGTGTACCAATTACGATTGTAACCGTATTAGAAAGTACGTACCCTGAGAAAACTTATTATAACGATATAATATTGTCTCAGCTATCAAGTTTCATACCGCTTATAATAGAAGTAATACTTAAGTTTTTTTTATAATATTCCAAAACCAACCTTGTGGTACTGGAACACGCGACCTACCGCTTGGTACAAAAACAAAAAATATGTGCGCATTAACATGTGCTCAAAACGGTGAAGGAAAACATCGTGAGAAAACAGTATCATCAACTGTAAGGTTTAAATTTTATGAAATGTGCAAAAATTAAAATTGTAAATTAAAGCTCTTTTGCACTATCCATGGGCAATGTTATGAAATGTGCAAAAATTAAAATTGAAAATTAAAGCTCTTTTGCATGACACCCCACATGGTCAATGTTATGAAATGTGAAAAATTAAAATTGAAAATTAAAGCTCTTTTGCATGACACCCCACATGGCCTGATAGTTAATTAACTCCCATATCTTAAAAACCGTGATATATACCAGTATATGAAGATCGGATTAACTATTTGAGAGTTATCGTCGGACATAAGAATAATGTGCCAGTTTGTTATATAAATTATACAGACATATATAAGAATAATTTGCCAATTTTGTAATATCAATTATACAGACATATAAACAATATTTTATATTTAAGCATTGAACGAAACGCCTTATGTCGTATAAAAAAATACATTGCAAAGTATATTTATTGTTTTTGAAAATATACATTGAATAATAAACCAACGTTATTCTAAATGGGATAGAAAAATACGAATTAATTTTGAAGAGCGTAATACGAGAAAGTCGATAAAGTAGGGTGTCCATAAATTACAAGCAGCCATGGACGTGCTAGTTTATTTTTTAAGCACCGAAATGGCATCAACTATATATAACCCAGTCGTAAGTCGGCACCCTTCATAGCAGCGAGCTTTTGGAACGAAAAAGAGAATAGGTTAAAAACTAGGTTAGGAAAAGATTGTAATACAGTTTTACCATACGTTTGTACAAATGAATAAACTTTACTTTAATTTAAACAGCTCTGAAAATCAAATCTTCATCTACTTTTTTCATTTGATTTGAAGGAGCCGTGTTGACCTACTTAAATGGATTGTATCACCAATTTCGATCTTGAGTCGAATCTGGATGTGCAACAGACTTATCAATTCGAAAATATAAACACGACGTCAAAATGGTGAAATAAATCATCGCGAGGAAACCGGCATGCTCTCAATACACTAACCGATAAAGGCATGTGCTATCATCGGTTAGTGTTCCAATAAAGGAACACTAATCCTGTCACACGGAACGCAATGTAAAATGTGGGCATGTACCAAATAATAATAATGAAATGATTGACGTACCTCTGACTACTTTCAACGTGGTGCCAATCATGGTGATTTTACAATCGTTAGCGGTGTTTGTTTGTTTTTATTTTTAATTTTAATATTTACTTTGAGCGCTTAAATGATGCTTGATTGTCTATCGTTACCATGTTGGTTACGGTGTTACCATGAAATTATGATTGGCTACTTTCTCATTATAAAACAGCTTCCGAACGTCTCTTGATTAAAATTTGAAATAGAGTCGAGACTCGAGAGTGTCGTGTAAACGTCGGGATGGAGACGCTTCCTTTGTTGAGTTTCCGTGTCACTATTTATAATAGCAATTTGTCACTTCTTTTTAATTATATCAGGCAAGCTGTCTAAAACAACATGGTTTACTGTTGTAGATTTTTTACATCATGTGTCCTTGTTACAATTAAAGTAAAATGATGGGGCTCGCAAGGAGGTCATACCCAATATAATTTGTATTATCTTTTGTGTCGTTAATTGGTAGATCAAGAGTTTGGGATTAAAGCCGTCACACGAATTCAGATAAAAAAGGATAGGGGGTGAAAGGGCTGAACTCCCATTCAAACTATACCACTTCCAAATTAATAGTTAGGAAGGAAATTAATAGTTTAAATAGAAAATAAGTAATTTCGCAAACGACTCATGTTAAATTATGAATTTTGTTTCAAAATATAAAAAAAAAATACGCTCACGATGAATGGATATCATTAGATCTATGATCGTATCCGTGAGGTTACCAAGTTATCAAACAATTTATTTGTCTCCTACTCGCGTTTACTTAGTTTTGAGGTTTATTTTATTCCTACTATGAAAATGATTAATTCAAGATAAGATGTTGATACAATATTTAGATGTCGTTACCATTAAACTTCCTAATAGCTTCACCGATTTGAATCAAATTTGGATAACGCCCGCAAAACCGTAAGCCATTAAAGATCGTATCTATCGAATTTGAATAGTCTAGCGAATCAGAATACCATACCGTTCGAACAACCACAATATTAACTCAGGTATCCAGCATCGAATATTCCACGCAACGTCGAGCATATCAGGTAAACTGCATAGAAACCGACTATAATCGACAAATCATCAAATCTAGCGTAACTGTGGACAATGGGTATTTGAACGAGCCAGCTGTCGTTACCTGCCTATTACAGGCGTCAACCGCTGTGCAATGAGAGCGATGAAGCGTTGGTAGGTAAGCATTACGACTATTACAGCAGAAACAATAGCATCCACCTTCAAGAAGGTACTCGACAAATCACTATGTCGCTAAATTTTAAGTAACATCCGACAAGATTCCCAACTCTCCATGTAGCACACTCACTAGCAGATTCAAAAGTTACCAGCCTATATCAAATCACTAGTTTCACACTGGGCTTGTACGCATTTGATTTCTTACATTCAACTGTTATTCGTAAAAAGGTCATGAACATCACTAATCAGATTTTCCGCGTGCCAATGCATTCTACAGTTGCTTTCGATGGGATTGGAATGAAAAAAATTAGGAACCTATAACAGTGAGAGCTGGCAGACAAAAAAACGACAAGGAATGTCTGATTAAAAGACGTAGTTGTTCCGACAATGTTCAGGTCGTGGGGCTAAATTAGATTCGGACGCTTTGTATTTTTTCTGGTCTGAGTTCGTGCACTAATCGTGGGTAGTGTCGATACGCGTTTTATAAACAACGATTCAGGTGAAGTAGTGTGCCACGTCAAATTTCTGAGTTTAAATGACATTTTTGTTGCTTTCATAGTTTTCCATGTGCAATATGTATGTAATTACAAAGTAGTATATCAGTCATGTAGTTCCCATAATACAAGTACTGATTAGTTTGGGGCTAGATGATGCTGTGTGAAAAATGACCAGCATTATTTATTTATTTATAGCTACCATGGACGGGAATAACAATCAGTAGGCTTGAGTTTTAAAATATTTATGATTGATTTAATTAAGATAACTTTATATGCGTTGTCGTAAAAAAAATAGTTTTATTATAACTTATTGGGTTAGTATGACTTGAATAAAATGATTTTGGCCGTGCTTAGAAAAGTTTTTGCTAAAATTGAATACACGCAGTTTAAGTATTGATCGATTTTTAAATCCATTTCAGCTTAAACCTACAGTGAACTGTGAAATCCTCTTTAAATAAAATAAAGCTTTCTTCACACTTAGCCACGTCTCAAGGTACTCAATGACGTGAAGGAGAAATAGAGCATTGCATTAGAGTGCATCCATTAAAACCACATGTGCGAGACGTCACCTAAAGCTTGTACCTAATACCAGCGCTTCTCAATATTAATACTCAATCATCTACTTAAAATGGGTATGGACATTAATATATATTAATAATACCAATAATTTGATTGAGTCCCAATGGTTTGGTAAGTGTTATAATTTAAACAATACGGTAACAATAGGTATGGGTGCATAGATTTAATGTAATTTGATCAGCTAGTTTTCCGCACTAGGTCTCTATTGACAATAAAATAATTTACAATGCATATGAAATAAACATGGAACCGAACGCAGATAAACAAAGAAAATAAAAGTAAAGCAAAGAATACTTTACAATATCTAATAAACCGATATGGAGTCTGTAAAATAATCTCAGTATGAGCCGCGTTAGAGCAGTGTTTTAATTTTCCTTTTAACAATAATAAGATGTTTTGAACGTAAACAAATTAATTTAATTTAAACTCGTACGAAGAGAATCTACAGCTAATATTTTAGCGGTCCTTGTAATTTCTGCGATACCCAATTTCGAAACAGTAATGAAAAACCGTTATCATGAAAATTTTAGTTGTTTAACTTGTTTTATTGAAAAATAACATTGTGGTATTGTAAAAATTAAAATTAAAGTATTTTTAAGATTTCTTGTCTTTACGAATATTAAGGTTTTTAGTTATTTTTCACCAAATGGATAATGAAGTATGGTTATTTCCTCTTTGGTTTTTTCTTCACACGGGAAACTGATAGCTCGTCTCCATTATTATACCAGACCATATATAACTTAGTATAAAATAGGTAAAAATAACATAGATAAATAGGTACTTTGCAAAGTTTTTATCTTGGTTAAATATGGCTTAAGCTATTTTCAACTAACAACAACCACACAACGTAATATATATAATTCTCAATCCCAAATCTTGAGGTAAAGTTTAAGATACTCTAGAAAGGTAATTTGTTTACGCCCGCAGCTTTTGTTTGTGCGGAGTTCCCTAGTATTTATTCTAGAGGATAAGGAATACGATTTTCTCAGCTGCTTCGTAGAGTTAAAATGTTTTGATAAAGAACGTTTTAGCAGCGAATCTGAGAACTTACTTGTAATGTAGAGTAGACAGCTTTCAAAAGAGATTGAATGAGCTTTTAGCATGAAATTTTTTGAGTTAAACTGTAAAATCATTACATCATATCACAAACTAAACCAAAACATTAGCAATATTTTTTTCTTGAAAGTGAGTCTATTATAACTTTTTTTTATTCGAAAACTTCATTATTATTTTAACTCAAACCATCGTTCAAGAGATCGTCCTTAGAAATGTTTAATTTATTGATTTATGGTAACATCTAGTATGTTTATTTCAGTAAGATTTTATTAGGACCAGATGTGTCCCGCCCGGCTGTCCTCCGTTCAAATAAGTGGGTTTTATTGAGATCCTTTGATGTCTTCGAAAAGCAATTTTATCCTACTTACTTAAAAGCGTTTTATATAGATTACCTATAATACATTCACTGAGAAACTTTAAATAAGTTAAACGTAGTAAGAGCTTTTGCTCCACCAGAGGCTAGATTTTTTGCCTTAAAAGTAATTTATAAAACCACACTAGAAATAACTATGACATACATTATAAAAGCATCGAACCCCTGCAGAAATCTTGAAACTGTCCCTAATTGAATATTCCCTTTGCGTTATGCCGTCTTACTTCGCCCTTTAAAATAAAATAAAGGCTGAAAGCGAAACATGTAAATTTTATCGTGTCTGGGCGCAGAGTCGCCCGGGACCGAACGGATTTTTTTACATCGAAAGGTAAAACAGAAAACTTGGCTCGTATTTTCAGCTAAAAGTTACCCTGCAATGCTACGAGAAATTTGTGACTTACGGACCGAGTTATAAAAGAATGGCGTATTGTGTAAGCCAGCCTAACCAACAAATCATTTCGGGGTACATTAAAGACTTCAGCTACCGCACAGGCTCGGCGTTTCCTCACGTGAATATGTATCCTAACTTTGAGATATTTTCCCATTACACATGCATATCACATTATGAACGATAATTTTAGTGATATATACCCTCCTTTCTATTGGAAGTACGAGTATGCAGGGTTAAATAAAAAGTAATGGCTCACTTGGGAATCCAAAGTCAAAGTCTGCAACAGATTGATTATGATAATGGTTGATAAATGTACGAAATAGATAGATGTAAATACTTTAAAAGCGACGAATGATAGATGATATCATATAAATTATAAAATATCCATGCTTTAATAATTTCTATCCCTCGCTTGTTACTTATTTTAGAAAACTATTTGAATCCTGCTGGATTTTCAGTGTTCTCTTCCGGTCACGTTCAAGACGTTGTCTTCGAGCAGCTATTTAAAAAGCTTACAGTTTTGCAGAGTTTCATAGAATACTTATTTAATAAAGAATCTGGATAATGTTAATATAAATTGAGAAATTCTATTGAATTTGCTCTATTTTCTCTTACACATCACAGCATGTTACACATTTGTTTTTAATCTTTATTTTTCTCAGGAGAATATTAAAATATTAGTTTTATTTCTGTTGACTTAAATGTTGTCTGTTGAAGTAACTTTAAGAAAATTGACGTCTTGGTCGGCTAAGTTCGATCATTAGAACAGCAGTTAGCGTGTACTAGCATAATGAACTTTATATTATTGATAATAAAGCTATAATGTTGATGAGTATTGAGGCTATACAGTTGCTAGAATTCGTGGGTTGTAGTTTGCCTTTCACTTGGCATTATTATTGAGATGATGTACCTACACAGATATTCCAAACTGAAATTTACGCTCCGCTATTTCTGCCAGTCTAAGTTACAACGTTCTTCTGACGTTATTTTTGTCTATTATTTGTATTAAGCGGACACACTACTCCATTAATTATTTATTCTTTACCGAGAAATATCAAAATTAATTAATGTAAAAAACTTTCAGCCATAATCCCGAATCTCTAATTTGATAGCTTCATTATAATCTTGCAGGAGTTCAATCAAGATTAACCAAGTAATTATGTTCATGACTTGATTATATTACAGCAATTAATCTACCTTCCTACCAACCTGGTGAAGCAAATTTAGCCTTACTAAACGTACTTATTTAATTCGACTTGTGACAAACGAACTATTCGATTAGATATTAGAGTGTCATAGCTTTTTCCGGTAACCCCGCGTTCATTATTATTATTATTTTCCACGAGTAAATTAAAACAAAAAAAATAAACTAACTAAACTAAACATACTACAATATTTTATTGTTTAATGTTTTATTATTTATTTATTTTAACTAATACATAATGTCGGGTAAGGACATAATGTGGGGTCGGCACAATATTTTTCTTCTATTTTCCTCTATCAGCAATCCTTTTCTTTGTTTGATCTCTCAGCTCCTGGATCCATCCACATTCATATTCAGCACATGTTAATTTATCTCTCCCTAAACCTAATTTATTACAAAATACTTTTGTTTTTTACAGCTCAGACTATGAATGAGTCCGCATTCACAGTCTTGACCTCACACTTTGTTCCCTGTGTCAGAGGTATTAGGAACTACAAGTACCCTGGTACCACAATACCCAAACTTGGAAGAAATATCTTATACGTACAAACTTTAATAAACACTTTTCTCTAAACAGACAAGTCAACAAACATACTTCTAGTATAGGCCTTACTCAGGTATGGCAGGTACGGACAGTTGCAAACAGAATCTGGGTCTTGGCGTACCATATTATTTAAAGTAGTTGGTAGAAAAAGTTTTATAAAAAGTTTTACTTCAGATTCACTTGGGAGTATTTTTTGAGTAAACTCTTGCAAAAACTCCAGTGGAACTGACCTACTGTGATACTTTATGCTATTCTTCAGGAAAGTTTCCTGAAGAAGTTGCTGGTTTTTAAGAACACTTTCATGGCTCTTATATTATTCTGATATCTTTAATTAAAAGTTATTATTTTTAGTTTAACTTTTTGTTTTAGAAGTATGAAACAAACATCCGGCAGCAAGTTTAGCAAGTATCATCCAGTAAGAACTGTCAACAAAAATTGGGTCGCCAGATTTTCAATGATTGCTTTAGGAGTTATGAGACTACTTTCGATACTTAACATAGTGCACCCTATTGAACTAACGTGTAAACCGGTGATCAGACGAAGCCATTCTTATAGATTGTACTAACATCCTAGCTAGATTGTTTTCAGGTACCAAAACCCTATCACATTTTCATCCAAATTTAAATATTCTGTACATACAGAATACCAATATAAACGAACAAGATTTGATGGATCTACTTTAGAAAAAATAATAAATAAATAAATAATGCTGGACATTTTTCACACAGCGTCATCTAGCCCCAAACTAAGCAGAGCTTGTATTATGGGAACTACATGACTGATATAATACTTACATACATTTTTTTTGAAAATGCATACATATTATACATAGAAAACACCCAGACCCGAGACAAATACTTGCAGATGATACAATTGCAGATCGAACCCGCAGCCTTTTGCGTCTCAGGTGGGCCTTCGCCCACTGCGCCACAGAGGTAGTCCGTTCTGTGTAACTTATAAAGTGCCAGTCAATCGAAAGCATCCTGTTATTCTAGACCCATTAGCTAATGACGACGATCACCTTTGAACTTAATTAGATTGGCAAGCAAGTAATGTCTCGATATTAACTGGGACTTAAACACATACGATAAACATGTACGATATTTATAGATATTGTAAATTAATCCATTAAATAAGTAATTTCTTACAAATTCACCCGATTTGTATTCTAATCCTTGTTCTAAACCTTTCTTGAAGTTATACCAAATAATTGCAAAATAAACTATTTAACAGAAAAACAAATCAACACACTAGAACAAACATTCAACCTTTTGCCTCAAATACGTGCAAGCGACTTCTTGCGTTGCAGGTAAAAACACAAGGCTTACAACTATCAATCCTAGATACCAGTCTAATAATACTACACTGGGGCAAAATTAAAGTAAGTACTTTAATCTACACTGTAAACAATGAAAGTAAGCAGTCCAAATCTGTTCAAAATTCTATCAACGCAGCTAATTATGCCCCACTACCATTTTGGGTTTAGCAATCTAGCAGATTTCAGCAAATAAAGTTCGCGATTAATTCAGGCTTTGTATACCCTGTTATGACCCTGTGCAAGCGTGCCAGCAATGTTCGCATGGCTTCCGACGATAAAGCAGCTGCTGATGTTATTTAATAATGCCGGTAGATGGTTTATTACTGCATCAGATCCGTTTACTGTTGTTTTTACTTAATATTTATATATAAGTTACTTCTGTGTTATTAAAATAGCGTTTAATATGCTTAAATGATAAAAAAAATCGTTTGGTATCATTTTAATATATTATTACGACTATACCACGTACTTTATGGTGCTCATGAGGAAGAACCTCAAAACGGGCAATGAAATGTCAGCAGGAGAACAGTTAATAGACTATCCATTAACTGTTCTCCTGCTGACATTTCGTTTCGTTGACATGCTGACTCAGGAGAACAAAGTACTATCCTAAAATAGTACTTTGTTCTCCTGAGCTGAGATATTTTAATGGAACTCGAAAGCTCGATACAGGAAATCTAGTATTTAAAAAGACCCGAATCCTGGCAATTTTATTTGTGCCCTTCTAAAACAAGTGCAAGAAGGGTCAGTTTACATTGGGAATCAGATTCAGAGTGACAAACGACATGAGAAACATTGAGAATGTACGAGTTTACGACGGAATGCTTTACGAGAGCATTTTCAGTTGACTCTATTTCCACGGTATTTTTCATGGCTTTTCGGTGACGCCCCCAGACGCCGACGGTGCCCACGTCAAGAGGCTTTTATACACGCCCATTAATCCTTCCATAAAGATGTTTCACGCTGTTGAAACTACATACTTCATTAGGTATTTTATTTCACATAATTCTTCCGGAAGTTCAGAATACTGTCACTTAATGATACTCTTATTGAACAACAAAGAAATAAATAATTAAAATAAATAAAATTTATATACAATAGACGGTTTTATCGCTATCAGTATTTTACCTTAAGATTGACAGGATTAAACAATCAAAAGATAAAGACGAACTTAAATTCATGTGACAGTGCTATGAGTATGAACCAAAGATGAAGAAATCCTTATCAGGACCACTCACCCGTATTGTAAGGGGATGTGAGTTAAAAAATAAGATACACAATGAACCACAAGCTGACCAACAAAACTTAGAGACTAGAAGCTGAAACCTAGGTACAGCTCAGAAGTAGGTAAATACTACCTCGATACAGGATGCCATACCAAAACATAATTAAGGTAAAAATTACCCAGGGAACGGTTTGTAACTCTAAACATTTAAGAAAACGAAGCGAGGTAGCGGTTATTCTTTAGATGCATTACAAAGGACATAATTCACGTACTCAATAAATTCGTACCTTTGAGATAGGCCAAAAAGTATGATTATCTTTTGTGTTAATCGGTGCTGCTGAAGATTTTCAGCATAGATCTACAACGCCTTTTATTACATAAAAGCTGTGAGCATTAAATCTGATACCATTTCTTTAATAACCATAATAACTACCCCACATTCATTGTTTGACGAATATAATGGACTAGTCGGTAGCAGACCGGAAACACGGCAGCTGATTGAATAGAAATAGCCAATGTTATTATGGGGATGTCAAATATTTGGTGGGCAAACTTAGGGCATTATTAGTCTGATGGGGAAATTAATGGTTAAATGGGCTGGCTTATTGGAAATGAGTTACTACCGATAGAACCGCTTTTTGGCCATAGTTTAGCGCATTCAATGTTTTGTATGAACTTTAAATAGATGGATAAAAAAATTGTGTAGGCTAAATCAATTTAAAAACACGGAAGGATGAGAGTACCAGGCTTCGATAGTAAAACACGAATGCCAGTGATTTGACCAACAACTGTGCTCTGCAATATCAATTTCAACCTTTATCTACACAATAATCAAGCGAAATCCATTTTTGTTGCCTTAAAAAAAAGAATACTAGGTCTGTATCGTACGTTATTTTACTGCTCTATTATACTTTATACTCTGTGTTTTAGATTCATATCACAATCCAGTAGGTAAGTAGTTTGAAACAACAAAGGTCGTATCGCACCGATGTTAAACAAACAGCTGTCGATTTGTACTTTACTGCGGTTGTTATGATACGAATTATTCAAATAGTTTTGGAAGCAAAGTACCAATGCCAGGTACCTTTGTTTTTCATAACAGTAAAGACTCAGTAAATACTTTTAAAGCCACACTACTGCCTATTCAGTTTGAAAGTCCAAGATGTTACGTAAACACCTGGTTTATAGGCTTTAAAAGTACATTTTTGACCTGTTTGGCAATGTTTTCAAATGTCTAGTTCACATCGACATATCCATTTCAATATTCAAATTTCAATGTTTTGTTTTTACGTTTATTTTTTGTGGCAACGTTTTCCTAGGCGTGGGAGAGTTGAAATCTGCTTTTAAAATACTGCATGTTCGCGTCTCGCTTTTAGTAAATATATCAAATTTCATATTTATAATCAAAATTCTTTCAGAGCGACTGAGTCGAAGCGACGCTTGATCACAAATAGGTTCTAATCTGGGTCATTACCATTGCCATTCAGCGTGACAATGCAGCTAGCATTTGGGGAACGCTTCCGTCTGGTAGTGATCTGGATCAGTTGAACTATCTATAGATCGTTTACAGCTGTCTTTAGATAGCTAGATGTTTCATCTGTATTTTTATATACCTACTTGTATATAAGCTAATGTGTACTTAAACTATATTATATTGTGTTCTTGTAAGTCGTTTATTATAATAACGTCAATTGCAGTGGTCGTTTTTGTTCAATTTCAATTTCCTTTTTTACGGTATAAAAATTCCATAATTAAAATTTCACGAAGATCGTCTTACAAACATCAGCGTCAAATCTTTCAATAAATCTCCTTAATTGGTCGATAAAATTATTGCTTGCGGCGCCTTCAAAAGGATTTTCTTCCCTTTTCCTTATCTCGCAGAAACTTGAGAGATTTTTTTGGGACATAAACCGTGTAGTGCTTTGCACGGTAGGCGTAGCATTTACAATTCGGCGGGATAAATTGGATCTCTCGGGATTTACTAACGGCTTCACGCACCATCCCTACCTTCGGCACAGAACCACAAATAGTACTTACATACATGTGGGTAACGTTTTTCACTCTTCACCGAAGAATAACGACACTTACTAAGAGTAGAAATGCTAGATATGTGTGAATCTGTGGAACACTGTGTTTCTGCTTTTAATGTTTTTGGAGCCAATTTTTAGATAAAACGTTGTTTGTTTGTCTGTAGCCATATTTATCCAAAACGGCTTTACCGATTGCGGTAATTTTGAATCCTTTTTGTGCTACTTTAACTACGATTTTATCACCCCACGTCACTAGGACGAGCTAAAATTTTTTTTGTTACTTTTTAAAATGGTCTGGAGTGACACAGGCCTGTCTCTATAGCTAACCTCGACATAGAATATTCAGTCCCTGTTGGAAGTCGAACCCACTTTATGTCTTACACAGCGCAGAATGCAAATAATATCGCCTTGCAAACTTCATGATTTAGATACCGCTTCAATTCCCCTCCCCAAAACCGGAATGAGGTCGTTATCATTAGGTTCCTTCCATGGCATACAAATGACAGTAATCAGAATGCACCCCTCTGATTTAATATGAGGGTAAATTAGTACTGGAATAACTTGAAACAAATACAAACGATTAATTTGAATATTTTTCTTTTTTACATCCAATTTGAAGAACCAATTGGAAATCTTTTATTTTAGGTAAATGACGTCTAATTTTGAGGATTGGCTGAGTGTCCTCGATGGAGGGTATCGCAGGAACAGGACTAGTAATTGGGTCCGACCCCCGCAGGGCACCCATTTCAAATCCCTTACGTGAACCCGGATTGGTTTAATGACGCACATGTCAGGATGTTTTTATGCTATTCTTTTGGGCCTATGAGGTTGTAGAGTGGCAAAAAATTAAGAGCCTATTTTTTGGCTGCGTTGATTAGATATTTATTTACAAATCAACGAGAAACAAGAAATAGATAGTGATGAAATTATGCAGTTATTGAATTGCATTGTTCACATATCGCTTTCAATTACAGCATGCCTCATAACTAGTTAAGTTAAAGTTAAGAGCAAAGTTATAAAAAAGATCTGCAACTTGTCATAACATCAAAAATACCTATCGCTACGCCGCAGCGAACAGAAAATTGAAACAGTTAAGTTGAAGTTTAAAGCGCCCAATTGTGGACAAGCCTATGAATATTGAAGGATTTTTTGAAACAATGAAGACTTGAGCTATGAAATGTGTGTAAGAATTAAAATAAAATACCAACCATTTGAAAGAACCAGCAGAATGTAGAGCATATAATGCTACACTTTCGCATCCTGACCCGATTTTAAAAATTGCCTTTGTTCGAGAGCATTCTCAAACGCGCTGACGGTAAGTGGATCGTCAGCAAATGGAACACGTCACATTTGCTGACTGCACGAAGTGGAATCGAGTTGCAGCTCACTTAGAATGACTGGATCCATTTTACTTACTGATATTACAACGAACTCTGTGGCGTAGTGGGCAAAAGCCCTAAGACGCAGAAGGTTGCGAGTTCGTTCCCGACGCGGGACAAATGTTTGTATGATCTGCAAATATTTGTCTCGGGTCTGGGTGTTTTGGCAGCGTAGAGGCAACGTTGGTGTGAAGGGCTAAAATGTGTCGAGAGGTGTGCTACGGTTTGACTAAACGCGGGAGTAGCGTTTTGCTTTATGCCACTTAACACTTGGTTCCGCTCTTGCGCCTCCACCCGCGAACTGCCGGCTTAGGCAAGCCGCGGGTCAGGTCTCTGTCGACCCCGGGGAGTAATGGGGCTCCTTGGTGTCGCCACGCACCGAGCGCTCAACACAAGTGCGTCCTGCGGGATTATTATTATTTTCGGCAATAGTTATTATTCTGACTGATGCTGATAATGAATTGAAATCATCGGAGTTATCATTAAGTTCCCGTCTCACGACTATCGAGGTTGTCACACATGGTACTCATCTTGAAGTACCTACGAGTACGTGGTATGATCGTTACATTTACTAAACAAACGTGGTGGTAAATAGTACATAGCTACTCATCCCAACTCAAGGAATATGACACTGATATTTCATCACCAAATGTTGTCGCTGCTTTATCTTGTTGAGCGAGATCACCTACCACAAGTACATACTTGAAAGGGGATCTCAAACCCTCATATGTATACGCAGATTATGTTATTGAAATAAACATTTGTATTTGTATTTATCATCATCATTACCTACTTTAAAATATTATCAAGATACACATAATGTCACAAACACAAAGGTACCCATAGTACGGTACTCGAAAATTCCCGTTTAACAATATGAACACAAGGGTGATCAGAAATGGAGAAGAGGTATTTGAATTTCACTCTTTAGAAAGGTAAATTGATACCATACGAGTAGGAATTTCAATCACGAATAAAAACACTTTTTTTAGGGTTAAGCTCGCTTTTTTTAGGGTTAAGTACATAAGCCGCGTTGGCCTAATGGGCGATACCCCGACTTCTGATTTGGAGTTCGTGGTTTCGAACTCGGTCGTGCACTTATGGATTTTCCACTCGAAACGGTAAAGGAAAACATCGTGAGGAAACCGGCATGCCCTAGAACCAAAAATTCGAAGGCATGTGCCAACAGTTAGTGTTCCAATAAGCGGCGATGGGCTTGCAACCTGTCACGTGGAATGCTTACTACTTGCAAAACGCGGGTATGTACTAAATGTAATTTTTGGACGTGCCTCTGACTGCTCCCTACTTGGCGTGAGCGTGTTTGTTTTTTGTACATGTCCTCTTGTTCTATCTTAAGTGAATGTGTTTGTTTGTGTACAATAAAGAATAAACAAACTTTGGAAAATCACTTCCACATCGCTGAAATTAATTCACATGATGATTAATAATAGTAGATCGTTCAAAAAGGGACTAAAATGAGCCATTCCATACGAAATGTTTAGACTCCCGAGCGGCAAAGAGGGCTATAAAATCGAGTACGGAATGATTTAGTTTCGAGTTAAAAGCTCTACTTTTCACATAGATTGCGAGAAAAAAAATGTATTACAGTAAACAGTCTAGAGAATTCGCGGCAATACGATTTTTTTTTCTTCTTGGTTACAAACGCTCTGACGTATATTATACATCCAACGATCGCCCGTAAACGCTAGTGCAGCAGCAAAGGTCAGTTTCAGTTTCATTTATAAAAATAAATGGAAAATGGCATTTCTTTGTTCCGTTTTTAAAAAATATTTGAATTTATTTTAAAAAATGGAACAATGAAAAGCCGAGTCTTTGTAAAGTAGGTATCACGTTAATTTTGTAGTCTGTTGATATTAAATAAATTGATTAAAAAAAAAGAATTACTTTAGTCCCTAGAAGTTAAATACTTTAGTTAGTCCGCCTACGCTAAGCTAAAATTACAAACTTTTAGAGCATAAGAAGTGAAAAAAAAAATTTGCACGCATTAAACCAGCTGTTTCTATAAGGTTTACTCGTAGAAAAGTTCCAGTATAAATGTATTTTGTCATTTATTATTCATCCGCTGAAGACTAGAAAGTAGAATATACCGTCAAATCGTACGTGACTCCGGTTGTCTGCAACATCGCATGGAAACCGCTTTTATGCTTTCCTCTTATTGTGATCTTTGCCGTTGCAAGCGTATTTTCTTCGTTGCATTACTTTTGTGCCTTATTAACCATAGTTGTGATACAGATCATGCAAACTACGTCTGTAATAAAGTATTATATAAGTAGCGGTTTGTTTTGAGACAGATAATATGTATGTGCCTACCTACTGGTTATAAACTAGCTATAATTGAGACCTTCTCAACAAATACACAAGAGACAAGCAGCATATATCACATTATCTCTAAGTTCTTCTGTGGAGGTAAAGTCAGCGACAAAAGTAGAATAACAATTTGAGTTTTTATATGCTCTTTTTTTAAGTTTAATAACTTGGCTCTTTAGTCAGCTGATCCCGCTCTTAACTCATCCCACGGGATGAGTTGACTCAATTATTAATTTTATTAATTTTGCTTTCTCAACTGATCCCGCTTTTAAATATATAAAAAATAATGTATTCTTTGAAATATATGTGAACAAAAAATTAAGTGAAAGAATTACATACCATTGTTTGGTTATACTGATATATTAAAATAACTTTATATAACAAGGATATGATAACTTAAGATAAGCAAATAATAAGAATCCTAGGCGAATACAAAATATTTGAGTTGTAAACATCGAAACTGTCGAATTACGCAGGGGGGCGAGTAGCTGCATGAGATGCAAAAGCGGGTTCGAGTTTGATTCCCGCTGTGGAACAAAATATTTGCATGTTCTGCAGATATTTATTGTGGTAGTGTTACCACACTATCTAAGTATCTACTTATAGTTTCTGATATCCACACATCAGGAGATCCTAGTATGGGATCCTAACTATATGTGTGAAGGTTGGATGTTTATTATTATGACACATTTATTTTATCTTTAGGTATTTGTAATTTATTTTATCTAATATTTTGTATATCGCATTGCACTCTCATCTTGTATGATCAAATACGTGCACCGCCAACCATTCCTAAAATTACATAGATTCAGCTCCACTCGAAGGTTTTCTGAAAGAGATCGCTTCTTAGCCATAGAACCGCCCATTGTACTTTTAGTTCTATTAAGTTTTTGTGTTGCACATACAAAAAGGAATAAATCATTTTCATTCATTCATACTTAAATATTTTAACCACGAAATCAATATCATTCGTAAAAAATATATATAAACGGGGAACAACCAACCGCGGGGCAGGCCGAAAGCGATTTTGGTGTTTTTGGGTAAATCTGGAAGAGCAAGTGACTGAAATAGTTTTTTTTTTAGAATAACACCCGTTGAATAATGCACTTTTTGGAATGATGTTCTAGTCTCCACATTAACTTTATAAATCATTTTAATCCAAAAATACTATTCCTTACGCATCTTGCATTTCCTTGTATTAATTACCTTTTGAACTAATAGGTGTTTCTGCAACGCAATATGAAGATAGCGCGCTCTTGCGTTGCTAATTACATGCTGAGCGCTTATGCAGATTCAGCAAATGGTAACGGTTTACAACAGCATGTAGACGTTTACACACTAAACTATTTACATACATCTTGTTTTGTTGCTTTTAGGTTTGCAAATTCTCAATACCTATTAGATATAGTTGAGTAAAGGCAGTTTGTTTCAAAACACAGTTTTTAAGACCTCTATCGTCATCACTAAACACATCGAATATTAAGTAGATAGATGTATGTAGGATGAATTTGTCCAGCGGTGGACTTCTAGATGCTGTGGATGACGATAGCGATGAATGAAGGAATGTTTTCTCAAGTGTCTACAGTATAAGATTCTTCAACTTTGTTTTTTTTTAAGAGTTGCAACGCGCGATTTTTACCTATGACATCACAAGCGTCCATAGGTTACGGGGACCGCTTACCAACAGGTATGCCGTATGCTTGCTAATTTAGTTGTAAAAAATAACCAGTATAGCAATGTTTTAATAAATTAAAACAAAGTATACATTTATTCATACCACTAATGTACAATGTATATAACTATACAAAAAAATATTATTATTATCTTAATTATTCTTAATCTTAATAATTATGTACACTTCGGACCATCTGTCGCTAATATAGGGAATCAAACTCAAGGCCATTAATAAAGTTCACACTTACATTCTGTCTGGATTATTTCATCTTGAACACGAAATTAATTGGGAAATATACCTGAAACAAAAACAAAATATATTTTTAGTGTTGATGGTGGCAAAGCTTTTTTTTAACAAGAAGGTAAACCAAATCGAAAAGGAGAAAGCGTTTCTCTATATATGTATTTGTCTTTCTTTTAAGCCGTGTTGTCCTAGTGGTCTGTATCCCGACTTCTGATCAGTAGGATGTGGGTTCAATGACGGCGATGGCAATTGAACATGATATCTTTGGAAGTATCTCACTAGCTGATGAAGCTACCAGTAGGTAACTTTCTCAAGATATTGCATCTACTGAACATAATTTGAAACATAAATTACAACTACGTGAGTTGAAACTCAGAGTTCTACAACAACGTTTATCTGACCTTGAATTCGGAATCAGACGTGCTCTCAAAATATAGGTAGGGATGTAAAGTCACATCCGTGCAATGATTCGGATACATAGACATAGACGACATGTCTTTGATCCTCGAACTTTTAAGGGCCTACTAAAATAATTGCCTTTAGCCACATCAAATCTGCGTAGTCAGATATTTCTGGGGAAAACTATTTCATCGGTCCGTTCAACTCAGAAGGAAACATTGCTTATTGATCCAACCACGTCCTATCGAATCATACTCTTTAAGAATCATATATTTACCTATAAAAGTGCTGTTTGGAGCATCCGATTTAGCTTCTTTGTTTGCCGATTAGCCACAGATGGTCTAAGATTGTTTTGGCTTACATCAAAGGCGATGCAAGCTCAGCCGTAATAAGTTCGTCTTTATCAACCTTGTTCTCCAGCCGTCCACGTTGAAAATATTGCGTGCCTTTTGGATACAGGACTTACCCGTCAAACATTCTCTAAAATAGTTTTCTTAGAGTCCATGGTTGCAAATGTAATGAAACTAGAGATAAAACAAACCCAAAGAAACAAAAGGGAAAGTGTTTTTAAAAATAGAATATCATGCCATTGAAATAAGAATTTCAAGACAAACTTCAGATATTTCAGGCCAAAGTGGCCAGTTTGACAAAATGACAATTTGATAATTATGTGCAACAGAAGTATACAAAAAGTATACAGATACCCTTCTCTGATAATAATTAATTATGAGCAGATACAGACCACATTTATTTATTTATTTAGTAAAAAAAAAACTCTTAAACTTACAGCTAAGGGCCAAAATGTTTTAGAGCTAAAGATATTACAACTTACAGAGAACATAAAAAAATCATACAGTAATTGACGAATATACGTTTTTTCATAATAAAGACTATGAAAAATCTATATTGGGTTCCTGAATAATAATCGAGTTGAGTAGTGCGAGTGCATTCGCTGTAAGGTTGTGGTGATTCGGTGGATAGAGGTAGCCCAGGATTGTTCGTCATGACACTTTTAGGAAATCTACGAGTACAGGCTCTTGATGATGAGAATCAGCATTTATTAGCGAGAATAAAATGAAGTGAGGTTGCACTCCATTCATACTTATAAAAGAGACGTTTTTAAATTAATGCTCTCGGCCAAAATCGTGCTTTTTCATTGATACTGGCTGCCACCAGCTGCAATCACAGCTGGGTACTTGGGCCAAATATGACGCTTTGTTTTTTTATCCTTCTTTTTGCATTTTTATTTCTACCTAACTTAGTTGCCACGGAATTGATATATTGTTTAACAACGTTGTCCTTTCTTAGCAAATGACAGATAGTACACCTAAATGTAATCGTTTTAATAAAAATATGGAATATATTTACAAAATAAGATTATTATAGAACAGATGCAATCAATAATTTGCTCTGAAATTCTAAGCAATATAATTTGTAATGTACAACAATGTGTTATCTATTTATTTATAGATAATGAGTAGGTAACTCATTATCTTTTAATTCTTTGTGCCAAATAAAAGTTTATTCTATTATATTATAGGCAAGTAGACCAATTCCTCTTTTTTTAGTACTAGCTGTTGCCCACAGCTTCATCCGAGTGGTACATTGATAAAAAGTAGCCTATGTATTAATCTTAGTACCTAGTAATGAAAAATATTGATTTCAAGTTTCATATAGCAAGCAGAGTTGTTTGTCAGATTTTTCGAAGCTAAGCCGCATAGTACGTGATTAAACTAAGAAATAAAATTTTAAATTCAATAACTTAGTTTAAAAGTTGACGTTTCTAATTGTTTCAGGTGATTTAAATGAATAACAACTTTGATACAAATCTGTTTAGGTTTGGTTATAGAGATTATTAAGGCCCAATTACACGGAGAGAGTTTCTTGTCTCGAACTGCACCTTCGAAAGAAAACTTGCCTCATGTAAACGATGTCTACGATAACGGCATGTAGAAGGGCAATTATCGCCTTACTTTTGAATATTGGAAGTCTTGAGTTTCTGCTTTTGCTTGAATGTCGCACATAAGTACGAGAATCCTCTGAAGATTATCGCCATCGATAATCGCATGAAACTACCTTTAGCAACAAACAGCTATACTTTCGTATTTGTATCATAAGAAGAAAAAAGATGGATAGGATAGGATTTTACTTACTCTGAATTCAGAATTGATTTGGGTTCCAAACCAAATTCACGGAAATTTGCGAGAGTAGATATCTACTGGCTCACAGGGTCATTGATTTTTATTTATCTGATACGTGATTGAATTGGATGCTCGCTTTGGCCACGTACTCTGTATTCTCGACATTACAAAGACACTTTTTATGGAAGATCTTCACGGTTTTCCCAAAGAATATCTCGCGCAGTTGTAACCTTTTCCTGATATTTATAAGGGAATGAAACACATTCTTATAAATCAAAAATATCTGCAAGCATCTATATTGTTATAGAGCCTGGCCTTTCCTGGTATTTTGTCGTAAGTTACTTTATACTTTTATATACTTTTTTACCGGCGACGTAGCGTATGTGTGAATAATTTTAGGATATTACTATGTTTAACGATCATGTTTATCCTCCTCTGATAGTTAAGATGTTTCGTTCTCCGTTTGCAGAATTTGTTAGTCAGGTTGGTTATAGATAGGTAGGTATACGTGGATATAGTCGTAGATATATAGTAAACTATATAATATATATTTCAGTGATTATAAGCTAATGATATAGGCATGCAAGTACAATATCAATATTCTGACTTCCTACTTAATCTCACGGATCTAAGAGTATAAATCTGAGGATACCCAATACGCGGATTGGTAGTCATGAGAGCGTTTGATTTGTTTTAAGTTTATAATCAAGGCTCTTGCTCGACGCCATTTTTATTATTAACATAATCCCGTTTCCTTTTATTCATCACCTAATTTTTTTATTCATAACAATATTTATATTCCCCAAACAGATATCAAGGATATAAAAATCTCATTAGTATGTACAGCAAGTGAATGGCGCGAGTGTGTCAAGGACGCGACGCAACACTCAAAATGTTTGTCCAAACTTTGGTTACACCAAACAAACAGTCTCTTCCCGAACCGGTGTGGTCTGAGACTACATCTGGTGAACGAACGACGACCTCGCAGTACCGGTTTAGTTAGGACTAGACTGCTTGCGCGCATTCACATCCAATCTCATAGTAATCATAGAGTTGTTAGTGTTACAGATGTGACACTTCTCTTTATCTAGATGATAGTTATTTTAAGGCATTTGTCGCCTTTGGCCTTTCGAGCCAGTTCTCCATGATATTTATACTTGTCAAACTCTTTAAACACACGCTCACTTCTTTATTTCATCCACAAATTTGTAAGTACCTACGTACCCCCTTCTTGGTGGTATCAAATAAAAACAAAAAAAAATAAGTTATAAAATTTAAAATATTGTACCAAATCTTGATGCCTAGTTTTTCATTCTGCGGTGTATACGATGTTGCTGTAGGCATATTTTTTAAATTAACCATTGGAATGTCACCCTTGTAAAGTAGCGTACCACAGAGCTAGATTGTATTCGATTCAGTTCCACGCTCTGGTTAGGCTGTGTTCATGTTTGCGGAAGTTTTACTGTCGTTAGGTCGAGAGTTATCTTGTCGCATCAATTCAATACTATCCATAGTGTACAGGTTATGAACATTGCGTGCGGTTTCGATACAGAGATAGTATTTGAAATATTTGATATATTTGATTTATGTTGTGCTCAGCGCATTATTTCATATTTCAAACCTCGTTTATAATCCAAGATAATTTTTAGATATACCATTTATTTGAGACTAGCCTATGTTCGCAAAAAGTAATTATTGACATAATAAATTAGTAAATTATCAACCATACTAGCCTCTGCTTCAGCATCGCCCACGTGATACGAAGATAAACAGTGGCCTAGGCCTAGTATTATAATATCTGTGCCTAGTAATCTATCTATCATTAGTTTGATAGATATGTATATGGTAGAACGGGTAAAAATAATATTGGATATAAAAATTTTGGGTTGAACGGGGAAGCACTCGTCTTTTGGCGTAAAACAAATTGAAAGTTATCTATAACATTTTCATTTTATAAACGGGTATATTAAAATGGCGTACAATAATGGAATCGATCCATTTCGAAAAAAAATAAGCAAATAGTGACTGTATCCGAAGCTAGCCAGTTTTGGCGCTGAATGGTCTCCATGGTTACCGACGCGTGGACGTTCCACAGCACTGCCCACGTTCCGACTAGCTATTACGACATCATCTAAGGAAACATTTTACATAAAAACACGAACATCCACATCATTGTAAAATTGTAATCTTGTTGCGATTTTTATGCAATAAAACTGAGGTATAATTTTGCATTCGATGTTTCCGTTTCCGAAGCAAAAGTAAATAAAAGGTGTGGATCCACGAGCCATTTTATATGAAATAATGGCTCGTAGCTATAACCCAATAGCTGTAAACCGAAGGAAGGACAGAAATCTTGTTTCCATTGGTTTCCCACGATACGTGTTTTGAACATATTTCGCTCCCTTTTTAACACAATGATACCCATATGTGGAACAAAGACGGAAGACTGCTACATACATGGCTACAAGAAAGAAAATCGTGTCCTGCAGGAGCCGGTTTTTACAATAAAAGTATTAAGGTCAGGGGGCTGACTCATGCCTCATTTACTATTAAATAAAGTACCCAAGACATGTCCAGACACGATATGTTTGAGTACGAAGTTGCCTCATTGGAAATCTGTCTAACTAATTAGGTATCATTGGTGGTTGGGACCGGGGGGGTATAACTTAAACTTTTTGAGACCTATTCGACACGAGGGAGTGCAGTGAAAAAAAATATCTCTCATTGGAGTCCCGCCGTGTTTAAATTTTGGAATGTTATAAAAATTTTACTTTCATATTTTATTTTTTTGGTCTGCATACCTAGTTGTATCTAGATAAATTTCCAACGAAGCGAGAAATCTGGGTTTGAAACACGGACGAACGAACAAACATACAGACAGATGACGAAACTATAAAGGTTCCGTTTTCGCCATTTGGCTTCGTAACCCTAAAAACCACTTTCATTTCTAAGTTCTCAAACTGTTTGTAGTATAACATAATATTTTACTGCGCTCTCGATATTGCACTATAAAAGTTAACAACTGAAAGCATGTTGACAATGAAAGCGGACTCAAATCGATCCTTGGCAAGACATTGTGAACGCAAACTATACAGCATTGTGTAAACGTGTCCTCGGAGCAGGTACACGGCATTGTAGCGATAACTGTTACCGTCCCGAGGGTCAGGGATGCTGTTTATTGTTATAACTCAAATCGCCAAAACTGATACGAATCTCCCGAAGGGTCTGGGACTAACAGATATTGGCACTTTGTGTAATGGCGTTCGATATTAGCTACGTTTAGGATCGTTATGTTATGCTTTAACCTTGTGAACACAAAGGTTAAAAAACGATTGCGCCTCGAGTAGATGTGTCGAGTGTGAAATAAAAATAAAATAAAAAAAAACCTAAAAAAATTTCAAATGTTTCAACACTACCTACCGTTTGAAGTTGTTCGCATATAATATATAGAAAGAAAATTGTTATTATTTTAGTAATCTCACAGAATGGTCGATCGATCGAAGCTTTTTCTGTGGAAAATCTGAGAGATAATGGATTCTAAGAATGCATACTAAATACTTGGAAATTACTTTGGTATAATAAGGCCTAAATGAATAAAAGTCCGAAGATCGTTCATCATGAAAGCCCTCTTTATGGGTCGGCTTCTGATGGTGAAGACTTGGAAATTAAAAAAATAATAAAATCTTTAAAATCCTCTACAGTATAATCGTACATAACTCACAGGTAAAATTACAACAAAAAACTGTGTTTCTATTGATCCAAGAACAAAGCAAAGCAATTTTGTTAACGAAACACTTCAGTTAAAGTTATATCAATTCCTAAATGTATCTCGTACAAGGCAATCAAAATCAACCATACGAAGGTCTACTATCAATAAGGGCTATCCTGTTGAATAAAGGTTAGATACATCTTGCATTCAAAGGGCTTTCTATAGCAGGTAGGCCATCCCTTGTCAGATGACGAACGAAAGCCACACGTGTGCCTTTATTCAGTAAATCACTGTAAACTATTCACAACGCCAAGTAAATACTGTTAGTATCGACTCGTAGCTCACAACCAAAATGTACTTGAATTAGAAACGAGGCTATTCTAAAATCACGATGTTATTTGCAGTTGTAAATGTTGTTACGTTGTGAGTTGTGACAGATTGTTGCTGCGTAGGTATGAACAAGTATTTGAATAAGTTACCGAAGATTGTAGGTACCTTGTAATAAAGTTGCTTTTGTCTACAACACTGCACTTTAGTGACACCTTCATAGTTGAATGAAATGCAGTTGTTTAATTTTCACTAATGAAATTAATTTATGTTAGAACCCACATGGTGATTGGTGATATTCTGCATTCCTGTCCTTTATCCTACTTCGTTTATTTTTTAGCTTTCATCATATCAGCCACGGTTGTATGAATAAGGTTCTTGTAATCGTTAGTCAACAATCATATAAATTTGGTCTCATTACATAACTTGTGTATAAACAAAAATTTAATGTGATACATTCTGAGTCATACCCTTTTTATCGTTCAAAACTAGTTCTCCGAAAAAAAAAACGAGCTGACCTGCGTTCCCGCAAGTTCACTACGTAGTAGGTAGAACTTAACGCTGTGTGCGTTGGCTTTATTAGTGCGCAATCCTTGCTGTGTGCGTTCTTTGTAGGCTTCGAAACCTTTGTCGGATACAGAGGTTGGTATCTGTGTGAGTGCAGCGAGTCGTAACCTGTTCAATGTGGTTGAATGAAGAGTGGCTCAGGAGGTAAGCTACTTTCTACCGGTCGCTCTGCAAGCGGGCCACGCGATCATTCTGTTTACCAAATTGTGCGATATGTTTTAAATCCTCCTCTTATTTACGGCGTTTGGAACACGTTCTTAAACTTTTCACTGCTGAATACTTTCGCTTACTTAAAAGTATTCGTATATTGGTCAAAAGTACTTTATTTCACCCTTAACTCATATACAAACTTATAGCTCGAGTCGTAATAAGATTTGTGTCAATTTTATATGTATGTGAGGCCGGGTTATTAATACGACTTTTGAAAGCTTTTACAGATATAAAACATCGTTATTCATAGTTTTGATGAATATTCCACTTGTTTGAGTAGTACTCTGATCGATGTAGGTATATCAAGAAATGTAGGTTTTTAGCTAAGCAACACCATGCAACTTATTTAAACAATAGTGATTAATTAATGACGATCTCGAAAGCGCGGTGGGTTAGAAGCCGGTGACGACGCAAGTAGTACGGGGTCAATTCCCGCAGCGGGAAGTTGGCATGTTCTGCAGATATTTGTTCCGGGGTCTGGATGATTTGGTACCACGGTACTTACAGGGAATCCTAATGTGGGGTTAGGACTACAAATGCGTCTGTTGGATTTGTAGATTCCATACGAATTGTGAGTTTAGCTACGGTAGCGTAGCGTAGAATGAAACGTACAAACTTCATAGCAATCTGCATTCTCCCAGCACCCGGTAATCCGCTTTTACCAGATCCTTATTTGAAACAAATTGTCAATCGAAAATCGTATGGGAAAAATGCGAAGGTGTGAATTCAATGCGGGCTGCTTAGTTTGGACATTGACTGAAATTGGGTGGCGCGTGAAGGGAGTGTCACAAAAGACCCTGTCCACGCCATTACGGCCCATTGATACCGGGGTCCCGGTCCCGCGAGATGTATGTGGGGTGTTTTGGAAATAGCGTACTAACCACGGATTCGTTTCGATTCTATCACGCGCGTGTGGAATTTATAGCGTTTGCGCCTTTGTTTGAAGATATGACAGTGTGAGACCCCTGTAGGTTGATTGAATGGGGGCTTTGTTCACAAAGCGCTTGAATTACGATTGAAATTTATGACTGAAGACTTTGTATTAAAAAAATATGGTTTGTTGTTATTAAAAAATAAACCAATTAAATAATATGAATGAAACAACTTCTTAGGTAAGTAAATACAAGATGAAACAGTGGAGCCCACTAAAAACCGTTGCAAGTGATCTATAGAAAGCACAACTAATGCAGATCATTACCAGACTGAAGCGTCCCCAAAATACTGGCTGCATTGCCACGCTGAATGGCAAGATCCTGAGATTATCAACCAGCTTTCTAATCATGCCCTGTAAGAATTCTGATTACGAGAAGGGACCCGGTTCCACAGAATCCAGAGCCTCAGCCCTGAAGAAAGGTGCAAATATCGTCACTAAATGATGAATAAAAATGCAATAAATATCATTTAACTTAAATGTAGTATGTTATTTTAATTATTTTACCGAAATAATTATCTAAAAGTAAGGCTCGTAATATTTATGGGAAATTCAAAAGGCACTCTTTTGACTCATTATTTAAACAATGACTATTACGAGACAATAGAAACAATTCGATGCCCAACTAAAACCATAAATCTCTGGGCCCTACAATTAATATGGAGTTAGTACATGTATTCATAGGGAGACGTTCAGTCGTGGGACTATTTATCTACAGGACAAGGCTTCTATACCTATATGAATTAATTAATAAAGTTATAAATAAATATCAAGTCCGTTCATACTAAAGGAAACGATAACTAATGAAAAAAAAATAGTTAGAGTAAATCATACACCATGATGGCTAAATATAAAACACAGAGGCTTCGCATTTACCATAAAAAAATGGTTAACAAAGGTAGGTATTGATTTGTGAACAATAAATTATTAAATGTGGTTTTTGATAAATAAATTCCAATGGGTAAGACTTTTTCCTGTTTTCGAACAAGTTCAGTTAAAATTAGTCCATAATTATGAGGAAAAATACATAAACTAATACAGTAATTTTAATTATAATATACCTAATAAATATCATCAACGTTATTAAAAAAAACTAGACTAAAATTGAATAACTTTTTATGAGACTTATTCAAGAGTTTTTCTTATCGAATAAAAGTCACGTTCGTATTCTAGGAGTAATCAATTCACAAATTAATAAAATAAGAAATATGATCCGAATCGAGAACCTCCTCCTATGTAATCGTTGTCACAGTAATTTTAAACTCCAACTCCAACGGGAGGACTGCGTCAAAGTCACAACTTCCTGTTAAAAAAAAAAAAAATCATGCATAATAAAATAAAATAATTACTGAAAAGTCTTGAGTGACTCTGGAATAAAGATCCTAGACGGGCTAGATATGTTGATTGGCAAACAAATAAAATTGATAAATAAAAATAATATACTAGAATTTCCAAATTGCATGCTTGACTGGACCAATTTTCGACCAACCGAAGGTTTTATCCATTTGTGTAAGTTTTATTTTACCTACTTAATTAGAAGTAAGGTCCTTAATATATAAAATAAATTCAAAAGGCACTCCTTTGATTCATTATTTAAACAATAACTTCTATAACACAAGAGAAATAATTTGATACCCAACTAAAACCATAAATCTCTGGGCCCTACAATTAATATGGGCTAAGTATCTTTAGGGAGACATTCCTTTTCTATCTAAAGGGCGAGATTTCTATACCTATATAAATAAACACATGATCCTGTGAACATTTTGTAGGTAAAAAAGGCGCCTCTTCTCTAGCACAATTACTAAAGTTAATTTAAACGCACACAAGAAAGAGATGGCAAGAATTTGACTCCTGCCTAATTGATTTTCGTGTCTATCTTCTTCGTGTTTCATGTCAGCATGTTTTGAAATCACGACTAAACTTGTATGGAAAACATAAATTGTTACTATCTCTTTCTTTTGTTACTATTAGTAAAATAGAAAGATAGATAAAATTAAGTTCAGTTGGTGTACAAAAGAATCGACGCCATTATATTTCCCGGCATTTTAATGCTTTCTAAATTCTAAGCGCCCGCGCCGCCCGCGCAGTTGTCGTATAGGAGTTGAACCTAATTATCTGTCAAAATCAAATAGTAGTTCCATTTATTCATTTATTTAAGCGATTAACAACTACTATATTTAAAATTTTATAAATAAATACCTATCTATTCAGCTTTTTGAGAGAAAATCAATCAATTCTAGAATATTATTACGACTATACCACGTACTTTACTATTCTCCGTCGAGCGTGGTCGTGGAGTGTGCTCATGAGGAAGGACCTCTAAACGGTCAACGAAACGTCAGCAGGAGAATAGTAAAGTACGTGGTATAATTATATTCTAAAATGATACCAAACCATGATAATTTTAGTTCCATCAATCAATTCGTTTAATAATTTAAATATTTGAACTATATCACGAGTTTACCATCCTTTATTCTGTCTTTAATTTAGAATTCGAACATTTTACCAGCCACTCCATCCACATTCGAAAAAGCATTACATGCTTGCATGCATTATATAAATTACCTTTGTAGGATAACGCTCCCACATCGCACCATAGACTAAGTACTAGTGTTTTGTAACTCTAAATAAGAATTAAAACTGTGTTCACTTATGTTTGGCGGACAGTTTTCAACTGACGCTCAATTAAAGCGTATTTGCTTTTATACGTACCTCTGATACATCTATCCTTACCTCCTGCCTAACTAAACCAATAACTAGGTAGTTCAGGCATATAAGCAGGTAGGCTTAGAGTCACGAGAGACAATTAATCCT
The DNA here is from genome assembly GCA_961405105.1 of Perizoma affinitatum. Taxonomy (NCBI): domain Eukaryota; kingdom Metazoa; phylum Arthropoda; class Insecta; order Lepidoptera; family Geometridae; genus Perizoma; species Perizoma affinitatum. The sequence continues at coordinate 6,757,782 of OY560199.1, forward strand.
CTAAATCACCTAAGCGGTGAATAGACACAAAACCTTTATAGAGAGAGCTGAAGCCAGTATAATAGTTACATTAAGGTTTAATAATAGATAACTGATGATGTGTAATGAAGATAACAGGTCGTCATCTCGGACGTTTCGTCATGCATATAAATCGCACACGAAAGAAAGAACCATTCGATAGTGAAGGGTTCTCAAACATAGTTACTTTGACTTTATTATAATAAGCATTAAAGTTGCCGTGACAGCTGATACGTTGCAATAAAACACCGAGGTTCAGAGCCAACTGTGGGTATTTATTTATACTGACTGGTACATCACGTACAACTACCCGCACTAAGAAATAATCAATACATAACACTGTCCTCTCTTTAAATAACCAGTTGGTACATAAGCAATACAATTACTATAAATATATTTAGGTGTGAGTATCTATATTTAAGAAATTGTAAACATGATTTACTTAGTAGTTTTTAACTTTTCGACACACTCAATAGCAGCCCTACGACGCGTACGCGGCGGCGGCGACGCTGGTGGCGGTGCCAGCGGCGACGTCAACGGCGTCGACATCCGCGGGCTACTAGGACTGTCTGGCGACGTCACCAGCGTCGACGTTCGCGAACCAACCGGCAGCGACGGGTCCGGTATGGCGTCATCTGCCTGCGAGTCACTGGCTCGCAACCCTTCGTCTCCCCGCGAATCAGACCCCGCATCACCGAGCTGACGGTTACTCTCCGGATACACATTAGACATTGAAAACCGCGATTTACCACTTCTATCGGTGAGCAACTGGTCCACATGACGTTTATGCACCCGTCCATCGGTCGTCTTTACCTTATATGAAACAGGTCCGGAACGCTCCACAATTAAGCCATCGGTCCATTTCTGAGCGCGCGCCGAGTAGTCACGCGTCAGTACCTGTTCGCCGGGCGCGAGAACGCGCGGCGGGCGAGCGCGGGCGGCGCGCTCCTCCTGCTGCAGCTGCGTATCACGCACCACCTCGCCCGTATCGGCGCGCAACAGGTCGAGTCGCCCGCGCAGCCGCCGCCCGAACAAAGCTACGGCTGGCTCGCGGCCCGTCGTGCTGTGCAAGCTGTTACGATACATGAACAGAAACTTACTTAAAGCGGTATCGTCGTCCACGCTCTCGAGACAAGCCTTTTTCAGGACCCTCTTTATGGTTCTCACCGCGTTCTCCGCCGCCCCGTTGCTGGCCGGATGGTACGGTGCTATGGCCGAATGCTTGATACCGTTCCCCTGCAGATACTTAGCGAATTCGGCCGAAGAGAAGGGAGGCCCGTTGTCGGAAACTATTCTCTTCGGCAAACCGAACCGGGCAAACAAACGACGGAGACTGTTGATCACATTGGGCGCCGATGTGCTGCTGACCTTCTCAACTTCGATCCACTTTGAGTGCGCGTCTATTATGACAAGATAGTACTTACCTCGAAAAGGACCTAGAAAATCCATGTTGAGTCTCGCCCAAGGCTCATGCGGCCACGGCCACGAGTGCAGCGGAGCGGGCGGCGGCGCGGCGCGCTGCGAGCGGCACGCCTCGCACGCCGCGCACTCGCGCTCGATGTCCGCGTCCAGCGTCTCCCACCACACGTAGTTCCTAGCTATTTGCTTCATTCTCACGATGCCCGGGTGACCATCGTGTACCTCGCTCAAAACCGGTCTTTGCAAGGATTTGGGTATCACGATCCGATAACCCCAAACCAAGCAACCCCGATCCGAGTACAAAGCGTCCTTTCTCCGAAAGAACGGCTTTTCGGCTTCGATTGCGGTATCCGACGATGGCCAACCGAACATAACGTATCCGTATATTTTACTCAATAAAATGTCCTTAAGCGTTTCTGTTTTAATCTGGTTAAAACTTACCGGGAGATTCTCCTGCACGAAACTTAAGTAACTATATTCGTCGTCTTTACCTCTGGCACTAGTCGCCGCCGCAAGCGGGAGTCGCGACAGCGCGTCAGCCACGGAGTTCTGTTCGGATCTAACGAACTCTATTTCGTAATCATACGCCGCCAACTTCACTGCGTAGCGTTGCAGCCGGCTGGCGGCCGTCACTGGAATCCCTTTATTTTTACCTAATATATAACTGAGAGCTCGGTGATCGCTTCTTAGTAAGAATTTTCTACCATACAGGTACTGATGGTGTTTAGTGACCCCGAAAACTATAGCTAGCGCCTCCTTATCCAACTGCGAGTAGTTGGACTCAGCTGCGTTGAGCGTACGCGAGGCGCAACACACGGGCCGCTCGCTGCCGTCCGCGTACCGCTGCGCCAGCACTGCGCCCAGCCCGTACTGACTGCTGTCCACCGACAATATCAACGGAAGGCTCGGGTCATAGTGTGCGAGCACCGGAGAGCTGCTTAACATGTTTTTAATTTTACTGAAACTTGCCTCACAATTTTTATCCCAATTCCAAGTAGTACTCTTTTTTAATAAATTATACATTGGTTTTAGTACGTCACTCGTGTTTGGACAGAACTTAGAATAGAAATTTACAAGCCCCATAAAACTTCTCAGTTGAGTTAAGTTCGTTGGGGTCGGAGCTTCTACAATAGCGTCAACTTTTTTAGAATCAGTATGTAAACCAAACTTGTCGATTTTATACCCTAAATAAGTCACGGAATCCCTAAAAAATTGGCATTTAGAAAAATTTATTCTAAGTCCGTTTTCTTTTAATCTTTTTAACACTGCCTTTAGGTTTGACATATGAATCGACTTGTTTGGACCCGTTACACAAATATCGTCAGCAAACACAGCCGTTGATGGCAAACCACTCAATGTCTCCTCCATAATTTTCTGAAAATTTTCAGGAATGCACTTAATACCGAATGGTACGCGAGCATAAGCAAACGTACCGACATGTGTGGTGATTGCCGAAAACGGCTGTGAGTCTTCTTCCAAAATACATTGCTGAAAAGCGTTAGATAAATCTAGCTTAGTATATTGTTCGCCCCCACCCAAGGTTGCAAAGAGATCCTCGATCCGCGGCAGTGGGTAATGAAAGTCCTTAAGACGCGTATTGATGGTGACCTTGTAGTCGCCACAAATGCGAATATCGCCGTTAGCTTTAACTACAGGTACAATCGGCGTGCCATAGTCTGACCTTTCAACTTTATAGATGACCCCTTCCCGCTGCAGTCGATCGAGTTCCTTCTCAACGCGCTCTCGCAACGCCAGCGGCAGCGGGCGCGCCTTTACAAACACCGGCGTTGTATCACTCAGATGCAGCCGAATACGAGACTTACAAGTACCTAAACCTTCCGCGAACACTTCAGGAAATTCACTTCGAAGAGAATTAGCCAACGATACTTCTCCGGTTACATTGTGGATCGTACCATCCTCATTCTTAAAAATAGATAATTTTAAATGTTTTATCCATAAACGTCCCAACAATGGGGGTCCACCGTTATCTATTACATAAAGCTTGAGGTAAGCGGTCTCCGAACCGCATTCCACACACACCACAATATAACCTAAAGTCGCGATGACGTCCCCCGTATAAGACCTAAACGTAAGAATCCTGTTTTGAATAGGTATCTGCGAAAAATTTACATCGTAAAACTTTTTAGATATTGCAGAAATTTTACTTCCCTTATCGATCTCAAATTTACAAGGCACATTCTCCACACTCAATCGAATATAATAGGGCCTGTCACCTACACTACTAATCAAGTTATAAAAGTGGCAATCGTCTTCAGAATCACTATCGTTTAAAAAGTACTGACCTTTCTTTGTCGTCACGTTACCGTCATTTCTTTTACACATCGCCTTTAGATGCCCCTTCTCACCACACTTGTCACAAGAATAAAACCTATACCGGCACCTGCCAGGCACATGACCGGGCTTGCCGCACCGCGAGCAATGCTGGCGCGTCGCCGCCGCAGCCCCGCCGGGAGCGGGCGCGGCCTGGCGGGCGCGCGCTACTCCGCCTCCTCCGACGCGGTGGAGCCCCTCGTCCTTCGCGGGCCCGACGCTCAGGCTTGCGGCCGGAGCACCCGCCGCGCTCGCGTGCCGCTCCGCCGCCTCCAAAGCCAAAGCGAGCTCGACGCCCCGCTTGTAGTCTATATTCTTCTCGGCAAACAGCCTGGATCGCATATCCTCGCTGAATAATCCCGACACGAATTGATCGCGTAGATTAACTTCTAGCGAGGCCCCGAAGTTGCAAGTCTTGGCCAGATGCTTCAGACTTTGCAGATAGGAGCGAATGCTTTCGCCCTGCGCCTGCTTCCTTTGCCTGAATACGTGTCGCTCTGCGATTTCCGATCTCTCTGGTTCCAAATGGTCTTTTACCAATTTCACGAGGACTTCGAATGTTTTATCTTCCGGTAGATCCGGAGCACATAAATCGCACATAAGATCATAGCACTGAGAACCGACGAGTGTCACTAGGGTAGAAACGTGTAAAGTTTCTTTGACTTCGTTGAGTCTGATAAATTGTTTTACACGACGCACGTAAGTGTCCCAATTTTGGTCACTGATATCAAAACACTCTATTTTACCGAGAGGCATATTAGTAAGTAACCAAAACTCGTTAAAACAATTAAAATGAATTAATTTCCGTCCTGTCGCCAGTGATGCGCTGCAATAATACACCGAGGTTCAGAGCCAACTGTGGGTATTTATTTATACTGACTGGTACATCACGTACAACTACCCGCACTAAGAAATAATCAATACATAACAACAGCAATATCAAATTGCAACTGAAACTCGGTTCATTAACACCTTAGCACAATTAAAAGTTACTGCCACTAAGGTCGCTTAAAATGGCAAACAATGAAATCCGTTTCACTTTAGGTAATATACCTACTTAATACTAACTACGAGTATAAGTTATTGGTTGGTTTGGTTTGGTGGATATCTTATCGCTGGCAAAATATCGAATAAGTTCTAGTTGTCTATGAATGAACAGTAAGCCTATAATGTTTGTACACTAGTATTTCAACCAACGTAATCAAAGGCCATTCAGTGCCTTCAGAAAGGATAAACAAGAAACCCAAATGATTTAATTTATTAGGATGATATAGTGAAGTTATAGGTAGAACTATAACTTTGCAATTAGCTAGGCGAGTTTGCAACTATCTAAACAAGCCCTTTATAAAGTATGCCTTGTGTGTGTTTAAGTTTTAAGTGAAAGTTATATAGTGAGAATATGATTGATTTCATTAATTCACGTTGAACCCAGTACAGTATTCAGCTTAAATATTAAGTATTTTCTAACTACTTCCTGACGACGAGAAATGTTTTTTTTTTACATTTTCCGGCTAATAAGATTGCCGTAGGCGTAAAATGTCTTCCGAAACTAATGGCGCAAAGTTCAAAGTTCGTAAGCTGACAATTTGGAGAAGCGTGATAGAGCTGACCCATCGTTATGACGGAGCCGTCATGAGCCACAGTCGTTTACATAATGACCTTAGCGAATGACGGTGAAAAGATAGCGGATAAAAAAGCTTGCGTCGCTTTTACGTTTATAACTGTAGACTGCATTAGGTACATCAATGTTACTTTGAAGAATAAAGAGTTGAAATTGTTAAGACTTTTACTTAAAATAAAAGAGGTTTGTAGTAAAAGATGTAGAGTCAGGTAATATAGACCTGATTATCTATCCTGTGTTTTTTTTTAGAATTATGAATGAAGCTTGGGCAGTTTTGCTCTAAAATTAACAGTTGTAAATTTTATAATATTTCCAGGACCTTCCTTTTACCTTAGCAAAAGGAAAACGATCATAACTAGGTATGAGGTAAACGGATAACACAAAGTGATTTAAATACGCACCTCAAAAACAATACAATGCTATACAAACCTACTTACAAGATAAGTTACGGAAAATAACCTTAAAATAAATTATTATGGTCGCTCATCAATCATCATACTTACATTTTTTTAATCAACATATTTATATTATGCTCTATAGCGCATAAGTGTCTGCATTATCAGAAAATAAGTATTAAGGTACCATGGCAGGTACTATACAGTGTTTTTTTTAATTGGTACAGTACGGGGGCACCCATAACCAGAGGAGATACAGGTGCAGTTTATTTTTGAAACGTTAGTATCTTTTTGGAGAAAAACAATTTGGCATTAAAAAAAATTTGGTCAGGCGCCTTAAAATGAATCAAGTTGGAAAAAAATGATGCTGATCGACTCAGTCCCTAGTAAGGATCATTTTATTGTACTGGATGAAAAAAATCTAAGTAGATTAGGGCGAGTAGGGAGAGTAGGGCGGAAGTTAGTCAAATTTGATAAAATGTATTCTCATACTACAGGACAAAGCAAAATTACTATAGAGTAGCCTTTTTGTAGAAATGGTAATAGACAATAAAACATACATACTCGTACAATCACACACATATGACCCCAACCACATAATGATAACTGTCCCGCGGGTAAAAAAAGAAACTAAGGTGCAATAAGCTACAAACTCACTGTCAAAACAAAGAAAAAGGGTTTTATATGAATGATTCATTAATGTAAGCATTTTAGAATGGTTGATCTACTTTTATACGTCAGTTACTTGCAAAGCAATACGTTGGCACTCTGTTACGTAATCTTAACTGTCGACCGAATAAAGATACTGGTAGGTAATGTACGTACAATCATCGACTGAAGTTATCAAACAAGACCTACCTTTGCTTAGAAACTAACACAATTACACAATTTGAAATGCTACCACATTTGCCTTCGATATTTGATGATATCTTGTGAAAAACAAGATATCATCAAATATCGAATCAAATTCGATATCCAAGAATCAATCTTAGTTCGGATTGTTCATGTTTTACGGTTTTATGCCTTTTCATTCGAAGTTGTCCATATCTGTCACTTATCTCTCATCTGATATCTTCGGGTTTTTGAACAGTAGGGAAAATCTTTGCTTTGGCCCTGGATATAGAATCCAGGGTACGTAGAGCTCTAGTCAGGGCATCTTGGTTGGTCGCCAAAACCTAAATTTATGGGGTGCAATTTGTGTAGGTGCGAGAGTTTAAATTTATCCCCCAGACAAAAATATGGCCTAGCCACCTGAGATAGTATTTTCAACATTATGAGAATATTTAGTACCATCGATTCAGTATCGATTCTAGACGAAGACTTTAAAGACTTACCTTATCTATACAGTTAGTCTAACTTTATAAAAGCTTCTTTAGATTTATGCCTTCGACTGTACTACACAATTTTGGCTCTTTTCATAGACGGCTAACAAACAGTTATGCAACAACACATTAAACACTTTCATGTGGGTTATCTAAGTGCTTTGTACTACCTAAAGGGAGCATGACACGAATCGTTTTCGATTACTAAGTAACCAGTAACTAGTGCGGGCAGCTCTGGAGAAGTTAGTGGTCTAAGGTTTCTGATACTACGTCCGGCCCATCCTCATCCGAAGGTTTCATCGATACAAAATCATATTTCATCTATAAAATAGGTTCATCCTCATGCAACTGCTATGACGGTGCATCTCAATGGCAGAACTATTTAAAATGCATTGAACATGTTTTTTTTATGAAATGAACGTTATTTCATGTTTCAAGGTATTCGCCTGTATTGGCTTTAAAGTCAGCTGTCGAGAAACTATTGTATAATTACTAGTGAAACTATTGTAGTTTTTTCTATACAACCTTCATCTTCCCGCTGCACCTTCATTTAGTTGATATTCCCAAATAATTTTATTATACCAATCCTACAAATCTAATCCGTGAACTTTGCATTGACTAGCACTCTGTTGGACAAAGAATTTTCCTAATATTTGCTAAGAAATCAATTATAAGTAGAAAGAAAGAAAAACATATATTTAGCAAGACATAAAAAAACACAAATTTTATAAGTCAGGATGGTGGATAAGTTATGAAAAAAATAAAAATAATATTAGGTAGCAATATCTTAATTAGTTAGAATAGACTACTTATAAGTTTAACTAAAACATAAATTCCCCACACACCTTACTAATAGTAGCGATTGCATTAGTGTATCAAGTCATTATACGAAGGAGACTTGTTTAATAATATATGTTATTCCAAACATGTTATTACATGTTAATGTATGTTATTACAAATAAGATGTATGTTATTCCAAAAAAAAAAGGATATAAGTAGTATATCAGTCATGTAGTTCCCATAATACAAGCTCTGCTTAGTTTGGGGCTAGATGGTGCTGTGTGAAAAATGTCAAGCATTATTTATTATTTATTTATGTTACTTTGTATAGTGATGCAACACGAGCTACCGAATTTAAATTATCATCTAAAAGCTTGGTATACATTAAAAAAAAATGTTTTGACAAACAAAAAGAAACCAACAAATACGCACAATGTATTCCCCATGATAGAGCTCCTTAGATGCATACTCAGTGCGTAGATCTTTGAGGACATCAAGTAGGGGATAGTCAGAGGCACATCCAAACATTGAATTTGGCACATGTCCGCGTTTTTCGAGTAGTTAGCATTCCACGTGACAGGTTACAAGACCATCCCGTTTGACAAACATGTTATATTAATGGAAATTGATTGATTAAGGCATAGAAGAATTTATATAACGGTAGTCTGTTACATTTTGAGGGCCATTTATACATATTAATTACTGCACCAATAGGTATCATCTCTTATCATTAAATATCTGATATATACCACCCGAACCTTCATAATCTATGTACCAATGCCCCGCCGCTTCTATCAATGAATTAACCATGTGATCTAGATCCATAATAATCTGAATAACATTCTAAAGCCAGCCTTGATGAAGTAGCCAAGAAAGCATTGAGGAAATGGTGATGGGTTAATAGTCTTGCATTTGAACTCAATCTACCAAAAATTAATCGTTACGAACCACTAGAATCATATATTATTTTGCTGACAACTGGATATTTACCATGTTTTGTGCGTGTCCCATTTTTAGTAAAAGTTATGTTCATAACTAATCATGGTCTAAAATATTATCATAGTGAAACTATAAAGTTTCAATAGAAACACGGTTAAAAAGGTCATTTTATACCTTCCGTTATACATCTTCACTCTGCTCAGCTTAGTTTGGGATCAAGGCCTGAAAAATATCAGTTCCTGTTGTGAAAAATATCAATATAGTTTTTCTGCGGTAGTGTTTTGATAAGCGGTAATGGGATTGCAGCCTATCACGTGGAATGCTAACTAGTATGCAAAATGTATAATGTATAATTGATTCTGTCTATCCTCTCACAGACCTGCGTACTGAGTATGGATCTGAGGATGTACTGAGTTTGGATCGTAACGACTATATTTCCTATTATGGGCATCATTTTTTTTATCAAGTTCAGTCACGTTCAAATTTAATATGGATCTGTGATTTTTTTTTCTCTTTTATTGTTCTGTTTTCTCTCTCGTAGGTTTGATGCGATAGTTCTATTTAGCTCTGTCATAAACCCAACTCGCAAGTTAGATACTCGCTCTTAACTCTGAATTCTATATAAAAATTCAATTACATTTGACAAAGCGTACACTCAAGTCAGTTGCCTTGGCTTTTGAATACGGCAAGTTTCGACACCTGACACTTTCTCTTTGTTGTTAGACAAATTGACGGTGAACTTACTTGCTGAGTGAATCGATAAACGTTTTTTGATACAAACTACAATTTGATCTCGATTTGGGCAAGCTACAATCAAAGAGAAAAGGTAGCCAAATATCTCGGTTTTCCTTTTATTAGAGTTGTATCAGTTTAGGTAAGTTATCAATATTTTATATACAAAGATTATATTCTTTGTAATGGAAAATCGGAATTTGAAGAAGTTAAATAAATCTATTTCAAAATAAGGTCAAATCATAAACACAGTCACAAAGATACAACTTTGTACAAGTATCGTAAACGTGCTCAACTAAAACCATATCCATGTAGTGTTGTGCAACGCAAAGTTTCTGTCTCTTTATCGTACAAACTTATTCACGAATCAGTAAAGTAGCCTTCAAAAAGAACATAGACAATACCAACAGTGCATGCAAAAACAACCTTTTGACTTTTTCCCCAGCTTAAACAGTTTAGAGTGGGCTCAAGATTTGTAGACAGCCGGACAATGCACCCACAAATTGGATTGCCGGTGCCTCGAGCATCGAAGTTGACACAGTAAACAAAAATCAGCAACATCCTATCCTACTAATATTATAAACGCGAAAGTTTGTGAGGATGGATGTTTGTTACTCTTTCACGCAAAAACTACTGAACGGATTTTGATGAAACTTTACAGTAATATGGCTTATACATCAGAATGACACATAGGCATACTTTTTATCCTAGTACCACACGGGCGAAGCCGTGTAACAATGCTAGTTACAAATATATTCTGGTTATCTTTACTTCAAAAGGTTGTTTTTCTTATTTATTATTTATGCTTATTGGACCAGGTATATTATAGGTTGATCCTGTAAGACCTTGCAGTGTCTGGCTTCTTCGGTTTACCATACATTGTGGTTTGTAAACGCACTACCTTTGGAGAAGACTCGGAACCCCATGCATCGCAGTCAGAAGCTGATATTCAGGACTAGCCTCTGCCTATGGCGCCTCCCACGTGGTGCCTAAAAGCCTATTCCTTATCCAAGGTCACAAACAATACCTGTTACAAATGTCATTGAAATCGGTGCAGCTATTACGGACATATTTAGCATCAAACATCCAAACTTTCGCACTTATAATTTCAGTACGAGTAGGATAAGATATTCCATGCAAATGAAATACTGCCTCGAGATTACACTAGGCACATTGTGAAGCAGGCTCGTAATTGGCTGCTCGGCCTGCCCAAGTCACGAATCCTGCCGCAATCTCAACCAACATTCGAATCACGAACTGTTTTACAATACAATAAAGAAATCGTATAACAGACCAGCTGTGGTCCTCACATTCACTAGATGCTTGTGACCTCAGAAAAATTACTCGCAAGGACGCTCGTAAATTAGCATCTTCAATTGCCACAAATGCTTTATTAATTTCAGTACTAGAGCGTGTCGATGAATAACAGATTTTATTATGATAAAAAAAAACAAATACTCTGAACTAGATTGCAGATAAATCAAATTTTCTCTGTTATCATCAATATATATAAAATTGTTGCATGACATACTGACTGAAAATCAACGCACAGCCGGAACCGGGAGTCTTAGAGACCTGAAATTCTGAGAGTATGTTTCTTTTGGTGTGCGGTAACAAAGGATTTTCCTAAATTCCATCTGTGGAGGGTGTCGCGGGAAAATCAAGTTTCTATGGAAAACTCAATACGGTTCGATTAGTAACAAGTAAGTTTTAAGTGTCAAGTAAATTTTACTAAGTACGAGTAGGTAACAGGAACTATCTTTTGGAAATACAGTGGTTGATGATAATTTTAAATACCCATTACTGTTTAATTTGCTGTTCCACCATCGAACGCGGTCGTTGTCAGTAATGATATAGAGTTTCCGAATAAGCTACAAAACATCAGAAAGTTTCTTTTGCAATTGTTTTGTTTTTTCTGCTCCGAAGCGGTGTTATTCAAGACATTTAAAGCAAAGATTAAGTCGATCCACTTTCAGTTACAAGTTTCCAATATTAGAAGATATTCTGGTGGCTTTGGCGCTAGTCCGAGCCATTAGGATGTTGGCAAAGAGCCAACAATGCTCGAGGTGCAAGTATTTATTTGTAAGTCGAACATTCAAGGAAGTGAGGAATCCCGGAATCGATGCCACGTGGACTATAGAAATTCTGACTTGTTTACTTAAGGACTCTGTAGGGTTTTTCTCATTGTGTAGGTTTTCGAAGTCAGTATTTAGAAGGTTGACATTTATAAAAGTTATACTGAGTTCGGAAATACAGAGCGAGTGACTGGTAGTTAAAAGTTTCTAGTTGCTATGCTACTTAGTAGCACGACCACAGACCAAATATTAAGTGATATTTGAATGAAAAACAATAAATTTAGAATTAAAATGTTCACTCAATTTCTTAGCAGTTCACTCAGTTTAATGAACTTTCTACAGTCCTGGCCACAGTGTGATATAAGTAGGATGAAGCTCTAACTACGCTCAATCAATTAAGCTAAGAGGTCTTTATCATATTATTACTAATTCCTACTTCCTTCCTATCTCTTATCTTTAGATTAATGAATCAGTTGAGCTATGTATAGATCGTTTGCAACTGTCTTTAGATAGCTAGTTGTTTCATCTGTATTTTTATGTACTTGTACATAGTTGTATGAATAATTGCTTTCGAATTAAATTTTTTATATTAATTTAGTATTAAAAATGTCATCTCTTATCAATTCTACAACTCATTATTAATATTAGATAATGAGACAATGCAGGTTGATAAAATGAAAATGCTCTTAAATCACTCAAACCACGGATTGTATTGTTAATAGGAACTTAAAAGCTGGTGTAGTTAGTAAAAATTATATTATAAGTATACAGGGTGTAATAAGACCAATATCCAAACTTGTTAAGATGTTTAGCAATATACTAAACATCTTAACAAGTTTTAGAATATTATTACGACTATACCACGTACCCTGCTGATAATTTTAATTCCATCTTAACAAGTAACATTAAGGGAAAATAATTGAGTTTGATATTTATTGCATTTCTGCAACTCTACAATTTTGATAAATATGTTTGGACCAGAGTTTAATAATAACACTTGGAATTCATTTCCATAAAGAACAAAAAAACATGAGACCTTTCGACCTTCAATATCTCTAGAACCAGTGAATTCACAGGTATCTAATAGAAAAAAAAATATAGGATATTTTTAGTATATTTTTTGGCACAAATTCTTTAGAATATGTGGCTTTCCGCTTAGTGATTGATCTTATTACACCCGTTATTATTATTAAATATATTATGACCGGAGATGTCAACAGTCCATGGACTGTTGACATCTTAAAGGTTGCGGGAAGTCGGTGCATGGAAATGGCCAAAGATCTTTCGTCATGTCGCACACTTCGGCGAGGCATATGTCCATCAGTGGACTTCTACAGGGTTTTGACGACGATGATGATATTACAGGTATACCATAACTCTGAGGAACTTTCCTATAATGAAGCGGAGCAATTATTTTTGCATCTTTATAAGTAGGTCACTGCTGACATAGGTTCTAAATAGCCAAGCCACGTCGTGAATGAGGCCAAGGTGAAATAAGAACCATCGTGTAAGTGCAGGTTGGTTGTTTGAAATTTTTATCTCATAATCTGGTTTATATTTTTCTCGACCATCGTCGTGAATTTTTACCCTTGAGGCTCATTTACCTAATAGACTGGGTGGCCACAACACACATTTTTTTCTGCTTAACTATACTCTGATAGGTAAGTTAAGGGTAGTGGCCTACTAATGGTTGTAGATCACTACTTCGCAGCAAACCCAGACTGAGATGGTGGGACGATCTTGACTCCTTAAAGAAGGATTGGCCGTAAATAGCCTAGGCCCGAGAAGTATGGAGAGGAGGTAACCGTAAACTCCCGATAGGCCTTTGCCCTGAAATGAAACGACGCAGGCTGAAAATATTAACTATCTATACTAATAATAAAGATGAAGCGTTTGTTTTTTGTTTCCTTATTTTGTTTAAAGCGCTAATAGTCGGGTGTTAAAAAATCTATTAACATTTAATATCCTTATTCATGAGGAAAGTTATAAGCTATTTAGTATCATGCTACGACCCTTAAGAGTTGAGCAAAAGAAGTAAAAGCGCAGCCCTAACGATAATATAAGGCCCATTTTGACTAGCTGACAGTGAATGGACAGTTCTGTATTATGTAGTTTTATCGGCAGACACTACGTCAGTTGGCGGATGCGCCGGAGCAAGGCACAATTCTTAGTCCGTATGCAGCGTTGTTTCGAAACACAGCGATATTGACCGACAAACCGTTTGGAGGGTAACACTGTTTACCACATATACGCTGATTTTGCTTAGGACATCGAGAGATATATCAGAAGCTCGGTGTGTGCGTTTTGATTGTTTTCTTGAGCATGCGTCAATTATCTATTAATAATGTTATAAAGATAGATGGTTTAAATAGAGGCGTTTGTAATCCTGGATACTAAGCTGGCTTTGCTGACATCCTGTAGACAGCTACTAGAATTGTGCCAAGCCAGGTAAATAAGCCAGGATAGTGTGTTGAATATTATCTTGTTATCCCGGCTGGATACACGAGACACTAGTCTCGTACCTCCCGGGCATAGATAAAAAGTAAGTGTTTCAACATGCACTGAGCATAGACTCACGGCGAAGGTCTGCCTGAGACGCAGAAGGTTGCGGGTTTAATTCCTGCTGCGGGACAAATGTTTCTACGATCTACAAATATTTGTCTCGGGTCTGGGTGTTTTCATGTATAGTATGTATGTATTTACAAAAAAAATGTATAAAAGTAGTATATCAGTCATGTAGTACCCATAACACAAGCTTTGCTTACTTTGGGGCTAGATGATGCTGTGTGAAAAATGACTAGAATTATTTATTATTTATAGGCAGACTAAATAATTGAACGCAATAATATAGTGAGAAAAACGAAAGGCTCAAAACTAGAGCTTTTTTTATCTCGTCAATTAGACTCAATAAAAATCTCATAACAGTGAAAATAATGCCATTTCTGTGATCCCATTAGAAGAAAGTGTTTTTGTCTAACACCTTTCGCTACTTATTTGTTCTCTCACACGGGCAGATTAAGTTCAAAAGTTGCATCAAAACTACTTTGTTACAATATATTCCCCCAACTTGATTCTATACTTACTCTCTCAATGTGCTATAGAAATATCACTACATTGTAGGTATTTGTATTGAAGAATTGAAATTGTATTGAATTCTTGTCAAGTTGTGGTAAAAGTGAGATTCAGTGCAGGAGAAACAGTAATGTATAGTATGTCTGCATGTTGCTAGCTTTAACTACTAAGTAAACGTTAATAAACACCGGTATTAAGCTTGTATGTATACCAACATACATATTTAGTTGTAAATATATGTAATATGTAACATCTTTCTAAAAAAAAATATAACGCTCCTTTGGTCAAATGTGCTTCAAACATCGGCGTTTATTTAAATACGTAGTAGCAGAGATTATATATGATTTTTGGTATAGTGCCAATCAAAACAGCAGCATTATAGATCAATTGCAATCAACTATCGAATAACTAAATTGATACGCCATTATCAAGAACAGTTAGAATCAATAAACTATATAAAACCGTTAACAATATCAGATTTAACTGATAGCAAGAAATAAAATAATTTATTGCAGCGTATAAACTAAAACAATTACAAACAGCTAGAAATCTTCAAAAACTTCTACAAATAGATGGAACTAGATAGGTACCTAGAAAGTTCTCTGTGCTGACCTTAATAGGCTCCGTAGAAATAAAACAATCTCGATACAATTTTCATCCAAAAATTATATGAGAGAAAAAACATTATTTTTTCTATAAATAAATATATAAATAAATAATTCTGTCATTTTTTACACAGCATCATCTAGCCCCAAACTAAGCAGAGCTTGTATTATGGGAACTACATGACTGATATACTACTTATATACTTTTTTTTGTAAATACATACATATTATACATAGAAAACACCCAGACCCGAGACAAACATTAGCTAATCGTACAAACATTTGTCCCGCAGCGGGAATCGAACCCGCAACCTTCTCTGTTTCTTAGGCGAACCTTCGCCCACTGCTCCACAAAGGTTTCAATTCGTGCAAATAGTGTTGATACATATATATCATATTTATTTTATGTTTATTTCCATGAAGAAACATTATCGGCATAAAATTATGGTGTTGTTGCATTGTAAACGTCTACCAACTTATCATGCTGAGTCTTCGAAATGAGTACGTATAGTCTACATACCACATACATCAAAGTAAAGCGCGTGCAACACGGATGCTTTATGTAGGACAGACACACTAATGAACTGAAATAATCTTTAGAATAATGGTAATAAGCGCACAAGCGATTTTTCAATGGAATGGGTAGCGTATCAAAATTCATACACATTTCTCAGTTTTTAAATGACGTAACATTTCCTTCCAAAGCTAACTTAGCATTGCTATTCAACGAGGTAATGCACCAGTCTTTTGGGTACCTTGCTTGCGGTTGGTGAATTGAACTCTGACAGACTTCTTTACCTTGTTAATATGATGTTTAATTGATTTTAACTGTTTATATACAATGTTGTCTAAGTAAAAAAAAAATGAAACAGCTACTTCTAAAGACGGTTGAAAGTATATGTAATACTATGACGGTTGATAGGTTAGCTGATCAGTAATATACTACGAGTATATGACTGATCTGGATCAGTCATATACTTAGTATAAAATTCATAATTTAAATGGTTCTAGTAGCAACATTTTATCACTCTGTAAATACTCAAAATACTAAAGACTGCATTTTGGCCTGATCACTGCGCATTTGTTATTTTTCATACCACAGTATTGATACGTAAAAATACTTTTATAATGTCCTCAGACGTTCACACAATACGAGGTCGATGCAGCGAAGTCACTTTTCACCATACGGTCGGCCAAACCAGTTTCGAATCTAACTCAGTGGTGTGTTTACGATGGAGTACATTCGAGCTATTAAAACGATCGTAGCTTATCAAAGCAAAGTTGCAAAGATCTTTATTACAAATCTACTTACACAAACCCAAAAAGGTTTGTGATCAGTTTAAAATCTTCACATATTTTTGATGTTGAAATATTGATAAAAATATCTAATGAATTGTTTGAAAAAAAAACCATATAAATATTGTTTAATTCCAAATGATGTATTTCTTAACAAAGAATCACAGAGGTTTTTTTAATATTTGTAGGATAAATAAAAATATATTAACTTTTCAAAATGATCGCAACCTTTTTTGGTAAAAACATATTGTATATATGTATATATATTCAACAAAAATATTCTATTGCTTCGTTAGCTAAGTGACAGAGTTCAGCGTTATGTAATAAAATTGCATATATTACGTTTAAATATAAGGAACTCATTCATTGTACATTTTAATACAGAATAAAAATATTTGTAAATAAATACTCAAAAGTCACATACATAGTTCTGAACCCACAATAGGTTTCCCTAGGTCGTGTATATCAGAAACTACAAAAACCGTGGTACCACAAAACCCAAACCCAGAAGAAATATATGCAGAATATGCAAACGTTTTTTCTACAGCTGATATCAAACCCGCATCTCTTACGTCTCAGCCGATTTCTCGCCTGCTACACAACCGAGGTCTTCAGTAATAGCCTTCTTTTATTTTTTGCTTTTCACAATCCTCTTGCATTGCTATTACATTAGCAATGGTAATGAACTAGACAACGAAACAAAGGAATGTTGGTATGAATTACCCAAACCAAACATGTAAATAGGTATAACCAACTAATGACATTTTTACTAACTAATAAAGATATCTGAAGAATCTGTACGAGTGTGACAAAATATAGTGGCAACCCAGTTTTAATACCCAGCATCTTTGGCATTTCTGTCGCTGTTATTGTCATGAACGACCTTGTAAACTGAATATGTGCAAACAATTGAGTTACTTAACGATAAGCGAGGTCGGTTAAACGTAGCATGATCCAAATAATTACAATTTGTAATAAAAACCATTGCGTGATACAGATGTGTTAACTTTTTTTTACTAACCGTACTAGGTGTTTATCCTCGGTTTGTAACTAGCCATTGTTGTTTGTCATAAAACGGCAGAACATGAAGAATATAAATAAGTTTATTACATAAAATAATATAAAATTGACAGATAATTAAGCAAGCAAGAAATCCTTGGCCGAACGATGTCTTGAGATGCATTAACCGTAGGAGGCAGAATAATTTGCATTGAGAATGATTTAAATATCAAAAGCTGGAATCTCGGATTTTGCGCCCTTTAAAATATAGAAGGCACTTTAAAAGATACTATGAAGACCTCAGTAGATATAAGTTAGAAAAAAAAACTCACAAAGAAACGAAACGAAATAAGTTGTAGAAACAACATTGCGAATAGCAATAAAAACTAATCGTATGCTCGCATGTGGCGCAAACAATGTAAACTAAACTTTGTAGAGCTTTACTACAACATCAAAGTATTTTCGTTAAACCGTCTAGACATTTCAATGGATTTCGAGTGATTTATTAATTTTAATAGTCTATTCAAGTTTCTACAGAATTTCAGACATGGGAATAAGAATTTAGGGTCTTAGTGACACTTTACTGCCCACTTACCTGAGAATTCAGCATGTAATTAACCAAGAATATTATTAGGAAATTTAGTTATGAATACGATTACTGTTAGTGTTCGATAATTATTCACAGCTGCTTATATTGCAAGCGTGACATGGCGGTAACGTGCAACATGTAAGTATATTTCGAAATGTAAATAAATGCAACATTCTAAAATATGATGAGCGTGAAATTAGTTGAAACATAACATTATTGGTTGGCAGTTGAAAGAGTATTCGGTAGCTTTAGTCCCTCGTCTTTGTAGCTTCATTTTACTTCCAATTATATTGCGTTTTGGGGCTCAAAATTTTATTGATTCGGTCTTTTGTAGCAAGTCTTTGTTGCATATAAAAGAACTCAACGCACACTACGAAATCTCGCTTGTACAAAACCAGCTGTTTCGATCTAGTGTGTACGAGTGAACCCATACGTTTCACAATTTTCTACACTTCGTAAATGGCTTCGTTCTCATGATTGTCGTATCATTTCACGTGTTGTCATTGACTCTTGTTTACATTTAATTGAGTCCAGCATGCTTATTATGATATTTGTACATGGAGACATCTCTTTTTTATTTTAGAGTTTATTTCACTTGATTCTACGGTACCGTTGATTATTTTTATTAAAAATTGTTATCGTTTACTTTGTTGTCTTCAACATTTATTTTGATTATTCTCCACTTCTTGGAGTTACTTAACTCCAAGAAACTGTTGTTACTTAATGTAAGCACTTAATTAAATCTTTGTATAAAGTAAGATAATTATCGATTATTCTATTCTATTAACGAATGGCATGGGTGCTTTTCGTCTGTCGTAAACCTTGTAATTTCAGATGACACTATGGTATCTTTTCTAAAAAGAAAAATGTTCAAACCTGAGTGGAATCGGCTGGAAAGGGAATCGATGCGTGGGCGGGTGTGGCGCGATGATCGGTGCTGGCTGCGCATGATGCACCGGCATCGGTGGATGCACCGGCCCCGGCAGCGGTACCGGCATGGCCACGGGGACGGCTACCGCCGGGTGCGGGTGGTGCTGCGGCGGCAGCGTGCTGTACGGCGGCGGCGGGCATGGCTCCGCGTCCGGCGAGCGCGGTGCCCGTGCCCGCCGACCTCGCCGCCGTCTCGCTGGCTCTTCCGTCTGACACTCTGCGCTCACCACGCTACGCTCCCGCTCCGTCTGCACTCCACTGTTCACATTGCGACTGGGCACCGTCGCTGTTGGTGGCGCATCCTGTACCTGCACTATGTTCACGTTTACACTCGACACATTCTGTCGGCTCGGCTCGCCCGGGACGCGCACCGAGACCGAGTCCGACTTGCGCAGCGGGGCCGGCGCCGGTACGGGCAGCCGCATTTCGTGGCGGGGTGTGTGGGCGCGATACGACGCGCGCGCATGACGACCGCCGTTTGGCGACTGGGGCGCGCGCGCGGGCGCGTCCCCCGCGCGGAGGCAGCCATCGGTGCGGGAGCGCGCGAGGGGTGGCGAGCGGCATTCGTACGGCTGCCACAGCAGCGAGGAGAGGGCCTCGGCAGCGGACAGTGGCGGCGGCGGAGCGGGCGGTGGCGGCGACACTTGCAGGCTGTTCATCTCGCGCCTCGCGGCGCCGGCGCCCTCACCCGCCCGACATCACCATCACCTGCACAACAATACCACATAAGTACCGAGTTCAAAAGGTTCCATGATCTAAGATCATCATCATCAGCAGCAGCAAATAAAGCCTCCCCCAAAAAGTTACATGACGAACGCTCTTGGGCCACCACCTCCATCCACCCTCTTTCCGTTACCTTTAAGATTTCATCGGTCCACCAAGATCTATCTCAAGACTCAATAGAATGTTGCCGTGGTGGTGTTGACGGTGATTAACGGAAAATGGTTGTCAACATTGTCGTCGGTGTATTCCTTTCATACATATGCTACTGATCGACATCAGGAAATCAGTTCTTTACAATGTAGACACTGTAAACATAAACTAAACTACATAAATAAAGTTCCTATTACTCCTGAAGGCCTATTAAGGCAATATATGTAATTGTACCAGCTTATCCCTTTTTCCTAAAACCATAAACGTAATATTATAGTCTCAGAAATTGAAAAACAATGTCACCGGAGTTTGCACTACAAATTCTCGTTTAAATTTTACTTTTACAAACAATAGCCAACAACCTAGTTTTATTAATCCTTCCACGCTTCAAAGAATGGAGATTTACCACGGTGAAGCTTGATATTATGCGGCAGGCTCTTATACAAGAGAAAACCCTAGACAGCGCTGAAACTTTATGAAATTTTAATACCAGTTGTCGTGAAGTCTAGATTTTAAAACAGAGAATCGCGATCAAATTCAGTTGAGACCACAAAGTACTTTCATACATACGGATGTGACCTGAATCGGCTGTTTACTAAAGCAATATTGGATTTTCATTCTATGAAATCACAGTATCGATGTCAATGATGCTTCTGTAAATGCAATTGTTTGTTGCTACTGTTTACTATTTCATTTCAAGCTCATAAAAACACATAAATATTGTTTCTACGAATGCGCAATATATGCCAAAAATGTGTTTATAAGTCACGAATATGCTGTACTATAACTACGTTTTGGCATTCACATTTAAGTTATCAGATAATCGAGCCACTCAATTGTCATAAAAGGAGGTATCTGTTACATCAGGCAGTGGTAATACCACGGGAGATCAGGCTATGGTAAGATCTGCGGTTTCACCACGCAGAATACTTTCTCCAAGGCCGCGCCGGCGCCACTCAACTATAATCATTTACAAACAAACACGGATATCGTTATATCATAGGTACGCCTATAAACTTTCATTTAAAATTGATATAAGAATCCATAACGGGCAAAACAGTTTGGTTGCAAAGTTAATTTATATTTGTTTAGTGGTTGATTCTTATTAAGATAATCCTTTATCTATGCTGCATGACAACACAACATATGCATGGATAAACATATGAGTCCTACGCAAATCCTTGATTCGCTACTTTCTATGAAATAGGCACGATAGAAAGTTGCTACAGAAACCGAGATTACACAGTTCCCTTGATCATCGGTAGCACCTTAACATATATATATTTTATAGTCATTTGCGCCCAACAATGTATCTATAAGGGTATTATGATTCGGCCATTTTGTTTCGATGGGAATTCGTGTAAACCTTGATATATATACCTTGTATACGTACAAGTAAATATTTCAAAATTTAAAAACCCGCCTTATTTTCCATCACGTATTGCAGCGCCCGAAATTAGCGTCTGGCATTAAACCCTATCTAAGAACCTTTCTTGAAATCAAACAAAATGATTACAAAAACTGGCAAGCTAATCGTATAAGCTATTTTGGAGATCAGTGATCCTAAAAGAGAGCTAAGCAACCTCATGCATATATCTACATATAAGAGACTCCTATCTTCGCGGGAAAATATGCTGCTTTTTTTTTCAAGATGTCGCCTATATTTTTTAACTTTTCAGACTATGTAGTAAGTTCCTACGAAAGCTGGTTACAGACATACATATATTCAAATTTCAACCTTTAAGCCCTAAGTGTACAAAACAACAATCAATGTATGGAAACTAAAAATAAATAAATTAGCATACATATTTATCTAAGAGTACGAATCGAAAATAACCTACGTGTAATAAAGGGATATAACAGCGCTTTGATTTCTGAAAGTCGATTTCCATGAGACAGCGTGACGTATGATAAACAGTTTCAAAACGTATCCAAATAGGTACACTTGAATAGGTACTAGAGAATTAAATGCATTAAAAAGTAATTTATCAAGAGGAGTTGCAAACGTCTCGGGAAGACATCTTTTCTAATAAACGACGTGATCAGAGTGTCTTGGATCTGCTATAAGTTAAAAGCATTAAGTCAACCAACAACCGCTGAGGAATAAAGGATCTTTATTGACGATCACGAAGCGGAAGGAAAGTTTCGCATCCGATGGACCGATGTCATTATATCGTTGTGCAATGTCGATGCATGATAGTTGTTTTATACATCTAGAAGGATCTTTAGTGACGATCATGAACCGGTAGGTAAGGTAGTTTTTTTTCCAAGAAACAAGTTGCATTGATTGATCGGAGTATAAAATGTGAGTTCGGATGATTAGGCAAACCTGGTGTCATAGTTTATGGATCACCATCCAAGCAAAAAGCACTCGCTGGATACCACAACTGTTATCAATCCAGGTGCTAAATATTACTTGAAATTACTGCTAATTCAATAAATCATGCGAAATAAAAGATAAAAACTACTTCAAATGCAAAAAACTCGTTATAGACTCCACAGTCTCTTTTACACTGACGTTGAAGATCTAATATAGACTTTCATTAAATGCGTAATATACAAACACACTCACAACATACTCTATTATTCATACACTCTCTACCACATACACACCCCAACCCACCCCACACTCTCACACTCAAACCCTGATATACCCCCACACAAACACACACGCATGCACACACAACCAAACAAATCTGCCAATGTCCTAGGTACTTTAATTATTTCTCTATTAGTTTGTTTTTCAACCTATTTTGAGCTTTGCCAAGCACCTTCTACCAGAAATTAACCCAATTGCTAACTATGTCAAACGAATCTTGATAACTTGTACTCCAGAGACTCAAGATACAGGCTTGCACGCCTAGTTTGGGTCTCGCAGCTAACTATTATAATATTAAAAAACCTTGGGCATTATTCAATAACCTGTATACATTAAACTGTAACATCTGTTTTGGCAAAAAATATATTCCATTCTATTCTACATTAAGTAAGCTTCGCCAGATAATACCCCGAGAGCCCTTTCCCGAAGAGCAACTTTGAAATAACATATTCCAATGGAAATTCAAAATCGAAGCAAACTTTGTTAAAGTTTGATACCTTTTTACGATTCAAAGGCGATCATGTGAATGTGAAAATGTAAACTAACTAATAATATAGCCTCTTTAATTCCTTAAAATAAAAAAATAAAATTACTTAATTGTAATAATAAATTAGACTATTTATTTAAACTGATTATTAGATTCATGCATTAAATTAAATAGAATAATATATAATCTCAGCTATTAATTAAGGACCTCTCGACGAGATAAGGCCTCCTCCATTTTGCTCCAAGCATGTCTACTTTTTCCCTTGGTAACGCAGTCCTCCAGCTATCTTATTAATTTCGTCCATCCATCTCCCTTTTGGTCTTCCCCTGTTCCTCTTATTAGATGGTCCTTTCCATGTTGTTACTTTTTAGTCCATTTATCATTGTTCATACGCGTGACATAGCCAGTCCATTTCAATTTAAGTTTCTTACAGTGTTCCAGAGCATAAATTACATAAAGATAAAGATACGTATTTACCTTTCATTATTTAAAAAAAAAAAGCCAAGTAGTAAAATGCGATATTCTCTGCGAGAATCGGACAATAATTACAAAACCACTATATCTAGTCACAACGATCGTATGTTAATGAGGACGCAACGGTAAACAAGATTGCCAGCTTTATAAAATAACAGGCGAATCCACTTTCATTTTTATTCCAAGTTCCGGTGCCACTATTGTTGTTGATGCCGGCACAAAGGGTGTGCATTCTATTTTATTTCTCAGCGAGCTGCGTTTTGGTGAAAGCATTATGTAAACTTGAGCTGCTGACACCATCGAGGTCTTACTTAGTTGCGGTCATGTCCAAAACCGAGTCGGTAATTTATAGACTTCATAACTGACTTTATTCAAAGACGCTACTCATTGTTACAAACTATTTTCCTCTATAAGGATTGAGTAAAATTGTTCAATATAGTTTATCTACCAACCTTATAAATAAAATTGGCTAGGCGTCAACTAGAAGTCTACAATTAGTTCACGTAAAGATCTGTGAAACGATATTTCGAAAATTATAATCAGGCATTTGTTTCTTATATGGTAATAATGTTTGATTTCTAACCTCTTTGCTCATAACATGGTTTTGAAGCATAAAATTAATGGTAATTAGGTAATAAATTAGGTAAAAAATTAGGTAATTTTTTTACTGTATTCGCTAGCAATTCTTAAATGAGGACATCGGTGGCGGGGCGGGCAAGAAGCTAGCTGCGACGCAAGGAGTGTAGGATCGATTCCCGCTGTGTGATAAATCTTAATATGTTCTGCAGATATTTGTTCCGTTTTCGGGGGTAGTGGTGTCTACCCCCGAATATTATATGTGTCGTTAGCTTACCAACGACACAGAAAAACCTTGTATGGGGTCAGGACTATGTATGTTAAAAAAAAGTAAAATGACTAAATAAAAATAAATAACTAATGCTGGACATTTTCACACATCATCTAGCCCCAAACTAAGCAGAGCTTGTACTATGGGAACTACATGACTGATATACTACTTATATACATTTTTTTTTATAAAAACCATACATAATATAAATAGAAACTAAAGAACTGTGTAAAACCATTGAAACACATAAGCAAAAGATGTGGACAACATTTTTGACATTCCATCTTGAAGCAATATATCTAAACTGGTGTGAGAAAATAAGGATTTAGAAGCTAATAAAGTACGAATTTCGATTACATATAACGATTACCATTATATTACCACTGAACCGAATTGCTTATATTGTGTAACAAAAGTAAGATTTCATTTTTCATTTCATATTATCACTGCAATACTATGATAAAGATTATCAGACACAGGTGTCCAGTATCAGTGCAATATCAACCGCAACACGTATCAAAATGTCCATAACATTACCGACTTCAGTGCTAACAAAAACCACAGCATAGATTTGGCCTGATTATATCCATCTCTAATAGTAATAAACATCCAACAGACCAACAGACACAACTACACACTCGGATTCCCTGTGTCTTGGGTACCAGGAACTACGAGTACCGTAGTACTACAACACCAAGACCCGGAATAAATATCTGTAGAACATGCAAACATACGCAAATGTTCCGTAGCGGGAATCGAAGCCGCACCTCTTGCATCGTAGCTGGCTTCTCGTCCGCCGCACCACCGAAGTCCTTTGGACCTACTCTATCTTACTTTGGTTTTAAAGAAAATGTGTAGGAACCTATTTAAATTTGATAGTTACACAAATAGATAAACTTTTTATTGCTCGCCAATAAAAACTCATTAATTCATAAACATATGAGGTAAGTACCGTACAATGGTAATTTGATGTTGGTTTTGACATTTAAAAGTCATCGGATAAATGTTCTTGGCGCTTCCATTCCCAAATTCAGTGCATTTTAAACAGACCTTAGGCTGAACCTAGTAATTAATTCATGTTTATATAGTGTAGTGGTATGGAACCCTTTGTGTGAGCCTGACTCGTGCATGGCCGCCGGCTTTTGACAGTCCGACCTTTTACCACAAATTCCGGCTTATTGTGGCTTTACCACAAATATCTAACAACGCTAACCTCTGATCACGAGTTCATCGATGCGATTTGATTTATATTTTTCTGCTTTCTTCCCCAACTTTGCCTATAAATAAGCAATCTTCAGCTTTCCTTTTATCCGTAGGATTAATTTCCTAAGATTCATGCTATATTTGAATATCAAACAAGTTTGATAAAGTAGGCTCTTTTACTACGTCACGCATTCTTCTGTTAAGTTTTGGCATCCTACATAATAGGCTCGTGTATTATAATTTATCATAAATAAATTACACACATTACACACGGACATAAATATGTTTTTTTTTATATGTACCAAAATTAATCGCTTATGTGTCTTGATAAATTTTGGTGAAAATATACTAGTAGTAAAAGGAGTCCATATCTTAATAGGAAACTATTTTGCCATGTCCGTCTTTAGTTAAAACCGTTTTACCAATCAGCAGAAAAGTGATATGATGCTGATATTTTGTATGGTAAAGCTTACAAAGTTAAAAAATAAAAACATTTAGATGAAACTTTTTCGGTATTTATACTTTATACAGGATTTATTTGTCCATTTCAAAAGGTTATAGAATTGTCGGTATATCAAATCAAATCACATATACGCCATGTATGCTTTAGATCTGGTTCTGACATTGATTTTGATTAATTGGCAAATCAAAAATAATTTGATTTGTTTTGTTTTGAATCAATCACAATTTTACTGCGCAGGCAATATATCTTTTCCTATACAATATTGATTTATTCATTTTCATAAAAGCTTTTTTCACAATTTATATTTTCAGATGAATTCTTCAGAAGATACCTAGTTTCTAGCAAAACTATTATCGACTTGCTTGTCAGCTAATTATTGATAGTGGGCACAAACAAACTATAGTTAATTATTATTTATTCATAATCGTTAAAAAATATAAAAAACAAATGACATATACAAGTGTCAAGTGATATGAAAATTATATAAATGAATTGGAACAAAATCAGAATTTACGATTCATAAAGAAACAAGTACATGGGGTTGTATTATGTGCAACTACATATTGATAAAGTACCTACAGCATTATGATAGCTTTTACGATTCAAGAAGAAATAAGTTCACAGTTCCAAGCTTTTTTCACAATTTGAGCTGAGAGTCCATCGGGTTGTCTTATGTACAACTACATATTGATAAAGTGCCTACAGCATTATGGTAGTTTTTACGATTCAAGAAGAAACAAGTTCACAGTTCCAAGCTTTTTTCACAATTTGAGCTGAGAGTCCATCGGGTTGTCTTATGTACAACTACATATTGATAAAGTACCTACAGCATTATGATAGCTTTTACGATTCAGAAAGAACAAGTACACAGTTCCAAGCTTTTTTCACAATTTGAGCTGAGAGTCCATCGGGTTGTCTTATGCACAACTACATATTGATAAAGTGCCTACAGCATTATGGTAGTTTTTACGATTCAAGAAGAAACAAGTTCACAGTTCCAAGCTTTTTTCACAATTTGAGCTGAGATTCCATCGGGTTGTCTTATGTACAACTACATATTGATAAAGTACCTACAGCATTATGATAGCTTTTACGATTCAGAAAGAAACAAGTACACAGTTCCAAGCTTTTTTCACAATTTGAGCTGAGAGTCCATCGGGTTGTCTTATGTACAACTACATATTGATAAAGTACCAACAGCATTATGGTAGTTTGGCACAATTTAGCCTAAAAAGGTAAGTAAGTAGGTACGGCTTAATTTTTAGTAGGTATCTACAAAGCATAGTCCAATACCAGAATACTATGCCCGATTGCTGCTGATGGTTCTGTGGTGTAGCTTTGAATCCACTTGCGCACATGAAATTGAAACCCCAGCTTAGGTCGATCGTAATCAGTTTGTAGTAATTGAATCTGGCCATGCATTTGGCATTATGAGATCTAGAGCCAGGGAGTATCATATCTATATCTAATAGATGGAGAGTTTAATGAGTTTTATTCAATGCCTATACGGTTCGGGACCCACTTAAAATATCGAATTTTTATCGACAACCTACATCGTATCGTACTAATATTATAAACGTAAAAGTCGGTGAGGATGGATGTTTGTTACTCCTTCACGCAAAAACTACTGAACGGATTTTGGTGAAACTTTACAGTAATATAGGTTATACATCAGAATAACATATAGGCTACTTTTTATCCGGGTACTACGCGGGCTAAGCCGAAGACAGAAGCTAGAACATCATAATCTCTCATATATACTTATTTTTCATGAAATGCTTTCCTAAATTGGAGTATTTTTTAAAAAAGACTGGAAGATAGATAACGACATAACGATTTATGCGATTTTAAACAATAAAATATCTGGCTTCGCAATGCTTTGTGTTGAGAAGTTTCTCTAGATATTTTAAAAACAGAACGAAATAACTATGCAAATACATAAAAGTTTTAATATCGACTAATATCGCCAGAATATAAAATATCGAAAGTTGAATAATCTCATAAAAATGGCGGTCACCGCGCATGTGATAAGTGAAAGTGATAAGAAATCCTTTACAAGAACTTTTTTTTAATTTTAGTGCCCAAACTTGTTTAAAAAAATTGTGAGCTAAGCTGTATTTTTTATGTACAAAACTAAATTACAATAAAACTTATTTTACAAAAAAAAACCTTTGCTTCAGCAAAGCCTCTTAGACATCCTACATCCATATGTCAATTTATTTTGACGGAAACAATAAAAATCGATACCTCTACGAAAATCTTTCGGCCTCTTGTATTATTCTACGTTAACATAACCCACTCCTCTACCCCAGTCCGCCACTCCAATATCAGTTGTGAAAGTAAGTTTCAAGTAAGGACAATGTTGGAAAATCTATTTTTTAAAGATCTCATCATCTCTTAGAAATAAAAATACCAATCCAGTAATATAACTTTGAAATACAACTTCATTATTGTCGCCACTTTGTAAGTTCTTACTTTCAAATTAAATCTTATTAAGACACTGGGACAAAAACACTCGTTTTCCACTTGAATCCTGATTTAAAACCTCTGCACAACACTTAAATTATCCAAGTTCTTGAATACTGCTCGGAAGTAAGTTATAAATTGATATCACGTAAATTAAATTGATACAGTCTGTTTAAAGCTGTTTTTTGTTTTCTTTCCTATTAACTACCTTCTATTCCACATTTTTTTTCTATTATCTACTACCCCGCCAAATAAACAAGAAATATTAGGTTGGGGAAAAAGTCTTTTCGCATTATTGTATGTATGAACTTGTAATAAAATCTCTTTGGCTATACTATTTGTATCTGGCTGGTTTTGGTATCATTAAAAGTTTAAATTTTAAAGAAGATAATTCCAAATTCAAATTAGGAAAATGTGTGATTTTTATTTGTTTTTCGTACTGTTAAGATGAGTGAATCTAATGAAGAAATTCGATACATTTTAAAATTTTACTACAAAAAAGGTAAAAATGCAACGCAAGCCGCGAAAAAAATTTGCGATGTTTATGGACCTAGTGCAGTGTCTGTGAGAGTAGCACAAATTTGGTTTAAGCGTTTTCAATCCGGAAATTTTGATGTCAAAGATGCACGTCGCTCTGGTCGCCCTATTACGGATAAAATGGATGCCATTTTTGAAAAAGTGGAGCAAGATCGGCATATCAGTAGTTACGACGTAGCTGAAGAACTGGGAATTGACCACAAAACAGTTTTGGCGCATTTGAAAAAAACTGGGTACACAAAAAAGCTCGATATTTGGGTACCTCACGAGCTCACTGAAAGAAACCTAATGAACCGTGTTCTCATTTGTGATTCTTTATTACGACGTAATGAAACCGAACCATTTTTGAAGAAGCTGATAACTGGTGATGAAAAGTGGATCACGTACGACAAGAACGTGCGAAAAAGGTCGTGGTCAAAGGCCGGTCAGGCTTCACAGACTGTGGCGAAACCCGGGTTAACTCGCAACAAGGTGATGCTGTGTGTGTGGTGGGATTGGAAGGGCATTATTCATTATGAGCTGTTACCACCAGGCAGGACCATCGATTCTGAACTCTACTGCGAACAACTGATGAGATTAAAACAAGAAGTTGAGAGAAAGCGGCCGGAGTTAATCAACAGAAGGGGTGTGGTTTTTCATCATGATAACGCTAGACCTCACACATCTTTAGCCACTCAGCAAAAATTAAGAGAGTTTGGCTGGGATGTGTTAATGCATCCGCCGTATAGTCCTGACCTTGCACCTTCAGATTTCCACCTGTTTCGGTCTCTTCAGAATTCTTTAGGCAGTGTCAGGTTAACATCACGAGAGGACTGCCAAAACCACTTGTCGCGGTATTTTGAACAGAAGCCCCAAAGTTTTTATAGCAATGGGATCATGTCCCTGCCTACAAAATGGCAAAAAGTTATCGAACAAAATGGTACCTACATACTTTAGTTAAATGTAAATAAACTATATTAAAAAATGTTTTGAATTTTCTTAAAAAATGCGAAGAAACTTTTTCCCCAACCTATTATGTGGCGGAGACGCAGGGAGTGGTTTTTTTCTGTATAAAAATAAAAATCTGGACATCATCAAATTAAAACTCAATAGGCACGCAGATCGATGACGATATTCCAATAAAGGTATTTAGAGTAGTAGTATTTATGGTCTCAATATTATATATGGCAATCTATGTATACCTTTTGCATACCTATGAACAATATACATTATTATACGAAAAAAAAAAGCTTAGTAACTTATCAGTAACCTTAATTGTTTGTTTAATCATACAAAACGAGATGCGTAGTCCCAAAAACTTCTTAATAAAGATGTAATTTCTTGTAGCTTTGTTCTTTTCTCTGACTTACCAAAATTAAGTAAGTAATATAATTATCTCAGCGCATTATTGTCTGTAGAGATATTACAGAAGCGAAAAGCTGTTTAGGATGAAATTAAATTTGTAACAATTGCGAATTCAGATGATGGATTTATTTGTTATTCTAAATAATTATAATCGATAAGGTTTTAAATCTCCAACCTACTTCAGACAAGGATTAGAGTTTTCTTGCGAACATAGGTATACAACCAGGCCATTATTAACAATGTTATAAATTGTTTTGTATGATAGAAGTAATGTATCCCTTACATGCTAGTTTTACAAACTATTTTGCTCCTGCTTCACCATCATGAAACATTTTTTTTTATTTGTAACCAGACTTTTAGCAATTAAAAAAAAGTAAAGCAATATAAAACGAGAAAGCAGTAAATCGTATTCCAACGAAATCAATTGGAATACGGTACAGCCGTGTTAATATTCGCCGGCTCCTTCAGTCGTTGTTTGACTTTATAAATGTTGGATGATATTGTTTGCATTTGTATCGACCCGCCAGATATCCGTTTAATATGATAATCCGGATGCAAACACCGGCGGATTGCCCGGCTAAATTATTTATGCATCCTGGCCTGCGGGTGATGGCTTCACCGTTCAGTACGGGACAGTTTATTTATTCGGTCCAGTTAGGTAAAACTTAATCACGAGAAACATTAATGTTCGTGCTGTTAGCTCAGGCCATATTGTGTCAAAATAGGTTGGCGTGTATTATTATACTATTTTTACTTAGCCTTGTTGACTAACGTAGATTTTTAAATATTATTTGTATATGCTAACAAAATAGGACTAAATAGTCTTGAAAAACATTATTTTTTATTAGTATTATTATTATTAGGCTGGTCGTAGTGATATTTGGCACGCTTACATTAATTGCTTTGAAAGAGACAAGTGATTTTAACAGTGCTTAGTATGAGTTACGAGTATCTATGCTTTTGTGGTCAACAATACAGGCATATAATTATTGACATGTGCAACATTCTTGTAAACTTAAATCCTTACCTTGGTACAAAATCTGTCTTAACAATATGCGAGCAAGGGAATCTTTACCCTGGGCATTCCTGATACGTTGTCTACCCCAGGCACAAAGTTGGAAACTTTGCCTGGACTTTTCATCCGTTATGTTTCAGGGTCGGCAACGCGCGAGTAATACCTCTGGTGTCGCAAGCTTCTATAGGTTACAGTAACCGCTTACCAAAATGTGGGCCGTAAGCTTGTTTACTACGTTAGTTATTTAAAGAAAACTGCTGTTAGTTGCGCGTGAAAACATATATTCAAAATCTCCCTTTAAAACTAACCTTTGTTAGTAACTAGTGTAACTTGTAGGTAATTAAATAATACAATGCAATAACTGTATTTGTTCGAACATGGGTAAAGGTACAGACAGGTCTTACTATCGAATGTAGATCGGCCATGTTTTGCCGTTAAACTAGCATACACTTGTGTTTTAGAATAGCTTTATTGTTTTTGATACCTGAAACAAGTTTATTAAGAACTGCAAAAGTTATATGCAATATGTCTCTCTTAAAAGTAAATCTCTATTTTAAAATAACTTCGGTACACTTTCCAAATGCTGACTGCAGTAAAATATTTGGTACCTACGTTAAAAAAATATGAATGCCAAACTTGTCTTGAATATAAGACATAAAATTGCGGATGGATTGACGGACTGAAAGTCAACACACAGCCTAATCTATAACGCCAAAGCCTTCGAGGCCTATGTTCTAATTTAGTGTGGATTGGACGTATATTTAGGTACACTAAATACTGTCGTAATCCTCAATATGTCCGATTTCGAATAAACGTATTCTATTCCAATCCATTCTATTATATTCTGGCAATGCGCACGAAAATAAGAATTTTTGTAAAAAAAAAAGTAAAGTACCTACCTTCTAGTAGTACCACTAAAGGCATTACTTATAAAGATTGTTTAACATTTGTATAGTGTTTTCTTTTGTTTGCTTCTGTTAAATTTGAATAACACATATCAGAAAGAGACAGATATGTGTTCAGTTAATTAACTGTTTTAAAAAAATCTTTTTGAGTCAGCCTCTAAGACTTTTTATATACAATTTTATAACCTGACGTAAAAATATGACAGAGTATACCTAATATCTTAATAGGTAAAGAGATTACGTAAAGGGCTATAAGTGTACACGCTTGGCTGGGCAAACGAGTCCTTTCAGAGGGTTGCCAAAGATCTCAGCCTTTTTCCGATAAATGCCTCCTGATTTTTATCCGCCCTTTTGTGACAATAACTTCAAAGAAACAGATGGATTACAGAGTTCTGGTCTTGTCAACCCATCCGATAAAACATTACTATTATTTGATCATAGACAGATTCCTTTTGCCATAAATATAACATTCGCAGCTATTACCTACTTAGGTATTAAAGATGCTGAAACTGAGGATACCAGATGGAGATGGAACAGTTCTTAAATGACACCTACGAATATGAGGACGCAGTGTAGACTACCTACCGAAATCTACTTCCGTTTTTTGTGCATAAATAAAAACGAATTTGCATATTTTACTCGAAAACTATAAGTCACATATGTTTTCCTTTCAATCGATACCGACCTTTCTCTGGTGTTTATTAACTCCATGGTTCAAAAACCCACATCGAACTTGAAAATTATATTAGTACAACCTAGCTTCCTACCACGTATCATCATGATTGAATAAACGTTTTAGCAGTTGTTGTAGTACAATCAAGAATACATACAAACGTCGGATTGTCCAAAAAGATTCAGAAGTCTTCGCTTGCTCGATCAATAAACGCCTACAAAGAAAATCAGCAGCAAACGACGAGATTGATAAGATCTGGGCAAAGCTGGAAATATTGAGGTTGTTTACACAACCCTTCTCAACAGAAACCCTAAACTGTCTATCAGAGGAAATATATACTTATCTACGACTGATGTATGTATATTTGTGATATCTTTCTGAAGAACTCTTGGGATTTTCTTCGTAAAATATTTATATGATAAAGGACTTATTTCATTTGAAAACGTCGTATAAAGTTTTGTAGGGAACTGAAGACAAAATGGCGAAAATATATCTCGTTGTCAGTCTCTATGACGGCTAAGAAACCCACGACTCCGAGAGAATAGATTAATTGTGCAGATGGGGATTGCACAAATACTAAATGGTAGTAATAATTGACTGTCCAAACATGTTTAGTTCAAAACGCTCTGACTAATCTCCTGCTATTATAGAAGAGCATCGCTAAAACAGCCTTGTGTTTTAGAGAGAGCAAAGTGTATGCTTTGCTTTTTCAAAGGTAAAGGCTCTGGTTTTTCATAGCACAATGGGCTCAATGCCCTAAAACTTATACTAGAAGTTGAAAGTATTTGCAAATATTAAATTTATTGCGCGTCGCCCAATCGTACTTTTACTTTGATCGTAAAAAAAATACTACCAAAGCGACTCTGTACCTGGAGAAACAATACTCCGTTAGAGTTTGATAAATAAACACAAATAAGTAAAGTATGGATGACAGAAATATAGTTCTATGGTTTCATATTTTAAAATGTATTCAGTAAAATTAGTAAAAGTATGTACCTATGCAAATGTAATGTAATCCAAAACCTCGCTTAAGATTGCTAATAGGCCTCCCTATAGATAACTTTTATTAATTTCTGAGGATAGAAATGACCTAATTTGATCGTTGCCTAACCTAAAAAAACACTTTTTTACGCTTAATTAGTCAAATAACAAGGTATTTTCAGTAGATAGATAATTTTACAATATAATTTGATAGGCATCGAATTTATCCAGTAATCCTACAATCAGGCGTATTCACTGCGGAATATCATACGGGTAAACAATATCACAAATGTAGAGCACAAGATAAATCCAAATTTTACTCGCTATCATCTGAGCATGAATAAATGAAATCGACGATCTCGGTGGCGCGGCGGGGGAGTTGCTGACTGGGACGCAAGAGATGCGGATTCCATTCCCACTGCGGGACAAATGTTTATATGTTTTATAGATATTTGTTACAAGTTTGGACTAGTTGGGTGATAAAAAATAGCTCGTAGAACCGACCACCGCTGTGGCAAAAATATTCTCGAATGATCGTAAAGTCACCACGTATCGGACCCGGAAGGAGGTAGCCCTAGATCCTTCGTAGATATGTCCAGCTGTGGTCTTCTACAGGCTGTTAATGATGACAAGTAATACTAACCTGAAAGCTTTGCCTTTGTCCCTACCAAGGCAAAGCTTTTAGCTTATTTTATAATTTAAACTTTTAGAACACAGAACATTAAGTTTTAAGGTTAAAATTAACAAAATGCTTGATATTTCGCAAACGAATCTTTGGGATAGATAAGAGAAAAAATCACTAATTTTATGAATAGGGGGAATTGGATTTGATAACAATTGTTGGAGTGGTTAATATGTATACTCATGCCAAATTACAACTTTCTAGTACGTAAGAATCTCTGAACTAAGCCGCGGACAGACAGACAGAAGGACATGGCGAAACTATAAGGGTTCCTTGTTGACTACGGAACCCTAAAACGGTCTGTAAACTTTTTGTAATAAACAAATTGAACTTTAAATAATTGAGATAGGATAGGTACTTTTAATTAAGTAGTAGCAAATCTAAGCCTGCTCCATAAAAGTCGGTCGCGGCCCTGCAAGATAAACTTTTCGAAATTGAATTTATCCAGATTTACTGTCTAGTTTCGTTTCGCTCCGTGGAGTTTTTAGCACCTGACACGACTTACAAATTGTATTGGCAAGCTTTTCCCGTGCCAAAGCCAGCCTGGTGGAGACTTGAATTAATAATTATGCTCACGTAGCAAGGAACTTTTTATGCCTACGGGTGCGGTGTCACAGCCGCTGTAAGAGAAATTAGAAACAGTACGCTCCTGCAATTACAATTCTGATACAATTGAAAATATAACCTGTAAAATAACTAAGTGCCACATTACTAGATAGGTAACGTTATATGTTTCAATTGACGCATTGCCGTATTTTACCTGGCTTTAGTAAGAAACTGCGATAATACATTATAAGAGGCTTTCAGGCAACATAAATACTGGTATAGTCCTACTACGTCCTACGTAGTACTACGTTACTAGTCCTAAACGGGAAAGTTTGTGAGTATGTATGTTTGATACTCTTTCACGCAAAAACTACTGAACGGATTTTGATGAAACTTTAATATAGCTTATTCATCAGTATAACACATAGGCTACTTTTATCCGAGTACCACGCGGGCGAAGCCGTGGGCAGAGGCTAGTATAAAGTACATTTAAATTATGTTTTATTATATAACATTTGGTTCCATGATATTATTTTTATTTTTTGTTTGAGTTTTGTCGAGGCAAACATACAGACGGCCCACTTGATGGCAAGCGGTTACCGTCGCCTATTGCTATATGCAACACCTGAAAATTAATGATGCATTGCCAGCTCTGAAAAACACTTTTTGAAGCGGGCCATCTTTTAGTTCATTTGAAACCCCTAAGCAAGCACCTCGTATGTAACAAATTAAAAACAATAAATGATACGTTCACGTTTCACCACACTACTACAATTTGAATTAAGCTTTAAAAATGTTTCTGTTAAGACAGGATTGGGTTATGTTTTAATGTTTTAATAAAAAATATGCAGTCTGGATTATCAAAATCACATGGTGCTGAAGAAATAAGTGCTTACCCGTAGTACCATTGAGCTTGACCCATCTTGGTCCTACGGCTAATAGAAGCTTGATGTTCATTACCCGTAGTAGGTAATGCGTCAAATAAACAATTATTAATTACTAGCCTCTGCCCACGGCTTCGCCTGCGTGGTACCCAGATAAAAAGTAGCCTATGTGCTATTCTGATGTATATGCTATGTTTCTGTAAAGTTTCATCAAAATACGTTCAGTAGTTTTTGCGTGAAAGAGTAACAAACATCCATCCTCACAAACTTTCAAGTAGAACTCGTAGTAGGATGATCCCTTATTCATTCATTCATTATCTTAAACTCGATCCACTTCGGCAATAGTGAAATTACAGAATAACATAAATGACAAAAATTACAGAAAAACTCCATAGTACATAAAATAAAGTAGCTCCCCACTTATCGTATCTAAAGATATTTGTGTAAAATTCCTGGACAATTGCTCATTTTAGTCAACAAAATAATTAAGAGTTAACGTTATAATGAGATTCTTCAGAATTTTATATCGTAGAATGTCTTCAGCGTGTGCCAGAGGCTAGGTATGGTCAAGTGGCTCTTTCAAGTCGATCCTGGGTTCTTAATGCTGAGTTAGTTCAGTCAGGGTTACTACGTTTTATCCTATCTTACTAGTATTATAAACGCGAATGTTTGTGAGGATGGATGTATGTTACTCTTTCACGCAAAAACTACTGAACAAATTTTGATGAAACTGTACACTAATATAGCTTATACATCAAAACAACACATAGGCTATTTTTTATCCGGATACCACGCGGGCGAAGCCGTGGGCAGAGGCTAGTTTATTTATATTTTTCATACTTTCGCGATCAGTAAACATAATTATTGTACTAACGAGTAAATTGGTTAACATTGTAAGTATTTTCGCGAAGTTTTCTAATCTGAAAGAGAGTGTGGTTGAAACTAGTGCCATCATTTCACGGTGGTAACTGCGTATAATCCAGTCAACCCGTGACCATAGTTGTTGCAAAATGTCGGGAAAAAATAGAAAGGTAAACGCGATAAGAACATTGAAGAAGATATATTAACCTAATTATTCTTTAGAAAATAATAATTAATATATCTTCTTCAATGTTTGGAAACATATATATATATATATATAAAGACACCCAACACACACACATAGTCCTGACCTTACACTAGGATTCCCTGTGTCGTGGATATCATAAATGCGAGTACCGTGGCACCACAACACCCGGACCCGCAACATATATAAATACAAACGTTTGCCCCGTAGAGGGAATCGAACCAGCACCGCTTGCAACGCGGCCGGCTACTAGCCCGCCGCGCCATCGAGGTTGTCGTAACAATCATGTTACAAACACTTTGTATTTAACAGCTAAGTTCTCCAGATATTTAATATCCCTTACGCTGGAGTCTACTTGGAAATTTCACCTCACTTTTTGTGGTAGCCCTGCTTCGAGCATCGCGCTCCAGTTCGAATGTTCATCGACGTCTCGACGCTTCACCCTCGATTGGAAGCGTCTTCAATTCCAACTTTAACCGAGTTACTGACCTGGACAAGCTTTTGATAGTTGAACTATTAACGTGCCTGTGATTTCCGAAACGTTGGTATTTACGAGTGCCTAAGCACACCGAGGGAATTCTTCGTGAACAACTTTGTTGGAGATTGGATTTTCACGAACAAGTTTCTATTGTGAGCAATTCTGTATCGCTTCAAGTGGGTGGTATGCTTGAGTAAGTAGGATCAAGTTAACTAAGTAACAAGTACGAGTTTTGAAAGAAAACCAAAAAACATGTTCTACATCTAACTGTTTGATCAACCTGTCACGTGGAATACTGTGCCAAGTATAATATGTGTACAGTACTACGATTTAAATTAGATAATTTAAACGTTGCTTCTGCAGCGTTCGTATTTCCGAATTAGTGTGATTATGCAAACAATCTCCGGCGGTCCCGCGGCTTGTGACAGATCGTCGTCACCAGCGTGTCAATGAAGGCACGTGGTTCTAGTATTTGGAAGTATACATTCAGTCAAAAAAGTATCGGGAATGGATAATTTGTCTATGATTCCCAATTCAATTTTTTGTTTATTTTTTTGCTGTTTGATTGGCACAACTGTTTTCCATTTTGGAGCGGATTTTGAGTTGCATCTGTTGTTTATATTTATTATAGTGCTGTTTTTAGTTAGATCATATCTAGTGTGTACTGCGAATTTAACAAAGAGTTTATCTTAAATTTTGCATCGCCAACGGAATTTCGTGTTCGGAGTCACTGAAAATGTTACAGAAGGCTTACGGTGAATCGACTTTATCAGAAACACGTGCTTATGAGTGGTACAAAACGTTTAAAAGCGGTCGAGATGTGATAGAAGATTTGCCTCGCTCTGGTAGGCCATCAACATCTTCAACTGAAGTTAACGTCGCAAAAGTGAAGGAATTAGTGCCTGAAAATCCTCATTCAAATTTGAGAGAGATAGCCGCTGAACTTTCTGTGTCTCACGAGTCGATCCGCACCATTTTAAATAATCACTTGGGTATGAAACATGTTGCTGCTCGGCTAGTCCCGAAAGACCTGAATTTTCTCCAAAAACTCAATCGCATAGGAGTCGCTGAGGACATGCTATGCTTTAAAAAATGCTTTGATGATTGGACTATTCGTTGGCGTAAGTGTATCGTTTCTGAAGGAGCATACTTTGAAGGCGATAAAATAAATTTAGATGAATAACTAACATTTTGTGTATTATTGATCTTGGAAATTTTGAAATTATAATTGCAGTCAGCATCATCTAGCCCCAAAGTAAGCAAAGCTTGTGTTATGGGACCTACATGACTGATATACTGCTTTGATATATTTTGTTTGTAAAAACATTCATATTATACATAGAAAACACCTAGACTTGAGACAAATAATTGTAGATCAAACAAATATTTTAACGGGAATCGAATCCGCAACCTTCTGCGACTCAGGCGGGTTTTCGCCCACTGCGCCACAGATATCGTCTCGAGCAGTTAACACCCCCAGTTGTCACATTTCTTTGTATCGCTTTTTTTGTCAATTTGCAGTGAGAATTATAGTTACGATTATTGTATGCCCTTTTAGGTACTAATGAACTTTTTTATATTATTTGTTATTTTGGTGTCATAAGTAACTAAACTTTCAAACAATTTGTAACACTTATTTTATTATCCGAATTATTCACTATAACACTATAATAATTTCACAATAACACTATAAAAAATATACATAATTGTTGCAACAGCTCTAGGATAAATATTACTTTTGGGCGTTTATATTTCCGATGATAGGCGGTATTTGTCGAAGTATCTATCTAGTTTAAATCGTAGTACTGTACGTGCCTTTACTTGGTCTACTTTTCGTGGATCGTCGTATTGAGTATGCCCAGATCTGAGGAGGTTCATCATAGAGATTTAGGTTACAATTACGACGAGCGTGTTTTTTTTTTATTTGCTTTTTTATCTCAACTTCAAATACTATAACAAGAGGTCTGATAACTTAGCTTCGGTCACGGCACATTGCTAATTTGCAGGTAAAGTAGTTAAGTTAACTGCAGCTAAAATAAGTAAAAGGTAGCAGACTAACTTAAGATGGAACCAAATAAGAGGATAGTGTTTGTTTATTTGGTGACATGAACACTAAAAAGTTGGAGAAAACTACAGTAAATCAAGCAAGCTCAGGATGCGTTATCGCGATACGATTTCTATTTCTAAATTACAAGAAGTCCGTCTAGCAGTGAGCTTCTAAATTATAGCACATCTCATATTCCAACTTAAATATTAAATTTATTTTCTTTCCCAATTGAAATTGTGCTTAAATATCTTGGTAAATATTTACCGTTTTTACGAATTAATTTAGTTCAAGAGCCTAATTGTGCACCCCGAACTGATGCCCCAAATGTCACAAATTTTCCTAATGCTTCTTTGAAATTGTGAAGAACTAGGTAGGTACTAGCAATTCCGATTGGGACACAAGACTAATGGTGTGCGCCCATTAAGTGTGTCACAGCGTCCGTCGGAGAGATAGCAGACGTTGAGTCGATTGATTAATTCTACGACACGAACGGACGCCTTTCATTTGTGCTTCCCATCCTTCGACAGATTCCATATTTATATAGAAAGCAGGGTGCAGTGCTTATCAGTGTTACCGGTATGAACTTTTGTATACATACATACATAAAGTCACGCAAGTTTATCGGAGGGGTAGGTAGAGACCACGGATTTTCACTTGCTATAATTCTAGCATACCCCTTTCGTTTCATTCATCCAAATCACATTGTTCATACAAACTCGTTGGTAAAGATCCACTTAACTTGGCCTTTCTCCAAGAGTAATGTAAATAACTTTTAATACTTGGCAAAGCGTAATTCCCCAAATGAATTAGACTTTTACCAAAATGTCTAATTCACGCACAGAATGTTTAAATATTCTACTAGTTTTTTAATTTGCACGAAAATAAATTATTTTATCCAAAATATTATGTATTATAGTTATTGCAAATGCAATGAACGCTTGTTCCTGAAATCGTTTAACCACGAAAGTGCTCGGTTTATTGAAACATAAAATTTTCCGGGAAAATAAAAAAAAACACCATAGACTTCGATACAATAAAGTAGGTACCTATACTTTATTTCTGAGTTTTTTCTTTGTAATAGTACTAGATGTATAAAAGTTTAGTGATAGTTATAATAAATTGTGAGAACTTATGCATATTATTTTCTTAATTATTTGATTTACATTGGGTTCATTTCGGTTTTGCTTTTGCCGGCCACGGCATTCCACGCTTCGCTCGGCTTCTGTTTTATCTTTTATTTTCAGGGATTTATTTTATTATCTTTCATTTTGTTTTGTCAAGTCTGTACTGTTCTGCATCTTTAACAGTATAGTCTAGACTGTTTAATATGTGTATTTCAAACAAAGATTTATCTAAGTGGTTGTATTAACGTTTCTTTTAATAAATGTATTAACTTTCCTTCCATTTAGTTCCAAAAACTATGTTTTATTCTTTTTATTTTTATTTTACTTGTATGATCGAAGTTCTAGAAGTCCGAAGGCCTTCTTTATTAACACTTACAAATGGTAGAATGAAGTGGCATGTACAAATGCGAGCTTAACGCTAAAAATAGTGTTCTTCTGGAAAACCTTGAGCATCGTTTGGTAACTTATATCTAATACAAGAGCAAACTTCATAATAGAGAGCGTCGCGACGTCTTCTAAATCACCTTCCCCACCATTTTATCTTTGCAATAACAAACGTCTCGCCGCAAACACCCAAAAGAAACTAATAAAAACAGACCGAAAGTTGCCTAGATACCGTAGCACCTCCCGTTTTTCATGATAATTCCCATCCAAGTTTTCCTTTATCAACTTTTTTATTTTTCTCAATTTAATATCATGCAAAATGAAGGCCCGGCTCGCCAGAATGGTCGGCCGCTCATTGCATCCGACCGTAAATCCCCTACCGTTGTATTTGCGCTCACCACAGACATCGAACAAAATATCAACTTACCTGATATTGTAGATAAGTTGATTGTTACTTGCCCTAGGATTTTCATAACGTTTTTTATTAATATCGGTTTAATTTTTGTACGTACAAAAGACAAATAGTAAAATAATAATTAAAAGTGATCATAAGTATCATATTAAAATCTGGATTTAAAATACGACAACAAGATTTTTAACCATGTCATATCCCAATGCACTAGCATTTCTTGGCGATCATTGTCGTTCTGTACGTTTTTCAATAAGAAGAAATAAAAAAAACTTTTATAAAACAAGCTTTTTCGTATTCTTCTCGGTAAATCCTTTCATTTGATACCCTTAACATGGGGGTGCATAAAAAATAATTGGTCCGCCATCTTTGGAAGTCCGCCATATTGGATTAATAATTATATCACTTTGCTAACCATGCAATGTCATCCAAACCAAACGTGTATGCAAAATTCCAGCTCAATCGGTTGAGGATAACTGGTTTAAAATTCGGTTACAAGATTTGATCCACACAGACTAACAAGGCAAGTTAAATAATATCTTGAAACTCTGGATTTTTTACTGTAATACATAGCTATTTTATTTTCTCGCAATTGAATTTAATTGGGACTAAAAACCATTCGTACTCGATTCTCTCGCCTACCTCGCTGTCACTCGGAAGGCATCTCGTATACAATGGCCCGTTTAGTCCTTTGTTGAACAATCTACTATTATTCAATAATCATGCGTTTGAAATTTGTTGGGGGCACTGATGCAGTTGTACGTTATGTACTCAATTATAATTTCTAAACAAGAAATATCATACTCTGTTTTCGGTCGACTAAACTTTGACATCTACCTTTTTTTTCCTACCTTCAAGTTTGTTTAGTACGAATATAAAGCTTCTGGGATAAAACACTTGCTTTTGACTTATTTTGAAATAGGTATATTGGAAATATGTAACTATCGGAAACACATACATCTCTGTACCTGCCATTCTCGCGATGTTTTCCCAGAGCATCGATCACAATCTATCTAAAAGCTCGCTGTCAGAACGATACCGGACGAATAGTATCGCTTCTTGCCATCGTCTTCGTCCCAAGTGACAATCGTTCAATGCGGTGAGATTTTATTGTCCTACCTTGAAAGCGAAACGTTACAATAGAGATGTTCCTACAAGATACAGGTGATAAGGTTTTCAGCGGGCGGCTCAAACTAGAACGCTACACAACGGTTTTAGGAAATGACAGCTTTAACATT
The DNA here is from genome assembly GCA_961405105.1 of Perizoma affinitatum. Classification (NCBI taxonomy): domain Eukaryota; kingdom Metazoa; phylum Arthropoda; class Insecta; order Lepidoptera; family Geometridae; genus Perizoma; species Perizoma affinitatum. Next base: position 6,800,630 of record OY560199.1, read on the forward strand.
GGATAGATTGATATCTCTTTGAAAGCCTGCTGAAATATTGAGAAGTAATAATAAAAAAAATGACATTGAGTCAGTCCTCACCACAGACATTGTGTCAGTTGTTTCGAGACCGAGAACTTCTCCTTTTCTAAGCTCCTACATGCTACGACTGCCAACATGATTGCCATAGGTGTGGTGGGGCGCGTCTTCGTGGAAAGCACGAACGTATTTCATTATTTGGCCGAAAGTGTTACTTCTTACTTTGACTAGTTACTATTTTTTTTTTAAACAGGCACATAAGTAGTACCGCACCCATGCTAGGATTACTTGTCGTGGGTCAAGAACTACTAGTACTGTGGTACCACATCATCTAGACCAGACGATGACTTAAATGGTTGATAATGAGCTTAAAGTATTGACTAAATCAGATAAACACCTCAAAAATGGATATGCTTTCTTACAACAGTGTATAAATAAAATCATCATCATCATCTTCGCCATGGCACTACGATAAAAGAGACAAAAATAGGAATAATGGAATAGGAATAATAATTTACTTGTAAACTATAGTTCCCATAATACAAGCTCTGCTTAGTTTGAGGCTAGATGACGCTGTGTGAAAATTTCCAGCATTATTTATTATTATTATTATAAATAAATAGAATTATATGGTTACAACAGGAGGAAGCTAAGTAACTTACCAGCCATTAGCTGCCAATGAACTAACATCCTTAGATCGAACGTTTTACTGTTGGACCTACTCAAGAACAGTATCTACACTCCTAGCAAGTACGAATAGGAGCCTTTGAGTGCCAGCTTTAAGTTAGGACAGCATAAATTAATCCAAACAAAAAACAAAACAAACACGCCCACGACTGTATTCCGCATGATGAGACATACCCCGTGCGTAGATCTTTAAGAATACCAAGTAGGAGATAGTCAGAGACACAACCAAACATTAGTTTGTAACATGCCCCCGTTTTGCAGGTAATTAAGATTTCACGTGACAGGTTTTAAGACAATTGCCGCTTATTGGAACACTGCTTTTACCGTCGGTTAGTGTTCCTCAACCGTGTTGGCCTAGTGGGCGATACTCCGACTTCCCGAGGACTTCTCCGAGGTCGTGAGTTCGAACCCGGTCGTGCACCGATTGATTTTTCCACTAGAAACAATTATGTACGCATTACCACGTGCTCAAAACGGTGAAGGAAAACATCGTGAGGAAACCAGCATGCCCTAGAACCAAAAATTCGAAGGCATGTGCCAACAGTTAGTGTTCCAATAAGCGGCGATGTTCTTGCAAACTGTCACTAGGAATGCTAACTTGCAAAACGCGGGCATCTACCAAATGTAATGTTTGAACGTGCCTCTGACGACCCCCTACTTTATATACCCAAAAATCTACTCACTGAGTATGTATCTAAGGATATCTATCATGGGGAAGACAGTCGTGAGCGTGTTTGTGTTGTTGTTTTATAAGTGTTCTTTAGAATTTTTATCTCCAGGACATGTCGGTTTCCTCATTTATTTATAAGTGAATGGAGCCGAAATAGCAGTATGTAAGTATGCTTACGTATGGACACTGAAGAATTTTCACTCTCGCATAGTTTACCAACAGAAGCTGGACGAATACATAACGATGGTCACAAATACCAACAAGTTCCCGACGATAGATTACAGTTCTTGTTCTTGTGTTCTCGCCTGGAGAAGATTAATTCAGATTCCCCGACCGAGGGACTAATAACAATTTAAATGGGCCCATTATTCTAATGTTATGAAATGAAGCGAGAGCTTCGGCCTTGCTTCTAGGCTCGAGTTTCAGTATTAATAATGTTAAGTACGCGTCAAGATTTTGTAAATGTTTCGATACTACAAAAACTTAGAGATAGATGAAGCTTCAATTTTCATTTAATATTATGTAAGATGTTTTACAAATGCTGAGTCGGTGACATACATACTGCAGCTAAATAAAATGCAAAGGAATGCACTTGAAAACGAAAACAGCTGAAAGTATAAAAATAACGCTACTAATCACGTATTCACATTCTTGGATTGTCGAATTCCAATAATTACAACAGATAATTAAAACTCCATGTATAAAATTCAATTCCGTCAATAAATAACGCAATTTTATACGGCTCGCTCGAGTTATGTATAATTCGACATAAGTCATCGAGTCTTCCTCCAAACAAAAACGAAAAGTCCATTACTGACGAGGACCAATAAAATAAAAAAAATAAAGCGTAGTACTTAGCAACCGTCTGACAAAAAATACTAAAATATTTTACAAGCAGACGCAATAAAATTGTACGTAGAACTTATATCAAGCGATCAATAAAATAAAACGCAAAAGTGTGTAGTCGTTTTACAATCCGTTTGCAAATTAGAGACTACGATTGAGCCTACAAATCCGCACGACGCGGCTTTATTTCGTGCCGTCCGTCGGCGTCGCACCAATCACAGCAATTAACTGACAATAAAAAGAAAGGTTTGATCAGCCGGTGTTGCCACCAGTGGAATGTGGCTTTATTTGGTTTTAATCGTCTGAAAAACAATGGAGAAAATAATGTTTAGGACACAATTGGGATGATAAGGAGAGATACGGCACTAGCATCTGTCACGTGGAATGCCAAACATATATTTTTTAATTACCTCTAACCTCTAGCCTATATTTAGTAACCTGATTGTATTGCATACTCCATACTAAGTGTGGATTTATTGAGGATTATTAGTCGTAAACATGTTTTCTGTTTTAAAGAAGCAATAAAATATACTTACATTTATATTTTAAATCATGTTACTTTTTACTACGTTATTGATGATAATTGATGACAAATATTTTTTGCTGGTAGTCATAGAATAGATATCCAAGGCTTACCTGAAAGCTATTCCGAAGGCTAAATCAAGGCAAAATTACAAAGATGGCAACACTACAAGCCACCCTGTCAAGAGAGATAAAGGGTGAAAGTGGGTGGGAAACCGACTTCTAATTGTTTGGTAGAACGGTGGCAAAACACACAGTGCTCGACTATGCAAGACTTGGTTTGATTACAGGAGAAGATGTGATTATAATCTTACTAAGTTTCCTGATTGTTTGGTTAACTACATTTTCTGTCGCTCATACTTCACCAATGTAAAATTAATATATTGAGTCGATTAAACATGTAAACTCAACATTTTGGGATCTCTTACGCTTGGTAGTGATCTGGATCAGTTGAGTTATCTATAGATAATTTTCAACGATATTCACAGCTGCGGTGGTTATAAAAAAACAAACACGCTCACGACTTTTTTGGTCCCCATGATAGTCATCTTCATATCTCTACTCAGTACGTATTATCTTTAAGGTACCAAGTAGAGGGTATTATTGTAGGTATATTTTCCCTAAGTAACACATAAACTACATTGGTATTTCGATATGACCCAAATGAATAGCTAAAGTTAAAATAGGAAGTTATATTTTTATTTTGTTTTCAAAGGCCTACTGTATCACCTATTTATGCCCGAAAACATTACGTTCGCAGAGAGATGCCTACTAATTTTGCAATCTAACCTTATTCTGTCTTCTCTCTCATTCGGAGGGATAATCTGAATCCTATGAATATGAAATCAGAGCAGCAAGCATGGAGACTATGAAAACAAAATAGATTCTAATTTATATTCTATGTTAGTAAACAAAACAGGCAAATAAGCAGTAAAAATTATTGTAACGTGGGCTTTTAGTTTTGCTATCAATATTATAATTGACATTATGCAATTTTTGTTTACTATTGCATCCAAGTTTATGATATGATAAGTGTTCGGTAGAAATATGATAATGTAAAGAACACCACTTCAAATATGAGAGTAAAAATCATCGTTCTGTTTTACTATACCCCTCCTGAATCATTACGCGTCCTGAATCATGAACGTATTTCCTCCGCTAGAAATAAACAATAGTGCGCTTACGGCCCCACCCCATAACGGGCGTTACGTTGCTCTTTTTCCCCTAAGAGCCTTCCCTAAGGAGGGTTTTAATATAAACAACGAGGCTAATGATGTTAACGACTACAGACTAAACATTTAGATCAGACTTCAAAATAAAAACAAAATGAAATGGAAACATTTATCGAAAAATCAGAATCAGAATTTGAGTCTCATAGGATTTGTTGCATAAGGACAGCCTTATATTGATTAAAAATAACTGAACTGAACCATTTGTGAAACAACATTTATTACGAAACATTGCAAAAATCAGTATTGAAGCCAACCTGGACATACACGTAGTTCGGTTCAAATGAAGTAAAAACTCTGAATACGCTTAAAATGTTTGCTTACGGGATAGAGTAGCTTTCACGTTATTTAGTCAGATGATAAGCCTTTAGTTTACTACCTTTACCTTTGATATGCTGTTTTGTTCGCTTATTTGATTGCATATATATTTTTGTCTTGTATAAAATCTAGTGAAAAAGTTTTATTTTCTGTAACGTAAATAGTTTGATGGTAAGAAAATGCTTTATTGCACAAGATTAATATTGCGCAAGGTGTATAGAATAACTAATTAAGTAAAAACTTTAAAAAAGTAGCAGAAAAATAACCATATTTTTAATACAAAGAATAACAATATAATTTTTAATTAAAAGTATTCTTAGCCAATGATATCCAAATAGTTGAATAAGCCACCACACCTTGGCTTGGTATTTTAATGATCCCTCATTAAACTTTAGTGTTCCAAAGTATCAATAATAACGTTTTACCTATTTGCTAAAAATATATAACCTATATTTCATCGATGACAGCTAGCGTCTGCCAGCAACCACAAGTCTTTCAATGTTAATCGTCTCCCTTCAAACGGGAGATGTAGGAAAATTTAATTGAACACTCTTCTTCACATAATACTACACAGATTTGAAACTCCCATCCGAAAATGAGACATATCACGTGACTTTTTATACCTGGCCACTGTCGATAAAAAATATGAAACAAACGCGTCGTAATCACAACATGCATGCTTGTCTACGTAAAAGACGCCGATGTATGTCTGAGTGAATTAGAAATGTTCATTAGAAATGTGAATTTGACACTATTCATTGATGACGATAAGTCATTTGACTTTTGCGCGCTCCGTTATCTACTCTCGGGGTGGTCAGTGGCACGGCCGGTGATTTCAATATGTAAACAATCTTATCGAAAATTATGTTACGCAGCACGTATGACCCTACGCATGAAATTTAAAAATATCACATTAGTATAAAAGAGTGTCATATCTTTGTTTACATAAATTATTTAGGTAAACTAGCGCTTTTATCAAAAAATAAAAACATAACTAATCATATCGGCGAGTATCAAATCGTTATTTTGTTTAAATTTTCTACAAGGATCTTAGATCTGAGGATGCCTATCGCGGGGATTACAGTCATGAGCGTGTTAGTTTCTATGATTTAATTTTGATTGGTTGAATTTTGGTTATTGCGACAGAAGCGCATAACGATTAAATACTGTGCTCGCAAGACATATTCGTATTACCGAAGTACCTACCGCTTATTACTAATGCGGGATTGAGATGCAAGTGTTAGGCAAGATAAAACTTATTTTATTTACCAGTAGTCCACAAAGGAGTTTCATATCCATAGGTTATTTAGTGTAAATAACCTATGCTCCTAACAACATTCACTATTAATTGAAGGAGAAGATACATGCAAGCACTCAAGTGCGAATGTTTTCATTTACATATTAAATAGCTATCATTAGTTTATTGTGTTGACATGTTGGTTACAGAGAGTAAATAACTATACATGATGGTTCAATCCTCATTGTTAAAAAGAATCAGAGGTATACTGAACTGGTCTCTGATATACCAAAACTTAGTTTCAAGCTACAGCAACGGAGTTCCCAATCATTACTTTACTTTAATTATAGGAAAATTAATTAATTTTGTATTTACGTGCCATTGACGTTAAAGGACCTGTTCCAAATGTCTAAATTAATTAATTTTGAGAAGTTTGCTATAAATGTAGTATTATTAATTAAATTATGAAGCTTTTAATAAGTTTTGTAAAGTGCTCAAGTTTTTCCCGTTAAATGTACTTCATTTCTCATTTTCTGATTTTGGTAGGTAATATTTAACTCCTTGACAATATTTATGTTTATAACATAAGTTATTGGCGTTTTGGTCAAACGAAAGTGAAATTCCCATCACTATTTCATATGTCTCTTTATACGATAAAGATATATTAACCAGGTAAATCCATTAATCCTACTTGCACATAATTTTAACACTGATTCTGGAGAATAGTCACATAATCAAACGCAAAGCCCCTTATAACACTTTATATTAATTTGATTACTGATCGGGAATGTTTGAAAACTACAAAAGTCGCATATATTATACTGACACAGCTATGTTTCTTTTAAACTGTGATACTATGTCGCGACGTCGTCATAAGGCAAGGCAACGTTGAGCTACTACTTATACCATAGCACTTGGCTACGTAGGTATGTCCTCCATCTTTGCGAAAATTACATAGGTACATAACAATGACAAGTCTACGAGTCTGTTTATAATAGTTATATTCTTGAGATTTATCTTAATTCTAACATCGAACTAACTCGAAAAACTCTTTCACATCGACCTTACTACGTATCTACAACGAAATGAAATGAAATAATTTATGAATAACTCACGTTATTAATTAACATGATTAAAGTGAGTTCATTAATTAATCATTTATACATATTAATAGTTTTAGCTTTCGGGTAACAAGTAAAACTCGTTGAGGTACGTGTTCTAGTAACCACTTTTTAAATCTTAGTTTAAACGTCCCGGTGGTAGGTGCATAACGGAGCTTGTATGCTGGTGTCACAAGGTGGTCTTTGTGAATGTTATTCCGCCTGGCTCGTGTTGGATTCATACCCTTGCGCTTGAAAGAAGTAAGCTTCTGAGTATACAGGAGCTATTTAGAAGATGTACTCACATGGTAGTGGAAGGACCTTGACTTCTTTAAACAGGTCACGGCAGAACAAGTCACGTAGAAGCCCAAAAATTACGTAAGTAAAATACGTATAGTTTAGGCGTAGTCTGTGTGTGTTATTTTAATGTAATTGATCAATGCTCCTCCATCTTTGCAACAGTCACATACTAACATAAAGTTGACTAGCTTCCTCCTCGTAATTCGACCAATTGTACCAACTAGAAAAAACTATTTCGCATTGCCTTTACTTCGTCTATACATTGTAAGTACAGTAGGTGGTATAGGCGTTGTCCATTAATTGTGTGATTTTTTAATGTATTTGTTCAATGCTCTGTTAAACTAATGGACAGCGTTCACCACTGGTTTGATAAGCCGGGCTTTATTAATGAAACAGAGTGCACGTTTGCACGTTAATCTCTGTCTAGCGCACGGATCTGCTAAATGGACCTTGAAAGGTTTGAACGCGTTCACATTTTGCAGATGGAGATAAGAGGCATAAGAGGTTATAAAATATTTTTAATGCGTTTAAGTACCAACGCAAGTAAATCTTTCAAAGGTTTTATATCGTTTAATTTTACAACACATTCATCGATAAATCATCGATTTTTAAGTATCTTTACCACCTTTGTAAGTTAAAATTGAAGGAAAACTACAAAGTTGTAAATACAGCTACTCACAACTTGTAACTTTTTTAAAAAATAAATAAACTGACTGTTTAAAAATGGAAAAATAAAACCACCTACGTTTCCTCCGTCGTTCTATTACAGTACTACCAAGTGACTTGTGGTGATAAACTTAACTAAAAACCATCCTTGAAGTCAAAGAAATAGATTATAAAAAAACACATTTCAATCGAATAAGCCGTTTCGGAAATAAACACACAATCATAAAAACATACTAACGTACAGACATTCAAACGTACAAACATACTTAAACACATTCAAACATAAATAAACAAACAAACTTTTATGGCAAACGCATAAACGGGCCCCTTACGTCGCGGGTAAAACTGGTTCAAAAAAAAGAGTAGGTCCTCAATGAAGGCGATGTACTTTTATTATGTCGAATTTATGTCTAAGAATATTATAGTCCATTTAAGAACAGCAAATTTATTTTAACAAAATAAATTAGGGTAAGTATTTACTCCATTATAATCACTCCATAACTTTATCGGCTCGATAAAAGTTGTCCGCCTCTAACCTTAGTTTAATGTTAGAAAAGGACAGAGATTGAGTTATCAAGACAATTAAGTTAGGGAGTGATTATGAGAGGGTAAGTTTTTGATGTGCCTTCAGAATCAGAAACGTGCCAGTTAACCTCACCTAGTATAGTAATATAATATCTGTGACTTCGCTATGATCGATTATAATTATAAAAGCTTATTAGACTTCCCCAAGCCCCAACTGAAAACAAGTTACCCAAAGTTGTAACCGCAATTTATTAAAGTTAGTGAACCCGTGCTTTCATCAGATATTTTGTCAACCGGTCACTGGGCATGATTGCAATTAAATCTGATTTCAGTATAATTTATTCGTCGAGTTGTTAATCCCATGCGGCCCGCTCGTAAGCCAAGACTGAACCATAGATTAAATAATAACTGTAGGAGAGTAGCTTCTCTTGGCTACAATGGCTGAAGTGAAGACGATGATGATAATTAGCTTAGTCGAGCGGTCTATGATAGATAGATAAATTATTAATTTGACATATGGAGAACACGGTTAGTATTGTGATCTCCATTTGCAAAGGGGAAGATCTTCCACCGGGCTGACTTACACTTGCCCGGGGTCCTAGGACCGACAGTTGTTTGTCGGAGGTATTTTATATTTTAATGTTGAGTGAACACTTCGCTTGCGCAGTCTAGATACTTCTATGTATCATTTATTGACCACTTTGTATTGACTGTGGTAGCTCTTCGTTGATGCGATGTAACTTAAATCAGTCATGTGGCGAGAGATGTCGCTACACATACATACATTTACGCAACTTATATATCGATATAATGTATCAATATATCACTCAAGATGATTTATATTAATGACTGTACATAATTTATACTAAAATATGCCACAGAATGCAAAATAAAAAATATAAACATTACGGTTGTAACGGGAAAAAATTGTTTCAACAGGGGTACAAAAAGGAATAGCCGGAATAATAGCATAGTACTGTCTCCAAACAACCAAAAATCTACCAAAATCTTTGTGATGTACTTTTCGCAAAAGTTACTTGAAACACGGTAACCAAAATAACGGATTTGGTACAGCGAAGTGGAAAACTTTGTCGTCACCCAAATATTTTATTGTGAAAGTTTGACTTGTGTCGCTGCCACTGCAGCCTACGAGCAAACACTTCAAAAACTTTCTTCTTAAACTTCCGTAACAATGGTAAGACTTTAAATTGCTTCATTCTGCCTACGAATGCCGATGTCTCATTAAAGTAATCTTTGCTGTTTAATTAAACATAAACTTGCTACAATTGATATTACATTTTAAAAGAAATCCATTAGAAACGAGTTTCAAATATCCACTAGTTCTTTCTAAAAGAAACTAGAATATTTTATTCCATCTCCAAATCAAAAACTATAAATAAATGTTAACGCTATTAATTTAGATTATCTATCCTTTACATAATATTTTTCATTATTTATTGAATGAAAAAAATATTCATACACGGTAAATTCATTGGTGACCGGGTTCGAACCCATGACTTCCGGATCAGAAGTTGGAGTACCGTTCACTAGGCTAACACTAGTCTTTTAAAATTAAAATGTGATAATAAATTTATTAACATGTATTAATTTATAACGTCTATTTTAGTACGAAGGTACCTTATATGTACTTATAGTCATAAAAATGGACCTTTTATAGATAGACGTATGAAATTACAATGGCAGACAGCAGCTAAATTGATAGCTAGCTGTTTCATCTGTATTTCTTGTATATACCTACTTGTACATAGTTGTATGAATAAATTATAACACTTAGCTCTGAAATTACAATTAATATAAGTAGTAATTATAGATAAATTATTTGGTAAATCCCATTCTTATTAAATGTTAACAGTGTAATAGAACAGACAACATTCATTTGTCGGAAACCAAAAGGAGACCTATACAAGAAAAGTAATATGTTCTTATTCTGCCTATCTGTACACCAACAGACAGATAGATGTTGGTGGACAGCTAGGCAGAAGAAGAACGTATCAACCGACTAACTGTGATGATTACAATGCCACTGTACATCATATATTTTACTATATAAACTGCCCTATAGTATATAGTGATCATCCGAAAAACAGATACATTGGAAAATTAAATACAATTTTATAAATTCACCTGTTTATTTCAAGAAAACTTGTTCACTTCACGAGAAACAACCCTTTCCTGTATTGGGGGCGTCATACATCTTGCAAAATACGCGAAGAAAAACATAACTCCTTTGGCACTCGGGCAAAAATAACTAAATGTCCTTGTATCCTGTCGTTTGTCTTTTGAGTATACGCCTACCAGGAAGAGTATCCCTTGATCGTTAAGTGTGGTTGTTAGATGGCATTTTTGGGAATTTTCCGAGGAAACTCAGTCGAGCCTTTACGAACATATTATAGGGGTACTTAAACATATTACGGTTTGTGTCATTAACTTATCTTCTCTAGTTTTTTCCTGGTACTCATTTAAAAAGACTGTATTTTAATGTTTTGATTTTTAATAGGTGATAGATAATTTGAACTTATATGGTTTTATTGAGAGATCTATCACAAAATATTAGGTCGTACCAAACATCAAGATAATAATTGTTATACACAAGCAGCTTTTAAACGAAAAACAACACCACAAAAGCTTGAAACTATAGGTATGTAATTAAATTAAAATAGTATATACAATTTGTGGTTGAACAATCACGAAAACGATGTCAACCCCCGGCAATCGCCGTAATCAAAACTTGCAATCAAATAAATTAAATTCTACAAATTGCTTTTCCCAATTCACCTCATATGTGAACGAAATGTATATGTAAATGTAAATGTATTATTAACATGCTGTGGGTTAAAAACTGCATTGCCCGAGCACAGCAATTTTGTATTCGTCATTCTTAGATTTGTACAATTTAATCGCATAGATAGATAAATAAATAAGTTCTTTATTACACACCAAATAAAAAAAAACAAGAAAACCTTTGGATGGCCAAGATAAAATTGCAAATAGACAGTGATTTGATAGCAGTTTGGTTTTTAAGCTGTAATTCTATTTCTTTTATAATGATTTGATTTCTTTTAATTTTGATTCGTTTTTGGAGTTGAGTCCCATCAGTTGGATCTTAATTTCTTTGTAACGAGCGATCGTTATTTTTTTTAATAACCTCTTTAATTAAACGAGGGCTTTGTTATGCGAACTTTGAAATCGAATTAAATTACAAACAATCATTACAGAAACTGCTAAGTTTATGCAAATTGGTTATCACGTGGCGTGATAGCTGTTATCTCAGCACCGGAGTATCATTACGGAGATCATAAACAAATCCTGAACAAAGTTTTGAATTAATGTATATGAATAGTTGAAATAAAATTCAAAAATTCGTTACGTCTACGTCTAATTTTTCACATTATTTGCCCCCTTTGGATTTATTGGACCCTAAAGGTTGAATAACTAAAACTTTTATGTTCATTTTTAAGTAAAGGTCGACTAATAAAAACTTTGATGTTTATATTCAGTTTTAAGTAAACCAAACGATTCAGTCTACTTGAAACTAAGTTACTCGAATAAATTTTCAGCTTGAATAATGGCTGAATCGAAATCAAGTACGAATAGGTATTCCCAGTATAGAGTACTCATTATCATACTGTGGTATCATAAATAATTGGTGCACTTATAAGTTCGCTGAATGAATCAACAAAGCCCTCTTTAGCGAGCAATCAAACGCAGCGGTGGATCTACGTCGCGTAGCAATGAGTTGCTACGGCCTGGCCGAGCCGCGACTATCAAACAAACGCTATTTTCATAGCTTTCCTTTTGTTATCCGCACATGAGAACCATTCTCTCCGATACTCTGCGTTTTGCATTTCTCTTTTTCGACTAACGAATCGAATGTTTCAGCGATATTTCAATGTCTATTTCGATTTTTGGCGTAAATTACGATCGGCCGGCTACGAGCCTGATCTATGTTGCAATTACTTTGAGCACAAAGACTAGTGCTAGGATTGTATTTTAGGGTTTGAATTGAATCAAAAATGGCAATTATTACGCTTTCTCGTCGAGAATTGAGAACTTTTTAATTATAGAAAATAGTTTCAATATCAAGCCTTAAAGTATCTACATTACCCTAAGAGCGATCACAAAAATGTAAGGTAAAAAAATAATCCAGTTAAAGTTTAGATAATATTTCACCAACAATCTCCAAGTCCCAAAAGATACTTCGTATCTGAATTCGGAGTAAACGAAACGAATATCATTACAATTCCCATAGCAAGATTCAGCGTAATTCTCCGGTTACCACGCGAGCTCACGAGCTCACAATATTAATGTCAATTAATAATTAAAACGCAAACAATTATCCTACCCCTTAATTTGGAGACCACGCGGCAGCAGTCTCAAATTATTGCGCTAAATACGCAGCCCAATTTATCTTAAATCTCGTCAGGATCGGGGAAATTTAAATTAAAATGTAAATGTTGGAAGGGCGCCCTCTCTAATTGCGACCTGCGTCCGTCCGTTGTCAGAGTTGTCCTATTTGTGGTTAAAGCAGGATTCGCACGTCGAATGAGATTTATTCATGTGTTTTAATTTTAAGCTACGGCCAAACCGGCGCTTCGATCAACCCCGAGCCGCGTCATTCGCGCGTCTTATACATCGCCATTTTAAACCACGATGTTGTCAGTCGGCAATGATAGAGTTTCAACATCTCACATTGCAGTCGATGCTGTCGCGCCGGTGTGGCCTGAGCGTTATTGATGCGATTTAGTTTTATGTTATTACGGGTCCGAAGGCCGTCGTTTGACATTCATTTATCTGATCCTATTTTCAAGCTGTTGACAGGACATTATGAATCCGAAGGTCCTCTAGCTCCAATCTCTTTCCATTCACTGGATTTGTTGATACAAATAAATGTAGCTCTTTCTTGGCTTTATGAGAACATTACGAGTCGAGTTAAACGTGAATGTGCTTATTAGCTTTCATAAAATTTAGCGTTTCTAAATGGATTTACGCTAACCATTTTGAGAATATTCTTTAACCTAGAACACGACAGCAAATAAATAAACATCCAATATGTAAAGGACCATTGGATAACCTACTTTTTTTAATTTACAATATCCTTCCTTTGAGTTTCTGTTTCAGCAGAGATTATTATTATACTTTATTTTTTAGTCTTCCTTCCTTCCTTGTATTACCCGTATTATACGTGTTTAGGATACGTTCATTTGTTAGTGTGTATGATTGTTCATTTCTGTCATTTTCTACGAAACTGCGGTTTTAGCAAGCGAATTGTATGACTTCAATAGAAGTTTTTTTAAATAGTGTTTATTGCCACGCGTCACTAGCATGCGCTCCAATAGATGATATAATAAACGAGTAGGATGTCTTCATTTTATTTTTAAATAAACTCTTGTTCTCTTAACTTTCATTGCCATTTCAATTAGCCAAACAACAAGTTGAACAAAACGTAATTTTTCAGTATTAAAACCAACTTTTTGCTACAGTCACTTCAAACTAGCCGGGTAGCACAAGAAATTGCAGGTTCACTAATTAAGAGCTACTCGAGATAGTTGCTACAGCTAAAATGAGGGAAGCTGGATCATTTGCGGGGAACAAAGAGTTTAGCTCACATCATAAAATGAGCCCGTCAGTTACTCTTCAGCAATATCTTGCACACTTGATAATCACAAAACTATTATCAAATAACAAAGCTGTTTTAAGCAACTCTTCTGTGTAAAACTAGAGTTCAAAAAAAGTTTCTTAAAAAGTAAATCATGAAGACATGTGACACGAGCATTTAACACATTGATTCTTTCACTAGTGGCCACTTAACCAGGTTGATGTATAGACCCACAACAGGGCCTTGTTGTGGGTCTATACATCAACCTGGTCAGATCACCTAACGCAACGTAATCAAGAAAAATCGTAACACGACGAAGGTAGCGTTCCACTCTACATTACAGACCAGAGCTCTTACGATGCCATATGTGGGTTCCTATAATGTGTTATTTTGTAGTGAACCAGCTATTCAGCTTTCAGTTGCGGCAATTTGGCTCGTTGCACTATCTGATACAGTTTGCTACAAGTTACGAGTTAAAATTCTACGTCGACTCCGACGAAGCAATCTGAGCGCAAAATCCGTTTAATTGTAAGAACTTGTTTATTCCAGATACCTCGTCTGCAAAAGTACTTGTAACTAAGTAGCAAAGAGTTTGCTGTTTGCTATTAGAGTAGAGCAAAAACACTAACACCTAGAGAATTGGTTCAAAATCGATTCGTGGAATCGGTCAGTCTTCTGACAAGATTTAATCAAGTGGTGTTCACAATTATTGTGAAAATTTAAAATATGTATAATTAATGCTACTTAGCTATCTATACATCTCTTATTTTACAATTTAAGTATACACTTGAAAAATATCATATTAGATTTTTTCACTAGAAAAAAAAACTCAACTTACTTAGTTCAGTCATTCCAAACTTCATAAAAACATAATCCATTTACACAGAAAATGTCTATCAACTATTTCCTGTAGCACAGTATTCTTATTAAGTCTCGCGTTAGTGTCACGTTTATTTTGCTTTATGCATTTATCGCACCCGCGTTATGCTCATCGAACTAGCTAAGCGGTGTTGACATGAGTTCGATTGTTCCGACGTAATCGGAAAAGCTGTGAGCTTGAAACGCGTCCGTCTCTACCGCCGCGCGTTTTAGCACTGCCAGCTTTTCACGAAAGCAACACATGATCTAAAACAACCCCGGCGGAACTCGGTCGAGAGTGCAAAACCTTCGCACAGTGACATGGGGGTGAGCATAATAGCAGTTCGTTAGCATAAACTCCGCCTTTAGGCATTTTGCTGGCTTAAGTAAAGTATTTGCGTTATTAAATGATTCCGACCTTTTCAGTATTATGCCGAATCAGTATTGTTTTGGGGCAAACGGATTACTGTGATAAACCTTCGTTGCTGTGCGTTTCCGTAGATAAATTAACCTGATTAAGGAATGTAAGTTCACTCTTCAATACATTTTCGCATTACAAAACGAAATGCGCCTGTGAAATAACAGGCACATAAGGCTTTTCATCTATTATCTCTCAGGGTTGGCAACGTTTGTGTGATACATTTAGTGTTGCACGCGCCTATAGGTTACGGTAACCACTTACCAACAGGTGTACCGTGTGCTTTTAATTTTAGTTAAATTTAGACAGGTCCCTCGACGTGTATTTCCTTCATCGATTAGTGCCCCCTAGGAACTTATAGCAATGGAACTATCTATAAGAACCATCCTATGCAGACATACAAATCGATTACAAAAAACTCCACTAAAACACACAATCCGATAAACCGTTTCGGAGAAAAATCAAACAAACAAACAACATCTGCTAACAACGCATGTACGGGCTGCTGCCGTCGCGGGAAAAAAAGTCCTGTCATCAGTCAATCAAAAGTTTTGGAAAAGAAAGTATAAATTACAGCTCCCGTATTACGATAGCAAAATGTCTATGGGGACTAAACAATAACAAGAATAGAACAAACACGCCTACGATTGTAATCCCTATTATGTAAATATTGATTAAATAATGACTCTTTAGGGGAGACATAATAAAATGTCCAGTCCTAGACTTAATCACTTCTATAGGCACATTAAAGATGCATGTCTTTCCTGCAAGTGTTCACTGCCTCAAAAACTTTTATAGCCTGCTACCTTTTCTTCAGATATTTCAAGTTCATCTATTTCTTATCTCTGCATTGACACTGGTCTGAGAGTACATGAATGTTCTTTTTTTGTGTAAAGGCCCATTAGACGGAGAATGCTCGTGTCAGTACGTGCTCAGAACCGGCATACCCTAGAACCAAAAA
Source organism: Perizoma affinitatum (assembly GCA_961405105.1). NCBI lineage: Eukaryota > Metazoa > Arthropoda > Insecta > Lepidoptera > Geometridae > Perizoma > Perizoma affinitatum. Next base: position 6,816,602 of record OY560199.1, read on the forward strand.
TTCATGTGCCATTAGTTAGTGTTCCAAGGGCATGTGCCAAACATAATGTGTGGACGTGCCTCTGACTACCCTCCACTTGGTATCCTTAAAGATCACTAACTATATGTAAGCATGAGCATTTTACCTCCTTCTTTCTCTACGGAATCTTTTACTGTAACTGCAATCCGCTTGTGGAACTCTATTCCAGCAGGAATCCGCACTGCTGTATCCATTGGACTCTTCAAATACAAACTTTACAAACATATCATCTCTCTACAAAACAGACTTAGCTGGGAAAGCGAGGAAACTCTCTTTAAAAAACAAACGTCTGATCTGATTTAAAATATAATATATTGAAATTTAAATAAAAATGGCAACTTAATTACGACTGAGCTCCCTGAAATGTCTCTCCATGATCGTACTTCGAAATCGAATGCAACGCCAGTCAATCTGCACCTGCATAAACGCTTCTTTTTAATAAACACCAATGTGCTTAAGCAGCAGTAAAGATACTATAATTGGTAGATGCTGGTACCGTAACTCCTCCCTCCGTAAGTTCGAGATTATCCGAAGGATACGGATTATCTTGAGGTTTTCCCTTATAACATATATTTTTAATTCTATTTCTAGATGCTAATAAATAATACAACACAATTAACTATGATATCGCATAATGTCAAGTTTCCTATACTAACACTTTTATTATCTAGAGCACTATGATAATTTTCACTATCGCTAATAATTTAACTTCAGGAACTGGAGATTCAGGAACTGTATGTTAGCAAGATTGACAGGTTTCTCTGCATATTCGCTGGACTGGACAATATTTTAGGCAGATTAATAACTGGAAACTGACTGTTACTTAGATGTTTTTTCAGATTTAATTCCTTTATTTTAATTTGACAATCATCGTCCATAATTAATACATAAGTTCCATGGTTTATTTTGTAATCTCGTTTTCGCAGTATTTGGTAAGTAGTGTTTCAGCTTTCATTTCAATTATAGATTGATTTGCCTGAATAAGATCAGCTTTTACATCGTCGATGATCACAGGAACTGGATGACAGCTTGAGATATTTGCGGAAAACTTCATAAGTTCAGCAATACAATCGTCTCCGATAAGCGGTGCAACGTCGCTCTCGAAGCACAGAATGAGTTTTCATCGATTTCACGGCATGACTGGGAGAGCGGCTTCGCTTTCAACCCTTTCACAAGGACGTAAGTGTATTTTTGTAGGTTGTAAGGCCAGTGATTTTATTATGGACAGGTAAGAGAATTAATTTAAATAAATTATAAACTAAACGTATCTAATCAAAGAAATAAAAATGATAAATTTTATCTGTTTTTTTTATATACGCTTTCATTTTTATACATTGCCCTATCCTTACAATATTTTAATCTTTGCCGGATACACTAATTTGTTAGTTTTCTCGATTTCATTTAACAATAATATTAATTCTTCTGTATTTATAACTGATACATTTATTCATACAACTATGTACAAGTAGGTATATACAAAAAATACAGATGAAACAGCTAGCTATCTAAAGACCGTTGCAAACGATCTATAGATAGCTCAACTGATCCAGATCACTACCAGGCGGAAGCGTTCCCAAAATACTGGCCGCATTGCCACGCTGAATGGCAATGCTAATGCGTTGACCCAGATAAGAGCCAGCTCTCTTGTCACGCGTCGCTTCGACCAGTCGCCCTGAAAGAATTTTGAAAACGCGAAGGGCCCCGGTTCCCCACGGACCCAGAGTCTCAACCCCAAAAGGCTCAAATAAGTAGGCTCTGTCGAGACTTCTATATTTGCGCCTCTTGAGATCCTCGGCCGAATCAGCCGCTGCACCGGCTCTAACTGAAGTCCCCGACAGATGAGATGGTGCTAGGGTATCTACGCATGTGGCGTCCCATACCAAAGGCCTTCCCTTCTCCCAAGGGACAAGAGTCATGCCGTCAGGCCGCTTACCATCGTCACGTAGTAGACCATTCGGTTCGAGAATAGCTGGAACGTTGACGCTGGTAAAAGCCCGACGTATGATATCATTAAGGCTAGCGTGGCGAGAGATCCTACCGGCGGCTCTGGTACACGATAATCCGTGATGACCAAGCTGTTCGACCGCCGTACCGCACTGGCACTGATGAGGGGCACAGCACTGCGCACCCAACCGTAGACTAACTGCAACCCGGAATGTTAAAGGATCCATTAAAGTACCAGTATTGTTTGACGGAAGTGCTTGCAACGAAAGACCTGACTCCCATTTAGAAACGGCTAGGAGACGAGCACGATCCGTGGAGTTTGAGCACGTTTGTAACATACAATTCCGCGTCAGCTCGCACAGAGGCCCGTCCCATTGCCGTTGAGACGAAAGGGATTTAGGGGGAGCAGTATTGGGGCAAGCACTATGCCAAGCATTTCTAGCTTCGTCAAGATATGAAATTTTGATATTGTTACCAGGAAACGCCGAAAGAGAAGGAGTTAGAATTTTTTCAACCAAAGAACCAGTGCTGTAGACAGAAGACAAGAATGCTGGAAGGGCTACACTTGAAATTTTGCGAATACCTAAGCCTCCTAATTTGACAGGCAGAGAGGCCTGCGACCATGCCCTACCATCCAAATCTATATTCAAAACCGACGAGAGGGTGTTCTTTATTATGTTGTCCAAGCCTTCCACCAGCTCGCTGTGTTTGCACAGTTGACAACATCTTAAAGCGTATGTAAATTTCGGGACAAAAAGGCAAAACTTGATAATTGTAAAAGCCATATGGGCATTAATTTTGAACAATCTGTCCGAACTTCGCACAAAATTTTGAGTTTTTTCTTCAATAAAGGCCGGAAAGGACTCGTCAAGAATTGGTGAACCCAGAAGACGAAGTGAACATTTATCTACCACGGTAATGTTAGAGGCTAAAGTGTTAAATTTATCAATAACGGAATTTCTATCTAAACAAGTGTCGGAAACAAAAAGTTCGCACTTTGAAAAATTTAGTTCTAAACCAATTTGCCTAAATTCATCAATGATGAGTTTTAGATCGCCAAAAACCGTGTCCACGTCGCCACCTAAGGTTCATCATCCAAATACCAAACATTAAGTTTGGATTGGAGACGTTGAATAATCGGATGAATGGCAAGGCTGAAAATAGCCGGACCTAGAGGGTCGCCCTGCTGACACCCAACAGCTGACGAAATAACGTTTTGCCGATAGATTAATTTAGAGGGTGAACCATAAGATTGCCAAAGAAACGGATAAATTTCTGGAATTTTGTTTTTAATTTCTTTTAGCAGAGCGCCTCTATCTACAGAATTAAAGGCGTTTTTAATATCCACCTTTAAAATAACCTCCCCACAATTTTGTTCCAAAAATGTACGTAAAGAGTGTACTGCGGCTTCACAGCCGCCACGCGAACCAAAGCCTAGCTGAAGTGGTCGGAAATAGTCGCCTAGATAGGCGGCTTTTTTCCGACAGCAGACTTTAGCCGCTAGGCGGCGGTAAGTGGTGCCCACTGCTATGGGTCTTATCCCGCCGTCTTTTTTTTTGAGTGCGCATAGGTTCGCACCATACAGGAGCTCTGTGATCTCGCTGTTGACTCGGCCTGACAACATCAGGTTGATCAGGGCCGTCATATCCTCCAGAAGGACTTCACCTGCATGGCCAGAACCGCCAGACAGCAGGTCCTTTAGATGCTGTGGAGTCACAGCATCCAGGCCGCCGGCAGAGCCACTCTGAAACGACATGACAGCACTAAGCACGTCCTGGCTGGTCGTCTCGACAGCGTCATCACTCTCTTGCGGCGGATCGGGGAGGTGGATATCAAGCCCGGGGTCTGGATGCTTACCCTCAAGAGATATGAGGGTATCATTCGAATTTGGAGCTATCGTGTCGCTGGAAAACAAGATACGGGAGGCACCCTTGATGTCATAACTGATTGATGTAACAATTTAATTTGAGCTAAAGCAATAGCCGTTTCAATTTCATTCAGCCTTATGTAGAGCGTTTGGAAGTTATTTATAAAAGTTATATAACTTTATTTATATAATCCATTTTGGTTTATACAAGCAAAACAGAAAACAAAAACGCTCACGACTATATTCCCCATCATAAACATCCTCAGATTCATACCTAACGCGTAAACCTTGAGGATACCAAGTAAGGGGTAGTCATGGGCACGTCCAAATATTACTTTTGGCACATGTCCGCAAGTAGTACGCATTCCACGTGACAGGTTGCAAGCCCATCGCCGCTTATACTGAAACACTAGATTTTCTTAGATGTGGATAAGTTTATAAAATATTGAGTTGTTTAATATATGATTGATGACTCGAATATCTTCTTAAATCTGAATGAAATAGTTGTTTATACTATTGGCAATTTTTGTGTACATTTCGGCAACGATTGCCGTTTTCATAGTTGTGGCGTCCTTACCTTATGAATTAAACTCTCGTACATTACAGCATCGTCATTATCAAGATTATCTGTAATCAACTTGACCAATGAACCAAGCAGATTTATTAAACCACGTTTAGATCTTACGGATGGAATCAATTGCTTATATTTTTCTATCGTTTATATTCATGATGTAATCGGTTTGTCTCAAGACTCAACTTCTACTTCTGTCTGTCTGTTGGGTGTTTATTTATTTATTATTAAGGCAGGTGGCAAGTTTTTTTATATTCTTTTAAAACTACTTACTCTCTTCGTGTAAATGAGTCTGAAATTCATACGTTTTTATCACAAAACACTTCAACGAACGCGTAGGCATATTTTAAAGCTCAGAATGTATTCAAATCGGGGCTGGTGGTGTGGCTAAGTAAATTGTGTACGTGCTTGGCCCGCAGCCGAATTGGCCGTCCACGGGGTCTAGACAAATACTTCATGCTTAGTTTTCCTTTCACGCTAACGAAAAATTGACAAGGTCATACTAATGTCAGAGTTTACAATCACTTCCTCGGTTAAGGCTAAGATTGAGCAATTTGTCTTTTGTACTTTTAATATTTGAGCAATTATTTGTGTATATATATATTATTTTCTTTTATGTATGTTATTATGTCCTTAGTATTTAAATATTAGTATCAATAATCTAGGTGTATTTAAACATTTGCATTACATAATAACTACATGTTAATGTTTTTGTTTTAATCCTTTCTGCGCACTACCTACACATCTTTTTCCACAATACACAAAGGTTATCTGTAACAAAATGCTTTTTAGCATTAAGTTCGCCTATGTACTCATATGTTTTTGGGCATTAAAGAATTTTCTATCTATCTAGTTTCTTTACAATTCAATCTTTCCGCAGGCGTTAACGCTAACAGAAAGTGGTATTTGTCTAGACACCATGTTCGGAGACCGCACCTCGCCACAACGTTGCACTGCTGTCTAATGTTATCAAATAATTGGTGATAGAAACCGCATGCGCGGGCATATCCGCCTTGATAGGATGTGAAGCGAACCTTGTTAGGTAAAATGGAGCAAGTTAGTAGGAAGTCCACGTTTGTTTGAAATTATAATTAACGTAGTTTACTATAACGTAATAATATTAATTGAGTTGCTTATTTAACACGTTGCAATCACCTCATTTAATAAATTAATGCGTACACCGCCGACCATTTATACAATCTTAAAGATTCCTCTCCATCAAACAGTTGTCTGAAAGAAATCGCTTCCAAGCGATAACACCGCCCATTGTACCTTTAGTTATGTACAGTTCTTGTTATTTTCGTAATTTTCTTGTGGTGTGGTGTAAAGTATTGTCATTCATTCATAAATTTTCTGATACGACTCATTCTTTACCAAACGCGTAATGGGACATACATAGGTATATGTATGACCGATTTGGATGAATGTTCTAAAAATCATCCAAATCGGTCAAGCTAAGTACCACAACACCCAGACCAGGTACAGATATCTGCAGAACATGCAGACATTTGTCCCGCAGCGGGAATAGAACTCGCACCTATAGCGTTTCCGCCGGCTACTTGCATGAGAGAATGATACATATTTATAAGGACACCCAACATAGGTTATCGCCCTGTACATTCAAAACACAGATAGAAAGGTTTTTAGACATAGGGTTCCCGGCAATTAGAGGGCATCACAGCATGCGCAATATATAAATGTAATAGTTTAAAGGTTGTCTAGAAGAGATCGCTTTAAGCGATACGACCGCCAATTGTACCTCTATATTTTTGAATTCCTGTGTTTTTGTATTTTGCTTTGGTGTGCAATAAAGAGTTCATCTATCTATCTATCTATTTACACTGAAAAAAATGTTTCGTTAAATGTAACCAAAACTTTGTCTACCAGTTACACAAAAAAAGTGACAGCCGAACTAAGGTAAGGCATAACAAAACACAGTTTAGTTACAGGATTAATGTAGTGTATAATCAATCCATTTTGGTTATGTATTGCTAATTTCCGTAGCTTAAATTCTCTCTGCTAGCTGAACCAAGTTTGTAAATTATAACCAAATAGTTGTTAAACGTAACTCAACGATTTCGTTTTGTGTTGTCAAACTTTTCAGTTGATTTAGTTGATTTGTTTTGCTGACCTTCCCTTACGCTTTGACTAATACTAACAAATACATCGTGTTATTTGTTACTAGTCTCTTTTACTGTGTATAGCCTAATAGTTAAGTCAGATATTGATTAACAGTTATTCTATAATCAGATAATTACTTTTGTTATTTGTTGCAAAACTAATTTGTTATTTTCTACTATTTTAGTTTACTTTATAGTACCTATCAGTTGTGTTAGATATAAATTAATAGTTAAGCTATAATTAGTAAATTTTTTTTGTTATATGTTGCATAAAATGGGGTAAAACGTCATTCAAGATAAACGCTTACTTCCCGAAGCCGCAGTAAACGAAGGAATTTCTTTATAGATTTTGAGCCGTTAGCATTATGAGAAACGCTATTCAGCTGTCAAATCTATAAAGAAAACTCCTGCGCCTCCTACGGCTCCAGCGGGTAGTGCGCGTTTACCTTGACATTTTCACCCCATTTTTGCTACAAATAACACAAAAAAAAAAACTAATTACTTATAGCTAAACTATTAATGAATATCTAACATATCCGGGTAGCTAACAAATTGATTACTAATTTTAAACAGATAAACAGTAACATATTAATGCTACATTACAATTTAAGAAATGTAAATGCAATTTAAAGAAAAAAATACTTACTGTTTAAGGTAAGTAATGTGGTGGAGACAGTATTAGGTGGTAACTATAATAATACATGTATTTAAACTGATAATAACACATTTATTAAGAAGGTATTATGAATAATGGATACAAAATAGTTCTGATCTTCATGTTTGCTGCTTAATCCGACCTTAACTTAATATTTAATAACCCAACATAATTATTGATTATCTTAATTGGCCCCTACAATAAACTTTCAATTATATTTCATTAATTTACCATGTTTATTTACAAAACTACAGCTCTTTTTAAAATGTATTTATAAATTTTGATGATCGCTATGATCGACATATGGATTGGGAGTGTCCTGCACGATGGGTGCTGTATCATCAAGAGATATAAATGCTTGATCTGGTTGTGCGGGGTCAAATATAAAACTAAAAACACTATCCGTCAGCATTGGATGCAGGCCCTCAGACATCTGAAAAACATACAAAATTAAAAATCACCCCTATTGTATCTTAAAAGGCATTTTAAATAACTTAGCACACAAGTAAGTTTTCAAAATATTGAAACTAGTGGTAAATTATAGTGGTTACGGAACCCTAAAAAAGAAACCAATCAAACTTTAGTTTAGTTTCATAAAGAAAAGTTTTACCACTGGCCGCGCGAATATCATTATCATCATCAGCCTATAGAAGTCCACTGCTGGACATGAGCGGGAGACATGTTATTGACATGACGTGCTCGCATGTAACTTGCATAAAAAACTTCCTATTTTTGTTTCAAGTTCAAAGTCACCTGCATGCAACCTGCAGCTTGCACTTAACGTTTCCACTACTCGAGCTGCATCCAACTACACCATGCATGCAGTCTAGTACGCAATATAATACAACTATATTATAACGGAGCCAGTAATGAACTTACCTTTGAACGTAGATTTGTAGATTTCTAGTCGCCATTGCTTTAGGTTATTTTCCAGAGGATCTGGCCGATCTGGTTGGAGCGGTTGATCATCCATCACTTTTCGAACGTCTTTCAATAGTTTTACATACATAAGACACTACAGTCACAATAAAATAACAGTTAGTCCCGAGTCCGCAAACAATTCCCTACTTATAAAAATCAGAAATTACAAAAAAGAAAAGCACAAATAGATTCCGCGACGTACCACTCGAACAGAAAAAACGAGAAGACAGGTTTGAACGGGTTAGGGGTTTAGTACTACTAATTCACCTATGATTCAGCTCTCGTCCGGCTACATGTAAACAAATACGTTTCATTACATGGTATTTTTTTTTTGTAACTGATAGTAGTTTGCATAGCTAATCATAACAAAAGTTTTGTAAAGTTGTACATTGTCTACATTGACCATGTAAAATAAAACAAATTAAGCTATTTTTACAGAACGAATGTTTAAAATAGCTAGTTTTGTTAAGTAACACTTAGACAATGGTAAGAGTCTAACGGTAAATATTACTTTTGCAACATATAGTCAAAGACAATTTGGCTTCACATTGTCGGAAGGTTTTGTTACGTTGCGTAAAAATGGTAGGTAACAGGTAATCGAATCGGTTTGTTTGAAAAAGTTCGGTATAGTAAACAAAAAGTTTGATTGCAATAAACCGAACTAAAAATATCAAAACCAGTTTGGTGCCTATTAAGGAAACCAGTTTTGTCATTTCAAATAAACCTTGGTTATGGCTAAACAAAATTCGGCTATTTCTAAAATAACCGAAATAATTCGGTTATTTCTTTTTTTCAGTGTATAGATACGGTAAACAACAATTCACTGTTTCGTATAAAATATCTCGAGAATGAATATAATAAATAGTACTTAAAGTCGTGATCGGTAAATCTGCCAAAATACCACACAATGTTTAAGATAATTAATGTTATCTTAAATAAGTTAAACCGAACCATCTTATGATGTATGAAGATCTACAAGTTGGTACGTGAACATTCGCGAGTTCCAAGATGAATATCGCGAAAGTTTCGGTAACTTTATCGCAAGAATACGTACCTAATGCTACGTTAACGAGCGCACTTTCAGACTACCTGTTTTGTCACCGAGTAGTTGGTGCCTGAAGTTTTAAGTGCAGTTTATATGGAGATATGAAACACGGTCAACAATTTATGACGATATTATTATGTTTAAAAAAAAATATGGTTTCATTTTCCTTTAACAATTTAGTTTTATTATAGATGTATATCGTATAATATGACTATCGTATTACTTTAACGTACGTAAGGTAGGTACTTCCCAAAATAACAACTACAGCTAAAACTACAAAAAAAATCGTGGCAAAAACATTGTTACGATTCATCATATTTACCAAGAATCTTGCGGTTTCCAAAACACGATTTGGCAAAATTTAACTTTACGAATGAGAAACGCAAAGTTACTATTAGAATAGGACATAACCAACTTAAGAAAATATTTTACATTTTCGAAAAGTAATCTTTTCAGAGAGGAAATGCCTGAAACGCTTGATTTTCGCTCAACGCGAAAGAATAATAATAATATGAAGATCTCATAAGCGCTATCTATGGTCTTGCGTTTAAAATGCTGCTGTAGCACAAAATGTCTCTAAATCTTGAATTCGAAATGTGTACGGGATTTGATGTGCTTATTTGGCATCTGTTTACCTTTATTAAATTCACTCTAGAACACTGTAATGGTATGCTGACGATTCCTAAATTTATTTCCGTCTTCGCTTATGTGGTACCCGGCTATAATAAAGTTATAACTAATTACGAACTATCCAACCACATTGGTTCAGCCGTTCATTTGTCAAAGCTAAATAGAAACATGCCTTGGATATTGGACTTGGACTGTAAATCGATGCAAAATATGTGTTATTCCTCGAGGAGCATTGATAAAAAAGAAAATGAAATTTGGTTGTTTAAGTCGTAATATCATAGTAAAACGGAATGGGGTGTTCCAGTGAGGTTGTTAACAATACTAAGCGGTACTCTCGACGACAAAAAACATTTGAAGGTTTGCCGCGATGGCCCGGTTTATTGCGAGAGAGCGCGAACGACTCCAGAGACGTTTTTATTTTATAGCGAGACGTTTCATCAAGATTATTTTCTTTTCAAGACTCTCTCGATGTCTTCAGCGGACGCTATCAATTCTCGGACGAGAAACCACTATGCTTTGTCTGTATGATTCAAACTTAAGACTTGAAAAAACTATATGTATTTTACTGTGTAACTATTTAAAATACCTATTAAGTGTACAACAAACAGGAACTATTCCCTTGTGATCTCCATTTTGGACAGTTAACTATTTAAATAGCATTTTTATTTCATGGAAACTAAACAAATTAAGAGCAATTTAAACTAAATAATCGGGGACAGGAAAGGGTTATGTATTCTGTGAGTAAGTATACCTACTTTAATAAATCCATATGAGTATATTATTTTGTAAAAGGGTGTCGAGAAAACTCCACTTAATAATCAGCAGAGAGCTATAAACAATGGAAACTTTAGACAAGTTTGAAAGTAGGTAAAATTGTGTGTGCGATTTTGTCAGCAGGAAAATGGCGGACCCCGCTGTCACTTTCGAATATTTATGACCACAAGTCGACAAATTCTGAATCCTTTTATTTTTGCACTGGACACTGGACTAACTGAGCGTTAAAGGTAGGTAAACACAGTAAAATAAACATTCCTATGCTGAATGGTTGTGTATATTGAACTGTAAACTGCAGATGTTATTCGCAGTGGATAATAAACAAAATGAGTCCCTTCTGTCATACATCGTAGGTATCCACTATCCTATTATTTCCTATAATAATATTATGGATAGATGTTTGCTCCTATTATTTTTTATAACGGCTGAAAATTCCAAATTTCATCCGATTTGGATGAAATTTAGAATAGGAATATTTCGTAGCCTATAATCTCACATACTTTTTATCCGGGTATACTTTTTATCCGGGTATCACACGGTTGAAGCCGTAGGCAAAAGCTAGTAATAGATAAAGGTATCGAGGTTTTATACAGCAAATACGCTACAATATTTCTTAATGTCAAAATTATTCTATATTACCTTCTGTCCATGGATTTGCTTACATGGTGTTCGTGTTATTCTAGGTCACGAACTATACCTGTTTTAGATTTCATCCAAATCGCTTCAGCCGTTACGAAGATTATTGGCAACAAACATCCAAACTCTCGCATAATTCGATAAAATCTACCATTTATTAATTTTTCGATTGCACGTTTTATGTTGTTTTTATCTGAGTATCTACTTACCTGCACATTGAGGTAAAAAGTACTACGCAGTATGTACTACCTAATATCAGGTTTTTACCTATGAAATTGCCATTTTATCACACTGGCCACTTTGAACTAAAATATCTACGTTGTGACTTGGAATTCTAAATTCAAATAAATTATATTTATAAAGCATCATATTCTATCTTGGGTTTGGTTTTACCTATAATTTGATTACAAGTGCAACGAAAACTCACGTTATCTAGTCTGAGATTTAGAAACAACGTGTTACAAACGGCACGCAATATTAACGACGTGTATGGACCTAACACCACCAGGGACCGACCAGTGTGTTAATAGTTCAACCACTTTTGGTCTGGAAATTTTGATCTCGCAAACGAACCTCGTCGACGCCCGGAGGACAAGGTCGATAGTGACTAATTGAAAGCAGATCCATCTTAAACTACAGCTGAGTTAGCATCGGCTTTTGATGTGAATTTTAAATCAATACAATATTGAGACAGAGCGGCAGCATAAAAAAGCTAAATCGGATTATATTTTACCATGCAAAACGGTAATTTCATAGGTAAAGACCTAATTCGATATGCTAGGTGTGGAGAAGGCATGGTGCCATTAAGCAAGAAATTGCCAAGGATATTATTCCTGACTTACCGATAAGCGATAGGTCGACTCAGCGAATCCATTGTTCTAGTAGGTACCTATTGTTAAAATTGTATTACAGTAACTGCTATAAAAGTAATGAATGATAATACAAATAATACTTATAATACTTATAATATAGTTATAAATCTAATTTGTACTCATTTTGTCTTATCTGTCATCCAGTTTTTTTTTAACGAATTAGTATTTATAAGAAGATCACAGATTTGACCAGTTCTCTTAGACGTGTCTGGTTTTATAGTCAATTTTTAGTGATTTTCATGCTCGCAAGACCAAATTGGCCATCAAGTAGGCCAAGCGTTTGCATTCCACCAGGCAACGTTAGAAAACAATAACACGCTCCAATACACACTGATAAACTTGCCTGTGCGGTCCGCTCCACAAATATCTAGCTGGACACCTAACGACCTGTCCGAATTTCATGGTTTCTTGATATATTTTGGGGGTTTTGACCTACGCCTAATCCTATATGGTTTTCATTCATAATGCAAAAATATTTTGTGCTTTGTTTGTTGCTTATAATCATCATCTTGCTGATCGATTGGCACAACAATAAAACTGAATAAGTATAGAATCATCAAAAACAAAGCCATTCTTCTAGATCGCGAGATATTGACGTAAAATCAAATTAATTTACTTATTCGATTCTACAATTTTGGAAGATCTTTGTGATTTCATTGAATAAAATTAAACAACGATCGTTTTTCTTTGTTTTTTAATATAGTACCTATTTGTGTACTACTAAATCTTTGTAGTAAACATTTTTATTTTATTTTTTCGGTCAGACAAGTGAAGCCCTGCGCAGATGTTACATAAATTTAAGGTAAGCTAAGTTAGTATATTTTTCACTCATAATTTTCTCACACATCTACGCTGTAGAGTTGAATCATATAAATATGTAAACATATTCTCACTTACGCCACTGACCTTTCTAGTTATATTAGGTTGGGGAAAAAGTCTTTTCGCATTATTGTATGTATGAACTTGTAATAAAATATCTTTGGCTATACTATTTGTATCTGGCTGGTTTTGGTATCATTAAAAGTTTAAATTTTAAAGAAGATAATTCCAAATTCAAATTAGGAAAATGTGTGATTTTTATTTGTTTTTCGTACTGTTAAGATGAGTGAATCTAATGAAGAAATTCGATACATTTTAAAATTTTACTATAAAAAAGGTAAAAATGCAACGCAAGCCGCGAAAAAAATTTGCGATGTTTATGGACCTAGTGCAGTGTCTGTGAGAGTAGCACAAATTTGGTTTAAGCGTTTTCAATCCGGAAATTTTGATGTCAAAGATGCACGTCGCTCTGGTCGCCCTATTACGGATAAAATGGATGCCATTTTTGAAAAAGTGGAGCAAGATCGGCATATCAGTAGTTACGACGTAGCTGAAGAACTGGGAATTGACCACAAAACAGTTTTGGCGCATTTGAAAAAAACTGGGTACACAAAAAAGCTCGATATTTGGGTACCTCACGAGCTCACTGAAAGAAACCTAATGAACCGTGTTCTCATTTGTGATTCTTTATTACGACGTAATGAAACCGAACCATTTTTGAAGAAGCTGATAACTGGTGATGAAAAGTGGATCTTTAGCCACTCAACAAAAATTAAGAGAGTTTGGCTGGGATGTGTTAATGCATCCGCCGTATAGTCCTGACCTTGCACCTTCAGATTTCCACCTGTTTCGGTCTCTTCAGAATTCTTTAGGCAGTGTCAGGTTAACATCACGAGAGGACTGCCAAAACCACTTGTCGCGGTATTTTGAACAGAAGCCCCAAAGTTTTTATAGCAATGGGATCATGTCCCTGCCTACAAAATGGCAAAAAGTTATCGAACAAAATGGTACCTACATACTTTAGTTAAATGTAAATAAACTATATTAAAAAATGTTTTGAATTTTCTTAAAAAATGCGAAGAAACTTTTTCCCCAACCTATTATACTAACTGGAAAGTGCCTTGAAAGTGTAATGTGTTGTCGGCTCGAAAAAGCTTACTGCTCTAGTTCCTGAAAATCATGGATTTTACGGAATTAGTAAGTCTTTTTTTAATATGCTCTCGTGATGCGAAAATTATAATTAGTTAGGCTTGTTTTCATTAAATTCAGTGAAGACTGTTGATATGAGATTAATAATAAACGGATTTGCGTACTGATCATGGATTCAGATAAATGATAAACATCCTCAGAGATTTCCATTATGGGGATTATAGTAGCAAATGTGTTTGTTTATTTTTTACACGTGTTATTCAAACTTTTGGAAGCTATACAGTTTTAAAGATAATCGTAGGCTCTAAGTAAAGTCTTACTGAAAATAATGAGTGTCTGATTTGACTAAACACAAATAAAAAAATACACCCCCGCTCAAAATCAAATCTTACAAAAGTAGTTAATTTTCACTCTAAAGTTTAAATAATTATCAAACAAAATGACACCGAAGTGGTCCAAATTAACACCGCTACTGAACATAACTTGTGCCTATAATACTTCCGTGGTTGTCATGTGCCACCAAACTGAATTATCCCCAATGTAACACGCTAGCCTGAGCCTTACTAAATAATCATAAAATAGTGGTACGGTCATCGACAAAAGAAGATTAAAAATTTTAGTTTTTTGATGCTGCGTTTCTTCGAGTTTGCCTAGTAGCGGTCCTCCAATCTAGAGATTGTAGGTTCGAGCCCGGTCGTGTACCAATGGATCTTTCTACTCGAAAAATTATGTGCGCATTAACACGTGCTCAAAACGGTGAAGTTTTCAATCGACGTAAGGTTTCATTATAAGGTAACCGGTATTCCGGCGATGAGCCTGTAATCTGTCACGTCAAATATAGTTATAGACTATCCTCTACTTTGTGTCCTCAATATACGCATTGAGTATATTTCTCAGAACGCATCGTGGTTAATACAGTCATGAGCGTGTTTGTTCCAGTTTATTATTACCTCAACATTAATCTGTAACCTTTTTGGCAAATAAATATATTATAATCAAAATATATTCTATTATTAAATGGTTTCTTAAGATTGCAAAGTTAAGAGGGCGTATGAAAATTTAATAGAAGAGGTAGCTCAATACTTTGTACTTAATAACTTTTGAACCTATCATGGTTAAAAACATTTTTTTCCTAAAAAAATAGTATTAACTTACCATGATTTGTGAGCTTCAATGTTTCCCGATTTTTCGGTACAGTTCCTTCCGTGATACATGCAACTATCAAGGTGAATACCCCGTTTTTAGGAAACATTTCGCACTAAAGTGTACGCTTCCCAAATATATGAGAGATAAGAAAATGTAAAGCTACTTTTGTTGCTGACTGGACTTCGCTTACAGCGATTTACACAGCGTTTTGTAAAGGTTGTGGTAGAGGCTAATTATGGCTTTCCCGACTTAGATTTACAGTGCGGTCCGCTACAATACATTTAGCCAGCGATAGAGAATGAACAGCTTGCATTATGTTGTTAGTGTTTTGAGTTGCAATTTTAAAAGATTTATACTGTCGGCTTGTGGATAAGATATTCACTACAAAGAACTGACATGCTCTAGAGCCAAAAAGTTCGAAGGTAATTGCGATCAGTTAGTGTTCGAATAAAGCCGCAATGGACTTGCAACCTGTCACACCTGTCACTAACTACTATGCAATTTTTTTTCTGACGTACCTTTGACTACCCCTTATTTGGTAAACTCAAGGAAAAGTATACTAAGTGTGGATATGGAGGATATCCATAATTACAGATTAGAGCGTGTTTTTTTTTAATTATGCAGATAATATTAAGTTTTTAGGGCATTGCAAATCCAGATTTCTGCATAAAAATTGTGATTTCATTTATTTTTCAAAGTTTGCAAAATAAAAAGTTTTCCTACATACTTCTAACAAAGTTTGTATTTCAATACATTTATTTACAATATAGTAAATAAATGTATTGAACTATTGAAGCTTTTACAAGTACTTAGTTAGAAAATAAATCTAATTTTTATATTGAAGCTATCTGCTACTGATATCGGGAGAGGACGGAAGATCAGCGCGCTACTTACCTACACCAGGTCTTCGGCGCCTTATGCTGAGTCCTATCCCAATTTGTAGATACTTACCTCATCAGCAGTGTAACCATCTTAGTTATATACCTTATTAATAAGTAGTTGCAAATAAATGATTTATCTATCTATCTGATAAGATAAGTGCCATTGTTTCGTTCCCAAAACCATTTTGGTGGTGCAAATCAAATAGTGCTAGTCGCGCGCATCAAAACAATTTTGTACTTATTCATGACAGCTGTGCAAACTAAACGCTTTGCTACTAAAATATTATTTTTCCATTGTATCAAACAATATTGATGACCTCTGTGGCGCAGTGGGCGAAGGCCCGCCTGAGACGCAAAAGGTTGCGGGTTCGATTCCCGCCGCGAGAGAATTGTTTGTATCATCTGCAAGTATTTGTCTCGGGTCTGGGTGTTTATAGAAAACACCCAGACCTAGAACTACATGACTGATATACTACTTACATATTTAAAAAAATATGTAAGTAGTATATCAGTCATGTAGTTCCCATAATACAAGCTCTGCTTAGTTTGGGGCTAGATGACGCTGTTTGAAAATTGTCCAGCATTATTTATTATTATTATTTATTATATATTTTTCCGTAAGCGCCCATTTCCCACTTAACTGGTATGTAGGTACTTGATGCTCGTGATTTGTCAATAAAATAGGCTAATATGTTTCCTGAAGATACTATCTTTAGCACTCCGACATAACAAACAACGATGGATACATTATATGATGGATACATTCAGTACTCATAGGTGATGTATTATTCATATTCGCGTAATAAATCACGTTTGTACACCCCAATGGAATCGCGATGATTTTATTTTCTAAATCCAACGTCCATTACACAAAATTCAACTGAAGAAGGTCTGAGTTCCTGGAGAAGATGCGAACTCATCACATCAATGCGATTATCATAATAATATTATGCCCGTCCAAGTTTTCTTTACGCAGAAAACTTGCAGCCGTCTGACTAAAGAAAATATCTGTTAATTTACGGTACATTTCTACAAAATAACGCTTTTTGTTGTGTATATTTTTTGCAATGTTGTCAAAAAAGTTGTTTAGAAAAGTAATGTCATGAAATGCAACTTTAAATAGACACTAATAAATTATATTTTTTTCTGTTAGTAAATAAAATCATTGTCTATCAACTTTTAGTGCTCTATTATAAGGAAAAACATAGGCAAATAAAAGTAACCTAAAGGTTACTTTTCGCACCAAAAGGTTACTTATTTATCTATTTTAGATAACTTTTGATAAGACCCGACTGGCAACACAAGCTCTGCTTAGTTTGGGGCTCTGCTTTATTTATTTTCGGCATCTCTTGCATTTGAGATCTTTACAGGCAATGTGCGTGAAATGCCAAAGAAAGCTAACTACTATAGCAACGATGAAATCAAAGTAAGTATCTTGTGGCACACATATTTTTATGCCAGTGCGTTTGGTTATACAAACAATTAATCAAATCAAGATGCTTATGTCTGTCTCTATTGGTGGCAGAACAAAATAATAAGCTTGTATATGAATTTTTAATCGAGCTAGTGAAGCGAGTCAAGATCTCTAAATCTACTTGGTCATTTTTTGTGTTTATATGTAAGGTTATGTTTCCTTGTCTTTAATGAAACTTGGTAGGTTGGTATGTTTTAATATTAGATTTTTTAAGTTGAACTTAATCAGTTTAAACTTTGTGGTCTTTAACAAGTACTCTGTGTTAATGAACTATTAGTTCACCACGCTTGTTTATGCCCAAGCAATAGAAGGTATGTACCTACCTATTATCTGGTTTACATTTATGTTCGAGTATATGTCACACAATTTCTTATAATGATTTATAGAGTTTGTCTTCTTTCATAATCCGTAGGACACAAAATTCATATTTTATATATTTTTTTAGTTATATGAGTTTTTCAAAGACGCCATAAGATTAACACAGGATAACAAAGTTCTTACCGAATGAAACGTGTGAACGCAAAAGTTTGTCGTGAATCGTGAAAGGGGAAACAATAAAATTCACGGATGGCTGGCACACTCGTAACGGGGAAGCGGTCTTCGATAGGACCGATAAATTTGGCGGTAAGCCGACCGATCCCAGATAACTTCCGATGTGCACTTTTGTACTTTAACCACACTTGAACTATGGATGCGACTCAAACTGATAAGTAAGCTATCAAGGTCCACTACAAACTAGCATGAGCAAGTCTGCACCAAAGTCAAGTGAAACTTAACTTCCATTAAAAAAATGGCAGTATAGGTACTGCCATTTTTTTAATGGAAACATGCTTAAGTTTCACTTGACTTTAGTGCAGACTTGCTCATGCTAGTTTGGTCATTACTTAAGTTTTTTTTTATATAGACATGCCTAAGTCATTACTTAAGTTTTTTTTCTTTAATGCAGACGAGTAAAACTCTAATCCACAAAAAAGTTCTACGTGAATTCATGTGAGAATAGAAGTTAAAGTTTTATTGTGATTCGTAAAAAAGAGGTTCTAGTAACTTCATTCGTAAAAAAAGTATAAAGTCTACCTTTCTCTCGAACTCTGAATTCTAAGATTTACTTACTAGATTCATAAATAATGCACTTGCTTTGAACATTACCCGAGGACCCAAACTGAACTATTCACGAGCCACGATTAAAACAATGAGCGAATTAATGGTAGCTCTAGGGTGCATAGGAAAGTACAATGCAGATTTTCTCGCTATGTTTTTCTTCAGGTAAATGTACCTATTAAGTACAATGTGGTATCTTACCTTTGTGAGAAGTTTATGTTAACAGATTGTTCGTATTAGTTCGTTGTGATTTGATTCGTAAAAAAAGTGGGCATTCGTTCAAAATAATTGTTTATATTTCTGTTCGTGGAATAGAAATTATTTTAATTTGGTTCCATTTTAGGATACAACTATGACTACACCATGTACTTCAGCAGCAGGATTTACGTTAGCAGGAGAATTGTAAAGTAGATAGATAGATAGAAAATACTTTATTGCACACCAAATAACACATCGACTTAGTACTAAAGTAAAGTAAGTACGTGGCATAGTTACAATAATAACTTAAAACTTTCATTTCCTAAAATTTAAAATAGTTTAGCATATTATTTATTTTATATCGCGAATTAGCCACGGAACATAACAGCTCTGACTAAATTCAGTAACACTGTAATCACCTACGTATCACTTTGCTATTAATGTACAATCGTTTCGTGTTCACAAACACAACATTACCCATATTTGGTAAGAAAACCGAACAGTCTACGTAATAAATGTATTTCAATTCCACTTCTATTCCCGGAAACCGAATTCCCATTAAGCACTGCAACATTTTCCAAGTTAATTCTACAGTCACTGTTTACAATTTATTCCAGAGAGCACTTAGTTTTTACGTCGCTTACCATTTGTAGGCATTATTCGAATGGCGCAGCAAATCCTCTCAAGGAAAACAGCAGTTTCTTTGGTATCCTTGACCCAAAACTACTAAAATGGTATTTTGTAACATGAGCTCTACCATCATCGTCGCAGATTCCAACTTTGCAATCATTTCAATAATTAGGTACACACCTACGTGGTTAGTTGAATCCTCTCACCGTTTGCCTCGGGTGCCAACAGATGAGTAGATAGACATATCTATCTTGCTTTAGGTTGATTGTACGAAGGATCATGTCATCCTCGATAGATAGATAGATTTATCGAGAGAAAAATGTGTTGATGCCTATATTTTGTAGGTATATTTTAACATGTATATTATACTCTCTACGGGATAATATGGGATTAGGGGTATGAACGCCCCCTGCGGGGAAAATTAAACAAGTCGTGGCAATCACAATAGGCCTAACGGCCGCAGTAGCAAGAACGGCCGCAAAAGCAAAAAAAAAATGGGATTAGGGCAAGGTATGAAGTATTAATAATGTCAAAGGCATTATAAACTTTAATAAGATTTCGTTACAAAAATACAATACTTTACCTCCCTCCATCCACATATTACAAAACCCAAATTTTCTGGAAAAAAGAGCAAATATATAAACCTTAAAATTACTGTCACTGTCAGTAAATTATGGAAGAAAACCGCACAAATATCCTTCTCGAAAATGGGTCGCTTTCCAATTGACAACGCATGATTAATGCGTTCCGAAACTTCGCATAAATCACGAGGATGTTGTAGTATCAAATCTAAAGATATAAATGTATTTCATGTTTAGTGATTTATGAAGGTACTAAACAGTGTTAAATTGAATTTTATTGTATTACTAATAACATTTATAAAATTTTCATGATCAGTAAACATAATTATAATGTTGATAGGTGCGTGTATTTTTACGGGTGTTTTACAAGGTAAACCCGATAAAGACCCTTATAAAACATATAAGAGTAGGCCTCGGTGAACGTAGGAACTCTAAACAAATTGAAGAGAAAGGCCAATTCAAGGTACTCTTAAACGAGGATTTAAGAAGAATGTGATGAGGATGAATGAAACTAGACCAGGATCGTAGCATGAGGAAATCCATGGTCTCAGCCTACCTTCGGGAGTCAGGCGTGACTTGACGTATGTATGTAAAACTTACGATTTAATGTTGATGTCCGCACTGGGTCTGTTATTTTGTATCCTTTTAAGACATATAAGGTGTTCTATGGGTAGGTTTGGTGCTATACAGATTATTTCAAATAATTCACTGACATGCTTATTTTATCGATGACGTCATCGCCTGTAGAAGTATATTGCTGGATATAGTCATTAAAAGTGCCATGACGAATGATCTTGTGCTACCTCATTCCGCCGATTATGTTCATAAACATGATAGTTTCATAAGACGAACTGGCGCAGTGGGCGAAGGCCCGCCTGAGACACAGAAGGTTGCGGGCTCGATTCCCGCCGCGGGACAAATGTTTATATCTGCGAATATTCGTCTCGGGTCTGGGTGTTTTCTAGGTATATTATGTTTGTATTTATAAAAAAATATATGTAAGTAGTATAGGTCATGTAGTTCCTCTGCTTAGTTTGGGGCTAGATGATGCTGTGTGAAAAATGTCCAGCATTATTATTATTATAAACCTTTTGAAACTATCATGTTTATGAACATATTTTTTATCAAACGGAATATTTACCATGGTTTGTTAGTTTGATTGCTTCCCGATATTTTGGCACACTTGTATGCCCATGGTCGTGGGTGGAAACAATCAAACTCACATATCATGATTAAAATTCCGTAACGTTTACTAACACAGGGGTATCAAAATACTTATTTAATATGTCTTACTAAATCTATGCATTTTGAACCGTTATTTTCTTCGCTGTGGACATTCATAACATGAAAAATGTTTCAAAAATGAAACCTCATTATTTTCTAGCTACACTTCTTTGTTGGCGTCAATGTTTCCGAGCGCTGATAAATGGGACGTAGGAGCTCAGAGCAGTCGTGTTATTGGATTGATCCGACTACAAAGGTCCAATTAGGACGGGATGGCACAGACTACAAGGTCAAACAGTATCACAACTTACATTCTATCAAATTGGAACGATTTGTCATTAACTGATAATATATTTTGAGCTCTTTAAATTTTAAACGTTAAAACAAAATGATATCATAAATTATAGCAACCGTTTCCGAGATTCTGCTATTCGATGGATAGATATGTGTTATGAAAAAAGATATCATAGAAATTATAGTTTTATCTAAAATATAAAATCATTACGTGAATGACTGACTAACAGTCAACGCAGTCCTACAGAAGTGTTTCAGAGTTGGTAGACCGATTAATCCTACAGCTAGACATCACTTTTCTAATCGTCCCCTGGGTACCTTAGTACCTATCAGATGAAACCATGCTGATGTATAGGCCAATAAGCTGGGACTTCCGTCCACGCTATGATGTGTAAATAGTACGTAAGTAGGGACGTAGTAATACGAAACGATTTTTCGTAATCAAACCTCCAACAGGAACATGAAGTTTGTAAGAACAACTAAACGCGGTCAAAGTCGCGGTAATCTACTGGTACTTTTATCATGCCTTCAAAGAAAATACTTACGTGCTGATTCCTGTATACAATGTCTTCATATTACACCGCAGATAACGCAATACTCAATAGGTAGATACGTATATTGCATCGGCAAGTGAGGTGCATGTTTACCTCATATGATAAAAAAATTCAACATACCTACTTAGTACCTATAGTTTTGATCATAAGATAAATATATTTAGCTTACGCTTTTCTGATCAATAAGAGTCTTGTTTTGTATTAATCATTAAACTATATTTAGTGGTATGAATAGACAAACGATGCACACAGAAATAACTGAGATAAATCTCTCTAGATATTGTAAAGTGGCCTTACAAACAAAACGCTCTTTTGTGACCATCTCCCGGCACGCTCCATTGTCTATTGTTCATGAGGAATTCATTCACTTGTGCGAAATGAAGACTGCAATATGTCGATTTATCATACACCTTTGTCTTTAAAACAATAACTTAGATGAGAAAATAGGAGTGGATTGAATTATACACAGTAAGAAGGGTACCTATGTAATTTGTTACAAAATCTAGGTACTTAAATGATTGAAGGTGTATAGGCAACACAAGCTATTTAGGTTTTTGTGTCAATAAAAGTGTCTCCACTCCGCCAGATGATAAGCGTTACCGCCACCTATTGACATCTGCAACGAATATCGCTGGTTCCCTAAAGACAAAGTTGAAAGTCTTATGTGTCTGTTATTTCACCGGCATTTGTATCCTTCAAACTGGAACTAAGCTAGATAGGTATAATAGGGTTCTACTTCGATATTGCCAATGTTTATACTTGAGAGGCTATACTAGGGGCCTTGGCAGACCAACAGCTAGGTGAACAGACGATATACAGTACAGTGATGTGAGGTAGGAGGCATGTGCCCAGCAGAGGGTTACAACGAGCTGATGATGATCAATTATTGATTATTAGGTAAATACAACACCACGATAATGTCATTAAATTAAGCGACTAATCGACAGTTACTTTTAATTATGCATCGGTATAAGTTAAGTCTGAGTTTTGTAGGTACGAGAATGTACTTATTTATGTATTGCAAGATATTATGTAAACGCTGTAGGTATAGGTAATAAAATGACAAATTTTTTTTTTTTTTTTTTAATGTACTTAATGAGAATTTGGCAAACTCTGTTGTCGTATAGTTTCTAAAACAGCAGTGGCCGATATCGTAACATGCCATCCGAAGCACGGAACAACAAATGTCCTGTGTCCTATTTCCTCTGAGCGATCAGAGCTAATAATGTACCTAAAACTTTCACGATCAATAAACATAAATAAATGGGTATAAATCGCGTTTACCTTAAGGTAATATTATTATCCCGACGTTTCAGCGGCTGTTGCAAGACAGTCAAAACGATGGGAAAATAATAAAAAGTTAACGCGGTTAAGACCCATATAAAACTTATAAATAAATCTTCTTATAATACGTACTACTTTCGGTTAAAATCTCTAGCTTTCTGTAAAAATACAAACCTAAGTATTCTAGATTCAAAACAAAAATTATTGAGATTTGACCTAAATATAGCCATCTATTCAAAAAGTTCAAGCATGAACAAGGTCAACTTGGGGTCAATTACTAATCAGCTCAAGAAACGCTTGCTCCATCTAATGACCAATTACATCAATTCAGCATAGCCATTATAATTCTGTTGAACCCTTCTGCAGCGCAATTACCACAAATAAGTAGCCAATGACAATCTGCCAGATGGAAGATCCGATATAAAAACATAAGATAAAGTGGCTAGGACGTTGGGATCCTACTCGACAGACCAAAAAGTAGGAACGAACACAACAAGAACACAACAATCGATTGGTGATGATGAAAAAAACCCTCATTGTCAATTAATGAATGTGACTACATGAATGTGTTCCAAAAATTACCAAAAGGGTTGATGTACTTTAAATTAGTGGCATTCAATTAATTGGCAATTATTATAAATTGCTCTCTCGTCAGGACATCAGACAGAGGCTTTGACTCACACTTTCAATTTCAGGAAATCTATAAGCGTTTTTGCCGCCTAGTTTTCCAAACAGAAATACCTTCAGACAAAATTGGCCTCACGTGCCAAAACGGCCAAACTTGGGTACTACTCGCTTTCGTTGAGAGCTTTGCGCTGTCGTGACTTGATCATTACCGCTGGCCCACATTGCAAAGTACACTCTACCCTAACGTTTAGTACCAGCGTTTTACCTCTGTATCCTCACTTGTTCCTTTGTGTTTACCTAAACAATACAAAGGAAACGGGATTTACTATTTCGTACATGGGTGTATGTTAGATACATTTAGATACGAACAAAAGGCTTCGCTCTCTTCAATCATTGTAATGAAAAACAAGTTTCAAAAGTTTGTTGTTCTTTCATTCATTAAAATTAGAAAACATGGTTTATGGTGCCTTAAGGACTGCCCGCCCTCATACAGTTAAAAAAGCCAGGCGTTTCGTTCTGTAATTTTTTGATATAAATTTGCTCGACATGCCTTTATTTTAATGTAGACTGGAGCTGTCTAAACCTGATATCCCAATCATCATTCGAGCTCATCAATCGGCACACTAGTTACTGACAAACCACAAACCAGTTGAACCTACCCATCGACAACTTAGGCGAGTTGGCTCTTTCCGCGTACCTTGCCGTATTTCCAGCGTCACGAGCCAGTCACCGGTGAAACGTCCGTGCGTACGACCGCTGCGCGCGCGCTTAGCACGTGTTAATTCGAAATTCGACTAAACGTGACTCAAAAGCTAGTGCTGTTCCCATTCGTGACGGAAATCGATACCATCAACTACATGGGATATTAATCATAATATCCTAGTGAAGTGATGTGAATTGAATGATTGGTTGTGCGATACTGGAACATTTGGTCACGAAGTTTAAATTTTTATGGTAAGAAAATTGTTTCTTTATCTTTATGCAATTGCTGTTTAACTACTAAACAATAGCGTGGTGCGTATGAAATGCCATATGCAATGGTTTATTTATACAATAGGTTGTGGTTACAAATTATAACTCGGTAATCTAGGATCTTGCAATGTTTACAACAACAATAGGTACTGAATGTACCTACTAACAGATGCGCGCAACTAACACAAAATTCTAGTGTTGGAACCCGAAGTTACCGTTGTTTTGAATAGTAACTTACTCGTTTATTATGTAAACGCATACATCTGAGCACAATCTTTTGTTATGTCTAGGTATGTTGAAATTAGCTGAAGTAGATCGTATAAGTAGGTAGGTACTACCGTATAGAATACAACATCGAAAGTCTCATACCTACCTGCTCATACTTAGTGAACTATTGGCGTGTTCTTGATGCCTATTAATGCAAAATGCATAACAACTTCTTGTCTCTTACAATGTGTTTGCGACACTTCCTGGTACCACAGTTTAAACGTAGGTACTGAGAAATGTTGGAGCGAAACAAATCATAGTGATTAGAGGTCTGTGGCGCTGCAAATAAGTTCTTGGAATAGGTATCTATAACAGATATAACCCTAGTTTCTCTACATGTATTATTTGTGTGTGTAGAAAAATAATCTGGATAGGTTATTAGGTAGTTACAAATAAACCACAGAATAATAAATAAACACTCAAAATTCGCGTACAATGCCGTGATACCAGTCTAGGTTTCCTTGTGTCGTGGGTATCAGGAACAATGACGGGAGTAAGTACCATGGTAGTTGTGGACCCTGACCCGGAATAAATATTTGCAGAATATTTGTCCCGATGCGGTAATCGAGCCCGCACCTCTTGCGTCTCACGCCGCGCCATCGAGGTTGTCGATATGAGGTTGCTATGAGCCAGTAGCAGAAAACAGCTTGTAACTTGTAAACCAAACAAGGACACATGTTTCCAGGCGGTCATGACGACTTAGTCACTCTTAATATTATAATTCCATCATCAATATTCATTTACGTCGCGGCCTTGTGGATTAAATATTTACCTTTGACATGGTTAGTTACAATTTACGGTCAATAAAAGGTAATTTTATTTACATTTAAAAGCGAGTTACCATGCCCTACATAAAATCAACGTATGAATACACGAAGCTGCGTAAATCCTTTGGCAGACAACTGTTATTTCAGGATGTGCCAGCTCAGATGTTGGATTCTATAAACCCAAACAGAGCGGATCAAAAACAATACATGATGCGGAACCCCGTGCATCGCGCGGTGCAGGCAACAATGCCGCAATCAGAGAACGAAGCGAACACAAAGCAATTGGTAACTCACGAGCAAGCCATGAACCACACAGAGGGTGGATGGCCGCGGGACATTCATGTTTATAATGAAGACCATATCGCTCGCTACTGCCGTCGAATCATGCATGACGAGAGTTATATTAACTCCGTCCTGAACACCGCACCTGTCATGAAACATTACATTGACCAAAACAATGCGATCGAAATGTACGAAACTTACTTCGACGGAATGGGTGCCCAGGAACCCGTTGAAAAATATAATATTCGAATAGCTAATGTGTTTCGAGATCAATACCAGAGACCAGTTTCTTGCGTTGTGTGGACTAATGAGAAAAATTCTAAGTTGGCCGTCGCCTATAGCTACAAAACCTTAACGTCAGCAGAAAGAGGAAATGAACTAATGAACGATTGTTACATATGGGATGTAAACAGGCAAACTGACCCGATAATGCAACTAAAAACTGAGTATTCTTGTTGGCAGTTGGCGTGCTCGCCTGTAGATTCTGACATCCTAATCGTTGGCCTCGAGAATGGTACCGTTAGCGTCTATGATACTAGAGGCGTTAAGTGCACACAAAGCAGCTCCATTTATAACTCCCATAGAGGCCCCGTAACTTCTTTACTTTACAGTCACTCTCGAACTAATACAGAGTTCTTTACCGGCTCTCCAGATGGTCAATGTATCTGGTGGGATTGTCGAAACCTTACTGCACCTATGGAAAGACTGCCAATGTCAATCAAATTACCTTCAGGAGAAACTTCTAACCTTGGTAACGCTGAAGGTGTAAGTCAATTGGAATTTGATAAAAGTTTGCCTACCAAGTTCCTTTGTGGAACGGAGTCGGGATTAGTTATCAACGTCAACAGAATGGGCAGATCACATTCAGAAAAACTGATTTCGTATTGGGACGCTCATGTGGGTCCCGTGAGGGCAGTGCAGAGAAGTCCTTGCACGCTACGCATGTTTCTGACTTGCGGCGATAGTTCAGTTCGCATATGGAGCGAGGAAGTTCGAACCGCTCCAATAATAGTGACTAGACCTTATCGATATCAGGTAACTGATGCGGCTTGGGCACCATTGCGCTATTCTTGCTACATGTCTATTTGCGCTGGTGGTTATTTCTACTTTTGGGATCTTTTACGGAAGTATAAGGAGCCGATAGCAACGATAGAGATCTCTAAAGCTGAACTAACTCGAATGGCTCCGAAGTCGGAAGGACACTCGATTGCTATTGGTGATTGTCAGGGAGCACTGCACCTTGTCCAGTTATCAGACAATATGACGGAACCTGGAAGTCGAGACAAAGTACTCACGTTCCAAACATATGAGCGTGAGACTCGACGTGAACATATTCTGGATAACCGTATGAAGGAAATAAGATTAAAAATCAAAACTGAAGAGAAGGCTGCAGCTGAAGCACTGCCGGAAGAAATTCAAGAAGAAGAAGAACCAGAAATGGCAGCTGGGGACGAATATTTTCGTATAGTAAATGAAGAATTACGGCTCATGGAAAACATAACACCAAGTGCTTCTCTCCTTTAAAAAAGTTGCATCTGTTTTCGCTGTAAATATATTTCCAAGCCATTTTATGTAGTTAAATAAAATGTATCTCGGATCGCATACAATGCATAGCTATATTGATTTTATAAACAGTTCCTAGCTAAGCTACAAAAGGAATCCCGGATGTTATGCTCGGAGAAGCCCGCATGTCTCCCTCGCCTCGTTGCGGAGTCTGCGGGGCCATGACTGCCGCTTTATCTCACAAAACGACAACTCTAAACATGATCTGCCAGAATTCAATTTCGATCCCATTTCGTCGAGTATCTAGAGATGGGAATGCCGGAACAGGCCTCGTTAAGGTGGTTGCGTAAATTACTCGCGGCCGTGAGTTGTAGAATACAAAAGTGCGTCACCGCCAACTTTCACCAGTGAGTAGGTACATACTTGCCTACTGAGGTTTCCACAACGTCAGAGGCAACCACGCACACGGCAATGCCCTTTACAATTAGGATAATTCTCCGCTGTAATTATTATAACAGATTTTTTTTTTGACGTACTACTTATAAATGTATGACCATTATAAATATAAAAATTACTAGGTACCTTTTTTCAATATGATCTTTACCTTTTTTTAACATCAGATTCAGGGTAGATTAGCATGCGAAGGCACTGTCGAACAAAGTCAGCAGTGGCCTAGAAGTCTAGTTATCGTCGGAGCTCAGAAAGCTATGTTAATTCTTTAATAAGCTGTCTGGTCATTCAGCGAATCCTCATTCGCTTCAAGCATAATTATCTCACATGTGTAGCGAGAAAGCGTATGCATTGCACTTTGTATTGAAAATCCAACGTACCTACTCTTATGAAAATGTTCATTACATTAAATCAAAAATAGCTGAATACTTCAGCACTTCAGCCTGAAGTGCCTACAAAAATAGATAGATAACATACCTACACACTAGCATTCCCAGTATCGTGGCTAATAGGACATGGCTCGAATTTAGGCATTGAAAATCTTGTTACATTGGAGGCCTTTGATATGTCAAAGCTTAATCATTCATTCAGAAACTTAATGATGTAGGTAGGTGTTAGTTTCTTTCTTTAACCTCATACCATTCAGCTTATTTATTGCTGTCTAATTATGTATTCCGAAAATTATAGGGAAGTTGAAACTCCAAGTCCTAAAATCTAGGAGTTATATGCATCTAATCGAGTTGCAAACATTAACCTACATTATGCAAACCAGTTGTGAATGCAACATTCCTCGTAAATCTAACTAAATTACAAGTTAACACTCTTACATCACTTTTAATATTAACATTGCTAATTGAGAATCATTATAATAAATTGTTTGTCTACACATTACCCTCTTGTAGCAATTTTGATTAACTCAAGCATGGTGTGAAAGACGAGATTATTCTAAGATGCGTGTTTTTTTTCTGCTTTCTAAACCTTTTTACATACCTATATATCTTTTAAAAATGTATTGTATAACAAGGTTTCTATAGCATTCTATAGCTCTATTATTCAACGACCTATGTGGCGTGGTGTGCGAAGGCCCACAACCGCCCTCGACCCCACGCTATTACTTCGGTTTCGCTTAGCGTTCTTTCTTTTTGCTGGGCTTCGTGTCGTGGCGTGATATTAAAAAGTATATAACCTTCCTCATGAATTGGAATATTCAATGCAAAAATTACTTCTGACTGATATTTCTAAAGATTAGTGCGTTCAAACAAACAAACTCTTCAGCTTTATATATTAGTATAGATAGAATACACAAACTAGCAATGATATGACATTAAAATATTTCATTTCAAGATATAAAAGGGTTTCATTTTCTGCAATCTTAAAATTATTACTAAATTTACGGTTTCTTAACCACTTAATAAAGGGGCCCTTAATATAGTTATCTACCCAGGTGTTTTTTTTATTTCTGGTATATTTCATAACCAGCTATGAAATATACCAGAAATGAAATATACGAAAACCATTTTTTTTCATATGTGACTAAGAAAAGGTAAATTCTACGTGAACATAAATTATTGATGTACTTACTTAGTTCGTAGCATGAGATGGCAAAAGAGGCAGATGAGAACATGTTTAAACGATAGCAAAGGTACTTCAAAAAAATACATAGCTAATTATAGAATTACCTACTATATATTAGATATACATCTAAATATTGCATAAATTGAAGACCAATGAGTCATCATAGGGGTAATGCCTGAAATAGGATGTTGAGATATTTAAATAAACAAACAATAGGCATGAATATTGAACACGTGCTGTCGTGGGACCGCTGGTCTCTGAATGCCAATGTCAGATTTGCAAACCCGTTGGGTACACTGTTACCGAGACTGACTGACCCACAAAGGGCACAGAATAGATAAAAGTAACTTTTGGAGATCATCAGACCCGTTAAAGGATTCGGCTATCGGCATATTTTTTGCATACTTAAGTAGTTAGGTATCTACTACTAACAGTCATCGTCTTTCAACAGGTGGGTCTTAAAATGTACATGTAATAACAAAAATCATGTCATCAAATGTCTATGTTACACCCGAGCTGGAACACATTGCAAACGACATCCTTGAAGTCTATCTGTAATGTACCTAGCGGTCTAGCGAATGATACAATACCTACAAGATAAAATTATTTCGTGGAGTCCAATTTTGCAACGTAAGCCGACGAAAAAACCGTCGAGTGAATGCGTCTCTTACGAACGCTAAAGTTTAGTTTTATTTATTACATACTAGGCTTCGCCCGCGTGGTACCCGTATCAAAAATAATCGATGGCAATTAGGTCTTACCGTTATGGCAGCGTTTTTAAGAAACGCATTCACTCGACCGTTTTTTTCGGCTTACGTTGCAAAATTGGTCTCCACGAAATAATTTTAGACTGTGTCCATCCTAAAGGTCCATTCTAAAAATTGGTTAAACATTTTTTGAAATCGAATGCGGTGATTACTTCCTACAGACAAACTTTACCTCTTTATAATATTACTAGCTACTGCCCACGGCTTCGCCCGCGGTGGTACCCGGAAAAAAAGTAGCTCTTACCGTTAAGGCAGCGTTTGTAAGAGCATTCGCTCGTTCTTTTTTAATAAATTATATTTTCGTCAGCGGCAGCAAAGAATATTATTTTAGATACCTACTTATTATAGGCTGTAGCAAAATGTTCCGTATACGAATATGATCGATACAGCCTGTACGCTGCAGTCAGTTTTAACTCATTTAAGTTTTTTTTATCCCTTTGAATTATTATCTCATAAGATCATACAAAACAAAGCATGATCCAGACGTAACATAATGGACATTGCATGGTTCATACATAATGGAGAAAGTGTTTTGTAATAAACGTGTAGAAGTGTGCGTGGGTTGATCTGAGTTCGATAAAGCAGAGCACATTTTCTCTCGACTTAGTTTAAGATTATCTAAAGCTTCACATCTTATTTGATAGTAAAAAGTGTAATAGTGTCCAAAAATATGGAATGTTTTCAAAGAACAGTCTCTCAGGAATAATCGACCTCGATGGCGCGACGGGCGAGTAACTGGCGCCGATGCAAGAGGTGCGGGGTTGATTCCCGCTAGGGGGAAAATTTTAGAATGTTCTGTAGATGCAAAAAAATCATCTAACAGAACATCTAACTCCTATATAACTCCTATAGTTCCTGATAACCACGACACAGGAAATCCAGGGAATAAGTACCTATGCCTTAGTTTATGATTCAATTATCCTGACAAAGCATGGGTAATGAATAGAGTGAGTTGTATCATTAACTGCATCCAATATATATAGTATCTAGGTCACATTAGTAAGAGGGTGGATCCCTTGCATAACCAAGAACCTAATTGTGGTGCAAGCAAGCTGATCTAATTGCAAAGTGTACGTCAGTGTTCCTTTGAACAGACGCTTCCTTATGATTTATCTGTAATCGCTTGTAGGTAGTTTCAATTATTATACGGCATTCTGGTTGCCTATTTGCTATACTTAGATACTTTCCTAATACCTACCATTCCATTATATTTACGTAAGGTAAGTTTAGTCTGAATTCTGTTCTGGTAAGTCGGTATTTTTACCTACCATTCCATTATCTTTACGTAAGGTAAGTTTAGTCTGTATTCTGTAGCATGCTGGTAAGTCGGTATGTATACGTTACTCTGCTTCAGATAGGTTTTATCTGTTTCAAATACCACAGGGTTAATCTATCGAGCTACTGACTTATCATGTTAATAGATTACTTTTTGTCCGAAGCTTTTCGACACTGAAAATATGCACTAGTAGGTATATTTTTCTGTGGTATCTTTCAATACTTTCAATAATGATTGTCAGAATAGGGGGTTATTCCCGATTCGTAGGTACTATCAGATAATTATGTATACTAATTTATTCATTTTCATTGTCCATACTTTGATTCTCGTCTCGTACACTTGGGTCTAGGTATCTTGCCGCCAAGTATTCGCAAAACACATGTGTTTGTGTTACTTGCCTACGTAATGTCAATGTCAACATTCACACCATCTGCTTTGTTTGGAGTGGGTAAATACCTACCTATATACTATAATGTTTGGTAGGTACCTACGTGCTCGATACAGGGCAGTGCATACGTGCTACTATAGGACAAACATGTAGGTTCCTACTTTACTTAAAGTCACGTATATAGAAGGCAGCATTACACAAGGATTTGTTTGTAAGCATTGTGTGTAAGACAACTCGCTATATTGTACCCTATATGTAGAAAGGGGAAACGGTTGTGTCATTGTTTGAATGATTGAATGGATCAGACAAGATGCTTATCATTTAGCAGCCTTTGGCGTGCGTGACACTACTGAGCGCTCCAAGCTTTCTCATCGCCATTTTAATTGAATTTCATGGCGTCATTTAATCCACACAGCCTTTTATAAATTTAGTTTATTTGCTGTAGAATGCTAGAATAGTACTGTTTTTCCTATAAAACTTAAAAAAACATCATCATCTTATTAATCACGACTAGCCAAAACATTTTTTTTTTGGGCGATCTAGCTTTTGTTTTTATTCGAAAAAGTACCTAAGTAAAATAAAAAGGTCACGTAAAATATTTGTAGACTTTCTAGTTCTAAACCTGTAGGAGAAATATTTGAAAAAAAAATGGAATCTGCTATTGTACTTTTTCGCTGACAGTACCTACTTAACTACTAGGTATTAAATGTTTTATGGACACCACAAAAGAGTTGTTTAGCTATTTCCCTATTCTATGGAGTGCACTCTGCACGCTCCCATAGAAACTAGCAGTAAGCCCTGCGATCATGTAACTTAAAAAAATATCGTTATGATCGACAAAATTAACCGATGTCAAATGTCAAAAATAAAATCATACTGCGGTTTTCGATAAATACGGTATATTTTCTCGAATTAATCTACCCGTCGATAAACTAAGTTCCATGCACAGATCTCGACAAATTTCGACAAAACCCCGTTTTATCGAGAATTTATGTCGAATTTTATCCATCGATACGAGCATGCTCGGCCCCAGATTCGGATTACATCAATCGATATGCGTTTTTACAGTCTGTCCTGATTAGTTCTTACCAGAATATTTTGATAAAGAGTTTAACAGATAACCCCCAGTTTCTGAAAGATTGATCAATTATTTATTTACTTTATAGGGTATAATATCATCAAAGGCTGTAGGGCTAGGGTAACTAATAGATACACTTTTAAAAGCAAGAAGCCAATGATAGTCACGTTGTTTTAAAAACAACTGAGAAACAAATAAAGTATGAACAGCCTGAATAACCAACATGTTCTTAAAGTTATGATTTAAGATAAGTTATGATTTGATGTGATTTTCGACAACAAATCACATCAGTTGACATGAAATTTATCTACGTTTCTTTAAGTAAAAAAGTAAAAAATCAAGTAAAAATCATGCGGCAGCGTGTACTTGTAGTTTCAAACCCCTTTCGTCAACCAAAGATGTCAGTTGACAAGAGATTTGAGAACAGTTGTTTAGCAATCCTAGCGTGAGATCAGGGCGATGTATGAGTCTGTTAGGTTGTCATTACAGAAACTGGCAGCAAGGTCAATAATCAACGTTTCTTTTTCAGTAGTGCGAGGATGGGCAGCGTGCGATGACGCGGGCGACCCTGGCGGTGCTCGCACTAATGGCAGCGGCGGGCGCGGCGAGTGCGCAGCTGCGACCCGCCGACGCACCGCCGCCGTTAAACGATACACGTGAGCTACTCCCTACTATCCTATCCACAGAGTATCTTTTTCATAAGCCACTGCTGGACGTAGGACTAATCCAAAGAGTGATCAGGCAAAGTCTTGAATCACCTTTTTTCAGCAACTATTCTTGCGACCTGTGAAGACATCGTGACATCGGCCTATCGAGTTGCCATTTGAAAACCTTTATATTTTTGCCTCATCTATAATATTCTACTGCTGGACATAAGCCTCACAGAAAGAGTCACTTACTTTCATCGATCCGTTTGTTCACCTTTGAGAATCTTTATCCGCCTACAGCACAAAGACTAGTCCGTGATTTAACAGGTTGTAGAATATTTTAGTAGTATGACAATTCGCCTCCACAAAACAATACAGCGAGTCATCGCACCATCTTTAAATTACCATTGAAATGGGTTTGAAGACTCTCTGATATCCTTAGCCACCTAGTGGAAGATATGACCTTGCCTGTTGGGTTTTGTTTACAGGACACACCGTAAACTAGATCTACATACGAGTGAAAATGCTAACTCCATCTAACTTTAACTTAGCGAAGCTTTTACGATAGCTCTCACTGTTCGAGAGTGGGATATAAAACCGGAAATTATATACATAAATTGGTTTAGCTTTGGAAGTTGGTTGCCCTTTGAAAAACCAACATAAAGCTGCACTCGCCTACATTCAAATCACACAGCCAAGTCATTGAATGACTATATAAATCAATCTAAAAGCCACTTCACCGTTCATTTGGCAGTGATTCGTTACTTTCCAAAGGGAAAGCGCGGGCAATATGCGATTAGTGCAGTTCAGCGGTGTACAATTAACGGGACCGACCGAGGCGGTCCTCGTGCTTTGTTTACATAAATGGCTTGGAATTTTGAAACGAAGATGTTAATTTTGGGATGCCTTCGATAATTGAATTACTGTTAGACAGTTATGTACAAATGCGAAACAACTTCGTGATTGAAATGCATGGGATTGATAGAATGACCAAACAAATATGGTAATCATGTTACCGACTTTTAACTTCGGTTAGTAACTTTGCTCCACTTTAGCTTATATTCGACCCTTTATTCCTAAGGGGTACCTACTGACCTATATCCATAGTAGGTATAGATCTATCCCAAGGACCTACATATGCCTATTGCAATACATTAATTTCTGTTTAAAAAAACGGGCATGTACCAAATGTAAAGTTTGGATGTGCCTCTGACTACCCCCTACTTGGTATCCTCAAAGATCTACTCACTGAGTATGTATCTGAGGATGTCCACCATGGGGAAGACAATCGTGAGCGTGTTTGTTTTTTGTTTAATTTCTGTTAGGCCTCAGAGCGAGCTAATTCACAATGTCCGACTTCTTCGAGCCATTTAGAGCATTTGGATATTACGTGCAACAATGGACCAGACGTGCCTATTGTAAACCTACCTTACAGTTTAATAAATGTGTTTTTTATTAGTTAGACACTCACCAATCACAATCCCTACATAGCCCTGACCCCACACTACGATTTGGATTTATTGTAACGAGTACCGTGGTACCACAATACCCATACAAGACCCAGAGCAAATGTTTAAATAATGCAAACGTTTACCCGCAACGGGAATCCAAGCTGCACTTCTTGCTTCTAAATACAAGCCGGATTCCCGGATTGTCCGGTGCTCCACCGGTGTTCAATACCAGTACATAAACCTAGTACCTGAGACGTTTGAATACCTTATAAAAAGTTGCTCTCTGTTCATCTTACTGTAGCATTGGTTTGGTGTTCAGTCGGCAAAGAAAAGTAGTTTTCAACCGCTATGTGCTGTGGGCGCTGGCTCTTGCTCTATCACCTTTCCTAACCCACTTACGACACATGCAATATTACCTCGGTATGTAATTGGTTTCGATATTTCACAAAGAAAGAGATATGTTTTCCCATTGAAAATCACTACACTGTCAACTATTTGCTTTTTACGTTGCATAATAAATAATTGCAAAACAAACAATCGAGGTATTATGTTATTGGAGCAACGTGAATTTTAATGATTTCCTGTAGCAATATGGTAATCGGCATATATTATTGAGTGTTAATGACTTTGTTGCCATTTATGGGATTTAAACATATAACTACTACGTAGGTATATAGGATGAAACAATATGTACGTATATTGACAATCTCTTATTGGACGTAATTCAATTATGTAAATGGGAATGGCCAAAATATTTGAAATTACGTATTTTCCAGTCATGGAAATAAGTACCTATCTACTTAATGAATGCCATACTACAATAAACAAAAGCTTTAGAAATATCTTAATATGCATAGGTTATTTAATTACTTATTGCTGGGGTGGATAACATTAACGCCGTTATTCTTGGTCTAGACTCCAGAGAGCATCTGCAGAATGCAATGATTAAATTAAATTAAACTAAAGTTTATTCCAAATAGAAAATTAAAACTAAACTGAGCAACAGTTAAAACTAAAGTTGTTAATTCTATATATATAATAGCCTACGCATTTTAAAACCGCATCGGTTTTATATAACCTAGATACCTGACACCGAAACGCTGTTGGTATATCTGATACAGTTATGTAAAAAAATGATACACGTTTGTTCCAGGATGTGGCACGGAATGCGTGCGGTGTGCTGCAGACGGCTGCATCAAATGTTCCCGTCTCTTGGTGTTACCTGAAGGGACTTGCGCACACGACTGTCCGGCTGGCACGAGGGAGTCGTGGGCTCATGATGACCATCTGATGGGCAGGGTGTGCTATCCATCTCAATCTCACAAAGAGGTATGCAAATTAGAACTAGGTATTATAGTCTCGCGACTTTTAAGTATGATATTTCCAGAATCAGTCTATACGACCTGAAAACATAATCAAAAGCCTGTAGAAGTCCACTGCTAGACAAAGGTCTCCCCTAAGGACTGCCATGACGAATGACGCTGACGCTATCGGTTGTCATCGGCCCATCGGGTGGGGGCCTTCCTACACTGAGTCGTCCCTTTGTCACTCAACTTCCCACTGTCCCCCGATGGGGCCGAAGATCGGGGGACAGCGGGAATAACCCGTTTGGTTCATAGTCGCTATTCGAAAACCTTTCTAACACATTTAATTTCTATGACATGCATTGAATTAAATTAAGATAAGAAAAGGTATTTAGGTAAGTATGTAGTATATCAGTCATATAGTGCCCATAACATAAGCTCTGCTTACATTGGGACTAGAAGATGCTGTGTGAAAATGTCCAGCATTATTATTCTATTTATTTATTATTGAGATCGTACCCAATAATTTACTTGCTTAACAAATAAGACCTACCTCTGGTTTTGAAAAGCAGCCAAAATAAATACAACATGACAAGTTTGTTAATAAAAATAGTTGCGCGTTGATGTCTTTTTTTAGAATATTTAGGGTCGGCCCCTGTGCGGCACGGTGTCAGCATAGTGCAATGCCTTTTTCCGATTATAGCATGGCGTAACTTTGATGCTCCGATGAAGCAACGTTCAAAGTCATTAAAACTACAAACCTGGCTGGGAATCGGGCGTGTTTAGAAACTTATACGTACAGAACTTTTTCATGCTTCTCGGATACTGTGGAAAGAAGGGAGGAAGAATTATTGTTTGAGGCTTTGGTAGAGACTTTTGTAGTCTATTGTAGGCAATTAGCAGGGGCCAATTGTGTAAGTAGTTGTATTCTTTTGTATTACTTTGTGTACCCTTCAGTATTATTACTCATTACAAAGTGCGTAATAATATGCTATACTGATGGTAGACCCTTCAGTACAGAGATATTATTACGCACTTTGTATTTTAGTAGTTGGTGGCAATTGGCCCCTGCTAATTGCCACCATTTCCAGCTTCCATTCCATTTATATTTACCAGTGATAAAAATTATAATCATCATCTGAAAGAAATCCACTACATTGCATTAGGTGTCACCCAAACGTCAAGGTTTTTGTCAAGGGATTTAGATAATCCCGAAACGCCCGCATTATAGTTTTATTCTGCTGTGAAGTGTCGTCTATTTCCTGGTGTTCTTGGCAGTGAAAATGCAATCGTAATCGAAAGTTTTCCGACTTCTGTTCATTATATTTCCCGCGCTTTCTCTTTGGGAAAATTGCGATAGTATTTTCCTATCAGTTTTACGTGTGATTTAAATTGCTCATTTCTTGTTCCCTTCCTGGATTATTTCCGACAGATAAATAAGTGGGTAGGTTCTTTGATTGATTTGCTTTCTAATGATTCAATCACGTGCTTTCCTAGGAACTGAGATTTATCCTGCCAATATAAATAATTGAACCATTTATCGCCCACAATAACAGAGTTCCACAAAACAAAGATACAAACACGCTCACGACTAACATTTTAATGATGGAATTTTCAAATCTATACGTAATAATACTTATTCATACTCAGGCTGCCTCATTTGGTAAGGTACATTTTGGAAAGTTTAAGAGGCATTACAATGAAAAAAAACTGAATGAATGAAAAACTTCGAAATTTCTAACGTCGTTGAACAAACGCTGTTTGCCATGACGTGTGGACCTTCCTCTTTTAGGCTTATAAAGACATTATGAGTTTTTAATTGGAGGGCATTCTGTGCCAAATTGTAAAGTACTATAAAATGACCAAAATTCAAACAAAAATTCAAAAGTTCATTAATAAATGATAGATACTTAAAGTATGTTTACAAATTATGTAACAAAATTGAGTATGTTTTATCTACCTACTTTTTACAAATTGTTTAAAACAAAATAAGGCCAAGGGATAACCGATGTTCTAAATAGATAGAAAATGATTTCATTTAAAAGATCAAACAAGTACGTAGGCGATCTTAATGCTCATAAGAATTTTCTTCTTTTGACCAAACTTTTGAATGAATGTTTTGTAAATACTTTATTGTGAAAGTACAACTTAACAAAACTTTAAGTACTTACTACTAATCGCTAATCGCTTAGGAGTAATCTCTTCCAGACAACCTTTGAATAAAGATGATTTACTGAGATTGTAAAAATGGCCGGCAGCGAACCTTTGTGCAATGAAGAGTAGTGCGGGATTCAAACGCACCTGAATAGATTAACAAAGGAAAGGAAAAAATACAAATAATATGTAGGAACAAAATTAAACTATATACTCGTACATACTATGAGTATCGTACATAAGTACTATACATACATTATAGAACTACCTATTCATTGTTCTACCGATCTTTGAACCGATGGCACTTTTTAGCAAAATCTTCACAAACACGTTTTCTATTCCCAGGTGATAATCGGCGCAGCCTGTGGTGCAGTGGTCTGCATCGCGCTGGTCGCAGCAGGGGCAGCGTACGTTCGGTGTCGGAACACATCGCGAGCGCAGGCACAACCACTACCACAGAGAACCAATCCAGACGACGACACCAAGCTTCGAGAATTTCACAAACAGCTGGACTGTCTACGAGTAAGCATTATAATAATCCTACATAATAATAGAAATGCATTTTTTTTATGTTCGGTTGTTGTAGCACATATCTTCTTTTGGATGAAATTTGGAACAGGGATCTAGCCATCAAGTCTAATTGCAATTTAAGTCAACATGTCAAATCGGATCTTGTGGACTCATTAATTACTAAATAATTTAAAAGGAAAAGTTTTGTCATAAGAAGTTTGTTACAAAAACGCTTTTATAACAAACTCCCAAGTATATACAAAAATTGACAATTAACTAATTTCAAAACTTTATAAAAAGGCATACTTACTATAAAATATTGGATTACTTAAATGATAAAAACTCTTGGGATTGAAAATGCTCTAACTCGATAAAAAATGTAGGTATCTATTGTTTTGTAAAAGGATCATTAAAAAGAATATCCAGCCTTGTTTTCTTGCTTTTCTTTCTTATCTTAGTCGCGGAGAAACAGGCAATCGATATTTCAAAGTGATGTTTGGATTTTAATGAATAAATTAATGTTGACTTTGATTTTATAGCGCCCACAAGCGTTGATGGTATGCCTAACCATCAACGCTAAGGTATATTTTTTTGATGTTATTCTTATAACATATAACTAAGTAGGTAACTTTCCTCAGATCTATAGACACTCCGTATGTAGATGGGTGAGTATACCAAGTAAGTGGTAGAGGCACGTTCAAACATTATATTTGGCATATGTCCATTTTTCGCATACTTTTAGTATTTTGATTTATATAAGTTCCAAGCCCAACGCCGCTTATATGAAAATTAACCTTAGGAATGCTGGGATTACAGATACAATTGTGAATAATAAACAGTCACATAAGTAATTCCAGCCCCCCACCCTCCAAATACAAGTCAAATTCAGTGCAAATATTTGCGTCTCATTTCAGTTCCCATTTCGATCAGTCCCGATGCAGGTATCGAACCTATGACCTCATCTAAACCGGATATTCAACCTTCTTGCGTTTTAAAGGTCGAAGAAATATATTGTGGGAATAGTCCCTAAATTCCAGGTACCTGTGCGTACCTACTAAGTTCATTTTTTTTTTGTAGAATTTCAACAGCCTAATTGGATACCTTTCGCAATGCCTAGTTTACATGAAGTCAGACAGAAAACTTTCACGTATAACTTATCAGCTGTCTTCAGTACTACTTCGATCCTAACGACTCAAGTTAAAAGTCTTTTAAACTAGGAGGTGTGTGATGAAATTCACGATTTTGGAATGTTGGATTGAATGAAGTTATATTTCGTTTGATGTGTGTATTAAACTTTGACAGATCCTCATTTCATACCTAGTCGCATGAGTACTTAGAAGAACTGTCACTAAAGAAGTCTCTGATTTATCTTTTTGACTTGAACGCAGACGGGCTTAGGGTGAATAAGTTATGTAAGACGATAAGTCGGCGAGTTACCTAGGCCTGATAAGACAGCCATACAGCTGATAGTTGCGTGTGCAACTTACTTGCTGTCGTCTGCCTGTCTGCCTTCATGTAAACCAGGCATAAACATTTTCTTGCTTCATTCATTATCATCTAAAGGTTATTAACTTATTACCTCTTTGGACCGGTTTTTGGTCAAGCATGTGCATCACAGACACGATAATAATACCATCCTACAATACCACACTGACTCATCGGTACCAATACCTGCCTACTTATGTTAAGAGCCTACTGTTATATAAGGCTTTGCCTTGTAGACGGTAGGTGCCTCTACGTGAGGCAACACTAACGGAATTACTTTATGATGACTCAACTTACGATGCTATTAAAGAAGTAATTATTAAATAGTTTATAATTTTTAAATGTGTTTTTAAGAATTACTTTTATTTCAGCCTCATGCATACACGCTTCTGGCCATCTTGAATCACACGAGACATCAAGTGCGAGATCTTTATCAACTTGGGAATAACGACGCGGCAATAGCCTACAGGTAAGTTCCTAGCTATATCTACCTATAGGTACATATTTAATGTCCACAACCCAAGCGACAGCCGACTTGAACACACTTTTTTGTGGACGCCCGTCATAATTTGTAAGATAAAAATGTGCGTAGAGGTTTTGCCGACCTAAAAAAATGCTCTAATTAATGGCAATGCGCGATTTATTCTCGTAAGGAACTCTTTCGTTCAAATAAAGCTTTGAAATTTTTTTTAAAGAAAATAGTTCATACATGGAGGTTTACCTAATAATTCGAAGGTTTTTGAAATAACTAGTAGCTTTATTGTGTTTCAGTTGCATTCTCAGTGATCTGGCGAAGTTGCTCATCCTTCTTAACAAACAGCAAGTGCCAGTGGTTCCGGAAGAGTGGCCGCGGCTCGCGAGCTGGGCTGAGAGGTGAGAGCTATGTCATAAGCACAATTGGCACAATGGAACCAGAATAATTACCTACCTATGCCTACTTATTAAATAAGTACATATACCTCATTTTTTGACGAGCTCCGTGGCGCTGCGAGCGAATAGCCAGCTGCGACGCAAGAGGTACGGATTCAATTCCCTCTGCGTGTTTGTTGTCCAGGTCTGGGTGTTTTGGGATCACAGTACTTGTAGGTCCTAATACACTTGAAAGCACATAGACACAGGGAAGTGTTTACGTGCTTTCATGTGTATCCTAGTGTGGTGGACCTAATAGGATGAGCTATCCTATTACTATTTAATGAAAGGAGGTATCTAACTTCCTTGTATCTACTATCAACTGTAACAACCTATAATATAGGCTATATTAGGTATGAATGACAGAAGAGAACTACGAGAAGAATTACAAGAACAATCGTTTTTATGTTATATCTATCTGAGTGCATAAGTAGTTAATTTTATTATTCCAGGGAGAATCTATCTATAACGT
The DNA here is from genome assembly GCA_961405105.1 of Perizoma affinitatum. Classification (NCBI taxonomy): domain Eukaryota; kingdom Metazoa; phylum Arthropoda; class Insecta; order Lepidoptera; family Geometridae; genus Perizoma; species Perizoma affinitatum. The sequence goes on from OY560199.1 coordinate 6,858,871, forward strand.
AATTAGGGGGCAGGTACATTAACCATAAATTTTTATTACAACCTATTTTTTTTTTCAGGATCCTTAAACGATACAACCGAATGAACGCAAACCAGTCGCAAGAGAACCAACTAGTGAACTTCCTCCCTGCCCCTCCGAGCCAAGGATCTGACTCAGAGACGCATCAATCCTTCTCAACTTTTAAACCTCCTTCCTACTCCCCCACATCTTACGATAGCACTATCATAGACAAGGATTGCGAATGGAGTGACGTCAGACCGCCGAGCTATTCTCAGATTGAGAGGGAGACGATCGATCTCTCTGATAATTGGGAGAGGAGACCCATAGTCAGGAGGGAAAGCGTCTGGTTGGAGGACGAAATGTTTGAGATGACGAGGCGGCCGCAGGATGAGCTTACTACCGAATTGTAAACACATTTGTGACAAGGATTTTTTGGACACTCTCAGCTACAAGATAAGCCAGTGGCATAGGAACTAATGTTGCTTTCACACCGTGGCCATTCTGACAGAACCTACCTAACAGAAACTTTTTGATCTCATTGATTCAAAAGTTCATTAATTTAAATGAAAAATTTTTTTTTATTCAATTTAATAATTATGCTGCAGAAAAGTTTCATTTAGTTTATTTTTACCTTCAAATGAAAAAGATCATTCAAGTTCTTTAAGTGCAAATTTACCTAATGAAATGAGACTGTCTTGGTTGCAATGTGATATACTTGCTTCTATACTGCTGTCAGTCGATGTAAACAAATATTTATTAGTTAAGTAGGTACCTATGTCAAAAGAATGAACTTTTTCGTTCAAGTGTTTATTTCAATGAGTAACTGGCCAACTGGTCACCTTTCGAAAACAGCATGAGTAGATAGGAGCATTATAAAACATAACCTGCATGTAGGTAATGTAAAAATCTCGCAAGGCCTGCGCTGCATGCCTACGTAGGTACTTTTTAAGCATATTATGTATTCCTTCAACCACCGATTTCATGACCAAATCACAACAAAACGTGATACCTAAATAACATTCCGTATAATAAAGTTGGACAAAACGAGGGTAGGTTGAAAAAAAGCGATGTGGTTATGTTTTACCCTGAAGAATTAGACTGATAGTAAAGAAGGTGAAACAAACTCAAAGACACAGAGCAACGATTCAAATTCTTGTCTTGTATTATGTAAATTAGACAATAACAAGTAAAGTACAAAGAACGTAGGTAATTTAATTAATAAGAAATATGGAAATCAAATCCTGTGGGAAGAATTTTGCCCTAAAAAACGTTTTCCCAGACTGGTGCTTAGTAACGTACTACTATAGAATATAAATAAGAGCCTCTGCGGCGCGCGCGGTGGGTGAGAAGCAGTCTGAGACGCAAGAGGATTCCAGAGAAAAATGTTTGCATGATCTGCAAATATTTGTTCCAGATCTGGGTGTTGTGGTACCTACCACTGTGCTCGTAGGTGGATCCTGATAACTACGACACAGAGAAACCTGATGTATGGTCAGACCTTATACCATTGGCTAGATTTGGATTTTTAGCTCGATAAAAATATATCTTATACTTATGTAAGCTAACAAACTTGTAAAAAATATATGTAAGTTAATAGGTAGGTAGGTGTATTTTATACCAAAGTAGTCTAAAATTTACCTTAGACACCTACCTTAAACCTATGTAAGTTATATTTTCTAGTCCTTTCCTTTCTGATATTTCCTTGTTTTTTTTCACAATGAACTAAATCATATAAAGCTAAAGCTGTCACAGGTAAAAGTAGGTGATATGTAACTAAGTAAGTATATTGATCGCCGAGTAGAGTACACCTACCTATTATAGGTGTAGGTTCTAGGTTAAATAAATACCTTATAAAATTAAGGTAACCCCATTGTAATACATAAGTGTGTAACGATTAATTTGCACCGAAATTTCCAAAAAATAATTATTTTGTTATACGTGCCAGGTTGCGCCTTGAGTTTTCGAAAGAATGCAAATTCGGTTGCAAAGTTTGTTATTTTCTAAACTATTTATAGCAAAAAGCATTGAAGTTCTATTTTAATCATGTTTAATTAGACGTTTAGAAAATACAAGATAATTTTATTTTTAATTTTTGTTATTTTTATTACCTAAACCTGAGTCCTATCATTGCCAATGAAATTTCACATGTGAATTAGCAGTGAAGAAAGTAGTACGGATGACGAATCTTTAATACCTGTCCTATCAACAGCAACTTAACATCAGTTGTCCGGCAGTGCTTCCCTACTTAGTACACGTTGCTTTGAAATCAAGTTGAGACAACCCCTTGACTTGTCAAACGTTCGTCACCGACAATCGGTTGGCCCTTGGCCCCAGGGCAAAACCAAGAGACTCGGGAGAAGTAGCTCCCGAAGCTAGAAAAAGGAGCTCAAGCTCACTTCTTACCCACACTTCCCGAATTAAAGTGTAGAAGACCGAAGATGATCTCTAACTAGTCTGTACGCAGACTAGTTAGATATAGTACGTGCCATGCGTAAGCATCTATAGTAAAGTCTGTGTCACCGAGTGACGTTCACATAGGTGTACATAATAGACAGACTTACTTGAGATGGTAACGCTTAATAGGGGGCAGGACAACTTTTTGGTTGCGCGCGCAACTTATAGCTAGCTGCCCTTGCTGGCAGCGGGTCTATCTGCCTGACAGCTTGTAAACCAGCTTTATGTACCTGAGTTGTCGAAACGAAAACATGAAAAGAAGCCTCTGGCTTTCAATTTGTTGCCAATTTGCCAGTGAGCACAGACTACTAGGATGCTAACGCATTCAGTGGTGAAGTTAAATTCAAATTCTTTATTTACTACTAAATGTAACTTAACGGGTGAACCAAATCGTTACATTTAAAAACTATATATATTAAAAACACATTATAAACTAAAATTTTAAAACGAAAACAGTGTTTCATAAGATTCATCCAAATAAAAAAAAGTTACTTATGTAAAGCGTTTAATCAAATTATGAGTGAAAATTCAAAAAATCACTCAATACTTTATACTTCGAATGATCGCGGTGTGATATGATCACTTTATTTAATCAGCAAACACTCTATCTATCTTCTCCGGATTTTTTATTCATTTTGGTCAGTCTTTCTTTGTGTTCACGACACTGTCAATTCTGTCACAGTCATATAAAAACAGTCAATTCATGTCAAAGTCAAATTGTCGAATCACGAAAAATCAAAACATCAAAAGTCAAAAATAAAAAGACATTGCGATTCTCTAAATCGCAAAATAAAAAATAGGTACCAAAGGGACGGTACATTAATCAAGAAAGAAATTTGTTCAATTTTTGTTTTGCTGGGATTTTCCTGAAATAAAGTATACGGAATTTACACGCATCCGGTAAAGAGCCGTCCAGCGGATTTTCAGACTTCAGCTTGCTACAAAAAGCTGTACTACATAATGCCGAAAAGCAATAACCACGATCTGTAACGGTAAAAATACGTATTTTATCTCATTGTTAATTAACGGTGAAGTTCTGCTAAACTGGAGGGTTACGTACGGGACAAAGCTAGATCGATTTCTCCCACACCTTTTTAAACCTTTTTTTGATTTTCGGCTGTCTGTACATAAACAGGCGAACAAGTTAATCAATCAATTGTGTTCCATTATCACCAAATCAATTGTCTGAAACATATTGAATAATTTACCTCAAGATCCAAATGAGTTGTTGACCTTTCAAAGTACAAACATTCTTTGTTGAGTGTGGTGAGTTTTCAAATAATTTTCTGTTGCAGATGGCCGAATGGGCCTGATATTTGGTGCAATCTACATGTTAATGCCCCTAGCATCAAGCCAAATGGTAAGTTTGAATCATTTGAAATTAATGCATGTTGCACTAAGCTGAAGCAAAAAATTTGGCTTGTCTTAGTGAAAAAAATCTATAATAAAAGTACTTATAAGGTACACCTAGGTAGGAATTGGACATAGGGTGACATAGATTTATGCATCTCTACTATGTATCTACTAACTATCTCTTAAGAAAGTGATATCACTACTATCATAGTACATTTATTGATAAAAAAAATTGTTAATCTCAAATTTAAATGCACATTTAAATAAAAAAATCAACTCTGAAACAAATTTGATGTGTCATTTTTCAATAAGACTTACCTCAGACATACTCAAGATAGTCTCTCAGATCAAATAGTTCCTGAGACTGGGAAACCTTTGGGAAATCGTTGCCTGTGCGAGTAAATTACTTGCACACTAATAAAGGTACAATAACACATATGGTGCATAATCCACTTCAAAGAATTTAAATTATTGTGGTTTGGTATCATATTACAATGTTATAAATAGACCATACTTTACTACCAACAAGTCAACAACAGCAGGAGAATAGTAAAGTATGTGTATAATTGCAATTTATATCTTGACATAGGTACTTTTGTGCTTCTAGGAACTCATAGACAATAACACCAATTTTTATATTTAATTAGGCCTTTGCCAAGAGGCACACTGAACTGAGAGACATACATGAAAGATACTGAAATGAGAATCACTCTAAAATTACTAGGAATTATAATAATAATGTGTTTAATATGTATGTATTTACAAAAAAATATATAAATAGTAAATTAGTCATGTAGTTCCCATAACACAAGCTCTGCTTAGTTTGGGGCGTGTGAAAATATCCAGCATTATTTATTTCTAACGTTAATCATCTAAGTAAAGAGTGCAGTATGTTACTACAAATATAAACACACTCAGATCTGTATTCCCCATTAAGAACACACTCTGTGAATAGATCTATGAGGGCACCAAGTAGGGAGTGGTCAGATGCATGTAGGTACAAACATGGCATCTATCTGTACATGCCCGCGTTTATCTACCACAATAGAATTAATTATAGTCTTCAATTGCAGAATGTCTTTGTTATATTTTAGCTACCAAGCTCCGTTGAAGTGATACTATCAACCACTAACTTCAAACATTCTGAGCATCATGAAGCAATTAGCAGCATGGTAAGAATACTATTTTAATTGCTATTTTGTTGACTTATACTTAATAGATAAGCTCATTGATTGACTGACTTGATTGTCAGTCAGCCAACATATAAGTCATAGAGACACTTAAGTTTAAATGGTATGTTCCCTTTGGTGTGCATGGGTGCACTAAGAAAGGATTTCCTGAAGGTGCAGTGGTGGGATGAAAGTATGGAAAAAATGTTGCAAGCAGTCATGGTGTGTTTCCTCTAGTATAAAATATTTAGGTGGTTCTCAATTCTCATGTACCACTTAACTGCAGTAGATGCTGTTGGGCCAAATTTACCAAACACTATGCTTTTGCCCACAGTTGCACCGAGTTGGTATCTTGAAAACAAAACTACCTTTGTATTATTTTTCGTTATAAACTATATTTTCAAATTTCATCTTAATTTATAGATGGTACATCATATAAATGCAACAGTTTGGATGTTTGATACTAAGGATATTTGTAAAAGTTGAACAAATTTGGATGAATTTAAAATAGGTATGTTTTGTGACCTTGAATAACACATACTCTACTGTTGGGACTTACAATCTTTCGCATTTATGATATTAAAAGGATTTGGAATCTGATGCATTTTGCACTAAGCCTTTGTAAAGATTAAGCTTAATGCAGATGGTGAAAATAATTTAAATAACCAACAATGGGAATAACAATGTTAATACTGCAGGTATCAGAAGAAAATAAGTTCCTATGACAAAGAAAAATGGGAAACAATGGTGGAACAGCTGCTCATGCGCGGGACTTACCGCCGCCGCATCGTCGACTTCACCTCGCACGGCCGATCGTATCTCATTGATGTGGACTTGGTTAGAGGTGAGGTCTTCATTTTGTTACGAGCTAGGGTTCAGGGAAAACTAAATAAATCTAATTTCAAGCACAATAATTATTTATTTATTTCTCTCAATATTTATTTCTTAACACAAAAAACACTCTGCATCATCATAATTATTTATTTATTTATCTCGGTACCTCGTAGTTATTCCTCGCAGAATCTAGAATGTACGACCATTGTCCACCCCCTAGATGCATGAAGTTTGTATGGAAATAACTGAACGAGGTTGCAGAAACGCGCGTGGTTTAAAAAAGCCCTTAAATGCGTTTGACGTAAGAGATTGTATGTATATTTGTCATTAATCATTATCCTATTAAAATGCGTTTTTTTTTTTCATAGTCAATTAGTCATATAGTCTGATCTAACATAGGTTTTATTTTATCGCAACAAGGGGGCGCTGCTAGAGACGCACGAGACACGACGGGGGTTTTAAAACTAAACAAAAATTAAACTTGTGTAGGCTCATCATTCCCCAAAGCGAAACCCACACTGGGCATGCGGCGCGTGGTATGGTTCGCGCTGGTACGTCTGGTGTTCCTGCCCGCGCTCTTGCAGTGGTGGGCTCAGCAGACGTCGCCGGCTTGCGCCAAGCTGCTGCTATCCCTGTGGCTGCTACAGCTTATCAACACCGCCCTGTACTTCATCTCGCCTGACGGACTGGACGTAGATGTAAGTAAACTATTCCATCTATCTTTCTAAACAGTGGTGGGCGCAACAGACGTCATCAACTTCACCCTGTACTTCATTTCGGCTTACGGACAGGACATAGATCTGAGTAAACTATCGCATCTATCTATCTTATCAGTGGTGGGCGCAGCAGACGTCATCAACATCGCCCTTTACTTAATCTCGGCTGACGGACGGGACGTAGATGTAAGTAAACTATCGCATCTATCTATCTAATCAGTGGTGGACGCAGCAAACATCACCAACATTGCCCTGTACTTCATCTCGCCTGACGGACTGGACGTAGAAATAAGTAAACTAACGCATCTACCTATCTAATCACTGGTAGGCGCAGCAGACGCCACCAACATTGTCTTGTACTTCATCTTAGCTGACGAACTGGACATAGGTGTAAGTCATACATAGAGACTTTCGTCTCATTAGTTACACAAAACTATTGTGTCATTTTTTTTCCACCAGTTCTGTATGGAACAAAAAGTCTTACTAGTTCTGTTTACAGAACTACAGCATAGAACTAGTGGGAATAAGCGGCAATGACAGCCGATGTAACGCCGATGATTGCTTAATTTTTATACCCTTTTATGGTGTATAGAATTACTGCTGGTTAACCCTCTGTGTCCGTTTCACATGAATATTCCCTTTATTTCAGCCGAACAGCTGGTTGATCCCGCTTGGCCTGATGCTGGTGCTAAGTATAGTCCACTCGCAGATCGTGAGCACCACTGAAATGGAGCTCGCGCGGGTACGCCCGAGGACCACGTTTCGTAGGAAATTGCCAAGATATTTTAGGTATGTAACGTAACTTATTTGCTTAAAAACTTTGAATTATTAGAATAAATTAGTAGGCCAATTATTTATGTGCTGGGCTTTAAAACCCATTGAAAATCAATCAACATCGGTGGATTACGGCTAATCGAGACATTACTGGCTGATTTTGTTGTGAAAGCAATACTTATATTCTTGCTGAATTGAAACGATTGGTCGTACCTTTATCATTTTAAAATGAAATTACGAAAATATGGTACAGTCAGCTATGATTAAAAATAATAAGCACCTTTGTTACGAGGGGGAAATCTGCTAACATATACTCTACCACATTGAGGGTGATAGGGTTATGTGAGGTTCACGGACTCGTGGACTCACTAAAACCCCCCCGGTGGCCGGCCTCGATGCATGTCAAGTGGGTCCGGGATCTCCAAAGGAACGCACCGGTGCCCCTCTCGCATAACGCCCTTCGCACGTCCCGGGGGCAGTTGAAAAACCACCCCCAGCACCCTCGCGGTGCTAAACGGCGGCACATGGCACGATGTACCGCCGCCCTCCCGAGGAAATAATAAACACCTAACAGTTACAGTCTGACCCTACACCAGGATTCCCTGTATCAAGTATCTAACTACAAGTACCACCAACAAGCTAGATTAAAAGTTACGATTTTTGCCTTTAGGTCAAAATATTGGGCTACATTTAAAGATCCGCCTTGGCCCTTTGCAATCTTATATCGTTGTCCTTATGTCGCTGACTGTACTTGCCGGTCTATCGTCACGATGATGCATTACCGCCCGCTTCATTAAACAAACGTTCGCAGGACGAAAATACAAATTAGCAATAATTTATTGTTTTTTTTTTATCATCTGTGTATGATAACCTTTGAAACCGCACCACAATTGACGTAAAACCGTGGCTATTAACTGTTTTTACCCGCGATCAACCGAACGTAAGGAACCTAAACGCATTTAAACATATGCGTTTGTCGTAAGAGGTTGTTTGTCTGTCTGTTAACATTCATCTCCAAAACCGCATATAACGATTTGTATGACTGGAAGGGTCTAAAATAGATTTTTCCAGTACAAGTCACTAGAAGCCGCTGCGATAGGCGACAAACATTAACTTGTTATTTTTTTTACTTTACATAAGTTACTTGGCAACTTCGTGTAAAATGTAAGATTAGTTGCCCCTCAGGCGCCCGCGTTCGGAATGCGAGGACGTTAGTGGCGGCGGATCGGCCGACAGTGGCGCCACTTCCGCTCAAAGCAAGCCCGCCTCGGCCAAGCCATCCAAGTTTAGACGAAGGCAATCGCGCTCTGATCTCATTGATAATGGAATAAGGTAAGGTTTACGTAACGTCCTTTGATTGATTGTTTCACTATAACCTCACTCGTTTATTCACTTCTCAAAAATGCACTTTCTAACTTTCAGTATGTTTCTTTGCATCCGACAAATGCTGGTTTTTTTTTCTCAAATGACGACAACTGACGGCGAATATGGCTTTTCATTATTGTGATGATGTTCATTGGACTCTTTTGCAGGAAACGGAAGAAAGAACTGATAAAAGAAAATGTGATACACAAAGAGGCTCCAAAAAACAAACCATTAATTAAAGTTAAGGCTAAGGATTCAGACGATGAGGACTACGTGGCTTGGAAGGAGCCTAACGCGCCAATAGTTACCTTCACACCGCCACCAGATGACGCTACCCCTAGTTCTTCCAAGTATAAACCTAACATACTGACTAAGAAGCATCTAGAATCTTTCAATGTAAGACTGAATCAACAGATTCATATAGCGAGAGCTATATTCGCTGACGGGGATGACGGTTTCGAAAGCCTCAATGGTAACAACTCGAACGCAAGTGATAATGAAAAATCTAAGACTGAGATGAAAAGTAAAAGAGACAAACCCACTGATAGTAAACCGAAAAATAGTGATAAGTTTAATGACAGTCCGAAGGATGATGATGATAAATCAGTGGACTCTGAAGGCGCGGCCCCTATGAACAGCCCTGGCTTTGGGAAAAGGGTCGGAGTTAGGTTTCTGAATAGAAGTAAGTGGGCGAAGAACGACGCGCCGCAAGAGTCCAGTGACGAAATTTTTGGGAACATCAAAAAGAAACCAAAGGTGAGATAAAACCAACAGACTTAGTATAAATGAGCGCCAAAGACAACGGTTTTGTCGCCGAAAGAGAACATACAATTGATAATTTCTGTTTTTTTTTATTGACAGAAGAGATTGACATAAATATTCTTCGTATTCTAAGACAACTGGTTTGTTTCTGAAAGAGAAGACAAAAGAATATTCCAGTCTTTTCCTTTTGTTTGACAGAATAGATAGAAACATTCTTTGTCTTCAAGGACAACGGTTTGTCGCCGAAAGAGTTTTTTTTTTCTTCTCTGCTGTCTACAAATTGGTTTTCTTAAGGCTCATGCTAAGCCTGTTGCCAATGAACTGATAAATCGCACATGCTACTTTTATCGATTCAAAGATGAAGATAAAACATAATGTAAAACGTGAAGGGCCTTTATTTTAATGAGTAAAAAATAAAATGTATGGCTGATGAAAATTTTAATATGATTATTTATATTTTTGTGATGCAGCAATAGATTACAGACTGCAATAACCATTGAATAGTCTGTGTAATTTTTTTTTATAGTTGAATCTAGTTGTCGCAGTAAGTTCTATAGGATATGATGGATCAATTCCTTGTCCACTAATACATGCACTATATGCATTCTTATTGTGTTCTGAAAGGCAGACATCATTAATAGTATTGAAAAGTATTCTCACTGCCCTCAATATTGAATATAACAGTTTACTCCACTCGTTCAATAACATTTTGATGGTAATCATCGACATAACGACGCTACGATATTACGATATTCAGCACACGTATATATTACATACAATTATTTTAATCTGTTTTATCTGTTTATAGTTCTTTCTGGGTTTTGCGTGAAAAAGTAGCATGTATGATTTACCTATCAAGTTGCTTTTAACCTAATAACAGTTTTCAAACCTACTAGGTAATAGATGGCAAGAACCTCCAGCACAGCAATGAAGGTAGTTACTGTGGAATGCATGATCGGTCTAAACTAACAAATTTGTTTTTTATGTCTCCTTTTGTCCAGTATTTAATAATTCTGAGATCAATGAACTTTGAAAACTCCATACAATTTATAAAAACAAAAAATGTTTTTTTTTTTTTGTTATTACAAATGTGAGTTGAGATCCTCTTTTTAGATGTGAGACGCCTGTATTAAGAGACCTCGCTCTTAATTTGTTTTTTATAAACTTTTTGTGGTTTTGGTATCACTGCGGCCGTAAGGCCCATTGTGATCGCCACTTGCTTTTCTTTTCCCCGCAGGGGCGTTCAAAGTTCACCGCTCAGCCCTGCCGCTGTTAGAAACTGCATTTTTGGGTGTGATGAGTGTGAAGAATGTGTTTTCCCAGATGAAGGCTATGCTTATGTATCAGTGATTCACACTCTCCTAACAGATGAAGGGGCGATTCGTCCGCCTCATTGCAGAGTCTGCAGGTTTGTGTATCACACAGCCTTAATTTGAACATGTGCTTGTCAAGGCTCTTACCATTGTGCGAAGGTTGTTTCTGTTTAGCGCTAAGATTTGGTTGGTATACCGTTTGTCAAAGGCTTTGATCAGTAATTTGGAATGGTTCATGCCCGTAGAGTTTCTGCAAAGATTGGTCGATTCTTGAAAGCATGAGTTCAGAAGGGTTCTTTGTGCTAGGCTTTTTGGTATGCCACAAAACGGCTCTGGACCTTTTGTGTTTCGTTAGCCCCTGCACGCGCAAGTTCGTCAGCACACTCTTCCTTAACAAATTATCTAAGATTAAGAAATAATTTATTGCTAAACAGCATCAACAAAACAGCCTTATCCGGTTGAATTATTCCAATGATTTTTCACCTTTGCGCCTGGACACTGTGGTGTCCGGCAATTCGCAATTCGGGGGCAATTCTTATTCTAAGACTAAAACCAAGACGTGCAACGCGTAGGGATTTGTGCATTGTCCCTTCTAAGATGACCCCAACCCCAACTCCTTGAAACAGCTGCAATATGCCCGACCCCTTGGAAGTTGTTGATGAAGAAGAGCGTGATTTGATCAGCTCTTGCATTCCCAGCAGCCTGTAGAACTCCACTGCTAGACAAAAGCCTGTCGGAAGCGTGCAACTTTCACACAGCCTTTAAAATGTCAATTGCCTTCGGTTCATCGGATTCCTATACTGCGTCGTCTTGTTCGTGGTCGCCGTATCTTTAATCTCGCGGTGATCGGTTCTACGAGCTGGTGATGGCAGATCGGCGGATAACTACCCATTGCAACTTGCTAGTTGTGTGAGATATGCCGGCGATTTTCATTATATTACGGATAACCTCGTTTCAGATAAGTTAGACTCCGAGCATAGCTTTCACAATAACCCGCACCCTTGAACTTTTCCATGTGTCTAAAGTTAGCGACCAGGGTATCATTTTTTTAATAGCAGTAACTAAATATCAGCAACATTGCCGATATAGTCAGCGATTTCCCAGCAAGTTCGTATTATTGAGTACTTTTAGAAAAAAATATACCCAAAACGCAAACAAGCACTGATTGCAGACTTTCGTCTTGAACAAATTAACTTAAAATCATATTTAATTGTATGAGGATTTCTACAGGCTGTTGATAATGATGAGGGGTTAACACGACGGGCATGCTAGGCCGGTAAACAAAGCTCTACATGTGGAACGTCCCTTTTCAAGTGGAGTTTTTTTTATTCATAGAAATTAGATAAATACCAGTCATCATCATCGGACGGCGAATGCTCTGCGTCCGCGCCGTCCATCGCGCTACCGTCCCACCATACCATGTCCGACTGGGTGGGCCATTCTACTTACAGTGAGCATTACTCCCGTACTCATAAACACACTATTCATACATAGATGCATACCTTTATAGTTTATTGTACACCACAACTACACTAATAATAAAGATGAAGGGTTTGTTTGTTTGAACGTGCTAATCTCTGAAACCCAAATCGGATTTGAAAATTATATTTGTATTTAACATCATACTACGATTCTTAGGTAGAGTAAAAGAAGTAATAGCGTGGGCGGGCTATGTGACGCGTTGTATGGGGGCCGTGGCTCAGCTCGATACAAATATAATTATAATAATAATTATTATGTAATTATATTATATTATACCTAGACATACATACAATAACAAATTACGAGTATACATAATTTGTGAAAATGCAGTTACAGTATGTGATCTGGCATAACGAATATGCTACTCTTTACCGGGTGTCCTCAAAGATAGTGAACAGAAATTGGAACATTTATTTGATTGAATACAATAAGATTACACATATATATTCTATATTTATATTCTACTGTCTATATGTTGTGCAAATCTCAATAAATAGCAACTTCTTTGATGTACACCATTTAAAAGAATATATATTATAACATAAAAAAATAAGAATATATATACGTTTTAAATCAGAGGTACAATGAATGAGGTACAGATACATAATTATATTCTCACAGTGCGAAATACCATATATTTTTAGTTATGTGGTCGAAATTATATTGTACAGGTGAAGAAAGCAGCTACTGTTCTCAGTCCGAAGGTGGGCATTCCGACGTTGGATTCCACTACGCTGGTGACAGTTCCTGGGACCCTTTCGCCATACTGGATCCCACTAGTGACACAGGTAAACTATTATGGTCAGGCTTGGCTGTATCGCGAGAATCCAAACAAAATGTATCAAGTAGGATATATTTATGGAGTAATAACTTACTAAGGGTGATATGATAGAATATGAAAACACACGAATAATGAAAAATAATGCGCTCACACATGTATGGGATGTTTAGAATTAATGAAAGTGCTTTGTGTACAATACATGTGTATAGAAACAAACAAGCTCTTAATTCAAATTAAAAAGAAGCCTTAACATAATTTGTTTATGCGATGTTTCTCAGGATGTGTTTAAAATGTTAGTATCGCATTTGTTTATCCCTATTCAATAAATTTTTGTCCCAATCTATTTGGGCTTCCGCGATACACGCTGGACCTAGTGCAGAGCTCATGGTCAAACTTGTAATTAAGGCACATAAGTACCTACTATTTTTGAAATAAAGCTTTTTTTTGCGTCGAGGCAAAAAAACGCCTACCTAAGTAGCATTCAATATATATTCATTTATAGTTGTTGTATTCAAATATAGTTGTATTGTTGTTTATTTAATCATTTTTAACGCCCACTGGCGAAAGCCTCCATCATCCCATCTCCGGTATGGCTTTCCTTCCTCTTGCCATCTCTTGGATACCATGTGTTTATAGCTTTGCACCGTTTCTCTTCATTCAATATATTAATAATTAAATGTCCAAAGGTGTATTCCAACAGTGAAATGCACGATGTGGGAGCGTGGCTCGACGCTCCGCACCGAGCTGTCCGCGGTGGACATAAGCTGGTACGTGGTCGCGAGGGCCGAGCGAGCCATGGCCAGCGACGGCTGTCTCTGGGCACCGCTCATCATGAGCGCCGCTGTGGCCTTCTTCACCCCCTTCATAAGACTCGTACAGGTGATAATATAAGAATATAATAACTTTATATAAAAAAACTTAATGTCTGGGTCTGGTTGTTTATATGTATTTACAAAATAAATGTATATCAGTCATGTAGTTCCCATAACACAAGCTCTGCTTATTTTGGGACTAGATGATGCTGTGTGAAAATGTCCAGTATTATTATTATTAATGAAGAATGGCGTCGATTCTCTTGTACGTGGTCCGTGGGCAAAACGCGCCTTGGCCTGCAACAGCTGCCTCTGGACCAACAGTAGCGTTCTTAACGTACATGTGAAAAATTTATGAAGAAGTCGTAGTTGAAACGCTTTTCAAGATTTAAGTATAGTTGGAAAGAGATGGCGCTACATAATAAAAATAATAAAGACTTATATTTCCAAATCTCCTAAGTGTTACGTGTGTAAAACTGCCGTGCATTAAAAAAACCGTTTAGCTGGCAGTGGGGAAACACTCGACTCTAACAAAGCACTTTAAAGCTTAATATTTCGCAAATGGATCCCTGAATCGAAGAATATTTTTGAACGACCTATCCAACGACACCCCACACCATAGACGAGAAAAAAAAACATCTCCACTTTACGTTACCGTGCGTGTCACATTATCTTTAAATGTGATTTTTGACGATACCTATGCTTTAAATTGTAACAAACCTATAATTATATTTTGTAATAATTAAGTGTGTATTGTATAGTTCTGCTAAAAATAAATATTTTCTGTTACAAATGCTGATTTCTGCGGCTCGCTTAGCAGTAAGCATATATGTTACGCCTGCGCGCGCAGATCAGTCCTCTTACATCCTGAATGCATCGCGTTGCTTTGCTTCTTTACTTCGGTTCCAGGTTTCCATTGAACAGGACTCGCGGACGGAAGAAGAAATCCAAACGTTTTCTACGTTCGCGTACGTCTTGTCGGCGGTGGCCAACTATTGCCAAGGGTCTATGCTGAATTTCTTTAGTGGCGCGTTGGGGGACAATGGTTGGTAAGTCTCAAACTATCTTTCCAACGGGAACGGAACCCACGGCTTGGTTATGTACTCGAAATGTTAGCATTTCACCAAACACAATTGCGCATTGCCATTAATTGCCATTTGTTTGCAACAGTTGCGCAATTGTCACAAAACGTCACGTATAACGGAATTAGTAGAGCCTCTTGTGAAAGAGCTCGCTAAGCAGTAATGCTCGCATTGCTAGTTTGAAGGGTATGGGTGCCGGTGAAATTACAGGTACATGAGACTTTTCCCTTGAGTGAAGGTCACCTTATCAAGGTCGGCAACGCGCAGGTAATACCTACTTATCTCTGTATCTGAGTATGTCTGCAGCGACATCTCTCGCCACATGATTGAGCTACGTTACATCACATCAACGAAGAGCGATCGATACACAGATGGCGATCACATCGATGTGTCTTAAATATATAAAATAAATAAAAAAACTGTAGGTAGGTACTTATAGTATATACTTCAAGAGCTAACTGGGCGTCGGTACAGTTAAAAATAAACATGCAATCAGTCCTACTAATATTTTAAATAGAAAATATTATATATTTGAATTCTTGTTGATCTTTGACGACAAACATCTGTCGGTCCTAGAACCCCGGAAAAGAGGATCAGATGGATCATCCCGGTGGAAGATCTTCCCCTTTGCAAATGGAGGACACATTATTAACCGTGTACCCTTTCTCTTTATTATGTCCATAATGCGGAATAGAGTCGAACAGACCGACTTCCGCATCCTATAAACTGAAAGTACTGCTTAAATTAGGTTCTGTTTGTTCCAGGGAAATATCAGCAAACATCCTATCATGTATTCTCCGATTCGGGCTAAGTCTTCTAGTATTCTTCCTACTGTCGGTCGCAGAGCGCGCTTACAAGCAGCGATTCTTATACGCTAAGCTTTTCTCACATCTGACATCGGCGAGGCGGGCGAGGAAATCTGAACTGCCGCATTTTAGACTGAATACTGTCAGGAATATCAAGACGTGGCTCTCTGCAAGATCTTATTTGAGGGTAAGACTTTATATTGTGGGTCTTCTATTTTATATACATACATACTAACAATAATTACATTAAACAGACATTACATTTGAAACTACCATAGCCATGAACAAAACTTCAGTTGAACATTCAGTTCAGTTCCTCCCGTGATCATATTACATGCAACTGTGCCGAAATATCGGGAAACATTAAAACTCAGAAATCATGGCAAATATCCCGTTTTTTAGTAAAAATGATATATATAAAATGTTAGTGTTCCAATAAGCGGCGATGGGCTTGCAACCTGTCACGTGGACTGCTTACTACTTGCAAAACGCGGGCATGTACCAAATGTAATATTTGGACGTGACTACCCCCTACTTGGTATCCTCAAAAATCTACTCACGGAGTATGAATCTGAGGGTGTCCACCATGGGGAAGACAGTCGTGAGCGTGTTTGTTTGTTTGTTTGTTTTATAAAATGTATAGTCCTAACCACACACTAGGATTCGCCTGTATCTTGGGTATCAGAAACTACGAGTACCGTGGTACCACAACACCCAGACCCGGAATAAATATCTCGAATATGAAATATATTGCATGCTCAATATGCAAATATTTTTGTACCGCAGCGGGAATTGAAACCGCACCTCTTGCGTCGCAACTGGTTACTCGCATACACTCACGCTTGTTTCCAGGAGGGGTAGGCAGAGACCACGTATTTCTACTTAGAATACAATCTTGACCTTCATTCATTCTCATCACATTCTTTATACATAAAAAAAAAACAATAACCAAGCAGAGTTTGTTGCCTGATTTTTCTAGGCTTGGTCGCGCACGAGGGTTCGCTGTAAATTCACTTTAAAATTTTAAATTCACGTAGTTTTTAAGTTGACGTTTCTATAGTTCCTAGTGATTTCAATGAATAAAAACCTATTGACTTTGACTTTGACATGTGCGCTGGTTTAGGGTACTCTTGACCTGGGGCCTTATTCCCTATGAATAAGGGCCCCATCTGTTGGACGGACAGTCAACGTCATGTGTACATTTCGATCAAAAACGACAAGGAATACAATTCCTTGTCGTGGCGCGTTTATGAACCACGTTTAAGTTTTGAGCACGTTATGATTTCACGCGTTATTGTTAAGGAATCTCATGTGGCATAGTGAATAAGGGCCCTGATGAAATTTACGTGTATCTTTTGTTTCAGAGGCGAGGACCGCAACGCTCTGTTGACGTAATCGTGTCGGCTGTATTTATGCTGACGATAACACTGTTGGCTTGCGTCAGCGCTCAGCTATTAAGGGTTTGTGATGTTTGTATCGTGTTCATTCAAATTTCAACCGACTTCAAAGAAGGTAAAAAAATACCACCCTTAAGCGTAGAAAAATGGGGGATGAAACATATTTGACGACCTCTGTGGCGCAGTGAGTGAAGGCCCGTAAACAGCCACATACATAGTCCTGACCCCACACAGGAATAGAAATGAACAAAATGATTAAACTTTAAACCATCAAATTGTGTGTATATATATCCATTTGATAGAAGAATGGCATTCATACCAACAGCGGGGACGAGTTAAAGGCTGTTACAAAAAAAAAAATTTTATGCTCGACCTATGTGGGGGATTTCCAGAATCTGTTTTCTTGAAATCCCCAACGAGACTGCTCGATTAATATCCATTTGATAGAAGAATGGCATTCATACCAAAAGCGGGGACGAGTTAAAGGTTGTTACAAAAAAAAATATGTATGCTCGACCTATGTGGGGGATTTCCAGAATCTGTTTTCTCGAAATCCCCAACGAGACTGCTCGATTTGTTTTGGGGCATTTCCGGAAAGAAAAAACTAAAATCCCTCACGTGGGGGATTTCCGGAATAATCAAATTGTGGTATATTGTGGGTATCCGTAACTACGAGTACCATGAAACTACAACACTGGTAAACCTTTTTCCCGTAGCGGGAATCGAAACTACACCTCTTGCGTCTAAGTTGACTACTCGCCCGCGGCACCAGTGAGGTCAAATCTTCACAAAAATTACTGATCCTATGTTGAAATGTGGCGAGTTTTATTTAGCATTGCATTATAAAAGTTATTTAAGTATCTTTAAACACTCTTGTTATTCCCCTAGGATTCCCTAACCCTCGAAAGCATGTGGCTTTTGGAAGCCATGGTGTGGTGCGTCTGCCTTGGAATCTACCTCCTCCGTCTCCTGACCCTGGGCTCGAACGTGAACCGGAAGTACCGAGGCTGTCTCTCCGCCATCATCACCGAACAGATCAATCTCCATCTGGCTATCGAGCAGCGGCCGGAGTGCAAAGAGCAACTGACTGTAGCAAACAACGTGCTGAAACTAGCCGCTGACCTGCTCAAGGTAACGTTTTTTGGAATAAGCAAAGCTTATTACGATGTTTCCGTCTAAATTTTGACAAATAAGTTTGATTGCTGTGGTGTAATAAGTCTTTCAATGATTGCTATTTGACATTAAAAATACCGGTGTGTATGCATTCGTAAAATTAACATTACATATTAGTAGGAATGCTAAGAGTCCCTTAAGGGAACATCCTTCGACTTATACTTTTAATATTGCATATTTATAATTAAACATAACCAAACTTACAGCCAAACAACCATATATATGAAATTTGGGATTTAAAGCTAAATAATTAGTGTTAAAAATTTAATTTCAGGAACTGGATGCCCCTTTCAAGATCACCGGAATTTGGGCTAACCACTACATCTACACGATAACCAAAGTGGTGATATTGTCCGCGCTATCCGGAGTTCTATCAGACATGCTAGGATTCAAACTGAAGCTACATAAAATCAAAATTAAATGAATCTTATATTCCCTGAAAGGGTTAGATAATTTTGTAAAATGTGACATAGGGAAGATAGGTCATGAATGTAGTCACAATATGATGTCAATGTTTTGGTTGCTATTTTTATAAGATTCTTACATAGAATTCAAGTTACTTTATTAAGAGTACTTTTTGCGGATCCACCGGACAGTAGCCGCATAAGTCATAATAGTTATTAGTGGATAGATGGATGTAATGAACTAATGCATTTCATCGACCAACAGGATTATTCAAATCTCTCAATTATATTTTATTCGCTTTATAGTTCTAATTTTCTACCTTAATCAGCTTAATGATTTTCCTATTAGTTGACATAAAATAAAGTTGAAAGAACACCATTTTCTCTTTCCAGTAGATAGTTTGTATTTTATTTAGGTACAACTGCAATGTAACTGATGTAGGTGAACCGAGGTAAATTTTTTGTTCCTAACTATATCTTAAGTCAGTATGGTACAGTAATTTGTTTAATGTGCCAATTAAGTGAATCATATTAAACCAACCAGTTTCTAGTAGTGGTTATTATTTTTAGGTATTCTGGAATAAAAGATAAATATCACCAAGCAATTTATTTGATTTCAACTAATCATACCTGAGAAATAAAATAAATTAAAATCTACACCTTCATGGGAAAATTACAAGTAAGTACTTTAAAAAAAACAGCATTCACTTGTATTTAATTTATTACAATACCTGTAAACCAAATTCATTTTCAACAGAGCTATTTAAAACAAAAAATATTTTATCTATGTTGGCGATTTAGTTTTGCCAACTGAATCTAGTCATAAAATTTTCTCTTATCTAAACTTTTATTACGATACAATCTTACGTTATAGGAAATAACTATTCGGTATGCTCTAATTCAGCATCCTTAAGCTTATGAACAGCTTACTTAGATTAAATACACAAATCAAACACATGTAATTAAAAATCACATTTAAATAAAATAACTCTTTCTGCAATTACTAGACATTTTGCAAGATGCCAACACAATATACAAACTCTTAAACCTTGAGACTATATTTATGTGTACTCTATACAATTTATATTTCTATGGACCTGTGATGAGGAGTTAAACGATATTGCCTTTGTTGTACATCTAGTTCAGAAATAAATAGACGCCTAGACAAGAGACATGCAAAATTTAAAAACGGTGTTACATAGAACACAAAACGAAAAGTAATCCTAGATTCTAATAAATACATAATTTTCATGTAATAAGAATTACATACAATAAAGTAAGATCTTCATCTGTTAAGTGGCTATACTATGCATTTTATGAAGAGTGTAGGTAAATATTTGCACAATGTATCTATCAATGTAATAATCTTATTACATTTCTGCATTTCTTTTCAAAAGGATACTTTCCAAATCACCTTTTGCACTACACAACTCTTGAGAAATGGAAAGCACTGGCTAAAGTCTGCAATTTACTTTATTAGAGAGCGGTTCTTGCCGCTTATTTTATTTTTAGTACCCGCATTCATCGACCTAGGATAAAGCTAGTATTATTCCTTAGGATAGCGGTACATAATCATCACATTGTGGACGTAAATGTTATGTTGAAAAACACCATTGCATCTAACTATTATTACTGCCAATTTCAATAACAATAGATCCCATCAATGATACATTTCGTATGTAATCGCGCTGCATACCTATTATATCTCGTTGTGTTTGCGCGCGTTGTTTATATGCATAAATAAACTTTGTCATGGTAATTGATGGATCATAGATGGACCTGCTAGGCGGATTGAGTCCTTTCACTCACTGCGGTTTTTTTTATGGTCACATGGCGAACTTACCACGGTGACTCATGACAAAATAAACAAAAACCTCCTCTCATCTAATTCTCAGACACTATGTACAATAATTCAGGAACTATGTACAAGTACTGTGGTACTACACCAGGCAAATATCTGCAGACCATACAAAGGTATTGAAAATGGCAGATTTATATGCAATTATACCGCTATGCCAGGAAACCGGCTTCATTTCCAGTGCTTGGGTCGCTTAATGAATGTCGCGAGGTGGTCCCACTGATGTTATTCGCGGCGGCGCTCGCGCGAGGAGGAGCGGTGGGAGCGGCTGCGGCGGGCGGAGCGCGAGCGCTCGCGGTCTCGCGACTTTTCACGTTCACGGTCTCGTGACTTTTCACGTTCGCGGTCTCTTGACTTCTCGCGTTCGCGGCCGCGCGACTTTTCGCGGGACACTTCACGGGTCTCGTCGCGTCGGCTGCGGCTGCGGGACCGGCTCCGTCTGGTGATGAGAAATGTAATTTAAAAAAAAACGTGTTACTCTGATTCCTTGTAGGTCTATACCACATACTTTCTTGATAGTGAAAAATCATTGATAGTTTAGAAACCCTTCCTAATGATTTTCTTCTGCGACCACCCTCGATGGTCGAGCGACGGGACTGTTCCCGTAGAATAGTCAAGTACGCGGTATATAGTCGGTACTAAAACTAAAAGCGTCTACACACAATACCGTTGTGTGTAAAACGGTAGTGGCAATACCGGGGGAGTGGTGGGAAACCCAAGATCGCGCTCTTGATCGCCTCATGTGTAGGTAAATCGGTATCAGTATTATTGTTATTCTCCCTCTGAAATCGGGTCGGGCGAAGCCACGATTCAGGAGTGATTATCCCCTGACCTCTAGGGAGCGTTGTCGCATCGCATCGTGTGTAGCGATCTCAGAAATGCAGCAGAGACAGCGACATTAATTGTCAACATATTGAAGAGTTCTTCAAAAGATTCTATATCCATTCTTAAAAAGTTTTTCAAATCAGTGTTCCAAATAACTCATCACATTCATTAGGGATTTTTACATCTTTATGGTTGGAATTTTTGCATTAAATTTATATGGGACCACTCTTGAAGTCTAAATACCCTAACTATTCAAAAAATAATCATTAATATCAATTCACAATTACAGATGATGACAATAACGTTATATAAAAACAAAAAAATACAGACAAATTCAGAACCCTCAACATGATAAAATGTTAGTACCTTCGTTCGCGGTCCTTGCCGCGGTCACGGTCACGCTCGCTCCTATCCTCCTTATTGCGGTCCCGGTCCCGGTCTCTCTCACGCGCTGTCTCGCGGTGTCTGCGCGCGCGTCTGTCCAACTCACGTCCACCGACGTAATGCCTTCGACCGCCACCTCGCTCGCGTTCTATAGCCCCGCGCTCTTCACGTCTTCTCTCAACGTTTTTCTGGGCCAAACAAATACTTTTCAGAACATAATTAACTAAGTGTTCACCTTGTACTAACTTTTCACCTTATGGATCCCCTGATTATGTCAATTGGCAGGACAGATGGAATATATACCGACCATACCACCGACCATACCACCGACCATACCACATATTTTCTAATGGTTCTAAAATGATACCAGACCCTGATTATTTCAATTCTGAGATAAATGGAGACAAGCCCAGCTGTGAGACACGGCAGGCCAATCGAAATTGTATGTACCTTCAAGTCGGTCAATTTATCGCGAATGGCAATGAACCCAAGATGCAGCTTTCCCCCGAAATGGTCGGCTAGCCGTCTATCGTTGTCGTGGATGCCCAGGTACGCCGAGCAGACCTCGCACACGCGCAGTTTCTGCTGCTGATAAGACGAAGCCGGCATAGAGTTGCGGTAATCCTGCTCAGCCACTGCTTTCTTTTTGCGGAGGTCATCAATCTAGAATGCAACAATAAGTATAAGTTTTTGGCTTCGACTGACCGGCTTTTGAGATGATAATATAGTATTGTTATTTTTATAGTTGGACACGATTATCAATTAATTAAAAGCTTCCCCCACACAGCTGATCACACAATCGATATTTCATCATTGATTTTTGGTTTCTTTAACTATCCTGTTCTGGTTTAAAATCTGAATTCCTCACCTCACCCATTAGTTTGACACTTTCTTCAACCATGCCCTCCTCGCCGAGTGCCTCAGCCCTCGCCAGCTTCTGACCAATCTGTTCAGCGAGCTCATGTACAGCATTGGCCTTCTCAGTCACTTCCTGCGACAACTCCTCTTGGGTTTCAGCGAGACGTTGCTTGGCGGCCGTAGTACGTCGGTCACAATCTGCTATGAATGCCTCTAAATGATCTGTAGCCTGTAGCATGAAAGAACATTAGAAAAATCATTTCAGTGAACATAAATAATTAATAATGCTGGACATTTTTCACACAGCATCATCTAGCCCCAAAGTAAGCAGAGCTTGTGTTATGGGAACTAATACATGTAAATACATACATATTATACATAGAAAACACCCAGATCCCGTGACAAATATTTGCATATGCAAACATTTGTCCCGAGGCGGGAATCGAACCCGCAACCTTCTGCGTCTCCTCGGGCCTTCGCCCACTGCGCCACAGAGGTCATCATACCTAAATACATACATTAACTCAAGCCTTTTTGCTGGAGAACTAGGCAGAGGCCACGGATTTTCGCGTGTGACATACCTCTTTTGCTTCATTTACTCTCATCACATTCATGCTAAAAATGGGGTAAATGCCCCATTTTTAGTAAACATTATAACAACTATGATAGTTTCAAAAGTAATGCATCTTAGTAAAAGACAGTTGTGAACTACTTAACTCCACTTTGCATTCTATTAAGGCCAAAGTTCACTATAGTGAGTGAATAAAACAATTTCGCCTGCAAAATCGAAGAGATTTCTTGCAAGAAACTTCTTCTCATAAGAAATTAAATTTGAAACAAAGTTTATTTGTAATATCCATTCAGTTCAACCTCTAAAGCCCTTACCTAGTTTCATTATAAAAAAAATCAGTTTAATGATTACCACAAATTATACATAATATGATATATTATATCATACATTACCACCAGGCATACCATGTAACTTTCCAAGGTTTAAGCAACAGTAAAATCAATGTATCATAACAAAAGTTATGACATTTTCATAACACATTACACACTAACATGAAAACTCTGATGTAGCCAGAATTTATCTGCTTTGTTCAAGAGTTTATTATTTAAGAGTTAACCAAGTTTATGTATGTTTCTGTTGGGTGTTTATTACTTATTTCACATCATTTACAGTAACAATATGAATTAATCAAAAAATATACTCACATCAATGTCATAAAAGTATTCTTTGGTTTTGCATGCTAACTCAAAATCCGCTCGCAGTGCCAGATCATGTATTTTGGGGCAATCACCTAAGTCCATTCGCTGCAATCAAAATTAAACTATAAAAGTACTTTTTGCCCATTTATACCACTGGTAATAATAACAATAACATCTTTTATTTTCAGTATATATAGACCAATAAAAAAATTCCCAGTTAACTCCAAAACTAGACACATAAATAGAATACAGTGCAACAAATATAGAGCAATATTTTATTATTATTATAAAAAAATACATACAATATCACCAACAGCTCACATGTCCAAGTGTCACTCGCCAGTTAAAGGTGAATTTATCAAAAGTACTTACAAAAACCAGAGGACACCTTTCCAAATATACCTGCCTAACTAACCCTGTTAATAAAAACCAATAAAAAAAAAGGAAAAAATTACTTTAGGCCTGTGATACAACATAGCAAAAAGTTTTTGAAAATCAGTTTAGAAAACAGACCTAAAGTTGCTATATTTTAACCTGCAGATTTAAGTAATCTATTTAAAAAAAATTTAGTTATTAATTTCATTCTGTCATTATCATCTTACTTGCAGATTAACCAGGCCAGTTTCACACACATTAAGACATCATTATGATGTAACTATACCTACTTTCTACAGAAGAGACAATGAATTTTGAGTGATACCTATGAGTGAAAATTATTTAATATTTTTTGAAAATGTATATTTAACATTAAAGTAACCTATTTTTTTTGTAGAATTCACATTTTAATTACATGCAACAATTTTTCGACTAGCCATTTAGACAGCTCAGTACATACCCAATGTAGTTTGATAGTATTTCACCAAATTATTCTCATCCGGCTTTAGTGTTTTCATGTTCCTAAAATCTTTATTTTGTACTCACCGAAGCAGCTTTAGCAACCGTTGCATAATTTAATTTATAAGAGCCATATTAAATTAAGTACTGCTTAGCAGTAGAAATACAATCAGCTAACTATAAATGTTTTCATACGTACATCCTGGTACTTACAGAACAGCCTAACTCATACAATCTATATCCCTCATCTGTTAAGTATTGTGATGAGCAATAAAGACAAGTGTGGGGCATTTCTGAAAAGCATATTTCACCACAGTTAATGCCACTCCAATGTGTTGATTCAGCAAAATAGTTGCTACAGTAATACAATATGACAAAGTGAGAGAAAAGAAACCACATTCATTAGGATATAAAAAAATCTGTAAGTTTTTCACCATCCCAGTGTATGTGAGAAATAGAAAACACAACAAATCCCTTAAGTTGGTCTAAGATTTAATTGAATAGTTCGACCACTATTTCATAAAAATACATGCTACAAACTAATAAGCTTATCCATGCTTTAGTGTTTTTGGACAATAATAAACAACAGCTTGTAACTTGTATATTTTGAGAAATAGGCCCAAGAGAAACAGTAGGATATGCACCAGATTTACTGAGCCAAGCCACATGGAAAAAACCTTTATAGTTATGGTATGCACCACCTAGTTTTGTATTAAAATATCTGTGGCACTGCATATAGCAAAGTGTCTCAGTAAATCTAGCACAGACAAGCCTAAAGTTACTTAACAACCCAAATAAATTATATGTAGAGAAACTGAATTACTTACCGTGGACGAAAGAATTTCATGGGGACAACATTGCAATAGAAAAGATTTGCACACCGTATCGTCATAAAATTTCACTGAATGTCTATCGGTTTCACCTGAAATCAGATTACATTATAGAATCATTCGCTGTATTATCATAGTTTCTAGCGGGACACGAAACGTGTAATTTACCATTTCTTGTCGTGCCCATCAATTGATCCAACATTGCCCTCATTTGCTCGTGAGCAGACATGGTTGAATATCGGTGTAAGCACACGTTCAATCAATATTCATATGAGCATCTCCCACTAAAAAAAACAAATATTAACTTGGAAATCCTGAAAATGTCGCCGTACAGAAAAACCCAAAAAAATTTCGACGACCGACGCACGGCTCCAGCCACCGAGTCAAATATTTCTAAAATGGCGTCAATTTGTTTTTTGTTCAGTTCTTTCGCTTAGGACTGGAAAGTCATTCTACCAACAAAGTTGTGCTTATCAAGATATTAGTACTGTTTCCGTAATGCACTTACCCTATGGATATTCGACTAGAAGAATTTAGTCGGTTATTATTTGAATAACTTTATTGAATTTGTTCAATTTAATGATATTCTATGAACAGAAATAGTGAACTTTTCCGTTCAAATAAACTTAATTACGGTCTGTCTAATAAAAATAGGTGTGTATCTATAATGAAGCGAAATATTTTGTTTGAATTAATAATAACGTTTATGAGTTTTTTTTTATTTTAACATTTGAACGCGCTTATGTCTAGATCGCTTATCTCTGGAAATAGATAGTATTATTGTAGAAGTAAAATAATATTTTATAACCAACTGGTAGCTATAGACATTAGCGCGTTCAAAAATATAAATAAACAAACTCTTATACTTTATTATTCGTAGTATAGATAGATACACTCTATTACTATAATGTAATATATAATGTGTATTGCATTGGTATATATATACCAATATATATAAATATAGTATATAGTCAATCTGTAGGTATGTATCTTAACATATTGCATAAAGATATAACTAGCTATTGCTCATGGCTTCGCCCGCGTGGAACCCGGATAAATAGTAGCCTGTGTTATTCTGATGTGTAAGCTATATTACTGTAAAGTTTCATCAAAACCCTATATATGGAGTGCATGGCTGTGCATTCAAGGGTTATGTTTTCCATGGTCGTACAATACGGTCTCCGTTTGTTCGATCTTTTGGTTGTCAGAGAGTACTTTGTGGTTACTGTGATTGTTACTAACTTAGGAAATAACCAAACCATTACGTTTTAGTTGTGTTTTAAAGTTGTGTGTGAGTTAAAAAGCAACTAGGTACGTACGTTTACTTGTGATAAAAGCAAAACAATTTTAACCTGTGGTTAACACATTCCATCACAGATGAAAAAATGTTTACTTTTTTATTCATATTTGATTCTTTGTCCGTCACAGAGTACTTTTCTTGTAAAGTTCAATCATGGAAAAGTCATAATCAAGAAGTGAAGTGAAGTACAATCATGGCTTTAGTGAGATTATTTATCCCAGCATTCCGGGACAATAACAACGAAATCTATTTCAATGGTTTCATCAGCGTTTCTTCAGACAGTGCTCTAACCATTTACCTCACAAAATTTGGTTTCAAAGCCGAAATAGTAACAGAAAATCCGCGCTCAAAGAGAAATACCATTCACGGATTCTGTGGTGATGGTGTACCCAAAGAATTTAGCAGATCTTCTAACTATATCCTTCTAAACAAAGAAAAAACACGACTGAGCAAACTTGTCATCAATGGTCAATTGAAACCAACAAATAACACTATAATCATGTACTATGAATATGATAAAATTCGAGATTCCCAAACTATTACAGAGAGTGCAGACATTTCAAAGCTACAAGACTTGATACATGAACAAAATGGACTTACCCAGAATAAAATGAGCTATACCCCAAGCATAACAATCCCATACTGGTTAACATCATCAATGTTCCTTCAACATATTTGTAATTATTTTAATCTGGTGAACTGGCTTATGAGCACAATAAAGAAGGAAAGAAAGGTAACCAGTATGTAATCATTAGCAAGCAAGTTTCAAGTTAGAAAGGTTCCTGAATACCAATCACAAACAAGTCACAAGGAAGTCTCTGGATGTAGGTAGCCCAAGATCATTCATTATTCCACTCTTTATCACCACAACCTAGATAATAATATCCTATAACACAATTTTTTAATTCTGGTGTATGTAATAAAGAGTTATCTATCTATCCTATGTCCAGCAATAGACTTCTACCAGATAATGATAATAATATTAACTTATGGGGTCCTCTTTAGTAGACGGCAAGTCATCACATGACAATGATATGATCAGAATTTTTGACAGACTTTACTGGTGCTGTTTCATCCTACATAGCCCAGCAACCATTTCATAAGTATTATACTCTTGCAAACCTAGTTTATAATTTATATTGGTCGCCATCCACAAAATTATGTATATTGTGTGACACAAAAGTTAATAAAAAAAAACAGTTGCTGGAGGTTATCAACCTCTGGCAACTATTTTTTTATGGAGGTGGCCAAAGACCGTTCACCATGGAGGCTGCTGATGGTAATTTTAGTTGCATTATGTTGGTGATTGTTTCAGATATCAATAAGGCAAGGAAATCTAATCCTTGCTGTGTTGATAGACATCCTGCTGGGCTATGTTTTATTACAAATGTTGCCTGAAAACACTGGAGATATTAGAGCCTACCTCATGGAAGCACTGGAGGTATAACTAATTGAAATGTGGCTTTTTGCAATAAATTTGTATGACTTCAAGGATGGTTCTTAAAGGTATTATCGCCAAGTCACTGTGATGAAAATCATTCAAAAAATAGTTTGTATTTAAATGGATGAACTACTGGAAAAATAGCAATGATAAGATTTACTAAGTAGAGGGTAGTTTAATAAAAGCAACCTCTGTGGTGTAGGGCCACCTGAGACAGAAGGTTGCAGGTGCAA
Organism: Perizoma affinitatum; assembly: GCA_961405105.1. NCBI lineage: Eukaryota > Metazoa > Arthropoda > Insecta > Lepidoptera > Geometridae > Perizoma > Perizoma affinitatum. The sequence continues at coordinate 6,887,320 of OY560199.1, forward strand.
ATATTTGTCTCGGGGTCTGGGTGTTTTCTATTTATAATGTGTATTTACAAAAAAAAAATGTTGCAATGGTATTTTGTTACACAGTGTTCAAAATACCATTGTCAGTAAGTAGTATATCAGTTGTGTTGTGCCCATAATACAAGCTCTGTCTACTTTGACTTGAGATGATGCTGTGTGAAAATGTCCATCATTTTTATTATTATTATATGCAAACCAAGATAAAAATATGGTAATATTATTTTGATTTCAGAAACTAATAAACATGCTATATTCTCTACTGACATGGCTTATGGGTGCACCAGTTGGACTTAAACTTAATAATGCCTTCAACAAGATGTTGGGCAAATACTTTTCCTACCATGTGCAACTGTGGTGGCTATTTTTAGGTAATTAAAATATCTTATTTAAAATATAAGTTAATCTCTCTCTGAAGTAAGATGATCCAGCTGCCTTATTGTGTAAGTTCAAAGCTATAACAAGAGAGATTCAAAACAGGGAGTGTTCCAATAAAGCGGCAATGGGCTTTCTATGATGCAAATTTGGGCCTGTGCTAAATATATTTTTGCACATACCCCTTTGGAGGATACTTGGTATCCTCAAGCATCTGCATAATAAGTATGGATCTGAGGGTGTCCATCATGGTAATTGCAGTTGTGAGTGGAAATGTGGCAACACTAGTCCTTACTCTTTCCTACTTGAAATCATAATTTTATAATTACATATATAATAATTTATTAAATCAAATAAGAAACAATGACAATTGTTATTTCTAAAATATAATATTTGTTTCAGATACCTGCAGTACAAAACTAGACATAATACTGAATGTGTATCACTATATAGGATACTTAGGATTCACCTTTCAAATAGCTGTGATATCGGATACTATGTGTGTTGCCACATTCCACTCATACTGTATTTATGTGTATGCTGCAAGGTAAATTACATATTATCTAAAGTTGGCTTCCCACGGTTCGTAATTTTACGGATTACCTGGCACGAGCCCACACCGGCGCACCATGGGAAGAGGCTCGTTGTGGTAACGCAGACGCGTACATAGCGGTGCGTCGGATGCACTGCAACGAAATTTTCGCCTTCACGTGGCATTTTTGAATGACTATATTCAAGTTTGGAATTTCAGTCATGCACCGTGGGAAGAGCCTCGGTGCGGTGCGCTGACCGCACTGATACAATCACGGACCATGGAAAGCCACCTTAATGCATGGCCTGCCCTACACACACTAGCAAAACGGCTTATAGTAAAAAGACAAAGGCGCTCGTTTGCCAAGATCTGAGGTTTAAGACGTTTATTCCCATAAAGACATAGTCACTTACATGAGAACATAAATATCATAAAAAAAAAATAAACAAAAGTAGGTCGCTCTAGTATGTACAAGTTAATAGATAGGCTGTAAAATATTTAACCCCTCCAACGCATATTTAGGTAATGTCAATGCTTTTTATTAATAATAAATTGTGCGAGTTTTATTTTATATGCGTTGAATGAGTTCAATCTTTTTATATCCGAGGGTATTTTATTATAAAGTTGTGCGCCTGCAAAGGTAATAGCTCTCTTGCCATAGTTCGTTCGAACTTTAGGCAGCACGATAAAACTGGCCCGACGGGTGCTTCGTTTCGCTACTTGCTGTCTGATGGTAAAGGCTAAGTTAGTATGCATTTGTTTTGTTAGGATTTTACGAACGAGAATGCAAGTACAGTAATTATATAATTGTTTTAAATTCATTATATTCATTTCTTTGTAAATTTTGTAATAGATCTGCTAAGATTTGAATTAGAAAACTTCTGAAACTTGAAAATGGAAATATTTAGGTGGCGAAGTGTCACTGGCAAGTTTTTGAAGTTTAGAACATTGATAAGCTTGTTAAAATGAGTCGTTCACCATTGCCATTTTGTTAGTGTAATAAGGGGGCTGGTCCCATACGAGTACCAATATAGGGGCGTTACACCTGCCTATCAAGCATGAGGTCACGGGTTCGAGTCCCGCCGAGCTTGATTTTTTTTTTTAAATATCCCACTCAAGTTATTTGGCCTCACTCTTTTTTGCTTTAGTACTAAATCCAAATATGTACGTACATTTTTATAAAAAAAGTGGCTCAGTGACCAACCTTAACCCATTCACTGCGGCGATCAAAATTACACTTATCAGCCAAGTGCGGAACGGTTTCGTCGCGAACGCCGATGGGCGTCCTCCGCACCTGATAAGGATAATATACAACGCCGAGCGGCGTTTTCAGCACTGTTTAAAGAAATTGATCATATTTACGCTAAAATCAATTGTTTTAATTAAATAATTCTACTTCACTTTCAAACTACAGTCTCGTATATTTTAGTTTCAAATGATAAGAATGGCTAAATTATTAGTATAAATTAATATCAGAGTTAGCAAACCTTTTTTACTTTTATAATACTAAGTACTATTATTTATTTACTAACCTTAATTTTATAGACATCTTTGTTATCCTGAAAATTAGTATCAAAATCAACTTTTGTTGAAATAATTGATGCAATTAGTCGACATTATAGAAAATGGACAAGTTTTAACTTGTAAAAATTTTAACTCTGTAAAAATTTCTCTAATTTATATTAGGTTGGGGAAAAAGTTTCTTCGCATTTTATAAGAAAATTCAAAACATTTTTTAATATAGTTTATTTACATTTAACTAAAGTATGTAGGTACCATTTTGTTCGATAACTTTTTGCTTTAACTTTTAACTTTTTGATTAAATGAAATTTTGGGGCTTCTGATCAAAATACCGCGACAAGTAGTTTTGGCAGTCCTCTCGTGATATTAACCTGACACTGCCTAAAGAATTCTGAAGAGACCGTAACAGGTGGAAATCTGAAGGTGCAAGGTCAGGACTATACGGCGGATGCATTTACACCTCCTAGCCAAACTCTCTTAATTTTTAATAACTTACCCTCGTGGGTTCACTGTACTCTGTCTTCTGTTGCACCGGTAGACCGAGTACTGTTTACCGTTATTGTATATGGCCAGTCGAACTCAACCCACGAGGATATCCTATGCAGCAACTCCAGCCCACCCTATTTGTCGGCACTAATCTACTAGGCTCCCAATGCCACACCAAATACTTAAATTTAATCTCTTGTTATTTATTTTCCCAGATAAAAAACGTTAGGTCAGCGATCTCACCACTTTGAAGTACCTATGGTGGTGACCTGTTTACTAATTGTGAAAGGACCAGTATGGTGAAAGGATTCGGCGTGCTTCGTCCTATACGAGACACATTGAATATAAGCTCGTGTTCATGAAAGGACTTAACATAACTTTAGATACACAGTACGCGATTATCCCTTACAATTAGAATCTGTAGGGATAACAATAATTTAATTAATTATCCCTGCGACGACTCCGTTCTGCCTTTTCTATTAATCCAATAACATAGATGTTATATTTGCGATACGTTATATGATTCGCGAGCAATCATCTTATGAAGCTAGAGTCCATCACAAGTTCAAAAAAAAATTTTTTTTATCTGTTTATTCGAGCTTAGCCGAGAGAACAATAGGTACCGCATTCCACAGCGATAAGACTGACTGTTATTGAGTATCCGTTTAGTTTTAGTGAATTTTAACTTTAGAAGTAATAATAAAAACATCTATTATAGAAAAATTGTATTAACTAAATATATTTAGGAAACATTAATGGGAATCAAAGGTTGTTAAACCCTGGAAAACGCCGTTAGGCGTATTCCGCACCTAGGAAGGAATTCGTAATTTTTCAATAAGTAAAAATTTCGGAAACTACGAGCTGTACCTTGTTGTATTTTAAATGATTCTTTACATTCATCATTTACTATGAATTTACTGATATAAATAGCTGTTTGGTTAAATGCTTCTAATTTTTGCATGTTATAAATTACAGGCTCTTCAACATCCAAATATCAGGGCTGATAGCATTACTGCGACTTTTTGTAGGACGAAAGTACAATCCCTTACGCGGCGGGATAGATTCCTGCGAATACACAAACCAAGAATTGTTTGTAGGCACTGTCGCATTCACCATACTTTTGCTACTGTTGCCCACAACAACTATGTACTATATTGTGTTTACTGTGGTAAGTGGTTTACCTTGCAAAGGATTAACAAGTGTTGTAAAATTTTAAATCTCCTATGTTTTTTCGATCGTCTATTGCTGTCTATTGCTAGTGACTTGTGGCCATAGAGCCTAACAACTACCCTTGTAGTTATACAAAAAGTTTGCAAAACACCGTGTTTCAATTGGATTAGCCATTCCGGAGGTAAATGAGGCAAACATCTATCATACAAGCAACCTCTCTCTTATGGCGAATGCAAATACGCGCTCCTTTAGTCGTGGGGTGGGGGAAGAGGTTGTAGTGGTAGTCGGTTTTTTCATAAAAAATTACTTAAACGGAATCACCCTCATTCCCATTTCTGAAGTTTACGGTTTCTATCCTGCAGCTACTCTACTATCATCACATGCCCACGTACCACAATATAGGATACCTAGGATTCACCTTTCAAATAGCTGTGATATCAGACACTATGTGTGTTGCCAAATTCCACACATACTTATGTGTATGCTGCAAGGTAAATCACAAATCATCTAAAGTTGGCTTCCCACTGTTCGTAATTTTACGTATCACCTCGCACGAGCCCGCACCGGCGCACCATGGGAAAATGCTCGTCGTGGTAACGCAGACGCGTCCCGTAGCAGTGCAACGATACGTTCGCTTTCACGTCGCATTTTTGACTATATTCAAGCTTTAAATTTCTGTCATGTACAATGGGAAGACTCTGTACGGTGCGCGGAAAGCTGGCAGCTTTGGCAGTTGCAGGGTGAAAGCAACACAAAATATTAATAAATAAAACCAATAAAAAGTGACATACATAGTTCTGATCCCACACAGGAACTACGAGTACCACCATGGTACAACAGATAGAACACACACGTTTTGAGTTAGCTTGCTACTTCCACGCCACCGAGGTTATAACATTACCTCATATATGTGAAGAACGGTTTCACTCCTCTTATTTAGTTATTGAAGCTAATGGAGTGATTTTCTTTTCAGTTTAGAGTCTTGTCACTGACGATTCAGCACGCCCTGGCAAAACTCATATACATTGTACAGACTTTACCACTGTACGTGGCAACGTTATGGCTGACCAGATCAAATAAAGTAGCCGGTATGTATTTCCTTTGCATAATACAAGCTAAAGCTAATCTAAGCACTAGTGATGTAGTGGCTAGAATACCCGACTTTCGATACGAAGGTCGTGGATTCTATCCACGAATCCCGTCGAGCACCAAAGATTTGATCCTACTAATTAGTTAATTTTATTTGTATTCCATACAGCTACAAAGCCCCTTTAAAGCTGCAATTTTCCGACTATTTTTATTATTTAACTTAGTAATTTTTCATTGTTTATCCTTTTTTGAATTGACGTGACAAAGTGTTTCTTGTTTAAAGTATTAATAAATATGAATAATCATAATACATTTTTGATTTGACAGGAAATATTTTTATAGAAGTGGAAAATACTGAAGAATCACCATTATCATCTCTGGTCGTCAGAGTGGACCTCATCAGTAAATCTATCTTTGATTTAGTGCGTCAATTCAAACCGCCAGTGGAGGTCCCGCAGCATGTAGAATGGACTAATCTACTATCAAATGTACTGATTGGGAAACAAATAGTGTGAAGATTATGATCCTCTCTAGAGATAAAACTATGGAGAATGAAGGTTGCTTACACATAAAAGCCAATACGCTTGTAAAATCTGTATGAAGAGTGAACTTATTCGCGTAAATGAAAGAACTTTAATCAATTTGAATGATTTTACAGGCTGACCGGCTTAAATGTAGAGCAGGGTATTCACTCTTTTCATTGGATTGAATGATTCAACTGCTCCACAGCAATGTGATAGCAGCTTAGACGTATTTTATGCAAACATATATTGTGTAATGTAATTGTGATGTTACTAAATAAAACAAGTTAATTGTCTGGACTTATTTTAATATTATAAAATATTTTATACAGCGCAAAAATAATGTTTGGTCACCACATGCGTGAACATACAAATGCTATTAAAATTTGCTGCGAACTGGCCAAATACATTCTAAAAGATCTAGAACGAACTAATGGGGGCTTCTCAGTCTTGAGAAGCTAATTCGTATGGGATACTCTTCCCCAGACTGTCAGATCAAAAATATCATTCCGAAACCTAAAATATTGGTCATCACAACCCACACATTACTGGAATAAGTTGACTTTGTTAAATGAACATATCGAAATTAAGTAATACAGAAAACAATCTTGTTTAGGTTCTAAAAAAACATCGCGTATTAAATATATTGTCTGCCTGTTATAAAGTAAGTAGGTGGTTTAAAAGTACTTAACGGATACTATCTTGATAATATAGGCAAGAATTCTCACATTTAAAAATCTTCCTTACTTTTATGGCTTGAAATCAAAAAGTTATTGGGCGATAAGTTACACCATAGTGTACACACAGGAATATTAAGAAGGAATACCTAAACGCGTTTTGTGACAAAATTGTGCATAACATTCTATATTTCTAAAAATATCGTGCTACTCATAAAATCCTGTCACGCAAGTTTCTGAGGCTTATTTCAAAAATGAGCAACAAGTAGGAAACTTATTCGCTATCTCCATTTTGTACCTTTTTTTTTTGTGGGCCTTGGCATTTCATAATGTGTATACAATTTCATAATGGCATTTATTATTTTATTTGGTCTTTATTGAAAAACAATAAACTACATCTATATCTTTCTCTCTTAAATGTAACACAATTCATAGAAGGCCCCTTTTGGTAGGTAAGTACTTAATTATTACAAGTTATAAGTGATAATGATGCCGTCCATTATTATATAAAAACTTATAAAAGGAAGGAAGATTTTCAATAAATAAACAAGCTAAGTACTTACCATTTAAACTCATGTTATATATATTATTAGTGGATGCATGCTAAATGTTGTTATATAAACTTCATGCAATGAATAAGGTCTTCAATTTCATAAAATGGCTGTTAGACACAGAGTAAGTGCTGATAACTACAACATTGCCACTACTATACACTCGTCAAATAAATGTTAGTCAGTTTAGACGAAATTCTGCTGCTAACTTATTAAAACTGATTATCTTGTTGTTTAACAGCTCTAAAACATTCTGCCAAAACACAGTACAACCGCTAAGTATGAGCTCAAGTTTGATTTATTTTTATTCTAGTAAAGTACCAACTACACAGACTAAGACGCAATTCATTATGCGTTATTGCAAATAATTTTGATATATTTTTGTAATAATAACAAGTTCATACAATATCACTTTACCTCCTATAAATATTTACATAAATATAATTCCAAAATAAATTGTCCACCATTATGACTACGTTTTATTTATTGATAATAATAATGTTTATAAAGCTACTCATTATGCAAGGGTGGTTTATATTCATTTGGAAAATTCTAAGATTTGGAAACATTTATGATGTTAAAAAACGCACTCAATGTGAGAAGCAGAATTATCATTCGTGCGCTCTGATCACCGGTGGGCTGGGTAGCGATTAGACCAAAACAATTACACATATTTACGAATCTACACTATTTCGTAACGATCACAGTTTTTAGTAAATTAGGAAATGTGATAGCGATCACAGTAAAAAGTTTTAAAATCAGCAAGAATATCCGAAGCGATGGTTTATAGATTCTTTCTATATAGTATCACACTATAAAACAGTAAAAGCTAATTTTGCGGGCGTTCGCAGTACCGGGTCGAACTTGGGCGTATGTTTAGTTCTTGAGTACACACCTGTAATCCTTATTGACATCCGAGGCTGAATTTGGTGAGTGTTCTTTAGGTCTAACTGTACCACGACACGAAGCTAATTTCGATTCCAAAGCCTACAATGAAGAAAAGTACACAGTAAATGAATGATATTAGATTAGTAGGCGACAGGGAATGTGCTGTAATCATGCCGCCACCCAATACTATGGTTAATAATATTTACAGATGGAATAAGCTGAAGCACGGAAAATTAAATTGCATTAATTGCATTGTGATATTTGCGTAAAAAACTTCCTTTCACACGGACGAAAATAACAAGACTTCGCGATACTAACTTCAAAAGTGAAGTAGGTATTCTAAAAAAGGCCGGTCCTTTTGTGAATAGGTGCCTGGCTTACGCACAAACAACCTATTTTATCAGATAGCTCGATTGATGCTTCACTTGTTTTTTTTTCTCTCGTCCGTGCTCTATTAAATTATAATCCCTCCATAACTTTATCAGTTAACAATTACGCTTTTTTAATAATGTTTTAAATACAAGGCTAAAGTTATGGACGGATAAGAATCGTCGAGTTTTATATTTATTCAACAACTTTGTTTTTAAAAACATTCAGTTCAAACATTTTCAAATTACGATGACAAAATGTAAGTAACAACTCCACTAATATGTACACGAACATTTTTACAATTATTTTATAAAACTAGGTAGTTTAACCTACTTCGTAAAAAATATCATTATAAAAATAATGATTACTGAACCGACTCAACTAAGTAAAACCGAGAAAAACTTACACCTATTGTTAATCACTAGTAAAGCTAAATGCACATTTGTACTCGTGACGTTACAATATTTTTTCTAAGTCAGATTGTACACGTGATGTTTCAATATTTTTCTAAGTAATTCGGTCAGATGTTTATTTGATGTTTTTTTCCTTGATCACTTCCTTTCTTTACTGAAGCGAAACTGAATAGGTTTTCGAGTCCTTCACGAGATCTCACGGCGAACGATCGCCTTAGTTTTCCATTTTCGCCCTGAGGCGATCGTACGAATGGTGTCTCTGAAGCTCTATTTGATAATTGAGGTTTTTTCGATGTGTTACTATTCTCAGGTCCTGACAGTTGTCGCGTAAACGATTTTGGGTTTCTGTATTCTACTGAAACGCTATTGTTGAGTTTTTCATCAATAGATTGGTCTGGCTTGTCGGTGGCGGCCGTCGACAGGGCTGAGTTGGTTTCAATCGCCACTGGTTGGTCACAGGCGCATTTAACCATACCACAATCACGGCAAAGAAACCTTTCAAGCTGGAAGCAATAAACAACATGCATACTACACAACACTCAACCATGCAACTACAGTACTACAATAAAATAAATCAACAAAATTTCTACCAAAATTTACTATATTCAAAAGAATCGAAATAAAATACTGATTACAACTAGATTATTCGTAATAATCTAACAATATATTATACTTGAGAATATTGACAATAAATACATTCTAAGACCAAGATTGCACTAGTAAGACGAATTAGTACCATTACCATTGAACAGTACCCATTTCACATTATGACGACACCACCATTTAAATCCTCACTAGTGCCTCCTCGGCCTAAGGTTAAGCGCTATGAGAGGAAGAAATACATAATAATAGTATACTTTGTAATATACTTACATAAATAAGATTATGCTCTACAAAATAAATAACTATGAAATAAACATAAATAAGTAGGTATACCAATAGAAAGATAATAAAATATAATTTTATACAGAATACAATATAATGAAAGAATATATTCCCTGAGTAAATAATTAGTATACCTTACATCATAATCCGATAAAATCTACAGTGATTACTACAGCGGTGATTACTAAAATAACTTTGACTAGTAAACCAAGAATTTGACTCACCCCAACTTTACGGAGTAGGTCGCCCACAATGTTGATGGCTGTCACGCGTGATGAAGGTGTCATGGCGTTGCCGTTGATTTCACCTGTGCAGAGATAGATTTCAAAGTTAATTTTACAAAATGAATAATACCCCTGTATAGTAACCTCTAGTGACATGTGATAAAAACCTATTTAAGTGCTACATCATTTATTAAGATTACATCATTTTTTTAAAAGAATTACTTCATTTATTAAGCGCGACCTTGTTTTGCGTTTGTCTTAAGTTTTTTGTTAACATAATTATTTTCGAAACGGTTGATCGGATTGTAATAGATTTTTTTGCAATCAATTTGTATGTCGTCATGGATGGTTCAAATAGGTTTTATTGTCACAAGTCCCTATAAATAAATAAATAAATTTGGACATTTTCACACAGCATTATCTAGCCCTGGGGCTAGACATATTGTGGTATATCAGCCATAACACAAGCTACGCTAGTACTCTGGAGTAAGCCACATATATTTTGTTTTTGTAAATACATATTATACATACATAGAAAACACCCAGACAAATATTTGCAGATACAAACAATCGAACCCGCAACCTTCTGCGTCTCAGCAAGCCTCCGCCTACTGCGTCAAAACTATACATAGGAGGGCGTTGCAATCGACGGAAACACACGTCGGGGGTTTTAACATTTTAAATAATTATTGTATGATAAACAAGAATAACATAGTCATACTTAATAAAAAAATCACCAAATAAGATTTTAAAATATTATCCGAAAAACATAGCAAACAAACACGCTCACGATTGTCTTCCCCATGGTGGACATCCTCAGATAGATACTCAGTGAGTAAATTTTTGAGGATACCAAGTAGGGGGTAGTCAGAGACACGTCCAAACATTTGGTACGTGCCCGCGATTTGCAAGTTAGCATTCCACGTGACAGGTTGCAAGCCCATCGCCGCTTATTGAAACACCAACTGTTGGCACATGCCTTCGAATTATTAGTTTTAGGGAATGCCGGTTTCCTCACGTTGTATTCCTTTACCGTTTTGTACAAGTGTTAATGCGCACATCATTTTTTCGAGTGGAAAAATCCATTGGTGCTCGACCGGGTTTGAACCCACCACTAGGCCAACACGGCTTTTCCTAATAATATGCCAAATAGTAATATTCCAAATTTTCCCATACGTGTGGGTTAACACTTTAAAGACCAAATAATAATTAATTGGTCTAATGTCTTTGTTAACAAGATTATAAAATTTAAAAGAAATTAAATTTCCTTTAGAGCTCATTATCTTGCCACACCCCATACACAAAAATGAATACTAACGTTTCGCTGGTGAATTGATTGGTATTTGAGTTTCTATCTCAAGAGTCCGAGAAGTATTTGAGATGTGTCCATTAACAGCTGCTGTGTCATTCGTCTCATCTTCCTTCTTGTGTGGCCGTTCTATTACTTTTAATTCTTGTTTCAGATCTGAAAACATTTCATTAAAAACCTACCTATAGTCGGATTGTCACTTTGAATATGTTTACCTGTATAAAATGAATTATATGCATCATCATCATCATCATAGCAGCTATCAGAGCTTAGCCTGCCTTAAAAAGCAAGGAAGTGCTCACATGGAAATGCCTTTGTTGACCATGCGGAATGTGCATCCCGACTACCTGAATTGATAACCTACACTGCACCTATTGATCACTAGCATACTATTTTATTGCCTATGAGTATAGCTTACTTGTTATGTCGCTAAGTAGTACCATACAAAAAAAAACAGTCCACATACCTCTGGCTTCATCATTTGCTCTCTGCAAGTTAACTCTCAAATTCTCTATTTCGTCTACCTCACTCTCTAACACAGCGTTTCTCTCATACGCCTGGTTTAGCAATGTCTCTATACATGCCACCGACTCTGATATTACTCTGAAAATGCCCAAAATTAAATCTTACCGATTTATAGACGTTCGAATAAGGCCGCCTTCAAATCAGACGCTTAAAGAAGCACTGCAGTGTCGCGCAGTAGACGCGTGTCTATTTTTTGTAGAACCTTATTAACCCTTATTTCGCTGTGACCAACGGCGCTTCTAAATAATACATAAAAATTGGCGCGATTGCTGCGTTACTGCAGCGCTTCTATTAGCGTTTAGTTTGAATGCACCAAGGTGATTTGGTATGTTTTAACTTAACCAACTTATTTCTGCCACTAAACAGTTTTAAGAATGTTGGTGAAATTATAGCCACAATGACGCTACTTACCACCGACACATCAAGCTTAATAGTAACCCCTACAACATCAAGTAAATAGTGACCCCAGCAATATCATGTTACTAGTAAGCCCAGTGGAATGTACAATATACTTCAAACACTAGGCATGAGCTGTGCTTGTGTGACAAACACAAATTATTTTCAGATGTCAACATGCTAAGTGTCACTTACATAAGAGGGAGTTGTCAAATTAACCCAAGGTTAATTTACCTATTAGGCAGAGAATTTTTACTGAGGTTAAAATGCTAACCACAGCATCACACAAATCAACTAAAATAAATACCTTTGACCTCTTTCGAGGTCATCATTCTTTTGTTCTAGTTCTCTTATGTAGACTCCTTGTTTCTCCTTATCTTTTTTTAAAGCTTGCAATTCATCTTCCAAAGCATTGCTTTCGTGCTGACTCCTTTCCAACTTGTTCTACAATAATGGTCAAGAAACAAACAACTTTATTACAAGATCTTATGCAGTTACAATAACATGGCCCATGGACACTGTCAACTTTAATGTTAGTCTTAAAGTAAGGTTTAAATAAAACATAGTTTAAACAAATCAAAAATCTTTAAAAATATTCATTTGTGTTTCATGAAAATTGTTATTTGGCCCTGTTTTGGTCACTATTAAAACATAACCTAAGAAATGTTTTAGATTTGTTTTGACTCAATCAATGTGACCTAAATCTCAGTTAGTGACAAACTGCTTTTATTATCAAAATATATCATGTTCAAAGAATTATTAGTAACTTGTCATTACTTAAACCTATAAAAGTAGAGTTAGCATTTATTATATGCAAGGCAATTATAATATTACTTTGTCTGTCTCAGCATACATAAGGATATATTCTTGGCACATAACAATTTAAGATACATACCCTGAGACTTTCAATTTCATTTTTTAATCTCTGATTTTGATGTTCAAGGTAACCGTTCTGTTTTTCTGTCTGCGCCAATGAAGCTTCAAGTTCTTTTTCAAGTTGTGCTGAGTTCTCTGTATAGTCATCCAACTCTTGCTGAATATCGATAACCCTGTACATAATCACTTTGTTGTCATGGTATGTTTTTCTATATAGGTAAATAAATGGCTTACTATGTTATTTTTATTTATTTTATGTACTAAACTGCCAAACAACAATAAAAAAACATGTCAAGGTAAGGTTTCTAAGACTTACTTTTGCTCGAAACATTTTGCCTGCTTCATCCAGTACTCCACCGAATCTGTTTCTTGATGCCTCTGAGATTCCATGATAATAGAGTGAATTTGAAATATTAAGATCTCAAGGAGTTAGCGAGTCATAACAAAACTATTCACAAATACTTCACTTCGCTTTGGCCCGTCACGCATGGATGGTTGATTGGAAGATGCTATAATATATTGATTACTTGATCGCGGTTTTAAAATAGTGGATGCTCTTGCACTACCATCAAAAATAATAAAATTTCGTTGGTTAAATCTAAATAGTCCAATCAGAACGATCACCGATTTTCTTTCTTTCTAAAAATGGCGACTTGAACAATATCTGTAACTAGTCTGTGACGTGAACATATCGTATTGTTTCACACAGATTAAAAAATTGTTCTCTAACCGCCTTAACAGATGGGAAACGAGCTTTTTAGACGGTAGCACACTCTTTAATTCAATAATTCTTTTAATTTACGCACATAGGTACTTCTTGTTCTTAGAAACACACAAATTAAAATTACTATTGAGCATTTGTAAATGATGTGTTTCAGGGATTTTGGATTTTAAGGCGGCGAATTGTGAGTAATTGTGTAGAAGTATATTTTTTAAGACTTTACCTGACATTAGAAAAGCCTTTTTTTAAAAGGTGTGCAAAGCCGCTGGCAACAGCTAGTGTATTTATAAACATCTAAAGGACATCCATCAATTAATACTTATTTGCCAAACACTAACTTCAATTAAAATTACGTTTAGAGCATGATAATTTATGTAACTTTTTTTTGTAGTTATTCCTCTTTGGTGCAAAATATGCCGCCACGCCAGTTACGACGACTACTAGACGACATGCTGGTACAATGTACTTTCTTAGCGGTTTTTCTATATAGAGTAGTATTTATAAATAATCAATCAATCAGTCGGGTCTTCAACAGATTCTTTTTGTTTTTTTTCGAACTGGGGGTAAGGGCACTATTTGCCCTAGCTACATCTCTGGAGGCCACAACTTCCAGTTGTCTTACTGGCTTCACGTGGTTCATCTGTTTATGGCTGTTGTGTTGGGCTCATATCATCATCATCCCACATTAGTCCACTGCTGCACATAGGCCTCTCCCAATACGCGCCACTGAACCCGGTTTTCGGCTCTTGTCATCCACTTTCTGCCCCCTGCTTTTCTTACGTCATTCAGACGCGGTCTCCACTCAAGAACTCGTTTACCCCAACGGTTGTCGGTTCTTCGGCATATATGATGAGCCCATTGCCACTTCAGCTTACTAATCCTCTGAGCTATGTCGATGACTCTCGTTCTCTGTCGGATAATCTCGTTACGGATTTTATCTTTCAGAGAAACCTGAGCATAGCTAATTCCATAGCTCGCTGTGCAACCTTGAACTGGTGGACTAGCCGTACTGTGAGTGTCCACGTCACGGCACCGTAGGTCATCACGGGTAGGACGCACTGGTTGAAGATTTTAGTTTTCAAGCATTGTGGTATGGATGACGAGAAGATTTGACGTGGTTTTGACGTGGATGTGCTCGCCATTTATGTTGATGCCCATATATTTCCAGTCCAGCGTCTTAAACAGACTCACAGTGGCTTTAATTTCCTGCGAGGAATCTGGTGGGCCCAGGATTTCACGAGGCAGAGTTAAGGAGAGAATTATTTTAATTCAGTTCTTGATTATGGCTTTTGTAAATAAATTATTATTTTTAATTAATTATTCAATCTTTATCAGACATTGACATTCTCATCATCAATAAATTGACATCAAGTAAGTTGACAGACAGAACTGACTGACAGAATTTTGCAGGTGTTTTGGTGGAAAACTGGAAATGAAAATCTTTGTTATTCTAGATTTTGTTGAAAGGAACTCTCGCAATTGAAAATTTACTATGAATGTTCAATACGATCGCTTGGATCATAGTACTATTAAAAGGCCTTGTGTGACAAAACCTTCATTAGGCAATGCCATATTACCCGTAATCAACATTGAGTTTCACTCTTGTTTTCGTTCGAATGACGTGTAATGTTTCCAACGGCGGACACTGAAGATATATCGCAGGTCACGTCATTTACAGAACATTCAATTTTATCTAGCGATGCTCGGAGCTTGCCAGAAAACACAGTTTCCACACAACAAAACAGTAGGGAGCTAACACTCAACATGCTTCTCAAAGAGATGGCGTTTTGTGTTGCTCTGTCGATAACAGTGTACGGAGCTCTACATAATACGTAAGTAATTTGGAAGTACCTACTACATTCCACTGGTCTACCTACTTATTAAGATAATTGTTTATTATTACATTATTTTCAGAGCCACAAAAGTGACAAAGCATCCTAACGCAGTGAGATTCTTTAGTCCTGATTCTGTGGTCACGGATTGGTACCGGGGGCAGCTGCGTAATGCCCTGGCCGCAGTGGAAAATGCAGATATATCCTTTGTCATGTACTATGCTCCCTGGGATGCCGAGTCACAATATGTTAAAGGGGAATTTGAGAAGGCGGCTATGGTGCTTGGTGACCGTGTTAGTTGTTTTCAAATATTGAACCAGCAGTATCTTTATCATGATTAGTCTTAAGACATGTTGTATTGCAAAAAGTGTGTTGATAGCTCAAGTTTATGTCTTGGTGATTTTATGGCTTTTGCCAAATAAATTGTTTGAACATGCTTCTGATTACTCCCTACTTGGTTACATCAATCAACATACTTAATATTCGATTTGAGGATATTGATCATAGGGATTGCAGGTGTGTGCATACCCATTGGCTGATGATAATAGATTTAGATAGATACATAGAAAATACTTTATCAAATCAAGGTATTTATTCATTCAAATCATGTGATTTTCATAGAATTAATGTATGTACATTATTTAGAAACAATATTTAAGTGAATTTACATGAATTATTTGCAATCAAGACTGGAAGAATCAGGCAACAAATAAGGCTTATTTTTTTTTGGAAATCTCTTTTAGCTTGGTTTGACGTGCACTCAAATAATGTTTCAACTTAATAATAATGATAATGATTTTCTTATCAATTAGATTAACAGGACTACTCTGACTACCCCCTACTTGGTATCCTCAAAGATTTACTCACTGAATATGTATCTGAGGATGTCCATCATGGGAAAGAAATTCGTGAGGGTGTTTTTTTTTTTTTTGTTTTTTTTTCCTAACTGCATGCATAAATGTTATAATAAATATGCATGCAGTTATATACACCCCCACACCTTTTTTTTCCCAACTATTAGCAGACTATTGTTAATGTACCTAATTATTGTTCATGTTCTTAAAACTCTGTTGTTTTAATTTTAGGTACATTTTGCTGCCATAAATTGTTGGTATCCTGGTAGTGAATGTAGAATAATCCACAATAAGCTGCCATCTTGGCCAATTATGATGGTATACACATCCAACTCTAGAGGAATTCATTATAAAGGTAATTGCCTTATAAATAATGTTTAAACAGTAGTGACTTTAGACAGCTTCGCAGGTTAGCCATTAGCTAATGGAAATTATTTTTTGCAATGCAATAATCAGGCATTGTGATGACAGGCAGGGCTCTTGCTATACTCAGCTACTGAATGGTGGCTGAGGCGTGGTAGCAGAAACGTCAGACATCCAGCAGTAAGATGGGCAGACAACATATTCAATGTTGCGGGCTGTGGATGGTTTGGACTAGAGCAAAATCATAGTGGATGGCACAAACTGAGGAAGGCCTTATACCAAGCAGTGGGTAAAATCCATGGTTTAAAAATGTCTGCTGTACTAAGCTAACATAATTTATATTAGTAAAGATCTTTGTAACCATTGCAAAACAATAGAAAATAAGTTTAAAAAAGTGTAGTATCTCATAAATATTAATTTTGTAAAGAAACTTCTAAAGGCGCCACAGTCTGCTGAGTTATGTTTAATGTGATGTGCTAGTAGACTGTCTAGTTATACATTGAATTTGTATTGTATTATGATAAATAAAGACCCTTTAAATAATAAAGTGGGTAAAGTTGGGCTGTAGATGATGATGATGATGATGATGATGATACATACAAAAAGCAAAACATACTGTTGATGACCTCGGTGGCGTGGCGGGTGGGTAGCCGGCTGAAACGCAATAGTTGCTGGTTCGATTTCCACTGTGGGATAAATGTTAGCATGGTCTGCAAATATTTTTTCGTGTTTGGGTGTTGTGGTACCACGGTACTCGTAGTTCCTGATTTTTACGATACAGGGAATCCTAGTGTGGGGTCAGAACTATGTATATGTCTGTTGGGCATTTATTTATTTTAGGTATACAGGATTTCCCAGAATATGTATAATTTAGTTACTTTCAGGGCCCAGAGATGCTCATACTATGGTCAACTTCTTGGAGCTGATAATGAAACCCCTTAAAAGGGTTACCACTGCGGAGGAACTTGTTACTCTAATATCATATTGCGATGTAAGTTTTTAGTGTAGAATTTTCATAAATTGCAAAAAATATAACCCAATTCAGCATGCTCATACAAAAACTAAAAAGGTGTGCTTGAGATATATATATATATATGATACACTAGTCTTTTCCCACAGCTTCGCCCGCGTGGTACCCAGATAAAAAGTAGTCCATGTGATATTATAGATCACGTTCCAAATTTCATTAAAATCGCTTCAGCCGTTACGGAGTTTATCGCCAACAAACATCCAAACTTTCGCACTTATAATAATAGTAGGAAAGATAGATAGTAGGAAATTCAAGAAAATTGAAATTATAATATAACTTAGTAGGAAACATGTAGTAATTCTATTCACGATAGTTTTTCTAATGTAATTACAGGCTATCGCAGTAGGCTTTGTCCCGTTCACCGTATCAGCGAAGCACTACAACGTCTGGTACCAAGTGGCGGTGAAGGTGCGCGAGTTTGACGTCCTCGGCGAGATATGTTTCGTGGCGGTCACGTCGGAGATACTGGCTGCAGAGCTGGGTGTCGAAGTAGTGCCTAATGCTCGCCTCATGCTGTGGAATGGCACAAAGGTAACAAAACAAGTTAATTTTGGCATAATTTTAAAACCCCAACGAGTTTGACTAGTAAAAAAAACCGACTTCAAATAATTGGGGCTTATTCCACAAATCCCCTTCCAGTACTCAAAGGGGCAGCTAAGGGGATTTGTGGACAAGAGTTCCAGAAATCCCCTGATCCATTTATTTACACTGTAATAAAAAAAAACAAATACGAAATAGGTAATCGCAGTCTTACTTTACACTTAATTTTTTTATACATAGGTATATAATCATTAACGATGCCACTTTTTAACTCACATAATTTATGATTACCGATTTAGTATGTGTATTTTTTTATGACAGTGTAAATAAATGGATCAAGGGATTTCTGGAATTCTTGTCCACAAATCCCCTTAGCTTCCCCTTTGAGTACGGGAAGGGGATTTTTGGACAAAAAGTCCATAAATCCCCTTCGCAGGAGATTGTCGCAGGGGATTTGTGGAATAAGCCATAATGGGGAGTTGATAAAAAGTGAAATGTCATCCCTTTTTTTTTATAAAATGTATATGGGACCTTGAAGAATACCCTATCCAGTAGAAAAATGGTCATTAAAATCGGTTCACAATTGGCGGAGATATCGCGTAACGTACACACAAAAAAAACCAGACGAATTGAGAAAGTTTTCCTTTTTTTTGAAGTTTTTTGACGAATTAATTAAGAACAATAGTTAAAGGAAAATTAAGTTTATTGAGTTTTATTTCATTTTCTCGAATAACATACATTCACCTTCATCACCTTCATTTACCTTTTCAGAATAACATACATGTTGTGACTCAAGCCCTAAAGAATACCTTTATAACAATAGTTATAAAGGTAATAATAATGCGTGTGTACATCTTCGTAGTGTTGTAACATGTGTTCAAATAATACATATTACGTACACAAATGTACTATTCGTGTTATGTGATTCGTTTCTTTACGATATCACATATCGATTGCGCATTGAAAAAAAAACAAACATTCTCACGGCGACTGTATTTCCCATTATGGACATTCGTAGGGTACTTAGTGAGGAGGACAAGTAGGGGGTAGTCAGAGGCACATCCAAACGTAACATTTGGCACATTCTCCCTTTTTGCAAGTAGTTCGTTTAATTTTAGTTTTCCACTCGAAACAAATTTGTGCGCATTAACGCGTAGAAAACAACTGTGAAACCTTTATAAGTTTCACGACCTCTGTGGCGTATTGGGCGAAGGTCCGTCTGAGACGCAGAAGGTTGCGGGTTCGATTCCCGCCGCGGGACAAATGTTGTTCTGCAAATATTTGTCTCGGGATCTGGGTGTTTTTATGTATAATATGTATGTATTTATAAAACAAAATGTATATAAGTAGTATATGAGTCATGAAGTTCCTATAACACAAGCTCCGCTTACTTTGTAGCTAGATGATGCTGTGTGAAAATGTCCAGCATTATTATTATAAGTAAGCATGCTAGTAGTCAGCGGCTAGGCTGTCAAAATGAGCCATTCCCATTGCCGTTGTATTAGTGTAATTACAGGAAGATTTTCGAAACCCGTGTGATCTTGGACTTAGAATTTGATCACAGCCTTCGATTTTATTTTCAGGAATTATTCGCAGATCACAACACGAACGGAACATGGAGTGAATCGACATTAATGATGTGGGTGCTGCAGAACTTCTCACAGCCTGTAGCTAGGATTACACCGCTGTGGAAGAAATCGTTTACATTCGAGAAATATGTTGACGGGAGCCCTATTCTGATGCTGTTTACGCCATTGAATCCTATTTACGAGATGCTGCCGAACTATGCCTTGGTAAGAAAGATAATTTATTGCCCTATACGTAGGCTCGCAATCTGTCACATGGAATGCTAACTACTAAGCAAAATGTGGACATGTGCCGAACATAATGTTTGGACGTACCTTTGACTGCCCCCTACTTGGTATTCTCACGGATGTGCGTACTGTAGTATGGATCTGAGGATGACCATGTCCATTATGAGGATTACAGTCGTGGGCGTGTTTGTTTGTTTGGCTATCCATCTATCTTTATTTTTCGAGAGCTGTTACAATAATTATGTATACATTTTGTTATAGTGAAGGGAAATCATAAGTTCAACCTCGGCGGACTCGATCGGAGTTCTCATATTAAGTAACGCTGTAGACTGCGGTGAAGTACTCTTATAAACAAAGGAGCTTTTAACTTTGCATTTGAAAACGCCTAGGTTGTATTTCTAAGAAAACAATTGGCGAAGATATCACGTAACAAACACACACAATAAAAAAACATACAGTAGAATTGAGAACCTTCTCTTTTTTTGAAGTCGGTTAAAAACTACAACAATTATGGAATAGAAATTTTGAAATTTTTACGTGAAAAAAAATAAAACACCCCGAACGTAAAAATTTTTACGTCGTTACTAACTTTGTCAATAGGACACTACAAAGAGCACTACCAACCTTACGCCATCTTAAGATTAGACATGTACTCGAAGTTTCCTATACATTCTAGGTTTCAAGTTATTTTGGACGTCCATACTGTGTCTAATGATCGTTTCCGATTTCATTTATAAAATAATAAATGAAATCGGACTAAAAGCCGTGTTGGCCTAGTGGACGATACCCCAACTTCTGATCCGGAGGTCGTGGGTCGAACCCACGACCTCCGACCCGTTCGTGCAACAATGTTTTTTTCCATTCGAAAAAAATATGTGCGCATTAATAGGTGATCAAAACGGTGAAGGAAAACATCGTGATGAAATCGGAATGCTCCATGTTCCGTTCGTGTTGTGATCTGCGAATGAAATCGGACTACACGTTAATGAATTACAACCAAGTACACATTTTACTTTCATCCCCTCTCCCAAGGGAACCGTGCTGAATTTCGGGATAAAAATTATCCTATGTCCTGCTCCGTAGTATAAACTCAAATCATGCCAAGTTTCATTTGAATTTATTCAGTAGTTTCGGCGTGATGCGCGTTCCAGATACAGACAGACAGACAATAATTTTAAAAAATACATTTTCCATTCAGTGTCGATTATAGAGTACCCTCTAAATTTTTTTTTACAAATATTTTTATTGTACAGAATTTGACCTGTTACATTCTTATTATAATATAATATAGATAGATCACCCTCCATTGTATATGATATGCCATACGAGATTGTTGTTTTGTTGAAAAAATACTGGTGATGAAAGATTTTTTTACTTGTCTAAATCTATAAAACTTTTCCTTCTACAGATGCGAGAGGTATCTATGGAATACCACAACTGTAGAAACAACCGGACAAGTTTTTTTACGACGGAGTTGGTAAAGCTACAACAAACGCAAAGAATCATCTACCAACAAACAAACTACACGTCTCTGTGTCGTGACTACGCGCTCAAGACACCTAGACAGACGAGCGCTTACAGAAAGGGAGTTGAATCTAGGAACAATAAGTACCCATGGAACAATGGCACGGAAAATGCGCCTAAGAATGCGTTCAATTTCTTTGCGAAGCGAAGCCTGGGGTTGGTGGAGGATAGTTTGGACGATTCGGCAATGTTTTCGTTGGATTGGTTGCATGAGTGCGATGTGAAGACGTTCCCGGCTGAAAGGAGTTTCTACGAGAACTATGCGCAATGTAGACTGTTCGAGCATAGTTTCAACTTTTTGCCTGAGATGGATCGAAATGGAGGGTAAGTTCGTCTCGCTATGCTTTTTTAAAAATTGCAAACAGCTGTCCGTACAGCTATCCTGATCAATTTCAAAGTTCGTATTCCAAAGTCCATCAAAATCCGTATTTTGATAGACTTTGGAATACGAACTCTGAAATTGATCAGGATTAAATTAAAAAAAAAGAAGGTTATCGGTTATCTTTATTCCCCACAGTAGATCTAAAAGCCTGTATAGCAGAGTCACAATGGCATTCCTAATTCATTCTCCTTTCGTTCCAGTGTCGGAACAACAATGCTGCCTCTCGAAAACGATCCGCTGACCGCTGACAACTTGCTCCAGTACAATTTTCGGCACACGTGCAAACTCATGAAATTCGCTGACGAATACAGCCCTCCAATATTCCCGCACATGAACCAGGAGGAAGCCAGACATACGCAGAATTTGACGAGGATAAATGGACTTGCTTGTGCGGCGAATATTAGTTTGAATTTCTTAGCGATGGACAGTGTTCAGCATCACCATTTTGCTGAAGCGCTTGGAATTGATATCAGGAGTAAGAAGGATATGACCGCTGTTGTCATATTGGATAGTGAGGTAGGTTTTTTTAATATTAACGAGGATACATGGACTCGCTTGTGCGGCGAATATTAGTTTGAATTTCCTAGCGATAGACAGTATTCATCATCACCCTCTCCTATAACTTCCTCTGTGGCGCAGTGGGCGAAAGCCCGCCTGAGCAGAAGAAGGTTGCAGGTTCGATACCCGCAGCGGGACAAATTTTTATCACATCTCTGGGTGTTTTCTATAAATTTGTGTGTATTTATAAAGTAAGCAGAGCTTGTTTTATGGTAACTACATGACTGATATACTACTTATATACTTTTGTTTAAAATACATACATATTATACATAGAAAACACCCTAATATAGAGAAGTCCATATAAATGTTTTGAAAAAACCTCACCCTCAATCAGTATCAGTTCAACATTCTCTGAAGTATGTTATTATTTTTATCTTGTTTTCAGAATGAGAGTCAATATGTCCTATCAGAGGAGTACAGTGCCAAATCAATACGTGATTTCATTTACAACTTCACCAGCAAGAATCTGCGGCGCACGCTTCGCTCGCACGTCGATGACTCGTGGCACACGCACTACTTCGCGTCCGACGGAAAAAACTATCAAATGGGAATCAATAATGAAACTCTGCACATTGCCGATCTCACTACGAAGAGCTTTAGGAGGATGGTGAAGACGCCAGGATCGGTAAGAAAGTTAATTTCTCTTGCTGACCGTTCCTCCGTGATACTGATCCTAACCCCGTGTTAGTGTCAGGAGCTGGTCATTTTCACACAGCATCATCTAGCCCCAAAGTGGTTATCCGACAGCCAACCATAGTATATCTGTGCAGTATTGCATGCGCGTATGACTTGACCTTTACACTTTTGAGGTCGTTTGCTGCATCTACGCATCTACGCAATGTGATAGCGCGACCGGTTTCGCCGGAATAAAATTAAAGAAGATCTACTCCTTTGCAATAAAGGACATACTAACCATGTTCTCCATAATAGCTTTCATTAAGCATTTAATGCTGGACATATTTCACACAGCATCATTTAGCCCCAAACTAAGTAGAGCTTGTATTATGGCAACTAAATGACTGATATTCTACTTACATACGTTTTTTTTGTAAATACATACAAAACACCCAGACCAGAGACAAATATTTGCAGACCATACAAACATTTGTCTCGCGGTGGGAATTGAACCCGCAACTTTCTGCGTCTCAGGCGGGCCTTCGCCCACTGCGCCACAGAGATCGTCGTCTACGTTGTCTGTTGTTTCGTGACTTGCTTTGTTGTGTTTGGTTTGAACTGTGGTTCATTCGACAACGGATCATATCTGTGTTTGGCGGTAACCGCGCGTTTAATCTGACCTTAGCACTCGTCAGATCGCCTACTGTATACGCAATGCACTATCGCAATGTCCGGTTTGTCTCTTAGTTTTGCGCACGTCACCACGCGTCAGCTGCACGGTCACGCACTTGTTGTGTCATCTCAAACTATGACA
Source organism: Perizoma affinitatum (assembly GCA_961405105.1). Classification (NCBI taxonomy): domain Eukaryota; kingdom Metazoa; phylum Arthropoda; class Insecta; order Lepidoptera; family Geometridae; genus Perizoma; species Perizoma affinitatum. The sequence continues at coordinate 6,911,192 of OY560199.1, forward strand.
CACCCGTAGTTAACACGCCAATCGATCAATCGACGATCGATTGCATAAATCGATAGTAGTATCAGTCGACTTCGATCTATATTTCCTGTTATAATTCATCTGATTGAATGCCTCGATTTTTATGGATTCGTCGTTGATCGAAGAGCATCTATCGTGCATTCGACGGATTTGTACAAAAAAGTGTGCGGGATTAAGGCGCGGGCTGAGCGGCTGGACTCTTACAGACCTACCCCACCTACCCTACGAGTATTCACAATAAGCAACGGCATAATGTTGTGCTGTGTTGTTTGAGCTGTGCTTAATTCGACAGCTGACGCTAGTGTCCGTGTGCGGCGGCGCATGCGGCGGGCTGACGTCTCGCGCCGTTAGCTCGGCCGCGCGGTTGCTACGTGCATGCGGGATTCCGGCGCAGGCGGCGCGGCTCGACGCTCACAGGCACGACCTGCCGTGGCAGTACACCGCGCACACATACCCCACCATTTTCGTTTTTCCTGCGGACAGGTGAGTCAGACTGGAACAACTTTATTTGTCAAAAAAAACATTAAAAAGTTCTTATGCTCTAAGATGTGCTTAATGGATTTTGCGCTACAAAAATGTTGTAACACACTAAAATATGCTCAAAACGGTGAAAGAAAACATTGTGAGAAAACAAAAAAAAAGGTGGCAACCACCAAAATGGACTTGCAAAGTTGCAACCTGTCACGTGGAATGCTAACTACTTGTAAAACGCTAGCATGCTCCAAATGTAATGTTAGTACGTGCCTCTGACTAGCCCCTTCTTCGTATCCTCTAAAATATAATAGGTTGGGGAAAAAGTTTCTTCGCATTTTTTAAGAAAATTCAAAACATTTTTTAATATAGTTTATTTACATTTAACTAAAGTATGTAGGTACCATTTTGTTCGATAACTTTTTGCCATTTTGTAGGCAGGGACATGATCCCATTGCTATAAAAACTTTGGGGCTTCTGTTCAAAATACCGCGACAAGTGGTTTTGGCAGTCCTCTCGTGATGTTAACCTGACACTGCCTAAAGAATTCTGAAGAGACCGAAACAGGTGGAAATCTGAAGGTGCAAGGTCAGGACTATACGGCGGATGCATTAACACATCCCAGCCAAACTCTCTTAATTTTTGCTGAGTGGCTAAAGATGTGTGAGGTCAAAAATGGTCAAAAATTTCTTCAAAAATGGTTCGGTTTCATTACGTCGTAATAAAGAATCAGAAATGAGAACACGGTTCATTAGGTTTCTTTCAGTGAGCTCGTGAGGTACCCAAATATCGAGCTTTTTTGTGTACCCAGTTTTTTTCAAATGCGCCAAAACTGTTTTGTGGTCAATTCCCAGTTCTTCAGCTACGTCGTAACTACTGATATGCCGATCTTGCTCCACTTTTTCAAAAATGGCATCCATTTTATCCGTAATAGGGCGACCAGAGCGACGTGCATCTTTGACATCAAAATTTCCGGATTGAAAACGCTTAAACCAAATTTGTGCTACTCTCACAGACACTGCACTAGGTCCATAAACATCGCAAATTTTTTTCGCGGCTTGCGTTGCATTTTTACCTTTTTTGTAGTAAAATTTTAAAATGTATCGAATTTCTTCATTAGATTCACTCATCTTAACAGTACGAAAAACAAATAAAAATCACACATTTTCCTAATTTGAATTTGGAATTATCTTCTTTAAAATTTAAACTTTTAATGATACCAAAACCAGCCAGATACAAATAGTATAGCCAAAGAGATTTTATTACAAGTTCATACATACAATAATGCGAAAAGACTTTTTCCCCAACCTAATATTATAATATATTTTATTACTTTTGATTTCATTTGGCTTGCAAATATCCATGTTAACTTTGTGATTTTAGAGTGACATATCCAACTATACTCGAGTTCCCTGTTGCCTAAATAGGCGAGACCAAAACTGAAATGGCCGATACCACCGTTCGTTTTGATTGACGGTTTATTTAATTTACGAATTTAATCTCGTGACTTATTGCTGTTGGGAACTGCCGTTGTAGCGGCTTGTCGGTTTTATGGACAATCTATATATAATATGTGAATTGATGAAGCTCTACGTGCTGCGACTTATATAGGCTTATAGGCGACATCGTAAACTATTAATGATATACAGTCGTGATCAACTAACTTAGGGATATTCAAGGTAGTGAAGAGAAATAACCTGGTCATTTATTTATAAATATGAAACCCTATTAATTTAGCAATTACTATAATTTACTTAATTTGGCCCGATTGTTATGCTATAAATTGCTGTAAATAAAAGACTAAAAATTATAGACAAAAAATGTTTGACGTCAATTCAAGTTAATTCTGTAGCTGGACATTTAATTAGGGGCAGTAAAATAAAATGAAAAATAGAGTAAAATGCTAATAATCTGCAGTATTTAATTTTTTTATAATTCTTAAACCCAACCTCGTTCTATTGCAGTTAAAATCAGTACCCAGTAGCAAAACCTTTGTTAGTAATGAAAATCAGTTACCTATAGAACAAAAACAAACACGCTCACGACTGTATTCCCCATGATAGACATCCTCAGATACATACTCAGTGCGTAGATCTTTGACAATACCAAGTAAGGGGTACATATTATGATTTTTTTGTTACATTAGAGACTGATGTCACCATAATTGTATTAATTAAGTTTAATAATTGTGTTTTAATTGTTCTGTCTTAATTAATTATATTCTAATCTATTCATCCAAACATAACATTTGGCACATATCCGCGTTTTGCATTTCATGTCATGCGAGCCCATCGCCGCTCATTGGAACACTTTTTCTTCAAATTTTTCCTATTCATAATTTTTTATAAGTATGTCCTCGGATGAAGCCAACACAGTTTGTACAATATAGCTGCAATATGTTTAGTACCTACGTAATTAAGGTTTTTTGATATTAATATATTTATGTCATTTCCGTTTAGGCGATGTGCCTAAATGATGCCTTTAAAATAATAAAAAAAGTATTGTTATGATTTGATTGTTGTTTGCTCCAGGAAACGTGAGGCGGACAGTCGCGCGTACCCGAGCGGCGCGCGCATCACGTCGGGCGGCGTCGTGGCGGTGGCGCTGCGCTCGCTCGGCGCGCCCGAACACGTGCGGGTTCGAATCGCGCTCTGCAATAACGCACAGGTAACAATAACACCCAACAATACAAACACAAAATACAAAATAATTTTAGTACAAATAGCTTTAATTATTATGAAGTTCTACCCATCTGTTTTAGTTAAAAAACTGTGTTAAAATCATATGAGTATGCATATGACACAATCATAGGCATACTCGCTTGGATTCCCTGTGTCGTGGGTATCAGGAATTCAAGTACCATTATACCACGACACTCAGACCCGGAACAAATATCTGCAGAACATGCAAACATTTGTGCCGCGACGGAAGTCGAATCCGCATCGTTTATCTCTTCGTCAGACATAAGAGAGACAGAAATAACTCTTCTTCTATTAGAAGAGAGAAGACTTATTTAAGTCTTCTCTTCCGTTGGTGTGTTCATGCTTACTTATAGCAGTCCGAAAGCACAATTCTCAAAGATAAATTATTATCTAAGAGACAATTATGGGGTGTCCCTGAATATTGTATACTATCCTTAAACTGGGTTATACACATGTTAATCCAGTTTAGGGATAGTATACAATATCTGATTAATTAGATTAAAGTTGTTATACATGTGTATAACAACTTTTTTCTACATATTTATGAAAAATCTGCTGTTTTCGGTTAGAATTCAATAAATCTATTGTTTAAGGTACATAACCCAATATGGTATATTTTGTTTGTTTGAGATCAGACCTGGGTCAGGCACAAAGTCTAAAAAGCATCTTATCAATTGGAGTTAAAAAATAATGTTCCTTTAAAAAAAAATATTTGTCTCCCCATTTGTCCTCCATAACTTAGTGCTTAATGACAGCGGTGGCGATCAATACATATTCGTCAACTTTTATAACTATTTCCCTTTGATTGTCATATGTAACGGCCCCTAAATAAAACGTTTTAATTTCAGACAATCACAGAGAAGAGAACGTGCCTCAGAGACATCAAAGAGCATATAACCGCGCTAATACATAGAAACCTCAGGTACTATCGACGTACTGAAATAAGAGAGCTGAGAGACGCGCTCTTCAAAAGGCTACAGCATCTGCACCAGGTCTCATTGCAGCTTAGTCTTATCCAAGTACCGGATCTCAAAGATGATAGCGAAAAGAGAATAAAACTTCTTAACTCCCTCACCAGTTTAACCAAGAACTGGGACATCGATAACTCGGTTATAACGAATCGGGAACCAGGACAAAAGAGTTGATGAGTACCTTTCGCGCTCCGTTAATATAATTATAAGCTTTATACGAGCGCTAAGTTTCTTAGAAAACCAAAACACTATCCGGTATCTGAACTCCGTCTCACAACACCATTCTCGTCACTTACGATCTGTTCTGTGCGTCTCTGAACATCGCGTGAGTGAATGCACATGTTCAGCCAGCTTAGCACGAAGACCCAAGACCCAAGTCTTCTCTTTCGTAGACAAAACGTTGTCTTGGGTGCTCATGCTAAGGGTGCAGGACGTTCTGAAATCAAACGGATATGCAAGTGGACGTAAGCAGCCGAAACACACAAGCAGAGAAAAACCACCATATTATAAAAGAATGGTTCGTGAAGCGATTTGAATCAAGGAGTACCTAAATTTCAATTGTGAAGACGGATATAGACTCTGGAATCCCGTCATCGCGTCGCTATTAGATTTTGCAGTGCGGTGAAACGGTTGGTCTAGTGCGTCGCGTTATGTGAACATGGACTTTTCTGAAAATTAAGTTGAAATGAGGGTAGTTGTGCCTTTGTTTCTCGACGATACCTTATACCATAAACTCCAAGTCAAACCATAGCTGTTGCAACACAGTCGAAACCTCGGTAACATAATAAAAAAGATAAAGATATTTATATTTTGTAAATAATGTACATTTGCTCATGTGATAGTGATATGTATGTATGTATGTATTAAAGTTTGTTAACTTAGGCCTGTATTACAAAACGAATCTTAAGTTGAATCGAGACAAATTGCTGAATACTGAAACGTTTAATCTCGACTTAGGGACGATTGGAAAATTACATATATACATAGTACATATATAAACATACCTCTTCCCAACTCTTAAATTTTGAGTAACGTTTCAGTATTTAACTCTGCGAAAGCATAGATTTTTAATGAGACTTAAATGAAAAACCGAAATCTATGCTCTGGTAGATTCAGGAGTTACGTTCTGTAATACTGGTCTTATTTATTATTGAAACGCAGAAATATTAAAATGTTGACAGCAAAGCGTAAAAATATCTTTAATTCCATCCGAAAGTTCTAAAAACAACCGTGAAAGATCCGCTCTCGACTCGTGGCACAATTGTCCAATGTCCAACAGTTGTACCATGAGGTCGAAATTGCGTAAGGTTCAACTTATAGTATTATTTTTGCTAATTACATATTAGTTATTAAAAACTCTTACTTGACACAATTCACGGCAATTTTCACGAACCGTACTATCTTAGTAGATTCTCGGATTTAGTCGAAACTAGTCAGTGTCTTCATTGGTAGCATGTTTGTGTTTACAATATAATTCATCCGAAAGTTAAAGATTTTATAATAAAGCCCAAAAATAACAGACGCTCCGATCATCGAACCCGCGACCTCCCGCTTGATGCTGTGGGCACTGTAGTTATCAAAAATAATAACCAGCCTTGTTTCTTTCCTGGCGGAGGAACAGGCTGTAGGTAAAATCGACGATTCAAATCAAGTTAAAATCAAAAGGAGTGATCCTTTTTATTTTAACGAATAAATGAATTTTGACTTTGACTTTGACTTTGTCACGATATACGGTCATCAGTAAGTATTGTAGAGCATGAAGTAGGAAACCATTCAAACGTTTTTACATAATCGACCATAACTCGGATATCCGATTACTTTAACATACTGAAAGTTCTTACTGTTGTTACGACCTCGGTGGCGCGGCAGGCGAGTAGCCGGTCAAGGCGCAATGCGTTCGATTCCCGTTGCGCGACATGCTTCTGTTCTGTTGTAAGGATTTCCTGTGTGTGGTACAACACAGAGAATCCTTGTGTGGGGTCAGGACTATGTGACTTTTGGGGGTTTTCGTTTTATTTCCATTTATTATTAATCGAATACGAATGAAACCAAACCATGAGGTATTCATCGAAATAATTTAATTAACAACACATATGCGAAAGCAGTTTTAAAATTCGACGTCCCTTCCAAAGAATGAAAGCGTGTTCTGCTTGGTACTGCTTCGCCAACCTCGCACTACGCTCAGCACAGCCGTGATAGCCTTATTTACGTAAACTTCTGTAAACAAACAATAATTGAATTAACATAGAAAACTGTTTTATTAGTATTATTTTGCCGCCAGTAGTTAATAAGCATTCCACTGGTGAGGGACAAATGTTTATATGATCTGAAAATATTTGTTTCGGGTCTAAGTGTAATGTCATTTAGGTAAGCAAACCTACAAAGTAAACCAAACAGAAGATCAGAAGTAGGTAAGTTTCGCGTATTATATACTTGTGCAGAATATACAAAGAATAAAAAACAAAATGCCTATCCTAGAAGCATATTAGACGACAGAAAATTCCGAACGGTAAATACAAGAAACCATCATCCACGACAATGAAAAGCATCTTATCCAAATAGTAAACTTCGAGTTCGCAGCGACCTTCTGCCGAAGATAACACAAGGGAAGGTGAGTCGTCATCCTCACCCGTGGCGGCCTAGACTACAAACACTACCGGGCTTAGCATATCAACATATCTTTGACATATCAGTGGAATTTAAAATTGAATGTTGTACCATAAAATTAAAATAACTCTATGTATTACTTATAAAATTACATAGGCTAGATCGTAGCATAGAAACATATTTTATATTTTTAAATAAATTACTTCTACTAATAAAACATAAATATTCAAAAACATCATAATTAACACCGGAGATTAACCTAGATATACGTAAAAAACAAAAGAATACACGCATACTATGCTACAACATAACCTCCAAAAATCACAAAAACTTACACTTTACACTCACCGTAGAAAACAATGGGATATCAGAACACCACAGCTATAAAAGCAGTGATAAAACACACCCAAACAAACCAGAACATTTATCGACATGACAAAAATAGTGTTTAGCGAATCAAATATGGTACATAAGACAGCTATTAATAATATAAAATGGGGTTTATTTCCGATTCGTAATTATGTATGCTTATTTATTCATATTTAGTTTCCATATTATATTGATTGTTGTTTCGTAACACTTGGTTGAAATTTTGATGGAAAAATTTGGCAGAAAGACTGTCGTGGATGAAAGTGTTAACTGCAAATATTTAACCTGACCAGCATGTAGGAAACATAAGAAAGAGATAGCAATACAACCTTATATTTAAAGAAAGAACCTTATATTTAAAAACATAGTTTATCTAGTTTGACCTAATACTTGCCTTAAAAATTTAAAGGGTATTATAATATCTGCTTTAAAGGGTTGCTAAGCTAATTTACAAACAGTTGTGAATGTTATTGCGCTTGCAATAACATATACACGTTAAGACTTTGAAACCCTTCTCCTCATTACTTTGTTCTAATCTACAACATATTATCGGATAAAGAGATAATTATAAGAGTATCGATTTTATCAATGATAACAAAGTACAATACAATTCAAACTACTATCGCAATAAAATGATTGCTTTAATCAGATTACTAGCACAAAAAAACGACGTCTGTAAGTAACGTCACTGATAAGTATTTCGTTACGAGCTACCATGGAAGAACACCCAAACCCGAAACAATTATCAGCAGAAAATGCAAACAACTGTCCCCAGCGGGATTCAAACCCGAACCTCTTGCGTCAGTCGGGCTCCTCGCCGCTGCGCCACTGAGGTCATCTCTTTCAAACTCTTCTTTTAGAAGCATTCCAGTATATGACAGCAGCATCTAGTGTAAATAAAGTGAACTAACCAATAGCCTTATAGTCCGTGTAGTTGGGAAACTTCTGATGGTAAGGCTTAATGATGTAGACGAGGTCTATGCCAACCACGCCCGAGACGTAGTCACTGAACGATCCAGCGACTCGCTCGTCGCTGCTGCTTTGATGGACCTGTCACAAACATACAAGGAATTTAGTCTTTGGTTAAACATATTAAAAGAATGTCACGTTTCTTTTTTATTTATTTTTTAATAAGCTTATTTACAGTGCGATTATGTCGCTCTGGTGAATCAACAGAAGCACATTCCTTACTTAACTTTAAAAAAGTTGGAGCTATAATTATAATATAATGTGAATAGGTAGGCAGGCAAATTAACGTACCTGCCCGTTCCATGGGCAAGTACGTTAATTCTAGCTTAACTAGGGTTATCTGAGGTAAAATGTATGTTATACTTAGTTAATAACCTTATTTCATCACCTTATTCATTGTGAATTCGACAGTACCTACCTACGGGGTAAACCTAATTCAGCGGATTCTTTTAAAAATTATATACACTTATCAGTACAGACGGTGTCGTTAAGGATACAATCCATCAAGATAAGCTAATTTCTTGTAATTAATAAAATCTATACATTTGAGAAGTTTTATATTTCACTAGCGAAAGAAAGTGTTTGGTATCAGTCATGTAGTTCCCATAACACAAGCTCTGCTTACTTTGGGGCTAGATAATGCTGTGTGAAAAATGTCCAGCATTATTTATTATTTATATAAATATTCGAGAATTTTTTAATCGAGTCTGATTGCTATTATACGTCTCGAACCTATTTTACAAATATAAAAATAAGTAAATCAATGTAGGTCAGGAAACGCTATGAAAATCGTTACGATCGAACTGTCTTCGTGTCGTAGCTATTTTTCTTGCATGTGTGGCCTCCATAAAAAAAAATATAACCAAGCCCAGTTTGTTGTCGATTCTTCTGGTGTTTCGGTTAAAGGAATCGGTGTGAATGACTATGTGTAACCTTATGAAAATAAATGATTTTCATTTTCATAAGCTTATGTGCTTAGTTTACACATAAACATACGAACGGTGACCGTTTGCCATACAAAAATCATCAATACCGACACCATGTCGAACCCGGCACAGAGGCGGAGTCTCTTTGCTCAGTTAATACCTTCTTTAAAAAACTGCCGAAACTGCGACAGTTTCGAAAAATTTTGTAATCTTGTTCATAAGGTCACCGTTTTGGCATGTATTAAACTCAGCGAAGACCCTCTGGTTACCTCATACAATCGCCCGTCCGGTAAACGAGCTTGCCTTGCTGCATACTCGCCGATTTCTTGCAGCGTTTTGAAGTTGCTCGGCTGACGCAGAGAATACCTCCAAGGGTATAGAATATACTCCTGGAACCAATATAAAATGATGACATGTCAAATCCGTCTCCAAACTAAATTTAATTTATAACCACACACGCAATTTAGTTTCAATGCACGCTAAACACATGGCAGCATTTCACCTTGGTCATACCGGAAAGATTGTCGAGAAAAAATACCTTGTGATAAAGGCCGATCTGGTATACCTTTTAGTATACCAGAGTATGGTATACATACAGTGCGAGGTGGGCACGTATTTACAAACAGGCCGCCATACTTTAAGTGCTTCAGTTTTGAACGAAGTCCGGGTTTTTTTCGTGACTGTAAAATCTTAAAACTAAAACCTTTTACGGAACCAAGCTTACATACAATTGAAAGACCAAGTAGGTACATCGTATCACTTTGCTTATCCACGTGGCTAATTCAGCGATGCAGTAACACGCCTGTAGGATATACCTAGTTCTGAAAAATGGCCTTGCTAGCCTCATCCCCAGTGAAATAAATAATAACCTTTTTCGGCACGAAGCTTGCATGCAAATGAATGGCCAAGTGTATCGTGTCGCCGAGTCGGTCGACGTACCGGCGTATCGCTTGTGCTTCGACCGTGGAGAAGGGCTTCACGCCGGGATAGTGTTGGGAACAGCGGTCTGGAGTCTTGTGAACATCATCTGAAACACGTTGTGAATTTCCACACTGTGTGGGTCGTATGCAAACACGTTTAAGGCCCACCTGTTGATAAGCGGTTACCGTAACCTATGGACGATTGCAACACCAACGGTACCTATCGCGCTTTGCCGACTCTGAGACATAGGTTTGTAAGATCTGCAATTATTTGTCTCGGGCCTAGGTGTTTTCTTTTTATAATAAGTAAGAATTAACAAAATAAATATGTAAGTAGTTTTCAGTCATGTAGTTCCCATAACACAAACTCTGCTTACTTTAGGGCTAGATGATGCTGTGTGAAAATGCTCAGCATGATTTATTTATTATTTTTATCTTTCTATGGGATTAAAGAGCATCTTTCCCACTAGCATAGCTGTCATGGCTTTGTTTCTTTCTCATTTACAACGAATACGAGAGCTCTACGAATTTATGAAAATTGGAATCCACTCCAAGTAGTTTGGTTCCTATTTTACAAACCTTGCCAATGATACGCGAAATTGCGATTGATGTGCGTGCCGAAACATGTATCCTCTTTTGATTCTCTATCGACATTCTTGTTCCAATCCATTGGTCGAGTGAACGATCTGATGGTTAGATTATTCGACCATTGTTTGGTCTCCACAGGCTGCTTAGATCGCAAGCTTTGCGAGAAATGCAGACCGTCTGGGTTTCCCATCGGTATCAGATACCTAGGTAAAATATAAGGGCAATTTAATATTTTTGCTGTCATCAATACATACCAGTCAGTAGGTATCCATTAATGCTAATTAGCATAAAATTCCTTTATGTGCTTGTTTTATCTTGTGCATTAAAGCATTATCTATCTATCTTCCCATCTATGTTCAATTACTAGGGTTAAGGCTGTATATCAGTTAAGTGGAATTACTATTGAATGCCAAAAAAAGTTTCAATACAATCGTGTTTAGGCAACGCGTCCATCAGATAAACTGTTTTTAGTGTATATAAAATAGGCTTCAGAAAAATCATAATTGATACAGTTTTGTATACGAAAGGTACTAAACTATACGTTATACAAGTTGTCCATTTTGTTGTTACCAGTCATAATCGTTGAAGAACGGTGTTTGGTAGCTGGGATCGTACAGCAATTTCTCCGCTAACTCGAGTATTGCATTCGGCACTCCCCATGCCATACCGTTGAGAGCTAAAACACAGAAAGTAAGAGCTTAAGGAAAGCGCGGTTTTTATTACAAAATTCGTTAACATGGCAAAATAAAATGTAGTTTTTATCTTTAAAGAAATAAGTTTCAAAAAATCACCTCCAACTATCAAAATTCCAGGCTTCCTACTCATTCTATCGCTGCGCAGTTCTAGAGCCGCAATGGTTCGGTTCTCCGCTGTGGTCGGTGGAAGCAGTATCATGCTAGCCACATCGTCATTCTTGCGAGCGTAACTTTCCATCGCACTTAGCAAGCTATTTGAATCCAAATATTGGGTAAATGTAAAGTTGGTGCTCGCACTCCTCACTATTCTAGCTTTCGCTCCGGATCTGCACGGAAAGAAGCTGTAATGACTCTCTTACTCAATTTGAAACTATAGACGACCTCTGTGGCGCAGTGGGCGAAGGTCCGCATGAGACGCAGGTTGCGGGTTCAAATATCCCGGGATCTGCAAATATTTGTCTCGGGTCTGGGTGTTTTCATGTATAGTATGTATGTATTTACAAATCAAATATATAATTAGTATATCAGTCACATGACTGATATTCAACAGAGCTTGTGTTACGGGAACCACATGGTTCCCGTAACACAAGCTCTGTTTACTTTGGGGCTAGATGATGCTGTGTGAAAAATGTCCAGCATTATTTATTTTATTTTTTATAGAGCCGTTTCCATGTAGGTCTACTAATTTTTAGGAAGTAGGATTGAGAGTGCCTACGTAAAGTAGATATTCTGGACGGATACCCAAAGAACAAGAGCACGTAAGAACATTTCGTGCTATGCACCCAGAATGCAGTTATATTCCCACTTAGCTCGATAGATATGTTTAGAACCAGAATACTCACTGGACGTAGTTCCTCGGAGGAAATAAAAGCATGAAGAGTCCTCCGAAAAAGTATAAAATCGCTATTAAATAGATTTTGATTTGCAAAAGCATAATGCAGCAATGATAATAAAATTGGTAAATCAACTAAAAAACCGAGAAAATCAACCTAGATAAAGTTGCGGAATATGGTTCTTTGGATGACGTTTTCTTAGCTTAAATTCATAGATAAAATAAATAGACACCTAAACCTAAGGCCTAATCATAGATTCAGAAATTAGAGTTATGAATAAGTTTTTTACTTCTAGCGTTAATTAAAAATGTCTATTGTTTAAACCTTTCCTGAAAATCCCAAAATTATAACTTAATTTAAAGATAAAGGCTCGTATAGGGTGAGCCACTGGCGAAAAAATGTAGAAAAAATCTCAATATATTCACTTAAACTGTAACAGCATCTCAACTTTACAACCATTTCTTTTTGATCGCCACCGCTACCGCCACCGCGTCAGTTTGACCGGGCCTTTATTAGTCTCATTGATTGTCCAGATGAAGCCAGGCCTTGAAGATAATTGTATTTAGGTTGTTGTCAAATAATTTTGACACCATCGTTATTCATTCATAAAGAAGGATTAAAACTTTTTACCTAAAAATAATCTTCTTTCGATAGGCGAGTGTAGGTAAAAGTCTGGCCATTTGTAGATTTTCTCTCGTTCTGACAAACCGACATGATGAAATGTCAAAATACGAAGATGAATTATTTGCTAACATGATAAATTGCGTTCTTTTGATCATAGTTTTTACAAATTTTATACATTGTAGTGATTTCAACATCAGCTATGAGACATACTCCACGTGCCCATTCACACGTAAGTGTTTTGACAGTTTTTAAATACTCTAAAACTTAATAAAACGAAACTCCCTACCCTGTTAAGTAACCTGTTTATGCGGACTGTTTTAGTATTTCGACGGAAAAGAGAACAACCAGAATATACGCGATGGTATGCCAACCTAGAGCCTACACATGAATTTATAGTGAAGGTTTTGGACGAAGATCTTACCACACCAAATTCAAAAAAAGTTATCGCTGTCAACATTCAACCCCTTCAAAAGGGAGGAGAGAAGATAATCATAGGTGGTGTGATGGTACCGAAGCCTACTTCTACGTCTGCAGTTGCTGAAATAACAAAAGACTACACACGTTTTGTGCCTCCAACTACTGTGGTCACTCAAGTTGAAAGCGAGCTATTTCTCGGCCCTTTACCACATCCCATTCCTGACATAAACAGTCTAAAGGCGATTCAACCACGAGGTAAGTTGCACTTTCGTTACTTCATCGGCTTATTGCCTTAGCAAGGAAGTGAGCAGGATATAGTTTTGACGCCGCTAGTCAAAATAGAATTGGTGTCAACTATAGTGCGGCACAAAACTTATGATAGTGTGATGCGCCACACACCTCTTATCAGGAATGTTGTTAACTAAACTAAGTTATGTAGGAAGACATCCGCAACGCGATGAGAGTCCTCCAGCCAGGCCTCAGTTCCTTCCGCGCACGCCGGCGGCCGCGTGGCAGTACGCGCCTATAACACCCGTCGGATTTACACGCCGCACAACTATGCCACCAATAACTCCGTCACCGGATGTCTACGTAAGTAAGGTTGTTTTTTTTATATTATAATGTTGCATTGGTGATACGTTGCATGACATGAGGACAAAGTTATTGTTTTTTGTGCCTGGAATTTCACTCACAACCATACCTACTCTTCAAATCGGAATACAGGTAATGCGAATAGAATTCGGCTGCAGAAATACAAGTAAATACGATGGCAGTATTTTCCTAGATTAATCCATTCACAAGCCCTAATATTACTATTTGTTTCGTTTTTAAAATCAAAACGAGTCATATAAATATTGCAATGTTTGGATTAGAATTGATTTAATTATAGGGTCTACGACGATCTCAGAAACCTACTCGGACGTCACCGTTCGGTGATATTGTAATTCCAACGAGAACGAAATCAGATTACGAAGAATTGCGAAGGTATCAACAATTTGAAGGAGACGACATATTTGCTACTCCTTCTACGTTCGCGCCTATTGATGAACCTCAACGAACTTCATTGGATTTTCAAACCACTCCTGAAAAAGAGTTACGTTTGCCACTAACCAAGAAAAGGAACTTTGATGACGATAATGAACTACATGAAGCTAAAAAAATGGACCACGGTGACGGCGATGCGACTTACCACATGATGTTTTATAATGATGACGAAGAAATCAGTGGCAGGAAAATTGTAAAAGAGCTAGATGAAAGTTATGACGACAAAATGAAAGATGATCGTGAGAATGAGACGGTTACAGAGGCAACTACTAAAGGCAAAAACTTAAGGAAATCTAGTGCGCAAGCCACCTTACATTTTGAAGAACAGGATGGTGATAACTTTACAATCAGCAGTCCAGAAAACATTGCGAATATCGAAATAGTTACTAAAATTACTTTGAAAGAAGCGCAGAGAGATAAACGCCGGCCTGTTTGTAGCATGTTGAAGCTGAGGCAGCTGAATTTCAATTCACCGAGGACTCTACCTGAAGTAAGCTATTTTCATATGTACAAATTAATCAAAATAATAAGTTATAAACGTTCCTTGTTTTCTCAGATAGTTGAGCAATTAAAACAATGGGCAGAGGATAGTCCTGTGGCGAAATGGATAGATATAACAGATGGTAATTTCACGGCCATGGAAAATCCTATTTACATGATGATTGTGGATGATCCTAGTAGTGGACAAATAGTTACTGCTAAGCAGACAGTTTTGATTGTTGCAGGTACTTACCTCAAACTATACCATACACCAAATCATAAATTTACTTTAAAGATTTACATACACCAAATCGTATTATTATGTTTTTCATAGGAATTCAAGGTAGAGATCAACATGCAGTGGCAGCGGCAATGTATGTTTTGTATCAACTGATTGAGAGGAGCGAAGCGCACGCTGATTTGCTAACCAAATACAGATTTTGGATCATACCGGTCTTCAACCCCGATGGATATGATTACTCAATGACTTTTCCACACGTACGTAGATCACTGCTGCTATTCTTTGTGAGGAGTAATTTGCACATAACAACGCGTCATCAAATTGATTTATTTTTTCGTCAGCGTCGAGAATGGACGAAAAACTTGCGGCAAAGTTGGAACGTATGCAAGGGAAGAGACTCTTGTCCGCTATGTGAAAGTTACGGACTAAGGTGCACGATACAACCTTGCTACGGCGTAAATCTTGACCGGAATTTTGAGTATCAATGGATACCTGGTTAGTTTTATTCCAAAACTATCTTGAATTTGATTATTAAAAACGGGAATTATCACGTACCGTACTTGGTTAGTTATTTAATTGAACGATCTCTCTCTAATTCCAATTAAGTTTGGTCACATTATTACATAAAAATTGAAAGAATTCTAATTTATGGTATCTACATAAGTAGTTAAAGAAGATAGTAGTACTTATGCAGTGGAAACTTCATTCAGATTTTTAATGGCAATATTACTTTGCGAATCCACGTCCAGTAGAAATAACTGAAGTAAAATCTCTAGATTTTCTATACATTCAAATATTTAAAAATATTTTCAGCGGATGAACTGCGGTCAGAACATCCCTGTGGATCCCTATATGCGGGCTTAAGACAACTTAGCGAGGCAGAAACTCGTGCACTCACTAGATTTCTACACGAACAACGTACGCCAATATTTACCTTCATAGCTTTCAAGGAAGGTGATGTTTTGGTGAGTCAAGTCACATATTCTTAAAAGAAATGCGTACACAGTTCTTATCTTAACAATGAAACATCTTTCTGCAATAATGTAACCTATTTTTTATATATATTACTGATTCATTTTCAGGGTATAATGTATCCTTACTCACACACCAAAAAACGACGAGCGTTTGACCACGTTTACGTAAGTTGTTATTTCTTATCTCTTCCCTCTTCTAATCTCAAACAATGAAAAGAAACTAAAAAGCGTTGTCTTATGTCTGAGTTCATAAGTACGTCCAGTACTCTCTTTTCCTGGTGTAGTGAACAGACTCTACTATTATTTCTCCACTTCGTTCTATGAAACATTTCATGGTATGATACTATACTAGGGTATTACATGCCCTTGCACAACACAGACAGGTGGTTCTCTCTAGGAAAAGTCACTAAAAATCATGATATTTTATGCTTAACTACTTTTTCTTCAAAGTTTTTTGTAGTTACAGTTTTCAGTGTGTAGTTTACTCCAAGAGAGTTTGCAATATCTACAGAGACATCGGGCATCCCGTGCTGCGACGGCGGCTTACAGTATTAGTGGTCGACCTTACGTCGCAGGGCAAACTTCAGAGTTTCTACGTAAGTAAATATTGGATAATGTGGTATCATGGTAAACGTAGATTCTGATCCCCTACGATACAGGGAATCCCAGTGCGGAGTCATGACCCCACACGGTCAGGACTATATATGTGACTGTTGGATGCTTCAAGTACTGCTTTAAATATGTATGGAAGATGCACGACACGGCACGTACGAAATGTATGAAAAGGGTCTCAAGGTCAGCCTGTAGAATTTTACTACTGGACATACGAGTGGGGCAAAAAGAGCTGATACATAAAAATTGCTCCATCGTTATCTTGGGCTACTTTTTTACCAGCTTTCCGCAACCCATGGAATCTGGAAGCGTTTTTATTGATTCATCGATTCATTCATTTTCATTATTTGAAAGAGTTTTATTGATTCATTCATTAATTATTTATCGATTGTTTTCACTTCATTGGATACAAAAAACGATATACGTGCTGACCTAAACAATACATTGTCTTCTACAAAATAAAAAACTTCACGGAAAAATTTAATCTTAAACAAACTAGTTTATTTCCATAGAAAAGACATCAACGCGCTACCTTTGTTGTGATGTTCGAATATGTCAGAATTAAGGTGATATTTCGCTTTGGTACCAAATTTCGATGCGAGTACAATATGACGACGGTGGCTACGAGCTGATCTAAAGGTGGAAAGGGAAATCTTCGACGTTATAGTACATTAGGAGAGCGATTGTGTTTTCGCTATTTTGATCAGCTCACGGCTTTGATTAATATTATCTCAGCACAATCATCAGATGAAAGAAATCAAATAAGCGAAATATGTAACTAATGAATAGCTCAAAAACTTACTTTTTTTTAACCGATTTCAAAAAAGGGAGATCAATTTTTTGTGTGTTATTCGATATCTTTGCCAATAAAATTGGTCCCATAAAAGTTTTATGTAAAAATCCAATACTCAAAAGTAATTCACTACTCGATACGTTGCATCTATTTAGAACTCTACACGTAAGTTATGTACTTAGTATTGAGAAATGTTTTATAATTATTTTCTAGCTCTGTACGCGGGTGGTATTGAAGATTGGGTGGATAGCCACTTGGGAATTGACAATACTTACACAATTGTGATGTTTCGGCCCACAGACACGTACAACTCGAAACTTATCACGGAGGTAAGATAAATAGACTACCTACCTACCTTCCTCTATAGGTATTTCCTACATTTTTTTTACAATAGATAATATTTGGTATTATATCTTTTTAATTCGTCGTTTATGGCAGGTGCGTATGGCTAAAAACTGAGGTTGATTTTGCGAGTGCTTCCCCGTTCAACCCACAATTTTTCTACTCAATATTATTTTTACCCGTTCAACCGTGTTCGAACCCACTGATCAGAAGTTGGGGTATCGCCCACTAGGACAAAACGGCTTTTAGTCCGATTTCACTTATTTATTTAGAAAGGAGGTATTTTTAAAATTGTCCCGTTAATATTTCAAGGTCATCGGTTTTGTAGTTCAAAAAATACAGACATTACAACCCTTAGTATAAGGTCCAAATAACTTGAACCCAGGAATGTACAGGAACCTTTAAATGTATGGCTCATCTTAAGCTGGCATACGATTTGTAGTGTACGCTGAGTAGGTAGTCAAAGTGATGCCTATTGTCAAAGTTAGTAACGCCAAACATGCGCGTTTTTTTCATGTAAAAATTAATAAAATTCAATTCCATTATTTTTGTAGTTTTTAACCGACTTCAAAGGAGGAGGTTCTCAATTTGTCTGTATGTTTTTTTTATCGTGTGTGTTTATTACGCGATATCTTCGCCAATTATAAACCGATTTTAATGATTATTTTTGTGAATCCTAAGTTACTGTCTTCTAAGAAATATACTAGGAGTTTTCAAATCCCATGTAAAAAGCTCTTTTGTTGATAAGAGTGCTTCACCGCAGTCTACAGCGTTGCTTAAAATAAGACAAACTGTGGTCAAATGCGAATAATTAGTCGGCAGGGATGGCAATCGCGAACGATGTCGCGTTTACAGCTAGTTTATAATAATTATCTACATTTGTTGTCTGCTAATCCTTCTACTTTAGTGTTTCACTGTATCATTTAGTTGAATTTAAACAATAGAAATTAGGAATAAGTAGGTGTGGGTACAAAGGTCAACTTGAATCAAATGTTTTGGGTAAACGGAGCAAAATACCTATTGGGAAGAAAAAACTTGGGTCGAAAGGGGAAGTTTCTCGATTCACTCGATTTTGCAAAATGCATTTTGTTTTTCTTAACTTTATCTTTTAAATGCAATAAAAAGTTATCTTAATTAATATTAACCTTCAAAAATGTATTATCTTGTTGACGCACTGACATGACGCATACATCCAATGATCGCCCGTAAACTGCACTGACGCATACATCCACCGATCGCCAATAAACGCTAGTGCAGCAGGTCGCTTTCAGTTCCATTTTCAAAAATAAATTCAAATAAAAAAAAACTTATTATATTTTCTAAGAGATTATTTTAAAAATGGAACATCAAATAGTCTTTATAAGGGTCACATTAATTTTGTTGATAATAACGACTAAAATAAAATATAAAATACTGTAGTCCCTAGAGGTTAAACTAAACACACTTTAGTCCGCCTACGCTAAGCTAAAAATGACACACTTTTAGATCATGAGAAGTGAAAATAATTTAGCACAGTATGTGAATGGTACCTATGTAACTAATTTAACTGTCTATTGTTTTAGTTATCTGTAATTGATTCGAGTGCCGAATTGTTTAACCCATGCTAATTCAATAAGTAATTGATATGCTCAGTTAATTTTTAGACATGCTAAGAATACGAATTACAAAGCCTAGAATCCGCACTTTTTTGGTCGATTCCGCTAAAAAAATAGTTCTTTGTGTATTTCAATAACAGTTCAATAGATAGCCAGATGCCATAAAGTTGATTTTATTAAGGGCCTATTGATGCTATCGCAGACACTATTAATACTTATGATTATGACGATTCATATTTTATAGCTTCTTAATTTATATCTTGTCACAAATTGCGTACATTATATTGTTGGGCGTACATTTTATTATGTACCTTACGTACCTAACACAAAAGTCCTAATAATTAATATATGTCAAATTTAAAACCTAATTACCTTTTATCACTTGGGGTAGTAGAAAATAACTACTTGCTACGTAACACTAAATGATCGATGGGAAATAGATCACGTTACATTTTTGAAAGAATTAACTTGTTTCAGCGAGTGGTACATGAAGCGTATGCCGCCATGGACACGTTGGTCCTACAAAGCGTCGAAGCTCTTGGCCCCCCGCCGGTCACTGTGCTCAGATCGAAAAGTGCCTCCAGAACTCTTTCAAAACACTCTACAGCCATTTTACTATCATTCATTTTAGCTTTCTTTATTTGAATCCTTTTGAACTTAAAGGGTAGTGTTAACTTGTAAGCCTTCTAGAATTCATCTAGACGATGGTAGTTTCGAGTTCAAAATATTTTTTGTCTCATAGTTAGCTCTCATAATGATTGCGAAGTGCTGTGCGTAAGAGGTTGTATTCTACCTAATTTATTTTCCCAGATGATGTTGTGTAATGTAATTTTTAACGAATTTAATACTTCGTTCAGCATAATGTAATGAATAAAATTATATTATCTAACTTATATTTGTATTAAGTATCATTTTTAAAATACTTTCCTTAAGTTTTTTCTTTCTCATTATGCATGACTAGATAGAAAACCACTCATAATGTCAGAATGTTTCAACCATGCCATGTACCAGATACAAGTCTCGTTGTATCTTTAACTTATCGCGTAGTGTACAAGAGATATCTTTAGGACACAACAGAAAACTGACAGAAAACCAGTTTATTGCACTCAGCTCAATCTGCCAGTTAAATGGCTTACTTTTATCAATAATCAATGGTTCACATTCCTCTGTAGGTATATATCAGGTCTTTATCAGGTATATCTTTATAATTATTAAGCTGCATGATAGTATATGATAAAACTGATATCGAATGTTGAACACGTGAAACTGGAAAGCGTTATCGAAAACCACTGAACAAAACGTGATCAACAAAGGCATTTCCTCGAAATTCGGTATGTACCTTTAAATATTTGTCAGCTTTGTAACACACAAAAAGTCCATGCTATTTTCTATAAAAGAAATATAGAAAAAAATAAAAATATTGTTTGTAAGAATCACAACAACATAACCATGCTCAGTTTATTATAAACCTCCTACAAATTTATAGGAAGTTAAGAATAAACTTTCCAATGATCTCTAGATCCCAGATGGTTCTATATTATCGAAAGTTGCAGAAAAAGAAATATGTACACAAAAAGCTTGCAGTTTCAGCACAATTGCCATTTGGCAATTATTGCCGTTTTACAAGGTCAGGAATAAAACTCAACTGCCCTTCTAGGAATCATGATGCAAGACCGGGGATAGATAGGAAGTATATCCAAGCCGATTATTTATTATGATATCTCATAGATATAAGTTGGGAATTATTATTTCTAGTGTATATCTATGAAATATTACTATATAAGATAATTATTATCTAAATACGCTATTATTATCCTTCCTCTAACATTATTTTTTTCCTTTCTATCGAAACACTCCTAGAAAGTCTAGTTGCTTCTTATGATCATACCATCGTTATGGGTGATTTTGAAACATGCTTTCTCAAGTAAGATTCTCGCTCAGCTTCACTTAATATCTTGTAAGAGCTTGCAATTTATCCATTCTTCCACTGACTGCCACTCATTTCTACCCAAATTTTATCCCATCTCTTCTAGACATAATTCAAGGAACATTCTCCAACCCTTGTAGCTAAGCACGGACAATGTGTAGCGCCAGCTTTTTCTTACTATGATCTTCTATATCTCTCCTATAAAATACGCCCTCTTAAAGCCAAGCCAATAATAATTCTGCAGCGAAATTTTGGTGGCATGAATCTGGAGGAGTTGCAAAACAATGCAAATTCTATGGACTGGTCTCCTATTGTATTGTCCTATTGTCCAACGAGGCTACAGTTGATGGCCAAGTAGAAATTTTCACCACCCTTGTAACAAAATTGTACGACAAGCACGCACCTCCAAGGAAAATTAAGCTGAAACATCTACCAGCTCCTTCCAGCTCCACCTTAGGGCGACGTTTTTTCGCCTCTTCTTTTGCAATTTTCATTATTCGTGTTTCCCAAAATTTCACTTCATACACCACCGCTATGCAGGCGATCTTCAAATTTACGAACAAGCCAGAGTAGAGGAGCTGCCTGAAGCTATTAACATTTTGCTATTACTTCAGCTATTAACTTCGGGTCAATCCGCTTAAAACCCAAGTCATCGTGGTTGGGGGCTCGCGGATGTTATCCAAGATAGATTGGTCTGGCATCCCAAAGGTGCTTTTTGATGGCGTTCACATTGAGCAGAGTGAGACAGTGAAAAATCTAGGTGTAGTCCTCGGCAGACAGATGTCCTGGGGACTTCAGTTAACTGAAGTCAGCCGAAGAAATTTTGCTTCTGCAGGTTCTCTTAGAAGACTTCGCAACTTCCTTCACCACAAAAAAATCGCAATACTAGACTATGCTGATCACGTTTCTGAGTTTCGTAGTAAGCTCAAGTAGTTACCCATACGCCTTCGCCGGAATACCCATATCCTTAATCTGTTATATAATATTATTTTTAATCCCTCCACAGCGTCCTTTCTCAAAGAACTTTCCAATATATTCATCTCTTCCATGCTCGAGCCCTGCGCTCTTCTGAAACTCTTCAACTTCTAACCCCTGTACACACCTCCTCCTACTATGAGAACTCCTTTAAAGTGCAGGCTGTTCGTTTATGGAATGAACAACCTGTTACCATCAGACGTGCTAAATCACTACCTATTTTTAAATCTTTGGTCAAGGAACACTACTTGTCCTCGATTCGCAAACTGTTGCCTGTTTCTAGTCTTATCTATGTTTTGGATCATACAACAGTTTTTGTAGCTATGTAGGTATTATTATGTGTATAGTATGTAACTATGTAGGTATATAGTGAATGATATTGTATATTGCGTATATTATAGTATATTCATAGTATGTAAGTACACCAATTAAACCCCTTGTAAACTTTCTTAAATTCCGTTAGTGGTAGAGATCGCTATTCAGCGATAAGACCGCCCATTGTACAACATTGTCAAAGTTTGTAGTAACTAAGCTGATATGTTCTTTGGAGTACAATAAAGTATTTTCTATCTATCTATCTATGGTTACCATAGCACCTACCACAGAGGTACCACAAATATACTTAGCCTAAGTTAAACTACCAAAAAGTAAATTAGTTTTTGCTTAGTATTTCAGAGACAATGTCACCAGGAGCCAAAATCGGCTTGGATAACAATTATCTCATTGTAATTAATCAAGCGAATGGCTTGTCTTGTCGGAAAAAATATAAATTAAGAATTTAATATAGATGGTGCGTGCACTGGTACTACTTGGGTCAAGTTTACCCGATTCGTAAGGAAATACTGGCGGAAGAGCCTTCCGCTCAATGCAGTGGAGATGACCCTGTTCAATATCATTCAGACAATCCATACGAATAAACCTTCTCATAGGTAAATTATAGTATATCAGGCTTATAATATATATTAGGTTGGGGAAAAAGTCTTTTCGCATTATTGTATGTATGAACTTGTAATAAAATATCTTTGGCTATACTATTTGTATCTAGCTGGTTTTGGTATCATTAAAAGTTTAAATTTTAAAGAAGATAATTCCAAATTCAAATTAGGAAAATGTGTGATTTTTATTTGTTTTTCGTACTGTTAAGATGAGTGAATCTAATGAAGAAATTCGATACATTTTAAAATTTTACTACAAAAAAGGTAAAAATGCAACGCAAGCCGCGAAAAAAATTTGCGATGTTTATGGACCTAGTGCAGTGTCTGTGAGAGTAGCACAAATTTGGTTTAAGCGTTTTCAATCCGGAAATTTTGATGTCAAAGATGCACGTCGCTCTGGTCGCCCTATTACGGATAAAATGGATGCCATTTTTGAAAAAGTGGAGCAAGATCGGCATATCAGTAGTTACGACGTAGCTGAAGAACTGGGAATTGACCACAAAACAGTTTTGGCGCATTTGAAAAAAACTGGGTACACAAAAAAGCTCGATATTTGGGTACCTCACGAGCTCACTGAAAGAAACCTAATGAACCGTGTTCTCATTTGTGATTCTTTATTACGACGTAATGAAACCGAACCATTTTTGAAGAAATTTTTGACCATTTTTGACCTCACACATCTTTAGCCACTCAGCAAAAATTAAGAGAGTTTGGCTGGGATGTGTTAATGCATCCGCCGTATAGTCCTGACCTTGCACCTTCAGATTTCCACCTGTTTCGGTCTCTTCAGAATTCTTTAGGCAGTGTCAGGTTAACATCACGAGAGGACTGCCAAAACCACTTGTCGCGGTATTTTGAACAGAAGCCCCAAAGTTTTTATAGCAATGGGATCATGTCCCTGCCTACAAAATGGCAAAAAGTTATCGAACAAAATGGTACCTACATACTTTAGTTAAATGTAAATAAACTATATTAAAAAATGTTTTGAATTTTCTTAAAAAATGCGAAGAAACTTTTTCCCCAACCTATTATTATAAGCCTGATGTTTCCCACTGCAGGGCAAAGGCCACTCTTCTCTCCTTCCACTGGTCTCTATCCTGAGCTATTTCTGGCCAGTACTTATCATAAAATTCTAGCTCATCCTGCCATCACCGTCTGGGCCTTCCATGTGGTGCCGTTAAGGTCACAGGTAAATAATACATTCCCTTTTTTTAGACCTACAACATTATCTGTGTCTTAATTTATCTACACACTATAAGTTACCATTAGTACCTGAACGACTTCTTTAGTTATTTTCTATTATCAATCTGCGCATCTTTCGAGTGGTGGGGTTATTTCCGATGTCCCTTTTTCGGTAGGATATATGTGTTTTTCACCATCGGTCACCAGGTCCTTTCAGGGACACTAGACCTAAACCTGGTCCTAGCGCGGGGTGAACAAGAAAGAACCGTTGATACGCGAAGAAAAATATAGTTAATTGGTACATAGTAGGTATTCATTAATTAGAAACTTGTTAATAATATACGTAATGGACCTGGACCAATTTAGATGTAATTTTGAACAGGTATAGTTTGGAACACATGCTACTTTCATCCGGATACTTAGCAGGCGAAGCCTTGGGCAGAAGCTAGTGTATTAATATAATAAATATGAGTAAGGAAAACCTACTTTCGCAAAGCTGAATTTACTTTTGTGACTGTGACAGTTTATTTGCGCGCGCGTCGTTCAGCACTAAATGGCTCGTACTACGAACACCCATTTAGAGTAGAGTTGTTCAGCTAATTATGAGCCGACACTAGATACAGACTTAATTAGTGGCTGATGCAAAGTTTGATGATGCTAGATCAATGTGCGATTATCTTTTTATCAGGCGTAAATATTTTTACATGAAATTGTTCAAACCAGATAAGCAGCCAAGTTTAATACGTAGTTCAGGCACACAAAAAATATTTCCGATAGGTGTTTATAGTAATAATATATATAATATTTATGACAGTACGAGCAGGGCTATATTATGGAGGATTCTGTGGACATAATAATACACATTTTTATACAGCTTAGGCTCAATAGCTATCAATAAGTAAAGGGCACTTTCCTAGTAGGTACTAGTACCTAACCTTATTTAAATACCTGCATAAAATATTTAAACGTAATTAAAATAAAACTACTTTGGGTTACAATATAAAACTATTGACTTGCATAAGATTTATTTTATTAGCTCCATAATCTAATCAGAATTCTAGTGACGCAAAACTTTCTATGAAATTGCAGTAATTTTATTTAAAACGTGTGAAACGTGTTTAATTTGAGCCCGTTAAAAAAAGTTCAAGGAAAAACTCAATTTGTGCGAGTATAGTGATTAGCAACTCGTTAGTTATTGTACCGAAAGCAACCAGTGCGGTTGCATTTACT
The DNA here is from genome assembly GCA_961405105.1 of Perizoma affinitatum. Lineage (NCBI taxonomy): Eukaryota > Metazoa > Arthropoda > Insecta > Lepidoptera > Geometridae > Perizoma > Perizoma affinitatum. The sequence continues at coordinate 6,936,632 of OY560199.1, forward strand.
ATGCTTACCTCTCGAATCAGAAATAGCTTATATAAAAAATCCGTTTTGTAGGTGTCCCAAACAAACCGAATTCCTCCAAATGATATAAAGTAACGAAGGTGCTAAACGTATTTTCCAAAATAAACCTACCTCAAAACAGCCACTAAATGTAACAGCGTTTTTCGGTTCAGACTGCATGTCTTGTGAATAACTTAACACGTTAAGTGCGAAGCGAGGCCTAAATCACCCCTGATGCAACTTCCCTGTGGTGCGGCAAGCAAAAAAGTGAATTTCTCTGTCGTGCGAATGGCATAGCTTTGGTTTGGTCCAGTGTAGGAAAGAGATAAATATATATTTGAGATCACTAATGGTTCCGGACTCGGTGGTGTACCTACCTTGGTACCGGATGTCTTAGGCCTCGTGCCGCACTGAATTAATATAATTTTAATGCAGTGCGGAACGAGGCTAAAACGTCCCATATCCCCCCTGACCTCGTACCGCACTCAACGCGAGCTTCCCGCGACCAGTGTTGTGCATCACGTCGATTGGAGAGCACGTACAACAATAAGTACAACATATATATTGAGATTTTTATAAAAAAGTATATTGATACTGATTTTTTAATGTTAATTCAAGTTCTAATAATTGTATTTTTAAAGCCCGAGGCAGAATAAATAGGACAGTTTCTTTTCTACTTCTGGTTGCCTTTTTTTTCTATTCTGTGAACCGCATTAAGATTTTCATATACAAATAGAAAGATAAACCTTATGCATAAACCGTAATCCATTATTTTCCAATAATAAGTCTGTAATAGGTGCCTCTTAATGGTATAGAATGGAATGCTTCGTGCGCGAGTCCGACTCGCACTTGGCCGGTTTTTTTTTCTTTATGGCGCCTTCAAGCACAATTTAGATTATTTAAAAAAAATGTATCCTTTGATAGCTTTGTGTTGTTTTGCCAGGTTTTGCCCTTAAAACGATCTAATGAGATATAATTGATCAAAATCGGTCAAGTCGTTGCGTAGTTAAGACAGTTTAAAAACGTCGATATTATTTTTCCCATCACTAATCGCAGCGAAAATTTGCCCTATTTCAGTGCGTTACGAGGTGTATAAGATCCCATATTTTGTTTTGCTAATAATTCCTAAACTAGCCATCAGATCCCGGGGCGACGGTGGATTAGGGTTCATCAATTCACTGTCTATATCAATAAGGACCAAAATTCTCATTTATCTTTGATTTCGCGCCAGAAAATGGATTTTAGTCTGTAAAAGGAGGTGGGGTCTAATAGACCGCGTGTCGCCCTAACGTCTGGTCACGGTACGGGCCGATTATACCTCGTGCCGCAGGAACGGAAAGTATGCAAAAATTGGTGCCGCAGCTAACGTGTTAAAAGGCAGTTTTGTGTAGATTACAAGCCATTCTGCGGGGACGTACGTTGATAGCTGAGTGTATAAAGCCGGTGAATTAGGAGCGCGCCGTTTCACTCGCGTGGTGAGATTGTACTTCGCTTCATTGGATTGCATACATCTTCGGACCTTTTCGACCACTAGGTGCATCAAACAATCTAGTGCTGCAGTGAAAAAAGATGGTGAGCAGAATTTTATATGCCTTTGTGTTCGGTTCTCACACGATAGAGATCTCACGTGCCGGTAGTTATTATTATGGTAATAGATGTTCCGTTGTACAATGTTGAAGGGTATTGTTTATTTCCAATGTTTTGTGTTTACTTAGTACATACCGTGTTTGTATAGTACCTGCTCATTTACTTTATAAGTACCTATCGCAAACAACATGGTAGGAAAATCTTTTGTTAGTAGGTACCTTGTAAACCTTTTTATTGAATAGAATACCTACTTTATATGCCTACCTAAGTATGTAAGAATTAAGGATCATGTAAATATGATCATATTACATACAAAGTAAAATTGACCTTTGTAGCGCAGTGGGTGAAGGCCCGCCTGAGACGCAGAAGGTTGCGGGTTCGATTCGTCATTTTTTTATATATGCAAATATTTGTATCGGGTCTGGGTGTATGTATGTAGGTGGACTCCGTTTTCCGCATTCGGAATCTAAGTTGTTCTATTGTGCGTGAAAGCCTGAATAGATGAGCCAGATTAATTGATGAACCTCTGCCCAGAAGCACAGAAGCTTCCTGGGATCTTAGCAGGCATCTCGGTGTGACCTTGGGTTGCTGAGGTTTCAGATAGATTGGGCAGATATTACTGCTTGAGTTTTAACAAGCTCTCATACAAAAAGTAGGATATATAGCTAACCTATCCAGAGCAAATTTATTATTTAGATGGTTTTACTTCTATTCATGTTTATAGAAGTTAACAACATAGTAGGTATTATCTATCAGATAACTTTTGATTTGGAAACCAATTGTCGACCAAGCTGATTAGCTAGGTAGGAAATCGTTAGACCTACCTACAACAATTTTAAATTAGATCTTATTCATTTCATTTGCGGTTTCATTTACACATTACTAATCTCAATAATAAGTCACACTTACTTGATACGTATAGATAGTATGTTAGTCATGTGCTTGGCCGAAACATAACAAAAAACAAAATGTGATAAAACAGCAAATGATAGTCGAAAGAAATCAGTAGAAAATACTTAAATTCGTGTATTTATATTGACTTATAAGTATAACGAGGTTCAAAATAGTTCTGCTTGCCAGTGGTCAACCTTACTCTACGTATACGGTCGTGTCTCCTTGAAGCTTAGCAAATGGTCAAGATGCAATGTTTGGAGCAAATTGAGATATTTTAACTGGCCTTTTGCACATATAATCTTGTATATTTTGTTTGTGCAATTAAATTGCGCAACGACCTCAAAAATGTAGCAGCTATTACGAAGGGTCATGGACTCACTAAATTGTCGAATGTTTGGCAAAATGACCTTGTCAACTGAAACAGATTAATTGGCCTACATATACCCAAATCTATATAAAATTAAATCAATGCGTGACTGACTGACTGGCAAATCAATGTGGTTTAGATATTTTATTTTATTGTTTGTTTTATCCATTAAAAATAAAACAGACAAAACATAGAAATACACGTTTCAAACCAGAGGTATAAGGTGACTTTATCACTGTAAGCAATCTCTTCCAGGCAACCTTTGGATGGGCAGGATAGATTCGAACAAATAAACTGTTAGATCGATAGTCCTCGAACTTGAATAAGTAATAGTAGTACACTCCCTAGTTACTCTACCGAAAACGACCTCGATACTTTCTCTAGGGAAAAAGAAAAAAAGAAACACGCTCACGACTGTATTCCCCATGGTGGACATCCTCAGATACATACTCAGTGAGTAGATCTTTGAGGATACCAAGTAGGGGGTAGTCAGAGGCACGTCCTAGGGAGCAGGGACGATTAAATAATATAAAAAAAAATGCGGACAAATCTACGGATGACCAGCATAAGTTTTGCCACAGTTTACTTAATAAATAGTGTTAAAGCCGAATTACCTTCTAAATGTGCCGTTTTATATGGCATTGATACAACATACTAACTTACAAGTAACATACATATATCTAGTAACACTCTACCGAAAGATTACTAATGGAATGAAAGCTAATTCGCGATAGCAAGCAATATAGTTCAATATTATTATTTGTAGATTTGTTACCAAGAGGTCGTACCAGTAGAAGTATGTTAGTAACGGTGGTTGTATCACCGATCCTTACATACTTCTACCGCCAAGCAGGAATACTCGCATTTGTTCCTATAACCGGTGAAAATACATGAGACGTGGTATGTCTTCGCTTAAACAATCTTAAAAGAAGAAGTGATAAAACCGGGTGTTTCAGATTTCGTTTAGCATGAGCACCAAGTAAAGCATTTTGTATATGCTATCGAAGTTGCTATCTAAATATCCAAAAAACGGTAGAGCGTTAACTATAATAAGTTTGTTTTTCTTTAAAGAAATGAAAGTATCGTGGCTGGATACATCCTATCCTACTACTATGACGTGAAAGTTTGTGAGGATGGATGTTTGTTACTCTTTCACGCAAAAACTACTGAACGTATTTTGATGAAAATTTACAGTTATATAGCTTAGCTTATATATCAGAATAACACATAGGCCACTTTTTATCCGGGTACTACGCGGGCGAAGCCGTGGGCAGAAGCTAGTATTAATTAATCGATAAGACATTTAATATCAAAAAACCGACTTCGTATAACGGGAAATTGATAAAAGTCCAAATGCAATTTTATCACCCATTTTTGCAAACTTAGGATTGTTTATTTTTATAAACAAAATAGATGGGACCTCGCTACCCATTAAAAAAGAATCATTAAAATCGATTCACATTGGCGAAGAACGTACACAAAATACATACAGACGAATTTAGAAACTCCTTTTTTGAAGTCGGTTGATAATCATTAAATCGCTATATTCGTGATACGCTTACAGTCCTAAGTTACGGGTTTCTATCCTGCAGGTACTTTACTATCATCAGAACTTCACGCGCCCACGTTATTTTGCTTACTCTTTCGAATAAAAAAACGGAAAATTGAAAAATCTACGCAACAAATGTAGTCGTGATTCTATGATGATGTTTTCTAAGTTTTACGGGAAAAATAGAAATGCCTCAGAAGTACCTAAAACTTTATAAGGACTACCTCGGGATCATTCTCTATAGGTACAACAACAAAAGAATAATCAAAATCGGTTGACAGTTGGCGAATATATCAAGTAACAAACATATAACGTAGCTTTACTAATGTAGCGTATCTCTCCGAAGAACTTCTTAAAAAACTTGATCGCCTCCTTAATACCTGCATACGTTTTGTTTTATGCCTTCGCAAATTCGATCATGTGAGTAAATTCCCCGCTGAATTTAAATGGCTCCCCATTCGTGAGCGTAGAAACCTAAGAATTCTGTGTGTTCTTAAGTATCCCTTTGCACCTGAGTATTTAAAAAACCGTTTTCGTTTCCGGCCTGACACACATGAAAACCAACTAAGGTCTTCTGACAATCTCCTTCTAGACACGGAAACGCCCTTAAAACTCTTTCTCTATCGAATCAGTCGGGCTCTGGAATAAACTACCTACCATTTGAAATTAAAAAGGTAGACTCTAAAGAATGCTTCAAAAGATTAACTCGCAAACACTTCCTTGATGAGTTGTATTCATAGTTTATCTACCCTACCTTCAAACTATTATTTACATATATGTATAATGTGATTAGATTTATAAAATAATATCTAATATATGTATATGCTAATAAAAAATAAATAAGATAAAAAAACATACAGCCGAATTGAGAACTTCATTTTTTGAAGTCGGTTAAAAAATACGATACTTTGCTATTAAACGTTAACAAAATTGACAAAAAACAGTGTTACAAAACTGTTTTTTTATATTTGTTAAGTTGTTTTCAAATAATTGTCAAGAAAGTTTTCTAAAATATAGAACTGACCGTGGACGTGGTTTTCTTACCGACGTTAATGCTCAATAATAAAGCAAATTAGGTGGCCTATGATTTGTCCACTTCATATATAAAGGTACTTACTGTAAGTAAATAGGTACCTACTTGCCTACATAAAAAGATACAACATTATTTTCTAGGTAAATTGATATTTTTCCAATAAAAAATGTATTATCTGTATAAATAATGTTAAAAGGATTAGATTACACTGCTTTATTAACATAGATATGTCAGGACATTACCTTTTAACAATATTGACGTGGTAACGTACCTATTCAAATACACAAATTGTTCGTTTTAGATAGCAGGTAGGTACCTATCTAACGAACTTTCGCCTTGAATCGAACCCACATTTTTTTTTCAAACCTACTCAACCACTCAATTGATAGGGAACACCTATAAACTCACAGGAGGATTTCTCAAACCTCAGATGAGCTTGGTGAGATCAGTTTAGACTTTCCTCTGTCCCCTACTACGATTCTGTCTTCTACTATGAGACAGAGACAAGTCCTCCTAGTTGCCTAACCTAGTTGTAAACTTCATGATAGGCATAAAGTTATACAAATAATAATACAACTACATAGGTAAGTTTATACAAGATATACGGATGAAACCGTTAAGCTGTCTAAAGATCGTTGTCAACGATTTATAGATAGCATAACTGATCCAGATAATTATTAGTTAGCATAAGACTCTCATGGTTATATTTCCAGGCGTCGTCCGTAAAGGATGGGGTTAACCCAGGCTTCGACATATTACCCGAGGAAATTCCACCCGAGGCACTATCAAAGGCATCAAACTCCAATGATCAACCCTATGGATCCCCTAAGTCACCAGATATGGTTCCGCCACCATTGAAAGATCCTTTGGACAAATCCGGGAAAGTGAAAGTAAGTGCATTTATTTCCAGAAAAAAAAAACTACTTAGTTAATTATAAAATATACAGCTGAAACAGTTGAGCCACCTTAATATCGTTTATATAGATCAGTTGCACTATCTATAGAGATAACGCAACTGATCTATATCGCTGCCGGAAGCGTCCCCAAATTACTAGCTACATAACTCAGTTTTGTTGGTTCTACCCATTTGCAACAGCCATCTTAAGAACCTACCTATTAAACTAGGTAAGCCACAGAACAGCATACGGGGGTCCTTCCAATGTTATTCGGTGGAGTAAACGTAGTGGTTAGTTCTTCTAAGATGGAGTATGCTATTTACAATTCAAAAAATGTCATTGATTCAAAAGCAATCAATGCCATCTTGATCAAATATTGGAATTTTCAAATTATAATTTATCTTGATTTATTGGTCGTGCCATTTTCATACCAGAAACCAACTGGGAAACGCAAGCAATTAGTAGGTATACAATACCTACTCAAGTCAAAATTTTTTTATGAAAACCCCTAAACTCTTAAACGTTGTTCAGCTATTTTCAGCTACATTTGACCTAGAAAGTTTATGTTGTGAAAATTAGTAGGTAACGTATGTAAAGATATATAAGTACCTACTGCGCCTAGTGAATAAGCAGCCTAGTAGTCTATGTGAATGAGGCATCATTACCTTGTATAGATATGGTATTTGGTACGTGGCTTGTCCACTGGGTGCGTCGCGGACGCGGAAGGACCTACCGTGAGTTTTTATTCTGAGTTGATAACAGTGTAGGTATGTTTTTACAATGACTAACTTAGTAAAGAACGTTCCTACTTAGGTCAATAATAGGCTCGGCTCCTTCGTCTTCCTTCACAAGATCGATATTCAAGTCTTTAAAAATTTTTGTATAAAAAACTTTAAATAATTTCTAAATCCAAATGGGTCCAAAATCAACTCCGACCCTACAATGAAAATAGAAGTTTTATAAGTTTGTAGGCACCCAAATGAACGTAAATATATTTATAACAAGAAATCTTTGAAAATAACGGAAATACCTATATCTAGCACATCGGAGTAGTTGCAAATTTTTTTTGGTTTAATTATTATTATCTATGCTTTTGATTTATACGCTTTGCCTGCTCTATGATATTCTTTATTTTTGACAGCAATAATTAATTGCCAAACTTGTTGAGTATTTCTTTACCTTGTTTATTGTTATTTTGATTTTTTATCGATAAAACATGTCACAAAGATCGCGTAACAAACGCGTGCCCCCCGAGCTGTTTGGGGGCCATTTACCCACCCTCGGTACCCCTAAGATAGATGATCCGATAAACAGAAGATGGTACAGAGAGGCTTCAGATGTCTCGCAACTACCAGGACTTAGTCAAGAGGTCGGAATCTGATGTTATTTATCTGAAATTAATTATATAGTAACTCTAAAGTTTCTACTTACTAAAAGTCTTGTTTGTTAGTGGTTCATGAATTTATTAATGATAAATGAATTACAAAAAATAGGTTGGTATTCTTATTAGTACAAACCTTTCTACCTTCTTAAAAAAATAAGAAAGGTATTGATATTTTTCATTGGAAATGCAGTATGTTGGTGATTTTATTACCAACAAAACTGTAAACGTTATTGCATATAAGTAGTAGACAGTTATATGAATTATAAATTATTATATAACACAGAGCTCTTATTTATTTTATTGCGATATCAAGCAATCGCCTTTGCAATCGTCTTTATGACATGTATTATATCGAAAATCGGCTAAGACTAAGTGCCTATAGGTACCCACTTCGTAGATTACAAAGTACCTATGTCCTGCCAAAGAGATATTATATATGAAATGCCTAGATAGCTGCTCTACCAATCATAATATTTAGGTACCTTAAACCATAACAACTCGTAACCTTTCCTCAGCTAGGTATATAATATGCCTCCGCACCTATCTGTGCCTATTTATTATGTTATAGGGTTTCAAATACGCCTAAGTAAAACAAGTCGATACTGTATTTATGAATAATAGAGTAGAGCTTTATTACCCTTGTATTTATCTGCATTAAAATAACATAAAATATTATCCTTTTCAGGGCGATGATGACCAGGAAAAAGCTCCAGAAGACTCTATTACTGAGCGGCCGAAATGGGGCAGTCAAATGGAATTCCTCATGTCCTGTATCGCCACTTCAGTGGGTCTCGGCAACGTTTGGCGGTTTCCGTTCGTCGCATACCAGAACGGAGGAGGCGCTTTTCTCATACCTTATATTATAGTATTGCTACTTATAGGAAAGCCTATGTATTATCTCGAATGTATACTGGGACAATTCAGTTCTAGAAATTCTGTGCGGGTATGGTCTTTATCTCCCGCTATGAAAGGTAAATGCTTAGCTACCGAATGACCTCATGATGTTATTCTCCGCTGAGAAATATCTGGCTGATTGATATGTTATTTTTTTCTTTCAGGAACGGGATATGCTCAGGCTGTGAGTTGTGGCTACATCCTTTCATACTACGTAGTGATAATCGCTCTATGTTTGTACTATCTATCAATGAGCTTCCAATCCACACTTCCATGGGCACTTTGTGAACCTGATTGGCCAAATTGCATTCCCTCAGATGCATCACTCGTGCCCAATGTAACAGCGAACGTAAATGCAACCAGCAGTGCTGAACTTTATTTCTTGTGAGTTTTGTGAAACTTTGCCACTGTCTACTGTGACATTTAAAATACAACTGAAGCCTTGTTATAGATTTTTATGTATTGCAGAAACACTGTACTTCAACAGAGTGATGGTATTGAAGGTGGATTGGGTAAGTTGATATAACAACATAAAACTTCATCTGATTCATAATCTTGTACCTATTGTGTTATGGGAAGTTACATGACTGACATTTTTGTAAATATATTCGTATTACACATTGAAAACACCCAGACCCGACACAAATATTTGCAGATCACACAAACATTTGTCCCGCTTCTGTGTCTCAGGTGGGCCTTCGCCCACTGCGCCACAGAGGAATATTAAGAAACAAAAGGGAGAATAACCTAATAACTAGGTACGCTGAATTCAGCTGTATTGCAGCTTTTAAAATAACAGTCATAATGTTTGTTTCAGGATTTCCTATCTGGTACCTCGTTATATGTTTATTGGTCTCGTGGCTAATTATTTTTTTGATCGTGGCTCAAGGCGTCAAAAGTTCCGGCAAGGCGGCCTACTTCCTAGCTATCTTCCCATATGTTGTGATGATAATTCTGTTGATTACGTAAGTTTTGTTTTATCATTCTATCTTAATTTTATTTTAACAATTTTCAGCGTTTTTTTTTAATTTATTACTTTGAAAAAGGGCCAATTCCCAACTGTTGTAATCTTGCGTTCAGAAAAAACTAATTATATCGCAGACGGTTGCGGGTTCGATTCCCGCCGCGGGTCAAATTTTTGTATGATCTGCAAATACTGGTCTCCTGTCGTTGTTTTTTTTATGTATAATATGTACGAATTTATAAAAAAATATATATAAATCACGTAATACAAGCTCTGCTTAGTTTGGGACTGGATGATGTGAAAAATGAAAAATGTCCAGCATTATTTATTTATATTGTTTACATTCTGAATGCACTGTTTTATTATTATTCAGATAATCATAATTTTTCAATACCCTTTCTATAAATGGCTTAACATTTCTATCTCTGTTGTTTATTAAAGTATCTACCAATAAATTCGCTTTTGCATCCAACGGAATGTTTATTTATATATAATGAACTAATACGTTTTTTTTTGTTTTAACTTTAACAGCACCGCTATTCTACCTGGAGCTGGTTCAGGCATCTTGTTCTTCATTACTCCGCAATGGAACAAATTAGGCGATCTTAACGTAAGTCGGCATTTACTAGTAAAACTTCTTACTCTATTTAAGCTGCGTATCCACTATGTTCGTGTTGTACCAACTGTGCTCCACACTTCTGCAACTGCTCTAATAAAGACGGTGCACACATATCTACAAGAAACACAGATACTCCAGTTTTTATTCGACATATATAGATATTCGACATATATACAATATTCAGTTTTTATTGAGCGAACATGTCGCCCGAATAACCTAGTAGCTAGAAAAGGCCTCTTCGGTTTTAGGAATCTAATATTTATAAGATAACACACATTGCTGTTAGATCTCAAAGGTCAAGAAATAAGTGGAGCGCGATACACGGCACGTACATAGCCTCTTCAGATTTAGGAATCCAATATTTATAAGATAATACACATTTCTGTTAGATTTCAAAGGTCAAGAAATAAGTGGAGCGCGATACACAACACGTATCCATAGCCTCTTCAGATTTAGGAATCCAATATTTATAAGATAATACACATTGCTGTTATATTTCAAAGGTCAAGAAATAAGTGGAGCGGGATACACGACACGTATCATAGCCTCTTCGGATTTAGGAGTCCAATATTTATAAGATAATACACGTTGCTGTTAGATCTCAAAGGTCAAGAAATAAGTGGAGCGCGATACACGACACGTATCATAGACTAAACGTGCTGCTTTGATATCTAGCTTTGTATGTTCTCTTCCCAAAAACCCCACATATGAATTTTATCAGTCATTTTGTACTAGTCTTTCTACAAACAGACTCATGCGTAACTGCTTTGCTAATTTAATTATTCTAATAAAGCTGCTCGTAGAGGCTTGTTTTCAGAAATCATACTTTTTAGGAGTCTATTCCTCAAGCCATTTTTGGTTAAACAGACACAGTTTACTGAAAATAAAAGAACCAACAGCTTTACATATATATTATGTCATTTGAAGCATGAAGTTCTTAATCGTAGTCATTACATACAGGACATGACATGAGGAAATGATGAATGTTAACCGAATTGATCTGCAAACTGCACCACGAATTAATTTTTTAAGGTGTTTTTTTTTCTAATCTCAGGTGTGGTACGCAGCTGTAACTCAAGTGTTCTTCTCTTTGTCCGTGTGCACGGGAGCTATTATCATGTTCTCCTCATACAACGGCTTCAGGGAAAATATTTACAGGTACCTATCTTTATTTTTCATTATAATTTTAATTAATATGTTACAGAGATTATGTAAATAACTTGTACGACGATTCAAACCAGCAACGGCCTTATACTAGGTGTAAGTAGAATACTGCTGAAAACTAGATCAGTGCAATCGGATCATGACAGATAAAAACTGTTTTCAAGTTTCCTCAGTGCATTTCAATTCCCATAACAAGAATGAAACAACCTTCTTACATTAAAAAATATATAGCTATCGCAATGTGAGTTTATTCGTTTACCTACCTACCTACCAGGTACGCAGACAGTGCGCGCCTTTGACTCGAGGCAGCTCAACAGAATGTTTACAAAACATTGCAGGCTATAAAATGCGATTAATCATCATTTTTATCCATAAAGATTAATTAGTAATGTAACCAAGAGACAACCTGCAATATTCGGGAGTCGTCTTATTATTTTACGAACTTTCGCAATTACTTAACATATTTATAAGTTTTTACGGGTCGTTATCGTGTTTATCTTTTTTATTATTTTACTCCATGTAGGTACCTATGTATGCTCGTAAAGGTAATAAAAATAATATTTATGGACATTTTTCACACATCATCATCTAGCCCCAAACTAAGCAGAGCTTGTATTATGGGAACTACATGACTGATATAATACTTATATACTTTTTTTTGTAAATACATATATATTATACATAGAAAACACCCAGACGCAAGACAAACATTAGCTAATCGTACAAACATTTGTCACGCAGCGGGAATCGAACCCGCAACCTTCTACGTCTCAGGCAGGCCTTCGCCCACTGCGCCACAGAGGTCGTCGAAAACAAACACGATCACAACACGCTAGAGAACCAAAGTGCCCAAAAATTCCCTTTATAAAGTTTGTGAGACCATAAGCGATTCCAAAGAACCAATTTACAAAACAGCAGTTGTAACAGTACATTTGCTTGTTCTAATTTGATATCCTCCTATCGAGTGATTTATCGTTTCCAGAGATGCCATGATCGTTACAACGCTGGATACTTTCACGAGTCTGCTGTCCGGGTTTGATATCCTCCTATCGAGTGATTTATCGTTTCCAGAGATGCCATGATCGTTACAACGCTGGATACTTTCACGAGTCTGCTGTCCGGGTTCACGATATTCGGCATCCTCGGCAATCTGGCGCACGAGCTGGGTTCTGAGATCAAAGATGTCGTTGGCACCGGCGGCACCGGACTGGCTTTTGTCTCCTATCCTGATGCTATTGCTAAAACTTTCATGCCCCAGGTATGATATTAAATCATTTAAGTAGGGATATATTTTGTTTGTCTTAAATTTATCCTTAACCAAGAAAACCTTCAAGAGTTACGTAGCCAAATTACGAAAACTTAGGGAAATCATTTAGTTACGAGTAGGTCGCAAAACTCACTAGTTTACTTAGTTTAACAAAATAAATTATGACATCTTGGTATATTAGGTGTTCTGATGAATTAAACTAGGAAGGAAATAAATAAATTAGCTAACAATACATAAATAAAAAAACTAAAACACAAATAATCCCTTTTTAGTAATAATCATGTTCTTGACCATGATAGTTTCAAAAGTTAAATTGGAAGAATTTTTTCATGCTAAGAAGATTATTTGTGGCAAGATTATCGGGTATTGCAGCTTGATAGGGCTAGGAAAATATTTATTTTTTTTATATTTATTCATTTTGTTAAATATAAATGGTAGTTAGTTTCATTTCCATTAAAACAAAACCATTTCAACGCTCCCCTATTATCCGCGACTCCAAACTTTTACCCATACATTTCCATTATATTTTTCACATATTTTTTTGTCTAGAATCTGTTATTGACAAAACATAAACCTATTATTAACTTGTATACATACCTACACTGTTGGAACTCGTCTTACTATATTCCCGGAGGTGGGCGTTGCGATCTGCGACACAGTAGGTATTTTATTTCTGCAGGTGGCATCGCTTCCTATTTTTGTTATTATGCTTATTTTAAGTTCATAATAAAGACTTTTTTACTTTACATTACGGTTGGGCAAAAACTTTAGATAATATTATGTGGTAACTTTTTGAAATTGCATTTAAACTTTATGGAAGTAATCTGACAGAGACGGAAGGTGGATAACGGAAAACTTCGATGCTATAGAGTAGGTCTAAAGAGTAAACTCACATACGGTGCAAGAGGTGCGGAAATTGAACCTCTTGCGGGTTGGCGAGTGCCCGTCAAGCCACCGAGTTGACAATTTCGAGACGTCAAAATGTGACAATTTTGTTTTAATTTCAGCTGTTTTCCGTACTATTCTTCTTGATGATGTCAGTTCTCGGCGTGGGATCGGCCGTGGCTCTGCTCTCGACCATCAACACTGTAGTTTTGGACTCGTTTCCCAAAACGCGCACAATGTACATCTCCGCGCTTTGCTGCACCGTCGGATTTGGCATCGGACTCGTTTACGTTACCCCTGTAAGTACTAATCATATACAGCTTATTTAAGTGTGGATATATGTTGGAAAAACATTACATGAACAAGATTTTTTCTCAAAGAAAAACAAACATGAAACAAATTAATTCTCTACAGAGGTTAGAGAATTAAATGTTCCATGTTACCTACTCAATCTTGATTGTTGCTAAATCGATTCGAAACAAGTTCGTCTAGGAATATCCGACTAACACGTTAGCGAAGCTGGTAACTAATCATGATGATGATGTTAATAAACCTATATTATTTTAACAAAACAATATAGATTTACTGTTTCGTTGGCGATAATAAAAATATCTACACATTTGTTTTGTTTCAGGGAGGCCAGTACATTCTGGAGCTCGTAGACTATTACGGTGGAACATTCTTAGTATTGTTTTGCGCTATTGCTGAAACATTTGGTATCTTCTATATTTATGGTGAGCTACTTAATTATAAACATACTAGCTATTGCTAGCGGCTTTGCATGCGTAAAGTCATCACATCACATGAACTAATATTATAAATATCAAAGTTCGGATGTTTGTTGTTAATAATCTCCGTAATGATGGGACAAATTTGGATGAAACTTAGAACAGTTATAGTTCGTGACCACAATACTACTTTTTATCCTGGTATGACGCATACCAGGATATAGTGATATATATAATATAGTAGTATAATATATTGATATAGTGCCACCTCTTTCTATAAGTCTACTTAAATTTTGAGATTCATTTCAATATTTGTCCGTTAACTTAATAACAAAAAACAAACAAACAAACACGCTCACGATTGTCTTCCACATGGTGGACATCCTACTTAATACTTACCAATATAGGTAAAAAAAATACTCAACGTACTATTCTTAAGTATTCTATAAATAATTTTTCAATAAATGATTTCTACTTGTTCGTTTGACAACACTATGAATGAAAGATCATAAAAGAACAAGCAGAGTTTTAGGATTGTTAAACCGGCAGTAATCTGCGTAAATTCACATTATTAGACTGGCCTTTCTATACGATCCTTGCGATTTCAATGAATAAAAACATATTGACTCTTGACTTTAATATTTTTCCATAACAATCATATCTATATAATCATTACAGGTTTGGAGAATTTCTGCCTCGATATAGAGTTCATGTTAGGTGTAAAGACGTCTAAGTACTGGCGTATCTGCTGGGGCATAATCACGCCGGCCATGATGTTCGTCGTGTTCATCTACGCACTGATTTCGTATGAGGCGCTCGTATTCGGCGATAACTACCATTACCCCACTGCTGGAATTGGTGAGTGAAATAATCGCGTTTTTTTACTCAAACTATTACTAATTAAACTAGAAGTTCGCCACGAAGATCTGTACCATTTTTACTACCGAAGAAAATGGGTCCCATTTTTTTTTCAAACTTAAAGTAACCATGTTTTCGTCAATGCGATTCAGAAAAGGTCACTTTAACTAACGACAACTTTTTTTTATTTTTTTTGTATTAATAATAAAATCTAATTATTACTCAAAAGGCCTATTTTTTTAATTTTAATCGATAGGCCATATAATCCGATAATACACAATTCAAAAACCCTCCTACCGATAAAGCATTAAGGAATTCTAAATAACCTACCTAAGATTAAATTATTATTCAATCTTAGGTAGGTTGGTTTATACCAATAGAAATGTAACCATTTAGAGTTGGGCAACATACATTTGTATGTTTGTCCCGGATTTGTATGTTACGCCGGATTGTACAAGTACACTCAGAGATTAAAGCTTTTTTGAAACATATATTTGTCAACCAACAACATATTCTTATTCCAGTGTCCGGTTACCTTATGGTGCTCGCTGGTATAGCCCTCGTGCCTATCTTAATGTTCGTCACATTCTACAAGAAAAGGACTGGAAAATTCACAGAGGTAATACTTACCAAGAATCATTACATCAAACGGCAGTACTCGTAACCGCTAATTATGGAACCGACTTGTTAATTTTCTTTCATTTTAAAATATTTATTGGTATGTATACGACATAGCGTTTATAAGTAAAGCCGTTATGTGTGACACTCTTTCTTTATTATATCTTTGAACTTTATTTTAAGTGCTTAAATGATTTCCATTTTATTATCAAACGAATTGCAAACTAAATTTAATGTGACTAACTTTGTTGATTATAGTGAGTGTCAACCATCTATAGAAGTCTATTCCTGGACATTTGCCCAAAAGTGTGCTATGACTAACGGTCTTAATCCACCTCCATCCACTGATTTCTCGCACCCTTTTGTATATCAGCGGTCCATCGGGTGGGTTAACTTGGAGAAACTCTATTCCCAGCAGTTGACGGTTCTTCCAAGTTTCCAAGTCGCTAATTCTGAGAGCTATGTCGGTGACATTACTTCTTCTACGGAATACCTGGTTTCGGACTACACGTACCGTGACCTTGAGCTTATGTATAAGGCTAATGGGTAGCGACCAAGTCAATGGTGTGATATAAGATCACTGGCAACACGGATATGCGACCCTACCTTTATGAATAATCTATTGTTTCCAGACTTTAAAGATCTCGTTCCGTCCGAAAGAGACTTGGGGCCCGCGCTCGCTGAGTGAAAAGCGGGATTGGCAGGCGTTCAAGGCGGAGGCCAAGGTAGAAAGGCAGAAGATGAATACGACGCGAGCGAAACACATATGGTTATCGCTTACGGGAGGATACAGGAAAAAATTCTAGGTTCTTTTAAACTTTATACAAAGCTATATCAATATTGCTGCTTATATTTCAAATGCACCTACCTAAAATTAGACATGTCATTGGTTAGTGTTTCCATCAGCGGCCATTGCCGCATTCATTTGTTGAGCATTTCGCTAATTGCAATGCCATTGGATTCCAACTAGTAACGCGGAATGCTAACTACAACGCGAAACGAAGTATAAAGTTTGGACATGCTGACTACCAACTTTGTAATTTGTTTTTGTTTGATTCAGGTGTTTTCTTAAAAAAACAGGTAAGGATACTTTTTTTTTTCCACAAAAAAAGTAGGTATACTTCGGAATAACTATACAATTTCTCGTATTTTCTTTCCGAATATACTTAGGTAATAAATAACTACCTAAGTATATTCGGAAAGGTTTTTTGAGATATAAACAGCTTTCTTAACCTAACGATATCTGTAAGCGTTTTATATTTATTTTACCATATTATCACTAAACATTTTGCAGTACCTTGCAAAGCTGGAAACAACATAAAGGCAGTTTTATAATATTTGTCCCATTGGCTTTATTCAAGTTTCTAACGATAACGACTAAGTATATTTTATTGACTCGGATTTTTTTTATACATACTCATTACTTCCATGGAAAATTATTTATTCTGCGATTTTAGCTTTTTTTTTGAGAATTCATTTTGTTTATCATGTTCTAAAATATATTTCTTTAACCAAGACAAAGGTCAAGAGGTTGTGAATTAGTTATTAATGTATTTTATGTCCTTTTAATAAGTCATAAGATATAAGGCTGTGTTGTAAATATTCCTGTAAGTATTAGGTTATTTATTAATTACCTACTGATGACATAATGACAAAATATTCTAATAATTACAAAGACAAGCTTGCTCTTGTGCTTGTATAAAGTACATTTGGCAATTTTTGAACATTATATTTTATCAGAAATGTTATGCTCTGATGATTTTAAATTTAATTTAATGAAAACTTAAATGTATAAAATATGAAAGGACCCCTGAAAAGGTCGAAGTATTAGCTACCTGTACCCGTCAACATCATGTACTTACTTACCATTTTAAGTCAAAAACCTGGGCTCAGGTTTATTATATTACTTTTACAAGTTTAGAAATAAAATATACCTACCTAATTTGTTGTATTATGTTTATTATTTTATCCCATTCACGTTAATATAATGTGAGTATGTATACTATACTATACATATATGTACCTATATTGCAAATATCTTTCGATATTGTACCTCGAGTACCTTTGTACGGCGAGGACTTCAAAGATAAGAGACAGGCAATTGCCATTTCCATCGAGGCATATATATATATATATGCCTCGATATATGTATATATGTGCTTCTCTTATGCCACCGCCAATGTTTATTAATAATATTTTCTGTTTGTGCAGTGAGGTAAAGGCGTTTGCCACTTAACCGCAACCTATTTGTTCCAAGCTCGATGAAAGAGATCCAATTCTTTTTTTTTATTTATTGAAATCGGTAAAACAGACAAAAATATATGAATATTAAAACACAAAAAAAAAATCCTTAATTACGTACTGCAGCTAGATTGTACAAACTGTTGGCTTCATCCGACAAAGGAGAAGACAATATGCTACAATATGCATCAAACATTTTAGTATGCCCGAAAATATTTCGTCTTTCATTAGCATGCCATCAATACATGTTGAACATCTATGGATCCACAAACTTTGCAAATGCGTGATGGTACTTTTTTATTAGAAATGAAAACTTATTGGTTGGAATGTGTCCGGAGCCAGCCGGTCCGCAGAGGAGTCACTATTATACGTCACGTATAAGCTAACTCATTCATCAATCACTTATTTGAGGTTGTATGTCGTCCGATACCAAATCCCATTCTCGGTTGACCTCTTATAAAAATACTCTTGCCTAAAGTAAGTATATGAATTGTGTTTTTAAAAATCTTACGTAATCGAAACGTTAAGAAGGATCAAAAAAAAACACTGACACACTGTCAGCTATAGCTTGTTTTAGCAAAACAAGCTATAGCTGACGGTTTGCTCAACTTTCTCGTTCTGCTCTAGATAAGTATGCGACAGAATCCTCTGTAGGATGTTTTTTTGTGTCTAGATTGTGATTGAAAAAATGGATTCTAAAATGGTATAAGCAGTCGATGTGCCTCGCACATAATGCTGAACATTTTCACACAGCATCATCTAACCCGAAACTAAGCAGAGCTTGTGTTATGGGAACTACATATAGGTACTACTTATATACATATTTTTTTGTAAATCCATACATATTATACATAGAAAACACCCAGACACGTGACGAATATTATCATATTAAAAAAAACCCGCAAGGTTGCAGTGGCGCAATGGGCGTTCGCCCACACTCGGTGTGAGGTGCACCGAGCTATATGTTGTAACGCAATCTTTGAATCACTAAGGATAACAAATTTGTCGCATTCGATAGAATCTACATAGGAGAGGGCCTCCGCCAAGGCGGTCAGTTCAAGGTTATTGAGGTTATAAGCATTATTGAGATATTTAATTAAATATTAAATTTCATGTGACCACCCGAAAGAGGGTCCAAAAAGCCGGAACCACCAACAGTTCCTTCCTTAGATCCATCAGTATACATTTTATGATAATCACTTTATTTGTCCTCAATTTAAACAGTACACATATTCCTTAAAGCGTTACAATCATAAGTGTGCTTCGCACGAGTTACGTCAGCTAAATTTATATTACTTACCAAAGTTTCCAGTGAGAACATCTCGAGTTGATTACTAGAATGTATAGGAAACAAACTAAAATATGGACGGACGTAAGAATAGGTAGTCTTCGTTATGACCAATACCGAGAAATACTACTTTGAAATGCCAGGTCACCTTACTTAATAGTTTTATTATTATTAATCGTTTTTTATTGAACCAGAACTTTACGGCTAAAAATCTTCTTCGTATGAAAAGAGGGGATAGACTTATGGCACTTTCCATAACTTGTACCTATAGGTGTGCTACGTACCTATATAACCAAAAATTACGCGCATGGCTTGATTTTGCATTCTGTCTAATTTAATTATATTTATTTTTATTTTATTTTATTGTTCAACAAAATCTACAGCCCTTATTTATAGTTCTAACCTTAAAAATCGAACTTACAGCCAATGAGAGATTTACATTTTATATTAAAAACAAACTTATAAAATACCAAATACCATAATAAAATTGGTGTGATAGCCGTTGTCGTCTAAAAAACTGGCATAATCAATTCCCTCCCTAATATATTTTTTAACTTTACAAACAGTCTTATTAATAAGTATAATTACCAACTCTCAAGGCGCTATCGAGTGATTATACCGAAAACATTTGACTTTAGTACACATTTGTAAAGATAATTATTAATCGTAAAATCTATTGTGACTCGAAATTAGCCTTTTTTTAAATACGCATAGTTTACATTTGGAATGTGAGATATCGAAATCTATTTTATCTAATAAATTACTAATTACGTCTACAGACGATTGCAAATCTCTTATCAGGATACGAGTGAGATTGGGCGTGAAGCGTTTATTGAGTTATGTTTAGGTATTGGGACAATTTTTATATTTCGCCATTGCAGTGGGACATAACCGGATGAGTAGCAACGATTGTAAAAGTCTAGCAAGATAATTTTACCAGCCGACGGAAGGTGGTCATTCATAGAATAAGATCCTCAGCTATTTTATTTTCACCCATCTATTCGAAAAACGACGTTTCGTTCCTCGATAAGTGCGCGCAAAATGGGTCATTCCGGCGCACTTAATAACAGTGACGAAATGACTTTTGAATTTGGAACACTATTTTATTAAAATAAGTAAGGTAATAAAAAAAGAGCGCCTGTCGACGCGGCATTGGACAACTAAATTTAAAAAAAAACCGTGGGTACTTATTCGTTTTTTTATTACTTTTTATCAAAATATTACAGACAATTTTAATATGATTCTAACAAATTGAATAAAATATGAGTTATAGTAGTGAAAGTGGAATATTAACACCAGAAATTGAAAAATTAAACGCAGAAACTGTCTTAAATAATTAACTACCAAACAAATCAAGAGAAAAATATCTAAAAGACTATGAAAATTTAATTACATGGAAAAATTAACAAAAAACAAAGTTAAATATAAATTTGTAATTTGGTTAAGTATGTAAATATTCGTCACTACTAAAAGCATCTCTTATTTATTTTTCTCATAGAGGTGGATGAAAAGCAGAGTGTGCCACACGGTACCAAAATTATTTAACCCCGAGCGACGTACCTACTTTGAATCCCTCGCTACGCTTAGGATTCTACTCTAGAATCCTTCGCTTCGCTCTGGATTCAAACAATCGCTCTCGCCCTCAATAGATTATTTTGGTCCTTTGTGACACAATCTACTATTTGATGCTATTTTATGTTGTGTCTGAATTTAGCCAAGGTTAGTCGGCATTCTGCTACTACCTTAGACAGCTTCGGATTCCAGTAGAGTTTCGATACAAACTTGTCGCTTATATTTTTAGGTATTTTATCACAGGGGTGTATTTTTAGGTATTTTATGAGAATTAGAATTTTGCAGAATGTTAATAAAGCTACCATACAAATTTTGGAGGTCCTCGGAGGCATTAAACCCGGAGAGAGCGTTTTCTAAGTATGAACAGTATGAACTCCAATCGCATTACCTATATTTTTTTTTAAACGATTATTACTAAACACACATCTTGCACACAGAATAGTTAAATAATTAAATGGTCACTGCCCAGTTCGCCCCAGTGCCCAGTGCCCATTCGTTTTTTAGTTTTCCATGTAAAGTTAAGAGTTAATCAGATTTACCATCTTAATCCTAGTATGACTGCCATCATTTAGTTATGTATAATCAGACTCTAACATTAACATTTTCTTGGTTTCTTTCGTGCTCGTTCTACTCCTAAACCCTGTTCTTGTTTTGCTGCCTGTTGTTCTTGTAAATTTTAAGACTGATGTTCCTGACCTAGTTTCTGCTCGTCTTGCCATCCCTTTTTCTGTACCTGCTAAAAAAATGGCAAGATAAAACTTAGACAAGTGGCCAAATTTCCAACATCTACCACATTGAGTCACTGGATATATGTAGGGGTCAACTTTGATGCGCATATTGTGAATAGACACATGGGACGGAACAAAACTCCCTTTAAACCCTTATCTAATCGATTCGATTGAAATCAATGCAGCTCCTTATCTTCTAAATGTCTTCTATTCAGACAGTTCGCTGTCGTGGTTTCAAAAGGCGAAGAAATATTTTTAATATTTCTTCCTCGGAAAGGTTCATCTGTACATTTTTTATGACGCCATATGATAAGCCAACTTCAGATGTTATAAGGCATCTCCCTGGAAAGGCTTTCGTTTGGACAAATTGTTCCGCACTTAATTATCGATCGTGATTAAAATCTTAGACCTGCTGACATACTTTTACAATACGGCATATATGTTCTTGCAAATATTTTTCTTCGGTAAAGGATTTTGTCACACATACTTGAATACAATGTTCTTCCTCTTCCTCTTCTCTTCTTCCTGCCTTTCTCCCCCGTGGAACTTTTGTTCATTCTTTCTCTGGCGAATTGTTGATGCTGACCGTTTGTTCTCCTTTCCTCTTCCTTCCAGGAGTAGTTTCTAGGTCCATATAATCGTATGCATGATTTTCTAAAGGTTTTATGATTCCGGAATAACATTTCCCTCTAGTTCTCCTGCCCCATCTAACTGAATCAACTCGGTCAACCTAATAGGTGTGTAATTCATCGCGTCCGAGCGCTTAGCCCATCCGAATGTACGGACCAGCACTACGCACCGATCGAGATGAGAGCTATATAGTTCGTTATTAAACACTCAGCGGGGATGATGCGCACGGCCTTCACACTCGGAGTGCACTTAATAACTAGCAAATGAGGCAAACAAAGATTTTTTGTTGTTATTATTGCCGGCGTGCTAGGTGCCATGGGCAATTTGGGCATGCATTCAGCAGGCCGGCAATGGATTTCCTTACAACATTGCCGGCTATTTTTGTTCCAAATTCAAAACTGATTCTGTGTACGTAAATACGAAAATGTTCAAAAAACAAGAAAGCTTTTAGGTTTAAAAAAGTTGAAAACAATCTTATTTTTATTTTAATCATAATAAAGTTACCAGTTACATGGTAAAGTACATCTAGTAGTGGTTTTTCTAAGTGCAAATCACATGAGTGATATACTACTTATATACTTTTCTTTTGTTAATACATACATATTATACATAGAAAACACCCAGACATTACAAACATTTGTCCCGCAGCGGGAATCGAACCCGCAACCTTCTGCGTCTCAGACGGGCCTTCGCCTCCTGCGACACAGAGGTCGTATATGATTGATATTATTTGATAATGACTTCACCCTTTCTAAATAAATAATGCTGGACATTTTTCACACAGCATCATCTAGCCCCTAACTAAGCAGAGCTTGTAATATGGTAACTACATACATGACGGATATACTACTTATATACTTTTTTGTAAATACATACATAGAAAACATATATTATGCAGAGAAGAGACCCGAGACAAATATTTGCAGATCATACAAACATTTGTCCGCATATTAATGGGTGCTCTTCGCAATTTCAAATTATTTTCCTGAATTAAAATGTTGTATTTTTCAGGTCTTTTATTTTTCAAAACTCATTTCGCGTTAATTATTGGCTAAGTCATAGTCAACGCGGTCCGGTGATACAGGGTGTTACATAAGATACCTATAAAATAGCTCTGATGCTAACTGTCGTACTAGAAAACGGTCAAACGGAAAAGATTTTTGGATTGTGTCCCATTCTCTTGCCACAACTTGTAATAACAGCATTTTTCTAAAATGTAATGAGTTAATACCTACTTATATCAAAATAAAGTTTTCAGAACAAGGATGCTGACTGGTATTCTAAAAACCGTCTTATCAATAATCCAATATGCCAAGCCGTTTAATCTATGATATTAGCTAGAATAATTTTACGAAAGGCAAGGACAACTAAGTATTTCACTTGGTCGGCACATCCATATTGTAACGCACGTTTGGCGTTGAGGGAGTTCAATGGTCATTATTATTCTTTGTGATTCCCAACATTCATTGGTTTCTTACGATTTCGTTATTTTTAAAACGTTTCAACTGTTTCAACAGTCATGGACCTGATTTTATATTATACTGAGATATTATTAATTCTAATAGCGGAATCTTCTTAAAACCTGTATAGACATAGGTACTTTTTATAATTACTATTTATATTTTTTTTCTCTAGGATACCAACGGGGTAAATGTCGTTGACAATGGAGGAAGTGTTAACGTAGCGTTTGACTCGGCGCCAGAAAATGTAAATATTGTAGATACTTCTCAACCTTGCAAGGGCGATATTCTCCTAGAATCAGAGATGCCTAATAAGCCACAAGTAAGTCCTAATTCCTTAAAAGGCTCTTTACTCTTTTAAAGAATATATTTGGCCATTCAGCGAGGAATACCACCAGCGCTCTTGGCTTGGCATTTTGCCGCATGACCGAAATGTATTCTTAGTTTATGTAATTGTCTCCTCTTTTGTTTTAGATTATTACCTAGGTACCTAAACCGTAATATTTTGTTTTTTTAACAGAACGATGGCAAAGGTATACCTGAACGTCCAAAATGGGACAATCAAATCGAATTCCTCATGTCCTGCATTGCCACTTCCGTGGGTCTCGGAAACGTCTGGCGATTTCCGTTTGTCGCCTACCAGAACGGAGGAGGCGCATTTCTCATCCCGTACATCATAGTTCTCATAGTCATAGGAAAGCCCATGTATTACCTAGAAACAGTATTGGGACAATTCAGTAACAGCAACTGTGTGAAAATATGGGCACTCTCACCGGCTATGAAAGGTAAGAAAAAAGAAAGAAAAAACATTTATTTACCACAACACAACACAACAGGTGACAAAATAGCTACATTAAAACAAACATTAAAAAACAGATACAAATACAAGATGTGTTGTGTGGGGTCAAAAAGGTCCCTGTCTCAGCATAATGCTGCACCAAACCTAGGAAAGGTGCAGCGCTGATTTTCAGACAGGGCCTGCATCGTGATGACCTATCTAACTTATCACGTTTTTATGATATAATCGCATTTCTCTACTTTTAAGCCGTCATAACCGCGAAAATAAACAAATGATTACCTTTTTATAAGAGAAAACGTCCAGCCAGTGGTTAAAGCCTGCCAGATTATAAATACCAATGAGTTTCAAAATTTGCTCTGAAGCTTCCAGATTTGTTCCTCACGGACCAATCAGTATGCACAAGTTTTATGCCATCCCAAACATTAGTTCCGTTAGACACAACTTGTCAGAACTAGTTTTGCTATAAGTATTCCCTACATAGAAATGTTTCATATGACATCACCCTTTCTGGGTGGTGATAAAAAACCTACCTATCCGAGCCGGATCTGCCCAGGAAGGATTTTTAAGCTGGGCCAAGTTGTGTCTAACGGAACTAATATTTGGGCAGGTGTTCCGATGACACAACTAGTTGTGCATACTGATTGGTCCGTGAGGAACTCGTTGTAGCTTGCTACGCTTACACTCGTACCACTAAATTTTCGTAATCTCAGACATAATAATTTGAAAAAAAAAACATTAAGTTTAATTCAATACCATTATAAAACTCTTGCACAATTTACCAAATTTGAATTGGTAACAATTTGGTAGTGTCCAGCCTTTGGGCACTCGGCAATCGGTGACTTAAACTCTGTTTTCTACCGATGGAAATATTACTACAGGTAGAAAACAGACTTACTAGTATTATGTAAAATAATTCCTAAGTAGCTCATCAGCAATTAACATTTCAAGTGTAGTTGTTGTTTAAATTAAATGAAACGGTTTATTTGCGAGAAATATGGTTACAAAGATCCATTTATAGTTTCACATATTTCACCAAACACATTAGCATGCAAATGTTCAGCTAAGGTTTAACTTATATTAATTGGTTTAATGAATTAACTATAATTATCATTTTAAATTACATAGCCTGATCAATTTAATCTATAATAATAATAACATGTTTAACGATAGAATTCGTATGCGACAAAAGGTTGCGGGTTCGATTCCCGCCGCGGGACAAATGTTGGCATATGCAAATATTTGTCTCGGGACCTGAGTGTTTTCTATGTAAATAGTTGTTCCATAACACAAGCTCTGCTTACTTTGGGGCTAGATGATGCTGTGTGAAAAATGTCCAGCATTATTTATTTGTAAGCAGGTTTAGGTGAAGAATCCAATTTTATGCCTAAAAAAACTTATAAAGTTACGTTTTATTGCATCGAAGTTGCAAATCAAATTTTATAAAATGATCAAGTATCAAGTATAAGTGTCTACCTATATAAAAAAAAACACAATATATTTTCTTGTAGTAATGTACAAGAAAATATATTGTGTACTTAAAGTACTTACTACTACTTAAAGAAGAATTTAAGTGCATAGTAGGGCTGACCAATCAGCCCTACGTTGCGCCTGAAGATTATATTTTAAAATGAATGTCACATTTTTCCAGGAACCGGCTACGCGCAAGCGCTCGGTGCTGGCTATGTGCTTTCATACTACGTGTCGATCATAGCTCTGTGCCTGTACTACCTGGCTATGAGCTTCAACTCAGAACTGCCGTGGGCTGTATGCCAGGACAGGGAGGGGTGGGCCAACTGTGTGCCGTCGGGAGTGTCCGCTAGCGCGGCCAACGTTAACGGGACGGCGGTCAGCAGCGCCGAGCTCTATTTCACGTGAGTAGAAAAACAACCTCAGCGTTGGATTCAGACAGGTGAAGTATAGATTACGCTACACTTAAATACTGAGATACATCCAATAGTCGATGACGCATCCATGTATGGGTGTATAGTTAGATGTTTGTTTAGTTAATTCCGTCCGCCGCCAGTACATGGTAATATGAAATGGACATAAACCTATAATAAGTCGACTTATAAAAAGCGTTGCGTGTCACGGGTACTATAAAGCTAAATATAAAATCATTAAAGCAAACATAGATAGACCGTAGACCAAGAAACCTTCTTGGTGAACCTGATGACCCCATCAGCACTGCTAACACGGTGGTGACGTCATCAAGTCCTGACAGAGTTAACACTTCACAGATACACCGAGCCCGCCGGCGGGGTCGACGAGTCCCCATTTCCGCCTACTCACGGTACAGATATGTACCGGGGCGTTTCTCTCCAGTTCCTCGTACCTATGTGGTGCTCTTGTGCTAGTTACCCACATCCTAACTATTTACAGGCTGAGCGCCTTCTGCGCTCGCCGATAGTCCGGTGACGCTGACGTCCCGGCAGCATTTAAGTTTAAACAGAATTTATTTACAGAAAAAAATTATACTACTGAGGTAAGTAGGTTGCATGTAGGTAGGTAGGTAAAGAATTATGACGCTAATAGTACTTAGGTATTTATTTATATAATTGATATAATTTTGTAACGGATTAAAATTATATCGAGGACAGATATGATAATAAAGTAGTTATCGAATGTTAAGATTAAATAAGATAAAAACCTCTATAAAACATTTTTGGAATAAGTAAGTAGGTAAGTAATTTAACGTGATACGCAAATAATGACCAGATAACTACAATCTTAGGTATATCTGCCTACACATTATAAAATGTGAAATACCTAAACACTCATGTCAATAAAAATGACAATTGAAATTTAACAATGATTTTGGGGCAAAAATAAAAACCCCCAACGTGTATTAAGTCACTTAACACACGTTCAAATGTTTTGTATATATATCTCCCGATGTATATATATATTGTACATACTGCCCCCTAGTTAATGATAATATTGTGACGATAATAATAGTACATTATTGCAGAGGCCAATGATACGAGACAGGCAATTACCATTTCTGCCGAGGCACAGCCACTTGAACGCATCTCTCGCAGCTCGATGAAAGAGTAAAGAAGTTTTGTCGTAGTAATTATTAAACGTACAACCCATCACACCGGCAATGGATTTCCATACAACATTATCGGCGAATTTTATTGTTCCTTCATAAAAGTTTTTTATGTAAATTCATAAAACATTCCCGCTATGATTTTTTATTAAAATTTCTGGTGTATTTTTTGTTCCAAAACAGATGTTGTATACACGATACTTCGCGTGTTCTTTTTTTGTAAGTAATGACAATATTTCCGCGCATTGAGAAAACCCTATTTAAGAACTATTCCTAAAGTTAGACAAATCGATTAAAAAAAAACTGCATTACAATTCAATAATCAGTTTTTGGAATAAATGGTAACAGACAAACAACCAAACAACGCTGTTTCACATTACCTCGTCTAATGTAACGTCCCCTAGTGTCATATGGCGATCAACCCTATCTATGAACCACCCTTGAAGTCATACAAATCAAGCGATTTCGTAACGTGTGTAAGATCGATTTGTATGTCTTCAAGAATTGTTCTTAGATAGGTTGGGTTATTCCACAAATCTCCCCTGAAAATCGCCTATATGACAACTAGAATCTAAAAAAACTGGACGCGAAAAAACGCTTATTCCACTTTTCCCCCTTAGGAAAACTAGGAATACGTCTAGTTAGCAAGACGTTCAATGAGCCAATTGTCTAACTAGCATTACGTCAAGATAGCAAGACGTCCAATGAGCAAGTAGTATAACATTTTTTGTACAGTCATAAAATGTATTTAATTTATTAAGAAAAGTATTCATATGTACCTAAAGTTTTGTGAATTTAACTATCGCGTATCGATCGTAAAGCGAAAAAATTACTTGTTATTCGAAGTCAGTAAAGATGTCATTCATGACACTGAAGTGAACGCGATGGGCGCGCGTTGAAGTAATTTCAAGCAATCTTCCATCCATGATTTTTCCACAAGTTCGTAGCACTTTCGTAGCACAGCGCTACGCGTAACAAAAGGGAAATCAAATAGCATAACTCTACCAGCGGGGATTATACGCTACGCAAACATAATCAAATATTAACAAGATTTTATAATACCCCAAAAACAGGGAACCCTAGTGTTTGTCAGCCTCAGGACTATGTATGTGCCTGTTGGGTGTGTAATATTATTAATTATCATTAAACCTCGGCTCTGACACCAGCAGGACTTATGAAAGAATTCATAAAGCTTGCTTTTATAATCTACTACTAACTGCTGAAAAAAACTTGTTATTTTCGAGATTGTTCGGGAGCCTCTTGATAAGTCTATATTTGACGAACTTTTATTATTTCCAGAAAAACTGTTCTACGCCTGTCGGATGGAATCGATGATGGAATAGGTGAGTTTTTATGAAAAGGAATATCGGCATAAGAAACATGTCAAATTCCGATACCTAAGTTTATGGATACCTCTGTCCACGGCTTCGCCCACGTGGTACCCAGATCAACAGTATCCTGTGTTATTCAAAGTCACAAACTAAACCTGTGGCATGATTGAGAAAGTTTGAAAAATACTATAAAAATAAATAATGCTGGACATTTTTCACACATTATCATCTAGCCCCAAACTAAGCAGAACTTGTATTATGGGAACTACATGACTGATATACTACATATATACTTTTTTTTATAAATACATACATATTATACATGGAAAACACCCAAACGCGAAACAAATAATGTCTTACAAACATTTATCCCGCGGCGGGAATCGAATCCGCAACCTTATATGTCACATGAGAGTTTTTGATTCAAGGAATGTCAGTTTCCTTGTTATTCAAGTATTCATCTTTAGTCCAGTTGTTACGGATATTATAAGCAACAAACATCTAAAAATCTGAACATCCAACTATTCAAACATCTATTGACATTTATAATAATAGTAGGATCATAAAATACGATTTTACAAAAAAAAACCTTAGGTGATAATTTTGTTTTTGATTAAAGGTGCACCTCTCTGGGACCTGACTCTTTGCCTGCTAGCTTCATGGATCATCATATATGTGATAGTCGCCCGAGGAGTAAAGAGCTCAGGAAAGGCTTCATACTTCCTTGCCCTATTCCCATACGTAGTCCTGATCATCTTGCTTATTAGGTAGGTACATCTACTTATTTGTTTGCTTACTTTTACATTTTCGTCCTGAAAAAAACAAAAAAAGAACAAGCTCACTGATGATCATCTTTGGATCTAAGGATTTCTTTGATTTCAGTACGTAAATCCGTTAGGATACCAAGGGTAGTCCGAGGAATGGACCAACATCATATATGGCACGTTTTTTCATGATGATTAGTATTCTGCGTAAGACGTTGCAAGTCCATCACCGCTTATTGGAACATTAATCGATGGCATATGCCTTAAAATTTTCGGTTCTAGGGTTGGACCGATTTCCTCGCCACGTCTTCGTACTGATCAATTCGATTGTTTCTTTCAGAGCTGTTACCCTACCTGGTGCTTCCAAAGGAATTATGTTCTTTATCACACCTGAATGGTCGAAGATATTGGAAATCAAAGTAAGTTTTTGTATTCTAGATATTGTCTAACAGCGGTTCCTCGCATAGTATGCGCAAATACGTCAATCCGCAAGTGTAGTACGGCCGTTAAATGCATAGTTTTTGCTTTAGCCGAGCGCTTTGCAAACCAATGATCATATATACAGGGTGTGGTGATTAGGGTGATCTTATATCTATAAGATCCTTTCTCTAAGAACCTTTCCTTGAAGTCATCAAATCCGCATTCCCCTTTGGTTTTAAAAAGTATGTACATATACAAACAGGAACAGTATCAGTATCTACTGTAATAATACACGGTTTGAAAGTAAAAATTGATTCCTGAAAATATATGCACTTTCGGATTATAATTTCAACGCAAAATAATACATAAATGATAATTTATAAGACATTAAATGACAAAAAAACTAACTTCAATTAACGGGAAATTGATAAAAAGTCCAATAAGAAATTTAATCACCCTTAGGAGTGGGATTTTTTATATAATTTATATGGGACCATCCTTGATCATTAAAAAAAGAATCATTAAAATCGTTTACTAAATGGCGAAATATCAAGTAACCAACACACACAATAAAAATATACAGCCGAATTAAGAATTTCCTCCTTTTTTTAAAGTAGGTTAAAAATTTACAGTTATTATTTTTTACGGTAAATTATTGTGTAGTAATCAGTTATTAAGTTTGAGGATTGAATTTTCTTGCTGTTTTTCTCAGGTGTGGTACGCTGCAGTCACTCAAGTGTTCTTTTCCCTGTCTGTTTGCTCCGGAGCTCTCATCATGTTTTCTTCCTACAACAATTTAACGCAAAACGTTTACAGGTTTGTTCGTCCTTATAACTTCCTACTATTTTGTAAATTTTACTTATATTATATTATAAATGCGACAGTATGGCGGTTAAGTTTATTCATAATAAATACAGAATGTTACCCATACACTATTAAACCCCTTCTAATATTTCGTACATTCCTCCAGATCATACTGAAATAACACAAATTTATAACTTAATGTATCATATGAAAAATAGGTATACAAATTCCTGGATATAATTTTTTTATTAAGTTATTAAGCTTATGAGATGCAAGCCTTAGCGACAAGCCACTTATAATATCGGGTGTATCGACTCACCCGCGATTACATCATCCGCGCTTATCGCATCGCAAGCGTAAGCAACGCGCGAAAAACTCGCCTTTTTTTCAATTTCAGGGATTCTATGATCGTGACAACTTTGGATACCTTGACGAGTCTTATTTCTGGCTTCACTATCTTCGGTATTCTGGGCAACCTGGCGTACCAGCTCGACTACGACGACGTCAGCCAAGTGATCGGCTCGGGCGGCGCCAGTCTTGCCTTCGTCTCGTACCCAGACGCGATTGCACAGTCACCGTTTTTACCTCAGGTTAGACGTACTGATGTGATCTCTATAGAGCTGATCAAGTGATAGGCGCGGGCAGCACCAGACTCACCTTCATCTCATAACAAGACGCTATCGCACAGTCACCGTTTGTACCTCAGGTTAGACGTACCTACTGATGTGATCTGTATAGAGCTGATCAAGTGATAGGCGCGGGCAGCACCAGACTCACCTTCATCTCATAACAAGACGCTATCGCACAGTCACCGTTTGTACCTCAGGTTAGACGTACTGATGTGATCTGTATAGAGCTGATCAAGTGATAGGCGCGGGCAGCACCAGACTCGCCTTCATCTCATAACAAGACGCGATCGCACAGTCATCGTTTGTACTTCAAGTGTGATGTCATTGTACTGAAGTGAAATACTGAAAAAACAGAGAACACACCGGCTAAGTGCAAGTCGGAATCGTGCACTGGGTTCCATACCACCACAAAATACAGAATGTTTCAGAATATGCAAACGAGAACCATGAATGACAACGACGATTTCTTTTATAATAAAGGCTACTTGAAAAGGTCTCATTGTGGACTTACTTTAATTACTAATTTTATTAAAACTTTAATTACGGAACCCTTTAAAATAAAATAATCAGTCTAAGAATGCTCAATCTTGAAATAACACAACTGACACACTTGTCTGAACAATTTTTGCGGTACTGGAATACACATGTACCTATTACTCGTGTATTTAATGCACTTGCGTAAAATTTTACTTGTTTTCACAGTTGTTTTCGGTTTTATTTTTCCTGATGATGGCGGTGTTGGGCGTGGGCTCTGGCGTGGCCCTGCTGTCCACCATCAACACGATCCTCATGGACGCCTTCCCGCGCGTGCCTGTGCATTTCATGTCGCTCTTTTCCTGCGGCGCCGGCTTCCTCATCGGAATTGTATACGTCACACCGGTGAGTGTAAACAATTTAATAGGCAGAAGTAAAGTGCCAAAAACTTCTGAGCACAACTCTATTATGAAATTAATTGAATATTAATAGAGATAATCTGCAGTAAAACGTCATCGACATACTCGTAGCTCTTAGAAGTAGCAAGTTGAAACGTCATTGCCGTTGAAGTGTAATGCCAGGGCGTTTATCTCGAAGAATTGCCGCTGGGAAGAAAAGTTTTCGAATCGTGACGAACCGGACGACGCAGTTTAGGCAGGCCCTATTGATGGACATATTGGGGAAGTCAGAGGATGAAGTAGATGTCAATAGATGACTATAACTGCTTACAATCTGTACACTTTTAACAATTTTTTCAAGGTTTGAAAAAATAACACCTAACAAACATAACAAACTGTTTGTGACACAATACAACATCGTAGAAAAACTGAGCATGCTCTGCTACTTTTTGACTGAATGATATTGAGAATAAGCATTTGGTAGATTGAAAAATAGTAGGTACTTAAGTACCTAAGTTCAATAGAACTCAACTTATTTGTTTTTCAGGGAGGCCAATATGTTCTCGAATTGGTTGACTTCTACGGAGGAACTTTCATGAGACTATTCGCAGCTATCGCTGAAACTATTGGCGTTTTCTGGATCTACGGTAAGTTTATAACGCCTCGTAAGTGACGAGTAGGCACTCTTAATTAAATGAAAGAAAGAAGAAACAGATAAGAAGAAACATTACTTTTATTTATTTAGATGGTCTGTTTGCATGAAAGGTATTATTTTTTGAATTCCAGGCTTAGAGAACTTGTGTTTGGACATCGAATTCATGTTGGGTATGAAGACGTACTTCTACTGGCGGTTCTGTTGGGGCGTTGTGACTCCACTCCTGATGGTGACGGTGTTCATGTACGCGATATTCACCACTGACGTGCTCATCTTCGGAGACTCTTACACCTACCCAAGATTGGCCTATAGTACGTACCTACCCTTTTTTTATACTTGTCACAATCAGCCGAAAAAAGGCCAGGACATAAGCCCTCCAATAATGAACGGACTTGTGACGTCATCATGCAACCTTTTTATGTTAATTTTGACCACAGGCCACAATGCCCGAGGAGCAAAAGTATAGGATTACCTGACCTACCTACTGAACGAATTTTGATTTTAAAGTTACATTAACTTTGAGAAGAATTGTCATTCGAATGTTCTGAGTATAAATCAAACAATAGGATCGTGTACGTACGTACGTACATGGCAACACGTCATCTACGTGCATAGATATTGTTTGATCTTACACATATCTCCGCTCACCTTTGTTGGACTTTTGTTACTCGAAAGTTATCCTTCCTACAGCGGCATATAGAACAACTTAAATATAAAATAATGTTGACAAAGAACACCATTTTATATTTCAGTTGCCGGTAACGCTATACTCGATCTTAGACATCTTTGTTGGACTAATGTTACTCGAAAATTAACTATCCTCCAGCGTTGACATAAAACACTATTTTCTATTTCAGTTGCCGGTAACGCTATGCAGTACATTGGAATTTCTTTGGTTCCATTGTTCATCATTATTGCGCTGTACAAATACAGATCTTCGAGCATTGTTGATACTGTGAAGCGCGCTTTCCGCAAGAAGGACACGTATGGTCCCGTAGAACTGCAGAAACGCGAGGAATGGAGACACTTCCGTCGAGACTGCAAATACGAACGCCTGCGCAAACGTCGGAATTGGTTCCACCACATCACTATGAGTCTCTACGGAGGGTACAGGTGGAATTCGTAAACATTTCCGTCGTGTATCATGTAATAATATCTCGGTAAAATAATATAATATTTGTATGATAATTATAACTGCCAAGATAGTTTATAAGCTTGTTAATCTCTAGTAGTATCTTTATTCCTGCTTGCACTGCTTGCACAAGGAGTAGTGCATGAATTGTATTCTATTTCCAGTCGCCAGTTATCACCATTATCTAAATCGTTTTTTATTATATAGGTAAAAAACGTGTATCTTCTCGAAGAAATTTTTTTAAAGATCAATAAATCTGATGGTGTGATATTGTGCCGCTGTTTTCTATTTATAAATACCTACTTACTTTAAAAAATAACAATAAAAATAAACGCACGATATTTAATGTTTTAGTTTATTCATAAAAACTTGCTTCACAAAGTTATTGACACGTCTGTTTAAAATAGTTTTACCTAATACCTAGTTTATAGTTTGGAATATATCTTTACAAACCACGAATTAAACATCATTCCTGTTGAAATAAGAAAAAGAACTTAATTCTGGTAAAGCTAAAAACAAATAGCTAACTAATTCTAAATGACTACCTTCTATAACGAAAACGAATTTGTCTCGTTAAGTTATAAAAGGTTATCCCAGATGCAGCATTTTACTTATGCTTAGACTTTTTAGACTTTTTCTTGCTAGACTTCTTCCTATGCTTACGTTTCTTTTTCTTTTTCTTATGGTCGTCTTGGCTGGACTCTGACTCACTGTCACTATCGCTAGCAGCGCGTTTCTTCTTCTTTTTGGCGCGCTTCTTTTTCTTCTTTTTCTTGCGACCATCCGACGAAGAAGATGATGACGATTCTCCAGAATCGCTAGTCGACTCAGAGTCAGAATCCGGTTTTTTCTTGACATTGGTGAGGTCCAGCTTAATAGTTTCTGCCTCCATTTTAGGCTTCTTTAACTCATTTCCGTGGGGCGAGGAAGAGCGTTCGCGCTTTTTAACAACTTCAGTTTTGTATTCAATGTCTGATTCAAGGGTTTCGTCGTAGTCAGGTTCAAAGTTAGCTTCATCCAATGTGGATTTCTTTCTTTCGCGAGCACTCTTCACAACACCTACCTTTTTGTCATGACTGCGTTCACGCGATTCTGTGTCATACTTCTTCTTATCAGCTCTGATATTCTTATCGATTTCCTTTTTTTCATGAGGGCTGCGACCACGGCGCTTTTCTGTTTTAACACTATCAGAAATAAATTTCCTTTCCTCCTTCCGCGAGGACTCGCGTCCACCAACATCAAGTTTTCGGCCTTTTTCCTTCTCTACTGTCACTCTGCGATAAGGTTGCTCTTTTTTAGGCGTTTTAGATCTTGATTTAACAAGTTCTACAGTACTGTGGACGATTCGCGGTTCTCTTGCTCTACGAGCATCGTCAACTTTACCACCTAGACGCTCTTTCACAGATAGTCTTGGAGGTGGGGTTTTGGAATACCGCGGTTTCTTTTCGTTTATTTCTAATTCCGCAGGAACCGTTATCTGAATGTTATTTAGTGACTTAGGCGGTTCGTCACCGTAAAGTTTGATCCTATCACTACTTATCTTCTTAATTTCGATCGGACGCAGTGAGTTGATAGCCTTAGCGAAAATAGCATTTTCAGCGCGCTTGATGACATCAGACGTGACCTTGCCTCCGTCTTCTTCCGTTTCGGGTGAAGTTATTTCACCGGGTTCTTTTGTCTTTTCTGGATTGTCATCATCAACCTCCCATTTAGATAGCTCAGGTAGTGGAGCTAACATTTCTTTATTAGAAGAATTTGTAAGTTCAGGTTCTAGTTTAAGATCTAAGTCATCAGTATTCGCCTGGAGTTCGATACCATCAAATGGTTCTTCTTTGTTAGTATCTATATTTTTTAGAGTTACATTTTTATCAGGAGAAGATGCACTTTCTTCAGTTTTCACATAAGTCTCCATTATTTTCTTATCAACTGTTTCAGCAGACTCGTCACCGTATAGATCATCGAGCTGTTTTTCTTCGGGCTCCGTCTTGATGAAAATCTCTGGTTTTGGGAGATTGACTGTTTCTTCCATAATTTCGGGTTTCACGTTTTGTTCTAAAATGGGTTCTTCGGAGACCGGTTCTTTTTTTACTGGAACCTCTTCTTGTAGTTTAACTTCTACCATTCCATTGTCCAATTCCTCGTCTTTTTTAGTGTCTTTGTCTTTCTTTTCCTTCTTTTCTCGCTTCTTTTTCTTTTCACTGTCCTTTTCCTTTTCTCGCTTCTTCTTTTTCTTATCCTTAATTTTTTTATCTTTCTCTTTGTGTTCTTTGACTTTATCCGGTGAAGATTTATCACGACTTTCTTTCTTATCTCGCTTACCATCGCGGTCGCGTTCTCGAGAGCGACCTCTAGATTCACTACGTCTTTTGTCACGCATCTCTTTACTACGCTTAGGAGAACCTCTCGATTTCTTTTCTGGTGTCAAACGCTCGTGATCCCTTTCTTTTTCATAGTCTCTGTTTCTTTCGTCCCTAGACCTGCCTTCGCGCCCTTGTTTTCTGTCTGTATCTCGGCTTCGTTCTGGATCCCTAGATCTTTCGACTCTTTCTGATGCTTCTCGGTTTTCCATATATCTATCTCGTTCATTTTCATCCCTTCCTTCCCTCTCTCTGTGCCTTTCGTCAGTCGGATGCCGCCTCGGCGCACCGCGGCTTCGAGTACTGGGCCTATAGCCCGGTCTCGCATCTCTAGATACACCGCCTTCATCTCTATAATTATCGCGATAATTAGGATCGTGAAAGTTTGGCGGTACCGGCTCTCTCGGATCTCTAATATCAGTACTAGATGGTCTAAACCCAGGTGGTGCATCGCGAAAGGGACCATGAGGCGGATTTTCTCGGAAAGCACCTTCTCTGAAGGGAATGTTTCTATAGGGCCCATCGCGGAATGGTGGCACAGCGCCCCTGAAGTTAGGATCACGATAAGGCACCTGTGGAGCCGCATCTCGAAACGGTTGACCGTCTCTGAACGGTACAGGGCCTTGGTCGCGGAAATTCGGTGGCCGAAAGTTGTCTCTAAACCGTGCCTCGCCAACGTGAACTTGAATTTCGTTTGGGATCGGTAAAGGCATTTGTCTTAATCCGCCGGGGCCTTCGTAAGGAGGCGGCCTCGGGCCGTAAGGATCGCGGAAGGGTGCAGGCTGGCGATCTCGTTCAATGGCTAATGGTGGGCCGAAAGGTGGCTTTTCGAATGGTGGTGGCTCAAAACCAGGTATCGGTGGTTCTACTCCGGGGGGCCCTCCGTCAAATGGTGACACCTCGTAACGACCACGATACCCTGGCGGAAGCTGGTCCGTGGGTGGAGCCATATTGATCAATTGGGGGATAGGTTTTACACCCATAGGTGGATAATTGCCCGGTGGCATATTATTCCTCGGTCCATATCTGTAAACAGAAAATAATATACCTGAATTGATAAAGGTGGTAAAAGACTTCAGCGTTTCCTGATATATAACAACGCCTATTTAAAAAACAACCGTTTTCATGAACGCTTTTTCTAGGAAAATATTTCGAAACTTTTCAACCCTTAAATGTAAAATTCGTTTCGAGAGGCCTGATGTTAAGCACTTTTCCTAATGAATATCGCCTTGGATCATGTTGCAATAAATTAATAACTACCAATAGAGCCAATGAAATAACAGAAATTGCCTCGCGAATCGAACCTGTTGCCTCAATTTCCCTTTTATTTCGCTTGATTACGAAAGATGACATGGCGGCAACAATTAAATTCAATCTTTTCAATCCAAGCTCACTTTTAACGCTACCTTCATACTTAAGAACCCTTTATCTTCTTATTTATAAGGGCAGTTTTCTAATGTGTCTGGAATCAATTTCCACAATTCGTTGCTGTTAAATATTGAGAACGTATGTGGTTAGTTTTATATATGTTAATTTATGTTGGTAGATCCGATAGTATCACAAGATATTTTTTTTCTGGAGCTTGAAATCATTTTCGAAAAGCTTAACATCCTTAGTCTAGCTAAATCTGTGTTACCGTTTGACGCAGGCCCACATCATGTTTTGAAAGTTCTTCTGCTGTAAAATAATAAGCATTAAAATGATACAGAATTAAGATCAGATTACAGTATCAACGCTATCCAAGGCAATAAATAGCTGCAGATCATAAAATATGCCAGGAATTTTACAAAAAACTTAAACGTATTGATAAACATCGTTGGATTTTTACATATTTTGGAAAAAAACATGCTGTTATTAATTTCTATTTAATAATTTCCCCTCGACATTTTCTTTCTATTTAATTTTCATTGATAAAAACATACATTTATACAAACAAACATATATAGGTACATGAAAAATCTAAGAATAACATTAAAAACAAAGTAACAAGAACAGACATCGCTTATAAATAAACATAAAGCATCTTATCTGTCCCAGAATAGGTATGTTTAAACTGTCTACGAATGGTGGTAAAACTCAGCTGTTTTAGTTACGGTACCCGATGTCAAAATCTTAATATCAGTCTAACGGACGTTTCAAACAATTTAAAAATTTTCTTTTCACTTTATTTCACTTGTTCACTTTCACAGGCATACATGTTCTGGGACTTCCTGTATAGCAAACCGTGTAAATTTGGCGCTGGTGCATGAATTGTACCTATATTTTAAAATATAACTATGCTCAGAGTTTTTCAAACAGAAAATTTTATCATAGATGACAGAATGTTCATATAATGAAGATAGTCACTTAATATCTCTCTTCATCCGTTCAGTCCAACAGCATAGAAAATCCATATTCTAGATTTGTCTGCAGTATGAATAATGATACATGACCTGTATTGTTTAACTAGATGAAATAGTCAGCTTTTATGAAAAACATAATGTGGGTTGATATGTCTGGTCCAGGCTTCGATCAGACTTCTTCCTACGTGACCTATCTTAAGTAAGCGAATACAACGCGGACTCGGCGGGCCACCAAAAATAAAACAGTCGCAGCGGCTTCAACTTTCCTATAATAGGACGCGTTCGCGTTGTGTTCGCTCACGTAGAAAACACACAGAGAGACATCGATGGCCGCCTGTAGTATCGCGCAAGCTGGACCAGAAAGTGGAATCCGTTCAACCGCTAAATATTTCTATACATGATCCCAGCGGTGTGAACAAATGGAAGTCGATAATGTAAAGAAGATTGCGGTGGCTGTGGTGGTATCATAATCTGCAGTAGCATTGACTAATTTAGACAATCATGGCATCAATTTGCACGAGCCAATAGATCCGTGCGGTTATTAGGTGTTAACAAATAGACGATGATGTAAGGACACCGCTCGTATTAAGTTTGGTCAGCCCCCCCTATTCTGTGTCTGAGAGTCACTCGGTGACTAACGTTTGAAAATTATTTTGACTTGCACATAGTTACTGTCAATATGGCCACCGAATACGGGCTTCTGGTGATCCATTGACTTGTCACACATGAGAGTGACTTTCAGATACAGAGGTCCTGCTTATATGGACGATCACTTTGCCTGCAAACAGCGGACGTTTTATGTGCATTAGTTTTAGGGGCATTTTATTATGTAGGACTACATAATAAAATGCCCTATTTCCTAGAAAATCCAATTTAACCGACTTTAGCAGAATATTTTTGTTGGACCATATAACTAGCTGCAAAATGTCCGTTGTCTGAGGGCCTATTATAAAATTCGTGCAAACAATGGCTACTCCAAATTTAAAACATCCTGTGAATTCAGTTCAATACTTTTATTTTATTTATTTATTCAGTATAACAACATTACAGGTTTTTAACCTAGGTAACCTAGGTTTTTAGGTACTTAACTGAACAGCACCTAATTATAAGCGTCCTTTCTTAATTCTTTAACAATTTCAAATGCACAACCTATGTAGGTACTTTAGAAAAACACGATAATAAACAATCAAACACATCATACTTTTCATACAATTAGGTAATGGACCAATAAAAATCGATGTTTATCTTCATAAAGATTTATTAAATAAAAATCATTTATCACAACTTTTAATAACACAATCTTAATTAAAATAACTATCACAGACAATATAATTCATAACAACTACATAAACAGTGTTGACCAAAAAAAATCACAAACAAAAAACATCTTTATGCCTCGTATCAGAATCAACCTCCATATTTTTTACGATTTTGTTTAGTTTAGAATTACGTGCATAATTAATGGCTAATAATAATAAGTCAGATATGGAACAATTAATAATAGTGCTTATCAGAAATACCGAAATTAAACATTTCGTGAATTAATAACACTTAATAATAATAAACAAATCGAATGAATCGAAACTTTATAATACGTAGGACTAATACGCTGAAATTATAATGAAATTATTTGAATTATTATTTGAAGCGAATAAATAATAATGAGACTAATCATGTCTTAGGATATGAGGCATTTATATTTTTGATTTTGAATGTAATTTTTTGGCTGTATGTAACGTTATACACATATTATACATATTCTTAATTATTTTTTTAAACATTTTTTGTTTAAACTTTTCTGCGTGTTGTTCTGATAAAAAATGTAATCGTCAGATTTATAGGACGCAATAAGTCGATTGAATCAAATAATGTTTGTTTTAAGAAAGGTCTGTTTTAGTCTTGAGATAGCATTGTTTGTTATCCATTAAAATGTATTTTAATGGATAACAAACAAATTCAGCAAGATTATCTTGGTGCAACTCTCTAAAAGGCTTACAACTTGTCAAAAAGCAAGAGTGCGAGCTAGCAAAACCAAAACTTAAATGTACAAAGGCTTTAGATCACTACAGTGCCACTAAAACATTCAGGTATCTTCAGGCGATGATATCGACAGGGTAGTTCTCTACACTCCTCAATAAAATATAGTAGCAAGCATATTTGAACCATTCGATGCATGGTGCATGATGTTGGTTGGTTGAAAGCAAGGAAAGGAAGTAGGGTAATTGGAAACCCAGAATAAATGCGCGATTTACTTAACAAAATGGACCAGGGTATAAGAGAGTGATATCAGCAAAGTGGCAGGCCTATTTCTCAGTTTTTCATATATTTGAAAGGTGGCTAAAATTCTACGAGTGTCGAGTGTCCCCCGTTCTTGAATAGGTGTTAGAATTTTACGTAAATAGCACACGTATCACGCCGTGAATATTTGACGCTGACCAAAAATTACGTTTCTAAATTATGATAATTATTGTGATTTTTATAAAAAAAAAACCTATTGATTCTGTCTTGACTAAGATGTTTTACTGTAGGTATCTTTACCCATTATAAAACCTCACCTGATAAATACGTCAAGTTTGGCGAAACTTAAACAAAAACCAATATTTTAACATAATCCACATCATAGAAGTCCACTGCTGGACAAAGCCTACCCAAAGAGTCCCATGACGAACGATCTTGTGCCACCTCCATTCAACGACTTTCCGTAATCTTTGAGATGTCATCAGTCCATCGGACCTTTCTACACTGCGTCCGTCGTCCGATTCGTGGCCTTTCAAGACCTTTATACCCCAACTATCGTCGGTTCTGCGAGCTTAATGGCCTTTGCTGATTTTATAAAACCGGTGTTTAGTATGTTTGATTTTTTATTATAAAGGTGATTCAGACACCATGATTCAAAATTAGCACGGTAATGTGGAACCCATGGTCACCCGTAACCCTGCCATGAACGTTCTACGACTGAAAGTCAAGATTATCGCAATTTCATTATAATCAAAAATAAGTTATTTTGTTTTCAAAACTTTGACAATACAATCACTGCTCCTTTTGAAATTTTGATAAAGTTATTTCAATGACTTCACTACAAAAGCGTTACGTCAGAAAATAGGTTTTAGTTTTTCGTTAGAAAATGGTAGAAATCAAAGCACAAAAATATAGCCCTAGATATAAAAATCATATAAAACGTACATTTAACGATTCGGGTCGGCCACAGGGTCCCCCATCAACCTGTTTATTTTTAATCATGGTGCCTTAGCCACCCTGGTTATGCGTATATTGGAACGCAACTGAAAGACGAGTAAGACTTTCCAAAATGCAACTATTTCCAGCGAGTGATCTTTTTTAAAACAAACAATATGGGGACACATATTTGTATATGCAAATATTCATCTCGGGTCTGGGTGTTTTCTGTGTATAATGTGTATGTACAAAAAA
The DNA here is from genome assembly GCA_961405105.1 of Perizoma affinitatum. Lineage (NCBI taxonomy): Eukaryota > Metazoa > Arthropoda > Insecta > Lepidoptera > Geometridae > Perizoma > Perizoma affinitatum. The sequence goes on from OY560199.1 coordinate 6,978,838, forward strand.
CATATATAACAGTCATGTAGTTCCCCTGGCACAAGCTATGCTTAGTTTGGAGCTGCTGTGGATGATGCTGTGTGAAAATGTCTAGCATTGTTTATTTATTTATTTTGTCATCAACTTATCAGTGATTTAAATTCAAAAATCGGTCCCCAGGATGTCGATCTACTGAGTTTTTAAGTTTTTAAGGCTCATAACCTGAGGAGTCTTCCCAGGAGAAAATCCCCCTTTCAAGGAGAAAGGACAGCTAAAGGATAACACAAAATGTAAACTTTCACAAATAAATTTCTACAATACAATATCAATTAAAATAGTACATAAATATTATAACACATGCATTGCTTTTTACTGATTCAACATAAAGCTATTAATATCAAAGGAAGATTAATTGTAATTACTAATATGTGCACATAAATAACAAATCACAGCATAATAACATTATACAATCAAATACGTGCACGAAATATTACTCATCTGAATGACAGATGACAGTTTCAATTCTAAAATAATAGGATACACAGAGACAGATCGACAGACAGTAGGTAAGCGCGCGTCTGTTTTAACTTCATTTCCGTCAGATTCACTTGCTTGCTTAAAAACCGACTGTTGAAAACAAGCCTATTAATACGAGCTTATTTGTGCACTGCTGCATTTTCGTGATTTGCCCATATCGAGTGTTCGTGAATTTTAGCGATCGTCCCGACCCGGGTAGTTCGAGTGACAACATTGTTCTCTGAAAGCGCATACAAGTTTTGCACAACGGTGTAGTTTAAATACGATGATTTCACTTTGATTGATCTCGTCGAAAGCAAGCCCTGTATCAATATATAGGCGGATCTACGCACAGCCTAAACCATAAGTCCTAGAAGCATGAAACTTGGAGGGTATATTCCTCTTATGGTGTAGGGGTGCAATAAGAAAGGAATTTGAAAAATTCTACCAGTAAGGGGGTGAAAAGGGCTGAAAACATTTGTATGAAAAATCGTATTCCTTGAACTTAGTCTTGAAACTTCACATAAATATTTTTTAATCCAAATGATAAGAGTAAAAAGTCTTATATAATAATTTACCCAAAATACCCCTCAAAGAGGATGTAGGAGGTGTCAAAGTCCAAGAGATGAATCAACGCACAACCTAAGCCAAAGGTCTTAGAAGCATGAAACTTGGAGGGTTATATTCATTTTGTGATGTAGGGGTGCACTAAGAAAGGAATTTTGAAAATTCTACTCCTAAGGGGGTGAAAAGGGCTGAACAACTTTGTAGAAAATAACTGAATACGTATGAGGGTATTCAAAAAAAGCTTAAGGGTGCAAGGCATGCAATCATTTTTGATACAACTATCAATTACCTATCCCACGCGAGTAAAACCGCGGGCATCGGCTAGTATGGGATAAAATACTAGAGTTGTACAGAAACGAAATTGCGCTAAAGAATGCATGGAAAAACATCTAAGAATGTACTGATAAATGAGGACTGCGAAAAGCTGACAGCTATGAAATGCAGCACACATTATGAACGCGATCTCTGCCTACGAAATGTTTTAGTGAATACTCTCTGATCGGTGCACAAAGGGTCATACGTGCGTTTCGGATTCTTTTAATACGATATTCGTAAAAAGCAGATTATGAATCGAATAATAATTAGTGCACAAACGCCCTTATTTTGTTCTATAGTAATAACCTAGGCCAGGTATAATTTTATTGTTTAATTGTGTTATTTAGTCATGTGTAAAGGCATAAAATGATATGGTCTATACAAATAATGTTCTGTAATATTACTCTTATTGAATTAACTTGAACTTAAGATAAGTCCTTCTTAGGTAAGTTTATACTAAAACCATAAACAAAAGATCACGGACATCCTCAGATACATACTCAGTGCGTACATCTTTGAGGATACCAAGTAGGGGGCAGTCAGAGACACGTCCAAACGTCACATTTGGAGAGCACGAATCTCAAGGAGAGCGCAACGCTCTGAAATAGTGCGCGAAGCTCCGAGGCGAGCGCAAAACTCTGAATGATCGAAACAGTGGGCTTGGCTAAGGGAAGGTGGAGGCCATCGTGGGAAACTGAATAGCAGAACTCACGTCCAACGGCCTGAAAAGTAGGAACTCCGTCAGTTGAGTTACCTACATCAGCGGTTGTAATAGATTTGTAGGCTTTTAGGTGGATGAGCTTCATACAGCATACAGTAGAAATTTAAAGTACTTCAAGCACGTCTCTATATCGTATGTATAGAATAAACAAAAGCGGTTATTTTGGGACACTCTGAAGTTATGGCGAAGTCTGCCACGAGTATGGGCGTTGGAATATAATTTCATATAAGTACAGAACACAAAAAAAAATAAGAATATAAGCCCAAATAAAAAATGGATGTTTTTTTGTGTATAATATGTAGTTACAAAAAAAAAACAGTCATGTAGTTCCCATGGCACAAGCTATGCATAGTTTGCAGCTAGATCCTGTGTGAAAATGTCTAGCAGTGTTTATTTTATCAGTGATTCCAATTGAAAAATCGGTCCCCAGGAAGTCGATCTAATGAGTTTCAAGTTTTTTAAGGTTCAGAACTTGAGGAGTCTTCCCTTCAGTTCACATAAGGTTTTCTGATCACAAGATTCAGGATACATTTAAAGAGAATGGACAGCTAAAGGATCACACAGAAAGTAAAATGTTTAAATAAATTTCTACAATACAATATCAATTACAAACAGTACATAAATTAACACATGCTTTTAATGTTCTTTACTGATTCAACATAAAGCTATGAATATCATAAAGAAGATTAATTGTAATACTAACAAATGTATGGTCTAATATGTGCATGAATATCAAATAACAAATCACAGCACAATAACATTATACAATCAAATACGTGCACGAAATATTCCTCATCGCAATAACAGATGACAGTTTCAATTCTCAAATAATAGGTTACAATGAGACAGATAGACAGACAGTAGATAAGCGCGCGTCTGTTTTAACTTCATCTCCTTCAGATTTCCTTGCTTGCTTATAAACCGACTGTTTACACGTTGAAGTAGGGTGTTGCTACACATAATAGGTACATACTTTTGCTTTACGACTTTACTAAATTGGGCATTTTTTTGCAGAAAATGGTGAGTATCAATAATAATTCAACTGTTCTAGGTACATCACCCGATGTCAAACATCTCATTCGTTTAGATTATATTAAACTTACGGTTGGGTCCAAACTCCAAAAAAACAGACGTTTAAACAGTAAACATTTTGAACAAATTTCTAGCGATCACGAAAATTTTAGAAAATTTAACTTTTACTATACTATAACAATATTTTTTTACTTTCGTAAGCACGGCTCTTTCTGTTTATTTTATTTAATCAGATACAAAAAACCAGCTAATATAAAATCTTAGTTAGAATGTGTTATGTAGTAGCAACATCGTAGGCCACATTCAAATTCATGATAACAAAATGATCTTTACAAAAATGCGCTACTAGAAAGCTTAAAAGAACATAAATTACTTAATAAAAAATAAAAAAAAAACATTGCAGACAGGAAGCCAGATAAAGATAGAATTAGAATATGACAAAGTACGGTTATTGACAACCGGTTTTTTTAATTTCCGTTTTAAGCATCAGTAATATCGATTACAATCGAGTTATAATAATAATATAACTCAATTCGACATGTGGGACAACGCAGTCCGAAAGCGAATACCCGCACGAATCTGACACCTTCAAACTATTCGTGGTAATTACATCAAAGTTATTATGCACAATAACGTGCAGCACATTTAGTTAATTAATTATTTAAAGTAAGGTCCTTTTAATTCTAAGGGCGTTTGTGCATACACACGTAATCAATTCGTTTTCGTGATTCGTGAAAATACGATTCGAAGTAGCCTTCATAATGAATGTGTGCTTGTTTGTGCACTGCTTCATTTTCGTGAATTGCCCACATCGAGTGTTCGTGAATTTTAGCGATCATCCCGACCCGGGTAGTTCGAGTGACGACATTGTTCTGTGAAAGCGCATACAAGTTTTGCACAACGGTGTAGTTTAAATACGATGATTTCACTTTGATTGATGTCGTCGAAAGCAATCCCAGTATATGGGATAAAATACTAGAGTTGTACAGAAACAAAATTGCGCGAAAGAATGCATGGAAAAACGTCTAAGAATGTACTGATAAATGAGGACTGCGAAAAGCTGACTACTATGAAATGCAGCACACATTATGAACGCGATCTCTGCCTACGGAATGTTTTAGTGAATACTCTCTGATCGGTGCACAAAGGGTCATACGTGCGTTTCGGATTCTTTTAATACGATGTTCGTAACAAGCAGATTATGAATCGAATACGAACGAGTGCACAAACGCCCTTATTTTGTCCTATAGTATTAACCTAGGCCAGGTATAATTTTACTGTTTTATTGTGTTATTTAGTCATGTGTATAAAATAGTATGGTCTATAGTATAGATTACATTACAATAGGCCTACTGTAATGTAATCTATATTCTATATATCCGTCAATTGAGTTACCGGTAATAGATTTGTAGTCTTTTAGGTGGATGAGCTTCATACATATCGGCGCAAAGGCGTTATTGTGCTTCTACAATGTGTCATCGGCGCAGAACCACGAGTTACTTAACGAATCATCACTTAGATTGTCAAATTACAGTGTAAAATCATTAGTTAGCTAATTATTATTTCATTGTTGTAATCAAATAACAATTAGGTAATTACTTAATCATGTTGTTATTTAGACCATGTTTACCTTCCAAACCATTTGTAAACTTAAATGATTAATACGTACGGACCTACTTTAAGATAAGATAACTTATACTGATACTTTTAGTCGCGTTAAATGAGTCGCCGTAATTTCGTGACGAAATTATCGTCCACCGCGCTCGTAGCTTCGAGCTGCGGTGGGTAATTTTTGCGCCTGCGGAAAACCGGGGGGATCGGTATGTTTGTGCAACCAATCCATTCATAGGTCACGCGTCGTTCATAAATTCGTCGCCGCGAAGAGGAAGGAGGAAACCCTGACGCCACGCCCGTTACTCCGGACGGGCCAGGAAAAATGCCCACCCATGTCTTAGGGATTGTCTCCGAAAAGACCAGCTTTCTGGTGATTATAGTGACGCCACACTTTTTAAAGACCACCTTGGAGCTTCTGCTCCGTCATACAGCATACAGTAGAAATTTAAAGTTCTTCAAGCACGTCTCGATATCGTTTGTCTAGAATAAACAAAAGCGGTTCTTTTGCTATGGCGAAACTGCCACAAGTATTTGCGTTTGAATACCATTTTACAAATTGCAAAAAAAAAAACGTTTCTACAAAATATAAATAAACACAGTAAAGAACACCACAATTTAGTAGCACATCTAGGTTTTAGGTTTTAGGTTTTAAATAATCTATAAACCATTCATTGAAATTGTGATACATACATACATACATTTAGTATTAAAAAATACCCATCATTGTTCCTATGATTTACAAATAGAGCAGATTTGTTTGCGCAGCTACCAAATTGTACATTACCCACATTGACAAAACAATAACTACAAAAAAAATGCGGTGTTCCTAATATAAAAATGCAGTGTTCCTAATATAAAAATGAGTGTTCCTAATATACATTAATCACATTGGGTATTACAGCTTTACCCGTCTTATAAAAGAAGAAATCATTATACCTGTATTACGTACCTGTCTTGGTACGTAATTAATATTATAATTTCGGTTATAAAAATAGGGACAGTCATAAATTTATGTTTTATCACAGCCTTTTATGATCTTTTAACAGTGGCGTCGGCTTGTGCAGTTTTTGATGTTTGTACACAGATACATCAAACCTAATGGCGATAAAATCAATTTGTCTTGGTCCGGCACAAGAGAAACTACGTGCAACCGCTAGTTTCTCCGAAAGTGAATTCATTCGTTTCTTACTAGTTCACAGTATTTGCCTACCATCACCTTTCTACACTATAGAGGGCGTGTTACAAGTTGATAATAAAATGGTTCGACCGAAAAGCTTTGGCAGATGCCCACGTTTTGCACGTGACGATTGCACATGCCTTTCTTCTTGGTTCTAGTGCATGCCGTTTTCTGTGCATTTCCTTTGACGTTATGAGTACATGCGCACATACATTTTTCGCGCGAGTAAAATGCACTTGTGCACGATGGATTCAAACTCGAGATTAGGGGTTCAACCCAACACACGATGGATTCAAACTCGAGATTAGGGGTTCAACCCAACACGGCTCAAAAAGTATTAAAAAAAACTGTTCATCTATCTGGCCCATATTTGTATGGATCGAATCCACCGTGTCAAATGTGCTGGAAACTGTTTTACAACATCGATCGCTATCCCTTTAGAATTTAAGTTTATGTTATATTTTTGATACAAAACTTTATTACACTAACTCCTAGAAATAAGACAAATAAATTATCTTACGTAGCGCTTTCATAGTCTTACAATTTTTCAATTTAATAAATGAGGACAACAGTATATCCTGTTCTAAGTAAACTATCTAAGTATTTTAAAGTCTGAGAATCTTTATCGGACTTATTCAGAATCAGTCTTAACATTACATTTACTTACATTTAATTTTCAACAAGGATTCATTTTCTTGTTGCTTATAATATTACATGAACCATAAAAAAAATCATACACAACAATATTACAATAAAAGTATAAAATAATATCACAGTTTTACCAAATACAAACTACGATACAGCGTGGCTTTTATTATCCAATTGATAAATGTACAGTTCTCGAGAACGCCGCTGCTTCGCCGGAATCAGGATCAGTTGCTCAGACTCTGCAGCGTCGACGCCGAACCGGTACTTACCGTTCCCGCAAATACTTACGCACTTTACTTACAACATAAACTAATACGTGACACCGCAACGTTTAAATGTGTAGTTTTACAAGCAATACGACATAACCGTAGTACGCAACAACCGCGAAATCCACGCAAGTCCGGGTTTTAAAACAGCGCACAGATTCAACCCGCTAAGCAATTTCGTTACTTCAGAGAGGCGTTTCCGTTTATACGTGATCGACGGGCGCGCGTGAACGCTATTTACAATTTTACATTCGTACCTGGCTCCATACGGCGGCTCAACATTACGTCGCGGTGGCGATAACAACTCGTCGTACACTCCGGCGTACCTGCGTACAAAATAATGTTACAATTAATTAAACTACAAAGAAAAAAAAAACCTAACTTCAAAATGGATCATAGGAACCAAATGAGCTTTGCATTGCATGCCGGGTATGTCTAATATGTCCTGAAATCGAATCGCGCGCATGAAAAAATAAATAACCCCCTCTGGCCCGGTCATACAACAATACTTAAAACTGCTAATAACAACATGATATATAAAAGCATGATAACTATGGAAAAAACGCGCAATAAGTCGTGAGACTGTAATCCCCATGATGGCCTTCCTGTCTGAGGAATGCTCAGTATATAGTGTTTTTTTTTAACTGGGACAGTACGGGATCACCCACATAACCAGAGGAGATACAGGTACAGTTTCTTCTAAAACAGAAGAAACTGCTTTTTGGAGAAAAACATTTTGGCATTAAAACATTATTGGTCAAGCGTGAGAAGTGCCTTAAAATGAATGAAATTGGAATAAAATCAAGCATCATCTCTACATCTCTTTGGTGCATTAATTTTCAACAATCATGCAGAACTCAGTGTAGTTATAAATAATACAAACCGATGCGGCGACGGCGGCGAGCGACCTCCCGCGCGGTGCGGCGAGCGGGGCAGCGGCGAACGGGTCGGCGAGTGGAGCGGCGATCGCAGCGGGGAGCGGTAACGCATCGGCGAGCGGTGACGACGCCGAGGCGACGGAGAACTGTGAAAAACAGAAACATATGTGTTATTTTATATTATTAAATGTTATTTGGTGTTAATACTGTGTTAACGTATGTCGCGTTGGCTCTCAATAACTTTTTGCTAATAAAAAATAGAAATAATAAATCTGAAGAGTTTGTTTGTTTAAGCGCACTAATCTATGGTAATACCAATCGGTTTTAAAAAAATAAAAAATAAGCAAAAGGACCGAGCAAAAGAAGAAGGAGCGGGCGGGCAATGCGACGCGGTGGGTCGAGGGCCGAGGGCGACCGTAACACAGCTACTCTCATTGAGATTAGATGTTATTAGTCAGCCGGTCGGTATACGTATTACAGCGTCACTTCGCCTCGTACTAATTGTATTGTACGCGGCTTCCGGTTAATCTATATTCTAAGACGTAAGTTAAGTATAAGAAAATAACTATGTAATTACCGAGTAAGAGACAAAGTCCGCTCGCGGGTGCGTCGACGCCGGGGCGACCACGGCGAACGGCGCATTCTGCCGCGCGACATCGATCGCGATCTACAATAAAGAACATTTCATGATGTTTTTTTATAAATAATGCGTGCATGAAATATGGCAGGCTAGGATTAATAATATGTGATCATGCGTTTAGAGTCTACGAAAGAAATAGAGATCCGTCATGCAGAAATTGTAGGGTTAAAGAATAAACATTCCGTCACCAATTTTTCATTCACATACTATTGAATATTATAGCTAAGAATAATAGTTACGGTTATAAAATTACAGAGTAACCATAATATTAAATTACAATGTTTAGTGTAGGCAGTGTATAAATTAGTGTAAGCTGTAAGGTTTTATTTACATGAGCGAACGACACTTTTCTAGACAAGCTACTACAACAGAGACATGCAATTTGAATGCAACAATGAACAAGACAGGTGGACATGCGCAATAGATATTCAACGAACCTAGAGTAACGCAACCGACTGGTGCTGCGGCCGCGCATGCGAATGCGCGGCGAGCGGGGGCCCCGCGGAGACCTCAGCGGCCTCGGAGACCGCGACGGGCGGACAGCTCTCGGAGACCGCGACGAACGTACAGGCCTGGGCGAGCGTGATCCGCGTGAAAGTCGCGGCGAGCGTGAACCACGCAGAATCCTCGGCGAGCGTGAACCACGCGGGGGCCTTGGCGAACGCGATGAGCGTATCGGCCTAGGGGACCGCGAGACGCGGACAGGCCTCGGCGAACGCAGAGGTCTCGGGGACCGCGACGAACGTACAGGTCTTGGCGACCGCGACGAGCGCACAGGTCTTGGGGATCGCGATGGGCGCAAAGGTCTTGGCGACCGCGATGAGTGTACAGGTCTTGGGGATCGCGACGAGCGCACAGGTCTCGGAGACCGCGACGCGCGGAGTGGCCTCGGCGATCTGGAGGAGCGCGGCGAGCGGGACCGCGGACTGCGCGACCCCGACGCGGCGCGACGTCGCTCCTCCCTGCGCTTGGCTCTCATCTCCTTCTCTCGTATCATCCGGTTGAACGCCTCGAGCGGATCCTCGCAGCGCCTACGACAATACACGGCGCGCTTTAGTCAAACTCTCACCATAATCGAGACTAGGGACATCTCGATTTGATACACGATCAGGGATTGGAAATAAGAGCAAACGTCACCAATCGGTGTGAGCGACGACTAGAAAAATTGAGACTTCTGGCTTTAGTCCAAAATAGAATATAGTAAATGATGTGTAAAATGTGATTCAACCGTGATTGAATTTAAACTCAATATAATGTGAGGTTCAATTATAATGTGATATTTCCAAAACAAAATATTGTGGAGAGAAAACCTTAACACATTTATTGTTTTACATTAACAATAATAATCTGTTAGGTGAGTGTTCACAACGTGTAAAATCATGTGAGAAAATTATGTTTTACCCATTCGGAGAGTCTTTGATGCCAGGCGGAGGCGGTTGATATGGCTCCCGAGGAAATCGGTCATTGAACGGTACAGGTCCTCGTGCGCCCAGCGGTGGCCTTCCGAATGGAGGACTAAAAATAAACAAAATTAATAGTATGTACTACATTTTAAAATTATGGAAGTTGTACTGCTCACGAGCTACGATTTTTAGGACATCCAATCTCTTGTGAGGCATTGCAAAAAAAATAAGCACAGTTAAGGCACAATTATGTTTATTTTCTATTTTTTACCATAAGATAGGGCTTTATAATGGAGACAGCTGTGATATGTAAGAACTCACATATTGAATTGTCGTCCGGATGGCGGTCCTCTAGGAACAAACTGAGACGGGGGCGGCCCACGATTGAAAACAGGCTGAAATAAAGCAAAAATATTAAACCACGATACAGGTTCAGCCAAGTTTAACAGCTGTCAGAGTCAAAACTATGGTAGACATAAAAAAACACATTTATATTACCTGTGCCATAGGGTCACGCCTCTCATCAACAGTAGGCGTACTAGCCCTTTGCTCGTCAATTCTTGGAGGAATCTGCAAAAAAAAATGTTTTATCAAAAACTGTATAGTCGTATCATTTTCTCAAATGAATATTTAACTAGATTTCACAAAGAACTTACATTTAGCGGAGCACTTTTGGGTGCATTAAGGCTTGGCGGCTTCAACCCAAGTGCTGGGCCTAAAACAAAGAAAAACATATTGTTTTAAGAGTTCTAAATAAAAAACTATAGCCCATTTACCACCACCACTGCCACCATACCAACTTCACAATACTGTTTCGTTCAGTGCAAGATTGTACACATACATGCCTGTTTATGCAAAAAAAAAAATAGTACAGCACAACAACAAAAGCTATGCCCCTCGGCAAATTTCCTCCATCCTTATAAAAGGGAAACTGGGCGTTAAAAACTCAATTGTACTCAAATCGCAAATATTGTGATATCACGCCCGGTTCAAGTACAATTTGTAGAGTTATTAACGCTATGCACTTGTATTAGAAGTTTCGCATTTCTGTAGATAGACGAAGATTTAACTTTTAAAACTACCGTTTTTATGAACATAATTGTTACTAAAAGCAGGATATTTACCACGATTTGGGAGTTTGAAATGTACCCGTCATTTCGGCGCATTTTCGTAAACCATGATCATGGAAGGTCTTTGTCGTGGAAGTTAATGACGACAACTGGATTTGCCCTCTTTCTCTCACAAATCACGGTAAAAATCTAGTTTTTAGTAAAAATTATAGTCGAAGATTGTTGAGGCGCGCATAATTTTTGTTGTAGTATACTAGAAAGATGTAGCCATAGAAAAGAAAATCAAATCATCTACTAAAACATTATATGTTGAAAAATTCAATATGAGTAGAAACTGGCATTCGCTAGAATAATATCGGATTTAATTTATACAATAATAGTTTTTTTTATTAAAGTGTATGATGTAAACAATTTTAGAAAAAATTGTGTTCAGCAGAAATAAAGTGTTTTTCCATTTTGCCGTGCTTTCAAAATTGTTTTATTTTGAAAGCACGGCAAATAATAATGTTATGTCGAGACTTAAATTGTCAACTAATTGTTTAATTGTCAATGGGACAGCCATTAGATGCGATCATTGTGAGATAGCGATTAAAACCAGAGCACATTCTACCTGTTCAAGCTACATTACACCGTACTGTACATTTAAAAACCAGCATTGCTTACAAATTCAACATAAAGCTCTTTGTTACAAACAAAGCATCTTACACTTAGCGTTACACACAGATCATGCAAGTGATTTTATATCGGAGAAAAAGTACTACAGAGCGCGTCTATACGAAATATACACTTGGGAATATAGTACGAGTATACTGTACGGTATACTCGTACTATAAGCAACGATAAATGATTTACTACTCTATATGATCGTTGTAATCAATGGATAAAAACCTATTGACTTTGACTGCCCGGGACCGTGTTCTAGAACGGATCCGTAAAGCTTATTAACACAATCCTAGACTGGCCCCCAAATTACACTAGCGAAATAGCTATGGAACGAGGCAATAACAATCACTTTGACAGGGTTCTGTAAAATTTAGTAGTTCCCCATTGTCATAAGCAAAGTCCCGTAGTTAGCAAAACAATGATTTTCGGTGACAACGTCAGGTGAACGTTGACACCGAAAATCATTGTTTTGCAACAAGCTAAGCGCAGTCTAGTATCACAATTATTTTAACAATTATATAGTCAGTCTTTTTATTACAGGTAGTCGGAATAAAAAATCCGACTAACTGTAATAAAAAGACTGACTATATAGTACCAATACATATGATATTATTATTGGTGGTATTCTTATTGGGAGAGTTATTGAAATGATTTAACTTTCGATATGTTCTTATTCACCCCATTTTATCGTATTGTGCGATGCGCGCTCTATAGTAGATTTTCGTTTGTATGTTACATTAGGTCGGTGCGAGTACCGTGTCGATGGATTGAGAGTAAGGAGCGCGATGAGCGCAGGTGCCGCGCGGGTGGCACGCGGGGCACGTGCGCATGCGCCGGCGGCACCTTCACTGTGATGTTGTCGTCTCCCGACCCATCAGATTCCTCGCACGATCCTCGACCTTCTGTTTATGTACATGTTAAGGAATTCAAGCCGAAAATACGCTTCACTTAAAACAATTTACAGCAAATTCTGTTTAGTTTGTGGCAGTAGGGAATAAAATTATAATTCATCAGAGCTTAGCTGTTATTGTCCTTATTCGGGATTTTATGCAAAAGTTATTTAACAATAAAGGACACTTGCAAAAAAAACTCTGATATTAGTAAACTTTACAAGATATACTTAACATACTTTAATATAGAACTTTGTTGTTTCCGAAAACTAATAGTTTGAGACAGAATTGTGTTTTCTCACACTTTGTCAGGTGAGAAAAACGCGGTGTCGCACTTACGTGTGCTAATATCTAAATAAGTGCTTTAATTAATTAGAGTTCGAAACTTGTATGGCTCCTGTTTGATGGTCTAGTTCGACACCTGTCCGCGCCGTAACTATTTATCACTTTTTTCTAGTACCGACCCGGTCAAACGGACGCGGTAGCGATCAATACGTTCACGTGACTTTGACAGCAACTTGACAACAATTTCCCTTTCATCGCCAACGCGTCATTTCGACAGGGACTGTGGAGTCGGGGACCTAAACTTGCATAGCAGCGACATCGCAACTTCAGTCACATTTGTGTACAGATGCAGAACGTATGCGGATAGCCCGCAATTACTGTTTTAAAATTAAAACAGAGTCTGCTTTTGGTTCACTTTCCATCTCAGTTTTGTCATTTTTCTTATGAGGAATTCTCAATTAATTTTCGCCAGAATACCGATATTAACATTCATCAGATAGACACTACACGTATAATAAATGCGTAGATCCACCATACAAACATAGAGGACCAATACAGTGGGCACACGAGTTGTGATGTCGCGTCGCTATGTTATTGACAATTTTCATTAGATACGTAGCATCGCAGAGCATTTTACTCCAAATCGGAGTCTGTCAGACCATAGGTGAGAGGTTATATTAAAAAATACTGAACCATTTCCCAATTAAATTATAGGCGAGAGATAGCACAGGTAGTTTCCACAATCTTCACTCAAGCAAGCACCAAGTAGAAATAAATTTAGATACAAATACCAATATTCAAACACACTCGAGTTAGTTGCAGCTTGCTAAAGATAGTCCTGCATCGACAAACTTATGCCCATCGCTTAGGGAATGATTTAGGAATGTCTTACCGACCTTTTCTCATAAAGTCTGCCACTAAGACATTCCTAACCAATTGACTTTAGTACAGAGCATTAGAATCCCATATTAGTCAAAACGAAATAAAAAAAAAAGTTATCTTTCGTGAGCAACACAGAAACACGTTAAGACAAAAATTATTCCTAAAGATCCAATAAATGTCAAGCCTCTTTGCATACGCGAATAAAAACGAAACTTGGCAAACAAGAATACATCACATCAGTCGTGACTTCAGAGGTACACTATTCAGAGGTACACTATTCAGAGGTACACTATTCAGAGGTACACTATTCAGAGGTACACTATTCAGAGGTACACTATTCAGAGGTACACTATTCAGAGGTACACTATTAAGAGGTACACTATTCAGAGGTACACTATTGTTGTAGCTACTTGCGTGTTCGAGAATTGTTTTGAGCAATGGTCGGACACTTTGGTGTATAGGAACAGCTTGGCAAGAAGTGAGGCACCGGCGAATTCAGCAATTAACGTGGCAAATAATCTAGTCTAACTTTAAAAGTGCAAAGTCGCATGACGCCTATTGTGCAATATATGTTAATAAAATGACTTACCGTTCGCATTAGGCGCCGCGAGTTGTGCCGGCCCGTTGAATCGCTCGACCACCGGAGCTGACAAAGAATACGCTATTCATACTTCAAGCTACACAAACCTAAGGTAAACAGTATGGTTTCTAATTATAAATAGATAATTAATGTTTTGTCAAAAGCCATCTACCAACTTCGAATGTATGTGGAGTAATTTTCAACGGTATCTAGCTACACCATAAGATTGCCAATTAAAATAAGAGAATGGATGACTAGGTCTATGCGATTTGGGTCTGAACAAAGAATACTCAATACTGGTATTTCACTGGTACCTACTGGTATTTAGTAGACAGCCACTGTTGTACAAAGACAAATGGTCCATCGCCCAATGGGCCAATGGGTTGTTTTATGGAGCTATGGAAAAACACTTAGGTAAGATGCTACCGTTCGTTCGAGCTATATATAGCTCGAACGAACGGTAGCATCTTACCTATCTATAGATAATTCGTTAAATTTAAGAAAAAAGATATGACCGGTATAAGATGGATGAATTAAAACAATTTATTGTACACCGCAAGAAAATTACAAAAATAACAAAATCTTTATAGAATCAAAAGTAAAATGTGCGGTATAATCGCCCAGAAGCGATCTCTTCCAGACAACCGTTGGATGGAGAGGAATCTACAAGATTGTATTAATGGCCAGCGGTGTACGTATTAATTTATTAAACGAGGAGTGCAATGGGTACCTGTTTTTTCTTATAGTAGTTAATAAGAAAAAAAATTGGTTTGTTTTTTCTTTGCTTTGCTTTAAAGAGGACTTAAAGAGGGGGTGCATTCCTATATAATGGAATTATAAAAAACTGTACTGATTTACTACAGACATTACGATACATCGATACAGTTCGAACAATAGGTATATGTTTTTTAGTGTAGTGGCCACACTACACTGCTTCTGCCGGTTCTTGGTTGCCTACTCAAGAATCTTTATTCCTCAGTCATCGCTCGTCAGCAAGTTCAACTATTTTACTAATAATAGCATATGAACTCTGCTTTATCTGGTTTCTTATTCTAATGGTCCCGCATTGGGGTTTATTCTACAGTGTCCTCTTTTATCAGGTTTGATTCCATGATAAATATTACCTGGCCTCACATCCCGCTGGGGCAGGATCAAGGGAATTTCAGGATTGACGGGAGCACGGTGCGGCATGCGCCTGTTGTATCCAGTCTGGTTTTTGAATGACGACACTGAGTTCCGCAGAAACCTGGAAAAGGACAATAATGTGAGCATGTGGCATCTATCAAAGTTATTATCCACAATAATATCCCACCCCGGACATATTTTTCATAGTCGATTGTGGCGCCCCCTAGCGACTTGTGGCGTAAAACCTATCTAAGTACCATTCTTGAAGTCATACAATTCGATTGCATTTCAATCCGATAATACATTTTAAAGATGGAAATAAACAAACACACAAACAACCCCATACGGGCTCCTGTCGTTGCGAATTTAAAAATAAAATTAACGATTTCGATGAAACTTCATAGATTTTCGTTATGGGGGACGAAAATCTATGAAGCTAGATCCCATGGGGAAAAGTTCAAAGCCGGAAAAATCTTAGGCGAACCTCACTCTTCTACTAGTTGTTCTTTCATTACTAAACTTTCATACCTATTTGGAATCAAAGTCGTCGGCGCTATCTCTTTCTCGCGGCAGTCTGGACACTCATGGTCCTCTGATTCCAGTAATGCTCCTCTGATACCTGTCAACAAAGAAAGGGCTTAGTTAATTATGACTAATTCCAAAACCCACTGTTTCCTGAGAACAAAACTTTCTAACTAAGATTGAAAAAATACTTATATTCAGAGTCCTATTATCTTGCCTCATCCAAATCGTTGACTCACTGACTAATAATAATCAACGCAGTCTTAACCTCAAATCCCCCTCCCCTAAAATTTTAAGATAGGTTACATGGCACTCAAACAGTCAACAGTCACTCAAAGCGACCGAACGTGATGTTCGTTAGAATTTAACTATGCGTTTTCAGAAAAAATCGTGCTCGACCACATTTTTGTCGCTGACTTTAACGTCCGTGTAGAACTCCTACAATGCTGTTTGCACACAGCGATCAATCGAAGTCAAACCATTCAATCGGATAACAATTTTTGTTTTGTTTAAAACCGCTACTAGTTTTCATCCACTGCAGCACTCCGCGAATATATCCAAATCGATTGCAAAGAACCGCATTACAATCCTACAACCCGTTTCTGAGATAAATGGTAGCAGAAAAAGATATAACCTTATAATCATGGCTAACGCAAATACGGGTTAGTCACAGGTGAAAAAAATAACTGACTAAATAATATTAAAAAATTATGAAAAAGTTAAAAACATTTATTAAATTAAATGTTTCTTTAGTTGGAGTGGGCGCGGCATATATCCTGCTAGAGGAGTAGAGCGTACGTACATTCGTGAATGTTTTTTTAGTTGGAGCGGCCGCGGCGTATTGCCTGCTAGAGGAGTAGAGCGTACGTACATTCGTCACAGAAGGAGTTCCCGCAGCACGGTATCATGACGGCGTCGGTGAGCAGGTCGCGGCAGAGGCTGCAGATCAGCTCGTCGGGCACAGCCGTCTCCGGCGCTGCGGCAGTGTTCGTGGGCGTATCCCCGCCGCCGGCACTCTCTGATGCCAGGTACGCCTCACTGAAAACACATTCAAATTTGTTTTATAGAGTGTTAACCCGCACTGTGAAATTACAAGAATTTATAATATCCAAAAAATATATTGAAAGTTATTTAATTTTTTTTTTTAATATTAATAATTTATGTCAAAGTTTGAATTTGATGATGTTGTTTGCTAATGTTTGATGTTGTTAGGCGGAACCGATTTGGATTAAATTTTGACCAAACACAATTTGTGAGCTATATTCTACACATAGATTACTTTTTATCTGGGTACTGGCTAGTGAAAAAAACATTAAAACCTAACAATTAGGTAGTGCTTCTAAGTAGTTCAAAGTAAATATTTTTTTATATTTTTTGTTCCTAGGTAATAAGTTGTGTTACTATCTTTTGTATAAATTGTTTGTGAGTGAAAATAATTATAAGGTTGACAAGTGCAGTTCACTTTTCAACAGACACTTTCAGTCACTGTAAAATATCTCACCGATCAACAACAGGTACAGCAAAGGATCCCGTGGGAGTCATCATGGCACCGGGTGCTTTAGGTCCTTCAACTGGCACCATAAAACTCTGCGGTATACCTGTGCTTCTTCTTATTTCTACTGGCTCACTCTGAAAAACACAATATCAAGTTAAACATTTTTTTTTACATGTAATAAAAACTGATAAAAAATATTGTTTGTTGTAATGTTTGTATATGCAAATATTTGTCTCAGGTCTGGGTGTTTTTTTTATATAATATGTATTACACAAGAAATATGTATATAAGTAGTATATCAGTTATGTAGTTCCCATATTACAAGCTCTGCTTAGTTTGGGGCTAGATGAAGCTGAGTGAAAATGTCCAGCAATATATTAAAAAAAGTACTTGGTATTACCATAGATGCAGATATACTCTGATTTATATCTGATTTCTCAGATATAAGCGGGGCGCTGGGTACGACGCATGTCTCAGCGATAATTGCTCCGTATCAGTCAAACGTCGTCGAAGTATATATATATATATATATATATCGCTCAGGGAGCGATGAATGACTGGTAGATAGTGCTTTAGAATTAAGTCCTAGCACTACAAGTATCAAATAAATAATCCTGTCATTGTGATAAGAATAATGTACTCAGACTTATAACTTACAGAATTAGCAAGGGGGCAGTCCTTAATCCAGTGTCCTCGCTTTTGGCACTTATAACAAGTGTAATGGGTGGGGACAACTCCTCTTTGATTTTGTCCTCTAATCTTTTGGTAACTGAAAACCAAACATTGCTATATTAATTAAATAATAAACATCTAACAGACACTTCCATAGTCCTGGCCCCACGCTAGAATTCCCTATATAGTGGGTATCAAACTATGATCACCACAACATGCAGACCCAGAACATCATTATGCAGAACATGCAAACACTTGTCCAGCTGTGGGAGTCAAACCCACATCTCTTACGTCGCAGCCGGCTTCTCGGCGGCGGCCGCGCCATCGAGGTTTAAGCTAGTGTTATGAAACACTAGCTTCTAGCATATGGCTTCTCACACATGTTACCTGGATACAACATACCCTTATTATGTTGTTATTGTAGGTCATGAACAACTAATTTTGTCCAATTTGGTTCAGCCCAAACATCTAAACATTGAAACTTTAGCATTTATATTACAAGGATTCAATACATTTGTTCACCTACAGTTTTTTTTACTTTGAATTGTCATCATCTTCAGTTTAGTAGCTATCAATTTTGTTAATTCTTTATTCTTCTTTTTCTTTTATTTTTCTTTTTATTACAATCAATAACAACAAAAGATCCGCATTGACACCACGCAGAAGGTTGCGGGTTCGATTCCCGCCGCGGGACAAATGTTTGTACGATTAGCCAATGTTTGTCTCGGGTCTGGATGTTTAATATGCGTGTTTATAAAAAAAAAAGTATATAAGTAGTATATCAGTCATGTAGTTCCCTTATTACAAGCTCTGCTTCGTTTGGGGCTAGATGATGCTGTGTGAAAAAAAATGAACAGCATTATTTATTTATTTTGGTATGTTGTGTACGGCAACTAACTTAAATCTTTTAACCTTGATGAATATATTTCAATTATTTTACATTGAATTTATCAATTTGTATATTTTATGTCATAATATATACAGGCCAGATTTTTTAAATGAGGCAGAAAACATTCTTAGGAGACTATTCTGAACTTTTGAGGATATTCAGATTTGGAAAAATATTTACAATCACCAAGAAAATGGGGTATTTACACAAAAACTTTTTTTGTTGTTAATACCCCATTCCCCAATCGATCCTGTTTCTTATAGGGATGAAAATATGATATTGGTTAGAGCATTAGAAATGTCAGAAATCACTAAAAACTTTTACCATACATTTCGTAGTAAATGAGACTCCAACTTAACATAACAAACAAAATTTATAAAACTTTTTATTCTGGATAATCAGTAATAGTTGATATGATAAAAAGAAAACTGGTCGCAAAATGTTTGTTTAATGTCAGGATTTTAAATTTCGAATGAATACAATCACTTTTAATTAGATTGAAAATAAAAATGACTTCAAATCTATAACATTTAAACTTGCTAGAAGGATATTTTCTAAATAATAAAAACCCATCAGCTGCTCTGTGGTGGTTCCTCTTGATTATAGTGGCTCTTGGAATGCCTCTTGATTTTTAAAGCGGTATCTAAATAATTTGAATAACATTAAATGTAAAAAAACTGACTTCAAATAACTCATAAAACTTTAGTAAATTTCTTCAAGTATAGTTTTTGAATATCGGTCAAAAGATGAAAATCTTGTTGTATTCCAATATAATCCTGCGACAGGTATGAGGAAAAATCAGTTTTGCCTTACTTGAGTGTATTCAACACAATTTTTTTTTTTAATGTTTGAAATAGGTAATACTTAAGACAAGCCCTTCACAAGGAGCCCTCCATCTACATGAACATAGTAAATTGTATGATTCTTATTTTAAAAATGATTGTCTAATACATTTTCAGTTTCTTATTTTGTTTTATTTTAGTACTTATGACACAAGGTTATTGAAGACAACATGATTTCCTAGGAAAAATTTTTGGTAAAAGTTTTTAGCAATTTCTGACATTTCTAGTACAGAATAGATAGATAGAAAATACTTTATTGCACACCAAATATTTCAGCTTAAATAAATAGTGTAAACTTTAACATTGTTGTACTATGGGTGGTCTAATTGCTAGGAATAGTAGGTTCCAATATAATATTTTCAACCCTATAACAGGATTGATTGACTTTAAAAAAGGTTTGTGTAAATAGACCATTTTCATGAAGATTACATTTTTTTTTCGAAATCTGTGGATAAAAATATTGTCAAAAAGTTAAGGACTCCTAAGAATTTTTTCCTGTAGCTGTCAAAAATCCACCATAACCTTGACCATGGTCAAGTAATAAAATAATTTCACACTGTTATCACCTTGCTAATAACAATAGTGTATATAAGTAGTATCCCTAAATCACAATAATTCTTAAGTGATTTTAAGCATAATTGTGATTTAGGGACTTTTAAGAATAAGGTATGTGGCAAAAAACCCTGAATGGTAATGAAATTCTCAGCTTTTTTAATATATTATAATTAGAAGATTTTGTTAGAGGAAGTTTAAGCCTTACTTGCTAGGGTCGTAGTCAAAGGTGGATTGTGATATCATAGCATTTATTTTATCCTGTTCGCTACCTTCCATGCGAGACAGATCAGCCAATCCCTTATTAGGAGCAACATCTTTGAGTACTGCAGATGATGAACTATTTGAGCCGTCCCAGTGTTTTTTTGGTTGCTGTGATAAAGGTACTCTAGCAACTAGCAGTGAAGTATTCTTGGGTATTAATGTGTGGTCATCAATATAAACTGTGAACAAAATGACGTGATAATAAAGGCAAACATTTTACAAGCATTACATTTTGAAAGCCTTAGACAAACCATGTTGTTGTCTCTTACCTTCTTTTGTTTGAGCATTTGTTATCTCTAGATCAAAGTCTGATGTCTTCCCGATACGTTTCTGTTGAGATATTGCCGCTTTCAAGTCTCCGACAGAAATATGGAGTCCATCAAATGTTACAGTGTCATAATCCAATGCACTTTTGAATTTATAGTGCACAGACATTTCAGTGTACACGAGTATTCATTTATATATTATTGGGGATGGGATAATACATAGTTTAATCGACCAGTGTCTTAGTTTTCCCAAATGAAATGAGTAAAATAAAAACTAGTTTCAAACAGCACAACTAGGTTGCCTTTAGAGCTTGCTTACTGTATTTTAATTTTGCAATTCGCAAAAACATAGGTACATAAAATAGTCCAGTCCATAGATAGTTATATTGTAATAAGCACTCTAATCAGTTTGTTGAAAAGAAATAAATAAATGAAGTAAATTATTAACGTAGGTAGAGTCATAACGCACGCACCGCCATGTTCTCATTCACAAAAAGAATAAAATAAAATGGCCATGGCTATTTCAATTTAATTTTTTTGTTTAGTTGCCCTTTTTTTATTAGGGAAATCCATTATGGATACTGTTAACTTTATCCCTCAATAAGGTAATATCGGCTACTAAAAAATAAATAAAAGGAACGTATTTATTAATTTACTGCGTTATTTTTCAACCCAAAGTTCACCTTATCAACCACACGTCATTCAGTCCGCCTGTGAAGCTTCAATTCCTCCGTCATCGAAGTTGCCAACAATACTCCGTTGCGGGTTGGGGCGGGGGCGAGAGAAGGGTTATGCCGGACTACCAGCTAAAACCACCACAGTGTTTCTTCTTGATGATGAAAGACCCCTTGTTTGCCAAGACTACGGGTACCCTAATCCTTTCTTAGCTAAGCTCAACTTAAACTTCTGTGGTTAATATATATCTGATATAAAAAAATATCTATCTGTAAAAAATATCATATATATCAATAACATGTTGGAACATGAATGGATCTAGTTTCAAAAACTATAATCATCGAATACAACAATAGTTAGGTTGAATCAAGTCGAGTATACCGTGAGGTGATGTTTAAGAATACGCGGACAAGTCCTATATTATCTAAAGAGTCTAAAGAAGTAATAAACAACTTTAGTTTCCCTGAATCCCCACTTCTTATCCCCCCTTATTTAATCTGCAATGATTCAATTATATTATGAGTCTACATAATAACAACTAACCATTGTTTGAGAACATTATAAACATGTAAATATTTCTAATAGAATATAATCGCACATTCACAGCACATATTTTCCGAATAATAAATAAAAACGTTTTAAATGATGTTATAAGGATGACGAACGACGCGGGGCACCCCGACCTACGCGACAGCGCACTGTGGTCCCGTATCACGAAGGACATAGAGGTCGAAATAAAGTTTATGCCCTGATTATTTTAATTTAAGTTCTTTGGATAATTCTAAAATAGTTTTATGGAATACCATTTTTTTAAATAACTACAGGTTTGCATGAAAAAAAAAAAAAGATATTTGTACAAAAACATGCAGAAAATCTTTTTTTTTTTATTATTTCGTGGAAGTGGGTTCCCTTAGGGATTATAGAGAGCATATATTACTTTACGTTATTTACTAAGACACTTACCTAATATTTCTGCCCGTTTAAAAACGGTAGGCGTTCAAAATATGAAGTAACGCGGTTAACATGGATAAGAATGTTTTTTTTTATGCTCAAATAATCAAATAAATGATTTTGGAGTAATAGGAGCGAAATAATAATAAAAAACTTTCAATTTTTCAACTTTTTCATGTAACCGGTTTGTTATTTCAAGAAATGTATTCTATAAAAGTTGTTTAGAATTATCCAAATACCTTAAATACAAAAAAATCTGGGCAAAAACTGGACTACGACCTTTATGTCCCGGCCTGTCGCCGGCCGCATCTTCTTCGGAAAATTTCTGTCATATGTTTCATAATTCAAAGCGCCGCGCTGGCTGACGGCATGGTATAAAAAAAATTGTAATAAGTACTTTTATGGTTTACGAGGTTTGATTAGTTTGATTGTGTAGCAGACCCTTCAGCCATTATACTCGTACGTAAGGATGTTAATCTTTGGACAGTGTATATCTTCGTATATTCCTAAATAAAGGAGAATATAAACTTTTTGGAATTTAGTCTATGGCTGAAGGTTGTCATATTGTTAACCGGAAGTATCAAGTCAAAATTGATGCTATTTAAATTTGCTAAGTAATAATTTGAAAAGATTACGAAAAACCATACTATTAGGCATAATTTAATTGATATTAATTTTTTAGTTCAATTATTGCTGCATTCAGCGAATATTTTTTTTTAAATAATTTGAAAACAGTTCGTTCATCACTTATTTGGCAAATTGCCATGAACATCCGGTGTGGAACAGACACACGCGGCGTTATTGAGAAAAGAACGCGAATAATATAAAAATTGCTGGGAAAAGGAAGAATATTTATGTAGATTTAGACTGTTTGTTTGTAAAATGTCCAATAACGGTGCTCCGGACTCCTGGGAGAGTCAAGCCGAGGTCAAAGGTGCAAAAGATTCCAATGATATGTCTTCAAAATTTTCCACGTTGAATGTAGATGCAATGGAGTTTGTGCCTACTTTTTCTAAGTCTTCTCCGACTGATGACAGTTCGGAATCTCCTACCTCAACCACACCACAGAAATCTGAAAGTGGATCCTTGAATTCAGCTGAAAGTCCTGTCTTGAACGGTAAGTCAAGTGCCTGTCATTTAATCGGTAACAAAGTTAAAAAGTTTTGTCGCAATATCCTGAACTCTCTCATAATTCATAATTTGATTAACAAAAACTAGCCCTCATAGTAACTTAGAAGTAAATCTTTCCAATACACAAATCAACATAAAAAGTGCTATGACTTTTTCTGAATCCAGTTCAAACGGGTTATGTCTCGACACGCGGCGTGCGATTATACCTGCTTGATATTCCTTAGCAATGTGTTAAAACTTTCTCCAGTTCAATTCCAGTGTATAACGTGCAATAATTGTTTGTTTACTCAATAAATGGCAAAAGGTTAGTATTTTCATGTGACTTCAGCTGTGGACACAACTTTGTTGTGGGTGAGATCACTTTCACTTGAAAATCATACGATTTTTACTTCTAAACATTTTTTACAATCTTGATTGCCTAGTTCTTTCTTGGTACAGATAAAGTAAAAAAAAATCTGGAAATATTTGCGATCATCATTATGTTCTATCCATCATTGTTAGGTTATCCACAAGTGCAAAACAGTCATCATTCAATTAGGGAATCAAAACTTTAAAGACACTTATTAACAAATATATATGTTTTTCTGATAGTCATTGTTTCAGACAACAAAGAAAGTGATGTCAGTTTTAACAGCATTATTTCTCCTGAATATATCTAAAAGCAATTTATAACAGTAGGTACACTACACAGACAAAAAGTTTACAATTTAAAAACCCCAGATAATAGGCTACTGTCAAAGCAAATATAACTAACTATAAAAAAAACTTTATTCATATATTCTTACTGATAAATGATTCAAGAGTTCAGACTGGTAAAGTACATAAAATGTTGACCAAAAGTTTTCAATTTAAAAACCCCAGATAATAGGCTACTGTCAAAGCAAATATACCTATAAAAACAACTTTATTCATATATTCTTACCAATAAATGATTCAAGAGTTCAGACTGTTAAAGTACATAAAAAGTTGAAAAAATTTACTCCATGCATGCAACATAATCCAAAATTAACGAAACCTTTTGTAAATCTAACTTCACTGATAAGTTAATTGTGTATTGGTCTAGAAAATTCAGGAAAATCATATAATATCATGCGATAAGTGACAGGCACGAGGCCTGCCTTCATGCTTCCAAAAGACACTTTCATCTGATTTATTTCTTATATTTAGATTAATTTTCTCAGATTATTACCAAGCAAGCTATAGCATGAAAAGCTTCATAGTAATGATTATGTGTGATTTCCATCAATGGGAATCACACGTATTGTGCTAAGCTAATACTCTGCCTAATACTTCTTGCACATGCTGCTATTGTGAGTTGGCATGTCATTGGCCAGCATGCTTAAACTAAACTGATTAGTTTTGTGCACAAACTAATCAGTCTTGTCATGCACCAAGATGATGTTTTTTTGATGAAAGAGAATACAAATTTGATTTCTATCCCTATTTTCTGGCAGACTAAATAGCGACAGAAATAATTGTAGTCATCTCTATTTCTTTAAAACTATTGTCTTGGTATGTATGCTTAGCTAAGCATTGTAGAGTGGTTATTTTGTAGGTACACCAGTTTTTCATAGAAACCTATACTTAGCTTTTTAAATCTGCCATTTGGCATAATAGTAAATAGAGGATAAACTGAATAGGAGTTTATCCTCTATTTACTATTTCCTATATCCCTCTACCTCTGTGGCGCAGTGGGCGAAGGTCCATCTGAGATCAGAAGATTGCGGGTTAAATTCCTGATGCGGGACAAATGTTTGTACGATGTGCAATTATTTGTCTCAGGGTCTGGGTGTTTTCATGTATAGTATGTATGTATTTACAAAAAATATATATATAAATAGTATATCAGTCATGTAGTTCCCATAACACAAGCTCTGCTTACTTTGGCTAGATGATGCTGCGTGAAAAATATTCAGCATTATTTATTTATTTATTTGTATTGGGTTATCCACCAGAAAAAGTGATGTGAAAAATGTTTTCTTTTGAAATCTACAACTATGGGTTCAAGTATTGACATTTACGCCAACATCATGCATTCCAGATTGCTTATTATTGCACCAGTAGCATGAATAAGATAAACCAAAGACAAAAAGATTATTAAAACTGCTCTCTCATTCTTTGCTGATGTAAATTAGAAAAATAACTAATTTTTCTTTAGACAAAACAGATGTCTTGTTGCTCATGCTAAGCCTGTTGATTTGCCTTATAAAATATTCTGCCATTTGCAGCATCTTAAAAGTTGAATTTCTCTTTGCTTGTAGGTTGTGGCGACGGCGGTGGCGAAAGCAGCGATGGCAGGGCCGCGTCTGCATCGCCCCGGGTGGAGGAACCGCCTCCCATCCCGCCGGCCGCTGGAGGCTCCGCCTCAGGCTCTACCCCCGCTTCCACTCCGGCCTCTCTCCCCGTCTCCAATGACGCCTCGCCCACAGCTGACAGCTGGGATGGTGAAGCAGACGACGCGCTACTCACACCTGAAGACAATACTGAACTGGAAGATGAAGAAGGACTGGATACTGTGGTAAGCTAATATAACCACTAGATTGACTTTGTGATGAGAATTAAAGTGAGTAACAGAGGTAACTATATTGTGAAAAGAGTTTCATGTTTTCTTGTTGTTTCTTTTTAGGAGGATGGCGAAATAAAGAAAATTCCAAAAAAAAAGCCACCAAGAGTTGAAGACACAAGGAGCAAAAAGGAGCATGTAAATGTTGTATTTATTGGACATGTTGGTTAGTAAAACGTTAATTTTTCAAAGATTTAAGGCATGTAAAGTGGTTTGTCAAAAAAATATTGACTTAAAATGTTCTAGATGCGGGTAAATCTACCATTGGTGGACAAATTATGTCTTTGACTGGAATGGTCGACAAAAGAACTTTGGAAAAATACGAAAGAGAAGCAAGAGAAAAATCGAGAGAGTCTTGGTACTTGTCATGGGCTCTCGACACCAACCAAGAAGGTAAGAAGTTTGAATACACTCTTATTTATGTGTGTATGACTTTGTCAACTATCATGAATAAAACTAAGGAACTCACTCTTAATGTCATAATCACAAGATCTAGGTATATGATCCACTAGGTAAGATTCCTCTTTTGATTAAACTATGATACAACTTCAATCAGGCTGTTAAACTTAATAAAATGTTTTTTTTGGTGGAATATTTTTTCCCTGAATGTACAATACATTGATCACAAATGTGAAAAATGCATCAATTTTTTATTGGTTCTAGTTTGTTAAACTATGAGTTTACTTCAGTGATTCATCAGCTTTTTGAATAATACTGAGTCATCATATTACTTACTATGATTTATTCTGTGCCAGTGTACTGTAACAAACAACACAATATGAGTATTATTTTATCTGCAAAACCATAATGCTTTGGGATGATGATGAAACTATGAATGTACCAAGGGATGGAAGTTTTCAACTATCTTAAAGATGGCCCTTTTTTTGACTTACTTTAATTCAATTACAGAACGAGACAAAGGAAAAACTGTAGAAGTAGGAAGAGCATATTTTGAGACTGAGAAGAAGCACTTCACAATCCTCGACGCCCCCGGGCACAAGAGTTTTGTACCGAACATGATTGGAGGCGCCGCGCAAGCCGATCTTGCTGTCCTGGTGGGTTTCTTTTTCCTGACTGCTGAAGAAGGGTTACGTTTTTCGTATGTATCCATGCAATTGGTGTGTATAAATTGTCTGGTGTTTTTTCCCTGGCTGCTGAAGAAGGGTAATGTTTTTTGTGCGTATATAATGTATTGGTGTGTGAAGTCGTATTTTTATAAGCTTGGATCTCAGTAAACAAGGTATGTTGTACGCGTCAAAGTGACTTCAGTCAAGGAACTTCAGTCCAAAATATATTTTTGTTACATTTTCAATGAATACTGTCAAATAACCAAGATTAGACGATTCAATTTCAAATTTGCTTTAGAATACAGGACTGCTAGCAGGCGTTAATGCTAACTTTCTGTTGGCGTTAACGCCTGCTGAAATATTAAATTGTATGGAAATGACATTATCTGTTGAAATGTCATGTGACTACTAGTTTTTCCTTGACAAATTTGTGTTAGCATGAAAGGAAAACTAAGCGTGCGATATTTGTCTAGACTCAAAAGTCCAAAAGGTATACCTCTGAACCTTCACATTATGAAGTGTCAAATTAAATATAGCTCCTCCCAGCCTTAAGTCTCTGCCTACCCCTCTGGGTATATGTGAGACAATTCACATATACCCGGAGGGGTAGGCAGAAACTACCTTTGAACCTTCACATTATGCGGAGTCAAATTAAATATAGCTCCTCCCAGCCTTAAGTCTCTGCCTACCCCTCTGGGTATATGTGAGACAATTCACATATACCTGGAGGGGTAGGCAGAAACTACAAACCACTTGCTACAATCCTGACATAACCTCTTGCTTTATTCACTATCATTACATTATTCATATATGCTCGCTGGTTTAGGGTAATCTTGACCTGACCTTTCTCCAGAACGTCAATCACCTTTCATCCATCCTTTCTACATGCACAAATCACCAAAGCATACCTTTCTCTATTCGTGCCACTACATCTTCTTTCACTCCACAACACTCTCATATAATACTGTTCCTCAATCTATCTCTCAAAGTAAAACCACTCATACTTCTCAAAACTCTCATTTCAACTTCATTTATTCTGCTTTCGTGCTTCTTCTGCCATACCCAACTTCCACTGGCATACATAATGTAACTACCACTCCTCAATGCACTGCCAGTCGTGCCTTCTTGGACACATTGCAATGTCTGCTTATAAAGGAATGAAGTGCCCCATTCAAGTTGCATGCATTATAGTTACCATCTCCTTCAACTCATTCGCCGACGACGCAATTATTACCTGATCATCAGCATAGAGAAGACATTTTTGTCTCATGCTGTATTTTTTTTTATCCTAACCAGACTGCTACAGATTTTGTAAGAATTCTCTTAATCAGGTCATTTAAAAGTGGTATAAATATTTAAAATTCCCATGACAATGCAGTCATGGGCTTTAAAATTTACTGCTTTGCAAATGCATCTTACACTCTTCTAAATATGTTAAAAGGTCATATCCGCGCGTAAAGGTGAATTCGAAACCGGTTTCGACAGAGGGGGGCAGACCAGAGAGCATGCAATGTTGGCGAAAACTGCTGGAGTTAAGCATTTAGTGGCATTAGTAAACAAAATGGACGACCCTACTGTGAACTGGGATGAGAAGAGGTAAGAGAGAGCACTTATATTCATATCGCTTTTATCAAGGCGTTAGCGTTGTTAGCACTGGCGGGCGTACTACTTGCTTGTACTAATATTCTTAGCCTCCAAGTCTACATTGGATGCACCATCATCCTGCTCATATATGACTACATATTGTCTAAAAAATATTTATGTTTGCGTTTAATATACAATGAAATTAAATATTGGCAAGGGTAAAATGCAAAGGTACTTATATCGTAAATAACACAAAGACAATTTTTTTTTTTAATATTTAAACTGCATATTTTTATTTAAATGTGTTAGCACAAAGCTTTTGCATAATTATAATGCCCAATAAGAAAACATCAACAGTCACATACTAGGAATCTCTATGTTAACGAATTTCCGCATACAAAACAAACACCGTAGCAAATTGATGATGTCATGTTATAATTTAACGATCACAATTTCGTGTTATCAATCAAAATTTTTAATGTCAGTGGCTGTTCTGTTTACATGAATGTTGATAAAAAACATATTAGCTCTACATGAAAGTATGTGTTTTAAAAACTTTTGTTAATTACAAATTTCAGATATAATGAATGCCGCGACAAAATCCTGCCTTATCTTAAGAAACTGGGCTTCAATCCAGCAAAGGACTTATCCTTCTTACCTGTATCTGGGCAAACTGGACAAGGACTATTGGAAAAAGTGAGCTTTTAAAACACTAGCTGTGCCACGGCCGCCCTCGGCCCCGACACTCCGCGTCACATTACTTCATTTTTTCGGCTCCTAAGGGTCGTGATGTTAAATATCCTAAAACCTTCCTCAAGAATTGGGCTAAATGCAGTCTGGTAGTTCCAGACATTAGCACATCCAAACAAACTCTACAGCTTTATTAATAGATAAATGCATGTTTATTGAGAATAGATTATAGTTCTCCAATTAATGAGAAAAAAATAAGCGTTATCGCCTACACAATTGTTACTATGTTATTTTTTTAGGAACTTTCAAGATTTTAAAATAGATAGATAGATTTTTTAGATGTCAGTTCTATTCATTGTGCAATTTCACAATGCCTCGCATGTTTGAGAAAAGTCAATTTCCAACCATTATTTTTTTTTTACTTTCTCTTTTACAGGTATCTGAGGACCTATGCACATGGTACAGAGGACCCTCTTTTATCCAGCTCATTGACGAGTTACCATCCCTCAACAGAAAGATGGATGGTCCTTTCATAATGCCAGTGGTGGATAAGTACAAGGACATGGGCACTGTGGTCATGGGGAAGGTCGAGGCGGGGACTACGCGCAAAACTAGCACTCTTCTACTTATGCCTAATAGGGTAAGGAAGTTAACCTCATTAGAGCATGCTAAAGTAATCTGTCAATAACTATTAAGTTCAGCGAGTAGTGTTTTGTGGTAACACGGCGTAAGGCGCATGTCATGCGATCTGAATCTCAATTCAGAGTTTCTTTTATAACCTCCAAATTGGCTTATAGCATAGTCGTCGACCCTATCTAGCGAGTACCAGGTATGGATTATACATGAGGTGAAAGAGGACCAACAACAAACTAATGCTGCCAGGGTGCACCTTGGCAGGATTTTTTTAAACACTTGACTGTAGTTTATCTAGCAGGCTAGGCAGAAAGGCGCAGCAGCAACCTTGATTTTTGCACAAACAGACCCGAGCGTGTGAATACATGCGCTTCTTGTTTAACGCAGAGGACGGACTTAAGTTGTAGTTTTTTCATCTTCTACTAGCATCGCCTACGGCTTCGCCCGCGTGGTACTTGGATAAAAAGTAATGTTCGAAAGAAACGCATTCACTAAGTTGCAAAATTGGTCTCCACAATAAGCCTTTTTATTTTAACGGGATAATATATGGCCTATGTCCATGTTGAAGGTTTTTTAATCAGATGAGTTGTTTCTTAGTTTACCCCCTACATACTAACTTGCCAACTTTACCTCTATAGTCTAGAAATATATTTTCAAAAAAATATTATTTTTTAATTTGCCAGGTAACAGTTACTGTGGACCAACTGTGGTCAGATGACATCGAAGTCACTTCTATTGGACCAGGTGAAAATGTGAAAGTGAAAGTGAAGGGAATAGAAGAGGAAGATGTTTCGCCTGGCTTCGTCCTGTGCGACAGTATCAACCCCATTACTACTGGAAGAGTAAGTAATGTACCATGATATGATAAAACTAAGCCTTTGAATTTAGTAGGTGTTTTGTCTATACAATATATATCAGCTAGATTTTTTTAACAGTTACCTTGACAGACAAGCATATTGCCCGCCAATTACACAAACATAAAATACAGCACAACTAAAAACCAAGGGTAACAATACCAACAACAAAAAATAATCATCTAATGAGGATCCAAACTAATAATGTAGGGGCGAAAGTGACTCTCTGTAGTTACGTTTTCATGTCTAAATCGCTAGATGGCACCTTCGAGAAGCACATACTTTTTGTCGCGAAAATAAAACTTGAAGGCGATGAAAGTATGTATGGGGTATAATCATTTCTCAAATTAGGGATAAAAAAAACTCATCATATCTATACTTTTGGTATGAAATAAAGAATGTTTCTGTGTTGTTGTCCAATCAAGGTAAAATAGGGGTATGTTTTTTTATTTTGTTTTTTTCTTACATTCCTTTGTAAAGATATTTACACTAACTGCTGACAGATTTTGCCAGAGAGAAAGCTTGCATCATGTTAATATTATGTAGGTACTTCAGAGGTGACGACCTCTGTGGCGCCTGAGACGCAGAAGGTAGTTCGTTTCGAAATGTAGATCAACATAGCTATACTGATATCTATATCAGGATTGTTAGTCCAATCGAGACCTAGATGTTTTGCGATCTAGGCTTACTGACTACCTAGACATATAGTTATGCAAACCAAAAGGTATGGCCCGGTTTTATCGCCAGTCACTAGGGGCGCAGCAATATACGATGAAAAACACCAATGATTTTAAAATTTTATAAATATTTACTTGTTTCAGGTATTTGACGCTCAAGTGGTGATTTTGGAACACAAATCTATAATTTGCGCCGGCTACTCTGCCGTTATGCACATACATTGCGCCGCCGAGGAGGTCACAGTCCGGGTACTGTATACTTTAGACATTTGTAGCAACCCCCTAATTACACTAGCATGAGATCATGAGATTACGGCTATGAGATCGAGGCAATGATGTAATTTTTTTTGTCAGGTTTTTTTAAATTTCTCATACTTGTAAATGTTAATATTTAGGTTGAACAGTGTAGAATATTTAATATTTTTTTTAAATTGTGAGCCAGAATTAAATCTGTATTCATTTACTATGCAGGTCATTTTGTACTGCACAATCAATTGGTTAGATCATAATCATAACTCAGGTTAAAATTCTAACCTTGTTTCACACAAGTGAGCTCTAGCCTGCTTAAATAGATTTTTCTATATTACTATCATGTTATTATAATGCTTGTTGTATATTTGGACAAAAAAGTTTGATAATAAAATTAAAATTGTAGAATCATTGACACCAAAAGAAGAAGAATTAAATTAAACCTAATTCTGCAGTTTAATAATTGCATGTACTTTTTATATGTTGTCAGACATTCTGTAGAATTCGGACCATGCCAAGTGTAGGTATCATAATAGCAGGAGTTTCTCCTCTCTAACTGGAAAATTTATATTTTACAATTTCTGAATAGACTACATACATAACATATGGGTTGGGATTCAAAGATATCTGTAAATTATTAGTGTTGTGGTAATATGGTACTCACAGTTTGTGTTACCCACAATACAGGGTTTTGTACAGATAAGTATGTTGCTGTTGGGTGTTATTATTTATTTAGTTTAGATTGCAGTATTTCGGAAACCTAAGTGGAGGTAAGATGTTTTATCTTGTTAGGCTAAAATAGGATGAATAGTAATTCATTCCTTCAATAATAAAAATACTACTAAACCACCAGTATTCTTTATTGAACACACATAGAATACAGACAAAAAAACTTACATATAGATAGGACATGTACAAAGGCGAGCTTAACCTTAATAAAGAGTTTTCTTAAAACAAACCTTTGAGGATAGGGACAGCTGATAAATAATGGTGGTATTATACAGTACCATACTGAAGCATCTATAGTACATGTTATATGCTTATTGGTGGTTTGTAGGAGTAATGAAAGAATTTTACTTTTGGTTTAGTTCATTTCACTTGGAACATGTTGTAAAATTAACCTCAAATTTAACATATTGTGTTAATTTTCGCAGGCACTTATCTGTTTGGTGGACAAGAAAACCGGCGAGAAATCAAAAACCAGACCACGTTTTGTGAAACAGGACCAAGTTGCCATCATGAGGATAGAGTGTGCAGGGATCATATGCTTAACTCCATTCAAAAGCTTTGCTCAGATGGGCAGATTCACATTAAGAGATGAAAGTGAGTATATTTTTATTACATTCTCTACTTTGACTACCTCTGTGGCGCAGTGGGGGGAAGACCCGCCTGAGACGCAGAAGGTTGCGGGATCAATTCCCGCCGCGGCACAAATGTTTGTATGATTTGCAAATATTTAGGTATAGCTGGTTTCTATGTGTCTTTACGAAAAAAAATATATAAGTAGTATATCAGTCATGTAGTTCCCATAACACAAGCTCTACTTACTTTTGGGCTAAATGCTGTGTTAAAATGTCCAGCATTATTATTATTTATTTGATGCCCATGAATTAAGATTCTTAGTACACTGCAAGTAAAAGAAGATATGTCTTCTTCAGTGGTCAGCCAGCAATGAAACCATTATGATTACAGCTATGTACATATATTCAACAATTTTATTTTTTGTTTCAGATAAAACCATTGCAATTGGAAAAGTCCTTAAAGTGATTGAGTAAATTGGCACTAGGATTGTAAATTAGCTAGGATAGGCCTTTTCCATATTATATCAACAGAGAACGCGTGTAATCCTGGTTTTTGGGATGTGTATCCTGTGAGAGCCCAGATATATTGCTTTATCGTGTAATTTCCACTTAACCCCTCATTTTTCGTTTGTCTAATAGAAAGCTAGGTCTCATATCCTTACACGATAAATCATTTTATTAAATAGATAATTGTATATTATTGAATATACGACAGGCTTAAGCGTTATTGTATGTAGAAATCTACATGATACTCATTTCAGGATTCATTTTGTTGAATAGAGACTATATTTATATTGTACGGAAGTAATTGCCGTACTGAGTCATTGTTAAACATTTTATTATATAAAAATGCCTTGAGTAAATGCCAAGCGAGAGTATTGCGTAGAGTTCTAATAAAAGCGCCCAGATCTATTTTTTCACATAAATAATAATTTACATTGATTTGCGCAAAAATGTTAATTTTCAAAAGTGTTGTGGTTTTGATGGACGAGGCTCTCGTGTAATGTTAGTGCGGTCATCCATTCAATGCAGTTTGCAGAGTAGCATCGCTGTCGGCGTCGCGTCGGTAAGGTACTTTAAAGGTGACTAGCCTAGTCGATACAAGGTGGTCATTATAACAGATATTTATTTTAGGAAATATAATGTTTTCACATATGGTTGATTATATTGTACTGTTTTCTTAGTTCAAAGTGGAAATTGTTTTATTCTAATTTGTTCAATTAGAATACAATATTTTATGTAATAATCAAGTTTCCGTTATGACAGCATTATTTAAATTACTTTGTAGTGGGTCACATTATATTATGTTTTAATGTTCATTGTTTACATAAATAGTCTGCAAGTTTTTTAACAAATGATGTTAATGCGTGTTTACTAACTTATGGCTTTTGACCGTATGCAACCGAACACCCGAGCATCTTATGTATTAACTTTTTTCAATATAACGTTATTTTGTACAATAAAGCAGTGTATCCTTTGAGACGCGCAGCACTCTACAGTCGC
Organism: Perizoma affinitatum; assembly: GCA_961405105.1. Taxonomy (NCBI): domain Eukaryota; kingdom Metazoa; phylum Arthropoda; class Insecta; order Lepidoptera; family Geometridae; genus Perizoma; species Perizoma affinitatum. The sequence goes on from OY560199.1 coordinate 7,013,460, forward strand.
GGAACACCAATCATTCATGCTTAGATATAATGAGAGTACTTATACTTATGGAAAGTTATGTAAAAGTGGTTCACAACAAGGAAGTTGATTTCAAACAGCAGTGGCTTAGTTTTGGTATATTGTATATTATGAATTTATAAATTTTCAGCTTTTTTGAAATATAATCGAGTTTACATAGTTTGGTATATTATTCTTTATTTAGGCTTTCTGCTAAAATAAGGAAATAAATATAGACCACCTAAAATTTATAATAATTTCGAGATTAAAGATCATAAGAAATTAAAGTAAAACCCTAACAAATATTAGGTAAATGTATGATGATTAAAAACCACTGGATGCAGGACGGAATCAAAATTGGTTTGGCTTGAATCCGACTAGACCTACGTTGATAGGGTTCACTAGTGTACGTACGCAACCCTCGTCCTTATGATAGGATCAAGTCAGGGTTCCATCCTGCTCTCCAGCACATGGGACAAAGGCTCTCATTGCCCTCCTCACCTGGCACCACCTAGCGAATCAAGATCGAATCCGAATGGCCTACAGCACTAAGAATACACTGCAGCAAAAAAAGATAAAACTCGCTATTTTTTGTAGGTATTAGAGCCCATTTTCGTGTACTTATTTGTGCCCGGAATTTTAAAGATAAACTCAAATTTGTGCCCCAAGGCAATTGCGATCAAGTCGTTCTGCGACCGACCCTTATGGGTTACTTTACACCTTTACATCTACTTTTGAAAATACCAAGCAACGCTACGACACCGGGTCGTAGCTGCTTAGAAATACCTATCTACCTCATATTATCTTTTTTTTTTTGGAAGTTGGTGGATGAAAGTTGCCGAAGACCGTTTGTGGACCATGGGTACCTAGTATCCGAATTCCTACTAATATTATAAATGCGAAAGTTTGTTGTGTGTGTGAATGAGTGTTACCACCTATCTCCGTAAACGATTTTGATAAATTTTGAATGTAGATAGTTTAGGTTCTGGAATAACACAGGCTTATTTTCGAAAATCAACTATGGTTTAAACAGGGTGGTAAAGCTTCTATTAAAAAAATATTCCTTGGTTCGATTCGCAAACTCTGTTTAAATAAACTATAAAGTGATGAATTACGTATTTTTTATTTCTACAAAACTACCCATGAAGTTCTGAAATTTGTATGATTCCCTGGTTCGATTCATTCAAAAGTTGGTGAAAATAAACTTTAACCTTAAGGTAGTATTGATTTTTTTTATTCACTCAACATGGTAAAAATAAAGAATAAAGCTAACGACAGAGTACCTTTTGTCTGTTCATCAAGACAATAAATGACCGTCCTATCAAAACTTTCGCGATCAGTATGAAAGATCAATCGCGCAGTCAATTTACTATATAAAAACGAAAGTTACACGCTACTTTTATCAAAATTCCACGCGAGCGAAGCCGCTGGCAAAAGCTAGTTGTATTATAATAACTGACCATGGGGAAGGCAATGCAATTGAGTACTAAATGTTGGAATATTAAACAATATAAAGATGTTGCAGCGTAGGTATTAGCTGCTTAAAACAAAATCAAATCACAAGACCGTTTACTTCTTGGAAGATCATTGACATATTGAGATATTTTACTTTCAGACCCTCCGCAAACAACAGACTTTCTATCGGCCGATACTTTAGTCGGGTAGTAGTTTGAAGGCATTATCGGCCGATACCGAATCGTTATAATGCTTCATACTGATTATGAACACGACTAAACTCGGCGTATAGAAAGTCTGCGGGAGGTATAACAGAGACCGCGGATGGGCTATATCTATATATCTCGCCTAAAGTAATGTCTTTATGAAAACATACAGCGTGAGAGTCGAGTCTGATATTGCCACATTGTGGCCTATCTGGCTCCTACTCAAATAAGGCGATGACGACGTGTGCAGCAAGACGATGTAGCACCACCGCGTAAGAAGTGCTGGTGGGATCATCCGGGCACTAAGAACATGCCTTGGTCTAAGGAAGGTTACAACTTGGATGACTCAATTGAGTAGTCGGGTATATTGGCGAGAAGCCGCTATATAGCTGCAACTATCGAACTGTCCTTGTAATTTTCTATAGACTTGAGCTTGGTGCCTCGGTAGAGGTCGGAGTCCCGTTTGTAGAACGCACGGCTATTTATGGAGCGCCACTCGGCACAGGTTGAGTATTTATGTTAATGTTGTAAATAAACAGGGTGTAAAATGAACAATTACCAAGCCCAAATCTACGTATATTGTTCACCTTAACGGTAACATTTAGGGAAAATAATTATTGGAAACCACTTTTATTTTTAAGCATCATAAATTCTGTTTTTTATAACGCGTACGCTGACCGCGCATTTGTTGTTGTTGTATGCGTTTGAGTTAGATATTAATTGCAATTCTGCAACTTTAAATGCGTAATTTGTTAGGTTTAATGTTTGTTTGGACCAAAGTTTAATAATAACAGTTAGAATTCAATTTAATAAAGAACTAAAAAAACATTAAGAATTTCAATATCTTATACTCTTTACGGCTTTCGGATTGGAGATATTTTGATATTAATATATTTAGTTATATAATAATTATTAACGTATATTGAATTTTTTAAATCTTTGGCGATTATTATAAAATTGGAAATTCGGCTAATTACTACTTACTTTAATTCGATTGTCGTATCGTAGCTAATTTAGAACCTATGCATTATGAGCACCGAGTTTTAATGTAGACCGGTGTATATTAGTGCAGTTTTAAACTTAATTTTAAAGTAAATATGTAGGTACCTACCTATATTGGGATCCCTAGTTTCTGATAAAGCGCAACTATGCAAACAGCCAAGGTGTGATGGCACGCAACAGTATTGATGGTAATGGCATTATGGTTCCTTCATACAGTACTTTAAGAAAAAACTTTTTTCGTGTCGGTCACGCCTGTTTAGAAAAACTATTTTATACACACGTAAATGGGAAAATTATTCCCGTTGTCCCCCGATGGGGCAGACCATAGGGGCTCAACAGGAATAACTGGTTAAAAGGGATATGCAAGAAATAAAATTAATAGTCATAAACTAACATTGTTTATCAGGCAAAATGTACTTATGTGCATGATTAGGTTACAGCTCACAGTTATTCAAATAGGTACAGAATAAAGTAAGATCAAGGACGTAAATCCATCCAATAGCAACAAAATAGATAGGTAAATTTACACAAGCCTGCTCCATCCAAAAATATTTACATTTGTCTAATTCCATTACTGGAATGTTATTTGAGTTTGTGAGTTATCATCATAATAACTAAAAGTAGGCAATAATTTGATATAAATAGTACCTATTGTAGCAGATATAAAATATAATTGTACAGTATGTACACCTTTCAAAATAATTAAAATCTCATTAGCACTACAAAAGTGCATAATTCTTTTCCAGTGACACCACGCTACTCCATTGAACATTCATATCAGTTTTATCAGTCTCAATATTTTATTATTAAGTAACTACAGTAGCTAAAATTTGGCCATAGAAGATACCTATTAATCCTGTAGCTTGATGTCAGTTTTTGTTATATTTTGATTCATTTGATCATTCTCATACTCAACAAAATCATCAAAGAGGCTGGGCCAGGCTTCCGTGTCATCATAGCTACTGAGATCATCACCCACAAACTCACAAAAATTTAAAAACATATACCATGTGTCCTTAGGGATTCCTCTGATATGGGGATTCCTTTCTAAGTATAGGAGCCACCTTTCTAAAATAGGAGGCTCATTACTAGTGAACACTAAACGCCACAGCACAATGGCTATATCTGTTGGTAATATTCTTTGTCCAGTGCTAACATCCAGGCCAAATTTAAAAGTAAACCTGTACAAATCTTTAAAATGCTCGCTTTCTCTATTTATATTACTGACAATTTCATTGAGCTTCAGCTGTACACTTTTGATTGAATCTGTTTTCATGTCTTTCAGTCCTTGTACAAACTCTGTTTTTGTGAATCGACACATTTGACTAGCATTTAATTTCCATGCAAGAACTAAAACTTTAAAATCATCTGGGTTCACCTGTAAATCATTACATAGGTTTTCAATGCCTTCAGCTAATATAACTTCTTCTAGGGAGTCCTTGTACTGGTCAAATAGTTGGTTGATTTTTGTTTCTGATACTCGAGGTTCACTCGATCCCAAAGAAGACATTGTTCGTGGTATAGATGGCAACTTCTGGTAAAATAGTTTGGGTGTCTTCTCTACAATAGTTGCTTTGGGTACATTTACTTCCGTGGTTTGCTCCCCAAATGTATTCAATGTATTGGCATTTTGTAATGAGGAAGTACTTTTAAGGGTGTTCAAACTGTTTACATTGTTGTGAAGTAAAGGTACTTCTTGGGGATAAACCGACACAACAGCAGCAATATTTGTCAACTCTGTAAAAACAATATAATTTGGTGTCATTTTTATCCTCATTCAAATAAAGTTAAGATAAACATTTAATTGCAAGCTTACCATCTTTATCCCTGTGGGGAGATTCTGTAACATCACCGTTAGATTTATCTTTAAAACAACTCATACAATGGCCCATTGGATAAAACTTTTTGTTATATTCAAAGACATAAAATAAGATTTCTGTGCAAGATGTAGATTTGATATTTTTTCATCAAAAATGCACATAATGATATAAAACACTCTTTTGTACTTTTTATGCAGTATTTTTGAAGAGATCCCTGAAAGAAGAAACAATTATGTGAAAAAATTAAAATGTTTCTACCAAAATCTGAATCCATTTAGTTTACGCATCAATCAATAACTCACATCTGTAAAAATATTGTCAGACGATAACTATATTAATTTGTGGTAGAGAGCTGGAGTTTCCAATTTAATGAGCATGATCTCGAACCGTAATAAAAAAACAGCCTTTCTAAGTAAAATAAATATTATTTACAATTCTGCAGACAGAAAGCAAACAGACAGCCACAGCACATCTGTCTGTATGAATGAAGTGACACTGACACTACTGGTTAAGTTGACTTTTAACATGACAGTATCATTGCCACTCGACCAAACTGATTCACTGCAAAAAGGAGGATTCCTCTTGTTTTCGAAGACGGTCTTTATCAATTTGGTGACGTCTTGTAGTTGTGGGCAATTCATCAAAAATAATGATATTTGTTTAACCACCAACGCAAGTATGTATATTCATATCCAAAAAGGCTCCGTTAAATTTAACTCCACATTTTCAAGACGTTCCTCTTTCCATCTTATCGAGCATTAGTATACTGCGTGTCGAAATTTCTAACGAGGTCCAGTATAGGAAGCACCTCGAAGCGAATGAATAGATAATTTCGAAAAAACCCAAAAAAGTAGTCCTCAACCGTGCTAAATAGTATTACACAACAACTCGCTAATAAGGTTATAAACAGCTTGTGACACCGAAACAAAGCTTATCCACACATGATTGATACGTGGCTCTCTCGTACAACTCTCTTTACGACATCCTTTCTTCCTCGTACACGTAAACTGTAGAATGACCTGCCTCTAAAGGGATTCCGTATAATATAACCCGCTTCAAGAAATTGTAAGAGTCCCTCAAAACAGGCAACATATGAAGGCGATGGCACAGATATTACAATACCTAAGTGGTTTGTGTACTAACTAATCCTACCCAAAATAAAGCCCATTCCACTGTATTCTGATTAAATTTAAGAGGTCGCCTCTTAAATTGCTGTAATGTTACAGCAGTCGTAAATTGCTCAAATATATGTTTTTAAGATTTCTCGTAAACCAAAGAGATTAAAGTAGTGAAAAAGCTACTAAAATGGATAAAATAAGGAATAAGTATATCAGGGGAAGTTTGAAAGTAGCACCCGTGACGGAAAAGTTGAGGAGTAATAGGTTAGCATGGTATGGGCACGTCATTAGGAGGGAAGAATGTCACATTACGAGAAGAGTGTTAAATATGAATGTGGATGGAAATATAAGCAGAGGTAGGCCAAAAAAACGATGGATGGATTGTGTGAAGGATGACATGGTTAAGAAAGGAGTGAGTACTGAGATGACGGCTGATAGAAGAGAGTGGAAGAAGAAAATATTTTGTTCTGACCTCACGTAATTTGGGATATGGACAAGAAGATGATCACACACACGACGCTGTGGGCAGCCACAGCGTCGTGTGTGTGACGCTGGCGCCGACAACATTCGCAACACACATCTCAATGCAATCGCCCTCTACATTAACGGCTGCCTGATAGCCATTGTATTTTCGAAACTTGCAGGAGGGGGTAGTGGTTGCATGGTGGGATCGTATAGAGGTGTTTCACGACGCTATTAAATCTTTACTCTCTTTTTCCGCGTGCTCAACCAACATCTATCAATCAACTTTTAGTAAAATTATACTGAAAAAAATTTACTTTACTTTTTAAACTAAAAGTTTTTTATCTAGTTTAGGTAACTTTTGACAAGACCCGCCTGGCAACACTAGTTCTGTTTTGATTTCAATTTTAAAACGGACAAAATAACGAAACTTTATTCTCTTCTATTTTTCGTCATAAATATAAGGAAAATGAGTTTATTTGAAGATAATTGGGATTATAACATTGATCTAAATAATTTGGATAAGTTAGCCTTCGGTGAATTCGAGGCATCTATCTGTAGTTTCAAGGAAATCTTACTAGTACAACTGGAAGACGGCTTCAGAGTACAAAAGTTTGTGTACAATGGTAAAGTAGCTCAAAATCACGACGACGAATTGAAAGATTTAGTTGAGAAAAATAGGATATTACGCAATGAGATCGAGTCAAGGTTGGAAGAGCTTTCACAACAACAACAACAGTATGAAAATTACAAGAAAGGTAAGTTTACAAAGAAGTTCTTTGGAGAAGCAGAGTAGGCATCATAGTCCAAAATCTTTGGATTACAGGTATTTAAAGTTCCTACATAATAATTGTTATCTGTATTATTTTTCCGTAGACCAAAAACTCATATCTCAAGAAATAAAAGAGACACATGAAGCATTTTTGATGGCAAAGAAGTACTATAAAAAGTTTTTGAAGATGTATCATACCATTGAATCCAGGAATGGCGAAACACAAACAATCTTCATACAATTCTTTACTGAGTCTAAGAGGGATTCAGAAAACTATTCTGTTCGTTTGCTCAGGAACACCAAGACTGGGCATTATCAATGTAAGTAATGAGAAATAACCTTAAGACTTTAGAGTGGGTTACAGACTTAACGGAACAACACCTTGTTTTTCCTTGAAAAAAACATTATTTTGGCAGTTTTTCACAAAGAAATCCATTTTTTTTAAGTCAAATGTACTCCGTTACCTATGTACTTGAAGTATTTGAGTGGCAGTTGACTCACTTCAGACAAAACCTCAGAAGTCACTGAAACTCAACAAAGTTATAGGTTTGATTAAATGCTGTTTGAATACTAGTAACAATATTTTATCACAACTTAAGGATGATTAGAAAATGACAGCTTAAAACATCATCTCTTACCAACCCTACACTCTCATACCTTGAGTAGTAGCATTTCAGTATTTGGCCATCAGTGACTTCATGAAAAGTTTTTTTTTACAATAGTTAGAGAACTTCTGAAATTTATTATCTTTTCTACTTTTTTTTCAGTGATAAATACAACACCCAAGCTCTCCAACTGGAAGGAGTTGCAAAAAAAATTGCAAGAAATAAATGATGTACCTGGGGCCCTATGTTCAATACGACATGCCTTTATTGCCTTAAAATCTAACAAAAAATAATATTTGCCCTAAAATACTGTTTTTTTTTTTAAGATTTCTGTCTTCATTCTAAGTATATATATTAAATCAGTAAAGTAGTGCTGGTAAAAATGCTAAATAATATGCAATATTGTGTAATAGAATGTATATTTATAACCATAAAAAATACATGATTTACAAAACTAGGTACTGTAACAACAATTCCTTAGCTGAGGTTTGGAGGCACTTAATACTAGTAGACAAAAATGCCTTTTGTGCTCATCACAACAGGCAATTATAGAGCTTGAAAGCACAAGATAGTCAACAAACAATATTTTTATTTGGATTATCATAAATAGGTACATAGATCACATTTGCAGTTGAAATATTATTATATTATTTATGCATACTTATGAAGATTTTAAACAGTTGTTGAGCTAAACAGTGGTTTGTTTTCTTTTGTTGAATTTGAAATGATACAAATCAGAAAGAGACAAAACAATGTTTAGATAATCAATGGTTTAACAATCTTGTGAAAATTATGAAAACAGGACTTCTGTACCTACTAATAAATGCTATTTTATGTCACTGATAAGTCAAATTGTGTATTAAATATAATAATCAAAGGCATGTTCCGCATATATTGGTTTTGTTTCTAGGTGTTATAATACCATGGTACTCATAGTTCCCTAGTGTGGTAGGATTATGTATATGACTGTTGGGGGTCAATTATAATTATCATTAATATACATATAAGTAAGACAAAATGTTAAAAATGTTAATTAATAATTTATTTAATAAATATCCAAAACTATAACAAGCAAATGTTATTGCCATCACATCATTTTGGTCACAGAAATAAGTACTTAATAAAGGAATGAAATTACTTAATGATAAACTAAACAATGTATGTATTGATAGAACAGAAATACTCTACATACAGATAAATAATAAGCATATAAATAATACTCAATAAAGTGAAGCAGATCACATCACTGTCTCAGTTATTCAGTTATTTGAGAAAGCCCTTCCAGACAATCTACATACAATTTCATCATAAATAAATCAATATTATTTTGTTTATTCATTGTAAAAACGGGTTTTTTCACGTACCGCACTATCGGTGAAGGCACCGACTAAGTTTCGACTCATTCCGAGAGTCTTCATCAGGGTGAGTGTTCTCGACGCTCTCCCTCCGCGTTGTAGTAACTGCTGGTGGTGGTGGTGCTACATCGTCTTCGCTGCTACTCACGTCCCGTGAAAAAATCCGTTTTTACAATGAATAATCAAATTCACGATAGTTTTTGGAATAAAAATATTTTGTTTGTTAAAATCTTTTAATTTAGAAATTATTCATACATTATTCAATAAGTTTGAGTATTAAAATAAGTTATATATTTAGAGCTAAAAACGGTATTGATGTCAATGCTCTATTAGGTACCTTACCTAATAATTTAGGTATACTAGCAGCATAACTTTTGATTGGGCCTATTTTGGCTGCCAATGCTTCATCCACAAACCATCCTCTATTCTATATGATACCATTATATGGTATGGCCTGGTACCTGGATATCGAAAATCAACTGCATTTTGTTTGCGTTAATAGTTATGTATAATATTTGAAAGTTGCCAAAAGCTGCAGTATCAGATTAGTTGCTTGATATGCTTTAACTTTCTATACACCAGTCATATCTTCTAAAACTGAAAACATTCGCTAAAAAAATAACAATGTATCTCTGCCTCCCTGTACAAGGAAACACAACACTATTTGTCAGGACAACCTGTAATTAACTAAAACCTTAAGTTATTAACATAATACTTGTGTTAATTTAAAATTAATTACATTAATCACAACAAATAAATATCGTAAAATAAATAGTAATTGTGTTAGCAATAAAATTTACAGAATTAATAACTAAATAGCTCGCTTTTTACGGGGTACATTTATATGGGGTATGTTTGGTACCCATAGATATTATTATTATAGTAACGATCGGTTTATATAATTTTGTGTAGATACAATTAGCTTCGTTGAGGCTTTTAAGGAAAAGTTTTCGGTAAAACGACTGCGAGATAAAATTGTCAATACAGATATCAGTTTGGTAGGCGACAGAATGATAGAACTTATATTTTAACTGTAAGTACCAAGGTACTTATTGATCACCTACCTCAAATGACTTCTTTTTAAAAGAAAGAATGTGAATTATAATGAAGTAGTAAGGTATTTTATCAACCCCCGTGGGATTAGAACCCCTGACCTCGCGTTTGGTACAACCCATTATAAAATCTTAGATGTCCGACAAGTGTGGGTTAAAGATTAAATTAAAAACAAAATGAGGATAGATTAGTATTTTTTTCCGTAGAATTTCCAAAAATATATTTTTACTCAAACTAAGTACAAAAGGATAGAAAGAACTTAGATAATTTTCTATGGGTTCTATACTGATACTTTATGAAAATGCCTACTTAGGCATTTTCATATATCATGAAAAAAATACAGCAGAATTAATAACCTGCTCAGTTTTTTAAGTTAAAATTTATGTTTACTGGGTCAAGATGGTGCAAGAAGCTCAATATTTTTTGGTCATAAAAATCATAATCGTTCTATCTCGTATATGTTAGTATTGTATAGTCCTCTATCCTAACTACTTATAAATTGTGCAAATGCATAGAAAAAATAAAATATTATTTCATTCATCAGGATCACATAAATATAAAACATTAAATGCTCGTTAATGGAAGCTAAGTAGTAGACAATAATAGTTTAAGTAATTTAAAGAAATTTAGTAAAAACTTGTTATAAAAATAGAGATTTCTGCCACAACTCAGTATCATTTTCTTATTCGACATACCTTATTGGCGCCTTACAAATTCGTGGATAACATTTAGTTAAGTTATTTTTAATTTTGCATTTGTGTCCCCGTGCTTGGCTCTCGTGGGGAGATGGTCGTTACATGTGATGGAAGACTTTTGTGGAAGCTCCGATTGTACACTCGTCGTAGAACCTTTCGACCTCGCAGGTATTAGGAGGGCGCCCAAGGCTATAAAATGCAGCGAGTAGTAGAATTTCCTGAAATCAGATAATATTAATAACCATAGATATTTTATTATTTTATTTATTTGAGCATTAAATCACGAAAACGTATAACGATTTATCCACAGCTCAAGTAGCCCGTATAGGCGTTTGGTATAGGAGATGGTTACCTAGTCACTTAGTTACCATTTGGCTCAGAACGGCTTATCTGATTGTAATGTGGTGTTTTGCAATGGTTTTTATGACTTAAAGAATTGTTCTTAGTTAGGTTTAAGTCGCTAGGGGCGCTGCAATAGACGATGGAATTTGAAACGGTCTGACAGCTTTTTAAAAATCGTATTGCCAAAGAACATTTCTTTAAAGCATACCTTAAAAAAATTACTTAATATTTCATGATGACGAACGAAAAAAGTATCTTCAAACAGAGGTTTATCATAATTAAATATTGACAAAACCTTCATTGGCAAAAACACGTGGCTCATAAAATGCAAGGTCGCGACTGAAACTCATCGTGTATAGGATCAAAAGAGCCGCACTCAATCTAAATAATGTATTATCTCAATATGGTATTACCTACGTCAAGGTCATTTTTCATCTACTGCGCCATAAGTACCCAATATCGATATTTCTACTTAAATAAATATACCTAGTTAGTAGAATGAGTGGGCATTGCTTGTCGCCTAAAGGGTGCTTGACCACTTTGATTGGGTAAGACCTAAGATTTTACTATCGGTGGATACCTGGGTTGTATTCTCATCAAAATATAAACCCCTTTAAATAAACTGCACAAGACGTCGATGAGACACCACATTATGTGACATTATTATAGCCATAATTCCAAATATTAAGCTCTATTTGAAGACCATCTTAGCCGTTCACTTACTTTACCATTGTTATTTCACGACCTCTGTGGCTCAGTGGGCGAAGGCCCGCCTGACGCGCTGAAGGTTGCGGGTTCGATTCCCGCCGCGGGACAAATGTTTGTAACTGCAAATATTTGTCTCGGTATCTGGGTAATTTTTATGTATAATATGAATGTATTTACTAAAAAACTGTATATACGTAGTATATCAGTCATGTAGTTCCTATAACACAAGCTTTGCTTACTTTGGGGCTAGATGATGCTGTGTGAAAAATGACCAGCATTATTTATTTATTCACAAACTATACCTGTTGCAAATTCCATCCACGTCAGTTCAACGGTTACAGAGATAATTAATAACAAACATCCAAACGTTCGGATTTATAATATTAATAGGATACTGTACTAACCCGTAGAAGGCGAGGCTCGGGGTCAGATGCAGCAGCACGAAAGGCACGGTCGCGTACGTCATCGCGACGCGCGTCGTCACGAAACTCAGCAAATCGTAGAACAGCTTCTTGGGGCGACTGTTCACGAAGAGCGGCCTCGCTACCGTGCGGAACTGTAACAAAAATAAGATAAAATGATATCCCTGGGCCTCAAACCCAAGTTCATCAAAGACGACCTCTCTGGCGCAGTGGTCGAAGTGGGCTGAATAGCAAAAGGTTGCTGGTTCGATTCCCGCCGCGGGACAAATGTTTGTATGATCTTCAAATATTTGTCTCGGGTCCGGGTGTTTTCTTTGTGTATTATAATATGTATGAATTTACAAAAATATGTGTTTAAGTAGTATATTAGTCATTTAGTTCCCACAACACAAGCTCTGCTTACTTTGGGGCTAGATGATGCTGTGTGAAAACAGAAATAGCATTATTTTAGTATTAAGTTTATCTCCAAAAAAACGTAGGTAGGTACGTGTAGGAAAAAGCTTAGTGTTCACAGTTTAAGATCCTAGTATAGTGCTATCAGTGAAGACCTATTATTGGCTACCTATATCTAATTAAGTATTGTTAACAAAGACATAGAGTTATAGCTGTGGGTTTTCCGAATTTAAATAAATAAATGATTCCGCATTATAAGCTCACCTTTCGAGCGGCGACCGTGAAGATTCCCCCGGCGAAGAACGTCATGTAGTACCCGGGGTGGAACCCGTGCCACACGGCCGACATGCCGTAGACGCGCACTGTGCGGAACTTAGCGCCGCCGCGGTGGTAGGCCACGTTGCGAAGCCATGCGTTCGTGTTCTTGTTCCAACTGGCTATTGCTGTGCGGAAGTTTTGCGCGAACTGTGGAACAAAGTTGTGGAACTGAAGAATTAAAACGTACATTACTTGGTTTTATTACGTTACGTGTCGTGGGTTCGAACCCGGTCGTGCACCAATGGGGTTTTCCACTCGAAAAATGTATGTGCGCATTAACACGTGCTCAAAACGGTGAAGAAAAACATCGTGAGGAAACCGGCATGCCCTAGAACCAAAAATTCCAATAAGCGGCGATGGGCTTGCGACCTGTCACGTGGAATGCTAACTTGCAAAACGCGGGCATATACCAAATGTAATGTTTGGACGTGCTCTGACTACACCCTACTTGGTATCCTCAAAGATCTACTCATCAGTATGTATCTGAGGATGTCCACCATGGGGAAGACAGTCATGAGCGTGTTTGTATTGTTTTGTTTTTTTCTATAACAAAACACAATATGCCGCAGTGGATTGAGCAGAATACAGTGTGAATACGGATTCTACCAGATTTTTTTCTCTTACATATTCTTTAATATCCTCAAAACACCAACGTACATCTTTAAACAAGTCGACTATAAAGCCCCCGACGTGTAATTTGATTATCTATTGCGGCGCCCGCTAGTAACCTGTGGTGACAACTTATCTAAGAACCATTCATGAAGAAACAAAAATCGATTACCAATAACAGCATTACTGTCCGATAAGCCGTTTCGTGTTAAATGGTAACAGAAAACAAACAACTTATTCTAGCAAACTCTTATACAGCCTGTGTTCGTGGGTACAAATTAGATGAGCAAATGCAAAATAGTTTGGCAGAAGAGCATTATAATTTATTACTAGCTTCTGCCCACGGCTTCGCCCGCGTGGTACCCGGATAAAAAATGTGTTATATAAGCTATATTACTGTAAAGTTTCATCAAAATCCGCCCCCTAGTAACCTATGGCCATACAGCTTATCTAAGAACCATTCATGAAGAAACAAAAAACGATTACAAATAACCGTATAACTGTCCGCTAAACCGTTTCTGTGTTAAATGGTTGGAATAATTCAGTTTTTACGTGTTACACCCGGATACTACCAAAGTGATACAAAAATGCTCAAAATTAAATGAAACGGTCGAGCGCGGGCATATTGGTACATACATACAAATAGGTACCTACCAAACCATTGTATTCTGTGAGGTCAAGGAGTGTCAAATGTCAATAGGACCATTTACTCGTCTTGCTTGAGCAATGAGATGTGCGATTCAGTTCAGAGAGATGAAATAAGTGTCGGTTACCTATATTTCTTTTGTCGTGTCAGATAGATCACTTTCAGACACAACACTTTTCGGTATTGATGGGCGGTTCGCACATGACGCATCTACCCACAATCTGGGGCCCAATACTCTTATATTTTTCACAAATAAGTCTTGTTATAATATTGTATCAGTCTACTGTCGAGCCTCATTCAATCTCAATTTTGACGTAATTTGTATAAAAATATACAATTAAGAAAGTATATAATATCAGATATAACTAAACTAAACAATTTGTTTCTAAAACTAATTGTGCTATTTGTAGGAGTTTCAGCAGGCTATTGTTATGTTGAGGTATGATGATCCTGTCACCTCTCTGTCTAGTGACAGAAAGGAGAGAAAAAAAAAGAGCCTTCATGAGGCGCACTGAAAATGTTAGTGCTATTGATGCTCAGCTATTTCGTTAAGAGCTTAAATCTTACCTCAAATCCGAAAACATCAATGTTCGACATTTTATCCCACTTTGGCGTTCCGTCATTGTCGTATCCATTGAATCCCATTCCAGAGTTGTTGCATATAGCCTCGGAGAGCAGCCACGCGTGATAATACTTGCAGCGAACTACCAGCGTTGATAGATACGCGTACCAGAGCAGGTAAAGACACGACCACGAACGCGATACTTCTGATGATGGATCCGTTAGTTCTAGACAAATGGACAGAAACATTCATGTGACGATATAGTCATTGAGATCATAGGTAGCTAAGGATCACGAAACGTCCACTTTTGAATTAATTTGGTGAATTTCACATTTGAGGTGCTTAGTGCTTGCAAGCCTAGGATAATCAGGCTTATAAAAAAACTAAGCCTTGTTTATTGGCTTGCCTGTAATTTGTCCGGCATCCATATCCTTCAAATCGGAACATAGCAATGCGCGCTGCTTGGCGGCAGAAATAGGGTACTTATCGTTGTTGTAGTTTCTCGGACTAGCTCTTTGACAAAGAACTGTACTACTTGTTACTTTTTTAAGATCCTGCATTCGGCTTTTGTGGTGCATATTGAACAATTTCGGGTTTCAGCTCGGGCAAAATAATGAACCTACCTTCTAAAACAGTAAGCGGATATTTCTTGGCTAGCGTCAAATAAAGCAATGCAGCTGAAATGGATCCCATCATTTTGTAGAAGACCGCGCGACGTGGGGAGGGTTCTGTGATCTCCTTGGATTTGTCATTCTGGAATGTTAATTATATTTTTTTTGTATTCTTCTGTTGGACGGAAACACACTCAAGTCATATATTATAGTGCTGTCCTAACGATAATATCCGAGTGATACGCTACACCCAAGGTATTAAACCTAACGTAGTAAAAACAAGAAAGACGAGCCTCAAACGTGAATCATTTGTAGTAATTTAATTGAGTTTAGATTATAAATGAAAAAAAAGAAAAGTTTTTCCAAGATATTTGTGATTTTAGTTGACAAGGCAGGCTTAAAATAGAATCTAAACATAATCGCAAGATAGCAGAAAAGAGCACAACACAGCCGTGTTCTAGTGTAGTTCTGTGAAATTGATTTCTT
Source organism: Perizoma affinitatum (assembly GCA_961405105.1). NCBI lineage: Eukaryota > Metazoa > Arthropoda > Insecta > Lepidoptera > Geometridae > Perizoma > Perizoma affinitatum. The sequence goes on from OY560199.1 coordinate 7,029,097, forward strand.
ATCTATAATGGTACTTGTACACTTGGGTGTGGTAAGTTAAGCGGGCTACATACGCGACCGGTATGCACGAGCTAGTATGCACAGTATGGACCCGCGAACTTCTTTACAAGATCCTTATAACCTGCGTCTGTGCCTCAACATGCGCTTGTTACCCGTGCCATGTACAAGCACCTTAAGCGCCAAGTCGTTTCAAAGATACGATCCAGATAAAGTGTAGCGGAATCATTGTCGTTTTATTGACGGCAATGAGTCATCGTTTAAGTCTTCAGTTAGAGGTGATAATTTTTATGGCGACGTCTTGTAAATTGGCAATGTAAATCTCTAGAAAAATCGTTGTAAATTGGCAATGTAAATCTCTAGAAAAATCGTTGTAAATTGGCAATGTAAATCTCTAGAAAAATCGTTGGTAGGTAGGTACCCTACTTCTAAGCATTATAATACAGAATACGAATATTTATGATAATTTATTGCAACTAAACGCTTATTATGCTAGTCTAGAATTCTAGTGTCATTTTTTATTTGCACACAACAGTGGACGAGCTGTGGAGATTTTAACTAGTCATTGCAAGTAGGTACCTATTTTATTACAACACATTTGCCACGAGCGGGCCTTGGGTACCTATAATTCAATATTTTATGGGCCGAAATGACGAAACAAATTTTATGATTTTTCTTTCGTCAGTTCAGTCTATGTCAAGTTGTCGAACGACTCGTTTACTCGATAGGCTCGTTGATATTACCCGGCTCGCGTACGATATAAGAGTTCATTAGCGAGTCAAATATTCTAAAATATAAATAATTAGTCGAAGTATTAATCAGTGTCACTACTCACCGAAGTCCATCGCTCGCCTTCGATGAAATTAATGTAATCGTTGTAGAACACAACCGGTCCGCACATCAACGTTTGAAAAGCCAATGTGTACGCAAAAAATTCCAGAGGCGAGGGTGTCTTCTCTATCGTAGCTAGGGAATCCTCGGCACCTTTGGTATTCGCATTCATTTCTTTTTGCATCAGATTATCTTGAAGCGAGTATGCTAACGATGTGACCCTTTGAGTTATCACCATCAAAGGCCCTGAAAATAGCAAACATATCCTTTCTTAGATACCATCACTACTACGTTATAAGTTTTTAAGAATTCAAATAGACTCGGTTTGATTGAAGTTTAAAGCAACTACACAATGAGAGCTTGCGATTGAGAGATTTGCTAAATGGAGTGAAAAATGCATTCTAAATTATTTATGCACCTGTTATATCCAAAGTATAGTCAGCCGTGTGGTATATTTGCCGGTGTAAATGCAGGCAGGATAAATACACCATTGATGCCGTTAGTATGGCACTGGGAATGAAACAAATTATTATAAATACTGCAAGCGTTGCAGTTAAATAAAATGGCCGTAAATAACACTTACTTTCCTATCAAATGGTGTGGTACCGTTTTGAGAAGAGTATAACATAGCATAGGCACCACTGATAAATGTATGGCTTGTCTGAAAAAGAAGCACTAATTAGTTAACTTAAAACTATTGTATATCATTTTATAATTGAATAATTAAAACTAATAGAAAAACGTAGAAATCGTTAATTGGTGGACTCATTATGTTCCAAAGCCTAGGTACCTACCTAGGCTTTGGAACATAGTGAATCCTACAACCACAAAGTAACAGATACTTTGTGGTTGTAGGATTGTTATTTTTTTTATAATCAGTAATATAATAATATTATTTATCTATGAGCGCGTTTTTATTGCATGGAATGTCATATTTACGGGGCGCGATCTGCTTTATTCCTAGAATAAGATCATAGCATGCAAAGTAAGCTCCTTTAAAAGAAGGGCGAGAGCCGCGCTGTACTATAGTATGAATTGCTATGTAACTTTGACAATATGCAGATACAGTTGAGTATTGTTGTTCTGTAAAACTGCCTGCCCCATTCAAATACTTGCTCATTCACGTACCTCGCAAACCTTCATTGTGTGCTTGTCCAATTATTATTTAGTTAAATTGATTCCATTTCGCGTTTATTGAGCAACAATGCAAACTTCCATATCAATTGAGTTGAGTCCTATCTCGGCTGTTCTGTGCCTGTGATTCATTCATTGACACAAACAACGACTGTCACTGATATATACCTATACTTATTTTAGATCATTACTCTTTCAGCTTACTTTATAGATATCAAAACAAAGGCGCTATGTCTAGCCAGTCTCAGACTAATTTACGCTAATTTCGTCATGAAACAAAAGAATAACAAAGCATTAAGCAGCTGTACTTTTGTTTCCTCTTTCGCCTACAAAGCTAGGTACCTACATAATTATAAGTATAATAGGTACCTACATTTGAGGTGATTATTGTTTTAAATCAGATATAGCTCAAGTCAAACCTTTTAAGTACCTTCGTAACTACGTCATATCGTCGTTAATTTATGATCGAAGCTAGTTCATTATGACCAATGCTGTCGAATCTATTGTTACTGACATAAACTTGAAAACTGACCAGTATTTATTGAGTACTTGGTATGTTTAAAATGGAAACAAGTCATCACATCACTACTTGTATGTACAGTAAGCATCAGCAGCTGGTTATCCCTCTAGGGTTTAAAGATGAACTTTAGTAGGATAGTAATTTTAAGATTTTTTCATAATTAGTTGTGTATTTATGGAATTAAAATTATCGTGGTTTTGTATCATTTTAGAATAATTTTACGACTATACCACGTACTTTAAGTATTCTCCTGCTGACGTTTCGTTAACCCTATTTAGAGGTCCTATTTGAGTTGTGTATTTGACCTTGGGCTAAATTTTTGCCACAGAAAAATAAGCAAAATATACCTACAAAATTCAATCAACAAACCTGAGAAAGGCAACAAGTTGGTGACGCTTCCTGTACTGTACCTAGCAAAAATAATAATAATTAATACTTACTTTCCGAAACAGAAATATCCCATCAACAGACCTATAACAAGGCACACGGAATGGCGGAACTCTGGTGAAGCAAATTTCAATGGTTTCCGAAACAGTCTGGCCAGGCATAGTGCAGCTACTTGTGCAATCAAAAAATTAACCTAATGAAAAAAATGACATGTATCTATAGTGCTAAGTAAGAGTGATTCCACTAAGGCCACATCTGCATCTATTATGCCGAAAACTAAACTTATCAGGAACACAATAAGGATAATGATAAGCTTAGAACAGCATTAGATGCACCCTCATACCCTTTTAATTTTAACAGATGCTGTTCTGAATCAACCTTAAGGTATGATTTAGAACAGCATCTCAGTTTTCAGCATAATACTAACAAATATGGATCTTTTTGGTCAGAAATAAATAATATTTATTCGACGGTCGGCTCTCGTACCGAACGGACGTGTAGGACAGCTCCACGCTACTTTACCATTTAATTTTTTGCTAATTGTGCTGTGATTGGCTCATCGGTTAATTTTTAATTCCTTGTCACTCCTGTACAAATTGAACGGCAGTCTCCTCCCAGTGGGCGTGCCTAGAGAGGGACATCTGCTTTCTGCAAGCTGCTGCGGCTCTAGAGGTCGCCTGCTCAGAAACTTACCACGAGTAAGTGTCACTTTTTGCATTCTTGATTGGATCCGAACTGGGTGCAGCCTGTGTCTCGGTCCGTGATCATACCAACTACGCCAGAGAGCAAGTGTGCGGCCGCATCGAAATAGGCAAGCACTTTGAAACATTATATGTGCTACGCGCTGCTACGGGACTTGTACTGTGCTACGACTCGGCTACGCGCTTGCACATTATTACGCACCACCTTCGCTGCAAGCTTGCCTGCGCGCTGCATAGCGCTACAAATTAGCTACGCTTAAGTACTTGTCAGCCATCTAATACGCACGCACTGTCTCGCTGCTGACTCTTTGCTAACAGCTTTACGACTACATTACTTATACGCCTGGTGTGCTTGGTTTAAACATGGCGTTCTCCAGCACTAGTAAACTAAATAGAACCCCGCCAAGACCGCTAAGTGAAGCTATCTCGCAACCAGAACTATTTCGCACTCCTGTCTCGGATACGGGTGAATCAGATTTTAACGTTACTATGCGGAAGAGGAAATATCCTGAGGACCCGTATGACGATATCACCAAGTCAATGCAGCTGATGTTCACCAACGTGCAGCAGATGTTCAAGGATTTAAAGTCCAGTCAGGATGAGCAGTTTGGGCAAATCAAGCAGAATATAAATACTCTAAAGATGCAAAATGAAGACCTGCTTTCTTCAAACGCGGAGATAAAAAAGTCACTGTCAGAAATAACAAAAGAGCAGAGCGAGTTAAAAGCACGTCTAGAAAAATTAGAAGAGAAGGAGAAAAATTCCGAAAACGTTGTCTGCATCCTAGAGCAACATGTAGAAAACCTAGAAAGGAAACTTAGAGAAACTTGTGTCGAAATAAATAATTTACAGACTGAAACCAACGCTGAAATGCTGACAGCAATTGAAAAAATACATAAAACTCTGAATGTGGATTATGATCCTCGTGATCTGCGCAGCGCATATCGCCTGCCAGGAAAAGCGAGCCGTCCTAGTTCAATAATTATAGAGTATGCATCTCTACAGAAGAAAATTGAGCTCCTACAGGCCTACAAGAAATATAATAAAAATAACAAAGGAGAAAGGCTGAACTCGTCTTCCGTTAATGTGAATGGAGAAAAGAAGATAATTTATATGAATGAATTGCTCACAAAAAAAGGTAAACACCTACACTACATGGCCCGAGAGTTGGTGAAAAACACCGAATGGAAGTTTTGCTGGTCAACCCGAGGAAAGATATTCATCAAGAAAGAAGAAGGACAGGCTGCGGTTGAAGTCAAAAGCGACGACCAAATCGTATCCTTGTACAAGGATATGGGAAAAGTCATGGAAAAGTGACTAGGACCAGTTAACTTAAGTTTCATTTATTCTCTTTTAATAAGCTATAAATTTTGTCTTTCGCATGTTTTTAATTGTTATTACTGTCACATTTTATTCAATAATTTAGTTAGTTCATGTACACGCTACGAGTCAACATTTATAAATGCCAGACAGTCTATACCTATATCTAGAACTTTACACACACAAACACACACACACAAACACACACACGACAAACATACAAAACTCACTTCACGTCAATATGTCTCAATAGGTTCATTCAACAAATCGTGGAAGTTTGAAATCTCGCGGTATGATCTGCGACACCCAGAATACTTTCCTACATAATGTTAGATATACAGGACGTACTGACAGACATTGACAGTGTCAATGTCTTCAAATCTCATCTCTTGAATGAACCCGAGAGCTGTAAAAGACATATTGTGAGTACCGGAAAAAACTTTTCATTTGTTTCGATTAATATCCGTAGTATAAATAAAAATTTCGACGACTTCTCAGTTTTGATGCAACGGATTGGAATAGATTTAGATCTGATTATCTTTACAGAAAGTTGGCTTAATGATACCTACAACCCAACTCAACTTATAAATTATAATCCTTTTTATACTAAAAATCTCTTAAATCAGAACGATGGTATTGTAATGTACATCAAAAACAGTCTCAAGAATGTGAAGATACACGAACCTCAATTCTACGATGCAAATTGCTTAATTTTACAGCTGGGTCAAGATTTATGCATCATAGTTATTTATCGATCACCATCTGTTCATAATATAAGTAACTTTATGAACTCGCTTGATAATATTCTCATTAACATGAAATCCTTGCCAAACATCATACTAACAGGTGACATCAACATTGATATCTCAGAAAATAGCATTGATAAGCGCTCGGAGGAGTACCTAACTCTGCTAGCCAGCCACGGCCTCCTGCCAGGACATCTACTCGCCACCAGAGAAAGGGCCTGCCTAGACCATTGCATGATCAAAACAAAAAATAGGGCCATGACACTAGTACTCCCTGCCACTATCACAGATCACTCTCCAGTAGTAACACAATTGATCACCAAATATGAGTATACACATAAGCTAAGTAAGACACAATACCAAGTTGATTATAAAGCCGTTTGCGAAGACTTGTCTAAAATAGAATGGGACAGAACCTTAGTTTACTCAAACTTAGAAGTAGCAACGGAAACATTTATTAATATTGTTCTAAAAACAATTCATACACACACTAGTACTAAAAAGACTAATAAAAAAAAAATCTAACCTAAAGCCATGGATAACCACAGGGCTGATTCGAAGCATGAGACGAAGAGATAAGTTACATATAAAATATAAAAGGGACCCTGAAAACGAAGAAACAAGGACATTATATATAAACTATAGGAATACGTGTAACAAAATACTTAAAAAGCTAAAACGAACATATGAAAGACTAGAGCTACAAAAACACGAAAAGAACAGTAAACAGACATGGAACATTATCAAGCGAATCTGTAACTTCCCAGTAAAATCGAATCCAGTTGAAAAACTTCTTACACAATGTTCGACGGCTACGGAATCGCTCAATATTGTAAACAACTACTTTAACAGTGTGGGGACAAGTCTTGCCCAAGGGATTCTACAATACCTCAATAAAACGGAATATGATTTAGCGCTGAAATACAAAAATCACCTCTCATTGACATCGTTTGGACTACTGGGAACTGATCATTCAGAAATATATCTAATAATACAATCTCTGCGAAATGAGTGTGCAGCTGGATGGGACACTATAACGACGAAGCTATTAAAACTTGCGCTTCCTTACCTCATTGATCCAATCACAAAAATATGCCAACATAGCTTCGATTATGGTATATTTCCCAGAGTGCTAAAGAAATCCATAATCTGTCCAATTTACAAAGGGGGTGATGAAGCTGACGTAACAAATTATAGGCCAATTTCCTTGTTACCTGTAATTTCAAAAATTCTAGAAAAGTTAATGAATAAGCGACTAAAGAAATATTTAGAAAAGAAGGGAATTATCTCGGACAACCAGTATGGTTTTAGGGCTAGTAGAAGTACCGAAGATGCTGTGTTGAACGTCACAGAGCATATAACGAAAACCTTAGATGCGGGACAAAAAACTCTGGGAGTGTTCTTAGACTTTTCAAAAGCGTTTGACACCGTATCTCTTCCCATTTTACTGGCTAAATTAGAGTCTCTTGGTATAAGAGGAACTGCACTAAAATGGTTCAACAGTTATGTATCGGATAGGAAACAAACAGTTAGGATAAGAGATCATCTAAGTGATGAGGTTGAAGTAAAGTTTGGAGTGCCGCAAGGCAGTATTCTTGGGCCGACACTGTTTCTGTTATATATTAACGACCTCTGTGATATGAAGCTGAATAACGGTAGAGTCATAACATATGCAGACGATACGGTGCTTCTGTTTACTGGCAAAACTTGGAACGAGGTGGAACACGTCACTAACGAAGGTCTCAATGTCGTGTCAACGTGGTTAAAAAATAATCTCCTCACTGTCAATATTAAAAAAACTAAATTTATGACCTTTACAATAAACTCTAGCACACAACCAAAAAGTCCCCTCCAAATTAAAATTCATAATCCAACATGTTTTTGGCCAGACTCTTGCAATTGTTCTAATCTTGAATGCACGGAAGACATAAAGTACCTAGGTGTACATGTCGATAATAATCTGAATTGGAAAAAACAGATCAAAAACTTATCAGGTCGCACTAGGAAACTAATTTATGTATTTAAACAACTTCGACATGTCTTGAGCCTTAAATCAATAACCAAAGTGTATCTTTGTCTTGCCCAATCTATATTAACGTATTGCAACACAGTATGGGGAAATGCAGCAGGAACACATCTTATTGACCTAGAAAGAGCTCAAAGAGCACTCCTTAAGGTTATGACCTTCAAACCTAGGATGTACTCAACAGAATCCCTGTACAAGGAATGCTCTGTGCTTAATGTCAGACAACTTTTCATTAAAGCCACTGTTACAAGACAACACTCTTTAGTAAGTGAACAAATACTGGACAATCTAAAAGGCAAAAGAAGAAAAGACGTCATATTCCGATCTAAAAAAGTCAAAACTAATTTTGGTAGGAAATCTATTGCCAATATGGGTCCTAGGTTGTATAATCAAATTAATAAAAACATAACAATTGTTTCTGCTAACTATAATAAATTAAAACAAATATTAAATGATTATTTACTTAAACTAAATTATAGAGAAACTGAAGAGCTACTTAAAACCATTGAGTGACCTGTCGCAACAGATAATAGTCTAAATCAAAATTTAACACTTACCTACATATACACTATACATATTACAACTGGCATTTATATATATAATAATATTTAAATTTAGTTAAATCTTGTAGCATATTATTCTTCTTCCATAACTTTTTATTTTTCTCTCCATTTGTAGCATGCAATTATAGAGAGTCCGTCGGCGAGTCCCGTGACCCCGCTATACAGGCTATTATAGACCTAGTGCGGGGAACAGAGCTCACCTATGGTACAATTTTAATTTCTTGTGAACCTAATTATCTACGTTATTTATAAGTACTAAATGTTACAAATTAAGGCAATAAAGCATTATTATTATTATTATTACTTAATATCATTGCTACAACCAAATCAAATCATATAAAAAATAAGCTACACCTAATATTTTATTTTTTGTTGTGAAATGTCAAAGCATTTCTAATCTTTTAAGTAATGTAAAGATTTGAAATAGGGAGGTTTTTTTTTAATGTTCATACCAGGGGGTCTAGACAAATACCACTTTATGTTGGTGTTAACGCCTGCGGAAAGATTTAATTGTATGGAAATGACATTAGCTGTGGAAATGTCAAGTTTTACCTTGACAAATTTGGGTTAGCGTTAAAGGAAAAGTAAGTTTGAGGTTTTTGTCTAGACCCCATGGTCCATGTAAGAATAAGATATTTTTAAATTTACCGTGAGGTTTAAACAACATAATATTTTGTGAAAGTCACTTTATCTGTGTTATAAAAAGATCACATTCATGTATATTAATTAAAATATATATTTTATAACAATAAATCCTGAGAAACAGAATGGTGAAATTAATCTTGTTTAATATTTTAACTGGGGCTCATCTTGAAAATAGCAAAATAAAAAGCATTCAGCTCCAGCTAAAGAGTAACTTAAGAATGGTTGTTGGCAAATTCTGTGATATGCTGATAATCCATAAGCATACATGAATTATCTCATGAGATTAATAAGAAAACAAATAAACTCTCAGACAATAAACCTGCTTTGATAACTGGAATGGAATAACACTGTACCTCTCAATTTTTAATGTAATTTGGAGACAAAATACCAGAATAAAATAAGTTTTATTTAGTTTACAATAATTATTGAAATTTCATAGGTACTTTCATACTTACTTAATAAGAACTTTTAAATAACTTAATAATTTACAATCTGTAATAATGACTTTTAGGAACCACTACCAAACAAGTTATGTTACAAGTAGCTCTGTATCAGGTTGGCCTAGATTGCTAAGTAAAGCAACTCAAAATGACCACCAAATCGATGAGTTGATAGTTTATTATGCACTTACCAGATCCAAGGGGAGTCCCACTCTGTTTGATAGAAACATAAATATCTTACTGCCATCATAATAATCGTAGTATGCCGTCGTCATTCTAGCAGAAAATTATGCAGCTGCAACAGAATGAGGACGGGTGAGTACTCAGCTTTACAACATAGGTACTTTTATGCCAAGTGAAAGTGATCAGAAAGCTGTAAACAAACAAGCCATATCACCCACTCACTTCTGAATGCTAACTTGTGCTGCATGAATAATACTTCAAAAATAACTCTGTAGGTACATTTGTTATGAATCGCACATTCAAGGTATTGTGTAGGTACACCAATAATTTATTATCAATGTTGAATATGACTGAATCAGTGATATTTGAATGGTCAGAACTATTTTTAGTTTTGGCTGAGAATCCGTCCATAAATAACACGTAAACTGCCAAATGAATTCATTTTTTAACGGACTGGAATGTTTAAATAACAATATTTTTCAAAACAACTCTGCTTTGTGCGACAAAGCCACAATGCTTATGCGAGCAACGATTAGGTATAATTTACTTTACAAATGCGAAGCCGATGTTGATTGTTTCTGGGAGTGGATGACAGATGACTTAATCACATGAATGACATTGACAACCTTAGTTCCATTGCTACTTTTTCTTACCTGCATTTCAGAACCACGATAGTTGATAAGAGATCGTCGACCAAAATGATGTAAATATAAAAAGGTACATACATAACATAAATTAATAAATACTCAACAGACACAAACATAGTCCTGCCTGACCACACAATATAATACGTAGTATCTCTGATTAATACGTGCACCCTGGAACTAATATTTGTCCCGCAGCTGGAAACGAACCTGCCTCTTTTCCTCGTAAAAGAGCAGACGAGTAGTCAGCTACTCGTCCACCGCGCCATAAAGCCCTATCTGAGTCATATAATGGTTTGTTTCTCTATGTCTGAGTCCAACCACGATTTACAATTTTATTGTTGAAGCTATACTAAGCTATACAGGAAAATACACTGCTTGAATCTCGTTTCAAAGCCAATACTAAAACTGCACTGTCAGCAAGATCAGAATCCTCCGGATCAAATATTTTTAGAAATAATGAATAATTTTCATAATATATAATGGAATATTTTGCATGCATTTAACACAAAATGAAAACTAGAACATCCTCAAGGTATTAAAATAAATTTCCAGGCAGTTAAAACACATAGATATATGATTGAAAAATATTTAATTTCCTTATTAAGATATTATTCATTGAGAGATCTCAAAGCTCTCTTCAGTTTCTCAGAACACAAGTCCACTGGTGTTTTTTTATCCTTATTGTTAAGATTTACATTTGCACCAGCTTTCACCAGCATACATGCTACTGCCTCTCTGTCTTCTTCACAAGCAAGATGTCTGAAAAAAAAAAGAATAGTTATTGCTCCAGGCTATTTTATCTTAGCCTCGGTGCATGGCGCAGTGCGACCGGCGGGTAGCCGACAAAGGCGCAAGAGGTGCAAATTTGATTCCAGCTGCGGGGTGGATGTTTAAATAAATAAATAATGCTGGTCATTTTCACACACAACATTATTTAGCCCCAAATTGACTGATATACATCCACATAGTACATTTGTAAAGACATCCATATTATGCATAGAAAACACCCAAAATCTAAACAAATATTTGCAGATATTCAACATTCAGATCAAACTCACAAACTTCTGCATCTCAGGTGGGCTTTAGCCCAACAGAGCTTGTTTCTACAGATATTTGTTCCAGGTCTGGGTACCATGGTTAGTGTGTGGACTATGAATTTGACTGTTTATCATTATTGTGATAATGCTGAAAACCAACTTTCCAGTGGTCCCTCATACAAACTCACTCAATGAAAAATATTTGAATACTTACAATGGGGTGGAGCCTGTAGAATCACAAGCATCCACAATGATGTTTGGGTGAGCCAAGAGTAATTCCACAATGTTATTCCTCCCTTGAGAAGCAGCTCGGTGTAGTGGAGTTGCACCCAGAACATCAGCCTCATTCACATTTGCATCTAGTTCTATTAATAACTTGGCTATCTGAAAAAATGGATAGTGGAACAGCTGTGAGATGCAGGGTCTTTGCAAATGAATTGAATACATCTCATACATGCAACTGGGTCAACAGGGTTACTAATAAACTAAGGACAGTAGTTGGGTCAAATTGGTACATTGCAATGCCAGAATTTGTGTTGTTTGGGATCCCTTTTAGTGAATCACATGACCAGTTGTATAATTAGGTTCAGTTTCTGGGCATGTGGAATTATGACAATTTACACTGTCCATGTCATACTAGGATGAATCATAGCCTTTTTTTATTGAACAGTACCGGTAATCTACCTGTCATGCACTATATCTGTTCCGAATTAGTTCAGGGGGTTGTAGACAAATACCTCATGCTTACTTTTCCTGTAACGCTAATGCAAATTTGTCAAGGTAAGACTTGCCATCTGTCACATGACATTTCCATACAATTCAATCTTTTCGCAGATGTTAAAGCCAACAGAAAGTGATATTTGTCTAGACCCCTGGCATTATAGAGATAATTAGCAAAATACATCTTTAAAATTAACAATAGGTACGAGAATTTGTAAAAATGTGCAACACGCTTTAAATAGTATATACAAAATCATGCTTGATTTGTAGGTGATAATCTTACCTCTTCATGCCCTTTGGAGCAAGCATAGTGCAAACAAGATTGGCCACGGTTATTCTTGAGACCAACATTTGCACCTTTGCCAGTCAAAAGCTTAACAACCTCATATCTTCCTGCAGAGCTAGCTAGTAGAAGAGGGGTGGAGCTGGTATCATCCAGAGAATCAATAGGGCTTCCAGCGTCTAAAAGGAAGTCAACCAGGTTCTCATTACCGCCTAGAGCTGCCCAGTGAACTAGAAGACGATTGTTCTGAAATAAAATCCCGTTCACAAAGAATAGGAACATAATAAACCCAAGATTTTGTTATTTACTCGTAACTTACAGAATCCGGCGTATTTACAAGTGATGCATTTTGATCTGTTCTAACTTTGACTTGGTTGAAATCGCCTTTGTAGGCTGTTTCATAAACCGAACCAATAGACATTATGATGATGTTTCTGTCTTGTTGACAATAAGCACTGCTAAATAAAATCTATTTTCAATATTATTTAATGAATCAAATACTGTTGAGCAAAAACTAAAAAAAAACGCGACTGAAATCTACTCCGTCATGATCACATTCTAATAAGATTTTATTAATGTACGGCCTGCCATTGTATTGTACAGCCGTGGAAAGCAGTGCTGCCAACTGCTGTCAACTGCGGCCTTAGCCAGTAGCTAGATATCTTTCATAGTTAACAATAGAATGGCATATTTTTAATCAAACACGAGAGTATTAAAAATACATGGCGGGTACACGGTGGGATAGGCAGGGGATGTTTTTGCACTGCGAATGGTGTCTTAAACACGAATATTTTGAAAAATATTTTTCTCAGAATTTTATAAAAGTTTTGAAAATCGACCGAGGTACTAAGACTTTTGCCTAACAAAAATGTTGAAGTCTATTTTTTGCGTTTTCTCGTCTCTAATTCGTTTTTCTGTTTTTTCTGTCTCGGGGTGGTGACTCGTTTTTACCCAGTGTGGCGCTCTACTACATTCCCAGTAATATGTTAACTTGACTTCTAACATGCCTACCACTCTCATCATTTATTCTCTGCTAAATGTCGACGTTACATTATTTAAAGATCACAAATTCAGTTGAAATAAATAAGGCACAGGTTATGTTGTTGTTTATTAAATAAAAGTAAATAAAGCTTAGGCAAAATTAACGTCTTAAAATTAAAATCAGAGTTCACCGTTCTATCATCTGTTGCGTTCTTTTATTTTATTTTTTATAATTTTGTAAATATAACAAAAGATGATTAGTTCCACATACAAACTTTTAAAAAAAACTGCTAAAAAGCAAATAGTCTTTATGCAAATCATTCCGAAATAAAATAACCCTATACAATGTTGATGTGTTTAAAAAGAAACTATTATATAAAAACATTTTTTTTTCTTGATTCACTGTGTACTTAGGCTGGACACTGGTTGAACGAATTGGGCGTAAAATTTTAGTCTTTCTACTTTAGCTTACTATTTTTAAGGTCACTGGTTGAATAATATTGGCTGACAATAGCCAAAACAATTGGGCTGTCTCGCCTCTGTTACCAAGATAACATTAGTGTAGTAAAGCCAATCATCGACCACACACCTCCTCGATTCAGCCAATCGAAAGAGGGCATTTTGAAATGAGACAGAAATACATATTTTTGTGACAGTGACAGTTTAGTAAAATTATATTTTTGACAACCGTCAGGGTTGGTGTGAAAATATCCTCGACCAATTTATTAAATATTTTCACAGACTACTTGCTAGGGATCACTCTATTATGACATAAGAGATACTACGTACTATCTAGAGATATTTTGATTTGATTATGTTATTTGATTCTATTGGTTTTTAGATGTCGTAATTTGTAACAACTTCGCACCTGTTTTAGAATCCTGTTCTTATAAACATTGCATTACAATGGAAAAATTAGCAAACTTGAACGATGTGGTTTTCAATCATTATTTTTTAGTAGGCGGATTGTTTATAAGTTATTTGTTGTATCGAATTTTGAATACGATTTTGGGCGAAAATAATTTTCTACAGACAAAATTTAGGATTCATGGGCACACATGGAGAAGTATTCAATGTAATAAATCGATTCCGTACAACATACATGTAAGTAAAATAACTCATATAAATATTCATGTTTTTATTTACATAGCCAATTAAAATTTTGCAAAGAATATTTAAAAATGTCCAAAAAAATTCGATGTATACATTTAAATTGAAGGTCTACTACATCAATTCATAAGTATCGTTTTCACTTTAACAAACTGCACAGTCTGCTATAGAAATCTCTTCTGAATTCCAGTGCACAATATGTGGGAAACTTATGCTGCCTGCTGTTGGTGTTTTTTGCGAATGCTGTGCCATAAGTGCATGCAAGAGATGCCACTGGGCTGTAAACAAAAAGTTCAGATGCAAACAAGTTTCATGGCCAAGTCAAAAACCATTTTACCATCATTGGGTCAATGGTAAGTTATATAACAATATAATAACCACCCAACAGTCACTTACCTAGTCCTGACCCCTTACTAGGATACTCTGTGTTATAGTTATCAGGAACTACAAGTGCTATGGTACAACAACCTGTACTAAGTACATGGTACAATTTCTTTAACCTATATCTGCAGATCATGCAAATATTTATCCAACCTGCATGTTGCTTTGACTTCAGTGTGATGGGAGCTGCAACCCTCCCATCACACTGAAGTCAAAGTCAAATACAAAAATTCATTTATTCAATAAAATCACAAGGATCACTTTGAAACATCGGTTTTATAAGCCAGGAGGGCAAGAAAACAAGGCTGGTTATTCTTTTTAATGATCCTTTTACGAAACAATGAGTTGGATTATAAGATTGTAGTTGTTTGTAGTAGTTGGATAGATTGACAACCTCAGCAGTTGCATTACTGAGGTTGTCATTCTACCAAGCCTCTACCTTCAAATAGATACTTTATCCATTCTGTTCAGGTCTATTTGAGTCTTGAGAGTGGCTTTTTTTGGCATCTTGACTGCTTTTTTATACATTACCTACTTGTACCTGTGGAGTACCTAGGTTAACAGTAGCCATTCTCAGTGAGGAACTATATCTATTCTAAATTACATCTTAATCTACAGCCTTTAACAAGATTTTAGGGTAATAGATTAATATTAGGTGAATGTTTAGCTTTGTTTGGAACATATATTTCACAGCTGTAGGACCCAACTTCATATCATATTTCTTGAACCCTAACAGATGCAAACTTATGAACTGGCTATTATGCTATACCGATCCATGAATGAGTTGGATAATGAAAATGTATGATGTTGCCTACAAGTTTACAATAAAAATGACATTGTTGAAAGATAATTAAAGTTCTTAGAAAAACAAAAAAATAACACCAAGCATGTAAAATTGTCAAGAGTCATACAGAGCCTACTATCATATCACAGAATAATTTTATCAATAAAACAAATATCTCATTAATGCAATTTAATGTTGGATGTGTTTTTAGCTAACAGCTGTACTGATTTGAATGGAACTTGGAATAGGTAAAGCATGTAACCTAGAATAACATACAGACTACTTTTTATGTGAGTACCATGCAGGCGAAGCTGTAAACTGAGGCTAGTGAAAAATAAATAAACAATAGGGTCTGTACTTATAAAGATTACCTTACTTAGGACAGTGTTTTGGTTTTTACCGTTGAATTAGAAATCAGACAGCAGAAACAGACACAGGAGTGTTTAATCAACTGTTTTAAATCTTGATAAGTAAGCTTCTAGATGTGAATTGCTTTGCATTGTAGTTGGGCATGTGAGAGGTGAAAACTCCGAGCACATTGAGGAGGGCCTCCGGTGCTACTTTTGCTGTTGGTGTCAAAGAACTAAGAGGAGTTATGAACCTCTACTTGGTGATACTGAAGTAAGTACATATGTACATAATATATGCATATCATCATCATTAGCAGACTGTAGTAACCCATGCTGGGCATTTGACAGCCTCAATAGCCAGGCTAGCGTGTAGCTGCCTGAGACGCAGAGGTGCAGGTTCGATTCTCGCAGCGGGATAAATGTTTGCATGTTCTGCATATAGTTGTCCAGGGTCTGGGCACTGTTGTACCATGGTACTTGTAATGCCTGAATTATAACACCTCTGTTGGGAATAAAAGTAGAATTGATTTATCTATATTTAGACTGGTTTAACTAATCATGGTTTGAAGTACAAAGTTTCATCATAGTGAAACAAGTAAATATTAAAACCTCTGATCTTCAAACAGATGGACAGATTTCTTTTAATCATAGCTAAGAACACATGTTAAAGCGACATTGAATAAAAAAAAACGATATCAAAGTTTTATTGGGAGCTATGATGCCATAGACTTATAACACTCCTATTTGCATCGGGATTTAAAAAGGATTTTACTGTTTTCAGGTATGCGACTTTCAAAAATACAGAAACCTGATCATACCACCTGCATCTGTGCAGTTGGAGAAAGGAGTTGTGAAGTACATAAAACCCCTGGCCAATGATGAATGGGAGCCCCTTATTATTCTTGGTATAGTTTCTTGAGCTTAAGAACTCTGACTCTAATCTGCGACAAAAGGAGCTTGTATATGCCTTTGCTATAGGAGGTTGTTTGTATGAAATGGCTTATCAGATTGAAATGGTGTTTTTGTAATCTATTTGTAAGTATGACTTTAGAGATGGTTCTTAGATAGGTTTTGTTGGCATAAGTTACTAACATTCCTAACCCATAGGATTCTTTGTATGTTGGTATCAGGGACTACGAGCACAATGGTACCACAACACCCAGATCTGGAACGGATATCTGCAGAACATGCAAAGATTGAACTGCAGCGGGAATCGAACCCGCACTTGCCACTCATCCACCGAGCCACTGAGGTTATCTAACATATATAGTTACTATTAGTGGAATAGCATCCTGAAGTTGTTGCGAACAGTTTGCTATTTGTGGAATAGCTCACTCCAGTAGAAAATTTTGGACCCATAAAATTTAAATAAGATAAAATTGGTTCCAAAACAAATCATAATAAACACGCTCACGACTGTAATCCCCATATTACAGATGCAGATCTGAGGATCTGCATCCTCAGATCCATACACAGTACGGAGATCTGGGAGGATACCAAGTAGGGATAGGGGTAGTCAGATACACATCTAAGCATTTTATTAGGCACATATCCGATGATGTTCATTTGCATAGTCGGTAACATTCTATTTGACAGGTTGCAAACCTATTGTCATGTATTGTAATACTAGCCAATGGCACATGCCTCTTCTTGGTTGGCTTGCCAGTTGCCTTACGAATTGAAATTTGTTTCAGCTAATAGAAAATCCGGTAGCAACAGAAGTGATGAGGTCCTATCCTTGTTCAGAGGTCTACTGAATCCTATACAGGTGAGACTTTAAATCTGCTTATCAGTATTATTATATTTAGACAGCCTAAACATTAAGTCTTCCTTTCATCATCATCATCAGCCTACGTCAATCCACTGCTGGAAATAGACCTCTCCCACTGACATCGCCCCATCCACATTCTGCCTTATTAAGTCATCGCACCTAGCCGAGGGGCATCTTAACAACTTATCTACGCTCACGTTCGTCAGTGAGTCGGTCACTCAAAGAAGAGCTGTAAGTCTGGTACTTGAATTTGTGCAAATGTGAAACGTGTAGGTAATTCACCAACCTCTTAGAGTTATATTATTATTTTTGGATAGGCAGCATAAAGATATAATATAATAAAATAAAACAAACAAACACGCTCACGACTGTCTTCCCCATGGTGGACATCCTCAGATACATACTCAGTGAGTAGATTTTTGAGGATACCAAGTAGGGCAGAGGCACATTCAAAAATTACATTTTTAGATCAGTCACCGTTTTGAGCATGTGTTGAAGCGCACATATATTTTTCGAGTAGAAAAATCCATTGGTGCACGACCGTGTTCGAACCCACGACCTCCGGATCAGAAGTCGGGTTATCGTCCACTAGGCCAACACGGCTTTTTTACTCATAAGATACTAGCTTCACCACCACCCACTGCTCCGCCCGCGATTTCCCGGATAAAAAGTAGCATATGTGTTATTATGATGCATAAGCTATATTACTGTGAATTTTCATCAAAATACAAACAGTAGTTTTCGCGTGAAAGAGTAACAAACATCAAAACATCATCCTCAAAAACTTTCACGTTTATAATAGTAGTAGGACAATATTCTAAAGATTTTATCAAATGGCAATAATATGTTTTGTATGTTGGTACCGTATGATCGTGCGAGTCATCGAGTGATCCGCGCACCGTTTTGATATATTGCTTGCCGCAGGTTGTGGATATAAGTGCGCACAGTCTTGTGAGCGTGGTGCGTTGGCTGCCGGGTCGGTGTCGCCTGCTCGTCGCCGGCGGAGACGGCACGGTCGCCTGGGTGCTGAACTCGCTAACCACCGCACCGCATGTCAAGGTTCGTTGTACAACGAACACAGATGTGAGGTCAAGATACCAAAACAAACTCGCTCACGACTTTATTCCCCATGATAGACATCCTCAGACACATACAGAGTGATCTTTGAGAATACCAAGTAGGGGGTAATTATGACACTTGGCACACGCGGTTTATGCTGATTTGATTTGTTTTTAAATTAAGACTGTCGCACGTAATGCTTCACGACCGTTATTGCAATGTGTATGGCCCTTAAAATCTTAGCAAGTATGGGCGCTGGCACATAATGTGACTTTTCAACCATTACGTCTCGAGAGTGGTAGACGTAATTTATAATAATGCTGGACATTTTTCACACAGCATCATCTAGCCCCAAAGTAAGCAGAGCTTGTGTTATAGGAACTACATGACTGATATACTACTTATATACTTTTTTTTGTAAATACATACATATTATACATAGGAAACATCCGGATCCCGAGACAAATATTTGCATATACAAACATTTGTGCCGCGGCGGGAATCGAACCCGCAACCTTCTGCGTCTCAGGCGGGCCTTCGCCCACTGTGCCACAGTCCTAGTTGAACAAGGTCTATGACGTTATGCAATTGTTAATTAACATGTGATGGGCAACTTGCTAGTTCTGTCACTAGGACAAAAAAATATGAAATTAAATAAATATTGCAAAACGGGATTTTTCACGATAAATGAGTTACATGAGTTTCGACTCATGCCGAGAGTCTTCATCGGGGTGAATTTTCATGACATTCTCCGTCCACGTCGCCTTCACCTGTAGTACGGTACGTGTAAGACTAAAACGAGATTTTTGACGCACCATACATACTCTTAGTCCGTGCCTTAATCGATAGTGTGAAAAATCCCGTTTTAGATTTAGATATAGATGGGAAATGCTTTATTGCACAAGATAAAACAAGTACATAGGCGAACTTAATGCTAATCAGCATTTCTTCCAGCTTACCTTTGTATAATGAAGAGTGGGGCGGTTACCAAAGATATAATTACATTAAAAATAACTAGCTACTAATAATAGAACTACACTACACGTT
This sequence comes from Perizoma affinitatum, assembly GCA_961405105.1. Classification (NCBI taxonomy): domain Eukaryota; kingdom Metazoa; phylum Arthropoda; class Insecta; order Lepidoptera; family Geometridae; genus Perizoma; species Perizoma affinitatum. Next base: position 7,048,760 of record OY560199.1, read on the forward strand.
TTATGTTTTACAATAGTTTCACGATAGTTTTTGGGTACAAAATGTATGTTTGAAATGCACAGGCGGCAGTGGCTATTCTGCCGATGGGTACCGGCAACGATCTGTCGCGGGTGCTGGGCTGGGGGCCCGGCTGCAACTCGCATTTGGACGCACACGCACTCATCAACTCAGTCAAGGAGGCCATACACCAGCCGCTGGATAGGTAGCTAATCTCACCTACCTAACTAAACACTAGTGGTAATTAGCCGTATTTTATATTTTTAGATATTACCTCCAGCCACTATAGTATAGTATAGTATAGTAGTATAGTACGTATATGCCGTCTATTCCCACCTGTTCTGTTGTCCGCAGAACTAATATGCGTATGTCGTAAGAGTTGGTTTGTCTGTTAACATTTAACTCCGGATCCGCGGATTATGATGCGGTTTTCGCAATCGATTTGTTTGACATCAAGGATGGTTCTTAGATAGGTTTTTTAAGTCACTAAGGGGCGCTGCGATCGATGATGTAATGTAGAACAACGTAAGGGAACATTATGCGGTGTTTTGTAATCGTTTTGTATGACTAAAGGTTTTAACGCCATACGTAGAGGGCGTTGCAATCGATGATGAAAAAAACACTAATGCTGGACTTTTTTTTCACGCAGCATCACTTAGCCCCAAACTAAGCAGAGCTTGTGTTATGGGAACTAAATGATTACTATATTATATACCTACTACTTATATACTTTTTTCTTGTAAATACTTACGTAATATACATAGAAAACAACCAGACCCAAGACAAATGTTTTCAGATCATACAAACATTTGTTGTGCGGCGGGAATCGAACCCACAACCTTCTGCGTCTCAGGCGGGCCTTCGTCCACTGCGCAACTGAGGTCATTGAAAATATCGTGCATTAATATCATTGTGGGATATACGACTATAGCAAGTGCTTTACTATTCTGCTGCTGAAGTTTCGCTGATCGTTTAGAGGCCCTTCCACGCGAACACACGGTCGTTAGATGGGTACTGAGGCAGCTACCCATTCTTCGTCGCATACTTATGCGACGTAAGGCAGCGTACACACCGGACGTTGTAAAAAAAAACAAAACAAACACGCTCACGACTTCCCCATGGTGAACATCCTCAGATACATACTCAGTGAGTAGATCTTTGAGGAGGCACGTCCATACATTACATTTGGTACATGCCCGCGTTTTACCGGACGTTGTAAATATTGTTAATGTTTTGGCAGATGGAAAGTGACAGTGAAGCCGAAACGTCTGGGTCGCTTACGGCCGGACAGAGTTTTGTATGCGTACAACTACGCCAGCATCGGTGTGGACGCACAAGTCGCGCTCGACTTTGAGCGTGCACGCACACAGTTCCTCTACAGATACGCCAATCGCACGCTCAACTATGTGAGTGCTGAATTATTTAATATGAATGTTCGGATAGATGTCTGAGAGCTACCAAAATCTTGTGCAGGTTAATAAGAATCGGCGATAAAGTTTTCACACGGATTGTTAAGTAACTTCTAAAAATGAAAGATCTGTAACTCTTCAGGGAAAGGGGTGACAATATAGAGAGTTCACGGGGTCTAGACAAATACCTCACGCTTAATTTTTATCAACTTTACCTATGTTTATGAATTCTGTGGTTAGGGTGGTGTGGAAGTATGGTGCCACAATTTTGCCAATGTCGTGTCGACAAGATTAAAAAAAAAATCACCGAAATTTGGCCGGTATAGAAGATCGGCTTAGTTTTCCTTTCACGCTAACGCAAATTTGTCAAGGTAAAACTTGACAGCTGTCACATGAAATTTCACATCTGATGTCATTCCCATACATTTCAATCTTAACGCAAACGGAAAGTGGTATCTTACTAGACACCCTGGGTCTTCAAAAGATTATCTTTGGGTGTATAGTTAGATATTTGATTTTGATATTTGATGTATTTGTTTCCGGCAGATAGCGTACGCGTTCCTGGGCGGTCGGCGCGCGCTCGACGACGGCGGATGCGGCGGGCTGGAGCGGCGGCTGCGCGTGTGGGCGAGCGGCGCGCGACTCTCCGCACTGCCGCCGCTGCAGGCCCTCGTGGCCCTCAACATACCCTCCTGGGGCGCCGGCCTAGACCTATGGAGTAACTACCGAACATTAACTATTAACTTTCTAGTGATCATCCACTGATCCCTAACCTGACCTATGGTGTAAGTCTGTCAAACTGAAATGGGTCTTGGCTGGATATGCGTGCCGTAAGCCGGACGAGCTGTGGGCTAAAATAGCCACTGGGTGGATCCCACAGGGTTTGACGCGGCCACGAGGTCGGCCCAGGCGAAGGTGACGTGACCACTTCGACATAGTTTTGGTATCCTGGCCAGTATATTCATAAGACCGCAAAGAGTGGGAAAAGAGAAGGGAGGCCTTTGCCCTGCAGTTGGATCAGATAGGCTAATTAGATTAGGTTAGGTAGATTACTTGTTAGTAGTGAATAATTTTTACCCAATAGCAGTTAGACACAAATTGTATGCTTCTAGGTATGGGCGATGAAGACGAGGTCGAGGCACAAAGCATAAATGATGGGAAATTAGAGGTAATTTGACTAAAATAAAAAATAAATATTTGAAGGTAGGAAAAGTATTACATTGCAATAAGTGGCCAATTCTGTCTTCTTTTTTTTTACAGATTGTCGGTATATCATCCTCCATTCATATCGCTCGACTTCAGTGCGGCCTTGCTGAACCGTATCGCTTCACTCAATCATCTCACCTCAAGGTAATACACATTTTGCAATACATCCATGAAAATCTGATGTATGTTCATAAAAATATTAATTTGTTTAAGAAAAAAAACGATAATCATAATGTTAATACCAGAAATAAAGATAAACTCGCTGTTGTCACTTGTAGACTCCATAAAGTTAGTAAATCGTTTAAAGGGCTTACGTTTTTATAACAAACTCCCAAGAGATACACAAAAATTAACAAATTTAATAACTTAATTAAAAAAAAACTTTATAAAAAGGCATACTATAAAATATCTGATTATTTAGATGATAAAAACTCTTGGGACTGAAAATGCTCCAACTCGTTGTTTTGTAAAAGGATCATTTAAAAGAATAACCAGCCTTGTTTTCTTGCCTTTCTTTCCTGGCTTGGTCACGGAAGAACAGGCAGTAGATAAATCCGACGTTTCAAAGTGATCCTTGTGATTTTAATGAATAAATGAATTTTGACTTTGACTTTGCCTTCGGTAGTACCTACCACAACCTTATAATTATGATAGGTTTGAGGTAAGAAGTGTTAGTTTTTTACCAAATCTATTGAAATAGCTTTTGCTATTCCCTCAAGTTAAAGTTTTATCGTCACGCATTACTAGGGGACTCTATAGAATATAGTTCTATAGAGTCCCCTAGTAATGATGATGAATTCTATGAGTAGTTTAGAGTAAAAATGAACTTGTATCTTGCAGATAGAGTTAGAAGGCACCTGCGCGATGCAAGTGGACGGCGAGCCATGGATGCAAGGTCCCGCTACCGTGCTGATAGAACCCGCCGGACAGTCGCTCATGCTGCGCGCCAACAACCACTCGGAGTGAACGCAGCGGACATTATGCAAGTCCGCCGGTGCGTCGCGAGAATTGGCATGGACTGTTCCCGCGTCCGTTACGATTCATACAAATGTATATTTTGATAACTTGGGCACGCACGGGCATAATAATACCAGATTTTCAAAATAACACATATACTGTGTTACACATAAATATAATAACTGCTAATATTCTAAAAAAAATAGAAGGCGCCCTTACCTCACACCTATAACAATCTGACAACTTCAACTAGGCACGCGCCGTCCTATGATAAGTGTGCCAAAATAGCCCATGCCACAAAATCCAAGGTCATATTTCAACGTTCACTGGACATAAAATAGACTGCAAGCTAGTTGTGAAGTGTGAGAAACAAAGCTATTTCGAGTTCTTTCCGGTTGTTACGAAAATTTAGTGCCAGAATTCAAGGTACCACGAAGCACATTCCAAAGATTTGGCAGCCGCAATGAATCGAAATTTACGTTTCGGATTAGTACTTATCAGTATTTTAAATAAGATCTCAGTTAATCCTGAAAATTGGATGAGATACAAGGTTTTAAATTTTAATGTATTATAATGTTCATAGGTTAAGTACTTAGGTACATATTTTGTTCAAAATAATGCGTCAAAACAACCCCACTAAACTACAACGTATAAATGAAATAACGTAAAGCTGAAAACTGTTTGCTCAGCACAATTTTGGTGAAAGCGAAGCATTTACCTGCCAAAAGCGGTTGACAAGTAATAAAAATAATGTTTTTGTTTATCATTGTACACATCGATAGTTAACAATGCCAAAGTTTAAGTAAGGTATATTATGTAGCATAATAAATTAATATGTGACTTATCTATGGTCTCATTCAAAACAAGGTGATATAACAACAAGTTTAATAGACAACCACTAACACTGGAATTCTTCTATTATTTCCCTCTAAGAACAAACAACAATCAATAAATTATGTAAACCTAGCTCCATTTTACAATAATTAAATAAAATAGGTAACTATAAAGTTATGCATAGTGTGAATGTTCCTTTTTGCTATCACATGCTATTCTTATTTACACAACTATAGCCATCAACATAGTTGATGACTAGTCAGAAGAAACTTTATAAAATCTTAACCAACATTGGTGTAGTTTTTAAAACCAAGAGATAGAGCTAAATTAGACTCTATAATTGGGACACATTTTTATTGTTAGAACTTTTACAAAATATATTTTAAGTTTAAAATAAATTGCTTACATTAATTGATACACAGTGTAAAATCATCACTTTAATAGGAATGCTTCTATATGATAATGAAAATAGTAAAAAAATAAATGATTCAGAATAATATGTATAGTCAATAAATAGAAAAGTATTTTTGGCACAAAAACAACATCATTTGTCTAAATACCTTATTAAAACACAGCCTCTCTGTGAAATCAAATAAATAAAATTGTGTTACATTGTTAAACAGTGTGTCAAGATATTTCAATATGGGTACATTATCCAACCAAGTCTAAAAAGGTTATTTAAGATAGGACTGATTTAATTAATTAATTCGATTAAGTCAGTAGACCGAATGTTATAGCAAAAATGTATAAAAAAATCCATATTGGAACATAATATGGAAGACTGTTAATATTGTTTAGTATATTAATAGTTGCATTTTATTCACCCGGTTGTATTATGTAAATGTTACAAAATTATAAAATTTTAATAGAAAGTGTAACTCTTACACTTTAAATATAAAAAATATGTAAAAAAAAGGAAATATAACTTAAAATGTCCAATTAAATTGTGACAAGTCTATGGAGTTGGTGCTTAAAAAAAATCAACATTTGGAGAACATGCTAAATGGAATATTTTATATTACATTTGCACTAGACTATAAAATTGAAATGAATATTCTAGTATTCTAAATGCAACTAAAATCATAAAATTCTACAAACAAAACATCAATACAAAAATATGCTTATATCAAATACTAATTTTTAACTAAACCAAAGTTTATTCTCAGTTGCTCTAAGAATACAAATGTAAGAATGGTGTGTGGGGCAAGTCTTGCGAATGCTGGAATGTAGCCCTTAAAGAAAGCTAAGGGGCTTTCCTTTGCTGTGTTTCTGATGAGGGTAACTATGCTCTTTACTTCACCTGGCTTGGCGTTCATTGCCCTTGTTTTGAGGACATCCACAGGTTGAGTTAACGTTGTTGCAATACCACCCTGAAAAACAAAAAAACATTGAATTTTTTAGCAGTAAATAAATTTTTGCACAAAAAACGTGGCATAAACAGTAAACTGTCACATACTCATACATAGTACTGTACCTACCCCACAACAACCAGGGAAGAAATGCATAAATATCTGTAAACATTTGTCCTATGGTGAGAAACAAGAACAGTTCTCCACCACCGAAATAGTTGATAAAGTTTAGATGAGCCACAGATATTATAATTCTAGTAGTCTATAATTCAAGAAACTTACTGCTAATAAACTTGAAGTGACATGAGTGATCACATTATCTCCAAAGTAGGCAGTTGTCAGCAGAAGTTCCTTAATCTGGTCATAGAATGAGAGCTGACCGATTGTCATGAGTACAGCTCGGCTGCAGGTCATGGAGGCTCCGGCCCATAGGCGGGGCAAGCCTTCGGTGGCTGCCACTTTATACAGACCATGAAGAGCATTCTTATAACTGAAAAAAATATAAAAGTTAGATTGACAACTTTTACGAACATTTGCTGCCACTGCTGTGATGCAGGGTAAGTATTTTAACCTGGGTAACAATCTAATTTGACAATTGCTAAAATACAAAATGAGCTGTTACTACAATTAATTAATTTACTAATTAACTCTTTATTTGCTAACCCTGTGTCACATTTGTAGCACTAATAGTATAGTGCCAGAATATTAGGTCCATATTAGAAATTCTAGTTGGGAGATCTTAAAATAAGTAAAATTTATGAAAGGTATTATTTTTTTATTTTCCATTTAGTACATACTTCCTTCGCTGCTCAGGTGGTAGCTTGACATCATTCTGCATGCGTACATTGACTAAATCAGCTGGGTTCCCGACAAAACCACCAGCAAACCCACCCAGGCCAGCCAGGAATGCAGACAAATAAAATGGTATGGGAGTGCCCTGAAAGCAAACAAGCCATAATCAAAAAGTGAAGTGAAACCAAACAAAACTTATTTACTTCATATACTTTATAGAGAAAGATATATATATACTTTTTATATGAACCAAAGGCATCATGGTCTGTCAATATAAAAAGTAAATAATGTTAAATTTGTAGAACTTATGGCCATTATATAATAAATTGATACCAAACTATTATAATTTAAATTCCATGATATAATTACTGTAGCTGGCCACAAGTGCAGATGTAAAACACAAAATAGAGTGGATTCTGAACATTTAGGGGAAGTATAGAAACAATACTCTTCCAATACTAGATGAATGAATGATGATGATGATGATGAAAATGCCAATACAAATTATTTGGATCTACCACTACAGGCCACTTTATCAAATAGTTATTATTTTTAAATAATCACTTACATCTTTCGGAGCCATTTGCTGTTTAGCCATTTCATAAATTCCAAATCTGGCTGTTGAATATGTAAGCTGACGAAGAAGAGAAGCTGATATACCATTGTAAAGGCCCACAATACCTGGAATTTATAATGTGTGAAGATAAATATTAGGCTGATGAGATCTTTATAGGAATAGTTGGAATAATTAGGGCCCTTGGATAGCAATACAATAAAATTAACTAAAAGACGACTCCAATTTATTATTTTCCTATTCTATTTTTACCTTGATTTTTTACAACGGTTCCCGTTAGTTGCAGCATTGAGATATTTTTCCCTTTTTGAGTTTGCATTTGCACTTTGAGTAAATCGAGCGGATGAGTGATGCAAGCCGCCCCGGCCGATGCAAGTCCTCCGAAGTACCATCGCGAGACCTTGGCTTCTTTTGTAGTCATTGTGGAACTGAAACAAATGCAAAAACAGTGATAAAATAACCGGACGTGGAAAATTCAAGGCAGTTTTCATTAACTCCTCAGTAATGCATGTGTATGCACTTACATAATACAGGTCGGATGAGTAAGCAGGAAGCTTGAATAGGTTGGAAGTTAAAAGTTAGGCGTTAACTCATTGTTTCCTACATTAATTAAATTATTTCCGAAGCACTTGCAAGCGTGCGTGTACACCCCACCGTGTTATCATTAGACACTGACTGCATCACAGATTAAAAATTGTTTGCTCTTTCAGACACATGGGAAACGAGCTATGTCTATGGTGAAACACTACTGATATTAGTATTAACTATAGGTTAATTAAGATCTAACAAAAGAGCCATGGAGTAAATTTTTTCAGTGCGTTTTGACGTAATTTCCGTTTTGAATTCCCGCCGCCGCCGTCGGTTGTGACGTTCCTACGCCATCCATATTTGTATCTGCCTAAATCTAAGAAAACATGTAGTGATTAGTGATTAATTCCTCTTTGAACCTATTATTGGAGTTAATTCAAAAACATACAGACAATAACAGCTCTATTTAACCATGAAAATACACATACATTGTACATTGAATATAAAATTGAAAATACCTACTACTTTTTTTTTGTATTAAATCTTTATTAGGTTAGCTGATATTAAACAATATTTACATAGGATCGTAAATATAACTAAATATAATTACTTAACTTGATTTATAACGAAAGATTATTTAACATTGACCGATACCATATAAGAATACCTATGAGAAAAGTGACAACTGCTGAAGTGTGTTGCGATCGTAAATCCGAATTTACACATGCGTCAATCTCGCACGAATGTTGACTACTAAGTACTAATTTTTGTTGGAGTACTCATACATTTTCCACCACATATTAGTACTACGTACGCCACATGCGGTGTTGGAGGAGGATTTAGTTCTTAACATTGCAAGCTGTTCGAAGAGTGATATTTTGCCTTGGGTATGTCACTAATCTAATTCACATATATTCTAATATGGTAAAATAACATTATTTTTCTAGGGACAAGATAAAATACCCTTGTGGTGAATAATACCAAGAATAGGCTAAAATACCGTTAACAGCTGCACTGCCACAGCCAGAACAACCAAGTAGTATCAGCTCTCTGTTTGAATCAAAGTCGAGAGTAGGTTCACATACCGGTAGGTTACACTTTCTAGTATCCAAACTAATGTTGTAACTACTCCTACAGATAATATAATAAAATAAACCTACCGACATTTTAAGGTTGCGTTAGTTTTTAGGATTATGGCAATTATTAGAAAGGGACAAAACTACCAGCAGATTTAAGGAAACTTCTGAGGGATGATGCCTAGCCTGGCTCACTAAGATATTTAACAAAATTAACATACAAGGTAAAATAGCATCGTCATGGCTATCTATGCTCTCTCTTCAAGAATAAGGGCGATATGCAAAATGTTCTAACTACAGGGGAATAAAACTGACCTCACACACCCTCAAACTATGGGAAAGAGTCATCGGTATGCGACTGACACAATTGTTTAAAACCACAGTTAATCAGTTCGGGATTATTGCTGAAAGATCAACGATAGAGGCTATACAAAATATAAGAATATTCATGGAAAAACACAGACAAACAAACATTACATTTAACAAGTGGCTGAAATAACTCGAGCCTTGATTTTATGTGACTGCGCGTCAGTCACATAAAATCAATTCATGGAATGTTACTTTGGTAGCACGGAAAAATACGGTTGTTATATACACATTGATTAGTTGATTTGATCACACAATTTTACCTAGAGTTTCACATTTTAAATACCTCGGTGCAATGCTTACGACAGACGCAAACATAGAGGAGGGACGTTAGCCACCGTATAAACACAGCCTGATTGAAATGGCGATCCTATGCGACCGGAGTACTAAAATGCCAGTAAAAACGAAGGGCAAAGTGTACAAAATAAAAATTGTCGACGCTTGAAACATGCATCATTCGCGTACAATTATTAACTACTTATCTGTGGAGGAAAATGTATGGGTATTCCATCACAGATTAGTTAAAATTCGTGCGGACACGACGAATGTGTAAATGCGGTATGAGAAAGTGTTTTTCCCCTTCAGAAATTTGACAGCCTTTTGTTTGTTTTATCTAACTGTAAGAGTAAATAAAAAGTTTTTAATCTGTGATAAGCTAAGTACTCCACACCGCTCTGCTCTGCTCAAAAGTTTCAAATATTTAATACAAAACAAAATCATGAAATCAGATAAATTACTTGATTAAATTAAAAGCATTAGATAAATTATTGTACTTACTAAATTTTTATTTTTGGACGGTTTGCGACGTACAAAACAAACACTTCGTCTGACGTGAGTTAACACTTTATTATCTAAAATAAATCGCTGTTGTTCTAGTCTAGAGGCATGTAACATCCCGCCCGAGACATTTTATTACTGACAAAGTAGCGAATACAGACTGAGGTCACTAATCAGATTGCCTGACTTTGATTAGGTACCTTGAGTTTCCTTCGATAATAGTATTATAGCGACATCGACGAATTCGTGACGTATCCATATTTATTAAAGTTTCTATATTACCAGCCCACGGGTTTGAAATCGAACCCGGCTGGCTCAAACAACTATGACGTTGTTGGTTCGTACGTTGACTTTGTTGGTAGTATCAAATTATACTGAGTTACAAATATGTTAAAAACTTGTCGAAAAAATAACCTTTTCGTCAATTTTTGTAAGGAAATCTTGTTAATACGGTCGACGATTTGACATGCTATAAACTCAGCATAAACACAAATGCGAGTAACCTAATGAAATGTTTTTTGAGTAACATTTTGGTACTTCAGGCGATGTTCCCATACTCCGTAACAAATACATATGGTTTGCTATAGCTTGAATTATATTAGTATGCTTACAGGTGTCTGCCCCAGGCCTTTACTGCTTGAGTAGGTACTTAATTGATATATTTGCATTGTCAATCTTATCTGATAACTATGTTTTGTTTGCAGAATGGCATCAGATATAGTATCCTGTTTACAATTAGATAAAAATACATCAGGGAGAGTAATTCTAGTAAAGGAAATAAATGGATGTGACAGTGCATTCATTGATAGCTGCGTGCTACAGAACTGCATCAAGAACAAAACACCTGTTATTTTTGTATCAATGCACAACTCGCTGAGCCATTTCCAGAATGTTGGCCTTAAGATGAACTATAACCTGCAAAAGCATGTTGATAGTGGACTCGTTACATTTTACAATTTAGGTGAAGAGATAGTGAACAATATATTAGATAGCATATTATTTTCTATGCATGATCTGTATCTACGAGTGAAGCAGAAAATAATTGTACACCAAAGTAGTGATGGGCCAGTGCATGTTATTGTTGATGGGTTGTCTCATCTCTTTGATTTGGGCTTTAGTTTAAAAGATGTTAATACATTCTGTAAGCAATTATTTGATTTGATTGTGCATAGTAATAACTCCTTTATTCTGTATCATTGTAATGAGGCCAGTGATGATGATATTACTCATACAATGTCCAATCTGTTGAGCCACAAAGCAGATACGGTGGTTGAGGTAGAGAATCTCCAGTCTGGCTGGAGTACAGATGTGTCCGGACGGCTGACAGTCAAACATCCTGGACAAAAGTTCCAAAAGGAGCACATGTTAACTATGGACCTGAAACCTACCAGGTATTTGTTTAAATTGTTTGATAGGGGTGTAAAACTTCTAGCTCCTGGGAATGTTTAGTACATACAAAAATTGTTAGTAAAATATAATTACATAAGTGATGCAATTTTCTGAGTGTCTCATTTTAACTTTACAATAACAAAGTTAGGTGTAAGTTTTAACTTCTACTATTACTGTTTACTATTGTATTCTAATTTTAATGATTTTCTAATATAAACTTCAATAAAATTAAGTGTCTAATTTTTATGAAATACCATTACCATCAATCATCATCCTTTTTGATTACTAATAAATTTATGGTAGGTACAACATACTTATAACTTGTTTAATTAATTAGTAACACTCTTTATATTATGTCGTATTGTTAATAAATATTTCAAAAAAAAAAACCTAAGATTGCTCACAAGCAATATAAATTTTAAGAAATTTCAGTCATGAAAAAATTATAAAAATGAAATAGTACTGGGTTGGACTGGCTACAAGTAACATTTGGCTGAATTCTATTAAAATGACTTAAATACATAACCTACCTATGTACACACATTTGTAATTACCTAAATTTTTAAAACACAGCCTTTCAGTTGTCTAATTAAAGGCTCTCATGAAGCCACATGAAATTTTCATATGTGGTGAATAGCTGTTGCCCGGCGACCGTCGAAGGCTATATTTTTGACCATCGCACTCGGTAGTTCAGTACACGTGAAGTCGCCAGGAGCGCGCTACCTCGCACCACCCTTGCACCTATCATTAGCGTGCCACCCTTGACGCATTTACCCATAATTCTCCAAACAAACGTAAACATACAGTTTTCAATTGTATAAATGTTTAATTGTCATGATTGATTACCTTCATAAGTTGTAATATGAGTGTTCGTTTCTGTGAGTAATTTCGGTAGCGGAAGTTACATTGCTTTTTTAGCTGGCCCTGGCCAGTGGGCATTCTGCATGAAGATCGTGTTATGGAGATGCCATGACTCACAGCACATTCTCCGATAAGCACCATGGCGGTGCTCGAACCGTTACTGAAGAGAAACTGATGGTAAATTATTAAAATTTATTTTATTATATTAGGTAATGTACCAATTAGGCTACTAAGATGTATTTTAATTAGACTTGTAACTCAGTGCTTCATAGCTGTAATAACTTAAGGTGGTGTAATGTGTTTTAAGTGTTGGTGCTAAATTGAATGTATAATTGCGAAAACTTTAAATTGAAATTGGAAATTGTCTCGCGATGTCTTGTTCAGTTGTATGCAAATTCAAATAATATCTAATACAATAACTATAAGAACACGGTCGCAAGATTTGTTCTTTAACATATTTTATGGACCTACCCTACTCGTATGCCACTACTAAAAAGCTAAGTGCGTGTTGGGCCACGCGCAGTGTAGGGTTCCGTAGTAGTCCATAACTAATTTTCAATGGAATTCGTACGAAATTAAACTTTTAACTTCTCCAAGTACATTTTATAAGTTGATCGACTATTACTCACTAATTACTTGTAAAGGCTACTTAGCTGTGATAGTTTTCTTTTAATTTCGTTATAGATACTACTGCCGTGATTTTTTTCACACAGCTGGAAGGGGTGAGGGACAATTGACTCTTACAAAAATGGGCACTTTAAAGCTTCATATTTCGCAAAACGGATCCCTGAATCAAAAAATGGTTTGCAGTTTTTTAACAAACCCAATATATTTTTGAACGACCTATCCAACGACACATAGGATAGACGAAAAAAAAACACCACACATATCGCACATCAAATACCTACCCAAAAAAATATACTTCAAGATTTTTTAAGGGCGTGATGCCCTTACGTGCCAAATTACAGCTTTCTAGTACTAAGCTCTCTGAGCTAAGCCGTGGGCAGACAGAGAGATAGACAAACTGACGGACTTGGCGAAACTATAAGGGTTCCTTGTTGACTACGGACCCCTAAAAACATAAGGCACGCCTAGTCTTTGCCTAGATTTAGTGCTGACTGGCGTTAGTGATTTACTTACAGTTTAACGTGTGTTTTACACAGGTAGCGGTGCGAGTGCGGCCACTACAAGTCGATGAAGGTCCTCGCATCGTTCACGTGGTCAGCGATAAGGTTACAGCAAACTTTACTATCTACTTTATATAGTTATACATAGATCGATAGAACGGACATGGAATTGCGGTAGGCAATATTATTTTATCAGTCGTGTATGCATTTGACGTAAGAGGCTGTTTGTGTGTTTGTTGGTTTGTTACCATTTATCTCCGAAATGACTTATCCGATTGATATGCGGTTTTATGTACCATATCGGTTTGTATGCCTTTATGGTGGTAAATAGGGATTATCGCCACCAGTCACCAGAGGGCACTGCGATAGACGACGGAAAACACGCAAAAATTACGTAGGTAATTCGTCACGTATAAAAACTGAAAGAATATAAACTAGTTTTACGATTTTATCCGACTACTCTTACATAGTTTATAGGTTGATTGCTTGTAGGTAGGTCTTTTGCAAATTATCATTGAAGTAATCTACGCACGTTGTTTTATCTGTGAGAGATAAAACTAAGCGATAGTGATTTTTATTTGACATTGGATTGGATAGGTCAAATACACGGTGGTATCAGCATGCTGCTTAGTAGGTATATTATGAACCCAACAATGATAATTTTCATTAATTTCGGATAGGCAAACAACCCATATTATTAGAAGGTACTTACGCCTAGAACCAGGAACTACTATAAATCTATATCAAGGACGTCCTATGGTAGAAAAACAGGTCATGTTCGAGTCGAACTCGTGTACCTACCTACTAAAGGGTTCTGTAAACACAATTCTTTCAATATTATTATATGATGAAAGTAAACCTCGTGGGTTTTTGAGTTGCTGATTTTTTGTTGATCCTATTAATCCTTAAAATAGGTTCCTTACAATATTGATAAGTCCAGAACTATTGACGAATAACCACCCTCTGTCTTTTTATCAGTTATGATTAATAGACAAGGCAAAGAGGCTAAGCTCTTGATTAAAATTTGCCTTCTTATTTAGATGCTGGTGCTTGAAGATGAGAGTGACTTCCGAAAGGACGTTCTGCGCCAACGCAGACCCAATGAAAAACACTACACATATGATCGAGTATTCGGCGAAGATAGCACTCAGGTAAAGTTACTACATACCTATTTCTTCGAATTAATTATACTCAGGGCCAAATAACCTCGATGTGAGATAAACAAAGTTGTCAAAAACGTCGAGACATTATGTTAGGGTCCCGAAGTTACCTCATAACTCCAAAATAATTCGTAATCCTAAACAAATTTTCGTTGGAAGTTCCTATCGAATAATGCTGGACATTATCGATAGGAACTTCCCTTCCTGTCGATAATGTTAACCTTCAAGTGATTTTTAAAGATCTATTCACACGAGATGATGCAATGAAAGTTGTAATTGAATACTTACCCCCACTTACCCTTGAAATTGAATTGGTTAAAGCCAATTGGCTTCGAAACCCTAAAAACCCATTTGCCCCCAATGGGAGTATAGCATAGCATAGGGACAGACAAAATTAACATTGTTTTTTAGTAAGCGGTATGTACCTACATAAAAAAATCATCTGTCACAGTTCATACTTATAATTCACAACAAATAGTTCAGGTAAGTCTCACGCTTGAAAAATGCTCATTCATTCATGCCATTGATTTGAAGTTGTTTGAACTTGACAGTGATTCACTGGTCTAACTAGGTGCTCGTGACGTGACCCTTTTTGACTTGCGTGTTACTTCATGTACATACAAATTATATTGACGATCTAGTGTGATAGCATGTCTCTGTTCCTTACAAATTGTATGTTACTTATCTATATACCTACTTACCGGAGTAAGTATACATTTTCTGGTGAAATAAAAATGTATGATCTCGATGACGCGGCGAGCGAGAAGCCGGCAGTCACTAAGGTACGACCGAGACTAGTTTTTGAATAAGGCCGAGACCGAGACCGAGAATCTTAAAATTAATAATTATTTAAAAAAACACAAAAAATATTTATTGCAGTAATCAGAATGTAATCGGAATCTAATCAGTATTTTAATATAGTCTTTTTTATTTACTTAGTTGTAATACCAATAGTAGTATATTATTGTAGTATATAGTAGAAATATCGAATTTACCAAGATAAACGACAGTTTATCTTGGTAAAGTGTGATAACTAGATATAGTAGCAGATATAGTATGTTGTAAGCAAGGCAATTTCTCGGCATTGTATCCAGTTAAATTGTGCCGCCTTTCATCATACAACTGTCCAGCTAAATTGAGACGCTGGTTTGTGGTGCTGACAAATATGGCTGCTGGTCTTTTTACTTTGTATGGAGATTAATGCCAATTTTCATAAATATTAGACAGCCTACGCAACGTAGACAGGCAGGGAGGTATTTTACTAATAATCACACAGTGCACAATTAATATTTACTTATAAATTACAAGAAAAATAAAATTGTTTGTTTCACTGTGTACAAACGATTAATATATTATATTAAATAGCCTCTTGCGTAGCTGTCAGCCACGTATTCGATTCGATTACCGCAGCGTGGCAAATGTTTGCAAGTTTTGCAGATATTTGTTCCTAGTCTGGGTGTTGTGGTACCACGGTACTCATAGTTCCTGATACCCACGATTCAGGGAATCCTAGTGTGTAGTCAGAACTATGTATGTGTCTGTTGGGTGTTTATTTACTTATATATTATTTATAGAAAATCGAATGCAATTGACATTGGTTTGTGTTCCAATAAGCGGCGATGGGCTTGCAACTTGTCACGTGGAATGCAAACTACTACGCATAACGCGGACTACTCTTTACAAGTAGAGGATACCAAGGTATCCCCACACATCTGGGTATTGAGTATGGATCTAAAGAACTCCATCATGTGGATTATAGTCGGGATCTACAGTTTGTTTTATTTTTTTTACTAGCGACCCGCTTCGTACGTTTGCAATTTACTAATGATAAAAATGGGAAGTACGCTTTTCCAAAATAATTATATCCTACAAACCTTTCCCTAACAATTACAAATACAACAAAAAACAGCCAATTGGTTTGAGCCGTTCTCAAGTGATCTTTCATACATGCGGCAATTGATTTTAATGTAAGTATATAGATTTATTTATGCTGTTCCTATGATCGCTGAAACTTTTGTTCCGACAGGAGGATGTTTACGAAGCGATATGCGCCCCGCTGGTCGCAGACACGTTGCAGGGGTTCGCCGGCGCCATATTCGCTTACGGGGCCACCGGGGCCGGCAAGACCCACACCATGACCGGACTCATGTCCCGCGCCCTGAACAACCTATTCACAAGCATAGCTGAGAGCGAGCACCCGAACGAGTATGAGGTAAGTTTTTTTATTAAATAAAAAATGACTTTTTAATAAACAAAAGAGGTGTTTTGGAAGTGATTGTATTTATTATGTTATTTGTTTGTGTACAATAATATATTTTTTTTAATTGGTCCACACTTTACTAAAATATCGGTGAACATACATAAAAAAAAACATAAAGACGAACATTCCTCCTTCTTTTTTGAAGTCGGTATTTAGAATACTTACTTCCAACAGAGAAATCTCAGCAATTATCCAGTGTAAAATACTGTGCTCTTAAATCAAAGTTGACAAACTAGCACTTACTAAAAATAATAGAGAATAAGGTAACTTAAAATATTGCTGAGTATGTAACTTAAGCCTTTGTATAGGTAGGTACTAGGCACACCTACTTTATAAAAAGCTATAACTATGTAACTAACTATAATAATTAGGGACTTATAATAATGTGAGATCACAATCAAACTATAACTAGGGTGAAAAATAAATCCATTAAAGAACTGAGGCAACCCTACAAGGTCTTTGAATTACCAAGATGTATTGGCAATGGGCAGGCCATATAGATCGCAGAACCCACAATCGCTAGGAATGACAGGTTCTCGAATCGAGGCCTATGTCCAGAAGTGGTCTTCTACAGGCTGTTGATGTTGATGAGCGTGTACATTAATTAACTTCGAGCCATATCAAAACTTATGAAAACTCCGATGAAACTTATAAAGGAAATAAAGTTACCTAATCATTATCAACAGCCTATAATGAGTCCTATGTCTCCACAAAGTGTGTGATGATGAAACTTTAAGATGCCATACGATGGGGAATTAACCTTTCTACGCTGCGTCGTTGTCGTATTCGCGGTCGTGATTCGACCTTTACTTAATTCCCAGCGGATGTCAGTCGTTTAAAGTTGCTGAGATTTATGTCGGTGCCTTTCGTTAGAGGGTTGTCCTCGCCCCTATAACTTTTTAATTACTTTCGTTTGCACACCATGCCACCATAACCATTATTTACTTAGAAGTAGGTGCTTGGTACCGGTATGTAAGCTGTCTTGCTTTCTCGGAGGTCGTATTTGCATTGTTCCAACTCTGGTCGATTTCAGTCTGCGAAGAAATGCGGTCGAGGTCTTCCACCTTATCAATTTTACCTCCGGCTTGTGCTATGGAAAATTTATTTTTACATTAGAACCGCGTTCGTACATTGATGAAAGAATATTCCAGTTTTTTGAGATATACTCAATGGCGAAAGGCATTTCGGCACAAATGTAAAATATCTGTTTATTTCAGATAAATATACAAACATCCAAACTTTGACATACATTTATAATATTAGTAAGATGATTATTTATTTCTCATCATAAGTATTAATTCACTCACATGAGAACACAAAAAAACACTTAAATTTACTTAATTATGCTATTCCAACAAAAAACTTATAAGTGCAGGGTATTTTCGGCTGCAGCCCCTTAAATGTGTTTTACCACACGAAGGTTATTTTAAAACTCAGTCCAAACATTCATACTCAGCGATCCACTGCGAGCGAGCAGGCTCCGTTAGACTCGCAAGTCGCTTCATAGAAGTGCTTCCACTGTAAATGATTGAGCAAAGCGGACTGAACGACGGACTGAAAAAGCTACAAATGTACCACTTTTCTACGAAACTCTTTCTTAGTTGAATACAAATACTACTTTACTCGTCCCGCTAAGCTATTTCCTGCCTACCATTAAAAACAGAATAAATGTGGCATTCAACAGATGTGGTTTTAACATTACCGCAAACATTACCTTAACCTATATATCTAAGTAAATAACTGCTAAACAAGTGGCCATATATTTGTAGTTCTGATTTATAATTGTACTAACACTAAACCAAGTTTCATAAATCACGAAAATCAACTATGTTCAATGGCAAACAGTTGTTGTTATGAATCGAGATTAATTATGTTGCACCTTGAGTGATGAAGATGATTAATACGTTGATAAAGTAACACCATAATTAAGATATTTTCCGCGTATTTCAGCTTTTCTTTGGTGGATTTTAAGAAAAATCAAAAAGAAAATCTTTGTCATTAGCCTCGTGGTTGAAGTTGAAAGAATGTTTTGTTATTAAAATTCGGTCGGTTGATACATTGGTGTAAATCGATGTGATTATAATAATTATGCTTATGTGGTTGTAGAACCATTTAATGATACCTAGGTACGTCGTTACTAAAGTACCTCTACTTGACTTTACTTGGAGAAAACTAAGGTCAATCAATAATATTATGCGAGATTATAAATATGGCTAGGTCAGTCCGCTGAGAAATATTTAGTTATTGTAAGCTAGCATTATGAAACGTTTTTTTTTTGTCATTTTTCACACAGCATCATCTAGCCCCAAACTAAGCAGAGCTTGTATAAATACTTTTTTTTTTGTAATACAATAACCATTACCTAGCATCAAAATAATTGTGGCATTATTTTATAGATGAGCTATCTTTGCGAATGTCCACCATAGGGAATATGTTTGTTTTTTTTTGTTTATCAATGAAAGCAACTATTGATGGGTGCTCGGCCAGAACCAAATTGTTTCTTCTGAGAACCTTTCCAAAAGCCCTTCAACTATGTAAGCGTTTTGTTTATTGCTGCTGACTGTACTCACCTAATAATAATATGTAAATGGCGCGTGCCAGTGCCAGCGAATGTGAGAACCTTGACCGTTCGGAAACGTTTTACTGTTTTCTTAATCATATCCACTTACTATTCGCTTACCTCACGGAAGTAAGCTCCGCCATGTACTAAAAGTATCCCAGAATTAGCAAGTTAAAGTGGTAATGGTCGGGCCATACAGCTCGCACCACCTCGTCTAACTGGCAAATAAGGATTTTCAAACTGCGACTACGAACCAAAAAGCAGTCTGATGACATGACATTGCAATTGTAGGTAGGTAATGGTTGCAAGAAGTCGGTAAATTATGAAGGCAAGCGACGATTTTTTTTAAGTTCGTTTTTTGAGAACTGGTTTTTGTTCTCGTAATCTTGACCATTATAAGGGTTACGGAACCTCAAAAAGTTCCGTACCTCAAAAGGAAAAAAATGGAACCCTTATAGGATCACTTCATTGTCCGTTCGTCCGTCCGTATGTATGTCTGTCTGTCTGTCTGTCTGTCTGTCTGTCTGTCTGTCAACTGTCTGTCTGTTTGTCAAGATCGTTTTTCTCAGTAACGCGTGAAATTAATATCAAATACGTAGGTCTACGGTCCCGTGGAGCTCTAAAAATCTTTGATACTCGCAAGTAAATCAAAACCTATAGGGTACTTCCCGTCGACCTAGAATCATGAAACTTGCCAAGAAGCAAGGTCTCACAGCACAAGTACCTAAAGGAAAAAGTACCCAAATCGTTAATTTGTAGATTTATCACATAACAAAATATTTTTGCGATTACAAACTGTGAAAACGTCACGGATGGACCGTGACGTATATCAATGTATAATTTATTCAACTACAAAGTTAGTTTGTCTTTCAATCCAACATCCAACTTATCTTTTCCTTAGAGCAATGTTTGATGCTTTCATAGTTTTTTAACTTGAGTAATGTTCATTATTTTGGTGAAAATATAAGTATGGAACCTCGGTGTGCGATTCAGACTCGCACTTTTAGCTCGTATGATTATGATATGATCAAAAGAATCAAAACGTTGAGACATTTCACTTGCCGTTAATAATGCTTAGGTAAATTGCTTAATCGTCACAAAACTCATAATTCAGGGAGGAAATAGGGGAATACCTAATAATAATTCTATAATAATATATTATAATAATTCTATAATAATATATAGTATAGAAAATTGCCCGCCACCTTTCCTCGTAAGTTTTTAGAGAGGTTTATATCCAGAATTATATTTTAATTTGATTGATGATGTTGACCTTTTAAAACGCAGAGGTCGCTTATATCAAGTGATATACTCAAAATATTATCAATTTATCGAGTAAGAAAGCATTGGAAAAGTTGTCAGATAGAACGTATAGAGTGGTATAGATAAGCTCTCCCCCCTGTAGGAAAATTTTCGATTTTATCGAATAGCTTCGTGGTTTCGGTGAAATGTGGTCGTTCCACCGTACCGCCCCCCGTGCAAGGTCACTGCCGACAGCCTCGCGTGATGGACACGGGACAATCATTAACCTATCACTCTTTCCACCCTTCATTAGCGTGCGCGAGTCGCGCTATTGGATTTCGGATTTGCTGCTATAAAAATTTCATCGGTAGAGTTGTAGGCCTGTACCTATTCCAGATTGAAACTTACATTTAAAATTGAAAAAACTATACTTGGGCACAGTTGAGTCTACAGTATCAGATTTGTTCTGGAATACTGGCCGTGCGGTTTTGAGGCGGTGCGAGAACCATGTTGGTGTCTGGGTGATTATTGTTCGAGGAGTTGAGGATAGATAAAATCTTATATTTGTTTGAATAAAACTCACGAGAAAATGATTCATAACTACTAGGTCTGTGTTATTTTCTCGTGTGGTTTGATTTAATTGACACATACTCGTAAATATGAAATCGATACCGAAGTTCTTAAAATTAATAGTTAGGAGCACAGCCTAAATACGTTTATCTATGTAGTAGGAAGGCTGCCATTACAGTCGAGTAATCCTGTTTATTCCTTGATGGCTGATTCCTCTTAAATACTTGATAGATTCCTTGCGAAAGGAATTATACTAATATTATAAAAATAATATTTTGTTTATTTATGTAATGGTACCAATGCAATGGTACAAAGTAAATGAAGTTTTGTTGTTCGAAGAATTAATATTCATTCTTAATAATTGTAGCTGCGGCCAAAATTTTTAGAAACTATGGTACTAGAGTATATTCTACTTCAACGGTTCGTAGTATTTTATGTTTAACTTGCTGTTGCCAGCGGCTCTGAGTTGTTAATAAAAACCCATACTCCCGTATGCAATTAGCCCATAGACCTGCCATTTTAAAATTTCTCAGTGGTAGCCACTCGGGTATAATCTGCTGACGTCACGAAGTCCATTGTTGTTAAGTATCGTTTAAATATTCAGAGCTGATATCGTGAGACGTGACATACTATTAACCTTTTAGGTCTAAGCACGCTAACTTGTAGAATAAACGCGCTAGGTAATAAATGTTTATACATACTAAGGTGTGACGTGTCTTGTATGGTAATCGGTCATGACCGCAGGCTTACCTATACGTACATAGAGCATCATTATAGTATCATTATAAGAATTTTAAATGAAAGCTTGTAAAGGCCCTAAGCGTTGCTTGAAAGACGAAGCTAACGTGTACAATGTAGCGTTGCATTTTCTTAAATTCTTTAGTGTCGTGTCGGTTCTTTCTTGGACACTCTGCATGAGTTCAGTGATCTGGATCAAGTATGACGACCCTAGAAAGGAACCATCGATGGTGAAAGAAACTGTGTGCTGCAAATATTTAATGCGCCTCATGGAGACTCCTTTTATGCACGATGTTTTCCTTCGCCATTTGAGTGCATTGTGCACAAAACCATTGGTGCTGTAAGGGGTTCGAATTGGGGACTCCAGCCACTACTTATGAGTCAAGAAATTAATTTTAACTGCACGCTGCTGTTAGTTAATCCTTTAATAATCAGTCGGGTTTTACCGCCTGAAGTTACTTCCAGATAAGCATAAGTGCTATGGTTATGACGTGAGGGGCTTTTAGCCTATTCGTATAGAAATCAGGTTACCGGTGCGAACTGGCATGTTGTAATGCTGAGTCAATTTAAATCCATGGAAATAATTGAAAACAAGATAGTTACTTACATAATAGAAAAATAGAATATTTATTGTACCATACAAATATTACCATTTACGTTCTAGGATCAATTGATACTTTGGAGAATTATAAATTTTTGTCGCAATTTTCAAACAATTCCTAAAGAAAATGGTTCACGTAGGATGAAAATAATGAAGCCGTCGGACAAGCACAATGAATTTTTGAGAATACCTAGGTTAGGTATGAAGGGATTGTAAATATACTTCGACTTTTACAATAATACCTAAATCGGATTCAGATATCTAAGAAGAATTCATGACCTTTAGTTCTATCTATCTATCTCCCTCTTCCCTTCCTCCTCCACTCAGATATAAGCCTTTTTTATAATATAATTTTTAAATACCTACTACCCTGTTTTGTCAGTCAGTTATCATAATTAGACTAATCACTTTTAGAATTCCACTGCTGTCCGCTTAGTATGAGCACGAAAGAAAAGACATATTCTGTCAAACAAAAGAGAACGACAAAATATTTTGTTCTTCTTGGCCCGGCGGTAGACAAAACCGATGTCTTGGGTTTTCATTCTAAGCAGGCTAGACATTGGCTGCCAACAAAGAGTGCCATGACGAATGATAGTGGGCTACTTCCATCCTCCACCTTTAAGAGGCCTCGAGAGGTTGTTGGTTCTGCGATCAATAAGGCCTGTCTGTCCATTGACATTTCAAAAATAGTCAGTTAAATGTTAGTACTGAATCGAAATATCGGAATGAACACGTAACTTGCTTTCCAGGTTTGTATAGGTGTTAGTGCATTCCATCTGATAAAAATACTGCAATGAATGCTGCATTAATAAACCTCGAATGCAGGCAATCATTTATTTAGGCTATTGCCGTTTATTGTGGTTTAAAAGAAAGAAAATAGAGTGCCAAACAATAATTTAAGTTTGATGAAAAAAAGAGAGAAATGAGTCGGCAAGTCCAACTTTTCGAATATAATATTCCAGTGGCTATTATCGGCGGCCATCGTAGAACACAGCGATATGAAAACATCGAAATACGATTACCTCAAATGGATGTTTTCTCTACATCAAAGAGGTACTAGCATATAATAGTAGGTGGAATAGTAGTCGTGTTTTCTCCTATAATGATTCACCTAAGTGTGTTCTATTGACATTCGCAAACAACGATCATTAATTCTTGCTATTCAAAGAAAAAATGCCTTTGCTCACCTTGAAATATGCGTTACATGGTGCAAAGGCAACAAAGGCGAAGGGTTGGATGATTAATTAAATTAGCTTGAGGAAAGCTTGTTTATTTTTTGGGAATGTTTCCGCGTTTTTTGTAGATAAAAATAATTTACTTTGTAATGTTTACTATATTGGCGTTTCATGCAGCCTATAATACGAACTCTTGTTACATCCACCAAATCACACTGGTGGATGGCATGACTCCTATTTATAACAAGGACATCGAAGGAAGGATTACCTTCTAATATTACATAAACAAGATATTCTTTATTTATTCTTCGACCAGTCGCCTATAAACAAACGTTTGGATTTTTGTTGCTAATAATCTCTGTAACGGCTGGATCGATTAAGATGAAAGTTGGACCTGACCCAAATTTAATTTAAATCGGTCTAAAAAATAAACATTTATTCATACAACTATGTACAAGTAGGTATATACAAAAAATACAGATGAAACAGCTAGCTAGCTATCTAAAGACCGTTGCAAACGATCTCAACTGATCACTACCAGGCGGAAGCGTTCCCAAAATACTGGCCGCATTGCCACGCTGAATGGCAATGCTAATGCGTTGACCCAGATAAGAGCCAGCTCTCTTGTCACGCGTCGCTTCGACCAGTCGCCCGGAAAGAATTTTGAAAACGCGAAGTGCCCCGGTTCCCCACGGACTAAAAAATAACGTAAAATATATACATGATTAAGTCCCGCTTGTTCCCCGGAGGGGTAGGGAGAGACCACAGATTTCCACTTGTAACGAGACTGGCTTCCTTTTTTCGCTTCATTCATACTCATCACATTCTTCATACTAGCTCGTCGATTCAGTGTACACAACACATATACTTCTTAAAGCTGTCATCTCCACTGCATCTATTCGACGTTGATGTTTCTTCTGCCATACCCATTCAATACCATACATTAGTGTCAGCATAAATACTCCAGAATAACCACTCTCAGGCTAAGCCGTGGACATAATCTAGTATACCATTAAAGATATCATGACAGTGGTAAACGTACGGTGATATTTTTTTTTATGAGAAAATTGGTAACAAACAAGCACAATACCATATAATTATAGCATATGATTTGAAGGAAGGTTGTTATTTTATTTATCACCACTTTCTCTAAAAAGTCTACGAATACTAGAGTATTTTACAATTTTGACAAAGTCATAAAATTGCAATTAAATTTATTTGGTTAAGAAAGAGTTTTCCATGATCCCATTCGAACTTAATTTATAAAAACTTACTATTGGTTCCAGGTAAAAATGTCATACATAGAAATATACAACGAGATCATCCGAGATTTGCTGAACCCTGGCGCGGGACCGCTCGAGCTTCGAGACGAAGGCTGCAGCGGAGCCCCCACAGTCGCGGGCCTCAGCGAAGTGAAGGCCACGAGTGCAGCCCACGTATCGGAACTTCTAACCAGAGGCGACAGATCAAGGACTGCTGAGCCTACTCACGCTAACCAACACTCTTCGCGGGGACATGCGCTGCTCAGGTAAACGGGCTTCAAACAATTCCACAACGCCCCAAACAAGATGATGATGTGAACGTTGCGGGAAGTGATTTCTTTGTTTAGAGCTGATGACAAAATATTCAGAAAAGTAAACTCCCGTAATATTTACATGAACCAAATGGCTATGAGGAACAAAACCGTGACCTTCATTTCGACAGTCTTGGCAATGTCCTACGTATAACTTATCTTATCAATGTATAACTTTAGTATAAGCAGAATGTAAGTATTATGAACTATTGTGGGCGTTGCTTGCTAGGGGCTAGACGGTAGACGGTACGAACCTTCGCTTCTGTACCGAAGTATGGATTTGAGGGGAAATCCAACTGTATTAAAAAAAAAACTTGCACACAGTTCTTTTTATATTTTTTTGATATATAGCATCGTTGTCAATATCAGCCGGGAGACGTCCACTACTGGACAAAGGCATCCATAGCTTAACCTCGAAATGAGTTTAAACAAGCACGATCCGTGAAGATACTCAGTAGGTGTAGTCAGAATTTTACAATCTGTGAAATTGTATATGTTTTCAGTGTTATTGTAAGTCGGCAAGTGGAAGGCGGAACGCAGAGAGGGCGATTATTTCTCATTGACCTGGCGGGCTCTGAGCGAGCAGGATTAAGAGCGAGGAGACTGGAGGGCGCCCACATCAACCGCTCTCTGCTCGCGCTCGGAAACTGCATCATGGCGCTTTCGGGAGGAGCTAGGTGAAAGCCTTTTTTAAGAATGCCTAAATTTAATTGGCGCCCAAAATAGCTACAGTATAAATGTCGGAAAAGCTAAAAAAAACAGTCCCTAGTTTTATGAATCAGCAATGTCTTGTCTATTGATTTAAAACTTTAACTTTAATAAAAATTTATAGCAGGATTACCTAACTTGTTACCATGTTGGGCGCCAATTCGCAAAGTGGCGTCCAACGTGGTAATTACTTTTTGGGGCTGTAGCAGAACTCTCTGTTCTATTTCTGAGAATGGTTTTAAATTTGGAATGGCGAAGGTTAGTAAAGTGAGTTCCAGTTTCACGCAGTTTTTTTAAAGATTACGTCTATCTTGATGTAAACTGGCGCCCAACTTGGGTCTTTTATGAAATGAAATACATTAAAAAAAATCAGGGCGACTGGTCGAAGTCACTTGTGAGAGATAAGCATTGCCATGCTGAATGGCAATTTAATGGCAATGGCAGCCAGCATTTTGGGAACGTTTCCGTCTGGTAGTGATCTGGATCAATTGAGCTATCTAGCTGTTTCATCTGTATTTTTTTATATACCTACTGTACATAATTGTATGAATATTATACAGAAATAAGATAATGGGACAGTTCTGTGAGTATACTTGCTAAATGATAAGTTTGGTGACAGGTACGTAAACTATCGCGACTCGAAGCTGACGCGTCTGCTGCGCGAGGTGCTGGGCGGGCGATGCCGCGCTGCCATGGTGGCGCACGTAGCCCCGGGCGGTTCCCACCGCGAGACCACGCGCTCCACGCTGCATTACGCACAGAAAGCGTCCTCTATCACCAACAGGGTACGTTACGTTGATGGATATATTATTTTTTATTTGACACATACGGATAAGGCACGGACAAGTAGAAATGACGAGAAAAATCAATAAAGTACAATAAAAATATACCAGGTTGTCTGGATAAAATCGCTTTAAGTTATAAGATCGCCCATTGTGCATTTCTTTTGTTTTTTGCTCTTTTATTATGTTTCTGTGTTTTGGGGGGTTATTACCGTTGTCCCTCGGTCTTCGGCCCCATCGGGGGATAATGGGAAGTTTTTTCCCGTTGTCCCTTAACGGTGTTATGTACTAAAAAGAGTTTATCTATATATCTATCTATATAAGTAAAATGAAATTTAACGCTTAGAAAACTATATCAAGGTTAATCAAAAACTTTGCTAACATATATATTTTTCCAATTTAAAATTTGCTTCCAGGTTGAAAGAGAGGTAGTGAAAACGCCGAAACATCTTCACCAATATCGTAGTGTCATAAATGATTTACGAGAAGAAATCGCACGGCTCAAAGTCAAAATGAACGATGCTTCAAGGTTGGTCACATCAACTCACATCACATTTCTTCTATTCAATTACTTAGGGTTTGAGCTATCACCACACCGAACTGCATTTTCCCTTTATTCTGTCCCTCTCTGTCGCTCAGAACTATCGTTCACAAGAGTGAGAAAGAGGCTTCACGGTATCGGTCCGCGGTTGTCGAAGATTGTTTCTAGATAACGATGTTTCTAAATAATAAAAATGCACAGAGTTACGGAAAATTGCCTTATATAAGACAGTAAACGTCGCCTGGCTTTTTTTGCCAGTTTCAGAGAGAAAGAGACATCATCATCCAAATATTGTTCATGAATTAGAAAGGGTAGGTTATATGCATATCGTTGTTTGTAGATCCAGAGACGACATCCATCAACTGGAAGAGGCGAAAACAAAAGAAGAAAAGGCGGAAAGTGAAGCCCACTTGAAGTCCCTTCGCGAGTCCATTGTTTCCACGTTCAAGCAACAGATGCGCTTGCGCCGACGGCTGATGGAACTTGATAGTCATTTGTTGGGGCTAGCGTTGGACGCGGAAAGGCAACATGCGGCTATCTCTCACTGGGAGGCGAGATTTAACAGGCTTTATAAGCCGGTCAATGTGCCGGGAGCTAGATTGAGCACGCAGCAGAGTTATAGGTGAGTTTTAGACTTTTCGCAGACTAAAATAGAAAGTTAATTTGATCAAACACACTAGGTGAATTAGACTGGTGAACCTACGAATTTTTGTCGGAGTTACAATCAGAGTTTGGAGTTTACGCGGAGTCCATATATCTTGGATTTGCGCCTCACAATACGGCGTCTACGTTACGTCCGAAGTTTGATTCACGTTCGTCCCACCAGCTTCGTTATTTTCGTCCCACCCGTGGGACGAACGCTGTTCGGACAAACGGTTACCTATATACTAGATCTGGCCAGCAGTGGAGCAATGAAAGTTACTTAAAAACTAATTTAGTTTTGTAATGTGTTTCGAATCATCTAAATATATAAAATGGTTGCGCCACAGACCTCAATAACATAATTTTAGCCTGAAATTTGGAGGGTGTGTTTCTTTAGACGTATAGGGGTGCACTACGTCATGATTTTCCGATATTTAACCACTAAAGGGTGCAGCGAGAAAATTAAGTTAGTATAGAAAAAACTCAACGCGGACGAAGTCGCAATATGTTCCACTAGTTGTTCATAATTTCTGAAGTGTGTCTGTCCTCAGAGGCGGGACTGGCATGTCCAGTGGTAGCGTGGAAAGAGCCGAGGCCGAAGTGGCCGTGGAGCAGGCTTGGTCGGAGCTCGCTGCAGTCGAGCGAGAACAAGAATCCGCGAGATTGGAGAGGGAAACCGTTGAAAGGCAACTCGAGCAAGTGAGGCTACGCGGCGCGCAGCTGGAACAGGTGAGCTCAGCAGGCTTTGCCAATAACATGGTATTGTCTACGGAAGAGACGTCAACAATTATTTCAGTCTTTGTTTCCTTTGTTGACTTTATAACGTTGATATAACAAGCCATCAAAGTCCCACTACTAGCCCAACGTCTCCTACTTTTTTCAAATCAGCCCTCCATCATCGGAGACTTATCACTGAATTGTTACTAGGAATTGCCGGCACGAATCAGCAGCGGTCCAGAGCGCGAGGTGCTGGCACTGGTATGCCGCGTGCACGAGCTGGAGGCGGACAAGCTGGCGCTGCAGGGCGAGCGGGCGGCGCGCGCGCACGAGCTGCGGCGCCGCGAACTCGCGCTGCAGCGCCGCGACGCGCAGCGACGCCTCTCCGACGAGATCATCACGCGCCAACGCCGCGCGCTTGAAGGTACAGCAGCTGGAAAAACTGGCTTTTTTTTTTAAAACACGCTCACATCTGTCTTCCCCATGGTGGACATCCTCAGATACATACTCAGTGAGTAGATTTTTTTCCTAGTTACAAAAGCCATAATCAAGAAGTCAAGTGAGTAAACATTACATTTGGTATATGCCCGCGTTTTGCAAGTAGTAAGCATTCCACGTGACAGGTTGCAAGCCCATCGCTGCTTTTTTTTAAAGGTCTTTATTTATCATAATAAAATACACATTCAATATATAAATAGACACAGTCTACTACATGGCACATCACATTAAACATAACTCAGCAAACTGTGGCGCCTTTAGGAGTTTCTTTACAAAATTAATAATTATGAGATACTACACTCTTTAAAACGTATTTTCTATGGTTTTGCAATAATTCGTTACAAAGTTCTTTACTAATATAAATTATGTTAGTTTAGTACAGCGGACATTTTGAAACCACTGGTATGCGGTTTTTATTTGCCTATTATACCCGCAACAAAGGTGAACAATGAATGCGTTAATGCTAATTTTGCAATCGCTTTAAATTGCTACAGGGTAGGTTCTAAAGGCGCTCGTAACGCCTTTAGAACCTTCGTAACGGGCTAGTTTTGTGGCACATTCTTGCAGCAACTGTATAGACGTCGCACAAAAAATAAAAAGAGATATACAATTGCAGCAAGAAATTGCTACAAAACTAGCCCGTTTACAATTGCCTTTAGGTTTCAACGCATCACGTCATTTATACACGGGATTTGCATTTTTTTTAAGGATAAACTTGTAATTTTCAGAAGTGGGAATCAGCGTCCCCCCGGAACTGGCGCAGTTGTACGAGTTGTACCAGCAAGAGATACACGCTTCCACCTACACCGAGAGCAATGACATCTACACTCCGACTTACCGCCTTCCGCCCATTTCAACCAGGTACCCGCTATTTACTCTTCAATGTGTTCAATGATGAATGAAGCGAAAGACGTATGCCAGGATCGTAGCAAGTGGAAATACTTGGTCTCTGCCTACCCCTCCGGGAAACAGGCGTGACTATATGTATGTATGTGTCCAATGTCTATAAATATTATTTCTCTCGCGTTTTCGTGTTTTCCATGTATAATATGAATGTATTTACAAAAAAAAAGTATATAAGTCATCAGTCATGTAGTTCCCATAATACAAGTTCTGCTTAGTTTGGGGCTAGATGATGCTGTGTGAAAAATGTCCAGCATTATTATTATTATAATGTTTGAAAGAGCGTGTATATCCAACCTCAAAGATAAGGATGGAATTCTACTTCCACGAACTGAACGGACAGTTGTTTCATGCAATGGTGTGAATATTTACTATGTGGCTACTCTGCCTGTAGACTGATTTTTAACTGGTTACTGGTTGTGGAAATTATACTACTTTAATTATACATTTAATGAGGAATCTATGCTTAGACAAACCACTATTAGTTTTATTAGGTGTACTTAGCATAACCATGAAACTGTAAACTTAAATAGGAATAAATAATAATTTAATAAAAGTATAATTCGGAATATGAACGCAGAAGGCAGATTGCAGAGACAACGCAGCTTCAAAGTTAGAAGTTTGAGTTTGAATTTCAAACTGCCATTTCCATCGACTGTCAATTAATGTATGTGAATAATGTATGACTATTTACAAAAGCCATAATCAAGAAGTGAAGTGAAGTATGACTATTTGCAGTCTGCAGTTGCAGTCGCTCGCTGTTTGAACACGACCGTAGACGGTTGCAACAATTCAGATACAAACTGAGACCGTCCATTGTGCTATTCTTTTGTTTTGTACTGTAAATTGGTGTTATGCACAATAAAGAGTTTATCTATCTTTCTATCAACTTGTCTATTAAATAGGCAACTGTTTGTAATCTTTTAAAAAACCTACCATCATTTTATGTAAAAAGAGTTTACGATAAAGACTATTCTGATTATCTACGACCTGCGGTCTGCGGTTCCTGTTGATCGGCTCTGCTTCTTTTGACACAACTTTCTGTGGAATTGACAGTTCTGCGGAATCTAGTACAAACTAGACACGCCTTTGTTTTTTTTTGCCAAGTCCCTTCTAGCCAAGTATCCCGCCGCCTTGAAATGCATAACGTTTATATAAGTACATTTCAAATGCATACGCTTGATAAGGGTGGTAATGTGTCTTTCAGCATGTCAGAGCTGACGTGGTCTGAGAGCGGGTCAAGTGGGTCTGGCCGCGGTTCAAGTTCCGGGTCGGGCGGCACGCTCGCGCTCGACACGCGCCTGCCCCGCCTTGCGCCGACGCCACGACCTAGGACTAGATACAGGTATATATACTCTACTCTGCCTATACTCTTCAAGGACTAGATATAGACTAGATACTCCGTGAATACGCTATTCACAGAAAAGGCTAATGACAGCTCCACACCTAACTATTTATTTTCTCAAATTAAGACTTCGCCAATTATGTATTTTATATTTCGTATAAACTTACTACTTGCGCAAGCCTTAATTTGAGCAAAAAACAGCCTTGAGAAAGATCAGTGCAAAAAGTCCAGCCCGCTTAGCATGAGCACCCAAGACAACGTTTTGTCTACGAAAGTGAAGACAAAAACGATTTCTGTCGGCTATTCTGTCAAACAAAAGATATTTTGATATTTTTTGTCAAGAAAATGAAACAAAACCGTTGTCTTGGGGTCTTCATGCTAAGAAGACTGCATGAGTTTATACCATCTATGTTCATAAATGTATGAAAACTTATATCACCTTTAGCAAACTGCTGTAAAACAACAATTGACTCTTCCTTTACGTCATTGCAATTAATCTTGAAATATTCGGACCATAAATGCTTTGGGATCATCCTTGGATTATCATTGCAAAATAATCTAGTCATTATGTTTATTATCTTGATAAGAAATCAAGTTTGTATTAGCTTAGTGGCCAACCAGTGTCAGAGTTTTAAGAGCAACTTTCTGTTAACGCTTATCTCCGAAATGGTTTAACCGTTTGCTGATTTTTGATAATAGTTTTGACTTATTAAGGGTGGTTTTATTGCCAAAAGTCACTGCAGTATATTAAAATACAATCTGTTACGCGATTGTCATGTTATACCGATTGTTTTGTACCCGCTCGCATAAACGATAGAAATGCAGTTCCGACTGTCATGCATTGTTTGTATGATTTCATGAACTGGTTTTAGACAGGCATGTACTTCTGGCGATAAAACCAATCTATGAACTATTATTTAAGTCATACAAATCGATTCTAAGAAACCGCTTGAAAGGTTGTCAGGAAGAAATCACTTCTAAGAGATAGGACTGCTCATTGTACTTTTAGTTGTGTTTATTTTAATGCAATTTTCTTGTGGTTTATTTTTATTCATTCGAAAAACCTCTTACGTCAAAAACATATACGGGTTACTTACGTCACGGGTAAAAATAACTTGTGTTTATCCGTTCCAGCCAAGCTAGTTCGGCGACTTTAAAGCGATACTCAAGCGACGATAGCCTCGTGATGGCGGCTCCCAGAAACCGAAACGAGCCGGGCGCTTGAACGAGTACGTAATCTTCAGATTGGATTTACTACTGATATCTATAGCTATTAGCTGCTATGGCATAGATATCTCATGTATCTAGTCGGCCGGTATCTTAGACTATAGATTTACCAGAAGCCGCGTCCCATACAAACATATGAGGTGAAGTCAAGTCAATAAAACACCACAATTCCCGTGGCTCCACATTTCCCGCGAAATCTTGCTAACTTGCGAATGGTTTTCAAAATGTTCATGGTAAATCTATATTCTAAGCAAAGTATAGATACACGTTGATCGTGTGTCTGAAAAACAGCGCTGGTTGCATTCAGAGTTTGTTGTGGATGTCTTGTTTGAGTAGTACCTAGGGGTATTATACATATATCTAAATAAGTTTACGGTTTTCCTCTAGTCATTTAAATGCTTTATTTCATTGTGATACGCGATTCAGTATCAGTTTAAAGTTTTAGGTTGAAATAAAAGTTTTCTTTTATTCGAGTTTATATTACTGAGATTACAAACAGATCCTAAACATAAAGAGAAGAATTTATAAATAACTTACGAAATAATCTCATCAGCTAATATCCTCCTAGGACCCTCTGTACATATTTCTGTACAAAAAAAGTTGCCTACTTTCGTCAGTTCGGACTCAGTAGTCATGGAGACCCATTGAACATTTTAATGTACATATTATTCAAACTTCTCCTGGGAGTTTTGAATCTTCACAGGCTTGAATTTAGTTAGGTGACGTATGAGATTGAGTATTGTTCTCTGTGGTTTCTCAATACTATCAACCGTTCGACACCAACTGTCAAATACATGAGTGTGCAATAATTATTTTATTCGTTTTTTATATTAGTTGGACGAAGTTCATTTTGTATTAAAATATTTTTTTCTGTACTTCGGGGCTGTAGACCGATTCTTGGTCTCAAGGTCTTGTTGTAGTGTGGTTATAATTTCACTTGTAAACACAGATCTCGCAGATAAAGATATCGATATAAATGAGTACAACTATATGTTTGTTTGCGAAAAGAAGTGCTATTATTTAAGAATTTTTCATAATGACTCAAGAAGTCGTGAGTAATATTGTTAATTTAATACTGAAAAATGTTACTTGGAATGTTCCTGATATTCAATAATAGATTTTAATGATTACAAATCCCAGTTAAATACTATTTTTTTTCGTTTCGTTTGTTTTATTTATCATAATTATTTAAGTACAAACTATAATCACATTCAAATACTTAAAGTTTATTTCAGACATTCATAATCAACCTAAATAATTATTTTTTTATAAACAACTCAAATTAAATAACTAAGTTTTATAAATAATACAGTTAAATTATTACGTATGCATACCTACATAGTCCTGTCCCCACACTAGGACTTCCTGTGTCGTGGGTTACAGGAACTACGAGTACGATTATTATAAGTTTTAGAGTCCTTATCGCGTTGACCTTATTTAAAATAATGTTTCATCTAAGCCGAAACGTCGGGATAATAAAAAAAAAGGTAAACGCGATAAAGACCTGTATAAAACTTAACTATAAAACTTTTTACTTATGAAGAAAGTTTGATAAATACGATACTACAACACCCAGACCTGCAAACATTGGTCCCGCAGCGGGAATCGAACCTGCACCTATTGCGTCTCGGCCGGCTATCGCCCGCTGCGTCACCGAGGTCGTCAAAGACCAAAGTTAAAAGAGAAAACGAAAAAAACAGTATCTCCATTCCGTTCCACAAAAATAACGGAACAGAGTTTACGGACAGAGCCGTAAATACTTTATGTGCTCTCTTTCGAACACAAAACCGTTTTCTTGGGTGCTCATACTAGGCACAAATCAGTGTCTTCTATAAAGTAGATATCTAACTACGTAAAATAAGACTTTATATACATTATCTTTGACACAAATATAATAATACTCTTTGATAACAAAACAAACTTAATTTAAACTGGTCAATTTGATTGAAACAAGAATCAGAACAGGGGGCTCCCCTCCCAGCGCTAAATCATCTTCTGATTTTTATTAAATGGCTTTTAACGAAGCTAAAATGGAACATGAACTACTAGAAGTTCGTTTTTTAATTATACAAACTAAATAATCTCATAAATTTTAGAATACAAATACGACTATACCACGTACTTTACTATTCTCCTGCTGACGTTTCGTTGACCGTTTAGAGGTCCTTCCTCATGAGCACCGTCCGCGACCACGCTCGACGGTCAACGAAACGTCAGCAGGAGAATAGTAAAGTACGTGGTATAGTCGTAATTGTATTCTAAAATGATACCAAACCACGGTAATTTTAATTCCATAATCTCATAAATATTGCTTAGGGCTAGTTATATCTAAACTTTTTTTATTTCAAAATATGCTACCCCTTTAAAAGCTCTAAGTGACAGGCAACAACTATAATGAGCCTAACACTAAAGTCTGAAACCTCTTTACGCAAGGCCAGACTAATCGCTTCGGGTTAAGCAGACTAGACTAAACTGTAGTATTTTCTACAGACGTATACAAAAGTACAGTATATAAATTGTAGTGGTTGGGAATCATTGTAAAATTCAAAATACGCCTGATTACGAATGTTTTTCTTCGATTTACTGAGCACCGTTCGCGACCGCGTTTGACGGTAGACTGATGAATCGACAAAACAAAACAGTAGAATTAGCTTTATTTAAAATTTTAAAAGGTCCAGTTAAAATATGTTGGAAAACACTATCAGCGTTATTATATTTTCTCTGGAGTTAAAATTTATGACATATTAGCAAGCAAACTATTTAGACTAGTAGATAAACAAGACAAGCTAGCCCAGTCAGACAAATTTTACGCAGACGTCTGGTCTGCGTAAAACTTGTCTAATAATTTGTTTTTCTACAGGCAGTAAACAAAACACAAGTAAATAATGTTGAAACACACAAACATAAGCGGGAACAGGGCCCTGGACGGCTGGTCTTTACACGTGGCTATTTGCTGCAGGGTCATAGTTTACCATATTTCAAGCAGAATATACAGTTTTTCCTACAGGCAATAAACAAAAGTCCAGTAAATAATGTTGAAAAACACAAACATAAGCGGGAACAGGACTCTGGAGCGCTTGTCTATCCACGTGGCTATTTCCTGCGGCGTCATAGTGGTCCAGGTGTGGTGTTTCGGCGGCTCATCCGAGTCCGCGCTGTCTCTGCCGTGGTTTTTCGAGAGGTCGTCGAAACTCTGCGTCGTGATCGTCGGCAAGTTCATGGCAGACGGGAAGCTCTGGAGTTTGAAAGGTTTTGTGATTAGATCAGTAATATGGACTACACGAGCATGTGCCCACGGCTTCGCTTGTGTGGAACCCGAACAGCAATTTTTTGCAGAATTGTAAAACCACCAAATTGTGGTCCATTGTTTATTGCAGCGCCCCCTAGTCGAAGTCAAAATCATCCAAATCGGTTAAGTCGTTACGGGCCTATTTAAAAACAAACTTTCGCATTTATAATTTTATCATAGGAGTAGTTGTGGAACGCTCAGTGACTTCACGTTGAGTTCTAAAACCATGATGATGTATGTCTCATACTCGTAGGCAAACACAAAAAACTTTGCGATCAGTTTGAAAGTATTTGGAAGCATATAGAGCTGTTAACACCCCAGTCGTCCCGTTTCACAGCAGTACGATTTGTTATCTCATTTTTTAAATCAATTTGCAGTGACTAATTAAGTAATGATAATTGCATGCCCTATTATATATAATACGTAGGTATGGTATACTAATTAACAATTTGAAACACTTTTTACTTTCGGAAATATGTATTATAATAATTTCACGATAACACAAAAAAAAATAGTTGTAACAGCTCTAGATAAATAAATATCACTATTGGGCGTTCGTATTTCCGATGATGACGGAATTTGCCGAAGTATGTTGAAATATGTTTGCAAAATATACTTGTTTTTAAGTATCTTTATTATTATTATCTTCCCGCTGCTTGAATTTTGAAAATTACTTTCTTAGTGCCTCCATAATTCTATGGGAACATACACCGAATTTTAGATCTCTGGCACATAAGGTTAGGCAGGGCGTTGATTTAATTGTGGAACTGTCATGGTAGCTAATTTGTGATAACTATTTTCTTTGTTAGTGAAATAGAAATTAGTTTTAGTAAGATTTACTAAAGGGCTCGTGTAAGTGCAGAATCTGGCTCCACGCTCATAAATAAAACCGGCCAAGTCCTAGTCAGAATCACGCACTACGAGTTCCGTACCACCACACAATATAAACAATAAGACCCGTTCGCACAATAAACTTTGACAGCTCCTTATTTGATGCTAAGAAAAACGGAAATGCCTAAGTCTGCTTAAGCTTTTATTGCTTTATTGCCGACGGGCAAACTCTTTGGTTCATAACAAGATAGGTGTTTGGTTTTTAAAACTCGCCTGTGCCTATGACGGCATAGGCTTAATAATAGGGTAGAGTATATTTGGCATCCTTAAGGTACGGAACCCTAAAAACACTCGTAATAAGGGGAAAATAATAAATTTTATCGTTGATTGGATTTGTTCCAATTCGTTTACGCAACTAATTTTGACCCGAGGCCCAAGTAGGTACAAATGATGCGCGTAAATGTACCGTAGCGTACGTAGTTACGATAGTAAATATCAGATTTCAGCAAACGTTGCTTGAAAACTGTTAAACTGAATTATCCTATTAGCAATGCATGTGTAGGTACGGATGCGATGCACTGAATCAGTATTTCTCTGAAACTCCAGTAAGTGTAAATAAATAATTAGTTCAAAATGACTCAATCTAAGTACACTTTTGCATCGCATTATTTTGTTTGTTTTACATTATTAACTAAACAAGCAAATCCACGGTAGTGATAAAACAATGTACTTAACCTAATATTATAAAAGGATTTTGATAACATTATATTGTTTAGTGTAGAGTAATAAAACATTCACAGACAATAAATACTATTGACTAATACTATTAGAATGATATATATATGCTATCACGTGACTTTATTGCAAAGTACATATTTAGGAAACATAGACTCAGGCAGTGCGCCTTTGGAACGCGTTGCCTGTCTCGATAAAGAAGGCCCAGTCTCTAGCCGTATTCAAAACGGCTTGAGACTGGGCCTTCCTTGGTGTACCTACAATAAAGTATTTTCATCCATTCATTCTGATTGTCTGACAAACAAAACACAACCTAAACCGAATAGAGACGAGAAGAGTAGGTTTCGTAAAGTCGCGGGATGTTACATATATTTTATTATTCAATTAATATAATTAATTTGAAATTAATTCAACTCATTTGGATTTTGTCACGTGGGCCAGCATAAATTATTATCTAGTCATACTTACTTGATACTTGCTATACCTACGAGTAAGTAAGTACCTACTAGCTATGTACTTTGGCTAAAATAATATTTGCCAAGATGATTTAGAGATATATCCTGTTTAATTGAGATTAAGAATATCTTTGTAATTTATCTTCTGACATACATTGCTTTCTAAGTTTGCCGAGTAAATAATTACCCACATTACTTAGTGATTTTAGTGGGATAAGCTTAGTTGAATTCGTGGAATTTAGCTAGATCTTTGTATCTGTGGTAACAGTGCCAAAATTACCGCGGTCCTGTAATTTCAGTCTTTAGACTAGGTAGGAAGGTTTTAACCTACCCTTCTACATCGCTCATATTGGGTACTGCGAATATGAGCGTTTGTCATCACATTACGTAAACCACATAAACTTCTTTCCTCATTTTTCGACTGACCAAAGTCAATGAGTGCGGTCTATGATTCAGACATAGCACAAATCATTTCATGCTTTTTATAATAAAATCAAGCTTTGCTCGAACTGGAGAATTATGGACCAACTATATCCCCTACATCCCACCAAAACTTTCTACAAGCCTGAAAACTCTTAACATAAACAGCCGATAGAAGTCCACAGCATAGTTCGTTAGCTAACCTTCAAAGTCAAAAGTTTTATATTCATTGAAATCTTACAAAACATCAACTTATTTACTGAGAAAGCCGTGTTGGCCTTGTGGGCGATACCCCGACTTCTGAGCCGGAGGTCGTGGGTTCGAACCAGTTGGTGCACCAATGGATTTTTCAACTCGAAAAATGTATGTGCGCATTAACACGTGCTCAAAACGGTGAAGGAGAACATCGTGTGGAAACCGGCATGTTCTAGGGCATGCCGGTAAAATTTAATTATTTTTTATCAATCAATTTGCGCCGAGTTGCAGAAGATTGGCTAAGATTGAAAAGTGGTATTGTTTGAGTACTTACATGCACCGTGAGATAGTTGTTGTAGCCGGGGCCGGCTGGGTCCGAGCTGGTTTCCTGCTGCAGGGAGGAGCAAGACCGCGACTTGGTGAGCTGCGGCGAAGACTCTTGTAGTTCCTTCTGTAACTCCTTGCGAGCCAGTCTGGGGGTCAGCGTACTCTTCAAAATGTACTTGCTGTTCACCTTTTTCAGGCTTACCACTTTCCTGAAAGAATTGGGGTCATTTTTATTGTTCCATCAAGAAGTTTGCAGTGTTTGGACAGCTCGAAGGGGATCTTCTCTGAATCTACTCACTCACAATACCAATTCTTGATGATCCAACTGTTTATCGGGAATTGGCATTGGCTTTACAAAGATGGCCATGGTAGCCTGCTTCACTAGTCAGGCTACCTAAGGCCTATCTTACATGAGGGCGACATCTATCTAATGAAAAAGTATTTCTTAGAATTTTATAAAAAAGTATGCACACGCGTGAGTTATGACTGTTATTAAATTATCATAAAAGTAATTGACGTGGCCTCGGCAATATTTTCTATGATAAAAACTCGAAGGGAGAACGCAATTTATCAAGTGATCTTAACTAATTTATGATTGTTTGACCATAAGTTCTTGCCATATCAAGCACAGAACTTTACGATCCGATCAATCTTCCTTATCAAAAACAAACTCACTTCCTACGCCAAATGGTGTTGACGAAGGCGAACTCGACCAGAGCTGAGAAAATGAAGCCGGTACAGGCCAGGAACCAGATCTCGCTGGCTTTGATGTAGGACACTTTGGGAAGCGTCTTCGCTTGCGATGAAGCTAGCGTTATGAACGATAACATCGTGCTCGTGCCTGAAACGAAACGACCAATTACATTTAAGCTGCATTTGCCATTCGAACGAGATTATTTTAATTAAGACATTCACAGTGTACTAAAAACGTAGCCTGAACTTCGTATTTTTTTTCGTAGGGTTTTTTCGAAAAATCAGTAGTGAAGAATGGGCTTTAGACGCTCATGCTGTACGTACAGTTATGGTTTTCATACCAAATAGTTCCTTCTTGTGATAATCATACAGCCAGCTGTAAATTCAAGTTAAATACAAATAGTAACATGATACGGGTACTTTCTCAGGGTCATCCCTTTTGTATTTTTCTGCGCTTTGCAGTTTTTATTTCATGGACGCATGTCTGCAGAGTGAATATTGTAGAGTTCTTCAAATAGGTTCTTACAACGAATAGTGTACCTCTTTATTCTTTCTTAATGATCTGAATGCGAATACTAATCTCTATGCTTAACCTTACGAGAAAACGGGCATGGATCCACGGTAATCTGTGTACGTACCTAGAGTAATCCTAGGAGCAGACGCGTCAGCCTGCAGCCAGAATGTAACCCAAGACATGGCCACTATCATCATAGATGGAATGAAATAGTCCATGAGATAGTAGCCCACTTCTCGTCCCAGTTTGAAAGTAAACTTTAACGCACTGTAGTTTCCAGCTGAAATATTTGATGACAATTTAGTTTCAGTTGTTCAAAGCAATGTTAACAAGAAATGAACGGCACAAACGAAAAAAATAGACATTACATCTACCTCCTCCCAGGCGCATGTTCATAATATCTCCTCTCACTACAGATTCGTTCGTCCAAAAGTCCATGAGAGAGTACTCAGTCAAGTGTAGCTCCGTTGATAATCGCACAGGATTATCCTTTTCCCACATAAGCCGCAAAATTGAAGCATTGTACTTCCCTGTAATTTGTCGGTAAGGAAAATCATTAAGTGAACTACTTTGCATACGGCAAGTTTGCAAATAAAGTGATTCATAATAAAAAGCCACAGTGATATAATAATGTTATGTTGTGAATCACAACGTTAAAAATACTTGAATGAGTACAGATAAATGAATAAATTCTACGTCAGAACACATAAGGCAATAAACTTATCTAAGCTAATGTCCATAAAGTTTTTTTTGTTTTTTAACATAATTTTACGTAGGTATGTACGCATCAGGGCAGGTTAAAGTTACACTTACTTACCTAAATTCACAAAAAATAACAGATTTGATTTGATAAATTCTACAATTAAAAAGGTGACACTTTTCAACATTGTAAACATTGTAATTTTCAACTTTTTAGGTTTTACTAGTTTTGAACATTACTATAACAAAATGAGTGCATGTTCCCAATTGGCTCGTCCTCATAGCAATCTTACTAGTGCCCACAACATAATTTTGAATGTGAATAAAGGATTGATAGAATTATAACAATCCGTTTTTGTCGAATCGACATCACAATATGTATTTTTATGTGAAACTTACAGCTTTCCAAATTCATGGAGCAGGTTTGGTCGTCAAAAGGAAACTTCTGCAGGTTCATCCAGCAGTACAGAACAGCTTGCATTCGTCGACTGAACAGCACCTCTCCGTCCGGAGCTATGGATATCAGCACGTCCTTGCTATCAGTCCCCATTAGGCTTGACGACTGTTCGTTGGACATGTATAGATGTGGGACCCAGATGCGCGATCTCAGGTCACTTTCGCCTATGATCTTGGACCGTTCAGGGGAGTATAAGGCGTAGGCCAGTCGGGGATCCGTCCATCGCAGTTGCAGGAGGAAGTGGAGTTTGAAGTTCTGGAAAAATGAGAAAGGTGAGACACTGGTATGGCTAGATACTACTTACTGTACAAAGGAGTCACTTATTCAAAAATAGTGTGGATAATAAGCCGAGATCTATGCTCACCTATATTGGTTCAGGTCGAAACTGTTTCCACGCGTAAACGCCTTTATATAGAAAAATATCGTTCTCATCACATCCACTAGAGGCACTTATCAGTTTCATTCTGGCTCAGCGGAGTCTTGAATCGTTAGTTTCTCCCGGACCGGAACTTGTGGTTACAGCACCCTCGTACCAAGAAGAAGATCTCAAGGTTCGGCGAGATCGCCGTGGTTGATATGTTTTAAATCAGTTGATGAAGACTTACCAAGTCATGAGCCTCAGCCGGCTGGATGAAGTAGACATAAGCGCTGGCGTGGACGTATACTACGTCTCCCGTCTGGTAGGTAGGCAGCAGCAGTCGGTCGTACCGGCACTCGTTGGCAAGACGCGATAGAAACTCCGATTGCGTGAAAGAGTCACCTTTATCTAGGCTTGGGCAGTCTAGTCCCACGCTCATCCTGCAGACATATAATGAGGATCGTGCTGAAGAAAGATCTAAATGGCTGCAGAAATATATCCACTATCAACACCCACAGTCTTTTTATTATAATAAACACGTAACAGACACATAACAAATCTCTGCAGAATATGTATTCTGCATTTGTCCCGGAGCGGTAATCGAACCAAGCGTGGGATATAAAGAAAAACGGACGCAGACTTAGCTTAGTATGGCTCAGATAAATCTAGAAGCATCAAAATTAAGAATACGCGTCAAATTCCTATTAAAGGAAGGTATCCACTTTTATGGGCTTCTATATCTCTTGAATACTTAGTAGCCTACCTTTATTTTTCGCTAAATAAATAATCTGTGATACTTCAGTATGCATTGTCACGTACAACGCTTTGCATTAAATAAACTCCCTTTTAAATAATAATAAGCAATGTTTATACAGAAAGTCGTATGGATTCACAGTGCGGCAAGGTCGTGGTAGCTGCTAACGACAACCGTGCTAATATTTGTGCTCACTGATAACATTATGAACCAATTCTTTGAGATATCAACAAGATTTGTTCTTAGATTATAGCTAAGCCGCTTCCTACGTGAGCGAGCATTCACTATACTTTGCAGTTTAATATGCAAACTGAAAGTATGTACGTAATCTACTGGCATTGTTTGGTAGTCAAAGCTTCGGCTCTTATGAAGATATTTTTCTTGGCACACCAAATGGTGGCTTCGGATTAGTTCAGTATTAATCCGCAAATCTTTTGTGAAAAAAAATCGGACCTAAGTTTATGAAAGATACCTAAATTCGAACCCGAAACGTCTTTGGGGCGTAGCGCTTGTAGACTACGATACTACGCTGCGCGCCGCGTAGCATTGCATGCATTATTCCTGTTTTTATTTTAACCTCCGACACGCAAGCATACGGTAACATAAAGTTTGCTCCTAAACGAATGAACCGATTTTGATTTTGTTTTTTTTATGGTGATAAATGACTAGATCGTGTGTTCAAGATATGATTCAAGAAAATTTGTTCAACCGTTTGATGATTATCTTTTGTAGGTTAGCATTTATTTACGAAATGGCTTACTTATTCTATAGAAATGAGTTTGTTTTTTCGAATGTCTCTTTGAGTAACCCAAGTCACTAGGGGGCACTGCAATAGACGTAAAAAAACACGTTTTTTTACAAAAATTGTAAAAATTTAAAACCCTTAAATCAGTAATTATTAATAATGCCTGAAAAGTTTAACAAGGCATCTAATAAGATGTCAGGATTATTAAATTGAAACTACTTACCAAAAATGTTACTTCGTCGATCGTCGTCGTTTTTAATTATCTGATATAAATTATAATCCATCTTCGCGTGTTTGCAAAGCGCATTGAGCGTTATCGTCGCCTTGATGGTAACGACAGATCACCATAAAATGCCATGAAACTGTTTCACAAGTTCCGA
Source organism: Perizoma affinitatum (assembly GCA_961405105.1). Taxonomy (NCBI): domain Eukaryota; kingdom Metazoa; phylum Arthropoda; class Insecta; order Lepidoptera; family Geometridae; genus Perizoma; species Perizoma affinitatum. The sequence continues at coordinate 7,092,096 of OY560199.1, forward strand.
CGACGCGACGCGACGCCGAAACGTCGGTCGATTTTATTAGATTCTAACTGCTTAGCTTTACTCTCTACAAGTCTGCATAGGCATTACTTGCATTCATAAAATAATTAACTTAAGCGACAAATCGCTTCATCACGATTAATTACGGAATAGTGTACAGTTCTTGTTAAATAAATAATTAATCCACCGCAACTAATAAACTTCCTATCCTTGCGCTAATTACTTACTTTGTAGGTACCCACCTACCGATAATATGTTTTGTACACAAAAGTCATAATAGTTAGTCATAATTTGTCACGATTCCTAGTCACGAAAAGCCTTACTATTGGCAATTTATTAATTTATCAACAACCTATTTTATGCATTTACGACACATTTTTAATACGGAAATTGTCTTGCTATTTTCCACCTGTACCCTGTTACAATAGGTAGCAGCAACAATACCTACCTCTTTTCTATCCGGCTACATACCTGTTCTGAATACTGATCGAACAAGATATGTATATTTGGCCAAATACTTCCCTGTTTTCAAATCCAAATGTTGCCCACTGAACAGCAGATTCCAGCATTAGGAAAATTTACGTGTTTTTTTAATCTGCCAACAGACAGATACTTAGTCCCGACCCCAACTAAGATTCCCTGTGTCGTGGGTATCAGGAACTACGAGGACCGTGGTACCACAACACCCAGACTAGGAACAAATATCTGCATATGCAAACATTTGTCCCGCAGCGGGTATCGAACCCGAACCTCATCCGTCCAAGTTATCGGCATTTGTTCAACGATCAATAGTTACCAAATCTAGACCAAAGTTGTATTCTTATATGTAATTCATCCGAGGTCAATATGAAGATATTCTAAATGGGCTGGACCTATTTGTTTACAATTCATGTAAATGGCCGTTCATTTATAAGGCCGTTCGCTATAGGACGATCGATGCCAGCGCACGGACTCTTCTCATCTGCATAAGAATAACTTCAGCCACTTGTTCTGATAATGAGCTACGCGACTATATCTTCAACGATAGTTAGATAGCTACTTTTCTGTTTACAACGGGGAAAAGTTATATGGTGCTCTCAAACATGGAAGACGTGAGAAAACTGGCATGTCTATAGAAGGAACCGAAAATTAGAACTCAGTGCATAGATAAAATAAGCCAATTGTAATCTTTAGTACAGTCCCTACAGTAAGTAAAAATATTTTTGTATGACACTGTAAGAGAGTCGTTCGTCAACTCGGCCTGAAAAACTCGGTCTCATAGAACTTGACAATTACTTTACTTAAAAAAAAAGAAAAGTCTGATAAACAACAAGCATAAAGAACAACATAAAAAGGGTTCCAAACTCAAGGTGACTGCGGACCGCAGGGAATTAGGGACCAGGCAAGCTCTTAGTCGGCCTACCTTGAACTTCGTGAGATGACGAGGCCACATTCTCTCAGTCATGTGACTAAGCTCAAATGGTTGTCTGACGCCAACAAGTAGGTACCTACCTAGTATGTACCTAATTTATCTATTTTCTAACTAGTTTCTAATTACTTACCTACTCCGAAACAGTAGTAAATTATATCGTAAAATATTGGGAAATCACACATGATTTGATTAGATTGAGCAACTAAATTACTGATACTCATATTCTTATTAATTTCTTAACGCTTACTTTTCTCCTATACCTACGCAATTGGTAGCTTTTTTAGGAGTCGTAGAGTAGACAAGTGTAGAAGGTAAGTAGGTAAGTACCTCATACAGTACCTACTTAGAATCTTACGCACTAGTGGCTATTACCTATATGCTTTTAAGGCGGGCATATAAGGTAATGAATAACGCATTTACATTGTCCTTTCTCGTCCTTTACGAGCTAAGTTCCATTATCTAAACTTATTAAACGTTTTATATTATTTAAGGTCATCAATAATAGGACCTAGAGTCCTTACGCCTGGGTAGGCTAAGGCTAGGCTTTGTAATAGCGTGTAATCACGTCAATATGAGCATGTATGATTTGCATGATTCGTTATGGTGCGACTATTATGTGAGAGAGGTAGGTATCTTAGGTAAAGCCCATTTAAATTTTCTTTGGTTGACTATTACGTGCCATAATTCTAGTCTTGTAACTAAATAAATGGGAAGTACAGGTAGAGCGTACTAGCAGGCAAATAAGTTCTTTATTTACATAATATTAAATGTGTAGGTACCTAATCAATATCCAAACAGCTAGTTAGGTACTTCATGATTTAAGATGAGAAAAAATATCTCTGGCTCCACCTGTGGAGCTAAGTGTAAAGAAGGTTCGTTTACGTTTGAATTTGGCCTAACAATAATGCTATAATCTCAAATAAAACTTCTTCCCATAGGGCTCTGATCTCAGATTTCGGCACCGCTTTAACTAACATGCTTCATGCATGCAGTTTAGTGAAAAGGAGGCGTAATTATTCCCATATTGTGCAAAATGGGTGTAGTATGCTAGCTAACTTGAGCTAGCCTGTCCAATAACGGCTGCCGCACAGTTCTGCCTCGCAAGGGGTGTAGCGGTATCCCCTACCGAACAGGGGACCTTTCAGGCCCCAGGGTGGTCGGAGTGAGGGCTCTGAGTATCCCCAAGAGGGCCTCGGGAGGGCGGCGGTATATCGTGGCATGTGCCGCCGTTAGCACCGCGAGGGAGCTGGGAGTGGGTTTTCAACTGCCCCCGGGACGTGCGAACGGCATTTTACGAGAGGAGCACCGGTGCGTTCCTTTGTAGATCCCGGAGCCACTTGAAATGGATCGAGGCTGGCCACCGGGGGGTTTTAGTGAGTCCACGAGGTTGTGAACCTCACATAATCCTATCACACTCTCAATGTGGTATGGTATCTGTTAACAGATTTTGACCACGTCACCAAAAAAAAAGTATTGTATGGATCTTTGATTACTCAATCTCTGCTTCGCTGCTGGCAAGTCTACTGGGGTACCTGAGGCAAATTATACTCGTACAGAGGAATAAACTTCTCTCAACTCAAATCATTTACCTACTTATTCACGGAGTAGGTAAAATGACGGTGAAACGATGCTAGTACCTACGTCAGAATCATCTCAAGAACAGATTCAGTTGATGGATGATAGTGATAGGAACGACAGTGTTTCGAACAATCCATCAACACACCTTGAGCGGTAAAAACTTCACAAAAGGTCAATTAGCTGCTTCCTCGCTCTGTCGCGCCAATGAGAAAAGCAAAGTAGGTAATCGCGCTTGTAGAATGGTTAGCAGGCAATGCGAAAATTATTCGTTGCCATTTTTCCTGAAACGTCACTCCATAAAATAAGTAAGTATAATAAACCTACTTAATTATTCCTTGCATACATAAAATACCTTGCATTTATCTACCTACATAATTATTTTATTTATAATTGCATATAATTACAAGAAATTCAGTTTTTGAGAATGTTTGTACCTACCTTCGGCGCTACCTTTTTACCTTTTCTCAGTAGGTACTTTATTGACCTACTTAAAGTGACCAAAAATTTTAACATTTCAGCACAAACAGCTACGTAGACAATGTCTAATGACCGGTCAATGAGAGCTAGCGGACCGTATCACTACGAATTTTCTTGTTGCATTTTTTAGCAAAGCCATTCAATTTATTGAGTTTATGAAGAATCTGTATTTCTCTCACTAAGGACATATTAAGGCAATTCCATGCACATAAAAAAGTAACAACACAAATAACAGCAGCGCGTACGAACTTCACGCTTACAAAAAGTGAGAAAACTCGCATTTACTCTCTCAAACCTATGAAGCGTTTGTAGGTAATATCGGAAAGATATCCGCTTCGGCGCAGCGCCGTTGCCGTTTAGGAGTTGCACCCAATTTTCATAGAAGATTGTTATAACATAAAATTTGTTTAAACTTCTTTGAATGTAATTTACTATAGAATGTAACCCAACCAAAGATGAAAAATCAGCCCAACTGTAGTACTATGTAGTCTGTGTGAGCCCCACCATACGCATTAAGAGACTTAAGAAGATTACGCCAGAGCCACGACAAAATTGAAAAATGCTCACTTGGTGTTTTCTCCTAAACTTGACCAATGAAAACTTCACAACGAAGAAAGCCGTACTTTTTGTTTTTTCACACATTATCATCTAGCCCCAAACTAAACAGAACTTTTATTATAATAAATAGATAATAATAAATAATGCTGGACATTTTTCACACAGCATCATCTAACCCCAAACTAAGCAGAGCTTGTATTATGGGAACTACATGACAAATATACTACTGATATACTTTTTTTGTAAATACATACATATTATACATAGAAAACACCCAGACCCGAGACAAACATTGGCTAATCGTACAAACATTTGTCCCGCAGCGGGAATCGAACCCGCAACCTTCTGCGTCTCAAGCGGACCGATATACTAACTGTATACTTTTTTTTTGGAAATACATACATATTATACATGGAAAACAGCACCCAGTAGTGAGACAAATATTTGCAATCTAACAAACATTTATTCCGCGGCGGGAATCGAACCCGCAACCTTCTGCGTCTCAAGCGGACCGATATACTAACTGAATACTTTTTTTTTGGAAATACATACATATTATACATGGAAAACAGCACCCAGTAGTGAGACAAATAAGCCCATTACGTAGAATTTGTAAATAAGAGCTTAGCTCGACTTCGTCCGACAGATACATACCTACCTACCTAATCAGTTTGAACGGTCAAATTAATCCGTTTGTGATAATTATCAAAATAATTTCTCTATAGAGCGAGGCAATGTCACAATTTTTGCACACCTACAAATGTGAAATAATTATCTGCTTTACCCAGCACTTTTCCTGTGATCTCTTTGAACATAAAAAGAAGTATACGAAGGTCAGACCTCCTAGACCATATTAAAAAGTTCGTTAAGACTCTAATTAACAATTTAAAAAAACTAGACACGACGGCGACTCGTTAATTACGAGTCGCCGGCGAGTATATCCTAACCTAACAATAAGGTACTTACTAAGAATAGGTAGATAGGTCCTATATAAATTGAAAAAAATATTAGCCTACTTCTACATGCTCAGAGAATATATAGCATAAAAGCCTACTTGATAACCCAAGACATACTGCGCATGCGCATCTTAGGTCACAAGAAAGCAAGGAAGCCGAAAATAAGAAATAGATGATCAAAGTAGGAGACCCAATGAAATTAATACCTATTATTGCCAAGCAAAGTGCGTATATTGACTACTAACACTGCAGCACGTATGTAACACTAGGTAACAATTCAATTAAGTACATACAAAGCCCAACATCTATAGAGTTAACGGCCTATTGTTTGATCATTTAAAATTAGTTCTGCAATCTATCTTTCGGATAGGTACATCAAACCAAAATATGAATGACCGTGATTAAGACTGCTCGTGATAGTGATAGTAACTGTACCTGGACTGGAACCTAGACCTGGGTAGACCTTTCAGTGTGGGGCACCTTCCGAAAGAGTGAAGCAATAAATTTTTTTGAAAAGCAGCGGGTTGTAAGTGGATGAGGACGGACACTCGTATTTAGGAAGGGTTCTATTTCCAGCTAAACAAAGTGCATAGACTACAGTACGTTGTTGATAAACTTCTCACTGGAATTATTTCAAAGAGCACAGATTTATCTTTCTCAAAAAAGGGATGCGAATTCAAAGTTTGTTTATATTAAAATTAAAACGATACTTAATTAAACACATTCGATTTTAATGTGTGATTATGATTGCAAGCGCAGATGCTGGTTTGATAATATTTGGGACACATTTAAATATTAAGGGATTCTATATCTTGATGTTATACCTATAATTTTCTATATATATTTCAGTTTTTCCAGATATCAATAAACTATACTTAAAATACTATAAAACAAACATCAAATATAATTTGTAACAATAAAGTACCTATAGTATAACACAATTTAAATACGGTTTGATTGAATGAAGTAATCTCGATTGATAAAGAAACTATTACTTACGCCGGCGATTTCTGTCCATGAGTGTTGCTGCCTATTAACGTAAATGCACAAAAAAGTGCAATTCTTATGTCCATGATTGATAAACTAATACATCGAGAAGTGATTCAGGTGTTCACGAAAGAACGGACGGTCCGTCTCGCGGGATAGATTCACCACTACTGCGCGCCCGCACGCAGACGCAGCTTGCTAACTGAATGCAAACTATCAACGTTGCCAGCGGATGAAGGCTGCGCAAACGCCGAAGCACTAAGCGCCTTGTCTTAACGAAAAATTCATGCGCGCGCTTTATGACTCTCCGTGAAAACGTCATATAGCTAACTAATAAAACCACGACTCATTATTTTAAATTTCTGCATATTTAATTCCAATTGAACTTACGGAACTTCAGCTTTCCATAGCATGGGGTGTCATACAATTTACAGTATAAGTGATAAAGTGTAGATCTTGCATCAAGTTCGTCAATCTTTCAAAATGCCGTTCTGTGTAAGGCAGAGCGCCTTCAATGAAACTAGCCAGTGCGGGTACTTTGAGGCTGCCACAAATAACTTCTGGCGCAAGTATATTGAGTACAAGTTGGGCAGCATGGCAGTTTTTGTTATTGGTGTTCCATTCTGCGGCAAATTTGAGCAAGGACTCTTTCTGTGTGTGATTGATTGCTTTTAATGTTTCTCTAAGTTTTTCATTTCCACCTTTTACAACTTCATTCACGATTTTTAATACGTGCAAAGGCCTTTCCATTCGTATTGCTAATTTCAAGGCTTTGACCATTTTTTTGTCGTGCAGCAAATTCATCAACTCTTGTTCCTGTAAAACCATTTCTTCTCTTTCCTTTGCTACTTTTTCTCGTCTTTCGGCCGTGACATCTTTTAGTTTCACTAATTTAGAGTCCGATCCTCCAGTGATGGCTGTAGACTCGTTTTTGCTAATTGCTAAAGACCACACTTTTCCATCATGGTTGTCTAAGGTCATTTTGCATTCTGATGTCTTTATGTTCCAGAGTTTCAAAAGACCATCAGCTCCACTTGAAAGTATTTGTTGTCCTTTACTTATAAATTCTATTTTCACTACAGAACTCTCATGACCTTCAAACGTTTTTAGGCAGCTTAAGTCAGCTATGGACCATAATTTGAGTGTAGAGTCAGCAGAAGATGTGAGCACAACTTGATCTACAGGAGAAAATCTTACACACCATACTCCTCTTCTATGGCCTTTTAGCACCCCAAGAAGGGTCAAATCCTCAGTCCAAAGTTTACAGGTTTTATCTTGAGACCCTGTAGCTATCATTTTGTCATTAGGCGAAACAGTTACACAGTTAATATCCATTTGATGCGCTAGCTCTGTGTGAGAGGATTTAATTTTTTGATCACAAGTAGAGAATTCTTTAGGTACAGTCCAGACTTTTAAGCAATTATCTTGACCAACTGAGGTGAAAAAGTCATTTGATGTTTGAGCAGTGAATACTGACCCTACAGAGGCAGTGTGTCTGGATCCTACACCAATGCAGCTGATTCTATTCTCAGGAGTTTGAAGCCAGATCCTTACAGAGTTATCTTTGCCAGCAGATACAAACATCTCAGGCTTGGTTGGGAAGAGAGCTAATGATAGAACTATGTCAGTGTGCCCTTTCACTATTTCACAATTCATGCTGTCAAACTCATAGTATTTCAGATCTCTGCTGTTAGTAGCAACAACAATATGCTTTTCTTCTGCACCCACAAAAATTATGTCCAGCACTTCATCAGTGAAACCAACCATTTGTTTGACACAATCAAATGTTTCAATATCATGTATTATAATGTTATGGTCTGCTGTTACAACAGTGAACTTATTGCATTTTTCATTAAACATGAGGTGTGTTACAGCCAAACCACCTTCCTCTACTGCAGCAGTCACAAGGCTATTCTTCTGCTCATACATAAGTTTACTCATGAGCATGTTCCACACTTTTAACACACCCTTTTCACCTGCACAAGCTATGTAAATCCCCTCAGTTTCTAACTTCTTACTGAAGTTTGGTATTTTGAAAACAGGTGGCATCAATACTATTCCTTCAATACTTTCATAAACAGGAATTACTTTGAGTGCCTTTGTCTCATTTAAATTCCACAGGATAAGAACCCTGTCTCTGCCAGAGCTCACCATGAACTCTCCATCTGGAGTAAACTGTAGTGAGGTGATTTTACTGAAGTGTCCCGGGTAAATAGAAACTTCTTTACCAGTTTTGGAGTTCCATGATCTTATTTTAGTATCATCAGCAGCACCAAATATAAGTTGCTTGGTTGAATCTGGATGATATTTCAGAACAGAAAATACACCCATAGCCCCTCTAAGGCTACTGGTACAAGTATTATGAGCTAAGTCCCATAAACGAATGTTACCATCAGAACCACCTGAGGCAATATTTTCATCTATGGAATCATAAGCCAACCGTGCAACAGGTCCTTTATGACTGGACCTCCACATTTTCAGCTGCATGCCAGTATGACGGTCCCACATCTTGATCAGACCACTTTTGTGAGCAGTGATAACTGTTTCATTTGAATGGGACATTTGGAATGTGTAAATCTGATCTGTTTCAGCATCTTCCTCAGTTTCTCCAATAGTACAAACAATGGAAAGGGTGCTTACATCAACTATCTTGATGACTTCATCGCAGAGGCACAAAAGTTGAGCTCCATCTGATGTCCATTGAATTTCTCCACCTGTGTAAATGGCAGTGTATTCCTCGGTTTTTTCGTATCTAAAAAAAAATACTTGAGTTGAATTCTAAGTAGGTAATTAAATATAGGTCCTTTTTTTGATTAACTACTACTAATGAATACACATTCTAGTTGAAAGAGACTTGAATTTTAATTAATGGTCCTATCGTATAGCTAGCCATCTACAAAATATACAGAACAAAGTTCTTACTTACATTTCTTTTAGAGACGCCATTCCGTTAATATGGATATGAATATTATAATTTCAATGCTAAACTAATTTTCAAACATCAGTGTTCACAAAAAAATACAAATTATGTACTTTTCTAACCAAACAAAACCATGCCGTTCATTGTTTGACTGACTTTTTGTTTACATTTTTATGTAGCTTTGACTTTGACGCTAAACAATCAATTTCAGATTGATTGTCAGATGACTCGTGGTCTTGAAGTGCGGGTAAGAAGTTCCTTTCTTGATTATCTATTATTTAGATATTTCCTCTATGCTGTGGTCAATTTGACTTCAACTTCAACTCAACTCGACTTGCTTAACTCTCGACTAAAGGTAGGTTTTTTATGCTTTTAACTTTAACGTTAGAGTTGGCTTTCGCTAAACAGTTTTCATTTTTTTTCATACCGTCTATCGAATTTTAAAGTAAGTACACTTTGTTATTCTATTCTAGTAACTTCAAGACAACTGATGAAATGTTATGACCAAACTCTCCTTTCTGAACAATGTAGGTAAGCATAGCTTGTTATTATTGGCATCACCCAAAGAATCAAGAGCTCCGAAGTTGAAGCTAGAAAAATGAACTTACCCGCACTTCAAAACCATGAGTTAAGGTAGACGACCAGGACAACGGGTTTAGGGGAGGCGCTTCCAATTCTGCTATTGAAATAGCTCGGTACACCGGCACTGTCTCTACTGTAGCTCTAGCTTCGGCCAATAATATATATTAATTTTAGCAATAATTATTTTATTTTTAGTTTAAATAAACCCCTCTGCGTAAACTTTATTGAAATGCTCTTACTAGGTTCGTTTATGGGAAAGCTGAAGTTATGCAGGCCATCCTTGAGGATGTATACATCAAAAATAATAAAAGAAGAACCAAAGTTCGAAACGGTTTTTACTTTTCCTTTCGTGAAATATGTTGCATTATTCAATAGACTTAAAGTTTATCATATAATTGGGTCTAGTATAGCTGTTCCCAGCTGCGGTTTACTAGAAATGTTCAATGTTTTGGCTGAGCAAAGTTTTATTACTGCTGCTTCCATAGGTATGTGTTACTGTAGCCTACCTTTTTATACCAAAGGCTTAGACTAGAGATCATTTAGAAGCTGCTTACTATACAAACGGCACGAGGCGAAGTGAAGCTAAAAACACACTGCAAATCCTGCACTGCCATATTTCTTGCCAGCAAAATCTTGCTAGCTCAGTTTCCATATTTTGGGTGTTAATTGTAATGGTTTACAATTAACACCCAAAATATGGACATAGTTTGCTGGTGTGTACCTTACATTCATACCATAGATTATTATCAAAGAGTCGGAATCACACTCCATTTTTTTACACTCTTTCTGGTTATCTTTATTCTAAGACCAAAAGGTGTGTGTCATTTTATTTTATAAAATGGGTAGGTACTTAATAATCTCTCAGAGTTATTGCAGGGGTGACTGGAGCAGCTGTTCTATCTATGGCCAGCTTACCATTGAAGAACATTATTGGATTTGTGTACATAAGTGAGGACAACCAGCACATAAAAATATCATCAGTTAACTTTTGGGGGAAGAGAGAAGACCGAATAATACCAGCAGAGGATTGGATACCATTATTTGATTTGGGGCCTAAAAAACTGGATGCTCTGTATTTGTCACCTCATCTTACAGACAACTCACAGTACAAACTGTTTGTTAAATTTGGAAATGTACTGAATTCAAAGAAAATAGGACAAGTATTAGAATGAGAATCTTCCCAATGAATTGCAATTGTAAATATAGATAGAGAATAAATGCATCTTAGACTGCTTAAAATTACTATGAAATATACCATGTTAAAAAATCAAATAATATGCTAGCTGTCAGGTGTAAAGCAATATGGTGTAAATAAAATAAAACCAAGTTATAATTTTCATACTCAATCTACTCCTTAAATATGTATACTTACAAAATAATGAGAACCAAGGTACCTAGGTGAAAATTTTAGATTAAGGTCAGTGATTTCTAATTTTCTTTAACCAAATAGGAAATTATAGTTAATATAACTGTTTGCAATCTTTGTACAGGACATTGGACCATGCAAAATGTTAGTGGATGTGATTAGTAGCATTTGTGTTTATGTATCCACGCTGCTGCAAACTTTGACAACCCTTTTCCTTAAGTTGATTGCCATTTGCATGGGCCTTTATTGCAGACTTCTAGCAACTAAACAGCCACAGTGTAGGTTTATTTTACAACCCAGTTTAAACATTAACATGCTTACTTATAAAGATTTTAAACAATTGTTTAATTAAACAGTGATTGGTTAGATACATAAAGATATTATTTGTTAAGAATAGAGTTTGGTTCAATTCCAATAATACAAGTGTCCTTGTTGAATTTGAAATGAATAAGAAACAGATAAAGCATTATTTAGTTATTCAACTGTTTCATTATCTTTATAAATAAGGCCCTCATTTATTGAAAACAATATTTTTTTACGTACCTACCAGTGAATATCTGAGTTTCAACTCAATCCAAGAATCTTCATCAGGGTGAGTGATGTAATTTATGATGATTTTGGAATAAGACATTCATAAAATAATGTAGCCCAAACATCAATTCACTTAACTTCTTAATGATTGCTTGTTAGGCTATTTGTCATAATTCTGCTAAACAAAAAGGTACCACTGTTGGTAGGAAAGTCACAGCAGTTTCTATTAGATACACAAATAAAGTTATGAAACCTATTTCATCAAACAAGTACTTAAAAGCATATTCATAAAAAAAAGAGTAGGTGGCTTTGAAGGAACAATAAATAACAAAAAATAAACAGTCATAATTGATAAAAGTTCAGAAGGTAAACTAAATAAAAAATGCTTTATCTGTCATTAAATATTACTCAAAATTGAACCACTATCTCATCTGTGGACCAAATTATAGTTCATTATTATTATTAAATTGATTAGAAAGTAAAAGTAATACATTTGTCTATGGTAGGGTAAAGGTATGTACAAATTTATAAAATGCCTGAATACATTGTTGTTATTGATCTTCTCTTACTACCCAACCATTAACCCGAAAAGGACAATTTGCTAAAAACAACTCGCAGAACATTTTGGGCAAATCACAAATAAAACATGATAAGAATATAAAAGCAATACATCAAATATCAGGAAGAGAGCCAATACTATTGACTAATATTTGTCATTTTAGATATCATATTGCTAATGTTACGTAAACATGAATCATTTGTGCCTTTTTGAAGTATGTCTGTGTATTCACATCTCATAGTCCATAATCAAAATATAGAATTCAAGATAATGTGTTCTGTTGAAAAAGACTGAGAAGATATACTTACAGGAAGGGTAAATATTGATTATAATCAGATTATAATCGACATGCAATGCAAGCAGCATTGCATGTCGGAGCAGTTACTCAATTGAATTAGCAAGATCTGTTTGTTAAAAAATGTTCATGACCAAACTCTTGAATATGTAAATGATAAAGTAAAACCTACTTAATAATAACCACAATAATTCTCTCAACCTAATATACTTCATCCTCTCATACAAATACCAACAACTGAACTTTGGCGCATATGCATAGCCTAGAATGTAGTAATAATAAAGAAACATTTAAGAATTCCTTAAAACTAATTGGTATAATTAACCCCACACTTTAAATATCTATAATGAATAAATAACATCTTTCTTACTTTAGTTTTCAATTGACTATTCTGCTCTACACATATGCGCCTTCAGTCAAGCGTCATCAATAATATTACAGGATGTATCCTACAAGTGGCTTTACATGTCCAATAAGGCAAGCCAGTCAATGAATATGAATTGTCTTGCATCAACCATAATAAGAAGCCTTGGCTATTAGGTGCATTAATATAATTATAACTGTGGCAAATCTGGAATCACTATCCAAAGCTACTAAAGCCGGCTGATAGAATATTTAAACTTCTTAAAAGCTTTCATAATCACTGGAAATGTGTGTGAGTCTTATACCTGAACCGTGGCATATCTTTGTGACTCCAATAGAGGATAGATCACTTCTATGTTAAATTATTGCAAGTGTGAATTAGTTTAAAGTGAAGTAACCAAACATTCATCACACAAACACTTCATAGATTACGACTAATCGACCCAGGCCTGTGCCGGCTGATCGGTGGTGAAGGGGCTGACTCCGTTGCGCTCCATGGCCTCCAGTATCTCGCAAACATGAGCGGCGACCTCGGCACGACTAGTGTCGATACCCTTGATGAATGGATGTTCTAATAGCTTGTTGTATTTCGGGCGTTGCGTTTCTTCTTTAATGAGGCTGAAAAGATGTTCCACAGGTATTATTGAACAACTTGTTTCTTTTTTAGGAATTACCAACGCTGTAACGCTTTATGTAAAATTGGATACCTTAATATCAGGTATTGGAGTTAATAAAACACAGAAAGGCTTAGTTGAAAATCGATAATTCTTTTACCTTTTAACATAAAGAAAGACTAGCAGACTGACCATTAGAAGATAATATAATTTTCCAACCCTAAGTTGTAATGCGTTAACTTTTTTTCCACTTTAAAGTAGAAGGTCTTGTCTTAGATAGAAGACGAATTTTGCTAAACGTGAAGGCAAGCTACGCAAATGAGCGTTTTACTGTTGCCTGTTTTTAACTTGCCTTTACTGAACTGTGCCTTTAGAGTAACAAAATGTCGATAAGAAAGCTACCAGATTTGGGTTTTTACTAATAAAGTTGTAAGTACATACCAAGTATTAACAAAGTTGAGGAAGTTGTTAGAGAAGGCGTTGTTGTTATTGGTGAGCCGCGGCGGATCGCCCTGCACCACTTGCTGCAGCTGCTCGAACACGGATCCCCAGCGAGGGTAGGGGAACGCGCCTGTGGCTACCTCCATCAGCGTTATGCCGAGCGACCACACGTCCGAGCGGACGTCGTACCCGCGCGCCCTGCCCGGATCTATGCGCTCAGGCTACAAAACAACACATCATAACATGAGCACTAAGTAAAAGTTAAAACTTATTTATTCATTTAAATCACAAAGGATCACTTTGAATCGTCAATTTTACCAACTGCCTGTTCCTCCGTGACCATACCAGGAAAGAAAGGCAAGAAACAAGGCTGGTTATTCTTTTTAATAATCCTTTTACAAAACAATAGTGTACCTATCATCGAAGAAGCATCGTAAATTTGGATGTAGGAGGTAATATCCAAAACTACTCATCTGCCTTCAAAAATCACCAATATTTAGCATGGACCATCAGGATGGACATAGGCTGTATATTATCCCGTTAAAATAATAGGATATTTGTGGAGAATAACAAATAGTCGACGAAAAAACGGTCTAGCGAATGCGTTTCTTATGAACGTTGCCTTTACGGTAAGAGCTACTGGGCGAGTGACCAGCTAAGACGCAAGAGGAGCAGGTTTGATTCCCGCTGTGGTACAAATGTTTACATGATCCGTAAATATTTGTTTCTAGGTGCCTTAGTACTCGTAGTTCCTAATACGACACAGAGAATCCAGATCTATTTATGAGACTGTTTCCAATGTCACCACAGTATAGCTTATTAGGACTGCTGGGTTTCCAGAGATAATAGAATCTATTATGTCATAATTGAACATCTATTGTGTCTGGAACAGCATATCAATGGTTTTTAATACAAGTGAAGAATAGTCTGGAAGATAATAAAATATATCCAATCTTTGTGACCGAGTCCTTCAGCCCAAGTCAACAAATTACTTGGTCACACATGGCAGTCTCAAATATCATGGATTTACATAATAACTTTTAAAGCTTATACTTACCGCCATGTAAGGCCTACATCCAGCATCGCGGGTACGAGCAATTGAATCCACCAGCTTCCCTGATATACCGAAATCACAGAGCTTTATGTTGCCTCTTCTGTCCAATAAAATGTTAGACGGCTTCACATCCCTGTGTAAATTAATGTATTGTTTATGTAAAAAGTATCTAAATCATCCTTTACCACATCGAAACTTTCATGTTCTCGAATGGCCATGGTAGGCAGAATAAATTATTTTAAGTTAGGTTGTCTTTTTTTAAATAATTGTCTTTTTTTTTTCACCATTAAAAAAAAAAAAAAAAAATGGCTAGCACAACTGGTTTTCTTTTTCTACTCTTTGATGACCTCAGTGGCACGACAGGCGTGTAGCCGGTTGTTGATAGAGTTGCAGGTTCGATTCCCACCGGGGGACTTGTTTTCATGTTCTACAGATATTGGTTCCAGGTCTGGGTGTTGTGGTACTTGTATTTGCTGATACAAGGAAACAGAGAATTATAGTGTGGGGTCAAGACTGTGTTGTGTGTTTATTATTCTCCAATGCCTATTGATTACTGGAGTAAAAAAGAGTCAGTACTCATTTTTTAACACAATCCAAACATCTTTCTTCTTAAAAAAATATATAAAATCTTTATCATAATAACTCAATTGAAATACATACCTGTGTATTATTTTAAGTTTTTCTTTTAAATAATTTAAAGCTTTTACAGTAGCGAGTGTAATTTTAGCTAGAATGTTCTCGGGTATTCGCGTCTGCATTCTTTCACATATGAACTTATAATATTTGTCTAGTGATGTATCCATCAACTCCATGCAGATCCAACAGTCACCCTGGAAGAAGGTTTTATTCACATCAAAATATTTAAAGACCTTGCCAGTGACATTGTTGAAAAAGACCACAGTTGCCGCATCTTATTTGCCTACACATGGACATATTATGTTGTTTATCTGATCACAATATTTCCAATCAGATTCTCATCAATTCTGTTTACATTATTTGATGCGTACCTGTGATTCAATGAAGTAAAATTATTATTAATAGCATCTTGGAAGTATGAATTAAAATAAACCATTAACTTATCATTATTTTGTTTGAAAGTTGTATTATACTCCAAAGCTATGGATTTTTTTATTAAAGAGTACTGTTAAGAAAGTTTCTTAATTCTAAAAGAGATTAGTCATCAAGTACTAATATCATGCAGTACTTACTTCTTTAAATAGGGCTCCATAAAACTGGACAATGTATGGACATTCATTGCTTCTCATGACAACTTCGAGGTCCATCAATAACTGTTTTTGTTCTTTTTCATCAACTGTAGACCTAATGCGTTTCACAGCCATCACACGATTTGACCTGGGAATTTTAAAATTAGCTTGCTGTTGGCTTAATATATAGAAATTTTATGTAAATCTAGCGAAGCCCGCATGGTACCTTCATAAAAGGTAGTCTGGTCTACCTAATGTGTTGTTCTAGGTGATGAATGATACCTATTCCAAATTTCATCCAAATCAATTCAACCATTACTAAAATTATAAGCAAGATACTGGTTTAAAACCAAAACAATGCAAATTATATTAATCTTAATCTTTAATGGATGAATTTCATTGGAATTCTTATTTATCATCTATGAATCACTCACTTTCGATGAACCATTTTATTGACAGCTCCAAATGCGCCTCGTCCGATTTCGCCCAGGTCTTGCAAATCATCAGCCGTGAAATCATACACCTCTGTAGCAGAGAGCTGAAGTTTGCCTGATGACTGCATTGATGGATAAATTTTACATCTATCCCTAGAAACATTAAAAATTATAATATTGTGCAGAGAGCAAAAGCCTCTCAGCAATTAAATATGGGCCTTGTCATATCAGAAACTAACCTGGCATTCTCTGGCAGAACGTCTCTGATGGTCCGCGTAGGAGGTCGAGGCCTCGGCACAGGCGCACTGCTAGTAAATGGCACAAATGCAACCCCATCCCCTGATGGGCCTCCTACTTGTAAATCCATAACTTTTCGTTTATCTGAACCGAATAAACTCAACTCTGGCTTCGGCATGGTCGGTCTGCTAGGGCCTGTGAATAAATGTATAAATTTAGAGAATAGCCATTTCTTATTATCGAAAAGTCAATAATATGAAACGTTTAGTTTACCTTGGTTTGATGACACTTCGCCATTCTTCGACATTTTTTTCATGAAAACCTCCAAGTACTTATTTCACTACAACTTGCACTATTCTTTGGCTATCAGAAAAATACTCCATTTGAAGAATAAATCAATGAATTAATAGCGTTTACACGAGAAGACGTAAAATTAGATTCATTTTATCGATAAACACACGCATTGATTCGCTTGATCAAGCTGGCGGCTGTCATTTTTATTTTTGACAATTGTTGTTTGACAGCCGTACGTTGTTTGCACTTTTTTTTTTTTTTTGGCACGCACGGTCTTGTTTAGAGTAATGTGATATTTTTGAGTAACTTACGGCCAAAATTTTCAAACGCTATGTACTTAAAACAATTAAGGCACTTTTGGGGGCCGCCTACTATAGGATATACATATCCTAAACGTCTAACCTATGAACAACAATCAGCAGCTTTTGTCTAGATCAACTTCTACACCGAGTTACAGACTTTCATTACACTCGACTCCATTCATAGACTGTTGATGATGATGATGACATACTCGTCGGTATAGGTAGGTACGTAATGTTAGTTAACAATATCTAAAAACATAGAAGTCCCATATGTTACCAAATAAGTGTTATTGGTAACATATGTATAATAGGGTTGAACTGCATCGCAGATAAAGTTGAAAACTGATGGAGCTACGCAAAGTTTAAAGCTGTAATTTTAAGGCTACCCCACACCCCTCACAGAGGAGTGTACTCTTCTGTATAGTATACGATGAGAATTTGATGGTTCACAAGTTATAGCCAATCTAAAATAATGCGGATCAATGAGAGGCGTGACGCCTGAGGGGCCTCTAGGCATAGCTCTGCCATAAATAGTGAACACGATATGCCAAAAATAGTGAGCATCCTAGTAATCAGTGGCATAGTTACCTACAATGTAGATTTTATTAAGTTTAATAAAATTCCACCAAATACGATTTGGATTGGAATCTGCGCTAGTAGATATTGCATTCAAAAGTACCAAATTGCACGAATTTGATCCTAATCCCAAATTGAGATAAGAATCGAGTGTCAAAGGCCAACGGTAACCAGATTTTATTTGAAGTCACTTACACTTTTAATAATTTAAGCAACAGAGTGTCAGTTATTGACACACAGTCAAGCAAAATTAGGCTAGGTTAGCATATATAGTTGGTATAGAAATTGATGGATCACTGAGTGACCCGCGGTCACTTGCGGGTCGCTCGTGTCATGCTCCGACCAGTCCTAGCCTCCAAGTTACCGCTGAGGATAAAGACGGGGGTCTATCAAACATATATATCCGATCCCGGCTAACTTACGCAGCGCCGGGGTGGTACGCTCTGTGTTCGGCCACAAACCGAAAAATAATGCAGGCCCGGCAAAACATCACTCTACGGGAGTGCACAGGAGCAGGGCGATAAGTCAGGAACGACATGATCGCCCGCGAAGTACAGCTAACCAGCATTGAAAAATCTGTGGTGATGTTAGCACGAAGAATGTTAGATTCCGACAGCCTACTACCTGGTGACCTATACCCCGTGAGCTCCTGGACCTCACCCGACTGTCCGTAAGGCAATAAGGATTGCCTCAAACCACGATGAACCACCGTAAGCCGGGGTGTTTACCTTAAATGCAGCCGCCGGCCGTGTTCTGCGGCCAGCCGCAGAAAGCCTAAAATCGGATGGCCTAGGGCAAAACCAAGAGACTCGGGAGCAGTGGCTTCCGAAATCGAAGCCAGAAGAATGAGCTCACTCCTTACTTATAGGTACTTATTGGAACACTAACGCACAAAACATATAAATACCTTCAAATGTTTTGTTGTAGAGCATGCCAGCTCCATGACGATATATACCTTTGAGGTGTTGATACGCACATACATTTTTTGTGGAAAAATCCATTGGTCCTCGACCGGGTTAGAACTCACGGCCTCCGGCTTGAAAGTATCGCCTACTTGGCCAAAAGGCTCTCTCTCAAATCGAATTTAGTATAAACCTAGTATAGGCACATACATAATAATATAAATTAATTTTATTTTCCCCCCTTTGAAAAGCATAATGGATGTGGTAAGTATATAAAGGAAACATTTTTTAGGATAAAATAAAATAGGTAAGAATTACCTCATGTCACTTATATTCATAATTTTGATGTTGTATAATTTATAAAAAATAAGCTTTTTGTTTTTATTACTTTAAATTTTTCACCACCATTATTTTCCAACATAATTTCCTGTTCAACATAATGTTATGATGAATCCCTTTTGTACTTCTTAGATGATTTTGGAGTAGACTCAATTTTTTTTGCATCTGGATCTAGAGCCTTTGTTTGTCTCTTTTTTGTAATACTAGTAGTACTGTCAACTTTTCTTGTCACTGATTTTGATTTTCCATTAGTTATTGATACACTAAGAGCTGGGGTGCTCATTTTTTTCAGTTGGTCCTTTGTCAGGTTCTGTGGCTTTTTTGATGGTGTCTGGGGTACTTCCTCAGTGTGCTTTTGAATGTGTGGTTTTGTTTTATCAAAATCAACATATGAGACATCCAACATTGTTTTGATTTCAACCTCATCTCCATCAGGTCCTAATTTAATAGAGCTGCAACAAATAACAAAACAGTAACATGAAATACAATATTATTTGGGTTTAATATTCTAAGCTTTTACAGTTTGGTAATAGATAATTTATTTGTACTCAATTTAAAAAGAAACACATAATTAAGATTATACTTATTTTAAATCTAAGGTATAGCATAGCTGCTTAGGCATTAAGTCCTCCTAGCACTACATTGTTTGTGCTGAAGTGTAAATAAATAAATATAGCAATAAGGTGGGCAGCCTACAAGCATTCTCTTCACAGAGACCCTTGGATGCCAATTTGTAATGTATATTATGGTGTTTAAATACAGCCATATTTCTGTCAAAGTTCAAGGTGTGAATTTAAATTGAATAAAAATTATATCAACTTGCTTTGTTTTATATTAAGTTACCTTTCATCTAGTTCCCCCCTAATATAGGGTAGAGCACCATAGAGGTCAAGCACTACTATCCTGAATGAGACTTCTTGTCCTTCCTTGATGCTTTCACCAATCCATTTATTGCCTGGCTCTTCTGTTGGTCTTGGGATAACCACATTGAACACCCTTAAACATATAATAGTAGGTAGTACAAATTAAGCATTAGATTGTTATTTTTTATTTCACCATCTCTGACCACCAACAACCTCTGTGGCACAATGGGTGTAGGCCCGCCTGATATGCAGAAGATTGTAGGTACGATTCTGATTATGTATATATTTAGAAAAAAAAGTATATAAGAAGTTTATCAGTCATGTAGTTCAAATAATACAAGCTCTGCTTAGTTTGGGGCTAGATGATGCTGTGCGAAAAAAAAACCAGTATTATTTATTAGTAAGCTAGACATGTGGTATTTGTATTTATAATAGTAAAAATATTAATTGAATGTGGAACAATAATAATGTATTCAAAGTCTTAGAATGCTAGTCTTAGACTGCATGGAGGAGTCTCAGTCAGAGTCCTCCATGCAGTCTTGTTTTTCTGGTCTTCATTTAAAATAATTATGCTATATTTTATCGATATTTGAAATATTATGAAACCAGACAAAACATGAATGACCAAAAGCATAATTTATGAAGAGGCAATGTGAACATGTTTATATTGAAAAATATAGGACATACCTGTGCACAAGAATACCTAAATGTGTGATACTCTTCTTATTAACAATTCCTGATAATGTAGCGCCAACACATGGCCGGAATATAAAGTAATCTGCTTGTACTTGGAAATTTATATCAGAATTGTCATTTCTGATGGTACCAATATTTTGAAGAATGCGTAGATTTTTGTAGCTAAGGAGAATACCATTGAACCTAAAATAAATGGTTTAGTTAGTTGTACATAGCAGAAAATAATTAGGTGGAGTTATTCGCTATGATAAGTTGGAACCTTCTGTGTTTACTTACTCTTTATCAAATTTTCCAATTTTGTAATCCAGTAGATTTTTGATAGATTCCTTGAGATTACCAAGACACCATGGTTGCAGGGCCAAATTTTGTGTCACCTTTTTCTCTAGTATACAAGAGTTTTTGTCATTAGTTAACTTCCGGAGTTCTTTGAGATCAAACTTTATAATAGTAGACATATTAATTATTGCATTTAAAATTTTTGTTGCTGAGAAATGAGTTTCCAAACACAGAAAATGTTTCCAAATATTTTCGAACAAAATATCTATTTTTACCGTCTGTCTAAAGATTTTGACATTCTGTCTTGTCTTGTCAATGTCATTTCCATAGAGGAAATAACCAACGATTTACAAGCTTTATTCACTGGCGAAATTGCGGACCCCTTACACTGCAAAGGCCTTATACAAAGAATTGAACTTGAATTTAAGCTATAATCAAAAAGTGAAGTGACCCACCATTTTATGTCACTAGTTGCCAGCAAAGATTATTATTATTCCGGTAGCCAGACCATGTATGTCCAATGAGACATACCTAAATCCATCAATTTATTTAAAATTCAGATGGAACGTTTCCGCCAGTTTATCTCGTTAGAATAGTGAGAGCAAACAAAAACTACAAAAATCAGTATTTTTTTCATGCATCTATAAAGTAATCTTATATTTTTCCCTCAAAAAAGGAACTAAAAGTTAATAGACAGATGGATTAACTTAAAAAATATAGATGTGTTTTAAATTTTAAGTTGCATTTCATGATATTACTTTTTATAAAAACCATTTTCTTATATATCTTTTTGCAACATTGCATAAAATATACTAAAAAGAGCTCTACTATGTTCCATTTCAATTTGGATTCAAGTAATTAAAAATGTATTCTTCGAATCCGAAAAAATCACCTAAAAGGTTACAAAAGTAACCTTCTGGCAACGCTGATTAGAAACCCTTTCCCGCAACTCTGATGACCCTTTATTCTTTGTGATGACTTATTTGATTGATTGAACTTGTCTGCTACAATAAGTCAACGTCAAGGACATCAACTGAACTGTCACAGTCAAGATAAATTTTGTTAAAATTGCTTAAATTTGTTAGCGTTTAGGTTACTTTTGCAAAAATCTAAATATTTCTAAGTTTACAAACGAAAGTACCTGTGTCTGACGATTTAAGATTCACTAAAATAATATGGCCAACACGAAGAGAGTATTAAGTAAATGTATAACACAACACTTTCATTTAATGTCAAGGTAAAAACAAAATTATAAATATTTAATAGTATTTGGTAAACGGTCGTTCATGGAACTCTTGTTACATACTTGCAGAGGCACAGCTGCCATTCAATTAAGAAGCTATGCACGAGGTGTCAGTTTTCCAGACTACTTCCAGAATCCAGTGTTCAGAAAGGAAGATCAAGCTAAGCTTATTGAAAGTACAGAACTTTCAAAGCTGTCAGCCCTCCCTGTAAAACCCCCGGCGGTTTCTGAAACGTCCTCCGCGTACTTTGATCCACTAGTGAAGTAAGTATCACCATCCACAACCAGACTACTACCAGTATAGTTCCCAGCAGTGAGTAGCCTTGAATCCTGATTTTCAAGAAAAATTGTACAAATAAATAATGTTGGACATTTTCACACAGCATCATCTAGCCTACTTATATACTTTTTTATGATATACTACTTATATACTTTTTTTTGTAAATACATACTATTATACATAGAAAACACTCAGACCCGAGACAAATATCTGCAGATCATACAAATATTTGTCCTGTGGCGGGAATCGAACCCGCAACCTTCTGCGTCTCAGGCGGCATTTTATATCAACAAATTAACTATTTTCGGTCATTTTCCTTTACTAGGAGATCTTGCTTCTTGTAAAATTTCATGATTCTAGGTCAAGGGGGAGTACTTATAAGTTTTGATTTATTTGCCTGTATCAAAATATGTTGCATAAATGGCTGTATTTTTTATTTCATTGACTTAGAAACTTGATTTATTTAGAGCTCCAAGGGACCTACATATTAGATATTAATTTCAACATGATACCACCATGCATTCCTGAGAAAAAAGGACTTGACAGACAGACAAACGGACGGACATTGAAGTGATTCTATAAGGGTTTGTTAAAAATAACATCTTTGTAATAGGGAACAGTGTTTGCAGAATCGCTCAAGCCATGAGCCATGAGTAGTTATATAGATAATATAAGTGTTTTGCTTCTCTGTCAAAGTGTCAACTTCAACTTCAACTTTTTGTTAATGGCTTATGTGGTTAAGGTTGCCACAATTTTGCCAAAATCAGGTCAACAAGATTAAAAAAAAATAAGGCGATGGAGAGGAGTTTACCGAAATTTGTCCGGTTTAAAATAGAGCGAACAGTTTTAAAAAAAAATATAAGTTGATTTATGTATATGAAAAGAAAGGAACAACACAAATACAGAGACAAGACACACATACTGTACATTTAACATTGTGAAAGGAACTTATAAATGAATAATTATCATAATTTTATGTTATTATTGGATACAAATTTACATAATAAACATTTAAAAGGGGAGAAGACAAGGGATAGTAAAAATTTAGAAGAGAGAGGACGAGGGATTTCTGGAGGGGTGACATCATATAAAGATAGCCGTAGCTTGGGACAAGAGTGTCAAAGTGTCAAAAAGTGTTATAATTATGGTGACATAATTTGATATTTCTTTGTCAAAATCATAGTGTTGTTTATATAGTAGTCAATCTCTTTTTGAGAACCTACTTTCCTTTGTTTTTTTTGTTTTAATTTGTTTTTTAGCTTACTTCTCACAGTTTTTTTATATTTAAATTGTAGACCAGTGTCACTTTGCCCTATTATTCAATAAGGTGTAACCTTGGCTTAGTGGCTCTGACAGAACTTTAGTTGAACTTGAGTTTAGACAACTTTAAAGTTGTCTGTTGTAATAAGACTGTAAAGGTTCCGGTTTCACCAATTCTTCTTCTTCAGAACTGAAATAAAATTGCTTAATGTTTTCTTAATAATGTTAAATTTTGACAAGTAAATTGTATCAATTAATTGATAAAACTGTTCTTTATCATAATTCATATTCCCTGTTTAAACATATGACAAAAACAATTTAAAAAATAGATAGATAGATAATGCTTTATTGCACAAGATAAAACTAGTACATAAGCAAACTTAATGCTTATTAGCATAAAAATAGAATGAAGATAGCAAACAGATAATTTTGATTAGGCACATTTATTGGAATCAAATGAATCATCAAATGATGTTATCTAAGATTTATCCTCTTTCAGCTACTGTCTGTCTTGCTTGTTCAAAACATGTAGGATTAGAATCATGTTATAGGTGTCAACCTATAAGTAGGTACATCAGATAAATCTCATCATTATCAGCCTCAAAAATTCGACTGCTGGCTGGACATGTCTCCTCCAAATAGTGCCATGACAACAGTCATTGGTTGTGCCATTTGTCTTTAGGTTGTATGAATATGACCAATGGATGATGATCAGGGTCTTCAGACACCATGGTCCAAACGAAACAGGGTGAAAGGGGACCCCATGGTTGACCCAAATCACCCACATGTATATCTTTAGACCATCTCAACTCCATTCTTTGTATGAAACTTCATATTGCAAAGCACACTAATCAGCATTGTATCGGCATCGCCTCGCCTCGCTCGGCACAAACAAGTGAATGGCTAGCGGTGAGTGGTCAAATCGCCGAAATCGCGTTCCGTAGCCGCGCTTACGCCTCGCCACCGCTGAGTCAATTTTAATAAACAATCAAAGTCAAAGACAAAAGCAAAAGACAAAAGATCATGTAGAAACGTCAGCTTAAAAACTACGTGAATTTAAAATAATAAAGTGAATTTAAGCCCATACCTCGCGCGCGACCAAGCCTTGAAAAATCAGACAACAAACTCTGCTTGGTTTTTACATAATTAATAGCCGTCAACGAGCTGACACCCAGCTGTTACCGCGCGGTGCCTTCAGGCGTAGCCGCGCCGATACCGTGGTTTTGCTGAACCGTTGCCGGTTGTGCTTACGTCGCGGTGTCGGTTGGTTGATGTATTGTTGACAACGAGCTGTCGATAAGGTTCCGGGCTGATATGTGTGCGTGCGGTAATAAGATAAAAAAAATATTCAAGTAGTGATTCATTCACTATTTGAATATTTTTATTTATTATTTGATTTTTTTTTCTTATTTTCAGCAAAGTAATCAACCATGTTATGGAACACGGCAAGAAGGCATTAGCCCGTAACCTAGTAGAAAAAGCATTTGAGAACATCAAGAGGATACAAATTGAAAGATATCACCTTGCCACAACACCAGAAGCTAAGGCTCAAATTGAACTGGATCCTAAAGCAATTTTGTACAAAGCCGTAGACAACTCAAAGCCATTGTTGCAGCTCTGTCCGATCAAGAGAGGAGGTATCACTTATCAGGTCAGTAACACTATTCTTGACCCTCGACGTAAAAAGAGGAGTGTTATAAGTTTAAGGTGTGTTTCTGTAGAGGGGTGTGATGACCTCTGTGGCGCAGTGGGCGAAGGCCCGCCTGAGAGGCTCGATTCGACTATTGTTCAAAATGTGTATAAGTAAGCTCTGCTTTATTTGGGTTGTTACTTAAATGTTATTGCAAGAACATGGCACCTCACCAACTTACAGCAGGGTTATCGTTATACAAATACAAGAGAGTAATAGCCTCAATGAGAAGGTTATAGATAGATGATAGATGGTGATCAGGATCTGACGATGGAGCAGGGATGAGAAATGAGGATAAATTGGTGGGGATTCTAAGACTATGTAAAACACGTCGGGGATTTTTAAATTTTGTGAAAATGTACTTGTTTCAATTGTCTTATTATATGACTTCAAAAAATATTGTAAGATAAAACCTTTATCCACACGACACTAAGGGCTGCTGCAATAGATGTTTTTATACAAGAGTCGGTGGTTTTAAAAGTAAAATTTATTTTAGGTTCCTGGGCCCATAACCGAAAAAAGATCATTGTTCCTGGCTATAAAGTGGCTGCTAGAGGCCACCTACGAGAAGGAAAGAACAGTACACTTTCCCCAGCAGTTTGCTTGGGAGCTCCTCGATGCAGCGAACAACAGCGGCAAAGTTGTGAAGCGGAAACAGGACCTGCATCGCCAGTGTGAGGCTAACAGAGCTTACGCCCACTACAGGTGGCAGAATTGATTTATATAGTTAGTTTTAGTAGTGATAAATATAGTGATTAAAATGTTATCTATGTATTTTATTTAACCAAACGAAAGCAGATGTCCTCCTCCTCTTTGTCGTTCCTCGTACATAAATATAATATCAATGTTTCGTACTGATAAATTAGATATGCGAAAGTTTGGATGTCTAGATGGCATAAACCGATTTGGATGAAATTCGGAACAGATACAATTCGTGACCCAGAATAACGTATTGGCTACTCTTATCCGGGTAGTAGCCGCGTGAGCGAATCCGTGGGCAGAGGCCCTCGTAATATAACGTACAGTAGATTTCGTTATGTTTTTCCGATCAAGGGAAATAGTTTGCAAGTATTCTGGATTTCTGCCAAGAAGTGTGTCTCTCAAACCAAATAAGCTTTCAGCCCCTACATTACAGAATGTTACTTTAAACTAAATTACACATATATTTGAAACTTTACTTTACACGATGAGTCATATTATCGGGTTTTAATACGAGTATTAGGATCGTTAGTCACCCTGTTGAGAGATAAAACTGAAATTGATTATATAATGTCCCTGAATATGGCTTAAGTAGTACATATGTTATAAATAAGGGGATCATTCTTAACTAATGATGGGAACCAATCTTGTTGTAAGAACAACTTTTGGTAGGTCAGCTCTGTTTTCAGATTAAAATTAGTAGGTACCTACATAATGACCTACGTAGGTCTTAGTCAAAGAAGTTCTAGGCACTGTTCATAAATTCAATGAGTAAAGTTAGGTAATTCATTAATATTCTCGTTTTTACATATTTTGTATTCTCCTGTTAGGATTGATCAATCAATAATTATACTCCAAACGACAGTCATATTTCAATTAAATAACCTTGTCATGCCTACGTATTTTTTAAATGTGTTAAGTTAAGTAACATAACACATTTTATGATTATTGTGAAATTATTGTTCAAATAAGGTGAGTATTTACTTGAATTTAGTTTTACTATCTATACGTTTTTTTAAATTATATTATAACATCACTTCACGTTAAAACTTGTACAGAGTTATGTGCCGAAGTATAAATTTTGGTACCTACTTTATTAGTTGTTTTAAAGAAGGTATTATTCACACTAAAATTACATTTGAAACCACAAGCTGATCAACAATATAAAAAAGCAGAGCTACAAGTGGCCAAGAACTGCAAAACACTTCACTTGACAAGCAATCTTTAGTTTGGACACAGAAGAAATAATAATACCTACCTACATGGAAACAATCATCCCGAAGAAAAATTTAACCGGTTATAGGACGATTGGGTAAAAAATCAAGGTAGGAAAACAAAAACAAACAAACACGCTCACAACTGTCTTCCCCATGATGGGCATCCTCAGATATATGTATCTGAGGATGCCCATTTCTTTGATGATACCAATTAGGGGGTAGTCAGAGGTACGTCCAAACATTACATTTGGTACATGCCCGCGTTTTGTAAGTTAGCATTCCACTCGACAGGTTGCAAGCCCATCGCCGCTTATTGGAACACTAACTGTTGGCACAAGCCTTCAAGGTAAGAAACATCTATAATTGCATTCGGAATTATCTATATTTAGATTATGATAATATAAGTAACATAGGTAAAAGTATTGACTTATCATTACGTAGGTACGTTCCTTCCTTATCTAGGTATCTGGCAGATAGGTAATATGAACTCGGTACCTTAATGCGTGTTTCAGTTCAATAGTGGCTTGTGATCGTGCAACATATTATTGAAGTAGTTCAATTATTTCCACCTTAATTTTATTTTAATCGTTAAATTTATTTAATCATCCTGATTACTAAGATAAGGCGCGCATGGATTTGCGTCATAGAGATACCCAACTGCCATTAGAAAGCTCATAGTATTAATAATTACACTTACTGTACCAAGGAATGTGATTATAAGGTAAGATATCCTTTCACAAACGTCATAATCTATTTTGTTGACTAATCAACAAATATTATAACTAATTTTAAGCCTGGGCTACAGGGCTACAGGCAGGTGTAGCCCAAGCATAAGGAAGTATTTAGCAGCTGTAACACAGGTGTAATCTAGCACGGCTGCTAAAGGAAAATTTTATTTTGTAGGTATCTGAAATTGTTTTCTATTGAATTGTAAATGTATTTTGAATATTGTACTTTCAAACAACTTTATGAAATTATTTGTTCTTTGAAGTTAGAAACATAAAAATTTAAATTACAGCTCTTTAGAATTAATAAATAATGACGTGTTTCAGGGTTTTTGTATTTTTATTTTTTAAGGGGGGTAATGGGAGGGGGGGGGGGGGGGAGTTTGTATGGGAGTTACTGTTTTCTTTAAAGGTATTTGAATTGTAGCTACTCATCATAAATACATTTAAGAGTTTTTCGATTTTCACGTTTTAATGGTCAAGGGGTGCTCGGGGTTTCTCTGAAGAATAAAATCCGTAATGAGATTATTCGACAGAGAACGAGAGTCATCGATATAACTCAGAGGATTAGTAAGCCGAAGTGGCGATTGGCAAACGTTGGGGTAAACGACTTCTTGAGTGTAGACCGCGTCTGGGCAAACGTAGTGTGGGGCGTCCTCCGGATTGAAATTGTAGTGTTTCAAGGTTTTTGAATTTTTACCTTCTAAAGAAGGGAAATTGGGGTGAAAGTGGGAGTATAGGGATTTTTAAAACACGTCCCCACGCGTGCAAATCCGCTGGCTAGCTTGGTTGTACTTTTGTTTATTTCCCCTTATTTTGGTTTGATGGTAGATACTGTTAGATAAATACCTACCTATAAGATAAAGAACCGATTAAGATTAGCTACTGTAGTGCTATATATACCTAGGTACCTTAATTACATAATTTGATGCATGTTGTGTTGGTGCATACTAATTTTGGTCATGCCAAATTACAAAAAAAAATAAGAAAAAAAATGGTACATTATATGTAAAATACACTCCGGCCGCCCCATGGAAACTGAGTTACACAGCCAGTTGCCGAAGAAGATATCTATTCTATTCTTGTTTTAAAACTAGATAGTTGCCAACTAAGAATTCATGAAGAAGTGTGGTTACCGAGGAATTTATTTTCTTGCTTTATAATATATAACCAGTTGCCAAAGATGAAACCTATTCTTACGAGGAATTTCTTTAAACTAATAGCTATACCTACAACAAGTTGAAATCTTATTAAAAACTAAGTTTACATAACTTAGGTATATTTAGTTCTTTTCAGTAGGTAGGTACGTTACTAAAAATAGTATCTCCAATCAGTAGTGGGGCGAATACCTACGTATTTTCTGTTGCGAAAAGTTTCGATCTATTCGACATAAATAGATAATTCTGGACATTTTCACACAGTGTCATCTAGCCCCAAACTAAGCAAAGCTTGTAAATACATACATATTATAACAAAGAAAACACCCACCCCACTAGACAAATATATGCAGATGATATAAACATTTGTCTCGCGGCGGGAATCGAACCCGCAACCTTCTGCGTCTCAGGCTGTTGGCTTGTTACATGACTGTAACAAGTCAAACGGAGAGTTTCACGATTACCTACTTACGCAGTTGCTAACAAAAGCTTGATCACAATGAATCGCTAATTTTAGCAGCATGCTGAAAGTTGTTTACCTCTATCCCTTGTTTAGTGATAGAAAAGGATAGGGCTCGATTTAGCGAACTGCTAGTAGAGTGATTATTAATAAGAGGGTTAGTGTTCAATCGACTAGACTGTACGAAGTAGCCGACGATACCTAGCTGTGCCGGGACGTACTGCGATACGGAAACCAACTCGTTAATTTAGAATACGTTAACATAATACGAGGGTGGGTCAATATGCCCGTGACTTTTTACAGAAAAATACACATTTTTAATAGAAATTCGGAAATAGAAATTATTTCCAAATCTAGGAAACAGGAAGTAGTCGCCGGGAGCTAAGTCAGGAAAAAATGGCGGGTGTGGGAGCAGTTCGTACCTCAAATCGTTGAATTTTGCCATTGCGACTACGCACGTATGGACCCATGCATTTTCCTGGTGGAAGAGCACTTTTGGCAAAATGAGGTCGTTTTTCTTTTAAATAGTGGTCGAACCGGTCTTATACTTTGGCATAATATTGGCCATTAATCGTTTTGCCCTTCTGGAGGTAATCGATGTAGATTATGCCACTTGCGTCCTAAAACACTATAGCCATAACTTTGTTGGTTGACAGACACACTGGCCTTCTTCGGCGCCGATTCGCCCTTGGAAACCCAAACAGTGGGTTTCCAAGGGCGAATCGACCAAAGAGCAATTCTTTGGTCACCGTTGTATTGTGGTGGATCCATGTTTCGTATACAGTTACGAAACGGCGCAAAAACTCATCCGGGTTTCGGTTAAACCACACCGAAATTCAGTAAAACACTTTTTTATCATTGAAATCGATGGTGCGGAGTCCCCATAGTATTTATCGAGCTTTTTTTTATTTCCGTAATGGTATTTTTTCGCAAAAAATAATGCTTAATGGGCAAACGAAATTCACACTTTTCCATTTTCTTGAAAAGTCCCGCGCTTTTCTTTTTTCAAGATAACTAAACGATGAAAATAATTCAAACTATGACAGTCATCCGTTCAAGGATGTTTGTTGACCATAGAGTATTTACTTTTTTTACGAAAGAGGCGGAAAATGAAAAAAGTTACGTACTTATTGACCCACCCTCGGAATTTCAATGCAGTGTCCAACAGTTATTTATTTTCTTTTAAAATAATTTTCGTAAATTATTCGTCATTTGTTTTAAGTTATAACACGTAGCCTAAAAATAACCAGTTGTCTTATTTTTAGACAACTGGTTGTGTGACTCAGTTATCATGACGCATGGAGGAATCGGTATAACCTGACGACGCGACGCAGCGTAGGAACTCCCCGTCCGATGGACCGAGGACATCTTAAAGATTGCGGGAAGTTAAGTCGGTGAATAGAGGTAGCCCAAGATCGTTTATCATGACACTTTTAAGAAGCTTATTTCCAGCAGTAGACTTCTTAGGGATGATGATGAGTACAATCTGAGTAGGTAACAGATCATAAACGATATATTATCTGAGTGCTTATCGCTAATTTATCCTACGCGTGCCTAGGTACTATTGCAAAGTAAGTAGGTAGGTGAGTGATTGTTTACATGATTCTTGTAAGGTACGCGTGCACTAGTGTGCACTAAATATTTTATGCCTGCTATTTTTTGTACTTTCATAAAGTTGTAATAACAATATTAATTGTAAATGTATGTTATAGATTCATTCATAGGTAACCTAGCAAATAACCTAACAACCTAGCAATGGTGGTACCATTATTGTGGAGATCGCGATTACGCTTGAAGCGTCTAGGCAAGCAAGACTAGGGACAGGTTGTCCCCTGCCCTCTAACTAGGGTGCTCCCCTAGCCAAGGACAGGCCGTCATATACAGGCTGGCCTAAAATAAGGGTTAAAATACGTTGTCACAATAAAACCTATCTGAGAACCATCCTTAGAAGCATACAAACCGATTGAAAAACCGCACTACTATACGATCACCTGTTCCCTATATAAATGGTAACTGTCAAACAAACAAAAAAAACCTCTTTCGTCGAACTCATAAACGGCCTCCTAATGTGGTTAGTAAAAAATCAATTTTCGTTCAAATCTGCTGAGTAAGTCGAACAACGTAGGAACAATGTGCCTGGGCACATTGTTCCTACGTTCTATCGACGACTTCTAGCGACGAATCTAGATTCGTCGCTAGAAGTTAAACAAAAAAGTCTGAAGTCAAGTATCACAAAGCGAACTAAACAACAAACTTATCTTTCTTCTTCGATAATATTGGGATTATCTAATGATTATCATTGAGTAAACAAATACATTTTAAATTATAGTGATAAATATATAAACAGAAATTGACCCCACGGTTTGGAAAGATTTGGGGGAGACCTTTGCCCAGCAGTGGGAAAGTACAAGTTAATTTTTTTTTTGTTTGTATCCTAAACCTCTCAACTATTACTATTATACCACAGGATCGATAAAAATCTTAAAATCGGTTGATTTAATGTGTAAGCTCGATATTTACTCAGTTATAAAATTGAATTACCAAGGTTGATTCAAGCAACATGGGCCAAAATACACAGCTTATAGTTATTGAACGAGCGACCGAAGCGACCAAAGATCTATGACTACTTGACATTTCGGCTTATGTATGTTTGTGTTTGTCCGACGTTAATTGCTGAACCGTTTATTCAATCCTGATGAAACATTGCAGGTATAGGTCCATCATCTTCTTGTCCTTATCACACATTACGTGGTGTCGGCACTTTTCTTCTTTTCTTCCACTCTCCTCTATCAGCCGTCATCTCAGTACTCAATCCTTTCTTAACCATGTCATCCTTCACACAATCCATCCATCTTTTCTTTGGCCTACCTCTCCTTATATTTCAATCCACATTCATATCACTTCTCGTAATGTGACATTCTTCCCTCTTCATGACGTGCTCATACCACGCTAACCTATTACTCGTCAACTTTCCGTCAAGGGTCCTACTTTCAAACTTCCCCTGATATACTCATTCCTTATTTTGTCCATTCTAGTAACTCCACACATCCATCTCAACATTCGCATATCAGCTGCGTGCACTCTTCTTTCATCAATCCCTTTGGTTGCCCAACACTCCGATCTATATAATACAACAGGTCTAATGATTAAGAGGCATTCGTGGATCACATGTAGTTCCTGTAACTTGTCGCCATTTCACTCAGCTGCTCTGAATCTCTGCTGGCCTAGCATGAGGACGTTTTCTAATGGAGTGAATGAAAAAATAATAATTTGTTTCTCCTTTCCGTCAAAAGGAGAGAGAGACAGAAATATTTTTTGTCTTCTCTTCTAAAGACAATGTTGGGGGCTCATGCAACTTATGCTGAATTATGTTAGTAAAAGTGTATATTTCACAGATTACCATGAGGGCCACAACTCAGCCACTGGAAGCCAACGTTTTCACTAAGTTTAAGCTGTTGATGTGGAAGAATTTCCTGCAACAATGGCGGCATCCAATCCAAACCACATTTGAAATGTTCCTGCCTGTCATCACCATGTGTTTGATCCTCATCCTGCGATGGCAAATAGAACCGTGGAACCTGAATACGCTCACGTATCCACCTATACCAGCGCACACGCTTAACTATTCGACTAAAATTTTGTAAGTATTAGAGGCTTCCAACAATTTTCATTATAACAAACACAACTTAACATAAAGGAATTTACTGTTTACCCATTTTTCAACTACTTTGAAAAATAATAGGTAAGTAATTATTTTTATTACGACACATTAAATTTGAACATAAAAACAACGTCTATCAACTTTGAAAATTGATGCAAGGCTCCAACATAAAATGGCGAACTCAACAGGCCGTTCCATAAGTATATAGTAACAAAAGAATTCCATGACGATCGATCTTTTGCCATATCTATCCACCGACGTCAATGTCATCGTCATAGAGGGGCGGCACCGCGTCATTCGGTTCTTGGTCGCCATTCGAGAACCTTTCTTCCCCAGCGGTGGTCGATTCTGCGAGCTATATGAACTAACCATTGCCCATTCTACTTGCTACTTTAGTTAATTGATGAAAGGATTCTGGGCGTCTCGTAGAGCATAAATTTATGTACATGGCTCGTATCTTCGCTATGTATATGACTCGCATCCTTTGTCTTTAGGACACGACGAGGGACGTGCCGGTTTCCTCACGCACGATGTTTAACATTACTGTTTTTGCAAACACATTTGTATTGTGGAAAGTCCTATTGTAACTGCTTTTCTGCACCAGTAGCATGAGCAACGGTTTTGTCAATGGAAGACAAAAAATATTTCTGTCTTATTCGGAAAGGACAAACAAAAGTAACTTTTGTCTTCTCTTTCGTAGACAAAACGGTTATCTTGAGTGCTCATGTTAAATCTGCTGTAAGTAAAGAATCCAACAAAGTAGGGAGAGCGAGATTCTTTGTTTATGAAACTCTTCGTACTCTACGGCTCGGGCAATCGGGTACCTGACTCCTTTGCTAATAATAACACATTATAACGAGATAACGGTATTGATTGGCTCGAATAAGCTGACCGGAAATTAATAAAACATATTCATTCATAGTCCCTTCTATCCTGATTTTTTTAAGCTTGGTTTATCATGTTTGCCGGTCTAAACAGACTTTTTACCCACGACGTAAGCAGTCTGTAAGTATAATATGCGTTTAGGATAATATGTTGTCAGTTGGTGTGCTTGTCTGTTTCCATTTACATATAAAACATGTAGGTTTTATCGCGTAAAATGGCGAAACGTATTCTCATCTTTAGTATAACGTCAAAACATATTTTTAGTTAGGTTTTAACGCGCTGTTATTTTATGATAAAATCCACGTCGGGGGTTATATTTTTAACTTATTATATTTTATATTTACAGAATTGTAACACAGGTTTATGCAATAAATGCTTTATTACAGATTCGGCATGCTAAACACAACTAACTTAAACGAAACGGAGTTTTCAGTCGCATACTCTCCAACCAGTGTTGAATTAGAGGATGTAGTCAGAAGTGCTTTGGCAACAATTATAATTCGGAACCTCAAAAATCTCAATCTGTCAGATCTAGAAATACCTCCAGATTTTCCAGGAATAAATATTCCAGGTTTAGAAATACCACCAGATTTCCCAGGAATAACGATACCACCTGATCTGGATATAAATGATCTAACTAATATAAATAAAACGAGGATCTATGAAATGATAAAAAAACGTGTACGAGTCTATCCGTTCAACAGTAGCGAAGAACTGAGAGGGCTTTACGTTGAAGAAGAAACCATCCAGAAAGTAATTGCGGCTGTTGAATTCGATGACCTTCTCTACGGTTGGTTATATTTTAAGATACTTTTTCATCGAGATATATTTCACAGAATTGTTTTCATCTTCGAACTGCTTATGTAGGTAATACTAACTCTGTTTAACAAATGCAAGATAGGCTCGCTTGCTGTGTTCCGGTTTGAAGGGTATGGTTGCCGGTGAAATTATAAGCAATTATAAGCACCCGTTTTCACCCGTTATGTCTCAGGCTAAGAACGTTCGAGTCATAAGAGGTTACGGAAACCGCTTACCAACCGCATACTTTAGTTGTATTAAAAACTAGCGTCCTAGTCTCTGGTTATGTTTTGTTGCGCAGACTTTCTGTCAATGGTAAAATATACCAACCTTAATAACTATTGTAATGCCCATGTTCATCTTCAGATCCATAAGTATCCAGTACCTCCGTGGATCCGTAAGGTTAGCAAGTACTACCCCCAGTCAGAGTCAACCATTTTAATTATAGCACATAATTTCACGTTTTGCATAGTACAGATCATTCCGCTCGACAGGTTGCAAGTATTACGCCGCTTATTGAAACAATAACCAATGCCACAGATATAATACAATATTAGTGCCCGTCCCCATCCATGCCTTCGAATATTTTTTTAAGGCAAGAGTTTCCTCACCATGTTTTCACCTTTTTGAGCGTGTGTTAAAGCGCAATTATAATTCTAGAGTATAAGAATCCTTGGTGGCCGACCGGGTCAAACCCGCTAAATACGGATCGGAAGTCAGGGTATGTCCACTAGGCCAACAAGGCTTTTTATGAAAAGTTCAATCGATTCTTTTCAGGAATTAGTGTTTATCCACGTGCAATCTTATGGAAATAAACGGTTTTCACTTTCACAGGAGCGACTGAACTCCCTAAAAAAGTATCATATGCTCTGCGTTTTCCTGAAAGACCAAGATTGAATTCAATTTACGGTTCGGGTGGCAGGTCTTGGCGATCTGATTTAGTATTTCCTGCTTTTGAGCTATACGGACCCAGATTTCCGTGGTCTTGGGAAGGCGGTAACGATCCAGGCAAGTAAATCTCTTATTACTTGTTAAAGGCACTATACTCGCCGGGTCTAGATGCGATCGCAAGTCGGACGCAAGTTTATTTGTTTTGGTACACCAACAATATACCTTCCAGTACAAAGATGCATCGATAGTGTTAAAGGTTATTACAGTTTTATACATGAATAAAAATACCCAGCTGACACATACAGATCTAGTCCAGACACTACACTAGAATCGCCTGTGCCGTGGATATCAGGAACTACGAGTACCGAGGTACCACTACACCCAGTGCTATGGGAAATACTGCACCAGCCCCGTGCAGTACGGCAACGGCGTGTTCTAATAGTCTGTTCACGGAGAAAAACGAATAAAGCTATATTAATAACGCTCTCTCTTCTTCACAATTAACTACATGATTGATATACTACTTATATACTTTTTTTTTGTAAATATACATAGAAAACACCCAGACCCGAGACAAACATTGGCTAAACGTGCAAACATTTGTCCCGCAGCGGGAATCGAATCCGCAACCTTCTGCGTCTCAGGCGGGCCTTTGTCCACTGCGCCACAGAGGTCGTCTGATGATGATGATGAATTGATATTAGTAGTCCAACATCGCTTGTCATGGCACCCTTTGAGTGTATATGTTCAGCAGTGGACTTCTACAGGGAGTTGATGATGATGAACAAATCTTACATCGGGTTCCAATAATAGCTGTAAAGTGATGTCCCCTCGTTTTTATTTGAAAAATGAAAACTTTGACAGTTCTTCATGAAGAAACGAGACGTCATTCGTATACGGAACCAGTGTTGAAACCCAACAATCTATAATCCCAATATTGTTTATGCCCTTACAGGATACGTGAATGAAATGTTCATTGCACTGCAGAATGCGGTGTCTTCAGAAATTATATCTAGGATCACGGGCGTGAACTTGACTGAGTTCGATATACACATACAGAGGTTTCCACATCCTCCTTACTTGCAAGACAAAGCGATCGAGGTCCTGCAGTTCCTTATGCCACTGTTTTTGATGCTCACCTTCAGTTACACTGCCGTTAACATTGTGAGAGCTGTCACCGTGGAAAAGGAGCTTCAGTTGAAAGTAAGGAATATTTCTATATAAAATAAAAAAGAATGCTGGACATTTTCACTAGCCCCAAAGTACGCACAGTTTGTGTTATGGGAACTATATGAATGATATATTACTTATATTTTTTTATATAAATACATACAAATATTGTAGAAAACACCCAGATCCCGAGACAAATATTTGCAGATGCAAACATATGATTTGTACCGCGGCGTGAATCGAACCGCAACCTTCTGCGTCTCAGGCAGGCCTTTGTTAACTGCGTCACAGAGGTCGTCTGGTTTGATTAGGGCCAGAATAAGCCCAAACTAACTGTTCCGTATCGGACGGAAGTAGATATCTCGATCCTACCTATCTTGATCAAATTTCATATCATGTTTCTTTTCTTGCTGAAGTAGGTAGCCTTCTATTTAATGGTGAAGCAGACACAATTTATAGGGTAGATCAAGAAATCTTTTATTACTCGCTTCTTATTGGCTATGGTGGGTATCGACACTTTCGCGTTTTGCGCCGGAGTTACACCGGCATTGATTGATCGTTCGCCAAGCCTAGCACACACGCGCGCGCCTCCGAAGTTGTTTGCTTTCCGCGCCGGCCGGCCGCGTCATCTCCTCTCGGGACCGCTCTTTGTGTTTTATGCCCTGGAAGAAGACGACACCTCTACCCAGCCAGCATCCTATGGAAGTACGTGGACTCTCAAGGGGCAACTGGGGAGCTACTCCAAAACGATACCCACTACTGGACGTGATAAGGTTAGTCGTGCCCCAAACCAGCCATTACCTAGATTCCCGTAACCTAACCTACCCCTAAAGGACCGAGACAAAACAAAATCACATTGTTCTTTTTATATGTTAGTGACAGTTTTTCTAAAAGTCACATGTCACTAGTCATGGACATGACGAGCTCGGTGGCACGGTGGGCGAGCAGCCGACTGAAGCGCAATTGTTGCGGGTACGAATCCTGCTGTGATGCATAAATCACGGGGGACGCTGCAATCGCTAATGGAAATACACGCTGGGGTTTATTTTATA
Organism: Perizoma affinitatum; assembly: GCA_961405105.1. NCBI lineage: Eukaryota > Metazoa > Arthropoda > Insecta > Lepidoptera > Geometridae > Perizoma > Perizoma affinitatum. The sequence goes on from OY560199.1 coordinate 7,130,097, forward strand.
TTACCAAGGTTGCAAACAAGCATACGGCTCACCGGTTGGTAAGCGGTTACCGTAGCCACAGATATTGCAAATTATAATACTATATTATTAACCTATGGACGCAACACCATATGGATCACACGCGCGTTGCCGACAAAAAATTCATAACGCCCTTTTTGTAAGATAACAGATGTATTAATTTTAAAATTTTGCACATATGAAATGTCGAACGGCCATCTTTAGTTATAATGAATGAATGAAAATACTTTATTGTACACCTTATGTTAATAAACCTTAAGTAACAATAACACATAATGATAAGGTATTATCGCCTAAAAGCGATCTCTACTAGACAACCTTTGAAAGGTTGCCAATTTTTTTTATAATGTTTCTTTAACTTTTTATTTTCTCAGGAAACGATGAAGATCATGGGCTTGCCGACGTGGTTGCACTGGACTGCGTGGTTCTGCAAACAATTCATATACCTCTTCTTTTCGTCTGTACTCATAGTCGTGCTTCTAAAGGTAATGTTTTAGATGCTTTTCAAAATCGGCTAAGTGCAAATTGAACTAGCGCACTAGGTGGAGCGATGTCTTAACAAAGGAGAAGAGCTCAGAGCTCATATTGGGAGAGGCCTAGGTCCGGCAGTGGACTGATGTGGGCTGACAATGCCAAATACATATGCTTTTCTAGATTCTTTAAACATTAACCCTCTGTTTCATAATCACTCGCTAATTTTAGCAGTTTGCTAAAAGTGGTTCGCCTCTATCCTTTGTTTAATGTTAGAAAAGGACAGGCTTAGTGTAAGCGGCTTGCTAAGTTAGTGAGTGACTGTGATACGAAGGGTTATTGTTTCGCTAATCAGTGTTTTGTTTTCTACAGTTTTTGAAAAAAAAAATAAACAAACAAAAAACAAACACGCTCACGACTGTCTTCCCCATGGTGGACATCCTCAGATACATACTCAGTGAATAGATTTTGTGAGGATACCAAGTAGGGGGTAGTCAGAGGCACGTCTTTTGCCGTTTTTGAACTGCCATAGATATATTATGACAGGAAAGACGAAGCGGTGTTTAGCTAATTAGGTGTTTACAAATCTTTATAAATGAGGCCCATTCTCCTTCCTTATTTTATACACGGCGCAAGGAGCCTGTATATGCGTTTGTGGTAAGAGGTCGTTTGTAATTTTTTTGTTTGTCTGTTATCATTTTCATGCAAAACGGTTTGACTGACTGGTCAAATCTATACAATAGTAATTTGCTAATAACATTAGTACAAGGGTGGTTCTTGTATCTGCAAAAGACGATGGAATGTGAAATGGCGTAACCGAAGAGTTATGCATAGAACCATCGAGCAGATAACCCCTAGATGCAATGAATACACGTCGGCAGATTAAAAACTTGCACAAATTAACTTGTTTTAGGTGAATTGGTTCACAAACGAAGAGGGTTTTTCCGACTATTCCGTGTTTACTAATACGCCCTGGACTGTGTTGCTGTTCTACATAAATCTCTACTTGTCCTGCACCATTTGTTTCTGCTTTATGATAAGTGGTATCTTTTCTACAGGTATGTATATCGTATACTGTCGAAGTATGTTGTAATGGTACATTTGCTTTGTCCATCCGATTAATATTATTTGAGCCTTTGGGGTTGAGACACTGGGCCCGTGGGGAACCGGGGCCCTTCGCGTCTTCAAAATTCTTTCAGAGCGACTTGTCGAAGCGACGCGTGACAAGAGAGCTGGCTCTTATCTGGGTCAACGCATTAGCATTGCCATTCAGCGTGGCAATGCGGCCAGTATTTTGGGAACTCTTCCGGCTGGTAGTGATCTGGATCAGATGAGCTATCTATAGATCGTTTGTAACGGTCTTTAGATAGCTGTTTCATCAGTATTTTTTGTATATACCTACTTGTACATAGTTGTATGAATAAATGTGTAATAATTATCATTAATATTATAAATGCGAAAGTTTGGATGCTTGAATATCTGGAGGGTTTTTTGGTAATCATTTCCGAAACAGGATTTTGATTTTGATGAAATTTGGAACTGGTATAGTTCGTGAATTCACACATAAAGGCTACTTTTTATCCGGGTAGAGGCGGTGGGTAGAGGCTAGTGATACATAAGTCCTTTCTTTTTAAACAACAGCGTAATTTATCTTCTTATCGAAGAATACATTGAATCAGATAAGCCGTTTCGCATATTATTGTAACAGGCAAACAAATGACTCAACTCCGAATGATAAACAAATGCATATCGCTGGTACAAACATGTATTATCTATATATTATAAATCCATATACTTAATAAAGCTGAAGAGTTTGTTAGTTATGTGTTTGACCGCGCTTATCTTTAGGATTTGTTAAATTCTGTTTGCATTTGATAGTCTAATTCTTGATTAAATTCTTAAGGAAGTTATAGGCTATTTAACATCACGCTACGACTCTTAGGAGACGAGCAAGAGCAATAATAGCGCGGGCGGGCGATGCGACGCTGTGGGTTGGGGGCCGAGGGCGGGCGTGGTACAGCTTGTTAATTATATAATACGTAGAAACTTGTTTTTGTTTTGTTTCGGTAGCGAGTAGCGCAGCACTGTTCACTGGGGTGCTTTGGTTCATGTCGAATATCCCCGCTGCGCTGTTGTCGATGGACAACGAGGTGTCGACGGCGCTGCAAGCGTTCACCTGCCTCAGTATCAACTCCGCGATGACGTACGGCTTCCAGCTTATACTGGCGCAGGAGAGCAGTGGCGGTAAATCAAAAATTTTAAACAATTAAAATAATTTAGGCTATTTTATTTACTATATAAATAAATAATTAATGCTAGACAGTTTAACACAGCATCATCTAGTCCCAAACTAAGCAGAGCTTGTATTATGGGAACTACATGACTGATAAACTACTGTACATTTTTTTTTGTAAATACATACATATTATACATAGAACACCCTGACTGTGAACACCTGTGAATTTGATTATTCATATGTTGTCGTGTTTCTCAGCTCAGTTCAGTTTTTGGTTCACTGTAACATGTTAACTGTGTGAACTGCCTTCTGGAATTTCCACAGAACAACAAAAAAATATGTAAAATGTGTTCTTCAGAGCATGAAACGCATTGACAATGCCCCCGGTGTAGCAGATGTCAATAGGTGAAGGGAACCGCTTTCCATCAGGTGGGCAGTATGACAGTTTGTTCCGTAATAACATAAAACATGTGGCAATGACCTGATCTCACGAAGGAAACAGAAGAAGGACGTGATAAAAGTAAATTAATTGATTTCTAGGTTTACAATGGGGCGAATTCTTCTCATCCCCATCTACAGAGACATCTCGCTTCTCGTTCGGCCATGTCGTTTTGATGTTAGTTCTGGATTCAGTGGTTTACATGCTGATAGCGCTTTATCTGGAGCAAGTGCTACCAGGGCCGTATGGAACACCGAAACGCTGGAACTTCTTATTCACGAAGGACTTTTGGGTGTCGAGCAAGGTTCAATATGGAGGCAAGTAAACTATCTATTTGTATCGGATTGCAATGTTTTATTTAACTTTCCTTGACGCTATCGAGATGGTTTAGACGCAGTTTTTGTATCCCGATAGTTGAAAATTTGTACATCTGTCAAGATTTCGGTGGCATTTTCAAAGTTTGTTTTGAAAAAGATTGGTAACAATAATAAAATGATGCTTTGCATTTTTAGAAGATAAACTGAATTGGAGAGCATATAGAATTCGAAAATAGTGAAAATTAGCGTATCTTTAAAAATACGGCAAGGTACCACTGTTTTTGGTCGATTTAGCTGACGTTTCGTAGCTAATAAAAACCGTGGTCTTATTAGATAGGAAACGTTAAAATTTTTTGCCTTGTTTAACTTTGTTGAATATGTTATCCAGCCACTATTGTTTCAATTGACTGTCTTTATTTGGTTTTATGATGCTGATTTAACTGTTGTTTACATATTCCAGATGCGTTCGCAGTTAATAATGATCCTGAAGAGATATTGAAGGAAAAAGATCCGTTGGGGCACGCAGTCGGAGTTAACATAACTGTTAGTATTCAAGTCAGGCGCCTAATTGCACACAAACAAAATGGCAATGAGAACGACTCATGTTGACATGCATAGCGATTTACAAAACTTCTCAAACTTGAAAAATAACTTTTCTCCACCCTAACACTATATGGTGTATATATTAACACATTAAATAAATAATGCTGGACATTTTTCACACAGCATCATCTAGCCCCAGAGTAAGCAGAGCTTGTATTATGGGAACTAAATGACTGATATACTACTTATACATTTTTTTTTGTAAATACATACATATTATACTCAGAAAACACCCAGACGAGACAAACATTTGTCCCGCAGCGGGAATCGAACCCGCAACCTTCTGCGTCTCAGTCGGGCCTTCGCCCACTGCGCCACAGAGGTCGTCATTAAACCTATAGTTGACGCGCGTCGTCGACAGCTTGAATCAGTAGAACGCGCCACGTTAGAAGGCCAACGCAGGGTTTAGCGCGGAAGGTAGGCGCGGTATCGTTTGGTCTAGCCGACACGCTGGCAGCGAGCGAATCAAATTTGCGCGGCAATAAGCTCACATAACCGTACAGCCAGTGCTTAGCATGAAGACCCCAGACAATGATTTTGTCTACGGTTTTGATATTAGCATTTTTACGATTTAGAAGTTTCGGACATTTCTAAGCCTGGAAAAATGAGTTACATTGTCTCGTTCCCATAGGCATTAAGTTAATATAATTAATAAACATAGGTACTATCTGTTTTTTATTTCTGGCATTCAAAACCCTTAAGTTACACATAAACTCTAAAATAACTTAATGGGCTGGGGCCGGGTAACTGTAAACGCTTCAGTGTTACTATTACTTTAAATCCTTTTTTTATATACCTAGGTATTAAGTTATTTTAGAGTTTATGTGTAACTTATGGGTTTTGAATGCCGGAAATAAATAAAATAACAGTTAGTACCTACGTATATATGGAGATATATCTTGTATTTCTCAAATATTTTTTAAATATTGCAGAATTTGACCAAAGTATACGGATCTAACATGGCTGTAGACCATGTATCCCTGAAAATATATGATGACCAGATCACAGTTCTACTGGGACACAACGGGGCCGGAAAATCGACTACAATATCTATGTTGACTGGTAAGATATTACCAGTACCTAGATTTCGTGACTATCAAGTGTTTACAGAACCATTCAGAATGGCAAGTTGTATAGCGTTGAAGAACATATACATATTCTTGAAACACTTCAAGAATATGCTCTTCAGCGTATCTTGAAGCATATGACTTGAGACGTTACGTTCCTACTTGAACATACGTTTTCAGGGCAATCGGTGCTTTAGCACTCAGTCTGTCCACTTCAGTGTCAGCACACTTGTCCTGTCTTATATCTTGTACTTATCTGAAATTACGTCGGCATACTTGAACCGCAACACACTTGTAAAAAAATGCATGGAGCAGTTACTAATAATCAACTTTATAAACCTTGGTATTTATATGTTATCGATGAAGCTTTTTCCAATGAGGTACGGTACCATTGCAATGTTGAATATTACAATTGAATTGAATTGCAACTTCCAAGTAATAGGTAGGTCATAGGTCTGAACACCCTAGCGTTTTTTTATGTTACTTGGAGGCAAGCATACGCCCTACGTGTTTTTAAATGGTTAGGTACCATCGTCTATGACATGTGCAACACTAGGGTTATTTCCAGGCCCGCCGCAAGAGGGCGTGCAAGGCATGCATCGCACGCGGCGGCACGTCAAATTGCGGCAAATTGAGCGATCGAAATGTTTGATGAAAATATATTGAACTAGCTTTAGACAGCTCACATCGATAATGCAGATTCAGTCAAAGTCAAAATTCAGGCATTCTTTATAACCACAAGGATGAAAAGCAGAGTGTGCCACACGGTACCAAAATTATTTAACCTCGAGCGACGTACTTTGAATTCCTTGCAACGCTTAGGATTCTACTCTAGAATCGCTCTCGCCCTCGATACAATATTTTAGTCCCTTGTGACACAATCTACTATTTGTTCCTCGATAAGTGCAAGCAAAATGGGCCATTCCGGCGCACTTACAGTGACGAAATGACCTTTGAATTTGGAAGACTATATAATTAAATAGTAGATTGTGTCACAAGGGCCCAAAATTATGTATAGAGGGCGAGAGCGATCGGTTGAATCCCGAGCGTAGCAAGGGATTCTAGAGTAGTAGAGTAGATTCAAAGTACGTCTCTCGAGGTTAAATAATTTTGTACCGTGTGACACACTCTGCTTTTCATCCCCCTCTATGAGAAAAATAAATAAGATATGCTTTTAGTAGTGACGAATATTTTTATTTACATAACCAAATTACAAATTTATAAAAAAAAATACCTTTGCTTTTTGTTCAGTTTTCCATGTAATTAAATTTTCATAGGATTTTAGATATTTTTCTCTCGATTTGTTTAGTAGTAAATTGTTTGTGAAAGTTTCTGCGTTTAATTTTACGCTTTCTGGTGTTAATATTCCACTTTCACTACTAGAACCATATTTTATTCAATTTGAGTTAATTAAATTAAAATTGTCTGTAATATTTTGATAAAAAGTTATAAAAAAACGAATAAGAAGTTTCCGCGGATTTTTTTTTATTTAGTTGATCAATGCCGCGTCGACAGGCGCGCTTTTTTATTATCAGCCAGGACTTTATCAAAGGAATTTGCTTTCAAACTTTACAGGAAATTTGGAGGCTACCTTCGGATCAGTGATCGTAGCGGGGTATGACATCACTAAACAGTCGAGCGCCGCCCGCTCGCACCTCGGCCTCTGCCCGCAGCACAACGTCCTCTTCAACGAGCTCACGGTCACGGAACACCTGGAATTCTTCGCGAGACTCAAGGGATTCAAAGGAACTGAGCTGAAGGACGATATCGAGTCGCTTATCGAAAAGCTTGAGCTCCAGGAGAAGGTAACGCTTTGATCGTAATCGACAATGTTTAACACTAGATTATCGCGACCATTCCTTGGATTAAGATTATAAAGAAAGCTTATACGCATTACCTTTAAACTTCCTCAAGAATAAGGCTACCAAATGCTAAAATATTTTTTTCCACTCCGACTGTTAGTTCCAGAGCGTTCAAACAAAAAAACAAACAAACTTTAGATTTATTATTACATAAATCTGCATAGCCTAATTGTTGAGGTAGTTTACAGGAAACGCTACGCTAAGCGAAAACGAAGTAAAAGTGCGGCTGGCCGATCTTTAAGCTGTCATTGATCCTTCGCACACTGCGACTTGTACGCGTTACGCCTGCGGAAAGAGTGAATTGTAATAGATAATTAAATTTAGTGTATGTTTATTTGTTGAATGACAGCGTGACTATCCATCGGAGGGTCTATCCGGCGGGCAGAAGCGGCGGCTGTGTGTGGGGATCGCGCTGAGCGGCGCCGCAAAGGTGGTGCTGCTGGACGAGCCCACCTCCGGCATGGACCCCGCCTCCCGACGCGCACTCTGGGACCTGCTGCAGAAAGAGAAGAAAGGTGACCAGTGTGTCTATACAAAAACCACTTTCTGATGATGTTAACGCATGTTTGACGATCTGTGGCGCAGTGGGCGAAGGACGCAGAAGGTTGCGGGTTCGATTCCCGCTGCGGGACGAATGTTTGTACGACTAGCTAATGTTTGTCTTTGGTCTGGGTGTTTTATATTTATAATAGTTATTTGATTACAAAAAAAATATATAAGTAGTATACCAGTCATGTAGTTTCCATAATACAAACTCTGCTTAGTTTTGGGCTATCATCTAGCTGTGTAAAAAATGTCCAGCATTATTTATTTTTTATTTATTGAAAATCTAATTGTATGGAAATGTCACGTGACTACTGATCTTTTTTTCCTTGAGAAATTTGAGTTAGTGAAAGGAAAACTAAGCGTGAGGTATTTGTCTAGACGCCCTGAACTGCACATGTAAAAAAACAAAACACGTGCACGACTTTATTCCCTATGATGGACAACTTCAGATACATACTCAGTGAATAGATCTTTGAGGATACCAAGTAGGTGTTAATTATCACGAATTAATGGTTGATAGTCAGAGGCACGTCCAAACATTACATCTGGTTCATGCCCGCGTTTTGCAAGTTAGCTTTCCACGTGACAGGTTGCAAGCCCATCGCCGCTTATTGATACACCGAAAATAAATACAATTTATTCATATTAATACATAGATAAAAATAATGTATAATACAATATAGTGCTGGTCATTTTTTTACACAACATCATCTAGCTCCAAACTAAGCAGAGCTTGTGTTATGGGAACTACATAACTGATATACTACTTTACTTATATACATTTTTTTTTTGTAAATACATACTTATTATAGATAGAAAACACCCAGACCCGAGACAAATATTTGCCTCGAGACAATAACCCGCAACCTTCTGCGTCTCAAGCGGGCCTTCCCCTACTGCGCCACAGAGCTCGTCAACAATATGTACGTAAGATAACTACAGAGAGAGATACTTTACTTTAAATCTGAAAATATCCAGTGATGAGGAAGAGCGTTCCATAATTTAATAGCGTTTGCGGTGAATGAACCGTCATAACAGCTGGTTGATAGATAGATAGATAAATCATATATTTGGAACTACTTATTAATCCTATCCTACTACTATTATAAACGCGAAAGTTTGTGAGGATGGATGTTTGTTACTACTTAACGGATTTTGATGAAACTTTACAGTATTTATTATAGCTTGTATTATATTAGAACATAGGCTACTTTTTACCCGGGTACCACACGGACGAAGCCGTGAGTAATCTAGTTAAGTATCAAACTAATATAGTTGGACTGCTGATGAGGTAAGTAGCCATAAATTAGGATGGGCAGCATAAAGCGCCGCAGACCTGGTGAAGGTAAGTAGCGCGCTGATTTTCCGTCCTCTCCCAATATCAGTAGAAGATAGGTAGATAGGTTGGTTAGTGTTTTATAATTTGATTTGGTCAGGTCGTTCGATGATCCTGACGACGCATTTCATGGACGAGGCGGACTTCCTCGGGGACCGCATAGCGATTATGGCGCACGGGCGGCTGCAGTGCGTCGGCTCGCCGCAGTTCCTCAAGCGGAACCACGGCGTCGGGTACCAGCTGGTGGTCGTTAAGGACGATGGCTTCAGCTACGAGAAGTGCTTGCAGCTTGTCGATAAATACATACCGGGAATTACGATCAAGGATGACAGAGGTGAGTGTTTTTTTTTAAATTTTTCACTCAGCATCATGTAACCCCAAACTAAGCAAAGCCTGTATTATGGGAATTACATGACTGATATACTACTTATTTATAATATATATTTGTTTGTAAATACATACATATTTTACTTCGAAAACACCCAGACCCGAGACAAATATTTGCATATACAAACATTTGTCCCGCGGCGGGAATCGAACCCGCAACCTTCTGCGTCTCAGGCAGGCCTTTGCCCACTGCGCCACAGAGGTCGAGGAGGAGGAGGAGGAGGAGGAGAGGTATTATTAAAGACAAGTTAATCTGTAGCCAAGTCAGAAGTACACTAAACCACCGAGCTTGTGTTTAGAATTTGATGAGAATGAATGAAGCGAAAGAGGAGTTTTATTTATTTTTTGTTTAAAAAAAAATGTGTTTACTGTGCAACTGACAAGTATATTTCAAATACGTATATTTCCATCGTCTTTTGTATCGCTCCCTAGTAGCGATAAACCTATTTAACCATCCATGAATTTGATTACGAAATGCATTTCAATCGTAACGTAACAATGGTAACAGACAAACAAAAAAACACAAACAAATTCTAACCTCTGTAGCGCTGTGGGCGAAGACCCATCTGAGACGCAAAAGGTTGCGGGTTCGATTCTCGCCGCGGGACAAATGTTTGTATGAACTGCATATATTTGTCTCGGGTTTGGGTATTTTGTATTATAATATGTATAAATTTACAAAAAAAAAGTATATAAGTAATATATCAGTCATGTAGTTCCCATAATACAAGCTCTGCTTAGTTTGGGGTTAGATGATGCTGTGTGGAAATGTCCAGCATTATTATTATTAATGGCAAAAGCATATATAGCCCATATATGTTTATGCCATATATGGTGTTATATTATCATTCACGAAACCATGCATTCATTGACGCAAATAAAAGTTATTCATGAAAATTTCAGGTACGGAGATCACGTTTAGTTTACTGAATGACCACGCGCACTTGTTTGAAACTATGCTAGAAGATTTCGAGAATAACATTGCCACAGTCAAATTCAAGAACTATGGTCTGATCGCGACCACCCTGGAAGATGTGTTCATGTCGTAAGTACCTACCTTCATCTAAACCACACCCCGGCCACTCTCAATTAAACATGTGTCCAAAAGAGACAAAAGTGAAACAAAAATGTCGTAATAACCACGTGCATTTGTTTGTTTTGTGAACTTTAACGGTGACGTTGTATGTGTGAGTGAATAAGAAGTGCTTGGGTAAGTTTTTTTTAATTATCGTCAGAACGTGATGGCGTGATGGCGGTGCGATCGGCCACCTATGTCAATGTTATTTGTAAACAAACTTTTCAAATATTTTGTTACACATCACGCATGATGTACCCATGCCCCTACGCTTAGAGCTAATGAAGTGACTTGAAATTCGGGCGGGGTAGTAATTGGGAGGGGATGAGTGGCCATTCTGTACGTAGTACTAATAAATATGTTTTCACGCCTCAATTTCAAGCTACTCTCCATCGCGGGTAACCAAACCTTTCAACGAGAAACAAAACGATGTTGGTTTGATATAAAACACATTTTTTTAGTTTGGGAGCGGACTTGGCGCCTGTAAATTCCGTCTCTGAAGATGGAAATACGACGATTGTTTCCGAAGCCGACTCATTGGATCAACGTAAGATAAAAATGTGAAAAAAAACCGCTATGCTTTTTTCAATATCATATGATTTTTTTTTATTTGCGAAGTGGTATAGTCTGTCCACTGTGTTACTTTCTATTTGAGATTTGCCCGCCTATCAAGTTCAGTATTTTTTTACAGTCTACTCGAATAATGATGAAGAAATAGTGATGTTCCACGCATATGGACATCGATCAATGTATCTAAGTAATAGATACATTGATTTAAATCTACTTGAGATAAATATTATTAATTGAAAGAATCAAAATTCGAAACGAATGAGAATTGTACTAGAATATTCATAATGGAATCGATTCTCTGTATTGCGTAATATTTGAGCAACGGATGGGTACCATTAAATTATCGTGGTTTGGTATCACTTAAGGATATATATTATTACGAATAGTGTACATAACTCTAAATATATGCGAAAAAGGTAATTTGGGTCTCAATAACCCCAATTTCAAATTATAGACGTTGAAACAACGACGTCTCATAACCTTATGAAAATCTGTTAAAACTTTACCTTTAGGAAAAACGATACGTCATTCGGTTATGATTGCAATTGGAACCCGCGTTTAACCACTCTGTCATCGAGAAAATAACATCTAAACTAATAAAATGCTTTCATTATAAGATTGTCAGTATTTTTTGTTTGAACGCGCTGATGTTTTTTTTTAACTGGATTTCCAGTCAAAAATATTTTTGCATTTGATAGCCCATTTCTTAAGGAAGGTTATACGATATCTAACATCACGCTACGACCCTTAGGAGCTGAGTAAAATAAGTAATAGCGCGGGCGGGCAATGCGATCGGCCGTGGCACAGCTAGTGGTTATTTTTGAATCTTTCGTTCCAGTGACCAGCATCAATGATGTTAAAAAGGAAGTGACCGGATTCCGTTTGATCGCGCAGCATATCCTGTCGATGTGGCTGAAGCTCTGGCTGTACTGGTCCAGATCCTGGGGCATGGTGCTGCTGCAGCTGACTGTACCTGTTATACTGATCAATTTGACGCTGATCACGTCGCGATATGTCATGTCGTTTACGGACAAAATCGTTCGCAGGAATCTGACGCTTTCTGAAGGGTAAGCATGTTATTTGCACCTCACAGGCAATTCCAAACAGTCCCTTTGTAGTCACATGCCCTTGTTTTGGTGTAGTAGTAAGCGTTCCACGTTACAGGTTGCAAGCTCATAGCCGCTTATTGGATCATTACCGATGGCCCATGCCTACGAATTCATGTCAAGTCGGTTTCCTAACGAAATTTGCCTTTGTTGTTTTAAGTACGTGGAATGGGCATATACATTTTATATGCCACAAATCAGCACTTTGGTATGTCACTATAGCTCGAATGACGAAAATCTCTGGGTTTATCACCACCAAAAGCTCCACTTTTATAGATTTCATTTAAAAATATTCTTGCTTAATGTCCAATATTTAGTTTGGACTACTCATGAGAGATGGCGTTCTGGTAATTTTTTTAGCTCATTTTACTAGAAGTCCAGAAGCTCAATCAAGCCAGGATTGAGACAAACTGGAAAATATCTATCGCATTAAATACGTAATTTTTACTTTCACAGGTTTACACAAACGGAAACCTTGCTGAGTTTTAATGGTTCTTCTCTGAATTCTCTCGGCGCGCATGCTAGAATAGCTTACGAGAGCATATTTTCTAATTCGGGTGTCGATACAATGAGCTTAACCACGGTCGAGAACCAAACTATTGATGGATATTATTTGGATCGGGTAAGTTTCAACTGGATTTCTAGCTTTAGAATGCATTTTATTTTGTGCCTTCAACCTATAACGGTTGGGTCGAAATATGTTTACACGTCTCTATACTTATCCTTCTGTGAAATTGTGTGTCAAATCAATTTATTTTCTTTCTCTCTTCTTTTTGTTTATGGCGGGATAAACTTATAAGCGCGGCAAGCGACCCGTAGCGATAGTTCAGTTCTAGATTTGAATGTGACAAATCTAAGTCATAAAGAAGCGATATCCTGTGACTAGGGAAGTGACTGTTGTGTTATATAGTGCTGCATAGTGTTGTACATAATTATAGTGATTTGGTTTGAAAAAACTATCTTAACACGAAAGACAAACTTAACTTTGTAGTTGAAAAAAATGTTCTACCATACATTAATCACTGTCAATTCTCTAACTGCAAATGTAAGTTTGTAATAGCAAAACAAATGTGATAAAACTACAATTCAACGATTTGCGGACTTTTTCCTTTAATGTTGCTGCTTCTCAAATTTCATGATTCTAGGTCAACAGGAATTATTTGCGAGTATTAAAATATGTCACATAAATGGCCGTATTTATGCGACAGAGTCTTGACAGACGGACGGACGGATCTAAGCTCCGTTTTTTTCCTTTTTAGGTACAGAACCCTAAAAATGGAATGAGTGTTGTGTGTTTGTACAGGCTCTGGAAGGTCCGACCGCGATGGGCGCTCTCCGGCACAGCCTGCTGATCGGGGCCACGTTCGACGAGAGCTCCGCGACTGCTTGGTTCAGCAACTTCGGGTACCACGACGTGGCGACGTCGCTGAGCGCCGTGCACTCGGCGCTGCTGCGCGCGCGCGACGTCACGGCACAACTTAATGTATACAACTATCCGCTAGAGGCCACCTATTCTAATCAGGTAACCTCTATGGAATACGTAATAATAATAATATAATAATTCTGGACATTTTCACACAGCATCATCTAGACCCAAACTAAGCAGAGCTTGTATTATGGAAACTACATGACTGATATACTACTTTTATACATATCTTTTGTAAATACATAAATATTATCCATAGAAAATACCCAGACCCTTGACAAATATTTGCAGATACAAATGTTGTCCCGTGGCGGGAATCGAAACTGCAACTTTCTGCGTCTCAGGCGGGTTATCGCCTACTGCGCCACAGAGGTCGTTTATTTACAGGGTACAAAATGTAAATGAAAGTGTACTTAATTTTACAGTGTTGAACAAAAAATATAAAAAAGTAAATACGTTTTCATTTCTCACGATAGAGGCCCTGAGCTTAATGTGACACACATTGGGCGGGTCACCGTAATATAGCATAAGTAGGTTTATCTAATCATTAGTTCTTGTTCTCGGTACTTGTGTGTATTTTTAGTGTTGTTAGTAAATAAGTAATAAATATAATCAAAGGGTAAATACCATTATTCTTCGAAGGCTGGCGTTTGACAGTAGAAAATGTTCCTGAAAAAAGTTTTGTTGGATGTACAGAAGTTACAATCAGATATATAATATAGAAGTTATATAAAATGTCTATCTTAATATTAATTTATTCATTGGCTGTATTTATATTTTCCAACATTTGTAGGGCAATAAAAAATCGAGTTTGAGTGTTTTTCACGACACGGCAATAGCAAATTGTGAAGTGCTGGAGAAAGACCAGATTTGATAGTACCCTAAACCGACGAGCAAATGACAAATGTGAATATGATAAATTAAACGAAAGTGGTATGCCAGGATCGTAGCAAATTGAAATTCGTGGTCACTGCCTACCCCAATGTGAAACAGGCGTGGCTGTATGTATGCATTTATGTATGTTTGTTTGTACGGCAGAAGCTCCTCGACTGGCAGCCGACTGTACGCTAACTGGGCAGTTAGCGTACAGAACGGGCTTTATATATAACATTCGGGATATTATTCATAATGACCAGCCCGCTTAGCATGAGCACCCAAGACAACGTTTTGTCTACGAAAGAGAAGACAAAAACTATTTCTGTCGCCTTTTCTGTCAAACAAAAGAGAGGGACAAAATATTGTTTGAATTCTAGGCGGTAAACAAACTCGTTGTCTTGTTTCTTCATGCTAAGCAGGCGGTGTGATAATTTATTTTAATTCGATTTAATTATTTCAGAATGATTTGCAAACGATGGTGAAAATTATGTCAATTCAACTGGCGAATGGGATCGGCAGTAGTGTGGGCATCATCAGCGCTGTCTTCGTCATGTTCTACATCAAGGTGAGTATTCATATTTTTTTATATTACTAAAGAGGCAAACAAACTTACGGCCCACCTGGTGTCTACACAAATACCACATTCTGTTGGCGTTAACGCCTGCGGAAAGATTGAATTATTATATGGAAATGGTATTAGCTGTGGAAATCTCACGTGACAGCTGCCAAGTTTTTTTTTAGAAAAGTAAGGGTGAGGTATTTGTCTAGACTCCCTGGTGGTAAGCGGTTGCCGTAGCCTATGGAAGCTTGCAATACTAGAGGTATGCTGCATCATTAGCTTTACAAGCTATGCGCTTTTCTATGCAACTGATGCAATTCTCCAATTTTCAGTTAGTTAGTTTATTGGGAATGCTTTTGCAGTAGTCTCTCTTTACTTTCTGCACCGCAGTATTAGCGGTATCCCGCTCCTTGATAATAAATCACCCAACGAAAAATATATAATCCTGACCCCACACTATGATTCCGTGGGTATCAGGAAGTACGAGTACCGTGGTACCACACCACCCAGACCCGGAACAAATATCTGCAGAACATGCAAACATTTGTCCCGCAGCGCGAATCGAACGCGCACCTCTTGTGTCTCAGCCGGCTACGCGCCTGCCACGCCATCAAGAATGTCAATACAAGTATAGGGCTTTACTTATCAATATTTTTAAACAGTGTTTTGTTTTTACTGTTAAATTTGAAATACTATAATAAACGCGAAAGTTTGTGAGGATGGATGTTTGTTACTCTTTCACGCAAAAACTACTGAACGTATTTTGATGAAACTTTACAATAACATAGTTTATACACCAGAATAACACATAGGCTACTATTTATCAGGGTACTACGCGGACAAAGCCGTGGGCAGAAGCTAGTGACACAATATATCAGAAAGAGATAAAGCGGTGTTTTGTTAATCAATTGTTTCTAATGAAACAGAAAATCTTCACGGTTTCAGTTTGCCAACAAATCATTTATTTGCAAACGTTCCTAGGATTTCAAATTGACCGAGGCCTTACCTGGTGCACGCACGTTGATAGGCTCTGTGCGAGACTGGGCAGCGCATGCTATGCGCTACACAGGCTGTCGCGTGCGGTCTCAGCTGAAGTGGTCCGTACCTGTTATTTTGCGACCGTGCATTCGCTCCTGCAGTACGGAGCTGAGTTATGAGGATGCGCTGCCGATAGGGAGCGTGTCTTTCGTATGCAAAAACGTGATGTGAGGGCGATCGCAAGGGTGTCGCGGGTTACGTCTGCGAGGCCTAGCCTGACATTATTTAAGACTAAATTAAAATCATGGCTTGTCGAGAGGGCGTTCTATAACGTGGAGGATTTTATAGGGAAAATCCGATGAGTACCTTGGACTATTAAAAATTATATATTATGTCTAATAAATAAATTTTATCTACAATATTAGATTATATTAATTTTAATGCACAATTTGTTGTTTTTTATTTCATTAAAATATTTTATGTTAATTGACTGACATGTAAATTTTTATTTACCAATAAATTGATTATTCTGGGTCACAAAGATGTTGGTAATTATAATTGGTAAGCACAAGACATGTTTTGCCTTGATCTAGGGCATGCAAATGGGTGCTTTAAGGTCAGCAGTAAATAACACAATAATAAACCTTAAGTTACACAGTCATAAAAATAATTAAATACCTTATTCAACATTAAGTCAAAAAACATTCATAAGTTACAAAATATTAGATACATTCTAAATTAAACTCCAGGCTACTTTTTAAAAAAAGTTTAAAACATTGTTATTACTTACTTATTTTGATGTCGTGATCTAATATACATTATTTTATATGTTAATATCATTATAGTGTCAAAAAATTATTAGGTTTGTTTTTAAACCTTTAAGTTGTTTGGTAATTTATTGAACATTTTTGGTGCCATTCCAGAGGAACTTTTTTTTAAGCAATGCTTTTACAAAATAAACGGTTAAATCTGACCATTGAATATGATGACAAATTCCTATGAAAACATGTGTTAAAAAGCTTTAATTAGGACCTAACCTCCCGTTATTGTGTTGGTGAACTCGGGGCTTCCCTTAATGATAATGTGAATTGTGCAGGAGAGTGCGTGTGGCGCTAAGCTGCTGCAGAAGGCGGCAGGCTTGCAGCCGGCGGTGATGTGGCTGAGCGCGGCCGCATTCGACTGGCTCTGGTTCATCTTAATCGTCATCACCATACTCGTCTCCTGCGCCGCCTTCGACGTCATGGGCCTCTCCACATTCACTGAACTAGGTAACATAACATGCTTTCAATTAAGGCGATGTGTGACTTTAAAAAATGATCGTCATCACCATACTCGTCTCCTGCGCCGCCTTCGACGTCATGGGCCACATACACTACGCGCAGTGCGGGATTGACTCGGGCATGAGAGCGACAAACACAAACAAAATTATCAAGGAGACTATGTAACACATTAAATAAAAAAAATACCTTAACACAAATGCCAAATGCCGTGATTAGATTTAAATTTATATGAGAATCACATATAAATTTAAAGTATGTATTTTCTAGATTCGAAACATGAAGTTAAAAGGATATTGCGAATGATTAAAAAAAAACTATTAATATATGTTGTAAAATCTAATATTACATTTTTGAAATCATGTTTCTATCTTTCGTTTGCACAATATAAATTTGGTCACTGAGCTGATCTGATGTTGGAGACGGAAGGTGGACAATGGACGGATAACAGTAGCTAGACTGAGCTTATTTTGATAAATACCAAATAGTTAACTTATTTTTGTAGTTTAATGAGATATATCTCGATTTTTATGTTATCCCAAAAATGTTTCGTCGTAGCGCTTGATTATGTATTTTTTGTATACTAATATGTTTTGTCTGTGCGTAGAATGAACGGCGCTCAAAACATGTTGAAATTTCGGCTTTTCGGCGCGTAACGAGGGCGAAATCGCGGGTACGATCCCCGCCTTCGTTGATATTTTTGTATGATTAATAAAAATTAATAATATTAAAGCTGGACATTTTCACACAGCATCATCTAGCCCCAAACTAAGCAGAGTTTGTATTATGGGAACTACATGACTAATATATTTCTTACATACTTTTTTTTTGTAAATACATTCATATTATGCATAAAAAACACACCGAGACAAACATTTGCTAATCATACAAACATTTGTCCCGCAGCGGGCATCGAACCCGCAACCTTCTGCGTCTCAGGCGGGCCTTCGTCCACTTCGCCACAGAGGTCGTTATTTGAGAGCTCGTTTAATTGTAATGTTTGTTCTGTTCCCAGGACGGTTGTACCTCTGCTTGCTGATATACGGCGCGACAATGTTGCCGATGAACTATCTGTTCTCGCTACTCTTCAAGGCACCGGCCGTCGGATTCGTCGTGGTGTTTTTCACTAATGTACTGTTTGGTAAGTTTATTTTAAACACACATACAGCCGTATGTGTTACTGTAAGCCACGATATACCTGTTCCGAGTTTCATTTAAATCGGTCCAGTTACAAAATACGCCCAAACTTTTGCAATATAATATGTGTAGGGTATATGTAATATGTATAGCCTGTCTCGACACGTCTTGGGAAATTTATTTGCATTATTCTCACTGATTACTTTATTATATTCCTAATTATAACATTGAATTTTCTACGGTCAACGAAAAGTCGACAGGAGAATAGAACTGTATCTTGTATTGTTTTCTAATTCACTGTACCTTTCTAATAAGTTGTATTTTGTTTATGTTAGACTGTCGGTATTTTGTAAGTATCTTTTATAAAATGTAAATCTCTCATTGGCCGTAAGTTAGATTATTAAGGTTAACTGTTTATACATAAGGGCTGTTGATTTTGTTTGAACAATAAAATAGTAAACTAATTGGTATAGTCGTAATAATATCCTAAAATTTCTAATAATAGGTATTCGTAATTCAAGGACCGACTTTTAAAAAAAAACCTTTGCTTTGTGTGTTGTTTTAAAAGTAATTTTGTTGTTGAAGGTATGATGGGTGCTCAAATCGTAGAAGCTTTATCTAATCCCACCCTGGACACAGAGAACGCAGCCCATGTCGTGGACATGATATTGCAATTCTTCCCGATGTATAGTCTCGTGACTTCAGTAAGGTAAGCCATCATCATCACCATCAGCAGCCTGAAGAAGTCCACTGCGGACTGGACATAGGCTATGAGAGCTAAAAAGAGATAAGAAGAACGATCTTGAGGTATCGATCTTAAGATATTATCGATTCATTGGCTTTCCTACTCTGCGTCGTGCGTCGAAAACCTTTATCACCAGCGTCAGTTCTGCGATCTATATGGGCTGCCAATTCAACTTGATAATTCGAAGAGATATTTTATAAAATTTTAAGAGAACTGCCCCTAGTGATTTGTGGCGGTAAAACCTATCTAAGAACCATCCTTGAACACATATTCCGCATTACGGTCGGATTAGCCGTTTTGCAGATAAAGGTAACAGACAGACAAACAAGCACAATGGCAAACGCATATACTTCAGACGCAGAAGGTTGCGGGTTCGATTCCCGCCGCGAGACAAATGTTTGTATGATCTGCAAATATTTGTCTAGGGTCTGGGTTATGGGTGTATGTGTTTTAAAAAAGTATATAAGTAGTATATCAGTCATGTAGTTCCCATAATACAAGCTCTGCTTAATTTGGTGCTAGATGATGCTGTGTGAAAAATGACCAGCACTATTATTATTATTAAATACAGGATCCTGTCATCGCACGTAAAAAAAAATCAACTGCAGTTTATGATCGCCAATTTTGAAATCACGTAAAGCTGTGATATTAATATGATGGGTTTAATGCCGTGCTGGCCTAGTGGGCGATACCCCGACTTCTGATCTGGAGGTCGTAGGTTCGAACCCGGTCGTGCACCAATGGATTTTTCCACTAGAAAAAAATATATGCGCTTTAACACGTGCTCAAAACGGTGAAGGAAACATCGTGAGGAAACCGGCATACCCTAGAACCAAAACTTCGAAGGCATGTGCCAACTGTTAGTGTTCCAATAATCGGCGATGGGCTTGCAACCTGTCACGTGGAATGCTTACTACTTGCAAAATGCGGGCATGTACCAAATGTAATGTTTGGACGTGCCTCTGACTACCCCCTACTTGGTATCCTCAAAGATCTACTCACTGAGTATGTATCTGGAAAGTCCATCATGGGGAAGACAGTCGTGAGCGTGTTTGTTTTTGTTTGTTTGTTTTGATTTGGCCGCCGCGTCAATCTATGTCGCACCTCTCCGTTGTGAACTTGTCGCCGTGCATGCTGCGGAGGTGATCTAGCATTGTTCTATTGCAGGCTGCTGAATCAGGCGGAGATGACTATAAAGTCGTGCCTGCAAGCGTGCGACTACATGACCGCGGTGATGCCGACCGTTCAGTGCAACTTGCAGACCATGTGCGCTACCTACCCGACCTGCTGCAGTAAGTTCATGCAACTACTACTTTACTATTCTCCTGCTGCCGTTTGGCTTAGTTCGGGGCTAGAAGATCAAATCAAATCTAATCTAATCTAATCTAATCTAATCTAATTCGCCTGTCAGATCCAACTGCAGGGCAAAGGCCTCCCTTCTCTTTTTCCATTCTTTGCGGTAATGTGAGTCAATTGGCCAGGATACCAAGAATGTGTCGAGTTACAAATGTCCTTTGACATTGACTGTATTAGTAGGATCCAGCAGCGGCATGCTAATGTTCATCTTTGTTTCAGTTAGTGAGGACTCTCACTTCGACTGGGAGAAGCCGGGTATAATGCGATATTTGATACTGATGATAATCAGCTGTGTTTTCTTCTGGACCTTGCTGATGGTCATCGAGTACCGTCTTCTGAACAAGGTGACATTTTGTTTGTGTTACTGTTTAGACATAAGACTAGCCGCCGTACACTGCAATCACTTTCCAACTCTAATAAAATCTTGAGTAGCGTTTCAGCATGAGGTCGTCTGTTTTTTGAGACTATTGTTACTTCGACTTGTTTATGGTTCAATATCGGAAGTAGATATTACTTGAGATGTGGCGTGCAGGGTGACGATCAGTCAGACCAAACGCAGGTAGCTCTGGCTCGAATACGTCATTTTTCCTCTTTTACTAGATGGGGTCTGTATGTCATGAAATGAAGCATGATGAATAGTGTTGAAAGTGAAACTGCGTCTGTGTGATTTACACACATGTAGATAAATAAATGAAAACGCTAAGATATTCAATAGAGATATATATTTCAGGCTCTGGAATGTATTAACGGAGAGAGAAAGAGAGATTAAGCGGAATTACTTAGCTACTAAATATGTCTGTCTATTGAATATCTTAGCGTTTTCATTTGTTTATCTTTATGTGTAAACTGTGTGAAGTAAACACGTGCTTAAAGGGATAGACTGGTTCAGTAGGTGATCAAATAAAGTCACGCACCTGACAATATGTATTGCACAGTTTTAGCAACACATGAGGAGTTCAAAAGTTCGTACACGACTTAAAAAAAAATATTTTTTCGCATTCTTAGACAGGGACTCCTAGTATGGGGCCAGGACTGTATCAGGCGGCTACGTGTTTATTATACATTATTGTACTATATTTATTAGATAATAACATGGAGGAAAAGCCCGCCGCCCGTAGACATGAGCCGAGTTGACGAGGACGTGGCCGAGGAGGAGTACCACGTGAATCGCATCGACAAGGCGAGCTACGGCCAGCACGGGCTCGTCGCTAAGGGCCTCTCCAAGTATTACGGGAAACATCTCGCTGTTGACCAAGTCAGCTTCAGTGAGTACACATCATCATTTCCACGCGGAAGCATACCGCTTTCTATCTATACTAATAATAAAGCTGAAGAGTTTGTTTATTTTTTGTTTGAACGCGCTAATCTCTGGCCCTGTCGTAGTCGTATTTGATAGCCCAATTCTTGAGGAAGATTATAGGCTTTTTAACATCACGCTACTGAAAGAACGCTTAAGCGAAAACGAAGTAAAAGCGCGGTGGGCGATGTGATGCGACGCCGAGGGCGGACGTGGCACAGCTAGGGTATAAAATGGTCGGAAACTCCGGATACCGGTTTTAAAATTCTCCGTAGACCAAGACACGTTCTTAGTGACCCTGATGACCCCATCAGCAATGCTAACGCGGTGATGACGTCATCAAGTCTCGACAGAGTTTACACTTATTATATAAGTTATATACACCGACATACTTCTGCGCTTGCCGATAGTCCGGTGATGCTGACCAAGGGCATCTGCGGCCCTGCAGCATTAAGGTCCATTCAGAAAATAATTATACTGGATAAAAAACCGATATTCGTGGCAACTAAAGATAATTGCCTGAATACCTCATTTTTTAGATGATTTCCTCATGTGCGTTATTCATATCGAAAACATTAATTATTGTGGTTTTCTTATTTATATAACTAAACTGCTCTTATCAGTTAATCTTACTTAAGGACTTTAGGATGCACTTATCATCGATATATATAACGTTGATGAAACTATTGTAATCGCAATAGGAAATCAGCAAAATTCCATTTCAGATTAGATTAGCCAGACCAGGAAAATCAAAATGTTTCTTATCTTATCTACACAATATGATGCGGCATACAAATTACATTATTACACTTTAAGATAACACTAGCGCCATTGATTGAACAGTGCTTCTCTGCAAAACGCACTCAATTCTAGTTCGGCTAAATATATAAAACTATACGACAAGAAATTCATACAAAAACGTCGAAACGGTCATCGTTTCGACAAGGTTTGAACGTATTTTTAGCTTATCATAGGCTCTCTGAACGATGTCGGATCAACGTCGGGTCGTGCAGGAAGCAGTGCATTTTTTGGATTGTATTCGGTTGACATTGACGATGTTACTGTACGCGGTTGAATGTCAACCGTACAAATGCACTGGCTTTCTGAACGAACAATTTATCGCCCGACGATAAACAGACCATGTTTCTGATCGCACCTATTTTGAACCGTGCATTTATTTGCGTTCATTACTTATGCCGGAAGAAAACCATAGATAGTCATCGGACGATTACCAACCTTCGTGTGTCCAAGTTGAACTCACCTCAGCTTGAAGCTGAGATGTTTGTTTGATTTTGTATGGATGTTTAAAACACCATAGATAGATAAATCGTTTTTTATTCAACACAGACACTTGTACAAATGACAAGAAGGACAAACAATTAAAAAACACAGTAGAATACAATACGTGGGTATAGCCTATAACCTTCGTTAGGGATTGGGCTATCAAACGCAAAAAGTTTTTTTCAAATATGACCAATACCTGAAATTAGCACGCAAAAAAAAAATGGAATAACGGGTCAAAAGTCTCACATGCCTGTAATTTCACCGGCACTCATACCCTTCAAACCGGAACGCAGCAATGTAGCACTTCCCCGGTCTAGCTCTTTCACAAAGAGCTCTATTACTTCTATTTCAGGCTCTGCGTTAATTAAGTTAATTTGTAGGTGTTAGCGATTCGGAATGCTTCGGCCTGCTGGGCGTGAACGGCGCCGGCAAAACCACCACCTTTAAGATGTTGATGGAAGACGAGGCCATCTCCAGCGGAGAGGCTTTCGTCAGCGGATACTCTGTGCAGAAGGAACTCCCCACGGTCCATGAGAATATTGGTAAGCTAAATAACTGACTGTCAAATAATGACACGCTTCTCAAGATTACGAGGGTGGGGGCACTCGATTGTGCCCCCACGGGCGACTGATGACATCTTCAAGGTTGGATGGAGGTAGCCATATATTTCGGAAGATATATTTACCAATAAGTTTACCAACATAAAACGGACATCTTCATAATAAATGTGCTACTCAACTCAATATCTAAATAATACCTACGCAAACTCTGATAAGATATGAGATAATGTTTTTTATTATCTAACCGAGCTTTACAAATCATAATACTAAAATTAAGGGCAATGCCAATGTACAATGAAAAATGAAATGGTACCTAGCTACAAATGGTCTAAAATCAGGTGTTACCCCGACTCTCTGAGCTCTGGGATACTTCATCATCATCATTACTAAGCCTGTAGAAGTCCACTTCCACGACGTACGATCTTAGACCATCTCCATCCTCTGACTTCGCGCAACCTTTACGATGTCATCGTTCCATCATGACTCCATAAATGTTGCGTTTTCGTAGTTGCAATTAATTAATTAATTTCGGTAATTAATTAATTAAATATAATTACGAAAAAAAAACAAAATGGACCATTTATGTTGTATTTCTCGATGTGAATCATTGAACCCTTGGTTTCACACAACATCATCTAGTACCAAAGTAGAGCGTGTATTATGGGAACTACATGACTCATAAACTACTTTTTTTTGTAAATACATACATATTATAAATAGAACACCCAGACCCGAGACAAATAATTACAGATCATACAAACATACATATCTGTTCCGAATCCCAGCCAGAAGTATTCAGGTGTAGTCTCATCTATCTAAAGACCGTTGCAAACGGTCTATAGATAGCTCAACTGATCCAGATCACTACCAGACGGAAGCGTTCCCAAAATACTGTCCGCATTGCCACGCTGTTTGTTTGTAGCATTTTTTTTGTAATATTGCTTCTGTTTCCAGGTTACTGTCCGCAATTCGACGCGTTGTTCAACGAGCTCACCGGGCGGGAGACGCTGCGCATGTTCTCGTTGCTGCGCGGACTGCGCTCCGACACCATCGACCTGCAGGCTACCGCGCTAGCAACCTCGCTCGGATTCCTCAAACATCTCGATAAAAGAGTAACTACCATTCGCAATACTAATACTAATATTTTATTTTGACGACCTCGATAGCGCGGCGGTGAGAGGTGTGGGTTTTGGGACAAATGTTTGTATGTTCCGGTGATATTTGTTCCGAGCCTGAGTGATAGACTTACCACAGCAGAATTACAAATGCGGGACAAATGTTTGCAATTGCAAAAAAATGTCTCGGGTCTGGGTGTTTTATATCTATAATAAGTATGTATTTACAAAAAAAAAATGTATATAAGTAAAGTAGTATATCAGTCATGTATTGTAGTTCCCATAACACAAGCTCTGCTTACTTTGGGGCTAGATGATGTTGTGTGAAAATGTCCAGCAATATTTATATTTATTTATTTATTACATTTATGAAATGATTTTACAACATTTTAAAACTAATTTTAAATAGCTATAATGTGATAAATTATCAATTTATCACATTATATTATAACCGTAGTATACTATACATTTTCACAGGTCGGCGAATACTCTGGTGGTACGAAGCGTAAACTGAACACGGCTGTGGCTTTCCTGGGCAATACTCGTTTAGTGTTCGTGGACGAACCAACGACAGGAGTCGATCCTGCGGCGAAGCGACATGTACGTATTCATTACTACTTATCAATCATTATAATTGATCAAGTAATTAATTGCTAAGTCTTCTTGCTAATAGCGCAAATTTGACGACGAGACGTGCCTGGCCTTTGATTAGATATAAAATACTTTAATGAACTTTTTAAGATCTCTAGCTGTGACACGGACGTCTTCGGCCCCCGACCAATCGCATCGAATCGCCCGCACACACCATTACTTCTTTTGCTCGGCTCCTAAATGTAAAATAGCCTATAACCTTGGTAAGGGATGGGGCTATCAAACGCAATAATGTTTTATTCAAATACGACCGGTTCCAGAGATTTGCGCTCTCAAACGAAAAAAACAAACTCTTTATTATTAGTATAGATACAGATGAGGTCTTCGAGAGACGTTTTTTGTAAGGCAATTCTCACATAGATAGCGTACACAAATTGCTATTATAGTTAAAAGTATCTAGAGTCAAAATAATATATTCAAATAAAATTTAGTACTTAGTCTCGAAGAAATACTGTCACGGAAGAGCGAGATCTCCTACCACAGGTATCTACATACTTAAAAGGGGATCTCAAAACACATATGTATACGTAGATTAAGTTACTGAAATAAACATTTGTATTTGTATTCTGTCTGTAACAGGTATGGAGAGCGGTGCGGAGCGTACAGAAGTCTGGTAGAGGCGTGGTGCTGACGTCACACAGCATGGAGGAGTGCGAGGCGCTCTGCTCGCGTCTCACCATCATGGTCAACGGACGGTTCCAGTGCCTCGGCACGCCGCAGCATCTCAAGAACAAATACTCAGAGGGTGAGACAGAATTAAGCCACAACTTTATTATAATTCAATTTGAAAACCTCGGCACACGTACTGCGTACGGCGTACGGCGCGGCGGGGATTCCCTGTATCGTGGCTGATACCCACGATACAGTGAATTCTGTGTGGGATCAGGACTATGTAATTATGAATGTTGGATGTTTATTTGTTTTGTAATTTTAGGTACACAAAATAAGAGAAGTCTTAGATTGCTAAAAAGTGTTCTAATAAAATTCTACCGATACCCCGGCGGCCATCGAACCCGCGATTTCCCTCTTGCTAGAGGGTGCTGTAGCCACTCAGCCACCCACTCCAGTAAGTGTGGGTTAACAATAAAAAAACAAATTATCACAACGACACTTCGTCTGACTCTTATTCATTATCTTAAACAGGCCGTCATATAATAACGCCTTATACGCAAGGAACGACCTAAGCCCTCCTATACATACACTTACAATTCTCGAGTCCAACTAAATTGCCATACGTATATAAGTAGTATATCAGTTATGAAGTTCCCATAACACAATCTCTGCTTACTTGCTAGACGATGCTGCGTGGAAATGTCCAGAATTATTATTTATTTATTTAAATAGGATAGCACGGTATTAAAAAGTATTACTGTATTCAGGTTTGAAGGGGAAATTGCCGGTGAAATTATAGGCAACTTTTCACCCGTTATGTCTTAATGACGGTATAACTAGGCCAACAAGTTAGCCGTAAGCTTTTTCCACTTTAAAAAAAAAGTAATATGTAAAATTTTTGGGGCATAACCTTTACACGAATATAATATACCGTAAGAAAACGTGCGAACAAGACTTGCGCACTACTGCCACACAATATCGACACTAAATTATTTGGCAAGTTAGCCCCTCATAACTAGACGAACTTTAGGTTTTTTTATTATGTATTATAGAGGCTGTACTTATGACATGTATTCTGTGAATATTTAAACCGGGCACAGTTACGTTTAGGTACAGTCCTATGACAGACAGACGGACGGCGTGCTTAGTAAATGAGTCCCGTTGAAAACATTTGGATACAGAACGCCTAACGACCTTAAACTATGAATTACGAAATTATGAGCAAGTTTGTTGTAGAGGGCGCCACTGCCACCGAGTTCTGAAATACACTACTGATTGGGATATATGTATTGATTTATATGATTTGAGTATGAACTGTTTTGTTGCAGGCTACACCCTGACCATAAAATTGAAGTTAGATGATCACGCACGGAACTCTACGATTGGTTCGGTCACGGACACGGTCAAAAGTTTCATCAGTTCAAATTTCGTCGACCCCAAAATAATGTAAGTTATTCCTTGATAGTAACAATAGAGGAAATAACACCTTGTTGAATGTTGTCCGATAACTAAGAATGAACTGTGTTGGCTTAGTGGGCGATACCCCGACTTCTGATCCGGAGGTCGTGGGTTCGAACCCGGTCGTGCACCAATGGATTTTTCCACACGAAAAATTTAAATGCGCATTAACACGTGCCCAAAACGGTGAAGGAAAACATCGGGCTTGCAACCTGTCACGTGGACTGCTTACTACTTGCAAAACGCGGGCATGTACCAAATGTAATGTTTGGACGTGCCTCTGACAACCCCCTACTTGGTATCCTCAAAGATTCAAAGATCTACTCACTGAGTATGTATCTGAGGGTGTCCACCATGGGGAAGACAGTCGTGAGCGTGTTTGTTTGTTTTTGTTTTGTTAACCTAACCTAACCTTCTTTTATGTGTTTGACTTTGTCAGAAAATGATGGTTTATTTCGTTGTAGGGAGGAGTACCAAGGTGTACTAACATACTACCTGCCAGATCTCAGCATGCCTTGGTCGAAAATGTTTGGCATAATGGAGCGAGCGAAACGAGATCATGCGGTCGAATACTACAGCATATCGCAGACAACTTTAGAACAAATATTTTTGCAATTCACCAAATACCAAAGGGAGGAGTTGATGGCGTGAAGATACATTCACTCAAGATGTAAAGTGGAAAGTTTACAGGAATTCCTAAGTCAATTGTTTTGTGTTGCCAAAGAAACCTCGTGATATCGCAACTTGTGCATTAAGTGTAACTTATTACCTATTAAGATTTAAAATAGCGATTTGGCTAAACAGTGTTTTGTTTTATTCTAAACATATATGAAATGTCAAAAAGAGACAAACCAGTGTTTAGTGATTCCAGTTGTTTTTTTAAATAATCTTTCTAAGTAAGTTCTTAGGTTTAGGAGAGTGTATATTCTCTATTGAGATTTTAAATAGCGATTTGGCTAAACAGTGTTTTGTTTTATTCTAAAAATGTGAAATGTCAGAAAGAGACAAACCAGTGTTTAGTGATTCCAGTTGTTTTTTTAAATAATCTTTCTAAGTAAGTTCTTAGGTTTAGGAGAGTGTATATTCTCTATTGAGATTTTAAATAGCGATTTGGCTAAACAGTGTTTTGTTTGTTAAACAGTAACGTTAGAATATAATAATGATAATTATGTAGATTGAATACAAGCAACATGCTTTACTTACAATTTAACTATAAAAGCATTGTTTGGATTCGACGCTACAATGCAAGAAGAATGTCATTTGCACTATTTAATCAGTAGGTAATTGTGTTCGTAGGTTGATAATAAAATATAATGTTATTTTGTTGTGTTTTGTATGTAATAAATTCGACGAAGACACATCCTATGATAATAATCCTTTTAAATGAAAGAACGTACGTAAGAACGTAGGATTAAATAAATAAAAAAAAAATAAAAAAAATATATTAGGTATAAAATAGTAAGGTTTAATTCCATTAAGTACTTAAATACAGTGTCTTTTCTCTTTTCAAAACGAGGTAGCATTTAATTTGAAATAGCTTATAATTCTACAGTAAATTAGTTAATAATATGTAAGTATATAAGTTTTAGGACATATTTTTTAACTATACTTAACTTTATATAATAATAATATAAAATTAAACAGATAATGCTAAAAAATGCTTATTACTTTGGATTGATAGGATTAGCCTGGCCCCTAAATTAATTCTTAAGTACAACAATATTTTATATTATCTCAATTTACCGATCTCCATAACTATTATTTTTTCCAATTATAGCTTATACTATAGGTACCTTAAATGCATTTAAGGCACCTCAAATTCATAAACAAATTTTGAATTATGTTCACCTAATTCACCGGCCCGTGGCTTTACTGGAGACTAATTATAAGAAAACTAAGCATATTTTAAGTACCTACACCAAGATATGAAGCATGGGGCAGTTTGTAAGTACTCACTGAAAACTTAAAAGTATATAACTTTATATATAAACCAACATATTTTTGTGAATGGCAAATAAAAATCACACGTTACTACACAAATACTGAGTTTGTACTTTGGTAATTTTGTTTTTGTATACTAATCTTCTAGATTTAGTGATTACCGAGCACCCCTGTTTTGGAGATCTTTTTCGTCCAAATAGAACCTAAAGTTTATTTATTTAACTGCCACCGCACTACCCGACATTTTACAACAATGTTCATTTTCCCACAATGTTCAATCGCGCTTACAACTATTAACTGAGAAAAGCTGAATCGTATTGTACTATAACTACGAATTCGCATTTAACTACATATGCAATGTCATTAGGCTTCTTAATGTCTATTCTTGTTTGGCGTGTATCCGTGTGAACCTGAGGAAGACCTGTTCGAGCGTGGTCTGCGAGACGGCGTAGTCCTCTATCGGGAAGAGCGCGCGCGCAGCCTCCATCACGTGGAACACGCGCCACCACGGCAGCTCAGCGTCCTTCAGGTAGTATGTTATGATGCCCAGATAACTTTCACTAAAACAAAATATAACACGGATAAGTTATTTTTTACAAAAAAAAACCCTTACTGAAAAAAAATCCATCACGTTTCCAGTGGCAGTGCATCCCTCAGTGACGTGTGGCGCTAAAACGAATAATAATAATTTAAAAGCAGTAAAGTAATTTGTAATATATATTTCAGATATCTGTAAAAATGGTGTATTATGAGGTACCTACGAGGTAGTTTTATAAAAATAAAAATACCTATCTTAGAAACTTTCTGGAAGTAATACAAAAAAATACTACATGAGGATCGGTAAGGTCATGCCGTTTCACATGATGGTATGTGCATCTATTGCAGCGCCCCCAAGTGACGTGTGGCAAAAGGTTTTATACATTTAAATACGAACCATCTTTGAAGTCATACTAAAAAGACTGTATGCCATTTTGAAGACAAATGGGAACAAAAAACCAAACTCTTACTCCCAACGCATATACGTCGTATATGTCATATACGTCCTACGTCGCGAGTAAAATAGTCAGATAGACAGAGGCAGTGATCAGGGTTACGTTTTTTTCCTTAATATATATCCTTAAATATATATTCGTATCTTTTCTCATAACAACATTATGTTGTTGTGATGTTGTCATAATAACAAGTTCGCAACCTTTTTGAATACCCTTGAGATAGGCAGGTCGCATCCTTTTTCCCTCATTTTGTACAATCTTATTTTTTGTGCAATATATACCTAATTAGATAAACAAAACGACAGCAAAAATTGAAATAGCCGTAAGAAATAGGTACTTACATAAGTTTAGCCTCAGTGATGTTGTCTTTGATATACTTGTCGATTTTAGCTACATACGCCTCTCGATCTGGACCAATTTCACATTTCACAATGAGGGTGAATCCTGTAACAAAGGATTATATAAGGATCATGTTCTATAAGTACTTACATCCGGAAAGTGATATTGTTTTGACTAATACCTCCCCTTCGTAAAGAGGCTCAAGCTCGAACAATGCGTGTAAATTTTAATGTCAGTTTAACAGCGTTAGCTGTTAAATGTCAGTTTGTGGCCGTGATGTGGTCGGTTTTGTTCAACCATTGGCAACAGTGGCTTGAAGAAATCGCAAGGGTGGTTCGTGGAGTCAATGGAGCTACTTCATACAAGAAAATTGCCATACAAAGTCGTGCCTGACCACTTTTATGTGGCTGTGATGTAGTTGTGGGTATATCTGATGACACACCTAGCCTTCTGAGTATGGATCTAAGGATATCCATTATAGAAAATGCAGTCGTGAGCATATTAAGATAGATAGATAAACTCTTTATTGCAAACAAATACAAAAAACACAGGCATTCATAAACATACATAAAAGGTGTATAATAGTTTATTGCTCAAACAAATAGGTACATTCACTTTTGTTGAATTATTATTTACTAATTGTAAAATAATATTTTGCTGGGTTTGAAGGATGCCGGTGAAATTACAGGTACATGAGACTTTTCACAGTTATGTCTCTGGGTCAGCAACGCACAAGTGCTGGTGTTGCAAGCGTCCATAGTTATTGTCCATGCTGTGCGAGGCCAGCAGCACGCTGCCGCGCTGATCGATGACATTCTTAGGTTACCTTGTGAGAATTTATTCTTGAGATGCTGCAAGGGTCCGAGACAGTGCAGCCGTCCGCTGACCATGACGGTGAGTCGAGAGCAGAGCGCCTCGCACTCCTCCATACTGTGCGAGGTCAGCAGCACGCTGCGACCGCCGCGCGCCGCCGCGCTGATCGACGACCACACCAGCCGCTTCGACGCCGGATCCATGCCTGTACAAGTTAATCAATTACAGAAAAACTGAAAATCTATTCAGATATTGAACATACATAAATATTAACCCTCTTATTCATTATCACTCACTAACTTTAGCAAGTCGATAACTCTAGCCCTGTCCTTTTCTAACACTAAACAAAGGATAGAGGCGGACAACGTTAATGTGTCCACAATCACTTCACACTTCATTATTGGGGATTCATTATACTGGTAGCTCAGTAGTTTCGGAGATATCGAAGTTTTGGCACAAGTTAAGAGCTATCTTCCTATAAACGTATTATTCGGCTCAACTACAAACAAAATTCGATCCAGCAAAAAACGTTACTGCAGCAAAAATATAATTCTTGAATAACTCAAAAAAGGCGGGGGCACAAATTTGAAATTTCGGGCACATTTACACTTAAATGAGCTCTAATTCACTACATACTCATAATAGTGAGATCCCATTTTTTGCTGCAGTCACGCACATATGCACACAGCATGATAAAGTTATGGAGTGATTATGATTAAGGGCATAGGTAAGTAATTCAGCTTGAGATTAAAGGTCCGGTCAAACTGCCTCAGTTTGATCAAAGGAAAATTGATGTCAAAGTTCTGGTTTAAGAATTTTATTCTCATAAGAATTTTTAATTCACTTTTAACTCACAAACATTACGTAGGTACTTAAATAGTTACATACGCGAGCGTGCTTTATAAACGAATCTAGAAAAGGTTAACTTATGTGACAAAACCAATTATTATTAAGTTACATAATACCATGGCTACCTTATGATTCGCAACTAGCTTTGTTTTGGTTCAATATAGGTGGGTGGTAAGTTTTTCAAAAATATGAGCGACATAACCAGTATCTACTTGCTATAAAATTTGCGTGACCAATACATCGCCACCGCATCAGTTTGACTCGGATATGATTAGACTTCACAGTTTCGAAGACGTGTTGCCTCGCTGAGCAACGAGACCTGTCTGTTCGGTGCTCAGCGAGTCAATGTAGTCTTGAGGATACTTCGTGGAGAGGCGAAATACGTGTCGATTGTTGTTGTTTTTTTAATTTAGATTTCGTTCTGAATTGCGTTGGAGTTAACGGAGAGATTCATTACTGAATATTTCAGTCTATCGAATATCAATAGACTAAATTTTAGAAGTTTCTAATAGAAAAAAATATAAATTCTGAAAAAGCAGCAACAGATGTAATTGTAAACTTACCTGTTGTAGGCTCATCAAGGTACACCAGACTAGAATCACCAAGAAATGCAACGGCTGCACTGATCTTCCTCTTCGTTCCTCCACTGCATTCATAAACCTTTGACAAAAGAAGTACTAGTATTATAATATCTGTGCTTTAAGTAAAGTAATAAATAGCTAGTAAAGTTTTAAGTAATATGAGACAGTACTATCATTATAACATCGTCAACATGCCACTTCAACCAATTCAACTTGTCAATTCTAAGAGCTTCTTATATCGGTAGCTGAAGACGCACGTAAGCGGTGGCGATGGCGATCAGCAGCATTTGTATGGTGGGACCACACTGACGCGAACATTGACAACATTTTTCCGCAAGTCATCAAATATTTGCGCGGGCCTTTAGAGTACTATAATATCCTATCCCACTAATATAATAAATGCGAAAGTCTGTGTGTGTAAATGTTTGTTACCACGTATCTCCGTAGCTACTAAACCAGTTTTGATGAAATTTGGAATGTAGATAGTTGAGGTTCTGAAATAACACAAAGGCTAATCTAATTTCCGAAAACCCTGGGGGTTAAACAGGGTAGTAAAGTTTCTATGTTTTTTTTTATTACATTCGCTCAAATCTCGGTACAAATAAACTAAAATAAATAATAATATACGATTTTTTTATTTTTTCAAAACTACTTCTAGGATGTGTGCTATGAAGTTCTGAAATGTATATGGAAAAAATGTTCTCTGGTTTGATACACTCAAAAGTCGGTGGTTTATCAACATAAAACGCGGGCGACGCCGCGGGCAGAAGCTAGTTACACAATAATTTGCTAATCCACCAAAAATGACCTTATGATACGGCAACCTGTAGATAGTATAAGGGATTACCTTTTTATCGAAATGCTGAGTGAATCCGAGGGAGTTGGCGAGATAGAGGGCGCTAGCGGCTCCTATCCGCGCAGGAATGCCTCGCAGCAGACAGAAGATGTGGAGCGTCTCTCTCGCCGTCAGGTTCTCGAAGAGTGCGTCGAATTGCGGACAGTATCCTGCAGAAATAAAGACAGATGAATAGGATATAACTTTTGAAACTATCATAGTTATGAACAAAATGTTTATTAAAAAACGGGATATTTACCATGATTTGTGAATTCTAAGATGAATTGGAGTTTAACACTTTATAGCCAAGCTATAGAGTTCTCAAAAAAATTTCGTTTCCACTCTATGAAAAAAAAACGATACTCGAACTTAGTGTAAGTCTGTCACATTTTCATTAAAATCTGTGAATATTTATGCTTGAGTCTATCAAGATTCAATTCTGGCAGATTCATACAAAATTATCGACACGGTCAACCGTTTCGACTTGTCGCAAAACTCAGCATAGACACTCTGGTTGTCAATGAAAGTAACACAAAGTAAAGAAAGATTGCATCCTGCATACCATGAAAACTCAAGACCAACGGTTTTGTATAACGCCAAGAAGACCAAAAATATTTCGTCCCTCCCTTTTGTTTGACAGAATAGGCGACAGATATAGTTTTTGTCTTCTCTTTCGTAGACAGAACGTTGTCTTGGGTGCTAATGCTAAGTCGGCTGTACCTCGCTAACGATACTGAAAGCATTTTAATTTTAATACCCTCTTACCGATTTGTTTATGAACAGCTTCAACTTGCGTCTTGAGCGACAGTCCGTGCACGAAGGCGTCTCCGCTGCTGATGCGCGCGTCGCCCGTCAGCATGCGGAACGTGCTGGTTTTGCCGGCGCCGTTGATGCCGAGCAGACCGAAACATTCACCGCGTTCCACGCCTACAACAAACAACATTTTATTAGCTTAGTTAGTATTAGCAGCTCCTAGGAGTTGTGTTATGTCTTTATACAGTTTTTTTACTACCCCTAATTTATAGTACCCTTGGTATCCTCAAACATCTACGCATTGAGTATGTACCTAAAGATGTTTAGTGTCCATCGTGGACATCTTCAGATACGATACAGTATCGAGCGTGTTTGTTTTTGTTTGTTATATGTTACTGTAGAAGATACAATGTGTTATTCAGGCTATGCATGT
This sequence comes from Perizoma affinitatum, assembly GCA_961405105.1. NCBI lineage: Eukaryota > Metazoa > Arthropoda > Insecta > Lepidoptera > Geometridae > Perizoma > Perizoma affinitatum. Next base: position 7,164,997 of record OY560199.1, read on the forward strand.
GATGTCAAGGTTACATAACTTCCTATAAAAAAAAAAAAAAGTTTTTTATTTATATTCGGTACAATTATATGATAAGGGTTGGGAGCTCTTCTTTTAAGTTGAAATAACCTATGTTAGAAGAGTCCCCTCTTTTCTGTGGTCTAGATTAATATTGTATAGTATATCTATGTATGTTATTAAAATTAGGTTAGCGTACAGTATATATGTTATTATAGCTTAGTAATATCTACGTGAGGCTATGTATCAACTGATTTCTATCTTCCGCATGTCTTCGTGTTAACTTAAATCTAATAAATAAACTAGTTGTGTTCTATTTGTTGGAAGTATCATTTAACCGTTAGCCCTAACAGTTACTATAAAATGTAGCCTACCGAATGTCAGACGGTTGACAGCTAGCAGGCTGCCGTAGAACTTGGAGAGGTCTTTGCAAACGAGGCTGGTCTGGTCGAGGTGGAGCCGCGACATGGCGGCGACCCGTTCCCGCTCCGCCGACACGTCGTCGTCCTCGGTCGCATCTACCGGCGGTATCGTGCGGAGAGTCGACCTGTACAAGATCTGGAAATGGACGAAGAACAAATTATTTTTTACAACAGACTTCAATAAAGGAGTAGGTTCTTAACTCGTCTGTATGTTTTTTTGTCTTTATGTCTATGCCAATTGTTAACCGATTTTAATGATTATTTTTTAAATGGGTAGGGTAATGCTTCAAAGGTGTTCCTAAATTTTTTTTTTTTTTTTGTCAAAGGACAAAGGTTGAATAAAATTATTGGACTTTTTATCAAATTCCCTTTCATATATAATTTTTTTTTGTAAAAAAAATATATTATACAAAATATAAAATCCCCCGACTTTTATTCTGCCATGTATTGAGGCGCCCCCTAATGACTTTTAGCGATTTTACAAAACGATTACAAAAAACTGCATTACAATCGGTCCGCAGTTTTGGAGTAAAATATAAAACAACTAGAAAAACGCAAAAGGGGCTCCTTACGTCACAGCTACCATTTCATGTATTTTTTACCGGCATTTATTTTAATTGCACCCACTAAACAGTAATTTAACAACCTAGATCTAAATAACATTATTGTTTATTAAGTTTTGTTATTTTACCAAATAAAGTTATTCTTATTATGATTGTGTTCAGTGTTTCCCAACATTTTAGAAACTCTATAAACATCCGTATAAAAGCAAATAATGTTTATCGTGAAAGTTTGAAAAAATACCTTATTCATGACCTCATATTCTTTGATCAGAATCGCGATAAAAGCAGCAGTCCCGACAATGACTGTCATAAACAGATATCGACCGATACCCGGCTCCTTCCATTGCAGGAACGGATCATCATCAACTGAAAATAATGCTGCATTATAAACCTTTAGGTAGGTAGGCAGTATAATTCTTTAACCCGTTACCAAGTAGTCCAATACCAAGTATTTCTAGGGCATGCCGCTTTTCCTTCACCGTTTTTAGCACGAGTTAAAGCGCATATAAAGTTTTCGATTTGATAATCCTGATGGATGCACACCGGATTAGAATCCACGACCTTTGGATTGGAAGTCGGGGTAGCACCCACTATTACAACACGGCTCTTAGCGGTGAATAATAGGTTAATGTATTTTGTAAGGGGCCCTAGTACCATAATTTTTTTAATGTTGTTGTCCGAAATAAATGTTCATTATTCTTATAATAGTGCAAATTATTAACAGCTCGGCGCACAATGGAGCCGGAAAATTAGGGTGGAAAATGTTACGCATTTCCCTTACGCCACCCCCGTGGCGGATGGGGACTCTAACCCACAAAAACCCCCCCGGTTAACAATCCCCCGCCAAAGTGGGAAAAGATGGTGCAAGTGTTTAAAAACAACTGCTTTTTGTAGAAGGGCACACGGTATAATAATGTTTCCTGTTTGTTTTTGTAGATATACCTATTTTTATTATTGTATGCCCAGGAAGGGCAACTGTTGTTACTAAATGTTACCAACTTATTCCATCTTTGTACACAACGTAAGACAATAAACGATTATTCTATTCTATTCTATTCTATTCTATTCTATATGTATGTTTGGGTAAATCAAGAAGAGCTAGTTATTACTATTCTATTTGTATGTTTGGGTAAATCAACAAGAGCTAGTTATTACTATTCTATATGTATGTTTGGGTAAATCAACAAGAGCTAGTTATTACTATTCTATATGTATGTTTGGGTAAATCAACAAGAGCTAGTTATTACTATTCTATTTGTATGTTTGGGTAAATCAAAAAGAGCTAGTTATTAGTAATAGGCACAGATAAAGCAATAAAAGTTCAGACTCACTTACTACAACACATAGCGATGTTCAGTTCGGTGCATACGGTTTGACGAGTGCAGTTCGCTAGTTTCAACTGGTCGCAGATTCCGTCGCAAGCCAGTAACGAGAATGACGTCACGCTCATATCCCTAAACAATTGTATTCCAAAAACTAACGTGAATTTGATTATTCATATTGTAAAAACGGGATTTTTCACGTACCGCACTATCGGTGAAGGCTCCGGCTACGTTTCGACTCATTCGACTCGTCGTGCACGACGCGACGCGGAGGAGTGCGCCGCGATCACTCACCCTGATGAAGACTCTCGGAATGAGTCGAAACTTAGTCGGTGCCTTCACCAATAGTGCGGTACGTGAAAAATATCGTTTTTACAATATGAATCCCTAAACAAGTTAATTTTTACAAAAAAAACTCGACTCGTGTTTTCTATCTATTGTAGGCCCCCCTAAGTGCGGCCATAAAACCTATTTAAGGCCCTTTGTAAGTCATGTAAAAATATTGCTTAACAAAAACACTAATGACCTTACCGAATTACCAGATACTGCAAAAGAATAAGTACGGGAGGGACTACAATGGCGCGAAATTTGAGAAGTTTTTGCATCAACGTGACACCAATGCCATCACTCTGTTTTCGCAAGCCTTAACCAACTAACATAAAATCTCATACTTTAAACACTTAAACCGGTTACTTGCTTCCCATCGCCGGTAAAAATATGATTTTTGTTGTAAAACTCCAACTTTTTTAAATAAAAAATAAATTAGAAGGTTAAAATTTCAGAAACTTTTAAAACTTTTACACTCACCTCAAACTCCTACAAACGTTGTAAATGGGCAAAAAAGAGAAGACGTAATCTAACATTTCAGCGTAGTGTGGACTTCCTATTTGTGGTAATCGGAGCACTTCCATTATTAGGAACGGCAAACATCCTGAAAATATTTCATTCATGATTTAAAAATCCTTTTTTGCATGCCTAAGAAACCGTTCAAGCGCATAAACTGCTTATATTATATGCAGGGCTTATGTGTGCGTGCTTCGCGTCTCCAGCAATCAAACAGCCGAAATGTCTTTCTCAAATTTAGATTCAAAACATAATTATTTGTGAAAAGGCTCTGTCTCTGAAAAGCAAGCACACAAAGGCTGAAATTCCGATTCTGAATTCCAGCCTATGTGTGCTAGCTTCTCCTATGGAAAATTCAGAATCGGAATTCCAGGCTAGGATTAATTTGATCGATCTGACAACATTCACATCCATTCAAATATTGTTGTGTATTCACACACATAAGGATATTCGGAGAAGCACAAATTAATATGCATTTCCGGACGTCTGAATACATATAGATTTTAAATGAATTCAGGAAACCAGTCTGGATATTTGTGGCTGGCCTAAACTAGGGCGCAAGCGAGAATGAGCTCTTTGTTACGCTATCTGCTTAACGTTATCAATAGAACAAGCAGATACAAATTAGCGGCTCAAGCATGTGAACAGTTCATATGTATTAACGACTTTATTGAAGTATCGTACCGGAAAAAACGTTTGCGAAACACATTTTCGTGAATCCGGTGGCCGCTTCGTTGAAGCAAAACGATGCGAGGTAATGTAGCGGCACAATCGCCATCGAGAACAGAATAAGAACCAAGAGCGCTCTGCCTGTGAACATACAAATCCGTAAATATCAACAAAACTATTAAAAAAAAACAAACATGTCTGATATACTACTTATATACTTTTTTTGTAAAAACACATATTATACATAGAAAACACCCATACCCGAGACAAATAATTGCTGATCATACAAACATTTGTATCGCGGCAGGAATTGAACCCGCAACCTTTTGCGTTTCAAGCGGGCCTTCACCCACTTCGCTACATATGTCGTCAAAGATACCGAGTTACTTTAGTTTAGTTAGAGGCATTCCCGAAAATTATATTTGGCACATTGTCAAGGTCATGTTATCCATAGTAGCATTCTACCACGGGTTGCAAGCCGCGGCTTATTGGAACACATGATTACAAAATGGAATGACCTTATTCAGAAACATAGGCTATTTATTATTTTTCCTTATATTGACGATTACATGGTTGATTATATGGCGGTGATAAACTTATTGAGTGATGTTAATTTTAATTTATAAAACAAGCTATAATTATCTATAGTAAGGACATTTTTATAGACGCTTTATTGAAATTATCCGGTGGTAGCCGAGTAATTAAACACGATATATTTATAACTTAAGAAAAGGTATGTGTTAAGAATGGATTTAACATTTTTTTTACATAACTATAAAATCGGCCCTCGGCATTTACACCATAAAATTTCAAACTAAAATTTTTATTTCACGACCTCTGTGGCATAGTGGGCGAAGGCCCGTCTGAGGCGCAGAAGGTTGCGGGTTCGATTCCCGTCGCGGGACAAATGTTTGTTTCTGCGAATATTTGTCTCGGGTCTGCGTGTTTTCTATGAATAATGTGTATTTATATACAAAAAAAAATGTATTTAAGTAGTATATCAGTCTTGTCATTTTTATCCTGTAAACCAACTCCTTAGATGTATATCATAACAAGATATTTTTTACAAAATTTGTAAACCCCCAACGTGTATTCCATCGCGGTTGCAGCGCCACCAGTGACCTGTGGCCATAGTAAAACCATCCTTGAAGTCATACAAATCTATTGCAAAACCGCATTTTAGTCGGATAAGCCATTTCGGAGAAAAATGGTAATAGATAAACATATACACATACAAACAAACAACCCTTACGGCAAACTCATGTACAGGCTCCCAACGTCGCGGGTAAATAAGAGTTTTGCTAATAGTTGACTTTACATCTTCCACTAGTGAAACTCCCCTGAACGCTCTAGGGAATGTTAAAACTGCTTTAGAGGGCTTATTTTGACGGTTATTTATTAATTTTTTGCGCATCTTCACACATTGGTAAAGTATGGCACCGACTGATGAGCGATGCGGCGTGTTTCGATTGATATTTGAGTGCCTGCCCCTGTGTGTGGCACGTCTGACCTTACCATATAGCCTTATAACTAACGAGCCACTTACCTAACTCCTGAGGCGTGGAGAGCGTGGTCTCCTGAAAGCAGGCCAGGGTGATGATTATGAGCAAATTGATGAGTAGCATCCAGAGGCTGTCCCACAGCCACGCGGTGACCCACAGCACGGCTGGTTGTAGCCCTGATATCTTCTGTAGTAGCTTAGCGCCGCTTGTGCGCTCCTAGTAACAAAAACAAAGTGAATGGACATTTTTACACAGCATCATCTACCCCAAGCTAAGCAGAGCTTGTTTTATGGGAACTACATGACTGATTTACTACTTATATATTTTTTTGTAAATACTTACTTAGAATACACCCAGACCCTAGACAAATGTATGCAGATCATACAAATATTTGTCCCACGGAGGGGAGAAAAACGCAATCTCGTCTCAGGCGGGCCTTAGCCCACTTGCGCCACAGAGGTCATCGAAATGTAATTCAAATGAAATGTAAAAAAAAATGTATCATTACCCGCTGCGGCTTAAATGAAATGTAACATATTGTTATTCAAGTACTTATTCATGCTCTAAGATCGGTTTCCATAGCAACATATGGATAGGTGGCAGAAGTACAACGAAGTTTGTTCAATTGTACTTACAAAACTTTAAAATCAATAGTTTTTATACCCTTAAATCTTATGCCTTAATAAATGCTTGCGATTTTGGGTTAATCTTCGTTAATTTTTCTCTTATAAAAAAGTGTAAGTACTTTAAATAAGTTACTAATTAATTAATTAACATAGGAACATGCAACATAGCTACCGGATTTGAACCAATGACCTTGATAGTAAAATCGAATAATAATGCATTTAAAACGAACTCACCTTTATAACGAATAGAACCAGGAATGAACTGACAAATCCCAAGCAGAATCCGAGATTGAATGAAAACTGGAAAGCCATACTGCTGCCTGTTGCCATCACACTAACCTGAAAAGATGTATTGTATTACAATTAAAATTATGATGGATAAAGAGATTTTGATATGTGGCAAGTGTCATTGTATCCTCAAAGTCACTGGAATTAATTACTTAAAAACTTTCGTTTCATTCAACTCCACAAAAACTAAATATGAAATGAGTCGGCTTTTATATTGTTTCTAACCAGCCGTTTTCTCGTTAGAGATGATTTCAAAGTAAAATTAACCTTTGTTCGTAATTGCTACTCAACTCTGGTAAGGGAATGGTCAGGCCGAAGGCTTCCATTATGGCTTTATTAATTAATATTGTAACTAAGACCGAAACTTAACACCTCCGAAGCAAGCGGCGCCAGAGGGTTTATGCTGAGTTTAAATCATGTCAAAACGGTGAACGTGATCTTGTGATTTTCATACACAATTTTTTGCACATGTCAACAAAATAAGGTATCCTGCCTCTAGCTAACTAAGACTCTGCTTAGGTCAGTTGGAACCCATCCATATGATGCATGTAAGTGGACTCCATTTTCCGTATTCGAACTCAAAGTTGGTTTATTATGCGTGAAATCCTGGCTAGATGGTTAGCCTAACTACGCCCAGAAGCACTGAGGTTTTCTGGGATCTTGGCTTCGTGAAGTGACCACAGATTGCCGAGGATTTGTTCACGTTGATTTGCTACGGCCGGTGGCGGTGGCTATGCTTGTAAAATAGTTGTAAAAATTCGCGACGTCAAAGTTTTACCGGATAAGTCCCAGAGACTTGAGAAGAGGGTATGTTCAAATTGACGTGTGCATCAAATCTACTCCTAGTGAGGAAACTACTTTCTCCTCCTAGAAAGTGGAAAGATGTTGTTTGCAAAATCTTGTTGTATTTTGAAAATACTGCACGCGGACTACGTTATGGGCGTTCCTCTCATGAATTGTATGTTACCCAGTTTTCGAGCGTGTATGGCAGCGGATGATTGATAAACTTCAGCGAGCTGCCGGGGGACAGAGCGCTCAGTATAGCGTTGTTCACGAGTGCGAGCGAGATGGCAGAGTCGTGGTACCCGTAGTTACTGAACCAAGCTGTTATATTGTCGTTCGTGAACGTTGCTCCGGCTAATGTTTCATATCGTATCCGAGGTATGTCTGTTGTGCTCTGAAACAAAAGTTATACAAGTGAATTTTTGCAAAATTTTAAAAGTTCCAACGTGTTTTCTATTATTTATTGCAGCGCCCCTTAGGTCTTGTGGCCTATCTGAGAACCATCCAACAAACCAAGTTGTTTGTTTGTGTGTCTGTTAACGTCGAGTTAACAGACACACAAACATATAAACAAAATATACGCAAACGCATATATTTTGTTTATATGTTCCTGACGTCGCGTCCTGGAGACCTGAAGGAGGATATTTTAACAAAACAAAACAAACACGCTCACGACTATATTCCCCATGATAGACATCTTCAGCCTAGTCAGTGCGAAGATATATGAGTATACCTAGTAGAGGTACGTATATATAAAAATATTGTATTTAGCACATGCCTACGTTTTGCAACCCCATCGCCGCATTATTGAAATGAGGTATTATAAAATAAACTTACCAATTTCATATAAAACTTCCCCATATCCATAGTTCCGATATCGGTAAGCGTCATGCCGGGATACTCAGACGTTTTGAAGTAATCCTTGTAGGCATTCATAGCTTTAGCTTCCAAAGTTCCATCAGACAGATTCCCGCTTTGCGCCAATATCGTCTGCGTCCTTTTGAAACCGCTCTCGAAATTCATCGGCAACGGAGGCAGTTCCGATAGAAACTGCCAGGATCTAGACAGTATCACAGATATGACGATGTTGATGATTGGCCACGTTAGTTGTATGGTTGACGGCATTTTACTCCGCCATGTGTTGAAAGCCTGTTTCATGAACATTGCTTTTATATGGTTCATGAATAGCATCGTTCCTTGGACTTTCTTTATCGGCTCGTTTACCACTAAAAATAATAAAAAGTAAAGGAGGGTATCGATCAAAGCGGAGTGGTAGAAGAAAACAAACACGCTCACGACTGTCTTCCCCATGGTGGACATCCTCAGTTACATACACAGTGAGTAGATTTTTGAGGATACCAAGTAGGGAGTAGTCAGAGGCACGTCCGAACATTACATTTGGTATGTTATGTAGCGATTGGACTATTAAAATTATCGTGAATTAATTTCGTATAAATCATATGTCGAAAAGTCGTAGAGCTCCTCTAGGGACGTACTATGACCTAACTACATTAAAGGGTTTCAGTTTGAAGAGGATCCTCAAAGATCTACTTGCTGAGTATCTGAGGATTTCCATCAGAAAGAATACAGTCGTGAACATCCTTGTTTCATTTTGTAGGAACGACTACTTCACGAGACATCGTATTTCATTTAGCTAAATGAAATTTAGAAAAAAAAATGAAATGAAATTTTAAATTATGTGCTTACTAGGATTGTAGTAATTCCCTTGGCCAGTGAGCTCTATGTCTTCGATCATGTAATTGCCATTGCATTTGTTTGTCCGCAAACACGTTACTATTTCTGAGCTATCTTCTGTACCTGCCCTGTAAAGGTGGCAATTAAAAACTCATTTGCATTCTTAGTAATAACAAGATGCGAACACAGTGATTATATTATCTGAAGGTCCGCAATAAATATCGTAAAATAACAATAAGTACAGAATTAATAATATACTTAGGTACCTAGTCGCTGGATATCATACTTAAATATTTTACTATATCACTATTTACTTAGTAACCTAGTAGACCTAGTAGATCTAGACTACCTAGTATCTAGACTAGGTTATTACAATGATGTGCTTACTCTAATTTAATTAACTCTTTATCATGACTGGTTTAAAAAAAAACACGAAATAACCAAACGAATACTGGGTTTGGTTATTACTGGATAACCAAATTTTAATAAAACAATTATATATGATAATATTTAATATTAATAATCGAGACCTTTGGCCAGCATGAGCAGTGAGAAAAAAACAAAACCCTGTCCGATCTGGACAGGATTTTGTTTCGAACTGTATAAGGCGCATATGATTATAACGTATATAATGATCTATATACATACTTCATGAACACTTCTTCGAGACTCGTGACAGACAATCCATAGCTGGCGACATGCATAGACTCTCTAAACTCTTCGAGGGTTCGAAGCATTTCCGGGAACTTGTTAACATATTCACTGGGAAGTATGTAAGTTAGTTCAGATCCTGAAATATACATACATGTTGAGTGAAATGAAGACGATGTCGTTGTGTTGTTTCTTCTTCTTGTTGTCTTCTTTTTGTTTGGAAGATTTAAATTACTCTTATAAATCTTTAAATTTCAAATAACTCAGCAATTCAACAGACACAAATTTGATTCACACATCATTACATCTTCAATCTATCATGCTCTTCTATCAACAACAGTTAAAATTGATTTTGCACCTTGTTATAAAGGCAGTAGAAACAGTTACAGATTCAACCAAACATTGCCGTAGGTACGTAATACGCATGCGCAATGTTTTCCAATCATTCTCTGTCTCTTTTTAATTTACCTAATCCTACTTCAGTCTTCCCTCTCACTCTCAATCTACATCTTTTCATGCTTCAGTTAATCTTAAATGAACCGTAGTCTCAATGATTTAAAGATGTATTTATAAAACTTTACTGATTTACTCTTTTTGACGGATGTACACCTTTTTTACCAATCACTCCTGAGTTACACATGTCTACCCCAAAGGACATCGGATACTCTATACCTTGTATACTATTGAAACATTCACAAAAATAATTAGGTCACTTATATAAGATAATATCAGATAGTATACACTGTAGATGCAAGTGCATGAGATTAATTTTATCAAGTTTTTTAATTGATAAAACAATCAAAAAGAGACAGCTTAGGATAACAAGATATTGAAAAAAATCGTTATTCTGAAATGAATTATTAGTAGGTCAGATTTATACTCATGTAAGTTTAGACATATGGAACAGTTGAGCCACCTAAGTCCATTACAAACGATCTATAGATAGCGCAACTGTTCCAGAATACTATGAAAATATATAGACTAAAATATCCCCAAAATTCAGGTTGCATTGTCACGCTGAATGGCAATGCTAATGCGTTGTCATAAGAGTCAGCTCTGTCACGCTTCTCTGTTCGACTACTCACCAACGTTAGTATTTTCCTTCACTTTCGGCACGTACTTCCTGAAGAAATTCGTAACCTCATCAACATCGCATTGGTCCGCTTTCAGTATAGTGAGCTTGTAGCCTATTCCATAATGCTTCTTGAGGAAGTACGGCGTTCCGTAGCATTGCAACCGGCCGCCAGACATGATGGCGATGCGGTCGCCTAGGACATCGGCCTCGTCCATGAAATGCGTTGTGAGAATTATGGTCCGACCTAGAAAGAAAGACAAAGAAAGAAATAAAGAATGAACATTTATTAATTTAAATCTTATCTTACTACTATTATAACCGCGAAAGTTTGTGAGGATGGATGTTTGTTACTCTTTCAAGCAAAAACTACTGAAAGGATTTTGATGAAACTTTACAGCTTATACATCAGAATAACACATGGACTACTTTTTATCCGGGTACCATGCGGGAGAAGCCGTGGGCAGAAGCTAGTAAATAATATTTCCCTTTTATACACAAACGTAAATAACCTGTTAAAGAGTGTGTCATGATAAGAGCAATCGGACACAAAGGCTATGGCCATACAAGGATAATTGAGAATCCTCGTCTGATAACACAAGTGAATAGTCTAGATTATAGAAGAATGTCAAAGTCAAAGTCAATAGGTTTGTATTCATTGAAATGACAAGGATTATATAGAAAAGTCAAATTAAAAACTACGTGAATTTACATTACATTAAGACATTAAATTAATGGAGAAACACTAGATCTAGTAGATGCTACTATATTTTTAGGACACCATATTGATTCAAAACAACAATAGAGTCCGCAAATAGAAGCACTTGCAGGTAGACTATAATAAGCTTCCGATAAATGTAACCGAGCTGCCTATTCGAAGATTTAAAATCTTATATAAAGATCAATCTAATAAAGAAGGCGTATTACACCGTAAATGCCTATATTGACAATAAAACTGCATGACCCGATATGGTCGCTCCGCTCCCTCGTTAGCTTAAATGTCAAATTACATATCTGTGATAACATATTTTTTTAAAGAATAGGTTAAGCATTATTATTAATATTATTATTAAGCGTATCGTATGTTGTCTTATGAACTTTGGTTGATACTTTTTAGACTTGACTTAATTCTTTGATTAGTACTTTTTTTCTATAAACGAGTTCACCTTGTTCGATTGGCACCACACTAAAGCTGAATGAAGTATCATGAAAAAATAACCAAGCAGAGTTCGCTCGAGAGCAATCGGCGTAAATTCACTTTAAAATTTTAAATTCACCTAGTTTTGTAAGTTGACCTTTCTATATGATCCTTGTGATTTCAATGAATAAAAACTTATTGACTTTGACTTAATTAAAATCGCCACACACTTTTAACATTTTATGACAGGCAAATTTTTTTAACAGTACTTCTTCCATAGTGGATTCAAATATAGCTTGGTTCGCATCGGGGGGACGGTAAACACACACAACGATATGCCGCTCCAACTCAACACACGACAACTCAATAGTCATCTCAATACTGAGATATGCGATATCTCTATGTTCCTTGCATTTTAAAGTATTTTTAACAATAATCAAAAAGCCACCACGTAATTTCTGGAAATATGGGAGTAACCCAAATTGTAATATCCAGTGTTCAGTAACACACATAGTGTCTACATTAAAATGACTGAAAAATAGTTCTACTTCTAAGACTTTGCTGGGCAGGCCTTGTATATTTTGGTGGGCAATATAAAGTGTGCCTGACTGTCCCATTGTCGGTGTGGTCAGTTTAAATGATTGCTAGCTGACCTGTATGCCCTTATTAGTACTACTATTAATTACAGGTCAGTTATCGTCAGTCGTTATAAAACTTATATCGGGATCATAAACATTAAATGGTAATAATTTAGCAATTATTAATTTACTACGTTTACAAAGATAAACAGTATCATAAGTCAACATAAAATTACTAATGATATCATTAATTTCAAAATACAAAACGTCTCTATGATAAGTCAAGTTATATAAAATTAGAATCAGGCAATAAAACCGACTTGTGCTAATCTAACAAGACGGCCGAGAGGTCAACAAAGCGCTTGCAATTGTCTATACAAAAAAATATAAAATTGCTTGAACAATTTTGAGGAAATTAATGACATTTATAGGATTACGACCGCTAGTACCATAGCTTGGAAAAATCCACAGCCGGAAACATCGCCGTAACGAAAAGCAAAATAACACCGTCATTTGTCATTTCGTAGTTATTATGAAATATTTCACATTTCGAAGTATAGTTTAAAAATGATACTTTGTTTCAGAAGTGCTAACCTTTCTTCTCTTTTTGCAGTAGGTCCCAGAGCGCTCGCCTTGCAGCGGGGTCAAGCCCTGAAGTGGGTTCATCTAGTAGAACCACTCGTGAGTCCCCGCACATCGCGGCGGCTACAGACAGTCGCCGCTTTTGACCGCCGGATAAATTCGCTGACACAACATCTCGCTAGAAAAAGTTTCCAACATCAACCACACATCTTAGAAATCATCTAATATTGTGATTGAATTTGACTGTTTTTGTAAATAAAATAAGATTTTTTGAAAGGTATTCTACATAACGGCAAATTATTTAAATTACATTTCAAGCTTAATCACAGCAGGGTTACTTTACAAACATACAAACAAGAGGCTGTGGCAAAAGCATATTCGGACTCCTGTCGCCGCCCGCACCAGTATAGAAGAAGTTTTATAGACAACATTTGTGCATGAATTACGCATAATATATGTAAAAGCGGGATTAAGACTTCAAATGAAACTATAGTGGTTGGAGATTATGGCAAATACTCGCCGGTCTACCGTCGATGTCGAGGTCTGCTCTTAACATTTCGTAGTAAAGAAGCTTTTACTACGAAATGACAACAAAATCTACGAAATAAGTAATAAGCCATGTTTTCAAATTCAAAGGGAAGTTACCTTTTCTTCCAAGTCCAGTAGCTTCACAAAATGATTGACCTCCTGTTCTATTTTAGAGTTTGACATCCCTTTCAGCCTCGAATAGAACACGATATGTTCAGCGACGGTCAAGTCTGGGAACAGCACGTTATGCTGCGGACAGATTCCCAATGACATGCGAGCCTGCTCGGTTTCAGTCACTATGTTGTATCCGCTTATAGTGGCCGAGCCTGATGTAGGTGGCACCATACCTATTAAGGCAAATGTAGAGACAATAATTGTATAAAACCATTAATCATACTTCCCTACAAAAGAAGGAAACTCTTGTTAGGGTTAATTTCGCCTTTTTCATGCCCTTTATGTAATTTTTATGTTTTAGAGATCAATGAAAAAGACTGTGTTACACTACACAGTCTTATTCATTTACATACTAAATCCGTATTTAAATAATAATAAAAACAATTAATTCAAATTTTTTGCCACTAAACTTTGAGTTTGAAGCTATTTTATTGAAAAATATTTTACCATTGCCTTCACGCTTTAGTAAAACCTGTACCTAAAGGTTGAAACTTTATTTTCAACCTTTAGGTACAGGTTTTACTAAAGCTAAAAAATTAACCAAAAATACATAAAAAAATAAACCTAACATAACAAATTAGAAAATCTAAACTTATAAAATTGTTTATTCTGACTGACTGACTGATCTATCAACGCACAGCCAAAACTATAAGTCTAGAAAGCTGAAATTTGTAACACAGGTTTATTCAATAACGTTACTTACGTTATAGAATATTCATGCAATTAATTAGACAGACATACATGCATTCCAACAGATAAAACAAACTATATCAACTTTACAAAATGCGAGTTCGACATTTTTAATGACAGACCATCATCAATATTCATGCAATAATACATTAGTATTTATGAATATTCATGCAATAATATATTTAAGTTTTAATTGAAGATAGCATTTTGGGGAAAACTATTTTTATAAAATTTACTGTTTTTCATAAATAAATAATTTTAGCTCAAATTCTAATGGACTCAAACTTTATAACACCAATGTTTATTAGTCAGTGGATAAAAATCAACTGTAGCGGGGGTCACACTTAGCACGAAAAAATATTTTTTTGTTTTAATATTTTTTATTTCAATTTTACGAATAACAAAAACTGATATTGGCATTCAAAACGAAGGTCAATCGTTATTATATAAATAGCCAATTGATTCATAAACATTTGATGGAACTGCGTTCAGTTGATGACACATTGGGGGCAGTGGACAATTGATGGCAATTCATAATTGATTGTTCAGGGAACCTGAAATTTTGTTTATACTTCAAAGTAAAAGACTCTTTTGAGGCACCAGCCGATAAGAGAAATAGGTACTTAATGAAAAAACGTCATATTCATTTTTATTATAACACTAGTAGACCCTGTCATACGAATAGCTAAGGTGGGCATTTAACAATTAAAAAAACAATTCTGGCGTGCCTGTGACGTCCCCCTACTTGAGTGCATGTACATCATGGGGATTAGTTGTGAGCGTGTTTTTTAAAGTCGCGGGCGTTCCACTGCCTTTGGTTTCCAAAATCTACTAGGATAGTATTTTTTAATAATGTCAACCTTATAGCAATTTCTTTAGGGGTTTTTTTTTTCTACAAGCTTTTAATTAACTTGCCTTGTTAGTATGAGTCAAATCTTGCAACTGATCCCCAACCGATTGAGCTGAAATTTTGCATACGTTTGGTTTGGATGACAATGTATGGTAAGCTAAATGACATAATTCCAAATCCAATATGGCGGACTCCCAAAGATGGCGGACAAATATTTTTTTTATTGACCTCCATGATATGGGTATCAAATGAAAGGGTTTGCCGAGAATACAAAAAAATGTGTGATCTTATTACCGTTGGGCCCCACACATGTGGTTCATCAACAAGGTTTCATGGTGGTAC
The DNA here is from genome assembly GCA_961405105.1 of Perizoma affinitatum. Taxonomy (NCBI): domain Eukaryota; kingdom Metazoa; phylum Arthropoda; class Insecta; order Lepidoptera; family Geometridae; genus Perizoma; species Perizoma affinitatum. The sequence continues at coordinate 7,180,312 of OY560199.1, forward strand.
AAGGTTTCATCAGCATTATCAATAGGTAACTTTGGCTCGAGTAAGGCATCGATTTCGATTCCCCCTGCGGGGCAAATGTTTGCATGTTCTGCAGATATTTGTTCCGGGTCTACGTTTTGCGGTAAGATAGTACTCGTAGTTCCTACTCGTATTTTGATTGACTACCAAAATAAATTAGGTTCTCAAAAGAGGTTAGGTTATGACTTATGATATAAATAAAATATGTGACCGCCTGGTTTATCTTTTAGCAGTTATATGTGGTAAAACCTATTTTTGAAATGTCAAATAGACTGTCGGCTATTTTATTTTACACTAACTGAACTCGCGACTTCGTTCGCGATTGACATCCCTGATCATCCATTATTCGCAGTTGACCACAGTTTGCCTCATATTAAGCAACGCTGTCGTCTGCGGTGACGACGACTCTATCGACAAAGGAACTTTTTACTTTGGATTTGAAAACTCTCAGGTTGTATTTCTCAGAAGATAGTAACCCAGGATTCATATAAAGAATCATTAAAATCTGTTTACAATTATCGAAGATAACGCGTATAACTATAAAACATACAGTCGAATTGAGAACTTCCTCTTTTTTTGAAGTCGGTTAAAAACTAAAAAAATGATGGAATATAAATTTTGTAATTTTTACGTGAAAAAAACGTTCAGGTTTTACGTTCGGGGTGGCTTTACTAACTTTATTAACTTAACAATAGGACTACCTACTCTGCGTACACTAGTAAGAGCACTACAAATCATACGCCAGCTTAAGATGAGACATGTACTCAAAGGTTCCTATACATTCTAGGTTTAAATTTATTTTGGACGTCCATACTGTGTATAATGATCGTTTGGCAATATCTGACTCCTTTGGAGTGGTCTGACTTTGACAATACGCATTATCGATTAAGCCTATACGATAAAGTGTTTACGCAAGTTTAAGATGAGCCGTACGTTCAAGTTCCTGTACATTCTAGGTTTCAAGTTATTTGGACCCAATACTGACGGTTGTAAATGAACTACAAAACCGGTGACCTTGAAATATTTACGGGACAATCTTTAAAGTACCTCCTTTCTAACAAAAAAGAATAAATGAAATCGGACTAAAAGCCATGTTGGCCTAGTGGGCGATACCACAACTTCGCATTAATGACAAGTTTAAAGTACCTTCTTTCTAACAAAAATAATTATTGAAATCGGACTACGCGTTTATGAATTACAACTAAGTACACATTTTGACTTTAATTCCCTCTCCAAAGGGAATCGTGCTAAATTGTCCTACCTCGTAGTATGAACTCAAATCTCAAGCTTAAGATGAGCCGTACCTTCAAAGGTTCCTGTACATTCCGGGTTTCAAGTTATTTGGACCTAATACTGAGGGTTGTGATGTCTGTGTTTTCTGAACTACAAAACAGATAACCTTGAAATATTTACACATTTTGACTTTCATCCCCTCTCCCAAGGGAACCGTGCTGAATTTCGGGATAAAAAGTATCCTATGTCCTGCTCCGTAGTATAAACTCAAATCATGCCAAGTTTCATTTGAATTTATTCAGTAGTTTCGGCGTGATGCGCGTTCCAGATACAGATAGATAGACAGACAGACAAAAATTAAAAAAAAAGTACATTTTTGGATTCAGTATCGATCATAGAGAAAATATTTTTCAAAATATCTTCAATGTTACAGAATTTTACCTGTTACATTCTTATTATAATATAGATTCAATGTATGCCTTGTTTCCTTTGTACAACAATTTGTATTGAAAATCAGGATTCAAAAGTGTAAAAGATAAACCACTTTTTTAAACTACTTTCGTAGTGAGACCTTTTTAGCTGCTTGTTTGTCACTCAGTGAGTCACACAACGATTTTATATAATTCGAAGATATACATATGTTATTTTAGTGTATTTTATTAAGATATGATCCATAACATGCCCCCTGGTCACTATTACATTTTGATAACACTGCCCTAGTTCACAGTTGACTGATATGTATAATCATTTCACTACCGTCATTAACAAGATTATGTGTTAGGCCAGTGATACGACAAGCCCCCTTAGATAAAAAAGCTCAAGTTCATAAGATCTTCTTTTCGGAAATATATTTGAACCTGTGAGTAAGACTTAGTTCTTTTTTATAAAGAATAAATGACCTTTTACCTTATCTATGGTGGTAGTTGTATATTATTATTTAAGATATGTTTATTTACATATATGTATATATATATTGTGTATGCCGGTATTTGTAATTATATTTATCTAGTAGTTTGTGTATTGCATTGCACTCTCCTTTTGTATTTATTATTACGTTCACCGCCAATCATTCTTACAAATACATACATTCCGCTCCATCCCAAGGTTGTCTGGAATAGATCGCTTTTGAGTGATAAAACCACCCATTGAATCGAACCTCTTACGTCGCAGCTGGCTACTCACCTACCGCGCCACCGAGTTCAATTTAAATATGCAATTTAGTACGAAAATTGATAAAAATGATTCTAAGTTTTTTATAGAAAAATAAAATTCAAAGACGCTCTGTACAAACTGCAGGTCAATATTATGTTTTTCACGCTTCGCGTAATAAGAGGCAATATTTCGCGTTTTAAAATCCAACATTGCACGACTGGTTTCGAACTCACAACCTTCGGATTACAGCCCACTAGGCCAACACGGTACTTTTGTGTCCTACATAATGTTGCATAATTTATGTTGACAGATGTGGATAACCTTAAGACATTACCTGTAAGCATGGATATCGTGGTCGTCTTGCCAGCACCGTTGTGACCCAATAGCACTGTTATCTCGTTCTCGTAAATTCTTAGGTTCAAGTGGTCCACGACACGCTTCCGCCCCGTATATATTTTTGTTAAGTTCTGAAACAAAGGCTCATTATAAATAATATAAAATAAATAAACACCGAACAAACACATACATAGTCCTGACTCCACACTAGGATTCCCTGTGTCGTAGGTGTCAGGAACTACGAGTACCGTGGTACCACAACACCCAGACCCGGAACAAATATCTGCAGAACATACAACGGCATTTGTCCAGCAACTCTTATCGCCGCCGGCTACTAGCCCCAAAGTAAGCAGATCTTGTGTTATGGGAACTACACGATTGATATTACTACTTATATACATTTTTTTTTGTAAATTCATACATATTATACATAGAAAACACCCAGAACCGGGACAAATATTTGCACGTCATACAAACATCAGTCCCGCGGCGGGAATCGAACTCGCAACCATCTGCGTCTCAGGCGGGCCCAATGCGCCACTGAGGTCATTAATTAACACAAGCTCTGGTTAGTTTGGGGCTAGATTGATGCAGTGTCAAAAATGAATAGCATTATTATTTCCAGCAAATAAATAAAATATCAACCTCAGCGGGGAACGATCTCGAGCATGGGCGAAAGTTAAATTTTATGAATCTTGACATTTCTCTTAATTAAGTGAAGTGGGTAGTGCCTAGAAGCTAAGGTTACACGACGACACTGACACTTGACATAAATGTCGACAATAGGTCTAGTGTAGGAACCGGTACATACTTATATGTTTGTAGTTTGTTAATGTGTTTTTTCATTTCCCTACATATCGGCGTTACATTGTTTTCTCAGTTTCAGAGATCTAGATTTATAGAGGTGGATAAATAATAATAATAATGGTCATTTTTCACACAACATCATCTAGCCCAAACTAAGCAGAGCTTGTATTATGGGAACTACATGACTGATATACTTTTTTTTGTAAATATTTACATATTATACATAAAACACACCCAGATACAAACATTACAAACATTTGTCCCGCAGCGGGAATCGAACCCGCAACCTTTTGCGTCTCAGGCGGGCCACTGCGCCACAGAGGTCGTCAAATAAAAAAAACCCCAATATAAAATATACCAGCGATTCTGCCCAGCCCAGCCAAGTCTTTCACATTGACGCACTCATTTCACAAAGGCGTCAAAAGATCATTGGACTTTTTGCAATAATCGAGATTCCAGTGTTTCTCAAGCCTCTTGTATGGTACGAATTGATGAGAGATTTTGTAATGCCAATTATTTATCGAGATAATTTAATGTATAATGACATATAGCCAGGAGTGGCGTAATCTTATTCTTATTTCACATCTGTGTAATCTGCTTGCACAGACTAGTTACAATATTAATAACATGCCGTTTTCTTAAGCGATAATTAAAGTGAATCAATCTGAATAAAACATTTTGTTTTTACAAGTACTTAAATATAAATGAGTGGTATCAAAATATTAACCTTATTTATTAGTACCGACAAATGCAATTTCAATTATCTATGATTTAAGACTTAGGACGGTCCACAAATTAACTATTATAACTGTATTCCTATTGACATAAGAAATAAGAGTGACATTGAATTTTACAAGTATGTAAAAAATAAATTAATATTTAAAATCTATTACAAAACTGACGAGGCCTTTGCTGATAAAAAAAATGTTTTGTGATGAGTATTTATGTCCGATTTGTAACCTACCTTAAGTACTTTTGTAATTTTGTTTTGACGAATCTAAGTACATGTAACATGTCAAAAGATAAATTATGATTATGATTATGTGTCTTGGCTAACTATACTTTGACTTTGGATTTAGGTATCTTCGGAAGGAACTTACTTTGATGTTGACTCCGACGGGCACGTCCTTAGGTTGTTCGTCGTGAACAACTTTCAATAGAGCATCGTTGTATTCCGAGGCAGTGTCTCCTTTCCCCGTCATCTCTAAAAACGAAATTTGATTAATCTTCCTTTTCCAAGCAAGGATAAAAAAAAACATACAAAGTTTAGAACTCCCTTACCCTCCCCTCCTCTAGGGGTAGTTTTGAAAACATAAAAAATGCATGTTTTATTATTTATTTAAAAGTTTATTTATAAACTAAGATCGAGAAATGTCACCTTTCGAAGTTTTGGACATTGCTAAGCCTGCCAAAGAATCTCCTCCTTTTTTGAAGTCGGTTAAAATTTACATTTCCTTATTTAATTACATTTAATTTATTTAAACGAACTTCTCAATCTCAATTTTAATTACATATAAGTAGGTACCCACTTATAACTGAATGAATTGTATCTATATATTTTTCAGGAATATAGCCATATATTATTATTATTTTATAGATATTAGGTAATAGATACTTAATAGGTTAGTAAGTTTAGATTTATTCATATAACTATGTAGGTACAAGTATATACAAAAAATACAGATGAAACATGATATCTAAAGACCGTGGTAACCGATCTATAGATAGCTCAACTGATCCAGATCACTACCAGACGGAAGCGTTCCCAAAATACTGGCCGTATTTCCACGCTGAATGGCAATGCTAATGCGTTCGTTGACCCAGATTGTTTTATTTTACCATCAAATTTGATAATGGTACTTAATTTAATTAAAAAATATATATTAGTGTAATTAGAGTTTCGGTTTCTTTATGATGTTTTTTTTACGCAACTTTCATACAGTTTTCCTAAAGATAAGATACTGTATACTTAAACCAGAATTATAAAAAAATATATGACTATAAGTAAGACTTTAAAGTCTTAATTAAAACGGCATAATATCTTGTGTACATGACTACTTTATACGTTTTTTTTTGTAAATACATACATTTTATACATAGAAAACACCCAGATCCCGAGAAAAATATTTGCATATGCAAACATTTGTCCCGCGGCGGGAATCGAAACCGCAACCTTCTGTGTCTCGCGGGCCTTCGCCCACTGCGCCACAGAGGTCGTCAATAAAAAGTTAAATAAAAAGAGTCCTCGCCTAAGCTTTTGTAATGCATACTAGTATTTTATAATGCATATGAATGATTGGCTCCTTAATTTACTACACTTTTCAGATCAATACAGCTGCAATACCAATTACGTAAGCAAGTACAGGTCATGGAGCATATTCAGTGCAGCTTTGATAAAAACAGTAAAGCGGCTTCGAACTTTCTTTCTTGATTTGCTCATAACAACTTAATTTTACGCGAATTCAATTTCGTCTTAAAGTGGTCACATAATACTTGGCCTGTTGGCCATATCGAACGCCGATTACGAGATATGTCATAATTATATAGAGCTTCCCGGAACTAGTATTTAAAGTCTTAACAAAGTAATTCCGCAACGAAAGTCAACATATTTTCCTGAAAAATAAGTTCAGTCCCTAAAAATTTACTTTCAGGAAAATTTATTGAAATTGTTGACACTTCCTTTTATCAGCTGTATTTTGGACTGTGTGCCAACTATAAGACTACTTTTTAATGAATAATAAATTTTAATGTCAAACTTGTTTTACTTCGGCAACCTCACCTAACACAGCTTATTTATTCGTTTTTTTATAGAAATTTGCTTTTATTCAATGACAAACATCCAATTTATAAAAGTTGTAGATAAAACAAGAGCAGAAGCCTAACAGTTGATTTAACATTATACCTACGAAAATTTACTTTCGTGTCATGAATCCACATTCCTAAGTTTTTTTAATCTGTATTAGCTCAAGAGTTTAGGGCAAAAATATACATACAAAGGCGAACCCAGCAGATTGTATCATTTATTTAATTTAAAAAAAACAGTATAAATTATAAGGTCTTAATAAGCGTAGTTACTAATACCTAATATGAAAGTTGCTAGTCTAATAAATATCAGTTTTACGAACCGCGTCACGCGCGTTTAAATGAGCTCAAAATCTATAATCATTTATTCTTGTTTCAGTGTTACCGTAAACAATAGAGACAAGATTTATGTTCTGCTTATCAAATTCGATGTAAAATGCATACATGGCTACTGAATTTGTGAATAATAAGCTGTCTGCTAACGTCATGTCCATTTCATGAATTCTAATAAATACAAATGTTTTATTTCAGAATCCTTATCTTCGTATACATTATATGAGTTTGAGACCTCCTTTATATAGATACCTGTGGTAATAACCTCTTACGTCAAATGCATATTACGAATATATGGGCTCCTGATCGCGGCTAATCTTATAACACTCGCCTAGGAATGGAACAACTTCCGTTGATATGTCAGGTTTCATCAGACCTTTTATTATAGGTACTAACTCGACTGTATCTGCACTAAAAGTGGGGTTATATTTGGACTCTATAGTATAATTAATAACTTTACCTGCAACAGCACTCGCCTCAGATCTCCAAAAGCTCTTCGTGAATGGAAAATACCAAGGTAAAGGCACTCCGTACAACCCTGGCCGTATCTTTTCAACATACATTGCGATCAGCATGTACAAAATGGTGTCCAGGACCAGCATCAAGACGACATGGCCTGGTTGGAACTGGTCGTGGTAAGATATCGGAGTGAAGAACTCATCCCATTGCAAACCTGTACAGAATATTTAACAATTTAAAAAACCGACTTCGCCTATGGTTTGCACATCGGAATAAGTATCAATACATTCTTAAGCAAAGTAATCAATTTTAAGTTTTTTGGAAAAGTCTTATCTGATTTAAGTTGAATAACAAAGAAACAAGTTTTTTTTTTTTTTGCAAAAAAATTATACTTATTACCAATTGCAGTGTCTCTTCGTGGCTTGTGGCGATAAAAGCTATTTAAGAATCACCGTATGTTTTTTTTGTGTGCATGATGGTATGTTACGCGATATCTTCGCCAATTGTAAACCGATTTTAATGATTCTTTTTTTTTAATGGTCAGGCTTAGGTATACATAGAATAAGGGTAAGGAATCATGGAAGGATGGTTTCATAAAAAAATATAAAAAAAACAGCCATGTTTTAAAAAATGGGTGATGAAATTGCTATTGGAATTTTTATCAATTTCCCGTTATATGAAGTTGGTTTTTTGACCTTTAATGTCTTATAAATTAAGTAAGTATAATTAAGTGGCTGGTCCGGGTTAGAATATGGTATTTTGTGCAGCTATAATGTATTTCCATCAGACAATGTTTAGCCACAGCTTAACCAGATCACTTTCCGATTTGTTTCCTGTATTCAAATCGAGAGGCGAATATAAAATATCTAAGTGCAAAAAAGGTATCTCATGTTCATCTTCTATCTTATTATTTTACAAACGACGTCACACATAGACTTTTAAAAACTTTAAAATGAGCTCAAAATCTAAAAACATTTATTCATGTATCAGTGTTATCGTAAACAAAAGAGACAAAATTTATTTTTTGCTTATCAAATTCCATGTAAAATGCATGGCTACTGAATTTGTGAATAATAAACTGTCTGCTAACGTCATGTTATTTACATGAAGACCAACATTTTTTTTTTTCAATTAGGTAACTTTCATTGGTAGTCTCATATAAATTTAAAGAAAAAAACCACACCTAGTGGTGTAAAAATAGGTGATGAAATTGCTTATTGGACTTTTTATCAATATCCCGTGAAGTCTGTTTATTGACATTTAGTTTTATAAATTATGTTTGTGTAATTAAGAGCCTGGTCTGTGTTAGAATATGGTATTTTCTGCAGCTAAGTATAATGTATTTTCATCAGACTCTGTTTAGCCAAAACTTAAACAGATCACTTTCCGATTTGTTTCCTGTATTCAAATCGAGAGGCGAATATTAAATAGCTAAGTACAAAAAGCGGTATCATGTTTTTGTTAACTTTTCTTGCGTCAACGATGGAGGTAAGTACCTACATAATGTAGGCACGCTTCAAGGTTGAGACGAACTCATGCACACAAGCAAGTTGAAGTGCAAGTTGGCAAGTAAAGCTCGTAGCCGACCACCACTGAGAGGTTCTCGATTGCCGACCACGAATCGGACCACAGTGTAGGAAGGTCCTACCCGAGAGACCGTTTATAATGATTCAAAGTCTATGCTGAGTTTATAACATGTCAAAACGAAGACCGTAGCGACAAGATTTCAGTACAAAAATTCTCGATTTTTTTTAACGCATATGTAACTCAGCACAGATTCTCTGATGGAAAGTTTTGATATGGTCGAGGATGTAGCACGCTTGTCTAGAAGGTATACCTATTTACTTGATGACGTAAGATGACATTTTAAAGGTTGCGGAAAGTCGGAGGATGGAGAAGGTTCGTCATGACAGGTTGTTTGGGGCAGGTTTGTGTACCTATTTGTATAGCCGGTGGAAGATCATGTTTATATTAACCTACCTCTGCCATTGCCTTCGCACCAAACGAGCATTTGAAACGCGAAGCCCACAGCAGTGTTGGAAATGATACTGAGTGCCAATTTAGTCGCTAAATTGATTTGCCCGTATAGCAGTTGCGTGAGACAGAAAATGGCATAGGAGGCAAACCAAATAAGACCCATGAAGGATGCGGCTGAATTTGCTGAAAATAATACAATTTCATTGGTGTTAGCAGTTAATTTTTACTTATAGTAGCAACCACCACAGATTCATCCCACCATTAAATTGCTCAGTTCTAGGATGGTTCTACTGTAGTTAATATAGAGACTGAAACTCTAGATAGAAAAACATATTCTTAGTACTTACCAATAATAATTAAATTAAACCTACGTTATAATGTACTCGTAGATAATGATAAAATAAATATGTGTAAAAACAAGGTACTAGTAATTAAATACCTAATTTGTGAACAAAATAAAATATAAGACATATTAGATAGGTAACCATAAGATTTAATGATGCGTTAGCATCCTAGTAGTCTGTGATTTAATGACTGATTAATTACGAAACATTTATAAGAAAAAAGTTGTCAGACAGAATTGTGTCCTTTTTTAATTTAAATCATCTTTTCTGAGCCAATAAAACATAGCACGTCTTCTTTCTTACCTCTGGAGAAAAAAACGCTGACCATAAATGAAAAGGCAAGCGACGATATTATGAAGAGAATCATAAAAAATAAAAGTATACTCCAAGGAGTAAACGTGAGTACCGAGAACCACTCTCCACTCGAAGTTTTGACGATTGGTATCTGAAATAATAAATATATTGAGGATAATGGTGATAAAAATAAACGGCATTCAAGTTAATTTTGTAAACATACCTTAAATAATATAACCATCAGAATTGCAGATACTAGGAGGAAAGAAAACTGTTTAATGTACCAAGCTATCCAATGCAACCACGTAGGTAGGCCCATTATAGCCATTGTTTCCTGAAAACAAATAATGTTTAAGAAGAGACGACCTCTGTGGCTCAGTGGACAAAGTCCCGCCTGAGACGCAGAAGGTTGCGGGTTCGATTCCCGCCGCGGGACAAATGTTTGTATCATCTGTAAATATTTGTCTCGGGTTTGGGTGTATTATATGTATTATAATATGTATGTGTTTACAAAAAAAAAGTATATAAGTAGTAGTATCAGTCATGTAGTTCCCACAATACAAGCTCTGCTTAGTTCGGGGCTAGATGATGCTGTGTGAAAAAGGTCTAGCATTATTTATTATTATTATTATTATAATATTAGAACCTAGGTTCATTTCGGCAGATCAGTCTAACCTCAGCTCAGACAGTTGGAATGTCTTTCAAAATTCAAATCTGGAATCGAGATTATAAATTCAGAACAAAAATGCATAAAATACTATATCGACAGACAAAAAAAAAAATGAAATTTTCAGATCTGTCTGACAGACTGATCCGGACGTGCGTTCTGAATCCGGATCAACGCGCGCCTTTTCACACATTTTATAGGAACGAGCACTTACAGACCGGAATTTGGATATACAGAATTTCCCCAGTACCCGCTGGGAACGAGACGAAAAGATGCGTTGTTACTCTATTCTATGAATTATCAAAGACGCGAGAGGCTTGCTGCTGCTGATTTATAGATAATTATATTCTGGTATTAAATTCAGAAAGACGTAAATAAATTCAGTTTTTTTCTAGCATGTTGACGGCTGAATATAACCCTGATAGTTATTGAAAATATATTCACGATAAACGTATGACTTTATATAGACCGTACCTTTAACTGTAATTCCTTTTCTTCAGTCACTACTCTGACTGTGTTTACAAAAGTATATGCAAATCCTATCATAATTATCATGGTGATAAATCTCTCCAGAGCTAATAGCAACGGATCCTCCCTAAAGGGGGGCTGTGGCAGTCTTTGCATGAGCACTCTCGTATCGACAGATCTTCCAGACTTCTGCTTGATAATACCTTGAGATATTCCATGCTGGATTGCGAGAAACATTTCCGAGGAGTAACCTTCAGGAGGAGACAGTTATGGTTGAATTAAATTATAAAACAAAAAATTAATCAAATATTTGATTCTTATAGTGAAAATCATTATTTAATCCGAGTGAAATATTGTTTTGATTATATTTTTCTGGTGTTACCGAGGTTTCATTAATAGTGAACACTTAGCGATAATACCACCCATATTTTTGGTGTGCAATAGAGAATATATCTATACATAGTTACCTGTACAGTATGTAACAAAACCCTCTCCGATCGAATAAAGGACTAACTGCTTCATACGTAACGTTTATACGTATATTAGCTTTATAAGATAAAGCTAATTTACGTATAAACGTAATTTTTCCTAATCAATTGTTTTATTTATGGAATTAAAATGATCGTGGTTTGGTATCATTTTAGAATATTTTTACGACTATACCACATACTTTACGTACGTAGTTCCCGTCTCACGGGAGGACCTCTAAACGGTCAACGAAACGTCAGCAGGAGAATAGTAAAGTACGTGTTATAGTCGTAACAATATTCTAAATTGATTTATTTTATAAATTATCATTTCATTGATTCTTAATCCGAGTGAAATATTGTTTTGATTATATTTTTCTGGTGTTACCGAGGTTTCATTAATAGTGAACACTTAGCGATAATACCACCCATATTTTTGGTGTGCAATAGAGAATATATCTATACATAGTTACCTGTACAGTATGTAACAAAACCCTCTCCGATCGAATAAAGGACTAACTGCTTCATACGTAACGTTTATACGTAAATTAGCTTTATAAGATAAAGCTAATTTACGTATAAACGTAATTTTTCCTAATCAATTGTTTTATTTATGGAATTAAAATGATCGTGGTTTGGTATCATTTTAGAATATTTTTACGACTATACCACATACTTTACGTACGTAGTTCCCGTCTCACGGGAGGACCTCTAAACGGTCAACGAAACGTCAGCAGGAGAATAGTAAAGTACGTGTTATAGTCGTAACAATATTCTAAATTGATTTATTTTATAAATTATCATTTCATTGATTCTTCTTTTTTGCAATCTCTCTGGTCAAAGCATTGACTCATGAGGGCTCATGAAAAAGCAGTGATCGTGGAAATCCGTGGTCCCCGCCTCCACGGTGGTCACACCCCTCTGGGTGTGACAGACGTGAGTGTGTATATTTATGTTGTTTATAAATTCCTGTAAATATTACCAGGTGTTTTCCCTCCAAACTTGTCATCTGGGTCCCTAGGCCCAGATTGTGGAAACAAAGGAAACAGTAAATTTGTTCTCCAGTTGGCCACTATGGGATGTTCAGCCATGGCGGTTCTCATAATGGCAGGAAACCTAAGCGTCACTACAATATCATCTGGCCATTCTGTAGCATCTGCAATACAATTTTAACTTTATACAGGGTGTAATCGTTAAGTGTGCACAGGCGATTATTCCGTAACTATTGCAGATATCAAAAAACTTTAAACTGATATCGAAAGTACTTTACCTAATGAGTAAAATGACATTAATAACTTTTTAAAAATAAAACGAGAAATATCCAAAAAAAATACATTAATCACTCTCATACATTTAGTATGAGATAGTAGAAAGGTTTTAGTTTCCTTATTTTAAGTGGAATAGTACCTACTCATTTTACCCTTGTCATTTTATAATTATGTACGATATGAAGGTATTAATGAATTTCAAGTAGATACACGTGTAGATTAATTATCTTACCACTTCAAATTTATAATAAACCTTGTTTCAATATTGTATTGATTTGAACTAGCTGAAAAGCAACATACTAAATAAAAACAAAAAGAAAGATACTCTTTGGTGTTCGTTCTAAATTCAAATTCTTTATCGCGGGTTCTCGTTCCCGCCAATTTATTGTATTTTTCAATTTGCGTTAATAATCGTGATTGTTGCATTTATTGATTGAAAAATGGCATATTCCAATACAGAAAAGAGGGACATGTTAAAAATGTACTACAAACATGATTGTAACAATAGGGCGGCCATTATCGCCTACAGAAGAGAGTACCCAGATAGAGAAGTTCCTTCTGGTACGTATTTACGTAAGTTGTATAACAATTTGATAAATTATGGATCTTTTAACAGAAAAAAAGGTTCGAGAACAAGAGCTCCGGAATTTGATAATGACTTAGATAACAATATTATTAACTACGTAGTAGATAATCCACAAGAATCAACGCGTTCAGTGGCCCGATCATTTCCAGTGTCCCACAATTATTTACACAAGTTATTAAAAAAACACAACTTCAAAGCATTTAAGATAAAACCTACTCAAACGCTGCACAATGATGATCCTGCTCGTCGGCTGGTCTATTGCAATTGGCTAGTCAATAATTATGTCAATGTAAGGTCAATTTTATGGACCGATGAAAGTAATGTTTCAAACTGCGGCATTTACAATAGAAAAAACTCGCATTATTGGTCAATTGACAATCCTCGCTTAACTACTGAAGTTAGAGCTCAGGTGCGATTCTCAATTAATGTGTGGTGTGGTATTCTTGGAGATCGGATCATTGGGCCATATTTTTACAGTGGAACCTTAAATGGACAGAGATATTTCTCCTTTGTACAAAACGATATGCCAAGTCTCTTAGAACCAATTCCAGACGATGAAAGAAGGTCGATAATTTTTCAACAAGATGGAGCACCTGCACATAATACAAATGTTGTAATTAATTTCTTACGAAACAATTATAATGGCTTAATAGCCAATAATAGTGCAACCCCTTGGCCTGCCAGATCCCCGGATCTCACGCCTTGTGATTTCTTCCTATGGGGATTTGTCAAAGACCACGTGTACGCTGAGAGAGTACACAGCCTAGAAGAGTTACAGAATCGTGTACGTCGTGCAATTGCTTTAATTACTCCGCAAATGTTAAGGAAAGTTCATTTAGAAACTGTAAATAGAGCTCGTCATTGTATTGCACAAGGAGGACGTCACTTCGAACATATGCTTTGAACACAAAATTTTGTACTTACTAAGAAATAAAATGTATGGGAGTGATTAAAGTAATTTTTTTGGATATTTCTCGTTTTATTTTTAAAAAGTTATTAATGTCATTTTACTCATTAGGTAAAGTACTTTCGATATCAGTTTAAAGTTTTTTGATATCTGCAATAGTTACGGAATAATCGCCTGTGCACACTTAACGATTACACTCTGTATAGTAGGTAAGTTACGTAAGTTATTTTTTTTTTCGCAAATAATTTTGTAAAATACTCATCGCGGCCGAAATAGCGTCTCGCTTCACTATTTACTTAACCTCACATAAGTATTAATTTATTCCTTTACTAACGCCAATTTTATAGTATGTTAAGTCACAACTAAAACCAGTTCAAGCGCATTGCAAATGAACTTCGTTTATGTTAATTTTGTTACGTTGTAAAAAAAAATACTCATCGCGGCTAAATCTCGTTTCGCTTCACTACTTAATCCCAAATAAGTATTAATTTATTTCAGTATTATAGCCTGTTAAGTCACAGAAACCAGTTGCAAATTAACTTCGTTATGTTGATTTCATTCATAAAATGGATATGAAGAGTGGATCAATTTTTACTTACTAGCAATACTATCATCAAACTGGATTCCCAGAAGCACGTCATTCATGGCATTGGGCTGTGTCAGGGATTTCTCCATTTCAATTGCATTCCGGAAGCCCTTTGGTTCTGGCACATTACCAAATAAGAATAGAAAGCCGAAATTCTCTTCAGCGATAATAGACATGGCGTTCTTTGCAATTTTTCTTGTAAGCGCATTATCCGGCGAGTATGCTAATGTACCAGCTTGTTCAGTAGAATCTCCCCCTCTGGACCAAACATTAAACTAATAAAGTAATGAAATAAGCAGTACCTACATATTCATAGCTGTTTAGGGAAAGGTACAGGTCAGGTGAAAAGGCGATATTAGGAAGATTCTTTTCTTAGCTCATATCGATTACCTAGATCTAGATAATATATTATATTAATATAATAGGTAGGTATCTAAGAATAGGTACTTACTCGTAATTAATAATAATAATGCTGGAATTTTTTTCACACAGTATCATCTAACCCCAAACTAAGCAGAGTTTGTAGTATGGGTACTACATTTTTTTGGTAATACAGTCATATTATACATAGAAAAACCCAGACCCGAGACAAATATTTACTGATGATGTAAACATTTGTCCCGCGGTGGGAAGCGAACTCGCAACATTCTGCGTCTCAGGCGGACTTTCGCCCACTGCGCCACAGAGGTCGTCAATTACAAAAAAGATTTAAAAATAAAATATTAGTAGTTTATCAGTCATGAAGTTCCCATAATACAAGCTCTGCTTAGTTTTGGGCTACATGATGCTGTGTGAAAAATGTCCAGCATTATTTATTATATATGGTATTTTTAGGTAGACACTTACATATTCATTCCACTTATATTTAAATATGTTGGAGAAAAACTGGCATAAACAATATCTGGATGTGTTTTTGGGTCCACTAGACATCTTGTAAAAATCAGTAACAGGGAGAATAGTACTGGTGATGCGATTTCAAATATTGTTTGCCATTTGTGCCTCCTTTGCAAGAGAAAGTTCTTCCAAATCAACAGTCGTAGCTTTCTCGAAGCGGACATTATTTTGAATGATTCACATCTACAAATAAACAATAACAGTAGGTACATTTTATTTATAAAAGAAATGAAGCACGGTCTGCGACAAAAAATTGGCAGATAGGTACTTTTATCAGAAACAGAGATTAGATATTAATTCAAACAAGCATTTTATTACATAAATAAACAGCGTTAATGAAATTCTGATTTTTATATTCGTTTAGTATTTTTTAATAAACAAGTAGAATCAAATAAAAAAATAAACAGGTAGGTACCTACCTAAATAAATAAAAGAAGTATTCCTAAACAAAAATAAACTTACCTACCAATCGCAAACAAAAATGACCACGTAATTAGATTAGAAAAAATACACTGCGCGAGTTTAAGGACACCGACGTCAATACAATGGTCACTACACCGAACTGTGCACTTAACCGAGGACTAATTATATTATTTTTATTCTTCTGCCGTCAGTACACTTGCACCGACTCGATGAGGACACTTGCACTCACTCACACACATCTGAAAACATCTGGTACTGACATTATAGGGTTTGACGTGACGTGCCCGATAATCGCACAGCCCAGTGAACGAATGAACGTCGGTTGCCACGGTGCGCGGTGTTACTATGATCTCCCCAATTTATTAGGTTATTCCTGTTGTCCCCCGATTTTCGGCTCCATCGGAGGACAACGGGAATTTATATTATGTCACCCGATTCATATTTAGAGTACGCACACTTTAATAATTGCTACAACGGGATAACTAGCTAGAAAAATCATATGAATAAAGATGTATTACATACTATTAGGTTTTGTAATACTCTGAAACGATTTGTTTGTTGTTTACTTGAGATGAATAATTCTAGTGATTTAGAATAATAATATGCTGGTTTGTTGTCCTTAAGACCTACAATTATTATTGTTATTAATTGGAAATGTAGGTTAAGTGTTGAACTAACACGTAACTTGGCGTAAATAATGTGACTTTTATCTACTGGCAACTCTGATCAAGGAATAATTGCTATATCATGTTTTTGAACCGTATTCAATTGATATTAGGTCGAATATGGTACAGCACTATAAGTTTCACAATCACAACTATAAGCAAACTCTGAACCAATCATGGGAGTAGGTTCTTTTTTCAGTCCACGGTCCAGTTCAAACAATTTATATGTAACATTCATTACCTCAGCATACATAGGACGGAAGAAGTAATGTGAATACAGGAGTAAAAAAAGGAAAATGTAATGTGAATAGGAATTCACATTACATTTTCCTTTTTTTTATAAGTACCTACTATTTTATATTGTGTTTTATTAGATAAACCACAGCTAAACCATTCCATAATAAGATTGGTCTTGGTTGTTTAGCCGCCGCAATTATATCCCATCCATAACCTACTCACCCAAAACTACCTACTTCATGTAAATATATATAAGAAGACTTATATTAGGATTAGTTTAGATAATACGCGAGTTTGTAGCTCCTACATACATGATTTGAATGCAATGAGCGAGTAGGTATTGTACCGTTTTAGTTGAATCGAATCAATTTAAACAATGGACTTTGTACTTTAGCTGAGTTCAATCTGAAAATCGTAGATCTATCACGGTCCTAGAGACCTATAGTCATATTTAGAGAAACTATTGCATGGACTATTATTTAAAGGCAGAAAAATATACTCGTAGTTCGCTATCATAATTATAATTATTATCATGATGTAGTATCTAAATATTATCTTAACCATTTAGTTTAGGTCAAGAAGAGCACACTCAGGTAGGTATAAAAACTAGAGAACTAGAGCTGAAGGGTCTTTAGGAAATTGAAACTTAATAAATATTGAATTCATTTTATTTCTTAGTCACGATCAACATTATCAAACCATTCTTATATTATACATTTATAAAAACTCGCATAATTAAACGTTTTTTGCAAAGATCAAAGTTTGGTATAGAAAATAACTGTTAAGTGAAATCTGCCGCTCTTATACATAAAACATATTAAATAAATATTTTGTGAGCATTACTGGGTTGGAGATTCTACTAATACTTTAAGAACTAGGTAACTATTCCCGAAAATAAATAAATTATGATAAAATCACATAAAAGTATTAACTTGCATTGTGCAAGTAGTTCTAAAAATATAATACAATTCGTTATCATAAAAGATTCGGTTTATTTTCTATTTTTTGTAGGAATACAATTATGTCAAATAAATAAGATGGTAAAATAATCCTTAATATCACAAATTTCAGAGCCACAGTTAACTTTAATGATTTATGATTAGGTAAAATAAGCAAACTTATTCAATATTATAATTTGTAAATCATATCACATATTTCATAGGGTTGCATTATAATAAAATATAGAATATTTCTTGTTTTTCATTCATATTAATAGTAGTAGGTAGAGTATTCTAATGAGAAAAAAATATTAAGAAATGTAATTTCGTCTTACCGTGAAGACCACGATGTAATGTTAATTTAGAAACTTACCTTGTTTTACTAAGAGATAGAGATCATAATCGAACAAAAATAGTAATAATGGCAAGGAAATGAATTCATTTATATCAATTCGAATATAATTATATTTAATAATAAATATAAAAACGTCAAGTCATTAAGTCGTTAAAAAATATATACTGCGGTAATACGAAAATACATAATATTGCTTAAACGCAGTATAAGTACTAAATAATAATAGTGAAGGTAAGTATTTTTTTTATTGGTTTTATGTACAACAAACAAACTACCTGTTGTTATTTCCAACGTGAATTCCTGATTTCATTATAATATTATCTTATTAAATAAGTTCGTTGTTGTACTACTTTCCACGTTTTACAGAACAGCCTTATTCATAAACCCAAAATAGCTTCGGTATAGCGCCAATTTACACAAAAGATAGGGAGAACATTATAGTTTTACAACGTTTTGTCAGTTTTCTCTGGTATCTGGTACAATAATATTATAATATAGAAAATATAAATGAAAAGTGGCATTATTATGCCTTTAGGACAAAATAAGCATCGTTTAAATAATTATAAAAAGTAAGAGTTAAGTACAATTTTCATTAAAATAAGTACTTTTGCAAAACAAATAAGTACAGGGAGTAATTATAGAATTGCTGACACAAGAACGCGAGTGGTGTTATTTAAGTTTTACCGAGTACAACTGAAACTTAGTCAAGTATTTTATTACTTTGACTTTTGGTGAACTTAAATCTTATTTCATTTAGTTCCGTAGTATTCGTTCAACTCATCAGTTTTAAGACTAGTTATGACGGATATTATTTCTTGTTGTTGAGTTGCAGAGTTTTAGAGATATCTATATAGAGTGTCCCAGAAAACCAATGTGATCCCGGAAGAGAGTGATTTGTCCCATTAAACTATACCAGCTTAAAAACTGCACTCGACATTTTTTAAGAACATACATTTTAAATTGTTAAATCAAATATTTTTGGTCATTTTGTAACGTTAATGTAAAAAAAACACCAGGTATTATTGCTTTTTAACCACCAATAGCCGAATTTTAAAAGTACATATCTCTGGGACGCTCTGTATAATCCTAATCACATCTAAACTATAAAAAATAAACAATTAAAATCTTAATATGATAGTGTTCACTTTTGTGCTGCGGTAGTTTATTGTTTAGAAGGTTGTTCGACTGTAATGTAAATGTAGTAACGAATGCACGTTAGTCAACTAATGCAATATCTCAAGTTTCTAACGACATCTAATTGATTGCGTTTTTTTGCAATGACCTTTGTCCGGGCTAACATGCGCGCCTTGCATGACAGAACTCGCATAATGATACAAGGATAAACTAGCTAATACATCTATGTAGATTCGAGAAAATTTACCAAAATATATACTAATAAGTAGTGTCAAAACTAGATAGAACTTGATTATTTTTTATTCAATTTCGTTTCATCGAATTTCTTGACATAATTATCTCGTGTCCGCTCGAGACAATACCACAACAAAGATATGTCACGGCGCGCGTAGCCTAGATTTTTGAAAACTCAATAAGTAACCTCTTGGGATTCTCCAAGCTTAAACTAACGAATTTGTTTGATCGAAGTACACATTGCACTAATATTAGACTTTTCGAATGAAATGCATATAGTATTATAATATCTGTGCCTAAGGCATGAGTTGAATACGTTATAAGTAATAAGTACTATCATAGGTACTATGTAGGTACGTTTTTGGTCATTAGGATTACTAAAGCTACATTTACAATCATAACTTTGACCTATTTTATACTTGTTTTTAGAATGAACCATACGATGTGGTCAAATAACTATCAATCGACTTTCGTTACACATATATTCTTGACGGAATAACAAAAATGGCACTATTACATATTTTTAGAGCGATTCACTAACTTTCAGTCTTAGAATGAAAGCGCACAGAGGCGTAGCAAAATGCTCGTAAGTACAATAAGTTATGTCGAAACAACATTATTATAAAGTTTATAATCTCGTAAAGTCACTGTCAAAAACTTTAGTTACAACGACAACAGAATAATCAACTATAAAACTTACAAACTCGTAGATTAGAGATTCAATTAGAACAAACTTATTTCCCATACGATTTATAAATGTGGTTGAGAACTCGATTTTCCATATTAAGGACTATCAATTATTTATTTTATGACGCCCAGAGTGTCTAGACAAATACCACTTTCTGTTGGCGTTAAGGCGTGGAAATGACATTAGGAAATGTCACGTGACTGATGGCAATATTTACCTTAACAAATTTGCGCTAGCGTGAAAAGAAAACTAAGCGTGAGGTATTTGTCTAGACACCCAGAGCAGACAGAACACTTAATTATGGCGCAATTCACCAGCTTCATAATACCATACCTTATGCAGTATATTATAATTTATCTGAACATCTATTAGATCGATATTTCCAATAATTTATAAACATTATACATTAATACTACAATATGTATCGAACATATATTTACTAGTTTTACCGCTAACAATAAAATATAATTATTATTATAGTTTGTGAAACTGTTCGAGATGTTGCTCACAATAATACTTGCACCAAAAACCTAACTCTATTTGCATATAATTTTTGTCTTAATTTATTGAATTCTGAAACGTGTTCTCTGTTTTCTGCCAATGTCAATTCATTATAAAGTTCAACCGTAAAACAAACTAAACGTCATTTAATATAATGAGAAACGTTACTGAGATTTACGACCAATACTAATCGTCACAACTTACGACGCAGAGGTAATTAAACATACAAAACAAAGCTTACTATATAGTCAAGTCCGAGTTGATTCTCAATTCGACTTTGAGATTATGATTGTCTTCTTTAATCAAAATCAGTTTTTATTCATCGGAATCACGAGTAATTTCGAAAATCGGTTATTTGAATCGTCCGTCTTTTAAAATAAGTGATTTTAATTAATTCATACATAAGATCACGTAACTGATCCAGCCCACTTTGAGATTCACGTTCATATCAGATCCATTTCTTGTTTTTTAGATCATGTTTGAGAGAATATTATTAATCTATTAGGATTTTCTAATAGTTAAATTATGATTTTAGATACTATTCATAAATAGTGAATTTACATTACTTTAATCAAGGACTGGACAAAATATAATTGGTTATGACCGCCCATTGTACTTTTAGCTAAGTTTTAGATTTTTTTATATTTTGTTTTATCAGGGATCATCATAATCAGGTGGCTATGATATTTTCAATTCATGTTTATATCTCAGACAGGGTATTTTAATTCGAGAATACACGTTATAGTATAACACCTCTGAGATTATTTACAAAGTATATAAACACTGTCCAGATTTAAAATAAGTATGTAACTAGGCACCTTATTCCTGTTTGGCGTGTATCCGGGTGAACCTGAGGAAGACCTGTTCGAGCGTGGTCTGCGAGACGGCGTAGTCCTCTATCGGGTAGAGCGCGCGCGCAGCCTCCATCACGTGGAACACGCGCCACCACGGCAGCTCAGCGTCCTTCAGGTAGTATGTTATGATGCCCAGATAACTTTCACTGCGAGATAAAGGTTTACAGTTTTGAATGAATGGTTCCACGCGCTGTGTGTACGCAATGGCACGCGTATTCAGTACAAATAATGACTCCTATGATCACTTGATTCTGGGCTATGTCCAACAGTTACTTGATTACACAATTTAAAAGTACTCACATCATCTTCGCGTCGTTGAGATTTTCCATGATGTAATGGTTGATATTTGACAATTGCTCGTCTCTGTCCGGTCCAGATTTACACTTCACAATGAGGGTGTAACCTGTTGAAGAAAATATGTCATATTTTTTTTGAATAAACGCAACATACACTTTCTTAGTCCTTGACTCTACACTACATATGATCCCTGTATCGTGGGTATCAGGAACTTTTATTACCGTAGTATCACAACACACAGACCCGGAACAAATATCAAAATATATATTTGGATGTAAGTATATATTTAAGTATGAATTATTTTTAGTTTTATGTATGTAGTTTACTTCTATTTTAAGTAGCAAGTTATTTTATTTAATAATGTTGTCTCTTATTTTGGTAATCAGCCAAACGCACTACCGCTCCACTCTTTATTACACAAAGGTTAGCTAGAAGAAAATGCTAATAAGCATTAAGTTCGCCTATGTACTTGTTTTTATCTTGGGCAATAAAGCATTTTCTATCTATCTAAATATCTGAAGGACAAGCAAACATTTGTCCCGCCGCACTGGTCAACGATCTTGTAAGGTTACCTTGTGAGAATTTATTCTTGAGATGCTGCAAGGGTCCGAGGCAGTGCAGCCGTCCGCTGACCATGACGGTGAGTCGAGAGCAGAGCGCCTCGCACTCCTCCATGCTGTGCGAGGTCAGCAGCACGCTGCGACCGCCGCGCGCCGCCGCGCTGATCGACGACCACACCAGCCGCTTCGACGCCGGATCCATGCCCGTCGTAGGCTCATCCAGAAACACCAGAGAGGAATCTCCGAGCAGGGCAATGGCCGTGCTGATTTTACGTTTCGTCCCACCGCTGCATTGTTGCACCTGCTTATTTATAGTGGTCACTAAATGTGCTGATATAGTCCTACTAATAATACAAAATGTGAATATTTGGATGCATAGAACCTTTGAGCCTTTCTGGCGCAGTGGGCGAAAGCCCGCCTGAGACGGCAAATTGACAAATTTGTTTGCATCTGCAAATATTTGTCTCGGGATCTGGGTGTTTTCTATGTATAATATGTATGTATTTACAAAAAAAAGTATATAAGTCATGTCCAGCTTTATTATTATTATTATTATAGAATCTTTATAACATCTGAACGGTTTAAAATGAAATTTGGAATAGTTCGTGACCTTATTCTTGGATCACAAAGGGTACCCTTTTACCCGGTTTTCACGGTTATAAAGCCGTGTGCAGAGGCTAATGTTATTATATACATATACATATTTATATAGCATCCTCATTACCTTTCCTCGCAAGGAGCTGTTAAAATATTTTACAATTTTGAGTCAAAAATAAGGCATTGGTTTCATTGACGAGTTTGTCGTACCTTTTTGTCGAAGTGCTTTGTGAATCCCAGTTCGTTGGCAAGTTGCATTGATCTGGCTGCGCCTATCCGATTGGGAATGCCGCGTAGTAGGCAGAATATGCGTAACGTTTCGCGCGCTGTCAAGTTGTCGAAGAGAGCGTCAAACTGCGGACAGTAACCTGTGGACGATGACATTTGTGAGCTGTAGCACGGCATGGAGCCTCTAAGGTAATTGTTAAAATACGGTTAATACGTGGTCCCTTAGACAACAACCACTTTCTGCGGGCGTAAACGCCTGCGGAAAGATTGAATTGTATGGAAATGACATAAGCTTTTGACATGTCACGTGACTGCTGCCAATTTTTTCCTTGACAAATTTGCGTTAGCGTTAGGTATTGGTCTCTCTGGTCGTCTTTAAGAGGTACTTAACAGTTTCACAGGTTTTTTATCTCGGAGTCAAGTTGAATCGATTTGTATGACATGAAATCAATTATTAGATAGGTTTTATTGGCACAAGTCACTAGGAGCGCTGCAAAAGACGATGTAAAACACACCGTAGTTTTAACATTTCGTAAAAAAACACTAAATTATTCTTCTTTAAACAAAACGGTTGTCTTGGTGCTCATATACTGAGCGCACAGCTTACCAATGTGACGGTAGACATCTTGAACCCGCGTCTTGAGCGACAGTCCGTGCACGAAGGCGTCTCCGCTGCTGATGCGCGCGTCGCCCGTCAGCATGCGGAACGTGCTGGTTTTGCCGGCGCCGTTGATGCCGAGCAGACCAAAACACTCGCCGCGTTCCACTCCTGAAGAACATACCGTTAATCAGATTCACAATACGTATGTATACCTACATGTATACCTACTATCACGAGAAGCCGGTACTTCACAAAAAAAATGTAGTGAATACAAATAATAAAGGCAGAGGAAACGTTTATGTGGCTTCGTGGAGACTTGAGTCTAGGGTAGTGATCTCTATCATAGAAGCAGATTATTACCGAATGTAAGACGGTTGACAGCAAGCAAATCGCCGTAGAACTTGGACAGGTCCCTGCACACGAGGCTCCGCTGCGCCACATCAGTTCGCGTCATTGCTTTGATCCTCGCGCGCTCCTCGCGCACGTCCGTGTCCTCGCCATCCAGCGGTTCCGGTATATGACGCGAGCTTGATGAGTAAAACACCTGAACAACCGTAAAACATTTCAATATCAAGTGATTCAGTCAGTGACGCAATGATTTTACACATTCATTTTACAATCAAAGTTCGATAGGTACTTAATTGCGGTGTAGACTGGAAGAAACCCAGTTCCAAAATCTGATTTTTCTCTGTGCCGTGGGTATCAGGAATTGCGTATACCACAACATCCTGACCCGGGACAAATATCTGCAGAACATGCAAACATTTGTCACGCACCTCCCCCGCAGCCGGTTACTCTCCCACAGCCGGCTACTCCCCCGCAGTGACATTGTGGTAGTCAAGCATTACTTATCTCTAAACGTTATTTGTAAACATCTCTTGCCAGATTATGTGCCTGATCAACACGTTTCTAGACAATACAAGACAAATAAATGCCAATTCCTGAGTGAGAACTGTGCAAAAACAACCAATTTACAGAGGTAGTACAGAAATACATAAAACAAAACAAACACGCTCACAACTGTATTCCCCATGATGGACATCCTCAGATACATACTAAGAGCGTAGATCTTTGACGATACCAAGTAGGGGGTAGTCAGAGGCACGCCCTTATATTACATTTGTGTATGCATTTACAATAAAAAGGTATATGAGTAGTATATCTGTCATTTAGTTCCCATAATACAAGCTCTGCTTAGTTTGGGACTAGATGATGCTGTGTGAAAAATGTCCAGCATTTTTTTTATTTGGCATATGGCCGCGTTCTGCAAGTAGTTAGCATTCCACGTGAGAGTATACACGCATCGCCTCTCAATAAGTAAATGTATATAAATTATATTTTGGCCACTAACTTTATTCAAAAGCTCGTACTCTTTGATGAGGAGCAGCGTGAACGCCGTCACTCCTACGATTGACATCATGAACAAGTATCTTCCGATTCCTGGCTCATTCCATTTCAGGAACGGATCGTCTTCGACTGAAACCAACGAAGCAGGGTTAGCTAAACACCGGACATGGATTAGGAAGACCTTCGGCGATTGTTTATCGTCATTCTCATCTGTCCCTCACAAATAAATATATTGATATCGCGGTCGCAAATCGGCGGCCATCACCCACGTGGGATAAAAAATGCGTGACCGAAATTCTTTCTACTCCGCGTCCGGACTTCAGGGAATATAGTCTTTCATTAGCAGCGATTATGTGTGACATTTTATAAAGCTAAACCCTTTTTGGCAGCACATTGTTGCCGTCCTTTTATAATAAACTGAAGTAAAGGGATGTGCATCATATCATACAGGTTTTAAATATAATTATAAAATATACTCAATATTATTAGTTACATTTTAAGTGCGCCAATGTAAACCTTTTTTTTAAATAAAGATTCTGTATTATTATTATTATTAATAATAATAATACTGTTTTTTATTTATCTTTAGTTAAGATTTAGGAAATGCAACACAGAATTGCTTACTAAACTACAAATAGCTGGCTAGGTATTTATTTGAGTAAGCATGTACAGAGTACAATTATGCAATTCAAGTATATATTTTAATTATAATCTGGATATTTTTATTTATATGAACAAACATGATAAATCTGAGCTACGAAATAAATACAAATACGTGCAGTGAAAACTACATTCTACAACTGATTTCTATAGATATGACTAACTTACAACGTTCTACAGCTGATTTCTATAGATAAGACTAACTTACAACGTTCTACAGCTGATTTCTATAGATAAGACTCACTTACTACATTCTACAGCTGATTTCTATAGATAACACTCACTGATAAGACTCACTTACTACAACACACGGTTAGGTTGAGTTTCTCGCATATTGTATGTCGCGTGCAGTTGTCTATGCTCAGTTGGTGGCAGAGTCCATCGCACGCCAGTAGAGAGAAAGATGATACGCTCATGTCCCTACAAAATAACAAAATAAATCAGGTTATCCATTACTAAACAAATAAAAACATGCTCTGTACGACTGTCTTTCCCATGATGGGCATTCTCAGATCCACATACATCAAGTAGTTAGACAAATATTATATTTACTATTTATAAATATTATATGTGATATTGTTTTTGAAAATAAAGTTCATAACTTTATAGTTGTCTCTGACTATAACTATAACTTTGTATTTGGCACATGTTCATCCCCACATTATGCAAACCCATCTCCGGAACACTATCAAAGGGGGCACATGTCTTCAGAGTTTTGATTCATCCATCACCATTTTCCATCAAACCCACAATAGTAGGGACTTGGCGACATATTGACGAGCGAAGATAATCAGAAACTTTGACCGGGGGCCTAACCATCTTATTGCGATGCAATGACGCAAATGTGTAAAATCCCGCTTTGCTATTGAGGACGCTATGTCGTTGTAATAGCGTCCTCAGTCGCAAAGTCATCTTATTGCTCTTTAACATATGCAATGATTTCAAATCCCGCTTTGCGATTGAGGACTTGACATGTTTGCCTCAATGAATAGTTAGGCCTCTATGTAAATAGCAGAAGTTAATAAACTTAACATAACTTTAAGAACGATTCCGAGTGTGTTTTTATTACCCTCATAACATTTAAGCTTTTTGTTTAGTTAGATTAATTGATCCGGGTCTATGACCGTAAACTGAGAACTCGGTCGTGACATTGAAATTATCAAAACGATGGCTCATGTTTCTACGACTAATCAACTAGTTCTCAAGTGTCCTTCACAGTTATTTGTTTTTTATAGACCCGTTTCTGTATTGGAATGGTAGTTTACCAGTTCTCAAGTGTCCTTCACAGTTATTTGTTTTTTATAGACCCGTTTCTGTATTGGAAGGGTAGTTTACCAGCTACAAGTAAACCGCTTAACTCAGACCACTCCCTGTGTCGTTAACAGGGGCACGGGATGTGATGTGATGTACGGAGGATCGCGCAGGGAACGGGCTACGGCGCGTTTTTGCTATCCCACATGGTTCGCAAAAACAGCAGGATGAAAAAACTAAAAAAACCCCGCACCGCAGTATTTTTTTTCATTTCTAATAGACTTAAATTATACTAAAAATAATTATCTAAAAAAAACAATTATTATTATCAATCTATTAGTAGTTTAGTAAGTTTGGTCTTAATAGTCTGGTAAATAGGTGGTCCTAATAGTGGTCTACCTAGTCTATAGTGAGCAGATATTCACCTAAAACTTCTGCTTATACAGTAGATAGGAAGTGGTGAGAATATCCAATCGAACAGGTGTGCATAGAACGGGCTGCCTACTTGCGGCAGACGCAACACTTCGGTTATAAGGAACGGCATGCAACCTGCGGAACAAACGAAAACGATTCTTAAGGCTTTATGGGATGTATATTATATTATATATTACGGAATCCGCGACGTACATAAATGTGCTAAGTGCGGGTCGATAAAACGAACCACCTCGAATCGAACGATCTTACTCAGAAAGATTTTCTCTGCATTCGACCCGAAAAGACAACATGCCAGACAAGGCAGGGACTGCGATTTAAAAAGAGTTTTTAGCTGTGTCTAGTAGATAGATGGAAAGGGCTGCTTGTTTTGGATTATAAACTCACCAGTAAATATGTTCATGAAGCACATTTTCGAGAATCCGGTAGCCGCCGCTTCGAAATAGAACGACGCTAGATAATGTACCGGTATTATCGCCAGCGAAAACACCATCAAAACTAGAAGTACTCTGCCTAAAAAAGAGAAAACAAAAAGATTCAGTTTATTTCATAGCAAATAATTGAAATCCAGACATCAGCAGCGCGGCGGCCAAGAAGCCGTCTGAGACGCACGGGTTAAATTCCCGCTGGTTTGCATGTTCTGCAGATATTAATTCGGGTCTGGGTGATACCCACTATACAGGGAATCTTAGTGTGGCGTCAAGACTATGTATCTGAATGTTGGGCGTTTATTTATAAAAAAAAATGTTAGTCGTAGGTTGATGTTTATCACCTATTTCTTCCGGGGTAGATAAGGAGCTCTCCTGAAAGCACGCCAGTGTGATAACAATGCAGAGGTAGACTAGGAACATCCACAGCCAGTCCCAAACGAGCGCCGTCACCCACATCACCGCGGGCCGAACGCCCGACACGCGTTGTAAGAGCTTCGCACCACTTATGCGTTCCTGGTAACATTATACATTTTTACAAATATAACAATACATGTTATGTGTACGTAGGTCTTTTTAAAATTAACTGACTAATATTGGTCAAATCTCATAGTAAGTACTTGAGTTGTGCATATGATCGATTGCAATGCCCCCTCAGAAACTCAGCAAACAAACGCAGTGCAAAACATTTAATTTATCTGGTAGTAGATAACTGACTAAGCTTACCTTGATGACGAATAAAACGAGAAAGGATGTGACGAACGCCATGCAAAATCCAATGTTAAATGCAAATTGGAAACCCATGCTACTGCCGGTTGCCATAACTTTTACCTGCGTACAGAAACATAAAAATAAATGATAATTACAGGAATATAATGAGGAAACCCGTAAAAGATATAGAAATAGCCACCGAATAAATACATACATATTATACATAGAAAACACCCAGATCCCGAGGCGGGAATCGAACCCGCAACCTTCTGCGTCTCAGGCGGGCCTTCACCCACTGCGCCACAGAGGTCGTCTTGACCCCACAAAAAGATTCCCTGTATCGTGGGGTGGGTATGGGAAACTAAGAGTACCATGACACCACACGACCCAGATCCATTCATAGCTCTTTAGAATTAGTATGTTGAAGTGGGCAAGCAATATAGCTGGCAGAACCGAAAACCGCAGGGGAGGAAAGGTCCTCGAATGGCGACCACGAACCGGAAGTTGCAGTGTAGGAAAGCAGATGGACGGATGAAATCTCAAAGATTACGGGAAGTAGGTGGATGGAGTTGGCCCCGGATCGATCGTCATGGCACTCTTTGGGGGAGTGGACTTATTGATGATACTCTTTAATTAAGACCAAAAATGTCTATTCTTTTGGCCATAATCTTATCTAAGTAAGTGATGATATGGCCGACGATGGAGCATGAATTTCTAGAAGATACCTATTCAATCTTTACCTTGAAGAGACCCAGATTGTATTTTGCAGGAAAGACAGACGATGGTAGAGTGTTCCGCTCTAACAATAGAAGAATAACTAAATTTTTTAGACTGACTATGTAGTTTGATTTCCTTACCAAGTTCTCAATTGAGTAAGGTAGGGGATGATTGACAATCGTCAATGAACTACCGGGTGAGAGAGCGCGCAACATCGCGTTGTTCACGAGTGCGAGCGAGATAGCAGAGTCGTGGTATCCGTAGTTACTGAACCAAGCCGTTATATTGTTGCGACCGAATGTAGCTCCTGCTAACGTTTCATATCGTATTCGGGGAAGATCCGCTTGGCTCTGAAAAAAAAAAGAATTAACGTGATCTCTATTTGCAAGGATGTATTAATACAATAACGAGGTAAAACTTGTTAGTGTTTGTTTGTTTGTTGGGGTAATCTCTGGAGCTGAACCGATTCCAAAAATATTTAACAAATAGAAAGCTATACACTACCTCGATATTAACATAGGCCAGGCTAAATGTTCAGTTCAAATCTCAATATTATTGTTAATCAAGCTTATTTTTAGTAATACGCGGATTTTTTTATGCGTGCGTATACCTAATGATTACTTGAAACCAATGCACTACAGAAATATTAATATAAAAAAGATTATGATACACGTCCTATCTTTTATGTTTAAGTTATAAAAAAATTTAATAATAATTGTTAAAAATAAGATAACGTGGAAAAAGTCGCGGGACATTTCACAAAAAAAAAGTGTTTTATAAATACTCACCAGTTTCAAATAGAATTTCCCCAAATCCATTGTTCCAATATCCGTTAATGTCATTCCAGGGTAAGTAGAACTTTTGAAGTAATCTTTATAAGCCATCATGCTTTTAGCTTCTAAACTGCCGTCGGTGAAATTAGGACTTTGTGATAAAATAGTTTGGGTCGTCCTAAACCCACTTTCTAATGATAATGCTAGGGGCGGAAGTTGAGATAAGAACTTCCAAGATCTCGATATTATCACAGATATAGTAATGTTGATCACAGGGGTCACGAATTGTATAAATGCAATTAACTTATTTCTCATACTATTGTATGCTAGCTTCAGGAACATGGCTTTTATATGGTTCTTAAGTAGTTTCAGTCCTCTGACTTTCTCTATGTTCTCTGGCTCGACTGAAATTAAACAAAATACTTGTTACTTATTGAATGACATGACTGACTCAAATCAACACTAACCGATGGCACAGCTTTCTAATTGTTGGTTATAGGGCATGCTAACGATGTTTTCTATCACCGTTTGAGCGCGTGTAATTGCGCACATACATTTTTCACGTGAATTACTTTTCCTTTCTGAATACAAATTGAGATTGACACTTTGTACGTGCAACAACGAAAAGCGATGTTTAATGTACCTTGTAAGTATGTACGCAATCTTACATACACGCTCAAAGTTATTGCGTAGGTCTGTACAAATGTGTACACAGGGTGCTCCAAATGAGATGGTCCAAAATTTATATATGGCGAAGGACCTTCTAACCGAATCGTCCCCATATGACCCCTCTACTTTAGAATAATGGCTAATTTTTATCGATGAAAATGATCATCCTGTACAATCGACACCATGTATACAAGATATATACAATACTTAGACATATTAATGTTCTAAGTAAGCATCTTGACTACAATAAGAGCCTTACTTATAAAGATTATTAATCAGTCGATTAAATAAAAACTGCTTTGTCTCTTTCTGATATGAATCATTTCAGATTCAACAAAAGAAAACAAAAAACTCTTTTGCTAAAGAAATGTTTGAGAAAATGTTCTGATAATGTACCTGCGTTATTTGAGTTGCCCTCTATAGGGACTACAGCTGCATCTTTATAGGGACGAACGTTGTGGTCGTTTTCTTTAGCAGATGTTATATTTTCCGAATTGTCTTCTGCGCCCGCCCTGAAAGAGATAAAGCTTCATAAGCTGAACAGCATTTGCCTGCGGCAACGCTTGCTACCTCAGTATTTAAACTAAAACCTTCCTTGATCTTCTTCTTAGTCGTGTCACTGGCTCTTTTTGGTCACCCCGCATTAGTGGTCTAACCAGGCTGAGGTATGGTGACCCTGAAAAAGGCTTCGTGACCGATGGTGAAAGAACCAGCGTGATGAAAGGATTAAGTGAGAATCGTAAAGGCCTTTATCAAGGTAACCGCGTAGCGCCATCTAGGTCCCGCGAGAAACAACGCGTCAGTTTCACGCATATTCTAGAACGCGTTCTATCTTTTTCCAACACATGTAGTCGCTTACTTGCATAATAGTACTGCTATTATCGAATAGCAGTGTTTTCTATGTATACTAGTATCGACTAGATGTCAATAACACGCTCCAATCCTTTTGATGATCTCTACGGCGGATTCGAATCCCGCCGCGGGACAAATGTTTGTATGATCTGCAAATATTTGTCTCGAGGTCTGGGTGATTTCATGTATAATATGCACATATTTACGAAAAAATATATATAAGTAGTATGTCAGTCATGTAGTTCCTAAGCTACATACTAACAAGCTCGGCTCAGTTTGGGGCTAGATGATTCTGTGTGAAAAATGACCAGCATTATTATTATTATTATTACATTATGCTCTAGAGTAGTAGACTAACTTACTTCATAAATACTTCTTCGAGGCTCGTGATAGAGAGTCCATAGCTGGCGACATGTAGACTTTCTCTCTTTTGTTCAAACTCTCTCAGCATCTCCGGAAATTTACTAACATTGTCATTTGGTAGGATATACGTAAGTTCTGAGCCTGAAACCAAAATGTAAATACGGACTCAAATAAAAATGTAGAAAAAAAATACTACTTACTCGTAGTTTGGTGTAACTAATGCTCACTAACTATAAGAACGAAACGAGGAAATCTGTAAAAGAACTAAAGCCATAACTAACATAGCTAGTTATAGAAGTGGGCAGCAGGACGCATTATTGACCGTCATAACGTAGCTGTGTGGGGGTGCCTTTATGAACTTAATTATAAGACTGGTATTTCATCTTCATCATACGACCTCAGTGACGCAGTGGGCGAAGGCCCGGCTGAGACGCAGAAGGTTGCGGGTTCCATTGTCGCCGCGCGGGACAAATGTTTGTACGATCTACAAATATTTGACTCGGGTCTGCGAGTTTTCTAAAAATATGTATGTATTTACAATTATATACATATTTTTATATAAGTAGTATATCAGTCATGTAGTTACCATAACACAAGCTCTGCTTAATTTGGGGCTAGACGATGCTGTGTGTTAGTGTCCAGCATTATATTTGTTTATCAGCAATAAAAAGCCAAAAGTAGCTCACCTATATTAGAGTTTTCCTTCAGATCCGGTACATAAGTCTTGAAAAACTGCGTAACCTCTTCTACGTTACAGTCGTCCATCTTCACTATAGTGAGTTTGTATCCCATCCCGTAGTGTTTCTTGAGGAAGTACGGTGTGCCGACGCATTGCAGCTTGCCGCCCGACATGATGGCGACGCGGTCACCGAGGATGTCCGCCTCGTCCATGAAATGCGTTGTTAGTATCATTGTTCGACCTGTAAACCATTGTGAGAAAGACAAAATGTAAACAAAATCTAATCCCGTGATCAACAGGTGTAAGCGAAGCCATTACAATAACCGTATCACCAGTGCGGTGAAATGGTTATTGTAATGTGACGTAATGAGAACGTGGACTTTTCTAATTCTGAAGAGGAAATGAGGGTAGTTGAGGCTACTGCCTTTATTTCTCGACGATAGCTCCGTATACTCCAGTCATCCCGTGACCACGGCTGTTGTAATACAGTCGAAACGTCGTTGGATTTTATTAATTTGTTAGATTATTTAACAATTACAAAAATAACGCTGTAAAATTGTATTATGATATCCATTCTAAACAATGGCTTGGTGTATTTACCCTTCTTTTCCTTTTGTAGTAAGTCCCAGAGCGCTCGCCTCGCGGCGGGATCCAGTCCCGACGTGGGTTCGTCCAGTAACACGACGCGAGACGAGCCGCACATCGCCGCACCCACCGACAGACGTCGCTTCTGACCACCAGATAGATTCGTTGAAAGCACGTTCCTCTGTAACAAATGTTAGACGTCTTCTTATCTTAAACCAAAATCCATAATTAGTTACCTTACACCACGAGTAATCCACTTTTTTTTTATAATTATCACTACAGTTATCATTCAAATAGAAAATCATCTCCGCTCAAAGTATTTCAACTTGATTTTTCTGCCGGCTGGCCATTATTAGTGGCGCCATCTAGATAGTATTTACTCATCGGAAAAGCGCTGACAAGGCAAAGATTCAGTCTTTGCCATCATTCTACTAGGTTTTACAGAAGTCACGCACAGATCCGACCACACAACACCTGAAGAAGTATTTGTAACTGAAGAAGAGGGCTGTTTGTGAAATTTATAACATAGGTAGGCCTCAAAGAATTAATTCAAACTAAGATTAAATAAATAAACATAATAACGTTATAATTATAAACACCTAACAGTCATATAAATAGTCCTGACCCCACTCCAAGATTCCCTGTAACGTGGTTGGTTATCAGGAACTACGAGTGTATGAAAATATAAGAGATTTTTGGACGGAAGTCAGCCTCAGCAATGCAAATCGGCTCTGTTTCCTGTTCGGAATATTTGCTCCAAAATAACCCATCGAATCGAACCGTAAGCTTCGTGAAAACCTACAAAAAATGCAGTCAATATTATGTTCAAAATTCAACGACGTTTCCAAGGAACTAAGCTTTTTAAACTCTTATAGAAAAGCTCGAACTTCCCTCGAGAGTCCCTTTATCTTGCCACGGCATATCGTGTGTCTGGATGGAAATACGGGTACTATGAGACCACAACACCAAAACGACCTTTTTGCATAACTTTAAAGCCAAATACAGTGTTTGAACGTGCATCTGACTACACCTTCAAAGATCTACGCCCTGAGGATGTACATCATGGGAAATACAGAGATGAGCGTGTTTTGTTTTATGCGATTACCACTGAATTCTATATCGATAATCTGTGGTCGTAGCGTCTATTTATATAAATAGGAGTCTATTCTGAGTTTGCAATGTCAAAATTTAAGTCAAATCGAGTATCAGTAGCGCCTGGAATTATATAATTTGTCTTGCAGCGGGAATCGAATCCACATCTTTTGCGGCTCAGCCCGCGAAGGCAAAGAGATCAAGTCAGCCAGCTTTGAAACCAAAGTTCAGCTAACGGAAATCGACATTTCTGAAACACTATCAGTCTCTTAGAGGTGAGCACGGAATAGCGCAGTGGGGGCTAGTTTGAGTATGCGTCTATTTACAACAAAATTATTGGACTCGCAAAATTTGAATGGCGTGTGCGTAGCTAACCTTCGAGGACGTACGACTGACACGGACTAATAATGCGTTTAAGGAATATGGTGATTTGCAATTTTTGTAACGATAACCATTTTCATAATAATCTATTACCTTACTTATAAGTACTCTTTTTGATTCCCAGAACAATAAAAGGGCATTTTCCGTACCACTTTAACCTTTTACCAAAATCAGTAAAATGCATGAGAGATATTGAATCTTAAAACCTCTTGTGTTGCCAATATTAACTATCAGCTCATATTTCAATTGACAAAACTAGATGACCAACACTGGAAGTCCACGAGTGGATGCTTGCCATATTGAATCTACACTAGTTGTTGATGCAGTTAAGTTTACCTATTTATATTAATTTATTTGTAACCTAGTGTAAGCAGTACCCTCTTGTTTCAAATTTATTTATATAGGGTAATTATTAGCGGCAGCTTAATTGGTGTAAGAATCCTTAGTTTAAACGATTTATTTTGATATTGTAAATCGTAAATAAAATAAAATTTAGTTCAGAATTTAGTGTATAAAAATTCTTACCTTTTCTTCTAACTCCAATAGCTTAACAAAATGGTCAACTTCCTCTGGTATCTTTTTCTTGGGAACTCCTTTTAACCTCGAATAGAATATTATATGCTCTGCGACCGTGAGGTCTGGGAATAGTACGTTGTGTTGGGGACATATCCCGAGGGACTTTCTGGCTAGTTCCGTTTCCGTTACTATGCTGTATCCGTTTATAGTGGCTGATCCTGATGATGGGGGTACCATTCCTGAAAAACATGCATTCTTCCATCAATAACATCAATTCAGATCATATATTGCGAGGGTTTCCTCACGATATAATGAAGTTTTATCATTAATTTGTATAATATTATTTTATTTTGCTTCTCATCCCAAATTAGGAAGTTTATCTCGGACATTTATATTTATTGATCTACTATTTAACCAGCGACGTAAGGAGCCCGTAAATGTGCCCTGCCACTGAAACGAATTACAATTGAAATCGATTTAAAATCAATCGATTTCAATCGTAATTGAAATCAACTACCAGAATGATTCTTCTATAGGTTTTATCGCCACAAATCACTAGGGTGCTAAATATAGAACAAGTATATTATGCAATCAATGGAATTGTCACAGTGCCTAATACATGTGTATGCCGTTATCATTATACCATATTCATAGGATAATTACTCTCACATCATGAATAAACTATACCACAGATAAAAAATGATTTAAATATTATATAAAATAAAAGCTTCTTCCCTCGGTTCACCCGCGTGGTATATTGATAAAAAGAAGCATATACATATATATGTATATGCTTCTTTTATATATCTTCTTGTATATCGACCAAACGTCACGAACTACAATCTGAAATTTCATCAAAAAATCTTAGCCGTTACGGAGATATTTAGTAACCAACATCCAAAGGTCACATTTACAATAATATCAGGATATGAATCATAACAACCGTTTTATAGTCAAGTTTACGTTTTCGATAAAACAATTCAGGAAAACAGATATTGAAAGGTCTAACCATATTATGTTACATCATTTAAATATATTGTAAATTACAGCAGTTTTATAACTTATGTTACGAAAAATGAACATACCTGTGAGCATAGATATTGTAGTTGTTTTTCCCGCGCCATTGTGACCTAATAACACTGTAATCTCATTTTCATACATTCTAAGGTTTAATCCGTCGACTGCCTTCTTACGTCCTTTGTACACTTTGGTTAGATTCTGAAAAAGATAAATAACAAACGGCTTCTGCGAATGATTTAATTTATAATAAAAGGATGACACAAAGATTATTGATTGATAAATACCGTGAAAGTAACAGATGTTAAATTACTTTAAATTGCTGACTAGGATTCTCTAGAGTAATAACTTGTCAGCTATAGGGCGCGACATATATCCATTGCCCCATGTGAAGGGTAAAGGCTTTAACCTTGTTCCTTTATGTGTCTAGGTGCGCGTATATAATGTGGTAATATATGGAGTATTATGACAACTGAACAGTGGAATTAGTTATACCACTGACAGGTAAGGCTTCTTAAATTGGAACTAATTAATCACAGACTTGCTTACTGCTCGAAATAAAGGAACCTGTGAATGTTTTTTTTTTTGATGAATATTTTTCGAACAGTATGCGTTCTTACTAGCTTATTACTACTTCAGAGCTTGGAATGTTTATAGACGTGATCAATACTTTGATGTATTGAAGCCTTGACCGCCATACATATTTCTACATAATTGACATTCGTCCGTGCGCTGTAAGGACCTTCACAACTTATAAATATAAGTCTATGATATTATGACCGAATAAAAAAAACATTCTGCGCACGTGAATACTAATCTTTACGACTAGATCTTTAAGCTAGCGAACGTATTTTTTTAATGACTCTACCTACTTTATAAGCTTAACCCTTGTGGGTTTTCCCCAAACGTATACAATGTACCTATACGCTAAATTAGAATACGGAATTCGTTGTTCATAGTAGCGTCCTGAGCCCTAAGGTCATTGACGAGGTAGGTTGATATAATTCATGTTTTTTTTATATCTGTTCTTGTCTTACGTGCCTAAGTAGGTACTTTATTGGGTGTTACTTTTAACTTCATTGTCTTTGATTTTCATATTTTTTTTATTAAAAAGTCCTCAAAGATTCTTTATGGTTGCTCTGTCATATAGTTTTGTTGTGCGCACATAAGTTATGTTCTAAACCAAATCAAAACTGTATTTAAGTTTTTTTTTTTGTTTTTAACGTCTATATGAATAAAAATGAAATAAAAGATAAATACCTACTCCCAATGAGCACGCACCATAAAGCGGTTTCACTGTCGCATGTTCTATACCTAGATGACAAATTGACCCGACCCACTATGACGATATAGACAAAGATATAGTCTGTATACAGAACCGTGTTTTATAGAACATATCTCATAATAATCTTCATTGCCCTTATCCTCTATTATGTGGGGTCGGCAAAGCAATAATTCTTCCACCCCTATCAGCCGTCATCGGTACTCACTCTTTTCTTAACCATGTCTTTCTTCACACAATCCATCCATCTTTTCTTTCGCTGTCTATCGAAATAAGACCACCTGTTATTTCTTAAGTCACTCACTTTTGAATTCCTAAATTCGTACATTTTTTGGAGTACAATATTGTAAAGAGCTATCTTTCTTTGACCTACCAATACGCCATTCATAGTCAACATTCTTTCCATAATATGATATGAAAGTAAACATCTGCATAATGTACGTACAACGAGCTAGACACTACGACACTGTATATCGGTAATGTGAAGGCCACTTGTGAACTTTGAGCCGTGACAAATGACTTGAAATATGACTCACTTGAATGTCGACGCCCATCGTTACACCCTTCGGTTCCTCGTCATGAACTATCTTCAATAACGCATCGTTGTATTCCACATCCGCGCCCTCCTTTTTAGTTATTGCTGTAAATTATTCATTTATTAGAGCGAAATAAGTATTTT
This sequence comes from Perizoma affinitatum, assembly GCA_961405105.1. Classification (NCBI taxonomy): domain Eukaryota; kingdom Metazoa; phylum Arthropoda; class Insecta; order Lepidoptera; family Geometridae; genus Perizoma; species Perizoma affinitatum. The sequence goes on from OY560199.1 coordinate 7,218,656, forward strand.
GTCTGCCTAACAGCTCGAACGAAAGAATTTGATGAAAACATAAAAGTGTGTGGGTTTGGAATAATCCCAGTTTCGAGCAAAGCTTCAGTAATGAAAGTGAAAATCGTTTATTACGATAAGAGTACAAGAATCACGAATACATTCATATCGCGAGTGAAATGTACAGAAATGTAGATAAATCACATTATTGTTATAACGTTTATTGGACGAATGTTCATTATATTTCCTGTTTTAGAACCATATTTATAACTTAAGTTTACTAGTAAACTAACCATGATATTGGCGTCAGAAGCTTATCAACTATAATAACTATTAGTTATCTAAGCATTTGTTTATAAGTACGCCATTATAGTAGTAGCCAGGAATATCCAAGTTAAGAATCTATGAAATTTTGGACCTTCAGGAGAGAAGCTCGAATCTGCTGCTCGGACAATAGAAACTAAATAGACACTTTGGTAGTCTCCGTCAATAATAGCTATCCGATCAGCAAAAGATCGGTAGGACAGTGCGTACCACAGTAAGTTACCTGCAATCCTACTCCGGTTCGGAAGCCAAAAGTTCTTCGTAATGGGAAAGTACCACGGCAGAGGCACGCCATACAACCCGGGCCGTATCTTCTCTACGTACATCGCGACCAACATGTATAATATCGAGTCTAGTATCAGCATGAGCACCACATGGCCTGGTTGGAACTGGTCGTGGTACGATATTGGAGTGAAGAATTCATCCCATTGCAAACCTACAAAAGAATCTTAGTAAATAACCAGTCAAGATATCTCCACTAAAGTATATAAGTAGTATATGAGTCATGTAGTTCCCATAATACAAGTTCTGCTTAGTTTGGTGCTAGATGATGCTATGTGAAAAAATGTCCAACATTATATTATTATAAAGGACAGGAAATATGTCTGGCATCGAATATCGACATCTTGATTCGCCAGTTTGTAAATATCGTATCGATCTGATCATGGTTGGTCAGGACCAAACAAACGGTTCTACGATACGCGCCGATCGATCAAGGCCTTGAAATGAAACCAAAAATATTTTGTTTATGCGCAAAAGTACTTTGGTTCAAGCTAGGGTCAGAAGTAAAGTTTATGAGTATAAGTAAAGTTAAGTAAGAAGTACCTCTCGATGTCCCTTCGCACATAATAATCATCTGAAACGCATATCCCATAGCCGTATTCGATATTAAACTAAGCAACAATTTGGTAGTCAGACTGATATCTTCGTAGAGTACTTGCGTGAGCATAAAAACTGAATAGGTTGAGAACCATGCCAGACCCATGAAAGATGCCGCGGTATTCGCTGAAAAAAAAAGACGATAATAGATTTTATACACACACATGCGTCGCATGTAGTTCCTGTTTTATTTTGCAAGGTCGGCAGACGTATTATCTATCGTCAGTCGACGAGGCATTACATAACTGTTAAATAAAAAAGCAGATCAACGCACTCAAGTTTGAACATTTTTCAGTATAAATTATGAGTCACCTTTGGAAACCAGTATGTAAAATAGTTTCTGTCAATAGTTACCTCTTGAGAAAAACACGCTGACCATAAAGGAGAAGGAGAGCGATGCTATGACGAATAGTAACATGAAGAATAGTAGAACTGACCACGGAGTGAACGTTAGCACGGAATATCCATCACCAGCTGCCGTCCTATTAAAAGGAATCTAAAGAAAAATAACGAATTATAAATTCTGCAACTTGGATCCTAAAGGAATACCATTACATTCATTTTTTTACCTTGAACAATATGACCATAAGTGTCACAGATATTAGAAGGAACGAGAACTGCTTTATAAACCACGCCAGCCAATGTAACCAAGAGGGTAGACCCATTATTGTCATTGTTTCCTGCAAAAAAAAACATTTTAGCGCTATAAAACTACTAACAATGAGGTATTTCATTGATAAGAAACAAAGTTACCTTTAATTGAAGCTCTTTTTCGGATGTCACAACTCTTACTGTATTGACGAAAGTGTAAGCAAAACACAGCATGATTATCATTGAAATGAATCGTTCGAGAGCTATCAGCAGTTGGTCATCTCTGTACGCGATTTGAGGTAACCTTTGCAAGTATACTTTGGTATTGACTGCTTTTCCCGACTTATGTCTTATTATTCCTTGCGATACCGCATGCTGGACAGCTAAGAACATTTCTGGAGAGTAACCTGAAAGACGCGGAGGTGTTAATTATGCTTCGTATTTTACTACAGACTAGTGGAACGCCCATTCATGTTGAGTATTTACCAAACAAACTTGATCTTTCTTAGTACACGCTTACGTACCAAAACGACATTTTATATTTTCGGACTCTGTGAGGCTTTGCGTTGATTATCATTCAGTCATTCACGACACGATTTTATAAATTGTATTTGATGTCCACTAATGCGCAGTTTGCCCATGTGGTAAATTATCTATATGGCCCGAGCCGTGGGAACATAACAGGCTGACGCAGAGCGGGACGAGTAATCAGTATAGATATTCCACTAAGAGAGAGTTTCATAAAAAGTGGTACTTTTGTGACTTTTTGTACTAGTACGGTCCGCTCCACTCGCAGTAGACGGTGCCGCGTTAATGTAGTCAATTATCCTACTTAATGCAACAAACATCCATCTGTATAATACAGATGTCAAATTATGGATGTTTGTTGCTCAGAATCTCCGTAACGGTTGGATAAAATTTAGAACAGGTAGTTAGTGAACCAGAATAACACATAGGCTAGCCTTTACCCGGGTACCACGCTGGTGAAGCTAGTTCTAACATAAATTGGAAGACCTACGTGGAAAAGCAATATTATCACTAAACTTGTTGAGATGACTGTTTGTAACAGCTTCTAGATAACATTGAGACAACATCCAATGAAGATAAAAATCTAGATTAAGTATTTCAAGCTTACTTATATGGCTTACCTGTAATGAGCATGTTCAAACGAAAAACGTTAGGTACGTTTTTCGTTTGATCTGACATGAACATTAGTATAACTCATTATTCTGACATTAGTATAACACATTATTGTACACGGTTTAAATAATGAGTACAGTTAAATTTTCAACAAGTAACCGTTTGAGCGAAAAATTGACACGTTTTTCTCTCATTTTTTGACATCGCATGCTGATATTACGTTTCAAAATTTGCATGGCTACTTTTTGATGTGCTAGTTGTCAGCCTTTGCAAAGTGATGCGCATATAACTTTTTTTAAAACAACTACTGTTGCTACTGCTAGTGTATCCGTTACCATAACCTATGGACCCTTGCAATAACAGAAGTATCATTCGGACGTTGCCCACCTTGAGACTTAACCGGTGAAAATTCTCATATTCCTGTAATTAAGTCTTCCTCTTATTCATAATCACTCACTTTAGCCGCGTGTTAAAAGTTGTCTGCCTCTTATCTCTTTTTAGTGTTAGAAAATGGCAGGGTTAGCGTTAGCGACTTGCTAAGTTAGCGAGCGATTATGAATAAGATTTCTATAAAGGTGGCCAAACCGACGCGAACTTTGACAAGAGATGTAGCGATTAGGCAGAGTTCGCTCGCGAGATCACAAGTTGATCAACTCCGGCCACTGCGTCAATTTGCACGCGCCTTTAATAAGCCACTCGAAGGTCAACATGGCTTAACAACTGTAATGAGAGCTGCAATTAACGAGCCCTGCTAGGCACGCAAAATTTATACTAGTAGCGACCAATCTAAATGGTGACCGATTAGATCGTTGCCTACCCAAGTTAATCTGTTAAGGGCCGGAGGAAATGCAGCCGGAGGTTTTCCATAAAAACTGACCATGTGTAGGGTTCCGTAGTTGACCTTAAACTTATATTTACTAACTGTTTTCCATAACCAACAACTTTATATAAGTAATTCAATGTAATTTGTGCGAAATTTCAAGTATATTTTAAAAGTTAGTCGACTATAGGCGAATATTACTCGTTGTAACTTGTAAAGCCTACTTAGTTGTGATAGTTCTCCTTTTAACTTCTTAACTTAACCCATGGGTATGTAAAAAAAATAATGGCAGTACTCATGTACTGCCATCATTTTTTTCACATACCCATAGCTAAACAGCTGTTTAGCTGGCAGGGACGGACACACACAAACACACACACTTGTTATGGGACAGACGAGAAAAAAGAAATGAATCCCCACTTTACTGGGAATGATCGTATCGAAATGAAACTTTGTATGTTTATGTAGTTCAGATGACAATACTATAATTTGGTATCTTGGAGTAGATCTGATAATGGACAGTGGTACTCTTCAGTGGCTACTAGTAAAGCCCTCGAGTTTGGGCTCATATGATGCGTTTTGACGAGTCCAATAGATTGCACTTGGTGTCGAGGGTCTGATGATGGAGCCAGAAAGTGAACAGTGACCTCTTTTTATAATTTTTAATGCGTGATATAAGCGTATTTTTAGGTTTTTTAAACTACACCTTTTATTTTCGATAACCTGTTTTTCAAATTTGTTGCCGCTTGTGTTTTCTCTTAAGAACTTTGACGGAAGCTACTTAAGCAATGAGCGTTGGCAGCGAGACGTATATCCTCGCTAGTATTACGCCCCGCTACGTCTTGTGTTTCGAAGCCTTAGAAAGGTAGGTATATTTGCGCTGATAGATAAGCTGTTATTCATAGAATTTGATAAATTATTGGAAAAAACAATGCTTTTAAATAGATTGAACACACTAATTATTGTAAACAAATTTACGAAGCAAATTAAATAAGGTACATGGATTGACATAATTATATGAGTAAAGGTCACGGGTTTGGTCCCCGCCTGAATTGTAAATTAATTTATTATTAAATCTTGATGATTAGAGGAATTAATAAGTCTACCCTCCAAAGGCTTCAATTAAATAAGCATGCTTTTAATAGGACGTTGATATTTTTACTTTCAAATTTATTTAAATAATAGGTTGGGGAAAAAGTTTCTTCGCATTTTTTAAGAAAATTCAAAACATTTTTTAATATAGTTTATTTACATTTAACTAAAGTATGTAGGTACCATTTTGTTCGATAACTTTTTGCCATTTTGTAGGCAGGGACATGATCCCATTGCTATAAAAACTTTGGGGCTTCTGTTCAAAATACCGCGACAAGTGGTTTTGGCAGTCCTCTCGTGATGTTAACCTGACACTGCCTAAAGAATTCTGAAGAGACCGAAACAGGTGGAAATCTGAAGGTGCAAGGTCAGGACTATACGGCGGATGCATTAACACATCCCAGCCAAACTCTCTTAATTTTTGCTGAGTGGCTAAAGATGTGTGAGGTCTAGCGTTATCATGATGAAAAACCACACCCCTTCTGTTGATTAACTCCGGCCGCTTTCTCTCAACTTCTTGTTTTAATCTCATCAGTTGTTCGCAGTAGAGTTCAGAATCGATGGTCCTGCCTGGTGGTAACAGCTCATAATGAATAATGCCCTTCCAATCCCACCACACACACAGCATCACCTTGTTGCGAGTTAACCCGGGTTTCGCCACAGTCTGTGAAGCCTGACCGGCCTTTGACCACGACCTTTTTCGCACGTTCTTGTCGTACGTGATCCACTTTTCATCACCAGTTATCAGCTTCTTCAAAAATGGTTCGGTTTCATTACGTCGTAATAAAGAATCACAAATGAGAACACGGTTCATTAGGTTTCTTTCAGTGAGCTCGTGAGGTACCCAAATATCGAGCTTTTTTGTGTACCCAGTTTTTTTCAAATGCGCCAAAACTGTTTTGTGGTCAATTCCCAGTTCTTCAGCTACGTCGTAACTACTGATATGCCGATCTTGCTCCACTTTTTCAAAAATGGCATCCATTTTATCCGTAATAGGGCGACCAGAGCGACGTGCATCTTTGACATCAAAATTTCCGGATTGAAAACGCTTAAACCAAATTTGTGCTACTCTCACAGACACTGCACTAGGTCCATAAACATCGCAAATTTTTTTCGCGGCTTGCGTTGCATTTTTACCTTTTTTGTAGTAAAATTTTAAAATGTATCGAATTTCTTCATTAGATTCACTCATCTTGACAGTACGAAAAACAAATAAAAATCACACATTTTCCTAATTTGAATTTGGAATTATCTTCTTTAAAATTTAAACTTTTAATGATACCAAAACCAGCCAGATACAAATAGTATAGCCAAAGAGATTTTATTACAAGTTCATACATACAATAATGCGAAAAGACTTTTTCCCCAACCTAATACATATTTTTTGCTAGTTATTTTTTTTTATTATTTTCAAAGCTCACAAAGAGAATCCGATGAAATAATAATGCAAATAGATTGAAATCTACATATCTACCAAAGTGTGACCAAAAATGCATAGGACGAAAACAATAATGTTAATATCAATATATATATATATAAAACTGTTCCGTTGCTGATTGGCGGATCAACGCACAGCCTAAACTATAAGCCCTAGAAGCATGCAACTTGGAGGGTATATTCCTCTTATGGTGTAGGGGTGCAAAAAGAAAGGAATTTGGAAAATTCTACCCCTAACAAAAGTAGAGGGTGAAAAGAGCTGAAAACATTTGTATGAAAAATCGTATTCCTTGAACTTACAGTCTTGAAACTTCACATAAATATTCTTCAATCCAAATGATAAAAGTTTATATAATAATTTCCCCTCAAAATACCCCTTAAAGAGGATGTAGTGTAGGGGGTGTCAAAAGTCCAAGAGGAGAATCAACGCACAGCCTAAGCCATAAGTCCTAGAACCATGAAACTTGGAGGGTATATTCCTTTTGTGATGTAGGGGTCCACTAAGAAAGGAATTTGGAAAATTCTACCCCTAAGGGGGTGAAAAGGGCTGAACACCTTTTTAACAAATTTGTACAAAATAACTAAATACATATCAGGGTATTCAAAAAAAGCCCTTAAGGGTGCAAGGCATGCAATTATTTTTGAAGCACCTATCAATTACCTATCCCACGCGTGTAAAACCGCGGGCATCGGCTAGTCCTATTATACTATTAAATTAGGTCACATCATCGAAAAGTATGTTTTTGAACTAAGTGGTTGAGTGATTGCATCATTTTATAAATTGTTACAACAGCAACTACCTACTAACTTTGTGCAGGGAAAGGAACCTACTTAGCAAAAATTTTTAAGGTCTAAGCACAGAATAGTTAGTAAGAAATGCTATAGGTACAGACAAATTTTCAAGCAATTTGGCTAACTAGCAAAAATTGAGGTGCTGCAGATAAAACGCGTTATCAAGCAGCCAAGCAGTGTTTGTTGCCAAATTCTTCTTAGATATTGAAGCAACTGAGTATTGTCTAAGACATGTGTGTCTAAGAATTGAAAGTTCATTGATGTAGGTAGGTATATATAGCATAAAAGATGAAAATTCAATATTATCCTTGTGATTGAAAATGAATAAATTTATTTTACTTTTTGACAAATTGATAAATTACCGTATAAGTACCTTATACAAAGACATTAATGTTTGCTAAATTATCAAATACCTGGTGTTTTTCCTCCATACATATCATCAGGATCTCTGGGCCCTGGTCTAGGGAAGAGTGGAAACAACAGGTTGGTTCTCCAGCTAGCCCTTAGTGGATGCTCCACCATAGGTGTCCTCATCACTGCCGGGAATCTTAAGCTCACTTTGATATCATCAGGCCATTCTGTTGCATCTAAAATTATCAACAACAATGTACAGGACATACATAGCAGTGAAAGTGTTAATAAAATTGGCAATCAAACAAAGAAAATTCATAAACTTACTAGCCATATTTTCATCATATTGAATACCAACAAGAATTTGATTCATAGCATTTGGTTGGGTGAGTGCTAACTCCATCTCCTGAGCATTCTTGTAGCCTTTAGGTTGAGGCAGAACATTAGTGTCGAACAAAAAGAATAAGAAACTAAAATTATCTTCTGCAACTATAGCCATGGCATCTCTAGTGACATTCCTTGTGAGTGCATTTTCCGGTGAGAATGCCAGGGTTCCTGTTTTAGCTGAAGTAAGATTCCCCCTAAAACATAATATATCACCTACTATAAAGAATGCCTGCTAAAATAGTTTAGGTGATAGATATTTAGTATGTAGGTCTAGTCTAGTACTAAATAATTTAATGTAATTGCCCAAACAGTAATATTAAACTATATACAGGGTCCCTGGTAAGTGGTGGATGAGCCAGTGCTTGTAGAGAACTTTCTACTAGGGGAGGACAGCCTATATTCACTCTAAAAGAAATTGACACAATTTCATTGTGACTTTTATTATCAGTGATCGGAATTAGGTGAGCTAAAATACCTAAAGTTCGAAAAATAACAGAGACTAAGTGGAGACGCCTTGCGACTAAATATTTTTCCGGGAAAATTTTCCCGGGTTTCGAGAAATTACTTAGGTCCATCTAAAATTAATACAGTAAAATAACAATCGAATTAATTTCCTCTTCTTATTATTGATAACAAGAAGAGGAAACGAATTCGATTGTTGTAAAAAACGGTAAGCACGATTTTTATTGTTTTCAACAAATAAAATGAACGATGTAAGTAAGCGCGGAAGCTAATGTGATTTATAAACCAGCTTTAGTAAATAGCTATAGTAATAAAAACATTTTTTTAAGCAAGGGAATAAAAAAGCCATTTTATAGTTTTTGTACCATTTATTCATTTTGTACAGATAATGGAACTCAAAATCAATAATTAAGAAAGTAACCAGTCCTACCTAAGATACACAGTCGGAACTCTAAACATTATTTCCATTGATGTTGAATTTGTCCCTTAATCTGAATCGCTAACGTTTTCATCATGGACGGAGTATAAAGAAATATCTTCGTCCGGAGAATTAAAGAAAATCATTAGGAGTTTTTCCATATTATCTATTTTCAAACGATTTCTTTTTGTACTTAAAATCCATTTATACGTAGAGAAGGACCTTTCAACATCAACTGAAGTTACAGGTACATATTTATAGAATGACAATAATTCATTTTCATTATCTAATCCTTTATCTATATTTTCACAAATGTCTCTTAATGCATCTAGATCGGGATTTCTGTCCATAACGTTTTCTAATTTTTGTTTTACTGGTTCAGAAGAACACCAGCTTAGAACAATTCTTGCTTCATCAAAAATATGGAAAGTTTCCGTCAACAATAAGTTAGACTTTTGCATTTTTTTTAATGAAATTTGAATTATTTTAAAATATTCGTCAATGTAATCTAAATCAGTTTTTAAACTTTCTTTTCCTAGGACAGTTTTAGCATGCCTGATAGACAAAGAATCAGAACTTCTTAGAAGTCTTACAATAGTTTTTATTTCTTCGTAATATTCAGCATAATACGAAGCTGCTTCTAGCCATGTACCCCACCTTGTTATGACAGGTTCAGGTGGCAATGGCAGGCTCGGAAATTTTTCCCTTAACAATTTTACTCTATTAGGAGCTTTTAAAAATATTTTTTTTACATTTGAAATTAAAGTATCCACATCCGCATATTGTGTCCGTATTTTTTCTGCAACGCGGTTAAGAGCGTGTGCTAAACAGGTAACATGTATCATATTTGGCAAGGAGTTCTTTAACATTCTTCCTGCTTTTAACATATATGCTACGCTATCAGAACATAAAACTAAAACATCTCCTACTTTGTCTTCATACGAGTCACCCCACATATTTTCTAGGCATCCAATCACAAAATGAGCTATTGTCTCTCCATTTACTTTTTCTAACATTTTGCAAGCTATTAAAAATGGTTTGTTTGTTGCGAGATTTAAAGGTTTTACAAGAAAATTTACAATATAACGACCTAAATAGTCGGTAGTTTCATCTAGAGATATCCAAAGTTTCTGATTAAGAATATGGTCATGGATTGATGCAATTTTTTTTTTAAAAACTATGTCTAAATAAACCTTTCTCAATAACGATTCATCGGGAATCCTTTTAACATTTGTACATTTACAACACATATATTTCATTAAAAAAGTTTTAAACTCTGGTCGATTTACTCGTGACCAGGGTATGTTACACCATATAAGAAATTGTATTAAATCTAAATAAAATTCTTTGTTCACTTGCCTAGCAGTACCTTGATGTTTTGGTCCGTCAATATGCCTCTGTATATTGCTTTTTTTGCATACAATAGAATTCTCACATTTAGAACAAAATATCGTGTTGCTAGCGGGGTCGTGGTACAATTCGGGGTGATCTCTAATCCACGACTGTACAATCCCGTCGGTAGGTTTGGTCGCCATTTATTTGCTAGTTGCGTTGAGGCAGAAAAATTACTGAAAACAATGAGACAAATATATAGTTTCTACACTTTTCCAGGGACGTCTTCGCGTAAAATATAGTTTGATGATAGAATTGCCAGTAGCTCCAACATTTGTGCACGAACTCAAATATAAAACACTGAATAAAATTCCATAAATAAATAGTTGCATAAAATTGTTTGAATTTGGTAAATTTATCAAAAGCAGTCTAATATTTAGAATGTTTTAAAAGTGTAGTACAAATCAAAGACTTACCAAGTAATTTGATTGCCGTAAAGCGCAGTAAATTTCTGGTTGCAGTAAATCGTAGTCCGTAAATTCAAGCCAAGGTAGATAGGTACAAGTAGTGATATGGTTGCAATAAATCGCAGTCCGTAAATTCAAGCCAAGGTAGTTATGTGAAGCAGATCCAATAAACGATACGAAAACAGGTTAATAAAATATTCACGAGTCTAAGATACACACGCTGCCGAGGTAACTATAGAAGTGATGCACGCACGCATACAAGTTATGACGCCGTTTGGATGCAAAACACCCTCACCCTTCAACCCTTTTGTCATTGTTTACTTAAACAATGATTCGTTTCCCAGAATAGCCAAAGCATGCTGTCCCTTTCTTAGCGTTTGTTGTTGTTGTTTATCACTGGTTTGCAGTGTATTGCTACAAACACTTAAAGGGACAGCATGATTTGGCTATTCTGGGAAACGAAAACATAGGCGAATCCAGTTTTTTACCTGAGTTAATAACAAAATAAATCTTATTGAAGTTTGTTAAAAAGGAAAATTAATTCAGTTAGTTTTCTGTATGAATAACATTAATATTAAATGTACTTAACTGATATCCTAAAACTTGGAACAAATTCCCAATTTCCGGGAAAGATTTCCCGGAAAAAAATGTTAATGGTAAGGAAGTCTCCATTTTTTTTGACTCTGTTCTTTGAACTTTAGGTAAATTAGCTCACCTAATTCCGATCACTGTTTATTATACTTACAAGTTTCTTCCACTCATGTTGAAATATGTTGGCATAAATGGTGGATATGATATGTCTGGCTTTGACTTTGGATCTACAAGACATCTTGTGAGTATTAAGAATAAAGAGAATACTACAGGGGATGCTATTTCAAATACAGTTTGCCATTTGTGCCGCCTTTGTAGAAGGAAATTCTTCCAAATGAGAAGCTTCAATTTATCAAAGGCAGTCATGGTTACAAGTTATAAATCTGTAAAAATAATAATTAATTATTAATTGGGTACTTATATTTGGTTTTATAGAGAGATATTAAAGAAGTTTGTTGCTTTTCCTTTGTCTTTTTCCTATATGGTGTACAGCTAGATACCTACTGTTTTTATTAGCTCATCTTATTTATATTGATAATAATTCATTTAATTATAAAGGAAGTAGGTAGGTACGTATTAACAATGGATACACAATTAACTTACACACTTACTAAATATAGAAAATATAACAACAAATATATAAAAAAATACCGGTTAATTAAATCGTTTTTTCAGTGATCTTTCATACATTTTTAATGTATTGGATCGATTTCAAGAGAACCGCCCTACGTTTACGAAATTATCTTTTTTTTAAAGGGATGACAAATTAAGATTCACTTACATACACGGTCGGTATATCACATAATTCAATTACAGCACATTTAACCAATTTAACTCATCAAATCTATTATTATTCCTATAGGTATTTAAAACATCTTTCGGTTCGGAAAATTACGAAAGGAAATAAAAAGGAAAGAAACTGAAATTGGAAATATCGCGCCGACAGTGACTTATGAAAAAGTACCTGTGAGTGACATAGACAGCTGGCTCCCCTACTCCCTTCACATCACTTCTTGATTATGGCTTTTGCACTTCACTTGTCTGAAGGATTGAAGCTAGCTAACCACAGATTAGTAATAATAAATAAGTTTATTTATGACTGAACGCGATAACAGATATGTGCACGAGGCCCCATGCGTTGACATTCTAGTAAATCAGGAGGCCCCGTACACGACCTTGCTTATGGCCATTTGCAACGAACGACAAATAATTAATTTCTCGGAAACTATTCGATTCCTAACTTTGGAAGTCGTACCATTTTAGAATGAAGGAGACTACTAATTCCACTCCCTGTGCTTATTTTATTTAAATTTATGCTACGGATTTCTAAATCCCACCTGAGGATCCAAAAATTCGTTAATAACATGTCAAAACGGTGACCTAAAAAGGTTGTGTCGACAAGATTCTCTTATGTTCAAAAAATTTCGAAACGGTCACCGTATAAGAACTAGTTCAGCAAGGGTCTATCTTGAGTTCGTATGGTTATAATTTATGAACAGGATAATAAGATTGCAATGCTGATAATAATTCAATAACACTATTTGTATAGTTTTATAACTCCATAATTTTTTTTATGTAATTCAATGGCTTTATCGTCCATATCATACGTACTTTTTCTCCAGAAAATGAATCAGAGCAGAAAAAAAATAGCCCTAGCTCCTCAATTATAAAATAATGTAGAATAATATGGAATGATTCGAATCTTTCATTGTTAGCATCTGTAGTAAGTATGTGGTCTGTGACATTTTGTACATGTATTCAACATGTAAGTACATACAAAAAAAATGAATGGTGGAAATGATAGGAGATTGACAAACTTTGACGTCACAACTGACACAACAACTGACAACTGACTGTGAACAACTGACAGACAGACAACATGACTCATGCATTTAGAGGTGAGTCGTACAAGGCAAATTTAATATTTAGTCTACCTAGTCCGTTTAAATATTTGACCTAAATACCTAGTCCACCTAGTATTCAATAAATTGAGTCTGCCGGCTTTCAAAGTACATACATACGAAATAAGTTAATACCATTGCGTATTTTAAGTACTCGGTATTTGCGTATAATACAATTCTATAGTGATTATTGCTACGCCTCACCTCTAAGGTATACATGGCTGGTTGTCTTAGCAGCCGCAGCAGTATCCCTAACTCATCTGTGGTCTTCTAGCTAGTCTATGGCTGTCAGTGCAGTGTGACATATCAATTCGTCAATGTTTTTAAATATTTTTTTTATAATGGTTTTATTTGGTATAATTGTAGCTATTTAGTAATTTCTAATAAATCTTGTTCAAACAATGTCTACAAATAACTTATCTACCGTTTTAAAATCTTGCTCTGAGAGTGAACTTATCAATGAAATGTCAGAAACAAGTATGACACCAAAGCAGGTAGAAGGATCACGATTGAAGCGTACTTTTACATTGCCCCGCAATCCATTTGGGACGGCCAAGCCGAGTTCTAGTAAGAATAAGTGTAACGACAACGACAGTAAACCGACAAGTGCTAGTTCCATGTTCGGGGAAGCACCAATAGACGAAAACGTAATTGAGAGGAAGTTGTTTAGAAGGCCATCATGGAAACGGTTTCTGAACAAAATAGCGCAACACATGAGTACTGTTCATGTATCTGCAGTAAGTAGACCTACAAAGCAACCAATAATGTCCTCCAAAATAAAGTCTTGCTTATATGATAGTACTGATCTATTTATATCTTGCAGGTAAAATCAGCCCCAGCAATTATGAATGGAGAGCGAGTACCGTGTAGTGGAGATCCTCCGTGGCCACCGGGCACAACTCCTGCAGCAACAGGGATTAAAAACCATGGAAATACCTGCTACATGAATGCGGTTCTGCAATGCCTCTCCCATACTGATGTTATTGCTGAGTACTTCGTACTAGACCATTACAAGGTCGGAATTTGCTAAAGTTTCACTATCACTATATTATGAACTAGCCTCTGCCCACAGCTTAGATGTTTGTATGTTTATTGTTAATGAGGCAAATGCTACTTTTTCCCTGGTACCACACAAGAGACAAAGGCTAGAGCTTCTTAACTAAGAAATTTGGGTTTCACTATGATACTTTTCATACTAAAGTGGTGCTACCAAAGCATAAATATGAGAAGCTCATTTTATAAATCCAAGATTGAAGGTACAATCAAAACTTGATCGTTAGACTTGCATATGCATAGAAGAGAGTCATGATGAGCAATCTTAAATCATTGGTGTTAAACAAGTAGCTATGCAAAACTATTTTAGCATCAAAGTCTGACCAATCATCAATTAATTTGGTGCTCATATTCAATATCAATGTAATTGAATAAATGAATTAAAATACTTTATTGTACACCATAAGACAAATAAATGCCTAAAATATAATGGGTGGTCTTATTGCTTAGAAGTGATCTCTTTCAGACGACCTTTGGATTGATGTTTGTGTTGTAATCTATGTGATATTAGGAATGGCTGGCGGTGTACTAATAATTCATACATTGAGATCATGTGTAAGTAGTAATAAGGTGTTACTTAATAAAAATAGGTTATGATACCTATCAGGGTATTAGTTTATTATTGTAATTAATTGCAGGTGGATCTACAGAAAAGGAATAAAATAAATTCAAAGAAATATGGGACCCGAGGAGAAGTGACAGAGCAGCTGGCAGCTTTACTAAAAGCTCTGTGGGCTTGTGGATACATGCCTGACATGAGTACTACTTTCAAGGTTATTATTGATGTAGCTTCCATAGTCAATCTTACTTAAACAGCACTTGCTTATTTACTCCTCTGGCTCAGCGACCCAAAGTCTTGGCCTCTGACACAAGACTGTGCCAAACTTCTCTGTCAATGCCTGGTCTTACACCAGCTGGTGGCATTGAGTTTGCACAAGTTGTCTTTGTGCAAACTCAACGCTTTCCCTAATTTATAACAGCCATGTCTATTCAGCTATGTTAGTAAGTTCATAATGACCTTGTGGGAGTTATTAAGCCGATTTGTAACTGTTATAACTGGATCTGACATCTTAAAGTGACTTCCAATGCATAGAAGTGCTCAGTTCAGAAAGCCACTATCAGTCACCCATAAAAAAAATCATACCTCATCATTACCATCATCACTATTATACCTCTAAACATTCCTCAAAATGTATTTCAGGGTGTAGTAGAAAGGCATGGTACACAATATCGAGGCAACAGTCAACACGATGCGCAAGAATTTCTCTTTTGGTTACTAGATAAAGTTCACGAGGATTTAAATACTGCTACAAAAAAGAAGTATAAAACAATAAAGGTAATGTTACTAAGTACAAGACAGTCAAGAGAATGGTCATGAGGTTGCTGTGCGTAGATTCAGAGTATTTTCTGTTTTAGAACACATGTGGAAAGCCGGATGAAGTGGTAGCAGCAGAAACTTTAGCAAACCATGCAAGGCGAAACAGTTCATTTGTACAAGCTGTTTTCCAAGCCCAATACAGGTACACAATACTACCCTCTTTTATCTAATTGATTACTCCCACTAGTCAAGATCAAATAACTAATTAATGAACACCATTTAACTAATTACTTCAGATCGCAACAATATAATTTTTACTGTGGTTAATATTTTAGTTCATTAATTTATCTACAATGGTTATGAATAAATAAGATAAAACAATAAATAAGATAAAGTTATCTGTTTTGCGTTTGCAAAAACACAGCAAAATAGCAGAATCTTGCATAGATTAAAATGTGAGATTCTACACAAGAAATTATTCAAAACAATAATATCCAATGACCTCCATGGTACAACTAGTACTAGTAAGTTGAATGAATAAATGAAAATTCAATTATAATATGAACTTAAGAAACACTAATAAAAGTTTGGTTATGGGACTGGGTATTATGGTATTCACAGTCTCCAGTTTTCTCCACCTATCCTATAAGAGATTTTCGTCACCCTAACTTTAACTTTGACTTTAATATCAATGACTTTTATTCTTTGTTTTTTGTATTCTGTGTGTATACAGCAGAAAAACTTACCTGCGAAACATGTACAAAAGCAAGCATAATCCTAACAAGAGTTTTCTTTGACAATGTCAACATCAGTTCTTTGCTAATACTGATAACACAGAAAATCTTAGTGGAGTTGGTGGAGTTAAACTATACATGTGGGAACTATGCGTTGGGAGTTATTTTATTTTTATATTTTCCAGGTCAGCGTTAACATGCGCAAAGTGTGATCGCACCTCATGTACATTTGATCCATTCCACTGTGTGAGCGTGCAGTTGCCTTCAAGGCCCGCCACTGCCCAACCTTCCCCTCTACCTGTCAATGTAAGTCAAATTTATTATGAACCACAGAAGGATTATGTACCACATGTCTTCCTTTGTAAGTGAACTCAATGTGAATGCAGTGCAACCATTGCCTTCCCTAAGAAAAAGTGCATAAAAACTGTAATTATTCTTGTTTTGTTTCTGACTGTACTATGATTGTAATCAATGTATGCTGGTCGTATTCATAAGCAACGAATTTTATGTATTTACTAAAAATTATGGATCTGAATAATGTTATTTTCAGGTGGTGTATGTAAACCAACAGCCTAGGCAGGTCCGAATCGGAGTAGAGCTAACCCAGCCCAACGCGACGATGGACGACTTGCGAACCAGCCTACACAGTGACACGGGGATAGAGCGAGATCACATTATACTAGCTGAAATCAATGAAATGGGTATGAAATGATTTGTTTATATAGGTATACTCGTAACTAACTATCTGCAACATAACACTGAAAAAACATAAGCGCGTAATTGAGCGTAATCTTTGGCTCATGTTTCTCATCTTTATCAATGAATTCAAGCAAATCGTAACTCAGCTTAGTGTTCTCCATGGTCAAGGATCACTACTTGTCCTCGAGTTGCGAACTGTTGCCTGTTTCGTTGCCCTTTCATAGATTTTCCCGAGTAACAATTTTCATTTATACTCTCTAGGCTGGTGCAATGCTCGCGCCGGTTGGGAGATGGCGGGTATAGATTTCGGTGCATTATATTGTGTCGAAGCGCCCCCACTACTGCAAACGCCGACGACGCCTTATCTGCTGATATTATGGGTCAATCTTCTTGAAGGAGAAAGGTTTGGTGAGTTCTGATTTTGATACTGATTTTATTGAAGTTTGTAGTTAGTTAAATATATATTTAGAAAGAAACAGGGAATAAATAATATTTAAAAAAATGTATTCATTGATATTTATATCTATCTAGGTAGATATAAATATCAATGAATAATGCTAAATTGTAGGCAGGTACCGTAAGCTATAAGCGGTAGCTTATTATAGACTTTTAGTTATTTGCACCTAAGTGCATGCTATTTAATTTATTTATGTATCAAATCTCTGTTCTGTGTGTAGGCATGTGTATAAACCCATAACTTTTTAATGATCCAGTCATATTGAGATAAACACATTACTCATCCTTATACAAAAGATAACATTGAATCATGGTTAAAGTACAAATTAATACAAAATCAACTGTACATTTTAAATGAGTCTCTTTTGTTCATGGTGTCACTGGTTTAGTCAGTATCCAGGAACCCGGTTTACAAGAATCATTGTAGTGAAGTGATTCAGTGCTTCTTACATGAACATTCGATCCAGGCCTCTATCAACATTATCCTATTTGTACTTCTCAGGGTCACCATACGCAATGCAGGTGCCACGCGAGATCTCGTACGAGGACCTCCAGAAGTTGATGCTAAAAGAGATGTGTCAAGTGGTCGCTGAGCGGGTGTTAGAAAATGCGCAAGGAGCAGACATCTTCCGCGCAAGAATTGCAGAGTCGTATCGGCCGCGGGACCCCGCGTACCTACAGCCTGAGGTAAGCACATACAGGTAAATTGCTGTCTTGAGCGCGCCGCTGAAGCCAAATGGCATAGAAGCAACTTATAATCACCGAATTGCGTAATTATTGAGATCGCTCATTCCGAAGGCCGCACATAACCATAGTAAGTGTTAATTAATCACATGTCATATTTCTTGGAATTAATACTGCTACCTTTCACTGCAATACAAAGAAACAATTGTCTTCATCTCTGGAAAAAATTATCTAGCCTTAAATGAGATGGGCGTCATGTTCGATGATGTAGACTTATTTTGGGAATTGTAGATACTTCTCTATCTCATTCTTAAGATCGCCATGCTCGAAACGGTAAAATTGTTAACCCAATTGTCACTTTTGAGTGCTAAGCTTACAGAGGTGGACTGCTAAGGGCTGTTAAACTGGCGTATGACGATCTCTGTGGCGCGGCGGCAGAGTAGCCGGCTGCGACGCAAGAGGTGCGGTTTCGATGCACGCTGCGGGAAAAATGTTTGCATGTTCTGCAGATATTTGTACCGGCTCTGGGTGTTGTGGTACCGCGGTACCCGTAGTTCAAGAGGATCTGACCGTTTTGTAAATTTTATCTTGTTGACAAGGTCGACGTTTTGACATGTTATAAACTCAGCATAGACACTCTGATATCCACTGTAGGTATCACTACACTATAGGTTAGGACTATGTATGTGTACATTGGATGTTTATTAATATTTATTGTATGTGTATAATATATCTGGATTGAGTTAATCTTCAACACATGTTTTAGCTCCCTCACCCATTGTTCGCGCTGGATGTGGAGCAGGCGTTGTGTGCGCACGACAAACACCCTCACCTCAGGCTCGAGTTGCTGTGGGACCCGGCGCATAGAGACAGCATTATCCGTGAGGCGGGCGAGGCTTGCGAGGTGCATGTCTCGGCTGCGGGATCCGCGCCGCCGTTGACGCTCCACGCCTGCCTGGCGCACTACACACGAGCAGAGCATTTGGCTCAAGAAGATGCTTGGAGGTATCTTTGTTGCATTCTTCATTACTAAAGATCGTGACCGTCCTTAAAAGCTTTAATCGAGGTACAAACAAGCTGTTTCCATGCCGTTCTATCTTCGACTTGTCTCAAAGCGGCGATGAAGTTAATTCTAAAGCAAGCCGGTTTCCTCACGATGTTTCCTTAACTGGTCATTGAGCAAATGTACAACATCCATTTTTTTAATTAGGAAATATCCTTTAGTGCATGTTTCAAACCCACGACCTTTGAAACGGAAGTTGGGGAAAAGACCAACACGGCTGATCGGTAGACCCTATTAACTGAGGATCACCATACCACAACCATATAACCCTAGTAAAATGACCATGGAGGAAAAGGACATTCTCGACCGAAATTGTCTCAGTTTTACTTGTGACGCAAAGAGCAGGTATATTATATGTTTCTTGGTACAAGTACACTCAACCGACCGATAGTATGTTTTTTGAAAACATTTTGTATGACTTTAAGAGTTTCTAAGATACGTCGCCTCACTCTGATTTACTCACGATTAAAGCATCTCCATTTTTTTGTACAGATGTCCTCAATGCCAGAGGTACATGCCCGTAGTGAAGACACTCGGCTTATGGTCACTGCCAGATATTTTGGTGATACATTTGAAGAGGTTCCGACAGTAAGTATAACTTTAAAAGTAACAATGAATATTATAAAATTTTTCTAATATCCCAAAAAATATCGGACTAGCGACTTCCTTCTTGCAACAAACTTATTCATTTTAAGTACTAATGGGCTCGATTTCCGCAGAGTCGAAAATTTGTGGGAAATTAAAAAAAATGAGATTGTCCATAGTTATGGGTACACTTAGTAAAATGCGTAGTTTAAAAAAAACTAAAAATAACTCTTATCACGCACAAAAAAATATAAAAATAATTCCAGTATCTCTTGGTTCCATCATCATTTGTTTCATTTCAATACCACAATTAGAAGTAGGTTAAAATTGACTTCCAAGATTTAATTGCATTGTTTGTTATTTAGTTAGTTGCAAAATTAACTAATATAAGCGTGTTAAAAAAAACAATTATAATATTGCATCTAAACTTATATTTCCAGACAAGCAAAGGGACGGACTAGTACAAAACTGACGACAATGGTGGAATTTCCTCTAAATGACTTTGACATGACTCCGCACCTCGCTAAAAGGGACTGTCACGCGGCAGACTCGCCAGGACACTCCAAATCGCCTCGACGAAGATCATCCAAAACTCCAACCAGTAATCCACAGGAAAACGTCTATGACTTATACGCTATATGCTACCACCACGGCGACGACTTAGAGACGGGACACTACACAGCGGCCTGCAAAAACCCATACGACGGCCACTGGTACAAATTCGACGATTCAAGAGTTACTCCAGTCGATGATGAAAACTCGTACAGCGAACTCGTCAACAATACCGCCTATATGCTCTTCTACAAACGCAAAAAACCAAACGTCATGCATTCGTACTCGACCGACGACCACAGCGGACACTGGGCGCTACGTATGCCTAAGTACGTGAGACGAGCTAGCGAGACACTTAACGAACTATCCGAGGTCAAAGAAGAGATTACCGAAGCGAAGATTGATGATGTGATCGAGCCGGACTCTGAGTCTGAGATCACCCCACAGACGCGCAGCCCCTCACTATCCAGAAGCATCGCTAGCCTCCCCGACGATAACGCTGAGTCAACCCCACCACTGAGACAAACAGCGCTCCTAATACACAATACAGCTTCAATAATCCAGTCGCCGACGCTTCAGCGACCACTCATAGTCGAAATCAACGGCAACAACACGAACGACGCTAAAAGCGAGAACGAAAACGAATCGAGCGTGTCCATCGAGCCTTACATTCACAAGGACGTGCATGTTAACCCTAAGATGACGCCTGTGGATTCGAGGAGGCCGCGGTCGGTCGACTACCCGGCGCGCGCTAATTCTCAGCCTACGACAAGGGACACTAATAGAAACTATGAGAGTTCCCCACTGGTGGCTAGCATAAACGGAGTGGAATACCGTCCTACAACTGAAGAATTGATGCTGTCTATGCTCCAAGAAACAAAACTTATCGCTCCCAGACACACTAATCATATTGCTGGTGAATCTCACCGAACAGGTTAGTTGTCATTTTATTTAAAACACCTATCAGTCAATATAGTCCTGAACCCAAATTAGGTTTCTTAGTATCGTAGGTATCCTGATACTCTAGTTCCTGAATTAGGAATACCATGGTACCGTAACACCCAGACCCGGAACAAATATTTGCAGAACACGCACACATTTGTTCCGCATCGGTAAACGAAACCGCGCTTCAGAAGGCTAATCACCCGCCACGCCACTGACGTCATATTATCGACAAGTAATATAGGTCGAGGGAGGTGTTATTCGTTATTTTTGTACTAAAACGTCTAATGAATAATAATGTTAATAATAAAAGATTTACGATCTATCTTTCAGGGGAAAAACCTGCGTGGAAAACTCGAATATCAACGTGAAAGGAGCAAGTGATTCCCTCGGAAGTCGAAAGCCCTTTCCATAAGAATCCAAACGTAGATCTGAGGTGAGATTTTCGTGTACAATGTTCACAGAACAATTTTATTCGGATTTTAAATAACAATAGGTACGCACGAAGTAGAGGCAGAGGCTTATAACATAGTGGAGACGTTTATTTATTGACTGTGAGTTTCATCCTACATAACCATAGTTACGAAGTCTTCGAATATACCGTAAGAAAATAATAATAGTTAAAATATGTTACCGAATAAATATGGGTTACGAAAATTATAAGGCTGTCAGTAGCTCGAAATATGAAAGTAATAATATAAGTTAAGGGAGAATACTAACGCCCTCCAATATTGTGTCTTCCAAAGAATGGATACATAAATACTCAAAGAATAGAATGCAAGACAATTGCGTTCTTCGATATGAAATAATCAGAAGACAGAGAAATAGATATCAGTGTTATTCAGTCTAAGATTAATATATAAAGCCACCTAATACTGCTAACATAACCAAAATGCCTTTGCCTTCATTTGGAATTTTAGAAAGAAGTCAAGTGCTATATTATATATTATCTACTATAGAATTCTTATCGTAGCATCTGTAAAATACAAAATAACTTAATATTTATACAAATACATAAGAGGTAAATGTAGATAGAGGGCGTAAATTTTGAATTTCTTAGTAAGAACCATATTCGTGCCTTGGCCCTAAGATGTGATTTAAAAGTATAGTGAAATACGTTAACCTCAGTACTTTGCTAGTTTTATATTCGTACATCAGTATATATACTTATTATGTAGCGCTTTGTGCATTGGTATGTAATGAAAGTAATTTGATATTTACAACATAGGCAGTGACGAGATTTATTCTCTTTTGTTTCATTTTCGATTATTGTTTTTTTTTTATCTTCGATTTAACGATAGCAATCGTTAACATGGACTTGTCGTTGTAATAACGTGGGTACTTACCTAATTTTAGGTAGCTTGTCGAAAAATCATATTTTTTTCATATCATTTCGTTTTATTTTATACAATGTAACATTTTTTAAATTTAGTTGACATTAAGTGAAAGTTTAGTAAATTATTTAAATTTGTACTTTACAATATCGCACTTAGACATATTATAATGTGGTGCGCATTAATGTGATTTTATTTCAAAGTGTAAAAAAGTATTATTTTTTAAAAGACGTTACTATTAAAAATCAGGAATCTTGTGTATCCCTAAGGCCTAACTATGTGATTAATTATTACGGCCAAATATAAACTTAACTTTTATCCATTCAAATACATACTCGTAAACATTGACGTACCTGAGCGTAATAAATTATAAAAATAACTACTAACGTCTATACTATCTTGCGCAATAATATAGTAAATGTCTGAAAATATGCAGAGACTGTTTTTGGTGAAACTGCCTTTACTTCGGCCAAACGTGCATTAAAATACAAAATTGCATTCCGTAAACATCTCACGTAGACCGTTTGAATGCGCAAAATGTTATTCAACATCTCTTTATTTATTTATAATGAAAAGTATACTCGTTATATAATTCGGGAAAGTTAATAATCTAAGAATAATCTTATTATCTCACAAGCCACAAAGTGCATTGGATTGATTTTTCAAAGTTTTTGTCAAGTAATATGATAGCACAGTATTGAGTATGGTATATATTTTTTGTATCATGTCGGGCGCACCAAGTTTCTATTTCCTGATTGGGTTTTGTGTTTCTTATGATAATTTGATCTAGAGTAGGTATATCTCAATACTGTGGTATAATAGAGTTCATATTGTCTTTACATTTTGTTTGTAACTATGATTTATTTTGGAGAGTTTTTTGTATATTTTTAGCCAATTCATACAATGACAATTCAAAACTTGACAAGTAATTTAAATATTGGCTAAATCATGTATGAATACTTTGTTTATACACATACCTAGTATATAAAAGTATTGGTATACCAACCATTTGCTATTCTTATGAAATATTGTCATAAAAAACTGTGCTGCCATGTCATGCAACCATTGTCGTTCATAAAATCATAGCAACATTTTAGTCTAAACCTGGGAATATTTGTTTTATTGCATAAAATATGGTAACAATGTATACCTACCCGATTATTTTGTATTTTATTCGTTGTTTTAATTTAAAGATGTTTATTATAATTTCACAGTGTTATGTTAAAATATAAGTGTTATGTCCACATGCATATTGTTTTTATCCTACTCATATTATGAATCAACAAACATCCATCCATACTATTATGAAAAGTATGGATGGATGTTTGTTACAAAGTTTTGTTTGTCTTCGTAACGTCTGGACCTAGAAAATATTGAGGCTACTTTTTATCTGAATACCACACATGTTAAGCTGTAGAGGGCTAGATAGTCCTTTTAAAATCAATTCATCAATGTCCTATAAAATAAGATCGATAAATAACACTTAATTATAATCGAATCAAATCAGTGGTATGTCTGAAAGTAGACCGCCTTGAGTATTAAAAATCAGCATTATGTTAATTGTCTATAATAATACAGGATTCGTTTGGGGTGTTTGGCAATACATATTTTTAGAACTTATGAATTGCTAATTTGATTTTTAATTCCAACATACAGTATTATTGCAACCTTCATTACCTAGGTACTATAATATCGGCTTATTGCAAGGTTAGGTTTCATTTTAAGACTTGGGCAATCAATTAATTCATTGGCATAATTATTTCTAGAAAAAATATTGGAGAAGTCACACAAATTAATATTTTTAGTAAGTGTTTTTTTGATAGATGGCAATATATAAAATGCAACCCAAAATTTGGGACTCGAACCTGTGAGATAGCCAATGTGCGAAGATACATCGGCTAGGCCAGCTGCACCTGCGACTTAGATTTTGATATAATTCGGATTAAACTGGCGGCGAAACTTACTAAGTTGAGCTTAATATTGAGCTTATTAATAAAATACTTTAAACGGACATAATGTCATGTGGACTGGTTTTCACATGGAAGTACAAAGTACGGGGTGAAAGTGGACAAAACATTACGTAAAAAGAACAAATGCTGTTTGGTTAGGTCTAAAATTATGGCTAAAATTCAATGTCTACGAAATATTCTATGAGTGAATTCACAACGGCACTTTCTAAAGCTTAGGTACTATAAATATAACTAAAATTTATCAATAAAAGTGATCCGATGGTATGTAGCTTGATTACTCATAACAGTGTCTCCATAGTTTGAGTCGAGTACCAGGAGAACATGTTTCAAAGGATCTGAGGCTACAGAATTTGGTATCAGTCTGGGGCCAGCCGAGTGTATGTTCTTAAGGCAGGATTCCTCGAAATCAACTCTTATGTCCCAGGATATCACATCGGAGCATTCGGCGTGGCGAAGATATACATGGTGGAGGTCGGAGCCCAGGAGAACTACTTGTTTCGCATGCTCGCCGTATACTGGAAGTAAATTGAGCATAGATTAGCGATAGAATAGAATAGAAAAACGTTTATTTGGCATAAACAATAAATGGTTATAAGTACATATAGGTATTTTTTAGATATATTATATTTTATAGACAATAGGTCTATAAAATACTGACTGTGCCACGGCCGCCCTCGGTCCTCGATCTACCGCATAGTATTTGCCCGTCCGCGCTATTACTTCTTTTGCTGGGCTTTAAGAGTCATAGCGTGGTGTTAAATAGCCTATAATATTCCTCAAGAAATGCGGAAAAAAATCCGACTGGGTAATCCAGAGATTAGCGCGTTCTAACAATACAAACAACAAACTCTTCAGCTCTATTATTACTGTAGATTAAGGACTGGAAATAAAGTCGTTTAAAGATCGATCAATGCCATACTATGTTGCACTCAATAAGATTTTTTGTGGGTATCGATTATTATTAGAGCCTTGTTGGCTTAGTGGTCTGTACCCGACTTCCGATCCGAAGGTCGTGGGTTAATATCCACTCGAAAATTTAGACACGATCCAGAAGTGCTTAGAAACGTGCCGTAGAACCAAAAGTTCAAAGGTATGTGGCATCGGTTAATGTTCCAACGATGGGCTCGGAATGCTAACTGCTTTCGCAAAACACATTTATGTGCCAAATATTATGTTTTCAAATGTCTGTGATACGTACGATATCCTCACGGACCTTGTGCTGAGTTTTGGAACTGATCCTTCATTAAGAAAACAGTATTTTTAAATTTTGAAGTACCTCTTATGGGAGCATTGGTATTCCTTCGTCTCAAAGACGCGGTATCCAACTCCAACAAGCCAGGATGATCAAGCCTGACTATAATCAATACGTTGTGTGTCAGTCCTCTTTTCACCATTGCAATCTGCAAGCCTACGGCTGGGCTGCAGGCCAGCACCGTCCACCCCGAACCGGAGGATGCCTCGTGGACCAGAATAGAACCACGTGATGCGTCTGATATGTAGCTGTAATGGATGTCAACATTCAAGAAGATCTATGTCCGTCTTAGTCAATAGAAATTTATAAGGTATTTATGAGAGTATTATAAATCAAGTTGCTACCTATAATGGACATTACAGAAATGAATAGGTCAGATTATTTAAACAAAAAAATGATTTTTTTACTCTATGTAAAGTCACGTTTGGTCAAAGAACTCCTCATAACTGTAAAAGGTGTACTTAAGAGCCAGTGTTTCAGATTACATTTGAAAGCAGCTTAAATTACTGAAAGAGCTGTGTCTATTAAGAAATCTGATACACACTCGCGATACGCCTAAGTTTTTGCCTAAGCAAAAACTTGTGTAGGCGAGCATTAGATAGGCACCTATATAAAGAGATTGCGAGACTATACATCTTATTAAATAGGTACGTATCTAAAATAATTAACGATTGTGTCGTTATCTCTATCACCTAAGGTGTTTTTAATGTGTAATTAGCTAAGTAAGTACATAACTTTTATAAATAAATGCTAAATTATTTCCTATTTCAGTGTTCCGTTCCTAATTACCTATCCACTTTTCTGTGGATTCAATTCGATTCCTAAGAACAAACAAATGGCAATCAGCTAGCTAATACAGACCCCATTATCGTGGTGAATACCTCATCATAGTAAATCAATTATAAACAGTCACATACACATCCTAGACCTAGTGTCCCCACACTAGGAGCTGGCTACTCGCCCGCCGTGCTATCAAGGTCGTCTATAAGAATTTTGGAGTACTGATTATGGCTCTGATTAGTACCTACCTACCTAGATACAAACTTATATACATTTACTTACTTTGGTAACATAAGAATATGTACATGCAGGTATTTTTCTACCAATCAAGTAAGTACCTATTTAGGTATAACTAAAGGTATCTGGAATTGGAATCGTTAGTTTGAGAAGTGAAGCTAATTTCAATTAGATACCTATATTTGGCACTAATTAATAGAATATACACGTTATGTACCTAAGGAGATTGCAACACCAAGGTAGGTAAGTATGTCTGATGAAAGTAAATTTGTAGACTAGACAAGGCAGGGGCAGTGATATTTTTAGAATAGACCAAGTGTCAAATGTTGCTTGTGTAATATTTTACAACAGATCAATATCTCTACATTTTGCAATAGGGCTACGAAATTCAGCTTTCGTGAATATAGACGATGCATTCAGGGAATAGGTTACTTCCTAAACATTCATGGTTGCACTTGAGAAAAAAATCCGTACGGAGAAAAGAAAACTCGCTAAATTAAATAGGTAGTATAAGTATACCGTTTAATTTGGCGTTTGTTTTGTGCACATTAGTAAATTAACAAGTATAAAATTACATGCATTCGGAATAAGCTGTCTAATGCACCCTAGCCAACGAGCAAAAGGTTAGGTCGTAATAATCATTCAGCTCTAAGTAAACTTCAGGATTTACCAAAAACTGACCTCTTCAATTTCGTTGTATTGAAAGAACCCACATAACTTACACAAATATTTTTCCGGGCATACCCCCATATTCGACGACCACGTTCTGCAGAACTGACGTGGGCTCTGAGAGCGCGGACAGGTCAATCCGTTTAATCAATTTGCCGAGCACGAGGCTTATAGCGACCACTTTGGGCGGGCAGGTGCAGCGTGGAGACTCTACGGTATCTACCATCCCCGTGTCCAACACCCATAGATTACCCTGAAATAAATAGCTGTGGATAGGTAGGTAATAAAGACTGCAATAGTTTTAAACTGAACATCGTTATAATTTACAAAATATATTATTTTAGTAATTTCAGTAAGCCGAATAACCGATGACATCTTAACCGATTCGTTGCGGCGCCCATTTTCGAAAACTTTTCGCCATGGCTATGAACAATTTTTCTATGACACGACTGGCGTGTCAAGCGCCATAGAAGTTGATGGCACGCCTATTGTGCCATCAGCCATCTATATAAAAACACATGTTTTTCATTGCTTTTCACTGGTTTAGTAGTGCTTGATTCAAGTTTAGTTCAAACTACGGTAGTGTACGGTTTTTTTAACTTGTGGCTAGTATCATATGCCACAAGTTAAAAAAAATATGACACGCCTGTCGTGCCATCCGCAACGAATCGGTTAAAGGTTGCGGGAAGTTGGTGTATGGTAGTGGCACAAGATGGTTCGTGTTGGAAATCTTTAGGGGAGACTGCTATGTCCAGTAGTTAACTTCTACACCTGTTTACAGTAATCGTAACTGCCCGCTAGTCATTTGTGGTGATAAAACCTATATCTAATCGATATCTAAGAACCATCCTTGAAGACATACAAATAAAAAAACATACTATATACGTCGCGGGTAAAATAACATGTACTTTACT
Organism: Perizoma affinitatum; assembly: GCA_961405105.1. Taxonomy (NCBI): domain Eukaryota; kingdom Metazoa; phylum Arthropoda; class Insecta; order Lepidoptera; family Geometridae; genus Perizoma; species Perizoma affinitatum. Next base: position 7,246,861 of record OY560199.1, read on the forward strand.
CTAACGGCCCATGCGTTAGAGTTGTGCGAATAGGAAATTTAATAAATAGAGGGATGTGCACTATGAAATGTATGCTGCAAGGTTACGTAGAATTATACAAGGTTACGGAAAAACGTCCGTAGCTCTCATGAGGTTTAAGTCAAACCCACGATACGTGCATTGTTTGTCTTGAATGGTTTGCATAATAAACGATTTAATTAGAACAATCGAAACCTATAGACAATTGAGTTTACATTATTACCACATGGGTATTGTACCTACCTGAGTGCGAGAACACAACATACCTATAACTATCCCTACCAATCCCTATTTTAATTTCACTTAACATTGCTCTATCAAGAGTACCTAGGTACCTACGTTCCATTCCTTTTGGACAGGTATTAGTCTAACAACCTACAATCATCGTTGAGTTACTCACGAGATGATCCAGATAAGCGTCAACTGCGTTCTGTATTCCACTACAGTCGTAGATTTCATGACTGCGTAATTCTGGAAAAGCCTGCAGTTCTACTCCATCATGTCCTCGGACTATTAACCATACCGTCGCAAGAACGCCATGTTTCATCCTGTTGCAATCCATTTAATAATTACTTATAATTTTCTAGGTCAAATCTAGATCACTATTGATAAAGCTAGCTAGGGCAAGCTACGGTTATGCGTTTTAAAGTTTTTACCTTGGAGTAATAACGTAGATGTCATCTTTATAAGTAACTGCTTTTACCGCAATCACATTTTCTTTCAGATACTGCCCACTCCTTGACCAAAGATCGAATCCATGCTCACATTTCAGGTAAAGCGGGCCACCATTCCAGGCCAAGTTCTTCGGGTGACCCCCTAGCACAAGATAATTACACAATATCACACAATATCCAAGCAAACGGTAATAATTCATCTTGCTTTGAATTAGCGCACTTGTGAACACAACTTTTTGTTTCACAATGTGGCATTAATTTCCTGCGATCTAAATAAAGGTATTTACTTAGAATGCCTAATGCGCTGATTTCGAAAGTTTCGGGGAATTAATGCATAATCAATCGCGGGTTCACGCACGCCTAAATATCGGATACGTTTTGCCTAAGATTAGTTTTTTTTATAGTTTCTGTTTTAAAATTTTGTGGGAGATTTACCAAATTGCATAAGTCTGAATTTAAATTATTGCTGCAAAAATTTCATTGTATGCGCATGCATTTTGTTTCGGTGAGTGTGAAAAATCTTTTTTATTTCGTACAAATTAACTATCAATTTTTAAATGAATGTACAGGGTAACCAAATACTTGCAAAATTGGTCACTATCGGACATTTCGAAATGTATTCAATATCGAAATGTGTAAGTTGATAGGATCCGAATTCCGTTACGCTCTGATTGTTTCAGTATAGGAACATGAGCCAATTCTCCAACTGGAGGGCAGGGCTCGTGTTTCCTGCTTCTGTCACAGCGGTACCTATCATTATATTGATTGAGGACAAAAAGCGTCGATTGTACAAAGCATGGGAACTAGCAGTGTTGCGCTTGCGGCATTTAGTACGATCGAGGCAATGCCTGATACTCGTAGCTATCCTTCTACTATTATAAGCGCGAACGTTTGTGAGGATGGATGTGTGTTACTCTTTTACGCAAAATACGACGATGAAACTTTACAGTAATATAGCATATACATCAGAATAACACATAGGCTACATTTTATCCGGATACCACGCGGGCAAAGCCGTGGGCAGAAGGTAGTTATTCATAATTCATGATACATTTATTGCGAAACACAGGTAATGGGATGATAGGTATATGTTATAAAAATGTCCACTGTATTTTACCTTATTATTAAATGCAATGAAAAAATAGAACATTAAAAATAAAGTTATACAAGTAAGTCCTATACACAACAACATAAAAACAGGAGTGACATACTATCCTATCCTATCCTATCCTACTACTATTATAAACGCGAAAGTTTGTGAGGATGGATGTTTGTTACTCTTTCACACAAAAAACTACTGACCGGATTTTGATGAAACTTTAGCTTATACATCAGAATAACACATAGGCTACTTTTATATATAGGGCAGAAGCTAGTTATATAAGTAGGTATGGAGTTCAGAAAACAGAGTCATGCATCCAGTCCTAATTTAGTTTGTCATCTAGATATTATTTTACGGTATTATTAGATATTGCCAACAAGAAAATCAAATAATTTACGTTTGAAACAGAACAGACCTTCAGTGCTCAGTACATCGGGTGATAATTTATTATCATCCCATAAACACTCTTTGAGAGTAGGGCCGTCTTAACATCTAGTGCACAATTTTTTTTTGTGTTTTTTAGTTTTTGAAAGTATGGTTTGCAACTATTGGGAATTCTGATATTGCAGATGGCTCTAACACAACGACAGAGAACACATATTAGCGCCCTAAAAATATGTTCTCTGTTTCTTGAGTTGCTCCAGAACATTAGACCATACCTTAATGTGGACTACACGTATATGCATGATACGCACTATGAACAGCAGATTATAGTACCTTTCTAGGTAGATCTGATTCATTATCCTACTTTGATCGGTGATAGGTAAGATAGGTTTTCTTTAATAGTCGTGTTGCAGCCAAATTTACTCATGCAGTATTGTCAAGAGGTTATTAAAAACCGTGTTTAAACCTAATCAAAAAACTATTTTAATGCAGGTATGTTGGTACATATTGATTACGCTTGAAGTATAATAAACCGATCAACATTTATTTCCGTGTTGCTGGAACTACATTTTTTGTGCGACCGTTCACAAACCTCGTTATTCTAATGCTTGTTTTGGCCAAGTGCTTTGTTTGTATCATATTGCATATCTTGTAGGTCATACGACTCGTAAGGTTTATTCTAATCCAGACTGATATATAAATTGTTTCAGCGAGGGCAGTTCTAAAATAGCTCAACCTTGACATTTCCGGGCTAAACATTCAAACTTAATACGTATCATGAGCGGCAATCACGCACCTTGATAATAAAATAATACCGTGTCGTAGGTAAGTCGAGTTACGGCTCGCCACGCCTTCGGGATCGACCACTTTTACTTTTAAGGTGTTAAGTTGTAGGGGGGCGAGCGGCCGAAGTTGAGTGAATTTGGTGCGCGTGGAAGACTCTGCTGCAGTAAAGGCTGAAGCAGTATTGACTGCAGCCGCGGCACACGCCTCCTGCGTTACTCGTATATTAGTTGCTCACGTGCGTTAAGCGAGCCGCGCCGGCATCGATACCGAAAGGTAACTCAATAGTGCAGTGACATTTGCGATCGAGGCTGTACTGGTGCAGTGCTTCGGTCCACTTTTGGTAAAATGCTCATGCGATATTGTGGACACTTATACTAACCAAAGGTTTTGAGAATGAAGATTATTAACCACTAGTACCAACTAACTTATAAGCAAATTAAGTTTGATGATAAATTACCGACGTAGTTGAAAGATGTAGGTATGAATTGGAACCGTTGAAAACTTTTACAGGGTTCATCGTTTTGATTAAACGCTTTACAGGAAACTTTTTTATTATGATATAATACTAACTTCTGCCCAGTCCGCGTAGTACCCGGATAAAAGCCTGTGTCACCTGTGTGTTCTAGGTCGCGAACTACACTCATTCCAAATGTCATTAAAATTGGTTCAGCCGTTTGGAATATTATTATAGTAAAAAACATCCAAACTTTCGCATTTCGTTGTATAACAGGTATTGATAAAATGAAGTTAATAATTTTAGTGAACTGGGACCCAAATAACATTTTTGGTGTTGTCTTTTAAATTCCCTTTGAATTAATTTACAGGCAAGTTTTTAGTATTGAAGCTTGCTTTATTTGAGTAAAATATTAAACATTTATTCATACAACTATGTATAAGTAGGTATATAAAAAAATACAGATGAAACAGCTAGCTATCTTAAGACCGTTGCAAACGATCTATAGATAGCTCAACTGATCCAGATCACTACCAGGCGGAAGCGTTCCCAAAATACTGGCCGCATTGCCACGCTGAATGGCAATGCTAATGCGTTGACCCAGATAAGAACCAGCTCTCTTGTCACGCGTCGCTTCGACCAGTCACCCTGAAAGAATTTTGAAAACGCGAAGGGCCGCGGTTCCCCACGGACCCAGAGTAAAATATAGCATACCCTTGGTTATCCCTCGATAGTATACAGCAGACGACAAGGTACACACATTGAATATGGTCACACAACCTAATATAGAGTAGATAATCATACCAATTAAAATCAATAACTAACACACCTATCGAACCGTTCAGATTGGTCCAATATCGGTATATTGGTACATAAACAGCGAGAGGCAGAAGTGCATAAACTATAGTAAATCCATTTGACAGTAACAATTTATTTTCAAACTCTTGTTTTTAAGCATCTATAAAATCGCAAGAACTGCCTGAATAAGCAGGTTTTATACATCGCATGTTTGCCTCTCCTGTAAAATTTGTCTCTGGAATACAGAAATTAAGAGATCCGTGATCGGCGCTAAATATGGGAAAGGTTCTACCATTGACGCCACCAATTATCTCGAAGCAAGGATGTGGGAAATATCAACTGCAATCTATTGGCAATTACCCACTGTTAGGTGGTTACCTACAGGTAACTCGTGTGTTGAAAGTGTTGTTTGTTACAAAACATTTGTTATGTGGCTTTAAAAGGCTTCTAATTCTTAGGTATAGTATTTATCCTAACACTCAAGCCCGTCTCCACGAATCTGAGGCAAAGACTCAGGCATTGCTATGTCCTCGAACATTTCAACTCTATTATTAATAACCAGAAGTCCAAGCAGTAATGCGGTAATAACGGTGACCGCTTACCACCAACAGGTGTGTATTTACTCAATTGTAATTTATAAACAACTATAAATAAGTGCCGCCGAGATTGAATTTATGGGATATTATCTTTTAACCAAAAATAAATTGCTAAGTTATTTTATACATAAATAAATGAACATTTATGAGAAAATATGAATTTTTATTATAAATTATTTTGAAATCTATCTGAAAAAATTGTCATTCTTTCAAAACAGTTACTAAAAAAAACAGAAGTACTTAACCTTAGTGTGTGCCTCAATTCTGGCTTTTGTACTTTCTCACTGATTGATTGTGTGAATCAGGAGAATTTTACTTGATAGGTCTAAGCGTTTCCGTCCTTACTTGGAGACCCTGTATAATCTAGTAAACGATTGTCCATGTTCATTGTGTGGCAGGCAGTGTTTACAAACACCGTTTGCGAGGTAGAGAAAGGATGTTTCACTTGACTCATGAATTTACCAGCCAGGCTTAGCGAAACTATTTGGAATTAGTATGAAAACAATAGTGTTTTGATTTAGTATTAAAGTTTACACGCTACGTTACTTCTACCTTACAAACAATCATTTATTAACATTAAGAAAAAACTAAGTCATTTTTTATGTTGAACTTGTCCATATCTAGGTATGTAGTAAGTACTGACTTCTCGCTAATATTATAAAATAATATTGATATATTTTATGAATATCGGCAATAAAAATGTTTGGACTTTTCCATTCAAAAGACTTCAACGCGCTGATTCTACAATTCCCTTTTTTGAATAAATTTAAATATTACGGATTTTTATGTATACCTATTAGTGCTATATATTAGTCTTTAAAGTCACTAACTATAATAAAGTCAATAATTTCACATTAGTTACTAGTTCACAAAGTAAGTAAATCAATCATAATTTGCACCTGCATTGCTAAAATACAAAAAAAATTACGCGACTACGATTTGTATGAACGCACTCGTAAATATCAAATAGGTGGGTTGAGCTTTTAAGAGAATAGTATTACCATTTTCTTTCTCCAGCCTCTGTTGGTACCATCATTTTCCCAACATGAGGTATTGATGATCTAGATCAGAGACTATTATGAACCCAGCACTGTTATGCCGGCGGGTAAAACGCAAACAGAGTATGTAACATTAACCCTGTCCGATCTAGTTGTAGGTGAATATGTATGTTTTGTAGCATATTAGTTAGTAAATGCTGTGGCAAAGTATGATGGATAGGTGATATAAGTAGTTTGCGTAAGGCATTTGTCAACTATTTTGATAAACATCTACACTGGTTTACTAGACGTTTAGGAACCTACCTATCATTAATCTTGGTTACGAATAAGTAGGTATACCTAACATGTAAGTTTGTATATAATGTGACATAACTAAGATGTATAAACCATTGTTCGTTTGTTAGATTTTATTTTAGTTCTCTATACTAAAAGGAAATTACTAAATTGATGCCTGATGAACGAGTCAAATATTTTTTATAATCTTTTTTCATCCTGAAGTTATTTGCTTTCTTGTTATTATTCTGCTCATATATAATTATCACTGTCAAATAACACTGTAAAAATATCTTGTTTTTATGTTAAAGTACCACACGTAATTATAAGATTAAGGCCGACTACTACACATTTTTAGGCTTTCATATTTATAAAACATAAACATATCTTTAAAACTTATTTGGACATTTCTGTGTAAAGAGTATACTACTAAATTGTATTTTAATCGTTAACGCGTCTCATTCCTAAACTCGACGTCATCCACTTCTCCAAATGCGGTAAGTACTGTTCTATTTTCCAAAACCTCTACCAGAGCTGACTTGTATGAAATCTTTTGTAAAAAGATTAAATGATTATTATCTGCTTAAAAGTTTGCGCATATGTACATTTTTCGCTAGTTTCTAGCTTGTTCAATCGACCCAGAACAGTCCCGAATTCTATGGGTGGAATTCACTAAATTTGTCAGTATATCGGGTTATAGGTTTTTTTCGTTGCCCTCCTATTGGTTGAATATCCAATATATATATTTTTGTATGGTGTTTCTCATGGACCATCAGTATGCACACCTAGTTGTGCCATCCCAAATATTACATCACCCTTTCTGGATAATCATAAAAATAACCTACCAACCAAAACTATCCGAGCCGGATCTGCCCATGATTTTTCAGTTGTGCCAAGCTGTGTCTAACGGAACTAATATTCGGACAGGTGTTCCGATGACACAACTAGCTGTACATAATGATTGGTCCGTGAGGAATTCGCTTTTTTTTTCGCACCTCATTTAAAGTACCAATATTGCGAATAGAGCACAATGATCCATTGATATGTTTTTACCGGATTGTACTTCGCATGTGAACTAGATACTGTTGTTGCTCTCAGCCCAATGATTTCTATTGGTTACGTAATAAATAAACATTTTCCTGTTTTCACTTCCTTTAGTAATTAACGCATTCCCTTTTTAGATGTGTCTTGTTTACGGATACGGTTTGGGTAATGTTGGCATGTGGCTTTTCTAGATCTTGTAAGATATGCATACATGCGATATCTTATCTATATACCCATACGACCGACTTTCCATGCCTGGAGACTAAACTTTAGGTAAGGTAGACAAAAAAAGAAAAAAAAAACTGAGAGTTTATACCTTACTATATTTTTTCAATGGATCACTCCTCCTCCAATCGCACTAACGAAATGTAACGACTCATGTTGACATACGTATGTTCAAAACTTTTAAAACTAGAAAAGATAAAACTAGTTTAGCTAAGATTTCCTATTTTTTTTTATGTTTTTGTCTTTGCTTTGTTATTTCTTGTAAATTGAGTTCTCATTGTCTTTTTCCCTATTGTAATTAGAGGCTGGTCACTAACCTTACGCAGGAATCCCAAAAAAGCACCAGTAATACGACGACCCAACGAATCGATAATGTATTTATAGAACACCATAACATAAGACAAAAAAAGTATAGGTAGACGTTTGACCAGAAATCGTGTCACTAAAAAACGGTGGCAAAAAATAATTAGCTAACAACACTTAATGTAGTCGAATAAAACTGAAAAAATGTGATTATATCAAAATTGCAACCAACTGAAAAATCAGAATAAGTACGCTGCCACACGATAAATAATACATAGCCCACTGCAGGGTATAACAGCTGGTGCCTCCTCCATTTTGTCTCACTTATCCGTTTAATGAGCTGATCACATTTAGGTCTTATCCGTAGGTCCTCTAGATTGCATCGATAAAAATAAGACCACAAAAATGAATTTATATTTTTTTATGTAGTTTAAAATCGAAATGTTTATTTAAATTAACTTAACCTTATCCTGTTAACTCGATTTAATTTCATTAGCTTGATCTAAGTCCTGCTAACGCAAGCTTATTTAATATTTACAAGGTGAAACATTCACTATTTAAAGTCTATTATTGTGTTAGGCAACAAATTATTGTAGGTAATTACTTGATTTATTGATAAGGCTGAAGAAGTCTAGGATTCGTTTATAGCCGTTTAAACCTAGGTTGTTTTTTTCTTTCAGAATAGACTAAACAATTAATTTATAAGTAACTTACCTATCATTATTATTTATGATAAAAAAATAAACTTACTCTTACATGAAGTTCGATCATAATATGAACTATTTAACTCGTTGAACCATCGCAAAGAGTTAAGTTCAAAGATAATCAACATCAAAAGATTCGAAGGTTGGGATAAGTTTTTCTTTTACATTTGACCGAAAAAAGTAGGTACCTACCTAATGTTTTGTGTCTCCAAGTACAAAACGCAAGTGACTGTTAGATAGATTTCTGGATTTCTCTTGTATAGAATACTCCTGCTTGATAGATACTTAGGTTAAACAGTTATTGTCGTCACCATAGAGCTTAATTTGCAACAAGTGAATGCTCTTTGGCCACGTTACGGTATTTGCTACCTAAGTACTCTATAATAATATATTATTTCACACTAGCCTCTGCGCACGGCTTCACCCGCGTGCCAAGTAGTACCCAGATAAAAAGTAGCCTAATGACTTATTCTACCACGAACTTATACCTGTCCCAAATTTCATCTAAATCGGTCCAGCCGTTACGGATATTATTAGAAACAAACATCCAAATTTTAAATAAATATTAATACCACAGGATATAAGTAGGATCCTATGTATCTTCGTAGATATGCTCGTAATAAGACTTACTTTACCGATAAACACATGAGATTCTGTTTTTAAGTTGAACTAAGTTAAGTTTTTTAATTTGCTGCTAATCAATGAAATAATCAATTTGCTGATGATTTAATAAAACCTAACCTGCTTGATAAAAAAAAATCTCCCTCACAGCAGGCAAACCCCCAGGTGTTGCATATGTCAATAGACGGCGGTACTTGTCATCAGGTAGGCCATGAGCCTGTTGGCCTCGACAAAACAAAAACAAACGCATGTTGAATCAAAACGGTTACGAACATAAACATAACTTATGCTGAAAAGTATTTTGTGAATAGTTATAATATAGTTATAATAGTAGTAATATCGTTTCGCAATATTTGTGTTAGTTAGGAGTCTTAACAATATTGTTTATAGTTCAGAAGATTAAAAGATTGACACGCAGGCGAGTAGCCGGCTGCGAAAAAAAGGTTCGATTTCCGCTGCAGAACAAATGTTTCTATGTTCTCCAGATATTTTATCAAGGACTGGGTAAATAATAATAATAATGCTGGCCATTTTTCACACAGCATCATCTAGCCCCAAAGTAAGCAGAGTTTGTTTTATAGGAACTACATGACTGATATACTACTTATATACATTTTTATGTAAATTCATACTATACATGAAAACACCCAGACCCGAGACAAATATTTGCAGATCATAGACACATTTGTCCCGTTGTTCTTGATACCCAAGATACAGAGAATCCTTCAGTGCCAAGACTATGTATGTGACTGTTGCGTGTTTATGAATTCGTCATAGCCTCAATAAGTTTTGTATAGATTAAGACGGTAAGTGAGTCAACTATTTCAGAAAGATGATGATGGCCGAGTTACTCCTTGGTGTCAACATTGTTCCCCTTTGAAATGTAGTTCACAACTTGACGGTTTGAACGGAGCGACGACAGCGAAATTGCTGCTATCGCATTATCTTTCGTAGCTAAATTAGGTACAACAGCGCACACAGTTGCGTTATTGTTTTGTTTGATACTTATCTAAACCTTGTTACTTACCATTATAATAAATAGGCGTAGGTACCTAGGTACCCTAGGACAATTGGCTACTCAATGATGTAACGACCTACGTTTTAAGGTAATTTTAAACAGAGTTTAATGTACTCTTATAATTGTTATTATTTAATTAATGAGTGCACAAAATAATTGTGTACAAAAGGTGAACTTAATATTAAAAGCGCTAATATTTTTTTTATCTACCAACCTCAAATGTTTTAGTATATTATTACGCCCATACCACGTACTTTACTATTATCCTGCTGACGTTTCGTTGACATTTTAGAGGTCCTTCCGGGCGTGGTCGAGGACGGTGCTCATGAGGAAGGACCTCTATACGGTCAACGAAACGTCAGCAGGAGAATAGTAAAGTACGTGGTATAGTCGTATTAATATTCTAAAATGATACCAAACCACGATAATTTTAATTCCATAACATCAAATGTATTCTTAAAGAAGGTTGGCGTGCTAACGTAACGTACCTACTAGTAAAATATAAAATCGGTTTAAATGACACTACGTTATACACATCTATTGGTAGGTACAATAATATAATTTATATAGGTAGGTACTTAGTACGTCTACAGTATGATACTTTAAATGCTTTGCCAATTTATAAGACAATGAAAAGAAGTGTTCGTAAGAAACGCATTCGCTCGATCGTTTTTTTCGTCGACTTACGTTGCAAGATTGGTCTTCACGAAATACTCTTTTATTTTACCGGGATTATACATATATAGCCTATGTTCACCCTAAAAGTCCATTGTGAATATTGGTGAGATATTTTTTTATATCGGACGAGCTGTTTCGGAATTACCCCCTACATAAAAACTTAAAAACTTAACCTCTTTATAATATTAGTTCACACAGCATAATCTAGCCCCAATGTAAGCAAAGCTTATGTTATGGGAACTACATGACTGATGTACTATTTATAATCTTGTTTTGGATATACCTGCATTTTATACATATAAAGCACCTAGACCTGAGAAAAATATTTAGAGATCATACAAAACATGTGTCCGCGGCGGGAATCAATCCCTCAACCTTCTGTGGTTCCAGCGGGCCTTCGCCCACTGTGTCACAGAGGTCGGCATAATATTATATAGACATGCTTTGATACGAATTTAATTCCATATTAAATGTATTATTCTACGTACTTAGTTTTGGATGTATGAATGATTTCAGTATGAATTATGATGTTATTCTTATAATGTTTATTGCTGCGTATTTCTAAACTAGTACTTTTTTCTGTTTTTGTACCGCACTACTCTTTATTAACAAATAACGCTGGACATTTTTTTTCACACATTATCATCTAGCCCAAAGTAAGCAGAGCTTGTGTTATTGGAATTACATGACTTATATATGACTTATACATACTACTTATATACATTTTTTTTAATACATACAAAACAACCAGAAACGAGACAAATATTTGCAGATCATGCAAACATTTGTACCGCGGCAGGAATTGAACCCGCAACCTTTTGCGCCACGAAAAATAGAGTTCGCTTTCAATGTACTAAGTATTTTTTTGTCTGTATTTTCTGTGTGTACAATAAAGAATAAAGAGAATAAAGCATTTTTTTAGAATATCTATTTAACAAAACCTAGTCGTTATGTAGAAGTTCATAATATATTATTTCAAGAAAATCTATAATGTAAAAAATCTTTCCATTTGTGTTGCAATAAATCAGTTTATAAATATTCCACTCATAGTAGGTAGTATGCTAGTAAATATTATGAACACAACACTTCGTAATTTACGTAATACAAAACAGATGCACGGTTTTTGGAGCAGAGAGAGTTGGTAGTCAACTTTTCACATACCTACACAGGCACTACCTACGTAGGTATTTAATTTTGTACCTGCCACAAGTATTCACGATGACGACAGTAAATATATTTAATATGAACAATGAAATAATGTTTTATTGCTGTAGGCAAAATATAAAATGTGTAGGCCTAGGCCTAATAGGTATAAAATATTCGAGTTAGAGGACCTATGGTAGATATAGTGTTTAACAGATCTACTTCACATGTCTATAGGCTCCTGGTTTGTTAAATAGATCATGATTCAATCATGATCTCCATTGTGAATTGAGTAATCACCGAGTATTGCACTACGTATTATCTACCAGTTACTTTAAATTCTACGATATATCATTCCATTGTATTGTCAGAGATCTTAAACTATCGTGTACGTTACGTTGCAACCTGAACCTCATAGTTGTATAAAAATGATTCCAACAGTTATAATGAATCTGAATTGAATAAAGAATCACAGTCCAAAGTTTTTGGGAGAAATAAGTCTTAATAAAGCATGCTTATAACTACTATGCTAGTATTAGCTAGAAGCTTTGGTCAGTTGTGTCCTAGTGCATGAGGTTCTGCCACGGATTTTACCGCGTACTTAGTAGTGTTTTTCTAGATCATGAACTTCAAATAAGTGTACCTACATTATTCCAATTTTTATTGAAATCGGTTCAACCGTTACAAATATTTCATTAGCAACAATTATCCATAAATTAAAAATATTAGAAGGATAGTCGAATACGGCAAACAATGAGCATAGAAGGTTTATGGTATGCTTTAGATTAAAACTAAAAACCTTCATAAAACAGAATAGATACCTACCACCACCAGGATGTTTAAACTAAGATTAAAATGGGTACTAGAACACGTATTTTACGACCTCAAAGAGTTTTACTTGTTACCCGAAAGCCAAAACTGTTAATATTAAAAACTGATAAATTAGGTAATATTTATACCTAACCTGACCTGTAACGTGAGTTATTAATAAATTATTTCATATAATTTCATTTTACTTCAAAATAACCCGGTCTTTGTACGCTGTGCTAACAGATATACATACGTTGCTTTTAATAAATACCTAAGTATTAAAAAGTGATATAATATTATACACCTACTGGACCACAGTCATTAATTTCTCTAAAGCAGTTGGAAGCGTCCTTGACCCAAGAAAAAGTCGATCGTGAGATCCGCAGGGTCACGATCAGATTGTGATCGTAAAAATAAAACAACTAAAAGTTGTTATGTACCATTCTTATCTAATGAATGCTTAAGTAAGAAAAACACAATATACTTATAATACATTTATTCATACAACTATGTACAAGTAGGTATATACAAAAAATACAGATGAAACAGCTAGCTATCTAAAGACCGTTGCAAACGATCTATAGATAGCTCAACTGATCCAGATCCCTACCAGGCGGAAGCGTTCCCAAAATACTGGTCGCATTGCCACGCTGAATGGCAATGCTAATGCGTTGACTCAGATAAGAGCCAACTAATAATTAGCAGCTCATTCACGATACACAAATTCAATTTGTATCTTCATATGTTTTGATGATAAATACACTTTGCTACGTACGTTGGAGGTAAATGTTAGGTCAGGTTCGGCATATTTTTTTTTTAAATAAAACTTATTTTTGCATACCACAATTGCCATCAGCTATGAAATGTTTAGCAACTTTTGTAATTTGATCAATATATATATATATATACTTCAAGGGCAGAAATCACTCGACTGTCCACTGTTATATTATGAGGCAATTCACGCAATGTCAATGCTACGGAACTACTAAGTATAACTACGTAATGAACTTATTGTTCTTTGTAGTTGCAGGATGTTAATGGGTTAATTTGATTTAAATAAGGTTGAAAGTTGATCGAACATTGAAATAACGGATAATAATAAATAAATAATGCTGGTCATTTTTCACACAGCATCATCTAGCCCCAAAGTAAGCAGAGCTTGTGTTATGGGAACTACTTATATATATATTTTTTGTAAATACATACATATTATACATAGAAAACACCCAGATCCCGAGACAAATATTTGCAGATGCAAACATTTGTCCCGAGGCGGGAATCGAACCCGCAACCTTCTGCGTCTCAGGCGGGCCTGCGCCCACTGCACCAATATTAGCATAACCTAACCTTACCAGTAAAAAGAGATTGTTTAAACTTTTTTTAAAGACCGGTTGATTCGACTCCTTACTAGGATTATCTGTATCGTGGGTATTAGTAACTATGAGTACCGTGGTACCACAATACCTAGACTTGGAACTAATATTTGTAGAACACGTAAACATTTGTTACGCTGCAGGAATCCAACCTCTAGGGTCGCAACCGGCTTCTTCCTACGCACCATTGAGGTCGTCAAATAATCTAATGCTGTATCTTTCCGCAGACTATTGAATCAAAATGAGGAGACACTTGATAGTCTTATGCGCATGGCTGGCCACAGCATGCGCGACTCTTGAGGTGGTCAATCAGTGGAGTCTACTACAGTTCGACTTCCCCCCGGATCCAGTTCTGCTGGAGAAGTTCCAGCCGGAAAACACGGTGCCGACTGGACTGGAGATTGGCTGGGATAGAATCTACCTCGGGATACCGAGGCTGAGGGCCGGAGTGCCAGCCACGTTAGCGTGGGTGCCTCGAAGTCTACCACCAGGTGTCAGTCCTGTCCTTCAGGTAATCTTAAAATGAATACCCAACAGTCATACATAGTCCTGACCCTACACTAGGATTCACTGTATCGTGGGTATCAGGAACTACTTGTACCGTGGTACCAAAACTCACAAACCCACTTTGATAGAACTATGATGTTATATTTTCGTTGAGTAGACAATCCAATTAGATAACTAATAATGTTCTTGTTAATCAAGGGGTCTCTGCATAAATACTAATAAGATGTGCTTAGACTTTTAATGACTTCATGAACTACTTACATTACTTAAAATCTAGCTTCGTTTCGCAAGAATGTTTAAAATAGGAATTACTGTGATGACGTGATTTTGAAAAATGACAAGCACAAGCTAAAGTAAACGTTTTATTACGTGTTTATATAACAATCTGTGTAGCGTATCTTTATAATCACGGCAGCCATTTATTTCGTAAACCTTAAAGATTATTTAAATATAAATCTTATGTTGATAAGATTAACGCGGTAGATGAAAAACAAGACAACAAAACTAACACGCTCACAACTGATGGGCATACTCAGAGCGTAAATCTTTGTGAATATCAAGTAGGGGGTAGTCAGAGGCAAAGGTTAGAAAGAAGAATCTATTATAAGAGCTTGGAATTGAGTTTGTTTGCCTTACCTTCAATTTAATGAGCGAGTCTGCTTAGATAGATATATAGGATAGATAACTCCTTATTGCATATATCAGCATAAAAAAAACACTATATAAGATTTTATAAAGTAAGCCGTGGTGATACGATGGGTTCGCTTTATCACTAATAGCGATCTATTCAAGGCAACCTTTGAATGGCCTTCATTAAAAATAATGAGAAGAGAATTTGTTTTTTTAATATTTTTGATTTAGTTTAAAATACTAAATCAGAAATATTCAAAAAATATAACATTAAGTTCTTAAATTTTAGAATTCAAAGTCTTACCGAGATATTGTTTTAAAAAGTTTAATGTACAGCCACCATCAGCTGCTAGAAAGACGGATCCATTTCTCATAACGTAAACGAGATCATACATTCGGTAGATAATTTTCTTTAATTTATCATCAGTATAACGCGTTTTTTTGCTTCCAAAGGTTATACGTTTCAAGTATAACACTCTCCTGTTAAATAAATAAGCTACATATATTAATTATAAATCGTTAATTGATGCAGTTCAATAGAATGGTACGAGAACATAGAGTCGGTTTGTGATATTGCAAAATCTATTTTGCTATGTCGACGCAGCCTATTATTGTAAAGCTAGATTGTAACTAGAGCCAAGTTGTGCTTATCAGAAACTAAACTAATAACTTCACTAAGATTACATTCAGTAAAAGTATACAGCCTTCAAATGCTTTATTAGGTAGCTACAACTACATAAAACTTTTACAGCACATGTATTTGATTATATGTCCAGTATTATTTATTATAAATGTACAGGAAGAAAAAGTAACTTTGAATAATCCAAATTCAAACAATAGTGTGTAATGGACACCAACCTAAAAATCTAAGAAAAACTCTATCGACTAGAGGCAACGTTTCTAAAGTTAAATTTAGTCACATGAGTTAGTTTACGAATTAAACTAACATCTGAAGTACGTAAGTACGTACGTATACGTTATAGTATGGTTTTGAGCCCAACATAACAAAATCCAAGTTTATTGCGGAAGTACCTACGAGTACAATACGTGGTCTTGTCGCTGGGTAAAGCGATACTTACTAGCCATTTGGTAGTAACTGGATTTACCTAAACTGTTATTTGTAGAATCTGAAATTTGTATTGTTTCTATAAAACTTTTTGTATTATTTTTATGTTGGTAGGTAGGTCTAATAATAAGTCGCATTGCATATACTTATGTATTCTGTGGTACAGTACATTATACGCGTACCAATGCACGTGAAAGCGTGAAGGGCAGTCGGAGCAGACCTTGGCGAGGTAGGCTTGCTGATCACAAACAGAATTCGCGACATTCAGGCCTTGCTCCGATTGGTTCAATCAGTAAAGTTCAATACGAATAATATGTTACATATCCATTAATATGTTACATGTTCTTCGTTACATTAAACGTTTTGACTTTAGAGTAACAATCCGAACTAGTTTGGTGAGAGAATCTTCTTCGAAGCCTTTGCGATGCACATTCAAGAAGCTCCAAGAAAATCAGCTGATCGGACAAAAGAGATTGGGTAGACACTTGGGTACCTACAAAGTATCAGTAGCCCGATCAAGAAAAATAAACGGCCGCATAGTACGCACCAAGGGTTCTTAAGAATTGTTTATTGAAATTTTCATAGGTAGAGTAATATGATGGAATTAAAAAGATCGTGGTTTGGTATCATTTTAGAATATAGGTCACAAACACTGTTCAATCAAAAGAGACAACGCCGCTACTAGTTTCTGGGAAAGTTTATATAGAAGTCAATAGTATTTCTGTGGCTAAATGAACGAATAAGTTGGTGGCATTTAAACTTCCGTTTTGTTGCTCATGACACGGCAAGAAAGTTGTTTACTGTAGGTATATTGTGACGACAAAAGGCTGAAAATGTCAGAATACAATTATATCTATAATTATATATCTTATTCTTTATCAGAATACAAGAGCCAGAATACAATTATATCTTTTTTGAATGCGAAGTCCACAAAGGTAGTATGTTAAAACTAAACGAACAAAGAGATAAAAGTGGAAGCCTCATCTCCTGCTGCGGAACATATATTTGGAGGTTCTACAGATATTTTTCCGGGTCTGGGTGGTAAGGTACTACGATACTGGTAGTTTCTGATACCCACGACACAGTTAATCGTAGTGTGGGAATTTACCAATCTGTCTATACTATAAATCCAATAATTTGCCATTAAGAATTACTTTGACAACCTCTGTGGCGAAGTGAGCGAAGGCCCGCTTGAGACGCAGAAGGTTGCGGGTTCGATTCCCGCCGCGAGAGAAATATTTGTATCATCTGAAAATATTTATCTCAGGTCTGGGTGTTTTCTATATAGAATATGTATGTATTTACAAAAAAAAAATATAAGTAGTCATGTAGTTTCCATAATACAAGCTCTGATTAGTTTGGAGCTAGATGACGCAGTATGAAAATGTGCAGCATTATTTATTATAAATATTTATTCTGGTGACCTTGTTCCAGGCATACCCTGACTGGTCATGGCACACCGCCGGCCGTGGAGACATCAATTGCACCGGTCTAATATCAGTCTATCGGGTCCGCGCTGATCGCTGCAACCGACTCTGGGTCCTCGACGCCGGAGTCATCACCAGTTTGGATGACTTTCGACGAGTCTGCCCGCCCAAGATCCTGATCTTTGATATGGCTACTGATAGATTGGTGAGATTTTTTGTTACTTTACTACAATGTTGGGAACGGGTCTTTAAAACTCTTGTAGACATCGCAATATTTGCGAACACTCCATTAGTAGGAAACATTTATTTCCTTCTTTTGTTTTCGGTACAAAATAGCTATTGAATTATTTAACGCGAGCGCACAGGGCCCATAAACAATGTATAACACACCTATGTGCAAGTAGGTCGATGAACATGATACAGGTGTAGGTATTTTGCGAAACTTTGAAATGTTTGAGCTTGATTTGTGCAACATCAAATAACCTACCTACCCACAGTTATTTTCTTCAGAAACTCGAATGAATTAGTTGGATACTTAGGGAGACAACAAAAAATGGGCCTTTTCCGTAATATCTTATTTGCTAATAACCGACTCCAACAGTGCTGCCCTATAGTATGTAATCGATGGTTGCTTGTTTCTAATCCTGGGTGAAATGTAATTCTGTTGAATCCGATTTATATAGGTACGTACTTAGTAAGCTAGTATCTATCTCAGAGTCAAGATAAAAAAATGACATTATGGATGTGTGTCACGCTATGATCCAATTTGAATGGTGAATACAATCTAAGAAACTTAAAAAAATGTGTAGAGATATCTCAGTTGAGCCGATCACTAGAACAGAAGCATCAGGAAGAAAACTTTACTTTGACTAAGCAAAGTCAAAGTGTTACATTTTTGTGCAATGAAATGTAAATTGCATAAAACGTGTTAAAAATTGCAGTTGTCTATATTGTTATTATATAGGCAGCAGATTATAAGCAGGTAGAAATTGGTCCAATACACAATGTACCTACCTACTGTTTTTCACTAAACATAGTGACGCATGTTCATCAGAATACCATCTAGGTAGCTATTAATAGTATTATCTTTTGTGTGCAAAAATAAATAAATTAATGAGTGCATTGGTATTAAAATTCAAGCTAAATTAAGCTCATATGCACGATTACAACCTTTATATTCTAAACTAGGCTTTGTAATGCTGGATTAGAAAGGCTTAACTTTATTCGTTTAAATACTAGGAAATGCTATAAGTTTCAATTCGAAACATGTTCGTCTAGGAACCGGAATTGGCTTACTCGGTTACTCACGATATTTACCAAATCAGATTTAGAAAGGACTGTTTGATGGTAGTTACATAAGTCCTGTATAAAGGGTCATAATATGACAACATTTTCATAATCAGGATTGTTAACTGCTAAATTCGTCAAACAAAAACAAACAAACACGCTCACGACTGTATTCCCCATGATAGACATCCTCAGATTCATAACCAACGCGTTCATTTTTGAGAACTCTAAGTATGGGGTAGTCAGAGGCACGTCCAAACATAACATTTGGCACATGCCCACTGTTTGCAAGTAATTAGCATTCCACGTGGCGGGTTGCTAGCCCATCGCCCCATCGAAGGAAAACTAGAATAAAATATCCTTCCTGTCCCTCCGATTTATACGACAATCAATATCGAGAACAAAGCACTTTTTCTTTTATTTTCTGTACCTTCTTATTTGTGGAATGGTAAAAACAGATATATTTCTTTCTTTATATTTTCTGTACCTTCTTATTTGTGGAATGGTAAAAACAGATCTATTTATTTCTTAGGATATCTTACTAACATTGGCTGGCAGTCGAGGTCACATTTTTATTATTATTTGAAAGGGTGCGCCATGTTCAATCGTCCGTGAGCAATAGATACGCACTGTTGTTGGCGGCCTAGTAACAATCTGTGTCACGTATTCTGGATCATTATCTCTTATTATTTCTGTGCCCTATTACACGCAGACAGTACATGTTTAGAGTTTCTTAGTCAACAAGTAACCCTTATAGTTTCGCCATGCCCGTCCGTCAGTCTGTCTGTCCGCTGCTTAGTTTAGAGACTCTTAGTACTAGAAATATGTAATTTGGCATGGGCCCTTATATATAATCACGCCGACAAGGTAAATAAAAATCTTGAAAAACTTTTTTTTAGTGTATGTCTCCCATGGTGTTTTATTGGACAGGTCGTTCATAAATATTGCGGATGTGTAAAAAATATTTTTCGATCCAGAGATCCGTTTGCGAAATATCAAGCTAAAAAATTCTAGTCAAATGTCTACACTGCGTGTGGCCTGACACGCACTTAGCCGTTTTTATTACTAACTACTAATCGAGGCCGATTCCTTATTGAATCAAATAGATACGATAGGATGTGGTCTTGCGAGATGGATCTAGTCTTTGTTCAAATAATTACCTGCGTATCTAATTTGAAGTATCGGTGCTTGCGTCAGCGATACCCTCTTGTGACACATTTTCAATAACCCATCATAATAATAATGGCATACTTTTACTTAACTACTTTATATAGGTGAGCCATAGTTCAGTTCTCTTAGATTAATCGATAGCAGCTATTTTATTCGAATAATTTGTTTATAACAAGTCTTTTAAGGATCCTTCTTTCTTCCTATTTTTTCCGTGATTCTTATCTATACCTATCTATCTTTTGATAAGAAGTTCCTTGTGGGCATTGTGACTTAACTGGATATCAAATCCGCCACATTACATTAAACAAAGGTTAGCTGGAAGAAACTGCTAATTAGCATTAAGTTCGCCTAAGTACTTGTGTTATCTTGTACAATAAAGCACTTTATATTATATCTATGCGGTAATTATGTCACTTTTTCATAGAAACCTGTTCCAAAGGAGTTAGTTATTGCCGCAAAGTGTGTCGTGGCCAGTATTCTAAAGGAAAGTTGAGCCTTTATACTAATATACATATTTTATAATACTTGTCTTATTTTCAGGTGAGAAGTGTTTACTTCCCCCGTGAACTTCTGCGGCCGAGCTCATTGCTGACCAATATAGTACTTGACGATACCCGCTCATCCAACTCCCATCTCTCCGCAACATGTGACAACATCTTCGCTTATATTAGCGACACTGTTGCTCCAGGTAAAGTAATCTACTATTCACATTACACATGTCGCTTGCACTCTGGCATACTGTGGATATTTCTGTCTCAATCGAACAAATTTATACGTAGCATATGATGGACACACTACTAACTAGAAACTAGCGCGGAAATCTCTAGAACTAAAGCCACCTACATAGCTCTTAGAATTAGCGAGCTGAAGAGGCAATGGACAGGCTTTATAGCTCGCAGAACCGATAACCGCTGGGGAAGAAAGATTCTTGATTAGCGACCACGCACCGAACGGCGCAGAGTAGGATGGTTCATTGACATCGCAAAGGTTACGGGAAGTAGGTGGATGGAGGTGACCCAAGATAGTTCGTCATGGCATTATTTGAGGGAGGCTCATGTCCAACCGTGGACTTCTACAGGCTGTTGATGATGACGATGGATCATGAACATCAAATTGAAATTTATTTCGATTCATAATCGGAATAACATTTTTAAAATTCATTAGTTTCGTTATTTGGCGCTCAGCGACGCGTGACGTACATCGCACCGGTCAAAAACTTGTCAAACGAGGATTTCTAGACATCCGTGATGCAATTGTAGGTACACATATTCGTAACATAGGTCCTTAATTAAATTGAAATACGGTTATTCTGGAAAACGTATTTAGTTGCGTAACAAGAGCAATGGATAAAATCTAAGTAGAAGGTATTTTACGTTACAGCGCTATAATTATAGGTATTGTTCCGTTCCCTTCCCTTGAATGCCTTCGCGTTTGTGAGATCTAAACATAGCAAATAGACAATAGTTCCTTGCCTATACCTACGTGGGATTAGGGTTTTCTTGTGGAAATAAATGTTGGAATTACCTAGTAGTGTTTATAACAGCATTGTCTGGTCTTAAGAAATGACATTCCATCGTTTATCTTCGAGTATATTCCCAACAGGATTATATCGTCAATCATTTGAGTGGCAATCTTCTTTAGACCGAAAAAATTACTTGTAAGGTGGATTTATTTTCCGGACGGATTCAACACACTCTAAATACCTACTACTATTCATTCATTAAACTGATGTGGTATCTATCGGTTAATAAATGAATAGCTGTTATCGGTGCAACTGATACCATTCTTCCATTTTAATTAGTTGTGCAGCAAGGAGGAATCGCTCCTTAATGTTTATTTAGAAGTCATTCCCATAAAATATTCTTTAGCCTTCTGCCAGTACTGACTGATACAGCAGCGGTCCCGATTCAGGGAAATTATTATTTACTAGTGGAAATTGATTGTCATGTCACAGAGTTGTCGTAAGATAAAGATAAAGATCAAAATATTTTATTTTGTGTCAAATAAAGGATACAGGAGTATACGTATGTTGGTCTTCCGTGACGCCAGTGAAAGCATATAGAGTTAATAAGCCTGTACCACTAAAGTTCTACTGTCTTACTGGTAACCCTGCTTCTGTTACCGGTTCGTAAATTTAATTCGTGTCATCAGGTATAATCGTATACGACGGAAGACGGGACAACGCGTGGCGAGTGACCCACGCGTCCATGTACCCTGATCCGGACCTTGGGGAGTACGACATCGGAGGCGAAAAGTTCACACTTATGGACGGCATCGTGGGCCTTGCGCACTCGCCCGCCCAGGGCTTGCTGTACTATCAGCCTTTGGCTACTGATAGGTAAGGTTCCTTAAACTGTAAACAACTATAGTACTTATGCAGTTCGTGCATTCTTCGAAAAGGCGGAGGCGTCCCACTATAACTATGGCAGTCATTTTGACAGTTATAGCAATCTAGATACATATAATCCGAGATATTAAACCTTTTCAATAGATTGTCATATCTGTGGTGGGCAAATATTAACCCAAAAACAACCTTACCTATCCACAAGTTACCTGTCAGTTACCCAGAAACCTTCTGACAGCATCGATAATTTAACTTCTGTCAGCGACGATAAAGTAAACTGATGTAGCTTAATACTCTACAGTGACATAAAAAGCCAGTAAGTACTAATTTCAAATTAACCAGGCAAGCGAAAATGAAAAAAAGTTATAAGATTAACACAAAACTACTAAAACCAAGAGAGGGAACCCTGTTTCTGAGTAAATTAATTAAAATTATACGCTCTAAAGCTGCCCAAAATTATAAATACGTAGTTTGTAAATAAAAAATGCTGGACATTTTTTACACAGCATAATCTAGTCCCAGTCTAAGCAGAGCTTGTATTATGGGAACTACATGACTAATATATCTACTATTTGTTTTTGTTAATAAATATATATCTTGGTGGGAGGTTTGGATGGGCCACGGGGTCCTCCCTATAAATTTTGGACCAGCTCGCTTGAATAACCTGTTAAGATATTTGATGTTTGTCGCTAATAAATTATAAGTACGGCTGTACCGATTTGGATGAAATTTAAAACAGGTTTAGTTCGTGACCAAGAATAAGAAATAGATTACTTTTATCCGTGTACAACGCGGCACCCGTGGCAGACGCCTAGTGACCTATACAAATTTTATTTAATTTAATTTCTCTCGACGTGTAATTTATAATTAAAAGTTTTTAAAAACCTTTACTCTTAAATTAATATTATCTGTTGATTACTCTAGTTCTCTAGTCTACCAAAGTGTGACTGAATGTTGCCTACTAGTTCAATCAACCGTATTTCCTCTCGCGATTACGGCGAAATCGGCCATACTGAATAATGTAAGAATGGATTATTAAAACCTGTTTAAGTATACCATCTACGCATATTTTCATTAGGTAATAACATGCTGTAATATCACTGTAATTTTTATTCTCCTCTATTTCGTTTTTATGTTCGTATATTTATGAATTAAGGCCGGTAATAATATTCTGTTTTACAGAACAATTAGCATTTCCGTTTGTACTATACATAAGCCCTTTGTACGTAAGGTACTTACAAAACTGATATAAATCTTAATTTTGTTACACGCGCATCGCAAGTATTTGCACATATATAAAAATATATTAAACCAGATGATTAACTCATTAATATTGATTGATTTTAATATAGTGATATGAATAGGTAAAACTTCTATCATTTTATCAACACATTTTGTAGTGTCATAAAATTAAACAAATAAATAAATAACATAAAATTATAATGAAATATCTTAATTTGATTGAATTATTTTAGAATATTATTACGACTATACTACGTACTTTACTATTCTCCTGCTGACTGACGTTTCGTTGACCGTTTAGAGGTCCTTCCTCATGAGCACCGTCCGCGACCACGCTCGACGGTCCCGTCTCACGTGGGTACTCGTAATCAATCATCGTAATCACACAATACTCAACAAAAGTTGAGTATTGTAAATACCTACCTACTATCTGTGGTTGCATAGGCACTAAAGTATACCGCGCCGGCGCGGCGCGGCGCGGTGGCTCGCCGGCATTTTCCAAACGTATTCCCTTAATTACTCCCTGGTATGGTGACTGTAAAGCAATTCATTTTAAACAAAATACTATACATGCATGTCAGACATGAACTATTAAAAACAATGCATAAACCAGCCAGGTTTATTGAAAATTACCTGTTATAATAAATTACACTTTATTCAAAAATCAAGTAAACAATCATAAAGCGAAAGAGCAAAACAATTTTAATATAAATATTAATAATATACAGGTGTAAAGTTTAGGCTTACATATCGCGTTCTTCCATTGAACAGAACTTATTTAAAAGCTTTGCGTGTATGTTTAAACCTCTCTAAGTGGTATTTTACAAATTATATGAGTATATTAACACTTATTTAAATCGAGAAAGCAAGAGAATACGCATCCTCAATTTTATTTATTGTTAATTTAGCGAGTTCCTGCCCACCTGCCCAAATATTAGTTCGTTAGTCACAACTTGGTCCCACCTGCCCAAATATTAGTTCGTTAGTCACTCGCTAGTTGTTAATGTTAATATACTCATATAATTTGTAAAATACCACTTAGAGAGGTTTAAAACATCTTAAAACTCCCACCTGGGCAAATCTGGCTCGGATAGGTTAGGTTGTCGCTGTTTTTTATGCCCACTCAGAAAGGGTGATATCATTATATGGGTCATTTTTATTGAGGAACACTTATAGCAAAACTAGTTCAGCCAAGTTGTGTTTAACGGAACTAATATTTGGGATGGCACAACTAGTTGTACCGTGAGGAACACCTGGTTAATTTCTGTAGCAATCTAATAAATTTAAAAATACTATATAGATATAATAGTCATTGCTTGCCTTTCCTCTAAGAAGTTATATGAAAAATATTTATTAATAAATAATGCCGGTTTGTCAGTTTCCGGAATTCCGGACAAATAGAGTCAGTTTGTCTACGTATGTACGTACAGACGTACAGTGTAGGATTATTATACACGGACGTTCTTAACTAGCTAAGTACATGCCTTTGAAACCAATTAGACCATGTCGATAATGAAAATTTACAAATTGATTGTGCTGTGTGTTACAACTTCCGTACGATTTTCTCTGTAGGCATTTATTTTGGTGCTTTCGAAATACCTTTAGGTTGATGGGTTGGCTGAAATTTGGGCTTCTTTTCAATAAATAATATATTTTTACCACAATTTTAAACCCTCGACGTTTATTTCCATCTAGTAACTTGTGGCGATGAAAAGTATTTAAGAACCACCCCAGACTCCCTAGACTCAGTACACTGATCCCTTAGGATACCAAGTAGGGAATAGTCAAAAACAATATATTTGGTCCACGTTTTGAATAATAGTTATTCCACATTACAGGTTTATAACACCAGTTTTGTGTATTCCTTTTTCAGGTTATTCAGTGTTTCCACCGCGGTGCTGGCTTCGGGCCCGCCAGCTGAAGGCACGGACTTGCCTGTCAATTTAGTGGGACGCAAGTCTTCTCAGGGACTCGGAGTGGCCGTAGACCCTCGGGACGACACCATTATCTTCAGCCCCATTGCGGAGACCGCCATCGCTGCTTGGAACCCCATCACTAACTCACACAAGTAAGAAACATTACAAACTGAGTTCGAAAAAACTAAAAAGTGTAGCATCATCATTAGTCGGTAGGCCCGGGTATCCGCTGTCGTTACCACAGTTTAGTCACAGTCATGAAATTATCGAAGCGATTTAATTTATTTTATTTATTTATTTATTTATTTATTGAAAACAACAAACATTATTATACATGTAGGTACAATCTTAAAAGTAGTTATCATAATAATAGGTTGGGGAAAAAGTTTCTTCGCATTTTTTAAGAAAATTCAAAACATTTTTTAATATAGTTTATTTACATTTAACTAAAGTATGTAGGTACCATTTTGTTCGATAACTTTTTGCCATTTTGTAGGCAGGGACATGATCCCATTGCTATAAAAACTTTGGGGCTTCTGTTCAAAATACCGCGACAAGTGGTTTTGGCAGTCCTCTCGTGATGTTAACCTGACACTGCCTAAAGAATTCTGAAGAGACCGAAACAGGTGGAAATCTGAAGGTGCAAGGTCAGGACTATACGGCGGATGCATTAACACATCCCAGCCAAACTCTCTTAATTTTTGCTGAGTGGCTAAAGATGTGTGAGGTCTAGCGTTATCATGATGAAAAACCACACCCCTTCTGTTGATTAACTCCGGCCGCTTTCTCTCAACTTCTTGTTTTAATCTCATCAGTTGTTCGCAGTAGAGTTCAGAATCGATGGTCCTGCCTGGTGGTAACAGCTCATAATGAATAATGCCCTTCCAATCCCACCACACACACAGCATCACCTTGTTGCGAGTTAACCCGGGTTTCGCCACAGTCTGTGAAGCCTGACCGGCCTTTGACCACGACCTTTTTCGCACGTTCTTGTCGTACGTGATCCACTTTTCATCACCAGTTATCAGCTTCTTCAAAAATGGTTCGGTTTCATTACGTCGTAATAAAGAATCACAAATGAGAACACGGTTCATTAGGTTTCTTTCAGTGAGCTCGTGAGGTACCCAAATATCGAGCTTTTTTGTGTACCCAGTTTTTTTCAAATGCGCCAAAACTGTTTTGTGGTCAATTCCCAGTTCTTCAGCTACGTCGTAACTACTGATATGCCGATCTTGCTCCACTTTTTCAAAAATGGCATCCATTTTATCCGTAATAGGGCGACCAGAGCGACGTGCATCTTTGACATCAAAATTTCCGGATTGAAAACGCTTAAACCAAATTTGTGCTACTCTCACAGACACTGCACTAGGTCCATAAACATCGCAAATTTTTTTCGCGGCTTGCGTTGCATTTTTACCTTTTTTGTAGTAAAATTTTAAAATGTATCGAATTTCTTCATTAGATTCACTCATCTTGACAGTACGAAAAACAAATAAAAATCACACATTTTCCTAATTTGAATTTGGAATTATCTTCTTTAAAATTTAAACTTTTAATGATACCAAAACCAGCCAGATACAAATAGTATAGCCAAAGAGATTTTATTACAAGTTCATACATACAATAATGCGAAAAGACTTTTTCCCCAACCTAATATGTTCATATATTGTATAATCATGTGGACAACATTAGTACCCAAACTAGGATGCCCTGTGGTATGGCGTACTAATGCCCTCCGCCAGACAAAGTTGTCTGTATGTATATATAATTACTAAAGACTGTAGTACAATAATTATAACAAGAAAATAGTAAAATAAAGAAAAAAAAAGTACACTAAAATATAATTGAATATATTAGTTAGGTATTAATTGTATTAAATATTTTATTTTTATTATGCAAGGGCAGTAAGAATGGCTTCTGTAGAAGCATAATCCTGTTCAACAAGCCAGGCTTTTGCTGTGTGTTTAAGCTTATAGGATGTTAGTGCATAAATTTTAAGAATTTTGTCTATTTTTTTATAGATATAGGAGCTCATATAATAATTATGTCTTCTCGCGAATGTTGTCTTACATTTTATTAATTTAATGTTTTTTAATGATCTTGCTTCTGTAATATTTGTAGGCTCAAAGTGGAGTGTTTTATGAAATGCCAAAATAGTGTGTAGAATAAACAATTTGCGAACCGATAAGAGTTCACACTCCTTGTAAAGAGAGGAATTTGGATATCGAAACTGCTTGAAGGTCATGACTTTAAGCACAGATCTTTGAGCTCGCTCAACCTTAATGAGGTGTTTTTTGCACGCTCCACCCCAGATAGGAACACAGTAGCTGAGTACAGACTGGCAGAGCGCAAAATATATAGATTTAAGCAAGGGAAAGTTGGCTACTGATCTTAGGTTTTTGAAGATCCAAATGAGTTTACGGACCCGGCTGGAGATCAGCTCAATTTGGGGCAGCCAGTTCAATTGAGAGTCCAATACTATGCCAAGATATTTTATTGAGTTTACTTGTTCCAAGAGAAGGCAGCCACATGTGCCGTTGGAGGGGAGAGTGCACGTGTGAGCTTGGATTTTAAGAGAGGGTGTGTTATTTTTTAAGATGCTGAAGGTGATGAATTTAGTTTTGCCAAAATTAAGGGTTAGCAGATTTTTTCCTAACCAGCCGATTACATTGCGAAGGCCTTGTTCAGCGTACGTACGTACTAGATCCCAATTGTTTCCTTCAAAAATGAGTGCTGTGTCATCCGCGAAGGTAACAATTTTACCGTGCGAGGGTGAGTAAAGGCATAGTTCGTTTATGAAGATCAAGAAAAGAACTGGACCCAAGATGCTTCCTTGAGGGACTCCGTATGAGACAGGTTCATCATCACTTACTAGAGTATTGATTATAACTCGTTGCGTTCTATTAGTCAAATAACTTTTAAACAGATTTAGTGGAGCACCACGTATCCCCAGATTTTCGAGTTTAGTCAGGAGTAAAGGTATCGAGACAGTGTCGAACGCTTTAGCCATGTCTAAGAAAAGAGCAAGTACTTTTTTCTTTTTGTCAAGATTACTAACTATATACTGTGTTAAATTAGAGACCGCCATTTCAGTTGATTTATTCGATCTAAACCCAAATTGCGATTCCGAAATTAAATGTTCGTTTTCTAAATATTTGACTAATCTTTTATTTAATACTTTTTCAACAATTTTGGATAGCACTGGCAGTATGGAAATTGGCCTAAAGTTATTGACACTGTCACGGGGCCCGGATTTGTGAACAGGATGGATAATCGAACGCTTGAAAGCTTCAGGAAATATGCCTGAGGAAAAGCAAAGGTTTATAATGTGGGTCAGTGGAGGCGTTATGATATCATTTGCCAACTTTAAGAGTCTTGACGAGATCCCGTCCCATCCGGTAGCATTACTGTTTTTTAGTCCGAGTATAGCGCGCTGAACTTCACTTTGATCCACATCCAATAGTACAAACGATCGGCATTGTGATTGAAGTTTGATATCACAGGGCATATTTCTGGTGGTTACGTTTACTGAAATTTCCTCCGCTAAAGTTTTACCAACACTCGCAAAGTAAGAGTTTATTTTGTTAATAGCTTTAACCGGGTCTGTTTCTGATTGTAGAAGCTCGACAGGCGGTGTTTTATCTTGAACAATATTGGCAATATTTTTTATTACTTTCCAAGTATGCTTTGTGTTTCCTGTTGCTTTTTCTAACTCCGAACGTTCGAAGGCCAATTTGAGTTTTTTAAGCAGACAATTACAGAAGTTGCGATATCTGCGGTAGCTTTTTACTAGAATTAGGTTATTGGGATATTTTCTTACCTTTAGGTGCATATTATCCCTATGGCGGATGCATCTTAATAAACCTGGTGTTATCCAAGGTTTGGCTATGCGCTTGTTACATGGAATTGGTCTGTGAATGGTACCCGAATGTAGGGCATTTGTCAAGACATCTACAAGTGTGAAGGAAGCTTGGTTGGCATCGGTCATTTCCAAAATTTGTTTTAGTTTAAAATTGTCAATTAGTTGGTTTAGAACGATTTTGTAATCAATTTTTTTAAAGTGTGATTGTCGTTGTTTAGTTTCAGCACTTAAGGAAAGACAGAGCAATACCGGTAGATGATCAGTGACGGCGCTTTGCACTATGAAAGAAAGAGCAGGATGTTTGGATTTCAAAAGGGCATGATCAAGGCATTTACCATCTCGGGTCGAAAATATATTAGTAGGCAGGAACCCATATTGCGCTGTTAAATTAAGATAATCAGGGCTCATCTTATCTAGGTTATTATCCATAATATCGATATTAATATCTCCGATGACAACTCCATTTGGTGTGTCGGTTATTATTTTTAGGGAATTTTCAAGAGAGTTCATGAAACTATCAAATTTCTGGATGGAGACCGGTATAGGGCTAGAATGGCCGTGTTATGAATATTGACAAGTAGACAAGTAGCTTCTTGGAAAGTAGGCTCAGTAACTACACATGGGAGGTCAGATCTAGCGTAAACCACGACTCCATCGTTTTGGTTAAAATAGGTGGTCGAGGAATATACATTATAGCCCGGCAGAGTAGGAAGAATTTTGTTTTTGTCTAACCAACATTCAGTCAAGACGATAATGTCACATTCTATGTTAACGGACGTTAGCAAAACTACAAATGTGTCAAAGTTTTTGTAAATGCTTCTTACGTTCTGAGTAATAATTTTGAGGTATTGATTAGGTTTATTAATTTTGTTATAGCATTCCGAAGGGGAGCACTCAAATGGGCATGCGATTTTAAAACTATCTATTTCGTGATGGAGTAGGTTACTATCCATTGTTGGAACGAGAGGTTGGAACAGAGTTGTTTCTTCGGCATTTAGTCAATATTTGGTAGTACTTCAGTTTATCGGTAATATAAGCACCAATCAGCATCTCGGTGACCTGTAAACTATTAGGTTTTATCGATTTACTGTATGTGGTGTGTTGTGTGTGGATGTTTGTGGCAGCAGTAATATTATAGATGAGAAAACTGTAGATTATCAAACTGGTATAAGCTAAAATGTAAATAATCGAAATGTAAAAAATTAAATTGTTGTTAAGCGATTTAATTGTTTCATTTTATTTCCGCTCTGGCTTAAGAATATAGTTATTGAACACTCAAAATTTATCTCTACGTTCGTATAAATATCTCCATATTTGTGCAACTCTTAAATAAAGGGACGGAACAAAAACCGTTAAATCCAACAGTTTTTAGAGAAATCCTAAAAACACTTTTTTATTTTTGTCTTTTTAAGATAACATATTTTACCAACTTATTGGCAAACAAGAAAACGCATTCTTTATATTTGAGCAGGGTATATACACATATCCATATACACATAGAGGAAGTCAGTCCTCTTACTTAGTATTCTCACGGATCTGCGTACCGAGTCTGAGTTTGAGGATAAGAGGATATCCATTGTAGGATTACAGCCATGAGCGTATTTTTTTAATTATTAAATGGATTCATGTATTTTAGAGTACTTGCCCAAGACCCAGAAAAGCTGCAGTTCTGCGCCGAGGTGCGATGGGTAGAGCGTGACAATGGAGCCGTGTGGGCGCTCTCTACAAGATTCCACAAGTACTTCCGCAGAGCTGTGTCCAAGCATGAGGTAAGGCTTCTTACTAGATCATTAATGTCATCTTCATTAACCGACAGGGAGTCCGCTTATGGACATAAACATCCATCCGTTATATGGATCTAGGCATCCATAGTCCGCTGATGTTCATAGGCATCCATTCTCCATATGAACACAGGCATCCATATTTCGCCGATGTACATAAACATCCATCCGTCATATGGACCTAGGCATCCATTCTCCATTTGAACATAGGCATCCATAGTCCACTGATGAACAAAAACATCCATTCTCCATATGAACATAGGCATCCATAGTCCGTTGATGGACATAGAACTCCCATAACCTTTGCAATATCATTATTCCTTCGTTTCACTGCTTGCGATTAAACATCAAAACTTGAGTCACCAGAAATAAATCAATCTGCCCCTAATTACATAAAGAGGGGTTACCCTTTTTATTTCATAGCTTTGAACGCGACACCCATAATTATGTGTATAATACCATGCCAAATCAGCATGATAGCACTAGGTAGTATCAAGTAATAGTAGTCTGCCAAGGAAAACGGCTCTGACTAAAAATGCGGACGGAGATAATGTCCTTACAACGATTTTTGATTGTATCTATCAAAAATGTTTGTTTTTGACGACCTCGGTGACGCGGCGGTAGCATGCTGAGACTCTAGAGAGTACGGTTTCGATTCCCGCTGCGGTACAAATGTTTGCATGTCCTGCAGATATTGTTTCCGGGTCTGGGTGTTGTAAGTACCATGATACTCGTTGCTCCTGTTATCCACGACACAGGGAATCCTAGTGTGGGTTCTGGACTATGTATACGACCTTTTGGGTGTTGCCTTAATGTGTTATTTTTTTTTTCAGATTAACGTCCGCGTGATGCGAGTAGTCGAAGGAGGCTTCATCTCACTGCAGCCGCACGTACTTCGTCGCAACGCCAGACAAAACAGCCGTGCAAACGCCACAGTATACTAAACCACATATATTATAATACTAGTAAACTTAACTCAAATTAACTTTAGCTGGAGTACAAAAGTAGACAGCCTATGTTTGTGAGCGGATTCGTTACTAAAAAAATTGGAAAAAAAATCCTATGTGTATTCGGTCATGAATTGCGCCCTCTAGTGACGTCTAGTGTTAAAATCAATCTAAGAACCGTTACAAAGTCATAAAAAACGATCGCAATTAAACCGAATGACGATCAGTTACGCCGTTTCACATTCCATCGTCGATTGCAGCGGCCCATTGTGACTTGTGTTGGTAAAACCTACTTAAAAGCACCCTTGATGTCATAGAGCAAATAAGATAAATGGTAAAACAAACAAACAACTTCTTACCCAAACGCATACGCGGACCTTGCGACGTGGTTATAAAATAATTCGTTAAGTTGTTGAACACATTTTCGCCTTAGAAAATTTATAAGCAACCACCTAAATCGCAATACTGA
Source organism: Perizoma affinitatum (assembly GCA_961405105.1). Taxonomy (NCBI): domain Eukaryota; kingdom Metazoa; phylum Arthropoda; class Insecta; order Lepidoptera; family Geometridae; genus Perizoma; species Perizoma affinitatum. The sequence goes on from OY560199.1 coordinate 7,279,511, forward strand.
TTTTAAAAATTGGTTGTCGAACATTCATATTATGTGACTTTTTTTTTCAATTTGTAATTAACTCTTATTTAGCTGAAAGTTTATAATGTCACTCAGTCTGTCTAAGAACTTTGTGGCATGGTGTGAGCGAAAACATTAAATAATGTTTAATGGCGCAGTGGGCGAAAGCCCGCCTGAGACGCAGAAGGTTGCGCGTTTAATTCCACAATCGGGAATTGAACGGGAATTGAAATTGATTCGGGACAATTTGTCTCGGGTCTTGGTTATTTCTATGTATTATATGTATGTATTTACAAACATAAATTATATAAGTAGTATATCAGTCATGTAGTTCCCATAACACAAGATCTGCTTACTTTGGGGCTAGATGATGCTGTGTGAAAATGACCAGCATTATTTTTATTAATGAACGCGTTAAATAGTCAATATTTATTACTTAAATATAATAAAATAAGATTGTTATTATGTTGAAGTTCATGAAATGATCTGAATTTCTGAATATTCCTATGAATATATCAGTATCCAGACGAATATTTCATATATCACACTCTTTACTTTCTTTTTTATCTTTACTTACACAGGAATAAGAAATAAAAATAATTTACCTGAACTGAATACATTAATTAGCAATTACAAATTCTTCAGTTCATTCGGCCATAAAAATGCCTTTTTAACATGTATTGGCCCAAATATTTCTCAGCTACTTACTCGAAAATTAGATAAGGCACTACATTTTAACCTTTTTTGAGGCTTTTTGTAAATAAATAAATATATATAGATAATTGATAACTTATTATAAATTCTGATAAAAAATCAAGCATATTGAATGATTGAATAAATTGCGAATATACCAACTACATCACGTAAGAAATAGAAACTATGTTTTTTTATATAACGTTTGTGTGACTATTATCATTAAATATTTATTTTATCTAGTAAATCGTCGGATATCTGATGTTTGAATTATGAATGATTATTAATTATGCCTACCCTCATACGATATTTTTACTCTACTTGGACTTGGACTTGGTAGCATGTTTTATTGCTTATCTATTCATACTTACTTTAAAATAACTATTTCCTAACTTTTATTCACTAGTTCAAATAACAATAAAATTATCATAATTATTCAGCCGCGACCGCGGTATAGTCGAAATAAGTTATAAAATGCTACTTACACATTATTTACATAAACAATAAAACATAGTTGTGAACCAGGTTATCTTAATACTTGGTACTTAGTTAGTTTTAAGTACCTATAAGTACTAGATAACTTATTTGACAATCACTTACTCTGATACTAGGTAAGTTAATGTTATTGGAAAGAAAGGATCTTATATAAAGTTACCATTGATGATAAGTTTGAACTTAATTTAAGCAAGTATTGTATTTAGCAAACTAAATATCTCCTTTATGTACCTATGAAATATTAAATTCAGTTTCTGCCGCTTCATTTTGTAAAAAATAATTTATAATTTTATTTTTCCGCTTCCTAGGCACTTCTGTAAGATAACGCTGTTTAATTAAGTACCTCCTAATTTCTTTTTATTTGCAAATCGTTTTATTATTTAGGTGTGACCTTCTTGACTACAAAAAGCTGTTCAAAGAATTGCTATTTTTTATATATTTTTACTAAAATAATGTTAAAAATACCTAAATAGTGTTTTCTTACTAGATCCTGCGGCAGATTCCTATCAGTTTATCCATTAAATCATACTGGGCATCTACGTAACTACTGAAAAGTATTTTTTCATAAGGCCTTAACGCAATAAATTCTGCGAAAAGAGTGTGACTCGAGGTGTCCCAAAACCTTTCGTCACGGCACTCGTTTAGGGAAGCCTTTGTCCAGCCGTGGACTTCTAGAGGCTGTTGATGATGCGGATTATTATTATTTTCCAACAAAATTAAAACTGCTAAGTTTCATATGACTCTGATTAAAACAATATTTCTTAAAAACTTTTGATGATCATAATAGATAGATCTACGTATCTACTTGCTTATCGTGCAATTAAATACTTTTCAATATTCATTGATGCCAAGAAATATTAAGTAAGTATGTACTTATTTCATTCGCGATCGTGACCAGGATAATAATTTTCTACGTAAGCTTAGGTACCTAGTTGGGATGTAGGGAAATTCCAAGTGAAACGGGAGTAAGGTGACTGACTCCATGCCAAGATATTAATTACACTTTTACTCACCAACGCAAGTCGTATTTTCCTAGTAGGTAACATTGGGTTTCTGTACAAGAAATATTCAGTGATACTTATCGGATTTTAGGGAATGATGGGAGGTCATTGATCAATGATCTTTATTGTATACAAAGAGGAAGCAGAAAAAAAACTTACATATATGACATGTTTAAAGGTGAGCCTAACCCGAACAAGAGTTTATTTCTTCCAGCAAACCTTTGAAGATAGGGAAAGCTGATAATTATTTAGTGATGTGTTCGTGAACACAAACGGAAGAATTCTATTAACAGTACTCATTATAACATACTATTATAATAATTTACTTTCATTTTTGATTAAATATTGTACGTATACTTCTCTACTTAAAAATAATTGCAGTGTATTTATGTTTAGCTTGTAAAGACTGAGGCAACCTTACCTCCTTAAGCTAGGTAAGTCGTGTATCGTGACGACCAGCACGCGCCGCAATATCCTCGGGACAAAACATAATACTTAGATAGATGGCTAACATAAAAACAATCAGGCAATCGTTCATAATTTAGTCATAAGAACACCTGATGTCACATCTCTGTTCTCTGTTTAATAATCTACAAACACGGTAATAAAGTCGTACAATGACTGTGGCAAATTAATTCCAAAATCATGTTTTTTTTGTGTTTGTGTAGTGATTTAACTCTACCTGAGTCTGTATGTTGGGATAAATCTCGCCAGGGGATAAAATCCATCGCATACGCTTGATCACAGCACAAAATTAAATATTATAATACTAGTAAGCGCCACAGAAAAGTATAATCCTCCCTATTCCGTGGTGGACGCTTACAAAATACACGCTGTCAAAAGCAAGAAACGCGCCTTTTTCCTATTATTTGTCTACTTTGTTAGAAACCTTAAAACTGAGGGTGAAGTAGCTAAGAAGCAGCCTGCGATTTCAAAAAGATAAAACAAGATCTTTGACAACTAGTATTTGGTGACTAACGTCATGTGTGCCTTGTCCTAGTAAGTTATGGGAATTTACCGTGAATTAACGCCTTTAGGTACATAAAGCAATGTAAACACTGATAAAAAATATGTGGTATTGAAGTTAATTGTGTTTAAAGTACCAGTATTTAAACACAATTAACTTCAAGTTTCGGTTCTGAATTTTCCTGTTTTAGAGCTAATGGAATGGGAAAAAAGGTTGAATTAGTAAATTCTATTCTTTTGTCAAGTTAGAGAAATATATGTCATCCACTTTAACTGTTTTATAGAAAAATACATTGCGATGTGCCATGCACAAGAATAGACATAGACATTGGTCTTGAAACAAGGGAATTAGGAATGTTTTTTTTACAGTTTACCTACTCTGGAACGAATTAAAACAATATGTTGTATACACTGTCCTATGTACGGTGAGGGCGCACGTGAAGGGGTAAGGGGGTAGGTGTGTTTAAGGATAGATCTAGATAAAAGGAATCAATGATATAATGCCAATTTGATGTTTTGATTATGAATGATGATTAAAGTTTATAATCCGTTAGCCGTTTACAATACATTTTCCGATATTTATGAGCTTGTATGACTAAATATATCGATTTCTTGACCCAAAAACCTCTAAATATTTTTACAATGATTGAAGCCATATACAGATTTGGATCGAGTAGTATAGTTTATTAACAAACATTGATGTTTATATTGTACTATATCAAATGAATATTATTATCTACATATAACTCGTTACCTAGTTTGGAAATTGCATTATTTTAATAACATGCGTGCTATATGTTATGTAAACAAAAGAAACACATCATTACGTGCTGCGTGTGTGGTTGTTGTGAACAATAGGCGGACTTAATGCTAAAGCATTTTCTACCAGCCAACTCAATTTATTGTGATTGGCGGTAAGCGTGCTACAATTTTTTATCAGCTTATACCTATAATAGATACACTATTATTTTATATGTCTAATCACATTTACTTAATATAATTATATATTAATAGGCACATATACTTATACATATAAAAAATAGTTTTTAGTTTTGATAATTTGACAGGTACTTCTGAGTCTACGTGACAAGTTGAAATGGCTATATTCATTGACTTCATTCATCAATGGCTTTATTTATATGAATGCCATCATCTTTTTAGAATTTTAGTTTGCGATTGTAAACAGATTGATAGATATTTAAAAAACTTGTATTTACGTGTGGTAACGTAATCGACGCAATCAAATTCTGTTTTTGTGTGTTCGAACAGAGTACCACTTTTTATGTCATGTTTCATTCCATCCGGCTATTGTTAATTATCTCGGTGAAACCGTAGAAAATTCTATGGCTAGTTCGAATTCTATTATTACCCGGTGTCGAACACTCATCGGAGAGTGGCATTCGTTTGGACCAATTGGTATTTAAGATCACATTAATTTATACTAGTGCCTATACTTTTCTCAGATCGTGCGTTCACATTGTTCACCTACTCTACTTAGAAAACGTTTTTACTAAAATAATTATGCGCTTTTGAGTTATACCAAGTACCTACATATAACCTTTGTTTATTCAACCAAAAATAAGACTGTAATGATTAAAAAATATACTTAAAGATCCTTTTTAACAAGATAAATGTCTGTATTCAAACTCTGCAAACCTATTTGCTTAAAGGTACCTACAACACATCTATCACAAACTTTACTAAAAAGTACTACATATTCATATGTGGTTTTCTTGACCCGAGACTAATTAGTTTATTTAATACCATCATTGTTTTATTTTTTTAATTAAAAGAGTAAATCCATTATCCCATAGTATTATATTCATTAATGGGTTATTAAATAAAACACTCGCTATTATGGAATGTATGCGTAATGTACAAGCTTATCTGAGGTGAGAGTTGTGACGTCATGGTTATCGGGTGAAGATTCAGTTTCCGCGCTTCGAAACATACTAAGTAGGTAGATACCTTGATCATGGGGGTCAATATAATATCCGTCACATCTGCGCTTCAGTCTGTTGTCGCAACAGAGCATGCTTGTCTGCTGTGAAGGACACTTGTGTTGTTATTAAATAAGTTTTTTTTAATTCATTCTGGAATTAAAATATTAATTTATTGAAGTGTAACAGGAGAAATAAGCAGCCCTGAGGTATGTATTTTACTCTTATCCAATCATACTACGTGAACATCATATTTAGTAAAATTTGGTAACGAAAGTTTTATCATAGAGTAAGTTTTATTATAGTCTTATTCGTAATTTTTACCGGGCTATAAGCAAGAATGAATAATACAACATAATCCTCATATCATATGTATCTTATTTGCATAATTTTTGCAATATCTATTTAAATAAATAGGTATTTTAATGAATTCAATATTAAGAGACTCGTCCATAATTTACACAACTTGTAGCGACTGGTAAAGTTCACTACAAGTAATAATAATAGGTAATGAAGAATGATTCGGTAATTTGCGAAATAAAAATTAAAAACGGGTGCTAAATAATAAGAATAGATGGCAGTTTTAAAATAATAATGAGGGAATTTGCCCAAGATAATTATGGAGACACGCTATAGAGGATTCAAGCCTCATATTATTAAGTTGGAAATGCCTCAACCTAACTTAATCTTAATTATTGAGAATGATAGTGCCACGGGATAGGAAAGGCGCAAGGGATAAATGATATGTCAGCACTTCCTATTAGAATGCTACTCGTAACATTAATTTATTCGAGAAAACACACACAGATCTTTATCAACTTTAAAGTCCTATATTTTCTGCATGAGGGCTTTGCAAATCTAAATTTTTTAAGAAACCCTTAAAGCGATTTTAGAGATAAAAAGTAAAAGAGGATTTTTAATTGCCTTAAAAAAGGCTTTATCGATTTGCGTACGAGTGTGTGTTGAGGATGTGATGCATTCTAAATTTACCCTTACGAGTGCGTTATGCGGTATCCAACAAAGATGAGCGGAGAGAGGAGTTTAAAATTCAAAAAAAGAATCCCGTTTAGATTGCGCCATTTTTACGCTTTCCACAATGGTTAGTTTTCTCCGCTCCGCTTAGGTAAATTACAAACCTTTTTTTTTACTTACGAGCAAAGAGAACTTAAGTGTTTTTAACGGAGTTGGGACGTGGTTCTAAGAATGTCTAATGATCTTAAAGTAAAGTTTAAAACGCAATGTAAATATCTTGTATGAAAAAGATGCAATAACTTTTTTCCCGAAAACTATAAATAGCAATTTATTTATTTTTAAAAAATATTTTTTACAGGTCTTCCTAACTTTGTTTTTTTTTTTGGGTGTACACATCACAAAAGTAGATGGTATTTTTTTATTAACTGTTATCTAAAAACCGGAATCGACAGATATTGAAGTTTCACCAGTTTTTTTTTACCTTTTTATTCAGATACCCGTCAGAAATGTTTAAATTAAAGTCTAAAAGGGCATTGGCCTCGTGTATCAAACACGAGCTTACAAAGAGAAGATAAGATTATAAGGGTTAGGTTACAGTGGGCGAGCCCTGGCTGCCTGGTGCCAGAATGTATTAACGATAATAGTTAACTATCTATTTTAAGGACTAGCTAACCTGTTTTAGATTTATGTACTCTGTGCACTCGTCAAAACTCGCGTTTACTCGGACTCTCGGACATATTTTATAAAGCGTGAGCCGTGTTGGCCTAGTAGGCGGTACCCCGACTACCGATCCGAAAGTCGTGGGTTCAAACCGGGTCGTGCAACAATTATATTTCAATTCGAAAAATATATGTGTACTTAACACGTACGTACTCAAAACGGTGAAAGAAAATATAGTGAGGACTACAGCATGCTCTTGAAACAAGAATTCGAAGGCATGTGCCATCGGTTAATGTTCCAATTAGCGGCGATGCGGCTTTATCACATGAAATGCTAACTACCACGCCAAACGCAAACATGCGCCAAATTTAATGTTTGGACGTGTCTCTGACTACCCCCAGCTTCGTATCCTCACAGACCTGCACACCACCTGGTGTTGGTTTGTTTTCATACAAGACTTTACTTTTCTCAAACGATAAAAAAATGTTATAGCTCTTTTGACCTTAGACGCTTTTGACTGACTGACAATAGTAATAATAATAATAATAATGCTTTATTGCCTTAATTTTGTAACATTTAGTACTTATAAATAACTTAGATAATTAGGTTAGGTTACAGTGGGCGAGCCCTGGCTGCCTGGTGCCAGAATGTATTAACGATAATAGTTAACTATCTATTTTAAGGACTAGCTAACCTGTTTTAGATTTATGTACTCTGTGCACTCGTCAAAACTCGCGTTTACTCGGACTCTCGGACATATTTTATAAAGCGTGAGCCGTGTTGGCCTAGTAGGCGGTACCCCGACTACCGATCCGAAAGTCGTGGGTTCAAACCGGGTCGTGCAACAATTATATTTCAATTCGAAAAATATATGTGTACTTAACACGTACGTACTCAAAACGGTGAAAGAAAATATAGTGAGGACTACAGCATGCTCTTGAAACAAGAATTCGAAGGCATGTGCCATCGGTTAATGTTCCAATTAGCGGCGATGCGGCTTTATCACATGAAATGCTAATTACCACGCCAAACGCAAACATGCGCCAAATTTAATGTTTGGACGTGTCTCTGACTACCCCCAGCTTCGTATCCTCACAGACCTGCACACCACCTGGTGTTGGTTTGTTTTCATACAAGACTTTACTTTTCTCAAACGATAAAAAAATGTTATAGCTCTTTTGACCTTAGACGCTTTTGACTGACTGACAATAGTAATAATAATAATAATAATGCTTTATTGCCTTAATTTTGTAACATTTAGTACTTATAAATAACTTAGATAATTAGGTTCACAAGGAATTAAAATTGTACCACAGGTGAGCTCTGTTCCCCGCACTAGGTCTATAAAAGCCTGTATAGCGGGGCCACGGGACTCGCCGACGGACTCTCTATAATTGCATGCTACAAAAGGAGAGAAAAATAAAAAGTTATGGAAGAAGAATAATATACTTTCTACAAATTTTAACTAAATTTTAATATAATTATATATATAAATGCCAGTTGTAATATGTATAGTGTATAGGTAGGTAAGTGTTAAATTTTGATGTAGGACTCTATAGTGTTACATTTTGATTTAGACTATTATCTGTTGCGACAGGTCACTCAATGGTTTTAAGTAGCTCTTCAGTTTCTCTATAATTTAGTTTAAGTAAGTAATCATTCAATATTTGTTTTAATTTATTATAGTTAGCAGAAAAAAATGATATGTTTTTATTAATTTGATTGTACCTGGTTTTACTTTGACAATCAAAGTAAAACCAGGTATGTTAGGTAGGCGGTAAATAGGTTTTTTGAAGTGAATGTTCATTCACAGCTGTGTTCCATTCACAGCTTGAATGAACAATCACTTGAAGGATCATAAAAAACGTTTGTTGCATGATTCTATTAGGCTTGAACGCGCACGAGGCACCGGCGTAAATTCGCTCACAAATAAAATTTTACGTTTCATTGATACATGTGAATTCAATGAATAAAAACCTTTTGATTTTGACTTTGAATGCAAACCCTCCATGGATACAGGAATGCTTATTTAGTTTTTTTAATTTATTATAATACCTACTGCTTTTACATAGAGAATACAGATTGGGTAGGTAAATTCCTGTTATCTTCTGACTCTACGGAACCACGCTTGATTTAACGTTAATCTCCTATTGAGCCCAAGCACTGGAAAACCAATAATCTTTCTCTTCGCCCCATCTATTATCTGTATCACGGTTCATTTCGTGTTGCGATTAGAATATTACGTAAGTTGATTTCTGATATTTTTTATGGGAGAACGATCATTTCGTTACATACGACAGCTATAAAAAAATGTTGACAGTTAATGTAAACATACGAAAATATACCTTAAGATACCTTAGGAATCCTATCCTACTACTATTATAAACGCGAAAGTTTGTGAGGATGGATGTTTGTTACTCTTTCATGCAAAAACTACTGAACGGATTTTGATGAAACTTTACAGAATTACATATAGGCTACTTTTTGTCCGGGGAGGTACTACGCGGGCGAAGCCGTGGCAGAAGCTAGTAATGTATAACGGAGGTATATTATTTTGAGATATTATGTGATATAAATCATCACAACTTTCATATAATAATAATTTTTCATAAGGCGGTGCTCCTGGACTCTGCGCATCGTCAGGAGGTTCCTCTCGGCATCCCTAGCAACTGATTGCTTGGGCTCTGCCCCGCGGTTTGTGGTTCTCTGTTTTTATATATTTTTTACTACAATTTTTTGATATAATGGATATAAATATTTTAGCGATATTAAATAATAAATAAAGTGTCATAATAATATAACCACGGAATTCCCATAATCATTGAGACGAGCCCATGGCCCCATCAGATTGACATAATTTAATTCTAATTGATGTTTATGACATGTTTACCTATTACAGTATCGGTCGGTAGGTACCTGTAATGTATGCATCGTCACTCCCATGTGTTGTGTATGCATTACTGTAGGATTTATGGCAAGATGTATTAAAAATGTCTTGCTATAATATACATTTTTAGATTAAAGCTTCCGTGTGTGATGTCTAAGAGGTTTTGTACTATGTTAGGGTACAGCAATTATACGCCGCAAATCTCCGAAACGAGACAGTTAACCGAAATTCTGAGGGAATTTTGCTGGAAACCATACTGAAAACCGTTAAAAAAACCCAATTGCAAAAGTAGCATCTAACTCAATAAATCTACTAGAGGTGGAGTTTACTACCAATGTCGCAAGTATTTGAAATCGACCAAGTCCAAGAAGCAATGCTAAGTAATTTGCGTGTCTAGTGATAAAATCCATGGTGAAACGTCGTTTGATGCTAGCGTAAATCGATCAAGAATTAAATTGAAAAGTGAAAAGTGGTCTGAAAAGAGTGTGTTAGGTGCATACTGAAAACAATAGATCACAATATATGTTAGATCAGGCTACCTGCTCTCAGAGAAATGCATTCAAAACTAGGTAAGCCATACCAACTGATCTCTATCTTGCCTATTTGTATAACCTGTACCTATCTATAGATTTTTTGCAAATTACCCCCTACCTGTGTTCCATATAGTCTATAGCGGCTCCCTCTGGCAAGCACATGATACGGGCTGCAGCCCCGTCACTGGTTAAAAAATACGAAACGAACATGTACATGTCCTTTATATATATATTTTTTGTCTGTGAGTACAATAAAAAATAATAAATAATGTAGAATTGCAAAATCATGACAAAATGTGTTATTTAATGATTAATATAATTGATCTTATAATTATTTAATACTTAACTATTTATTTTGTGTTTTTATAAGACACTTCCCTATATCAAGAAACCTTCAATGCCTGAGTCTCGACTTGACTTGGCAAATTATTAACTTTGACCTGTCTTGGTATTCTGACATGACATTGAAATGACTGGGTAATAAAACTTATGAGAACCATGATGAAAACCAGTTAATTGTAGAATAAACGTAGGTAGATCACCTTATCAATTGTATTGGTTAGGAGTAGATACAAAACAGGATTTCCAATTATAAAAAATGTGAACCTATAAATTACCTATCTGATTAATTAAAGTGGATACGATAAGATACAGTGTTTTGGTACTATACATAGGTAGGTATTGTCAATTTTATTTGATTAGCTGCTTTAGTTCTTCTGTAAAAAGTTATTTATCACAAAATTTAAATCCCCTGACGTGTATTTCACGTATTGACTTGTGGTAATAAAACCTATTCCAGAACTATCCTTGAAATAATAATAAAATGTGTAGTTAAAAAAAAACTAAAAACGCTTATCAAGTACTAAAAATAAAAAAAATAATACCACTATCCACCTCCTGGCTCAATCATCAGACCCTCGTTACCAAGTCCAATCCATTGGACTCGTCAAAACTAATCATGAGCCCAAACTCAAGGTGTTTAATTGTAGCCACTGAAGAGTTCCAGTATCTACCTCTTGGCTTCATCATCAGATCAGATCCAAGATACCAAATTATAGTACTGTCATCCGAACTACACATACATACAAAGTTTAATTTAGATACGACAATTTTATTAGAAGTTGGTTAAAATTGACTTCCAAGATTTTATTACATTGTTTATTTGTTATTTAGTTAGTTGCAAGTAAAGCTAATACAAGTGTGTTAAATATAGGTTAGAATAAACCACACCGATTGGGATCGGATAGGCCATATCGGAGATAAATAGTGCAAAAAAACAATTTCATCACCCATTTTTTTTACCTTTGTGTGGGGTTTTTTCATAAAATATATGGGTCCCCTTGAAGTATAACTTTCCCATTAAAAAATCATTAAAATAAATTCACGATTGGAAAAGATTAAAACTTTTTAAATTGGCGAACACAAAAACAATAAATTACACATACGAATTGAGAACCTCTTCCTTTTATCAGATCTTCACGTCCTTATGTTATTTTGCTCTCTTTCGAAAAAAAAACAAAAAAAAATCACCCACAAAAAAACAATTCGGCTTGACATGATTCCATGTTTGTTAGAGTTTTGAAAATACAAAAAAAATAGAATAATATCAAAATAAAACTTTTATGAGACCATCTAGGGATCATTCTTTTTATAAAGAACAACAAAATAATCATCAAAACCGGTAAACAATTAGCGATGATATCAAGTAACAAACACACACGATAAATCTTTTGAAGTTGGTTAAACATAAAAACCGACAGACTGAAAACAAAGTCTTTATGGATTTCTTGTGTCTGAGGCATGGAACTCATAGAAAACTTTTTACAAAATAATGAGTACTAAGTGTAGGTACGTAGGTACTACATCTAGTGTAGTACCTACGTACCTACACTTAGTAGTAACTTAGGTAGGTACGTAGGTACCTACATTATTACAATACCATAGCGTGTAGAGCGAACAATAAAATGTAAATTTCTTTTCAACAGGAACTAAGATAGTGGGAAGGTCCATAAACGCAATCTTAGAAGACATTGTCTTTCAGTTAATTGTTTCTGTTGCAATTTTCCTTGTCACCATATTCACCGAACGATAAGAGGAAAGGGCTTCAGTTTCACTGTAAACTCCAAGCCTGTAGCCATTTGCAAGAAGTGATCGTTTGGTATTTTACGCTTCGGTTTTTTTATATAATTTTTACATTTAGTGGTTTTTGAAACAACTTGCGACATGGCGTTAATAAGTTATAGCCCTCGTCTATGTTAATTGTTTGAACATAGGACTTATTACATAAGTAGGTTAACCTAACTCACGGCTGCAATATATATCAAACTTTTTGCCCTACGGTCGTTGAACTATCATTAATCTAAGGCTAAGTGCGTTTAAGTAGTTATAATTGTGTTGTTTGTGATTTACCTGCGTGATGACGTGATGAGGCATGTCTCATAAATGTTGATGTCCGATTACTCAATTCTAAGATTTTGATTAAGTACTTAGGTACCTGCTTACTAGAATCTTGGCGTATTGCCAGGTAGTAGATGCGGTTCCATATGAAAATATATTGACTTATAGCGTAAAAAATATATTTAAAGTCTCTAATAAATTATTTTTAAATGTGGGAACCTAAGTGGCGCTGCTAGTGCGTAGCTGGCTAAGACTCAAGAGGTGTGGGTTCGAATCCCTCTAAGACAAATATTTGCATAATCTGTAATGTGTGATCCGGTAAAGCCGTGTTGGCCTAGTGAGCGGTTTAAGAACACGGGCATGTACCAAATGTAATGTTTGGGCATGCCTCTGACTACCCCCTACTTGGTATCCTCAAAGATCTCCTCACTGAGTGTGTAGTTGAGGATGTCCACCATAGAAAAAGACAGTCGTGAGCGTGTTTTTTTTTCGTGTTCCCGTTTGGTGTGATACCTACCATGGCCATGGCATTCGTAGTTTAGTAGTTTTATGTGGTATGTGACTAACGCTGGGTGTTATTTATATATTTGACACCATTGGCTAGCTTTTTAATATAATATGAATGGTTAGGGATGTAAATTATACTATAATTACCCGAATAAACGTCTTTAACGATAACTAAGAATCACATTAAACGTACGCAAAACAGAGTATTTGGAAACAATTATAGTGACAGTTAGATAATAGAAACCCATGTATTTAAGCTCTGGTTATCGACGCCATTACTAATATTTTTACATCAATAATGATTAATGATACTTAAATATTCATTAGATTCTTAAAGGCGATACCGTTATTGAAAAATTCCACAAAGATGCAATAGATCGCGCTCAGTTCTATTTCACAAGACCAACTGGTAAAAGGCTTCAAGATAGTTTTAAATTATTAATAATATTCTGTTTCTTGCTATATTTCATATGAGTGATTGTGTGACTAATTAAATCAACAATAAAACAGAATTTAAAAATTGATAGTAAATTGTGATTTTAAAATTTGTGAAGGTGATCGGCTGATATTTGAAATATCAATGCGAATATTGAAGGTTATATGTAGTTAGGTATATACATTACTTTGACGATAAAAAAAGGGTCCTAATATGTTTATTTGTATGGTTTTTAATTATCCACCACAAGATGTTTTAGCATAAGCAATGAAACCTTTTCAACACATCCAAGTAAAAAATCTACATTTAAATGTTAACTTTGTATAAATTATAACAGAACTTAGTATAAATGCCAAAGATGAATCGCGAAAATTCATAAATATATTTGAAACCAGTGTTGTGTTCGCATTGTGTAGTGGATAAGACTAAATATGTACGGATACGGAAATAATGTGTATCCCAGCGAGCAACAGGCCCGGCAATGTGAAGCTCTTCTCTGTCGATACGGTAATAATTATTTAAATGCCCTATTATTATTATCCTGGTTTGAGTTATGTTATAGCTGGGAATATACGGGGATATAAAGAGCCGTCGCATGAATTTAGATAAATAATGCACAAGAGATGGAAGTGGACGCCATCTTTCCAACGGTATCATTCCTAAAGTTAGGAATTGAAAAGTTTCCAATATTATTTAAAATTTTTAGGTTAAATATTGAAAAATAAAATGGGTACCTACCTACTTACTGGAGTTCGAGCCTAGTTTTGTAGGGCGCAGGCTTAGAAATCATAAAAAGATGGCCATTACTAAAGCGGGGAGTATTCCTCGCTTTGGAATACTCCGTGTCTGTTTTTAATGAATTTATTTTTATTTAATTTTTTATTTGCGTATTTGTTTCCTGGAGTCCGATTTGCTATATTTTCTATGGAACAACCTTCGACTAGTCCGAAATGGATCCAATTTAAATCTTAATTTCAGTTCGACACTGATCAGTCCACTAGGAATACTAAACAATGGATTGGATAGGTTAAGTACTGATAACCTACAAAATTTAAAAACGGAATTTCTCGGAAACTATTCGATTCCTAACTTTAGGAGGAGGGGAGTTCATCCCTTCCACCTCCTATCCTTTTTTATCTAAATTCGTGCGACGGTTTCCTAATCCCCAACCATTATTGATAAATATGCACTCACCAATCAAAGGATAAGTACTTGGGACAAAACTTTAAAATTGTTGTAGGGTATCTTCGGCTTGTATATTATTTCATTAATTCTTATCTGGGTTATTTTCTCTTTATTCAGACCCCGAACTCCTGGATCGGTTCAAGCTGGAGATGTCGCAGGGTATAGAGAGGTTCTACCTACTGTCCTTCTGCCTGGCGTGTTGCTGGCCAGGGTTCAGTGCCGTCAGCAACTTGCGCGTGGTCAGGCAATGGCCAGAGCTGGAGTTCAACTTTCCCAGTCAGGAGGCGGAGCAGATCGCCAGGCAGAACGGATATTATGTGCCTGGGAACTCCGTGCCTATTGATGTCGATGTTCATCATAGAACAGGTTATTTTCGATAACATTATATACCAGCGCGTTAAGAATATTTTGGTTCATAAGTTCAATAGTTTCAATATTGGCATTAAGATTCAAAACCGGAACTAGAGGAAAAAACACAAATAATAATAGAAACCGTTCAAATTGATCACTACTGCGAATGATCAAACTGGAAATTGTGTGTGACTTGCTTAGCAACTAGTCGCGTGGCATACCTAACATGTACTTTTTGACTGGTGTCAAATGTAAATGGTTATTACATTGGTGAAAAAGTGCAAAGTAAATATTTTAAGTTTGTGTATTTTATACGAGTCTAGAGTTGATTTTACTTAAAAACCAACTGAAATGCTATTGATGTGAGATATATATAATTTATATGAGCAAAAAAATGTCTAACTCGCAGGAAAATAACCAGTGACACAGTGAATAAACAAATTTATGAAAACGAAAATATCGTTGAATCATTAAAAAATAAAAAACCTACGTTTTACATGTGAATTACCGTTCTCAATGGCAAGTTTCTGCTCATAACACACACAGCACCTTCCTAGAATGAGTTTGAGTAAATTAGTGTGCTCTGTACACTATTCCAATAATTACTAAACCCCTTATTTACTCGTTGTGAAATTGATGTTATAAAAGTTATATCCTAAAAATTCTTCCAGGTGGTCTTCCGTCTCGGATTTTTGTCACGATACCGAGGTTTGACGAAGGAAGACCCATAACCCTGGGCACGGTGGATGGTCAGGGGCGCATTTCTGCCTACCCTGACTACGGCTGGCACATTAACCAGGGTCAAAACTGCCTGGGAATGACATCAGTTTTCAGAGTTGCAGTGAGTGTAAAAAACATTTTTAAAGATTATTCACTAGGCAACATTTGAGGCGCAAGATGAACCTCCACATGTTGAGTGAACGGACAAACAACAAGACGATTCTCATGTTGCGCGTCATCTGGCATTGTCGCGCGTCATCTGGCATTGTCGCGCGTCATCTGGCATTGTCGCGCGTTATCGTTTTCGCGTTCGTTTCGTTTGGCAAGAGTAAATGTTTATTTTTAGCGTCATGCGTTGCGCTTTAAATGGTCCCTGAATACATAGCTTATCTAAAATCACAAAGTCTAGAAGATCTCTACAAAAAACAAACGAAAACTCTCTCTTGACCTTAACCTCATTATACACATTCTCAGATATATGTTTAGTAGGTGCGTAGATCCTAGTCCGCCAGGATACCTAGTTAGTCATATAGCACATCCAAACATTATCTGTATTTGGCACATCCCAAGTTTCTCTGCCATCTCTAGTATCATCATAAGTGCTGTTATTTTTATGGAAATGAGCCGGTAAAAAAGAGCCATTACCATATTAAAGTATAAGTATTGATAATATTTATTTTTGATTATATACCTATCTCAATCTGAAGTATGGAATTGCTTGGTAATGTGATAAGCTAATTTTGGGTTACGTTCCGTTGGAGCCGAATTCGACTCGACCGAAAAAGGTTATAAAATATTAATATCTTAAAACGGGAATTCTCTTGTACCGTAATATCGGTAAGGGCACCGATTAACTTCTATAGTAGGTACGTAAGAATTCCCGTTTTACGGCATGAATATTTTGTAATATTTTCGAGTAGAGCCTAATTTGGGTCGAATGGAACGTAAACCGTAATTTTAAAAAAACCGGGTCTGGATATTTTGATACTACGGTACTCATAGTTCCTGATACCCACGATACAGGGAATCCTAATGAGTGGTCAGGACTATGTATGTGTCTGTTGGATGTTTATTTATGACTAGATGAGATCTTTTTGAATATTGAATTTTTATCTGCTTGTGTAGATTTGAGCTTTTTAAATTTAAATAAAATTGAAATTATTAGTAGACGCTAACGGTACCCACATATTTAATATTCAATTTCGGTTCTGAAGACGTTTATGACCTAGAATACCACATAGGCTACTTTTTATCGGTTTACCATGAGGGCGAAGCCGTGGGCGGACACTAGTTATTTATATACTTATTAGTTTTTTTATTTTTGACCTGCTTATAAAAGACTAGCCTCTGCCCACGGCTTCGCCCGCGTGGTACTCGAGTATAAAGAAGCCTGTGTCATTCTGAAGCTATATTACTGTAAAGTTTCATCAAAATCCGTTCAGTAGTTTTTGCGTGAAAGAGTAACAAACATCCATCCTCACAAACTTCGCGTTTATAATATTAGTAGAATTATCCCATTTTTTTCACTTTGAGTTCTAGACAAATGTAAACATGGTTTTGATAGCCTTCTTCAGAGTTTAGATGTAAAACTTGTCAAGCAAGCGAAGCTTTTAACTCTGCAAATAGTTGATTACCTGGTAACCAATAACTTTTGTGACATTAACCTCTGCCAGCTTACATCGTAAGGTACCTGCCTAATGAGTAAGGTATATAAAGATGGATTTTAATGGCACGATAATCATGTAGTATGATGTGTCTTATCTTGAAATGAGTGCCTTAATCTAGCCATGAGCTTGTAAACTTGAGTATTTTTCCCTGTGTAAAGCAACCAATCGTGTATATTTAGATTTTAGATACCTAACGAGTAACCAGATATTTACTTATAGTTACTTAAATAACAACAATTTTCATATATCTCGCTTTGTCTTCAATTCTGGTAGAGAGATACGTTATAGCATGCAGGATTTGCTAGCTAATACAAACTATAGGCAAAACAAGGTCATAAGTCCATCATAGCATACCTTGCTAATTAACTACACATAATAATATTAACTACACAATGAAATATAGCCCTCAACAGAATATTATTTTTTTTCCACCACTTAATTTACTTCCTGGGTACCTTAGTTGACGACGCTCCAACGTATGGATGGGCCGTTTGATTCAGCGTCTTCCGGTTCGTAGTACTACACTAAGAGGGAAAAAACTACACTAAATCGTCATGCCATTGAACTATTATGGTTAAATAAGGATCCAGAGGATGCTATAACGATATAATACAGGTAATTGCTGCAATACAATGGGTAGTTAACAAATTATACCCCACTACTGCAAAGCAATAGGAGGGTGATCATATTAGTGTGTATTGTAGAAAACAGCATTAATAATGAAATTTTGATGAAGCATTATTAGATAAGATTAAAAGTAGGATATTGAGTTATCATGACAAAAAACATCTATTTAAGGGCAAGAAAGTGGGACTCTCATGTGAACATGCTTATAGGGTGGAAATTATATTTCGTGTGTTCCGTAGTGTGTTGTGAGCATCACATATATGTTTAGACAAAACATTTTCAGGGTGCCGTTTTTGGAAACAATCTAAGGCCTTTTTTATTTTATCGAAATCACCTTTCTAACTATAATAGAAAAAGTATGTATCCTTGAAAGTCCCATTATCTTACCACATCCTGTATAGTAAGTAGCAAACATAGTCGACTACTAGTAACATTTAAATTATTGTAAGAACGGAGTAAGGACGCTGTTTAATCTTCTCCCATCTAATAGTATAAAGGAAACAAAATATATGTTTTAAAAGTTGCTAAAAATGTGTCCATTTAATCAGTAAATACAAAAAAAAAACTTTTTGTCACATGTAGTAGACGCTGATCTGTCGTTTTAAACCATAGTAATATTTGTCAAATATACTCACCTCTATTGAACTAATGCAATGCTAGTTGCGTATCTTGAAGTGGCATGATATTATCTAACTTAATAATAGTTCGTAACTTTGAGCGATAGAGTGAGGAACAGCGTGTTAAGAGAGCAGTGTGGAGTGAATGAAGATGTAGTAACGAGAGTTGAGAAAGGTATGTTGAGATGGTTTGGGCATATAGAAAGGATGGATGAAAGAAGATTAATAAAACAAGTGTACAAAGCGAGCGTGAATGGGATAGTTGGAAGAGGAAGGCCTCGGTGAACGTACTCTGACCAAATTCTAGAGAAAGGCCATGTTAGAAGTACACTTAATAGCCGAGCTTGTATGAAGAATTTGATGAGAATGAACGAGGCGAAAGAAGTATGCCAGGATCGAAGCAAGTGGAAATCCTTGGTCTTTGCCTACCCCTTCGGGAAACAGGCCTGACTATATGTATGTATGTATAATAATTCGTTTTGCCACATAAGTTTACCTATTCTAGAACAAAATCTTATTAGGAAGGTACAATGGGCGGTCTTATCGCTTAGAAGCGATATTTTCCAGACAACCTTTGGATGGAGAGGATAATAAGAGATTGTGAGAGTGGAGGGGTGTACAAAAAATAATAATGAAAGAATAATATCTATAAAAATACTTAAACCAGAATATATGTTAGATAAGGTGTTCAAATATTGAATTAATCTTCCTTAGGATCACCGATCTGATATTTAGGATACTAAGATCGGACTTATTTAGTCATAGTGTTTTTGTATCATCTCATAAGTTTTAGACATCAGCTGTATTTTTATTATCAGTTGAAGTGTGTTATTATAAACGTGTTTATTGTTGGCGTTACCCATAGAACAGATTATGTTCATTTTCAGATAGACGAATGCAATCGGCTCTGGGTGATGGATACTGGAAAACTCGGCGATATGCAAGTATGCCCTCCGCAGCTGCTTGCATTCGACCTTGTTACCGACCGGCTGGTCTACAGACACGTTGTCAACGCGTCCAGCTATGTTGAAGCTTCTTTGTTTATCACGCCGGTAAGTAATATTTAAATTCATTACAGTATGAATTAGCACGTGGATCCCTGAGTCCCAATTGTTATAGTTAAAAAGTCACTATGTTTCAACCTAGTAACAGCCTCATAGACGTTAAATTTGGAATTCAGCTATTAATAATAATCGATATCCCAACGTCAGGTAGTGAAGTGACCGCTGTGTTGATTTATTTGCAAAATACTTGTTCAGATTGTAACGCTTTTGGTCGTCATATAATGCTAGAGCTACACCTGCGTCTAATTCCGTTAATTGTGGCGCTAGTCAATGTGAAATGCAGATGTATAACCAGAACTAAGCGCGCTATTTGTCTAACATCGTTGTAACGTTAGGTTAGCCCAGGTGGCTGTTTTTCCATCCAATACATCAAAGGAATTTAGCGCCAAAATTATCGTTTTTTGACATTGTTGTAGCTACATCAGCGCTTGTCATTGTATTATGTAGAGGCGGCAAACACGGACTCTCAGTTATTTATTTTAAAACAAAAAAGACTAAAATGGGGTGGATGATGTGGTAAATACTTAAATATTTGTATAAATAAATATTATTAAAATTATTTCTCAAAACAAGGCCAACCATACTTTTCGGATCATCTTTTGTGGCTAAAGTAATCTTCACCCCCAGCTCAAATTTATCGTTATTTTAGTACCGTTATTAAACACGTTAATGGTCGCAAGGCGTCGACGCAGGTGTATGTGTATGTAACGGTAATAATGAATGCGTCGGCCGCTGGCCTCGATGGGAATTTCCTTTGAGTCATCTTTATTTTCCATGCCAAATCCCATTGATATGTGACATTGCATGCAAGTATGTCACATATGTTGTAATAGCGAATGCATAACGGTAGATAACCGTAACATAAGGTAAAACGGCAAGATCTGGTTAGCTAGTTGCCATCACATTCTGATATGAAATGAAAGAAATGAAATGTTTATTTCATTTCATTTTGTACATATTTCGTACAAAGTGTGAGTTACCTGCAAAACTCCAGTCAAATAATGTA
Source organism: Perizoma affinitatum (assembly GCA_961405105.1). Taxonomy (NCBI): domain Eukaryota; kingdom Metazoa; phylum Arthropoda; class Insecta; order Lepidoptera; family Geometridae; genus Perizoma; species Perizoma affinitatum. The sequence goes on from OY560199.1 coordinate 7,300,235, forward strand.
TTTAAAAGTATGACCTTTCTAGATATATCACATCGATTCCATGAGAATCCAGACCAGTCTGAATTATTTCCACTATTTAAATATCACCTAATTTATCTAGACCATTGTTTATCTTGTTATCTTGTGGTTAAAAATAATGTATTTTCATTAATTCATTCATACTCATCTTTGCTATTAAACTGGCAACTGGTTCTATGACACTTCGGGCACCTCAAGATATTTCTTCATCGTTTAAGAGTATTTCGTACATAAATTTATCGCATATAAAAATCCATTAATGCACGACAGGATTTATAACCCTGTTCATATCAAAATTCGGGGACTCTAGATATACTACATAAGTAGTGCACTTACTTATTTTGAAGTATTTTCTGTTGTTGCTTAAACGCAGAGTTTAACTTGTTTTATTCTTAGTTTTTTCTTTCCTAGATTTTCTTGCATGAATACTAATTTCCAGGTAGTAGACGTGAGAGGACAGAAGTTAGGCGACTGCGCGGACACCTACGTGTACGTGGCGGATGTCTCCGCCTTCGGAGTGTTGGTGGTCGACGTAGTCAGGAATCGCTCCTGGCGAGTCAGCCATCGCCTTTTCTTCCCGTATCCTAACCGCGGGACCATTACTATTGATGGTAATTACAATAATATTACGTTTTATAACTTTGAGTCATAAACCTGTGGTTAGTTATTTTTTTACGTAAGTTCATCGCAAAATGTTACTAATATTTCAGGTATTTATCGAAAATTAAGATCTCGCCATACAACAAAATACTGAGAGTGACGGTTGTATCTTAAAATAAATATTAACTGTTATAGTAACCGGAAGTATATAACTTTTTTAAATTTTCACTTTAATCTTATGCTAACTGTTGTATTTGTATTTTTCTTTTATATTTATACCTACCTAATTATATATTTTTTTGCATTTAAGGAGAGAGTTTCGACCTGATGGATGGCGTACTTGGCATGTCTCTTTCCCCGTACCGGTTTAATCGCGACCGCTACCTGTATTTCCACGCACTTGCTTCCGTTACTGAAAACGTTATGTTCACCAGCATCCTGAGAAACGACTCTCACATCAGTTTTACCGACTTGGACCCAAACGATATTCACGTGAGTGAACTACGATGGATTACTTTATCAATAAAGTCGACATGATCCATTTTAATAAAGCAGATTTTGTATTGATATGTTATTCTTCCTTGTTATTTCAGGTGTTTGCCGAAAAACGGGCATCTCAATCGGCAGCAGAGGCAGTTGACCGTGACGGTATCATGTACTTCGGCCTGATGGAACCACCTAGTATCTGGTGCTGGAACACCGCGACCGAATTCTCCCAACGAAATTTCTACCAAGTAGCCATCGATCGTGAAACATTACAGTTCGCTAGTGGCGTCAAAATCGTTAACAATCTCAAAGGAGAACAGGAGCTATGGATTCTGACTTCAAGTTTCCAAAGAGTTATGACTGGTAGCCTTAGTTCTGATAGAGTGAACTTCAGAATTCACGCTGAGAAGATTCCGAATCTCATGTCAAACTCGCCATGCAGAATTCAACCGGTCCCAAACGGAAAGCAGCCTGGCTACCATGCGAATCTAGTCGATCAGATGCAGACAGCACGACATGTACACTACAGATATGGCGCTGTCTCGTTTCTATAGAAATAAATGCCATGTCTGAACGATTGCGCAGAGGATTTCTGCAGTATCGGCCATAATAAATAGTACAGTGCTAAGAAAATTATGTAAAGATATTTAATAAATTATATTGACCGTTGCAAGATATCCGTGTACATTTGAATTTTTCTGGCAATGCTCATATCAATGTGTTTATCTTCGACACCAACTATCATACCGCCGATTATGGAATTATCAACTTTTTCGGTAAGCGTAATATTTTTACCCTCTTTGACGAACTTCTTCAGTGCGTCCATTAGAGCCTTTCGACTGCCGTCGTCAAGAGGTTTGGCCGTTATGACCTCACACAGAGCTTCGTTTCTGTGCGCAACCATCACCGCGAGAAACATGTTGATCATTTTACGTAACATCTTTAGGCGTCCATTCTCAGCCACCAACGCCAGAAAATTAGATGCAGAGTCCGGCATTCCTGCAAATGCAAAAAGACGACATAAGTGGGGCGGCGCCGCGGTTCGATTTTCACTGCTAAATTTTAGGTGATCCATAATCAAAAAGAGACATAGCGGTGTTTATATACCTAATCATCTGTTCAAAAATCTTTATAAAAATCTAAGTGGTTCTTAGTTTTTACGATAGTTTTTACTGATGACCTCAGTGGCGCTGTGTCGAGAAGCTGGCTAAGACGCAAGAGGTGTGAATTCACGGGGTCTGGGTATTATGGTACCACGGTACTCGAAGCTCCTGATACCCAAGTTACAGTTAATAGTATTGGATCAGGATTATGATGTATGTTATTTATTTATTTCTAATTAAAATGGAGTACATACCGATAGTGATTTTATCGGTGGTTTGAAAAACCCTATATTTATTTTCCTAACATTCTACCTGCTTGCTTTCCTGCTTCGAGCAGCAGCTTTGCCTTGCCAGCGCGGGAGATTAGACTGGTCTCAACAAAGTCAATAATTTTCGGTTTGATAAGAAGTTTCTGTAATTCACGTAGATGTTTCTCCACTTCATCTAATTGCTTCATTTGGGAGGCTGCGCTGTAAAGTGCCGATACGTACCGCCCTTCAACGCCTGCGAGAAACAATATCGCAATTTGTAGATCGAACGAATATAATGAATACATGTAATGTATTCTCATATATAATTATTTGGAGGATTTGTTTGGAGGCTACCCCAACCCAACAAACAAGAGGCTGGAAGGGCGGGTAAAAGCTGAAAAGCTTCTCTTATGTCCTGCTTACCAAAAACAGATATTGGCGGTTTGTTAACTAGCGTGGTCCCACCGCCACTGGAACCACTGCTTTTCATTCTGGTTCCTCCAATACACAATCTTTTAGTAAATAAGCGAAGCATTTTTATGTTAATTTATTTAACTGAAAAACACCCAAATGAATACGATTTTGATTGTATATTAAATTATATTAAATAATTACGTTTCGATGACAGATTTACTAATGTCATCAGTTTGACCGACACCCTATCAAAGATTGTGGATGGCCTTAGATTAAATGGATTGCATGAGGTTGCACGCATTTATTGTGTTCCTTTGTGCCTATGAAAAGGGCTTCGTTATGAAGGTCTCTCAGGGCTCCGGGTGACGATGCCGTCGCGTCGGTCGCTGCGTCTCTAGACTATGTACAGGCGACGTTCGCCGCGTCGCTTCCACACCGCTAGTATGTTGTGTTGTTGTGTACTGTACATTGCCGGCCGCCTGCGAATGCGAACGAGCTTATTCTAACTTGAACTAGTAATTACGCGGGTTTATAAATAATGTAACATTTTGACAAAGAAAAGTATAAATGTGAAATGTAAAAGTTTAGTTACATAAAACATTCTTCAAGGTGACAACCAATTGGGGTTGGTTTTTATATCGTGCTGCACGAAAATCGAATAAATAAGGTCGCATTTGATATGATTCAATAATCAGGAAGAGACAAAGCATTTAATCAACTGTTTCAAAAGCTAAAATAATAATAAAAAAGAGTCACTTTTTTATTATAATAAAAATAAAAAAGTGACTCTTAGTTTTTACGATAGTTTTTACTGACGACCTCTGTGGCGCAGTGGGCAAAGCCCCGCCTGAGACGCAGAAGGTTGCGGATTCGATTCCCGCCGCGGGAGAAATTTTTGTACGAGCTGTAGATATATGTCTCGGGTCTGAGTGTTTTCTACGTATAATACGACTGTATGTATTTACAAAAAAAGTTCCCATAACAAGCTTGATGCCGTGTGACAAATGTCCAGTACTAATTTTATTTATTTATATTTATTGATGAACTAGCTTCTGCCCGCGGCTTCGCTCGCGTGGTTTGTTGATAAAGCAGCTTTAGTGACGGTCATAGGCTTCAAACTACATCAATATCAAATTTCATCACAAACGGGTTAGCCGTGAAACGTATGGGAAATTTTACTGACTTAGGTAATTAATACTTATCGTTATATTATGGCCAAATCACACAATATCATTATATATTCTAGACTATGTGTTATTCTGATGAATTGATGATACGTTACAGTAATATAGCTTATGTTACTGTAAAGTTTCATCAACATCCGTTCAGTAGTTTTTTGCGTGAAAGAGTAAGAAACATCCATCCATCCCTCAAAAACTTTTGCGTTAATTATAGTAGGATACTTATGACTGCGCGATTGATCTTTCATACTGATCGCGAAAGATTTGATAGGACGGTTGTAGTAGTATTTATTGTCTTGAGGTATAGACCATACCTCTCACAGTGTTGCTAACAATGATTTCAAACACCGCTGCGATTGCCAACTTTAGATGCAATCAATAGTGGCCGGACACTGATACGCAAAAACTTCATGGGTAGTCACCTCATTTTTCAAAGTTTTCATTGTACACTGGTCTTTACAAATTCGTCATAAAACATACTGTAGGTGGTACCTACAGTACGCATCCTACGTGATCGTGGAATAGGTAATCTAATGTTATTTAGGATGTGAAATTAATTAGAATTGGAGTATCAATTTATCAAATTTATTTTATTGAAGCAAACGAGAACATTAAACTTTAATCTTATGTGCAATCATTCCTAGCCCATGACATCGTATTGAAAAGCCTGATCGGTCTCCAGGAGAGCTCTGACATACATCACCAGAGAACCGAGAGCCATTGCTGAGGTGAGTGAGTTACAAGCACCACCTTCGGAGGATGCCGCCTTCTTCACCCGATATTCTTCCTGTGAACAAACGAATAATAGAAAATAACAAAAGTTAGGGAGATATGTATGATTGGTTAATTTTAAGGGTTAAAGAGTGCCAAACGGGACCCTAGCTGGCTCGTCTCTGTCTTTACGACACAGGGCTGTATCTCTCATTTTTGTTATTTCCGACACATATATATTCTCTATTCTTTTTTAACAATATTTGATTGTCATGGCATAACCTGTTACTTTTCATCCTTTGGGCACTTTACTTTTGACCATTCTTGTCACTTCAGACATATTCTGTCACTTGAAATTTTCTGTAATTTTTGTCATATTTTGTGACAATTCCTGTACCATATCAGATATCAGTTAGCAAAAAACACGATAAAAAAAACAAACAACCGAATTGAGAACTTCTACCTTTTTAGAAGTCGGTTATTATGCAACTACGAGCTAGCTATTTATCGAATAACTGTGTTTTTTGAAAATGTTTGATATTTAATTTTGTTCGTGGTCTCGGTGTTGTGTTACCATAGTACTCATAGTTTGTGATACTCACGGTACAGGGAATCCTACTATGTTACATATGTGACTGTTGTTGGATGGTTATTTATTTATTTGGCCGGATTTAAGAGTATCTTTGATTATATTCTACTTTAAAGAGAGCACTTGAGACTTTATAAAGTATGTTTATTTATTGACACTTTATAAAACTATAATATATTTAGTTATACTTATAGAACTTATCAAATAGAATATGAACCTACCTATGCAACATTGTTGATATTTTGATAATGTCACGAGGGTTGTCTTTCATTTACGATGGAGAAAGAAGACAATCATCAAATATAAAATGACATACAAGCATAAGACAACTTAACATTTTAAAATAATGTGCTATTTTATAAAGGTAGGTACTTATTTTTTATACATCTAGATATATTTTTGATTATTGAATGCATTACCCATTATTACGAAACAGAATACATATCCATTTATAATATCAATCTGCAGGTACCTACTCTTTATATTCGGATCAAAGAAACAAGATAGAAATTTAGATAAGCACAGAATAGAAGGAAATACCCACATAGAACCGTTGCGTAACTCACTAAAAAACAATCAACGCAAAATCTAAAACCGTAGTCCGTATAAAAATTATTTTAAAAAATTATGCGTAAGAACCCGCCCTAAGCCGTGGTTCCAATGACAGTTGTATCCAAAGGAGAAGTCTTGGTTTTCCCTGAGAAAATATCAAAGTTTTTTCATTTTTTTTAAAAGAATCGGTACATCATCTGTAAAGAAAGAATTTATAGAAAATCTACCTTGTTAGGTAGAAAGCGTAAACATAAAGTTGGAATAAAAAAAAACTCAATGCGGTCGAAGTCAAGAGGCGTTCCACTAGTCATTTTATTGATTGAATTGCTCAGTGCAAAGCCTAATACGTAGCTTACTTAAAACGAAATCTAGACACTTAGGTGTGGCAATATACTTACGTTGTGCCTTCTAGCTATCGCATTACATGTGCTAACATAAAAACTTAAACAGAGTGTCCCGGAAAATGTATACTAACCCGAAAGGGGGTACCTATAAAACAATTTACTACCTATAAAAATAAACAAGGCTTCTTGAATAAAAAAATCATAAAAAATTGATGTAATGTTAAACACAACAGTTTTATACGTTGGATTATGCACGAAGTACAGATTATTTTGGTGGGCTTTTATACATTCAGCCGAGTTTTACCAACATTTTCTTCAATGAAAATAGCCGAATTGCCAAAATAAGTACCTCTAATAACTTTTGTTATTAGAGGTACTTATTTTGAAAATCTGAAACACACTGTGTGTGTGTGTGTACAGTGTGTGCCTAGTGGGTGATACCCCGACTTCTGATCCGGGTTCGAACCCGGTTGTGCACCAATGTATTTTTCCACTCGAAAAAAAATTGTGCGCATTAACACGTCCTCAAAACGGTGAAGGAAAACATCGTGAGGAAACCGGCATGCCCTAGAACCAAAAATTCGAAGGCATGTGTGTCGTGAGCGTGTTTGTTTTTGTTCTTTTTTGTTTTTAAAAAAATAATAAATTTATGTAAATAGGTCAATGTATTTTTTTAATAAAAGTATAATACAATTTTACAAAAAGACCTAGACCTAGTTGAAAATATTAAGATGGTCGTGTTCCAGATGTTATGAGTTTATATCGTTTTTGGTCCTGGTCTCCAACAACGATAGCAGAGGCCGCAAATACCAGAAGAACCTAAAAATAAACTTAAAAAAGTAGACTCAAGAGACTGTCAATCAGATGTTTGTCAGACAAAAAAAGGAATAAAAAAAAATGCAGTGGATATTGTGGACGAATGCTAATAATACAAACCTCCTTTTCCTTCAGAGTCGGAGAGACAGCTGGGCCGATGTAACCGGTTAGTTTCAGGAATGGCTGCCGGTCATCTGCGTAGCACCCACGAGGCTCCTGCCACGCCATTATTTTGTTCATCCAACGAGGTTTTATGAACTCTCCGAAGCCTTGAGATGCGCAGTACAGGACTGAAACAAATGTATGAGATTGATGTATAAATCGTATATCAGTTAGCTCTGCTTAAACTTCCAGCATTATTTTTAAGTATTATTTATTGATGATGTTCCGATTGCCTAGGACGCATGGCAGTTAAGTTCAAATAAATTTCATTTAAATTTTGGGGCATGTAGTAATGTTTATTAGAAAATAGCTATAGGTATTATTATGCAAGTTAAAAAATGTCCAAGTTCGATACAAAGGGCAAACGAACCTATTAAGTTTTCCAATAAAATAATTGAGATTTAATTGTGTGAGTTATGTTGGTTACTTTATAATAAATCTAGTAAGTTTTCAAGCACGTTTGGTATTCATTTTTAAATAAAAAAAACACTATGAAAACTTTACCAGGAAGTGGTAGGAATGTAGGTTTTTATTAAGTAAGTCAATGGGTATTTTATTTTAAAGTGATAATGACTAGAGGAAAATCACAATTTTTTACATTTCAAAAATTAACCTCGACGGGACTCGAACTCGGGACCCGATTGGTACCACCGCTTAGTTGCGGTGGCTAAGTCCCGCCGGGGTTAATTTTCGAGATATTATACAAATCTAGTGACTTTATGTTATATTACTCGTACTATAAGGTGAGTGCGTCGCATTTTCATTCTAAACCCTACAATATACTCGTTGTTACCATGATAACTCAGGCATGAGGTGCGCTTTTCTTTTTTTATGAATAAAACCACTAATGATCGATAGCGATCATCGTAAAAACGTGTCTATCAGCGAGCGTGCTGAGTAAATAAAATATAGTTTTGGTCTATTTCACTCACTTTGTTGCATAAACAAAGTCTGCGTGCCCGCCGGATGGTCCCAAGCCTCCAGTGACTTTGTCTCCTTATAAATCTGAATGCATAGTTTGTAGATATGCGCTGAGAGGTCTACATCATCCATGCAGTCGAAGAGTTTCGATAGGACTGCGGCCCTCACACGGCTCGTCTGCTGGAAAGCCAGCCCTGAGCCTTTGATCACCTGAGCTGAACACTCAGGAGTCACTTCGCAAGCGCCATCTGACTGCGTCGTCTGGACTTCCATCGCCGATATCAGCAGCTGCATTGTACACGCATCTGAAACAGATGATCCTGAATCAATGGAATCTAGGCTAGCAGGGCTTTCATCTCAATTATAATTATTACTGCGCATATTATTTGCGGTGACCTCTAATAGTTCTACCGAGTAGAGCAAAAATGGATAGCCTACACATATTTATTTTATTAAAGTTGCTACACTTTGCATACCTCTAGGAACAATTCCTAAGTGTCAACATTATAAAGATATTGATACTTTTAGAGTATAAAACTGTAATGTTACCTGCCGCTTTTCTAGTAGGCATCTTGGTTCTTGCTTCTTGCACATATTGTTCAAACGTAAATCGATAAGGTTTTTGAGTGCCCACTGTGCCTATGGTAATTGGTTCTAGAACTGCTGATAGGACATCCATATTTTCGAATATAGCTTTTGCCACTGAAATAATATACCGATGAGCTTAGATACAAGGTAAAATTAAGATTATATTTTGCTATTTAGCAAATATAGGATATTTTTAATAGAAAGCTTCCACCAAAGATATAAATATTTCCTTCAAATGCTTCGGTTTTGGCATTTTAATTCGCATTATTTATGTACCTTTTATAAATGATTTAAGGTTTTAATAAGGATGGCGTTTAGAAGATTTTAAATGAGTACATTTTATAACCACCTAACGGTTTAAAGTAGAGTAACCGACCTTATACCGACTTACATCCATAGGTATAATAACATCTTCACAAGCATTGCTAAATGTAATTATGTAACAACGTTTGAGGTTAGAAAAAGTGATATGGCCAAGAAGTAAAATATGCAGAGCGCGTTTATTGCAATTCGCAGACTTCAGATATTGAGTAATTTAACGTGTCTTGGTCCTTTAAACGAACTTGGTTTGTGGAGCATTAATTTACTATTTCGGCGGAGTGCTCAGATTGCAAGGCTCACATGACCTTGCACTCACAAAATAACTGATAACTTTCGAAACGGTGAGAGTTTCTTTACATCCAAACCAAATATACGTCCAACCTACCAGCTACCAACAAAAACACGTGTCATGTTGTGGTATGAGTTTAAGAGTGATGGTCTTTGGTTATGACTTGAAAATACGGAAATTATTGGCTAACCATATTCATAGTCTTTGGTCCGAAATACCAAATTTTCAAAGTCAGTGTTGTTGCGGATGCGGTCCATCTTTCTCGTGATATTTTGCAGGTTTTCCTTCAGCTTGGTGGGAACAGACTTGTCCAGTTCATTTATTGTATATTCTAGTTGGCCTGCAAAAATAAATTATCGTAGTGCCATATATACAAATATACATATACTCACGCCTGTTTCCCGGAGGGGTAGGCAGAGACCACGGATTTCCACTTGCTACGATCCTGACAAACCTTTTTGCTTCATTCAATCTCATCACATTCTTTATGCATGCTCGCTGGCTTAGGGTAGAGACTCTTCACCATATATTTTGCTATATATTTTTATTTTATTTTACGATATTACAAAATTTATTTCTGAATGAAAATATTTTTTTCAAATAATTATTGAGCTGTGCTTGGAATTGAGATGTGTTTTAGTTGTTGGGCATAATTAAATACAATATCGTTTTTTGTATGTGGATAAGTCATCATAATTTTATCCATATTTATCGAGCTTGGACACATAACATTAAATATACAAGCTTGTACGGAATGTAAAGCGCGTTGATGTCTTTCAAAGGACCAAATAGTCGGTTAAATAAATCAGTAGGTATGTATAATATTTTGTCATATTTTGATTTTACTTTTTATTTCAGATGCATCTAAGATTTTTATTGGTATGTAAAAATAATTACCTCTGGCTATCCCCAAAGCTATGTACCACTCTGGATCCTTCGAAGGTTTGTTTTCGTAGTATTCTAGTAATCTATCAAGAGTTATTGAAATTCTAAACACTTTCGGCACATTATAAATAAAGTCTTGCGTATCAAAGTACGGATAAATAGCCAAAATATTACCTAAGGTCGAGAGCAACACGATATATTGAGCGTGCATTTTGGATTGTACTATACAATTGTAGTGAAAACTAATAGGCACCATAAAATTGTAGTACAGCTATTCGGTTGGTCGTGATTGGGCGAAAGAAGTAGGTTAATATCGGTAAAGTCACACATTTATCACAGAAATGTAACAAAAGGCAATAAAATGTAAGAAAGTAAAGCGTGCTTTTATGTGCGGCCAAAATCGCCAAATGGTCGAAAACATTACTCGTAATATGTATTGTTTAACATTGATAATCACAAAATTATTTAGAATGAGATTTTACTTGTTATATTTCATAAATTATAAATTATGCAAGCGATATAGAAACTACACAAACCTATAGTACCTCATTTCTGAAAAGGATTATTTGCCAAATAGGTACTCTATTACTCAATTGATCCTAATCTATTAGTCTGAACCGATACTTAAGCATTGCAAAATTAACTGTTTGAATAACGGCCAACAATAAATCAAATCTAATTCAAAAGCTTAGCATTTCAGCAAGAGATGAATCCAGGTACTAAAGAGGGGCAGGATTTCATATACTCGTAGAAAGCGCTCTCCATATTTACGCGCAGACATGCGCAGACTAATTCTAGAGTTCAACTTGTTCAAACGTATTTTCTGCGAGGCGGGCAATTGTTTCCAAAACGTTTTCATTCTCTCTTCCACACCGGAGACAAAAACTCAAGTTGAAGTGAAATGATAAATAAGTTATGCAACCATGGCAGTATCGCATCAGTGGTTCATACAGTGGTCAGCGCCTTCCATGATATTTGCCGACATTACGAGTAAATACAATCAAAACAATTGGAATAACTTTGATCATAAAAACAGTGATTCGGAAGTAGTTTTAAATGGAGACGACTATAATTATCTAGCATCCGAGGATAATAAAGCGCAAATAAATTTTAATAACTACAAAGATGCAACGGAGAAATTAATTGTTGATGGTAAGTTATACCGTAATACTAACGTAATAGAATTGACTCCTTACTTCTTGATTGCAACGTTATGTAAGTTTGAGCTTCCCTATAGTAATCATTGGACTTATGGCCGTAATAAACAACTTTTAAAAAAAAACCTATAAATTGGTTTTCACGGAACTATGAACAGATCTGAGGCTAAACCGTAAAAAGTTTGATTAAAGTTTGGTTTAGAAAATTTGTTTTTTGAGCCATTAAAAACCTAGGTTATATGCAAAAGACTATTTAGTAGAATTTACTGACCTAAATGCAGAAAATACTTCGTAATAAAACGCCTCGAAATGTAATTAATCTGATAATTATGATTAAGATTTATAATAAGATTCCAAATGAATTTAAATTACTTAATGATTATTTATTTAAGAAGAAATTGTTTAATTGGCTAATTGATCGAAATTTTTATGACATTAATGAATTTATTAACCTTAAGCTTTAAATACAAACTATATAATTATAAACTAATTGCATGCTATAAAATAGTGAAACATGAGCACATATTATTAGGACATTACCATCTTGTATACCATGTTTTATGCAATAAATATATTCATTAATTCATTCATTCATATGCCTTAAACGCCAAATACAGCTAGTCTTAGAGGTAGAGGTCTTAGATCTAGTAGAGGTATACTTAAGCAAGTGATTTTTTATAAAACTTTTATACCCTGAATGACGAACCTTCCATCATTTATTGCAGGGCCCTCTAGTGATTTGTAGCAATAAAACCTATTTAATAATCATTCTTGAAGCAATCGATTTATAATAATCATTATAAATCGATTGCAAAAAACCGCACATCAATCTGATATGCCGTTTCGGAAATAAATGGTTACAGAAAATTAAACAACCCCATAAGGCAAATTTATATTAAATATCTATACTTACCCTAACTAAACTTTATTTGGTATAGTTAGGTAGTTAGATATTGCACAACGTCTTAAACACTTAATCTGATTAATGACTGCCTTATTATGAATAGAGTTGATTGGTACAAATGGATCACATAATCCATTTGCACATATACACATGAATTCCGCGTTTACGATTTAACATCACGACTTACGTTGTTCAGTGCATAAATCAATGTCGGATGGTAATATAATATTTTGCGGGAGATTGTTGCGAATTAGTTAGTAATTAAAAGTAATAATACTATAGTGTTAAGTGTAAGAGGCGATAGCTTGCAACCTTTTAAGTGGGATACTTAAAAGGTACTTAAAATTATTATGCAAACGTATAGATATTTCGATATTTTTTGATTACCCCTACTGGATATACTCACGAATCCTGCGTACTGAGTATGAATCTGAGGATGCCCATATTGAGAATACAGTCGTGAGCATGTTTTTTTTTTGTTAACTACTATACTTTTTTACATCATAAAAGTATTAACTGTTACAAAAGTTATATTCAAAGTACTTAAGTAATCATAATCCAAAAATAATTTAAAGCTTTCGTCTAGTTCCGTGACTATTACTGTAGACTTTCATAAAAATCACTATCTGTGGCTAGAGTAAAGTTGTGCTTCAGTACTTAATAAAGCACTATTCGACTGTACCCTCCTAGAATACCATCCAATGAATCAACATTAATTACCTACCTATTATTATCAACACATATCATCAAATGCAAGCTTAAGCTATGCTCGTTCACTAGTGATACTAATCAAGGCAGTGCTAATATTCACCGCAAGTTTAAGTTTAACTGGATGAAAAACTGTTCGTATATGGGCGTTGAACGGGTTTAGCATTTTTATTACATTCCCGTTTCAACAACTTACTGATATTGTGAATTATATTAAAAATACTAAAAGCTTATTTTCTATTAAGTAATACGTAATCGAGGTCATCAATATCATAGATCACAAGGACCTGCCAGGTGGTGATAATACGGATGATATTGTGAAGGCGGTGGGAACGCACTGGGATCGATTGGCACAGAACCGGGAGAGAAGGCTTATGGGTGAATGGGCTGAATAGATATGTATATAGATATGTTTAAAGTAATCATTAACATTGACAAGTATGATTTAGGTAAGTACATCAGTAATCTCGTGTAGGTACTTTAATATAGAAAATGTTTTAGCGTTAAGTCCGTCTATTGTTTACTTTTAATTAAATGTGCAATAAAGAGTTAATAAATAAACAAAGAATATCCGAAACGATAATCTAATACGTACATATTTCATAAGTGAGAGGTTTTTTTATTATATATGTAATCGTTACTAGGTATATTTTAATGCCTAGTCTGGCAGTTGCAAAATATTAAATTAGGTAAGAAGCTTCACTTAAGAACCCTTGAAGCCTTTCACCACGAAAGCGTACATGTAAGTACCTTGGTACCTGCGTGCGAATTGTTAAACACACGTAAGAAGGAGCGATGGCCAGATCATTTAATATATCTATGAAGGCTAATGATAGAAGGATATCATCAATGCAGCAATGCTTGAATCACATTTTTTACTTACATACATACGAACAAACATGGGATATCTTAGCTTGAGTTACAACACCAAATAGGAACATGTATCCTCTGTTTCTGTCGCTAAGAAAAGCAACACATTCGTTGTGAAGTGGCTAGAGTCCTTAATTTTCGATCTGAATGTCGTGGGTTCGAATCCCGTCCTTCGCTAATGGATTTTTATAATTAAAGAATGTATGTGTGCAATGCTCTCATAAGGTGAAGGAAAACATCGTAGTGAAACCGCATGTCTTAGAAACGATTTCGGGACCAAAAAACAAACACAGTTGTGAGCACAACTGTAGTGTGTATGACAGGTTGCATGCCCATCGCCTCGTAATTGGAACACTAACCGATGACATGCATGTCATGAGCACTGAAATCTTACACTATTGGTCACTAAGCCTTTTTTAAGGCCTACTACCTAAAACTAAATTAACCTAACCTAAAGCAGGCTGACCAAGAAAAAACTGGTGACAGGTCAAAGAAAAGCAAGAAAAGCCAACTCGTTGCGTGAGTGCTATATTCTGGTTATCTCAGATTTGTCTAGATAGGTACATAGCGTGTTCCTAAATCGTAAAGACCAGTTAGTTTTTGCCTCATGTGTGGCTCTTGAGCAATAGAACTCGGGCTAGGCTTCGGTGAAAGTGACCGATTGTACATTACAGCGCTAAACTCATAGGGAAATGACACATATATCGTGTAAACCACTTCGCTTGAGTTTGTACCATATCGATTGCCTAGTTAGTTATTATTACTCAAACACCTGTATATATACAGGGTATTATATTAAGACTAATCATCAAGCCGAAATCTACAGCAAGATTCTATGTTACAACGAGTAACATTGAGGGAAAATTATTGCTAGGAAACGACTTTGATAGTCAGAAATAAAAAAAAAATCTAGCGCGCAATGTAAGCTGACCGCGCGTTTTTTTGCGTGCTCCTGCACACGCATTTGAGTTTGATATTTATTGCATTTCTGCAAATGCGTAATTTGAAAAATCTATTTTTTTTATAATGTTTGTACCAAAATTTAATAATAAAATTTGGAATTAATTTCCGTAAAGAACTCAAAAAAAGGAGACTTTGACTTTCAATAACTCCAGAACAAGTGGAGTGGTATAGTCTAGGGAACCAAAAATAACCCAAAGATGGCTATCGGCTTGGTGATAAGTTTTTTACATCCGTTATAAGAACATGGCCTCACTGACTGAGAGACCAACGCAGAGCTCATAAGTCCTAGATACCTGAAATAATTTTGAATTTTGAAACTTCATAAAGACGGTCCATAAAGTGTACCTACAAAAAATAAATCTACAGATCCATACAACTATAGTACGACCTTCAAACGCCCACAAGTCGTTTAAAAAACTGATTTCGTTAAAGACTTTAAAGGCACAGGCTCGTTTCTTTTAAAACATTCCTTTCGAACAGTGTGCTTGCCAATCAAGCAAGAGCCGCATGCTGTATCTACGATGTTCTTATTTTATTCACTGTAAGAACCACAATTCTGCGGATTTTTATAGTTTCAAAATCTATATGGTAGTACAAAAAAGCCTACGTTAAGACTTCGGAGTATATTTCTTGGGAACATTCACATGGGCTAGCTGAAAAACGCAATATTCAAAGAGAAAATAAAAATGCAGTCCAAACTCTTTTAATTATATGTAACCTCTTTCGTCCAAACAGGGCTTGTAAAATGTTAAATGTTACAACCAAGCCAAATAGGGATCTTTTTTTTTTATTTTCTATATAATTTAAATATTTTCGAAAATATTTTTTTTATCTGTAGAATTATTTAAGATAAAAACTGCGAAAAATATACGAGTTTTAACCAAAATTGGTAGGTTGGTACATAAAAATTAAGGAGGTTAGATAATTATGCAAAACCTAGTTTCGGTCTATTTAAATACTCGAACAAAATCAATTAGATTTACGTTAGTGATTGCGTTGATCACTAGGTACCTATATCGTGGGCAGAGTCCGTGAACGATATTCTATCAGTGCGGTAACGGCAACACCTTGCTTGACTGCTTTAATTCAAACCATATCTGTACAATGACTAGATTTTTGGTAGGTAGTTTCAAACCATAAGCAGCTCGATTCTCGATGAAACAAGAATATAGAAAAAATCACAGATAATGTACAATGGCCTCTATCACGGCATATTAAGAAAAACAAGGGGAGGAGGGTCTCTTAAAATCAATAAACAAACAGACTACATAGTTCTGACGCCACATTAGGGTTTCCTGTATCGTGGGTATCAGGAACTACGAGTACCGTAGTATCACAACACCCAGACCTAGAACATATATCTGCAAACATTTGTTTCGCGGAATCAAACCTGTTGCGTCGCAGCTGGCTAGTGGCTACTCGCCCGCCGCGCCGCCGAGGTTGTCAATAATTGAAAAACTTGTTTTTTACTAAACAAAACAATGAGTGTTTTTTTAATTGGGACAGTAGGGGGGCACCCATAACCAGAGGAGATACAGGTGCAGTTTCTTTTGAAACATCAGTTCCTTTTTGGAGAAAAACATATTGGCATTAAACAATTTTTAATCAAGCGTGAGTAGTGTAGCGTAGTAGTAAAATAAATCAAATTGAAAAAAAAATATTTTATTGCCAATCGACTCAGTCCCTTGTAAGGATCATTTTATTGTACCGGATGAAAAAATCTGAGCAGCGGAAGTTAGTCAAATTTAATAAAATGTTTTCATATACAATTTCTTAGTAATAAAACGGTAATAAAAACACTTTTGGTGGCCTTAGACAACTATGAATCTTGTTGAGGTGAAACTGGACTGCGTCATTTAATTCTTGAACGGAATTGTACCGAGTTTCGTAAATACGACCCTTTAGGTAGCTCCATAAAGTCCATCGGCGTCATGTCGGGTGAACGTGGTGGCCATTTAATTGGACCATATTATGTGCCCATACAACGGTCAGGAAAATGATCATCTAAAAACAGTTTACTCGCTGTACTATTATGAAGAGGTGCACCATCCTGTTGGTGGATGACATTACTCAAATCGCTTAATGGAATGGTATTATCCACTTCTTCCACAGCCAGATTCAAATCTCTTGATACTTTTCACTATTTCACAACCTTCTTGCCTAGCGTTCCTGATACCACTTCAACGCATTAGCTGGACGTCGGTTGAGGAAGTATCCTTCAATTAAGTCTACTTTTTGCGTATTTAACAATGCCATGATAGGACAAATAAGATAATGAAATTACTGACAAAACAAGTCCGACAGTCAAAATTGTTCTGAATATGAAATATTTTTAATGTGCAATTAGAATCTACTATGTATGATGTTTGTTGGAGTTTTGCTTTGTCCTGTTGTATGAGAATACATTTTATCAAATTTGACTAAGTTCCGATGCTCAGATTTTTTCAAATGATCCTTACAAGGGACTGAGTCGATTGGCAACTATTTTTTTTTCCAATTTGATTAATTTTAAGGCGCTACTCACGCGTGATCAAAATATTTATTAACGCCACAATGTTTTTCTCCATAAAGGAACTGTTTCAAAAGAAACTGCACCTGTGTCTCCTCTGGTTATAGGAGCCCCCGTACTGTCCCAGTTAAAAAAAAACACTGTTATATATATATATATATATATATATATTAGGCTAATACAGATCAAACATTGACGTAAATTTGCATGATAAATGTCTTCTCATAATGTCAAACTACAATGCTTGTTGCAATTTAGTAAATGCATAATATAAATAATGTCAAAAAACCAACTTCAAATAACGGGAAATTGATAAAAAGTCTAATATGTAATTTGGCACCCATTTTTTCCCCCTTAGCAGGGTTTTTTTTTATAAAATTATGACCTTTGAAGTATTATACTTCAAAGGTCATAATTTTCCTGTCCATTAAAAAATAATCATTAAAATCGGTTGACAATAATTGGCAAAGATATCGCGTAACATTACACACAATAAGAACATACACACGAATTTAAAGTTAAAGTCGAAATTCGTTTATTCTTTAAAATCACAAGGATCACTTTGAACGTGATTTTATCTACTGCCTGCTCCTCCGCGACCAAGCCAGGAAAGAAAGGCAAGGAAACAAGCCTGATTATTCTTTAAGAGTTTTTATCATCTAAATAAACCGATATTTTATAAAGTTTTTATTTAATTCATTTTTAAATTTGTTAATTGTAATTTTTTGTATATCTCTTGGGTGTTTGTTATAAAAGCGTACACCATGCCCTTTAAACGATTTACTAACTTTATGGAGTCTACAAGTGGCAACACTAACAATTATCAAAATCAGTTAACAATTGGCGAAGATATCAAGTAATAAATATACACGATAAAAAAATACAGCCGTATAGATAACCTCCTCCTTTTTTTAAAGTCCTTTAAAAATCACATCCATAAAAATCAGTGTCCATATTGCATGCTTACCTAGTGGTAAGGAGCCTTTATGGCGCGGATCAAACTTGCACAAAGCCGATTTTAGTATACTACCTGTCTAAGCAATGCGATTTAACTTACTTGCTATCGATAGATCGGTATCGTGCAATTGCAATTTTATTGATGTTTTTTTCAATTCATTAAAACGGCTTGGTTACAATTAGTCACCATCAATATAATAGTTATATTTTTCACGAAAGCGATGTTTTTATACATCAGCCATTGTTCTTTTAGATTTCATTATGGTATTCAAGCTTATATTATTCCACATTCGGCCCATGCTCGACGGCTATTAAGTGATATATTCAATGTATTAATCCAGTTATCTCGTGTGCCACTCAAGTGTGAAGTTGTTACGTTGTGGAAATTAATACGTTGTAAAAAGATAATAACGGTTATGTGTAAGTACCCTTAGTAAGTAAGTAACATAGCTGGTTTTATAACTAGTACAACGTTCAAAACAAGTGCAGAAACTGCAATAGGTTTTTACCAAATAACAAACGAATTATTACGTAAATTTAATAAGTATTATGATTATTACAAGTAGGTGAAATATAAAGCGATAAATGAAAATTAACCATTTGAGTTTTCAGAATATTTTTTGTTTCGGTTGAGGCTATATGTATAATTTGTGACAGAAGTAAAATGATATATATCATATGTTTTAAGATAATATTACTTAGAATCTTGTTATTTCCAAAAAAAATATTCACAAAAATACACACTAGCCAAAAGATGTTGATGATATATTTGACTATACATTCCGTCAAAAAAGTATCGGGAATGGATAATTTGTCTATGGTTCCCAATTCAATTTTTTGTTTATTTTTTTGCTGTTTGATTGGCACAACTGTTTTCCATTTTGGCGCGGATTTTGAGTTGCATCTGTTGTACATATTTATATAGTGCTGTTTTTAGTTAGATCATATCTAGTGTGTACTGCGAATTTCACTATGGACAAAAATATCGAACAAAGAGTTTGTCTTAAATTTTGCATCGCCAACGGAATTTCGTGTTCGGAGTCACTGAAAATGTTACAGAAGGCTTACGGTGAATCGACTTTATCAAAAACACGTGCTAATGAGTGGTACAAAACGTTTAAAAGCGGTCGAGATGTGATAGAAGATTTGCCTCGCTCTGGTAGGCCATCAACATCTTCAACTGAAGTTAACGTCGCAAAAGTGAAGGAATTAGTGACTGAAAATCCTCATTCAAGTTTGAAAGAACTTTCTGTCTCACGAGTCGATCCGCACCATTTTAAATAATCACTTGGGTATGAAACATGTTGCTGCTCGGCTAGTCCCAAAAGACCTGAATTTTCTCCAAAAACTCAATCGCATAAGAGTCGCTGAGGACATGCTAGAACGAGTCAATTCCGACCCAACATTCATGAAACGCATTGTTAATGGTGACGAGACGTGGGTTTACGAGTTTGACATGCAAACTAGTCAACAGGCTTCGGAGTGGCGCCTCCCAACTGAACCGAAACCGAAAAAACCACGCCAAAGTCGATCAAAAGTTAAAGTCATGTTGACTGTTTTCTTTGACTATCGAGGTGTTGTGCACTCGGAATTCTTGCCGGAAGGTGAAACGGTAAATAAAGAATATTATTTGAGCGTTATGCGGCGTTTAAGAGAGCAAATTCGGCGAAAAAGGCCAGATTTGTGGAAAGAAAATTTTTGGATTTTGCATCACGATAATGCGCCTTCGCACAAGGCCATAATTGTAAACGAATTTTTGACCAAAAACTCAACAAATACTATCGAGCAACCACCTTATTCACCAGATATGGCTCCAGCCGACTTCTTCCTTTTTCCTAAACTCAAATTACCACTTCGTGGAACACGTTTTCATTCGGTAGAAGACATAAAGGAGAATTCGCGACGAGAACTGAATTTAATTCCGGAAAAAGCGTTTAAAAAATGTTTTGGTGATTGGACTATTCGTTGGCGTAAGTGTATCGTTTCTGAAGGAGCTTACTTTGAAGGCGATAAAATAAATTTAGATGAATAACTAACATTTTGTGTATTATTGATCTTTTACCGGTACTTTCTTGACAGAGTAGTACATAAATAAAGTATCTTGTTCTATACATTTTTAAAAGTATTTTTAAGATAAGTACTTACTGCAGCTTTTTTACCAGCGCGGGAAGCGCCACTGTCTTGTGCTTCATAAGCTTTAATTCCATGGTCTTGCATTCGGTATTTGTGCGGCTACTTTTTCATATGCTAATTCAGCAGATATCAGCCTCTTAATAAAGAAAATTTAAAAGTAACTTGAGATAGTAAGTTATTTAAGGGCCAAGCCGGATTTGCAAATGTACGTCGCCTAATATTTCGGTCCACAATGCACATACTCAGTATTTGTTTTCGAAATAGTGTAAGAATAAGAAATTGGACACTAAAAAAATGCTTACTAATTGGAAACTTTCATGACGATGTGTCTAGCCGTATTTTGCTGTGCAGATATTCGTATCTAACATGATCTTCCTGATTTTTCTAGATCGTAAAAAAGCTGCAAGAATCACATTATGGCTGGCCATGTTGGGCGTCGCTCAGCCGCAGTCAGTGCCAGCCGACATCGACACACCGCCCTTCAACACACTTTATAAATGGAAATACATGGACTTCGAGTTTCCTTCGTCACGCCATCGCAGCTTCGCCATAGCAACCGGGTAGGTGCTAATATATAACATCTATAAATATCTACTATGTAAGGAAGGCCGATGTTGCGATGATATCTTAAATATTGTAGGCAGTTAATGGATGGAGGTGGCTCGCCCGGACAGGTCATAGTACTCTATGGGGCAAGCATATGTCCAGCAGTGGACTTCTATAGGCTGAAGATCATATAATTACTCATAAATTATGCAGACCGTAGCAAACCATCTGTGGTCTTTCCACCGATTCGTTAGTGCATCGTATAATTTGATCTTCTTTGGTTTGATACCCAATGCTTAGTGGCGTTGTGAAGTTGATTTATACTTATACCGGAGAAGTATAACTAAAGTAGGTACTTATAAGTGGAATAACTGTGTTTTTTAGAAAATTCATCCCGGAAAATGTTCTGCCTCTCGGACTTGAAGTATGGGGCTCGCGTGTGTGGGTGACTTTACCAAGCTGGCGCCGAGGAGTGCCAGCCACGTTGGCGACTCTGCCTAGAGCTGGGGGCTTGGCCTCACCACCACTGAAACCATACCCGGATTGGAGCTTCCATAGAGCTTTCAGTACGTATATTTTATTTAGATTCGAAGTCATGGCAAAAACGGAATCCTTTATAGTTTCTTCATGTCTGCTTGTGTCTTTTGTGTATCACACCCTGATTTCTCCCTTAGTTTTAAATATAATGAAATATGTTATACACTCGTGTTAACTTTGGAAAGGATTCAATGCCTGTGGGGTACATTGAATCCCTACTTTTGAATTCTAATATAGCGTTTTGAAATACATATTGGACGGTTTTATTTCAAACATTATTTTTAAGTTTCTGGATCTTTTACAAGATTTACAATTTCACAAGCTGTGACATACTATAGAAATCTGTAATTTTCAGATGGAAACAGCAACTGTTCTGGTCTAACTTCAGTATTTCGGATTAACGCTGACTCGTGTGGAAGACTATGGGTTCTGGACTCCGGACAAATAGATTCACAAGACGATCCCAAACAAGTATGCCCACCGAGTCTTGTATTATTTGATCTCCATACTGACAAACTGATTACACGGTACCAGATACCAAAAAAATATGTGCTACAAAACTCCTTATTTACAAACCTAGTCGTGGACACCCGAACTGAGGACTGTTCAGATCTGCACGTCTACTTCACAGATACATGGCGATTTGGACTGCTAGTCTTTAGACAAAGAGATGCAAATTTTTGGAGATTTTCAAGTCCACTGTTCTACCCGGACCCACTGGCTTCCAACTTCACGTTGCATGGGCTGAACTTCCAGTGGCCAGATGGTATTTTTGGCTTAGCACTGTCTCCGCTCGGCCAATTTCAAGATCGCATTTTATTCTTTAACTCTCTAGCAAGTTATAGGGAATTTTTCGTGCCAACATCTATTCTACGAGAGCCGTCGCGAGTAAATCAGAGTTCTTCAGAGTTTAACATATTAGGAGAGAGCAGAGGGCTCACCGGCCAAGCGTCTGCTTCGGCAACTGATCGGAGAGGAGTGATGTTTTATGGACTAGTCATGCGTGACAGCGTAGGTTGCTGGGACATGAGGAAACTATATGAAATGCAGACTTTAGGAGTAGTGGCTTCGAACAAGGACACTCTAATATTTCCGAACGATATAAAAGTGGATCAAGAAGTACAACAAAGTGTGTGGGTAATATCGAATAGACTGCCGATGTTCCAGGCGGGTCCTCTCGACCCCGATGACTATAACTACCGCATTCTGTATGCAGATACAGCGGAGGCGGTTCGAGGTACAATTTGCGACCCTGACATTCAACAACCCCCGCCCACCACACTGATACAACGAGGTTGGCTGCCATAAACTATAGTGTTATAAATCTTTTGTGATAAATTAGAACAAGAACAATAAATAATAATTACGTGTAAATATATCAACCGCATTATACGCCTTTGAAATATTCATAGCAGTTTCACTTTGCGTTTGCTCAGTGGGTTACCTACCTAGCATTAAGCAGACACATTAGTTCATACCAATTTATCGGATGATAAGTATTAATAATGTACAAGTGCCACCACATCTATCATCTTTTGAAGGGTTATGCAATTAAAGGCACATGAGACTGATCACTCGTTATGTCTCAGGGTCGGTAACCCGCGAGTGACAGATACATCTGGTGTTGCAAGCGTAACCTTGGTAACCCAAGGACGCTTGCAATGCCAGTTTGTTTTAGTAAACATGTTTACTAAAACAAACCTTTGTTATGTGCATAAGCTCGTTACATGTGTTGACATTGTCCATAAGGCAACGACATTCATAAAAACGACCGTGTAGTATATAAACTCGTTTCCCATGAATTATCTTCATTTATTTTTAAGAAAATAAAACCTTGGTATCGCAATTTAGTATGCATTCAACAACCCTAGGAACTAGTTTAGTTTGCAGTTGACTACGCCGCATATTATTAGTCCAAATTAATACATTAGTCTATTATGAAATATCAGACTAGTTGAGCGGACATTTTATGTAATGAAACATCTAAGAGGCCTTTGCTTTAAAGCATAACAGTTTTAAGTTACCCGTCGAATACACGTGTTATGTGCTCGTGAATAACCTGTGAACATGGCAATGGTAAGTTAAATGTTCTTATATATCTTTTCCATAGAGTAATTAATCCTTTTTTGTTTGTTGCTTGTTTGCTGTTTAGGCTTGTTTGCGGAAAATCATGTTACAGGTACTTAGGTACTTAGTTTTGTTTAAGGTTCTGACGAATTAAATTTTTTGGCTCAGTCTGTTGAAGTTCGATATTTTTTGACGACCTCGGTGGCGCGGTGGGCGAGTAATAGGCTTAGACGCAAGAGGTGCGGTTTCGATTTCGACATGACACATGTTTGCATGTTCTGCAGATATTTGTTCAGGGTCTGAGTTCTGACACCTAAGAGAAAGGGAACTCTAGAGTAAGGATAGGAGGATGTATGTCTGTTAGGTTTAAAAAATAATATTGTACTTATGCATTTTTTTTACTTTTAGTGAAAAAAGGCATTTCCAGGTTTAAAACCCGAAGCGACAGCTAGGTAGGCTTTGCTAATTTTAAATCGACGTGTAACTCAGTAAAAAACAAAATAATCTTAAAAACATCGTGTTCAAATAATAGTTTTCAAAATATCATTTCAGAAAAGCGTGCTCTGGCTGAGCTTGACTATAAGCTTTATGCTTTGCGACGCAGAGCGGAGAGTTGCAAACAAAAAGTCGATAGGCACTCTGTATCGATGGAAACAAATCGACTTCGACTATCCTACTGAAGAAAAAAGACAATCGGCAATCAGCAACGGGTGAGTCCCCTTACAAATTAAAGCAAAATTTCGTTTTTTGTGAACTCGGGAAAATGCTGTGCTACTACAATGACTAGGTACATACAAAATCTGTGTAAGAAGAGCTTCAACAATATGCCATTAGTGCTAAATATTATATTTCTAGTCAACCAACATTTTATTTTACTTTATTTCCCCAGTGATTTCATCCCAAGAAACGTAATAACTCTTGGCATAGAGCGCTGGAAGGACCACGTATTTGTCAGCACTCCTCGCTGGAAGAGAGGGGTTCCAGCCACGCTATCATCACTGCCTGTTGTGGCGCAGTCTGAGTCACCAACACTCCAACCGTTCCCTAACTGGGACTGGCATAATGCAGGTAAGTTTAAGGTACAATATACTAATATGGACCAGCTTACTTAAATACTTAAAAAAAAACATATTGTCCACAGCAAATTGTACAGGATTCACGTCAATCTTCAGAATGAGTATTGATCACTGCGGAACGATGTGGGTGCTCGACTCAGGACAAGTGGAAGCATTCGAGACTCCTCGCCAACTTTGCCCCCCGACATTATTCGCCATCGATCTGAACACTGATACGGTTGTGGCACGTTACCCAATACCAAGCGAGTTCGTTCTCCAAAACTCTCTGATAACAAATATTGTCGTAGATTCGAGAGACGCCCGATGTAGAGATCTTCATCTGTACATCGCAGACGCATGGCGATTCGGTCTTATTGTATTCAGAGGCGAAGACTCATCTTTCTGGAGATTCAGCCACTATAGCTTCTACCCCGAACCCCTACTCTCTAACTACACATTACACGGTCTAAACTATCAATGGTCTGATGGCCTGTTCGGTATGTCTCTGGGAAAATACCACCAGGGCGATCGGTTACTGTATTACCACTCAATGTCGAGTTCCTTGGAGTTTACAGTCAAGACATCAGTTATCCGCGATCCTTTACGTGTGAACGACTCTGTGGGTGAATTCGAGCTGCTCGGTGAGAGTCGCGGTGCTGACGGACAGGTCTCGGCCGCAGTGGTCGACCGCAACGGTGTCATGTTCTACAACCTCATTTCACGAGACAGTATCGGGTGTTGGGACACGCGCAAGGCATATGCCAACAAGAATTTTGCTGTTGTAGCTCAGAACAATAAAACTATGATATTTCCCAACGATCTACGAATTGACCACGAAGTGCCTCAAATTGTTTGGGCAATCACAAATAGGCTACCCATGTATCAGTTCAATTTGATAAATCCTAATGAGTTCAATTATCGAGTCATGTATTTAGATCCTCAGAGTTCTGTAGAAAATACCGTGTGTGATCCGCATGAATATCAGTAAATTCAGATTGTACCTATACTTGTTTATTATGTCTTTACCTATAAAACTTATAAAAAGTTTTATAGGTAAATTACATAAAAACATAATTGTATTAAAGATTGTCTCCTTATTCATTTTATTGTAGCAATATATTTTTGCCTCATAGTACAGTCTTTTTTATTTTAATCTTTTTTCTCATGTTTTTGTGTAGTACTTGATGTTGCCTCTTCGTTTTCCATTTCTTCATTTGTTTTATTTTTATTTTGAGCAATTCGATTTACGTCGTCTATTATAGATCTCAAGCTATCACTTGATGCTAAAATTGTATCAAGATCTATCTCAGGTTTATTTTTTACTCGAGACATAGTTTTTGTTGCTGTTTGTTTACGTTCTATGCCTTTTTCCCGAGAAATTCGAGTCGGTTTTGATGATTTCGGTTTATTTTGTTGAGAATTTGTAGTTTCTTGCAAGCTTACTCTTTTATTTAAAGATTTTTCAATGTCCAAACCGTTAGGTGATAAAGATACAGTGCGTCTTCGACTTTTCAATATATTACTATTATTGTTATCATCGTTTTCGACATGACTATGAACAGTTTTGACAGCAGCAATCTTATGTTCTGATGACCGTGGAAGATCTGAAGGCCTTTTCATAAATATTTGTGGATATTCTCGAACGTACGAAGCTGTATTTCCTTTGCTGCTTCCCACAAAAGGTGGAGTGTCAGTGTCATCTGACGGCATGGTTGTACAGTTGTGGCTATCATGTCTACGCAGTACAGCATGAGAAGATTTTTTTTTAAAGAAATCTATTTCGACAGAAGTGATGCCTTCTTTTCGCAAATAGGCTCCTATACGAAGCAACATTAATACAAATTGTTCTAGAATCCGGTCTGCGTCTCTAGGCACCACCACATAACTTCCGTACCAGTCCTCGTACGAACCAGTTTCTGATATCCTATTTGAAATGGCAGACGTTGGAGTCAACATAATATCTTCTTCGTTTGTTTTTATTATTTCTTCGATACTGGTGTTAGGCGAATTGTCAATTCGTGATGACATATCTATATTTGGATGCGATTTATTTTCGCTGTTTAAAGAAGGTCTTTCTCCATATCTGTTGATTGAAGAGTTGTATTATAACACAACTATCAGATCTACAGTAACAACATACATAGAACACAAGCTATTGGACTCGACTTAGTTTATTAACAAAAGCTCATTAACAAAATGGTTACTTACAGGCTTGCGACGATTTTGGAGCGTAGTTGATCTTCTCCGAATAAAGACTTGGTCCTTCGTCTCCGGATGGCTAGTTCAAGTCCATAATCATGGTCACTCGAAGGTAGAACTGCAGTAAACGTTTTGAAAGCAGCCGCTACTTTCAATGCATGATAGTAGCTAAAAAAGGGATAATTATCAGTATTTATCGCAGTCATAATATCCATTGTTACACACAAAATTGGTAAATATAAAAAAAATAAAGCAATTAAAATGATGTGGCTATTTCCACCCAACATACACGCATTAAAAAAATCTAACGATCAGTATAAAAACTTAACATCATTTTTGACAGGTATGTTGAAATATTATTAAAAAATATATAACGAATTGTTTCCTTGCTAAAAACACAACATCTAGAATAATAACAAAGAATTTTGTTTATATTGTTCTATATATAAAATAAATTTAAATGAATTTTCCTATTGAAAAGCGACTTAAAGTAAACGAATATATTTCAACTTTTTAAAATAATCGCAAACTTTTGATGTGTGTATGTGATATTATACAGGGTGTCTCGGAAAACGTATAATAAGCCGGCGAAGCGCCTGTGCATGAGGTTTCAAACAATGAAAATGAGCATTTGTGTGGGTACAGTTCTTAGGAATTTTTATTTTTAGATTTCCGAGTAAGTTTGCGGTCCCTTGGAGCTGTAAAAATATCAAGCTTCTACGTCAACGCAATATAGGCAATCGTAAAGTAAATCAAACCCTGTAGGGTTCTTTCCTTTGACCTTAAATAATAAAATTTGCAAGAAGTAAGTTCTCATAATACAAGTAAAGGAATAAGTCCGAAAATTGATATTTTTTAGTTTAAGTTTACGATTACAAACATTCATTTTGCAGTTGGAGAATTGACTGTGATGTATGGGCAAACATTTATACAACTACAAAGTTAAGTTTGTCTTTCAATCCGACTTATTTTTCGTTAGAGCTATGTTTGATGCTTTCATTAGTTTATGAACTAGAGTAATGCTAATTTTGATGAACATACAAGCTTGTACGGAAGCCTCGGTGCGCTTGTCCGAGTCTCACTCGCGCACGCACGCGGTTTTTAGTTAATAAAACTTACCCAAAGACAAGCATCCACGTGTAAAAAGCAGGCATGATTGACACGAGCTTCACAATAACAAACTTGATGCACGGTGGCCTGGCTGGCCCCAACAGGACACAGGTGCCAAGGCCTAAAGCTAAGCTAGTAAGTTCACAAAGCAGTTTTCTCGTAGCTGCTAGTAAGAGCCAGGGCAGAAGCAAAGTTGGGCGTTCCTCCTAGGAAAGGATAAGTAATCTAATCTTTAAAAGTTCTGTTATCCATCATACCTGCGTATTTAGCAAGAAGTTTGTAAACATTACGATCTTAGTAGCGCGGCCGCCGAGTAGCCAGTTGAGATGCAAGAGGTGCAGGATCGACTCCCATTGTGAGACAAATGTTTGCATGAACAAGCAGATATTTGTTCCGGGACTGGATTTTGAGGTGCAATGGTACTTGTGTTCCTATGACACAGGATATCATGGTGTGGGGTTAGGGAATATGTATGTGACTGTTATTTTTTTTTACTATGATCTTTTAACTAAACATATTTTTGATATTTATTTTCATCCTTCAGTATTTAACTGAAAACAGGGGAAGGTTTCGTCCTCATCATTCTTTCCCTTCTTGTACCTTTGTGGAATCTTGAAACTACGTTACCGCATCACTCAGTTTGCTTGCCGTATTGGTCTCACTCAAACTTAATGAAATTGAAGGGCATACCAAAAATACAGGGTAGAGCAGCACTATGTAAGAGGCGAGGTATACATAGACAGTGAAACATTGAACTAGCATCACTCCTGAGATCATGGTTCGTAGTGCGCGCTGCACTGGCATCGATAGATCTTCTGGCATCGACATCTGCCATACCTGAAGCAGCAATAAACATTAACTATACTTATTCTAGTATTATCCTACTAAATTAGGTATAGTTCTAGTAAAAGTGGAACGATTCGTGTATTTGTCTGCGTCGAGTTTTTCCTATACAATCGTCATCTTCTTCAACACCCTACAGGGGTATAAATATTCTTAGTGTTGACACACCAAGATGAACTGCCCTCTTAATATCAGGTCTCTATGACTTACGGTTAAGGCTGTGCGTTGATACTCGTAACACAGCCTAAAAATAATAATATTATAATACATGTTTAAAAGATCCTTCTTACTTATATCATAAATATGAAAGTATAGTTAAGATGTTTGTTGCAAAAATCTTCGTAAGGACTAAACCAAATTTAGTAAAACTTGAAATGGTAAGTCTATTGTTCACGACCTAGAAAACAAGATAGGTTACTTTTTATATGAGCACGTGCCCCGTTTTATGAGTGAATCCATGGACAAAAGCCAGCGTAAGTGTTTTTAGCGTATCATACATATAATATAATCATATACAAATGCGCACCTGCCTGAGATAATTAATATAATGAGGTAAACAATCTATTAATAAGGGCACCTGTTTGAGATTAGCGTTTACTTTAAACAGTGTAGCATCAAAGATGGTTCGGACCAACCCCAGCAGCGTCCACAAACAAACTTCCGAGTGCATGTTCATACCAACGTAAGATAGTATGTTGATCATTTTGTATGGGTAGTGTAGTGTAGCTGTCGAACCTGTGACCTATAGTTGCACTTTCTACATTGTATTTGTTTTGGATATTTTTTAGGTTATTTGTTAAACGGTGTGGAAAGTTGACGTTAGTAATTTTTTGCCATTGACAGTTTCAGAGTCAGTTCGAGCAACCTCTTTAAAAACAGGTTGATCCTTAATATATAAAAAAACCATGGTAATCTTTGGCATCTTTGGTTCCACAAGTATTGTTTTAAATCTTTGGGTTCTATAACGCTGAGCAGATATTAAATATAACCGGTTTACAAATAAAACAATCATTGGTTATACCGGGATACACACGTCTAATGTCGTTAATTACCGTGCTAATATTATAGCTGTCCTTTTTAATTGAATATATTAGAATATGTTTAGACGTAGGATTATAAAACTTCAAAACACATACATATGTAATAAACAATGCTAACTATGTGATCATGCTACCGTTTAGTTTTGTGTTTAGGTGCTATTTGTATATATTATAATCCACAAAAAGAGTGGTTAGGTAAGCTAAAAAACTTCGTAAATAATGTAGCGTGAAATTAAAATTTACCTGCTTGCGTAATCCTAACCAGTTAAAAGTTTTAATGCAAATTATTGTGCTATTTCAGTAATAGTTTCCCGATTAACTCTATGATCACGATGGCGATGCGTCAGTGGCCCACGAAGCGCCCACAACCGACCGACCGACGAAGACGGCCAGACAAACCTCGACTGGCAAGCACCGCGCGCGTCGCATTACCTTCGCGGGAAAATCACGTGCATCGTAAACTAT
This sequence comes from Perizoma affinitatum, assembly GCA_961405105.1. NCBI lineage: Eukaryota > Metazoa > Arthropoda > Insecta > Lepidoptera > Geometridae > Perizoma > Perizoma affinitatum. The sequence continues at coordinate 7,330,529 of OY560199.1, forward strand.
TGTTGATGTGAAGTGAGAAAATAGTGCACACAAAGTGGTGAAATATTTGTATCTAGAAGGTAAGTGTAATGTAATCATTTAATAATATTTTGTTTTTATGTAAGTACAAAATTAAGTATGCAAGTGCAATTGTTTATTTTTGTTTTGCTCGTGAAATCCAATGCGCACTTTTATCGGATATCGTTAAAGTTCTACGCTTATTTTTTTTTGCATTAAAGGCCTTGATTTTGTTGAGAATACATTATATTTAGGTTACGTCCTTGCCTTGAGCGGCGTGAGTCGCAAGTTATTTTTAATAATTCTGTCTTTACGTAGCGCCACGATGTTTTTCTTAGCTTCATCCGTGAATATAATTTATTTTTGAATAGATCGTGTAAAATTATCAGGAAAATATAAGAGAATTCGAACTTATGTCTTTTTTTACTGACTAAATTAAAAAAAAATAGTTTAGATGTGTTCACAGGACACTAATTGTATTACTTATTAATAAAATTATTCTAAATAAATATATTAACCAGTCTAATTTATCTCGTATTGATGAATAATATTTGTAAAGATTGACCTCCTAGAGTTCTACCATCTCAAATCAAGGGCAAGAGCGAAGTGAAGCGAAGGATGATGTCATCCAAGTTTTATAGCCACTGGATTCACGGCTACATAAAAATGCTGTTTTTTTTAAGAATTACATTACCCTCTTATGTTTACCAATAAACCAGCTGGTCAAAATGTAAAGTTGAGTGATATGGAAATTTAAACGTATGCCATAAAATACCATAACATGTGTACATCATAGCATAATCCAACTAAAACAGATATAGGTAACAACTATGAATCTCTTCAGGTTGTCCCAGAAAATGTATACTGACCCCAAGTGGTTGATCCTCCTGCCCATGAAATTAAAACAGATTTCCTGAAAAATAGTCGTATCTGCAAAATGCTACAAATTAGCATTATAGATAGATAGAAAATTCTTTATTGCACAAAGAAATATGAAAGCATAGGCGAACTAAATGCTAAAAAGCATTCTCTTCCAGATAACCTTTGTGTATTGTGGAAAAAGATGCGTCGGTAGGGCGCAGAAAGGATTAAAACAAAAATATTAATATGTGATTTTAATTAGCATTAGTTTTTTTTTATCTTATTATCTTAGGCCACCATTTTCTTCCATAAACATTTCGAAAACTCAGAGTAATAATAGTCGTTACCTAAGTCGTGTAGAATAACCTCTTTTCGGGATAGAATATCATATTCTGACACATTCTGTATATTCTAGCAACAACATCTTTCCTGCAAGTTAGTGTCTAGCTTTATTCGACAATTATCCATTTTTTTCTTTTTTTTCTTTTACTCAGTTTGTGAAAATAGCAAATAGTTTATCATTAATTATCTATGGAGACCGTTTCGCGGGTGATTGAGAAGTGCCACCATGTCAAATTGTAGATAAATCTCTCCTTGGAAGCTGCATCCGTTGTCTGATGGTGACCATCATTGGATAACCAATTAATACGTTAATAGTTTTGCGTTCGCAACTAATTTGCTTCGGTTATTTCACTTAGAATAGCTCTTATATCATTTTGTAAATTAACACAATTAAGATCATTTCAAATGTTTTAATATTGTGCTATCGGTTAGTGTTCTAGCAACCTGTAAAATCTGTGATCTCTGATCTTTGACCACATCAATCCACATCAGAAATTACTTACATTGGTTCAGCCGTGATGGACTAGTGGAAAACAACCGTGTTGGCCTAGTGGAAAACAGCCGTGTTGGTCTAATGGGCGATACCCCGACTTCTGATCCGGAGGTCGTGGGTTCGAACCCTATGAATTTATGTGCACGTGCACAAAATGGTGAAGAAAAACATCGTGAGGAAACCGACATGCCCTAGAACCAAAAATTCGAAGGCATGTGCCAACAGTTAGTGTTCCAATAAGCGGCGATGGGCTTGCAACCTGTCACGTGGAATGCTTACTACTTGCAAAACGCGGACATGTACCAAATGTAATGTTTGGACGTGCCTCTGACTACCCTCTACTTGGTATCCTCAAATATCTACTCACTGAGAGTATCTGAGGATGTCCACCATGGGGAAGACATGGAATTAAAATAATCGTGGTTTGGTGTCATTTTAGAATATAATTACAACTATACCACGTACTTTACTATTCTCCTGCTGACGTTTCGTTGACCGTTTAGAGGTCCTTCCTCATGAGCACCGTCCGCGACCACACTCGACGGAAATATCGTAATTATATTTAGAATATAATTACGACGTGGTATAGTCGTAATTATATTCCAAAATGGGGAAGACAGTCGTGAGCGTGTTTGTTTTGTTTTTGTTTGGTTCAGCTTTTGCCGATAAAGCTTTGAAAGAATCTGTAACTCTTCTGTGACAATGTTGTCCCGTGACAAACAAAGGCCCAGCTTACATTGCCATCGTCCGATCATAAGAAAATAACACTATCTACCTACCACCATACCTTTTTCTGTCGCCAAACAGTAATGCTCACATTGATGTGTTCCAGTTTAAAGGGTATGGATACCTCTAGTGTTGCAAGCGTAGGTCGCTGTTGGTCGCTTACCAAAAGGTAGACCGCCGTATGCTTGTTTACCACTATAGTTGTATAATAAAAAACAAATTCCAGTTCATAAATGTTTTCATTGAAAAAGAACGGGAATGCACCTTCTTAAAAAGTTGTACCATGCAATACCAGGATCAAACAGCAACGGTACCAATGTGACATACTAGACTCTGATGTACGTGAGAACTCGTCTTATGGTCCCGACTGCCCCATATATAGAATGACTGTATACGGTGTGCAAAAATCACCAGGTAATTTATCCTCGATTTCCTATGCTTTCTATTTAGCTACCTCGTTAGCTCGGGAGAGAATAATACCATGCGCTCCTATTAAAATATAACAGTCAGCATCCGATTTTTTTTCTGTGACATACTCGAATCTTTTAGAAATCACAAGTATTAGAAGATGCAGTCCTATCAGTCCATAATATGGACTGATAGGTAACTAAAGTCATATTATGACTTTATTTAAATAATCGATCATTTGTGATCGCCGGTTTGCCGGAAGATGACGCAGTATAGGAAGGCCCCCCACCCAATAGACTGATGACATCTCTAAAAGCAAGTCGGTGGAATAATATCGCTTTTCATGGCACTGTTAGGTCTATGTAACTTCTGCAGGGTGGACAGGGAGCGGAAAGTAATAAAACGAACCTTGTAAAATTAACCTTAGATATTTAGTAGGTATTGTAGAGTGCGTGGTAAAATACCAAAAAAGTTTTGTCGTAACTTAATGTCTCTAATGGCAAAAATAAATAAAATGGTAAGAATAGCTTCATAATTTCTAAAGAATGTAACTTTGGCGTTGATTGGAAACTGAATCAGTCGTATACTGAGAACGGGGAAACTGGATTTCGTAACATTAACCTCTTCTCGCATAGCTTTGTTAATCGAATAGATTGGACTCATTAACGTCTATGTAGGGCAGCGACTATGTCAGTGCATTGTTTGGAGATTCTGAACAAAATACTGTTCGAGAAACACTCTGAGGCTACGATATTGTATCTAATCTTCATTTAGCCAGCTTTATATAACAGAACTGAAATACAGTATAGTTCACTTTTCTATTTTCTTACAATGTGTGAATTGTAGATGCAATCAAAGAAACGACCCATAAAGACGTAGGTGGTGAAATACCTATTCGTAATTACTTGAATATATTTTTGTACTGTTGAATTTACTGTACTGTTTTGTACTGTAACTAATAACTATAAGAAACGTCTGAATAATAATCAATTGACTGCTTTTAAAATCCGATTTTGCTAGCATAATGCTTTTTAATACATCTGTATTATAATAGATTAGGTATGTTCTCCTTACCGATCAAGTATACCTACGAGTATACTATACCTAAACCCAAGGAACAGTTTGTGGAACTGGATGTGACTCATTCCCGTTGCATTTTGGATTACACATCGCCATAAAGTTACTTTATTTATGACATCATACTAAATAGTAGGTAAGAAGAAAACTTCAACAAAGCAATGTTCTCTAACTTTTTCATTTGGCAAAAGTAATATGTTGCTCCACTCATCCTTACTTTAAAGTTCGACACGCACTCAAAAAAAATACTATACTTGTGAAAATAACTACTATTGGTATAGAGTATCCATGCATAAATAAAAATTAATTACTTATCAAACAGATATTTTGATGTTTAGAACACTTGTAATGAATGCCTTCCGTGTGGAATAACTTACATGCAAAGGTTCAGACATCGAAACAACCTCACAATATATCTAGTTAGACGAGTTTATAGTCCAAGAGCTGACAGTCTCATTTTGCGAAAAAGATGGCCTTCGTACCGCGACGACAAACAAAATTTAAAACTGTTAGTTACATTTTTTGGACAAAGTAATCATCATAATATTTAAATCTGTGTAATATTTTTTTTCACCTTTTTTAGGCTGACCGTTCCATTCTATTAATATCAAATTTTTGTATAAAGCCTCTACGAAGTTGATAACAATCCATAATGGCAAGTTTGTTTTATGTTGATATTAATACATCGACTGCCAGCTTTCGGAATATAGACATGACGTCAAAACCTTGACCGAATGCAGGAGACAAAGTGAGGGTCACCAGATATAATATTGCCTATAAGTTTTCAAGTTTGAATTCCATTATAGTCAAGTTATACAGAAAACGAATCCCTTTCAGAAATTAGTTTTTTATAAGATGAAAAGTCGACTTTACTTTCGAGAAAAGGTTTCTCTGAAAAGCTTGAAAACTGAAGGAATCTCAAGTAAGAAAAGAGAACAAAACTGAAAAGTTTGAATTCCATTATAGTCAAGTTATACAGAAAACTAATCCCTTCCAGAAATTAGTTTTTTATAAGATGAAAAGTCGACTTTACTTTCGAGAAAAGGTTTCTCTGAAAAGCTTGAAAACTAAAGGAAACTCAAGTAAGAAAAGAGAACAAAACTGAAAAGTTACGAAAAAAACTTCAAATTCAATTCGCGTATTATTATTTTTTTTGCGCTACAGTATTTGTAGATTGAGTTGTTGACCTTGGTGTTTATTCAGCTTCTCAGAGGTCCATGACCATGTTCGTGTAAGCTTTAATAATAATACAGCTCGAGTTATTTCTTCGCAGAATTTATAAGAATGCTGACATTGAATTTGTTATTGCGGTTCGGCTCTCAAGTTTAGTTAAGACTCAGGTCTTGTGGCTAAGTTACTCACTAAAATACCGTAAGTTACAATTATAGGCGTGCATCATAAGTCCGTTAATTCTCAAAAGACAAAACTATAGCCAAACAAGGCGAGATAAAGATATCTGTGTTGCTCTGTTGGTTCAGAGAGTACTTGTGACATTGTTTACAATTTACATTCATGGTGATGTAGATGTGTGTGTCACCATGACGCCACAACGCCTTCTGCGGTAGCGATCGCTGACCTTCTGCACGATGCGAGGTAAACTACGATAGTCGTGGGTGTCGCCAACGCTATAGCGTTTTTTTTTCCATAAGCAATGGACAGTGAGCTTGTGACAATGAAATATTTACTTAAACAAAACACAATGTTGAATGCGTTACGGCATGCTACACAACTACTTTAGTTTTGTCATATGTATTTCATACCAAATGTCGGTATCTAAATATAGTTCCAAACTATTCACATAAAATGAAACTTAGATCTTGATATTTCGCATTTGATTTCAAATTTATAGCTAAAAGTACTTCTCATTGTCACAATTTCTCATTTTCGCAGGATTTCATATTTAAAGGTTTGGTCCCAGAGCTGTTCCAAGAATGCGTTGCACGAGTAGTTACGCAGAGCTATGACATTGACTTTGCTCATTCATTTTTTGTTTCCCCTCTAACCTTGTGTCACGTTACTGTAGATGAGTGACAACTGTCGCTGTCGTGCAAAGCATAAATTGGTATAATTAACTAACTAACCGCGGTTTGTAAACACGGAATACAAAATATTCTGTGGACATACACGTACCTAAAACTGTAAAACTACCAATCCGGAATGGTCGTTGATTTCCAAAATTTTGATTACAAAAACTGCACTTTTATCTCGGTAATAAGTAAGTACAAACTTAGATTTATTATTAATATACATAAGTATAATTTGGTGCAAAAAAATAATAAAGTTCACGAATTATTTCGTGAAATAGTTCGATCCTACGATCAAATTATATCCTACTCGTTAAAGTTTACTTAACATCAATTCAATATATTGCATTACTTTAAAGACAGCAAGGAACCTAAATAAAGTGCGTTAAAATTCATAGATAATTTGAGAATTTACGATGTACGTCGTCATCGTAAATTGTCAGTAGATAGGTATTATACAAACGGTTCGGTTCTCATGATTAAAACATTATATTTAACTACGAGCTTAAAACAACATTAGATAAAATTGTTATAGCAAGTGAGATTATGTCATGCACATGTCGTGTATGTTGCGTACATAGAACATGTATTACAGACTTGGCGCATGTATGAAATTATTTTGAAAATCAGAAAATTATACTTAGGAACAACATCACAACAAGTCAACACAATTATACTTTTATAAGGAAACTGAAAAGCCTGACGACTTTTGACATCGTTTCAACAAGACCTTTCTTTTGAGCTTAGAAGAACTGGCTGGTGGACGCCATACATATTTGTTTTGTTCATAATTAATTGATTTCAGGATCATGAAGTTTCTACTTTATTCATTATAATCCATAGGCCATTTGGATATTGAGTACCTATTATTGTTTTGTGTAGTAAAGAAATAAGAATAATAAAACTAGTCGGGCTAAAGAAAACCCGCGTAGGTATGAGTGATTCCACGTAGTCCGCTTGAATTGAACTAAACGTCTTTATTTTGTGATGATATCAAAACAAAGTCATCTCTAGGAGTGAAGAGAAAAAACTATTATCTTTGAAACCTCTCCGAGCGATGCTATAAGAGCAATGTGAAACGAGTGTAGGTAGGTACATCGAAGAATTCAAATCAATTGCACACAGATGTTCTGGATGCGCTTTATATTGGCTTACATACGATTAACTGAATTGCGTGTGATGCATTCAGTGTTTCAGATAGCGTGAGTTGAATGTGGTAACTCCACTTCTCCGCACTCAGATGCGTCGATGAGATCAGCCGGTAGTATCTATATCTAGTGTCAGAAGTATTCAAAAGTATTGAACAGAAATACATTCTACAAAATGAGCTCCGTGCGCTTCTAATAAATGGTTTTTACTTACAGTTTGACCAGTTTCTTTGTTATAAAAAGCAACTCATATAAATACCTATAGACCTAAGCTTACATCTTTGATCGTGACACAGAGATGCACAACGCACGTCGGCCGGCCTTCGTTTGTTTAATGACCAAGCCAAGAACACACGGGCGCTTGCCAAAAGTCACTTTCGTTACGGGGAATACGTCGTGTGACCTACACACAACGTAACTACTATATGCTAAGTACAAACGCGGGTCTTATAACAAACATAGTTTTCATTAACTACATAAGTAAATGTACTTGCTAGGTAGACTGGAACGAATATCTACTAACCTTTTGTCACTTTTATGACATCGACACTAGTTCGGAATAATAATGTCACTGTTTTTAATAGGGGCTTTTAATTTATGATTAAACAAAAAATACAGTTCCGCTTGTTGTTTTTGTAAGCAAGACAAATTTACACTGCCAAAATGACAAAACGACATGACATTGATTTAATGTTCTATTTGGTGTCTAAAGGGTGGAATGGCGCCATCTGCTTTCAACGCTGAAAGCTAGATTCGAGATAGCTATGCCCAGAACCAGGCGGAGAATTACCCTTAGAACTAACATTAATTTATTTTGGTTCCAACAACTGCTAGAAATACAATTTGGTTAATTCTGACGTCAAAACACCGAACGCGGTCTGGTCCGACTTGCTGAATAATAAGTTTTATGTCGTTTTTTTTAATAATTTTCTAAAAACTGGCTATAAAAGTTTTTCTTATAAACATAATGAGTCATTCATCTTTTTCTCGACACAAAGTTATTATATACTTAATACATGTTAGAGACCTTCCTACTCGTATTTCGACAAGTGGGACACAAAGATCCATCTAAATATAACGCGTTGATGAATGAAGGAACTTTTACAATTCTGTGACTATGTATATGCGGAACACCGATGCGACATCTGGGCTGTTAAACAAAACGTTCATTTAAGCGCAAGCGTAATTCGCTAATTAGCGAAAACAATGATATTTTACCGAATTATTTTTAAACGTACAAAGACTTAGGCTTGTCATAGTGATTGGTTTTTATAAATAGATAATAGCTCTAAATTTTCGTCTAAGTTATTAGTATCTTATAATATGTTCATACATGCCAAGAGATCGAATCCGCGACCTCCCCCTTGTTCTTACCTGGGTGAGGTCACACGTTCGATATCCACTTGGGTTAAACGGGATCCAAGACAGCGAACTTAAGAAGACTGAACTATTTCATCTATAAATACCTATACTTATTGTGTAGGTACTTATCTACCCACCTAAGTACCTACGATGATCTTCGGTACCTAGCCGGTTAAGAGGTGCGGGTTCGATTTCCGTGGGACAAATATTTGCATGTCCTGCAAACATTTCATATATTTGTTGTGGGTTGTGTTATTGACTTTTGGTACCATGGTATTCGTAGTTCCTACCCACTTTATAGGGATACTAAATCCCTGTGGCGTGAGAATTATGTGTGTGATTGTTTTGTGCTTATTATTTCTTCTTAAATGTAAGAACTTCGCTATAAGCGCATTTGTTTTTTGCAAAGACGTTTGTCTGCGTCAACTGTTCCTCATGGTATAGGCATTAGGTTGCGCAATGTTCTCGACAAAGAACTATGCCGGCACGAGCCACTCCCGTTTGTACCACAAACACAGATTGATAAACAGTTAGTAGGTATTAGTTGCATGTATAGATAAATGTTAAATAGTTCGTAGGAATGGAAACTACGCACTATGTTTCGTTTAATGAGCTCAAATGAACGAAGGGCTCAATTTAAGTGTATGTTTAAAATAGCGACCTGCGATGTGTAACAATGGCTGCCCTGTGGGCGCGTCTTTCGTTTGAACTTTACCTACTGTGTGTTATGTTAATGACCCGTAATGGTGCATTAAGGCAAATAACTAAAAAGTTTTGTCATAGTTAATAGTAAACGACCAACCCAGCACGTCGGTAATGGATTTCCATTATACAACATTGCCTCGCGTTTTTTGTTCCAAATTCAAAACTGATGCTGTGTACGTAAAACCAATACTTACTTCATGTGTTCTATTTTCGAAAATAATGACAATATTTCCGCTAATGTTTGAAAAAATTAAATTCGAGATTGAGAAGCTCATTGTTACTTTTTTTTAATTGGTAGTTTCGAATCATAATATCATAAGCATTTATGGGTATTCTCTAGTCACTTTTCTTAACTGAAATTCATGTAGGTACCTACCTACTTTCATAAGACCACATTAGGAGCATCCCCTAAAGAAAAAAACCTTTACCTAGCTACGTAGGATCAAGCATCACGGGTTAGTCTAACCTGCATAATCTACATAAAAATACAACTGTCAACCTTCTTTTTATTAGAAGTTCGTGTTTAGCCAACATAAAATAAAAACATTTGAAGCAATGTGTGCTTTGCATTGTTTGCTGAAATCTTTTTAAGGTTATTGCTGGTTTGCGATCGGGTGTAAAATGTCTGGGAGCGGCATTTAGGTACGGGAATAAAAGCCGCTCTAATGGGGCCGCGATCTACTATGTGGGTCAGGCCAATGTCGGGTTATCTACACTGATTACACCGCTGCAAATAAATCGAGGTTTTTAGACCAGACGACCACCGTCGTTAATCCTATCTATTGAGTACCAGGAAGATATACACATTTTTGTTTTGTTATTGGAACAACAAACACTTACTTAAGCAGTAAAATAAAATAGTAGTTTAAGACTGAGTAATAACATTATCCACAGCTTAATATAACAAATTTACAGAACTTTCATATCACTAGAGATTTTTATAGTTAGGTACTAATAAGTTTCCCAAAAATTCATCCTCGCGGGTTGAGTCCCGCCGCGGCGAGACTCCGATCCTCGGATTGGATTCGGCGCGCCGAATACCTATATTGAACAGTCAAAGAAAAGTCACGTTCATCAAATTCTAAAACAATACCTACGTCAACATTGAGATTGGACCGAAAGTAAACTAACACAATATTAATACCGAAATTTGGTTGTTAAAAAGGTCATTAAAAATAATTGGGTTACTGATATACCTCCCCACTACACAGGACACTCAAAGACAGGGAATGCATCAGCGAATACTCTGGTGTTGCAAATGTCCAAATAGGCGACGGAACAGCTAATATCTTTAACCGCCTAGCATAAAAAAAGCATATGGTTGTAGCTGTAGAATGTAAAATCTACATCTACAACCATAAAATCTGTTCCGACGGATGCGACTGCTATCCCGATATTTGTCATCATCAACTACCAAATCAAAGAACTGTAACTAGGACGGTATTCCTTACGAAACGACCCGGGGCCATAATGGATTTGTGTTGGGTAATGGCATGGATTTAGTAATAGTTACTACACGGTAATATTTCTAAATCTGGATGGCCAGGAATGTTTTCCCTCACCGGTCAATCAAACAAGATTGAATATTGCGAAATGTTTAATACAATGTTACGTTACGATGGTTGTATTTTGTACTTACAAAAATACGTCATTTTGCCACATGGAAGAACATTTTTTCCGAAAAGTAGGTTTAGGGTAGGTACTATGTTTTTATAACATACATATGAAATGGTTGCATTGCTATAACATAATTTAGAGTACTTACCTAAATCGATACAGTTTCCATCCGCATTAGAAAACTTTTAGGAAAAATGCACACTGATCTCATAACTCTCTTAACTTCCAAAACTCTATCTAAAATATGCTAATGTATGCTTATCCTCACCTTGTCGCGCTAGCAAAATAGCTGTTCTGTTTATCACTGCCGTTGAAATTCACAAACACTACTTACTGCTAGAAATCAAAGTCGGTCGAAATGGCGTCATATTGTCGCACAAAAGTAACGGATAAACCTACCGCCCACACAAAAATCCATGCATTAGAATACACCTTCATATTTTACGACTCAGTTTAAACATTTAATTTTGGATATTAAACTATAATAAGAAATTGTTTTCGTAGGTTCCTATGAATCCATGCAATTTGCACAAAAATACAACACAATAGAAAATTAACGTTTCACAAAAATAAAAGTTGAACTGCATTAACCATAAGGCAAGATGTAACCAAACGCAACCCTGTTTTTAATAAAAACATATCAAAAAGTTCAAAGTATACCTACTTTAAACTACATGTTTCAGCGGAGTGCAGTAATTATGTAAGCTACCAATATGTTTATTATTCTGTTGTTTCAGAAGCCATGAGGCGGTGAGAACGAGTTGTGAGAAATAAAATTAAACAGAATCGCAATGAAGAGGTTACAGAAATGTTGCTGTTGTGCATCGACGCGTACCGGCACGCTCACCACAGCGGCCCTGGGAGTTATCCTCTCCATACTGACCATCATCATAGTATGGGTCGTCGAGAAGCATCGCATCACATTCAGCACATTGATATTTGACAAGGACTTCGACAAGAAGCTTTCAGATTTAGACAGTGAGTACATATTGTGCGAACTTATTTAGAGAAACCTTTTATCATAGATGAAAAATTACTACGCGCTTTATGATACTGTATTGTCAAACGGCTTTACTGAATTTATTCGTTTTCTTTTTCAGTTCCGAGAATAATTTTAACGGTCAACTTATGCTTCACTATACTGATTTGCACACTGCTCATCGTAGCGGTTCAAAAGGTAATATTTTTTTATTATATCTCTTATCTTCGAAAACCTCAGAACATACTAAGTATTCTGTTACTTTTCATGCATCCAAGACATCATTTTCGGTAAGACCTGGATGGATACTTTATTCCGGCACCATTTTCTTTAATTAATTTCACTGTACTCAGAAATACATCTTTACGTGCACGAAATGCAAACAAAAAACAACTGCAACGCACACACGGATGCTTAATACCTATATCACTGACAAAATAAATAAAATTTAGAATAAATTGAATCGGCCTATACATGCATTTATAGAAATATAAAAACGGGACTCTAGTAAAAAAAAAATCGTTTTTGTCAATGCCTTTTGAATGGGCACTCCCTCTCCTTGGTTTTGACTTTTTATTATTTACTTACCATGATTAAGTCCCAGTAATACGAACATCGTAAAAAAACAACTGACTACATTACCGCCTATGATAGACATACAGACGGAGGGTTAGAGTTGGCATCCTTGGGGTACGAAACGCTAAAACTGAAACAGCACTCAAGTGACGTCACCGTCACCCAGTATGCTTAAACGTAGAGGCTAGACTAAACTAGATCTAGTACCGAGCTAAACCTCCTTGTAATATTTCCAGCGGCGGTCATGGTTGATGCTGCCATGGGTGGTGCTCGGTATTGTGCTAGCAATCGGTTTACTTATCAGCGTGCTGCACACCTCTATTACCTTCTACCTGGACGACAAGATAGAAGACCACACCCTACTCGCTACCTGTATACTGGTGGGCGGATTGCTATACTTATGTAAGTATCAACTTGCGGTCGAAATGTTGTCAAAGTTCGTGACAGTGTGGACCCGTCGTATGTAAGGCACATACAGTATTGCCACCGCCTTATGTGCCTTACATTAAGAATACTATGTTTTTTGACGTTGTAGTTTTCAGTCATAGTAAGTAGGTAATGTTTATTTCGTTTTGTAGTGTAATAGTACCTTAAAGGACAGTTTATTTCGTTTTGTAGTGTAATAGTACAGTATGTCCGTGGTGTCGTTACGAAATATTAATTGATTGCTTTGATTGAAATTCCAACAATGTGTTTTTATTTTTATAAAATTTTGCAATTTCAAAATAAAATCCCAAACTTATGAAATATTTCCAGAAATGCACCGATGTTTAGCTACTATAGCTAAACATCAGTGCTAAACGTATAGCTATAGCTAAACGTATTATTTATTTATTAAGAAATTAAAAAAATAATCATTTTTCATAATTTATTTCATATTTATACATATGTATTATACATACCTTTTTATTCGAAAAATCGCAAGTGAAATGCACACTGTACTTCGCGTATAATAAAACTGGCACACTGTATCGCTTATAATGCTCTAAGTAATAAAATATGTAAGTAGTTTAAAAAAAATAAAAAAAAACGCACTAAAACCTATAAAAAGGATTTCACTATCCACCTCCTGGCTCCATCATCAGACTCTCGTTACCAAACCCTCGGTACCTATCTATTGGACTCATCAAAACGAGTCATATAAGCTCAAACTCGAGGGGTTTATGAGTAGCCACTGAAGAGTTCCACTATCCACTTCCTGGCTCCATCATCAGATCAGCTCCAAGACACCAAATTATAGTATTGTCATACGAACTACAGATACATACAAAGTTATGATACGATATCAATAGCCCTTCCCATCCCCTGACATCAATTAATGTATACCCTTAAAACAGAGTCAATCTGTTTTTCAGCCGTTGATATTTGAGTGGGTAACCAGATTTACAAATCAGTGCTTCTGTGCTTTGGGAGCCAGTTGTCGTAAAGGTGAAGAGGAATGTTATAGAAGAAATCGAATTTCCAGAGTTTTTCCAATACAGAGTTTGTCACTAGTTTGTACAAACCGACTAAATCTAGGTTTTTTTTTAATTTTCAGGTCTGTACCTCTACTTATGGGCAGTGGTATTCAGCCATTACTTGGACGTGCGTGATGAGGAAGAACGCGGCAGATACCGCAAGGCTCCCTATAGGCGATAACTTGCGATACTCTTGAACAAAACTCATCAAACAATATCTCTCTTTCAGTAACCAAGGAATAAAATATATAAACAAGTAATTACCTAAACGATAAAAAATATCTAAACTTTTAACACTGTGAGCTCTGACTGCTTCCAGCCTAGTAGGTACCGATTTTATGATGATAGTCATTTCGAATTTAAGTCCACCCTGTCTGAATTTATAAAATAACATCTGGGAATTATTAAGAGAGTATTTCTCAGTAAAGAGTAATGTATTTTTATTAGAATTAAGAAAAGTGCCTTATTAGTGCCTTAATATTGGTTTATTAATTGTTGTGACTGACTGCATGACAAATTATAGACTTAAATATAATTTGAATCAAAGGAATCATATTTTAAGTTCATTATTAAGTACCTACAACATAAAAAATATTTACTAAAGACAGTTCTTCCAATAATAACTTTATTGGAAGAACTGTCTGGTCTTAAATATCCGCTAGCCAAAATTCTTTTCGAAATTTTAATGTATAACTTATTGCACGCAAATGCTAATATTATAACTATATTTTTAGAAATAAGTATTTACTTTTTAATGAAACAGTTTAATAAATGTTAATAATTTAACTTTGTACAAACTATTTTCTTTATTCTTAGTATTAGACACGCAAACATTTTCCAAAAACATTACAGTTATCCAAGACAAAAATAATCATCATTTTCAAAATAAGTAAATTACTTATTTTGATAATAATGGTGCCTAAGGTATTTTATATAACTAGCTCTGTATTATTATTTTATAGCGGCGGTTTAGCACGCTAATCATCGCATTGAAAGGTTTGGAGCTCAATGCAAATTCTTCAGTTGGGTCATTGTAAACTTAGTGGTTATTTACAGAGGACTAGGATGGTTAGTTCCTTTATGGGTCAGTATGCATGAAGTGTGCAGCATGTCTGACCGCGTGTGCGAGCGTCACAGCCAGCAACATCATCGGATGGGTATGACATTCATCGCTTAGCAGTTGCTGTCGCAGTTTCTTCAATCGTTTCAATTTATTAGGATCGGTTACTGCGTCGATAATTATTTTCGTGCGATTTACTTCAAAGTTGTGATCTTCTTGGATACAGCCCTCTTCATTGATCCAGCTTGCTGCTTTGTAAAACCATTTCCGGCGGTGGAACTCTTCATAGCCAAGCATTCCGCATAGCGCAACTGCATAAACGAAAACACATCAACATCAGCTGGTAAACATACATTGATGTAGATTTAGGCTCACCAAAGAATGTCACGAACGAACCACTAGGAACCTCATGACTTCCTGTGCCAACTATGCAATGCTATTGTAATATGAGCTTAGTCGGTAGGGTTTTTGAACTATGGGGTGACGAGATCTCAAATCGTGGCGAACTACCTATAGTATCATTTTATATTCATAAAACAACGAACGAATTTATTAGAAAATATTTGCTTGAAAGCGAAATGGCTGGCTTCATTGAGCATTTGGAATTTAAATCACATTTCATCACGAGGTAACCGCTTTATCGCATTGTACAACTTAATCTCCATACACAAAGATATGAACGCGCGCTGCACTCCGTAACAAATTATCAATGCATATAGTACAAAAGGTGTCAAACCTTTGTCAAAAGGTTGTACAAAAGGTGTCGCGTTAACACTATTTTAGTAACAATTTGTTTAAAAATCAATGTAGGTACGATTAGCAGCATGGCTATTCTACCTCCTTGAATGTTACAAAACGCGTAGTTTAAAGAAAATAATTTGAAATATACTACTTAACCATCCGTAACGTTTGTATAAGCGGTACCTACCTACTCGTATTACAATACACGCAGAACGATTCATATTGCTAAACGTATGAATAGTGTTTTAATTGTATTTTCTATAGACTGACTGATTACTAATTAGTTTGATCGTTGAGAAACATATAAAAATGTAATTTACTGTGCTCCAAGAAGAGGTCCCTAGAGAAGAAACCACGTCGCGCCAAGTAGACCACTTCCCGGTACATATTAGAGCACATTATGTCAATATGCATATCATCCACTCGCTCGGCCACCAGATAGCATCGCTTCATTTGCTGGAGCAACAATATATACACTAACCTGTGGAATTATATGCAAATATATGAAGTACATATATATTATAAAACAAGAACTTTTACATACCATACCATTGGTGAAGACACTGACTAAGTTTCTAAACATTCTGAGAGTCTTTGCCCACACCTTGGTACCTAGACGCGAAGCGGAGAGAGTGAGGGGAGGAAATTTCCGGTTTAAAATATGAATGCTCTAATTCACGATAGTTTCCAAAGAAGTACTGTTGGATAAATATTGCAACAAAAGATACGGCACAAAAAGGTAAAACCTAAACATTAGTTTTTAGCTGGATTTTTCTGGTAGTGGTAGGTGGCTGACCATTACCAGAGTAAACCTTTATATATCTCCTATGACAAGTATTTTATAATTAAAAGGTTATTTCATTATTGTTAAAATTAAGTATAATTTAGAAACACAATCAAAAAAAATGTTTTGTATAGATAAATAATGCGAAATTTGGAAAGAAAGTTCCAACCTTTTTGTCTCTGTAAAATGCAAGACAAGTTTTCTTTGGCTAGAAGTTTTTTCTGAGTGTTCATTGGAAAGTGAGTTTTTCTTACCTGTGACTTAATGAATACGCGACAGATGGCGTTGCAAGAACACGTTCCCTGCAGAATGGATCTGGAGTGCAGGCACTCAGCTTCATGCTTATCGGTTCCGGGTTAAATGATATTCTTGATAGGCATTCATCTGTTAAATATAAATTTAAAAAAAACTGTGAAACAAAGTATAATTCGATCTAGAATAGTTTTTGAGATATGGGGTAAGAGGGAAAAAATAAAAAAAATCTTGTACCCACCATATTGTACATTTCAAAAACAGTATTTTAAATTACTGGTTTATATGAAATGTAAAGGATGTTGATTCTGTTTCCCATGAGGATGAAAATTATTATCTTAACAAAAAACAATAAGGCTAGAATTTATATAAATAACTGTTTTTGAAATGTTTATTCAAAGTGTCACAATAACTTCTTATGAAACTGGAATTGATCTGATATATTAATAATTCCTTTCTGTGCCTTGTTGTTGTGTTAAATACCACTTTCTATTCTATTATTTTCACTCATATACAGGCGCGTCCTGTCACCAAGACACAGAATTATATAATAGTACTAAATACCTAAGTCTTGGTCTATACTTTTACTCATCAAACAAATGTTGTCTGAATTGAAACCGTCGCGTCGTATGTAAAAGTAGTAGACTAGGAAAAGAACCTTCCCAAATTAAGAAACGCAAAATATGTAATTAGTTTTACCAGAATCAACCACTTTGAAATATCTATCCATAGACGTGACGAGCTCCACATAGTTTTCTTTTAAATAAGTAGCTTCATCCATTTCCTCGATGAATTCATTTAGTTTGATATTCGAGAGAAGCCACTTCTTTACAATGTTTCTGTTGAATGGCTTGATTGAGTATACTTGAGCTTCATCCGATATGAATAGCTTGGAGACTGAAAGTAAGCTCTTAGAAATAATAAATAAATAATAATAAACACCCAGCAGACACATGCATAGAACTAGGATTTCCTGTGTCGCGGGTAGGTACCAGAAACAACGAGTCCCAACATCCAAACTCAAATAATTAATTATCTGCAGAATATGCAATATTTTTGGGATGTTTGTTGCTAATTATCTTCGTAACGGATCAACCGTTTTCGATGAAATTAAAAACACATCACTTTTCTCGAATGCATGAAGGATGTCCCCGCCCGATGGACAGATGGCATCTTAAAGGTTGCGGGAAGTCGGTGGATGGAGGTAGCCCAAGATCGTTCGTCATTGCACTCTTTAGATCTACAGTGTGTTGATCGATGATGATAATGAATAACATATTAGCTACCTACTTTTTTTTTGGGTGCAACACGTGCGAAGCCGTGGGCGGGGGATAAAAGTTAGTTGGGGTGTTTAATAGTTAGAACTTATTAATATAATATGCTTACATCGAAATCGTAAATCCATCCAGCCAAATTGTGCGTTACCGTAAATGAAATGTGAAATAATATTATCAGCTTTACTGATTATTTCAGTCACATCTCTATGAAATTCATTTATTTTCATTATTTTACCGTCGTCAATGAGAGTTCTTTTCAGAACTGCTATAAAGATAATTATATTTTAAGACGTGTCAGATAAAGTCTCTATGAAAGAATCCTCTATTAGAGAGAGCAATACTCGAAGTTTCATTACAAACGTAAAAAAAACAGAAACAAGAGAATTCGTAGAAGATCGAAGGTCACCAACATAGATCTCAAAATAAAATTAGCAAGTTGAAGTGGCAAGTTTTGCCGTCTGAGTGCTTGAACTCGTTTTGCAGGAGTCTGGCTTTCGATTAACTGACTTCTATGTCAGTGTCAGAAACATACAACTTCTCTACTTATACTTAGGATAGTAGTAGCATTTACAGATATAAATAAATATTACATAATATACCTAATATATCGGTACCTTTCATAAGAGACATTCCCAGTGCGATGTTACAGTCGGTTGCATTTGGTGAACTATTAAAGAAATCTACAATCCGCTTGATACTCTTCAGATAGTAAGTTAAGTCTGATACTGTTGGTAACTCCTTATCTGGTACTAAATATTTTGCTGGGAACTTTTCACCCTTATATTTTGACTTTTGATACATCGACCCAAACTCGTCAAGCAGCCATATTTCACCGCCTGCTACAGTTTTTAACAAATTCATAATAACTACAACTGACAGAATTTTAATATACATTGTTCTACTCAAGCACAGACCTACGACGTTATCTGCAATTTTATTCTATTACCTACCTACTTAGGTATGCCTACCTAGGTATTTGGCGCTCCGTGCTGGCAGCCATGGAAATCAATCATTAATTCAATTAGCTACTTAATTTACTGCCATCGTTAACTTGTTAAGTTTCACCAGAAATAGGTTCATAGGTACTTAAAACTAATTTAAAAGTATGGTAGGTAAGAACTACCACGATATACCTACGTTCGCTTATTGCAGCTATAGGCGTGTATTACCTATTTACTTACATAATAATAATAATAATAATAAAAAATTGGGAAATTGGGTACCAACCAACCCACAATAGGCCGCATGAAGGGGCAGAACATCTCGCGTATGCTTTGATTACTTATGCCTAATGATCAAAGCGGGTACTTAAATTTAATTATGCCTGGTAGGTAGGTATCATTTTTTCCTCAGCCTCAGCGTCCCGTCTCGTCACTTTAGAAATTCTGAACATTCATTCATGGTATACTTATGTGATCACTGATCAAATAATTTGGTCAGTCAAAAAGATTTTTGCGTGTGCAAAAAACGGTTGATCGGTTAGACCCCTGTTTTTTAAAGTGTGCGGTATCGCCTCCTGTGGACACTGGGGGCGGTGTTAGGGGCATTAAATTATTTAAAAAAATAGTAATTATGTTTTCTTTATTTCTATAAAACTGAAATTCAAAACCAACTAATAAAAACTTACATAAAATAAGTACATCATTAATTTCGTTATTGCCTTTGTTTTATTTATCACGGCTTTATATGTTCCGTGTTTGTATCAATTTTTAATAAGATTATTTAATCCTGCATGATAGGATTCGCTCGTTCCGCTCGCCGGTAACCTACTTCACAAATATTATAATACTAGCTTACTTATACCGCTACGCTTTTACAAGCTGTTTATGCCTTTTCTAAAGAAAATTTGGTATGTTTAAATCTTTGGCTCTAGAATTTTTTTGTTTCTTGTGGGCGGTGGGAAAATAAGTTTGAGAACCTGTGGGTTAGAACATATCCCTATACCTTGTTTGTAAGTAAGACCAACTTCGATAGCATTGTTAAAATTTTACGGCACAGCACTCTACCCGGCCACAGATTATATTTTTACTGCTGCTGTAGTTAGCAGCAGCCGGCGCTATTGGTATTGCGGCGCTATACATAACACTGCTGGCGGGGAGCGGAGGTCGAGGGCGAAATGCACTAATATTAGCACTTCGGATGAAGTCACGGGCAGAAACCTAGTACGTTATGAAACCGCCACCATGGATAATGAAAATTCAGATTCGCAAGAACTTGCTTGGGCTGGATCGCTCGAAGCGCAGCTGCCGCGCTCTATAAAATTAATGCCAAAACATAGCCTGCGTGGCAGATGGACGAACTGCCGCAAAGGAACATGCCGCTGGCTATCGATGAACATCCATCGATAGCCAGCTTTACAGTAGCAGCTTTCGAGTAGGTAGAACATTTATTTTCAAAAGCTGGTTGAATGTAGGATGAGACTAGCAGGCCGTTCACCTTTTTCGAAATATTTACCGCGGTAACCAAACCAATCGCGCCACATAGAAACATGCTAGAGGAAATAAACCGTTTTTCTTGTCATCGAAAACTGAGAAGCAGCTAATAAACTAGAAGCGGCTTTTACAACTATGTATGTATTTACGATTTGAAACGCCCACTCCTAGTTTGAAGTAAGTACCTACTATGTTCATGGATCAAACAAACGGCAATGACATGTTTGCAATGCAAACGGGGCGGAAGTCCTTTGCCGCTGTCGTTCTTTGCAAATAACCTTCCAGCGCAGACTTACTAAGATGGTCCCAAGAAAGAATATAAATTGCGCTATGTCTGGGACTGCGGTACTTACCTACCTACTGTATCTAAAATATATGAGTGCCAGCCATGCAGAGACACTAGACTAGACAAACAATACATACCTAGTAACTCTAGCTAGTCTGTGGATAGACATGCCAAGCATGACAAGCGATGCAGCCAATCAATTTAAATTGGCTGACATAATTATGAGCAAAAACAAATAAAATGACAGTGACAGTTTTGACAATATCTGGTGTAGAAATATCCTCAGCCAAAATAAAACGAAATATCGTCGTGGAAAGTAAAACTGTTAAACCTCCAAAATTGTATTTTTGAAAAACCTAGTCTAAAGTTTTATTTTTTCAGAAAAAAATAAAATTTTGTATTTTTGTTTTTAGTTTAAATTGGTTAATTATTTAAAAACATATTTTTATACTAAACAAAAGTGTTCTAAATGTAAGTCAGGAAAAAAAGACTTATCTACCCCGAAATTATCAATATAAATTATTTAAAAATGCTAATAAGTGTTGATTTACCTTTTAAATTGAAAACAAAAAATATTACTACTAACTTTTTTACAAACTTAGTAAGAAAAATTGCTAATAAGTAAATGCTCAATGAGATGAGATGACAGGAATTGGCTTTTGAAATAAAAACTATTATTTTGTACTGAGCGCATAGAATCAACTGGCATAAAGATGGGCCCCAAGAAAAGATAGTTGATTTGAATAATTGTGGAAATATTCTTGTATTTTGCACACATTAACAAAGTAAACGTACTTAGCAAGAATGGTATAAACTTTATTTTTACGCCACGCTTACTTTCAACTTCGTTCCATAAGAAACGGATCTATCTGCTCTAATAAAGCAACATCACAGAGTACCCTTTAATATTAAGCATCATCCTTTCTCCATAAGGTGTATTCAGCACCTGTAGAACGAACGTAAACGGTACGTTGCTATCATGTTTGCAAAGATATTAGTGTGTTTGAAACCTCGAATAAGTATGTGTACTTTCAGGTTTATAAATGCTACTTTTAGATTATTTGTTAATATTCCCAGATTTTTATTTATTTATATTAAGTGTATTAATTAAAATCAGACTTTAATGATATAGGTACCATATAACTCACTTTGGCCAAGTGGCGCTTTAGCAGTTTTCTCTTTCCGCTGACGATATAGTAGCTTATAAGGTTTATCTAGACGTAGTCCCAGTGATTATTTGCCTGCTCAGTGCCTCAGTGGTTCTTAATTTTATGTAAAGAATAAGTAGGTAGTTAAAGTACGCACTAGACATAGGTTACCTTATAACAGGTGCATAATAATAATCCTTACATACCGTGATATAGGTTCGAATAATGGAAATCTCTTTCAAGGGGAAGAGAATTCTCGTAACTGGTGCGGGGCAAGGTTGGTGTGAAACACCGGTAGTCCGGTATTTACAAATGTTTTGAGGAACCCCTCATATCTGCCTACATTTTTCAGGCATCGGTCGGGGTATCGCAGTAGAGTTATGGCGTGCCGGAGCGAATATAGTAGCGTTATCTCGAACGAGATCCTATCTAGAGTCCCTTCAGAGCGAATACCCGTCGATCGACATCGTCGACGTCGACATTGGAGACTGGGAGAAGACTAGAAAAGTAGTAGAATCTCTGGGGCACTTTGATGCACTTGTCAATAATGCTGCAGTTGCTGTCTGTGAACCTTTCCTTCAATGCAAGCCATCTGACTTTGATAAGTATGAACAAATGTTTGTTTTTTCATGATTAATTCTTGAGAAGGTTTACGACTAATGCCATAGAGATAAGGCAGTCATTCTTACTGCTTATTTAAAACATAGATAAGTAGTACCTACCTACATGCATATGAGAAATAATTTTAGCTAATAGAATATATAGAATAGAATAGAATAATCTTTGCTTATCTAGGTAAATCTTAGCAAAACTTTTGAAATCAAATAAGTAGTATCAATTTAGTATATTATAGCCTATGGTGTCCTACGGCAGGGCAAATAAATAATTGTAATAAATTAATAAATCTAATTCTAAAATAAAAACCATGAATATTATAGAACACTGCAAATATAAAATATATTATCATCCCCAAGATGGTCATTGTTGGATCTATACTATGTCAGTATGCAGATTGCAACTAAAAAAGGTTGAAGTTGGTTAAAGTGTGTTAGACAACTAGGTGTACCCTAAACTCAGTTTTCCATTTCAGGACATTTGAAGTGAATGTCAAAGCTGTGCTCAACATCAGCCAAGTAGTAGCTAGAAAAATGGTGGAGAATAAAACACATGGTGCCATTGTAAATATATCATCCCAAGCTTCAAAGGTAAATTATCACTAAAATCTATTATTTTGCTTGGATTACATGTGTAATCCTTTTATCTATAATAATTTATTACATTAATCTAAATACTTATTCAACCTCAATGGTGTGGAGGTGATTCAAGATGTGTTGGTTTGATTCCTGCTGCGGGACAAATGTTTGCATGTTCTATTGTGGTACCATGGTACTCATAGTTTCTGATATCCACGACACAAAGAATTCTAATGTGTGGTCAGGACTATGTACGGATGTATGTTGGGTGTTTATATTTATTTATTTATTCTACGTTTTGAGCTGAAATGGTTGTGGTCTTACCTGCACATTCTTTACTGATCAGCAGCATTCTGCCACTAACTTTTTGGATGAGTGATTGATAATGGCATATAAATTCTATGTAAAATCTTACGACCGACGGAGGCATTTGAGGAGCCCAAGAACTCTGATATAAGTTCTCAATTAGCAACCAGAAACCAGGCGACTAAATGTAGGAAGGCTGATAACATCTCAAAGGCTGCAGGAAGTCAGTGAATGGAGGTGAGGTTCCTCATGGCACTCTTTGGTGGAGGCCTATGTCCAAGAAGAACTCCAACATGTAAAATTTAATTAATTCATCCGTATACATCTTTGCTACAATATGATTTGTAATTTTGTAGGCTGCACTCACTGACCATGCTATCTACAGTGCTTCAAAGGCAGCCCTGGATGCCCTGACTCGTGCCATGGCATTAGAACTGGGTCCCCATGGCATTCGAGTGAACTGTGTCAATCCTACTGTTATCATGACAGAAATGGCCAAAGTTGGTTGGTCTGACCCAACTAAAGCTAATGAAATGCTTTCCAAAATACCATTGAGAAGGTAAAGTCACACCGAGATTATTAAAAAAGATGAAATTGTTGGCCAGTTACGAGATGGCTAGACCAATTCCTTCTAAACAATCTAGATATTTTTAGAAGGAATGGTTGTCAATTTTACTGGGGAAGACCTCATCTCCGCAGTAAGACTACTATTACCTAAAATTACTTGTGTAATATGGGTCATAAATAGTAGAATTAAACAATAGTTTGATTCATACATCAAAGAATTCATAATCATTTTGCAAATAAAAGCTTTTCATGATTGAAGTTTACATAAACATAGCATAATTGATAAGATATCAGGCCAAAAGAGCATTTTTTTGCCAAACATTTGCATTACTTAGGTATTTATTAATAACATCATTATGGTGTCTAATTGTATTAAAATAAAAAACTGAATTATTGCTATTTAGATTTTCCTGAGTAGTGCCAAGGCGATTTTGATGAACCAAATGTTTAATTTCAGGTTTGGAGAGGTCTCAGAAGTAGTAAATGCTGTAGTATTTCTGCTGAGTGAACGGGCAAGCATGATCACTGGTGTGGAGCTACCTATTGATGGAGGTTTCCTTGCTACATAAACACTATTTACGTCATTTTCTACTAAAAAATAAGCATCGGACTCGAAATGTAGGGTTTAATAAAATTAAGCTGTTTTGTTAAGTATCAATTTCTTATAACCAAAGAACACGCCATGTTTTGCCATTTGATATGATGTGAATATTTTAAGGAGGTATGTAATCTATTTTTTTTTGAACCTGTCATTACCAAATTGTGCATTTAACTTGAAAAATAATAAATTTTGTATTTTGTTAAAAAACTAATTAATTTGAAGCTAATGAAGTTACGATTATTTGATTGATATACATTTTCTGGTTACAAATAAACTGTTTACATAACTTTAAAATTTGTTTATTCTAGCTTATAGATACCCAAAAGGTAGGTAGGTAGGTATCACATTTTAGCCTTTTTCTTCTTATGACCACTGTTCATTCATAACTGGCTTTTCTATCTTTAAGTCTAAACATGCCATTTCATGGATGATGGTCCAACATGTAATGTTTGGACCATCATCCTCACAAAGATCCGTGTTAGGAACAACGGTATAAACCAATATCTTAGAATAAAGTACCTACTCTAGTTATCATTAATGAAAGTTATCATTGAGTATGTAAATAATGTCGATACCAATTTTGTTATGTAATGATGACATTCATTATCATAATTTCTTATCGCAATAATTGCTAACTGCTAGCGTTTATTGAGATATCACCGAATGTTTGGTGTTTATTTTATACATCGCGGCGTGTGTTATTAGTACTCGGTTTGAATCATTAAGTCAGGATGGACAATGGATTTAAAGGAAAGAGGATACTCGTTACTGGAGGATGTCAAGGCAAGTGCACTAAATTATTGTATTTTCTATTTAATTCAGCGTGTCAATTGTGATAGATTCCGTATATACGTAGGTACATATCCTACTACTATTATAAACGCGAAAGTTTGTGAGGATGGATGTTTGTTCCTCTTTCACGCAAAAAAAAATAAGTAAATGGATTTTAATAAAACTACAGTAATATAGCTTATAGATCAGAATAACACATAGGCTACTTTTTATCCGGGTACCAAGCGGGCGAAACCGTGGGCAGAGGCTAGTAGCCTAGTAGTAATATGTTATTTAGAGGCAAGTCAGCATAGGTACGACCCACGAGCTATGTGGTACTTACTTACTCGTATTATCGTCAATGACATCTGACATCTTTATCACAGACTAAGACTAGTTAGTAGGTATAGTTTGCCATAAATTAAAGAACAAAGGAGCTATCCTAATTCCCCTCTGTTCTAGGCATAGGAAAAGGTGTGGTTCTTGAACTATGGAGACAAGGCGCTAGCGTTGTTACAATATCGAATCAACCAGATAATTTAGCACAGCTCCAGAAAGAGTACCCTTCGATACAAGTCGCAAATGTAGATCTTCGGAACTGGGACAAAACTAGAGAAGTTGTTGAGTCTTTGGGAGTTTTCGATGCACTTGTGAACAACGCTGGAATTGCAGTGATAGAGCCATTTCTAGAATGCTCAGCGGCAAGTTTCGATGAGTAAGTGATTTCAATATTTAATTTTGTTCCTTCAAATTTTCTTTGTAGTAATGTAACTCCTAACTTGGACACCTAACTAACACTCCTCGTAACTTGGACGTACTTTCATTGTTTTGTTTGTACCTATCGTTTAGCCGGTATAATCAAGCACATCAGCTCGATCAGCACATCGGCCGGTATTATATTTTATGCTAAGACTTCCTTCTTTCAGGACAATATCAGTAAACACCAGAGCCACCTTAAACGTTAGTCAAGTTGTGGCTAAGAAAATGATACAAAATAATATTAAAGGTTCCATAGTCAACATATCGTCGCAAGCGTCCATGGTAATACCTTTTTTGTAGGTACCTAGGTACCAAGCTGAATAGGAACCTACCTATAGGTACTAGTATAGTATTATAATATTTGTGTTAAGTATAGGTATATAAATCCATCTTAGTTTACCAACAATAGGTATTGTTCGCATAGCGCTCTCATAGAATTTTAATTAACAAGCCATGTTTGCAGGCTGCTCTCAAGGACCACGTTGCGTATTGCGCGTCAAAAGGCGCCGTAGACTCTATGACTAGAGTCATGGCCTTGGAACTGGGAAAGCACGGGATCAGGGTCAATACAGTGAACCCGACTGTAATCATGACAGAAATGGGAAGAAAGGTGTGGTCTGAACCACCCAAGTCAAAAGGCATGCTCTCTAAAATACCTTTGGGAAGGTAAGTTTAAAATCTTTATAAGCTAGGTCCAATAATGTGCTAAACTAGGCCTTATCACGTACTAAGTTTAGCTAGATTGAAGAATCGCTATATTATGCACTTGCTAGAAGCTCCGTAAATAAGTTTTTTATTTACTACATTGATGATTCCGCCTACTATTAAGTAGGCCTATTAAGGCGTTTGATCTGTTTAATCGCCAAAGGGCTGGTTTTCCCCTCTCATTTCTGGAATTAATGAATGTTACCTTTTTTTCTCAGATTTGGCGAGATTCCTGAAGTTGTAAATGCAACTCTATTTCTTCTTAGCACTGCCGCCAGCATGATATCTGGAGTTCAACTTCCCGTTGATGGAGGATTTCTGGCTACTTAAAAATAACTAGCAAATAAAAGAAGATGTATTTTACTCAGTTTATTGTGCCAAAGGAATTAGTTACATACTGGACAGAAAAACAATGAAAGCATAACAATTTGTTTTAATGCATATGCGATAGACTAGCAAATGTATGAGAAAATAATGTCGAGTTATAAAAAAAATATATGAACATACTAAAACAGTATCATGAGTGGGTTTGAAGTATTTAGTATCATTTGGAAGGAACAAGACTCTGCACCTTAATTTTACCTATACATTCCAAATGCATGAAACTCATTCTGAAAATACTTAAATGTATCTTCCCTCCCCTTATAGACATGAGTAGGTGATATATTTGTTCCGGTAGGTACATAAAAGCGTCTAGAGAGAAATAAGGGATAACTGTAAAATAATGAATGACAAATTCTACAACACTTATGCTGGTATTTATTTTCGTTACTTAGGATATTGTAAAAAACTGTGTGTTTTATCTTATATTAATATGTACAAAATTAAGTCCTTAGTCTTTCGTCGTTTAGAGCATACACTTATGTTTAGGAGCAAGCCACAAACTTTCCTCGCCTGAAGCACATATAGAGTTACACAATGCGGCACTCCACACATTGACGACAAGCGCAGGACAACAGAGCGGAGCGAAGCAAGCCGGCCGCACCGACAGACGACCACGCGCAACGTGAGGATGCAGCTCGCTCGCCTCGCCCTTCACTCACTATCATTCACCTTATAATATTCCATTCATATGACAATTCAAAGGTTAGCGTACATTTAATTAAATTAACCTCGAAAGAATAATTAACAAAATATCTTTTTAATGTTTGGATACATGGTGAAATCTACACGCAAACTAAAAGTAATGTGTGATGATGAGTGTGAGTGATCTGATCGAACGACATCGTCCACTTCGGCACAGTATAACGAAACAACAACGTGCCCGTCAAGGATGGCTGTGTGAAGCGAGAAACGTATCGGAAACCGGATAGAGAAATGCTTAAAATACCCTGTAGACTAAACAAATTAATACACATTAAATTTAAAGAAATTATAACTAAACATTACAATTCATTATACATATAATTCAACAAGGGACGTCGTCTTATAAAACGGATTTCAGATGCCTGGATTCAGAGTCTCAATTGCAGACCATTCATTCTGAATTAAATCAAAACCTTACACAATATCGAGATAACAGGATTTAAAATCTCCGACTCTTCAATAAGAACGATGCCTTAAATTAAATCTTAAATATTACCTATATATTAGGTTGGGGAAAAAGTCTTTTCGCATTATTGTATGTATGAACTTGTAATAAAATCTCTTTGGCTATACTATTTGTATCTGGCTGGTTTTGGTATCATTAAAAGTTTAAATTTTAAAGAAGATAATTCCAAATTCAAATTAGGAAAATGTGTGATTTTTATTTGTTTTTCGTACTGTTAAGATGAGTGAATCTAATGAAGAAATTCGATACATTTTAAAATTTTACTACAAAAAAGGTAAAAATGCAACGCAAGCCGCGAAAAAAATTTGCGATGTTTATGGACCTAGTGCAGTGTCTGTGAGAGTAGCACAAATTTGGTTTAAGCGTTTTCAATCCGGAAATTTTGATGTCAAAGATGCACGTCGCTCTGGTCGCCCTATTACGGATAAAATGGATGCCATTTTTGAAAAAGTGGAGCAAGATCGGCATATCAGTAGTTACGACGTAGCTGAAGAACTGGGAATTGACCACAAAACAGTTTTGGCGCATTTGAAAAAAACTGGGTACACAAAAAAGCTCGATATTTGGGTACCTCACGAGCTCACTGAAAGAAACCTAATGAACCGTGTTCTCATTTGTGATTCTTTATTACGACGTAATGAAACCGAACCATTTTTGAAGAAATTTTTGACCATTTTTGACCTCACACATCTTTAGCCACTCAGCAAAAATTAAGAGAGTTTGGCTGGGATGTGTTAATGCATCCGCCGTATAGTCCTGACCTTGCACCTTCAGATTTCCACCTGTTTCGGTCTCTTCAGAATTCTTTAGGCAGTGTCAGGTTAACATCACGAGAGGACTGCCAAAACCACTTGTCGCGGTATTTTGAACAGAAGCCCCAAAGTTTTTATAGCAATGGGATCATGTCCCTGCCTACAAAATGGCAAAAAGTTATCGAACAAAATGGTACCTACATACTTTAGTTAAATGTAAATAAACTATATTAAAAAATGTTTTGAATTTTCTTAAAAAATGCGAAGAAACTTTTTCCCCAACCTATTATTTACAATAAATTGAACCTAATTCTCAGTCATATTAGAGGCTGGTGATCCGGTAAAGTTTTCAGATTTGTCAATCATTTTCATTCCGTATGTACCTAATGTTCTTAGAATAGAAAGGTGATTGGTTTGTTTTCATTACTCTAGGAACTTCAGCATCAGTATCATATGATTTATTAGCAAACGAGATTATGCGAATATTCGTGTATAAATGAAACTATTAGATACACATAATATTCACATGAAATTAAATTGGTAACCGATTATGAATCTAGAAAATTATGAAATAAGCAATTTGGTAATTTACATGAGATCGTAGACTTTCATAAATTATACAACTTGTGGCGAAAGGAGGTAACATGATACACACACGTATAAACACAAAATGTTCTTCGAAAATGGATGCTTCTGCAGAAACATCCAATTTGTAGGGGCCAAGTATGAGTATTGTACCGAACTAGTGTGTTACAAGAGTTTAAGTTGAGCAAATTAGTTTGGTTTCGATTTTGAAAAGGCCAGGGCAATAAACAGCGAAATATACAGTCACGGGACAAAACAGAGCGCAGATAACACGACAAAATTGATGAACAAGCTTATCAAAATAATTCTATGGCAGTGGACAGATTTGAAAGAAATTATAAAATAGTTTAATTTCGTGTAATTATCACGGTTATGAACGGAATATTTACCATGATTTGTGAGTTTGCATGCTTCCCGTTATTTAATTATCTGTATCATTAGTTGTAATGACTGCACAACCAATAATAAAATGTATATTATTCATAAAAATTACCAATCATAAAATATTCAAACAATAAAATTCCTTTTTTTAAACATGCGCGGAAATATTGTCATTATTTTTGAAAAAAGAACACGCGATGTATCGTATTTACTTACACAGCATCAGTTTAGAATTTGGACAAAAAAACGCGCCGGCAATAAACGATTATTAACGAAATCAAAGTCACAAACAGGTCGCGTTTAAGTGGCTGTATGCATTTTACAAAAATGCCATCTTGATTCTGTTAATTTGTACCAATAAATAAAAATGAGTTCGGAAGGTCCGAAAGATAAATTGATATTGACTGCACTTTCACCGGATCTAAAGTCGGAAGCCAAACTAGCGATTGAAAATGGAAAATGATAAGTCAAAAGAAAAATACGTAAAAGTATCTTACATACGAAACTTTTTTTATTTCCTTGCATTTTTGAGAATAGTAATTTATATGCTCCGGCGGAAATGGCAATCGCCTATTTCGCGGCCTCTGCAATAATGTACTATTCTTTCAACTTTTGCATTTATCATACCTTTACCAGATATTTGAATTGTATAATGTTATACTTTTAAGCAGGTTACTTGCCAGTTTCATGTTGTTACGTTTTATACATTCATTATTCATGCTCGACATAATTCGGTTGAATGATATTCAAACTAATTATTGCAACTGGACCAAAATATAATATTTTTCTAAACAATTATTGACAAAATGAAAATACAGTTTGGATACTAATTATTGGAAGCACAAACAGTACAATGTATCTCTCATTATCCGATTAAAATGGGAACGTAAATAAACTTGGAAGAAAAAATGCTGAGAACAGGTACTTGTAAAATCACAAGAAATTGCACAATAGTTCCACCAAATTATTCTATTACGTTGAACATTAAAAAAACATAAATACCGTAGTAAGTATTTGTCATACCAAAGTCATGACAACTACTTATCAATGAAAAAAGGTAATTATAACAATGCTGTTAGAAATCTACTCTAACTTGTAAGTATTCCCGTTACAAATTAAATTATTCAACACAATTAATTTATACAAACTTTTTAGTTGAATAAATCATAGATGATTTATTATAGACATGATACAAGCTGTGTCATATCTTTAATAAATCATGACAGCACATGCTACAAGCATATGTCTTATTTCAATTATCAACAAATATGTAATCTGTAATGTTATACCTTCATAATAATACAATCGATAAACATGCAAATTGTCAGACCAATCTAATTTCTACATATTGCCTAGATTTCTGAGAAAGGAACAACATTTTTTGCATTTTATTTATTGTAGCTGCACTTTAGATAAGAAATTATATAAACGAATAGTTTCGAACGCTGGTATGAATGTTCCTTCTAAAATATAACTGAGCATAAAGTACAATTGATGCATGGGTAGGCCTTAAAATACTCTATGTTTATATGAGTCACACAAACTGCATTGCTTATTACATACACGGCCCACTTGACATCACGCTTATTCTATTATTAAATAATTTACAATAATATGTGTGAACGTTAACATGAATGCATACAAAGTTGTTCAAATCGATTCGTGAACGTCAATTCCTACCGAGTGAATCGATGACTGTTAAAATACACCATAATACATGAATATATAGAGTCCATAGCGGTGTTCCGTCGGAGCTGAGAACACGCGGGTCACATTGTCATAATAACATCGGCAGCGGAGCGGAGCAGAGTGACGTCACGCCCGCCTCACCGCCACTCGGAGATAGCAGCCACTGTGGTGCTGGGTTGGCCCGCAGCGCCCGCCGCTGGAAACCAAAACGTAACCATTACCACAACATACAAAACAATAAACTCGAAATAACCTTGGAATAGATACAGAATGATTTGAGTTTTGCATTGATAAACTTTTTTAAATTCTATCAATATGCTTTGCAGCATGTAGACAACCGTTTTGTCTACGGCAGAAATGAGAAAAAAACACTGTTTCCGCCGAACGAGAGAGCTTTTTTGGCTTCCCTTCCGTTACCAAAACCGTTGTTTTGGGAACTCCGTGATTGGTGCTGACCCTTTGTATTTACTAGATTCTGCCCACGGCTTCCTGATAGTAAAGTAGGTTATGGATAACAATAAAAATATATTTTTTTATTCACCAGGTTACTTAGAGTTTATAGATAAAAGAGTAACTAAAACCATGCTCAAGCAAGCGTTAAGACTAATTTCAATGAAAACCAGTCTACAAATATATGCACGAATTACGCCTTAGTTTATCTAGACAGGCCTAAGCACTGTATTAATACATTTTACAAAACCATCCAAAATGTGTATTTTTTAAGTGGAAAACTCTGACTCTCGAGGTCGCCCTCGATCTTGTTTCATTATTAATACTAATAATATTGTTATTAAGATTTTATGGTCATCACACTCGAGCGGCAATGACAGAGTCAAGACAGCATTGTGTAAAAGCCATTTACTAAAAAGTCCTATTTGCACAGGACCACCGCTATAAAGCCAAAAAATAAGTAACAAGTTAACACATACCTATGCCTAAGCCTTAGCTAGCACGAATAAAAAAAAAAAGATTATGAAAATCAGTGACACATGTTATGAAATTAATAGAACGTCGCGTACATTATAACGAGTACTAGAGGGCGTAACAAGATAATGGGACAAAAAACTGAAGTTTTCTCCAAATCTTACGATTTAGGGCCTTACTTATAAATATTTCTAAAAAGTTATTTAGCTAAACAGCGTTTTGTGATCTTCTGTTGAACTTGAAATGGAACATATCAGAGTGAGACAAAACAGTTTTTATTTATTATCAGTTATTCTACACTGGGACCAACTTGTGCTCTACGATTTTTAGAGTTTACCTTTCTTGCCATAGAAAAGAAGGTTGTAAAGGTTGGTTGAAGGGGTCTGGTCTATTTCATGGGTGGAATCACACAGAAATCAAATAAATGGTAACAGCTGCACGCAATAGACTCCACGTCCATCTTGTACGGCTTGCGCACGGGGTATGGCGATCGTGGCACATGATTGTTGCAATCATGACCGAACGTGAAAAAAGGGCATTTTTTTAAACAAATAAATAAAATTTTAAAAATCCTTAAAAAAAACTCTTTTTATTCAAATTCACTTAGTGTTTCTGACGAAGAAACATGTGTAAGTGAAAATGTACCTACTTTCCCCGTGAGTCCCATTATCTTGTCACTTTATTTATAAGTTTATATAAGCACATACTTGTTTCTTGTTCTGTAGGTTGTTCGTGGCGTCTTAAAGTAGCACGATCGTTCGCACCCGACTGGTAGTTACCTCGAGGTCCTCCTGTAACAGTATTATACAAAATATTAGAATTTTTCTGTTGGTAATGTTCATTAATATTATTTTTAAATTTTTATCTCTTCTGTAACTAGAGCTAGAGGGGAGAGGGTTGTCTCCCAGGGTTGGGCCCCGACATCCGACAAATGTGCACAGCGTCATACTTACTCATAGGCGAGCGTGATTCGACACGATTCGTGTTTCGGAGCGCAGTAAACTGTTACACTCTTCACAGTTCAGCAGATATAGGTATTGTGGCAGCACTTCCCCAAAAGTACAACTACACCTGGTTAAAATCTACTCTATCAGTAGTTAAAAGACTTCTATGCGATTATTTGACAGCACCAAGAAAACGGTTATTTGTTGACTGTAATTGACGAATTTCTGCGATACGATTTGTGCGGCAAACCGTTTGGTAGGGCAACCATACCTTCAAGTGTAGTCAGCCGTATTGGACGTGTTTTTAAGAAGCGTAAGATGGATCGTAAAAAGATTATTGCACTGCTGTTATTGTTAAATAGATATAAAAGAAAAAGAAGATTCTAGGTTCATCCATTTATTACGATTATGAACTCTGATGGGAACTATTTTACTCGAAAGTACTATAGGTTGAGAACTGAATAAGATAATTTTTTTGATTATTTTAGAATGAGCATATCTTCATTTGAAGAGCTTTTGAGTTTATTATCACCATGCCTACAAAAACGATCGTACAAGGGAAGAATTCCTGTTATGCCTTTGGAAATGCTGGGACTGACTATCAGGTAAAGTAAAACAAAATTTATTTATTTATTGACACTTTAATTGTTTTTTTTTTTTTGCGAAAAATCGAATGTGTCATTAATAGCCGATTAATAGTAATGAATATTATGTAAATACAAACTCTTCTTCCGTCGACAAAGCGCTATAGGTAGAATAATTATCACTAGGTGAATTAATTTGATCTTCCCCTGCATTTGATGATTGTTCGTGTGATAAATGTGAACGTGTCAGTGGTGTTTGGTTTGCAAAATGTTGAGTTTGATAGCCTGTGTAGCTCTGGTAGTTGCTAGGCTGATAGGAGGAACTATGAGGTGGGTAGTCTTGATATGCAGGTTGAAGTAAGTCTGTTAAAGTTTGGAGAACACGACTTTGAAAAATAAGTGTTTTGTTCTCATCCAATTTTTCCAGAGACGGTATAATTCCCTTAAAAAAAGACAAGTGCCTGTTTTCCGGTTCCTTTAACAGGAACTTACCGAACTTGAGCATATTCCAGTCGAAGACATAGTCATAGGTGAAGCCTTGCCGGTGGAACAGCGTGCGGAACAGCTGGCGAAGGTGGCTGTAGTCAGGTCTCTCTTCGAAACGCAGCCGCCGACAGTACTTGAGGTATAGTTGGAATTCGATAGGATGGTTCTGTAAAGAATACGTAAAAATATAAGGTTAGATAGGTAGAAAATATTATAACATGTACACTAAATAAAATTTAAGCTCAGATACAATAAGGTCTTATCGCTAATTAGCGACTATACGGTAACTGCTTACTGTTGCTAAGCGATCCCCGTAACCTATGGATGATTGCAACACCCGAGCCTCACGCGTTGTCGACCCTAAGAGATCCTACCCTATCCTTCAATGCGAAACACATCAATGCGACTATGGTGGGTAGTAACTACTAACACATGTGTCGGACGCATAGTAACAATAAAAAGAAAGAACAAAAGTAGAAAAAAGAAACTAGAAAACACGAATTTATCACGCTTCCACTATCCACCACCTGGCTCCATCATTAGAGACCCTCGTTACCAAGCCCAATCCATTGGACTCATCAACACGAATCATATGAGTCAAACTTGAGGGATTTACTGGTAGCCACTGAAGCGTTCCACTATCCACCTCCTGGCTTCATCATCAGATCAGTTCCAAGATACCAAATTATTGTATTGTCATCCGAACTACATATACATACAAAGTTTCATTTCGATACGGACACTTGAGAAGTAGGTTAAAATTGACTTCCAAGATTTGATTACATTGTTTGTTTGTACAAGTTAAACTAATGCAAGTGTGAAAAAAATTAGGTATGGTTATACCTAGTTATTCAGTTCAGTTCAGGTTTCTTAAATACTTTAGCGGGTTTTCGTTCAAGGTTCAGCTAATAATTGACAATGTGACGTGACAAGCACGAACGGGCGGAAGGAGTGGAACGATCTTAGTAGAGTACTTTTATACCTTGTACGGTTGGTAGCCCTACGTAACACGAATAAAAAAATAAGGGCGTGAAATTAAAAATACCTCTCCCAAGGAACAAGTGCCGTGGCAGCGTGACTATACAAAACCATGAATGAGCTATGGTGTGTCGATTATT
The DNA here is from genome assembly GCA_961405105.1 of Perizoma affinitatum. Taxonomy (NCBI): domain Eukaryota; kingdom Metazoa; phylum Arthropoda; class Insecta; order Lepidoptera; family Geometridae; genus Perizoma; species Perizoma affinitatum. The sequence goes on from OY560199.1 coordinate 7,366,198, forward strand.
TCCTAAATCAATTAGTCACAGGTTGATTTAACTCATTCGAGAACCGGGTTGGTCAATATGAAATAAGTATGTGGGCATTAAGGGTGTAGTAAAACATCGTGAGGAAACCGGCATGCCCTAGAACCACATGCTCGAAAGCAGTGTCATCAGTTAGTGTTGAAAACACTTGCAACCGACGCGTCACGTCACGCTAACTGTTCGGGATAGCGAAGTTTTTTGAGCCATGCCTACCTAGATATAGGCATGGCTCAAGAAGCCTCGGTAGTGTACTATACAAGAACCTACAGTCAGTCGTAAGATCGTACGGGCAATGTCTGCCATGTCATTTCTGCTCATAATTTCAATCAATAAACTAACAAATAGTGTCCAAAACCTTCGTTATTATTCACAATCCTACACTAACTACCATGCAAAACGTGGGCATATTAGGACGTGTCTGTACCCGACCCTACTTGGTATCTTCCAAGGACCGAGTATGGATTAGAAATTTTAGATAGAAAAGAAAAAGATCATCTTACTTTGCAAAGCTCATCAAAAGGTGTGGACAGTTTCTTTTCGGATATTCTCTCGTATTTTTGCCGCTTCGTGGCGGCCTTCAGCCCCTGCCAGGGCAGACTGCCGCGGTTAAAGTACATCAGGACGTAGCCCAGCGACTCCAAGTCGTCGCGGCGGGATTGCTCGATGCCTAAATGGGTGTTTATTGATGCGTATCGCGCTGTACCTGAAATTAGTAATTGATTTAGTTAATATTTACGAACCTACTCATCTGTAAACATTCTAAATGCATAATAAAGTATGGTGAAATTGTTCATAAAAATATGTAGTTAATTATTACAAACCAACCATCCTATAAACATTATTACCGATATTCTTATGGTTGTACCAACTAGGATGAAATCTGGAATAGCTTGTGTTTTTAATGGCGTGAGGCCTCAGAGTTTATATTGAAGAATAATAAAACCGGCTATGTGCGAGGTTTGGTACCACCATACAAAAATCCAAACACTAATTCTTTGATAAATAATAATTTAAAAAAATATTCATGGAAAAATATACAAGAATTTTACAATTATTGCTAAACTACATAATATCAAGATAATATGTAGCATATAATCAACATGTTTTACATGGGGGCCCCCATTCGGGGTGGGACTCGTCAATTTCGCCATGATAGAGACTAGAGTAACACATATTCTGTGAAAATACCAACTTTACGATAAAATAGTTACTTCAGACAGACAGATGGATGAACAGGCTTCGTATTAGGGTCCCGTTGGCACCCTTTCGGTATGGGCAGGGCATCTTTAATTAAATAAAAATAATAAAATTCTTACCTGTAAGGTTTTTGTTTTCTCTGTACGGGATATGTTGCAGTGTGCGAGGATCCTTGTACTTCTTAGCTAACCCAAAGTCTATTATATACACTAAATTTCCTTTTTTACCTAGGCCCATTAGGAAGTTATCTGGTTTGATATCTCTGTAAAATATAAACAATATTTTCTTCCTTATATGTAAGGTCATGTTCCGATAAGAGTTTTAAATAAGAATGTGGATTGATATAAGAGTAGGGATAGACCAAAGAAAAGATGGAAAGGATGGATTGCGTAAAGGATTACATGGGTAAGAGGTGAATGTAGAAATGATGGCTGATAGAGGACTATGGAAGAAGAACATGTGTTGTTCCCGACTCCACGTAATGTGAGATAAGGGTAACTAGTAGATGTGTTGATTCTTAAACAGAACCAGACGCAGAAGGTTGCAGGTTCGATTCTCACCGCGGGAATCATTATAGGCTATGTATGGTATGGAATAGAATGAGCACATGTATTGAGAGGAATGGTCAATTGTTTTCACCTTATTTAGTAATGAACAGAAGTATATAATATTATACCTTTTTACAATTTTCACAATTAGCTTGATAATGAACTAGGTATACTTTGTTTGTATACAAATTACAATGTTAATAGTAAACTAAGTTAACAAATAAGAGAATAAGAATAAAGAATTAGTTAATTAACTAACTAGTTAATTAACTAGTTATGATAGCCATGACCCTCTATGATCTGACCTATGCCAATATTTAACAACAGATGTGATGTGTCACACATTTTGATATTGTTTGTGGTAAATTGTTAGGGTTCCATTGTCAGCAAGGAAACTGAGCGCCGCGGGACAAATGTTTGTATGATCTGCAAATATTAGTCTCAGATCTGGGTAGTTCCTAAGTATAATATTTTTCAAAATGTGTAGTATCAGTCACATTCCATAACACAAGCTCTGCTGCTTACTTAGGGGCTGTGTGAAAATGTTTAATTTATTTTATGATACAAAATATACATTACCTATGGATAAAGTTTCTGTAGTGAATATCTTCGATGCGCGTGATAAGTTGGTCTGCCAAGAGCAGCACAGTCTTTAACGAGAACCGACGGGAACAGAAATTAAATAGATCTTCCAATGATGGACCCAGTAGCTCCATTACCATCACATTGTAGTCTCCTTCCGAGCCACACCATTTGATTGCTGGGATGCCAACTGACAACACGAAAAAAGTTAGTGGCTATGATCACAATCACAATAAAATTCTAATGTTAAAGACATTTCAATTTCTGCTATGGGACAAATATTTGTATGCGCTGCAGATATTTAGACATATTAAACTCTTTCTTGTGAGCACCTTTAACAGTACAGTATAGCATAACTAAAACAAGAAATTCACAATGGATTCTCTTATTGTTACTTCCAGACTAATTTAGGATTTTTGTTCTGAATCTGGGTGCCATGGTACCTTGATACTTCAGACTGTTTAATAACTATTTATTTACATCTTTCCATAAGACCCGACAGGAGCTGACACATGGATAATGTATATTATCACATCTCAACAAGGTAAATTAAAATTAATAGTTTGCATGCTACTCATTACACTACTGTATGTGTTGCAGTATCTATTTTAATAAAAAAGTAACAAGTGACTCATCACAACCAAATATGCAGTCTTAAAACCAAAAACTACTTTTGTTTTGGCTTCAGTTCAGTGGTGGATCAAAAGTCATCCTAAGTAATGCCCTGGCCGGGCACAGACTAGATTCCAGTATATAATGTTGTAATAACTAGCAAGTACTCACCTCCTCCTTGCATGAGTTTGTAGAATTTGCTTTCTATGTGTAACTGTGGGTGCCTTGTCTTTATACATTCTAATTTGATTGCTACCTCTTCTTTAGTGACAATGTTTGTTCCTGCAATAATTGTCAAAAGTTGAAGGATGAGAATGGTTATCATGGTGGGTGTTCTCCATGGACAGATATCGCTTCATGCTGTGATTATGATCAACACAAATTTGAGGGTCACATGTTCTAACATTTAATTGCTATCTAAATTAATTGTTCCACAGAAACCTATGCTTCAGAGAATAATGTAGTTTACGTGAAATAATTAAACGCAGCAGATGATACCAAGGTATTAGCTATGTCGAAACAAATTGCAGCTGGCCCAAGAGTCTCCATTTTCCTTTGTTTACAAAGATTATTGTGGTTACTCACCCAGGTAGATGTCTCCAAAAGAACCTGAACCAATTTTACGACCAAGACGATATTTATTACCAACGCGAAGCTCCATTTTGGTATTGTACATCATACGAAATCACAACAATATCACTGACCCCCGATTCATTACAGGACGGCCATGTTGAGATAGACGCAGTACAGGTATAGTTGAAATGCAAAATTTGGGTATAAACTAAGTAGAATAGAGTTGTTTAATTATTCTTCATCATTATAATCACTTCCCCGAAGGGATAATATCCAGATACTCTAAGGATTAGCAGCAAAAATATAAAAATGTAACCTATACAAATCGTACACAGACAATTTCACTTCCATCTACAAACCACAGACCATAGATGAACTAAACTAACCACTACGTACGTTCAGACTAGACAAGACGGATACTACGTATCTACAAACTAATAACCATTGACAAATGCGTGAGGGGAGGGTACAAACTTCATAGAAATAAATATCTATAATTTATTTATATATTTTAGGTAACATGTGTGGTACATGTCCATCCAAATACAGGGCTCTTAATGATAAATATACTAGAAATTTTAATAACTCATATAAAAACGAATAATGCACGTAAGAATTGTCTCGTTTGCCAAAACAAATTACATGAATGCAAAATATATCTATAATATAATATATATAAAGTCAAAATCAGATGCACGAGATTTGAAAAACATTACTTTTTAACTCGGAATATTTAAGTATATATATATATATATATATTCCGAGCTGGAAAGTATACAGCTTTATCCTGCCAAACTAGTAGGTAGATGTTATTAGGATGGCTGGATTAGGATTCACTGTGATTATTTCCGACTTTCCGTCTAGTTATAGGTAGCTGCGTGATTTTAGCCAATTCGTGATAGGTAGGAGGCTATTTGTTCTAGCCTCGTCATAGCTATGTTGTAAAGTTACGTAATACCAACCACCTGGTTGTAGATGTGAATGCTAATGGAGCTTAGCGTGCGAATCGTCGCACGAAAGCTGTTGTTGTTTTCGGGAGTGGTTGCTTGGAAGTTCTTATAAGACTGCCTTCGATTATCGGGCTAGATTTGTGTAGGTACTTTAAGTGCAGCTTGTGTGTTAAAGAGCTGATATACCTTGAGGACTAATACCTCAGCATAGAGGAAAGTGATTGAAAAATGGCGAGGTCTTTCAAGTTCAAGGAGAATAATTTTACAGGCGCCTCCGACTCCGATTCAATATTGAATTAATGATTGACCTATTCCAGTGTAAGCAGAGTTGGTCATGTCTCGCAGAAGTTTCATTTCATTATGTCATTCTGTTTTCTTACTCTTTTTACACAGTTTCGCATTTTGAAGTTAAAATTTTGGTCTATTTCTCCCACAGATATTTTGTGTGACATTTTCACACACATTATCTGACATCAACTAGCCACAAAGTAAGCAGAGTTGATAGGGGAACTACATGACTGTAGTTCCAAAAATAAATGTATTTAAAGTACCTAGTATAATACTACTATATATTTTTTTTGTAAATACATACTTATTATACATAGAAAAACACCCAGACCCAGAAAATTTAAGTAGGTAGGCTCATTTGTAAAAAATATAACATGGTAACTAAATCGTAACATCCGTTACGCTATACCAAAATTACAGTCCTGCCTACATTCTGAGCAGGGACAAAATTAAGAGGACCATAGGAAAAAGGTAACCTCTCTACCTATTTCAAACTGTATGACATGTTAGGTAGATACTATTACAACGAAACTGTCACACCGTCTTGTTAGAAGAACATGCCCTCCACAATTAAATCCAATTAGAGCCACAAAACTCCATTAACATTGTGCGATACCACACACCATTACCAGTTAGCGCATTTTCAAAGTAATACGGCCCAATCACCAAAACCATTTTTGTAATGGGTTTTTAAAATAATTAAAAGTTGTCCGTTTCAATACTTCTCCATATTCGTAAATCGCGTAGTCTGTACGTAACAACTGTCAAAAAAACACCGTACAACTCGTAATAACAAAATGGCGGCAAATTTAAATCCGGCGCTCTTGTTGGGACATCCTATATTACTCGCAGCGCGAATCAAACACGCGTATGCTGTTACAATTGCAAGAAAATCGTCTGACGCGACATTCGTCTTTTGTGCGTGACGATTGCCATCTGACTGAATAGAATACTCCGCTAATGTGTGAACAGTAGTTTGCGTCGGCTTTAAAGTCGTGTTTTTATGAATTGAACATTTGAAGAATGGAGAGGTGAACGCGAGCGTGAATGTGTAAGCTCAGTTAACGAGCATTTTTTTTATAATCTGCCCGCAATTGATAAGGTAGAATTGCGATTCTTTAAAAAAAATATCGATTTTTGAATTGTTTCGTATCGAAGTTCAAAAGATCGCTTCATTAGATGCGTTCTCCATGTCAATCTACTTACGATCAAAATACATTCCCAGATATTTCACCGAGTCGCTGTGTGGTATGTTTGCTCCTAGGTTTACAGGTGGGCAATCTCCCTTGCGTAGTGCGAAGGTGGCGTGCGTTGATTTCGAAGCATTGGCTATAATTCTCCACTTCGTCAGCCACTGTTCTATTTCCTAATAACCTAATTTAATAACTAAAATATTTTTCTTATATTTAACATTTTACTTTGAATTTTAGTTAATAAATTATACCTTAAACTGGAGATTGTTATCATTCTAGTGATACCATTATATTTATAAGTTTGTAGGTACATGTATAAAAATAAGCAAATGACAATATGATCATGATCCACCCTATTTAATAAAAGGATAAAAAATATTAAATACATACGACAAAAAAAACTAAATGGAGTTACATTTTAGAGGTCAGACTGGTAGTCCTCCTCAAATAAGACTTCTTCGCAAATTAAATAACGAAATGTTATTCCTGAGAAAATTAAAAAGATGAAGGTATGTTGAAACTTATTCTAGTCTTAGTAGTTGATAATTTTATATCATGTTACAAATATATTTTATTGTTATATAACCTGAACGTTATTTAAATTATAATCATGCTTATACCATAAAATAAATATAGTCATATATTTTTGACGACCTCTGGGATGCAGAAGGTTGCGGGTTCGATTCCCGCCGCACGACAAATGTTTGTAAGATCTGCAAATATTTGTCTCGGGTTTGGGTGTTTTTAATGTATAATATGTATTTTTTATTCACATAGTTGTATTTTATTGCAGATTATAGATTTTTGGTAGGTAAATACATTTTACAGAGATTACTTCTCCGATTAGAGGGACAAGAATGCCTTTTTTTTTGTACTGTCACTCCTGTCCTACAAAGAGAATCAAAATGCATGGTATAACGGTACAGAGAGAACTCTTCCAGCTCTCTAAAGCAGCTACCAGTTGCTGAACAACTAATTCTTCTTTGATATACTTGTTTCGTTGTCCTTTGATTATAAAGCAAAGGTACCTATCTAACCTATCTATCTAGTAGGTAATACCTAATTATAATATGGGCCTACATGCTACGCTTTATTTTTTTTTCTAGAAATCTATAGGTAGGACCAGGTTTCAGGAAAATGATTGTTTACTCTCAATTTCTTTATTTTTTATTAATTAGTTACATACAACTTTATACAACAAAGTTTTTGCATGTACCTAGGTAGGTAAGTAGGTACCTAGGTGCAGCATAATTGAATGTTAATAACTACCTACCTACACATTAGAATCAACAAGAATGTAGGTAGGTACTAGGTATAGATTCCTAGGTAGGTAGGTGCTAATAATAATCTGAGATAATAGCTATTGATACCTACCTAGTATGTCACAACTACCGATCAGAACTGTTGTGACACAGAATAATCTTATTATTACGTATTATTGAGCCGTGTTGGCTTAGAGTGCGGTAGGTACCCCCGATTTTCGATCCGGAGATCGTCTCCGGATCCGGATCGGGTTCGAACCCGGTCGAGCAGAAATGGATTTTTCCACTCAAAAATAGTATGTGCGTACCTAGTACAAGTACACGTGCTCAAAACGGTGAAGGAAAACATCGTGAGGAAACCGAACCATAACTTAGAAGGCATGCCACTTGTTTTCCAATAAGCGTCAGTAGGCTTGCAATCTGTTCACGTGGAATGCTAAACTATCTACAAAACGCGGACACAGATAATATAATAATAGATACCAATATAGAGTTAGGACGTTTCTCTAAATATCCCCAACGTGGTATCCTTAAAGATCTAACGCACTGAGTAGGTAGGTATGCATCTCAGGATGACAAACGTCAGTTTTGAGGATGAGTTGTTATTTTTTATTTTGTATGATCGACTTGGTTGTGGTTAAAGAATATTGGACATTCATGAGTTCATTATTTTAAATCAATGCGTAATTGTGTCTACATAGGTACGTATACCTTTAGCTTAATGCTAAGCTATGCTATGCATAGGAACTAAGTACTAGGTTTATTAATTAACAACCTACCTAACTACAATTATCAAGTTTGGCACTAAGAACGAGATACATATCAGAGTTCCATGGTAACTATAAATACTTAACTAAGTACAACATAAATCGATTATCTAATAATTGTATTCTAACAACACTAATTATTTCTTAGTCGACCGAAAGTTGAGTTGACAAGAACAGATAGAAAATGATTTGGCTCAGAACGTGAATATTTTATAAGGTCTAATACTTATCGAAATCATTATTAATAATTATATCGCACTTTAGGGAGGAAGCTACTTTCTTAAGTAGGCATAATAAAAACCTTTTTCTAAAACATGCGCGGAAATATTGTCATTACCTACTTTCGAGAAAAAAAACACGCGAAGTATTGTATTTACGTACACAGTATCCGTTTTGAATTTAGAACAAAAACGCACCGGAAATATTGTATAGAAATCTATTGACGAAGTGGGTGCATTGGGCATGCATCCAGCACGCCGGAAATAATGACTACGACAAAACTTTTTCTTAAATACTCGTAATAATAATAATAACTGTTGCCTCATTTGAATATGGATCTCTTTTATCGAACTTGGCATAAATATGTTGCGTTTAAGTGGCTGTATGCAGACTCCTTTACATATTTGCACATGTATTAAATTATAATAAAAAAATGGCGGTAAAGAAAAAGTTAGTCTCGATTCAGTAAATATAATAATAAATACATCAATAAAAATGAGTTTGTAAAGTGAAATGGATATTGACTGCACTCCACCATATCTAAGGTTGGATAAGCCAAAATAGCGACAGAAAGCATACAGCGAAGTCAAAAAGAAAATACGTAAAAGTATCTTATTTCCTTGCATTTTTTGAGAAAATCACTATACATATATGCCTCGGTGAAAAAGGCAATTTTATGTCTCGTATCATTGAAGTCTTTGCCTGCGGCTCGGCCCTCAAACTGATAATCGGCAAGCCATTGCCTATTTCGCGGCCTCTGCAATAATGTACCTACTATTACTTCAGTAAAACAATAATAGAACGTGGTAAGAGAAGATCCGTCTCCCTAATGATAAATCGAGCTTTCTACTCTGAGAACGCTCTATAGTCCATGTACCAAAAGTAACACTCAATATTACTCTCAGTAGAGTTCTCAATAACTCTTGTTCAGTGGCCACGGCATGAATCTATGGCTCAGGGCTCAGTACGTAATAGCTAGTTGGTGGCGAGTCGAGGGCTCTGCCTGTGTCAGGGATAGTCCTCGTCCGCGTTGGTCGGTTCTTCTTCGAGACTAGACATGTTGTTGTTGTCCTCCTGGGTGCGTGGTAGGACGTAAACTGGCTCGATGCTGTCATCATTGTTATTGAAACTGAAGCAACAAAATGATCACTTAGGGACTTACCCGTAAAGATTTTAAATAGGTTATTGTTTAGCAATTACCTATTTAAAATGTTTTCTTCAGTTGAATTTGAAATTACACCTATCAGAAAGAGACAAACTGAGTTAATTAACTGATAATAATGTAAATAGATAAGGCTTTAATGAAAAAAACACCCAACAGTTACATCACTGACCCCACACTAGGTTTATATGTGTCGTGGGTATCAGAGCCGGAACAAACCGGTGTTGTAGTATCACAATATGGGTATTGTGGTACTACAGGTCTGGGGACCTGGAACAAATATCTGGAGAACATGCAAACATTTGACCCGCAGCGGAAATATAACCCGTATCTCTGGGACTCGGTTGGCCGCCGCGTCATCGAGTTCGTCTGGTACTAAGCATTATTTCAAATGAGCAAATAAATAATACATATCAACTCAACGAGTTTGAGACAATGTACAATATTTAGTATTATACTAAAGCGAAGTACTACTTCGGGCACTCGAAATATAAAAACACCCTATTGTCCGCGCAAGTCTTTTCATAAATAAGTACCTACCTATGTAAGTATTCAAAATAATAATTGCTAATAAGTACAGTGTTGCCAGTTGGCTATGAATTTCACGCAAACCTCACTCGAAATCCCCCCGAAAAAAACAAGACTTACATTGAAGTTAGCAAAAATAATTGCACATCCCCGAATTTGAAGGGATCCACCCATCTGGCAACACTGAATAAGTATACTTCGTAAGATACTTACTAGTATCGTCTATCTTTTCCAGTTAGATCACATACTAAATTCGTTAAAGCCTTCACGTAGTTTTGTGCTAGAGTCAAGGTTTCGATTTTTGAGAGGCTTCTATTGTCTTTCTTTACGTGAGGTATGACTCGACGGAGACTCTGAAAAGAGATAGTAATATATGAATATGAGTGTCTCTGGTATAAAAATTCATACGGAAAAATGGTTGGCAATGCTAACAGTCCGATAAGCCAGTACCGATATACTATATGGCAACTGACAAAAAATCAAAAAACCTCTTATGGCTAACGCTCTACGGGCGCATTAGGTCGCGGGAAAGAATAATTTAGGAGTCCGTAATTTATGCGTTTGCCGTAAGTGGTTGTTCGTGTGTTAGTATATCTATATACATCCGTTCCATAATATCTCGGAAACGGCTTATCCGATTCATATTCCGTTTTTGCAATCAATTAGTATACTTCAAGAACGGTGCTTAGTTTTATCACCAAACAAACGGTCTAGCTAGACAAACGCACGCTTAGTTTCACGCTAACGCATTTTTTTCAAGGAAAAACTTGGCAGCAGTCACGTGACTTTTCCACAGCTAATGTCATTTCCATTCAATTCAATCTTTCCGCAGACTGAGTATTTTAGTATCATCATCATCATCATAACCTGAAAAAGTCAACTGCTAGTCATACACCTCTCCCAAAGAGTGCCATAACGAACGATCTTGGGGCATCTTCATCCACCGACCCGCAACCTTTACGATTTAAGACGTAGCATAAGTATAAGAAATTCTACTTCATGCATTCAATCCCTTGACATATTTTACTCACCCGGATTCCTAATTAATTGACTATAATTTTTACATAATTATAGTAAATATTTTTTTTATTAAAACGAGGTACGTCGTTCTAAAGACGTCCGTCGTTTTAATTTGAAAAAAAAAACACATTTTTACAGTTTTTATTATAGAACTGAAACGTCGGCGTCGTCAATTTACATGGAAAGTTGGATACCGGGGTTAGTAGGTAAGTGTAAAATCTCATGATGGGGGTAATGCACGGTCTAATATTGTCAAAGAAGAGAATGCACACACACACACACACACACACATACTTCAAAGGCCCTGTTAAGAGAGTGCATCCGCATTCGTTCACGCTCGTTGCTCTCGAGCCGTCTAAGGTTCCGTTCCCTAGCGGAGACGCCGCTCCGGCGCCGCCTGCCCGGCCCGGCGGGCGGGGTCCCGGCGCCGCTGCTCGTGGCTGAGGAGGACCCGGCGCCGGCGGCATTGCGGCGCGTACGGCTGCCCCGTCGCGGCAACACCTCATCACTTCCACTACCACTATCGTAGTAATCTGGAACACATGCAATTCACCTTACAGTCACATAAAGTCCTGACCCACACTAAGATTCCCTGAATCGTGGTTATCAGATACTACGAGGACCTACCTACCAGACATTTATCCCGTAGCGGGAATCGAACCCGCACCTCTTGCGTCTTAGCAACAATTGTACCAAATATTTGGTGCAATTTACTTTTTTTATCAGCTTAATATATCGAAAGTGGCTCCGTCACAGCTGTACTCATCGTCACGAGTCGTTGGCAACCGCAGAGCTAACACAAGCACGACCACAGCGAAATTTAATGAATATTTTGTGCAACAAGTCAGCTGCTCCGCTCAAAACGGCAGTTACGTGACGCGACTGCACGCTTGATAAAGTATTTGCGTAAGAACGCGAATGCAGACTAATCAATTTATACGCTCAGCTACGGGTGATTTTCGTAATTCCCTTATCTGATTCGTGCCTTTCAACGGCTCTATTATAACAACATTTTTAAAATTTTACTACGAGTAGGTATGTACCTACCTATACCTACTATATGCATTTGCAACAGGAAGCTACAAGTTATAATCAAATAAGATAATACTGGATTACAGAATATATAACTTAGGTATTCGTACTCCCGTTTCTAGTAAACAAACCTAATTTGTTTTAATAGAAACGGGATATTTACAATTATATCTGTGAAAAATTGTTTTTCACAGCTCCTTGCTCCATGCTCATGGGAACGTTCCTTGCAACCCATCAAACTAACAAATATCCCATTTCTAGCAACACAACTATTTTCATACCCACGCCTTTTTCAAAAGTTGCATGCTAATAAAATATTTAAATGTAAAAACAGCACGAAAAAATGTTATCTAATCATATTGAATCAATAAAAGCAGTGAGAATTTTGAATTTTGCTGCGCTATGTATTTTTTTTTAATTACCGTTTCCCCCTTCAGTCTTTGTATGTACTTCTTCTGTCCTGCCGTTAAAGTAGTCTGAGCTCTCTTCATATTCGGAACCCATTTCCGTGGCCGATGCCGCCCACCCAGGCATGTTGAAATCTGAAAATATAATTGTCTATGAATTGAGGTAAGTACTTTTAAAGTTACGCAGACTAACATACCAAGCTAGAGGCTTGGCATGTTAGTCTGCGTCATTAGATCATTAGATTATCTTAGAATTAAATTCTTATTATTTCTGAAGGAAATTATCGTGAGGAAACAGACATGGAAAGCATTCCGGTGCAACCAAAAATAATGAGTGAATTAATGAAAATACTTTTTTGTAATATTGGGTGTACTACTTGGGGTGTAATGATGTGTCCTAGAACCAAAAGTTTTAAGACGTGTGACAAGTGCATGAAAGGAGCCTCTACGAAGCGCACTGAATTCTTTCATCGCACTGGTTCTTTGACCATTGGTCTCCATGGCACTGACATTATGCAGGGTGACTATGAAATCTTCCGTGTGCATTATTATTAGTAGGGATTTAAATCCATCACTCGTTAAAAAAATATAGAATTTCCATATTCTTAAAAACAATCTACACCTAAAAATTCGTACTTTCCCAAAACATTATAATCCGTGTGACAGCATTTAAATTAATTTTAATACTATCACTGAATTTTTATCATCAGTTATCAGTTACCAGAGAGTACATACTCTCCTTATGCCTATAAGGTCATGGTTATTAGTAGGGCGCCGACGGGCTGTGATCGGCATGGGACGCCCATGCGACGCCCGCGGCGCGACTATAATGACGCACGGAAACAAAACAGACGTAAAACGATCGCTCGTCACATAATTGTTTTCAACATAAATACAAAAACACAAGCCTGTTTCCCAGAGGGGTATGCAGAGATAACGGATTTCCAATTACTATAATCCTGACATATCACACCTCTTGCTTCATTCATTCTCATCACATTCTTCATGCACGCTCGTCGGTTAAGGGTAAAGAGTACTGTACTGACGGTTACATTTAACCCCCGCTTTTAATCTAAGATAAAAATCTCAGGAGAAATAAGTCCGCTGCGAAATAAGTCGCTAGTAGTAAATAACAAAAAAATTATACGGCTCGAAGTACATAAATAAATCTATTACGTAAAATAACGAAATGTAACGTAATATTACATTTCAAAGCTTATGTATATTTTACCCATAAAACATTTCAGACGTTTTTAGTTTTCTATAATAATAGAAAGTCAACTTGGTTATAGTTGCCACGCGTGACTAAAAGTAAGTTGTAGAAATAAAAGTATAGTATCTACAGAGAATACAATAATAAACTTTTATTTTCGTAGATGTACAAGTTTACAATGCCACGTCACCCTGTTGCTACGAGAGTGCTACGCGTCTACGCGTATGCTACGCAACAATGCCGGCGCCATGTAGCCCAAATTATCCCTCGAGAATATGCATAAATAAAAATATCATGTCTATTAATTTTTGTAAAAGAATATACTCACGAGCACTAATATACCTCATTTTAACTTGGTAGATATGTTTGTTTTCGGTCGGTAACTTAATCTGATGTAGTAGGACTACAGGTAGAAAACAGACATCTAAGAAATAGTTTAATTGGATTTTTACTGTTTTTAAAGTAGCTTTTTTCAAATTTTTACTGTTTTTAAAACAGTCAAAATTCTGTCTCGATCAAAATATATTTTGTATAGTTTCATACATGTTTCATATAACGGTACAGAGACAACTTACTGCTGTAATTTAGGTTTACTAGATAGCAAAGGCAAGCAAGCACACGTGTTTCATTATACAGAACCACACCTCGGTATCTCAGTCTTAACTATGCTATTTCGATATAAAACAGCATAGTTTATACTTTGAGTAGAAACCGGTTTTCGAGAAAAAAATATGTAGTATCGTACGATGGATAACTACATTTTGCATAGTATTACATACATAAATAAAAAATGCTGGACGTTTTTCACACAGCATCATTTAGCCCTTGTGTTATGTGAACTACTTGACTGATATACTACTTGTAAGCATTTCTTTTGTAAATACATATATGTATATTAAACTTAGTACACCCAGACCGGAGACAAATATTGCAGATCATACAAACATTTGTCCCACGGCGGTAATCGAACCAGCAATCTCCTCAGTCGGACATTCGCACATTGCGCCACAGAGGTCGTAAAGCAGTATAATTGAATTTTCATGAAAGATAAGTTTTTTAGAATTTGTAAGGTTTTTTCTTTAAGGTCTTTGTCTCCCCCGATGATAAGACTTACATCAGGAATCTTCCAGCATTCCTGAGGTAGTCTCGGGTCTTGGTGTTTTATGTTTACAAAAAAAAGTATATAAGTAGTATGTATATATATCAGTCATGTAGTTCCCATAATACAAGCTCTGCTTAGTTTGGGACTAGATGATGCTGTGTGAAAAATGTCCAGCATTATTTTTTTATTTATCGTTATTTTTATTAAATGTAATGCTATGTGCATTACATTCGCAATATACATAGTTAACTGCCGTGCTTCTAATAAACAACAATACCATACAAATTACACTAATATCATTTACATAAACTTGAAGAGGTTAACCAACTATACAGTTATAGCTGTAGTAGGTACGAGTACTTAGAAATATACAAAGGTCATCCAGCTGGAAAATTTATTGGAATAATCTGCAAAAATGACAATACATGAGGGCCTGTTTTCCAGCCCTTTGTACAAATAAAAATAGTTACAAGCACTTTTCTAGTGAGAATAAAAAGAAAACACTTTAACAACAACTGTATTTCCCATGATGAACATCCTCAGATTCATACTCAGTGCATAATATTTGAGGATACCAAGGTACATTTCCATTGATAACTGCCCGCGTTTTGCAAGTAGATTGTATTCCACGTGACAGGTTGCAAGACCATCGCGGCTACAAACCGCCATATTCGACTTCCAACGAACCAAAAATCCTTTAGTAGGTATATCCTGTAGCCTAAGCTGCTTGATGGATTTTGATAAATGAGGTTTCATTTGAATGGTCTTGATCACGAAAGTGACATAGAATGCACAAAATGTTAAAAAAAAAACATATTATGTTTTTTGGTTTTAAAAAACAATCAAAACCTGATGGATAAATATAAACGCGGATAAATGCAGGTGTCATTGGATTCGTCTTAGCGTAGAGAGTGAGAAAGGATATAATAATAAACAGCGTCATTTGTTATTACATTTTATAAAACATGTTAAAATTATAGAAGCACGCTTAAGAAACGGCATTCTCGTTTCTTTGTTTTTTAATGGATTACTTGTTTGTCTGTTTCTTGGCTTTTGCAATTTCGATTGGACGGTGACTTTTACGTGACATTTCGGGAAAATCTGATGATACGCGTCGATGTCCTGACTAGGTACACGTATGTATGATATTAAAAAGTTACGCACCAGTGTCTGAGGGTCTTGTCAAGATGTCGACCGTGTCAACAAGATTTCCATAAAAAAAACAATCATTGTTTGAACAACGTATTTGAAACTCATAGACCCTCTGTTCTTTACTCGTTACACATCTATTACGTAGACCTTTAGGTATCTATTACGTCGTTTATAAACGAAACGTCATTTCCATCGTCTACAGTCTTATCTCTGTTTTCACGTAAGTGCCTCTGTGTTATTTAGTTCCTTGTGATTCAGGTCTTTTTCTTCATGTCACTGGTTCTCTCATGTTCAACCTACGTAAGGTCAGTGACCTGACAAGGCTGAGAGGTATGGTGACCCTTTAAAAGGCATTGTGTCCGATGGTGAAATGATTCAGTTTTCATGCACGTCTCACATTTCTTTGAGCTCATGGTTTTGGTTCTAGGACATGCCAGTTTCCCAACACACATTTTTCGCACATACATTTTTCGAGTGGAAAAATCCATCGTTACACGACAGGATTCAAACCAACGACTTTCGGGTCTAAAGTCGAGAATTCTATCCACTACACCACTAGTGCTCGGTAATATTAAGATATAGCACTGTAATTGATATTCACCTTGCCGACAGTCGACGGTGCAGCTGAGAGTGGAGCGCAGCGTAGTTTTGTGAACGACCTTCGCGGTCGGCCACTTGGTCACTTTCACATCACAAGTATTAGCCCACTTATGATTATCGCTCCCATTGTTACTATACCTACTAGAGCACTTATTACGTAACGCACTATAAGAAAGACCAACCCGGGCGATTGGTTTTCTTAGCGAATTGCTCTATGTTAGTTATATTCTAAAAATTGATTAGTTTTGCAATTTGCATGAGTCTAAAGCGCGTAGTTATACCAGTGTTAGATAGCAACAGTGTGACAGAATTTTACTCACTTTAATAAAAACATTGATTTACTCGCATTGGTCCTACAGAGCATAACGAATACCACGGTAACACATAACAATTAGGTAGGTATATCTACCTGTGGTATCATTCTATTTCAACCATTTATTTTATAATATGCTTGTTATGGTACCTATTAATATTGTATTACCTTTTTAATATTGTAAACCAAGTTGTACCGTGACTCGGACGAAGATAATCAATTGATTCGTGCAGGTAAATTGGTACTAAGTAATACTTTTACCCGAACCGATCGTTATCACGTAAATAAACTGACGCAGATAGATAAACCATGTAGGTACCTACACAATATTCTACGTAATGTGAAACGTGTATGAATGTGTTTTAATTTGTGTAAACGCCAGCTGTTTTGATGGTACCTAAGTATTTCTTTGTACAAACTCATCAGCTGGGCAAACTTGAAACAATTCACGTAATTTTATAATGGTCATACTTTATAGTCAAGGTTTATTTATAGGAACGATTTTAAAACAGAAAATGTATGCATGGTAGTTGTTAATTATTTTTCTGTTTTATAATATTTCCCAATATCTTTGCCGGACTCCTCATCATCATCAACTTCAGCAACAACTTTGTATTTAATTTTCGTCCGACTACTAAAATACAATAAATACCTAATATTGATGGGTCCAATCTGATAATGATGATAAATACCAAAAATAAAAGACACTTCAGGTTATCTAACTGCCAGAGAACTTTAGGAAGTTATACCTAGAATCTCAGTGTGTGAGCTCTGTAAGATCCCATCTTTAACCAGACTGAGGATTACAGAGCTAAACGAGGTGGATTATGTACCAAAAAGAAGCTTATTATTGATTTTGGATAGTTTGAGGAAACTTTAGTTGCAATTTTAAATGGCCTATGTTTCTATAGATCCTAAACTAGTGGAAAACCCCTCTCTAGGATGGAATTTTGAAATACCCACTTAATTTCAGGACTCTATGACTTACCGTTTGGCCTTCTACAGCGGTTATCTTTGGTTTGTGAGTTAATACGTATTTGAAACAGGAAGCTGATCAAAGTTAGTTTAAAAATAGATACCTACTCTCCTTTGGTGGCGCTGCGGACGGGCTGCGACGCAAATGGTGCGCGTTTGGTACCCGTCGCGGGACAAATGTTTGCATATTCTGCAGATATTTTCCTGGTCTGGGTATTGTGGTACAATGGTACTCGTAGTTTCTGATACCCACAGGGAATCTTAGTGTGGGGGTCTCACTGTTATGTGTTGAAAGTATGTCAGATTTAATATACTCAACCAATATACAAGTGAAGTGATAGATAAAATGTCTACATAATTTCGGGCAGGAAAATAATTACGAGCAATTCATTGATCAGCTGTCGAGTGCTCTGCTTTAATGTAATAGGTACAATATACGAGTTGGTAAGCTAAAAGTGAAGGTACTACTTTCGCTTTGCGTTTCCGTGGCAGCGCTGCCTCTTGAGTTTTTATTAGATACCTACATTCAAGAATCACTTTCTATAGATTTAAATAGATTTTTTACTATTAGTAGTATTTTGATTAGTATTATAGTTAAGATTTTTGTAGTAAACTTTTTTTACATTTAGAGTAAGTTCTCAGTTTTTATACAAATTCTATCCAGTAAGCCAAGAAGTATATTTTACAAAATTTCAAAAATCATAATTTTGTGCAGTGGTCTTAGATAATTTTAAACGCCACACAATGGGGTAGGGTGACGTTAAAAGTCTTACAAAATGTTTACAAAAAACTGCATGATTATCGGTCACGCTGTGTCACATTCCATCATTGACTACAGCGATAAAACGTATCTAAGAACCTTTCTTACTTGCAACATATAAATATTATACAATAAATAACGAAACAAGCAACTGCTTACGGCAAATCCATATACGGGCTCCTGTCGTCGCGGGTCAAAAAGGATCCAGGGAAAAAATGCTTATGCACCCAAGCATATAGAAACTTGCACTGATCGTTGGGGTTTTCTACTTAAATAAAAGTTAATTTCACTCATTTTGCGAAGCTATTATTAATAACGAATGTAATAATAATGGTTTGTTTTATTAGCGTACGGATAACGAATCCATAAAAGTTCTCTTATTAAGTAGAGCTTCCGTCTTATGTAAAAACTGACCGCTAAGGGCACTTTCACAATATCATCAGCGGAACCTGTTAGTAAAGCCTAGCTCTATTAAAAAACAAAAATATGCAAGCAAGTATTATTGCGGCAGGCTATGGATTTAACCGTCGTACATTTAATGTATAATTATTTTTACCCGTGTATTAAGAAGTCCGATGAAGATCGCGTATTCGTCGGTCCAACGCGTTGGCGGTTCTCATGATGAAGAGCTTACATATTAATCTTGCAAAATCGTCGAAAAATAGTGGTAACTAGCCGTATTTTCAATTAAGATATGACATCCTACTACTATAGTTTCAATTCTGCAATTTCAAAGTGATATTTTCGATCATCAAGTTGGTTCTTGATTGTTTAAATTAGTAACTTGAAATGACGTGACATTTCGTAGGTAAAAATCCACAATTTCGAGCTATAGATATTTATTTTCGATTACTTTTGGACGGTACCACGGGATATTTATTTTCGATTACTTTTGGAGATAATATATTAGATCTGGATATAAATTCTTTTATACTTAACTAACTACACTTTATTGCACAAATTGAGTAGTAACTTACCTAGATACGTTTTTATCAAAATAATAAATACCTTATAAGGTATAAGTTACAAAGGGCGATATTATTTACATCATTTCTTTGATCCTTACATTATTTACTAGCCTCTGCCCAAGGCTTCGCCTTCGTGGCACCCGGATAAAAAGTGGTCTTATGTGTTATTCTAAGTCACGCACTTTGAACTGAAATTTCACTCAATTTTTTACAGTCGTTAAAGAGATATTTAGCAATAAACATCTCAACTTTCGCATTCATAATACATTACCAGCCCTTGGCTTCGCCCACGTTGTACCCGGATAAAAAGTGTTATTTTAGGTCACGAACTATACTTATTCTAAATTTAATCTAAATCTTTTAAGCCGTTACGCAAGTATCCAAACTTTCGCATTTATAATATTAGTAGGATGGTAGGACAGGATAGGAAAGTAACTACTGTTGGATTTATAGACACGGACGATCTACTACAGGATATTTCCTCCAGAAACAAATGCTATTATGAACCACGTTATCTAACAATACCCACATAAAACAAAAACCTGGGTACTGATTAGTTCACCAACCACCATCGCTGAGTAGGTGATGTTAAGCGATATCTCCCGTAAACAAACAAAATGGCAAAGAGGTTCATGTCATTTTGACACGCTCAACAATGTTTAAATCTAATAAAATTAAGAGGAAAATTATACATTGTCTCGTTTACATAGCCATTTTGCTAGTATAATTATGGGGCTGGATCTCGGTGTCAATCTGATCTTAGAGTTTGATATTTGGATACATGCAACTTTAATTCAAGATTTTAATTTTCCAGAACAATTACACGATTTGACAAAAAAAAACTCAATCGCATTAATCGTTTTTTGTTTCTTTTGCTCGCATTGTCCAAAACTGTATATATCCTACTGCCTATTTTGCGTATTTTGACAGTGATTTAAATTTCAGAATAAGGGCATTATTAACTTTCTGAAAAGTCAAAAGTTCTTGCCTTGAATCTTAATTTGCATAGAAAACTTGGAATGAAGCCGGCCTCTATCTAAATAAAAAACCTCTAATCAGGAATTTGATATAGCTCTACAAACATATCTATTCAAATTATAAACAATTTTAAAATATTTTTAAATCACTCATTGCTCTTTATAGCCCACTGCTGGACAAAGTCCTTAAAGAGCCCAATGTATCATCGAGTGGGGGAGGAGGCTTTTTAAACTGTTGTTTGGCCGTCGCTCTTCACTAATTCAGCTAGACTGTATCTATCATAAATAAGTACCTAACTCATAAATAAGTAAATATATAAAATAATGTCTTGATTTACGACGTGAAATAAAATAAAGCTGATAAGGTGAACCAACATTTATCACCACATTTTTAATTTATTTATTTGTATGGCTCAAACGCTCATACATTATCAGAGTTTTAGACTTATCAGAAGTCGTGCTGAACTATTGCATTTAAATATTTCAGCTCATTTAATTAGTTATCGATAGATAGACAAACAACCTCTATATCGCATACACCATGATTAAAAAAACACTTAGTATAAAATCTTATGAACTGAAAGTCGCGCTTATACAATGTGCTAAGAACGATCTCTTTTAGGTTTTCCACCAAATCCCCTATTTATTTATAATTTAATACAGATCGAATAAATCTAGTTTCCAATAAGCTATTTATCTCAAATGACAGTTTTTATGAAGTAAGTAGGTAGGTATGGGACAACTGTTCAAAATGCCAAGGACAGATAAGAATATTTTACTTCTTGAATCAATTATAGTCAATGCAATGTAACTATAAATAACTAAAAACTGCACTCACCTACAGGAGAAATGGCTACTCCTGAGCCCCCAATTAATTGTAAGGAAGCTACGAGCTATATTAAACGCGAACGCGAGCTTTTACATGAACGCAACTTCTAGAGTACTGTACCTAAAGCATGCTATCCAAAGCATGGGTACGACACTAATTACACTATGTACTTTACCATGATCAATTCTAAGTTATGTGTCAGCCAATCCACGAAATAACCAGAGGCCTTTCACTCTGCACTCGCTGACACGTAGACTAAATTTATTATTTCTAAGTTTTACAAATTAAATGGAAAACTTACCTTGCAACGCTGCCGTTTTAAAACGACCCATGGGGTACTCTGCTCACTCCATGACACAGTTGTAAAATACGTATGTATTAGCGTGTTTGGTCGCGTGTTTTGTTGCGCGTGGCGCTAGCTCGTGGCTCAGAGAAGCGCGTCCACTCGCGAAAACGGCTCTGCGCAGAGTGGGACTGGAGAGTTCTATCGCCTTCGGTTCAGTCAGGCTGCCGCGCCTAGGGATGAAATACCACGTACTTGCTAGAAAAAATCGACAAATAAGCAGTACTAACTGAAAGACTAATTATGGTTATAATATCCGTGTTTCACACGTAGGTACTAAAATCGTAAAAGTCCGCTCCGACACTTATAAATTAAAAAAAACACTAAGTATACAAAATCCACTATCTATTATTATCAACAATGTATAACATAACTAGCTGTTTTAATGTGTGGGGGTGTATTAAAAAATACTGCAAATTCACATCCAGACATGTAATAAGATATATAAGACTGTTTTTTTATAGACACTACATACATGTAGATTCCGAAGACAAAATAAACAATCGCATGTTTCAGTATTTTTCAAACCAAGAACGGAGCTTTGTAAATTAAAACTCCTTTGAATTGTCTTTGCGAGATATTTGACATGACTGCCAACTTATCGAAACGACCGTAGGTATAGGTACCTACTTGTTTGTACCTGAGTAATTCGTTGTATTTGCTATAATTTTAATATACTACCTCAACCAGAGCAGTATCTACGAAACGATTGACGTCATGCCTAACCTTTTTACCCGCGCCCCGCTCTACTTTGGGGCTAGATGATGCTGTGTGAAAATGTCCAGCATTATTATTAATTACATTTAAGTATTTAACTTGAAAGCCTTCTATCAAGGATCAAAGAAGGGAAAACGAAAATAGAAGCGACAAAACTCAACAGTTAAAAACATTTCAACCATTTAAACTCCTTTGTAATTAAAGGACGCAATGATGTCTAGATGATACAATAACAGAACAAATGTATCGTGTTAGTATCACTACTTTCAATTTGCTCAAACTAGACGGCAAGGAGTAATTTCCACTTTACAGAATGAACTCAAGCACATTGGCTGATATTGCAGTAATACCTTATTTTTTTTTTTATTAAACATCCATACTCGGTTACTTTTAAGTAGGCCATTATATTTAGTTATTGCCAACTTACAACTAACTGCTTGTCTAGCTCGCATAGATACTAAGTATGCGAAGCCGGATTCTACAAAACTAACAACAAACACGGCAAAAACGAAACAAGATAATAATATTTATTATAATATTATTATCTTGTTTAGTTTATTATATAATGACTAGAAAATGTCTATACTTAACTGATTTTTTTAGTCTTTTTCTAATACATATCATTATTTTGTTGATCGCTCTGGCATTAATATTGATTTCTCTGGTCTCGTAATTTTCACAACCTAATATTTCAAAAACTGGTTGAGATAATTAGGGGCTAATATGAAAAAAGGCATATTTAGCCAAATCCTTTTCGAATACAGATTAGCAAAAATATTAATATATAAAAAGCACCAGAGTGATCAACCAAATACGTTGATTTTGAAGATTGAGCCATTAATAAGGTACCATTACCATTTAATAAGTAGTTTGGTACGTTCAAACATTTAATTTGTTATCCAAATCCGCGTTTCTGGACCCACTGGCGTCTGATGATGAAGCGTTCAACTTCGCTGTGTAGTCGATGAAAAAGTAAAAGGCCCATAGTATTAGTTTAGCTTAGTAATATTTTTTGGTTGTCTGGAAGAGATCGCTGCCCGCAATAAGACCACCATCTATAGGACTACGTATGTTATGTATGACATTGTTTTTTTTTTCAAACTGTATCCTCAATAAAGTGATTTTTATTTTTAATGAAATAAACACCCGACAGAGACATACGTAGTTCAAATGAGGCATACAACATCAGCCGTACTATTTGCGATAATTATATTCAAAGAAAGGGACTCCTTATAATTTGAACATAAGGACCATAGTTACCTGTAAAATATTTTGATTTTTTCTGTTTCAACGGCTTCACCACAAAATCGTAATACGAGTGGCGCACTAAATTTCCGGAATGAATAAGAAAAAATACTAAAAATGGTCGAAAATGAATTTATTTGTGCTCAAAATATTTTCCGTTAGCGTTTAATGCACTTTTTCATACGAATAAACCAATTTTGAAAACATTTATGCCACTTCTCCGTGGTAACCTCGGAAACATGTTTTCATTTTTGGAAACAGATTGAAGTCACAAGGTGCAAGATCTGGACTGAATTTTGGGGTCGTAGCTCATCAGCGTAGTTCCAAGTTTCGTCACCTGTTACATGTCCCATACCTAATTTGACGCCCCTTCGTTGAATCTGGTAAGCATCGCCTTTATCCAAGTGAAGCGGTCCGTTTTTTGAGCCTCAGTCAAATTTGTGAGGGATCGCGAGCACAGCTTTTTTACACCGAAATGTTTGTGTAGGATTGATAGTATCTGATTTACCCTATGCCTAAGGATGAATCTCATGGTGGGTCACATGTTTCGATCTTACGACACACAGCGTCGACGTTTTGTTGTTCACTGCGGTGGACGGGCAGCCTTCACGAAATTCGTCACTGAGAAAGACATGACCGTGCTTGAATTCTGCTCCGGTTCCAGCGGGGCAGAGGGTGCGAAGAATCTCCAGAATTCCCAGCTGCCAAACTACCATGACCATGGCTACGTTTAATGGAAGGAGTTAAGCACCGACGATCGGTTTTGTGATATGTTAGAAGAATTAAATCAAATCAAGTGGGACATTGTTGGTCTGTCAAAGGTAAGACGAAAAGGAACAAATGAAACTGGCTTGTGGCTATTTCATTTACTACCGAGGAGGGCACGAGAATTATCCATGCGCTCAAACAACTGATGGAGAGGTGCCAACAGTACAACCGGCCCATGTGCATGGCATTTGTCGACTATGAAAAAGTTTTTGACAGTGTCGAGCACTGGGCTGTGTTGCATCGTTGTAACGTAGACAAGTGTTATTGTCGACTCTCTTCAAGTGCGTATGCATAGGCTTTCTGACTTCGTCCTCATCCAACGAGGTGTCCGACAAGGAGACACCACCTCACCTAAAGTATTCACCAGTGTGCTCGAGGACATCATGAAAACACTAGACTGGGATGAAATTGGTATTAACATCGACGCCCGCAGCTCATCACCTCTGCTTTGCCGACGATTTAATCCTTCTGGCTAGGGACGTTGCTACAAAGAATGCTCGAAGACCTGCATTAAGCTTCACTGAGGAAGGGCCTTAGGATGATCTAAACAAAGGTTATGACAAATCTTTTTAACATTATAACAGCTACCGTGTATCCTATGTACCGTGTGCCGTAGGTACCTTAAGTAATATATATTATTATTATTTTTAAAATATCATATAAACAAATATTTTCATTTGATTATACCAAACTACCTACAAGTAGGCTGAAGATAATATCGACTAGGTAAGTAATACCGCTTATACGGTAATTCGTCATCATTATTAAATCTATCAGGACTGTGAACACGGCCATTACTAATTTATCAGATATGAAAAGTCAATAAGAACAAACCTATACAAAACATAACAATTTAAAATAATCAGACTCAACCCGATACCAATCATTTTTGTCAGAGTCAGGCTAGGAAAAGGTCTAAACTTACTTAGACATAATTATTTTATTTAGCAATGACGCCTTTTATAATTTTAGCTCTAGTGATTTTAATGGTGAACATAGTGTTCCTCGCTTTGGCCATATTGCATTCATTGATCGCAAAGGACGGCAAGGTTAGTTTATTTTGTTATATTTAGTTTTTGTTAAATCGAAGACAGTGTGTTAAGATATGCAATGAGTCCACAGCTCCCAATCAATTTTGGTGTACCCCAAGGCAGTGTTTTGGGCCCGACTTCGTTCGTTTTATATATAAATGATATCCTGCATCTACCATTAGATAACGCTGAAGTGATAGCATATGCTAACGACACTGCAATTTTGTTTCATGGTGATAGCTGCGACAGAGTTTATGCATTCGCACAAAAGGGCCTGTCAGCTGTAGGAAATGCCCTTGATAATAATCTACTTACCTTAAACATTAATAAAACCAAACACCTCGCCTTCTCTAAGACCTCAGTCACAAATGCCCCGCCCTCCCTTACTCTTAGGTTGCATTCTTGCCGTACAAATAATTCCTCCCACTCCTGCTGCTCCTGTAGTTCTATCGACCGAACCCCTACAATAAAGTACCTAGGCATAACCTTAGATGAAAATCTCTCATACAAGCATCATCTCGCAACCCTGTCTGGTCGTGTTAGAAAACTGATTTACATAATAAAATGTCTTCGCGAATGCAGTCCACCCGATATCCTGAGAATGGTATACATTTTTCTGTGTCAATCCGTAATCCAGTATTGCATCTCTGTTCGGGGGAGCGCTGGAAAGAGCTATTTTATTCAGTTGGAGAGAGCACTGCGGGCACTCATCAAAGTCTCTTTGGGGAAGCCTTTCCGTTTTCCCACGTATACCCTGTACCAGGAATTTAGGGTGCTTCGCGGCCGGCAGCTCTTTGTCCTTACTGCAGGTATTAAAATACACCGAAGTATTAGGTCTCGCCCTGACTACGATGACATAATAAA
Source organism: Perizoma affinitatum (assembly GCA_961405105.1). NCBI lineage: Eukaryota > Metazoa > Arthropoda > Insecta > Lepidoptera > Geometridae > Perizoma > Perizoma affinitatum. The sequence continues at coordinate 7,392,413 of OY560199.1, forward strand.
CAGACGTGCCTACAGAATCCCTTTGCCTTGCACTCAATCTTTAATGGCCAGACTTAGTCCTGCTTTCTCACTCTCTCACACCTAAAGCATATTGTGCAACAACTTTTTATGATGTGTAAAAAAATCATAAAAAGCTGAAAAAAATCATAAGGCTGTTGAGCTTATCATACGACGAAACAGAAGATCTCATTTAAATCACTCCCACTCACACCCCTCACACTCCACTCTCTTATACATCACGCTCCTCACCCCTTTCCAATGCGTCACATTATGTCCAAATTTATCTGTATTATTTATCTATATAACAATCAATTCAAAATCACGAGCAATACGTGTTATCTTTCTGTAAGTACTCTCTTGATACCCAAGATACAAGCTCACGCTTAGTTTGGGTCTCCTTAGGGTTTCCACTGAGTAGGTGGAATCCCTAACGAGATATATCCTACGTGAATATTCTGTGTGCATTGTTAATCTGTAACTGTACACTTTTTTGGTAATAAACAATTTTTTTTTAAAATATTATTTTAAAAAATATTCCTGCTGCATTGAGAAATATATAAGTAAATTCTGTAATTACACTAATATCACTAATATTAATGGTAAAATAAAGGATGCGTAAAAAGTTTCATTCCTATTTTTATATGAATTACATATTAAGTATATGAATGTATATTCATGTTTCCATGGCGTTAATATAATAACGGCTACTTTAATATAATAATGAGAGTTAAATTTTCGCCATTTGACCTAGGAACCCTAAAATGGTTGATATAACATCAGCACCATTACCATCAGTCCACTGATATGTGTCATTTCAAATTCAACAATAGAAAACCCAAACACTGTTTAAAAATCTATATAAGTAAGCAGTTATTTTGACCCACGACTTATTGAACCCGTATATGCGCTTGCCAAAAGAAGTTGTTTGTTTGTCTGTTACCGATTTATATCCGAAGCGGCTTATCGGATTGTAGGTAATGCGGTTTTTTGCAATCGATTTGTTTGTCTTCAAGAATGGTTCGTAGATAAGTTATAAATCACAAGGGGCCGCACAATAAATGATGAAGTAAACGTCGAGTGTTTTCAAAATTAATTAAAATTTACTTGTTCTAGAGCGTGTCTCCAAGATTTTCGACTCCGTCGACTGTGTTCGACCGTCGGAACAACCCCCGTGCAAGTCTCCAGCCTCAAGTTACGCTGTTCGAACTCATCCGCGTCAGCGCAGGCAGCCCTGCATACGACAGGCAAATCACACAAGGACGACAAACCGCAAGAGCTTTATGAAGGACTCTGGATGAGAAATTTATAAGAAAAGTACCTATGCAGAGGCAGCTCAAATCGTCTAGTAATCAGTTTCCATTGTGATAAACTACCTACTGAGGAAGTAACAACGCCTTGCAATGGATGACGCTATGACAACGTTTTAGTAGAATTTGACGTAGGTACGTGTAAAACATGGGCAGAACGAAATGTTTTTTTCAATTATCAAATTGTGTTGATGCCCACCCATTTTGTAATCATACAAAATGACTTTTGTATGACACTAAAATGCCTTTTTAGTGTTTCTAGTGTACACACCCACACGTCAGTAATAAAGGCTATCGTTATTATTATACTAAGGTGGTAACACAGATATTTCTATAGGATTCTATTTGTTTTAGTTTTAAACCTGGTCGTCTGCGTGTAAAAATAACTTTGAGACATTAAGCGATTAAGAAGTTTAGTGTTAGTAAGTTCAAACTTTATAATGGCTATTTGGATTTTAAATATATAAAAACAAAGACTGCATTTTTAAAATTTTCTGCTCATTGCAATCTTTTATGTATTTCAGCGCTCCGTAGTGACTTTAGGCGATAAAAAATATTATGATAAGAACCATTCCGATTAAATCTATAGTCAGGTGATGCTGGCCAAGGCCAACTGCGACTCTGAAGCATTAACGTTCAATCAGAAAATGAATCCGATTAAACTAGTCTTCAAATAAAAATATAACGAATAAAATAATAGAAGAATAAAATAAATAAATCTGTGTCGAGACACGCTTTGTTAATTTGGAAATCAGTATTTGTCATTTGTAGTTTTTTATCGAAAGCTACTCTTTTCACTGAGTTTCATACTTCTAGATCTCAAGGGTAAAAAGTTAGAGGGTTCCTATAACGTTTTTACAAGTTTCATTCCTATTTTTATATGAATTACTCATATAAGTATTGTAGGTATATTTCGTGTTATCTTGATTACGTTTTAAAATGAGATAAGACGGATATGATAAATCTATAAGGGTTCTCAGCATTTGGCTTCCGGACCCATTTTCCTAAAAATGGATTAAAATCAGACGTCAGGGTCGAGTGTAACAGAGGCAGATAGCTCCCGTCCTATTGCAACTATCATTCAAATAAGTAGTTTGTAAATATATTTTACACTTTTATTTTACGTGTCTAATGAAGCGTTAGGTAATATAGTATCAATGATTAATAGACAGAGGACCAACATTCGCAATCGTACCATTCAAATAAGTACTGTAGTATGTATAAAATGTTTATTGTACATATCTCAGCCGTCTTAGGATACCAGAAGTCAACTGCCGGCCAAAAGGAAGCTAGAACGACGAGACGGCCGTTTAACCGTTGGAAATCGGGAAAATAGGTATGAAATCGATAGGTTCTAAAAATAAGCGTAGGTAAGTAGGTACTATTATGCATTATGTGGCATAGGTGCGAGTTATAACATTTTGAGTAGAAGAACAGAACAGCCATATAATGGCTTTAGCTAGGTTACTGAATACAAATACTGGAAACTGATAAAATTGGCCTAAATATTGAATCAAGGTTGACAAAGTTATTTCAGAATATTAATTTGGTTTAGGTATCCCGCTACCTACTCATACTGAATGATATTTAACCACAGCAAACATCTGCGCATATACTATGTTTGTACTTAAGTCGAAAAAAAAACCAAACACGCTCACGTCTTTCCCATTAGGAAATCCTCAGATACATACTCAGTGAGTAGATTTTTGAGGATACCAAGTAGGGGGTAATCTGTGGCACGTCCACACATTACATTTGGTACATGCCGCGTTTTGCAAGTTAGCATTCCACGTGACAGGTTGCTAGCCCATCGCTGCTTATTGGAACGCTGCTTGTTGCCACATGCCTTAAATTTTTTGATACGCCGTTTTCCTCATGATGTTTTCCTTCTCCGTTTTGAGCATGTGTTACAGTGCACATACATTTTTCGAGTGGAAAAATCCATTGGTGCTCGACCGGGTTCGAACCCACGACCTCCGGATCAGAAGTCTGGGTATCGCCCACTAGGCCAACACGGCTTTTTGAGTCGATAAGTATAAACTACTGTACTTTAATATTAAAATATTAAAATGCGAAATATTGATGTTTGTTTTAATATACTTAATTCGCAACGGTTGAACTTGGATGATAGATTGATATCATTAATTAGGTAGAATAACACGTTAGCCTACTTTTCATTGGAATACTCCGCAAGCGAACCCGATGCAGGAAGCTAGCGTACCTACTATTATTTTGTTGAATACCTATTTTGTTTTTTAAATCTAAGAGTACCTACAGTACGTTTACAGAAATCACGTGTAGAACTGTTCATAATTGATTCAATTATCAGGGTTTTAATGGCCGGACACACTACATTCTCCCATTCTTTATAACGACCTACGGTAGTGTAAATACTTAAACAATAACGGGTACTACAATAGTCGAAGGCATGTGCCGTCAGTTTATGTTCTAATAAGCGGGGATAGGCTTGCAACCTGTCACGTGGAATGTTTACTACTTGTAACCGCGAGCATGGTCTAATGTAAAGTTTGGACGTGCCTCTGAATACCTCCTATTTGGTATCTTTAAAGGTCTACTCACTGAGTGTGTATCTGCCGATGTCATGGGGAATACAGTTGTGAGCGCGTATTTTTGTTTGTTATTTTGCCCACAAAAAATGCTAAGGCTAATCGTGATTCCATATGATGATGATATTTTTCGAGTTTTACGGGAAAAGTAGCAATCCAGGAATAAAACTTTTATGGGACCACTTAGGGATCATCATCTATACAATAACAAAATAATCATGAAAATCCGTAACAATTGGCGAAGAAATCAAGTAAAAAGCTTTAAAAAAAACGCATTGAGAACCTTATTTTTTCGAAGTCGGTTATAAGAGTTCACGTCGTCCGATAGACGGTCATGCAGTCGGACCGTGCGTTCACAGGACTGTTTTCTCTGAACTTGTATATTACCGATTAATAATAACTATCAATGAGTAGATAATCATTATTTATATTCACTAACATGCCCGTGTAAGCTAAGGAAGAAAAAATAAATATTCACTTGATACCTGCAAGAACAAAACGCGGACAATAGGCGAATGTCATTACGAGGCCTCGACTCGACTCGGACGCCTCGTACAATCGAAACTAGCCATGCGAAAGGCTAATTTGAGCAACCAACAAATAGACAGGGCAACTGAATATGAACTACTTCAAACAAGTGATTTAGAAACTATGTAATAGTTTCTAGTCTGAGTATGAAAATTAATTATATCACTCTGGCTCTTCCACGCCAATTCCAATCAATTTATATATTATTATTTACATAGGTAGATATTATTATCAAATCATTACAATAAAAGATTACCTACTTACCTACATTATACAATATAATAAAATCACAAAAAAACCAATGTCAGATAATAAATTAAAAACAATAGAATTTATTAATCATGGCGTCGTCATTAATTTTGTGAACCCTACTTTACAAAATATTATGTGGTACCATGGTACTCGTAGTTCCTGATACCAACGATACAGGGCATCCTAGAGTAACTATATCCATAGGTGATTCTTGTAATATCTGCTTTAAAAAAATGCTAACCTAAAAAATTACAACTGTCTACTTTAATTAATTACAGTTTTGTTGTTTAATGTTTAATTTGTACCTACTTACTATATATACGGGATTAGTAAAGATGACCCTCTTTAGTCCACTACCAAGCAAAACTATCTAAAGCTTAGTTTAAAACCGGTCTAACCTGAGAAAAAGCGAATGACGCGACGCCTCTATATATTTATTGGTCACAGCTCGAAGTTGACTTCGATAAAAAACATCAACAAAAGGCACGTTGTGAAACTTGTAAGTAGACGTTCTCGTGCAGTTTTGGTTAAACTCCGACGGCGAGTGGTGTCATTTTCATGAAATTGTAAACAAGCTACCAATATCAAACATCACTATGAGCCACGCGTTTATTATAGTAGTCACTGTGGCAATCACTATGAAGTTATTATTTTTAAGTTTCTCGTTGTATTACACGGTGAAATCACGAGAAAAGAAGGTAAGTGAATGCGCTGGAGTATCTTGTTTTGTTACTAAAATTCGCATTCTCAAAGACCATTCAGAGGCGTTCGTCTTTGTGATAGAGAATAAAAGAAACTAAAAATGAAATGATAAGTTGATTTACCTACTTAAGATATCGTTCGATACCTAGGTATACAATCTAATCAATGAAAAATGGTAACTGAAAATGATCTATGATTTGTTGGCAAATAATTTTATTAAATAATTAAATACATGTAGGTACCTACATGTATCTACCTAGATACATATACCTAGGCTACTTTTAGGGTTCCGAAAAAATAGCAAAAGTGAACCCTGTCGTGAGATACCTCTGTCTGTCTGTCCGTCCGTGTGTCACACATATTTTTTTTATTGTATTGAGATTATTTTGAGATACAATTTGGTAAGTAGGTATATTATACAGAACAGATTAAAACAGACATGAGGAAATAAAATATTTTTGCATGTAAAGTGGAAGACGCACTTTACCGTAAGAATGAAACCCCTCAGGGTCGGCTACCTCTTGTGTTACAATCGTCTATAGGTTACGGTAACCGCTTACCAAGAGGTCCCGTCTATGCTTATTTGCCACTTTAGTTGTCTAAAAAAAGGTACCTACTATACGCTTGTTCTGGGTATACCTAAATTGTTACATAGTAGTCTAAATAGAGTCTGATTCAAACCTTAGTACCTAGGATGGACTAAAAAGAAGATTACACTTATTAAAAATAAATAAACACCCAACAGACACATACATACAATTATTCCTGACCTAACACTATGATTCTTCTAGTACCATGATACCAGAACACCCGAACATGCGAACATTTGCTCCGCCGCGGAAATCGAACCCGCACCTCTTACGCACCTGGCTAACCGCGCCGAGGTCGTCACTTACGAGTAGGTACATTGTACAATATCGCTGCGACGTTAATAAACAAATCGTCATAACTTCACGCCTATTGTTTTGTCTGTACCAATATTTGCTGCTTGCAGACACTTTGTTTTAAAATTCTTAGTAAACGAACCCAACTTTAGTAAAACAACCTACCTTTAGGCAGGTTCGTACTGTTGCAGAGATAGCTTGAGGTATGGGAACTGAAGAACTGGATGAATAAAATATGGCTGGCACATGAATTTGCAGAAACTATAGTGTCATCATAAAAAAAGTTAAGAATACACTCTCCAACACGTACAAAAGTATTTTGCAACGTTTGTTTGTTACACAGTTGTTTTGACATAAATATCGAACCATTCTCTTTCAATAGCACAAACAAAGATTGTGCTACGTGCACTGCAGTAAACAAATGGAATTCCGCTATTTTTAGTATCAACGCAGAAAATTAGAGCCCATTTTCGTATTTAGATATAATAAGCCTGAGTGCCCCCAGCCGTTTTTGAGTTATTCTAGAAATTACACATTTTCGTTATTTAATTTCTACCTGAAATAGGGTTGCCACCTTTTAAAAAAAAAAGTTGTTGCTTCTTTTTTTAATTATTTTTTCTTCTTGTTAGCGGGCCGCTTTTATTTGACGACTTCTGTAGCGCAGTGGGCGAAGGCCCGCCTGAGACGCAGATGATTGCGGGTTCGATTCCCGCCACGGGACAAATGTTTGCATCTGCAAATATTTGTCTCGGGATCTGGGTGTTTTCTATGTATAATATGTATGTATTTACAAAAACATATAAGTAAGTAGTATATCAGTCATGTTGTACCCAAGCTCAGGTTACTTTGGGGCAAGATGATGATATGTGAAAAATGATTTATTTATTACTATTATTATTATTTATACCGCGTCATTTTTAGGGTTCCGTACCTCAAAAGGAAAAAAATGCGGGGAATGCGGGGTGAAAGTTTCTAAGGAAGTATGGGTTCTTTTAATAAAATACTACTCCATGCCAAGCCGCAAGCAAAAGGTAGTGCTTTCCGTTTACCTTTCCGTTTACCTAGAATCATGAAATTTGGCAAGAAGTAAGGTCTAACAGCACGAGTAGAGGAAACAATTTAAAAATCATTATTTTTTACAAACTTACACTATCATATGGTCGATAATTTTTTTAACTATTGTATTTGAATCCGACTTATCTTTTTGTTAGAGCAATGTTTGGTGCTTTCATAGTTTGTGAACTTGTACGGAACCCTGGGTGCGCGAGTCAGACTTGAATTTGTCCGGTTTCATTATAATTATTTAAAAACATGTCCATGATGAGCTAAATTTGCTTTTATCTACAGAGCTTTTATTAAATCTACAGACTTTAAACCATTTGATATAATGACATCATTGTTTTGTGCTATGGATCTGACTGAGTGAATGGACCGATTGTCGCGTGTTATCAAAAATCGGGACAAAATTCATAGGTGGTACAATACTTCTCATCGAAATCGGGACTGTCTCGGCAAAATCGGGACGGGTAACAACCCTGACCTGAAGGAATATAACTAAATTCTACTTCTAATAATAAAGTTAAAGAGTTTGTTATCGCTTATATCTGGTTTTTACCTGTTGGTTTTGAAAAAAAAACTTTTGCATATGATAACCCAATTCTTGAAAGTTATAGGCTATTTAATATCATGCGACAAAAGATGCGACGCGGTGGGTATAGGGACAGAGAGCGGCCATGATACAGCTAAGTAGTATTCAATAACTACGATTTCCTGATGAATGACGGACACGGCGTAGTACATTCTTATGAGGGCGCTGGCAGGGCCATGGGCGTTTATCGTAAGCAGAATTAAACTAAGAGAATCATCATCATCAACAGCCTGTAGAAGTCCACGGCTGAACATAGACCGCCAGAGTGCAATGACGAACGATTTTGGACCAACTCCATCTACCGACTTCCCGCAAACTCTTAGATTTAATCAGTTCATCGGGTTGGAAAACTGCTATGTCCGGTTCGTGGTAGCCATTCGCAAACTTTTCTTCCCCAGCGGTTTCCTGTGAGCTATATGGACTGTACATTGCTATTTCAGGGAATCATAAAGTTGACAAACAAAAATACGAACCGAGCTAGAGATGGGTCAGAGGGCTCTTATTAACAAACTAAAGTGGATACAACTACTTAAGTCGGTAAATTGTGCAATTTTATGTCATCAAACTATTTTTTGCTGAATATAAGTACTTCCTATTTAGAAGTTTTCAAGGTCCTCCGTAACTGGGCACGCTACGCATACATTTTAGGTACTCGTAGTTATAGGTAGGCACCTACATACCCCGTAAACTATTAAAATTTCGTTGACGATCGTCAACGTCTGATTACAGCCGAATTGAAGTGATCACAACTATTAGCACAGGAACTCGAATTCGATGAATGAATCAACATTTTTGGCATAGAAATCTAGACGATTCAGTCACCTACGCGATAGGAAACAAATCCACGTTTGTTCTATTGGGTCAGAATTCAGAGGTATCCCGAGCGAATCTACCGAACTGAACGACAAAATTCCCGCCACTTATGAGATATTTTATTATTAGTTCTGTGACCTAGGTAATCTTCTAGCAGATTCTCCTTTCTCCCTATTAGATATAACTTTTAAACTGAAACAGGACATTGGTTTTTGTTGCAGGCCACTGATCAGTCAGATAATAGCAAGCAGAATGCCAAGACTTTCCTGATATCCTGGAAGCAGCTACCGCGCATGTTCCTGCCTCGCTCGCTTTACTGCCCAGAGGCTAACAACAAGAGTTACCTGCATTAATAAATAGTCCTACAGTCTTAGTATGAGCTCCAAGATAACGGTTTACCCTACGAAGAAAGAGCAAAAACTATACTAAAGTAGGGCCACTTTAATAGCTCACATTTTACACTTCACATGTAGCGGAGGCCAAACAATATTATTATTTTTCTCAAAATTAGAACGGCACATTTGGACAACTTTTTTTAGTTACTTAATATAAATAATATATATTTTAATAATTAAAAAGAAGTTTGCACGATTTACTTTGACTAATAAACCTTACTAAACAATAAACATTTTTTATGCTAATTAAACTGAACGCAGTCACAAGGTTACGTCAGTATACCCGTTTCACTAAGGATATTACCCAAAAAATCGAACGATTTTGTTCGATTTTTCGTCGAGTTGACAAGTTGAATACAAAGACAACGCTACCGAGCTTATTTGGGCACCAATTAAAGGTTATGATGATTTACAAATAATTGGTGTAACACCAATTTTTAAAAACTCCTAAATTCAAGTCGGGACAGCACTTGTAATTATTTACTTATAATATCTATAACTTTTTTCTGTCCTTCCTATGCCCAACTCTTTGTGGACACTTCATCATAAATATGACACTTCATGTCTGCCACAGAGAAAAACTAGATAATATTTTTCACAAAGTAATGGTTTTTAATCGCAGTTCTATTTTTAATAACAATTGCAGGCTTATTTTCTGGGGGTAAATCGTCATTGTCTGGTTTGAAAATTGAAATAGATTTTTGGCTTTAGATATAAAAAAAACTGTCAAAAAGGCACTAAAAGAAGACTGGAAAATAGTCGTCGAGAAAGCAAAGAAAATCTTACATGATTTCGAACGTGATGTGAGAATAGACAATATTGTTGAAAATTAATTCATAATATCTCTGAGTGCAGACAGCAGCAATAACGATCACACCACTTGTTATCATTTGGATAGGATAGGAAAATAAAATAAAAAGTAGGTAAATAGGATAGGAACTATTTACCTACTTTTTATTTTATTTCCTTGTAATTAATTACTATACCTAGTATATAATAATGGTACCTACAAAGATTCTAATGGAACTCAATTAACATTACAGTAGGTACATACAGCAAGAAGTGCTTATTAAAGAATTGATGTTCCTTTTTTTTACAATCAATAACTACATTTAATTCACAGAAAACCATATCGATTCATTCAATTTAATCAATAATTTTAAGCAGGTCAGCTCACTATGCAGCTAAGAGTTTATCTTTTCCATCGAACGAATTCAAATCTCATTCATAGACATAATTATAGGAACGGAACAAAAAAGAGCAGATCGGAACTGAAACAATATTTTTTTTGTGTAAGTATTTATAGAAATTATATTAAGATTTTATTAATTTTACCAGTTTGAATGAAAATAAAACTTAAGTACCTACGTCAGTAAAAAACACAAAACTAATCAACAGAAATTTCAAAAACGATGTAAAATTAACCCTTCAATCATCGCAATAAAAATGTGATTGTGTTATGACATTACGGGGATTTTTTGTCGAGTGTTTGTGCACATTCAGTATTTGGTGTTAAGTACCCCCTCTAGCTGTTAAAACTGCCTGCAATCTTCTCGGCATGCTCTTGATTAAGTTATCAATGAAATCTTGTGGTATTCGATTCCACTCTTCTTCCAGTGCCCTTTTGAGATCTCCTGTCTTTGTTGGTGTTGGATCCAACAAACACAGGATTTTTTATTTGTTTTCCAAGTTTGTCCCTAACATTTTCGAAGTCGAGCGAGCGTGCTGGCCACGGCAAAACGTCAATTTCGATCTCTGGAAGATACCCCCAAACTATCGCTGCAATGTAGGGCCGCGCATTGTCCTACATTAATTGAAAATTATCTCCAATGTATAGGGCAAAGGACATGATGCGCAACTCCGTGCGTGCCCCTATGCAAATACCGCCCCATACCATTACTGACTCTCCAAACTTTAACGCTTCTAACATCTGGGTTAAGACAAAACTTAGACTCGTCAGTTAACAATATTTTTCCCCAGTCATCATCATTCCAGTTTTGGTATAAGCGATCTAAGTTAGCCCGAGCTACTCGATGATTCGTGGTAAGGGTCCTCAAGTAAGTCTTTGTTCCAGCTTCTTCTTACGGTTTCAGTGCTAACTCTCACCTACCAAACGTGGTGGAGCACTTTGACTTCTTAAGAAGTCAAAGTGCGATTTCTCAGAATACTGCTCACCATAAATCGATCGTCTGTCGCTGAAGTGACTCTCTTGCGACCTTGTCCTGCACTTCTCGTGTACTCTCCAGTCTGCCGATAACGTCTAACAATTCCAAAGATGACGGATTTGGAAACTCGCAATGTCTAAGCCACTTCATATAACTGTGACAATTTCCGATTAAAATAACAGCTTTGGAAACCTGAGCTACGCTACGATCCGGCATTGTCCCTACAGGTATTCATTGATGTGTAAGCACCATTATTGCTAAACGTTTTTGTGAAAAAAAAATCAACGTGAAAATATATTTATTTTTTCCGATTTATACCTTATGGCTATTTATTTATTTACATAATAATTGATTACCTACATAAAAATCAACAATTGTATAATTATACCTAAAATCTCACTAAGCTAGTAGTCAAATCTAGAAATGCGTAATTCGGACCTAGTACTCTAGGTCTTTTACAGATAAAAAGTTCATTTCTCTTGTGAATTGCGACCAGCTCACAGTTTTCTTCTCAATATCTAGTTTCAAGTTCGCATTCCTATAGTGAAGCGCCTTATTGACCACTAGCCGGTTAAATTCATGTACGTGAGGATGGTTTGTGTACTCCTCAATGTCCATCCACTTGCAATCTTTTACTTCTCTCTCAGAGATGGTAATATTTTCCGTCAGAGCCTTCAGCATGAGAAGCACGTAAATATCAGAGTTGCCGAACATCATTTTGTGCGAGTGTCTAAATGTGATGAGTGACAGAAATGCAGCGTCCACGCCCGTTTCTTCCTTGACCTCTCTCACAGCAGCGTCGATTATATCTTCTCCTGAAATCGATAGGTAAGTGTCAAAGATAAATTAGCTAGTGTCTATTATTATAACTGTATTCATTCTGTGACCTAGGTACGGTAAGTTACACCTCAGAGGTTTGAAGATTAAATTTTTAATAAGTGGGATAATTATATTAAGATTATTTTATTTTTGCCTCAAAAAAAATAAAAAATATACGTTTACGAAAAATATTGTAAACCCCAGAGAGGTAGCCTCTCTAGTTGGTGAGGCTGGACTGTACTTAATGTATCTTATTGCTATTAGATTAATGTGACGTGCGCTGCTAGCTAACTACGGTATGCTAGCGCCATCTCTTATCAAATGGACGCACTACTCGTTCTACCGCCATCTAGTATCGCGTAGAAAGATCTAGCACGCACGTAGCGGACGCCCCGCCCCTTTATGGAACCTACTAGAACGGTCATTAACCGCGTTAGTAAGAGATAGCAAATGCGTTAGAAGGGGATAGTGCGCGCTTAGAAAGGACGGGATTGTACGAGATCTTTCTGGAAGGATCGAGGTATCGTCTTAGGGGGATTTATAAGCGCGGTGAGCGGCCCGTAGCGACAGTTCCGATCGAGATTTGGAAGTGAATTGATCAAAGTGATAAAGAAGCGATACCCAGTGATTAGTAAAGTGACTGTTTGTGTTATAGTGTTGTACCTAGTAATTCAGTGTTTTAGTGTTTTTGTTAAGTGGTGTAATTCTGTTGGGCTGTTAGTGTCAAAGTTAATTTTATAGTGTAACCTGACTAATACAGTGTTCTTTTGGTGTTCAAGTGGACTTCATTATTTTATCCCGTACCCTAGCTCGTAACAATTTGGTGTCAGAAGTGGGATAAAATAATGCCGATTCTACCAAAGGACGACAGTATGGAGGGTGTCAGGACGAGACATCAACGACAGCAAGAAGTCGATGGAAGGCGTTTCGGAGGTTCCCCATCACAAGAACCTGGGCGGGTACCTCAGCCGGAGATGGAGTCAGCTGCTGGATCATCTGCAGAATCATCGACTGTGGCCCGATCTCCTGCTTCGTTTGATTTTGCTGCCTTAATGACTATGATGGAAAATCAGGCACGTCGGCAGGAGGAGCAACTCCGTCAGCTGGAAGCAGACCAGGCTCGTCGACAGGAGGAACAAGCTCACCTTCTGAAGGAACTACACGTGACTATTGGAAAAGACCTCAAAGAAGTGAAGGAGCAGGTGAAGCACCACGAGAATCGTATCTCAGAGGCCGAAACTCAGATCGCCGACGTGAAGAAAGCTCTGGGTGTACTAAAATCTGGCGAAGGCAACGTGGCTCCCGTAGTAACTTCTACATCGGTTCGAGGTTTTAAGGTCCCACCCTTCGATGGAAGTTCTTCGTGGTCAGCGTACAAGATCCAGCTTGATGCTGTTGTTGAAGCAAATGGATGGACCAAGAAGCAAGCCATGACTGCACTTACACTAGGCCTTCGTGACCAGGCGCTCACCATCTTAGAAGCCCTGGGGAAGGAAGTCAGCTACGAGCAACTGCTGGAAGCTTTGGAGTCCCGATATGGCGACGCACACCTGGAGCACGTGTTCCGTGCTCAGCTAAAGGACAGGAGCCAACGGAGCACCGAGAACCTACAACAGTGGGCTTTGGAAATTGAAAAGCTGGTTCGGAAGGCGTATCAATCTTCACCTGCGCTCATTGATGGAATCTTGATCCAGGCGTTCGTCGATGGAATACGTGACCTGGAAGTACGAGCTACTGTGAGGCTTGGGCACCACGAGTCTCTGAAGAACGCCTTGGCCCATGCTTTGGAGGTAGAGGCCGTACGTCAGGACCATCGAGCGCACCGCGTCAGGGAAGTGGTGGCATCTCCTTCCAGTGACAGATTCAGCCGCCCTAAATTTAGTCCTCGATGCTACGAGTGTGGAGAAAAAGGTCACCTGAGGTCTAGCTGCCCAAAACGCACTTCGAGAGGGGAAGATCGGCCTCAAGGAGAACAGGGGGCTAGCGCCTCCGTCCAACAAGCAGCAGGGAAACGAGTAAACGACAGGACTACGGGACGGGTGCTGGCTGGTAGTGAAAAAGTCCCAAGAATTTCGATCTCACAAGCACACGACGGGAACAGCCTGATTATCAATGGCCAAATCAATGGAACACCCTGCAAGATCACATTGGATACTGGTGCTTCTCGTACAGTGGTCAGTTCCCAACTTGCAAATCGCTTACTTGGGAACTTCTTCCGTAACAGTGACCGAGTCCAACTCTTAACAGCAACCGGTCAGCACATATCCGTCCGAGGCGAGAAGCGGGTAGAGGTGAAGCTGGGTGAAAGGATTTTCCTGCATAACGTCATCGTGGCCGACGTGGTTGACGACTGTATCCTGGGTTTGGATTTCTTGCGAGAGCACCGCTGCAAGATCGACGTGAATCAAGGAGTGTTAAAATGTGGAACGGAGGAAATTTTTATGGAAGGTGGATCACCAGGGAATATTTACTGTCTACAGAAAACTGTTCTGCCTCCAAGGTCGGAAACCATTGTACCAGTAAGATTGTCACACACTGCGGGAAATAATCGATGTGTACTGATAGAGAGATTGAATACCGTCCAACCATGGATTATGTCACGAACTCTAGTGAAGGCTACGAGTACCTCAGCAGTGCGAATATTGAACTTGAGTAGTGAAGAAAACCTCATCGAAAAAGGGACGTTAATGGGAACCTGTGAGGAAGTAGCTTGCTTGCGAAGGTGTCAAGAATTGCCCAGTGGCCAAAACCTAAAGAACAAATATGATGTGTCATCGTTTCTGGAAGTTTGTCGCAAGGATCTTTCTGAACAAGAAGTTGCAATGGCTAAAAAGACGTTACTTCAGTATGCCGATGTATTCTCTTCGAATGATGCTGATATTGGAAAGACTGGACTAGTACAGCATGCGATAAACACTGGTAATGAGCTACCGATCCGCCAGCGACCTAGACGATTACCAGTAGCACGGGAGAAAGAAGTAGAAACCATGATTGAGGGAATGATGAAGGATGGTGTAATAGAACCTTCATCCAGTCCTTGGTGCTCGCCTGTCGTGCTAGTCAAGAAGAAGGACGGAACTATGCGTTTCTGTGTGGATTATCGTCGTCTCAATGAAGTAACGAAGAAAGACAGTTATCCACTACCAAGAATTGATGACACGTTAGATACACTGACAGGAATGAAGTGGTTTACTACTCTGGATTTGAAAAGTGGCTACTGGCAAGTAGAAATAGACCCTAGAGACAAGGAAAAGACTGCATTCTCTACGGGAAAGGGACTTTGGCAATTTCGAGTCATGCCGTTCGGATTATGCAACGCCCCTGCGACTTTTGAGAGGCTAATGGAGCTAGTACTTGTTGGATTGATCGGAGACGCCTGCCTTGTCTACTTGGATGACATCATCATTATTGGAAGAACATTTCAAGAACATCTTCAAAATCTGGAACGCGTGTTGTCAAAGATCCGCGCAGCAAATCTAAAGTTAAGTCCGAAAAAGTGCTCGTTCTTCAGACGGCAAGTAAGCTTCTTGGGTCATGTAGTTTCACGAAACGGTATACAAACTGACCCAGAGAAAATAGACGCTGTCAAGGATTGGCCGATTCCAATGGACAAGACACAAGTCAGAGCATTTTTAGGGTTGTGCTCCTATTACCGACGGTTTGTGAAGAACTTTGCTGATGTAGCTAAGCCTTTGCACAAGCTCACCGAGGAGAAGCGACTATTCTGCTGGGATGAAGACTGCAACCATGCTTTTCAGGAACTAAAGAAGCGTCTGTGTGAGGCACCTATTCTTGGCTTTCCTGACCTAGATAACGAGTTCATCGTGGACACAGATGCAAGTAATACCGGTATTGGTGGTGTATTATCTCAGCGCAAAGGAGATCAAGAAGTGGTGATAGCCTACTTCAGCAAATCTTTATCCAAACCGGAAAGAAATTACTGTGTCACACGAAGGGAACTGCTGGCAGTAGTAAAATCTTTGCAGCATTTCAGCAAATATCTGCTAGGACGTAAATTTCATCTGCGAACTGACCATGCTGCGTTAACATGGCTATTACAGTTCAAGAACCCCGAGGGGCAAGTGGCAAGATGGATAGAACAGCTACAGGAGTTTGATTTTCAAATTGAACATCGCAGTGGAAAATCTCACGGTAACGCGGATGCACTCTCTAGAAGACCTTGCCTGGAAAACTGTAAGCATTGTGTCAAACAGGAGTCCAAAGAAGCAGTACCCATAAGAATGCTGAGAACAGACCTTAGCGAGGAGTGGAAGGAAGCCCTGCAGCAAGCACAGCAGGAGGATAACGATCTCAAGCCAATTGTAGAACGGATCAAAGCTGGTAGCCCCAAACCTAAGTGGAGTGATGTTGCTGGAATGAGCTCAACTACAAAAAGTTATTGGGCACAGTGGGACAGTCTGGTTGTCCATAATGGAGTATTGTGCCGTAAATGGGAAAATGCTCGAGGAGATCATTGTCACCTTCAAATGGTTGTCCCTAGGAACAAAATATCTGACGTTCTGAAGCTCTACCACGAGGGATGTTCGGGTGGTCATATGGGAATAAAAAGGACATTGTTAAAAATCCGCGAACGATTTTACTGGATCCATTGTCGAGATGATGTGGAGGACTGGTGCCGGAAATGTACGAGTTGTGCAGCCGTAAAAGGACCCCACACGCGCAGCAAAGGAGCATTGAAGTTATACAATGTCGGAGCGCCGTGGGAACGTATAGCGCTGGACGTTGCTGGACCGTTTCCTGTTAGTGAAAACGGGAACAAATACTTCTTGGTAGTCATGGATTATTTTACAAAATGGCCGGAAGTTTTCGCAATTCCTAACCAAGAAGCTTCGACGGTAGCGGATAAATTAGTACACGAAGTTTTCTGTCGTTTTGGAGTACCTCTGGAAATTCACAGCGACCAAGGAAGGAATTTTGAGTCCCAGGTATTTCAGGAGACATGTCGTTTAATGGGCACTCATAAGACCAGAACCACCTCCTATCACCCACAATCGGACGGAATGGTAGAAAGGTTTAATCAGACGTTGGAACATTATCTGGCAAAAGTGGTGGAGACCAATCAGAAGGATTGGGACAAGTACATTCAGCCATTTCTGTTGTCATATCGAAGTGCAGTTCACGAGAGCACAAATGTCACCCCTGCCTTTGCGAACTTTGGACGTGAACTGCGATTACCTGCGGACTTGATAACTGGCATTCCACCTGATTCTCCACGCACAATAACAGGTTATGCGAGCGACTTACGAAATAAAATGAACGACGTATATGAAAACATCCGACAATCCAGCCAACAAACGTCTGAAAAGATGAAGACCCGTTATGACAGAAAACTAAACAATTTGGGATTCAACGAAGGTTCACTGGTGTGGTTGCATAATCCAGTGCGGAAAAAAGGAAAGTCTCCCAAATTACAGCCCAAATGGGACGGACCGTACCGTGTTATGACCAGGATTAACGATGTCACTTATCGGATACAGAAGGGTCTGCGAGGAGCCCCTAAGATCGTTCATGTTGACCGTTTGGCGAGGTATTACGGGTCTGACAATGCTCGGGACGAGCATGTCTAAGGAGGGGGCAGTGTGACGTGCGCTGCTAGCTAACTACGGTATGCTAGCGCCATCTCTTATCAAATGGACGCACTACTCGTTCTACCGCCATCTAGTATCGCGTAGAAAGATCTAGCACGCACGTAGCGGACGCCCCGCCCCTTTATGGAACCTACTAGAACGGTCATTAACCGCGTTAGTAAGAGATAGCAAATGCGTTAGAAGGGGATAGTGCGCGCTTAGAAAGGACGGGATTGTACGAGATCTTTCTGGAAGGATCGAGGTATCGTCTTAGGGGGATTTATAAGCGCGGTGAGCGGCCCGTAGCGACAGTTCCGATCGAGATTTGGAAGTGAATTGATCAAAGTGATAAAGAAGCGATACCCAGTGATTAGTAAAGTGACTGTTTGTGTTATAGTGTTGTACCTAGTAATTCAGTGTTTTAGTGTTTTTGTTTAAGTGGTGTAATTCTGTTGGGCTGTTAGTGTCAAAGTTAATTTTATAGTGTAACCTGACTAATACAGTGTTCTTTTGGTGTTCAAGTGGACTTCATTATTTTATCCCGTACCCTAGCTCGTAACATTAATAACTAATTTCAACTTCACACATTGTGCAATCAAACAATTGATCGACGTTCGAATGAATGAGTAACGTTCTGACAAGAACTAAATCGATAAGTACTTTTATTTGGATGGAAAGATTATTTTAGTTTTAATGTTTTACTAGTCTAATAAAAAATGTATCTACTAGCAAGGAATTTTAAGAGACTAAAATTATTTGATTACCGCTGATTTGTTTTGTGTTTGAACATGTTATTTATTTGATGAATCGTATAATTATTTTATTTTATACTTTATTATTTCGCGAATAGTTGAATATTATTTTGTCAATAAAAGGTCCGATAACGACGAAAGTTTCCACATGTTTTGTTTAGGATATCTGTTATCTGATCTAAGACGTATTGCGAATCTAACAGAACTTTTTCAAAATTAATTATAATATCAGATATTTTGTTGTTGTTTTTTACGAGCTGGATTCGTGGATTAAAACTCACTAATTTAATCAATTTTGACACAATTCCCATAATCCTTAAACGAGCAAAGTAGTAAGTAGGTATATTAGTATCAATACTGTAGGTATAGCGGGTAAAAATCCCAGAGCCGAGAAAAGCTTTATAATGATAAAAGTCTTAGTGGTTCAGAAAGTAGGAAGTGTTGCTGGCCGGCCGCCAGCTAGACGAAAACAGTATTTTAGGGGTGTGACTAATTGGTTACCCCAGTGCCCGAGTTAAGCTCAATTATTCTACTAATACATTCATTCGATTTAAGAGCTCTTGTCAGTGCAGAAACAAAACAAACACGATTGTATTCCTAACGATGGGCATCTTCAGATACATACTCAGTGAGTAGATCTTTGAGGGTACTGGTACGACTGCTGCCTCGCATCAGAGGAATGCTTATTTTCTTGCGGCATTTGAACACCATGTCACTGGATCGTCATATGACTAAGTAGGATTTTACAGGTAAGCTCGTCCCACCAAACTTTCCTCCAACTTTGAGGGATCTGAGCTGTAATCTACGGGTTTACAGGTGGCGAATAGTGGAACAGCTATCAGATATGATGGTTCGCTGCATATTGAAGAAGTTCTCGACCAGCAACGGCGGTCATCAGACTACTAATAAGTAAATTGAGTTCTTTCTTACCTTTCTCAACATATCCTCCAGGCAGCTTCCAATGCGGGTACTCATAGTGTTTCTCCGATATCGCTAGTATTTGTTTCTTGTCATTGAGCACCACAGCTCCGACACCCAGGTTCGTATGGCTCGCCGGCGGTAAGTTAGGCTCAGAGTTTTGCGGTAACCATTTGTACATCATCACGATATCATCTCTGGCATGATGGAAATTAAAGCCTTTCTAAAGATACCAAGTCTTTTTAATATGTTAAAAATTTTATATTATTTTATTTAAAAATTAATCCTTTAATTCTATGTCCGGTCACTCAAATAATTTAACATCAATGCAATAATTTGAACTGTATAAATCCTTTAAAACGCTATAAATTTATTGTATAATATGGTGTATCCTATTGTATAAGGATATGGTGTAGCTAATTCTCTCCATAATGGGTGAACTGTTATGGAAGAAATTTAAAACAGATAGTTCATGACAAAGAGGCTACTTTTAATCCGGGTAACAATCAGGTGAAGCTGTGGACAGAGGCTAATAATCCATAAGCCTGACATGAAGCATGTTATTTAATAATAATGCTAATAATGCATTATAATAAAAATAATGCTGGACATTTTCACACAGCATCATCTTACCCCAAAGTAAGCAGAGCTTACTCCTACTGTTCTATATGCATTTGTTTTGTAAATACATACATATTATAAATAGAAAACACCCAGACCCGAGACAAATATTTGTCCCGCGGCGGGAATCGAACCTACAACCTTCTGCGTCTCTGGCGGGCCTGCGTCCACTGCGCCTCAGAGGTCGTCACAGCTTTAATTTCAAAATCCCATTTTTTCAGTCTCTATCTTTGTGGGTGAATAGCCGGCTTAGACGCGAGGGATGAGGGTTCGATTCCCGCTGCAGGCCAAACGGTATAATTTATTTATTTTTACAAACAAAAAATACTCTACCTGTGCTAGGGCAGGAACATAATATGCATCCTTAATATTGACTTTAAACCAAATGCATCTTTTTCCATCACTAGACCATTTTTTAAGAGATTCTGAAAGTAAACAAATAATTTAATAAATCATTTGTTTTACCAGTAAGTTATACCAATGTAGTTGGTATTACAATGTATTTTGAATATAAAATATGTGTCTTTGATTTCAAACTAAATGGCAAAAGTTGTTTTGATCCATTTGTATTTAAAAAGTAATAATTTTTTAGAGCATCAGGGAGATCAAAGAAGTATCAAATGACACAGGACAATTATAAATATTTAGAAAAATTACCAATAATATTATTGTTTTACTTCTGTAAAAAGTATGGTAGATTTTCATAATGGCTGAACAAATTTTGAAGGCATTTGGAATAGATCTTAACCAACACTATAGGTTACCAACTGTTTTATTCAAATACCACAGAAGTGAAGCCATGAACAAAAGCTAGAAGACATATTTGAAATTACCCTCTAGTCTTACAGGAAATGTAGTCTGGCTGCAGGTTTCTTTAGAGGAATCTACTGTTATCCCATTGAACCGGTCTCTCTCACCATCAAATGTAGCCTGGGAACTTGAGCTTGAATATTTAACCATGGGAATAAATCTGCAAGTTAAACATTCATTTTGAACAGTATAAATAAGCCCCACTTGATACATTAAAATACACAATGACCTTTGTGGTGCTGTGAGCGAAGGCCCTCATGAGATGCAGAAGTATGCAGGTTCAATTTCCGCCGCGGGACAAATATTTGTCTTGCGTCTGGGTGTTTTTATATATAATACGTAGGTAGGTATTTAAAAAAAAAAGGATACAAATTATGCTCAATTCTTGATTCAGTTTAAAGTTCATTCTGGCATACGGACTTTAGTTGGTCATAAAACTCTAAATTTATAATTATGGCAAAATTTCAAACAAATTTTATTAACCAACTTCAGAAAAGGAGGAGGAGGTTCTATGTATATTATACATTTATGTACTCTAAAGCTATTCAACCTTTATATTACTGTGCAAGAACAAAATAGATTTCTACCTGATTTTTTTATGGTATAACGTAGGTTCAGGTAACCATGTACATGCAGGGTGCCCATAAGGCTGGCGATGTTACCTCATTCAATGCCAACGAAAATTGTCTGACCAAGGAACAAAACTTCAATGTCTGATCTTGTTAAACTTTCCAATTAAGTAATGTTTAAAAGCAGAATGAGTGTTCTTTATTGTACATACAGTGAATACAGACAAAACTCAGGACATTTACAAAAGCAAGCTTAACCCTAACAAGAGTTAAGCCATAATCAAGACCTCAAAGAAGTAATGAATTTACACTGAGTAAAAAGAAAGCAAAATAATTAAGCACAAAAAGTAGGTAACTCTGACACCAACATTGGTTACTTGCTTATGGCCTTGCAGGCCTAGAACAAAAGATGGACATTTGAGTGGATATTGGAACATTAGTGGATACCTATTAAGTATATTCATGAACCATGCATGCCTTCATAATTGAGTACAAAAAAAGATAAACAAGTTAAAAGATACCCAGACCCAATACCAATATTTGAAGAATATGCAAATAGCGCAGAGGGATTCAGAACCGCACCTCTTGCGTCTGAACCAGCTACTTGCCCACCGCGCCTCAACCAAAGTCTTCTTTAAGATGGTCTGATAACTGAGCTGATGAGACAGAACTAAGATTTACATAAATTATTACCTCATCCGCCTCATCCATGTTTCTTTGGTTTGCAAAATCGTATTTGGATTTAACAACAGGCTAAGACATCTCATAATAACACCGTGTACTTCTTTCGTTCTATTTAATCGTATTGACCAAGCTAATTAAGTTGATAGGTACTTATTACGATTCGGATCTAGGAAGGTGTTTTTGTATTTTAGGATACGATTTTTATGAATATTTATAAATACAGATAAAAAAAATATGGTCTAATAAAAGTAGCGGTGGTTTTCTCCTCTATCTCTAAACCCTGGTGAAACTACCTAGGATTTTTGAAACATTTTTATGGGTTTGCATCAATAATAATGGTGGTTACTATTTTATGGTAGACACTGGGATGGTTACTTCGGGTACTGTCATCACACTGACTGACACCGTATTTCGGTAAGGTATACAGAAGTACTCTAAGGGATGTCATCCATCCATCACACTCCTTGCATTTCTGTGCCGTGTCATGGCGGGATTATAAACAATTGTTTGATATTTTATCACTGATTTTTAAATAATTGTGGTACATAATATGAACTAATCACGACGTTATCATATGGTGTGAATGAAGGGTTAAGAAAATGGCACCGAAAAAACGGTTAATAACAAATGAAATATCTGGTGAAAGACTTAGACGCGAGAAAAAGTTTATGGAGAAATTTCTCCTAAATGAGACCCGGTTAGCATCGAAATATTTATTACTAGCTGTGCCCGCGACTTCGTTCGCGATTGCCATCCCTGCCTGCATATTAAGCAACGCTGTGACTCCGGTGAAGCACTCTTATATAACAACGGAGCTCCCAGGTTGTAATTCTCAGAAGAAACAAACACACACGATGAAAAAACATACAGTCGAATTGAGAACTTCCTCCTTTTTTTTAAGTCGGTAAAAAACTACAAAAATGATATGATTGAAAAATTTTACGTGAAAAAAACGTTCAGGTTTACGTTCGGAGTGGCGTTACTAACTTTGACAATATGACTACCTACTCAGCGTACACTACTAAGAGCACTACAAATCTTACGCCAGCTTAAGATGAACCGTACGTTTAAAGGTTCCTGTACATTCCGAGTTTCAAGTTATTTGGAGCTAATACATTAGGTTGTAATGTCTTTATTATCTGAACTACAAAACCGATGACCTTGAAATATTTACGGGACCATCTTTAAAGTACCTCCTTTCTAACAAAAAATAAATAAATGAAATCGGACTAAAAGCCGTGTTGGTATAGTGGGCGATACCCCAACTTCTGATCCGGAGGTCGTGGGTTCGAACCCGGTCATGCACCAATGGTTATTCCACTCGAAAATTTTATGTGCGCATTATTACTTGTTCAAAACGGTGAAGGAAAACATCGTGAGGAAACCGGCATGATTTAGAACCAAAAAAAAATTCGAAGGCATGTGCTAAAATAAGCGGCGATGGGCTTGCGTTAATGAATTACAACCAAGTACACATTTTGACTTTCATCTCCTCTCCCAAAGGAACCGTGCTTAATTTCGGGATAAAAAGTATGCTCCGCAGTATAAACTCAAATCATGCCAAGTTTCATTTGAATTTATTCAGTAGTTTCGGTGTGATGCTCGTTCCAGATACAGACAGACAAAAAATAAAAAAATACATTATTGGATTAAGTATCGAATAAAGAGTACCCTACAATTTTTTTAAATATGTTTAATGTACGGAATTTGACCTATTACATTCTTATTATAATATAGATTAAGCTGTGATGTTGGTACAGGATTTTTTTAATGATTGTACCACAAATAGATTTACCTACAATTAATAATACTTAGTTTTTTTATGTTTTGTGCTTTTCTGAAACTATTGACTATATATAACTTTATCTAATAACATCAATTACCAAGTACAATTTAGAGATATATGCTTTTAAATAAAAGTCCAGATTCTAACTAAAACAGCAACTCACTGGACTCAAACTGGAACAAAGGGAAACTGGGTTATTCCGCATCAATGAGGTTATCTTCAGTCTCATTACCTGACCCCGAGGGAACATTAAGTAGTTTTTTCTGGTAATTCCACAGTTAGGCTCAATATACGCTAAAATGTCTGGATCTCGATTAGACTAAATCGCGATTTAATATATTATGTCAAATCCCTTTATATTATTAAATCGTCATGACGTACTTAAAAAACCTTCAAAAAGTGTGTATTGGTATTACGAGTGTCTATTTGGACACTGGCAACTGCAATAAAGTAGTTGCCAGTGTAGTCGTAGGTAGTTATTTTATCAGGAAATCATTTATTTGATCCATCACCCTGTCGAAACTAGGAATATTGAAACTTTTGTCTGGAGTTGCCTGGAAAATAATTGTGGATACTGTGTTACGGTAAGGTACGAAAATCCATGGTCACTGCATACTCTCTCTCTGCCTTTGGAAAACGGGCATGTCTTTAAGTATTTAGGTATATAACACAGCTGAAAAGTATAATCTGTTCTACAGAATCGAGGTGAAGGTAGGTATATTTGTATCAAGACGGTATGCAATGTACAGTCAAGTAATAAGTTATTACTTGACTTACTTGACTAACCCACCGAACAAGTTTTCACTGCTGCATTCAACGCTTGATTTACGAATTATAAACCAGATAAATGAACCCAAAAAAAAATACTGAGCTATCACTTATATCATGTTAATATAGGTGCAATCAAAATATTTTAAGTTATTGCATTACTTTGCTTAAAATAACAATGTTTTTTACAAAACAGTCATCGTTTCGACAAGTTTTGAACGCACTCATATTTTGTAACTCGGCATAGGTCCTCTGAACGAACAGCACGTGTACCTATGCCATTGTGTTCTGTGACGTGTAAAATTCAATTATTTATTTAGGAAGTAGTACCTACCTTAACCACTATGGTTAAGGTAGGCTGAATACACCGCGATTGTGTTAATAAACAGTAGTCGCGTCAGCGGCACACTTATTCCTATATACCTATATGGTCTGTTACTATAATCTTTGCACTTGTTTAATCTTTCCACAGACTAGCTATTACGTATCTTAGACACGAAACAAACTTCTCCAGCTTATCAATGAGTGCCCATACCACAGAGTACTTTTTAATCCCAAGCCAAGGCGAATGCGATAACGGAAATAACCACTACGTTTCTACGTATGCATCAATACCTAACGATTACGTTACGTACGTGCACTATATACATTCTGGCATAACTAACGGTTACGTGTTGGTTGCTTGGTTGTTTTGTTTACATTTTTTTTATTTGGTTTATGATGGAATCAATAACATTTCAAGGTAATGTAGACAAATATAATGGTGTGACTGTTGATTCCAAACAAGAACCATGTGACGCAGCATTGTTATCAAGCCGAATAGCTGGTGAGTTTCGGCTGTGACTTAGTTGAATTAAACATAATAATATTTACAGAATGAAAACTGATGACTGAATATTTTAAAGATAGGTATTGGTGAATTGCTCTATTTTGTACCATGAAGTAATTATGCAAGGGGATGGCCCCTTTACTCCCCCCCCATAATTCATTATTTTTATCGTATCCCGTCTGTTTGGAAAAACGTCACTAAAGTAATCTAGGTAGGTACATAAGTAAAAACCTACTGATATTAATCAAAGTTATAAGTAAGTACCTACACCTAAATGAATTACTCTACAATATGTTTTACAGAGTCATTACAGAAGTGGAGAAATGAAAAAAAAAGATGCATCTGGTTTAAAGTTGACATCAAAGATGCTACCTGGGTGCCTCTTCTTGCTAAGGTAGGTATCCACAACGCAATAATCAGTGTGCCTGCCCTCTGACTCCAATTGCAATGGACATACAACTTAATTTCATGAGATTTCAGGTTGGCTTTAACTTCCACCACTCTAGAAATGATTTTGTCATGATGTATAAATGGCTACCAGAGAATAGTACTGCCAATTTACCCCCCGCCTGCCACACAAACCTTGGCGTTGGTGGTATTGTGCTAAACGAGAAAAATCAACTCTTGGTAGTTACTGAGAAACATACTGATTTTCAGCACTGGAAACTTCCAGGAGGATATGTTGAGCGAGGTAGGTATGATCAAGATATTAACAATCAATTGATTGAAGAGATACTTGTATCTCTTCAATCAATTGATACAATTGGTATGTACCTTGGTACATACTTATTCCTATCAAAAAACTAGATAAGCATGGTAATTTATTTCAGGTGAGGACATAAAAGATGCAGCAGTAAGAGAAATAAAAGAAGAAACTGGCATTGATACGGAATTTGTATCCATGGTAACATTGAGACATTCTCATTGCTCCATGTTTGGCAACTCCGATATTTATGTGGTAGTATTGCTAAAAGCTACATCTGATACAATAGATAAATCAGAATCAGAAATAGCAGCATGTAAATGGATGGATGTAGTGGAATTTTTAAATCATCCCAATGTTATAGATTTCAACTGTTTTATTGTGAAACAAGCTTTGGACTTGGATAGTCGAAAGCTGAAACTGGATCTTTGTGAAGGATCAATAATATTTGCAAATAGGACAATGAACTATACATCACTTTTGTTAAAAGATAAGTTAGTGTAACAGTTGAAGAGGAATTAAATTTTACCATCATCAGGAATTGGAATAAAAGTAGAGTAAGGAGAGTATTTACTTAATAGATACTCTATTGCCTGTATGACCAAAAAATAGTGATACATCTGATACCCAATCAGTTCATCATTTTAGTTAAGAGGCATGTCCATGTTAACTGTTTCTAACTGACATAAGTGATAGTGACAATAGAGAAATTACCAAAATAGATGTAGGTAGTGTTTTTAACCCAGCATTCCAGACTTGGATAAGGACTTTTCCTTTTCCAATCCCAGGTAATCATATCCATGATAAAACTGTATAACAACACTTAGTAAAGATAAGATAATAAGGTGGTGCTTGGAATTACTAGTAAACTATTTAGTTAGATTGATGGTGCTTCGTATACATAGTACATACATTACATGACCTAGCTGTTGACAGCCCATTGACATGTAAAACAGAAGGTCCGCGCATATTAGCGAGTCGACGGCCGAGGTGGCGATTTGCATTTGTAATGGAAGGGTAGAGAGTGCAAGATTTTTGAGAAGGTCCATACTGCATTGATTAAACTTTGACAACCAGCAAGGTGATCGTCAACGCGCCATAAAGGTTATCGGTTAGGTGCAATTTTTTTTTTTTGCAATGTGATGAATATTGTTTTTTTAGCAACATAATACTAAATAGTACCTACCACTTAAGATTGAAAATGTGATTTCGTCGCGGAAAATAACCTATTTACTACTTAATGATGTAAATATTTTAATCTATTTATTTATTTAAAACTAAGTTTCGCCATATTACCACTGGTACATATGAGTACCATATATATTTCATTGTTATGATAGAATAATTAAATGTTAATATAATTTTAGTAATTCCTTTATTTTCTAAAATTAATGAGTGTTTCATCCTATTTTCACCTGAGATTTGATTTGATATAAAAACGAAGTACAGTAAGTATATAGTACGCTTTATGGGTCCTACAGGATATTACTAGCACTGATATTGTAACACTAGACATATTTTTGTTACTTAAACACCATAAAATAAGTGCTTCACATGTAAAATAAAATTGTGTGTCACTTTAAATGTGTCTTAAATTCAGTTGGTGACAATGGGCCATGACTCTTTTAAGAGGGGTTGAGTAGGTTACACATCAAAAATAACTTGTGATTTGATGAGTAATATAGCCAACTATTAGATTGGTAGTTACACATAAGAAATAAAACACACCCAAAACACCAATCCATTAAACCAATAAAAATATATATAATAGTAAACTTAAGTAGTGATTCTGTTTATGCTACATAGAATCATACCACAGTATCAATTACCTATCTAATTCATAATCACTTCATAACGTTATCTGTTCGATAACTCTAGCCCTGTCCTTATCTAAGACTAAATAAAAGATAGAGTTGAATATACTTTTACTGAACTATTGAAGTTGGGTTATTTTATGAATGTAGGTACCCATGTAAAATGGTGTAATAAGATCTGTACTTCCCTTATATAAATCATAAAAAACACTTAAAATTTTTATGAGTTAAAAGGATCTGAGTACAAACAAAATACCTAGCATAGATAGTCACATTTCATTTACTAGAAACATACCAATGTATACCTATTATTGACAACACCAATGCAAGAGACTTATTATAGAGATATTGATGACAAAAACACTGCTATGTACATACAATATTCACATAAAATGAAAATACAATTTTTTTTGGTACTGTAAAACTTTTAAGAATCTTAACTTGTAAGTTGAATGTATTGCAAAAAATATTATGTTGACTCTAATCTAATTCTAGAGCAGGAGGTGCACTTGTTGTCCCTCCATCTTCCTCTGAACTGTCTTCACCAATAATCGACTTTATAAGGCCACCAAACATTGAGTTGTGACTTCTTATAGCTGGCTTCACTTGGATGCCAAACCATATACAACCAATTTTATCTAAATAACCTGAATAGTTTGGGTCTCTATTTAAACTTATAGCATACCAAGACCTTAATACTTTAAATTGGTTAGCATGCCTCCTGAAAAGAACAAATACAAACTATTAGTTAATTTAGTCCAATAATTTATGTTGGTATGAGTTTAAAAAAAAACCACAAGGTCCTTACTTGAAAATCTCAAATCCTTACTTGACATTGACTGGTAATAAAGGCACAGCCTGGTTATACTGTTCAAGAGATCTTAAATCTGGTGGGTATGGTATTAAATCTTTTTAAAAAGGATTTAAGATTTTTGGTGCAGCAGAAAGATAAAGTTTATATGGAAAAACATAATGACATGAGGCATGCCACTAGTCAATCATAAAAACCTATTTTGTTAGTCTAGTTGCATAAATTAAGAAAGTAATTAAGGTAGACATTACAAACTTACTGTTCAACTGCCCGCAAGAGAAACCAGAGGAAGTTTAGCAGTGGTAAAAAATATGGTGGTCCTTTATTATTCAGTATAGTGGGATGTGTCTCCATGTATTTATCAAAAGTATCCGATGCCATCTCAACATTTCTTAGACAAAGGAATTGAAAGACCGCTTGTGCAATGAATAAGTCAATCTCCGACTTCAGCCCTCTGGTTGTGTGCAGCTCAATGAGCATGTTTGCATATGCAGCCCCATTGCTAGAGTGCAGAAAGTGTTTATGGGCCACTGTATAATTCTTTTCTGCCCAATAAACTTCGGCAATTCTCTGAAAATAAAATAATCTCAGGGGTAAATGCTGTTTTTACTAGGATGAGAGTGGTCAGTTGGTATCAACAGTTTTAACCAGAGAAAGGAAGGATTATAGTATAACAAACAAAAATCGAACAGTAACATACATATTCCTGACACTCACACTAGGATTCCATGTTAGAACTGAAACAAGTATCTGCAGAAAGTTTGTTCAATTTTTGTTCCAAAGCAGCAATTGAACCTGCACCTTTTGGGTCCCAGACAATCTGCCTGCCCTGCCATCAAGGTTGTCAACACTATAATGTATCATACAAAGGAATATAACTAACCTGGTGTAACAATGGATGGCCTTTTTTATTACCATCCATTGACCATTTCACAGCATTCGTGAGGAAGACCTCTCGCTCCGGTATACTAGAATTCATTAGACCAAATAGCTTGCCTAGTTTCTCAATCCATTCTGCACAGGGATTGGTCTCAGATTTAGTTAATACATCTATGAGTAGGTTGGCCAAATCAGCGCCACTGCCTTGTTGATCGTGCTGTAGTAGCAATGTGGCACCCTTGTTGAGCAAATCTAATAAATCTGCATACTTTTTTTGATTAAGATACCTAAAATGTACAAATATGTTATCATTTACGTGTTACTTTCAACATAGCACAGAATAGGTGGAACACTAAACATACCTGAAATACAACGTCCTGTACATCTGGTGCCCTTCATAATATTGTCCAGAGTTAATTGAGGCTTCTAATTTTTCTAACACCCTCCCAACACCTCTTTCTCCTCGGCCAGCCATCATTTATTTATTTACTTTCCAGAACTGAATACCTTTTTCTTTGATTTATTTTACATTACACTAAATTTATGCATTTTACGCCACATGATGGATGACTGACATCCACAGAACATATATATATACATCACATTGACCACCGATTAATTTTTTTTTTGCTCATACCGACATATTTTCTACAAGCTTTATAAACGGACCTTTTATTTAATTTTGTGTCTTGCAACAGATATTACGATTTACCATATATTTTACAAATAAGCTGTGACGACAATTTGATAGCTGACGTTTTGACTTATTTTCCGTTTTGAAATCCCCCCGTTCGTGACATTCCTACAACACATCCATATTTCTCTAAGTCTACTTTAATCTACGTAAAACAGTAGTGATTACTGATTAGTTCCTCTTTTAACCTATTATTAGAGTTAATTCAATACACATACAGGCAATGACAGCTCTATTTAACCATCAAAATACAATATTGAAAATACTTAACAAAACATTTTGTTATTAGGTAAATCTTTATTAGGTTAGCTGATATTATACAATATTTACAATGCATCGTAAATATAACTACACAGTTATTTGTTAATTTATAACAATAATACCAAATAGGTACTTGAATAATACCAATATTGTAGTGGTTGGTTTGGTTCCTATAGGTAGTACTTAAAGGTTATCTAGTAGGTACCTATTAGTTAGTAGTTAGTTAGTAGTTGTTTAACATACGCTTCTTTCGCACTCTTTTATATAATACCAGGTTCAACCTTTGCGTCTCGTTCAAATAAAGCAAGCTTAATGAATGAAATGGTGTTGGACACCAAAGATACAATTTGGAGGTCCGAGCCTTCGCTTGACCCATCTTGAGAATACAACCTTGTTTTCGCCCCTTTTACAACCTTTTCCGATTCTATATTCCTACAGAAATGACAGTAACATCGTAATTTCACTGTGAGTCACAGTTGATACCGCGCGCCGGCTTCAGCCGAAACAACGTCTTTCCCCCAACAACGTCGTGTGATCGTTCGTTAGAGATAAAGTGTCATTACAATAAACACATAAGACAAAAACTTTGGCCGCACCAAGCGGCGAAACCAACAAGATACCAAAGCAAAACCTCGTCAGCAAATGGCCAAAACGAAGGGGAAAGGTATGTGTCTATGCTTTAACAGTTGCGATGCCTAGCTTGCTCTTGCTTTCTAGATTTCCTAGTTTAAGCCGCTCGCCTAGAATAGATACATGCCTGACCTACTTCGTCTCTTCAAGATGGGTAGGCCGCGAATGGTCTTAGGGGAATGTAGCGCAACAGTCGCCGATCCCTAAGGCAAGCCTGGTGGGGAATCCTTCACGTGGTTGCTCCCTGTTTTTGGTCTATTTCACTCGGAAATAGACGTAACAAAAACCACCAGACGAACGAACGCTGCTTGGAATGGAGAGGTCATGTTCCGGCGGGTTCATCATTGTGTGATAAACATTCTGGTGGATAGTAATGACCTCCTGCGTGATTGTGCCGTGCGCAGGAACCCGTACCGGAGGATGAAGGAGTCCTGGTGATTGAGATCGTAGCGAGCCGGTGGTTGTGCTTGCTACTATCAACACATCTCTTTGGTCTGGATTTCTCTTCACACGGGCGGTCGTGAGCTAGCCACATACGATCAATCGGCTGTGACGCCCCGTCTGAGGGTCGTCGGCGAGGGACCTTACCTGGGGGGTAGGCAGACAGCGAGGCGCGGGACCTGGGGTGAGCACGTGGCTTCCTCTTTGGTCACACGCAGCCCCAGTATCCTTCGCAACGTTCAGTCTCGTCTATTTTACAGGATGGGGGCCCTAAGTTCATGTAGTAACTCTGGCGATCGTGTGCTGAGCACGCGACGTCCCCGACTGAGGACTCCGTGGCGGGTGGATAACTACATGAATGATCTCTCAACCTTTCCCAACCATGGCTACTAAAAGAACATTTAGCAACCCAACACAGGCCACCCCGGTGGCAACTTCGAGCACTGCTGCGGCCTCGGCCGCGCATGCTCTTACAGTCTCGAGTACTGCTGCGGCTTCGGTCGCGCATGCTCCTATAGCTTCGAGTACTGTTGCGGCTTCGGTCGCGCATGCTCTTACTACCCCCCGAGCGTCTTCGAACGCAATATCAATTGCATCTTTGAATGCGCTAGGCTCCCGCAAGGCTGCGTCTTCGACAATGCCGAGCGGGAACCCAGCTGCTTCCCTGAGCGCGACAAGCTCGAAAACTGCGTCCACGTCAGCGCCACCTATGGCTGCGACAAAAGACACGGAAATCGAGCTGTCCGCTCTAAAAAATGCCATACCCGCGCAACAGACAGAGCCAACGTGGACTTTAGTCTCTCCGCGCAAAAACAAAAACATCAAGCGCCAGAAGGCCAAGGCGGACACTCAGGCAAGGGCACAGGCAAGACAAAAGGCTGCTGCCGGGAGACGGCAACTCCAACCTGGAGCCAAGTCACCGACCCCAGTAAGCTCGACCTCTGGTCAGGCCAAACAGGTCCAGGCGCAGGCGGTGCCCAAGGCATCACCAGCGACAAGCGAAAGCAGCCAGTCTCGCCGCCGATCCAAGCCCAGAGGGAAATGCGCAGGCAAACTGGCAGCTAAATCCCAAAAACCCACCGCGGCACACCCCAACATGCCGTCCCAACCCACCACCTAACGGTCCCGGCCCGACGATACAACCACGCCTACTGGAGACAGCAAGCGCGTGAAATCGGGGACCAATAAACATAAAGGGTCGGTCAGCTATGCAGCGGCGTTCAGGACATACGAGCTGTGCGTGGCAGTTATGACTGAACCCTTCAACGACCTCACGGCTGAGCAGGTCACGGTCATCCGAACTTGTTTGGAGACGAAGCACGAGGACGAACTTCTCGACCCGGCAACGTCGTCCCAAACATCCAAAGTCCGGTTCCGTGGCGCACTTTAGCGCACTTTAGCGAGGGAGTCCTCAAGTTGTGGTGTGAGGACGACGTCGCTCTAGTGTGGCTACGCTGTGCGGTGGATACCGTCGCATCGCCTATCGCCGGGACTAAGCTTGTGGTCAGACCTCAAGCAGAAATCCAACGGCGTATCCTCTGTGGTCTGTTTATCCCTGAACCCAACAAGGATATCGACAGACTGCGAAGGATTTTGGCGATGCAAAACCAGTTTGTTAACGTCAACTCTTGGTCCCTCGTGAGAGCGGAAAAACAGACGGAGCGGGAATCACCTGGCGTCCACCTGCTCCTCCGTGTTCCAGAGTCTGATGTCAACAAACTCAAACAGCAAGAGCGTCGCCTTTACTGGCGGATGGGGAACATCTACATCCGAATCCTGGAGGAGGATTCTAGACCAACCCACGCAAAAGGCGACGCTCAGCCCAAACCTACCCCTCAAAAACCCAACACTGGCGAAGAAACACCAGAGCGCCAAACAGAGAACATGGATGTGGAAACCTATCCTCCATCCACACCAAAACCCGAGGATGAAGAGTGCTTTCTGGATGTCGAGGGGAGTAGGCCAGCGACAGCTGCCTCAACTCCTCTCCAATCCGGCACTCTTAAAATCCCCATCCTCCAAACCAACCTCCAGCACAGCCTCACAGCGACGGCTTCACTGCGCAGAGCGCTGGAGGAAAACCCCCAGACCATAGCCCTAATCCAAGAGATGCCCTTCCTTACGTGGATTAGGAAGGGCAGAATCTGTGGTCTAAGCAACACCAGTGGAAAACTCCTACTCGACACCACCGTAAGCAATGTGCCCTCTTATCTCCAGATCACACAGCCTTTCTAGTGTTTTGAGAAGGAACGATGTGAGACTTATTGGTCGAAAGGATTTCGACAAATACCAACCACCATTGAAGAATAAAATTCAATATCAATCAGTAGATTATGGAAAACTACAGATTTCACAGAGGATCTGATGAATACTAACAAAAATATTGATATAAACATATTTGAAGATAAACTATATAAAGTTATCGACCAATGCAAACTAACAAAAGTAAAGATTCTAAATCCACCGAAACAAGATTAGATAAATTCAGAAATACTCGAAAAAATTACATCGGAAAAAATCTATATAAACAACACAAAAGAATGCCGGAAGACGAAAAGGCTAAGAATAACTTCATGAAAGCAAGCAAAATGGTACCTAGCTGATGAAATACAGACAATGAAAAATGTATACTATCACAAGAAATTTTCCGCTTGCAAAAGCAAGCCTAGGAAAATGTGGAGTCTAATAGATAGTCTCACACACAATCGGATTAAGGATACGCCGATGCCCGTGAATCTGAAGACAGGGAACACTGTTATATCAGATGGAGACCAGATATGTCAATATTTCAATGAATTTCTCGTCAATTGGTTCAAAACTAGCAGAAGCCATTCCTATAGAGTACCATGACGACAAGACCTATACTACTGCAGTAACTGACACTAACAAAACAAATTTCGGCTTAACAACTTTGAATCTAACTACAACAAGGGAAATCTTAAAAATAATAGATAACTTAAATTATAACACTAGGTGTCGATCACATAAACACCAAATTAATAAAAAATATCAAACACCAAATAATTGGAGAGCTGACTGTTTGTATAAACCAGTGTCTAGAACAAGGTATCTTTCCAGCAAACTTAAAAATTGCCAAAGTAACACCTATCTATAAATCGGGAACTAGGTCTGATCCAAATAATTATCGTCCTATATCCGTGCTTCCGGTATTTTCCAAAATATTTGAAAGAATTATATACAATCGCTTAGAAGGCTACTTAAACTCAATTGGCTTTTTGTATGTTAAACAATATGGATTCAGGCCTAAATCCAATACCTTATCAGCTACTGTAGATCTAGTCACTAAACTTAAAAACAGTATTAATGAAAAGAAAATCGGTCTTGGTATCTTTATCGATCATAGAAAAGCGTTTGATACTGTTAGTCACTGTATTTTATTAAGCAAACTTAATGATGTCGGTATCACTGGGAATGCTCACAAGATGTTTTTGTCATATTTGACAGGTCGCAAGTAGTTAAGATTGGTGGATACCAAAGTCTTGCATCACCTATTACATATGGAGTTCCACAGGGCTCGATATTGGGACCCTTGTTTTTTCTTATTTATATAAATAGCATAAGTAAATTGGTACTAAAAGGGGAACTGTCACTATATGCCGACGACACTAGCCTATTTTACTTTGGATGTGACATGGGTTTAATCGCGCAAGATGCTCAAAAAGATCTTGGTCTACTTAATGAGTGGTTTCAGTGTAACTTATTAACGCTTAACTTGGCCAAAACGCACTACGTAATATTCTCAGCCAAAAATAAAGTAATATCAAACTACGAACCACTTAAAATTAACAACAAAATAATAGAAAAATCTGAAAACGAAAAATACTTAGGACTTATACTTGATTCGCATCTATCTTGGAAACCACACATTATGAAGATTAAATTTAAATTAACATCACTTAATGGTGCGCTCCGTGGGATAGTTCGTTGTTTACCGCGTAACATACGGTACACCATTTATAATTCGATAGTGAAACCACACATCGATTATTTAATAGAAATTTAGGGTTCAGCAGCTAAAACCAATCTTAACATATTATAAATATCACAAAACAAACTCATCAAAAGATTATTTAATTATGATTATCTCACTCCAACTGTAAAACTTTATAAAGAAACAAAATTAATGAACATAAATAAAACTTACAAATACTATACATCCTTATTAATCCGGAAAATACTACACAAAGACATACATACTGATATAACTTTTAAATCTAAACACCATACCCAGAAAATGCGACTAAGAAGCGCCAATAAGCTAATACTACGTCCTCCAAGGACTAATTATGGTAAAAAGAATATAACTTTTGAAAGTGCAAAAATTTATGACGAACTACCTATTATTATAAAAGAAACAAAAAACACGCATAAGTTTAAAAAGTTGCTAAAAATGTATCTTTATAATCAAGGCCCAAATAAGTAATATTAAAAAAATATATATATTCTTGTCATTTTTAGTATACGCTGATCTGTGTAGTGTAAAACCCGTCCTAAAGTAAGTTTTGCTTAGTAAGTTTTGGTCTTGTCGCTCATATTTTTCAAATCTACCCACCTATATTGAACCTAAACAATGCTAGTTGCGAATCTTTTGTTAGGTATGGTATTATCTAACGTAGTAATAATTAGTTTTGTCACTTAGTTTAACCTATTCTAGATTAGTTCATAACGCATGCTCGCGTATTGCATCTATTAAAGTAGGTACCTACCTACGCAATGTTTTTTGTTAGTTATAAGTTCTCATTTAAGTGAATTAAAATTCTTATGAGAATAAATTCTTAAACCAGAACTTATATTTAAAAAAAATTGTTCGAGTCTCGCTCTATTTTACAAAAAAAAAAAAAACAAACACGCTCATTCCCCATGGTGGACATCCTCAGATACATACTCAGTGAGTAGATCTTTGAGGATACCAAGTAGGGGGTAGTCAGAGGCACGTCCAAACATTATATTTGGTACATGCCCGCGTTTTGCAAGTAGTAAGCATTCCACGTGACAGCTCTATTTTAAATCGGATAAATTTCGGTAAACTCCTCTCCATAGCTGTGATGTACACTTTATTAAATAAATATGGTGCGAGACGACCCGCCCGCTTCCCTCACTTCGGGCTCGACGATTGAGGCGAGCGGACGTGTTGCTTAGTCACTGTGTTATCTAGAACTCACGGCTTTTATTTATCCACCTACACGAAGTATGAGACATCACAAATGGCGACGAGGACAAAGAACGTGAGTAAATAAACAATAAAAGTACCATACGACTACAACATTCAAGTTTATCAGTTGAAAAAAAAAAGAAGGAAACTTATTTTAATTAGGAAAAAGTAGTTTGATGTAGTTTTGTAAGTAGATATTTAATATCTTCATTAACTTAACTTAAAAAAATAACTTATTAATAGTCGTAGTCATGTTGATTCGTCTTGTTTTATCAGTAAAATTCGATGTGGGTAGCTTCATTTTGCTTTGATAATTATATGCTACGAATCTTGTGTGTCAACATTTTGTACAGTAACTAATTATACTTTTAACAACTGATAATGCTTGATGAAGTCGTACAATTCGTGCCTGCTAATTATACCTACCTATATAAAAAAAACCAGTTCCATTGTTGTATGGTTCAAATGAGTTTTACCAACTATACAACAACAAAATGTGCCTGTATATATTAGCCAAGTCAGAATGTGAAGAACTACCTGACAGAAAAAAATAAAAAATAAATAGTACTTATACCGTACATTTGGCGTACTTCGTGCCTGCTAATAAATACCTACCAAAATAAATAGTATCATTGTTGTGTAGTTAGTTTACTTTAGGTAATATTGCACCTACCTACTCATTTACGAAACGTATGGTATGTAGGTGTACAATTGGGTAGTATTTGATACACCCACATTCACGTGCCTAAGTTTACCGACTATACAACAACAAAAAATTGTGCCTGTATTTATTAGCCAAGCCAGAACGTTAAACGAGAACATTCTGACAGAGAAAAGTACACCAAGTCTGTGAGTAAAAACTTACCAAGTTCTTAGACTGATATAAAATTATATTGGTTTATGCAAGTGACTATATAGGTACGGTCAGTTCCTGTAATTGTTCAAAATTGTTCGCTTCCATGATGAAATAACGAAATTGTTTGTTAAATATTTGTCTTCAAATTGAGCAATTAAGTAAGTACTTGTTCAATCACTTGAACTGATGAGTAGATGTTTGACAAACACCCGCGATTAGGAGATTATTGCAACAATGCGATGATTGCAACAATAGAAGCGAACTCCATTGAAACCGTTCAAAGACAATTGAAGGAGTTTCAAGGGAAACAAACTGTAGACTTTAACATGATTGGAACAAGACCTAATAGTAATGAAGCTCAAGGCAGCTAAACAAAACTACGGTGTACAAGGTGAGGGAGTTTCAATCACGATGGTGACGATGTGGGCTGTCCCGCTAAACATTTAAGTCTGTCATAAATCTGGATACAAAGGCCACTTTAACACTCAGTGTTGTAACAGACAATTAAGCGAAAAGCTACTCCCACCGTGAGAAAAAAACATAACTTTAATAAAAAGTGAGACCAAACGATTAAACAACAAAACAATCTAACCCCTTATGTCACTACTTCGTGTTTCATGCAGAAATATCTTGTATGATCAATGTGCCATTAATGTGGATATGCTCATTGACAGCAGATAAATACATTTTGCACATACAAAAGACATCAATGCACGATGTAAATTATTTACAAAACGCGGGTCTTAGTTATAATATCTATTGAGCGGTTGAATGGCTGGAAACTGCTTTGATCTTCTGTTATTTGGCATTTCAACAGAAGAGAATAAAGCAGTGTTTAAAAAATTTGCATATATAATAGATAAAATCTGGGAATATCTCATAACAAAACGTGTGATATATCTTCGGGTTATTTCTATCACAGCTGTACCGATACAAAAACCTGTAAAGTTCTACATAAAAATGGCACCCGTAATTTGCTGGGCAAAGAGACGGCAATGAAACTCAATGTACTTAAACTTGAATTGTCACTTAGTCAATTCAATAAATTCAGAGACTTTCCCGAAATTAAATCATAATAGGTGCTAAATATGAGAAAAATATATTAATCACAGTCAAAATATTAGTTTTGCGCATCGTTATACATAATAGGTGTGGATGGTGTGGTCACTCTGTCCCTCTCTGTCATCCGTCATTGGGGTCGGTCTTACCAGCAAACCGAGTGTTTAGAGTGACTGAGACGATTTTGTAGAACCAATCGTCCATGACTATATGAGCAATGCACGCAAATTGCATCCACAGCCCGACGCAGTTCAATATACATGCGTGTCATCTTTTATATGAAGGCTGCACTTACAGATATGAGGAAAGTAAGCAATGAGAATAGTTTCGTTGTAATTGTTGATACACAATACCAATACAATTAAAACCTAATGTTTTAAAAGTATAAAAAGAACTAAGAGAATAAAAATCTACTAAAAGATTTTATTGTACATACTTACATAGATTTCATTTTACATGATTTATTTTAAATAACGCCAACGTAAGAAGATAGTATTTGATCTGTATGGAGAAGTTATGTATGGTAAATTAATCACTATTACAACCGCTTCTCGTTTTTTGACTGTTATTTTATGACATGTATAATAACATAATATCATCAGTGTTATATTTAATAACATGATTAAGAAGTAATTACTTGTTCAGTTCCTCCGATTTACCAGCCTTATAGAAGAGTCCCTGTTATTTTTAAAGCTAAAATGAATGACATACTTGTAAGTTAGTTACAGAGACACAATTGAACCAGTTGATCACTCCGCAACTTGGGTCTCTCAAATTTTCCCCATATTTTAATATCTCAATATAAAATATGAGATTCTCGCTCTGTAGAGCGACGACCTAATTAAGAGTTTTGACATGAGATGTGTCAATAATCATCCTTTACCTAACTATGACCTAACTCTTACCTAAACTGTCCTCAGTTAGGTAAGCATGTGTGTTCCCTAAACTCGATATCAAGAACGCATTCCGCCAAGTGGAGTTTAAAAAGATATTGTCGAAAGATAGCAACTTTTACTACCAGCAGAAGTCTATTTCGTTAGAAACGGCTAATGTTCGGAACATAGTGTGCGCTAGAGCGTTTTCAAAAAATCTTGATAGGATGGCTTATGCGCGTTCTGCCTTGTGAAGGCTACATAAATTTTATCGAGGATATCGTGGTGTTTAGAAGCGATGAAGATGAACATGGTGCTAGACTGAAACATCTTTTGCAGGTCTGAACTAACAATAATGTACTGCTGAATGAATATAATAAGGTTTTCTGGGTCTCGGTAATTAGATCGGTATATGGAATCCTAAATTGGCTACATTCATTTGACGATATCTGTGGTGCAGTGAGTGAAGTCCCGCCTGAGACGCAGAAGGTTGCAGGTTCGATTCCCGCCATAGGATAAATGTTTTGAGTCTGGGTATTCCAAGTATAATATGTAAGTATTTCCAAAAAATAAAAGCATATAAGTAGTATATCAGTCATGTAGTCCCATAACACATAGATACAAGCTCTGCTTAGTTTGGGGCTAGATGATGTTATGTGAAAATGACCAGTCACTGCGCTCAGTCGCGTAATTTTAAGACATAAACTTACCAAATTTTACCGAATTCTGGAAAGAAAGATAATCATCTGCTTTTGCAGAATGGAAGCGAAGTTGCATCAATCTTCGTACCCTGGGTTTTTATGATCCATGTGGTGAAACGAAAGTAATAACGGACGCCAGTCCAGTAGGGCTAGGAGCAGTTCTCATACAATGTGATGCGCAGGGTCCACGTATTGTTTCCAGGCACAAGATTTTGACGGATGTAGGAAAACGCTACCGTCGAGACGTTTCTTTTCCAAGGAAGTTTTAGCTTTGGTTTGAGCAAAAGAGCATTTAAATATGTAGATAGATAGATAGTTATAATCTTTATTTGGCATAACACTATTTTACAGTAGGTACAATACTTTGTATGGAAAAACATAATAAAGGAAAAAAATCGCTGGAAGCGATACAGACTTCCAGACAACTTTAGGATGGAGATGTATCTCTATGTATGGCTTGAAATAATTTGAGCTAGTTGCAGATCACAGGCCGTTCCAAAGGTAATATTTGAGCCGAAATCAAGGCCTTGTGCGTGAATCGAACGCTGGTTATGTTTATAGGCGTACAATTCTAAAGTCATGCACTGCCCTGGCAAGACTGCTTATGTTTCGAGAAAATGTAAATCTAGGGGCATTTTTGTGAGAAATTCAATAAGTTTAAAAAAAACTAGGTTTGATATCAGATATATCCATGTTGAATATCATTTGGAATGATTGATATACCTGACCTTCATTTTATTGTTAGGCATATGTTTGTACAGAACCCCAGGTGGTAAATTTAACTTATATAACAATACTTTAAATACTTTGCTTCATAAAATAACCCTTCGAGCCAGAAATTATAAAAAAATGGCCTTCAAATGTGACTTTAATGTTAAAATATTTATTGAAGAATAAAACAAAAGGTGAGAGATATTCATCATTTAACATGAAGCCTACAATAAGACATCCAACTCGAATAACTAAACACTCTAAAACTTGTGTTTTATTATTTGTATAGTGTATTATTACAAAATATGTCAAACGATATGATTCTCAAGTTATGAATTTATGTATCGGTCCACTGCCGTAACTAGGGCGATGCCAGCGGTGCCCAGGCTCAGGGCGCAGACCCTAGGGGCTGAATTCAAGGGGATCAGAATTGACCAGACCATGGCTAAGTTTTAAGTCATGCATGGTACCTAGTTAATCAACAATGTCTATTATTTATCGCGTATTGTAGACGCGGCACAGCTGATAGTATCAGCTGTGTAAGTATACAGTCAATTAGGAAATTCGTTAAGTAAATTTACACAGACAGAAAATAGATAAGATTGACAATTGACATTGTTACATCAATTGACAATTGATGTAACCAATGTCGTTGGTCGGCACCCCTTGGTAAGTCTGAATTTGGTAAGAATTTAGAAAAATAAAAGAAAGACTTGACTTTGCCCACCATTATTAGTCCATGTTCTGAAATCAATTAATATTTACGGCGAGGGCGCTATAGGATTCGTTAAAGCAGTTATCGCAAAGTACGTTGCCCGAGGAAAAAAATATGTCGCGGCCGAGTGGTATATACACTCTACTTTTCATCTCCCTGTATGAGAAAATTATATAAGAAGTCTTGAATATATTTATTTATTGAAAAGGTCTCTATTATGTAAAATCGTTATCGGATCTGACTGTATATTTAAGTACGTACTCACTCATACTTGTTTCAAGCTTATGTGCTTGTGTTTCAAGCAAGTATCGAAGCTTGTTTGGATTTGACTAATTCTTGAAAATAAGCCATAAATACAGTTTCCGAATAATTCATAGTTCTTTGCATTATTCGAAACATTTTAAAATAATTTTCCAAAAGACCCATTGGACTTTTCTAATCTAAATTGCGGAATGGTTAATTTATTTTTGTTTCTAGAACTAATATTATGCACATCACTTTTTTTGTATAAATACTAGTACTATTTTTATACGTGTACATTAAGCTTCAAAGAGGGCTTCATATCATAAATGCCCTTTTTTGTAAAACATAATTTGTTTGTTGCCTTTCCCCATAGTAAGATACCATAATGACATGACACTATGAAAGTAGCTGAAATATACTACCCTAGCTGTAGCTTCATCAGTAAGATATCTAATTGTTCTAATTGCTTAGGCAGCAGAACTAAGTCTACCTACAAGTGATTCTAATTGCGGACTCCATTCCAGTCCTAAAAATATAGTAGAATCTACAAGACCAAGTGTTTTTCCATTTAATTTACTACATTAAATATTACATTAGGCAAAGTAAATTTGATACACTTAGTTTTTTTAGGATTTAGTAAAAGATTATTGATAGTAAACCAATCAAGAACTCTCGGTAGAGATATGTTTAAATCGTCGTAATTGGCTTTAGATCTTGAAGATTATAAAAGTATCATCCGATAACAGAACTATATTACATAAGGTAAGGATAAACATAACCATATGTTCAACTTCAGGTATGCTATGGTGTTATCTTCCGGGGTAACTCTGTCAATATTTAATCTACGTTTCTTCTACAAAAGAAATGCATAAAAGCTATTTACAATTTACACAGCACGGATTCTTTGCGTAATTTATTTTGATCTGAAAATTTCTTAACGTTAACCGGAATATAGAAGTATTAATTTAATTTATTTCTAAAAAAATAATCCAAATACTTTTTTGAGATTAGATCAAATCAATTGAAAAAAGATATTTGTAAATAGTTAATTACAGCGACACGGGATGTTTGAAATAGATTTTCTATTATTAAGAGTCGTTTTGTGTATCGTTTCGTCGTCGGTTTCGATCACGATATCTTGATTTCCCTATAGAGCCTACATTATGTAGTGTGCTAATTTTAGTTTAGTCGTACAGAGAAAAAAACTACTTATATAGTTGTTGACTGAGGAACTTCTCAGTAAACTCGATCGTCTGCTTAACACCTGTATCCGCTTTATCTTTAATCTGCGCAAATACGACCATGTTAGTCATTTCCGTGCTAAACTTAAATGGCTTTCCATTCGTGACCGTAGAAACGTAAGAATCCTATGTCTCCTTTTTTCCGTTCTAAAAGATCCACACACCCCCAGTTATTTGAAGGATCGTTTCAGATTCCTGACTGACGCACATGACAGACAACTTAGGTCGGCTGACAACCTTCTCCTTTACACCCCTTTACATAATACCTCATTTCGGACTAATTCCTTTTCAGTCGTGGAAGTTCGGCTGTGAAACGCTTTGCCCATCAAAATAAAACAGATTGACTCAAAGGAATCTTTTAAAAAATCGGTCCGGGAATACTTTCTTGGGAAGTTAATCAATTGATTACTTTGTCTCTACTACCCCATCCGATGCCACTACCATTCGATATTTAAGTTATTTTTTATAAGTATATATATATATATATTTTATATTACTATTATATTTTATATATATTATTTTTCTATGTTATCGAAAGTCATACTGGACACGCCAAACCATCTTTTTGCACGCCCAGGATGACTGGTAGAAAATGCTTTAGCATTAAGTCCTCCTAGCACTACATTGTTTGTGCGGAAGTGTAAATAAATAAATAAATAATACGATGTGTGTTGTATACGATATACACCTACTACTCTTGTAAAAAAGGTGCCCTTCTTGTCCAGTTTTACCCTACCTATCGTGATAAAGCATTACCGACGCATAGCAACTTATTTATGTACGAACGTGAGTAAAGTAAGTAAAGGCCACGAATGGCGATGCAAACATTCTGCCTACTCTACTCGTATGGTAAATCCATGTGAATAATATATGCGTTAAGGATTTACGTAGGTGCAAAGAAACTACATTGTTCTGGGACGTACATAGCAGAGCATAGGTAGGTGAAATTTATTTTATTCATGGATGAGTTCGGCATTCAAGGCTCACCTACGTTTTTGGAAGTTAAAAGTGTCTTAAAAATTAATGAACAATCTTAGCATC
Organism: Perizoma affinitatum; assembly: GCA_961405105.1. Classification (NCBI taxonomy): domain Eukaryota; kingdom Metazoa; phylum Arthropoda; class Insecta; order Lepidoptera; family Geometridae; genus Perizoma; species Perizoma affinitatum. Next base: position 7,436,663 of record OY560199.1, read on the forward strand.
GACTTCAGAACATCGGAGTTCCTTCGAATGTTCTGATGTCGACCCCAATAAGTGAGATCGATTCTACAGAGTAGGCAATACCTACCTACATACCTTCTTACCTCCACCTAGCTACCTAGCCTAAGCATTAGTTTAATAATATTTGTCGAAAAATCTGAAAAGTTAAAACTGGGTTGCCCAACAGATAAATATGTTTATAATAATACTTAATATACTAGTTATCCTTTAGGTAAGTACGTACCTACAAACCTATTAAAGATTAGATAAGTATCTTACAGAGATATTGAAAATAAGATCACAACAAACGAAATACTAACCAAAAGTACCATCGGCGGTCTTGTCGCTTGGAAGCGATCTCTTCCAAACAACAAGGTGCTATAAGCGAGGCTGTTACGGGACCGTTCTCGCTCTGTTTCAAATCATAAATAGCAACTGACAAGTTTCCAATAAGGGTGCCCCGTGATCTCACTGACCTAACTAGTTGCAACGGCGTTAATGACGCTGGGTCACACTGACACCAGGTGATTACAAACGTCGTCGCCGGGTTGAAAACGATCAACGGTAAGAACCTACTTAAACATTTATTACCCTTATTTACAGTTAAAGATACTTCAATTTTTACGGTTCCAACCAATGTTCAATTTTAGGAGTACTTACCTAGGTACTCCTATGTCAAAGTCAAAGTCAAGTATTTTTAATCTTGTCAAATGAAGCAATGATATGCCAAACATCCTAATATCATTGACGACCTCTGTGGCGCAGTGGGCGGAGGCCCGCCTGAGACGCAGAAGGTTGCGGGTTCGATTCCCGCTGCGGGACAAATTTTTGAAACGTCGCTCTTGGGGCTGAGTGTTTTCTATGTATAATATGTATGTATGTACCAAAAAAATATTTAAGTAGGTAGTTTATCAGTCATGCAATTCCCATAATACAAGGTATGCTTAGTTTGGGGCTAGATGAAAAATGATGATGCTCTGTGAAAAATGTTCATCATTATTTATTTAATAATACCTAAGGTAGGTATTAGGTGCGTTGCTGAGAAATGATTAGTTAATAGTAAATTGAAAACACGTTTTCAATTTGAACAAAACAACATTCTTGATAGGTAGTTCATTTGTCAGGCGAGACGTTTTTCCGCTCTCAAAACCGGAACAATGTCATTCAGCCGCTGTTACTAAGGGGGGTGGGCTTGGAGAACGTGGGTACCTAAGCCACAAGCTGTTTCATACAAACATACCACCCGACTACAACATAAAATTCATAGTTTGGAAGTTTACAGGTATTTCGTGACCTACAATAACGCAGGCTACTCTTTATAAAACTACCACGCGGGCGAAGCCGTGAGCAGAAGCTAGTAATATTATAAATGCGAATGTTTAATGTTTTTTGTTATTATAATCTCCGTAACAGCTGAATCGGTTTGAACTAAATTGGGAATCATTATTCTTTAGTTTCATGCCAAGTAGCCACCAGCTCTGACCCAAGAGGTGCGGTATCGATTCAGTCCGCTGTGGGACAAATGTTTGCTTGTTCTGCAGATAAGTATATTATCCGAGTATGGATGTTTTGGTATGATGATAAAGGTACTCGTAGTTCCTGCTACCCACGGCACAGGGAATACTAGTGTAGGATCAGGACTATGTATATATTACATATTAATACCATTCGTGCATTTAATTTTTATTTAATTAAAAGTAAGCGTAGAGGATTTGTTAAGCGGCACGGTAATTGTGTTGATGTGGTATCGCTAAAATCTTAATTTTGACATCGTAAACAAAGCATATTTTCTCATAATTACTGAAGTTTGAAAATTCACTAAAATACCGGACGTAGAAGAAAATTGCTGCCTCCCTGAGCCTGTAATCTTTATCGGATGACAAAGCTATTTTTACTTTGGTAGGCATATATACCTCAGTTCGTACTTATAAAGTTTGAAGTTGTGTAAGTACCTAATGTAAAAAAAATCAAGTGCATTGATATCACGTGACTCGAATATGGGGTTAACTGTTATGTTATATTTTAAATAAAAAATAATTAAACTTAATCATCTACGCTCGTAGCGGAGTTGCTATGCGTAGCGCTTCGTGCCTACAGGATTTCATTACCCCCGACCGCAGGAGCCCGTCAGTTTGTTTGTTTGTCTGTTACCATTTATCTCCGAAATTTCTTATCCGATTAAAAGTCACCACTCCACTAGTCACAAGTCACTAGTGGGCACTGCAATAGTCAATAGAAAACTCGTCGGAAGTTTGAAAAGTTTGAGGTACATGCAAAAGCCGGATGAGACATATGAAAGAAGCAATTTAAAACATTCGAAAGAATGTTATTTAATTAAAGTTTATACCATACGAATACGCGAGGCATCCGTGCTGGCAAAAAAGTAATAATATTCGAAGAATTTAATCAGCTTAATTATCGTCAATCAAACGACTGATATAGAATATTCCCAATACCACGAGTATCACAATATATTTTTTACAGCAATATTCCAGTTGAATTCTTTTAAGTTTTCAAGCAACCAAGGCGCTTCCCTGCGATTAACCACAGCCGAATTGAGAACCTCCTCCTTCATTGAAGTCGGTTATATATAATAATAATCATAACTTACTTATTCTACTTATATCTATATAAATTAAAATCAAGTGCCGCATGTATGACAGATCACTTGAGAACGAAAATACCGATTTGGAAGATATTTGGTTGTGTTCGTAATTGTCAGGACAAGATAATGAAAGATAATTTAAGGGTAATCCAACGGAAAAATCGGAAATTTGGATGTCCCGTGCTCGGTCGGGTCGGGCGGGTCGGGTCGCTAGTTATAAATAGATATTTGGAGGTTTGTTTGTTGCTAACAATCTCCGTAACGGCTGGAATGACTTGAATGAAATATGGAAGAAGTATAGTTCGGAATCTAAAAAAACAAATAGACAATTTATTGTTTGGGTACCACACGTCACTATGCGTATTTTCATTCAATAAACATTGCCACAAACAACAACTATACAAAACGGTTCAAATGAGATGTACATTCAATAAAGTACGCACTTCAGTATTCCAATTTAGCAAGATGTTAATTTGCACCATGAAAAGACGGAGATCTCATACTAATTGAAGATACATTATAATGCTCCTTCTCCACCTCTGTCGTCTCTGCGGTAAATAGCGTAATGTAGAGGGTGCATGAATAAACGGGAACACTGCATGCTAATATGCTTTGACTCGTGTAGCAAGATGCCAAAACCAAGAGTCTTGTCCGTCGCAAATTAGAGAGCAATTAGCCTAGGCGTATATGGAGGCGCAGGCCGCGAGGCATAGCTTGGTACCTATAGGCCAGCATAGATTGAACTGTGTGGAACGTGTTTCGTGTTTATTCCAGATCAGGTTACAGACGAAACAACTTCCGGAGGGCTTGAATCAATATTTAATACTGTTCCCGTACTTATCAATGGGTTCTTTTAACTACTAAAATAACCACAAACATAGAGGTACATGTTAGCTGTGCGCAGCTAACTATGTCAACTACAACACGGCGCAGGTATGTATAGGAATATACCTATCTGCGTCTGTTTGCTGTATAATGAAATGAAAATCGTTTATATCCATAGGATTAGAATAGGTGGACAGGCCCAATTATTAACACCTATTAATCACAACCAAAGCTCTAGAAGAATCAGTAACAGTTCATTATAAATATGCGTATCATATTATATTGAACTATTTTTAAATATTTATTTTGTGAAGTGAAGTCTGTAAATAGCTCAATCTCATGATCATTGTTAAAAGTTAGAGCAGATATTTAATGCATTGTTTACAAAAAAACTGCGCTGTGTTGAAATGTGCGGCCTACGCCTCCGTACAGCTACGCCTAGCTTAGCCGCTCATTCAGCCACTAATTTATCTTCACTCTCACGTCGACCAATTACGATACCGCGGGCTTCATAGATCGACATCCGAGTGCTTGCTCTAACTGGCTGCCACCATGATTTATCGAGCCACTTACTCCAACTCCACTTCAGTGAAGCTATCTGAGGAATTGATGGATACAAGAGCCTTCCAACCGAAGACGCGAATAGCGAATTAAACTATTGTTTTGGATGGATGGATGGATGCCTTGCAGACTCTATCGGGGTTTTTCAGGAAAGTTTGTATGTGAACTAATCACAGAGACAATAGGAAAATAAGGTTTTTAAATATGGTTAATATAGGTTATAATTATTCTTTATAATTAACTGCAATCTTCATATGAGGAAACTCGCAAAAAATATATAATACATTATTTATATGACACAGCAAAAGTTGAGTAAAGCTTAAGAAAGCGTAATAAAAGTGGTAGACAGTAAAAACTGGATTTATGAGTTTTCGTGAAATCTTTATTGGTTTGTAATTTTGGCAACGTCCCAGCGCAAATGCCTTCAAGGATTTCACACGGTGGTGTGAGCGTATTTTTTTTACAAAAGTAACCTACGGTACCTAAGGTCTCCGTAAACGAAGTTGCACTTAATTAGCAACAAGAATGCACTAAAGGTGCATTATTGGTGTACAAACCTAGATCGAACTGAAGACTTTTGGATCGTAAATTCGGGCACCGCCACTAGGCCAAGTCGTACCTAAATATAGGTATAGGTTACCAATACCAGTGACAAATCCAGTGATTGATACTGTCGGATCATAAGGAGATTTGCAAGCCCGTCAAGTCTGGTTCCGGTGTCCGATTCCGGTGGCCGTTCACTTCTCGGACATGCGAGTAGTACTCGTCCACTCAGCGTGACGAAGCGCAAAGCTCTAGAATTAAGTGCTCTTCAGATGTTAATTCAGCTCCTAAATTTGCCATAGATCTTCAAGAAAATAAAAGTCTAACCTGCCTTGGTGCCCCACAACATGCACCTACGTTATTTCAAAATGGGTTGTACTGCCTAGGAAAGTAAACAAGTTCTCCTGAAAAAAAAAAAACAGTTTTTTTTGTTGTTCCTTATCGCACTCAGCTCAGCTGCTTTTTGTAGTTTGTGCATGCTCCAATTATTGTTATTGTATATGAAATAATTTATTTTAATATAAACATTTATTCATACAACTATGTACAAGTAGGTATATACAAAAAATACAGATGAAACAGCTAGCTATCTAAAGACCGTTGCAAACGATCTATAGATAGCTCAACTGATCCAGATCACTACCAGGCGGAAATAATTCAGTGACATAATGTACATATAAAACTTTATTTGTTATTTTTCATCTTACAAATATGCGTAAGTATAAAAAGATTAAGAAGAAATTAGCTACTTGAATAATTTCTTGCCTTCAGAGAGTTGTCATTCATAATTATTATTTAACTATGCTTTTACATGCTCAACTAAAACAGAACATTTTGCACAATGGTTGAACTAACAACATTCATTTGACCTATTTATAATGAATCGATTAACACTCTCACCAGCCACTATGTATGAAACCTATAATTACATCCTCGAACGTAGGTGGTACGAGAGCAAAATATTTTATAATGTTAGGTTTATTTATACACGTTCGCATGACGATAAAAGCACTCAGGCACTCACTTTTATGCCCTGCTGAATAGGGTATACTATTAATAAAAATCATAACCTTAACAAAGGTCGTTCCAGGAAATACCTAAACGAAACAGACAAAGTCTTGAGACGGATGTAGCGCGGAACTGGGGTAGGCGCGAGCCGCCGTTTTATTGTTGTGTATTTCCGAACGGATACCTCTAGATTGGGGTGGGATGCTATTATTGGGTGACAGATATTGCACCTCTAGGGTCCGTTTTATTCTGGGACGACGTTTCTAACTTGATTGGAGGTTGTTTGCGAGTCTTGGGAAAGTAAAAGATCGGAGAGACTAGTCTTACCTTTTTGACAGACTTGAAATAAGAACCGCACGTATAATTAGGGCTACTCTACCTACACAGTCTACAGCAATAATATTTATTGATGACAATTTTATAATAATTTAAAAGTTGCGTTGTAAACAAAGCGTTGTTCAAATTATGAAATGAGAACCGGGACCTTTTATTATCGCTTCTGTCATTTTAGTGCCAACGTAGATTCTTCCATTCAAAACAATACAAAGCTTATTGTTAACGCTGAAAAAAATCCCTCGGGATTTATATAGTTGCGATGTATCCGCTTCGATGATGAAGACTTGAAGCCTGCAAGAAATCATGAATAATATTTGGAATAAAAGTGTTTTGTTTGTTTTAGAAATATATCGGGTAACCACCGACGGCAACCCTACCTATGGTTTATCAAGTGGAGTATGGGATGAAACATAAGATAACACAAAAAAAATAAAAATAGTTCAAGTTGCTTCATAGGATTAAAAAAAAAATATTGACCTGCGATGGTGCGCGAGGACAATGTACTTTTACATTTTTTGGGTCCTCTTTCACTCAATGCCCATCTAATGGCATTTCGATTGATCGGATGCATATGTACGACGATCGTAACAATTTACTCCCCATGCCACTCCAATATCCAATATCCGACTACCCGAAACTACCTCTCTCTTTGAGTATAAGGATGAAACGTGAGTAAAGATTACTTTTCAGCCTAGGTACTATCAAAGTCAGTAGTTTTTTATATTAATTGAATCATAAGATACATTATCTAGTTTGCTAGATTAGGCACAGTCAAGATGAAAGTGTTTATAAAAGCCTGCCAAGCTGCGCTCAGGCAGCATACGATTTATTCAAATTACTTTTTGTCCTGCTTGACGTCTGTGGCCTCCAGGTCTATAGGAATAATTAATCAATGATTCGGACATCGTTTACATTCTGAACAGATTATTAATGAGCAATGTTGGATAAATCTTTACCGCCTTGCTCTCGAAAATTTTTGAGGCGTATTTCATTTAAATTTCATAAATAAGTTAATAGCTACTTATATTTTGAATGGAAAAAACGTGAAACCTCTTTTAATCTGACTCAGAGTAGGTACTTTGCTTATTTGTTTATAACGAAGGTATCCTTACCTAATCTTGAAGAAGAAAACGACGTTGTTAACTGTTATTAAAACTTTCTGAGGTAGGTAATTATTAAAAAATGTCTGTATAATAAGTCACAAAAGTTGAGGAATTAGGCCATTACGTTCATAAAATATATAACTTTTATGTTTGGCTCTTGAAAGATGATTATGATGCCTCATGAATGTTAATGCATCTTAATAGCGAGCCAAAAGCTATAGCTCTATTGCGTACAGATTTATAAGTATTTTAGTGATTTAAGTAGCGACTACATCATCTTCAACAGCGACGAAAGATTTTGGGCTACCTCCATCTACAGACTTTAAGATGTCATCGGTATATCGGGTGAGGGTGGTTATTTTTTCTACGAGCTGTCTGACTAGCCCATCGCCACTTTAATACTTACATATATTTACCTAATACCGTCGGGAGAACTTCTGTCTCACTCAATAAACCTTATAAATAGCAAGTTCATTTAAATTCAAAAACACAAGTGTATTTTTACAAGAAGTTGACTTTATTCGCAGAGAGGATCGTTATGCTGATCACCGCTATTTCTAGGTAGGTAGGTACTAATACATATTCAGTGAACACATTAGCAATTTATGATCTGACTCTAACTTAAGCCACGTAGACACCACGATTGCGCTTAGGTGGTATTCCGTTGTTACTTGTAACGCATTTAACATAATTTATGAATGAACTTTTATGTACTGATAAATTATACATAATAAGAAGACTACTCCTGAAAACGAAATTGGGATATTCAGGCCGTGATGCTTAATCGATTCGCACCAAAAAAAAACAAAATGTTAGCTAATAATCTAATAATTAAAGCGCCATTATTCATTATTTTCTAATATCTCAAAATCCCGATTTCATAATGAAAGTTACGAGTAGTTGGATTTTGTTTATTTGAGGTAAACGTTACACCCTTCGTAACTCATGGCATTACCAGTATCCTAGATTTACTGCAAATACAAGAAGCAGGACTAATACAAAAACAGTTGTAGATTGTACATACTTCGGAAAAAAGCGAGTTTGTTTCCACTAACATAAATACGCTTATTAATGTTGTCCTTTTAGTTTCTGAGAGTAGTCATTTTAATACTTAGTTAAGATATTGCGCCTAACTTTCTCTACTCTCTATATACCTAGTAGAAGAATACAGACAAAACATACCCACAGTCCATCAAGAGTACTGAGAAGCTCAATTTTCGATTGTTTGTTAAGGGAACTTTACGAGACCTCTATATCCTGCAAACATTGATGTCAGTCTGAACAAGTTATTTTTGTTCTATAATCAATCACCTACCTACTCAATTTAATTTCACCTTACAAAGGTATAAAATAAGATAATTTGATTGGGTTTTAGCAGCCATAGTTTAATTGGTATACCTACTTTTTTCTACGTTCAGATGAATACTTCCCTGACGGTCTTAATATTATTTTTTCTTTCACACGTATAAAATAGACTCTAAATCTAATGTAAAATGACGACCTCTGTGGCGCAGTGGGCGAAGGCTCGCCTGAGACGCAGAAGGTTGCGGGTTCGATTCCCGCCGCGGGACAAAATGTTTGTATATGCAAATATTTGTCTCGTGATCTGGGTGTTTTCTATGTATAATATGTATGTATTTACAAAAAAAAAAATAAGTAGTATATCAGTCATTTAGTTCCCATAACACAAGCTCTGCTTACTTTGGGGCTAGATGATGCTGTGTGAATATGTCCAGCATTATTTATTTATTTATTTTATTTATATACGCATAGACGCATAAAATAAAAACACTTATGATTCTAGAAAGCTACGTAAAGATATCAATCGTTTTTGTGACGCCACACGACGTGATGAAAATATTCGTTAAACTAGACTAAAAATCTTTAATTTTTCTGACACTAAATACTAATGACAATTTTTGACCGTTAACAAGGTAGTACGATACCTTTTCTCATTGAATCTTGATGATCGTTCGTAAATGTTTACTCGCCATACCATCTCTTCTTACGGATATTATCGATATAAAAAAAGATAAAAGCGATATCAAAACATCGTAAAACACAAAAAGTAATTTTCTTGAAAAGTGCCCGCAGATTCTTACCTACTAAGTAACCAACTTACTACTAAGTATGTTGAATGAAAGCTCATACTTTTATTTATGACTATGTTTACTAAGTAACAATGATGAATAGATTTCCATAGCTCGCGGCTTCGTTAACGTAGCAATTCGACTTTAAAATCCTTTCAAAGAACAATAACCTTAAATCATCCTATTAGTAAAAAGCCTGTAGAAGTCCACTGTTGGACATAGGCTTCACCTAAAGCTTTAAAAACATCTACATTACATTTTTAGTTAAATTAATTAATTATGTTATTATTCATATTAACGTAGTGGTTGGTTATTCTATGTTTACAATGGGAAATCAATACTACACATAAACTTACTACATATATCAATGCCATAAAATATGCTTAAAATAACTTTAGTTATTATTACAAGTAAAGTTACACCTTTTCATGCCATTGACTGAATCAATATTCTGTAATTTTCACGGAACGAAAAAAACAGATAGAAGCAGCCAAGTCTATTTTATTTCTTGTGTAATTCCCCTTCAAGGGGCCGCGGTTGGTATGGAAGTAGCTTAACGCTAACAAATGGTTAAGGTAAATCAAGCTACTAACGGTTTTCACGGCGTTTAATCTCACAATTATATTGCTTTGTTTAAGCACAGGTAACAGGATGTATAGGGGTATATCCATCTTTCCCGATTCCCAAACAAATCTTGTTATTATACTTTGAAGTTGTTTACCTTAATAGGTACAATATCAAGATGAAATTGCGTTTACGATACTAACATAAATAGATATGTACTCTAAATAAACAGTTACAATGCAATTCGTATGTCTAAGGACCATTAATATAATTGGAACGATAATTTGTCTTGATTGGATGCAGCGCCCATACCATTCATTCCACTTGAAATCGAATCCAGGTTGTATAATAGCCGAGTTCATAGGCTATTTAATCAAATAGCTCGTGTCCAAGGGTACAGGAATGACCGCAAACGTCGAAGTGGAAATCAGATCCTATAACAAAATTTTTGACCCTTGACAATTTATTACGGTATTTGCAATTCAAAGTTCCTAGTTTGGGCAGGCGATGCAATCAAGTTGCAATTGAATGCAGTGATGCTGACTTGGGAAGCGTCCAATTTACGACCAACCAATTAGAAACAATCATTTTGCACTAGGTGGCAGACATACGGCACACACATAGGTTTGCTTAACACAAGACAAAATAAGCTTTATTGAAAGTATTTATCAGTTTTTTTTTTGTGGCAGTAACAAAACTTATGATATAATTAATGAGGTTACCAAGAATCCAGTAGGTCCCAAAACAAAAATCTACATTGATTTTTACCATTAAATGACAAAATAACCTCTTAAATAACACTAGGTAATATAAGTCTATAAAAGGTATGATGACAATATTCAGAAGACTTTCTTCCAATGTTCAGAAGACTTTGCTCATTACACTCAAATAAAGAATCTGATTGTTATACATTTTCAAAAGTAATCGTTTGAGAGAAAATACCAAAACTGCGTGATTTTCGCACATTTTTGGTCAGCGCAGTATCGTAAGCGGTCTTATTAGTATTTGGGCCCGTCCCAGTAATAAAATTATACAAAAATACAATGGTGCATTTGCAAAACGTCACACCTATAGATAACGCGTCGTCACGCGAATAAAACATTTACAACTTTTCTTTTCTCTTGAGCCTGCCGGCGCCTATTATGTATTATCTATATTTTAATGCATTAAATAGTTGAAAAGCCTTTATAAATTTAATGGCTGTAAGGAGCTGCCGTGAAGTGAATAAAATCTGCCAAATCCCAGCGCACGCTCGCCCAAGCTTAAGGTATTCCTTGCCTGTAGTGCTTGTTTGAAAACCATATTAAGAGCGTTCCACAATGCACTGCAATACAGATAAGATAATACAAAAAGTGGCTAAATATTGTACAAAGATTCTTCATGTTTGGTCTTAAAATCATTATTACGCATTTTGTATGTACTTTATCCCATGTAATTGCAATAAATATACTTTTACTTTACTTTAACCAACTTTAAATTTACCGTATTCGACACAAGTAATGAGAAAATAAGGTTTCTCTTTATGTACCAAGACGAAATTAATGCATTTCTTGCAAGACAGCTTGCGCAGAACAGAAGTTAATTAAAGTTTATAATAAATAGTATATGCTGGAATCTCGACTTTATTGCTTCTTTTTACGGTCACTGTCGGTAGAACAAGTTGTAAAAATAAGCCTGGCCGGGATGTAGACGAGGCGTTAGTCCGGTGGTGGCCGTGTTCGAACAGAGCCGGATTGAACTTGGTGACCTCGAGGCAAATTCAGTGGGGGCCCCGAAAATAGAAAAATAACTAAAGCTGACGTACATCCAACATCGTCGGAGGTAAGAGCTATGTATTAAAGTTCTACTTACGTAAAGAAAATTACTTACCTACTTGGTTCCTACATAATTATACTTGTATAAGTGTTATTTAGGTACTTCTTTACTAATAAAATCAAAATTTCATATGTTCTTGATTTATTGATAAGAAGCTCATTATTGTTAGCCTTTTAATTTAAGAAGCGTCAGGTGTGGAGTCAACAAGGCATTTTCGTTCCTAAGAATGCTCTGTTTACTATGTCAGCTTTATAAGATCCTTTTTAGGGATCCTTACTCGTAGGACCATATTATTGACGACCTCTGTGGCGCAGTGGGCGAAGGCCCACCTAAGACGCAGAGGTTGCGGGTTCGATTCCCGCTGCGGGACAAATTTTTGTAATGTTTGTCTCGGGTATGGGTGTTTTATATGCATAATATAGAACATAGAAAACTCCCAGATCTCGAGACAAATATTTGTATATGCAAATATTTGCAAGTAATACGGAACCCTTAGTGCACGGTTTCTTCGTGTTTATCTGTAGGTACCTCATAATGGAAAGATGTCTATCCGTCAACACCCCTTTTCCCAGCGACTGCTAAACGTATAACGTTGAAATAATACAAGTCCTACAAATGCAAGTTTAAAAAAAAAACTATTTTTCTATGATTTATTGCCGCACCGCTTACTAGCTTATAATGATAATCTATTTAAGAACCATCCTTCAAAATCGAAAGCGAAAAACCGCATTTCAATCAGATAAGCCGTTCTGAAGATAAAAGGTTACAGACAAACATATACAAAAAAAACCGGACAAGTGCGAGTCTGACTCACCCACCGAGGCTTCCGTATAAGATGTAAAGAAGCAAACGTTGCTAAAACGAAAATAAAAGTCGGATTGAAAGACAAACTTAACTTTGTAGTTGAAAAAAATGTTCGCCCATACATCGATATAGATGTTACGGTTAATTATCCAACTGCAAGACTAAGAAAAGATTTTAATTTATTAGCGAGTATCAATATATGCCGCATAAATGACCGTATTTTTTACATTTTAGCATTTTTAGCATTGATTTATTTAGAAGCGAATTTTTTTTAGAGCTCTAATAATATCAAATACCCAGTATTTGATATTGATAGCAACTTTTTAAAATATAATTACGACTATACTTTACGTACTTTACTATTCTCCTGCTGTAAAGTAAAGTACGTGGTATAGTCGTAATTATATTCTAAAATGATACCAAATCACGATAATTTTAATTCCTTGATAGCAACTTGTTACCTCCACGCATTCCTGAGAAAAAGGGTCTTGACTGACAGACAGGTGGACGGATAACGAAGTGATACTAAAAGGGTTCCGTTTTTTCCTTTTTAAGTACGGACCCTAAAAACCCTAAAAACAAATACCCCTACATCTGTAATTCCTGTAATTGTCAAAATTTTGGAGGTCAATGTGAAAAACGCAGGTTGCGTATGCGTATCAGCCCGGAAGATCCACGACAACCTTTTTGTAAAAGATCTTGTATGGAAAGTAACGAGCGCCCTGAAAAGCTGGCAGAAAGTAGCTATTGGCCTTTGACACAGCCGGCCCCTACTTCAGTAAAATCCGTCAGACATCTGTGATATTCATGACCAACTCGTAACAAAGAGACACCTAGACTGTTGCAAATAATTTCTGTAACGGCTGGACCGATTCGGATGAAGCCACGGCTTCATCCGAATCGGTAATATCCGGAGGCTAATAAAGAATGAAGAAAATAAGTCGTAGCATCTAATTTACACTCCTGGCTCAGAACACGTTGTAAATACATGAAGCTTTTTTTCCGTTCCAAACAGTATGATGGAAAAACATTCTTTCAACTTTGTATCGCAAAAAACAAACACGCTCACGACTGTCTTCCCCATGGTGGACATCCTCAGATACATACTCAGTGAGTAGATCTTTGAGGATACCAAGTAGGGGGTAGTCAGAGGCACGTCCAAACATTACATTTAGTACATGCCCGCGTTTTGCATTCCACGTGACAGGTTGCAAGCCCATCGCCGCGTATTGGAACACTAACTGTTGGCACATGCATTCGATTTTTTTTTGGTTTTAGGGCATGCCGGTTTCCTCACGATGTTTTCCTTCACCGTTTTGAGCACGTGTTAATGCATATATACATTTTTCGAGTGGAAAAATCCTGCACGACCTCCGGATCAGAAGTCGGGGTATCGCCCACTAGGCCAACACGGCTAACATCGCTTAGGAAATATATTGTGAAAATAAAGTTTTTAATCGATTGATTCTAGTAGAGTAGCTGGGTAGCAACCGCACGGTCTAGTCAGTCGCCGAACCCGACAACTGGCAGTAATATAAATACTTGCTACAGTGGGAAAAACTTTCCAATTGAATCCTTTTAGTAGAAAATATCCGGTCGGTACTGGTCGGCACCGCGCGGGCCACCACGCCTGGCCGGCCGCCAAACCCGACCGCTAGCTGCAATACAAATACGTGCTACGCGTGGTTTGACTATTCAATTGCTTACTAGCTTTATTCGAGTTCATAACTCGACAGTCAGCGATTTGGGCTAAATTAGTTAGCGTACATGGAATACATACTTTTTTTACCCGCGACGACATAAGAGGTTGATCGTTTGAATGTTTGTTTGTTCGTATGCATGTTACCATTCATCTCCAAAATGACATATGCGATTGAAATGCGGTTTTTGCAATCGATTTCTTATGGCTTCAAGAATGGTTGAAGGAATAGACAATGGAATTTGAAACGATGTCGATTGTTATGTAATTTTTTTGTAATCGTTTTGTTTGACTTTAGGAAAAGTTTTATTAAAAAAAAGGGTTTATTAAAAAAAATACACGATGGACAATACGTCAGAGGATTTTTTCCTCTCCAAAAATGTAGGTACATGGTGTTTTGAACTTTATGTTTTCAAAGTTTCATGAAACATTGGGTAACATCGGAATTGTTAGCATTTGTATAAATACAGTTGACATTTTGATGAATTAACTCATTCTATTATTTGTGTTTCGAAATGGATTCAAAGATTAAACGGTGACTTAAGTTTCCTGTATTGGATAAAATACAAGATGTCCCGGAACATGTATTATTAATGTATTTAATGTAGAATAACCAAATTTTATAACAAAACATATTTTTTCAAGAAAATAATTTGAAATTGCTAGGAACAATTTTTTTAACTATTTCATGAACTTTGTGCTTCAAACCATAAGACTATTATTAATAAACCAAGATGTTTGACAGCGCGTAAAGTAAGTACCTAAAACTTCGATTATTCGATTTTGACCGGAAATTACAAGTTTGTACCAACATTTTCTTCAATTAAAACCGCTAAATTCGTTAAGTCATTTATCAAAAGTTGTTATAATAGTTTCTACCTCCTTTCGGGTCAGTAAAAATATTCTGCGACACCCTGTAAAAAAACCTTATGGCTGCTGTAAGAAAAACAAAAGTATGAAAAAATAAAATACGGTAACAATTATTAAAACTACCGTTAAATAAACAGCCAATAGAATCATGCATAGTCCTAAACCAACACTAGGATTCCTTGTATCAGGAACTACGAGTACCGTGGAACTACAACGCCCAGAACCAGAACAAATATCTGCAGAGTATGCAAAAATTTGTCACGCAGTGGGAATAGAATCCGCACCTCTTGCGTCGCAGCCCGCCGCGCCATCAAGGTCGACATGCTAGAGTGTTTTACAATTACCGTACCGTCTTGCTTTCCTATGCGTATCTTATTTCGTAGCACTATCGTAGCATTGGCTACGACACTGTTACAAGATACTACGAGAAATTTTATAAAACCCCATCTTCAAGTGTTGGAAGAGAAGAATATGCAACGTACAAAGCTATCATTTTCTCATCGTTCTTAAGTCGTTATTTAAACTTAGGTTCAGTTTCGTCAGTGAGTAGTTAAGTTACGCTTATTTATTCTCGATAAATAAGCGTAACTTAACTCTGCCAACTGACCATGCATGAATAAAATAACATGTTAAACTCGAAAGCAAGTAAAATAAAAAGTTCATGTTCAGTGAACCAGTTGAGTCGGACAACCATTCGCGCGTCGGATTTGAATAGTGGTTTTATTAGATATACTTTTTTAACATCATAAATAAACCTTCTTTTGGCCATAATCTCACCTGATGGTGAGATATGACAGACGATGTAGCATGAAGGTCTAGAAGACCACCAAGAGACCAAGGTTATATTTTTCACGGAAGACTGACTTTATAATGAGAATTACAATTCTCAAATGTAATTTTTAAGAGAAGCTTCGTTGACGATTTTTTTCAAATAAGTAGACCTAATCTAAAATATATGTACTTTTATTTTTCTTTCGTGTTTTATACGAATGCAAGTGAATTTTGACATAATAAAAAACAAAGTGTATTATTCCATTACGCATTACAACGCCCCTAGTCACTTGTGGCGTTAAAACCAATCAAAACTGCATGAAAATCGGTGACGCCCTTTCACATTACAGCGTCTATCTCAGCGCCCCCTAGAGATCTGTGGCAATAAAACCTATCTAAAAACCACATTTGAAGACAAAACTATTGCAAAAAACCGCATTACTATCAGATAATCTGTTTAGAACCTCAAACGCTCCCCTACTCTGAAAATACAAAAAATGCTCCTGTTCAATCAATAACTGATATTCGATAACTGTTTAGAATCTGCAATGAAAGGAGTCTGCTTTGAGTTTTAGATTCTCACTTGCTGAATGGATATTTCCTTTACGCGGATGCTATTTGTGAGAGTGAATGCGATCCTTTGATGTTTAGAAGTAACATTTACAAGGCACTCCGATCCAAATTAATACAGTCTGTCGATATAATATTCAAACAACTTCTTCGCGTATGCTACCCTTGACATTGAGCTGCTAATTCAATGACATGTTAATTTTTACAAAATAACGTGTTTTCATCATAGATTGCAGCGTCTACTTGGGAGCGATAAAAACTATCTACTATTGAAGATATACAAATTGATTATAATCCGATAATCATTTTAAAAGATAAATAGTAACACAAAAAAACAAACTTATATGGCAGGGGCTCCTGTCGTGACTGGTATAAAGTAACATAGATGGACTGAAATGCCTTTAAAGGAGGGAGTGGAAATCAAAAAATGGTTATGAATCTTGTCGTATCAAAGAAACGAGTCCTCAATATGCTGCTGTAATGAAGTATTTTAATATTGATATTGTTTTTATTTTAATTATTAAAATTGGAATTTAAAGTAATTTTATAAATCAATGGAAGTTTACGCAGTGGTCGGGTAGCAGCACAAATTTATTCATTGTAACGACGCGAGCGGATCAGTTCAGTTTATTTACATTAGCATTGCATTTCGCTTTGCCCAGAGATCGGTATTAATTATACCATTGACTTTCAATTAAAACCATACAATTCATTGGAAATTGGAATAAAGTACGTTATATTCTGAAAACTCAAGCATTGTATTATCATTATAGAAATACTTATAAAATATAATCATTCTTTAGATAGCTCAACTGATCCAGATCACTAACAGATGGAAGCGTTCTCAAAATTCTGGCTGCATTGCCACACTGAATGGCAATGCTAATGCGTTGACCCAAATAAGAGCCAGCTCTCTGGCACTCTTCGCTCTTTTCTGAAAACGCGAATGGCCTGTTACCCCACGGGCCCAGAGTCTCAACCCCAAAAGCCGGAAGTTAGCCACGCACTTGTGCGTTTTCTGAATTCTGTAACTTGTACTGAATTGTTCTAGGTTTCTTCTAAAATATTTTCTCTCTATAGTGAAAAACGAGAAACGAAAATAACGGTTTTGGAACCTGGCCTCGCTCTCTGAATTTTCCAAGTTTTGACAGTTGAGCTGGATTGTTCTAGGTTTGTTCTGCATTGTTCCAGAATATTATACTCCTAAAATGAACATTGAATACCAGAACAACTCAGAACAATGAAATAAACATAACAAACGGCTCAGTGGTTTAGACGTGAAACATATAGGTATACATAATTCCCATATAATTTTACTGACTTAATTAATACTTATCGTTATATATATATATATAACTTATATTATGGCGGAATCACACAATAACATTATAAATTGTAGATTATGTGTCATTCTGATGTATAAACTATATCACTGTAAAGTTTCATCAAAACTTTCACGTTTATTATAGTAAGTAGGATACATATGACCGCGCGATTGATCTTTTATACTGATCGCGCCAATTTTGATAGGACGGTTGTAATATTTATTGTCTCGATCGAACAGAGAATAGGTACTATAAATCTGTCGTCGAATAAATTTTTCCATAGAAACTTTACCACCGTTTAAGGGTTGATTTTTGAAAATTAGATCTACTTTCCAAATTTCCTCAAAACTGGTTTAGTAGTTACGGACATACTTGAACTAATTTTGAAGAAATTTGGAATAGGTATAGTGTGTGACCTAGATAAATACAAAAGTTTCTTACCCAGGTACCACGTGGGTGAAGCCGTGGACAGAAGCATGTTTTTTTATCAATTCTGTCTTATTTCCATCTTGGAGATCAACTCCATAATAAGAACGTTGCTCACGAAGCCTAATTTCATAACCTGAGTAGGCAATTTGAATGGAAAAATCTTTCCTAAACTGTCGAACTTGACTACCACGAACTTAAAAGAAAACTTAGAGGTGCCCAAACGTCAATTTTCAATGCTTCTTAAACTGAAAATGAGGAATAACTAGGTCGAAAAGTTTCCCCTTCCTTTGCTACGATTGTCAAAATGATTGCGATAGCCGTGATGGAGCGCGTCTACGTGGAGTCAGACGACCTCTGTGGCGCAATGAGCGAAGGCCCGCCTGAGACGCAGAAGGTTGCGGGGTCGATTCCCCCGCGGGACAAATGTTTGTATAATCTGAAAGTATTTGTCACGGGTCTGGGTAATTTCTATATTTAATATGTATCTATTTACAAATAATATTATTATAATTTATTATTATATTATTATTATAAAATATTTACAAATAAAAAGTAGATAAGTACTATATCAGTTATGTAGTTCCCATAAGTACAAGATATGCTTAGTTTGGGGCTAGATGACGTTGTGTAAAAAAAATCCAGAATGATTTATTTATTAACTAGGGATACTGACGCGTGGCAAGTGCAAGCGGATGGCGGATGGCGGATGCAGTGCCGACGGGAGGGTACGTACGTACGGCGGAGGCTGCGCGGAGCTGGGTGTGGGCGGGCGAGGGTGGCGCGGGCGGGAGCGTGCACCTGGGCGGCGGCCGGCCCGGCGCCCGGCAGCCACGTGCCACGAGCCCGGGCCGGGGCTCAGGCCAGGCTCAGTCGCTCGCGAGTCGCCGCCGCGTCCGCGTGCCACTCGGCCGCGCTATCAGCGACAGGTGGCGCCGCCTGCGCGATCCGCTCCAGCCCGCACCGCCGCCGCCGCGCGCTTCGAGCTCCCGCCTCCACTATACGGCCGGTTATAACGTGAAAATATTACTATTTTCCAGTAAATCACTGTGCTGTGCTAATCTGTTTTCCGGACCAAAAATGAGTATCGCTTGTTGGCTAACGTGTTGATGATTGTTAATGGAAATGCTACGAAACCGCTACGGCCATTGAACACACCGTTCGTTGTTAGGATACTGTGAGTATATATTGGAGTATTTAATCACGCAGTGTTTAAAAAATAAAAACGTTAAGTATTTTATTTATTTCAAGAGATCGTCTGTTTGTTTGATCATTATTTTACACTACTTATCAAAACTTTTAAGGTAAATTTGTCCACCTACGATACGTGACGACTAAACCGAAATCTCTTTCCTTATTTTGAAACCACTACCTTTACAACGAACATCTTCAGAACATCATCACAGAGTGATTGTTATTTCTTATTTACCTATTCCTGCGTAGCCGAAGTAATATTCTTGTAGCTAATAATTAATTAGCTGAAGAGAGGTATGAACATTAGCTCAGCTATAATGTGAGCCTTAGGGCTTTTTATATCCGGTTCATGTGGGTAATCAAATCACCCTAACAAACCATCTTATTATTTGTCCTCCAATAGTCTGAAGTGCGGACTAAATGTTAATTGGAAAATAAAACGTTTTAGAAAGTCATGTACCAAACAATCAATTTAATCGCTTCAATTTCGAAAGGATTCAAGGAGATTGTGGATACAAGGGAGCTGTAATCACTACATAAATTAATTAAAGTGTGCTTGTCGCTTTTTTATTTAATACCGTTTACGTGAAAAATATGATTTGAAAAGAAAATCCAAGCATTTTATGTTTCCTTATGCTTCCACATACCTAATAGTTTAGTGACGGACTAATTGACTTTATTACCCTCGAGCATTTGTCGTTCCCACGGCAGGAATTTTGGCATGCTTTGGAATAGGCTTATTATCTCATTGATAATTAAGTAGAAGTAAGTGATTATGTAGACTATGATTTTCTGAATAGGTAGATAAAACGAGCATCTGGCTTTAATATATGAATGAAAAATAAAAATACAGTTACTCTAAAGAAATACAGATATTTAACTTGTATGTATGTGTTTTATATTAAAAAAAAAAACACACTTTGATCATAGTGAGTCTTTTGGGTATTGATATAAATCGGTTAGTTACTTTTTGGATAAAGAAAGACATTATTGTTGAATGTTTGTTAACGAGTCTACGAAATTCATAGTAAAAACAATTATTTGATGAAACTATACCCAATCTTAGTGGGATCAGAGAATTATAGCTTTTCAAAGTAAATATTTAAAAGAGACAGCGAAAACATAATTCGTCAAGAAATACTGTGTTTTGTTTCAAACAAATAAAATTAGTAGGTATGTTTAATAGCAGTGCGTTCCGAATTTGCATTTCGTGAAGTAGGTAGCTACTATTATTTATTATTAGGTATTTTCAAAACTATTGTTTCTTATTCAATTCAGAGGTTATTACGTGCAACAAGTACAGACAATTCCAAACTCAATGAATTCGTAATGTGCGAAGGTGCAGCGAGAGTCATCTTGCTGTCTGAATTACTTTATAAATCATTTATCTCATTTTCGCTTTCCCCAGCTCTCCCTGTTACAAATCTCTCGACGAATTTCTTATATAAGTTTAATAAGTCTACAAGAAACTAGACTGAAAAATATGTAAGAGACGTCTCTTACAGGAGAGGAGGCGCGTTCACGGTGCCCCTACAAGACTATCTTGACCAAAACCTTGATCTATCTTGGTATGTGCATACTTCGTCACAAACGCTTAAGCTGCTAATGCGCAGTAAAATTTACTAACCGATACCCATAACGACATATCGTCACATAGGAGTGACACCAATATTATTTTAACTATGGTAAAACTATGCTCCTTGTCCTATCATATGTCAGTTCCCTTATAGGTGAATGCGTATTGGTAGCTGTATTTTTATTGTACACAGAAATGATTAATAAATTAAAATATTAGGTAAAGCATGTACAAAGGCAAGCTTAGCCATAACTGTGAGTCGTAGATTGAATTCCCCAACTACCTATGGTTTTTGGTTGCTGTTTATAATTTACTCACCCTGCCTTCTACCAAAGGGAAGAGACAAGGAGGAGGCGCTGCAACCGATACTACCCTCTACCCGACTTGACGCCTAATCTGTTAGATACTACTTATTTATTAGGTTCATTAAGATGATAGGATCTCCTATCTCCACAATACCAAAAAAGTAAATTTACCTTCCTTTCGGACACCGATGGAATCCGATGTTCCGACTCTCTTCTCCTAGCTACTCCTCAACGTTCTACCTCTCTCCGTGGCAACTCTTCTGAATCCCCATCAATATCAAAAGGGCACCTAGTAAACCTTTCTTTTAAAGGTGTCTTTCAAGTGACTTGTGGCTTGAAAGAAACCTTTTTAAGAACTCTTCCCACTAGACTTATAACATTACAATATTATTTCTGTCGTATTCACTATTCGTTGTTTTATTATATGTATTTATTTTTAAATGAATTTAAATATATTTATGTATATTAAGTAAGTATCATGTTTATTAATATAGATAGCCAGCTGTTTTCACCAATTATATAATATTCCTACCTTTAACTTTTCATCTTATTATTATTATTCTTTGATGTTTCTTTTCAAGTGTATGATATTGTATGGTAACCGTTTTTATTTTTGTTACTTTTTACTTTTAGCGTGGTAGAACGCCAACCTTCTTTGTATACCTTTAAGGTTGGCAGTTAGAAAATGCTTTTAGCATTAAGCCCACCTTTTGTATACTTTTATTTCTTGTGCAATAAATAATTAAATAAATAGGCAATTTGAAATACGTCACTCTCACTCCATAGGAAAATACGCGAAGAGCAAAAGGGACGGGTTCTGGCACGAGATCATAAAACATAAACCTGAAATATCTAAATCTTTCCATTAATCACTAATAACTAAATACCGTGAATACCTATAAAAAAACATGAATTACTCGTTAATATTTTCTAGATTTGAAGAATGGACATAAAACGGGGTTTGGAAGGGCCAAAAAATAAATCTATCGAGAAAAGTTTCACTAATCATGTTTAAGGCTTTTATTTATTTTGATTAAATCACAAAGTCATCAATCACTGTATAAATATCAAGTTTGTTACTTTAATAGTTACTGAAAAATGATACAAAGTAGTAACCTACAAAAATGTTAGGTCTTATTCACTGACTTTTTTTTTTAATAACTTGTTTCGTAGTCTCTGCGCGTACAAGCAATAATTATAATATGTAAGACTATTATAATAAATAAGCAGATATCAGTATATATGTAAATATATTTGTAGTTGTAGGTATCTCGCTTAAGTCCGAAGCGAGACCCTAGAAAACAGGCTTGATAGACACCTAGTGTGGGAAATAAAGCAATTAGACGTTTATAGAAGAGCTGCAGCGGCGCGAGGCTAGCCCATTAAAAAAAACGAATATCTAGAAGCGCAGTCGCAGGGGAACTATCATAGGCCACTGTCAGGGCCACTGCAGTACGTCTATGAGGGTCTAATTTGAAGGCACCCTTAGAGGTACAATCTAAAAAAAAACAATAACATAACGTAAACTACGTTTAAAGTTACTCAGGCATAAACAAAAAAGTGTAAAACCGTAGTTTTACAATTCGAGAAAATAATCAATTTTAATTTATATTTCATATAAAAATACTTTTTCAAAAGTTTCCATCAAAATAATAAACAAAATGTGGCGCTCTGAATTAATTCAAATGTTAATAAATACAAGCAGGATATTTATTTCGAAAATCGAACAAAAAAAGACGCTCACGCTCATGGAATCTCCACGATGGACATCCTCAGATCCCTAGTCAGGTGCGGTACGCAGATGCTTGAGAATACCAAGTAGGAGGTAGTCAGAAGCGCGTCCAAACATTATATTTAGCACATGCCCACGTTTTCCATACTACTTAGCATTCCACGTGACAGGTTGCAAGTCCATCGCCACTTTATTTAATAGCCAGCTGAGACGCAAGATACGCCGGGTTTGCTTCCCGCTGCGGGACAAATATTTCCATGTTCTACAGATATAATTATGTATCGGGTCTGGGTTGTTCTTACGCCGTTTCGAGAACATGAACAAATCACTTCATCACACAAAATTAAACTCAGTTTATGAAAATTAACTTACAGCATCAAACAAATCAATAACTTAAATTGTGGAGTAAACATTATTTGTAGATTATAATAATAATAATAATGCCACCTAATAAATTTTATGTGAACTATAATAAAATACATGCATAGTCCTGAGCCCACACTATGTTTCCCTGTAGGTGGGTATCAGGAACTACGAGTACCATAGTACCACATCACCCAGACCTGAAAAAAATATCTGCAGAACATGCAAACATAACGTAGCGAAAATCGAACCCGCAACTCTTGCGTGTCATCTGGCTATTCGCCCGCCTTGTCATCGAGGTGGTCAGAATTGCAGACGAAGGTTTCTATGGCTGATGGATGCATTTAATAAATTTAACCCACTATAATCCTTTTTATATTTTGGACTACACTAACGTTGCACCATGTTTATCTTTGATCCAATCATAGCTATTGTAGGTCACGAGACACCCTCGCAATGTTTTATCTCAAAATTTTTTTTCTTTGTCATATCTGGTACAGAGGCGTTCGGTTGCTCTTTTGTTGGCTTTAACTAATGAGCGCATTAATTAATCGCGAGACCCTCTTCTGAACAGATCAATCTTGTGTGAAATCATAAATTCCAGAGTAATATATTTTTTTTTTTTATGAAAGTTGAATTAACGGCTGCTGAAAGAAAATTTTCGCTTCTCTGGAGAAAATAAAATGGCATCCATAAACTGGTGTCAATGGTTATGAGTTCACAAGTACGTGACGTCTATTGTTGTTCCTGAGCACCCTTCTCACATTCATCATGTTGTCGCATTCCCAAAACGATTTATGTTTTGTATTTTAAACATTTAATAAACACTCTTTCAATACCCTCTTCTCATAACTACTTAGATGTGGTATCTAAGTGAAGTGAATTTTTGCTTATCTGTGACCTATAACAGATTTTTCCTGTTTTAATACGTGAAACACAAATATATAATGATAGCTAATATTAGCAATTGTGTTCTGCGATTATTTTCACAGTTGTACCTATTTTTTGAATTGCCAGTGTTAATTGATTCTCCTTGGTTAAAAAATTAGTACCTAGTCACAATGGCAACGGTTTGTGTAGCAATGGCAGCATAGATCTTCGTTGTCATTATGTATATACTTACCAACGTCTCTGTATATTTTCACGAGCTATCTCTCGACGTGGTACTATAACCTCTTGTGGGTAAATAAATCTGAGATAGAGGAATTCTCCGGATTTCATTGAGCGGATGTTTTGGCAAGCATGACCCTTGTCAGAGTCTAGAGTGAACCGGCTACACGGCACCCTTCTACGTTAGGAGTCGATGGTACGAATTCCTTGTTTTACAGTATTTCAACTGTATATTTAACGTATTGTCTCTGACTTAGCTTGAGCACTGCTCTACCGATTTTACAATTATTAGAGATTTTATCAGCTTTTATAATTGTAAAACCTCAACTTGACTTGTAGGCACATATAAAAAAGATAGAATTTGTAAGTACCAAATTCAGTGATGTTTTTTGAGCACTGTTGATATTGCGAACATGGTATTGATAAGAAAAAAGTTAATTCTCGCAAATGCTGCGTTTTGCTACTATATAGTAGATAGGGCTATCGATATCGATAGGGCGCGAATCTGAGACTTTCTCCTCACTGTTTCAGTCCCTCCGCGTCATTGTCAGACAGATAAATTAATTGTAGCCGAGCAATAACCATTAAATATGGACCACCTGTTGTGCTCCCACTGTTCTGAGGCGACATTCCCGGCCCTGATAGATAGAAATAGATAATCGTCTAATTAGAATTAGTCAGAAAAACTAAAGTCAACGGCATAGCTTAGCAAGATAGAATTAGAAGTGGCAATGGGTAGACCATTTACTTATTTTATTTTATTTTTACACCCTTTTTTAAGGGTAGATTTGGGAATAAATATATATATGGGTAATTATGATTTTACTATAGTTGGAGTATATAACTGAAATTATTGCAAATACTTCGTTGATCCTTAACATTCATGTCAATTTCAGATATTAATGGAATTTATTTTCACCAAATGCTTTGTGTGCATGCAGTGTCCTGTTTTAAAACTGCTTGCGGAATATATTATGAACTTCATATGTCTAATGGATGTATTATTTGAATTTCATATGAACAATATTTCATTCAGAGTTCGTGAAACTTGTACAGTAAATAATTTTATTTTATTAATGGTCTGGCTGGACCGATTCAGATGAAATTTGGAATAAATGTAGAAAAACACAACAGAAACTAGTACAAAATATAGATAAGGATGACTTTTCCTGTAAAAAACAAACATACAGATGAACATAAATAAATAATGCTGGTCATTTTTCACACAGCCTAGCCTAGCCCCAAAGTAAGCAGAGCTTGGGAACTACATGACTGATACTTTAAATACATAATAAATTCCTATTTATTATGTATTAAGGAAATGGGCTATTGGTTTCGAACAACGGATAATAAAACACCCTTACATTATTGTGAAACATAGCTCATAACACTAGAGTCGCAGATATGAGGGTAGGTATTATCTGTTTCTATATTCTATATTTTATTAACCGACTTAAAAAAGAGAAGGGGGTCCTCCCCCTTCTCTTCAATTATAAATTATAGTTGGTACTGCTCATCACTTCACTTCACTTGATTATAGCTTGTACTGATAATCACTCGCGCAAATTCCAACTGCCGAGGAATCGTTGGATGACATACCGCCGGACGCCATTGAGACTGACAAAGGTCGTCTGATGTCATGTCGTGTTGCTTGAGTGACACTCGGCTCGAAGTATACCTATCCAAATCAATGACGTACCACCCTACAGTCTACCATCGTACATCGGCTCAGTTAAACTGATCGGATTCGTTTATATATTTCTCATTTACATACGTCGCATCTGTATTTACCTACCTACCTATTTTTGTTTTATGTGCTTTTATGTAGATTTATGTATGCATTTGAGACACGTCAACTCATGCAAACAAGCCCTATGCCTGATTTATTATTGTGCCAATTGTTCGCATTTGTTGTCACTTGGTTGTTGTCATTTAAAGAAGGTTCCACATTGTAACAATTTAATGTACAATTATACACGATGTCGACGTCACGAAGTATATACCAGTAGCTGCCTGTCGCAGCGGTCATTTGTCGGCGTGACTGAAACTGTCCTCACTTGAAGTTTTTTAAAGGTAATGGCGAGGATTCTGTGAGGGGTATCGGCAAGACGCGCGGCATGTCGCGGCGATGACGCGGCCCGCATCGCGCGGCATGCCCTGCTGACATGGCACGCAGCCGCACCGCACTCCTATGGCTAGCAGCTACCGCAGCCCTCCTTGGTAAGATATTTTTTATTTCATAAAAAAGAGGATATTTACTATGATTTGTGAGTTTGATTATTTTAATGGTATATATCCCGCTTTTAGTAAAAATTATGGTTTTACAATGATAGGTTCTAACTCTTTTTCTCTTTGTAGTTATAGGTAACATTGGACGGCAAAACCACTTCTAGTTTATTGATTTACTTGTTTATTTTACAACCTGTTGTCTTTTTCTTTGAAACTTTATTTTTCAAAGAAAAATACATATTTTTCTATAACAAATAATCTGTGTTCCGGTGTTTTATTTATTGTGATTAGAAATATGACAATTATTTTTCAGGCCGCCCGTCAATCAGTCATATCAAACCACACTCCACTTTCGCAATTAATCCCTGTCCATTTAGCCATGACACATCGTAACTCCATTCGTGCGGAGCACGAGTATTCCACGACAAAATAACATTCATAATATTCATATCACAGCCCATTTCACGTTCATTTGTGTCCGGAAAAAAAATCGTCATAATAACACTCCCAGTTCTGATTTGGCAAGGAAATGGGCTATTGGTTTCGAACAACGGATAATAAAACACCCTTACATTATTGTGAAACATAGCTCATAACCAGTGATCGGAATTAGGTGAGCTAAAATACCTAAAGTTCGAAAAATAACAGAGACTAAGTGGAGACGCCTTGCGACTAAATATTTTTCCGGGAAAATTTTCCCGGGTTTCGAGAAATTACTTAGGTCCATCTAAAATTAATACAGTAAAATAACAATCGAATTAATTTCCTCTTCTTATTATTGATAACAAGAAGAGGAAACGAATTCGATTGTTGTAAAAAACGGTAAGCACGATTTTTATTGTTTTCAACAAATAAAATGAACGATGTAAGTAAGCGCGGAAGCTAATGTGATTTATAAACCAGCTTTAGTAAATAGCTATAGTAATAAAAACATTTTTTTAAGCAAGGGAATAAAAAAGCCATTTTATAGTTTTTGTACCATTTATTCATTTTGTACAGATAATGGAACTCAAAATCAATAATTAAGAAAGTAACCAGTCCTACCTAAGATACACAGTCGGAACTCTAAACATTATTATGGAACTCTAAACATTATAGTTACATTAGGTAACTATAGAAGTGATGCACGCACGCATACAAGTTATGACGCCGTTTGGATGCAAAACACCCTCACCCTTCAACCCTTTTGTCATTGTTTACTTAAACAATGATTCGTTTCCCAGAATAGCCAAAGCATGCTGTCCCTTTCTTAGCGTTTGTTGTTGTTGTTTATCACTGGTTTGCAGTGTATTGCTACAAACACTTAAAGGGACAGCATGATTTGGCTATTCTGGGAAACGAAAACATAGGCGAATCCAGTTTTTTACCTGAGTTAATAACAAAATAAATCTTATTGAAGTTTGTTAAAAAGGAAAATTAATTCAGTTAGTTTTCTGTATGAATAACATTAATATTAAATGTACTTAACTGATATCCTAAAACTTGGAACAAATTCCCAATTTCCGGGAAAGATTTCCCGGAAAAAAATGTTAATGGTAAGGAAGTCTCCATTTTTTTTGACTCTGTTCTTTGAACTTTAGGTAAATTAGCTCACCTAATTCCGATCACTGCTCATAACACTAGAGTCGCAGATATGAGGGTAGGTATTATCTGTTTCTATATTCTTTTATTCCCGTCCTGGGCATGACCCCGATGCATGGCTCGACCTTTATTCATAAATGGGTATCCATTAATAAAGGCAGTTTATTTAAAGCTAGTAAAGGTATGACGCCCAGGTGCGTCCTTATCTCGGAATAAACTTAATATAATAAATATCACCCAGTCGTTTAAATAGCTCTGACTTGAAGCTAGGATTCACTTCTATTATAAGTCACCAGAGCTATTAAATACAATCAACAACAGTTTTTGCTGTGAGCGATAAATTTGCTTAGTTACAAGCTACAATGTAATTTGCAGCCTCAAAGTCATGTCCTGCAGTAAATGTTTCTCAGTCGTATCGGATGGTAAATCATGGCCCTGAGCGTATGTAGTTCGAGTATAATTGCATTAGGTAAATCAAAGGCTCTGCTGGCGTCGGTGATCGTTAGTTAGGTACGCATTGATGATGCGACATTATGAAATCTATATGTATAGCAAAATTGAATTACAAGTTTGTACTCAGATACCTGCTTGAACCTCATGTTAATTGGCACTTGTATGGAAAACCCTTAAAACTCTAGTACTAGTTATGGTCATAGATATAATAACTACCTATACATATATATACAAGGCTTGATAAAAAACTATTTCATTATCTCTTACCAGAAAAGGTGGAGAAACATCGTTTCTGATTGGCATAGTTAGTTGAGTACATATTAAAATCATGTTCAAGTATCATTCGATTAATCTCTCTTAGCACCTATCTTAAGTTTAATTATGTATAGATTAATAGAATACACACATTAATCTACATTCACACAAACTTTGTGGGCCTTAAATGTGGCGTTCCTTTAAAAACAATGAAACCAAACGCTCTGTGCTGGTTTATTATGCCCGTTGAAAAGCGCTGTCATTGTTTCTATGCTGCCATTGAATCTATTCTCTGTGAGGTATCCTCTTATTATCGCTCGACACAGCTTGCATGCAAGAATCTTATTAGTGTAGCTATTATTGTTCGGGCGAAATACCGGCAAACCTCATGTCAGCCCAAAACAATGACTCGCATTTCTTAACCCTTAAATTCCTTTTTATAGGATGCGTAGGGTTGGAGCCAATCCCTATTGCCTCTTAACCTTTTTGTCCTTGTGTATACAAGCAGATCAGTGAGGTCAAGGAGTGACCTCGGCAAGGAGTACTTTTTAAAAGCTTTGTTTTCTTTCAAATTTTGCTACGGAATAATGCGTCAGCATCCTAGTAGTCTATTAATAACATCTTGAACTCTGCTGCGCTGTGAAGAGTTGTGTATACCTGTCAAGTTCCGGTGAAACTAAAATATTTCATTCTTTTATTTAAGAAAACGATTTTTTTGTGCTTTCAACGAGGTAGCAAAAATTGTATACAGACTTCGAACCTCTTTAAGTTATTGCTGTGTCAGTTTCCCTTTATGTTTGTGAGAAAATTATGTCGGTTACGTTTACCTTTTGATACCAATAAAATATATTTATGTGTTATATATGACTGTTTAAAAGCAATATAATTTCTTACATATACATGTCAGTATAGTATACTACTTCCAATAACTACAAACGAAGCCAGAGCCAATAAAAATAACATAAAACTTTTTATTACGTACAATAAATTATATATATATATTTATAACCGACTCCAAAAATTGAGTTTCTAAATTCGCCGGTATATTTTTATATGTTTCTTTAATGATTAAAATAAATAGCATTCCAGAAAATTATTAAAATAATTGAGCCTAGGTAAGATCAAATAACAGGCAGGTATGGTAACGATCTCGTTGCTAAATTGGTCTCGAGTCCCATCGAGGTTCTTCTTAGCCACCGCGTATGTTCTTACTCGTACATAAGAAAAAACTCCGAATCAGCACGAACTAAACAAAGAGAACTGTTTAACTTGTGCTTTTTGTCCCGAGGGTACCAACCAACCCACTTTTATACGTCACACGTGGTCTGAACTCTGCTAATTTAATATTTGATTCATTGGAACAATTTCCACGCTCGGCTCAACAAATGTTTTTTTCGTTAATCATTGTTTGTCGGATGTTGAGTGAACTAACACCTACTAGAAAATTATATGAATTTATACCATTTGTCTAAGCAAGGAATATTTTTATGTTGGGTAGGCTGAGTCGTTACTCAACTGAACTGAATTTATTTATTTATATATTGCTTATTTAGCAATTTTGTTTGTAGAATTTGTGAGTTCAAAGCACCCACAGATTTTTTGCAGCAGCACTGTCCAGCTAACGTTCTATACCTTCGAGTCTAGCTCAAAGCGGAAAAATGTCATTGCAAAACTTTTCCGTTTTTATCGTTTCACTCCGGTGTGAACAAGGCGCGGTTTATTTTTTGTTATTTTACACAATACATAGACGAGACCAAACCTGGATTCGGTACGCATTTTGTGATGAAGACAACTGATTGTAATGTAATATATACTTGCAAAAAATATTTAAATCAGCTTGTTCATCCTACTACTATTATAAACGCGAAAGTTTGTGAGGATGAATGTTTGTTACTCTTTCACGCAAAAACTACTGAACATATTTTGATAAAACTTTACAGTAATATAAAGATAAAGTTTATTTTGGTAACAGACTTCACAAATAATCATATTGTACAACAGTTTAGGTACTTAATTAATACTGTTCCTGATTGGGACAACATAGGTATCCAAACTAGGTAAAAACCTGTGCGAGGGAGGGGGAGGTGTGTATGTCAATGTGTAAGCGAGCGCGAGAAAGACATATAATGTTGCATAGGAACTAAGATGAGATTAAAAGTAGGTTTTCAGTTTCTTGGTAATTTAATTCAATTATCCAGTTTTTAATTACGTGTTTACATTTAAAAGAAGACTTTGGGTAGCTAATACTTCAGAATAACACATTAGGCTACTTTTTATCCGGGTACCACATGGGCGAAGCCGTGGGCAGAAACAAGTAGTATAATAGTAGTGGTAGTAGTTGTTATCTCGTGTTTTTTTTTTCATTGAATAAATACTTAAGTACTCAATTTCAGAATTAAAAAATCAATCTATGTCATCAAATGTCCAAGTTTGAATGTTTGTTTCTAATAAATAATCTACGTAATATCAAGTCGTAACGGAGATTATAAGCAGTAAACATCAAATTATGATAAAACGCCTAGAATAACATATAGCCTACCTTTTTTCGAATACTACGCAGGCCGTAGGTAAAAGCTAGAACTGCAATAACAAAATAGTCAAAATTTTATAGTAAAGCTAACTAATAGTTTTTAGGGTTCCGTACTCAACAACGAACCCTTATAATTTTGCTATGTCCGTCCGTCTGTCTATCAGTCGAGAGGAGTCTAAAAATATTGTGGGTATGTGAAAACCATTTTTCAATTCAGCGATGCGTTTGCGAAATATAAGCTTTAAAGTGCTTATTTTTGATAGAGTCAAGTGTACGATTATTTGTGGAAAAAAAAACACAGCTTTAGTATACATAACGAAGTTAAAAGGAAAACTATCACAACTTAGTAATTAACGAGTAATAGTCGAGTGTGTACTTGGAAAAAAGGAAAATTCGCACAAACTCCATTGAAAATTACTTAGATGAAGTGGTTCTGGGTTGTTTATCCTGTTATCCAACTAATATTGTAAATGCCAAAGTACGGATCGATAGATTTGTTGCTTTCCAATCTGCGTAACGTTCAGCTGATTTACATTAAATGTGGAAGACGGTATAATTCGAGATCCGTGATATTCGTAAGGTATTATTATAGATCTCGGAATAGTTATTTTTACAATAAAATATTGACACATTTTGGTAATCCAGGGTGTTGTGTGAGCGCGCCGCAGGGCAGTGTGCAGGGCGGTGTACAGGGCGGCGCTCAGGTGCCGCCGGGCGTGCCGCACTCCACCGCGCCGCCCGGCGTCGGCGGTGTTCGAAGGTACGATATCACTATACCAAATAATCGTTACTTCTTAAGCTACACGATTAGAATGTCTTAAGGTGACCTTCCCACCGTGCGTGGTTTCACGGACATACAGATGTTAACGCACCAATACGGACTCGGCTGTGTTACCACGGAGTAGCCTCTTCTCATGGTGCACCGGTCCAAAGTAACACGTAAAATCACAGACCATGGAAAGCCACCTTTAAAATATCTTTACAAAAAACTCGACAGCGACAAAAAAGTGGACGGGCACGAATTCAAAACGCGTAATTCCATTAACACGAACCACACGTGCGGGGCGGTAATTTACAACAACTATCAATTTGTACAAAATTCTAGTTTATTCAGAAAGAGTTAAATTACAGAAAATAATTTCTGAAGCGTAATACCACTTAATTACACACCATAAATTTGTGTATAACACAATATAATTTTATTATACCTGGCTTACCCACTTTAATTTCTGTGTACAATATAGAATTATAAGAAATAAAGTTATCTACCTAAATATATGACTTGATTCGTAAAGTGACTGCCATTATTATATATTTTACTAGGTATTATAGAAGGTAAGGATAAATACCTACTTAATTGTTTAGTATATAATTTGAGCTTTCCACTTTTTTGTCGCTGACGTCCGAGTGAGAACACTTCTGTGAATTTAATTTCGCAGGCGAGTGCGTATCAAATCTCTGTGTCCACCATACAGGCTTTACATTCCTAGTGTAGGGGTACAGAGCTTAATCTATGTTACCTGCTGTTTAAATTTACATACTTGGTGTAAGAGGTGATAGCATATGTACTGTAGGTACTTCGCTACATGGTGAGACTTTGTCGTTGCCTTGTTTACTACGAGATGTGTGTCTGTATTTTGTTTCATAACCAGGAATCGGACTCGGTAGCATTTTTAAGTACGTAGGTACATTTTATTGTGAAACAAATTCACAATCATATCTAGTTAAAAAAATCTTACAAAGAGCATTCTAATAAAATTAAATGAGAGATGCGAAAAGAAACAAAGACTTGTAGAACTATATTGACCTACCTATATATATTTATTACTATTTATAACTACGAGATTAAATATTTTGAATCCCGAGTTTTCAAGATTTTTTGGAGCATGGCCATATATATATATCTACGTTTTAACTTAAAACTCCTACTTATTTCGATCCCTGGTCATAATTTTACAATCACTAAGCGAAGGAAAGTTCTTTTTAAAAATGTTGTTGTCATTATAAATGATAACACTATTTTTAAAAAGCTCTCATACTAAACAGGAAATGCTTAAAAAACTGAGCAAAACACTTTGAAACTTATGAAGTGATCACAGATTTCAGAAATGACTTAATAAAGCCAAAGTTAACGTGAGGAATATTTGATTATTTTCATTTTCTCCGAATCTGGATGGTTACTTAATTTCGAATATGGAATTAGAATATTGTTCCAGACATCTGAGTCTAGTCTCGGAGCAACTAGCCAATTGCACCAACAAAGGCAATAAAAGCCACTGTATAATCTAGACAGCGGTAGTTTTATGTTACTCAGTTCCTTCTATTCAGTTTTGTGAAGAAAGATTTCGCAAATAAAGAAGAGCTTTTATATCTGCATACTTTACCAACCATTCTTCAACTGTGTTTTATTGTTAGTGCCGATATCATTACTAAGTTAAAGTGGTAAATAAGAAGTGTAACAAGTCCTCGATAATCTATAACTTAAAGCTATTACAGATTCAGAACTACTCCTTACATGAATACTACATAATTATTCACTTTATTTATACAATCCAGTAACAATATATATGAATAAGATATCACAGGTCTGTGTAAACTAATCCGTATCTGAAATAATCTGTAAGGATTTGATTTAAGCATTTTAAGTGAAGTAATTAGCCTATTAAGCATCTGTAGGAAGCTATTACCCTAAAATCGGGAACCGATACTAAAAGCATAGTTTATGGTCAAAGCAGTTATTGCAGATTTAACGTAACATCCACATCGCCAATAAATCGGTGCATCTGCTAATAAAAACTAGTTTCTTACTAAATGTGCTATGTTGTTAAATCTGCATAATGTTTATAACAACAGGGAAATGTGTTTCCACACACTTGAAGAGTTTAGTATAATTTGCCATATACACGCTCATTCATTTGACGTTTTAGCAACCACACTTTGGTGATCATATTAGTTATTCTTCTTGTACTAACTTTTACATGTCGATAAAAAAAATATTATCCACCCACCTTTAGAAACTTTGTGCAATAATGTTTTTTATACAAAAGTCAAGTAAATGTATATTTTATTATCTGCTACGAAACTGGTGCGACGGGGTAACTAATGTAAGTAAATACATAACAAGTTTGAATTGAATGATGTCATTTTCTCTGAGGTAGGAGCTAATTCAAAACTAAGATTTCATAAACCATCAATTGTGTCCGATGGATGCATATATTCGCTGCATGGTACGATGATGAACAAATGAAATTACTTATATTATTATATTCTGCACGTTATATCAATAAGTAGTTAGTATGTACGAGTAGGAAGACCTAGGGCAACATAGAGAGGTTTAGCGAAAAGTTTGTGTATATTGCTTTAATTTTACCCGATGAACCTATTTTGTAATTCCATTCTACTGTATGATAAAAAAGATTTTTTTTATGTAATTAATTATATTTATTATAGATAAACATTTATAAAGATGGCACTGTGCGGTTAGCACTTGACTAAAATACATATTGCGAAATTGAATTGTTTAAGCGATTTTATCGCACTAAACAATTTTCTAAAACACAACAGATTTTTACTTTTATTCAAGTAAGATTTCCCACATCGCCAGTGGTTATCTCTCTAAATATACGAATCGCTTGAAATCCACATTCATATTGCAAGTCATCACGGTAGTTATACGACTGCATTCGCATGTAACACTTTTAGATATTTTGCACGATCCGCAGTTAAATATCCTAAAGACGGAAAATGGTAACAATTCAATTTCGCTTTTTTGCTACAGTCCGTATGAAAGCCCCAGTTGAACGGGCAACG
This sequence comes from Perizoma affinitatum, assembly GCA_961405105.1. NCBI lineage: Eukaryota > Metazoa > Arthropoda > Insecta > Lepidoptera > Geometridae > Perizoma > Perizoma affinitatum. The sequence continues at coordinate 7,471,713 of OY560199.1, forward strand.
AGCTTCAGCATTGAAGGCTTGGCTTCACGCCAGTTTTTGTGATAAAAGCATCTTCGGCAGTTTTTCTCTTTCAATAAAAGCGGTGCCACCTTATAGTAGGTAGAGAAATCGAGCGATAGCTGCAGCACAATTAATGAGTAGGTTATTTAGATAAACAAAATGACAGTCCCGTAAACGACTCGCCTAATACTAATACCTATTATTTTTATCCAGATTCAACAACGAATATACCAGGGGGAGAGGGTATCGCGACTGGAGAACGCGTGGCGACCCCACGCTCATCAATTCACTGTGGCGCAGTCGACAGCCGCTTGGCATACGAAAACAGCTCGGTTAGATCTTACAAATCATTATTCATAGAGCTGAATGTTTAAACGTAAATGAGTAGTTCTCAATGTTGAATATGTTACAGGGAATGCAGAGGTGTACATAGTGCTGGCGCTCTTGATCGGCTTCGTAACGGTAGTGGTGGGATGCTGGCTGTCAGACAACTGCTGGTCGCCGGAGCCGGAGGACATCCTGGCGGGCGGCTGACCCGTGACGGCGGGCGCGTGCACGCACGTGTAGCGCCCGCCATCCGCGGCGGCGGCGCCGGAGCGCGACACGGAGGATTCGTTGTCGCCGGTGCTGCCGCCGCCGCCGCCCGCGCGCCCGCCCACGCTGCTGCACGCGGCGCGGCACTTCTGCCGAGGCGCGGGTGGCTGTCTTAGTCTGCCCTGCGCCGCGCCACCGCCGCACCCAACTCATCCTATTTTGTGCAGGGAGTCGCTCGTGCACTCCTGTCGTGTGCATCAAAAAACTAACGGAAACCATATCCCGACCATTGCCAACGGTAGGGTGCACGAATGAATATGTTTTTTTTGATGAATCTATAGATAAAGTGGTTGTTTGTGGAACGTGTTCTGTGGCTATCTGTGAAAAGGTGATAAAGTGCAGGTAAACATTTTAATAAACTGTAAGAGCTTCGATGTAGATTTTTACCTATTATTATCACGATCATATATATGTGTGTGTATGGTAATCGGCGTTGTATTTGTACGTGTAATTTTGGTACCCACATGAAATGTGATGTTCGTACGACCGTCCGTCGCACCGGCCAGCGCCGCGACGGCCGCGATAGGAACTGTGGGTTTGGTATTATGGTACTTTGTCGTAGACTACGCTTCACCGGTAGCTAGGCGGTCGCTCGTCCTCGTAGGATCTCTTCAGACTTTACCTTACCTGACGCGTGGTGCAGCTACTTGTGTCTTTTTCTGTACTATACTATGTTTTCTAAAAGTATGTGCCTTGGAAATGCTTTCCTCGACTTGACTCGTAGTTTAGAGCGTGTTTTGAACCATTTAGAAGTATTTCTTCTCTCTGTCTGTACGGACAAGTAATCCCCTAAGTGCAATACACATCATGACCGTGCCTTTACCGTTCTATAGACTTTGAGAGGGACGTAATTAACAATAGGTTTTAAAATACGCTTGCCTCGATGGAGGGTCACCCACCAAAGATTACTTTTGTATTTTTGTAAAAATCCAGCTTGTTTTTTATGATTTTATGCAATCTAACTAAGGCTAGCATACGCCAATCGCTACTAAGATCCATCGCAATAGGCTAGGGTTAAAAACAAAAGACAACGACTCAAAATTAGTATTTTGATTGCTTTTTGGCTAATTTATACGACTATTATTGTTATGTAGAAAATCTAAAAATATTTTTGCATGCTCTTATTTTTCGGGCTGCCTAATCCTATCAACTTTACATTCATAAACTTATGTTAATTTTATTTTAATTAATATGAAGCAGACGACATTTAAAAAAAAAACACTTTAATATGTCGAGACAATTATGTCTTAATAATCCCATTACCAAAGTTCCGTATATCTGAATTTTAAGTCATAAAGTAGATCAATCTATGAATAAATTGAAAAGTATTCTTTGTAATCAATGTTTGTTGTGTCTAGTAGTCTTTATTTACTGTGGTTTAGTAGGTACCTACTTTTGATATCGTAACTATACACCTATCTGTATTTCCATTTCATTACTATATTTTTGTTGCCTATTTCTTCATTGTAAAAACTTATATCAATCAAGCTAATTAAATCTTGTACAGTAGTATTTATCATAAATTTACAAAGGTGGTAACTTTAAGGCTATTTTATATCTAGGTAGAGTACACCCACTGTGACCATTGTGTTGCTACGTCCAGAAATGCTGACGCTACCAAATAAAAATATAATTCGACTTTCTATAGTATAGTTATGATATTTTTTTCACGAACTTTGCATTCGTTCATTGAAAATCAGGCCCAACTAATAATCCTATCAAAAAATAAATATAAACCATTTATATCAATGGCTTTAGTATGTTAAAATGTGTGCAATCCTTTAATTTATTCACCATAGCCACATCTACCAGGTATTCAACAACAGTAACAATATATAAATATACCAATTGGTTCACAGAAAAAAAACATAAATCAGTTTTTTTGTGTTTATTCCGTTTGACGATTGTAGTGACAATACTACTACGATTGTAGTAGTATTGCCAATAATACAATCGTCGATGCTGAAACAAATGTTAAACTTTTACCGTTATATTGGGTTCTAAGCATCTAAGCATGCATGGTAGGGTTCTCGAACGTTCGAATTGACTCAATCGAAATTAAGCGGCACATGGAAACGCCTGTGTCAAAAAATACATGCATTCAATATGAATTCCCTTTTGTCGTTGAGTATTTGAATAAAAATAATAATAGGTAAGTACTCTAATAATGTATTATTATATGTTTAACTATTAAGTATATTTAAATTGATTTAAAATGTATAAAAACTTACACTGTATTATTTAAGTGCTTTTATATGTTTAAACCTTGTATGAAACTATTTAAATATTAATTCTAAAATACCTTAAAAATAAATTTTAAAAAACTAGAAATAGGAAAATGAGGACCTAGATATTTTTCTTAAACTTATTTATTAAACCTAGCTAATTATAAATCTGAAAGTTTCGAATGAAAAAAATGTACAGTGTTGTGAATACGGAAAATAAATTCCTTCCTTTTGTATGGTCATTTAAAAAACTATAATATGCACAAGATTACAACTTGAACTTATAAGGTTTTAAAACAATCAATCCTTCCCATAGTCGTTTCAGATAATCTATCGTAGATGTCAACAATCGAGGTTTTTAAATGAGTCATATTACTTGCAGACAATTTATTATCAAATACTTGGTGTGTTTCACTAATACCATTATAATATGTAATAATTATTCGATAGTGTTAAGAAACCCGACTGAATAGTCAAATTTATTAAGCATTGTAAATTTATAAACAGTAGCTAGGTGGTAGACGGACGTAGGTTACATTTATCCACTAGGACTGATATGGACTAGCTCAGTAGTTACAGTTATTTTTGGCTATCAACTACAAAAGAAACAGGTACATCCATAAGAACCAATTAAGTATTATTTCTTCCTCAACTTATATGTAGATATTGCAGCACAAATTTTTAGGTGACCATTTAGACAAATATTCTTTTCGTGATGTTATAAAAATCAACATACCTAAACCACAAGATCGATGTGATAAAAACTATATTCTTAAGTATTATTTTAGAATTTATTACTACTATAGTTAACTGTACTCCAGCTGACATTGCGGAATGTAAATTTCCTAAAATGATACCACGATAATCACGTACTTTACTATCCACCTACTCACGTTTTGTTGACCGTTTAGAGATCATACACAGAGTAACGGCCAATTTTGAAATAAATACCTTTCTTGCGTCGCAAATATAACATCAAGCCAGTCTTTTAACCACCGGGCCGGATAAATCTGAGGCACCAGACAATGATGCATTAAGCCTACCTAATGTGTAGAGTATTCCGTGCAACTGTGGCAAGAACAACGTTGGTGAAACTCGACGCAGCATCGCTACCAGACCGACTGAACACATGCGGAGTGTGAATAACCTGGACACGAATAATTCAGCAGTTGCAGAACATGCTCTAAACCAGGCCTCGGTTCACTATATATAGATTTACAAGATTTCGGTCTTAGCCAGAGAGAAGTTCTTGTCCTCTGAAAAATGAGTGGAACTACAACTGCCCAGGATAGTGTTTAGGTCAGTCCGGAGAGCGACATGGTTAGCGCTGTGTAAGCAGCTTTACGTCGCTTACTCATGCGGCAAAGAATAGTTAGTTGCCTCCTCGTCATCTCCCGCGTCGGCCAGTTGTCGACCGCGTCACATTCAGGGCACGGCGAGCGAAGCCAAGTCAATGCCCGTCTCACGACCGTTGAGCGCGGTCGCTGACTATGCTCAAGAGGAAGTATCTCTAAATGGTGAACGAAACATCAGCAGCAGAATAGTAAAGTACTTAATGTAATCTTCACCAATAAAAAGAAAAATTCAGGCTTGTGTTATTTTCAGATTATACAATTTTGAATTCAAAAACGTTGCCAATTAAAGTCAATAATACAATGTACCTTAAGGTGGCTTTCCATGGTCTGTGATTTTACTGATTAACCCGCACGAGCCCGCAGCATCGTACTATGGGAAGTAGCGATGCATCCCTCGACGTGTGTGCGTGGTATCATCCGTGAAACCACGGACCAGGGCGGACTGTGGGATTAGAAGTTATATATACGAGAATGTAATTTATTCAGATAAAAAAAAACACGTGCTAAATGTTTAGATATCCGTTTATAATGTATTTGTAAATATCTGTTTTGAGGAATCAATGTGGGCAGCTTCATGTTTGGAGGTCGGATCGCTTGGCTGGTCTAGGAATTGAGAGAACCTAAGCTCAAAATTATATTAGCATTTACATTGTAATGTAGTTTGATATTGTCATCATTTGTCACGAATAATTAAATGTATTAACTTGAAAAAAAACTTTTATTTATTACCGAAACTAGAGGCCACAATCTATAATTTAGGACAGAATATAAACAATGTTTTAACTATGCACAATTTCGCTTTAGAGTCTAATACACAAAGAGTTCACAATCGTCAACCCTACGTACCGAGTACCAGGACGAGCCATACAAGCACAGTTTAGCACAGTCTGCTGAACTAGCTAAAAACCTGACAGATAGAAAAGTAAAAAGCATCCTGGCAGCATATGTTATTTTTTATCTTTACACACCCCCACATAATATGACTCTTCCTGGTACTCGTTAGAAAGGGTTGATGACCGTAAAGTCTATGGTATCTGTCTGACAGATGAACAGACACCTGAGTGAGACCATACGTATTTGTATACGAAACCCTACACGTAGGTTAAATACAAATCTTGCATACTTTAAAAAAAATACATTGGAGCGACAAAATTTCTTTTCACACATTTCTTAGCATCATTTCTTTTCAACATTTTAGAAATTTTTAACGAAGAATTTTCTTAAAGGCTTCCTTAGTAGCGAAACTGTCTTCATAGAGAATATAGGGCATGATGCCTTCCTCGCTGTGAGGCGTGACACAGAAAGGCTTTTCGCTTGATACCCCTATAGCTAAAATGTGTATCTATCTATACATACGAGTCGACAGCTTGAAACGAAAACAGCTGACGCTATTTGATGTACTCCATTCATAGTTTTCATATATGTTGGGTCAGACATTACTGTGTAATCGAGCCATGTGTTTGCCGTTGAGGCTGTTTGATTGTTTGCGTATTTGTCTGTTACCGTTTATATCCAATACGGCTTAACCGAATCAAAAGTTTTGTTTGCAATCGTTTTATACAGCTTCAAGGGTGGTTAATTTTTCGCCACAAGTCACTAAAAGGTGCTGCATAAAAATTAGGAAATGTCAAATGATGAAATCAATGATGTCAAATAATCGTCATGTTTTTTTGTCATTGTTTTGTGAGACGTTAAGACAAGTTCATAAATAGATATTAATGCCACATGACACTAGAGGACACTCCAATACGTGATAGAAACAAGTGGGGCGATTTACAATTTTAGAAAAAAACTAACTTTTATATATTCACCTTTCAACAACAGACAGATGGAACACTGTTTCATCTCAGTTTTTTTTTTGTGTGTCAGTCATAATCTTTTCCTAGCTAATCTACGTTATTAAAAGAAGTAGTCCAGCTTTGAGCCCATTCATGGAAACAACTCTTCTAGATCATGGTTGGTTTTACAAAGCGACCGAGTTCATTCAGTTCCTCTGGTTCATTTGCTTATTTTCATCGTTAATAGAATAGGTTTTGGTGTAGAATTTGTCTGGATTTTAAATGGCCGGGCTGCGTAGTAGTACTACTAGAAAACTAGGTACTACGGTAATACCTAGTTTGCTTCATGTTATACATTTTTAAGAATAAGAATAAGAATGCAGTGTTGAAACCAAAGAACGTTTGTCGTGGCATACTTTGGGGAACGCTTATGACCAGTAGTAAAAATGGCAGATGTTTACTAAGATAATAATTACTGAAATAATACGTCTAAAACCTGTCTAGGCGGAAAATTGAGCACTCTTTGTGAAGAGTCTCGAGTAGATTGCTCTAAACGACAAGGACTTTCACAAAGACAATACAAGCGACCGGCGTCGAAACCAACCGTTTTTATTCTTTATCAACACAAGTTTGTGTTGCTCTATCTATACAAACGTGCATACTAATTATTCACTTAAGACGCAGAAGCCAAAAAAAAGAATTTTCTTAAAAATAATAAAACAAAACAAACACGCTCACTTCTTCCGCTAGGTGGATATCCTCAGATACCTACTCAGTGAGTAGATCTTTGAGGATACCAAGAAGAGGGTAGTCAGAGGCACGTCCAAACATTACATTTAGTACATGTTTTAGATTTTTTGGTTCTAAGGCATGCCGGTTTCCTCACGATGTTTTCCTTCACCATTTTCACTCGTGTGTTTTGAACACGTGCTCAATGCGAACATAAATTTTGAAAATATTATTTTAGCTATCGGTTTAAGTATAATATGTGGCAGTAAAAACATATTCATTATTTTTACTGTTATGTTTTTCATAAAAAAAATTATAACTTTAAAAAACCTGTATGTCAACCAGCGGACAGTAATAAAATGTAAAAGATATACGTCAATTTAGAATATAGTTTTTTGACAAATATTCTTTAGAGCGAGTTAACAACAAAATCGCGTATTTTCTAATATTTTTTGTCAGCGTTGTATCGTAAGCGCCACGGTTTTACGTATGTTTACCGTCTTGTCTTTCGTGTTTTGCGTTCTAAATTTGTATGGGTACTTTTTGATGTACTAATTAACTGTATACACGTAAACTGGCTCGTTAGTGGTGTTGGTGGAGAGCATTTGTAGAGGTACGCTCTGACGCAAACTTTGGAAACTTTCTCCCGCTATGATTGAATGCCACTGCCACGGTGTACATTTTTACGTTTAGTTACAGTCAGCACCAAAAGTAGATAAACAGTTTAAATTCAAATATTTCTGGAACCCGAAGACTATAATTAAATATAATATACTATACAGGGTGTCCCAGAAATGGTGGATAATCCTGCACGTGCGTGTGCGGGGGGGGAGGTGGGGCCCCACATCACAAAAAAAAAAAATCTATTCCCAACAGTCCGCGGTCTACGATTTTTTTTGTAAAATTTAGAAATTTTCCAGTTTTCCTCACATTTGTGGTCATCACGTCCGCTACATGAGGCCTAGTTCGGATTTTTTTCTTTTAACGTTTTCCCTAATTATGGTATTCCTAAATTACCTTTAAAAAAACGCAACTACTTAGGATAGTAGTTAACTAGTAGTCCCTAAACATACATTTTATTTCTAAAATTTATTTTACTGCTAAGTTTGAGAACCTGTGGTGTAAAAAAAATGTATTGGAGTTTTATAGCCAACCACATAAAAAAATTACCTACATCATAAGGATTCTAAAACAGTAGCATAAGTATCTACTTTAATGGTAAAATTACTGAGCTATAGCTACTAATGTGTAAAAGTAGGCGTTTTATTACAAAATTGCAAAATTATTTGCAGATGTTTTTTTTAGTTTTTATCAGTTAAGTAGAGCTGTCGACCCTAAAATTAGACTTTACTACCTGCTCGGCACATTCAGTTGAATTCTAAGCTGTGTGAGCGAGACAAACTGTGCTTGGGAATATTGCGAGTGAAAGGGTCAACAAATCTCCTTTGTATGGTAGAATTCGTGTTTGGTTATTGTTTTGTCTCCGTAGTTAAAACTATTTTAATTTTAGTGCGTATTTCGACGTTCTCGACATCGCATGTGCTCTTGTTTTTCTGATTCTCGGTGACAAAATTCTACATTTGGCATTCTACTGGACTCGATTTGTGCATTTTGATTGGATTTTGTTTTTTTTGGTGATAACTGCGACGACTCGGCATTCTACTGGACATTTGTTTCGTATATCAACAGGACTGTGTGATGTCACGTGAAATTTATACACCCCAAGAGTATTCCAATATGCATTACATTTACGGAGAATGTAGTGGCAACGCAAGTGCTGCCGCAACACTTTATCGGGAGAGATACCCGAACGCGCGTCACCCCGACTATCGCGTATTTACAAGAGTGCACCAAGCTTACTCAGAGGGCAGAATACCTGGTACTGGCGTTGGTGGCCCTAGGAGCAGAGGACGACCCCACAATCCTGTAACTGAAGAAATTGTCCTTGACATGGTGGAAGAAGATCCCAGTATTTCGATGACAGATATCGAACGCCGTACGGGAATATCAAAATCTACAGCACATCGTATTGTGAAAAAATTTAAACTGCATCCTTATCACGTGACACGTGTACAAACATTGTTACCACGAGACTACCAAGCACGGATTGTTTTCTGCAATGAAATGTTAACAAGAATGAATGAAGATCAAGATTTTTTCAGAAAAATTTTATGGAGCGATGAGACTACATGTAAAAGGGATGGGTATCTTAACCTTCATAACTTGCACAGTTGGCAATTAACAAATCCACATTTGATGAGAGAAGATAAATCCCAGTATCAATTTAAAATAAATTACTGGACGGGCATATTAAATGGAAAAATTATAGGCCCTTATGAATTGCCGGGCAACCTAAATGGCAACAATTATTTACAATTTCTTCAAAACCAGTTGCAAATATTATTAGAAGATGAGCCACTAGCCATCCGGCAAGGAATGTGGCTCCAGAACGACGGTTGTCCGGCACATTATGCTGTGCAAGTAAGGAATTATCTAAATGATGCCTATCCCAACAGATGGATCGGCCGATTGGGGCCAATATTGTGGCCACCACGGTCCCCAGACCTAAATCCTCTGGATTTTTTTTATTGGGGCTGTTTGAAGGAGCAGGTCTACAAGAAACCCATAAACTCATTAGAAGAACTTCGACTTCGCGTCGCAGAAGCAGCCAGAATTATATCATCAAAAAATTATAATAACAGATTACAAAGATCTTTTATAAAAAGGTGTAGAGCTTGCATAAGGGCATCAGGAGCCCAATTTGAACATTTATTATGATTATTTTTAAAATAAATACTTTTTTGGTCATTACTTGTTTTATTTTTTTCTTTTGCAATTTTGTAATGAAACACCTAATTTTGCACATTAGTAGCTATAGCTCAGTAATTTTACCATTAAAGTAGATACTTATGCTACTGTTTTAGAATCCTTATGATGTAGGTAATTTTTTTATGTGGTTGGCTATAAAACTCCAATACATTTTTTTTACACCACAGGTTCTCAAACTTAGCAGTAAAATAAATTTTAGAAATAAAATGTATGTTTAGGGACTACTAGTTAACTACTATCCTAAGTAGTTGCGTTTTTTTAAAGGTAATTTAGGAATACCATAATTAGGGAAAACGTTAAAAGAAAAAAATCCGAACTAGGCCTCATGTAGCGGACGTGATGACCACAAATGTGAGGAAAACTGGAAAATTTCTAAATTTTACAAAAAAAATCGTAGACCGCGGACTGTTGGGAATAGATTTTTTTTTTTTGTGATGTGGGTCCCCACCTCCCCCCCCGCACACGCACGTGCAGGATTATCCACCATTTCTGGGAAACCCTGTATATCGGCGCAAAGGCGTTATTCTGCTTCTACAATGAGTCATCGGCGCAGAACCACGAGTTATTTAACGAATCATCACTTAGATTGTCATATTACAGTGTAAAATCATTAGTTAATAGCTAGTTATCATTTGATTGTTGTAATCAAATGACAATTAGGTAATTACGTAATCAAGTTATTATTTTGACCATGTTTACCTTCAAAACCATTTGTAAACTTAAATGATTAATGCTTGCAGGCAGTTTTAGCTTGTTCGCACAAGTTGCCTGCCTTTGTCTTTGTTTTTGCATAAATACGGGCGACGGACCGAGTACGATTCATTCTCGCTCGAGCCGTCGGACCGTACAGACCTCGAAAACCTCTGTATAACCAAGAATAAACTTGAAGAACATCTCCTGGAGTTTACTTTCGTCATCATCTATGAGCGACCACCATGCTGGTGATGATTGTGACGTTAGCATTGCTGACGTCACACTTTTTAAAGACCACCTTGGAGCTTCTGCTTCGTCATCAGAGATTTGGACACTGCTTCAATCCAAACCAGTTCCTCATCAGCTCAGGTACCATATTCGTCTGATACCCAATGGCAGCGGTTACTGGAACAGCAGAACCAGAATATTCTTCACTTGATTGAAGTGATGTGATCTCCGGCAACTCCACCGAAGACTATAACGCTGCCAGAATTCAAACCTGAACAGCCCGATGCAAATCCACGTGCCTAGTGCTCAACTGTGGAAACCTGCCTCACTGAACAAAACTTGGAAGGAGGAGCATTGGTCATCGCCCTAGTAATCACCGCATCTACATGGCTTTCCGAAGTGTCTCACACCGGCATGACCTGGATAAACTTCAAGGACATCCTCCTATCACGTTACGACTGTGTCCTGAACTGTGCTGCAACCATCATTAACTCCAACAGCAGCAGCACAAAAGAAGGAGAAAGTCTTGCATCGTACGTAACTCTACTGATTACGTCACTCAAGGGCTACATTAAAAGATATGGAACCCGAAGAAATTGCTCACAAATTGAAGGAAGGATTAACCAATTGGCATTTACGACGGAGATCAAATCAAGAACGAAGTTCGTTCAAGAAGTCCAAGCTTATTCCATGAAGCGAAAACATGATCGAAGAATCTACAACTTCATGTCAAACTACAACGACAACCCAAGTGTCAACCACTCGAAGATACAATGTCACAAGTACGAACAACAGCAAGGATGACACCTGCTACCGCTGCGGGGCCATCGTGTCTACCGCACCGGGTGGTGCTATCGGCGAAAAGGCAAGGCTTTCACACGGATCGTCTACATCAGCTTCTGCAACCCTGATGGACAACAGCAAGGCTGTCACCTGCTACCGCTGCGGGGCCATCGTGTCTACCGCACCGGGTGGTGCTATCGGCGAAAAGGCAAGCTTTCACACGGATCGTCTACATCAGCTTCTGCAACCCTGATGGACAACAGCAAGGCTGTCACCTGCTACCGCTGCGGGGCCATCGTGTCTACCGCACCGGGTGGTGCTATCGGAAGCAGCGGCGTAGCAACCGAGAGGCGGGTCATCATCTACGAAATCGGCGGCGTTCGTGCGTTAAAACAATCAGGTCGGTCGTTCCCATTTTATGATGATAGTGGTGCCGAATGTTCTCTCGTTTCGAGACACGGACGTTACTTCTGCGTTTAGAGATAAATATTCTTGCGCAGTTTTCATTCAGAGCCAGTTTATTGCGATTACTATTGAGGCATCCTTTCTTGTAATTTATTTTGTACTGAAAATGAATTCACACCCCTTTAGTCAGGGTAGGCCGAGCTTGAATGTGTACTCCAGTTGTGTTACTTGTTACAGATACACACGACCACGATCAACTGCGTCGTGCTCCACATCCTGGCGGTCAAGAGGCTGTATCGGCGAAGAGGCACCGCTGCAGAACTAAACGAGCCTGGACCATCTATCTACCTTCTGAGCTGAACGATCTGATCGACGAGTCCTGGAATCCTTAGAGCCCGTATCAGCGAAGAAGAGGACGAATCGCAAACTCCTCAAGGCACCGCTGCAGAACTAAACGAACCTGGACCATCTATCTCCCTCCTGAGCTGCACGATCTGATCGACGAGTCCTGGAATCCGTAGAGCCCGTATCGGCGAAGAAGAGGACGAATCGCCAACTCCTCAAGGCACCGTTGCAGCACCAAACGAGCCTGGACCATCTATCTACCTCCTGAGCTGGACGATCTGATCGACGAGTCCTGGACTAGTTTCTAAACATCTATTCCTACATCCTTAGAGCCTATACACCCAGTACCACAGAGTACACCCAGTACCACAGAGTACACCCAGTACCACAGAGTACACCAAGTACCACAGAGTACACCAAGTACCACAGAGTACACCAAGTACCACAGAGTACACCAAGTACCACAGAGTACACCAAGTACCACAGAGTACACCAAGTACCACAGAGTACACCAAGTACCTCAGAGTACAGTTAGTACCTCAGAGTACAGTTAGTACCTCAGTGTACAGTTAGTACCTCAGTGTACAGTTAGTACCTCAGTGTACAGTTAGTACCTCAGTGTACAGTTAGTACCTCAGTGTACAGTTAGTACCTCAGTGTACGCTTAGTACCTCAGTGTACGCTTAGTACCTCAGTGTACGCTTAGTACCTCAGTGTACGCTTAGTACCTCAGTGTACGCTTAGTACCTCAGTGTACGCTTAGTACCTCAGTGTACACCCACGAACACTCCATGTTACTAATACCACAAAGTACAATAACCAACTGTATACCAACACCTAAGACAGATGTGTTTTGGTGTTAGTAATAAAATTGTCAAGCATTACACGATGCTTACAGATACCTACTCAAAAGAAAAACCATTTCATTGTTTCAGACACTCGAAGATCACAACCCAAGGCTGGTGCAGAGCACGCACCGCCTGTCAGTATGGCCGTATCGGCGCAAAGGCGTTATTCTGCTTCTACAATGAGTCATCGGCGCAGAACCACGAGTTATTTAACGAATCATCACTTAGATTGTCATATTACAGTGTAAAATCATTAGTTAATAGCTAGTTATCATTTGATTGTTGTAATCAAATGACAATTAGGTAATTACGTAATCAAGTTATTATTTTGACCATGTTTACCTTCAAAACCATTTGTAAACTTAAATGATTAATGCTTGCAGGCAGTTTTAGCTTGTTCGCACAAGTTGCCTGCCTTTGTCTTTGTTTTTGCATAAATACGGGCGACGGACCGAGTACGATTCATTCTCGCTCGAGCCGTCGGACCGTACAGACCTCGAAAACCTCTGTATAACCAAGAATAAACTTGAAGAACATCTCCTGGAGTTTACTTTCGTCATCATCTATGAGCGACCACCATGCTGGTGATGATTGTGACATTGCTGACGTCACACTTTTTAAAGACCACCTTGGAGCTTCTGCTTCGTCATATAATATAATTTATATTACTGAGCTACATTTGAAGATCCGCTATGGCCCCTTTACCATTTGCAGATTAAAGCGCCATTCTCTAGTACTTTCTCGTACGGAACCCAGATGCTTTCTTAACCGCTTATAACAGGATATAAAAAGTAGATTTTTGTCTCATTTCCAACTCCGCTCTGCACTGATTCAGAACTACGAAAGCTTGAAAAACGAAAATAGCTGTAGGTACTGAGCAATCTTTAGTTTACGATGTTTTGAGTTTCCAAGCTTTATGCTCAAATCGTCTTATTTATAAATGAGCGTTCTTTCTCTAAGTCAGTACCGTTCTAAACCGTTTTCAAACCTTGTTTATAAATAACACGGTCATAATATTTGGAAATGGAAAATTTTACAGTTTTATTTAAAAGCTAAATAAATCTCACGAAGCAATGAACCTCATCGCATCAAGATTTTAGTACCGACTCCATTATCTAAAATTGAAATTCTATAGAAACACAGAGATGCAAAAATTAATAAAATACCCATTGAAACCTACTTGAAGATAGTGTTTATTTTTTTGCTTGAATTTATTCCATAAACAATTTAATATAATTCAGAAATATAAGATAGAAATAAAAGAGTACTAAAAAATCTGAGACGTAAATACTCAGAATAGAATAGAATAGAAAAATGATTATTTATTTCTCCGACAAGGTAAGTACACATTCTTAATAAGGCAACAATGACAAACCTAAATATAGCTAAAATGTCTAAACTTTAATCAGAAAAGGTTAAAAAAATGCTTTATGAATGCGAATCTTTGTCTGCTTCTAAAGCGCGTCTGCGATAAAGCCATTTCGGCATGATGAGTGAACTTTTTTCAATGCTTACCCCCTAGGCATAAACTTAGGAACTATCAAAGTTTAGTATAAACGTGCACAAGTGTGATGACGTCTAGAATTTGTTTTCACAGTCAAAATCAGCAATACTCACAACCGCGTAGCACCTCTCTACGCCCAGCGTAGCGCATAGCGACTGCTACGGACAGCTACGAATTTGTACAAAATATAACCGTATTCCGGCATTTCGTTTGAAACGGTAGTGGCATTTTTAAACAAAGTGAAACTATATTGTGATGTTATATTCTATTTATAATTAAACCTCCAGTCTAGTAGGGAGATGAGTTAAAAATAAAGTGCTCAAGACGTGTCCAGACACGCTGTGTCAGGGTCCCGAAGTTGCATCATAACTCCTAATGTTATCATTAGAAATCAGACAATAGTTTGCCCGATTTTATTAGTATTCAAGTTGGTAGTTAATATCAAATACTGCTTGTTAAATTTTGTTTTATACTTCTAGTACTCAAGGTTAAAAAGTTAGAGGCAACTTAACACAATTTTAGCTACTTTGAAACCTTAATGGTTGAGGAAACCGAAAAGTAATTTTTTGAGCCCTGTTCAATGATAAATAATATATACGGAAAAAAAAATCACCCCCACTTTACATGTACAAAAGGGGTTTGCAAAAAAGTTCTTACTCTATTAAATATTTCATTTAGAGTTAAAAAACATATCCGCTAACCTAATTTAATTCGATACGCTTTAAACAGAGCGAGAAATCAGAGTATGAGAAACGGACAGACAGACAAACAGACAGACTGCCATAATGAAACTATAAGGGCTTAGTTTTTGGGACCCTACAAATAAACGTGATAGAGATATCGTAGTTTGTATCAAATAACAATAAATAATGCTGGTTACTTTTTACTCAGCATCATCTAGCCCCAACCAAAGTAAGCAGAGGTCGTGATATGGGAACTACATGATTGATGTATTACTTATATACTTTTATTATATTTCTCAATACATATATACATATTTTACATATAAAACACCTAGATCCGAGACAAATATTTGCAGATCATACAAACATTTTGCGGAAATCGAACCCGCAACCTTCTGAGTCTCAGGCGGGCCTTGACCCACTGCGTCACAGAGGCGATAAATAAAATGTAATAAAATTTATAAAAACCAAAAATATTATCCTCTATGGGACTCGAACTCGCGACCTCCCGCTTGATACGGTGGCTATATCAATGAAGCCAGCGTATTCTTGGGAGTTTGCAGTCCCGAGGAAACTTTGTAGTCATCCGAGGCTGTTCACGAGCTTTTACGTAAACTTGTTAAAAATCGATCTTGTAATCTGGGACAAAGCTAGGCTATAAACGCGATGGCCCATATCGGTATAACCGTCTTAAACTCCAGCGAAGAGCAAAAGGAACACGTGCTTACGTACTACCCTGAATAACTTATAGCTTAATAGCACACCAGAACCCTTCACACGGAGTGGAGTGGTTCAAACTTCGTCGCCCAAGCCTGCGTGAGACAAACCAATTGGCCTACTGAGCCACTTGGGATGCAATGTGCCCAGCACAGTATCGCGATCGTGACAACATTTAGGAATAGACCGCTCCAAACTCCCAACTCATCAGGAAACGCCTGAGTAAATGAACTGCGAAATACCTTTTTTTAGTAACTATACCAAATTATCATTTATTCGCTTTTGTACGGAATTTGAAAATTTGGCGCAAAGATGTAAGGGAAACAAGAAGCTAATCTGATTTTTATTTTACCAACATTATACCTAAAAATAAACAATATGTTAGCTTTTGTATGATAGTAGATACTTAATTTGTATTTCCAATAAAAAAATGGCTAAAAATATGTATTTACCAGGTTGTGCTATCCGAGTATCACGTGGTACCCGGATAAAAATAGTCGTTAATTCAGTCACCTATTCCAATATTTTAAATTATTTTATACAACATATTTCTAATTATTATTGACATTCATAGTAAATTCATAATTATTAAGCTCCTATCTGTTTACATCGAACTTCAATTCCCGCTACTAAACAAATGTTTGCATGTTCTGCAAATATTTAGTGTCGCATCCTAGTAGAGTCAGGACTGTATATGTGTTAGGATGTTTATTATTATTTTTTATATGTCTTGTTATATTCCTATAATAATAATAGCGATTCTAGTAGGAAGATAAGTTAAAAATAAAGTTCTCAAGACGTGTCAAGGTGGAATCAGGGTCCTAATATTTTCATTGGAAATCGGACAAATTAATTTAAGTTGGTAGTTCCTATCAAATACTATTCGTTAAACTTTCGTCGTGGGTATCAGGAACTACGAGTACCATGGTACCACAATACCCAGACCTGCAAAAACATCTGCGCTAACAAATATTTGTCCCGCAGCGGGAATCACAACCACTGTACCAACGAAACTTTCGTCTAACGGTAACCGCGGTCTTTAAGGGAAGCCTATGTCTAGCAGTGAACTTCTACAGTCTGTGTATATGATGATAATCCTCAAGTAGAATAATCAAAAGTAGAATTACAATATTTCTAAAGTTAAATAAACACATAAAGCCTACACTACTTTATGAAAAGGTAGCACTGCTACTTAAAACAGCTTATGAGTGTCGACAAGTGTACTGCAGTCTCACTAAACGCCTCTCTGCGCTTTTTAAACACTTCTCAACATAGAGCGTACTTTTGCAGTTCAAGAAGCATAAGCATGGCTGGGTTTGAGGTCGGCAATATTCAATAATATTTAGGTAGGTAGGTAGGTGGCGTGGGTATTAAATACTACGAGAACCGTAGTAACAAAACACCCCGACTCGGAATAAATATTTACTGAACATACAAACACTTATCCCGCAAAAAACAACACAAAAGTTTTCATGTACCATAAAAGACGTACGCATTTATAGGTTATAATATGTATTTCACTCTTTAGGTCGGAAGACAGGTTCCCAACACTCACTGACATCAAGCCTAATAAAAAATATTAAATATTTTTAATCCGAATAGGATAGCAAAATACTCTATTCCATTTCTAGAATGCTCCAAATTGAAGCAAAACATTTTGTGTCGATGAAGTGTGACGTCATTAACTGATTGCCTGATCGATAAAATGCGTCAAGTTTCAATAGTATATCTCTAGCTTCTTCCCATGACATCGCCTGCGTGTTACCCGGATTAAAAACCTGCGTTATTATATTTCACTAACTATACCCACCTGTTCTGAATTTGATCTTAGTAGATTCAAACAATATCTAAATACTAAGATTATTAGTACTTAGATACTGAAACATCTAAAAATCCATACTTTAGTGTTTAGTATAGTTGCATTTGGTAGGAAAGATGTTCGACCCTAAAAATGGCTTTAGAAATAATTGGGTAGGATATTTATTGAATATTCGCTTCACTGAATAATCAATCTTCGAATGAATCTTCCCCTCTTCAAATCACAACTTCTCAATCCTCAGAGATGTTTTTTTATGAGCCCTCAGCAATCTTCCATGACATTATTCAAATCACAATAGTGATTCCTTCGGAGAAATTTTGTAAACAGTTCCATTTTCTGAAGAAATTTATCTTCTATAGATTAGATAAAACATAACTGACTATATAAAAAATCGTGACATGACTTATTTCTATAATATCCTCCCTTCAGACAGACATTTGAAAAATAAAAGATCGAAAGATAGCGAAACTAAATCGAGGCTAAGTGATGTTTATAAATAAAACAGAAACTTCAGCTGGGTCTCCGTTTTCCGTTTAGACTTGTGGAAGAACTCCAATATTTCAGTCACGTCACGCGAACTATAAATACAACTGCCGCTGCTCCGACAATAATTCAGGCAACTTGTAACAAGTACTGGAATTGAAACATTTATTCACAGGTACGAAGACAGTCTTCATAATTTGCTCGGAAAATATCGGTTTCATTAGCACTATTGTGTAAATTAAAAAATCCTCTTTTTAACCACGGAGCTCGTAAAGTTGGGTGAGGTTGTTTGTATTTCTGTTCCCATTTTTTAAAAAAAAAACGGCTTATTCTTTTTTAATGCGATATTTTGCAAGAAAAGGTATTCATGTACCTATGTTCTTAGATAGACGACGGTATGTAAGACGGAGTTACCGATTATCAAGTTCGTTTCTGAAACTGTTTTGTATGATTTCAAGAAAGTTTTTAGATAGGTTTCAATGTCGCACGTCACTGCAATACGTGATGAAAAATAAGTTGGTGATTTTAAAGTTTTATTTAAATGGCTTTAAAGTATCATTAGTGAAATAATTAGTCTAATTCATTTATAACAATAAATTTATCAAGACATAAGCTCGAAATGGCAGTAAGTTTTGAATAATCTACTTTGTCGGTGCTCGGGGGGTGCTTTTTAATGGAAAAACTTTTAAACGGGTGTCTAATTAAATTCCTTTGTGCACCATATGACGTTAATATGAATTTTGGCTTTAAGTCGATTCTGGTGCACGTCGTCTTTGAGTAACGATATTGGATAAGCTCGTAATCCAATATCAGCAACAAGCAACAATGCTAGTACTATGTTATGGTTTGATAACTAGCTGATATGGACTTTTAAAACTAGCTTTCTTGAGTCGTTTTAAAGCTGAGAGCCTAGAAGTAGTCTCGAGAAAACTAAAGGACACTAACTATTACTAATAAAGATATATTTAGCATGAATCTGTAGTAGTTGTTTACTGAAGTTTATCTTCATAACCATTATAATATTGGAAAATTGCTGGATGAAGTTGGCTCAACATAGTTCGTCGTGGCACTCTTTAGGGTAGGCCTATGTCCAGGACATAGGTTAGGCTGTTGTTCCATGGAAGTTTCAAAAGTTACAAAATGGCAGTAATAGCTCAATAAACAATATTAATAAGATGACACTTGCTTTCCGTTTTAGGTGGTAACCCTAAAAAAATAAAATTTTATTCCAGGAAATTCGTATCAGCTTAAAAAGTTGCAGTGACGCATGCAAATGAGGGACAAACCGCGAGACGCCAGAGATTGCGGGATTTACTTTATTTGCGGCTATTCGCCACCAAGTGATTATCGCCAGTTTGCCAGCTTGATGTTTCGCTCTAAATTATTGTTCAAGCTAAGGGATGAAAGTAATTGAGGATAACAAGAAAGTCCACTTTCGCTTGTCCAGAGCAGAGTCGCAGCTTACAGAAATCTTAACGTCATCATTCGTTTGAAGTTGTCTTTTATTGAATACTAGCTTCTGCTCACGGCTTCGCCCGCGTGGTACCTTAATAAACAGTATCCGTGTGTTATGAATTATGATGGATGTTAGGTTCAGCCGTTACGATGATTATTAGTTACAAACTTCCAACTCTCGCATTTATAATATTAGTAGGATAGGATAGTATATATGTTAGGATAGTAGGATGGGATAGTAAAATGGTAGACTAGGATAGTAGGATAGAATAGCGGGATAGCATATAATCATCCGCCTGTACATTGTCATGAAATACTAATACTTGAATATTGAATTGATGAGGTCTGAGGTATTGTAGATGTAATCGTACATCAGAGATCTCGAGTGGGCGACCTACATCATTTCTCATATTAAAACCAAATAAATTGCCTTTACGAGTAAGTAATAACAATGATAAATACAATATGTACGTACGCAAATAGAGCGTGCAATTTGTCTGTGGCTTGCTGCCTGCATAATTAGCTTTGTGGTCATATTCCAGCTGCATAATTACATGACTGAATTTGACATTACGTAATTTGACCATTCGAAATGCATAACGAACGAGTATGTACCTATCATACAACCTACCCACCGAGTACTTAAATATTGCAAGGCTTAAGTCGGAGCTTCAAATATCAATCGCTCTTTTATGATAAAAATAATTGATTGGTGTGATAGGGCTCCTAAAGTTTTAAAATCGACAGATATTACATTTATAACTGACATCAAATTTTTCTCAAGGTATTTCATAACTTAGCAGGTGATTTTCATCATGCTGCAAGTAAATAAAAGTGCAACAAAATTTTATCATGAAATCTCGTACTATTTTTAAAAAACCTTTTCAATGACACCCCTAACCTACACCAAACAATCTTCTAATTATAGTTTTTTTACTATCAGAGAGGCAAACAAGCATACCGCTTAGGGATGCTTGCAATACTCACGCGAGATTGTATCACTCGAGAGATTATAGGTTATTTTGTATCTTTTTTGGCGTATTATTAACTAACACCATGCAAATCAGCATTATAGCACTGCCAGAAAAACGGCTCTGACTCAGTCAGACAGCCCGGACATGACAAAAAAATAGTTCCTAGTTTTTAGAACCTTGAAAAAAGAGTTTAAACCAGAAAGCAAACCGTATCTCGGTTTATCGTGTGGTCGTCAGTGTTAAGTCGATGGTCATTTTCTCTCATTTCGCTTTCATTAAGCAGCAGTACCCAGTCACGTCCCTATTTATCGAGTAAGTTCACGTCTGGCTCCCGCAATGACAAAATAGAAAATAGGTACATTGTTTGTTTGTATCTCCGCAAACTTTGACCACGTTTATCTCACACACGTGGGTGTATTAGGGAATTAGTTAGTCTCACTGTAAAAACTGTCTCAAATAAAGTGGAAAAATGTTTTCAGCATGTCCATACAATTGCGAAGGTAGCATTTTACTGGTACATGCATAATGTATGAATGTACAGTTTACACCGTGCATGATTGCGATGCAACGCGACGCGAGCCGAGACCGAGCAAGCATCGCAAGTTTTATGACAGCTGCATCAGCTGTATAACTTCTCCCGTTATAGCGTGTCAAGTTTCGTGTTTACGAGCTGATGCAAAGCTTGCCTAAAAGTGGTGACCATCAATAACGTCCGTAATTGGCGGAGTAAGCGAGCAAACTGTGGTGTAGACTTCTTCAGCATAAATCATTGTAGTGGACTAAAAATAAATCAAGTTGGCGGCGTGGCCGCTTTAATAATTTCATAGTGAACTTCGCTGATATACCAAATAATCACTTCCATTCATAAATAATCAAAGTAATAAGTAATAAATAAAGTATTTCTTAAAAAAAAATCTAGTTCGGCTCAATAGTTTTAAATCTTACATGTAAAAAATTACACACACGATTTTACATAAAACGTATATTTGGAATTATAATGCTGGATATTTTTCACACAGCATCATCTAGCCCCAAACTAAGCAGAGCTTGTACCATGGGTATAATAACTACATGATTGATATACTACTTAGATACTTTTTTTGTAAATACATACATAATTATACATAGAAAACACCCAGACCCGATACAAATATTTGCGGATCATACAAACAAAAGACCCGCGGCGGGAATCGAACCCGCAACCTTTTGCGCCTCAGGCGGGCTTTCGCCCACTGCGCCACAGAGGTCGTTCTACCCAAGCCACTTATTTTACGAATCAAATCTTTAGAACGACACTGTCACGCACACCCCTGAGCCACAGCCGCCGGCGACGACCGTCTGCTCTCCTCATCCCTGAGCTTATAACATTACATGAACTTGTATTATCTCCACCCGCACGCAAAATTGGCATTCCCCTTTCGTGCTCACGCACACAAGTAATACAACATCGCGCTTCCCATTATCTACTCCCGTTTTTTGCTCGTAAACCTTTGGTTGCCAAATCTCCTCACGAAAAATAGTGCCTGTTGCGGTTATAGCAATGAGGCTGGATTTTCTTCTGAGTTTTCAAAATTGAATAGGTCTATAACTAACTGTAGAGTGTGGTGTGCGTTTGTATAGTGAAGCGGCAGGTTCCGTCCGCTGGCTGGCTATCCGCCCCGGGCGAGTTGTGGCTCCGTTTGCATTTTGCATGAGAACCATTGTTTGTCTCACTATATTAACTGTATATGTATGAACGTACTTGAGCGACCGACACTACGCTGTCGACGATGTGGACTCAAAGAGATTTAATTAGGGATTTAATAAGAGTAGTCATGTGAGTCTACTACGCGAATTTTGCGTTATGACTTTCATTTAATGTAATTTATTTATACACCATCGTAATATAATAATGCTGGACGTTTTTCACACAGCATCATCTAGTCCCAAACTATTATGGGAACTACATGACTGATATACTACTTATGTACTTTTTTTTTGTAAATACATATTATACATAGAAAACACCCAGACCCGAGACAAACATTAGCTAATCGTACAAACATTTGTCCCGCATCGTGAATGTATAATTAAGATTTTATATAATAAAATAAAATACTACTAACCAACATACAAGCTGTTTTTGTATTCAAAGTAATGGTTCGCCAACAATAATTTCAGACCACTGTTATTTGTTAAAGAGCACTGTGAAATCAATATGTTGTTGAGAATTCTGTCAAACTAAGCATTAAGCTGGACGGGTTTAAAAAGTTTTGGCGGCACTGAACCACTTATCGCGCGCTTCCGGGATTAGAGCCGGAAAAAAAATAAAAGAACTGTGTGAAACTCAAATTTTCACTTGTTTTTTAAATATTTCTGTATTTTTATAAAATAATTTGGTTTAACTAAAGACAAACCGATCTTCTAGAAGATAGATATATCCTCCTACTAATAACTAGTACAATAAATGCCAAAATACAAACACACTTACGACTGTATTCCCCATGATAGATATGTATTATTGCGTGAAGATAATACAATAATGCGAAAAGACTTTTTCCCCAACCTAATATGTAGATTAAATGGATCCTAGGTTATGGAATGAAATGCAGCACCTGCCAAGTTTTATTCTTATTAGTAGGTAGCATTATTGTTAGGGTATAGCAATGTTTTCTAGACAAAACGTAAAATTGCATAGATAACACATTTTTTATAAGTTAAAATGATGAATAGTGTCACATAACCGATCATTTATCTATATCTACTCAGATATAGATAAATGATAAACTGTTTACAAAGTATAATATATGTGAATAAAAAAATATAAAAGCTTGGTTTTGATAAAAATTTGGAAAATTAATAGACCTAGAATAATACCTCCTTACGGGTACAACACCGGCCGTGGGCAGAGGCTAGTACATATGAATAAAAAAAACATCTTAAACTGTGGTCACGACATGACATAGCAATTCATGAGACCCAATAAGCATAATATATAAATACTACTTCTCTCCTAGGTTGAAACGCTTATACTTAATCCTAAATAATAATATTGTGTAGTGTTCCATTGATTGTACTGCTCTCTCGCCTACGTTCAGAGCAGACAAAGGAGATTGTATCGCTATTAGCTCGCTTGTATAGGTACTCCCATTAATGTAATGGGTAACAAAATAGATTAAAAACCACAATAGATGTTTTTATGTTATTTAGAACGTAAACAGATACAACCATAACATGCTACGATTGCGTTTGTGCACATTAATGTAACATCCGTTTTTATTTCTCTTGTTCCGCTCCTTGATGGCTCAACATCCTATGGCTCATACTACCAAAAATTCAAAGACATGACATGTTCATTTAAAGAGCCTCTACGATGCGTACTTAATCCTTTCAACATACTTTAAAGACCATGCTTTGAATAAAATAGTTAATCACACCTAAAGATGAAAGACCTATTTAATGTTAGGTAACCTACAAAAGACGGCGAAAAACATTTGAGTAATTAATTATTCTCACACGTGAAGAACAGGTGGACAATTATGTAGCGTAGCTAGCAAACAATATACTTAAAACGATTAGAATACAGATGACCGTTACAAACGATCTATAGATAGATCGTTTCACTATCACTACCAGGCGGAAGCGTTCCCAAAATACTGGCCGCATTGCCACGCTGAATGGCAATGCTAATGCGTTGACCCAGATAAGAGCCAGGTCTCTTGTCACGCGTCGCTTCGACCACTCGCCCTGAAAGAATTTTGAAAACGCGAAAGGCCCCGGTTCCCCTCGGACTTAGAATCTCAACCCCAAAAGGCTCAAATAATCTGTCGAGACTTCTATATTTGCGCCCCTTGATATGTTCGACCGATTTTTTGTATACTTGTACATAGTTGTTTGAATAAATGTTTTATTAGAATATATTATTGATTGTGTTCATGGAACATTTATGATTGTGTTGGAGGCATAATGTTTACGAACCATGAGAGCCTGAAATAATTGATTATTTCTAGAATTAGCTTGTGGGAATCTAAACCT
The DNA here is from genome assembly GCA_961405105.1 of Perizoma affinitatum. Classification (NCBI taxonomy): domain Eukaryota; kingdom Metazoa; phylum Arthropoda; class Insecta; order Lepidoptera; family Geometridae; genus Perizoma; species Perizoma affinitatum. The sequence goes on from OY560199.1 coordinate 7,496,174, forward strand.
TAGTTATTAATTAATTATGTTAAAAGTTATTAAGTAAATATGGACTACCAATAAAGCTGTTAACAATTTTGTATAAAAATACTTGATCACGTCTCTCTCTTGTCCTTTAATGGCGTTAATTCAGTATGCCAATAAGTTAATATTTTATTTTGGACAGACGAACATGACGTAATTACTAATTTTCTGTTTAACTCATAATTATGGCTTCATTTAATGGCCTATTATAAAGCTGTTATTATGCACAATTTCAGTCCAGAGTATCTGAGTATATAGAATTTTACCACTGATATTCTTACCTTTTCCTGTATTCATCGATAGCCTTATCAAGAAAATATAATAATGTTAATATTACAAGTTTATTATTATCAGAAATTGTACATTACATTAGTGAGGTATTCCAATAATATCTGCAAAAGTTTTCGTAGTATCAGATCACAATCACGTACGGAAAGTTTCGAAGTTGGCAAAATATATCACCTGCGGGGATAACGTTACAATATCCATACAAAGGCGTTGTTTGCTTAAAAATACAACACAGTGAAAATGTTATTATCATTTTTATTGTTTGATATTTTATTTTACGAAACCAATATGTTAAGTTTATACGACAAAAATAACTTCGTTCCATGCAAAATAAACCGTAGTTGATACGAATCGATATCAAACAAAACGCTGACAAAGTTTCCATAGATCGAGTTTGGGATTAAAAATCTCTTAATTTTCAAAACGTGATTCAGTTAAATATGGATGGCCAGTTGGAGAAGTAGATTGGCCAAACTTCGAAATTTGGTTATTAAATATTACTTTTATCTACGACACAAAAGTTTTGAGGAATAATTTTATCTACCTATTTCAATATTATTCTTAAAAAAAAAATTATATCTAATATTTTAACTAGGTTAATATCGATCTCGTGGCATAGAAAGCACAGCCTCCGACGACCTGAGGATGATGGTGGGCATCACTACGGACCCTGTGATCTAAACCACCATCTCCTTAAGACTGGAGCAGCAGACAGTGGACTCTGTCGAGGTTGCCTCCGGGCTGAAGAGACTGTGGAGCATGTGGTGATGCACTGCACCGCCACAAATGAAGTCAGGTCGAAGACGGGACTGCAAGAACTCATCAACGCATGCTCTCCGTCATCATTAACTGACAAGAGGTCAAGGATACTGGAAGACTGCTGTCATCAACCCAGAGTCCTTCTCCGCTACTTCAAGGAGTTGGGCTGGTTGGGGTCAGGTTAGAAGGGGGATAATGCACAATACACCCCAATGCGGGACGTCAGTGCAGACCTTGGTTCCCCCCACTTAGAATTAGAATTAGAATTAGAAGGGTGCGTCCACGACGATTTGAGTATCTAGTATATTTTAAAGGGCATATAGATCGCAGAATCGTAAACCGCTGGGGAAGAAAGGTTCTCAAATGGCGACCACAAACCGGAAAGTAATGCCTCTCCCCCGATACATCGATGACATTTAACGTTAAGACTGCGGGAAGACGGTGGATGGAGGCGGCCCAAGATCATCATGGTACTCTTTGGGAAACCTATCTCCAGCAGCGGAATTCTGCAGACTGCTAATGATGATGAATACACAAGTAGCTTAAAGCTGATGCAAGTTTATCTTGTTATTTGTCAGTGCACTTTTAACGTCCACGAAAAATATAATTGTTCTCGACAACAGATTTATGCACATGGAAAAGCATTTGAGTGTATTCCCCTCTATTTTATTTTAGTGTTCGCGTCCGGACGAGCTGTGGATGAGCTCGAATAAATGCAGACACCTCCTAGACCGGGTGGCTGTAGCCGTCAACTGTATATATCGAATACCAGGACGAGTCAAACATGGAGTACAAGAGGGACTCAAACAAGATGGATAAAATAACATAATTATGAAGAACGTTTGCTGCTTGGTATGATTTTAATATACCCTTTTTTCTTTATTTTATTTGATTTTTCGACGACTTCTGTGGCACAGTGGGCGAAAACCCGCCTGAGACGCAGAATGTTGCGGGTTCGATTCCCGCTGCGGGACAAATGTTTGTAATGCTTGTCTCGGATCTGGGTGTTTTCTATGTATGTATGTATTTACAAAAAAAAAGTATATAAGTAGTATATCAGTTATGTAGTTCCCATAATACAAGCTCTGCTTAGTTTGGGGCTAGATGATGCTATGTGAAAAATATCCAGAATTATTATATTTATTTAACTAAATCACACAGCTCTCAAATCTTAAATTATATTCACAGCTCTTTAATTATAACTTTAACCAAATAATTTCTTGACTATACCTAATCTAGCTGGTGCCAAAGCAACAAAGGTGTTTTTACTATATTTTATTACCTTTTTCTACCCATGTTTGTTTTATCTTTGTACTCAATAAGATATGTGCTATGCTTTATTACTAATAGATAATCATGGAATCAAAGAGATAGATAGATAGATAAACTTTTTTTTGCACACCAAAGTAAAGTACAAAAACACGAATTAAAAAAAAAGAATATAAGAGGTACAATGGGCGGTCTTATCGCTTAAAGCGATCTCTTCCAGACAACCTTTGGATGGACAGGATAAAATGGAATCAAAAGACGGCGGTGTACAAGTAAACCTATATTAAAATATAATATTAATAATAATAAATACCTACATAACTTTAAATATGTATTTAAATATCATATATAATACATACAAATAATAATAGTGTGAGATAATAAGTATGTAACGATTAACTAGCAACTCTGAGACATGGAAAGGAACTTTAAATATAGCGTGAGATTTTATGTTCTAATAGAGGTCACATACAAACAGATAGTGTAGGAACAGACAAGAAAAAAGTGATTACAAAATCCTAATAAGCTGCACCCTGGCAGCATCCGTTCATTTTACGTTATTTTGTGTCCTCTTTAACCCCATGCATACATGGGGAGTCATAACTCTTCTTGGTACACGGTTGATAGGGTTGACGACTATGACCTCCCGTTCTACCCTGACAGATTAATTATTCCGTTTGCCTGCCTCTCACTCGCTGTCAATTACTTGTCCGACACCACTGTTGGAGCACTAATGTAAATTGTGATGAAAAGGCTGTTTTACGTGAGAGCTTATGATTTAGGAGGATATTAACACACGGGAACTAGAGCTTCAAGTAGAGCAAAACAGATTAAATACTATTTCAGGAATACTTTGCATAATATTTCCTACCGCATAATATGCAGTAGGAAATTAAAGCTCAAGTATTATTTTAGGCTATAGGCATAGTTAGGATAATCCGAGAGCAAACAACAAATTATGAATTCCATTTATGGATCAACGGATTATGTGCCGGGTTCATTATTCGAAATTGAATGCATTAAATGACTCTACAATCAAAGTCCATTTGAACTGATACAAAAGTAACGAAATTGATCTGAGTCGATGTCTACATAAAACTACTTAGTAGCATTATATCAAAGATAACTTATGTGATTGGCCCCACACGTGGTAAAATTACCAATGCAGAGCAGATGATAAATAAATGAAATTATTAAAAGACAAAATGCCTTCTATCTTGCCTTCAGTTTCAGCACCTAAACATCGACTTTTCTTAAGGTGTTATAAGTAAAATGGTATTTCTTATTAATGGAACGTTTGAAACCCTATGAAAAGTGTATATTATTTTTTGGAACGAAGTTCTTTATCGCGCGCTGTGAAAGGGGGCTAGACGGAAAAAATTCTAACGAAAAGTTGTAACGACACTTGTTGCTATAGTGAGCTATTGTAAGCTGTGCGGCGTGCGCATGTTTCTCTGTCTGTCTCTCTCTCTTATAGAAAGCAAGCCAGATATTTTAATTTTTTTTTTTTTTTTTAAGTTGGCTTGCTAAAAAAAATAAAATTTTATTACAATTCCTTCACTAATTAATCGAAAGGAACTTCGTTCCATCCGGGTGTCCCTTGACACCTCTCATTTTTTTATTTTTCAATACGGTTTAAAAAATAACAGGTGTACCCATATTTCTGGATAACCGATCTCCATATCTCTTGCAAAGACACATCAAAGTTTACAAAGCTCCCAAAATATAATCGAACGGCACAGCTGCGCTAGCGGCTAGAAATTCAAATAAAACTGCAGTTCGGGCCAAGTTCAAATATCATTACTCAACTTTTGTGAGTATACGGATGGTTTCTCTCGTTTTCGTTTGCACAATCAGGAAATTAAATAAAGTTCACGACGCGACATCTGCCCGGACACTCCTCAAGACTGCAGGGGTCTGAACTCACAAGATTTGATTACCCAAGTTTTATATTCAGCAATTAAATTGATAAAAATAGAGACAATCAAATCAAATAGTAGAGGATGATGCAAACCTACCGTCTGATATCGCATTAACATTTCATTTAGCAAGTGCATCCAATTCAGTAATAAGTTGCTTATGTACTTACAAGTACTTCCACGTACACAGGAAATAGTGAAAATCATGGAAAAAAACATAAATAAATTAATAATGCTGGACATTTTTCACACAGCATCATCTAGCCCCAAAGTAAGCAGAGCTTGTGTTTGGGAACTACATGACTGATATACTACTTATATACAATTTTTGTAAATACATACATATTATACATAGAAAACACCCAGATCCCGGGACAAATATTTGCAGATGCAAACATTTGTCCCGCGGCGGGATACGAACCCGCAGCCTTCTGCGTCTCAGGCGGGCGTTCGCCCACTGCGCCACAGAGGTAAACCGCAGAAGGCCTTTGCCCGTTTCATTTCGCTAGTCACAGAAGCATTAAAATAGTTAATGATTTCAAAAGAAAGTATAATAATACAATATTCATTAGGGATTGTGAAATTATGTAGATTTCGGCGGGAGCCATAGAAATCGTAGCTATGTCGTAGACCTTTGAATCGTAGCTAAGCTAAATAAAGGCTGTGGCATATCAATCTGATGCGTGTGTCAGATATGAAATTTTTATGAAACGCTTTCCTTGTATTTAAGATTTGTAAACACTGTCATTTATTTTGTATTGAAATATGCTCTGTGGTTCACGAGCATATTTCAATACAAAATAAATGACAGTGTTTACAAATCTTATCAATTCATATAATTATAATAAATAAATAATAATTTGATTATGAGTTAATAAAATACTCAAGGAATTATTAATTGAGATTTGACCACTAATTATATTATTATTGCGTTGTTTACCTTTCAGAAACCGATTATTCACTCCAAACTTTTGTTGTTCCTTATTTTCTGAATGTTACATAGCAAACGATAATTTTATTCAGAACGCGAATGGAATTTCATTTCAAACTCCATATTTCACCGACACTACCGTGTAAAATTAACAAAAAGTGCTCACACGTAGTTACAAAATAACGAACGGCTACATGAGAGCTCAATCTTCAGTATAAATCTCACCCCTATAGCACCAAAGCCAAAGCTAAAAGCCAGCCGGAAAGTGTTAAATTTGTAACAGTCCCGCTCTTAAGAGCGAAGCCAAGAACTGTACCTACTTGTAATAACCGCGCTCCTCTGTGCGGAGTACAGCGACTGCGAAACAATTTGCTCGCATTTGGTAGGTATTTTAGTTCCGTGTACACTCATTAATAATGTAAAATACGTTTCCCGGAGCCGTAGAAGACATTTTTTCATTGTACGTTGTATTTTCCCGGCAAACAGAGTGATTACCTTGTACTTAATAATTTATTGGGCTTCTACCAAGTAACACAAAGGCCAGTCTTATCTTCTGAATAAAACATTATCTCTCTGCAACCTACTCCAAATCGCTACTGTAGATTTTTTATGATTACATACTTACTCTAAACTTTAAAAATAGCACAGTGAGCTCTATAATGCTCGAGTTAACATTAAAAGTTTCATTCCATTTCTGTACATTTTTGTGCTAATCAATATTAAGTTGAGTAGTGCTTAATCTATGATCTATTTCAGTATCTATATTTATATTGTATTTCGTTCATCGAAATAAAGGCGACAGAATTTCTTTAATTCTTAAAATTTACTAAGTTTTCTAAGGATTTAATTCTGCGTAAACAAAGACCGATAATGCCAGTAAGCCATTATTAATAAGCCGAGAATGTTTAGGTATGCTTAGCGCTTTCTATATCCTTGTTACTTCTAAAATTACAAGCAAAAAGAAACACCACAGTAAAATGGTTTTGCTTTCAAGTAGAACAACAAACAGTAGCCTTATAAAAACTGCTCTATAATTGGATGTCGTCGTTAATTTATTTTCGGCTTAAAAACCACCCACCTCGTTTGTCTTAATGATAAAAAAAACTTCTAGAATCATTTTATTCTAGAAGAAGTAAGATTCTGTTCTGAATCACTTGAGCTAACAAGCACAACGAAGGAGAACAGGCGTTTCTGAATAAAGTATTTGCTTATCTATTTTCAGTACCAACGTCTAATATCACGCAGACTTTTGTATTTTGCTATCTTATATCTGAGACGTTCCGAGACGGTCCATAAAATATATTTACCTATTCTAGTGTTTGGCCATTTGTCACGTTGTTTTTACATTTATCAGAATACCACACAATATACAACATAATCTCGACTTATATTCCCTGGACTCCATATATAGCACGAGAACGTATTTGACAGAAGATAAAGTAGAGATACCTACGTGAGTTTTAGTACTTCGATAGTCTGTACTGTAACTCTTTAGGGATTTCAACGACACTCTACAATATAATAGTATCTTACCAGCTTTTTTCTATATCTTAACCGGTAAGTTGACCGAAGTCGTTTTCTGATGAGTTGTTATCGCCTTAACTAGATTAGTCATTGTGAATATTGTATTTCAAGTATAGCTAGATACCTACGTGAATGTGCCTACTCAATTATTTGTAAATGAATGTTGCCAACACAATACCGAGATGCAATAAACTTGAGCGAGCTACCTGAAAATACCAGCATGAACATTAAATATTAATGGTTTACTGCAAGCAATATTGGCCAATAATTGATGAATAAAATCTGTAAAATGGTCGATAGATAGTCAACAGTACATTAGCAGAGCGCTGGATTCCCCGGGCATGTTGGTCGGTTGAGTTAGTGATACTGTAAAAAGTAAAGAAACAGTATCGCATATTTATCTGCAAAAATAACTATGAGGCCAATTAGCTCATGTATAGTGGGATACACAAGGTTCCTGCAATGAGTAACAGACACTTTGCATGAAGTTGAGCTTCTGATTCTGAGGCACTGCATGTGAAGTACTTACTATGCTTGTGTGCTCTCGACCACAGACCGGGACGCCCCCGGCCACGTTCTCCGTGTTTTGGATTGTCTGTGAGAACATTGTCACCTGTGTAAAGGCTGGTTTAATCATGAAATAAAGTAACTATTACGACGGGAAAGTCTGGAAAACAGAAAGTTTTTTTATCTCTTGAATACATTGTACTTTTTTCAGGTTCAGAGTTTCCTGGCCTTTTTCCAACTTTCCAACCACCTAAATTGACAAGTCTGCTAGGCTATATTTTTCTCCCCCTCATTTACGTATGAGGTTATCATGTTATGTTTCCCACATGCTAGGGATCACCTGAAAAATAAATAAAAGTGAAATTTCCGTATCTATTTGACCTAGTTCATTCCATGTACGTACACAACGCATTTTAAATTTAAATTCATTACTTATGTTGGTAAACCACGCAAAGCCCGACTTCGACGTTTCCCGGGTACACCTACTAGACTAATAGAGCACATTTATTCGGAGCATCGTGCAACCCCTTCGGGCTTCGGTTGTAAAAACAGGCATAGAGTTGCCCGGTGATATATTTGAAAAACCGGATTATCAGCTATGTTGAAGAAAACAGTCGGTAAAACAGAAAACATACCAGCAGTTATTTATTTTGTACCTACACTTACTATACTTGAAATAAATGACTTAATAAACTACATATAAACTACTGATGATTTCACATCAGTATTTTTATTATTCTGTCTGTAAATAAAATAAATACACACCAAATAATAATAAAACTTTCCCACATATTTTTGACATATTATTTGCCACTTACCTAGCCCAGTTTGTTACCGATTCATCTGGTGCATAGGTTTTGAGAAATCTGTTAAACGTGTCCACGTGGTTCTCGTGAGTAATCAATTGGAAATAAACACATTTAATTTATTCATTCATTGATTAATTCATTTTCCTCAGTGAGTAATGCTGAAGAGAACTAGAATACTTACGCTCTATAAAAGCGTGACCAGGATAGTCTTAATATTCATGTCTTCCGTTACCAAACTCTTACCTCTCTAGAGAATATTAATCTTAACAGGTGTTTCTATGCCGACGTAAAATGCTGACGTATACAAAAGCCGGACTTTTAACTGCTCTAGGCGGTGGTGATATTTCGGCCCGACAGCCATCGATTCTTCGGGTCCATTTATACGATGTCTGAAAGGACGCAAGTACATGATATAAACATCATTTTGGAGATCAGGGAGATACGCCGCCAGTTTTTCTTCCTAGCGTTGAGGTAACTTGGTTGGGTAGATACCTATAATCTTCTCCCACAATGAAGTAGCATTCGGGACAAAGTAACCAAGTTTCTAGTGTACGAAGTAATGTGAAACAAAAATAAGAACGTAGAATAATGTCAAAATCATCATCATCAACAACAACGTTCTGTGGGAGTCCATCGTCGTCATGGCACACTATGGGCATGGCCCTAAACGATCTTGGGATAACTTCATCTACCGACTTTCCGCAACCTTTACGATAGCATAGGGCAGCATTGCCCATCTGGCGAAATTAATAAGCGAAAATAAGTAAAATAATATGCGAAGTTAGGTATTTACCTAATACAAGAGTGGATAAGACTCAATTTCTGAGACTATGTTAAAGCTTTCTGAGCAAACGAACATCCTGAAATGCTAGTTATATTAAATGTGTTATCATGAAAGCTCATCAATATAATCCGATATTACATCCAATATGCAGGCATTTACATTTTACCTGAGTTTGAGCTGGAAATTTACCATTTACTGTAGTGTAAGTAACTTAAACCTCTAACCTGGATACTAGGTTTCCATTAAATACAAAATATAAAAGTATAAAATAGCATTGATTATAAATGTTATTACCTAACCATAATGGAACAATAAGCATGTAATAACACAAACCAATTCCCTTCATTAGAAAAGTTAGCGTAGGTTTTTTTAATCACTTGTTATATATTAATAGTTATATGTTAAGCAAAAGTATGACTAAGGGTGCTTACTTTTACCCCGAATAAGGGCTGAAAATACGCAATCGCTTGGGTAAAAGTTCGCATCGCTGCGGTATTTGTGATTGAATACAATAAATTTTGTTATAATATAAAACTAGATACAAACTTCTTAAATGGCCACATAAATCCCAATATTATGTCCTTAGTTTGTTCCACGTTTCTTTCGCTGTGCATGCAAAATTAAGTTGGCAAGCTTTCTGTTTGAAGGAGACCGGGTACAGTGTCAATTGTTGACGCAGATAGATTGCTAATATATACAGGCGAGATCTTTAACTTATGTTCTTACTTATTCTAAGACATTTTATTTGAAAATTCTGACAATAGGTATATCGACGCAAAGGCGTTATAGTGCTTCTACAATGAGTCATCGGCGTAGAACCACGAGTTACTTAACGAATCATCACTTAGATTGTCAATCTAAGTGATGATTCGTTAAAATGAAATAATAATTAGCTATTTATTATTTTAAGTAACTCACAGTTACAGTGTAAAATCACTTATAAATAGCTAATTATTATTTGATTGTTTTAATCAAATAATAATTAGGTGCTTATTTAATTACGTAATCAAGTTTTTGGTCATGTTTACCTTCAAAACCATTTATAAACTTAAATGATTAATGCTTGCAGGTAGTTTTAACTTGTTCGCACAAGTTGCTTGTAACACAGACTCGAGTCTGTGTTTTTGCATAAATACGGGTGACGGACCGAGTACGGTTGATTCCCGCTTGAGCCGTCGGACCGTGCAGACTTCGAAAGTCTCTGTACAACCAAGAATAAATTAGAAGAACATCTCCTTGAGTTAACTTTCGTCGTCAATTATGAGCGACCAGCATTCTGTCGATGATGCTTCTGCTTCGTCATCAGAAGTGGGATTGGACACGGATTCAATCGAAACCACTTCCTCATCAGCTCAGGAGCTATAATCGTCTGATACCCAATGGCATCAGTTACTGGAACAGCAAAACCAGGTTATGCTTCGTTTGATTGAAGTGATGGGATGACCGGCAATACCACCTAAGACTATAACGCTGCCAGAATTCAACCCTGAACAGCCCGATGCAAATCCACGTGCAAATCCAAATTTTTGTAAGTGGTACCACATACAATGAAAACACTAAGTATATTATTATTTTACCTACATAATTACTTACTTAATACACATAGTAAAACCTACATACTAGCATTAACTATTCTATAATACATACTTAAGTAAGCCAGAAACAGGCAACACTTAGCGACTCGATGATAAGTAGTGTTCCTTGACTAAGGTTTTAAAAATAGGGAGTGATTTCGCACGTCTGATACTAACTGGCAATTCATTCCATAGATGGACAGCCTGCACTGTAAAGGAGTTATCATCTGTAGGAGGTGTGTACAGGTGTCGAAAGTTGGAGAGTTTCAGAAGAGCGTGGGGGTATCGGAGCTCATGCTCGATATGAGAGAGATGAATATATTCGAAACGAAACGTTCTTTGAGATAGGGAACTGTGGAGGGATTGAAAATAATATTAAACAACAGATTTAAGATTCATATCTTAGACTCATATTCCGGCGAAGGCGTATGTATGGGCAACCAATTGAGCTTACTGCGAAATTCTGAAACGTGATCATACTTGCGTAAGACAAATATATGAACCGTATCCCGTTGTTTTGCAGGCGCTCAAGTTTAACCAGCTGCCAGCTGCAGTGAGATCTAAATAGGAAGCATCATTTTAGTCCAGTATTGGAAGAAGGAGAGACTGTGCGAACGAAACTTTGGTAGCAGTCGGAATGAAGTTGCCAAGTCTTCTTAGGGAACCTGCTGAGGCAAACATTCTTCTCCTGACTTCAGCTAACCGAGTTCCCCATGACAGCTGTCTGTCGAAGAGAACACCTAAATTTTTCACCGTCTCACTCTGCTGAATGTGAATGCCATCAAATAGAACCTGCGGAAGGCAAGACCAATCTTTTTTGGATAACATATCCAAAAACAACCATTTAGCAGGGTGAGAGACATTTGAGTCTAACAAAAATAAGCACTTTAAATCTTAATATTTCGCAAATGGATCCCTATATCGCACTTTTGCATAATATTTTTATAAGACCTATCCAACGACACCCCATACCATGGGATAGACGAGTCAAAACAACATCCTGACTTTAAACGTGGAAGAGGTAGTACCCTAAAATATTGTTTTTCAGCATTTAATTTTCCCGCTTTGTCGGCGTGATTAAAATATACACCCATACCAAATTACATCGTTGTAGTACTGAGAGTCTCAGAGGTAAGCTGCGGACAGAAAGACGGACGGATATGGCAAAACTATAAGGGTTCCTTGTTGACTACGGATCCCTTAAGAGGAACATATGTAATTACCGAGATAATTGGGTATTCACGTAAATCTCTGGTTATATTACATATTTTTAATAATTCACTCTAGACGGCTTTGCCTGCGTGGTACCCGGATAAAAAGTAGCATGTGTTATTCATCTTGGCAAGCAAATATATTTTGGAAACACACGGCACCGGAATGAAATTGAAAGATGACTGAAAATTACATGAAACTAGTTCTGGGCCTTTCAAGAAAGATATGCGTTATATTTTTAATAAGAAAATTTTGTTAACACCGTGTCTCTCGTACGATAGCCAAATCTGGATCTGGATCAACGAATTTTCTACTAATAAGATCGAACAACCAATGGAATTAAGCATTCTAAACAAAAAGTAAACACAGACAAAGACACATCAGAAAAAAGGTTATTGAAGCCTTACAACATTGTCGAAGACTAAAATGGAAATGGTCATGTAGCGAGAATGAGCGATAAGATATTTACGAGAATAGTAACAACTTGGCGCGGTTCAGACGCCTGTAAACGAAAAAGAGGTACTAGTAGACCACTGGATAGATGGGAAAACGAAATTAAAGAAACATTAGGGAATAGCTGGACAAATATAGCTACCAATATAGAGACATGACAATTCTGGAGGAGGCCTCGAAGCGAGGTCCCTCCCTCCCTGAATCTAAAAGATAAGAGGGAAACAAAATGTAGCAAATCATAGCAAACATAAAGCAATAGAAATATTTAAAATGCAAATTAAACTTAGTAATATCTTAATTGAATTGGTTTAAAAATGAAATTGATCATTTAAAAAATGCTTATATTACATTTTTAATATAAATAAAAATGAGGATAGGATAGAGAAGCCTGGAACACCTAATAACTTTATTTTATTGTATTGTTCTAGGAACGACACGCAGTCCTTAGTTAATAAATAAGTTACAAACTAAAGACTACAATGATAAACTTCAAAACTCCTTAACTTTCTACCAGCAATAACAGCAAAGCCGATACGGATGAAGTGCAGCGAAGTCGGCAAGTGGCCACGAAATGTGTTTCCCTCACACAGGTGTTCTTTTTGGAACACAGCCAGGGCTTCAGGGCTGTAATTGTGCTGCGGGACCGTAAATTCGCAATGCATTTGCGCCTTATTGAGGTGGCGGTTTGATTTACCTGTTGTAAAAATAATCTGCCTACATTTCTTCCTCAGCGGTCCTAAATACTACTACTTACTGACCTAATCATTTCTTATCAATCCTTATAAGGTTTTTTGGACGAGATCGCTTTCAGCGAAAAGACGTCCATTATACCTTATTTGTATCATTTATTCCTTTGTTTTGTACTATTATTGGTGTACAATAAATATTATACCTATCTAGCTAGGTAGGATACCTTTGCGGTTGGTAAGTATGTAATAAACATAAATGTTTGAAAGTTACCTATAATCATATATAATTTAAGCACGCTATCTTTAATAAATTGGTTGAGATTCTTACTAGGGATTAAGACTCTGCCCCCCGCGGGGCCCGAAGCTCTCCTGTGATTTATGAAAACTTTTACTCAGTAGATAAAACCTATCGGTCAATTCACGCAGTCAGATCACAGCACAAAATAATTATGATATTATAAAAAATGGTATAATATCAGAAATCGTTGCTCTGTAGATGAAGTAGTAGCAGAATTGCAAAAAGCAGAAAGTGGAAGTTTGTAATTGTACAAAAAAAAGTGCATGTCAAAAATCATCCAAAACTCTACAAATTTTTTGGATTTTTTTTCATTTACTTGTGATGTGAGACCTTGCTTCTTGCCAAATTTCATGATTCTAAGTCAATAGGAAGTACCCTATAGGTTTTGATTTACTTGCGACTGTCAAAATGTAAGGCACTAGCTTTGCCTGTGGCTTTGCATAGAGTCATGTTATTTAAAAAAACCGATACTTCCATACAAACTTTCACGCCCGTTTTTCCCTTTTAGTGTTTAGATACAAATCATAAATGGCCGTATTTTTATGATTGTGTTGACTTAGAATCTTGATTTTTTTACAGGTCCTAGGAACCGCATAGTCGGTATTTGATATTAATTCAAACTTGATACTTTCACGCGTTCCTGTGAAAAAAGGTCTTGACGGACAGACAGACACACAGCCATACAGACTGATAAACAAACAGACGGACCCTAAAAATGACGCGGGATTAATTAAAACAGCCCACATCATTAAGAAATATGCATGGAAAAATAATAATCTAAAAAAGGCGGGTATTATTATTTTCTAATCTTTTCAAGACTTTTCAAGTATGAATTTCGTGTGCTTATTTTTTGCGAAATAAAACCATTACGGAAACCATTTAAAAGCTTGATAAATACTATGGGGATTCCGCACTGTCGATTTCAATTATAAAAAAGTGGTTTAGGTACTAAATTTCGGTGTGGTCGCACAATATGCAGAACATCTTGGTCGTCCAATTGAGGCGACACCAGTTTTTTTTTAAAAAAGCCACATTTTAGTGTTTTTCGACCGGAGGTTGAAAGTGCGCGAGATTGTAGAGACCATAGGCATATCTCATGGCTCGGTTGTTTCGATTTTAAAGGAACATTTGGATATAACAAAGCTATCCGCAAGATGGGTGCCGCGCTTGCTCTCCATCGACCACAAAAGAATGCTTGTGACTTCGAAGGAATGTTTGGCATTGTTTAACTGCAACCCGGATGAGTTTTTACGCCGTAACTGTGGACGAAACATGGATCCACCAAAATACACAGGAGACCAAAGAGCAATCGAAACAGTGGGTTTCCAAGTCGAATCGGCGCCGAAGAAGGTGTTTGTCAACCAACAAAGTTATGGCGACAGTTTTTTGGGACGCAAGTGGCATAATCCACATCGATTACCTCGATTAATGGCGAATATTATGCCAAATTATAAGACCGGTTCGACGACGATTTAAAAGTAAAACGACCTCATTTGGCCAAGACAAGAAAAATGCTCTTCCACCAGGACAATGCAAGGGTCTATACGTGCGTTGTCGCTATGGCGAAATTCAACGATTTGAGGTACGAAATGCTCCCACACCCTCCATATTCTCCGGATTTAGCTCCCAGCGACTACTTCCTGTTTCCAAACCTAATGAAATGCCACGGTGGGAAAAGATTTGGTTCAAATGAAGAATTCATTGCTGAAACAAATGCTTATTTCGAGGACCTTGAAAAATCGTATTTTTGGAAGAGATTAAAAAACTTGAGAAACGTTGAGCAAAATGCATCTAGAATTCAAGGGAGATTGTCGAAAAATAAAATCGAATTTCTATTAAAAATGTGTATTTTTCTGTAAAAAGTCATGTTGAGGAGGTCATAAAAGGACATATTGACCCATCCTTGTATCTCCGATGACCGACTGAAATGGAAGTCTGTCATCGGACTGAAAGAAGTTGTCTCCTTTTCTTAGCACATCCAAGTAAGTGATATGCCTAGATACGTATACTTAGTAATTAGGTAGGAATATGAGGAGGAGCATTCCTTGCTAATTTTATATGTCGTTATTTATCAAGCTCATTCTCGAGCTATTTTATGCGACACAATAAGTTGTTGTAATGCTGTAGTACCTATATTAGAAAATTAATTGAAAATTATGTATCCACCTTTTTTATAGAATCCTTTGTTGAAAGAAAGAACACAGTTAAATGTAGACTTAAGGTTGTTTTAGTAACTAGTCTACTTATGTGATACAACAATAGCCTAAATTATGATAATTAGAGTCCTCTGTGATAGGTTTGATTAGCATTTTATTGACTATACTGTGATGCCCTCTAATAGCTCTGTTTAAAAACCTTTGTACCTATCTATATATTTTGTGCGGTGATAGCTTGTGTTCTACATAAATAAAATAAAATATTAATAATTAGGTAAGTAGAGTAGGTACCTATACAAAATTACAAAATATATAAAAAAAATATAATTACAAAATACCTTCTATTATAATAAGTAATTTAAAATACTTAAACAAACCTTTAGTAAAATTACAAAATATATGTAATTAATGATCAAATTTGGTTGTCCTACGCTCTACCTACGCTCTATAAACCAGACGACCAACCGCCGCGGTAGAGAAATAGAGTTAAAAAAGTCGGTAACAAGGTAGCTCAAGAATGTTCTAACACTCTTTGAAGGAGGCCAATGTCCAGTAGATTTATGTAATGGAAATGATGATGATGATACTCTGTCGGTACTCTACCACAAAGGTAAGTAACTATTTAACTAGTACAAAATTGTAGGGTCTTCGTACGCAATTACTAACATACCTATCTACTAGAACCAACCAACAATAATTTAAAACGTTATTATAATCTATTTATTTTTTGAGCAGTTCTAGCAATCGAGCCACATTGTCTGTACACGACTAAATGTAACGCCGAACGCGTAGGCACGTATATATATGCAAACCCGCTAGGTACGCGCAGTCCAGTACGCGCTACTTGCGTGCGGACGGCTCCCTTATTCTTAACTGAAAGTCAATGATCAAATGATATCACAAGCCCGTATTCTGTGGCCATATGAATAGTAACTATGTACAAGTGAAAATAATTTAACTTATCAAACGTTCGTGACTTTCAAATAGAGAATAGGGGGCGTTTCTTGGCAAGATCTTGGACGGGGAGTCCAGTTGGCGTGCGGTATCACAACTGTCATAAATATTTCGAAGCAGTCAATGCCAAAGTTGCGTCATGTCATGTCAAGTTGTCAATGTCAACTCATATCAAAGCTGTGATTTGAACATGCTCGCTCCGCTTTTTCGTGTCGCTTTGACATTTTAGGTTATGTGGTAGTTTTACAGCGTTTGTGAATTACGTCTGAACTCTACGTACAAGAATAGCTTATCCTACAATGGTTTCTTCCAAGAAAGTGTCTCTCCCAAAAGTTCTCAAAAACAATAATAAAAAATTGATGAAAATAGACAAAAAGGCAGCTACAAAAGTACTCCAAAAACTGCCGAAAAATCAACCCGAACTCACAAAAACAACAGACCTAGCAGCGGCTAAGAGTAAAGTAATTGAAGGAAAATCTAACTATGTAATGCCATCCAAATACATTACTGAAAATGTTGTAAGCTCTGCCCTCACTGCTCTGCAGCAGTTAGTTGCACATCATAAAAAAAAGAATGCCTTATTTGACGATGAACAACCGATATTTGCTGAAATTCATTGCATAAAAATACAAAACACCAGAGGAAATATAAGATTGTAAGTAGGGATAAACTTTTTTACATTATTTTTGGTACTTTTATGGTTTATTCACAAACAAAACTACAATAAAAGTACCTAAAGTGTAGTAAGTATAATATTGCAACTACAGTTAACGTAAGTGAATAACTAACTAAGAATAATCGATAATAATATGATTTGAACACTATATATAATACCCCAATGGTGCGGGATACCAAACACTAAAATTTTATTATGAAACTGCAAAATATTTTTCTTCTATTTCAGTGTATTGCCACACAGCACAGCATCCTCGACGGGAGAGGTTTGCCTGATAACCCCAGATATAAAAAAGGGTAAAAAAATCGACCATGAGCCTACTGTTGACCACTGGGAAGAACTTCTGAGAAAATCTGATGTGACTAATGTAAGCTAAAAATATAACCTGCATAAGAATGATCAAGTCTGTAAATATTATGTAGATCCTATTTCTAATGCAAATATTGTTTTAAATCCATAGATAAAAACCGTCTTGCCTGTGCGACAGCTCAAAGTGGAGTATGATCAGTATGAATTAAAACGGAGACTGCTGACGCAACATGATTTCATCATGGTTGACACTAGAGTACTCAGTCATGTTTCACACATCCTTGGGAAGATGTTCTTCAAAAAACACAACATGCTAATTCCTGTACGAATTAAGAATGAAACTGATCTGAAAAAAGATATAAGCATTGGTTTGCGCACAACCATGCTTCGATTGAGTGAAGGTTCAACATCTACACTCCTCATCGGACATACTGGCATGCCTCAAGAACAGCTCCAGGAAAATGTGCTTTCTTTTGTACAGCAGATACAAACGAAATATCCAGGAGGAGAAGCTAATATCAGATCAATTTCAGTAAAACTGCCACTTTCAATGTCCTTACCATTGTACATTACCTTGAGTAAGTTTAAATTACTCTTACAACCAACAACCATCCATATAACCCATATTGCATAACAAATCTCAAATTAAATCTGTGAACCAAGTTAAGATTTGGTGGTCAATTTCCAATGGAAAACTCCCTTAAAATTTTGATTGATGTTGATTTTCATTCTAAAATACCAGCCTGACACTATCTTAACTAGATCTAATAAATATTGCATTTTAGGATCATCTGATACCATAAAGCCACCAAAATTGGTGCAGAAGAGACCCAAGAGCTTCAGGGTTATGGAAGATGAGCTGACAACAATATCCGGCAAGGTCAGAGTAAACCCAGATGGCACAGTCCGTGTGCTCAAATCTGAAGACATGGATATGAGGTAAATACTTAATCTAGCTAAAAGTACTCTTTTTTTCATGAACTGTGATATACTAACATATATTTAGATAGTTGCTGGTGTATGTACTTACAAGCATTTTTTATTTTATTTCAGTGATAATGAAACTGATGGAGAAGACAATGAAGTACCAGTAAATGATGGGAATGATTCTGAATAAGGTTATTTTATGTGTAATTCTAAATAAAACAATGTTTCAATGAATACAAGTAATTATTTAATTTTGTCTCATCTTTTTTTATAAGAACACAATCATTTTGTAACTGTATATTTACTAATCTACACTTTTACTGATATAAAAATATAGATAGAAGACATCATGCAACATTATTGGCCACGGCAGAGTCTTGTGAAATGCTATCTGCAGTTATGGAATGCATACTCATGGAGGATTTAGGAATTATTGTCACCTGCATTTTCAAAGGCCAAACTTTCTTGAACTTTTTAAAATTCTTCACATGGATGTCTTGAGCCTCAATTTCTAGTGGTTCTTTTTTAACAATCAATTCCTTCTTGATTGTAACAACAATAGAACCTATTTCTAGTTGATTCATTCTCTCATCAAGTTCATCATCCAATTCCTTTTTGATATTATTTGATTTTATAAAGTTCATATTATCTTTATTCAGTTCATCAAGTTTGGTACCCCTCATTGCAGCAATATCCTGAGCAGAAATATTTTTTTCAGTTTTAATTGTTTTTGTTTCAACTGTTTTATTTTCTTCAAACATGCTACGCTTAGCAGAGCTCTCTGAGTTTTCTCCTTGAACAAAGTTGAATAAATCTTCATCTGCATCAAATTCTGCTTTTCTTTTCTGAGGCATAGCAAGATTCAGTTTATTTGCAGTATTTTTAGTTTCATCATTTGAAGCAGGATTGATGAAATTGAAAAAGTCATCATCTTTATCGGCTGCAACCTTCTTGGAAGGGTTCAGAGAGGGATCATCTTCTGCATGCTTTCTTTTAGTACTCTCATTTTTTTTTTCAAAATTTGGAGCCGCTTTCTTGTTGGCATTTGATGAGGGCTCATCATCATTCATCTCGCTCAACTTTCTTTTAGATGTATTATCATCATTGCATAAACTTTCATTGATAACAACATGGCCTTTGTTGCTTTTTCCTCCAGCTTGGTCTTGGGTTTCTTGAGCTAAAACCTTATTAATTGATTGAGCTGGTGCCTGTTTAACAACTTCAGATGGGAAGTTAAATGCGGGATTGCAATATTTGGTTGTAGAACAATACAATATTGCCAAACCAATCTCAGCATCTGCCACAACTCTCTTGCCTTTAGTTTTCAAGTAGGAGATTATTTCAGTAATCTGATTCTTCTGAGCTTCTGTTTCTTGGCTAGTAGTGGTAATGTTGTACTGAATCACTACAATGTCTTCACCGCTAAGCATTGATTTAGTGTATTGAGATTCACTGAGCTGCAATGGAGTAGCAGAACTTTTCACCAGAACATTTTTATACATATCAAACTGCCTTTTTGAGAAGAAAATGAACTTTTTGCCAGCAAATAAGCTTGATCTATTTTTATTGGGAAGAAATGATACAATATCTTTGTTCAGAGTGGACTCCAATATCTCCGGTGTGTATTTTTTAGGATCTGGTAGAGGCACCTTGCTGTTTATGGCTTCCACACATTTATTCCAAAATAATGTTGTGACAATGTAAGATCCTTGTACCAGAGCTAAGACTACTTTGATTGTTAGTGTGATAGCAGGCATAGTGAGGTATTCACAAGAAGCTTCCCAATCATTCTTCAATATTCCTCCGATCTTCGCTAGATTCTGTTTTACGTTTAGGAGATTCTCGCCTTTCAAAGTAGATGTACATGTAATGAAATTTGCTTCATTGACGTTCCAGATGCTTTTCATCTTGCCAAACTTTACCACCTCACCATTTGATAATTTCACTTTATTGTTAACCTCTAACTTTGTGGAATTGTTGATGAAGGTTCCGTACCTGGAACCAAGATCTGTTAGGAATAATCCTTCTTCCAGAGCCACGAGAATAGCATGTTTTCTGCTGATAGATGGGTCATCCTGGATAGCGAAATCACAAAGTTGTGGATCTGGACTTCGGCCAATTGTTATTTCACCCTTAATTGGGATAATATAGATAACTCTTTCATCATTGTCTGAAGTAAGGTACCACATATTTTATGACTAGGCTTGATTTTTTAGTTTATTTTCTTCTGAAGCAGCATAAACCAACAAAACATGAGCAAGAAACGAAAGAGGACGCCAATCAAACCAAATGTCAAAATCACCCGCCGCTGGACAGTCGACAGCCCATTTTTTTTTTTTAAGACTCGTAACTACTTTACGGCCTGTCATTGTACAGCCATGGGTATTGTACAGCATCTAGCAGTGTCGTAAATATGGGTGACGATATTCGAATAGATTTCCATACAAAATTGCTATAGGTACGAGAAATCACGACGCGACGTAGTGTTTTTTTTCTTTATGTACCTACATACTATGTAATGATACGGGTTGAATCAGGAGCGAGCTTGATGGATCTGTCAATAACTTCTCCTACGTGGAATATTATTGTCGGCAAATAATGGACTGACAGGGAGACCCCGTATACCTATGCCCAACATGGGGCACAGTGGATAAGGCCAGCATGTGGGCTCGAAGAGGTGCTAACCATGGGGGGGCCAGGGTGGTGTTTTTGCGCCACCCAATGATCTTCAAGGCTATGCCGGCAGGCATACCCAAACCGGACAAGCTTGGAGGGAGGGATCAGCGTAAGTTGGAGGGGGTTCCCTTTTTATTAATATAAAATAAATAAAATAAAGGTGCGGGTGTAGGCTCGGCGGGTTTTAGAGGGTTCAAGTCCCACAAGCCCCCTTTCGCCACCCCCGTGGCGGGAAATGCGGGGGTAATTCCACCACTCGAAAAAAAAAGAGATGGTTTAATAGTTCTGTCAGATCTCTAATTCACTATTTTACCCTATCGAAACAGTCATGTAATGAAAGAATGAGACCAATCCAAAATGGCTCGGCGGCAGACCAGCAATCCAAGATCTTTGGGTGGTGCAAGACGATTGTATGTTCGATACGTCTGACACTCAGCAGTCAATGTCAAACTGGTTTCCATAGCAACGAAAAGAAATTTAAACCAAAACAATACAATTTAAACAATCAAAGAGAATGTAACGCTACGCTAAGATATGCAATGCAAGATAAAATATGCTCGAATGAAAATTAGCTAAGTAAACTAATGCCCGAACATCAAAATATAAATAAAAACCTAAAAATTCCTATTCAATTTCGCCGGTGCAACTATGACTTTGTACATTGATACTAAACTTAGTTTTATTGACGGTAACGTGGTATCTACAGTTGGATCTTGGCATCCATTACTACCACTTTTAGCTGTTGGTTCCTACAACCAAGAAAAAGGAGGATTTGTCACAATATTTCATGAAACAGTGAGTACCCACAGCTCAGCGACATCATAGAGTAGTACCTTCTCTATATTTGTTTAAAAATTGATCAAACTTTTATTTTTCCAGGGCTTACCGTTAGAAGGATGTGAATGGCCAATACTATTATCAAATCAAGTGACCACTCTAGCTTGGCACCCAACAAGAAGATTGCTAGTAGTTGGTTGGGATGGAGGTGAACTATACATTTGGTTGGAATACTCATGGGCACGGCTGGAAGCACCGCACAATGCTGCCCTCACTAGTATCGCCTTCAGCCTTGGAGGGGGTAGACTTCTTGCAGCAGATGCAGGGGGCTCCCTATCAGGATGGCAATCAAGTTCCGGAGCGCCCTTGACTTCATTTCATCATCAGCTTGGGGATGTCATCACTCACGTCACATTCTGCACACCACAGGCCAGCTCAGAATCCTCAATCAGAGGCTTAGCACGGGCAGCTGTTGCAGGCGATGAGAATGCCCTTGATGCCCTAGCTGCCTGGAGACCCAGAACCACAGCCAGAATGAGGGAAGGCACTCAGCCAGACAACCATTGTTGCTATGCAGCACAGGACAATGGCATCATCCTGTACATTGACCACACTGGTGCCTGTTCAGAAGTGTTGAATGCTCCTGGCACTATAATGTTCATGGGAATAATCAGTAATATCTATCTGCTGGTCGCTTGGGAATCTGGTGGAGCTCTCAGCCTGACTAGATTTGTAACATCTGATGATGGATCTTTGATAACTGACACTCATGTTAGAATGGCAGCAAGAAATGGCCAGTGTATAGTTTTAGCAGGCAACTTCTATGTGGCAGTTATAACTGGAGACAATGTTATTCGAATCTGGGATAGTGAGACCGGTGACAATGATGTCTTGCCGAATGAGAAAGAAGAGATTGCTTCAGGGGATATATTCACAAGCATAAGTTATTGCAACTTGAGTGATACCCTTTGCTGTGGAACATCACTAGGCAATTTGTATTTGTGGAGAAGAGATCATAGGAACTGTTGGAAACTCTTAAGTTCAACCTCTATCAAAGGGACAGTCAAAGAAGTGAGTTGGGGTTCTGAAGGCCTTATGAATCCACTACTTCATGTGAACTGTATAACAAGTGCATTTGTACTGAGAGAGCAGCCTGTATGTTGGGGATACTCACCCAATGCATTCATGGTACAGAAGTCTTCTAATGAGATTGCTGTGACTCATAAAAACGAAGAGTCATCAAGTATCAATACTTTTATCACCATCCGAGCACTGGCTTTCAAAGATCAATACATTGCTATAGGAGATGGTAAAGAAGTTCAGGTAAAGACTTCATATGATTTGTATACATTCTTATTTATTGCTGGCAATTAAGTGGTGTAATGACTTAAGTCCCTGACTTAAGCAATTAGGTAGAAGCCGAGGCACCAATAGATTTTTTACATGTGAAGAATTTATGTGAGCAATTCTTTTAAAAGCATAGTGAGAAAACCGGCATGTCCTAGAAACAAAAATTCTATGTGAGACATGCATGATAAATCCCATACATTGTAGGCCTACAAGTTGACCTGAATCCTTTCACTACAGTGGTCACTAGGCACTTCAGGGCCACCAGGTCCCTAGCCTCATACAGGTGACCAAAAAAGAAATGGTGATATTTTTAAGAAAATAAAGCTAACATTTATTTTATTCTCTCACAGATTTGGATGTCCAGTAAAGAAATTGATGGGAAATTTTCTCTCATCAGATCGTTTTCATGGAAAACCGACAGTCTCATTATATACAATGATGTTCTTGTGGGCGTTGTAAGCCCTCATGTCGAATGCTACTCCATAACTGGAATTAATCTCGGAATATTACCTAGCATTGAAGGCGAAGGCGAACCTATCGGGATCACGAATACAGGAAAGTTCATAGTCATAGCTACAATGGATGGTACCCTCAAGCTAGCTGAGATTACGAAAAAAGGGCTCAAGATGCCGTATCCTGCCAAGAACTGCTACCAAATTATCGAAGACTTTGGCGAAGTCATGAGAGCAAGCGTTAATTGCATCGGCCGATACATTTGCCTCAGCATCGCCAATTCGGGACTAGCACCTGACCCGAGGCTTTATTTATGGGATGCGGCCAACGACGTCATCACTAGCAACCTCCTGGCTGAAAACTCGGCTCCTCCATACCAAAGCGTTCCCATAGCTATTTTATGGGACTCGAATGATCCAAGAGTAGTGGCTGTCCATATGAGGTCCGCAGACTTAGACAAAGTCCACCTATTTTTTTGTAACGAGGGCAAACTTTTCGAATACAAAAACTGGTGCTCTACCCCCGACGATTACTTCTTGACCGATTTTATGCTGTGTCTGCTCTACACGCCTTATGTGATCATATTGTCCCAACAGAATGTCAAAAAGGTTCTGTTACATGAGTTTGCTGACTGCAGTGAGCACGACACAGCAAGCTTGAAGCAAATCCTTGACTTTCTCTTTTACATGACCACAGGATATTTAGAGAAAGCTGTCGTCGTTGGAACCAACATAACCGGCAATAAAAACTCCGTCTTATGGGACAGCTTAGGTAAGGTAAGCGTTTCGCTTAAAAGACCGGACGTTGGAGCTGTGTGTTTAGGTAAAATGGGCAATATCAAAGGAGCATTAATGATGCGAAAAGTTATGCAAGACAATGACTTTGATGATACATGCAAAGTTGCCGTGTTGGCTGTAAATCTAGGCATGACAGAGGAAGCTGAAAGATTGTTCCGAGAAGCTCAAAGGCCTGACTTGGTGACGCGTCTGATATCCGCTAAAGAAGGCGGTTTGAACACAATCACGAACGGGAGTAATGAAGGGGAAAATGTTCTTCTTATAAGGAGCGCTCAGCACAAACTTGCTAAGGTCTTATGGGCTAATGGGGAAACTGCGGATGCTTTGAAGCTATTTGAAAGCGCTGGGACTTTAGTTCCTCATGTTCCAAGAATGCTGACAGCTAACGGCCAAGCAGCCACTTTAGCGCAATACGTAGCTACATCCAATGACGTCAGCCTTTTAGTCTGGTGGGGACATTACCTTGAAAGTATTGGTGATCTAGATGGGGCGTTGGAGTCTTACTCTCGAGCGAACGACTTTGCTGAACTGACCCGACTTCTGTGCCACATGGGTAGAACAGATGAAGCGGAGAAGTATTGCCAAAAGAATCGCGCATCTTTGTATCAAATGGCTCGGCATTTGGAGACGCAGCCTGATAAAACTGAGAGTGCAGTAAAGGTATGTTTTTAGTATTTTTCAAACTTTCGCAATTAGATAACATACTTTAACCGACGTTTCAACTGTATTGAAACAGTCGTGGTCATGGGATGACTGGAGTATACGGAGCTATCGTCGAGAAATAAAGGCAGTAGCTGCAACTACCCTCATTTCATCTTCGGAATCAGAAAAGTCCACTTTCACATTACGGCACACTACATTAACCATATCACCGCACTGCACAATCGGATCGCGATGCGAACACATCCCGTGACCACGGCTGTTGCAATACAGTTGAAACGTCGGGAAAATAATAAAATAGGTAAATGCGATAAAGACCCGTAAAACAAAGTATGTTTTTTTTGTTTTATACTGTACAATCGTAGCCACATTTTTATGTATTCGTCATTATCTACCAAAGATGAGCGGAGAGATCGGTGAAATCAATCAATAAAATTGCGTGTAGATTATGTGATGCCATTTACTGTTTGATTTTACACACAAGCCTCATATTTTTTTAGGATACTTACTGTACCTACATAAAGTATCTTCATAATATCCAATTCGCAAACTGAAAGGTTCTTATCATTTTGTGCATATGCAAAACGAATAATTTTCTGAGAAATTGGAAATTTTGAAAAATTTAACATTCTGCTAATTGGAAGTTTTGCTACTTGATCATTCTGCTCATAAAAACCCGATATACTTTTTCCAGATGTACATAAAATGCGGTGCAATATGGTGTGCAGTGCGTGTGGCCGCGGAAGCCAGCGCTTGGAACCTCGTATGGCGCGCAGGCTCCGCGTCTCCGACTCATGCCCTACACGCGGCGTCCATCCTCGAGAACGCTGGACAAAACGAACAGGCAATTTCTCTCTATCAAAAAGCTGGTGAGTGCTTCCATTTTTACGGACAAATAATTGAACGCTACTCACGATTTTAGTATCTATGACTCGAAAAGAGATGCGCTATTAGACAGTATACAAAGCTGTCATTTTCTGATCGTCGATAAGTCGTGATAAATTTTGAGTAGCGTTTCAGTATTTGCTAGTAATTACCAGCTATCTATCGGAACGGAACTGAACGAATGTGCGTAATGGAGTCGCGGTCTATATATTACTAGTTGCTGCCCACGGTTTCGGCCGCGTGGTACCCGAATAAAAAGTAGCCTATGTGTTATTCTGATTTATAAGCTAGATAACTGCAAATTTCATCAAAATCCGTTCATTAGTTTTTGCGTTAAAGAATAAAAAACATCCACCCTCACAAACTTTCGCATTTATAATAGTAGTAGGATGACTGTGTATTGAATTATTGCCTTCTGTGTTCATGATTTTCTTACAAGAAGGGGTAAAACTCATGGCAGGCGCTTTTATTCGTAAAATGTCTACAGGTAAACTCCACATGGCTCTGAAGCTAGCCCTAAGCTGCGGGGACACGAATGCTATCATCCCATTGGTAGAGTCATTAGGGGACAAACTGGACCCTGAAGTGGCGCATGCGCTGGCCGCTCATCTACGCAAGTCGGAGTACCACTCACACGCCGCTGCGCTACTGGCCTCCACTGGGAAGGTAATTAAGTGCTGCCACTCCTAGCCCCCTATTCTGTATCTGAAAGTCACTTGGTGATGAACATTTGATGAGTTCAATGATCATTACAAGCCCGTATTCTGTGGCCATATTGATAGTAACTATGTGGAAGTGAAAAACATTTAACTTGTCAAAAGTTCGCCACCAAGTGACTTTCAGATACAGAATATGGATGGTAAAAAGTATAAAGGCGAATTTTTTTATTGCTAGAAAATTTTTCGTTTGTATGGCATCAAGAAAGGTTCTAACATAATATGTATTATCATCACACGTCACTAGGGAGCGCTGCAATATATGATGGCAAGCACGTCGGGAGATATTAAAATGTTAAAAATAACTTGTTTTGTATGTGTAAAATATCAAACTATTTAACAGTACGAAGAAGCTCTGGACATAGTGGAACAGTCGTCAGCGCCACTCAGCGAGGCTCTGAGCGAGCGGCTAGCGGCGCCGGCCGGGACGAGCGGTCGCGACGTTCTGCTGAGGCGACTGGCGGACGTGCTCGGAGCCAGGGGACTCTACCACCAGGCGGCGAAGAGACTCGCAAACGCGGGGGACAAGGTCTGTACCGTGGTTAGCCTTACTCTCGACATAGCGGAATAGTCTTTTGCGAGCTTCTGAACGATCGGCTTGCGGCACCAGCTCGGACGAGCGTGCGCGACTTATTTTTAACCGATCTATGCATTTGGTTCCAGGCAGGCGCTATGCGTTGGCTGATGCGCTCAGGCGACGCGGACCGCATAGCCACGTTCGCGGCTGCGACCCGCGATAAAAACGTTCAGCTTATGGCGGCGGACTACTTGCGGAGACACGCCGATTGGCGAACGCGGCCCGATCTTATGCGGCATATCCTACACTTCTATACGAGGGCGAAGGCATTCGGGAAACTGGCGGCGTTCTATGCCGAGTGCGCTAAAATGGAGGTTGACGAGTACGAAGTAAGATATTTACATAAATAAACTCTTACACACAAAATAAAAATGAAAGGATACATTCATATAACAAACCAGTGTGCGGTCTTATCGCTAAAAGCGGCCTCTTCCAGACAACATTTAGATAGTCAGGATAAAATTGGAACAAAAGACAGGGGTCGGTAAGTAAGGGTTTATTGGCATAATCCCCACTAAGACCCCAACTACACAGTTTCCAATAAAGTTCTGGCAAGCACGAACCAACATGGAGTTGGTTGGGATTATGTCAATAAACCTATAGGTGGTCTTATTGTCATGCTGTTATTTTCATTTGTCATTTTTCAACATGAAGTTGGTTGGGATTATGTCAGTAAACCTATAGGTCTTATTGTCATGCTGTTATTTTCATTTGTCATTTTTCAACATGAAGTTGGTTGGGATTATGTCAGTAAACCTATAGGTCTTATTGTCATGCTGTTATTTTCATTTGTCATTTTTCAACATGAAGTTGGTTGGGATTATGTCAGTAAACCTATAGGTCTTATTGTCATGCTGTTATTTTCATTTGTCATTTTTCAACATGAAGTTGGTTGGGATTATGTCAGTAAACCTATAGGTGGTCTTATTGTCATGCTGTTATTTTCATTTGCCATTTTTCAATATGGAGTTGGTTGGGATTATGTCAGTAAACCTAGGTGGTCTTATTGTCATGCTGTTATTTTCATTTGCCATTTTTCAATATGAAGTTGGTTGGGATTATGTCAGTAAACCTAGGTGGTCTTATTGTCATGCTATCATTTTCCCAATTTGTTGCCTTCGAAAAGGAAACTAATATGTTAACTGTCATATTAATCATATTTTAATAAGGTTCAATCAAATGCACAACCATTAAATGAACGCATAATTCTAGCAGTTTTCATAGTTTATAGAGCACAGAGCGTAACACAGGTTATACAGCAAATTGTCCGAACAAAAAACGAAATTTCGGATATTTTCGAAAGACATCTTTGTCGGTACGTTCGCAAAAAAAAATCTGTTGCTCAAAATTTATGGCATAAAACGGTAATTTTTACAAAAATGGAAAACCCCCTAAGTGTATTTCCATCATCTATTGCAACACTCTCTAGTGACTTGTAGAGATAAGATCTACATAAGAACTATCCTAGAATACATGACTAATCGATTGCAATTTGAATAATGCATTGAACTTATCAAGAGTATAGACTTACGAGTTACAACCCTTCAAAAACTAGAGAAGAGCTGAAGACCTTCAAACGGCTTAACAGATTTCCTTGAATTACAGTTACAAAACACTCTCGATCTTGTCACCTTTCAAAAAAACTAAATCAAAATCGGTTCTGTTTGGGAGATATAACTCCATAGACAGATACACATGTTAAAATTATAACATCCCTCAGTTTGCGTCCAGGGTTAAAAGCCTGTGATACCTACGCCCTCTTTAGCATGAGCACTCAAGACTACAGTTTTAACGACGGGCATTTTGCTCATTTACATGTGATTTTGTTTACAGAACTATGAAAAAGCCCTGGAAGCACTCAAGGAGGCGATCAAATGTTTGGCGAAATCATCAGATACTGAAGCAGGTTAGATTGTTCTCGAGACCGAAAACAAAACAAACACGCTCCCTACAAGAATACCCATGATGGACATCCTCGGATCTATATAATCATAGTAGTTGTCAAGAGGTGCGGGTTTGATTCCCGCTGCGCGACATATATTGCATGTTCTGCAGATATTTGTTCCTGGACAAGTATCTGGGTGTTGGAATACCATGGTACTCATAGTTCCTGATACCCACGATACAGGCAATCCCAGTGTTTTTTTTGTATATAAAGTGTTGGTAAGTGGTTACCGTAACCTATGGACGCTTGCAACACCAGAGCTCCTTACCGACCCCTGAGACGTAACTGATGAAAAGTAGTACTTCCCCGGACGAGCTCTTACACAAAGAACTACTACAAAAATCCTAGTGTATATTAAGTATGTGACTGTTGGGATATTGCTTAGTTTATTTATTATTTAAGACAGATTGCCACAGATATAATATACTATACATACAACTTACTGAGCTATGTTTTTTTGTTAAAGGCGCTCAAACAATGGCATTGCAAGAGCAAAGTACGCTCGTGAAACGTCTCTTGGATGTCAAGAAGACTTTGGAAACTGGAGAGATCAATGCAGGTAAAGTACCTGATCAGTTTATATGTTATCAGTTTAACACGTGCTCAAAACGGTGAAGGAAAACATCGTGAGGAAACCGGCATGCCCTAGAACCAACAATTCGAAGGCATGTGCCCACAGTTAGTGTTCTAATAACCGGCGATGGGCTTGCAACCTGACACGTGGAATGCTTACTACTTGCAAAGCGCGGGCATGTACCAAATGTAATGTTTGAACGTGCTTCTGACTACTTTGGTATCCTCAAAGATCTACTCACTGAGTATGTATCTGAGGATGTCCACCATGGGGAATACAGTCGTGAGCGTGTTTGTTTTTGTTTAGTATCTGGACCACTGAACTTCGATGAATTTGATTGCTATCCATATTTAAATCTTTGGGAATCCGTATAACTTTCGCTCTATTGTTGTTCGAGATATCTCGAAAACGGTCGAAATAAAAATCCTGTTTCAAAATTGACAGTTGTTAAAATATGACTACAGCGCTTTAAAATTTTTATTCACACCAAACTTCCCGGGCATAGACTTCTACCTGAGAAAGCCACCACGAACATTCTGAAACCGCCGGTAGATGGCGCTATTTACTACTAAAGTTTTTTTTTTTGCTTTAGGGGTGACAGGCGGTCAGCAGTTGCTGCGTGCGATTAGCGGCCGGTCCGGACTCGTCACTGAAGAGAAAGTATTGCGTTTGATGATGAACCTCGCTCCGAACCATGATGATATTGCAAGTATGTATGACGACCTCTGTGGCGCAGTGGGTGAAGGCCCGCCTGAGACGCAGAAGGTTGCGGATTCGATTCCCGCTGTTCAAATGTTTGTAATGTTTGTCTCGGGTCTGGGTGTTTTCTATGTATAATATGTATGTTTTTACAAAAAAAAAAGTATATAAGTAGTATATCAGTCATGTAGTTCCCATAATACAAGCTCTGCTTAGTTTGGGGTTAGTTGATGCTGTATGAAAAATGCCCAGCATTATGTATATCTCGCATTGCTGTGTTCCGGTTCGAAGGGTATGGATGTCGGTGTAATTACAGGCACATCAGGAGACTTTTCAACCGATATATCTCAGGGTCGGCAATGCGCGAGTGTCGCAAGCGTCCATAGGCGACGGTAACCGCTTTCCAACAGGTGGGCCTTATCTCGTCATAACAAAAATAAAATGGTACCTTTGTCTGGTCATAGTTTAAAGAATAGGTACTTAAATAGACAAAAAAAAATAAGTAGGAAGTTTTAAGAATGCGGCGTTTAATCTTACGATCCGATTTGGATTGCTCCTTATCTAATTATGCTGAAACATTGAGTCCCGACTACTTCCGATGACAGCATGATGTGATATAGATGAGATGGAAGACAGTAGAACTCCTCGATGTACAGGGTGTTAGTTTTTGCTAAATTTTAGGAACCCTTGACGTTTTTCATCTTCTATAAAACCTATCTAAGAACCATCCTTGAAGTCATACGAATCGATTGCAATAACTCTTATTTCGATCGAATAAACCGTTTCGTAGATAAAGGTACATACTTACACAATCAAAATAACCTCTTAAAAGACTGGCCGTGTTCGGTTGAGATCAGCTCACTGTTCAGATTAAGGGCACTAAAAATAATAGATTTTTTATTTCCAGGATTTGAACAGCAATTAAGGGCTTTACAACTACAGCCTCTTGACGATAACCGATCTTCAGACTCCCCGGATCAAAGCGTTGAAGAAATTATCTGAAGTTATTTCATTTTATTTATTAAGTCTACATGTTTTGGAAAACATACAGAGTCCGTCCATACAAATGTGATTTAGATTTTATTAAGTTTAAGCTATGAATTGGCTAAGATAAAATTTACAAAAAATAAAATTATTTTATCACTATTTTATATTTGATCACGTAGTACCTACCTATTTCATAAATTAGTGAGACATGTTTCTCTTGTTAAAGCCTCTTATGCTGTAATCCAAATAACGCAAAGACGTGGTGCGAGAAGTATTTAAACTGTAAACTTCAACTCAAAAACTTTAAAAATATTAAACACTCCAACATTATTAAAGGCCAAATATTAGTTCCGTTAGACAACAAAAAAATCCTTTTGTGCAGTGTTTTTAATTTTATTTCTATGTACATACTAGCCGATGCGACCATAGAGGCCCATCAAAACTAAGCGGAGATTTGTGTAAAATCAGCGAAACGGGATGTGTCAGTCATTGGTAAAATAATAATAAAATACTTAGGTTGGCTGGTTTTACACGTCTCCGCGCAGCTCAACTGGTGGATACCGGGCAGAAGGGGCTAGGCCCTAGTTAGAAACCAGGGAAAAGAGCTATTTATTTACGAAAGACCCTTCCCTTCACCTCAACTTGACATCTTTTTGATTACGGCTTCACCTCATTTGACGTATTGAGGACTGTTATCTTGACATTGACACTGTTGATACATTATATGTCTCCACTCCAGCTGATTTGATTTGATTGCCTGCCTTGCCTTGTCTGGATGTTTTGTTGATTTTTCCCAAAATGATTTTGTAATTTTTATATCCTGTAATTTGAACTACATAACAATGGTCAGGTTCATTTGTAACACAAAATATTTTAATTTATTTCATTATCTGAGGTTTCAACAAAGGTACGTGTAATTTTCATACAACATCATAGCCAAAATATTGCATGTCGGGTATATCAAAATATTAACTGAAAATAAAATGTTTCAGGCTTAATTTAAGCCGTATGCGTAGCAAAAATGCTTCCGATGATCAAGTAGAGTTGAGGAGGATTCGGAACTTCAGTATAGTAGCGCACGTTGACCATGGGAAGAGCACGCTCGCGGATCGATTGCTGGAGATCACTGGTGTCATTAAACCAGGCGGAGAAAATGCTCAAGTCCTTGATCAACTTCAGGTATCATTCTCAAATATTTTTTAATACATTACCTTATAGGTCGCCTTATTATTATTTTTTAAAAAAAGTACTTAAGTCCTATAGGTAGGTTCCATAGATTCCTACTAAGGTCTTAAATCCAAAAAAGGTCTTAGATACAAAGTACATAGGTTATTTGTTTTTTAATTAGATAGTAGCAACTGCAACTCCAAGAAGCTAGAGCTCATTAAAATACATAGTTCATGTGTACTGTTAACATTACCTACGTGAACTTGATGGTCTAATGTGGGAGTGTACCATATTCATTACATTGTACTCATACATATACTCATTTATTGAAGCAAAGTTGCTGTTCTTCTCAGTAGCTGGAGTAAATGACTTGCTTTAAGTGTGGTTGACCAAGAATCTGTTGGACAGTGACCATGCTTGGAGCTAAGAGTGCTCAAAATTTGAAAAAGGTAAATAATACCCATCCCCATGACAATATTTCCTTACATGGTTTGTCATATCAAATTCTTGTTTTATTGAAACCATAGAATAATAAAATTATATCTATAAAATATATTTAGTACTAATTTCTTTTAAATATATTGAAATATCTATCTCAAAATATTGGCTCTTAATGACCAAGCCATGTAGTAATTTTCCAACCCCATGAAGCCAGGTTAATTATGTATTGACAGGATTGCTAGAAACAGGCAAGTATTTTACATGTACCTAGTTGGATTCATATTTAAAATTATTTGATCTAACTTATTCAGGGAACATTTTGAATTATTATTATTACACATTTTAAATAATGCTGCTGGACTAATATCATATTTAAAAAATCAACCAGAATAACTCCTAACCATTCCTCTTTATTTTCAGGTGGAAAGAGAGAGAGGTATCACAGTTAAAGCAGTCACAGCATCTCTCAACTACACACACAACGGTGAAACATATCTACTAAACCTTATTGACACTCCTGGACATGTGGACTTTTCAAATGAGGTACATTTTACAAGCCATTTGTTTTTTAATACTTTTTAAAGGAAAATTAGCATGTTCTCTTATAAAAGGTTGATTTTGAAATATAAAAAAATCTTGTTATTTATTCAGCATCAGCTAATAGATATGCCCCAGTGGAAGTTTCCTTAAAAAATCCACAGTAAAAGCAAGTTAGCAGCCTTCAACTTACTGCGGTCTTTAAAATATATCTATTTTCAGTTGTTTAAATGCATCATGTATGAGGTGCTAAAATGTGTGGTACCACAGATACTAAAATGTATAGATTTTCAAACGCTAAAATGTTTCCCTTATCAGGTTGTGCGGAGTGTAACAGCATGCCAAGGGGTCATAATGCTAGTTGACGCCAACGAAGGAGTGCAAGCCCAAACAGTTGCAGTGCACTCACTAGCCAAGAAAAACAACTTAGTTATTATACCCACCCTAAACAAAGTGGACTTGCCTAGAGCTGACCCAGAAAAGGTCAAATCTCAACTGCAGTCTCTATTTAAAATCGACCCTGAAACAGTCATGACTATATCTGCTAAGAAAGGATGGGGTGTCAAGGAATTGTTGCAAGAAGTTATAGAACGAATACCGCCGCCAACAATCGATGAAAGCAGCCATTTCCGAGCTCATATTATTGACACATGGCATGATAAATATAGAGGGGTGCTGTGTCTAGCGTATATACATTCAGGGAGAGTTCACGTGGGACAGGCCGTGAAATGGAGCTCCGATTCTAAACAGCAAACTGTGAAGTACTTAGCACTGCTGCGGCCAACTGAGGAGTCCATTGAAGAAGCAATAGCTGGGCAAGTTGTTATGGTGGGTAAGTTATGTGTCATGTCATCAGCAGAGTTCATGAAAGTAGCCTCTTGTATTATAAAGACTCATACGAGGCGCATTAAATCCTTCAACCACACTGGTTCCTTCACCATCAGCCACAAGGCTCTTTTCAGAGCCACCATACCACAACCTGGTCTAACACAGACAAAGAACACGCTCACAAATGTATTCCCTCTTAAAGAGGCAGATTAATCATTTCCACACACTAGTGACTAGCCCCTTTTCAGAGCCATCATAACTCAACTTGGTCGACCTTACTCCGGGTAACCATGAAAGAACCGATGACAGGACAAACGAACATACACCACACTTTTAGCCTACGAACACTGCTGGTCCCACAAAGTGTGCGATGACTAACGTTCTTGGGCTCCATTCCCCGACTTATCACAACCTTTAAGATGGCATCGGACCATCGGGTAGGGTGCCTTCCAACACTGCGTCGATCGTCCGCTACGCGGTCGCCATTTGAGAACCCTTCTTCCCCAGCGGTTGCCACATCAGCTTTAATATTCTGATGAATTTTGGGTTAACACTTAAAAATCACATGACCATTGAATAAGCAAAGTAACACCTCTTCAATTGTACTAAATGTAACTTCAGTCATTGAACAGGCTTCCTTGTAGGTGAAGCCTCTGACTAGTTTAGTATTATAATATCTTTACCTTTGAAATATCCGAAGAATTTCGACCAGGCTGGTAATGATCTCGCGGCTTAGTTAGTATAGCCCCCGCGTACCAAGCGGGAGGTCGCGGGTTAAACTCCCGCCGAAGTTGAATTTTTGGGATATTATAAATTCTTGTTATTATATTCTTATGTATTTTCAGGGTGTGGTCCAAAAGGCGGCGGCGCGGTAGGCGACCAATTACTAGCCAAAGAACTAGCTGAAAGCAAAAACACCTCAACAGTACCGCCAGTGAAACATATGGTATACGCCGGCATCTTCCCCGCCGACCAATCCCAGCATATAATGCTCGGCGACGCTATTAAGAAACTGGCACTGAACGATTCAGCAGTGGCAGTAACTGCGGACTCGAGGTATATAATATTAATAAATAAACACGGAACAGACACATACATAGTCCTGACTCCACACAAGGATTCCTGGCACCACAACACCCAGACCCGGAACAAATATCTGCAGAAAATACAAATATAATAATGGCACCATCGGCGGTAGTTTAAAAGCAGTGGAGGGTCTAGACAAATACCACTTTCTGTTGGCGTTAACGCCTGCGGAAAGATTGAATTGTATGGAAATGACATAGCTGTGGAAATATCACGTGACAGCTGACAAGTTTTACCATGACAAATTTTGCGTTAGCGTGAAAGCAAAAGTAAGCGTGAGATATTTGTCTAGACCCCAGTACGCTTTCATAAGCATCAATCTTGTCTCTCAATCTTGTAGAAGGTCTGTCTCTTGTTGGGATATTAGACATTATTAGATTATTCGACAGGTCAAGTTGCTCATGAGGAAGGAGGGATGAAATTATAATATCTGTGGTATAGATATAGCTTGTGATCCAGAATAGATCTAGTAAAGATACTTTTTTTCTAGGTACCTATCACATGGACGAAGCTTCTACCACAATTTTTATGTTGCGTTTTATTGATTTTTATGTTTCGTGTTTCAGCCCAGCATTGGGCCAGGGATGGCGAATAGGGTTCTTAGGCCTGTTGCATCTAGATGTCTTCACGCAGAGGCTACTTCAAGAATATAAAGCGGAGGCTATTTTGACTGCACCTTCCGTGCCTTATAAAATCAAGTAAGTTTCGTTACAACTTCATTATGTTCCACCCGTTGCGGAGAAATCATGCCCACTCTCATAGTTCTGCTCCCACACTGCAGCCTAGCACTCTACAAAATGTATAAAGTTGAGTGAATGTTTAATTGAGAGTTTTGAGAGTGGTAACTTTTTCATTGAATTCCACTGCAGTATGGGGTCAGCATGATGTGAGGGAAGTGTCACTACTTCATGATGATTTCCATCACCGTTTTGAGTGGATACCTGCATGTACGTAAGAGCACTGGTAGTGTAGTGGCTAGTAATCCTTTCATTATAATTCAACAAGAGCTACCAAGAAGTATCAGCGACAAAACTAATAAATTAATGTTGAAATGGGTTTAAGACCCCTCATAGAACAGGGATGGACAGCGCCCACAATCTGACAAACGTGAAAAGCTCTTCCCACTATGCTTCATCATCATCAACAGCCTGTGTGTCCACAGTCCCAAAGAATGTCATGGTGAACAATCTCAAGACACCTCGATCCACCGATCAACTTTTGAACCTTTTATGGACCGATCCAACGGGTGGGGGGCCTTCCCATGCTGCGACGTCCAGTTCGTGAACCCCTATCGATAACCTTTCTTCCCCAGCTATTGTGGCTGAAGATACTGTGAGATATATCTTGCCCATTGCCACTGCAACTTGCTAATTCTTGCTAAATGTTGGTGTATTCAATCCTGTGGATTGCCTCGTTTTTAATATTATCACACCACGTGAAACGCGCGACGTTTGCGCTTACGTATGAAGCCAATAGCGACCAAGCCTCAGTGCCATATATCATCACGGGCAACACGCGCTAATTGTAGATTCATTATTTGATGGCATATCTGTCTGAAGTCTTGTTTCGTCTGATATGTTATGGCAATCAAACATTTATTTCAGAGTCAAAGGCGCAAAGGCGATAAAACAGTTCAGGGGGGATGAAGTTCTCATAACGAATCCATTACTGCTACCAGACGTGCAAAACATTGAAGAGTGGTATGAACCATTAGTTATTGGTAAGTTTTTACGTAATATGAGTTTGCTGTAAGGTTGTTTGTCTGTTACAATTTGTATCCGAAACGGCTTGTACGATTTGAATTTTCCAATAGATTTGTGTTACTTTTAAGGATGGTTCATAGATAGGTTTTATCGCCACAAGTCACTAGACTCTAGTGACTAGAGGGCACTGCTATAGATTATGGAAAACACAGGGGGTTTTAAATGTTGAAAAGTTAGCTTAATGCTCTCACTTAACTTACATGCAGCGTGTTTCTTAGAGTACAAGCCCCTCTGGTTCTAGAGCATGTCGGTTTGATGATGTTTTTCTTCACCGATTGGAGCAAGTGTTAATAACGTGCACATATTTTTTTTAATGAAAAATGCTGTTTATACATCTAGTACCCGTAAGTATGTATGCTAATAGATTTTTATTCTCAATTGAAATTTAATCTCAAGGATCATTTGGAAACATATAAACAATGTACTTACAAAGTACGTGTTAATTAAAAAAATATAAATGAATTTACGCTGATTCCCCTAACACGCGACCAAGTCTAGAAGAATCTCGCATCAAACTCGGCTTGTTTTTTTTTAATGATTGTTTATTTATAAGCTTGTATAGAAGTTCGTATAACATGTTTCAGGCACGATAATAACACCAGTGGAATACATCGGCGTCGTCAACACGCTTTGCATCGACAGACGCGGAGTCCCGCTACCATCCAACGCGGTCGACGACAAAATGACTCTTATGCAGTTTATCCTGCCACTTTCGGAAGTCGTTATCGACTTCCATGACACATTGAAGAGCGTCACTTCGGGATTTGCAAGTTTTGACTACCATGATCACGGGTTTCACCCCAGCGCTCTAGTCAGGGTATGAGAATGCATTTATGTGTCATATTATATTATTTGTGAAATTGCTAGCGTAGCCTAGTTGAAAACAAAAATACGTATGCAGTGTCTCAAAATATGTACTATCACGAAAGGGTTTTTTTTTATTCTAACCATGCCTTGGGAGACCCTGTAAATATTGTCGCTTTCGGAAATCTTTATACACCTCGATTATACATTGAAGAGCATTGGTCCACGCCCATTACCGTAACGAACCCACGAACAAAGATCAAAAGGCGGGCTGGTCCACTGGGAATACCCAAGTCTTCCTTCACTTACTCATCCGATAAAAAAACATTACTAGAACTTGTGTGTTACTTTTAGATGGACATTCTTCTAAACGGTACATTGGTCGACGAGTTATCTACGATTGTGCACACCAGTCGATTGGAGTTCACCGCCAGAAGATTAACCGAGAAGCTAAAAGAAATGATACCTCGTCAAATGGTCCAGGTAAGATTTTTTTGCTATGCGCCGTGGTTTGGCTCCTAGCCGTTCCGATCAGCTAAAGTAGGGCCAAAGTCTCGCTGCTGGTGCGGCCGAAGTAGTCGGGAACAAGGTCAGGGGTCTAGACAAAAACATCATGCTTAGATTTCCTTTCACGCTAACGCAAATTTGACAAATAAAACATGGCAGCAGTCACGTGACATTTCCGCAGCTAATGTCATTTCCATACATTTCAATCTTTCCGCAGGTGTTAACGACAACTGAAAGTGGTATTTGTCTAGACACACTGGTATCTTTATAGCGGGTACCCCTGCATTTTTAAATAGAACAAAATACAAACAGGCCTACGTGTGCGAGTGAGAACGACATATACAACGAGTCCCGGGCCCTATCATAGGTCAAGCAATTTTCCATTACATATAATATGGATGTATGATCAGTAGCGGTTTCCGCACATGTTAGGACCCCGGCTGTCGGAGGTGCGACATTGAATGTCGACGACGAATGATAACATGCTAGCATTCTGATGTATGCAATGAAGAATTATCTATTTATCTATCACACCTGAAGTATGCGGAGACTGGATTCTCTCTCGAGAATATGATCCTTAATTCCCACGTGTGTGTATAAAACAAAATATACATATACGTATTTTAAACAAAATACGTCGGAGTTTGTAAGTATTAGTTGTATATTTTAAAGTAAGCAAAGTTAGTGTTTTGGGAACTACATGACTGATTTATTACTTTTTTTTTTCGGTTAGAAAATAATCAGACCCGAGACAAATATTTGCAGATCATACAAACATTGGTCCTGCGGCGGGAATCGACCCGCAACCTTAAGCGTCAAGGCGGGCCTTCGGCCTCTGCGCCACAGAGGTCGTCAAAAATATAAAATCCTTTGAATCAATTCCAGATTGCCATACAAGCAGTAGTGGGTGGCAAAGTTTTAGCAAGAGAAACTATAAAGGCGTTCAGAAAAGACGTTACTGCAAAATTGGTAAGTATGCCATTAGCTGGGTAGTAATGACTCTGTTTGGAACTAAACATCAAATCATTGCAAATACTAAATCAATTGAACATAAGAGCGCTTTTCATTGGCCGATACATATAACGATTTATCGTCGCCGCCACACTGGAGCGTCACCGATATTGAAGCTTTCGGTATCGGTAGATACGGTGGCTAAAATACAAAACTTTCTTGAAATGTGCGTTTTTTACTGGACCTACTTTTTTGTCCTTTGAGGCCCACGAAAGCATCCTATTTCTCGTTCTTTGATAATTTTTTTATTCACACCCTCCTCTGTATAATGTAGATATGTGCAATTACGTCACAAACCCTTGCGGAGATCCAATGCGGAGCTGACGCCGCACTGGCATGTCACCGACACGTCGGAAAACGTCGTTCCATCAGTAACCGATATCGGTGACTCTCATCGGCGACGATATATCGTTATCGGTTTCGTTCCGATGTCTTATGATTTATTTTATTTATTTTTAGTATGGTGGCGACATCACACGACGAAAGAAACTACTGAAGCAACAAGCTGAAGGCAAGAAAAAGATGCGCAGTGTTGCTAATATTAAAGTACCTAGAAATACCTTTGTAGATGTTTTAAAAAGATAGTTCATAAAAATTTTATAAAGATATAACTACTCGTTTTTATAAAAACATCTAAGTATTTTAATTCTTACCATTCGGAGTAACATTTTATGAAATCGTCCAATTTTCAATAATTGGAAGTCGAATACTTTCGAAAAAATCATATTGTAGGTAGAAACGCACTAAATATATAAAGTACGTATACAAAATGAAAGATGATATAAAAATATATCTTATTTATTATATAAAATATTGATTACAAATCGCATGATTTACAAATATCACAAATCAATATGTAATCGTTAGAAGTTTAAAGGGTAAAGCACGCATAAGCTCTCGTACCATGATTCATATAATCAAATAAACAATTTAATTCTACGACATTTGGAATAATGTGTTTATTTTCAGAAAATTTCGAAGTTAAAAAAAAGGCTAAAATCATTATATTTGGAATTATCTTGTCTTGATAGGACTTATACGTCAAGCAGCAGGCTGGCATATCAAATGCTTGCTCTTATTTTTTTGAAAATTAATCAAAATTACAAAACTAGTAGCGGTTAAAGTGTATGAATTATGTTTCGAGAGCTTTTAAGCGAGTTACAAATAACCCTTATAAACAATAATTTTATATTCGTCTATTTTGTCATACGCACAACAAAGCGAATCAGTAACACAATCTCATAAGTAGATATAATTTTCTAGATAAACCCTACAACTAATATAAAATAAGGCGCATTCACGTAAAAACATCATTGCGTATCACACATTATTCTCTTTTTTACCCATTATCTTGAGGCACAAAACAATACCTAGCTATGAGGGTATCTTTTTTAAAAGAGGTTTTAGTTCACTTTCTATACTTTTGTCAGACTTCATTTTTTATAAAAACATAATAAAACGCAAATCAATATGTAATCGTAGCACGCGCTGATTTCCTAGCACAGATATTATAAGCTCTGTCCTGGATCGGGCTCTGGATATAGGATCCTCGTGAATCAATGAACATGTCGAGTCAGAAGCCGAATCGACCGAATTCTTCGTACAAAAATATTTACAAAGACAAATCACAATCTGCTTTCGTACATAAATGCGCCCTTAGGTATGGTTTGTTGTGCTCAAAGCAAAGCCTCTGTCGTTAGCTTTCCGGGAATATTAATGGTACGTAAGCAAAACATATAACTAATTTTCAGCCACTTGTCTACAATAAAAATACACCTGCCGCACATAGTTTGAAATATTACTCAATTTAAATTATGACTTTTTTTTTATCGTCGTCTCTCTCTAACTTCAGAGAGCGCAAAAATAACGACTTTTTAAATCGTATTCTTCTTTGAATTCTACTGCATAATGTCGCAGTGGCTAATAGGCCGTTATATGAAATGACGTAGAGATTTAAAAAATCAATCCTGCTGGACATTTTTCACACAGCATCATCTAGCTCCAAATTAAGCAGAGCTAGCAGAGATCCATGTATGTACCTACTAAATGAAACCTACTAAGGAAAATTAACTAGCTTCTATCACCGGCTCGGCTTGCTCGTTCGCTTGCTAAAAACTTAAAATACGGATGATTGCCACTATTTAGTCATAGTCATACGAGTCGTATAATTGATTCACCTTCGGATCACAGGGAACACTTGGTTTTGTTACTTGATACATAGTTTACAACAAAAGTCAGCAAAATCAACGAAAAACAGGAGTAGTTAACCGTATTTTCCATTTTTATAATGATCTACAGCCAATATATTTTCATTTATATACCTGTATATTCCAAATTTCATCCAAATAAGTCGTTGCGAAATTTATTGGTAACGAACATCCTCTCATACATACTCTCGTATTTATATTATTAGGATTCACCACAGTCCACAATACACAAGAGTTACACCTAGAGTATTTCCAAACTGGTGATTTGAGAATGAGTCATGAGATCACAATAAAACATTTCTATACTTTGGTAGTGACATTAAAATATAAATTGCATGTTACGATGATGATACAAATAATCTTCAAAAATAAATTAGTATTGTAATAACAGATTTTATGATAATGTATATTGTTTACTACATAAGCGTTTTTTTTTATAATTCAGGCATAATAATGTTTATCTGTGTATAATTACAGAAATGTAATTATACAATTGCGCCTCAATCATTAAAATCACAAAATATTTTATAACATTGCAATAAATTCCAAATTAATAACAATTTATTTAAATATCAGACTTTTTAAATAGTAAATTACAATAAATTCTATTCAATCATCACCCAATGCAATGCTAAGGCATTCACAATAACGATATAGTGCTTAAAAGTTTGTAATTATTTAATAACAATCAACATTTAAAATATTGGTTTATTTAAGGCCTAAACTATTACAAAGCATTTTTTATTAAGATAAGGCAAACTTATTATTATTAAAATTTTTATAGCTCTTATGCATCATACAACCTCGTTTAGTCGCGTTTGGTCCAATTCGCAGTTGGCCTAATGTCAAATACGCGATTGATCCAGTTTTTGTTTAGTGCAATTCGCGTTTGGTCTAGTTCATGAAAGGTCCCATTCGCATATGGTCCTACTTTCATTAGGAAGTTGATTCGTGAATTTGAATGACAGGTAACATCAAGATGGGCAGTTAATATCAAAGTAACAAGTAATGTAAATATATATATATATATTAATTTAAATGACAATTTTGACATTACTTAACCTTTCCTAAAAATTTGGGCCAAATGCGAATTGTACAAAACGTGAACTTGATCAAACGTGAATTGGACCAAACGGCGAACTGAACCAAATGAGAATTGGACCAAACACGACTTAACTATCAACCTTAATAAACCTTGCTTTTTCTTGATATTCGGACAGAGACTTTGTTTTGTGTACTGCTAAAATAAATTTTTTGATTAAGATGTCTTCGAGACAAATCTAAATAGTAATGTGTAAAAGGAATAGTATTTATATGTTCTATGAAGTTTAAGTTGTCCCTGGAAATTTTACATGGTTGATATATATTAATAGTTTAGAAATAAATTTCCAATAAAGTTTATATTTAATTGTTCATTTCAATATTACATTTTAAGGGGACAACTTCTTTGAATTAACACATACATTTAAACAATGTATTGTTTGACATTTGACCCGGTACCAATGCCACAATAGTTTACCTGTCTTCAGATGTCTCGAGGAACTGAGCGTAGACATCTCTTGTGCACTCGCCTTTTTCGTTGAACTTGTATTTGTAGTAGGATCCATCAGCACATATCACTGAAATTACATCAAAAGGTATGAAGTTGAAAATAATATCAAATACGTAGGTCTACGGTCCCTTGGCGCTAAAAAAATAAGCTTCTAAGTCAACGCAATAAAAAATACGGCCATTCATGCGATATATTTTGATAAAATCACGATCTTGGCAAATAAATCAAAAACTATAGGGTTTACTTCCCATTGACCTAGAATCATAAAATTTGGCAAGAAGCAAGGTCTCACAGTAGGTACATGTAAAGGATAAAGTCCGAAATAGTTCACATATTTTTTCATATGATATAATATATCATATGAAAAAATATGTTTTTGTGCATAATTGGCCGTATACTCGGTGCGTCAGACTCGCACTTCTCCGGTTTTCTTTTTTACTTTGACTGATTAAAATGCGTTAAAAGCTTCACTATGTAGGCCACGGTACCAAGCCAGCAAGAAAAACAGCAGAAATTGCAACTAGCAAAACGAGAAATGTTGAAATTTGTTAAAATGGCCCTCTTCTATGTGGGTCTCTATTTTGGTATGTACTATAAAAAAACAATGTATATTTTTACTTACCTATAATTGAACTCTTGTCGACACCAAATGCGCAAATACACGGCGGGCCGTTCGGTATCGTGAACTTGCAAAAACTCCAGTTGCTCGAAAAGTATTTTGGTAAAAAGTTCACAGTCGCCAAACTTGACTGCTTGTTCAATTTCTCGTTTTCGAGACTGAAAACGTGTACAGTCCCATGGTCAGAGGTGACGCACAAATTGGTGCTTGTGTGGTTGAAATTGATGCAGTAGATGGTTGCCTGTAATAAAAAAAAAGTTATTTACAATTTGGTTTGATTCATAAAAATCAAAAAAATACAAGAAAAGACAAAAAAATATGGTTTTAGATCAGGATCTACAACCAAATTTGAACATCTGGATGTTCTAGAGGTTGTATCCCTATGATCCAGAAATAGTATGTTGGGACATAATACAAAGCATTGAAAATGTTAAATAGCTACCACCAGCCATATTCATTGTCAACTTGTAATTTTTCAAATCACACTGGGGTATCAAAATAAATTTCTTGACGAAACGATTTCAAAACATGTTTAATTTAACTAGGTTTTTTCTAAACAAAGTTGAGAGTTCATAGAACTCAAAGATGCTTACCTGATGAGCACCTCTTCTCAACTCCGCCAGTTTCTGCCCAGTGGATGTATCAAACACTCTGATCAATGTGCCCTTAGTTGATGCTGTGGCAAGTCTGGTCCCTCCTACATTAAGTGCAAGGCAACTCAACGGAGCTTCATGTGCAGTGATCAGATGACCTTCTGGGGCCGTGCTGGGCCCTGCATGACTGCTCAATTCTACCAACTGAAAAAATAATTTAACTCAATGG
The DNA here is from genome assembly GCA_961405105.1 of Perizoma affinitatum. Lineage (NCBI taxonomy): Eukaryota > Metazoa > Arthropoda > Insecta > Lepidoptera > Geometridae > Perizoma > Perizoma affinitatum. Next base: position 7,540,667 of record OY560199.1, read on the forward strand.
CATACTTAACATCATTATCTTATTGACCCTTATCCTATGCTATGTGGTCTACAGGTTTAGAGAATAGTAGGTACCTAGTTTTTTGTTCCACTGCACTACATAGTTGGAATAATCCACCTATCTATGAAATGACAGACAAAATATTACAAGTACCTAAGTAGGTACTTATAATATTTTATCACTTAAAGTGTGTTTTCGCTTGCTTCGGTTCGATTGGGGAGTATCCGGCATTACACATATTGTTCATTAAATTCATCCAACTTTTCTTCCATATGCCTCTGCTCCTTTATCTATCCACATTCATATTCAACACTGTTCTAGTTATATGGCATTCATCTCCCCTCATAACATGTCCATACCATGCTAACATTCGTCCTTTGATATTATAAAACCATAAGTTTTTAAGTAAGTAAACCGTGACAGTAGTTCATAAAGTACTTCATACTATGCAGTCTCTAAATACAATTTGAAATCATAAAATAACTAATAGTTGATGATAGCAAACAATAGCATAACCAAATATTATTAAAAAATATACATTATAAAATCTTTGTCTAGAAACACAGTAATACATAATCATGAAGTTTCACTTCTAAAAACTGAATGAAAGTTCACTTTCACATCACTTTATCATCATTAGGCTGCAAAAGTTCCTCACTGGATAGGGCTTCCCCCAAAGAGATGGTTCAATATACTTTGGACAACTTTAAAATGCCTTCAGTACATCAAGTAGGGGTAGGTACACTTAGTTTTTGGTTCATGGCACCCAGGACCCAGTTTGTTGGTTTTGAGAGAAAAAGTAGGCCTTTCATATTGCAGACTCAACATAAGGTTTTAAATTAGCATAATTATAATCTGAAATTTCTAAGAATAAACCTACTTGTACATGTCCTGTTTTTCGACTAGGATATGCAAGAAGAGCATTATTGCTGTTTGGGCACACCACACATAAGCCACGGGAATTCTGGCAAGTCTCAAACACATGCAACATCTGTGGCTGAGCCGTGAATGTGTACACTTTTATCAAGTTTTCTGTAACAGCAAACACAACAGATATAATAAAAATAATTGACACAAGACATGTACCTAAACAATGATAACAGCTTACCCAAAACCACAACTATTCTGTCTCTCCGCAGTTTCACTGCTTTGACAGGACTGCTGAAATCCAGAGATATTGCTGAGTCTTTCTTCAAATCGTCCCAGATAATCACTCTATTTGGAGGATACACTGGCGTCTTCCCTCCTCCAACTAAGGCCATGTAGTTACATCTAAACAGCATTTCGACATAGGAAAGTCCACCCTCAGCAAAATTTAGGCGCTCCTTCTCTTTAAGTGGGTCGCTGTTGAAGACACGAAATCCATTCTCCGTTCCACAAGCAAAACAACCTGAGAGTCGCAAAACATAATCGTCAATTCGTCACAATAATTCTATTAAAGGAATGCTGTTCATTAATCGGGCAGTGGGTATTTCGTACGATATTACCTTGATCTTGATTGAATCCCACGTAAAGTAGTCCATTACCAAATGTATTTTCTTCGGATAAATTCATCACGAAGATTTATCGCGGATAAAATTTACAAAAAGTAAAACAACAAAAATTTCTCCCACACACCACTTCACTTGCGGCAGTTTGACATGACATAACATTTGATTTGGCATTTTGATTTGGAGACTAGAATTGTGACAAATACCTAGTTACAAAAGCCATAATCAAGAAGTGAAGTGAAGTGAAGTGAGATGCACTTCTCGAGAACATTCACCAAAAGACCCAGAGAGTCGTCTAGTCTCTGCGAGTTGACGCCAGAGCGGAGAGAGACTTCCTCAGAGCCCTTACTAAACGCTTACTTTAGTACACAACGTTTGAAGAAAACCTGCTGCTGAGAATATGGTCCGCCATCAAAATGTACTTTTTAATAATTTTTAAACGAACATATTAACTCGTTTCATACGATTGAATAAATTCAGAAAGATTTTATGAACTAGTTGAACTTTAATAAATAAAATGCTAAAACGCACAACCAATTTATGAAAGACCATAAATTAGGCTAAACATTCCACCAGTTTGACCGGGCTCTTAGTTTTTCTTGTTTGCATGCTTGCACCTTCTTTTTTTCATTAATTTATTTCGTTATTTTTTTAACAAAAACTGCCAAATTATCATGACAGATGGCATTGTTGAAAAACAAACAGTTTTCTTTTCCCACTTCTTGACAACAACCCTTATATCGACGATTATTACCAAGTGGTTGTCAAAGTTCGCGGGAATGTTATTATCGCCACCGGCGGCACCGCGTCAGTTTGACCGGGCCTTTACATTTTGTCAAACTATTGTTATATAAGGCTGCAAAGTAATCCTAGATTCTGAAGAGCGTCTGCTATATTTGCCGACACACGTGGGATAACATTAACACTGTAACAAGCTTCAACAATATAGTGGCAGCACCAGCTGACAGATTCAACAGTCCTCTGCAGAAGCACTGGGTATCAGCAGTCTGTACTAATGTATACCCATGCTAAACTTATGTTTATGAGTAAATATTTTAATTTAATAATTTGTTGATATAAGTTATCTAAATATATTATATTTTAATATAATTTTTAATGCTATACCTACAAATTTATATTAATTGCAAAAACTAATTTCTTTTTAAGGTAATTTGCAAAATCACTCTATTAAAATATTTGTGATGTACAGATAGCATATTGATAATCTTCTTGTTAAAAAAATAATCGACCTTCATCGCAACATCTAGCAGACTCCTTCGTCCCTCGTGCAAATCTGAAATTGAAATAGCCACGGCCGGTTGACTTTATTCAACTCTACTCTTACTATTATTAAGTTTGTTTTTAAACAGATGCAATGCAGAGAAAATTTTATTTGTTGATTTGTAAGATCTGAAGACGTTATCCACAGAGGACTTTTTAATATAGGACGTCTCCTGAAACAAACAGTAAAATGTTCCCAATGACTGAATATTTGCTATGGAAAGCAATAAAACAAAAAAAAACGGGTTTAAATCCAGTGAAACAGGAGTGCTTACAAAGCAAGTAAGTAAAAATAATATACATATTACTACTATCGCAAGACGAACGACAGGTAGAACAACTTCAATCCATAAAAAAATTACAGGGAAGAAGTATTTGATGGAGGAGACATGATATGCCGAGTTTGCACCAACCCTGCAGACATACCTGTTACTAGCAGGATTGATGACACATTAATTATGAGTGCTATAAGAACTGTAGCCAATATATCAGTAAGTACCAACAACAAATGCATCTTGAATATTTTGTGATAGTACCAATGAACAAACACTAACTATGTAATATACACTCATTATAAACAAGCTGCCTTGGACCTTCAGCCTTTCCAGAATTCTTGTATCAGAAATAGGGATTGCAATACGGTAATCCAGCAGATCCAGCATGGACGAGAGCTGACAACCAAATGGCCCGGTTATTTGATCATCAATAAAACTCGGATTCAACTTATCTGAACGACCCTTTTGTGAAAATCGTCGATCTGGCAGGCCGCGACTGGTGGAATCAGGTGTTATAGGATAAGGAAAATATCTGAATTCTAAAGGTGCAGGCCAGGTCTCCCAGATTGACGGTTTTCACATAAGTTGACCCCTGAATTTTATTGATGATAAAATTACCTCACTATTTTGGTTGTCTTTGTGTCCAGCATTACTTAACGCCTACCGGATCCGGCATAAGTTTGCCATATCTTATAATTACTAATATTATTATTAATTATGAGATATAAGATTTATCCACAAATTAATGCATAATTGCATACACCACTGACCATTTATAAGATATTATAGATTCCTCTCCATCCAAAGATTGTCTGGAAGAGATCGCTTCTGATGGCATAAGACCGCCCATTGTACATTTAGTTATGCAATGTTTTTGTTTTATTTGTAATTTTCTTGTGGTGTTAAAAATGTATTTCATAAGAAATAAAAGTTTAGCTTATTTCAGAATTAAAAGGCAAAATATTTGTGATGTGACTATCGGCAGATCAAAAGGAATCCAGCTGGATTAAAAATAGTGCCAGATTGCAATCCTTCTATGGGGATCCATTTTGCCTATGTTTCAGATCAATGAAGCTGATTATTACCCAAAGTATGTCTGTAAAGTCTGTTTGGAAGAACTCAAAATAGCATTTCAATTTAAAAGAAAATGTGAGGCTTCAGATTTTATGTTCCGTAAAGCAATATCTTCAGAAACTTTGATAGGTATGTACCTAACTCATACTGATTATGTTAAAGTAAATAAATAATAAACACATACAAAGGTTTCAGAAACTACAAATATCATGGTACCACACATACCTGGAATATCTGCAAGACATGCTTACATTCTTTCCGCAGCAGGAATTGAACCTGCACCTCTTTCATCTCAGCCAAGTGGTGACCAAGCCTGTCTAATTCAAAAATTTTATTGTATTCAGTCTTTGATGATGCACTGCAGAGCAAATGCTATGCCCATTTTCTCCCAAAGTTAAAGTAGATTAATTGATTTGGTAAACATTTTTATTCCAGCGTCTTGTTCCCAGCCAATGGTAATGCATGATTTTCAACTAATTCTCCATGAGATGAAGCTACGAAGAGAACCTTTTCAAAGTGTCATGATAAAATGCAATGATTCTTTTAATGGTGATTCTTATAATCTGGAATCCAGTTCTCCTATAAAAGCTGAAGTCACTGAAATTGTTACAAGGAGTAGAACAATAGCCAGGAAAACTGTTAAGAAAAAGAAATCATCCAAATCTAAAAATAATGTCAACAGACGGATGATAAAATTTTTGAAAGCATCAAAATTGCATGTCGCTAGAAAAAAAGGTCAATCTCTAGGAAATAAAACTACAGAGAAGAAGAAATTAAAAGAATTTAAATGCAAGAGGTGTGATGTAAAATTTGATACCAAGGTAACAATATAATGGTTAATAAACTATGATAATGGTGAATGGATATTTAAGTTATGGTTTTTATTTTGGTGACGTCTTTGTCCAGCAGTGGACTTCTTTAGGCTGATGTTTATGCAACTAAATTAAACAAACATGCTCACTGGACATCCCCCCCTCAGACACATTAGTGCATAGATATTTGAGGATACTAAACATATTTGGCAAATGCCCGCGTTTTGCATTCCACGTTGCAGGTTGCAAGACTATGGCCGCTTATTAGAACACTATATACTAACTGATATATATGGTGTATGCTCTCGAATGTTTGTTTAAGGGCATGCCGGTTGCGCCACGATGTTTTCCTTTACTGTTTGGAAATATTGCATTAAAACAATAAAACATACTTAACAATTATATTATTAGTATTATGCATTTATTCCCGTCAACGTCGTATGCCCTATGAGACTTGTTTGTTTGCGTCTTTGTTGTTTTGTCTGGTACCATTTATCTGCGAAAAGTTTGTCGGATCGTAATCCAGTTTATTTGCAATCGATTTGTATGTCTTCCGGGATTGTTCTTGATAAGTTTTATCGTCACAAATCACTCACTAGGCAGCGCTGCAATCGATGATGGAAATAAAAGTATTTTTTAAAGTTTGAAAATATGTTTGTAGTACTTGTTTATTTATGTTGAATTAAATCACTTCAATCGCCGTCGTAATCATTATCAGCTTGTCTTCACCTACTTGTAGGAATAAGCCTCCTCCATTTTGTGCCTCCAATCATCTCTTTTCTAAGCTATTTATCACGCAAGGTGGTGCGGTCAGCATACCTATTGCTTTTCTACCAATTCGCTCTATCCTCGACATCTTGATCGAAAACGATGCATGCACCTACGCCACCATATTGCGCAGTACATCTGTCCATATAGTCTTGGGTCTCCCTCTCAAACTTCATTGTGCCCTTAATCCTACTAGTATAAATTCTCAAGCCTATTCTTGTTGAGACTCGGGGCTTACTTCTCAGCAGTGGGATCATGGGCTGATGATGTTACATTGAATGATTTTAAATTTCAGGATGAAATGACAGAGCATAAAAACCAAAACAGCTGTACCTACCAGCCCTGTCCACTTTGTGGCAAACTTGTGCTAAATCTATCCCAGCACAAAAATGTAGTACACTTGCGCCCTAACAAGTATACTTGCCATCAATGTGGGAAAATATATTACTCATCAGGTGCACTGGCCAACCATTTGTAAGGATTTTTTTTCTTTAACTTTCTATTATAGGTACTAAAGTTAATGCATTCCGAGTGTTCTAGGCTATATAATTCCAAAACCCTACCTTATGTATCCATGGACCTCAGTGGCCTAGCGCCGGTGGGCGAATGGCCGGCTGAGACCTACGAGCGCGGGTTCGATCCCCTCTGCGGGATAAATATTTGCATGTTCTGCAGATATTAGGGGGCTGAGTCGGTATATCGATTTTCTTGTCCATCTCTTAGCACACCTTTCTATTAACGTGTACATACTTATATGTATTATAATTATGGTGCTCATACGAGAATATACTAACAAGGCAAGGGATGTATAGAACAACTATTTAACAAAAAAACAGAGGACCAAGAAATCAAAGGATGGAAAACGATACATATATCACCACGCTAATCCGCTAGCAAAAGCGCTAGTCGAAAATCCAAGCGACCGACACAAAGCGCTTGAAGAGGACCCATTGGTAAGTACTCTAGTTATGTAGGTTATCGAGGACATTTCCCTGGATAACCTATTTAACTAGAGGAACGAACAACTAATGAGTCTGAATTCCAAGCGGCATGAATTCAACGCTTCTGTTTATAGTCCAACAACATATAGCGGATTAAAAAACAATAAAAAACCTGGTTTACTATGTAAATTTTTCAGGACTTCCCATTCTGTACCATAGACCTAGTGCAGCATGAATGACCAAGCACAACCAGTGGCACAACATCTTTTACTCTCACGTTACAGTATCTTAAATACCTATTTGAACCTTAATAAATATTTTCATAGTCTCATGAGCTACGGTATTTTGTTGTGGGATGCTGGAGCTGATATAAGTGTAATTTTTATTCTACAAAAGCGGGCTATTCGAGCAATTTATAATCTAAAGTGGAGAGACTCTAAGCAAAGTATTTAAAACGATAAATATTCTTACATTACCTTTCATATTTATGTTTCTATGAGAACGTCATGTACATTCGCAAAAACATAGGTAATTTTAAAAAACGCAGTGATATCCATAATGTTAACATGCGGAATAAAGATAAATTAATGAATAATGCATATAGGCTACAAAAATATAATAAAAGCTTTGTAGGCAATTCTGTTGGATTTTACAATAAACTTCCGAAACATGTAATAGATTTTAAAGAAAAGGCATTTAAGAAATTTTAAAAGATAATCTTGTGAAAAAGTCATAATATACCATAAATTACTATTTAACTGACACAGTAGCGTGGAATGAAGAGGAAGGCAAGTAGGTACTTCGTTGTAGTTTGGACAAAGCCCTTGTACAGCTGCTTACAATTATTTGTAAGCAGCTTGTTTTAAATAACATTACTATGTTATTTATTGATTGACAAGGCTTTACAGCCGCTTATTAATATTAAGTACATTTTGTTATCTAAATTGACCTTTATTTGACGAAGCCCCTACACAGCTCTCTTTGTAACTATGTAATTTCTACTGTTTATACTCTTGACGTGACTAAATGTTCTTTGTGATCCCAAAGTATGAATATAATGCATTACCATTACAGACAGGTGCACAGAGAAACCTTTGAGTATTCTTGCGACCACTGTCCTTACAAGGGCAAGAGAAAATCTTATCTAGTGTGCCACATGCGCGTGCATACGGGCGAACATCGGTACCTCTGCTCAAAGTGCCCTGCAAAGTTCACTAATCCAAGTAATCTCAGGAAACACCAGCTTATGCATGTCAGCAAGAAATTTGAGGTAGGCACAAAGCCCACTGATCTTAAAGCGGTGGATGGAGGTAGTCCAAGATTATTACCCACTCAGACAAAATAGTGATGATTGAATAGAGAAGTATTTTTTTTTCAGTGCAGCAAATGTAAAAAGCTCTTTCGACAAGAAAAAATTATGCAAGAACATTACGACTCAGCGCATTTGAATATAAGATACCGTTGCAACATTTGTGGGCGAGATCTTAGCACCAGGTTAGCAAAATTATTTGATTGGGTTTTATTAGAAACAACTCTTAAAAATAACGCCTCTAAGTAAGAATGGCCCCAAACAATTTGCGACAATCAATCTGTATTTCTGTTTAAAATACAGTAATTTATTTTATTCACAGGAAAAAGTTACTCAGCCATGAGTTACGAGTTCACAAGAGAGAGAAACACAAACTATTTCAGCAGTTACAAAAAGTTGTTATAAACAATGGAAATGAATGAAGTTAGTTCCCTGTAAATATTTGTATGAAATATTTCTAAACATTTATAATAATTTTAAGTTAAAACAACATTTAGAAATGTGTCCCAAAAATAAAACAAAAAAAGCTAAATAGCAATGATGCAGTTTCGATGATATAATGACATAGGTGGGGCTGCAGGTGAGTAGCCAGCTGCCATATAAGAGGTGTGGGTATGGTTTCTGCTGCGGGAAATGTTTGCATGTTCTGCAGATATTTGTTTTGGGTCTAGGTGGTGCAATGTGCAATATCATGGTAGGAACTCATTGTTTGAGATACTTAGATTCTTAATGTAGAGTCAGAACTATGTATGTGACTGTTTTGTGTAAAAAACACATTTTTGTCCAAAATAGACATTTTTGATACACTTTTAATAATTACATTATAATCAAGCACTCTAGTCTTCCATAGGTTAATATAGGGCTGTTATTTTGTTAAATAAAATGTGGCTTGGATCGATGCATAAAAAAATTGTTTAAAGGTATCAGTTATTGTTATTCAACAAACTTACATCTAAGAAATTTACAAAATAAAATGTAATCAGGTTTTATATCCAACAGTCTTTAGATAACTAGTCCATTTCATTTATATATTTTGTATATATTTACCTTAGTTTAATAAAGAGTAAGGTTAAACTTCTTGTTAATAAATGGTTTTATTTCAAATAATATTATGAAGTAGCTACTTGTTTCAATGGTCCTTCAAGGTACTGTGCTATTGCATTTATTTTCTCCTTTAATATTCCAAAGCCCACAGTTTCCTTCGCATAAAGGCACAGCAACAAGTTCGCCACTTGTGTTATCGCTATCTTTCCATTGAGGCAGTCAACTAGTATGAAATGTAGTTTGTCCTCCTTGAACACATTCCTTCCTTGCTTCTCATAGGCAGACCAAACGTTGCTAGCGATCGCTGCAGTGACTCTCGCATCTTTGTCATTGTAACCAGAATACGCAAGAAGAGCTCCTTGGTGATTGAGCAATCTAAAATAAAGATACAAATCAACAACGTTTTCACAGCTTTGTACCTGTGTACCCATTATGTATAAGTTATATTCATTACAGTGTGTTTTCTACTCCACCCGTATTAGCTTGACTCAAAACTTGTGTAAGAGCTTTAGGTTTCAACATGGTTAAAACTTTTTAAGCAACGAATATAATAAAATCCAGTCTTATGTGCAATTTTTGTTTTGTTTTCAAGAAATCAAGCAGGAGCTTGAACTGAACGAACTAAACTGATGATAAATAACAAACAGATGATTTCAGTGTGACCGTTTGAAAAAAAGAAAATCTACCGCTCGCTAGCTGAAAATCTGCCCAACACTAAGAAAACTGCCTAAAATAGGCCCCATATATTTTAATGTTTGTCACAAATCAGTGTTAGGGTAATCAACTGCTAATATTATTTGTACGCTATGGCCGTTACTCGTATCCGCAGACGTACTAAGATGCTAGATCTCGTCTCGTCTTGTTCATTTTATTGTAAAGGTGCACTTCACGCTCGTCGAATGCGTTGGCCAAGAACGTTAGATCAACGTCAAAAGGGCATATTCGTCTATGCTTGGCAATGGTCTTGCATAATTGTACGCCGGTTTTTCGCGCTGCACTTATGTCAACTTAGCTACTTTATACCTATTTTGTGATTTAGCTATTTTGTGGCCAGGCAGCTACAATTTTATGAAACTTGTAGCTAAATTGTTTTAGCTACTTATTCTAGCAACTTTTCACATGACGTGAATACTTTTGCGAGCGTTCGTAGTAGTCACTAGGCCTAAAAATACCATAGTTGCTCAATCTATGATATGGTCGGAACAGGAATTCCCCGTTTCAATCATACATTCCACCATAATTAACCATAATTATTACCTACCTGTGTTCTGCCTTGTCTTCACGAATGAGTTTGAAAAGTTCAGAGACTCTCAGGAAAAGTGGTCAATGCTGCTAAAATTGTATTTTGCCTAAAGAAGTACTTCAATGGGTACTAATGAAAATTGTTCGAAATCAATGAATAACACTGAACGTCAACCATCGACATCTTCCTCTTCAACTATTTTAATTGAATACATTTTAATAATAAATAATCTGCTCATTTTTAATACTCTCATGTTTGATTTAATAAAACTTATTGTTATTATTTAAGTGATTTTCATAATATACCAATATATATAATTATAATATCCTACTAAGAAATGTTTAGCTAGGTACTTCTAGCAACTTTTTTGTGCAATATTTTCGCAAGCTATCTAGCTACTGGATAAAGGCAGCAGTTGGCAACAACTGTCGAGCTGCCGGTTTTTCGCGCAAAAATCAAAGGAAGATGTTCGTGCGTAGTTGCGTCGAGGTTCTTTCACGTTCGCCGACCATTCCATTTGATCCACAGATCACTTTTTATTATACCTAGATTTGATCGTCGTCGTTCGTGGAGCGAAGAGGACGATTAAGCCCGCTATTATTGTTATTCTACACTTAATAGGAAACAACTTTTTCCCCACGAAAAAAGGTTGCTAAAAATCAGCTGTCTCAGTCAATGACCTTTATGTGCAGTTCTATTCAAACTTTGTGTAGGTACGTTTAGTAGGTAGGTATTAAGTCTAAGATACAGCTATTTCAAAATGTTAACATTTATTTAAAAAAAAAACTGTTTTTTTAAGCTTGTTGTTATGGGTAGAATTACACCTTTCCTCATTGCCTCATTCCGGGACATGATGTATATTGACGTAATTATTATAGACGGAAAACAAATAAATAGTATCAGCTGCACGCAATAGACTGCATATCCATCTCGTACGGCAGACGCGCGGGATATGGCGTGGTATTATAGCGACCGTGTCAACACGCACAATGATCGTGGCAATCATAGGCGAATATGATTGTGGCGATCATGGCCGATTGTCAAGAGGGAACATTAATGAATCGCCAATTCGCCAGTGTTTTTGGTCTATTATTCGAAATACGATGAGCAATGTAATCCTGGAAGAATTTCTATCGGTCGTTCGTAGGCTCAAATCCCAGTATCTACGAGTACCAATGATTAGATGAAAAACGAATGTAGGTATATCAATGATCTTGGAAGGCCTAGTTTCACATTATCATGTTGTGGCCTTAAACAATGTTAAGTTTAGACCAAACATTCGAGAACACGTAATGTTACTAACTTCAATCACTCTTTATCATCATGATCATCATCTTAGTGCCTTTATCTCGCCCCACTAAGCGGCTTTGGTCGGCATCATCAAATTGTCGGCATGGTGACGTTAGCAGTTATAATTAATTATTGTGACAGCATTGATGATGATGACTATGGATTAACGAGTCTATCAATATACCTACCTGCAGATCATCCGTTTTTCGATAAACTCTCCGCAAAATTGGCTTTCTGTCGTGCATCGGGATATAAATTGTATACCGCGCTGCCAAACAGCTAAGTTTACTTCCCAAGACGGCCAAACTGTACTGATTATGGCTTGTGGTCTACATTTTTTTATTTAAATGGTGACCTATCACAGTTAATTTAAGTTCTCATCCTGATCAAGACTACCAAAATGGGCATTATGGTGCGCATTTTTGGTAATGTTTCTGAGTACCTACACAGTTGCAACAAGAAAGGGGTTCCATTGTGGACCTAAGTTTGAAGACTTTGTGTTCAGAATGATATGTTGGTAAACTATAATATGTATAAAGACATCTTTAACAACTGTAGGTTACAATTTTATTATTTCATTTTCTTTTGTTTAACCAAATAATTTCTAAAAGCAATTTGCTTATCTTTAAAAGATCTCTTCACTTTACCCTTAGCTTTATGCTTTACCATTTGGTAGCTCTTAGTTTTCCTTTTCTCTCTATTGGTTTTAGAGCAATGGATATTTTTCCTGCGATCCTTATACCCAAACTTGTCTCTTTCTTCCCGTCCTTTCATAACAGATTCCATCCTTGCGTTCTTATCATGCTTCCGCTTTTTATAGATATTTTCTATGTCAGCCAATTGTACTAACTCACCAGATTCATTTTGTTCTTCTTCAATGACATTATGCTTTCTTTTAGTGCCTGTCAGATTTTTCTTGATTTGTGCTGCTTCAATCCTTTTGAAATCTTCATCTGTGAATATTGTTTCCATAGCAATTTCTCTGGCAGTATTCACTTTTTCTTCTGTAGTTTTAGGATCTGACTTGCGTTTGGCTTTTAGTAATTTTCTGGTTGAGTCATCTGTACTGTTAAGTGAGTCATTTTGGTCTTTTGTTGTATCAACTTGTTCATTTTTATCATCCTCTTTATCCCCATCTTCAGATTCTTCTTCACTTTCATCACTGTCTGAAATATTGATTTCATCATCAGATGATGCAACATCCACCCATTCTTCATCAGAATCATCATTTTTCTTTTTATTCTTCTTCTTATTATCCACAGGTTTAATTTCTTCTTTTTCTAGCAATACTTCAGAGCCTGGTATATAATTTTTAGTATCAACTTCACCATACTTTTTTCCTTTTAACTCTACTGATGCCTCAGTTGGCCTTCCTCTATCCCTTTTATGTAAAAGCTCAGGCATGGAATGTCTGTACAGTTGAATCAATGACCTCGCCGCCATCATAACTGACTTTTCTTTATAGCTTTTGTATTGAACTAAATCTCTCAGCAAGTCTTCTCCGATAGCCAATGGACAGCGAGAACATATCTCCCTTACAGCATTCAACCCAACTGCCATAACATCAGTGGAATTCCTTTCAGTGATGAAGTTATTGGCTATGGCTCTCATGACGGGCTCTATAACTTCAGGGGGCACCAGCTCATGTGAGGATTGTGCAGAGAACTGCAAAATGCGAGTGACTTCTCTCTGATGAGGCATCAGAAGGCGGGCAATGAATGGATAATAGTTGAATAGGAATAAGTTATGTAATCCTATAAGCCTTGAAATAACATCCAATGACATCAGCTTCACTTCAAATCTCTCATTAGTTGATTCCAACTGCTTGAACAGTTTCTCAGCAAATCCTTGTGGGTTGTTGATGAGATGAAGTGCAGAAAAATTGAAGGAGGGTGCTTTTTGTTTCTTCTTTTTCATCTTCTTTGCTATCTTTTTTACTTTGTCAACCATTTTTTCTCTCTTTCGTGTTTTCTTATTGAACTTGTTGGCCATCATGGTATCTTTTGGATCAATTTCTTCTTCACTATCGGAATTTTCCTCTTTCTCTTCTTCATCTCTACCCAAAAAGAACTTTAGAGAAGCTACCATGACCTTTGTAATCTTAGAGAAGCATCCAATGTCAGCAATTATATTGACAGTTTTGTGGTCATTCCAGATGTTTTTGTGGTACAATTCAATCAGTATGTCAACCGACAACTTCGCTGCTTTTGCATCTGTGTCCTTCAACATTGAAAAGATAAAGTTTTGCAAAGTTGAATTGAATTTCATGTCTTTGTGTTTCATATTCATGTTTTTGATATCAGTAATAATGTGAGTTTTCAGAAACTCTCTCAAATACTTATCTTGACATTTTAGCAACGAGAAGAATAACTCTAGTAAATCAAACGGTGTTATGAAATTTTTGTTCCTCAATAGTATCAAGCACTTACATAGAGACAGTCGCATATCATTGTGTAAGATAGTGTTATGAGTTTTCAGAATATCCACAATCTTTTGAGGGAACTGTTTCATTTCTTCGAGGAAACATTGTGCAACTTGAGCAAGGAACATAGACTGCTCATCCAGTTTCTTGTTGTATTGTGTGGGGTTCAAGTTGAATATCTCCAGAGTTGTATCAAAATGAGCTAGCTGCTGATGGAACTCTTCCTTGTAAGACTCGGGGTCCCTTTTGATCAAGTTCTGAAGTTGTGTCAGGTTATTCGGTAACTGATTGTTGTGTCGCACCATTTTTACCGATTTACCTGTCTTCTATGGTAATAAAGATTGGAAATTAACTATGTTTTTGGCGTCAAATCATTATTTTTAACCTTCAAATCAAAAGTTGAGAAACGTGCTTTGCTTTTTGACCAAAACAAGAATGAGCAAAATGTCATTGTCAAAATGTATATTATAATTGTCAAGAAAGAAGGAAAAGAACTAGGGTTGTCCTAAAAATATTTAGGCATGGCCTATCAATACGGATGGCGTACCAACCAACGGGCATAACATAAAAATAATCATTCTCGTAGGACTAATTTTTTTTTAGCAATGACAATTTTGTCATGTCAAAAAGCCACGTCATTTTTGCTCGAATGATAGTGTACGCGGCGCTGTGAGATACCGATTTACCCAAATAAATTGAAAAATGAACTTATTCCGCCTGCTCGGTGATCTATCTCACCTTTTAGCCATTATAATATTGTTATTGAAGATATGGAAAACGAGATCATGCGCTGGTAAGTGTGTAGAGCTGAGGAATGCCGGCATGTCCGATCCGACTAACTACTTGACGTTACGTTGCGTGTAATTTCAGGCATATCGGGCAAGAGTCAGATTCTTTTTGCCATAGTTTACACGACGCGTTACCTAGACCTGCTGACCACGTATGTCTCTGCGTATAATACTGTGATGAAGTTTGTCTTCATCAGCGCCTCATTCGCTACTATTTACTTGATGTACGTGAAATTCAAAGCTACCTATGACCACAATCACGACACCTTCAGGATTGAGTTTCTGCTCGTGCCGTGCCTGGTGCTAGCGCTTCTCATCAATCATGAGTTCACGGTCATGGAGGTAAGTCCTGTGATTGCTTCTCCTACTTACTCTTGTTGTTATCATATTCAAATTGTTTTGCTGACATTTTAAGGTCCTTCCTCATGTGCATTGTCTGTGTCTAAAACAAAACTGATACCAAACTTAATTTAAATTCCATAAGTGCACATGCTATTAATTATAAATAGGACAGAATCAGATTCATCCTTATCACTAGGTTGCTGGCCTCATTGGTTTGTATCACATTACCAATTGAAACTGTACTATGTATTTTGTTTTAGATTTTATGGACATTCTCAATATACTTGGAATCTGTAGCTATTCTGCCACAGTTGTTCCTTGTATCCAAGACTGGAGAGGCTGAAAGCATCACATCACATTATTTGTTTGCACTTGGATCCTACCGGGCTCTTTACCTCTTGAACTGGGTAAGCTTTTTAAATATGTGTCGAACCACAAGTTGTTAATATAATTATATTAGTAACATGTTTTGTTGTGCTTAATTTGATTATGATTCATGAATCAACAATGGAGCCGGGATTAAAATTAGTGTTTTGTCTTAGTAAATCTAAACTGTAACATATGGAAAATGTTTGGGTTTTTGTTGCTAAAGATCTCCATAACAGTTAAATTTAGATAAAATTTGGAACAGATAATCATTTGTGACCTAGAACAACACCATGGCTAGTTGGGTAACGCACAGAGGAAACCATGGGCAGAAGCTAGTCATGTTATAAATTAGGGTTTGGTATTCTTAAGAAAACTCTTTAAAAGTAACTACAAGTCAAATACTAAAAAATAAAAAGGAATGCTTGACATTTTCACATATTTCAAATATACTTACATCTTATATTCATCAAGTCCATTGATGGGGTTTCTCCTAAAGAATGTGATGACAAATGGTCTTGGGCCACTTGCATAAACTTCCCGCAACCTTTAAGATTGGTCTACAGGGCCTGGCAGACTACAAACTGCCTTCATCTAATAATCTTCCTAAGGAGATTTTTTGCATCATCCTTTTCCATTGCCTGTGTCACAAGGAATTTATGATTGTTTCAGGTGTACCGTTACTTTGTGGAGGATCACTATGAGTTGATTGCGATCATTGCTGGTGTTGTGCAGACTGTACTGTATTGTGATTTCTTCTACCTCTATATTACTAAAGGTATGTAAAAGTAGTTGGATATTAACTCCATCTCCATGGTGGACATCCTCAGATCCATACTCGGTATGCAGATCTGTGAGGAACTTGATATGTAGTATTTCACCCCTACAGTTGTTGTTACAACTTAATGAAATAACATCCTTGAAAGAACTCTTTTAAGGAAGAGAAACTTATTAATTGAAATATCATTAAGCTGGATAAACTAAATTTTCTGATAAGAAAGTTGTACTATTTAGCTGTTGTTATCAAAACATGTTTTACTGATTTATTGCTAGTTTGAGTAATTATGACAATGCACTTTTTCCTATCAAGCTGAAAGTTATATTAAAGGCAACAAATAGCTAAAGAATAAATATAAATTTCAGTTATCTAGGAAGGCAGAACTTGAAAGATACAATAAAATTATGAGTTTAGTTATATTTAGTGCTGCCGCACCACAAAGTTTGTCTGTATGTGCTAGTTTTAATTGCTCAAGGACAAAAAGCTGTCTACAAATAAGCAGACATTGTTTTTTTCTGAATAACAATGGAAACAATTTCATCTTAGTTGGTTGATATCTTAAGAATTATTTTTAATTGTGTCAAAACTTGCCATGTAGTAAAATTACCTACCTAATTAATTAATTGTTGTTATTTTTTGTTGCAGTATTGAAAGGAAAGAAGCTACAGTTGCCAGCATAAATGAAATCGCAACTGGATTGCAATAAAGTGTGAAGATGAATGTCTGAGTCCGGGTGAATGTTTGGTATGAGCCAATATTACCTAAGATCTAGTTGTACAAACTGAATGTACTATCAATTAAAGTTAACTACCAATAGTGTGATGTTCGGTGTTGTGTGCAGTCATGAACAATAGCTGTTATTCCCAGTTCCCATTTGGAACAGGTTCTTAGTAATTTGGCATGAAGTTTATATAAAACAAATGAGTTTTAAATGTTTGTGGAGAACAATAATCTAAACTATTTACACAATTAACATGCCTACATGATACTTAACTTTGTAAGTGTGTACTGATCAATAACAGTTTTACCATTTTCAATAATTTCAATAAAATGTGCTATTGATCTGAAAAAAAAACCCAATTGTTTTATTAAATTGGAATCTTGAGATTTCTTATCAGCAGTAGCGCAGGAGACACACAAAATTGAGTGCCTTTAATAATAGCTACTTAATTAACCGCGTCAAGCTAGTTCATACAAAAAGTTGTGACTTAGGTATCAACAGCTTTCATCAGTAAGCACTTGCTAGCTTGTAACTTAATAGGTATCTAATTGAAATGTGTGCAGTAATAATCTTTCTTTAAGTGACTGTAAACTACATCAATCATCTGTCAGTTTAAGTACCTAATTTCAGAAGTAACAATTAATTTCATATGGGTATGTATAGTTCTTAATTAAAGAAAAGTGTGACTTAATTTTGTAATAATTCCTTCACAATGTGTTTTGGTTAGAATAATGTGAAGTTAATTATGTATGACA
This sequence comes from Perizoma affinitatum, assembly GCA_961405105.1. Taxonomy (NCBI): domain Eukaryota; kingdom Metazoa; phylum Arthropoda; class Insecta; order Lepidoptera; family Geometridae; genus Perizoma; species Perizoma affinitatum. Next base: position 7,558,366 of record OY560199.1, read on the forward strand.
CTTATAACAAATATTTCTAGTTAATCACGTAAATTTAATACCAATAATAGTAAAATAAACCAAAACTAGTATTATTTTACTAATAACTAGGACTAATATCAATTCTATAAGTGAACATGTTGTTCGTAATAAATAGGACAGGATCAGATTTATCCTTCTTATCACTAGGTCACTGACCTCATTGGTATATGGGATACTGAAGTACCTTCCATAAATTGACATAAAATTGTACTATGCCTTTGTTTAATTTCTGTATAACTGTTTAACAAATCGAGTTAACTGGACAACTCTTTTGGTATTTTTTTAAATATTCTTTTATCATTCCTCTTTGTATGATAATATAAGTAGTTTCATAATTTAAATAGAGCACTCTTCTTAATTTATTGATAAAAAGTCTGAAAAAAGCTAAAAGATTTTCTGTCTGCAAATCTTCCATGTATAAAGAATAGAATCAACTTTTTTACAGTTTCGTTAAGGAATCGAATGCAAATATTATGCCTTGAATTCTGAATAAATAAAATTAAAATGTGAGTTCATATTTTATTTTTCACTGCATATTCAGCTTGAAATTGGTACTCACAAGGTGTAGCAAGATAAAAATGGGACTCACAAGAAAAGTACCTTTTCTTTTAAGAAATAATGTACTTTGAAAACAATAAGCAGGAAAGTCGGCATTTTCGGGTTTTTAAACAATACAGTAAGCCTATAAAGTACATAGTTACTTGTTATTTATTTAGTAATCAATTTCTCAAAAAAAAAATCATTTAAAAATCGACTGTGTTTCCCATCTGGAACATTTTCCAAAAATATACCATTCCTTTTTTTGGGGAAAACGTTCCAGATTGAAACCCACTATCTTGCCGCACTCTGTAAAACACCTACTCCAGATTAATAAAATAATATCTCGTGTGTAATAATATTATGTCATAACAGAAGAGCTCCGAAACATGTATATTTCTGAATGCCACTCAAATGACAAGCCATGACTCATAGCTGTAGGTATTTCATACACACTTATTATTCGTAACTGGGTAATTCTACTTATTTCTCAACATTCATACACTGGCGTATTAACATTGAATATTTATTTTTTCTTTGATAAGAAAGGATACTAATACACCTACATTCGCGTATTAATCTTAACAACTATTTAAAGTCCAGACAATGTTATTGTAAAATGCGTTTATTACTTTGATCTGCAAATCAGCGCGGCGTATGTATGGAAATCAGCCACATGTATTTGTTCCTGAAAAATAAATGACCAATCAATGCTTCTTTAAGATTTCGCGTAATTAATCATGCATGATCAATCCTTCAAGATTGTTCAAGATTCTGTATATTTAAGGTAAGCACTACCTACATATTTTTATTTTATCCTAAGTTATTAGGGCTGCGTAGGTCTAGTGGACGGACAATTTCCGATTACGGAATCGTGCTTCGAACAAAATACGTACTCAAAACGGCGAAGGAAAACATAGCGAGAAAACCAAAAATCCGAAGGCAGGGTCATCTGTTAGTGTACAGAAGCGGTGATGGACTTGCAACCTTACACGCGGCATGCTAAGTAGGTACTAAGCATGTGCCAATTATACCTCATGTTCCTTGGACGTGCCTCTGACTACCAACTTGATATCCTGATAGTGCGACTAACTGCGTACGACTGTACGCAGTACCACGAGGATATCAAGTAAGGTCGTACGGTCTGAGGATGACAATCACATGATTTCGTTTTTGATTGGATAGCCTTGATAATTTTGTCCTGATTTAAAACCATTCCAGCAGTGTGAAATAATTGGTAGATTAATAATGTTTGCGTCCTACGATAATAACGCCGTGATTGGTCAGTATTCCACTAGCCAACTGAACTGACCCCATCTATCTCAATTAGGGAGGCGTTTGATTCGGAGGACAATGGCGTCTCGCGACTTTATCTTGAGAAACCTTAATGTAAATGGACGTAAACGGCTGCAGTGCTATCTTTGCGGTCCCTTCGATATGGCCCATCTATACTAATATTATAAAGAGGTAAAGTTTGATGTTACCAACAGGTGGTATGATTGAAAATAAGCGTATTTTTTTATATAATTATTACCTTTAACATGGTACTGCTGTTCAGCAAATGGAAAATACCAGTTTCAAGTGTGCCTTCACTTAGAATTGCCGTGTACGTCACACCCATACGAAGATTTTCGCTGACCTGTAAAATATGAGAATCAACATGTAGTTTTTTTTGTTTTGATGATTTCCAAACATCTTATCCTTTTCGGATTAGAACAACATCATATTTTAAGATTATTTAGGTACCTAATAAACCAGTTACTGACATAATATTACGAATACTTTTTTTTATAAATTCCCAAAAATTCAACCTCGGCGGGACTCTCGAAATAATTTGTGAATTCCTTTAAAGTGTGGGTTAACAATTTAAAAACCAAACCTGAGTTTCGATATCCATGGAAAAGTCAGGCAGCCATGCTGATATATTTTCTAACTCCAGCCTATTGTACAGCAAAGTGGCAAGTTCCTTCAAAGTTACCTGTTTACTTGGTTCTGTAAAAGCAATTGTATGTTTTTAATGAATATTTAAACAGCTGTGACATAGTAGGTAGGTTATGGGGTTACCTTGAAAATGCAATGCAAAGGAAATTTTGTATGGAGCAACTTTTCTGTGCAGGCGGAGATAATCATCATCTGGATTGATTGAACCATCCAACAGTAGCATTAGTAAGGCACCTTCCAGAGACATTGAACAGGAAAGACTGGAACAGCCCTTAAACTTCTGCTTGAACAATAAAAAACACGATTACAAAATTTTAATTTATAGATAGATAAACTCTTTATTGCACACCAAAGTAAAGTACAAAAACACACGAATTAAAAAAAAAGAATATAAGAGGTACAATGGGCGGTCTTATCGCTTAAAGCGATCTCTTCCAGACAACCTTTGGATGGACAGGATAAAATGGAATCAAAAGACGGCGGTGTTCAAGTAAACCTATATTAAAATATAATATTAATAATAATAAATACCTACATAACTTTAAATATGTATTTAAATATCCTATATAATATACATACAAATAATAATAGTGTGAGATAATAATTATGTAACGATTAACTAGCAACTCTGAGACATGGAAAGGAAATGGAAATTTATTAATTAATTTATGTACAAAATTTTAAAACGCCTCGTTTTTCTCTCGCTTATTGCAAACGCATATACGGGCTCCTTACGTCGCGGGTACAAACCCCACTCACTGAACAACGATATCCTCAGATCCCTGCTGATTTCAAGTAGGAGGTAAATTTTATGTTTGGCCCACGTTTTGCATAGTAGTTAGCATTCTATGTGACAGGTTGCAAGCCCGGGTTTATTCCACAATAAACTCGGAACCTCAATAAAATCAGGTAATCAAAGTAGAGTAAAGTCACCTTGGAATTAAATAAGCTAGATGAACAATGGCAACTTCCAGTTTTAGGGTTCCGTAGTAAATAAGGACCCTTGTAGTTTCGCCATGTCCGTCCTTTTTTTATTTAGTGTACCCCTATGTTAAGTAGGGATTTAGGTTCAATTCAGGGATCCGTTTGCGAAATATTAAGCTATAAAGTGCTATTTTTTATTAGAGTCAAGTGTCCCCCCCCAACTAAAACATTATTTTTAGATATTAGATAAAATTCACAGGTGTAGTTTATATAACGAAGTTAAAAAGAAAACTATCACAGCTAAATAGGGTTTACAAGTTAAAAAGGTAATAGATATTCTTACAATGTACTTGGAGAAGTAAATAGGAAGTTGTTGCTTGTATAAAACCGGTAGTAAATATAAGTTTATAGGCTACTACGGAACCCTACACTGCGCGTGGCCCAATACGCACATGCTGATTTTTATTATTTTTTAAAATGTTTGATCAAAAATTGTGTGTTCGCTACCGAAAATTACTAGGCGGCACAGCGAAACATGTCATGTATAAAAAAATATGATCAGTTTTCAGAGCACCAATGGTTGTTCCTCTGAAAACAAGGATTTCTGAGGGGCATGTGGAAAAGGAATGGTTGCAATGCATACTTACATCATGATTAGTTGTCATTGAGAGGTGTTCCACTGGCTGGGGACCGGAAGGCAGTCTTGCTACAATATCTACATTAACTTCAAGATTTCCTTGTTTGATGTCATCAGTACCAAAGAGACTGGGTGTTGTTGTAATCTGCAAATATAATTGAGTATTAAGCAATGCTGCTAGCATTCTGGGCACTACTATGATGACTTGTTCCATTTAGAATCTAGATAATTCAGTTAATTTCTTTTAATTTAGCCTAGCCTCTGTCCTCTGTCCATGTGGTAGTTGGATAAAAAGTAGTCTACATGTTAAAATAACAGGTCACAAAATAATAACTGTTTTATATGTTATCCAAATTGTTTCAGCAGAGATGATTAGCAACAAACATATAAACTTTGATATATATAATTTTAGTAAGATTTTGTGATTTCACCCTCTTATTCATAATAACTCACATAATAACTCACTAACTTTAGCAGCATGATAAAAGTTGTCTGCCTCTATCTTTTGTTTAGTGTAAGAAAATAATAGGGCTAAGGTTTGCGCCCTGCTAAAGTTATGAGTGATTAGGAATAAGAGAATTCATGTTAAAAACAATATTTAGAGTGATTCTTCAAACATGTGATGGGCATAATTGGCATTGTTGCATTAGGCTTACAACCTGTCACATAGAATTCAAAACATGGGCATGTGTACCCACTACTTGGTAACTTGGTATCTTCAAGGATCTGCATACTTTATATAGATCTGAGGATGTCCAACAAATGGATAATGTATTGACATGCAAGACATCTCACTTAATTCAGCAAATAGCCTTAAACTAATAATTAATCTAAACATATAGATAACAATAACAATAAGATAACAATGTTAACTTACAGAACTCCACCAATATTTTCTATATCTTTGCCACTGAATAAAATACAACATTTGTTCTTCTTTTGGCAGTATTATACTGAAATTGAGGCTTGAATTATTCTTAGGAGCATATTCATTCAAGTTATGTTCTATTATGGCATTTTTGTACTCAATGTTATTGTTGTTTTGTATAACACCAAAAGGTGGTTTTGCATCTATATTATGTGGATTAAAGGAGTGTATGAAAACAGGCATGGATCTCTGAGTCTTGGCAAGTAAGTACCGAAGCCAACTAAAGTGGATATTTTTCATCAGTATCTGTGATGGTTTTTCAAGTGTGTATTTAGCAATGTTATCTGTAGAATTAATAATACTGAAGTAACTTTTCTTGTTGAGTATAGCTTGTATTTTAGATTTCATTTTCCTTGATTTTCTGTTCTTTTTCATCAAACTGTACTTCATGCAAAGGTATATTGCCCAGTGGGGCTACAAAATAGTCATCCTCCTTTAAAGCTGCATTTTTGAGTACATCTTTTTGACAGTTTCCTTGGTTTACTTTGTCTTTCCTAAGGCTCAAATTTCTGAAATTACAAGTTACAAATGTTATAACCCAAAAACTTAATTTCAGCCCTTTAATTTGACTTACAAAATGGCTTTATGGAAAGGTACATTTTGTCAGCTTAGCAATATAAAACATATTTAACTCAAAAACTGAAAATGAGAGGTTGATATGACCATATCAACCCCTCAATTTCAGTTTAAAATTTTTGGATATTGCTGTGCATTTAGCAAAGGAAGTCTTATGTTAATAGGGGGCAGATGGGGATGGGTAAACTATCAATCCATTCAAATATTTCTTCATGTGTGCCAAAAGTTGAAAGCAAAGAATATTTATAAGGTACAAAACATTAAAAAATAAGAAAAAAATAATGCATTTTAACACAGAGCTTGTGTAATTAATTAATGAATCCCTACATAAAGTAAGTACACTGAAAATATGATCTTACCTTTCTTCTAAAACTAAATAAAGAGGTTCCACGTGGTCTGTGTTTATGTGGAGAATTTGGTTAGCGAATGCTATGGAATCCTCCAATATTTTCACCCCTTCAACAGGGTCGGTTTTCACTAAAGAAAGTCTTTCTAATAATGCTATTGCATTCTTATCTACAGACACTTCTTCTTTGACTTGATTCTTCTCAAATGTCTGGACTGGTGCTATGGGTACTTTGGAAGATTGGTATCTAGCTAAACGATTGATGTTATCGAGTTTTCTGAAAAAACCAAAAACAAAGCAATATTTCATAGTTAATAGTCTCGTGCACTGGACCACAAGCACAACACAAATATATGGTCAGATTTTGGAATTGTGAGAAATAGGAAAGAATTTTCTGGTTTGTTTTGTTTACATTTCTTCACTTGACTTCACTTCACTTCTTGATTATGAATGAATGGACTAACAGTAGTGGTTGGTTATTTCCCCTATGTATTATGGCTTGTGTAACTATTTGTCACAATTCTGCCAAAGTCACAATCCCATATGCTAATTCCTTCGTTGAAATGACACTATTCGTATTAACTACACTTAGATACGAAAAAATCAATAATTGTTTTATTTGTGTGTACAACACAAATAAACACTTACAAAAAGGAATTAAATGACATGTACAAAGCCATTGTTGTAATTGCCATTAGCATACCTAAATATTTCAAGTTTTATAGTAGGGTGAGATTGCAAACCCCTAACCCATAAAGCCCACTCAAATTTGGATTTTTTGTAGCGCTTGATAATTAATTTTACATCCTCAATGCGAAGCGAGATGTTAGTCTTTGGCTCAATTTACCTCTTCAGTCAATGTCCTCCTTAAGCAAGCCGCCGACGTTCTCGACGTACTCCTACACAAGAACCGGTACATGTACGAGTATGTATGATAAGGACACGCAGCACCTACCCATCCTGATCACTATTGCCGTATCATCAGACTGGCGTGGCGCGACCTAGTATGCTAGGATTGATGAGGCCGCAGAACGAGATACAAACCTCCTAGACGCGCAGATAACTGGCGGCCAAACTGCTCAGGCCGGGACATCGTGTCAAGCGGCATGGATCCTGAAGCTAGTCGGATCTAGTATGCCACCCATGATCACCCACATCATAACATAGTTTCTTAAAGGTAGAGTGTTCTATGTAACAGTAGAGCAATCTAACTCAGTCGCCGCCGGTGTACCGCAGGGCAGGTGGCTGCACTCTATGTACTCTCTATAAACGACATCCCAACCCTGGAAGGAAGCCTCAGACCCGGGGAAAAAGCTGTCACACTTTGCCGACGACACCACCTTCTTCTCGTTCTTTGCAAGCCCAGTTAATACCTCCCTTCGCATGCAACGCTTTCTTGACATTCTACCTGCGTGGCTAGATAAGTGGTGTATGGCGGTCAGTGTTGACAAGACTGCCACGCTCCTGCTCACGTGGTGCCTGCACCCACCGTTCTCCAACCACTGAAGTTGAGGGACCAGGAAATCATCTGGCAAACCTCCGTCCGCTACATCGGTATAGAAATTGATAGATCGCTAACAATGAACGTACAGGTGGAGGGCGCGATACGACAAATGCGTGCCACTCGTGTCATTCTCCGACTAGTCCTAGGGCGATACGTCAGGAACGACACGTTCGCACGAGTTGAGAAATCGATGGTGATTTTAGCGCGAAGAATATTTGATCGCACCGACAACGGCCGACACACACATTTCAACGCTCCTCTGCTTTCATGACTGCACAACAGACAAACTCCTGGTGACCTCTATCCCGTGAGTTCCTTAGCTCACCAGTACACCGGCATCGGCACTCCGTAAGGCAATAGCCTTATCCATATTTGGATTGCCGACTACCTCAAATTACGAAAAAACCACTAAAAGCCGTTAAGGTGAACGTAAAGCCGCTGAAAGGCCAACCTTAAATCGAATGGCCCCAGAACCAGGATTATGACCTCTTGAGTATGAACATTTAGAGCACAGACTTAATTTGGTTGCTAACGCCTCAAAGGAAAAAAATATGTATTGTTTTTATTCTGTGCACTTCACTCACTGACAATGTCAAACAAAATATCAATATCAATGTCAATTTGAATTTGATTTTATTCTGCTCTGCAATAAATTTTCGTGAAAAACACTGCTGAAAATTTACAAAAGTATGAATAACTCTGCATTTAACATAATAAAATTCGAACTAAATGTAACTGATCAAACCATAGAACGGAATCTGCAAGAAAATTAATACGTTTTGAATTTCATAACCCCTGTTACTTAACTCATCGAATTACTATTTTTTCGCAGAAAACATGAAAAAGTACTCACGTAATCTTCTGTTCGATAAGCTGCATAGAGGTACTGTGCTAGTATGCATTGGCCTCACGTTGTACGGGTCCGCTCTACTCGGGGAGCACTTCTATAAGTACTATAGGTATGTGAAACCTCAAATTGAAGCAAGTAAACGAGCTGCCGAACGAGAACTGCTATCTGAAGGCTCATCAGACAAAATTTTAATGGAATAATGGGTATCTACAAAGTTAAAATTATTTTAGTTTATTATGTAGATAACTTGTTTGTAACAACGGGACATTTCCACATACCTATCTATCTAGAAGACTATCAGTGAAGGTACACACTGTTTTATATTACCCCTTGAGCCATCAAAAATATATGACAATAACTCACTGCAATGATAGTAGGTTGTGTGAAGATTTCTGTTTTTAATATATTACTCAGGATTGTTCATGAAGTGAATTATAGATATCCATCATTAATTCTTACTGTAGCTTTCTGAAAGAAATTAGATATTAGTAACTAATGTATACCAAATAAATCAATATACATTAAACATAGGTATGTGAAACCTCAAATAGAAGCGGCTAAACAATCCGCAGAACAAGATCTCTTATCTGAAGGCTCATCAGACAACATTTCAAAGGATGAATAATTACATAACAGTCTATTTTTAAACTAATTTTTAAGATGTAAAAAAATTGTAAAACTTAGTTATATCTTAACAAAACAATAAATCAATAGGATATATTGGAGTTATTTTTGTTTATTTATACACCAAATCATTGATTGCACTTAAATGCTTACAAATTCAAATAGGTTATTTATACATTCCAATCTATATGCAGTATGATAAACAATACTTAGAATGTTTTGTGGATGAACCTAGTACAAGGTTGCAGGAATTTGATACCTACCATGTAAAGGGTGTACCATGGCAGATTTACGATTCGTAAATGAAACAAATAGATGTTAGATGGAAAAAATAATTATATATTGCATGCTGTGTATACATTCACAGAATCTCTTGACATTATTCCGAGCGACGCATTGCAATAGTGATTGCGGAATAGCATTCACTTCTTGCACCATATTTTCTTTTAATCCCGATATGTTTGTTGGGTTGCCATAGACTTTTCCCTTAAGGTACCCCAACAGAAAAAAGTAGATGGGGGTGAGATCCGACGATCTGGGAGGCCACACAATGTCACCATATCAACTAATCAGTTTTCTGGGGAACTGTTCACGGAGGAGGCTCATGGTGGCTCTCGCCGTGTGAGGTGTGGCGCCATCTTGCTGGAACCACGTGTGGGAACTGTACGATTGGTGCTCTCGAAGTCTCGGCAAAAAATATTCGTTAATCATGCGGCGGTAAGCATCACCATCAACAGTTACAGTTGCTCCACGGGAATTTTCAAAGAAAAACGGCCCAATTATTCCATTCGTGGATAAAGCGGCTCATACGGTGACTTTTAGGCTGTGCAGGGCTTGTTGGTGTTTTAATCGCGGGTTTTGTCCTCTTGGTGCCCAATACCTACAGTTTTGTTTGTTGACAAACCCATTAAAGTGGAAATGTGCTTCGTAACTGAACCAAATTGTGTTTACAGTTTGAAATCGTCTTAGCATGTTTTCACAGAACTTCTTACGCGCTATGAAGTATCTGGCTTAAGAGCCTGCACCAATTTAACCTTAAATGGGTGAAGTTTGGTATCTTTGTTTAAAATTCGCTGCAACGTCGTCTTCGGCGCTGCCGAATACGATGCTCTCTTGCGCACAGAATGGCGATTTTGCAGTACGCTGCCTTCAACACGTTGAATGTTTTCTTCGGTTCTTGACGTTCGACTAGGGCCTGACCATGGGTTGTTGATGGTTGAACCTGTTGCTCGGAACTTCTGCACCCACGTTCTAATTAAATTTACACTGGGTCCGTCACTTAAACGTCGAATATCAAAACGTGTACAAAATCGTTGCTTTTAAAGTACGCTTCTACTGCGAACGCGCGTTGCCCACTGGTCCACTGCGACATCGTGACTAAACAATCCGCACGAATGCCTCGTCGTACGCCGCCCCTCCCACGCTCCCTGGTTTTAAAATATTTAAAATCGTAATAATTTATTTATTGATTAATATTGTCACTACTTTCAAAAAAAGAACAGGCTGTGTATGTAAGTATCATATTAACATACACAGCATCAGTTTTAAATTGGAACAAAAACGCGCCAGCAATGCATATTGACTGCAATACACCAGATCTAAGGTCGGAAGCCAAATTAGCGATGGAAAAGCGGCTTCCAGCGAATTCAAAAGAAAAATACGCAAAAGTATAAGAAACCTTTTTCATATCCTTGTATTGTTCTGAGAAAAGCACTTCAACACTTCAACTTTTGTTTTATGGCTTATGTGGTTAGGGTTGCCACAATTAATCCAATGTCGTGTCGACAAGATTAAAAATATAAGGCGATGGAAAGGAGTTTACCGAGAGAAAAGCACTATAATAGCCTCGGCGGAAATGAGAACTGCATGTCTCGTGTCATTGAAGTTCTCGCCTGCGACTCGGCTTTCAAACTGATACTCGCGCTGCAATTGCCAATTTACAACCTCTGGAATAATGCATTATTATTGCAAGGCTGTCTAATTCCAGGCCTAGGCTGCGCAAGCAACTTATTTGATTGGCTCCCTAACACCGCACCACACAGTACTGCCATCTCACTATGGAATTCATATATGGAACAGTCATACTGTACGCCCACGCCTTCTGGTAATGGTCTTGACCTAAGCTTAGTTTTGATTTTTCAAAGTCAAAGTCAATAGGATTTAATTCATTGAAATGACAAGTATGATATAGAAACGTCAACTTAAAAAATATGTGAATTTAAATTTTAAAGTGAATTTACTCCAATTGCTCATTGCACAAACCATTTTCAGGACTCTTTTCGTTTGCTGGTTACTTCTACTAATAAGAACGCTGTAGGCTGGTCTTCATCCGCAATTACAGAATTTTCGTGGCAAGCATGCTGTTCAAAATTTGTTGGTCTCCAAACACAACATTTTCCCGGCTCGCCCCGCTCACCGGTTACCTACTTCTGACATTTAAAACAACTTGGGTGGCTGTAGATAAAACGACGTGCATGATTCCATGCGGACGAAGCGGTATAAAAGAAGAATAATGAAAAGTTTCATAAAATTAAATCTCCAAGTGCGCGAGTCACTGATTTTCCCAAACTTATTAAAACATAAAAACAAACGAACAATTCACCCGTAAAACTATTGGATGTTTCGCATTGCAAAAAAAATAATATTTCCTGCGGATTATATTACTTTCGCTACTATCGAAAGACGAGTTGGTTATAATAAATGGGTGAATAGGGGCTAGTCACGTGCAGGCCGGCCCATTTACGCTTCTTGTGAACATTGAAGGAAGTGCTGCAATTACCTGTGATGGATAGTTAGAGTTAGGTGTGGCGTAAGGGCTCGCCGTCCATATAACATTCTTATCTCCCTCCGAAGGGAAACTTTATGACATCTTTACGGCAATCGAAAAATATGGAAGACCTATTGGAGGATTCTTGACATTAAAAAGCGGCCCACGTACGCAAATCCGATTTGTGAACTAGGGGTATGAGTGCCTGCTAATCTATGGAGTACAGTCAGTGTCAAAAGTAATTTAACAATTTCGATTTTGGTAACACAAATATTTTGGGATTCTTACACTTAAAATGAGCTATTTTAATTCGTCAAGTTGTCGAGTTTTTCGGGCCGAGATGACGAAAGACTACATTTGAAGTTCCGCCAGATTGTTTACTTACAACACAGTTGTTTACCTACACAACTGTTTTGTTTTCTACAGAAAACAAATTTAAATTACGGTAAGAAAGAAACAAAGCAGTGTTCTGTTTTCTTAACAAATCTTTATAAGTAAGGCCCTAAAGTTACCATTTCCTAGGTGCGTTGGTTAAATCCAAAGGAAAAAAATAGGATCTGAAAACTCCAATTGTTATATACTTTTGTCGCTGACTTAATCCTTCCTGACAAATTTCAATTAGAGACTTGGGTTTTAAAATAATCATAGAGCAGGCCAATCAGTGGGAGAAATCGATTTTAAAATAAATGCGATCAAGATTTACATTCCCGAAATACAAACCTATGTGAATTGGACGCCTGAAAACGTTTTTTATCCTAGAGAATTTTACTACAGCTTTTAATGTCCGTTAAAATATTCTCCCTAGAGCAAAATGTTGCTCTTAAATTTAACAAACCCGAAGCGAGCGAAGATTAGCTTTTTTTGCGATTGAGTTTATAGGGAACTTGTAAAGTAATCACTTAGAGTTATAAAGGCTTCTGCCAATATGGCAGCCTCATCGCAGCTTACCTTTATCGTATCAAGTACCAAACCCCCAATTAGCTACCGAACTATCCACCTTTTCTTCCATTAAAACTTTCGCGATCAATGCTTAATCATAATGATTAGTTTTATATGTGTAGGCGTCGTAATATGAACAAAGATTTTTGTGAATCTGAAGGTAAAAATTAGGTATAGATGCGGCAACCTCATCATTTTCCATAGCATATATCTAACTACGGTAGCTCCATAGTCCGTTAGGATATTATAGGTGGTGGTTGTAATACAGCCGAAACCGTAGGGAAGACAAAAACGATGAAGACTAATAATCATAGTCAGGATCAGCGTTACTTGTCTACATTTACAATTCGATTTCCGTTATTTATTATACTAAAAGGTTCCTTTCAACCTGTATCCTATCCTGTGGTGGTCAAGTAAAGAAACCGTCAATCCGCGTGGGACTAGGCAATATCCGGCCGGCCGCCGGCACGCTGTTAGCCGCGTGTGTTTCTGATCCGTGAGACCATTGATTCCCCAAGTAAATAGTCAACTTTTCTTCGTAAATCACGTATGTGTATCTTCGGCCCGATTGTGTAACTTTTGGGATGGCTGAAATAAATTATTTTTACTTGCTACGTTAGGAGCTCGTATATGCTCGTATACGTTGTTGGTTGTTTGTTTTTCTGATACCACTACATGCGAAACGACGTATTCCATTTAAATAAATAAATAATGCTTTCAATGATTTTATATGTCTTCAAGGGTGGTTTTTTTGATAACATTCATCGCAGCTAATCATTAGAGCCCCTAGCGTTCAATAGACGATGGAAAGTGAAACTGCGTAACTGATTATCATCCAGTTTTTAGGGTTCCGTAGTTAACAAGGAGCTAAGAGTCAAGTGTCCCCCCCCCCCTAGTACCAAGTGCTAAACGATTGTTTTTGGATATGTAAAAAAAAATCATGGCAGTAGTACTTATATAATAACGAAGTTAAAAGGAAAACTATCATAGCTGAGTAGGCTTTACAAGTTGACAAGTAATAGTCGACCAACTTATAGAATGTACTTAGAGAAGTAAAAATTAAGACTTCGAACAAATTTCATTGAAAATTACTTAGATAGATATTCATAGATTTTTGTATTTGTTCCAAGAAAGGTTATTAGATAGGTTTTATCGCCACACCTTACAAGGGCCGCTGCAATACGTGATTTAAAACACATCGGGTGTTTTGAAATTTTATAAAAATTTACAGTGTTTCTTGAATCGATTCGGAGACTTTCGGTCCATTTTAAAAATGTTGTATCATCAAATGTTTTTTGTGCCTTGTTGTGAGTCTCACACTACTACGTACCTTTTTAGTAAAGTCCATTATTAGTTTATAATCAGCCTGTAGAAGTCCACTACTTGCTGGGTATAGGCCTCCCCTAAAGAGTGCCATGACAAAAGATTTGCACCTCTATCCATCTGTCGATGTAACCTTTAAAACGTCATACGTCAACCGGTTCGTTGCCATCATTCGAACACCTTGATTCCCCAGCGCAGTTATCGTTTCTGCGGGCTGGCTATTACCTACTTACGAATCGTAAGACTTACTAACTATTAACTTACGTAAAATCGTTATTTTATCGTAAGTTAATAGTTAAGTAGTACGTTTTAACTTAATAAAAATATAAAATTGGGTTATTTATTTTGTTCATAGAAAGTGAATTGCTGTAGGCAAATCCATCTAGATAATTTGGCCGCCCTACGATTTTCTGTTTGACGTAAATACAGAATAACTTGAAAAGAAATGTACTTTTGCAAATTGTGTATCGCGGTACGAGCTACGAGCCCCTGAGGGCTTCTTTCATTTGGGAGCATTTACTACACACATTTCTTATTTATTAAAACTGTCTTGCTTGCAAACCCTAAACCTTTGTCTATGTTTTTGCATAAGTAAATTAAGTTATATCTGGATTAGTGCGTGTCTTTATAAAAGCATTTAATTTAAATAACTCGAATTTAAATAAGAATTAGTACCTAAAAGAGAAAACGCGCATTTTCGCTTGTAGGTACTAATATAAAAAAAATAAAGTATAATTTTATTCATTTTACTAATTTTTAAAACTTATAAAACTGATTTGGAATTCTAGTGTATGCATTTAAGAGTTATCTTTCTATCTGTAAATTAAAGCCTCGTTCTATGACGCTCGTTGCGTGTTTCGATCGAAGCTTTAGATTTTAGTCTTTATATTTTGAACTCCCCAAAAGCAAGTTTATATTAAAAAGAGTTTTGTATTCGAAGTTATTTGGAGAACAGTATTAAAAAAAATCTGGTTCTTTTTCACACAGCATCATTTAGCCCAAACTAAGAAGAGCTTGTATTATGGGAACTGGATGACTGATAAACTTACTACTTATATACTTTTTTGTAAATACATACTTATTATACATAGAAAACACCCAGACAAACATTAGCTAATCGTACAAACATTTGTCCCGCAGCGGGAATCGAACCCGCAACCTTCTGCGTCTCAGGCGGGCCTTCGCCCACTGCGCCACAGAGGTCGTCTGACAATGTTTCGTCTCCTCGGTATTTCTTAACTCGAATTTACTGCAGTATCTTCAGAGTGGATTCGACATGCGAAAGGAAACGTTACACCAACATTGCAAATCCTAAGCCATCCGTGAAGTAAATTCCCTTCAGCGGTTTCGCCGAGCTACAATTGGTCTACAATTGCTCCGAACAGCTACGGACCGCTACGAAGTGCTACGCCAGCAAACAAGTCTGCTACGCCAATGCAATGTCAGCATTTTTGGTAAAGACAGAGCTTAGTGGCATGGTGACGTTTTTAGAATTATCTATGTAGATTACTTTGATTTCAGTTGAGTTTTCAGTCAGTGAAAGCCGTGTTGGCCTAGTGGACGATACCTCGACTTCTGATCCGGAGGTCGTGGGTTCGAACCCGGTCGTGCAAAAACGCGGGCATGTACCAAATATAATGTTTGGACGTGCCTCTGACTACCCCCTACTTGGTATCTTCAAAGATCTACTCACTGAGTATGTATGATGTCCACCATGGGGAAGACAGTCGTGAGCGTGTTCATTCAGTTGTACTAGCTCGAAACAACGCACCCTTAATTTTTTTCCGACGAACCAAAAATGCTTTAGCTCGCCTGTAGTCGTCGTGATAGAATCTTCTTGATCACGAGAGTGATATAGGATGCACAAAATGTCAAAATTTTAATACGGCGACTATATGCCGCCTTTAGCGATTTCCGATTTAAAAGATCAATCAAAACCTGATGGCTCAAAATATAAGTGCGGTGTCATTGGATTCGTCTTAGCCTAGAGAGGGACATAGGATATTATAATATGAAGTGTAATTTGTTATTAAATTTTATAAAATAATATTTTGATTATAGAACCATGCTTATGAAACTGCAGTCGGGTTCTTTGGTTTTAAACTGATTACTTGTTGTAGGTATTACTCTTCAAACTCGATTTATATTCGCGATTTTGAGACAATAAAAATAGAGTAATAGGAGAGCATTCATAAAAATTAAATCAGTACCTAACTAGAGTTCAGTACCTATTCAGTATTCGTTTTTCCAAAATTAACGAAATGGATGGTGTAGGTGCGGAATCATTGAGATACTCCTCTAGTTTAAGATGTAAAAATTACGTTATCAAGAAAGAAAGCGAATAAAAACCTTTAATTTAAAACAAAACCTGTCCAATAACTCCCTAATAATAAAAACTCTTATTAAATTCGACGTTCGTTTGTTTACGAAATTTGGTCCGAAATGAAAAAGAATGGTGGCAAAGTGGTGATACCCTCGGATTCCCGCCATAACTTCTGCGTCGATGGAGTCGGAAGATACTCGATGATAAAGTGCAGATTATAGCCCGAAATGCCCCCAATAAACTGCAAAGTTCAATTAGATCGCGCTCCGGTTAGGAAATTGAAGATTAAATTGTACGTTCGCGTTTAAAAGTTACTTTCATAAGGCTTCCAGTACCTATCCGTTTAAAAAGATTTTATATTTCAATTGCAACATTATAAAATGGTGTGGTTGGTAATCTATTCGAACGAGCTTTGTATTGCTATTCTGTTCATAAAAACTAGACTTCAGAGAACATTATCCTACCGTCTAAAATTATGCCGAATTTCCGCAGTTCTGAGCTACGATAACATCAGAGGACGCCTATTAAAGAGGTTGTATTGCAAAATCCACTTTCAGACAATGGCAATGGTACTAATCTATTGTATAATGGTCACGGGCCGGTTGAGCAGCACTCGGTCGGCACATGATTATGAATTCAACGGACCATTATTCACAATTGGCTTTCATACCGGTACTGACAGCTGGCCAGATAATTCGTTAAGTCCTAACTGCGACCGCTGCGTGCACCCGATAACACTTCAATGGGATTCCAAAATGTACAAGCTATCCGAGCAGTTTTGAGTTGCGCTGAATACTGCGGAACAAAGCCAATTCAAACGTGAAGGTCTATAAGATAAGTAGGCCTGTGATGTAGGTATGATTTGTTGGACAGATAATAGAAAAGTCATTCCTTGTTTTAACAGTAAAAAACGAAGATCTTTCCATGATTTTTAAGAGGTTTACTAACCTCTTCTAGTTATGAATTTCTGAACCATGAAAAACATTATATCTCTAGTTTCTCTCAAATTTATTTGACCGTCAGCTTGGTTCCAAAGTATAAATTGCAGCACAGCGCGAGCCGACGCCGTCACCCGTACTCGACTCGTTAGTGAATCCGGTTATCGCCGCTCAAAGTTTGTGTTTTCGCTTCTTGCCTGACGGATGTCCGGATCGGAATTTGCGTCCCATCACTAGGCGTGGTTTTCAGTCCCTGATTGCATATTTTCAGCGATCGACTGCACGAACCATGGCATAATAGTGTAAACCGCAAAAATGCTAATCAACAAGCAAAGGTGAATTATTGGCCTGCAAATTGAAAGTACATAGTTTAGCTATACAGTGTATTATTATACGGAAAAACGGAAAATTATTATATTATTATAATTATTTATGCCATCACTATCAATATCATATTTTCGCTTTCGTGTAAGGATGATCGTTTATTCGTGATTTGTTTGTTGGGAGGCCCTATAGGGGTTCATACCTAACAATGACGGATTTTGAAACTATGTGTTCCAATTAGTATTTTCATGGTGATTCATAGGTATAGATGTATTTTTTTTTAATTGAGTGTATCCTATTCCCAACCTAATTCTTCTGTAAGTAATTATTTACAAAAATACTCGATCACCGTCTTAAAACAAAGATGATGAGCAAGTAATAATCAAGGGATGAGATGAAGGGTGGCAATTACGAGTGATGGATTGTTGAACTTCCCCGGAACAGAAATAACCCGATACTTTAATATCGCCCTGTTTCTTTCTAACTGGTTCTTGGACTCTTGGTGATTTGTCACCAGGGATTTTTCGAATAAGAAAATTGAGATGATTTCTTAAAGGCTTAAGAAATAACAAAACAAATTGAAAAAAAGATTTACTAAAGCATCCAAAGAACGTACGTAGGTACGCTTCTATGTAAAGTGATATATGTGGTGGACAGTAGCTTTGGATTAGTTTGGGTGTGTTTGAAGGAAGTTTCTAAGCAAAGAGAACAGGACTAGAACTTGGCTCAAACCAAATTTAAATTGAAGTTTACCTGCGGCAGTTGCTAGTTTAGTTAGGTTTCTACTACTCATTAGAAAACCGAAAAGGAAGGTAGTAACTATTTAACAGGTTTAAAATTTTTAAAAAATATAAGTGCTTATGTAACTCTACTAAATTCATTACTTACCCATTTTACTAGTTCACTGACTTGGTATTTGGCCAAATTCCATTTTAATGTGGAGTCACTCGACGCGTCATCCATCTCTCGGCCGCGGGATACCTGCGTCGAATCAACCGTGTGTGATTAACACGCTTTCAATGGCGTTATAAAATGTTAATCGATTGCCGTGTAATGGAATGCAGTATACCCAATTTTAGATGGCTAGCAAACTGAATATTTTGAGTGTCATCTGGGGCAACTTTTTTTTGTAAAGAATAATTGAAAAACAGCTAATATAATTTACCTATATACCACGGACTGCCTTCCCATTGCGTGCTTTTTTATTCAAGTCTTAACTTGGTCTAAATAAAAAAAATATAAGCGCAAGATAGGCTAAAACAGCGGCGTATCGGCACTGACAAGCACCCGTTAATTCTTACTCTCGACGAGCTTCTTAACTGTTAAAAGAGTAAGGTAATTAAGTATGATGGATATTCGGAGTTTATCGGGGATGGCAGCAACGCGGCTCACTCACAACTTTCTTATCTTCTTCTGGACGACTTACAGTCTTTATGAAGGTGCCTTCGGTTGGATTTTTTGGGCCAATATCTATTTGTCTCTAGAGAAATTTTCATATCGGCATGAGTTTTTTTTGCCCGAACAAAGTTCCCGAGTCAACATATTTTATTAGATTAACTTAAAACCGGGTCCTACATTCTGGAGCAAATAATTTTGTCGATTAATATTTTGTGAGCATGAGTGAGTCAAAGGTAGTTACATAGGTAGATACCCAACCGCAACTCATTAAGCATGCACTTCACATCCTCGATTTGCGTTTTGGAGCGCAATGTAACGTTTCGACCACGTACTCTAAGTAGATAACCAGTGCTGCGAACATGATCCATTCTCGTTTAGAAAGCCTTTCAATGTGAGCGTATTTCATGTGCATACTGAAAGCTACCTATATTTACCGGAAAACACGCCTGGTTCGAGGAAAACTAAGCAGTTATACCTCATATAACACCCAACAGTCACGTACATAGTCATGACTTCCTCACTAGGATTCCCTGTGTCGTGGATATCTTGAACTACTAGTAACATGTTACTCCACACCAAGACCCGTGACAAATATTTGAAAATTACACTTTTACCTTCCTAATTTTGTCGAATTTTACCTTATGTACCGTCGAAAATCCTCTTGTTCTAAGCCTCTAGCAGTTACAAATTCCATGTATTTTTCATGACATTCCGAGAAAAGGGTAACGTTGGACGAAGCTATGTAGATTTCTAGTGCCTATTGCTTGAGGGCAACCCTTGTCATGGGAGATTTGTAAACGAAAAAGCCTCTAATTTGGGTTTGTGTTTTGACAAGTCATCTAAAGGTGCCCTGACTTTTAACAGGATAAGGACCTTTTCAGGTTTGGATAATGTAAGCTCTTTATTCTGTTTTCTGTTATCTTTTTCAATAGGTACTCAGAATTATTTTATTTGATGAAGCTTTTGAAAAGTAAAAGTTTTTACTTAGCTTCGTTTATCTGTGTGTTTAGTATATGTTAGTAAGTTCTTTGAATGAATATAGAGAGAGAGAGTCAAACATTGGGTTGTAAGCCAAACGCATCTGAAAGAAACGTGATTCTCATATCTTGATCAAGAACCACAACAAAGCATAAAAACAAATTGTACTCGTTTTTAACAAATCCGTCTTGACGAGGGTTTACTGTTTTCCTGTAAAAGTCGAAAAGAAACGTCTAAGGAACAAATCCTTGTAGATCGTATCCTAGATCGCTTTTTTTTCAATTAATTTAGAAACAAAACTAAACTGCGATACAAAGGAGTAGGTACAATAGAGTCAACAATAGATTGGGAAGCAAGACAGAAATGAAGCTCGACCCACCTTATCTTATTTTGTTTAACTAACCTTCGCTTTTAGCAAATGTTGTTTTTACAAAACGTGACCTACAGGATAGATTTTTGTTAAGAATACATTGTGCTACTTGCCTACTTATTTAGCCGCCCTACGTATTACGAAATTAGAACATTTCGCTTATTCTGTGAGTAAGTAATAATATTAGTAAGTAATATTACAGTCATATTAAAAGCTAATTATGCGACTTGTGTCTGAGAGCTTGACCCCGGCTAATATATATATTACAAATGAACATTGTTAGGTAGAAATAATTTAGAACTGTTTTCAGACACTTATTTAAGCTTTACATTATAATGTAAAATTGTACGGCAGGACTCAAGAGTTCGGCCGTAATTAGTAGGTAGGTACGACCGGGCCAGGACCACGACCCCACGTTATTGTGGCCGAAGTATTTGTTTCCAGGTACACCTGGGCTCACCCCTATACACACACACACCTACGTGATTTATCTTATTGTTTTCGAAGAAGCATAATTAATTAGTTAAATTAATTTTGAGTGTACTAATTTCGTACCACTTAAACTCGTATAGATTATTTATTCCTTTCATAGTGGTCCATCTACGCGTCTAAAAAATCTTATCTTAAATTGTAACTGGATTACGAAGCCTATTTTACCAAAAGCAAAAGTTTCGTAAGTTAAGCGTAAATTTTAATTTGAAATCGTCGTTCTCGAAATCAAAAGTCAAGGGATTATGAAATAAGATGAGAATAAAAACGTTTTTATTGGTTAGTCCAAAAACGTGTTTTATTTGATTGTAGAAATTCAAAATCAAAATACTATTCATAAATAGTTTCAGCTCTCATCAGAGTTTCAAATAATTTCATTGTGGGTGTTCCGTACTATTTATATTTATACACACTACCACAGTAATTTTGAATTGAATGTTATGTACGTTCTGTTTTATTCACTAACAAAGTCGACTAGGTATCTTGGTACTTCAATCCGCCTTATTACGTTCTGCATCCCTGCTTCAGAAGACACAGGTCAGTTCAGAAATGTTATTTTTCCTCGTTCAAATAAAAAAATGAGTATCTTCAGTCATTGAGCTAGCCTACCTTAGCATCAAGATTTTGTGTTAGAGATCTTAATGGTTGGATAGTTAGGTAACCTGGTCAATAAGTAAAAGGATTCGTGCCTTATTTCCAAGTTAATACAAAAACAATAGTTTTTTGTAAGATCGAGTAGATACTCAATTTATTTTACCGTCATGAGTTTTATGCTGGAGATATTGTATTCCAACCAGTGTTTTACCTTTAATATTGGGTCTGTATAAATGTGCAGGTGCGTCTGTGGCACAGACCGCAGTCAGCTTTGCTCGCCGCAAACCGATTACGGTTGCAATTCTATCCATGGTTTTCTCTCATTGCCTTTTAAGCGAGAAAAATAATATGTTTGCAGAAATTCATTACAAAGCGAAGGCAGTAAAAAAGTTTACAAAGAACAAAATCGATAATAAAAGAAAAACTCAGAATGCAATGGAAATTAACTATCTTGTGAAACTACTACGCTTGCCATATATTTCCATTGAACAATCTCTATCCGAGAAGGTACTCAATTAGCTCTTAACAAGATAATCGGCATAATTAATTCCTTTGAAATACAATCGGTGTGCTTCTGGGTTGTGTTTGCTCTACAGTGCTAAAATATAGGACAGAAACTCTGAAAAAGTTAGTGAAAAGTTTTGTAAAAGGTAATAAAACACCTTTGAAACATAAGACAGCGCCATTTGAGTAAGTATTTGGAACCAAAAAAGAAGTCTTGGTTAACGCTTTTCACGAGTGTATTTAATAATATTTGGGCAGTTCAGTTACAATTATTAAAGTTTTCTCGCGTTAAATATTATATTATTAACTATAGAACGGGAAAAATATTATCTATTGACAATCTTAAGACAGATATAATTAAAGCTTTATAATTTAACTAAAAACTTGAAACGCCATAAATATATAGTCTCGAGAACGCGCATTACTAAATATTGTAGAATTTAATAAATAAAAGAACAAGGACCAGACTACGTTTGTACGAAGCTAAGCTACAGAAACAATGGACACCAAACCAGTCCGTCAAACTACTAGAACAGGTGCGCGTTAATTCACGGTCGGCAAATACACGTAGCTAGGTAGGTACGTAAAACTTTAAAACAATACCAACTCCCGCTTTCAAACGAAATCCGGGCGTATTGTTTGACCTCTTACCCACGAACAGGGATCATGGTTTTCCTTTTATAGACCGTTAAAAACTACGGTACCTACTTTTGAAGCGTAACTGAAATAAATGACCACGAATAAAAGCGGTGACTGCTCCGCTACGGGATGAGCGAATTACTGCGCTCGTTTTAGATAGGTAATATTATTCAAACAACTAAATCCTACACTATTAAACTACTGAGGATTACTATTAATCACGTCAAGATGTTTACCCTCATCTCGCGTCAGTTCAACGGGAATTATCTAGTCGAGATAAATAGGAGCGTCGCTTGCTCGTGCTATTCAGTATTCACTCCCACTCGGCGGCGTTTGAAAATCTCCCGGCTCACTGCGAGGCTACTTACAGCACACTGACTAATCTTGTTTATAAATGAATCAATTTACAAACGATCGATACAAATCACGCCGATTGGCGGCTAAACAACCTCTTCATCTCCATCTCCGTTAATCGAAACATTGGCAACTGCGCAAGCCTATAAAGTTATAACATGCAAATTTTTAACAAAAGTGAAAGAAAGTTAAATCACCTAGAGTATAAAAATACCATATTTTTTTTAAGACCGTTCCATACTTTACGCGTTTATTTGAGATAGGATTTGGAGTTTTTTCCAGGTTCAATATTAGGTAAGTTTGCGGGAAAGCGTATTAACATGTAACTCGACTTCACTTGAGTGCGCATGTGAATCACGATTCCAGGTTCAGAACAGCAATCGACTTTAAAATATTTCTAACAATAAGAATTTAAAACAACGAGAAAATTGTAAATTATTTTCCTGCGAAATGTGCAGTTTTTCCCACCTCAGCCAGATATTGCTGATTCAAGCTGTTCCTGACATGTATTGTGTTGTGGCAAACTCTGTAAATTGCTTTTCGTGACGATAAATATTTGGCCTGTAACCAATTAATTGTGGCTTTATTTTCATCCGAGAAATGCCGATCGGAATGTATTGTGCGGACTATGTTTGGAACTGGAATAGGTGGCTAAAAAAGATACACCCACGCAACACTAACAAGACTTAAGCTATATAAGAAGAAAAAAAAAACGTTTGTGGGTATTAATATTAAACTTAATAGTTAGTTTTTAGATAAGTAGGTACTATTTTTTTCTTGGTAACTCTAAAATCTTTTGCTTTAAATTGGTCCCAAAGTCACGGAGGAACTCTCGGCGCAAGGTGTGCGATAGGATCGTACAATAGGTACATGACGTTTCTGCCCAAGTCTTCCTTGTAAAAGCCGGACACGGCCGGGGTATGGTATTTAAAAAAAAATAAAGATTTCTTTCACAGGGTTGCATTGAAAATTATACTCCAAAATTAATCTGTGTGATATGTGTTTAAAGTTTGTAAAAACATTGGTATCCTACGCGAGGAGCTCTTCTACGGGAATACAAACAAAAGATACATTTGATATCTACTTGACTAAATATATATCAAATGTATATTTTGCCACCCCGTGGCAGTGCCAGCCATACCTAATACCTATTGAAGTGCAAATTCAAAATTGTTTATGAAACATTTTATAATATAACTGTTCAAACTCGCCATTTCTTGTTCGCGGACCGAATTGCACTGCTACGATGAATTTTAATAAGACCTTTTATGATTTTGTATTCATACTGAATAACTCTCCGTGGTTAAGAATTGATTTATGCTATTACACTTATACTCGTTTATAAATGGGTCCTTCTTTTCAAATAAGAAAGTTATGAGTTTCGTCGACGAATTTTAAGAGGCACTCTAAGCACCGTACCTGTGTTTGTTTTAAATTATTTTGAAAAAGTATACATACTTATTTTTTTTAAATGCCAATGTTCCTACTTATGTAAGTACTTTCATCCTGTGTTCTTTCGCTGTGATGTTTGTTGCTACTAATCTCTGAATTGGATGATATTTGGAGCAGGTACAAGTTCCATGTGTTATTTTTAATCCAGATAAGACGCTGGTGAAGTCGTGGGCAGAGACCAAAAACTATATAAAAGTAGGTACCTACACTTTATGTCCGTCTTACCTACCTATAAATATATACCTATGGCCTTACTAAAGGTATGTTCAAATTGAGCTTTATGAGCCCAATCGACTCAAGGTAAGTTAAAGGCGTACTAAACAACCGTTAGTAAGTAAATATAGAGTTAAAGTAGAATTTTGCAACTTCAACAAGGCGTTGTTCATTTAAAGAGTTGAGCAACTGGCTTCGCTGAAGTTGCTCTGCATTCTGGGCAAAGCGACCGACGTCAAGACGTAACGTTTAACTTCGAATGCTTCTATAATTAATGTTTATTTTCTGAAAAATTCTCTGTTATAGCATTATGGGTATTGAGGAAATATATTTCAAGGTGGAGTTGTGTTGTTAAGTTTCTTAAGTGCGCTTATAATCTATTTAGCTAGGATCATAAAACCTTAATATACTGTTTGGTTATGGTCAATTTAAATAGTACCTATACTTATACTTAAAAGTTAACTGCTCTACAAATATCTACATTTTTAATTCGAGTTCCGATTTTTAATCGATATGTTTTTTTGGTTAAAATTATACAGGTTTCTATGGAAACTTCTTTATAGTGTTAAAATCAGAGTTATCATTAGAGTATTCAGGGTTTAAGAAGATGGATCTGCAGTAAGGTGCGTGGGGCATTTCTGTTTCAGTTTTTCTTATAAGTAAGTAGGCAATAGTAGGCAAAAGTAGGCCTAGTAACAAATATTTGTTGGTTTCGTTTATTAAATATCCCATATTCGTGCATAATTTATTGTTTTTTTCACTGCGGACCCACGATACCCTTGGCGATACCCCTGATGGTATCGTTGGTCTTTTAAAATCAAACGATACCCCTGTTGAAATGACCGTAGTGTTGCGGTGTGGAATGCGGAAATGCATTTATCTCTTGTATGTGTAAATAACTAATGTATTTATAACTATAACGCATAATTATTCTCCGAACAGGCATACTGCGCAATACAAACTCTTTAGTGATATCGTAATAAATTTATCACAAAGCTTTTTAAAAAAAAAAAAAACATTTTAATTGTTTTTTTTAAACATTATTAATTGTTTGACAATTTATGATGAAATGTCAACTCTAAATATTGAATTTGCACAATTGAATTGTTGAAAATTACCACAATGAACAACAGTGAAATTAAATTTATCAAAATAAATGGTGGTACTGCCCTTCTTTACGGCAAATATAGATATCATCGCCATAAAACATATACAGACGGCTCTCTCTTATGGCGGTGTTCTTCGTATAAGAAAAAAAAAATGTTGTGGAAATGTTACAATTGGAAAGGTAGGTAGTTTTTTGGTTCTGAATTCACTTTTTCTTGTTGTTGAACGTTAACGTTTACCTAACGTTTACCGGACAGCGTAGCGTAGCCCAATTGATGTTATTTTAATTTAACTTATTTTATTTCATTATAGGATATGAAATTTATTAAAAGTAATGTTTTATGGCGATGATATCTATATTTGCCGTAAAGAAGGGCAGTACCACCATTATTTTGATAAATTTAATTTCACTGTCGTTCATTGTGGTAATTTTCAACAATTCAATTGTGCAAATTCAATATTTAGAGATGACATTTCATCATAAATTGTCAAACAATTAATAATGTTTAAAAAAAAAACAATTAAAAATGTTTTTTTTATTTTTAAAAAGAGCGTTGTGATAAATTTATTACGATATCACTAAAGAGTTTGTATTGCGCAGTATGCCTGTTCGGAGAATAATTTTGCGTTATAGTTATAAATACATTAGTTATTTACACATACAAGAGATAAATGCATTTCCGCATTCCACACCGCAACACTACGGTCATTTCAACAGGGGTATCGTTTGATTTTAAAAGACCAACGATACCATCAGGGGTATCGCCAAGGGTATCGTGGGTCCGCAGTGGTTTTTTTTTATGAACATGTTTCATGTACCTACATTTTAATGTTTTTATAATCCGTATATTTTTGAATGTAATAAAAATTATAATGATATTAGTAAACCTGTTTTTCCCTATTACCCTATTAGGTTGTGATTTAGATGAGGCACAAGGATCGAGTTTTAATTTTTGTAGAGTAATTTTGTTGTTGCTGCATTCCACACTGGAAAAAATAAGAAAAAAACAACGCTTTTTTTATTTTCCTGTAAAAGCCTTCTTGACGAGGGTCGCTCGGTGTTATTCAGCATCGAAATGAAATGAGGGATAAAAACTAAATTAAATGCTAATTGCGAGATTCAACAGGGGCCGGGAGGGATTCGATCGCGTCGTTCAGTTACGATATTGAGCAATAAGGTGTAATGATGCGCGGGAAAAATCCAATTATTCTGAACCAATTTATAAGCAACCTATCATATTCGGACTGCTCTTGGCTTGGTAATTTAAGCAAAGGTTTCCATTGTCACAGAATTCCTACATTATAGTCAGATTTGCATTATCGTTCATTTTTGAAAGGTACGTAGGTAATGCTAGTCATATTTTATTTAGGCACAAATAGGAATATCGCCGCCGACCAAATAAGAAGCTACTTTTCCATTCGCGTAATAGCGGGTAGATGAGAGGAGTTTTTTCTCTTTTATTGGGTCGTTAGGATATAATTTCATCTCGTGTTTATGATGCTATAAAAAGTTTCCAGCGCTGATACAACCACTGTCAATTACTCGCTGTATCCCCGGAGATATCGAGGTTTTGAATACATTTCTGTATTACGTTAGGATATTATTACGACTTACCCGTAATTTACTATTCTCCTGCTGACATTTCGTTGACTGTTTCGAGATCCTTCCTCATGAACTTTTAATAAATCTATAAAAAATACCAAACCACGATAATTTCAATTCTGTGATTTCTATAATAGTTTATTTGCAGATTATAGTGTAATGTGTCTGTAAATTAAAGTGAACATCTCAATCTGATGAACATGAAACCCATCAGGATCATATATTTTTTATGAAATCCTTCATTCCCCTTCTTTTTAAAAAAACTCCCTCGAAAATGTTTATTTGGGTTATCTCCACATATTTTAAATTTCATGAAGATCGGATATACATAATAACGCCGATTCGTCCAACCGGACCTGGTCTTGCTCGCTCGGTCAATAATAATTATTAGAGGGAAACTGTGGTAATTTTTAAGTGAACATAATTATTATGATTTAATGCTTAGACGACCTCTGTGGCGCAGGGGGCGAAGGCCCGCCTGAAACGCAGAAGGTTGCGGGTTCGATTCCCGCCGCGGGACAAATGTTTGAATCTGCAAATACTTGTCTCGGGACCTGTGTGTTTTCTATGTATAATATGTATGTATTTACAAAAAAAAGTATATAAGAAGTATATCAGTCATGTAATTCCCATAACACAAGCTTTGCTTACTTTGGGGCTAGATGATGCTGTGTGAAAAATGTCCAGCATTTTTTATTTATTATTATTAATATTATGCCTGTAACGAGATAACGCTAGTCAAGGAATACCGATTATGGTGGTTGAACCTTATTAAACTCACCTATCATGTGAGTTTCAGGTATCCAGAGTATACAGCGTTTGTACATATTTAGTTTGAAAAAGTGCATCAGGACTTAAATGTAGGTATAAAATAGTTATGCGGGTTTTAATAGCACATCGATAGGGTAGGTATAAATACATTTTAGATACATCAATTACGCGTTGCTTCGCTCAACTATCGTTTTGTGAAATAGAGGTTTTAATAAGGGTCTCTTTCATGGTATTTGGTTCTGTTAATGTGTACTACTGAAATAAAGTTTATTTTTTATTATAACCTATTTTCAATGTAGCTGACTACAAGTTATATCTGGTTTAATATTAAAGACCGTAAGAAATATAACGTCCGCAACATTTGAAAACTTGGAACTTGGCCCACTTGAAAAAAAAATATGTTTGTTTGCACCTACATCGTCATTGTTTCCCCTAATATTTTTTATATCACATTGTAATTATAATCTTTATACCTTACCTACCTTTTAGCAGAAATCTAATTACAGTTCAGTTTGATGCATGATGTAAGGGGGTGTAATGACAAGGCACATGAGCCCGTCTGGGTAACAATCACCTATAACCGATGCATGATTGATGGTCCGCTAACACGAATTCTCATTACATACTCGTAAGCTTAGGTTACAATTTATTTTTATTAATAGTGTCATGGTTTTATCGTAAGGTTAGGACTATTGGCATAAGCCAATAATACACACACAGACGGACATGGTTTCACCATGCTTTATAGTATATTGCTTATAGTTTCACCATGTCCGTCTGTGTGACACATATCTAGAGTTTAAAACGAATTTTGTCACAATTTAATAAAATACAGGCGTGTTCTAAAAACGCTAAATTAGCAAAAACTTAAAGTGGAAGATAATATAATTATAAGTTTAACGGGTCTTTATCGCGTTTACCTTTTTCCGTGACCACGGCTGTTGTAATACAGTCGAAACGTCGGGAATATAATAAAAAAGGTAAACGCGATAAAGACACGTTAAACTTATAATTATGTTATCTAATCGCGAAAGTTTGAAAAGTACTATGGAAGATAATAGTTATTTATCAGCGTAACTAATGAGGTTCGTGATTAGATAACATAATTATAAGTTTAACGTGTCTTTATCGCGTTTACCTTTTTTATTATATACCATACATAATGATGTATGGTATCATTGAAGAGGTATTTAAAAATGAAGTCATATGGTAACTTATACGCATATAAAGATATAACGCATGAAACTCAGGACTCCTTATTGTGTCTCGAAACATAACGTTTTGTTTGTTTAATCATCATCAGATATTAGTCGAAGAACGGTGGTAGTCAACCGTATTTTAAATTTTCAAATATGATCTCTAGCCAACCACTTTAGTTTCAGTTCCGTTAATTCATTCCATTACTCGTAATTTTATTGGCCTTTTTGGAAGATGTAGAAATATGTGTTGAAAGATCAATCCTTTACATATTAATAAAAAATCCAAACAACGCCCGCGGCCACGCTGTAGGCGTCTAGGTGCCTAGGCGACAAGGCAGCCAGACCAGCGGCTTGCTGGACTAGCTGGGCAGCTTACTACATTGCATGGTAGCTGCATAGACGAGTTTTTAAGTGAGGCGCTTGAGGCGCGTCTTTCGAGAGAAGCGTAAGTTCGAAGCTCCAAGCACGCCGCCGGTCGCGTCCATTTACATAATTGTTTGGAGTTGGTTTTCTCAATACGAAGCCACGAGACGCGAGACGCGAATCTCAGCCGCGTTCCGGCCGCGGCCCAACACAAAGCGGTGCCATAAAATAGATCGAGCTATAGTTGAACCGCATTGAGCAAATTGAAATCGGTAACAAGCTATCGAGAATCGGAATCGGCAATGGCGTTGCTATTTTAAGATCATTTTCCGCAAAACCTGCTGATCGAAATAGGAATCTATGTGTTACCAATTTCCTCTAAATTGCTCCATCCAGCTTACTTTGACAACATGTCGCGTGCACGGCTTTCGTGCCGCGATAGATTGAAGTATTTGTAATTGCTTATTTGTGATACCTATACAAACTTGCTAAGAGTTATTTTTGCTTGTAGCGTTGCTTGACTTCGCGACATTTCGCTGAGGACTAACGTGCTTCGGAGGGCGTGTCAAGATGTCGGTCTTGGCTATGCCATATCGGACCCCTTCAGGCGGCCTAAAAGCTCTGCCACCTGAGTTTTCTACTTGCTCATTATAAACTTAGCTAATTACTCAGTTCAGTAGGTATACCTTTTAAATACGAAATACCTACCTGAGCAAGTACATTAGATGGTAAAAAAAGAGAAACAAGTTTATGAATAGAAAGTCAAAAATAGAAAGGAAGTTATCTAACAGTGGTATTTTTCTGACACTTCAATCATGTATCAGATATATGTCTACCTACACCACTTTCTTTTTATCCGTGACGTTGTCTTTTAAGAAGTCGTTGTGTTTAGGGTATGAGTGTGTGTTTGTATCTACTCGTATAATGCGGTTTTACCAATCATGACTTATGACTTTTATGACTTTTGGAAATGTTTTAAGATTAAATGGTTTCATAGCCACATTATTTTTGTATAAATTAAATTGTTTTACTTCAGATTTTATGAATGCTTTAAATCAAGTCGAAGTAAGGTTTTTTCGATTGAGGATTCACCTCAATTCATTTATAAGTTACTTAAGAAAAAAAAAGTTATTTCAAATCTGCCAAATCTTATCGCAGTCGTCATAAAGGTCACGTCTATGCTTAAAAATATCGAGTAATCGAGATTTCAGAATCGAATGGAAACGGAATCTCGAAATATTAACGAAATCTCGGGGATGCCGTTAGGTAAAACAGAGGTTGGTCGGTTCGTATAAATTAATTTCACTCTGACCCGTGTATTAATATTCAGAGCACTCGCAAAGTTCGCTTTTAACAGCGAATGGTAATTCTCCAATTTATTAATTTAACTGGCGTTTCTCCTAAAACCTGATAGACAGTCATTATCAGACACTGCCAAGGAGAATTCAATTGTTATCATGTGCCACCTTTTCTATCGATGGAAGGTATGTACTAAAATAATAGGTAGGTAATCAATCATCTAATATTTGATAAAGTCTGTAAAATAGGAGAAGAGTTACAAGATTTCAGGTCATTAAAGATACATGCACACAATGAATAACTACATACATATTTTTTGTCCTAATATTGGTAAAGCAGGATAGTACAATGACAGAATTGTTTAAACTCCTAAAATATATCGTCATAATATTTAAAGTTACTATTTTTTTATGATAGAAGGGGTCAATACACAATACTCCCTAATGCGGGACGCCAGTGCCCACTTAGAATTAACATTGGAATTAGTTTATCATATCGCCACGAGTCTTCTCTTATTATTTACACGGACTCGAGTTATATTTTTTGTAGGTACTCGTATCTACAAATTACATCGTGACGGTTTACCCTATTTTTTTCTTGTTTCGATGCCGCCAATGCGAGGAATCGGAAAATATATCAAGTTGTGGCTTCGCTTTCCTGCCAAGCAAATCAATGTGGCTTGAAAAGCAACCAATTTATTTTAAAACGATTTTTTTTGAATGACGTTTTTCTTAGGTGAGTGCTCAATACGTATAAGTTTTGTAGATAATTTTGTTAGAAACAGCGTAGGTTCATTGTGTAAGTCTACCTACTTACTAAAATTAATAAGCAAATTACATCTGACACTCAACATTCTAGTAGGCATATTATGAACTTATCTATAACCAGACAAGTTTTTTTTGCGGATTGGCGAATATCACATACATTTTTGGTTCTAGAAAATGCCAATCTTCACGACTCGATTAAAATGGAAGGCCAGTTTCCAATGTCTTACCACGACGTGTTAAAAATGTTACAACATGCATATTTTTTATCAAAAGTGTTTTCTCTTACCAAGTTGGTGGAATAGGTATACTAAGTGGTCACAACATTCTACGGGATATAATTTACTCCAGCTCATTGTTTGACACAAGCTTTGTCGGAATGTTACAAGGGATTATGTATGTCTTTATGTAGTGGGTACAACATACCGACAATGGACATGTTGAAGTAGGTATCTATTTAATCTGTAATGTGGTTGGTTACCACTGTTACTGAGACGTAGATTACTGTGATTACACGAATTGTTTTAGATGTCATACCTACCTACATCTAAGCCACGTTTATATATCCCTCTGTGGCGCAGTGGGCGAAGGCCCGCCTGAGACGCAGAAGGTTGCGGGTTCGATTCCCGCCGCTGGACAAATGTTTGCATATGCAAATATTTGTCTCGGGATCTGAATGTTTTCATTGTATAATAATATGTATGTATTTACAAAATACGTATTAAGTAGTATATCAGTCATGTAGTTCCCATAACACAAGCTCTGCTTACTTTGGGGCTAGATGATGCTGTGTGAAAAATGTTCAGCATTATTTATTTATATCTAACTAGCTTCTGCCCACGGCTTCGCCCGCGTGGTAGCCTATTTATTATTCTGATGTATAAGCTATATTACTGTAAAGTTTCATCAAAATCCGTTCAGTAGTTTTTGCGTGAAAGAGTAACAAATATCCATCCTTACAAACTTTCGCGTTTATAATAGTAGTAGGATATAGAATATAGAATATAGAATATATATAGTCGGATATATATATATAAGGTTGATTGTACCTATGGATCGTTTAATAATTTAAGTATTGTCGCTCAAATCCTACACTGTGATTGGAAAAGCTCCAGGATTTCCTTCTCCTCAACCCACTTCAGTTTCAAAAATAACACTTAAAAATTCTGTCACGAAATATCGGAAACCTTTCTTGCTAACGGGGCCGGGAGAGTTTTGCAAAAAATAGTGTAGGTCTGAAAAACAGTGCCCATTTACGGAGCAGCAGGTGTCCTTTGCAATCCCATCGTCAGCGGATTAGTCCATTGTACGGAGATAAATCTCCATCTAAGAGGGGCACTGCTTACCTCGTTCTTTTAGCTCCATTCAGTCCTATCTCTAATTATAATCAGAAAACAATTGCTCGCTATGCTAAGTGTAATAATAAAAGAAAAAGTGAGGAAAACGGATTTTTATTTTACAATTTGAGAACTTTCTAAGGACTTTGCAGATACCGCGTAACATGCTTGACAGGGCGCTAAATCAATAGTCAGATCACCTGACTCTACAATGAATTGCTAGACAATACTCGCTTGCCGAGTGTACTTGTTTGCGTCAGTTCTTATGTATCATAATTAAGTAAGTGTCAGCAGATGTCGTTTGTAAATCTTGTTTATCCGACAGGACGCAGCTGTGGTCGTCTCTAATCCTATGCGTATATAAGACGCGTCGAGGACTTGTTCGCATTGTCTCTAAGGCAAATGTGAATAATGGACAGTGGACGGTGGGGGAAGTTTTTTCTTGGTGATAATGACATTTTATTTTTCCCGTTGTCCCCCGATTCACATTATTGTCATCTAGTTTGAAATCAATATGGCGAACACGAATTTTATGTGTAAACATTCGTTAATGTAAAATAATTATTAAGGTGAAATCAAATAATAATATGTCATGTTATTAATATCATATATTAAATTGATCTAATAATGTAAATTAAAATGGATTTCTTCGCCCCTCGGGTATTATCGGGTTGGACAATTTCTAATCGTAAGTTTTAACATTTGACACTTGATTATGAGATTTTAGTAGGAGAGTTACACAAAATAGGTTTTTTTTATAACACCAAGGTGGCAAACAAGTATGGCCCACTCGTTGGTAACCGGTTATCGTAGCCTATGGACGCTTGCAATACAAGAGGCAAAACACGCACGTGTTTTGCCTACCCTTAAAAATCTGAGTATTCGTGGGAGGGAATTCCTCTGAAAGCGCACGATCGAAGAGACATTCTAATTACTGTTATTGTTAAAACTGAATGATTCTTAAACGTGAATGAGATAGATTGAAGGAGAAGGTCTCGTTACGTGAACGTACTCTGATTAAGTTGGAGACATTCTGGATAAAGGTTGGCCAAGTCAAGAGTACTCTAAACTGATGAGCTTTTATGAAGAATAAATGAAGCGAAAGGATGAGAATTAATATAGCGAAAAATGTATACCAGGATCGTACCAAATCCGGGTCTCTATCAAACCCTCTAGGAAACAGCCGTGATTTTAAGTATGTATGTATTATTACATTAAACGCATCAGGCTGACTATTTCTCATACAAACAGCTATACTTATAAATCATAAGTTTTGAATTATACAACAAGTCAACGAGGTATTGTGGTGATTTTCGCGTAAGTGGAAATTGTAGTGTGAACACGGCCTATTTTAACGAGCGTGCCTATAATTTTTCAGTTAAAGCGAAATCATTGTTTGTTTTGGAGGGGAAACATGAAGCCATTTCGAGGAAGCGCTCCCATTGATTTTTTCGCAGAAGGCATATACACGTGTAAAAGTTTACGATATGCTACAGAGATGAGCAGTAAATTTGTTCATTTCACACGTGCGAAACTTCATGACATTTTGATATCTCGCTGTAATCTAGGTTATATATCTACCAAATTCTCACCAAAACCGGCGTTGCTTCGGCGTCGTTATTAAAAATGAAGCAAATAAAAACACCAAGTACCTATTACATAGTGCTAAACTCATACTAGCTATCTGTATTTTCTTAAATACCATGATATATTTTATTCACCAAAACGAACGTTACTGAAATTCCATTTCAGATTTCATTTTCTTTTATTATCGGAGTCTTAGGAGCTTATTCAATGCGAGTTAAAGGGTAGAGTGTCCTTTCCTTGTAGCTTTAACACATCGATTACAAGTCGTAGTTGAATTACGAGCCTTTAAATCATACTTAATGGTGAATACGCATACTCTAGCCTGAAATTTATAGGTTGATAGTAGAATATATATCAAAAATTCACCGTTCTGTAATGGTCTCTATAACTTATAAAAACTATAACGCAGCTAAAGTATGATAAGTTACGAAATGAAGTGGTTAAACTGGGGGCCTTATTAAACCTCTATCTTACAAGCAATCTACAGTATCGGGAATAGAGAAGTTTACCTTGCTCTACTTGGTGTTAGTTATACCTATGAACAGCTTGAATGTCGTCGAGGTTTGATGCTTAACCTCTATCCTGAGGTTATTATCGATGAATACATAATACCTACGCCCTGTATCTCACATGACCTCGTACATAATGTAACAACCCCGATATTAAGTAAGCATCTCAAGATAGAAAACAGCAAGGAAATAGCAATTTTCCTGGGTAGTAATTCGTTTCTAGCACGCCATTTTTCCATTATCTAATATCAATATTGTTTCGTCTTCATCGCTCAGGAATGGAACTCTGAGACCACACTAATGATAGCATTGCATGATCTACACAAAAATAGTTTTCATAGTATCTTTGCAGCAAGAATAGTTCATGAAATGCGATACCGAAACGTCTATTTAATTCGTTTCGCTTTCTTATTATTTCATATACGAAGGACCTTCATATAACATTAGCTAGTTACCTACCTACATAGTTAGTAGGTAGGTAACTACTCCTACCTACAACTAACACGAAATGTTTTTAGTAAGTTTATCTGATACGATACATAATAACTACTTTACTAAAACTTTCTAAATTATCTACCTACCTAATTTTAAAGGAAATAGGTAAGACTGTTTTCTACCTGTAGTAATAATAACAGGTGGTTTAGTTTAAGTACCTACCAATAGTTCATAGTTATTATTCGTAAGTGATCTGTACAATCCTTTTTCTCTCCGAAATAAAAATAAAAGTAATTTTGAATTAAACAATAAACGAAATTCAGAATTGTTATTCCTGAGATTTCGAAGGTTTTTCAATTTTATCGTCGCATGTAGTCTAGACAGGCAAGTAGACATACGTATCAAAAAACGATTACTACCATCACAATATTATTTTATAAGTCACATTATGGTGTAATGTCTGAATTAATATACGTATTGTCGAATAATGTATGTCTACGTAATGTCTTACTCATAGCAGATATTCATCACATTGGCTTTACAGTAATAATACGTTGTTTAAGTGCCTCGAAAAGCGTATGTACTCGCATGTTCTCATAAGACTACGCGTAGCACGTAGCGTAGGGGGCGGCATGAATATCATGTAAGACCGCCGCCGCCGCGTACCAAGATTAATGTACGCCTAATGAATCAGCTCCCGTGACAAATCAGTATCTACTCCTAGTACATGTACAAATAAAGCGGTTAAGTACTAAAGTTAAAACTCAAATTGAAAATGATGGTATGCACTCGTAAGTACGAGGTAATTAAGGTAAGTACCTTGTTTTTTAATGACAATGATTTTTGATTTTTGACGCGACGCTAAAGGCCCCTAAAATGCTAAACGCATAAGAGATTGTTTGTTTGTTTAACTGTCTTACAATTTATCTGCGAAACGGCTTATCGGATTATAATGCGGTTATTTGCAATCGATTTGGATGTCTCCAAGGATGGTCCTTTGATCATGTTGTTCTTAGATCGAACTTATATAGACCGCGACACTGGGATCTATTTAGTTAAAATTTATTATGTTTGTTTATTTCATTGATTTTAAATAAAATTATAAGGTTAGCTATTTTACAAATTAATATATTACTCAGATAATTTACGCTGATCCACAAATATACTCGTAAAATTTATTGCAAGTTCAAAACTCAATTAAAAAAACTAGTGCTACATTAATGCAGCTCACGCAAAGCAAAAAATATTAAAATTATAACACTTTTCACTTAGCAACTTTCAACTAAATTAAAAACTACAAAATTCTTTAAGGTTTTAACGTGGAATCTTAAAAGTTTCTCATATGAAATAACATTGTTAAGTGAAGTTGTAAGTTCCTATCCCTGAGATAAGTAAATATGTAAAATAAATACCCATGCATTAAGAACATAAAAGTATGATGAGTATTATTAATTGCTTATAAAATAGGAAAAATAAGTAAAGTCACTATTTAGTACTTATACCGTAACTGTATTGTGTTTGGTAAATAATAAATGTCCTAAATAAATAAGTAACATAAAATAAAAATGTATGAAATACCTAAATGTCTAGGTATAACCCGAATAAATATATGAAATATAATAATTAAATATCTAACAGGAGTAAATACATGTCATAAAACAAATATTGCGGCAGCCGTGTATTTTGTTTTGTGTTTCAAATTCAGCAATATATATGTAACGTAGCGATGCTTAGACTAATAAGCAACCTATCAAAATATTGATCATAAAAAATAATTCAAAAAGGAATTAGATAGGTACCTTCTAATCTGGTGAAACCGGGTTAGCGCTTTTTAGTTTTTTAATTCGCTATTGTAGCTTTACGTTTATCTCTATCCCAATACGTGTTCCAGATAACATCCGTTTTCGTAATCAAGTCGTACCGCTGAACACGTAAAATCATATCGTATGCAAAGTGTACCGCACTTTCAATTTACATAATTTGAAAATTCTTTCCGCGTAGAACGCTATTCTCTCGGACTAAAAATATCAGACCGCATTCGTTGTAATCTTATCTCACATCGACCGCAAGGTAGAACACATCACAACTTTATTCAAGTTATAATTACGTAGCAATGTGTCAGATAGCAGTACTTCGGCAGATTGCTTGAGCTGCTTTTGACAGGCTATCAGGGACCAGCGTCTTAGTATATTACTTTGTACAGCTCGGAAGCAAGCAGCATTATCTATAGACAGAGTTGATCTAATATTAGCTGGGCGTCTTTCAATAACTTTTACTTATCGTTGTCAAGCACAAAAGTTGTCTGGAAGAGATCACTTTTAAGCGATATAACCGCCGATTGTTTCTTTACTTTTTATGTGTTATTGTTTCTTTTGTTTGTTTCAAGGTGTACAATAATGTATCTTCATTAATTCATTCATTAAAACATCATCCTTGTGATTTCAACGGTTAATATTACTTAGATTGACTGAAGTGGTAGGAGGTGAAGTTCTAGTGAGGAACTACGGCTTTTTTAACTTATTACTCACGACTATATTCTCCATCTTTGAGCATAACAAATAGGGGATAGTCTAGAGGTCCAAACATTTCATTTAGCATATGCCCGCGTTTTGCAAGTAGTTACGCTTCTACCAATTGGAACTTATACCTAAACCAACGAAACTCAATGAAAACCTTACATTCCGAATAATATTAAGTTATAAAAATTTAATAAGTAGGTAGTCGTTAGTTTCGAAGTGCGGATGAGTTTAATTTATGGCGCGAGTTAAGTCCGAATGATTTAATGGCAGTATTACGCTTTCAGATACGATTTAGTGTGAAAATGTATGAACACGAATTCAATTTTCTTCGCAAAAAATGTTCCCTGTTTTAATATGACACCAGTGTACCTATGTATCTTGCTTCACCAAAACCGGGCCATTATTCTTGTTAACTTTTTGTACCTACCTACCCCTTTTGTAAAATAATACAATTGTAGATGATATGAAAAAAAAAAACAAACATAAATAAAATTACTAACTATGATTGAAATATTTCTGTTGATGCTAAAATGTATAAATACATTTTCCACCACCATACATTTTATGAAAGATTAGGTTCTCTCATTTTTTCGAACGTTGATATGTTCTGTGGTTAGGACAAACCATAAATAGATGACCTCTCTTCCACATTTGTAACTCTTGGTCAAAATTACCAACTACACAAATACACACACAACATCGTGATCCGGATTCCTATCCAAAGGGGGGTTTAGACTTACCTATGCAGTTGGATTGTCAATTTCAGTGGGCTACTGTCCATCTCCCGGTTTTGTCCGTTGGAAACAGCTATCCTTGAGAGCTATTTCTACGCCCGAACCACTATACATACACACACACAAGTCTAAAGTCTAACTCTAGTTTATTCATCCACCGACTGACCTGCATTACGGCACGAACTGTGCGAGACATCTCCTGTGGGACCTAGTGACGGGACACGTCACAATGGGATTGGTAACGAGCACGAGTATTGATTGAATCTATTCTCCCGTGCATTGTCGTTTTAACATTTGTAATAATTTCTGCTTATTTAAAATATCAGCAGTCCCGACTAAGAGAAGATCTCCTCCATAACTATGCGCAATACTAATACGGCTTCACCCGCATAGTATCTGGATGAATTATTAATTTTAAATTATGAATTATGTTACTATTACCTAACAAACATCCAAACATTTCAACATCCAAACTTTGGATTTAAAGAGTGCTGCAATAGACGAAAATGTGGATTTAAATGTATGTATATAAATAGATTAGATAGCCATTATATCATTTGTTACCATTCACTAGTGCCCTTCATATCTTATTCAAAACATAGTACCTCTCGGTAAATCCTAGATATCCATTGATTTGATTGGAGCCCCTATAGACATTTATCAAGGTAGACGTTCTGCCTCCATGGACCAAACACGCATAAAGCTCACCAAAGGACTTACACCACGCCGCACAACGAAATGTGTGGCACACTTGATTAAAAAGAGTGTTGTTAAAATAGGTTAAACGCACCGCACCAAGTCTGCAGTAACTTATTCAAATAACAATAATTATGTATATCGATTGATATTCATTGAGCACGCCTCGTTTTTCGTTTCATGCCAATATATCCAGGCAGTTTTTATATCTACCTGTTTCATAAAACCGTTTGTTTTTATCGACCAATAATTTAATAGAAAGGTTTCGTGCATTCACATTTTCATCTGTATCTTTTATGTAGAGCCCGTTGTGAAGTCATTGATTGGTAAAAGAGAAGCAAATAGGCACATGCCGGTAGGTAGGATAGATAGATAACCCATACGATATTTTATTTTTAATATGAGGCTTTGTAATAGCGCCATCAAACGATAAAGAGTACTTAAACCTACGAAACACCTTTTCCCCTTCTAAACTTGTGAGAAATATGAACTTTGCGCCATGTTATTCTTTCATTTTCCGTATCAAAAAATATTAGTTTCTTATTCGGGTGAACTTTAGTTAGAGGTTTTGTTATGATCAGTAAGTATTTATTGTGTTTGATTGGCAATTTTGTTTTGATAGGTAGTTTTATTATAAACAGTTTTTAACGTTTTTTTTACTTAAATTATTAGACATAGAAATTACAGGACGTTTGTGTTTAGTAATGATTATGAAAATATGGCGAGTGAAATTTAATTTAACATACACGTACCTACATCAGTAAACACGCATCTCGCTTGTCTGTTCCTGGAATCTCAAAAAAAAAGCTGTGCTTTGTAACGAGAAGACCTTTGTATTTGTATGTAGGTATTCGCACCTATTGTATTATTTTATTTCACAAATATCGGGTTCTGCGAAATAAAGTCGGCAGAATTTTGTACTGTACTATTGTTCTGTTTGTAAATGCACGAGTGGTAGGTAAAATGTCGATTGCGATATATTCATTAAAATGTTGAGCCTGGTTTTAAAATCAGCTTGGTTCGTTTTAGTTTCGTGGAAATATTCACTATAGAAATAAATCAAAAACAGAACTTTAATTCAACTCAAATTTGGTCCAGTAGACAAAGTGTATTTACCTTGTTTGGTTTGTATGGTTAGTAGATATAATATTAAGCTATCCCTAGATGCGAATATGACAGTTTTATGTCTTGGAAATCGTTTTAGAATTCAATTTAAACTTGGTATAAGTAGTTTTATATTTTGCTCGAGGTACAGTGAATTCGATCGTTTTATACAAAGAGAATCGAAACGTTCGCACCTGGTGTCGACTGGCGTAACCTCACTGCTGCCCCGCGGCTCTGAGCTTGCGCGTCGGTTACCAACGACCGCCCGCCAAACACGTGTTTCAAAGGAAAGTTTTAAAAAAACTACACCACAGATTCCTCGTTTTCTTGTAATGGATGTTTCTTGCAGAGAATCTTTTTTTAAATGTACTAAGTTATTTAGAGTCTGTAGGATAGAAATTAAAAATTAAAGGTACTTAATAAACAACTAAATAATAACACTAAATAATAAACTTTATATTGTATAATAAGTAAATATGCAAGTAGATATATAACGTAAAACCGGCAGAGGCTTAGGACTGGAGTGCCGGATAAACGGCAAACGGATATCCGGTACAGGATTTAGCGCTTTCAAGTTTTTCTTGCAGGCGGCGTGGTATGAGACCAAGACGATTTCGAATTCATTTTTGATTCTGTCAAAAATTACATTAGTGAAGAAAAGATCGGCAGTTAGAAAATGATACTATCCGTTCAATCCGAATCACAAATAGATTTGGTATTAAATAAAAGATTTTTTATTTAAGTAAATGAACAGATAACTGCTTAATATCCGGTTGGTCTCCGGATAGTCTCATATGTAATGATAAAGATATATAATGCTATTATGAACGATATAAGAGGGATTAGGATATAAAGTGTTCTATGGTATTCTATGGTATGTAAGTGGGTTTGTAATTATGTGTGTAGCCGATGCCCGCGGTTTTACTCGCGTAGGGTAGGTAATATATAGGTGTATCAAAAATCATTGCATGCCTTGCACCCTTAAGGGCTTTTTTAATATCTTATACGTATTCGGTTCTTTTGTATTTTAAGTCTCCAAACTAAGTTTACAGCTAATCGCACCAAGCGTTAAACATTTAAACTTACAACGTTAAACTTAACCACCCCTTTGAGTAGTAGGGTAGTTTGAAAGAATACATGTATTTATCAGTACAATATTGTACTGAATAATATTTATGACGAGTTTCAAGCAAATTGGACCCCTCGTTAAAAAGTTCCCATTGAAACTTATGAGAACACCCTCTCATATCCCCTTCGAGGTGTAGTTTGAGGAAATAATTATATTAATGTTTCATAATTTCTATTGAAGAATATGTATTTATAGCAAAGTTTCAAGATTGTAAGTTCAAGGAATACGATTTTTCACACAAAGGTTTCCGCTCTTTCACCCCCTTAGGGATAGAATTTTCCAAAATCCTCTTAGTGCACCCTTACATCATAAAAGGAATATACCCTCGAAGTTTCATGCTTCTAGGACTTATGGCTTAGGCTGTGCGTTGATCGATCAGTTAGTATAATCATACGTTCGTGGCCTAAAATAACATAACGATACCGGTAGGCTAAATAATATAAGGGACATTTTGTATTTTTTTTATTTTAGCTATTTACCTATAATATATGTGAAGCTACTTACTTACTTTTAATTTCTATGCAGTAACTAGCTCTTTTAAATAAATAATAAATAATAATGCTAGCCATTTTTTCACTAGCCCCAAACTAAGCATAGCTTGTACTATGTGAACTACATAACTGATATAATACTTATATATATGTTTTAAATACATACATATTATTCATAGAAAATTGCAGATTATACAAACATTTGTCCCGAGGCTGGAATCGAACCCGCAACCTGCGTCCCAGCCGGGCCTTCGCTCGGGCCTTCGCTTCCACAGAGGTCGTTAAATGATGGCATATTGTAGATATAGACACTTCGAATCGTTTTATACCTACAACAAACGGTAGGAATCACAAAGTTGTTTATTGAAAGTTGTTGTTTTACGTTTTATCGCGTTTTAAATCTTATCAATAAAATGATTCCGGATCTATATATGTATCAGGAACATTGAGACTCAATTACCAGGTAAGTAGGTACGAACAGAAATGCATGGGCGAACTCTCGCAAAGTTAAATTTCAAAGCTAAATTTCCTTTGAACGGATCAAACGATTTGAATGTTTTGATCCCTACCTTAGTAGTATATTGGCTTAAATTAAATATAATAGTAATTACCGTTCCATGAAAACTTGCACTCCAATAATATATGAGCCCCATTCGAAGAAATACTCTAACTTCCACCGGCCAAGGTAACCAACAGTCGGCATTGAAATAAACAAAAGCATAAATAGACAGTAGAGTTGGCGAAACTCAAATCTCAAAGTCAATAAAATAATAATATAACACTATATACTTAATTGTATAGCAATACCGAACAAGATCTAAAATATAGGAGGATACTTTATTTTTAACTCCATCTCTG
Source organism: Perizoma affinitatum (assembly GCA_961405105.1). Taxonomy (NCBI): domain Eukaryota; kingdom Metazoa; phylum Arthropoda; class Insecta; order Lepidoptera; family Geometridae; genus Perizoma; species Perizoma affinitatum. Next base: position 7,601,364 of record OY560199.1, read on the forward strand.
CGTTCAAACGAACTTAATAAAATCGGATCCAATATGAATAGAGCTAGAGTTTTGCACAGATATTATATTATCTGTGGTAGCGGTGTAATAGAGGACGGTAGTGTACCAGATCGTGCCGTTCCGTTCCGCGAACACCTATTATGTTCTCATTAACGTGCTCGTACCCGCTTTACCCGCTCGTTAACAATGCCCTACTAGCAAATTGTGCCTTCAAAATGAATGTATACGATATGCCGACCTTTAACCAATTTTCATCACTTACTTAATTACGAACCCTGTGTTTGGGAAAGAGTTATCCGTAAATATTTTAGTGGTAAGGCTGTAAAAACAGCCACTGTAATATCGGCATGAGGTTTGAGGCCTACTAAGTCCCTACCTTTCCAACTTTCGCGATTAGATAATATAATTATAAGTCTAACGGGTATTTATAGCGTTTACCTTTATTATTCTTTTCCCGACGTTTCGACTGTATTGCAACAGACGTAGTGAATAATATTATAAGAGAATGGTTGAAGACGTACCCATATTTTAATCGTGAAGATGGCTATAGACTCTCTGCATCCTGGAATCCTGTGATAAACAGTTCGCGTTGCGATCCGATTGCGCAGTGCGGTGATACGGTTAGTGTAGTGTGCCGTAATGTGAACATGGCCTTTTCTGGTTCCGAAGATGAAATGAGGGTAGTTGCGGCTACTGTCTTTATTTCTCGACGATAGCTCCAATACAGACGAAACGTCGGGTAATAATACAAAAGTAAAACGCCATAAAGACCCCATAAGTCCCTATCTAGATGGTTAAAGCTAACCGTGATTGAAACAAGTAATCAGTTCAACAACAAATACCCGTCTGCAATCTTAATATCCCTTATAAAATTAATAAAAAATTACACTTAGTACTATTATATCCTATGTTACTCTCTAGGTTAACAATGACGCCGTATTTATAATTATCGATCAGGTTTCAATAAATTTTTACACATTTATTTATACAAATATGTACAAGTGGGTATATATATACAAAAATACAGATGAAACAGCTAACTACCTAAAGACCGTTGCAAACGATCTATAGATAGCTCAACTGATCCAGGCGGAAGCGTTCCCAAACTACTGGCCGCATTGCCACGCTGAATGGCAATGCTAATTCGTTGACCCAGATTAGATTTCTTGATATGTATTCTATGTTAGTCCCGTGATCAAGACGAATACAAAGACACCTAATTTTTAAATATCCATCAAGCCGTTTAGGCTGTAGCAAGAATTTAAAGAACAGACATACATACATACATACACTCGAGAAACATTACCCTTCTTTTGGGCAGTCGGGTAAAAACAGTATGGACTGTTTTTTCTATTGGCTACCTATCTTACCTACTTTAGTATTTTTAATAAAAGTTCAAATAAAATCCAAATTAATATAGATAAGTATATTACGAATAAGGGTAGGTACAAAAATAATACAGGTGTTAAGTTATTGCATTTAAAGATACACCCTAGACAGCTCCACATCATACAAATAGTGAATATTATAAATGAAATACAATAGAAAGTTGTGGGAATGATTCTGCATTCGTTAGACAGGCTTTACTTTTGTTTTACCTGTTTACTTGAAACCTGCAATATACATATATATATAATAACTATACAGCTATTTTCAGTTCAGGTTTAATTTAGGTAAGTATATTTTGTTTGCAGGTTACTATTTTGGAGAAGATTGCTTCGAATGTGGCTTCATTCGAGTATGAAAACGATATCGAAATCGGTTGCTAAAAAAATATTCCTTGGCATATTATTTCGCCAATTTCCTAGTAAAGTTGGATATTATTGTATTTTTTCTTACAATTTTATACTACGTAAGTATAGTAGAAACAAAATCATTATATTAGCTTAAAGTGGGTTTCCATTCTATCTATTTACTAATAATAAAACTGAAGAGCTAATTTGTTTTTTTTTTGTTTGAACGCGCTTATCTCTGGAACTAGTCGGATTTGAAAAAATCATTTTTGCCAATTAGCCTAACTCTTGAGGAAGGTTATAGGCTGTTTAACATCACGCTACGATCCTTAGAAGCCGAGCAAAAGAAGTAATAGCGCGGAAGTGATACGAGGTGGGTCAGGGGTCGAGGGCGGCCGTGACACAGCTAGTAATATATAAATGCTTCAGTTAATATATAAAACTGAATTTATCTCACTAGGTAATTAAGGTTTATCTGAGAGAATATTCCGCACTACACAGCACCTTATTTCAGCGCTAGATATACATTATTTGATTTGAAAATAAATGAAACATGAATTTATCATCAGCATACGTAAATATTCAATGACTTCTTCGTTAAAACCGTTTCCATATGTAGCAGATTCAGTATAAATTCATAGTTTTCAAATTGTGCAGGAGAGATATGGTACATTAATATAATGTTTATAAAACCGAATAGGTATACCTACTTACACTATATTGATCGATGGCGTTTTTGAACCCTGGAAATTATGGTGTTCTAAGTAGGCGAAAGGTCGAGACAGAACAAAACCAAATGATTCTTTCGAATTTTCTTTCCTTCCATAAAACCTTGTTTATTTGGACAATTAATTAAATTAATTTAATGGATGACAGTAAAGTTGCATGGAAACGACAAATATTGTGTGTGTCAAAATAGGTCTGCCAATGCCAATGCATACCTACCTTTTTCTTGTGTTTATGTGTCATTTTCGTTTGCCTCCCTGAAAACAAACGAAAAATATTAACATTAGGATGATGGTGCGCTGTTCATCACAACTTATGTGGCAGTATTCGTGCATGTGTGAACCGTTACATTAAGTATACGTTAGAAGTAATAGATAGTGCAATTTCCCCGTGGCTTCCACAATATTTGTGTTAGTTTCGACGTTGTTGTGGCGGAATTTGAAGCTTAAATATTATACGGGAACAATGTTAAATACAGTTATTATTCACGTTTAATTTTGGTATATTTCGGCAGTTAACTTTCACGGACTGATTCCCATGAAATTGAGTGGCGACCTTGCGACCCCGCGCACCTTCTTTCATTAATCAAACCAAACATTTTATCCCTATTACAGAACTTTTGAGAAATTATCTAAGTTAATTAGGCATTATAATGAAGATTCGTAATAGATCAACTAGTAAGCTATCTATGACACCTATAATACTTACCTTCCTTACAAGTATCGGTAAATAAATCAATAAATAATGCTGGATGTTTTCCACACAGCATTATCTAACCCCAAGCTAAGATGAGCTTGTATTATGGGAACTACATAACTGATATATTAATTATATACTTTTTTGTAAATACGTACATAGAAAACAGACCCGAGACAAATATTTATAGATCATACAAACAATTGTCCCGTGGCGGGAATCGAACCCGCAACCTTTGCGTCTGCCTACTGTGCCATAGAGGTAAATTCTGCTCTGGCATAGTAATAGCAATACAGGTACTATTGCAATGAGAATTTACATTTGTAATAGCCTGCGTGGTGTTTCGTTTGTGTGGTATAAAGCCCGAAGCGCCCGATAATTCTCCGGCTTTCTTCCTTTGAATCGGAACGCTGATTCAGCAATTGTAAAAATAACTGAACATCGTCATTCCTAATTGGTAGCAAGGTATATTTATTGGCGGCAAAACATATCGTTTATGAAATGAAATAGTATTATCAGCAAGTTATTTAGCTTATTGTCCGGAACTTGAAACTAGTGTTAACTCCTGTGAAACACTGTTAGAGTAAAAGTGAACGCGATGATGCTAAGAGATAGGACTTGATTTTAAAACCGTAGCTAGTGAAAACATAGAATAATTTGAAACCACGCTTATAACTATAACCCCATCTTGGAGATCCTCAGATCCATACTCAGTACGCAGATCTGTCAGGATACCAAGTAGGTGGATGCCCGAGACACGACTAAACATTGTATTTGTCACAGGTTCGTTATTTACATAAGCCCATCGCCGCTAAAAAGCCCATCGCCGTCATGTGACATCGGAAAACTAACCGATATCACATAACTTTGAATTTTTGATTTAAGAACAATTTGATATGTATTATCTTCCTTATCACTTTATCATTGGTAGTTATGGTTTATCACATAAACAAATGAAAAGCGCTCAGCTTTACTAATGAACATACAATTATCATTACCAGAGATCGTTGCGAGCCGTTCAGTTACTTTCAAATGGTAATCAACACAACTGCTCAGTGTAATTAGCGACCGCGTTTATGGACGGACAAACCGCAATGACTATATTCGTATCGGTTAAATTGAACTTTGAACTAGCTAGCCAGCTTATTTGCCGTGGTCTTTTTGGCAGTAAAAAACAAAAATCGATTATTTTGATGCCTATTGCCACGTTTAATAGAGAATAACCAAGATTATGAATGAATGAAAATACTTTATTGTACACCAAAAGATAACAAAATAAACAAAAACCTTTTTTTCTCTTCCAGACAACCTTGGGATGGAGTGGATTATGTCATATTCTCTGAGCTATTGTTACTGATTTGCATGTTTTTTTAGTCGAGTATTGCAGCACAAGGATACAGCAGCGATTTTGTATCTTTCCGATTTATAACATCACTGTTTAAAGCATTGTAATGCTTTAAACAATATCTGGGTAGATCATCTATTATGGGCCGAGGTACGACTTTAATAACTGTAGACATTTACAAACATATATTACCCGTGATGTGAAAGTGATGGTTTGGGAAGTCGAGGGGTTAGGGTCCCTCAACCGGAATTAGAGCAATCCATCTCAAGTAGGTAACTACATTATTTTCAGAGCGCAACTAGAGCCTCCGTGCTGTTAGTCTTGGGTCCGGATACGTTATGCACGGACAGGGTAAGTTCATTTTATGGCACTTCATATTTCCCTACTCTGAAATGTTACTTCGTGTTCGAAGTTCATTACATAGCTTAGCTTCACATAACACAATCTCTTAAAGCAGGCATGACCAGAGTGTCTAGACAAATACCTTTCACAAATAAGTTTTCCTTTCACGCTAAAGCTAATATAATAGGTTGGGGAAAAAGTTTCTTCGCATTTTTTAAGAAAATTCAAAACATTTTTTAATATAGTTTATTTACATTTAACTAAAGTATGTAGGTACCATTTTGTTCGATAACTTTTTGCCATTTTGTAGGCAGGGACATGATCCCATTGCTATAAAAACTTTGGGGCTTCTGTTCAAAATACCGCGACAAGTGGTTTTGGCAGTCCTCTCGTGATGTTAACCTGACACTGCCTAAAGAATTCTGAAGAGACCGAAACAGGTGGAAATCTGAAGGTGCAAGGTCAGGACTATACGGCGGATGCATTAACACATCCCAGCCAAACTCTCTTAATTTTTGCTGAGTGGCTAAAGATGTGTGAGGTCAAAAATGGTCAAAAATTTCTTCAAAAATGGTTCGGTTTCATTACGTCGTAATAAAGAATCACAAATGAGAACACGGTTCATTAGGTTTCTTTCAGTGAGCTCGTGAGGTACCCAAATATCGAGCTTTTTTGTGTACCCAGTTTTTTTCAAATGCGCCAAAACTGTTTTGTGGTCAATTCCCAGTTCTTCAGCTACGTCGTAACTACTGATATGCCGATCTTGCTCCACTTTTTCAAAAATGGCATCCATTTTATCCGTAATAGGGCGACCAGAGCGACGTGCATCTTTGACATCAAAATTTCCGGATTGAAAACGCTTAAACCAAATTTGTGCTACTCTCACAGACACTGCACTAGGTCCATAAACATCGCAAATTTTTTTCGCGGCTTGCGTTGCATTTTTACCTTTTTTGTAGTAAAATTTTAAAATGTATCGAATTTCTTCATTAGATTCACTCATCTTAACAGTACGAAAAACAAATAAAAATCACACATTTTCCTAATTTGAATTTGGAATTATCTTCTTTAAAATTTAAACTTTTAATGATACCAAAACCAGCTAGATACAAATAGTATAGCCAAAGATATTTTATTACAAGTTCATACATACAATAATGCGAAAAGACTTTTTCCCCAACCTAATATGTCAATTAAAACTTGTCAGCAGTCACGTGATATTTCCACAGCTAATGTCATTTCCATACAATTAAATCTTTCTGCAGGCGTTAATGCCAACAGAAAGTGGTATTTGTTTAGACACTCAGGACAGTCAAGTGACTGCAAAAAAAGAGATAGATATGTGAATGTAGAATGCTTGAATGCGTGATTGACTTCGGCGCAAAACCCTGAGTTAATCTGTTAAATTAGTAACATGCTATGTACCTACAAAAACTTAGATTCTTTCTCGACGAAGTCACCACAGTCAAGTAGCTCATAACAAGCTTCTGCCTCCAACTTCGCTCAAGTTATTTCAAGTCACAAATTATGAAGTCTATTCATTTTGTTTTCAAAATGTATTGTGCCAAACAAAAACAATAATATATCAAAACAAAAAAGTTGTATAAACGTGTACGTAAAGAACACTCTTTGTATTTACATTTGAGCGATATTATAAAATATTTTTTTTTCAGCATCATCACCGATCCGCGTATGTACCTACTGAACTTTGGCTGTCTGAATGATATGAGATATCATTCAGGCGATAAATGCACCTTCTCGAGGTGAATGATATTGTTTTTGAAAGATTTCATGTCGTATTCGACATGACAACAACCATGTATTGTCCAACATCGTACAGAGGGTAGAACTGATGCTATCCAGACAAAAGGACAAATTTGGGTTGATTAAATTCCAGTATCGGGCTTTGGGAGCCCGCGTCCCGAGCTAGTCACGGCTTCTTGAACAAAGCATAGCCTTATCACAGTGGTGGCCGGCCGGCAGCCCCCGCGGCTAGCACCTCCAGCCTCCTCGAAGATTAATGCGTGTCTAATGAATCAGCTGCCGTGACAAATCAGGCCTCAGTAATAAGGCCTTCCTGATCTTGCGGCTACAATGAGTTAGCTAACTGATCAATTTTTGTTGTATTATAGCTGAGCTAGTGGAACGCCCACGATTCACCCGCGTAAAGATTTTCTGTACAAACTTTTTCTAGGCGTATTTTTTTTATTCCACACACCTATATAAGTATACGGGAAGGAACCTACATCCCTAATTTCCAGGTCTCTTGATGCTGAGCTTGATTGTCAGTGAGTAAGTAAAGCAACGATTTTATTATTAATTTATTTAAATTCTTGAAACCTTAGTAATACCTACAGCTAGCTTACAGGAAAAGTATATGGATAAATATTATACAACCATAAATGTTACGATATATATGAATGCCAATTAAAATGTTTCCACAGATAGGATAAGAAATGCTATTCATTCCTTATCTTATCTGTAAAAATATAAACAGGTAAAATATGATAGAATATTTTTGACGGTTTCATAAAAATACATTTTTATGTGAACCAGTGCTGAATGAACATTGCTAGTAGATACGGCTTTTGTGAAATGATAATGATCCGAATAACATAGGTATTTTCAGCAGTTTTTTGAAGTAATATATTCCTATGCGATGTGATGAATGAATGCCTACTGTTTATTAAGAATTATGCAGCCATCTAAATAAATAAAAATAAATAATGCTGGACATTTTTCACACAGCATCATCTAGCCCCAAAGTAAGCAGAGCTTGTGTTATGGGAACTGCATGACTGATATACTACTTATATACTAAGTTTGTCCGTAAATGAACCGGACTTATTTTAACTTACCTATACAATACCTATTTATAGGATAAGCACTGTTTTTTATGGGCATGTTTTAAATGTTATAGGACTTTTACAGGCCACATTATTAGGCCGTTACCTCTTATCTGATTTTTAACATTTTGATCTAAAATGCAAATCACGTTAACCAAGGTTATTTCAAGGAAAAGTTGAAGTTTTTTTAAAGACATATTTAGAGTCACGTAAAATAAATAGCTTCTAGCATAGCCCTCTCATAGGCAATGAACTAGTCCCGGAGAAGTAAAAGCAGAGGTGTTATTTATTTAATATTCTGAATGGTGGCACTCTGCTTGAAAGGTCAAGGAGAATAATACATAAGACGTATTTATGAAAAAATATCCTTGACTTTACATAATAGGTGCTGGATGGTTCAAAACAAAATTGTTAAATACCTTCTTACGTTTTGTGGAAATTATAACTAAGCTTACAAATAATCTCAACTGTCTGTGGCATAGGCACCTATTCCTGGTATATCACCTACACTTCTACTAGTCTTCTCAAGAATTCAAAACCAAAGATGAGTTTAGCTATTTTTGACTTCGAATGAGCCATTTTTGGATGTTAAGCTAAGCAACCGTTTGTGTTTATTTAATGTTCATACTGAAAGAGAAACTATAGCTTTTATGTGCATCAGAATTTAATTAAGTTATGTACATATATACTTACATACATACATATAGTCACGCCTGTTACCCGGAGGGGTAGGCAGAGACCAAGGATTTCCACTTGCTACGATCCTGGCATACTTCTTCCGCTTCGTTCATCCTCATCAAATTCTTCATACAAGTTCGACGATTAAGTGTACTTCGGACCTGGCCTTCCTCTAGAATGTCTCCAATTTGGTCAGAGTACGTTCGTCATGTTTAACTCATTAACGGAATGAATTGAGCACCAATTGAACGCGACTCGTCAGCAAACTTAAATGCGACTAAAGGTTATAAACCAACGCATTTCGTTTTGTGGCGGTAATAGTGATTGATTCGACGTTATAAGTTCTAGAGTTCTATTAATTTCGAAAGCGTGATGTCCTTTACTATTACCCAAAATGCGTCAAAACGTATTAGTAAACGTGTTAGCAAGAGGTAATCAACCTCAAAAACACAAAATCACATAATGTCAAATAGCTTTGTCGTGATATATGTATAGTACATATAGTTTATTTAAAAAAAAATTAGAAGTTATCATAACTTAATTTATTTGAACACCATTAAAGAAAATAAGTGCTGCTTATAATAAGAGCCACTCTTTAAATCATTCAAAGTTTCACTACTCTCATTTATGCCTATTTAATTTAAGTTTAAGCTTTTGCGCTTTTGGGTTTAGGTACAGTCACCTAGATATAATATTGATTTGAATCACAGAATTGCAGACTTATACTCATCCTCACCTCATAAGGTATCATGCCATTTATACTCGTAGTTAGGTATAAACCTTACGTACTTAACTTTTCTTTTTCACTAAAATATCGGTTCGATTTGGCCTCGCTTCAATGGTTCCCAACTCTAAGCCTCGTTCTTAATGTTTTTTGCGGTATGAAACACCATAGCCTTTAATGTATTGAGTTTCAAGTAAAAGCCTGCCCATAGTAAAGGAAAATAAAATACGAGTCATCCAATAGTAATTTAAGGAAGGCTTCGCCCTGTCGATTTCAACGAGATCTGAATTAACGAGTTTTATAAATGTTGCAAAATATTTTCGCAATACGGATTGATTAAGTATACGGTCATAAGCACTAACGGTTTATATTAGTTGAAAATCAATCAGCTAATTAGCTTAACGGTTGGTAGGTATTCCAGTTTACGCAAATCAAACTCTAACTTGTGATTCAAATATTACCAGTCTAGCTTCTGTCCTCGGTTCGCCCGCGTAATACCGTCCAAATCAGTTAAGCCATTGCGGAGAAAAGCAACAAACATCCACAATTTATAGAATAGTAGGCTGATCTGATTTTTGTTTCCAAAGTTTTAATATTGACTCCGACTATTTTACGCGCAGAACATTTTAACATCATCTTCGTCTCACCTTGAAACTCTCAAAATAAAAAATAGAAAATATTGATTTTATTTGTAATTGTTACCTAAATAGGTAATTCATATTAAAAAACTATCATATTTGTAAAAAACATGGCAAAAATAGTAATGCTCCAAAATATCGAAAATATCTCTACTGAATTCACATCACAGATTAACACCGGTCTGAGTGCCCAGAGGGATTTAAAATGCAGTAACTTTCAAATTGGAATCATCAGACACAGACCAATGCTACTCGTAGCTACCTACCTACCTACTACACACAGTTTGCGCAGTTATTTAAAATGCACATCCAACCTACCAGTTCCGATACGATGATATTTATCATTGCAATAATTAAGAAGGTATCTAAATGTGCGCTTTAAGCAATAAAACACATACTATCTTAGTAATGGATTAAAAATCCAACATATTTTTTGATCGGATGGGATTCAATGTGTGTTCTATAAAATACGCATGCCAGTAGGGACACACCTACCTATGTTGTAGGCTATATGGTCAGCTACTTATTGACTCTCCCTATTCGATGGAATTATTAATTTATTAATTTTCTATTAATTTATCGATGACTCACTCAACCGTTCAATAACGTGGTGTGTGCTCTGATGCGAGTTGATTTTATTAGTCTCAGCAGAGCTTTAGCCTGAGCAAGGAACGTAAAGAAACTTCGGTCGACCCAAAAGTTTTGTCATGTAACAATGTAATTAGCCCCCGGGAGTTGCCGGCCCCTAAGTTGTAACAAATTCTTTATCTCGCCTCAGCGTTTTCACTTACTACCAATTTGAATTCTTCAATTAATGAGTGAAAAGGGTGTGCGGGAGGTGGTAAACTTGGGTAACTTTCAGACATTTTAAAAGAACCTTCAAAAGAAGAGCTTCGTAAACGAATTTTAGTTGCGAGAGTGTTTTCATGTTTTGTTTTACAAAAACTGACTGAAGCGTTCGGCTTTCACCAGAGTGCGCTTGTTTGTGCGTATAATACCATTATTGTGATGTTTCCCGCTGTTCCGAGAAAAGCTGTCATAAAGATGTTTGAGTAAGCATTATGTTAGATAATGTTGATAATACCTTCACATACGACCCCATTCTTCGGAGGAGGTTTTAGGTAAAAACAAATATTAAACTTGCAGATTAAGTTTTCAAAGTTTCCTTTGGGCGTGATTGAATAACTTAGGTACGTGAAACGACTCTCTTACGAATCCCCAATTAATATTTTAATTGTAATCCAAGTTAGCTACACTACACAAGCTTCACGCAACGAAGGAGGTTGCTACTAAAGATTAATCCAGTGCTTTCGTGAGTGGCCCAAGTTGCGAGGTTGTTAGCAATGGTGGCCTCGACACATGTTTATTTCAGAGATTGCGAGGGTGTAACTTGAGTTCGCCAGTTTGAGGGCGGCGGGTAAACACAGCGCGCGTACACACTACAGCTTAACGAGCTAACTCCCGCCCATCAGGGAATTTCGCCATACTGAAATTGTGTCAACAAAACTTTTAGCGACAAAATTGAATATGTCGTGAGAAAGAGAACGGTTGGTGTACAACGCAATACAATATGCCTCGCTCGCGGAGTTGGTATCGCGAACAGTAGTGCGACACAATCGCTCACGAAGCTACTGGCTACACTCACGTCTGAATACACAAACGTGCGGTGCTAGTGTTCACTCTCTGACGGATATTGGGTGGGCAAACGTACGGCTTTAACTGAACACTTGCCTTACAAAGCGAAAAGTTTGTGTTCAACTAAATGCACGATGGCTACGCTGTCCCGTTTGTGCGCTCAACTTTACATTTGTTAAGTTAGAATTGAAAGTTTCTACACTAACTAACTCGCCAGCCGATTTACCTGTATGATTCTAGGCAGGTACTAATGCACCTACCTAGATATACGTAAACGTTGGTCACGTACAAATTTATGAAAGAATAACATTCTGATCTCCAAGTAAAACTTTGAATACATAAAAACAAATGGAGGCGATTCTATTACTAAACACTTTTTCACTTTTACAAACAAAATTTCCTGAAGAGACCCGAAAACACTTCAAAGGCCTTCATTACCTACCATTTTCAGCTAAATAAATTCATGTCGTGTAGGCAGTGCAGCAAACGAAACTACGTCTGTTTTTCAATTACCTACGAAAGTTGAGTAAAGTAGTTAATACCTGAGCGAAACAGTGTAGCTGTAGAGATGAATGGTTTTCTAATGAATCTGCTGCCTGAGTACAAAGTTCGTTACCGTAATGGATGACGTGTACGTGTACAATGCTGGAACTCATATACCCTGTAAAACGGTACCTACAAAGCTGCTTCTTTTTAAGAATACATGCTACATGAGGATTTTAGGCATGTAGGCTATATTATGCTGATGAATTTCTTCCGTTTTCACACAAATGACAAAGCTTAACGTACAAGGGATTCAGGATGTCTCCGACATGCAGAGATGTGTGGATATTTCACATGATAATCCTCCGCGAAGAATTTCATATTTCACCGACGAAGCTGAATAAGTAGCGTATTATCTCGTGTCAGACAGGTGTCGCTCGCTCGTGTCTACCGCCTAAATTCATCTCTCGGCTGGCAGGTGCACCTAATCCGGCCCTGACGTCGCGTCCCCGCTGAATAATACTTACTCCCCATTCGCGCTATCACAAGCATAGAAAACTCCATTTATACACCACTGGCTCACTTGTGTATTGTGCTGAAAAGATAATTTGTTTGCTGTCTGCTAATGGTACGAGTAAGGTAAGTAAAGGTAACAAGTTCCTAACGTGAACCTAAAACAGTCGGCACGTTGGAGCTACCTTAATCGCCTCAGTAATGTAGATCTACACTTTCCTTGTCGCTTTATTGCGCCTGATATTACTTCGTCGAGATACATAGCGACAATAAATATTACCAAAAATGTAATAAAACGCTGTTTAATCAGATATCACAACGAATTGAAGCCAAAACAAAGAACAATAAAATAAATTGCTTCTTTTGAATTATCCCATCAAATACCGACCACTCGGCAACAATGGAGGCTTCTGATGAATTATCAATTTTCTCTTTGTCACACGCCAAACAAAAACTCACGATGATCGTACCTGGGGAGCGTGTTATCTTGGCAGAGATGTATGACCATTATTTGTTCATGTGTGTTTGATATTGCGTATCTACGCGCACATCCACCCGTGAGCCGCCGCCTCCCACCCGCCCGTATATCAATCAATCCCCGACGACACTCCGTTTCAACAAATGCACTCATCTTATTAATAAGCGAAACAAAATAACGAAACACCAATAAAGAGCTTTGCTGTCAACTGAAACGAGAATTCAGTATATACCTATTAGATAAGAACTTACATAATTGGGTACATTATTTAGGTTTAAACATATTTTTTGAACATTTGGCTTCTTATCTTTTTTTAAAGTAACTCGGCCACAACTAAACTCTCATCCAACTTAGGATCCAACGCAAACATCATTCATCCTATTACGGAATATGAAAGTTTCACCAAAACTTTTAATGACTGAGATCTCTAATTAGTTGGCGTAGCGCAAACGATTTACGTACCTACTCCATTTCAAATAGCTGGAAAGTAAAATTGTGGAAATGAAATCGTCCAATAGCTAGCGAAGTCGACATTTTACACAATGTTTCAGTTCAATAACCACAAAATTATAAAGAAGTGAGTGCTCGACTCATTGGAGCTTCCAGGTAATTTAGCTTTACCACAAAAACAGATTTTTGACCAAATGCGGGAATCAAATAGGATTTGATTCCCGCATTTGGTCTTTTAGTAGGAACGGCACCTTAATGATTGTTCCTTCTAGAATTACCTACTTTAAAATTAATAATGATATTTATGTTCTCGTCTATATGACTATGTCTTTATGGGAATAAACCTAACTTTCTGGGCCATATTTCGAGTGTACCTAACTGTTGATAATCCATTTGTCATTGATGTGTTTCCATGATAAGTTAGAGATTGGATATTCTACCTAAGGTGATTGGATTTCGACACTCTACTGGTAGGTCTAAGGTATCTAGGGCTTTATACGAGTATATCCACTTTCACCAAGTTTATTTATAAAACTATTTACGAAAAGTAACTACAATCGGATTAAGCAGGGAAATCAGAACCCTTTGACTTGAAGTATTGCTTTTGCAAATCAAAGTGGTTTTTTGTTTTCAGGTTTAGGTATAAATAAACACTAAACAAATGATAAACGAAGTGACAACTTTTGTCTACAATAATACAATAGGTTCTCATCCACTAAACTGTGTACAAATGTATTAATTCACACGAGTCAACGGACACCGACACAATGTAATAAAGGGAGAAAATATTGTTATTTACCTTTCTTTGTTCCTTTTATTTCTGCGGAAATAAGCCTCAAATAACGCTGCAGTAAGTATTTATTGAGTTTCAATTCCTGATATACGAAAAAGAAAAGGTAGGCGGTAGAATCTTTATGAAACTTTATATTAAACTAGTCAAGAACTTATTTTCGCTTTCCGGTCGGGACCATTGAATTTTATTGAAATGCTATAATAATCATCATCATCAAAAGTCTGTAGAAGTCTACTGCTGGACATAGGTCTAAATTAATGAAGAGTGTCATAATGAACGATCTTAGGCTTCCTTTATCCATGGTTGATGTGTGCGAACTGCACGAAGTCAATTATTTATTTATTTATATAAAAGTGGGTAAAATAATAATAGTAGGTACCTATTATTATTATTTTAAAATTTAGTCATAAGGTGTGTAATTATGTAAAAATACTTTTAGACATTTTCTAGTTAAAAAATAAAATAAAAAGTAAATTACAAATGTCACGTGGGTCAAATGAGGAAAGATTTGTAGAAGCAATATTCGTCAATAGAATAGTAACTTTTATTAGACAAGATTACTTTTGAACATTTTCGTACTGTTAATCGATTTGAAGATAATAGGCAGATTATTATATTATTTTATGGTCTATTACCGAACACTGTGTTATACGTAGTCTGGGCAATATTTTAAATCTTTTCTTCTAGTTATCCCTCGCACTGCCCTTTCTTCAATTGTTTTTAGCTTATGTAACTAAATAAGTAAGGATAACCAAAATGTATAGACAGGGAACAGTAAAATCATTGCTCTTACTTCGTACAGTTTGTGAACATCGGGTAAGTTTTGAGCTAGGTACTTTTCAGTTTGTTAGTGCTCCATTTTATTTAAGTTGACCCGAGAATCGGACGGATCGTTTAATCGGATACGCTATCGCGATCATAATCCGCCGGACCGATTCGCAAGCCCGAGTTAATCCACGGATTACATCAACTTTTGCGTTAATCGGTCAATAAGGTCCGGAGCCTAATTCATAGCGTGCGGTTTGATGGCCATGTATAGATAGCTATTATACGTATATTCGTTTGGTGTACACTTCAGAGCACTAGTGGCTAGAATTCTTGTCAGGTCGTAGGTTTGAATCCTATCATGTACCAATGAATTTTTCACGGGAAAAATGTATTTAAGGTATGCTAGTGTTAGCGATCCTCATAAACGGCGAAGGAAAACATCGTATAGAAGGAACCTCTAGGAGACGTGCTTAGATCATTTCAACACATATTCTATTATTTTAGTTATTTAATCATTGGTTAGTGGATGTTTTCAGGGTCTTCATACATACATCTACCTGGTCAGATCACTGACATAACGCTAACAATAAAGAACCGTTGACACGACGTTGAAGAAAAACCGCGCCGCGCCCCTGAATGTAAATTTTCGTGTAGTACAGAAGAGCCCAAAGAGTGATTCAGTTCAGATCCTTCTATAAAATCTGCAATCTTTCAACTCTAGCAGCCTGTGGCTGTGTCATATCTTACTTCTTACTTCCTACTACTATTATAAACGCGAAAGTTTGTGAGGATGGATGTTTGTTACTCTTTCACGCAAATACTACTAAATGTTTTTTTTATGAAATACAGCGTATACATCAGAATAACATATAGACTACTTTTAATCCGGGTACCACGCGGGCCAAGCCGTGGGCAGAGTAGGTGATGAATAAAGATATTGTGGTTTACCATAAGTTCGATTATAATAAATACCCTGACCCTGTGGCCTGAATCACCCTGTATATAAAATTCAAGAATACGCTCTGTCACATCGCATTTTCGCTGATATAATATGCTTATTGAAATGCTTCACATTCACATGAACATGTCGCATAAATTTGCTCTATTATTAGGAATAGTTGGAGAGAACTTCTATCTGAAGTTCTCTCGTCAACTTTTCTAAAAAAGAACAGATCCTGAATATACTTTTACAATAAGTATTATGAGAATAACACAAACTCAAGATATATTGGATTACGTATAGATAGGTACTAACTTTTTCGATAATTAATAAAATAAATGGGAAAGTTGCCTTAAGCCTAGCTAAAGCAAGTTCCGTATTCTTTAGGAACAATACAAAGAATTATAAGAAAATGAAAGTCATTGGTTGTTCATTTTCCGGGCCATCGGTCTTTAGTGGAAGTGGAGAGGAGCTATTGTGAAACAGATAGTTCGGGGCGAATGACTAATTGCTCGTGTTTCAATGTTTAGGTAGGTACGCTGTGACGTTGAGATTATTTTTACCCATAACGCTTCAAAGATTATCCTAATTAGGTATGAAAAAACCTACTTAAGTTATAAAAGTTTGTAGCTGAAATATTAAATGGTGTATATTAAAGTATTTTCTGTCTTCTATCTATCCATCTATGAATCGGTAAGCGATCAACTCCCTACAGATATTCTTCCACAAAGAAACTACGAAAAAACTCCGTTGTTGGATATTGTTATCTGGAAAAAGATTTTTTAAAATGTTATAATTCCTCAAAGCAGCATAATAAAATTCAGTCGTCAGAGTATATAACATTAAGAAGATTGCTAGAAACCCTCTGCGGCAATAAGCAATAGAAATCGTTTGGTACGAGAGCGGACAATTACATTCGGGCGCGGAGACGATCCTTCTTTCAATTCACATTTCTTTATTGAAATTGAAGCGATTAGTGTTCTCTGTAGATTCAACGTGATTGTCTTTAATAGTTTTGTCGTTTATATTTTTTATCAAATCAATATTTTCTTTACTAAAAGATTTAGAGATAATAGTCAAGTGTGATTAACTGAGTTTGAATAAAAGCAACATCAACCTCGGCTATTCATAATTAAAACCGTCAGGTCAAATTAATTTCAGGTTAATTTTGTAAATCACTACGGGGATCCATAAATTAGAAAAGTTGGTGAAAATGACCCCATTTAACTTATTTTCCCTCGTGTGCGAAGGCCTCAAAGCCGTTTTTGATAAGAAGACATCCGCATTTCTGTGGATCAAATAAACAGTTTCCCCAAACGGTTAGAAACGAAATAATGTTTGCTATGTTATGAAACTTTCGATGCTATGTACATATTAAACTAGATCGCAGCGGTTCCTGTAGCGAAGAGTATGTCTGATGCCGATTCTGGAAGCGTAGTATAGAATGTAATTGAGGCGTGCTATCCAGGATCCAAGTCCCACAAGACTTTGGTGGATGTGCACGCACGCGCAAATGCGTTACATATACAGACCGATACATTTGTTCAATACTGGACCTTATTTCTTAGTATTATCGTCGAAAATAAAGTATTGCGATATGTATGTTCTCCCAGGGCAAATAATGTTATTGGAACTGTCACAATGTCAGAATGAAAATATTATTGTTTACTCTAATGTACGTCTCCCGATAGTAAAAACAATTCACTTCCTTTTATAGTGATACTCAATTCAAGTAACTTACAACTGGCAAGTTGCTTTCGATGAGAAGCATTTAATTCGGTGGAATTTAAAATGAATGTGGTAGTTTACGTTTTCAACTGCAATATTTAAGCGTCTGAAGCTCTCATATCGTATCTCATTTCAGTCATTCATTTTGATGTACAACTGAGTGCTTTCGTGGTTCTGAGGGCACGTTAAAGATTTTAGTCTCAGATATAACAGTCTCTAAGCCATTGCGTACGGGAGGCCGTAAACCTCTGTTGACCAACACTGAAGTTGGTCACAAGCTAATTTATAGGAAATTACTAGCTACTCCTACTAATAAATTCATTGAAACAAAAAGAGTAATTTTGGCCTAGTCGGCGGTACCCCGTCCTTAGGTCCAAAGGTCGTGGGTCCTTTTTCTACTCGAAAAATCTATGTGTGCATTGAAGGAAATGTGTCACGTGTGACGTGGGATGTGTGCGTATTTGTAAAACGCAGGCATGGTCATGTGTCAAATATAATGTTTTGATGTGTCTCTGACTACCCCCTACTTGGTATCCTCAAAGATCTTCGCACTGAGTATGTAGGTAGCTGAGGATGGATATTATAGGGAATACGGGTTTTTTTTTGTTGTATAAATTAAAATAAATACGCGATTTTGTTGCTTTTTAATTACTGCTATTACTTACCTATTATTTTTAAGTGATTGATTGTTATGTAGTTATCGACACGACGTAGAATCCGTGTTATTACAGAATTTAAACTAAGTAAAGTGACTGTGAACAGTGGTAATTAGCCGTATTCATTAAAAATGTAACCGTGTTATTTTCTATACCGGCCCCAATTTTAATTGTTACTTGATAATTATTCTAAATTAAAGCTATACATATTCTCCTAAAACCTACGATCAACTATCTACAAATGAACATCAATTTGACGCCAGACCAATTTGGAAACGTTTGGTTAGCAGCCATGTTACCCTAAGGCATGGAATTGAAACACACTGAGGCGAAAATGTGAGGACATGGCTTTAGATTTGGAAGCTTTTCCTATTGTAAATTTATGCTTTGGTATACATTGTCCGTCCTTTCTATTCCCTTGATTGTACTGGCGAGACTAGTATTTTTAGGTCCTCTCTAGACAGAGAATTTTATGAAATTTTATAATATTACAAAATTCTCTTAGTCAAAACGCAGCGAAGACTCCGAGGTTCTTAATCATTTTTCATTAGTTAGTAGTGAGGGATGCGTTCCGAAATGGTCCCTATACTAAATAATATATGATACCTGGGGTCTAGACAAATACCACTTTCCCTACCTACCTACGCTTGCACTTCTGTCGCATGTTCCAGTAGGCTATTGAACGCATGTTCAGACACGGGCACGACCGGTGCTCAAATTAGAATGATATTGTATGGGAATGTTAGCTGTGGAAATGTCACGTGTCAGCTGTCAAGTTTTACCTTGACAAATTTGCGTGAGCGTGAAAGGAAAAATAAGCGTGGGGTATTCTAGACATAATCAAGAAGTGAAGTGAGGTATTTGTCTATACATCCTTGATAGTAACTATACAATAATAACCTACAATGCCCATTTTTTGTGATAATTACTATTAGCTACATTAGTAGGCGGGGCTGAAAAACAGCGTGACTGAGTCCTCGACCTTTTTACTTACATACCTTCTTACTATACCTTCTATTTTTATTACCTACTATATTATTATATTGTACTTAGACTAGGTATGTTTTATTTATTTATACTTCCGCACAAACAATGTAGTGCTAGGACTTAATGCTAAAGCATTTTCTACCTAGTCATCATTTCTAGTCAAAAAATGATAGGGCGTGCAAAAAGATGGTTTGGCTATATATAACATAAAAATAATAATAATAATAACAAAATAATGACAAAGTAATCAATTGATTAACTTCCCAAGAAAGTGTTCCCGGACCGAATTTTTAAAAGTCGATCTGTTTTATTTTGAGGGGCAAAGCGTTTCACAGCCGAACTGCCACGGCTGAAAACGAATTAATCGGAAAAGAAGTATTATGTAAAGGGGTGTGAAGGAGAAGGTTGTCAGCCGACCTAAGTTGTCTGTCATGTGCGTCATTCAGGAATCTGAAACGATCCTTCAAATAACTTCTAATAATATGTTTGTTTATGTATAAGTAAATAAATGCCCTTTTTTATTACTAAGGAATAGTAGAGCTGTTATGGGTGGAAATAAAGTAAGACAGCCATATGCAGTAACGTCTTCTTTGTGGATCTAAGTATATTTATTGTTTTAATCATTTTTGTTACAATTCGGGAGTATTTTTTATATTTAGTGCAGTGGTTTTCTAAAATCGGGAAGAAGTTATACGTGAGTCATTTTACATTGCTTCTACTTTGCGGGTAATAACCCGCATACAGCCCACGAGTTGGTCGTTTATGACATCTAGAACATCGGGAACGTTACTGATGCATTGTCTGCCATTCAGAAAAAGAAAAAGCTGAAAGTCGTATGTGCTTGTAATTTCACTTCTCATTCTTCGAATTCATTTAACTTCCCAACTACCCTCAAATCTCTGGAATCTCCGGACAGAAATGCGTCTTGATTTAATCCTAGCGTATTAGAGGACGAGACTTGGAACTGTCACTGCCGAGATATATCACTTCTCTAATTGCGAATATTATGTAGGTATGAGTACTGTGTTATTGTGTATAGCTTTTAAAAAGAGTGAGGACTTTTTTTTTTGAGCGGACGACTGACTGTGATAGCCAGTCATAAAGCAATCCTGTGGTGAGATTGTGCAAGAATTGAACAAACATGGTACCAGCTGCGCGACAGGATACTGTAAGTGTTGTGTGTAGGAGTCGAGATGTACTCGAATGTGACAGTGGAACCGGTGGTAGTGGAATTTTTCGCAATAAAAGAGTGAGAAAGAGGGTAGATCGATTTATCTGCCACTAACATTCAAAACCCGCAATAACTCAAATTTATTTCTGGATATCTTCTATGCAAAAGTGAAACCCCCGAAGACTACCCGCTCTGAAATACGTGTCTTACTCACGCACACTCTCTTAAAATAGCATGCCGAGCGTCCGCCATTGTAAGGCATGACGGCTAAATTCTCACGCACACATAGCCCAGCCGATGCTTCACTTTTCAACTATGCGACTTCTTTGCTGTCACAAATTTTCGATTGATCAACTGTGGTACAAACAGAATATACACAAATGCTCATACAAACTACGGGTTCACTTAAAGAACGGTTATTCCATTACAAATTAGTTTATTAACTTGGAGCATTCTGAAACTTTTGTGTTCAAATTTATCTGCCAAAATCTACCTTATATTAACCCTCACGAGTTTTTATGATGATTATTTTTCCATGTCTATTCCTTTTAGGGCTACTTTTGAATGTGTCCCTACGGCGTGATTGCTGCCTAATGATCTCAATATGTCACGTCACGAATGAGGCCCTGATTAGGGTTTGATTTCACCGAATAGGTGAGTAGGTAGGTAATAATTTGTAGTTACTAACTACCTCCTTGACATTCAAATGGTGAACGAATCCGGCATGTCCAGGAACAAAAAAATCTAAGGCATGTGAAAAGTACATAAAAGGCTTTTCTATAAGGGGCACTGAATCCATTCACTATTGGTCACTAGGCCTTTTTCAGGCCCATCATACCTCAACCTGGTCGGAACACTTACCTTACGCTGAGTTACGGTAAAAGAGAACATTCATGGCACGTGCACGGAATATTATAACAAGTACCTCTAACCAAATATTATTGACCCAGGTGACATTTTTGAGATAAAATATCACCTGGGTCAATAATATTTGGGATATATTAAATCTTGATGTTGCCTTTGAGTGAGCGTTTATACTATGGATACAAAAAAAAAACCATACATAGTCCCGACCCCATACTAGAATACCATGTAACGTATCAGAAAAATGAGTATCACAACACTCTGACCCGGAAAAAAATATCATCAGAACATGCAAACATTTGTCCAGGAATCGAGGTAATAGGTTGTTTGTGCATTATATACAAGTTGTGTGTACCAAACGTACTTGAAAATACCAAACCCTTTATATGGTTCCCCAATTTCAGTAGTAGCATATTAATCAACTAAAGTTAAGTAGCTAAATGACAGGGTGAGCCTGAATGAGGTCAGTTTATTTTAGCTATTAATACCAGTTTCCATGAAAGCTTTCTTTGTCAATTGCCATGCCCAAAACTTTCGTACAAATAACTTTGAAAGTGTTTATATTATTATATTATTATTATGAGAATTTTCTCTAAATAATATATTTAATGGTAGTAAAAATTAGGTACTTATTGAAATTAGTTTGGAAAATACAGAAACTTTTGCCTTTGCTTCTATTTTCACTTAACGAAATTATTTGTCGATTCAATGAAATATATAAATCATTCACGTTAGTCACTCTTCATTGTTTTCAACAAATTCAGGGCGATAAAATATTCAATGTCCAAATTTTCAAGGGTTTATAAAATCCAGATATAAAATATCTTTAGGTAATCAATAATACAAACATCAAATAGTCTAGGACTAAGTTTTCTACGTTTATCTACGACGCACATATCGTAAACTGGTACAACCATACCCAACCATGACTTTCCGGTGTTATAGAAACGACTCGAATCGAATAAATTCGATATATTTACCTCTTAATACAAAACAAAAATATATAATTGCATGTGAGTTTGTTTCCTGTATTCACAACTGGCGATTCTATGATGGACAGATACATAATCAGTGCATAATAATCAATAATCAGTGGACAGATACATTCTGTCTATGATGTACAGATACATAATCAGTGTGCAGGTCTTTGAGGATACCAAAAAGGGGATAGTCAGAAGCACGTCCGAACATTACCTATATTTGGCATGCCTGCGTTTTGCAAGTAGTTAGCACTACACGTGGCGGGTTGCAAGCCCATCGCCGCGTATTGAAACACTAAATGATTACAGATGCTCCGAATTTTTGGTTCTAGGGCATGCCGGTTTCCTCACACGATTTTGCTTCACTGTTTTGTGGACGTCATAATGCGTCCTCCATTTTTTCGTGTGGAAAGATCCAAAGTTGCCCAACCGGATTCGAATCTACGACCTTCGGATTGGAATTCAAAGTCCTACTAGGATTGGATTAGGGAATCCGTGTTGGCTTCCAGCTATCAAAATTTTGATAGCTGATTAATAATGATAAATTCAAGTAATTCTATAACAGAAGTCACTGACCTTAGTCACCTTACGATAGATTCGCAGTTGATTCAAAATAAATCGTGCTAGTGGCAGAAATAAACGTATAGAATAGCTCGAATAATTAGATAGATTAGACACAGTTATTCCCCTTCCATTTGTCAATAGCGATACGAAATGGACGCCACGTCGGAAATTAAATAGGCATTCATTGACAACCTTTTGATTTACAATACTCTAACCAACCCCACCAACTAACCCCAAGTCTTTGTTGATTCAATAAAATACGCAACTTTTACGTACACAAAATGGTAAAGGTTAATTTGAAGATATTATAATAATAAATATCATAGATTTTTGTATTTTCTGCACGTAAGGAAGTTCAATGGCTGGTTTATTTGTGAATTATCACTGTAGATCCTCAAAATTGTAAGTACAAAATCGTATGTTGAGTTTTTGAGAGTTTATGGTAAAGTTGATTTGAAAAATCCCTTTTCGTCGGTATTGTTGGACTGTTTAGGGGCCTGAGTTGAAACTAAACTATTTGGAAAATCGGGACTAAAACTAATGTAATGACTGGAAAAATATTTATTTTTCACGTATTTACATCGACAAAATAATAGTTCCTATTAGGATATGTATTCGCATTTTACGACCACGCCTATAATTAACAATGTGATGGAAATTTGGACAGTTAAATTATAAATCTTTATTTTTTCCGAATTAAATATTTCACCTTAAAATTTGCTATTATATTAATAAATCACTTTACCTAGATATCTTAACTATACAGAAAATGTCATAATCATTGCATTCGTCTCAATTACCACTAAACTAATACACATTCACATGCCTACGGAAGATTCGTATCGTGTGTGAAATATACTATAAAACTACTCGTAGTCTGTTTTATTTGCATAGTAGAATGTTTATGTACAATCTCACTCTCGGTGCATAGACGGATATCATCTTAATACTAGAGTCCATATGGCAAGTATGAGAGTGTAAATGAAGTCTGTATAGTTGGGTTGGGCGTCGCTGGATAGCGCCGAGGCGTGGCAGTCCGCCTCGTCGGCACGGAGCTGCAGCAGAGGCACGCGCCGTCCGAGCTGGTCGATGCAGGTGGCTCCGCGCACAGCTCGCCGCAGCTCTGAGCCCGCCTCATTCTCCTGCAGCCAGCGCCGCAACCACGCGCCGAGCCACGCCAACGAGCACTCGCACCGAAGTGGATTCCCCGTCAATATCAAACCACCTGTAATAATGAACCAGTAAAGTTTCAACTCGCAAATTGCTGCGGCTTGACGATTCAGCCTAGAAAAGTTTCGAGTGGCGTATTAAGAATTAAAACTCATTACGAAGAGTTGCCAGGTTCACTGTGCGGCGGCGAGAGACTCTGTAAATTTTAATAAAATACTAGCTTTCGCCTGCGGTTCGTCCGAGGCAGCGTAAATATTTTAACGAGTACCTATCTAACTCACCTTTGAGTTATCGTTGAGTTAATTAGAAGCCTGTTGAGCTAAGCTTGTAAACAGATGTTGTATAGAAATATACAAAGTATAACTTTGTCTAGGTTACGATACGATACGTCTAAAGTATTGAGATTATTCAAATGAAACCACATCTTTGACACTAAAGAGGTAAGACGATTATGACTGAAATCTAAATGGCGAATGCCCACTAATCGTTTGACGTCAGTCTCCTTAAAACTGCTAATGTAATTTGATGTCAAATTGAGTATGGTTAAGTTCATCAAAGGTAAATAAGGCACCGATTATCCACAGAAATTATATTGATTTGAAGGCGATTACGTATGAGAATTTGAAAGGTTAAACCTTCATTTTTTTTCCTTTAATTGATTCAGGTATCTAGAACGACGATACGATTTTTTTCTTGCGAAGTTAAAACAATCTAGGAATTAATTATTACAGGTAGTTATATTTTTCCATAAAGTAACTCTCTATTTTCAGGTTCACTATTTTGGTGCAGACTAACGTTCTTAATACCATGCGGGGCATTTTACTAGAAACTCTCACGAATTGATCAAACAAATCGAAAAATCTAAAACAGTTTCATGATCATGATGAATGTTGAAAACAATGAAGTTTTTCATGAGCCAGAAACTATTATTTTAAAATAAGTCTAAAGTTTTAAAAAAAAAAGTTATTTCTTGAAATTTATTGGTTTCCGCAACTCCTTATTAGAGGTGGAAAGTCTCCCCCACACATCCGCCCCGTCTCCACCACTCCGATAAGTATATAAGTACATACACTGATTCTAAAGTCCGTTATAGTTTACATTTAAACTTTAATTTTTTTTCGTTCTTTTTTACATACCTGAAAGTAACTTGGTTGCTACATGGCTCCAACTTGTGAAATTTGGGTAAAAAATGCCCGGATTCAGGGTGGAGAGCTGATTGTAGCTCAAGTCAATACCCAATTGCGGTATCTGTCCCAGGTGCCGCATAAATGCTATTGGTAGTTTTGTAAGCGACGTCTCTGTGATTCTGATAAATATCTCTTGACTACGAGCGAAAGGTTCAAAAGCTTCGTCGCATATTTTTTGCAGCTTAACACCTCGTATTTCCAAGTAGCGGATGTTGCCTGCATCGATCCCATGTAGCTGTGTATTCATATAATCATCAGTCCAATCTATCACCAGTTTGTACAAAGATGGGAGCGAAGATGTGACATTAGAGATACGGAATGTAGAGTGATTTATGGTGGACCACGATTGGATGTGCAAAGAACGTAAGGATGTCAGGGGACGGAAGGAATCTTGGTCAATTATGTCTAAATACTTAAGCCCATTTAAATTCAGATGAGATAAACTATTTAACCATTTAAAACTATTTGGCGTTATTTTCACGATAGGGTTATACGATACGTCTAAAGTATTGAGATTATTTAAATGAAACCACATCTTTGGCACTAAAGAGGTAAGACGATTATGACTGAGATCTAAATGGCGAATACCCACTAATCGTTTGACGTCAGTCTCCTTAAAACTGCTAATGTAATTTGATGTCAAATTGAGTATGGTTAAGTTCATCAAAGGTAGATAAGGCACCGACTTTAAGCTTATATTTGCAAGGTTCAAATGCCTCAAGTTAGGTAGATTATGAAACAACTCTTTGAAGTTGGCCTTTACGGAGTTGGAGCTAAGGTCCAGCTGGCGCAACCCGCCGATGCTGGAAAATGTATTATCTGATAGAACCGTTAATAGGTTGTGACCTAAATTCAAGCTTAGCAGAAATTGCGTATTTCGGAATATATTACTGTCCAGATATTCTATACGATTGTAAGATAAATCGAGATATCGTAGCGTGAAGCCGATCTGGGAGAGCGCGGTCACGGGGAACAGAGATATATCGTTGGTGCTCATGT
Source organism: Perizoma affinitatum (assembly GCA_961405105.1). Classification (NCBI taxonomy): domain Eukaryota; kingdom Metazoa; phylum Arthropoda; class Insecta; order Lepidoptera; family Geometridae; genus Perizoma; species Perizoma affinitatum. Next base: position 7,627,458 of record OY560199.1, read on the forward strand.
CAAGATGTTCGATAATCGTATTCTTGAAGATGTCTCTCGGTAACAATCTTAAATAATTATGACTTATTTTTAAATATCTTAATTTATTTAAATTGTAAAATTGTTCTACCGACAGCTGAGATATATAATTATAGGAGAGATCCAATATTTGCAGTGAAATTAGATAATTGAAAGATTTTCTCTTTACGGTGTGAATATTATTATTATGTAAATCTAATATTTCTAAATTGACGGCTTCACCGAAGGCTTCGTTTGGTATATGAGTAATTTTATTATGCGATAGAATAACTTGTAATATAAAAAGCTCCACCGCAGTGAAGAATTCACTTGGCACTTCGTAGAGTTCGTTGTACGAACCGTCGAATATGTTTACTGATGTTGTTGATTCACCGTCAATACGATGAATAGAGTTTCTGCTTACGTTCAACGTGAATGTAACGTCTATACTGGACACATTAAAAAACGCCCTCATTGATAAATACGTAAAGTTATTGCCTTGAAGTTCTAATATTTCCAGTTTTGGTAAATTGGCAAAAGTCTCGGCTTCCATCGAATCGATTATGTTACCCGCAAGAGATAAATATCTCAAGTTAGGTAAGTTTCTGAAACTGTGCTTAGTTAAGTTGTTGATTCGGTTGTAAGATAAATCTAAGTTTCTTAACTCTGGCATGTAAGCAAATGTTTCACTGCGCAATGAACTTAAAAAATTAAAAGCTACTCTGAGACTACTCAAAGATAGCGATACGTTTTGATAATCGCTATTTACGACTATGTCAATAATTCTATTGTACTCCAAATTCAAGAATTTGATGTATGGAAATGCTACAATATCTGATAATATTAGAATATGAAAATCATTGTTGTCAAACGACAGCCAGCTGAGATTTTCTAGGCCTTCTTGAATCTCAAAGGGAAACAACCCACTAAAGAGCGTCGAAGACGACTCCAACACATGTAAAGAACTCGTAAGGTTGGAAAAAGCTTGCGGATGCACGTAGTATAAATCGTTAAAACTTAGATTTATCTCTTTCACCGGCATACTAGCCGGAAAAACGTTCTTATAAATCTGTGCAATCCTGTTACCTCTCAAGTTGATAGTGGCGAGCGAAGTGGACCAGTCTAGGAATTCGTTTGGTAACAAATTAGATATCCTGTTGTAGCTTAAGTCGAGGTAACGAATGGAGCCGGGTTCGAGCATTTGAAGTGCAGAGGGTATAGAAGTTAAAAAGTTGCCGGCCAGCGAGAGCGTCTGAATCCGGGCCGGGAGCGCGGGAGCTTCGTCCAGCCTATTGTAAGCCAGAGATAAATGGCGGAGGCGCGCGACCTCAGCCAGGCTGTCCGGCAACTCAAACAGATTGTTGTGCTCCAATTCGAGATGCTCCAGAGAGTTTTTCAACGATAAAAATAGATCCCGGCTAATAGAAGTCAATTTATTATACGAAACGGATAACCTCTCGATTCGATTGTTCAAAAATACCGTTCTGGGAATGTCCGACAACTCGTTAAGGTCTAGTATAATTTGCCTAATCTGAATTTCTTTTAGTACGTTCATTTCAAAGGAGTCGTTAATTTGATTATTACTTAAGTCTAACTTTTCTATCTTTTTCGTTTTGTTGCTGTGACAGCGGGTTTGGGTATCAAAAGTGATAAAATTGTGTCGAAGATGTATGGATTGTAGCCTAGGAAGATTAAACAGTAAATCACAGGATAGTTCGTGTAGGAAGTTGTTGGATAATTTGAGGATGGTGATCGAGGGGGGAAGGGAGTCAAGGCTGATGCTGCGAAGGTGGTTTCCTTCCAAATCTAGCTGCACTAGGTGGCAGAGCGCTGTGAAGGCCTGCGGCTTCAATTCTTCCACTTGGTTGTTACTCAGTGACAAGCTGGTCAAGGTCTCTTCTAAATGGTGCCATTTAATTTCGGGTCCAACGTGTACTATATTATTGCTAGAATGAAAAATATTAATCAATTCCACAAAGCTTCGGAGTAAAACTTTAATACAATGCAGTTTAAAACTTGTGCTTACTTCTGCAGATTTAACCAGTTTAAAACTTTTAAATCTTTTAAACCGTGCTGCGGTACTTCAGTGAATTCGTTGTAGCCGAGGTCTAAAGATGCCAGTGTTGCAGCCATGGAACTGGAATAGTTTTGCTTTTATCATTTAAGTGTTCTCTTTTTCAAACTTTTTCTATTAAAACATTGACCAACTTACCTAAATGCGTGTAACTCTATAAAATGTAATTTATTTGCAACTAAAACCAGAGTTTGCAATCTCAATCCATCTAATGCACTCTCTGGGATGACTTCTAGATTAGACATGCTTATGTCTAAATGTTGAAGTTCTATTCGTGGCCATTCTGAAACAAAATAAAATGGATAAGTAGGTTTGACTGTTCAAAAACATATACTCACGTATTATTTGAAAAAAAAAATGTGTTTGGCTCGTTAGCAGATGTACAATTTAGTACATAAAAATACGACATTTAAATATTAGGTTGGGGAAAAAGTCTTTTCGCATTATTGTATGTATGAACTTGTAATAAAATCTCTTTGGCTATACTATTTGTATCTGGCTGGTTTTGGTATCATTAAAAGTTTAAATTTTAAAGAAGATAATTCCAAATTCAAATTAGGAAAATGTGTGATTTTTATTTGTTTTTCGTACTGTCAAGATGAGTGAATCTAATGAAGAAATTCGATACATTTTAAAATTTTACTACAAAAAAGGTAAAAATGCAACGCAAGCCGCGAAAAAAATTTGCGATGTTTATGGACCTAGTGCAGTGTCTGTGAGAGTAGCACAAATTTGGTTTAAGCGTTTTCAATCCGGAAATTTTGATGTCAAAGATGCACGTCGCTCTGGTCGCCCTATTACGGATAAAATGGATGCCATTTTTGAAAAAGTGGAGCAAGATCGGCATATCAGTAGTTACGACGTAGCTCAAGGACTGGGAATTGACCACAAAACAGTTTTGGCGCATTTGAAAAAAACTGGGTACACAAAAAAGCTCGATATTTGGGTACCTCACGAGCTCACTGAAAGAAACCTAATGAACCGTGTTCTCATTTGTGATTCTTTATTACGACGTAATGAAACCGAACCATTTTTGAAGAAGCTGATAACTGGTGATGAAAAGTGGATCACGTACGACAAGAACGTGCGAAAAAGGTCGTGGTCAAAGGCCGGTCAGGCTTCACAGACTGTGGCGAAACCCGGGTTAACTCGCAACAAGGTGATGCTGTGTGTGTGGTGGGATTGGAAGGGCATTATTCATTATGAGCTGTTACCACCAGGCAGGACCATCGATTCTGAACTCTACTGCGAACAACTGATGAGATTAAAACAAGAAGTTGAGAGAAAGCGGCCGGAGTTAATCAACAGAAGGGGTGTGGTTTTTCATCATGATAACGCTAGACCTCACACATCTTTAGCCACTCAGCAAAAATTAAGAGAGTTTGGCTGGGATGTGTTAATGCATCCGCCGTATAGTCCTGACCTTGCACCTTCAGATTTCCACCTGTTTCGGTCTCTTCAGAATTCTTTAGGCAGTGTCAGGTTAACATCACGAGAGGACTGCCAAAACCACTTGTCGCGGTATTTTGAACAGAAGCCCCAAAGTTTTTATAGCAATGGGATCATGTCCCTGCCTACAAAATGGCAAAAAGTTATCGAACAAAATGGTACCTACATACTTTAGTTAAATGTAAATAAACTATATTAAAAAATGTTTTGAATTTTCTTAAAAAATGCGAAGAAACTTTTTCCCCAACCTATTAATTTCATAGGCACGCATTCATGAAAACGAATATTGAATTTGCAAAACGTGAAGTATTTTATTTATTTACCACTGTTATAGAATTTGAAATGTTTCGAGCAGAATAATATTTTACTAAACAAAAAACAAAAACAAACACGCTCACGACTGTCTTCCCCATGGTGGACATCCTCAGTGAGTAGATCTTTTGAGGATACCAAATAGGGGGTAGTCAGAGGCACGTCCAAACAATACATTTGGTACATGCCCGCGTTTTGCAAGTTGTAAGCATTCCACGTGACAGGTTGCAAGCCCATCGCCGCTAATTACTAATATTCATATTAGCCATATTTTACTAATATTCTACAAAAACATACTTAATACAGAATCATCAAAATTCTAAATTATATAACAAATAATCAAAAAGCAGTTCTGAAAATAATCGGAAAATAATATTTATATAGAGATTTATTAATTACAGCATCTATATTCCTTATACAGGATGTCCCGTAAGTATTTAATTATAGTTACATGCGCATTGAAATCAATATTGAGGACTAGCCTCTGCCCACGGCTACGCCTGCGTAGTAGCCGAATAAAAAGTAGTCTATGTGTTATTCTAGGTCACAAACTATAACTGTTCTCAATTTTATCGGTCCAGCAGTTACGGAGATAATGAACCACAAGCATTCATACAAATAAACAAACTAACAAAACAAACACGCTCACGACACTATTCCCAATTATGGACATCCTCAGATACATACTCAGTGAGTTGATCTTTGAGTGTACCAAGTAGGGGGTAGTCAGAGACACGTCCAGACATTACATTTGGCACAAGCCTTCGTTTTGCAAGTAGTTAGCATTCCACGTGACAGTTTGCAATCGCAGCTTACCGACGTTTCAAAGTGATCCTTGTGATTTGAATGAATAAATGAATTTTGACTTTGACTTTGACTTTGATTGGAATACTAACCGATGGCACGTGCCTTCGAATTTTTGTTTCTAGGGTATGAAAGTTTCCTCGTGATGGTGAAGGAAAACCATTCACCGTTTTGAGCACACGTTAATGCGCACATACTTTTACATACATACTTTTGGTGCACGGCCGGGTTTGAAGTCACGACCTACCGATTTGAAGTCGGGGTACCACCCACTAGGCGAACACGGATCCATCCGATATAAACATCCAAACTTAGAAATTGATAATATTAGTAGGATGGATAGGTTTATAGCCTGAAAATGTTTTATTCAGATAATTCAAATAACATTTTATAATCTAAAATGCAGCGTTAGATGATCTCAAGCCGATTTTATTATGGAAGTTCCTCAACTTTGGGGTATAAAACGGTACTTTGGGGGTCTTTTATTTCTTGAATCTACTGAGCCCAGTATGAGTGAAACCTCGTTTTGGATAACGTGATAACTATAAGTAATCTGAGTCGAAGCTCGACACGGATTGATTAGTAATATAGTTAATACGTGATTGAAATATAGAAGACTAGCCTCTACCTACTGCTTTACCCGCGTGATACCCGGTTATGTAGTCTGGTCACGAACTATACCTGCTTCCATTTAAATCGGATCAGCCGTTACGGTTACATTTAGCAACATCCAAAATTGCATTTAATATTAGTAGGATAGGATGAGATTTATACTGTCTCTGGTTTCGCTGATGAAAATAATCTTGAGTTAACTGACTTTATAAAAAAAAAAACTCTTGTCTATATCTTTATCAAAATCGGTTCAGATGTTACAAAATATTAACGATAATAACATTTGTCATTTTGGAGGTTCAATATGCCATTCAAGAAAAAAACAAAAAGTAAAGTGAGACCACTAGACTCAGTGCGCAGGTTATTTTTAAAAGCTTAGTAGAGTAAGTATGACAACACAGCTGTATTCGTATAAGCTCTAAAGGCTATAGTAATATTGAGTACGTGAAGCTGATATTATTTTTCATACTAACTTATATTTCAAAGTACCTAACATTTTTCTTTTGCTATAACGGAGATTAAAATATTGTGAAAATATTGCCGCCAAGCATGCATTCAAGAATACAAGTTTTATATTCTAGGTAAAAAAAGCAAACTTCACCCAGCACAGGTTGGTAGATTGCAAAATAATATTTGTGTGGGTAAAAGTTTTGGAAATAACTGCGCTATGTATACCTACTTCCACATATAGGTAGTTACTTCCACGGTTTCAAAAATATCAATTTGCAAAAGAGACAGACTACGGCCGGGGGAAATTCAGCAATTGAAACGTACCAAAATATGAACTGTCAAAACAAATCAACAATGCAACATCTGTTGTTGTTTTCCGTTTGATGGATTCGATATTGCAATACCTGTATTTCTACAAATTTGGTCTACTGTAAGTAACAAAAACCCTGGTCAAGGTTTAACAATCCCGTTTTTAAGTACAAAGTAAATGACGAAGCCCAACCAAATAAAAATGTTTCAAGCAAAACAAACACTCTGCATAATATTAAGGGTAACATCAGCATCACTGTGACACATACATGCGACAATAGCCAAACCAAATTAAATAAAAAAGTAAAAGTAAAAGTAGATACCTACGTAATTAAGTAGGTACATTGATATCTTAAGGTAGGAAGAATATTAATAAATTCAAAATCCATTCCTCTTGAGAATGATTTTTTTATTTCCACTCGAAAAAAATATATGCTTAATGCTTACAAACGACGAAGGAAAACCGTGAGGAAACCGATATGTCCGAGTACCAAAAATTTTTAGACATTGACACGTTGTCACTAAGCCCTTTAAGGCCACCATACCCTCAACCTGATAAGATCACTGACAAAACCCTCAACTATCAAGAAATACATGGAAACACAAATAGAACGGTGAAGGAAAACATCGTGAGGAAACCGGCATGCCCTAGAACCAAGAATTCGAAGGCATGTGCCAACAGTTAGTGTTCCAATAAGCGGCGATGGGCTTGCAACCTGTCACGTGGAATGCTTACTACTTGCAAAACGCGGGCATGTACCAAATGTAATGTTTGGACGTGCCTCTGACTACCCCCTACTTGGTATCCTCAAAGATCTACTCACTGAGTATGTATCTGAGGATGTCCACCATGGGGAAGACAGTCGTGAGCGTGTTTGTTTTTTGTTTGTTTGTTTATCAAGAAATAACCAGTGATGCAACGAAAACGACTGAATTAATGCTGCATGTATATCTATTAGGTAAACGTCTTGCCTAGTCTCTAATTACGTAGGCTGTAGGTACACATTAATTAGCATGCAGTACTGGAATCTGATAAATAGGCAGGGCCAATCGATTTATGGCTCAGTAAATCTCTAGATATGTGTGGTAGCATGCCGAACCCATTGCTTCGTTTCCACAATCACGAGCTTTGAAATTAGCTGATACTAGCATCGATGATAGGAATTGAGAATGCTTTTCACGAGTGATATTTCATTGTTTAGGGTTTCGAACGATTTTCATTGTGAAACAAATATTATGGCTTGTACTCATACCTAGTAATATGAAAATATTACATAAAGAGCATAAAATTCGTAACCAGTGAACAAACCTAGAAATAGAAATAATACAGATATAAAGGTACATGTTTATTACAGGTTTTGCAACGAGGATTTAGTTTTTTTTTTGTATGTAAATCTGGTAAGCGCCACTAGTGAACTCAACTGTCCGTTTCCAATACTCAAGCACTAAGAATTCCAATTGAAAATACCGAAACGTTCGTTGTTATCTGACCGTTGTGGTTGTGACGACCTTTGTGGCGCAGTGGGCGAAGGCCCGCCTGAGACGCAGAAGGTTCGATTCCCGCCGCGGGACAAATAAAAAATAAATAATGCTGGACATTATTCACACAGCATCATCTAGGCTCAAACTAAGCAGAGCTTGTATTATGGGAACTACAGGACTGATATACTACATATATACTTTTCGGACTGTACTTTTCGGAATCGGAATGTAGATTAATTGTACGTCCATACAGCCTAGACACATGGCATGTTTGTCGCGATCTGTCCGTATTACATTCTACTAACCTATAATATAACCTATAAGGACGATATTTAGCTTTATAGGTTAAGCTAAATATAAATGTGTGTGTCAAATAAATGGATTTTTTCTCGCTTTCTTTCCTTACAGTATCGGCTTACTATACGAGTATTACGTAAGCATAATTATTAACTTATAAAATTTGTGTTTTTTATGTTGTGCTAAATAAATGTTTTTATTTCTTTCTTTAATATGTGGTACCGTGCCGAAACGGACTGTATAAGCCCGTCCTTACCTGGGAACCTATGCATGGGCACGGCGATGCATGACATGTGATTGGCGCGGCACGAGCAAAGCGGGCTGCGCGCGCACGCGTCCAACTTTTCCGGCGCCAGCGCGCCCACCAGCAGGCACGCGACCAGCGCCGCCCGCTGCCACGTCCATGTCGACCATGCATCACCAAGCACCATCACTGAAAAAATACAGTTTTGTAAGTCATGCCTTTTTTACCATAATTTTAATTATAATTAACTTTTAACTTTAATAAACTTTTACAGTAACATAAGAGTAGTAAACTCACTACTACATTATTTTTAGATTATAATAGAATAGAAAATATTAATTTATACACAGAGCCTTAGGTAGGTTATATATGACGACATCATTTCTGTGACACAAAAAAGTTGCTAATTTGAGAACCTCTTTTTCGTTTGCCGTAACAGTTTGTTTTTGTCTACATAATTGGTGTTAAGTTTTTTTCTAATCGTTCTGTTCGAGGGTGGTTCCTTTATAGTTTTGATCGCCACAAGACACCACCCTACGATAGACAGTGGAAGACACGCCCACGGGATTTAAAATTGCAAATATTAAGTTACATCTGTGGCGCAGTAGGCGAAGGCCCCCTGAGACGCAGAAGGTTGCGGGTTCGATTCCCCCCGCGGGACAAATGTTTGCATCTGCAAATATTTGTCTCGGGATCTGGGTGTTTTATATGCATAATATGTATGTATTTCCAAAAAAAATAAGTATATAAGTAGTATATCATTCATGTAGTTCCCATAACACAAGCTCTGCTTACTTTGGGGCTAGATGATGCTGTTTGAAAAATGTCCAGCATTATTTATATATATAAAAAAAAAATTGTTGATTTGGAAAAAAACTTAGCAGCACCCTGTTTTACATAAGTTTTTGACCTTATTCACACCATGTATCACCATGACACATCATGGTATTCGATCGATTTATATGGATAACGTCTTTGAGCTCCTGGTTTAGCCCGTTCAGCCTAAGCGTGTCTTTCTTGATTCAGTCGATAACTTAAAATTAAACGAAACTAATGACTTCAGATTCAAAACTAAATCATTTTAACAAAATTTTAAAAGTTCCGACCTGTTTTGCTTTTTTGATTACAGGCCATCCAGTGACTTGTCCAAAAATAATTTAATATTCAGCTAAAATTGTATAAGTTGGATAAATCATTAAGTTAAGCATTGGTTGTTTGCATCTTTATTGTATAACATAAGTTTTTTTTAAATCGTTTATTATGACATCAAGGTGTGTTCGGTAGGTAAATACCACAAGTCATTAGGGGGCCGCTGCAACCGACGATTTTCTCGATTTTTTCGTCGATTTGTATGACATTTAGAAAGGTTCTAAGAAAAATTTTAACGCCACACGTTACTATGGGGATAATGGGTGAATGATGGTGAAAATTTACCGGGCGATGAAAATCACGTCGCGTCGTCGGTGTTAAAATTTTGTAAAAATCAACTTGTATCAGTAATAAGTTAAAAAATATTTTCATTTGTTCATTGTAACAGGTTAGTCCGAAGCCCAAATTGGCTAGACTGATTACATAATTAAGTTCGAATTTAGAATAAAACAAAAAGTGTACATAAATGGTACCATTAGTAGGTAATGGAATCAAAAAGGTTTTTTCCTAAATTCAAATTTTTTCACAAACACAAATAAAACGTACCTACTCATTAGTATAAGCATCTTACCTACATTATTTTCTTCCAAAAATGTTTACAAAGAGATTTGATGTACTCGTAGATAGAAATAAAAGGTATTCTTATTGCAAAGGTGATTTTAGCGTTATTTTATCGAGACAGAATGTTGTCAACATTACATTTTGTTGCCCTAAGACAATATTACAAGAAGCTTACGTAAATATGAAGCTTTCCTGTTTCCTTCCACATTTCCATTGATTTTGCGATACACAAATAAGGTAAAAGAAAAATGACAGAAGTTTCTCTTGTATTTGATCAAAGGTCAGCTAACATTGAGGTTTCTATGTTCAAACGAATTACAACAACTCCGCCCGTAACACTGGTGTCATTAAAAAGTTTCTATACAAGAATTTGAGAATCCAATTGAAAACGAATAAGTAACGTGCGTTTTAACCAAATTTGGTTGCTGAAAATGAAGAGAACAATCTCAACTGGTCGGAAATGTATTGTTTTTTATGTATTTCTACCGATTACTCTGGTCAGATTTGATTCTGGAACACGTATAGTTCGTGATTAAAAATAATAATTAAGCTCTTTTTACTCGAGTAAAAAATTGACAAAGGCGTGAGCAGAGGCTACATTTTAGGATGATTTACCCGTGTGCTCAACAATCTATGACTGAAGTCATTTCTGTTCAAAAATGATTCACACACAAGCTCACAGGGAAAGGAATACGTTTGACAGAAACTCCACTTTCCACTGCTCATGACAGCATATTCACTATAAATGCGGCTGCGTCAACATGATTGTAGGACTTGGCCATATTATAGGGCTTATCACGAATCTACGCTAGTACACACTTCCTTCAAGAACCCAGAGTAAGAGTAGTCGATAAGTTGGTCTCCAAAGCGGCACGATCCAGTGTTTTCTATCATAGAGTCAACGCTCTGGATTAAGAGTAAATACGTTTTGGACGGTACGTAGTAGAAGACATAAAGGTTGGAGTGGCGCCAGTATGCCAGATTCTGAAAATGCATACATTTCGATCGGAATTCCAAATAGATTATCGGTCGGCTCTTTTTATAAATTCTTGCAGAACGATTCGTGCACAATTGGTTGGATAGTTGTTGTTCTTTGATGTCAAGCTTTGAGGACAAGATAAGTTTGAGCACCGGCCAACTTTCAAGCTAGGGAGGTACTGTCGTGTGTGCCCATGTATACAGGGTTTGCACAAGAGTTTTATAATGTTAAAATTCGTTTTGATATTAACCTTACTGAAACCCACCTACGATAAAGTAGAAAAATGAGAACTTTTCTCCTTCTTTCCCAACGTTTCAATTGGAATTAAAAGATGAAAGAGAGTACTAAGTATTCAAAAGCAAAAAAGTGTGAAATTATTTTAAGGAATCTTAGTCGACCATAAGAAGCAAAAGTTTCGCCGAGATTTCCACGTTAATGGTAATCTGAGAAAATTTTCAAGTGCGGTAATCGGATCAACCGCTACCTTAAGTGTATTTGGAAAATCTTTGGAATTATTCACAATGAAAGTAAATCTTTGTCATCAGTCATTTTATCTGTTTCGTGGGAACGAGCAAAGAGCCATTAATATTATTCTAATAACCAACCTCGATTATGAATAATTTAATAATGAAAGCGTAGTAGAGTATTGGATTTTGTTGTTAATAGAGTTGTTTCAAATTTTATGTTGGTTTATTACTTTTGCGTTATTATTTTTAGGCAAGCAAGAAAATGCAATAAGCAAGAATTTGATAGAATATTTGGTATAGTCGTAATAATATTCTAAAATAATTTTAATTCCAGTTTTACATAATTAATAATGATCAATATAGCATTATATATATTTCAATCACAATAGGCCTAACGGCCGCAGTGATAAAAAAAAAGATCAATATATGACTTAAATGTATACATTGTTCGGTAAAATGTACTCCATGCGGTTTGAATGACATCTAAAAAACTTAAACAACGTAAACGAAATAAACATGGATGTAAATCAACTCACAAGAGCACAATAAGGACACAACAAACTATACGCCCAGCACGAGAAAAACATTCATATCTCGAACTCTGCGAGTCAAAGTTATTTTTTGTTTGCGTTGGATTTCCTGGAGGGAAAGTTACTCGTGTTCCTTGCTGTCCCAGATATTTAACTCGATAAAGTCCACTCTGCGACTCTAACTGACTATAATTACTTCGCCATTTAAATTCAACAAAAATGAGCTTCAGACCATGCCTCGTTTTTACGGAATCCTATTGTTGTGGTAACGCTATCCGTTTGCTGTCTAACAGTTGGACCTTAAATTCAAACATATTATACAAATCCTTGGCTCAAAGGCAAACAAGTCAATTTTTACAAAATGTTAAACCCTTTATTTGAATATTTCAGCGTGTTTTGAAATCATTCTCATACATCATGCCTTATGCGTATTGCATTATGTTTTAGTCTTATTGATCCATAGACAATCAACTAGGAAATAGGCAAGAAAATGCCTATTTCCGTGTTGATTGTATTTTATGTCAAAATCTGTGATTGTAAACCAAAGCGTCAATCAACCTAACCTAAAAAAGCCGTGTTGGCCTTGTGAGCGATTCGACTTCTGATCCGGAGGTCGTGGGTTCGAACCCGGTCGTACACCAATGGATTATTCCACTCGAAAAAAATTTGTACGCATTAACACGTGCTGAAAACGGCGAAGGAAAACATCGTTAGGAAACTGGCATGCCCTAGAACCAAAAATTCGAAGGCATGTGCCAACAATTAGTGTTCCAATAAGCGGCGATCGGCTTGCAACCTGACACGTGGAATGCAAACTTGCAGAATGCGGGCATGTACCAAATGTAATGTTCGGATGTACCCGTGACTACCCCCTACTTAGTATCCTCAAAGATCTACCCACTAAGTATGTATCTGAGAATGTCAACCATGGGGAAGACAGTCGTGAGCGTGTATGTTTCCTAGCAGCCTGTAAACGAAGTTAGAAAACTTCCTAAGATTCCTATTTAGATTTTAAGCTGTATTGTTTTCAGGGTACATTAAGGCGGGATGGGCTGAAAATTGGGACCTTGTGTGACGTAATAGAACAATATTAAAGAACCAAAATGATAGTATGATTTCTTTATTCTCTCGTTTTATGTAGAAACACTAGTCACACGTAAAACATAATCCAATTCAGTAAATTGTTTATTTGAGAATAAATAATCAAATCGGAATTTAGACGAGAGTAGACCCTAGTCCTTGACGACCTCGATGAAGCGGTGGGTGAGTAGCCATGCGACGCTAGAGTTGCAGGTTGGTTTCCCGCTGCGGGACTATAGTTTGCATGTTCTGCAAATATTTGTTCTGGGTAAGGGTGTTGTGGTACCTAGGCACTCAAAGTTCCTAACACCCACAACTCAGGAATTCCTAGCGCGAGAAAGACCTGACCACCGAGATTCTAGATGACGGCGGCGATAGCCCTTAATCAAATTAATTTTGCCGTCAATTTAACCAACTTCAAATTTTTTCGTTCTTAATTTTTTATTTGATACTTAGTTAGGTTTATTTAAAAACATTTTTTTTGTACGTGGCTGGGTCCTTGTTTAACACTTAATAAAGCAAGCTACAAAACAACTTAACTCGTTGTACATTTGTTTTTCTACGGGAGAGCGTGGATGGTGGCCAGTAATCTTAGTCATTAAATTGCATCGTGTATCAACATCGTGTTTGAAGAGAATCACTGATGGCAGATGAATAAACTAGTGCTTACTATCTTTCGGGATTAGGAAACTGTTCGACGTTAATCGTGAACGTTAATCGTAACGTTAATCGTTAAACGAGTGAATCGACGTTATTTCGAGAATGTGGAAAATAATAATTGTTGAAAAAAAAAAGAAGAACTATTTCTTATTTTTAATTAATATTGTCTTTGGATTTTATTGTAATTGCATGTTATTTAAGATTATTATTGTTTTTATTTTTAACAAGTTAGTCCAATTGATTACAAAATTACAACGTTTACAAAAAGCCCACATTTTTTAATTAAAAAAAATCTAAGTAAATTATATACTCAGTTGAGTAGATCAATTTTATCTTTCCTGTTTTTAAAACGCACATAGAATGCTTTCTGTATTCTCAAAAACATATTGTAACTTTCATATATTTACGTGAGATTTAAGTTCCATATTGTCATAAAAGCTAGCTAAAATCGTATAGAAAGGTCTGATTACTGCGGGCTACACCGTAGCCTCGTAGCTCCACTACGATAGTTACAAATTATTTTGTGGGGTTTCCTATCCAATTTACCTTTGCAGTTTTATGGCATTCCTCATTTTTATTGAATTGGAAAAAAGTGATATTACAAAATGGTGGTACCTTTTCGGTCATGCATAGTGGTGGCGCCTGTAAGCTTCACGCCTTCGATAGCTCACAGAGCTCGTAAAGGTACTCTTGATGGAGAGGAAAGACTAGGAATCGTGCGCACTGACCTTAGATCCTGGAAACCAGCTTGTAAGACCGCTCAACAGGACCACACTGCCCACGTAATCACTTCCACGTTCACCAGAGCTGCGGTAGTTTAGCGCACACCATAGGGCGGGTTTGAGGACTATCCTAATGTCCTTATTAGCACAGATTGTTTATATTTTGCGGAAACTGCGATAATTCGCTTGCGGTTAGCGGTACACGGCGGAGAGCTTTCTTCGACTGCTTCCGTTGAGGTCATAGACGACACTGACATTTGGCCGCTTTTACAATAGCGACCTCTAGCGACGGTGGTGCGATGCAGGTTCCGTCATCACCGGCGCGGGCGCACGATATTCATTTAGGAAAGGTAATAGAGTAATAAGGGAGTGAGTAACCTTACTTGAACTCATAGATGGCGTTACCACATAGAAATGGTATTCTAATGCGTTTCAATTCCTACATCTGCTGAAATGTTTCAACTTCTTCCAAGTGAGAGTCTAGCTAGATCAAAATTAAATAATGTGCTTATTTTACGAATAAGTTTCAACAAAATGTTATTAACGGGATAAAATACGGAATACAAGATTGCCTTGTAGTAAAACTTTTGTGAGCGAAAAGAGGTTACTGCAGATCGTATTTGCTAATGGTCCCACTGCAAATGTAAAAGATTTATCATACCTTCTTTTATTCGATACCGCTCGTAAAACGGCAAATAGCATGATCTGAATAGAATAGAGTTGGATATGTTCTAAGTGTTTCAAAATTGGATCTATCGACTTCGTTTAGGTCATTTCATTGGTCACATTATCACTGATGCCGAAGGTATCATTCTAGGACGATTTATTAGCCGTTTATTTTTTGGGACACTTCACATTGTTTACTTCAAGGTGATGAAAGTCCTTGTAAGTCGTTGAAATACTACACTTCCTACTCTTAAACGTAGCACATCTATTCCTACTTTTAAACTTGTACAGTTTTTCAGCAAACTAATTAACGTTATGGTACATGACATTTACAATTATAATAATGCGATAATCACGGTTGTTTGTAGAACAGTATGAACACTAACATATAATAGACATGACAATAAATGACATGACATATATAGACAAACAATTGAACAAACAATTGTTATGTACCAGATAATGATCTGTGCCTTTTGCCTTCTTTTTGTCCGTGTAAGATTTTGAAGTCAATAGAAAGTATGACCAACCAGATCAAGTAGTATCCTAAATTCCTTTCCTTATAATCACAGCGAAATGGTAAAATGTGCTAAAATATGCGAGAGTAGTTTTAAACTCCTCTATAAAAGTCAGAATCTTAAAAATAACATTTTTCATTGCAATATTTTACGGCATGAGAAAGGAGGATACATATTTCAAGACTACAGCCCATTTCCTTTCTTTAGTTTAAGTCTGGTAGCAATTTTCTAGGCATATATACAAAATAGTAAAAAAAATATAAGAAAAAATATAATATAACATAATAATGTCCTTACAGAAAAATAAAAGTCTTACAATAACATCCTCTTGAATTACAAAGTTAATATTAAATGTCCCGTGAAATAACGAACAATTTATTTGTCATCGCTTATTATTTCTTGTTGTGCTTCACATTATTGTCCTATTCTTTTGATGTAATCACTGCTCAAAGAACTCAAATAATAAGCGGCGCCGCTTTCAAAATATACGGAAAAAACAATTGCGTAGCCACTTACGAGTCATCCAAAATATAATGGCGTCCAATTAAAAAAAATAAACCACAGAACTTTACTTACGAATAGTTATTATATGAATCACATCACAAAAACATTACTCGAATCCAAAAATATTTAAAATTTAACTTTCGAGGCTTCATTTGCAACTAACTAAAATTCACTATGGACGACTGAAATTTTCAATGACATTTTAAAGTTCACTCTTCGAAGTGGAGGGTCCAAGTGGGTTGCGCAGAGAGCCCGTGACGCGACCGGTCGCGGTGGCGGGTGGCTTTGGACTGACTGGCAAGGCTGCGAGCCGGGCGGGAGGCGCTACCTCAGGTATGAGGACCTCAGTCTTATCATACCATCAACTAATTCGTGTATGTATCTTGATGGTTGCCTTGGCCTTTGTGACAAGCTTTCAGTTTGTTTAACCTTTTAACTGATGAAATTTCTGTGTTAGAATTTCAATGTTTATCAGAATATGCCCACATAGATTTATGCTTTACTAGATCACACGACATTGGTAACGAATCATACTTCATAAATTTTATTTATTTGTGACTTCTGTTAAAATTGATGCAAGTTTTTGTTCGATTGACTTTACTATGTTAATTATAGGAATCAAACTCGTACCTAATTAATGTTTCAAAAGAAACAGTAATTACAGCTTTTATGAATATTTGCACCGCCAAGGTTCCTGACTTACATTTTGAATTTAATTTAGCTACAGATCCCTTTGATTTTTAGGAACAATAAAAAAAGGCGGTGAAGCATGAGAGGTCCGCGTTGAGCTGGGCCCTTACCTAAATCCCTTAAGTTGATTAAGCCATCAAATAGTATAGTTATGGAAAGACAATATTGCCTTTTCGTAAATATGTGACCTTTTTTTCCACTGAGGAAGGACAACATCCCGTGACTTCGCTAAATAAATGTGTGTACCTAGTTGATCCAGTGAACCGGTTTCGATCACTTGTTTTTTTTCTATTTGGAAGTCGGTTGTCCCATCTGGCGTGGGCAATTTAGTTTCACGCTTAATAACGCCAACGGATGAGAAACAAACATTATAAGCGGACGAGTCTCTAGGGACGTGCAGTTGTAAAGAGTTGTATGATTGCGGCTTAACTGACAACATTTTATTTTACTATGGAAGTCGTACAGGACTAATGGTAGAATCGTAAAAGTTTGTACGCTAGTTACGTTCGGTAAATCGTACCCGCGATGATTGTTCGTCGGCACGAGATACTGAATGCGTCTAGACGATATTGTGTTTTACAAGGGGTGTAATAAAAACAGTCGAACAAACAATTGTACTTCTGCGTGTAATGAAGGGCAGGAGAAATTGCACTCCCTCCACTTCAGTCAGAATTTCAACACTCATGAGACGGGGTTTTCTGTATGCACGCGTTGTGAGAGGACTGCGTCAATCTTAATTCATCAGAAGGGAGTTGCTTTGAAGGGGAATGCATGGATTACATGTTTTTCTTGAACATACGCCACACACACAGCCACGAAAACATATACTGCGCTTCGCTCTGCCACTCAGACCCCGTTAGCACGCCAACCCACGTACATATGTATACCAATAGGCAGAGAGAGGTTTCTCACGCATTAAAACTACATTATTGCATAGCGTTCACATTTTTATTTCAGGTGGTGCGTCGCATTTCAGACAAATTTCAACTCAATTTGCAGCACTAAATAGCACTTATTCGCGCGCCATTTCTTCGAAAATACAAGTGCCATGGACATAAATCATATTATCTCATTTGAAAGGACTTCAAAGTGTCTACAAAAATTTTAAGCTAACGCCACTGTGAGTATAGAGCAAAGGAAAAAACTAAGAGAATCGGACTACTAGGAAAAAATATGGGGTTTCAAATACTATCATGCAACAAAAGTGGCAGACTTGCCACTTGTTCCCTTGGGAGTGCCACCAAAATTATCGAATATGTATTTGAGAAAACGAGCCGAAGCGAATGAGTCGACTGATAACCCCCCCTTCCTATTATGGAACCCAGGACAGGCTCCTCAATATTGTTACCACTGTGAACGCGCTACTTTGGCGCAGACATTTTACCACACTACTGAACATTTTTAACAGTTCACAAGCTATTTAAAATAAACCAGATTGAACTAAGTGTGTCATTCCGATGCATAAGATAGACATGTAATCCATGTTTGATAGGTGTCACAAACACAATCTACTAAGGGTATTTTTTTCACGGCGATATTATGTTACATGTGATTTGAAAAAGTTCTTCAAAAATATCAGTCATAATCGACTGAAGTATCAGAAGAATGGAAATCTGGCGAAAATAATAAGCAAGACAATTGTATTCTATAAATATTAGCATTACATATTAAAAGATATTGCTCTGAATTTTTTTAAAGAAACTAATTGGTACTTATCTATAAAAAATGGTTATACAGTGACAGTGAACAGTTGAGCAAATCACGATACTTACTGATAAAATGGATACTTATTAACATTTTACATTTACAACTGTAATATTCTATTTTATTACGTAGGTATATTTTATAATTATGAAAAGCCGTCGTAAAAAGTGTCCCACGTTGTTCTTATTAGGTCGTAATTATAATCTGAAAAGACAAATTTGTAAACAAAGCTGAATACATGTGAATGCTGATGAAACACTAGTTTTTTAGTGTTCCATCATTTTTCTTTTTAGAAAAATGACATACAAAAAAAAACATTTAACATTGTTTTGCATCTGGTGCAAGTATCCTAAAACCAGATCTAGTTTTTTTCTGAATTAGGAATGCACTGCACTATTCAACGCGGTCTTTTTCTGTAAAAAATAGTTTCTACAACATAAAATCATGACACCGCATGTCGATATGTGCCTTTGGAACCCACAAAAGTCAAAGTCAATACGTTTTTCTTCATTGAAATCACATGGATCCTAAAGGAAGGTGAATTGAACATTTTGAAGTGTATGTAGACTTATCGTAGAAGAATCAGGTGACAAACTCTGCCTGTTTTCTTTATGATCCTTCCAATCAAACAAGGAACTAATTCATTGAGAAAGACCGTTTAAAGCACGGTCTTTAAAATATTATATTTAATAGGTCAGGTAATCAATTTTCAAGCTTAAAACTTTTTTTTTTAAATTTTAACGGTATTAATTACTAGCTGTTCGTTCTACAGTTTCGTCTTTCTTTATGTTTATTTATTAATTTCTACAATTGTTTGCTGGTATTTCCGGTCTTACGTGTAATGTAAGTACCTGATTTCACTGGAAACAAAAGCTGATGCACAGTCTAAAACAAGAAAAAACGCCATATGACGTTCACATACGATCCATTCACATTCACGTTATGAATGGTAGAAAAATACTATGAACATTTTCCTTAGCAATATTATCACAACAGAGTCTCATTTCTACCACAGTTATGTACTTAGAATATATTAGACCCGCATCTGGTTACTCCGCGAACTACAAATTTCTCCTCGACAAAATTGCTGCAACGCGTTTAATGCCTATCTAATACACAGGTAAGCAAGATAGCAAGCGCGAAGAACCTTCAAATAAAGTGCACATAATTGTCAAGGTAAGTGGTGCGCGGTACAGTCGCAATTATTTACCGGCTAGACATAGGGGGATGGAGAGTCTTGAGCTCGCGCCAAGATCCGTCCTCCGCGGTCGCTGAAGAACCTACCTACCTCACCTCACCTGCATACATTCATAAGCTTCACATAAGAATTCTTAGTGGCCTGCATTCCGCACATTTTTTATTTTGAATTAAATTAATGAGGTTGTATCTTTTTAGGCTATATTACGACTATCCTACGTATTTCACTATTCTCCTGCTTCCTGCAAACCACGATTATTCAAATTCTATGAGATGGTATTTATTACAATTTTAAAAAGCACTGCAAATACATGTAGCGTAAATGGAAAATAGAATATTAATAAAATATTATTCCAAACTTTTCCAACTTTAAAGCACACGTTGCAATTTGGATCAAAATAGTAATATCATGTACCATAACGCCAGTTACAGTAGGTACGTAATACTAACTGTGGGTTGTGGGTTTTAACCCAGTTGTGCACCAATAGTTTTTCACTTGAAGAAATGATGTGCGCATTAAAACATGCTGAAAACGGTAAAAGAAAATATCGATAAGATGCCTTTGGAAGCAATATTAATGCAATGGATAATAATTTGGAGGCAAATATATGCCGTAAGTGTCGTGTAAAACATGTGCTAAACTTTATGTAGTAACTTTGTTCAAGGGTTCTGTTAGAATGTATATTGTAAAAATGTGCGCGTACATTTTACAAAGAAAGAGGTTCTTCCTCGAGAGGGTTTTGTTTTAAAAAACGCTTTAGGGTGTTATATGAAAAAGTGTGTGTACATTTGTGAAATACTCGTTTGAACAAACCATCGTTTGGTACGCCAGTGACGGTTGGCGTATAAAGCGTTGGTTTGTTCTAACGAATCACAGGTTCTATTTCAAGTCAGAGACTGATAAAATAACGCATGGGAGTGTCAAGGTTCATTAAAGGCATTATGCGAGGAAATGTGAATAGAAATGCAAATAAGAAGCACACGGTAAAATAACACATATGTTCACATATAATATACTCCAACATTTCTATGTCACACCTTCACGTAGTCGACTTTACTGACATCAAATGAGCGAAGTTCAGAAGTTTAGAGCTGTGAGAGTGAATTTATAATAACCCGTCTTTTGACTTTAGATTGGCGCCTTGATAATAAAATTGTGCTGAGTTAGAAAACACTAACGTGTAATAAAATAATGTCATGTCGAATGAGGAAAATAAGCCAATTGTCGCAGTCTGTGGACGCACTACTTTGAGAAGTAAAATATATAAATAAATAATGCTGGTCATTTTTCACACAGCATCATCTAGCCCCAAACTAAGCAGAGCTTGTATTATGGGAACTACATGACTGTTAGACTACTTTTATACTTTTTTTTGTAAATACATACATATTATACATAGAAAACACCCAGACCCGACAAAATGTATGGTGAGTCAAATTTATTTTTTATGTTATCCTTCAAAACCTAAAAGCAGCCTAAAATAGAGTTAAGTACGAATATTCTGTTGATCCAGGCAGACGAATAAAACACTTTGATTATTTAATGGTTAAATTAGTTATAAAATAGACACGGTGTGACTTAGATATATGAATAAGGAAGAAAAACCATCCAAGTAAGTAGTCATATAAATTTTGCTAGCACAACTTTGCGCCACTTCGTCATAGTTATACTCGTACACACGAAGGTAGGTATCATAGTGAAGAATCTCAAACTTTTACAACTTTCCAAGTTCTTTCGGAAAAATTAAACTTAGCTTTTTAACAGTGTCATCCATGTTCTCGCATTCCATTGTCCTTCCCCCGATTCCTTCGGGGCCGCAATACTTCCCGATCAACAAATTGCGGAACTCTAAAAAGGTTAAGATGTGCTAAATGTGAAACTTTTACGATATCTTTGTCGTGGGACACTTTATTTAGAACTTTCTTCATAGAGTGGCAACACTAGCGTTTATAACAACGGATTCTTGTTGCTATTAGCGCAGAAACACGCGGGTGGTAGACCCGTATTAGCCCAAGACTCCCAGAGGTTCAGTGCTTCGTTTCGAAATAATTAGTAGTCTCCGTCTACGTGCAAGTTTCATTAATTAGCAACGTGCATGAAAGATCTCTCAGTCCGACTTTCTTTTGTATTTCTATATACAAATATTTTGAGTAATACGTAATTAATGAAAACGAATTCGACAAACTTTTGCATTTGTTATATTAGAGGGAGTTTGCTTTCTTAACTTGAAATTTGTACGCTTGCTAGATATTTTAATTTAGCCTGAGGCGTGAACTCGTGCAGCGGAAAGATAATAGCGGTTCTTAAAATAAAGCCTTTGCGTCATTATTTTGAGACAGAGCTACCGACCGAGGCTGGGTCGGCTCTCAGAAGAGATGCTTTCGCTCCAATGTTTCCTTTAACTTAGGTATTGTGTTAATGAGTTACTTTGACGCTGTTAGTCGGTATGAATATGTATGGTAGGTAATCTGACTGCGCTTTAGAACTTTTTGTATAAACTGTTTCTGTCAAATGTGAATTAGGAAAAAAATAAGACTGAATTAAAAATTATGGCTGCTGGTAACAATAAGCTTATGAGTAAAATTAAACTCATAAGCGTATTGTTACCAGCAGCCAAAAGGTAAAAATACCCTCTCAACATATATTCTTGCTATCGATAAAACACCAAACATTTGACGACCTCTGTGGCGCATTGGGCGAAGGCCCGCTTGAGACGCATAAGGTTGCGGGTTCGATTCCCGCCGCGGGACAAATGTGTGTACCTGCAAATATTTGTCTCGGGATCTGGAAGTTTGGGGCTAGATAATGATGTGTGAAAAAAAAATTACCAGCATTATTTATTATTTATTTATATATTATTGTGCTTCAATTTACCTCTAACCGTTATTACGATAACCACACTAAAGAAACGCTCATGACTTTTTTTTTTAAATAAATATTGCTGGACATTTTTCACACAGCATCATCTAGTCCTAAACTAAGCAGAGCTTGTATTATGGGAATTACATGATTGATATACGACTTAAGTACTTTTTTTGTAAACACATACATAATTATACATAGAAAATACCCAGACCCGTAGTTTATGTGGAGGGTTTTATCTACCAAGTGCAAGCCCCTCTGTACCTGTCAGCGGTTGAACAGACCTTGGTAGATATTGCCACACACCTCAGAAAAACTATTCTTATGAGTCCAAAGGTAATTGCAATAAATAAAAATGATTCTAAAACTCTATATAAACCTCACATGGATAAAAATACACAATCTATAGAACTTTGTCCACATTAGATTTTTTCTTTCACTTTGGCTTTCCTATGCTATCAAAGGTATTACAAGACTCAAGTATAGTTAACCATTTCTAGAATAAGCAGTCTACAACCATATTATTATGTTTTGTAATCCGTAGTGTTCATTTAAAGTTTTTAAATATTAAGGTTGTGCATTCTAGGATTAAATTTACACCGTACATTGGTAAGGATTTCAAGTGTTTAGTCTGTTTAATTTTGGAGACAGTTTTTTTTGCAAAGACTCACCTTTTGGACCCATTAGAATTTGTATTTCCAAAATGTTGAAAATACTTACAAAAAGAAAGACACCCTTCAAATTGTAACTATCTAGAACCATCGGTTTAGGCTCTGCATGCCTCTACATCACCACCTATTGAATAATATACGTGATGAAATCATACAAAACTATAGTTTTAGAACCAGCTATCGATTCGGGAAATTTTCTCTGGCTCTGCGACTATTTCAAATCCGGAACAAAGTTTCTATTTCATAGGATTTAATGCATTTATTTGCTGTCTGATATTATTTCGAAACAGAGCACGCTTTATTTAAAGACGAAATGGACGTTGTACTCACAAATGGTCGTAAAATTCGATAAAGCGTATTATTTTAGTGCTGCGATAAATTATGTTACTGCTTTAAATTGCATTTGGACTACGAAAGATCGATTTCATGTCAGACTCAGACTATAAAAGTTTTCCATTTGTAGAATTACTTTTTAAAACTCGGGACTCAGGGGTCACTCGAAAGTCTTATAATATCTATAAAATTAGTGAATGACGCGCTAATAGAGGATGCGCTAGTATTATTCTGCCATCTTATATTATTAGGAATATCGCATTATTTGGTTGAACAGAATAAGTGTTTGTTCTCTTCTCTTGTCTTGTTTACATCAGAAATACATTTAATTTTCACCACGTTTGAAATGGATGATTTTATGAATGTAAAAATACACTCCTTTCACTGAACTGAGTGGTTTCAGCTCATTGGCTAAAGTGTGGCAGCAGCATATAAAAGCATACAAAGTTTGTTTAAACCATTATATCTATTTCAGTGTGAAAAGTTCTTGCCGGCGTCAATTGTGGTCTTATTGTAAGCGAGATTAAAAGGCCTGTGGTATCAGAATCTAAGTTTATAACGGGGTCAAGCGGTAGGCCGCATCGAAGCCAGACTGAGCGCTCGATGGCAGAGCAGTTGTTCTCAAAATATCGCGCAGCCAGTGTGCTATATTTGAAGTGTCTCACTACTTGAATAATTTATAAGTCGAGTCGAAGTGCACTGCATTTCGTAGCGGAGCCTCCGTGAAGCGGAATAAGTTTGTGCTCAAGTTTAACTATGAAAAGACTGTATCTTCTTAATAATTGAGTGTTGCAAACTAAATAATGAAAAACAGATAAGTTTTGACTTTACTAATTAACTTTAAAGCTTCCCACGGTCTGTGTTTTACGGATTGCCCGCACGAGTCCGCACGAGCACGCACCAGCACGGCACCGTGAAAAGGTTCGTCCGTGGTAACTCACACGCGTCCTTAGCGGTGTGTACGTTGGGTCCACTGGAGGTCGTCGTCTTCTGTGATTCATGAAACCGTCGACCATAGCAGACCATGCGAAGCGACCTTTAGAATGAAACTAAAACTAGTAAATAAATCTATGATTCAGTACGATACTCATTCTTGAACATCGTCATTTACTCGGAGAGTGTTTCTCGTCTCGTGGTTGTGATTATCGAAAGTATATATGACTTGATACTTAATGTACGGTATCCGCATGTAGAAGGGCGATTATTGTCTCACCTTTGAATGTTGGAATTCTCCATGATATTATATTTTTTGAATTACTTGGACAAACTAACAGTATGTATGTTTGTTTGTACGATGGTAACTGCCAAACCGTTTATTTAACTTGATGAAAATTGGTAGTGAAATAAAAAGAAAAGTAGTTTCGATTATGAGCTTAATCGGTAGGGAATTTTTTGAACTATGGGGTCGTAAGATATCAGTTCATGACAAAATACTACTTAGTATGTAGTAGTCTTGATTAATTAATTTGTTCTACTGAAACTGTTTTATTTCATTAATAAAACAAAGAATCTTATTTTGGAATTAAATGTTTATTGCCAACATTCCTGACACAACACAATAACGCAGGCATTACTACATTAAACATTCAATTTTGTAACGACTTAATGACACAATACATGTATACGATAACAAAAAAGTGTAATAATACATTTCTTACAATAATAATTTGAGGAACTTGCTCATGGTTTTTTTATAAACATTTGGGCCGTGGAAATGACCTAGATAAATACAATAAACACCTATTAGACATATAATAAGGATTCCCCATATTAGAATTCCCTGTGTCGTGCGTATCAGGAACTACGAGTGCCGTGGATCCACAACAACCAGACCCGGAACAATATCTGCATAATATACAAACATATGTCCCGCAGCCGGGACATATGTTTTAATGGTCCTAGTGGGGTTACCAGTTGGTGATGCTAACCGTACAACGTCGTTTTACCACGAAAAACCACAGCTGCTAGTATCCAATGCGACCGGTCCTAGTGGGGTTACCAGTTGGTGATGCTAACCGTACAACGTCGTTTTACCACGAAAAACCACAGCTGCTAGTATCCAATGCGACAAGTCCTGGGGGGGTTACCAGTTGGCGATGCTAACCGTACAACGTCGTTTTACCACGAAAAACCACAGCTGTTAGTATCCAATGCGACAGGTCCTAGGGGGGTTACCAGTTGGTGACGCTAACCGTACATCGCCATTTCACCACGACAAAAGCTACCTGCATCCAATACGACGTGGTTTCTGTATTATCACACCTATTTTCCCAAATTGTATACCCAAGTAAATGGTACGAATTAAAATCAAGGTCGTTTGTATAAACTGTCATTTGTGTAAACAAATGACAGTGGCTTTATTTGAAGAACGTGTGCGTATACACGTAATGGTGAAATTAGCCGTTTGCGTGACGACGATAATTACCACTTTCGGTACAGAATGTCGTTCAAAATACGTGGCTGCGAGCTTACACTAATTGTCAAATTATGCCGTTTGTATTGTAATATACATTTGCGGGAATCAAATTGTTTTGGTGGATCTTAGAAATGGGCTGAAGAATGATTTCCTTTCTGATAACAGCATTGTATTTGAAAAGCGAACTGGCTATGGTCACATATTCTTCAAAGTGATCCTTACGTTATGATTTAATTGTAAACGTATATAAGATTAAAGCACTGTGTCCAGTAATTTATAGCACGGAAGCTTAAAAATTCAATTTGTATTTATCGATTTGCATAAAATCTGTATATTTAAATTACAACATCCAAAATTACTATTGAGCGATCATAGACTGTCGTCGTTAGTACTGATCGTACAAGTATAATAGGTAGGTAATGTTAGTTATGCGCCTAATGTTTGTAATGATTATATACCATTTGCCTACCATATAAATAATAATTTGTGGCGTGTTTTGTTTGTTGTTTTTAGTTAAGGGTACTGTCTACCTTTTTTTATTGTTCCTTATTGTTTTTTGTTTTTATTTCTACTTGTCTGTAATGTATCTTTAGATGATTGTGTCGAATAAACAATTTATCTATCATAATTATAGCATGATATTACCTACAGCACTGCAAATCTATTCACAGCGCAGCTACGTTTGTCAGTAGCTCGTAGCAGTGTACGGCGTAGGCATTCATTCCCATAGGAATTTTCTATTTTCCACTTCTATTTGCTCTGGTTTATCTTTTGTGCGATTAGATTGTAATGTACACGATTGATGTTCAACTTCTACACATTAAACATGCGAGTGAACTCGGTGATAAAGTAGTTGATAATTTATTAATGAGTACCGAAATAAAGAGTGGAAGATAATAAAATGCTATTTACCGTAGAAGATAAAAAAAATAATTATCAAAAAGGCTGGTCGGTCATTACGTATTCAAAGCGGAAAGCAGGGCGAAACCACGTTATTTTCTAAGGTATGGACGCAAACATTTTATTTACTTAAAATCGGGTCTACATCTCGGGTTCAACTCACGACACTTTGCATACCTACTTGGGAGTGCGGCTGATTATATTTACTCTTTCTCAAGCAGGCAAAATGAAAAAGTTTGTTTTCAAAATATTTCACGAATATTCTAATGTAATCTTGTGTGTTCGTGCCGAATAAAAGGGGGGGGGGGGGAAGAAATGCTCGGAATTACTTAAGGCGCGTTGTAACTTCGGTAATTATTTTATTAAAAAATCCTATTTCCGAGTTTAGAAAGTGTTGGTAAAAAGGATTCGCAATCAAGGTATGAAGAATATACCTCCTATGGGGTTACTTAACTCCGTAACCATTTGCTTACTTCAGCTCACTAAAAACTGATTAATTTTGGGGTTACATACAAAAGTTAGCAATACAGTGGCTGTTCAGTTAAGGTTTTATTATTTGCTGATTCTGTTCTTTATTCAACAAATTATATGAAATAATTATATCTAAGTAACTACGTTTTATTGTAACAAAAGCAATGTGCATACCTACATCGTGCACTACCATTGGAAAAGATAGGCCAGTCGATACACACATTTGTCAGAACTCTGCGCCGAGACGCTCACCGGTAATATATACATCTACCTCGGCGCGCTCCATGAATATACATTACTGATTGCACAATTTGCAATCATATTTTCCAAGTATATACTTTATATCACGATAAAATAAAATAAAATACATAATACATAAGAAAATACGATTTAAGTTCCTATTTTTCTTCCAGCTTTTACTCGTACAAGACTTTTAACTAATTAAATTAATATTTGTCGACCGTTGATTAAGAAGCCCTGGAATGCTTTTAGCTTCAATGTTGCCAAAGTTAATTTTTGGGGAGAAATAACTTTATCTTGTATTTCGGGAAAATATTATCTACCTACTCAGTTTTGATCATTGTAAATATTTGAATAAGCAAAGAGTGGCTTAGAAATTGCTAAGCCAATCTCAAAGGAACATCTAATTAGGAGCTTCAATTGCGGCTCCAAGCCAGAATTAATTGCATTATGATGTAAGCTTGAATCTTATTTTACATATTGTGAGCTGAGTATATCATAATGCTGAATAATCCGATGTCTACGTGTGGTTCAAAACTGCCAAAATAATAAGCGGAAATGCTATCAGTAATTTAAAGCCTAATAAAAAGGTATACCTATTAGTAAACTAACAGTATTACAGAATTTGAAGACATTTATGTGGTTAAAAACCTGGAGTGTGTCGAGTTTTTGACAGCGCAATTCCGTATTTCCTTATGAAGGAGATTTATGGTATTACGTTTGTAAGATTGTCTGTCTTGTGTTTTCATTGTGCGTTACAAAACTTCAGTAAGTAATTTGATTTCTTATTACATATGATATATCTAGAGATGTATCTATCTACGAAATTAATCTGGTGTAAGTAATTTTCTAAGAAGAATAAAATATCATCAAAACCCCACAGTTATCTACGACTTTGACAACCACATTTTTAAAGTTTCAAGTTAGCGTGATAGAGCCTAACCGACCCCCCATTCAGTGTTATTTCTTGAAGACAGGAGGTAGCGCGCTGAAATTTCAGTCGGTGACAGGAATACAAAGGTTGTTATGAAACGTTGCAAACGGACACCCTGTCACCCTGACACCCCGAAACACCAGCACTCCGTACTGCGCAAGCATTAACGCGACCATTCTAAACTTCCTCCGGGGACTACTCGCGACTCTAGCGCCTCTGTACTTAAGTGTATAATTAGCAGTAAATTGCACTCAAAATTGGGCTCTTGGCCGAAAATTTAATTGAATGGCTAATTACCCAAAATAAAGGGATATTATACCGCAGTTCAGTGTCAAGCAATATTATAAAATAAGACGCTGTTGTGGCTGTCGATTCCCTTAACTAAATGTAAACTCAAAATAGCTCCGAATTCTTGTTTTCATCTTGCCTAGTTAAATTTGCCATTTTCGGAGCGTTATGACAAAATAAACATCTTAATAAATATTCCGATAATAATTTGAGCTCCTAAAATCAAAGCAAAAATAATATAACTCTTTCAACAGATTCCTTGATACCGAAATGAATATTTAAGTTAGAACAGTTAATAATTATAAGTTTTTTTTTGTGAGAACAGCAATATCTTCTTTAAATTTAGTGATAAGATAAATAAATTAGTTTTTAGAGGTCGGTCGAAGCGCCAAAATTGGAATGATTATAAGCGCGAAGGCAAGACCTTGAATAATAACGTAGTTGGACTCCCATTATACATCGTGGAATCACGTCATGTAAACAAGTTAGGAAATTTAAAAGCTGTTGAATTTTGGTATACCCAACAAACACTTTACATAAAGCACAGGTACCTTAGCAAAACTCAAACGTGTAATAAAGTAACAATAGATAAAGACTAAAAATGGCAAGGAAAAGATAGATGTTAGGCTGGGGAGTTAGTTATCGAAATAAATATGAATTTCCAGGCTGATTAAAAAATGTGTAGGTATCTGTACATAAATTAGGTATGTTTAATTGGAGAGAAAGATCAGGTTAGAAGTACACTAAACCACCGAGCTTGTATGAAGAATTTGATGAGGATGAATGAAGCGAATGTAGTATGCCAGGATCGTAGCAAGTGGAAATTGGTCTCTTCCTACCCATCCGGGAAACATGCGGGACTGTATGTATGTATGTAGAAGGCTTTCGTGTAATTACCGATAGGTATAAAAAATGATTTTCCTCAAGCGAAAGCACGTTACTATGCAAACAAAACACAAAGGAAATTCTTTTCGACTTACGAAAAGAAAGTAAAACGTTTGAAAGTTGAGAGTTAATTTATTTCGAAGTTGTTTGCTAGTAATTTGTTGTGGCCGAGTCCGCGGGGAAGACCGCCAGTGCACACTGTTGTTACGCCAACTTTTTTGTGTTTCGAAATTTGACTTGGCTTGCTACTTGTAAACTTGTGTTAGGTGTGCATCTTCCATGTCCGGTGAATTCAGGTTAACGTACTTCTCGGCAAGTGTAATACTACCCGGATGAAATCTAAGCTCGCGTTGAAGAACCTTTACGAGTAAGTTTGTTGATTGTTGAGCAAATGTCCTTATCTTTGCAAATAACAGGTTTTAGAAAGCAATATGTACGTACCGCCCCTCAAAACCTTATCGTTAAGTTTCTTGATTTATTTGTTCTTGAACTGATATAGACTTGTAAGGATATAGGTATATTATGTTCAATGTTCAATGTTCAATTTTGACCTTCTATTCAATTTTGTCCAGGGGATTAAGATATTCTTATTTCCATTATAGTCATATTTTCATTGTTAGCGATCGCTTTTTGTGTGCCTAATATATTTTTTTGTTTTAATGCTCTGAAACAGAAATAAATCTCCAAAAATATTGACGATTAAGTAAAAAAAAAACTAGAAATCGTGAGCAGTAGGAACAGCTCACGATTTCTCGTGTTTTCACTACTAGTTATGCCTCCACGTAGATGTTTCATTAACTTTATATTAAAATAAGGGCGTGTGATATGGGCACCGTCGTGATACGTAATTTTCCTCTTCAATGTGCTCCAATCATACGGGAAGAATTTGTTTAAGACAAATTTATATTCCCTATTTACCGGCTCAGCTCACTGTGGGGGCCCCTCGAGAGCGATTTGACTCATAATTCTATCCCTGGGCCTGTGAAGGAGTATGCCATTTGCCACACTTGCACCTTGTTACGAAGCCAAAGCCTCATTTACACGGTGACAGCTGTCAACTCACCAAACGCGTTAACCACGAAGGAGTTGAACGATCAAAGTTGTAAACTCACTTATTACTTTTGGGGCGACTCGCCATGGATTCGATAGGGTGAATGTGAAATATTCTTATACGTTTTCGTATCAAAATTGAAATTGAGTTTGTTAAATGTCTACAAGATGTGTTTTCTAACAACCTCCGAAATCAGTGGGGTTTTGATAACACTTCATTACGTAAACACTATTTCGCGTTTGTCACACATGGGGGACAATTGATAAAAAATAATGTAAAAAGAACGTATGCTGCCAACATTTTTTTTAACTGTAATCTTGCTGCGCATTGGCAATCCAGTAAAATTTTGTTTTTGTTTGTGTCTAATTTCACTTCAAGTATATGAATGAATGAATGAATGAATGAATGAAAATACTTTATTGTACATCTTAAACAAATAACATAGTAAACAAAATCTTATTAAGAAGGTACAATGGGCGGTCTTATCGCTTAGAGTTTGGTATTCGAAGGCATTCGATCGAAATAGTGACAATCACTCAGAACGATCTTATCTTGATGATTACTACGGGTACAAAGGGTACTACTGTGAACTTTCGGTCTGCTACCTTCCTACTATTAATAGATAATGATAGCTTGCAGATGAAAAAAGAACGTTATTTTCACGAAGTTCCGCCTCTATTTAAAAAAAAATATTGATACACCAAGATTCTGGAAAAGGATTCTCATAACGTTCAATCTATTTAGGCAGGCTTGTAAATCAAGCTGGGGTGGCGTCATGCTAACGGTTCCGGTTATTATACCAGCCGCATCTTCCGTCTTTCCATACGGCGGATGTCTCAACAAGGTGAATGAATACCTACGTCTAAGAAAGTCAAGGGAAATTATTTTGGAGCCTGGAATATAATATAAACGTGAGCACATTTAAGTTATATTCCAGACATTTGTGGTCGGTACACCAGTTTTGAATTTGAGTTTATAAGCTAAATTGTTATTTACGGCGGTGAAATAGTAGCTACTTGAGGTTAATGCCCTCTGAGATTTTATTTGTTACTTTTTATAAATAAAACACATCACTCGCTTAATGCGGAGAGTGGTTCCTGTGACATGTGACTGAACTCAAACGAGCGCCATTGAGTTCACATTCGGGCCTCGCCGCTTTCACACTGCATTTATTTCAAAGCCTCGCAAATGACTTTAATTTTCACATCATTTAAAAGTAAGTAATGTTTGTAGAGAAATAGCTGAATCACTTGAAATAAGCGAGCGATTTATTGTCCTCTCCGGGCGTTCGCACTGATAAATATGACCAATAAAGGAAAACAAAATGTCCACGAGAGATATTATTGTGGTCACGGTAATTTACCTCCTTCCTTTATTTCTTTGCAAATTATTTTATCTAAATCAAGATTCCTTTTAAATGTTATATTCATTGTAAGACAGTTTATTGATTAGTACAGAATTCTACAGAATAAGTACGAACATTGTTCTTACCTAAGTTAAGTTGTAACTTATTAACGGGAGTTAACGGGAACAATTTCTGCGACTGGAGGAGTACTTGAGTTATCAATTTATAAATGTTCTACGTAGGTGCTACCGTTTTGTTATAATTTAATTCGCAAAACTCGATTTGAGTTCGTAAACAAACAAGTTCAACAACAAAAAAGGTTACATGCGAGGGGAATGTTAAGCATTCCTTAGCATTCCTTAAGTGTATGTTATGTCAGTTGTATGTTAAATTACATTATACATAGACGTTCATGAATAATGTGTGTGTACCCGTTCTCGGGTGAGAGGTGTAGCTCGACCTCCCGACTTCCAACTCGTAAATATTCAGGGTCCAACTACCGAGGCTCCACGATACATCAAAGTCGTGTCGACTTTCATGCACAACTACCTAAATACTTTCTAGTATGTCACACGGTTTGCGAAAATACTATCTTCTGCCCGGAAATGGACGGTAGCTTCAAGCCAAAATAAACAAGTATCACAATAAACATATACGAAATAACATTAGGATAACATTTAGGATACGAAATAGCAAGGATATGACAGGAAATATAACAAATATGTTATGAAAATGAAAATTGAAGAGGTTGAGTATTTGGGAAAAAAGGCTAGTTTACAATAAAAATTATACACAATTTTAGCGTACTATTATTGAAGTCCTATTGTAAAGTGTGGCCTGTCGAGTTGTATTTATATAATCCGAGTCCGACGAAGGTATTATCTTTGACTTTAAATGTTGGTTCTTTCTTGTTTTATCTTTATGCATTAACCTTTTATCTACTAAAAAGGATAATAATATTAAAAAAAGTATTTTAGTATTTTAAAGCTGGTTACTAAACTTATTTGATTGTGTATCACACACACTACCAGAACATTTAGGAACGAACGCTATAAAAGAAAAAAATCCGCTTCAGAAGGTATTAAAATATAATGCATGACCGTACGCGGAGAGATCCCAGGGGTGATAACTTTCGGTAGATTCAATCAAATCAGTTAAATGTAGCTGTAAATTGGGCAGTTCCACTTGAGTGATATTGAGTAATGGTGGTCGCGTCGATATTGATGGCCCGCGCGGGAGCGCGCGCCGTATCTCGTGCTGACGCGTTAATTTGTCAAAACCCGACGTCATAAAGAAAAAGTTAGAAAACTCACTTGTCCATCGATGGACACTCTAATCACGAAGCCATTTATTGATTGAATACAGATATGAATTTCAACCTACCATTCCCGATAAAAATATATTATTATCATTACCAGAACCAGAATTTGTGTTCTCTTAGGCAGACTAAAACCTGGAGATAACATGTCACGCGCGCACGTCTGTCGTAACCTCTAGCCTCTTACATTTTATTACGTCCCATTACCTGGGATTAAGTCGGCATGCATCGCACAGATTCTGTTTCATGTCGCCAACTCCGACACTAATGTTGCCCACCACTTATAACTGAGTCGGGGAGGCAGTTTTAAAATAATGATCCTTCACACGCACAGTGCCTCGGAAAATCATGAAGCTTGACAAAATCCATTGAGTTATCTAGTTTTAATAGAAAGATCTATAGGGTAGGTAAGTACATTTTTGCGATACATAATAGGAGTTTGACAAGAAAGGTACTTTCGCCTTACTAAACCTCTGCTATATATGTATACACTAATTGCAGTGTAGACAAGAGCATAGTGCACATCTGAGTTTACATACAAATAGCTAGAACTCGCTCAGAGGCTCAGCGACTGTAATATGATTTCCTGGTCTGCGCTAATGAACGTATATTTTGTTTCATCTGCCGTCAGAACGTAAAATGCACGTCGTAAAATCAACATTTCATTTGGCCCGAGTACGGCCCGGATGAGTCGTACGCTCAAAATTTGTGTCAATTAATATTGCTCATGCTCTAAATAGCGTAAAAAAACTTTACCGTGGAAAGGAAATGAACCAACATTTCTTTATGTAAATAGGTAGGAAAATACTGGCGTGATTATTTTGTTTGAAACCGCAGAGGCGTGTGATATAGCTGCGTGGTTCGATTCCTCCTGTGAGCGAAGATAAGAGTTGACATGGAATGTTTTATTTATTTTATTAGATGTGAACAAGTGGTGCGTATGGGAGGGAGACAAGTTTTGTCAGAGAGTCCCAGGATAAATCGGCAAGGAACGTGTTGCGGATCGCCATTCGACGTATCACAAGCACGTATCCAATAGAGCCGACACAGACGTGTTGCGTGAGGCTATTTCCCTTCTCAACGCCTTCATAAATTCTCTCCTTATAAATTAGATTAAATCATAACGCTGTTGCTAGTCTCTAGGCCAGGTATACAGGTAATAATATACTTTACAAAACACCTGTGCGTTTTGATGCTTGTATCCGCTTGAACCAAAACATTTTGGGTATTATTTTGTGAATCAACAAATATATTTTTTTTTCATTGTAGACTGAATGTTGTGAATCAACAGTCAAGTTACGCATTTGCAACATTTTAAAGTCTCAGAATTATTCATGATGAAAGTTTAGTCAAATATGCATAATGAGCTCTATGTTCGCAATAAAAATGTAGATACCTACCTAACAATCTCAAATTTGATAGATATACAAAGTAAGTGCTCAAGTAGAAACAAACAAGTAGTGTATCGATGTCAGCTGTGGCTAGTATAGTACTAGCTTCCCGCCCGCGACTTCGTCCGCGCTGACGTGGTTAGATAATATGAGTACCTTTCGCCCCTCCCCGCTTCCAGCCCTACCTCACCACGTACTTTCATCGAACTGTCAGTGTTATCTATAGCGCCGCAATACCTACATGTCTTCATTTCACATTATGTTTTAAACTATTCCATGAAATTACTGGTGTAAAAGGCAAAGTTTATTAACATTAAATTTACATAATGACTAAAGGATTATTTTTTATAAGAATTTATATAACTAGCGTCTGCCCGCGGTTTCACCCACGTGTTATGTTGATAAAATTAACGTATGACCGTCTCCAGGTTTCAAACTATATCCATATCAAATTCCATCAGAAACGGCTCAGCGGTTTAGACGTGAAACGTATAGGTATAGATTTCCGATATAATTTTACTGAATTAATTGATACGTATTGTAATCAAAAAATATCATTAGAAATGGTAGACTATATGTTATTTTGATGTATAAACTATAGTTATTTATTTATTTATTACTGTAAAGTTTCATCAAAATCCGTTCAGTAATTTTTGCGTGAAAGAGGAATAAAAATCCTCAAAAAAAATCGCGTTTATTACGGAAGTAAGATACTTATGACTGCGCGATTGGTTTTCATACTGATCGCAAAAGTTTTGATAGGACGGTTGTAGTATTTATTATCTTGATCGAACAGACAATAGGTACTACAACTCTGTCGTTTGCTTTAAGGTTTATTTTTTCCATGTTGTGAGTGATCGAACCAGGGAATAAATAAACAATACTAACTTTACGTCCTTAATAATATTTGAAATATATAATATATTATATGTATTTAATTATTTACGTTAAAGTTTTCAGCCAACTTTTGATTGATTCGAATCTGTGAATATTTTTCTTACCATACAAATTTATTGCGGTACCAATAAAGTTGAACTAACAAGGGGTAGTTTTGTAAAAATAAAATTATATGTTTAATTAGCGTACTGGAGCGAATTTAACCAAGGAATAACATTTTCCATGGAAACTTCACCACCCTGTTTAACCCATGTAACGGTTGCTTTTCGAAAATGTAATTAGTTCATAATAATTTGACATTTGATATCGTATCGCTAACGTAATTCCTTAGATTTCTTACCAGCGCAGCGGCGGCGCTTCCTTAAGTTTTCTTACGTCAAACAATGGAATTCTCGAGAATCTTCAATTAATTTCTCAGCAAAATTCCAAATTTATGACGATACTTTTTAAAACTCGTCGATCGCTCGTTATTTGTTTGTTTGAATATTTTTCGCTTATGAAAGTAAAACGAATATTTTACTCACTTATTTGAAAAAAAAATATATGGAGTTCCTAAGTTTGAGTAGGGTAGTTACCCTACGGTAATAAATTGTGACTATCGCTTAGTCTTAAAAGAGTTCCATCATTTTAGGAGACCGTATAATAAATCTTAATAACAATTTTATTGATTTTGATAAGATTACAAAAATGTTAGCTTTTAGGAACGAAAACTGTTCATAAATATCGGTGTTCTACAACTATTTTTTTCGGCAATTAAATTTGGCAATTAAGTTCTTTATGACATTATTATCAAAGGTTAATTATCAAAACAAACAAATTCGTTTTTGTTTTGATTGTGTTAAAGTTTGGACTAGGCCGCGGTAAATACGATAAGTAACCCGCGTGAGCCAAGTAATCTCACAATTAAGTGAAGGCTTTACTAACTACTGTTTGTCGACCTCACTAAAGCAGTTACATAGTTCTATGCCTCACTAAATTTTACGACCAAAATTTAAATTAATTTTGTTTTATGGTTTATGAAAGTTTTTGATAGGAGCATCTATTATTCAAATTTAAATAGTCATGTTAGCTACCTAATTCTTTGAAAATTATAAACTGTACTTATAAATAAATTATATAGATGAATTAATTCATAAATATCATGACAATATCTATTATTTAGAATAGATATTGTTATGAATTCTAACATAATAGGGATAATAAGTGAGCACTATAGTTATAATGCTACAACGAGGAAAACATAAATACCGACCATTAAATTCCTTGGAAATAGGTAAAATATTCTACATATCACGTATTGATATTGATCGGATAAACAAAATGTCGTGCTCGCTAAGTACTCAGCACACAACGTAGGTAGGTACAGCCAACAAAAATCGATCCCAGTGATTTAATACGTATACAGTCAACGACAAAAGTAAAAAGTTGAGTTTTTATCATACGAGTTGACAAGGGAATGGTAAGTTTCGAGTGCGAATAGCTAGGAGCCAAGGCTGATCTTCAAATGTAGCTCAATATTTTAATCTAAAATGTCTCTCTACAGATTCTAGACTGTATATATTAAAAACTAGTCCTGACTGATTGATTGATTGATTAAGTCTCCTAATTTACAGTTTGTTTTTGCAATTTGACTTCCGCAGCAAGGTGTGGTTATTGTTTACCTACCTTATAACCACCTAATAAATTATTGAAATTAATATTTTTCCACAGTTACGCTACAGAATAAATAATTGTACTACGTGCGCTCTAATTGTAGATGATTATAAATGTTTGTATACTATTTTGATGCAGGCTGAAGTTGTCAAACCTCATCTTACTGGTAAGTCCCAGTAAGCCTGGTAGGTTAACTAAACTGAACTGACATTGTTAGAACTGCGACCAAAATGAAATTTCCCAAGAGCCAGAAATCATTATTTTTACAAAAGATTCTATTATTTCTTCGAAAAAATATTGGTTTCCGCAACCCCCATCACAGGTGAAAGTGTAGCGAGACCGGAGTAGGAGGGGAACCCCTCCTACTCCGGTCTCCGGTCTCCACTAATACCGTAAAAAGTTGCTAAGCACATACACTGACTCTAATTTCCTACTTCTACGTGATCTGTTACTTTTCAAAAGAAATAAAGAGACATATATTATTTCTTCTTCTACTTAGTCGGGCACTCTTGGCAGAGTGGTTGTGATTATTTAGGTCTTGTCTGAGTAGCGGCTTTTGCGTCTCCATACAGCCCTATTAGTTACGTTGCATGAGCATTCGGTCATGGTGAGTTGTGTGACGGACAATGTGACGTGATAATGTCTGAACATCGCGTAGGGGAGTGGTTATATAATCTTTTCCCTTCATCCTGCCTTGCTCTAATTTAACAACCTCTAATAAAGGATGAATTATTGAGAGTACATAATCTACGTAAACAAAGTTGCGGGTCCACTAGTCTGAGTTATAATTACTCAGTTTCTGTCGCTGACTGTACATTCACAACAAATACGTTTATAGGCGTCGCTCCTGTATTATGCGATTCAGAGACAGTTAAATATTAGTCAAACGTGACCGCAATAATATCTATTCAAAGCGGCTGCCTACCTATCACAATAGCCGTGCGTCTGCAATGTAAATACCAGTAGTGTTTATTCAGAGGGACAGTTACATTATGGCCAAACGCTTTTCATTTGACGTTAATTCGGTATACATTCGAATTTCATGTATATATAATGCGTAGAGTTTAAAACAAGACCCGAATGATACGTATTCATAGAACAAATAACATGTCTACTTGACGATTAAGAGCTCATTCACAAAATCACGCTCGGAGTGATTGACTGCTCGGCGATACCTACATCTCGTTTTTTACTTGGTACATTATACGCGATGTACAGCGTGCCAGTTTTATGGAAAATAAAGCGATTTACTTGCAATATTTTTTAATGAAAAGGTCATATCTATATTTTAAATAAATAATAAATAAACCGCAGTGGTTTTCATTTAATGATTTTTTTTTATTTTTTTATTGCGTATAAGAAAAAAAATACTAAAAAACATTACCTGAGCAATATTGCAAAATTTTGTTTCTAGAGGAACACATTTTGAACAGTTTATAATCAACGTTAACTGAGATTCTTGGACTTTAAAATCATCCTCCTGGGCCGGTGAGTAAAAATAATTAATTCTACATTATTTGATGACGACAATATGAATGACGAAATAAACACTATAACGCCAAAAATCTTGTAATACTTAAATCAAATTATAAAAAGATTATTACGCGTATAACTTAAAATGATAAAGAGTGTAAATTCTAACCAAAAATAATATATTCTGCACGGGACACGTCTGGTGGTGATCAAGGTTCAAACGACCATTTCAATGATGAAAATTATGATTACCTACATTTAAATTTCAAATACATACGTTTTTGAAATTTGAACCAAATTTAGTACTCCTATGAGTACTTTATTATTACTTACTATTCGTTATAAACTCCAAAAAAGGGAGTGGTTCTCAATTCAGGGGCTATGTTCTAATCCCATGGTCCGTCAAAGATCACAGCCGACAGCGGTGTACCGCTTAAATCTGAAACTACTTGCGAATTCGTCAATACTAAATGCAGATGATGATAGTGCTCGGAAATCAATTGAAATCAATTTTTTTAGTTGAATACTATGTACAACTACTCATTTGTATGCACACATGAGTAGTTGTAACTGTAACTATAACTGTGGAATGTTAACTGCTTGAAAAACGCCTAAATGTAATATTTGGAAGTGCCTCTGACTACCCCCTACTTGGAATCCTCAAATATCTACGGACTTAGTATGTATCTGAGGATGCCCATCATAGGGATTACAGTCGTGAGCGTGTTTGTTTGTATAGTATTTTCAAAACAAAACTAAAAAAAAAAATACAGCAGTCCAGAAAACGAACCGATTAACTTTGAGTTTCGTTGTGAATCCACACATGGCGCATACGAAACTAAGTAAGTGGTTACCGCATAAAAACCAAGTACCTACCTACACTGCGAAAACTTAATGCAGCCGCAACATTTGCAGGAAGTCATAAATGTCCCGTACATGTCCGTCGTTGCACCTACCGGTCGACCGTACACCTAGAAAAAACGTACATTTATCTCACTTTGAGGACGTAACCACGAAGCGAATACAACGCACTACCCAGCTACGGTAATACTACGCCGTAGCTCGTAGCTACGCTCGTAGACGTTTGCGTAGGAACGTCATGCAATATTGAGTCATATAACAAACAAATAAACGAAACAATCCTAGAACTAAATGCTGTTTCCTCAAACATTCGCGAAAATATTAAAATATACGTATTTTTCCGCAGCTCTCATGGTTTCCTAAAAATAACTTTTTTATTTAATCTTAATTTTTATTCAAGAATACAAACTGATAATTATTTCATTTGAAACTTGTTCAAAGTGCGAACGAGACACGTATACCCCACCTGCAATTGCCTATTTCAGTACAGTACTATAATTTAAATAAGATGCGTCGGCAAAGTTCATGTTTCCGAATTAGTACGATTATGCAACCAATGTCTGTCCCGCGGCTAGTGACGGCTCAGTCACTAGCGTTTTCAAAGGTAGCACGTACGGTTCCAGTATTTGGAAGTATATAGAGCTTTTAACACCCCCAGTTGGCACATTTCATAGCAGAACGTATTTTGATAGATTTTGTCATTCCATATTTTCATGTCAATTTGCAGTGATTAATTAAGTTACCACACACGCATGTAAAAAAAATGTATACACAATTTTTGTAACAACTCTATATAAATATCACTATTGGACGTTCGTATTTCCGATTATAGACAAAATTTGCCGAAGCATCTAATTTAAAGCGTAGTACTGAAAGACTGTGACTGGTCTTGACATTTGTTTGAACCCAAAATAAACTCCGAATCGGTTTATTTTTGTGCCCACAATTAAGGCGCTACCGCTAGTTTACTGTATGTTAAACTAGCTTCTCGTTCATTACAAGATCGAATTAAAGTATACCATTAATTTCAATTGCTATGTTTTTAATAGAAGACTTGGTCTGAATATTCTGTTTCCAGAAAACACAAACGCGCTAATTTATTTATTTAATATGCAGGTGTTATTAGTAAATTTTGTGCCTATAAAAATACGCAGCAGTCACATACGTAGCTCTTATCCCACTTCTGATTTCTGAAAATATCTACAGGACGTGCATACATTTGTCCCGCAGCGAGAATCAAATCTGTACCTCTTGATTCTCAACCGGTTGTTCACTTGTTGTGCCACTGAAATCGTCATAAATCTGTAGACGGAAGATTAGTCGGTCCTAAAGGTACTGTAACGTAGAGCTCTAACGCTTGCAAGTATTAAAGTATTCGTGATTTAAGTCATCTGTTTTTACCCGCAATGTAAGGAGTACGTGCATGCGTTTGTTTTAAGAGGTAGTTTTTACCTCTAAAAACATGTTTTCATTTATATCCGAAATGGAACATAGACATGGTTAAAATACGATTTTTGTAATCGATACGTATGGCTTTAAGTATAGTTGTTAGATAGGTTTTATCACATGTTACTAAGTGACGCTGAAATAGACGACTGACGACAAGCCGGGGATTTTGTAATTTTGCAAAAAATACTTATTTCATAATCTTATTTTTTGGAATTTATAATGATTACACATTTTTTGACAAAAATATATTCAATTAATTGAAACGTGTACAAATTGTACTAGATTTGTATCGAAATTTAGGATGCACAGACCTTTATATCTACAGTATGGATGTACCAGATAGA
Organism: Perizoma affinitatum; assembly: GCA_961405105.1. Lineage (NCBI taxonomy): Eukaryota > Metazoa > Arthropoda > Insecta > Lepidoptera > Geometridae > Perizoma > Perizoma affinitatum. The sequence continues at coordinate 7,668,698 of OY560199.1, forward strand.
ATATAACATTAGCTTCTGATCTATGAGCGGTGTTCCTGTATAACCAAACAATCCTCGGGTGAGAAGTCTTGTGGTTCCGGGGCTAATAGCACATTAGTGAAGGCATCTCTCGTGTTTTAAATATTTACGCCTGAGACTGGCACCTGAAAAAGCTTTTATGAGTAGGTAACGAGATCGAGCACTGCCTCTGTATAATGAGGTTTCTTATTTCCTGCTAATGAGTTTTGTACTGTACTTTATGGGACAAGCAATTAATTTTATATGTTTAAAAATTACTAATATATTTGCCCAGCCTACAAATGAATGAAACTATAATGGCGTGCAGTTTGGATGGTTCAATGTTGCGAAATGCGTAGGTTTTAAAACGACTACTTAAATGGCAAAAATTTTCATATTTTTTGTGTATGTCAAGTGATTTTGACTTTGACCCACCAATATATGTGAAAAATGGGGGATAAACTTTCATACTGGAATTTTGTATGATTAACTTTCCGTTACTTGAATACTGTTTTAATTTTTTCCTGAATAAAATACTTTTTTGAATTGATTTTCATTCATTGAAATCTCAATGTCGAATGGAAATACTTTATTTTACACCATAATAAAAAAAAAACTTATTTACAAAACAAAAGTAAAATGGGCGGTTTTATCGCTTGGACTTTTCGAAAGAAACTACGTAAACTGGAAAAAAAAATTGAAAGTGAATTTACGTCGTTTCCCCTATGTTATGGCATCTTTCGTCAAATAAACCAAATGCAAGATTGCCTGCAATATTATTAACTAGGGCGGTCCACGAATGACCAACGCTATACGTAGATTCGACTTTACCGATTAGGAAAACATATTCTGTTTTGCTAATCGGTAGAGTCGAATTGGTCCTTATTTTTACTGAAACCTACGCTACGTATTTCACCAAAAAACAGGTATTTTAACTTGACAAGTTTTTATAACTTCATTTAGGTTTTTTATTTAGGATTTTTTTGGAGACTGCAAGCAATGGACTAGTTATCGCAGCATGTTCAAAACTATCAACAAACAAAAACACTTTACTCGCAGTTTGATACAAGCAATTTAATGTTAATTAATGCTCTTGTGTGAATTTCGTGTTGTCACCCTTCAGAAAAGATGTGAGCTGACATGCTGCTCTTTCTATGAATATTTATAACAATGTTAATTAAGTGTCTCCGTTACCTACACCAGCTAAGACATAAGGACTCTCCATATTTATTAGCGAAAAAGTTTTATAGAAAATGCAAAGACAATATAATTGTCTTAATCAAATAAGTTTACAGACTCTTTTTATTAACTAAAACTTAAACTTAACCTATGTCTCAGATATTATAATACTACCTATGTTTAGTCGTACCTCGATGATACCTATCAGGTGATTATTTCTCACAATAAAGTAGGTAGGAGCCTATCAATGTAGGTTGGTATACACATCGTATGTTAACTTGTTATAGTTAGGTAGGTACTAATTCTAAAAGTTATGTTTAATTTAATGTTAACTGGTAGCTGACTTTTACTTATACTACTTATTTTTCTGTTGTGAAATCTACACTTACTACATTCAGCCAAAATTTAAATGTAAGCAAGCATTATAGCCTATAAATTAAACTAAGTAGACTTAGTTTTAATTTAAAATTTCTATCTAACTCTATGATAACCTAATTTTAGAACACTCATTAGGAACTGACTCCTGACATACTGGTAGCCCTAGTTTAGAAGTCAGGGCTTCAAACAAAACTGAAACCCAGGTTTATGCAATAAAGGTTTTGTATTTATTGTACTGTATAAAAATACACCGAAGCGGTAACGATCTTTATTAAAACTTGTCCACAATTCGTGATTTTAATTTTTCGCAAAACTTTTGCAATATTTCTCGCTGGAGGTCGGCGCAAAACGAAATTTGCATATTCAACAGTAAAATTTACGTCACAAACAATGCCCTATTACGGTACAATGGAAATATCTTTGCATTGTTGCGAGCTGGCAGGCATGGAAGCGGCGCGGGCGCGCCTTCACGCGCGCGTCACTGCTCGATGCTCGAGCGAAGGGTGGCGGCGGTGGACAGAGGACCTGATTTACTGCGAGGACCTGTGGCTGCGTGTGTTTAAATTAAAATTATACACGGGAACAACGCGGGTACGACCTTTCCCTCGTAAAGTAACTAATTTATGAACTCGTGATACTTCAGTGGAGCTGGCCGCGCCCTGCTCTTGAAATTTTAAGCGCTGCTCTCCCTTCAAATGTTGAGTTTCTTTACGCCATTTTTGTATATTTTGCTTTTTCATGCATAATCCTTTCACTACTACAATAAATCTGACTATCTATTTTGGACTCGCCGCTCGCTATATTCAGATTTACTCATCGCTCCGCAAAATGAATAAATAAATGTATTGAATCGAATAATGAAAATCGGATCAAGCTATTCCCGTTTGTCTGGCATTCTCATTTACTGTTCACAACTAATTTAAAACGAATTAACTTGTTGTCCAGCTATCCCGTGGCAATATTAGGTTCACTTTATGCAAATTGGCTATGTAATGACATGGTAAATTTTATGTCATATTGTTGTGTTGAATGTATTCCAAGCTAACCACACAATATACTCGTGTGAGCATTGTGTAGACGGATCAACTAGACATCCTTTATACTCGTGTGTTCACGTAGAAGTCGTATAGTATTAAATATTCCATACCTGTACGAGTAAAGATAATTTTGTGTAGGTAGACATGTGAATACGGTTGGTACTCAATAATTTATGCACAGGGGAGAACCTACCATGTACAAGGCCTTTAAACTAAGTACATGGAAGGTACTTCTTATCCATATTGAGCTCGACCCGGAATTTTGATTAAGCGTAAACTAGATTATACTAAGGGTAAATTGAGGCCGTTTTCTTAAACTACTAAACAGTTAATAGTGTTTGCCTCAAACTTGGAAGTTATTTGCTCGTCGACATCGGCTATGAGAGTTATAGGACAAACTTTAGATGATGTGTATGTAGCATGTAGTCACTTTGTATGCGAATCTGGATACAAATCTGTGTCCTATTTACCGGTGTAAAATAACATGTAATATTCTCATATAATATTATACTGTTTATGAAATTTAAAGTAAATTAGAACAATTATTTACATTATTAAAGTATTATTTTGTAATGGCACACAAATAAATATATTTGGTTTCATGATACGGTTTATTTAGTTGGTACCTAGAAGTGTCTTAACATGCCGAATGATGCATATAAATTTTAAAACAAGAATCACAGCTTGTCAGTATCAAAATTGTTTTGTACATGGGTTATATAATCTCATAAATATGTATACTGGATAGTAAACATGGAGTTTGTAGCGTTCGTTATGGACGTAACGAAGCATGTTTCAAGCTAAAGCTTTTGGCTTGAAATCTACACAAATACACAATGCGGTATGAGTGTGTGTGCTTTATATATACTATTATTATAAAAAGGTAAGTTTGTATATATATCTGAATGGCACTCATATTTTCTACCTAAGTTAATAAATAAGTATTTTTGACCCTCCAAGCTTTCATTTACATCACCAGCACTTGTCAAAAAAACACTCTTCTATTTTCACTTGTTTGTTACAAAAATATCCATTGACGTAGATTTTTATGTCTCTTTTATAGAACTAAGAACGTCTATACTGTTCCCGTTTAGTATAAATCAGTGCTTCCAGAAGGTTGAGTGCCCGCAAACTGAATATTTATACAGCAGAGAGAAATATATATATATATATATATATATATATATATATATATATAATATATTGTGCGCGACGCTAGCTTCAAAATGATTTTATTCCCCATAGTCCTCCACCTGATCATATAAGGAAATGTTTTTCCCGCGGTTTCCTGGGATGTGAATAAAATACAAGCAATTTTTTGTTAAATAGTTTCATAGTCTTTTATCGTTCCAACACATGTTATGTTGGTCTTTGTACTTACGTTCTTCCAGAAAAAAAATATCCTATAAGAAGCTTACTTTAAAAATGAAGAAAAATATGACAAACAGAAAAATAAACAGATATATCCGCATTACGTGTTCGCCTTTTTAATCGTAAAAATATTATTATTATTAAAATGATGTTGCTACAACTGTAAGGAGATATCAGATCAACCATGTGAGAATTTGTATCTAAAATATAGTACCTAGTAATACATAAATGTGAATATCTTTGTCGAGCAGACATGTTTACCATTAAATCCTGTGCGCCCCTATCCGTTTAAATCCCACGCCATTCCCGCCCGGCGCCCGCACCTCATGCAAATTATTTACAAAGTACGCGAGTGCGGCGCACGCTGTACTGACCAAAGGACGGTACTATGTCAACAAAATGTTGAACAAATGAAGTGTACTCTCTCAACTATCAACTCGAGCCGCCCTATACAAATTTACTTTTTACCAAGAACCTTATCTCGAAGGTCGTACTCCACTCAACAATTTAAGTAGCCTACACAATTTAATAACGTAAATTACCTTAGAGATTCGTAGATAATTGAATTCTCAGAAAATTTTAAGCGTTTGTAAATACGCAGTCCTGATGAGCGAAATTTCGTTTGAGAAATGAATTCGTAATTTAGCGTCCGACACAACGTACGTAATTCATAAAGAATATTTTTATGAATTTTTTAATACTCGGCCATACATGCGGTCTCTCTCATAAATCAAGTACTTCCGAGCGCCCTTTGAATTTCCGCACACCGATGATATACCGCGGCGGTGACAATGCCAGCCTCCGCCATTTATACACCAATATTCCTTCTGACAGAGAACGACGCTAATTGAATTGCAGAAGTAAATTCCGACAAATAAAATATGAGATCAACTGAGAGTGATTAGATTACTGACAGCGTTCTAGGTACAGACAGAGAAAACAGCTGATACCTAAGTGAGATACAGCGACTGAACTAACAATAAACTCATCCATTGAATGTCTTGTCTAGTACAAGCTACGAGTAATTATCGTCTTTTAATGTTTATTACTTACAAATCGGGGTTTTGTCACCTTATCTAAAACAACATACAAAGGTAGATAAATACCTACTTATATAAATATAATAGACGTGATTGAGATTATTTATTTGATTTAGTAAAACGATGAACGAGTAGTTTTCATGATTTCAGTTTTATTTTATAATCCAGGAACACAAAACAAAACAAAATAAAACAACACCATACAAAATTCACTGAACCCGGAGTTATATAATATTTATGTAGTCTTTCGTATTTTCGTAGGACCATCCGTGACATTAGCGCGTTGAAATAGACTTACCATTTTACGGTGTTTTCTTTCCGTCCTGTGACTTATTCACTTCAGTATTTTAAATTTTACACCTCAATGTTGACGGGATCAATAAACGCAAGGAGCCATTAAAACCCGCCTCACTTTGAATAATGGTCGCTGACTGAGAAAGTTAACGACGGTCAAGGGCTCAACAATATTATGCTTGAATTTGACAGATGTCATAACTGAGAAATGAAAATATCGATGAGGGTCAGGCTCAGTGATATTTTTTTGTCACAGAAACTCCTTTGATTTGAATATTAACTCCCTGAAATTGTAAGGAAATATAATAAAATTGTGAAAGTTCACAAAGAATAATATCGGCAACTTTTCACACAATACAAGCATTATTGTATCTAAATTCTGGGCGACAAACCGTAAACTAGATAAGCTTCGAGAAATATCATAGTCATGAAATGAAGTATGCTCCCGTTTTCAGGGCGAGCGGCGCAGATATTCGCCCGGCATACCCACGCTACCGTTCGCGTCCAAGCAGATATATATTTCTGGTAGGTCGCGACGCGACGTGCCGGCCGATATTTCGTGCTCCCACGACGACAATAATTTGTTGGTCCGTCGCTCCACGCTTCGTGTATTGCCGACGATTTATCTCCTTCAACCGTAAACTCTAATCGCACTCGATATGAACGATCATCGTCAATGTTTCAGGAGTATTCTGATAAATTAATGCACTCGCTTTCACTAAGGAAGCGTGCTGGGAAATGTTTCAGGAAATCATTATTGCTGTCCCTTCCTTGAGACCTGTTGAAGTTGTTCAATTACTTTTGAATATCGACTCGATGTCTTTGTATTAAGTTATTGTTGACTGAACATTTTACATAGCATAAAACTCGGTCTAGAATCCAATATTTCTAATCGAATGCAACGATGGGGAACCTAAATCTAGTGTGCTACCCTAAGACCACGTTCCACCAATATTTGAGGGTGCTCGTGTTCGTAAAGCTATTGAATTTATGACTATTGCACACATTATAACCGAATGCAACTTGACGAGATGTTAAAATATATTGACGCAAATAGTAAAAGCGTCGTAACCTTCAAAATGCAAACTATACGAGACGAAATCTCTTTAAAAAATAATCCTATTACCATTTAATTTAGAACATGTTTTAAGAACTTAAGCTTCGATGGTCACAAAATATATTTGAGTATTTTGGCATGTCTCATGTCCAAATGTTCCTATCATTTTTTGTGAAGATAATTACAAATAAATGTAATTTATTTCTATCTTTTGATCGTCAAATCTTGAGTAACATTACTCAAGATTTGACGACCTCGGTTGCGCGGTGGGCAAAAGGCCGACGCAAGAGGTGTGGGTTTGATGCTTGCTGCGAGACAAATGTTTGCATGTTCTGCAAATATTTGTCCCCAGAGTATTGTGGTACCATGGTATTCGTAATGTCTGATACCCACGACACCAGGAATCCCAGTGTGAGGTCAGGATCATGTGAGTAAGTTGGGAGATTATTTGAAAAAAAAAAATAGTAATTAGTAAAGTGGCAAAATATCATCACCAAAAATGGGCTAATAGACGTGCAGATAATTAGAGTTGCAAAAAAGCTGCAACGCAGACTAGGCCAATAGACTGCGAAGGCTCAGTGGAGAAGAAGCGAGATGCGAGAAGTGCGGGTTCCATGGGTATTATTGTCGTTGTAGAAGTATCGTGGTAGGTACTCGGTTGGGTATTGTTGTCGTTGTACAAGTATCGTGGCAGGTACTCGGTTCCTGATACCCACGACACAGGTCAACCTGGTGTGGGGTCAGCATTTGCAGATCCTACAAACATTTGTCCCGCGGCACACAAATTACCGGCCTGTTTATTATGCTTTGCGACATTGTGGTGAACGGACACTTGTTTATGGTTTTTCCCAAACAAAAACGGGCAAAATTAATAGTGAGAGAGTCCATTATCCTGCATTAAGCACTCAGTCGGGCGAATGGGCGTAATGGCCCGTCACCACCTCGGTGTAGGCCCTTTTATGCTTCCTAATAAAAGTGTCGCTACTACCCGATACACATTATCTGGTTTTGCAAACTCATTAAAAGTTTCATTACACTTTCATACCGAATATTTTCCCAGTAATTAAGATTTCGATACCATGATAAAATTCCTATTGGTGAGATTTCTTCGTCTGTCTATCCACTGTAGGTGCTTTTAATTAGTACAGTTCGCCACGAACTGAATCTTGCGATATTTGTATGGTATTTTTGTTTCAGGTATAAATAAAAACAGTCTTCGAATAAAGAGAGGTTGATGAGAAGTCCAATTTGAAATTTCATTCCTTATTGTTTCACCCTTGGGGTAGTATTTTTTTCATAAAATTAATTGTGTGCGGTGTCGTTTGATAGATCTTTAAAAATATTGTGGGTGTGTGAAAATCATTTTTTTTTTGTTGAAAAGAAATACCTTTTTATTTGTTACCACGTAGACGTAGTTCTTGATAACCACAACACAGTGTATCCTAGTGTGGGGTCAGGACTATGTATTGTCTGTTAGGTGTTTATTTTTGTTTTAACCCCACATGATCTGATATTTTATTTCACCTCTTTTCCCATATCTCAACACATTGCTATTTATCCAAAAAAATACAATTCTATTTGTGCTATCTATACTCTCTATAAATTTGATGAAAATCGGGTAAACCATTCGAAAGTTATTGCCGGACACATATACAAATAGAGTGCCGATTCGTCCAACTTAACTCAGCTTACTTGCTTCGCTTGATCGATCAATAATAGTTCTAATCAACGGACCAATATCTATATAGTCGTGTTAAAAATAATAGTTGTCTTCACTATTATAAAGCTGCGCGTAGTAGATTATATTACTACGAGTCACGTCCATACACGACAATACATTTTTGGCCCATGGAGACTCTGCTTACCTTCGTGAAATGAAACATAAATACCAGTATACACTCCTAAAAGTTCCAAAAATGTGGCTACAAAACAACAAAGGCCTAAAAGAACTTACCTTAAGTTAACTTCAACCAAGATTATACAAAATGGCTGTACGTGAAGAAATTGGATTTAATTACGTCATATCGTAGTAGGCTTTTCCACCTACTGCACCTATAAGTTTAGCTACAAATCAATAAAGCTTATAATGTTATAATGTTAGCCAGATGTTCCTGTGGTGGTACGTGCCCAGTTATATGCCAGAGGCGATTACGTCCACTCTCCTCACCCTTTTATCAAAATAATATTATATAAAATGGCGATAATCCTACGGCTTAAAACTGTACCTTTTAAATCCGACAAGTGCGTTTGCTATCGCCTAATGGAAGTCAGAGGCCGTAAGCGTATGTAATGTAGGTCATGTTCGATGTTCTCAATTGGAAATAAACTAAAGAGAAAAAGAAAAACTAAAATATAGTTACAAATAATTTACAGTAATATGTTCTAGTTTTTTTTCCTAAGTACCTATATTGATTGTTTATTATTTTTAAATTCCACCATGCTGTTTCATAATCATTATCATCAGCCCACATCAGTCAACTGCTGGACATAGGCCTCTCCCAATACACGTAACTGAGTTCAGTGTTCGGCTCTTCTCATCCACTATCTGCTCGCCGCCTTTTGCGATGTTATTATGTCAACGTCAAGCGTACATTTCGTTCCAAAACTAGACTATCGGTATCTTTAGTTCCAAAACTAGACTATCGGTATCTTTATTAAATCAGACTTTGGAATTCATTTTAGGTTCATTACTTTTGAAATTGAACGAAAGTATGATTATATAAGGTTTGGCAGTCTGCAGTCTGCAGTAATTGCAGATAAATCAACTTGAGATGAAGATACGAAACTAGTAATTGAAATCCAAAAAACCCGGTCATTTTCCGATTCGAACGAATGTAAAATTTATGAACGAATCGCGTGAAATCGAAAAATAGAAAACACTGACCACATACAACCTATCGTGTGGCATACAGAATCCAATTTTTCAATTCCTTGACGTGGCGCGTGTAAGAACCACGTTTAAGTTTTGAGCAGGTTATGATTTCACGCGTTATTGGTAAGGAATTTCATGTGGCATAGTGAATAAGGGCCGTATTTTATAGCGTTCAGCGTTTTATTATTTTCCCGACGTTTTGGCTGTATTGCAACAGATGTTTTCAAGGGTTGTGTGTACCTGTGTAAATGAAACAGTTCAATTACGTGTACCTGCTGAGTTCGAAAGTTTGAAACATTTCCATGCAAACAACTGTTAGAAGACTTCAATAAATAAAAATAGTATCAAGCTAAGTATTAAAAGCCTATATCCGCCAAGGGGTCTTTAATTAAGTTTATATTGTGAGTAACAAATTATTTAAATGTTACGGTAGGAAATTAAGAAATTATTAATCCTCTGAATTGCAGTGGCCTGAAACGCAGTTGCGTGTTCGATTCCCGCCTTGGGACAAATATTTATATGATCTTCTTCGAAATTACAAAAAAAAAGTAGTGTATCAGTCATGTAGTTCCCATAATTACTAGCTCTGCTTAGTTTGGGGCTAGATGATGCTGTGTGAAACTATGGGACATTATATATTTTTATTTATTGTTATTATTTATTATTGATAATTTATATTTTTTATTTTTTACCAAGCATTAAAAGTAGGACTGTATATTCAAACTAGTTTGATTTCCGTGTGCCACTTTCCAATTCGCAACTTCATGGAACTAGCTTAAGAAATAGTTCTAGGAGAAATTCAAAGGAAATTACCTACATCAACAATTCCCTTTCCCGATAAAGCAGTCAACGATTTGCTTTAGCATACGGTTTGGGTCCAGCTGCAGTAGCGTTGCACGTATTGCTTTGTTATAGTTGACCCGGCGCAGCGGGTGACTCAATGTGCAAATGTACCTTTAAGCTGAGCATACACGATGACACTAACACTCGACACAAACGTCAATCAATTTTAACGTCAAACATGCTCTCTAGAGGCAGGATTCTAGCTCAAGTGTTTTAGCTGATTACCTCTCTATTCCCTATAAACTAGCAAGTATTTTCTTTCCTAGCTCAATTAGGAATCTAAATATATTTACTTGTGTCTGACTTCGAACACGTCCTCTATCCACCGCAGATCAAGTTATCATTACGTTATTAACCACGGCAGTGACAGCGATATCGACGATGCTATGTCTGCAACGTGTAGCGGTAGAGTACACACGTCGACACTAGGATTTCCAAAGTCTTTTGCCACCTTGTATCGTACCTTTGGAGTCATCTACTTAAACCGCAGCCGTAGCCAGCCTGCACCCAGGAGCCTTTGCACGTTGGTGTGACGTCAATTTTGTGCTGTACAAAGCCAGTTCTCACTCAGCAGTCGGCGTGCCGGTTTCTATACTCTAAAATAGGGATCGTGTCTAGCTAGTTTTGTTTATAAATCCTTTAGATTTATGTAGCGTGTTTACACGACTCGAAACTAATCTTTGGATGACTGTAAAATAAACAAAAAAAAACGGTCTTTATAAATATGGTTCTTAGATAAGTTTTGCCGCTAAGTCACTCTAACGCTGGTTTTTTATTAATAGCACACTGGTATACTCGTATTTTAAGATACTCAGTAGAGTCTTTATAGTAACTCTAGTAAACTAGACATTTATATTCCTGACCCTGTATGTTTTGAATAGCCAAGTGGACGATGGGGCTTAGTCTTATCTCCTAAACATAATCTCAGTTGCCTACCTACCAAAATAAGCTGTATAAGTTCGTAAATTCTTTGGAGCGTAGAGCGAGGTAGCTTGTCAATTTCAATTTACCTTTGCGTGTTTGTTAGGTACTTTTCCAAGTTCAAAGGACAGTACTAAAGGAAATACAGTATTCTATTGGAAGTTTTATGAAAATAATTACATAATTACACTACCAATTACATAGTTATTAGGTTGTAGAGTATTAAAGCACATATAAGTTGACATAATTAAGAAATTTTATGAGGTTATTAAAATAAAAAAAAAAAAAAAAAACACGCTCACGACGGTATTTCCCATGATGGACATCCTCAGACACATACTCAGTGCGTCATCATACCAAATAGGGGCAGTAAGAGGCACGTCCAAACAATATATTTGATACATGCTGCAAGCACATCACCGCTTATTGGAACACTAACCTATGGCACTACGGATTGTAATCCGGAAAACCGGATTCGGAATATTTCCAGAGCAACATTTAACGCCTACCGGATCAGGCGTAAGTTTGCCGGAACCGATCACGGGATCCGTTAAATTGAAAAAAATATATACTGACTTAAGAAATAACTTAAACTTAAGAAATTGTGAATACAATGATTTTTTTGTTATACTAAATTAGTCGTCAACTTCTAAGCTTTATTTTGCATAAAATATGACTTTTACATCGCTAAAACACCTCTGGCTGAAGCGATACTGTCTTATCTTGTTTTAAAATATTACAACTGTACTGTAGGCGGGCCTTCGCCCACTGCGCCACATGGGTCGTCAATATACAGTTTATATAAAGTTTATTTAATAAAAAAGAAAAGGATTTTTATTAACTTCGTAATATCGGTACACGCAATAGAATATAGTTTAAATATAATGATAAAGTTAGGTTTTTTTGATGTGTCTAATCGCCGGATCCGACCGAATGGTGACGGATTGCAATACCTAGATGGTACATGCTTTCGATTGTTTGTTTTTCAGATAGAAAATGTCTTATTTAGATCTATTATTTCTTTCACATGTTAATGCGCGCATACGTTTTTCGAGCGGAAAAAATAATAATAAATCATTAGTGTACCGGCTTCGGATAGGTAGTCGCCTACTAGGCGAACATGGCATGAGATAATTTATTTATAACTATTGACAATCAAACATCAATCATCGGTTTTACTAATCCAGCTTTAAATTTCATAATGTATATAAATTATGCAACATTAATCAGTAATTTTGGTCATGTTGAGTCACAATCCTGTCAAATTAGGTAGCAGCCTACCTATAAAGCTATTTCACAGAACAAACAAACACGATCACGACGGTATTCCCCATGACATCCTCAGATACATACTCCGTGCATAGAACTTTGAGTATACCAATTAGAGGGTAGTCAGAGATACTACGTACCTTCGCATCTTTAATGTCCTCGCATAGGTATTTCATAGTATTACCGTCTTATCTAGTGGGCAGAAAAGAGCGCCCGGCCATCGCGGTCCACATGCATTGAAATGATATTTACTGCTGTATTTTATGTCAAATGTAATGACAATGTTATATTTTTAAAATCGTGCTGAATTAACCTAGCTTATTGTATATTTCTTTTAATTGAATAACCTATGTGTAATAGATACTTACGGGTTGAATAAAAAAACTGTCTGTTAATGTTAAATGTGTTTTATTATGAAATAAATCAATGTAAGATTGTAATTTTACTATAGTTTTTTTCTAGTGATTGAATATACAATTACAAATCCTGCAATAATTAGGCTTCTATGCAAAAAATATACAAAAAAACGAAGTTATAGAACCTAATACTTTTTTTGGCTATATTTTTATACATATTATACTAGATTATTTTTACATAGGTTCACAAGATATATTATTCTTAGTCAAAAAAAAACAAACAACCAGGAACACCAATATGGTTAATAATACTTTTTTTAACAAAATACCTCATGAAACCATGAAAACCTCACCACGCAATAGCAGAGTGCCGAGTCATGCGTTGGTCGATTCAATAACCGGCGCTAAATAGACTATTTCTCAAATATTCCATAGACTTTTGAAACAAAAACTGGTTTAAATATATCCAGTAGCCTCTCTAGGTTAAAGCAATCAGTTTATGCGGACAGAAACTATACAGACTAGACAAGTCGATTGATATTTGACCGGGCTATGCAGATCCGTACGGATCTTTGGCACTTAAGATAAAACATAGTGGCTATTTACATTGAAGGACGTGGCAGTAAATCTGCTACTTCTGTATGGTCCAATGTTAAATATCTTGTTCCTTTAATTATAGTTTATCCAAAATATAGCTAATTAAAGAATGTTTCAAACAATTTCTAAATAGGAATTTCTATTTTATTTAAGATTATTTTCTGAAAAATATGTTCCCTTTCTTGGGCAGTAGGGGGTGACCCCTTTCGAGTTAGTTTACATGTGCGGGGCATCCTGTGGAAAAAAATAGGTAAATGTTGTAAAATTTTGACCCAGTTTTTTAATCTTAAGTTTGTGACAAACATTGTTTGATACTAGTTTAGTTGAGGTCGAGTGTTAATCGTCGCAATAAAAATATTAAACCACTCGCGAAGGTTGTTTGAACATCTAATGAAAATCTTGTTTGAACGGAACCGCAGCTTAGCAAACAGTCAGTACAAAGCCGTGTTGTGGTCAGGAAATTGAAAGGGTGGCCGGAAAACTTGATTTATAGTAAAGTACCGAGAAAGGGATGTTTTATTATGAAAATTATCTACGAGAACCGAGGAACTAAGAACGATTGATCTCTCGTGCGATCGTTAACTATCAATTATTTCACCGATTAGAATCCAAACTCAAAGAGAATTTGATTTTCCAACCTCATCGATTCAAACATATTTGAATGCAGGTAAAATAACTTATTTTCTATTTAAAATTTAGATGAAATCACTTGCAAACTATTCCACAATATATTTTATTGGAACACAGGTTAACTACTTGGCAGTAGAAGAATTACGACCACTTGTGATCCAAACCACTGCCAAGCCATTTTTTACTTCTTTCGTTTCATCACTTGAGGTAAAATTTACAAAAAGTTCACTCGCTCTACAGTCTCTTGATAGTAATGTTATAATGTATTTGCAGAAGCATAAGTAACAGGTCTCAGCTTTTCTCCCACTGCAATTCATCAAATGTCAAGGCCCCTCCTACCTTCTGATTTAAAATTTTAGGGTCCAAATCCAATGGTATATTTCTCCGAAAATGTGTGTAATATTACTACATTCCTGAGACAGATTAATAAGTTATATCTGTCTCAGGAATGTAGTAATGTCGATGTAAATAAGTTACAAGGCTATCATGAAGTTGACAGAATGTCGATTTCGGTTTATTCATAAGTATTCCACAAAGAATCGTATTACAAATGTAACAAGCCAGATTTACATTTTCCTGAAATTTTCGATGAAATTTACTTCTCCATCTGTCTTTATTTGGGAATGTAAATGAATAAATTCAGCTTATTGCGAGAGTTTGTTTGAAAGCATAATAAGATTTTTAATTTTAAATGAGCGTTTTGTGGTTCGGATGGCGAATGAAATTTGTGTGTTGGGTCCGTTATCAAAGGCGATGCAGGCCGCCGTGATCCCCGGGGATTTCATTAGGTATACCGAGCTAAAAGTTGTTTGTTTCATTTTCCATTGTGACTCAGGTTTGTTTATTTCAAGGTGCATTTTCTTGAAAATTGCGTACAATCTCTCTGTAGGTTCAACAATATTTGTACCACTGGAACAATCTTTCAATTATTAATTTACCAATCAAAACATTTCTCTTGACAATATAAAATCACATTTCCGCTTCACTAAAATAAACATTTTGTAGAGGTATCAAGATATTGATCCCTCGTAAATTGAAAATAATTTTAGCGAACAAAGCTTCCAACGCTCAAAATTTTCCTTTATCAGAATTGCGAGTGGATGATTTCAGCTTGTTAAATGCGTAAAGGAACAATTTTCTCGGCGTTCGGCTCCGGTGAATAGAAACACATCTTCGTACAGCGCTGATGGAGGTGAATTTGAATGGAAAATCGAGAGTCAAACACGAATGTTTCATAAATGGGATGCTAATATTGCCTTATCTTATTTTTGCACTTATCTTCAATAATATATTATTACTTTGTTGATTTTTAAAATAATAAAGAACTTTTTTTATCTTTAAAACATAGCTGAACAAGCACATTGAAGATCTTAAAATAAAGTGGTTTTAAATTTCATTATGTAAGTAAGAAGAAATACAATCAATTTCATCATAAATTACTAGCTGAGTCTTTAAGAGTTGTAAGTTTAGGGAGAAAGCTCTATGCTCACGACCATGTAATTCCACTCAGAGTAAATTGAAAGCGAAGGTCTACGTGGCAAACAATAAAATACCCGGACGTTTGGCGACCTGTCCCATGACATGGGAACTGACCCGACGGACGGGTGGTTGACCGTTCGGACGGACGGACACAATTCGTGGTTCACAACGCTTCATCTGAGACATATGGGTAGTATTTTAGCATTGACGTTACACATGAATGAAGTATGTGTATTAGGAGTCTCGTTAGCGTACTGATTCTTTTACTGTTGGTTCAGTTATCAGGCCCGTTTTACCATACATCAGCACGGTCAACTGACTTATTGCATAGTAACCAAAAAAGTACTAGTGTCACGACAAACAAATTTTATTATGAAGGAAGTTTATGTGCCTTGAAGCCTTCACTATAAAATAAATAAATAAATAATGCTGGACATTTTTCACACAGCATCATCTAGCCCCAAACTAAGCAGAGCTAGTATTATGGGAACCACATGACTTGTATACTACTTATATACTTTTTTTTAATACATACATATTATAAATAGAACACACCCAGACACGAGACAAACATTACAAACATTTGTCCCGCAGAGGGAATCGAACCCGCAACCTTTTGCGTCTCAGGCGGGCCTTCGCCCACTGCGCCACAGTGGTTGTCAAAATAATGTGTTAGTATAATTTCATTAATCAATACTATATGCAAGGTTTTCATGATGAACTGTTTTTCTGAATGTAGATAACAAATGTACTATACACATTTATTCATACAACTATGTACAAGTAGGTATATACAAAAAATACAGATGAAACAGCTAGCTATCTAAAGACCGTTGCAAACGATCTATAGATAGCTCAACTGATCCAGATCACTACCAGGCGGAAGCGTTCCCAAAATACTGGCCGCAAATTAATTTTCTCATTATCACACAATACCTAATGTGTTAGTTTAATTTCATCTAAAGAAATTTTACTAACACGTTATTATTTATCATTTTGATAGTGAACAATTCAACAGCAATGGTTTGTATTATGTCGAAGCTCATTGATAGTGTGCTAGTGAGCCAGTTTCTGGGGGTTTCTAATGCCTGGATTACGTCATATTGTTATTAAAAGGATGTCTAGGATGGTTTGTTTAACTAAATTAGTGAAGATAAAACATGAACTTTGATATATTACCTTCACATATCAAATTTATGACGCTTTGTAGTTTATTAGAAAAAAAAAATGTAGGTTATTGATACGAGACCTGAGATAAAGTCACAATTGGTTAGTAAATGTGTTTATAATATACAGGTCAATCTCATGACGTTTATACCTTGCTCAACGTCAGGTTTCCATCTACACAAAGTTTTCGCTTTTAATTAATTTTTACAAAAGCTTCTTAATTTTCAGCAAAAAGAAAATGAAATCCTATAATATCGTTTGTCCACTAGAAAGGGTTCTTAAAATTATATTCTACTTCCACTTAATTAATGAAGATCTTTTTATACTTTAAATTGGTAACGATTTATTTAATAACTCATTTTGTATGAGGGTACTGGTAGCATATTAATCAAACTAATTTAAGTATCTATTGAATGTAGAAATGTAATATATGGAGCAGTGTAATTGAATGAAGAGGCCATAAAAACTGGCGCAAAACAATTGCTATTATTCTTCGTTATTACAGTTCAGGTGTGTTCGAGTGATATATTGGCATATCGTATCGGTTTTGTGGTTACGTCGTAGTCGAGCTCAGCAAATGTTTAGATACTACTTAAAGAAAAAAAAGTGACAAACGTTTTTGTATAGGTATAATAAACAGAGGAATAATATTGCAATTCAGAGAAGTACTGCTCGCTGCTTGTTCTATGAATAATATAGTCTCTGAAGAGCGAAGTCATCTAATCACAGTCTAGCCATTTTGAGATATGAAGAATGAAATAATTCCTCTGTAAAACTTGTTTTAAGGCTACTTACTATTTGGCTGTAGATAAACATGGTTAAAATACAATAAAAATATTTACTAAGTCGAAGTGGAGAAGCACTTGAGCGACGTAAGTAAACAGTGTAATGAAACAGTTTTCAAAACAACAAGACGAGTGTCCTCAAAGGAGTGAACGCACGCGCCTGAGGCGGATATTCAAGACAGGGTTTTAGGTAATGGTTCATTTCGACATCAGTGTGCCATCTCCCAGCATTAACAATTCTCCCAGCAAGATAAGCTCTGACAGGTGCTCACACGGTCATATTTACGTCACCATAATGATGTGACTAATCCATTAAAAGGAAACTATCCAGTATCCATTGAAATTCTAGAAGTACAAATGGAAACGTTTGTTTGGAACGATATAAGAAAAGAAGTTAGGAACAAGGACGTAACCCGACTGATCTTCAAATCAGCGCATTTGGTTGACCTCTCTAATGCTTTTTAAATATTGATATTTTGCTGTCCTACATATTATTTTTTTAATTTAACCTAACCTCCACCAGCGAAAATTTTAGATGTTAAAAAATGCTTATTCGATTTCGTCCTTTTGACAACGACCAGAGTGATTAATGCCATATCAATCAAACAAATTAACTAATGCAATTATTTACTAAAACTGTTCTATTTGGAATTGAAACATAAACAAAAAAGAAAAATCTAGCATAGCAATCAAAAATTAATAATAAAATCTTTTTAAAACTAAAATCTTATCTTCAATCAAACACAAAAAAAAATGTTTTGAAGATTGACCCGGAGCCACGTTAAATTTTATTCAGAGATTATGCGGTTCTAATTGGTGCACGTCTTGCAAACTGCACTTAACCTGATGTTATTTTATTATACATGCTATTTTGTTTTAAACAAAACAAACTAGTCGATATAAAATGTTCTTTTTCTATGTTAGTTATTTCAAAAATCGCTATTTACGTAATTTTGTACCTTTCTTTACTAGGAGAGAGACGTTTCTCACCTCGAGCCATCGAGTGTCGAAATAAACTCGGCGGTCTAACGCACATTACACGCAGCCGGCGACCGCCAATACAAACAATTTATTGTATTGTTATAGATCCGGGTTCCGTCTTACCAAACTTATTGGACCCAAAAACTGCCTCTAACGAATTGCCAACACCGGAATCAATAGGAACGGTGCGAGGTTTTGGAGAACATTTTACATTGTTACAGTTTAGGAGGCCATAAAAACGAGTTTTGAATACGTTTGGATTATTCACACAATGTACATACATACATACAGTTACACCTGTTTCCCGGAGGGGTAGGCAGAGACCAAAGATTTCCACTTGCTACGATCCTGGCATACATCTTTCGCTTCGTTCATCCTCATCAAATTCTTCATACAAGCTCGACAATTAAGTGTAATTCTGACCTGGCCTTTCTCTAAAATGTCTTCAATTTGGTCAGAGTTCGTTCGCCGAGGCCTACCCATTCACGCTCGCCTTGTATACTTGTTTTGTTAATCTTCTTTCATCCATCCTTCCTATATGCCCAAACCATCTCAACATACCTTTCTCGTTACTACATCTTCATTCACTCAAACAATGAATGAATTAACAAACATACTTTAAAGTATCATCATCAGCCCACATTAGTCTACTGCTGGACATAGGCCACTGAGCCCGGTCTTCGGCTCTTATCATCCACTTTAAACACTATCACTATAAAGTATACCACACGATAACAAAATAAACAAAAACTTCATATAATAGTTAAATAAACTTAATGTGAACCATACAAAACGTTATTTTGCCAGCGAGATAATAAAATCATTGGAGGTTAATACGTAAAAAATGTAATCTTATTAGCCATTAATAATATCCTCGTCACGTAACATTTCCATACGTGTATAATTACATACACGTTTGGACTAAGATGATTAGGTATTTCTATTGAATACCTAACTGAATTATCATATATTTAGCAAGCATTGTCGTAATTAATCTGATCACATCACGTACAATGCCGGCTATTGAAGTGTAAACAGTAACCTGAGATTGCAGCGAAGCCTTCCTTCCGGAAAGGTGTGATATATGTGCGAAATCCGATTAATTTGCGAAGCCTGTTACTGGGACAATAACGCTTAAACACATTCTCGTGTCTCCTCCTCTATCACCTCTAAACAATTAGTTCCGGCAACACAAGCCGGTATATAATTGAAATTTTCAAGCCAGCTTGACGGGCATTGCAAAACGCTTGTTCGATGAAAATAGTTGAAAATCTTTATGTATGACGTTTACACTTATTCAGTAGTAATGAACTAATTTAAAAATATTGTTCATAAAATCTTGCAATGCATAAAGTTTAGGTGTGTATCGGTTATATCGTTATCGTTGACAAAAAAGTTATCCAACACGGAATTTTCGGGGATCACACGCTTTGCTGACAACTTTTCTTCCCAACCCTTTCACGGAGGCTGGACTCACTGCAAGTTAAAGTTTAGTTTACCCGAGCGAAGCCAGGTTAGCTATATAGCCTACCTATTTCGAACAATGGAAAACGATTTTACAAAATCACATTCATTGGCAATCCAGAGTTATTGTCTGCATAGCGGTACCGCCCTCGCCGTCGCCGCGCCGGCCGGTGAGGTTGTATTGGTGAGCGGTGGTCACGACACAGTTGTGGTAATCAGGATGCGGTCGTCCGCACTGTGGCATTACGCTTCACTTATAACCGCCACCCGTGAATAGGATTGTATAGAAGTTTGGAACGCGGCCCGTTTTGAAGTCAATTGGACGAAATAAAACGAAAGGAATTAATAGGAAAATCATTCTACCCAGGATTTTCAAACGTGGCATTGGGAAGGTCTACCAGGAAATATTTCGTGAGTTGGAATCAGTTATGCCGGTATAGTTCGGTTCCATATGCTCATATGGAACCGACACAGCTCTTTAGAATGAGAAAGTTGAAGTGACAATGGACAATATGGACATAGAATAGCTCACAGAACCAACAGCCGCTGGGAAAGAAAGGTTCTCGAATGGCGACCGCGAACCGGACCTGGCATTGTAGGGAGGCCCCTACCCGATGGACCGATAATAACTTAATGTTTGTGGAAAGTCAGTCAAGGTAATCCGTAAAGGCAATTTTGGGAAAGCCTATGCTATGGCTTCCCCAAAATTCTTCTTTTGACTTCAGTTGAGGATGATGATGAGTATAATAAATACTGATGATAAAGAGTAGTAATGATGCCAACAACTGTTTTTACTGAAAAATATTGAGATTTTTAATGAGTTCACCTTGTTTAAATAGCACTACACTATAGCTAAATGAAGGATCATCAAAAAACTAAGCAGAGTTTGTTGCCCGATTCTTCAAGGAACCGATCGCGAGGAATCGGCGTAAATTCACTTTGCTTCAGTTTAAGTTTTTCGATTCTAAATGGAAAACAGTTCATTGTTTCACAAATCTGAACTAGTCTCTTCTTATAGGTTCCGTGCTCAGTGCTCATATCGGCGGAAATTCACGTGCAAA
Source organism: Perizoma affinitatum (assembly GCA_961405105.1). Classification (NCBI taxonomy): domain Eukaryota; kingdom Metazoa; phylum Arthropoda; class Insecta; order Lepidoptera; family Geometridae; genus Perizoma; species Perizoma affinitatum. The sequence continues at coordinate 7,689,476 of OY560199.1, forward strand.
CGGCTATGAACGCACGCCGTTGCGCCGTACAATGGGAGTGGAATAGATTTTTCGCACATGCTTTTGTGGTTTTTGAAACTGAACGATTCTTTGTTTTTAACTTTTTTTATCAGTGCTGTGTGATATTTCTTTGATAAAAGTGTAGAAATTTTACGGCGGTTTGGAAATCAATGACAATGTGAATCTGCGAGCCGTCTTGGCAAGTAGGCCGATGAAAGTAAGAACTTCAAATCAGCATTGAATGATCAATCAAACGGGATCGAAATCTTGTTTGTGAGATTAGTTTCAGAGAAATTCAAAGCCCAAGTATTGTATATTTACATCAGAATAACATATAGTATAGTTATAATTATATTATGTGATTTAGCCGTAATATACCTATATGTTTCACAGCTAACCCGCTGAGACCATTTGATATGGACATAGTTTGAAACCTGAAGACGGTACATACCACATACCACGCATGAAAAGCCGAGAGCAGAAGCTAGTATACTCATAGTTGTTGATTGTTTTGCACAAAAGTTTATTTAGGTATTTAAATCCGTTGACGATATCGTGTTCACCTCTATTTGCGGCCATTTTGTAGCACATTTTGCTATTACCTATTGGATCGAATATAAGTTAGGGTAATACTCTCGGGACGCGGCGCAATCTCCTTGGCTTGTCACGCCCCGGCCAATTCAATTGCAAATGTACACCTCGCGCATACGCTGGACACCTTTACATGTTTATCGATGTGCGGGCTAAAATTAACTCTCAGATTGGTGGTACAAATCGTTTCAAAATATAGAGACAAAATTCAAAATGTCTCTATATTTTTCAATATATCTCTACGAGTTAAGGAGAGTCTCCTGAAAACGCAGGGTTATTCAAACTTTTAAGGCCAGACTAATTGCTCCAGCAAGCTCCAAGGGCCAAGATCAAGCTAGCTCATGAGATTAACATGCCATCACAAAATTGAGTTACCTATGCCGTCTTAGTAATTTAATTTACTTTACTATATAAAATATCTAAATATGATTTTGTTCGATTACTTTGTTTGATTTGATTTATAAATACAAATTAATTGCCCACTGGCATACTCGCGAGCCGGTGTTGGCCCGTGGGCCGCTGTGGACTTGCCGTTTATGCCCAGTCTCAAATACCCACGCTGTTGTATTTTAACGTTGAATCTAAAGTATACAAATTTAGAGTGTCAATCCTCGAATAACGAGAAGTGTGAAAATTACACAGCATCCAACATTAGTAGTATGTTTTTCAAACAGAAAAAAAATCACTTAATTTTATTTTCAAAAATATTGCACTATGCTCTGATTGTTTTTTGGAATAGAACAAAGCCTCGTATATGATGACGTGGTTTCATCAAATGAATGAACGAACATCCGCCGAATTAATTATTACGGGAATACTTGGCAATATACACTACTTGGGCTTTGAATTTCTCTGAAACTAATCTCACAAACAAGATTTCGATCCCGTTTGATTGATCATTCAATGCTGATTTGAAGTGCACAAGGGGCGTTCTTATCGCTGAAAGCAATTTCTTCAAGACAACCTTAGGATGGAGAGAACTACAAGACAAAGACATTAAGTATATTTTTAGTATCGATTCGATATAATCTATAGGATATAGCCGACGATGCACATGGCTGGTAGTATAGAGACGGTTATGCAATTCCCATATAATACATATGGGAATTGCATGCACGAATGGGTTTTTGAGACGGGGCGATAAGGGCAAGTACTTTAACCGTTGTAGCTACATGTAAACAATCTTAGGATACTGTCCTTAAATATATTTTGACCTATATTCACACATTTTGTAAAAAATACAGTAAGCAAGAAAATAGGCAATTTACACAAACACTTATTTAAAGACTCTACAGAATCAACTCAGATTAGAGTACTAGAAATGTCAGAAATCGCTAAAACTTTCCCCATATTTTTTTTAGGATATGAATTTTCGGCTAGCAAAACTTACACTACACTTCACAAAACTTTTTATAATAGATAGACTGGCCCCTACAAATACTCGTTTGATCTTTGACTCTAAGAAACAGGATCAAATGGTATAAAAAATTATATTGTTCTGTTTCTTGTAGACTGCATTTTTCCTACAACTATGATTACAGGTCAAAATATCACCAAAAGGACGGTCTGTTAAGAACGTGGTCCATCAGTTATAGGGTCTTCCCTTATTGCTCCGTTTCAGAAACACACCCTGTATATAAATTATTTTGCACATGGTTATAATTTCTTTTTGTAGTCTTCAACTGGCACATCGCGAAGGATTTCTAGAAACTGGCATGGTGACTTACCAGTGTATGGTATGTCATCACTGCAGCAAGCATGTGTATCACGGGCCTTAGTTCTTATTTTATTTTATCTACCGTATAGAAAATTATAGCTAAATATATAACATTTTAGTTAATATTATATATAAGCTAAATTACTGTAAAGTGTTATCAAAATCCTTTCAGTAGTTCTTACAAACATCTATCCATCTTCAAAAACTTTCATGTTTTTTATAGTAAGTATACTTTTGATTGCGCGATATTTTATACTGATCGCATACATTTTGATAGGACGGTAAACTAATGTAGTGTAGACAGATCGTGAGCTGTTCACAAATGTAATACGTTACCTTGGCAAATGCAAAAAATATACAACGAAGTCGGTGATTAACCGCTTTCTTATCATCAACAACATTACACAAGGTATAATTTTAATTACACAAGTTCCAACAATTTTATCTGGGTCTAGATAAAACTGCAAAGTTGTTACAAGTTAAATTAATGCAGGTAGGCACTTGGTGAAGTTTCCGTATAGTTCATTGTTAAATCGCGTGGTTGTTTTAGGAGGTTTGGGGTAGGGAAGTTAGTAGAGGGGTAATTACATAGAGCACTCAACTTCGATGATTTAACATGAGACAATAATTTATCCTCATATTCTAAGACATCACACCTCGAGATCTTTTAGACTCGACTCAACCTCACTTTTGAGTTTTGGTATACTTATTCAAGGTTGATAACACAATGCAACTGTCACTGTCAAGTTACCTTACGATCTACCTTGAGTATTCCTCAAAGTTGTAATTATGACATTTGAAAAAAACCATGGACCAAAAATGACGAGAATTAATGAGTTTCGATTTGAGTTATTCGAAACATACTCATTTGAGTTTTGTAAGGATCCTCGAAAAGTAAAAATACCAAATACGAGGAAGTTTTCCAAAACTCAAGTCACCCTGAATTGACTGCGAGTTGAAGAATATTTGAAGAAATGTCTATGAAGACTAACCCTCGTAGGTTAGTCTTCCTAATTTTGATTGCAATTATTTTTTAAACATTTCATGTAAATTTGACGATACATTTTTCTTTTAGCTGAAATATAATACAAGTAGATACCTGCCTTGTTTATAATATTGGAGAATAACCTGTTAGATCATATAATGATAAGTTCCGAATGATTGCCTTGGAATAAAATAACATAGTCTTTAGAAATATATATACTTCGTGCGATTTTAGACACAAATCGTTGAAAAATAAGGTTTATATTTGCGAATATTTCAAACATCTCAATTATATCTACACGTGTGGAAGGTAAAATTAATCAGGGGGACGTGAACGACATAAATTGGATCCTGATCAACTACACGATACCGTCTATTGATATCGGATATGTTTTCACGAAATTCGAGTTGTCTATATAATTGATTAGGTACGTTACGTAGTTAGATAACTACGTAAGTACTTGGTATTTAACTGATTTGTGTTGTTGGCTAGACTGAGAAGAATCGACGTACTTACTTATTAAACACGACGAGGTTCAAAATATTCCTTGTGATTTTAAATAATAAAAAACCTTGACTTTGTATATAGAAGAAATAGATTTTAAGTTCGAAATGCTTCAATTCATTTGCCTATTTTAAAGCAAGTTTATTTTAGAAATGTGGTGGTTCTCCTTGAATTATAGATATCCATAGCTCAATGGATATATACGAGTATCTGATTGACCACCAAACTAATTAAGACCAAATTGATTTAAAGGAAGCGAATCTTCAGTTTGATAGATTGGATTCCCTTTCATCTTTTTGACGACCTCTGTGGCGCAGGGCGAAGGCCCGCCTGAGACGCAGAAGGTTGCGGGTTCGATTCCCGCCACGGGACAAACGGGATCTATGTATAAAATGTATGTATTTACAAAAAAAGTATATTAGTAGTATATCAGGCATGTAGTTCCCATTACATAAGCTCTGCTTAATTTGTGGCTGGATAATGCTGTAAGAAAAATGTCATGCTTTTTTTTTTTTACCTTTATAACTAACTATTATTTTCTATACGGTAGATAAAATAAGCTGATAAGAACTAAGGCCCGTAATACACATGCTTGCTGCAGTGATGACATACCATGCACTGGCAACCATGCCAGTTTCTAGAAATCCTTCGCGATGTGCCAATTGAAGACTACAACAAAAAAATTATAACCATGTGCAAAATATTTTATTTACAGGGTTTATATGAGATGGAACTATAAGGGAAGACACTATAACTGATGAACCACGTTCTTAGCAGACCGTCCTTTTGGAGATATTTTGACCTGTAATCATAGGTGTAGGAACAAAAAAATACAATCAAGAAACAGAGAAATTTAAATGTTTATACCATTTGATCCTGTTTCTTAGAGTCAAAGATCAAAAGAGTCTTTGCAGAGGCCAGTCTATCTATAATAAAAAGTTTTGTGAAGTGTAAAAGCTAGCCGAAGCCTCATATTCTAAGAAATGTATGGGGAAAGTTTTAGCGATTTCTGACATTTGTAGTACTCTAATCTCAGTTGATCCTGTAGAGTCTTTAAATAAGTTTTTGTTACACAAAAAATTGCTGTATTTTTTTTCCAAAATATGTGAATGTAGGTCAAAATATATTTAAGGACAATCTCCTAAGATTGTTTACATGTAGCTACAACGGTTAAAGTACTTGGCCTTATTACCCCGTCTCAAAAATCCATTCTGTATTATACGGGAATTGCATGCACGTCTCTATACTACCAGCCATGTGCATCGTCGGCTTTATCCTGGAGATTTATCGAATCGATACTAAAAATATACTTAATGTCCTTATCTTGTAGTTCTCTCCATCCTAAGGTTGTCTGGAAGAAATTGCTTTCAGCGATAAGAATACCCCTTGTGCGGTTTTTATGTTTTATGTTATTTTATTGTTTGTGTTTTGTGCTGTAAATTGGTGCTATGCACAATAAAGAGTTGTGCATAACACCAATTTATTATCTATCTTGTAGAGGCCCGGCACGGTATTTTATAAATATAATTCCAAAAATGCAGTAAGAGTTCATTCTTATTTTGAACATTCAGTTCAACAGACTTAAAATTGCCCAAATGCTGAAACGCTATTCCAGATAAAAGTGAAATTGGTAAGTAAGCAATGCAGAAAGCCACCTTAAAGCTGAGTCGTGATTGAACGTTGCGTAGCATTTCTGTTTTTCTACCGACTAAAACCTACTGTCTTCCAGATATTAATATCTTACTTAGTGATTTACTCTGTAGAAAGGCTGTATTTAATACAACAAGGCATCTGAAGTGAAATGTCAAATGCAAAGTGTTCCAGGTAACGTTTTATTCTCCTGTTTTCGGCCTTGAAGGCCACTTACCAAGGCTACGTCATCTGAGTTGGTTCATGAATATTGAAGGCAGTCGACGAACGCGCCTTTCCGCTCACAGCCGCCACATTAACATTACCACAATATTCAAAATGCTCCATTTGTTGACGAATCAATGGCCGGCTCAACGCTAGAGCCAGAGATTATATTCATTTACTTTTATGAAATTTTCGACAATTTGAAAATCTTACGAGTTGGAAATTCCGTAAGTGCTCATAAAAGCTAAATACATGGCCAAAGACGAAAGAAAATTGCCTTTTGTGTTTAGAAATGCACACATTTGTTCCAAGTACCATCTGCAAATAAGCAAATAAAGGAATATGTTATGTATATAAAATGTTGCAATCATACGTCGTTATGTGGTAAATAGCATGAAGAGTATATTTCTTGTGTCAATTTGAATGTTCAAAATAATGCGATTTCAGAGCTTGAACTGCACTGAACCTTACAATCCAAACTAGATTGTTAGGGAATTTCTAGATATATTCTCAATTCAGCCACCGATGCGAGACCTCCCGATTCCATCCTTATGGTCCGCTTCTATCAAAATTTCATTTAAGTTACATAGTTTAGTTATCCAAGAATTGAAATTATCATGGTTTGATATCATTTCAGGATATGATACGACTATACTTTACTATTTTTTGCTGACGATTCGATGACTGTTTAGAGGTCGTTCTTCGAGCACCGTACGCGACCATGCTCAACGGCTATAAGTTAGCCTCTACTATGGCAGCAGTATGAGGAAATAAAATACGAATAAGGCCCGTAGTAAACTTTGACAGCCTTATAGGCCAAGTAATATGACAAGTTTATATAGAAAAACTGTCACAAAGACTTGCCTAAGTCTTGATTTTAGCTTACTGCCGTAGTGCGCTACACTAGGATAGTAATACCAACATTTTTCTACGTTATAGACCACTTTAGTTAATGAATTTATTCATACAACTACATATGTACAAGTAAGTATATACAAAAATACAGATGGAACAGCTAGCTATCTAAAGACCGTTGCAAACGATCTATAGATAGCTCAACTGATCCAGATCACTACCAGGCGGAAGCGTTCCCAAAATACTGGCCGCATTGCCACGCTGAATGGCAATGCTAATGCACTTTAGTTGAAAAGCCGATAATCAGAATTTCAAAAATAGATGCATAGGTAAGCCGAATCGAGCGATCCTAAATCGCTTTTGCAGGAGCAGTCACTTGGTGTATTGTAATAGGTTAATACATAGTTGCATGTGATCACGAGGCCTCGGCGTGCAATCAAACATCATTTCTGTCAATGCAAGCATTGCTATTCATGTGCTTCCATTGTTCCAAGAGTATATACTACTATAAGAGTATATAATAGACTTGGAATTTCCATATATAGTCGGCGTTAAAAGAAGAGCTACTAAGTAGGTGCTATTGTTTTAAGGTAATATTTGAGTTATCTGTCAGGCAAGAGTTAGCGGTGAAAGTTCTGTGAGGTATTTATTTTTTCGGGTAAGTAATTCAGTTTGATTGATTTATATAGTTTTTTTATTAACGGCAATACCAATGTTCCTAGCAATGATTTGGCTCTAGTCTGCTCTAGACCCTTAAAAGAGTTTCAATCCAAAATATATTATTATAATCCTTTTTTTTGTGAAAGAGTCTTACTATGATTATGCGACATAAATGGCAATGTCTGTGATGTTTGCGCGCAGTTTTGCATTTATTTTACAAAAAAAAAATATGTTGTCCACCTAATTTTGACAGCTATTGTCATTTCCTTCTAATTATATTGTGTTAGGAGATTTTGCTCATCCTTAGCAGTGTTTAGTATGAATTGTTAGGCTTTAACTAATATTTAAAATTGTTTTTATTAATTTGATACACGCCTGCATATGCCTATGAATAATATACTTATGTATTTGACTTAAGTAAAGGAATAATTCCTATTGTTGGAATTGTCAGTTCAATTAATTAAATCTGACTCCTACTCTAATAAACCTGTTTATACTTCGAGTAAACAAATTACAATAATATTACTCGTTTATTGAACAAATAAAGAAACTTAAAATAATCAAGAGTGCTACAGCAAGTTAGATAGCCAGTGTTTTACTTCACTTTACAATTATCATTCTACGTAATAAGGGTCGTTATTTGCAGATTTTCTTTTGCGCTCTGTTAGGAAACAACCGAAGCTCGGAAGGTTTAATTAATACGGTGTTGAAAGCATTTTTATTCAATATTAGTAATATTAAGAGAGACAATTTAGTTTTTCAACGAAATATTAAAAGAACAAAGAAAATGGACTATTTTACTTACAGTTTACAAATAAGATACCTGGGCATTAAATATATACTTATATAATAATAAAACGTATTTTTTTTGTAAAATTACAGTAAGTGTTATATTGTACAATCACTGGTTTTGAGTAGGTAAGGTAAGGTTCTTTTCAGATTCATACCTAATCATACACGTAACTAATTAGAGATTAGTTCCGTGTATGATAAGGTATGCGAGAATTAAAAAAGTCCAGTAATAACGAACGCTTTCGTTCGAACGACTGTGATTTTGTATAATTTATTTTACTAATCAAGAGACATCGTTAAGTTTTTTCCAAGAGTTTCCTCCTTTTATTTTATTGGATAGCTATAAATTTTAAAAATGTCTACTTAAGGTCAATTCATCGTCCGTGTATTAACTGAAGAGGAAAAGTCGCTTAAATTTGTATTCGATTGTAAGCACAATTTGCAATCAGCAAAGCCTGTTTCTGTTCAAGACGATTGTTTGTCAAGCCATTCAGATTAATGTTAAAATTGTAACATTCGAAATGTTCAACTTGAAAAAAGAATTCAATAATATTGGTAGCGTAAAAATTCTATTGCCAATCACAATTTACAAAAATTGGGCTTGCAACCGAAGCTCGGAAGGTTTAATTAATACGGTGTTGAAAGCATTTTTATTCAATATTAGTAATATTAAGAGAGACAATTTAGTTTTTCAACGAAATATTAAAAGAACAAAGAAAATGGACTATTTTACTTACAGTTTACAAATAAGATACCTGGGCATTAAATATATACTTATATAATAATAAAACGTATTTTTTTTGTAAAATTACAGTAAGTGTTATATTGTACAATCACTGGTTTTGAGTAGGTAAGGTAAGGTTCTTTTCAGATTCATACCTAATCATACACGTAACTAATTAGAGATTAGTTCCGTGTATGATAAGGTATGCGAGAATTAAAAAAGTCCAGTAATAACGAACGCTTTCGTTCGAACGACTGTGATTTTGTATAATTTATTTTACTAATCAAGAGACATCGTTAAGTTTTTTCCAAGAGTTTCCTCCTTTTATTTTATTGGATAGCTATAAATTTTAAAAATGTCTACTTAAGGTCAATTCATCGTCCGTGTATTAACTGAAGAGGAAAAGTCGCTTAAATTTGTATTCGATTGTAAGCACAATTTGCAATCAGCAAAGCCTGTTTCTGTTCAAGACGATTGTTTGTCAAGCCATTCAGATTAATGTTAAAATTGTAACATTCGAAATGTTCAACTTGAAAAAAGAATTCAATAATATTGGTAGCGTAAAAATTCTATTGCCAATCACAATTTACAAAAATTGGGCTTGCAACCTGCCACGTGGTGAATGCTAATTACCTTCTATGCAAAACGCGGACATGTGCCCGATATAATGTTTGGACGTGTTCTGACTACCCCCTTAGTATCTTTACAGATCTGCGTTGTGAGTATGGATCTGAGGATTACATCTCCATCATGGGGATTACAGTCGTGAGCCTGTTTGTTTGTTTTGGAAGAAAAAAATAAGCATCAACAAATTATAGGTAGTTATAATTGACGAGATCTTTGTTCTATTTGATGTAGCTACTCCATGTTTAGTAATTTTAGCAAGCATCTGTTTTTGGGGTTAACAACCCCAAACGTCTATAAACCAATTTGTATATTTTATAACTAAAGTGGGAAACAAGCTTACGACCCACCTGTTGTTAAGCGGTTACCGTTACCACGCATTGAAAGCGTCCAGTGAGTGATACCTCATCACTCACGCGTTGCTGACCCTGAAACATTACAGCTGAAAATTCTCACGTGCCTGTCATTTCAGCGGCACTGATTGACGGCAGAAATAAGTAACAACATGTTTAACTAAAAAGAAAACTGGGATATTATATAAAGAAAAAGAGTTCTGATTAAATTATTAGAATTCCATGCTGTTGGCTGCGGAACCCTGAAAATAAAAAAAACGTTAGACCAAATCGACGATAGATCCGCATCGCATTCAATCGATTGATTTTATTAATAAGCACACAGCTCTCTGTGTGCCAGTGCTTCAAATACCATAACATAGACCCATCAATCATTCCGCAAAGGTGGTTTGGCTAATTACTGTGTAGCTTGTTAAAAGCTTTGTCTATCCGTTCAAACGAGCGGGATGAATGGGTGAACATCAATCAAAGTTTAGTTGCGTAGCTTACATTTTTATTTCAATTCAACATATCGCGCATAAAATTCTGTGAACAACCTAAAACGAATGATTAAATGGAAAAAAAAATTTTTTTTTAATTAAATCTCGAGGACAATGGTCTAGTAGGTACATTGATGTTATACAATATGATGAAATTATATAATATTCGTTATGTGTAAGTACCTTGATGAGCTCTGTTCCCCGCACTAGGTCTAAATATACTAGTTTGGTCACAGTAAGCATGTTTTTTTAATACTCGCCAACATATACATTAACACTTATGCTACATAACTCAAGAAAATAACATTAAAATATTTAACTATATAATAATAAATAATGCTGGACATTTTTCACACAGCGTCATCTATCCCCAAACTAAGCAGAGCTTATATCATGGGAACTTCATGATTGATATACTACTTAGATACTTTTTTTTTAAATACATACATAGGAAACGCCTATACATACATATACGTAAATAGACGTAATAATTATTGTAGAAATTGCAGCATATACCATTTTAGATAGAAGAATAAATAATAGATTTTTTATCTTTCTAACAACCTTGTTAGGAATGGTATATTTAAAACCACCATGCTGTCAGTAAAAATGTGAATACCCTCTGAGTAACTACACTAGATACTAAACCTACCATTTAAAATAGTAGGGTCACATAAGATTACAAGTTTCAAATTATAGCGTTCAGCGCCCATTGTAAATTATTTTTGTTTCAGTTACGTTTTAGTACGCTGTACCGTTTAACTGGTGTAATGCACTACTGAGTTGTCCATCTATCCATATGTGTCGGTCCATTTCTACTCTTACGAGCAGCAAAATAAAACTTCACATTTTCCCTCTTTTCAAATCACTGCATGCAGGTGATCGATCAACCCGTTTACGTAAATCCACCATGCAATTCCGAATACTTGTTAGTCAATAAAAAGTGCTTAGATACGAGGCATTGGATAAACGACCGCCATCAGTGCTTCCGTTGTGTGTAGCAATTAAAGGCATAGATATGTAGAGGTACCAGTGTACAGTGGGTTCTGCAGAGCTACACGATTCAGAGTTCCGTTGCGTTTTTAGTGACGAAGTTACTAGTAGTTTAGTGTAAAATGGATCAATTTGTAGAACACTGATTGGCATTTGATTTATTATGCAATAAGTGAAAAATAAAGGTAACTAACGTGTATTCTATCAATAAAAAATAATCTAAAAAAACGCTTGACAAGAGAGCTGGCTCTTATCTGGGTCAACGCATTAGCATTGCCATTCAGCGTGGCAATGCGGCCAGTATTTTGGGAACGCTTCCGCCTGGTAGTGATCTGGATCAGTTGAGCTATCTATAGTTTGCAACGGTCTTTAGATAGCTAGCTGTTTCATCTTTATTTTTAGTATATACCTACTTGTACATAGTTGTATGAATAAATATTTAAATAAAAAAATTGTATAACAATATTATGAATGCGAAAGTTTGGATGGTTGTTGCTAAATTGTCTGTTCGTACGCAGAACCGGTTTAGATGCATTTTCGTAATGGTAATTCGTGATCTAGAATAACACTTACACTCCTTTTCGTCTAGGTAGCAAGCATGCGAAACCGTGCGCATAGACTTCCATAAAACTCTATGAAATCAAGTATAGAGTGCGCTTCGGAGTAGCTCCTGTCATGATTCGTTTATTTTTGACGACCACTGTGGCGCAATGGGCGAAGGCCCACCTGAGACGCAAAAGGTTGCGGGTTCGATTCTCGCCGCGGGGCAAATGTTTGTATAATCTGCAATTATTTGTCTCGGGTCTGGGTATTTTCAATATATGATATGTATGTATTTAAAAAAGAGTATATACTTAAGTATTATATCAGTTATGTAGTTCCCATAGTACAAGCTATGCTTAGGGGCTAGATGACATTGTGTGAAAATATGTCCAGCATTATTTATTTATATTTTTCTGGAATTCTGTTACGCGCAAAAATGTTTTTGAATGAAAACTATTCAATATATTTATAATGTCGGTGTCTTCCAGCCGCTACGGCTCCGTATTATGTAGTACCATAGTAAAATGGGTTCTAGTAATTACAGTTGCGGCCGAGCCATCCCGCAAGCACCGCCAATTACAACCCACACCTCACTGCAACTTAAAAAGAATAAAAACTTGAACCAAGATTGTTGATACCTACCTACTTGATATATGGGAGTCTCTGTACATTAACGAGATAAATGTACCAGATAGATATAATTTTAATAAGACTACAGAACAGATTCTACTTCCTTCTTATATGAGATATGACATTTAATCAACAAATCAATAATCTAAAATAAGTTAATTATATTAATCAATGGGTTTTTCTGGAACACTAGAGTAAATTAAATTATTAATTGTTATCTTACTATATAAGATTATTAAATTTTGATCATCCAACGCGCGACTTAAGGGGTTTTGTATGTTTGCCGTTTTGCATATTTATAAGATAAGCCGTTGCTATGATTGACGATAGTTCTTAAATAGGTTTTATTTAAGAACTATCGCCACACTCACTAGAAGTATTGCAGGAGCTTTCATACTTTTACGTCATGTTTAGTAGTTCATTAGTTTATTCTGGGATCTGGGTGTTTTCGATGTACATATAATATGTATATATTAAAAAAAAAATGTATATAAATAGTATATCAGTCATGTAATTCCCACAACACATGCTCTGCTTACTTTGGGGCTAAATGATGCTGTGTGAAAATGTCCAACAATATTAAGATTAGTATTCGTTAGTTTACGAGTTATTATTCCAAAAATATTAAACCTCTTTTATATTTACAAGATTTATTGTAAAATAAGAATTACTCTCACTATTCTTAAAATCGTTGTAGGCAATATTTTAGCGAAGCATTGAAACAGCGGTATGCTAAGTAATTGAAAATGCATTATCGAAAGCGTGAGGTCCAATGTTTGTAAGTGCGCCACTCCTACACCTCCTCCCCTTCCCCCCCTACTGTTGTAAGTAGATCCAAAAAATATTGGCAACAAACTTTTTACTTAGAACAGCGCTGAGGAATTTGTTTTAAAGTTTTTAAAGTGAAAAGCCCACAGGGATAAAAGCAGCCTCTGCAAGCGTTTTTGTTGACGCGATATTGATTTTCACAGCTTCTGCATTCCTGCATTCATTTTTAAAAACGCGCTCGCTTCTAACGAGATAACTTCGTAAAAAACTGATATTTTTATGTTTCCAGTCGTTTATAATTGAAGCAAACATTAATTATGGGCGAGCAGAGTGAGCGACAAACGAAGCGACCGGGCAGGAGCTTACTCTTTAATAGAAGAACCAACCCTGGGAACCACTTATCTTCTAAAACATAAATTTTGCAGACAAAGTAGATAATGAGTTTTTATGATCGTCTCGAATACAAATGTCTCTATAGGTACACGTGAATATATATTTAAAAAAAAATATCAAGGTATGTTTTGATAATACATACTTGAAATTCATTTAAACCAATAATTAATGGTTTTCGGAGCCATAGAGCTATAGAACAAATTTAATTGCTATAATTTGAGTTGAAATTTGATTCAAATGCGATGACGCAACACCTGAAACAGTAAGGCGAATGTTATTAAACAATTTAGTTTTAATTTGTGGGGATCTCTCTATCGGGCCGATGTGCTAACGTGAACTGAATGGCAGGGTGAGGCGCGATACATATTCTCGTGACATGTGCAGCGCGCATTACCCCCCGACCGTGCAATCAATATATGAAATCCGTGTCAAAAACGAACTAAGTATAGTACATTAAAAAATAAAATTGATATTTCACCTACTCACCTACCCAAACGAACGGGTTAGTATTTCCTTTAGAATAGCTTCCTAATAGGTTTGCCATTAGATCGTGTTTAGTGCGCCGGCAGCGGGTGTCAGCGGGCTATTATCAAGCAATCGCGGTTCGACCATCACACTAAATACCTAACAACTATTGTTCGTTCATATTGAATGCTTTTGATGGCGCAGCGGGCGTGTAATCGACTGACATCCATGAAGTGCAGATTCGATCCGTAATACCAAAATAACCAAAATAAAAATAATAAACTATTGTTCGTTCATATTTAATGCTATCAGCATTTTGTTCTATGATTTTTAGTTTAAAAAAAATACTAACTATATAAGTAGTACGCCTCCAACATCGCTATACTACTCTACTATATATTTAATTTACCCTCCGAAGCTCCTTTAACGACTTTGATGGCGCAGCGGGCGTGTAATCGACTGACATCCATGAAGTGCAGGTTCGATCCGTAATACCTTCTATTCTCTTTCATATTCCAAACAGTGGCTGAACCGAGCGTTTTCTCAAAAATGTGTGCATATTACTTGAGCCGAGTTGATTTCGAGTACTCGGTTGAGCTTAACGACTACCCCGTTGTCGCTCCATGAATATTAAATAGTTGTAGGGAGGGTCTAAAATCATAGCGGCTAATCTTCTTTCGTTGTTTTATCAACTATTTATGGAAAGAAATATTGACCTCTCTTAGATTGGCTGGAGCTTGAGGTATATTTTTTGATCAATTGTTTGTTTAGCTTAAAGCTACAATTGTAAGTACACGGTCGGCTACTCGTAACAAAATATTGTTTGGAAGTTTGGAAGAATTTTATTCTTAAATTTCCAATTGTATGGCAATATCAAAGTAACGCCGAACTCATGCGGTGCAGACTTTGGAGCTTGAAATTTATGAAGTTATTTATTGCAAAAATATTTATTTGATTCTTCTTATTGATCTTATTTGTAAAGGAAAAACGTTTCTAAAGTGTGGAACAATCACGAAACAAACAAGATTTGCAGTGACAATGCCGGAAGGAGTTTTCTTCCGGCAATACGCTAGTTGTATTCGGAGTGCCTTTGTTTTACACTGCTCGAATGAGATCGGAATAAAATTTCGCTTCTTTTATGCAAATTGCTAATTCAGCTTAAATCGACTCTTGCACGTAATTGGATTTTAATCGAACGCTCCACTTGCGATATAGCACTAGGTATGATTGCGAAAATAACCGTGCGCGTTCCACTCTCATGAATTGGTAGCTTACTATTTTATTTAAAATACAACAGCCCTGCGCATTTCAACCAAAACTTGAGTGGAATTAACGTTGTCAGCAGTTGAAAACAAAACAAAATAGGAAGAGCTAAAGCGCAAAGTCTGTCAATCGTGAAGAATGCATGTCCTGCTCGGATTTCTGGCACAGTTCTACACTTCAGACCAAGTCGTGAGTCAGTAGGGTGGCGAGACGAGCGGGCTTTATACAGAGACATACTAAGGATATTGAGGCGCAGTTATAAAATTTCCTAATCAAATTATTAGTAAGAAAAAAATATCTCAACAAATCTTAAATACCTTTGAAACCAATGAAATTGAGGAAGTAAAAGTAAAATTTAATTTAAAAAACTATTTATATTAATGTTATTAAATATTTAATTAATTAATTAAATTAAAAAAATATTTTGTCTGTATGAATAAATAAACAAGAGTCAATCAAATCAAAGTTTATAACTACATGACGTATGTACTTAAGTAGCTGTATTCGGCATTCAAATTCTATAATTTGTTAAATAAGATAATTTACTTAAGATAATTTACTTTAACCTCAATGTTTAAATTATTTTATTTGAAACATTAAGTACCTTTTATGAAGTTGGTTAAATTACATTTATAATTCGAGTTTTGCATTACCCTAGGTGATGCAGAATCAGGCCCTGTGCTCCAATAAAACGCTATTACCAATGCCAACGCTTTGGAACGTACTGCAGACCATTTACATGCATTTTAGACAAAAATAAATAGGCTGCGCATTGTGATCGTAACAAAGTTACAACTTACAAAAAAAATCAAGTGCCGATGCGAATGAATAAACATGCGGGGTTTTTGTGAAGTATTTTTATTTTCACCGTGAATCTGGTTTTACAGATTTTCATGTTAACGTTTTGCAAAATGCAATGGCCAACTGATTCTAGGAAAATTGATTCGGGAAACTCGCTTAGTTATTTCAATGCACAGCATTATACGTTCGAAGTGTAGCAAATTAATTACGAAGTCTAACAAAATACGACCTTACCTGCTATAATTATGAACTAAATAACGACTTGCAACCAATAACTTGCCATATTATGAACTCTAGTAAATGTAGTTAGGTTTATTCTTAGCTGTTACTTATATGGCCATTCTTAATTAGTTAATGGACGCAACATGCAGAAATGTGTTGGATGGTTTTGTCAGAGATGGCGTTTTATAGTATTTCCTTACGTGCCGTAAATTGTGGTGAACAGAGTTTGTCTTTATTTCAATGAATAAAAAACTAGCCTTTGTCTTTGTTAGTTTCTAATACGTAACGACTTCTTCGTAACGGCTGGAGCGATTGGGATGAAATTTAGAACAGGTATAGTTTGCGACCTTGAAACACACAGGCTATTTTTTATCTGGGTGGCAAGTGAAGCCGTGGGCATAGATGAGTCTTCTATAAAAATATAAAACAATTATTTTATAGGATCTTCAGAAACACACAATTTCAAAATTAATCGAAAGAAAATACACTTGCATCGATGAGCTCGACTTTATTGAGCGTTCTTTTGATTTGTCTGTTGAAAGTTTATTTATTATTTAATCTAGTATTGATATCAAGCAATCCTGTATCCATACAATGAGAATAAAATATAAACATACATAACCATCTATGTATTTATTATCTCAAACAAAATAAAATAATCGCAAATTTCTCTCTACTCATAGAAATCTACTAATTGAAGAAACACTAATATTTATTATAAAGTGCTATTTAGTGAGTGATAAAGTAGTAAAATTAATACGGTAGGAACGCAAATAGTTTTCTGTGTAAAGGCATATTTTTTCAACGTCAAAGTAGAGTTTCAAACTACATTGAATTGGATGCTTCAAAGGTTGATTGACATAAAGCTAGCACGAAAATTGGATCCACTGACATGTTTTCCCGATTCCCGTTATGGATATTTAGTTGACCGGATCTCGTGGCTGCGTGGTTACAACACCTGGGTACTAAGCGGTGACCTCCTGCTTGATCCCTGCCGAGGTTGATATGAGTATTTTTGGGAGTCGAAAACAAGCGAATTTATAGAATTTAAATTATTCAACCTGATAAAGCTGCGCATCTAGTTTTAGCAACTGATACTATAGTGGGAAATTAACAAAATGTGTCACAGGATTGACAAATGCGTAAAAACTTAAGAGTTACATTTTTTCGGAGGCTTTCGGCTGGCCTTAAAACTCTAACATGGCCAAAAACTGGCCATTAGCTAATTACTAATAAAATATCGTGGACGGGTTTGTGGATTGTGTGAGCCTTGAGTTTGGGATAAATAGCAATAGAAGCAAGATCAAAATATGTACGTGGACTGCGCTAATAACAACTCGCTGCAAGTAACTCAAATTACGAAGTTCACAGTGGTCTAGTCCTGCGTGGGTGAAGTAAAAACAATATAAGGCAATATCTTGAAATGCAATGAACTAACTGAAAAAAAAGAGAAATTGTAACATCACCAATCACTAAGATTGGGCTTGTTCGAACGCTAGTGTTTCCTGTGTACGCGGCAAAAACGTAGATTACGTAGTAGTATGACTTTTCGTATCTAACTTCTTAAGATGAACATAGATGCTCTGGAAATGAGGTGCTGGAGGAAACTTTTTAGGATGTCACGGGTTGAGTTTCGTACCAAAGCTGGGTACTAAGCAGCGTCTATCTGTTTTGCTATAATCTCGTATCTTAAAGTATTTTTGGACACGTGTTGAGGCGGAAAACTGACTACATTGAACGTTTTGCGATGCAGGTGAGTGGAAAGTCACCCATGCAATGGACCGATGTGATCAAATCAGCAGATGGCGGAGAACTGCATAAGTACACCAGGATGACCACCAATAAAAAGTAATGGCGAGATATTATCGTGAGATGACCACATCAGCATTGTAATGTTATATCATGATAACCAAAATCATAAAAAGAAGAATACGGGTCTTTATTGAAGCGTCAGTAAAATGCTTAAAAGGTAAACACTTACCGATATATAAACTAATAATTGAATTTTCTGATCGCGAAAGTTTTAGAATGCAACCTATTATTTCTTTACCCTACTAATATTATAAATGTCAAAGTTTGGTAGTCTGTTGCTTGTGGTATGCGTAACGGCTGAACTGATTTGGATTAAATTTGGAACAAGTATAGTTCGTGAACTAAAATAACACAAAGTCTATTTTTCCACTTTTTATCCGGGTAACACACGGGCAAAGGCGTGGGTAGGGGTTAGTAACTATGAACACCAAGAAGTAAAACGATAGTTACACACGCACAAAACACAATTTAATCCCAAAGTGTGAAAATCAAGAATTGTTGCATGCACTCCATTTGAATTAAATTGCAACACACAACTTTCCGATTGCTAGCAAACTAACAATTTAACCATAGAATCACGGAATAGATAGAAGCGCTCTGAATACAAAGGCTAGTTCCACACACGCGCGCAAATCGTCGCAGTCAGCGCCGATTGACGCCATTCGATGCACATCGCACGCCTCGCTTCCCACAACGGGAATTTATTTACACGAAACAAGATTTATTTCCTACTCGAAGTACTTTATCTTCACAGGCTTTGTGTTTTAAAAACGTTCTAAAGTATGTTTTTCATAGATTTAGTCCTGATCCAAACGAAAATTTTACCTCGTATGGTTAGGAACTTCATTTAACTCCATTTTGTGTGTATAATATACAAAATGCCTGACGTTAACCTGAAACTATAACCTATAAATAGTTTGACTGCTCTCTCATATCATTTACTCAATTCAAAGTTTATGCAGGAATCATAAAGTCGTTTCATCGCATGCAAACAGTACGAATGTTTTCAATCATAGTTAAAATAAACTTTGTCGTTAGAATTCTCAGTTTTTAGTTATCACCCGCGAAAAGCATCGTGCGCCTCGGAACTCTATTTAACAAACAAGATTTATTCCGTTTCTCAAAGTAACATTATTCTCTCTGTTAGCTACCTTATTCCGAGTAGACACGCTCTGTCAAGCTATTTCCGCTTACACTCTATTAAGATGCAGATGGTTTGTAGGGAAGAAACTGATTCAATGCCATACCTTACCAAATTATGCAAATCTCACAGAGCTTTGCTGTGAAACGTTGAGATAATGTGATCTAATTTCTAGAGCCTCATCAATGTAATAATACCTTCATATAACATTACATTTATGAGTCTCTAGTCATAAGATATATTATTATTGAGATGGTAAAAAATGTATATATATATATGCTAGCTTCATAACCAAAGTTAATATTAAATAAAATAGGGATTACTGGTTTAGACGGATAAAACGATGTAAAAATTAATATGAAAGCCGAAGCTTCGATACGTTTGCCTTTCTATTAGGTTTCGTGTGTTCGATTGGTAAACATTTGTAGAACGTGATCTAACTTAAAAGGATGGATTTATGTTACAATCCTAGCTTTTGGGCTCAAGAGAACCAACTTTATTTACAAGTTTCCACACACATTGCATATAGAGATAGACTTACGTGCTTTTGTATCTTCTTAGTCTAAGAAGACGTATGTTATAAATTCATGAGGATACATAAGCCTGTTGTGTCTCAGTCTCCATAATAATTCTATTATGGAAAGCGTAGCGCCTGCTGGAGGCTTTTTATTTTGTTCTAAATTCATTGGAGCAATCAAAAAAAATCTACTGGGAAAACATTTCGTTTTGTTCCTCATTACTTTGGGTTTGATCCAGAATATTGCATAACATAAACCGATATAGCTGGAATGCTTTGTGTGTTAATACAAGTTTAATGCTCCATTAAACATAATTGCTGAAATATTTATATGAAAAATTTTGTTCAATTGAGCATTGAACTTGTATTAACACAGTCCAGATTATTGTCAACAACGCCAATTGGAAAAGTCATCTAATTTAAGGTACTATCGCTCAGTTTTGTCTTACTCTTATATATATATATATATATATATATAAATATAATACATATACACACATACATATACAAATATACACATAAGACGTCGGTAAAAGAGTTTACGAGTGTAACGATGCAAATGAGAGTTTCAGCTCCATTTTACACATACATATACAAATATATATATATATATATATATATATATATATATAGTAAATCTGTAGGTATGTATCTTATCATATTTATTATTATATTGAAACCATTTATTTATTGTAACTGTGGTACGATACAGATTTCTCGTAAAATTGTTTGCTTGTAATGTTTCAGCACAATTTACTCTTTCGAGTGTACAATAATGTCGTTGTTATAATTAATATGTCTTGCCAATTTGAACACTTTAAAACTATTTAATTCAATATATTCCATCCAAAGGTTGTCTGGTAGAGATCGCTATTTAGCGATAAGACCGCCCATTGTACATTATCAAAGTTTTTTAGTTATTAAGCTGATGTGTTTTTTGGTGTGCAATAAAGTATTTTCTATCTATCTATATTCCACAAATATAATAAGTTGCCTATAACATAATTGATATATGTATGTTGTAGTTAATATTCGTTTATTATTGTTTTATGTACACACCCGCCACTTTCACAATCTCATATTATAATCTCCATCCAAAGGTTATCTGGAAGTGATCGCTTCAAAGCGATAAATCCGCCTATTGTATTTTCTTTAAAATAAGATTTTGTTTATATTATTAGTTCAAGGTGTACAATAAAGTATTTTAATTTCATTCATTCAGGGTCGAGTGTACCTAGATGTCATTTTCTGGCATTCGCAGAGATATATATGATTCGTTCATGGACAAGGATCAACTGCGGGCAACATACGTACTCAAGTCCTTAACAAAGGTAGTGACTTTACCATATATAACAACCCATAAAACTCAAGCCAAGCATAAAGATTGGATTAACTAATAGTACTTCAGCCTAAGTGGGGTAAGTACTTCAAATATTCCATACCCATTATTAACTCAAGATATTATCGCTGGCAGTATACAAAAGGTATTACTGGAGGGTAGTCCCGTACAGTGTACCTAAATAGTGCTAGGATTGTCAAGTGGCGTCGTCCGCCGTCTCGTCCCTTGTTAATATTCCAACTGACATCACCGGGATCTACTGTCTTGCGAATCTTGAATAGAAGCCTCGACAACAAAAGGCTTCCTGAATTTTGAGTAGTTGACATAAAGACAACAACGACACGGAAAACGAGCCCCCGCTATTATAAAAGTAATAGCGACGTGGTAATAGTGTCTCTTTTGTGATTAAAATTCCGAGCGTCTTGATAATATAAAAGTAATTTGTGTGACTTTCATCCTGCTCCATTTTATAACCAAGATGGCTTGGTGACAAGTAGACCTTGAATTTACGAGTGTAACGATGCAAATGAGAGTTTCAGCTCCATTTTAATGAATATGAGGTAGCTTAAGGAGCTATGGGACTTCCCAAAACTCCTTAGTTGGAAAGCTCACTAGAGCAGCTGGTGCAGCCGTTATAATTTAAAGTTATATGGTAATACAACTTCAAAAGCTTTAGTTAAAGTTGATTTAGTAAATATTAGCAGACAATGTAGTGTAACTTAAGGTTCAGGTTAGGTTGAAGCGGTAATTAGTTAGTCTGAACCGCGCTACATATTTAGCGTGGTCGTGGTCGCGCGCTGATCTCGCACATTTATACACATACCCAAGCGTGCTATTACCCCCTCCCACTACCCCTCTGATAGCCACAGCTAACAGCAGTTTATTTACCTGAGAAAATCTGATCGCTACTCACCACCCCACCGCTAACAAAAACGCTAATTAATCCTTACCAAAAAGGCACAACGACTTAATTACGCCCACAGAATTCATGACAGGTCGCGAATTATCTCGAATTGGACTAATAATTGGCTAATCATACGGCTTTTGTAATAAGAGAATGATAAATGAATTCACCTTTGTTTAATTAAGCAACGATACCGAAAGGAAAACTGTCTTCAAGCAGGCAGGGTTGGCAGCGTTGCCGCCGGCCGGCCCATCCTCGCATAATGACGCCAATTAGTCCGTGTCACCGAACTTAATTTATGTTAGGTCCGACCGAACCTCCCCTTAACTTTTCTCATAAATAAACCACTAACAAAAAACTAAACAATAATGCGTTCGATGATAAAGCCGGAAAACGAAGGTTGCTTCACAACAACAGTTCCATTACAGAGAGCGTGCCGCCGAGTCATTGTTTGACGATCAGCTGCCAGGATCATACCAGCGTGGCCTCGCCACAATAATAATTTCATAGTACCTACGAGTGTGCCTGAAATTTCATGGTAAAATTGGCTATTTACACCTCAAAAACACAGTTTTATTCGTAGAACAAATATTGTTTCAATCTATTCTCAGCTCAGAGCTCAAATATGCTTTGGCGGAATATAGTTAAAGGCCAGTATTCATTTAATTTAATATGTAAATAGGCTCCTCTGTGAGATATAAAAATGCGTTACTGCTTGTTTTTTTTTTCTAAAATAAAAACACAGACTCGTAGAATGGCTTTGCGCTAAGTGGCAATAATTTTAGGACAGTTTCATTTAATGACACTTAAAGCTACAGCCTTCGTTATTTAATTATATAAATCATCATCATGCTAGAGCTTAAATATATTCAAGGAACTCATTTAGATATTTCACTACTGTATTGTAAACCTTTGGTGCGAATTATTTGTTTACAAAGAGTGTTTTCAATTACGCCAAAGGTAGGTACATAATCAAAACATTTCCGGATTTCGTATATAAATTGGTATATCAGATTTAAACTGTAAGGAGCTACAAAGCCTGGCTCGAATCAATTAGGTGATCCGAAATCCTCGAGGCTTAGATAAAAGATGCGCCATTCCCTTTATACCCGCGGTTAAAAGAATTCAATTACATAATACTAAGGGGATTAAAATGGCTAACACAACTCCTTTGAGATAAGCTAGGCAGTATTTAATTATTGGAAACGCTCGCTTCACTCGGTTGGTTTGAAATTTGAAACTCACGAAATTAATTATGATAAAATAATACATGACTTACTAAAATCCAATAAGCTAAATATTGTTGATGAACCAAAGACTACGCCTAACGTAGCAAATTTTGGTTTTATCCGATCTACCGAGAATAATATATTGTAATATTTATCTAATAATATATTGTGAGTTATTTTCTTGATCTTCACTGCAATGCTTTTTTGCAATGACTGCAAAGCCATACTACAGATACTAGTATAGTATTATGATCGCTGTGTTAGTTGCTATCAGGACAATGATATATCTATGAAACTTTTGTGAATGATCAAGACATGCGTGGATCACCATTCGATACAATGATGCCTACTCCTAAGCCAGTGGAAGTCCAGCCAGTCTGGTCTCACTATGGTAAATACACAAAGCGATAATTATTTTTAGGTAAGGGATAATAATACAAGTATGCGTCACATTTTTTTAAGAATTATGCCCGGTCCTTTAAGCTATTTTCGCACACGTCCGTGTAAGTTCATTACTTAAACCAGTGCGGCGGTGAATACAAATAAATTACAACTAAAAATATATCGTAATGTATAAAATACGTAAATAAATACGCCGTACGTTAATAAAATAATCCATCCATACATCCCTGATTTCAAAAGCGGGATGAATAATTGTCTATTTAAAAACTGTTCGCTCGATTGAGTAATTTTAATATTCATGGTAACGGTTCCGTGGCATTTAATGTATATATTGTTTGTATTTAGTACCCTAAATCAAATAATATAATAGAGAGCTAGCTCTTATCTGGGTCAATGCATTAGCATTGCCATTAAACGTGGCAATGCGGCCAGTATTTTTGGAACGCTTCCGCCTGTGAGATCTGGATCAGTTGAGCTATCTATAGATCGTTTGCAACGGTCTTTAGATAATTTTATATTATTCATAGTTGTATGAATAATATAATATTTGTTGGGTATGAATCTAAGGATGTCTATCATGGGGAATACTTAAAGTATGAGCGTATTTTTTTCTTAATTAAGTAGCCTTAGCCTCTCTTCTTCGTCATGTTACCGTCTCTCTAGGATACTCTACTTTAAGAAAGTGATCTCATCTCGGCCCGAAGAACTTTAAATTCAAAAGTGACATTCATAATTACAATACACGCAATAAACATAATATAGTTATTCCAAAGCATAGATTTGCTAAAGTTGATAACAGCTTTTTATTCGTAAGCATATAATTTTTAAATCAAATATAGATAACTAAATAGTCAATTACAGTCTTTATTTCTTTATTCATAGGTACATAAAAATTACCGATGACACTCTTTAAATCAAATAAATTGAGTTTTTGGAATTTTCACCAGTGTAGTAATAAATATTGCTGGACATTTTCACACAGCATCATCTTGGCCCAAAGTAAGCTGAACTTGTGTTATGGGAACTACATGACTGATATACTACTTATATACATTTTTTTGTGAAAAATTTATATAAGTTGTACACTCAGAACCGATACAAATATTTGCAGATCATACAAACATTTGTCCCACCCACTGCAATTGTCCAACCAATCCTGTAATGTGGTAGTGTCGTCGTTTTAAGTTATCTGTCCGTGTCGTTTTCTTATCATGCAGAGTCAAAGAAAAATTAAATGATCTCAGCAGCCTGTCAAAGTTCGCACTAATGTGGACACCTCCATATTATTTACTTGAAAACTGGTACAAAATGCTACTGCAGAATATCGCCACTGCCACCGCGACCGCGTCCGCCACCGCGACCGCGGTGACTGCGTCAGTATGACAGACCCTGGTAAAAGAATCAGTGAGGTAAACGAATTCGATGCGCCTCGAATTTTTGGTTTAGGAAATGGCGATTTCTTTACGATGTTATCCTTCAAAGTTTGATAGCGCATAATTATATTTATACGTGAAAAAATCATTGGTGACGCGTTTCGAACCCACTACCTTCGGATTGCTTAGACGACTGGTTTGCCTTAATTTTTAGCTAATACTACTTCTGCTTAACTGGTGGAGAGTTGCCCGAGAGAGATCTCAATAAAAGTATTATTAAAAATGCGCCTATGCAGCGCATTTTAATGCATCGAATCTACATAACGACTGCATGCATCACAAATTACTTTCCTAGGTATTTTTTTTGAATTTCACAAAAAATCGACTCCGGAATCTGGAATCTATGTCGTCGAATTTACGAACTCAAACTAATAGTTACTCCATAAAAATGGTTTTTGTTCATGTTTTTCATAATTATATCTTATAATCATACACCTTTACTACACACTTATTCTAAAAATGTATAGCAATTCATCATTCCAGTGTCAATTATTTTAATACAGTAATGTTGTTGCTGGGGAAATTTTACAATCCGGTTAAATCGAGATTTATTCGATAATAAATATTTTATTGAGATTTTCTCTGAATAACGCCATCCCATAATATGACACATGTTTTACAGGCTTGTCAAAACCAATACGGTGGAAAATCGCAATCATTTTGCATGTATCGATTCAGAGACATGATTTGCGGACGTCAAATAACAACTCAAAAGTTGGTTCATCACGGCAGATACACGGGTGGCATATATAAGAGAATATTGTTCTACTATTCTAATAAAACGTGTGGTTAATAAAAACAAAAAAACACACATTTATCACTCACTAAAAATTATAAAAAAGAATTCCACTATCCATCTGGCTCGTTCATCAGACCCAATTTTATGGACTCCTAAAAACTAATTATATGAGCCCAAACTCGAGGGGTTTACTAGTAGCCACTGAAGAGTTCCACTATCCATGTATTGACTCCAAGAATCCAAATTATAGTATTGCCATCCGAACTTTGTATATAAGTAAAGTTTAATTTCGATACGACAATAAGAAAAAGTTTAAAACAGACATCCAAAATTTTATAACATTGTTTGTTTGTTAGTTATAAGTGAAGCTAATATATAAGTGTGTTAAAAACTAGTTATCTTAGACTTGTTTGAAACCAATCCACGTATTGAGTAGGGTATTGTTTGTAGGTAGGCGCAGACCTTGTCAAGTACAAACACAAACAACCTCTTGCCCCAAATCCCAAACACATACACCTACCTACCGGCTCCTTCTATTGTAAGTAAAAACGGCTATGTTATGAACTCTCTCTTCTTAATACTAACCTGCAAAACTTTATCCTCAAGCTATCTAAAAGCTTCTTCATCTGGGTTAGTTAGAAATTTGATACTGATATAGATCAAGTCAGATTCAGCTATTTTGTATTTTCCATTCTATCCTGAAAACATACGGAACCATATTTCTTAAAAATAAATACAACAAAATTGTAAACTGAAGGAAAAATAGGCTTTTAATTTCGAAGATGTTCTAGGTATTATATTATTTTATAATAATTACCAAGAACGTTTTGAGCCAACGATGTTTTTAACAAAAGAAACTGTGCCCATAATGGGACAGTTATCCGTCTAATATTATAAAAGGAAAAGTTTTGTTTTTGTTGCTTATTATATATAAATAAATAAATAATGCTGGACATTTTTCACACAGCATCATCTAGCCCCAAACTAAGCGGAGCTTGTATTATGGGAACTACATGACTGATATACTACTGGTATACTTTGTTTTTGTAAATACATATATATTATACATAGAAAACACGCAGACCCAAGACAAATATATGCAGATCATACAAACATTTGTCCCGCGTCGGGAATCGAACCCGCAACCTTCTGTGTCTCAGGCGGGCTTTTACCCCTGCGCCACAGATGTCACTCACAGGGTTTATTAACTCCGTAACGAGGCTGATTTAGATCTATAGAGGCTATAGAGATCGTGGTTTAGAATAACTACTTTTTTAACAGGGACCACGAAACCGTGGAGACAGTCATGGGTGGAAGTACCGTAAGGATTATATGAGATCAACGTAGTAGATCTACCGGAGCCCTTCGCGTTTTCAAAATTCTTTCAGGGCGACTGGTCGAAGCGACGCGTGACAAGAGAGCTGGCTCTTATCTGGGTCAACGCATTAGCATTGCCATTCAGCGTGGCAATGCGGCCAGTATTTTTGGAACGCTTCCGCCTGTTAGTGATCTGGATCAGTTGTGCTATCTATAAATCGTTTGCAGCGGTCTTTAGATAGCTAGCTGTTTAATCTGTATTTTTTGTATATACCTTTTAGTAGATCTGCAACAACTTCAGATATTTTCGCAATAAATTCAGGATCTCGTCACTATTGAAATATTCGATCTATAACTCATTTAAATGTTAGATTAGAGCAATTTAAATAGGTTATTTACATACTAATAGAGTCTGCATGATTTAACTGAATATCCTGGAGCAATATTAGTAATTTAGTGTCATCATAACGTCAGTAATAAACCATTATTCATATAGTAGAGCAGTTTCAAATTAAATATACATCCGTCATCGACCACACCTAGCGATAAAACTTTCATATAGTTTCCATTTCACTCAAAGCTTTACGAAGGTCGGAAATAACCCGTGCCTCCACAGGCTTCCGCCAAACGGTAAAGCTGTTTCGGCCTGGCTGACTGAACTCGCAAATTTTGCGCCATTTTATCGAAACGTTCGATCATAGCTAACAGTTAGACTGGGAGACCATCGTTGTAAAACTTACTTAACAAGTAAGTAAGTAAGTTAACTTATCATGAGGAGGTACATACATATAGGTTAAATAATGCTGGACATTTTTCACACAGCATCATCTAGCCCCAAAGTAAGCAGAGCTTGTGTTATGACAACTACATGACTGATGTAGTATACCATTATATATATATATATATATATTGTAAATACATACATATAATAAATAGAAAACACCCAGACCCGAGACAAATATTTGCAAATCGTACAAACATTTCTACCGCGGCGGGAATCGAACCCGCAACCTGTTCCATCTCAGGCGGACCTTCGCCCACTACGCTACAGAGGATGAAAGAAGACACAAGATTGGCAAGATTTTAAAGCACTTATTTCTTGACTGTACCTAATTTAGCAGGCTGTCCCAAAAAGCCATTTTTTACCATATTTTATATCCAAGTTAAAGTCAAAAGTCAACTTCGGTTTTATCTACTGCCTGTTCCATGACCAAGACAGGATGTCATCTTTCAACTTAAATTATACCACTTAAGAAATAATGTAGTTCTCAGTTGTCGGATCAAGAACCAATTGGCAATAAAGTTGATACAATGCCTTCATATACCATCATCATGAGATATTACCAGAGTGAAAAAGGAAACAAAAAAATCGTTAAAGTAGGTACATCGGATTGCCGACCCAGCCAGCTATATTAGGTACAGACAAGAAAAAAAGTGATCTAAAATTTCTGCCAAACAACTGCCCGCCAGCATATCTTTTTTTGGCGTTATTTTGTGTTCTCTTTCACGTTCTAAAATAATATGACTAATCTTAGCACTCGATAGGTAGACGACTGCGGCCACCCGGTCTATGTCCACTTTCTTGTGGTTATGTAGAGGTTGGATCTCGTCTCTCCCTGAGCGAGGTAAGTACGGAGGCCTAGCCAGACTTCATCTTCGACGCGGTATTAGGGCGCTATGTCGACGTGCCTGTAGCCGGCCTTCAGCGTCCATTGTAAGGCGCGGGTCACCGTGTGGTTCACTGAGAGAAGTCTTGTACCCTGTAGCCATGTAGCCTTGTACCCTGTAGCACCGAAGTGTGCGTGAACATGGCACGACTTTGTCTAACAAGGTATACTATATGTATACTATCCCAAAAACGGTTTATTTTTAAATAACAACTTTTACTCTAAAAATGTTCGAAATTCGACTATTTTTCGTATTATTATTTGATGTAATATCATGTTTTATAACTTATTATAGAATCATTTTTTATCCTTTTCTAGTGTAATGGCAGCTAGATGGTTATTCCTAAAATAATAATGTTTATAGTGGGCGATTCCCCGGTTTCTGATACGGAAGTCGTGGGTTCGAACCCGGACGTGCACCTATGGATTTTTCCACTCGAAAAATTTATATGCGCATTAACACGTGCTCAAAACGGTGAAGGAAAACATCGTGAGAAAACCGGCATGCCCTAGAACAAAAAATTCGAAGGCATGTGCCAGTGCTCCATTAAGCGGCGATGGGCTTGCAACCTGTAACGTGGAATGCTTACTACTTGAAAAAACACGGGCATGTACCAAATGTAATGTTTGGACGTGCCTCTGACTACCCCCTACTTGGTGTCCTCAAAGATCTACTCACTGAGTATGTATCTGAGGATGTCCACCATGGGGACAACAGTCGTGAGCGTGTTTGTTTTTTTCTTTACTTAATGAATAGCTCATGTTTTAGTAGTGCATTATATGTTTGAAATACATCCTAATAAACGTGAAAGTTTGTGAGGATGCATGTATGTTACTCTTTCACGCAAAAACTACTGCACGGATTTAGCTGAAATTTTTCAGTAACACAGATTTGACATCAGAATAACACATAGGCTACTTTTTATCCGGGTACCACGCGGGCGAAGCCGTGAGTAGAGGCTAGTTTAGAATAATATCGACATCTAGACAAACCTAACCTAGGTTCTGAGACTGTACATACAAAAATAAATTACCCGTGGCCCCAGTGAGTTTGACTTGTGCTGACTCTTCATTGCACATTCAAGAATATGTCTGTATTTCGAAGACTTCCCTGTTTTATCAAAAGGAACGGTCACTTTCAGTTTCAGCTATGTTCCTTATTGAAATGATGACGATTCTATATTTTTACATAAATCGTCATACAGCATAGACCAGAGAGATTTATAACTATAATGGTTCATGTTAATATTTTAGCTTGTTAGACTTAAAAGCTAAAACATATTGTTTGAAATTATAAAATGTTAAGGCACTTTCAGCATAAAATGAAACTTTATTTTCGTCAAAACGGCAGGAATTTTACAATGGTATTAGGTTTATTTTTCTACAGCAGAAATTAATGACCGAGGCTATATAAACCACATGTATAGGTACTTACGCCAGGAATATGTCACAAGCTGGTACCAAGAGCGACAGCTGGGCCCTCATTACCGTCGATTAATTTAGAAGATGATCCCAAACCGTCCGCTTGCAAAATCAGGTGTAAAATAGATAAACTATGTACATTATAATAGGGGTCTTTGCATTTACAGAAAGTGGTCTCGTGTTCAAGCGTTACGTGTTTTGTGTTCATTCATTATTCACTTAAGTTTCTTTCAGATATTAACATAAAGCTTGTTGTGCTCACGCGGACAACGCCCGCCGACGTCCTAGCGCTTACATGCTTTTGCGATTAACAAATTTTAGTACAGCTAATTTATGTAGCGATGCAAGGTTCTCCTCGCATAGCATCTTACACAGGTATTCTGACCACGCCCTTTTGCGTTGAGTCAACAATGTATGTGATTCAACGCTAGGCAAAAAATGCAGATATCTATGCGGAAACTCTAAAATAAGAGTTTTAGTTAGTACATTTTTTGTCACCGGGCTCACAAAGTGGTGAAAGGATTCTTAGGTTTTAAGGCATATCGGTTTCTTCACGATGCGTGAGGAAAAACCGTTTGAGAGCACATATATATTGCAAGCAGAAAAATTCATTTCATTTTAACCCCAAGTGCTCTCACAATGTTAGTTACCTACTAACATTTTCTAACTTATTGCCAATATTGCCACAAGAGTTGCTGACACTGAAACATACAACTTTAATAATGTGTGCTATGTTACAGGTACAACATTACACCAAAGAAATGAATGAAAAACCAATAAAGTGGAAACATCGTAAATGGGAATGCAATCACTTGTGCTTTATATCTCGGTGTCGGCACCAAACGAAAACGTGATTAAATTCTTACCAGAGAATGGTTGAAACAAACAAACAATAGGAATCGAGCCCAGCACACGGTAACGTACATTTCTTCAAATTGTTATATTCCAATTAGCTTCTGTGTACCGATTTTACGCACAATGCGGATATCTATTGTGTTAAAAGTGTACATTTATTATACGCTCGTGTGTAATTACTGATAAGACTTTACCCGATATTTTATCTGCATACAGGTGTTAACTTATATAATTTACTAGATGTTTCCAGCGGGGTTGCACGAATGGAATTGTATTAAAAAAACATATTCCCATACACACCCATTTCTCCCAATTCCTATTTTGTTACCCTGAAACACGTCATTATTTGTTTTCTATGTATAATATTTATTTACAAAAAATAAATTATATAAGTAGTATATCAGTCAAGTAGTTCCCATAATACAAGCTCTGCTTAGTTTGGGGCTAGATGACGCTGTGTGGAAAATAATTCAGGATTGAAAAAGAAAACTTTTATGAGACCACCTCGGTATCATTCTCGATATACAACAACAAAATAATCATCAAAATCGGTCGCAAGAATGCATAGTAGTTGCAGGATTGCTAACTACTGTGCAAAACGCGGATATATGTCAAATATAATGTTAGGACGTTTCTCTGACCACCCCCTACTTGATATCCTCACAGATCGTGCTGAGTGTTGTTCTGAGGATCTCCATTATATCACAGCCATGAGCGTGTTTGTTTTTTAAGACGGCCTCCTGTGGCGCAGTGGGCGGAGGCCCGCCTGGTACACAGGAAGTTCATGGCGCGGCCCAAATGTTTGTATGATTTGCAAATATTTGTTTTATGAACTACAGCTGGTTTTTAAAACGAATTTCTATTTTATTGTTCAACCAAAATCAACAGCCCTTATCTATAAACAGTTCTAACTTTCACACCTACAACACCTCTCCGTGATTTTCGTACGGTCAGATTTTAATATAATATCGGTCAAATACTGAAAGGCTTCTTAAATATAAAGTAGAATTAGAAAGAGATAGTGATATATATGTATTGCATAAAACCGGAATTTTTATAATCGTCCCTTAGTCATGCTTAAATGCTCGTGTCGTTTCAGTAATAGGCTGTTTGTACGCTGAGGCATGATTGGTGCATTTCTAAATTGATATTGTTATTTTAATTTCAGAGTTCAAACATATCTCTAAGCAAGCATCTGGCCAAAACACAAAATATTTTCTATTGTGGCTGAAATCCCAGCATTCCTGAGGCTCTTCCTATCTTAAGGATGTATATCTAACTTATTTAAAACTCTATCTTTGGGAGAAACACTGCAAGTCTCCAAGGATTAGTCCCGGGTAATGTTTAGGTCCCTTGGACTCACAAAACTTATCAGAAGGTCGAGAATAAAATAAAAAGATACGGCTCCAATCAAAAAAGGAAATCCCATGGTCTCGGTGAGAGATTTAACTCGTACATTGCTAGGCTAACGTTGTAATTAGGAATATTTGTAGGTAGCATAAATTCCAATAACACTGCGTAGGCACGAATTCCACAAACATTTAATTCAACAAAGCCAGAATACAGTATTAGAGCGAAAATAAACCTCATAACCGATAAGCAGGTTTATAAATACTGGTGTTTCAAGCTCGAAAAGATACATCCATGTGAGACAAGCCAGTAATAAATTATTACTCATGGACCCTTCGCGTGGTTAAGCTCAGCGCTCGTAGGTAATGTATCGGTTGTATAGAGAGCATTATTCGATTTTCACAAATAAACTACCAAGCCTGACCCCAAACCCTGTAGAGGCGGTACGTTACCCCAACTAAGGATGTGAGGATGCAAGCTCTCCAGAGATTATTTTTGCAATCTTGCGGAATATTAGAGCTATAAGATTGTTTAGAAACCTATCAAAATGCTAATGTATTATGGACACAGATGTCATAATATTATATATTTAGATGGATGTTTGTTGCGAAGACTTTTCGTCTGAGCTGATTTTTGATGAAATTGGTGTGATTGAAATAAAATTACGCGTAAAAGGTTGCCAAAGTTCGCGCCTGTATGGACCCCTCCATACAAATGCTACAGTAGTATCTGATTAACAGTCACATTCTCAGTCACACACTAAGATTCATTGTGTGTCGTAGGTATCAGAAACTACGAGTACCACAATACTCCAGACCTGGAACAAAGAAAATCAAATCCACACCTCTTGCGTCTCATCCGGCATTTTACCGTGTTTCCGAGACCGTCGGAATTAGCACTGGCTTATACGCATAGGCTACTTGTTATCCAGCTGTGAAGCCTTGGGCAAAAGTAAGTGAATTTATTCGTATAAGATATTAAAAAAAAAACAACAACATCACAGAAATAAACAACGCTAAGAAAATTGTATATAAACTCCTTAATTATTATTCGTTAATGTAACAAACAGTTTTCTTAGACAGCGGAATAAGTAAGACTAATTTTTAATTCAATCGTAGAAAAACATGATTCAAAGTCAGATCGAGCTTCTTAACTTAATTACTTAGTTTCAACCTGAAGAGCTTTTAGAAGAGCAGCTGTAAAAAGATATATAAACGCAGTAACAAGATCAGGTTTCAGCTCCGGTTTTAATTTACAGAAATGTCGAGGAGTTTTTCCGCGCAGCAAATTTTCCACTGGCTCCATTCATCAGGATACTGTCACTGTCCCCCGCCGAGCAATTACTGATGTCGCACTCCGGTGCACCGCTATCCAACGGCGCAATTACTACCACCTACCGCCTACAGGCTGTCGGTGCTCGCCGACCTAAGCTCCTCTAAATGCTGTGTGCTCGTTTAGGCCACTTACTTGAACACACATTTTGAACCGGACGCTAGTTTTTTAACTCCATTTGTCTTAAGTTGAGCTAACTTCACTCGAGTCACTCTGAAAATAACTTTTTAACCAAGTTCTATAGGAACAAGTTTGAAATAGTAGGTTAGTATTATAACCTACATACAAGATTCACAAATAATGCATCCTTATCCTATCCTATCCTACTATTATTATAAATGCGAAAGTTTGTGAGTTTGGATGTTTGTTATTCTTTCCCGCAAAAACTATTGAATGGATTTTGATGAAACTTTACAGTAATATAGCTTATATATCAGAATAACACTTAGGTTACTTTTTATCCGGGTACTACTCGGGCGAAGCCGTAGGCAGAAGCTAGTAATGCATAAACATGAAAAGCATGAATGAAATGTAAAATGATTGTCATATTTCATTTCATCGCGTCAAATGTGGATAAATTACATTTGTAATAGGTGCCCTTTGTGAAATATAGAGTCCTTTGTGGCGGTCTTACCAACTTTTGTCCATCCAGGATCAATATTTACCAAGTTATTTAAAACGGAGGGCAATAGAGCTGGCAATTTCCATGACAGTAAAACAGAGGTCGAGCCTGTGTTTATTAGAAAATACCTGGCTTTTATGTTTCAGGTACGGAATTTTACTCTTTCGTGAAAAACCCTTACGTATCTGCTTATTTGATGCGCTCCTGATAGTCTATAGAACCTTCCGTACTTTTCTACTACAGATCTGTTGATGAAAGCTGCCGAGCGCGAGGATCCTAAACAAATTAACGTTATTCAAATGAAACACGTTACTCATGCGAGACACGTGAACAGATTACCAGGACTGGCGGTTATTAATACAATTATCTCTTTTGTCAGTTTGCACAAAAATACTGCCATCATCGCCTGTCCATAACGACAGTTGCGGACACAGAAACGCTTTTTTTATATAATGAAAAATAGGTTTGATAAGTCTTTGTTCAATTATGGAGAGATAAAAATGTGAACGCAGAGAGTCAACAAAGCGGAACAAGTGAAATGTTCCAATAATAAAAAAAAAGGTAAAACGGATCGCCTCTCCCGATTTTCAATATCGTTTTGCAGGTAAACGAGGGTGTTATTCATATGTGTAAAGAGGGTTTTCGTATACATATCTAGGCATCTCCATTTATCCCATAGAGAGTTTTTTTCCTTTGTAGTATCTGGTATTTATATTTTCTTGTGCAAATATCCTTGAAACATTATTATATCCACATTTCTATAGGTATTCAGAGAAAGGTGAAATCTTGATGTGTCTCTAGTGAGATGCCAAGTTTGCTGAGTGTATCGAATTGTCGATATTGCTTACTGAAGATGCAATGCATGAGAGTGCCTATTCTCGTAGCAATCGATTTGGATGAATCTGACGGACTTTGATATACAGATTCCTACATCTGGAGCCGTTCAAATGGATTAGCCCCGAGAGCAATTTCGAATCATGATAACTCGAAAGCAACTCCATTCAGCATTCGTCTTAGGGTAAGTGTGTATTTTAAAATGTGTATGTTTAGGATAAAATAATTGCAATCTCTATTTATTTCTATTGACCATAGAAATGGAAACTAAACGAGATTTTAATGAATTTAGTTTGGTAGCACCCAAATTTAATTAAATTCAAGCTTTTATGTAGTTTGGTGTTTGATTTGGCACACAGTCGGCATTTTTTGAGAATTGATTTATAAGCAATTAAGTGAATCGTTCGTTTACAGTAGTTTTAACATCAGGGGAATTTGAAAGGTGGTATTTTTATTTCTGAATGACCTATTTAAAATGATACATGATACGTGTCAAAAGCATAAAAACGTGCCGAAGGTACATAAAGTATGTTGCATACAAGAAATATATAGGTAGATATATCATGCACTGTGAATCTGGAGTGAGCACAGCCGGGTTTGGCAGTATTTCATTGGCAATAGAACCTTCTGTTCAGATATGTGTCCGATGCAAGTTGCGCCAACCGATACATCTAAATTAAGACACATCATTGATTTACTCACCCATTGTGGTAAATTCCTATCAGAACTGAAAATTAAATGGCTTAAATAGACATTCGGCTAAAGTTATTCTTAGTACAGTGGTAGATACATACACTAAATTTCAAGGAGACAGAAAGGTTATTATTTTTTATATATTTACCTAATTCATCACCTTATAGTCCACTGCTGGAAGGGCTGGTCTCCCTTCAGAGTTCCATCACGAATAATCTTAAGCTACCTCTATCCACCGACATTCACGCAACATAATTTAATTAAAGTTTATAGCAGCATACGCCAGATCGTTTTGCTAACGACATCGCGCTGTCAGAAAAGCCGGAAAAACGCACTCTCACAAACCAACAAAAACTTACGTGTATTGGTAACCTTTCCCGTAATTTAATTACAAGAAACATTCCAAGCGTCGATGTTGTATAAAGGCTCGCTCAAACTGGCGTGATGGCGTTGGCGGTGGCGTATACTGGTGGCGATTATTACATTGATGCGAAGTTCGACAGCTACTTGACAAGAGGCCCTTATACACTCCACCGTCCGGTTTGTGGTCGCCATTCGCGATGATCTTTCCCTGCGGTTGTCAATTCTATGAGTATTGACCTATATTACCATATCAACTAGCTAAAATTTTAAGAACAACTATACGCTTTACTGCGATTTTCCTCGATCTGAAAAAAACTAGATCGAATTATAGAAAAATCCGTTTTATACTTGTTACCACACATTTGTACTTATTCAAGAAGACAAATAATAGTATTCGTGATAGTAATACATGTATAATCACGGTTTCGAGATATTTCATAAAACTGCTCATATTATAAATGCGAAAGTTTGGATGTTTAGATGTTAGTTACTAAATATCTCGGTAACGGCTGAACCGATTTGGATGATATTTAGAACGTATAGTTCGTGACCTAAAACAACACATAGGGAGGCTGATTTTTTTCCGGGTACCACACGAATGAAGCCGTAGGCAAAGGTACATAAGGAATCAATGAGTCATATATATCAAAGGTTACTTCGTAACAATAATTTCTAAAAATGGGAGTATCAAACTACATCACTAAAATATTATCGTTTAAGTGTATGCTCAAACTCATTTCTAAACCTAATAACGAAGAATGGTTCTTTTATAACCGTAGGCAGTTTAACTCTGATTTTGATGTTTATTTTTTTGTTTAAAGACATAAGATACTTTGGTACTACTACATTTTCATGACAAAATTATATACTAACCAGCACATACCTAATTAATTACACTCAAAATTAGGCTTCACGTAAAGCAGCTTAAAACAATAGCAAAGATTATTATTTTAAACTTGTGCTAGGATCATAAACACGCGATTCAGGAGCAAATTGAGGATGTATTCGACAGGTCACCCCGCAGGTTACGCCCTCTACCTGCCGCCGAGAGCCGTGAGATATTGAAAACCGAGCCTCCACCAAGCCTAAGGCTATCCGTTTGACC
Organism: Perizoma affinitatum; assembly: GCA_961405105.1. Taxonomy (NCBI): domain Eukaryota; kingdom Metazoa; phylum Arthropoda; class Insecta; order Lepidoptera; family Geometridae; genus Perizoma; species Perizoma affinitatum. The sequence continues at coordinate 7,726,768 of OY560199.1, forward strand.
TTTTTTTATTGGCAACATTTCACTCGTTCCGCATTGTGGAGCGTTTGACTGATATGGGTAGCGTTGTCAAATTGCGCTGATATTTTAGCCCGTACCTGTAACCTTCATTTACAAGCCAATCTACTTAGGAATGCTGTAAAGGGATTCTTTTAGTACGCTGCGGCGGACCCGAATGTTCGAAGCTGAGATTCGAGCACGGAACTCATATGCTAGATTTTATATTTCATCGTACAGTGTTACTTACAACGTGTTACAATGTAGACTGTGTTTTATGCGTTGTTTCGGGACAAATTGTCAGACAAATAATAACCCCTAAAGACAGATAGATAGTAACTGAGTTAGGGTAGTCTTTGCATAAACCTGGAGCATAAACGAGAGAAGACTAAATCAGTATCTTGATGTTATTTGTTTCATATAAATCTGTAAATGAGACCTGCCAGTCTTTGCATAAGCTTGGAGCAATACAGAATGGCATAAACCAGAGAAACCTGAATCAGTAATAGGTGTCTTACTAGAATTCAACATAAAAAGATAGGTTTGCCTTATATAATCTTAGGCCTCTGTAAATTCGACTTTTGTACAAATCATTTGTCCTAAAACCACACAATTTTTAAGTGAAGATATTTGCTACGCAATAAAGTTAGGTTCCCTGAATAAAATGTAACAGTACGCATAAAATCTTATGGCATACCACGCGATCTAAACATTCAGCAGAATGCAATCTTAGTGGAGAATTCTTCGTAAGCGACGCTTAGCAAGTAGTTTAGTGGAATGTAGTACAATTACTAACGTGCGGAGCGGGTGCAGGGAACTTGTCCTGTAGGATATTACTTTAATCGCGGAAGGCCTCCGTTATGGTCAAAGTTTCATGAGCACGGCCTCAGCAAGTTGGCCGCTTATTGCTCCCTCTGGTGGCGCTGCTGTCTCTTTATGTCTTCTTCCTCCGTTTTTATGAATCGAACTCGCCAAGTTTCCCAGTTAAGATTATCGTGCTAATAGTTACCAATTAGTGGCTGAATGGGACTCAGGATTGGATATGAAATCTTGTGATATTGATATAATTAACCTGTTTTTATACAAATAAATTGGAAAACAAGCATACCTGTTGGTAAGCGGTTACCGTAACCTATGGACGCTTGCAACAACAGAGGTATCACTCGCGTGTTACCGACCTTGAGTATGTCTCAAGGTCGGTAACACGCGGGGGTATGGTCTCATATGCCTACATCTAAGTAGGTAGATAACTAACTATTTTAGTCTTGTGTTCACCAATAAAAAAACGGACAAGTGAAACCATTTATTATTATGACGGATTTCTTTGAAAACATGTGTTAAAAGCTTTGATTTGAACCTAATCGTTATTGTGTTTAACTCGGGCTTTAGTTCGACGAAGTCGGAAAAAATTACAATGGGCATCATTGTTTTTTTTTATTGGTTACCAAGCAACGATTATATTACTATACCTCCTTATCGGGTTATTATGATTATTTTATGCTTTCATAATGTACCTAACATTCTAGACCTACATACCTACATAGATTTGTCGGGTGACGGTCGCGAAAATGTCACAGATGGTTTGTTAACTGGCACAAGACAACAATGCGCAGGTGATAAAATATTAGCTTTGCTGCCGGCTGGCTCGAATGTATTCCTCGTTTCTATTTTCTCTTAAACTCTAAACATAAACGAAATTACTGAAACGTAAGATATATTATTTTTTTCATTTTAGGGAATAATTCTTACCTGCTTACACCCAACATTTTCTTACTTGCTATGAGTACGAATTACCTATCTTAACAGATTCTAGATTTCCGGGCTATTGGCCATAATCATATTTTTTTCAAAAGTCGCTTTGGATTGTGAACCTAATAACGATGCTTATTTAGGCATATGATTATTTACAATATATATATATTATGTTGTATATTCATTAATAAGTAGAATAATTTGATAATTATCATATTCTACTCGTATCAGATGGTAAAATATATATTTAATAGCTCATAAAAAACAATGCACATTATAATCATTTAATCTACTACAACACCAATTATTGTTGTATGACTACAATGGATACAAATAAAGAAACTGAATATCAAAACTTGTACAACCAAGTAATGAAAAATATGACGATTTTTTTTCCTTGTTCACCTCAGAGAAGTTTCTGTTTTTAAATAAAAAATATTGATTACAAACCAAAAATACTGATTACATATCAAATTAACATGTTCAACCAAGAGTTGCCACTGATATGAGTTAATGTTAGCCTGAAAAATCCATTCTGGACGTAATTTGATGTGCAATCAGTACTTTTAATAGGACACTAATCAATTTCGTACAAACAAACATTGTTAATTTGGTGTACGGTTAAATACTATAATTATTAAATTCAATATGTTCATCTCAGTGATTATGTTGAAAATTAAAATGTTTGATTTTTAACCCTTCTAGGTTTCCTACACTTTTCTGTAACCACTCGACATTTTGAGAGGTTCTATTCATCGGTGGGGAAATAATATAACGGCTGTCAAGTCAAATAAACTAAAGCGGAGAACTAAGAAAACTAGAACGAAGTGCAACGTGACGAGGAAAAAGATAAAATAACACAAAATAAAAACGTGTTCAGTTTAGCGGATTGAGGCCAGTAAAACATCGCTACATCTGTCCATGTGTCCTCAGGCTGTACGGCAAATTGCAGAATTGCCAGTTGAGGTAAGTACCTACCTTCCTATTCGAAGGTTTTGAGCGGTTGCCAACATAAATCTTTCAGCTTCGACGCTTTACATATTTTTACAGCCGTTATGATGTAAGATAGCATAGAAATGTACTAGATAAGCCCGCGTGAATCGACCATTTTGGCTGAAAAGTTCACGTATTTTTTCTTATAACTTTATTACCATAGTAAGTAGGTACTCTTATTCAATTTGCTATCGCGTAGTGACTGAGTTTTGCCAAAAACCTACTTAAAAGGATTAATAGTTGAATTTTCAGAGAATACTAAAATTTAGCTAAGAAGTTGTTAGTGTGATTTTTAAACGAACAAAACCATAAACCTCCATATAAAAGTCTCAGATAAAATTGGCAACTGGACTGCGAAGAGCTTAAAGTTTATCTACAAGTTACCTAAATATATATATAGGATACCTAGAATTAAAACAGTTATCTGGCAGAGAACCAAGAGTGTATGACATAGCTCAGAGGATTAGCGAGCTGAAGCGGCGTTTCTCTGTCACTTCTAGCGAACCGTGATTTGGAATACCTATAATATGATCAGGAAGTACCTACTTAGAGTACAATAAATGGATCGGGACTGATGTATTTTATCTTTTTTCCTGCAGACTGACGAGCCTTGACATGGGTTTTATTTTCCGTCACAAAGAGGACTAATGAACACGCATTACATGCTTTGAGGTTGTACCAAAAAGAGTAACACAAAAAATAATAATCTAACGATTTCAAAACAATGCACACAGGATACTAAGAAAGTGTTTACGACCATAGATTTTGTAAAGTACCCAGGCAATTCAGCTCCTCAACAACACGGACATAGTGAGAAGACTCAAAATAACTAAGCCTTTTGAGTTAAGCTAGGTGAAAATTATACCTAGTGTAGTGAAAGCATAAAAGTGCTACCTGTAATAACACATGGACCAGTAGCAATACTTTATTCTATTAATCTAGCTTAACGTTAAATTACTTATATTTAGAAAGGCTAGATCGTTATGTTACTTGGATATATTTATTTATCACTGTATGTTATTATATTTAAAAAAAAACTGTCAATACTCCCAAAAAATAATCTGTCGGTGCTGTGCTGGTTCATATTAGCAGTAAGTCGTTTTATCAAGAACATGGTTATATTGCTTCCGCGTCATTGCGTCATAGCGCTAGAAATTGAGACACCTACCTAGTACTTACATGCCTATCGCACGTAGCCTAGAGCCTCTCCTACGTATTTTCCAATATTTTTCGCACACTTATTTACCACATCAATGAATGTTCTGCAGATATTTGTCAGGGTCCGGGTGTTTTGGTACAACAACACTCGTAGTTCCTTATACGCACAACACAGGGAATCCTAGTATGGGGTCAGGACTATGCATAATATGTCAGTGGGGTGTTTATATATTATATGTTTATATAATTATATATATAAAGGGCAAGGTGTACGCTTTTATAACAAACTCCCAAGACATGTACAATAATTGACAATTAATAAATTTAAATCGTAATTAAAAAACAACTATATAAAAAGGCATACTATAAAATATCTGATTATTTAGATGATAAAAGCTATTGGGATTGAAAATGCTCCAACTCGTTGTTTTGTAAAAGGATCATTAAAAAGAATAACCAGCCTTGTTTTCTTGCCTTTCTTTCCTGGCTTGGTCGCGGAAGAACAGGCAGTAGATAAAACCGACGTTTCAAAGTAATCCTTGTGTTTTTAATGAATAAATGAATTTTGACTTTGACTTCACCTACCTGTACAAATCTCGCAGTTTGTAACAACAAACCAACGCGTTTAGGCGGCCAGTATCTAACACCGGTATACCTAATCTAAATAAATAATAACACTCTTCGCACTGCTCCTCTGAAAAAGCAATGTTTTGTCATTTTCTTCCTAACAACGATTGCGAATAACTTACTGAATTGTGAATAATTCTTTTTGCGAATAAACAAACGCTTTCAAATGAAAAGAAGTTGTAAAATAAGATTTATGTAAATTTCTTCATTCGCGTACAGCTGGGTAAAATCACAGGCTGTATTTATTATAGCCACTTCAGCGAACGGAAGTAAGCTCTTCAGCAGCTAGGAGTAGTTTTAAACGGCACTTGCCGTAGTTTCAGTTATTTATAGTGTCTCGAAAACGAAATACTTGCTCCGGAATGTTTGAAAGAGAGTTGTTTAGATCAAACCTTCAAATAAATCGATGTGAAGAACATTATTTTTACTTTTATCAAAAAAGTTCTTTTAGCCAACTTATTTTTTCAACTTTTGTGATAAAAGGTTCAAAAGGTTTTCAAAATATACAAATCAATTGCGTGTCGTACTACGTACATCGTAGGTTTTATTATTTGTCACTCCTAATAGCCCGATCAAACTGACACGATGCGGTGGCATGGCTTTGGCAATCAGTACATTGACGCAAATTTTGACAACCACTTCAGAACCGTTTCCCTTTGATTGCCACCGCATTAGTTTGACCGGGTCTCATCTTGTAATACTTCAGAGACATCAATACAATCTAACTCGTAATCCTTTAGCGTTGTAGGACATGATATACAAGTATTACTTACACCAAAACTCTTAAAACTTTCATATGATCTCAGGGTTATTATTTTCTACAAAGCAAAGGAAAATTCATTCCAGCCACCACGATATCGGTATACCTACATAAAAAATACATAACCAACGAACCTTTCCCCTTTGAACTCAAGTTAATGTGTTTAAAAGTCAATGAAGAGTTTTTTCTGATACACAAAGAGACGATAAAAGCTTTTATTATGTTTTTATTGCCTAAATAAAACGTTTTGAAACAATCTTCACTCCGTATTTGATCAACATAACTGAAGATTTGTTGACTAAGACTGAAATCTGACTAGAAAATCTAGAAAGTATAGGTGAATACTTATGCAGTCATCAAATTGGATTCAATTTCGAAAGAAGCGCCCTCTGGCTAAATGGATTATAATAGTTAGAGCTTCCTTGTTAAAGAGTTAGTCCGGTACAACCACGGTTCCTATTTCTGCCGCCAAGTAATAATGGACACATTTCTGTCGTCTATAATATATCTAGTAGGATAAAATAAATAAACACGCTCACGACTATAATCCATATAATAAAGATACCCAGACTCCTACTCAGTAGGTACACAGATCTGTAAGCATACCAAGTAGGAGGTGGACGTTATAAAATAATATATAATTGGCACATATCCGCGTTTTGTACATTAGTCCAGGATGGATCCGTTTATTGGAACACAAACTGATCGTAATTTTGGTCCTTTTGTTACGATGTTTTCATTTACAGAATTCATTTCAGATGTCGATATTATAAGCGACGACAACCCCAAGTAGTGTCCAGCTATACAAAAGACAAACAAAATAGTGCTAATACCGGGCTTTTACCAGCGGCTGTTAAATATTTGTGTATCATCTAAGTTGGTGAAAAAGTAAACAGGGACGAGGGTACGCGTCCCGATGCCTCGAGTTAATTGAGCACATTAGTCATACGTCGGCGTCGGGTCGCTGCGCAGTGGCCACGGCCTTATCTACCGTGATTTGTGACGCCGCTGAAGTATAAATTATAAACCAACCCAAAATTATAGATTAAAACAACAGCAACTCCCACCTGTATTTGTACAGAGTTGCAAGGGTAAGCGGACAAACGAAGTCATTTAGTATTTTTGTAACGAAAAAAGCTCTTCAGTATTCAAATAAGCTCATCAATTATTCTTACTATTTGCCATTAAAATTATAAGACTTTCTTTGAATGTATCAACATTGCTAGTATCGTTATTATGGGTTGTCTCCGCGGTTCCCCTTTGGTATGTACTAACAACTTTAATAATAAGCATCTTTAAATTAGTTAAAAGCATTATCTATAGTTAAAAGACATCGTATCTGCAATCCTTAATTTAAAAAAAAATATAATACATATTAACGTAACCAGCATCCTCAAATACAGAGTTTTTGAGTGATTTGTATAATCAATAATTTGTATAGCTTTTGAGTAATATAAAAATGCTAATTATGAAAATGTGGTTGGATTTTTCAAGTCACAATAATAACAGTCACAAAAAAGTCATAAGATCTATTGAATTGTCATTTTGGAGTTATTAGAGAGCTTGATAAACATACAAACATGATAATAAGCAAGTTTTAACCTACGAGAATTAGCCTTAAGAATATTTTGTTTTAAAAAAGCTGAATAAAACCTAATTTGTCGCAACCACTCCTCTGCCATCTAGTAGCAATAAAAATCAACTTGTTAGAGATGAACGTGCTACGCCGCCGAGGTTCTATAGTCGTACTCTACAAAATACCATTCATTTGTTTGCCTGGTTTCGGAGAGAGGAAGTTAGATGGCGACACAAACATATTCTCTAGGAACCTGAATATCATAATTTTCCAAATTAAAAAACACCGTTTTTTTTATCAGAGCACTAACAAAATAACATTCACAAAATCTCAAGTAGTATTAGATTCGTAAATTCCGATTACCCGATTTAGATAATATTTTTAACGACACAGCATTGGCAACATCTCCACGTAAAAAAAATATATGAGACCACTCCTTGATCATCCTCTACAAAGTAAAGAAAATACTATTCTAGAAGGACCAATTATCTAGAGAAAATCGGTGTATTCGCAAAAAATACATAGCCGCCGGATTAAGAACCATTTTAGAGTTCCGTAGTCAACAAGGAACCCTTATAGTTACGTCATGTCCTTCCGTCTGTCTGTCTGTCTGTCCGCGGCTTAGCTCAAAAACTCTTTGTACTAGAAAGCTGGAAATTGGCAACAGCAATGTGACTCATGTGTAGTTATACATATAAATCACGTTGACCAATGGTAAAATAAAAATCTTAGGGTACCTCCCCCCTACACATAAAGTGGGATATTTTTTTCTCATCTATCTCATGGTGTATATAGGGTTTCTTTAGATAGGTTGTTTAATAATATTGAGAGCGTGAGAAAACCATTTTTCGATCCAATGATCTGTTTGCGAAATATTATGCTAATTTTAGTAGTTTATATAACGAAGTTAAAAGCAAAACTATCAAAGCTAAGTAGGCTTTTCAAGTAAACGAGTAATAGTCGACCAACTATTACTCATTATTGAATGTACTTGGAGAATCAAAAAGTAACATTTCATACAAATTCCATTGAAAATAACTTAGAAGGAGTTGTTAGTTGTGTAAAGCAGGTAGTAAATATAAGTTATAAGGGCAACTGCGGAACCCTACTCTGCGCGTGGTCCGGCGTACCTGCCAGCGTTGGTCCATCATAGTTTAGCACAGCCGAGCTACAGACAAATGTATGTAGAACTCTTTTGCATGGGGATTATAGAAACTTTGCATACCTAGGAATATTTGGTTTTTAGAGTTTTAACCCGCACCTAAGGAGTGGGTTTCGTGGCTTAGTTGGTATAGCACCCCATACCAAGTGGGAGTTCGCGGAACCGAGTCCTGCATAGGTTGAATATTGCATACCTAATTTCATTATTTTAGCATTTACCTTATTACCTATACATTCTGCGCTTTAATTTAATGTTTCACCTTTAGGGTATTGTTGGCATGGAATTAGACAATGAAGAAAATGAATACGAGATAAAGTCAATATTCTTTTATTTAAAAAAGATCATTATAACATTCGACTAACAAATATTTATTCATCGAACCAACACCACATTCTAAAATAGACATCACAGATAAAATATACACACAAAATATTATTTTGCCGCCTAATCTTTTTGTCCTATATTTGGTATTTATTAGAGTAATTTTGTAAAGTTCTCTATTAGCAAAATTAAGTGCATTAAAGAGCTCATCTATATTCTTATTGATTTTGTAAGAAACAAGTACATCTCAGAGTAATATTAAGCAAGCAAGAGCTTAGAAAATTGTGAAAGAAATACATAAATTTATATGAGGAATCACTTCTTAGTGCGCACTTGCTGGGTATGAACTCCAAGTCATGAAAATTGCTCCCGCTCTTTGCCCAAGGTAAATGACGGGGCATAAACCAATAAGGCTATTCCTAAACTAAACCGTGCTTGCCTTCATAAAAATTGCATAAATATGGTAAACCAACCGCCCCGATAGCACAATTAAACTACCTTACAGGTTAACAACTTTACAGGTGTGTTATCTAATAAAAACTAAAACAGTAGGAAATAAAACAGTAGTTTAATTCGATTTCGAATCGAAATACGACCTGTGGGGCAAGTTAAAAATAGCTACACACTAATGTAGGTACCTAATGCCATAACTTACATATTTATTGTATACCTTGCATTGTCAAATTATGCAAGTAACATTTATAGACGTCACTTCAGTACGCCTTACTATTTAAAAACCATATTATGCAGTGCGAAACTTCATCTTGGAATTACAAAAAAACTATAAAGTGTTTTTGTGCTGATTGTAAACGATAATTGAACTTGTATCCATACTAAACAGAAGTTACTTAAAAATAATTAAAATTATTCATGATTTGAATAAAAACTATTCAAAAAGTTATGTTGTGGCATTTTATCTATATATATTATCATCTTGGAATTACAAAAATACTATAAAGTGTTTTGTGCTGATTGTAAATGATAATTGAACTTACATTCATACTAAACAGAAGTTACTTAAAAATAATTAAAATTATTCATGATTTGAATAAAAACTATTCAAAAAGTTATGTTGTGGCATTTTATCTATATATATTATCATCTTGTAATTACAAAAACACTATAAAGTGTTTTGTGCTGATTGTAAATGATAATTGAACTTACATTCATACTAAACAGAAGTTACTTAAAAATAATTAAAATTATTCATGATTTGAACAAAAACTATTCAAAAAAATTATGTTGTGGCATTTTATCTATATATATATTATATGTATTGGGTTATAGGTGGTAAGCCATATAAGGTACTCGTATGTATGACGTATGTGCAAGTCATATACAACTTAATTTTGTTCTACTTACAGATTTAAGTAGACGATGAATGTTATTGATATGTACCGTGAACTACGTCTCAATCTAGACCACAATATTTTATTATTAAATCAAAGAGGTTGCTAAACAAATAAATCTTCCTTAGTTTCTTCGTTAAAATAATAATTAAGTTTTCATTTATATAAAAGTAATCTAACACAATTTTAGACTTATCCGGTACAACAAGATGTCATGATTTGCTTTTTATTTAAATAAATCTTAATTTATACTTATTTACAAAGCTATTCTAATATTCTAAGTATTGTTATGTACAGTCAGATACATTATTATTTAATGACAAAGTAAATATTATAAATAGACAGAACAGTGTTTTTCCTGTGATGTTGTCACAGGCTATATTAGGTAGGCCTACGTAGTTATGTAGGTATGTACAAAAATCAAATACCTACATATAAAACAGATTTAGACAATCCTTATTCATTATGATGTGTTTTTTCAATATAATTTTACGATCTTACTCGAGGTAAGTATTATTATTTGAAACTTACGGTGTTTCTCTTGTATACCTATCCAAGTTATGAGTCCGTTGCATTTCAAGATTACCAAACTAAATAAACAGCCAACAGAAACATACATAGGCCTGACCCCACACTAGGATTCCCTGTATTGTGGGTATCAGGAGCAACGAGTACAACACCCAGACCCGGAACAAATATATGCAGAACATACAAGCATTTATCAAACAGATGGAATCGATCCCCTTGCGTCATATACATAATAAAGTAAGTAATAAAAAATATAGTGCAATTTGTGATTATTTTTATATATAGACCCAAATTGAAACAATTGTATAAAAACAAAGTTGTTGGATTTATAATAAATACCAACAATACAAATAATCTCATTAAAATACTGTTCCAAACAATGTGAACGATAAAAGAACGATTGGTCAGCGGATACATTTAATACTGGCTATTTCATTCCAATTTCTTGAGCAAATCATGAATTCAGAACACAATACTTTAAATGACACATTTTTTTCTTTACACGATTTTATAATAGATTTATAAGCTAAAGAATTACATACACCATGACTTAAAGAATTGTATTATTCAAAAACAACTGAGTTATGTGGTCCTTATTTTTTATAAAACTTTAGTAAGTAGATTTCTATTTATTGGGGCATCATTAACTTTAGGTCGATTCAAAAACTATTGTGCTTTATTGTGCTACAAAGAAGAGGCTGACATTTTTAATAAGTTTAACCAATACCTGGAAAATACATACGAGAAAACTCATTGAAAAAACTGTAAAAAGTTTAAAACCAGTAACCCTAATAGGTACGTGTCATGTGTCCCGCTAGTGAGCATATATGTTAGTCTTCATTTATAGTTTTATAAATACCTATTTTCTGTACTTTTACTTATAGCTAAGTTATTGATTTATAAAAAACAGTAGATATACTCTTTTTCTAACAACACGAAGATTATTGTGACCAAATGAAATATAAAGACTGTGCATTGGACTGAAAAACTTAATGAACTTGTGTAACTTTAAGTGATCATAAACCAATACAAGTTAAGTACACCTATCTATTGTCGAAAACAGTTCACTCGTAACAGAAGCTACGGAGTTAACATCGGTGATATTCAAGAATGTCTGTCTCAATCACGCATAGTTTTATGCACCTATGTATAAGATTACAATCCATTTTAAATATATTACAAGCTAGGGTAGTGCAGCACACGTTTTTGTACTCAACAAGTTTTTGTTTTTGCAGGAGCGATGCAGGTGGTAATGTTCCCTTAAACCTGTGTAGTTCTGCCCTGATTTGTGATTTTATGAACACCTGCACATTGACATACAGGAACCGCATTATCATAATTTCCATCAAGCACTGTATAGCATAAATCCTTGCTGGACCTAAGACCACTTGCAAAGGATCAAGGAAGTTAACGATTCAAATACAAAAAAAAATACAGTTGGTTTAGTTATTTAACATTCCAGCATCTATTGCAGAGCCCCTTAATGACGGTGGCGATAAAACCTATCTTAGAACTATCCCGATCAGATAAAACACCCGGTTCAACATTTCCCTCGTAAAAATCAGAGGATTGAGAATGCTTCCGTGATTTCGCCAACTAGCGATGAGAACCATTATTTGAAGGACTTTAGTTTTTTCACGTACTATTTTATTGTAATGATTTCATTATCATAGCAGTGCATTCAGTGGCTATTGTTTTCTTCTCGTTATTGACTCGCTGCTCCAGTTCGTCTGCCCATCGGTGCGCGGTTCTATCCACCGTGGATGGCACAGTCAGACAGTTCATCCCGCCGTATTCACAGGCGATCTGGAAAGCCATTAAATTATATTGTAAATTTATTTCAAAGACAAAATTAAAAAAAAAACTCCGCCAAAAAATATGCGCATTCAACCTTTACTTATATATAACTTTTATTAAAAAATCTGTATTTTGCGTAATAACAAAATTTAAAAACCCAAACATGTTGCGGCTAAATAAGCCACGATTCCAATTTGCAAATTGGAATCGTGGCTTATTGCGATGTAACAGTTCGCGGTCGGGGCGCCCGGCGTGAGCTGGGCAACTATAGCTGCCATTTCATATGGTTGCCCAGCTCTATGGCATCGCGCGGCCGCACCGCAAATTCCTACAACACAGGGTATACCAACAGTGTACCCAACAGTGATATAACATCGCTTGGTCGGGAGGCACGTCCACTGATTTGGAACCCGGCGCGAGCTCCCATAATAATATGAAGTGGTTGCGGTGATTTCACCACGTATTGCTACTACATAGTGCAACCACAATACGTACCCGATAGTGATGTAACAGTGCGCGGTCGGGCGGCACGCCCACTGAGTTGGCGCCCGGCGCGAGCTCCCATATGAAGTGGTTGCCCAGCTCGACGGCGTCGCGCGGCCGCACCGCGTATTTGCTGCGGTTCTTGAGCGCGTGTGGCGTCGCCCATCGCCGCGTTTTCCGCGTCGTTGTAAGCGGCGTCTTCAATTCTGTATCATCCTATCAAAACATACAAAAATTATGCCCGTTTGCGAGTATTCTCGGTGTAAAACTAACCAACTGTAACACCATATTGCGCTCCTCGCTGAAGTCACTCTGATTTGACGACCTAACGATGATGGTGGCCATCATCACGGAACACTATGATCTGAGTCACCATCTATTGAAGACATGAGCCACAGACAGTAAACTTTGTTGTGGTTGTCTCTAAGATGAAGAGTTTGTGGCGTGGGTGGTTATATACTGCACCGCCCAGACGAAGTCAGGTCAAAGACGGGAATGTAAGCGCTCATAAATGAATAATCTTCATCCACAACTCCCATGATGTCAGGAATACTGGATCACTACTATCATCAACCAATCTCATTCCTATCTATTTCAAGGAGTTGGGCTGGTTGGGATCAGGTTAGACGATGCACAATACACTCCAATACGGGACATCAGTGCAGATCTTAGTTCCCCCACTTAGAATTATGCTAGTTCATCCCAGCAATCTGAATTCGTAATTACGCTGGATGTGATGAAGCTAGACTGGATTCGTGACACTGAATTAAAAACACTGGATCAATAACCTATTTTAAACTTCACACAACGCACAACCGAATCTTCTTCGACCAGACTGAACAATCTAGCTAAGAAAAAAAAAAGTTTTCGGATCCATATTCAATTCGTAGATCTATGAAGGGATAGTCAGAGGCACGACATCAAACATTATATTCGGCACATGCCCACGTGGTTGGTAGATTGAAATAAAGAGTCTTACCTCCCACCGTAAGTAGAAGAAAGCATTTCTAAATAAGAAAGCGGACGGCGCTTTTGAGGGCGGTTTGTAGGTTGCCCTCAGTGCTGTCAGCATGGTTGGTAAGGCTCGTTCCCTTCTCGGTAGGATCACCTCATCCACGTCTATGACTAGAAGCCAGCCAGCGTTTTGCATAGACCGGTATAGACAGTCGTTGAAGGCTGCAAATTGACCTTCTGTCCTGAAAACAATACACACGTTGCTGATACACATGCTGTCTAACATTAAATTGAAGATGTAAGATATTACATACGAGATATACAATATCTTGTAATTTTGATGAAACGTTATCAAAATCACATAAAATCCTTCTCGTATGGAGATCCTCTGGATATAGGTTGTCTGGAAGAGATCATTTTTAAGCGATAAAGCCGGCCATTGTATCTTTAATTTTAATATGTTATTGTTTATTTTATAAATTTTTAGCTGTACTATATTTTTTTTTCATTAATTCATTCGTTAAATCACAGGTCTTTACCTAGTTTGTATACCTATGTTGTCCTAATCAGGAAAATTATTAACAAAGTACCAAAGTAGTATTTGTGCCGTCCGTTGCAAAATAAACTTTATCTTATCTTATCGTACTCATTTATTCAATATTCACGCTTTCTATTTTACGGATTTTAAGAACTATACTCACTTAATCCTACCTGTCAAAACTCGATGTACCTAGCCTACCAAGCATCCAAATCGGTTTCGCCGTTATTAAATTTATAAGCAGCAAACATACAGCTACTTTCGAATTCACATACCAGAAATCAGTAATATAGGATAGAAAACAATTGAGTGCCATCCCAACTTACCTTATTTCCACCTTTGACACGATTGGCAGTTTCCAAGGCAGTAGCGTGACAAGTCCTTGCCGCCTATAATGGTCCAGTATGCACCCAACCGAGGCGCTTAGGGATTCATTGTACATGTAGAAATGACTCGCTCCGAGCAGTTGGTTCAGTTCGAACCATTCCACTAGCCAGTCACCTCTGGAGTATGAGAAGTGGAACGGTTTTACGCAGACGTGCAATGTTTCCTGAAAATCAAAAGAAACGTGCCTTAGAAACGATTTTCTCATTTCTGTAGAACTGTTACATAATTGAAAGAATGGATGTTTTTTGTTTTGTTAGGTAAAGCTACATGCCGTTCAGACTTCTACATGCCGTTGATGATGATGATGATGATAAGTTGATTTTTTTTCTCCCTATTGATATACGGTGATAAATCGTTTCGGTACTTAGCCAAAAACACACTACCAAAGAAACAAACAGCTCCTTTCTCAGGTTCTTGCGTCGAAGGTAAAAATAAAATAAATTATTTAGTATTCCAAATCCGTGCGGCACGGTTATAAATAAAAATATCATCTAATAGTGTTGTCCTACTCCCTTTGAAACGAAACCCCGCATCTTTACCAAACACCCGCTCCACCAGATTGTAAAAAAATATACAAAGATTTTTCAGAAAGCGGTATCGTTTTCACACAAAGGGTAAATGCAAATAGAAATGACAATAAAACCGGTGGTGTGTAAACGACGTTAACGAGGCCCTAAAGTCGAGCTCCCGAAATATGCGTTACGAGCGTTTGCGAACTGCTACTAGCTATGAAATATTAATTTATAGGTAGACTTTTATCTATGTTTATTCAGTGGTCTGTTTAAGTATTTCATATTCGTTAAACCTAACGCAATTTTTGTGCGATTCACGACTTTATTTTACTCACGGTTGATAGATTCGTTGTAGCGGAAATTGATAATTTGCCTGTTAATTTCTATTATCCGCGACGTAAGGAGCCCGTAAACGCGTGTAAAGGTTTACAGCTTGTTAGTTTATTTGTCTTTTTGTTATCTCTGACGGCTTGTCTCCTTTTGTGACGGTGATACACATCGGTTTTACAAATTACCTACTGATGACAACGCAATACATATTCAAACCCGCAAAATATTTGTATTTCAAGGCGCAACTTCGTCCCTCAGGCAATATATTTCTAGCTTTCTGATCGATTTTCAGAATAGGAAACGTGTTTAAATCGGAAAATTATTTTATCCCCAAATCTGAAAAGCAAAATGTGTATTTTTTTATTTATGTAACTATTTTCTTTTAGCATCTGAATTAGCCTGCGAGGTACAGTTAAAAAATAAATGTGTTATTCTAGGTTTTGAACAATATTGATACCAAACATCCAAATCGGTTTAGCCGTTACAGAGACATTAGTAACTACGAGTAACATTCATGTGTTCATTCATTCATTCATGAAAGTACTTTCGCATTTATAATATCAGTAAGATATAAATGTGCAAAGCTTGAAAAATATGTTTCACAATTACTCTAACTTTATACTCTTGCGTAGTTTCTTAACTATGATCCTGAATTATTGAACTGCTTCTTACCTCAATTCCTGTTTTAGGTTCGGTGTCCAGCACTGTGAGAAGGTTCGTGGCTGCCTTGCCGACGGCTGCGGCGGCTATGACCGAAACCGATGCACCTACTGTCTCCTGAGGCTTCACCCCGGAGCCGCGAAGAAGGCACAACACGTACGTTGCACTGTACTTAAGGTTCCAGTTCTCCCGGATCGCCTAGAATGCAACATTTTTAAACATCAGAAGTGGGATGAGGGAAAGTTTCCACTATCGTAATTTTAGTTGTGGTTGTTTTTATGTTTGTTTTTACGGGACTGACAAAGCCAAACTGTGGCTATACAATGTCACTCCCACTATCATTATTTTAGTTGTGGTGTATTTTATGTTCATTTTTACGGGAATGACATTGTATAGCCACAGTTTGTTACTAGGCCATTATCAGTGACCATTTGTACACAAGGCCACAATTCCACTGGTCAGCTCACCGTTCTTATGCAGGGTGACCAAGAAAAAGCTGGTGACACAACGAAGATCTGATTCTACAAAGGTACCTTCTTACTTTGTGCAGTCATTTTTGGAAGTCAAGTCAAGTAGTAGTTTATTAAATTAAATCACTTGGGTCATTTGGAATCGTATAACGAGACAAACTAGGACAATTTTTACGCCGCTTCCTTGCGACCTAAAATCAATGGTAATCCCCTGAAGCATAATGAGCTCTATGAGAGAATAATATTTGGATACATTAAAAGTACAACGCTACTATAATTATATTATTTGAAGAACATAATCTAAGATGTAAGATGTTATAAATAAGATATCGAACACGCAACGCACTACAACAACGAACATATTACTGTAACAAAAACTCTACAGGTGGTTCAAGGTCTTGATTCAAAGGCAACGTTGAATGAGCTTATTGTAAGCATCTTTGATCATTCAACCGTAAAGGTATTTTCACTAAAGAGCCAAACTAATTCCTAGATACCAGTGCTCAGCGATTTACACGAGCCGGAATTATTCTGGCTGAGCTCACAACGTAACGAGCATACATGACCTAAATATCGTAACTACAAATGAGTTGAAATTGTGAGAGTAATAAACGGAATGCACTTCCAAAATCAGAAGGCACTGGTAGTTAAAACTATCCTTATGTGAAAACCAAATTGGTTTATACAGAAGGATGATCAGTCTATGACTGTTTTTGTAAGAGTCCTGATTTTCGAAATATTGTAGTAACCTTTTATTTAAGAAGACCATAAAAATTCTAAGAGTCACGATTTAAATCATGTTTATGATTACCTTAACTCTGGCTTTGAGTGTGAGGGTGCGGTTATCAGGCAGCCACAGGCGGCACACGACGAGGTCAGGCCCGCGGGTCTTCGTGGCCGCTATGATCCGAATTGCGGCCACCGTTCGACGCTCCACGTATGCAGAGTACACGTAGAACCGAAACCTAAAAGAGAATGGCAAATGTTTTTGATTTTTGTCAAGGCAAAACACAATCTGAATTAACGTCAAAATATCCGAATAAAATGATAGTTAAGTGTTTTGTGCCAGAACTTAGGCTGAGACTAAAGCATATCTTAGCGACAAATTTGTATGAAAAGGTACTGTAAAATACGCCCTAAGTCTTAACTTAAGCTTAGTGCAAAGGACAGGGGATATAAATCACCGAGCTATGATAAGTAGGTGGCATATTAATATCACAAAGGGATTGCTTGCTTTGTAATATAAGGATAATTTAGTTTTCAAATATAAATTAAGACGAGGTACCATTATTCTCTACCCTCTTTTAACTTATAAAATACAAAACTCAATCCATCTTATCTTAAATAGCCCTAACCCAACGAACCGGCTTTTCATAGGTATATATCCGTTTACGTAATACATTAAATGCTTATTTAAAACCCGAGGAAAGTATTTCATCAAACGCAATAAAAGTTAAGGGAAGCTCGAGTGGTTTGAATCGCAGATAAGAATTTACCTACAAAAGAAAATAAGAGTCATAAACCTTTTAAATTGTTTTATTTTGATGGAATGTCCTGAGTAAAGATGAAATGGGTTTTCGTTAAGGGCGGTCTTGACTTTTATTTATTTAAACCTTTAAATTAAATGTCTGCGTTAGGTGATCGACATCTTTTAAAGCACTTGCCACGTGAATTGGAATTTTGTTCTAGGATATGCCACTTTCTGCCCTTACTTATGTTTCTTCGCTGTTTGAGGGCAGAAGTGCACACACATTTTTTATCAATTGTCGCACGACGAGATTCAGACCCAAGACCTTTAGATAAGACCACTACAGAATCAGTGCTCAAGCTGAATGTAGTAAAAGAAAATAAATAGTGTTTTCAAAAAAACAACACAACACACGTTTCATTCCCATCGAAACTCAATATATTTTTCAGGTAAGAAAAAAATCTTTAGTATATTTAGAGTGTTTATTTTAAATAAAGTATGCCACCGACCAATCATAATAGCTCAGCTTCCTATCAGTCCAAAGGTGTTTATTTATAACATCTTACAGTGTCTTTAAGAGATCGCGATAAATCGCCCATTGTACTCTCAGCTTTGTAAAGTTTTTTTTTTCTTTTGTTTTTTTGCGATGTACAATAAACTGTTTATATACATTAATTAATTCAATACCTAACAATAAAATAGGTAGCCATCATGTAGAGGCATGGTCCTCCGCGTGATAACAAGTAGGTACAACAATAGTGCATGAGAATGTCAGGCCGGAAGGGATTGTCGTCACGAGTTTTGTTTGCAATGAAATTAACAATGCACGAGGCGTGCCGACTAGATTGACCTATTCATTTCAGCACAAATGCTTTACGCAAATTCAATAGATTTTATAGTTAGTCACTTTGCTAATTTGAGACCTAATTTTTTTATTTTATTTTTTACATATCAGTGTTTATATTAGGTTGGGGAAAAAGTCTTTTCGCATTATTGTATGTATGAACTTGTAATAAAATCTCTTTGGCTATACTATTTGTATCTGGCTGGTTTTGGTATCATTAAAAGTTTAAATTTTAAAGAAGATAATTCCAAATTCAAATTAGGAAAATGTGTGATTTTTATTTGTTTTTCGTACTGTTAAGATGAGTGAATCTAATGAAGAAATTCGATACATTTTAAAATTTTACTACAAAAAAGGTATAAATGCAACGCAAGCCGCGAAAAAAATTTGCGATGTTTATGGACCTAGTGCAGTGTCTGTGAGAGTAGCACAAATTTGGTTTAAGCGTTTTCAATCCGGAAATTTTGATGTCAAAGATGCACGTCGCTCTGGTCGCCCTATTACGGATAAAATGGATGCCATTTTTGAAAAAGTGGAGCAAGATCGGCATATCAGTAGTTACGACGTAGCTGAAGAACTGGGAATTGACCACAAAACAGTTTTGGCGCATTTGAAAAAAACTGGGTACACAAAAAAGCTCGATATTTGGGTACCTCACGAGCTCACTGAAAGAAACCTAATGAACCGTGTTCTCATTTGTGATTCTTTATTACGACGTAATGAAACCGAACCATTTTTGAAGAAATTTTTGACCATTTTTGACCTCACACATCTTTAGCCACTCAGCAAAAATTAAGAGAGTTTGGCTGGGATGTGTTAATGCATCCGCCGTATAGTCCTGACCTTGCACCTTCAGATTTCCACCTGTTTCGGTCTCTTCAGAATTCTTTAGGCAGTGTCAGGTTAACATCACGAGAGGACTGCCAAAACCACTTGTCGCGGTATTTTGAACAGAAGCCCCAAAGTTTTTATAGCAATGGGATCATGTCCCTGCCTACAAAATGGCAAAAAGTTATCGAACAAAATGGTACCTACATACTTTAGTTAAATGTAAATAAACTATATTAAAAAATGTTTTGAATTTTCTTAAAAAATGCGAAGAAACTTTTTCCCCAACCTATTATGTTATTGAGTAACGCCCAAGGTTTATAAACATGGTTAGCTGCGAGACCCAATGGGTTGCTAATTTGACACTTGATAGCGAAAATAAACGCTATCCGACAAAAAAATATATGTTTAGTTATTTATATAGAATAATCTCCGTAATAGTAGAACCAATTTGGATGAAATTTGGAATTGATGAGGAAATGCTTAATTGCGCAAAATAAAACAAGTAGGTACATAGGCGAACTTAATGCTTATCAGCATTTTCTTCCAGCTAACCTTTGTGTAATAAAGATTGGGGTGTTAGTATGTTTGAAGGAGACAAGTCGAAGTATAGGTATAAGTCGTGACCTAGAATACTTTTTATTAGCGTACACAGGCTACTTCTTATCAAGGCAAAGCCGTGGGTTGAAGCTAGTAAATTATTTCGATCTTAATCCCAATCACACCATGAAAAATTGCTTAAAGTCTTTACTTATTGCGGCAATCTCCTTTGACTTTAGATGAAAAATTTGCGACATCACGCAAATATACTTTTAATAATACCATAATAGAGGTGAGTAGGTATACGGTACAAATACCTTATTCGTAAACTACACTTCCACAATAGATCTATTTTAATATTATAAAATAATAATTACTTCTAAATATGACAGCAACATTAAATTAGATTTCTGTATACTTTCCGACTGCGTCTGTTAGAGATACGATAACAATAGCGGATGTTATAAATATAAAAATATGTAAGTATTATTAAAATAAAAGCTGTTGGGCGTGAAAGATATGGGACAGAGTCAACAGAATTCAAGTTAATTAAAAAAATATATTATTTGTCAAACATCTATTAAAGCGCCCTCTAGTGACGTGAGGCGATAAAATCTACCGAAGATCCTACTAATCCTATCCTATCCTACTAATATAATAAACGCGAAGTTTGTGAGGATGGATGTTTGTTACTCTTTCACGCAAAAACTACTGAACGGATTTTGATGAAACTTTACAGTAATATAGCTTATACATCAGAATAATACATAGGCTACTTTTTATCCGGGTAAAACGCGGGCGAAGCCGTGGGCAGAAACTAGTCTTTCCATAAAGTACAAAACGATTGCAAAAAATAGCATTGAAATCCGTAGCCGTTTTTGTGAAAAAAGGTTACAGAGAAATATACAACCGCAAAAACATACCCGTTCCTAGCATCGAGGGTAATGAATAAACCATATCAAACAGTTACATCAAAATCTAAACATAATGATAGATAGACCATACACCAGGATGAAAAAAACACTACAAATAATCTTGCAAAACGTGGGCATGTACCAAACGTTTGGACGTGCCTCTGACTACCCCCTACTTGGTGTCCTCAAAGATCTACTCACTGAGTATTTATCTGAGGATGTCCACCATGAGGAAGACAGTCGCGAGCGTGTTTGTTTGTTTGTTTTGTTTTGTATAAATAATCTTAGAACTAGGTTGTGGTGATACAATGGACAACCTTATCGCTAAGAGCGATCTCTTTCAGGAACTATTGGATGGACTTGATCTAAAGGTATGTGAAGTGTCCTTCTAATGCCCATCTATTTGTGTAGGTAAGTATGTACAAAATAGAGTACCTTACATTAATAATAATAATAATAAAAACACTTAATTAGATCCCTTACAACAATAGACTTACCTGAAAATACTTACGTCACTATGCAAAAAGCAGCGATTCTTAATACATGTAGAACTGTTCGAAAGTTTTTGCAAGAAGACCCTAACATAATGAGTGATATTCACTTGGCCTAGGCTCGTGTAAGTATATCACAAATTCCGAAATTTAACATTTTGTGAAATAAAAACACTAAATAATAATAATAATAATAATGCTTTATTGTCTTAATTTTGTAACATTTAGTACTTATAAATAACTTAGATAATTAGGTTCGCAAGGAATTAAAATTGTACCATAGGTGAGCTCTGTTCCCCGCACTAGGTCTATAATAGCCTGTATAGCATGAATTCGTTGGTACGTAAGTCAGCGGAGTGGAGTGCTCAAATCGCTGGGCAGTAACAAGGTCACGACCTCATATATAGGTAAACAAAGAGGAATGCAAATGTTTATCATCGGATTCTATTGATCAGAAATTGCGGCGACGACGCCGACTACCGAAAGGTACATCCGATGGTTTATATAAAGCTAGTAAGCGCACGATCGATCTGGCTGTTGTTATGCCATTAGGGCATTGTAATTCAGGGCATTGTATCACAATCCCTCATTATTCCACACACAATGGTTATGTAATAAATGATTGGCAGCCACTATCAAAATGTAATGGAATTAATATATAAATGGAGTCAAATGTCACCGTGACCTCGTGGTTGTGGTTATACAACGAAACATTGACAGGTCTACCATAGATATAGGTAGACATAATATTTAACCGCACTGGGTCTTATTTATTATTACAATTGGGAAGATACTCTTAATTTGGTTATTTTTGGACTAAAATAAATTAAAACTATCTTGCTTGGGAATGGAAACATATGAAACAGTGGATAAGGATAAGGTGCACTATGTTTTAGTATTTATGTAAAGAATTCATCCAATTATTTAATCATTTTTTTTGTTACGCAGGAGACAGTGCCGCACTATATTCTTTTATGTATTACTTTGGAATAAAAATATTTTATATTTGTATTTGTATAAGCTGGACAAAGCAATGGCGGTATGAAAGAGAGTGCGTTCTTTTGGAGATCCCGGAGCCCCTTCAAATGCATCAAGGTCGGTGGCTATGATGCATGTGAAGGGGTGATTTAGTGAGTCCTCGAGTCCGAAAACCTCATATAACCTTATCACACTCTCAATGCCATCTGGTATCAGATCGCCACCAAAAAAGGCCTAAAGCAAACTGAGATGCCCCAACTGATTTTTCGTACAATAAATTAATCAAAAGTTTTTAGTTGAGTAAAGTAACAAACTAAAATTTAAAGACAAATTAACTTAAGTATTTGTTTTAGTTAATTAGTGTAGAAGATATTATATATACTTATTAACATTGTGTTATAGCACTCTACCGTCAGTATAGCGTCATCGTACTGGTTTTAATTCAGATATAGGTTACATACATACACATTAATTATTTTTATTGCGTAGTTGCTTATCAACATACATCCATGTAGCACTTACAACGGTGTAATGCATGAGAACATAATAATAATTACAATTTAAGTACGTAATCCTAAACAAAACTGTAAAATAATAATACCTACTTATAACTTCAATATTAATATCGATATTAACACTCAACCAACTCCGTTTTGAACGGAAAAAAACTTGATAAGCTAGTTTGATATAGTACTTACAGGGCCACCCGATATTTTAGATGCTACTACATATTACATTTTCGGTAATAGATGTATCTCTATTGTTTGACATTGAATATCCTACTACTGTTCGCGAAAGTTTGTGAGAATGGATGTTTGTTACTCTTTCACGCAAAAACTACTGAACGGATTTTGATGAAACTTTACAGTAATATAGCTTATACATCAGAATAACACATAGGCTACTTTTTATCTGGGAACCACGCGGGCAAAGCCGTGGGCAGAAGCTAGTTAGATTTATAGATACTCTTTATTGCATACACCAGAATTACAAAAAAAAAATTACATATAATCTTACAAACTAGGCTGTGGTGATAAATACATAAATTAATAAATATTTGCTGGACATTTTCACATAACATCATCTAGCCCCAAAGTAAGCAGAGCTTGTGTTATGGGAACTACATGACTGATATACTACTTTACTTATATATTTTTGTATATACATACTTATTATAGATAGAAAACACCCAGACCCGAGACAAATATTTGCAGATGCAAACATTTGTCCCGCAACGGGAATCGAACCCGCAACCTTCTGCGTCTCAGGCGGGCCTTCCCCCATTGCGCCATAGAGCTTTAATAGTAAATAATATTTAATCTTTATACATACGGTTTACACATCTTTAATTTCAAACGAAATAGGCGTATAATTGTCGCGCCTTGGTTACCAGATATGATGATTCTATGCTCAATGCGCATTCAAGCCTTGAATTTCAAGGAATGAGGGTAGTGACAACACGACGGAATACAAACATGGAAATGAGAATTACAGTTCGTTTTCCAGCAGAAGCTAGGTAGGAAATTGACCGTTTAACGATTTCCGGGTAGAACTACCTAATACCGGGGTGGCAATCTGCTATTGTGTTATCCTTTTTTTTTACTACCGAACAGGCAAACAAACTTACCTGAGGCTGCGGTAACCGCTTACCAGGTGGTAAGCGACTACCGGTGGTAGTAACTAGAAATTAAACTTTACGTAAAGATTTTCGAAAATACATACATAAATACAATAACTCCCTGTCTGTCTGTTTTCCGGAGGGGCTGGCAAAGACCACGGATTTCCACTAACTACGATCTTAGTAAGTACGATGAAGTACATGGTTAAGTTAGTTCTTTGTTTTTAGAATATCGTGCCCAAAGGGACCCTTAACCCTAAACCTACGCTGCGTCTCCTCCGCCTGTCTGTATGTGTCAGGAAGTATCTTATTAGCCGAATTTAGACAATTTAATTAAATGCCTATTTACAAATATGTTTAGGCCGTAGGTACGTAGGCCATTATTCTGTAAGTATAGTTCACAAGCATGATGACAAGTAATAAATAAAACAATAAGTCACAACCCTAACTATATATAGAAAATTGTCATGCATGTCGGGTAATAAAACTACATGCACTGACGTAATCAAATAGATAGGTAAATCTGAAATAAAATTATTATTTGGTGTGCTATAAAGTATTTTCTATCTATATAATTATGTCTGCTTGTAATATTATAAACGTTACCAAATTAAATTATCTTGTTATTTACAAAAGAGTTCGTGTTGCACTTCTTAACGAATTAAAAACATGATACATATCATTACTGAATTTAAGAACTACAACAAAAATATTTACTTTTTTATTTATTCTGAATTCATTAATCAATAACTTTTATAGTGTAAATATTATTCATAATTTACTATCGTGACAGCCGTCGGCAAATCGGGTGCAGTTTGCAGTTAGTGATAGCTACGTTAAATGTTGGTAATTTGGCAATGTTCCAAACATGTAAGTTATATAGGTACTTAGTAACATATGTTTGGTATGTACAGATGAGATAGTGCAGATGAAATTGCCTAATTCCCGTCGAATCCCAGTGTATAACGTGGCTGACGATTTAAAGTAAATTTTTCAATCGCTGGTTTGCATAGCTTTCAAATCGTATTAATCACTTCATGTCACCAGCGAAGGTCGTGAACCGTATGGTATTTGCTGAACTTAACAGTTAAATGCTCTGATCCGAAGCCTTTCACAGGCAGTCCTTATCTGTTGTAGCTTTCCATCAAGAGACACGATAAACAAGCTATTTGCGGTAATAAAATAATGAGATCTAACGTCATACCCTTGCCATGAATCGATGAAATACTCTTTTGATCGACCCACGACAGGAGTACATTGCGTTTCAAGCTACATGAAGCCAGAAATAGAATTCAGATTAGAGCACCTGCCTACGCTTCAGCCCAAAATTCTACTTGCGTAAACATCCACAACAAAACAAAACTAACAAGTTGAACAAGTTTTGATAGCTACTAGTTCAAATTTAAATTAACGGATTCGGAAGTCTACAAACAAACTGAAATTAATTATTAATAATATGACGAAACTGTTTAAAGTCCATAAGCACAAAGCGATTGATTCCGAGGGATAGTGAAACACTGGAGCTAAGCAACTAGTAGGTATGTAATATTTCTACAATAAAAATGATGGAACAGTTATAAAGACTATAGTCTATATAGCTAAAAAGTGCCCTAGACATGTCCAGACTTGTAATTATAGTGTGTCAAAGTTGCATCATAACTCCTAAAGTTATCACTTAGTTAGACTTGTCCGTCAAATTTTTTTTTCTATCAAAGATTAAAAATCACTTAACTTTGATTCATATATCGCACTCAAGTAATTAGACTGAAAAGGAAACAACTTTTGTACTTTTACTACTTTGAAGTCTAGTATCACTTGGACGAGGGCTTAAAAATTTAAAATGGTACAGCACACCTTAAAATGTTGTCCAAGTAATATGAGCGTGATTAAAGGGGTGCGAACTCGTTATGTTTTATATGATTTTCGTTTTCGGATGAAGAGAACACGTCTGCATACCAAATTTCTGGGAGAAGTCAGAGTGTGACATAGAGATAAACAGTCAGACAACGAAACTATAAGAATTATAAGGTTTCGCTATTTGATTGCGGAACTCTAATAATAGTACTTGTTGAAATTCATTACATTCGGATCAATAATGGTTCGGTTACCCTCGAATAAACATAATTTTGCATATCCACAAGCACATACAAATTCATCCTAGTTGACTAACTCTAGTCACTACGATTTATTTGATTATGAATCACTAACATCTTTCTGTGGACTGAAATAAACCGGCTGGGCTGTGCAAATCGGAGAGGTCCATGTCTTGGACCTCTCCGATTGTCACATCATGGCTCCCTCTGTATATAAGAAAATCCGAGGGGATGCAACCTCCACGATGCCCTTCAAATCGAGGCTACGCAAATGGCTCTTGGAAATGTAATTCTACTCGATTAACGAGTTCTACGAATTGTAGTGTTTAAATATATAATGAATTCATTGCTTAATTGTTATTATTTTATAAAAAAAAAAACGTAATCTATAATAATGATATGAAGTATTGTTATTTAAAAAATAACCTCTACCATTGTACTTTGGTACTCGACTTATAACTTGGTGTTATCAATTAATATATTGTATTGTATTGTATTTTAGCAGATGTGACCAAACCTCTCTGGCATTCTACGGTATCTTCAAACTATTTAGGTCTTTCAGCGACATGCATTTTTTATAGCCCGCCGGTCATACTTTCAAACTGATTGCGAGCAACCCTATTATGGCCCACCACCGCCGACCGCACAGCCTGCTTTGGACATGAAATATGATAAATATTTTTGTAACCAAAAATATTGTGTGCTGCATTTATAAAATATATTTTTTATTTATAAACGAAATACTTTACAGTGGGCATATTTTTTACTAGGCTTTAATTGGTTAGAGCTATTACTTATAATGGTTTTGTAAACACAATATACAATATTTATTTACACTATTGTCGTGTGATTCCATTTCGATTAATATCAAATTAAACTATAATTGCGTCAGTGGACTGAAAGTACACTGGCAGAATATTATGATCGAGTTGTGAAATAACTAGATTGCGTTGTAGGAAGAGCTACTACATACATTGATATACCTATTTATATTAGATAGATAGTAGTTTATTGTACACCACATATGTTCCTTATTAATTCAAACAGACCAAAAAATTACAAACTAATTGGGTTATCAGTATCTACCTAGGTAGAACTTCGCCAGTGTTATGTATGGTCTTTTTAACACCAACATGGCTAACAATGTCCAACTATAATAGCTGCGTCAACTGTACTAATTAACGGAAAATATTAATTAAAGCGAGCAATAATGAATTGTGTACAAAAATAAAAATACTACCAAAGAGGCAAACAAATAACCTAATTATTTTTTAGGCCCGCATAATTTATTTATCTAATAGTAGCGATACGTTACTGAAGTTTAATTCTCATATTTATGAAACAGTCAGAGTAAAGTATGTATTAGTCAAAACCGGTATTCTATTAGAAAACAAGTGTTTTATAGTGGACTAAAAGTAAACGGGCAGAATATTATGATCGAGTTGTGAAATAATTATCAAATTTTCTGGCAAGACAGTAAAACAATTCTGGTCATTATTATTAGGAGCAAAACCAATGGGCGAACGCGTATAAAAGATTACATCATTTTAAGAAGACAATGAAATATCTTTGATCATAACAACAGAAACTGTCGCATCATCGTTATGCTCACGGATTTACGAAGGATGCTTATGCTTCTGTGACGACAGAAGTTCCGTAGGTACAAACAGATGGACATACCTACTCGTATCTACACTGAAAATTAGTAGTTATTTCAAGTTATGATAATATAGTTTCTGAATTTAATTACAAAGTTTATTGGTAACCTAACAAACATCAATATTTATCCTTTATAATATTAGTAGGAGTAGGCTAGCATATGGCTAGGAAATAGAAAAAGGATTATTGGCATAGGATAAAAATATAATAATTCTGCTGATAGATGATTATTCGAGCACATTTAATATATTATTCCAGTGGTCAGCAACCTGCATACAGGAACACAAAACCGATTTTCAACAGCATAATTAGCGGTAGCGATGTTCACTGTGGTGAATTAGAGATAGGATAATTAAAATGTTCACGCTCCCCAAATATGCATTTATAAAATGTAACTATTACCCAAATAAATAATAATAGAATAATGCTGGACATTTTCACACACCGTCATCTAGCCTCAAACTAAGCAGAGCTTGTAAGAGAACTACATGACTGATATACTACTTTTATATATTTTTTTTAAATGCATACATATTATACATAGAAAACACCCAGACCCGAGACAAATATTTGCAGATGATACAAACATTTGTGTCGCGGCTGGTATCGAATCCGCCTGAGACGCAAAAGGATGCTTTTGCGCCCATTGCGCCACAGATGTCAAATATATAAACAACAAGTCATAAATAAATGAAAAATTGTGAGAATGTAAATATTCCTTCGAAAGGTGGAAAACAAACCATTCAGAAACTAGGTAAATACCTATTAAAAGATATGGAGCACGAGCTAGTTTTAGGTTTCAACGAGTGTCGAGTTGGACGAAATAATTTTGTTTGTCAGATTATGGCTCTTATTGCAATGGCGCATGGTAAAAAATCTGTCAACAGAGTAAATGCTAAAATTAGGTAGGTAGTGCTTAGTGTAAGGCTGTACCAAATGAATTTCAGGCCTCTCTGTCCGGTGTGCTTGGCACGCAAGCGCGCCTTCACTCTGTCTCTTTCACTTTGAAATATACTGACGTATTTATTTTCATTTTGCAAGTTACACCACCGGTTCTTCCTCAGACACTGTAATGTAATAATAATAATTATTGATGTGCGATAGGTATCCTAATAATACCTAGGCAAATTAGCGCCCATTCTGCAACTTTATGTTGTCGTACTTATCTAAGCTGATTTATTATTTGGTGTGACATAAGTATTTTCTTTATTCTTAATTGTACACAGAGAGAATATAGACAAAAACTTACATATAGGACATGTACAAAGGCGAGTTTATTAGGCAAAGGATAGGGACAGCTGATAAATAGCGGTGGTTACGTGTACACAAACGGAAAAAAGTACAATAATAGCCCTAATTTTAACATACTATTATACATAAATACATTTCCCCAATCTGTCCGCACCCTGTATCTTCTATCTATCTAGTCAGTCTTGGTTCATTACTATACCTTACGTTGGTTGGCGAACCAAGTATATTATCTACATTATTAAGTGGTTGGTAATAAATAGGTATTACAATAGACGGTGAGAGAATCAGCGTGATGAAAGGAGTCAGTCCGGTCATGATTTTCGCCGTTTGAGAGCACAAGCACAACGCTTATTCTTTTTTGAATATTTTAGCTTAGCGGAAAAGTTAATGGATTTTTTTCATTAAGATGTTGGACTCTGCGCATACTAGCCACTCAAAAGTCTCAAAAGTATGTCTTGTACGAACTTGTCACAGATATCAACTGAAAGAAAATTGTATAACTCGTTTTCAACATTGTTAAATGGATGATACTGTGACTCTACTTAAAAACAGTTTTTTTTTATATTTTGATAACTGCGAATCTCCCAAAACGCTCTTTACATTATGCTAAAGACGCATGCGAAAAATTGTATAATGGAAAGATTGATTGAATAGTGCACACTCATTAAAGAGACCACAGAACAGCAATTTGATCGTCAAAGTGCTCCCCACTTTGGCAATTAATGAGTAAGTTTAAATTTTACATGCAGCATTCTATTGCATTAGAGAAGAGTTTATTGCGTAAAATTGTTAATTGGTTCTAAAGATTTTGAGTTCCAGCAAGAATACTGCAAAGCTGTTAGGAATTAGACCCACTGATTTGGAACAAATTTAAAGATAAATGCTTCCAATAGGCTAAGAAGTTTCTGTATTTTAAAGCCTCTTTACTGAAAGTTTTTTTGTTGATAAGCTCATCAAGAACACTAAAGATACATCTCGTCAAGGGAATTAAATTTATTGACTTGTTTTGTTTGGTTGAGATTTTTTGATACTCAGACCCAAATTGCACAGGTATATAATAGATACCTTGCTATAATTTGTCAACATAATATCAGATATTACAGAATTATCTCTCAAACTGTTCTCTCACAAAAAAATACCAAAGTGAAATAATTAAGTAGGTAAAGATAATTAAGAAGCATTGAATAAGCTCAGGTCCTCAAAGTAACGGTTAACAGAAACACGTGTGGAAAAATGACAATAAGATGATTCTGATGACTCAGAACCTAATTAGTTGAGGTAGTTTTAAGGCTTTGTTTGTTATTTGCAGACGTCAAAAAACCTTAGCGGTTCAACGCAAAAATCAATTTCATACACAGCAGAACAAAACTGTTGTTGTTTATACACCTCACCGAGTCTACGGAATCGTTTTCCTAATATAATTCCCGACATAGTATGTATCAGAGAAACTCCTGGCACTGGGTCAAGGATTAGGCGAGATAAGGATATCCGGGTATAAATTGTCGTTTTATTGACGCAATATAAGAAAATGCTTGACTTATTAAATTGTATATCAGTTAACATTTTTTTTAATAAGTCTACCAAATGTAGCATTTCAATTTTGATTTAGCTATCTCCTTCTCTAGCAGAGTAAACGGTTGCGACAGGAAGCATCCTGACATGAATATTGAATTGTACCTAAATATTCGTGTGTGAGTTTTGGCATTTTGACCACTGTAAATTATAAACTTTCAAGACTTTTAGTTTATTTTGTATAACCATAATTATTTTAATTTTCTATGTTTTGAAGTTATAGAGGTAGGTAAATAAAGTACTTACCCAATTAGAAATTATTATTTTTATTTCCAATGTCAGTATTCCATCAAGTAATGAATAGTCCATTGTATATGAAGCTTAATATACAATAAACAGCCATAGTTAATTGAACGATAACTATGGTTGGGAACTGGTAAGAAGAAATTTGCATGAAGCAGCTCTAAATTGGGACGGATAAAAAAGAGTTTGATTACTCTTTTTTATCCTTGAAAATATTCCGCCATGTTTGAAAATTTATACATATTTTTTGATAATTTCATCATAATATTTTGTTGAAATATAATCAGAATTTATATACTTATAATTTATATAATATTTAGAATAAAACGAACCATTTTATTTATATTTTTTGAATCTATGAATCTCAAGTCACTTTAGCACAAATACTACTACCGCGTTATATTCTTATATTATATAGAATATATTATATAGAATATAACGCGGTAGTAGTATTTATAATATACAATATGTAATATAATTGAATATATATCCCAGAATAACCCGAAAGGGGGTGATTCTGCTTATAAAAGTTTATCTAAAAAATAATTAAGTTACAAAATCGTTACTTTGATTCTGATTACTAAAAAATAAAAGACGTGAAAAAGATGGCTATAATTTTATCCACCAGAACCAATTTGAATACGCTGAATACCTACATGGTATATTAACCCGAAATGAGTGCTTCTGCCCATGAAAGGGAAAAAAATTACCAACAGAAAAAATATCACAAACCTATGAGTAAACTTTTAGTTTAAAAAGTAAGTAAGTTATTAACATGTGTACAAGGACCATGATGTGTCATATATATCATAAAAATCCCTATATTTATGAATATATAATGCCGCAAGACTTTTCCAAAGGCGATGCTTACTTATTCAAAGTGAGGTCGGATGCTCGGATCATCAGTATTTCCGTTTTCCATATAGACAGAGCCATCGACCGTATTCCCCAGGAGGTTTGAACGTTGTTTCACTAAGTGAGGAGACTTGTTTTCGCAGCAAATAGAGAATAGGTATGTATTCTCGATCCATACCATTATGTTATGACCCAAAGGTAGGTACATAATCACATAATTTTACATTATAGTTGGTGTAGGACCCGATAAATGAATATTTAAATCTGAACTATGCAATCGCCAACAGGGAAATAATCATAGGTAAAATCATTATTATTGTAAAGTAATAATAACGGTAATGTTTATGGGCTGAAGGCAAAAATACTTGGTTTAGTTTATGGCAAAAAGAAAAAATGTGTAACCTCTAAAATAACGGGTGGAAAAAACGCTCTGAAAATATATAATGACTTAGTTATTATATATATTTAGAGCAATCAAGTCTTTTAAAAAAGTTTTACTCCCGTAAATACTTATGGATAAATATTGAGATATACATATATAAATTTACTAGCTGTATCACGGCCGCCCTCGGTCTCGGCATCGCAACGCCCTACCGCGCTATTACTTCGTTTTCGCTTTGCGTTCTTTCTGACTTTTTCCCTTTTCTCGCATCGTAGCGTGATGTTAAATAGTCTCTAACATTCCGCTGGAAATTCCAGAGAATAAAAATTTTAATGTCAAATTTAGGAGGAGGAAGCGAAGGAATTAGGCTTTGTATGCACGGCTCGCTCCTTCTCGCGCTAGGTCTATTTTATTGTTGCGAGAAAGTTCAGGAACATTAATTCCGAGGCAGCCGCGAAGGCGGAGCAATGTCATAGCGTAACATAAGCGGGGACCTCCATCACGGAATTTAATTTACATTCCGAGACACTAATTAAATTCCAGCAAACTTCGAGCGGGTGAATCTTTTTTAATTTAAAACTACTTACACTTGGTTCAAGATAATTAAAAGTTGCATACAGCACAACTCATCTGTTTCTTATCGTTCTTCCTACTAATGTTATAAGAGAAAACCTATGGATGAATGATAAGATAGATCGTAGATAGATAGATAGACTCTTTATTGTGCATAACACCAATTTACAGTACAAACACAGAAACATATTAATTATTTTAATATGTTTCTGTGTTCAAAAAACAAAAGAAATGCACAATGGGCGGTCTTATCGCTGAAAGCGATTTCCGATAAGGAACTGAAGCTAAATAAGACTATTAATCGTAACATCATATTGTTGTTTCACAAATATGATTTAGCTCGGTACAACGCTCGGGCTAATGTGTGCTGATATAAGCTTTATTCCAATAAAATTGCGTAAGAAACTTATATTTTTACCCGACTGCCCAAAAGGAGGGTATTGTCTGATTCGTATAGATGACGCCAGTAACATAGGATTTATAAAGTGTAAAATAATCCAATATAGCGGCTTCAATCCGCCATATTTGATCTAACGACTAAAACCTAAACAACTTGATGGAATTTGATAAATAAAGTGTAATTGGAATCGTCTTGATCACGAGAGTGACATAAAATGCACAAAATGACTGAATTTTCATACGCTGGCTATATGCCGCCATAAACGATTTCCGATAAGAAAAAATAATCAATATCTAATGAATAAATATAAATGCGGATAAAAGCGGTTTCATTGGATTTATGTTTAGCCTAGAGGACATAAGATATAATAATACGAGTCTCATTTGTTAATTATATAAATAAATTATATTTTATAAAGTAATATTTGGATTATAGAACCACGCTTAAGAAACTGCAGTCGGGTTTCTTTGTTTTTAATCTGATTACTTGTTCGGCACCTGCCTGCGCCTTAAAATCTTAATAACAGCTAAACCGATTTGGATTAGGAAAAGGTAAAATTACACATTGGCCCGGGTACCTACCACGCCGGCGTATCCGTGGGCAGAATCTAGTATGTAATCTGTCGCGGCAGCATTCCCTAAATACTGTCAAATATAATAATAATTTTGACTGCGCAAAACATGGACATGGACCAAAATATTTTTTAGACTTGCCTCTGACTACCCCCTGCGTGATAAACCCAAAAAATGGCCTAGTGCAAATGAGTCCAACATAGGGAGAGTCGTGGGCATGATTTTTTTTTACTATCTTATTCTACTAGAATATTTAGATAAAAAAAAACGGACTCGGTTTTAACATTTGAAAAACGTATTTATTTTGCTTGTCTCAAATTATAAACAAATTGTATTTATCTACAAACCTAGATGTAGGTACCTCACATAAAACTAAACGTTAAAATAATTAGATTATTTAAATATATTATTAGGCTTCACTAAGGTCTTAACTTAATAACACTCAATTGAAATCTTACTTGTTCGTTCACACTTAAAAAAGATAAACCTTTCGGCTGAAATATATATGAGTATTCTGAAACATCACATGAAAGCAAATTATTTAAGGATACTCTATCCAACCTCCCGAGGTTGCTTTTATACCTGAATAGTTTTTATACATCTACATTTAGCCGGTTTTCCTTACTGAGTGCTTTCAGTTGTGAAATTATTTTTAATAGATGCATTTTCCACAACAAGACTTCGTTTTTAAAATATAAATAATTCTTACACTTTGACACCAATGTAGGACCGTATTCTAAATCTCAAACTGAAATTAGTCTCAAGCTCAATAATAACTGTTAATGAAAATGTGTAAATTGAGTTTGAGTTTCGTTCAGGAATACGATCGCATAAACGACCGATTTTCAAACTGTGTTCAACTATTCGAATATTTCCGTATTAGAAAAAAAAAACTTATTTCTGTTTTAACAAAATCACACAATGGTTATTCATTAAATGGTGGTGGTCAAATTGGTTGTAATTTGACCACCATTTTGAAACAGATCAGTCTCAGAGATGTTCGCGCAGACTAGGACGGATGGTTTTCATGCCATCATCCGTAAAAAGACGGCATTTTTTATGATTAGAGTTCGGGGCAGCCCCAACAGTATCCTCATAACAGTTGCGAAGATTTGTACCTTTCCTATTTAGAGACATTTGTACGGAGGGTGATCAATCAAATCAATATGATCTTATTGTTTGATCATCTACCATCGCAGAATATTTCTATGTACACACCTATTTCTATCATCGCATATTTTACTAACAAATAGTCTTAAGTACCTACTAACAAAATGGATTGTATTGTCTGAAATAAAAACATTTTATTTGATTTCAATTGAAAACGACTCTATACCTTCGGCCGTGCGCAACAATCATGGAGCCCCGTTACAGAATACACAACAACACCCATTAAAGTTATTCAACCTGCAGGGCGTAGCGCGTTTTTCACATGTAATCAGTGCGATGCACTCTGACAACATTTGGATGAGCAATATCACGGACACAGCTTAGTGTATGACAAGCTGAAATGATTGGATGTTTTACTATATGCGTTTGCCGTAACAGGTTGTTTGTTTGTTTGTCTGTTGCTAAAATGGCACATACAATTGAAATATATTTTATTTTTGTATTCGATAGCATTCCACGTGTTGTAACCAATCGCTGCTTAGAATACTACAAACAAAAATAAATAAACATGCTTACATAAATATTATAACAAATATTATGGTAGATATAAACCATAGGCACTTATTATCAATAATTTATTGGTGAGTAATATTAGTTCCAACTTATTAAAAGAGAAAGCAATTAAAGGTTTCCTGCTGAATTGCAGGAAAAAAGGATCGCTATAGTTCTGTGTATAAGAATGCCTTCGTCACATACCTTAACATAGCAGGAAAAGTAATTTAAAGAACCATATTTTTTAACGTACGAGTATAATGATTGAACCTGCCTCTGACTACACTTTTTTTTTAATTTGAAGAACTTTGTCTGGTAGAGATCGCAACAATGTTTAAGTTTGTACTATTTATTTAAGCTTATTTGGTGTGCAATAAAGTATTTTCTATCTCTAGATAACCTAAATAAATCTATATAACTATATAAATAAATCTATATAACTTTCCGTCTCATGAATGTTAGAAATCGTTTGCATTGCCACTTTATTTTGTTGTTCCGATCGTTTTGGCACCAGGTGGGCTATTGCCACACGATTCTAATCGCAATTTGGGATTAGGATCAAGTTTGTGCAATTTGGCATTCCTGAATACAATACTACACGATTCGATTAAGTACTTGGTGTTATTTTATAGAAATTAAATTAAATCGACTGTGTTATTTATAGGTAGGTACTTTTGACGCAATTTTCATAACAATTAAATTTTCAAAGCAAGGGTAATTCATTCATTTCAGCTATTGTATTAGTCAAAGAAGAAACATTCTAGAAGATCAAACATATTAATATATTTTCCAACATTCTTATCGATAAAAGGGCTCGTGACGATACTAGCTCATAAGTTGACTGACATCCCATCTGATAAAGTCATGATACAGACGATATATTATGTACTACTAGCGATTAAGGCTAACGAAAGATATCTAGATACATCTTCAGAAACGGTGGATTTTTGATCACTTCGATATTGAATTGGTACTGGTGCGATCAATTAGTTCACAAGCACTAGTACTAGCAACTCAAGTGAAAATTCGTGAAAAATTGTGAATGACCAAGTTTCAGTTATTTAATGTTATGTATCTTGTTTGAAACAAAACATCCCTTGGTTAATTATTAAAGAAAGAAATAAATGCCCAGTTGAGGACGTCTAGCGGCTGATAATTTTAACTATATTACACTTATCACGGTTTTGTAAACACCAAAAGCGATATGATTTAACAATTCCCTCTTTGACATCACACACGGGAGCCGATGAGTGGCGCGGACACGACGAGAGGGCCCTCTGGCACATGGATGGCTCTTATCGAACCCACTCTACGCGGGTGCGATCGCTTCATTTCAACTCAACCAGAAAAACATTGAGATTTTTACAAAATTGATGAAGTTATTTTGCATGAGAAGTGCTACGCCGTAGCATTTGTGCTACGTTTGATATTTCAGATGTTTCCGTATAGTGACAGGCACCATCTCACTGACTGGTATTTAAACAGACTTTAATGAGATAGAGATGTGTCATGTAGTTCCCATAACACAAGCTCTGCTTACTTTGGGGCGAGATGATGCTGTGTGAAAATGTCCAGCATTATTATTATTTTGATTTTATTTAAGCTTCAGCGAAAGCCCTTTCTAATTCAGTAATAAGTACGCGATTCTGTTTTTCTCGGAATGTGGATGAATGAACTGCTGGGTTTTGTTTTGGTATAGCTTTTTCATTTCTATAATATGTACTTATGTTTGCCTTACTAGTATTATACATTACAAATGGCAAAGTTTACATGGTTTTAGTCTTTAAATTTTCAACAGTGCAGAAGCAAACGCGAACGCGCAAGAGTAAGTGATGTTTGAATATTTCTTACTAATAATCTTCGTAACGACTGGACCGATTTGGTTGAAATTTAGATCGTGACCTTTAATAATTACTTTTCATCCGGGTGCCACGCGGGCAAATCTGTGAGCAGAGGCTAGTACAAATAATCGCTAGTGGCAAAACCTGGGCGCAAAACGTAAGCGAAGTATAGGGAAATTCTAATAATTTGTGACCCCGTATTTCATCAACACACATCGTGGTCTTTGACATTGTTTTATCGACACGAACACACTGCTACATCAACAAATCAATGACTAGACGATCGACCGTCGACGTGGGTTTCATTAGCTTGAGCACAAGGTAACACCACCCGCATAATTACAAACGCAATAAAAATATATATCTAAGCATGTAGTTATTTAATCTGTGGAAATAATGCAAGAACATAGGGACCTGCAAACATGCCAACTAAGAATGCTTGTTCAAAAGGGACGGAATAGATCGTAAAGTTTACACTAGGCTTCCCTTATTATAGATACTTATACTACTTATACAATAATGTTACTTTCAATAAATATGTAAATGAGAATATTCATGAGAATGTTTATTGCATTCATTTCTGAACAAGGAATTATAAAGTAAAATTAGGGACAAGTATTCCGAGTAGGACTTGGTATTCAAAACTGGGTTTGTAAACAAAATAATAATAATAGAATTGTCCTCCTCGGCTTAAAATAATATTACACAAACTGAGCGCAAAGTTTGGAAGCTAAAAATAACTAGTACCTATTTTTTTACAGAGAAAAACCCCGACTGGAATACTGACTAGAAAGTTTATTGCAGCCCTCCCTAGTGACTTGCGGTGATAAAACCTATAAACTTATTGCCATTCAGCGTGGCAATACAGCCACCATTTTGGGAACGCTTTGTTCTGGATTAGTTTACCTATCTATAGATCGTTAGCAACGGTCTTTAGATAGATAGATAGATAACACAATATTGTACACCACATATTATGTTGCTTCCAAATTCAAACAGAGCAAGTTTCATCTGTATTTTTTGTAAATATACCTATTTGTAAAAAAAAACTAACAATTCTTGAAGTTATACGAAATGGTTGTAAAAAACGCCTTTAGAGATAAGGAATAATAACTCTTACGCCGAATCCTATAGGCTTCAGCGTTGCGAGTACAAATCAGAGTTACTCTGTCTTATTTTACGCCAATGCTTGACCAATAAAGGTTTACTCTCATAAAAAGTCTGCAACTTCCTGGCGAGAGTCCAGAACTATTCCATATGGTACGCGGTTTTAATACTTAGCTCAAGTAAGAAGCTCCTCGTTTTATCCTTTAGTTTTAAGACAATGGATATCGGCTAAAACACAATGCACCTCAGAGAAAATACGTAGGAGCAAACTTACAAAGAGAGAGGGCAGGCGAATGATTTATTAATTTCCCTGTTACAAACAACGTGTACAAAACTCCAGATGTGTTCTTTCCTATTATTTCTTAGAACTTCGTTCGCGAAATGCCGTTTTTACCCGATTATAGAAACAAATTTTTGGGTTTATAGGGATTATGCTCATATGCAAACTTCAGAATGGTTTTAGTACCTACCTTCCTACCAAGTTTAATCCAGGTTGTTGGATAAAACAATTTACATAGAAACATACAAACAAACGCCGGATTTTTGAAGTGGACTTCTGAGTGCATTTCGCTCGTTTTGCTCGCTCCATCTATTACGTATCTCTAACGAGGCTACTTCTTAATTGTTAATGGAGAAGGAAAAACGGGGAAAAATCTATGCGGGCTTAAAAGAGACATTTTTTATGTGAAAAAAATACCTTACTGTTTGTAGTGAAGATATTTTTAATTGTGAGCTCCGCAAGTGCATTTTTGCACGAGGTGTTAGTATATGAATAAGTCTATTTACGCTATAATGGAAACTCCAAAAGTAAGAAAAGTATTGTTCAATTTAATGTGCATGAATGATCGTGTGCGTGTGAACCAACGCAGTGCAGGTTTAAAACAGATTAAAGAGTCTACGATTTAATCTGTTTTATAACTGTACTGCATTCAAATCACTTCACCCATGAATGTTGGGTAAAAAATTGTTTCCATGTTATTTTTAATATTTTACTTACTTTAATAGTTTTTTTTACTGTTTACTTATTATGTTCAGTTGAAAATCTAGACCAAAATGTAGTTAGCAAAAATATATAAAATGTAGAGTAAGGTTAATAATTACATAGACGCCTGGACAATAAATGATATTTATTCAAGACGCCAAAATCATTGCTTTTTGCTATAGTAGCAGGCTATATTGTTATAGATAATAATAATAATAATAATAATAATAATACTAGACCAAAATGTAGATAGCAAAAATATATAAAATGTAGAGTAAGGTTAATAATTACATAATAATCTAAGACGCCTAGACAATTAATGATATTTATTTAAGACGCCAAAATCATTGCTTTTTGTTATAGTAGCAGGCTATATTGTTATTTCAAACTAATTTACCTTACAAAGTTCGAATACAAATTATTTCACAACAAAATATAGGTAAAAACATTTTCTTTGATCCAACTTATTCAAAGTTGCCCCAATTTACGTACAATATAAATAAAAATCCGATTGAAGAACTTCCCCCTGGTTTAGTACTGTAACGCAAAGAATAAGAGCTATTATCTCTTTAGCATAACATATTCCTACTAAGTAAAGCATGGAGAGGAAAAGATGAACAATATCTCATAAATGACGACTAAAAACCCAAGATTCTCGAAACAACCGCTACTGTTTTCAGAATATTGACGTGATCCATTCCTGAGGCGTTTTTCCGTTGCTATTCTTACGCTTAAGTACGTAGGGGTTTCGCAGAGTTAACCGTGCTTTATCGCTGTGTATCAGTGATGATCCTACGTTTTCGTGAACGTTGACGCAAATTATATAACGTTGTCAATAAGTAGTATTTTTATAATAAGCTTTTTAGAAACCTGGTATAGTGATAGTGCAAGCATATGAAGCTTAGAGCTACTGCTTTGAGGGAGAGTTTGTCTCGAATTCACTATCATATTTTGAGCAAAAGAAGATCCTATTCATGTCCTATTCCTATTCATCATAACTAAATTTTACAATAATTTCACCACGAGGTACTTACTTGGTGCCAGCAACTGGCTGCCAGACGGCGTCGAGTGGCGAGTGTGCAGGAGGCGCTGGCTCACCGCTTTCGCCGCCGCCCGTTTCCGTCCTGCCTTCCCAACTCTGAGGACAAAGTATAAAATTCACGTTTGAATCTTCATAAGCTGGGAAAAGTCCATTGCTGAAGTCATATCAGAGGTTATGCAACTAACTACGATCATTTCTAACCATATTCGCGATATGTTTGCGATCCCAAGTTTACGGTTTCTATCCTGCAGGTACTCTACTATCATCGTGCCTACGTTATTTAGCTTTCGAATAAGAAAAAAAAATCGGCCTCAAAAAATGTTTCGGCTTGTTTTTGATGATTATTACGGGAAAAATAGCAATCCCTCAAAAATAAAATTTATGGGACCACCTCCTTTCCTATACAACAACAACATAATTATCAAAATCGGTTACTAATTGGTGAAGATATCAGGTAACAAACAAACACGATTTAAAAAAAACTTCAAAAAAGGAAGAGGTTCTCAATTAGCCTGTATGTTTTTTTGTGTGTACGTTACGCGATAACATAAAGTGTCATAATAATAATTATAGTCAGTTTGACAAATCATCTGTGACTATATAACTTAGGTATTTATGGGAGGATTATTGTGATTGATTTTCTGAGATATTTTAATAAAAGTATACAAGATTTCATTTATGATTATATATAATGATTATATACCTATTTATAAAAAAATATAGACTGAGATTACCTATTTAGTATTTGTTTTTTTTTATTACAGTGTAAATAAATGGATCAGGGGATTTCTGGAACTCTTGTCTACAAATCCCCTTAGCTTCCCCTTTGACTACCGGAAGGGGATTGTCGCAGGGGATTTATGGAATAAGCCATTTCCAATACCCAACAGCGATGCGATAATCACATGCAGATATTTTACATTAGGTTTGCATGTAGCAAGTTTTTATATTCTTTCGATAATCGCATCTTCGAGACGAGGAACTCTCTTCCTGTAAATAGGTATTTAATTGTACTCGTACTGAAATTCATGAAGGCACTGACGACCAGAATTAAAAACTTTTTCTGAGGCATATTTCTTACATGAAAGGACTTTAGCGAAAGTTGCGAAAAATGAAATATTAAAAATAGCTGTTTTATAGCGTAACTTGCACAACTTTTACACATTTTTAAGGTACCTACAAAAATGACAGCAATGAAGATTAATAACCGCTTCCTCGGCTGTAATTTCTTCCTACTTTCAATGTTTTGGATAGATGATAATTTTTATAGGGTAGGGTATCGAATTACACGATTACTGAAGTCAATGTACACGATACAAAAACATGCCAGAATGTTTATAGCCAGGATATTCACAACGATATTCTACTGGTCATAACAGAGAGATTTGATGGCATCTAATCCTTTAGCGATTATGCGTAAAAAGAATACACCTGTACCTAATTCTAATACTATAGGTATTATTATTAGTAATATTCTATTATTTATTTTATATCTAATAAATTTTACGACCTCGGTGTGGTGGCGCGCTAAGCGAGTAGCCTTAGTAGGCTGCGACTCAAAAGGTGCGGGTTCGATTCCCGCTGCGGGACAAATGTTTAAATGTTCCGTAGATATTTGTTCCGGCTTTGGGTGTCGTAGTACCAAGCAACTTGTAGTTCTGTACTCACGATACAGGGAATCTTAGTGTGGGGTCAGGACTATGTATGTGATTTCTGACGATTATTTATATTAATTTAGATATGTTTCTAAGTATTTTTTTGTGAATAGTTATTTGATATTTAATTCTTCATTATAACAGCATGTACGCGCTCAAGTTTTCTGGGGCTAATAGAAAGCCATTCCAACTTCATCCCTTCTGATAGAAAAAAAACTTTCAAGAGTCTTACTTCACAGACTGGCAATCACACGATTTTTACACGAATCTTTATTCGTTATTTTTTATTGTACACACAGAAACAAGACAAAAAAGTTTCATATAGGTTTTCTTCTAGCAAACCTTTGAGGATAGGGACAGCTGGGTATGTGTACACAGACGGATACATTCTAAGGATATTACAAATTATAACATACTATTTATTATACCTATATATCTAATATACAATTATCGTTTCAAATTTACTTAGGTATCCAATTTAAGTCAACACTATTCAAGAGCACTCGATTCGGCCGATTTGGCTCACTAACCGCACTAAATAATCTAAGTCAAAATCTAAGTTAGGTTCGGTAATACTACTTTCTTTTTTTAAATCATACCCTCGAGAAATTATTCGTTGAGGCCAAACGAACATTTGAAATTAGTATTAATTAATACTAATTCATTAAGGTACCTTTCTAAGTCAGTTAAAGTATAATTGAAGACAGTGAGATATTATAGGACCCTCTACAAAATGAACTGTATTTTTCCACGCTGGTTCTTTCACCATTAGTCACTAGGCCTTTTACAGGTCCACCATACTTCAACATAGTCAGGTCATTGAACACCTAGCGCAGAGTGACCAAGAAAAAAAAGGTAATACGACGGTAAAATAGTTTTACCTACTACAGTATTGTAAAACGGTAAAACAATACTGCTAGCTCAATCCAGATGACTTGATTAGAGGGACCTCAGCTTTCAACAACCTAAGAAAATCAAACAGAATTCCTTATTTCGCTGGTTGAGGAAGGGGCTGTATTTACCTACCGATACTAACGTACCGCGGTCGGTTGGCATCTTTACCTGACGAAGTAGGATGGTCTCTAACGTTCCTATCCTGAAGAATTTAATTAACGCCAGAGCAAGATGTTACTCCTGTGAAGGATGTTCACTAATACGCAGATACGAATAGCTTGTCGCACAAGTTGCTGTTCTAAAAACAGTCATACAATTCGAAGTGGTAAGTTCGTTGTCAAAGACCGGTGTTATTCCTTATCAGTTTTTCCAATCTTTTCATTATTAAAACCTGACAAAACATACTTATATTTGCTATAAAATACAGCTATTTTAAACATTAGACAGTTTCTGCAAACTAAAATTTCTAGTGAGATCCAGTCCATTGAAGTACACTTCGCTTAGGCCCATGCTCTCCAGTTATTCCCGGTTATATGAAACTGAGTAGATTAAGTCTAGTTTACAAAAATAATAAATATTTATAACAGGCAACAACATGTATAATAAAATAATTGTAAGATTAGCAGCTTTTGATTGAATAAACGAGAAGAAACTCTAAGACCTTTCAATGATGATTTTATTAAATTACGAGTGCTTACACAATTACTAGCTGTAAAGCTTACCTTAGATATTACATTACAAAACCCGGTTTTTACTTGTTGCTTTTCGGTATAACCATACCTAAATAGGTACTGCTAAAAATAAACTCAGATTTGTACTTGTTGCTTTACGTACATTTCTTGACTAAAAGGTCAGGCATACTCAGGAAAGGGCACAAAAACTACTTTTACTTATTGGTATGTGTACATTTCGTGACTAAACCTTTAGGAAAACCCGAGAATAGGCACAGAAACTCTATTCTTTACTTGTTGCTTTGTGTACATTTCTGTACTAAACCCTTGGTCAAATCCGAGAGTAGGCACAAAATCTCAATTTTTTACTTGTTGCTCTGTGGACATTTCTGAACAAACACCCCAGGCAATCCTTGGTAATTTAACCCACGAATCGTTATGAATGTGGACTGACATATTCGGTTCTTCCAAGGCTATTCCTCAAGGGAAACAGTTTTGCAATTTATGAATAGGTACGTCCCTAAAGGCCCTAAAGGGTTGACATTTTTAGGCAAAGAATTACCCAAACAATCAATGCCTCGTTATAAAAAATTGTTATAGTTCATCATTTTACAAAAATATTTTAATGCACAGCTAATAACATTTAAACTTAGTTAGGTACTATAAACTGGACTACAACTGGATAATCGCGTCCTGAGCTGCCCGATTCAAGGTCATCAGACCGGATTTTAATAAGTACCAGTGCTATTTACAGACGCCACATATCGGTCGTCACACAGACTCAGTTCGCGACAAATGGGACATTGACACTTACGAGCCCTACTGCATGTGCTTCATTATGTAAATTCATACGTATTTGTTGGAAACACAAGGGGAACTATCAGCTCTACCAATTAGTAAAAGCAACAACTACGAATTATAACGTAGTAAGTACCTAGGAATAGTCGGCGACAAAAGTAGATTAATAATTTTTAGAACTCTAATATTTCTGTACAAGGAATAAGGAAACGAGCATAAATAAAACTAAAATTATTAATCCTTTGTCGCTGACTGTATACGTACTAGCTTTGATTTTTATCGCAAATGAAA
Source organism: Perizoma affinitatum (assembly GCA_961405105.1). NCBI lineage: Eukaryota > Metazoa > Arthropoda > Insecta > Lepidoptera > Geometridae > Perizoma > Perizoma affinitatum. The sequence continues at coordinate 7,771,343 of OY560199.1, forward strand.
GGTTAACGAATAAAAAGTATTATTCCTGTTCATGAACTGGATACCAACTTAATTATGTTTTTATCTTGTTTGTGAGTGCACAGTATTAAATCTAAACAATCGAGTACCGTTTCCTCTTTAATCCACTGTATGAGCATCTAGTCGATTAAAGAGGACAAAAAATAACGTTAAAGAACATAGACGCTGCTTGGCAGAATATTTTTAAATACTTTTTTCTTTGCTGTACCTAATCTAGCAACAAGTATTTTAAAATTGTATGACTTTTTTCAACCCGTGTATGTTTTAATGCGGGATGGTTGTCGGTACGAGAGCATATTAGCACTATCTTCAAATACCAGTAGATAAACTGGTATAAGCTTGGCGACAGTGAACTCCTCGGTCTAATATAGGCAGACAGTAATTATACCGCCAAATGTTTTAGATGCAAAACCATAAGCGTGTAATATAACTTTACAGGTTAAGTTGTAAAGTTATATTACAGGCTTCTGGTTTATGAATATTTAAACTGTTTACTACAATTAATGTTTTTTCTATTATCCCAGAGGATATTGGTACGGCTTCACACAGGGATATACCAACAGTATCTATGAAGAAATGTGTCGTACATATACGACATATTTCAATGGAAATAATTAATAATACAAGTACTGTAATGTTTATGAATCAAAATAAATTTCATTACGTTTCATTCTTTTTGTAGAGCAGATTGTGATGATACTTCTATTATATCTACTTCTACTCTACTATTTGTATATATCAAATAAAACTACTTAGTTGTTTTTATCAAGAAGGGCTCCTGGCAAGAATTAACGATTGAGAGCCATTGTATTTCTTTGTCTATCATACAATGGAGTTAATATATTTTTTCTAGGAAAGAAAACGCTTTCCATAAATTGTGATATCAAACAAAAAAAAAAAACTTAGTATAAATTGTTTTTGCGTGAAAATAAACGTTGTCGAGTAGGTATTACTCCTCCTCGCATCTTAATCCTCAATTCTGAGGGTCGTGACCCCTTCCTCGATAGATAAGATAGATTTATTGGACTTTGGTGCGCCATCGTGGTCTGTTGCTGGCGCACTGCATGGGTTCGTGGAGATTTGAGTCGAGAGTGGCGCGGATCTGGTCGGACCAACACAACGGGCTTCGACGTCGTGGTCTCTTCCCCTCGAACTTACCATAAATTACGAGCTTTTTCAGGTTGTCACTGCTTTTCCTGGATATGTGACCAAAATACTCAATCACGGACTCGCTGGAGTTAACTAAGAATAAGAATAAGAATATTTATTTGCCAAAAACAGGTGTTACAGTTTAATATATACAGATTATTGAGTAATCCCAAGGTTTTTTAATATGGTTATCTGCGAGACCCAAACTAGGCGTGCAAGCCTGTATCTTGAGTCTCTGGAGTACGAGTTATCAAGATTCGATTGACATAGTTAGCAATTGGGTGAATTTTATGTAGAAGTTGCTTGGCAAAATAAAATAAAAAAACAAATAAAAATAGATTGAGAAACAAACAAATAGACAAATAATAATGATAGTGGCAGATTCGTTTGGTTGTGTGATGGGGTGTGTGCATGCGTGTGTGTTTGTGTTGGGGTATATCAGGGTGTGAGTGTGTGAGTGTGAGTTAGGGTGTGTGTGTGTGGGGGGAGTGTGTTTGTATATTACGCAATTAATGAGTCTATATTAGATCTTCAGCGTCAGTGTAAGACAGACCGTAAGTAATAGTTATATTGAGCTCCTTGAGTTAACAAGTTTTTTCTTTGTGCTGTTCAAGGGATTCGCAGCAGCCATCGCTAACATTACATCTCAAACACATCAACACGCCTGCGGTCTTTCGCTATCCAGGTCCAGGTTTCTGCGCCGCACAGGAATATAGAAAAGACTCCGTATTAGTCTTATTTTGGTCCTGTTTGGGATACTTCTATCTTTCCATATCTCCCCCCAGCTGACTCATTGCGTTCTTGGCTATCCCTATCCTCCTGCATACATCGACAATTTGACAATTGTCGACAATTTCTCAATTAAGTGCCCCAGTAAGCTCCATCTTGTTGGTACCGTCCACTACCATAACCTTCGTCTTCCCTTTATTTATAAAGAGCCCCAGATCATTGCTTATCTGCTCTTCTGTTCCGTACGAACAATTATGTTCAGTTCAGTTAATGTGTAGGTATTTACTACCATTATTTTTTTATTGAAACCCCTTGACGTCTTTTTCATCATGTATTGTAGCGCTCTCTAGTGACATGTGGCGTTAAGCCTACCTAAGACTTTTTCATAGAATCATAGAAAAGGATTACAAAATACGGCATGACAATCTGTTGTCCCTAAAGGAAAAACAAAGAAAAGTGATATTTGTTTTTAGAATATCGCACGATCTTGCTCGTGTCACTAGGTCTAAATATATAAGATCCCAAACTATTTTTGTACCAACTTCATTTGAAATGTTAAAACTTGAGTAAAATGCGTTGAATAATTTGCTATAAAAAAACATTGTTTACAGCCACTATAATTATAGAAGAGTACCTTCCTACCTACTAGGTACTTAAAATTCATAGGTAAATATGAGCCACACTGTTTACGTCGCCAAAAAAATACCTTAGTAGACCTAACAATAATAATCATAACAATATACATAGGTATCTACGTAATAATTTTATTTAAGCGACATTCTTATTCTGAAGTACCTTCCTAGGTCGGGTAACCTCCTATTTTTTTTTAAATACCTAGACTTAATGATTTAACCGAGGTTTATAAACATAAGTACCTTGTTGTGCCTCAAGTGTGGTTGCCAACGCAAGAACAGATAGCTTTCATACAATAATTGACAATTATATTTTCTACTTACTAGGACAAGTGAACAATACACCTACCCGATAAATAACTTTCTCAAAAATGATATTTTCCCATTTTTTAAGCATTGGATTTTTTTTTTTATTTTTTTTTCCTGTTTATGTTTTTTCATTTATAACATCCGAAAGATTTATCTTGCATGAATGTAAGCTTAGTCGAAAATATAGAACACCCATTACAACATTAGCGATAAGACCGCCCATTGTACCTTTAAGCCTTGTGTTATTGTTTACTATGTCTCTTATGTAAAATAAAGTATTTTCAGTCATTCATTCAAAAATATTTTATGATAATTATATATCTTAAAGCACTCTTCAATACGAAGAGCATTGTAAAAACAGCATTACTTAAAAATATCTTTACTGTTCAGCTTCTCTCATTCAACGCAAGAAATCTGTCAACAATGAGCTAGGTGTTTGTGCCACTTGTATTTTTATGACAAAGGAAACATTGTTTGTACCTAGGTACTGATATTCACCTGAATCTCTTCGGCATAACGCCTCGCAGACCCAGGAACTGCAGGCCGATCCAACATGATTAGTTCAGTGAGAACTATCACGCCGAAAACAACGAAGAATATTATGAAGATGAAGAAGGCCGCGCTTGAGCGCCACCTCATCCTTTCATGTCGTGACAGTCGCATGAGTGAGCCAGACGCCGTTAGCTGCTGAACTCTGAGCGCTGGTGCCCCGCTCGCTACTGAATCACTGAAGCTCGAAGCACCATTCCATCCACCACACGCCGCGCCGCGATACTAACACAACACAGTGCCTTCACGCAGTTCACGCACTGCACTGACAAACGAAACCGCAAATTGACAGGAATAACTGGGTTGCAAGTTCGGCGCGAGCTTTCTCAGCGCCGTGGGAAACGTTTTTATATGAGAGTACATTACGTAGTTACATAAAATTACGGAGCGAAATGTATTTATTTGAATAGAAATCTATAGTTTAAGAAGGCTTGAAGCCAAAAGATTGCGCCTTATACAAGATGGCAAGCATCCTGATTTATAACATCACCGCTATGAAATCAGTAGGACTCTTCTATTGTTGCGACTAGCAACCCGGGTGAAGTTCAATGGCGCATGCGTGTTGCCGCCCTTCGACTTCGCTCAATGGCCGCTTGCTCAATGATAATATTATTAGAGGGGTACGGGCCTACCCTGTAGCTATATCTACCTTTAAAAGCTTCCTTCAACTTATGACCTTTTGTCCGACAAGAAGCACAAATATGATTTGAATGGATTTGCGCTTTAAATTAGTAAAATTAGGTAAAACATAAATTTCAAATACTTAGGACCTCCTTAGACTTAGGTACCTAGTAGATTGGTAGAACCAAGTACATAAGTAGGGTACTTGTGTTTTACGATGTGTATTTCGATTACATTCCCGTGAGGAATGCGGCATGTATGCATTGAGCTTTGAATTCCGTCCAACATCGAAGTACCTACTGATGTAGGGTTTGCAGGATGATGGCTTAGGGACTTGGCTCTTCATGAGATCTGATAACTTTTTAACAGTGAAAGCGTTATGAGCTTGTGAGTCTTTTCAACCTATTAAAAAACAAAGCAGAAATATACATTTTTTTTAAACAAATTTATTGAAATTAATTGAACGAAGAGATAGATAGAAAATTCTTTATTGCACAAAATAGTTATATATAGGCGAACTTAATGCTAATAGCATTATCTTCCAGATAACTTTTTGTACTGTGGAAAAATAAGTGTTGTTAGTGCACCACCAACACATCTTTATTAAGTATATTTGTTTTAACCATTCTGTTTAAAAAAAAAATTAATAGGTAGATATATTATGTAACGCAAATGTATCAAGGTAATAAATACACCTTGATAATTGATAGTAATATTTAACTAAGGACATAATTTCAAAAATAAAAGAAAGTAATATTATTGTTTATATTGTATACACGCAATAAATTAATTGCTTATTTATATTAATATATATTAATTATAAATTGCTCAAATAGGACAACAGGAAAATTGCTCAATCTTTGCATTCACCGAGGAAATGATTGTAGATTCTAGCCCTGAAAATGGTTGGGATATGATTCCAGAGACGGGTAACAGTTATTGTAGGTAAATGAGTCAGCAAGTACAAGAGACAGTAAGTTCTCTAGCACGCTCCGGCTTGCATCGGTCCGAGAAAAAGTGTCAGGCCTGCTCGCAAGTCGGCCACACCCATCTGATCATGGTTTTTACGTTACACGGCCCCTCCTGACGGGTGGTCGTCCTCGTCTTCAATTCTGGGATGGACTTTGGCTTTTTCTAGGGTGGAGTCATCAGTCTCATCAGCTGAAATAAGTACAGAAAATGACATATAAGCATTCAAAAAATATTTAAAATAAACATAATGTACTCCTTTCAGAAACTATTTTCAAGTATTATACATTCGTTAACAAACGTACTTATATTGCACTAAAACATTCACACATATCAATCGAGAGGATAAACACAAATTCTGGCCTAGTGTTTTACCTATGACAGTTCATATGTAAAACACTAGGCCAGGATTTGTGGCCAGTGCCAGTGAAGAACATTTCGGGGGTGGCTAGTGTGTACCATGTCAGCGCACACACTCGAAACCAACGTGAAGCGGTAGAGTGACAGTCGATATCGTCATAACAAAGGTTGGAAAACCATAATTTATTTTTGCCATAATCGTGGTAGGGAACCACGATACCAACGTGATATATGTATTGCAAACATCTCAATTTCAACTAGTTTTTATTATAACCAATGTAATCAGAGGTTGGAAAACCAACAAGTCTAACCCGTGAGAAGGCGCGCCTAATGTTGTTACATGGATAGGCGCGCGCGAGCGAATTGCTCACACTACTTTAAATGCTTATATTTCTACAATATTTGTATTTAAGGCTATAAATGGGTTCATAATGAATAAAACAACATTTATTTAATATGAAATCAAAATATTTAATTAAAACTATGAAACATAAATGCAACTTCTACTACAAATAACAAATTAACTAATTTTAGACCTACTATCTTTGGAAGTCTTAAAAAAAACAATAAAAATAAAAAATTGGTAAATTCAAACTAAAAGTTTTACTTTTCCATAAGATCAGGACAAGTGTGCCTCTCGAAACACATTGAACACATATACGTTATGTGCTCGGTGCAGAGTAATTTCTTTTTTTTGACCGTGTTGGCCTAGTGGGCGATACCCCGACTTCTGATCCGGAGGTCGTGGGTTCGAACCCGGTCGTGCACCAATGGATTTTTCCACTCGAAAAATGTATGTGCGCATTAACACGTGCTCAAAACGGTGAAGGAAAACATCGTGAGGAAACCGGCATGCCCTAGAACCAAAAATTCGAAGACATGTGCCAACAGTTAGTGTTCCAATAAGCGGCGATGGGCTTGCAACCTGTCACGTGGAATGCTTACTACTTGCAAAACGCGGGCATGTACCAAATGTTATGTTTGGACGTGCCTCTGACTACCCCCTACATGGTATCCTCAAAGATCTACTCACTGAGTATGTATCTGAGGATGTCCACCATGGGGAAGAAAGTCGTGAGCGTGTTTGTTTTTTTTTTTTTATTCTTACGTCTAGGACATATCGCACAGAATCCACTTGGCCTAGGCTCTGCAGTAGCCGTAGGAATCTGCACAAATCGCTTCATTAGGAATTTGAGATCCGAAGATATGTTCTCCATGCAAATCCGCCGTGAAATATGTGGGTTTACGAAGAAATTCGAAGATTTTGTGCATGATTTAGGTCGTCCATTTTTCATGTATGTTGTAGCTAAAAACAAGAAACATTAGCTTTAAATTATGACTTTAGAGTACTTACGTAATTAATAACCAATTTAATACAAATTGACAAAATAATATATAAGAAAAACATGATAAAAATTTTTTGATAAGAAAAAAAATAATTACGTGGATTGGCGCGCGATGAGCAAATTGCCGCGCGACGATGCGGGGCCTCCAGAAGTGCTTCACTGCGCGGACGCAGCGGGACTAAGCGGCGCGTAAGTTGCGCGAGGGGAGAGGGGCTGAATAGTTAGGTAGGTACCTAGGCGCTTGGGACGCTATGAAGTCAGGATCACCAAAAACTTTTGCAATAAATTTTTGTGTGAGCAAATTTCTCATAGCGCGCCTTCTCACGAGCTAATAACGGATACAAATAAATCTCTTATTAAGGACTTTAACATAACGTTTAGGTATTTTGATAAAACAATAGGTTTAGGTACAGGTCGCTTCATAATCAAAAGACACCTGAAACTTCACAAAGATGCTTTATTGCCAGAATCATAAAAACACATTATAAAATATAATTAATGACTAATATAACACACGTCACAGGACTGGCGCTACAAGTACAACAGAAGTTGCTATGAGGTACCGTGAATTTATCAAAAAATGCTGTCTACAATTGTTTATTTCCAAACTTTCAACCAAGTTGAAATAATAATTTAAAACACTTCAGTAAGAGGTATGTACAAAAAGGTAAGTAATTGACTTTTGACCATAAAGTTTTTTTTTTAAAGTAGGGTAGACAAATAGGTTCTTAGTACATAGTTAAGTGTAAGTGTGACACACTCATGACACTATTCATAACAATTAGATCTTCGCGTTGTAATATTACTGCGCTACTGCTAATATCAGAGTACTTTCGCTGACCTGCGTAGCATTATTTGAAAGCTTTCGTACTATTTTTTCAGTTTCACTGGATAATCGTCTTACACGAAATAATGTTATTGTAATAAGAGGATTGTATATGTAATAATGTATGTATGTATGTATATATATATATATATTTTTTATCTAATATAACGTCACTTTGTTTGTTTTTATTGTCTATACACCACCGTCCTTTATCGTGCATGTCAATTCCTGTCCATCCAAAGGTTGTCTGGAAGAGATCGCTTTAAGCGATAAGACCGCCCATTGTACTTCCGCGATTAGATTGTAATTTTCTGTGTTATTTGTAAGAAACTTATTATGTGGTGTACAATAAAGTGTTATCTATCTATCTACATTGGGCATGCGGTGGCTAGTTCTTTCTTCTCGTTGTTGACTCTCTGCGCCAGTTCGTTTGTCCATCGGAGCGCGGTTCTGTCCACCATCGATGGCGCACTTAGACATTCCAATTCGTTTTCACAGGTGGCCTGCAAAGTCATTTTTAAAACTTAGTTATAATCTAAGTTAAACTACAACTCATTGACTTACGGACTACAGACTCATCAAGATATTTTTAGAACTACATGGCCTATAAACTAAAAATGTTGTTTGGAGGCCTTAGAACACCGTTTTGATTGAAGGCGATATGGGGTGATAATGGTGTTTGGAACGGAATAGGTAGTTAGGTACATAACTTTATTTCAATCAACAATTACAAAAAACAAGCAACGTAGTATGGAGAACACCGTTGGTGGTGTGTCCTCCATTTGTAAAGGGGAACAATTTTGGCTGATCCATCTGATCCACTTGCCGAGAGTCCAAGGACCGACAGTTGTTTGTCGGAGGTATTCAATTATGTTTAGATTGCGTTAAAACTTCACTTGCGCGATCTAGACACTTGACCATCTGTATATTGTATATGGTAGCTCTTCGTATATCAATGGTTCATTGCTCTTGGTTATGTGAATCATGTGGCGAGAGATGTCGCTACAAATGTAATCTAGATATTTTTTTTAGGAGTAGTCTCATTTACACCTTGTATTGTCAAGTAGATACAAAATAAAAAAAAACTTTGCGATCAGTTTAAAAACAACATATTTTATGATGTGTTCAAATATTATTAAAAATTATATAAACGAACCAAATTTTTAAATTTTTTAGGTGTAAAGTGAACTTTAATCAAAATATTTAAATTTTGTCTGTGTGTCATCTGTCATCTGTTTGTAAGAATGAAAACGCGATTAAAATATAAATATAAATATAAATATTTAAATTTTATAAAATTATCGCAAACATTTTTTTATGTCTATGTATCCGCAGTGTAAATACCCGATAGTGATGTAGCAGCGCCAGGTCGGGAGACAAGCCCGTTGCTTTGGCACCCGGTGTGAGCTCCCATATCACGTGGTTTCCCAGCTCGACGGCGTCGCGAGGCCGCACCATGTATTTGCTGCGATTCTTGAACGCGTGTGGCGCTATCCATCGTCGCGTTTTCCGCGCCGTTGTAAGCGATGCCTTTAATTCTGTATCGTCCTGTCCATAACATAAAACAATTCTAAAGGCGGCGGCAGCGACTTACTTCAAACGCAGACCGCAAGTAGTTGTAGTCACCACAACTACGCGGACGGACAGATAGACAGGGTTCAATTAAGAAAATACAAGTAACCAGTCTTAGTAGTGTCTCTTAGAGAAGTTTTGCAGAAGCATGATCTCCATAACTTTTATAAAAACACTTACCTAAGCTTTCCTATTTTCAAGTTTTAAAAGTTTGGGACATTGCTTTGACAAAATTCCACGTCTGGACCATATAGCCATTTTACTTATTTTTATTAGGATTTAAATTGAAATACTGGACAGAATATGAGCATTTTAAACTTCATACTTGTACGTAGCGTACGTAGCTTATTATTTCTCTGACACAGACCAATGAAAATTTATTTCAAACTACATCTATCAAACAGCCAACCTTTATCATAAGCAAAGGAAGGACATTTTTGACGGCGCCAGTCTTCCCCGATAAATAAAAATCTTGGAGTCTTCAAGTCCTTAATCGACACTTTTCAGCAGGTAAGATTGTGTTTAAGCGCTTGCCTGCCTATTAATAATTTACAAAGGTTATATTTATTTATTTATAACACGTAATTGCACATTTTATGAAAAGTGAACAATAGGCGAACTCAATGCTAAAGCATTTTCTACCAGTCAACCCAATTTGTTCTGGTACTGGTACTATCCAATCTTAGATAGTATGCCAGTCTTAGAAGAAATAGTCTTACCTCCCACCGTAAGTAGAAAAACGCATTTCTAAAGGAGAACGCGGACGGTGCTTTCCGGGGTTTTATGTAGATCGCCCTCAGTGTTGTTAGCATGGCTGGTAAGGTCCGTTCTCTCCTCGGTAGAATCACCTCATCAACGTCTATAACTAGAAGCCAGCCAACGTTTTGCATTGAACGGTAAAGACAGTCGTTGAAGGCAGCGAATAGTCCTTCTGTCCTGAAAACAGGCATGTGCATGCTGACTAAGTTAGTATTAATGTATGTTTAATGTCCCAAGTAGATAACTGAATTCCTGTCTGCACTGTTTTCTGCGATATGACTCAGGCATTCGATTATGTGGAACATGACATTTTAATAAAAAAAACTCGAGGCCTACGGGATCAGAGTAATATCAAAGACCTGCTCTCATCGTATTTCAAAGACGCCAAATAACGGAAATAACGAGATTAGAACGGAAAACCAATTGCGAAATTTCTACAAATCTGCAGTGAGAAAAATTAAATATGGAGTACCCCCAGGGAAGTGTATTAGGACCCTTATTATTTATCATATATATGAATTAAATTCCCAACCAAATTAATCAACCTACGACATTATTTGCTGATGATAGCACTGTGACAATTAAGTATAATGACATTAACTCTTATAAATATGACATAAATAATTCTCTAAATTCAATAATTACCTGGCTTAACAACAACAATTTAAAAATAAATATTACTAAAACAAATATAATTCATTTTAGTCAAAGAGCTCAAAATCCAATGGATATTAATCTGGAATTCCAAGGTTATAATGTTAATAAAGTTGACTCTACACAATTTTTAGGTATACAAAAGGATCAAAAATTTAATTGGAAATGCCACATAGACATACTGAGTAGACAAATCAGTAGATCAGCATATGCTAAAAAAAAATACCAACAATTACATCCATGTTCGGCATACCTATGACTGACAGTTGCAAACCATTATTTATTATGCATAAAATTCTTTCACTTCCGTCACTGTACATTTTTGAAGTTGCATTATTTGTAAGAAAAAAGCATCATCTGTTTGTAAGAATGGCTGACATTTCGGTACGTAACAGACGAGGTAACAATAGACTCTGTTGCAAAACTGCACTGTTACAAAAAAGCATAGCCTGTATGGCACCTAAAATTTATAAGATACCGAAGTCCTTTTTAAATCTTAGAGAGATTATTTTTAAAACTAAACTAAAACAATTATTAGTAAGTGCTATTACAACATGACTTTTTATTTGACTTTTTAATTTTATGAACAATTAACTACAAACAAATATTATTTTAAATATTTGAATGCCTAATTTTAAGGTAGAACATAATTGAAACATATTTAAGACCTACAACTGTAACGTACATTATGTTGATGCAAATAAATTAATCTTTATATTTAATAATAAACCCCGACAGTCACATAGGTACTCACACAACACAGTCCTGACCTGACCCTACACTAGAATTCCCTATGTCGTGCGTATCAAGAACAACGAGTACCATGGTAGATGTGGTAGAGACAGTCAGCGTCAAATGGTTACTCTAAGACTCACTGGGTATAAAGATTGAATATAGACATATTTTGTTTATTTTTCTGATGTACAAATTAAGCCTTAGACTGAATACTAAATCAGAACAGCGGTAGACTTCAACATATGACATTATAGCATTGAGTCCTAACCTTACTTAAAATCTTACCTAATTTCCACCTTCGACACGATAGGCAATTTCCAAGACAGCAGCGTGATAAAGCCTTGCTGCCTATAATGGTCCAGTATGCACCCCACTGAGGTGCTAAGGGATTCATTGTACATGTAGAAGTGACTTGCTCCGAGCAGTCGGTTCAATTCGAACCATTCCACTAGCCAGTCACTTCTAGAGTATGAGGAGTGGAACGGTTTAACGCAGACGTGCAATGTTTCCTTAAAATCAAAACAAAAATGAGTATGTAAATATCCTCATCAGTAAACTGTCTAACATAACTGCAGTATGGAACTATTGTGATTTTTCTTTTTGAAGTTTTATGTGGCCTTCTTGAGGCCGTCGATGATGATGATGGCCAGTTTAATTACAAACCTTATGCTCTTTCTCAATGAATTAATTCACTTTGTTCGATTCGCACCACACTTAAACTGAATAAAGGAAAGATCACCAAAATACAACCAACCCACTACAACAGATACGACATATCTATGGAGATGCTGTCTATCGCCGCGGTACCTTTAGCTTCGTGTTTGACTGCATTGTGGTTGTTACCTTATCTAGAGCACTGGGACCTGGGACTAATCCAACTTATTAGGATTAGTTTAAAGTGAGTTAAGATGAGCTGTCTACGCACCGATACGTGTATTGCGCCGGCTGCTCAACTACATCGCTCACACATGAGGTCATTCATCGTGCAAGTTGCAGTTATGAGCTGTGACTTATCGAAAGTATTTAACGTCGCGTTCTCACTTTCAAGCTTAAGCACTATAGCATCTGCAGTGCTTATGTGATCCTGACAGACTTCCTGCAAAAACGCTGTCTAAAAGTGTTTGAAGACGGAGGCGGGGGTGAATCTGAGATGATGTCTGATCTTCCTACAGGTGATGGGCGTGGCACAACGGTCACCCTCAATTCACTTCTGCTAAACTATCTTCCCAGGCACGTGACAGCAGATGAAATCTTAATGTACCTACGCAGATAATGTGAACTCGAGCAGTGGTGAGTCACGTGGCCATATGGTTCGAGTGGTACGTTTGCCCCTGACCTCTACGTAGTTTCATAAACCATCCCTAAATGCCTTTATTGAACTGCTTCTTACCTCAATTCCTGTTTTAGGTTCGGTGTCCAGCACTGTGAGAAGGTTCGTGGCTGGCTTGCCGACGGCCGCGGCGGCTATGACCGACACCGACGCACCGACTGTCTCTTGAGGCTTCACCCCGGAGCCACGAAGAAGGCACAACACGTACGTTGCACTGTACTTAAGGTCCCAGTGCTCTCGAATCGCCTTTAGTGCAACATTTTTGAACATCAGAAGTAGAATGAGATTGAGTTTTATGAAAGAAGACGTTCATTATTTCTGCAACACTCAACTTCTACGAAGGTAGGTAATATTCGTTAAAATCACGTAATTACACAGCTCTAATTATTAATTTACAAGTTGAAATGTTAATTGCCTGCCCAACACCACTTCAACTTGTATATCCGATCGAAATGCGGTTTTTTGGCAATAGAAATGCCAAAAACTATGAATTCAAAGATTCAAGGCAGATAGGTTTTACCACATAGTTTTATCGCCACATGACACTAGATAAATTAACTTGTTCATGCAATTTTGTTGATCCAAATGTGACGCTACCCACTGCCTCTTAGTTTTGCGCCTGAGGATGATGATTACTTTGACTGTGGCTTTGAGTGTGAGCATGCGGTTATCAGGCATCCGCAGGCGGCACACGACGAGGTCAGGCCCGCGGGTCTTCGTGGCTGCTATGATCCGAACTGCGGCCACCGTGCGACTCTCCACGTACGCAGAGTAAACGTAGAATCGAAACCTGAAAGTGGACGGCATAAGGCCTTAAGTCTTTACCTAAGCTAATTATTAAAGAAGAACATAAATACATAAATATTTTAAATCGGTAACACAAAGGGATTGCTTCCTCAATGTTTCCCCAAGAACGAAATAAAGGCTATTTACATACAACTAACACTAAAGACGCTAGGTAGGTACATTTTGATTGAAGAACTTCCTCATGATAGGACACAATAAAACTGCAACTCAAACTTACCTTTGTACTTACCTACTTTTCTTACATTGCAATTTTGCAATTTTCCTGCATACATGAACAAGATTCCAATAATGATGAATATCTTGATGGAAAAATGTTTGTTGAAAACACATGCTAAAAAAACATAAGTACCTACCTACCTATTTCTGCCGCCGAGCAGTGATGCTCGCATTGTTGTGTTCCAGTTTCAAGGGTGAAATAAAATAAAATAAATAAATAATGCTGGACATTTTTCACACAGCATCATCTAGCCCCAAAGTAAGCAGAGCTTGTGTTATGGGAACTACATGACTGATATATTACTTATATATTTTTTTTTGTAAATACATACATAACATACATAGAAAACACCCAGAATCGAAACAAATATTCGCAGATACAAACATTTGTCCCGTGGCGGGAATCGAACCCGCAACCTTCTGCATCTCAGGCGGACCATCGCCCTCTGCGCCACAGAGACTTTTCACGGCACATGAGACTTTTCACCATTACCTACCTATGTCCCAGGGTCGGCAACGTGTTCATAGATTATGGTAACCGCTTACCAACAGATGGGCCGTATGCTTGTGTAACACTTTAGTGGTATTAAAAAACATCCAACAGTACGTGATGTTTCTAATTTTTATGGGTGCTTTTATCACAACCGCTACGATTTCTATAATATTGGCGCGGCATGTTTTTTTCTGAGGCGTGCTTCTGTTGATGTTCGCTTAGGTACGTAGGAGTATTTATCGCTGTGTAGTGCTGTGGAGTAGGTATCAGTGATTTTCCTTCGTCTACGTCTACCTCAATTAAAATTTTATAAATGTGTGTGTTTGTTGTTGTTTTAAGCAGTCTCTGTTAGATACATGTTAGTTACAGTGAAACGATTTGTTAGGAAACGTTTTTTATAACGTTGGATGATAGGTAAAATAGGCTTTTTAAACCTACCTAAAGACCATGTAAGTAGACTACCTTTCTAGATCTGATCACTACTTTCACCACCATGGTTGTTTGTTTGTTACACTGGCTCTCGGCTAGTGACTATCTCCGCGTCTATACATCTATATTACGTAGTAATGCCTGTGACTATCTCTATGACCATGCGTGACCTCTCTCCTCGAATCCATCTCAACACAACGGACAATACTGCCATCTAGAAATCAAGCCTGGGCCAGCGTACTGATAGATACATTCTAACAGCCTAGCTTGACCATCGTAAGTAGATTAGAACACTTACTTCGTGCCTGTAACTGGCTGCCACACGGCGTCGAGCGGCAAGTGTGCAGGAGACGGTTGCTTGCCGCTTTCGCTATCTCCCGTTTCAGTCCAAATCTGAATACAAGTACAAACTTTAAGTTTGAATTCCTGCTAGGAAACGGACATCTAGTAAGCGCCCCTAAGGTTTGCTAACGAACGGATTAAAAATCTCCGATTTCCATACAAAAAATCCAAACGTTCGTTGATAGGTCGCACAACAGCTCACGGAAGCATTCTGCCAAGAGACGAACAAAATATCTACTCAGTTGGTAGAACAGTAAGCGGTTCGAGTCGCAAAACAGAAGCATAACTTCATGACAAGTCATTTAAATATTTATTTAATCCTAAATGTCACTCAAGAACCTGATTTTTAATGGATAGTACCAATTTTCTACACTTTAAAAAGTTGTGGATTCGGTATCGATGCTAAGTCAAAGTCAAAATTAATTTATTCATTAAAATCACAAGGATCACTTTCAAACGTCGGTTTATCTACTACCTGTTCTTCCGCGACCAAGCCGGGAAAGAAAACAAGGCTGGTTATTCTTTTTAATGATCCTTTTAATAGGTAGGTAAGTACCTACATTTTTATCAAATTGGAGCAAGAGTTTTTGTCATATTTAGATGACAAAAATCTGATGTTTTATAGCATGTCATTTAAAAAGTTTTTATTAAATTACGTTTTTAAATTTGTGAAGTGGTAATTTGTGTAAACCTTTTGGTAGGTAGTTAGTTATAAAAGCGTAAACCTTGCCCTAAAGGGTACATTGTTTAAAAACAATGTAAGTACTATCTTTATGTGTCTACAAGTGGCAACATCGAGTTTATCTTTATTTCTAGTGTTATGATTATCGCCATTTATCTTACACAAATACAAAAATGGGCCAAGAATTGATCCCAGCAGTACACCCATAGCAACCTGAGACCCATAAGAACACTTTCCATTGACGTCAACTATTTATATACTCTGTCACTTAAATAGGAAGTCAGAAATTCTAGAGCATAGTCCCTACGGCCATAATGGTGTAGTTTCCTAATCAATGTGTCATGGTCTTCGCCATCAAATGCTTTTGACAAAATTGACAAATCACAAAAAAATTCTAAAGCGTCATGCGTTTTGACTCATTCCTCCCAGGCATCAAATATGTGCGATATTAACTCAAGACCAACATGGTGGAGCTACCCTTAGTAAATCCAAATTGTTTATTATGTAGTCAATTATTCAATTTGAAACATCATTTATAAATAACTTTTTCAAAAAAAAACTAAATTTAAGAATTACTGATATAATTCAGAACAAGTACATACCTAAGATTTGAAAATTGGAGTTATTTTACTGTGTTTTCATTAAAATACACCACAGTCAATACACTCGTTGAATATTAAAGCTAGAAGAATCCCAATCTAGGAATCCCTGGCAGAGGGTCAGCTACCAACCCCGACGATTTATGACTCTGGCAACCTATAAAGTATTTAGTAAGTTGCGCTGGGATATTATAGGATTATCGGAAGTTCTAAAAGAGAGTTACACGATAACTCTCAATTCTGTAAAATTTATAGGCTCATCGCAAAGTCCTGCTCCAAGCACTAGCGATGCAAGAGGCGGGCTAACCCATCACTATACTGAAGAGAGTTCAGCCTATACGAGATCAGATGGCTCTCAAATAGCTCAACTCTTCTTATATAAACGTTTAATGTCGTCGTCTTTGGTGGCAAAACACCGGAGCGTTTAGAGTATGGTGGTACTATTTTTCAAGAAAGGTGACGCTCTCTTGAATCTACAGGCCCATTTCGCAGCTTAAGCCGTTTTGTCTCGCTCGTAGGTTCGACGACTGCCAGCCGGGTTACGACAACCCCATCAACGCATTTATATTGTAAAGCGAGAATTTTCACGTACCGACTCAGCTCCGACTCATTCGGAGAGTCTTAATCACATCAATACACTTTGGCAGGTAATACAGAAGACCGAAGATACCTAATCGAACGCTGTGTCTAGCGTTTGTGGACTACGAAAAAGCCTTCGATTCAGTCGAGTGGCAGTGCTACGGACACTACAGCGGTATCGGTGTATCGACTAATTAAGTGTGATTCATAGAAAGAAACGTTGACATGACGAAGAAAATTAGGTGTTTGTACAGCACGCCCAGGTTATCATGTCTGCCCGTTTTCAGGACTAGAGCAAGGATTCTATCCAATTGCAAAAAGGGGGGAGACAGAGATAATTCTCTGAAACTGTTCACCTTTGCATTGGAGGATATTTTCGAACTTCTACTCTGAAACAGACATTGTATACAAAAAACAAAAAAAAAACCGCTCACGACTGTCTTCCCCATGGTGGACATCCTCAGATACATACTCAGTGAGTAAATCTTCGAGGATACCAAGTAGGGGGTAGTCAGAGGCACGTCCAAATATTACATTTGGTACATGTCCGCGTTTTGCAAGTAGTAAGCATTCCACGTGACAGGTTGCAAGCCCATCGCCGCTTATTGGAACACTAACTGTTGGCAAATGCCTTCGAATTTTTGGTTCTAGGGCATGCCGGTTTCCTCACGATGTTATCCTTCACCGTTTTGAGCACGTGTTAATGTGCACATACATTTTTGGAATGGAAATATCCATTGGTGCACGACCCCACGAGGTCGTTCGAACCCACGACCTCCGGATCAGAAGTCGGGGTATCGCCCACTAGGCCAACACGGTTCACATTGTATACAATGGCGAATATATCACTCACCTTCAATTTGCCGATGATACAGTTATCATCGTGGCATCGCTAAAATACCTAGACATAATGCTCATAATATACTAAATATTGGCTCTCAACAGGTAGGTCTTAAAATAAACATAAGCAAGACAAAAATGTTGTCAAATGCCCATGTTGCACCCGTGCTGTTACATGTAGGGAACGACATCATTGAAGTTGTACACACGGCTATTTGGGTCAAACAATTCAACTTGGAAGATCCAACTTTGTCAAATTTGACAAATCCAACTCGGACGGGCAGCGTTTGGGAAACTTTGACATTTAATGTTATCTTCTCATCACAGGATACCGCAGAACCTCAAGAAAAAAGTCTACAATCAGTGCGTTATGCCAGTGATGACAATTAGCACTGAAACTCGATCGCTACTCATACCTATGTTCAAGACTGCACATTGGGATATGGAAACAGCTAGGTCGGAGTTTCACTACGAAATAAAAAAACTATCTAGAAAACGCTCTTAGAATTTGCAAGCATCTTCAGCAATGAGCAAACCATACTTATATCTTGCAGAAACGAAGAAAGGTTCTCGAATGGCGACCACGAACTGGACGACGCAGTGTAGAGAGGGCCTCCTCCCGATGGACTAATGAAATCTCATGGAACACTGCTATCATCAACTCTTCTTCTTCTTCGATGAGGATCGTCTACCTTATAATTTTTACAGCCATCATTGAAGTGATCTGACCCTTATTAGGTAGGTAACCTACTAAATATTAGTCTATATACTATATGTAGTTCCACTCACGGTTAAGTAAATTAGCAACCATAATAAATTTGTGACCAGGAGCATGATTATAATCTTGTGAAATTTGAAATACATTATTTAAAATTATTTTTCACTTTCATCCTTACTAGTAGAAAAAAAACAGTGGTCTGTGCACTAGTATCTCTTCTAGTAAGTATGTCTGTAAGTCTGTAAGTATGTGGTAGTAATTCTGTGACAGACTAGTGTATGTGATTCCTAGATTCTAGTACGTCTGTGGTAGTGGTGAGACTTCGATCACTTCGTTCAACAACTAGATAAATAATTATTTTTGTAAAAAAATGTGTCCTGGGACAAATATTTGCAGATCACTCAGAAACTCCGCAGTTTAATTTTGTAATTTTTATTCGTATTTTAGCATTTCAGAAAACAGTTTTTTTGTATCTTCAATCGCTGCCCTGCATAGTGTGTTCTCTGCTCTTACACCAAAAAAACATACATAGAAGCACATTAAAATACTGTTTTCCGCGTATAGGTGTGGGCAGAGGGCAATTTTTGTATGGCCCTCTGATACCAACGCAACGGTGGCAGATTTTCTGACCATTGGCGCGTCGCATGTTCGACCGCACTGACAATGGCCGTTCTGTCACAAATGGTATCGCCCCTACAATAAAACGATTGAAGAAATTGCAGAATTGTGACAAATGGTTACAAAAACAATAATCAAGAAACTAATAGAAGTGATTGAAGAAAACCTGCTGCTGTGTCTGACAGACAATGCTGTCTGGCAATCAAATAATCTAAATT
This sequence comes from Perizoma affinitatum, assembly GCA_961405105.1. NCBI lineage: Eukaryota > Metazoa > Arthropoda > Insecta > Lepidoptera > Geometridae > Perizoma > Perizoma affinitatum. The sequence continues at coordinate 7,790,442 of OY560199.1, forward strand.
GTCATTGTCATACAAGCTCCGCCCTTATTTTTTCAATCGAACAGACAATTCGTCGGTGGAGACAATCTTTACTTCCTTCGACTTCCAATTTCGACGCACTGGATTGATAATTAACTGTAAAAATGGTTCAAGAAGATAATAAATGTCCACCCGACGATAATTTGCTCCGGGCTTTTACCCGAGCTTTGTACAACACAGTTGATTCGCCAGTGACTTGGTTCCGAGGTAAAAAAAACTAGTTTCAGCTGTGTATTGTTATGTAAGCAAATAACTAATCGTAGTTTATGCACTGCAGAGAAGGTAGTGGAGCCGAACCAAAAGAAGTATCCGTGGTATCACCAGAAATATCGCCGCGTTCCGACCATCGACCAATGCTACGATGACGATGTCGTGTGCGACTTCGAAGCCAACAGCCAGTTTAAACGAGATAGGTTAGAATGCTACGTACATTTTGTTCTAAAATCCAAAGAAATTTCTAATAATGCTGGTAAAAACAACAACTTAAATAACTAATAGGGTCATTTATCTAAAAGCAAGCACTGGTGATGATTATCCTTTGAATAACTCTGGTAAAATGTTCAGAGACTAGTTATACATTATGGGGCACTTTTAAAATGGCAAACTTGAGAAGTTTCAACCTTACCAAACATAATTATTCTTAATTTGCAAGAATAATTAACACATACTACTAATAATGCTATCAATCAACTCACAATACCTCAGACATTCTCTACATACATTCATCCATTGGTCAGCAATAGATCATATGATGGTGCTGATGCCAGAAGTGCATTTAATCATTTTAAAGCTCGAACAAGAGGTGAACCAGTAGGATGTAACTACCGGGCCTCAGAAAGTATTTGAGTATTTCAGGATCACTCAGTCTTACAACTTCAGCTACTAATTCCAGGCAGCGGAAACACTGCGCAGTATCTGACAAGCAGTGACCAGTAGATTGTACATACATCTTGCTTCTAGAGAGTTGAAGCCCAGTGCACAAAGTAAAAATATGGTGGGGTAAAGAAATATCCGTAGATTTTCTTGTACAAGAATCTTAAGAAAGTCTTTTGGATCTTCTCTAGATGCAAGGCATAAGTATTTTCATAGCTCTCATTATTCTCAAGAGCCATGTAGACCAGCTTTATAGCACCAGCATCATGAAATGCCTTACAGATTTGACTCTATGAGCTTGGTAATGGAAAAATTAATTATCTTTGCAGTATGAAAGTTTACATGTAGACAAGACAGTATAGAATTATAATATCTGTGATATAGTCCTATTACAATATGTGTAATTTTGTTCTATAGTTGAGCCTGTGTTACCATTGTGTGACTGCCTGACAGGAAATCAGCCTGAACCCTAACTCCTAGAGATCTACATGTGGCTGTTTTCACAGAGTGTGGCTAACTCATATTTTTTTATTACAGGCTTGTAGACAGTGAAATCCTGAATATCCTACGTCAACGCTTTGAAGATTGTGTGATGTATGAGAGTCCAGATCACATGACCGCATGCAAGCCTCTCCTGGATAAATATAAGGCTGCTGAGGAAGCTTGGTTCATCAAATGTCAGTATTTATTGGGTCTTACTTATAAAAGATTATCAAACAGTTGATTAACTTAAAACTGTTTAGCTAAACAATGATTTAAAATCTTTAAGAAAGCAAGCTATAATTACTACTAGTAAAGATTGTTCAGTTACTTTAAATACCTTAATTTTTTATTAGATGTTGTATGTGCTCAATTTTATGTGAGTAACATTAGTGCTGTTTTAAAGGCTTGATCATACTGTTAAGCATAGTCCTAGATTTAATTGTAGTTTTTAGCAGTCAGTACTTATTGCCTTACTTTAAGAGATTGTCTAAAACAAAGTATGTTTATGGAGAATTTAATATATCCAAATGATGCAGTGTAGGAAGGCCCATAATCTGATAAGACTGATGAAATCTGGGGAGGGAGGTGGCCTATGTCCAGCAGAGAACTTATGTAGACAGTTGATCATTAAATTAATCTCCAAAAGAAGCTTTTACAAATAATGTACTCATTTTAAAATGAACATTTATGAACAGATGGTGATCTTGGCGCTTATGCTGATGCCAGAAAGGCATACATGAAGCAGAAACATCGCATGATTTGGGAAAGGCGCAATGGATACCTCTCTGATCAGACCAAAATGTAAAATTTACAGCTAGCTTGTTTCCTAAATTAAGTAGATATTATATGAATCCCATTGCAATAAATTCCAAAAAATTATATTTGTTTTTTTTTTGTCCATGGCTTACGAAATTTAGTGTGGGTAAATAACTGTTAGAATACCAATCAGCATTCCAGGGGTGTTGGCCACAAGGTTCAGAAGTCAATTGCAAATGATAATTAAATAAAAGCTAATGGCCTTGATCTTGTTTATCCATCATGGTACAATGTGTAATAGGAGCTTTGAATTGCGTGAAAAGCGCTGCAATGGATAACATGCTCTTCTGGCTTGAAAGTAGGCAAGTTTTTATTAGTATATTTGAATAAATTAATTCCGATGTGTAATGATGTAATCCCTCTCGTATTGCAGCGCCCCTAGTGACGTGTGGCGTTTTTGTAGTTATACAAAATATTCAAATTCTTACATCTATTTGCAGCGCCTCCTGGCTACATGTAGCAAAACCTATCGGAACCATCGTTCAAGTCGTACAAATTGACTACACAAAACATCATTGCAATCATATTTGCTGAATTGAAAATAGTTAAAAAAAAATAACTCAACACAAAGACAGGTTCTATACATCCTTCCATACGTTTAGACGGGACGTAGCGAGTAATACAAATTTTCAAAGATAACTTTGGGAGATTTGACAAATGTATTTTGGGGACCATTTTCAAAAAACAAAGACATTAGTGAAAAAATAACATGTATTCTCGAACGCTACATTCATTTTTCATGCAATACTGACAAGATACTACTTTCATACATATATTGATTGAAAGAATTACAACAAGAAATAAATGATCACAGAATTACGAAGATGTAGAAAAAATAATACTAATCTTAGCCATCTTCTCTTACTGTACTTTGCAAAGATACTTGCTTACTTCTATCTTAAAGTAATAAAATTATTGGTCACATATAAGTAAAATAACTTAAAAATTACTTAAATGTATCTGCTACAGTCTTAAAGAATCAAATTTTAAAAACTTAACTATCATTGAGGAATAGTGTTTATGCTAATACTAAATATTGTTGCTTTCAAAATCAGCACAAATAATAACTTGTTATGGTCAATATATAAAATCAAATTCAAAATAGGATGATACGAATGTGATCGCCAATTTGGATAAATGCTGACTGGCAGTGTTTATATAATATAAAACAATGCGATCAAACAATTCAACACACAAAATATGCAAGGGCCTGCTTACAAAATTGTATGAGTATGAATAAAATACAATAGGTAAATAAATGATAATAATCACGATTATTACAAACCAAAGTTCCACATTAATTTACAAATATATTTCGTTAACAATATAGTTACTAGTACTTTGTGCATTTTGTACCAGTATTTTGTTACAATTTATATGTTATGTACAGTTCATACATATTTGTTTTCACTAGTTTACATTATTGCATAATTTACAGATGAATAGAAATTACAGACGTCTCGTGGCATTACGTTAATGGTACGGCATTATCACAGCTAGATATAATACGTCTACAGACTCAGATAACTCAGCCCATGCGCTTAATATTATAATGCTACTAGTGCATAACCATTTTTTACCAAGATGCTATATGATCTAGTATATAGTATAAAACTGGTTAAACACTATATCGGTGACTGTACTTTACAGGTTATAATGATAAATTAACTATATAAAACAATATCTCTATAAACTTAACATAAAACAGTTGTGTTTTTCTAAGTTTTTACATCTTCAACTATATAATTTATTAACTAGGTATTAGGTATACATAAATAAATTGGTGTCTTTTAAACATATTCCAGACAAGCCAATCTCTTGTTGATCCCTTATATTAAGTTTTATTTCTTTAAAATAATCTTTATGCGTTCTATTAATGTGGAACTCTAGTTTTGATAAATAAAGTTATTGCACAAGAGGCACAAGCATATTCCATCAAACAATTACATAGTCCATTTATTTAGATTCAACAATAATAAATCCTTTGAACGTGTTAATTGACTCAACTTTTATGTGATTATAACATTAGGGCCAGTTGAAACATTACATTATAAAATCCAGCTTCCAAGAAATAGATTTTAGATGTAAATGTAATCTAAAATATGTACAAAAATTCGAAAGTGATAAGTAATACGATTGACAAAGTAATATGTCTGGAACAGTAACAATTCGATAATATTTAATGATGAAAACAGGGCCATACTCCATGCATTACAAAATGAGATCACATATCAAAGGATAAAATTCTTTAGACACAAATCAACACATTTAATTATTGTACTTTAAGTAGGCATTCGAAAAATGTTAGAGGTTTTTACTAACAAACTATTAAAGTGGCTATACTATTAACCTTATACGCTATTCCTTACAACTTTGAGCCTCAAACCATATAAGTGATATGTACGCCTTAATGTAAGTCATTCTAAGAATGTATAAAAATTTACCTATTTGATTTGATAAATAACATACCAAAAAAGACGGTTCAGCTTGTAGATACATAAGAATCATTCTTAGAATTTATATTGACATTTTGAGGTTTTAATCAGTCCTTCATTACATGTTAAACCTAATAAAATAAACATTAATTATGTCAAAAAGTAAAAATAAAATAAAGATTGATTAGATTTTATGAATTACATAAAACTCTAATCAAGCTTTCACATGTACGAAGAAGACTAACGATAAATGCACTAATGGCTAATTAAAGTATGTAACTATCTTGTCAAGTTGTGTACAGATAAATTTATCTGAAAGATTCGTAACGATTGCTTCGTATACGAGAAGAACTTTCCATCTAAACTTATCTGTGGATGGAACACGTAACTTTGGCTATATAACACAATAACATTTAACGAATGCATTGAACACCTTAACCTACACATAAAACACACGAAAATATACACAATCTAAAAAATTATTGTTACATACATCACAATATTTAGGACACTTTAAGTCTAAAATTCGTTGCGACCCTGGGTAAAGTCCTTAGATGGTTTTGGTCGGCATAAATCACACGCACGCAATCTTAAATTATGTTGAGGAATGCTTTCTTTGTGGCACAGGTGGGATAGTTACGATGCATCGAACTGCGCGGCTAGACGAGTGCGACCTTTAGAGAATAAAGCCTTTCATTATAATTACATTTATATGAAATACAAAAGTAACACAAGTAGAGAAAAAACAAAATCATCAAAGCCTGAAGTACACTTCTGGACATAGACCTCTCCAGAGTACCATGACGAACGATCTTGAGCTGCCACCATACACCAACTTCCCGCAACTTTTGAGATGTCATCGTTCTATCGAGTGGGACTACGGATCGGACGACACAAGGGAAAGCATTCAGTCCGATGACATCGTAAAGGTTGCGGGAAACCAGTGGATGAAGTTAGTTCAAGCTTTAATAATCTCCTAACAATTTTGATAAACAATTAAAAGGAAGGTTCCATTGCTGGAAAAAACTCCATATCGGCAAAAATATTTGAACGATTTCGGGTACTAGGACGTGTATTCGCCAGCTCAACATATATTGGCCGCCTTGCTCAATAACACGTATCATAGGTCTATCTACCTGCTCCGTGTTATAGAGTAACCTCAGAGGTCTAAAGAAACCTACTAGTATAAAATAGAATAGAATAAAGCTTACGTTTCTCCTGAGTAAGCAAGGCAATTGGAACAGGTAAAGCGCTTGCCGGCGGAGAGCACCAAATGCTGCGTTTTGGAGATTCAAATACGCGGGAACCCTGAAAGGAATAACACATAAATATTGGTTGGCTACATGGGCATGACGACTTCTGTATGTATTTCCAAAAAAAAGTATATAAGTATAATATCAGTCATGTAGTTCCCACAATACAAGCTCTGCTTAATTCGGAGCTAGATGATGCTGTGTAAAGAATGTCCAGTATTATTTGTTTATTTATTTACTTCGCGGGAACCCTGAAAGCAACAATACATAAATATTGGTTGGCTACATGGGCATGACGACTTCTGTATGTATTTCCAAAAAAAAGTATATAAGTATAATATCAGTCATGTAGTTCCCACAATACAAGCTCTGCTTAATTCGGAGCTAGATGATGCTGTGTAAAGAATGTCCAGTATTATTTGTTTATTTATTTACTTCGCGGGAACCCTGAAAGCAACAATACATAAATATTGGTTGGCTACATGGGCACGACGACCTCTGTATGTATTTAAAAAAAATATATAAGTAGGATATCAGTCATGTAGTTCCCACAATACAAGCTCTGCTTAATTTGGAGCTAGATGATGCTGTGTAAAGAATGTCCAGTATTATTTGTTTATTTATTTACTTATAAGTAGCCTTCACTTGGTCACTGACTAATTAACATTACTACGATTACTTGCGGTCTAAGGTTGCAGTCGGTCGCTCCCGCTGCCTTCGGAATCATATCTTTATGCGCGCATCGCAAATTTTCCGTAGTTGAATGTTTGTAGGAAACAGTGGGATGTTTTCAGTGTTACCTTCTGGCCGGGCGGTGTGTCGTGCACCGAGTAGTCCTCGTGTACAATGGGTATGTCCCTGACTCGAGGCACCACGACTCCGGTGCAGAGCGCCCATCTGCCGTTGCCGGCGTCCGAAAATATCTCGCTGTATTGACGAAGGAAATCCGAGACGCCTTCTAAACCTGCGCGGCAATGAATACACATGAAATATTTGGTAACACTTCTTTTTTTAGTGGTTAAAAAAAACTATACTAAAAGCAATATCTACGTTCAAAACGGATTTTGGAACTAGGTTGAACACATTTGGACTCACCAGCAGATGGCAACAACATGTAGTAATGGATAACGATTCATCATCATTAAATTGACCTAATTTTGAATCAAACTTTAATGGACTTTCGACGGATTAAGCCACAGTATTTTGACAGCAAGATAGAACATTACTCTCTGATCTCAAATGAGTATGACTATCACGACAACTATTATAGTAGATAATTATTTATTGCAGAAAAATAGTAAGCTTACACAACAAGCGGTTTACACAACTTAAATAAAGATTGATTAGTGACTTACCAGACTCAGTGCCTGGGAACACCGGTTCGAAACGGTTAGTATACTCCAGGTAAGCTTCCATTGCTGTGAGCGGCAGCCCTTTATCCGCGAATATCTGCGCCAAGCGCCAGACCGTACGCCAAGCGGGTATCAGAATCACCCTTGTATCGTCTTCTATGCGTATTATCCCCGCGGCTACAAGCTGGGGCAAGTCCGGGAGGGTGGACGTAAAGCGCCGGTAGGTGGCGATGAAGTATTCATGAGTGGAGCCGCGGGCGACGCTGCGATCGCCGCAGAGCGCCGCGCACGCGCTGAGCGCGGCGCCCGCCCATCGCCAAGCGTTGCCAGGCGCGATCACTATGCCGCCTTCGATGTAACCGCCCACAGCGTAGATCAGCTCTTCTAGAGTCGAGACATCGAGCATGTCCGGCTGGAAAATAAAACTTTGTTGAGCATAGTATGTTGATAGATAGATAGGTAGCTTCTTCTGTAATAGACAAACCTAAAATATTTGAGAATTAATAATGGCTTTTTTTTTATAAAGAAAGTAGATTGTCTGTTGCTGGCCAACTCAACAGCCAAGTGAAGCTTACGGGCATGGGGTCGCAGGAGGGGAGGCAGAAATTGCTTCCTTGGGAGTAAGTAGGTATTTTTTTGCCGAAAACAACTTATATATAGAACATAATGCAACACTATAGTTACTAAACATAAAAACATGGAGCTGTGTATCCATTATGTATAACTCGCCCTCAGAAGTAAATTGTAAGTAAACTGCGTCCACAATCGAATGATTTCGTGCGCGTATTTGATGAAAGCATCATCGCTGGTTTTTGCGCCAAAATCAGACGGCATTATATTTTTAGGAAGCTCCTAATTGATGCCTACCAGTGGTGTGGCGCCAAACTGCCTCGCATATTGCAAGGTAAGCGCTTGCAGCGGCATCGGGCCCAGCGCTCTCAGTCGCTGAGCGACCACCGGTCTCGCCGTCCTAGTGGTCAGCTTGACGCCCCTCTCGCCGCCGAGCTCCGCGCAGATGGAGACGGCCTCCGGTATCAGCTCGAATAGGTCGATGAGTTTCACGCAGCCGTAGTGGGCGACGCGCAGCTGCCGGCCGAAGTGCGCGTGGTAAGCGGGCACGAAGCGGGAGAATTCCATACGCAGGTTCGGCGTGTAACAGAGGAGTTCTACCGTCTGCGGGTAAAACATATTAAAGATTACAACACCCACCAGATGCAGCATTTTATAGAATTACATGTGTAGTGGATTAGGTATCAGGAAATATTACCCGGAACCCCACAATTACGCAGAAGGTTGCGGGTTCGGGACAATGTTTGTACGATTAGCCAATGTTTGTCTCGGATCTGGATGTTTTCTATGTATAATAATATGTATGTATTTACAAAAAAAAGTATATAAGTAGTATATCAGTCATGTAGTTCCAAGCTCCGTTTAGTTTGGGTATAATATCCAATAGGCTTTTCATACATGAAGTAGTAGAATCGATGGAGAACTAAGAGGGCTATGTGGGCGACAGTGAATCGTTACCTGCATAGCAAACTGCACAGTGCGCGCTCTTTCCTCGGTGGTGGGCGCGCGACGCGGCAAAGATATCGTACCGTCGCCCGCCACAGCAATCGCCTGCGGGCTCACTCGCTCCATCAGCTCGGACAGCGTACACACGCCGTAGTCCACCGGCGTGAACACACGCCCGAAGGTAGCTTGGTACAGCTGCGGTATGTCGTGGGGTAGGATGGCGCGTCCCGGCTGCGCTTTCAGCAGTTTGACTATATCAGACGTCCATCGACGGCTCTGGGCGGCGCAAGATATTGTTATTACTCGGGCTGAGCCTGAACCGAGTACCTGGTAACAAAATATACACTATACAGCACAAAGAACAGCTTGAAATTGGATATCTAGTTTTAAGGAAACAGTGCTGCTTCCACACAGCAACCAACCAGGCCAATCATAAGTTTATTTAAATAAAATTCTGAAAAGCGGCTTAAGGGATAGCGCGCCTTTAAACAGCATAGCAAATACAATTATGGATGACTTAACCAATTATGTAAACAGTTCAACACCATCTCAATACAATAAATTCAATTTCAATATATTTACATACAGCACTAAAAAAATGCACAAATGCACCGAAAACAAGATATATAACGTTTTGATAACAAATGGCCTATTGCATGTAACATGAGAACAGAAAACGACAACCCAAGGTTTTATGCAGAGACTTACTACAATAGTATTGCCGAGAGACGAGAGGAGATCAGGCAGCTTAGTGAACCCGTAATCGGCGACTCGGCACTGACGGCCGAAGTGGTGATGAAATGCTGGGATTAGCCTGAAACAAAGGTACATATTATTTAAAAACTAGCTTTGCCACGGCAGCCCTCTGCCCCCAGCCCACCTAATCGCATCGCCCTCCCACGCTATTACTTCTTTTGCTCAGCTCCTAAGGGTCGTAGCGTGATGTTGAACAGCCTATAACCCATCATCTATAATAAGGCTATCAAATGCAAACATAGATTTTCAAATCCAACTAGTAGTTCCAGAGATTAGCGCGTTCAAACAAAAAAACAAACAAACAATTTAGCTTCATTATTGGTAAATAATAAATAATGCTGGACGTTTTTCACACAGAATCATCCAGCCCCAAACTAAGCAGAGCTTGTATTATGGGAACTACATGACTGATATACTACTTTTATATATATTTTTTGTAATACATACATACATATTATTATACAAAGAAAACACCCAAACCCGAGACTAATATCTGATGCAACCTTCTGTGTCTCAGGCAGCTCTCACCCACTGTTAACTTTAGGTAACTACAGTAAACTACACTGCAAATACTATAGTTTATTTATTTATTTAATATGGCACACAAAAGAGAACGCTGACAAAATACGCTGTACAAGTTTTCATACACAGTTTGGCCTATACAAACTGAATTGGATAAAAATTTGTAACAGTACTCTTAATTTTGTTAATTCAGTAACATTTACACTTACTTGCTGAAAGGAATGGAGCATTTCGGTGCGGTGCGCAGTAAATCGATAAGTTCTCGTTCGAATAGAGCCAACATCGGTTCCAGAGCGGGCGCGGTTCGGGGCCGTTCGCGATCGCCGCTTGACCGTGAGCTCTCACCTAGAAAAACAATAAAGGTTAGGAACATAAAATCCCCTGCATTTTCCCCAGTTCGATAACCGAGGAAAAGGATTTTGTAACAAGTAAACTTTTGCAAAATTTAGAAAACCCCCATACTATTTCTGTTGTTTATTGCAGTGCCGTGATTAACCAATCTAATAACTATCCTTAAGTTATACAAATCGATTGCAAAAAATGCATTTCAATGGAATAAATGATTTTGGAGATGCATGAGCTGCCTTCCATTACATGCCTTGGTCATGTAATAGTTCAGCGAATAGTTCAGTTTTTCATCAAAAAAAACCAAGCAGAGTTTGTTGCCTGATTCTTCTAAGCTTGGTCGGGCACGAGGAATCAGAATATTTTTTTTCACTTTAACGTTATTAAGCCGACGTTTCTATATGATTCTTGGGATTTCCGAAAAACCGACTTTTTGGATTATTTAAAAATCCAATGTATTGGGACATTTTGTGATGGATAACCTTACAATATAAGCAAGAATATATTCATAAGTATTATACGGGTCTTATCGAGTTTACCTTTTTATTATTTTCGCGAAGTCACAACTGTGTTGCACCAGCCGTGGGCACGGGTGGACTGAAGTATTCTTTTTCAAGACACTTACTCTGACTACAGAAGGAAGGCGGCGAATCGTGGCTTTCCGTGCGCCAAGTGAGATGCCTCGAAGGGCTGTCCTTCACTTCGAGTGTGGGCGCACTACGTAACAGCAGCTCCAGAGGCACGCCACGCCTAGCGTCCGGGAATAACGGTGGGAAGGTAGCTTCGTAGCATTCAACAAAACTAGAACAGATACCGTTACATAGATAGATGTAGAAACAACAAATAATTACAAAAAGTTTCAAATTGTCTGAGATGTAGAAATTACAAAGCATTCCAACCATTTTCAAATTGTCTGAGAACATAGAAACTACAAATTATTCCTACCACTTTTAAATTGTCTAATTATTATGTTTACAAATCATTATAATCACTTTCGAATTGACTTGACTTTGAAATCGACCTGCATCTGCTTGGCGGCATAAATAGGTATGGTGATAGTACTTCCCCGGACGAGTTCTTTCACAAGGAGCTTTATGTGGCTTTACCAAAAAACTATTTTGTGAATAAAACAGATCGGACTACGTTGTGACAGCTGTTAATAGTATTGAACACATCACAGACATACACGCACTCACCCCCTACACACATACACACACACAACACACACACTTACGTACATCATCTTGTTTGGGCAAACAACTTTAACCTCTTCGTTGTTGTAAAAATCCTAGGCACATTAATGCTTGATTAAGTCTGTTTAATTTTTTAAGTACCTATTTTTCTATACTACCTAAGTCTCGCTTGTTTTCTCCATTAAATACTACTTCGTAAATTTTGTTCATATTCCCGCGATACAGGGTAGCCCAAGTGCGGGATCCATTGTAATATTGTAAACAGTTCTAGAATTTTTAGAAATAAATTATTTGTATTTGTATTTTAGCTCACCTCAACAACGGCAGGATGCCTCCATGATTCTCGAGTAGAACACGCGCGTTCTGCGCCAACACAGCCACCTCCATGAACACGGGCTGCAGTATCCGGCTGCCATCCTCCTGACCCATGCTGAGAGACGCGTGGATGTGGCATTTCCAAGGCGCTTCCTCCATCTCAGAACACGACACTGGTGTGAGGTCGATTAGTTGGACTATTCGACCGAAACCTAGGTGAGAGTTGTAAGTATTATTCCAACGATTCTGAATAGCGAAAGGATACATTTAATGTTGAGACAGTTACAGATATAAGAGTCTCACAAGCTCACAATGGATGGATCGGTGGATGGAAATACAGGTGAAGCCCAATTAGGTTTGTGTTACCATGGTACTTCCTGATATGCCGACACAGCGAATCCTAGTATGGGGTCAGGACTATGTATGAGTCTGTTGGGCGTTTATTTATAATACTATAATCCTAATACTGGACATTCACGCAGCATCATCTAGCCCCAAAGTAAGCAGAGCTTGTGTTCTGGGAACTACATGACTGATATACTACTTATATTTTTTTTTGTAAGTACATACATAAAATACATTAAAAACACAATATTTATTTATAACCTTTGGGCATGTCGCAGACTACCCCTATATTATAAGCTATACTATACTGGTGTGTATAATACGTATGTTATCATGTCGGTATATTTTGTACAGCATAGTATATTCATAATATGTGCTACACCAATTAAACCTCTTGTAATCTTTCGTAGTTTGTTATATAGTCTGTCTGTTAGACCATCTAACGGTTGTCTGGTAGAGATCGCAAATTAGCGATAGGACCATCCATTTTACAACTTTGACGAAGTTTGTTGTACTTATCTAACCTGATGTCATTTGATATGCACTACCAAATAATACATCAGCTTAGATAAGTAGATAGATAGTATCTACCCTCTAGATCCTCTCGGAACGTATCGTAGATCTGGGGGATATAGTCGTGAACGTGTTTGTTTTGTTGTTAGTACCTTCGTGTATGATGACGGTGTCCTTGACCTTGGCAATGTCTGAGGTGGTGAGCGCGCAGCAATGCCGGCTGGCGTACGCGTCGCGCAGACGCAGCAGTGGCAGCGAGTGGCTCTTCTGGTCGAGCAGGATGGCGCGCAGGCGGGCGCGCAGGATGTCTAGGTTCGGCGCGGGAGACGGACGTCCCAAAGCCAGCTCGAGCCTGCGACCTGCCAACGAGGGTAATACATTATTTATATCACAAGCAACCAACATAAAAAATCAATCTTATACCCTAAGCTTAAGAAAAAATAAGATATTTTTTGAAAAAAAAAACTGTAATACAAATTACAATCATCGGATTCCGTTTCGACAATAAACGGTAAAAGATAAGCAACAATACAAAAGTAATAAGATGCAAAGGCATTCACCGCCGCGGTGTCGCGAGTAAATAACGAATTTATTAAAAGTCGATATGTTTAAAAAACTGACTTGCCAAAGTTGAGATTTAGTTATAATGGATATGGGTACCTGTCCACTGGTGGTCCAGCCTCCGTTTATGCACGCGCGCGATGGCCAGCCGCGCGTCCCACTCCGTACGCAGCACTACGGTGGCCAGCGGACCATCGCTCGCCGCCCACACCGACACGCGGACCACGGTCACATATTGACTGAAGAGTTTCGTTAGCATTTCCTAAAGAAAAATAAAATTATTAAGAGAGTCAAGGGACAACAGAGCAGGGCGTCTCCACAAATTAAACCCTTATTAGTTTACCTATCACGCTAACGCAAATGACTCAACGAAAAACTTGGCAGCAGTCACGCGACATCTCAAAAGCTAATGTCATTTCCATACAATTCAATCTTTCCGCAGACGCGCCAACAGAAAGTGGTTGTTGTCTAAGGGGGCAGGTTTAATCACGAGTCTTTATCGCATTTTTCTTCTTATTTTAATTATATAATAATAATCGAGTTGTTTGAGGGTCGAAGAGACTTTTAAGTTGTTACGGATTGTAGGTCCCAGCTGTAGAAATTCGCAGAGGAATTCCACCTGCGCGCCTGAACCAGCAGCCCGATCTCTCACCTGCAGTACAGCGGGCTCGTACGGCGGCAGGTTGGCGACGGTGAGCTCGGCGGCGCAGTCCTCGCCCTCGCTCTGCTCGCTGAAGCTCGCCGAGGAGTTCCACGGCGAGGCGGCGCGCAGCCGGCTGTCGTCGCCGCTGTTGCTGGACGAACAGCCGGATCTCTCTAAATTCACAGAGCCTGCGGACAACAAAGCGTCTATGATACGTCCGGTCCAGCGTTTCAGCGCGCAAAAGTATGCATACCACACTATGACGAACACTATGCGGTGGGGATGGACATCGAGAAACAAATAAACACTAGTTCCGGTGATTATTTTATACAACAAAAGTGGCAAACCAACATACGGCCCACCTGTTGACAAGCGGTAACAAGCTTGCAACACCAGAGGTATCTCTCGCGCATTGCCGTCCCTAAGACATAACGGGTGAAAGTCTCATGTGCCTATAATTTTGTAATTTACCGGCACCCATACCCTTGACACCGAAACACAGCAATGCGAGCATTACTGCTTGGCGGCATAAATTGGTATGGTGGTTGTACTTCCCCAGACGAGTTCTTTCTCAAGGACCTACTACTTTCCTACTACTCTGAGGAAGGGGAATCCATACCACTCAATATCGGTGTCAGCTCAGTTTCTGCCAGCTATTATTGGTATGTAGATTGTCGTTCTAGCTAGCTGGCCTGGAGGGCTCCGGCGTAGAGTAGGATGACAATGACTCACCATGAGTGCCCCTGATCTTCCTAGGCTTGGGCGCGGGCGGCGGACAGAAGTCTAGCGGCGGCGGCGTGCACGCCGGCAGCTGCTGGAGCGCGAGCGCCCAGGCCTGCGCCGAACCCGCGATACTCTGCACCGGAGCCGGCTCAAACACTTCGTGGACCTATAGCAGACACACTAAATTACACGAATGAACCATTGACTCTGTAGTGGCTGGGAAACATAATTAAAAGTTTAAAAATACAACCAATTTCCACCGGCGTCGGGTTCCCTTGTACACAAACTAAATTTAATTTTATCTATCGCCCTCTTTTACTTGCGTTACAAAATAAGAGAAGAAATATAGTGGTGTTATTTTGGTCAGATTTAAGTTTACCGTACAAGTTTAGTCGTGAATTCAAAATATGCTGACTATAAACACGAAGAAGAACGACACGTGATTAATTTGACAAGTGTCTTGAGTGCACTATCAGAAAAAAAGAGCGACGGTTTAAATTAAGTTAAGATGGTGTTCTAGAGAATCAGCGCCACTGTTTGTCGCTTTTACTGTTGTTTCGTAGCTAATTAAGTAGCTCATAATCATGAGCACCGCCCGCGACAGCGTCCGATGGTAGACCGGTAACTGTGTGCAGCAGCAAATAGTTATATAAACATTATATATCTTGTTACTTAGTAACAAGATATATAATGTTTATAATTTTTATATAACACATAGCGTACCCACGTAGCGTAGCACTCATAGTTCCTGATACCTACGACACATGGCATTCTAGTGTGGGGCAGGAATATGTATGTATATGTTGGCTGTTTATTTGTGTTGGTACAGAACCCTTTGTGCGCGAGTCCAACTTAAACTTGAACAGTTTTATTTAAAAATGATTTGTATTGATCCTGCTGGGGAAGAAAGGGTCTGGAATAGCGACCACAATCTGGACGACCCATCTGATAGACCGATGAGCTCTTAACATAGATCTGGGATCCCAGCAGTCTAAGGTTTAAAGATTGCGGAATGTCGGTGGATGGAGGTGACCCAAGATTGTTTGTGCAGATGTAGTGCTAGGAGAACTTAACGCTTAAGTTTTCTCTACCAGTCATACTGGGCAAAAGGTGTGGCGTGTCAATTAAAATCAATCATATTTACATAGGTAATTGACGACCTCTGTTGCGTAGTGGGTAAAGGCCGAAATTATGTATTCTTAAGAGGCCAATACCCAACAGTCTGTTGATCATCTGTCTAACCTGATGCGCCGGCTGCAGGAAGTTTGGACGCGGAGGGACGGAGGGCGGCGCGGTACTATACCCCTCATCACTGGAGTAGGTCGGCTGGAGGCCTCTCGCATAGCGAGTGCTTATTTTACGCCCAAATACGTCTTCACCATCCATGCGCTTCATAGCCCTGGAATAAAGATCCGTGTGAATGAAAGGAACAACACTAGTTTTTGCTTCAAGTTTTATCTGCGATCAG
The DNA here is from genome assembly GCA_961405105.1 of Perizoma affinitatum. Lineage (NCBI taxonomy): Eukaryota > Metazoa > Arthropoda > Insecta > Lepidoptera > Geometridae > Perizoma > Perizoma affinitatum. The sequence continues at coordinate 7,806,571 of OY560199.1, forward strand.
TCATCGCAGCTGAACTATGAGCAAATTTTTTGTGGTGTCGGGCAGAGTTCACTCCTGTATTCTTTCTCCAATAGGGACTGAAACAATACGTTTCAGTCACTTTAGTTGATGATATCTTTCCTTTTAAGTCGCCTCCCTCAAGATAACACAAGTTGGAATCTAAATTATAGTTTCGGAACTGACGATCCCCACTCAATGGACCATTGTGGACCACTCAATGACATCGCAAAGGTGGTTAGAGACAGTTTTGGGAGACCTATGTCCAACAGTAGACTTCTACAGGCTGTTCATGACTGACAATCAACCTGAGAGGGTTTCAGTTGATGGATAGGAGTGTCACAAGGAGTTTTCAAAAATCAACACCAAGATGGTGTAGCGGGAAGAAAGTTTGTAAAGAAAAACCTTCACACGGACTATATGTCATATTTATGTGTTTTATTTGTATAGTAGGGTTTTATACCACACGGACTATATGTCATATTTATGTGTTTTATTTGTATAGTAGGGTTTTACAAAGCCTTGTGAGAAGTGCCGGGTGCATGGCAGCTGTACTGTAGGGCATCTATTCGGATCCTAGTACATGGCGCGAGTTTTTTTTCCGATAAATAAATCGTGCGGATTGTCATGCTTAAACACACGAAAACAAACGAGACAAAAACGACTCAACTACTATTCCTGCAAATTTGCCTGCAAGGGCATTCTACAAATAAATCACTTTTCTTAATCCAGGGTTAGTATTAGTGTTAATTTACAACTTTTTTTTTAATAATTCTCCTTCGTTGAATTAGGTGTAACCAAGGTTGCTAACCTACGTTCCATTAATTGGCACTAAAGAAAAAGTGAAAACAAAATTTTCTCTGAAACCGCATAATCATTCTGTGGTAAAGCTGTTCTGCATCAGTCAAGACGGTGGCAGAGCGAAACGATGACGCTTAAAGTAAGCGTATCAAATTCGTTACAAGGTGAGGGCAAACAATAAAAAAAAGATTAACAAATTAAAGTGAAACTGTAGCTTTTTCTGGTGCAGTCAGCGACAAAATTATATTAAAAGTTTAGATTTTCATATCTTAAGTATTTCTGAAACCAGACGTACCAACCAAAGTATTGGGCTATAATTTGAAGATCCGCCTTGGTCATTAACTAACTATTTGCAATTTAAAGTTATTTTTTTCATGTTTAACCCGAAGATAATAAGCATCTAAAAACTCAAATAGTCTGTTTTGTCGCTGACTGTACCAGAAAGTAACACGATTGTCCCATACCCATCCCCCCAAGCACAAACGATGCGCGTAAATTTAAGGCGTTACGACAGCAAATCTACAAATATTAGATAAAGTTATTTTTACAACATTTCAAAACCCCCGAGGTGTTTTCCAACATGTATTCCAGCGCCCCCTAGTGACTTGTGGCGATACAAGCTATCCAACGATTTCAAAAAATAGCATTTCAATCAGATAATAATTTTGGAGATAAATTGAAACAGAACAACCCAAAAATAACTTCTTACAGTTCATAAACAGCGCATAAACAGGCTGCCGTCGTCTCGGTTAAAAATATCTCAAGCCTTAGTTCTTGGGCTTGCAACCTGTCACGTGGAATGCTCCCAATTACAAAACGCGGGCATGTACCAAATGTAATGATTGGACGTGCCTCTGACTACCCCCTACTTGGTATCCTCAAAGATCTACTCACTGAGTATGTATCTGAGGATGCCCACCATGGGAAGACAGTCGTGAGTGTGATTGTGCTTAGTTAAAATCTGAAATTTTACACGCATGTTTTGTGCTTGCCCCTAACACGAGTATTGTATTCAAATACTACATTGTAGTGTCCATAGCGTAATAAAAACCGATGGATCGTTTACAATACCAGTCTAAACATCGCATCTAATAGATAGGTATCACTTGGTAACGCTCAACATATCAATAAAGTGTAATACTGCCACGCTAACCATAATCAAGAAGTCAAGTATAATATTTTTTTAGCATAAATATCTACTTTACTATTTCCGTGTCACGACCGTCGAGCGTGGTCGTGGACGGTGCTCATGAGGAAGGACCTCTAAACGGGAAACGTCAGCAGTAGAATAGTAAAGTACGTATACAAGTAAGTAATAATATCCTAAAATTATACCAAACCACGATATTCTCAAGTATTATACTTAAATAAGGAGAGTTGAACAATTTTAACCGAAAAATTCAAATATCAAAATGTTAACCGACGCGAATCCCGTTACCGAATACGTACGCAAACTCAAAGTAGGTATTAGGATAGACCTCTCTTTTTATTTACTGGACTAGTTCGCTACGATCGCAACTTTCTTTTTTATAACATTCGTGCGAAAGTTTAATGATGAATTGCATACATTTTACGATAAGATTGTGTTGGAGCGAAGAATCTGTGCAATTCTTTCTACCTACAAAAAACAGAATGAATCAGCTGATTTTTATTGGGATGTTGTGGTAAGCCAGACTAAATAACCGATCAGCTGATCATGTTCCGAACAGCTGATTGATGTTTCGATTTTCCACGAGTACAAAATGTAACTCATACTTTTTAGATTACAGTAAATCTTATTTAGATTGCCGTGGTAATAAACTCTAACTATGCTGAATAAGCATGATAAGGTTAGCGCGCAGTTGTGATGACCCAATTTATCGTAATCTTTCGACGAAATAGAACTTTGAATAACTCGATCTTTATATAAACAGCCAAAGTTATCGAATGTTTCAAATTTGACACAAAACAAAATCGAAATCAAAGTATAGAACACTGTAAAATTGTTAAAAAATAAAATAAAATATTACCTGGATAGTAACATTTTGATCAAGTTATCACTCCTAAAACCATGAATTATTTGAAGAATTTCAGTATATTGTAAAAAAACCGTTACTTTTTCAAAAAATGAAAATCACTGTGTTCTTGCTTGTGCCTGGGTGTGCAATGACCGTTTGAACTTGGAACTGAGCTAATCTCGACCACAATTTAAATGATGAGGGTAGTTTAACATTTTGTTGAAAACGAAACCATTCAGTTCAATGAACTATTCCCGGGTCAGTAATATACTACCCTCATTTCGGTCGATTTCGTTCCGAATGCGTTCATGATTATAATATTTAGTTGAAAAACATTGAAAACAAAATACATTAAAATTGTAGCGATAACTTTTTTTTTTGCATACAAATAATAAAAAAAATATTTACTGAAAACCGTAAGTGTTTACATGATCTTCATATCTTTAGTGCTCCAAACTGCTAAAGTTATTTTTTTTACGCCGTTAAGAATAACCAGCAAAGCAAAGCTAAAAAAAAAGTCTAGCCATTCATAGATTCTTACCTAGCAGCATGGTCCGGCGTCGGAAACCGTAGCGTCGCCTTATTGGCTACGATTTGAAGCACCTTCCCTCCGCAGTTATCGGCTAGTCTTTTCAGTCGTATCTTGATTCTTTCTGTAGGCTGATTGTAAGGTAGATTGATCACTTCCATCTCACATATTGGATCCTCTTCGTCGTCATTTGACTGGCTTAACGACTGTTGAAAACATATATGTATATCAAAGCTACCGACTTAGTCACCTGTTCATAAATTTCTAAATTATTCCACATTAAATGTGGAATACGGGGATTAGGTTCAAAGAACCCAGTGGAGTAAACTATAAATGTTGAATTGCTATGTTGTTTACAAAAACAGTTGTGATCTAGTGAGTTTTAAAAATATACAGACAAGACACTTTAAATTCAGCAAAAATACATACAGAAATCACAACAAGGGACAAAATTCAACGGATGCAAATTCAGTGGTGTTTTCAAATTCAAAACTGTTTATGTTTGCACAGGTGGTGTGTAAAACAATATTATGCATGTGGTAGCCAAGTATCAGTAGTCGCATATCGTATGTACGCAATCTGATCTTACGTACTTATAACAAGACAATCGCTCATGGTTTTTTTTGTTTACCAATGCAATATCGATCTATAGCAAAATGTATGACGATGACGCACGCCTTGGTGAATTGTAAGTATTTGTTGAGACCAAAAATCGGCCTTTGATGATTTTGTCTGCGCCCGTACTTAGTACATAATCCTCAAGGGAATTTCGGGACACCGGCGAGACCTTGTGTATATGTAGGTATAGCTGTTCCTGGACTGTACCTTGGGATTCCTTGGCAGTGAGGCCATCAGTTGATGATAATAGTAATGCGAAGATGCACACGCGATTAAGGCAGGTGATGTGTTCTGTTTATGCACCAAGATTACTTCCATATTTTTCCTAGTGAATAAAACAAGTTTTAGAACATAAAATAAAAGTATTGTACAAAAAATTTGCTAAGTGTATGCGGTCCTTTCTTTCTCGCACTTTTCAAATAGGATAGAAAGGGCTACAAATGGCGAAGTTTTTGAATAAAGCCGTGAGAAACTTTTACAAAAAACATAGATCCAATATATCGCAATCGTTTATCAAAGCACTGCAAGGGAAGACCTATTCCAGCATTGGTCTTCTATATTCTATAGGTAGATGATGAGAATGATGTGTCATAGGATCAGGATCTACGAGTACCATAATACCACAACACCAAGAAAACATATTTATTACTCCACAGTAAGAATCGAACCACCGAGGTCGTCAGACGGATATAGCTGGGCAGTGTCATAATATCACAAAATAATGAATGAATACCTATGTCTGAAATCACTGAGATCAGCGGCAAAGTTAATATCCCCTGAGATCAGTAGTAAGGCGGCCGGGGCAGTGTGCAGTTCACCGAACCGCCTCATGCATTGTCTCAATTTCTCGTCAGCTGCATTCTTTTGAGTCCCACAAACGTGTATCAGGCTTATCTGTCAATTAATAATGATTGAATAAAAACAAAATATTTATGTTTGCTACCTCTATAACAGTCATCATAGGAATGCCCTTCTACTAGAGTGGAGATTCGAGATCTATTTTAAGAGTTGGGCGAGTCAGTGTCAATTAGAAGAGACAATTCACAATACACCCTATTTGATCACAACCGAACGATAAACGATAAAATTTGGGTCAGTGCATTCTCGAATTATAATTCCAATGGTTGAATATCAGGAAGGTTGTTATTGGTTCTTTTTCGGGTACCTTGCGTCAGATTAGTGACCAATGGAATATTGTGATTGCAATCATTGTCTTCAATCTAACCTACGGACTCAGTATGGACTTTTATTGGAGAAACTTGAAAGTCAATGTGAATTTACAACAATATTTTGAACGGTCATTATCTCAACGTTCAGGGCTACTGTGGTATTGCAAAACAAAACAAACAAACACGCTCACGACTGTATTGATTATGGACATCTGCGGATACATACTCTGTGCGTAGATCTTTGAGAAGACCAAGAAGGGGTAGTCAGAAGCACGTTATATTTGTTACATGCCCGCGTTTTGCAAGTATTTAGCATTTTACGTGACAGGTTGCAAGACCATCGCCAATTAGAGCACAACCCGATGGCACATGCCTCGAATTTTTAGTTGTAGGGCCGGTTTCCTTCACCGTTTTGATCACGCACATAAACTTTTCGAGTGGTTTTCCACTCTATTAGTGAACGACCGGGTTCATACTCATGAATGACCTCCGGATCGGAAGTCGGGGGCCCACTAGGTCAACACGTCTCTTAGAATTTAACATTAATAGCCCTGCAGGAGGCTAAGATATGGGGGCCATGAAAGGATACTGTGGTCAGTACTGGGTAGGGTCAGCAGAATACCAGCGCTAAGTAGGTAGCTATCTACCTAACATAATGATGGGCAGATACCTTTTTGGTGCGACATTGCGCCTAGGTAGATGGATTAGCAATAGTGTGTGGGACATTTCTGTTTTACTTATAAGTATATTTTAATAAATAGTTGTTATTTTTGTTTCTTAACTGTCCCACCATCATATACTTGCATATTTATTTTATGTGGTGTATTTTTATTTTATTGAGTAATGATAGCTTCATTATCAGTTATTACAATGTAAAATGTGATTACACACTCACAGAGGTAGATAAATAATGTTGTTTATTTAGGTACAATATTGAACTGATATGAATAATAAATACAAAATATTTACACTTTTTACAAGACAAAAGTTTCAAGATTTACAAGTGAAAAATGAAAACAGCTTGTCAATGCATAATTCAGAAGTTTCGGAAAACCTTAGGTAGTTGTAACTTCGTTCATACATTGTCTCCTATTCTTTTTTGGTTGAACTTGGTGTCCTAAATGGCATTGTGATCTATGGTGATGGTGAACTTTCGGGTTATATCTTGATGTTTCTGTTTCACAATTTAAAAGTATTAATAGCATTGCATGAATGCACTATGCAAATGTAAAAATCCATTGATGGGTTCGCGAATCCGCGAATCCATTGATTTTGGTTCGAATTTCACAATCGGCCAGCTTCAAGCCATACCTAGATTGCAATTGGCTTAATGTTTTTTACCCTTAAAACTTTCAACTCCTCCGAAAACCCTTAAATTAGCAAAAACTAAGTATAACAACCACACTATCCACTTACTTGAGCATCATTTAATTCCTGAAGTCTATAAGCAACCTCCTTCCTCACATCACACACAACCACAAAATCAGCCTCCCTGCGTCCAGGTAAGAATTTGGCACGGATAGCTGCTACTACATCTATGGCGGAACAACCTCGAGGCACCTACAAAATATACAAATCAACATCAACAACAACAGCCTGTAGAAGTCCACTGCAGAAAAAAAGAACTTAAATAAAGATATCCCAACTGCTTTTGTAAAATTTTCTGTGAACAATAAATAAACTTTTTTGAAAAAGTTATTGAAATCCACTGCTGGACATAGGACACTCCCAAGAGTTACTAACAGGCCTAAATTATCCAACAGCTCTGTTTTATATTCTTCACTCATCTCTGGGCATATGAATTCTATTGCAACACTGTTTTCAAGTTATTATTTAATGACTGTTGAGTATGACAAAAAATAAAAGACAGTGTACCTACCTACCTACTGAATCATCATTAACCGCAAGAGGCCTGTGGAAGGCAACTGTTGAAAATAGACCTCCCACAAAGAGTGCCATGATGAATGATGAGGTCATAAGCCACAACCATCCACGGAATTTCTCCTACCATCAGTTAAAAGAACACTGTATTATCTGGTCCTTGGTCACCATTCCAACTAATTTAATTACTTATTTCTAAAGATTCTTTCAGGTAAACTTACCTGACAATTCTCGATGTCCCAAAATATACCAATAGGCACACTGTTGGACTTTGTCTTGTGGTGTCGGAATCGAGATCTGACTCTCGGCCGCTCAAGCATAACTCCTTCATCATTAATGCTACCACTCACTTCGTCTGACGATTCATCTTCAATATCTTTAAAATGATAATAAAACTTTTGATTCATATTTATTTACATTTTATAAACCCATAATTAATTGCACCAATCTCTGGTTGTGTGTGACATTAAAACTAATCAAAAAGCCATTAACTTGCTTGACAATTGATCATGCCATTTCACATTGTATCATTTATTGCAGCCCCCTATTGAATGTGGCAATATAATCTACCAAAAAAACTATATTAGTTTTTTTTTATAAAACTATAGGTAACTAGCAGTGTGAAACATTGTGTAACTCCTGTCATGAAATTGTACTATAATTGTGAGTTTAGAAATTACTAAGTTATTGAAAGCTCATCTCACAATAATAAGTAAGGGAGATAAATGAATCCATCCAGGCTAAGTACTAACTAATTGCTTTACTGCTTTAGTGTGCATTATGAATTCATTGTTATCAGTTGCAGTGATAAGACCACCTATTGTGTATATATTTTGTTATTTTAATTAAGTTTTTTTTTGTTGCACTTTAAAATGAACACAATAAAGAGTTATGGATCTATCTATCTGTGTACCAAATTATATCTACGAAATTGTTGCAACATGTAACAACAGGTACATAATCATCATAACCTCTAGTCCAAGATCATTGTGAATACCTATGTACTAGCTAGTAGGTAATTATTTATTATGTTCCAGTCAAAAAATCTGCCAAAAACAAATAAAGAGAAAATGCTAGAAACTTTTAGTTAATTATTAGACTGCTGCAACAGATGATGTGTCTAACATTCCCTTTAAAAATAAACAATATAGCTTCCGCATGTTAAATACAGTAAATCAGGTCATTCTACGTGTGAGAGCAAATGAGCATGAAGTTGTGTGATTTGATAACAGAATGCAAATAATTACCAGTGATCCACATCCGAGGAGGAAGTGGTATTTTCAATGCAGGGCTCGAAGCGGTAGGCGCAAGACCTTGAGCTGAATGACTTCTCGATTGACCTCTGCGGCGAATCATGTCTATGTCGTCAAAACCCCTCGACAAGCTCATTTGTTTACCGTACCGAGCTAATTTACAAAAAAAAGAAAGTAGTCCAACATATGTTGGAGAAAAAACAACAAAGGAAATGGAGCTAGCAGTGCTGGGTACCACTGCGCGTCACAGCAACCAAAACGTAAAACTAAGCTTAGCTATATAAAAAAACTGAAATCTCATGAGATTAGCGTCAAAGTAATACAATTTATATTACAAAATGTAAAAATAACTCGAACGACCAAACTACGCCATATTTGCACTTGCACATCTCCACAGATAAATAATTATATCTACTCTATGTACTTAGCTCGTTAGCATTTCACCACAGACTACAGACAGTTATGTCTATGGTCAATGTTAGAGACCATTCAACTCCTTTATTTTTTTTTCAATATTTTTACACTACATTTATTTCACGCTTTTCCCTCACTCTTTTTTTACTCAATTTATTTTGTCATGCAAGCATGCTGTATGACAAAATCACACACACACAGTCAAAATCCATTTACATGTGTCATCAAAATCACTCCGCCGCTGCGCTCCTTCGAAGTAAATACTCCCAATGGTTAAACGTAGTGGTAACAGACCATAAACATCTTCTATGCCAACGGCCGCCATGTGGTAGCATGTAACATCCCTAGTAAGTCTGATGGATTTTCTTAGTACGCAAGAAGTCTTGTTTAAAAAACAAAAATCCGGAAACACATAAATAATTATTTATGCCATAGATGTAATTAAAATTTTTATGTTTCTAAGAACAAAGGCAAACCACCAATTTCTTCCCTATAAAGTGTAATCCTTTCTTAGCACATGCTTACGTTATAAAATACAGCTACCTATGTTCCAAATTTCAGCTTTCTAGACTTAATTTTGGCTGTGCGTTGCTAGATCAGTCAGTCAGCATAAACGATTCTATAAGTATAGACTGCTACTATGGTAAGTCTGTGGTCGTTTGACTAGTATGCCATGCGTTAGCATCCTAGTAGTTTGTCTGTGGGTATGTCAAAATATTTTTTAACCTGTGGCTGTAGTATGTCGACGTGAGTTTGCAAAATAGAGAACAACAGTTTATTTTCTAGATTTGTTTGATTCGGATTGTTCCTCTAATTTAATGTAAGTTTTTATTTAATAGGTTTTTTTACAAGAATTTAAATAAACCCCATAACTTACCCCTACCTATTTTTTCTCAACTCTTAGCAAAATGACGACGAACGGTGATATCGGTTCCCTGGATGCCAGTGGCAAAATCATTAAAATGGAAGTAAGTACCAGATATGTATCTTCATTTGCCGTCCTTAAATCTAACATAGGTTATTATTTACATGAACTCATTGTCTGAAATAAGAAACAGTGCTTGTAAGTAATTTTTTTAGTTCAATGTTTTTGACGCTCTAGAATCACCATTGCAATGAGATTCTGAGAATTTTAATACCAGAGCTAAATTACATTTCAAAATCACACAATGTTTTTTACTACTTTTTATTATAGACTTTGTTATTCGTGTTTCATGTTTCATGAGTATGTCTTTCAGTTCAGTGTGCCTCTTGGCAAAAGCCTCCTTTCTACCTACCTACCAAGCACTCATGTTGTGTTGATCTGAGTACACTGTACCCTAAACTTTTGCATTTCCAATCCTACTGACCAAAACTTCTGATATTTGTTTATAATTTTAGGTGGATTACAGTACCACATGTGATGAGAAGATCCCAGTATGGAAGTCATGGGCATCAGAGGGAAAGATTCAAGAAGCTATTGACCAGCTGCTGGCACTCGAGAAACAAACTAGAACTGTGTGTATTGTTCATGTTCAAAAGATACATCCCTGATTCTAATTCTTCTATTGTGCATTGTCTGTCCCCCTTCTAAGCTGACCCCAACTTACCCAACTCCTTGCAATAACAGACAGCAATGTTCCAGTATCCCCTGCCCCCATAAGAGTTGTTGATGAAGGAGAGCATGACTTAATGAGCTCTTCCAGTTCAGTCTTCAACCTGACTTCACTCATGTTAGTGCAATATGCTCCACTGTTTCTTCATCCTAAAGGCAACCTCAACAGAGCCCATGGTCTGTGGCCCCTGTCTTCAAGAGAAGGTGATTCAGTAGTATCCTGTGATGATAATACATCCCTGTGACAGATAAAAATATGGTGTTGGCTTAGTAATAGGGTGCAGTACAGAAACATAAAAACCAGGAATTTATACTCAGGCTCACCTATTTCATGCTTTTTGAGAAAGCATGAAATAGGAATAATTCTGAATACAGAACCCTCAAGGAATTTAAACTTAGGCCCAACTTTGGGTACATTACTCTCTTAATAGGTTTGTCTTTTTTTGCTTTGAAAAATGATTGTTTACTCAACAAATTTTGTTTTCAGGGTGCTGATATGGTCTCAACTTCTAGAATTTTAGTAGCCATTGTGCAGATATGCTATGAAGCTAAGAACTGGTCTGGTTTGAATGATCACATTGTACTGCTGTCCAAGAGAAGGTTAGCTAAAAAAACATTACTAGTGGAATGACCTGTTTGTAACCATTTATCTCGAAGTGGCTTTTCACATTAATGGGAATGGAAATTACACAAAAGGGCTTTTAAAATTTTGAAAAATGTATGTTTTACTTTACTTTCAGATCACAGCTCAAACAAGCAGTGGTAAAAATGGTCCAAGAATGTTACACCTATGTAGACAAAACACCTGACAAGGAAACAAAGATTAAACTTATTGAGACACTGAGGACAATCACTGAAGGAAAAATCTATGTTGAGGTGGAAAGGGCTCGATTGACACATATCTTGGCTAAGATGAGGGAGGAGGAAAATAATGTGGCAGAAGCTGCAAAGATTATTCAAGAGTTACAAGTTGAGACTTATGGTTCCATGGATAAGCGAGAGAAAGTTGAGATGATCTTGGAACAAATGAGGCTCTGTCTTGCAATCAAGGATTATGTTCGTACTCAAATCATATCGAAAAAGATTAATACCAAGTTCTTTGAGGAAGAAAATACTAAGGTATGATTTTACTATTCACCAACTATTATATCTAGTAAAAAAACGATATTGGATAAAAACATGAATTTTTTAGCCCATTCTGTTTGACGTTATTAGAAGGTTGTAGTTGATTCTATTAGTTTTATGATTAATTACGTAATAATAACTCAAAACTCATTGATTAAAACACCATCTCCTGCCCTGCGGCCATAAAATTCTCGCGAATCTTTAGAAGATTTCAAATGTTGATAGTCCAGAACTATTGTTAAATAAACCTTGCCATTCCATTTCAGGAGCTTAAAGAGAAGTTCTACCGTCTTATGATAGCTGTTGATCAGCACAATAGCGCCTACCTCTCTGTCTGCCGTCACTTCAGAGCTCTCGGCCAAGACGCGGGCACAGACGCCCTCGTGGGCAGCGTAGTGTTTCTGATACTGGCGCCGTATGAAAATGAACAGTCTGACCTCACTCATAGAGTGAATGAGGACAAGGATTTGGACAAACTCCCAGAATACAAGTGAGTAGGATTTTCTTGAATACATAATAATCAGAGTAATCCCATACATAATTCATAATAATTGCGAAAATAATCAGAGTGTGTCATGAGTGTGGTCATAGCTACCACAACAACCATAAGTCAGTAAGTTTTTTTCAGTTTCCTCACCTTAAATGTCCCTATATCAAGTGTGCCTGACTCAGAGTCATTACATTTTCAAAAAGTCATGCGTAAACATTCTTCAGTCGACAAGTACGTAAATGAACTTCACCACTGGAAAAAAATATGCGCGTGTAATTAAATGTATTAACACATGTTGGGACAACAATTCCAAGACACAGGCTGTTGGTTGCTATGTCCAGTTCGTTTAGTTGCATTATGATTGTGATGAGATCACATTGCGGATCATTTGATCGGCTTTAAAGTACAAGTGCTTCACAGGAAGTTGCTGGGACTCTTCATCAATCCGGAGATCATCAGATGGAACATTCTCTGCTCGACTTACGAAAAGATGCTACGTGCCACTCCGTATTTCAAACCCTCCGAAGAAAAGGGTGTTGAACGTTGGAATGACTTGAAGAACAGGGTTGTGGAACATGTATGTCCTTTATTACTAGACGATAGAGCGATATTTATTTTAATATGTATGTGTGTTTCATGTGCACACACACACATACATATTAAATATTAATATTAAATATTTCATTATTGTGTTAGGTATTTTGTTAACACATACTCAAAACGGTGAAGGAAAACATTGTGAGGAAACCGGCATGCCCTACCATTTGCGATGAACCAAAAATTCGAAGGCATGGGACATCTGTTAGTGTTCCAATAAGCGGCGATGAGCTTTCAATTGGTTACGTAGAATGCTAACTACTTGCTAAACGGCGCCAATGAAATACTTACATTTGGCAAAACATCTACTCAAGCATCCATTTTAGGATGCTTATCATGGGGAATACAGTCATGAGCGTGTTTGTTGGTTTTGTACATAGATTACTCGCATGCGAGCTGCCCGCAATATGACAGCGATAACTAAAATATTATGATGTTGATTTGTGTGATTCGCTTTATATAAGGAAGAGAATGCTCTTGAAATGAGCATTGATTAAATTTGTTATGTAGTTTTTTTAACTAGCTTCAACAAGGTGAATTATTTATAGTTATTATAATTCACTTATTGTTTATAGTTAGCATTTGGTTGCGAACGGTGGTCATGAGGAAGGACCTCTTATTGTCAACGAAACATAGATAGATAGAAAATGCTTTATTGCACAAGATAAAATAAGTACATAGGCGAACTTAATTTTATAGTACCTGGTATAGTAGTATTAAACCTAAAATAATACCAAACCACAATTAAGCATGTAAATGTTTTAAAATCAGCAGCTATGTTTTAAAAAATATCTCTTGTTATAAATATCTTCGTATTTGTTCCAGAATATCCGAATAATGTCGATATACTACACCCGGATCACAGTGAAGCGCATGAGCGAGCTGCTGGGGCTCAGCGAGACGGAGACGGAGGACGCGCTGAGCGCGCTCGTCGTCAGCAGCGTGGTGCGCGCCAAGATCGACCGCCCGGCTGGAGTTGTGCACTTCAGGTACCTGAACAGTACTTGGTAATCAAGTTAAGGCGGGTCGGGCCGGAAACTGTGAACTTAAGCACTTTGGGGTCTAGACAAATAATTCACGCTTACTTTTCTTTTCACGCTAACGCGTATTTGTCAAGGTAAAACTTAACAGCTGTCGTGTGGCATTTCCACAGCTAATGTAATTTTACATACAATTCAATCTTTCCGCAGGCGTTAACGCCAACAGGAAGTGGTATTTATCTAGACACCCAGGTGTGACGTAATAAAACAAAGGCGCCTATTCCATATTCTTGATATAGCAGAAGTTTAACACTGGCATGGTATCCTCAAAAAAATACCGAAAAATACCCCTTGTAAAAATTTGACGTAGGTATCAAATTACGTTATCATTCAGTTTTTTGAATAGAGTTCTATATTTAAAGAGATCGAATGAAAACCCTCAAAAACGAGAGATTTTATGAAAAAGCTGATTTGAATCTTATTTTCAATGCCCCCAAGAGCTAACTATCTGGATTCAAAAATGCAAGGCCTCCCCAAAGAGTGCCACGGCGAAAGTTCTCGGGGCACCTCTGTCCAACGTTGTTTTTTTATAAATAAATAATGCTGGTTGTTTTTCACACAGCATAATCTAGCCCCAACTAAGCAGTTTGTGTTATGACTTATATACTTTTTTTTTGTAATTGCATACATATTATACATAGAAAACACACTTTGTGTCACTTCAAATCGCTAAAAACTTTTTTGAGGATGATATAAGTATGGTCTCGGTGCTCAGAACACATATTTAAGTTAGCGTCATTCGATTCATGGCGGAATTGGTCAACGTATTGCCGATTACAGGCCCAGATTTTTGGGATACTTTACAGATTTTTGGGTGTACATAGTTTTCACTTTAAAATTAAACAGTGGAATTTTTGGGACATAAATTTATTTAAAAAATAATCTTTGTTACAGTTTGAATATGGACGCGTCAGACCGCCTCAACGAATGGTCACAGAACCTGAACTCGCTGATGCAGCTAGTGAATCGGACCACCCATCTCATAAATAAAGAGGAATGCGTTCACAAACACTTGTTAGCAAAGGTGGAAGCATAGAACCACACGAATTAAAAATAATTATATTGTAATGCCCCGAAATTCAGCCGGCTATTGGACAAATACTAAAATGCCACTTAAGATAGATAGAGTTGTAAAAAGACAGCGCTACTTGCAATGTATAAAGCGTTTAACTTTCGCTATTTAACGTTAAGAGACTTTACAATCATCACCCAACAAAAGTTATGCGCTTCGGAAATCTTCGGAAGTGTTCAAGTATACTTCCAATTTGTACACCTTGGAACCTTGAACCGCACCTTCGGCGATAGCACGTGCTATTCGAGTAAAATTAAGAAGTGCATAGAGTTTTAAAGCCCCCAGTTTCCCATTTCCGAAGACGAAGGTTTTCGAAGCGTAAATATATTGTTGTAGTAGGTACTGTATGTATTTGTCCTATTTGTAGGGAACCTAACACAAACGTAAATTAATGAATTTTCCTCTAACAAAGCTGGATTTGAAAATAAATATTTCCATAAGTTTATCATATCAGTTTTTTTAAAACCTTGAATCCTACGTCGATTAAAATCATAAATACTTCCAGATTAAAATAAAATAACACATGCAGTTTGGAAATTGCACGTGATCTAGATTTAGTTTGTTTAGTGCCAGTCGAAATATCGACTTTAATAACAAAGTCGCAAAGTTTAATAGAGAGGATATTGTATGCGCATTGTTACACGTGATGTAGATTTCCAAATTCATATCATTACAATATGGAGTCTGATAGTATGGTCATAACGGATTAGGTACGATATTTTAAAACCAATACAGGGTGTAATAAGACAGCTCCCAAACACTCAAGGTACATATTGTGTAGCTATATAAAATAGCATTTAAATATATGAAATATTTTTAATGTATTTTTTGCAATTTTAAATAAGAAAGTTTAAACAAATTAGTTAGAAATAGCAAAAAATAACATGTGTTTTTAGCCTCTACATTTTAGTATAATGGTCTGAATGCAGTTTCAGTTTACGAGAGTAGTCTTATTACACCCTGTATTAAAGTACCTGATACCTGTAATAATGGCAGACTGTAGATATAAATGAGATTGATAAGATATCTTTATTACAGGTGTATAATCGTAGAACTATTATTTGATCAATTGATGTGTGGCTTATCAGTCATCGAATATTCAGGGAAACAAAATGTTAACCCTTATAATTTCTATTTTAATTCCACTTTGTTTAGTGCTAGTGTTTAGATTAATAAATACGCCACATAAACCGCCGATTTTTGGTATTTATCAGCAGAAGAATAAGTATTATTGGTTCAAATATGTGTTCATGTTGGTGGTGCTAACGCTGAGAAAGGTAAGCATAACTTTCATTTAGTTTTCGCTCTGTCGATGTCAGTTAGAGTCCCGGAGTGACTATCGGCCTTGAACAAAGTTCAACAGAATTTTAAATAATTTTATCAGTTGCCTGGCACCAGCAATTTAGAGAAATGTGACATTGTATGAAATCACTGGAATATCCTCACACCCAATCACAATTAATGCCCTTTTCAAGATCTCGATTCCTTGAAATAACGTACTGAACTACATGCGCCTGGCTTCGCGGCTTAACTTTGAATAAAATAACGCATGCAAATTGATGCGACCGGCCGCCGACCGCGTTAACCTAGTGGCTGATACACCGGAGGTCATGGGTTCGAACCCAATGGTGCAAAAACGGATATTTCGCTCGAAAAAATTATAGGTGGTATACGTGCTCAAAACGGTGAACATGGGAAGTACAGTCGTGAGCGAGCTTGTATGTATTGTAGCAAGACGCCTGGCTGCGGGCTGTCGGCACTTGAATTTTTTGAACGAATTTTAAACGATTTTTTAGTGGCGTACTAAAGCTAAAAGGTCGTACGCTGTGGAAGTTGGAAAGAGTCACGATGGTACCATACAAATTCACGAAGAAGACAGTTTGTTGGAAAAGAAGTACTACTTTGGAGACTATGATAATGTGAGTTCATATTTCAGTATAGATTTTCCTTGTTAGGATTTTCTTGGTTGTAGGATTAACTGGAGCTATTTTTAGTTACTAGCAAGAGTTTTTTTGTCCCCGTAACTGCCTATCTTAAACATAGAGGAACTAATCACTGTTATTTATAAATTTCATAAAAATAGCGAGTCTTCTCAAGTTTTTTTTACAGAGGAACAAAGTAACTATTTACAAGTCAATAGTATACATTGTTTCTTTGTGGTTACATGTGGTTTGTGATTAACACCATTCGTAGAGCGCGTAAGCTGCAATGCAAGTTTTATTACATTTCTCTATGAACTCAGGACGAACGACATGTCTGTTATCTTTGTTTGAAATACAATCTCATTGAAACCCTCCTTCTATTTCCTCTAGGGTTATGACACAGAAACTCGTGAAGTCATTTTTAGATTCATTGTTATACCTACTTGCAGGGTGTTGATGCAGTATACTTCAATGGTGTATCTACCGAAGGTACCGCTGTCATTTGTGGCCTAGCTCGCAGGGCCAAGCAAGCGGTTGATGCGTTTATGTACATTAAGGTAAGCTAATAGAGTGCTAGTGGTTGTATGGCTAAAGTATCCGAATCCAGTTAGAGCCATGGGCTTTTAAAATAATTTATTCGCGCAATGTTTGCTTGTGCACGACGCATCTCGAACCCACTACTTTCAGATCGCTCTAGCCACTATTACTCTTCTTAGTATATAGATTCCTGGATATAAAAAAAAATGAGTAAAGTACATTAATTACGTATAAGACCCGTGTAATTCAATTGACGACCACTGTGGCGCAGTGGGCGAAGGCCTGCTTGAAACGCAGAAGGTTGCGGGTTCGATTCCTACTGCGGGACAAAGGTTTGTATGACTAGCAAATGTTTGTCTTGCGTCTGGGTGTTTTCTAAGTATACTATGTATGTACTAATAAAAAGTATATAAGTATTATACTTTTTAGTATTAGTCATGTAGTTCCCATAATACAAGCTCTGCTTAGTTTGGGGCTAGATGATGCTGAGAAATGTCCAGCATTTTTTTTTATTATTTTAGTTGAATGGAGAAGATCTGTACCTTACTCCGAGCTTGCCAGACACATATTTACAGCAAGTTGGGGGCGAAGTTGGGGAATATAAAATCCAAGGCATCCAGATTGAAAATTTCATGCCAATGCGGACTTGGAAACTCACGTACAATGGGGAGATGAAGTAAGTTTTATTCATGGCAATAGTAAAGAGGTCTCGATTCGCGAGAAGGTACTAGGTACCTAGGCCTGTGCTGAATTATATAGCTGATGATTATCTTATCAGTAGTAGCCCAGGAGTTTTCCGCGTTTCTAGGGTCATCCTTCCTAGGCCCTGTCTGAAAATCAGCGCTGCTTTTCACTGCTGTGCGAAGCACTAAGTAAGCTGAGACAGTAATCTGTGCCACACGGCACAGATGGGACTATTTAGCATAAAAAATTTACAAATTTGTCTCAGTGTTTTTGTAAACATTTTACGTGTCTATTTTATTATTTATTTTGTACCTGTCCTTTCTGTCCTTTGTTGTTGTCAAATAAACCACTTTCTATTCTATTCTATGATTAGGTTCTCCAATGGCGACCAAGAAACAGGATGACGATGCAGTGTTTGCAAATGTTTGTCTCGAGTCTGTATGTTTTCTATGTATAATATGTATGTATTTACAAAAAAAGTATATAAGTAGTATATCAGTCATGTAGTTCCCATAATACAAGCTCTGCTTAGTTTGGGGCTATGTGGTGCTGCGTGAAAAATGTTTATTTAGTGTAGGAATACTTTGTATTAGTACATCCGATATACTAATGGTATCTTAATGGTTGCGGGAAGTCATAGTCATACTCATAGTATTTTAATAATAACAAATTTACAGGTACAAAAAGAAATGTAAGTACCTACATTCACAATATGTACCTATATAAATATGTTGCTTGGACTCGCCCATCGAGGGTTCCGTACAAATTTGTAGGTACATATTATAAATAGTTCTCGCAGTTTTTTCCGAGCTTTTCCCGAAATTCAATTTCCAAAACCTATAATTACCTACTCATAATTTTGTGTTCTATAAGTGAAATTGTGGTTATACTAACAGTTCATATCTAAATTAGTTAGGTAACCTAATCAAAGATGTTTTTTTCTTAAATATCAAATTTAATCCAGATTTGTAAATGGTGACTGAAAGAATGAATAGTATCGCATTGTAGATCAAAGTTGGAAAAAACATTGTCTATAACAGTGTTCGTTTTTGTAGTGTAATTAATTACAAATGTATAGTTTCCAGTTTTCCCCTGTACTTATAGTATAAGACGATATTACTTGTCAAATTTTTATTTCATTTTATTTCAGGTCGAGAAGCGATCCAGAGAAGGCAGTGAAGGTAGAAGCGGATTTGCTCTGGAGCGCGCTCTGGTCGCCCTTCAACTACGACTACCAGCTGTCGACACGCAGCATGGCCAAAGATATGGCGCGCGAGAATTGGTCAAGGGATTTCTTCAAACTACAACAGAAGTGAGTCAAAAACTGGAGGAATCTTCATTAAATTTTGTTCCAAAAACTATCGTGAACGATCAACGTCCATGTTTTGTAAGACGCGATGCGGAGGGAGAGCGTCTTTATACTAGGTACGGTACCCGTTTTACAAAATGGAAATATTGTTTTGTGTCTGTACTTATGCATAGTCTTGAACGATTTTCATTTTGCTTTGAGGTGTTGCGGTCGAAAAAGCTATTTAGCTAGATCACATTGCTGGGAACAATCCTATACCGGCGAAAATCTCTCTCAGGTTCTCTCTAAGGTTAAGAACGTGTAGTCATGTTAACCGTAATGAGAGATTTTAATTTGTTCATCATTAATTATAATTCAAGAGCTGTATGTGCAAGTAGTGCGCTTTCCTTCATTTATTTATTTCCAAGGTCTCTTTTACCTATTTATACAACACGAAAGCGACGTTCTCTTTTAAGCTTTGTAGGTATCTAGATAGCACAGATATTAAAATACTATACTGGTAATTGGGTGCCTTGTTGACACCTTTTGGGTACGGAACCTTGAAACCAGCACTTTGTAGTCTTCCTTTAATACTGATCATCGTCATCCTCAAAATGTACTTACAAAATGATGATAGAATTATCTGATTTCAGGTTCCACCAAACTCATTACGAACAAATGGGATTCCTGAAAGGAACGGTCAAGGTCGGTGGCAAAGAGCAGCATGTGAATATGCCTTGCGTCAGAGATCACAGTTTCGGTAAGCTTACGAGATTATGATTCCTACCGATTTACCTATGTATTATTAAAATTAGGGTACCTCCCCTACACGTAAAAATCTCTCTTCTAAGTCCGAGTATTATGACGAGCAACTACGGAACCCTACAATGCGTGGGTTCGGTACGCACTTGGCCGGTTTTACAGATTTTTCATTGTCTGTCAAAAAATCTATGGAGGGCTTAGAGCGCAGAATAATCAATAATACGAGGTAACGTAAAGTGCCTAAAGTGTCATCGAAATGGAAAAATCAAACAAAATTAACAAACCTCATCAAACAAGCCTCGCATTATATCTCAACTTATATTTTTCGTTATTTTTATTTACCTCTTTTTCCGCGTGAGTTATATGTATACCCATTCGTATTATAATATCTGTGTCTATGCCAGACAGACTGACGGACATGGCGAAACTATAAGGTTTCCTTGTTCACTACGGAACCCTAAAAAAGAGTTTGAAGACTCGTTCTAGAATACATCATCATCATCATATACACTATAATGATATCAGATATAACTCCACTGCTAAGACGTAGGCGGCGGTAGACCTCCCTAAAGAGTTTCATATCTTAGGCTCCCTCCATTCACCAACTTCCTTTGAGAGGTCATCGGTTTCTAGAATACGAGCCTTCAAATTGCTTTAAGCGTATGCCCATTGTATCCACCTCTGATTTCAAACGTGTAGGTACATTTTGTTTTTCCGTCGGTTTCTTTTTAAAATCATCTGTCTATGACTTAGATGTTATGTTCCTTGGCTTTCAGGTAAACATAGAGAATGGCGTAACTTCCATCGATACGTACTACATTTCATCTTCTTAGAGAACGGGGATTGCATGTGCATCGGTGCAGTCTCACAGCCTTTCATTATGTCACAGTAAGTGTTGTACTGAATAGGGGATTTATAAATTTTATCTGTGGCGGGTATCATTTTAATGTTCTTCAGAGACTCATAACTGGCGCTACCGCAAGGCTAGAAAACGTGGACTTGTGATCGACCAATTAAATTTTTATTCGAATAAATTGTGTGCGCATTCACATGTGTTCAAAACGGTGGAGGAAGACATCGTGAGGAAACCAGCATGACTGATCTGACGATGTCTATAATGCATGGTAATCGCAGTCGTGTCTCAGTAGGTACTATAGGCAAAACTGTTATATTTGAGCAGCCAATTTTGATGTAATTCTTCTTCCATTCCAGTATAACCATCGGTTACGTGTGCCGGCAATCGGATCACGCAGTGGTGGTCCCCGTGGACGGCTGCGATTTCCAGCTGTACCAGCACGGAGAGAACATGACCATGCCGAAGGACTACGCGTTCTCATTCAAAGCTGGTAAATACATTTTGTTGTTTTAAAAAATAATATAACGCGCGTACAGCTAGAAACCTCTTGCCTGTTCCTCCGTGACAAAGCCTGAAAAGAAAGGCAAGAAAACAAGTCTGGCTTTTCTTTTTAATTATCCTTTTACATAGCAATATGTTATTTTTTATCAAGTTGGAGTATTTTCAATCCCAAGAGTTTTAATCATCTAAATAATCCGATATTTTATAGTATGACTTTTTAAAAAAAAAAATGCGTTTTTAATTTTGTGTAAATCTCTTGGGAGTTTGTTATAAAAGCGTAAACCTTGCCCTTTAAAAGATTCACATAGAGTCTACAAGTGGCAACAGTGAGTTTATCTATATTTCTAGCATTAACATTGTAATTATCGCTATTTTTCTTTAAAAAAATATATTTTTGTTTTTATACTTAAGATTTTCATAGATGTACCTATTGACAAGGGAATATTTATTTATTTATTTAAACTTTTGGCAAAGTGATTATCTGGGGCCTATATTATAATACTAGCTGTACCCGCGACTTCGTTCGCGATTGACATCCCTCCACTATTCGCATTTGACCACAGTTTGCCTCATATTAAGCAACGCTGTCTACTGCGGTGAAGCACTCTTATCAACAAAGCAGCTTTTTACTTTGGATTTGAAAACTCCCAAGTTGTATTTCACAGAAGACCCAGGATTCATATAAAGAATCATTAATATCTGTTTACAATTATCTAAGATATCGCGTAACACACGATAACACATACAGTCGAATTGTGAACCTCCTCTTTTTTTGAAGTGTGTCAAAAACTATTAAAATGATTTGTCACATAGCCCATTGTTGAAATAAACAATAAATTAAACATTTTATTGTTTATTTCAAGGTGTGTTATACTTAATGCACTTTCAGAGCAGCGCAGCGCCATCTGTTTTCAACGCTGAAAGCATGATTCGAAGTCGCTGTGAAAACATTGCCTTCTCACTCTGACTATTAAATAAACTAGGCTGTCATAGATACAAAAGAAATCCCTTCATGGGAGTTTCACTTTAATTGCAATAACCTTTATTATCCATTTAGGATGTAATATCGACTATAGCACGTAATTTACTATCTCATTTACATCGTCAAAGACTGTGTGATATCATGAGAAAGTACCCCAAAACGAACGACGAAAGTTAGTAAGAGAATAGTTTCGTACGTGGTAAAGTCGTTAATAAATCTATTCATTTCTGTGTTTTTCAATGTTCCATTTATAAATTGAAAAAAAAAACTTTCATTTTATATTTTTTTAGGCTACGAAAGTTACACTGTGCGTGTGCAAGTTGAAGACGAAGAGATATTTTACATCGGGAAATCCAGAGAGTCCAAATTTTACGAGCGCTGGTCCAATGTCGAAGTCAACGGCGTCAAAGGCAAAGCTTGCGTTGAATGGCAGTACAACAATGTTCAAGGCTCTAGTTCTAACTAAAATACAGTGAAAAGTAGGTATACCTTAAATAAAATAAATGATGACAGATATTTAGTTTACTTCATTTCGTCCAGAGGCTCTCGGCCTTAGCGCTCTTACGCACTAGCGGCTAACCGCGGGGGCGGCTAACCGCGAAGAAACCGCGTTAAGCGGTTGGACCGCTCGAGTCTAACCGCCTAGCGGCCAACCGCTAGTGCGTAAGGTCCCTTACCTTCAATATGCTAGAGATAAGATTCAAACTTTAATACCGGATTGCTGATACGGCCCACAATACAAAGAATATAGAAGCAAATCGACACAGATAGGTACTAGGACTGCCATCATCGAGGGGACAGGTTGCGAGGAAATTAAACTCAAACTGAGAGGAAAATTAACTATATTTAGCATAACATCTGTTTAACTTATGTACTTAGTATCTTATTCTATAAACATGGACTAGGAAAAATACTTAACGTTGACAATGCCTTTAAAAGAAACTATTCTTCTATCACAAGGTAACTGCAAGTTATTTACCCTGCGCTTATCTTTATCCAGCATTTTGTATTGTCTTATTTCATTATATGATTCGTATCTAACCATTGCTAAACTAGGCAAACTAAGCATGCCAACGTTATTAAGTAAATGAAGAATTACTTACTTTAGATTGCAGTTACCTTGCGATTTATCAAATCCGATTGATATCGGATCAATTATCAATCGGCTTATATTTTATATCAAGATAACGAAATAGTTAACCCGTGTTATATTATCACCTCAAATCTGTTGTTCGTGTTTTTAATGCGGGACGTCTTTGCGACTTATGGCGCATTCCAATTGCAGTCGTCCTAACGGATGACTTCTCGTTTCTCTGACCTTTTTATGGAAAAACGATGCGTTCATCAGCTTACGTCTGTAATTGGACCCCAGAGTAAAAAATGGCGAAACGGAACAGCTAACCGTCTAAACATCATTTTAGTTTCCGCTTCGCTTTGTAGCTCCAGTCCCGCGGTAGCTCTGTCATACGCTGCATTATAAAACAAATATTTATGGGAAAATAACTATTCTTAAAAGTAGAATGATGCAAGATGAATACATTTTAAAAGTTTTGGCAAATTCAACAGTCAATAATTAAGGTGTTTTTTTTTATGTGTACGATATATTAACGACGATACCGCGTAATTTAGGTGCTATTCGTATTTATTTACGGCGAGCGAAATCACCGACTTTGAGGAAGGGCCTCAAAACGAACAACGAAAGTTAGTAGGAGACTAGTTTAGTACGTCGTCAATATACCCTGAAATGATACCACGATTTCATTTCTACAGGTTTCTTACAACATTAAATTTATTAATTGAAAAAACGTTATTTTTAATCCACTAATAACTTTTTTCATAACATGAATAAGTAACAGATGATACCACTTATAAATATTGTACTTTCCAAAGTTTAAAGTTTAATTAGCAGCCTCAACTAGATCAGTACACAAGTACATTTAAAGTTACTAAACAATACTACGACAGTGTAAATATTTGATTATGTACACACATACATTGAAAATATAGATGAGTTATTTTAATTGTGCGGTCTTACACTACTATTATCTTTGCAGGGTATAACAAACAAAGCCGTAAACAGGGATATATTATGTTGCTTCAAGCACACGAAACAATATTAAGATATAAATAAATTATCCAAATATTATACTATAAAAATGTAGTCGAATGCGATAATATGTATACATATGTTTTTCAAAATGATAGTAGCTGAAAAAATCATTAGCTGTCGTATCTTTATGTTGAATAAAGATAAGACAGCTAAAATGTATATTATATAACCATCAACTTGTGCCTAAATCACTATAATTGTGTATATCATATGAAATCGAACACTTAAATATAATTTAAAAAAAGTATACATAATAACGCTTGCTAGATAATACGAGTAGGTATTTCATTGGTTAAGTCAATTATTTTTGGTAAATATTAATTAGGGATCCTAGTTCCATTAGAATGAAACGTTCAATATACTTAAACCAACTTAAATTAAATATATCAGTGTGTCAGTTGCATAAAAAGCCTTCACACTATTTGGTTTTTTACATTCTAATTACTAATAAACATGTGTCAGTTGTATAAAAAACCTTCACACTATTTGGGTTTTTACACTATAATTACTAATAAATATGGCGTAAGCTCGGAATAATTAGTGTTTTGTCTTTACAGATAGTTTCAAATTCGATCTAAAGAGAAAAGGGTGTAAGAATACGCCATTGTTATAGCCTCAGTTTACAGTTAAAATAATAGGAGATGATAGGTATAGCGGTGGTAGAATTAAAAGTGTATTTAGAATTATAGATCATGGTAAAAGCCTAGCGAGGCGCGCACGTTCATACCATTCAGGCCCATATTCAAAAACTATGCAGTAAAAGCGAGATTACTGGCATTGTTCAATGAAAATCTATTAAAAAGAAATCATTGATTCTAGATCTCATTTAAGTGTTGTTCTGGAATACGGGCCTATACATTCATTAGCCCCAAGGAAGGAGTTAATTCTAGGATATAAAATGGCGTGCAAATTAATACAGTATGTTTCATAACTGCGGGCGGAACTATGAAATTCAAATAGCATAAAAGGCATTAGCATGGTTTCAAAATACTTTAAAAATAGAAGGTTTTCATGAGTGGGCTAAGATGTAGTTGAGGAGGTTTTCTTTACAGTATAAGTATACAAAAAATGTTAAGTGCATTTGAGGCTTGAGCTGTGAGTGTGATTAGTGATAATTTTTTTTTCAAGTATTAAAAGGGTTTAAAAATATGATTTTGTACGGACTACGATGTTGGATTTGATGTTTTGCGGTTGGCCCGCAATTACGATACATACTGTACTACGAGAAATATTCTGTGGGTGTCCCTTGCAACCAGAGCGGGATGAGTTTCTTCAGAATCTGACAAAATAAGAAATCAAATTGGAATGAATGCATATTTCTATACCATGTGTGTTTAAGAGTCGGTTACTATGTGATGTGATCCGATTATAGAGTTTAAACAATGGGCCCGCCTTTAAATGTAACCGTCTTTATCCACTCAGTTGTCCCAGCGTAGTCTTAGACAATGCAGTGTATAGGCAATGATTAATTTAATATGGTTGAATTGCCGCCTCGCCAGACCTATTTACTATTCATAATGTATTTATGAATGGAAGACAGATGTGTTAGTATATTAATTATTTCAAGTTTAATAAAAATGCTAGTTGGACTACTGGCGGATCTCCACAGTCAAATAATTTACAGTTAACAGTTGATGAATTGGGGCAGCAAGACAGTCATTTTAGTTTTTGTTATAATTTAGTAGGTTCCTACTAAAGTAACGAAAAAAAACCTGAATTTGGTATACAATAAAATTTAAACTACCACTAGTTATACCTAATTACTAAGCCGTATTTAAAACAATTAATTGAATATTTATATCAATAATAACAATTTGCTGGACCAAAGTTTGGACTTATTTCTACGCAAATAATATATGCAAAGTACCTAGATAGAATAAAGCGTACTAACACTTGACTTTTATATTCACGTAGAGGACAATTTGTTGGGCCTTCTTCCTTATTTATCTACAAGCATCGAACATGTGTATGTATACTGGAGATTATTCTCCAGTGGTTTGAGAAAATCCTTCCTGATAGAAAACAAACTTTTGAAAACTCGTCTAAACTATAAGTTTTTACAAACTTGTAGAATCGTTGCTTCAATATGATCAAAAAAATACCATTCTGTTCTTAAAATTCCAATAATAGACAGAAAGCCCAAATATATCTATGACAAAGTTCGCGACACTTTTAATATTAGGTAGGTTAGGTTTACAACCGATTAATTATCTTAGTGACATGAAAACCTTAGAATAACTAATTTAAATATTTAACATTTAAAACGAATACTTTTATAATACTATGGCTTTTACAAATAACTAAATGTTAGGTTTTTATGGACGTATTTTACCTACTTTTTTAGAAAGAACAGAAATATGCAATATGAATATTTTCATGCAGTTTTCGTATCACTTGATTATGGAATGGACATCAGACTAGAACGAGCATAGATCACAGCGACTAAAAGTATATATTTTAAAATGTTTTTAACATTTACCAAATATGTTTTTTTCAAGGCAGAAAGCAATTAAGTACTATTTTTTAAACATCACGACAAATACAATAATAGTCTCGACTTCAGTGAGACAAATAACAAATAGAATATCTGACCCGATTTAAAATTAGCCCTCTTATTCATAATCACTCACTAACGATCGCTAACTCTAACCCAATTCTAGGATAAAGGCTGACAACTGCTAAAGTTAGCGAGTGATTATGAATAAGGTAAATGTATATCTACTGATGATTATGGTAATAAATGATTTCTAAAACAACAGTAGTAAAATAAAGATAATTTGATATCCCATAAAACTGAGGAACCCTCTTTGAAAAAAAAACAGTTAAAGCTCGACCAACCAAACTATATGGAACCGTAAAATGGGGTGAACAGAGATCCATAAGTGAATAGAGACCAAACCTCTACAAAACCACGAATACCTATATTGTACAGTACTACTATCAATATTAGTATATATTGTTATTGATGGTTAAAAGCAAGAGTGAAAACAAAACGAAAAAGGACGATACTTGATTTTTCGGTAAGTGTTCCACTAAAGCGGCGATGGGCTTGCAACCAATCGTTGTAACTTGTCACGTGGAATGCTAACACTACAATATAAAACGTGGGCATGTGTCAAATTGTTTGGAGGAATTGGAGGTGCCCCTACCTGGTATCAACATGGATCTGCATACTGAGTATGGATCTGTCCATCAAGGGGAGTACAGTCGTGGGTGTGTGTAGAGAGAGTTATTGGAGGAATTTCACTTTCGGTTTTGTTTCTATTCACCCCATTTTACCCGCTGTGTGTCAAAACTACTTTCTTAATAATTTGTGACACATAAGTTAGTCAACTGTTAAGCATGATAGTGAATGAGCGACTTTGAAACAAATAGTTCCTGACCCCAGAAATCTTAGTGGGGTTAGGACTATGTAGGGTTTTTTTTTTTATTACTAATAACAGACAGGGAATCTTCGATGCCAAACATAACGCTTGTACAAAAAGCAAATAAGTAGCATAATTTAGATAATACAATAATTTACAGTTAATAAATAAAACAATTATGCATTTATTTTAAAATAAATAATTTCAATACTGATATTTGTTGTTGTTGACTAGATTTGTGACTTTTTTTTGATAACATAATGAGCAAATTACTCAAATAATAATCGATATACTTAAGTACACAAAAATAACATAAATCATAACAAAATAAGTTAATAAAATTATACCAACAGCATTGCAATTTGGCAACTCAGGAGTTTTGTCTTTTTATGCTTTAAATAACGATATTGTATTTATTAGTTAGTAAGTAGGTATTGCACGTCACCTAAGTAGCCTTTTCAAAACACTGCTCTGTAATAAATAAGAAAAAAAATGTAAAAAAAAATACAAGCAAATTAAATAAATCTTTGGAAACATTAATTCATAAAGCGTTTACAAGCCACGTTAAACTAACTAGTAACGAATAGATTAATTGGCATTGTTAGAACAAGAAACTTATTTTCATAGTTATAGCTACTTACATGGTTTTTTTTAACTATATAAAGCCGACCATTGGTTAACCACGTATAGCCCACACGTGGTTAACCAATAACCCCGGCTATAAACTAATAAAAATAACCGGGTAGCGTTAATGATTCCGTCCATCGTTACTAATTAATTTAATGTATCAAACAAAATCACAACACAAAAATATAATATCAAAATTAAAGCTTGACTTTCACATTGTAATCTTGTTTATGTGTTAGCCTCTATAGTAAAAACAAAAAAAAACATCACAGAAAAAAAACAGCAACAACATCTTGTCATCACTTTAAACCACATAGTGTGCCACACCTGATATAGTAACGAAAACAGCTTTTATTTTTAATACCGATATTTTTGTTAATGTTTAATTTAAATCGAGCTGTAAATCGATACTATTCGGTGCATTATGCCTTTAAAGAAAGAAAAAACAATAGCCACAGTATCAATAGCCATATAGAAAGACACAGAAATTTTGAAAATCCCTGGACAACGTACTAGGAAAAGCACAATGATATGAAATTGTGATACACTTTCAAGCCAGGACTGAGCACAAACCAGATAATTAGCAAGAGTACCTTTGTCTACTGTAGAAGAAGATAAAAATGACTTTGTTTCACCTTTCCGTCAAACAGACAGAAAGAGACAGAAATATTTTGTCTTCTCCCGCAGACATCTGGTGCAGGGCCTAGCTGACGATTTATTATCAGTAAATGCCGTCTCGTTTCTTTCAAAGCCGAGGGAGAAAGAACTACTGAGATGAGATGACAATCAATGCCGTATGATCCTGAAATGATGTGATATTATTGTAGTGTGCATACCGCTGAAGTGCCAGGTGCGTGGTCCAGTAGTGCGTGTCTTCGTTTTATGCCTTCGAGGTACACTTCACGGTTGAACAGACCAGCTGCCAACGGAACCCTGGAATATATACAAAACATGAAATTGCGGCTCTCGGAGAGTAGTTTTTTTATATTATTCGTGTAATTGAGACCTTTTTTTGATGTGTTTGGAGGAAGCTGTGTTTGCATTTTGACACAATGCAGATACCCTATGTAATGTAGGACGGTACTATAAGGCTCAAGGCGTTTCTATCGATACCCCACTCCACTACTAACTTGATATAATTTGCAACATTTCAAACTATCAAAGAACAAATATTTTCAATATTATGAATATTTTCGTTACAAAATCTCCTTCCCTGATTCTGCAGCTTCAAGAGGCTGGAAATTCATCTTTGGATTTAAAACGCATTGTGCAGATAATAAATAATACCACTTAGAAGATACATGTGTCCATCGGCAAGCATTTACTCACACATCGGTCCCAGGTCTCAATGTCGTAGAAAACAGCGCCCATACAGGTTTGTGATCGCTCGTGCATATAGACTGTACAGAGTTGTACGCGAGGCATTTCATCCCTGTAACAACTGGCGCGGAGCTTATTCGACGTAGACCTGGAATTAGATTATTTTTTTTTATATTCGTCCCACTAATGGAAATATCGGTGATAATTTATACGCACGGAACTCTAAAAATGCTATAATTTACCAGCAAAAGCGGAGCTTGAATTTCCGGACATACATTTCGCTTTGTAAAGGATTCGGTCGGTGTACGCCGGCGCTCTCTGCTTACTTGAAGTATCGAACTGCTGGCTACCAGGGTCATACTAAAACATAAACAACTTTTATTTATTTAAGCGTACTTGAATACGGACTGCCTGATGGAAAGCCTGTTGATATCTGCCTGACTGGGGCATTGCTGATGCGTTGCCTGCTCTGAAGGACTCATTTTAATCTGGAAGATAGCTTTTAAGCGATTAGACATTATTTTAAATATATATGACGGAGGAGAAGCTCCAAGGTGGTCTTTAAAAAGTGTGACGTCAGCAATGCTAACGTCACTATCATCACCAGCATGTTGGTCGCTCATAGTTGATGGCGAAAGTAAACTGCAGATGTTCTTCAAATTTATTCTTGGTTTACAGCGGCTTTCGAGGTCTGTACGGTCCGACGGCTCGAGCGAGAATGAATCGTACGTCATGTTATACATAGAAAATTACCCAGACACGAGACAACTATTTGCAGATCATACAAACATTTGTCCCGCGGCGGGAATCGAACCCGCAACATTTTGTGGCTCAGGCGGGCATTCGCCCTTACTTTATTTCATAAAGTGTACAATAAAGAATTTGCATTCATTAATTTATTTTATTATATTTTATGACGTCATTATCATTAAAAGGATAAAAGGCGTGAGCTTAATCTATAAATTCACCAGTCACCAAACAGACCCCTTCGCATTCCACATACCTTATAAGTAGGGGGAAAGGTAATAGGGGCTTCTCTGAAGTCCCTAAAGGCAGCACCGTCTTCTAATACGGCAGTTAACTGGTCCGCGTGCAGCAGTCCATGAGGTAAATTGTGTGGTAGAGGAAACTGAAACCAAAAATCACACAAAAATACATCAACAATTTGGTCCTAGTTAACTCATGGCAGTAAACATTTCTGCAGTAAGCATAGATTTAACGACATTATACTCATACTCGGGTGTTTTATATGTATGTGGTCTGGGTGTTTTCTATGTATAATATGTATGTATTTACAAAAAGTATATCAGTCATTTAGTTCCCATAACACAAGCTCTGCTTACTTTGGGGCTAAATGATGCTGTGTGAATATGTCCAGCATTTTTTTTTATATATATATATATATATATATTTTTATAATATATATATATATATATATAAGTAGTATAGTAGTATATATATAAGTAATATATCAGTCATGTAGTTCCCATAATACAAGCTTTGCTTAGTTTGAGCTAGATGATGCTATGTGAAAAATGAACCCGCAACCTTCTGAGTCTCAGGCGGGCCTTCGCCCACTACGCCACAGATGTCGTCGTTTATATAATTATGCTTCATTCGTGTACGAATACTGCATATTCGTCCACAAATCAGTCAACATTCGTACGCGAATGACGCATACTATGTAAACGCGGTATTACGCTATCAAGCACAGTTGGTCAAATTTACCTTAGTTTGCTCAATCCATCTCATCACAGCCGCTCTTGGTTCACCAAGTCTAAAGTTCAAGTCACCACACCAGAATACATAGTCGAAATTGCTTGTAACATCTGAAATATAAAACGTAACACATTATTAAATCATAGTATAAGCAGAGAAATGTAATCAATAGGCAGATTGTTACGGCTTGACTTTCTGACAATAAAAACTACTATCTACAATCAGCACTGATAAATGAAATCATAACTTTACTTATTTATAAGCTAGGGCAAATTCTTGTGTAGAATTTTCGACCTGATTATTTAGTTGATATCCGAAAGTCTCACTTTTTCCTGATGGATCACTTTGTCACAAAGTTGCATCTACCAAACAAACATTTACTTTTATGACTCAAAGGCTATAGCCACTAGGCCTTTCGTTGTAACTCAAGACTGTCTCAAGAGTCAGGAAACAAAGGCGCAGTCGCCTAATAAAGTGATCAAACAAAGTGACCAATTATATATCATCTATTTGTCATAAAATTGTATCACTGGATCACAAAGTTTTATGACTGTCACAAAGTTGCATCTACCAAAAATACCTTTACTTTTATGCCGGCACGGCAAGTTCGTGACTTCACGAACCTGATATAAGAAACTTATATCCTCTTGATATAAGAAACTCTCTTATTAAATTTCTCATGATATGCTGTCAGATGCGCAGTCACGAATAGAAACGTAGAACCGAGAAGTGCAAAGGATATAGCCACTGCGGCTTTCGTTCTAACTAAAGACTCACAAAGGTGCAGTAGCCATAATCCTTTTAACAAAGTGATAAAATTTTGTTTCATCACTTTGTCATAAAGTTGTATCATTTGGTCATAAACTTGCATGACTTTGTCACAAAGCTGCATCTACCAGATATACCTTTACTTTTATGCCGGCACGGCAGGTTCTTGGGCAAATCAATAGCTCTTATTATCCTCTTGATATCCGAAACTCTCTCTTTAACTTTCTCCTGATGTGCCGTCAGATGCGCAGTCACGAATAGAAACGTAGAACCGAATAGTGCGAAGGATATGGCGACTGCGCCTTTTGTTCTAAAGGCAGTGCCGGGTCGGACTGAGAGGGAGGCGTCTTCGGGGAGCGAACAAAACCATATGAGGTCACGCCGGATGAACACCACGAGGTGGATAGTGCCTGAAACAATATTAACTTAATGAAGACCACATAGTAGCCCTATGATAAAATTATTAAATGTTTTTTGTACAGATTCAGCGAAATTAGGTCTTTAAATTTCAGAATCTGAGCAGAATTGTTTCCGCATGAGACATCTGTAGATAGTATTCATTAGCGTTTAACTGAATAGAAAGTGGCCAATAAATACGGACTCATCGTCACTCGATACATAGCGGAGTGGGTCAACGCATCGCCGATTAGAGACAAATATGCGGGTTTGAGTCCCATGAATCGGAATTATTGGGACACATTAACAAAACAAACACGCTCACGACTGTCTTCCCCACTAGATTAGGATATTCACCTCAGATACATACTCAGTGAGTAGATCTTTGAGGATACCAGGTAGGGGTTAGTCAGAGGCACGTCCAAACTTTACATTTGGTACATGACCTCCGGATCAGAAGTCGGGGTATCGCCCACTATGCCAACACGGCTTTTTAACATAAACATATAAGTTTTTCATTAACTTAAATGTTAATGTGGGTTGGTGCAAATCAGCATTCCACCCAGGAAAAAAACAGAAATGTTTACTGCGACTGAATTGTCACAAGCGGATACAAAGAAAATATTTAATACAGATGAATACATTTATAAGTTCAATCAAAACACGAAACAAACACGCTCACTACTAAGTATATTCCCAATTATGAATATACTCAGCGCGTAAATCTTTGAGGCTACAAAGTAGATGTTATTCCAAACCATACATTTGGCACATGCCCGCGTTTCGCAAGTATTTAGATATCATTTCACAAGACAGGTTTGTAGCAAGCCCATCGCCACTCTCTTTAAAGACTAGATTCATTAAAAATGCAAACTTACCTAAGTAATATGAATGTAGTAACAGATGCGATGGTCCTAACACCTCCTGTATAGTGATTTCCCACTCAGTCCGTTCAGAAAAGGACTCCTGCGTCCCGATTGCAAATATATCCGGCACATGTTTCACTTGAGTGGGAAATATAAAATCTGCCAGCTCTCTGTGGATCAAATTAAAACCTTGAAATTAATTTCTTTTTTTTTTACAAAACATACATAACACAACAGTAGGTAGGATTCCCTGTGCTGTAGTTATTGGAGCTATGATATGTACCTACCTACCTACTATGATACCAATATTATAAGCTCATACAAACATTGGTCCCCCAGTGGGTATCGAACCCACACCTCTGCATCTCAGCATCTCTATAGAATGTTTATGTTAAACTAGCGTAATATGAAACACTTTAAGCTGGTATACAGAGGGTGTAAAAATGGCTGTGACATAATGAACAATTATTATTATCAATCTCTTACTTTGGTGGTGCCTGTCCATTCATGTTCCAAGTACCAACAAATACTTTGACTTCCCTATCAGGGAAAACATGTTCCAATTCAGCTGCTCCGAGTAAGGAATGAGAGGCCAGTCTTCCATATAAATAGTTTCTGAAATTCAACAAACACTTCAATTGATATTTACCTTCTTCAGTTAAATGCTAATTAAAACAAGGTGCCATTATTTATCATTTTTACTGAAATGCAATATTTACCATGATTTGTGAGTTTGTTTCCCGATGTATTATATAACCTGGCACAGTTGAATATTCAGTGATCATGATAACGGAAGAACAAAAGTTATATGGTGCAAGCATGTTCAAAGTTAATATGAGTACACAACTTTTGAGCATGATATTAGTATTATGTCTTATAATCTACTTATTGGTTTCCTAGGTAATAATTTTCATAATAAGTATCAAGTTTAGTTTGATAATATAGAGGCCTTAATGGCACTCAAACTGTAAGGGTCAATTCACATTCACGCGAGAGCGAAGATAAATAAATCAACACAAATTTTAGGAGCAAAATTAGTTACCTTTTTGTGCCAATGTGAATTGAATCACAGGTAATGAAGACAGTGAATTTAATAACCTGTCTTTTGGCTTGATAATATTATAATAATCAAGACTTAAGTAGGGTTTGAGAGTGTTTCTGTCTACCCCCTAATTGTTATCCTCTTAGATCTACCATCATGGGAAATACAGTTATAGCATGTTTTTTTTTGCTTTAGAAGGAGATGGCTTCATGCAAAATATTAAGCTATTGTCTTCTAATCATGATAAAACATTGAGTAGGTTTCACGGGTCGACAGTTTAGCTTGTAAAGCAAAGTATTATCATTATTATCATCACCTTTCACGAGCTTCCTGAGTAGGAATAAGACGCAGGACCTGTGCAGCAAGCAGAGAGTTACGAGCCAAGCTGTCAGTGCTCCCCGCACGTGATGAGGACCGTGCTATGGTAGACTTAGTCCTAGTAAGCAGACAATCACACTGTTAGACTGACAATCACCAGCAAGACAGATATTCAACATGAGACAAACATTCACCAGTACCAATAGCATGAGCAAACACAAAACAACAGTTTTTAGTCTTGGCGGAGCAGCAATAAGCTGAGATAGGACCTTTTCAACTCATATTGAAAAGGACCACTGCAGCATAGACTGCCCTCATTAGTACTGGTTAGCACTCACATATTTTATCTACTATGTTTGTCCTTCTTGTCATTTGTACTTGTCTGTGCTGTATTTGTATGTGTTACATATAAAAAAACTATCTATTGTTTGTGTTTGGAAGAAAATTACTGAATATTACTTATAAATTTACATATTTTATAGGCCAATGTTTCTATTATGAATGAATAAAACCTTTTGAGACTCATTGATGACTCAAAAAAAAGTCAAAAACAAAAAATAAAAATTACTTTTAATTTCTATTTTGTTTGATGGAAAAGATAATCTAAAGTAATTTTTGTCTTCTCTTACTCATGCTATGACACATTTAACATTAAGACTGACAATCACTAGTAGATAGAATAGTGGGATAAAGCATTTTTATTAATACAGAAATAAAACTTACCTTCTTTTGCGATCTAGAGAACTGCTTCGATCACTTTCAGGAGATGACGAGCGAAATAAAGGTTTACTTTCATTTGAAATCAAATGATCAGCTGATAACCTTTTCACAAACTGTTTATTCTTAGTTTTAATACCTTCAAACGAACCAGAGTGTTCAAAATACTTTTTAGGAACATCATTTTTAGGGAATTTTATTGTAGCTTTTGGTATCTCTTCAGATTTTGATTGAGAACAAGATATTGTTTGGTCGCTCAAGCTGTTTGAATTATTGCACGGACTGCAGTCTCTGGAGTGTGTTTCTTCTTTGGGAGGGTGGTTGTCAACTAAGCTCTTGGGGCGAGATCTCCTGAAGAAGGTACGGCAGCATTTAGGGTTGTTTTCGTCATCGATATGCGTGTGGATAGAGCTGTGACTTGCGTTGTTATAAATAGGTTCAGCGCTGCAGTTCCGAGGACTATCACCTACTTCCGATTTGGCGTCGACGTAGTGCGCGCTGTGCGCTAGGAAAGGATCCGCTGGCGATATCGGCCTCGATGTAGACTGGTTGAATTCATCGTTCGAATCAGTGTCGACATAGCATCCCACTTTTGGAGACTTTTTGACGAACAGCCGCTTTCGAAGCGACAGCTTCTGCTTGGTCTTGGTAGGTGATGTTGTCATGGTTTGTTTTGAACCAGTTAAACTGATGATTTATGTTATTTTATCACATTTTTACTAAATTTATGAATCCTAACCTCAACAACACAGAACTGATTGACATTTCGCTACGACTAAGTGAGTGAGAGAGAGAACGAGACATTGAAGTACCACTACGTTGTTGAAAGAGAGATGAGATCTCAGATTAGCTGATGATGAGATAATATGATAAGATAAGAACTGTCAAAAATTCAACTTCGAGAAAATTTGCGTTCCGTTCGGAAAATTTAAATTCAGAAATAACGAAACGTTTTTTCGGTACGGAATTCTATAAAAAGCGAATTAAATTTAATAGTGTATTTAATTCACGACTTGTATATCTTTCTTTCGTACTAATGCAATAATTATGTCTTGTCTAATGTTCTAATGCATATTACCATAGCAACTGCATTCTCAACACTGGGTCTAGTAGTATAATATCTGTGACTGGGTGAATATACTTGGAAGTTGGACACCAATTCATGATATTGTGACAACCAGTGTTTCCACATAATACATCAATTGATTGTTTTGTGCGTTAGCTTTTTGCAGTGTTCAGCAAAAAGCATATGAAAACAAGTTTGCGTACCTACCAAATTTGATCTCGATACGCTTGATGAGCTTGAAATCGTGTGACAGAGGGACGGACTGGCATACAGACGAACATGATGAAACTAATTAGGGTTCCATTTTCGCCATTTGCCTTCGGAACCCTAAAAACAAAAGTAGGTTTTTACAACAGCATTTTAGTTACGTATATTTACGTTAAATTAGTTATACTTTTAAATATTTTAATTATATTTACGAAAATGCCACAAAAATACCTAGAAACA
The DNA here is from genome assembly GCA_961405105.1 of Perizoma affinitatum. Classification (NCBI taxonomy): domain Eukaryota; kingdom Metazoa; phylum Arthropoda; class Insecta; order Lepidoptera; family Geometridae; genus Perizoma; species Perizoma affinitatum. The sequence goes on from OY560199.1 coordinate 7,843,441, forward strand.
TTAAATATATGCATAACTCTCTGTGACTAGCACTATTGGAGCCGCCGCCCGTGCCGGGCACCAGCAAGTTTAATCCATTGTACAGCGGGGTTGGCGATAGGGAGCCGCCGGTAATCGACTCGATGCCGTTGCCTGAAAAAAAAACAGGATAACTAAGCCTCAATAGCTTAGGTTCTTGTCGAAAGACGCTACCCCTTATCCCTATAGGAACTTGGAAGTTTTAGTTAGTCGGTAACCCCAGAGCCCTATATGCAATTTTTTGGCAACCAAGAGGGAAACATTTTGCAGAAATCGTTATAAAATCGTCAATCAACGCACATCATAAGTCGCAAGTGTTAAGGACCTGAGATTTGGTTAGTAAGTACGATCCTTTTGGTGCATAGAAGTGAACTGAGAAATGATTTTCCGATGTGACGTCTGGAGGGTGCACCGGGCAAATCAAGTTTGTATGGAGAAAACTCAACGCGGGCCTACTCACTAGTAACCCATACAAACGTTTAATCCTCATTGGACAAATCAATTAAACATTTCAGAAATGCTATTGCCGATAATGAAGAATTAAAATAAAATAAAAGTGTCACAAGGCGGCCAGAGGTTTCAACGATGCCTAAGTAAGTAATGCTTGCTTACCAATATTACAAAGGTCGTTGGTACAGGCTCTGTAGAACGTCCTAAACGTGGGATCGGATATCTCATGGTTAAGGAAGTCAGGTGATTGCTCGCAGCCTCGCATGAAACTGGCAACTACTCCACTGGGATCCTAAATATAATAAAATAATATTAATATACAAACACTAAACATTCACATACATGTATTTGACCCCAAAGTAGGGGTGTCGTGGATATCAGGAACTACGTTAGTTATTTATTTAATGATAACTCAAAACAATGAGGAGGTTGGTACCTATTGAGGTATTCTTATACAGAGTTACGAATTTACTATAATCGTCTGGTAGGTATGAGTTTGTAGGTATGTATATCTACATTCAAACGTTTGACTGAATCATAGAAAAGTATTCCGTGAATTTCCGTGGCCTGAATATTCTATGTCAGCAATTTTCTTATTCAAGGCTGTAGATGTAGAACTTAGAATCAATATATCGCTTTAGCATACAATAGCGTAGGTATATCAATATTTTATGAGTTTGTAGGCTTGGGTGGTGATTATCTAATTTTTTTTTTAGCTTAGGTATTTTTTTCTATTTCACACGTAGGTTTTTTATGAGAAAACCAGTTTTTTTTACGATTTGATTATGTAGAGTTGCTTTCGGGCAAACATTTTGGATGGGGAGTCCATAGTATAAATACCGAATAAGTAGGTATGCATTCTTATTTTAAAATGTATCAAACGTTAGTACGTAACTCTGTAACGGACAGTCCCATTAAATGCCACCCTGAGGAAGGTAGTCGTATATTCATAAAATTTTGTGTACCTAGGCAGGTACACAAAATTTTATGAATATACGAGTCTTACATACGAAAAGGAAAAAAATATTTCTTGCACACTTGAAAAGTACAGTTTACATCGGCCAATATCATCTAATCTTCTTGTGTAATGTGTAAAAAAGTGTATAACCCAAGCAGGTAGGTTTTCTTACCATATACTCCTGCCTGAAAGTTGTGCAATACGTGAACGGGCAGTCCACAGTGTTGGTGTCTTCAGTAATGGTCATGCAGGACTGGTCGGAGTCTGATGATGAGAAACTGCAGGCGTAGCATCGTAGTTGCTGTGCTGAAATTACACAAAATAAGATACATAAATAATTGTTCAATATATAAATCCCTTAACCATCGACCAACAAACAAACTTAACGTCCTTATTAATGGGAATAGAACTCGCTACGCCACTCATGCGTCTCCGCCAGCTACACTGAGGTCGTCAAACTAAGTAAGTATGTGGCTAGGTACCTACCCGACCAAATACTTAGTTACCAAATATATAAGTACCTACTTATATCATGTATCTATAGTTTAATCTTTATAGCGCGCTTACATAACTGCATAATTAATAAATAAAAATACTACATTGTACAATAAACAAAAACAAAGACGCTCACGACGGTAATCCCCTTGGTTGAGATACTCAGATCCATAATCAGTACGCAGATCTGTGAGGATATAAATAGGTAGGTAGGGGGTAGTCAGAGGCACGTCCAGGTACGAGTACTAACGTTCCACGTGACAGGTTGCAAGCCCATCGCCGCTTATTGAAACACTAACCGATGGCCTCCGAATTTTTGATTCCCCACGATGTTTTCCTTCATCGTTTTAGATGTCTTCATTTTTTCGATTTATTATCTCTTACTCAAGTAGGTTCTTCCTATTTAGGAGTCAAAGGTACCCTACCTACTACCTACTTATTTCCTACCTCACGGACTGCGGTTGGAGGTACCTACCTGTCGACGTAATTAATCGTATCGGTAAGGGGACTTTCACATCGCAATTTGTAAACAGGCGCGATGCGAATTTATTGGCTGGACAAGAAATGCCAATTAGATTTTATGTACCTACTTGTAAACTAATTGGCACTTCGAACAGTCTAGAACCATCCACAGACTCCTGATGACTGATGAATAAATGTACCTCCTCGTTCCATCTTCAGATGAAACGGCAAATGCCTTTATTTTCTCGACGATATACCCGTCATCCCGATCCCATGACCGCGGCTAGGCTGTTGCAACACAGTCGAATCGTTTGGAAAATAATAAAAAAGGTAAACGTGATAAAAACTCGTAGAAGACTTTTGGTTGCTGTATACTCCTGTTCATGGTCGCCCGAGAACCACATAATGGTACTAAGATCACTTTGAATTTACCAATTAATAATGTAATAGGTAGGTGTTTAGGTACTTACCAGTATTTCTGCCCAACAAAGCACATAACATAACCAATACTATTTTCAAATTCATGTTTTAAAAACAAACAACTTTCTGGAACGCATGCGCGAATAAATTGACTTCATAGTCTTATCATTTTGATACCTACTTACAAAATTATTGTGGTATCTTATCGTTGGATTCGACTTAGGTATACTTCAGTGATCATTATCTACCAAGGAATTGCCGTTGCCTGTATAATGCTTAGATAATTAATCGATCATTAGTAAGAGTAAGGTATATACTTAAGGTATATACTTTTTTACTGATTTTCTTAAATTTTCACTAGATCTCCACACAAAAGACATCAACGCACTCTGTAAGTTTTTAGACTGATTTATTTACTTTTCCCACAAAAAATTTACCCGAGGAATGTTACCAAACGTCGAGGCGGATGGTGAAGCAGTTTTAAATTGGGATTTTATTAAAATGATTATTGAGTATTCTTAAACAGAAAAGAGATCCCCCCGACCCGAGAGTACCCCGACTTCTGGTCTGCAGATCGCGCATCAATGGATTTTTCCACTCGAAAATGTATAAGCGCAATTATCACGTGCACAAACGGAGAAACATCGTGAGGAAAGAAGCACGACAGGCTAGAATCAACAATTTTAAGGCATTCCCCATTGGATAGTATTCCAAAAAAGAGGCGATGGGCTTGCAACATTTCATTTCAAATAAGTCAAATGTAATGTTTGGACGGACCTCTGATTACCCCCTACTTAGTCTGCTCAAATATCTATGCGCTGTGTATACCTCGAGGATATCCATAATGGAGGATACGGACGAGAGCGTGTTTGTTTTATTTTTTGTCATCCTAAAAACAAATAGCACTACGAAAGATTCTTGGAAAATTCCGCGACCCTTTCTGCCTGTAGTTACTTATCTAGTAATTAGTACCTACACAAATGTTTGTTTACCGAAAGTAAAGATTGTATGCGCGTCTTATCACTTTGCTATTCTGATTGCCGTTGGGGAATTTAGATAGATATTTAAATAGATGGTAATTTCTCTTTGCCATTTCACTGGCCACCTACAGCGCAACTACTATTAATTCCTGTAATTATTGTACCGGTTTTGCAAGTCTTGAACGGAGATTTAATGTGCTGGAGACTGCCTGGCTACTTGTAGTCGCGTCAATCTTAGAATATAGATTATCTAGAAGCCGCGTACTATACAAACTGTACGAAGCGAAGTGAAGCTAAAAACACACCGCCATACTTTTCATCAACGAAATCTTGTTAGCTCCCAATAGTTTCTTATTTTTTGGAGTAGTTTGTAAAAGTTAATAGTCAGTAGTAGTATTAGGCGGTGTATTATGATCAGTGATCGGAATTAGGTGAGCTAATTTACCTAAAGTTCAAAGAACAGAGTCAAAAAAAATGGAGACTTCCTTACCATTAACATTTTTTTCCGGGAAATCTTTCCCGGAAATTGGGAATTTGTTCCAAGTTTTAGGATATCAGTTAAGTACATTTAATATTAATGTTATTCATACAGAAAACTAACTGAATTAATTTTCCTTTTTAACAAACTTCAATAAGATTTATTTTGTTATTAACTCAGGTAAAAAACTGGATTCGCCTATGTTTTCGTTTCCCAGAATAGCCAAATCATGCTGTCCCTTTAAGTGTTTGTAGCAATACACTGCAAACCAGTGATAAACAACAACAACAAACGCTAAGAAAGGGACAGCATGCTTTGGCTATTCTGGGAAACGAATCATTGTTTAAGTAAACAATGACAAAAGGGTTGAAGGGTGAGGGTGTTTTGCATCCAAACGGCGTCATAACTTGTATGCGTGCGTGCATCACTTCTATAGTTACCTCGGCAGCGTGTGTATCTTAGACTCGTGAATATTTTATTAACCTGTTTTCGTATCGTTTATTGGATCTGCTTCACATAACTACCTTGGCTTGAATTTACGGACTGCGATTTATTGCAACCATATCACTACTTGTACCTATTATCTGTACAAAATGAATAAATGGTACAAAAACTATAAAATGGCTTTTTTATTCCATTGCTTAAAAAAATGTTTTTATTACTATAGCTATTTACTAAAGCTGGTTTATAAATCACATTAGCTTCCGCGCTTACTTACATCGTTCATTTTATTTGTTGAAAACAATAAAAATCGTGCTTACCGTTTTTTACAACAATCGAATTCGTTTCCTCTTCTTGTTATCAATAATAAGAAGAGGAAATTAATTCGATTGTTATTTTACTGTATTAATTTTAGATGGACCTAAGTAATTTCTCGAAACCCGGGAAAATTTTCCCGGAAAAATATTTAGTCGCAAGGCGTCTCCACTTAGTCTCTGTTATTTTTCGAACTTTAGGTATTTTAGCTCACCTAATTCCGATCACTGATTATGATGCCTACATAGACTGGCTAACATCAAGGAGTCCATTTGGTGGCACGCGCGATGCTTTTTCTGGATAATCATTATACGGGTAGATAAAGAAATAAAACTAGATTGGTTTCTTTTTTATTGCAATTTAATCACACTGCACCTGTCTTAAATAGAGTTTTTGTTGTTGTTGATATATCTAAATATATACTACTACTACAAACATCCTATAACGATAGGGCCATTATAAATACGTAGGTACCTATATTTTTTTCTTTGTTTCATTAATAAAGGATACTTTTTCTTGATCAGTTTTTAAACCAATAGTAATTAAACTAGTATCAGGTAATAATCTTTATAATTCGATGATTATTAGGGTTTCGTACCTCAAAAGGAAAAAACGGAACCCTAAAAATCATCGAATTATAAATATTCTAAAGATCATCTTTCATGCAGCTCATCTTGTGCTTCAACTCATGCCGTCGAAACGATAAATTCTCTAAAATAGATATGCCAAAAGCGATAAGCGATCCGTAGGACAGTACAAGGAAAGCTGGGTAGCAATCCACCATGCTGACCGATATGAAGTTTGACTGTCTTCCCGAGCACTTCGGTTTTTTTTCGTAGAGCAACCTGTTCTCTCTACCTTGGAGACCAAATTCTTGAATACGCTTCATTCTAAACAAAAATAAATATGTAAATAGGTATTTTTATTGATGAATACGATGGTATTAAAGTCGGCCACATGCGAGTCTTTAAATAAAGACTATTTTTTTAAGATTTAATTGCAAATGTATAGTTTTCAGATTTTTCCCTGTATTTTGTAGTATTCTACGATATTACTTGCCAAATTTCATAGTTCTAGGTCTAAAAAGTACCTACCCTATAAATTTTGATTCCCTAGAGAGTGTCAAAATGTACGTTTTGCGGAATAAACGGCCGTATCTTTTTTTTCCGTTAACTTATAAGTTTAATTTTTTCACAGCTTCAAGGGACTGTAGACCTGAGTATATAGTTTTAATTTCAACTCGATACCTTGTTCCCGAGATAATGGGTCTTGACAGAATGACAGACAGACGGACAACAAAATTATCCGTAAGGGTTCCGTTTTTCCTTTTGAGGTACGGAACCCTAAAAAGGATCTTTGAGGTTTCCGTACTATCCCTCATTATTATAAACAAGAATTCTACAATGACAAGATAGTTAATTTTTATAACCCTTTTTGAGTCTGGATACGCTTGGTTTGTTATTTTTATATTATTTTCCATCATAGTAACACAGTATAAACTTTGACTGAATACTTATTTACGGCTAATAAGATACAACCCCGTGTCAGACAGAGAAGACAGACGGCGTCCGCTTTTAATAGGATCCCGTTTGACACACCTCGGGTACGTAACCCAAAAAGTGAACTAATGGGGATCGACCCCGTGAAATATTGTAAGAAGCCGATATCCAGCCGGTTAAAAAGTTCTTGAAACAATGTTTAATGCATGTGACACAAATCCATTAGTGGATATTGCACCTGTAGGAACATATTACTTATGGCTGAGACTTACCCAATTTTGAACATCTCTTTGTAAGGAGAATTCTTTCTAACCGCCAGCCACGGGTCAATAACTTGCAAATACTGTATCTCCTTCAATCCGCATTTCTGGCCTTCATGAAAGAATTTACCCACAAATTTGTATCCCACTCCAGTTTCCATGTGGAATGCAAATAAACCCTGCAAAGGATATAAAACTGTAGATGTCGAACGGTGCCTGACGGTGGCAGAATCGGCGAGTGTTTTACCCTTTGCATCCTTTTGACTCCTTCTTCCATTGTCATGAACCGCGGCTCAACTCCTGGTGGTGCTATTTTCTTCTCATAAATCGCCTTTCGAACTGTTTCTGTTGCAGTCTGCAAAGAAGATGAAATGCTTCTGATGATTTCTTTAATTAAAATCATTTTAATTTTTACCCGAGACGACGGTTATATGCGTTTGATATAAGAGGCTGTCTGTTTGTTTATCTGCCTGTTACCAATCATCTCGGAAACAGCATCTCCGATTGAAATGCTATTAGTATGACTACAAAGATAAAATATATATATTATAATATTCATATTTCACATAGCAACATCTAGCCCCAAACTAAGCAGAGCTTGCTTGCCTATATAGTTTTTTTGTCCAGATCCGAGACAAATATTTGCAGATCATACAAACGTTTGGTTCTTTAATAGATTTTGTCGCCACAAGTCACTTGTGTGTCAACAAGTCATTATGAGTACGAAATTTAATCATCATCATCATCATACGGTTTCTATCCGCTCAATAGTAAAGATAGGTCTTACTCCCACTTGTCTTAAAATGCGAAAGTAGGTTATAATAGAGTTGTAGGTAAATGGTTGTTTTTTACCATTCTGCTACCTACCGATAATTTTCAAAACGGCTGAACCGATTTGTATAAGATTGCGGTCTCAACCTGGAATATCAGATAATACTTTTTAATCCATTCAACATGCGAGTGAAACTGTGTGTGTGTGGGACGTCAATTCAAAATACACTCACCGAAAAATAATACCTATTGAAGACAGTATCATGTACTCCAAAACTGATTCTTGAATGCAGGAGATCGTCCAAAGACTTGATCTGCGAGGAGCTGGATTGCAGTAAAGCGACGATATTGGCGGAGTATGAAGTGTAGAGAAACATCAGCGCCAGAAATAACACCAGCATGACTATCCGGCCTAGAGAACCTGAACACCCAACAAACAAGGCTCCAAATGTTTTGGGCTGAAGAATATTTTGTATATACCTACCAACAAAAATTGGTAGTATTGTTGGTAGGTATACCAACAAAACTACCAATTTGGCTGGGAGACCAATAAATTTATAACATGCATATTAACTTCACTTGTAACTAACTAAATATCAAACAAACAATGTAATTAAATTCAATTAAATTCATTTATTTCCGAAACATGGGTACAAGCAGTAGTCCAGCCATGATCTGCTTTACAGCATGCAAATGCTTTCAAATCTTGGAAGTCAATTTTAATCTACTTGAAATTTAGTCGTATCGAAATAAAACTTTGTATGTATATGTAGTTGGGATGACAATACTATAATTTGCTATCTTGGCGCTGATCTGATGATGGAGGTAGATAGTGGAACTCTTCAGTGGCTACCAGAAAACCCCTCGAGTTTGGGCTCATATGATTCGTATTGACGAGTCCAATAGTAACGAGGGTCTGACGATGAAGCCAGGAGGTGGATAGTGGAATTATTTTTTATAATATTTAATGTGTGATAAAAACGTGTATTTTAGTTTTTTTTAACTACATATTTTATTATCTATAGTTGGAAATTGCTTGTGTTCTCTTTTCAAGCGCAGCGTTTCTTCTTCTACTTTCTTGTCAATGTTCCAACTTTACTTTGACCAGTACATTGTTATCTCAGCTGATCTTATGGTCTTCCATGGTACAGGAGTTAGGACAAGATGGGCAAGCATATTATGTGGCATGGTCTGCCGTTGGGCGCCACAATTGCACTTCGTTTTGACATCGTTAAACATGACATTTGCTTAGGTTGCAGCTTATTTCTATTCCAACACACTTAGGAAGAGCACAGATATTAATGTAAGAGATACTTTCGAAGAGCCGGGACCGAAATGAAAAGTAAGGGAGTAAGAAAAAACAAAATACTGTTATACCTTTGAGCTCGACTGGGCTTCCTTGTTGGCAAGCAGCTCCGAATATCAAAATGATGACATCAGTTACATTCGCTCTTAATACACCAGAACCATTTTGATGCTGAGAAAAACATACACCAATTAGTATTTTGTCCAGTAGTAGCTTGTTGATGATTAGCTTGTTGATGATGGAGGCTACAGAGCTACAATTAATTATAGGCAGAACGCATTTATTATTCGGACAAGAAACACTTTTTTATTTTTTTATTTTTTTTTATTTTAAGCATTAAGACGCTTATTTGTGGACAATTTATTTTTAGACAAAGTTATTTATTATTTTTGTCTTCGTATGTTATATAACTTCTTCTTTTTCTCTCTAGTCCGTTGTCCACATAGACTGTAGTTTTAGCATATAATTTTTACCTATAAATTGAAACTTTTAATTGGCCCTCTGCCTACATGCATTTTGCATGTAAGTATTTAGTTAAGTAATTTCTTGTGTACCTAGCTGTAAGTTTTCTTAAAATTCTAAAATAAATACTTAGGAACTGTGTATCTTACCAGTTGTCTTTCTTTAGCAGTTTTCTTCCACTCCCACAGAGCCACTACCAGTAACGCCAAGAACAGTAAAAAGATAAGTCCTACGGTGCTGTACCAGACAGTCCATCTGAACGAAAGGAGAAACAAGTTGTTCTCATACGACAGCTTGGGCTGTTGGAACACGAATTTAGATCGCGTCGGTGTTGGACTCGCGATGTATTCAACTATCGATATCCTTTCAGATGTGAAGAACATTGGAGATCCTGAGAAAGTAATAATCAATGAGATTTTGTTTTGTTCTACTAGGACTACCTCCATCTCGCTAGACCATCAATATCACTGCTGTTGCATGAAGTCAGCAGATAGATGCAGCTCTTGACCACGAAGCGGAAGAGGTATCCAGGGCTGCGGATGATGATTTTATTTCCATAGGATGCCGATTAATTTCTACATCGTTTAGACGGCGAAGAAAAACTACGCGCAGAAACGGGCCTGTTTAAGGCGGTTCAAGAAAATTCAAGGGCATGTCACATTCAAAAAGCTAAATTTTTACTTTTAAGGATTCCAGTCCCAAAGGATGTCAACGGAACCCTATCTATGTTCTAAGCCTAACGCCTGACGGCCGTCTGTCTATCTGTCATCAGCTGAAATGTTTATAGAATACGTGTCGCTATAACTAGTATTATTATAACAGGGTTTCCTATAGAGAACGTACAAAAATGCAACTAGGTATCTTGTTATTTACCAAAGAATTAGTGAAACATTATATGCTGCAATGGATTCCTTAGTGCACGAGTTCAACTCGTACTTGGCCTATTTTATTTTGTAAAACATACCTCCAATCTCCACTTCTTCCCTAACTAAATACCCCGTCATGCCATTCCAAGTCCCGTTAACCCGGTATCCCCAAGTGTTTGCGAAGACATATTTCCTATCTGCGTTGAGGAAGTCCAATAAATGATTCGTCGTGGGGAAATTCACTTTGGTAATAGTGTCTATGTGGTCGTTTCTGGAAAACCCGCATAAAAATTAATGACGTAGGAGAGAGTCTAAGAGGCAAAGATCAAAGCTTATTTAGCCCTTATTTTATAACAAACATAAGCAAGGAGAATTTTATATAAAATATGATGCTTATAATTTAATACAGTAGATAAGTAAGTGTGCTAAATATCATCACTACATTGAATGCCAGATGATTTACTAAACATGAGCATGGTAGGCTTTTTTTTTCTAGTATAGAAAATGCCGAGCAATAGAGAACCTCATGGCATAACATACACTTTTCAATTAACTAACGACCGAATGCACACTTGAAGAGGTATGATACAATGTCTTGTCAAATATATCTAAGGTAAGGTATTCCATGGTTTCATACTGATCTATGAAAAGCTTTAAAAAACTATGCTTAACTATTAGATATGTATTTAGTTTATTTTCTTACACTTCGTCTGACAAATGGTTGATGCTATCATTATCTGTAAGCACATAGCAGATCTTGATCTGATACCCGTCTAGATCCAGTCTCCTCAAGGCGGTAGAGTCAGTCAGGTTGTCAACCTCTTGGAACCTGTTCTGCTTGTCCCAGTGTCCATAATATTCTGTTTTCCATTCGCCCTCTGAACTTATCTTGTAAACTTGGAAAAGTCGAAAAATCACTATTGTTTTATTGTTCGGAGAACACACATACTTTGAAAAATACTAGAAATGGAACCTATTCAATGAATTAGTCCAATAATAATAATAATGCTGGACACTTTCACACAGCATCATCTAGGCCCAAAGTAAGCAGAGCTTGTGTTATGGGAACTACATTACTGATAAACTACTGATATACATTTTTTTTTAAATACATTCATATTATACATAGAAAACACCCAGATCTCGAGACAAATATTGGATAGATACAAACATTTGTCCCGCAGCGGGAATCGCACGCGTAACTTTCCGCGCCACAGAGGTCGCCGATCTAAGATCAGACCGTAAAAGATTTGTACCAAAGTACCTACTTCAACGAAGTCGATAGAGAATGTTTTTTTTTTTTTTCATTAAATATGTTGTGAAGCTGTCATAGAAATAGTTAAATACTGAAATGTTTTACTTACTGAAATGTAAATCAAAAGCATCGTCTGCCAACAGTCGTGCTAGAGCCACTTCAGCATCAGGCAAGATTTCAATGTGAGACATTGCATCAGGTATAATGCTGGTTTGAGAATCGTTGAGGGAATCTCCGATGAGGATCCATCGGAACGGTGATCGGAACAGGGTTTTGGAGCTGCTCTGCATTATGAAGAAATCATTATTATTTTTAAACCCGGAAATGGCTCGTAGCAACTAAACTACTGTACTAGGCCATGGGGCTGAAACCAGTTTGGTTTTTCTTGAGCTGTATGGGCGCATGCTCAAAACGGTGAGGGAAAACCTCTGAAATACATAAATATGTCTATGTTTTTTTTAGATTAAATTAACGCTAGATCCGGTGAATGAATAGGAAGACATTAAGGCACTACACCATTTTGGTTGGTAACTGGCCAGCTCGATCAAATTCGTCAGCATAAGCTTGCCCTTAAGTCATTTTAGATCGTAGACAATGAAGCATCAATAATAGTTAGAAAAGCAAAAACCTGCAAATAGTTCACAATGTTCGGGCAATCCAAATCAATCAAGAACACCACGCTTTGCTCTTGATTCTGGAATTTTGGGGTCACATTGGATTCCAGGAACTGCATCATGCTGATTTGTTCAACATTTTCTCCGGCGAGAGTCGAGTAAAGTTTAACTTTTTTGTCTGTAAAATTTAAATAAAACGAGGTTTCTATGAAGTTGAGAGTTTCAAGCAACTCAACATAATCTTTTTTACCTTTTCCCACTACAGACAGCAAGATTAGTATTGAACAGAGTATGCTGAATCTGGATGAGATTAAAAGACCATGGGATATCATCACGGGCAAAAAAATGGAATACTCAGCAGTGGGTTACTTAGGCTTTATTAATCGTGATCAGTACACTAGCTTTTTCCTGGTTTATGAAAATTTTAGAGCACTTCCAACTTACTAAAAGCCCAGCAAAGCATTGATATTACGCAAGATGGCTTCTCCATAGACCGTATAACATCGCCGATCATGATCGTATCATGATACACTTGCGCATTTACGCAAAAAAAACAAAGTGGAAATAAGATTCCCTTCATGATTTTTATCATACTAAGTGAGCGCTCCTACAGAAAATGATTTGCAAATTGCTGCCCTACCGGTTTATATCTTTGCGATGTTTGTTCTACAAATTGTGGCTACTTTACGAAAAGAGGTGATATTATTGTATGAAATATGTATGCAATGGATTACCATCACATGCTGTTTGAAACTGCACAGTCAAAGTATGAAATTGACCTAGCTATAGATACTACAACTTATGAAGACCTTGTTGGTGTGGCAGGCGAGTAGCGGACACATGAGGTACGGGTGTAATTCCCGCTGCGGGACAATAAAATTGTTTGCATCAAAAAAAAAAAAACAAACACGCTCACGACTGTCTTCACCATGGTGGACATCCTCAGATACATACTCAGTGAGTATGATCTTTTGAGGATACCAAGTAGGGGGTAGTCAGAGACATTACATTTGATACATGCCCGCGTTTTGCAAGTAAGCATTCCACGTGACAGGTTGCAAGCCCATCGCCGCTTATTGGAACTCTAACTATTGGCACATGCCTTCGAATTTTTTGGTTCTAGGGCATGCCGGTTTCCTCACCTCATGTTTTCCTTCACCGTATTGAGCACGTGTTAATGCGCACATACATTTTTCGACTGGAAAAATCCATTGGTGCATGACCAGGTTCGAACCCACGACCTCCGGATCAGAAGTCGGGGTATCGCCCACTAGGCCAACAACATGTTTGCATCCATCTATCTAATAGCAGCCCTCATCCACCCACTGCTGGGTATAGGCCTTTCTAGCACGCCATTCTTCACGTTTCTGTGCCAATCCAACCCAGTGCGATCCCACCGCCTTCACAACATCATCCGACCACCTAGCGAGTGGTCTGCTCCGCGGTCTATGACTCATAATTGTTTGCAATATCTGCAGATATTTGTTCCGGGTCTAGGTTAAAGTTAAAGTTATTTATTCATTAAATATGTTATATTTAAGTTAAATATAACATATAATTTAAATTATATGTTATATTTAAGTAATATGCAAACAGATTACTTAAATATAACATATAATTTAAATATAACATACCTACACTTATTGTACACATTTATAGTAATTGAGATCAATATTTTTAACAACTAAATTAACATAAAAACCATAAATAATAGTAATCGCATTTGTAGAGCAAATAACATAAACAGAAAATGTATTATAAATACCTACCTATTAAATTCGCAATACGTTAAACATGCCCTCTCGACTATAGGCCATCTATCTGCAAAAATATCAAGCTGCTATAATGGGTGTTATGGTAGGTACAAGTAGGTAACTACCCCAGTAGTCGTAGTTCCTGATACCCACGACAAAGGAAATCCTAACGTGGAGTCTATGTGGCTGTTTAAAAAGAACCTTTGTTTTTGTATAGGAAAAATTTACCTTCTTACCTCTCATCATAAGGTAAACTTGAACTTCTTGAAGGATATTAAAATAGTTCTGAAGTTTATCATGATAATGAATCATTTCCGTATGCCTAACTATTTAAATTCAGTAATGTTTACCTTGTCTCTATGAACATTGAAGATAGTAGGTATACCTAGACCAACGGAAGGAAGTATTGAAGTGACCTTTTTCAGATCAAGTCAAAGATTAGTAGGACACCGGTCTAATGAGCTGCAATGAGATATTATCGATATCCATCACTATTTGTTTACTTACATTATACTGATTAGACATATCTATTGGCACAGAAAAAACAATAGTAGGTAGTTCCAATATGGGTAGGCACTGTAAACTACCCTACTTCATCAAATACCAGCGTGAAATATAAACAAACATGTCCTCTTTTACTCCATGAACAATGTCAAACTCCATGAATAAAGTAGGTTAAGTCTACCAAAATAAAAGTCAGGAATTAAGTATCGATTAAATTTAAAAAGCTCGACTTTACTTTTACTAGGACTACTTACTTATTTCTATATAAATTAAAAGGTACCTTTTTGAATTTAATCTTCCTTTCTTTTTAAACACATGTCGGTGTAGTTGGAAGAACATGACACATTGTAGTGGCTTGTGGTGGCCATATTTGTTTAACACTTCATGTCATGTACCCATATCACTCTGACGATCATGACGCGTTTAACGATACTTCGTTCATTATACGAGGTACCTACCAAATAATACACAACAAGTTTATGCCACGTGCATACCTGCACCTAAATGGTTTACATTATTTTGCGTCTACTTTCATCCTATGTACCTACATCAAATGTCCATGGTTCATGGTGGTGCTCATGTGGTAGATTACCTACGGTTGGTACTTGAATATGTAGCCGGGCAGGGCTGCATACAGTGACTTGGCAATCTAATCGGCCGGTATGTGGGTATTTTTCCGTGACAACTGGTTGCGATGCCGACGGGGTATTATGCGGGTATGAGCTTGGATTATGATACTTAGAATGTGGTAATTGTGGAATTTACATTATTTACAAACCTTAGATCAAATAATAAGCACGCATTGAATTTAAATTAGGAAATGGAGACACACGTGACTTGAATGAATTACCGTATAATAACTATACTAAAATAGGTAGGTAAGATCTGTCCGGTGTATAAGTTAGGGTACTTACATTGGAGTTTGTATGAAATAGGTGTAGGTACCTACATGTTTTTTTAAATAAATGCGCCTGAGTACCTTTGGTAAGTAGGTAACTAAATCTAGTTATTAAGTAACTAAACCAACCGAACAATTCATTTGGAAATCTCCTATTTATTATTATTTTATAGGGCACATTGTTTAAAAAGTTAATACAAAACTATACAATCCATTGTTTATTCGTTATGGTAGTTCCATTCATTGGTTATTTTCCTATTTTGTATCGAACCAAATAGTTTTTAATACACAAACAAATTAGTAAGATACAAAATATTTAACTAAGCCCTTCCTAATTTCTGTTAAAAATGTTGACGTTCTCAGAAAATTGCTACAGTTGTCAATAACATTTCGTATCGTGTAGGTATCTCGAGAATAACCCAGTTCTCCTGTAACTTCGTCCTTATCAGTGAACAATAAAATTCAATTAATTTTCTAAACTGACCACAGACAGCTTCAAGACTTCATGATAAACGGTTAAGCTGAATTTTCTGCCTCTGGAGTGACTTTTCATAGGGTGTAGTGTAGTGTCATGTGATAATGGTGACGACACACTTAGGAAAAGCGTTGTTAAATAGTGCGTTCGACTCCGTATCGCTTGGCAAAAGACGTGGGTCAGAATTGACTCCGTTACTTCGGAAACCACAGCCACTTTATCCAGGTCAGTACACCAATGAATTAATTGATCGAATCTAAATCTAAGTTCGTTTAGGACGTTCTCCCAGTTGTAATGATTAAAAATAATATTTATTTTAACTGTCTTAAGACAAGTGCTTATAAGCACTTAAAATAAAAAAATAATGCAAATAAACACATAAACACCCAACAGTCACGAACATAGACCTGACCCAACACTAGGATTTCCTGTGTCGTGGGTATCAGAAACTACGAGTACCTAGTTTCTGATACCCATGATATGATCTGCAGAACATGCAACCATTTATTACGCAGCGGGAATCGAACCCACACCTCTTACGTTTCAGTCGGATACTCGCCCTTCCAATTATGAATCGTTTCTAACTAAGCAGCAATAAAATAATTTCATTGTTGCACAAATTGGATCTATTTACATGATCTGTAAAAAAAAAAAAGGAAACGAATCTTATCATTCCTTTGAAGCGGTTTTTGAACTGCAACTATAAAACAATTCATTCTAATAACATGTACCTATCATCCATTACCTGTGTTTCGCAATAAATATACTATGAACAATTTTATGTATTAAACTAAAAAGTCTAAAACCAAAACTAGCCTCAATCATATATGAATTTATTTTAATTTTTCGAAGGAATAAAAGCCGTGTTGGCCTAGCGGCGAAACCCCGACTACTGATCCGGAGGTCGTAGGTTCGAATCCCGTCGTGCACCAATGGATTTTCCCACTCGAAAAATCGAAGGAAAACATCGTGAGGAAACCGGCATGTGTTAGTGTTCCAATAAGCGGCGATGGGCTTGCAACCTGTCGCGTGGAATGCTTACTACTTGCAAAACGCGGGCATATACCAAATGTAATGTTTGGACGTGCCTCTGTCTACCCCCTACCAATCCTAAAAATCTACTCACTAAGTATGTATCTGAGGATGTCCACCATTTTTTTTAAAGTCATTCTAGAAACGGTTTGAGATTAGATATATAAATACCGGCTTTAGTGTGTTTTAAACTAGAACGATAACACATGTCAGATGTCAGTGTGTGACTCGTATGTTATGCATCTACATATGCACTTCATTAGTACTGTAAACATAATTATAATTTATGATTTAATCTGTGGCAGTACGGTGCGGACATAAATGGCGATAAGCAGCCAGTCGACTTGAAGTGGGCCACGCGAAAAGTTCCACTGCCTTTAGAGACTCTCACTTGACGCGGTTGACAAGGAAAATTCGATAGGAAAATTTTCTTGATGATAGGAATAGGCATGAGCGGAGCTCTACTATTCAAGTAGAAACCAAATCAATACCTTTTTAGCATATTATTACAACTATACCACGTATTTTACTATTCTCCTGCTGACGTTTCGTTGACCATTTAGAGGTCCTTCCTCATGAGCACCGTCCGCGACCATGCTCGAACTCGAAACGTCAGCAACAGGAGAATAGTGAAGTACTTACATGGTATTGACGTAATAATATCCTAAAATTATACCAAACCACGATAATTTAAATTCTATAAATGGAATACCTAGGTGTCTGCGACGCAAGAGGTGCGGATTCGATTCCCGCTGCGGGACATATGTTTGCATGTTCTACAGATTTTTTTTCCGGGTCTGGGTGTTGTGGTGTCATGATGCTCGTAGCTCCTAATACCTACCTACCTGCGACACAGGGAATACTAATGAAGGGCCAGTTTGTGTGATTTCTAAGAACTTAACGAAAAAGGAAGATAAGGTACTCTGCCTTAGAGTCACACCACCCAAATTTTCAAATCTTAATAGGAGGCATCAAATTTTTTGGGATTTTCGTCCATACATGTTTCTTACAATATAAGAATAATCGGAGCGGTATTTAAATAAATATCACAGAAATAATCTCAAATAATTAAAAATTTAAATAGATTATCTAGATAAGTGAATAGTCAGGTACCTTATTATAAGAAATTTACAAAAACAAATGTCAACACTAGCAAACGATCAATAAATACCTACCTAACATCTTTAAAAAAACGCATCTGATAAGAACTAGGTAGGTTACCTACCTACCTACTTAGCAAAGATAAACAAATGTTAATGCACTTTCTTCGTGTCAAGAACGGAGAAAGAATGCTTTACAATTTGTTGCACACTGCTGATGGCATAAATAATTTATTTGTTTTGTCTTAATTAGAAAGAATAAAAAGTTCGTATGTAGTATAGTGGCTTTTTTCTTACACAACCAACACCATAATAGCAACGACCGGCCATAAAACCTATGGGCAGGCCATAATAACTCGCCGACCTAAAACTTCCCGGACTCGAATGAAGCCACAAAAATACATTGATCATTTCAACCACAACCCCAATAATATGATTACAAGGAAGGGCGAGACGTCTCAATTGGTAAATTTGGCAAAGACAGCAAACTAATACCACTCCCATTTACTTGTAGGATAAAACCAATTTTGTTTAATTTGCCGTTAAAATTTGTATTAGCAAATAAACACCTCGAATCTAAGATTTGAGGCGTCCTTTACTGTGTCACAGATAATATAATAAGGAGAATAAGTTCAAAAGCGATCCACTTCGAAATAAGACCAAATTGTACAAGAAAATAAACACCTTGAATCTAAGATTTGAGGCGATTTTGTATGCGTCCTTTACTGTGCCACAGATACTATAATACTATGCCAATGAATTGCACTTGGTTTTAATAACCTTCTGTTATAAATTTATCATCATAGAGATAGGTTAGTACTTACTTTACTTTGTATCTAATGTACGATGAACGAGATAACGAGAGCTGCAATAAATTATAGTTTTCTGCATAGCTATGTTGTTGAGAGTTGTGAATAAGTTGATATTTAAAAAAAAAAACTACTTACATGAAAAGTTACGTCTTTTCATGTAGTTAGTTAAAGGCCCAGCATTTTGATTTCAACATGGACGTCATTTTCGTAACCAGCACTCCCAAGTTACCCAAAACGAAACTTTTTTTTAAATAAAACAACTACTTAGGTAATAATATACATAATATAATAATGAAACAGCCTAGTGAACTAAAGATACCTTTGCAAACGATCTAAAGATAATTAAATTGATCCGAATCACTAATAGACGAAACGATGAAATAGATTACGAGTTATGCTTTTTTATTGCCTTAATTTGTAACATTTAGTACTTATAAATAACTTAGATAATTAGGTTCACAAGGAATTAAAATTGTACCATAGGTGAGCTCTGTTCCCCGCACTAGGTCTATAATATGCCTGTATAGCGGGGTCACGGGACTCGCCGACGGACTCTCTATAATTGCATGCTACAAAAGGAGAGAAAAATAAAAAGTTATGGAAGAAGAATAATATACTACAAGATTTAACTAAATTTAAATACTATTATATATATAAATAGATGATATTAATTCGGTGAAGTAAATAATGCTGGAAATTTTTCACACAGCATATATAAGTAGTTTGGGGTTGATGACATCATCAGCTCAAACTAAGCAGAGCTTGTATTATGGGAACTACGAGTAGGTACATGATTGATATACTACTTATATAGGTACTTTTTGTGTTGCAAATACATTCATATTATACCTAGAAAACACGTTTGTCCCGCGGCGGGAATCGAACCCGCAACCTTCCGAGTCCCAGGCGAGCCTTCGCCCGCTGCGCTATAGAGGTCGTCAAAAGTACGACTCCAAAATGCATAAAAAACAGCTCTACCAACGAGTACAGTCAGCCTGGTTTACGAGGTTATCACCATGGTAAGATTTTTAGTGATAGAGTGTACAGCTTCACAAGGCATTTTTTGGACTCATATTTCAGTCGCCAGCCTTCGGTGATTAGTTGAGAATTCACCTTTATTTTCATATTTTTTTCTCAATAATCGTAGCATGACGATTCTCCAGCTAAGTTTAGAATGAGGAAATAGCTTTTTGCTTAAACTCGTTCCAGTAGCAAATACAAAAAGGTTTTATTTCCCTGTTGTAAATATGTGTTTGTCTAGTATAGCTAGTATTCTCTACTTTAGTAGAGTCAGTAACAAGTAAATTTAATCTAAATTTTAAAACCGACGTGTTTTACCATATTCTATTGCAGTGTAGATGGAATCAGACAACAGACTTACCAGTTTTTGCTGTCCAATCAAGATAAAATAAAAGTCCACATATCCCTAGCATGTAGTAGAAATATCTACACGTAAATGATCGTTAAATTTTATACAAAATAACCTACATAGATCTCTAGGTACCATACTGTTTTCGCTGTGAAAATTTCGTTACTAAAAAGTAAGGTTACATAGAATATGATTTCCTTACTGGTTGAAACCGACTTTAAGCTGGATCGGCTACCAGTATGCTCAATACCTCAGCTCATTATGGTCAGGCAAGTAAGTAAGTAGTTCGGTTCAGACATACGTCGAGAAAAAAATCTGTGGCGGAGTCTAGGTCTAAGCTTCAAGACATAACTAGAGAAGAGAGTGCTGGAGACTTGTCGTAGTGACGTGGCTCGGACGCATGTCTTATCCATAAACTAAGCATGGCGTAAATCAAACATAGGCAATGATGTGGCGAGGACACACACTTTAATTTTTAATTTTATTTTCCGTCCTACGCCACCATTCATTGCCTCGTCCGCTATTAAACGTCGATGAGATTATGTTTATGTAGAGTCCATTATGCCACTATCTATGCTTAAGCCAGCACACTAGTAAATAACCCTCATGAAGTACCTACCGTACGAAACTATCATACACTTTTGATGACATAATCACTATTATAATATGATCATTTTAATTCTATCCTAAATGGGTAAATGAATTTTGATTTTAGTGTTGTGTGTGTTTTGTTTTTATTATTTTGCGCAGATGATGTCTGGTGATGACTGTACCTACATACTCGTAGTTATGGTGTATTCTCTGGCTAATCTAGTTATGTGGGTATTGATAGCAACCTGCCATGCTGTCTGCCGCGCCTACAGTCATTACGGCGCGGCACCGGTACAGAACCCTTCAATTACTTACTGAGTAAATTGCTACAAGACAGGTAGGTAACATCGGCAGAGCTTAAAACGACGCAATAGTTTTAGGAAAATGTAATAGAAATTGAATTCAAATCATTCTTATTCAATTGAATAGGTAATAGGTTTAAAGTGTTAACCCATAGTCATGGGAAATCTCAAAATTGTATAAATTGAAACACTCTCGGACTAATTATGGTTTATTGATATTATTATAGAGTATATTGTCATAGAATCAAAAACTCAAGACGTGTCCAACACGTTTACTAATGGAGTCTCTTTGAAGCACAATCATACATAGCATCACACTATTAGTTCTTCACAAACGGTCCCTTTTCTGGGACACCATTCGGTGGGTCAAATTAACCTTACCCGATCAGATCACCTAACTCAGGGTGACCAACAAAGAACTAATGACACGACGAATAAGAAAGGTAGATAAACACACCAAATAAAAATAAAAACATTGGAATCAATAAACATACAACGTAATAATCGCTAAAAGCGATATCAGGTCTTCTAGAATAGATGACAGAATGTAGGAGAGTAAATCTTGTAAAAATCAAACGCAAGTAAACTGTGATCTAAGTGAAAGCTTGCGAGTCTTATGATGTAGGTGCAAAGTTTTATTTGCACTAGTTGAGTAGACAGTAACTGGTTGTGGAGGAAAAACACCAGGTAAAATACCTGAAACTCGGACTTCCCCCTATCGGGATCAAGGTTCTTTCAAATGATTATTTGATTGGGAAACAAATATGAGATTTTCTTAAGGAAGGTCGATAAGGTGAACGATCAGCCCAATTCGTGGCGTGAAATTGAACGAATTCGCCAAACTCAGCAATTGTTTTAATTCGTGGAACAAAAATTTAGGTATGTACTTATACTTAATTATAAGTTTAACGGGTCTTTATCGTGTTTACCTTTTTTATTATATTCCCGACGTTTCGACTGTATTGCAACGTCGGGAATATAATAAAAAAGGTAAACGCGATAAAGACCCGTTAAACTTATAATTATGTTATCTAATCGCGAAAGTTTGAAATGTACTTATACTCTTAAGATGAGATATTATATAAAGTGTTTTTTACTTAATTCTGGTGTATGCAATAAAGAGTTTGCTATTATCCTATCATATCCTATCGTATCCTTCAGGTAAGCATATGCACAGATATTTTAATACTAAACTAGTATAAAGTAGTAGGTACAGATACCACTCACACAATATATCTTACAATTTGAATCCCCATGCATTTTAGATGAGAATCATAGGCTAGTAGGATCTATGTTTGTATAAGTGTAAGTAAATAAATGTTAAAAAGTATAAAAAGGGTAAAAAGTAGCCTATGTGTTATTCTGATGTATAATCGATGTTACTGTAAAGTTTCATCAAAAACCGTTCAGTAGTTTTTGCGTGAAAGAGTAACAAACATCCATCCTCACAAACTTTCGCGTTTATAATATTAGTAATACAAATTGTAAGATATATTTTGTGAGTGATAACTATACCTACTACTTTATACTAGTTTAGTATTAAAATATCTGCGCATATGCTTACCTGTTTAGGTTTTAGTAATTTTACAAAAATTCACGGATTATCTGGAAAAAAACATGAATAAAATATCACGTGAAAATATTGATTTAACGATTTACCATCTCATTGTGTGTTCAGCCGTGCTAACTCTAAGAATCGTCTAGTAAACAAGACGATAAACCATGAGAAAAACAAAAAAAAAAAGCTAAGAATTATATCGTAAGTGAAAATTTTACGAGTATTAGGTGAATTATTGAATATTACTATTGAACTATAGGTACAACATATAATTCAAATATTTAAGCTGAGAAGTAGGTAAATCCGAACTTGGCCCCATTCATATTTTTTTTGTAATATTTTCGTAACCACAGTCATAATAATTGGATAAATAATGTTGAAGTGATCATTGTTTATGGGTTTTGCAACCGTACTGTCACAACACAACAATAGACTCGGATTGTCTCCGATTTCCTTTCAGAGAGCAAGGCTACGGCCCTGGTGGAGTATTCTAATATTAGAGAACTTGTACTTGTATTTGAGGAAAATATGATGATTAATTTTGTAAAATTATAAGTCAAAACGAACATTTCCGGTGATAAAAAACTTATTAACTATAACTTTCTTACCACGCGAGCGAAACGGAGGAAAACTAGAAGTTGATAAAATAATAGTGTATTCTGTAATTATTATTATGTACAAAACTTAGAGCAAACATATAGTTCCACTACTGAAATTGTTTTCCTCAATAAAACATTAAAATGAATAAACCTATTCTACGCATTTTAACTTTTTATTTTTTTAAACTTGTTTTAAATTATACAGTATGAGTCTCCATTAAGTGCACTTAGGAATTTGGTTAGACCTAATTTTAACGAAAAATAATGAATAAAAAATATCTAATACAAATTACTTGATTTAATTGACCTTTTTAGCACGCTTATATTAGCTTTACTTGTAACTAACATATAAACAACTTAATAAAATCTTGGAAGTTAATCTTAATGAACTTCTAATTGTCGTATCGAAATGAAACTGTATGTATTATGTAGTTCGGATGACAATACTTTAATTTGGTATCTTGGAGCTGATCTGATAATGGATGGCTACTAGTAGGTGGCTAGTAAACCCCCTCGACTTTGGGCTCATATTATTAGTTTTGACAAACATGAAAAAATATATGTACTCAGTAAATAATAGTGATCTCATTGTTTGATCACTATATTTATAACTCGGATAAAAACCTAGGTAAAATTAGAATTAATTATGTACTCACTAAGCAATATTCTGCGTCTACCTGCGTTACTCAGGGCACAGAGTTTATAATACTATACTAGTATAAAACACACTGATAATTTCTAGATACCTATTGCAGATTCGTCCAACTTTATTGGTTCTAGCTTGCTTTGCTCGCTCGATCAATGATTTCGAAGATTTCAAGGCTATTTAAATAATTCCATCATAGCGTTCCAATAAGCGATGGGCTTGCAACCTTTTAAGTGGAATGCTAACTACATACTTGCAAAACGCGTACATATTTAAAATGTCCAACGTGCATACCCTTCTTGGTATCCTCAAAATCTTAATTCATATTTGCTTGATCCATATCTACCACCATCCAGCTTTTGAATGTTTGCGGAAGGTACTTCCTACTAATAAAGATTAGTAGAAAATCACGAATATTCTACTGATAGGTACCTACGAGTTTATAGAATGCGTTAAATGACACTAAACCAAATGGCATATAGAGTGCATGAAGTGGGCATAATCCGTCGGATAATCCCTACCTACGATGACAAAGTATTATCGTGGTAGGTGCATAAACTACACGGGAATTGAGGTTAAATAAGACCATGAAGTCTTCTGCCTTAAAAATTCATTTGATAGTCTTTCCTGGGACATCCTGTAGTAGCCCTGTAGTAATAGGCATTGATTATCAATGAAAGGAATTAGCTGGCTTCACGACACAGCATTCTAAATTGACGAGCCTCTTCTGACGCAAAAGTAAATTGGCTCAGATCATCAAAATTAAATGCCACGCCTGAACATCGCAGATTGATAGCCATAACAATACTATTTGCAACAATTTATGCCAGACGTCATAGATTCGAGCGAATTGTTTTGAAACATTTAAGACGAAGATATTTCCTGTATTTCATCCTCAGTCAGTTTCTAATTGCTCGTAGATAGTATAACGTAGGTACTACTATTATAATATCTGTAGTATAACCATAATATCCTACCAAATATTATAAAGATACAAAAGTTGGTAATTATGGATGTTTGTTACACAACCGCGCCAAAAGAAATGAGGGTGAAAGTGTGTATGGGAGTATGGTTTTTTTTTAAAACACGACTCCGAGTGTGGTTCAATCGAAAATCTTTTTGAAAAACAATCAAAATTGAGGGTTCAATCTACCTACTTCTGACTTTATATTTATTATTAAGAATTCAATCATAGAATCATGGACATGCTAGAAGCTATAAAGGAAGATATCTTCAACTATCCTGAAATATCTCAACTTTCGATCAGAAATAGTTGAATGTATTGTATTCTTTCAACTGATATGCACTTGGCCAGTTTTTTTTTATTTATATAAATTTCGTTTTAAATCGTCAAGGAAGACGCTTTGTTTTTGGCAGTAGGAAGTCTTTCCAAACTTTTACAGGAAACCGGGAACAACGCGAGGGGAACAACAGGACAGAAGCTAGTCTGTACTTAATATGCTATAACAATCGATATTGAAAAGACGATATTTATCCATAAAGTACGTAGCTAACATGATTAAAACTACATTTGATTAAACTATAAAACTGATGCAGATGCCTACGCCGTAAAATCAATATCGGGAAACACGACATTATGGTCTGTGCTCTACATGCCTATAAGAAAATACATAATCAACTCGTAAAAAATATGTTAGTTTTGATCATTATTAGAAATTTAAAACAACAATTGATTATAAGTTCCTTTATTATCATCATCAACAGTATCTAGACACTATTCTGACACTTGCATCCTAATGCCATGAATGACCTTCATCCATTGAGTTCTGATGCCATCGCTCCTTAAGTGGGCACAGAGTTGATGAACATTAAGCGGTTTAAGTTAAGGGTAAGTATAGATTTTTAAAATCACTTGCATGACTTTGGAAGAATCTCGTCGATGTTATTTAGCGCATGTTGAGTTTCACTTCTGCGTACATTGATTATTCAATGGCATGTATTTAGGAAAGTAAGTTAAGTACCTGCTAATAGCTGAGCCTAATCCTTCCATCTTAATCGAGGAAATATTTTGCTACTCGGTTCAGAGCATGTAGGTAGACAGTACGGGCCAGCATGATCGGAATTTATAAACATTATTTGCTGTGAAGAGCGCAGAAGGAATTTTCAGTAAAACTGTTTTTCATAGAAATTAAGTTATTTTAAAAACAACGAAGTGTTTTCTAACATCGATTGCAGCATCCCCTGGCGACTTCTTGCGATAAAACCTATGTAAGAACCATCCTTGAAGTCATAGAAAAGGATTGCAATGAACCGCATTAAGTCCTAAAAATTAAAAAAAAAAAAAAAAAAAATCTGTTTATTTAACCAAAAATCTTGATTGTAGCTATAGTTATAGTACTTATTTTCTAAGTTACGAAAATCACGAAAAACAAATACTATAAAGTAGGTGATGGGCTTGCAACCTGTCACGTGGTATGCTTACTACTTGCAAAACGCGGGCATGTACCAAATGTAATGTTTGGACGTGCCTCTGACTACCCCCTACTTGGTATCCTCAAAGATCTACTCACTGAGTATGTATCTGAGGATGTCCACCATGGGGAAGACAGTCGTGAGCGTGTTTGTTTGTTTGTTTTTTTGGATAAAGTACCTAGGTTAGTAGGTATTAAGCAGTTTTCTATAAGCCGCTTAGGAGATAAATGGTAACAAGAACACAAACAAATAACTCGACAAGTAAAAGGCTGCTTTCGTCACGGATAGAAACAGTCACTTCGACATGAGATAGTTTTCCCAAATGGTAAGGTTTCATTCAGTGTGATGCTACTGAAATCGATGCCCTTCAATATAGTATTCTGTTGGTGAAAAGGGGCATGAGAATCACAGACTTACTAGAGATGCTTGATGAGAATAAAAGAGAAATATTTAAAACATTCTTGTTATTTATCATATTCGGCAAAACTATTTGATTTCATAATTTTAGGCATTCACATTGAAATTTACCGATTACGTATTACTAAAACAGGTTTGAATTTCGTAATTTATCCTATCCTATCCTACTAATATTATAAACGCAAAAGTTTGTGAAGATAGATGTGTGTTACTCTTTTACGCAAAAACTACTGAACGGATGTTGATGAAACTTAACAGTTATATAGTTTCTACATCAGAATAACACATAAGGTACTTTTTATCCGGGACCACGCGGGCGAATCCGTGGGCAGAAAGAAGCTAGTTGTTCATAAATCTGGAAGCCAGTTGATGAAATAATATTGTTGTAATGAGAATTCCTACACCAGCCTTATCTTGGGTGGCGAGAGGAACAGGTGTAGTCCTCGCTGTTGTAACGTTTACAGATTGTTGGATATCATAATTATACTTTCCTTATAATTCTTTATTGTAAACAGTAATAACACAGAAATATAAAACAAAATATGAGGCAAGGCATGTACAAAGGCGAGCTTAACCCTAAAAAGAGTTTTCTTCCAGCAAACCTTTGAGGAGAAATAGAGTAATAAAGTTGGTAGGTTTACAAAGTCAGAAGAAAAGAAACTAAAATAAATAAATATATTTATACTTAAAATACCATTCAGCGTGGAAATGCGGCCAGTATTTTGGGAACGCTTCGGCCTGGTAGTTTTCTGGATCAGATGAGCTATCTATAGATAGTTAGCAACGGTCTTTAGATAGCTAGCTGTTTCATCTGTGTTTTTTGTATATAGCTACTTGTACATAGTTGTATGAATTATACATACCTACTTTATACTTTCTTAAAGTTACTTAAAAAATTCAAAGGCCATCTCTTAACCTGTCACGTGGAATTCTTAAAGTGATGTTCATTGACTTATTCGATAATACCTACATCACTACGTTGGTATTTTCGGGTGAGTCAATTATTTTGGGATTACATCCGTACTAGAGAGCACCAGCACAATAAATACTTTATTCGTTTTCCAAAACCTATTTCAGATTTATAATTAAAAAGTTAGATGTCTGCTCTGTCTGATTTGAGCACAGGACTCTTAGTATAGGTACCGATAGAGGCTAGGTTTACACTGGGCTGACACCGCTCTCGGATGCTTTGGTTCAGGTATATAGAGGCCTGAGTTCTGCGCGAGCGGCTATTGTAGGTTGTATTACGATGCGCGCCTGACAAACCGCGAACGATTATTCATTCTTGCGAAATCGCACCTCATCGAACTATTTTAATAAAATAAAAAAATAAAAATATTTGGTTAAAGTTTGATTCGAAAGTGATTTTTAGTGTTTGTGAAAAGATTTTTTTTTTTGTGTTTATGGTGACTTTTTCGAACGCAAAATGTTGACTGGTTGGCAGTTGATTTTATCTAAACGTAAGTGATTCTATTCATTTGTAAAATAATATAGATATATGAGTATTCTGATTTTGGAGGGATGACTGTGCCGGTTCCCATCAGTGGACGCATCTCTGTTAATTTGAAATTGTACCTAAAATTATTTAGCAACCGATGTTAGGTGACATCATATATAGGTAATTAAATAAGATACTCCACTTTTTATTTATGAGTAATGCTGATACCTACAAACTCTGTGGTACCTAGTACCTACCATTGATCAAAGTATAGGTACTTTCCAACCTTTTATATCCTAGGTGATAGGTCACCCGCGATTCTAGGTGCCTTATTTGTTTGGGGTAACAGGTTGTTTGAAATTGTCTTTTTTTTATTTGGATTGTTTTTTTTTTAAATAAGTTTAGTAACCTATTTATTTGATTTGCGTTTTATCAATTCGCACATCAAATAAATAGGTAAGTAGTTGTTTGAACGAAAATAATTCTAAAATGCCTTTATTACTAATATCGCTATTTTTCGATATAATAATATAGACAATGGTCCTTCGTCCTACGAAGGATCTAAATATTGCCGATCAATTTATAAATTGCTAGCTACACGCCCCCGGCTTCGCTTGCGTGGTAAAAGTATAAAAATAATCCTACGATACCCGTAATTCCTTATACGTATTATTTCATCCGTAACGAAATGTATTGGTCTATTAATTCGTAAAGATTTGACTAAATGACTTAAAAAATAGATAAACGGTGCAGTTTTAAACATTATGAATACCATGTCGTTTCATCGTTTGACGCATAAACATTCAAGGAAGCAGACATCAAACGTATAATTAGTGCATCCGCAGACTAGCATTCACCAATTTGCAAGATGTTTTGAACTTGGCCTTGCTTAGAGTACTTCTGCTAATTCTGCTCTTCCTGTGCAAAGAAAGTGGATTTCACGTAATAGGTAAGTAATTAGTTTGCGTCCTTATTTTTTTTATATCGTTCATGTTACGGCTGGGACTCGCTCGACATTTTGTATACTGCGAAAGAGAGCGTTCTTTCCTAAAACTATATTGACTAAGTATTAGCTCGCCAAGTACTGTGATCTCGCGATGTCGGAATGGTAAATTAGAAAGATGACAATTGTTTTCATATTTGAGCCAAAAAATCATCCCGCAGATTTTTGAATCAAGATGGCTGTTATTGCTTCCTTGACACTTGATAGAATCTCAATTCAATTGTAATCCATTATTTTTTTTATTTTTTTCCAGCCTGTGACATTTCTATCGCAAACTCTACTTCAATCTAGAAAGTACTCAATAGGTAAATAATTTACCTATTGAGATAGAGAGAGATCAGAGAATTGTCTATTATCTGGGTCAACTAATGCGTTGCCATTCAGCGTGGCCATGCAGCCAGCATTTTGGGAACGCTTCCGTCTGTTACTGATATGGATCAGTTGATCTATTATACTAGTAGTATAGATCGTACTTGCAACTGTTGCAACGTAGATTGTTTTAAGATAGCTAGCTGTTTCATCTGTATTTTTCGTATAAACCTACTTGTACATAGTTCAAAGTCAATGTCAAAGTCAATAGGTTTTTATTCATTGAAATCACAAGGATCATATAGAAACGTTAACTTAAAAACTACGTGAATTTAAAACTTTAATTTACGCCGATTCCTAACGCGCGACCAAGCCTAGAAGAATCAGGCAACAAACTCTGCTTGGTTATTTTTTTGATGATCCTTCATTCAGCTTTAGTTGTTTGAGATAATCGATTCTGGATAGTGAATCGATCTTTCAGTAATTGCCTATTGCCAGAGTCCGCCATCCGTAAATGTTTATAAGTTGTTAATCGGCTCTTTAATTGCTCACAGATAGAGATCAAGTTGGCACGTGTCATTGAAACCGTGTCGGAACACGTGGACACAGCTAAACTAGAATAGCTGGACTAGTACATAAGCAGCGTACGTGAGCTTATATAGGAAGATCAACTTTGATAAGCTGTTGATTAGATAAGACAGCATCATTCATAAAATATCCCAAATTGTTTTTGAAGATTAGCTGGCAGTTGAACCATTGGTTATCTTTTTTCATTGAACACTGACAGTTGTACCACGGTTCGGTACCTATTGTTCATACTGGTTATATCGTAATGACAAATTCTTGTCATTACGAAAGTTTGATTCAAAGTCAATGTCTGATTGACTAAAAAAACATTATAGGTAATTAGGTATAAATATAATTATTTAAAATAAAAGGTTACCTGTCCTAACTTTTGTACTGTAAAATAGGGTTATGCACACACAGTAATGATTTTCTATCTATCTACCTGGGTACATAATATAAATCGGCCAAGTGCGAGTAAGACGCGCTAAGGGTTCCGTACCACCACACAATAATAATTACTAATCCTTTAATAAATAACAAGACACCTATTTAGGGACCACCCTTTACGAGTTTTATTTATTCAGTCTGGTAGTGATCTGGATCAGTTGAGCTATCTATAGATCGTTTGCAACAGTATTTAAATGGCTAGACTGTTTTATCTGTATATTTTGTATTTTATGTACCTACTATTCGTTCTGTCAATATTATTTTATTATTATTTTCCAAAGTATCAATATTAAAAAATGGCTTCTTTTTATTGTTTTTCCTGTGTTTTCTTGCATGTTTGTATGTTTTGTATGTGTATGTGTCAAATATATAATTTATCTATCTATCTGTATATTACCCTGTACACCATTCGGTTACCGTAAAAAGGAAGACAATAGGGATATTAGGACCTATTATTGCTATTAGAAGAGTCTAACACGCAGTCATCTACTCAATGGGTGTGGACAGCTAATACTCGTAGTTCTCCTCACGTATTAGTGAACCAGCTGCTGCTAAACCTGATTTAAACCGTAAATTAAGTAACTTTATGGAGATGAATATATATAAATATCTTGATAATAAAATAAATAAATAAATGCTGGACATTTTTCACACAGCATCATCTAGCCCCAAAGTAAGCAGAGCTTGTGTTATGGGAACTACATGACTGATATACTACTTATATTTACTTTTTTTTGTAAATACATATTATACATAGAAAACATCCCGAGACAAATATTTGCAGATGCAAACATTTGTCCCGCGGCGGGAATCGAACCCGCAACCTTCTGCGTCTCAGGCGGGCCTTCGCCCATTGCGCCACAAATGTATTTCATCTATTTATTTTGTATAACAATTGTTTTCTTTGAATTTTGCAAGCAATCGATGAGATGATGACATTGTTTTTAATTTTACACTGATTTCACAGTAAAATTGAATAATTACGAACGATTGCGACAAAACTACATTGAACTTGGCATAAATGATCAACCTACTTACTTGATTTATCTTGAAACAAGGAAATCCGAGCATGAGTTGAATCATTTCAGTGCTTTGGTGAACTCTGTAGAGGTCCCAATTTATACTTCTTGGGTCTGATTCTCTTTTCAATTAGTGAAAAATAGAGATATAAACATTGAATTGGAAACAAAATAGATTAGCTGGACAGCCAATCGGGACGATAAAGGATCGTTAAAAAAAAATAGAGACTTATCTGCAGCCGCTTGATGCAGCTTGTCCATCATAACTCTGTCCTGAATAGCTGAGTATGTAGGTAATAATCGCCGATGTACACCTACCTTATCATCGGAATTATAGTGAAAGGCCCGGGAGTGGTCGTACAGCTCTCCTAACAACCGTCTATTAGACGAACATGGACGATTCATGTTCAAGAAACCATAACATCAGTTGCTGCAAATGCAGGAAGTCTTTACATCTTACTTGAACCGGTGTCAAAAACGAAACTAATCGACGAAAATTGGACTGCATGCATATAAAACATTTTTTTTTCAGAATAGGATAAAAACCGACTTCAATTATCGGGAAGTTGATAAAAAGTCCAATATTATTATATCCCTTATTTTTTCACTCTTAGGGGTGGTGGGATTTTTTTATAAAATTGATACTGATCCCATATTAATTTGAAGTATATCCTAACCATTAAATAATCATGAAAATCGTTTCTCAGTTGGCGAAGATGTCGCGTACTTCATTTTTAACCGATTTCAAAAAAGGAGTAGGTTCTCAAGTCGGCTGCAATTTTTATCGTGTATGTTTGTTACTTGATATATCATTGTCATGTCATTCTTTCTTTTATCGAAAGAGTGTCAACCCAAGTGAGCAAAATAAGCACGTGAAGATCTGAAACCTGGGACTGCAAACTTATCGCGAATACCACGATTTCATTATTTTAATGATTCTTTTTTAATGGGTAGGGTTATACTTCAAGAGTGGTCCCATATAAATATGAAAAAATCCCATCCTAAGTATAAAAAAATGGTTGACGACATTTTATGTTGGACTTCTTATCAATTTCCCGTTTTTCCGGTTTTTTCCGGTAGAAGTCGGTTTTTTGACATTCCTGTCTTATATGTATATAATTCTTTGAAGTCGGTTGAAAAAACAGACAAACAACCTTACTACGAATAGTAAGGTACTAAAAGGTAGACTGATTTACATAATTAAAAACTCATTCCTTCCAAGTTGTAGCTGCCAGTCTGTCTGCCAAGGCAGCTATTGGCCGCCGAGGATCGTGCGACTGTGGAATGCAATTCGTCCCGTATAGAAATCTGACTGCAAAAAACTAACTTCTAACGAGTTTCTCAATTCCAATGCCAAGTTAGGCAACTTGACGAGAACGTGGTCCGGCCCCTCTTTGCAACCTGACTTTGGCTACAAGCATTTTGAAACGAGTAATTCTGGGAATGTGCAGATCGTATAGTTCGCAAAACAGACATGTGCTGGGAAACAAAGGTTCCCTTCGCCAACTATTAACCGGACGATCGACGCAATATAGGAAAGCTTACAGAGTATAGGTACTTACAGAGTCGATAGAAAAGTGGCCAAGACCGTTAGTCATGATGCGATGATTTAAAGTTAATTTCAACCCATTTTATGCAATCTTAAAATTTGTCATTTAATGTAATATTACTAATTGTGTATGTGTAATTAATGTTATTAGTGGGCCCGTAGGTATAGCTGAGTGTATTTTTTATTTATAAGTAATAAATAGAAAAATGACACTCACGAAAACCATGGGACTCAAATGTCGACCTGCCGCCGACGCCGCCGCGCCGCTCTTTTAAAGACAGTCAAATTGCAAAACGGAACCCTACTTTTTAAATGTTCGTCTTCAGAGCACACCCTTGTAGTTTCTACATATCTTTACCAAAGATAATAAAGCTATAAATTTTATTGGTAGTAACGGCAATTGTAACGGTCATGCTCTGATCTGTATTCAAACAATGGGGAAGAACCGGATATCATAAAAAAATCACGATCGATGGACCTTTTTAGGCGAACAAATAAAATGGACGCAACGTTCGCTGTTTTATCGACACATTTTACTTATTTCATTAGTAGACGGCCAAGTTTTGCTCGGAAACTGGGGTTTATCATAAATGTGGGAAAACCATCGGTTCTCTATACAGATAAGTGGTCTTGGAGATGGGAACATGGAACACACACTTTAACTGGTTGTCGTTACTGGCTATTGCTTATAAAACATTGTTCTACTGCTAAGTACCTCCGCCCGATGGACTGATGACATCTTAAAGGTCAGTGGTGATAGCTCAAGATCATTCGTCGTGGTATTCGTGGTAATTTCAGGAGAAGCCTGCGCCCAGCTGTGAACTTCTACAGGCGGTTGATGATGATGGTGACTGCTTAGAAGGTATTTAAGTACCTAAGTCTCTCTCAGCTTACACCGTTAAAAACCAAAGAACATTCAGGGGACCTTAAAACAATAGCAACATTATTTTAAGTTTTCTGCGAGTTTTGTCAAGAATATACTAAACACCAAATTGGCTAAACCATGTAACCGCATTTTCAACGAAATCGCAAGTCTATAAAAGACCATTTACCTATTTAAACAAAACAAAACAGATAACAAACAGAATTCTGAGAAATCTCACATGAAAATAAGCCCCTTAATTTAGTTACTTTGAGCTGACGAAGATACTATTGATTTTTTCACATAATCATAGTCCTTCGATTTTCAGATTTCAGGGCACTTATTACCTTCCAACAATTTTAACAAAAAAAAGTCATACCTAAGTACAGCGTTATTGGTTAAATCCCTAAAAGTGACGTCAACTTAGAAATCCTAATGTACATCTAATGACCAAGCAGAAGGTAGAAACCTAACTAAGAGTACATAGGCAGGTGGAAAGCGCATGTCTTCGCATTCTCGTAAACAAGCGCGTCGCTTAGCGGCAATTAACAATTAGTGTGTCAATAGAAACAGGTTAAGTTTGTGACAATAACTTGCAATTCACGACTTACATTCAATGGATCATTGTTGATTTTAATCAATAACAATTAGATTCCGATCTCATGACGACGCGACGTCGTCGTGTGTAGCCCTGTGTGCCGACAGAACATTCAAAGTACCTACCTATAACTTTTGAAACTATAATGGTAGGTGCATGGAACTGTGCCGAAATATCGGGAAACATTCAAAATCACAAATCATGGTAAATACCCCGTTTCAACTTTATATCTTTCAGTAAGGTCGCACCGTTCCATTCTTTAATGTTCATTCTATAATATTTTTTTGGTACATTTGCACACTGATTTAGTTCTAACAGGTTACCTACTTAATCGAAAAGTATGTAGCTTGCTGCAGGCACAGATAGATAGGATAACTATTTATTGTGCATAACACCTTTACAGTACAACATCCAAACATAACTAAAAACTAAAGAAATGCATTGGGTGGTCTTGTCCCTAAAAGCGGTCCCTTCCAGGCAACCAAAGTACAGGATAAGAGCTACTAAAGCATTAGCTTCCTTACTAAACGCGGGACAAATGTTTGCATCTGCAAATATTTGTCTAGGGAACTGAGTGTTTTCAATTTATAACATGTATGGAATTACAAAAAAAAAGTATATAAGTAGTATATCAGTCATGTAGTTCCCATAATACAAGCTCTGCTTACTTTGGGGCTAGATGATGCTGTGTGAAAAATGTCCAACTTTATTTATTATTTATTAACTTAGCACTTTTATTTCTAAGACCGCAGAAGGATGTAGATGAGGGCGGTCAACGATATGTTTAAGTTTAGGAAAATAGGGCGAGTAATCGCGAAGCACTTTGCTCTACAAGCATCATCATCATTCATCCAGGTTTTAAATAACCTATTATTAATTACCTACTTGCAGTTGGAATGTCGGTGTACATCACACAATATTCAGATTCTATTCTGATCAGTACCTACACTCCCAGTTCTGCTTCGTTGAATTCATTCCATATACAAGTATACATTACAAAGGGATAATCAGAAATGTATTGTATATGAACGTATTATATCCGACATGCAAATACAGCAGACACATAATGCAACTGGCATTGACTTTGAGTCTTCAACTCTTGGACAATATCTACTAGATCTAGTAGATACCAGTACACTTGATTCAATTACAAACGCTTTTCTATTCGTCATCTGACACGGCCATGCCAAAAGTGTCACATCGGTAGAGGTATAGATCTTGGAGTGGCGCTTGTTATAAGGTCGTATGTACACAAAATGATTCTTGTGATGTATAACGTTTTATTTTTCACCGTTTAAGACTAGTATAATAAAACATAATAATAATAAACACCCAACAGATCCGGAACACATATTCAGGAAATGTAAACATTTGTCCGCGGCGGGAATCGTATCCGCACCTCTTACTCGCTCACCGCGCCACCGAGGTCGTTATAGGCTTCAGTTGACGTGCATTCTAGTCTTTTATGCAAGCTACTGTTATTTGTGTCATTTTCACTTGTATATCATGTCATGCCTATTGTCCAAGCGGTCACGCTGAATATACTAAGTAATTATCTATGACATCTCAGAGTATGGGGGTTTACAACATGACTGAAAGAATTAGTATTGTTTCCTATACGTATATCAGAATTGTGTTTATTACCAAAACGTGATCATTCACGTGAATTGGTTACGTTGGAATGTTATTTACCTAGCACGAAATTCTAGTCAGTCAAAGACTGCGCAGTCATAAATTATTATTAATTAAATTATTGTGTGTGTATAAAATAAGTATTTGATTACTATTGTTTATAAAATTTTATGTTGTCATTTTATTTGATTTGTAATTTTTTTATGTTGGTTTTTTATTTAATTTGATTTGTGTGTAATTTATGTAATTGGTTGAAACGTTTTAATGACATCAAATTAAATTATTAATGATTTAATGATTTCAATGACATGACAAATAAATAAATAAATCATGGATTTTTTCTAGTCTTGCAGAGTGCGTGTTACCAAGCAAGTATGCACTCAATCTGAAGTTCTGGCGTTTTTTCCCTTGAAATTAATATCTACATAGCATTCATCAAACCGATAAATTCAATTTAATTTTTCTGGATAGCCACACGCCCAGACAAAAAGTCAACTTTCTAATACAGATCTTTAACATGCAAAATAACTGTTCATTTGTGTTGGGTTATTTCCATAAGTTTAACGAAAATGCTATACCTACTACTTACCAAGATGAAAACTAAACCTTTCACAGTCAAGAATGTACACTACTAAAATCTAAGTAGAAATTATTGTCTTACACAATTAGTAGGTTATGGTATTGTTATGCTATCTAGAAATACTTAACAGTTAGGTGCAGTAAAAATGTTATGCCAATTGAGTTGTTAGGTTAGGTACCTACTATGCATAATACCTGGTGCAGGCAAACGGACTTCATATACATTGAACTATTAAATTTGTATTTTTTTTGTAAAGAAGTTGATATGTAGTATTGTCATAAAAACACTTTCGATACCTAATAATTTTCAGTGGTTTGTTGAGCACTTGAACAAATATGACTTCCTGCCACCAAAAATTTGGTTTGCTTACATTCTGTTCCGTAAAGTTCAAACAACTTTAGGCAATGGCCGATGAAAAGCCTCTTTGTATTCAGAAATCTTGGTACCTATGTTTAAAGTTTCCAGTTATTTTGGTAGTATTCAGTTCAACACAGCCAGTACCAGTTATTTTAGTAGTATTCAGTTCAACACAGCCTTATCTTGATTTGTGTTTTACCTCTTGTTACAGTATTCTTCATACCGCAACGATGGGTGATGGCAATCATGGGATTCCTGGCTGTAGCCAATGCATATACGATGCGGGTGTGCCTCAATATTGCGATCACGCAGATGGTACGACGGAGGGCCTCGTCATCGCTTGAAACTGATTCATGTCCTGCTGGTGAAGTTGCAGAAGATGTGACTGATCCTACGGTACGTTTTTCATTGTAAGGAACTGGGATTTGTCATCAATCATACTATCACTGACCAAGGGAACAAGTACGTAAGCTAGTAGCCAACTTAAAGGTTTTATGC
Organism: Perizoma affinitatum; assembly: GCA_961405105.1. NCBI lineage: Eukaryota > Metazoa > Arthropoda > Insecta > Lepidoptera > Geometridae > Perizoma > Perizoma affinitatum. The sequence continues at coordinate 7,880,840 of OY560199.1, forward strand.
TGAGTTTACAACATGTCCGTGTTGGCCTAGTGGGCGATAAGTGTCCGTGTTTGCCTAGTGGGCGATACCCCGACTTCTGATCCGGAGGTCGTGGGTTCAAAGCCGGTCGTGCACCAATGGATTTTTCCACTCGAAAAAATTATGTGCGCATTAACACGTGCTCAAAACGATGAAGGAAAACATCTTGAGGAAACCGGCGCATGCCCTAGAACCAAAAATTCGAAGGCAACCAACAGTTAGTGTTCCAATAAGCGGCGATGGGCTTGCAACCTGCCACGTGGAATGCTTACTACTTGCAAAACGCGGGCATGTACCAAATGTAATGTTTGGACGTGCCTCTGACTACCCCCTACTTGGTATCCTCAAAGATCTACTCACTGAGTATGTATCTGAGGATGTCCAATATGGGGAAGACAGTCGTGAGCGTGTTTGTTTGTTTTTGTTTTTTGATACAACGTGTACCTTTCGGTCACAGTTACGACATGTTTTAAACTCAGCAGTTGACCCTCTGAAGGCGAAGTTTACAATATCAACGGTGCATTGGGATTACAGAGGATCAGAAACTAGCATATTGGTTCATAATCAACATCCTGTGAAAGCCTACTTCTGGCATAGGCCTGAAGTCTACTTAGTCTACTTCTGGCATAGGCCTGCAGAAAAAGTGCCAAACGATCTTGGGCTAGTGGTTCATGCATCAGCTTCGCGCAACCTTTGAGATGTCACTTTGGTTAAATTTATTTTTCTCTTCGCACAGGAAGTGACTGGCTTCGATTGGGACGAAGAAACGCAAGGCATTATACTTAGCGCGTTTTACTATGGCTACATAGTAACACACTTGCCTGGAGGCATGTTGGCTGAGCGGTTCGGTGGAAAGTACTCTCTCGGTTTTGGAGTGCTCAGTACAGCAGTGTTTACTTTACTGACACCATGGACTGTTAGTGTGGGCGGTGCTACTGGACTTATTATACTGAGGGTGCTGGAAGGACTTGGAGAGGTAAGATCCAATCCATCCAATGGCTTTTTAGATCGCTACTATCGAAAAGTCTTGTACCTATTACCACAATTTTGTGTATATTTTGTTATGGATCTGAAACGATTTGATCAGTATCGAAGTATTATGAGGTTAGATATTCGAATTTCCAGTTTAGATTTCAATTTGTGAAAACTTAATAAAAAAACCGCTCACGACTGTCCCTTTGATGGACGTCATACCTATACCCAATAGGTAGATCTTTGAGAATTCCAGGTATGGGGTAGTCAGAGGCACGTCCAAACATATATTTGGCACATACCCCAATTTTGCAAGTAAGCACGTCAATTATATCAATTCAATTTGTTTTAATTAAAATAATGAAATTTTATTAGGTCGTTCGATGTTTGTTCAACTGTTTCGTAAGTTTTCTAGGTTCTTCGTTTATTACTTTGCGTAGTGTTTGCATCTTATTTTATAAATCCAACAAAGTATTGGTTTTCAGGGTACAACTTTCCCAGCCCTAAACGCGATGCTAGCGAGGTGGGCACCCGTCTCAGAGCGAGGACGGATGGGATCACTTGTCTTCGGAGGGGCTCAGATCGGTAACATCGCAGGAACCTATGTATCCGGACTGGTGATGAAGGAGTCTGGCGATTGGGAGTCAGTGTTTTATCTGTTCGGAGCTATTGGCATCTTGTGGTTTATTTTTTGGGTGAGTATTTAAAAAATAGTTCATTAGTCTGCGACGAAAGTATTAGTATATTTATTTTGCGCAACGTCTAATATTATGTTTCTTGATGATTATAGTCTAGATCCAAAGATTTTATAAAAAAAAATTTGGTCCTTCTTCAAAGGGTGTTAATTAACTTAACGGATGTTTTCAGGCTTTGTTTTTGCCGGAGATAATCCTAATTGGAGATAGTTCTACGGTCTTGCTCTGCTGAAGCTTGTTTGATTGGATTAAATAATAATTAATTCTATAATTTATTTACAGGCTCTTCTCTGCTACAATGACCCAGAATCACACCCCTATATATCTGACACGGAGAAGAAGTATTTGGAAGAGACTCTCGGAAGACACCGTACGAGCCAGCCCTCTGCCATACCTTGGAAAGGAATCTTCATGTCCGTACCACTGTGGGCACTAGTTTGTGCACAGGTAAATAAACAAGACACTCGTACTTGTACATTTTCATAAGCGTCTCAAAATCACGATTAGAAGTAAATGTGTTTCGTATCATAAGGATAAATCGCTTTATTTAATTTCTACATAAGTAACGTCCGACGTTAAATATAGATAAGTATTCTGTTTTCAAGCAGCAAACATACCAGGAATTTAACAAATAATAGCTTCATTATCAGTATCAGTATTTTTTTCTGATTCTAACTGAAATTGCATAAATTGTACTTACCTATTGGCATTAGAAAAACTAGGCTTGTGAACTGCGGTAAGTAGATTCCATTCATGGTATCCTAATGAATAAACCATGATTTATTACTTGTAACAAGTTTCCTTTAAATATTACAACACGTATACATTGTTGTTATACTTACAAAAGGTAATTAGATAGTTTTTTTTGGGATTAACTTGTTAATTGGTGCTAACAACAAAGATAAGCAGTGATAGGGTAAGCGGTTAAGAGAAAATATTATAGACATTGAAAATGGACAGAAGGTACTTTGTTAATGTAGGAATTATCTAACTACGAATACTTTCATACGATCGATAGACTATGCAACATTGCCGATTACCCAAAATTTCAGCCAAATATTTTTCTTTCAGATCGGCCATGACTACGGCTACTTTACTATGGTAACTGATCTGCCGAAATATATGACTGGTGTCCTAAAATTCGACATACACAGGACCGGGACGCTAGCGGCTCTTCCTTACGTAGTTATGTGGATCAGTTCAATTATTTTCGGTTGGATGTGTGACAAAATCGTGAAGAGGAATTGGATGACGGTTACTAACGCTAGAAAGAGTTTTACTACCATTGGTGAGTAAATAAATAAATAATGCTGGACATTTTTCACACAGCGTCATCTAGCCCCAAACTAAGCAGAGCTTGTATTATGGGAACTACATGACTGATATACTACTTACATACATTTTTTTTTGTTAATACATACATATTATACATAGAAAACACCCAGACCCGAGACAAATACTTGCAGATGATACAAACATTTCTCTCGCGGCGGGAATCGAACCCGCAACCTTTTGCGTCTCAGGCGGGCCTTCGCCCACTGCGCCACAGAGGTCGTCGAGTAAAAGCGGGATTCTCCTAAACTCAAAAGTCAATCAATAAAGATTAGGTTCATAGGTACCCAAGACTTTTACTACTATTGGTGAGTAAAAGCGGAATTCTCCTAAACTCTAAAGTCAATCAATAATGATTAGGTTCATAGGTACCAAAAGCAATCATTTTGCTTGAAGTTAAAGACGAAATGCTGTTCAATTTTAGTCTAAACCGACATGATCACATCTACACACGCATCAAATGTAGGTATTTAGTTATCTTGGCGACAATAGCATCCTTTTAATCAGTGGCGACAATTAAGTCTTCTCTGCCAAAAAAATGCTTTGGTTTGTTTTTTTTAATCAGTGGCGACAACGAGAATACAGAATTGACAACGCTATAGGTGCATTGACATTCAACAATCTAGAAAAGCAAAGCGCCATTCTTCTCTGCCAAAAAATGCTTTGGAAGCTGTACCTTCCACATTTTTACGGTTTTCATCTCTTTTCAGCGTCCGTCGGACCGGGCATTTGCATGATCCTAGCCTCTTACTCCGGCTGTGACACCCAAACAGTAGTTATCCTATTCACTGCGTCCATGGGGCTGATGGGTGCGTTCTACCCCGGAATGAAAGTCAACGCGTTGGACCTTAGCGGGAATTATGCAGGGACAATTATGGCTATTGTGAATGGAATTGGAGCTATCACTGGAATCATTGCGCCGTACTTGGTTGGACTCCTTACCCCCGATGTAAGTACCTAACCAATACCTACAGTAATAAATATGTTTAACTGGTAAGTATAGGTATATACTTGCTGTATTGAGTTTTGGTGCGAATACATAGCCTATAACGATTCAATATAATATAGTGCCGTGCTTTAGAAGAACCTTTGATTATAAATGGACGCATGTAGATAACATGGTACTTATGTGGGATTTCAACCACAAAAAATAGTTTCGGCTGGCCCTGAGTTGAGTATGTATACTGAGAATGAAAAGCTATGAAAAAGGCTTACTAGTAAAGGCTTCTGGTCATTATCTACCCATAATAGTCCGTACAACTGATGTGAACATCAGAACATACGCGTCTAGAGCCGATGTCGTAATGAATGACACGTGAGGTTGCAGTTTCGCAAAATTCAACACCCATTCAGTCAGGTCACCTGATCACGTCTTCGTTAAACATGGTTAGTTCCTCTATGTCAAATTGTCCTTTGACAAATGATGATTGTCGCAACGAAAGAGAAAATTGCATGCATATTTATAACAGCCTTTCTGGCGTAACGGATACATAAAATTAGCTAAATGCAAAGGAGCATGCTAGATCTTCGCGTGAAGACAATTTTGACTATGTCCCCGATCCGATGGGACGATAACATTTTAAAAGTTGCGGAATTCCGTGGATAGTGGCGGCCCAAGATCGTTTGACACTCTATAGAGGAAACCTAAGTCAGGAGTGGACTTATACAGGCTGTTGGTGATGATATAGTATCCTTTATATAGCACCTTATCTATAGTGCTCGGATGACGTGCCTACGTGGATTCGATTGCGCGGAGTCAATGAAATGCGAAGACTACAAAAGATGATGTGCAAAGTAATGTAGGGCCGAAGATCAGGGGACAAGGGGAATTAAACGAATTGTTGACTTGCAAAATGTCCGGTCGGTAACCTCTAGTTAGAGGTAGGTTGTTTAACTACGTCTTAGGTAATTTAAACAAATTATAGTCCGACCATGATCTTCATTTAATTTTATACAACAAAAAACACCAATTCCACCATGGGAATTAAAGTCGTAAGCGTGTTATGAACCCGAGACGTAAGGAGCTGTAGGTTAGCAAGCCTAAGGTAGCGCTTGCCGTAAGAGGTTGTTTGTTTGCATGTTTGTCAGTTACCATTTATCTCCGAAACGACTTATCCTATTTCAATAGGGGGCGCTGCAACCGATGATAGAAAAACACATAGGTATGGGATTCAAATTTTACAAAAAAATCTAAAATTCTGTGTATCATTTCAGAGCACCCTTGGACAATGGCGACTGGTATTCTGGATAACACTGGCCGTTTTCATCGTAACTAACCTGGTGTTCGTGGCCTGGGCTTCCGGAGACGAGCAATGGTGGAACCACACCGCAACCGACCCCAGCAAACAAGCCAAGAACCAAGAAGTGGAAGCCAATTCTGTCAATGCTGAGGTCAAGATCTGATAATCATAAAACATCTTTGTGCGATATACAGGGTATGGCAAGATAATGGGACTCTCAAAGAAAGGAAGGTCAACACGGGTTCGTTGATAGCTCTATAAATAATCGAGCAGGTATTGGACATAACTGCCATCTAACAGTAAGTTCTGTCATGACTCTTGACAGAACTTTAATTAGTTGCAGAATTAAATTGTAAATAGCGTGAGAACTGCAGGTAAGCTCCTGGCGCCATTTTTAGTTTTAAATCAATGGCTTCGGAACTGAATGCGTAGTGTGTCTTCAAAATAAGTGGAACCAATTTTTTATTTCGTTAATCGGTAATGTAAAAATTTCTCGAAATCTTACAATTTGATTGGATTTGTTACTTTGAGGCAAACATTCTGCATGGGGAATAAAGTTGATTAAGCCCAACTTAATTTTATAAGAAATATCATATTCTCTAAAACCCACTTTTTGGATTACTCCTATGATCAAAAAAATCTAATTACAAAAGAAAATGTACTTTCCTTGAGTCTCATTATCTTTGACACACCCTGTATACCGTAACCGTCTGATGGAGGCTAGTAGCATTTTCCTGCCTGAGTTGTAAATATTATTTTAGATCTTGTAGAAGATTAGGCAGCTTCTGTTGACGTGTTTAAGTAACTAATGAAGTAAATAGGTTGTTTTGTAATATGGTTGAAATTGTTATACTTGGATTCACAAAAGTCCTTTGATAGAAGTATTTTTGCAAATTAGTGTCGATATAATAATATGGTATTTATTATTAGCCTACCACCTTATATTTATTAGTTTTAAAGCTGAGTTAAGGATAACCAATAGAAGAATAGTTTCCTGATTCTTCTAGGCCGTGACAATACGCGAGAAATCGGCGTTAATTCACTTTAAAATTTTAAATTCACGTATTTTATAAGTTGAGTTTATAATGTTTTTATCTTGTTTTTTTTTGTCGTTTTTCGACCTTAATTCCATAGTTCTCTCTTACTCTGCTCAAGATACACTTTCCAGCCCATATTTATGGACCAGGTGAGCTTGTCAGCCGCGTCAAAAATTGGGGCAGCTAGCAAGCCCTGCAACAGGCCCACATCGAACTGGTCAGCTTTAGATAATTTAATATTGTCATTTTTGGTGAACAAAAACCTATTGACTTTGACCTAATACGGCATATGCTAAGAGTTCACTGAAGTCAATTTCATATTTTTTTAGGTAGGAAGGTAACTATTCAAATTATACAACAATGCATAATATTTCGCAGAGACCTAGCTTCATTACACAACCTGTCAACGCTTAGAAAGTTGTAAATAATTATGCTTAGCCAATAATTCATAATGCTACCTAATTAGTATAGCTGTACAGTACAAATAGTATTTATGGCGATTCTCTGAATCTCAGCCATTGTTATGTGATAGTATGTTAGACTTATTAGTTTTAATTAATTAACGACGGCCTTCCTTGATTGTTTAAAAAAACAGCTTATTTGTAGACCACTTTGATGACGTGTTGAAAAACTATCACAGAGCTCAAAATAGGTAAGAAAACAATTGAAATTACCTACATTATTTGTCAAATTGACCTTAGCGTTAAAGTTTTGACCTAGGGCTAACCACAAATTAATGGCCGGACTTAAGATCTTTGTAGCTTAATTATTAGATTTTAGAATATGCGAATACCTACTGCCTTTGTTGATATTTATTGATTCTGAAAATTGATTTTAAAAGTTGTTCTTAGGGGACTCTACTGGACCGAACCCTCGAACTCGGTAGGTAAAACGTAACAAACTAAGCGATTGTTTTTGATATACCTACCTGCGAGTACATACTTGTATAAGAATTCGGGCACTTGTACAATCAAATGAAAAGTGTGGCAGTTTTGTGTAGGTAAATACGCAGCGTGTTCTAATTATTTTTGTAAAATCAAACAAAAGAGGCTGTGAACAAACTGTTTTTAAAACTTTTATTTATGGGTGCAAAGCGGTGCCATTTTACAGATCTGTCTACTAAAGTGCACGCCTTGTAACTACGCACGTAAGACCGTAAAGTAGAAAAACTGAGGGGCCCACTTTCTTAGTGATTCAGATAAAAGATATATAGAGCGAGTATTAAGAAGCGATTTTTTTTTATAATTTCGAAATTGGAAGAGATGCTTTACAATACACTTCGTGGCACCAATCTGCCTTGTATGTGTTTGTAAACGTGCGTAGTTAAGTGACGAATACTATACAATATTTTTGTATTAAACAAATAAGGTACAATGAGTGTCTATGTATATACATATTTAAAATTTTAAATACTTTAAGTAGGTAGTTTTACTCATAGCAATATTAGGTAATTTAAGGTTTGTACAAAGCTATAATTTTATTAAATAAAACATTTAAAATTATTTTTTTCTTTCAATATAAAAATAAAATAACAATACTTTGTGCTAAGTATATCAAATACAATCTACAAATCACTTTGTTTAATATTGTATACGATACTTCCAAAGGAATACAAAAATAACAAAATATATTAGATAATATTCTTAAAACAAACGCAATAGTAAAAAAATATATTTGAAGCAACTTTACACATTAAATATTGGAATTAAATATTTTTTGCACATACTAAACTGATTACTTGTAATAAATAAACAAATATTATTTATCATAGAATTGATTAATTTAGATTATAGACCGCACTCACGCAGGATGTAAATTGAAACTTAAGTATTTGCGATAGCGCTCTTATTCCATTAATATATATATAGAGCAAATGAAAAGGGGCTTGTTTAAAAAAATACAAGTTTAAAATTACGAGTGTTACGTCATGATACGTTTTTATTTTGCAACATACATTTCGCCTGCTCGAAAACATTATAATAATATGTGTTCATTTATGGTCTTTCACCATAAATGTTAGATGGGTAGTTTCGTCAGTGATTTTGTCTGTTACCATTTTTTTTTACCGCATTGTACGTCTTCATTCTTGAAGAAAACTGTCTAGGTCGCATTGCAATAGATGAAGACTCTTAAATAGATTTTATTACACGTCACTAGAGGCGCTGTAAAAGATAACTCGAATTAGGAGTTTTTGAAATATAACAAACAAACACGCTCACGACTGTCTTGCCCATGGTGGACATCCTTAGGTACATACTTAGTGAGTAGATCTTTGAGGATACCAAGTAGGGGGTAGTCAGAGGCACGTCCAAACATTACATTTGGTACATGCCCGCGTTTTGCAAGTTAGCATTCCACGTGACAGGTTGCAAGCCCATCGCCGCTTATTGAAACACTAACTGTTGGCACATGCCTTCGAATTTTGATTCTAGGGCATGCCGGTTTCCTCACAATGTTTTCCTTCAACGTTTTGAGCACGTGTTTATGCGTACATACAAATCCATTGGTGCGTAAAAATCCATTGGTGCACGACCGGGTTCGAACCCACGACCTCCGGATCAGAAGTCGGGGTACCGCCCACTAGGCCAACACGAGTTTTTGAAATATTGTGCATTATAATTAGTAAATATATTATTCGTAGTGTTGAAAAAATATGCGTTGTCTTTATTAGACGCTCGGAACTTGTATTTTTTTAAGAAACGGGCCTCGCTATCCCTGATAAAGTTATCCATTCCTACGGGTAGCCCTGATCTACAACAGGGCCTCGGAACCCTCAGAAAAGTTCCAACACCGACGTCGGACTGGGCGTATCGGACAAGTCTTTCCGATGGCTCAATATAAGCAGCACTGTTTTGAGAGGAATGTGGGTGATGTCGATATTCCGTAGGCTCTCTTCAGCGGTCGCCGGGTTTTTCATCAAGTACGTGCGGAGGCGACGCGCATCCTCGTAATCCAAGTTTAGCAGTTGGCACGATTGGAGTAGTCTGGTGGAGAAAATATGTATTAATTTCAGTATTTTTTTTTTCATACAACTATAGTGGCCTAACAAGCTTATGACCCACCTGTTGGTGAGCGGTTACTGTGGCATATAAACGCTTGAAACACCAGTGGTATCACTCGCGTTCGACCAAGAGACATAACGAGTGAAGAGTCTCATGTCGAACTGGAACACAGCTATGCGAGCATTACTGTGTGGCCGTACAAACAGGTATGTTGGTAGTACTTCCCCGGGGCTCTTTCACAAGGATCTCACTACAACTCACTAATATAATATAAAAGTATAGATGTTTGTTGCTAAGATTATCCTGGAAGCAAGCATGCTTGCTTGCTTGAAATTACCTGCACATGAGACTACAACTTTGTCAATAGAGAAGGCAACGCATTGGCAATGCGTCTCAAGTAACGGTAACCGGTTAGCGTCTGATGGGCCGTATGTATTCCAAATAACACCATAAAAAACTGACCAAGTGCGACTCAGACTCGGGCATTAAGGGTTCTTCAACCAAGAATATAAAAAAAACAAGAATTGTATTGACTCGTTGATTTTTTGTATTTTTTTAACTTTTTTTATTATTTTAGGTGATAACAGACAACCCGTGACCACGGCTGTTACAACACTTGCAATATTAGCCAAACGACAGCAAAATAATAAAAAGGTAAACGTTATAAGGACCCGTATAAAATTTATAATTATTGATATATTTTTTCTTATTTGTAATGATAGAGGCCATAATAACGAGTATTCTGTGTATATTTTTCCTGGCATTATGGGTACAAAGATGCCTAGTGCCTTACAGATTAACGGATGGATAGGCGGATAGGATCAATAGGGTAAACACTTACTTTGGCAGCTGGTTGATTTGCGAGGGCACCTTGTTCGGCGGCGCGAAGGCCGGCACCAGGTTTCTCTTCACATCGTGAGTCAGCTGCAGCGTGCCGCCCAGATTGAACCAATTTTCAACCACCACTTCCTGAAATCAAAATACAATGTAATAATCCCACATCATTCGATTTAAGAACTATAATCTTGTCAGTAGAACTATTGCATTTGACTCCATTTACTTATTTTCAAGGTTCAGTTCTCTTTTAGCATTGATCAGGCCCGAATTTCAGAAAGAATCTCAAAATGAATCTAGACTCTAGCTTAGATTTTTTTTCATTTTTGTTTGAATGGATATGTTTCACAAAATCTATACTTTAATTCGATTTTTATTTAAAGGTTCTTTATTTATCATAATATAATACAAACTCAATATATAACTAGACACAGTCTACTACATAGCACATAACATTAAACATAACTCAGCAGACTGCGGCGCCTTTAGGAGTATCTTTACAAAATTAATATTTATGGGATAATACACTTTTTAAAACTTATTTTAGCTCGTAGCAGTACTTTGCGAGAGGAACCCTTACCTGGTATATGTGCTCGTCGACGATACCGGCCAAGAGCGCTCTCAAGTGCGCGGATAGAGGCGGCGCGAGACGCGCGCACGCAGCCGCGAGTCGAGTGCAGGTCGCGGACAGCGGCGCGCACAGAGCGCCCGATATGCACAGCTCGCTCTCTGCTACCATCGGCATGGCGTGCCATCTGGAACAAGTTAATTCAAAAATTGAGTACTTAGTTTGTCTGTCTTTTGTTTTCGTTTTGTTTTATAATATACATTGAATTGAATATATGTTTTGTGTTTACTATTGTTTACAACTTATTTGTATAATGGGGATAAATTAATTAATTTTCTTTTTCTTCTTAATTCTTACATAATATGAAGATCCTCGGCGTGTTTTTTCTATTATCGATTGCCACGCCCCCTAATGACTTTTGGCAATAAAACTTATCTAAAAACCCTCTGCGATATTATCTGTGTGATGAGAAGATATGACAAAGTATTCCTAACGCTGTTTTATATTTCTGCGTTTATAAAACAGCCTATGGTCCTTGATCCTATATGATTTTAATGAATAAAAACCTATTAACTTTAACTGTGACTTTGATTGGAGCACCACCGGAGTGTTACTGAGGATACCTATACCCAGCAGTGGTATATGGGCAGATTAGATAGATAAGATGCAGTATCGCAGGGGGAAGTAAGTATCGTATCTTACTTCTGTCTCTTATAGTCTCTGAGGCCGGCTTTGAACTCGAGCACTATGTGGTCGGCAAGTGACGTCAGCCCCGAGTCCCGCAGGTGGGCGAGCAACGCGGGCGCGTCTAGGAAAACGCCCGCTTCCTCCGCGTCTTGCTCACCGTCCAAGTGCTCAGCTACTGCTAAATTTGCAATAGGCCGCGTCTGAAACATATACACAATATTTCAATATACACAAAACAAAGAAAAAACAAACAAACACGCTCACAACTGTAAACTGTGACTCATAATGGACATCCTCAGATACATACTCAGTGCGAAGACCTTTGAGGAAACCAAGTAGGGGGTATTTTTTTACGAATATTATGACGACTATACCACGTACTTTACTATTATCCTGCTGACGTTTCGTCGACTGTTTGGAGGTCCTTTCTCATGAGCAACGTCCGCGACCACGCTCGACGGTCGTGAGACGCGACCGTCGCGGTTCGTGGTATAGCCGTAATAATATTCTAAAATGATACCAAACCATGGTAATTTTTATTCCATAAGTTGCGGGTAGTTAGAGGCACGTCCAAACATTACATTTGAAATATGCCCGCGTTTAGCAAAGTGGTTAGCATTCCACCCGGTACGGATCAGCCCGGTGGAAGATTTTCCCCATTGCAAATGGAGGAGTTTGTCCTCCATTTGCAATGGGGAAAATCTCCATATTGGTGACCCCCAAGTGATAAAACTTTGTAGTGCGATCTTTTACGCCAGAGAGATTTATCTATCTATCTTTTACGCTATTTGAAATAATCTCGAAACTTTGGGATCTTTCGGCCATAATGGCGGTAGGCGCAAGGCCGCGCGTTCAACAAACGGGCTAGTAACGTATGTGTTTTCCATAAATGCTTAAACATATATTTAGTTGGAGGGGTTGTAAATAAATAGTAATACCAGGCCCCTTAGACAACAACCACTTTCTGTTGGCGTTAACGCCTGTGAAATGATTTAATTGTATGGAAATGACATCGACTCTTGAGATGTCACGTGACTGTTGCCAAGTTCTTCCTTGACAAATTTGCGTTAGCGTGAAAGGAAAAATAGGCGTGAGATATTTATCTAGACACTATGGCGTACGCTACGATACTCACGATGTCGTAGAGCCCAACACTCACAATATCGTGGAAAGTGACGGATCTGCGCGCAATCTCGCTCTCCGCAAGTTTCTTTGACTCCAAGTTTATTTCGTCCAACGACATGCCCTCCGCTATTTCGTACACTGAAACAAATATTTAAAAAAAATGTATGTTGTATGTATGTAAAAAAAAAATGCGCTCACAACTATAAAATCCCCATCCATGATGGGGATTATATAGTACATCCTCAGATCCGTGGAATCGGCGTAAGTATCTGATTTAATTATGAAATAGATTGATTTTATGTCAGTGAAAAGATTCGAGAATATGAATTTGGAAAGGCTTGAATAAATTAAATGAATGCTAAAAATGAATCTAAGATGGCTGAACGAACGGAGTAAAGTTTTGAGATTGATTTTGTAACGAGACGAATGGCTATGTGTATTTTTATTATAATAAAAAAAGAAATAATCTACATTAAATCGTAAAACTGCATTTGTACTCGTATTTGCTTAACGTAAATAAAATACAGCACGTAGTTCTACAAGTACAGATCCGTAAGGAATATTTCCTCTGACTACCATCTGCAAAGTAATAAGGATTTCAAGTCCATCGTCACTTAATAGAACTCGTATCTCTATCTCTATCTGATGCTTTTTAGTTCTTAAGTATGCCCCGTTTTCTCACGAAATGTTATTACAGCAATCAAAAATGGGTAGTTGTTTCTCACAAAATAGACTTGACTTTATAATTATGGCTTGTGTGGCTATTTGTCAAAATTAATTCTAGTGTCATAAACTTTTGGAGATGTATGCTTAGGTAAATATGATCAGTTAATAATGAAAGAGTCAACCAAATACAGTGCCTTTCAAGATTATATTACAAAAAACATAAATATTAACGTCTTGACATTTATGAAATGCTCAGAACACCGCCATCTGTTGGCAGCGCTAAAATATTGATTCGCGATGGCCGTGTGAAAACATCTATGTTACTTACCAGGTGCATTCTTCAAATCGCTGTCAGTCTCTTCTTCAGTAGAAGAGGAGCTGGAAGAAGAAGAGGATACCTCTTCGTCGTGATGCTGCAAGTGCGTGTAGTGCTGGAATTGCCGTTTGTAGTAGTGCAATTGTAAGTAGTGCTGAAAAAGAAATATGATTCAAAGAAAAAGACGCACCAAAGTTGAAAGTCTAAAAATTTATATATGAGTGCTTTCATCCTTTAACAAGTGGCAACCACGAGATAAGAAACAGTTGAATAGATGACAGAACAAACGTGGCAAAACCGCAATAAGGTGGGCGGAGGGTTGCCAGTTGTAAGTGCATTATCAATACTCGTTTATAACCCCATGTTCATAAACTAGTATTGATAATGCACTTACAAGAGATATGCCCACTGCAAAAGCACAGTAGGCGTGTGGTGGGCAGTTAACCAACGCAATAAGGGGATGTGGGGTCGTTCTCGACCCAATGTTTAAGGACGAGTCTTGATAATTTACTTACAAGAGAGGCGCCCACTGCAAGAGCACCGTATGCGTGTGGTGGGCAGTTGATAAACGCAATATGGCCGTGTGGGGTCGTTCTCGACCCCATGTTTATAAACTAGTATTAATAATGCACTTACAAGAGAGTGTGCCCACTGCAACAGTACAGTATGCGTGTGGTGGGCAGCATTCACCACCGCGATAAGGGGGTGTGGGGTCGTACTCGACCTCATGTTCATAAATGAGTCCACGGTCAATGACTCTGTGGCAGCGCTCAGTAACTGCGTGAGCCGGATACGCCATTCCTCTAACATCTCCAGTTGCAGGTCCAGGAATTGTAATCTGAAACAAGCATATAATATTCTAAGGCTCACAGAAGATTAGATACCTAGATGGATAGAAGTCTAGAAGTCTAATATCAAGGAATAGGAGTTCCTATTCCTTGATATTACCCAGACTTTGGTCATGCATTATTATGTTAATTCCATTTATATCTTGAATGTGGGTTCTAGTTTTATGTAGATAATTTTCAGCCCACCACAGTACCTACCTATATGATTTCTGTAAAATTGTGTGTCAAATAAATGTATTTTCTTTTTTTCTTTCCATGTTTTACATCGATGATATTTGCAATTCTGCTGTATATTTAAATAATAATTATGACATTATTATGATGACAAACCATTAATTTATTAAGCCTACAGCAGGTAGACTACTAAGGATTATAGAATTTAATAGAAAAGATACGAAACAAGTAAATTTTTACCGGATTTGAAAACCCTCATCTTGTATTTCCATCATAGCTTGCAGCACCCCCTAGTGACTTGTGGCAATTAAACGTATCTAAGAACCTTAAAGACTTGCAAATAATACAAACCATTTGCTGAAAACCGCAACACATCAGTTCAGAATATGAGCCGTTTCGTAGTTAGAGACAAACAATCAAACAAACAACTTATTATGGCTAACGCATATACAGGCTCCTGGCGACGCGACGCAAGGTACCTTGTTCGTTCCAGTAACAGGTTGTTTGAACCTTACATTTTTTTTTTATCATTTTGTACGACTTCTTTTGTATGAGTCGCGCACAAGTCATCGGTTTTTTTAATTGTTTGTTGATGTTAATAAAAAGGTTTTAATTAGGATACTCTATGTCATATTCATACTCTATGTGATATTAAACCAGAGTTGAATTAATCCTGGACACACGCAGAGTTTGCAAGGAAGTCATACTCTATGTCTAGGATACTCTATGTCATTTTATACTCTTTCTCCTTTGCTTCTCGCAGTTATTTTACAGCATATGAGCTCACCTATGTCCAGGCTGCGGTAACATCGCGTAACGTTCCTCTATAGTTTTGAGCAGCGTGATGAACCAATCAGCGCTCCGAGGCACCCAGAGCAAAGCGCCTACAGCTGAACTAGCGCCGCCTGCGACCGGCTCGCTCCAAAACTCGCTCTGTAGTGTTTCGTCCATTTTTGTGAGAGCATCTGAAACAATCATATAGTATACCGTCTGGTAGTGATCTGGACCAGTTGATCTATCTATAGATCGTTTGCAACGGTCTTTAGATAGCTACTAGCTGTTCCATCTGTATTTTTTTTGTGTATACCTACTTGTACATAGATGTATGAATATTTTTTTACGAGTATCTATTAAATCAAATAGTATACCGATGTGGTATATCTTCTCATTATTCTAGATGGAGGTTATATTTGAGATCAGTCAGTTGTCAGCCATTAAACGAGTTAAAATGATTTGCCGTGTTTTCTAAGTTATTTCCTTAAATACAGAACATTTTGCGACGAGGATGGGGACAAAAACATACAACGGAACAACTGAAGGCATCTCAAACCGAATCTAGGCTCAAGTAAAGATTTTATGACTCATTTCTATTAAAACTGACAAGCCTCACAAAGATTTTGTCGAACAGAATTTGGAAGTAATAAAAAACCAAAAGTAAGCGGGCTGTTGCCATCACTCGCTCAAAATTGTGTTTGTGAGTACATATATGCACACACATATATGAGCGTGTGGATGACTGTGTGTTGTTGCTGTGTTAAAATTTACTTGTGACATTCGGAATGAGTCGAAACTTAGTCGGCGTCTTAGTCGGTCGTAAGTTTGGTGACTTGAGACTTTCGTACGGTACCTGAAAATTCCTGTTTTATAACATGAATTTACTTGAATTTAGGATAACAGCGCGATTATCTAACATTTGACCCGAACTCCCACTTCTTGCGATGCAGCAGGCTACCCGCCCGCAATGCCATCGAGGTCGTCAATATGAATTACTTGTGTTTGCGAGTTATTTTTGTTGAAGAATAACAGCGCGCTTATTTTCAACCGCCCTAAAAAAACAGACAATCAATTTGTCTGTTTTTTTTGTGTATGTTACGCGGTATCTTTGCCAATTGTGAACCTGTAGAAACCATATAAATTTTATCAAAAAATATCAACTATTTAATATTAGACTTTTTATAAACTTCCCGTATTTTTAAGTCAGTTTTTATTTTTTCCTGAATTAAAAAAAATATTTTTGGTTTTTCGTCACTTTTAAGTTAAGTGTTATACCCTAATCAATAGCTAAAGCTTACATTTCTTCTCAACGGCCAGCCACCGCAGCATGGTCTCGGCTCTGGTCAGCACTGACAGCACGCTGTTGACTTCCTTCCCCGTGAACGCAGTCAGCTCTCGATTGAAGCCGAGGGTCTCGTCCACGGCGTGCGCGAACGCCGCGTCCACATCCACGATCTCGCCTTTCGAGCCTTGCGCGTGGTACGTAGCTAGTACTGTGTGGAGGCGCTCCGCCGCCAGCGATATTAAACCAGAGTTGAATTCATCCTGGACACACGCAGAGTTTTTGTAAAGTCAAGAGTTCCTTGTGGAAGTCATAGAGTTGGCAAGGAAGTCATAGAGTTTGCAAGGAAGTCATAAAGTTTGCAAGGAAGTTATAGAGTTTGCAAGGAAGTCATATGTTAACAAACAAGCAATATCTACGTTAAACGCATTACTCGCGTCGCGGAAAGATTAGATAGAGAACGCCAATGCCAATGGTTTTTATAAACATTTTAATGTTTTAACTACGGTAAAGTACTTTTGTAGACCACAAGCAAGATGGACCGACGAAATAAACAGATTCCTAAAATTAGAAGACTGGACGAAAGTGGCAACAGACAGAGACCGCTGGAAAGAACTGTGTGTTAGGAACCCGTAGGTATATACGTCTGCCATAAGAGGTTGTTTGATTGTTTTTTACCATCGATCTCCGAAACGGCTTATCCAAAACAACCAGACCCGAGACAAATATTTGCAGATCAAATATTTGTATTTGTAAATATTACCGCCGCGAGGCAAGGTTGTAACCTTGCCTCGCGGCGGTAATCGAACCCGCAATCTTCTACTTCTCAGGCTGGCCTTCGCCCACTGCGCCACAGTGGAAGTCATTCTTGATTCATTCTAAGTTGAACTTACCACAGCACGAACATTCCTCAGCTCCAGCTTGTGCGCGACTGACTGGACGTGCCTCCGCATGAACTCCTGATGGACCTTGATCCAGGTCAGCGTCTGCGTGAGGAACCACTCGGGCCGGTCGATGCGCGCCGTCTGCCGGGAGCCGGTGAAGTGGAACGCGAATCGTTTCTTCAACGGCCTTAGGAGGATTTTCACAGGCAAGCATGGTTCTTGATCTGAAGGTGTTTTTCTTTAATTATTACACTGACGAAGCTAAAAACCGAAGCGGCCACCGGTTGGAAAGCGGTTACCGTGAGGGACCGGTCAAACTGGCGGTGGTGATCAGTATATAAACGCGAGCTTTGACAACCAATAGCCAAACTTTTTTCTATGATCTTCACCGCATCAGTTTGACCGGGCCTTAACCTATGAGCGCTTGTATCAATAGAGGTATAATTCGCGCGTTGCCGACCCTGAGACATAACAGGTGAAAAATCTTATGTGCCTTTTTTTCAATGAGCTTTTCCACATGGAGTTCTACTACTTCTAAAATAGGTTATTTGAATGTTTCCGCGATTGAAGAGAGTAATTCCGTCTAGCGCATCAGAGTCCAACATCTCTGGGCCTAAGGTAATTGTCTTTTAATACGTTCAACGTCTAAATTGTTATAGGTACTTCAAAATTATCTCATCAATGTAATTAAGCTGTCATGATAATCTATATCAATAAATAACATTATAAACGCGAATCCGAGGACAATGGGAAAAAACCCGTTGTCCTCCGATGAGGCCGAAAATCGGGGGCAACGGGAATAAAACGATTATACTTGTCTGTAACGGCCAAACTGTTGGTTCAAAACTAATTCGTAAGATCTTATATAACAAAGTTGTAGCAATAAATAAATATTATATAAAATTACGTTCTTTTAAATCGAGAAGAATAAATAAGCACTCCAATCATTGTGAAACATTTTTAGACAGTTTTTATGTTGAAGAAAATCTTAGTTTCGTAGATTTACATTGTCTACTAAAACAATGTACCTATTTGTTTTATCTTGTGCAATTAAGCATTTTCTATCCATCTATCTATTTAAAACAGCAAAGAGGCTAAATGCATGAAGATACCTGGAGCGAAGTCTTCCGAAGCTGTGGTAGTGTTAATGAGATCCTCGGGTTCTTGAATCAGGAATAGATATCGGGTGAGATTGCAAAACTTCACAATCACTTCTTTTGGTATAGGCTCTGCCGGCAATGTCAACGGCCACTTCAACTGCTTAAGAACATCCTCATAGTGTCTGAAAGAGATGTTTGAATCAGTTCAGCCATTTTGGCTTGGCTAAGTAATAAACAAACCTCCATACTTTTAAGTATAGTTGGAAAAGGATGACGTTATGGGAAGTTTAATCTGTTATTTTCAACTTTAATCGCCATACGACGTCCTTTCAGTAATCAGCGAGGGCCCGAATCTGAAACTAAATCTAGACTCAAGAATAGATTTATTGACAGTTTTCAATAAACAATATATCCTTGAGTTTAGATTCAATCTGAGACTTGTTTTAGAATACTAGATTATGAATAAGCAGGATATAAATTAATTCCTTTATAATGCCTCTGATCCCACTTTGACTTGTAATATCATTATCTTCTTGACATCTTTTCTTCTTCCACTCTCTTCTATCAGCCGTCATCTCAGTACCTTTCTTAACCATGTTATCTTTCACACAATTCATCCATCTTTTATTTTGCCTAGCTCTTATTTCTATTCACATTAATATTTAACTCTTCTCATAGTGTGACATTCTTCCTTCCTCATGACGTGACTGACTTTGCAATTTAATCATCATCATCATTTAGCCCTTCTGCAGCCACTGTTGTATAAGCCTCCTCTTTATAACGCCATTCTTGTCTTTGATGACTTTCGACCGTTGGGCGGGTGGTCTGCCTCTCGGTCGCCAAGCCTCTCTCTCTTGGCCACCATTCGGTAACTGCCTTCGTCAATCGCCCATCGTCCCTTCTAGCCAAGTGCTAGAATGCTAGAGTCCCAAGGGATTGCAATTTAATGGACCAAATTAAATATGTTCATACTTAGTTATTTTATCCTTAAGCACATTATGCCAATAGTGTGTGGTCTCCTTAATGCAAGTCCCACGGTGCCCACCCTGGTACTTTTTGCACATGAGCCTCATTTCCCCATATAACAGGACCAGCTGCTCATCATCATTGCTTTGTTTCATTTGATTACTGAAATTAGTCAGTGAAATTATCAAACAATAGATTTAAGGGAACACTATATTTCTAAAGAAAGTAAACTATGAATTATGAGATATTTGGAAAGGTGTGACCATTATTAACCATTATCTAATATCTTGTTAGTATGTAATATAAAAATATCTTATATTCCAGGTGTCAGTCAGTTTAGTATGTACATTATAAATAAATTATAATGAAATCAATGCAGTATGTTCTGTAGGCATGTACTCTGGTATACTCATACTTTTGAATAGGTAGAGTAAATTATAAAACTAAATCAGTGCCTATTTAAGATATATTCAGTAAAATACGAATGGCATTGATGCAACTTGCATCAGGTGACATTGTGTTAAACATTCACCTATAAATTAAAAAACTACTTATTATCGTGGTCTGGTATCATTTTATAATATTATTAGTACAACTATACCATGTACTTAACTATTCTCCTGCTGACGTTTCGTGACCGTTTAGAGGTCCTACCTCATGAGCACGGTCCGCAACCACGCTCAATGGTCGTGAGACGGGAACAGACTTGGCCTCAACGCTCTGCTCTTTGAGCGCAGTGCAAATATATAGCAAGCGGTGGAAGGAAGACAGCTACCCATACTTCGTCATATAGTGTATGTGGTATAGTCTATACTAATATTCTAAAATAGTTCAAAGCATTTTAGCATATTGTATGGACTTCTTGAGGTAAGTTTATACTTAAGGTTACAGCAACCAAGCACCAAGCAGGAGGTTGCAGGTTCAACACCCACTGAAATAGATAATTGGTATTTTATAATTATACCTAGGCCGTGTTAGCTTACCTCAGCTCATCAATCTTTTCAAAAGATCTAAGATACTGAAGTACTTGGTCTAGCTTATTGATGGCTTCAAACCGTTTCTCCAGTCCTTCACTCAGCGGTTTCGTTTTCTCAAGGAACACTTCCACTTTTCCTTTTAAACTTTCACTCCTTACTTTGAGACTGTCTATTTGGTGAGAGTTCACTTCAGCTTTTTTGATGGCTGTTGATATTAGCTTCGGAACTTCTCTTTGAGCTGTTGCTAGCTGAAATGAAATGATCCAATTTACAATATGCATAGAGCTACAGGCTATTTGATACACAATAAAATGATTGCTAAATCTATTTATAAAGGATTTCTGCTTCACACAAGATGTGTTAGTACAAACTTATATGATCTCATGATTATCTCTGAGGCTCAGGGGGTGACCAGCTGTGAGGTAAGACCGGTTTGATTTCCGTAGTGAAACAATTTTTCCATTAACTATGAATATATTTCCGGGGTCTAAGTGTTGTGGGACTCATACTTCCTGATACCTACAACATGGGATCTTAGTTAATGGTCAGGATGATTTGCTTAATAGAATTACTTTTTACTTGGCTGAACATAATGTAGCAATCTATAAGCTATTGACTTCCCGCAGACATAATAATATTACAGATGCTATCGGTCCATCAAGTTGGCCCCTTTCTACACTAAGTTAACCGGTTCGTAGTTGCCAGTCGGGAATCTATCTTACGTCTAGCTAAAAATATATTAGGGGTTGCAAATAATGCATAGGTTTGAAGTTAAGTGTTGTGGGTAGTGTAGTCACTCACGCAGGTCTGAATATGTTTTTTCTTTCGAATCAACTCTGCTGCTAAATCATCTGCGGCAGATATATCATTAATATCACTGCCAATTTTAATATTAATTTCGCTGGCGATTTGTTTCTTCGTTTCTTCATCCAACTTTAGTTCACTCATTTTGTCTTTGTCTTGGGATCTTGTCTAAGTTTGCAGAGTGAAAACATCAAGTTTCACGAAATCTTGTTCTTGTTTCACAAATTCAAATTAATGCCAAAATAATTGCAAATCGTTTAAAATTATCAAGCAAAATCCAGATCAAGTACCTACTTTTTGCAATGCAAGCAAAACATTGCGAATTTGGTCAAGTGCGAATCATAACGCTTGCAGAGAATTCCGTACCTTACCGAGTGCATTCCACGTGACGGTTTTCAGTCCTTGTGCTACGCA
Source organism: Perizoma affinitatum (assembly GCA_961405105.1). Taxonomy (NCBI): domain Eukaryota; kingdom Metazoa; phylum Arthropoda; class Insecta; order Lepidoptera; family Geometridae; genus Perizoma; species Perizoma affinitatum. The sequence goes on from OY560199.1 coordinate 7,902,555, forward strand.
TATAAAATGTAGCCTATATGTTATGCCAACCCATATTTCATCCAAATTCCACATTCAGCTGTTACAGAGATTTATTAGCTCAAGACATAATTAGCTACAAAAATTCAATATTTAGCAGTTTCAACGATAATGGACCGAAAGGAACCCTAGAAATCAGGTAGACTTTTTCTTGCAGTCTCTACTGTCATTGTCAGTAAAGTCAGATTAGTATTCTATCAAGATGGGGGTCTACAAAACCTACATCCGCTCTAGGCTCACCTACGCAGCACCAGCCTGTGTTCAACTACAAACAAGAGGCAAAACTTTACGCCTCGTCAGAAATGATGTGATCGCCCGCTACGTGCAGATCCCATTGAGGGCTTCGTGGTAATGTTGGCGCGTCGTATTACGACCGCGCCGACAACTGCCGCCACATCTACTTCAATGCTATTGCTCCACTGCATGCACGCCCCCCGACGTCTGAAGATCCTGGCGGCCTCTGCCTCGCGAAATCCTGTGCGCACAGAAGATTCCTCGTAGGAAATTAGCACCACTGGCATCTGAGCAAATCCCCGTGACCTGGAAGTTGTTGTTCATGGCGGCCCTGGACATGTCATGGAGTATCTTGTTTGGTTTAGATTCTAAATATTTAGCAGTGCTATACAATATCAAGCCGTACATTTACTGGTCGTTCAATATTGTGCTGACCGGACAAGACAATTATCAGACAGATGTCACAGATGAGACAGACGAGAAACAAGAGCAAACATTTTTTAATCTGTGAAATGTGATTCAAATCAAGTTGTGTTTTGTGTAAATCGTACGCTCCGTGTTTTTATAATTTGTGATTATTTTCAAACTATGTTTTCGTTTCTGGCCAAAAATAAAAATGATATTATATATTTGGGCCTGCTACTGTTCAGCGTAGCAGTTGGACCTTACTATAGAAGAATAGGCGATGTAAACGTTAAAAAATGGGTCGGCTCTATTCTGGGACTTGCGCTTATTGTTATTGTATCAGGATCTAATGCCATTCATCCTATTTCATCAGCATTTCTTGGCATAATCGTTATTAAAATGGCATCAGTCCGGTAAGAGAATGACTTCTTATTATGTACCTATAGGTATAGTAAGTACTACATTATACTTACATTGATAATCATACATACTTATTTTCTTATTTATAAATTACTACCTTCTACCCATGGCTTTACCTGTGTGGTACCTGGATAAAAAGTAGCAGTTGTGTTTTTCAGTGCTGTTTCAAATTTCATCTAAATTGGTTTAGCTGTTGCAGAGATCCATAGCAGACATGCAAACTTTTGCACTGATAGTATTAGTTGGATTATAACAATGTTCCATTTAGATTTTAAACCTACAAGACATCTAGACCTAGGTATTGAGTTGAAAAATATTGGAACCATCCATCCGCTTTGTCATCAGACATTGTCACCAGTGTCACCTTGCATGTAGCAAAGCCATCAATCAGGGTGTTGTGGCTCATAGTTCCTCACACCCATAATACTGGGAATTATAGTGTGGGGTGGGGACTATGTACATGTCACATAAATAATATATATTTTTGTGTTCTATGGAACTTTTGTTGATTTTCAAGCATCTAATGGAAAATGTCAGTTCCATCGTTCTCTGTAACTCTGCTTAGGATCCATTTTTCTTTTAATATTCAAAATGAGGTAGAAAATTTGCTTTGCCAACTAATTAAACATTGAAATTGTAACTTTATTGAGAAAATAAACATGATGAATAAAATTAATGAATTTGAACTGTACATAATTTTCCTTGTGAGCAGAAGTTTTGATGAAACTGAAAAGCCATCCTAATCCACTAGCACAGCTACTCACAAAGCCTACTTAAAAGGAAAGAAGTCATACAACTTAATGCATGTGACTGAATCAATGAAGAGTGTCTACTGGATAAAGAACATAGGAGTGAACTCTCCCTGACACAAAACCCTCATACAATTTGCTCATAGTTCAAATATAAAATTAAAAATCTATTTACATTAAAAATAAATTGAACTATATAAAACAGCATGTACATATGGAATGTTATTTCAGAAACACATTCTAAAGTTCATGGAGATAGTTTCTTGAAAATCTATCTCCATAAAATCATATAAAATTAATTATATTTAAGAGTTTCCATTACTTATAACCAGTATTTTTTTACAATAAAACTAGTCTTGAGATCTATTATTTAAAAATACTCTTATTCTTAATAGAAAACCGCTTAAATATTTTGTCTAACAGTATTTGCATCATTTTCAAGAATGTTGCTGTTATTGACTGAATATAAGGGTCGTTATCGTGAGTCGTTCAAATCACAGTTCCAGGGCTCAAACCGACATGTTTTAAAAGTTTTCTCAAAACAGCTATAGTGCAGCCAATAGACCTTAAACTAAGCTTTAAGTACCACAAATACTTTAAAAGCTTTTTCTTTAATTGAGCAAGAAACCAAGAAAAAACACCCTAAAATTTCATTATCCTCCTGTTCCAAACGACCAGTTAGTGAATTATAGGGTTGATTTTTGTGCTATAATTACCCAAATCGCCGAATGCAAATTACTAAACCTATAAAATAATTATTAGAGAACAGTATTATGAGGCTTTGCGACTTTAAAAACAATGCCAACATACAGATAATAGAATATTTATTTTTGTCAAAAAAATAGCATTATCCTCCGAAATAATTTTAATACACTTTCTGCCTACATTCATAGTTAGTCATCGTTTGTGCTATAACCCCTCATATAGTTCATGCTAAAGTCTACTACTGAGCCTCAACGAGGCAGGCAGTAAGTTCACTCGTTTTAAAATAATATCAATATCGCGAAATTTTTGGTGCTTCGTCAGCGTTTCATCTCATCTTTATCCAGTGATTTTTGAGGTGAGTAAATACTTTAAAGTTGTTCTTTTTACCTATTTTGTATCCGCACCATGATATATGCACACATATTGTGTCTTAGATTCGTAGTACCTTGCAATGTTAATTAATCAGGATTATATGCAATTTATTCATTATTCTCCAATTCATTACTCTCCATTTTCCTAAATTCCAGTATGCGCATTGCTCAGTTACGCACATCGCATGTTTTTTATTTCACAGACAAAGATGGCCAATACGATAAAAATATTAAGAAATCAGACAGGATCAGAAAGTATATTAATTATAGAAAATGGTACAGTTTGAGAAAAGGAGAGTATAAAATATATGACAACTAGAGCTCATAGTGATCAAAGAAAAAAAAATGAGAAAGAATCCTAAAAAATATTTAAAGTAAATACAGAAGCAGAAAGAGCTGGAAAATATTTTTGAGAATTCACCACCAGAGTACGAGCCCGATAATGGTTGATAGTTGATACCATGATAAAAGTCATCGAAAGTGTCAAGATCAAAGAAGTGAAGAATAAATTGGTATTAGATGAAATTCTGTGTACAAACAACATACAAAGCACTAAGTAAGACTGCCAAAATGACAATTTCTGAAGAAGTTCTACTTCCAAACAAGACAAGGCTGATCAAGCGCAAGATAAGATCGAAAGTTCCACTTCCTGTAAGAAAAAAGGTAGTAGTACACGAGAACAAGCCACAGATAGCTATGGTAAAGGAGCACAAGCTATCCATCATACCGAACTACCAATAATTAACGAAGAAAATATAAGCAGCCAAAAATTTTTTATTGTTGATCAGTATTGTCTATTTTAAGAATTTTATTTTATTGCATGTTTTTTTAATAATGATTGGTATTTATGCTCGCCAGTTTATAATAATTTAATTCAGTTTTAAGAGAAGCATTTTTAGTTTTTATTAATCTACGTTTATTTTATGAAAATAATAATTGGTGTTAATTTACTGATTAGCCAGTTATTAAAAGATTTTATTTTTTATTTGTTCTACTAAAATGTTATTTCCCCTCTTTTCTTTATAGTGTTTGTAGATTAACTTATTGGCAATATGCACAAAAGTACCTACAGCTTAGGTCTTACAACTTGGTACCTATACGCGTTAGGTAGGTAACGCATATAGGTACAAAATATTATATAACAACATAATTTACTCGTAGAAATAATAATAATTATATCGTGAGATTCTGAAATTTCTTAATAATTTCATTACATTCCTAACCCCTTCATTGCCTTCCAGGTCAATTTCATTACCTTCCACCACATCATTACTTTCCGTCAATTTATGAAGAATGGATTGGAACTAAAATAAGGCCTCCCATGAAACATTACTCCACATAAGTATTAGAATAAAATAATAGGATAAACGTGAAAAAAATACAAAAAAATATTTTTTTGAAAAAAGTTAAGAATTTGAACGATTCGCGATAACGACCCATATACCAGTATTGAAATTTTCCACTTTGGTGATTTTGGCCCATATAGATTGATAGAGCATGTTAGCTGCTTGAGAAGTTGGAGCAGCCAGCATGTCCTAGATATTACATGTGGAGTGTTTATTTATAAAGATTTTTAATCAGTTGTTTCCCTAAAGTATTTTGTTTTCTACTGTTGTATTTGAAATGAAAAAAAAAGAGCCAGAGAAACCAGTGTTCTGTTTAAAAAACCATAAGTAAGCTGGCGGCTATATTGCAAATGCGACCATCGCCTAAAGCACACTGAATTCTCATTCCAGGTACTGTCATATTGCGACATTCCTCTTCATGTTCGGATACCTATTCTTTTTCCGAATGGCCGATAAGTTCGGTCTAGCACTGCCTTCAGGTCAGACCAATCTTATAGAGATGATAATAGTCCTTCGAGTAGTCGGTATTGCTTTCGAGATCAACGGCTCATGGCTAGCCATTACCAAGGCGAAAAAAGATGATCAAATTACAGAGGTTAAGAAGGACAAAGACCCAGATTTCACAGAAATTATAAATCCAAGCTTTATGGACTTGTTTCACTATACATACTGCTATATCGGCTTGTTGACAGGTAAGTGGATTAGCAAAGTTTGTCAGTGTTGTACATATAAAGGTCCTGTCAATGTGATGCGGTGGCAGTGGCCAATACATTCACGCGAACTATGACAAACATTTCCCTTTTGACCAAACTATAAATAATTGCCATATCCTATTATATTACAAAATTTTGATGTTTGTTCCTTATAATCTCTGTAAGGGCTGGACCGATTCGGATGATCTAATAAAACAAAAGCTACTTTTTAACCAGGTACCATACAGGTAAAGCCATGGGCTAGTAACATATAAATATGAAATTAAAATCTTAAAATCGTTTAATTGAGTAGTTTCGTGCGGTAGTGAAGCAGTGCGGGAGGAATGTTAGTTCTATAGAACAAGTGTGCCAGTTTTCGCCACTCCTAAAGAGTGCCATGACGAATGGGCCTGGGCCACCGCCATCCACCGACTTCACGCAACCTTTAAGATACCTTTGTAAAATGCCATTTAAAAATTTAAACTGAATCGCTAATCTAATTAAAAGAGAGGTAGCAAGTTCGATTCCCGCTGAATTTTTGGGATTTAGATTTATAATTTCCCTTAACATTTTAAATACCAAATAACTATTTAAAACTATTCACCTATAAATGCTTATTTCTTTCAATGACGACCTCTGTGGCGCAGTGGGATAAGTCCCGCCTGAGACGCAAAAGGTTGTGGGTTCGATTCCCGCCGCGCGACAAATGTTTGTATGATCTCCACAGATTTGTCTCGGGTCTGGGTGTTTTCTATATTATACATATAATATAATAAATATGCATTACAAAAAATAGTATATAAGTAGTATATCAGTCATGTAGTTCCCATTATACAAGCTCTGCTTAGTTTGGGGCTAGATGAAAAATTACCAGCATTATTAATTTATTCTATTATTTCAGGTCCCTACTACAGATATAGAACATACAATGACTATTACTTCTTGCCATACAGTAAATATGTAGATTGCTTCGGTTTCACAATCAACACGTTGCGTATGGTGCCTTTGTACATATCTCTGTATTTGGCCTTCTCAAATGTATGGCCTTTGGAGGTAAGTTCTTAAACATCATCATCAGTCCACCGCTGGACCTCTCCCTAAACGCGCCACTGAGCCTGGTGTTCGGCTCTTCTTATAAGATAGATAAATTATTTATTTACACAGCAAAGAAAACTACAAAAAAGACAGGAATTCATAAACAGACAAGGTAGAATGGGCGGTTTTATCGCTAAAAGGTTTTAATTGACCTTTTCTAAAACTAAACCTAGGTCATCAATAGAATATTGCTATCAAAATTACGTCATTATTAGGGCAATGGGCACTGGGCAGACTATTATTAGGGTCATCTTCGGGGGTAAATTTTTCTCGTGACTGTACTAATACGATCTTTTGTTATTATTTTGCATGACTTCAAGGAAGTTTCATAGATAACTTTTAAAGAGACGCGTCACTGGGGGTCGCTGCGATGCATCATGAAATGTCGACGCATTTTAAAGTTTCTCTAACTTTTTAACCTTTATGGCCTAGAAGTATGAAACAGAGTAGCAATTAAATTAACGTAAATTTACGGATTTCCGATGCATAACTTAAGGAGATATAAAACAACTTCGGGACCCTACGTACATATTTTACACTTTTAAATCCAATGCGTTTTTTTTTGCTTAATAAGTTTTTAATAAAATATAGCTTGTATCGTTTTCAGTACATTTTATCAGATGACCACAACAGCAGGAATTTCGTGTATAGGATGCTTTATCCTTGGGTTCTGTTCGCCGCTTTCCGCCAGCGTATCTACGCCGGCATGACCCTGGCCGAGAGCGTCTGTACCTCTGCGGGTTTAGGAGCGTACCCTGTTAACGGCAAGAACAGGTCTGGACATGGGCCAACTGTGCAGTATTCGAAACTAAAAAGCATGTAAGTTGTCGGAATAGTTATTTTCTCATAATGATCTGCAAATATTTGTCTCGGAGTCTGGGTGTTTTCTATGTGTAATCTGAGAATTTACAAAAAAAAATGTAGATATATCGGTCATATAGTTCCCATAACACAAGCTTTGCTTTGGAGCTAGATTATGCTGTGTGAAAATGTTCAGAATTATTTATTTATTTAGTTTATATAGACGAACACACGAAAACGAGCTCAAAACGGCGATAAAAACATAGTGAGGAAGCTGGCATGTCCAAAAATCAATATTCTAGGACATGCCGGCTATCGAATTATTGAATTCGAAAGCAGGTGCTATCGGTTACTGTTCCAATAAGCAGCTATGGGCTTGCAATCTGTCAATTGCGAATTGGAATGTTGGACGACTACGTTTTGTATAAACTTACCTAAGTTGTTGTATTATTCTTTCTGTTAATTAATGTGGATCTATCTGTACCTACTATTGCCTACCTAGTACCTACTTACTAACTTAATTTTCTGGTGAAATAAATATTTATATGATGAAGTAGGAAAAAAATAATAATGTCAAAGTGTTACGAAAGGTAAACGCGCGACTGGTTTTACACAAGGTCGACTAATCACGGCCATAGATCGTTCACGTGTAGATTACACAACATACTTATTTAAATACGTTTGTTTTTGTTTAATATGTATTTTAGTGTCTGAAATAAAATTATTATTGTTATACGATCTCTGTGGTGCAGTGGGCGAAGGCCCGCCTGATACGCAGAAGATTGCGGGTTCCGTTCCCGCCGCGGGACAAATGTTTGTATGATCTGCAAATATTCAGGTCTGTATGTCTCTATTTATGTATGTATTTACAAAAATAAAAGGTAAAAATAGTACTTAATCATTTCAAATAAAACAGTAGAAAACAAATCAATGTTTAGCTAAACAACTATTTAAAAGCTTCATAATAAAGGTCCAGTAAGGCCAATAGAAACAAAATGTTCACCAATAGTATTGTACATTATTTGTACGCCATTCGAGAACTCTTCTGTAGCGATTGTCGGTTCTGCGAGCTGTATCTCCTGCCCATTACAACTTCAACTTGCTAATTCGAATTACTAGTACCAAGTTGCTATGTCGGTGACTTTAATACCTGATAACCTACAAGACGAAATAACAAACAAAAAAACACTCTCACGACTGTCTTCCCCATGGTGGACATCCTTAGATTTCTCAGTGAGTAGATCTTTGAGGATACCAAGTAGTTGGTAGTCAGAGGCACTTCCAAATCAGAGGAATTACATTTGGTAAATGCCCGCGTTTTGCAAGTTAGCATTCCACGTGACAGGTTGCAAGCCCATCGCCGCTTATTGGAACAGTAAATGTATCCTACAAGACGAATTGACTATTATTATGTACTAACCTCTGCCCACGGCTTCGCTCGCGTGGTACCCTATGTGTTATTCTGATGTATAAGCTATATTACAGTAAAGTTCATAAGTAGTTTTTGTTTGAAAGAATAACAAACATCCATCCTCACAAACTTTCGCGTTTATAATAGTAGTAAGATATTTGACTAATATTAGGTAAAAAAATTACCTATGTATATTATATCTAAATATATAAAACTATTACGCGACAGACTGACTGACAATTTCCGCCTAGCCCAAACCGTAAGTCCTAGAGGCCTAAAATAAAGAGCGTATATTCAGTTTTATTTGTAGGGGTGCCATAAATATGGAAAAAGCTCGACGCAGACGAAGTCGCGGGCATTCCATTAGTAAATTCATATGCTGCCTTTTAAGGTCTGAGGAGGAAGCAAAATACGCGCAATACGACTTCAACACGGTGGAATCCATGGACGTATGGGGCTGCGAGTCTGTGGTCACTTTGAGAGACTCCATGAAGGTCTGGAATAAGGCGGTGCAGTATTGGATGGCTATGGTCGTCTACAAACGGTTCCCCATCAAACCTTTGAAGTAAGTTCAATACCTTGATTAAGTATATCAGTCGAAGAAACACAAACCGCCGAATACTAAACATTTAAGATCTTGAGTAGCGTTTCATTATGGCCGAGAGTCTAAGAATTATGATGAGTTTGTACGACGCGGTACAAATGTTTGTATGATCGGCAAATATTTGTCTCGAGCCTGGGTGTTTTATATGTATATTATGTATGTATTAAAAAAATATATAAGTAGTATATCAGTCATATAGTTCCCTTAATACAAGCTCTGCTTAGTTTGGGGCTAGATGATGCTGTGTGAAAAATGTCCAGCATTATTATTATTAGTTTATGCTATGATGTGGTGTGGATATCTGGATGTTTATAAAAATCTGGAATAATTTATTAGCTAACATTACACTGCATTCTAACTAACTAAAGACGAATAAATATGTCATACTCTTAAAATAACGTTTGATTGTGTTTGTTCCGTTTAAAAACGTTTTTGACTAAGTTGCAAAAAGAAATGGAGCTAAGTCCAGCGGGGCCATGGGTGGCGGGTAGTGGAACTGCAATCAGATATGTATGATCTCCCTACTCCCGTTAGTTCCCGTCTCACGACTTTCGAGCGTGGTTGCGGACGGTGCTCATGAAGAAGGACCTCTAAACGGTCAACGAAACGTCAGCAGGAGAATAGTAAAGTACGTGGTATAGTCGTAATAATATTCTAAAATTGTTAAGATTAGTATACCTATCTTATATTATATACCTAATTACATATATCATCGTTTTAGGGTTAAAAAACCTGTAATGATGTTATACTGAATATTTAAATAAATAGTAGTCCTCGATTTGCATCGGCAGGGTCTACAGAAAAGTAGTTCGCAAATAAAGTGCTTCTTAGCCCTATGGCCACCCTGTGGTATGGCGATCAAATACCTAATTATGTTTCTGTATTTTGTACTGTAAAATGGCGTTATGCACATTAAATAGTTCACATATCTATCTAGCTTCAGTGGAAACAACTCGGATGGCAGCTTATTCCACAGTTTGCATGTACGAGGGAGAAAGACCCGCTTATAGGAATGGTATTTAATATTTCTTTGGTTTCTTTGTTGCAGGATCCATGCAGCTCTGTTCGTGTCGGTGATATGGCACGGCTACCACGCCGGCTATTTCTTCTGCATATACGCCTGCCCGTTCTATCTGATGGCCGAGGATATCTACTATAAGTTGTACTACAAAGACGCTACGGGCATGGTGAGTTACTGAGTTACACGTCATGATAGAACTTAAGAAAGTTCGTTTGGCCAACTTGGATGTCATAGGATTTGTCTGAGCTCTGCTTTACATACATGCTGAGACAAAGCCTGTTTGGCATGCGGTGCTGACTTTGTGCAAAAACCTTCCTAGGTAGTGATTTTAGTTAGTGTTTGTTTATGTTATTATGAGTACCTAGTTAGTGCCCAGGTGGTCTCTTTCTAATCTGTACGTAAAATAAAAGTATTTTTCTCAAACATGCGCGGAAATATTGTAATTGATTTCATAAAAAGAACAGGCGATCACTACGCATACACGTGATTTACGTACACAGCATCAGTTTTGAATTTGGAATTTATACGCGCCGGCAGTGTTATATGGAAATCCATAATGACTACGACAAAACTTTTTCTTTGTTCGCCTCATTTGAATTTGGAACTCTTTCATCGAGCTTGGTACAAATAGGTTGCGTTTAAGTGGCTGTATACGCCTTTACCTTTCTGCACATACAGTAAAATAATTGGGGGTGAAGAAAATTTTTGTCTCGATTCTGTAATTTTGTTAATAAATACATACTTAGTTCCGAAAGTAAAAGGTATATTGACTGCGCTTCACCTAATCTAAGGTCCTAAACCAAATTAGCAATGGAAAACATATTTCCAGCTAAGTCGAAAGAAAATTACGTAAAAGTATGTTAGTTTATTTTATTTCCTTGTTTTTTTGAGAAAATCTCTATATATGCCTTGGCATTATATAAACACATACTCGATCTGTACTATATATAGTAATAGTGTACTATTTTTTCCGTGTTTTCTGATTAAACCACCCGACGGTTTCCGACGTGGCTTGACGAGCTAAAGTTGTAATTCAAATTGAGTTATATTGAAACATTTTGAATCACGTTATTTGAATCTAGGAGGGGCCTCACAGAGATCGCGCATTACCGTAGATTTGATCAAGATTGATAAATATGTGGCTTCATTACTGTTTTCCAGAAACATAGCACAGCTGCCTTTTTTCCGATAAAACAAGTGATAGCGATAGGTCTATGTTGATTGTGCACTATTTCACGCGTGCTGCTCACATTAATTGTCTGGTCATACTTTCGGACATAACCTACGTGGTATTACAATGTACCCATTTCTATAAAGGCCAAGGCAAATTGACGCGGTAGTTATCACTAGATTCACGAGAACTTTGATAACCATTACCCTTTGATCGCCACCGCGTCATTTGGACCGAGCCCTAAGAAGTAGCGATGCTGTCTCAAATCAAATCTATACATTATTTAGGGGTAACTAAGATTATGCTCACTGCATTATATTTTATTTCACAGAAAAAGAAGATAGTCGGTTTCGTGATGTGGTTCCTTCGGTCCCATTCTGAATCTTACCAAGCTGCCGCCTTCCTTCTATTAACGTTCGACCGCATTTGGATCTACTACACGTCCGTTTACCATTACTGGTACGGAGTATGGTTTACATTGCTGGTTCTTGGTATTGTGTTGAACCAGATACATAGGGCAAGCCGGCCGAGGGTTAAAGACGATTTGAAAAAGTCGCAAGAGGTGAAAAGCAATTGATGATATTGATAGTTTAGGACACGGATGAGAAAAAATAAATCTGCCCGCCCCAACTGATTGCTTGGTGAGCGAAGTTTTTTCTCGTTTATAATTTAGCGTAAATAGAGTGGGGTTTATAGTTAATACTGTGACAAGTGATTCGTTCGACGAACCCATGATTATGAACAAAAAGAATCCGTCTCCCAATTCGAGACCACTCGATTCGACTGACTTACCAAACTGATATCCTTTCAGCATAGTATAAATGCATACAATAGCATAGTAAAAAAATCATCCACTGTGAATAAGGTAATAGGTAAGTAGCCACAAATTGGGATAGAAATCAGCAGAAAGCGCCGAGCGCGCTGATCTTCCGTCCTTTCCCAATGTAAGCAGCAGATATAGAGCAACGAATAATTTGTAAACACCAAGATATTCGTTGGTAAGATAATCGAATCGAGTGGTGTCGAATCAGGGGTAGTAGATCTGATAGTACACTACGCATTGTTATATTGTAGAGCTAGATACGTGATGATACTAAATGATAAGATGTCAATTGGACTTTCAACACTCATTGAGTAACATTCAACAATCATTAAATAATGGAAAATGTGAACATTTTAATTCAGTTGATTAATGAATCAAATGGAATGAAAAAAGTTCACTCTTTTCATTCAATTGAATGATTTGACTGTCCAAATGTCTGCAGTGTAGCAAAAGCATTCCAATATTTCTAGGACACAATGGCGCTTATTTTGCTAGGGTAAGCGATGTAAAAAAAATCGGAAACATACAAATGGGAAACAAGTTCAGGTTCAGGGGGATCTGGAAAAATACCCTTACTTTTCTTTTCACGCTAACGGAAATTTGTCAAGGTAAAACTTGGCAGCTGACAAGTGACATTTCCATAACTAATGTCATTCACATACAAATAAATCATTCCGCAGGCGTTAACGCCAACAGAAAGAGGTATTTGTAGGTAGGTAGCCTGGGCATTGCTTACTGAAACGCTACTCAAGATTTAAAAAAAGCTGTAATTTTTCTATCGTTATTAAGTCTTGATTATGATTAATGAGTTCCTCATTGCCGTTTCTTGAGTGTACGTTGGTATCAATTTCAATAATTGAAAAAGTGCAGGTTATGCATTTTATCGTGTTTCTTTTTAATTCAGTATCAAAGATTAGGATTATTCGTGGTGATATCGAATTTGAGGGTATATTGCTCAAATAAATCAGAGATTAAAATAAAATAATTATTTTGAGTTCTTTTCAATGATTATGTGATTTTTCTTATTTATATTATTATTATGCTAGACTTATTATTTCCGACCTATATGGCGCGGCAGGTGAGTAGCCAGGAGCGAGAGGAGTAGGTTCGATTCCCGCTACGGGACAAATGTTTGCACGATCTGCAGATATTTGTTCCGGGTCTAAGTGTTGTGGTATCACGGTACTCGTAGTTCCTGTTACCCTCGACACAGGGAATCCTACTAAGCAACTACATATGTATGTGTCTGTTGGTTGTTAATTTATTATTTACTTAATTGAGATTTGTTATTTTTTTGTTATTTGAACATGGTAAGATTAAACCAATTTAGAAAAATTATACCTACTTACATCTTTTATTTTGTTTTGTAAGGAACACACTATTATACATAAAATATTTAATCGTTTTACAAACCATTATTTTACAGTTAAGGTAACCACCAATTAGTATTGTTATCATAGGACCTTAATTAACTTATTTTATATATTTTATGTATGTATCACATTTAGGTATGTATTCTGCATACATCGGTGTATGAAGTACGTCAAGATCATTGTCACACTGAAATAGAAATACAACAATATGGTATTAATAAAATTACACTTGAGTCTAAGCAAAACGAAACAAGAATTGTTTTGTTTAACACATGTTTATACTTACAAGAGTATTGATAGAACATGAAACATGATAGAGCGTTAAATAAAACAACGAAATAAAGGTCATCTAATTTGCCTCAAATTTATACATGCCAAATTATCATAAAAATTAAAGCGACTAACAAACCATGTTATGCTGGATAAAGCAGCATTTTAGGCCAACAAATACCTTACTTTAATATTAACAGAGTGAGTAAATGCAAGCAAGAAAATGACTCGAAGATTCATAGCGCAGTTCTGAAATCTTAACAATTTAGCGTTATTTAGGAATCACCACTGCCCACGTTTTAATTTTTCACCAATCAAAAAGACAGTTTCTTTTTGAAATAAATCATGATGTAAGTTAGGCAATAGATATTATAATACTTGCTAAAGTTAGGTTATGACAAAAGTGAGAATGTTTTAATGAATGATTCTATATACATGGATGAATGCAAAATATAATTTTATAATAGCACATTCTGAGGATATAAGAACTACGAAGCTCTGCCTTGAGAAACGACTGGTGTTTGTTACAAAAGTATCTAACATAAAAATATTAATTGAGTATTACTTATAACAAAAAACAAATTAAAAAAACTACTGGTTTCGTATTAGTAATAAGAAAAAATATGAGTAAAAATATCTAATATAACAATATTCATAGAGTATTTTTCATAAGGAAATAACGTGATGACATTTTCCTCGCGAAGTTATAATTTTTTTTTGTGTAGGTTCCAAATTTTGCTTGTTCAGATTCCGGTAGTACTCAAGAGCCTAGAAATTAATATGCAAAGAAATTAGCTGTGCCCGTGTAAAGCAAATTCTGAGTGCAACCACCAATTCGAGCATTACTTTGATTAGGTAGATATCGAAACAATTACCTAACGTTCCAGCCGTAAGCCTGGTACGGCTTGCGCGTCGAAGCGCCATTATGAGTTGCGTGTGATTGTCCATAATTTCTGTTCTGGCTAGGCGCCTGACTCTGTTGATACCCTGACGGATAATTTTGTGTGTTAGTACTCCTAGAGTTGTAGGAGGAATAGTTGGGGTTCTCCTGTATCGGCCGGGTGTTGGTGAAGATATTGCTGAGTCCATTCTTGGAGAGATTTCCCAAGACATTACCGAAGATGTTGGAAAGGCCGCTACCACCTGCGCCTCCTTGGCCTCCGCCGCCGGCATATTTGTTCAGCGTATTGAAGATTGCGTCGAGAGGACTTTTCGTGGCGGTTCCTCCGAAGCCGCCTGTGTTCGAACCGCCACCGTAAGAACTGTGACCTCCGGATCCGTAAGGTGGACTGCCTCCTGAGCTAGGGTTGTTGTAACCGTTTCCGCCGTAAGGAGAGCTGCCACCGTAAGGTGACCCGCCGTACGGGGAGCTTCCGCCATAGGGTGAACCGCCACCATTGGAGTTTGCGCCATATGGCAAGCCTCCACCGTTTGTGTTTCCACCATAGGGTGAATTGCCTCCATAGGCCGAACCACCACCATTTGAGTTTCCGCCATTTGGCGAGCCTCCACCGTTTGGGTTTCCGCCATAAGGCGAGCTACCGCCGTAGGGCGAGTTTTCGCCCCTAGGGGGAGCCGGTGGGTTGTAACGGGGTGGACTGTCGTAGTCATGGGTTTGTGGTTTTGCCGGTGTGGGCATGGGTTTGGGTGCAGAGGGTTCGTTGTGAGATCCTGAAAATATGAAAATAGTGGTCATCATGTAGTTCCCATAACATATGCTTAGTTAGAGGCTAAATGATGTTGGGCGAAAAATTTCTAGCATTATTTATTTATTTATGACATGCGTGGGATGATGTTTCCCGTATCTGCACAACATAATTTGGAAAGAGAAACATATTTCAAAGTAGATTTCCTGTAAACTGTAAAAAAAACTGAATTTCAAGTGTAGGTGATTTTACAAGCTACTTATATCGCGCTTACGTATAATACTAACGTACAGAAGACTCATTTCACGATCACAAGTAAACTATTTTAGATTAGTTGCCTGTTACTTAAGTTGTTATTGGTTCACTCGCTGCCGGCGAGTCGGCTAGATCTAACGCCGAAGTTTAAGTCGGCAGAGGTTGGGCAGAATGGTAAATTATATGGTATTACCTTCCACTAGAGACTTTTTCTTGCACGTCGGATATGTCCCGCAGTCTCGGTTGTGTCCGAAGGTGCAAGGGTCTTCAGCTAGAATGCACACTTCGCTGTTCAGGCACCCAATGTCTTTGCAAGAACGGCCATATTCTAAACAACAAAGACAAAAACTCAATGGAAAATAATACCACATGCAACATTGAGCATGTAAGACCCCTCCCTTTTGTAGACTACAAGAAAATTATGATTAATGCGCGCTCAATTGCGGTGTGTGGATAGAAAATCATTCCACTGCGTCGCAGGAAATAGTGACCGTTTGCAACTTGCCAAGAAAATAAAGCAACCGGACCGCTCAAAGTAACGGACTGAAACTCACAAAACATGAGCAAAAGGTTGAAAATCAAAGGCCCGCTTCTACCATTGAAATTCGTGAAGCGGAAGCGGTACAATTTAGCCGCGGCATAAATCATTTTCGGATACTTAGATAGAGGTATTATCTGCAGACACCACAAACAATCGTTTCGCGGCCGTTCCACTGGAATAAAAAATCGCAATTTGAGTTGCTAAAAACGTGTTCAAAAATGAAAATAGTTAAATGCGTGTCGGGACATGCGTAAGGGTTCCGTAACCGTGGCATGGTTACCAACTTATAAATCACAAGAAACAAAATTACATTTTTGTGATCGAGTTGATATGATTTTATACAAGGTACATGTTCAGGACGAGACACGCAGCATCATTGTATTAAATGAGAAAAAAAAACTCGTTTTGTACACGTTTTCCTTCAAAACGATGATATTTCAAGCTGCTTTTTATTCGCACATGTGATAATAAAACCACTCTCCAAAAGCGGTTCTTAATTTTTATGAATCTAATATTTCTACTTTTCTAGAGCCATATAATTGGTTTTTCCAATACAATCTGTCACTTAAATGCGTTTTTTGCATGGAGTGATGGTGACATAAAAGTCGTGTCAACAGTCTTTAAATAAAATACACACGGATATGACGAAACCATAAGGGTTTCTTGTCTACGGAACCCTAAAAAGTCATAATATTCGTATGAATATATTTTATTCCGCTGCGTCTACGTGAATTTTGCCCTTTTTATAACTCGAACGCCGTGACCGGGAAGAATTCGGTTGTAAGGGAATAGGGATCATTTGCATATACAAGATTATATACTTAGATTGGGATCCCCCGCGGTGGGTCTCGCTCGAGAGTCAATATCACACGTAATAAAGGCCTACCGAAGCGAAAAACTTTTTACCGCGGAATTGTTTTCCACTACATAGAATTCGTGCGCTTATCTATAATAATACCCTTTTTGTAATACGTTCCGCGAACAGGTAGGTATAAGTTTTTGATATTTATTACTAAGGAAACGGTGCGTAACTTTTCCATTCAGAAAGTTTCAAGGCCCAGCCTATAAAAGAATATAGCGAAGTCGATGTAACAAAGCGAAAACTATAAAAGTTACCCACGTGACGTACCATACAGAAAGGTCTATGTGTGGTGTGGATCTGAAGAACTGTGAAGGTGGATAACTTAATTCAAAACTAGCAGAAGACGAAGTAGGGAATGGCGGACACACCCCTAAAACATTTCACGCTAACAATACTATCTACTCGTACGTGTTCATCTGGTGGCTGACGACCAGTATCTGAAACCGTTCAAGAATTTTCCACGTTATAAGATTTTTCCCGGCTAGGATGTTTTCCCCAGCTTCACTAAGCTAGATCACTTTTACGTACCTACCCAAAACCCCTATCCAGTTGTGTCTCAAATTGTTCGAATCATTCTCGATATTATTTGCAAAACCAAAGATACGTTGCCCGTTTAAAGAATTGTTGGTTATATAGTGGCATCTGTTACTGTATACAATTGGAATGCAAAGCTGAGGTGGCTATAAAGCTATCTAGCAGTAAAATAATGCGTATTAAATTGCTGTTGTAGATCCAGCTCTCAGCACTTTGCGTCCTAGTAATTCACTAAACAATTGTTATTACAATACATTTGGGGAAACTGTGCCCGAGATACAAAACAATAAATTTTCAACTACCATACGGAAAATGAATGGAAGTTTATTTGAAGCAGCGCTGCTGAGATTTATGTAGAAGTTGTCCAGGTTCTAATATCGTACCTCCGTATTATAGTATTAGTGGAAGAGTAGATGATGGACAGTTGGTGATTTTCGGCATGTCCAATAAACCCTCAACTTTTCGTAGTTGAATGACATGTACGAGTAGGTAATCGTGGCGTCTCTTGAGTATCATCAAAGTTTTATAATTATGAGGGAACACGTAACAATATGGAACCAGTGTGCATTTCCAAACTAAGGCAGTTTTATTCGCCTATTTCAGAGCACCGATTATAGCAATAAAGACCGCAAATTTTATTTTTAAGTAGGTATAGTTAGGATATTAAAAAAAACATAAGGTAGGTAAACTTCACGTTTTGTACTTTAAGAGAACTTATGGCATCCGAATACACCAAATACTTTGTACTTCGGGCGTATTGAATGTCAATGAAATTCTATCGCACAACAGAGGAAACATAAACCGGGATCTCTTTAACCCAAGGTCCTCCAAATTCCTAGGTGACAAAGAATTTGCAAATGCGGCAAGTGCGATTTTAGTGGCAATAAAAACAAATAAAAGAGCATCATAATATAGGGTCGGATCATAACTCGTTGTTTTGTTACTCCGAAGGCGTGATGTTCATTTTATGCGAGCATTAGGTAATGGATTCGCGCCATATCTCTTGGCAGTTTGAGGGTGGGCCGCGTAACGATATATGCCTCTGATGTTGATCTACAGTCAAAGCAAAGTAAATACAGCCTTATGAACTACATCAGTCGTAGTAAAATGATAAAGATGCACGACCTTACTTGCTAAAAGTAGGGGGACGTAGAGAGGAAATGCAACTCGTTAGGTCGGAATAAACATTTGCTAACTTACTTGAATATCCATCAGCGTAAAACGCGAAGGCGAGCGTTATCAAAGCTGTTCTCCAGTCCATGATGAATCTGGAAAATAAAAAAACAACAATCACTGAGTGAAACCAACATTGTGCTACTCTGTTTCAATAGTTAGGTACTTTATCAGCATGAATGTACAAAGCTAGTAAACGGAGTAGTTTTATGATGCTAGCTAGCTGCTTAAGTATATGAATTCCGGTAACAATGTACAATCTGCAAAGACCAACAAAGTTTTCAGTGAAGTGCACGCGAGATGAAATGTTTGGTCGCCAGCACGTGAATTTCAAAGCTGCACACGTCTGTCCAACAGCTTTGCTCAAACTTTATGACACCTAGGTACATTCCCCCAAGCAATTTCGCCCGAAACTGTTTGGTATAACCTCGTTACCAACTACTGCTCTGCCACTATGTAAGTAAACGTTTTGCGGATATGACACAAGCTGTTTGCTCTTTATTGAAAACACGAAACTGTAAGTATATTCTTCTAATAATCTGCACGAGGATTGGGCAAAAATTTAGGTTACTGTAATTTTTTCATAGAAATCTGCCACTAAAGACAGGCATAAGTATTTGCTTAAGCTTAGTACCATATTACCAGTAGGCTATATTTCTGGTAATGATAAAAAACCGACCAAGTGCGTGATAGGCCACTCGGCTTGTACGTAAATATAACTACGTTAATACTAAATATAAATTTACTACCTGTTTTACACCAATAACTTCATCTTTAATGGAGTTTGCACGAAATTTTCCTTTTTACTTCTCCAAGTACATTTTATAAGTTGGCCTATTACTCGTAAAGCCTACTTAGCTGTGATAGTTTTCCTTTTAACTTCGTTATATATTCTACTGCCTTGATATTTTTCACGTATTAAAAACATTTTATTTTACCACATTGTAGGCGTGAATAATATTTATAGAATACCCATGCTAAATTATAGCTTTCTAGTACCTACTAAGAGTCTCTGACGTAAGCCGCGGAGAGACAGACAGACGGACGGAGATGGCAAAACTATAAGGGTTCCTTGTTGACTACGGAATCCTAAAAACCAAAACTGAAAGGTAAAACACTCAATTTCTTGAAGAAAATCTTAACACAAACAAATACTTGAGAAATTATAAATTCGAATCGGACGCAAGGTAGAAAAATTTCATTTAGCCAACACACAGTTATATTTTATCTACGACTTCGAGTAATGTTTCACAAACGACGACATCTCGGAAAATCACTTACGTACACGGACACCGTTCTGATTACAAAGAGGAAACGCTCCCGAGCGAAGCTAGACGGAACTCACGGGCGGGGCGGTCAAGTTTCACGACACGAGCACCAATAATACACAATAGCATGTAACTACAAAGGTATATGAATACAGTTCAGGAGCAATCAAATAGTTTAAATCTTCGCAGGACGTTGAACACGTAACGTACCCATTCACTGTAGGTGTGATCGTAGCATTTGAAACGGAAACTGAGATTGTCCATTCATACCTATAGCATTTAGACTGTTCCTACATAATATATGTAACAGTTAAGGGAGTTCCAAAGAACGAATTTAATGAAGTCTGTGGGTGAATTGATGGTTCGAAACAAAGGTGCCGGCCACCTCGGAGCGTGGGTCAGTGAAGGTCGAATGGCAAAGGTCGAGTCAGTCACGCAATTTCAGGGCAATCGCTTTAAAATGAACTATCGATTGATTTAAGTAGATGCTATTCTAGAAATCCAGTAAGTAAGTACTTAAATTCGCAAGTCCTACGGGCATAAGATTAGAAGACAGCATTTTGTAAAAGTTATTCATATTAGAAGTAAGGTATTATCCTCAACGGACCCATTTTTAAGACCCCAGAGCGTGGAAAACTCATAAATCGCAAAGATAGTAAGTACGTTAGAACTTATCACAACTCCCCAGCGCCAGTAATCATGTAAGGAATTAATGGAGCTGATTAAAAAAGAGTCCAAATTAAAAGGATCCCCGGAGGGACATTACATGCCATAGAGCAGAAATTGGATAGCGATACGTGAGATATATTGCCAGACATAAAGCCGAGGTCGGTTACTTTCTACCCATTTCCGGCAGGCCACTTGTGAATCGTATTTCGGAATCCTTTTTATCTTTTTGCAGCGCGACGTGAAACGCGAAGTGACAGCGACACCCAGCCACTTCGCAGCCCATATATCACTTGAGGCTGTAACGGCCGCGCTAACGGCCTGACTGAGTGTCACCACTGCCGTCAACCAGCGTCCGTCGACACTCACCGTCTCTATATTTCAATGACTTATAGTCTATTCTATACCACACTATTATGGTGGCCAGTTTCGACTGACCTCTTGAAATTGTAATAGCAAAGTGACCAAATGAAGATCAAACTTGTGAATTCCACTATATATTGCAGCGCCCCCTAGTGACGTGTGGCTATAAAACGCAAGTATCTAAGAACAAAGTCAATAGGTTTTATTTATTAAAATCACAAGGATCATAATATAGAAACGTCAACTTGTAAACCAACGTAAATTAATTTTGTTAACACTTAAATTATTTTTTCCAGTATTTTAAATCCCCCTTATGGCGGTAAAACCTAAGAGCCTTCCTTGAACTCATACAAGATGATGAGTTCAAGGAAGCCGAAATAGCATTACATCAGTCAAGCCGTTTCGGGAAAATGGTAACAGACAGTTCCCGAATTACGAAAAGTAACTGAACATGAACAACGGGACTGAAACAAGTGGAACGTGACAGCAAGTGTCAAACCGTTTATATATGTACGTAAGAAGTCGCGAACAGGGCGCCGCCGCGCCGTAGTGCGTTCACAAGATCTGGCACGTTCGAATTTCAGGCGCGGTGCATTGCATCGCTGCCGGGAAAGGAGGCTTCCACTCCACAAATTTGACGACGGGCGCAAAGCGTGGATGTAGCACACCCGGATTTATATCGGCGGAAATCTCCGGTGTGTTCACACTTCGTGCTCACGCCGTGTGAAGATGCTAGATAGAAAAGTTGTATAGTACGGTTTGTACGGATTTCGTCCTCCAACTAAGCTCGGTGCTCGCATACGACAAATCGACTTTATGCTGCCAACGCGGTCTGAATTTTAAACTCAAAAGCAGCCAGATAAGAAACATCTTTACGACTCAATGAACCTTAATGAATGTATTTCCTAGTAACTTACGTTGTTTAATTCGACAGCTGTTAGTGGTGTGGACACTATTTCTGTAATTCCTTGTACTTAAATAATTACAAACTGTTTTCATAGAACTCTCTCACCAATGACGAACGCACAAAACAATTTATGAAACCACAATCCAAACATACTGCGCGTAAACTGGTGAAGTGATAACAAAATGTAACTTGCTACTAAGACTGATTCTGGTAAAACATAATTACCAGTGATAACGCTGAGTAATTATAAATGAGATCATACTTTAATAACAAGCTAATAAATCAATCCAAGCGGGTAATTTTGAACACAATATTATGTAATTTAGCTTTTACAATATTTATTATCCTCTTCGGGTATTGGCTGTATTTTCCAACAAAAGATCAGTGAGGGTAGAATTTTCATCACTTGTTCCGTTTATGTATAGCCGATGGCAATATATATTGCAATGCCTGTACAAACTTTGAGTCATGTTCTAAATGAACGAGGTATACTCACGGTGGAAATTATCCAAAGCTCAAGAGTTTGAAAACTCGAGGGCGAGAGAATCGACATAAATAACTAATCGAACGAATAACAAGAAATTTAAGATAAACAAAGGTATAAGGTATTAGGTATACCTATGGTATAGTTTTTGGGTGTGTGCCAACGATATCAATAGGGCTGGGATATGAGCAAAAATCATAATTATTATATTTTTGTCCCTTGATTTTTTTTGAGAAGACTTTATTCTGTACTCAGATTAATAAATGAATGTCGTGGATCTCAGTTGCTGCACACACCCTGAGCTTTACTGAAGACCAGCGTTACCTATATGCGTTAGAGTATCGCGTGGTGGCGTTTATATTTTGAATCTGAGGATGTCCATTAGGGATTGCAGTTGTGAGCGTGTTTGTTTTAATACGTTTGTATGTCTTATTATATGGCGCTGATCTTATTATGTGGCGCAGATCTTATTAAAGAAAATTAAGGCAAAACTACTTGCTGAATCAATTTGATTAAAATATCACAGAAAAGGCAAATCTTAAATTAATGATCTCTGTCTACTCACACTCATGAGTGCGTTACGGAAGCTTAAGCTACGTTAAGCCCCTTCAACCGCGGTTAAATCTGTGATTACTTTACCGACTGATTACGAAATCCAGAGGAGTTAAGATGTATTCGATGAAGATGCGAAAGTGTAAGAGAGTATATGAAAATATATATTTTTAAGGTTTGAAAAAATGAGAGAGCAATATGGATTAAATGTAGTCTAATTAAAAAAATAATTAAAAAGTCTTCATTGCCAAACTGAGCGTCTCGGTTATATTTCGTGTATTTATCTACACGAGATGACGACAAATCTAGAATGAAAATCGTTTATTTTGTGCGTCAACATGTGACGTCATCGGTTGTACGACTTCAACCAGCATTTATAGTTCTGATACTATCATCGGATGGATGCTATGCTTAAAAAAATAAATAATGTAACTTGTTTGTTTTTATGTTTAGTTCATATAATTGGTCCGATTTCCCAAGAACGTGAGAATAACCGGTTGTTTAGAGTCTGCACGGTGATGATGTAAACATCCTTGAGTCCCGTCATATCGACGCAAAGATAAAAACGCGATTGTATTTCATGAATGAGTTGTTTTCGAACAAATAACTAGATTGCAAACCGCCAGGGTTTGCGCTTTTGGTGAGATCACAATATAATCATCCAAACAAGGTACAATCGAAGGTACGTTGTGAACTAAGAGTGTTTTAGATTATTATAATAATAATGATTTATTTAGCCAAATTGTAGTATTTCATCTATATATAGTTGAGTCCCTGTCTCCTGGAGAAGCATGAGCTTGGAATATAAAAATTTTAGGAACCGAGTTACGAAAGATTTAGTAGAAACATGAACATTTAACAGTAATATCACAAAAGTTATGGAAATCTTCGTCATTCTGCTGAAAACAATATGCACTTCCGTGAAATAAATATTGAAATTATAATGTGTCAATTCGGACACAGTGTCCGAATATTGTGTGTCCGAGTCGTCATCAAGTCCCAAATTATTGTACTTGAATCGCTTCTATGGTATAAAACGTGCGGTTCGAACGAAATTTGGAAGTGCATAGTGCTTTTAACGCCCACAGTTTCCCATTTCCGAAGACAGACGAAGATTTCCGAAGCACATAACTTTTTTATACTGTAAACCCGTGTAGTACGTATAGTTATTATTATTCTGGAACGACGCATAAAATTGGTTCAAGAAGAACGTAAGATAGAGGTATATTGTCCATGAAGGTCAATAGTAGTTGAACTTGTTGATAGTACCTACCTTCCAACTGATTTTAATGTCGTAGGTACACCACTTTCTTTGATCTAAGGATTGGAGTCAATCACAAAGATAAATATACGAATAACACCAAAAAGTCAAAGCGAGAGGAAACCTGTATGCTCTAGATTAGTCTAGATACAAAAGCTCGAAGGTATGTGCCATATCGGTTTATCCTATCAATATTATAAACGCGAAAGTTTGTGAGGATGGATGTTTGTTACTCTTTCACGCAAAAACTACTGAACGGATTTTGATGAAACTTTACAGTAATTAATATAGCTTATACAGAATAACACATAGGCTACTTTTCATCCGGGTACCACGCGGGCGAAGCCGTGGGCAGAAGCTAGTGTTCAAATAAAGCGGCGATAGACAGTCAAAATGGAATGCTAACTACCAACCTACTATGCGTAAAACGTGAGCAGGTAAAAATGTTATGTTCGGATGTGCCTGTGACTACCCCCTGATTGGTATCCTCAAGGATCTGCGTAGGTACTGAGTGAGGATATTCATCATGAGGATTACAGTCGTAAGCATGTTTGTTTTCTAAGTCGAGCTATATGCCATGTCTTGACCACACACACGGATGGATTAGGTATGAGGTGCCTACAAGGTTTTATTTACGACAAGCCTCTGCCCACGGCTAAGCCATTACGGAGATTATAAGCAACAATCATCCAAACTTTCTCATTTATAATATTAGTAGTTTCATCAATTAGTATAATTAATTATTCGGTTATTTTGTCATTTAAATCGGTTCAGCCGTTACGGAGAAATTATTAGCAACATACATACACACTTTCGCACTTATAATATTAGTGGGATTCATGTTCGCTCAAGTACCTAAGCTTGAACATGCTTGCACGAATATATCAAGGACCACAGCCACGCAACTTCTTAATATAATATATCAACGATACGAGTACTACTTTCGTGGTAAGGTCGTGTAGTTGAATTAATCAAGCTGAAACCTAAGTATCTACTAACAGTAGCTCTATCATAGTAAGACCTATGTGCTAACTTTACCTTTCAATACAGGGTGTGCAAAAGCATGTTACTTAAACTAACCCAAAAGTAGATGCTGTCCATGAAAGATATATTTTTTTATTAAAAATATTTTTTTTGTCTCGAGTCTGATGTTAAAATGAACCATGTTTGATAATAAAATTATGTACCTAGCCAAATAGCGAATTTATTGTTACTGAAAATAGAGCTTTTAACATAACATAATTTTCTTCAATAAAACTAGCCGTATTTCATGAAGTCGCTGACTAAAAGTTCAGTTGTTTACGTGTCATATGTAGAATGACCCCTATTTGGTTTAGTATAACAGATTCTGCGACATCCTTTATAACGCACAGACAGTGTAGTATTATAGTCTAGTATTTGAACAAAAAAACAATATACAGAGCCTCATACACTCGATAATTCGAATTTAGATATTCAAAGCCACCGAGCCGCTGTAAAAAGACGATCTCAACGTTCCCGCCATAAAGTAGATAGGTATATAACGTCCCACAGCAATCGTTCGAACCCATTGTAGTACCTATATCAGTATATATATCGCAAGGGATTTTGTACGTTCCGGTAGAAAACGTGACTTATAATGCACATGCGATGCTATTCTGCACTGATATTTAGCAGGCTGCCGTTGGCATTCAGCCATAATTGCAGCGGCGGACCTAGTGGGCTTCCAGACGAGTGGAAGTGTTCCTTAACAATATTGATGTGTTTATGGAATGGACCCAGTTGTACTCTAAAGCGGCCAAAAGACACCGCGGCGCATGCACTACGCAGTTGACTTAGTTACGGCACAGATATTCAAAATACCATGTTTCAAGGCGTTTCACAGCGGCACAGCAAAGGATGCATAGCGCGCCAAAATAACAAAAACAATTTAAAACAAAAAAATCATGCGATGTCTTTCATAAAGATAAAGATAATTTATTATCAATTCGAATACACACATATGACAGACATATTTTTTTCGATGGAAGAAGTAAGCTGTGAATCGAAGAGGCAGTTCAAGATCTTTGGTGTGAAATGTAGCATGCACGTTGTTGTTCGTATCGTAGGCTCTGCGTGAACTGTGGTCGGTTGACAGCCTAAGGTTAATACTAAAATAGAAATACATATGGTCCATGTTATTTCAATTAATACAAAACTTTGACTTTAATTACTCTAAAGGAACACTAACATATTATACCTATTTGCTATATGTTGTACCTTGCAACAATGGTAAACAGAAGTACCTACCTCACTGCCACAAAGGGTTCATGAATAATGCTAAAAGACAATTATGATACCCACCCTTTTGTTAGATGCCTAATACTAATGAAGGTACCGAAGTTACATTTTAGCGATAGGTCCATTAGGTAATTAGGTTACATTAGGTAATTAATAATTATGTTAGTTGTCAACTTTATTCAATTGTATCATTTATAAAACTGCTAGCTTCTGTCCACGGCTTCGCCCGCGTGGTACCCGAATAAAAAGTAGCCTGTGTTATTCACACAAAATAATTATCTGCTTAATCACTGCCTGATTGAGTTTACACTTTTGCAGAATAAATTTAAGTCTGTTCGCTTACAGAGCTTGTTGAAGTTGTTGCTTACTCGCCATAAGAATGAATCATGGTTAACTAGTTACCTAGCCAGTACCTAGTATTATAATATCTGTGCCAGTACTTACCTAATTGGAGGTATGTAATATTACAACTGGCCATGTTAGGTTTACATTTGTGTCTTTCCTTGAGACAAAAAAGGTAACTACTAAAGGTACACTAACCTAAGGAAAATAAACCATGAATAATTATCCTTGGTTACAATGCCTTGATTCTTCCTTCATGACTTCATCGGTTCCACTAACTAATGGATGATAAGTTCAAAATGTGTCACTAAACAAAACAAACACAATTTAATTGCATTGCATATTGCTTGTATAGTCAGGGACAGAAGTTGATTGACAAATTGAGTCTTTATATGCTCTTTGTTTTGGGATTTAGATATTTAATATTAATCCTATAATATTCTTCATACAATCACATGCATTAAATGATCAAACAGAAGGAAAAAGGCACCCTTTTTTTTTACAATAGTACAAGGTTTTTTACAAAGTAGAAGGAGATTGAATGTAGGTATTCCATCTACTATTCTTTAATATATGTTTGTTTGTCTGTATAAAAATCCCATGAAAGACATTTAATAAAATAAAATGAGTTTTGGGTATGATAAAAATAAATGATGTAATTAGGTCACATAGCTGAGTAAATCCCAATCAAAGAAACCAATAATCTCCACTTTATCTTGAATGGTTTCCAGGTACCTAGTGCAATAAGGTGTAGCCAGTCAGTAAAGTATTGTTAGAGATCCTTTTGATATGCTAGTTTTATTTTATTGTTTTACTTCTAGTAAGTACAGTTAAAGAAATACTTATTTTGTCAAAATTAATAAGTACTTTTTATTCAGATCAAAATCACAGAAGCAGGTTGTTTAATTAAAACAACCAGACAAGTTTGAGTCTGACTTGTGCACCAAGGCTTCCGTACAAGTTTTTATGTTCACCAAAATAATTAACATTGTTCAAGTTCATAAACTATGAAAGCACCAAAGATTGCTCTAACGAAAAGACAGTCGGATTGAAAAACAAACTCAACTTTGTTTTTGAAAAAAGTTTCTCCCATACATCCGTAATTTTTATGAAAATTAGCTTATTTTCATAAAACAGCACGGCATAGCTAGCAACCCTTAAACTAGTTTTTAAAGGCCAAATATTGATAGTATTAGGTTAAACTATCCGAAGTATTTCTGACCCTTAATAATCTCCCTTTTAATATTAGGTTGTACTATGGCTTTCTGTTTCCTACATACTGGTCTGGTTAAATACTTGCAGTTAACACTTTTATCCATGACAGTCTTTCTGACATATTTTTTCTATTCAAATTTCAACCTTAAAGACCCAAGTGTACAAAACAACACTCAAAGTATGGAAACTAAAAATGAACAAATTGGCATACATATGTGAGTGTATGTACCAGAATGAACCTGATCTTTATCGGTACCTATACCTACCCTACTTCTTGAGTAAAGCTCGGTCATTAACTAGTAATAACTGCAATTGTGCTAGGATCTGTGTCTGCTAAGAAAACAACAGGATGTATCAAATTGTGTTAGCAGAGTCACATATCTTACAGAGACATCCTCATACAAGTGGTTGTTATTGTGATTAACCTTGATTTTATTGGAATGCACAAACCAGGGTTAGTATTTTAAACCTAGGTTACAATTCAGTAGCACAGTATAAGTTTAAGCAAATTTTGACTTTCTATTCAATGATTTA
Organism: Perizoma affinitatum; assembly: GCA_961405105.1. Lineage (NCBI taxonomy): Eukaryota > Metazoa > Arthropoda > Insecta > Lepidoptera > Geometridae > Perizoma > Perizoma affinitatum. The sequence goes on from OY560199.1 coordinate 7,930,926, forward strand.
AATTTAATTTTAAGTTAGATATGATGGTGATGTTGCATATAAACCAATACTAATCTATAAAAAATATAAAAATAAATTAACTCATGACTTCAGAGTCACACCCTCGCAACTCTTGGTAACTATACATGAAACAAACACATTGTAATTGCCACTTGCATAGGTTTGCGTACCACAACATCCAGATCTGGAACAAATATTTGTTAAAAATCCAAGCAACCAATGTTGGTAAAGAGGACGAAATAATGTGGATGCTACCTTTTACATTGTGGTCTCTATAAAGTAATAAGTACTTAACCAGAGATATTTATAACATTATTGTATGTCACAGAATTTATAAAAACAAAATAAACAAACACGCTCACGACTGTAATCCCCATGATGGAGATCCTCATATGCAGATCTGTGAGGATACCAATTAGGGGCTAGTCAGAGATTATATTTGGCACATGTCTGCATTTTTCATAATAGTTAGCATTCCACATGACAGGTTGCAAGCCCAATAATAGTTGTGTTGTGGTAGATATTTTCTAATAAGGTACTCATTCATGCAGAATAGGAAACGCTTTGAAGACAGGTTGCAGTAAGCCAAGGTAAGTAGGTACTAAATACAGGAAGACAATGCAAGCAGGTATTCGTTATTTGAAGTCTGGAATTGGACTTTACAGTACATTACAGGACTGGACCTACCAGATTTTTTTTGAATTAGTCGACATGTTTTATTTATTCTTAACACTTACCTCTTGCAGAGACTATTTCACCGTTGAGGATTGAGAAGATTGTCAATCAAGGTCAATCAACAAAATAGTGCGTATTTTCTTTAAGAACACTAAAGTAATTTTACCAGGTTGAGGACAACAAACACATTAATTATTAAATGTAGTATGCTATTAAACAAACTAAACGTACCTATTGGTTATTTCTTTGCAAACAAACTAAATATTTTTTCTTGTCTTTATTATGGCTTGTGTGGCAATTAGGCACAGTGTAGGTATGTAGTTAAATCGTGAGCGACGATCCCATCCGATTTCCGTGAGTTGCGCGGTGGGGTTAGAAGTGTTGAGGGAAAGAGAAAATTTGGGATGTCAATGTTAATGTCAAACTGTGCAGTTGTCAAATACAAACCTCAATTTGAATAATTTCTGGGCTTCTTTATATCGGTCGAGCAAGCAGAGTCCCAGCACCGACCTATAACTGTCGTAGTTCCACAAGGAAGCTGTTTTTCGATTGCCCTATATGCCCTGTACGTACAATTACCCGAGTCCTGGAAGTTTTAGCCTCTAGAAAAATATCTAGGGTAGTGCCAGCTAGAGGCCCATACCCACATTTCCAAGAAAAATAAAAAAACCGTCTTGCATGTCGAGTCACGCGCAGTGTAGGGTTCCGTAGTTGCCCGTCACAATATGCGGACTTATAAGTGGGCTTTTTTTTTTAAGGTTACTTAGCTGTGATCATTTTCCTTTTAACTTCGTTATAATTGAGTAAGTTATGTATACTACTTGCTTGATTTTTTCATTATCTAAAAATATCCGTTTTGCACACACTATTTTTGATCATTCTATCCAACGACACGACATGTTTTTTAAGAATTTAATTTACATCCCTATTGGCGTGATCAATATGGATACCCATACCAAAAAGACCGCTTTCTAGGTCTAAGAGTATCTGAGAGTATCTAATCCACGGAGAGACAGCAAAATAAGCTGCTGACCGCTCACGACCCGATTGAATTGAGCCACAAAAGCCATAATCAAGAAGTCAAGCAACCTCAATAATTTAATGGGTCGTGTAGCCCTCCTTTTAGCCCAAAAGGAGGGTAATGTTTTCGAGTATACGTTTGTATGCCTGTTCCTTTGACTCTCACTGCTTGATGGATTTTGTTTAATGATTATTGTTATTGGATTCGTGATGACGCGAGTAACAGGATAATAATCATATTATTATTATGTGTAAAAAAATCCAATAGAGCGGTTATAATCCACCATATTCGATCTCTGATAGAGCAAAAAATCTACTCACCTGTAGCCAAAACGACTTGATGGATTTTGATAAATTATGTCATTGGAATTGTCTTAATCACGAGAGTGACAAAGAATGCATGGAATTATATAATTTAATACGGCGGATAAAATATATGCCGCCATAAACGATTTCCGATTAAAAAAAAAACTATACCCCATGTATAATATAAATGCGGATAAAAATGGTGTCTTAGAGAGTGACTTATTTATATATATGAATACGAAGGAATACTAAGATTATAGAAACGCCTAAAACACTGCAGTCGGGTTTCTTTGTCTTTTTTTGTGCGTTTGCAAAGTAGGTACCTACCTTATTATTAGATTAGCGTAGGTTGGCAGTTTTTTTTACCTAGGTAGGTACATAAATGTACTTATTATTCTATCTAATTTACTAGATAAGTAGCTAGGCAGACATCTACCTTAGGTAGGTAACTATCTAACTCTATTTTCAGCACTTTGATAAAATAAAGTCAGTTCAAAGCAAAGAGTTGCTACCAAATTCGATGCGTCTCTACGTTTTGCATTCTCCGCTCCACTGGATACATACAGTACTTGGATGTTCCATTCCAAGTTGTAGAAAGATACTTTGCATTGGAGGGTACTTAGGTACCTACCTAGTAGTCTAGTGGGTTTTGTACTTTCTTGACATCTACTGTAAAGGAAGCGAGAAGGCGCGTGCTGAATTTGGGAAGAAATGGCATCAAAGGTGCAGGTAACTATAGGTAGGTACCTATTTAAGTAGGTCAGTATTATATCACACTAAAAAGAATGAAAAGTAAAAGAATGAGTAAATTACCTAGGAATAATGACCTAACTACTTATGAATATGGTAATATATGAGCACAGTCAGTGCTTAGGAACCATTGATCATTATTTTTCACAACAAAAAACAGACTGCAAAATAGCAACAGAATCAGAAGGGTGAGGATCGCTACGGATGAAGCTTTATTCTCATGAGAAATTAACCGTTCCATTAGTTTTAATTCACTCGCCACCCTGCGAGGCTCCTGGCTCCGTTATTCCTCTTATATTCGTTATAAAAATGCGCTAAAACATAGCCATTGCGCTCAACTGCAAAATAAAACTGAGATATGGGGTGTAAAGAGCAATTTTGCTGGAGTTATTCGGAAATGGGTGGCGTGTGTTTTGATACAGACATCGAGTGTTGTTTGCTCATTTTTAGTTTTTACTACATATTATCTGGGATGTTGGGTGACCTGATTTATTTTCTATCTTATGCAGTCAAAGAATCAAAAAATCTCAGTTAATTAATTTACCAACAAGGTTCTCGCTGTCTACGGCGCAGTTCTTCAACTCCTAGACAAATTACACTAGCAATACGACGAATGAAACGCCACTCATTTTACCAGGCATAAATGGGCAAAACTTGAAAACTCGAAAAATTTCACTGTCGATTTGTAATCGCGAATCGATTAAAGTAGGTAAGTACCTACAGTTACCTACTCATAGTTAGGCAGGTAAAGATCGCAGGCAGACATGGTATGGAGACTCGCTGTATCGTGGGGTTGGACTCCGCCAATGACGTCTTTCAGCTGATGATGATGTAACTATTCTGACAGAAAAAAAAACCTTATCAAATCAGGGTAGGCTTTTATCCTCGCCATCAATTGTTGCTAATCAGATGAGGCAGTAACTTGTCTGACAAATTGGATGTAACTGCGGGCATCTAATTCGTTTTCCGCATCCACAGACTAAATGAAAGTGAAGTTGCTCTCATTTCATTAAACATACCTATAATTTTTCCTGAAGTTTCATTACTTCGGTAGGGCTCCGGCTACACTCGTTGGGCAACTTGCGTCTCGGTGTAAACGACCACCTCGGTCCGAGTTTACGACCAGCCAGCAATATTGTGCGTAGCAACTTAATGAAAAGGAAACACCAGCTGAAATACTAAACCCAAGCTTAGATGCATGTTACAAAAAACCTAAGTAATAGGTACCTATCAAAAGGAAGAATTAAAGTCATCGACATAGCTCTTGAATAAGCAAGTTGAAGTGAAGTTAGTAAGTAAGTTAAGTACCCAGTAGGCCACAAAAAATATTATTTCGAACCTTTCTTCACCAAAAGGAATAGCGGCCACCGAACCGAACGACCCCCACCCCATGGACCAATGGCATCGTAAAGGTTGCGGGAAGTCGGTTAATGGAGGTGGCCCAAGATCGTTCGTCACGGCACTTTTTGCGGAGGCGTATGTCCAGCAGTGGCATTATTAATATTGGCTATAACTACAGGTAGGTACTATAAAATAGCAGGTCTACTAATATAATAGGCACCTACAACCGCTACTATACGTACCGTAAACGTATTCTACGTCTACGGTAAGGATTATCACCTACAGCTAATCGACGTAGAGTAGGTACCAACAACAGTTATATTATTTCAATTTCGAATGCATCTTTTATGAAAAGCGATAAACTGCTTCACTAATAATATAGTAAATATAATCTGATCGTAGGTACAAGTTCATATAAACAGGACCTAACTATCTCCGTACTTAAGCAAGGTACTAAGATTCTAGGATGTCTTCAAAGCTTTTACCTCTGCTTTTACGCTGCTATGTACTTCGCTTTATGCACTATTTCTCAAGTAAGAAGCTGGGTATCAAGATTCCTTTACTTATCTAAGAGTCTGTGAGTACACAGACTCTTAGCAGACTTCGTTACCTAATCATTTTAAATAGTATAGAAACTTGAATTTATCAAAACAGCGTATCTGTACCTACCCTTCTATATTTTTTTTCTTTTTGTGGCTTTGATATTACTGCAAGCCTAATTGTGATCGCCACTTGTTTTCTTCGCAAAGTTCGTTCGGGCCGTTCAAAGTTTACCGTTCAGCCTACAGCTGTTAGAAACTGCAGCATCTATTTAGGCGTTATGAGTTTTAGTTCATTTGTGAGAATGTGTGTGCCCAGATGATGATGTGTGGTCCACACTCTCCTTACAGAAAAAAAGACCGATTCTTCTTCCTGCCATACTAAGTCACCTCCTACAGGAAAACACAAAAACAAAAAATATTATAAATCTTTTTTTGTACTTCTTTAGGACTACCTATAATACATATTAGTGATATATCTGTGTCCTTTTCAACTTATTGGTGTTATATCAGTTGTACCACAATAAAGTAACAAAAAGGTCGCAGCTACACTGATAACGAGTTAAACCCGTATATAACTTATAATTAAGTTTAAAAAAAAAATATACCTATTGTAGATCTTGATTATATAATAAAACTATTTAATCGTATTGTATGCAATATTAAAGAAATAATCGGCCAAGTGTGTGTCGGCCACGCGCAGCGTAGGGTTCCGTAGTTGCCCATTAACTTATATTAACTTCATCTGTACAACTAATTACGATTGCTGCTACGCAAACGATTTACAACATCTTGCAAACGTAACAGTTGTTAGGGTTTCTCCAGTTTCTCTTTACTTAAATCAACCTTTAATAAATAAATTTAAATATATTAAATATTTATCTAAATTTATATACTAGGAGATAAATAAATCTACGGTTATGGTCGCAAGGCATTAATGTTTTGTTATAATTTGGTGCTAGAAAATCTTATATAATTATGATTTTAATATCACTACTTAATGATAAATGTTTTCTTTTATCACAATTTTGCTAGTTGGGTAGTTACGGAGATTATCTCCTTAAAAAAATACAAACTTTACCTCTTTTTTTAATATCAATGTAGAAAAAATATCATGAACAAAATATACCTCTAGGAGTAAAATATTACGTGTTTTCTCTAGCGCAATCTAGCAGTGATCTATTCCTACTAGCGTCATCTAGTACCAGTAGACCTAACGACAGTGTCTATATGAATGTAATGTAATGAACGTGCCTCTGACTTTTACTTGGTATCCTCAAAGATCTACGCACTGGGTATATGTATCTGAGGATGTCCAGCATGGGCAAATACAGTCGTGAGCATGTTTGTTTTCGCTTAATTTGTAAACAAAAAGGATTTGAAGCAAAAGGTAGTTGGCATATCGACGTATTTCTCCTGAAAAGGAAATGAATTGTGAATCGTTTCGCTTCAAAGTAAACAAAAATTCCTAGCGAAATCGTTTTATAAAATAAAGTAAGTCCAATAATTCAACACTTCGCCGCTCCTTAGAGGGCGAGAGATATAAAATGGAGAAAAACGTTCCTAATTCAGTTTCCTCTCGCCGAACGGTGTAGGTAGGTACTCTGCACTCCGCAGCCAGTAGGTCGTACACCGGAGGAGGAAATAATATCTATCGATGGATAGACATTACCTAGAGTTGGCTTTGAAAACGACGGTTCGCTTACTCACTGTAATGGCAACCGCCGGAGCCCGTATATAACCCGACTTTTTGTTTTGCCAAGTCTTTGATAGTTCCCCAACTGTTTGTATGAAGTCTCAAGATTGGGTGAGCGAAATGAATAATGTATCGAGCACTTAGAACGAACAATTGTACATAAACAATGGACTTAAATCTAGTTTATTTAAAGCATTAACCGAGGCTTCGCTTTGAGTCGAGCTTGAATACAAGACGAATCGGGTACATTATCTACAGTTACACTGAGGGGCTAGTTAGCTTCGTGCTCGTCGGAAACTTGTCTGCGTCTCCTTCAGAAAGGGGTGGCACAGGAGTGGCTTTTATGCATCCAGCAACGCAAATTGTGGCGGTGTGCCACGCTTCTAGACTGATTGCAAGCACTACGTAGGTATAAATATCGTGGATAGATGGGTAGATAGGTACACACACTCGGGGCGATGCGAAATAACAGTGCAGTAGTTTCTAAACAAAACAACTGTAGAAATGAGCTCTCTCTGTTATGATTGAAGACGCAGAAATGGTGGGAGTTGATTACGATTTCTCATATTGTATTTTTCATTTGTAAGAAGCTCGATGGAACGATGACCGTTCAAAAGTTTTCTCCATAGGTAATATCTTTTCTAAGGCCCTGACTTTCTAATTTACACTATCAATATTGTTTCAACAAGGATTAGGTAATCATCACACACAGAGTATGTACCTACCTTACAACCATCGAGTCGCACAAATTTTACAGTATCAAAATTGTCTCATCAAAGATTATCGATGATCACAATTTTCACCAAAATGTTGTTAAAATTGTCATTTCTTTTTTTTATTTTAACGTGAAGCAAGCTATGCATCATCTTATGTACTTTAGTTATACAATTCTCCCACTGGGTGGAAAGATCAATAGTAGATAAAACTTTGGTCTAATGTCACTTAAGAATAATTTGACGAGCAACAATTTTCAGAGCAAGATTCAGAGTCAGATTTGTTTATTTGCGAAATATGGGTTATATTGTGGTAAAAAATAATGTAGATACAGCCATTGTCAGCTCACAAGCATGCAACATTTATAAATGGCAGGTTATTCCAGAATTCATACAAAAAAATAAAATTATATAACACTAGCTGTTGCCAGCGGCTGAGCACGCGTAGACAATTCCAATTTTCAGGCTCCTACATATAAAAAACCGACACTCCTTTGTAACCCGATAACACATCATTATCTATTTTGAAGTTCCTACATAACCGACTCCCCCCCCCACTCCCCAAAATGATAAAATTATTTATTTACGCTCAGTATGTAGCAGAGCTGTAAGTTCAAACTATCATGTTTTTAACTTCAATGAAATGTCATACAAATGAATAAAATTAAATGTACAATAACCATAGATTACAATTCATAGACAAAAATCAGAATAAGTTTCAGTTACAAAAAAGTTTGTTAAACACCATTGATCTTATGAAAAAATCGAAGACTGTGGTTTAACCTTATATTTATCTTACGGCCCTAAGCTTAAAAAATAACTATGTTTGGTTAGTTTATATGTGTTTACTTTTATAGAGTTAGCCCGGACTGTAACTGGAATGCATTAAGTTATGTGTCGTCATACCTACTGCATGTTCTAAAGTTTGTTTTAGTTTCCATTATAGTTGGCCCGTGTTCGTAGTCTCCCATAATGTTCTGCATACCTCACCTCATCTCTCTTCATTTATACTCATCTCTAGGAAGTCCGCGATTTCTACAAAAAGATTGACTAAGTTTAGTTAACGGTCGATCTTACACAAGTATAACATATATACATATATTAGTATATACCTACTTGTACATAGTTGTATATATAAATAAAATAAAAAAAATGATAACATTTAAGTCATAATTTTTAAGTCTGTGATAAAACTATGTTTTTCTTTCATACATATTAGCAGTGTTTAATAATAGGCTCAAGATATATCATAAACAGAGCCTGTGTTAACTACCTACATGACTTTTCTTTGTATAAATAAACTCTACGATGTCGTTACGCCTACAGCGTTGAATTGTCCACAACGTAGACATGATCCAAATCCTTTATTTTCATTAAAATGTATACAACCTTATAATTACGTCATGCCTATCTGTATGTGTGTCTGTGCGGGTATCACATTCTAATTTTGTTAGTTCATATTGACAAACAATTTGATTTAAAGAAAATAAAAGCATACCACAGCGACCCAAAAACAGAAATGCAGGTTGCACTCCTTTTGAACTCCTTACGAAAATTGTTTCGACAGAATTCCAATGATAACTTTAGGAGATATGAAGCTTGTAACTCAATAGCATACTCTTAGCATAGCTTACGAAGTGTTAATTGGGCTGCTATGTTCTGCGTGAAATATTAGAGATTAAATCGAAAATATTAAATTAAGCGTCCATTTTGATACTGATCCAAGTTGAGCGTCAATTTTGATACTGATCTCAGTTGAGTGAAAAATAAACTTGACCCAGATGTTAGAAAAGGTTTATTTATTATATGAAACCCTTGTATAGAGCGGCTCTGTTAGGATTCTCGTTACAAAAGCTGATTCGCTTTTTGGGATATTGGCATTTTTCCGGATTTCCCTTTGCTGTGACAGAGGAGCTTACCTGGTTTTATCCTCGCCTATTTGAGTATGGCGTGGCTCGACCTCGTTCTATGTCCTTATACAGCTTTTTGTTTTATCAAGTTTCAGTATGATCGACCTCTTAGGTGTTTTCTTGTGGTCTCACTCTTCTTAAAACAGGCCCCTCGCCTTATTATCTTCTATTTTTGATCGAGCGAGTGAAGCGAGCAAAGTTTTCATCTAATTAGAAATTCTGCATTTGTTTTAATGATTTGTGTGTTTGTTTATCTGACGTTATTTGCCGAACCATTTATTCAATCTCAAGAAATTTGATAGCTAAGTAAGTTAAACTTATAGAATTTGAATTTGGAATATAATCGTTAAATAGTTTAATCGATAATTTTGAATTTTGAGATCCAAGGAGCCCCCGTAAATCATCTCGTGGCAAACTACTCATTATTTAGATTTTAAAATGATAAATAAATTTACGATTCTCGGTAAAATAAATAGTTGGTAACGGCACAGATATTATAACATACTAGTAGAAATGGAATTTTAAATTTTACATAAATCTACCAGCATCAACATTTTAGTGAAATGATAAACAACACACGTTCCATATTTCCTGTGGTGCTTCTGTCTGGCTGTCGGTTAAAAGCCGCTAATCCATTTGCTCTCAGCTCCGTCCGGTTGATATGGAAAATGTACCAAAATGGTTCACACGAGGAAACATAAAAGCTACCAGGTGCATACCTACCATCATGCAATTATTTTTTGTTTGTGTCGTTTGGGTTGGGTGTGTATGTATACATACTATACTATATATATGTAAGTATTTACAAAAAAAAGATGTGAGTAATATATAAATCATGTAGTTAGCATAATACAAGCTCTGCTTAGTTTGGAGCTACATGATGCTGTGTTTAAAATGTCCAGCATTATTTATTATTATTAATAATGATAATAAACCTTTTTGACAGTACGAAGATACAGTTCCAAAAACGCAACATTTAATTTGGAAAGCGTAAATATTAAAGATATTTGCTACTTACACAACATGAATATATTTTTAATTGTATCGTTAAGTAATTTTATTTTTATTAAGGCACAAACGGTTTACACCAATTAAGCTGCCGCTTATAGTAACACTATATAAATATTTTTTAATACTTTAATGCTGATATTTTATAATTAACCTTGTATTTACATACTGATTTTATAGGAAATATGAATCCTTGACAACTGAAAGGAATTTTAGTACAGGATAATGTAAATAGTTGTTGATTATGTAAAAACTGAACTAACTAATGTAGGCATTTGCACACGATTGTGATCGTAATTATGGACCTATGGAACGTTCGTAACATCATGTTTTTGTATCTTCATTCATAAAATATTGTGATTTCTGAAAAAAGGAACACGAAACATTCTGAACAAAGAAAACATTGTTTACACTAATCTCATTAGTTTGATATTAAGGAAAAGAAAATGTTGTTATAATCCTGTATTAGAGTCTATGATTCCGAGACAATTCTCGTAAATAACTTAAAACAGCTTAGAAAGATCAAATTCAGTCTGAATTCTACCCTATAAAAATCAACTTACCAATCCCAAAACTTCTAAAGGGTCCGATGTAATCGATCACAAAAAGGGGGAATAGAAATAAGGCTTTAAAATCCATTACTGTAGGCTCTCTCTTTTGTATTCTAGTGCGATCTCACCAGACCAGAATGATGACACACAGGATCCAATATGGAACTTATTTATTATTCAACGTGCTTCTGCATATTTCATGACGTCATTCTTCTTGGTTGACTCAAAATGAGTATAGTCGTCACTGATCACAAGCTTTGGCATAGATAATGTTTCAGGTAGTCAAGAGGCGTGAATTCCATTTGAATCAAATTTTTGCACCAGTGTGAGTTTAAATTTTTTTTGGTTACCTTTGATCACAGTTATCGGTATTTGTAAAAAGACTTAATATAACAATGAATATGCTCGTAATATTAGAGGATAACATCAAAATGGATATTGAAAATGAATATAAGCTACACAACCCGTGTATATTTTCATTACGCACGTCCACAGCTAACAGCCAACTTAGAATTTATAGCGAAATTCCTTGTATTTCATCTTAGCATTTTGCTCCTCCTACTTTAATATTCTATTGTTGTCTATTTGTTTTTAGTTCACGTGTGTTATATGAAAATGGTGTGTCTACAAGAAAGCAGAACGTATTTAAGGTGAAATAAAAGTGTTGCTGAACTTGATAATGTTCCAAAAACATTGAATCATCGGGAAAGTCGACAACAATCTTCTCTCGGAAGCTATACATTCAGTAAAAACACCATAAGATTTTGGACTAACAGGATGTGAAAAAGATTCTATTTGTTTGAGGTTTATGTATAAAATATGAAAATAGTGTTTTAACAAGGAACCAAAACGTATTTCAGATGCTGGACATTTTTCACACAGCATCATCAAGCCTCAAAATAAACAGAGCCTTTGTGACTGATATACTATATGTGTATACATTTTTTTTGTAAATACATACTTATTATAAATAGAAAACACCCAGAACCGAGACAATTATTTGCAGATCATACAAACATTTGTCCCGCGGCGGGGATCGAACTCACAACCGTCTGCCCACAGATGTCGTCGATAAATAAAAGTGTCTGAACTTGATTACCAAATGACAAAAAGATTTAATTTTCGGGGAAAGCTTCCGAGAGAAGCTATGCTTTCCTGTATTTACGTTACCTTGACACACGAATTATCTGTGTTGACAAACCCATTTCAATCTTGCTTAGTCTATGCTTACCCTTTACTCTTATCAACAAACATTTCAGTAAATTCAGTAAAACCACATAAGATTTTGTACTAATAATCATATAAGTCCAAATGTTTAAATTAGGGTTGTGATGTACACAAACCTGCAGACCCTGCAAGGTGGCGGACGAACCACACCTTCTGTTTGGAGAGTGTGGAACACTGATACATATAAGCGTAGCCTTCATCTGGGCAAACATATTTTAAACCCAGAACTAAAACTGACCTCGCCTAAAACTAATAAAATGAGAGGTGTCAAGGGACACCCGGATGGAACGAAGTTCCTTTTGATTAATTAGTGAAGGAATTGTAATAATTTTTTTTTTTTTAGCAAGCCAACTTAAAAAAAATAAAATAATAATAATAATAATAGGCCCCTTAAAGCCCAACCCTACGTCCGTGCTGACCATCTATGCCACGTAAGGGGCGGACACCCGCAATGAAATAACTTAGCGGGTGACTAAAAAGGGCAATGGCAAACCCGTCAACATGGAGAGTCGTAATAGTAAAGTAAGTATAGGATCGCTTCCCGGGGGTGATCGCCGGGGCGCGCCTGGAGCCGCTGCTGGGCGCTACAGCATGCAAGCCATCGGTGGCGGGGGTAATGGACGGCCCTTAGCCGGGGAACCCGAAAAATGTGAGTCCAACAGAAGGTATAACCTACGACCACTGACTAGAAGCCGAAGATCATCCAGAGCCGGTACTGTTCAGCACAGCTGGACGAACGACGTCGCAGGAGTTACGCGGCTTGCTCCAATCGAGGATGGGAGCCAACATAGCCAAACTGATGGGGCTGAAAAGACCCACGAAGCCCTATCATCTTTATCCTCGCCTTCATCTCTTTTTCCTTCACTTCCATCTTCTCCACCTTCATACATAAATATTCATTCTAGAACTTCATCCCTTTTGCCTTCTTCACCGACTACTTCGGTATCTTTCAGCCGATCTAGTAGGTTATCAGAACAACCGATAGGCGAACACGACCTTAGTAGTGCAGCAGTAACTTCAGCTGTGGATGTTTCACAGGAGGCACAAGCCAATCAGCCTGCGACCACCAAAGCTGGAAAACCTAGAGTACGCATGAAGTGGAATGACGATATAAATACTTTCATCATGCGTACGTATTTATACACAACTAAATTGGAAACAGACCGTACAATGTATTGCAAAAAACTATTCGAACAGTTCAAATTACAATATCCTCATTTAAATGTATCAGCTCAGAGAGTAGCTGACCAAAGAAGGGTTATTGTAAGAAATAAGCTTCTATCAGATGAACATATAAATAAACTAAAAAAAGACATATCAGACCAATTGCAGAGTGAGGAGGGATCAAATGACATCTCGGTCTCATTCTCATCTGTCCGTGAAAATCAGGCACACTCTCATAATATACAATTATTAGAGTATCATAATGACACCTCATCGAACGCAGATTTGTTGACTACTGACTTACTGCCATCACCTCCAGAAGCACAGATTCTTTTAACATCGAGTGTATCTACTGGAGCCTCAACGATTAATTTTTCAACTTCACAAATAGTTGAAACCAACGCAGATGACACAGAAAATATTTCAAATGACTCATTAGCTGAGCTTATGAATAAATTTCAAGATACTCTTACTTTGTACGCAAACTCAGACCCGTCATCTCGACCAAGACTACCTCGCTTAAGAGAAAACAAAAAACTTTATCAATTGGTTCATGCGTTTAACCATGAGATTTTAGGTAAATACATTTCTAATGATACTAATTTAGCATGCATACACACGTTAGTAATAGGTTGGGGAAAAAGTTTCTTCGCATTTTTTAAGAAAATTCAAAACATTTTTTAATATAGTTTATTTACATTTAACTAAAGTATGTAGGTACCATTTTGTTCGATAACTTTTTGCCATTTTGTAGGCAGGGACATGATCCCATTGCTATAAAAACTTTGGGGCTTCTGTTCAAAATACCGCGACAAGTGGTTTTGGCAGTCCTCTCGTGATGTTAACCTGACACTGCCTAAAGAATTCTGAAGAGACCGAAACAGGTGGAAATCTGAAGGTGCAAGGTCAGGACTATACGGCGGATGCATTAACACATCCCAGCCAAACTCTCTTAATTTTTGCTGAGTGGCTAAAGATGTGTGAGGTCTAGCGTTATCATGATGAAAAACCACACCCCTTCTGTTGATTAACTCCGGCCGCTTTCTCTCAACTTCTTGTTTTAATCTCATCAGTTGTTCGCAGTAGAGTTCAGAATCGATGGTCCTGCCTGGTGGTAACAGCTCATAATGAATAATGCCCTTCCAATCCCACCACACACACAGCATCACCTTGTTGCGAGTTAACCCGGGTTTCGCCACAGTCTGTGAAGCCTGACCGGCCTTTGACCACGACCTTTTTCGCACGTTCTTGTCGTACGTGATCAGCTTCTTCAAAAATGGTTCGGTTTCATTACGTCGTAATAAAGAATCACAAATGAGAACACGGTTCATTAGGTTTCTTTCAGTGAGCTCGTGAGGTACCCAAATATCGAGCTTTTTTGTGTACCCAGTTTTTTTCAAATGCGCCAAAACTGTTTTGTGGTCAATTCCCAGTTCTTCAGCTACGTCGTAACTACTGATATGCCGATCTTGCTCCACTTTTTCAAAAATGGCATCCATTTTATCCGTAATAGGGCGACCAGAGCGACGTGCATCTTTGACATCAAAATTTCCGGATTGAAAACGCTTAAACCAAATTTGTGCTACTCTCACAGACACTGCACTAGGTCCATAAACATCGCAAATTTTTTTCGCGGCTTGCGTTGCATTTTTACCTTTTTTGTAGTAAAATTTTAAAATGTATCGAATTTCTTCATTAGATTCACTCATCTTGACAGTACGAAAAACAAATAAAAATCACACATTTTCCTAATTTGAATTTGGAATTATCTTCTTTAAAATTTAAACTTTTAATGATACCAAAACCAGCCAGATACAAATAGTATAGCCAAAGAGATTTTATTACAAGTTCATACATACAATAATGCGAAAAGACTTTTTCCCCAACCTAATATATTGTTCTGCTGTGGTTATCTGTCAAGAACTAGGATATAAAATTTGCAATGATGTGGAAAATCCAAGACAAAAAACTCAGAGTAACAAACCACCCTGGCAGTTTAGGCTAGAAAATGACATCAAAATTATTCGAGCTGAAATAGGTAGACTTACACAATACATAAATAACAATAGACGTGAAAACTTAGTGAAAAAAGTACAAATCATATTTGATAAATATAAAATTCATTCCACTCATGAAAGTAACAATGTCAGACCAGAAGAGTTTTTAGACACGTTAAAACAAAAATTGGCACTTAAATCACAAAGATTAGCTCGTTATAATAAAGCATTGCAGAGAAAAAATGACAATAAGTTATTTACAACTAATGAAAAGAAATTTTATAGAACCCTCAACGGCAAATCTAACGATACTAACACAGAAACTCCAACAGAGTTGGAACTTAAGACCTACTGGACAAGTATTTGGAAAAAAAAGGATGACCACAACGAACAAGCTTACTGGATAAAAGAAGAGGAAGAGAGTGTTAAAACCATGGAACAAATGGAATTTACAGACGTTACTAGAGAAGAAATTGCAGCAATAACTAGAAAAATGAGTAACTGGAAGGCTACAGGGGTGGATGGGGTTCATAACTTTTGGTATAAAAAGTTATCTGTGTTCCATGAGATATTAGCAATGACAATCTCAAATATACTAAAGGGCATAGAGGCACTACCAACGTTTGCTACCAAAGGTATCACTTATATGTTACCCAAAAGCAATAATACCGCCGATCCATCACAATACCGTCCCATTACCTGCCTACCAACAATATATAAATTAATAACATCTTGCATCACTTTAAAAATTAATGATCATTTAATTCAAAATAATGTAGTAGCTGAGGAACAGAAAGGTTGCAGACAGAATCACAAAGGATGTAAAGAACAGCTAATTATCGATTCAACTATTTTGAAGCACGCGACTACCCATAACCGTAACTTACATCTTACCTATATCGACTATCGAAAAGCTTTTGATAGCGTACCGCACTCATGGTTAATTCGCGTGCTTCAAATTTACAAAATCAATCCCGACATTATAACCTTCTTGGAGACTGCCATGAGTACTTGGAGGACCACATTAACTCTTTTAAATAAAACTACTACCATCACAACAGATGAAATTCCAATTGCAAATGGCATTTTCCAGGGAGACTCACTTAGCCCTTTGTGGTTTTGCCTGGCTCTTAACCCAATGTCTAGCTTACTTAACAACTCTAAAAACGGGTACAAACTAACAGCAAGTACAAATATCAGCCATCTTATGTACATGGATGACATCAAACTTTTCGCTAAATCTAAAATAGAAATGAAAAAGCTAATAGACATAACAGCACAATTCAGCAAAGATATTAACATGACTTTTGGATTAGATAAGTGTAAAACGTTGAATTTACATAGAGGTAAAGTAATAGGTAGGGCTGACAATACTCAGGAAGACTATTTTTCGGTTATGGAAGAAACTGACACCTATAAATATCTGGGCTTGCATGAGGGAAGAATAATAAACCATACACAAATTAAAAAAAATCTCCTTAAAGAATACTTTTACAGAATAAATCAGGTATGCAAACGACCACTTTGCTCAAAAAATCTTTTCAAAGCAGTCAATACTTACGCTATTCCAATTCTTACGTACTCTTTTGGAGTGGTGAAGTGGTCAGCTACAGATATTAGAAAACTAGATGTTAAAACAAGAAGTACACTTACCAAACACAATAACTTACATCCAAAATCTGCTATTGAAAGAATGACAACCCAAAGAGTAAGAGGTGGCAGGGGACTAATTGATGTAAAGGGTCTATTGGAAGGGCAGATTAAAAATCTTCGAGATTTCTTCTATGATAAGGCAACAGTGAGTAAAATTCACTTAGCTGTAACAGAATCGGACAAAAATTACACACCTTTGAATTTAAGCAACAGAGACCGTACATTTTCGACTCCTCAAGAAAATACAACTGCTAAAATGACAAAATGGCGTAACAAGGAACTACATGGAAGGCATCTACAAGATCTTGAACAACCACATATAGATTTACAGGCATCCAATAAGTGGCTAAAATTTGGTTCTCTTTTCCCTGAAACAGAAGGTTTCATGATAGCAATCCAAGATCAAGTTATCAACACAAAAAATTATAAAAAGATCATTTTAAAAGATCCCAATGCTCAAAATGATAGGTGCAGGAAATGTCATCGGCATTCGGAAACAATTCAACACATAACAGGAGCATGTCCCAATCTCACTCAAACAGATTATACACATATACATAATCAGGTAGCTCATGTAGTCCATCAAAAATTGGCAAAAAAATATAATTTAATTTCTGGAAAATTAACTCCATACTACCAATATAATCCAAAACCAGTTCTGGAGAGCAGCAGCCACAGAATGTACTTTGATCGAGCTATACTCACAGATAAAACAATACACTACAATAGACCAGATATAACAGTGATAGATAAACTCAATAAAATTGTCCATTTAATAGATATTGCAGTTCCAAATACACATAATATTCAAAAAACAATATCCGAAAAAATACTTAAATATACAGAACTTAAAGATGAAATAGTGAGAATTTGGAAAATGAATAAAGTATATATTGTGCCGCTGGTGCTTTCTAGTACGGGTGTTATCCCAAAACACTTAATTAGATCCCTTACAACAATAGACTTACCTGAAAATACTTACGTCACTATGCAAAAAGCAGCGATTCTTAAACATGTAGAACTGTTCGAAAGTTTTTGCAAGAAGACCCTAACATAATGAGTGATATTCACTTGGCTTAGGCTCGTGTATATCACAAATACCGAAATTTAACATTTCGTGAAATAAAAAAACAAAAAAAAAAAATAATAATAGTAAAATAAATGAAAATATCTGGCTTGCTTTCTATAAGAGAGAGAGAGAGACAGACAGAGAAACATGCGCACGCCGCACAGCTTACAATAGCTTACTATAGCAAAAAGTGTCGTTACAACTTTTCGTGAGATTTTTTTCCTTCTAGCCCCCTTTCACAACGCGCGATAAAGAACTTCGTTCCAAAAAGATCCTGCAGTTTTTAACAGCTGCGCGGTGAACTGTAAACGCCCCCCTAAGGGGGAAAGCAAGTGGCGATCAAAATAGGCCTGCCACAGCCTATTTTATAGCATCAATTTGTCTAAAATCTTATGAGTGTTAATGTGTATAATATATACAGAAATCTGTGTGTAAACACATGTTGCATAAATAGAAGTAAAAAATTTTACTCATTGTCCTATAACAATGACACAAGGTATTTGTACACGCGACACGTCCTTTTATTCCCCAACAAAACGAAATGGGCCTTAATTGCCGTAATTATGGTACTCTTCGTCCGTTGATGAAAGTAATTTTTCTGAAGTGACTACCAATTAGCTGTCACCAATTAGTGTGTAGGAGAGCTATTTGTAACTTGAACTTCGAGAAAAATATTAACAAAGCTGTTTTGACATTTTATATTGTCACTGTCCAATGCTAAGACGAACCTCCACGAAATGAAAAATACGAGTTATTTGTTTGTTCAAGTAACCAACTCAAGATTTTATAATGCGTACGAAACCTCCCATGAATTTCGAACAGGCATTCACTGGACCCAGTGGCAAAGGCAGTTATTGTGCCCTAGAGGGAGGAGAGTTGATACTTTTTGGGATACTATAAAATCATGATGCGTAATGCCGGTTTCGCATCAGAACAGAGAAGTATTCTGTTCTGTTGTCGCCAAAAAAACAGTATACAGCCGTGTAGATTACCTTATAATGTTCATAGTAGTAGTATAATTTTGTGAAAATTATACTATCCTACTACTAATATAAACGCTTAAGTACGTGAGGATGGATGTTTGTTACTCATTCACGCAAAAACTACTGAAGCCGTGGGCAGATTGTTATTTATAAATTATACTACAAGCAATAATCAAATAGAAAACCTTTTAAAATACAGTCAGAAAGCAAAAAAGATTTATTTACTTTACAAGCTTCTTATATTCGGCGTAGATGGTTGGACTCGGAATAAAATTACTTTTTCTCTCCGTCGATTTGTATAATCCTAGAATTTGACGTAAAGAAACCACTACGCCCCGTTCGTTTTATTATTACTGCTAGCTGGTAGCCAGACCTCATTACCTGAGCAATATAGGTGCTTACAACTTTTGTAGTTTTCCATGAACTTTAGTGAGAAAAAATGTTATTAAAGTAGATAAGTGGCTGGAGTGAGAATAGAAGTTTTTATTACGTGCAAACTTAATTTATTGGTAAGATAACTTTTCACCGGAGTGTAATAATATTATCTTTGTTTCTCGGAAGAAAGTAGAAAGTTGGGAGTTTGTTGACCGTTTCGTCAGCTTTCAAAGTGTTTGCATAGATTTGTAGAGCACTAAAGGTTAACTTGGGTGGGGTTTACTTCTAAGTACGAGTACCTTTGATTGTTCCCAAAAACTGAAGACACAGAAGGAAAGTAAATAAAACCCTCTACACTATCTTCCTCTACCACTTTATTACGAAGGATGTTCAATCTATGACTCTTTTGTACAAGCCCTTTTTTAGGGTTCCGTAGACAACAAGAAAGCCTTATAGTTTCGCGATGTTAGTCTGTCTTTCTGTCTGTCTGTCGGTCCGCGCCTTAACTCAGAGACTCTTAGTACTAGAAAGCGGTATAAGTGGTAAGTGGAATGATTTTTATCGTCTATCCAATAGTGTGGAGTATCGTTGGAGAGGTCGTTAAAAATATTGCGTTTGCGAAATATTAAACTTTGAAGAGTTCACGGCAGTAGTATATAACGAAGTTATAACGAAAATTATCACGGGAAAGTGGGCTTTACATGTAAATAAGTAATAATCGATCAACTTATAAAATATATGTACATGGACAAGTATAAAGAAAATTTCGTACAAATTCCATTGAAAATTACTTAGGTGCAGTTTTAAGTTGTGTAAAACAGGTAAATATACATTTATAGACAACTACGGAACCCTACAGTTTGATCGGGCCCTTATTCTGTCGTTTTTTTGGTGTGATATGTTTTTTGCACGTCCCTTTTAAATAACGGTACCTAAGTTAGAATGCTATTAAAAAGCGACTACAAGCAATTACATTCAGGGCTGAGAAACGGAATGTTATATTTCGTTGATACATTTTCCTTCGCGGCCATACTTTTCTTCAACATCATGCGCACTGTAATGAGATCTATCTGCAGATCTCATAATCCGTTTACGAAGACTGGGAGAATTAACGCCAGTCCGAGGAGGTTAATAAATCGTTTTGAGTCACGTATTCTATCTTCGGTTGCATTTCCTGGCTATTACGAATGAAAGCCAGACCTATGGTCTATTCCAAAGTTTTGGTACAGCGATTCCAGAACGTGTTTTTAATGGCCATGAAATTGAAAAAATACGTACGTACTTTTATTTATTTATTTATTTATATAAACTCCTCACAAATTTACAGCCAAGGACCAAAACGCTTTAGAGCTATAGATACAATACACAGAACTTAAAAACTCATATTATAATATTTTTTTTCCATATGAAAGATATCTATCTAAACTATCTAAACTTGGTTCAAAAATAAATAAATATATGCACGTACGTTTATTTATTTATTTATAAAAACTTCACACAAACTTACAGCCAAGGGCCAAAACGCTTTAGAGCTATAGATACAATACACAAAATTTAAAAACTCACATTTTTTTTTCATATTATTTAAGATATCTAAACTTGTTTCTAATCAATAAAATCTAAGCATACGTACTGCGGAGTGTTGGTACGGTACGCGCGCGCACGCACGTACCCGGAGGATAAGTAGAGCGAAATCCTATATAAACTAACGATTAACTATTTTTATAGAAGCCTGTTGATTCAGACCCCTCCCAAAGATTGCCATGGTGAGGCTTTTGGCTTTAAAAGAATAAATAAATATATAAATAATGCTCGATATTTTTCACACAGCATCATCTAGCCCCAAACTAAACAGAGCTTATATTATGGGAACTACATGACTGATATACTACTTATATACTTTTTTTTTGTAAGAAAATACCCAGACCCGAGTCAAACATTAGCTAATCGTACAAACATTTGTCCCGCAGCGGGAATCGAACCCGCAAACTTCTGCGTCTCAGCCTGGTCTTCGCCCACTGCGCCAGAGGTCGTCTATATAAATACATACCTAATTCTTTTAAATACTCCACCATAAGGTTATCTGGAAGAAATCACTTTCAGCGATAAGACCGCCAATTGTGCGTTTCGTTTGTTTTTTGTTATTTTATTATGTATCTGTATTTTGTACTGTAAATTGGTGTTATGCACTATAAAGAGTTTATCTATCTATCTAATTATAATTTATTTTTTCCCTGACAAAATATTAATATTTTTTGACTAGTTAGAGAGACCCAAAAGACCTGTGCAACAATCAAAAAAAGTTTGCAATTTTATTGTAAAATTTAAATAGTTTCCTTTTCCTTTTAATAGCTAATTCATAAGAATTGTTTTAAGTTAATTTTGTATGTATATATAACAAACTTTTTTTTTTACAGGTTAATATAACGGTCTTTAGATAGCTATAACTAGCTAGCTATCTAAAGACCGTTGCAAACGATTAACAAACTGGTTTATTTTATTTTAGATATGGTATTTTTAACAAGGAAACAATTCGTTCTAATCGTAATATACTTACCATTATACCATTTGCTCGCATATGATGTACATACTGTACATTATTATATATTTTGCCTATCTGGTTTGCGGGTTTACCGGAGGATGTATTTAATCTAGACGGAGGGGCTCGCATCGATAGCTTCGTGAAGCGGCATGTCGACTTGGTTGTACCATGTCAAGTAAATACGTCCGTGTAGGGAAGAATTTCAGCGGTCAAAATTTATAATGTTGGAAGCCTTGATAATCTACTATAACCTATCAAAGTTTTTTTGTTATAAAAAGATTCAGATTAATTTCCAAGGTGTTTTATTAGTGTATTAGTGTTAAGTACTTACCTGTACATTTGTTCATACAACTATGTACAAGTAGGTATATACAAAAAATACAGATGAAACAGCTAGCTATCTAAAGACCATTGCAAACGATCTATAGATAGCTCAACTGATCCAGATCACTACCAGGCGGAAGCGTTCCCAAAATACTGGCCACATTGCCACACTGAATGGCAATGCTAATGCGTTGACCCAGATAAGAGCCAGCTCTCTTGTCACGTGTCGCTACGACCAGTCGCCCTGAAATAATTTTGAAAACGCGAAGGGCCCGGTTCTCCACTGACCCAGAGTCTCAAACCCAAAAGGCTTAAATAAGAAAGCTCTGTCGAGACTTCTAATAGGTTGGGGAAAAAGTTTCTTCGCATTTTTTAAGAAAATTCAAAACATTTTTTAATATAGTTTATTTACATTTAACTAAAGTATGTAGGTACCATTTTGTTCGATAACTTTTTGCCATTTTGTAGGCAGGGACATGATCCCATTGCTATAAAAACTTTGGGGCTTCTGTTCAAAATACCGCGACAAGTGGTTTTGGCAGTCCTCTCGTGATGTTAACCTGACACTGCCTAAAGAATTCTGAAGAGACCGAAACAGGTGGAAATCTGAAGGTGCAAGGTCAGGACTATACGGCGGATGCATTAACACATCCCAGCCAAACTCTCTTAATTTTTGCTGAGTGGCTAAAGATGTGTGAGGTCTAGCGTTATCATGATGAAAAACCACACCCCTTCTGTTGATTAACTCCGGCCGCTTTCTCTCAACTTCTTGTTTTAATCTCATCAGTTGTTCGCAGTAGAGTTCAGAATCGATGGTCCTGCCTGGTGGTAACAGCTCATAATGAATAATGCCCTTCCAATCCCACCACACACACAGCATCACCTTGTTGCGAGTTAACCCGGGTTTCGCCACAGTCTGTGAAGCCTGACCGGCCTTTGACCACGACCTTTTTCGCACGTTCTTGTCGTACGTGATCCACTTTTCATCACCAGTTATCAGCTTCTTCAAAAATGGTTCGGTTTCATTACGTCGTAATAAAGAATCACAAATGAGAACACGGTTCATTAGGTTTCTTTCAGTGAGCTCGTGAGGTACCCAAATATCGAGCTTTTTTGTGTACCCAGTTTTTTTCAAATGCGCCAAAACTGTTTTGTGGTCAATTCCCAGTTCTTCAGCTACGTCGTAACTACTGATATGCCGATCTTGCTCCACTTTTTCAAAAATGGCATCCATTTTATCCGTAATAGGGCGACCAGAGCGACGTGCATCTTTGACATCAAAATTTCCGGATTGAAAACGCTTAAACCAAATTTGTGCTACTCTCACAGACACTGCACTAGGTCCATAAACATCGCAAATTTTTTTCGCGGCTTGCGTTGCATTTTTACCTTTTTTGTAGTAAAATTTTAAAATGTATCGAATTTCTTCATTAGATTCACTCATCTTGACAGTACGAAAAACAAATAAAAATCACACATTTTCCTAATTTGAATTTGGAATTATCTTCTTTAAAATTTAAACTTTTAATGATACCAAAACCAGCCAGATACAAATAGTATAGCCAAAGAGATTTTATTACAAGTTCATACATACAATAATGCGAAAAGACTTTTTCCCCAACCTAATATATTTGCGCCTCTTGAGATCCTCGGCCGAATCAACCGCTGCACCGGCTCTAACTGACGTCCCCGACAGATGAGATGGTGCTTGGGTATCTACGCATACCTGTTATAGGATTTAAGCCCTTACACGTTTCTTCATGTTGATTATTAATATTATTAATTAAATAGGATATAATTATTATTTCCTGAAAGAGAAGTCCCATTTTATATTTAAAGACATATTAAACATCTATAAAACTGAGTTTTGGTCAAAATACACTTTTACTTTACTTTAAAACTTATGTGGTTATTGATAAATTATACTCAATAGGTACCTATATTCTATTCCTTTAATTTTTCACCCATGAATGAATGAATGAATGAATGAATGAAATACTTGCACACCATAAACAAGATAAACAAGTTTTATTCTTATTAAAGTAGGTACAATGGGCGGTCTTGTAATTTGTAAAAACGTATTTTCACAAATTACATTTAGTTTGTAAAGTTTTGCATTTTCTACGGTTATTTGTTATACGAGTATGATACACATCATACTCGTAATTCCTAATACCCACAGGAAATAAAAGATTGGGTGAGTACATGTGACCGGCTCAATCAAAGTCTTTGGCTAACTAGACTTTGACTGTCCATAGCATCTAACTTTAGTACATGGTTATCCATACTAAGTTCTTATTGGTAGCACCGGCCCATGTCGAAACTTAATCCCTTAAAGCCTAATTACACTATACCAGTTTCTTGCCCGTTCTATTAAATAAAGTTATAGCTATAACTTGCGCCTAATTACATAATAATGGCGTAAATACCAAAAAAACTACATTAAATTATTAAAATCATTAATAATTATTGTAGAATAACGGTATCTAACAGTCAAAATATTGACAAACACAAAAATTACTACCTCTTCACCTAAATACATTGTTTTTTTGTTTTACTTTTGAAATTACAAAACCTGTTTAGAAAACCTTCAAAATAGCATTAATATTTGCGAAAAACTAAGAGCAATGAGGGTTTTCTATTCGAGAAAACTTCCAACTTGTGCGATAGATGGCACTGGCGTTGTTGTTTTTGGTGAAAGTCTTTAGTCAAATGAAAAAATGAGTTCATTTTCCACTTCTCAGAGCAGCGCCATCTGTTTTCATTACTGAAAGCTTGATCAAGGTGGCCGTGGAAACCCCTCATTGTCAAGAGATAATACCAGTCGATTCACACGTCATTGCGCTAAAGCCTCGGAGGGGGTTAACTGTCCGTGTCACAGAAAACAAAAGTAGGATTCACTGCGTGCGCGACCGTATGAATGAAAATGTAATTATCTCTATAACAACGAAAGCTATATCTAGGTAAATAAAAATATTTTAGAAATATAAATGTTTAAACAATCTTGTTTGTTAAGGAAAAGAGTGCTCAAACTGTAGTTATTTTTTTTGGTTAATAAATTATATTTAATAATAAACTGGAGTTTATCTTTCCATTATATTTATAAATAAACAGTTTGTTCGTGTATTAAATGAGCAAATGAAACCATGTACAGCTCTTCTTTTTATCACAACGCTTTTGAAAAACTGCAATATTGTGTTATAAACATTTTTTATGAAAATATGTTGTCTATTTCAGAGAATATTTTATAATAATGTTATTATTAATTTTAAAACTTAAATAAGTTTCACGAGAAATCATAACCACTTTTCAGTCCCCGAGACTATATATGTTTATATAATAGTATATATATTGAAGTTTCAATGTAAAAATATATTGAAATACTAGCTTGTATAAAATACTATATTCAAGATTTTTTTATCATCCACCTCTAAACCCTTGCTTTCAATTCTTAAATGGTATTATTGCTTGCAATTAATTGCATTCAGCTTTATTGTCATTTTTTGTGGTGTAAATAGGCCTTTAGAATAGACAAGGCACATACTATGAATATTCATTATACACCACGCTCCAAAGTTTCGGTATGAGCTATTTTATAAATTTTATAATGTTTTTACACGTAGCGTCTGTGATATTCTTGCAGAGCGATTTTGTACAATAGATTGTTTCAGGGAGCCGAGAAAAGTCGTCACTTTCTGATTGATACTAATAGCACTCTTATGGTTTACTTATTGATCTTCTTCATAAATAAAGTAAATGAATTCTGTTCTCATAGAGACGAGAGCTAGCTAACCATCAATAATACAAACAAATAACCTCACGACTGTTTTCCCTTTGTGGACATTCTCGGATACGTATCCAGTGTAGATCTTCGAGGATACGAAGAGGATTATATTTCACCGTTGCCCGCGTTTTGTAAGTGTTGAAAAATTATAATCGTTAGTGTTAAAAAATAATAATATAGGGTGGTACACTTCAATTGTAATGAATCAGTTATTTATCCTATCTACTTATGCTGACAAATTGATCACGAGACACAAAATAAATATGAGAATAGTTCTAAATGATGTGAAAGTGACAGTTTTATCATTAATATCTATCAGCTTAATAGCCACTCTATCTAAAGATGAGAACGTCGTATAATTACAATTATAGTTAATTATTAAAACAATTTCTTTAGTTACGTGCACCAGCCTTGTTAGCATTATACATCGTGTTCAATAAAAGGTAGGTAGGTATAGGTATCGGATAGAATACTCGAGAGACTCGTGAAGTTCGATAGGGTGTATAATCATTGCAACTTGCTACTCCATTCGAAAGCAAACATCTGGACAATGCATATTCTGTTTTCCCCGCACTATTATTGTTTCGAATGTTTGCACATTGTCGTATGTTATTTACGGCAACCTCTTTGTATTTTCAGATAGTTTGACTTTTGGTTATTGAGTATACTTAAAGGCTCGGTCAAACTGAACCAGTGACAATTTGACTGGGCATTAGGTTTGAACATAAAAGGTAGGAAGGACGACAAGTCTTATATTTCAAAACTCTATGATCTGTTGAAATCACGTGTTGGTCCAATTGACGTAAGTAATAGTAATTTGTGCTTTATTTTTTATTTATATATATATATATATTTTATTTATTTATTTGTTTGAAAACTAACTTGTTTAAAGTAACAATCCATGTACTACATGCTGAGTAGGTAGGTATTAGATAACCACATTAATTATAAGTATGTTATGATAACTTGGCTCATACAGATGGTAGGTAATATATTAACTGCGATCACAGTCACGACACTATAATATCGAGTACATGGCCGAACTCTAACGCCTAACTAGGTTTCCCTGTGTTGAGGATATCAGGATAATTTGACTGGGCCTTAGGTTTGAACATAAAAGGTAGGACGACAAGTCTTTAGTATATTTCAAATCTATATGATCTCTTGAAATGTTGGACAGTTCAATTGACGTAAGTGATAGTAATTTGTTCTTTATTTTTCTTAGAAAAGGTGTGTTGCAAGTTGCAATAGATCTTGAGCTAAAAAGACCCTTTGTGATCAAACGAAGCAGGCGGTTGGATCTCGTAGGTACACGTTATAGCCAATATCCAAAGAATTGACTTGTAACTGATGCAGCTGACAGAATGACGTGATTTCAAACGAAGTTTCACTAATTATACAAAATTATACCTAAGAAAGTTGAGTGCATTACTCCTGTCCCTTGTTTAATAATGAAAACTGGATCTTTTAGATATTCCTAATAAAATTAATAACCTTCTAGCGAAAGAAAAAAAATTGGATCTGCGTCATTAAATAGATTTTAAGCGCGACTTGATGCTGTAGGTGTTTTTATTATTCTACCTAAGTAGAGCTACCATGCACAGCTTTTTGCCTTCATGGGAGTATACACAAAAAGTTTGGCAAACCTCGTAGTACTAGGCTTATTACCAAATGTCCGTTAGGACAATAATCCTGCAACATGCCCACAATTTCTTTTATCGCCCGTCGCTCGCTAAGTGACGGCTTGGGACATGTCTGGCCTCGGTCATTAAGTTAAAGCGCTTCTCGACCTCTTTGTTCTTAATGTAATTTCTAGCAAACTTCCCTTAATTCGATGAGAACCGCGAATAAACAATGGCATAAATAAATGTTTAAACTTTGTGTCGTTTGACCTTAAAAATGCTTACTGAACACTAATTTTAGGACATTTTACAGAAATCGTGAACGTTATTACTTTATTTATAAAAACGGGAGTTGTTCACTTAAACATTCCTTGAAATCTCTTGGTGAGACCAAGATCAAGTACTTTTTTGTGTTAGGTAGAAATGGTACACACTGCTTAAAATACCGTGTATCGCAGTTGCTGGCCCGCACGTACACCGGCGTCACGGAAGACCAGCGTTTTGGTGGCACAAAGTGCTTCTTTAACATAGTGCTGAGTGGCGGCCGTTTTTGTTGTCAATCTCATTTTTTTTATAACTCATACGTATACTCCTGAATCCTTTATTTGACACAAAATAAAATATTTTTATCTTTATCTATATTTAAAAGCTTCGATACACACTCATAAAACAGTAATTTGAACCTAGTTTTCGATTGATGCATGCTGTGAACTTATGCTTCATTGGAATGCATCAGTTTTCAGTTTTATGATCGCATTTTAATTCTCCTAGATTTCATACATGCATTCCGCTTAAGATTATCTAGCTAGATCATATATTAACATAGAGCTGCATTGCTATCAGTTCCATTATATTGTCTATTATTAAAGTCAAAGCCTATTGAGGTTTTAATCCTTGAAATCACCAGGATCACAGAAACGTCTTCTTACGAACTAAGTAAATTAAAAATGGAATTTACGCAGATCCCTTGCGCTACCAAGTCTATAGGAATCAGTGGACTCTGCTTGATTTTTTAATGATCCTTTATTAAGCTTCATTGTGGTGACATGAAACTAAATAAAATGCTGAACAAAGTGAACTTAACTCAATCATTGAGAAAGAGCATTGAGCAAATTGACGCCACTTTGGGGCATTTTAAGACTCTGAAATAAAATGAAAAAACCTTTAGATTTTGCTAAAGTTCCTTTCAAATGGAAAAGCTCTTCCAGTTTATTTACAGCCTGTCTGAAGAGACTTTATAAACTTAAAGCTACATTGATCATAGTTGCGAAGTGCTCGCAGCTGCTCTAAGAGAAAAACCGTTGGCGTGTGCATCTTCACAGATCACTGTTCGATCGGTTTACGAGTTAGTTCAGAGTACCAGCTGCTTTAAACGTAAATTGAGTTATTGTGATAATGAGGAAAATAATACTTAGGTACTCATTTCTATCCTATCCTACTAATGTTAGGATTTAACAAGTTTGAATGTTAAAGCGATTTGAATTAAATTTGTATTTGTGACCTAGATTAACACATATCCCGGTACTATGAGGGTGAAGCTGTAAGCAGAGGTTACCATAAATAAAAGAAAAAAACTATAGATTTGATGGATAGCTCAATTTCCTGGTATATAAGGAAGTAGCTGGCCCTGAAAAATCTAATTTCAAAGGGCTCTTCTGAAACACATTTTCGGGAAAGCTTTTATATTTGGACGCTCGTGTAGTTATTTTTATGTCGACCTTTCAGTTGAAGAGCTGGGAATTACGTCTCAATTCTATTTTTTGACTTTGAAGTTGAAATTAAACTCAGTGGCTTTGAATTTATTTTCAGTTAGTTATTGTCTATGTTAATAAAT
The DNA here is from genome assembly GCA_961405105.1 of Perizoma affinitatum. Classification (NCBI taxonomy): domain Eukaryota; kingdom Metazoa; phylum Arthropoda; class Insecta; order Lepidoptera; family Geometridae; genus Perizoma; species Perizoma affinitatum. Next base: position 7,960,009 of record OY560199.1, read on the forward strand.
TCAATTGAAGCTTATTTTACAAACCTCTTATAATTCTAAACTCAATCATTTCTAATTGAAAGCCTAATCATTTTTTAGCACTGGTTGTATTTTACCGACTATTTATAAAATATCGAATTGACAGGTTTTTTGAACGAGACGATTTCAGCTACAAGATTAAAGTATCTTCTTACGAAAGTGTTTAAGAAAATCTTATCAGCTTACTGAGTAAGTTCTTGCCCTCCCAACACTATTTAAACCCACAAAATTTACTGCCACGTCACTTTTAATACCCTGATCTCGGATTTCAGAGGTCGTTCCAATAAAAATGTTTTCGCATTTCCACATGTTCAATAAAAGTCCGAGTGTCCGTAGCGAGTGCACATAAAATTGAGGTGCCATCTGCTCTCGCTATCACGGTGCATGATAGTGAGACTCGGAACAAATAGACTACTCCGAATACTGAATTGAAAATAACGTTCAAAGATGGGGTAAGATGATATGATATACTTCCTTATATTAAAGAAAAGGAGGTCATATAGTACTTATTATTTTAAATGCCTGCAAAGGTCTGAGTGTTATTTGCAACTGTAGCTTAACCCCGATTTGGTTTATGTGTAGATTGAGTTGGAATTTTGTATGTCAAAAAGCAATTATTATTATTCGCCATATTTGGCGATAACAAGTTGATATGATATGATGTAGCTTAATAGAGGTAATTATGCATTCTATTATACATGTATACCGCCGTCTTTTAAGTATGGTTTACCCTGTCCATCCAAAGGTTGTTTTTGTTAGAATAGATCGCTTATAGCGATAAAAACGCCTATTTTAATTTTGTTTGTGATTATAATTCGTACTTTTGAACTTATACAGTTCAATAATAATAATAAGTATAGGTATCTTATAGTGCAGACGAAATGTGGATTATGAGGCTCCTTGATGAATAATAGATTAACTCTTTTTAGGCTCATTTTGATTTTTGTTCCAAATACATAAAAGCTTAATAACTGTATGTTCTTTTACTTACCTTTTACTTACTAAATTTATATTTTCAACTAAAAAACTTATTTCTAAATGGTAGATGACACCGATCAAATCGCACTGGAGGAGGAGGGGTATCATGGCTCGTAAAGCTAGATAGAACGTTGGTCTGTCATGCAGTCAGCGGCTTAAAGCTTTCCCTGTGACCGGCATTCTAAACCAGAACCAGAAATTCATCAAGCTTCAGAAATTCTCTCACCGATATCTCCACTGTGGGAGAGTTTTGGGTAGCTATGAATTATTGACTCCTTACATTGAGATCAGAATAAAGAAGTTATTAATTAGAAATGGCGATATTGGAGTATTAATACACTATTGAAAATAAAATGATTATTGCCTGTCTATTTATATATACGACCTCTGTGGCGCAGTGGGCGAACGCCCGCCTGAGACGCAAAAGGTTGCGGGTTCGATTCCCGCCGCGAGAGAAATGTTTGTATCATCTACAAGTATTTGTCTCGGTTCTGGGTGTTTTCTATGTATAATATGTATGTATTTACAAAAAAAAATGAATGTAAGTAGTATACCACTCATGTAGTTCCCATAATATAAGCTCTCCTTAGTTTGGGGCTAGATGAAAAATGTCCAGCATTATATATATATATATATATATATATTTTATTTAGTGAAGATTTTCTGATTTTCTCATTGGTTCTTAAGATTTGAGCTTCATATTATTAGGAGTAATTATATACTCCAAATAAATATCAATACAACCTTGTGGTTAAGCTATCGTAGACATATAGTTTGTCGTCATTGTTCCACTTATGTCTTATAAAGGAACATAAAAGTTAAGTTTTAAAATTTAAATAAAACTTGGAGAAGATATAAAAATATATACAATTGCTTTTGAAGCAACTATTCCGATTTTTAACCCTGCGTCAGAACATCTGCGGTCCAATAAAGGTTTTTTCAAACATGCGCGGGAATATTGTCATTACTTTTTAAAGAACACGCGAAGTATCGTATTCACGTACACACCTTCAGTTTTGAATTTTAAATAAAAATGCGCCGGTAATTTTGTATGAAAATTCATTGCCGGAGCGTTAATTGAATTTGGAACAAAGAACAGGCCGGAAATGTTGTATGGAAATCTATTGCCGGCGGGCTGGGTTGTACGTTTAATAATTACTACGATAAAACTTTCTCATTATTTACCTCATTTGAAGATTTAAGATCAATTCAAGTGGCTGTATGTATAATCATTATAAGTTTTACGGGTCTTTATCATTTTTACTTTTTTATTATTTTCCCGACGTTTTGACTGTATTGCAACAGCCGTGGTCACGGGATGACTGGAGTATACGGAGCTATCGTCGAGAAATAAAGGCAGTAGCCGCAACTACCACTACCCTCATTTCTTTACATACACACTACACTAACCATATCACTGCATTGATATGGTTAGTGTAGTGTCGGATCGCGATGCGAACATCTGCTGATCACTCATCATTTTTCTGTCTGCCTCTCTGAACTATAAGAACTAGTAAGATGAGAATTTTATAGGGAAAATCCGATGAGTACCTTGGACTATTAAAAATTATATAATATGTTTAATAAATACATTTTATCTACAATATATTAATTTTAAAGCACAATTTTATGTTTGTTTTTTTACAAATATTTTATGTTAATTGACTGACATGTAAATTTTTAATTACCAATAATTTGATTATTCTGATTATAAAAAAATAAGAGTGCTTCCCGCAAAGATTTCAAATGCATCTCCACATTTCACCATCATAATTCTAATTTATTCAAAAGCTTTGAATTCTTAATTCATTACTCAAACCGAAATCCACAATGCAATATACTTAGGTAGGTTCAAATAGCGTGGTTGTATGTGATGTTTCTCTTTGATGTCTGCCAAATGTTCTCTAATGCGGCTGTTTGCACGTAGGAGTTATTATTATTGCGGTATTCTAGTTAAGTTATAGCTCAAATTGAAATACATGTTCAAAGACTGATTTAGAGTAGGTAGATTTTTGAAAAACACTAAATAAATGCAACCAAAGCTCTTCCATTACCAAAGCTACATTACGCTTACAAATAAAGAGGCCGAAGTTTATCACCCTCTGAAAGGATTCTTCCAGTATTCAAGAAACACGCCGCTAAGTTCAAGTAAGCTTTCTCATCTCGTCAGACTCTTATGAAATATCTAATGAAATGCAAACGCAACAGCTTCCTTAATGCGTTTCATCAATCTCTTGTGGTTTCACTTTTTCAAGGCGCCTCAATTTGTCTGGAGCATTTGTCATGATTTCAGGCTTTCCTTGTTTATTGTAGGTCATGTGGGCGGATCGAGGGATGGTATGAAACAGACTATAAATCAAAAAGAGAGATTCTTTTCAACATTTTAGTTAAGGTTATGACCACGGTTCTAGGTAGGTAGGTACTTTTACTCAAACAAGTTAGTAAGCGTAATCGTTTTTGTTTACACTTTTCAACTCAAAAAAATTACTATAAATTTTTTACTTCACGTTCTTTACAAAAAAAAAAACTATAAACAAATTCAATATAGTTAGAAAAGCATTCTCCAGACAACAATGTTAAAAAATTTTGATGAAACATTATCAAACCTGGATTGAAAAAAATATTTTGCAGTATAATCCATTACAAAGTAACAAATCATAGGTATACATTATTAATTGGCTCAAAAACAACGTATTTCGTATCAGATTTTTAGAAAAAGTACAGCCGAGATGTATATCTACAATATTCGTGGGATTGCCCCGAAGTAATTCGCTATAAAGCAAAGAAAAAACTATTCGAATTTGACAAACCATCGTGAAACATTTTCCCCACTGACCACACCCCTACGCCCTAGTAGGCACCTTTGTTATAATATCGTCTTGACAATATTGATGGGTGTATGTCAGTCTATTTGTTTCCCTGACAGATAATGATGAGCCTCTTATGTCTTGGCTTTCCACAATTAGGTAGATGCGTTTCGCATCGGAAAACGCTTGGCGCGGCTATAGAGTTCCGTAATGGCTTACGGAAACGAATTGTTTTAAGCCGTATCAGTTTGCATTTTTAGAAGAGAAAATTTTACGGTAAATTTCAAGCTAACGTAAAAGCTTTTTTAGTTTCTGTAGATTTTGGTTGAATCAAACGTATACTATTAAAATTTACCTATAACAATTTCAAAATGATATAATATCTTTATATATAAAAAAATACAGATAAAACAGTAAGCTATCTAGAGACCGTTGCAAACGATCTATAGATAGCTCATCTGATCCAGATCACTACCAGATGGAAGCGTTCCAAAAATACTGGCCGCATTGCCACGCTGAATGGCAATGTTAATGCGTTGACCCAGATAAGAGCCATACAATTATATCAATAATTATCCAAGTTATTGTTATTGTTTGTTCATATGAATTCATAGAACATTTCAATAGAATACAAAATTAATCCACGTTATTTAGCTTTGTGAAGTAGCTATTGAGAGCAAAATATAGTTTCATTAGTGTTGCCCTCTTGACGAGGGGTCTTGGCGTAGACAGAGGTATTTTATTGTAACATACCAGCCCGACCAAGGGTCTACCCGTCTCATAATGTAAATGATGAATTTAACACAGACTTTATAAGCTTTCTATATTAGTGTACCTTTGATGTCAGTAAGAGAATACACGAATATAAAGCTTATAGTTTGGGATTTCAATATCAAGTTCGTAAATATTTAAACGACCTCATTAGGCAAAAAAAAAACAAGTACGTGTAGGAATCCAGTAGTTCACAGTCAAACATATCGATCGAGTATCAAGCGGGTCATAAGGGTAAAGGGGTAAAGAGGGAGAAAAATAGTGCGTACTTAATCTAGCAGACTGCACCTGAGCAATCCAATTAATTTTGCATTTGTATGAATTCTCCTTCACCTCGCGTATATTGGTATTAGTAGGCGATCGATCAAAAATAGTGCCATATTGCACCGATCCTTCAACTGCGAACTTACCTCTCACTAATCTTAATAAGAACAAAAGTGAAACATATATCAGGTTGAAAGAATTCACAAGAGAAAGTTAAAATTGCTTTTGGTGCCTTAGCACACCCTGCTAGTTTAGTTACAACTATAAGCTCCCGGACTGTACGTACGGAATTCCAAAAAAACTTATTTGAAATGTTCATGGTCCCACAGATCACGAAATATTCCTTTACAAGCCTCTGCCCACGGCTTCGCCCGGGTGGTACCCGAATAAAAATATCCTATTTATTATTCTGATGTATAAGCTACATTACTGTAAAGTTTTATCAAAATCCGTTCAGTACTTTTATGCGTGAAACATTTATAAACATACATCCATCGTTATAAACTTTCTTATATATATGAAATACATATAACAGTATATTTTAGCAATCTTAAAATAACTTATGAAAAGGTTACCTACTTAATAATTTCACCTAAACCAATTTCAAAGTCAAAGGTTAAACGATAGCAATAATCAAAAGGGCCAAAAAAGGTCAAAGTTAAACGACATTTTATCAGAAGGGGATATAAGGGCAACAAATTGAATAATTATCGTCGGTATTGTCCGACCGTCAAGTCGATAATCGGCCAGAGTTGACCCTTGCTATTGTTAGGACTACGAGTACCTTGTTACTAAGCTATGTAGGTAGGTAGGTAAACGGTTGTGGTATAGAGGGGGTCTACAATGTCTGTGATTATAACGGTGCTGGATGTCATGTTAGGAAATTGATTTTTTAAACGAATGTTTGTCATTTAATTAATGAAAAACATTTATTTGTCCGAAATGGAAGTCGCGTGTAAAAACTAACAAAAAACGTATTATGGAAAACGCATATACGGGCTTCTGTCGTCGCGGGTAAAAACAAACTAAGAACCGCTAATGACAAACGCACATACGGGCTCCTGTCATCGCGGGTAAAAACAAAAAACAAACAAAGAACCTCTAATGACAAACCCACATACGGTTCGACGTCGCGGGTATTATTACCAAACAGGCATGTACCTACTAGGTTCTGACCCCGTCTTAGTATCAGATACCTACAGTACCATAATCGCAACTCCTACATCCGAATCAATTATTTGCAGATTATTAATTATTGGTTGCTCACCCGGAATTAAATCCACACCTCTCTCTCTCTCTCTATTACCCTCTTTTTCTCATCGATTTTAAATAGCTCTGCTTGTTTGAACACGTACCATTAAATATTCTATAAGCCAGCGTGTCGTCTAGTGACTCTTGACTTTAATTGAACGGGTGGCATTTTAGAAAAACATGGCACCCATTATTAGCTTGTAGACCACCGCCCACCCATTTCGCTAAATAGCGAATACGCTTAGAAATTATACAAGAAATAGAATAAAGAGTGCGAGCGACGTCGCTTATTGAAATTAAATGAAATGAGAATATTCTAAATTGGTCCATCACATTTCGTTTAAAATATAGTATGACATTTTTAAATACTGGTCAATTGAATAAAGTAATAATAATGTCATAAAATTATTTGAAAATGTAATATTATTACGTTGCGTGTCCAAGCACCTCATTTAAATTATAAAATTTATTTTGATAATAATATATTATATTATCAAGATAAATTATATAAAGCTATATTATTGTAAAGATAAATTTCTGGGAGCTCTAATATGTCGTTCGGTATGTGGTTTAAATATATTTGGTGGTTATAGATAGCTTATATCAATGTAATAACTTTATAGTGTAGTCAGAGCTATGGCAATTCGCTAAATGTTCGAATAGACTATTGTCTAAGTTTGCTGTTTGACTGAGCGTGTCGTTTGGTGCGATTAATTTTAATTAGTGAATATGGAGTGCCCTTTTCGGTTCGGATTTTTTTTCTGAGATTTAACTTTGTTAGGGACTGAGAACTAAAGTAGGTATCTTTCGATATAATTGTGTGTGACAATTGCTATATTACGCACTTATTAAAGCAATTGTCAGATTAGTTTTTATAATTTCTGACTTCAGAATCGGGGTATCTGTGATATAAGAATTTGGGAGTAGCACCATACGACGGCCGTAGATAAAACGTCAACTATTGAGGATATGGTAATGAACCTTTACGATCAGAAAATACGTAGTTACAGCTTTTAAAGCTGTTACATTTATCTACAACTTCCGAGAACCAGAGCATAGGAAACATCCGCTGCTATCGAGCTCGAAATTGGAGAAGCAAACTCACCGCGGAAGTAATACGGGATTAAATGTGTTCAAAATATGGAAAATCGCATGCTAATCCAAGTGCCACTCGCAGCCTGCATCCGACCGCATCCGCATCCACATTCGACGGCGTTTCATTAAACTAATCTCATCTGTGTATCTTTTGGCTACAGAAATTGCTAGTTTGAAGATACGGAGGCTATATTCTTAACGAGTTTCTGCCCCGGTTCCAAGGAAATTGTAACTACAGCGGCGGGTCCTTTCTCTAGCGCTGTATTCTAGACCTTTTCAAATAAAATTGTGAGGTAGGTATCTACCATTTTGATGCTAAACCTGTTTTGCTTGTTTTGTTAAGCAATTTGCTACGTTCTTTGCTAAGCAGTTTCCTACGTGCTCTTCTAAGTGTTTTGCCACACACTAGTTTTTGTTACTTGTTTTGTGTGCTACGCACTTTGTTTCGTATTTTGATACGTGCTTTGCCACGTGCTCTGCCAAGCACTTTGCTACGTGAATTGCTACGTACATTGCTACATTCTTTGCTACTTATGTAGCTACGTACTTTGCTACTTGCTTCGCTACTTATGTTGCTACGTGCTTCGCTACTTATGTTGCTAATAGCTTTGCTACATGTTTAACTGTGCACTTTCCTACGTACTCTTAAACGTGTTTTGCTAAGTGCATTGTTACGTATTTTATTACACACTTTGCTACGCATGATTTTTTATGCACTCTGCTACGTGCTTTGCTATGCACTTTACTACGTGTCAGGCTTAATACTATGTAAGCACTGGGAAATCATAAAAAAAGTTAATAAACAGTCTGCAGTGAAAGGTATTTCTGTAATAAAGTGAGCCTTTAATCAAATTTCAAGCAACTTAACTGCTCTACGTAGCGTAATAAAGTTAGAAGGATGTGTATTATCGTTGCATGGATAATATCATATAATCCAATATACTAGGAAGCTATTGCTGAGTTTGCGTTTCAAACTTTTTGGGCAATTTCTTATTAGGTAAGTATACAGAAACAGTAGTGTCTCATTTTTTGCATTTTACTGAAGTTGACGGAAAGCAGAAATGAATTTCCTTTGCACGAAAAGTTTTTCTGTTTTCGTATAACTGTAAAACGCGCGGTGACGGGATTTTTAAATGAAAGGTATGGGTTTCACATCTAAAACCGGAACTAATTCGCATTAGTTTCAACTTTGAACTGTTTAGAGAAATTGCTATGAATGATCGTTTGATTAGCCTTGTAAATTGTTCGTTAGTAGTAGTAAAAGTCAAAGTCAAGTCAAAGTCCAAATTCATTTATTCACTAAAATCACAAGGATCTCTTTGAAACGTCGGTTTTATCTAATGCCGGAGGACCTCCGCGACTAAGCCAGGAAAGAATGGCAAGAAAACAAGGCTGGTTCTTCTTTAAATGTTTTTTTACAAAACAATTGGTACCTTCATTTTTAAATCGTCTTTCTGCATCATCTTCCCACCGCTGGACGGCGGACGTCTCTGTAGCCGGTCTTTGGACGGCATACATGTAGTGTGTTACTCCACCTATCGTCACCTCGAGGAGCCACGGGTCATGCCCAGCTTCGTTATAAACAAAAAATACTTCTATTATGAGGTTTTTGTTAAATTATATTACACAGCCATGTTGGCCTACTGGGGCGATGGTGTACGTCCAGGTTGGTTCGAAACCCGGACGTGCACCAATGGATTTATCTACTCGAAAAATGTATGTATGTGCGCATTAACACGTGCACAAAACAGTTTTGTTCCTGCAATTTATAATATGGCCCCAAGATAATAACTTCGCTAAACTTTGCTTTCCTTTCATTTAGTAGAAGATTGTTTACATTGAACCAATTTACAACCTCAAAGTTGCATTTCTTACATCATAACCAACGGTTTATCGTCGCTTTAATTTTAATTTGCAGATCATACAAACATTTTTCCCGCGGCGGGAATCGAACCCGCAAACTACTACGTTTCAGGCGGGCCTTCACCCACTGCGTCACAAAGGTCGTCAACATAGGCTACAATTATCCGGGTTCAACGCAGGTGATGCAGTGGGCAGAAGCTAGTAAGTCATAAAGTACGAACCATGTACAAATTAATGTACATGGTTCGTACTTTATGACTTACTAGCTATAACTTAGAGAAGCTCATAAAAAGAGAATACCATTCAGCTCTTCCGTACACCACAAAGGTAAATACCAAAGTGAATGGCCTACGCAAACACTTGAGTGAATATTTTTCTCTCTGGCCACCCTTTTCTGAATTACTGCAGTTAACTTATTTGCTGTTCGTGTGTACACAGTGTACACTGAGTACATTGTGTACACTGGCAGAAAAACAAGCAGGAATAAGAGATGTTCTGAAACACACAGTTGTTATTCAAACAGGTCGATGGATGGAAGTGGCCCAAGATAATTCGCCATGGCGCTTATTGGGGAAGGTCTATGTCCAGTAGTGGACTTCTACTGGCGGTTGATCGTGATAAATCCTATCCTACTATTATTATAAACGTGAAAGTTTGTGAGGATGGATGTTTGTTAATCTTTCACGCAAAAACTACTCAACGGATTTCGATGAAACTTTACAGTAATATAGCATATACATCAGTATAACACACCGACTTTTTACTTTTTATCCGGGTACCACGCGGGCAAAGCCGTGGATAGACGCTAGTTTATAATAATAATGAATAAAAATCCAACAGATGCATACGTATACCAGTTATATAGTTCCCATAATACAAGCTCTGCTTAGTTTGTGTGAAAAATTCCCAGCATTATTTATTTATTATTATTAATGTTTTGCCATAAAGACTTAGTGAGCCTTGTTGGCCTAGTAGGTGGTACCCCGACTTTCGATCCAAAGGTCATCGGTACGAACCCATTAGTACCGTGAAAAATATCTTGAGCAAAAAGGCATGGCCTAGAACAAAAAAATCGAAGGCAAGTGTTCCAAAAGCGGGTATGGGCTTGAAACCTGTCACGCGGACAGCGTGTTCATGTATCAAATGTAATGTTTGGACTTGCCTCTGTCTACCACTTACATGGTTACCTCATGGATAATACTGAGTATCATTACAGTCGTGAGTCGGGTAAGTGGCCGGCCGTAACGCAAGGGTTGCGGGTTTCATTCACGCTGGAAAATGTTTGCATGCAAAGCAAACATTATGGCACATGTCTGTTTTGCGGAACCATGGTACCCGTGGATGTACCCACGATACATCCTAGTGTAGGGCCAGGAATACGTATGTGCCTGTTTATAAAAAAATATTACTTTAACGTTTGTGAAACGTTTTAGTACGAAAAGAATCGAGTGTTGAAAATTGATTGGTCAGTCGTGCGTAGAAATATTTGACCGAAATGGATTTAAATGCCCGACACAGGTTTGCACGCAACTGTTCATTTTTGACGAGAAATCATCGAGGTTTTTTCGGTCTCTCGCCAACGGATGTGAAATTTTTTATGCAGATCTTTTTTTATTTTGTTGTACAAATATAATTGCGTTATTTTAACAAATACCTTTGTATTTTTTGTAGTACAAATAAAATACATTTCTGAAATCACTGTAATGAAATGAACACGGCCTACGATCTACTCATATTATTTCCTGTTGAAAGCTATTCTCAACAGGAATTAATATGAGTATTATCGACTTCTAGGTAACAAGTTCTATAACAAATAACCCTACAAAAACAAAACCAACAAATCATCTTCAGATCAAGATAATTGCCAACTAACAAAAACACACGATAAAAAAAAAACATACAGCCAAATTGGAAACCTCCTCCTTTTTTAATTATCACTTCTAGGTCAATAACTAGTTCTATAACAAAAACAAAACCAACAAATCATCTTCAGATCGCGATAATTGCCAACTAACAAAAACACACGATAAAAAAAAAACATACAGCCAAATTGGAAACCTCCTCCTTTTTTAATTATCACTTCTAGGTCAATAACTAGTTCTATAACAAAAACAAAACCAAAAAATCATCTTCAGATCAAGATAATTGCCAACTAACAAAAACACACGATAAAAAAAAACATACAGACAAATTGGAAACCTCCTCCTTTTTTAATTATGACTTCTAGTCAATAACTAGTTCTATAACAAATAACCCTACAAAACCAAAACCAACAAATCATCTTCAGATTGCGATAATTGCCAACTAACAAAAACACACGATAAAAAAAAAACATACAGCCAAATTGGAAACCTCGTCCTTTTTTTTATTTATGTATTATGCAAAAAGTATATTCAACTCAATGACATAATTTTTTGGTTATTTGGTTTGATAGTGTTAACCCCGCTTTATAAAATCCTATAAATTCAACTTCGGCGGGACTCGAACCGCGACCTCCCGCTTGGTACGCGAGGGCTATACCAACTAAACCACGAGTCTAGATACAAATGTATGTACGCGTTATGTGCTTAAAACGGTGAAGGAAAACATCGTGAGGCATGCCCTAGAACCAAAATATCGATGGCTTCTGTTTTCGGTTAGTGTTGGAGTAAGCGATGGGCTTGCAACCTGTCACGTGGAATATTGACTACTTTCAAGATGCGTGCATGTACCGAATAGCATGTTTGGTCGTGCCTCTAACTACTCCCTACTTGATATTCTCAAATCTACATTAAGTAAATCTACATTAATACCATGGGGAAAAAAGTCGTGAGCGTGATCCCATACTAGGATTCCTTGTGTCGTAGGTATCAGGAACTACGAATACCGTGGTACAACAACACCCGGACCCAGAACAAATATCTGCAGAACATTGAAACATTTATCCTGCAGCGGGAATCGATCTCGCACCACTTGTGTAGCAGCTGGCCTAGTTACTTGGTTTGTTTTAATTATTCTGACTTCAAGATTTATGGCTAGAGAAGTATGTGTTATGAGTTATGACTTTAGGATATAACGCGGCGGGGCGTTCTGCTATTTAATAATAAAATTAATACAAAGATAATTTGAACAGTCAGTATCTAACATTTTCCTTTCTGTTATTATTGCTCGAATGAAGATCCGTGCTAAATAATCCCGAGATCCATTAGAGTTTTTTTTTTAGCTCGCACTGTTTAATTAAACCCACATTTATCATTTTAGACTGGATCTTAAATGATTGTTATTATATAACCATGGAATAAATTGTAGCTACAATTCAAAACAGAAACAAGTACTAAAACTTAGGTAATAAGTAGGTAAGTACAGAATCTAACTCACCGTTAAATACTATCATTGAAATTGTGAGAAGAATGCTAGAAATATTGAACATAAAGGCAAGTAATGATAGATCAATTCCATTTTACAAATGTGGAAATAGTCGGCAGGTATCAGTTTAGGCATTAAAGGATTTCTCGCATCTCATGCCATATTAGATCTACAACTAGCGTGGCGTAAACTAGTACATTTTTATTGACAGCCAGTTTATATAACAAGTGACAACTATCGTCAATCCTATATATCAGTAACAAGACGACTTATAGGGGTTGAAAAAGGCACATAATAATGTACTGGGCACAGATTGTCGGAATATTTCAAATCATTTTTTTCTTGAACCTAATCCAATTGGCTTAAGTACCAAAAGTGTTATCACACTTATCACACGTATGCCGAGCCATACCAGTACCAGGACGTGTCCTGGTACTCGATAGATAAGGCTGACGACCGTGAACTGCCGATCTATTAGAGATACATCACCGCTCGTTGAGAAATATTTGTTTAGGTCCGCGCATCAGCTGTGCTCATTTTTTCAGTGGTTCGCTACCAACTAATTTATGTTTTCAGGAGAGTTGCTTATTAGGCAAGTGAGGTAAAATAAATGCGTATATGTTTTGATTCTACAGATAAATTAATATGTATTTGCCGAATTATATCCCTTTCCGACCGTATCTATAGGCTATAATACGTTAAGTGTCAAAAAAGTTCCAGAACATTATTGACACTTAACATATTTGACACTTGCCCATAATCATATATACATATAGATAGGTAAACTCGCCAACATAGAATTGAAATTATCGTTGTTTGTTATCATTTTAGGATATTGTTACGACTATATCACTTTACTATTCTCCTGCTGACGTTTCGTTGCACGTTTATAGGTTTTTCCTCATAAGCACCGTCCGCGACCATTCGAGCACGATCGTGAGACGGGAACCGACCAACAATTTTCACATAAAGTTGCCCATAATCACATACACACATAAATAATAATAATAATAATAATAATTCCTACATATCCCAGAAACCATTCCATAAGTATTTACTCATGCAATAACCCAGTTTATCACCGAATATTTTCAATAGTTTCAACAGTCGCCATCCACAATATAATTTTATATGTTTGGTACAAAAAGGCCTCTTAGCTCCACTCCTCCATGCATTAGCCATGTAATGGCTCCAGGCCTGAGATTTTATATAAATAAAGAGAAATAATAATAATGCTGGTCATTTTTCACACAGCATCATCTTGCCCCAAACTAAGCAGAGCTTGTATTATGGGAACTACATGACTGATATACTACTTAATACACGTTTTTTTTGTAAATACATACGTATTATAAATAGATAACACCCAGACCCGATACAAATATTTGCAGATCATACAAACATCCCACGGCGGGAAACGAACCCGTAACATTTTGCGTCTTAGGCTGGCCTTAGTCCACTACGCTACAGAGGTCGTCACAGAGGTCATCTATAGATGTAGAGAAAATCTATAGATGCGCCAAAAATTTCCCGATAAAGTTCACACTACATAGGTTATGAACTTACGAGTAGATTCACCCGCGTTGAAGTGTGAAAGCGCAAACTCGCAACACTGTGATTTGACACGGGCTTCGCCTCCGCGCTTTGTACGTAATGAAAGGTGAATCTCTCGTAAATAGAAGGATATTGCAGTTTCTGCGTCTAGAACGAGCTTTGATTAGGAACCCTGCAAACTTGTTTGAGTTATTCAGCTTATATGATGTAGTTACAGGCATATATTGGTACAAGATCTAAAAGGTCTTAAGGATGTTCAGTCAATTGATGAATACTGTTTTTGTCTGATAATTTGTGATAGAAAGTAAAACACTGTTTTAGAATATTTTTAAGTAGGTATGCATGTTAATCGTGCGAAATCACTAACTACGAAGACTTATGTTAAGGCATGTTAATATGAAATTGAAGTTTTGGCTATTGCTTTATTAAGCATATTTTAAAAATGTCCAAAACATAAAAAAACTCTATTTTAATTTTTTAAACGTTTTCATAGCCTGTAAAAAATAGTTAATTTCTCGTCCATCTAGCCATTTTGCTAGTGTATTTGTAGCTAAAACCGGATGGCTATTTATAAACCTTTGGTTTATAATGCTTCCACTCAACATAATGTCGATTATAATACTGATAGCCCTGGCCCATATTTGGTACACGACTGAACGCGTGGCATCAGCGGAATGAATCTAGAAAGGATTGGCATCATCCATCATATCATGTCAGGCCACATCACTGCAATCTTTCCATCTCAATCCAATATCGTGTTCAAAGTGTTCGCGGATCCAATAATAAATGTTTCTGTTGTAGAAGTACAAAACAAATATCTACAGTAGGAATATTGTGTGGGCCACTTTTTATTTCTAGAAACGTTAAAAAATATAAAATAGATAGGTAACTCTTTATTCATATTGTAAAACCGGTATTTTTCACGTACCGCACTATCGGTGAAGACACCGACTAAGTTTCGACTCATTCCGAGAGTCTTCATCAGGGTGAACGCGTCGTGCACTGACGTCAGTGCACGGCGCGACGCGGAGGGATAACATCGCGATCACTCACCGAAACTTAGTCGGTGCCTTCACCGATAGTGCGGTACGTGAAATACAACAATATGGTTACAATATAAAAAAAAAAGAATAATTAATTTCACGATAGTTTTTGAGGTAACTGTGTTACATACACCAGAATTGCATAAACACTTCACATAAAATCTTATAAACTACGTTGTGGTGATACAATGGATGGCCTTATCGCCATGAGCGATCTCTTCCAGGTAGCATTTAGTAGAGTATGTATAAGTGTATAAATAATATTACAGCATACACGTTTGGTTTGGATTAGAATGCATGGTTAGCTAAGTGACATCATTCTAAATTCAAAATGGCGGACTATCAAAGATGGCGAACCAATTATTTTTTATACGATCCCATGATATGAGTGCCGAGAAGAATACGAAAAAGCTGGTTATTAAAAATATTTTCAATAAATAATTTATTTATTATTATTTGCCTTGGCATATTGGCTAATGAATTCAGGTCACGCTATAAGGACAACCAAACACATTTCGGCACAAGATTTTAACTGACCAAAATGTAATCGAGTGTGTTTACTGTATTTTTTGTACTGTGACTCCACGGAGGCAGTGTCATAGCGTTGTTTTATTGGCTTGGAGAATTTGATGGATCTAAATGCAATATGATTTTGGTTCTACCATGTTCGACCACAATGTTAACTTGCTATTTTAGATCGATATGTCCGCCATATTTCTTTGGAAAGTGGTCGATACGTTCATTAATACAATGTAAGAACATTAAAAAGGCAAAAGGATAATGGTGAAGTCAAGAAAATACATTTACTCGACACACAAATTCTTCACAGAAAGGACTGTGTTGCGACCTAATATCCTTCTAGATAGTTAGGTACGTACATAACATTGGATCAAACAATATTTCTTACACCCCGCTGTGGAATAGTTATAAAGTTTTTCACAGACAACTCTACTACCATAAATGCGTATTTGGCAAGAGAATCGCCTTGAATGTTTGCAATACCCATGTAAACATGAAAAAATGTAGCCGTTCAGTAGTTTTATTGGCTAGATTCCTACGTAAACTCACGCGTGTTTGCCATAGGTAGACATAAGCGTATTTGGCAAGAATATCGTAGTGAACTTACCTACTAGCTTGCTGTTTATCTACCATGATGATCTCTTTGGCGTAGTGGGCGAAGGACCGCCTAAGACGCAGATGGTTGCGGGTTCGATTCCCGCTGCGTGATAAATGTTTGTATATTTGCAAATGTTTGTCTCGGTTCTGGGTGTTTTCTTTGTAAAATATGTATGTATTTACAAAAAAATAAAAGTTTGTGAGCAGTATATCAGTCATGTAGTTCCCATAATACAAGCTCTGCTTAGTTTGGTGATAGATGATGCTGCGTGCAAAATGTCCAGCATTTTTTTATAAGGATGCCTTTATTTACTATGATGTCATAGTACCTACCTTTTCTTTTTCGTATGACATGTGGTTTCCTATTTCTATTTCTAACACTTCTCTACTGCTTTTGCAGCGTGTCCTTGTGACACATAGACCTCCTTTTTAAGGCCGATTTGCAATGTACTTTATTTTTTTGCAGTATTTTTTAAGCCTTTCAGTAAATCACCGGTGTCTTATTTAATATTTTAATATTAAAGATTTAAGTTTTTTCTTTGGAAATTTCCAAACCTTAAATTCGACATTACATGAATTTCTTTCGATTTGTTTGAACATATTTTCTATTTCTTATTTGAGTGGAATACATTTTATTGCATCGTACAGGGTTTTTGTTACATATTGCCAAACTTACTTAAATTTATTACCAACTTACGTCAGGTAAAAACTCGTCCAAAATATGATACGCTACATGCGTATGATACGTGAAACGTTCCACATCAGCCTAAAGCCGTGTTTATACCGTTATTTAGGTTTAAAATTGCTACGAAGCTAAATCGGACGTAAATAAGGAATCCGTGTAGGCCACGCATGACAATCTGTAAACTTTATATTTGACTGGCCTCTGCCCACGGCTTCGCCCGCGTGGTACCCGGTTAAAAAATAGTGTAAAAAATAATAGGATAAAAAATAGCGTATGTTATTCTGATGTTAATTCTTTACAATATTGCTTCTGATGTAAGCAATACTGTAAAGTTTCAACAAAATCCATTCAGTAGTTTTTGTGTGAAGTGTAACAAACATCCATCCTCACAAACTTTCGCATTTATAATAGTAGTAGGATGTGCCGTGCAGGCGCTAGACGCTCGACTACTAAACGTAGAAATTATGATTGCCACAGCATTCAATCCATTTTCTTCTCATATAAGGCAAAGTTAGTTCTATCACACTGGCTTTAACGCTGGAAATCACAGGAAATTATAATATTCTTTTAGTAGAATCCCAGTTTAGAGGTTTATATGACTAAGACTTTACTCTGACTGTCGTTATAAATACGCGATTCGGGTCTAGTTTATTCGTAAATATGTGCTTTCATATTAGAGAAAACGTGATAAATTGGAGCAGACTCAACTCACTGTCAAAAATGTACCGCCTTCTAAGCTGGGGGAACTTCCATTTAGTCTGAATAATTTTAAGTAAAGTTTTGGATAACTGTCAAAATTATTAGTATAACGAAGTGCATGAAAAGAGCCCTTGCGAGATTCCTAAATCCTTCCACTACACCGGTTTTATTTAAATTCGGAGGCCTTTTTTGGGGCCATCGTTCATCAATCTGGTGACTGACCAACCGCAAGGTGACCACAAAAAAAAAACTGTTACACGATGATAAATATTTAGATATACCTAAGTGTAATCGATTTTTATTTCAAACTCATATAAAATTGTATTTACACTTTTTATTAAAACGAAGAATTTTACCAAAAAATCTGATTCTATCTCATAAATGAGAAGTACGCAATTTCTCAGCAGATTTCTCTAAAATATCATGAATAATGCATTTACCTTATGAATTTAAGTTTCAGTGAAACTAAGTTACCTAAGTCATTCTCACTTCATACTGTCTCGTTTGAGCGGAACCTCTGCACGTAATTTGATTAAAATGTTCTGAATAGCTGAAATTTACAAAATTTATGAAATGTGTAAACCGTGATCTTTCATACCCCACATACATTTATACGGTCGTCTATGTTACAACGTAAACGGTCGACATTTTTGCAATAAAATGATGATTGCATAGTTTTTTACAAGTCACCGCCAAGATCAATTATGGTAATTTTTTTCACAACCAAGTTTCGATTTAATACATTGAGCTTGCTTCACAGAAAAAATTGTCAATTGTTTTGATATAGAATACCAACTTTGACGTTTACCAGGTCGATATTTTTTTTACTGTTTTTTAAATCTAATGCAGTGTGATTCTGAGCGAACAAAACGGAAGAAAAATCCTAAATGTACACCCAAGGGTTCTGAGCCTGCGGAATAGCCAGCAATATCGACATTAGTGACGATTCTAATAAAAAAAATGCCAATCGATGTATTTTCTCATGTCTGCTAGGAATTAATATTTACTAATATCGATGTGATGTCACTGATTATGTAGTCATTGATTTTGCTGTTGCCTGGCTGAGAAGATACCCACTAAAGTGAACGCCTATTATTTTGCAGTTAACACAGCACCGTGTTGTAGACAGGCGGGTTGCATGAGTGGGCACCTAATTGCTAAAACGTTCACGGGTCGAGGATGCCAAAGTATTCAAGATAGACCGGTGGCATAGTTCAAAGAGAACGTTGTAGGGTCACTTGAACAAAAATACCTAAACGTTAGAATCACTTTTTTTTCAGACTTTCTGGATAAAGGCTAGTTAAGGAGTATCCGATCAGAATGATAGTCTATGGATTAAGTGAGGTTTATCAGGATCGTAACATGTGGAAATATTTACTACTTCTATATAAAACAAATAATCAGTGCTGACAAATGCTGCTCTAACAAAAAAACTTTTGAGGTAAAAGTATGTAAATAAACACCCAGTCACATCATAGTCGTGATCCCACACTAGGATTCCCTGTGTCGTGAGTATCAGGAACTACGAGAAGCACGGTAAATATATACAGAACATGCAAACCTTTTCCAGATGTATGTGGCAAAATTGTTTTTTTTTTAAAGAACAGATAAAGATGATTATATGACATAAAGTGTTAGTGTTAGTAATGACGTAATGGACAAGCCATCTTGCTCAGAGACTGGACTGGTGCCGTGGGAGGAATCTATTAAGAGGTACCTATGGGTCTAATAAATTGCCTGTTAATATCTGAAAGTAAAGAAATTTCTGCGAGGCGCAATCAATCCTTTAAACGCACTGGTTCTTTTTACATTGACAAAAGGACCTTTTCAGGGGCACCATAAATACCAAAGACTCTTTGGACAAAATTAATGTTGGTCCAACAAGCCGATGATCAGCTGGAAGACATTCACTGGTAGACAAGAACTCTAAAGAACGAGGATAATATAAACTCAAAATAATGAATCGCGTATTTTATAACGCTTATTTCCACTGACTTCCGGCAACCAATAGAAAGGTATAGAGGAATTTATTCAAACCACCACAAATTAAAAAGTATATAAAAGAACAATCATGCTATCGATATATTTGATAGTTTTATTTTTCGATAAACCGATAATGTCGATTTATTTGATTTCGCTAAGTATTCATCACCATTAACCGAAATAAGTTCAAAAGCGATAATTTCCCGGAAATATTGCCACAAAGTCTTTGTCCACATTAAGCTTGGACAAAGACTTTGAGATGTTTTACTGTATGGAATATTTTACGTACGTTAACACGATTACCTACTACAACCGTCACAATAAAACCGCTATTACTTTAAACAAAACACCAATAAGTCCTTTTCTCGGTTCAAAGTGCTAGAACACAAAGAATTCACAGCATCCAGACCGTCTCGTCTTCCAATTAGTACTAGGAAACAAGTTTATTCTTAGCCCAACCCAATAAATTATCTCAGGCGATTTTAATGGGTAGAAATGTTTGGACTAAGGTGACACAAATCATGTGATATAGGTAAATGTGGTGATCGGGAAGCGAACTAAACTGTATACGTCAATGCGGCAGGGAGCAAAAGATGTGATCAGCCAATGTATTACTTTAATACGTGCGCAAGACTTGTTTAGACACGTTATATTTGGGCCCCGAAGTTATCTCATAACTCCAGGAAATTGGTCAAACTAATTTTAGTTGGTAGTTTCTATCAAATGTTATACGCTAAACTTTGTTTCACACTTTTAGGAGTAAAGATTAAAAAGGTAAAAGTTAGGGGACACAACTTTAGGAACGTTGAAGCCTTAGATACGTTTTCTGAACGAGGGCTTCAAATCAAAATTGGTCGAGAAAAATATTTTAGAGACATACAAATTGTAGAAACCAAAAAAATGTCATCCCTTACTTTACATATTTTAGGGATGCACGAAAAATATATTTTCATATATAACTTCGCATTTTTAGGTTCAAAAAAATCCGTCTGCATAGGTACAAAATTGAATTTTGACATTGATTTGTTAAAGCAAATCCAATCTAGTATGACATACGGACTGATAGACATGACGTCACTATCCGTTCCGATTTTACCATTTGGCTTCGGAACCCTACAAAACTAGCGGGCCGACGCGCGATTGGTTTGCAGGCCTTTTCGAGCACGTGAAATCCAAAGACAATCCTTTGACCACACACATCAGTGTATCCTAGTATTTAACCTATCTATGATTGCGACTGTCGATAATGGGTATGCGTTGAAGATAAATTTTCTACGCACGAGTTTGGGTAAGCTTAGGAACAAACCTTAGAAAAGTGGTGAGGGTCGGAGCCCAACCTTGTTACGAGTGAAGACAATTTTCTCCTTGGAGCTCCGACAAATGTGATTACCTACGCTTACAAGCTCCATGTTAAAACTTCTGTAATTGTGTTTTCATAAGTTTTTGGTTATGTTAATCTTAATTTGGAGCATTATCTGCGGCGAACGAGGTCGGATTATAATATTTAGAGCAACCCCGTGAACAAGTTATGACGAAAATATACTGCCATTAGTATTTTTGTTGGCTACAAAACCTAACTAATACACTTAAAAGGACCCACTAGACCGATGATATAGGTTGCGGGAAATGGAAATTACCGCTTACAGGCAGGTGGGGTCGTATGCTTGTTTGACACTTAAGTTGTACATATATGTTATATAAAAAAAGTGTAGGTGGCCCGAGATCGTTCGTAATGGCACTTTTTAAGGGAGTTCTATGTCCGGCCACTGACTTCCAAAGGCTGATGCTGATGACGTAACCAAACATACCACCTACCTACTAGTATTTTTATTTTGCATGATTTAAACATTGTCATTAGCCAAATCTTTGGACTTTCCTCTGACTATCCTCTACTTGGAGTCCTGACGGATCTAAGCACTGAATATGGATTTAATGTGTAACTTGGAGTATGCGGGGTTATGTATGTTGCATTTTTTTATCTAGTTATAGACTGTGCAATCAACTTACCTGAATAACTTTCGTACAAACCGATTCTCCAAATACCGAATTTAAAATATTACTTTTCACTGTAAAACCTTTAATCCGGTATAAAATTTAAGACCGCTATCAATAGAATTTAAAACGAATGCCCTAGAATTCCCGCCCTCGTTCCACGCCGGCAAGGAATTTATCAATCGCATTCCTCGATTCATTTAATCAATACAATAGTAATCGCAGATAAATAGCTTTCGCTCGAGGAAAACAATTTTTTCACAGAACCCTTGATATCGGAACACATAACTCTACAGAAGGGTAGAGGTAGATATACCTCGCGTTCTACTAATATGCGCAATTGTGCAGGACTTCGCATTCAATCTTCCTATACCGGTGGGTTGTTAACATCGCAGAGCTTTTATTTTGCAGCTTTTGTCGATTCTGTTAACTTTTATGAAAATTACAAACTGTCACAAAAACTAAAAACTAAAGGTATAGCATCCTATATATATGCAGGTAACTTTATTTTTTGTACGGGTTTCATCGTTTCGGATTTTATCACGTTGCAGTAAAACTTTGAGTGTAGCTCTCTCTCTATAGCCTGTAGCGGGACCATGTATACATAGGAAAACAATAGTTAGCGACCATGTCCTAGTGCCATATTAATTGTAATGCAGCAATGCAGGTAGGACGCATTGATTATAGACTTTACCCCACCGAACTTATCGTGGCACTCTTGGAGAGACTTATATCCAGTTGTGGCTTATATACAGGTTAGAAATGCACTCTATGAGAAAGTAGTAACTTGTATCGTCCCACTGATGGGCAAAGGTCTCCCCCGAATTCTTTCATATATTCCTCTCTTTCATGTGAATCCAGATCGTCCCAGTATCGCCTTCTCGGTCGGTCCCGTCCTCCATCTTCGGGCATCCAAGTTAGGACATACATCCACTTCTCGGGATGCATCCTAACTTTTAAAGAGAAAGAATATTTTATGAACGAAAGTCAATGAATTGTTAGATTTTTTTCTTGATTCTTCTATGGAAATTGAATGAATGAAATGAAATAATTAATGAATGAAAATACTTTATTGTACACCTTATGGTATAAATAAAATAAACAATAACACATTAAGAATAGTTTCAATGGGCGGTCTTATTGCTTAAAAGCGTTATCTTCCAGACAACCTTTGGAAATTCATACACTTTAAACGTAGTTTTCATGTTTTTTGTGCATCCGTGCGTCGCCTCTGCGTGTATCAATAATGTGAGTGAACCCACCTACATTTTAGTACATGTAAAACTAAGTTCGTGGATAGTAACTTTTCATACAATGAATAGAAGATGAACAGTGTAACCGCTCTATTTAATTTCTCAACTTCTTGGCTTCACTACAAAAATGCTATTACGGACCCTTTGCGTAAGAGCACTCCGCTTGCCCGACGTTTCAATCCAATTGAACGTGCCCTGCGATATACCTATCCGCTAGATGGGGGCCTACCAAAAGATACATTTCGTTTTCAGGGTTCCGGGATGTGATGAGAAAACCATGTCTTTGTCTTCAGTTGCTACCCTAAGATTTTATATTTATAACTATAATATTTTTTTATTTTTGAAACAATTTTATTTTGGTACAATTACAATTACAAAAGCTCATCTTATTTTCAGCTTTCGGGCCAGAGTATGTATTATTTTTTCTGTAGTTGGACTATAAAATCTCAAATGATTTTGTTTAATAATAATTTCAAATACACTGAGCTTGGTAGATTTTGATTTTGATCGGCTACGGAATTCTGTGATAGTTCATCTTCACAATTTTTCTAACAATAAAGTACTATTGGACAAATTCTCCCTTAATTATATTTGTCTGTGGGGTCAGCCAGGGTGAAAATATATTTTCTAGAAAAATCTTTTCTCAGTCGGATCTCGATATATTTGGTCCTGTAGATTAGATTGCGAGATTCGAGAGATTTAGGTCGGCGCGTAATACGTGGGACTCAAACCTTTTCTTGTAAGAAACTTGCTATTATACATCATGCAGGAATTTTGTGTAGCTATACGTAATCTAGAAGTTTTGAGCGATGGTACAGTTAGTGTACCTTATAAAATTCCGTAGCGGACTTCAAAGATAAATTGAGGTGTACGCCGTTTGTACTTGGGACAAAATAGTTTATAAGGCCCAATGGTTCGAAAATCTTGCAAACCTCTTTTTAGATATTTTATCATTCACGTTACGTCATATCCTACTATAATATTATAAACGTGAAATAATGGATGATTGGATATATCACCGCAATAGCTGAACTGATTTGGATGTAAAAAGTATCCGGGTAATACTTTTATCATCTTTTATGTTTTAACTTTTTTTTTATACAGGTCACATTTTACCGTGGTCAGAAGTGTTGTTGACAATATTTGAGTTACTTTATAATAATCAAAACTGTTTCTCTACTTGACTCTGCACAACGCGGGCGAAGCTACTTGAAAGAAAGATACTTGAATCTTTGTCAAAACTTGAAATAATAGCTTTCATGCAATTGAAATAGTTTGATAAATCTTCTTTCTCATAAATCAAGCGGTTTATTCAAAAAATACTGAATAAAACTATTCAAACAAAACAATAGTGCCCATTCATCAATGGAGTAAGCCGGCAATACATTTATGAAAACAAAATACGCTGAGTGCGAACCAAACAGCGATAAATTATTGGAGCGCCGTTGCCTGCATTCACTAATTATTATTTCATTGAATTATTCCTTTATAAGCTTTCGCTGTGGAGCGTGTCACTAATTTACAACGAAATTATTTTTAATTTTAAATAGGATGGTAATCAAAATATTGGAAATCGAAACTACGTATAATTCGGTTTGAAAATGGGTTTTTTTACTATAGTACTTTTGTAAGCCTGAATTAGCTTTTATCGGATGTCCTACAGTATATGTATAACCAGAAAAGGGGAGATTCTACCCATAAAATTTATCAATTTTTGCTGAAAAAACAATTGAATTTCCAATATTTTTGAAGTAACTAATCCTCCGTCTGTACGTAGCTTTGGCCGCGCTGGTTTGGACGTAGCTTATCACTTTAAAAATTGTGCTGAATGTAATTGGTACTGCGTCTCTAATTATTGTAGCGTGTACAGTATAAGTATATTTAACAAAGCCCCTTTTCGTGTTTCTTCTTCAATAAAAACCCCAAACAATAGGTTTTCCCAATATTTTTTAGAAAATACGTAACACTTAACACTTTTTTTATCAACTAGATTAGTATGATTGTTCAAATATATGTTATATTTTTGTGTAACCACGTTTTGGCCTTATTGTTTCATAACTCCCAGACCTAGTTCTAAGTTCGATGCTGGATTACTATAATGAAGAAAAAAACAAACCCCACACCGACAGTTGTCGAAGTTACTTTACAAATAAAAATATCTGAGATTTGAGTTCAAGATCTTGATTGAGGAATTACACGTTTCACCGGACTTTTTCCCCTAATTATTTAAATTAACATATTTATTACATTTCCTTAAATGCATTTGCACGTGATTGCACATACTTATACTTTCGGATAGGACAGGGTTTAGTTATATTCTGTATAGAAATCAGCCAAATAGTTACAAAACATACGTTGGTATCATAAAACCAAAATGTTCTTTCGCGAATAACATTTTGTAGTGAACAAGTGGAGGATCGTAAACGAATACTAAAACTTTGAAGGTTAAAAAGGGCCCACAAAAATCGAGGTCGAGCCTGTGTTAGCCACAAGCGCGATAAAACGAAGGCAATTTCCTAAATAGGGCTTGTGAGGATTTCCCTAATGTTAGAAAAAAATGGATTGCCGCGAAAGATATAAGTTTCGCGCTCTCGAGATGTCAACACAACTCAAGTTAACTTTTTCAAGTGGATAAAAGTATTCTGCGAAGTTGTAAAGTGCTTGGACCGCAATCGTGGCGATGAGTTCTGGATGTTAATGTGACTTTGTTTTACTCAGGTTCAGATAGCCTCTTAGCAATTTGAATTAAGTATTTTTAAGTAAAATATTTTGACATAACATTAGACAGTATGCTGTCATAATATTAAGATGAAACAGCTAGTTATCTAAAGATCGATATAAACGATCTATAGATAGGTCAACTGCTCCAGATCACTACCAGACGGAAGCGTTCTCAAAAGCGTTCCCAGTTGAAGAAGGCTGAATTTTACAGGTACCTGCACTAACAGTCACTCAAATAGTTTGCCAATATAGAAAGTAAAAAAAACGCGTCAAAAAAAATATTCTTCTTGGCCGGTTGTATTTACCACCAGAATACTCTTACAAAAAAAAACTTTCTGAACGGATAAACCAATCAGAGTCGGCATTTTTTCCCACACATCGAAGCCTTACTAATCGCCTGCCCAATACAATCAATCCAGCCCGCCTAATTTTCCATCCAATAACGGAAGCGGGAATCCATTCAAAGTACCTTATTAATTGGACAACATATTTTTCCCGAGTCGGCTCACGTACCAGCCAGGTGACGTCATGACAAATGCGCTCGTATATTCAGGTCTAAGTGAGCGTCCAGATGGTCAAAGTACCGTTCTTCTCGTGACCAATATTCCAAAGCAATTTAAGACCTAATACGATGTACGTTTAAAATTTACTTAAGTGGACTCAGGTGCTTTGTCCATTTCAAGTTTCGCCGCAAATAACACTATTTTTCTTATCCGTTATAAGAGAAGAGTGTTAAAGAAATGTTGTGTATAAGACTAGTACTTACTTGTATAACTTTTTTTTAATGTGCTATTTTTATTTTATTGTACACCATACTGTGGTAATATACAGTGGAAATTTTTATAACCTATAATCCCATTTTGACGACCTCTGTGGCGCAGTGGGCGAAGACCCGCCTGAGACGTAGAAGGTTGCGGGTTCGATTCCCGCCGCGGGATAATTTTTTGCATATGCAAATATTTGTCTCGGGATTTGGGTGTTTCCTATGTATAATGTGAATGTATTTACACGACGTGTGAACGTATATAAGTAGTATAACAGTCATTTAGTTCCCATAACACAAGCTCTGCTTACTTTGGGGCTAGATGACGCTGTGTGAAAAATGTCCAGCATTATTACCTGTGTTTCCAAACAAATATTATTATGAAGTATAAGAATGTTAGATACACTTTATAAGTTGGTCGAGTATTTCACATTAACTAGTAAAGCCTGCTTAGCTGTGATAGTTTTTCTTTTAACTTCGTTATATTACCTACCTACCTACCTACCTACCCGCTACCTATGCTCCGTAGACGGGCTACGCTAGATGCAATGCTGCAAGAATTATTACTAGGTATCCGCCCATTGTACAACATTGTCAAAGTTTGTAGTACTTTACTAAGCTGATTATACTATGAATTTTTTACATATCCAAAAACAAACGTATAGTTGTAGCATTTTTTTATGTATGTGGCTCACTATTTGACATGTAGGCATAATATTCATAACATTACACATTAATTAGTAACATTATCGGTGTCCTTGTTGACTACGGAACCCTTAAAGTTGAATTGTCTGGAGTCACGGTACTAGGCCATATGGCTTTTCTGCTGACCACCGGAAAAGGAATGGAGTAATTGGGGAGGATTGAAATTGTGGCAAAGCAACCAGTGTGTTTGGCTCTCTGAAATCATCTTGAAGGTAAGCAATGACCTCTAAAGATCTGCGGTGACATTTATCTGTAGTGTAATAATAAGTACTTACTAAGTAGGTTGCTAGTTCAGCATAATGTTATTTAAGAAATAGTTATAATACATAAATACTACGTACTTTTTATGAATAATAATATTGGATACAATAATATAAAACGAGCAAAGATAATCTCTGAAACGAAAAAAGCCGTGGCCTGATTGCGATTGGCTGGCTTTGTAGCTCAAAACACCTACAAAAAACAGATAATCAACGTATGGCAATGAACGGGACCGGGCACACTGCGTGCTTGGAGCCTCTGGCGTGATGCGAAGCAACCGACTGTGTTGTATGTGTTCTGGTATTTATCTCGAAATACGCTTATTTATGCGATTAATGACTGATCTAGCATGTCTTCCTACGACCCGCCTTCCCGACCAACATGTCACGCCCGCAATATAAAATGTATTTACCAAAATCTTTACCACTTCATTTAACGACGGTCTTGAATCTAAACTTCCAGATTAATATTCACGCTGTCTGTTTTTTTGATAGCCGTAATAAATATTTATTACACTTGCTAAATTTAACATCAATTTACTTCAAAAAACATGAACCGAGTCATCAGAAGTGGGAAATTCTCAAGGATGGCGTAATGAAATCGTGAAAGTTGTAAGTCGACAGTTTTTTCAAAGTCGTTGTCGACACCCGCATTCATGGTAGCTTTTGTCAGCTCATTTCTCATATTCTGATTGAGATGGACGAATGGACGTAAATCAAAAGTCCCATTTACTTACTTCATGCGAGATATTTTGTAGCAAACATTATTCGAGAAAACAAAACACATTCAGAATGTCGTTGATCATTTTGAATAATTTGGAAAAATCTTATATAGCGTATACAGGGTGTAATCGTTAAGTGTGCACAGGCGATTATTCCGTAACTATTGCAGATATCAAAAAACTTTAAACTGATATCGAAAGTACTTTACCTAATGAGTAAAATGACATTAATAACTTTTTAAAAATAAAACGAGAAATATCCAAAAAAATTACATTAATCACTCCCATACATTTTATTTCTTAGTAAGTACAAAATTTTGCGTTCAAAGCATATGTTCGAAGTGACGTCCTCCTTGTGCAATACAATGACGAGCTCTATTTACAGTTTCTAAATGAACTTTCCTTAACATTTGCGGAGTAATTAAAGCAATTGCACGACGTACACGATTCTGTAACTCTTCTAGGCTGTGTACTCTCTCAGCGTACACGTGGTCTTTGACAAATCCCCATAGGAAGAAATCACAAGGCGTGAGATCCGGGGATCTGGCAGGCCAAGGGGTTGCACTATTATTGGCTATTAAGCCATTATAATTGTTTCGTAAGAAATTCATTACAACATTTGTATTATGTGCAGGTGCTCCATCTTGTTGAAAAATTATCGACCTTCTTTCATCGTCTGGAATTGGTTCTAAGAGACTTGGCATATCGTTTTGTACAAAGGAGAAATATCTCTGTCCATTTAAGGTTCCACTGTAAAAATAAGGCCCAATGATCCGATCTCCAAGAATACCACACCACACATTAATTGAGAATCGCACCTGAGCTCTAACTTCAGTAGTTAAGCGAGGATTGTCAATTGACCAATAATGCGAGTTTTTTCTATTGTAAATGCCGCAGTTTGAAACATTACTTTCATCGGTCCATAAAATTGACCTTACATTGACATAATTATTGACTAGCCAATTGCAATAGACCAGCCGACGAGCAGGATCATCATTGTGCAGCGTTTGAGTAGGTTTTATCTTAAATGCTTTGAAGTTGTGTTTTTTTAATAACTTGTGTACATAATTGTGGGACACTGGAAATGATCGGGCCACTGAACGCGTTGATTCTTGTGGATTATCTACTACGTAGTTAATAATATTGTTATCTAAGTCATTATCAAATTCCGGAGCTCTTGTTCTCGAACCTTTTTTTCTGTTAAAAGATCCATAATTTATCAAATTGTTATCCAACTTACGTAAATACGTACCAGAAGGAACTTCTCTATCTGGGTACTCTCTTCTGTAGGCGATAATGGCCGCCCTATTGTTACAATCATGTTTGTAGTACATTTTTAACATGTCTCTCTTTTCTGTATTGGAATATGCCATTTTTCAATCAATAAATGCAACAATCACGATAATTAACGCAAATTGAAAAATACAATAAATTGGCGGGAACGAGAACCCGCGATAAAGAATTTGAATTTAGAACGAACACCAAAGAGTATCTTTCTTTTTGTTTTTATTTAGTATGTTGCTTTTCAGCTAGTTCAAATCAATACAATATTGAAACAAGGTTTATTATAAATTTGAAGTGGTAAGATAATTAATCTACACGTGTATCTACTTGAAATTCATTAATACCTTCATATCGTACATAATTATAAAATGAGTAGGTACTATTCCACTTAAAATAAGGAAACTAAAACCTATCTACTATCTCATACTAAATGTATGGGAGTGATTAATGTATTTTTTTTGGATATTTCTCGTTTTATTTTTAAAAAGTTATTAATGTCATTTTACTCATTAGGTAAAGTACTTTCGATATCAGTTTAAAGTTTTTTGATATCTGCAATAGTTACGGAATAATCGCCTGTGCACACTTAACGATTACACCCTGTATAACCATAGCTAACCATCTTCATTTAATTTAACTTCGGCTTAGTTATCTTTCTTCCGAAGCGAGCTAAACCATATCTAGACTGAACCATGTTGGGAAATAAGACGGTAAGTCTTCTCTATTTCCACCAGCAGTGTCATTTATTCTGGGAACAATACTTGTACTTGTCGTAACGCAGAAACTAGCTTTTTGGCTCGTCTTTCAAGGACGATATATTGTTCACTTCTATTCCAGATGAACTCTATACATTATAGTACTGATGCACCTTTTAACAACCTAGGTACTTAAGTAGGTTTGTTTAGTACACTGTACTACTTTCTTAGACAACCTTCGCGGGCGAGTAATCAGCTGAAACGCTAGGCGAGTGGGTTCGCTTTATTAAGATATTACGAATTACCTATCCTTAATAATAGTATACAAAAACCCCTAAAGACTCCAAGACTCATGAGTTGGTCAATTTTATACGAACTAACAAGCACGAAAAACAAACATTTAATAAGACAGTTAAAATTGACTTCATAGAAATGCCAGTAATATAGTCTTTACAAAAATATATAATATCAGCCCATGACTTCGCGTGATCGCGTGAATAGGGCTCAAATCTGAGCCTAAATAAGTTCATCCTTATCCGCCCACAACTAACGGTCGGCTGATGGTCATGTATATATAGACCCTTCATATTTCAGATAGATACAGGATCCGGGAAGTTATAAAGGTGTGAATAGATGATGATAGTTTGGTGTATTTATGCGAAGAATGATATGAATAGGATTTCAGTAGTATATTTTAATATTTAAATAATTACCACCTTTGTTAGGTTAATAATTATAAGTAGCCAATAAGTATCTGAAACGTGAGTGGTTGATTATAAGCATTTGTTAACCAAGTAAAGTTTGCATTATAAATAAAAGAAAAAGTATCTATCTGTAGGATATACGATTAGAGAAAGATGGTAGATGGATCTTCGTGGCATTAGGGCTATGTCAATGGACATCTATTAACTATGTTGAAAGCCAGGGATTTGGAGATATGACTTTAGGCATGCCCGTTTTATTGTTAATTCAATGACTCATAAATTATTGGTGCGACCGAGCTGGTAGGCATTATTCATTATCTTGTGACAGATCTGTGATTGCTTAATTAGTTACCATTAATCCAAGACATCGACCACCAAATTGCTTACACATGAGATTACGTCTAGATTGTACCATTTAAGATTGTATAAATTTTTAACTGCAGGCTTATAGAATACGGTTAAGTTATTTTGGAGGCCTCTTGTTGGCCATTAACTTGAGAGCACCGGGTAGATTATTGATATAATCTATCAATATAGATACTTACTATATATATGGATAGATAAACTATTTGATGCACATTAAAAAAAATGAAAAAAAAACTAGTATTCAAACAGACAAGGTACAATGGGCGGTCTTATCGCAAAACGCGAGCTCTTCCAGACAACTTCCTTTGAATGGACACGATAAAATGGAATCAAAACCTAATACAAAATATAATATTATATACATAACATAATATACATATCCTATACAATCTATACCTACATACAAATAACAATAATTTTATATACCTAATAAAACGATCAACTAGCAGCTCTGACACATGGCAAGAAAATGGTTATATACCGTAACTTTAAAAATAGCGAGTGATTTCGATGATTTTAAAGAAAAAGGTAAGGTTTTCCACAGTCATACAGCTTGAACAGTAAATGAGTTACCATAGAATTGTGAACTATAGACAGGAGTTTCTAGCTGTAGAGTTTCGGAAGTGCCAAGGTTTTGATAATGTGCGTGGTGAAAGAACTCAAAACGCTCGTTTCGGTAAGATGGTGAGAAAGGATTAAAAAGTAAATACTACAGAGAAGGGAAAGAATATGTGCATTCCGGCGAAAGGAGATGGGAGGCCAATTGATTTTTGAAATATGATCATACCTACGTAAGCCAAATATGAACCGGATACAAAGATTCTGGAAGATTCGAGGTAGCTGAAATCTAATATATGGAGTAAAATTGATTGTGCAAGCGTAACTTTGGTAGCGGTTGGCAAACAGTTACAAAGTCTTCGCAACGAGGCAGACGATGCAAACATTTTTCTCTGCTAAACGGAGTCCATTATAATACCCAGGTTCTTTACCGATTTGCTGATAGTTATCGGTTTACCGTCATAAAGAACACTCGGAAACCAAGGTTTAACTCAGTTAACTGCAAGCTCAAAAGATTTACTCCAATCACAAATTAGGTCGAAATCAGAATCAATTAAACTTATTGTTCTTGGCATGTTTTCAATTGAAGACTCTATATAGATTTGTAAATCATTTGCATATAGGTGGTAGGAAGAAGAAATTTCTTACATATAGAGTGAATAAAAATGGCAAAGAGAAGTGGAGATAAAACGCCGTCTTGAGCGACACCAGCAGAAAAGCGGGACCATGAAGAGTAACTCTTTAGTACGGATGCGTTGCCGGCGCCCAAACAAGTAACTACGAAACTATTCAATAACTATTCAATAGAGCATACTACACCCGGAAGTATTTCTAAATCAACGTTATTAAAGGCGCTGCTGAAATCTAAGAGTCGCAGCACTGTCAACTTCCCACTATCCATTCCACAGCGAATACCATCCGTTACCTTAAGGAGTGTTTATGTCCTGTGGCTACCTCTAGTAAGGCTACCAAGCGTAAAGCATTGTGTAAAGCCATAACGGCTTATGAACGAAATGGATTTTGAATTTCATGTAAATAAATAATTTAACTATGAAGTGTTGGTGATGAACATTAAATGCATCTCCTCAGATATTTCGAGTGTAATTGTTGAGTACTCTCCTTTCTTAGAAACCTGTAGCCTATATGATTATATAGTTGATTTTCTACTATCGCTAACGTAATAGAAAACTAAATTTGTATGAATTTCACACAAATGCAATCGTAATTTGATCAAGTGACATTATCACTGTATATATCCCATTATTAAATATTTTTATTTTCCAACTAGCGACATAGCTAATCGCTAAATAGATTGTTAATTTGACCTCCTAGACTTCCAGCGTATAAAACCTATAGCCCGACCATGAATCATGCTTTAAAACAGATATCAATAAAATCGATACAAAATCGATATCGTAGATATAACCAGTGAAAATCACCGCTAAACCATCATAAGCGCGGTTCTCTTATCTTTCCTCTAAATCGACCTCGTACAACTCTATTTGACACCTAAATACTGTAAGGAATCCTTGGCCATATTACGGGGTTAGCTATGTTAACAAGATAAGCGATTTGCGAGTGACTGGACTTTTGAAATCTACGAGTTATTAGTATTTAGCTGTATTATGTAAAGAAAGATACCACAAGTGGATAGAGTCCACGACTTTTTTTTAAAACTTTTTTTTAATATTTTATATCATGTGAAAAAAAGTATTTTTAAGGAAAAAATAAAAACCTTCGAACAGCGGGAAGTTGATAAAAAGTCCTATATTAATTTTTTTTCCCCTTAGGGGTTCCCATCCCTAATTTTTTTCATAAAATGTATATGATACCCTTCAATATTATAGGGATGGGTAAAGATACCCTTTAAAAATAGAATCATTAGAATCAGTTCACAATAGGCAAAAAATCGCGTAACATACACAAAAAAACATACAGACGAACTGAGAACCTCCTAATTTTTTGAAGTCGGTTGAAAAAAGTGTTTCGTAATAGCTTGGTTAATGTTATTCTACGCCAAAGCAGCGCTTCGACGATGCTGATTGATTTAGTTTTAATAGCATTGTGAGGCCTTTGCTGGGTTCCATAGTGGTCAAGGAGGGTCATCAGTGGTCTCATCAGATTTGTTTCGACTTCTTTTAAGAAGATACAACTCGTGACATAGTGTCATGCCAGAACTAAGAAAATGTGACAAGTTGCAAGCCCATCGCCTCTTATTGGAACACTAACTGTTGGCACATGCCTTCGAATTTTTGGTTCTAAGACATGCCGGTTTCCTCACGACATTTTCCTTCACCGTTTTGAGCACGTGTTAATGCGCACATACATTTTTCGAGTGGAAAAATCCATTGGTGCACGACCGTGTTCGAACCCACAACCTCCGGATCAAAAGTCGGGGTATCGCCCAGTAGGCCAACACGGCTATTTTTTTAAATTATTATTTTGAATATAAATAAATAATAAAATTAAGTAGCAGGGTGCTGAGTAGGTGGGTAAAGCGCGGCACATGTTTTCATGACAGAGTGTTAGCGGGATCAATGTATGGTTATGCCCGAGCGTACGAAAAAGACATCCATGCCAAAATTATGAATGGACAAAGAAACGATAGTAGTGTTTGTCTTTACCATGGACAGAGTGGCTGCCTTGGTATATGCCAAGCCTAGAATGTGTTAGCACCCTTGTAGTCTGTGCTATCGGACTTGAATCGTGAAAGTCCTAGGCGCAAGATGAAATTCGGCTGTAATCTACAGTTTTCACCCTAGCAGTCTGTGCTATCGGACTTGAATAGTGAATGTCCTAGGCGCAAGATGAAATTCGGCTGTAATCTACAGTTTTCACCCTAGCAGTCTGTGCTATCGGACTTGAATAGTGAATGTCCTAGGCGCAAGATGAAATTCGGCTGTAATCTACAGTTTTCACCCTAGCAGTCTGTGCTATCGGACTTGAATAGTGAATTTCCTAGGCGCAAGATGAAATTCGGCTGTAATCTACAGTTTTGACAGAGATGATGAATTTTTGCCGCTCTTCCTTTACCAGACACTCTCCCCGATACTACAAACTCAGAATAAATCGCACCGTTACACTGGTAATGGTCTAAGGGATACCTACCAACGAAAAACTTCCCGGCGGCTATTAACTTTATTTAAGGGTGTTATAAACCGTTTTCATCGTTATCGTCATCCCCTGGGCCTAGTGGTGTCCTTCAGTTATTGGCACCTTGGGAGGGCTATTGGATAATTTGAGCACCTGAAATAGTTAGTAGTACCTATAGTACCTAGTTCTGAGATGTTTTTTTGATTTATAGTTTTCATTATTTTATCTTATTTTATATCTATGGTGGAACGGGTTGGATATAGGGTAGGCAGGTGTGAATTTGTTTGTATTAATGTTCTATGTTATTTAAAAAATATATAAAACACGTTGTTTTGTTTTTTTTTACATTTTCAATGTTTTCAACTTCACGTGTTAAATCTTTTGGGATATCAAACATTTAAAATATATTATTGTTCTCTGCCTAAGGCTTTGCTCGCCTGCTACCTAAAAAGGTAAAAAGGCTATGTGTTATTTATTGTATAGTTGTATTCTAGGCTGCGAACTATACCTGTCCCAAATTTCATACAGCTGCCGAGATATTTAGCAGCAAACATCTTATCATCTAAATATCTAAACATCCAAACTTATACTATATAACATCCTAAAAGGTATTTCGGATATAATGTATTTGTTTATTTTGCATCGTGCTATATGAACCAGCGGAAAGGTTGAGTAGGAGATAGGTCTATATCAGAAAACAGTTTAAATATTAAACGGAAATCATTAGCCTTTTCGTTCTCCATTCAAGTTCCGGTAACTAGTTGTATCGATTTTATATAATAACACTGTAAAGGCCAATGGAAAGGGAACAATCTTCATTCACTTTTGTAAATCGGGTCGAACCGGACACCATCGCAGGAAACGCGAACGCGATGGCACACTGAAGTAAATGTAATGCCTACAGGCAAGGTGACAACAAATGCACGGAAATGAGGGACTTCCGACTATCGGCACCTAGATCCAATTTTCTTTGAGACAGCCATTTTGGTATAGTTTCGAAATATTGGCTGGTTTACTACTAAATGTTATAGATACAGGTAGCACACAATATATAATACTGTGGATTAATAAGTTCAAGTTCATTGCCATTCAGCGTGGCAATGCGGCCAGTATTTTGGGAACGCTTCCGCCTGGTAGTGATCTGGATCAGTTGAGCTATCTATAGATCGTTTGCAACGGTCTTTAGATAGCTAGCTGTTTCATCTGTATTTTTTGTATATACCTACTTGTACATAGTTGTATGAATAAATGTGTTATAATAAGTTCATGGTGTTTCAATTTGCTTTACAGAAAAACATTACAGTGAAGCAGTTCGTCCACCATCATAAGTAGCTATTTTTTTTAGAATCAAGCTGTTTACTTATGATCTAGGAAGGTACTAAAATGATCTATTAGCGGTTTTGTGAAAACATACGCATGGAGTAATCAGACTAAATATCACTAAAAAATATACTAGCTTTCGTCTTTATTCCCTGTGGCCTCATTATAGTAGTTTATATTTAAGCTGGGGTACCCTCGGGTCGGATGCAAAGTTGAAAATATGGTGTTTTGGAGGACAGTTGTAGCATAATGATTATTGTTATGTTTACGAGCTCTTATCTTTCAGATGCTGACTGTTCTCTTGCTTACAATAGATTTGACAGTACATGCTAGATCTATACTAGCATTTTCTAGTATGGATCTAGCATGTACTGTCTCTTAACTAATAGGATCCTATATAGATTTGACAGTACATGCTAGATCCATACCAACATTTTCTAGTATGGATCTAGCAAGTACTGTCTCTTAACTAATAGGATCCTCTAAGTACAGCTAGCCAAGTGTAATTGTTTTGAAATGTTATTAGAATGCATACTTCCTTCAACCTTCTTTTAGGCCTACTTAATACAAACATACGGCCTAGATATTAAATTTATTTTATATGAATAAAGGTAGATACTAATTATTCTATTCATTTATAATTTACCTTGTATCGAATTGGGTCCTTCACACTTTTATGTTTAAACGGAAAGGAGGTTTGCTTTTGCAGAAATTGAATGGGCTATTTCAAATAATAACATCATTGATTAAAGATAAATAAAGGCCACAAATTCATATGTATAGGATCAAATATTTAGCGAGATGGACAATGTTATAAAATTATCGAAAGAGTTTTGTAGAAAAGTTGATTTGCAGTCTCTACTAAATTATCAAACATCTATTTACAAGGATTTTATATAATGTAAAAATAAATAAGTAGCAATAGAATCGTGATTGCCTAGTGGGCGATTCGGCTTGCAACATGTCATGTGGAATGTTATCTATTTGCAAAACGCAGGCATATCCCAACTATAATGTTTGGACGTACCACTTGTCAGTGGTAACAGGTATAGGGTTGTCACTCCATACCTGTTATTCTCAGAGATTTACGCACTGAGTAATATGGGAATGTCCATCATGGGCAATACAGTCGTGAGTGTGTTTGTTTTTACTTTTTTAAAATAAATAATTCTTCACACAATTGTACAAACCTAGGGAAGTTTCAGTCAACCTGCTCGAAATTAGTAAGAACCTTTTATCGCACACCGAACTAATATAATTACTTAAAATTAATTTAATTAAACTTCCCTCATTCTAACGCTAAGAAGGGTTTAGGGGGGTAGCTAGGGTTTTCCAAATGATAGGAAATGTTTTGGAATATTAATCTCGCGGGTTTCATATTTGGGTTTAAACACACAGGGGTGTTGGGACGTGTACACACGTCACTGAAGTGCACATACTTTGAAGAATCTCTCGTAGGCACGTGGTATACTATAAGATGTAAACACGCCACTTGCACGCCCCGGAGCCTAGCACATTGTGTTTAACTCGCAAGCAACACGTAGCGTTTGTGATTCTCTTCAAGACTTTTATGCGCACAACTGGAACGTGTGAACGAAGCTTTCTTGGAAAACACCCGAGAAGTCGGTGTTGATTTTTGATGGCGTTTCGCACCCAATCTTTAGTGGTGGGTATTTTGTCACATATCGCCGATTCATTATTTGTTCACAAAATCACTCACGCAGCGTTTCGGGATAAAATAATCCATAAATATTATCCTAACCTACTTTGATTGATGGCCTCCTTTGCTTCCTCTTTCTTTCTCTTGGGTATCAAGTGCTTACAGCTTTGCTCTATTCCTTTTCTCCTCATATCATGTCCGCCATTTTCAATGG
Source organism: Perizoma affinitatum (assembly GCA_961405105.1). Lineage (NCBI taxonomy): Eukaryota > Metazoa > Arthropoda > Insecta > Lepidoptera > Geometridae > Perizoma > Perizoma affinitatum. The sequence continues at coordinate 7,997,791 of OY560199.1, forward strand.
TCTTCAAAAAAGGAATAGGTTTTAATGAGTAGCATATCAGTCGTGTAGTACCCCATAACACACGCTCTGTTTAGTTCGAGGCGAGATGATGTGTGACAAATCTCCAGCATTATTATTATATTTAAAAAAACATGCTGTACATTTTTCACACATCATCTAGACCCAAACTAGAGAGTTTGTATTATGGGAACTATATTACTGATACTTATTTTTTTTTTCATATAAAGGGAAAGGTATACTTTAAAGAACATGCCTTATACATTTTATGAAAAAAAAAACTTGGTCTGAAAAATGGCGGGATGAGATTAATTTCATATTGGACTTATTATCAACATAATTTGAAGTCAGTCTGAAAAAATCTTATAATATATATTTTTTTATTTTTAGGTGTGTTTTTTATGTTTTTTTCGGTAATGCTCGTCTCTATTCTCCTTTATGTGGTTTGAAGTTAATGAGTTTTTAGTTAGCATCCATGTTTGGCAAACCAAACATTAATAGAATCTAAAGAAATTGAGGAATGTTTCTTTAAATATAATTAGTAGACAGTGAATATGGAATAGAATAGAATGTGATTTATTTGACAACATCAAAAATCAGAAAGTGTACCTGAAGTATACAATAAAAAAAATAAAAATAGACATTATGCATAGATACTTACCTGAGATTAAAAAAGATTGAAGTATCCGTAATAATGTGATTTGATGCCGGTTCCAGTACAAAAATCCGAAATATGTTATTCTGGAAATCATATTGCTTACTAAATAACAAAAAAAAAACATTTTAAAATTGTCTACCTTTTGATTCCATAATTTGCAACTAGCTAGGTACTGTAATTAAAATCATAGTCTTAATTCGTCTCTACATAGAGCGTGAACGGAATAAAGCTTGAAATTCGCAACGTCAGTAGTTATGAACACTGAAATTATGCACAGTAAACAAGAAGCACGAATAGGATTAAAACATTTTCCGAGCAAACATATTCTGTGAAAAGCACATAGCATAGCCTGGAGGTAAGTATCTGGTTCACTTCACTCACACCAACGTTATGTACCCCGATACACAATCTTGGTGTGAGATTTTGACGTGCGAGGAGAAAATGTTATGTAGGCAGGTAAGTTACGTAACGTGACTTGTCTATTAAAGTCACGAAGGTACTTACTAAACTAAGTTTTGATGAACTGACTGTAGCTACCTATTATAAGACAAGAAGCAGTCAAAGCTCACGTCCCCTTAGCACATGACGTTGCTAAGTATTTTTTATATTTGATTTGGGATAGTACAGGGTGGCCAAAACTAAAGGTTGATAACAAAATTGGAAGGTGACTTAGCACAGGTTGTCATGCTATCTAAGAGGAAAAACATAATGTCCAACAAATAATGATGATAATATTTGCGACCAAGTAATTGTTATTATTATTTTATAATACACTTTCATATCAATAGCCTACACTTTCAGCCGGCTACTTACCCAACCCGCTTTGAAGGCTATTATTTGCCCTGTCTTAATAATTAATCACTGTCAACTTATCTCTTCTCTAAGGCATGACATGCAATAGGCCAGCATCAAAACAAACGACAACGCATGCCTCGAGCAGACTTGCTGACGACTCGGACACAGTGTCAATTTCAATATTTATTTCACTGATGATTCGGACACCAATAAAAAGTACAGTCAGATAGCACATCCCAAAACGGCGTCAATTATTTGACAGGTTTCAAATCAACGTAATTTGCAGCTTTGACTTTTCCACACTAGACAAATCAATTGATGGATTTGATTCCACACTTGTCTTGAAACAAAACAAGGCAACTATGCATGACCACCACGCAAGAAGTATTTTTTAACATCAATTCTTGTCATTTGTCAAAAGGAGATGATGGGGTCAGATTATAATGGTCATATATATTTTTTACTTTTATAATATAAACTTTCTTTCTTTCTTATAATTTTCTGAGTGAGCCAAGCTATACTTAAGCTGTAAAATACAGTTTACTCTCGGTACACGCGACAAAATACGAAATTAACCTGTGCTTTGTAACCACGTTTAATGAAACTTCTCCGGCGATGAAATATGAGCGTTTTTAGTGAGTTATGGAGCTCGTCGCAATCCCGCGCTATCAATTAATGTATTCCGAGTAAAGAGCCGGTGATTATGCCGGGTACGGAGCGATGACATTGCACACCTCAAAATAGTGTCACAACTATTGAAATCACATAAATAAACTCACACAATGAGGCAAGGCGTTGAATAGAAGCAGGTATGCGATCCTTTGAGCTAGAAAACACAGGGTTCCATGTGAAATTATAATGTCATTGTTCAAAGTATGTAGAAAAATATTGTCTTTTATAAGTAAAAACATTTTGAAAGATCGTGGAATGGTCCTAGTTATCGATAAAATTCAAGATTGGGGTGTATTCTGCTCCTTTATGCGGACTCTGCAATAGATTTTGCTTCTTTTGGGGAACCATTCAGCATCTTGCTGGATTTACGGACATAGCCCCTGCTATGATATAGTAGAAAATAATGCTAGACAGTTTCACACGGCATCATCTAGTCCCAAACTAAGCAGAGCTTGTATTATGGGAACCACATGACTGATAAACTACTTATATACATTTTTTTTGTAAATCCATAATTTATACATAGTACACCCAGACCCGAGACAAATATTTGCAGATCATACAAACATTTGTCCCGGTGGGATTCGAACCCGCAACCTACTGCATCTTAGGCGGGCCTGCGCCCACAGCACCACAGAGGTCGTCAATAAGTCTGTTGCGCCTTTGACCAAACAGAACATACCCACCTACGAAAGGCTACGTGTCTCTGTTTACTTATTTTCGCTATTTGCGTATAGGGTTTGCATGTGTATCTGTTTAGATATAAGTGTGCGTAGAAGCGTTGTACGGAGATGAATCACTGAAATTCAACAGTACTATTCTGTGATGTTTTGATCCTTTGTTGTGCGAATGAGGATTAGCGAGTAAACGCCCATTTATTTTACGGACAATGTACAGTATTTCGTTTTAATTTTGCATAATTTTAAGGTCATTGACTGAATCAGTGCGAGAAAAAATAATTGTAAACAATTTCTATACACAAACAGTAATCTGGATCTTTTTATCAACCAGCATTTCGACTTATTTTTTTTTCGATGATTTAATTAAAATAAAATATTATGCCCTTTAGATGCGTAAGTTGTTCATCACTAGAAACCAGGTACGTTTCTGGGTCACCGTATCTCCATCTTTGTCTTTACGTATACTGGCCAAGAAAGAACCAGTAAAACAAACGCCACAGCATATCATCAATATATATATATAGAATATACTTTTCTATATATATAATATTCTATATATATATAGAAAATCGTTGCGGGTCACACTGACTGCCTGACTAATCTACTGATTGACGATCAACACACTGACAAACCATTAGTCCTTAAGACTTGAAATTTGGAGGGTATGTTCCTTTGGAACTGTGCACTAAAAAAGGTGTTCCAAAATTCCATTCCATTCCGGTGTGCAGCGGGAAAAAAAATTTAATGGAAAAAAACTCAACGCGGACAAACTGCAGAGCGTTCCACTTGTTTTTGTAGCTTTACTGGCTTGGTACACAAATGCGATATTATTGGCAATTTGTAATCACAATTCTAAATCAAGTGTCAAAATAATAGTGTCACATCACAGAGTCCACACGCATTCTGTATAAAAAACAGCATATTAGAACATCATTTATGAAACTACGTCTTTATCGAAAGCTGCGTTGCAAAATCTAACAAAGACACATAGGGTTGTTCAAAAGGCGATGAAGTGAGTGGTCCTTTGAGCTCAGCCCTTCAGGGACCGCTGACCCATCTCAGCGGCACGCGCCTAATGGCGAGGCGTTATCCGGTGAAACTACGTTACACCAGCTCTATTAAGTATGTAATGGATTTGTCTGTGACGCTTTTTTGATGTGTCATGCAGGATTACGTCACATTTTGCTGAAACTTTTAAATCCAAATTTATTTCCTGTATATTAACAGCTTTTTTTTTAATAATGGCAACTGATTCCTCTTAGTTGTGAGGAATATTACTGCCAACTTCACGTAATTAAAAGCTTTTATTGATTCAAATGTTGTTCGATGACCTCAAAACTAGAATTATTTTTAAATGACAGATTTTTTGCCGTCACCTTTTTCAAATAACATATTAATTAAATGAAAACTCAATATTTTGTCGTGGTGTAACCATCAAGATCAGAAATTATATATCCGAATGTTTATATTCTCGATGTTACAAAAGTTAGATAGTTATATTCTGCATTTTAACTTTATCATAGTTATAAATCCTACTTCCTACTACTATTAACGTGAAAGTTTGTGAGTATTTACAAAAAAAACGTATATAAGTAGTATATCAGTCATGTAGTTACCATAACACAAGCTCTGCTTACTTTGGGGCTAGATGATGCTGTTTAAAAAATGCCCAGCATTATTTATTTATTTTAGTTATGAATATGAATACATTTGTTCCGCTGCGGGAATCGAACCCGCACCTTTTACGTTGCAATTGGCTATCCACCCGCTATACCAACGAGGTCGTCTAACAAAAAACAACAAGGCATGTATGCAAGGATATTGTGTTAACTTAGTTTACTCCCTTGTAGTTGGTCGAAATAATGATCTGACTAAAGAGTATCATGACGCGGCATTGCCAAAAACTTCTCAGATAAGTACATACGACCGAAGTTTCCGGCTTCCACTCGACAGTTTATATTGGATTTGAAATTCAACCGTACAAAGTTTCTGATATTTTAAGCCAATATGAGGCGGCGTTTTTCATACAAAATTATATTATGGGAAGTTATTATCCTTTTAAAGTCTTTCGAGTGAAGATAAGAGGGTTGCCTGTACAGCTCCGGGAGGAGTCACATTTTAATTTTCCAAAGCCAACCAGAAACCATTATAGTTTCAACACGTTTGTCTGTCCGCCTGTCCATGTATTACACATCGATATCTTTATGGAAAAAATATCGTATCCATTCTAAAATTCAGATTCCCAGCATTACACAAAGAATATTGAATAAAATGACATTTAAAAAAAGTTCCGAGGAAATTCAAATTAATTCTAAGATTGAGAATCGAGTAGAACTTTCTAAAGAAGGGATCGATAGCGTTGGGGTTTAGTAGCGAAATTAGCAATTTAATTTCGATTCTGGAAGTTTCTTTAGTGTTTGGAAGTGAATAAGTAATTTTCAACTAAGAACGTATCTCAAGGGCCATGGTAATGTAGGAACCGAAACTTTTGTAAAAAGAAAATTGATTTAATTTACTATTTATTATCAAACATTTCAATTTTAACATACTTCAGAGACCATTGCTAGGTACAATTTCAATGTAATCCTCGAACATAAATACTTTTAACGTATCACTGATCTAAAAATTTTGGTCTTTTCCTGGAATGAGTCGTTGAGGATTTTCGTAGGGCTACTATTTATCAGAGCAGGTTAATATCCCTGACTGAGTCTCCGATTTCCTAACGACATTAAAGGCTTCCCGGCAACGTGTAAAATATCGGATTAGGTCCCCGTTACCGCGGCGGTCCCCTGAGGCCGATTGTTTGCGATGTTCGCTGCATTAACCCTTTCGACCGTGGTTTTATCCCACGTTTACTGCAAGGCTTTCATACCTTCAACTAGACTTGTGCCAAATAAAACTCGTTCCACTAGAAAATTAAAGTTCGTATTTGTAGATCACTGATGTGTCTTTTTTGTTATTAATTATCAACATATTCACGATTTTGTAAAAGCGTGGATTGGTGCTGTGACGGTGGTGGAAGATTTGGTAGGTATCTCTCTGATAAACTTATCAGGTACAAACAATCATAGAAAACACATCTTGCCTAACCATATAGCTAACGCTTGGAACAAATTATTCAGTAATTTGTTCCAAGCGTTAACTGTGAGTTATGCTTTCCCAGTGAAATCTTTTAAACACGGACTTGATTTTCAAATATATCCATGGAATCTGTATAATGGATGTTATTATATTCACTCCTAGTTTGGGTACTAATGTTGTTCATAAATAATAAGTTATATTTTGACATCTGAACTAATTTCATGTAATTTTTATTTTAGACGTATGACGTAATTTGTTAACTTGTTTTTGTGCTGTCTTTAATTATTGTTATTGGTATGAACCGTTTTGTGTTAAACATACATTGTAACTAAGTACTTATAAGACTGTACCTAACGTATAATTTTATATATATTTTTTGATATATTTTCAATAATTTATTTTAGTTCATCTCATATCACTATAATTTTGGCACAGTAAATAGGAAGGATCTACTTGTATAGTAAATTATGAGAAATTTTAGTCAAAATATAACAAAATACAAATGCTGTTAGTTGTATTAAAATAAAATTTCATTCACGGCAATTTCACACACACAACTCTACTTTCAAGTCAAAACAAAATTATATCGCAGAGAGATTCCATTTTGTGATACCCAATTCTATTATTTTTTTCGTCCTGTTCTGTAATCAGGAATAAACAGCTCCAGATGGTATATATAAATGGTTACAGATACATCGGAATTGTTGCTTCAGGGGAAATTTGTATCGGTCTTTTTCCAGAAAAAATCGTACTGATGTATTATTGAGATTTAAAAAATAGAAAAATGCTGGTAAGAGACCCGTGATTGTCGCATGATATTCGATTTTATATTGATGCGGCTTCAATTCACAGTAAAACCATACTTAGGTTTAGAGTCCTAACTCTACACTATGGTTAAAAAAATATCTGCAGAACATACGAACATTTGTCCCGCAGCGAGAATAAAGGTATTTCTTTCTTAATTAAAAAGTGATTAATAATTATAAAATAGTAAACAATATAGTTCGTAGTTATACCCGTAATTATAGTGTTAATTATATCGCCCTTAAACTTATTAAAAACTCATTTAAGTAGGTAGATACATTGTTTATTTGACACATACTTCAACAACACAGACAAGTAGAATAAAATTATAATAAATTAAAATCATATTATAATAAAAAAAAACCTACAAATACTTGGAAATTAATAAAAAGTCAATTTCATAAAATATGTTACCACCCTTGAAGTATACCTAATCTATTTTATTTAAAAAAGAATCATTAGAATCGGTTCTCTATTGGCGAAGATATCGCAAAACATACGGACACATTGAAAAATTCATTTTTTGAAGTCGGTTGTTAATAATTATATCGCAATATTCGCGATGCGCTTGCAGTCCCAAGTTTACAATTTGTTTACAGGTAAGGTTATTTTGCTTACTCTTAATAAAAAACAAAAGAAAAATCACCCACAAAAAATATTTCGGCTAGTCGTAATTCCATAAGATGATGTTTTTTTTAGTGTTATGGGAAAAAAATCAGATAACAAACACATACGAGAAAAAAATTGAGAACTGCTGAATTGAGAACCTCTTCCTTTTTTTGAAGTCGGTTAAAAAGCGTTCACAAAAACTAGACTAAGTAGTTATAGTATGGCACATATTATATCGTTTCTAAACAAAAGTACATAAGTGCTTATACACTAATATCAAGTGCCATATCATAATTAAATAAATAACTTATTTAATAATAACAATAAATAAGTAATCATTCAACAGACATATACATAGTCCAGACCCCACACTAGAATTCCCTGTATCGCAAGTAACAGGAACTATGAGTATCGTGGTCCCAGCTTTGCATGTTCTGCAAATATTAGTGGAAACTAATATTTGCAGAACATGCAAACATTTGCCCCGCTGCAGGGAATCGAACACGTACCTTTTGCGTTATTAATCATTAATAATTATAAAATTCAAGAATATTTTTTTGGTCAGCAGTAGGTACTAACTGAATAAAAGTTAAAACTGTTTTTTATGGCAGTGATCAGTTTTGTCTGTGATCAGGGGTGTAAGGGGGCGCTAACACTTTGTCCCCCAAGCCAACCTCACCGGCACGTGGTGCACCCTGCTGAACTACAAACGAGGCTCTGGCGACTCACCAAGACGCACTAGCCAGCGTGGTGTTTTATGGCTATCATCCTTCTCTATTATTAGTATGAATCACGCCCTTAATAAACGGCCCTCAGTCCCCGGCAGCCCCGCTATTCCGAGCTCTGGCAGCGGTTCTGGTTCCGGCGGGGCAGAGGGTGCGAAGAATCTCTGGAAGATTTCCTGCTGCCAAACTACAATGACCTTGGCTACGTATAACACGAAATCTTTGAGTACTGACGATCGGCTATTTGAATTATTGGAGGAAGTAGAGCAAATTCATTGGGATATTATAGGATTATCCGAAATAAGACGAAAGGGGGAACAACTAACAAAGCTTGACAGTGGACATCTATTTTTCCACAGAGGACACGACGATACGTCTTATGGTGGCGTAGGATTCCTCATTAATAAAAGTATATCTACCACAGTTAAAAACGTAAAAAGCATATCAACTCGTGTTTGTTACGTTATTTTGTCTCTCAACAAAAGATATTCTTTAAAGATCATACAAGTATACGCCCCTACTTCATCACATCCCAATGACGAGGTAGAAGTTTTCTACGAAGAGATAGAGAAAGCATATGAAGAGAATTTCTGCCACTATACAGTGATAATGGGAGATTTTAATGCCAAAATTGGTCCTCCATTAGTAAACGAAAAGTCCGTAGGGAAATTTGGGAAGGGAATAAGGAATCCAAGGGGACAAACTCTTGTTAATTTTCTTGAGAAAAAATCACTTTTTGCGATGAACACCTTTTTTAAAAAGCGCAGTGCAAGGAAATGGACGTGGGCCAGTCCAGATGGCTTTACAAGAAATGAGATTGATTATATCCTCACCCCACAAAAACACATTATTACAGATGTTACTGTCTTAAAAAGATTCAAAACCAGTAGTGACCATAGAATGGTAAGAGCCACTTTCCGATGTAACCTTAACAAAGAAAGGACTAAGATGATCAAATCACAATACCAAAAGTTTGAAAGGACGGCATATCTTTTCCTACAGAAAGAATTTCTAAGTGACCTTAAAAATCAATTTGAAGTATTAGACGAAGAAAACATGGACGTGGACTCATTGAATAAAACGTTAGTTGAAATAGTTACAGAAACAACCAAAAAACATATAGGAGGTAAAAAGCCAAAAGATATGAAACTAACACCAAATACACAGTCACTATTAAATCAAAGAAGAGAAATGCAGAATAATAATATAAAAGATCAGCGAAGATTAGAACTTTTAAACAAAAATATTAGAAAATCAATCAAACGTGATTTAAGAGCATTTAAAACTAAAGTAATAACAGAAACTATTAAAGAAAATAGAGGACCAAAAGTTTTTAGACGAAAATTAGCTAGACATAAAGCAGAAATAAATAAATTAACCAGCATAACCGGTGAAGCTGTTACGGATCGAGATGGTATCATACACATTGTTGAGGAGTTCTACGAAGACTTATATTCGTCAAAAATAGTGGAACCAGAATCGCCAAATGCTGCGGATTGTAGAGCAAGGCCAATAGAACGCATGGATACAGATAACATACCACCCATTATTGAAGATGAAATTGGGTTTGCATTGTCTCGAATGAAATGCGGTAAAGCATCTGGCGAGGACGGAGTTTATGTGGAGATGCTGCAGGCAGGAGGTTTCCCATTACTTGCACCACTAACACATCTCTTCAACAAAGTATTGATCGAAGTCAATACGCCTGATGCATGGAAGAACGCCATCGTCTCGATTTTACACAAGAAGGGCGATAAAACCAATCTACAAAACTATCGACCCATAAGCCTTCTCTCCCAGATCTATAAGTTGTTTGCAAAGGTTTTATGCAATAGGCTATCGCGTACACTTGATGAGTACCAATCCATTGAGCAGGCTGGCTTCCGAAGTGGCTACTCGACCATGGATCACATACACGCTGTCAAGCAACTGATGGAAAAATGTAGAGAGTATAACCGCCCATTGTGTTTTGCCTTTGTCGATTATGAAAAGGCCTTTGACAGCGTCGAACACTGGGCGGTGTTTCACTCTCTTCACCGTTGCAATATTGATAAGCGTTACGTACATATCCTTCGGGAGTTATACAAGTCTGCCAAAATGCAAGTACGCATGCACAAACTATCTGACATGATACCCATCAGCCGTGGAGTACGCCAAGGGGATACCATCTCACCCAAACTCTTCACGTGCCTTTTGGAGGACATCATGAAAACTTTAGACTGGGAAGAGAGAGGTATCAAAATCAATGGCCGTTATATGTCGCACTTACGTTTCGCTGATGACCTCGTCCTTATGGCTGAGACCGCTGCAGATCTCCAAAGCATGCTAACTGAACTGCATGATGCCTCCGTGAGCGTCGGTCTTAGGATGAACATGTCCAAGACCAAGGTAATGACAAATCATCTGTCATGCATACCGAACATTACTATAAATAACTACAGAATACAGTCAGTAGATGAGTACATTTATCTTGGGCATCGTTTATCCTTTGGCCGAGGCTCACAAAAGAGGGAAATAAATAGGCGTATCCAACTAGGGTGGGCTGCTTTTGGAAAACTGGAAGAAGTTTTTAAATCCAATATCCCCCAATGTCTTAAGACCAGGATGTACAACCAATGTGTTTTGCCCATCCTCACTTACGGAGCCGAAACATGGCCCCTGACTAATGAGCACATGTATACCATTAAAGTTGCTCAAAGAGCTATGGAGCGGGCTATGCTAGGAATCCATCTCGTGGACCGTATACCAAACGTCGAGATTAGACGCCTCACAAAAGTGGAGGATGTTGGTATACGGATAGCGAGGCTCAAGTGGAGATGGGCAGGGCACTTGGCAAGGCGGGAGGACCACAGATGGACAAAAGCAGTCACAGAATGGTGGCCGAGAGATATGCGGCGGCCTCGAGGCAGACCACCTGCCCGCTGGTCAGATGATATTGTGAGGGCAGTAGGTGAGCAGTGGATTCGGCTGGCACAAGACCGCCAGGAGTGGCGTAATAGAGAAGAGGCCTTTACTCAACAGTGGGTGTTACCGGCTGATTAGATAGATCAGTTTTACTGTAATGAAAAGTTTAAAACGAAAAAAAAACTTTAAGTGAAAACTAAAGTATTACTGTCCATCATTTTCTTTTTTATATTCTGGACACCGAAATTTTTTAGCGAATTTGTGACTGTAAATCCGCTGATTGATCCCAGGAGTATTTTGGAACGGTCCTTTTATTTTTACGGTGAACGCTTTTTATTTTGCTAGCCGTTGTAGAATGAATTTTTATCCAGCATTATTATTATTATTATTATAAAAAAAAAAAAAATATCAAACCCTTATACGTAATTTTATGGTTGATTTCCGTTAATAATAATAAACACCAAACAGACACTATTATAGTCCTGATCCTACACTAGGACTATTTGTGTCTTATCAGAAACTACGAGTACCGTGGTATTACAACAGACCCAGAACAAATAAATAAATAAATAATGCTGGACATTTTTCACACAGCATCATCTAGCCCCAAAGTAAGCAGAGCTTGTGTTATGGGAACTAAATGACTGATATTATACTTATATACTTTTTTTTTGTAAATACATACATATTTTACATAGAAAACACCCAGATCCCGAGACAAATATTTGCATATGCAAACATTTGTCCCGAGGCGGGAAGCGAACCCACAACCTTCTGCGTCTCAGGCGTGCCTTCGCCCACTGCGCCACAGAGGTCGTCTGAAATGAAATATCTGCAAAATATTCAAACAATTGAAAAAGATCAAGAAAAAGCTCTCAAAGCTATCTTTAGATTCGGATTTGGTTCTGTAACAAGCTTAATCTTATTATATACCATTGAAAAAATACTTATCAAAGTTCGCTAACGATCTGAAATCGGACCCATAGAACCCAATTAGGGTAACAGTTCTGACGTCCATCCCACTATTGTTTATATTGTGAACATCTACGTAATCACTCTAGAGTGGATTACGTAACGCCAGAGTAATAACGTGAATAGTGTGCGTCTTGACAAAGTGAACGGTATGAACAGTGAACGCATGCAGACACCCTAAATAAAAAAAATAAAAATAATAATAGGTTTTAAATGTTTATGCAAGCAAGTTTGCGTCACTGGTCTTCCTCAGATAGTGTGCAGCTTGAGGGCCTGAAAAAGGCATGTGGAAAAAAAATTGGGGGAATATTGTAGTTGACCCCGCAGAGGCTCAAGAATCTTTCGGAACACGGGTCTTAAAATACTGGAATTTTCAAAATATTACTATAAACAAATATCAACATTGGCTGGGATTGAACATGCGATCTTCCATTAGGTATGCAGGTACTGTAACCACTCAACTACAAGGATGGATCACAGTCTGGTCGAATCTTAGGAGTAGCTCCACCTACAGGAGACACATTGCAAGCCTATTTGAGGTTTTAACATACAATTTAAAGGACCTCCCGATAATTATTTATAGTACCTTGACGATAAAGTTCCAAAAGTGTCGGTGTAATCAACTTAAAACCAAATGACTAGAATTTTATTGTTAATTCGGTTGGTAACTCGGTTGGTTTAAGGCATCGTTTTTGTCTATCTTCCTTCCTTTCACCTCTTTTCGCAGCATTGTTGGTTTTAGTTTCAGTGGCTGTTTGCAAACTCATACGTTGTTAAAATTATGCAGGCTCGTTTGTTTCATACTTGTTTAATACTACTCTGAGTAATGAGCGAATGGGGGGCAGCTGCGCAACAAATAAGTTAAACTATAATTAAGGGAACTCCTACCAACTCTGTTTAGATAAATTAGTGACCCTTTTCTAAAATGTCAGCGGTGACCATTAAGCCACGTCCTTGAAAAGGGTTCTGACCACTGGAACGAGTACGTGAATTTCCGCGGAGGTGGGTGATGGCAAGAGGTCTTCGTTTTTCGGTAAAATATTGATCTATTTACCTTGACCCCAGCGCTTTTATAGTCCACAATCTCAACGCGTATTGCCTACTTACCCTTTCGCTTCCATGACTAACATTATTTGGAGAACTTCATATAAAACTATATTTGCATTATAAGCACTAGGTTGGTCAGTAATTCAAATTTATGTGTCTACGGCGTAGGCATTGCAGACCTAAGGTACTAGAACAGTGAATATTGAATGATCTTCATAAAAATGAACTTAAAACGCTGTAAAATTCCAGTATTTCGATAATATTCACTTTATTATCTAGTAGCTATTGCAGCAGCTACCGAACTAGATACTTCAGAGCCGATAGGTTGTCACGGATGTAAATCCTAAGAGGATTGGCCACCCGCTATCTCTTTGATGACACGCAGCAATAAAACTTGAACGACTTCGGGGACGGTTATAGCTCCTGGGAGCCGTACAGAATGAACAACTTTTCAAAGTTATTAAAATGTAGAATTTTTACATTTATTTTACTTACTTTGCTGCTGTTTTAACTACACCAACATAACACTAATAACTTATAGAAAGCCACTGCTGGTCAAAGGCGTCTCAGAATTACCCTGAGAATGGTCTTAAGCTACTTTATATAACATTCACGATTTTATAAGTCCATCTGGTGATGATATTTGGTTATCTTTTTCTAATGCGTCGTTGTCCGGTTTTTGGTCACCATACGAGAAGTTTTCTTCCATACCAATGAATATAGAATAAAACTGACTATACAAGGTGATGGTCAGGCACCATGGTCCTGGGAAACCCGTGGCTGATCTTAATCACACCTATATGTTATACGATTTGATTTTTACGATTTTTTGAGATCACGTAGAACTGCTGTAGCAAGCCGTCATTATTATTTAATTAGTTCAATGTTCCACAATAGAAGCAACATTTATCCACTCACATTACAAAAATGTAAAACAAAAATGCTTGCATGGTTGCAAATGACTCTCATATGACGAGACTGAAGAGCTATAGAGAGTTATTAAATAAATCAATACTTCCATTCATCGCCATACCCCTCACACACTATACACAATTACACCATGTTTTCCTGTAAAACCTTGGCTCCTACGAGACTTGTGTTATCAGGAGAACACCCACAATAAAAATTACATACCACACAAAACACTCAAATCTCACACATACATACTCTAACACTCACAAATATTAAACACTTTATATATATTATTAACATTTACTATAAATAGCTTTGACTAAACTTATTGATATAAACATTATTTGTTTTCTTAAACCAAATTGTTTTCAATTAGGAACATGCTGTACCTAGCAATAGGAGGTGGGCGCTGGTGACTGCGCCGCAGTTTTATAACTATTTGCAGTTACTATCGTTTTCTTTATTTATGTACTTACTTTTATTAAGTTCCAATAAATTATTTTTCATTTAGTATTTTTGATTTCAGAAGTTAGAACTGTTTTTGTGTCGTAATTTCGATAATTTCCCGAGGTTTACGTTTATGATTTTGTAGTGAAAGCGTTGGATATCTTAGTGAAAATTGCAGCATAAAGGGATAGATAGAAAGATAACACTTTATTGTATTAAGCTTTTAAAAAGGAACCAAAAATTTTTCAACCAGCATCATTTTCCGTTTGGTACATAATTCCTGAAACACTGTGAATTATGTTAACACAGTATCTATATGAACAATTTTAAAAATAATAATGCTTATGAACAACTGCTCCTTGTCCGATTATTGGCTGTAGACCAATTCCTGCAGTAGGTTTAAATGTTTCACGATCCGGACTTTATAGCCACAACGGTGGTAAATTGCCAATTCACTGCAGTCCTTTATATTGTTAGCTCCAAAGTTCGATTTTGCTTGATTGAATAAGCTCGTAAATTGTGAAAATAAACGATAACAAACTATTACAAGCTAGCACTTATTACATCGAACCTAGATGCCAATTTATAGCTTTGAAGAATTAAGTAGAGGTGGGAGGTAATCTCAGTCGTTGCAAGTTCCCAAGTAATCCTTCATCTGGCCTCGGGCGGTACAGTACGTCATGAAACTTGGTCCACAGCTAACTTTTCATTCAAAGGCTTTGTGGTATCTGTGATGAATTATAATTAAACTTCAATGTAATTAGAGGCTTTTCTGCTACCCTTATGGATGTGTGGGGGTAAGGGAAGATGCGGGGTAATGGCAGATTGTGGAAAGCCTTTCTATTGATAAGGTTAGTTATGCGTTAAAAATACCAATTGATTTGGGTTACAAATATACCCTTTATAAATTAAAATACCATTCCTGGCGTTTCTGGAATTTTGTGTAGTATTAGTAGTGATAGTTTTGGATCATGTATACCAAACATTTTGGTAGCAAGTTAAGGCCAAAAGCCAAGTCCACATTATAACATAACTAGTTCGCTAGCAACACTCAGACAAATAAATAGTTCCATTTTTATCTAAATATTTACCAGGCCTGTAGGCAATTTTTTTTAATAAAATATTTCGTCCCATAAGAACGTGGTTGGTCGGCGTGTGACGGGAATAGTTATGCGACCCTGAGGCATATCTGCCTCACGAAGGGATAATAATTGCAGAGTGCTAATATACATACGAACCGTAAGCAAAACAATCAATAACTATATCTAAAGAAATCACACCCACATTAATCTTCAGAACATTGTAGACCATGTGGGCATTGGTACATAAGATCACTTCATTAAGCACAGCACGTGACTTGAAGTAAAAAAAGACACAAAGCAATGTAAAAAGGTAAATCACCTAACATAAACTAAAACAACTCTATCTTTCACAAAAGAACTAATCCTCTGTTTCATAATCGCTCGCTAACTTAGAAAGTCGCTAAATCTAGCCCTGTCCTTTTCTAACACTAAACAAAGGATAGAGGCTGGCAACTTTTAGCACGCTGCTAAAGTTAGCGAGTGATTATGAAACAGAGGGTAAGACTCTGGCTACTTAATAATGTATTTTATGATGTGAAATAATTTCTTGGTAATTAATTAACATTTTTATTTTGTAATTGTTTTTTTTTCTGCATGCCATTTGTATTGAATTGGTAATTCATTTTTTTAATATGGACATGTAAACCTTAAATTAAATTAGTTATGTAAGTAAATTTGCATCCCAGATATTGGGGAATGTGAGCTCCATCAAATATTATAAATAAATTTGTACTACCGCACTCAGACAAATATATGAATTATTATTATTTTTTCAGCTCTTTATCGGACGGACTTTTACAAAAAGAGTTCTACAAAAGTTAAGTAAGCTATCATATTATGCGCGCTCTATATAGTACGAGCACCTCTGTACTTCCACTATTTATATTTTTCTTTCACTTTGTCCTCTCGCAAAAATGAAAATTTATTGTCTGTGTAACCAGAATGTCTCGGCTGACCACTAATGAAATGTTATATAGCTTTGTTTCTGAAGCCAAGCGACGCTTAGAGGGCCGCAGTGATATATTTTTTGCGGTACAACAAATACGGTGCGGGTCACCGTAGGAATACGAAAAATACTTTATCGTTTCCGTTCCGTTGAATTGTTTATTTTACATATTTAACTCAGGGCTTACTTAGTCAGAAAAATGTGAAAGACTATTTGAGATGTGTTTGTAGAAGAAAATCACTTCTTACGAGTGATAAAAATTCGAAATTACTGTTTTATTTTCTAACTCTTGAAGGCGGTTGACAAAATCAAGCATAGTTATTCACGTGAGAATAGCCCATTTTTACTCACTCATTATCGCACCCAATATTTATGGGTTCTGGTAATTCGTCACTCTAAACTTCGTTGAGTTTTCACATCGTTCATGAGCCTGCGAGGGGCACGGAACCGATCCGAAAACTCATTACTCCCTAAAGTTGTTGAAATCATTAAAATTTATATACGTTTTACAACTTCACCTAATGAAAATGCCCCGGGAACTTTAGCGCAGATATAAAATGGCAAAAATTTCCAACTTTCCGTCCGAAACACTTATTGGTAAATTAGGTGTTTGTGTAAATGGAAACTTTTATTCACCTGGAAAAAACTTGTTTTAAAATACGTTTTAGCTGAAACGGTTCTTGTTTTTCTTTTCTTTAAAGTGTGGTGTTGACACAAAAAATCGTCCGAGAACGCTGGGCTTTGTTGAAGTTAATCAATTTTGGATACTAAACCACGAATAACACCCAAACAAAGTCTAACTTGATTCGAGACTTATTCATAAAAAATAAGAGTGACTTATTTCTTAGTTATTAAGGTATCACTGCGTACCAATATTTACTAGCACCAAAAAAGCCTTAAAAGATCATTATATATAGATAGATAATAGACATAGACTAAGATTAAAAAACTTTACAAAGAGGCTTAAAACTAGGTTGTGGTTATAAAATGGGCGGCCTTATCGCTAAGAGCGATCTCTTCCAGACAAACTTTGGATGGACTTGATCTAAAGTATGTGAGGAGAGGTGGTATAACTGCAATATAAATTTACAGTACAATAAAATACATTATAATAATTATATTACCCAAAAAGTTTTCTTCTGTAGTAAGAATTCATTTCCTTCAGCGAGATTGAAAAACATTATAGCACTACGCCCATTATACCTCGCAGCAAAAAGCCCTGTGTGTTCCACTTACAGACATGATAGTACAGATTTTATTATGTTAGTAACTGGAATGGCTGGAGATAGCTTTGCTAGACTTTGTAAGTGCTCTGAACCTGGTGCTATTTCGATTTTATGATGACGTCTGAATGAACAATAAAAATCATTAAAAATAGAAACGTTTTAAAACATTAGATAATTAGATGAACTATATATTACATCACTACATGTTTGCCCTCATTGTTTATTATCGGAATTGTCACTTAAAATTCGGCGTCTAAAATACATCCAATCATGTATTTCTATACGTTGCCATAAAATAAGGTAGATAAACTGGAGTGTCTAGGTAGGTTGTGTCTCAAGATACCGAATCCTTATTTACGCGGAAAATGGGCCTCGTAGTCTGCATTGTCTGTTTGCTTGACAATGTAATTACAGTAAATTGTAATTGTAAATAATTTACTGTACAGTAAATTGTAATTATACTGTTATTTATAGGTTTTTTTTCATATTGCCTTGGTTGGGTTGATAAAAAAAATGCTGTGATTCTAATATGATAAAATTATGTAACTACCACAAAATACCTTTCAAGTGCTATGTTCTTAACTAATATCGCCTCAGGCAAGCAGTGAACTACGAAACTTGAACATGAGCTATCGCGCCACGTGTTAAAGTTCAAAGTTCCAATACTTTGCTGATCCTCTCCTTAATCCCGCCCAACTCTATTCCGTTAATCTCTGCTTCTGGAGAGTTGCGGGACTTGTTTGGGCTGATATTAGACGCAGAACTGTATTCACAATAGCTGGACCAATATCTATACATTCAATTTATCTTAGTTCATTTTATTTTAATTGTAACTTCAATCTGTCTATAATAAACAAGAATTTTGGATTTGTTTTAAAAAATACTAGTCATTGATTCATTTGTCTATTATAGTACCTTCTAGTGAATTCTGGCAATAGAAGCTAGCTAAGAACCATCATTCAAGTCGTACAGATCGATTGTATAAAACCGCATTTCAATGTGATAAGCAGTTTCGAAGATAAATGGTAACATACAAACAAACAAACGCATGGCAAATTTATGGCAAACGCAAATACGGGCTCTTCACGTCTCGGTTCATAATACGTGCAATACGTGATGAAATATTAAAAAAATACTTACTTTCTGAGTGAAAATTGCTATATTAAAAAAACTATACCCAAGGGTTCTAATATAGAAAAAAATAATCTAACAGGAACAAGGATCAGTCATCGCGCACCAAAATGGAATTGCTCATAAAGTGAGTTGGTTAACTTCTTTCAGCTGTGCGCTAAGGGAACGGTAGGTAATCCTTGTAAGATTTCCTCTTTTGATGGCTCCGTTAATTATTAGGTGAGATTTAATACGGAAGACTTTGATAATTAAACTCTAGTCTTTATCTTAACGATAGGTACAGATTTATAGGACTGTCACAAAAAATTCAAAAACAACTGAATTTAATTATTTATATTGTGAAACGAGCGATCAGTCAGCCTTATTGAGACTCGGAATGAGTTGAAAATTAGTCGGTGCTACCTGGACTTCTATATAACGCCGAATGCTCAGAAACACTCAAGTATTATATTCTATTTTTCGTTGAAAAACACTCAAAACTATTTATAATTTGTTATTGTTGATTAGAGTCAAAATTCAACATGTCTCTTCATGTTGAACATGTGTTCTTTGTCTTGATCTCTAAATCGGAATTTTGATGACCTCAGTAGCGGCGTGGTGGGCAGCAGCCGATACAAGAGGTGCGGATTCGACTCCCACTACTGGAAAAATGTTTGCATGTTCAGCAGATATTTGTTCCTTTTCTGGTACCTGTATTATGGTACCATGGTACTCGTAGTTACTAATACCCACGAAACAGGGCATCCTCTAGGGTCAGTACTATGTATGTGACTATTGGGTGTAAAAAACTATACAATCATAAGTTAACATGATTTGTCAACAGATTAGTTTGTTAAACCTTGAACCACGATGTTTAATTAGGGTTTCAGAAACCAGCCATATGTATATGTGTAGGTTTGAACCCACGGCCTTCGGACCGGAAGTTGGGGTTAGGCCAACATAGCTCAATGCACATACAAACTTAATAGTCGAGCCATCTAAAGAAAATCGCTAACTATTTATAGATAACTAACATATATTACTACCGAAGAATTGTTTTTATTACCAAATAAGTGTTTTGCCCATCCTCACTTATGGCACATGTATACGATTGGAGTGGCTCAAAGAACCATGGAGCGAGCCATGCTAGGAATCTTTCTTGTGGCCCGTATACCAAACATTTTGATTAGACGTCTCGCTAAAGTGGAGGATGTAGGTATAAGGATTGCGAGGCTCAAGTGGAGGTGGGCAGGGCATTTTGCAAGACCGCATCACAGATGGACTAAAAGCACTCACGGAATAGTGGCCGAGTGATATGCGGCGGTCTCGAGGCAGACCGCCTGCCTGATGGTCGGATGATATTGTGAGGGCACACAAAAGTAGAGAATGGAGGTATACGGATTGCGAAGCTCAAGTGGAGGTGGGCAGGGCGCTTTTCAAGACCGCATCACAGATGGACCAAAGCACTCACGGAATAGTGGCCGAGTGATATGCGGCGGTCTCGAGGCAGACCGCCTGCCTGATGGTCGGATGATATTGTGAGGGCACACAAAAGTAGAGGATATAGGTATACGGATTGCGAGGCTCAAGTGGAGGTGGGCAGGGCATTTTGCAGGACCGCATCACAGATGGACCAAAGCACTCACGGAATAGTGGCCGAGTGATATGCGGCGGTCTCGAGGCAGACCGCCTGCCTGATGGTCGGATGATATTGTGAGGGCACACAAAAGTAGAGGATATAGGTATACGGATTGCGAGGCTCAAGTGGAGGTGGGCAGGGCATTTTGCAGGACCGCATCACAGATGGACCAAAGCACTCACGGAATAGTGGCCGAGTGATATGCGGCGGTCTCGAGGCAGACCGCCTGCCTGATGGTCGGATGATATTGTGAGGGCACACAAAAGTAGAGGATATAGGTATACGGATTGCGAGGCTCAAGTGGAGGTGGGCAGGGCATTTTGCAGGACCGCATCACAGATGGACCAAAGCACTCACGGAATAGTGGCCGAGTGATATGCGGAGGTCTCGAGGCAGACCGCCTGCCTGATGGTCGGATGATATTGTGAGGGCAGTAAGTGAGAAGTGGATCTGGCTGGCACAAAAACGCCAGGATTGGTGTAAAAGAGAAGAGGCCTTTACTCAGCAGTGGGTTTTACCGACTGATAGATAGAATATAGATTGGCTAAAATCATTATTAATGACAAAGTTGTTATGTTGTTGGTCCTTTTATCTGTCAATATGAATATAAAAAGTCAGATGTCAGGAGGTTAGTCACCAACAAGATAGCAAATATCTGTGAAAATAAATGAACAAGTTATGACTGATTGATTCAGACTTTGACGCAGAGTTTAAACCTCGGAAGGAACCCATCCCTTTCGTTATACTACTTCGCGCAATGAAAATAATTTTCTAAACATTCTACCGATAAAGTTTATATGGAAAAAATCAACGCGGACAAAGCCATGGGGTATATAATGAGTTTAAGATAAGGTAAGGTAATTAGTGAATTATCATTCATTTATTGATAATTGGGAAAACCGGGTAAACATCCAAGCTGCAAACAGAAAAGGACTAAAATTGATTATTTGTGGGAATTTCCATCTAAGGGAGAATAAATAGTAGCAACTGTCTGGTGGTAGCATTATGTGATTTATTCTGAACAGTGGTAATTGTGTCCGGATTGTATTTTCTTCGATAACAATGTTTAATTTCTCATTATTTTTATTTTTTTATATATCCCTTATTGAAGGTGAGTTAATGCAATAACAGTATTAATATATACTACTTTTGACTTCCACAGAAATACAAGTACGATAAATAAATTAAGTGAATTTTAAATGTTGTGAATGTTTGCCGATTATTCACGCCTAGAAGAATCTTGCAACGAACTGCTTGTTTTTTTATTATTCTTTATTGTGATCTAAGAAAATATAAAAAGTATAAAAAGTAAACCTATAAAAAGTAAGGACACAATAAAAGTAAATATAAGTTAGAGCGATAATGTTTCGTTAATCATTTAAAATTTTAATTTATAAAACTTCCTGGAGTTTAATATACGATAACACATTGGAGTATCATAATCGCCGACATTTATTATTCCTTCTCCTACCTAACATAAAAATAATATCATGCCATTTCCAGGTATTAGAAGTGATGCTTCTCGCTGTGGGGATAGGAGTTCCGGTGAGTTTGCTCTTATAAAAGTTCCTAGATAAAGCTGTTTGGTCTTAATACAATTATGTGTGAGCCGTACCCTGACTTCCTATCCGGAGGATTAAAACACGGCTATCCAACAATAGATTTTTCTTCTTGAAAAATATAGAGATATAAAGAAAATCATCGTGAGGAAACCGGAATACCATAGAACCAAATATTTTAAGGCATGTGCAATAAGTTAGTCATCCAAAAATCGGTCACCTAAGATGCTAACTACTGGAAAAATGCGGACCTGTGCCTGTAACAACCCCATACTTAATATCCTTAAAGATCTACGCACTGATTGTCTATCTGAGAACGTCGATTATGGGAAATACAGTCGTGACCTAGTGTTTTATATGAATAAACTATTCTTGGATAGGATACGAGTACGCTGACAGGACTGGACACTGCTACAAGTTCCACCCGCATGCTGAAACCTGGACAACCGCGAACTGGGTCTGCGCGGGAGAGGGCGGACGCCTGGCCGTCATCAACAGTCACGTCGAAGCGAGGGTCCTTGTAGACCTATTTCGGTTATATCCTCGTTCAGGGATTTACGGCACCATCTTGGAGGAGAGCAAGGACTACGTGGAACTTGGATTCTATTTGGAATCAGCAGCTCTTGGCTGGAGGACTGTTGATGGTGAGTTTTTATCACTTGAGAGCTTGTTTGACGTTACTATTACTATATTAACTTATTATTGTTGACTAAAAGGTTAAAAATTATTTTGAAATGTTGTTAAAAAACACTTGTAATTTACATTACTTGAGGAACATACTTACTTGGGGCTAGATGGATTATTATTTCTATTCAATTTTATTGTGAACAATAAAAAAAACGTCTTTCATTCTAGGTCAGACCCTCGAACAAGCTGGATATTCTAAGTGGGCGCCATATCCTTCTGCAGGCGACGGCAACGATTCCTACGGATACATGGATAGACAAGGCATGCTCTATACAGGCGTAAATTATGTCAAAAATCCGTTCATCTGCGAAAAGTTACCTGAAGAAAAATGCTGGTAAACTTATAAACAACGTTTCCACGACATGTCGATGACAATCGCCGCGTCATAATGGCCCTCACAATTCAACTAGAGTCGACATAGACCTATACATGATTGATTTTTTCAAGCCTTTCTACCCTTCCTTTGCTTGTATTGAAAGAGAACAATTAGAAAGAGATTTCATAAAAAAATCAGATAGAAACTACGTCCTCATGAAGCCATGGTGAGAACTGATAAAATTAAAGATTACTGTGGGTGGGTATCTATTGATAAAAACTCTTCACGCTATGAACTGAAATCTGTGGAACCCTATCACTCTACGGGGTTTAACACGCCCTTGAGTAGTTTTTATGTTACTACTATTTTTAATTCCACTGCTCGTTATAAAATGGATGAAACGTTGGGCGGAATTGTGATTCAATTTAGGGTTTGTGCCTTGTTTTTAATTGTATTTTTAAAGTTATCCTTACAATGTTGGAATTGTACATAATTTTGTTAATTTTGTTTTCTATATCCAATATTGAAGGTAAGTTGTTAAGGCTCAATTTATATCATATATAATAATAATAAATAAATATGTATGTTGCATTAAAAATAGCATCATTCACGAATTGAAAAAAAGGGTTTACATAAGGATGTATACAAGTCTTGAATGTCAAGTCTTGAGTCTATGTATGAACATAACTAAAATACCGATATATGCAAGCTGATTTGAAACAGAATAAATAACTTAAGTTTTTCATGTACATATTATATGTAAAAATATACATATTAGAGTTCAGCCATAAAATAACGCTGCAAACTACATTAATAAAATAATATGATGTAATAATTAATTCTATAATTAGATCTGTTACTAAAAACCATTAAAATAACTTAATATAACTTAATATAATAACGATAACAGTCGTTATATCTCCTTTACATTGGGAATACCAAGTAAACATGTGTAATGTAGAATTTTTAGGGTTCTGTAGTCATCCTCCCAGTTCATTACACGGTCAGGTCGTCCCAGTTTCTTGCAGTTATGAACTGAAACGCATGAAAATTAAATGGTATATTTGCGAACAATATGGTTAAAAAGATCTTAAAGTAAGTAGATAAAGTTTCACATATTTCATGCAAATGTTTAGATAAGTTAAACATAAACTCAAGCCGGGGAGATGGGCCTCGTTAGCATTGGTCTGCAACCCATCTAGGAGAAGGAATACTCCGAAATCAAACCCGAGGAGATGGGCCTCGTTAGCAATGGGCTGCCACCCGTCTAGGAGAAGGAAAACACCTAATTCAAACCAACTTTCAGGGAGCATACCCGGAAAAAAAGCTCCAATCCAAGGTGTCAGCCGACCCGTGCCGAGGGATTCGTAGCCAGAGGGAAGTTTGGTTGTGAACGGAGGGTGTCTGTGTTGGCGGTCACAGGACACAACGTTGATCCGCCTTACCCCCGTAAAGGGCTCTGCGGGGGTGGACCTTTATATACCTACTACTCGTGGGAACGCAATGGATATTTTAGCAAATTTTAAGCATCCGCATGGCGGCGACGCGGTCCGCCCGTCACGTCTCGTTTCCCGCGGCGGCGAAAAGCGGCATACGGAGAGCCGTTTTGCTACGTTGAATGTTGGAGGAGGAATGGAAGGAAAAATAGATGAAGTGTGCCAGATGATGGATGATAGACGGATTGATGTTCTTTGTGTGAATGAAACAAAGCGGAAAGGTTGTGACACCACCAATCACGGACCCTACACAGCATACTGGTCTGGAGTATCTGATAATGACAGAGCTTGCCAGGGAGTAGGTGTTATACTTTCCGCGCGAATGACTGAGTGTGTGAACGAGTTTGAATGCGTGAGAGCGCGATTGCTATGGATTAGAATTAAAGTTGGATTAACGCGTATCTTTGTTGTAGGGGTATATGCTCCTGTTGACTTGGGTTCGAGAACATCGAAGAAAGAGAAGAAAGAAAGAGAGGGGTTTAGGGAGGATTTGAGGGATGTTTTGACAAGTTGCAAAGATAATGAAAAGTTAATAATGCTAGGTGATTTTAATGGTTGGGTGGGTGTGAAGCGTGATGGATTTGAGAGAGTTCTGGGAATGTATGGTGATGAACGAGTGAATGAGAATGGTAAACATTTGCTAGATATATGCTTGGAATGGAAACTTTGTGTGACAAACACCATGTTTGAACACAAAAGGATCCATATGTATACTCGAGAAGCGAAGAATGTCAGAAGAAGTATGATTGACTTCGTGATAGTAGATGAAAGAGTGAGAAAGAATGTTCTAGACACAAGGGTATATCGTGGTGTCGGCATACATACCGACCATTTCCTGGTAATATGCCGAATAAATGGTCTGTTCAAAGGATGGCGATATAGAGTCAATGAGCCCAAAAGTGTTTTAGAAAGAATTAAAGTAGAAAATTTGCAAGAGGAAGAAGTGAAAGAGACGTATAAAAGTAAATTGGGTGAAAGGTTTGATGAACTCGATAACATTTGCGAGATTGACGATTTATGGAAATTGTTTAAAAAGGAAGTGGTGAGTATTGCAAGTAATGTATGTGGTGTGAGTAAAAGACAACAAGGAAAAAAGGTTAAGAATGTGTGGTGGTATAAAGATGTGCAGAGGTTAGTATGTGAGAAAAAGAAAGCGTTGTGTGATTGGTTAGCAGTCAGAGCTAGTGAAAGAATGCAGCGAGCATGCAATGAGGATGTTGAGGAAGCTAAGAATGAATATAGGAGAGTCAAAGGGTTAGTAAAAGAAATAGTTAAAAGAAAGAAAGCTGAGCAGAAAGATGAGTTCGATAAAAGGTTATCTGAGGATTTTCGGACAAACGTAAAGTTTTTTTGGAAAACCGTCCGTTCAGTCAGAGGCAAACCTCAAAGTTCAGAGCTGAACTCAATCAGAGACCAAAACGGAATTATAGTGATTGGAGAAGAGTGCATTTTAAAAAGATGGAAAGAGTATTTTGAAAGTTTGTTTGAAAGAGAGGAGGTACAGCCACCTACCTTAGTTTTGAGTGAAAATGTAGTCGACGATGAAAGTAATATTAGCATGGAAGAAATTGTGAAAGCGTTGAGAAGTATGAAATCAGGAAAGTCTGCAGGGTATGACAGGATAACAGTTGAGATGCTGAAGGCTGGACATGGCATCATAGCAAGCCAACTGTATCGCCTGTTTAATTTGTGCTGGAGTAACGGCCAAGTCCCGAGTGATTGGTGCAAGGCGCATCAAGAGTGCAAAAGCTATAGAGGCCTACTCAGCGTCGTCGGTAAACTGTATGCAAAAGTGTTGATTGAAAGAGTTGTGAAAGAAACCGATGAGAAAATATGGGATGCACAAGCGGGTTTTAGAAAGGGTATGGGATGTACGGATCAGGTCTTCTCCTTGCGATGTATAGCCGAAAAGTTTTTGGCCAAAAGTCAAAAAGTCTATTGCGCATTCGTGGACTTGGAGAAGGCCTATGATAAAGTGAGAAGGAATGAACTGTGGTCGGTACTGTCTATGTATGGAGTAAACAGCAACCTTATTCGAGCTCTGAATCTCTCTACCAGGATTCCAGTGCTTGCGTGAGGATACACGGGTCATATACTGAATGGTTTAACATCGAAAAGGGTGTTAGACAGGGATGTGTAGCGTCACCGTGGCTGTTTAACTTATTCATGGACAGTTGTTTACAAGAGTTGAAAGTTCGTGAGTGTGGTTTAAGAATGAATGAGTTACTTGTCAAATGTCTTCTCTACGCTGATGATCAGGTAATACTTGCGTCGTCGGCGTATGAGTTGCAGGAGATGGTAACGATAATGCATGAATCTTTTGAGAGGAAAGGAATGAAAGTAAATGTGAGCAAGACGAAAGTTATGGTTTTTGAAAAGAATGATTGTATGACCGCATGTAATATTTTGATTGGTGGAGAAAGAGTGGAGCAAGTGAAAGAGTTTGTGTATTTGGGGACTATGTTTACGAGTGATGGAAAACATGAAGATGATATTGAAACTAGAGTTAAATTGGGTAATCAAGTGAATGGGGCACTACATTCCTTTATAAGCAGTCGCAATGTGTCCAAGAAGGCACGACTGGCTGTACATAGAGGAGTGGTAGTGCCGACACTTATGTACGGCAGTGAAAGTTGGGTATGGCAGAAAAAACACGAAAGTAGAATAAATGCCGTTGAAATGAGAGCTTTGAGAAGTATGAGTGGTTTGACTTTGAGAGATAGAGTGAAGAACAGTGTGATAAGGGAGCGTTGTGGAGTGAAAGAAGATGTAGTGACAAGAATAGAGAAAAGTATGCTAAGGTGGTTTGGGCATGTAGAAAGGATGGACGAAAGGAGATTGACAAAACATGTATATAAGGGAAGAGTGAATGGCATAGTTGGAAAGGGTAGACCCCGGCGAACGTATTCTGACCAGATTGGATATGTTCTGGAAAAAGGTCAGGTCAAGAGTACCCTAAACCGGCGAGCATGTATGAAGAATGTCATGAGAGTGAATGAAGCAAAAGAGGTATGTCAGGATCGTAGCAAATGGAAATCCGTAGTCTCTGCCTACCCCTCCGGGAAACAGGCGTGAGTTTATGTATGTATGTATGTAAACTCAATTAATTTTAAAATTATTTTTTTATTACATAGTCTCATCAATGTAATATATAATATTGATATCATGTCATATTATCAAATTATATTATTAGGTATTATTAAGAAACTCGTTTACACTGAAAAAATCTGAAAATCAGCAATTTTTTTTTTTGTAAATAATCTTATAAATAAATATTTAATGTCCCTTTAATTAAATATTGTATAAAGATATTTTATACATGGACCTCAAAATAAAAATACTTAATCTTAATTTTTTTTTCATAACAGGTTATGAAATTTCCTGTGGGTTATTGTTAAAAGGGTTACAATAATAAGACATTAATTACACATTTTTTTTTCAGTCGTATTTTTTACGCGGTACTACAATTTTATTCTACTTGATTTCTAAATTGTTTGATCTATAAAATTGAAATCTTTTACGTGTATAGACGATAGTGAGAACTCCTTTAAAAATATTATGAATATACTGTGATAAACATTTTTATGTTTATCACAGTATATTCATAATATTTTTAATTAAGAAGGCAAAACTATAGAACCCTCCAGCTGTACGGGATCGAACACGCATTTGGGTGGTATTTATAGGTGTGACATTTTTATCTCACGTATGTTTAAATAAATAGATGGCGTGCGAGAATACAGTTTTAAATATAATTTGCTTCTCGTTCTGAGTTCAAGAATTTTAATATTATCCCTAACAATGTTCGAATTGTTTAATATTTGTATAATTTTGTTCTCTACAGTATCGAATATTGTAGGTAAGTTCTTAAAATTTAAATAGTAGTCAAAACAAATCATTTTTAATTTACTTACGGGTTGAAGAAAATAATGAGTTATAAGCATTAAACGTAAAAAAGCAGACTTCAAGCAACGGGAAATTGATAAAAAGAACAATGTGTAAGATTCTTTCACCCGTTGGAGTGAGGTTTTTTCATCATATTTATATGGGACCTATTATGGGGTATTTTTATTTATAAGGTATTAGTAAGCAGGTAGGGGACCCATTAAAAAAACATTAAAATCGGTTCACAATTGGTGATATCGCGTATCACGTACATGTATCAATAACATCACCAAGTTAATTTTAGAGAAGGTTCTCTAAAATTAATAAACAAAATATACACATAAAAAAAACATACATAGATACATACGAATTGAGAAACTCCTCCTTTTTGATTTCGGTTTAAAATAATTAAATCGCGGTATTCGCAATACGTTTGCAGTCCCAAGTTTACAGTTTCTATCTTGCAACTTTATCATCAGAACTTCACGTGCTTCGTTATTTTGCTCATTCGGGATGACACTCTCGAATAGAAATCAAGAATAATCGCCCACAAAAAATGTTTCAGCTAGTCGTAATTCTATAAGATGATAATGACTTTTAAGTTTTTCAGGAAAAATTGCTATCAGGAATGAAACTTTTATGGGACCTCTCGGGATCATTCTCTATACAACAACAAAAGACTCGGTAACTATTGACGAATATATCTAGTTACAAAAATATACGGTAAAAAATAGACGAATTAAGATACTCCTCCTATTTTTGAAGTGGGTTAAAATTGGAATAATGTTGATTTCTGAGGGGGATAGCAATACAACTTCAACATTTCGTCACAGTAAGATCAACATATATTTATTAAAATCGACTTTTATATTAATATTAGAGAAGGTTGTCACTGTGATGTTATTCATAGCTGCATGTGATAGATATCGTCATCGTCTTCAGACTTTCCTTGAGGAGTGTCATGACGAAAGTTTCCAGAACGGAATTAACCTTGAAGTTTTCATCGGTCCATGAGGGTCCCTATTGTATAATCTTACTTTTGGTCGCCATTCGAGAATCTTTCTTCCCCAGTGGTTGTCGGTTCCTCGAGCTGAATGATTTATTTGACAGATTTCCGAGTTTGACTTTTTCAAATTCGTTCAATGAGTCATAGGTTTTTAAACGGTTAAAACAAAAAAATACGATAACCCTACGACACGCGCGTTGCGATAAAAGGAGTAAGTACTTACTCAATGAAGTAAGAGAACGCAGTTCGCCGTGTCTTAAGTTGCTTGCAACGTAATCTGTGGTCCACGGCCCTCAACATTTTATTGTTGAAATGGAATTACATTAATAAAAAATCTTACCTATCGGGTCTAGTGCTGGATTAAAGTCTCCACAATTCCTCCCATCTGCCAACATGGATTCAAAAACAGTTATGAATTGAAAAATATTTAAAAAAAAATCCCAGTGACATATTCAAGATTACCTACAAGTTTATTTACAAAAACATGGCTGATTGACAGAACTTTTACAGTGTAAACGAGTTTTTTATCGGTACCTAATAATCTTATTTCAAAATATGACATGTATATGCATTATAGTTCAAATTGATAAGATTGAGATTGTAATTGTATTTTCATGACCTCTGTGGCTCAGTTTGCCCGCCTAAGACGCAGAAGGTTACGGATTAAATTCCGAATCAATTCCGTTCATATGTTCATAATTTCGTATATTGTGGTTAAACATTTGCATGGTAATATGTTAGGCGAAATTATGTGAAACTATAACTACATACATACAATAAGATCTTTGTAACCATATTTCTTGCTAATAAACTATTTCATTTCGTAGACAAAGAGACTGGCAAAACTGGTTTCAGTACAATGTACATTTTACTGCGATTGCGATATGATATGTGTTTACACGTTAAAAGTGAATGAGAAATCAGGTTATGGCTCACGTAGACAGAGACAGAGACTGACTAAATCGATACATTACATATAGAATCATGTCATTTAACAGTTACAGGCAATGATTCTCCTAGCTGTGGCGATAGGAGCCTAGGTGAGTTTGCAAGAAAATGCTTAGCAATATTCTATAAAAAAAAAAAAAATTACGTAAGTTACCCAATATTGTTCAGTTTGCATTATCAACATACTAAGGTATATATTGTGAGCAGGGTATGAGTATGCCTATCAAACTGGACACTGCTACAAGTTCCACCAGCATGCTGAATGCTGGACAACGGCGAATTGGGTCTGCGCGGGGGAGGGCGGTCGCCTGGCCGTCATCAACAGTGACGTCGAAGCAAGGGTCCTCATGGAACTCTTTGAGCGGTATCCTCGTTCAGTAATCTATGGGACTAGCACGGAAGATAACAAGGACTACGTGGAACTCGGCTTCTATTGGGAATCAGCAGCCTCTAGTTGGAGAACTGTGGATGGTGAGTTTTTCGTGTTTATGAAATTTCGTCAGGTAGAATTTAGTACTTTGTTGATAAATATAATGTGGTTTATAAAAGTTAAGCACTTTTTTTTAAATCGTTATTACAAAAAAGTATTTATCGCGTCCTTCAACCTGAGCGGTTCAATAGAAACAGGTTTTAAGAATAATAATAATACTGGACATTTGTCACACAGCATTATCTAGCCACAAACTAAGCAGAGCTTATATTATATACTAAATGACTGATATACATATTATACATAGAAAACATCCAGACCCGAGACAAATATTTGGAGATCATATATTTGTCCCGCGGCGGGAATCAAACCCGCAACCTTCTGCGTCTCAGGCTGGCCTTGACCCACTGCGCCACAGAGACGACGGAATTAGTTTACAAAAAAAAAACAAACAAACAAACACGCTCACGACTGTCTTCCCCATGGTGGACATCCTCAGATACATACTCAGTGAGTAGATCTTTAAGGATACTAAGTTGCAAGCCCATCGCCGCTTATTGGAACACTAACTGTTGGCATATGCCGTTGAATTTTTGATTCTAGGGCATGCCGGTTTCCTCACGATGTTTTCCTTCACTGTTTTGAGCACGTGATAATGCGCACATAAATTTTTCGAGTGGAAAAATCCATTGGTGCACGACCGGGTTCGAACCCACGACCTCCGGATCAGAAGTCTGGGTATCGCCCACTAGGCCAACACGGCACGGAATTAGTTGAATGTTAATAATAAAATCTATTGGCACTTTTTACAGATTTTAAAAGAACTGATTTATAAGTGTTTTCGCTCTACCATTAACAAAACCCTTTTATTGTAAAATACAATGTATCAATGTATGAAAATTAAAATATAAGCTTACGTTCATTAAATCTTAAAAAAAAAAATTTACGAGCTGTTAACTATTGCGTCTCATTCCAGGTCAGACCCTCGAGCAAACTGGATATTATGCTACGTGGTGGCCGGGTGAATCATCAACCATGAGCCAACATCCCTACGGGTTCATGCATAGAACTGGCATGCTCCGCCAAGGCGTTAACTATATAAAAAATCCTTTCATATGCGAGAAAGCACCTCAGCCACTTGTCTGGTAGACTGGAAAAGACTTTAGCTCATTTTTTTATAAATGTTCGTATGTTTTAAAAGGTATGATTTAAGAATGGACAGACGTCGGGTGGTCTTCGAAATCTTACACCACATGCGGAAAGCGAAAGTGTAAAACAAGAAGGCTCATAAGTAATTCAGAATGATATAAATGTAAAATGTACAATTTTTAAGATATTTATTTCATATAAGTTATTCAAAAAATGAAGCTAAGCGTTAAAAATCCAATTCAATTCTTGCTGGTTGTGCGTTTTTCGTGTAACTTGCTTTTTATTTTATACGATTATCCTAATAAATGTTAATTGATGTTTAATAATGAGGACTAAAACTAACTTCTATTAATTCTAAATCCCTATTAATCCTAAACGAACTCAGCCACGTAATACAATTCCCATGTATTGATGTATTTCTCGTTTAAGTGTTCGTTCTGAGTGTTTGTGTACAATTATTCTACCTGTGTCAAAATGTCACTGAGGTCAACACTGGTCTCAGTTGAAAAGCAGCGCTGCGGCATGCCAACATGTAGTACCATAGGCTGATCATTCAACACCACTGTGGAGCCTTCTTTATTTTATTTTCTTTTTATATTTTAGATTTCAGTAATATGTTTTAGTTCTTAAGTAAACATAATTTGTATGTTGTGGATGAATAAATGAATATATATATATAGCGATATCTTTGAGAAAATGACATTCAATCTTTTTGGTTTTAAAAATAAATAACCAAGTGGGTAGTTGTTCATTGAATGGGAATCGGGGATTCGGTGACGAGATGTGAGCGAGACGCGTTGGTTATTTCGAAATTTGAGAATAATTGTTTTAGATGTGAAGAAAAGCAATCCCAATAGTACACGTATCCTTGTAAAATAAACCCTGTGTTACTTGACGAATGAGGTATCAATGTGTTCGTGAGAAATTACCCGTGAGGCAAAAACAGGTACAAGGTACTATGAAGAAGTTATTAGAATATACCTCTGATGTCATGACCCAACTAAGTTAAGAGAATCTTAGAATCTTTATAAAGGAGGAATCTACAATAAGGGGCCGATGATCCAGAATTTCCCTAAGCATTCCAAATAACAAGGCGTTACTTATCTATCTACGTGCCTACGACCACGAACAATGTTATTAGATAAACTAGAGTGGGGTTGATGGAGCACCGCTTTTGTATGTGTGAGTATGTATGGACTTCATGCATGAAGTCAGTCTGTCAAATTCTACATACGACCATCACAACGTCGCTGATTATAATGAATGATCAAAATAGTATTAATAGTGCTAAGTAAAGAATAAGATAACAATTTATTAAAATAAAAATAGTTTGGGAAGTCTGAGGTTTTGCGTTATATCATTAAGTCCCTGTATATAATTAAGTTAACATTTTTCTCCTGTGCTTGATTAAAAGAAACGATTTTGGTATAAAATATGTTGATATTATATTATAATGAAAAAACAGGTAAGACAAGTGATACCAATAGTGATATTATAATTTTACGTAATAAGGGGCTAGATGATTCTATGTGAAAAATGTATATCATTATTTATTTATTTATAATGGTGCCACATATCGCCACTCTTCGCGACACGGATGCTCGTGTTGCGGAATCTTCGTACCCGAAACGCAGCAAAGATTAAACAAAGATTAATACTACCAAAATACAATCTGTGGAACTATAAATAACGGGTGGTCAGGCCCTAATCAAAGCTTTTTGACATAATTATGTTTTCATAGTATTTTTCATCAATGCTTAGAGTTAACCGTCTGTTTATTTTGTTGGTGAACTCAAGGCTAAGTTGTCGATTAATGATAACCATGTTAAGGCGGGTCTCTACTCAGGAAAACCTCTTAAACTTTTTACTTTAGGGCGGCTATTACGTCGTGTATCAGCAAGGTTAATGAACCATTCATTTTTTATTGGTCATATTTTCCCGAAACAAGTAGATAAAGTTTGATTGGAAGAACATTTCATAGCATTTTTTATATTATGAAAAATCGATA
The DNA here is from genome assembly GCA_961405105.1 of Perizoma affinitatum. Classification (NCBI taxonomy): domain Eukaryota; kingdom Metazoa; phylum Arthropoda; class Insecta; order Lepidoptera; family Geometridae; genus Perizoma; species Perizoma affinitatum. Next base: position 8,031,581 of record OY560199.1, read on the forward strand.
TGCAGCGCTGACACCCGGTTCAATATTTTACCATTTTCACAAACTGCAGCACGAGAATGGTTTATGTACTATAGTTTTAGTACAATCAGCGATTTAAGTTAACTTTACAATAGTCAGTCTGAACATTTTTAATGGAAGCTCAGACTAATTTTCACATGCGTGAAACTGTTATTTTTTGTTCGACTATTGTTTATCAATACCAATTCACTGTAATTGCTTCAGGCAGATGGCGTGTTCTTACTTATTTTGGTACATTTTCTTACCTCTATGCCATCTGAGCTTTAAAATCATAATGGAATTACCCGAACATGAATGCAAGGATATTTAAGCTTGTAACGTCACAAATTCCTGGGAGGAGGAATTTGTAAGTTCACACTATACTCCTTCCTATCCTCAGATCTGGAGGAGAGTACGGTTCAAGAGAAAAAGGTGAACGGTATAACAGAATTTAATATTTAAAGTATAAAATAGAGCTATCGATTAGACCAAAACACTGGAAGAGGCCAGGGGAACCGGGGCACGAAAAGTTTGAGTGTTCACGGGCTGTAGCGGAGAGAGGCCCTCTTGAGGCGGGCTTCCATCTCTCCTTTTAGTAGAGGGCTAAGCATCCTCCGTTGTCGGAGTGTCCAGGACTAGGTATCGCCGGCTTGGCGATCTCCTAAAGGCGTCAAAGGTGGCTAGGAAAAGGAAAATGCGTCATCCAATTCTTACATTTCAAAAGTCGCTACGACATAATAATGAAATGATTTTGTTTGAGTTCTACCGTGCTACAGTAATGCTGTTCGTGAATAATTCAAAGGCATCATGCAATGGGGTATCGGTGCAGGTTCATATTTCACGGGACAGCACCCTGTGACGTAATTAATGTTCAAACGAACAACGGGCCAGCGTGGCTTTGGCATGGCCGAGGCGCTATCTCCGAGGTTTTCATAAACATTGATTTACGATTGTCGATTGAATCTGATTCTCTTTGGGCAATTGAATTGTTTATAGCAGTGTAACTTTGAATTACTGCAGAATGTTCCAGAACACCCCCACGTAAGTTATCTTGGGTCATATAACAAAAATATTTTATTTTTTTATTAATTCAAATTTAGATTCAAGGCTTTTGCGTAATTCGGCTATTTCATCGAAGTAACACATTTGACTATTATAAAACAAAAAATGTAAAGAAACTCCTTAAGGCGCCACAGTCTGCTAAGGTATGTTTAATGTAATGTGCTATGTAGTAGACTGTGTCTAGTTATATATTGAATTTGTATTTTTTTATGATAAATAAAGACCCTTTAAATATATACACCTGAATATTGCTACAATTTGTAGCTAGTCTTAATTTAACTTAAAATAAAATCTGTATTCCTTATTAGACAAGTGTCTGCTGCGCTAAATTTGCGGATTTTGATGAACAAGATTGGTAAGAAATCACAGGATAAAAAAAACCTGTCAAAAAAACCAACACAGAAAATATTTGATTTAGAGCATAGATCTATCCTTAGTTAGAGGGTGGTGTTGGTTATGATGCTGGCATTAGAAAGTTAAAGTTCACGCGTGTCAATGTGGACTCCCGTACAGGCTACTGCAGCAGTTTCTGATCATCACCTTCGTGTCAATGTAACCAGGGATCTAGACAAATACCACTTTCTATTGGCGTTAACGCCTGCGGAAAGATTGAATTGTATGGAAATTACATTATCTGCGGAAATTGCACGTGACAGCTGCCAAGTTTTACCTTGTTAAAATTGCGTTAGCGTGAAAGGAAAAGAAAGCGTAAGCGAGGTATTTGTCTAGACCCCAGGCCTTTACTGAAACTAGTGTAATAGTTGGTACGTACGTTCTAGCTATTATTTTTGCTAGCTTTCTTCCTCCGAAATAATGTGGCACATTAGCCACAGTTACAGTGATTAAACGACTGCCCAGCGTTAGGGGAAGCAATAATGTATAGCGAACATGGCGTGAATTATATCTAATACACGATGCTCGCCCAAATCTAACAAATTGTACTAACAGAGTGGATTTGACGAAAATAGTAGGAAGAGTTGTTATTTTTGTTTTATTAACCTATAATGTCCCCACTTTTTCCTTCTTTTTTGGCTTTTATCTTTATAATAAAATCAAATACTATATCTTTGTGTTCTACAAAATCTGAGACAGGTTGAGTACTCGCGTACATACATCAACATTTTCTAGGGATATAACATATTGTTGATTTTTAGAAAAACTATATATTTTATTTCTTCAGAAAACTATACATAGTTTTCTTGAGAATTTTTATTTTATGCTGTTTTAATAATTACAATAAAATACAACTATTCGATATTTTTTTAATTAACTTAAACCCGAATTTTTACAAAATTTACCAAATTAATAAAAGTTTTTTTTTTACTTAATAAAATATTTTTTTACGTTTAAATAATCGTAGTTGCCCCCCTAACGGTAATAACACATCTGCACAGATTATTCATACTTAAAATTAGGATGTCAAAGACTTGCTGGGGTTCATTTTAAGTGACAAAAAATGTTGGTCTTCTGTGTTCAAATCTGATGGAAAATTGCTGAAAGCTCTTTGCTGCAACACGTCCCATGCGTGTTCAATGGGGTTTAAGTCGGGTGACTGTGCAGGCCAGACTGTGTATGACCGTGACGTCATGTTCCAGAAGGGCAGCTGATACAAGTGGGGAAAGCCATTATCATGCATGAGCTGAAATTCCTGTCCAATTTGGACTCTGTGAGGGATGATCACAGGCTCTAAGACCTCGTCCCGATAATTTAGTGCAGTAACGAGCTCGGTTTGCGCGCCAATACGAATCCCCACCATGCCATGGTTTGGGCGGGTACAAATGAACCTCTTGTAGATGCTGGAGTCGTCTGTCTCTCCCTAAAACTCTCCAAACTTGTTCTTCGTGAATCCGGGTGGTATCAAAACCGGGACTCATCAGTAAATAGAACATTTTCCATTAGTCATTATTCCATAACAAATTTTCTTGAGCCCAAACAAGTCGCCTTCCGCGATTGCCTCGTCGTACAGCTGGCACAAGAAGCGGTCTGCGAGAATGAAGATCAACTTAATGGAGCCTTCTTCTGACTGTTTGATCGCTTACTAACGGCTGGTGGTCTGACTGGAGCCGTTGCACTAGTTGCATCGCTGTGAGATTATGTTCCCTCCTGGCGGAATTTTGGAGAATACGATCCTGTCTCTGGGGTTGGTGACTCGTTCCGTGACTTTTTCCCAGTGTGGCGCTCTCTGCTACATCCCCAGAGAAATTACGTTTTGATAGGTGTTTAGTATGTCGGTAACCACGCGTTGAATAGCACCGGCTTCTAACATGCCTACCGCTCTCATAATTTATTTTCTGCTTAAATTTCGACGTTCCATGACATTTTAAAGATCACAAAATCAATTAAAATTAAAAAAGGTACAGATAACACTTGTTATTAATTAAATAAAAGTAAATTAATCTTCGGTAAAATTAACGTTCACTGCGTGCTATCTTTTTTTTAATATTTTGAAAATAGAAAAAAAGAGGATTTATTCCATATAAAACTTTTTCTGAATAGCAAATAGTTTTTATACAAATCATTTCGAAATGAAATATCCCTAGACAATGTTGATGTGTGTACATCCTTACAATACGTGCAATTAAAGCGACAAAATTCGATTATAAAAATAAAGACGCTGTCAAGTTCACGCTCGAAACCGTGAGTTAATCTATAAAACTTTAAAACCATTTATGATGGTTTCGAAACCGAATTTATTAAACAATAGTACAATATGTTATTTGATATGTTTTTTGCCAGATTGACAAAATATATATGTCAGTAATTATCCCTTGATTAGTGAAAATATTTATTTTTATTTTACGGTGTACGTATGTACAAATATGAGATAAACAAACATAGTAATAATGTATATTTTAATGTTAATCTTGTAATAATCGCAACGAGCATTTTATTGCCAACATAGATACATTTTTCAATTTATTCACGCTAGTAGTATCACGACCTCTGATTTCTGTAACGATGGTAATATATTTCGCCCCATATAAATCAGTATATCTAGTATGAGCTACTTATCGCAGGAAAACGTTAGATGTATTGTCCCGAGGGTGATACTACCTACCAGGGCCGTAGCAAGGGTGTGAATAGAGGCTTCAATCTTTGCAAAATACATCAAATTGACCGCCAAATATTGTACACCTAACTCCAAGACATAACGAGCGTGCCTTTGGGTGATGACAAAGGTTCTATGATTTTCTGAATTAAATAAGTTCTTTAAAAAAAAATTACAAAACAACCAGGGTTTGGCTAGGGAAAATATTATTTCTAGTCATGCCCAATAAAAATATATAAATATAAACACCCAAGAGAAACGTCATCATAGTTTTGAATCCCATACTAGTATTCCCTGTGTTATGGGTATCAGGAACTTGAGTACCGTGGTACTAAAACATAAAGACTCGGAAATAATATCTGCAGAAAAACTTTTGCGTCTCAGCCAGATATTCGCCTGGCCGCGCCGGCCGTCTAGATACTTTAATCCCTAGCTATGACCCTGTTCCGTATTGTGACTCCTGCTTCGAAGGATGCTTTCGTGTTTTCGTTATAAAATCGATATAAAACTTGTGGGTTACCTACAATAGGGAGTGTTTTCATGAATAAGGCTCGCAGAATTTATGTTTTACTAAAGTTTTGTTTACGCGGTGATGTAAGGAAAATGTTTTTACATAATAAACTCGTTGCTGTTTTTGGAAGGACAACGCACAAACACATGCAAATACAGCCACATATGTAAAGTAATCCCTGTGATGAACGTTCTCAGATTTATACTCACTTCCTAAATCCGTGAGCATTCGAGTCCTACGGCAATGTAGATGCAGCAATGCAGCAACGTATCAGCAACGACCCAGATACTAGTATAGGATTGGTACCTGTACCTCAAGTGTAGCAGATTTCAATGGGTGACCGCTTCAATCTGGTGGACCGTAACCCGTAATAACGTAAAAAAAATTGTCTAGTCAAAGGAACGTTAGACATTATATTTGGATATATATGTTTTTCATAGTAGTTGAGGAATAGGTTAGCATGATATGGACATGTCATGATGAGGGAAGAATGTCATATTACGAGAAGAGTATTAAGTATGAATGTGGATGGAAATAAAAGCTGAGATAGGCCAAAGAAAAGTTAGATGGATTGTGTGAAGGATGACATGGTTAAGAAAGGAGTGAGTACCGAGATGAGGGCTGTTGAGTGGAAGAAAACATGTTGTGCCGACCCCACGTAATGTGGGATAAGGACAAGAAGATGATGATGTTTTTTATAGTGGTTGGCACTCTGCGTGACAGTTTTCACGCCCATCGCCACTAATTGGAACGCTGACTGATGGAGAGTGGAAGAAGAAAACATGTTGTGCCGACCCCACGTAATGTGGGATAAGGACAAGAAGATGATGATGTTTTTCATAGTGGTTGGCACTCTGCGTGATAGTTTTCACGTTCATCGCCACTAATTGGAACGCTGACCGATGATGACACAATATTTCGAATTTCGATTATAATATAAACCGTTTTCCTTACGATGTTTATTATCAACGTTATGAGAACGTGTTGATTTATTTTTCGCCTGGAAAAATCGATTTATTTAAACTTCGGATTCTTATCGAAAGTCACGGAGAGACTCAATAAGCCAATATTGTATCAAATTATACGTCAAGTACATAATTATTATGACACGTTTATTTCATTTCGAGTTATTCTATATAGATATTTTTGTTTTTAATGAAAGTCGGTTTAATTTTAAATGAAAAGCGCTGAATTATTTCTTAAACTATTTTTAGTTAGTGAATAATTTAGCGCTTTTCATAGTCATGAGATTTTAATTTTGCACAAGGTCCAGTAATTACAAACTTTGAGATGAAAATTCGCGGCGCTACAAATATACGGAAAAATAATGAAATCCATGATAAAGCCTGCAACCACGACCACCCTGTTTTGAAGCTACGATCCTCGGGGTACAGCCCACTCGTCCAACACATTTGCTCTGTTTAAAGATGTATATAGGTAGGTAGGTCAGTATCTAATTAGGTATTTCCTGCAGAAAAAAACATTAAAAAACAATGTTGTTAAAAAAAAAAAAAACATTAAAAAACATTAAAACATTAAAAATTAATGTTTTTTTTTTATTTTTGCTATGTAGCAAAGCTGAAAACTGTTCCAATTATGTTTTTCATTTTCCGAGATCTGTTCACACTGGCATAGCATCTCCCATCAGACCATCAATCTCAAGCCATGACATTTACATCTATTTACACTATCGTACACTGTATCACACAGCATTGCATACTGTATACATAAATTACTCGACGCGTGAGAGCCTTCTGCCGAGCGTTTCCGGAACGCTTCCCATTCCCATAGGGCGAACGATTTATGTCAACAGAAAAAACTATTCCATTCTCAAAGTAATAAGAGGTATATAGCGCGAATATGACTACGCATAGCTCGTGGTACCATCATATACTTATTTCTATATGAGGACAGACGTCATTAATACTAATAATAATAATGCTGGACATTATTCACACAACATCAATCACCTAGTCCCAAAGTAAGCAGAGCTTGTGTTATGGGTACTACTGACTGATATATTACTTATAAATACTTTTTTTTCTGTAAATATGTACATATTATACCTACATAGAAAACACCCATATCCCAAAACAAATATTTGAATTATACAAAAATTTATCCCGCGGCGGCAATCGAACCCGCAACCTTCTGCGTCTCAGGCGAGCCTTCGCCCACTGCGCTGCAAAGGTCATCCTTGTTTTTTATTATTATTTTATTCTTAAAATAGTGTGACATAGAAAATAAAGAAACAGTCAACAGACACACATTATGATTCTACTGTATCGTGAGTATCAGAAACTATGAGTACCGGAACATATATTTGTAGAATATGCAAACATTTGAGCCGCAGCGGGAATCACACCCGCACTTGCTTCGTAACTGGCTACTGGCCTGTCGTGTCACCGAGGTCAATTGGTTATCTTCATAACTCATAACTAAACAAAGTAAATCTATCTTATCCGTGACGGAAAGGGCCGGTATTAGGTACATGTTATGAGGCTGTTACAATTTTCCAACAAAACGACTTCACAGATTATAATTTAGTTTATTTTTCATATTTATGAATGATTAGAACTTAGGGTTTTTAGAACCGTTGTCAAGTTACCTCCGAAATCAACGAGTAGGACTTTTCTTTAAAAAAATGACTGTTTTTTATGTATCTACCATTACCCATTGCTGGGTACACATCTGCTCCATTTTCGTTCATGTCTTCATGGTCCTAAATTTTCACTCTTAGTTCGATCCTATCCACATAAAGTGTCACATGATCTATTGGCGGCGGAAAAATGGGACAGATTATAAAAGAAAACTTATATTTTCGTCTAGGAATTTTGATGTATGGAGGCATGGGAGCAAACAAAAAGTTGCAGTTGTTAGTTTATGACTGTAGGAGAAATATAATTGGAAAGAAAAGCTAACATAGGGGGACTGAGTGGCTGCCTGTATAGAGGTATAGATTCGTACAGGTATGTATAGAGCTTTTTACCACACCCCATTTACATACCCAGAGTAAGGTTGACTCCTGACATTTGGGTTCACTTTCATATAAATTTGAGTCATTATTCGAATAATAATTCGATATAAATCCATCATGGTACTATGCGTAATAGAAACTTGATCTTTATGAATAGTTTATTCATACAACTATGAACTAGTAGGTATATACAAAAAAAAGAGATGAAACAGCTAGCTATCTAAAGTCCGTTGCAAACGATCTATAGATAGCTCAACTGATACAAATCACTACCAGGCGGAAGCGTTACCAAAATACTGGCCGAATTGATGTTTATTATGTAATTTATTTCAGCAACGTAGTACGCCAACAGATTACACCAAAATGTTACCTAATTATCTTATTAGTAAATTAAAACTTAAATATTAACGAACGTACGAAATATTGATGATGGGAAGCTCGTGTGTGAATGCATTTAGTAAAGTTAGCGCGTTGTTGACGCATTGTTTGCATATAGAGTTTGTGCTGTGGTACAGATTCAGAGAAACAACAGTTGTGATCCGTCAGTCAGAGTTGAATGAGTATAGCTTAGATTTAAGTTATAATGATAATTAAAAAAAAAACACGCTCACGACTGCCTCCCCCGCGTTGGACATACTCAGTGAGTTGATCTTTGAGGATAACAAGTAGGGGTAGTCAGAGGCACGTCCAAACATTACATTTGATACATGCCCGCGTTTTGCTTACTACTTAGTAAGCATTCCACGTGACAGGCCCATCGCCGCTTATTGGAACATTAACTGCACATGCCTTCGAATTTTTGGTTCTAGGGCATGCCGGTTTCCTCGCTATGTTTTCCTTCACCGTTTTGAGCACGAGTTAATGCGAACATAAATTTTTGAAGTGGAAAAATCCATTGGTGCACGACCGGGTTCGGACCACGACCTCCGGATCAGAAGTCGGGGTATCGCCCACTAGGCCAACACTAATTTAAAATTATACTTTATTTGTCTCGAGTCTGGGTGTTTTCTATGTATAATATGTATGTAGGTATATACAAAAAAAGTATATTAATAGTATATCAGTCATGTAGTTCCCATAATACAAGCTCTTCTTTGTTTGGGGCTAGATGATGCTGTGTGAAAAATGTTCAGCATTAATTATTTCATTGCATCGGAACATAGAATGTACGATACTTTTATTAATTACATTAATTTATTTGACCCTAACAAGTTCTTAAATAACTGTGCTTGTTATTAGATTTCATTTATTATGTAGAAAACTGACCAGATTTATTATACCTATAGTTTTATACTAATTAATTTGAAATAAACAAGTGTACTATTTAGTTCCTACGGTTAATAAATGAGTATAATTACCGAGACGCGAACTGTATCAACTGAATATTTATAAATGATAACCCGAAAGTCAACACTCAGCCTGAAAGGCCTGAGAGCCTCTATACCCACGATATAGAGTCGGCCATGTGAGGAATCGAGTTTTTTTAAACTCGAACTAAAGGCCCACCTGTTGATAAACGTTTATTGTAACCTATTTGCTTCCAACACTAGAGGTACTCGTATGCTCGCTTAGCGGATATAATGGAAGTTGAAGAAGAACCCCGCCAGCTACATGACATACTTGCAAATCTAAAATTATTTCGTCCTGTGTTCTAATTCTTTTGAGAAAGTATGAAAAAATATTGGTTTCAGACCTCTGACTTTGAAGTTGTTAAATAAACTATCAATAAACAGTGACAGTGAGTGAGTGAAGTGAGTGACTAATGCCAGATGACAGATCAAATTAAGATTGGCCAAAAGGACGAGAAAGGCCATTAAACAAACAAAAAAAAAATCGTATGCTCGCGCGTTGCCGACCCTGAAACATGGTGAAAAGGTTTCACGGCTATACAACTCGTTTGGTGTGAAATAAGATTTATAGTCTGAAAACCAGCGCTGCTCCCCTATTTTATTGGGAGTGGCATTATGGGCCTGTTTGGCCGCACACTCCACTCAGACTGATAGACTTGTCCGTAGGATCTACCTACCTCTGATTGTATTGCTCAGTATATCTTTGTGTCACTATCTTCTAATTATTTTATACTTTTCTTTTCTTTATTTATATTGTAGTACTTATGCTCCTACATTATTTGTTATTTGTTCCATGTATTATGTCTTGTAATGTTGTGTGTGTGTGTATGTGTGTGTGTCAAACAAATATATTCATTTTATTTTCTTATAATTTACATAATAAAGTCTAAAACGAGGATATATAATACGTAGAACTAAGATAACTCTTAGAATTAGTAAGTTGAGTCGGCTATGAGAAAACCATATAGCTAGCAGAACCGACAACCACTAAGATTGTTGAATGGTAACCCATTGTGCGATGACATCTCAATGGCTGCGGGAAGTCTGTGGACCGAAGTGGCCAAAGATTGTTTATCGTGGCACACATTGGGGGAGACCTACTACAGTTAGTGAACGTTTACAGGCTGTTGATATGATGATGTAGCTGAACCAGGTATTGGTTCAGACAGTAGTGTACTTTTTTGTAATCCAAACTGCACCCTGTAGCGGACTATATTGTCTTCAACGGGACGATTCTCAGCAATAGCATCGTTTTGTTCCATGGGATAAGTGAGAACTTCTCACTGAATAGTTCTCGACGTATCTAAGTGGTAAATTGAATTTCGAGGGCGACTTAACAAATCAGAGTCATAAATATAATGTAGACACAAACGTTTGGCCAAAAAAATCACATTGGATAAGCTATCAGTCACTATAGCGGAATTGATACCATTTATCTCCGTAACAGTTTATCGGAAAATAATGCATTTTTTTGCAATTGATTAGGGTACGCTGAAATAGGTGATGTTTCACAGATCACGCCGGAAGATTTAAAATTTTGCACTTGTTTTCTAGAAAAGTTCACTGCTGGTATAAAAAAAGTGACACGAATCTTGACTAATGATATTAGATGTCTTAGTTTTGTTTACACATAACCTCGGCCTGACTACCTATCTGAGTAAAAATGTCCAAAAAAAAAACTTGGAGTTAATAACTTGTGACGGTCTCATTCTTGATAATCGTTTTCACTTCTTGGTATTTACTAGCTATGTAGGTTTTTTGAGAGAACCTTTAGTTCGTTCTAAAATAAATTCATATGAGCACGGAAGTATTATGAATTATTCATATTGTTGCTTTTTTAATGGCACCAGTTGTCAGCAACCTTAGAAATCTTTTTTATTATTCCCGTAAAAATTATAACAGGAAACAATTGTCATAAACAATAAGAAACTTGTCATTTTTTGTGGTATTATGATGCTAATAAGAATACTCATTATTATGTAGCTTACAAAACGGAATTGGACATCAAAAACTTACTGTATTATCCTACTATAAATCATCGCCAATGATAATTTTGAATCATTTTAAGTTTGTTTAAAATGATTAATATTTTTATACGTCTCAACTGTGTTACAATAGCCGTTAAGAAATACATTCCTAATAAATAATAGCCTCAACTACCCTTAATTAATAAATAAATAAATAATGCTGGACAATTTCAATCATAGCCCCAAAGTAAGCAGAGCTTGTGTTATGGGAACTACATGACTGATATACTACTTTATATACATTTTTTTTGTAAATATATACTTATTATATTTAAAAAGACCCAGACCTGAGACAAATATTTGCAGATGCAAACATTTATTCCACGACGGGAATCGAACCCGCAACGGTGCGGTGCCTCTCAGGCGGGCCTTCGCCCAATGTTCCACAGAGGTCGTCATCATCAGATTCAGAAAAGTCCATATTCACATTACACTAACCGTATCATGGCACTGAAAATCGGCGAAACATCGGAATAATTATAATAAAAAACCGACGTGTTTACGTTATTTTGCTCACTCGGGATCGAGCTTCCGAAGATTCCAAAAGTGAAATGGATATTTACTGCACTTCACCAGATCTAAGGTTGGAAGCCTTGGACGGTTGGTTAGCGATGGAAAACCTGCTCCTAGCGAAGTCAAAGAAAAATAGATAAAAGTATCTAACATTTAAATTTTTATTTCCATGCATTGTTTAGAGAAAAACACTATATATGCCTTGGCGGAAATGGCAATGGCCTGTCTCGTATCGTTGAAGTCCTCGGCTGGCTGCGGTTCTTCAAACGGATATTCGACCTGCAATTGTCTATTTCACGGCTTCTGCTATATAAAATAAGATATTATAAACACAAAATAAAAAGAAAGCTACCGAATAAGTTTCTGCAGCTCTTTGCAAAATTGCCCATAAAAACAACAAAAATGACTTTGTTGGATACCTGTAGGGCAAAGGTTCTTTAGCATTTGATGGCCCGCTTCTAGGGAAAATAACAAAACCGGGTTGATAATGTCTGGGAAATAATTCAATTTTAATAATTCCTATATTCATCAAGTCATCAAGTCATCAAGTTATCAAGTCATCAAGTCATCAAGGCATCAAGGCATCAAGTCATCAAGTCATCAAGTCATCAAGTCATCAAGGCATCAAGTCATCAAGTCTTCAAGGAGGACTTGATGTTGATCAAGTCTGTAGAAATAACGCAAATGCAACCATGCATATGAATCAAAGAGTCAGATCATTATAAATAAGTTCTAAAACTTATCCAATAATAGTTAAATACTCAACAATTTAGTGCTCAAATACTTTCGGCTAAATCATTTATTCAAGTCTGGCAGGTACGTCTATTCGATGAACTTATACATAGTTCTCAACTCTGGAATGATTGAAAAAGTTGTGGCAAAACTTCGTCTGAAGGTGTGTTCGATTCGAATAACTCTTTTTTTACGTAGCAAGATCACGGGTCTCTTTTTACACGTGACACAAGGAGTCCGTAGATACGTTTAAGGACAGACATTGCTTGTTTGTTTGTGTGTGTTTGTTACAATTTTTTCGACCGAGTTTGACCTTCGGATCGGATGTCGAAGTACAAAGCCAACATGGCTCCTACGCCCGACTAGGCTAAAATACAAAAATACCAATACCAAAATGATGTGTCTACTATACTTTATAAATAAAACACAATGAAACGGCAAAGCTCGGATGCAGCACGAGTATTGCGTCTCTATATGTTTTTTTGCACGTACAATGTACCTTGACCGCTTCAATCTGTCGACTGCTATGTCCGGCCATATACAGACTACTTCAAGCAGGACGATTACTCGACTATAGTTTGAAGTGGTCTGTGTATTGCCAAGGTTAAGGCGCATTTACATGGAGAGAGTTTCTCACACTTTAAAACATGCATACGATTATCGCCATTATTATGATAGATTTCAGATGATTCTCGCAAACAAAGGCTTACATTCCAGTAAAAAGCAAACTTTAGGTTGCCAATATTCTACATGTAGATAATACTTGTAGAATATTAGCAATAACACATCGTTTACATGAGGCAAGTTTTTTTTTTATATTCATTTGATACTCACATCTTCGAGAAACTCTCTTCGTGCAAATGGATCTTTAGTGTCAAGTACCACACGGTGCGGAACACCACTCTCATAATTTACTGAAACATAAAATTTCACATATAAAATTGCGAGCGAAATCTGTTTAATTTTACTTTTGATTTAACTCCCCGCGGACGCATTTAACACCAAGTGAGATTCACTTTAGGCACACTGTGCAACGAGTGGAAAGTCTCAATTCCAGGTACTAACTGCTCAGTTTGCACATTCACAGACACCTTTTGTCTCAATTACTTTTGTATTTTCTTCATACAGTAAAAACGGTAATATCCACGTACGTATTATTTCCAGCACGAGCTATAGAAACGAGATATTTAATTTTATAGTTATAGCTATAAACTATACGCTTTCATAGCCGCGGCTTCGGTCAGAATACATCAGTGAAGTAGGTGGTGTATTTGTTAGCAGGCTTAGAGCCGACCTTATGACCAATGGATGTCTACTCAACACTTATCCTCCAAGTACACCAACCGAATTTCTAGCCATATGAACGACTAGCTTCTGCCCATGTGATACCCAGATAAAAAGTAGCCTATGTGTTATTCTGACGTATAAGCTATATAACTGTAAAGTTTCATCAATATCCGTTCATTAGTTTTTGCGTGAAAGAGTAACAAACATCTATTCTCATAAACTCTCGCGTTTAAAATATTAGTAGGATAAATAACTTTTACAGGGAATTTAAAATGGGTGACTTTTGGTGGGACATTCAGCACTTCAGGATATATCCTTATTTATAGTTTAGGATCTTCTAGACCTTCATGCTCCATCGTTTTCGATATCATCACTTACTATAAGGTGAGATTAATGAAGAATAAAGGTCTAATTATGATAATAGACCTTCATTAGACATTCTTAGATTTTCACCTTCATTATTTTTGCACGGTGTGGCATCCTATATAACTTTAAGAACACCGAGATCAGTGACTAAAATATTGAACACCAGATAACAATTGTGATCTGTTGAGTGCGCTAAATACAAATAATAAAAATAAACAAAGTATCAAAATATATCTAGTAACACTTTTGGCGATTTCTATTCAGCACCTTTCGTACTTTCCGAAACGGACTCATTCGCCTAAATCTCGAGCGGGTCCATAAACTTATACTACTTACAAAAAAAACTCAATGAAGTAGTTTTACAAAGTTTTATGATAATACAGCGGATAGTTAGGTTCATTTAACGGTAAGAAACTTCGTAAAAAGACTGTAAAATTCATCTCGAGTCTACAACGTTGCATTTGCTCAAGCGATGAGGATAAAACCTGTCCCTGGTACAATTTTCGACGTTGCAAAAGTTTTACCTCTGTAAACGTTCATTCGACAGATCTTAGTCACACCATGACTATGTGCCTCTCTTATCAAGATTATAATTTTTTTTTGTTAAACTGATGTCACCACTAATGTGACGTTTTTCAGCGTTACGTATCGCACATTGGCAGTTTTTTCTGTTTGGTAACGACAAGGATAGAACTAGCCTCAAAGGTTAGCTGGAAGAAAACTCTTTTCAGGGTTAAGCTTGCCCTTGTATATTTCTTCTCGTTATGTCTTATGTGAATGTGTTTATTTGTGTTAAAAAAAGAAAAAATTAAGAATAATGGTTTGTACAATGTCGATCTCAACATTATTATTATTGGTATCTTTATGTGTTCAAGGAGGATTGTGTTATTTTTGATCGGGATAGATCACCACAGATCACTATAGCCTAGTTTATAAGGTACTATGTAAAGTGTTTATTTTTTTATTTCTGGCTAAACAGCTGTTTATCTTAATAGTGTTTTGTTTTCTGTTGTTGCGATAAGTCCTATGTTACTTCGGTTATTACACTTGGTAGATGTTTATAGGTAAAAACATTTTATAAGGAGGCTACATTAAAAATACCAACGTTGATAAAATAGATAAAATATACCTTACCTAAAAGCACGTACTATCGATATGGTTATTTGGTTTTACCAACAATCTAACAGAAATATCTCAAGATTATCCCATAAATATCAACCACCCAACATTTCTGTTTAAAAAAAAAAAAAAACAATTTTTTTTAACAACGATCTTCCTCACCTTGTATTGCCATTAACACAACGGTGTGAATGAAGTCAAAAGAACTTCAAATTACACCTCACAACTCTCGAGAAATACAATTCAACTTGAATAAATACACTTAAATGCCGTAAAACATTTTTTAACGGGGACGAATAGCAGCCAGGATTTAGAAGTTGAAAAAGTAATTATGAAGGTAGACGGTAATCTGCTTAACCTTGTTGAAAGTAAATATTGGAATTATATATATATATACATTAAATTTAAACTAACTGAAGTCTTTGCGGGTGGATGTTAAAAGCATCGAAGAATCGACCTAACCTCACTCTCACTACAAACTTATAATTGTATTTGCTTATATAAACTGACCTTTAGCGTGAGTAGTATACTCCCAAAGTGCTAAGCCTCTACTGGGAAATAACAGTAGATTTACTGGCTGAGAGAACGTACATTTTGTCAGATTGAGAACCGTATGAGCCCAGTTTGCGGTGCCAGCCTTCCGATCGAGAGGTCATGGGTTCAAGCCCGGTCTTGCACTAATAGTACTCATTCGCAAGTGCTCAAAATCATACCAAAAATGTTCAGGCTGTGTTTCAATAAGCGGCGATAGGCTTGCGACCTGTCACGTGGATTGCTAACTACTTGCAATACGTGGGTATGTGCCAACTGTAATGTTTTAATGAGCCTTTGATTACCCCCTACTTAGTTTCTTCAAAGAGAAAGCTGCACACTAAAAAAAATACATGTGTTGATCATGGGAAATACACAATCGTGAGAGTATTTGTTTTATAAGTTGTCAAGTTTGATGCGGGATACCAACTCAAGGCTCGGTTAAATTGGCGGTGGCAATCAATACATTCACGAGAACTTTGATAACCTTAACCACTAGGGAATGGTATAACAATTTCCTTCTGATCACCACCGCCATCGCGTCAGTTTCAACGGGCTTTTACCGTATCGTCATTTCGATTTTATAAATGCTATGAGTTATAACGCTGAACTTTGCAAATTCGAGAACTTTTATCGAATATGGAGCTCTGTACCAAAAGGTGTTCGTACCTACATACGCATGAGTTATACCTAAGCAGAGGCAGGTAATTATATTTTTCCGGGTAAGCTGCCACAAAAGTTTTTCCAATACCTACTAGCCATAAATTAATTCGCAGAACAACTTTGTTTCGCAAAATCTTTATTCGATTCAGTGATCGATAGCCCGCACCTGAGCTCTTTGTTGTGAATCAATTTTGCTGGGAGTGTGGTTTTATTTATAGAGGTTTTTATATATAGTAGCGGTTTGTAATAAAAAGCTAAATAAAAAAAGCCGTGTTGGCCTAGTAGGCGATACCACGACTTCTGATCCGGAGGTCGTGGGTTCGAAACCGGTCGTGCACCAATGGATTTTTCCACTCGAAAAATTTATGTGCACATTAACACGCGCTCAAAACGGTGAAGGGAAACCGGCATGCCCTAGAACCAAAAATTCGGAGATATGTGCCAACAGTTAGTATTCCAATAAGCGGCGATGGGCTTGCAACCTGTCACGTGGAATGCTTACTACTTTCAAAACGCGGGCATGTACCAAATGTAATGTTTGGACTACCCCCTACTTGGTGTCCTCAAAGATCTACTCACTGAGTATGTATCTGAGGATGTCCACCATGGGGAAGACAGTCGTGAGCGTGTTTGTTTGTTTGTTTTGTGATAAAAAATATAACAGGCTTCCACAGGGATCTAGACAAATGCCTCACGCTTACTTTTTCATTCACGCTAACGCAAATTTGTAAAACTTGGCAGCTCTCACGTGACATTTCCACAGCTAAAATGCCTCACGCTTACTTTTTCATTCACGCTAACGCAAATTTGTAAAACTTGGCAGCTCTCACGTGACATTTCCACAGCTAATGTCATTCCCATACAATACAATCTTTCCTCAGGCGTTAACGCTAACAGAAAGTGGTACCTATTTGTCTAGGCCCCAGATAGCTAATATCCGAGCGGGGTTCAGTTTGTAAGCATGTCTGAGTGAATGAAAAAGTGTTACTCCCACACGCGAGTGGAGAGTATTTAACTCTCAGCTGACGATCTCATGTTCAGCAGATATTCGTGCAGGGTCTAGGTGTTTAGGTACTTTATTGTACCTGGTATTTACAGCACAGGGAATTCTAGTGTAGTATCAGGACTGTGTATGTGTTGGGTGTTTATTTATTTACCTTAAATGATAAACAATAACACTCTTATTAAATAAATAATGCGTCTCAGGCTAGCCTGCGACGCACCACACATTATCTTCGTCTTATACATAATCACTCACTAACGTAGCTGATCTCCAACTCTAACCCTGCCCTTATCTTGGTTGCGGGTTTGATTCCCGTCGCGGGACAGATGCTTGTATGATCAGCAAATATTTGTCTTGGGTCTACGTGTTTTCTATGTAGTATTTACATCAAAATATATAAGTAGTTTATCAGTCATGTAGTTTCCATAATACAAGCTCTAAATAGTTTGGAGCTGGATGATGCTGTGTGAAAAAAAGTCCAGTTTTTTCTAACACTAACAAACACAAAAGATAGAGGCAGACAACTTTTAGCACGCTGCTAAAGTTAGTGAGTGATTATGAATAAGAGGGTAATAGTAAAGGTCTGGTCACCCATGCAAACTGGTTAGTGCACTTGGTTCAGAGAATCAATCATAAAATGTAAGTCTCAAAATTATGTCTAATGGATTAACGGCTAATTGATGATACGCTACCCAGGATATGAGTGGAGTTGTAAAGAGATGACGCTAAAATTATGCAAAAGTTAAAGCTTCAAAATGTAGATCGTTCCTAAGTCGTGATTAAACGTAGAGAAGCTTTTTAGTATTCTAGGACTAGATTGGGTAGCCAAATCAGCGTTTTTAATTATTTTATTGATGTTCAAGAATATTGCCCACAATCTAAGGCAATTCAATGATAGAAGTAATTTAACAGCCCCTCTGTAAGTAATTGAGGTTATTACCCAGTGAGTTAGTGAGCGTAAGGCATATTGAATTATTCGCCGTCGCTCAGTACGTGAGGCTAAAAACATAGTAGAGATATTTTCCAGTACTTTAACTTTTTTGAGGCATTTGAGAGAGAGAAAATGTAAAAAGATCATTATATACTGTACGTATCTGAAGCCAATATGCACATTAAATGATTGAGTTCAACCCATATTTTCGTCTCTTTTGTCCCACCCTGAACGTAATGTTCAGTATAAGGGGTTACAATTTGTGTTTTTATGACTTTATACAAACAAACATTATCATCAACAGCCTAAAGAAGTCCACTACTATACACCGGCCTACCCTAAATAACGCCAACACAAACGATTCAGGGCCACCTGCATCCACCAGAAACCTTCAGTAAACTTTAAAATGTCCATTATGACCTTCCTACACTGCATCATATTGACAACCACGAACCCTAGTTCATGCCAATAGTATGCTCAATTTTGTGGTGAAAATTACAATCTTGCAATTAAAAATTATGTATATTAAAAATATACTGGATCAGTTCAGCTATCTATAGATCGTTTGCAACGGTCTTTAGATAGCTAGCTGTTTCATCTGTATTTTTTGTATATACCTACTTGTACATAGTTGTATGAATAAAAATGTTAAATAAAAAATTATACAAAGAAGAAGATGAATCACTGTAAAATACACTCTGTTTTAAGAGAGACAGGTCTACTTAGCGATTAATTTATTAAAGCAGACCCATGATTCAATTTGCGAGACAAAGGCAACTCGCGTGAAGTGCCGTCTAGTGCTAGCTGCTGAACAGTGAACAGGTTAATGGAGCCTGAGTGAAAATTATATTATCATCACACCACCTTAGTTTAATACTGAAGATTTGTTCATAAATTTTTATTGTTCTTTACTGTGTTTTCTTGTTCTGTCTATTTGTCTGCGATGTATATGTCAGATAAATAATTTATTTATCTTTGTATCTAGCTATCATGAGCACCAAGTCAAATGTATCTACATCAGGAAACTAGCCATTGGCTATGGCTCATCTAACCATTGGTCAATTTGCTATTCATCCGTTTTGCTATTTAGACATTATTAGATTTAATATTTTGGTATAGTTTTTTTTCAACCGTTTTGTCGAAAGCAGAAAAGAAAAAAAAACTTATTTCTTTCTGTCACTCCAAAGAGAGAGACAGATATATTTTGGTCTTCTCTCACGAAAAGACACACTACACTCACTGTATCACCGCACTGCACAATCGGATCGCAACGCGAACGCCTGTTAAAAAAAAAGATAAACGCTTTGAAGACCCGAATACCACATCAACATTGTCTAGTGATATTTAATAAATTGTTGATTTTTTGAAAAAAAAAAAAATAACATCTTTATTTCTTCAGTAAACTAGGTATGGTAAAAAAAACTTATTTTATGCAGTTTTAATAATATCAATAAAATACAACTGATTGATATTATTATTTTATATAAATAATATAATGAAAAACCGAAAAATTACATAATTTACTAGTCATATTTAATATTAATAAATGGGTTAAAACGATTGTTTACGTTGACAAGACTTTATAAAATTACTTTTTTACGGTCAATAATCGGTGTTGCTCTATTAGTCATACTTAAAATTAGAATGTCCACGCTGGGGTATGTGGTCCCTTCTTTTTAAATGACAGAAAAGTTGGTCTTCTGTGATCAAATTTGACGGAAAATCGCTGAAAGCTCTTCGCTGCACTATTTGCTGTTGGAAGTCATTTAGAAATGAAATATCCCTAGAATGTTGATATGTGTATGTTATGGTAAAAAATGTCTTGGTTGTTGTAAGGCTTCATTTCTCATAAATTTAAACGTCAGATGAAACATTCATGTTACTTATAAGTTATCGCTATGTTTTTTTTCCATAACTTACATTTTTACCAAGTGTGACCAACCGATTACATTTTCATCTATAATAGACCTTTTAACGTGAAATTTCTGCAATATAATTTTGGTAATCTTCAGGGAGAGAGGCGCTAATGGTTCCTTTATTTAATTTGGGACCTTCTGTAATTACATCAAGTGCTATTAAATTCACGTGCCATTCAAACTCGATAGAAGGCAACATTCATCGGTTTAATTTCCAGTCAAATGTATAATAATTTATATATAAATAATTTTATGAAACAAAATAAACACGCCCATTTTTATTTCCCATGGTGGAAATTCTCAGATCCATACTCAGTACGTAGATCTATGAGAATACTAAGTAGGGTGTAATCAGAGAAACGTCCAATTATTGTATGAGGTACATGTCCGCGTTTTAAATATTAGCATTCCACGTGACAGTAATTTGTTTATTATTTGTATAGTCTAGACAGTTTAGTAATTCTAAGATATTTTTATCATCTATGTAATTCATAAACATCTATAAAGGTAGACTAAGAGGTTTATCTAATATTTGTTATTGCTATAAACAAAAAAAATATTTGAAATTTATTATTTCTGGGCGTTGTGGTACCATGGTACTTGTAGTTCCTGATACCCACGACATAGGGAATCCTAGTGTGGTGTCAGGTGTATGTTTAGGTATTATAGTTTACAGTTTTCAAAGTTCTGAATCATAGCAAAATCTGTTTCAATTCAAGGATTGAACATGAAGGAATCCCTTTGGTATTGGCATTATACCAACACTGCTCAATTATGCTGATAATTAGGCAGGTGATATGTGCCAATTAGATATTGTGTCGCAAGACGCTACTGATTCAATAGCTCCTAATTATTATTAAGGATGATTGCAAATTTAGATAAGAGCCGAGTTGGCTCAAATTTTAATGAATTATACTATCGAGTGAGTTGCAATACATATGTATGCAGAAAGTAGGTTTGTCGTATTTTATTTATTTATGGTTATCAAGCTGTGTGCGTCAACCGTCTTTGAATTCAAGGAAAGCTTGATATATGTGGCTTTCTATCACGGTCAGGACGAAATGTAATGCCACTGCAGACGGTTGGATATATGCAGTTAGGTACCCATGGAAATAACACGATAACTTATTTTATAAGATTTCACCTGATTTTGTGTGATCCCAACTGTGTAAGCATAATAATACGAACTTTTTGAATAAAACTTTATAGTCATATCTCACACTTTTATTCAATATTTCAGACTCAGTATTTGGTTCTTTGCAATGCTGAAACAAACAGCAAGAGGCCCTTTGTACTAATAACATATTAGATTATTATAATGAGCCTGTGGTATCTACCTTCCCTTCTTCCATTCGGCTTCATTGCTGGCTTTGGGACTCCGTAAGTAGACCTATTGTGCCATCTCCACCTGGGCCTTCTACATAGACGTGGTCCATTTATTGTCCATGTTGTGGTGGACCTTACCTAAAGTTAATTCGGCATATGACATACGACACACTTGCCCTGCCTTGATCCACTTAGATTTAGCAGCTGCTTAGCTTTACATTTAAGAATAAATTTGTAACAAAAAAACATGCTTACGACTATAATCACCAAGATAAACATCCTCAGATCTACACTCCGTACGTGTCTCTGGCATATCTGACATGAAATTGTACGTTATATTTGACGTGCCCTATTATTGCAAGAAGTTGCAAAACAGTTGCATCCATAGAAGGCATTTCACGTACCTGGTCGACACCGCTTATTGGAACACCGACTGACCTGGCACATGGGTTTGAATTTGGTTCTAAGACAAGCTAGGCTTTTTGTTTTATGAAATAGTTGATTACTTTAAATCTAAAATTTGAATCCTTGCATCGATCTAAAAATAAGGAAAGTAGGATTTTTCTCTTGCGTACATGTAAAACCAATCATAACGACTCAAGAGGATATGGGTTGCAAATTTATTCCGACTGATCTGAAATTTAAATGAGTGTTCATTAAACTTTACTTGAAGTGTTACATACGAACAAGCGTTTGTATTAAGCCGAGTATTTACTTGGTGCATTTGCGCGTAATTCTGAATGATATTAATTGTTTGAATGAAATGGACCGTTGAATCAGCTTCCTCAAACGTAAAATGTATTATTTAATAGTTTATTGAAAAATAGGTAAAATTTCTATATCCCCGGATCATACAGAAGTTGATAGGCAGTGAAAATTGAGTCAGTTGGTCAAATCTAGTGGATTGATCTAAAAAAGATTATCATCTTGCTGTGTGGCAGTCATGCTGACAGCACTTGTGGAAGGCCCATTATAGCCACTAATGCTACGTCGGTCGTAGAGGCTAATATATCGTAGACGAGAGTTCGACTTGATTTATTTACGACGTAGTCTCTACGTAGGAGAGGCTGTTGATACATATCTACAAATTTATTCATACTAACAATAGTAATAGGAGTGATAGGTATGGTATATAGGTATGGATAAGAACGCCATATTACGAGAACGATGTTAAAAATTTGAATATAGTAATCAGACGATGGTAGTGTTTTCCATTAGAAACAAATAGGTAGTCATAGAAATAAATTGTTTAGATTAATTTACCTATCTGATATTGTATACCTAATTACATCTATCATCGCTTTATGGTAAAAAAAACCTGTAATGATGTCAATGGGTTTACTCCAGGTTCTAGTTAGAGCTGGTTTATCGATAACTAATAGTTTTTTTTTATTGAATGAGCAACAAATATTCGTTCTATAAGATGATTGAAAACGAGTGACATTAGAGCTTGCTAACATTACATATGTATCCTCCGGTAGGTACACACCTTTACACATTTTAAATAGCTCGGGGAAATAAAACGCACTTCGAGTATTTACCATAATTGGTTATTACCTGTTGTAAGATAAGTAAAGATTTTATTCGGATTGTGGTAAAAAAATACCAAGTCGTACTTAAACGACTTGGTATTTTTTACCTTCGGTTTACCTACGTAGTTTTTCTGTCAAATTCTGTATATTTAATATGGTAAAATATTTCAAAAAAAACATGTTTTTTTGAAATATTTTAATATTTTACAATAAGCACATGCTTATTGTTTCGTTTTATTTATTTTTGTGTAGGTAAGTGACTGCATAGCATATTTTGTTATTTATGATGTCCAGTCTCGGTAGTATATTTTAACTAAGTTTATCATTTGATAGGAAAATGGTAGAAACAGAACTTAAAGCTAGTTGTACTAGTGTAACGTAAAAATTCATGCAAGCAATTTAATAAAGATGTTTTTTTCTATCAGTAGAAAAATAACGGTTTTTCGTAGGATACATTGCAAATGATTACCGAATGGTAAATAAAAACTCAAGTCAGATTTCTGGCTACCAATGGGGTGAAGTCATTTCACACTGAAATCTAATGCTGTCTCCATAATTAGACAACGAAAAGGTGCGCCAAGCAAAATTAACAATTCTAATTAAGCACTGATGATTTTCTTCAGTCTTCATAAAGTTTTCAGTCTTAATAAGATTTTGGCTACCACTTGATTTTGTTTTCGAAGATTTCAATGTTTATTTTTAATAAAATGAGTGTATTTACTAGTTGGGAGAGAACTGTAACGTAACTTAAATTATTTTATTCTTTTTATTCATACTAACAAACTGATTTTCTATTCTCGTACTTCATTTTAGAAACACTTACGTGTGGTAGTGATCTGGAACAGTTGAGCTCGTTTGCAGCGGTCTTTAGATAGCTAGCTAAACATCTGTATTTTTTGTCTAAACCTACTTAAAGAATAAGAATATATTTATTTGACACACACACATACAACATTACAAGACATAATACATGGAACAAATAACAAATAATCTAGGAGCCTAGGTACTACAACATGAAAAAAAAGAAAAGTAAAGTATAAAATACAATATAAATAAATAAATCCAAACAAACTATAGTAAGTAAAACAATGCTTGGAAAAAAATAATATAACGAAGAATTTGATTCACAAAAGGACAGTCGTATTTGAGCCTGCGGGTGTTGTCAGTTTCAAAAGTCCTCAAAATGAATCACGTTTTATTAAAGACAATAAATCAGCCAAACTCACGTAAGCTTTGATGGCGAAAAGTTTCGCAATTTCAACATTCGCCAATAACGGATTTTTAGCGGAAATTAAACATTGGAGCGATGCAGCTCATCCTACTAAGTTTCCTTGGTGCGGGAAAATATTATACGATAGGGTTGGCAACCAGTAAGTTACTTCGTCACTTGAACTCGAAAGAGCCACCAGAAATTATCATTAGTACTTCCTTCTAGCAGTTGTTATTAGCGTGGAAATCATAATTGCTCTACCTGAAAATATACATTGGTATCCTACTACTATTATAAACGCGAAAGTTTGTGAGGATGGATGTTTGTTACTCATTCAGGCAAAAACTACTTAAAACTATTTATGAAACTTTACATCAATATGCATCAGAATAACACATAGGCTACTTTTTTTCCGGGAACCACGCGGGCGAAGCCGTAGGCAGAAGCTAGTGGTAGAATAATGTCGCTTATTTTGGATAATATATTTATTTTGTAATAGTTTCAATATGACAGCAAAGATGCGGACGTTCTACCCCCAGGTAATACAGGTAGTGTCAGATAGGTTCTCATTACGAAATGTGAGTTAAATCGGAGGTTTATCTCAATTGAGACATTCAGACATAGACCAGACTTTTGATTACTGTTAGTAATTACGAAACTTAGAACGTCTAAAATTTAATGTTTAAATAAAATAGCCCACAGTCTATGTCAGAAAAATACGTTAGAAACTGTAAACGAAAATTGATTTGACGAATTTCTATGACGGGAACATGACGTATCTCGACACGTCTTGGGCAGTTTATTTAATTTACAATATAAACATTTGCATATGGTATGCACTTACTTTACGAGCAATACTTTTTTCGCTTGTTTAATCGTTACTTAAGCTAGTTTCGTAGACCAACACTATCAATCAATTTTAAAAGCAATTACGAATTGGCTTCTGCAATTTAGCGAGTAGGTAATATTATTTAGGCGTTACCGAAATCTGTTCGAACTAATAAATTAAATAAGGGATAAGTTATAACCATCTGTTATAACTTATCCCTTACATACAGTATGTTCTGATTTTGTTGATAATTAAGGTATTAATTACATTATTTTATTACTAATGTCACAAAGAATAACAATCAGCTTTACTGTAGACCAATCGTTTTTTTTTTATTTATTGCTGATCATTTTTTTTTAATAAAGGCCCGTGCAAACTGCCGCGGTCTTGGCGGTAGTCATTTATACAAGGATGTGCACTTTGACAACCATCTTTCCCTTTGAAGGCTACCGCCTTTTTGAGATTACATTTCCTCAGGGTAAAATAAAAATGAAGAGAATGGATTCCTAAAAAAGGCCCGTGGCACAAGTTAATAGTTTTTGTTAGACACCGAATTTGATTTATTGGTGAAATATTTATATTTCGTTATTATCTAGTGTTGGCCGTGCCTAAGCAAACTTCCCTAATACTAAGTAAACGAACTGAACAGACCCTCAGAGAATTACTTACAGGAAACTTTGGTCAACTCTTATTGCTTTTTCCTTCAGAATTTAGATTATGAAACAAGAAGGGACAAGCTATAGGGTTTTAAGCAATATAATTTTATGAATGATTCAAAGTATTACGGTTTTCATTCTTTTGTTTTATAAACTTTTCCAAATCAGACCGATTTAGTTTATCCTGACCTTTTTACAGGACGACACGTTCATCATTTTACCGAAATATTTATTTGGGAAATAATGTCGGATAACGCCCCCGCACTTTTTTTTGAACAATTGAAGCTGCTAACAAACTTACCCACATATTGATAAGCGGTTACCGTAACCTATAGACGCTTGCAACAGAGGTATCATTACCTTTCAAACCGGACCTACTACTGAAAAAGTAGAAACATTTTATATTGAAACTTTTATCAATATCATGTTTTTTGAAGTTGTTTTTTTTTGGCATTTAATATCTTTTAAATTATCGTAGATCGTTTAAAAGCACTTCTTCTTAGGACTAACAGTAATTTAAATTATGCATGTTATTCCAAACCTGAATGTAAAAAAGTAGAGTGAAAATAGCAAGTCCTTTTATATAGATTAGTGAGTAAACCCTGGATTGCGGTTAGTGTAACGAGTACAAACCCATTCTCAGATTCACAAAAGGGTTGACAACTTAGCTAACCCATATCCAATACAAAGCATTGCCCTCTCAAATGACCACATAATCAACTTTGCAACTTTCAATAAAGTCACAAGGGGTAAGTTTCGGATATTGTCAGATCGTTTCTCTGGTTTTACAGTGGAATAGTTAGTTGGTTGGTACACTCGTTCCAGAGCAATTTTAATTGGGTTTCTATTATGCAATTGAAGTTTGTTTAAAATTAAATAAGCTCCAATTACCAATACAGACGACTACTATATTATCTTTTGATGGAAATGGGGTACCTAGTATTATACGTCTTTTAATTATTTTTACTTTTGTAACTAGCTTCTGCCCGCGTCTTCGCCCATGTATTATGTAAACCACCAACTTTTGAGTGTATAAAACCAGGGAATATTGGTTTTCCATACAAATTTCAGAAATTTATTGCACACCTAGGGCTAGTTTAAAAAAAAAGAAAAAAATACGTGTTTATTTATTTTAAAGTTTATTTGTACTGAGTTTTGAGCGAATCTTACCAAGGAATACAAATTTCCATAGAATATTTACTACCCAATTTAACCCTCTTAGAGGTTGATCTTCGAAAATTAGATTAGCCTATGTGTTATCCCAGAACCTCAACTATCTACATTCCAA
Organism: Perizoma affinitatum; assembly: GCA_961405105.1. Taxonomy (NCBI): domain Eukaryota; kingdom Metazoa; phylum Arthropoda; class Insecta; order Lepidoptera; family Geometridae; genus Perizoma; species Perizoma affinitatum. Next base: position 8,058,455 of record OY560199.1, read on the forward strand.
ATTTTATCAAAACTGTAGTAGCTACGGAGATACGTGGTAACAGACATTCACACACACAGACGTTCGCATTTAATATATTACCTAGTAGGAAGTAGGGAGTATAGGATAGGTTTTTTCTAGAAAACATAAAATCGATCGAGATAGTAAAACCCAATTGCCTAAACTTTTTTCATGTCGTTACAAGGTGACAGTTCCCCCAGCAGTCACTGAAGGATGCTGACATGAGCAATATAGCTGATTTCTGGCTGTCTTTATGGCCCCTAAATCACTTACTTGACCCAAACGCGATCCGGACATTAAAAGGGTGTGATTTATATAAGAACTTGGAACATTGAACATTGACGCCATCTGTTGCTAAGCACACTGAAATAGTTTATTGTAAGGTGAACTCGAACCATGTAATGTAGTTATTTACTACTTTTACAATTAAACTATTCTTCTGAATAATCGTGCTTTTCTTTTTATTTTACTGTATTTATTGATAATTTGAGTGGAAAATAATCAATGATATTATATTGTTTTTTTTTAAATAAAAAAAACAATATAAGGATGCTGTCATAGGCAACATTCGTGTAGAATTTCCTTAGAGCTATTGAGGAAGGCTCTTTTTCGGGTGATGTGCCAATGTTACCAGCATCGGCCGTTTTCCTCATTGCCGGAGATCTTACCCAGGCATTTTCGAACAATATCGCAAAATGCTACCATCATGTGAAATTATACTGTCAAACTACTGGCAATAACGCGCGTATATGCCAAATGTAATGTTGGACGTACCTCTGACTACCCCCTACTAGGTATATTTAAAGATCTACGCACTGAGTATGTATCAAAAGATATCGATCATGGAGAATACAGTCGTGAGCGTGTTTATTTTTTAATTGCGTATTGTTATTAATCTTAAAACAGTAATTATTACGACTATATAATTTCCAAAAACAGAGTGTCTAAAATGGCAATCATCCCGTAGTTCTAAAAACTAGTGGATGCATTATTGATTAGCCAAGATACTGTATCAGTTTTGCTTGCCACTCGCTATAAAACAAGACGAAGTTTGTCGTTTCTCGCATAAACTGAAGTCAAACTTTATAAGGCGCTTCGCGACACTAGCAGCATTGTTTCCATTGGCTTTGGCTCTTGAAATGCAACACTACCCACCCTTTCACAGAATTTCTACAAAGCAAGATGAGATGCTGAAACTTCTAAATTAAAATTACTACTCAAATAATGTGGCCTTGTGAACTTTGAAATGATGCTGAGCTTTTTGAAGTTTCTCGTTTATTTGAGTCTAGTTTCTAGGGTGAGCACAGGCAAGCTGATGAATTCATGAATAATTTATGTAACTTATTGTGAATCTTGGAGTGCTAAAAAATGGAGTAACTCTTTAAATTCTGATCATTTATTCATTAAGAAAAAAAACCTATAATAGACAAGATGCGTTGAGTGACATTTGCCCTGAAGTACATAGTATGTCTGAACAATATATCCTGAATATAAATTCTAGCGAACAAAATTTATATGCCACGATAGGCTGAAAAAATGGGTGGCGTAATTTCATATTGGACTTTTTATCCATTTCCCGTTATCTAAAGTCTGATTTTTAAAATTTAATATTTTTAAATTATTTGGATCTATGAACCCTTAAAATACTATTTCTGGTGACGGTATAAAACATGAATGATAAAAAATAACATAAAACAAATAGAAATGTATAAAAATCTCTGCCAACATTATCAGCTACAAAGCTCGGAGCTTCTAAAAAAAAGATAGCAGTGCACCCCCGGTCAAGTTGTAAGCGGCTTAGCTAGATCCGCTGTCTCCGTTGTCGCAAGTAGTCGCAACAAGTTTTGATATTAAACTGCCTTTACAAAGAACAAAAGGACCTTTTTTTGTGAGCTCTTGTTATAAGGCTTTGTGTTTTAAACTGTGACGCATGCATCCATAATATGCATTTGAAGTTGGAAATTTTTGTTTTTCTGTTTACCATTTATCTCCAAAATGCCTGATCCAATTATGATCCGATTTTGCGATAGTTTTGTATGACTTCAATTGTAGTTCTTGGATAGGTTTTATCGCCACGAGTCACAAGGAGGCATTGAAATGGAACGTGAAGCGGTGAAAACGATTTTCATCCAGTATTTTATTATTGTTTTGTATCAAAAAAAGGTAAGACATCCATTTTTTATTGCAAACATATACTGGTTTAATTCCTAAACTGGTTGAAGATAACGTTCCAGCCACAGTACTTAATTTACATTTAAATCTGGACTGTTTTCCTTTTTATAAAGCAAACGAGAGAAAATATTTTGTTAGACGTGGTATTTGCACCTAGCTTTCATATCTCACAATAACTCCAATGGCACAGCATTGAAAGGCAAACTGATTATTCATCTTTTTCTTCTCTGAGAGCATTAATCAAATAAAGCTGCGAACAGGTGCAGCAAAGCTCTGAAACAGGTTACATTTAAGCCACATTTATAATAAAAACAGATACATACAGTTTATTAGAATACTGATACAGACAGTTTTTTTTATCAGGCTTTAAAACAGGACACTTTCAACTCTTAGTAACAATCCCGTTACAATTTGATTTGCTCGATGTAATTTCACGACCTTGGTGGCGCTGCAGGCGAATAGTTAACTGAGGCGCAAAAAATGTGAGTTTGATTCCCACTGTGGCAAAAATGTATGCCTGTTCTACAGATATTTGCTCCGAGTCTGGGTGCATGAATAACGGTAGCACGTTATTCATGAACTACGAGTCCCATGGCTAGTGTTTTTTTGTTGGGTCGTCGGATGTCTTGACGATCGAGGATCTCTGCTGACCGCAATGGAACCAGTCGATGGTCGATGCGACCTGTCTATCAGTGTCTAGGTGAGTCGATCATTGCAAAGCTACGTGAATATTCTACGCTTAAGAAAACGCCGGTAGATATGTTAGAAAAATGTTTTCTACGTAAATTATTCCAAACTTTCACAACAAAATGCTGAATTAAAATCGTGGAACTCCCTAATTTGCACTATCTGCTGAGTCCACGCGAGCGAGCTACCAACATTCTTATTAATTACTGGCTTTTCCTGGCTGTAACGTTTTTGGACACAAAAGCCTTACCACGGAATTCCGTTTTTTGAATTTATCATTTTTACGGACGACATATTTATTAATCTTTTTGATGTTCTACGTTGGGTATTATATGACTTAAGCTTCTGCCCATGGCTTCAACTATGTAATGTCTGTGGCCTTATACAAAGGAGCCTGTATAATGTGTTAAGCTACAACTTAGGTCTATTTGACCGAATATTATTTTCTACAAAATTCCATCCAAACACCTTGGTATACTTTTGCATTTATAATATACTAGCCTCTGCCCACGGCTTCGTCCGCGTGGTACTCTGATAGAAAGTAGCCTTTGTGTTATTCTGATGTATAAGCGATATTACTGTCAAGTTTCATCAAAATCCGTTCAGTAGTTTTTGCGTGAAAGAGTAACAAACATCCATCCTCACAAACTTTCGCGTTAATAATATTAGTAGGATATAGGACTTTACACTACCGCACGTTAATATATTACTTAGAATTGATTAGGTCTTACTTGTCTTAGGTTATACTCTATGGTTAGGAACTTAATAAAAAAATACAAAAAAAAAAAACAAATTCGAATTAGTGAGAGTGCTGCCTAGTGGAAAATTATTTCTCATTGTTCTACTCGGATCAACTCATCACTCGTTCCACTAGAACGACCAACCTATATTCACGAGCGATAAAATGTTTTTTCTTTAATGATTTTTTTTTATATTTAAGGAAGCACTCATTCCCTTCAAACCCTTCGTTGTATTTTGTGAATTACTTTATCTATGTCGGAAAATGATTGAATAATATTTTACTTTTACAAGAGAAATATCATTGCACTACGATAATAACTTTGGAACGGAAGAGTACAATTATTCACTTATTCTGGTACGTAGATCTATGAGGTTTCGAAGTTGGGTAGTCAGAGATACGTCAAAACCTTATATTTAGCACACGCCCTCGTTTTGAGTCGAAAATAATATAAAGCGTGTCAGGTAGCAAGCCCATCGCTACCTATTGGAACACTAGCCGATAGCGCATACTTCCGAACTTTCAATTCTTGATATGCCAGTTCTCTCACAATGCTGTTTATATCATGTGTTAATGATAATGATAATGATAATAATGCTGGACATTTTTCACACAGCATCATCTAGCCCCAAACTAAGCTCTGATTTTGAGCACGTTTGCGAGTGGACGTGTCGCATTGCATCGATAAGAATTAAACATTCAAGTTACGCGCGGCTTCGGCCGATGCACGTTTAACCACCATGAGTTCCGAAAACCTTGTGGTTAACGAACTTCTGGCCTTCCTTCAAGATCGCCTGGATGTCATGGACGAAGTCTCGGCGATGCAGATCTGCACGTCGAGTTTCTCCGAAGATGAGATCCACAAGGCCAGGACGCTACTCTACGAGTCGCTGAACATCACGGAAAAGATGAAGATGTACAGGCGAGACAATCGTGGTGAACGCAGTCTGCAGGACCTCATCACCGTCCTCAAGGTGACCGACCCAGACGACGTGCCTGCGTTCGTCGCCCGCAACCTGCATCGTGTGCCGCCGCTGGACTTCGACCACGTTGACTGTACGAGCTTGCTCAAGGACATCAAGGCGTTGAAGTCGACAGTAGCACAGATGCAGCTGAAAATGGATGCTGCTCAAAATACCATCGCTGACCTGCGCAGTGAAGTCGCTTCACTGCGTAATGCGCCGTCGGTATGTAGGTCACTCGACCCGGTGGCATCAAATGTCAACGTTCGCCGCGGGGCGCAGCTGAATGAGTCGGCATGCAGTTTTAAGTCGACGTCAGCATCACCCGTGGCAGCTGATTCCCCGGCTGGCGGCGCGCGCGCCCCCGCCCCCGCGCCTGCGCCTGCGCCCGCGCCCGCGCCTGCGCCCGCGTCCGCGCCCGCTGCCCCCGTCGCTCGTGCCGTCCGCGTCACCGAGCCGTCACGTGTCACGTCAACCCCGCAACGTGACTACGCCGCCGTCGCCGCGACTCAACCCGCGCGACCAGCTCGTAAGGGGAGGAAGCAAAGAGGCCGCGAAATTATTCGTGGCGCTTCGCTTTCGGGTCCTGGGAAGGGCCAATGCGACAAGGAGGGTTTCGTACTCGTCGAAAGGAAGAAGAGGAAACCTACGTGTCGCAATCAGTGCGGGACTGCCGCACCGAACGCACAAGGGCAGCTGTGCCCGCTACGTGCCGAAGTACCTACCACGCAACTCTACGTGTCGCGCGTCCTCTACACCGTGACCGCCGAGGATGTGGGGAAGTACCTGAGGCAGAAGACCGGCATCTGCTTGAGAGTCGAGAAGTTGGTGGCTCGCCGTAACGTGAACTTCGGTTCATTTATGGTGAGAGTGCCGACGGATCGTCTCTCAACGTATATGGATAGCGGATTTTGGCCGAAAGGTGTCGTTTACAGGAAATTCATAGGACGCCTGTCAAACGACACCGCGCGTGCGTCATCGGAGCGTCGATGACCCGATTGCATTTATATTTTTTATGTATGTTAGTCTCTAAGGTATTTGTAATATGGGTCCTAGTTAAGTTACTTTTTGTACACTTTTCTTGTTACCTGAAATAAAGATTATTATTATTATTATTATTATTATTATGGGAACTACATGACTGATATACTACTTATTTTTTGCAAATATATGCAAATTATACATAGAAAACACCCGAGACAAACTTTAGCTAATCGTACAAACATTTCTCCCGCAGCGGGAATGTAACCCCCAACCTTCTGTGTTCCAGTCGGGCCTTCGTCCACTGAGCCACAGAGGTCGTCAGCTCATATTTTTCGAGCGTAGTAATACGTAGGTGCACGACGGTTCAAACCTTCGGATCAGAACAACTTCTATAGCCCGACGGCTATCAACATGTAGGCCAACACGGCTCCGGTTTTAACAAAGTTCAAACCATCACATTTACATGGCAGAGTTTCCCAATTAATCCGTCCAAACAAGCATAATACTGTTTTGAAGCCTACTCATTTTCTCGGCCGACATCCATAATGCTCATGTTACATTCATTATAAGCACTGTTGTGTTATATGTGTTACAGGTATAGTGATGAATCTAGTGATTATACATAGCAACTATCTAGTACATCTGTACACGGTTTCGCAAGTGGTAGCCGGATAGTTTGTTGTAATAGATTCTCGCTATAGGACAAAATCCGATTGTTATGTACTTCTGCTAAGTGATGTGGTAACACGTTACAGGGAATACTAGGGTGGGTCAGAACTACAATTATTTTGTGTGTTTATTGATTAATTGTATAATTGTACTTCTTGTACTATGTGGCCATTCTACACAAATTTACGGAATTCGCTCACTGAATTTTACTGAGGAATCAAAAAGTCTTAAGTTTATTTTTTAAGGTTTCGTACATAGACAGTTGCAATGGGACCCTATTACTAAGCTTACGCCGTCCTTCTCTTTGACTGTCATAAAACTGTATTTTAAAAACCGTTTTACCAAACATCTGTTTAAATTATGTGGTCACACGGAACTCTTAGTATGCCAGTCCAACATGACCGGCCTCTTCGATAAAAGCATTTTCACATGGCGAACTGAACACCATTTTGGTACAGCTTTTTAGACACATGAGCCGAACAATTTTAACCCCCGACGCAAAAAGCGGTGTGTTCTAATTTTGACGTGTGTATCTGTGTTTCTGTAGCATCGTAGCTCCCAAACGGATGAACCGATCACCGACTTACTGAAGAGGTATCATGTTTTGGCTCATAGAAATAAGCTTAATGCATAGGTAATCTAATAATGGAGCAGGAAAGAGAAATAAAGATAAATAAATGGATTCTAAGACTAAACAAGGCGGAGTTTTCAAATGTTGTAAATATATTACTTGTGTTGTTATTGTTTTAGATTTAAGTAGGTACCTAACTCTATTTTAAGTTGTTGGTCTTTGTACCTATTTAAAAAAAAATACTTTTCATTGTTTGTGCCAAATAAACGTTTATTTGATTCTATTATATTCACTTTCGTTGCCGTTAACGCCTGCGGAAAGGTTGAGTTGTAAGGAAATGACATTAGCTTTTGAGATGTCACGTGATTGCTGCCAAATGTATCCTTAACAAAGCGTTAGCGTGAAAGGAAAACTAAGCATGAGGTATTAGTCACACTGGTTGCTCGCGTGAAGTCGCCATATCGCTGTTCGAGCCCAGACGTGATGAGGATTGACTTAAAATGTTGTCCCGACCGCAGGATGTCATACGTAGTGGCTTAACGACAGCTACTTTCTTCTCAATGACATTATTACTTTCACATGGATAGATACATTGATCGGTTATAGTCTGAGACGCAGTATAATATGTATGTATTTACAAAAAAATAGGTAGGTACCTCATATGAACTAAGGGTTTGGCAATAGAAAGGATTTTTGTAATTGATAGTTGCGGTCTTGTTCCGAATTATATCATTACATTAGCAGGACAATTTAATATAATTTAAGCTGTTATGTGTAATCACTAATTCTTAACTTTATCTGCAACATATTCAAATGTAGCAGTCTTACAACATCGGTCCTTCCTCCCAGATACCCCACTGTACCTTCTGTACAGATTCAACGAGTCGAGCTATGAAACCTTTAACGTACTTATTAAGTCTTTAGAATTCATTCGACATTCTTTGATGTTTGGGTTGAACTGCTATTCGGTAGCTTTCTTCCAGAAAGTTTTAATAACGTCAAAGGCACAGTGAATGTTGGAGCAAGCCAGAAACGGCGGATGTTTGAAATGAAACTACAAACCTACATTTTGCCGTTTTTTCCGTACCTCAAAGAGAAAAAACGGAACTCTTATAGGATCACTTCGTAGTCCTTCTGTCTGTCCGTCAAGACCACTTTTCTCAGGAACTTAACTTGATACCTCCACGCGGGAGGTATCAAGTTAAATTAATATCAAAGGCGTAGGGCTACGGTCCCTTAGAGCTCTAAAAAATTCAAGCTTGTAAGCAATAAAAAAATACGGCCATTAATGCGATATATTTTGATACTGACATATGTCAAATTCTATTGGGTACTTCCTGTTGACTCATGAAATTTGGCAAGAAGGTCTCACAGAAAGGAAATAAATCAAAAAAATCGTTTATTTGTGTATTTTCACATAAAGACATACATTTTACATTTGCAGTTGGAGAAACAAACTTACAAACTGACAAACTTACATTTGCAGTTGCAAAATTGGAGAATTAACCGTGATATATATCGATGTATGTGAGAACATTAGTTCAACAACAAAGTTAAGTTTTTGAATCCGACTATCTTTTCGTTAGAGTAATGTTTGGTGCTTTCATAGTTTATGAACTCGAGTAATGTTAATTATTTTGGTGAACATACAAAATTTTTACGGAAGCCTCGGTTCGCAATTCAGACTCGCATTTGTCCGTTTATTTATTTGTTACCTCGGCGTGAATCACATTTTAGCCAAACTCGGATTGAGCTTTGTGATTCTATCAAAAAACCTATGAACGTTGAATTTTTGCGGCAGTTAGTTGAAACCAACAGCCGAACCGCACCTGTTGATGCAATTTCGTTTAACCCAACGTTAGCAATATTATTTACTCATACGAGTGCCATACCGACAAGCGACTCGTAAGTAAAATTTTGATGTAGTACCATACCTGCGTCACTGGGGCTGATATGGTTAATTAATCTACAGAGTAGTTGTTAAATATGACCGAGAGGCAGACCAGTGAAATGATCGCTAGTTAGCTTTGCACTACTTTATTGTACGACACAAATGCGCTCCCGCACACATAAATAACACTCCTTCCCCTAGTATAATTATTCCTTAAATATATATACATAGGTACGTACTATTGAATATCAACTCTAGAAGTATTTTTTAAAACAAATCTCGCGACGTTTACGTAACAATCTTTGTGTGGCAACTACTGGACTATCGATTTGTGTTGCACTCTGACCATAGATCTCGGTTTGCGTATCTAGAAATTCATTAGAACCCACTTGTTGATCATTATCATCAGTCCATTGAGGGTCACTTTCGTCCTCCCTAGACTAGAAGCACATACTAGGTTCGTATAGTTCTGCTCTCCTTTTTCTGACCATAACGCAGGACGTAAGATTTGGTGAAGAAAGTTTAGGCTGCGGTGCCGCCATCTCTTCTGGTGCAGTCGACGAATCGTGGGCGAGGTAGGCAGTGCTGATGGCGCAGGCGACAGCGGAGGCGACGAGGGAGCCTCGCGAAGGCGAGGCTAGGACGGAGAATACCCAGGTAAGTCAGTCAATTTTCCATGATTGCTACTTGTCCCTTTATAAAGCATCAGCAGATTTTTGTCTTTAATTACTTTTTGAGTTATTAACAACTTTTTTCAAAACTTTTCCTATTCTCTTAAAAATAATTATCTTACACCATGTATGATTCGTTTTGTTTATTTTTTTTAAATACTCATGGACTTATTTAGAGGAATGCTTCATCAATCGAAAAAAAAGACTGAAATATGTACAAAAAGGTTCTTTGCTGGCCACATCTACCTTAATATTTAATTTGAAAAAAGAATTACTTACCTCAAAAGTCTGCGTATTCATTTTATAAAATTCTGTCTTTTTTCAATTTTTTTTTACAAAAACGTATAGTGGTGCACATCAATGAATACCTGAAGATTATCAATACCGGATCTTAGCGTGGCTCAGGTTTCCAAAGCTGGTACTTAAATTGAAAATGGTCCCAGTTATAAAGAAGTGGCTCAGACATTGCGAGTTTCCAAATCCGTCATCTTTCGAATTATTAGACGTTATCGGCAGACTGATAACGTCACTTCAGCGAGAGACGACAGATTTATGGTCAGCAGTGTTCTGAAAAATCGCACTTTGACTTCTTCTGAAGTCAGATCTACTCCAGGACGTACGGCAGTTAACAGTATGCACTAAAACCGTAGAAAGAAGAATTAAAGAAGCTGGTATAAAGACGTACTTGCCAGCTACTTACTTACCACAGATCATCGAGTATTCATCATCCAAAACTGGAATGATGATGACTGGGTGAAAATATTGTTAACTGACAATATTTTCTTGTCTTAAGTCAGATGAAAGAAGGGTTAAAGTTTGGAGACGACCCGGAGAAAGATACCTACGCTCAGTGTAACATTATCGGAAGAGAGTCATATGGTGGAGGGTCAGTAATGGTATGGGGCGGTATTTGCATAGTGGCACGTATGGCACACCGTAGAAAATGGATCCCTGACTGCGGCTCCGTACGTAAATGACATCTTAGAACCGACATCGGAGAGAATTTTCAATTAATGCAGGACAATGCGCGGCCCCATACTGCAGCGATAGTTATTAGACGTCTTGCCGTGGTCAGCACGCTCGCCAGACTTAAACCCCGTCGAAATTGTTTTGGATATGGTCGGAAAACAAATAAAACAGCGGGATCCAGCACCAACAAACACAGGAGATCTCAAAATGGCACTGGAAGAAGAGTGGAATCGAATACGACAAGATTTCATTGATAACTTAATCAAGAGCATGCCGAGAAGATTGCAGGCAGTTTTAACAGCTAGAGGAGGTAACACCAAATACTGAATGTGCACAAACACTCGAGAAAAAGTCCCCGTAATGTCATAACACGATCAGTTTTTTTAATGTGATGATTGAAGGGTTAATTCTACAAAACATTATTTTTGAGATTTCTGTGTGTGATTGTGTTTTTTAATTTTTATTTTCATTCAAAATGGTAAAATTAATAAAGTGCTTAATATAATTTATATACTTACATACAAACAAAATTGTTTCAGTTCCGATCTGTCTCTTTTTTGTTCCGTTCCTTTAATTATGTCCATGAGTGTATTTTTTTTTCAAATCTTTGCAAGACGATCAGTTTTCATGCACTGTTCATTTTGAACGTGGTCAAATAAAGACGATGACGAGGATGGTTTTGGATCAATTAAATCTAATCGTGACCTTAACTTGTGACCAAATACCAATTGTGCAAGAGACAAACCATTGGTAGTGTGAACAGAGTTACGATACTTTAATAACTTTACCGATGCATCTTTCGCGCTTTGACTCGACAACAGGCATGACTTTAATCCTACCTTTACAAAACTTTCGGCTTTTCCGTTGCTAGTCGCGTTATAAACAGGTTTCGTCAGATGAGAAATGGCGTTTGTGGCGCATAACGATTCAAATTCTCGTGAATAAAAAGCTGTGGCATTATCTTTACCAAATAAACATAACCTTTGATCGGACCCAGAAAATCAACGTGAATTCTATAGAAAGGAAGGTGGAAATTCCCAATGAGGGAGCGGGACGCGAGGGGTAGAGAGGCGTAGTTGAATACACACGTCGCATGAGCCTATCATTGTTTCTACCGCTTGGTCAATTCCTGGAAAATAAAAACTAGAACGAGCTTCAGCCTTCGTTTTAACTATACCTAAATGCGAAAAATGTAACTCTTTAACATGTTATGAGAACTGCTTAACATATTATGATGACTCTTTATTATTTTATGAGAATGGATTCCAATCCATTCCCATAACATAACTGTGATCTACACAAGTGACAAGGTTTTACCCGTATGTCGTTAATCTTCGGCGGCCACCCATTCACTATAAACTCATTTAATCGCCTTAAAACTACGTCACTCTTTATCTCCTCACGTTAGGCCACAGGCATTTATCCGTCTACAATAAAACAAACATAAGTCCTCGATCGTATGCTACCTGGCAATCGCAACAATGGCACCGATCGGTGCAGGCGAACGCATTCACTGGCCGTTGTAAGCTCGCTCGTGACAGATAATCCGCACTGTTATCAGCGATACGCACGTATTCTATTTTATAGCTATAGCTACTCAGGAACAATGCGTACTGTTGCAACCTGTGTACGGACATCTCTGGTACTCTATTGAGTCCGAAAATAGTCTATAATGATCTGTTCGTAGTATATACGGTACGGATCGGTCATACAAATATTGATGACTGTCGCACGCCGTAAATAATGGCGGTTGCTTCTTTTTGTATCTGAGCATATCGCTTCTCCGTCGGATTTACAGTATGCGACACAAACTAAATAGGCCTTTCAACACTGTCTAAAACTACTTATAAGAATGACTGTAGCTGACTAACGTTTGAGGGAACCGGCGCCACGACCATTGCCTTGATTTATTCTGCCGTTTTTTCGTTCTGAAAGAAACTGCACTTTTCCTTTTGTAATGTTAAGCCTGCGGCCTGCAAGCGCGTCAAAACAGCGTTTAGCTTTTTTTAAATGTTCTTTTCTGTCCCTCTCGGTCACTAAGATATCGTCCAATTGGCACAACACTCCATCTATACCAGATTGCACGCCCTCGTTCGCGCGCTGAAACATAGATGGGGCGCTGGCTAGCCCAAAGACTAAACGTGTTAATACGCAAGTATAATCACGATAAGTTCTTTGACTCGTCATCTAAAACAAACAGCTTATTTGCCATAGATAAATGAAGTTTCTAAATTGTTAACCCCCATGGATTTTTGGAAAACAGTTGTAGGGAGTGGATATTGTTCTACCAGTAACTGTTTGTTATTGTGGGTGCTATTGCTTATAGAGTAATACTGGAGATGGGTAGTCCTACTACCTGGGTAGACTACTGGGTCTACCCCACCAACCTATCGATTTCCTTCTCAAACCTTATCACGTAATGCGACTCTACGGGGCGAGTTTTACAGAAAACCGGTTTTGCAATTTCATTTAACAACAGTTTTATTTTATATTAGGTTGCTAGGTTGAATATACCTAGCTTATTTGGAAATAGTTCCGCATACTACTGTTGTAACTTCATAATAAATAAATCTGATTCTACAAAGTAATTTACTGGCACCAACTGGAGATTGAATAAAGACATAAAATCCCTATCCAAAAGTGGTGGGCCGCCATCGCGGGCGACGTAAAATACAATTGCATGTCTCCCGTAGGTCACTGCTTAACTAATCGTATCTACGCATGCAATCTTTCTCCCATTATACGTCATCAGGTGTTTATACGTACTTGATAATGGCACACCTCTAAAATGAGTTTTGTAAAAGCCCTCTGTAACTACAGTTACCACAGAACCGCTATATATTTCGAACTTGTCCGAATGTTCCGTACATTATTAATAATAACTGTTTCTCCCATGGGTTCACCCCTGAATAAACGGATATAATAAAACTTACCGTCATCATCTTCATCATCCTCATCTTTGTCACCGAAATCCATTTCCAAATAATTCACTTTTATACACATTTTACGCAAGTGGCCTTTCACGTGACACTTATTCCTAATGCTAATATTGCTACCGCCTTGTTGGCCTAGTGGGCGATACCCCGACTTCTGATCTGGAGGTCGTGGGTTCGAACCCGGTCGTGCACCAAAGGATTTTTCCACTCGAAAAAAAATAAAAATAAGAAAATATGTGCGCATTAACACGTGCTCAAAACGGTGAAGAAAAACATCGTGAGGAAACCGGCATGCCCTAGAACCAAAAATTCGAAGGCAGGTGCCAACAGTTAGTGTTCCAATAAGCGGCGATGGGCTTGCAACCTGTCACGTGGAATGCTTACTACTTGCAAAACGCGGGCATGTACCAAATGTAATGTTTGGACTTGCCTCTGAATACCCCCTACTTGGTATCCTCAAAGATCTACTCACTGAGTATGTATCTGAGGACGTCCACCATGGGGAATACAGCCGTGAGCGATGTTTTGTTTTTGTTTGTTTTGTTTATTGCTAATATAATTTGTGAATCGACATTCGGACTATGTGTGATTCGTTTAACCACATACATAGTGTAAATACCAAAAAGTGAAAAAGACTATTCCTACATTTCCACTTTTTCCATCATTCGAGATCTTGAAAATCTGATTCTCCACGGCTTGGGGTCAGCGTGAGGTTCACCAGGTCTTTCGGGTACAGCTTCTTCTCTCGCCCAGGCTGCATAACTATTATGAATTTGTCACGGAGCGCTTCTTCATAGTTGAGGAAGCCACACTTATCTGTAAGCCCTCGCAGTCTCGCTGTCCACTGTGAATGAGTTTCCTCTGCTAGCTCCTCGCGTAAAAGTTGTGACGCTCACCAAACCTGACACGCCTTGGGTGAATTGGTTTATTACAATTTATAAGTACCCTCAGTGAGTACTTTTAATTCAACGCTTAAAAAAAGCGCTGAGAAGTATTGCTTTCTTGGTGCATCTGTCGAGTCGTTGATGTCGTTTGCCACAAAATATTGGTTTTTACGACCTCTGTACTTTTTCCATGTATGTACATTGTGGTCGAAATTATTAAGAATTCCAAACTGCGCACATTTAGACATTTTTTATGCGGGTAGATCGTCGCCACTATTGAATATGAGGACCGAGAGGACAAGACAAACGATTGCTGGTTAGCTTGGGACTACTATATTGTATGACACAATGGATGGAGCGCGAGCTGAACCACACATACATAAAAGTAGTTCAATGAACACACAATGCTTTACTTTTTTATCAAGAACCAGTTTTAAATAAATATAAAGAGTCCTTCAGGGCTTTATACCCCTGGCGTTGCAGATTTCCAATAGGTGACAGTAACCGTTTTCCATCAATGAACCGCACGACGCCTGGTTTCAGAAAACGAGGAAATAAAATAAATATTCTTAAAATACAACTTTGAATCTCAGCGTAACAATAATAATATCCTTTGGTTTTGACAAACGCGGTTACATTTTTATCTTTAATACTAGTTTCGTGATTCCAGACGGGTACTGCAACATGGTTGGAATAACAATTTTACAATATTACTCTGTCACCACCACATAATACAAGTTTATAACGATACACACACATGGATGTGACTTCAATATACATAAGGCGTTATTTGACAGCCGATCAAATAGCATTGAAAGTATGTCAACTTTTTAAAATTATTTTATCACCTTTTTTTTTAAGGTGTACAATCAAGGTATCGATAAGATTTAGAAATAAATCAGCTTGATCAGGATATTTACGTATTTATTATAGATATAATATTAATGGTGCAGTTATTATTATTTTATGTACATACCCGCCACTCTCACAATATATTATTATCCTCTCCATCCAAAGGTTGTCTGGAAGAGATCGATTCTAAGCGATAAGACCGCCCATTGTACTTAATAATAAGATTTTGTATATGTTATTTGTTTAAGGTGTACAATCACGTATTTTCATTCATTCATTTACTTAGTATTGCAAATGCTAAGTACGTTGGTAGGTACAATAATCGATGACATTACATTCCAGATGTTTTTTTTAATTGAGCGTTTCTACAAGCCGTAAAAAATGCTTTCTCTATGGTTGTCACGTAGAAGCCACTCGGCCCCGAAGGAGAGACGTAATAATTTCTAGCAATCGAAATCTCTTTTATATTCAAAGATCGTCAATTTAAATATTTCCATTAAAATATAAAGAAAGTGACGGCCCCGTTAACTCAATTTACTTTTGGTGACGTAGCCTATCAAATTACAAGTTTATCTTTACACGGTGCTATTACTGCATCTCTACAAAATCATTCCGTAAAAAAAATTGGTCTGATTTAGTCATAATATGTAAGTATTTACAAAAAAAAATACTTAAGTAGTATATCAGCTTATGTAGTTTAAGTAGATAAAGATTACAAAAGTTTAGAAAAAATACCAGCATTATTCATGTATTCTAACCGTTTAATAACAGAAGAGGCGTTTCATTGTGAAGCGAATGCTTATTATTTTGCAAATAAGTTGGAGAAAGGTAGCTGGAATTATTTAATTTTACCCCCGGACAACTCTTTTCGCCTGTAAGTTTTCCGAGCGTTCAGTAATTGGCGGTCAATTTGTCAATTTCATATTAAGTATATGTATATGTAGGGGTGTTTATTTATTATGCATTCTCAACAGTATGTAGAAGTACCTACCTAATTATAAAGGAATTTCAAACTTTTCAATAACACACAAGCCCTTCGTCAGTTCTCAAAATAAAGGAAATTACAATTCACATTTTCAGTTTTATCTTTTGGTCCGAACATCGAAATGTCGGCAGTTCCAATACCCTTTGAACTCGGCTTTCAAAGGCGATTAATTAAAACAGCCGAAACTTTGAAAGTAATCGATATCCGTAGTTTTCTTCTGAAATTAAATAATGCTGTAATATTTAGCGAAGCTTTTTTCGATATCCGACAATTTTGTTTGGTAAACATGTTTCTTTTGGGGTGCAATATTTTACGACACAAAAGGTGGCGCAAACCAGTTCGACGTTGCACTCTTAAAGATATTGTTAAAAATGATAACGATGGAAATTATATTATTTTGTGAATGAAAATACTGTATTGCACACCGTAAGAAAAATATATAAAACTTAACAAAACTACAAAAGAATGGGTGGCATTAATGCCTGGCAGCGATATCTTCCATACAACCAGTTTAATTCAGTTTTAATTCAAATAATTTAAAAACTCGGACAATATTTTCGCCGGTCGCAATGAAAATAAGCAATTTTGGAGTGAACTGAATTTTACAAGCTGAATGGCAACGTAAACTTGTCGACGGGAAGTATTGCAGACGTGACGGATCTGACGACAGCGATCGTAATTTCACGCCGCTCTCTGCACTGTGATCTGTAGCATTTTGATGAATGCTGACTATAAAACTTCGAATCAGTGTGGAATTCAGGATAAAATCCGATAAAATCCTTTGTTGGCGTGTCACAGGTTTCTCTTAGTTTTTCTTCCCTGTGTTAAGTCAGTGACCTGACCAACTTAAGGTCCGGTCAAACTGTTGCAATGGCGATATCAATCCTTACATTCACGAACTTGACAACCAATGACAAGCATTCCTTTTGATGACCACCGCCACTGCGTCAGTTTGTCATGGCCAGGTATGGTGACCTGAAAGGGCCTAGTGACCGTTGGTGAAGGAATCTGTATGGTGAAAGGATTCAGTGAGCCTCACAGAGGCTATTTTTGTAAACGTGTCACATGCCTCCGAACGTTAGTTACCGTGCGATGTTTTGCTTCATCATTTAAGAGCACAAAGTACTGCTCATATGTTTTTGAATGGTAAATTCCGGAAAACCTGAATAGTAGCAAAATTGATGAAAATAAATGTGGCCGCGGCAGCCACTCCCATATAGGTCTCATATAAATCATCTGTAATAGATGTCAAAGGCCAATGATGATGATGATGATGATGACAATTGTATTTAGTATTTATTTTATAGATTTGAGGATGTTTATCATGAGGATTACAGTGGTTAGTATTTTTTTTCGGTATTTGGAATATATTTTTACCAAGTTACCTATTTTTTTCACTTCTATTGATCATAAATTAATAAGCCGTTGTCCTACAGTGGACAGTGAATAGGACAGTGGACTCTACACCTACCTCTGTTAGTATAAGAACGTATTAGTTATATTAAAGGTATTCGTACCAACAACTATTAACCTAGCAGGCTTATATTTGTTTGAATAAAAAAAAACACAATATTTTCTAATATCCCAAAAATTCAACCTGTGTTAGACGATCTCCCGCTATAATACCTCATATCGTATTCACTTTACTACTGTTCTAGTTTCTTTTAGCAGTCTATTTCGATTCCCTATTGAATGTTTGTTTTGAAATTTAGCTCTAACTTTATGTGACGTGTGCAGAAGTTTTAACGATTCTGCATCTATTCTCGCGTGTACACGAACCTGCAAATGACGTGGAGCAAAGAAAAACAATTTTATGCAAGATGTGAGAGTATATTTAAGTGTTTTGTAACCGATCTATACAAATACATTTGTCTGTCTGTCACCGGGCTGACAACGGCCACCTTCATTAATCTCTTTTTTAGCTATTTAAGACGATTATATTGCGTGATCCTATCTTTAAAAGACTTATCTCTAATTGAACTCATACGATAACTACCACTAAAGGTTATTTTAAACTACACACCTTTAAATTAAACTAGGCAACTTAAACAATTTCCCAAGAGACTGGTCGACTCAATTGACACACTTTTCACAGAACGGCAGAAACCGTTGGTTTTCTCTACCAAAATATAAGGTTTATTGGAACTGCTCATTAACACGTGCTCAAAACGGTGAAGGAAAACATCGTGAGGAAACCGGCATGCCCTAGAACCAAAAATTCGAAGGCATGTGCCAACAGTTAGTGTTTCAATAAGCGCCGATGTGCTTGCAACCTTTCACGTGGAAAGCTTACTTGGAAAACGCGGGCATGTACCAAATGTTATGTTTCGACATGCCTCTGACTACCCCCTACTTGGTATCCTCAAAGATCAACTCACTGAGTATGTATCAGAGGATGTCCACCATGGGGAAGACAGTCGTGAGCGTGTTTGTTTTGTTTTGTTTTGTCACTGTATTCTTGACCAGGTTAACAACTTAATAGTTAATTATAACTTTGACCGATAGTGGCTAACTGGGTTAAATAATTCAGAGATATTCAGTTCCAGGAAGTTTTGTTCGTAAATTCAGTCTTTTGGGTGGGTGGTATTTGTTTCAACATCAGTGTTGGTTTCACATCTCACTGGAACTAGCTTTATTCTAAATTTATGACATTACGCAATATCAGCAATACCCTTTATCAGGTAGCAAATGTATGTATAGTTTAAACCTTAATATTATACGAGAGCCCTGCGGGTTACCCCAATGAGTATAAATCATATGTGTTCTATAACTTTGTTGTTTTCGGTTGTAATTTGAGATGTAGTTCAGTATGTGTTGTGAATAACGGTAACTTGAAAACTCGATTTCGTTTTCGAGTAATCTTACATAGATTACTCGAAAACGAGTAATCTTACATATCGAGGACGGTTAGTAAGAACGTTTAGTCTGGTAAAGTTCATAACAGAAGTTTAAATTGAATTATTTTCGTAGTGTAAAAGTCCAACCAATATTTCTTGTAAGCAAAACTCGCGCCCTTAATTCTAAAGAAAGTAATATGAACATTAAGAAAAGACAGAAAGTAAATTAAAAGTTTCAAAGGTTTTGAAAATGCAATCCTCTAAAAACATAGGACTAAGCAGACTCAAATGCACGATGTTATTTGTACTTACTGTTTTTGCAAAAACAGAGAACGTCCTTTCCGATAGAATTAGAGTTAACAAACTGAAACGCTCGGACCGCTCGGCAACTTGTTCAACTTTTCGTGAAACAGTCTAGTCAAAAGAGTATTGCCACAGTTGAGACAATACAGTAACACAAGCTCGTTTATGGTAAAAAATAATACTTACATATTATAAGCTGGGCACTAGAAATTCTGACCTTAGACGACTTCTGTGGAACAGTGGGAGAAGGCCCGTCTGAGACGCAGATGGTTGCGGGTTCGATTCCCGCTGCGGGACAAATGTTTGTAATGTTTGTCACGGGTCTGGATGTTTTCTATGTATAATATGTATGTGTTAAAAGTATTGAAGTAGTATATCAGTCATGTAGTTCCCATAACACAAGCTCTGCTTACTTTGGGGCTAGATGATGCTGTATGAAAAAAATCCAGCATTATTATTATTATTATAATTGGCGTAAATAAAATTCACCCAGCAATGACAGGTAATAATCCTTTTTTTTTATACAACCAAATTCATTCAAACTATGTATAAGTACAAATAATAAAGATGAAACAGCTAGCTATCTAAAGACCGTTGCAAACGATTTATAGATAGGTCAACTGATCCAGATCACTTGATAATATATTTGGTTGATCTATTTCCGATGTTGTACTAAACATTAAAAAAATACTGTTATATGTAGCACCTGTACAAATTTATAAAAAAAACACTTTTATTAGTTAGGATTTGGTTGGCTTATATTAATGAAAATAATTAATTGTACCTCATTAAATAATAAACAATAAAAAAAATACAGGTACAAAAAAAGATCTTATCAATAGCGATCTCTTTTGATGTAAATAAGATCATTGGGTGCTTGTCCACGTGTGCAAACCTGTTACGCGGAATGCTTCTACGCGAAACGTATGTCATTATGAATTTTACTGCTTCAGATCATACTGTATAAGGTAGAGTAATACTCCCCTATGGTTCTACTTCTCAATGAACGTACTTACGTAGATAGAAGGACGGTTTCATGAAAGGTTTTCTTTTTCATGAATGTTTCTACATAGTTTATGCAATTACATTTTTACCGTGTTCTTTGCTACGAATTTCGTATTTTTATTTGATACTGGTGAGACTTAAAAGCTAGTTCTGGCGCATATTTGGTTTATAAAAATGTGTAGTTTAAAAACTTAATAAAACAGTTAAATCACTATAGATCGCGCTCTAAAAAAGCATATTTTATAAAAAAGCATTACACTATCCATCTTTTGGCTCCATCATCAGACCCTCGTTACCAAGCCTAATTTATTATACTCGTCAAAACGAATCATATGAGCCCAAACTCGAGGGGTTTACTAGTAACCACTGAAGAGTTCCACTATACACTTCCTGGCTCCATCATCAGATCAGCTTCAAGATACCAAATTATAGGAATGTCATACAAAATACATATACTTAAATAGGTCCTTCTTAGGTTTGATTATATTATTTGATATTTAGTTAGTTACAATTTGATTGTTAATTATATAATTTATAATAAGTTGTATATAAGTTGCATAATTTAGTTAGTTTAAAAGGAAATATTATTCATAGAACTATGTACACGTTGCAACGTGTAGACCGTTGCAAATGATCTCTAGATAGCTCAACTGATCCAGATCACTTCCAGTTAGTTATATATATATATATATATATAATTGCTTCCGCATGTTGCCGTATTGACACATTTGTACCAAACTTTGAAACTTGAAAGGACCTCTCTGTAATGACCAAAACAAAAATGAAACCTGTAGATGTTCGATGTTCAAGAAGCTTTTTTGTAAGAATTACCTACCTTTTTTGTAAGTATTCCAAAGATGCTGGATTTCAAAGTCTCTTTAATTAAGTTTGTATTGTAAAACGGGTATTTAACTGACTGTACGGTGAAGACATTCACTAACGTTTAACTTATTTCGAGAATCTTTATCAGGGTAAGTGATCGCGACGCTCTCCCTCCACATCCCGCCTTGCACTGCGTACAGCAGCTCTATGGGCACTATTAAAAATAAATGTTATTTGTTGTTATAATATTTTTTTTAAGTCAAGTTTTTTATAATATTAAAAAAATCAACCTAAATATTAAAGAAAGGACATTAAAAATACTAACCGCAGCAAAAATGAAACAACATGCCTTGAATCACGATGCCTCGATCCAAACAACTTTTAAAATTTATTTTTCACGAAACATTTCCGTGTGCCTCAAAAATCATTAATCAGGCTTCACTTTGGCAGTGACCCAACGTCCTTACTTCCCTCTCATTTGTATTTACTGAAAGAGTTTCAAATCATAAATCATGCCATATTGATAAATGAATCCATTCAGTTTTTTTTAATCTGTGAGAGGTCACGTCTGCGATCAATCCTAAATAATTTAGCTATTTAATTTGTTGAACTATTCGATATTACGGATAAGTTAGGGGCGTAGTTTATAATGTTACACAATTTATTTCGACTTCCGTTTGCGGTTTCCCGCTGCTTTAATAAAATTATCAGTCTTAAAATACAAGTCAGGTTTTATCAGACTGAAATGCGTTTTATATATACAAACATGATAATTTAAGCAAATTTTCCATTTCTTCAAAAATCAATTTTATACCAATATTCATCATCCCAGACGGTAATATCATGCCAAACGTTTGGACTTGCCTCTCTGACTGCAATAGATATCATAACAGAAGCCCAAGTCACATGATTTGTAACAAAAGTCAAAATTGCTATTCAACTCCAAAAATGTACAGTTTCTTCTTAGAGAAATGTCAAAGTTACGATTGAAAGTAGATTGTCTTATTGTGACTTCGGAAGACCAGCGCTGGTTGCTGCAACCAGTATTATGCTGAGGTGGGACCTTTTTTTGCAATTACTGTTTGTCCTTATTTGATTATATGTATCGTGTTTCTTTTTTGCAAAAATAAACAATATTCTATTTTATTATATTCTACTATATCGAGATTTTGGAATTAGATTTACCTGTGGATGTCCACTCGTAAAAATAATAAATAGTTGTTTATGTCATCAAACAACTTACCATTCCATTGATCATATAGATGATGACAGCTACGAGTAAGTACCAATAACAAAAATTAACTTCAGATTGTATACAGTAAACAGCGTAGAATAGCAGAGTTTTTTTTTGTGGAAGGAAAAAAAGAAAAATTCGCTGTTCTACATACTCCGGCTAAAGTTTGTAGAATAGTGCATTTTGTGCGGTCTGGAAAGCCAGCTAACATAATATCGATACACGATGAATAGCCCATCTCCTGACCAAAGTGCCGGAAGGCGGTCCACTCAGCCTTTTAACGCGTCATGTCTTATTTCTGTAAGGATAGCAATAAAAGTACTTCTACGAGGTAGGGTTTGCAGAAAAAAAATGATTCCACAGGATTATTAGATTTAAGACTGACGTAGATGGTGTGAATTTACATTGGTGCCTTTTAAAAGTTGAAAAGCCACCCTTGCTTCGATACGGAAACCGATTAGGAAATCTTTTTTTCACTACATTTTATTTTATAGAAAATAATAAACTATACTGATACTACATACTGATTCTCAAATGTCAAACAGACATTTCACTTTAAAAAAGCTTTAAACTACTATGCATGAAACCTGTCGCCGTCTCGTATTCCAAAACGCAAGTTTCATTTACATTTTAGGTGCTGCTTTGTCAAATACGAACTCACAGCGTGATGTGTTGTGGAGCTCGTAAATGTCAAAACGTAACTTTACAAGGCAGTTTCCGACCACCGACCCCAATTATTTTGGTCGGCAATTAATCCATTGTACTAAAGAACCTAAAGCCTTTGAACCAAAGGTAAATGAGTGCTGTTAAAACCAATAAATTGCTTGGAAACAGAAATTGAACGAAAGCCTAAATAAGGTCAAAATTCTTTATAACTAAATTATACACAGAAAATTCAATTTTTTCTTTCATATAAAGTTCTAAAGGAGCTACATTTTTAAAAATTCTAACAAACCCCTAGTAAGTTCGCTTCAAAGTCACGTGCTCTATCTAACGGCGTCATCACTTACCATCGGCTGAAATAATGATAAAAATCTTTTCTGGGTACTAAAAAGTCAACTTATTTAACGATATACTTAGATAATTCTGAGCATTGAATAAAATAAAAATATCTAAGATGAGTTAATCTATAACGCTATAGTATGATCCTGAAGTTGTAAAAAAATATCAATTTAAAATATACTACCTACTTATAAGTAACGATACAGACTCATAAATATAATCTGTACAAACCTTAATCGTTTTTATTTATCATAATTATTTTTGTAATTTTTTACTTTGTTAAATAAAGAAAGAAAGAGTATTTTTGGTTGATACATAAACGGACAGACATACTGACATAACGAAATTATAAGGTTTCCGTCGTCACCATCAACATCAAACTCAAGGAACCCAATTTCAATACCGTTTTATTTCCTAGCACCTTGTTATCTATGCTTCAATTAGTTAAAATTGTTTCAGAACTAACCCCACGTTATCATTTCGCACAAACTTATATAAAGTGCCCTTTCCTTTTATTGTAGGATTTGTTTCGTCGTATTTTCTTTCCCAACATCCGCGGCAAGATTAGCTCCGAAAAGTTATCTCACCATGCATTGTGTTATTATTTTGCAAAAATAAAATGTTCATCTTCGCTTTTGTTGGCTAGCGTCGTGGCATCGGAAGCGAGGTCCGCTCCCGTCACTTGCGTTAAGTCCCGGCCTCCTTCGAACTTTTAAAGTATCCCACAAAGGATTGAATGTCGAACTTGTTTACCGCAACTTTGCCAAACAAAAGGCAGAACTCGAGTGCATTTTCGAAGCGTCTATATACGTACATAGATAAATACGTACGTATACAAGCTTTGATGATGAAATGCTACTGGCTGATAGGGCTGATTGGTACAGCTATCAGAATGATTACACATGACGACCTAGATGGCGCAGCGGGCAAGTAGTCGGCTGTGATGAAATAGGGGTGCAAGGGGGGGATCGATTTCCGCTGCGGGACAAAAAGTTTGGATGTCCTGCAGATATTTGTTCCGGGTTTGGGTGTTGTGTTACGACGGTACTTCCACGTTACAGGGAATCATAGTTAAGGATCAGGACTATGTATGTGTATGTAAAAAAACATGGCTTCCAAACGCAACCAGCTCCCACTTGTTAGGTAAAGTATTATAGTTCAATTAAATCGGTTGGCTAGAATGTTAATATCGAAAAGATTATCACACCAAAGAGAATAAAATTATAGCGAAGGTTATAAGCTCTCAAATTATACAAAAAGGTTATAATGTAAATGTTTGCCCGCTAGGAAAGAATAACACGTACGAATATTTACTATGTTAGGTCAATTTACAAAATTTACAGATGAAAGGAATATACAGTTGAGCCATTCAAATACCGTTGTAAACGATCTATAGATAACTCAACTGATCGAGATCGCTTACCAAGTGTAAGCAGCCCTAAAATACTGGCTGTATTACCACGCTGACTATCAATGCTAATGCGTTGTTGATTCGATAAGAGACAGCTCTCGCGTCACGCGACACTAGAATAATTCTATATATACGAATGGCTCGGTACACTGAGCGAAAAAGTTCCAGTTGTTAAACGGTTGTATTCAGAAAAGATAAATGTAAAGTAGGCAAACAAGAAACGACTGCATAATCTTAAGCTTGGGAAACGCCTTTGTTATTTGCAAGCAGTTATCTATGCGGGGGAAAAATAACAACAAAATGTCGCAACTTCTTAAAATAAATACATTTACAGCAACTGTATCACTAGTCCCAGCTTGACCTTCAAAACTAGAGGACACAATGAATAATTCATAAAGTCCAGTACCTAAACATTGATATAAATCAAAAGCATCCCACATTATTCTATTACTCGGCTCCGAGCCGAGATCCGTCGCGAATAAATAGTGAAGAGCAGTATTCACGAGCCTTTTTTCTTGTAAGACGTTTCTCACTTATTCTTTTGGGGTTATGCCGTGACTGGCGCTCGGAGCTCATCATTTGCATCCAAATAGCTCCTATAAATTCGCTACCCGAATTTTCACCATTCTTTTCGTTCCTTGGGAGCAATTAAATACTTTTTTCTCGTGGCTCTCGGGGTCCGCTTGATTTTTTGGTGAGAATAAAAATTCAGCTACCCCAGATTGCAGTCAGCGCCAGCTAGCTTCATTTGGGAAATTATAACGACGTACCTATTTAATTTAAAAAGCCATGTTATTCTGGCAGACCGTACCCCGTGATCTCAAGGTCGTGTGATGCATCAATGGATTTTTCCATTGGAATTGAAGGAAAGCATCGCGATGAAACACGCATATCCTAGAACCAAAAATTCAGGAGAAGGTTCTCAATTCTTAGTTATGCTTTTTTGTATATAATGTTTTGTTTTTACGGTAAATTAAGTAACAAAATGGAAGATGAAATTTCAAATTCGATTTTTTATCAACTTTCCGTTACTTTTTGGTCGGTTTTTATTATTACGCAGCAGTTTTTTTATATGCATCGTTATTATTAAACATTATTGTGGCTTGTTTATTTTAGCTGAAGCATGAATTCTTTATGTGAAAGATTACGTTGTATCGCTTCTATAATTTGTCTCCATCTATTACCCGAAGTGGCCATAAAAGGCTTCATTTACTTTTTATCTCTTTGCGAATGATCTCTAATTAGCCGAGTCACTTGCTACTCGTAGGTACCGCATTCTACTGAATATACATCACTACAGTACTATTTCATTGGATGCTAGTATTATTCTGAATATACATCACTACTGTTTTATTGGATACTAGTATTATTATGTGCAATGTCTTGGGTCTAATGAATTACAGTGCATCTCAGAATACCTAGTTTATAGAACAAGTACGTGCCTGCGACTAACTCCAGCAGTTACTTAGTATACGTATACTTGTTTAATCTTTCATTAGTCAGACTAATTAAAAAATTTAAAATTTATTTCAGTAACTTAATCTATGTTTACTAACTATAATTAGCACGGCATAATTTACCAATACAAAACTGATTCCTGAAAAGTCCTTTAACATTATGGATAATTTATTGATTTTAATAGAAGCGTGTCTCGATATCCTTGCTCTGCAATTAAATTGATTTTATTTTGCGACCAATTATACAGACTCGAAAGAATACAGATTGCTTTGTAATGTTAATTTGTTAAGTGTCTTCTGTAAAATACTATCAGCTTTACAAATCCTGCAGGAAAAATTTAGTGAGTTGAACCGTTAGCGTTCTGTGCATGTTTGCTACAGCATTTGGATTCCAGGCATGTCAGCTATGCTCAGAGACCAAATTCTTAGCGGACATTCAGGTAAGCATTTTCAGTAATGAATGCTGTGCTTGTGTGGAGTAAACGTCTCTGTAAATCTCCATAAAAAAAGGATTTTCTCTTTCAGGTACCTTTTCTTTGTTTACTTTCAAAAAAAAACAAATGACACAAAGAGTCGTGCACTAATTATTCTAAGTGAAAAGAAAGATGTGACAATTGTTAGGATTAATTAATTTAAGGGTTGTTTTAAATTAATTACTTAATTAATCAGATATTCAGCATCTAAAATGTAAATCAATCATCTCAAGGGATTTCATTTTGTAAGCTCAATGTGTTGGTAATACTGACAAGTGACGTGGCGATTGGGAAGGTAACGAACAAGCGGAGTTTTTTTTTCACAACCATCGTCAGTGTTGGTCGCATACTGAGCATTCTGCAAAGATTATTGATTGATGAATAGAACCACGTGTTATAAAGATTTTGTTTCGAATAAAGTAGATTCATTGTGAGAACGACATAAGTTTTATTACACGATACATAACCTTCCTTGAAGTCATAAAAAACGATTCTCAAAAACAGCATTGCTTAAGAGAACATGAGTAATCTATGCACGAATTTACACACACATCGCTTGTACATCGACCCACATGTATAATGCATGAATCGAAATAAGCTTTATTACGTCCACATCGATATATCACAAACTTGACAATCGAATCATTTTCTATCGACGGATGATTTCTTATTATGGTGTAGGCCAAGTCCGGAACGGATTCAATGGCTCGGAAATGATAAGCGTTTCAAACATTTTTGCCACTTTGTGCGAGAATTCGTTTTCGTGTACTGCTTTCTTTATTATATCAAGTGCATGTTTGTTTGTATTCCTATTCAATTGTGATGAGAAATTGCAAAATGGTAAATAAATAAAATAATGCTGGACATTTTTCACACAGCATCATCTAGCCCCAAACTAAGCAGAGCTTGTATTATGGGAACTACATGACTGATATACTACTTATATACTTTTTTTTAATACATACATATTAAACATAGAACATACCCAGACCCGAGACAAATATTACAAACATTTGTCTCACAGCGGGAATCGAACCCGCAACCTTTTGCGTCTCAGGCGGGCCTTCGCCCACTGCGCCACAGAGGTCGTCAATATATATATACATATATATATTGATAATACAATATATATACATATATTTAGCATAAAAATAATATTATATGAAATATACTTATTAAAAAAATATACAATTAAAGTAATATAAATTGTTAATGGCATCAGATGGGGGGAGGGTTGAAGAGACAAAGTATTAAATGGTTTAACTTCCCAAGAAAGAGTACCAGGACCAATTTTTTAAATGATTCCATTGAGTCGAACTGTATTATTTTGAGGGGCAAAGCGTTCCAGCCGAACTGCCACGACTGAAAACGAATTAGTCCGAAAAGAGCTATTATGTAAAGGGGTGTGAAGAAGATTGTCACCCGACCTAAGTTGTATGTCATGTGCGTCAGTTAGGTATCTGAAACTATCCTTCAAATAACTAGGGGTGTGTGGATCTTTTAGAACGGAAAAGAGGAGACATAGGATTCTTATGTTTCTACGGCCACGAATGGGAATCCGTATTTGCGCAGATTAAAGATAAGCGGTGTTATCCAGACGATCGAGTTTACTGAGAAGTTCCTCAGTCAGGTCGATAAAGGCGATGTCAGCATAATCAATAATCGGCACAAGAAGTGAGTTTGCAAGATAAATTTTAGTCGAAAAGGGTAAGAAATTAAGGCACTTTAGTTTTCGGATAATTTGGACAATGATATTAAATATGCTTTAATATTTTTTTTGAATTACTTTCTGTATAGTTAAATGATTAAGTGTATTTTAAGATTTAAAGATACAAACTAAAAATACCAATTTAAAAATATTTTAAGTTCAAATTATAATTTTTCAAGATTTGGAAACATGTGCCGCCCTAAGATCGACTCAAAGAGCGCAAAAAAATGTGGCTATCATATAGGAAAAAATAAAAACATAATGGAAGTAATCGTTCAAAAAAGTAATTTCAAAATGGATTTTGAAAGCGATCCGTTCATTACCAAAAACCTTTAAAATGATAATCAATTTTAATACGAGTACAATATAATCTGTATCACGGCCCGTGAGAACTTTCAGGAGTAAAAATAAATAATTATATTTGAAATCCATCATGAAAAAATCTAAATATCAGGTTCTGACCCATTAATTAAAAAAAATTCGTTTTTTCTCTGGGTTTTTCGTTGTTGTGTCTCCGCAAATTGTGCGAACACGTGAACATTAATTCGTTTACATATTTGTGTCTTATTTTGTGCTATAGCGATAAAGTTTTATTATTTTAAAGGCAACAGAAAAGCATATATTGTGGAATAAGCTGATCTACTAATCTAAGAAAGCTTATGGGAACTGTGGAAAGTGAAAGTAAAAAAAGGTTTGCTTCTACTTGTATGAAAGAGATACAGCAGTTTTTAAAAATCAGTCGAATTAAATTAATCTTCAGACACATTTTTTGAGTTGCTGGATTATAATTTTAGAGGTGTCGCTATATATCAATATTATCTTGATACAATTTTATACTTTGGCATCATTTAAAAAATATGGGAATGTTTACAAATTTGTTGCAAGTAACGTCCATACCAAGATTGTCCTAACGTTGTGATAGTGTCAGCTGGAAAACATTCATTATTTACAGCCGAAATTTATATAATGGCTTCAGGACACGTTCCGTAGAGCGGCATCAGTGGACTCTCACTGGTATCAATAGGTACTTTTATGGCCACATATATCGATGTGATTTACATCACTGCACTACTATTTCAATGATACAATTTTGGTTCTGAAACCATACGAAGTTATAGTGTAGCATATTAAGAAATATTTTTTTCGTTTAGATATGTAATGAAAATTGTTGAACACAATATATCAAAAGTGTCTGGGGATCAAGTACGTTTTAGAGTATCGCCGCAATTAAGGATTATTATTTTAACTTTTTACGATCGTTTTTGATTATTTCTAGTGAATTTCACTAATTGCGTAATGAATTTTAATTAAAAATAGAAAATCTGTCAATCAGGATTTCTTTAAAAGTGTGTAATAGCGTTTTTACAAAAACATTCCAATTTCAGCATCGGAACTGAAAAAAATTGCATCGATATGGAACGACGACATAATTTGACACGATAAGAGATGATGAGAGCCGTCGGAATGTTGCAAGGTGGTTCCAGGTAACGTACTGTGGCTGTCGCTCTTGGCACTAAACAGAGCGTCATAAGCCGCTTCTGGACACGCTATCGTAACCCAGGCAGCGTGGCCGTGCGACATGAAGGACGATCTCGCATCACCACGCGCAAACAGGATCGGTTCATCCAAAATACTGCTCGAAGGAATCGTACCATGACAGCCATGATGTTGGCTACGAGGCTCCACAGGTCTTCAGGCTTGCTGATAAGCGACCAAATCATCCGAAATCGTTTACGTGAAGCGGGTCTGCGTTCCCGAAGGCCGCTGAGAGTTCCACCTATAGCACGCCGTAATCGTATGGCCCGTTTACAATGAGCTCGCGAACACAGAAATATTTGCGAGCCCATTGTAAAACCCGTTGCCCATTGGGAGGAAGAAAACTGGCGTTGTGTTGTGTTGAACAACAAAATATTATCTTATCAAGTTCAAAGCTGAAAAAGATCAAGACAGCCTTAAGATCGTGCTGGCGTAGGGACGAGACGGACCTTTTCACTACAGAAATACTAAATTTATGTAATTATAGTATGAGTCTAATTTTTCAACTGACTTCAAAAAATGAGGAGGTTCTAAATTTTTCTGTTTTTTATGTGTGTGTATGTTCGCCAATTGTGAATAGATTTTAATTATTATTTTTTTAATATGTAATTGTTAGTCACATCTAAATATTATGGAAAAACCTCTAAGGGTAAGCTTGAAAAAATTTCATATTGGTATTTTTATAAATTTCCCGTTATAAAAAAAATATATTAAAGAAACGGTGTGGTTCGTAGAGACTCATATAAGTATGCTCTGATAACGCAAAATTCAGCATTTGCTATCATCAAAGAAAATAAATAAATAAACAGGGTAACTTTAAATAAATAAATAAATTAGGGGTCGGCAACCCTCGTGTGATGCCTCTGGCTTCCAAGCACTAACTGCCACGAGTCCAGCAGCGGCGTGTTATTTATGAATTTTCACACGTAAGTAATTAACCCACACCCACAATGTAAGCATAATATAATAAACTTAACTTTGCGTAACTGTAAACCTTCACCTATGCGGAAGCATGTGAACATTCGATAAGTTCGCGGTCTTAGCAGAACTTAGTTCATCCTTAATGATGAGTTCTCTTAACTATTTAGTGGATTAGTTAAGTATTTAATGGAGTAACTTTCTCCTAAGTTAACTTATGTATGAAATGAAGAAACCCTTTTCTGTGAGCAGAGGCGTTGAGATTCAGCTGCTTTCTTATAAAAAGTTAGAAAATAATGTAATAAAAATCGAATAAAGGCCATCTGGCAGTCAGCCTGTGATTCAATCGCAATCGAAAATAACTTGATTCTGACATTAAGGAGGCGTTTTTGTTTTTTGATTTATAATATTTTCACCGCGATAAAAAAATATATATAAGTGTATAACAGTCAAGTAGTTCCCATAACACAAGCTCTGCTTACTTTTGAGCTAGATGATGCTGTGTGAAAATGTGCAGCATTAAGAATAATAATAATTAATACAAGTGGCGCTTGTGAGGTGTTTTTTCTATGTCCTAGATAAATATATATATATATAATAAATATAGTACACACAGGTATTGCAAACAGTGAAACCAAGTGCACTCTGCTGGAGCTGCCCGCAGTTGTTTCTCTGATGGACGTTCATTACGCATAAATTGTGTTTATTATTCTGTTTTCTGTCGTATTTTTTCATAATCTGCGTATTGTTGCATTATTGTTTTTGTTAGAAGCATTGTTTTATTAATCGGAAGACAAGGACTACTGTGGAGGAAATGAACAGATTAGAACAAATAGCAAAACTGTTCTTGCATGAAGAAGTTGGGAGGAGTGGGGGGGGGGGGCTATTAACATACTATTTGGTATTCTGAGAATTTGCCAGGAATTCAAACTTCCGCCAGGTACTCGTTCAAGGAAATTAGGTGCTCGCACGAGGCACGAATGGATCCATCTCAAACTGGTTGACATTTTAACAAGCTTTTCTAGATTAACATCTCACTGTGTTCTATGCAAATATGCAATTGTTATTATTAATTTTGTCAAGTGCTAAAGTGTGCAGTATATGCAGTAACTATATTCCAAGATAGAGTCCTTCCAATCTAAAATGATGAGTGTTGCACTCTGCCGTACATAATGCTGGTATGTCGTATGTTTCTTATATATTAAAATCAGACTGCATAAAAAGTCCGGTGCCAGTGGACAAGCAAATAAATGCTATAATGCTATGGTTTGTCATTCCTTATCGGGTTAAGTTTATCTAATCTGGCTTCCGTTTTTTTCTAATTCTAAAATGGATCCTGTCTTATTAATTTTCCGATGTGTAAATTCACTAAATGCAAGTCCAGATGTCGTGTTAATCTCATTCCACATGAGTAAATTACAAGATCGGGAGTGAGCACTTGGCCGTTAGCCAAATGGCTGGTCGCATCAGCCGCGATTCACGACGCTACCAATAATTTTCTTTCGTTCGACGTCGCCAAGCGAATATCTTAAAATTTTTGATTGGTGTGGAAAAGCTCAAAGGAATTGCTTGTATTAGGAGCTTCTGCTTGTGCCAAGCAAATTTTGGTGTTCGTGTTTTAGACTGGGAATGGCTTTTGCTGAGCAATTTGAATGGGATATAAAGCGTCGTTGTTTTATTATTTTCACATTGCGGTTTTACTTTGGCTTTGACTGATACCTTTACACCGCTGAAGTTATCTTTAGCTACCTACTTTATAACTACTTTGTTAAAGTTATTACCTATTTTTGTTTATTAAAGATACCTAATGCTATCCAACTAACACCCATACAACGATAGGTACATTTCCGCACTTGTCTGAGTGAGAAGGTATAATACCTACCAACATACATACGAGTACGTTAGAGACGCCGTATGTGTAGCAAAACCGCGGCATAATAAAGGAAGGGTCAAGGAAAAAAAAGGATTTTTAAGGGTTATTACAACGAACATTACCCAGGTATGTTGAACCTGGTCCGTACCTTATGCCACGTGTTAATAATGTAACTGTCAAACTGTTCCGAACCTTTGATATGGGTCAAAAGGGGTTCAATAGTGAGTGCGATCGGTCGCCGCGGCATATTTTCGAAAGGATACCTTCGTGGATATAATATAGAGCCAATATTATGTTTCTTATGACGAGAACATATATCAAAGCTGGAAGATTGGTTAGCGATAAATATTTTGTACCTATATTTTTATATTGCGATTTCTTTGCTATCTCGATGGTTAGCGAAAAATTGGTAGCTGCGGGGTGAAAATTGTAGTGAGCGTCCGATGTGGATTTATGTCGGTGTTGGGAAATTGATAACTCGATTTTTAGCTTTTTATGAGTATCGGCTATACATAAATATTTCAATTCAATGGTGTTTTTTGATCTGAATCCTAGGATACCTAAAGAACGTGACGTCATAATAAATTCGTCACGTTCTTTAGTTCCGAAAAAGTCTGAGCCCTACACTAGGTCGGGCTCAAACTTTTTAATTAGGTATGGTTTCTATTTTTCTAGTGCTTGTACCATGTACATTTTTTGTACTTACTTTGGGGCTAGATGAGGTTGTGTGAAAATGTCCAGCATTATTATTATTATTTGTGTCCAATAAATATTAACTTATCTTTCCTATCTTATTTTAACTGTACTAGGTTAAAGTTTCAAAGTGCATTTTTTATTTTAACTTCATTGAAGCAAACAAAGACTAGTCTTGTTGAACTCTAACGAGAAAAGGTAGGAAATACCTATCCATAGGCAAGATATTGCTGCTATGCAGTGAAAATAGAGCTCGTGAGGAATTTTTCCAGTAATTTAGATTCAATTCACAGCAGCGATGGCAAGCAATAAATAAAGTGCAACTCCAAATGAGGGTTGGATGCCTGGAAATAATCCAACTCACTGGCAGTTTTTGCTTCGTTACATTGCAATAAAATCCGCCTTTCTGAACATAAACTAAACACAATAATCTGCTGGTCACCTACATGTTCATCGTTATGCGATGTTTTGTGAGTGAAAAACTTTGTATGAACTTGTTTTGAAATACCTTAGTTTAAAGTTATAAAATAAATCATTGATACTATTAACCTCTGAGTTACGACATCTGTGGCGAAGTGGGCAGAAGGTTGCGGGTTCGATTTCCGACGCGGGACAAATGTTTGCATATGCAAATATTTGTCTCGGGATCTGGATGTTTTCTATGTATAATATGTATGTATTTAAAAAAGTATATATGTAGTATATCAGTCATGTAGTTCCCATAACACAAGCTCTGCTTACTTTGGGGCAATATGATGCTGTGTGAAAAATTTCCAGCATTATTTATTATTATTATTTATTAGTCTACGTTTATTAAAAAAAAACAAGCTCTCGACAGTATTCCTCGAACTTAGTCCGTGGGTTGATGATACTTTGAGGATACCAAGTAGGGGGTAAGAGAAGTATATTAAATTTGCCACGTGCCTCTGGAAAAAAAACAAAAGACAACTATCGAATGAATATAACATTTTTGGATTTAAATTATAGAGCTTATCAAGTTTTATCTCTGAAAATAATTTGTTAAACTGTTCATAGCCGAAGTCAAATCGAAGTTAATATTCAATAGTGCGTTTATAATTTTTTAGCTATTGTCTTCTCCATTGAAATAGTCAAGTCTCCGAACAGAAACAAACAAATACGCTCATGAATATAATTTCCATGATGGACATTCTCAGATTCAGATCTGTAAAGATACCAAGTACAGGGTAGTCAGAGACACGCCCAAACATTAATCTTGGCATGTTTTTGCAAGTATTAAGTATTCCAGGTAACAGGTTGCAAGCCTATCCCCGCCTATTAGAACACTAACAGCACATTTCTTTGAATTTTTGGTTACTAGGACATACCTAGGTAATTAAACCAATTACGATATTTTCCTTTAACATTTTGAGCACTGTTTATGCGTTCATACGTTTTTCGAATGATACAATCTATTGGCGTACGGCCGGGTTCAAACCTATGACTTTTCCGGATCGGAAGTCTGGGTAAAGCCCTCAAAGCCAACACGGCTTTCAATGCTCGATCGGTGAAATAATTGTTTTATAGATATTTTGTTGTTAGTTTGTTAGCTGTTGTTAGCCTGTTTATTGTTAGTTTGGTAATTTTGTTATGTTTTATGTTTATGTTGTATGTGTATGTTATGTTGTATGTGTTGTTGAAATCTTGTTATGAGTTTCAGCTGTCAAGTTCCGATGTAAATGTAATATTATCGTATCAGCAAAGTTCCCGAGAAGGTGAAAATGTGTTGATATTTTTCCAGCTTGTCGTTATATTTTTTTTTATGTTTTCTAATTTACATTGTTTCAGTGACTGAATTGACTTTGCCCAATAACTTTATCGTCTTCATTATTATCAACTTTCGCCTACTGCCTGGGTATAATCCTTCTTTATTTTGTGCCACTTATCCCTGTATTAATCTTATCGCATTTAGGTTCATGTTTAGAAGTAGCTCCTTGTGAAAAATCCGGGGAAGTACTTACATCTTACCTATTTCTGTCGCCAAGCAGTAATACTCCCATTGCTGTGTTCTGGTATTGAAGGGTATCGGAGCCTGTGAAATTAGAGGCATAGACTTTTTACCTGTTATCTCTCAGTGTTGGCATCGCGGTGTTGCAACGTCCATAGGTTACGGTAACTGCTTACTAACAAGTGGACCGTATGCTCGTTTGCCACTTACATTGTATAAAAGAAGCTCTTATCCGTGATAATCTCGATTTAATCGATCCATCTTGAAGGTGGTCTGCCAGTGCTGAGCTTGTTCTCTCTGAGTATCCATTTTGTGAGGGCCCTTTGTCTTAAGACAAAGGTATAAGGCCGACGAGATACAGTTTCAAAATTCATTCATTGATAACTTAGTCGAGAACATGCCGAGAAGATTGCAGGCAGTTTTAACAGCTAGAGTGGGTACTTAACACCAAATACTGAATGTGCACAAACACTCAAAAAAAAAATCCTCGTAATGTCATAACATGTGATGATTGAAGGGTTTATTTACAAAACATTATTTTTGAGATTTCTGTTGATTATTCTTGTGTTTTTTACTAAAGTAAATTTTATAAAAAAAAAATTCCTATCTGTCTTTTTTGTTCCGTTCCTCTAATTATGTCCATGAGTGTAGTTTGGAGGTTTGGAGTTCAATAATACCCTAATTTTTGAACTTTACACTCCTATCGTAACCCTTAGGCTTTTTCATCTAAAGTAGAATGTTATTAGCTACTATGTAATGATATAAAAAAAGATCGATAACAAAAAAAAATACCCTGCTTTGTAACTAAATATTATTAAATACTAATCAAATTTCTTTGTAAAATATTAACAATGCTTGCATTAAGTTTTACGAGATGTAGATACTCCACGAAAAGTAACGCAAAACTGTTAAAGCTCCAACAAACTCTTTTAAAATATTAAAAGGTGATATATTATTAATTTGAACGTTAATGGCCGACCCGTTGAATAAGGTAGAATGCCCGAATATAGATTTTCCATTTAAAATATGGCCGTGTGTCGCTTTACCAACGAGCCGCTTCGTTCAGTCCTTTCGCCGTGTCATCCCGATTGATGGGTGACGAGTGGTGCAACATGAATATAAATAATATGTGAAAAATAAAACTACCCACGTTTTTGAACACTTTGTTATTCTTGGGGTTTTAACTATTATTTAATTTTGTAAGTTTATTTGATGTTTATAGTCTGTCTGTTTGGTATGCGAGAAACAAATTGTCCCTAGCTCTATAATTTTACCACCAATTCTACTCACCTACTTAAGGCGGGGTGGACCAGAAAGCGTGATCTTCCATCACCTTGTGTGATGTCATAAAATAATATTAAACAAATAATCCAAAATCATGGTTAGTGTAGACAAACCATTCTTTAACACAGCATATTTTTGATCGAACAGAAGCTTATATTTACTTATGTATTCTTAAAAAAATATCTAAAATAACCCATTTAAAAATTTTGCATTTCCTAATTCTCAATCATTTGAGCTTTAGCAACATATTTTTTATACCATCACTTTAAACTACAAATATCTTTATATTAAATTGTTCAGTTTATAAACAAAGATTTTTATTTGAAGAAATCGATAGAACTAAATTTGTATGTGATTTTTACGAGCTATAATGACGTAACTGACATTTTGTTTACAACCTTATTAAAATCATAGAAGCAATGGCACAGTAGGTAAATCTTTGGTCAGTTGACTTTTGTATAATGATGATGATGATAAACGGAGTTCAATAAATATTTATTTATATCATAGGGTTTTCTTAAATATTTATCGAACCTTGCTATACAACCAACTAGATGGAAGACTAGCTTAGTTTTATACTTCACGTTTCACAGCTGATTATCTCGAGCATCACGGCTCAATGCCTTGGATATAATGACGCTTAACAGTATCAGAACCCTGGATAACGGTAAACAAATATTATACGTTGCAAAAACTTCTAATGTATAATAACTATGCAGCTTATTCCAAGCTAAAAGACTGCCAATCACCAAGCACGTACGCCAATACGTACTGCAATCAGTATCAAAATTGCCAAAGGCGGATTTGAACTAGGATAGATCGATTTAACCACAACAGTGCTTCTGATTGTCCTTAGCTTCGTAGGCGTCATATTGGAATTTCTTTTGTGCCGCACCCAGTGCCATTGTTCAGTACCCTAGTCATTGAATTGACGTGAGATTATGCTGGAAAGAGATTAGCGTTGAGCGTGATGAAAAGATATGTGGCATTATTAAAACAGGTCCATCTAAGATTTGATATTTTTATGACGCGTATAAGCGTAGTGGGCAAAGGTCCGCCTGAGACGCAGAATGTTACTGGACAAATGTTTGTATGATCTGCAAATATTTGCCTCGGGTTTAGATGTTTTCATGTACACTATTTATGAAAAAAAAAGTATAGAAGTATCAGTCGTGTAGTTCCAATAATACAAGCTATGCTTGGTTTGGGGCTAGATGATGTGTGAAAAAAAAAACAGAATAAAAGAAAACTTTTAACAAGAAGTCTACTTAAACGTATGATGACTGATAATGGCTATATAATGTCACTTGGTTTACATGTTTATCATTGTCGTCTAACTAGACGTCTATTAACATTTAACTAAATGTGTTTTTAAATTCTAATAACCGAAAAATAACTTCGAAATGGTTCTTCGATAAAACACTCATTTAAATCACCCATAAACCTTAAACTTTTAACGGCACTCCTTTTCTGATGATAATTGGTCATAATCATTATGTTCAGGTAGAATCACGTGATTATACTCGTATGATACGGCATACAACTTCGAGATCCCCCATAGCGTGATTTGACACGACTTTGCCAGGATTTATTTCCAAGACACCAATTCCATAACTATGTGCATAATAAAACATAATTTGAATGGAATTTCAGCGTTCCTGGCATTTTGCGTTCTAGCTTTTGCGATTTCTGACATTCTGGGTATCTGGCATTTTGCAATCAAATACGTTGTTTATGTATGTAATTTTATGCTAGCGTGCCGTATCTACCTCATTCTTGCTATTCTGAAGCTTCACGCATTGGAACAATCAATCACTAGTCTGTCTGACTGGATGGAATGTGTGGTTTTCCATTGATTACTTCGAGCTCTGATGCTTATTGCATAGGCTATAAGCGGTTTATTTCGAGCTTAGTTTTGAATGGGTTCGCATTTCCCAGTATGAAATTGAATATGAATTACTAGAAAGTATTTTTATGGTACTTTCGTTGTATAAAAACAAATCGTGATGGTACTTTTTAAATTATCTGTTCTTTCTTAGAACTAAACTTGAATCTTATCTTCATAATGCAATTTAAGTTCTGCAGACAAGGACTAGCCGCTCTTTGTTTTGAAATTCATAAAGGATTTTATATTCCGTATCTTAATATTTTAATTAGAAAAGGTTCTTATGAATTAAAGGGAAAAAAATAAATAGCTCATTTATACAAAGAAAATAGTTAGGTCCCTCCCTACCTACGTTATTCTTGCGTCAATAAGCCAACATAAATAATTCGATATTTTTAAAAAATATCAAAATACTACAGAAAAATACTTGTTTCTCGCATAATAAAATATAATTAAATATTTGCTCAAGCATGTAACATCGATGATAAGTAAACTATGTTTCGGTTTTCTGTTTGTTTATTTTAAAGTGAAAACGACTTACGAGAGCAACATAAGAACACCTTGAACATTAATTTTAAATGTTATCCAAATATCGGAATCCGCAATGCGTTGGCCAATTACGCCATTAATCGAATGTCGCTGAGTACGAATTTATTAGACATTTTCTATTCAGCTTATTACGCTTATGAAAAAAAATTCAGAGAAAATCCTACTCAAAGTCCGAAATTCGAATGACGAGAGATAACATAAAATAATATAAATAGACTGAGAATAGGCCGAAGAAGTCGAGGTCACCCAACAGCACGGTCGGCCGACGACATCGTCGCAGGGCATACCTACGCACAGGGAGGCTGGCAAAAGCGAAAGAAGGCCTATAACCTGCAGTCGGTGAATACGGGCTGAAATGATAGAAATACATTGATAGGACTGCACGCAGATAGGTGCTTATCAATTTTGAAGTGGCTAGTGTAACTAAAATTGTAAGTTGGTTTGGGCACGTAGAAAGGATGGACGAAAAAAGATTGACGAAACATGATAAATATAACATTTTTTATTACACAAAAAAGTAGTACATAAGGCGAATTTAAAAAGCATTCTCTTCCAGATAACCTTGTGTAAGATGTGTCGGTAGTACACAGAATAGTAAAAACTAAAATAATAATTAGAAGCGATTATGTAATGCAAATGTTTAAATCGTCATCTTATTGTCCTTATCCACATTACGTGGGATCGGCACAACATGTTTTCTTCTTCCACTCTCCTCTATCAGACGATAATTGATGTAGTTTAAAAACCAAGAGTGAATTGGACAGTTAGGAGAAGTTAGATATTGGTGAATGTACTCTGGCCAAATTGGAGATCCGTAGCAAGTGGAAATCTTTAGTCTCTGCCTTCCCCTCTAAGAAACAGCCGTGAATTTATGTATGCTGATATGTATTACAACTGAGTAGGTATAAAAAGTAATATGGCACAAAAAACGAAATTGTAAAGCAAATTTGTATTTAGTGAGCAAGTTTTGGAGCAAATTCGAAATTACTGCCGCCATAATGGGGCGTTTACTTGAAAATGTGCATTCAACGCGCGGTCACCGCGTAGGCACCTAGTTCACTAACTTTTGGCAATTCAAACATAATATTTCTAAATGGGTTTAGAGATGGACTGAAAAGTCATGGGTTCCTGGTCTGGGTGTTGTGATACCAAGGTACTCGTAGAACCTGATACCAACGATACAGGAAATTCAGGACTATGTATTTGGTTGTATAAATCTGAGGATTTTTTTTTTTAGAAACAACCTTAGTTTTAGTTTTAGCCTTAGTATAGGAAACGGTGAAATGGTTGTCTGGAAGAAATAACTGTTTGCTATATGACAGCCAATTGTAGGGCAGTAAAATTATGCTTATTTTAAAATTTAATTGAAGTCCCCAATATAGTTTGTTATTATAGGGAATTTTATTGTTTGTAAATATAGAAAATAGACTTCTACTGAATGATAATAGTGATGGCGAAGGCTTGCTTTAAACAAGTTTACGTAATACAGTCGGTTCGGTTCATTTGGCGCGTTTCGCCTTCGACGGCTGCTGCTGTTGTGAATAGAATCCAAATTACTTCAAAAATCCTCGACTGCATTCACGATGGTGAATGGACATAGCCGACTAGCTGGTATTCGTTGAACACTTTGGAAAGTTAATATTTGTACGAAGTATAATTAGAACTTGGCCTAGTTGTCAGAATAGTGAAATAATATTTTAAAAGTGTAATCTATCTATATAAATAAAAATAATTTGCCGCATGTATGGAAAGAGCATTTGAGAATGGCTGGACCGATTTGGATATTTTTTTATATTCCTTATTGTCAGGACAAGTTTTGTATGAAATAAAACTTTTAGTTTCGGAAATTTGGATGACCCATGCAGATCGCTACTAAAAAATAAAAAATAAAACTAATGCTTATGACTTTAATACCCTTTATGAAGATCCTTACATGTTTCGAGAATAATTAACAAAAAATTGGTTATTGGGCATTTATAGTGGACGAATATTATCACAAGGAGTGACAAAATATCATGGCTGATTGGTGCTTATTCTAATTCTAATTATAAGGGGAACCAAGGTCTGCACTGACGTCCCGCATTGGGGTGTATTGTGCATTATCCCCCTTCTAACCTGACCCCAACCAGCCCAACTCCTTGAAGTAGAAGGACTCTGGGTTGATGACAGCAGTGTTCCAGTATCCCTGACCTCCTGTCAGTTAATGATGACGGAGAGCATGTTTTGATGAGTTCTTGCAGTCCCGTC
Source organism: Perizoma affinitatum (assembly GCA_961405105.1). NCBI lineage: Eukaryota > Metazoa > Arthropoda > Insecta > Lepidoptera > Geometridae > Perizoma > Perizoma affinitatum. The sequence goes on from OY560199.1 coordinate 8,099,630, forward strand.
TTCAACCTGCAAACACTTGCAAACAAAGCAGGTGGACGTGGGTTCAATCCTCGACGAGGTTGCTATTTTTGGGATTCTATAGAATTCTATAGATTTATGTTTTTAGCCTATCATTTTTAAATTATCATAGACGTGGAATAGTTAAAGCGACTTTAAAAAGCAACTGAAAAGTAAGTAATACGAAATCACAGAGTGGCAAAGCAGAGACATTTTCCGTAACGACTCGCTATAATCCCGAGCGTAGCAATTAGGTGTTTGCTTTCAGTGCACCAGACTCGACTATTTCTTATTTATTCCGAGACTATAAAGTTTTAATGAAGTTATAAGCCGGTTCCATTTTAAACTTCTGAAATGTATATCTTAGGTGGTCTATAATCTTTGTGCAAATAATATTTATAGCTTACAAGCTATAATAATATTTAACAAGATTTTTATTATATTCCATAAATTCAACCTCAGCGGGAGGCCCCAACCCGTGACCGTTGGTACGAGGGGGCTACAAACTAAGCCACGAGATCGTTACCAGCCTGGTTGAAACCTTTCGTATTATTCCGTCCAAAGCGCCCCAATGCTTCACCTTCATGCTTTGATTTCCCTAAAAATACAAAAATAACAATTATAATAGTTATTTAGCTAATACTTTCAGCGGTAGACAAATAACCTACACCTTAATACTGGACCGGAATAAGCTGAAATAAACCTACACCTACAAGGCAATAAAGTCGTAGTCGGTATTCGCGTCACAGTAATAAGCTCTCGGGGTTAGTTAACACGAAATTGGCTATACCTAATAAATTGTAATAAGATTCCTAATGAATGTCCAATCGAAGAGTTGCTTCGTCATCGTAGGGAAGTCAATCTCGGGAAGAACGTATTTAGGAGACATGGCGTGCGTATTGATTTTTATCTACGTGTGTTGAAGATCACTGTTTATTTATTTACAGCTTAATTATCTGCAATGTTTATCTTATTCTGACAAAGTACTTCGGCTAATTAAGACATTGACAAATTGAATTTGGCAGATGTCCGCTTTTTGTAAGTTGTAAGCATTCCACGTGATAGGTTGCAAACTCATCGTCACTTCGAACACTAACTGAGGGCGCATGCCTTCGAATAAATGTAATATAATAGTATAATAGACTGGTCGAAGCGACGCGTGACAAGAGAGCTGGCTATTATCTGGGTCAACGCATTAGCATTGCCATTCAGCGTGGCAATGCGGCCAGTATTTTGGGAACGCTTCCGCCTGGTAGTGATCTGGATCAGTTGAGCTATCTATAGATCGTTTGCAACGGTCTTTAGATAGCTAGCTGTTTCATCTGTATTTTTTGTATATACCTACTTGTACATAGTTGTATGAATAAATATAGTACATAGTGCCAAATTCATAGATATAATAAAGCCCTTGGTTTTATAGTCCACAATCCGTGCACATAAAATTACTGCGCGGTACATTACGGTAACGAATCGCATTTATATTTTTACTGCATTCGACTTTTATTACAGCTATCTGAAGCTGGTTTATTTATCTCAACCATCTGCGCTTTACATTTCATTAACGGTCTTTTTTTTCACGTATCGAAAAATACTTTGTATTTTATTTTTTTGTTAACTTTTATAATTATAGGCAAGTACTTACTTAAAACAATGATATGGGTATTTTTCTACCAAAGTGCATGCACCTGTCTATATTTTAGTTTTTATATTTTTTTGTGTAAGATCTACTTGTAAATAGTACCACCTTTATAAAAAAAATATACGGGTCTTTATCGCGTTTAACTTATCATTTTCCCTACGTTTCGACCGTGTAGCACAAACATGGACTTTTTTTAATTTAAGATGATATGTGAGTCGTCGCGCCCACTGCCTTTATTTCTCGACTCTCCATAAACTCCAGTCAACCCGTGGCCCAGTATATTCATGGCAAAAAAATCGAAACATCGAGAAAATAATATAAAGGTAAATATTATTGTAAGTTAATACGGGACGTTTAGACTTTTAAGAGTCTAATCGTCTTCACGATTGAAATTTGGATACTTCTTGGTTTCAATCACTTTACGAACCAATCTCTTATAATATTGGCGTTTACTAGATAGCACCTTAGGGCCATGAAGCTTAATCCAGCGGTTTAGTCCTGAATACACTAGGTGCTCAACTATTTTTTTTTTTATTAGTTTTTAGTGGCTTTGGTATCACTGCGGCCTTTAGGCCTATTGTGATCGCCACTTGTTTATTTTCCCCACAGGGGCGTTCATATTCACCTCTCAGCCCTGCCGCTGTTAGAAACTGCAGGATTTTTTTGGGTGTTATGAGTTTTAGTTCATCTGGGCTAAGAATGTGTTTTCCCAGATGAAGGCTACGCTTATGTATTAGTGGTCCACACTCTCCTAACAGATGAAGGGGCGATTCGTCTGCCTCATTACAGAGTCTGCAGGTTTGCGTGTCACTCAGCCTTAGTTTGAACATGTGCTTATTGAGGCGACAGTGTCCAGTCAAGGCTCTTACCATAGTGCGAAGGTTGTTTCTGTTTAGCGCTAAGATTTGGTTGGTATACCGTATGTCAAAGGCTTTGATCAATGCTTTAGAATGGTTCATGCCTGGAGAGTTTCTCCAAAGATTGGTTGACTCTTCAAAGCATGAGTTCAGAAGGGTTCTTTGGGCTAGGCTTTTTGGTATACCACAAAATGGCTCTGGTCCCATTTGTGTTCCGTTGGCCCCTGCACGCGCAAGTTCGTCAGCGCACTCGTTACCTACGATCCCAGCGTGTCCCGGTACCCATCTTAGCACAACTCTGTTCCTCGAGCCCAGAGTGTTCAGTCTTGACAGACAGTCTTCAACTAGCCTGGACGTGATAACCTTCGAATCCAGAGCTAGAAGGGCCGCCTGACTATCAGAGTTGATGTAAATAGTTTGGCTGGTGTAGCGCTTTTGCAGATTAGTTTCTGCACATTCTAGGATGGCGTACACCTCTGCTTGGAAGATGGATGCGTGATTTCCCAAGTTTATGCTTCTTTTGAACTTGGGTCGCTCTCCATATACTCAACAGCCTACATTCAGCCCCATTTTGGAACCATCTGTGTACCAGTTGAGACACCTGTCCTCACAGAGTAGTTGGCTGTTCAACCAGTCTTCTCTAGAGGGCATTACCACAGTGCTCAACTATGGCCGACTTGGTGATCTACTTATCAATATACTAATTGACCTTTTCGGAAATTGTTCGCCTCGTTTAACCGATGCAAGCATGGCCACGGCTGATATTTTTACTGATTGTGTACGTTTGATAAAATATATATAATAGGTTAATTGTGTTAAAGACCCGTATGATGCTTAAAATTGTGTTGACTTATTGAAAAATACTAATGATGCTGTCATAACTTTATGATAATTATATGTAAATAAAGGAAATAGGGAGACGGATAAGCTATATATGAGCCTTATCATGGTATTAAGTTACGTCATTATATGCGTGTTGCATTAATTATTCTCGTTTAAAAGTAATGCGATTAACAATATATTTATCCTGTTTATTATATACTAGCTACTGCCCACGGCTTCGCCCACGCGGAACCCGGATAAAGAGTAGCCTATGTGTTATTCTGATGTATAAGCTAAATTACTGAAAAGTTTCATCAAAATCTGTTCAGTATTTTTTGCGTGAAAGAGTAACAAACATCCATCCTCACAAACTTTTGCGTTTATAGTATTATTTCATATTATCCTGTTTGAGGATAAAGTATTATTAATACAAACCCAGACAAAACAATGACAAAATCATGTAAAACACCCTACTGTTTATACATAACTATAAACAGGAAAAGGCCAGATAAAAAGTAATAAATAAATAATGCTGGAAATTTTCACACAGCATCTTCTAGCCCCAAACTAAGCAGAGCTTGTGTTGTGGGAACTACATGACTGATATACTACTTATATACTTTTTTTTGTAAATACATACATATTATACGTAAAACATCACCCAGAACCGAGACAAATTTTTGCACATTCAAACATTTGTCCCGCATCGGGAATCGAATCCGCAACAATCTGCGGCTCAGGCGGGTCTTCGCCCACTGCGTCACAGAGGTCGTCAATGCTGGATATGCTGTGTGAAAATGAATATCATTTTTATTATTTTTATGTCATGTACTTACTTACGCTTCTCCTGCTCACGTGATCCAAAAATCAATATTATTCCAAGTTTCATCCAAATCGGTCAAGCCGTTGCAGTGTGATTAAAAATTAACAACTTCATAATTTATCTTTATATACATATTATACATTTAAAAAAAGTATATAAGTTTTAGTCGTGAATACTAAGTTCACTAACACGAAAGTTTGTGAGGATCCCTTCATAATGGATTCATGTTTTTAAGTACTCTTTTACACAAAAACTAAAAAAGAATAACATATAGGCTACAATTTATACTAATTTTGTGTCAATTTATAATAATATACGTCTAAAGATTTCACAACAAATTTAAAAACGTAATTAAAAAACAACTATATAAAAAGGCATACTATAATATGTTTGATTATTTAGATGATAAAAACTCTTGGAATTAAAAATGCTCCAACTCGTTGTTTTGTAAAAGGATAATTAAAAAGAATAACCAGCCTTGTTTTCTTGCCTTTCTTTCCTGGCTTGGTCGTGTAAGAACAGGCAGTAGATAAAACCGACGTTTCAAAGTGATCCTTGTGATTTCAATGAATTTTGACTTTGACTTTGACTTTGATTTGACACAACTTTTAACTAGTTAGTACTGCGTATGGAACAAGTAGCATACCCGTTGCCGTTTATTACAATAAAAGGGGTTACTCTGAGGTACGTCCAAACATTACGTAAATCACATGCGCACAATTTGCAAGTAGGTAGCTACTAAAGGTTGTAACCTTAACACTGCTATTAAAATACTAATGGGATGGTCAAAAGCACGTCTAAAGTTTTGTAAGGCATTCCTTTTCATATAAACTTGGGTTGGATTTCGACAGTGGAAAGTTCCAAATTTCATCAGCGTTTTGGCTACTTATACAATGGTTTGGGCTGAGCGTGACTCGAGTTTGGAATAGATCGCGCCACGCGTCAAAAGAAAACCTAAAACTTTGACAGCCCTTTTTGACCCGGTTTAAGGTTTAAATAACTTTATTCTCAAAAATACAAACAGATATCACTTATATGAGAACAATAAAAACTTAATTACTAATCTCTTTTACAGTTATAAGTTTAAGTTGTGCCAATTTAACTTGTCTTTAGCAGTGATGCATCATTGATAATATGATGGGCTAATTTGTGTTTAAACACGTCAAATGAGCAAACACTTTTTATATTTGAGGGTAGTTTATTATACAGCTGTGCGCCTTCGAAGACTATCATTTTTTTACCGTAGTTTGTTCGTTTATGGGTTGTTCTGAAAAATCTTGAAACACGTACAATTATTTCGTATTTTAAGTACCCATACGTTTCAAGCAAATCGCAACAAGCATTAAAAAGTTCCCAAACAAATTTAAACACCCCTTCGCACCCTCATTTTATTGGTAGTTTGGTTGATGACTTTATTATTTGTATTGAAGTATATTTAAGCAAAGTTTTTAAGTTCAAAGAATACGATTTTTCATACAATTCATAAAATGTCACCCCTTTTAACCCCCTTAACGGTTGAATTTCCTTAAGCCCCTTCCAATTGGGTGGTTTTGCTATAAAAGGAAGGAAGCTACACTGAAAATTTCAGCTTTCTAGCTTCAGCGGTTCAGGCTGTGCGTTAATTTCAGAAAAAGGTTTACTGTTGTATTTATACAGACAGATTAAATATGATTATAGAAAGATTGTCTTTCTTGGGCCATTTTTGGGCCAAAAAAGGCTGTCAAAGTTTTAGGTTTTTAGGTTTTGTATATATACAGACAGATTAAATATGGTTATAGAAAGACAGTCTTTCTTAAAAAACCAATCTCTTTGTGCATTTCGGTTTTGCATCTTAAAAAGAAGGTTTTTTTACTTGGCTTGGTCATGTTTATTTGCCTGTGTTTAAATTTATGCAATGCACGGTATCTTTGTAGCAATCTACCTGTGAGACCTTAAAAGCTATATTCCTACTTTACTTAAAATAAAATTTAAAACTAAATTTAATTCAGCACTTTCGTATAATTTATTCCCATCTTTGGACTATAAACTCATATAACAACGTTCGTACTTCACTTCAAAAAGTTCATTTGATCTTAAATTATAATAACTAAACATTTTCTAAAAAAATGTCGTATAAAAGTTGGGTTGGTTGGTTGGGTTTGATCTACCAAGAAACCCAACTTCTGGGTTTTTGATCCGAGAGAGCTTTTGCGCAATTTACGAATAACCCTGTATTGAAAACGGGATGCAGGTTTTGTAACGTGTACCGACGGGGGGTGATGATAAAAGGTGGTTTAAAACCTTGCACATCGTCTATCCCATCAGTACGAATTTAATAGTTTTGGAGTTCGTTATGGGAGGGAGAAATATATAAAATTATAGTTCAGTAATACAGTAATAACCTCTTGACGATATCCGTGGCGCAGTGGGCGAAGGCCCGCCTGAGACGCAGAAGGTTGCGGGTTCGATTCCTGCCGGGCGACAAATGTTTGTATCTGCAAATATCTGTCTCGGGTCTCGGTGTTTTCTATGTATAATATGTATGTATTTACAAAAAATATATATAAGTAGTATATATATTTATAATATCAATCATATTATAAAGTAGTTCCCACTATACAAGCTCTGCTTAGTTTGAGGCTCGATGATGCTGATAATACAATGACCATATTTTATTTAATATACAGTTCCTACAGTTTTTTTATTACTCGTAATTTTATGAGAATAACATTACCATGTATATAATGATATTATGTTCCTGTCAATTAAGGATATAATTAAAAAAAACGTTATTTTAATAAGGTATTGTTATTGTTTGGTAGGTATTTTTTGATAAGGTATTGTTATTCCATAGTTGTGTTGCCATAGCCAAAACAAAAAGATGTAGCAGTCTGAAGAAAAATATTAACAGACATCAACTCCACTTAAAGCGACTCCTTGTGTTGCGGATAAGATGCAAATATAGATATAGATTTCGTTAACAAAACGTAGAATTTAAGTTTTAACCCTTTGCCGTGTCATAGTTGAATGAATAATCGAATATAGTTTTTTTTTGGTAATATTTGACAGTCCTGAGACGATTTTTAGATACAAAAAGGGTACTTGACTGTAAAAAAAAAGGAAAATTGCAGGCTCTTTAGCATTACATTTCTACAAGTACTGTTCTTTGAATTCCTTCTGGTAGGTTTTAAGAGAGTTTTGGATATGTTTTCTTTATTTTTCGAGTTATATTGCTATGACCCTCTAATTTACCAAATACCAAGTACCGGACTTTTTGCCAGATCTCTTTTTTTTACTACTAAACAGGTAAACAAACTAACGGCCCACCTGGTGATAAGCGGTTGCCGTAGCCTATGGACGCTTGCAATACCAGAGGTATCACTCACGCGTTGCCTTCCTGAGATATCAAGACGACGACCTCTGTGGCGCAGTGGGCAAAGGCCCGCCTGAGACGCAGAAGGTTGCGGGTTCGATTAAAACCCGCCGCGGGACCAATATTGTATCTGCAAATATTTGTCTCGGGATCTGGGTGTTTTCTATACATATGATATGTATGTAATAGGTTGGGGAAAAAGTTTCTTCGCATTTTTTAAGAAAATTCAAAACATTTTTTAATATAGTTTATTTACATTTAACTAAAGTATGTAGGTACCATTTTGTTCGATAACTTTTTGCCATTTTGTAGGCAGGGACATGATCCCATTGCTATAAAAACTTTGGGGCTTCTGTTCAAAATACCGCGACAAGTGGTTTTGGCAGTCCTCTCGTGATGTTAACCTGACACTGCCTAAAGAATTCTGAAGAGACCGAAACAGGTGGAAATCTGAAGGTGCAAGGTCAGGACTATACGGCGGATGCATTAACACATCCCAGCCAAACTCTCTTAATTTTTGCTGAGTGGCTAAAGATGTGTGAGGTCAAAAATTGTCAAAAATTTCTTCAAAAATGGTTCGGTTTCATTACGTCGTAATAAAGAATCACAAATGAGAACACGGTTCATTAGGTTTCTTTCAGTGAGCTCGTGAGGTACCCAAATATCGAGCTTTTTTGTGTACCCAGTTTTTTTCAAATGCGCCAAAACTGTTTTGTGGTCAATTCCCAGTTCTTCAGCTACGTCGTAACTACTGATATGCCGATCTTGCTCCACTTTTTCAAAAATGGCATCCATTTTATCCGTAATAGGGCGACCAGAGCGACGTGCATCTTTGACATCAAAATTTCCGGATTGAAAACGCTTAAACCAAATTTGTGCTACTCTCACAGACACTGCACTAGGTCCATAAACATCGCAAATTTTTTTCGCGGCTTGCGTTGCATTTTTACCTTTTTTGTAGTAAAATTTTAAAATGTATCGAATTTCTTCATTAGATTCACTCATCTTAACAGTACGAAAAACAAATAAAAATCACACATTTTCCTAATTTGAATTTGGAATTATCTTCTTTAAAATTTAAACTTTTAATGATACCAAAACCAGCTAGATACAAATAGTATAGCCAAAGATATTTTATTACAAGTTCATACATACAATAATGCGAAAAGACTTTTTCCCCAACCTAATATTTACAAAAAGATATGTATATAAGTAGTATATCAGTCATGTAGTTCCTATAACACAATTAAACTCTGCTTACTTTGGGGCAAGATGATGCTGTGTGAATATCTCTAGCTTTGTTTATCATTATTATATATATTTTTATGCATTAGGAAAATAAATAGCAAATAACTATGCATGTTCTCTGGTGTGGAAGCTCTCCCAGAGGACAAAATTTGTCTCAGTTATTAATTACTAACCCTTATTTTAAGTTTGGATCATTTGGATCATGTTGTCTGAGTAAAACAAGTTATAATTAATATTATTATTAGGTACTACATATTTTTTTGTGTCAAACTACTTAGTAATTATTTTCCTGTCCATAATATTACAGTACCTTACTCTCAAGTATAAAAACGAATGTTACAATAAATTATTCATTCCAGAGTTGATAGGTACTCGTATTATTATCCAGTTAAGTTATAAAAAAAAAAAATAACAAAGCAAAATGAAATTGCTTGTTCTCCTAGTCCTTACAATAATAGTCACAGTGCATGGAAGATCTGTTATTTTGGACGATGGTTTGTATCTTTTTAAGTAGTAACGAGTTAAATAATTAACATTATTATTTCTGTTATATTAATATACATAACATAAATAAAAATATTAATTATTGTTTTATTAATATATATAACATAAATAATAATATTAATAAATAATGCTGGTAATTTTTCACACAGCATCATCTATCCCCAAACTAAGCAGAGCTTGTATTAATGTTTTCTTTGTTTATTTAAGGTGTTCAAAAATTGGTGAATCAACTGAAAAAAATTGGTGAGTAACCTAGACTTTTTAAAGCCTAGTCTGTTTCATAGAGTTTTATTAACACCAGTTTGAATATGTACTTAATGAGGAATCGATACTTAGAACAACCCACTACATTATTTATCAGAAATGAGGTATAATCTGGTTATTGGCGTTATAATTATAATACATGTTTTTTCCCCTTCGGCCGTGTATGATACCAGAGTTTGGTAACCAGTATCATACGAAGAAAAAATGATCGTTGTAGGATACTGGTATCCAAGTGATAGGATTTTTTATTTTTCTGATACCCTTCATCATGTTTGGTAACCAGTGTCCAGTAAGGAATATAACATTCTGCCTATGAAACCAACACTGAGGATGAGAACTGGTTATGTCATTATCCACTTCTGGTTATATTATTGTCCTCTTTCATCCGAGTAAAAGCCATCGGATCGCATTCTGTACCGACGCTTATTGTAAAACCCTCGCTTTATTGAAAACATACAAGGAATCAAGGAAATAGTTCAACTGTGAATCGTTTATTACCTACAACCTATTGGAATAAAATGGCGAAATGATTTCGATACAATGTCCAACACTAATTTCGTTTTTATTTAGCTGAGATATGGCGTCATTTATTTCTTCATCAATTTCTTTGAACTCTCGGCTTAGTTTCGATTTTCTCTTGTATATATCCATTACGGTGGTTTCTTTTCTTAAAATATCTAAGAGTTGAGCCAATGTCGGTCTTTTACGTCCAATATATCTGTTGAGGCGACTGTGCCAACCTTCTATATTATTAGTAGTACGTATTTTAGATGATGAACAACAGCAAATTTTTTCGAAGTCAGTCTTTGCCATCCATTGGTTATTGAAATATTTGTTAAATTTTGTTATCTCTTCTCCAGACGGACTCTTTGACATAACATATTTATACCCCTTTCGAAAATAGGCTTTAGGTAAACGTGCAAGGCCAGCACACCTGGCTACATGCCTTTTTTTTACCCTTGTGGTTAATTTTAACGATTTAGCTTTTCTAAATAAACACCTATTTAGATGATAATAACATCCCTTAACATCAATGTTGGGGAAAACTTTTCGAACAGCTTTAATTGGAGCCAACTCGAAGTCAACAGTAATTGTTTCTGGTAGCCACTGCTTGAATCGGGAATTTATCATATAAAATAGTACCTCGTAAGTTTGCTGTGTCTTGTCTGGTAGTAAACAAAAAATTAAAGGTACAACAGCCGATGTAGTTTCGTCGACGCCATGAATTGTATATAACTGATAAAATTCAGTCGGGCATGAAGTAAAAGTACCGTCAGATAAAATATGCTTATACTTTACGATTGATGCAGCACGTTGATTGCAAAATAGTAGAATCTTTTTGTCGTCATCACTATATTCTGCAAACAAGAACTTTTTGAATTTATCGGGTACTACGGCTTCAATCGATGATTTGCTTCTCAATCTTGGTGCTCCTAATACTTTTTTTCTTTCATTGTACAATCCCGTTTTGATGTTTTGGAATTTAGGGATTTCCCGTACAAAGTCAAGTCCTGCCTCTTCTAGGCTGAACACCATGTTGTCATATTGTTTTTGAATACTATCAAAATTATGACTACATTTTTGTTTCAAATTGTCTAATTCTTTCAATATTTTATTATTTGCAAAGTCTTGTTTGCAGGTTTCCTTGTGAGTTTTGATTTTTACGACTTCATTTTTAACATTTAGAGTAACACTCCCTTTACATCCATAATTAATATTGTGGCAAAGCCAAAAGGTAGATTCGTTTGAGTAAGTTTTTTTCCTGTGGTACTTGCGACCATCACTCAATAGTGCTCTTCCTCCTCTCTTCGTAGAGATAAATTCAATTTCTTTACTCATTTTGGATTACAGGCAACGCGGAAATTAATTCGCGGTAGATTAAAATCACAAAATGAATAATTACTTACTTGTTAATCTAATACACTGACATTGACATCAATTGTTATGAAAACTTCAGTTATCTAAAGTGCCAGTGCATTGATATCAATAGAGGTGATATATCAATGCACATGACATGCTTATCAGTTACATACGAGGAAATATTAAGTACTCACTTGTAATTATTTGATATTTTCCTGAGCTGATACTCGGTTACATAAAACGAAAAATTTTTATCACTTGGATACCAGTATCCTACAACGATCATTTTTTCTTCGTATGATACTGGTTACCAAACTCTGGTATCATACACGGCCGAAGGGGTTTTTTCCTAGATTATAAGTTAACCAATAAACAAATAAACAGATAAACATATAAAAAATAAACAATAAACTTGACCTTAGACAAACCAATATTAGGTTTAATAAGTGTATTTAGCCCATCTGTAAACTATATTAGGAATAATAATAAAAAAATATAACCTAAAGTTAATATTAGGTTAGGTTTTGTTCTCGCACTACATTTACATTATGTTAACAAAGTATTATCTTCATTATCTGCAGTAATGATACCAAGCTCTTTCAAATTGCCAATTGCCGAATTTCTCACGACAGATTTCCTCAACTGAGAAAATCAATCCATCAAGGTACCTTACGGTCTACTTCGAGTACTCCACAAATTCATTTAGCTTCTATATTTTGTATTGAGATGGTATTTGAAAAATGTTTTGAAGAATTTTGTAAATGATATTTCACAGAAGTAAATATTTTATAAGGGATGACCTTGGGAGCGTGATGATGTCGAAATTCTAACTAAAATGATACCGTCAAGGTAAAGAAACAGTTGTCCATTTTCTTTGTCAATTTATGAATCGATTTTAATTATTATTTTGTTAATGCGTAGAGTATACTTGGAGGGTAGTCCCATAATTTTTTTATGGTATAATACCACTCTTAAGGATGAAACTGGGGGATGAAATATGTTATCAACTTTCCGATATTTGAAGTCTGTTTTTATTTTTTTTTGTCAAAAAAAGTTTAACGTATTGCTTTTATTGTTTGTTGATAACCGTGGGTTATCAACAAATCATACCTTATTTGAGTTAAGTAAATAACCTCAAAAAAATCAACTAAAAATGTTAAACATGAGGAAATTTTGGACTTGAAGACAACTTCAAGGCGCCCTGAGCCAAATTGCAGTGGAGATATATTCAGAGAAAATTCTAAAAAAAATAGGGTTAGACTTGTTTCATGAAGGTGTCGGATCTCAAATTAAACCAAACAAGTATAAATTACAACATACATATACCAACCGTTATAAATGAGTAAAATTAAACAAAAAACGTATTCATTGTATTTTGAGTAATACGGTGCTCTGTTTACAGATGCTCCTTTAAGGGCTAATCCAGAAAAAAATGCAGAAACAGCTTTACTTTTTTTCGCTGGAATTGGTGAGTTTTAAGATTGTTTTAATCTTATATTTGATAGGCGAGACAAGCGAGCGAAGATCAAGTTGGAAAAATCTGCACATTATGCTAGTTCACGAGCATTCATGTTAGTCCAACGATAAACTTTCTTTCTGAAATTTAAAATGTGTATTTTGGGCACATTACCATCTGGTGATGACAAAAATCAACTGAGTCATCTTAGAGTATCTAGTTATATAATACACTTGATTTTTAAATGTGTGTAACATCAATAAAATTTGATTTTAGCGGGAGTTTTTTTGAATAGGATGATTTTTGAAATATTCATTTTCGATCGCGGATAACTCCTCGGAACTGAAACGCTCCTCTTTATGATATAAAGTCTATTTTATTCATGTTGTATCTGTCTTTTCTAGGCTTTGTGTTTGTGTCAAATTGATATTTTATAATAGGATAGGATTATCCAGTAAAGATACAATTTGATCGACGGCAACCACAGTCCCCAGAATGCAATAATATCAATAAACCTAAATATGCGAAATTATATTTGAATTATAATTTTATGACTGGCGTATAAAAACTGAAAAGTAATTTGCATTTGCCTTAAATAAACACATTTACATGCCAGGATTTTTATTACGACATATGTATTGTATGTAAAGATTAATAAATGATATTAAATGAAAAGAATTTGACACAACATGAAAAGACAATTAATGTTTACTTTAAAATAAACTATATACAAACAGCTAAAATTCATACATTTTCCTGACACACTAACGTTCCCCGTGTCGTGGGTATCAAGATGAGTACCGTGGCACCACAACACCTAGATTCTGAACAAATATATGAGAGTGTAAACATTTTTCCCGCAGTAGGAATCGAACCTAATGAGCACTTTCGTGTTTTTTTTTTCAAGATGCTGATATAAGAGCTGACATAATAAAAGACACACAGAGAGCTGTTTCTGGTGAGTATATATAACAATGCATCCAAATGGCCCACTGTCTTTCACCATCATCAACGGCCTAAGTCCACTGCTGGACGTAGGCTTCCCCATTCGTTACCATAACGAATGAACTTGGGTTACCTCCATCCACCCACTTCCCGCAATCTTTATAATCTCTCATTAATCCATGTGGAACCTTTCTACACTGAGTTGTCCGGTTCGTGATTACCATTTGAGAACCTTTATTCACCAGCGGTTGTAGGTTTAGCGAGCTATATCCCTTTCCAGTCTTTTCTTTGTGTCCGTATAGAAAGTCAAAATTATAATATAGCCCTTTCCAACCGCAAATGGCATAGTACCAGCATAGTTACGTGTAATATAGCCATCTTATACGTATTATATAACCGTTGGCGCATCTGCTTGAAACATAAGATCGATCTGGTAGATGCACCATCCTCTTAAGGCGCTTCAGCGTAGAGAGCCAGTCAGAAAGGGTTACGTGTAATATAGCCATCTTATACGTATTATATAACCGTTGGCGCATCTGCTTGAAACATAAGATCGATCTGGTAGATGCACCATCCTCTTAAGGCGCTTCAGCGTAGAGAGCCAGTCAGAAAGGGCTGTCACTTCAACTTGCTTATTTTATTGACTTAAGTTATTCTGCAGATTTTTTGTTTGGATTTTGTAACGTAGTGAAACCAAGAAGAGCTCTTTTCATAGCTTGCTGCGCGCCAATAGCCAATTAGCTTGAGCCAATAGTTAGTGAAAAAAGTTATAGATTTATTCCTTATTGGATGGGACTTTGAAATTTTGTATATCAGTTAAGAAGCCCGTATATGCATTTGACGTAAGAAGTTGTTTGTTTGTCTGTAAACATTTATCTCCGACTTAAACGATTAAAATGTTTTTGCAATTGATTTGTATGACTTTAAAAATGGTTCCTAGGCAGGTTTTAGTAGGTGCGCTGCAATATACTAAATTTTAGATAGAAATCGTAAAGGGATTTCAAATAATAAATTAAATAGTTATTTTGAAGAAGCCAAATGAGGGGTTTTCTTTCTTAAACCATTTCATATTAGTTGCTTCATACAAATGGAAAAATATATTATCTCTCTTAGACCTGTAATTCTGGTACCTACTTTTATTTTTTACACCCAACAGACACATACGTCCTAACCCCACACTGGGATTTCCTGTGTCGTGGGTGTCTGTGATGTATATTGTTACACAATTCCCAGAACAAATCAACCCGGAACAAATGCCGGCAGAACAGTTTTCAAATTTTAACTATTGTGTTTTTGTTATTTACATTTTAAGTAATGCTTGACACCAGCAAACTCCTACGAGACAGATATTATGAAACGGCGGAGATATCTGAACATACTGGTGAGTAGCGTTGAGTGCCAACAATACACATATTTATTGTCTGTTCCTGACCTCACGGTATCCGGAACAACGATCACAACACTCTGGTAAATTGCCGAAACGAGCACGGCGAAGCGCAATGTAGACATTGAAAGTTAAGAAGAAAAAAATGCTATCATCAGTAGTGAAAGTTATAAATAATAATAAAATATTATATGTTTTTTGCAATCATTATGTTAGTATAGTCGATCGATTTTAGCGTCTCAGATCACTAGGGGGCGTTGCAATAGATGATGGAATGTAAAATGGCGTGACCGAATGTCATGCAGTAACCTTTTTGTATGATTGCAAGGGTCTAAGATAACAGTAGTTTTAACGCCACAACAATAAGTGATTCCAAAAGTAGGAGGATCTAAATTTTAACAACCCTCTTATTCATAGTCACTCGCTTACTCAGCAGTTCACTCTAACCCTGTCCTTTTCTAACACTAAACAAAGGATAGAGGCAGACAACTTTTAGCAAGCTGCTGAAGTAAGTTCGTGATTATAAGAGGTTCAGTGTTTTTCTTCTGTTTAAGCTGAGCTGTGGCGGCAGGCTGGACGAAAGATAAAAGAAGAGGTCGACAACGAATTTGTAAGTTTCTTACCAACTTTTTTTGTAATCTGTAACGTCGAATGATTTTTGTAAAACGCAGGCATTAAGATACTACCCTTATATAAGATACTATCCCCTACTTGGTATCCTCAAAGATCTACGCACATTATTCTGAGAATGTCCATCAAGCAATTCAATTGTGACCCTTTTATATGATAAATAATAATTTGAAAGCAAACGAGAACAATTTCATCTGCTGGAAAGTGTCGATGTGCTGTAGCACGCCTCTAGAAGATAACCTTCAATTTGAAAACTTCAAGATTAAATTAATCCATATTTTTTTTTTTACTTTTAAATCATAACAGTCACATTCTCGGCCCTGACCCCCCCACCCCCCACAGTAATTCTAGCATTGCTGTGTTTCGTTTTGAATACCCTTCAAACCGAAACACATGAGGCTTTTTACTATTATGGTGGTCGGAATCTAAACATTTTTTTTATAGGAGTCCACTACGGCGGCCCTGGAATAATTTCCAGCATCATACGATAAATGGGACCCTGAATACCATCCCATTCGCTGTCGTAACAAGAAAACCTGCATTCAAGTTCATAAGTATCATCTAATATAGATTTTAACAGAATTATACCTACTTTGTGTTCGAGATTCGTATTTTTATTCAGAACTCAAAACTGTATCAAAATCTTGTTTCTTCTGTTAATATTGTTTTTAACACGCTTATATATTGGTTTCACTTGTAACTAACTAACAAACAATGTTATTAAATCTTCGAAATCAATTTTAACCTATTTCTAATTGTCGTATCGAAATTAAACTTTGTATATATAATTATATAATTGTATGAAAATACTTTAATTCGGTATCTTGGAGCTGATATATCTGATGATGGAGCCAGGAGGTTGGTGTTGGAACTATTTTGTGGCTACTTTACTAGTAGCCATCTTATCTTTCTTTGGAACGATGGACAAATTCTCCCACACCTTTTAAATGGCTAAGAATTTAAATAAGAATAAATAAGAATACGTAATAAGTTTAAATAAGAATAAGTCCGTATAAAAGTAATATATAAATATTTTTCTTATTTCAAATCGCAAATTTTCATGTTAATTTAGAATAACAAATTGATATTTATTATACGAATCCAATTACGAAAAACTATTCATGGGCGGTCAACCCAGCCAAATCTTTACCTACTGAGAGAAGTAATTATTTAACATTCACAAATACACATCACTTCCCAATTATTGAGAACATCCTTATGTTTTTGTAGTCGGTTAAAAAGGCGCTCTTTTGTAAATCGGCCCCCGAAATATGCTAACGCGGAGGGCGATCTAAACAAAAGAACATTGGACGGAATCGTTGGCAACCATTTGAACGTATCCAAAGGCTGGCTATCACTGTAGCTTAACAAAATAAATAAAACTGCCCAAGCGTGAATTGGGCTCCACATGATATATTATTAAAACAAAAATTCTTTGCAAGATGTTTGCATGTGTAAATGTTTTTTGCATGGAGGGAATAAAAATGATCTTTAACTTATCATTATTGTAGGTATTTATTATCTTGTGCTGACTGCACCGAGCACAAAAACAGACCAAAGTAGACTTACTGAAGCGTACCGACCACAAGCACCAAAGGCTAGAATGCTCTTATTTGTATAGACAACAATTAGAATAGAATACTAAATATTGGAGCGAAACTTCCCTACCGCCAGTTTTAAGTCATTTTCTGGGATAAAAAAAACATTTATTAATATTTTGATATTTAAAGATTGGCCGCGTAAGCCAATGCTCTAGTGTGCACCTCCCCTAAAAAGCCAGTCGCGGCGTTAAAAGCGCTTGACATTATCGTGCGCGTGAAACACGCCGCGTATTTGCATACAGATTGTTTACATTTACGAGTGCTCTACCAGTGTTGCGGGATTTTTGCATTTGCTCCCGACCAGTAATTAGATTCTTCTATGCTTTTATTTGTACCAGCAGTAAACTCAAGTAGGTTGATTTTGATATTTTTTTAAATAAATAAATAATGCTGGACATTTTCACACAGTATCATCTAGCCCCAAACTAAGCCGAGATTGTGTTATGGGAACTACATGACTGATGTACTACATAAATACTTTTTTTATTGTAAATACATACATATTATACATAGAAAACATCCAGACCCGAGACAAATATTTACTGATGCAAACATTTGTCCTGCGGCGGGAATCAAACACGCAACCCTCAGGCGGGCCATCGCCCACTGCGACACAGAGGTCGTTTATTGAACTGATAACTTTCTGATCGACTTGAAGATATTTCTTAAAAGCAAACATACATTTTATAAATCTAGGGTTAGAACTATATTTATAAATATATGTTGATGCGTTTCCACTATTCCACCCAGGAAGAATATATATTATTTCCTTTCAAAAGTACATCATATTTATTTATGTAATTTATAGATAGATAGAAAATACTTTATTGCATACCAAATAATATTTCAGTATAGATTAGTACTACAAACTTTGTCTACAAATGGACTGTACGAAAAAAACTTAATAATATAAATAGTGAATATAGGGTTTGTTCTCCTTTTAAGCAATAATTTGCTTGTATAATTGAAAAACCGCTGTTCTATAAACATTTTACTTACTATATTTTATAATAATTAATTAATTCATACTAAAATTCGCATTATGTGTGTGTGCGTGCGAGTGGCTTCGTATTGTTAATTTTTATGCGTTATAGTTAAACTTACTATAACTTGATCGTTTGTACGATGTCTTCTATTTCAATATAGCTTTTATTCTTCAGCTATTTGGTAAGGGTCTTTTTGCAGGTAGAATGTGTCAGTGGATACAATTCTAAATTCTTTGCAATTATTGGATTGATAAACACTTTTACAAAACGTAATCAAAAACGATCCAATAAATGCGTATTTCTAATTGAGTTGGAATAATTAAAAAAAAGCCTGCATAATGTCAAATAACTGTCATACGTAGGTAAAACACGTTGTATTTAAGAAATAAAGCGTGAATTTTCCGATGTTAGCCATTATTGTCGCTAAGCCGAGAACACGTAGCATTGTAAAGTTAGCGCAAGATGTTTAAGGGGAATGATGCAAACTCATTAAACTTCTTGCCTTCGAGTCAAGCCGTTTTCAATGAATTGTAACGCACCTCATCATAGTAGCAGAAAAATGTGAACAAATAAGAAGAGTTATAAGAAGTATTTATTTTCTTTAATAATTGCGACGACCATGAAAAGGAATGCCTACACAGAATTTACTTGTCAAAGTAATATTTCTTTGTAGGAATAACCCGGATAATCGTTAATGCTCTGCCCGGGGCCAAATCCCTTGTATAGATTGCGGTATCACCATAAATAACTGCGTGCGTAACTGTTTTTATCGAGGAGAAAATTACTCTTTTCATTCACTGCCTTTTATGAACTGAGATTTTTTGTTTACAATCGTCCCTTATTGTAGATTGACGTGTTTTACATTTGATTACAGTGACGAATAAAGCATTGTTCGAAACGCGCGCATGAATAAGCATTCTGATATTCTCCGCGCTATGTCACATTCACCATTGTACGTATCATGTACCATGTGTAAGCATCGAAGCTAGCAAAAGTAAATTTTTCATTTACTTTTACATCAGGTTGGATTCATCTACAATTCAACTGTATAGGTAATTGTATAAAACTTTAAAACAAATTGGTTGATGATTACAAAGGAGATTAGACACTGCTGGCCTGAAGATAGTGAATTCATAAAACACATTCAGCCGGTTAGTTTAGATCCTTTGTTTTAAAGCGTAAATCCAATTTCGATCACAAGATAAGCACCACGTGCTGAACTGCAAACACCTATCAGCCGCAGTTGGTGCATAACACCCGACATCATGCGGGCTTGCCAGGGGTGACCAAACTTTTCTCCTAACGCTATTATCTTTTTTATTACCAGGGTCATTAAGAGAGGGCTCTCCAAAACAGCTAATCGGATGGTAAAGCGGTTATTAGTAGTCAATCTTTAAGAATTGTCAAGATAGATGATGGAATAATAAAACAAAGTTTTAAAATTTTGTAAAAATTAACACGTTGAATATATATTCAAAAAACGTATAATCAATTCTTGGTTTTTTATTTTTATTTTTTTGTTTTTAATTAAATTTTGGTGGGTTAAAATTTAACCCACTTTTAATTGTAGTATAGAAATGAAATGAGTTTTAGTAAAGTTACAAGACTAAAACTACTGACATGTTGAAAACATAGATTTAAGTCTCAAAATGTTGTAAACCTACCAAACAACTTCTAGTTCAGTTAGGACAAATAGTCCATAGAGCTTATTTACATTCCTATTTTATCGAATTCGGATCGGATGCAGTGCATGCAAGCGCTCTTAGTCTTGCGGAAGTCGAGAAAATATTCCGTTTTTTCGTTTAAAGAAACCGAAATAAAAACAAAATTATTATTTCTCTGTTCTTTGATAGCTCCAATCTATCACTGCCGAATCAATAACACGTACCCTTCACTACGCCAATATTTACCCCTTAACAATCAAACCCCAGGGCAATTCCGGGGCCATTCTGATCCCCAGTGATGCAAAACCGGGTAATTCCATCCTACAGGGAAGTTATGTTGCAAGCAAAACCTATTATGAAAGTTTTGTTTTACGATGAGGAACTCTGTAAAAAATAAGGGCTGGTGCACGATGTTTTGTTGATCAATGGCCTCGCCTATATAAACATAGGCTAAAATCCATATAATTATTATAACGGAATCTGACATCCGGTCCGCACCCACATTTGGTGTGCCTGAGCCAGAATGTAAAATGTTTTTTATAATTTTTAACTACTGTAATTCAGAAACTGACATCGCCTGTTCACGGTAGGTCCACACAACCCATTTACCACGTGAAATAACCGTAATGTTCGGTAATATGATAAAAATAAATAACGCGTTAAATAACGAATTATTTAAGGTACTCAGGTAACATTATTGTTTTATTAAAAATATCATATTTGGATTCGAGATATAAAAGGTTGTGCACCACTATCCTGTGCACCTAATCCTTCTAAAAGACTGCAGGATTATCTTTAAATCTTACTAAAAGATTTCGAAATTAAAAACAACTGTGTGTTACATTTTATCTTAATTTTAATTAAAGTTTTTTCTGTGTCTTCTCAGCTGTTATTATTGTTTTTACTGTCTTGTTTATTAACCTGACTTTTATTTGATATCTGAATAATATCTATAAAATAAGTGTCATTGTTGTCGACGAATGCAATGATAAAAAAGTATCAGGCCACAAATCAAGGGTGCTTTTTGTATGACTCTTTTCTTTCTCTTCTATTTTTACCATCACCACTAAGTTTCGCTGTGAACAGTAACTTAAATTTATCTCATGTAGATCAAGCCGAACCGGCAATTCCCGCAAAGTACTCAAATCGGCAGTTACTTCAGCTATTGAGTTTATTAAAGCCTTTAATGTTTACTCATTTCGCTTGTATTGTAGCGAAATGAGTAAACTTTATGGCGACAAATGTTTTACTTTCTGTTTGTTATTTATTATTTTATATTAGTTTTGCTATATAATTAATTAATTAGATTAAACATTTCTTCACGTTTTTACCTGGAATATTACCCTTTTATTTTCCATAACGCCTTCATCAAAATCCACCGCTTTTCATAAAAATACAAAAACACATCTCTAGCGCTCCCAAAGAACCCATTTTCACATGAATAATTCTCCTACCTCCCTTATATAGCCTCTTCCTCACCGTCTACAGCCAATATCCCGACGTGTGAGAAACAACACGTCGTAATGAACAGCCAATTTTATTGTGCCTCATTTAACATGGAATTTTGCTACTTGAAGCGAACAACTTTATGTAAAATTTTGGACGAGAATAATTCGGTCGGAAATGTAATATATAGGACGGAAGGAATAGGTGAATTAATCGTATGTAACAAAATACGAGTTCTTAGCCAAAACTAATTAATTACATAAGAAATATCTTTTATACATTTTCCAATAAAATCCGCGACAATAATCAAACTTTCAAACTGCAGTAATATCATAGGGAGGTAACTTATTCATATTTTGTGCATGGTTGATTCCCAAACTTCCCAAACTAGTCTTGAGAAATCGGGGACAAAAGCTAGAACCATAAAATAAATGTAAGATTCAATCTCTACATCTTACAGGTCCTTTGAATGGTATTGAAAGATATCGACGTTACTAATTTTCCGCGTGGATGGAGTTAGTTTGTAATACGATCCAGCTGTGAGACATTGTTATGTGTAAAGTTAGGATTCAGTAGTAGATTTTTGAAATATACTAATACATACATACATATATATAGTCACGCCTGTTTACCGGAGGGGTAGGCAGAGACCAAGGATTTCCACTTGCTACGATCCTGGCATACTTCTTTCGCTTCGTTCATCCTCATCAAATTCTTCATACAAACTCGGCGTGTATTAAGTGTACTTCTGACCTGGCCATTCTCTAGAACGTCTTCAATTTGGTCAGAGTACGTCCGCCGAAATATACTAATAACTACTAAAAGTACTAATCTATCTATATTTACCATAATACGAGTGTAACAGGTCAAATCCTGTACATTGAAAATGTTTTTAAATATTTTTTTTGAGGGATTTCTATAATCGATACAGAAGCCTTTCAAATTCAAATTCCTTTCTAAGTGCACCCCTACACCATAAGAAGACCCTACACCCTCTAAGTTTCATGCTTCTAGGACTTATGGTTTAGGCTGTGCGTTGATCCGCCAGTTAGTAACGGAACAGTTTTATATATTTGGATAAAATATGAATCATAATTTTGGGAAATAATCATCGTCATTGTAGATAGTTTACTGTTTTACGTAAAACTTTTGACGGATTTTGATGGATCTTCACAGTAGCAGTATGCTTATACGTCAGAATAATACATAGTCTACAATTTATAACGATATTGTGTGATTTGGCCATAATATAACGGTAAGTATCAATTAAGTCAGTATAATTATATCGGAAATATACTCTACCTACACGTTTCACGGCTAAACCGGCGAGCCGTTTATTTTTTTATGTACAATATAGGCATAGTTTGAAGCCTGTAGAAGGTCATACCCTACTATTATAAACATACCACGCGCGCGAAGCCGCGTACAGAAGCTAGTACTTAAATATACTTATACTTGATACTAACCTTTACATTAAACCCCTTGAAATCTTTAAGCTAAAACTACTGAGCATTTAATATTGCCACATCCTATAGTTATATAGTTATAACAAAAGGACCTCGGCAAAATTGTCATAATTGCGAAAGTACAGGTAAAACCAGAAATTACGAGACTAATTCGTTTCGCGGAGACATTTGGCACCGTTCCTGCAGTAGAACAAATGAACGTAATCGGTAATGCACTTTGGCTTCGGGAACCTTGTGTTTGTGGTCACCATTATCCACAGAATTACAGAATTGAAAGTATCGGCCTGCGCGCGTTGTTTAGATAAATAAATAAATAATGCTGGTCATTTTTTTCACACAACATTCTAGCCCCAAAGTAAGCAGAATTTGTGTATGACTGATATGCTATTTATATTATTTTTTTGTAAAAACATACATATTATACATAGTTATCGTTATCTACAACACCCAGATCCCGAGACAAATATTTGTATATGCAAACATATGTCCCGTGGCGGGAATCGAACCCGCAACCTTCTGCGTCTTAGGCGGGTCTTCGCCCACTGCGCCACAGAGGTCATCAAGATAAAGCCGGTATTTTGTATTCTAGTTTTATTTATTTTTTTATTTTTACAAGTCATTTCGGTTGAAATGACTTGAAAAATGTCGTAATGGCTATGAATTCGGAATATTAATGTATTTTTTTATGTTATTTAAATTCAGCGTGGCAATGCGGCCAGTATTTTGGGAACGCTTCCGCCTGGTAGTGATCTGGATCAGTTGAGCTATCTATAGATCGTTTGCAACGGTCTTTAGATAGCTAGCTGTTTCATCTGTATTTTTTGTATATACCTACTTGTACATAGTTGTTTGAATAAATGTATGATATTATTAAATTATATTTGCCTAAACCTTTAACCTATTAATTGCAAAAGTTTGGATGTTTAGAAGTTTGAATGTTTGTTGCTGCATATCTCCGTAACGGCTAAACAAAAGCCGCACAGGCTACTTTATCTGTATACCACGCGGGCGAAACCGTGAGCAGAGGCTAGAGCATTTATAAAAAAACACCGTCAATATCATCAATAGCCTCTCAAAGTAGATTGCTGGAAATAAAAAAGGTTTTGCTTATTAAAGTAAACGATATTTTGATAAGCTTTTTAAGAGCTTTTATTTAACTTGCAATATTTGCATGTTAGTTTGTTTCTTTAGTTAGATCAAATCTTGCAAGCTGAATTAGAAACACTTCCTCTTATCCTATAGAGTTGTTTTTTTACATGTTAGTTCAGTTCCGATGTCAATGCATTTTTATGGTAAGCATGACCTGAATCGACATCCAGGATTAGCTCCAGATAAAAGAACCCTTCAACAATCACGAAATGTTGTGTACGCATTTTATTATCATATGTGGTTTTAAGTTTAACCATAAAATTTGTTGCACTCAGGGTTAAATATATTTTTACAATTAAATTATTTCTGATAATTTGTCGTATTTCTGGACAAATGCCATCTATGATAGAATTAAGTTTTAACCGGGTATGGCCATACCGGGTCCAGGGTTATGATTTGAGTTGAAAAGTTATCTGCGTCCAATGTTTTGTGTTTCGCGATTTGTCATTTTGCCTTGGCTGGCGTGCCAACAAAAGTTGGGAATAACTTTAGTAGCTGTTTCCTCTTAGTTTATGATGTAGACAGGTACTGACAGCGATATGATCGCATGCAGATCAGAGTTCTGAAAATGTTAACTGGCTTTCTTGTTTATGAGTTTGGTTAATAAAATAAATAAATGCTGGACATTTTCACACAGCATCACCTAGCCCCAAAGTAAGCAGAATATTGTATTATGGGAACTACAGAACTGATATACTACTTTATATATATATTTTTTGTAACTGCGTACATATTATACATAGAAAACACCCAGATCCCGAGACAAACATTTGCAGATGCAAACATTTGTGTCGCGGCGGGAATGGAACCCGCATCCTTCTGCGTCTCAGGCGGGTCTTCATCCAAGGCGCCACTGTTTAGAAATAAAAATGTCCAGAAATAGATGAAGGTACAGTTCGATGGGTAAATTGAGTAGCACGGCTAATGAGCTCATTGCACATTCAGGACGCATGGAGCCTCGAAGTTAATGAGATGAAAAATTATGGTCGTCCAACTGTGTTGCCCTCTTTCGCATCCCAACAGCGTCTGCTTTGCTTATGGAGCTTAAATAATCTAGCTATCTTTAGTAGTTAGGTTGATTATGCGGCTATTTGCTTAGGTTGATTATGCGGCTTGCTAGATCAAAAAGTTATTCTAAAATTTGTTTAGCCTTTGATTTTTTTACATTTTTAGATTTTTAACATACTTTCGTTAGAAAAGGTAATTTTAATACAACCGTCTTTTTTTTTCATCCGCGTTCGTGTCGTTCTGATAACACAGCTTCATAAAGCAAAACAGTCAAGTCAAGGCTCTGTCAAAATGATGCGGTGGAGGTGGACATGCCTACATTTATGCGAACTTTGACAACCGATTCCCATTAAATACCACCGCCACTGACATCACGTCCTTTTGACCGGACAAAAGGACGTGATTTTCTTTTTTTTTTCTTTTTTTAGGCATATAAAAGACATGAAGCATGGTTCCTTCATCTTGATCATTCTGAAAAGAGTTTTTGTTTGAGGCTGTTGTCAATAATAAAAAGTATTAGAGATAATATACCAGTCACAAATCTTTTAACGTTTTCATTCATGACAAAGTATCTATGTAAATTTTATGGATTACCAATTAAAACTTCTTCAATAAAGGACATGATGATACTCAAAGCAAATTCTGCTATGTCTAACGGTTAAGTTTAAATTTGATATAGAAGGGACCGTCTGGTAGTTATAGGTAACTAATGAACTCCACATACGGACAAAGTTTGCGAATATAGGTCGATCATATTGATTAATCTACATTAGATAGATACATATATAGATAGATAGATATATAAATAATTTATTTGAAACTATTTATTAATTAAATATATAACTAAGATGGTTGCACTGCTGATGAGGTAAGTAGCTACAAATTGTGATAGGACTCAGCATAAAGCGCCGCAGACCTGGTGTAGGTAAGTAGCGCGCTGATCTGCCATCCTCTGCCAATATCAGTAGCAAATAGCTTTATTCTGAAACATTCTGAAATATGTACGGTACCATTTAATGTAAAAAGAGTTTGCCTCGTCATAATATGATCATCATTATCAGCCCACATCAGCCCACATCAGTCCACTGCTGGACATAGGCTTGTCCCAATACGCGCCACTGAGCTCGGCGTTCGGCTCTTCTCATCCACTCTCTGCCCGCCACCTTTCAGCCGGGGGGTGTCCTACACTACGTTTGGCAAGACGCGGTTTCCACTCAACTCTTTTACCCCAGGTTCTTCGGCATATATGATCAGCCTATTACCAATTCAGCTTGCTAGTCCTCTGAGCAATCCCGTTCCATACCTCGCTGTGCAACCTTGAGCTGGTGAATCAGTCTTAACTAGTTGAAGACTTTAGTCTTAGGCAATATGGTATTTGTGACGAGAAGATTCGACGTAGTTTTCCAAACGCTGCCCAGCCCAACTGGATCCTATTCTTGGTCTCCTTCACGAAGTTGTGTCTACCTAATTGCAAAATTTGGCCGAGGTAGACTTGAACAACTTCTAGTGGGTGGCCTTGTATGACAACTAGTTCTGGATTTATGTTCACGTTGACCATTTTTTACGTTTTAATCAAAACATAACATAACATAATATATTATTTGTTATTTCTACCTTCTCCACTCGTAAAACCCTGTCTGTCTGTATCATATAATACAGATACCGACACACCCAATGCACAACTCACTGAACGGTAGGTGTGACCTTCCTCGAGTATAATGTCCTCAAAGTTTTGTGGTCAAACTCGGATGTTGATATTAAGCGAACCGTTGTGCTCCAACAAAGTGACAAGTGTAAGCCGAGAGAAATTAGTTATGGTTTAATTCCGTAGGCTGTTGTAACCAAAATGATAAAAATATCAAATTTGAAAACTCATGAGCTTCATAATCTTCTACATGTGCGAGTTTATTTTTGAACGTTCTTTATTAACATACTATCTATTTGTACAATCATTAAAAATGTCGCCAAACGTACAAAAATAAACAATTACGCCATAAGAGTAGAACTATCTAGATAATACACTCGTTTATCAAGTGTGAACTCTATTCAAATCCACTGGTGGGAATCGTTCTGGTATAAATCACTCGTAGGTTGTATTCGTTGTCGAATATTTTTTTTGCATAATTAGGTTAGAAGGTAAAAAAACTTAAAATAGTGCAATATTTGCAATCTACAAATCACTTAAATCCTTATAGTTTCAAAAACTACTCAATAAATGTCACTATACAATATTTGTTAAAGCATACGGCACACCAATTGGTAAGCGAAGTTTCACTTGCGCGTTACCGACCCTGATACTTAATGGGTTAAAAGTTACATGTAACTGTAATTTCACCAGCAACCATACCTTTCAAACCGGAACAAAGCAATGCTCGCACTTGGCGGCATAAATAGGCATATTGGTTGTACTTCACAAGAAGCTGTACTACTTCTAAATAATCGATTACATAATTTTAGCGATATTATTACAACCAACACAATACTATCAAGCATACTATTTGCATGCCATTATGACTGCTTTATATGCAAAAACAGTCGCTTTACCCATGAACGATCTCTGACAAAGATCTAACATGTTTTGATAGAAAGGGCTCTAGGAGTTAAAACTAATATTTATGGTAGCTGTAAACTGTGTTTCGGAAAAAGCCTTTTTGCTACATCCTATCACCACACTAGGAACTCTAGTACTAGCTACCATTGATCATAATGTATCTTTCAGAACTGTCAAGCAAAAAAAAACAGGGATACGATGAATAATACCTACCTCTTAAACAATTACTGAGTAAGCACTTCTAAAATTGTTACCTCCCAATAAACAAGAACCAAACAAACAAATTGGATCTTCGTCTCAAATACTTTGACTCGGAACAATAATAAATAACAATGAAATTCAATTAAACAGAATTAAGTGGGCTCTCGTTTTGGGTTCACGGTAGCTCTCATGTTACCATTTACACGTGCTTTTCGCAGAGTTTTTGTACCTATAAAAAAAGTCATTAATAAAAAAAAAATACAAACCATAAATTAACCATTTAATTATAAATGAATGAATGAATTGACAATTTTAACTTTTGAAACTCTCATGATTATGAACAATTTGTTTACTAAAAAACGGGATATTTACCATGATTTGTGAATTTGAATGTGTGTTTGATTGGCAGTGGTATTTTTCGCAATAAGAGTATGAAAAAGATCGATTTATCTACCACTAACATTCAAAACCCGCAAATACTTCAGTTCCTTCCGTGATCATGGTATACATGAAACTGTGCCAAATATCGATAAACATTCAAACTCACAAATCATGGTAAATATCCTGTATTTTAGTAAGAATTATACTTACCTGTCATAAATTATAATTACCTGTAAAATCGCATGATTTGTAAATTTTTACAAAAATTTAGCTATATATGGAATGAACAGGCTTGTTTATTTTATTTATTTAATAAACGTGCTTGTACACGTGATAAGAACAATATTCCTATTTTATTTAGGACTACTGAGATTTTAGACTCAATAGAAAATATATCGTCTTCCGAATAGGCCCCTAATTATACTTACCAAATTGGCAATGGGGAAAAACTAAATTTATAATAATAATAATAATAAATTATTTTATTTCCGATAACATGATCCATATGTGTTAGTAAGGCTTAGGCTATGTTAGACATAAAAAATAATAATAATAATTTAACCCTGAGCCATTTGGGTTATGATGGAATAATTATCCAAACAGTCAACAATTAACTCATTCCACCATCACTCGAACACAATGTTTATAAAAAGGACTATCCCATTTATTGGCCACCGTGTTCAGGATAGTGTTGGTGGTCCAGCGCACTCCGCTTATTATAGAGACAACACTCTTGCGCATGCAGGCGGCGAATCCGTCAACCCGCATTTCCACGAACATGCCGGAGGCGCTACAGAACCGCGGGAACCCGAACAACATCCTGAAAGCATTCTTGTATTGGACGCGAAGGGCATTGACGACCTTTTGAGTATAAGTGGTACACAGGCTGCTTGTGTAAAATGTCTGACAATACGATCTATTAGTCATACCCTAGGATATTAGTCATACCCTAGATTCCTAAAACTTGAAACAAGGACATATCTTGACCTAGTTATTATAGGTACCCAATCTTTCCCATTTACAAATTTTAGACGTCGTCAACAAAACAGAATGAGTATTATTGTATCTATCCCTTCGAAGCTTTTCTAGTGTAATTAGGGGGTAGATCTGTTCTTAGAACGAGAGTGAAAGAGATAAACAATATCAGAGATACAAGTAACACTTACGAAAATATTAAAAAGGTGTGGTGTGATAATTTAGTGCATCTAAAAGTCGCTTCTTTGCACTTCGTTTGTTCTTTGTATATGCTAGTAGTCAATTCTGATGCTCTGACAGATTTCATGGCCGACTAAAGGCCAATAACATGGCTCATCAACTGTTATAACCGAGACTTTTTGAAGGGAATGTTAAGATCCCTTCAAAACACAGACAAATATAACTGTTTGGTATCATACTATTTAGCTTGTATTATGGGGACTACATGACTGATAAACTATTTGGATACATTTTTTTTGTAAATACATACATATTATACAGAGAAAACAATCAGACTCGAGACAAATATTTGCAGATCATATAAACATTTGTCCCCGCGGCGGGAATCGAACCGTCAACCTTTCTTCGGCCACTGCGCCACAGAGGTCGTCAATTTGCAGATGCAAACAATTAATGACGCTCATAGAAACACATGCATTCATAAAGAGATCCCTCCATAACACAGACAAATAGAACTGTTTGGTATCATAATAATTTTATGTATTTAAGAGATGTCCAAAAAGTTTCAAACTTTTATTCACATTCCGAACAGCTGCTCAAATCTTACAAAAACCAACACGTTTAGATGTGTATAATGTAAACACACAGCGTGTGGTAAAACAAAAATAACGCCGGTATCCAGAGCATTCGGCAGTCGCGATTCAACGCATACGATGCGCGAATGTTCCTGAACGAAGTGCACAAAAAGTTGTAGTTTTATGTAGTTTGTGAAACAAAATAAAAGTGTCTACTTGCATAGTGATAATTTTATTTAAGGGACCAACACATATTCCTGGAGTAAAACACATGAGAATTGTTCACAGTATAATTGTTCTACCATTTTAGAGACATTTGCGTGCGAGAAAGTGAAGTGCGATGTTCAATCACACTAGTACTTCATACAAATCCCCCTGCAGATCATCCTATAGAGACAGAAGAGAAATAAATCAAAAATGTAAGTACTCATACCTCTATATCGTCACATCTTCCCGTCTCAGATACCGTAGAACCTCAAGAAGAAAGTCTATAATAAGTGCGTTTTGCTATTATGACCAGTTATGATATGTGACAGACTAATAATTGGTCTCATACACCAACTCAAGGCCGACCAACGGGCTACAGAGAGAGCAATGCTCGATGTTTTACTACGTGGCAAAACCCGAAACGAGAAAAACTTGTACTTAAAATAACTTTCATAGCTCTCAGAATTAGAAAGTTGAACTATCAGTGGGAAGGCTATGTAGCTTGTAGAATCAATAACCGCTGCGAGAAAAAGATTCTCAAATGGTGACCACGAATTAGACGACGCGACGCAATGAAGGAAGGATCGTTCGTCATAGCAATCTTTGGCGGACGCGATCAGTGTATTTCTATAGGCTTCTACAAATCATTATATTAATAAAACCATGATTACGATGTTTACACTAAACGTACCTAGAAATTCTCCGTAGAATACTGCACACGCAAGACCGTGGTACTTATGATACCGCGTTGATAAATACTGCGAGAAAACACACATATATACATAAGTATTTGGTTTTAAACTCTTGAACGATTACTGTTCAAAAATAAATAATTTGTAAAACATTTAAATGTCAAAAAACATACTTTAAATAACGGGAAATTTATAAAAAGTTCTATATGAAATTTCTTCACTCTTTTTTCACGCTTCGCAATGGGTTTTTTTTCATAAAATGTATATGGGACCAACCTTTTTTTTTTTAATCGGTTCACAGTTCACGAAAAATTTCGCATAACATACACACAAAAAACTACATACGCACGAAATAATTTAATGTAAACTCGTTTGTTCTTTCGAAGGGAAATTACACGAATCAATGATTGTATCCGCCGAGACCACAATTCAATTGACTAGGTACTTTTACGACCAAATTGGTTTGGATTTGCAAGTCATGTAACCGTGAATGATCGTTATGATATTTTGGTTGAAAGCTTAATTAAGTGTTTTCTCTTCCTCATATAAATAAACAATGCTGACCATTTTTTATTTATTTATATTTTAGGGTACTATCAGTCACTAGGCCATTTTCAGTGCTCCTACACCTTAACCGGGTCAGATTACTGACCAAATACAGGGTGACCAAGGAAAATAAGATTTCACCTACATCTAGCAGAAACTTGATTTTCGTACATTATTTATTTGATGGTCCTGGTATGTCCGTTGTATAACATATCAAACCCAACACTACCGTCAATGGTGATCCCCACCTTAATAGGTAGGTATACTCAACAAAATTCCACTACGGTTACCACTCGGACTCCACTTAACAAACAAAGGCCAGTTCAATTAAAATCGGATTACGCTATTGGTACTATCGAGAACATTTGTGGCTACATTGTAGGTAATAAACGCTGGCGTAGTGAATTTCGAACGGAGTAGTGTTACTTTAAATCTATGAACTTAACGTAGATTGCATCGTTTACAATGATATTTATATCATAGTACAATAATAGGTTCTAAAAATTCTGAGCCTAAAAATGACTCCAATTTATACGGTGCTCAATTTAAAACTCGCTGAAATAAAAAAAACGATGACTATCTTCTCACTGCCATCTGTAAGCGGACGATTTACTATTATACCACCATTTCAAGACTGATGACATAGCCGAGGGTATTACCCAAATAAACGCTGACCTTGATAGAATTAAAACATGGGCAAAATCGTTTGGTCTCTTGGTTAATCCCTCTAAGTCTTAAGTCTTGATTTTGGGCAGCCCCTATATGCTAAATATCATCGCTCAATCGTCTATCCCTCCTTTTATTTATGATAGTATGAATATTCCTTATTCAAGTAAAGCTAAAAATCTTGTTGTGATTTTCGACAGTCAGCTTTTTTGGGTAAGTCATATTAATGTTGTCAGTGAAACGTTCATTTTTCGTTTCAGTCACTCAAACACCTCCAGAAGTTTCTTCCTTTTGAAACAAAAATCACTCTTGCCCAAACTTTGATGTTACCCCTTCTTGATTATGCCGATGTCTGTATTCTTGATTCCACAAAAGAACTTCTTAAAAAACTGGAGCTTCTATAAAACCTGTGCATCCGTTTTATATTCGGATTTCGCAAGTTTGATCAAGTATCCGAGGTTAGATCCCAACTCGAATGACCCTATTCGTCGTCGTCGTGATCTTCACGTTCTGATACTTACAAGGTTCTTTATAACCCTCTACCCCCCCCCCCTTATCTCCATGAGCGTTTTCAATTTCTGGTGTCTCTCGTTATAGCGTGTTGGACCTCTAAGTCCCTTCTACTTAAAACTCTCATTCACTCTTCTAGCCGCTACAGCGACTCATTTACTGTCCATGCGGTTAAGAGTTGGAATGCCCTACCCCATGTCATATGTCCCTTCAATCCATGTCTTCTGGAGAAAAGTTAAAAAGCACTATCTGTCTCTAAATTATGTATGGTATATGTTTTATAGTATCTATATATTTTAACATAGTAACATAGTATACATATTTATATATGTTTAGTTATTTTTTGTACTGACGTATTGTTCTGTTTCAATATTTCTTTCTGTATACGATCCTACCTCTACAATTACCTATCTCTAGCTCAAGGTTTTTATGGAAGAAAACTCTTTTTACGGTTAAGCTCACCTTTGTACATGCCATTTCATTCTGCCTTTTTGTAAGTGTTTATTTGTATGTACAATAAGAATTAAAGAATAAAGATTACCTATGACCTAAAATGTATGCCTCTACCCAAGAAAAGAGATGTTTTGCTGAAAATGTATCTACCCTAAAGTTTTCAACTCTCAAGGGCTTATAAAAATCCTTATAGTTTCAACTGTTAATAATATTATACAGTTTAGGTACTGCGTTATTTAGGCTAAAATACTGTAATACCTGCTCTGTGGTAGGCATTTCCTAATTGAGTTTCCTATTCAGATATCTGCGTATTCTACCTTTCGAATTCCTAATGGTGAAAGGCGAAGGGTACGATCCAATACCAGTCAATACCTAAATTAATTATTGTGGTAGGGTTTTCTAGTCCGACCCAT
The DNA here is from genome assembly GCA_961405105.1 of Perizoma affinitatum. NCBI lineage: Eukaryota > Metazoa > Arthropoda > Insecta > Lepidoptera > Geometridae > Perizoma > Perizoma affinitatum. The sequence continues at coordinate 8,133,081 of OY560199.1, forward strand.
ATATAGGTGTAGTAGGCGAATACTTCATTTAGTTTATTTAGTTTTATTCAATTTGAATAGCTAAAAGGATATTACCATGTTTAAATACGATTCAGGGACTTGGTTATAAATTGGAAGATGAGATAGCCCTAACTTAATGGACCGAATAGAAGGTGGATAGAGGCTGATACTTAAGTCAAAGTGAATAGGTTTTTATTCATTGAAATCACAAGGATCATATAGAAAAGTCTACTTAAAAACTACGTGAATTAAAAATTTAAAACGGAATTTACGCCGATTACTTGCGCGCGACCAATCCTAGAAGAATCAGCAATAAACTCTGCTTGGTTATTTTTTTGATGATCCTTCATTCAGCTTTGGTGTGGTGCCAAGACCTTTAATGGTAGCTTCTGTGTCACTTCTGTTCTTTATACAACTAAAGTTGCAAACAAGCATACGGTCTCCCTGTTGGTAAGTGGTTACCGTAACTTATGAACGCCTGCAACCAGAGGTTGCAATTCGCGAGTTGCCGAGCTGAGACATAACGGGAGAAAAAGTCTCACGTGCCTGCAATTTCACCGGACAATTCAAACCGGAACACAGCAATGCGAGCATTACTGCTTGGCGGCAGAAATAGGTATAGGGGTAGTACATCCCCGGACGAGCTATTTCACAAGGAGCTCTACTACTTACAAAAAGAGGGCACGTTAAGTATAAACTTCGCACTAGAGTTAGTTTTTATATCACACAAACTTTAGGCACTTGATTATTGTAAATAACGTCGTGGGACAGCACCTATGAATTTGTAGTTCAATCTTTTCCCCTGGCTAAATAAAAATGCAGAACTTTAAACCGTTTCGATTGGTACGGAATGAATCCAGTTCCCTGTTCCGGACAAGTGAACGCACTTCAATCCACATCGGATCTTCCAGCGTCACAGTGCCTACCATCGTTTTTAACCACGCTGCTCACTTATCCGGAAAGCGACTGGATTATTTTTGGTTTTCGGTTTACACTGCTACAATTTTGGTGGTATTGCAAATTGGATCCCGGGATTTCGATTTGTGTGTACATTTTGTTTGCAAAAACAAAGAAACTTGTTCATGAATAATGCTTTCTAATTATTTTTCTAGAGCATTACAGTTGCCTTATGATGTTTTCACTGAGCCTATTTTTGATGCAAAATGAAAAGGTTTTGTATAAATCGTTATGCCCGTTGCGCGACATTAACCTTATTTTTTTTGGATGCCAAATATGTAGTATTAGTGAAACTTGAATGGTACTGATGGCAACGGATCGAACGGAGATCAAGTGTCTTGTTTTGTATTAAATAAATAAAAATTGGTATCATTTACAAAAGTAAAAATAATAATAATAATAAGATAAGATAATGTTTATTCAGTAACTGAAAGAAAAATACATTTGCAAACGTTGCACATTATAAAAAAAAATAGACAATACATACACGGTATTCTGGAAGTACTTACATTGTTTTCCTCAATAAAGTATTTTTCATTTCATTTCATTTCGTACACGGCATTTACACAAACAATAACTAAATGTTATGAAACTATTTAAGTGCCTCGCGATACCTACCAATATGTAACGACACAAATTGGCGTCAACTCAGCATTTGTTGTGTCAACTGGCAACACAACGCTGATCTTCCCGTTGGAACCAAACACTCAGTGAAATCACGGATGTCTGCTAACATATTAGTAAATGTATATAATACACGTAACAATAAATAAAAATAATGACGTCACAAATGCACATTTCAAAACAGTTTTATTACTTTAGTAATAATATTCATAGGCAAACATAGGTACTTAACCAAACTAGGTATAAGACCATTATAAAAGTATGTTTCTTCGACTATTAAAAAAAGATCAGCTATACTAATCAAATGCAAATAAAATATTCACTCTCCTTCATAAAATCCTCTCGCAAAGCAGTGTTTCGAGTCAACGCCTTCGTCTGATGCTCATAAATTAGAGGTGTTAAATTAATAAACTTTTTATTTAATTAGGTGTGCAAATCCGAATGCAAGGACGGAAGAAGCGACTAAAGTTTTAAAAATTCAACGGCACCAACAGGTCCATATTTGTGACATTTGAACGCACTTACTGTGTTACTATTATTATAAACGCGAACGTTTGTGAGGATGGATGTTTGTTCCTCTTTCACGCAAAAACAACTGAACGTATTTTAATGAAACTTTACAGTAATATAGCTTATACATCAGAATAACACAAAGGCTATTTATTACCTATTGTCTTTGAATTTGACTTTATCTTTATCCGGATAATCACGGGCGAAGCCGTGGGCAGAAGATAGTATCCAATAAGCGTGTAAAAAACACATGTGGTTTTGAAAAAAAAACTTGTTTTGTTATACATAGTTATATATTATTATTGATAACAAATTATCTTGTCAATTTTCATACAATTCTTCTTGATTATTCAAATTATCATAATTACCTGCGCGTCCGTGTCATGTATTGTATTTTTTTTAGAAACAGGGAAATTTTTGGTAAGTGTTTTTTTAGAAACAGGGAAATGTTTTCAAAGTTTGCGTGAATGCAATGATCGCCACCGACACCGCGTATCAAAGTTTGGGCAGGTCCGCCTCAGTGATACTTAAGAATATTACTTGGAAATTTCCAACGCCACTGTTCAATCCTAAGTACGCTTCTGTGTTTGGAGACTTAGTTAATTTTATGCCGTTCACGGCTACTTTAATTTCTCGCTTGGCTGATAATTTTCTGGCGCTAGCATCCATGGAGAAAATCTGGCCGAAATTTAGCCTGCAGCATTATAATGCAGATGCCCTAACAACATAATACTTCTCGACTTTACACTGTTTTTTTAGATAGACATCTATTTTTGGCTTCCTAGTAAAATGTAGTGAAATACTTTCTGAGGGAATATTAGACCACAGTACAAAAAAGATCCAAAAGTAACGAGAAAAGTTCGTCCGGGGAAGTTCTACCACCGTATCTATTTCTGTCACCAAGCAGTTATGCTCACATTTCTGTGTTCCGGTTTAAAGAAAACTGTTTGCGTTTAAATTACAAGCTAATATTTTTTTACTTGTGTCTCTATGACAGGCCACACAACAGCAATAAATTATTATAACAAAAGACGACGGTAGCCGATTATCGTCTAGTGGTGTGCCTGATTGTATCCACAAAACATCTAAAAAAACTGCACATCGATGTTAAACTTTTCTGCCTGGAAAAAATACAATACAAAATAATTTTTACAAACAGAATCAACTATCTTGAAAATGGTATTCGTAGAACATCAATATTATGTAAACATATTCGAAAGTATACCAGTGTGTAAACTGGCACTTAAAATAGCCGGTCATTCGGATAGGCAACGGAAGCAGCTGTACAACACATCGATCTTACTCCTAGTACACAATCTTATACGATAGTTACCAGTATACCTACTAGCGGTGACCTTAAAACATTTTAATTTATGAGTTTTAACAAACTTCACCTTTTCGTATTTGATAAATACTTTTTAGGATATTATAACGACTTTATCATGTACAATACTAATCTTGCTGACGTTTCGTTGACCATTTAGAGGTCTTGCCTCGTAAGCACAGTCGGGCGGTAAAGTATTTGGTTAATTGTATGTGAGCGATAGTAGTTACGAGGTACAGTCGTTATAATATCCAAAAATGATACAAAACTACGATAATTTCAAATTAATGCAACTCAACGTGTAACGTTTTGACCGTTAAGAAATCACCGTTTTTATAAAAACTCTATGGTTGTCGGGCTTATGTGTAAGCCAACTCGAGACGAGAAATGAAAATGGCAACAAAATTAAAATGGAAGTCAAAGTTCTACCGCCACTGCCTATCTGTGGCAGACACGTAACAACATTTTTCTATTGGCGTATTCACATATTATACCGAGCGTGAGTGGATCGTTTTAGCACAGACACGGGGCGAAAAAATATATGTTATAATGTCTGTGCTGTTACTTGTCTGCCATGTAAGGTGTCTGTAGATGTGAATCAACCTTTATTTGTGTGGTGTGTAAGTCTCGTAATGAGATGGCAAATTAACTGATTTACTGCGGTCGAATCTGGCACACACGTATCCTCGCATAGTCGATACAGCTTTATAGAAAAGTTTGAACACACTTTCCCATCAAAAAGCTATCTTTAGAGAGGCTATCTCCGCAGACTATAATCCCGTATTTTACCGATACACGAACATTACAGTACACCGTACAATAAATCTGGGAAGTTGTTAGGAAGATTGGGATCGGAGGAATAACCATAAAAACGCATCTAAAACTCGTCGAAATCGAAAAGTGTACTTCCAATACGAATCGTTTTCACAACGCTGTCGTAAGAGCTTAATTCGATAGTAGAATTTGTTTCTCGTCCATGGTAAATATTTTTTTAGTGACTTTGAATTACGTCATAAATATTGCCTTAAATTTTGTTGGTGCTGTAAATTTTCAACTCTGGCAACCTTGTCCTAGGTATTTCGATCTTGTATACGGCAGAGCCATGTCAATAGCGTATGAGGCGATAAATATTTGTTCTGTTTCTTAAAACAGGTAGTTATCTTGAAGTCATACAAAACTAGCAAACTACGTGTTTAATTTTTTATACATATATAAATAATAATAATAATGCTGGACATTTTTCACACAGCATCATCTAGCCCCAAAGTAAGCAGAGCTTGTGTTATGGGAACTACATGACTGATATACTACTTATATAATTTTTTTTGTAAATATATATATACTATACATGAAAACACCCAGACCCCAGACAAATATTTGCAGATCATACAAACATTTGTCTCGCGGCGGGAATTGAACCCGCAACCTTCTGCGTCTCAGGCGGACCTTTGCCCACTGCGCTACGGAGGTTGTCAAATAAACACCAACAGATGCATAATTAGGCCTGATCCCATTAAGATTTGGATCTTGGCTGTCAGAAACTACGAATACCGTGGTACCAAAATACCCAGAGCCCGATACGAATATCTGGGTGTTATTATATTATAGTGCACGTTATTCATACTTGCGTTCTTACAAATATCTGCATAACATGCGACCTCTGTGGCGCAGTGGGCGAAGGCCCGCCTGAGACGCAGGTTGCGGGTTCGATTCCCACCGCGGGACTAATGTTGGTATCTGCGAATATTTGTCTCGGGTCTGGGTGTTTTTTCTATGTATGTTATGTATGTATTTACAAAAGAAAATGTATATTAGTAGTAAACCAGTCATGTAGTTCCCATAAAACAAGCTCTGCTTACTTTGGGGCTAGATAATGCTGTGTGAAAGATGTCCAGCATTATTTATTTGTCCCGCAACGGGTATCGAACCCGAACCTCTTGCATCACGTCTGGCTTATTTCTCGCCATGCCACCAAGGTCGTCATGCAGTAATTTAAACGATTACATTGCTCTGTGATTTTTAAATCTTCAATACAATTTCGCCAAAAACCATACGATTCCAACCAGGTATAAATCATTAAAAAGCAAGAGACAGACAGTGTGCTTTGTTTGCGTTTTAACTAAGCATTTTACTCCGGTATAGGTATCTCTCTGTAAATAAAGCAAAACAAACACTGGTAGATAGATGGCATGATCCGGAACTTGCATAATCTCGCGTTAGACCTTCCAGTTTGAAGTTCAATCTATTTGAATCTCAAATGAAGAGTTTCAACGCGTAATTGGTTTATTCAACGTTAAACTTTCCCGCGTCTTTCGTTTTAGTTTCGCTATGAATCCAAGAGAGAATACCTATCTGGGTGTTATTAAATTCTAGTGTACGTTGTTTTCACGTCATACCTGCGTTCTTTTATATCTATATATACAAAGTTGGTTGGTATTGTGTTGTTAAGGGTGAATAGTTTGCTAGATATGAGGGGGCTGTTGGTAAAAGTTTTACTCAAAAGCATTTTGAAGACTAGGCAAGCCGAAGTATATTTTGCAATATTTAAATTGCATCTAACGTTTCTTTATTCAGAATGCTGTAAAATGAAAAGTGTTTTGCGTGGAATATGGGTTTTCGTGTTTGCTGCGGCCATGAAAATATGGCAGGAATAATTTTGGTGTAGATTTGTTTTAATATTTATAGTGAATAGATTAACTTATGACTTAAAAATCTATGACATGGCACTAGCGCTTCTTTCATTTGTTTTATTTTCCATCTATTTACACTTACTTGCATGGACTTGGATATAAAATACTCAGTAAGCATAGAAAAACATTAAAAGACCCTAAAAATGTTTCGCTGAATTATAAAACAACCAGCATTAAAAAAAAAAAGAGTTTTTCAGAACAGGCAACGTATTGCTGATACGTTGCCTGCTCTGCCCAGGCATTGCAGACGTCAATAGGCGACGGTAACCCCTTTTCATTAGATGGGCCGTATGCCTGTGGGACTCGAACCAACGACTGCTTGCTATTGTTATTTTAACTGATATTTTTGGGATATTATAAATTTGTTAACACTATAAAAACCAAATAATAATAAATAAATATATAATGATATGTATGTAGTAAAAAAAAAATATTATATCAGTTATGTAGTTCCCATGGTACAAGCTATGCTTAGTTTGGGGCTAGATGACGTTGGGTGATAAAAATGTCCAGCGATTTTTATTAAAAAAAAAACTTATTTCATAATAGTCAAATAACTACGGCTTAATATGACAAGCTTGGTAGACGCAAGTAGCACCAGCAGAATAAAACGGTCTGTCGGAATATATTTTTTGCAAGTAAAATAAAATTTACATTGCTTTCCTAGACTTAGAATTTAGATGCGGGTTGTTTACCCTACGACAGAATCCATCTTCGTTCTGAACTTTTTTAACTTTCGTAATGCTTGTAAAACATACATACTTTGTGATACATACTTATAAATGGTTTTGTGACATCAGATAAATGTATTTACTTGATACCTAGTATATTACTTATTTTTTAATTTACATAGTGTTCGTTTGTAAGCGGGTATTAACGCATTAACTATATTATTATTTTAGTGACTATTTATAAAAAAAAAATTTATAGACCCATTTAAAACCTGAACCTGATTGTAGTTTTAAACATCGCTAAATTTTTACTAGAACCGAACGTCTGTTAATACACGTTACCTTAATTTGCTCTCGTGACAAAGACGCATTCAACTGAGCTGAAATAAGGAGTACCTAATGGTTGCATTTTGATCATTTAGCTGTACCTACATCAAAAAATGCACGTAAGTCTGTTAAGGTAACCAAAATATTTGTAGCATCATCGGGCGCTGCTAGAGAAATACAAACAACGGAGATCAATGTTTTTCTTCAAACAAGCTTTCCCAAAGATAATTATGTATCCCAGGTATCAGATACGGTCGAAATATCCTCTCCCTTAAAACTATCAATTTGTATGCAAGGTGTAGGTTCATTCAAATGATTTCTGTGGGTTTCAATGTCATGAATTTGCAAGTAATAGTCTCTTGAGTTGGTTCTATTTGCATTCTAAACGGTCGTGCACGCCGCTTGCATTTAAAGAGAACTGCTGTAACTCTTATATTTTCTTTCCTTTTTAATGAGAAATCTAATTAAGGAGTAATATCGTTTGTTTTCATCAGAGCGTTTGCGTTTTAACGAGTTGAACTCAAGGCAGTATACACAAGAGTGTACCGCACGATATTACGATACCGATGAGAAATGATTCTGCATAAAACTTGCATTATAAACTTAATACCTACGTTATAGGGGCCATATCTACTCGTAGTGTGTTAAAATAAACTTTGTAGCAAACACGAAGATGAACTATTAAAAAGATTTTGCTATCGCCATTCGGCTTTGGACTCCCTAAGCACTGTTCTTAATCATCTCGGAACCAAAAACACAAAAGGGAAATAATCAAAGTGACACTGTTGGAGCCAACAAAAACATAGGTAATTTGAATTCGCCAAGCTTTCGATTGCTGCTTGAGATTTGCGTTTTACCTTTCCTCTGAAATAACACTCCCAACAAAGTAGGTCGAACTTTTTGTTCCTTATCTCAGGACATCAACTTTACCTCATGAATTAAAACAAAGCAGAATTTTATGAAAAAGTTTTAGACGCAGAATAAAGTTACTGTTTATTTTAATAACGCCATTCGTTTTAATATCACAAGTGAGTTGAAAGGCTGTTGCTTTGGGCTTGTGGAATAAAATCTTATCTTAAACCTGTTCACCCTTTATTCAATGCTCTTTATTGCCAAGGAGTCGCAATAATTTGTAAGACTTTCAAATTTAAGGCTTTTGCGGTCTGTTGTGTTTACCGTGGTATTTGGATTTCTTGCCAAAAATGTTAAGTAAAACTGCAAAATCCCACATTCGCTTTTAAGAATCTGGATATAAAATAAGTCACCATATTTTATTCTTCGTATTTTGTCTGTTGCGAAGTAGTCGCTACTGTCCTGATTGATTGTGTATAGGTTGGCAAATGATGCATACACTTTTAAGAGGATAGGTGGTGTCGGTTAACATAAGAGTGACATAAGCTTTTGCCAGTTGAGCAGTTCATCTAAGTTCTTCCCTCGAATCAAGCAAAGACAAGAACAAGACTAACTGGACTTAGGAATAATAGATTGTCAGGCCACAAAAACCTTCGTTACGCAACATATAATTTATATATTGAATGCTTTATTGCCCACAACAATGTACAATAGGATGACTTAATGATATACAGCATTTTCTACCAGTCATCCTTAGACAGTTTAATGTGTCAGTGGACTCATAAAATAGGTCGGTTTTGACTGTACAAGTTATTTTGCGGTGAAGATGTTTCGCGATAAAGACGTTGTTGTGATTAAGTTTTACATTTTACATATTTACATTTTGCGATCTTGCTATTTGAGACTTTGAAAGAGCAGAGAAACCCAAACAAGGCCTATGTGCAGTAGTGAAATTCTATATTGATGATAATGAGACACTAAGATAATATGTTAACCAAGTTTACCTGCGCCACAGAGGTCGAATATCCTTTACTTTTAAGTTTTATATGGGTCTTTGAATTGTAAAACTCTTGTTAGGGCTAAGCTCGCATTTTCATGTAAGGTTTTGTCTAGACTTTTTGAGACTTAGCCCAATTGCGATCAAGTCTTTCTACGTCCAACCCGTGTATTTTACATACCGTTTTGATAATCAAAGTTGAATTTTAGTTGCAGCAATATTTATACTATGCATAAGTTGTTCTTCATATCTCAAACTCTGAGACTATCTAAATAAATATAAATATGAGTTTTATACGGGTCTTAATCGCACCTTTCCTTATCGGTTAGTGTAGTGTGTCGTAATGTGAAAATGGACTTATGCCTCTGAAGATGAAATGACGAAAGACTATGCCTTTTTTTCTCGACGATGTGCTTCATGCACTCAACCCGTGACCACAGTTGCAACATAGCCGAAACGCCGAGAAAATAATAGAAAAGGTTAACTGGAGTAAACTTATAATTATGTTAACTGATCGCGTAAGTTTGATAGATACTGAATAATGCTGTTAATGTTATCAATGTTGGGTGAATAATAATAACGCAAAATAGTGAGTTTATACAGCCAAATGCAAATAATACTTGGTATATAGATAACTTAGATCTTATAAACTAACATAAGATCTTATAAACTGAGGCCGCTTATTGTGAGTGCCCTTATCGCTGAGAGTGATCTCTTCTAGGCAACTGTTGGATGGACTTTATTAACAGAATGTAAAAAGCTGTAAGTGAAATAAAAATAATGTACAATATAATAAAATGACAAACTTTATAATATACATACTGAAGTCGATTCCTTGTATACCAACCAAACTTAATTTAAACTGTCGCTCTCTTTTACTGATAGTGCACGAAAGAAAGAGATGACAAGAATTTAATGCCTATCAAAATAGTTTAAAATTATCTTCTTCGTGTTTATAATCAAATTGTTCTAAAATCACGATTAAACTTGAATGGAAAATTTAAATCTGACAAATTTTAAAGCACCAAAATTAATGCTAATTTTTTGCTTCTTTTATAAGTAAAAGAGATCATTTAATAAAATTAAGTTTAGTCAGTGCACAAGAGAATCTAGGCCAATGTAGTACTTAAGAATTAACTACCACATTATGTACAATATACGTAATGTACAATGTACATATATTTACGTAAGTTGAACTTACGTCCACGTCCGTTTTGGAATTTTAAACAATACCTCGTGCTCGGGAATACGTCATGGTTTGAAAATACGATATAGTCCTCGGTGAATATCTATCTTTTATCGATCTTTTTTGATTTGGTGCGTGTCACGAGTAAAAGACCAAATCTGATAACTCTAACCGAAGCCCAAAGATTTACCTATCACAAGGATGTTAAGGTGTTTTTTGGTATTATACTTTGGCTGATAGTAAGCAAAGCGGAGTCCTTCAAAGCTTATATCTTAGAAAGACTGCGACCCTTTTCGAAATAAGAGAAATATATTGTAGACGGTATTTATTTATGGTTGGATCAATGATCCGTTGAACATGAATGGTCCATTGAAACCTTCGCTTGAATGAACTTGCGAAGAATATTTTATTTGAATTATATTTGATTTTTGTCATGTCCATCTGTCCGTCTGTCCGTATGTCACATCACAATACTCCCTTAGTTTTAAGCGAATTGGAAATACATTTCTCTAGAGTCCTTTTATTTTAACCCAAAAACAGAAATGTAAAATAAAATTGTTGATAAATAATAATTAATAATACAGCACCATTTTCATACAGCACCATCTAGCCTCAAACTAAGCAGAGCTTGTATTATGGGAACTACTACTTAATACTTATATATATATTGTAAATACATTACAAATTAAACGCTGTAACACCCATTTTGACTTACACGAAGTTCATATGTCTGTCGTCTATACTGTTGTCGTGGATGTTTAATGTTCATTGCTCATGCAACTGTGGTACGAATATAAAATGGTTTGTGTTGAAAGCGCACTATCGTTGTAGCAAATCTCATATGTCGTCACAAGTTTTTCTACTTTAGAACTTACGGTAGAAACTTGTGCTTTCCCCACTGAGCTACGATGATTATATCTCTACTCTATGATAGGAACCATATCACAACAATAGGTATGATGTCTCAACATTATTATAGTGAAATCTTCATCACCTCCTAATCAAAACCTAAATCAAATAACACCAGACGCAATGCAGCGTCAACATTAAAATGTCGTCAAATAAAGATTTAGATGCATTTAAGATCAATTCGGACGATCAATGTGAAACGATCGTAAAATAAAATTGGATGCAATAAAATGGGTAGGTCGGTATTACCTGTGATGCGGCTGCAGCCTGCATATCGTATTCCTAGTGCTTTGCTATTTGGGCTAGAAAACGAGCAAGTTGGGTTAAAACTCTTACAATAAGAAATGTTCTGAAATTAAATAAACGGAAATATCGCGTTTTATTTTTTATTGTTATTCCTGACGTTTGCTTTGTGCTTTTCACGGTCGCAGGTATATCTTATCTATGAATCTAGGTATGTAGTATAAGGGGTTTAATTGGGTTAGTGCAACAATTAAACCCCTTGTAAACTTCCTTACAGTCCGATCCATCCAAAGGTTGTCTGGTAGAGATCGATTAGCGATAAGACCGCCCATTGTATCACATTTGCAATATTTGTAATACTTAACTAAGCTGATGTGTTATTTGGTGTGAAATAAAGTATTTTCTATATATCTATTCTACCAATAAGTAGGTATGTCTAATAATCGCGAAAACCTAAAAAATAATAAGAAATAGTGTGAATAAATTTAGTGCAACTCTCTTTCGTTTATTCCTTGAGAGATTCCAACGTACATTACGTTACACGAGGTATGTCAGATACACTCCGCATTTGTCATTTATCTTGGTGACAATAAATGGTGTCCACACTTGTGTCATTATCACGTGTGTCTGCTTTGCTAGGTGTGTCACTAACGTGCCAAATTCCAAAACGAGGAAATCCGTAGAAGACCGAGGAATCCGTGTTGGTTACCAACACGAATAAATCCGTAAATGAGCTTTAGTCTCCGACATACTCGTCTCAGAATAAGCAAGTTAAAGTGGGCAGGCCACATATCTCGCCAAACTGACAACTGCTGGGGAAGAAAGCCTCTCGAATGGTGACCATGAACCAGATGTCGTAGTAGAAATGCCGAAAAATCAATAATATCTCGAAGGTTGTGGGAAATCGGTGGATAGAGGTAGCCCAAGATTTTTCATCATGGCACTCTTTGGGGGCGGCCTAGGTTCAGCAGTGAACTTCTACAGACTGTTGATGATATATATTTATGAGAGACGCGAATAAATCTACTTTCCGTAGCCACGCACAGCAGTAAGCACAGAAACGACATCAGCCATATGCTTCTACCTGTTCCCACTTTAGTTTTAAACATCGTGTGATACTGAGCGTTACGCTCAATTGGTAGAGTCGTTTTGCTTGTTGAGTGTACCCTTACGAGTAGAATATTATACCATGCTTTCTTTATACAAACGTTCATCCAAATTTGCTAAAGCGAAAAGTGTATAGTCTGTACCAACTGTAACTCTATAAATTTTAATTTTCCTGATTTCTCAGGAAAATGGAAATCACATTTAGTTTTCAGGAAAACTCATTCTCATTTTGTAGAGTCGTTTTGCTCTCTGAGAGCAAACTTACGAACAGAAAATAAGCAAAAATAACATTAATATTATGAAACTACGAGTTGGACGGCGTGTTTTTATCGATCGCTTTTTATATAATCTTTATTTTGGTTATACAGACCAAAATTTTAACAAGTCTAGCCACATAAGGTTAGTATTCCGTTGCATGCTATATTATCTTATATTATCAATGAAATGCTGTCAAATGTTTTTTTGTAAAAAGTCTACGAAATGCTACTCTATAAATTTATTAAAATATATTTTTTTAAATTATATAAAATTTCTCTGTGATCACTATCATTGGTAGAATTTTCTTTTGGGTCAGTCTGGGACAACTTTATTATCAAGTTTCATATTTCAGAATTTGTAAACATGATCTATAAAGCTCTTCTAAAAGTTAGGTTGTTCGTTAAAATAACGATGTATCCTATTGAAATACAGTTTTGTATTCTTATATATGGTCTCGAAAGACATAAAAGTATAATCCTGAATTCAGGGTTAGTGGATGCTTCAGATCGTTTGTGTTCATTAGTTAGTGTCCACTAATGGTAACGGCTATGGTCGGGCGGAACGGCCCTGAAAATGGTATTGTACGTTTAACTGCTCTGTCAAAGATCACCGACTGAAGAGACAGACTAAAACTGACATATTTAAAAAAAATAAAACCTACGACGTGTTCTTTCACATTTTTGCAGCGCCCTTAGTGACTTAGTGTCAATAAAATATTAAGTATCAAACTTGAAGACGCCTAAATCAATAACAAAAAACTCATTATAATCCAATGAAAAAAACATTTAAGAGATAAATTATATCAGATTAAACAAACAACTTCTTATGACAAATGCATATACGGGCTCCTGACGTCGCAGTAGATAAAATTTTAACTATAATATTCTCCTGCTTTCGTTTAGTTGACCGTATAGATGTCCTTCCACATAATCATCAACCGCAACCACACTATAGGTGCGGTAGACGACAGCTACCAGCTATTCGTGGCGACGTCAACTAGGTAAACGTAAAGTACGTGGAATAGTTGTAATATAATGATACCAACCACCACAATTCCATTTTAATCCTGACTCGTGTATTATATCATCTATTGCAGTACACTTTAGTGTCATGTGCTATTGAAAACTTCCTTAAAACGAACTTACGATTGCAAAGTTTGCACGACGCGACGCGACGCTACCACAGTAAAAAAGAAAACATACGTGTGGTAATGCAACTTTAGATCAGCGTAGTTGCATTTCCACACGTATGTCAGTTGTTTTGACGTAACGCTGACGACCGTGTGAAGCCACTCACGATGGAAATACAGCTGCGCTGACGTAAAGACGACGACCGTGTGAAGGCACTCGCGATGGAAATGCAGTTGTGCTGACGTAACGCTGACGACTGTGTGAAGGCACTCACGATGTAAATACAGCTGCGCTGACGTAAAGACGATGACCGTGTGAAGGCACTCGCGATGGAAATGCAGTTGTGCTGACGTAACGCTGACGACCGTGTGAAGGCACTCACGATGTTAATACAGCTGCGCTGACGTAAAGACGACGACCGTGTGAAAGCACTCGCGATGGAAATGCAGTTGTGCTGACGTAACGCTGACGGTCATGTGAAGTCACTTTCGTATGTAATTACAGTTGCCGTGGCATAACGCTGACTTCCATGTAAAGACAATCTTGCTTACAGATAGTTTTATAATTTGACCCTCTGAAGTTTTCCGAACTATTAGGTTGCCTAGTCTATGTTATTGGCATGGTGTACGTTCTGGCTTGGTAGCTATTTCAAAGCACCTGCAATTGTTTTGGGAATTATGATTTTCAATACCAGTACCTAGTTTCCTGTTTGCTGCTGGTCGTCGATAGCCAGGCTTAGAATTTAATTTTAGCTTGTTACATTTCTATGCTTTGATGTGTATTTTGCTGTAGATACCACAGATTAACAAATATTTACTATTGGTTTATCGTGTTGGTTTAACTCCGAGACTGCTCAGATCTTTTCTTCTTGCCCTTATCCAACAAAATAATTATCTTGAATAAAATGAGTAAACTTTTATTAGAAATTGATGTAATTGAAAGGAACTGTACAATATAATAACCAATTAGAATATTTTATTACTTGGACTAGTCTTAGTGTGGCAATCTAAATGGCCAGAGGTGGCATAATGGACCGAGTGGAAGAAAAAAGGGGAAACAGACACTTAATAAAAACAAAAAAAAAGTGTTTTCGTCTTGTGTATCATCTTTTTCAATGTTCAGATTCTGATTATTTTTCGTGTTCGCACTGCTCAGTATTTCAGTCCACGATCGGCACTCAAAACTCTTTTCCTACAACCTTCAACATACAACAGGAATTAATTTCACACACGCTACCAACTCTCTAAGTAATCCAAATTGCAGATTTATAGCGTTAATAAATAGTAAGTTTGTTGGCGTTAACTCCGCCCGTTCTCCCTAATCACGGAAATAAACTTATGTTGGTAACATTGACAGCCACTTGATAACTTTTCCATTTGATCGTCACCGCACCGCTACCGCGTCCGTTTGGCCGGCCTTTACATATTTTTTGTTAATTTTAATGTCTCTTCCAAACTAGAGAGGAAAGAGGTCAAAAATAAAATTTTGGTCTCTACTGGCCAAAATTACTGAATGAGGGTAGATAAACTTTTTACGTCTCAGATGTTTTTGAGCAGAAGGTGCAAGGAATCCGACAAACCCGCACTGCATAAGTGAAACGCGTAACACATTTATTTATTTAAAAAACGAAGACTTTCACACCTAATCGTATTAGTAACTATTCAAGAATCGTCATTAACAGCCAACTGCTGGAATGAGGCATCCAAAGAACACCTTTTAGGAGTTAAAATAAAAAATAATCTCCTATTAGGCCTCCCTGAAAGAGTGTTATGACGAATGTTCTGGAGCCACCTGCATCCTCAGACTGCCCGCAACCTTAAAGATATGATCGGTCCTGCGTCATAGTTACAACTGGGCATTTTTTTTTTATAAACTAGTTACTTCCAAAAGCCCGCCTTATATAAGTATCCAACGAAAATTTGCTTTTACTGTTAGGGCAGCATTTGTAAGCAACGCATTCGTTCGACCGTTTTTTTTCATAAAGACGAATTTAGCAAACATAGTTAAATTGGTATTTACGAAAAGTCCTATTATTTTAACAGAATAAATGATAAAAATAATAATATGCCAATAATAACAATAATAATAATACTATTATACAGAATAATACGCCTGCCTATAATAAATAAATAATGCTAGACATTTTCACACAGCGTCATCTAGCCCCAAACTAAGTAGAGCTTGTATTATGGGAACTACATGACTGATATTCTACTTATATACATGTTTTGTATTCACACCTGCATACATATTATACAAACAAACACCCAGACCCTAGACAAATATTTGCAGATGATACAAAAATTTGTCTCGCGTCGGGAATGAACCCGCAACCTTCTGCGACTCAGGCGGGTCAAATTGGTTGAGTAAATTACCTCCTGCATCCAAACTTACAGACTCTATGTCTTTATAAAATTATTACATATTATATAGTGTAAATATAAAAATATAATACGTACACTCAGTTTCCTAAAAAAACATTGAACTTGGCTAGTCGCTACTCACTTTTCACTAATGTAAGTAATTTACCATAATATAGCCCGACGACGAAGCGCCATATTCCATTATTGACCCAAGTACCTAATCGCCATCCGATACGCTATTGATATCTCAGATACTTTCGATACATTGTTTCTCGCCCGGCGACAGGCTTGGAATTTCTCGGATTACCTAAGTGGATGAGTATTATCTAGGGATGCTTTAATCACCTAACCCTTTCGAGCGGTCCGTAATGATAATAAATTCAATATCCGCAAATCATGGGCTTCAGGGATAATACAATTTAGCATGATGGCGTATTATAATCATCGAGAGAATATAAAGTCAATGCGATCCCATCGGAGCGGACCCGATACAAGCTAATGGTAAATCAATGACATTTTGTTAAAATATTTACTTTGCTGATTGAAGTCGGGTTATCATATTTACGGAACATTTTAACTGGAAAATGTACAGTTGATACATGTATAATCAGTTTGTGTAATTATGAAACGATTTTATTTTTTTGTAGATTATACTTCAAGGGTGGTTCCATATAAATTTGAATCCCACCTTTAAATGTGATTAAATAGGGGATGATATTTCATATCGGATTTTTTATCAAAATCCTGCTATTTGAAGACGGTATTTTTTTTTTCTCAAAATAAAATAATGTTGACATACTCATAAGCATTTGGCAATTATAAGCTTAGTTCAGACAAGTTTGTGTAGTCTGAAAGTTGTATGATTAATAATACCTACGAGTAGCAAAAGGCGCAGAATAGTTAATACGTTAGATTAAAAAATCTTGCTTGTGTAAACAAAACCTATTTTACATCTTTGCATTTTTTAATCCAAAATTAAAAAATGCAAAGATGTAAAATATCGAACACTAATATATAGTGTTCCAATAAGCAGCGATAGGCTTGCAACGTGCCACGCAGAATACTAACAACTACCAAAACGTGGATATGGAAATGTACCAAATATAATGTTAAGACGTGCCTCTAATTTCCCCCAATTTGTTATACTCATGGATGTACGTACTAAAAATATATCCAAAAATAAACATTTGTGAATATGTTAGCTTTGATTATTATTTTAGGGGAAAATGGCGTGTTATATTATAACGTATTTTTACCAAACGATCACAATATCCTATATATATAAAAAACTACTTACTAAATGAAAAATACTAATCAAATGATCACTGAAACTACTAAATGATTATTTAAGATTGAAAAACTCACTCAACAAACATATTTTTTTCAGAGAGAAACAACAAGATTAAATGAAAAACTTTTCGGTCGAAGATATCAGGAAAGTCGGTTAGTTATTCGCGTCATTAAACGCTTTAGCTTTTCTTAATAGCTTTAGGAAACAGCAGTTACTGCAAAAAAATAGGATTTTAACTAAAATGCTGCAGTTGTGGCGACGTAACAGAGATATTCCTCCTCAAAAGATATACAAACGCCGCGATGTCTAAGGCAAAAAACGTAATCCTTAAAACAAAGAGCACTCTCCACTACTCATTCCTCACATTTCATTTGATATCAATCACAGCTTACAAGTCTCGGTTGCGCTCGGCAAAGGTCGGTAAACTTCGGAACTACGGTACGAGCCGACTGTACTCCAGTGAGTCTACGCCGCTACGAGGTTCGCACGTGTGACATAGCCGTAGCACCGTAGCGACAAGCCCTCTACGAATCTTGTATCGCAAAGTGGGTAACAAACTTTAGTGATTTCTTAGTGAAAATAATTCAATGAAACTATGGTGAATCAATTTGTTCAAGGATAAGTCCCCGATTAAATTGTTGGTCTTGATCGTTTTATGGTGAGTACATTTTCAGAATCGTTTTAGCTCTTCAGTGCGTTATTAAAATTAATTGAGCGCTATTGTTAAATTGTATTGTAATATACAGGGTTTATTTCTGTGGTGTTATAAATACTTTCTAATATAAATAGAAACTACCTTCGGTTTTCATCTTTATTTTCTGAAGGTTCACTTTATTTCGCAGTGATGTGAGTCGCTTGTTAAGGTTGACATGTGACAGGTCGTAGCTATTTCTTTTTTGTGGCGTGTGATATTCCATTTACGCTTCAACCTCTAATAGTTGACGTAAGGAGGTTTCGTCATTTTCTACAGAAAATAAGATAGGTATTTTTGCTGTTCATTAGATATGTCAATGGATTTTTATGGAAATATTTTCAAAAAATTTATTTCTCTTCGTTTGTATGTTTCTTACATTGTACATAAATATTCAAATTTTATGTAAAGCTTGTAAGGCGAGATTGACCCTAAACGGAGTTCGTTTGCTTAAAACAGGTAATTTACGGCGATATATTTGAGCGGTGTATGCTCGGTATTTAACTGTATTTCGGTACAATATATATTTTGATCAAATTAATCTCGATACGTAAAAACTTTTATAGATTGAAAATAGTGGGATCAGCGAAATACCAAAAAGCATATAAGATCAAAGTACCCACGTAAATATATCATTTGATATTGAAATTAACTATCGAATATGTTTAATTGTACTCATTATTATCAGATATAATAATGAGGCATCAGATTTCTGTTAATTGAATACGCAGAATCAAAATTTCTGTGACAACTATTTAAATCACATTGATCAAATTATTTAATTAATATCGATACCGCTTAGAAGATAATTCAATTAAATATCAAAACGAATGTCTTATGTATTTGTGTTTAGTTATAAAGTTATCGTCATATACCTGATTCCGGTGATCGAACCATAATGTTCTTGAAAGTCATCATCGATTGATTGATCAAAATATAAAAAAAAAAGATTCCGATACGGTCCTATGCGGTCGATCCTCGTGGCAAGAGAGGGTTTAGAGCAGTATCTTTTGAAAAATTAACAATTTAAAAAACAGCTTACTTGACTTGTCACCAAAGGCTTCATTATGTTAACTAGAAAATATAATCCCAAAAAAAAATGAAAAATTGTACTGCAAATGAGTGCAATATTATATTTTTAGTAGCCATGTTAGCCTAGTAGGCAGTGCCCCGAATTCTTGATCCGGAGAAAGTAGGTTAGAACCATGTCGGGCACCAATGGATTTTTGCACTCGATAAATGTATGTCTGCATTAACAACTCGAAACGGTGAAGGAAAACATCGTGCAAAATCAGGCATGCCATAGAATTAAAAACTCGAAGGCATATGCTTGTTAGTATTCCGATAAGCGACGATGGGCATGCAAAATGCTATGTGGAATACAAACTACTTGCGTACATGAGCCAAATGTGATTTTTGATATTGCCTCTGGCTATCCCCTGCTCAGTATCCTCAAAGATCAACGCACTGAATGAATGAATGAATGAAAATACTTTATTGTACACCAGAAGAAAAACATAAAATTTAACAAAAGGAGAAAAAAACTAAACTACAATAGGAGGTCTTATCACTTATAATCGATCTCTTCCAGGCAACATTTGTTTTTTTTCAACAGGATGGAGAGGATTTAATGAGATTGTAATTGTGGCTATGGGTGTACTAATACTTTATTAATTTGAGAAGTGTGCAAGTAGTTATAATTAGATAATAACAAATGGGTTATGAATTAAATATATAATTACATATATAAAAACAACATAAATAAATATTTTTATAAAAACATACATCATATACAAACAATAAAGCGAATAGTTAAAAATGTAAAGGAACTGGGTTTTTTTTATAGGTATTTAGATGCCTACTATGACAGATAATAGTTCTTTATAGAAGCTTTAAATGTAGCTAGGTACGGGGATTTTTCTATTGAGAAAGGATTACCTTTCAAAAAAAGGTAAAGGTTAGATACACACTCAGTGCTACATTGGAACGCTACTCAGTAATACATAAGTAGTTCCTATGTAGCACTGAGTGTGTATCTAAGAATGTACATCATGGGGAATAGTCGTGAGCGTCATTGTTTTTGTGTAACTAGGTTCCGGGATAACATACGAATCAGGGACACAATTCGCAGTTCCTATTAGCTGACCGGTACAAATACCAAATAGAGCTCCCATATTGACTAGTATATTAACTGCCGCAATATTCTCAATAGGTACATAATATGTACGCCGGTGCTCTAACGCAAGACATGGTCGGTCTATATACATGCCAAGCATACCTAGGACCTATCCATTAGCTGATACAACGATGTGTATGTTGAATTCGACGTTTATCGATGCAGGTGTACACCACGCCTTCTACTATCTAACTTCCTACTACTATTATAAACGTGAAAGTTTGTGAGGATGGATGTTTGTTACTCTTTCACGCAAAAACTACTGAACGGATTTTGATGAAGCTTTACAGTAATATAGCTTATACATTAGAATAACACATAGGCTATTTTTTATCCGGGTACCACGCGGGTGAAGCCGCTGGCAGAGATTAGTATGCTAAGTGTAACCTTCCAACCTTCTTCGGGTTATCTTCTCCGATATTATTTGTGGAAAAATATTTAGCCTTCATTTGTTTGTTGAAATTGTAATGAAGCAAAATAATCTTACTACTATTATAAATGGGAAAGTTTGTGAGGATGGATGTTTGTTACTCTTTCACGCAAAAACTACTGAATGGATTTTTATGAAACTATCATCAGAATAACACATAGACTACTTTTTATCTAGGTACCACACGGGCGAAGCCGTGAACAAAGGCTAGTAACTTATAACGAAAAAGTGTCGACTCAAGAAGGTACTACTAACCACAAAAAAAAACCACTGCGACATCTGTGGCGCAGTGGGCGGTGGTTCGCCTGAGACGCAGAAAATTGCGGGTTCGATTCCCGCCGCGGGAAAAATGTTTGTATCTGCAATTATTTGTATCGGGATCTGGGTGTAGTCTATGTATAATATGTATTTAAAAAAAGTATACAAGTAGTATATCAGTCATGTAGTTCCCATAACATAAAATCTGCTTAGTTTGGGGCTAGATGATGCTGTGTGAAAAATGTCCAGTATTAGTAGAATTATTATTGGTGCCCGACCGATTTCGAGCCCACGGCCTCCGGATCAGAAGTCAGGATACCGCGTACTACTAACATTTATCACTACTAATATAAATATCATAAACTCACTATCTTACTTTAGAAGATTATCTATACAAGGTGAAGGGGAAGGTCTCGGCGAACGTACGGTCAGAGTACGTTCGTTGAGACCTTCCCCTTACATTAACTTGGATACATTATATTTTATATAGAAAGGCCAAGTCAGTAGAACGCTAAACTAACGAGCTTCTATGTAGACCAGCGCTGGTTAGAACCAGTATTATGCTGATTTTAGAATATTATTACGACTATACTACGTACTTTACGTCAAACGTCAGCAGGAATTGAAAAGTATGTGGTATTCTAAAATGATACCAAACCACGATAATTTTAATTCCAGTATTATGGTGAGTTGGGACCTTTTTTGCAACTGCTGTTTATCACTTTACATTGTCTTTGTTATTTATAGTGATTTTTTGTATCGTTTTTTTGCAAAATAAACTAAATTCTATTCTATTCTAAGAATATGATGATGATGACTGAAGCGATAAAGGTATGCCAGGATCATAGCAAGTAGAAATACGTGTTTTTTGACTACTCCTCCGGGAAATAGGTGTGACTATAAGTATGTATATAATTATTATACTCACTTTAGTGGACGATTCTAAAATTAAGTGATCTTTGTGGCTCAATGAATAAAATTTGAATATACAAATTTTATGAATATACCTATTGACATATTGGCTCTGAATGTAGATTCAAATTATTTGAATTTTATTGACTTGCAAATAGCACGGTGCAGCCGTTGGCTGAATGTTAGTTTATTTAACCAAAATTGAGTTTACTTTTCATTATTTCGAAGAACTTTGTCAAGTTTTATGTTTGAAGTATGACGATATCTTCTGTTGAAATAAATACACAATTTAAATCGGATATCTTACTGTTTTAGAAAAATTTACACATAGTAATCTATATCACATAGTAAGTTTCATCAGGAAATTGTATTTTCTTTGGATACCCACTGAGAAATTTTGTATATACTAATCATTGTAATTTTTAAAGCAAATGAGGTATCGTTAGACGGGTCGTGATTCTGAAAGTAAAATTTATCAAATTAAGAGGCCATGCCAGCCGCATTAATGCCTAACGTATTTTTTCCAATCATAAATGGGTATTAGCAATAATGAGGAGATAAGGTAGATATTTTAAGCTTATTTAATTTTTAATTCTTAATTTTTACTTATTTATTTTATATTCAAACGAAGAAACTTTAAAAAAATGATTATTTTATGGAGCGATTTACAAAACATACATATGAAACAGTTGACCTTTCTATAAATCTTTAGATAGCTGTTTCATCTGTATTTTATGTAGGTATAATACCAACTTAGCGGCTTCCTTTCTTCATTATGTCATTGGATTTTCTTGGTCACTCAGATTTAATTCAGTGACCTGCCCTATGGCGGGACCAAAAATAAAAATTAGTGATTGTTGGTGAAATAATTCTGTGCGCTGTTCACGTCATATTTATATTTATATTTTTTATAGTTTTAATTGGCTACATATAATGTGAACATTGTATTTTTACTACTGCACCTGCGGAATTAACACCTCTTTGTTCCGAGATAATTAAAGCTGTACACCTTTATAGGTAACTAAATTGGAGGTAGCTAATTATAGCCTGCACGTTATTAAACCGTAACTCAATGCTAGACCCGCTCCATAACTTGCTTTATCTTAGCAAGTTCACGGTATGGAGTCATGTAGAATACAGTTAAACATAAAATAGAGGCTACTTTTGCAACGTTTTGGTTCCTGTCATAGAGAAAATCGGATAAGTGAGTGTTGGACTCGCGTTTTGAGGCTCTGTAATACACTACAAGGTATTATATTGTTCTAGCTAGAAAAAAAAATACTTAGTTGCATTAAATTTGTACATGAGACCTCGTTTTCACTTGTAGCTCTTTTTCAATGTTTTATTACATGACAGAAGCTTATGTATTCTGTAATTTTAACTGGCTTTTCATTTACTTACAATTGAGGAATATAGTTACACAATAGGTATATTTTATTTACAATATGACATTGGTTGGATGATATACTCAGAGCAGAGCCATCGTTTTAAAATTAAAACGCTTATATTAGTTTCATTTGTTACTAACTAAATAACAAACAGACAATGTAATCAAATCTTGGAAGTCAATTTTAACCTAATTATCGTTTTGTAATGAAACTTTGTATGTATAATTATGTAGTTCGGATGACAATACTATAATTTGATATCTTGGAGCTGATCTGATGATGGAGCCTGGAGGTGAATAGTGGAACTCTTCAGTGGCTACTAGTAAACACCTTGAGTTTGGGCTCATATGATTCGTTTTGACGAGTAAAATATTATAGATTGGGCTTGGTAACGAGGGTCTGATGATGGAGCTAGGAGGTGGATAGTGAAATTATTTTTTAACATTTTAAGTGCTTGATGATAGCGTGTTTTTTTTTAAACTACACATTTTATCAACGCTGAAAGATTGATTGCAGGTAGCCATGAAAAATTTTTATTTAAAAGGTACAGATTGTTATCGATCATTGACTATTTTCTGCGTTTGTAAACAGAAACTTTCTTGGGTTTTAATTTGGTAATTGTCTAGATTGACTCAATATACGCTGGATCAGACCTACAACCAATATAGTAAAGTTGATGTACTGTTATATACGGAACCCTAAAAATATCAGTGATTAGTAGCTACCATTGTGTAAACTAGGCAAGGAAGCGTGTTGGTGTGAGGTGTGTTGGTCTGAACATTTTCTCATATCAGCTACAGTGAGTGCACTTTACATTTTCGCGTCAAAAACTATGAACGTAAACGAAATAAGCAGGGGATAAAAGGCTTTTGTTGGCCATCGAAAGCTATTATTATCGCACTATGGTACTCGTTCTACTTCCTATTAATATTACAAATGTTTATCAAAATCAGTGTTGTTAAAAGATTTAGTGCTTCTCGCAAAAGTTATTTATGTACGCGTGTCGAATTTGTTTTATTTTTTGAGTATACTGTCACACTTTTTTTGACACAGATCCTATTATCATTACAATTTTATGGAATCAGCAAGCTGGTATGATGATGAAATCAGAGTTGGTTGATGTCAGTGTGGACGATGGAGTTATTTTACTAAGTTTAGTCTCATTTTTAATAGTTCCGAATACCGATATTCCGATGTTTTAAGCTCCACATTATAAGTTTACCTATTCGCTTTATGTCTTGGTATTGGTTTTAAGTACAAACACATTCACTCCAAGATAACGTAGGTAATTTTATTTACTTTAACATACAATGATACTTCGCTATTTGCGTGTTGGGTAACGACTGGTGTGCCTACGTGCTATCCCTCGGTCGCTAGCCTAAAATGCGATCGTAGCACGATTGCATGTGTGCGTACATGAACGCTACATAAGCAACACGAACTATCATTCATTAATTTATTGATCATCTAAAAAAAATACTAAATTAACACGAAAGATAATTTTTACATAGTGTTCAGTAGGTCAAACTAAATAGTATCTACTCCTACTTTGTTAAAAAAAAATATGGCATAATCCCTAAGGTCGACTCGAATGCTCTGGTCTCCTCTCTACACGGTTGAATTGTAGTTTACCTATTCATTGAAAATTAATGAATATTTCAGTATGAACCAGTAGGCCCTTGCATTGTGTTCGGACAGACGCATATTTTACGGATATTACATACCCGGGGGGCCTATTCTGGAGTCTGTTGGAATGAAATACGAGCCGAGATTTTTTTGTAGCGGAAATCGAAGATAGTGCAGAATAATTTTGCAACGGGGCACTGCCTGCACATATGTTTTTATTCGACTATACTGAAAGTACAGAAGGGTGGATTATTTTCATTTTATTTCTCAGCTTGGAAAATAATATCAAAAGAATAAAATTATGGTAAAACTTACATAATCGTAACACATAAACAAATGCGGCTATGTTATTTCCTTGTGATGGTATTTTAACAACTTTTGTGGTGCCTGAGCTAATTTTCAGAAACTTCATACAAGTAAAACTTTCCTTGCGTAGTGTTCGAATCGTTGTGTGGAATAATATCCGCAACCTTCTGCGCCCCAAGCGGACCTTCGCTCACTGCGCCACAGAGGTTGTCATTTAAGTATGGTAGTAAAACAAAACCAAAACAAAATAACGCTTTTACTTAAACTCCGAGCCATATCGGATGGCGGGTAAAAGTCAAGAGTCAAGGTTATATTATAAAAGCCTTTATACATCGATGGAACGGTCTTTGTCTGGCGAATAATGAAAAACAAGATAGTGTTTTCAAGTGTGTTCAAAAAGATTCTCAATCTGTGTGAGACATTTTGACATCACAATAATATTATTGGTTACCGAGTACACTGTAAAAAATACAGTTACGGTATCAACAAATATTTTTACAGAGAACAGCCGTGTTAAGTTGATTGTTGCAACGTTATTGTTGCCAACTATTGTTTTTCAAACTGCAGAAAGATAACCAAAAATGTTAAACTTCAATGATAATAATAATTATTCATTTATTTAAAGCAACACAAATACAGAGCACACACTTAAAAAAAACAACACTTATTTATAAGCGTGTAATGACTGCGACGTAGGTTTGTTAATTTGAGTATTTTTTTTTATTGCAACAAAGAGTAACTTTGTATTTTGCGTTAATAAATTTAACTTAATTTACCGAAGTTTTGAAAATCATTAATTAGTTTGGCAGTTTAGTTAGTGACCAAACTGATCATCTTGCTCTAATTTATTTTACCATGACTTGTGAAGCAATTATTTATATCATCAGATGCCCACTGCTGGACAGAGATCTCACTATATTATACTAAAATAAAGATTTATATAAACTCTAAATAAATTCACGAAATATTTCTGAAAGTTTCGAGGACAGCAAACTCCATAAAACTTTTTATGCCTAAAGTAAATTATCCACGTTAATTAAGTGCCTCTGAAGTATATTGATATCAACAATGAGAGTTGGAAACTTGATTCCTATTGTTTGAAGAAACAAGGGACGATCGACTTTCTTATTTCGTATTTATTCGCCAGAAAATTGTCTGTCAGTGACCTCTTCAATGTGAGTTGAAGAGCATGTTAGCTCATGCTTAAAATCTTTATTGTGATGTGGAGTTTTACAGCTGTCCCCAAAACCAATATAATTTCAATAAAAACCTCTTCCACAATTGTGAAATTTCAACGTAAATTACTTCGAGACTAACCAATCGTGGCAAACAGGGACCCCAGACCCTTACAATCGTCTCAATCATAGTATTATAGTAGAAAAATTATATGTTTTTTTTATTTTGCTTGACAATGACAAAAGACAATATATACTTATATATATTTTCAGTTTATTTTTAACAGGCAATTTCTCATTTTGATAAATATGCTTAATGATTCCATTCAAATAATACAGCCGAAAATCCTCGGATCACCCAAAATTGCTTCTAAAACTGCATGAAAAATATGTCGTAATTTAGCTCCATTCATATTCAAATAGTTTTTAGGGTCCCAATCCAAAACCAACCATCCAAAACGGAACCATCCCTCACTCATCTATCTGTCTATCTTCAATACATTATCTATCGTCTAGGTAAGAAGTCTTCTTTATAATAAAATGCGACTTGGAGACATTTACCATTCAATACGATTCAATCATGATTACTTCGACGAAATTTAAATAATATTTTTTGAAAATATAAATAACTAACTTATATTTTCTGTTAATTACCCTGAGTCAGGCTTATCAAAAACTCAGGAAATTGCAAAAAAAACTGTATATATAAAACTGTAAAAAAGTAATAAACATACTGAAATATTGTTTTGTCCAACGACTTATTTTTTTGTGCAGCAATTTTTTCTATGTAAAAGTTTCGATTTTTACTAAGTACCTTAACTTGAATAATACACAAATTTTAGGATATTATTACGTACTTTACTATTCTCCTGCTGACGTTTTGAGACGGTAACATCCGTCTTACGCAAGCGTAGTCGCGGACAGTGCTTATGAGGAAGGACCTCGAAACAGTCAATTATTTTTGTAAAAATCTCGTTAGAATCTTATAAGAATTTGGGTGTAACCGTTAATCGAATTTGGATGTGCCCGCAATGCGGCAGCCAACATGTCGGAGAAGCAGAAAAAAAAACATAAATGTTTGACTTTAATTATTAAGTCATTATGTTATCAAGCATCGTGTTATACGAGTAGTATTCCTCTGCATTTACCCCTAACACAAAATCTTCAAAGTCATCCTTCATAACGTAAATTATAGTAAGCTCCCAAAACCCTGTACACTCAGAGAGCCTGGAGAGTTATAAAAAGTATAACTTTACGAAAGATAATATAAAGCAGGCAACTTTGGGACCTTTACATAGCGTGACTTGATTAGAAGATAGAAAATACTTCATTGCACACAAAATATTTCAGCTTTAATAAATAGTACAAACATTAACATTGTTGTACAGTGGGTGGTCTTATCGCTAATTAGCGATGTCTATCAGATAACCTTTGGATGGAACGGACTGTACGATAGATTATAAGGCACGCTTTTGAGGCCAATATACATTATGAAACTGAAATTTATGAAATCCTCGTTGTTTTTTTTACGGTATCTAGCAAAAACGCTAGTTACATATTTCTCGAGGTATCATAGGTAGACAAAGATTTTAGTGTCATAATGCAGTAAAACGAGAACAGTTTTATTTTACTATCCTTTGAAGCCTTCTTTTTACTGTAATTGTTTAAAAGATATCATACTATTAAAAAAGTTTGTAAAAAGCTTGCCCTTAGCTTCAAGTTACTGTTAACTAAGAGATAAATATTAAATTTGCAAAATCTTCACCAGCCCTGAAAAATCGTGTCCATAAAAAACCTCTCAAAAACCTAGGTTTGATAGCGGTGATATAGATTATAGCCGATAGCCAAATAAACGCATGCCTGTAATTGTTTTGATAGAGCAAATGTTATCCAATAGTTCCAACACGTCTTTTTTGATAAACAAGTAATATGCAAAGACACGGAGCAAAAATGGAACTTGGCCAATAAAAGTGGGAAAAAACCTCGGAAAAAATAGCATTATGTGTCTTACATTGCCGTTTTCACCCACTCGTGTATAATTCACACATTTGCGTCTCATTGTTGTTTAGTGGGAAAAGTTTGTGAAATGGCCTGAATTGTTATCACTATGAAAATAACGTATTTTTATGATAAGTAGTAAAGATTGCTGCTATTGTTTGTAAAAGCCTCGTCGTTCTTTAATAATATGTATTATTAAATAGGTATAATATAGTCTCTCAGTTCTTTAATAATACGTATTATTAATTAACTAAGAGACTTTTACAAAAAAAAGTATTTTACATTGACACACGACAACATTGCACAATTAAGACCTAAAAGTAATTTATTTTTCGGTTAGTATGTTTGAATGTGTCTGACTACCCCTGACTTATTATCCTGAAAGGTCTTCTCACTGAGTATGTATTTTAGGATGTCTATGAAGGGGCTTAAAGTCGTTTGTTGTGTCAACAACATCGGCCGACCGAAAAATTGAATTACAGATCTCTCTAAAGCTCAGTAAGTTTTCAGATGTGAGCCATTTTAAGGGGAGCACTAAGCGTCGGGGCCTTTACAATAGTGTCGACATTAGTATCGAGTGTCAATGTCGTCTTGTATCCTCAATCCCTTATCTGTATTTACTATAATAATAATAATAATAATAATAAGCCATTTATTCCTGAATTCTAAATACATAATAATAATAATAATTTCAAACATTAATTCATAAATACATTAATTCATTTTTTTTTTTTTTCTTAACTATCAGGTACCCATCTTCTGGTAAAGGCCTCCTCCATCCGTCGCCACAGATTCCTAATATAGGCTATAGTATTTACTATAGCCTATATTATTCTGTTATCTCTTATTCATAATCGCTCGCTGACATAAAATGTAGTTAAATCTAACTCTGTCCTTTTCTAACACTAAACAAAAGATAGAGGCGGACAACTTTTAGCACGCTGCTAAAGTTAGTGAGTGAACTAAGTAAGACAATAAATAAACAAACAAACCTAGCATAAACACAATATAATAATAAATAGGTTATTAAAATAGTAGGTATAGTGAGAAGATATGTCTGTATGTAAGTAAAAAGGTCGAGGACTAAATCACGCTGTTTTTCAGCCCCGCCTTTAAAGTACTACATTTCACGCGCTAAAGCCAAATGCAGGCACAAAACCAGCCCATTATATTTAAACCGTGTCAGTATTTGACGGTTAGTCCCTCGTATATTAAAAGAAATCCACAATTTAAGAAGCACGCGGAAAATCCGGAAAATCTTGTCACATCAATCAAGTCGCAAATCGCTTTTCATCGAACAAAATGAGGTCTTTAGTCATACCGAATATTTACAGTATGAAAAAAAGAGCCTCCATTATAATTTGAACAAGGTCATTCTCTAAGTAAATAACATAACAACAATTTTGTTTTTTTTCTGGACAAAATGTTATGAGATCTGTATTATCGCAGCCATTTCTACTTTTGTTTGTGAATGTACTGTTGAGATTGTTGTTTGATTTTGCGCTCAAATAAATAGATTTTTCACTTCTCATTTTCTAAAAGCGTGTTAGTTTAGATAAGCGTAGGCGGACTTAGGTAATTATGTAACTTGATCAATTTATTTTTTAATTTTTGTCGATACTATCAACAGACCACAAAAATTATATGATATTTTATCGGCTCGGCTTTTCAGTGTTCTATTTTTGAAATACTTTCATAGATAAAAATATAAAGAAAGAACATTACCTTTTTATTTGTTTTTTTTTTTGGCGTTTTTTGGCTATCGTTGAATATATTATGCGCCAGTGCGTTTATCAACAAGAATACATTTTTAATAATTAAGTTGGTATTGCCGAAAGAATGCAACCTACACTGCTTTTTGGCGTTTTTTGGCTATCGTTGAATATATTATGCGCCAGTGCGTTTATCAACAAGAATATTTTTTTAATATTCTTGTTGATAAAATCTTTGGAATTTTTACTGTAATGCTTTTTTATTGTATTTTATCGTAATGGAAATTAAAAGTAGGTTGTATTACTCGAGGCCAAAACCCTTGATTCTATATTCTTGATTATTATTAGGGTTAAGCTCGCCTTTGTTCAACTTACATATACGAAGTTTTTTGTGTTTGTCTGTATTTTCTGTGGGTATATTCAAGAATAAACAATAAAGGATTATACATTGTTAGCATCATCACGGGGACTACAGCCAGTAAGCGTGTTAGTTTAAAATTGGTAATCAGTTCTCATAATAAAGGTTCCTTAGTTACCTCTTAGATTTTTTCCTAATTTAACGGTTGTGAGGACGCGGTTTCCACTGCATCGCTAAAATTGCCACTTGCAAGGATCACGTCATCTAATAACTACCTCTTCAACCTTTAATTTTGTCTCGCGTTTTGTAAAGATGAAACTTCTATTTACATTACAGCGGCAGGAACCTCGGCGTAACGAGAACTGAAACTGCTCTCAGTATTTCTTTTCATATTTTTAGCTCTGGTAAGCTTTTTATAAGCCACGACTTAAGTTTTGTTCAAACGCTTGAGATGAGGTTATTCCAATAAAACTTATGACACAGATAACCTATTATTTAAATTTGTTTGAAATTTAAATAATAAGTTAGATGATAAAGAGTTTGTTTGTTTTTTTTTTTTGTTTGAACGTGCTAACTAATAGTCTGATTTGAAAAACTCTTAATGCATTTGATAGCCCAATTAACATCACGCTACAAACCTTAAGAGCCGAGCAAAAGAAGTAATAGCGCGGACGGGCGATATAAAAATATGCATAGGGGATGATTGGGACCCTTCGGTCACGAGGTCCTCTAAACCCTTATAAATTCTAGTTCATCTGGTTTGAATCACCCTGTCTATGCCATAAAACTAAAAATTCAGGAAAACAAAGTGGCATGAAAAGAGAAAATTCTACCGTCACGCATCAACGTTGAATACTTATCTATCCACGTCGACTTCAAGAATGTAAATGTGATGGAGACATATCGTATTCTCGCTCGGCTGAAGAGAAACAGAGTGCTACCTTTTGTATTCTCGTTCACGAGGCTCTTGTACACGACGATGCCGTAGCATCAAATAATTAAATAACAAAATTTTATAAATAAAAAGGCGTTTGAAATATTTGATATAAATTTTGAAAAACTTTGAACAACCCTTTGGAAAACTTTGTAATGTTTATGTCTGCAAAACTGTATCGAGCATCGAAATGAAACTTGTTTATTTGGTACTTAAAAAGTTAAAATGTATGTAATGTTAACTGTATGTACATCTTACAGTTTTGCGGCAAAACGCCATCGTGTGAAAGCTGCTCGATACTTTTTTGCGGGAGGTACCCATGGTATCCATTTAGAGAAAAGAAGATTCAGGGAGCAGTACTCCAATCGAGTTATGCCACAATATTGTTTTCTAACAGTGCTTACCTTCGATAAATTGAACCGTATTTCGGGAAAAATAAAGGCGTAAGTTATCATGCTGACTGGTTTTTTCTCGGAAATGGGTGTAACAGAATATATTTTGTGAGTTCATTGTGTTCGTGCGGAATGAAACCAGCAATGGGGTGGAATGGTTTCTGATACCATGGACTTATCCAAATTGATATTATTGTGTCCAATTTCATACGCTTCATTGTAAAGGCAATTAATTATGTGTAAATAATATTTTTCTTAGCAATATATGATTTAAAATAAATGTTTTTTCGTAGGTGAACATAAGCGAAGGCAATCTTAATATTAACAAAGTAATTTTTCTTGTTACTTTTTGAGGCTAGATAAGTGATATTTTTAGCTGTGTACATATTACCTAAAAAGAAAACATTGAAGATAATTTTCATACTATTTAATTGTAATAGTTACTCGTAGTGGCAAAGTTAAGGTATTCGAAAACATATTTCTATCAGAAAGTCTAGGAAAGATCCGTCTACACAATACAAATTGTTCCCGGAATTTTCCGCAGCAAAAAGGCCCTGCCTTAATATTGATTTCACACGTCAAGAAACCAGTCCATGGGTCAACCGTAGGATATCCTACCCATTCATTTTATGTATATCTATTCTCGGTATCTCATGATGTCCAGAGCATAGGCGACATTCGACCTCACTTAAATCGCAAAAAAATGATTTCTCACCTTGAGGCCCTTGATATAAGGTTGTAAATTGCTTTTTGATATATTTATTACTTCAAAATCTTTGGATTATGTTCGTTTGTTTTGCGTCCATTGTTGGTTTTAGATTAAATATTAGAGTACAGTAGAGCTTTTCGGAATATTCGCTTCAGATAGTAGCGTCCCGTCAGTATTTTGTAACAATATGCTACCTAGAGCGCCGGATACGCTGACTATTTCTCTATAACAATAAATAAGCCTTATATTCTGGCTACCCTAATTCTTTCACTGCGTGCCGCAGTAATGTACCTATTTATTTATTATAACCTACGGTGATACTCGAACCTGCGTTGAGTAGGGCCACAATTTAAATGCCAATATATATTATATAACACGAAATTGAATATGAATTTGATGTCGAAAGAGGCGATAATACAGGTTTACTCATTAAATATATAGTCCTAGTGTGGGGAACAGGTACTATGGTACTGTTTTATTAGAATTAGGCTATTTATTACTTACGATAACAAAATATGTACCTTCAATATCTGTTTGAGATAGCAATAAATATTTCATTTGATTTCATATACCTTGTAATTTTTAATATGTTTTTATAAAAAAAATATAGTTTGATAAAAAAATCACACAGCATCATCTAGCCCCAAAGTAAGCAGAGCTTGGGTTATGGGAACTACATGACTGATATACTACTTATATACGTTTTTTTTAAATGCATACATATTATACATAGAAAACACCTAGAACCCGAGACAAATATTTGCATATGCAAAAATTAGTCCCGCGGCGGAAATCGAACCAGCAACCTTCTGCGTCTCAGGCAAGCCTTCGCCCACTGCGCCACAGAGGTCGTCGAATGTTTCGAAATAATGTCTATATGCACGAGAATAAGCCCCTTATCTGCTTTTCGTTAAACTGACGCACGCACGCAGTTTACTTTGCCCAAATTGCATAACATAATCAATACGCCGCAAAAATAAAACCGCTGACAGTAATAGCCGCGTATTTCTGAGTCACCTAGTGTTCAAAATTCACGCTGAATTCACCATATTTCATTTCCACCCGCCACTAGAATAACAATGAGTGAACAACCATGAATACTAAGCAGGCAAACAGTTTATTTCGTTAATCGTGCAAACAAGAACTTTCAGTTTGTATTACTCTATCTGAAGGTGGAGTGAACGAAGAAGTTTTGGTGAGGTTATCAAAACAATTTAAATCAAAACAAAGAATAATGCGTTAGTACTTTTATTCGTGTTGTTTTGTAACTTGAACGGCCAAGTAAATTGAGAGATTGCCCTTGAACGGTTAAGTTATTTGAATGGGCGATTACCATTCACTTTCATTTTGGCTTATTTCCCTTACTTGTCTTACCTCTCAGAGAACAACAGGAGCTTATAAGGTGTTTTTTCAGGAATATGTTATTTTATGAAATGTCTTGTAAAAAAAGATTTTTTATCCGACTTTGACTATTTTATGTTGCGTATGTGCTGGTATACTGATAACTCCGTGATGGGCGGTCCTGCTCTATAAGTATGTGTAAACTGAATAAATGTTGTATATTACTATAGAGTGGTTCCGTCATTGTAAAAAAAACAGGTTTTTTGGAAGATAATTATAATAAAGTGGTTGAAAATACCGTTATCACGAGTTCATCGTGTTATTATTGACTGCTAGTCTATGTTTTGACATACTCGTAATCGTTCAATTTTAATATTAAAATAAGGTGTCAAAGACGTGTCGCTATGTTTAGGCCCCGAAGTTACCCCATAATTCCTAAAGTTATCATTGGAAATCCCTCGAAGTAATTTTCGTTAGTAGTTCCTCTGAAATGCTACTCGCTTAAACTGTTTCATATTTGTAGGTATTACTGTAAAAGGTTGAGGGGGGAACATAACATTTACAAAGTAACTATGAAGTCAAGGATGATTTCTTAAATAAAATATTGTTAAAGAATCCTCATAATTATTTTCAACCACCTTCCAAAAGGG
This sequence comes from Perizoma affinitatum, assembly GCA_961405105.1. NCBI lineage: Eukaryota > Metazoa > Arthropoda > Insecta > Lepidoptera > Geometridae > Perizoma > Perizoma affinitatum. Next base: position 8,167,576 of record OY560199.1, read on the forward strand.
AGGAGGTTCTCAATTCGGCGATATGTTTTTTGTGTCAGTTACGCGATATCTTTGCCAATTGTGAACCGATTTAACTAATGGCTTATAGGAAAAGCGAATTCGCTATCGAACTTTGCAGGCGACAATGTCGATAAACACTGGTTTTCTTTAATTTGGGTATTCTACACAACTAGGCCTCTTAGGTGGCTATTGCAGCGCATGTTTTTCGATATCTGACGGAAATCCCAGAGGGAGATACTTATTTATAATTATTATTTTCACGTCATCTATCGGCAAATGCACTCATTTGTTACCTATCATCTGAAATGTACTTCTTATCGACATGACCAAACAAAGTAAAACTGATTTTGTAATGCTTAGAGTATTTATATTCTGTGGTACAATTTACTTGTTTCGGCTATGTTATGGAAATGCCCGAGGCTAGTATTAATTGAAGTGGCATAATAAATTAATTGGCAGATGCACTAATTTGTTACCTAACATTTCGATGTTAGAATATTTATAAAAATGTTATTTTAATTGGACTTCATATTTTATACGAAATCCTAGTTTGAAAGAAAAGCGTGGCATCTCTACGGGCCATGTTTGTTATAATGTTTCGAATACTTGAACCATGAACCGAAACAAAATGTCCGATAAGATTTCACAACTTTTTGCGCCCAAGATTTTTCTTTGTCGTGCAAATCGTTCAAATCTGTCCACTGAGAATTCTAAGCGACGCAATATTGCTCACAAAAAATATAGTATCACACAAATAGCCTACAAATGTGTTTATAAAAATATTTCGTTACTTATACCTACGGATATACATAAATGCGAAATATCTTGTGCTTGTTTGGGAATGCGATAGTTATTTTGTTTCTTAGGTATTTTATTGAAGAGATCACCGATTCCTTCCAACTAGTTTTTTTGGTAGTCATATAATGGACTAGTTTTTAGATTGTTATCATAGCCGCTAGTTACTTAGAGGCTTTTCTAAAACGAAGTGTTTCTGAATTATGCATACTAAGATCCTTCGTATCTTACTTTCTTTTTATTTCTGTAATTTACATTAGATGCTTAAGGTACGTAGCCTGTCGTCATACATCTTATTCGCTTAACAACCTGGGGAACACGAAGCCCAAAAATATGTTATTTATTTTTTTATTTTTAGAGGAAATATTATTCGAATAGAGTGCATATACTTCACTCCCTTTTAATGAGGATTACGTTTGAAATAATATCTTGTATTATGATGAGAAGATTCATTTATACATAATATTATCTTTTAGATCTCAAAGTTTAGATGTTTGCGGGTAATCTTCGAAACCTAGTTTTTTGTTCGGACCTGGAACACAAAGGCAACTTTTTATCCGGGTACCATGTGAGTCAAGCCGAAGCCGAAGCTATTGGTTTATAAAACAGTATGCTTCAGATTTTGTTCGTGACTTTTTTGGTTAATACAGAACTATTCAAAAACAGAACAGAGGTTAACAGTATGATAAACTTTTGTTTCAATGTCCAAGCAGTTAGGTTATAATATGTGGAACCCGTTTTCTGCGTATCCGTATCCAATGGCATATGGAAATAGTTTTTGCTTACATATTCCGACGACGGAATTCCGGAAATTTCAAATGCCGGGACTCGGACTGAATGTGTCTGATGCGTATGGTTTAGTCTTTTGTGTAAACTATAATAACTTTGAAACCATACATTATATATATTGCGGTTGCATTACTTGAAGCTTTGCATAACGAGGTTAATTAATTTATTTATTTATACTTCCGCACAAACAATTTAGTGCTAGGAGGACTTAATGCTAAAGCATTTTCTGCCAGTCTTACTGGGCGTGCAAAAAGTTGGATTGGCGTGTTCAGTAATGATTATAAATAATTAAATGCCTAATACAATATATATAACATAAAAATAATATATCTCCTGGAGTTTACTTTCGTCATCAACTATGAGCGACCAGCATGCTGGTAATGATAGTGACGTTAGCATTGCTGACGTCACACTTTTTAAAGACCACCTTGGAGCTTCTGTTCCGTCATATATAAAATATACAAATAAAGTAATTGGTAGTGGGATCAGATGGGGGAGTGTTGAAGAGACAGAGTAATCGATGTTTTAACTCCCCAAGAAAGAGTTCCCGGACCGATTTTTTAAAAGTTTCCTCTGAGTCGATCTGTTTTATTATGACGGGCAAAGCGTTCCACAGCCGAACTGCTACGACTGAAAACGAATTAATCCGAAAAGAGGTATTATGGTTCTTTTATTTAGAAAACATACAATTTACTTTGAAGCATCCTTAATTATAGTCCTTGTACTTGTAATCGTAACATGATAAACTAATAATATATAATTATGCTTAAACATTATGTTCGTAACTCCCACTGTTATGCAAGCATGTATAGCAAAATATGCTAACATCAACTTGTTCAACTTCAAATGAATGAATGTATGTTGTTCAAAAGGTTAACATACATAACAAGAATAATGTTTTCTAGCAGGTATCATCAACAAACATGTTTTATGCTATATTATTAATATTATAGTAGTTTGGTATCATTTTTGGATATTATTACGACTAAAACTCTGTTTAGGGTTAAGCTCGCCTTTGTACATGTCATTTAGTTCTGCCTATTGTAATAATAATAATGTTGGACATTTTTCACACAGCATCATCTAGCCCCAAACTAAGCAGAGCTTGTATTATGGGAACTACATGACTGATATACTACTTATATACTTTTTTTTGGAAATATATACATATTATACATAGAAAACACCCAGACACGAGGCAAACATTACAAACATTTGTCCCGAAACGGGAATCGAACCCGCAACCTACTGCGTCTCAGGCGGGCCTTCGCCCACTTCGCCACAGAGGTAAATGTACAATAAAGAATAAATAAGAATAAAGAAACCACGTATTTTCTATTCCACTGCTGACGTTTTGTTAAACGTTTAGAGGTCCTTCCTTATGAGCATCTTCCTTATAAGCAAACTTGGCACAGATATCGGGGTACCGCCCTAGGTCACGTCTCTTGACACTTCTAAAGGCTCTTAGAAATCAAAACACCCAAAATAAAATTATTTATAGCCTGCCTATTAAACTCTATTGCAGCACATTACAGGCATTAACTGAAGGGCTTAACCCACAAAGGTTTCTGCTATCAATTAAGGGCAGAAATATAAATCTCAAAGTTTTCAAGTTCCTTCGTAACAATGTTAACAAAGAGACAATTAGCTGCGTACCCCCACATAAAAAAGGTACTTAATAACAGCTCAGCTTGGATTCGGGTTCCTTTGTTTAAAGTAAGGTCGTCATCTAAACAACACATTGTTTGAAACGAGTGAACTCTTTGTTATTTTTTTGGTTAGTGAGCCTTTAACATCCTACTTTGAGATATAAAGAGTTAGGGGTGGAAAAAAGTTCTGAACAGCTTTCTGCAGAGTTTGAAAGTGGCAGGCAAACTAGAAGTACGTTGTTTTTTATTTTTTTGTTTATTTTCCAAGGTTTATATTATGCATGCTGCTACATATAATTTGCTATAAATAGCAATTTACTTTTACATTCTCCATACAAGGTTTAGTTACATATTCAAAAGTTCAAGGAGATTGATAAGGACTTTATGTGGATTATTATACAAAATCAAAATCCACATAAAGACTTGGAATCACATAATAAAAATAAAAGGTCTAATTAGAGTCCAGGGTCCAATTATGGTACACTACGATATACTTCAGATATTTCTATAAAATATTTTTTACAATATGGTCTAATGATGTATAGATGGAATAAATAGAAAATTAATCAATTTTGTTGATTAATTGTGGACCATTAAGTAAAAACAGGAGAATAAAGTAATAAAATATATGTAGAAAACAGCACCAAGAAAATTCATTAGGAATTATATCAAAAAGGTTGCCTGGAAGAGATCGCTTTCATCGATAAGGTCGCCCATTGTATCACTAGGTATTATTATAATTTATTTTTAGTGTTTCTTTTGTATTTACTGGTGTACAATAAATATATATATATATATATATATGTATATGTGTATATATATATATTTATCAAAATATTCTTTTGAATAGAAAACTTTTGAAACCAGCTATTGTAATATACATAGATTTACAAAACATCAACTATATTGTTAAGAGAAGAATTCCCAACAGATAAGAGGCAAAGTTTCTCGTAATGCTACAACGACAACAAAAAACAGGGTTGACGGTAACCCAGGCAGGTTAACGAGGGCTAAAGGGCTAAGACGGGGAACCAAGTGAGAGAACAATGCTAAAAAAAAATATAAAAAAGTATTTAGATATTATTTTTTTAATGTGCCTGACTAGTTTAAAAAAAAGGCAATTTTCGCAATTCCGGCAAAGTTTTGCCACAGCATACCGAACTTATTAGCTGGGTATCATATTATGGGCCCGGGATTCGACCAAGCAGGTCATTAGGTCCGACGTAAGAGACCCTGGTCGGTGAGAGTGTTAAATATCTCTAAGGATGAAGTGGTTATGTATTATCAAATATTAAGGGATAGGATTTAACCGCACTCAAAATTAACAATGTTTTTTTGTACAAAATTGACTACCTAGTATCCTATTAAAAATACTTATTGCACATCGAATTACATACACATAAAAATAATTCGAACCCAGTATATTTAATACTTCTAGTAAAACTATTAAGAAAAATTATAATTATTATCAGACACCTACTCTTTCTGGGTGGTGATAAAAAAAACATAACCTGACCTGTCTGAGATCTACCTAGGACGGATTTCCAAGCGAAAATTAACTTATCAATTGCAATTCTGGGTTGAACATGATAATTTCATATGCATTCAGTATCTTGAAAATGAAAAAAATATCGTCTGGTTTTGATGCTTGTTTTACTTAGTTGTTCAAGTTTTGATATTCAATTCGTTTATTTATCTTGTAGTCATATTATTCATCAATTAAATGGTGGACACATTATAATCTGCGTTGTTTTTTTGATAAACTATTAAATATTTCCCATATTAAAGCAAGTCTATATTCCCATAGTAATTTGTTATTCGACAATCGATAACTTTATATGAGGCAGACCTCATACAAAGTTATCGAAATATCTTTATATCGAGTTTATCTTGATTAACTTTATTCGATTCCACATCTTTGTGGAATCGAATAAAGTATAATCCTATCCTTAATATGTGAAAGTTTGCTAATAATGTTTGAATGTTTGTTGTTGCTAAGTATATTTGTAATGGTTAAACAGATTTAGATCAAAATTTGAAATAGGTATTGTTCGTGACTTAGATTTACTCGTAGGTTATCTGGTATTTGGAGACCACGTAGGCAGAGCTGTGGGTAGAATAGATGCTAGTCTATTATAATGTGATCAAGCTTGAAAGAGATTTTCCGCGCAATGAATTTTTAAAATGTGGCACCATTAGCCTTAATTGTCCTGAAAGCCTCCATTTTATTACCGCGTCTTCATAATATCTCGAAGACAAATTTGACGAGGCCACATATTTTTGCAGAACTTCAATATAATAAGGATGTACCGGACGTTCATGGATAATAATTCAGTTCCGTTTTCCTTGAAAATTACTTTTGTAGATGTCAAAAGAAACGTAAAAATAAGACTGTATTGCTATTTCAATATCTTTGCCGTATTTACGAGCAATATAAACGCGCGATGTAAATGGTTGAGAAAATTAAATTGTGATCCATTTTAGAATTTAATATTCTTTTATTTTTTAATAAAATTATATTAGGCCTTTGTGATATTATGACTATGGGAAACTCATTTTGAGAGGAGCATACACTTGACCGCTACAGTTTTCTTTTGTTTTGCTATAATTATTAAATAAGCTATCTGAAAGTATTTTGCCTAATTTAATTTGCCTAGGTTGATTGATAATTTGTTCGCGCCAGAGGGCGCCACTTACAATGTTGACATAAAAATCGCTGTAATCCTCTACCAATTGCTTGATTATGGTTGTTAATCTCCCGCTGAGACGGTAGCTCATACTCTGCTTTCAGAATAGCTAGCTCAGTCCACAAAAGTTATCTAACAATCACTTGTTCTAGCCAATGAAGTGCAACTTATTCTAGTCAAAAATATGATAAAACGAATGATAATCCTATGGGAATTTCCTCAGCTTCGCCATCTTGTTGGGCGGTGAACGAGTAGCCGGCTGAAACGCGCACTTCTTGTGTTTGATTCACGCTGCGGAACAAATATTTAAATGTTCTGCAGATATTTGTTCCGGGTCTGGATGCTGTGGCACTATGAGAATCGTAGTACTTGAAATTCCTGATATCCACGATACCGGTTGGGTGTTTTTTATTTATTTATCAATTTAGTAGACCTTTAAAACATACTTGATGGAAACATAACTGGAATATTCTAATATGTGACATTATCATTATTAGCCTGTAGAAGTCCACAGTTGGACAGAGGCCTCTATTATGGAGTGTAATGCAAAAAAAAATGAGGCACCTCCATCCAACCTTTGAGATGTCTTTTAAGTTTTTAAACTAAATAGACTCACACAGAGTTTCCTCACACTAAAGTAAAATCATAAGATTTTATAACATCCCAAAAATTCGATCTTGGAGAGTCTCGAACCCGCTATGTCCTGCTTGGTAAGTAAATCCTCCCACACATCTTTGAGATGTCGTAAGTCCATCGGTTGGGGAGTTTTCCTACACTGTGTCATATAGTTTATGGACCTTGACTCGAGAACCTTTCATTCCTAGTGATGTTATTGGAATTCTATAATTATGAAAATTATTTGCACAGTAGACTTTATTCTTTATTTTTCTTTATTAACATACAAAAAACGTACAGAACATATACAAAAGCGAGCTTAAACCTAACAAGAGTTTTAGAGACTTTATGGTAAAGGGAACCAGCAGTTTAGTTATAAGCTGTGTCCTCCGCCTCTTCAGTCTCTTTTTTTATCGCTCTGGTTTTATCCTCACGCACAAAATCGTAGACATCCGCGACTACTTAACAAAATTAAAACGAGAGTACATTGCGCAATATGTCTCTGTCTTAACTGAAAGTCCATTTCATGGTCTCTAAGAAGATACTTTTTTGTAATAAAAATAAGTATACCTACCGGCAATCCATCGCCTGGGAATAAACTTATTCGAGCTTGGAGTAATGGCAATACACCGAAATGTTATCTGGTAAAAAATGTATTATGGTTATGCAATATTAAAAAACAAGCATTTAAGATTGTGTTTTGTTTTATGATCTACTAGCTTCTTCCCAAAGCTTCGCCCATATGCTACCCGGATAAAAGTAGCTTCTATGTTATTCTTGGTTTTCTATTTACTACTAAAGTGGTAAACTAGCATACGGCCCACCTGTTGGTAAGTGAATACCGTATCCTATGGACGCTTGCGACATCAGAGGTATAACTCGCGCATTGCCAACCCTGAGACATAACAGGAGAAAAGTTTCCTATGCCTGTATTCACCCTTCAAACCAGAACACAGCAATGCGAGCGTTACTGCTCAGAAAAAAAAGAAACATAATTATAAAATTCTACACATAGAAAGAAACATCCAAACTTTGACATTAGATATTAGTAAGATTATAAAAAAGTATAAACGTGTATAAATATGTTTTAAATAAAACATGTCAATTTGTAATCGTCTCAAAGATATCTTTATGAGTTTTAAAGTCCGCCTTGTCTATATCAAGGGTCTGGAACACAAAAACATTAATATAATTAATGTTTTTGTATTCACAAAAACATCTAAACATTCTGTTTATTTGATTCTTCGATGTTATTTTTTAAATGATCTAATAATTGTTGTGAGTTCAACTTGCGTGATACAGGGTTAGCATTTTTGAGTTATGATCTAACTCGATGAATGTGCAGTGCTTTCACATAACGATCATATTTTCTATTTTACCTGAAAGCAATTTAGTGGCAGTAGTTTATTTACTAAGAGGTTTTACAGCCGCGTAATACCATAAGAACTAAGTAATGCTGCGCCCTACAAGTCCCATAAACAAAAAAGATGGTGCCCCGTATCACCCAATAGATTTTTGTGGCACTCTATCTCAAATGAGAATAAGGTACAATGTAAAATGTATTTCAAACTAGAGTTATATAACACTACATAGCAAGTTATAAGGGCCTGTATAACATATTAAAAACCATTTTGAATAGTCTACGTAGAGTTGTAGACCCGTAGGTCTACGTGAGGTCTACAAAGGCTTTACGAAGGATGTATATAGATTGGATCTATGAAAGAACTGTGATGTCCTACGAAAGGTTTATAAAGGATCCACAAAAAATCTATTATGAGTTAGCTCCTCTTTCTTGCTACCACTATGTTACTCTCATTTATAATCTCGAAGGAGCAAGTCAGCATATTGTTTTCAATATGGCCGTTTGATAGTAAATGTCGCTTGCATGTGGCAACGTGATCGACTTCCACTTAATTTTACGGTGGGTTTTATTGCTGTGGCGTAAAACGGAGCAAAATCCTGTAAAATAGGATGCCTGTGTTAGGGTCAATGTATGATTTACATGGCCGGTTGTAAAACATGGATGTACGAGGGTACTAGGAAACTGTATTATGTTGGGGTCTTGTTTAAAACTTTAACAATGTATACGTTAACAAGTAGGCACAAAAGTGTTATGTCAATGATTAATTTTAATTCAACTAAAATCAAACGCGTGACAAGAGACCTGGCTCTTATCTGGGTCAACGCATTAGCATTGCCATTCAGCGTGGCAATGCGGCCAGTATTTTGGGAACGCTTCCGCCTGGTAGTGATCTGGATCAGTTGAGCTATCTATAGATCGTTTGGAACGGTCTTTAGATAGCTAGCTGTTGCATCTGTATTTTTGTATATACCTACTTGTACATAGTTGTATGACTAAAATCAATTGATTTTTAAATTAATTTCAGCAAAATAATCAGCCGCATAAAACCGAATATTAATGGTAATTCACGTCACAAAACAGACTTATCAGATAACGATAAGGATGGTCCAGTCTCTAGCCGTATTCAAAACTCGTGTGAAACTCTTTTATCTGACAGAAACATCATAGTATCACACTTGCTCTTTTACCGATATCTCATAATGTGTATGTTAATGTTATAGTTAATATTTTATGTACACCCCGACACTCTCACAAACAATGCTCTCCACCCAAAGGTTGTGTGGAAGAGATCGCTTGTAAGCGATATGACGGATCATTGTACCTTCTTAAGAATAACATTTTGTTTATTTTTTTATTTGCTTAAGGAGTACAATAAAGAATTTTCATTCGTTCATTAATTATTAATCTATTCAGCCGTTGTTGCGAAGATAATTACATTAGAAGTAACATACATTCTTTATTTCGCTTGTTTCTCAATTTAAATTGAATGAAAATACATTTATAAATTAAATATAAGCAAAAATGTTAAAGTACAGTAAAGAAAAAAAAAAGAATTAAAACTCAACACATTTAATTGCACAAAGTATAAAAAACAAATTTCGTGTTGAGTAAGAACATCATATTGTCAGTAAATTGGGGTATAGTCAACATAAACTTACATGCTTGGTAGAAAATTTAAAAGTTTCGTTGTTCATTCTTTCGCATGCATCGTTCCTTTGATCGTGCAATCGGGTGACCGTTCATTCGTGCCGCAGACATGGTTAAGTGCCCCCTTACAGCCAGCCGTGCGATGTTAGCGAAACACTTTTAGAAATTATGCCCCGTGGTCAAACACTGAAGGGCCGAATGAGGTTTTGTTATTTTTACGAAGGAAAATATTCAGGCTCTGCCAATATGTACAGTACTCTCTCACTTTGTGTAACTTGTTACCTAACACGGGGAGAATAGCGTGAATAAAATGTTTTTTTTTACTTGTACTGTTTTTGCCTGTGACCATGTTTGCCGTAAGAGGATGTTTGTTAATATGCATAATCGATTGAAATGCGATTTTTAATCGATTTGTATGAAGGTTTGTTAATTAAGGTGAAAAGTGTATAGAGATTTTTGGGACACTGTCCAAATTAACGTTTTGTATGGCTTCAAGGCTTCAAGGCCGTTCGTAGATAGGGTTTGCCTCCTCAAATCACTGTATTTTCATACGTACATTAATGTAATTTTGAGTAATAAACTGATATTTCATAAACAAGCATGTTCGAGAGACATAACTTAACTTACGCTTGAAGTTGGGGTGGGAAACAGGATGAAGCACACAGAGAGATATAACGACATGATGAAATTGTACAATTTCGTTTTGTCCAGCACTATTCAAACATTTAGCTTTGACCTAAGCGCTTACATATTTGGAGAGAAATTAATAATAAAAATGAATATTATGGAATATTAGAAAAAACATTAATAAATAATATTAGTTTCTTATTTCCATCATTGATAACAGCGCCCCCTAGTAACTTGTGGCATTAACACCTATCTAAGAACTCACCATACTGGAACACATACAAATAGATTACAAAACCGCATTACAATCCGACAAGCTGTTTCGATGATAAATGGTAACAGACACACAAATCAACAAACAACCTTTTATGGTAAAAGAATATACGGTCTTGAAGCCGCAGGTAAAGACAGAATAAAAACCTGACCTTATTATTTTTCAAAAAATGTTTTCATGCCAAAAGCCAACGGTTTTTAAAGCTGCTAATATTATTCTAATACTAATTCTAATCTACTATATTAATTCTATCTAACGGATATAGATCCGTTAGATTCTAAAAGCTTGTAAGTAGACGTGAGATGAATAACTTTATTGACTTTCTGGGGCTAAAATCACCCTGATGAAGACTATGGAAATGAGTTGAAACTTTCACCAATAGTACGGTACTTGAAAAATTCCGTTTTACAATAAGAATGATAAAATTCACGATAGTTTTTGGAATGCAATTTCTGAGGCAAATAGACAGAGACTATATGAAATTTCTAAATGTAAAAGTCCGAGAGAGAGCGTTTTTAATTATAGCTTGGAAGAAATATTTGCAGAAAATGCAAACATTTGTCCGGCAGCGGGAATTGAACCCGCACTTCTTGCGTTATAGCCCGCTCCTCGTCTGCCGAGCCACCGAGGTCATAAGTAACATATTAGAATGTTTGCATAAAAGAAAGTATGAATAATATACGCCTAACTAGCAACATGACTTTGACAAAGATAATATCACTAGCATCTGGCCACGGCTTTACCCACGTGTTCTCACAGTAAAAAGTAGCCTCGTCCAAATCGGTACAGCCGTTACGAAGATTATTATTATAAAATAATATCCAAACACTTACACTTATAAAATATAAGCCTCTGTCCACGGTACTCAGATAAAAAGAAGCCTATGTATTCGACAATACCTGATCAAAATGTTTTATCTGAATCGGCTCAGCCCTTACTAAAATTATTAGCAACAAGCATCCAAACTTTCACATTTATAACACTAGTAGGAAATATGATAGGATTAGGATGTCTACGATTTCAAGAGTATACTAAATTACATCAATATTCTAATTTGTTTTCTAGAAATTCTGATGAAATGCTGAATACAGGCTGAAGTCTAGACATACACGTGCTCAAAACGATAAAACCACCATAAGAAAACCGACATGCCCTAGAATAAAATATTCTACGCGCTTAGTATGTATCTGGCAATGTTCATCATTTGGATTAGTTGTAAGCACGTTTGTTTTTGGACATAGCTTCAAGTGTTGATAGTTGTTTTGACGGATTTCCAGTAATAACTACAGGAGATCCTTGTTCATTCACTTTAAATCTTTATATCTTTCAATAGGGCAAAAACACCGTCCTATTCTCCATCTTCAGGTATGGTTATTTGGAAGAAATTGATATGAACGGTTAGACAGCTCATTGCGAATTTCATTTGTTTTTTGTATTTTTTGGTATATTGTTCTGTAAAATGGTGCTATCCACAATAAACAGTATATCTATCAATAGCATATATTGATACGTCTTAGGCAGTTTTATTAGTACTATTTAATGCCAACCAAACCTAATGATTTTTGTATTGTTCACTCAAAAATAATAAAATCAAACTTATTAAATATCAATCAATGCTAATTGATTTATATTTTTACTCTCTCAAAATCTTTATCGGTTTTTACCTTCAAAGTTATGGAATAATTTAATATAAAGAGGCCAAGTTTATCGTCCGTAAAAGCAACCTTGTACTTATTCTTTTGGGCTATTACTGTTGGGGAAATGAAGGTAAAGATTTTGTAAAACTGATATACGTTTGTTTTTTGTTAATGTAAAATAACAATTGTATAGCCTTGCAGTTAATAATGCTTTGTGCAACAGGAACTAAAAAAAACATAAACTTTTAACTCTTTTGATTCTAGTCTATATACCCCATCACTTTGATAAAAATTTTGCCTACTTAAATTTTGATCAATCATATTTCGGACGGAAAATCTCCTTGTACACGACCATTCTCGAACCAAAGACTTTTGGATTAAAAGTCGGGTTAAACGATTCTTAATATTTTCGCCAAGGTGAACACCCTTATGAAAAAAAAAATATTGATTACCTACTCATTTTATGTAATGATCAATCTAAGCACTCGTAAGGTGAGGCGCCTCAGGCTTACTTGATTGATTGTTAGAACGCTCGGATGCCTATCCATCCATTTTTACAAGGACTCCCGCGGGGCTGGATAACATTTGTATCCAATAGAATTTAAGGCGGATTTTTAAAAGATACCTTAAAGATAAAACGATAGGATAAAAACGTGTCACCCTGTACTTTAACTCTTTTGAGGGTCTCGAAGCCAAATCATGAAAACGCGTTATAGTTTTTATCACTGTTTTTCAGTGGCGTGTTTAAGGGTACACCCAGATCTTTTTATCAGTAAAGAGCGTATCGAGATATGCTATATGATATCATATCTACTAAATTATGTTATGCTTTAGTTTTTTGATCTTGAACTTTTTTTAAACCACCAAGAAAAGTGATAAAATATAGTAAACAGTATTTTTTTTATAAAAAATGTGGTATGATTTGTGCCTTGATCACACCGCGTGGAGTTGGTATCACTGAAAAATTATGTTAAACTCACTTTGACCTTTGATTTTAACCAGTCTTTATTTATAATCCTTTTATTAAAATAGATGATATAATCCTTCGGATTGCCGAACTTACCATAATGTCCTAAGAAATATGAAATACAGCAGGAACTGTTGACGAAATACGATAGAGATTATTATAAGACAACTTCAAGGCTCTATCTTAGCGTGTATCATCTTGGGGAGTTTATGTAATAAACTTTGTATTTTTTTTACTAGCGACACCAGAAGCCCTTATTTGTATTTTATGTGAGAGGTTGTTTGTTCGTCTGTTACCATTTATTTCAAAAACAATCAAAAAAACAAAAACAAGCACGCTCACGACTGTCTTCCCCATACTACATACTCAGTGACAAGATCTTTGAGGATACCAAGTAGGGGGTAGTCAGAGGCACGTCAAAACATTACATTTGGTACATGCCCGCGTTTTGCAAGTAGTAAGCATTCCACGTGACAGGTTGCAAGCCCATCGCCGCTTATTGGAACACTAACTTTTTGGCACATGCCTTCGAATGTTTGGTTCTAGGGCATGCCGGTTTCCTCAAGATGTTTTCCTTCACCGTTTTGAGCACGTGTTAATGCGCACATAAATTTTTCGAGTGGAAAAATCCATTGGTGCACGACCGGCTTTGAACCCACGACCTTCGGATCAGAAGTCGAGGTATCGCCCACTACCCAACGCTCAACTTTTAAGACTTCAAGGATGGTTCTTAGTTAGATCAATTTTATTTTCCCAAGATACTAGGGGGCACTTAAAAAAATAGAATAGAATAGAAAAAAATGCAAAATGTATGAATTGGCAAACGAGCATACGGCCCTATCTATAAGTAAGCAGTTACCATAATCTATGGACGTTACTTAGTTTAAACTTGGAAGTAAGTATATAGATATTTTGTCACAGGTGGCATTACTGTATCAAGAGTATGTAAATATTTCAACTTTGCCTTTACCGCCTTTAAGGATTTAAAACAAATGAATGGAATCAAACGTTTACCGAACCCTTCTTGATACAGAATTGTTTACAGTTGCAAAGCCCTAACGCTTTATTGAAAGCGATCCTGGAGTTTCACATTGATATAGTCGATTCTACCGAAATCCTGCTCAAGAACGTGGAAGTTATTTATTATAATATTTATTGAGGTGAATCCGAATTGTGTTTATGGTTAAATGGGTATTGTATTTCCGAGGAATTATAAAATGAGCGACTATTTTAAAAGAAACAATTTAACAATTTTGTTTGTAGGAACAGGAGGCCTTCAATTCATATTATAAAAGTGACTGTTTCGAATAAAACAATAACCAACTTAATTAAATTATTCGTTACAAAAATTTCACGGAATTCCATAATAATTATAAGTTGTTCGAACTGACCATAAGTTCGGTTCAGCCTATTTATTTATTAAGGACACCCAACAGAGAAATCACAATGCATGTCAAATAATCTTGTATTAAATAAATAAATAATAATTCCGCACATTAATACATTTTTCACACAGCATCATCTAGCCCCAAACTAAGCAGAGCTTGTATTATTACTACATGACTGACACATATATACATACTATACATAGAAAACACCCAGACCCGAGACAAACATTAGCTAATCGTACAAACATTTGTCCCGCAGTGGGAATCGAACCCGCAACCTTCTGCGTCTCAGTCAGACCTTCAAATAAGGAGTCATAAATAAGGAGGCCAACCAGTAATCCTCTCATTGATGTGTTACGGTTTGAAAGATATGGTTGCCGTTGAAATTACAAGTACATGAGATCACCTTGATAACTCAGGCAAGCGTCCATAGGCTGCGGTAACCATTTACCAACAGGTAGTATATAAGGAAAACAAAGGTAGTAAAAATTGTTTAAGCATCTAGGGCATATAGAAAGGATGGATGAAATAAGATTAACAAAACAAGTATACAAGGCGAGCGTGAATGGGATAGTTGGAAGAGGAAGGCCTCGGCGAACGTACTCTGACCAAAATGGAGACATTCTAGAGAATGGCCAGGTCAGAAGTACACTCAATCGCCGAGCTTGTATGAAGAATTTGATGAGGATGATCTAAGGGAAAGTAGTATGCCAGGATCGTAGCAAGTGGAAATCCTTGGTATCTGCCTAGCCCTTCGGGAAACAGGCGTGACTATATGTATGTATGTATGTATCTAGATGCTTAACGTTGAATTATCTCCAGTATGATTTCTATCAGAACGCTATTAACTTGTGAATTGTTATACATATGAATAAAAGTAACTCAGTAAATAAGAACGATCTTATCACATTACAAATAAACTAGGGTACTACATCAAACTTATATTCTCAGCTTTCTAGCTCGTCTGTAACACGTGTAGCTACTTAAAGAGCTTGGGAATCATCGATCAAAGTCTTCTCCATGCCCCTATGCTGATCAGGGACCGCCATTTTCTCCTGAGCTTGTAATATTTAATCCCAGCTTATGTAGGATTGCGTGATAATAGGCGGAGAATGATTGAGCGTTACTCAAAAAGCTATTTTCCTCTTGGATTTGAACTGGCGTTGTCATTTCTCTCGAGGTTATTGTGCGTGTTAAGTATGGGGGTGTTCTCGTAAAGTCTAAAGTTAAAGCGTCCCTTTCACTAGTTTAATGACACAGAGGCACTTGACTGCGTTACGTTTTCTACGGACTAAAAAGTTTACCACACCAAAATCGTGGAATAAAAGCTCTATTTTTAAAGTAGCTAGGCTAATATTCTAAAATAGCTAATGATACTACTAATATTATAAATGCGAAAGTTTTTGAGGATTGATTTTTGTTACTCTTTCACGCAAAAACTACTGAACTACTGGTAATATTAATTTTGTTAGCTAGACTACGCTAATACAAATAATTCATTATGTTATTTTATGTAGGTACGATAAGCGTCAAATGATCCGAAAAAATTGTGATGAAAAATTCTTAAAATCTTCTTTTAAGAATTTTTAATCTCAATTTTTGTAAAACGTCCTAAAAAAACGGACAAGTGCGAGTCAGACTCGCGCATCAAGGTTTCCGTACAAGCTTGTGAAGCACCAAACATTGCTCTAACAAAAAGATAAGTCGTACTGAAATACAAACTTAACTTTCTAGTTGAAAAAAATTTCACCCATACATACGTCACGGCCAATTATTCAACTTCAAGTGTTAGTTCGTAATCACAAAAACATATTTTTCATATGATATAAAACAAATACAATAACTATTTTCGTACTTTTTCCTTTATTTGTAACGTGAGACCTTGCTTCTTGCCAAATTTCATGATTCTAGGTCAGCGGGAAGTACCCTATAAGTTTTGATTTATTTACCAGTATCAAAATATGCCGTATTTTTTATTGCGTTGACTTAGAATTTTGAACTTTTAGTGCTCCAAGGGACTTACGTATTTGATATTAATTTCAACTTGATAACTCCCACGCGTCTCTGAGAATAAGGGTCTTGACAGATTGACAGACAGACAAACAGACGATTGGTTTAGTTAGTTAGTTTGTTTAGTTAAAACAAAAAAAATACTATTGGTAGATAACGTTTGTGGCATCAATATATAATAGAGACTGCGAGAAAGACATATAATCCAAGTCAAACAGAATGAGATGTTGACCTTTCTATTACAAATAATAGAAAGGTCAACATAATGTCATTGGTACATTTGGATCAGTTCAACTTCAGTACATAACACAGGTGATTAAATGACGAATGGTCCAGTGGGCGCAAGCCCGCCTGGGACGTAGTAGATTGCGGGTTCGATTCACGTTCCGGGACAAATATTTTTATGATCAGCAAATATTTGTTTTCTTTGTATCATACAAAACAATATTTAGAAAAATAATTTAAATATTTTCAAAATATAAGTAGTTAATCAGTTTGAGCTAGATGATGCTGTGTGAAACTGTCAAGCATAATTATTATAATGGTCGTCCATTTGAAGTACCTACGTACCAGTTTTATTGGTAGAGATCGTCCAATCAATCAATCAATCAAATCATTTATTTGCAGAATACATTATTACAGGTACATGTCAGATCTTATAACTAGAGTGATGTCAAATGTATTCAACCCGCAAGCAGGTATGCAAATATTAAATAATAGTATAAAAGAAGCTAATATAATCAGTCATTAAAAAATAATCAATATAATGTCATACAATCAAAAATAAATAAGTAGTTCACAATCATAGACAACATAATAACTTATTCTACTTAAAATTAATATACTCATTTACACTATAGAAACTTTTTTCTAGGAGCCAATTATTTAGCTTTTGTTTAAATAAATTACCATTGAGGTTTTTAATAGGTTCTGGTAATTTATTATATATAATTATGCACATATAAAAAACATTTTTCTTAAAGATCTGTTTGTGGCACAGTGGATTGTACAGCAGATTATTGAATTTTGCTCTTTTTTGTCTAGTGTTAATATCCTTACGTTTGGTAAAATATTGAGGGTAAGATTTTACAAAAATGCATATGTCTCTAATACAAGGTAGAGGCATAATATTACTGATCTTAAACAGAGGCTTGCAAGAGTCACGATACCAAGCCTTGTTAATAACTCTGATGCATCTCTTCTGTACTCTAAAGACTCTTTCAGCATCAACAGAGTTTCCCCAGAGCAACAACCCATAGCTCAGGATCGAAGACACATGTCCATGGTAAGCTGCTAGAGCTGCGTCAAATGAAATCGTCTGGCGGATTTTCTTTAGAGCAAAGATAAAGCGACTTATTTTTTTGCAAACATCACCAATATGAACTTTCCAGTTTAGATGTCTATCTAATGTGATACCTAAGAATTTAAATGTCATTACTTCGTCTAATTTATCATTATTATAAGAAATGTCAAGTCCAGAGCTTTACCATGAACTCCATAATGATCTAATTTGTTTAACAGTTTGTCATGATCAACAAAGTCAAATGCCTTGGTTAAGTCCATAAATAGAGTCAAAATGGGGCCTCTACCACTGTTTAAGTTTTCCGTAATAAACCTCACTAAGTTAAAGCAAGCAAGGGATGTAGAACTTCCTTTACGAAAACCATATTGGTCACTATGAAGACTCTTATGCTTGTCCAAGAAACTATTTAGTCTATTCAACATGGCTTTTTCCAGTATTTTTGACAGGATTGGGACTAATGTTATAGGTCTATAATTGTTTGGATCTGACCTTTCACCCTTCTTAAAAAGGGGCTTAACTATAGACTTTTTTAACTGATTTGGAAACACACCTTCCAGAAAAGACAAATTAATAATGTGCGAAAGTGGGGAACAGATCCACTTTGCACAGGCCTTCAGACTACTGGTTGTGATGTCATCACATCCACTGGTTTTACTATTATTGAGGGATATAATTATTTTAAAAACTTCTTCCGGGTCAGATGGAAGTAAAAAGATTGAATTTAATTGTTTGTTATTGTTAGAAACTGTATCACTCATATTAGATGATGAATTGTTTGCAGGTAAATTTATAAAATTATCATTAAATATATTGCATATGTCAGATGGATTGTAGTATGTCTTATTATTGAAATTAATTGAATCAATGTCATTTTTATATAAATTATTAGTCAAGGATGAAGAAATGGCGTTCCAAGTAGCTCTACACTTGTTTTTACTATTTTGAATTCGTCTAAGGTTACTATATCTCTGTGATTTATTAATGCATTTTTTAAGAATATGTTTATAAATTTTGTATTTCGATTTGTTTCTCTGCTTATCATTCTTATTGTAAATGTATTTCATATAGTGTATACGCTTAGTTTTTAATGATTTTTTAATACCCGTTGTAATCCAATTTCCCTTCCTTGGATTATTTGATACTTTTACTTTAATTCTGGGAAAACATAAATTATAATTATTATATATATATCCATTTTGTCCATGTTCTGTAAAAGGATTGCAAAATGGTAAAAGGCGAAGGAATCGTATTTTTTCTGGGCGCGCAACAATAACCGGTCGGGCTGAGGGTAACATTTCTTCTACAGCTGTAGATATCCACCAATGCCAAATATTGTTTTAACTATTTTTGCCGAGGAAAATTCCGAATTTTATACTGTATCTATCATTTTACATGGTAATTTTAAAATTACTGTGATAAAAAAATACCTTTATTTTACACCTACCAACTTTATCACTTCTCTATCTCTCCTCAAAGGTTTGCTGGAAGAAAACTCTTTTTAGGGTTAAGCTCGCCTTTGTACATGTCTCACTAAATATTTTGTTTTATATTTCTGTTTTACTGCGTACAATAAAGAATTATAAGCATTAAAAAGAAATTCATTCTAGAATATTGTTTTGAATAGTAACACTTTTAAATGAAGTCGTTTCTGTTAAATAATTGTTGTACAAACAATTATTTTTGTATGCAAAAGTACGCGCGCTCGCATTTTCATTACGTTTGTAGTACGTATAAAAACGTTTATTCGCAAAACGGCTCAGACTAATACAAAAAATTTAATGCCGGCCAAAAGGAAGCTAGAATGAGGAGACGGCGTCGTTCTAGTGACGTTCCTTTCACAGATAATATCCGTTCACAGATAATATTTACAATAATACAGTGCGAGCGCGCGGGCATACTCCCTACACGTTTAATTTTTTCTTCCCTTTTTTTCACTACAGCGACGCAAAATAATGAACGATATATTACTGTTGCACTAGCTTAGATAGTTATTAACATAAATGCTATATAAGTAGAATAAATAAAAAAAACACGATAACGACTGTATTGATCTTTGAGAATACTAAAGTAGGGGATAGTCAGAGGCACATCCTATTATTAGATTTGGCACATGACCAATGAAGTTCTAGGGGACGCCGTTTTTCTCGCGATGTTTTCCTTCACTGTTTTGACCACGTGTTAATGCGCACACACCAATTGTGTCAATTTCTCGTAGAAAGTGATTCAAATGTACATCACATGTCATATGAATGTTTTGTCAAACACGAGTTTTAATTGTACAAACAATATACTTGAAAGTCATATTTCATAACGTATTCAAAATTCAAAGTTACATACTAAAAAAAATATACAAATCTGTACACTAAGACAGGCAGAAGGTCAGGTCTGTTTCCGATATCGTAAAATAAATCATAGATTATCTCAAATAATAATGTCCGTTTCTATTTACATAGGCTGCTTTCAGATAGAAAGCTGGTGCAAGTATTACTTATAAGCTTTAACTTTTGGTATGTGAATAAAGTATTGAAATAAAAAAAGTTTAAATATTTATTTTGAGACCACACCACCTCTGAAAAAAACTGAAAAAAAAAACAGGAAAATAAAATGAAAATAGAAATAACCCCAATGAAAAGCCTTAACCATAGTCAAAATCAACGTCAATAGATCAATATTCATTGAAATCACAAGGATCATAAAGCTTAACAATTTAACGAGACGTATCCGTCGGGTCAATAAAATAGACCTACTGCCATGGTGTAAGAGTTTAGCGGCAACCTGCTAACCTGTTTCTTACGTAAAGGTACGTAGATAACAGACGAGCCCTTAAATTTGAGGATATGCTAATTCTGTACAATATATTAATAGATAACGCTCATATTATTAATAACTAGACGCAACATCGGTCGTCTCGGATACATTGATCATCTGGTTTTAATGCGAATGATAAAATACCATCAATATAAGCATAATGTTTTGAAATATGATATTGTTTTTTTAGTTTAAAATTAGAAAGATGTTTAATGATTTAATAAGATTTATGATACTTTACACTACTTTAGATTACTTTTAGGTGGTTAAGGTTATAAAAAGCGCGTCAATTTTTGTTTGCGAGATAATGTAAGGGTAGATTAGAAATAATTAAAACAACATCGACAAATTGTTTGAGATATTTCAAGATTGTAAACTTGAATGGCCTTTGTATGAATATTTCAAAATGGTTTGTTTGCTTTTTACAAACCACAAACCTAACTCCAGCCTATGTAACCAAACTCTAATAACAGTTCAGAATCCATCAATAGTATTTTTTTGTATCTGCATAGTTGAAAATTTTTATAAAATACTGCTCCTTAACAAATAATATTGTAAATAATTTCCGTAACGGATGACCCGATTTGGATGAAACTTGGAACATGTGACAATAAATAACACAAAGATTACTTTTTAATCGGATACCACACAGGCAAAACCAAAAGCAGAGGTTAGTCTGTTAGCAAAAAGTTACATGCACAGAAAAACATGTAAGCTACATTTGAAAACGCAAAAGAAAAAAAATACAAATCCCGTTTTCACACATGGACAGTTTTTTCGTCAGACAATTTAGTTAAAATATTTCAAGCACATGTCGTCGCTGTGAAATAAGCTCGCGTCACAGCAAAAAGGATTTATGTCATGTCATACCTCAGTACATCATAAAAATATACGTTTATTGACAGCGGACGCAACTGGAATAAAACGTGGCTACGCAAAATAAACGGCACGCTGGGACCGTAAAGCATCGTCACTTAATAAAAGATCTCCCTGGGGAAGTGAAGCAAACGGCTCAATAAGATGAGACGGTATCATCATCGTGAAAAAACGTCGTAAAACGTAGGCGGAGCCCACATTAAATAAATTGCAGGAGAACGGCGCTCGCCGCGACATCTGCGGCGCCGGCTAATACTATACCCGAGGTTTGCTAGGGTTTGAATGGGGACCAACATGGCTTTGTGAAGACTCTTAACGTCATGCGAATTGTCTCGTCAGAAGAGATACATCGTTAGAAAGTAAATTAATGCCAAATTCCAAAAACACACGACTCGTGTATTTCACTTATCTATTTGCAGCGGCCCTTGGTACTTGGTGTATTTGCAGTTATTAACCTTTTTTGGAGTTTTAAAAAACCAATAAAAAAGGAGGAAATTCTAAAAGGCATTTCGAAAAAAAAAATGGCAAAAGACAAACACCATACACTAATTAAATAACGAAAATCCTTATCATTTTTTTTTTTAATTGGTCCTTGCTTGTTTACCGAGGGGCGAACTGATTTGGTTGCCATGAAACGTCTAAATGTTCCGTTATAAATATTCAAACATAATAGTTAACAGTAGGACTATTATCAGACAATACTCTATCAAGATTATAAAATTAGAAAAAAGCGGAAAGAAAGATTAGACAGGAAGAAGAAGTAAATTGCAAAATTGAGTCATAGTTTTCTGACCCAGCTTATGAGTAAGATAATTTGTCAACAAAAACAATCCTTATTATAATACATGCGTCACGCCTGATCTAATTATGAAAGTACAAAATGAATCTAAAAAGTTGATATCACTTCAGAGTTCGGTCAGCGGAATCACGACTCCCCATAGATATTAAATAGAGATTACGGCTGAAAAACACGCTACCGAAAACTGAGCACATCGTTTTCATGCCGACCGTCGCCCAAAATGAGTTTTATAACTTTTACAAGTTACGTCTACGATGATACGACTTTGTCGGCTTCACCGGGACGCCCAAAACGTAATTATGTATAATGGGACCGTTTATCGACGTCGTTACAATTAGTAACTTTGTATTCGTCAAGTGCGATTCACTGAAATGACGCTTATAGCCGCTCCTTTCGTTTTATTACTAGAGAAGGTTTATCAGAATTTCGTGATCTCGTTTCATTTTAATCGGATATTCTTAACGCTAAAATAACTATACTAACTATATGTTTCTGTTTGTTTTTGTTAATAAAAATTGGTATCATCTATGTTCTTTATATGTAGTAACTTAAAAACACGCGAGAAAATATCTCTAAATTCTGATACTTTGTTTATTTTATAAGATAAATGGCCAAAAGGGATACAGAAATGCCAGTTGATAAGACCTTATATCTCCAATTAAATCGACCCGTAATTTGCGTTTATTTTACTCATTAATTGAACGAAACCGCCTCGAGCAGCTGGCTCAATAAGTGAACAAGCTTTGTTGGAAAATAAACAGATTAAGTAATATTAGGTCCATGAAATAAGTAGGAAGACAAAATAAATACTCTGTTTGTTGCCCCGTAAGGCATTCATTAGTGTCAATCGGATGTTATTTATTTTCATCGCTGATGGTTGTGTAATGGAAAATAAATAGTATTATCTTATTTTGTTTTGCCAAAAGTCAATATTATTCACAAAACATCCCCATACATACATGAATCAAATATCTACTCCCGGATAAAACTACAAATAAATTAGCCGAAAATAATAACAATAAACCATGGTGGTAATAGGAAAAAAACATCTGATCCGAATGTAACAAAGAGAGAGAAAATAATTGAATTTTATTATGGACGCCCTTAACATTATTACATTGCGGGTTTCGGGTTGAGAAATGGCGAGTACGACGGAAAGAAAGCTGACATTGCTCCAAGAATTCTGCGGAAGGAGCGGAGGACACGATTGTCGAATACCAATGTCCACCTGCGACGGAATTCTTAAAGGAGATGCTACAAAAGGTTCCGGATTCACCCTCATGCATGCCCCGAATGCCAAAGCATTTTCACACGCACTGGTCATTTTTTTTTTGTCCCAGAAAGCCATTTCTTATTGATTTTATGCGATCTACGTTTCAGGAAGTCGATATGAGGTAGGGAGGATAACCATAGAACAATCTGCTTGTAAAACGATGATCGTGAATAAACAAAATGCCTGCCTATGGAATTGACTGACGTCGGAGTTCAAAAACGGTAAAACGTAACAATTAAAACTGAATTGCTCCATAAAATTAGCAACAGTTTACGAATAGTAAACAAGAGCTGACTGGTTTGATTACACAATAAACAAAGCGATTTTGCCTGCAGTAATTGTTCCGATGTTGCATTGCGTTTCATCCTTTTTTTTTTCAACATTCTGATGCAAATTTCAGTGGACCTTTTCGGGAATCAGCGTTGTTTTAGCTAGAGTCATGCCTTGTTCTTTTTTGAGCCTTTCTTTGTTATGGTAATTCTTTTGTCGGGCTAATGCAGTTTTAAATAATTTTAGTCCATTGCGCGGATACCGGACAATCCCTGAATTAAAAGTTTGTGTTATGTTAGTATTTTTAACACGCTTATATTAGCATCACTTGTTACTAACGACGAAACATTGTAATACAATCTTGGAAGTAAATTTTTTACCCACTTCTAATTATCGTATCGAAAGGAAACTTTGTATATTTATGTATTTCGTATCTTAGAGCTAATCAATACTATAATTTAGTATCTTAGAGCTAATCTGGAACTAAAGTGGAACTCTTCAGTGGGTACTAGTAAACCCCTCGAGTTTAGGCTTATATAAATAGATTTGACGAATAGATTGCACTTGATGTAGAGGGTCTGATGATGGAGTCAGGAGGTTAATAGTGGTCTACTCAGTAGCTACTAATAACCTCCTTGACTTTGGGCTCATCATCAGCCCACGTCAGTTAACTGCTGGACATAGGCCTCTCCCAATACGTGCCACTGAGCCCGGTGTTCGGCTCTTCTCATCCACTTTCTGCCAGCCACCTTTCTTAAGTCACCTAGCCGGTGGGGCCCCCACACTAAGTTTGGGCTCAAATGACTAAAGCGTGTTTTTTTTTAATCTATATATTACATGTACACAGACTTCAAGTATGCTAAATCATGGTATGCATCACACTCTGCGCGCATTCACTGTCGACAACTGCCGTCAACAGCTGAAGCCATGAATAGTGTTCACAACTGCTTGCAGATACATATTTTGAATCAATAAGTAAAGTATTGATACAAAATATGTCTCATTGAAAAGAAAATCAGATAAAAAGTCCATGCTATACGGCTTACAATTGAATTAGGCGTTCTGCTTATATAGAACAAACACGCATAAAGTCATGTACCGAACGAAAAAACATTACGAGAGGTCATGAGTTGGGTTCAGGCCGGTCGCCCTTTAACGCCCAAGGGACCGCGTGTCGTTTGTCTTGTCTTGTCTACTGAAACGAATAAGGCACTTTAATAATTCCTTACAGTTAACATATCCGATATTATATGGGTAAACAGACATAGTTATTTTTTATTTGATTTAAAAAATAATGTATTATTTTGTTAGCATACAATCTTATCTATATTGTGTAACAACTGTTTTAGCTTTACGTTTTCCGATGTTAAAAAAATCCAAACTTGCAGTTTGTCTTTTATTCGAACAATCTAAATATGGTATCACCAGTTATTTCTTGGTTACCCTGCGTTATGGCAGTGACAGATATCAAGGTGATTATGGTCAAGATAAATACCTACTGACCGACCGATAGAGCCAGTGTAATGAAAGGATTCAGAAAAGATTATGTAGTATTTACTCGGTAGAATGCGTACCGAGACTTGGTATACAATTAGAAATTTCAGTACAATACGATTACTTATGTAATTGGTAAAATTTTACCTGTTTTACTAAAATACTTTAGAGTTATGGATCTCAGAACCATAAATTTTGCACTCATATTCATGCACAAAATTGATATATAAAATAACAAAACACACATATTTCGATATGAATTTATGAGCTTTTTAAATAAGCGTTTAAATAGCCACTCGGAGCAGTCTCTATTTAAACGCTGAAAGCTTGAATCGAGATGGCCGTAAGCAGTTACTAATCGCCTCCTTGCACCTGGATTTTGGTACTTTATATTGTAAAACAATTTAATTATTTTATATTGTATAGGAACAGTCAGGTCCTATACCGATAGTATGGTACGTGACAATTCACGTACGGTAGTCGAGAGTCTTCATAAGGTTGTTTTTTTTTAGTTTTTTGTGTTTTTTACTATTTAAACTGTTTGTTACAGTAAAACCGAAGAGCAGTATGTGGGGTGGGGGTGCGCAGTGCGTGCACGGCTCGCTGCCGCGCGGCGCGCATTCGCAGCCCGCCCCCACACTAAGTGGCGCCATCTCTGCTCGACGACCTCCCAGGTAACATTTAATTCACTGATATTACTAATCGATGCCGATACTTTAAGTAGGTTCTGATTACAGCCGTATACCGTGAATTGCATTTGCAACCTGGGGGTTGTAAGTAACTAAATGGAAGTTTATGCCATACGTCACTAGGAGGTGCTGTATAGTTGAAAAAATAATACTCTACTAATACTATTATTTAGGTTACAAGTAAACCCTGTTCTACCGAATATATATAAAATTTTCGCACAATCTAAAAATGCATAGCCCATATGTAATTATAGCTCTTTATTGTTTGTATTTTTATACAGAAAATTATTATAAATTACTCGTAAAATGTATATACAAATTTATATAATTATTAGCCAGCTTATAAAGAGTGCTTTAGCTAGAATCATCTTGTAAAAATCGATTGCAACCGCTTATTTCAGAGGTAACAGACAGATTAACATATTCTAGTGGCAAACGCATTTATGGGCACCTATCGTGTTGGGTTAAAATGGTTGTATATTTAACTTGCGGCACGGCGTAGCGGTGAGATGTTATTTTGCGTAAATAAACAACTTTATACTTCTCAAATTGAGATTTATCGACGGAGCACATAAAAATCCAACCCAAAAACAGTGTTTATGACAAATTTATTCAACCCCATACTCAGTTTTAAATAAGTACGTACCTACTAACAAAGGTTTAGGGTTTAGGTAGGTACTCTTATCTTTAAAAGATTTGTGCTTTTACGACTATACTGTGCATATGAAATTGCTTTTGATTTAGGTAATAGGCGACATAAAATTCAATATGGTTTTATAGTTTTAAATCCCTGGAAAAATCTTATGTGGAGAATAAAACCCCGCAATCGCTGTAAAGCTAGTATGAGTGCCTACGTCGTCGTAGAGGAAATAAGTTTCCGCTTGCGCTCTGAGAAAATAAGGCTCGAAGATTGTACGAACGTCACGTTCCCGGAAGCTGTCTCTAGGATAGTAGCGTAGCTATTTTTGTTCTGTCCTTGTTGTTATATTTTACCACACATTTTACATATTAATTCACATCGCTGAAAAGTAAATATAAAAACCTTTATATAACAAGGAAAACTCACAAAAGTTATGTATTCTACAACCAATTATTTTAAAGGGATATGTAACTATGTATAAAAACAAAGATCTTAAACTATGATACTAGCTATCTGACTATGGAATTAAAGTTATCGTGATTTGGTATCATTTTAGAATATTATTATGACTATAATATTCTAAAATGATCGCGGACGGTGCTCATGAGGAAGGACCTCTAAACGGTCAACGAAACGTCAGCAGGAGAATAGTAAAGTAGGTAGTATAGTCGTAATAATATTCTAAAAAGTTATCTGACTAATGAGGAAGTATTGGTTGCTGACAATCTATGTAATGGCTGAAACGATTTAGTTTAAATCTGAAACCAGTATAGATTGTAACCTTTAACAAAGGTTTCTTTTTAACCGAGTAACACGCGGGCGACACCGTAGGCAGAGGCTATTGTAACATATTTTTAACAGTTTAAAGACGCGTTGGCCTAGTGACCTGTACTCCGACTCCCGATTCGATGGTCATAGTTTCGAACCAATGGAGTTCAAAACAGTGAGGATAAATCATGAGGAAACCATGTATAGTGAGTTCTAGAAGCGTTCCAATTAAGCGACATTGGGCTTGCATCCTGCTACATTATAAAAAAATAAGACATCGTTTACGAAGATCTATTATAGGCATATTTAGCATAATCGTTGTTATTTTTTTTAATCTTTTTAATCGCTGTTGATCTTCTAGTAAATAAATATATTATGCAAAACGTGGGTATGTGCCATGTTTGGACGTACGGAATTCTCACAGATCTGCATACACAGTATGCTACATATGTATCTAAATATGTATATCACGGGAATACAGTTCGTGTTAAGATTAAAAAAATATATACTTATGTTTTTATTTTTTTGTAAAATTGTTATTTAGTGTACGTAATTAGTTCTTTAACTTTGTTGTCTAATTTGATTATTGTATTAATTTCCAGACCGATTCCTCCGTCACCAGCTCTGGTCGCCCAAATCGACTCGTCGGTTGCCTGTCTCTGGATCCTGTCGCCTCTCTCGGCTGGAACAGCGGTAGCCGCGGTTCTGATTGCAGTATCCACGAACAACTGGTTGCACACAGAAGAGAACATGATGGTCCCTTCGTACAATGGCACGGGGAAGTATGGGGTGGTGGCAAGGCAGACTGTATCGGGACTCTGGAGGATATGTCATACAGACCGTGAGTTTAATACATTATAAGACAATGGACAAAGGAAAATAATGATACAAAAAAACGACCTATAAATAATATTACAAGTGGCGCCGTGTTGTCCTAGTGGGTGATACCCCGACTTCTGATCCGGAGGTCGTGGGCTCGAACCCGGTCGTGCACCTAAGGAATTTTCCACTAGAAAACTGTATGTGTGCATTAACATGTGCTCAAAACGGTGAAGGAAAACATCGTGAGGAAACCGGCATGCCATAGAACCAAAAAATTAACAGTTAGTGTTCCAATAAGCGGCCAATAGGCTTGCAACCTGTCACGTGGAATGCTAACTACTTGCAAAACGCGGGCATGTACCAAATGTAATATTTGGACGTGCCTCTGACTACCCCCTACTTGTTATCCTCAAAGATCTACTAACTGAGTATGTATATGAGTATATCCACCATGGGGAAGACAGTCGTGAGCGTGTTTGTTTTGTTTTTTTACAAGTGGCGCCACTTTCGTTAATAGATAACAGGCAAACGTAATCTCACCTGCGTAGTGCACAAATTTTAGGTCCAATGAGGGGTGCGGAATGAGTATATAATAATTATAAGATTATTCAAAGTCAAACACGATAAGTTTTTATTCGCAGAAATTATAAGGATCATATAGAAATGTCAGCTTAAAAACTAAATAAGTTTAAAATGTTTAAAGTGAATTAACGCACTGGCAATAAATATTATATATAACAATATGAACACCTATTGCCAGTATAACTGGTAGTACACAATGGGGACGAAACTTCCGCACGTGTCGCCATGGTACAATACATCGCAGATTCCGGAGCCGAGCCGTAGAGATGCATTGTACTGACGACTCACCCGGCCCACTTCCATTTTATTATGGAGTGATACGTTGAATATGTTTGAAAAGACGCTTTGACGCGGCGATATGGACCATTGATTTTGAATTTCATTAAAATAAACTATAGGTATTTTATTTAGAGGCTTTTGTACACTACACAAAAGTCACATTATAATCAAAAATATGTATTTTGGACCGTGTTTGCTTAGTGGGTGACCCTGACTTTAGATCCGGGGTCGTGGGTTCGAACCCGGTCGTGCACCATACATTTTTCCACTCGAAAAATTGATGTGCGCATTAACACGTGCTCAAAACGGCGAAGGAAAACATCGTGAGGAAACCGACATGTCCTAGAACCAAAAATTCGAAGACATGTGCCAACAGTTAATGTTCCAATAAGCGGCGATGGGCTTGCAACCTGTCACGTGGAATGCTTACTACTCGCAAAACGCGGGCATGTACCAAATGTAAAGTTTGGACGTGCCTCTGACTACCACCTACTTGGTATCCTCAAAGATCTACTCACTGAGTATGTATCTTAGGATGCTCACCATGGGGAAGATATTCGTGAGCGTGTTAGTTTGTTTGTTTTGTTTTTAAATTTATGTGCGCATAAACAAGTGCTCAGACAAAAAAGCAAAACTTCGAAGGCATGTGACATCAGTTAATGTTCCAATAGGCGGCGATGGGCTTGCATCTGGCACGTGAAATACTAACTACTTGCAAAACGCGGATATGTGCCAAATGTGATACTTGAACGTACCTCAGAATACCGCCATACTTGGTATTTTTATAGATCTACGCACTGAGTATCAATCTAAGGATATCCGTCATGGGAAATACTCGTGCACAGAAGAATCAATTTACTGTTTCGTGGACTCGTGCATGTATCCTACTACTCGTACTATTATAAATGTGAAAGTTTGTAAGGATAAATCTCTGTTGCTCTTTCACTCAAAAACTACTGAATGGATTTTGATGAGACTTTACAGTAATATAGCTTATACATCAGAATAACACATAGGCTTTTTTATCCAAGAACCATGCGAGCGAAGCCGTGGACTGAAGCTAGTATTGCACATGTCCGTTTATTGGTTTTGTATGGGAATTGTACAATCGGATAGAATTAGCACCGATCTTCGTGATCTCGTACTTACCAACCAGGTAAGTACCTAAGTAGGTACTTACCTGGTTGGTAAGTACGCTATTGCACCATTATTCATTGTTCTGTTATCGATTCCGGTATACCCCTTTTGATTTGAACAATACAAGCAAGGTAAAGATTCAAGCAGTAAAGCCTGAGCTTTTCCTTTAAATATGGAACAATTTTATAGAACAAGTCATATACTTTGTAACTACAAAAATGATCGTGGTTTATTTTCTATCTAGTTTCTGCTCAGTTCAGCCGGAGGTAATACTTTGCATTGACCTTCAAAACATCTAAACTATTGCATGTATATTACTTATTTTCTAATAAATTCATTTTTGCTATACATTCATTCCTGTATTTAAAAACCTGCGTCTAGCATAACACCACTTCAATAATTAATTGTGGCCTTTGTTTAAAGGTGATTTAGCGTTGGGCGAAACATAGCTTAACTTATCTGATCTATTAAGAAAGTACCACAAGTAATATACATAAAATAATCAATACTTAGTTCAAAGTTTTATTAACCAAAGTTCTCCAATTCCAAATACATTGTAGGAAGTCGGCGTGTCTTCTAAACGACGCAGCTCTCATATAACCTAACGGTGTTATTTTGCATTTTTCAGCTGGAGGCTCAGTATTCAGGTGTTTGGACATCCCTTACTTTCCACTATCGCAGTACGCGCCAGATCCGAGTGACTCTACGAATGCGATACCATGTAAGTTTAAAAAAAAAAATATCCTGGTATTACTTTGGTGTCCGCCAAACGGAGCTTATCTGTCCGAGACAGATAAGCTCCGTTTATCTGTCTGGCGCAGACAATCCATGTAAGTTTAAAAAAAAAAATATCCTGGTATTACTTTGGTGTCCGCCAAACGGAGCTTATCTGTCCGAGACAGATAAGCTCCGTTTATCTGTCTGGCGCAGACAATTTTTATTTGGTTTTTAAACAGGGTTTTATTGTTTCCGCAGTTGTGTGTGCGACTGTAAGGAAATCACCTAACGCATACGAATTATAAGAAAACAGGTCAAATTGACGGGATGATATTATTATCAGTGACCAGTGGAACAGCTGTTTTTTTCTTTACACATACCATTTCTGGCCCGAACTTTTGCCACGGCTTTGAATTAAAAAAAATATATTAAAATATATTAACGCCGCTTCGTTGAGTCCAACTGATTGTAGAAGACTTATAAACTCGTACATTAGAAAAAAAACAAAACAAGGAATTGACACGTGTTTTGTCGCTATAGACTACATTTAACGGATAGAGAGAAATCAAGTGGAATTATATCAAGTGTGATATAATTTCACTCGAATCTATTGAATATCTAAGAATACGTTTTCGTTAATTTGCGAAAATGTACGCTGATACAGATTTCTATCTAGAAATGACATTAAGTATATAGGGAAGGGACTTGATTCCTTTAACTTGATTAGATAGATAAATAAATAATTTATTTGCAACTACTTATTAATAAGGTATATAACTAAGATGGTTACACTGCTGATGAGGTAAGTAGCTACAAATTGGGGTAGGACTCAGCTAAAGCGCCGCAGACCTGGTGTAGGTAAGTAGCGCGCTGATCTTCCGTCCTCTCCCAATATCTTAGATAGCTTCGATATAAAAAAATACTTAATCAGAAATCTACATATTTTTTATAATTTCCAGACATGGTGACCAGATCAGCAGCTCCACTACTCTTAGCTGTGTTCACACAATGCATCGGTGCGTTGTGTTGCGTGATCGGCCACTGTGTTAAAGGCCGACGTGTTTTCACCTTCGTCGCTGGCGTCATGTTTATTATATCTGGTAAGATCTGTAAACTAAAATTGATAGATTGGTGATATAATTTGCAATGTAGAATATACTGATACTACACAACAGTGTTTTCGATATACAGAAATATATATATAAAAAGTTATAATTATTATTATAATTAATATTATTGCTTGAACGATGATTCCTGAAATGAGTATCTCCGTTACATTATCATGTAGTTGAAATTCCGTTTGTAATTATATTCTTTTTTAATTTCAGGTCTCATCATGCTGACAGGAATCGTTATGTACATATCTGCATTCAAATCACAACTAGGCCACAAACTACGCTATATGATCGTATTCGACACGCCAAGAATGTCTTATAGTTACGGATATTCCTTTGGACTGTACCTTGGTGGGTTCGTTGCTTGCGAAATAGCAGGTGCGTCAGCCATATACCTATTTCTACAATGGTATCAAAAAGACTGGATAACAGAACTATCCGAGAAAGCAAAAGCGGATTGTCGAGCGTGGGATAGAGAATATGCCTTTTCTGAGTTCCGGGAACGAGATTCAACGTTGTTGGAGAGACGGATGATGAAAAGGGATACATATCCTCCTACAGGATCATCAGCAGCCACACCTCGAGAGCGACGGCGTTTCATATTTGACGGTGACGAAATGCCACATTGTTCTATCCATAATAAAAATAGGAGAGTAAATCTAAGCTCAGCGTCGTTGAAGGATTTATCTTCGTCGACGCTGTATGGGTTCCCAGCGGCGCCTCGTCCGACAGCATGCGAAAACTATTTCGATGAGTTCAAAGAGGTGCCCCAGAGTGCTAATACTTTGAGTGGGTTGAGAAGCGCCTCGATATTCCAGTCGCAGGCTTCCGTGGCTAGTGGGAGGTTCCTAGACACGTCCGCTGTAGAACCACCGCCGTCGAGAGAAGAGGAACTGGTGACGTTTGGTGTTGGAACGCGAGTGGCGATCCATGAGGAACATAAACGCCACGATAGAGCTGTCGGCACTGACCCTTATCGTAGGACAACGCCCGTCTGATCCACACCCTCGGGTCCCCATCCCCGTTAAAGCATATCTACAAGTGATAAGTGACGCTGTGAATTCACGTGCTGTGTACTTTAACTTAGTTAAAATAATTTTACGTAGGCAGTTAAAGTTAAGAGAGTGTCTTTCGGATTTATTGAAAGTACTGTGACCTTGTGTTATGAAAATTTAATTGTTACCATGATTCCTTAAAATAAACACTGCCATTTGTCTATATTTTTTTCACTTAAGTATTTATGTTTGTCTCAAAACTGATGGTTGATGATAATATTCTAGACAACAATTAGCAGAGCTTCTTGTGAAAGATTTTGTTCGGAGAAGTAATACCATAATACCAATTTCTGCCGCCAAGCAGTTATGATCGCATTGCTGTAATCCGGTTTTCACCCGTTATTTATCAGGGTTGGTAACGCGCGAGTGATACATTTGGTTTTGCAAGCGTCTACAGGTTATTGGCAACCGCTTACCAATAGCTATGTTCCTTTACCAGTTGAGTTATATATAAAAAACTAGTAACATTAACCAAGATTGGAAAAACGGAATAGATTTTTAGCAAAACACCCTACGCGTAAACTTTAAGTTACAAGAAGTAAAAGCGAAATGCCTGATTTCCAGCGCCCCCTGGTAACTTGTGGCATTAGGACCTATCCCAGAACCATTTAATCTCTATAAGTACCTAGTACACAGTGCGTTATGCCTAAACTTTATTTTTAATAAGTATAATAATTCCTTGAAGTTATAAACATATATTGCAGTAAATGGCATTTCAATCGAATCAGCCATTTTGGAGATGAATGGCAACAGACAAACATTAAAACAACTTCTTATGGCAATGGTAGATACGGGCTCCTATTTCGCGGGTACTATATAGTTAAATCAAAAGTTACAGCCAAGGAGGCCACAGCTAAGAGATGAAAGTGTAAAACCTGTACTAAAAAATATTTTTATTGTTTAAATTTCGAACCCGGCGAAAACGCGTCAGTTTTTTCTCTGTCAAAAGTTGAGATTTGTCGTGGCTGAAAGTGAAAACGTGATTTTATGTGAATTGTGAAAAATTAAACATCATGGGAGGGTAAGTACTTATAGTTAATTATTTTACCAAATTATTAATCTTGAAAATGCTACAAATAAAATAAACTTGCAAAGCCTGCACATTATAAAAACATTAAAATAGTTTTTTTGTATTTCAAATGTTTTTTTTAAACTTGCACAACATAATATAAATTTTTATTTCCTTTCAGGTATCCTTCCAGATTTTTCGCGTTTTTGTAAGTCAACCCCTATTATGAACATAAAAACATTAAATTCCGTAAAAAAAAGTTCTCTCTCTAATCCGTCTTTACTTATAATAGAAGAACACTAAGAATCCCATAACGCTCACTGTAAGGGCTGATACCCACTGAAGCATACTTCGTAGAGAGATGTTTCTTTGGTGTTATCATGTATGGCGCAGTTTATAGCGAATGATAAGCGTCACATACGAAATCTCCACTCAGCTCTAGCTTGTCTACTTGTCTTTTCCGCTTTGGTGTTAACACTGCCAGCTACGCCAGCGCCGCGCCCCCACCTTTCTCGTCTACTCTCCGGCCACCCCCGCTGTGGTGGTTACTAGGCCTAACACCGTGATCTGTGGATAATGTTTGATTTCACCAACAGACTACTTTCAACTTTCAAAAAAGTAATTTATCGATATGACGTGTTAAATCTTTACTATTCCATCATTCTTGATTCTAATCGACTTTTTACTCATTTCAGTCGCCGCAAAGATCCACGGACTCCTGTCAAAGGCATCGTCCCTAGAATCAAGAATATCGCATTTAAGCACTACAGAGGCTTGCTTGGATTTTTTGTGCCGCTAGCTGTACTGACATGGCAAGGAGAAAAGGGAAAGGTATGTGTTTTTAGGTTATTAAGGTCTCGTTTCTTGCTTCTTTATTACTGTCCCTACGCGAAGGTACGATACGATATAAACCTAAACCCAAAGATATTTTTTAATGCATGAATGAACACTTTATCGTATTATTTAATATACATACTCACATACCTAATCGAGCACTTACATGTAAATACTTTTTATATCTATTTATTTATTATGTATAGACGGACGCTAGCACTAAAAATTATTCTATAGCTAACACCCACCCAATAGGTAGCGCGTGTTTTATGTTAATGTGAGCACCTACTTTCGTATTTAGTAGTTTCTACTATGTACCTTGTGATAATATTGTGATATGTACATAACTACTTTGATGTGGGTGCCTAGTTTAAAAAAACTTAGCTCCTTGAATTAAGGGGTTAGGTTTGTATGGTCTGGATTGTAAAACATATGTTTGAGCAATCTGTCTGGGTGGAAAAAACTCTATGTATATGACAACGTCTAGGTGATATATGTTCTTATTTTTAAAATGCCATGGTTTTAAAAGGCCTTGGTGGCAAATGGTTCTTGTTTCTATAAGCATGGTTTAGGTAGGGAAAACGTCTTGATCCAAGATTGTTGACCTAAGGACTCTTGAAAAAAAAACAGATTTAAAAAATATTAATAGGAACCACAAGAGTAGGTCATTATTGTAGAGTGAATGGAAAATCATAATTTATGTTTTTGTTTTATCTGCATAAGTATCTGTTAAGTTTTATTTAAAAAATAATATCAAACTGAAATGATAACCTATTTTTATCCATATAAAAAAGTTATATAACCCACTTTTTTAAGTCACGTATGCCTGCTTAATAATGTACATACTGATATCACAACCACGCCCTTTTGGTTACTTAGACGATTTAAAATTACGTTCAGTCATTTTGCATCCTAGATATTCTACAAACAAGATTTATTGCAGCCATGACGTTTTGCCTACCTGGACATTTTACAATTAAATTCAGACTTTTTTCAATCCAAACATTTTACTCACACACGTTTTACAATCCA
Source organism: Perizoma affinitatum (assembly GCA_961405105.1). Classification (NCBI taxonomy): domain Eukaryota; kingdom Metazoa; phylum Arthropoda; class Insecta; order Lepidoptera; family Geometridae; genus Perizoma; species Perizoma affinitatum. Next base: position 8,203,526 of record OY560199.1, read on the forward strand.
GACCATAGGAACCTAGCCCGAATTAAGTATCTAATTTATCTAGTTACTTTATGTTGTTTCGTGCCGCGTTTTTTTATTGTTAAACTTGTTTGTGCTGTATATTATGCATGTATACATGCTGTATATTACACAAATAATGTATATAATAGGTTGGGGAAAAAGTTTCTTCGCATTTTTTAAGAAAATTCAAAACATTTTTTAATATAGTTTATTTACATTTAACTAAAGTATGTAGGTACCATTTTGTTCGATAACTTTTTGCCATTTTGTAGGCAGGGACATGATCCCATTGCTATAAAAACTTTGGGGCTTCTGTTCAAAATACCGCGACAAGTGGTTTTGGCAGTCCTCTCGTGATGTTAACCTGACACTGCCTAAAGAATTCTGAAGAGACCGAAACAGGTGGAAATCTGAAGGTGCAAGGTCAGGACTATACGGCGGATGCATTAACACATCCCAGCCAAACTCTCTTAATTTTTGCTGAGTGGCTAAAGATGTGTGAGGTCAAAAATGGTCAAAAATTTCTTCAAAAATGGTTCGGTTTCATTACGTCGTAATAAAGAATCACAAATGAGAACACGGTTCATTAGGTTTCTTTCAGTGAGCTCGTGAGGTACCCAAATATCGAGCTTTTTTGTGTACCCAGTTTTTTTCAAATGCGCCAAAACTGTTTTGTGGTCAATTCCCAGTTCTTCAGCTACGTCGTAACTACTGATATGCCGATCTTGCTCCACTTTTTCAAAAATGGCATCCATTTTATCCGTAATAGGGCGACCAGAGCGACGTGCATCTTTGACATCAAAATTTCCGGATTGAAAACGCTTAAACCAAATTTGTGCTACTCTCACAGACACTGCACTAGGTCCATAAACATCGCAAATTTTTTTCGCGGCTTGCGTTGCATTTTTACCTTTTTTGTAGTAAAATTTTAAAATGTATCGAATTTCTTCATTAGATTCACTCATCTTAACAGTACGAAAAACAAATAAAAATCACACATTTTCCTAATTTGAATTTGGAATTATCTTCTTTAAAATTTAAACTTTTAATGATACCAAAACCAGCTAGATACAAATAGTATAGCCAAAGATATTTTATTACAAGTTCATACATACAATAATGCGAAAAGACTTTTTCCCCAACCTAATATATCTATATATGTGTGTGTTTGTTGGGTGTTTCTTTGTTAGTTTATCTATATTCTGTACACCAGGATAATTTCGCACAAAAATAGGTCATGAATTGAAAAGTGCAATGGACGCTCCTATCGCTGAAAGCTATTTCTTCCAGGCAATATCTTCTGGTCTTTTTGAATTTGGTATTATTTCAGCACAATATTACGGTTCAATGCATGTGGCTATTGATGTTTTGGTTTTTCCTGCTTCAACCGGTGAACGTTCCGGTGACCGCACTGATTCCCCTCTTCATCCTACCCATGGCCGGTGTCATGAGCACCGTTGATACTTGCGCATGCTATATGAATGTAAGTTTAAACAATTTCAAATTTAGGGTTGTATTAAAACGGGATATTGACCACTAGCTTCTGCACCCAGTTACCAACATCCTATTTTTGGATCATGGGTTATATTAAAACGGGATATTGACCACTAGCTTCTGCACCCAGTTACCAACATCCTATTTTTGGATCATGGGTTATATTAAAACGAGATATTGACAACTAGCTTCTGCACCCAGTTACCAAAATCCTATTTTTGGATCATGGGTTATATTAAAACGGGATATTGACCACTAGCTTCTGCACCCAGTTACCAACATCCTATTTTTGGATCATGGGTTATATTAAAACGGGACATTGACCACTAGCTTCTGCACCCAGTTACCAACATCCTATTTTTGGATCATGGGTTATATTAAAACGGGATATTGACCACTAGCTTCTGCACCTAGTTACCAATATCCTATTTTTGGATCATGGTTTATATTAAAACGGGATATTGACCACTAGCTTCTGCACCTAGTTACCAACATCCTATTTTTGGATCATGGGTAGGTAACCAAGTTTGTATATTTTTTTCCATATTGTGCCAAGTAAATTTTCTTCATGTCATTTCATTTCAGTTTCTTGCGTGCCTTATCATAGAAGTTTATCTATTCCCTAAGGAATAGATCTGATTACTTAAGCAATCAGTTTGAATGATAAAAATTTGCTTTGCATGATCGATTTTCTTTGTAAAAACAATAGGAAGAACGTATGTATGTTATAAAATTTTAAGTCATCATACTGCAAAGTCAATTTGTTTTATTCTTTGATATTACAATTATTACCTAGTCAACTTCATAAATTAATACCTGCCACCCTTCTGCCCTAAAGGACAAAAAGCTTAAGCAGAGTCCAAGGTATGGGTCATTTGAAATCAAATGTCAAATTTACTCAGCAATGGACTCGACCAGGAAAAATCTTTAAATTTTGACAGCTCAAAGCCTGTCAGCTCAAAGCGGCTCAGGAGCCTAAAAGTATCAGCTTGATTTGGTAGCTTCGATTTTTGATGATCCTTTATTCAACTTTAGTGTGGTGGCAATATAACAAAGTAAACTAATCACGTATCTACATTTATTTTTGAGTGGAAATACGACTAATTACCACTGATGTTCTGATGTTGCGTAACCAATTTAAAAGCTCATTATGAGAATCGCCCGCAACCGCGTTCGACGGTAGACAGTTTTTTTTTTGAATTAAGTTACAAATCGTCAAAAACCACATAATGGTAATTCGCTATATTTCAATTTAAAATGATTTTCAAACACTTCAACAATTGAATTTTCAGATAGTTAATTACTTCAAATTGTTTTGTTTATTTCAGGACAACATGGTATTATTCATGCTTGGTAGCATGCTATTACTATTGCTCAACAACACTGGCGTGGATAGACGTTTTGCGCTTTGGCTAATTGGTTCAGGCGACGCTTGTCAGTTCTCTGGAAAAAGGTATGTGTGATTTTTTTAATCAAACACTAGTATAATTTTGCTAAGACTTAACACCGCATGCGACCGGCTTCGTCAAGATAAAATACGGCCTTATGCATTTGTATGAACCGTTTTCTCATGGGACGGCACAGTTTAGCACGATACGGGTTGGACTTGTGGACGATGCCGATATGGCCCCTGTACGAAAATTGAATGTAAACATGCTCACGCGTTACATCCGGCGAACGCGAAGATTGCAAACAGCGACTATGGTGACGTTTCTGAAATTGTCGCTATGAATCGAGGTGAAACTCAGTCTGAATTAAGTTTGGTACTCTTTTCAGCTAAATTAAGTTTGGTAAGTGCTGACGGGACATATTGACACAATAAAATTTTGGTTTTTGTTTGGAGGTTATGAAACAGTGTTGTTAATCCTTCCAATATTATTAATATTCAAGTTTGGATGTCTGGATGATTAGCAAAAAGATACTCTTTTTAAAAACTGCTAAACAAACAAGAATTAAATTTGAAAATGGTATACTTGTCCCACCGCGGGACAAATGTTTGTACGATCTGCAAACATTGGTCTCGGGTCTGGGTATTTTCTATGTATAATATGTATGAAGTTTTAACCGGTATCTTAATGGTTTCAGACTCGTGTTCAAATGCACTACTGCAGCGTTCCTTCTATCGATCTTCTGCAGTAAACTCATTGTGACATCTACCATAATACAATTCATGGCTCCAGCGTTCACGAGCTTGCAGGTAATTAGCTTATTTGTCTTATGGACCAGCATTGAAGCCGCCGAACTGGCCATTCTGAAGCTAGTTCTAATAATATAAAGCTTATTTTAGATTCGCCAATAATTATTTCACGAAGGTGTAGGCGTCGAAACCAGTCCTGCACAATTTGTTTTTTCAAATCTATGTGCTCTTGAACGGTGTAGGAAAACATCGTAAAGGAACCGGCATACCCTAGAACCGAAGGCATAATTTATGACACGTGTACACTATACCACCGCACCGCTCGCCATCGCCAGGACAGCCATCGCCACACCCAAGAGCTTGGGTAGTCAAAAGAACTTCAAAAGATAGTCTTTTAAAAGAACTTCCTCATATGAACACTGAGATTATGGAATGATCTTCCGGCTGTGGTTTTCCCAAGTGACTATAGTATGAAGTTCTGCAAAAAGGGCGATATAATTCTGAAAGGTGAATCCGCTGGTGTTGCAAATGTCTGAATCTTACTATAGATCACTATTCAGAGTCATAATTCATACCTCAACCAAGGCCCCGTTAGACAACAAATACTTTCTGTTGGCGTTAACGCCTGCGGAAAGATTGCATTGTATGGAAAATACATTAGCTTTTGAAATGTCACGTGACTGCTGCTAAGTGTTTTTGTTGTCGTATTTGCGTTAGCGTGGAAGCAAAGCTAAGCGTGAGGTATTTGTCTAGACGCCCTGGTCATATCACACCTAACGGGGTAACCAATCTCAAGAAGGAACCGGTAAAAGACAAGTTAAGCAACCATGTGGCAAGGCAATTAACATTGATTGAGCACTACGCCATAGTATAGCAACGTGCTGTGGTACCACGGTACTCGTAGTTCCTAATACCCATGACACAGGGAATCCCATGACGCACTAGGTCATGATACATTGTGTCAGTTGGGTGTATAAAAAAAGAGAGTAAAAAAATTAAAAAAAGTATTGTTACAAAAGCAATACTAAAAAAAAAACTCGTAGGTATATCTTAAAACATCCAGCATTTCGGAAACGCTTTCGTCTAGTAGTGATCTGGATCAATTGACGGTCTTTAGATAGCTAGGTGTTTTATATGTTAACGTCATCAAAAATATAGGCACTTTTTACAATCAAAAAGCTAAACAATATTTAACTAGATAAGCAAAATAAACTGTTATTTATTTTACATTGTTTGATAACAGTGGTGGCATTTCGCTTGGCACAAACCTTAGTTTAATCTGGTAGAATTACATTTAGAGTTGTCAATATTTTGTTTCATTTTCGGCTGTCGCTAAACTAACGTCAAACTATATTTTACGTTAATGACATCTCTAAAACTATTCGACGTTATTTTTCAGCTATATTTGCATCATCGAATTATAGAAAAAACCTACAAAAAATACAAGTTGAGAGGTTCTCTGTATCAAAAAGAACACTTATCTAATATGATTGTAGCATTCGTGTAATCTCACGCTCACTTCCAAAGATTTAGTTTATTACTTAATGTGTAGATGGGTACTATTATATTAATACGTTCATGAATTTAACCTCTAGGAAACAACATTCATTTATTTATTAGCAAAATAATTGTGGTAATCAGGATAATTCTAATAGGCATTAATTGGCAATAAGCCAGCCTACAATGAAGTTCAGAAACCAACTCAGCAAATGTTAGGACAAAATTAGAGTTGTCATTTTGCGTTTTCTTAGTAAGTTTAATGAGACAAAGGAATACCGTTTTAAAAATCCTAAATCCTAATTAGACATTTTTAGATATTTATAAAAGTTAGTTTAGTCAGTTACAAGCGAATCGCTACCACTATCAATAAAATAAGGTTTGTTTAGGGTCGTCGCGTCACTTACATAAAAATCTAAATAAACAAACACCCAGCAGTTGCATACATAGTACTGACCCCACACTAGGGTTCCCTGTGTCGTGGATATCGGGAACAATGAGTATCATTGTACTACAACACCCAGAACGAAATCAAATATTAACTGCGGAACACGCAATTTTTGTCCCGTAGAGATAATCGAACCTGCACCTCATGCCGACTACTCACCTGCCACGCCACCTAGCGTCGAAACCTAAAAGTTTCCATTTGTAATTTTCAGGCTTCAACCGCAAGGTACAGAGATACGGAGCCAAACTTCGAAGAGATGCGAAACGTGGTATGCAATGGAATACAAACTGCCTCTTCTATTGGTAAGTTCACATTAGTAGGTGCTTATTCTAGTAAAGGTGCTATTAATGTCGCTAATCTAATAACTATTATTCTACGTATTTAGTAATTGCCGATGATAGATCGTTGAATAGATAACTTTATTCATACAAAAAGGTTCATACATAGTGTTTCTATAATGTTTCAACCGTGATAACCAAGCTAGGTTTGTGTTGGTTAACATTTGATATAGCTTAGGTTTCATTCTTCAATCTGAACAGGTACGTTAGGTATATATAAACGACATATTTTATTAACAAGCAGGTAATAGCAGTGGGTAGGTATTTACTTTTATGCTTTCTTTTGTAGGTATTTGGCAAATTCACTTTTGGGTTACGATTTTTAATTAATTAGCTAGAATAAATAGTACGTATTTGAGCAACAAGGTAGGTAGGCAGTTGTGCGGGATTGTTCTAGTGCCATCTCTTTTTTAAGTTACTACAAAAGGGCCGTTTAGGTATAATAACTTAATATAAATAAAGTAATACTATTATTTTTTTTTTTTTTGTACATACTTTTCCGGGTTCGATTCCCGCCGACAGGCTATTTATTATTTCGCAACGTAAGTTGACGTAAAAACGGTCGAGCGAATTCATTTCTTACGAACGCTACCTTAACGGTATACGATAACTGATTATCTTATCTTATCAGCATCACCTGAATATGGGCTATTACCATTATTGTCTGCCAATAAAATGAGAGACCCTTTCAAAATAATATTTTCATTACTTTAATGGACCGTCAACGCCCACTGCTTTTATGGTTTAAAATTTCACCATGAAATTTGAACGTTTTTCACACCGCATCATCTACCCCCAAACATAATCTAACTCAAGCAGAGCTTCTATTAAGGGAACTATATGAATGATATACTACTTTTTTGTGATTATAGCTACAATTTATACATAGATAAACACCCAGACCCAAGACTAATATTTGCAGATCATACAAATATTTGCCCGCAGCGGCAAACGAACATGCAAACTTCTGCGTCTCAGAAAAATAAAAAAAGTTTGTTGATTGGAAAATAATTTCAATTTCAAAGATTGCGCAAAGTCTGTCTTGTATTGTATGGCCCAAGATCGGTCGACATGGCACTCTTTGCCAATCTCAAAAAAAAATTAAATAGGTTATACCCAAAACTCGATTCTCACAAATTCTTCCACGGCTCCTAAGTTTTTTTAGTATCAAATTTTGTTCATTTATTTACCTTCAAATATAGCTAACAAGTTCTATAATGTGCTCATTACACGTCCTTCTATTATAATATTACTTATAAGTAAAGGCGGGAAGTGTGAGGCATTAGAGAGAGCCTGTTTTCCCATTTTTTTGCTGCAGTTACGTCAGCAGTTTTATATATTATCGCTATCCTAAAAAGTGCGTGGCGCGTCGCGTCTTGTATCTCGCATCTCGCTGTAGCAGACACTAGCATTATTGAATTCATTACTATATTGTAGGTACTTTACATATTACTGACGTACATTAATGTTTTTGTTTCAGGAAGTATAGTATTACCTCATTCATCCCTAGCAACGTTAGCTTTCCGAGCGATGTTTTACGAGTACGTAATTTTTATTGATTTTCCACCTTGTTTTATAGCCGTAAACATCCATTCCCATCACTATTCTCCATCCATTACTATTCAATCCATTTACTATTTTTTTTTTTTATGGAATCCATTTACTATTCTCTAGCTATACCCATCTCTTTAATCTTTAGAAACTATCGTGGTTATAAGCATGTGTTTTCCCTAAATACCAGGATATTTACTATTATTTATGCGTTTGATTTTTTCGCGATATTTCGGCACATTTGCATATACCATGTTTCAAGACCGTATACCAATGGGTCAATTTTAATTAGCTCTATACTGAATGACCGTTAAGGTAGGAAGGAACCGACTTATACAATGCATGATACAAAGCGAATTGCGCTATAACACACTTGTTTACACTTGTTCGCCTGCCAGGCTCTTAGAGCATTTTATATTTTTCTAGCCCCAAACCAAGCAGAACTTGTATTATGGGAACTACATGACTAATATACTACTTATATACTTTTTGTAAATAAAAAAATACACACATTATTCATAGAAAACACCTAGACCCGAGATACAAACAAACATTTATCCCGCAGCGAGAATCGAACCCACAACCTTCTTAAAAATAAAAATAAACGTGCCATTTGTTTGCGTAAGTTCTGTTACCAATGCTTGTTTTTCTTTTTTAATGTAGTAATTTTTTTGTAAGTATGAACGATATAATATTTAAAACTTAATTTGGGAGAAGCCAATGGCTCTTGAAATACAGATTCTACTAGTTCAGGAGCCTATGGATTCATACACAGTTTATAACATTTTATTATGTCAAATAAATATTTTATATTTCTCTTCTGAGTCTCAGGCGGGCCTACTGCAGACAACCTCTGTGGCGGTTATCTTGAGGGCGAACTTTTAATTTTCTTAGTTTTAGGTTTCCGCGCCCAAACGTTCTAAATTTCAATGGAACCTGTGGTTGTAGGCCAGGGTATCCCCTAACCTAATCACTAACTAGGTAGGTATAGCAAATCTAACTTATCAAATCGTGAAGCGATGTAGGTAGGATAGAAATAAGTAGGTAGGTAATTTGATGAAAGAATTATGAAATGAAGAATGTTTAATGTTTGATTGATATAAAAATGAATTTAATTGAAAGAAGAACAAGAACGTAAGTAAATAATTATAAGAAAAGCATTTGCACCGAGTGACGCGTGCGCGGTAGGCAGTTGCCAAGCTCAAGCTGGTCCGTCCGGTTCGTAGAATACCACATAGTTTGTATAGCGCGCAGGCGCAGCGGTGTTGGGTGATCGCGGAACTTGTTTGGTCCAAGTTAGGTATGGAAGTGGTTTCTCGGTAGGTAGTAAAAGTAGGTACGCCACAAACCCATTGATATAAATAATTGTAGTTAACAGGAAAATACTAAAAAAAACGGAATATCTTTAAATTGTTTTCAGTATACTATGTATGTTTACAGAAGCGCACCTAAAAATAAGGAATACCCGGACATTTTCAACTACTTTCAGTATACTATCTATGCGTTCCCGGTCGCGTTCGCGATGCACATTCTGAACTTCACCTATCACATGGTTCTTATTAATTGGTAAGTTTTTATTTTTAATAAAGGCACTGTGTTGGTAAACATGGCCCTACGAGTAGGATTACCAATAATAACTAATTAAAACAAACAGACACACTCACGACTGTCTTCCCCATTGTGGACATCCTTAAATACATACTCAGTGAGTAGATTTTTGAGGATACCAAGTAGGGGGTAGTCAGATGCACGTTCGAACATTACATTTGGTGCCTACGTTTTGCAAGTTAGCATTCCACGTAACAGGTTGCTAGCCCATCGTCGCTTATTGGAATACTAACTGTTGACGCATGCCTTCGAATTTTTGGTTCTAGGGCATGCCTGTTACCTCACGATGTTTTCCTTCACCGTTTCGAGCGCGCGTTAATATGCACATAATTTTTTCGAGTAGAAAAAAGCTATTGGTTCACGACCGTGTTCGAACCCACGACCTCATCAGAAGTCGGGGTATCGCCCACTAGGCCAACACGGCTTCAGTTTATAACTAATCGGAGGTAAAATATGGACTGTGATAAGATTGATTCCAATTATTAAAAGGCCATTTGTATAGCTTTTACAAGTCCTTAATAATAAACTGGTTTCTTTACTAATTGCATTGACAAGTACCTAGCGATTACCTGCATTTTGCTAAGTCAACGTACACTATATTTTCAGTTGCACAAAGAAGCCCATGAATGGCAGTAGTATGGCCCAAATGCGCAATTCTATAATGAAACACAAGGCAGATTTGCCTAAACAAGTAACGCTCCATGAAAAGGTGAGGATTATTAAATTACTAGATTCTGGCCCATGGCTTCGTCCGCGTGGTACCCGGATAAAAAGTAGCCTATGTGTTATTCTGATGTTAGTATAAGCTATATTACTGTAAAGTTTCATCAAACTCCGTTCAGTAGTTTTTACGTGAAAGAGTAACAAACATCCATCCTCAAAAACTTTCACGTTTATATATATATATATAGTAGTATTTTCGCCGTACCGAAAATAAATTTGAAGAGCCTTGCGCCGGACAGTGTGCCAGCCAGAGGATTAATAGAGATGTCATGATTTTTGAAAGAACAAAATCTGTTAAGTTTTATCTTGCTATGAAGGAGTTTGAGCCTCGACGTTATTTGTAAGCTTGCACAACATTAGGACTGAATCTCAAAATACTTTATTTCCGAAATGTCTGAAGATTAATAATAGTTATTCACAAAATGCCCGAATTCCAGTCAGATTGATTAAAAAAATATACACATTTTAATAACTGAATAAAAACCCGGAAGATTAAAACTTGAGTATATTAACTAAAAATCATTTTGTTAAATAAATTTGTAAAAAAGTTAATATACAGGGTGCTTTGTTGATATGAATTCTTTCAGATTTTTTTATATCTACCCGCTTTTTGGCTTCTACTCACAGAACTATGTATTTCAAACTGTATTTTGTTTAAAAATATTTATCTGTCATAATATAGTTTTCTTAATAAATTTAAAAAATGCTATTACGTTTATTTCACCGTGACTGAGCTTGTTTGTGATACTCTACATCAAAGGAAATATAATTATTTATTCTACTAGCTGCACTAAACAAAGCGTTTTTATTCGTCTGTCCTAAAATGATAATGCCTCTTTCTTTATTTCATACATAAATCGGATCAATGTTGTTTTTTTTTTTTATTAATAATTCATTTTTTTCATAAAATAATATATATCCATATATAAAAAACACAAATTACACAAATACAAGTTTTATGGGGCGTGCAAGTATTGTGTCGTTTGTTCCATCCTTTTACCGGGTCATTACACCGGTGCCTGTCCTGAGTACAACTTATTATGGAAGGGTATGGGCCCTTCCAACAACAATGGTTTTAAAAATAGTTTTTACTACTGTTTATTCTTATAAGTTATACATATTTTCATTTCGTCTTTTTCTGGAGAAATGTCATATATAGACAACCACCTATCGTTTTAGATAGATAGATATATAACTCTTTATTGCATACACTAGGATTAAAAAACAAACACTTAAGACTTAAAACTAGTTTGTTTTAGTGATACAATGGGTATTTTCAGACAGCAATGGCAAATTTTTTACACAATTTGACAATATCTCGATCTTGTGTTGCAGTGTCGGCCTTAACAGTTTTCGTCTATTTCCCAACAGCACGTGTATAGTGAATGAAACAAAGGGCCCCTTTACATTTCGGAAAAATTGATTGGCAGACATTAATCTGTGCGATTTCACAGTCAAATTTATATTTGTTAATCTGTATAACCATGTTATTCCGCAAACAATGTAAACAGCCAGCGATATGTATATTCCATTTTGTTGGGAAGTAATTGATTATTCACATTGGAAAAACGGTAATTTTCTCGTGTACCGTACTATCGGTGAAGGTACAGACTAAGTTTCGACTCATTCCGAGTCTATTATTGTTATGTTTACTTTAAATAAGAGCTGGATGTCCTTTTTGGTTTGTAATAAATATTTAATCCCATTTCTTGTTGTTTGGCATTTTAAAAGAAAATTATATATACCACACCATCTAATGAACAAGGAAATAATTATTTAAGACATGACAGCAACCAAACCTATATTTTTCACAGGTAAGTACCATATCCTTTAAAAGTAAATACCTAGACGTACTATAATAATATAATAAAATAATATAAAGCGTTTATTTACTCTCACAAGGTTTTTTCTTAAATTTAAAATTAAGTAACTATGTATACAGTAATAACCTGTTTTGTGAGAGCCTGGTGCCTGAAGTAGGTTTGAAAAACCTGTATAACAGGTCACCAGTGCATCTCGCATCACGGATTAAGCGTAAGAAGACGTAATACAAGGAGAATGAACATGAAAAAAATAAAAATAACAAAAAATAAAAAACTTAAAACTTATTGAGAAAGTAGGTAACTAAAATTAAAATCAATTAGTTCCTACACAGGCAGTGTTGTGTGAGGGGAGAGGTGTTATGAATTGGATGTGTGAGTGAGTGTGGATTTAATGAGAGTGTGTAAGTAAATAAGAGTTTATGTTTGAGTGAGTGTGTTTCTGTTAGGGTGTTGTTGTGTTTGAAATGAAATTAGTGAAATTGTTCTGTTTTTATTGGCACTTTACTTATTGAGGAGGGGAAAGTAAGTTTTCCGTTTCTTGGTAGTTTAGGGTTTTTAGCCATTTTGTTGTTTCTGACTTACATTTAAATCTGGGTAGGGGATAAACAGAGAGAGCACTATTTACCTTATTGAAAACATAATAATAACATAAACCCAAAAAACAGCTGAAGTTGTGAGAAAGGCTTGTAAAAAATGTTCTGGTTTGACAAATTTTACCCTTTCTGCGTTTATCCTTCAAAATATTGGGGTCATAAATCATTCGAGAGTGTTGATAGAGGATGATTTGTAGAATAACATACTGTCTGATTGTCAGAACATCCCATTCTTGGTAAAGTTTTATTGTTGGATAACGCCAGGGAAGCCCTGCGCTGACTTTTAAGATTGCTCTCTGGGCTCTTTCCAGTTCCAGAAGGTGTGTCTTAGCTGGACACCACCCCAAGAAGTGATACAGTAACCGAAGATAGCTTGACCTATGTCAAAAAAAATGACATTTTGATGGTATTGCGGTCTGCCACGTGCTTCAACTCTTTGAAGATATAAATTAACTTGCGCAATCTGGCAACTAGGGTGTTGACATGGTATTTAAATGACAGTGTCTGGTCTATAATAACGCCTAGGTATTTTGCACGGTCAGCCCTTTGTATGGTTAAGCAAGAGCAAGAGGATAGACTAGAGAAACAGTTATGTGCAGTGATTGTTAATGTTGATCTAGGGAGACTATTGGACCTGAGTGCAAACGCTACATAGTGGGTTTTGGCAACATTAAGAGTCAGCACGTTTTATTTAAGCCATGAGCAGACCTTTGTTACACCATTCTGAGCACTAAAAAATGTCTCCTCCCAGTTGTTACCGCTAAAGAAGAGTGCGGTATCATCTGCAAATGTAAGGATTTTTCCATTAAGAAGTTCCATATCGCAAAGTTTGTTGATGTAGATGAGGAACAATGTTGGCCCAAGTATACTTCCTTGGGGAACTCCATGGGTAACAGGCTGATCTTCGCTGGTAGATAGGCCAATTTTGACTCTCTGTTTCCTGTTGCTTAGATAATCTCTGAAAAGCTTTAGTTAGCCTCTTGCCCCTGTGGTCTCAACGAGGACAGACGTGTGTCGCATCTTGCAACAATAAGGTTCAAACTTGCTTAAAATTGGAAGAAATTGATTCCCCCCAACACCTCGGAACTCGTCTGGGCAAGGTATTTTGTCGTATTTTATCATCTATCCTCTTCCTGCACCGCTGGTAGCGGCCGCGAACGCCGCCTGCGACGCGAAAACGAGATAGCTGCACTGCCATAATTGCTTTCTTGCTCCTACGCCACTGGACACCGTCCGTCGACTGTGCTTGTGAATGTACGGAGGGGATCGACCTTGACCTGCACAGTCTTATCTACTCCGCTCGCCGCTTAAAGTTTTTTAACGCCTTTTTATCACCACAATTAAGTAGTACTACCTACTTGCCTATCTGCTGCGTAAACTGCCAACCTTCCGAAAAGAACAATAAGCTTTGCGTTTGAGTATCTACGGGATTGGACATAGGCTATCGCTCTTTATACTTCGGGATAAATACTTTTGCTTTTGTATTTGTTATGGAAATGATGCGCACGCCGGAAAAATCAAGCTCCGTTCCAGACATGCTGGCATTGGATGAAAATTCAACTCCACCAAACTTTATCTCCGCCCGATACAAACGAAAGAGAATAAATAACGATGTAAGTCTAGCCCAGGTCGAAGTTATGACCATAGACCTAAAAAATGAAATGAAAGACCTCATAAACGGTCTAGCTGAATCACAGAATGATCAAATAAACAATATTTTGACAACCCTGAAGGAAATCCATCAAACAAGCAATCTGGTGCAGAGTACCATAACTCATCTTTCTGAAGAAAACTTGGAGCTGAAAGCTAAGATAGAAAAATTGGAAACTCAAGCGAAGAAAGACAGGGAACAGATTGTTTTGTTAGAAAACAAAGTTGAAGGTATACAAAGAACAGAAAGAAAAGCAAATATTGAGATAAAGAATGTTCCTCTAAAAGGTGATGAGAATAAAAAAGACCTGCTTCAATTGGTAACGAAACTATACAAGAACTTAGAAGTAAAATTGGAAAAATCAGATATAAGAGATATAATAAAGACAAGAAAACCCAAAACAGAGAGAAGCACTCTCATTGTTGAGTTGAACAACACCTTCGCAAAAACGGACCTCCTAAAGGCCGCAAAAACGTACAATTATAAAAATAAAAATAGCAAACTAAGTGCATGGTTCTTGGGACTTGCTGCACATGCTGATACTCCTATTTTCATATCAGAAAATTTGACACCAATGTCATCAAGACTATATTTCCTGGCAAGAGACTTCAAAACAGCAAACAAATACAAGTATTGCTGGACCAGCTATGGTAAAGTTTATCTACGTCTTGATGACAGCGCACCTATCATCACCGTCTTAAGTGAGGCACAACTTTTACAGTTAGCTAAGCAATGACTACTTTGGATTGTCTTGTATTATTCAAATGCTTTTATAATGATTTTGTATACATACTGCATGTTTACCATCTGCACACACCTTAAACAACTAATATCAAATAATATAATAGAAATGTCTTTAGTATGTAAAAATGGTTTATGCATGCTTAAAAACTTTAACTCTTTTTATGTCTCTTATACCACTACAGAACCAAAGCTACAAACACATATACTCACTATAAATAACATCTCCACTCCCCTGATTACTCAAGATTATGGATAGTCAAGATATCGTACTACAGGAATTAGACTCCTTAAATAACACTAAATCTATAAATTGTTCAATATCTGACCTCCAAAATAATTTACCTCCCGACATCCCTGATCTCTCAATAATTATACAAAACATCAGAAGTGTTCACAAATCCACCAATATTGATGACCTAGAAATTAACCTGAAAATGCTCAACCAAGACGTTGATATAGTTGTTTTAACAGAATGCAGAATTAATCCAGATAAACCACTTCCAATTAAGCCAGACTACACAACATACAGCTCATCTAAAAAGACCAATCAAAACGACGGAGTGGTAGTCTTCATTAAAAAATCTATTAAACATACTGTAAGAGAAGTAACTTTATTTCGTGCTTCGTGTTTGGAAGTCGCAACCCCAACTAACACCATAATTTGTATATATCGTTCTCCATCTGAAAAAAACCCTGATAAATTTATAAATTCTCTTGACAACTACTTGAAAGCACCCCACCTCAAAATAAACACCACATTAACTGGAGACATTAACATAAATATTATGAAAGGAAATAATGACAAACACTCTGACTTTTACCTAGATATGTTGGCGACGCATAGTTTATTACCTGGCCACCGCTTTGACACTCGGGTAAATAGCTGCCTTGACCATATTTTTACTAACTTAGACCCAACTAAACTGACAGCTATAGTAGCTGTTCTAGATACTACGATAACTGATCATAAAATGGTTTTTATAAGTTACTACAACAAAGGAATCACCTACAAAACCAAATTAACAAAAACCTTTACAAACTTCACTGATGCTCTTGAATCGTTAAAAAACACAAACGTTTCCGATTTATTTCATGACAAGGACCCGAACTCATTATGTGATAAATTAATAGAAATAATATCAGCATGTTTGCATAAACATACCACTATTTTAAAAATATCAAACAACAAAAGAATAATAAAACCATGGATCACTCCTGGAATTCTGAAATGCATAAGAAATAGAAATAAGCTTCAAAAACAATTACGACATGATCCTACAAATGAAATTTTGAAAATAACTTATCGACGTTATCGTAATTATTGTAACAATTTAATCAAAAAATTAAAAAAACAATATGAAAGAGATCTCCTAAACAAAGCAAAAACAAATAATAAAACTCTATGGAACTGCATTAAGAACATTACCTACCTAAATAAACAAAAATCTGACAGCAGAGAACTGATTAATCTTAAAATAACACCAAACCAATCTGCTGATTATGTAAATAAACACTTTAATAATATTGGAAAAATCTTAGCTGAAAAAATTACGCCAGATAGAGACCTTGTTAAAAATTATCATACCTCATTTCCTACACAACTCAATTCAATAGGAATTATTTTACCAGAGCCTTCGGAGATTCCATCAATCATCATCAATCTTAAGTCGCAATCTGCAGCTGGACGGGATAAAATCCCGACTAATTTCATAAAGTTAGCTAACCAGGAACTGGTTCCCATTATTACACAACTCAGTGTCCTGTGCTTTGAACAAGGAATATTCCCTGATAAACTAAAACGGTCTATTATACATCCTGTATTTAAGAGTGGGGACAGAAGCGATATTGGCAACTATAGGCCCATCTCGGTGCTCCCAGTTTTATCAAAAATTCTAGAAAAGTTGATTAATGTTAGGCTCACAAAATTTCTTAACTTTTATAAAATCCTTTCGAAGTCACAATATGGTTTCCGAGAAGGCATTAGTACTGAGGATGCCATTTTAGATCTTACGACGAGTGTAACAAAACTTTTAGACGAAAAAAACAAAGCCTTGTGCATTTTCTTAGATTTAAGAAAAGCTTTTGACACAGTCTCTGTCCCCACCCTTATTAGTAAAATTGAAAAGCTTGGTATTAGAGGCCCCTTTCTTGATCTACTTGCCAATTATTTGAAAGACCGAACTCAGTTAGTCAAATTAGACACTGACATCTTAAGCGCTGATGAAAGAACTTCTAGCTACGGCGTCCCACAAGGTAGCGTTCTTGGACCGACGTTATTCCTTACCTACATAAATGACCTCACCAATATACAACTAACCAACGGAAAAGTTTTCTCATATGCCGATGATACTGCATTACTATTCCACGGAAAATCCTGGCCAGAGGTATTTCAGCTAGCTCAGACAGGACTTCAAAAAGTAATTAATTGGCTAAATCTAAACTTACTCTCACTCAACACGCTCAAAACTAACTATATTGCATTTTCTATTCTGGATTCCTTACAACCGGACACTGACCTAAAAATAATTGCCCATTTTTGTAATAATAATGATACTCATACCTGTGATTGTCGAAGTCTAGAACGTGTTAACTATACCAAGTATTTAGGTGTCATGGTAGACAAGAATCTTTCCTGGCACCCTCAGTTAGAACTTGTTGCAAATCGTGCTAGAAAGTTAATCTGGATTTTTAAATATTTACGCGATATTGCTGATAAACAACTTATTACTTATATATACATTACTTTGGTCCAATCTATCTTATTGTACTGTATTCCAATCTGGGGTGGCACACATAAAACTAAATTTATTAGCATTGAACGAGCACAAAGGCATATCCTAAAAGTTATGTTGCGTAAGAAAAAGAGGTTTAGCACTGACAAATTATATAGTGAAGCAGATGTTCTCACTGTCAGGCAACTGTATATTCTGCAATGTATAATAAAAAACCATAAAAATATAAGTCCAAATCAAACTAAACGCAATCAACGTTTTGTACTAAGAAACTTTAAATCTAGAACAGTATTTGCTTCAAAACAATTTAGTTTGCAATCAATAAACATTTACAATAAAATAAACAGAAAATTAAATATACATAGTATGACACTGGTACAATGTAAACGAATAGTAACAACGATGCTTAAATCCTTGACTTACCAGCAAACTGAAGATCTCCTAGTACCTACCCTTATTTAACCTAAAATAACAATAAAAAAAAAAAAAAAAAAAAAAAAAGATACCAATGTATCTTATATAATATACCTATTGCATGCCTCAAATCCTACAAATTCTGCCAAATAACAAATCATTTCTATATATTTATTTACCTACCTACTTACTCAAATAGACCTTACTTAAACTTAGTGTAGATGATTATCTTCATTTTAAGGCATACATGATTGATCAAAATAAATTATATATTGTACGCTAACCTTATTTTAATAACATACATAAATATAGTATAGAATATTAATCTATTACTCCATTATCTTCAAAAATATATACTTACTTATACTTTAAGTTAGTTTTAAAATATTATTATAGACCACAGAAAAGAGGGGACTCTTCTAACACAGGTTAGTTCAACTTAAAAGAAGAGCTCCCGACCCTTATTATGTAATTGTACTGTAACATAAATAAAAAACTTTTTGATTTTTTTTTTTTTTTTGATTTTGAGTGGGAGACCTCTAATACCCACAGCCTCAAGTTTCTCGAGAAGGATGGGGATTGAGACCGTGTCAAATGCCTTTGCCAGATCCAGGAATACTACCAAGTACTGGAAGGTTGCGGTTTAGATTCCTACACTTGTATGTCTTGAATGCATTTTATCAATCCGCAATAGTTTATTTCAGGCATTATGGTATTTAGTTAGTGGACTCCAGGCATTTTGGGAAAGTCTTGAATGCTGTAATGAAAATACTTTATTGTACACCATAAGAAAAATTTAAACAAATTAAAAAAACAACAAAAATTAAGTACAATCAACAAGGGAGTTCTTATCGCTTAGGAGCGATTTCTTCCAGACATAGGTACTTTGGATAGAAATGATTTAATGAGATTGTAATAATGGCTGGGGGTGTACCAATACTTTAATAATTTGGAAAGTGTGCTAGTTGTTATAAAAAGATACTAACAAATAGGTTTAAATAAAATACATAATACATAAATAAATAAAAATATATAATAACATACACAGTCATACACATAATAAATACTTGTATAAAATTAAATATTTATAAAATAAAGCGAAGTCATTTTGAGATTTAGTCCTAATGTTGCATGCAGTATGAAACTGATGCCAAATGCCAAAGCATAGCTTTTTCAATATTACTTCTGGAATGTACATGAAATAACATTCCATGTATATTCCAGACATTACTTTTTTCTTACAATACAGCTACAGAGCCGGAGAAAAAAAGTAATTGCTGGTGAGAGTTGGGCCCTCTGTTGTTTTAAGGCAAAGGGAGTTAAGTAACACCAAAAGAAGAATTTCCATTGATTTCTTTTAGGGAAGGCATTCTTCCAAAGGTGGACTTTCTCACTTTGATAATGGAAAGATGTTAAGTACAGCGCGCTACTGAACGTAATAGAGTGTTTGGCAGTCTTTGATGTTTTAACCTCAAATAACAGATGTATAGCTTAACAAAATATTTTCCTCTTACCAGCTATCAATCTTCTTCACGTTGTTCAGCTTAGCCATGTTCTTCACGCGCTGGAGCAAAATCCTTGACAAAGGTTGGGGTAAATTTCGAGCGCATGATCTTTCTCCTGAAATTCCTGGGTGAGTGATCTTTAGGCTGTACCTTTTATTTTAACTTTTCACTATCGTGAATTCTTAGTTCTTGGATGAATCTGTAACATTCATACACAGTTAGGGCAAAAAAAGATCTCAAAGCAGAATGCAAGAATCATCAACTGCGTAGATGATCCAGCCAAAACCATCCTAGAAGCATCCAAACCAAGTCCTAGAAGCATCAAACTTGGAGGGTATATTCATCTTATGGTGTAGGGGTGTAATAAGAAAGGAATTTGGAAAATTCTACCTCTGAACTTACAAACAAATTTCTCAATAAATAAATGAAAAAAGACAAATACATGTATTTATGCAAACTACCCTTCAAATGAGGTAGGATGGTGTGGTGAATCGGGCAGGTGGACCACGATATCTGTCCGTTTGACACCACACTTGTATTCCCTGCGACGTGGGCAGTGCCTCAATATAAAAAAAAATGCCGTCTTCTAAGCTTAGAAATAATACCAAATTTTTGCCGTGTAAAATATCGTATAAATATATATTAAATATAATAGCGGCGATGGGCTTGCAACCTGTCACGTGGAATGCTTACTACTTGCAAAACGCGGGCATGTACCAAATGTAAAAGTTTGGATGTGCCTCTGACTACCCCCTTCTTGGTATCCTCAAAGATCTACTCACTGAGTATGTATCTGAGGATATCCACCATGGGGAAGACAGTCGTGAGCGTTTGTTTTTTTTTTTTAAATATCGTGTTTTTAAATCTTTTAACCTTGCTTTTATTTTTAACTTAGATAATCACTATCTATACTACACTATTCTTAGGTACGGCGGGGCGCGGTGCGCGGCGCGCGGGGCGCGGGGCTGAGGGGCGAAAAGCACTTATATTATATACCTACGTCAGCGCGGACGAAGTCGCGGGCGGAAAGCTAGTCAACTTTGTTCCTACAAACAAATAAATAAGGGATTCTTTGAATAGAACCTGCAAAAAATATTGACGAAAACCTCACAAAATTCTAGATTACAGAGGTACTTGGTAAAGACTTGTTGGTATGTGAAGATGGTGATTCGAACCGAATATTGATATTTTGTTTAAAATATTAAGAAATTCGATGGTTCTAAATTAAATTCTTAAATTGACTAAAATTGAATGTCAAAATGAAATATTAAATGCGACTATGATGTTCATGCGATCGTGAATTTACTGTGTTCTTTTCGAACCTTATCGCACTGCCAAATATCTGGATGTTAAGTTCACTATTCAATACAAAGAAAAAGCGAAGCATGTTGAATTGAATAAAATTCCTTCTCGAAGGAAAATCTACTAAGATTTAACAGTGAATTACCATAAATACATGCTAATGTTTTGAGTAAAAGTATATTTTCTGGATTCGATACACAGTAACACGTTAATGTGCACGGCACCCGACTTTAGATGTATTATTTTTATTTCAGACTCAAAGATGCTACGGTGGCCGCTATGTTTGTTATTGCCCTTCATACACTTCCAAAAGGAGTAGGCTTCTTGAAGTTTATCACCGCGCAAAGTACGCTTTTTGATTACACAAATATCTGTGATATGTGCATAAACTGATTTGAACTTCAGTGCCGGAGCAAAGATTGGTAGTTCAATATTAACTTTGTGTTCCAGAAAAAAGCCAGCTACCTCCAATCAAACCGGAGTCTGCAATCCTATGGTGGCGTTTTGTGGACAAAAATCTGAACTATGGCTATATTTTTATGCTTGGTAAGTGGGTATGTGCCTTCTTGTTTTATAAGGCACTTTTCACAGAGTTTCGACTATATGGTACCTATGTTGAGTGTCACAAAATCCTACTACTATTATAAACGCGACAGTTTGTGAGGATGGATGTTTGTTACTCTTTCACGCAAATACTACTAGACGGATTTTGATGAAACTTTACAGTAATATAGCTTATACATTAGAATAATACATAGACTACTTCTTATCCGGGTACCACACGGGTGAAGCCGTGGCTAACATAAGCTAGTATGCAATAAAATTGAAATACAAGTTAAGAAAAACATCACTGCTGTCTTAAAACATTTGTTTATTTTAGAAGCATGAACTAAATTAAAAAAAAATAGAACTAAAACACTAAAAAGAGCGTTGGTATTTTTTCAGGATGTGGACTAGCAATATCAACTGCCACTGAAAAATCGACTCTAGGGCAAGATATCTCTGCTGGTTTCGGGAAGAAAATTACGGATAAGTCTTGGAACGTATCGATACTCCTCGTCTGTGTCGTAGCCGTCCTCTTGGCTAACGTAATGACTAGCGTAGCGGCCTGTGCTATATGGTTGCCATTTGTAATTAATATGGTACGTTGTGTTAATACCAGTGAAGGCTTTATCCAAAATTTACTCTCTATTAAGTTCTTTTAAAATTATAATTTATATTAATAATAATGCTGGACATTTTTAACACAGCATCATCTAGCTTGGGGCTGGACTAAGCAGAACTTGTATTATGGGAACTACATGACTGATATACTACTTATATTTTTTTTTTGTAAATACATAGTCAAAGTCTAGTCAAAGTTAAAATGCATTTATTCATTAAAATTACAAGGATCACTTTGAAACGTCGGTTTTATCTACTGCCTGTTCTTCCGCGACCAAGCCAGGAAAGAAAGGCAAGAAAACAAGTCTGGTTATTCTTTTTAATTATTTTTTACAAAACGAGTTGGAGCATTTTCAATCCCAAGAGTTATCATCTAAATAATCAGATATTTTATTGTATGCCTTTTATAAAGTTGTTTTTAATTAAGTTTTTAAATTTATTAATTATCAATTTTTGTATATATCTTGGGAATTTGTTATAAAAGCGTACACGTTGCCCTTTAAACGATTTCCTAACTTTATGTAGTCTACAAGTGGCAACAGCGAGTTTATCTTTATTTCTTGTATTAACATAGTGGTTATCACTTTTTTTCTTAAACAAATTAATATTCTTGTACATACATCAGATTTTCATAGATGTATATTGACAAGGAAATGTCATTATATTTATTTCTTTAAACTTCTGAAAAGTGATCGGGACCCATATTATAAATTGCTCGAACATCCCTCTTCTGCAGCACAAAAACGTTATTTAGCACTCCCCCACAGCAGTATACCGTACGACATAATGCTGTGGAAGTAGCTGAAGTAAACAAGTCTAGCTGTGTCTACGTCTGTATAAAGACGGATATTTTTGACTGCATATGCCGCAGAACTAAGTCTCTTCGATAACTTATAAATGTGAGGGCCCCATTGAAGCTTATTATCTAGGGTGATACCTAAGAATACGGTGGTGTCCACAAGATACAACTCTTCATTTTTGATTTTGATATTTGCTTTAAATTGTGTAACATTAGGTTGTATAAATCTAATACACTTTGTTTTCTTTTCATTTAGTAGAAGATTGTTTACATTGAACCATTTTACAACCTCAGAGATTGCATTGTTTACATTGCCAAAATCGGTTTGTCGTCTCTTTAATTTGAATAAAAGTGACGTGTCATCTGCAAACAATACAACCTCATGATCGTCCCTCACAAGATGGGGTAGATCATTAATGTATACTAAAAATAAAAATGGTCCAAGAATTTATCCCTGCGGTACACCCATAGTAACCAGAGACCCCGGAGAACGCTTTATATTCACGTCAACTCTTTGTACTCTGTCACTTAAATAGGAAGTGAGAAAGTCTAGAGCAATGCCCCTAATACCATAATGGTGTAGTTTCCTGATTAGTGTGTCTACGTGTGTGTGTGTCATGGTCTACGCAATCAAATGCCTTGGACAAGTCACAAAAAAATGCCTAACGCGTCATGCGATTCCTCTAAGGCATCAAATATGTGTGATATTAACTCAATATCAGCATCAGTGGTTGAGCGACCCTTAGTAAATCCGAATTGTTTATTATGCAGTAAATTATTTAATTTAATATGTCTATGCAATTGGTTTAAAATAAGTTTTTCAAAAATTTTACTAAATGTAGGGAGTACTGAGATAGGTCTAAAATTACCAAGGTCAGAACAAGTGCCCGATTTGAAAAGTTGAGTTAATTTACTGTGTAACATTTCATTGAAGCAGAGTCATTCACATTAACAATGACTCTGCTTCTTTAGGAGAGGAGTCTGTAAAAAAGTTTTCAAACGCATTAGCTACATCGCCATCTTGATTGACGGTGGAATTGCCAATTTTCTAATGAAACTTATTGTTCTTAGTTGTGACTCTTCCAGTCTCACTGTTGATTACTTTCCAAGTAGCTTTCACTTTGTCTTTGCTATTTTTAATTTTTAAACTCAAATGTCGAGCTTTTGCTACACGAAAAACATATTTAAAAAATTTTGATTAATTTTTGACTATTTCTTAAAACTCATTAAAATTATAAATTTAACGGGCCTTTATCATATAATAATATATATATTATAATATATTAATAATAATATAATAAAAAAGGTAAACGCGATAAACTTATAATTATGTTATCTAATCGCTTTTATGTATTCCCGCTGTTGCCCAGTCACTGATTTTTTTACCGTCAGAGACCATGATAGATTTCGATATAAAAAATGAATTGAACACATCACTAAATTTCTTAAAAAATGTGTTGTATACACTATTTGGATTATTATTATCATTATTATACATAGAAAACACCCAGACACGAGACAAACATTAACTAATCATACAAATATAGATAAAATATCAATAAATAACATTATTTCGGACTACTATTAGACTACCTACTATTATATAATTAGTTGAACGCCCAACAGTCGCACATCGTTCTGAGTCCACTCTTGGTTTCCCCGTGTCGTGGGTATCAGGAACTAAGAATACCATGGTACTACATCCAGACCTTAACAAATATTTGCAAAATATGCAAAAAATTTCTCTCGCCACGAGGTCGTCTCTTTTTGCTGAGAAAATAATTCTTACCGATTTCCATGACCAGTAAGTCTGTATTATCACAGACAGGTTTTAATACTGGTCCGTGGTAATATGTAGCTCATCGCCACTACAACACCACCAATAGTGTAGGGTACCAACAACATTCAGGGCTTTGCTATGTTCCCGTTCCTGGTATTCAACTTTCCTGTCACATTGTTACAGAGTCTCGCGCCGAACGCGTCTGCTGATTGGCAAAACAAAGTATACTTGGGTGCGCTGGGCGTGGGAGTAGGCTCGTCTCTTGGATTCATGTTCCCCTTCCTATATACGCCTGCCTACTTCTGCCACTACACGGGGAAAGTTCCGAAGAAGAAAATGGTGAGCATCTATGTGTAGAGTAGTTATTTATAGTGGGTGAGGTTTTGGCCTCCGATACAGTAGTTCAACTGAGTAGTTCAACTAGTTGTACAAATAAAACACCACTGTATCATTAGTCCAACTACAAAACATACAAGCAAATCCCCTGGGTTGTCCTTCCTAGAATCTTGAATTCTTATAATTATGGTTTCGTGAAATTTTGTCTGTTTATTATCAATTCCAAAAATGTTGGTACTTAAGTTTACTATTTGGAGTTGCCAATACTACCAGGAATACATTCATATAAGAGGTTAAGGTTTTATGATAGCTGTAAAATGTATGCCAGAAATGTTAGAGATTATAGTTGCTTTGAAAAAACACTTCTACTTTGTTTCTGATGTCCTGGTATTTCAATATTAATAACGCAACTTTTTTAAAAATAACGATACATCGATTTCTCCATTAAGCAGCTCCAATTGTACATTTCATTATGTGTATTTTTTATGGACACCCTGTTCAAATCAACTACATTTATTTGCAGGCGAAATATGGAATCGGTAGTGCCATAATCTGCCTGATTATCCTTTGGCTGTCACTGTGCTTCTTTGCGCCAATGCTGTGGGATCCAAAAAATAATGGCATTCATACAATCTCTCTTGAAAATAAAACTGCAACTGAAGCGGCTACTGAAGCACCTGCCGGAGCAGAACCGTAATACTAGTACTTTTTTTATTCCTTAATTCTTTAATAAGCACCGTTATAATAAAAAAAGTTAGGGCCCTACCTCATTGGTCCCCTCGGCGACATCGGCAGCTACGTATCCAAATCATTCATATTGAATATTCATATTCTAAGGCAGCTAACTCACTTGGTGACGCTTGGCAATTCCCAATTTGGGTTACCATTGGATTTTCGCATTTTGTGACTGTTCATATTCTCTCAACATGTCTTTTTGATATGAAGACTATTTGCTACTAGGTCATATTGCTAACATGTCATGTTTTTTACCGATACATAAGAACCTAGGTTATGTAATATGATGTTTTGATTTTATTGTGCTAGATTGTCACAAAGTCGATTTTTGTTGTCGCTGTACCTATTTGTTTTTTTTTACTAGGTTATGTAAATGTCTTATAATAAATAAAAATATTGAGAACTCGCTTTGGTTTCCCTACGTTACTGATCAAACTAGGCGAGATTTCATAAATAGCATTTGTTCAAATTTTGGTAAGTGGATCAGGATTAAAAGTAAGGTATTTGTGTCATTTATATTTAATTTCGTGCCTACCTAGGTATTTAATTTAATTTTTATTAATATTATCGCCATTTTGTACAAAGTTGTGACGCGCGTTCTGCTTGGATCATCTTTGGAAGCGGGCTTCAAACAGGCGGCAGGCAGTCAAAGATCCCTAGTGCCTATGCAACCTACTTGGAGTTTGACAGAATGACATTGGCATATATCGCAAATAATATTTATCACGGGATCTGTGGTTGATATTATTGTCCGAGGTGTATATGTTTAGGTTTAACACCGAACTGGCAGAATTGTGACAAATGTCAAGTTGCAAAAGCCATAAATTAAAAAGTGAAGTGCACTCCATAGCTCGCTTGCATCCCTACGTTTATCTCTAAAACGTTTTTTTTTAATCAAGTAGGTACTTAGTTATAATCACTATTATAATCTTTAATTTTAGTCAAGCAGTTGTTTAAAATCCAGACATGTGTACTAATCGCCACCAGCACCACGCCAGTTTAACCGGGCCTTAGGGTCAATAGATCAATAGTAGTTAAACCACAAGAGCAAGTTCATTCTTCGATTTGTTCTTATATGACAGTAGATCAAACTATCTATTAACTTTTATCGTAGATTTACGAAATCCAAAGTTTAAACTACTATTGATCTTATGGCCTTAACTCTAATTACACCAATGAGATGTAAATGTAGGTATTTTAATAAACATTTTATTACTTTAAGACAGAAGTGTTTCCATTTTTACCTTTAGACTGTACTTCGGTAGTGGTGACGTGGTGGAGAAAACTAAGCATAACTTAGCATAACAACAGTTTTTTGGCGCTACGTTGTGGTTCAATACTCTATGGTCGTAGCCGCAGATGCCAAGAGGGCGACGCTAGCATATGAATGTAAGTGGAACAGTCCTTATTGAATCTTTAACTTGTAGTCCAGACAGGCAAAATGTGTAAATCGGGCCAGATCACAGGTGCCCAGAAGCAAATACATAACCAAGTTAGTAAAACACAAGAAATGGTAGGAAAGATTCCGGCTTTTATCTGAAACATACAAAAACGGTTGCATAAATTAAAGCGCCATGGCACCAAAAGTTTCATTTTCATCTAAAATGGTTTGACAGGTTTTGTGTTTTTTTTTTAACTACTGTTAGTTGAGCCACCAAAAATCAAAATAATAATAAAAAAAAAATAACTAATTCATAGCTAATCTTCCAAATTGAAAAAAATCAATTAGCTTTTTAGGACGGCGGTTAAGCCAAAATACTGTTTACGAGGCCAATATGTGTTCCTACCGAAGCATGATTTCCTGAGTGTCTCATTCTAAATCACTAAATAAATCAAAATGGCTTGTACGTCTCCAGTCACACTGAATTAATTATAGGGCATTATGGAGGACTGTCTAGCCGGACCGCGGCTCAAAAACAACTTCTCATTACTATCTCGTAA
This sequence comes from Perizoma affinitatum, assembly GCA_961405105.1. Taxonomy (NCBI): domain Eukaryota; kingdom Metazoa; phylum Arthropoda; class Insecta; order Lepidoptera; family Geometridae; genus Perizoma; species Perizoma affinitatum. The sequence goes on from OY560199.1 coordinate 8,230,841, forward strand.
AAACAGAGACGCACTTAAATACAGGTAGGTATGCTTGTTGTTTTAGGTACATAATGTCACCTACCTTTTGCGGATACTATGGATCAAACATGGTTAGATTGCTTTCTAGCATCTACCATAAATTCGGCGGTGGCAAAAAACGGGAAAAGATTAGCAAAGTTTGCGTCAATATATTGATTGCTATACCACCATACCATAAGGGTCTTTACTCTTCTACATATTAGTGAGAGCATAGAAACACTATTTTTTACCATTTTTCCCGTAGGAACACTAGCAGCCCCTTGAATGATCAGATTTCCCGGCGTTCCCACTGGCAAGCAAAAGCAATAAGACGCAGAAAAGCCAGCTGCGATATTGTACCATAGCGGATTCGTGTTTATTTCATTCGCCTGAAAAAGAAAAAAAAACTACTGAAATGTTGCCACGACATGCAATGATTATAAGGGTCCCAAAGTTGCATGCCTCATACACGATCACCTAGAGTTATTATACAAATCCATTTCTGGGGATACGCGAAAAAGTTATTATAATTTACTTTCTCATTTCTGTTATGAGTCGGAGACGTCTTGGTCTGTAATGCTAAGTATATTAAGTGTCATTTAGTAATTTAGTCCCAAATTTGTATGTATTTCTCCGTAGTACATCGTTTAATAAACTAAATTGTCATTATTTATCGATTCATTGAAAAGATTACCAAAGTAAACTCAGTGTCACCAACTGGATACCTCAGAGGTTTAAAAATTTTGTTCTATTTATCCTTAAATGTATATTTTTAAATGTTGCTTATGACAAAACATAACTTTGTGACAGTACAACACACTCACTATCTATAGATCGTTTTCAAAAATCTTTAGCTGTTTTATCTGTAATTTTTGTATACCTTTTTCTTTATTAGTTATAAAAAAACTGAGTTCAAGGTACCCAGTTGGTGACAATTACATAGGTACTACTACAAGACTACTACTTAGTGTCATCTTACCATCTGCATCACTATGGGTGTAATCACATTGCATACTGCGACATTTGAAGCAAAGTTGGTGATGAATATCGTGACTACAATAATCAAAAGAATCATGAAATAGTTTGGTAAGCTGCTCAGAGTTTTAAGTATTTCGCCAATCTTTCCGTTCAAATTTGAGTGTTCTTTTTTAGCGGCTTCAGATAAGGCGAATCCGCCACCTAAAAAAAACAAATATTAGCGAACTAGCAAGTGGCATTAGAACAGGCTTTAGGCTTCTGGCGCTAGGTAAGTTCTTCATGATGCGATGAATAAATAATTCAGACGTAACTTTGCGGAAGATTCTAATTTATTCAGTAAACATAATTATTTAGGTACCTAACTAATCGCGCATTATTAATTTAATTTATGTTAGAGTTTAACGTTAGACTCTAGCACAATGCAGAACGCTTTTACACAAACTACATTGGACTAAAACTCGACAAAAAAATCGACACGTGCTTAACCTGACGACTAAGCCCCCCTCAGGACTAAATCAACTTACTATCCAACAATTTAATCAACCTTTTGCAACATCTCGCGTAAAAGCTTTCAGTATTGTGTGGACTCACAGAGAGAGAGAGAAATATTAATTAGTAACCTACTTAATTAACGTATAACATCGCATTACAAGATTGTATATTGTAATGCGATGTAATACAAATACGGTACAATTAAATTATTAATTATTAGAGTGCTCAAATCCTTTCGAGAAAGTTCACGCGCCAGCGACGCGTCCTCAGAACGCTTGTTACAATAAAATTTGTGCACTAGTAAAAAGCACAAATCTGTTAAAAAATACCTAAAAGGAACATGAAACTGTAGGGCATCACTTGATTCATTATTGTCCAGTCTAGTACAGACCGCACTGGCTTATCCGGCAATTCTTCATCTTCTGTAATAAAAATTACACAAGTAAAAATCTTTTTTTCACGAAAAAATAAAAACAAATAACAGAAAGTTGATAAACAGTCTATTATGACATTTCATATTCCATTTTTACAGACGAATTGAGAACATCCTTATTTTTTTAAGCCGGTTGAAGATAATTGTCAGGTTTCAAAGTGTGATTTTATTTTACCTTGTGATTTTAATGAATAAATGAATAATGACTCTGACTTTGACTTTGGTAAAATTTAAAGCCTTACTTTAATAGGTCACATTTGACATCTGTCAGTCTTAGCTTCATAGTAAGGTGACCTGCTTAATTTTATCGATTAAATTTAATTAATCGTAAGATCCGTGTATTCAGCATGCTATATTCCTATACTCAGGTGGAATACGAATAAAAGTTGTGTTGCTGTGTTAGCATCGTTTTGACTTCGTACAAAAACATTCTGGGCATATCCATTGACTCTAGCTCTGGTGTAAATTCCATAATACCGTCTTACTATATAACAAGACAACTCAAGTCATAGCTTTTCTTACATGCGACTTACAAACAATGCAGTACCTGTTCTGATGTCACAATTTCCTCACAAACCTGGCAATACTTAGCCATTTAAATTTGGTTGGATAATGGTAATTGTTTTACAACATGGTATTTTTTTTAATGTTTCGTAGCACATGTAGCTACTCATACGTAACACGTAACGCGTATACCTCTGTGTAGGCTGTCGTAGCACTGAGTTATGATAACGATGCATCGGTGCCGTTATAAGTTTATTTTGATAAACTGTCAAATGTGTCCTATTGAAGTGGCCCTACTGTAAGTATTTAAAATATTTGGACGATCCGATCTTCATAAAATATAAACTGTAAAGTATATGAGAATAGAATCCGCTCTGTTCTTCTAAAATGGATAAGGGTCCCTTACCTTTAGCTGTGAAGTTCTTAAAAAAGTCCAAAGTAGATGGAAGAAGAAACATTAGAAATCCTACAAACATTGCTGCAGCTGAATCTCGAACGCTAAAAATAAAAGTACATAACATATAATATATTATATTAGCTACATAACGGTTGCAAATAGAAAATTACGCTTTTAATGAATAACAGTGTAATACAGGGCACTTACAATTTATTCATTAGTCCAAAATGAGACTCTATTTGGTCGCCCCATCCAGTAAATATTTGGGGTGAACGGCAGAAAAACATTACTATTGCACCGCCAAATAAGATGATCACCATCTAGAATGAAAAAGTTATATACATATATTAGGAATGCAAAAAAATCACCATAACGAACCGAAATATTAAATTCTACTTTTTCATAAGAAATATTCTAAAATTCATAATTTACCCAACAAATTTCAAACATTTTGTCCTAGAATAAATTATGTAGGTCCCCCCATAGGAACCCAAATGGGGCCAATTTGCACACGATTTTAATATAAAGTTGTTAAACTTTATTCTAAAAAATATTAAATTTCTGGTTTACAACTTTTGTTTTTAGACTTTTTGGAATTCGGTTGTTCAGTGACCTTACTTACAATTTCCCAAAACGTTATTTTGCCAAGATTTTTCCAATTTTCATTCACTGTCGCTTTTGCAGCTTCCATTCCTTCGATGGATATGGTTGAACTCTTCGCTGCTTGACTTTTTGGTCTGAAAATGTAAAGCTTCATAGAAAACCTCTTTAAAGACTCTAATATTATGTTGTGGCAAGTCTCGGCTTATTTTGGGAATTTAAATTGCTCAATAATTGAATTGTAACGGATACATACTAATCTGAATATTAATATTTTACAGGGATAACAAATTAATCTGATAAAATTCCTAACAAAGTAATTTAAAATATGATTGTCTGAAAACCAAGTAATACAACCCTATCTTATTCATATTTTGTTTCATTACCTAGTGTTCTTATTTAGTGTATGTCCAAGAGGCAATTTATTTACCATCCCGCAAGATAATTTTTCTACACATTATCAGACAACAACTTCTGTTTTACTACAATTCGAAATTCGGCCATTTTTATGAAAGAAAATTGTGTTTTTTTTTAAACTTCTTGTTCTTTTTAGAAGGCAGAATAATTCCATTTTAGGTTTCACAATATGCATGTCACATTGCGTGTAAAGCTCTGTATTTTTTATATTTTGAACATGTTTCATTAATTTAGTTACCTATATCATTTTTGGGGAACAAAAGTAAAATATTCCTCACCCTGATGAAGACTCTCAGAATGAGTCGAACATCTGCAGGTAATATTTATCGTGTAAACTTAGTGTAAGGAAATGCGTGAATTCAATGTAACACTATTACTCAGTGCCTTCACAGATAATGCAATACGTGAAATTTTCAATATTAATACGTGCGGTTATAAGCTTATAACGGTGAAGGTTACTAACGGGAGGAAACCGGCCTGCACTAGAACTAAAAATACGAAGGCATGTGACATTAGTTTTCCAATAAGCAGGGACGGGCTTGCAAACTGACACGTGGAATGCTTACTACTTACTATGTAAGACTTGGATATGTGCTATGATATTTGGGTATGCTTTTGATTCCCTTGGTATCCTCAAAGGTCTATATGTCTACGTACTCAGTATAGATTTGAAGATGTTGTATCATGCGAGTCAACAACCTCGCTCAGGTTGTTTTGTATAGAAAATATTTGGCATGCTTTTTTTTTTTTTGCAATCTCTTTGGTTAAAATTTAACTCTAGTTCTCATACTGAATGGTCGTAACTAATATCGATGGCAATGTTGAGAAATAATAGTAGATAAAATAATTGTAACCTGTCACGTGGAATGCTTACTACTTGCAAAACGCGGGCATGTACCAAATGTAATGTTTGGACGTGCCTCTGACTACCCCCTACTTGGTATCCTCAACTATTTGATCTACTTACTGAGTATGTATCTGAGGATGTCGACCATGGGGAAGACAGTCGTGAGCGTGTGTGTGTGTGTAAAATAGTATGTTTAAAAATAATTTTACCTCAGAAATCCAAAATACATTATCAACATGCTTAAATAGAGACATCCTTCCATGGCAAGCATATACGGAATTGCAAAAGCAGAGAAACTGGGAAACGATAGATACTCGGGGGCCTCTGGATAGGCTCTGCGATAAAAATACAGTTCGTTATGTAGGGTCGGCAACTCCAAAAATATAGTTAGGGTACTAGCTGGCAGATTCAATAGTCCTCTATAGAAGCACAGGGTGTCGGCATAAATTAACCCTATGCCAAACAAATTTATGTCAATTATTGAGGATTGTCAATTAAGTGGATAATTAAATCTGTAGGATGTATAAAAATTATTAACATAACTTATTGTCTTACGCTACCAGAAGAACTGCCGGCCAAAAGGAAGCTAGAACGACGAGAGCGGCGTCGGTCTAGTGACGTTCCTTTTCCGTTCACAGATAATAAAACAAAGAATCTTAAAATAGTGCGGGCGTACTCCCTACAAATCTAATTTAATTCAAATTTATTGATATGTTAATTTAATACTAACCCTGAGTTACGAAAATTATAAAATTAATTCCAGTAGCTAGAGTAACATAAATATAAATCGTGTTATCACTGAACCACTAGCCAATCGTGTATCTACTAGGTACTAGCCATTTAAAATCTAACTGTGATTAGGATCTAATTCCAGTAACTAGAGTAACATAAACCAAAAACACGTTATCACTGAACCACTAGTCAATCAGGTATCTACTAGGTACTAAACATTTAGAATCTAACTGGGATTAGGATCTAATTCCAGTAACTAGAGTAACATAAACCAAAAACGTGTTATCACTGAACCACTAGCCAATCGGGTATCTACTAGGTACTAGACATTTAGTATGTAACTGAGATTAGGATCAGTCATCTAGGATCAAACAGGAATTATTTCACAAACCCAGGATAGTGAAATCAATAGCGTACTAGTTTTCCCACTTTACATTAGTATGTAAAGCTAGTGCTTTAATATATTATCTAGGTAGTTCTGTTTATACGAGGCCAGCGTACTCACTAAAGAAAGTAAGATTCTTTGAAATAGAGTAGGTATTCTATAAAATAAAGGCTTTGAGTTTTTACCTGACAAAAAGTCCTTTGAATACTAAATTGGTAGCTGTGCCCACAATAGTCCCAATGCCACCTGTAAAAGTTTGGTTGCAGTACTAGGTAAATAAGTAGACATTACCCCTTTTTTTTTGTATCTATACTTCCTACAGCTATAATTGTGAAAGTGTCAAGCCGCGGCTAGTCGGGCGGTACCCCGAATTCCAACAATATTTTTTGTCACTTGAAACATTAAAGTGTTAAAACACATTAAAACACATTTGTGAAACATTAAGACGGGAATTCCCGTCTCACGACCGTCGAGCGTGGTCGCGGACGGTGCTCACGAGGAAGGACCTCTTAACGGTCAACGAAACGTCAGCAGGTGAATTGTAAAGTACGTGGTATAGTCGTAATTATATTTTAAAATGATACCAAACCACGATAATTTTAATTCCATTTGGTATCCTCAAAGACTTGCGCACTGAGTATGTATCTGAGAATATTTATCACGAGAAATACAGACGTTTTTTTATGTCATTGAAGCTGTTTTTTTTTAACTGGTAAACCAATTGTAATGTAGTTTTTGCTATCATTCTGTATGACTTTAACAAAGATTCTAGGGTAATCCTTTTCTTATTATAAAGCTTTATTATTCATTAAGGAATTAACGTCATCCAAAGTTTTTTTATCTTACCTATAGTAGCTGAAAATGTTGCTGAGCAGAAGTAGCAAGTAGCTATATCTGATGCTATAGTATTGCCGTTGACGTCTGTTTCATAAATACTAAGAAGATTTTGCTGCAAAGCAAACATTTTACTTAGCTGTAAGTACAAAAAACTGTAAAAAATACAGTCGGTTAGAAATAGAGAGTTCCTGGGAATCCATTATAGTTTCGTTGTGTCAGTTTATATTGCTGAATAAAGTGAATTCTCACAGATTTTTTATTCAGAGCTGAAAATTTTATCCATTACTAAGGTTCTTGAATCATAGTATCTTCTTCATCTAAAGACATTTTTCTAAATTCATCTTTTGATCAACAATTTTCTCTTTGTATCACACTGTTTTGTTATGTATTTATGACCCTTAGCTATAGGGAACTGTACATAAATCTCACACTCTACTGACTCACAATTCTGCATTGAGTCAAACTAAATCAAGATTTTTTTTTTAAATCTGGCAAAAAATATATGCATTTAAATCTTTGTGACCCAGTGGGCAAAGGCCCGCCTGAGATGCAGAAGGTGGCGGCTCTGATTCCCGCCGCGGGACAAAGGTGTATTGTATGCTCTTCAAATATTTGTCTCGGTCTATTTTTTCTGGATGTATTCTATGTTTATTATGTATATATTTAAAAAATGTATAAGTAGTATATCAGTCATTAAGTTCCCATAACACAAGCTCTGCTTACTTTGGGGCTAGATGATATTGTGTAGAAATATCCAGCTTTATTAATATTATTACTTGACTCGATACAGTTTCAGATATGATCTGGAATGTCTTATTGTGATGTTATGTTTATTATGAATTATCACGTTTTTACTTACATCTTCAAATACTTGAAGAATGGCAAAGTTAATAGGTACCATCATAGTAGTTGCCGCTGTATTGGTTATCCACATTGAAATGAACATAGTTGTGAACGACATAGCAAATAGCAACCTGAAAAACAATTGAAAATAACTAGTTTCGTAACATGAATCTATTTTTCAACAATTTTTTTCGAAGTCTATGTGGGCCTACGTAATCTTAAGAGTGACTTTAACAAGTCACAGTCATTTAAGTTTCGAAATTCAGCTTAAACTTTATACAAAGAGTATCAACCCATCTTCAGACTAAAGTCTAACTAAAAATAATTTTGAAACTAAGCTCTCATTTTATACAAGGATTGTATAGCTCATCTTCTAGCTTCGATCTTCAATTATTATTTTAAGGTTTGTACAATTCCAATTCGATCATCTTTTATTGACAAAATAAAGCTTATATAGCTTGCACATATATAATTATTTTATCACCTGTAATGCGAGTATCCGATAACTCTGATAGCGCATAGTGCTAGCCTTTTATGAAGTCCAGACTGTTCCACAGCGTATGCAAGTATTAAACTTCCCAAAAACATCACTATTGTATCCTGTTGAGAAAAGCATAGGTTCTGGCAACTCTACCCCTCCATCTAACACGTTCTTCTAACTTTTAAATATAAAAAAACCCTATAAAGCCGGTTTATTTATTCGCAGTTTATATTCGATATTCCATGGTCAAAAACACAGGTTATATTTTTACTTGTATAACCGCACCGCGCGTCATTGGCAGGTGATTCAACATTCACATCCTAGAGCCTGAGTGGTCGAGCAACATGCGGCTTCAGAGGAACTTCCTCCCACGAACAATCAGGTTATGATATTCATAACCTGATTGTTCGTGGGAGGAAGTTTTTAGGGAAAACCTCAGCAGGGATATTGCTGAGGTTTTCCCAATTGAATATACGCGTGTGATGCCTCTGGTATTTCATGCGTCCATAGGCTACGGAAAACGCCTATTTTAATTTTGGTGGTATAAAAAAATATGATTTGACCGTTGCGTTTTCTTTAAATCACACAATATCATAACAAAATTGCGGTGAATAATTTAAAACCGACCAATGTATATAGGACGCAATCTCAGACAGTTTACACAGTTAGACAGTTTAGTGTCTTATAATGTGGCAACACTAGTTTTGAAGTGCTATATCAATTTATACTTATCAAGGTGTATATACTCTACAGTACAGTGCCTAAATAAAAACTCTCGATGTCCCTTTCCTTTCTTATTTTAAGTTAGGTTGAACGGGGTAAATGTGCAGACGTACGTACGTTTATATAGCAGTTGCAAGTTTCACTAGTATTCATCACACCAGTCAACGGAAATATCAGGACTGGTAGAAAAGATGTTATCGGCAGTGGAATACATTCAGTGACCCAGTAAATAGCCATCAGCATAAGTGTGTACGCACACCATTGATATTTCTAAAAACATATTCATTATCACCACCTGGATAAACTACTTGATCATAGTTCTTCCCGTGGTAAATGCGTCTATGTACAGACTTTTTACGAATGATTTTAATGTTATCATTATATCATTCAATAATACATCAAAAAGCAACTACTTTCGGTTCATGTTGTAAACTAGAAATACTCAATCATGCAAAACAGTATTTCACGCAAGCTCAACGCTTATAGTATATAAAAAAAAACCTTTAATAAATATTAGTTTACAATTTATGGAATTTATCTAGTTAATTTATTTATTTAATATTGAATAATTTTTATTGATTCTATTTTTTTTATAATTTATTTTATAGTTAGGACCCCTCTCGGTTAAAGGTTTCCTCCAATTCTGTCCAGCGGTTTCTGTCTGTTGCCACTTTCGTCCAGTCTTCTAATTTTAGGAATCTGTATATTTCGTCAGTCCATCTTGCTTGTGGACTGCCCATTTTTCTTTTGGTCATTTCCAGATGGTAATTAGGGTGGCCCATCTTTTTTTATCCATTCTGGCTACGTGTTCTGCCCAATGTCACTTCATTTTTATTGCGTGCTCTAGAGTGTCTATGAATTTGGTTTTGGATCTTATTTCCGTGTGGCGTATTTTATCGACCAGTCTTTTTTTTCATTATATTTCGTTCTATGGGCTCTTTGGCATTTGGTGATTTTTTTGACTTCTCTTGTTGTCAAAAAAACGTCTGGCTGCCGTACGTGTGGGAAGAATTAGTTGTATACTTAGCATAAATACGGCCACACCGGTGCGTTCCTTTGGAGATCCCGGAGCCCCTTGACATGCATCGAGGCCGGCCACCGGGAGGGATTTAGTGAGTCCACGAAATTAAAATTAAAGTCTCACCTACCTCTGGTGGAAATGGTATCAGTATAGCAATCAGGATGATTGGAGCAAGTAGACAAACTAATCCACTCCAGTGAGCTTGCAAAAACAATTTAGCCTTCTCCCCAACAGTCACTGGTGTATCATCCCCACTAGAAATGAAAAAAATATTTGTTAAGACGGGGTTGAACCCATATTTGAAAAGCTTTAGTGATGCAAACAGTTCTAACCCTTGTGTATAAGATGTAAATCAACTTGTTCATATTAGACAATTATGTCATGATTGTGCGTAAACAATCTCTCGTGAAAATCTCACGAGACATTTTTTACGCATCTTTAAATGTAAAAACCTCGATTGAGACTAACTATAGTGGCTGGATAGAAAAAGATAAGATAATTGCTATGTTGATTCCATTCAAACTGATGTTTATATTTTCAAGCTTTAAAAAAAAAAGAGCTCGTTTGTATGCGGAGAGCTGTGTATAATAAAATAATTATCAAATTATTTGTATTTTTTCCCTGCTGAGTTCTAGTTAAGGAGGTTTTTTTTGAACCTTGCAAGATACAAGAAGCAATTGAGATCACCCGTCAGCCAATCTTCAATCTTGACCATGGATGGAGAATTTTGCTGTCATGGAAACTACTTCTACATCTCACCACACCCCATAACTGGTATGGTCAGTTTGGAGAGTGACACCGTTAGAGCTGTCTATACACATCCTAACATAGACGAGGCAAACATACCGTCCACTTGATCTGAGAGAGGTTTTTCTATATTCATAAATAAGTTTTAAGAATTTAAACTAAGGTATGCAGTATTAACCGGTCTACCGTTGAATGCAATGGCGAAGGGGGCTCATAAGGAAGAACTTCTAAATTAACTACGAATCGTCAGCAAAATCGATGAAAAACGCAAAAAATTGCTGTTACCAGACAAATGATTGTCTGCTACCATTTTACAGCGAAATATAGTTTTTAATCGTTTTGTTTTGAATCCTTTTGCGATAGGTTTTATTAACAAACGCGTTGTAATAATTGGAAAGAATTTTAGAAACCGTTAGTTTTCTAAACAGTGTTTTGTTTTCTCCTATTGAATTTGAAATGCCAAATAAAAGAGGCAATAAAAACGCATGTTCCAAAGAAGAGCTGGTGTATTTTCATTGGTGAATTTTCAATCAATTAGGCAAATGCAAAATATTTTCTATAGGATTGGGTTGGGCGGGACATTATATCTCGAAGAAGTTCTCAGAAGTTCTTTTGATCACATATTATACAAGAGTATTATACTTTATTTATAGTATACACAGGTAGATGTTAAGAGATTTTGGCATTTGTTTTTTTGTAAACAACCAGTATTATTAAAACAGAGTTTTAATCAATATAACTTCTGTTAACAAAATAAATACCTATTAGTTATACAAAAACATAACTCTTATTAAAAATGTAATTCGAAATTGAATTCAGTATTATAAATACATTTATTGATACAACTATGTACAAAAAATACAGATGAAACACCTAGCTATCTGAAAACCGTTGCAAACGATATATAGACCTTTATTATAAATTAATAAGGTACCTAAGTTACTAGGTAAGTATTTAATTCTAATTCTCTATGATTAGTCATGTATCACATTCTGTAAAATAGAATGGGCAAAGTTATTATTATTTTTCGTGATCGCGTTTCTTCTGTTTCTTTAAAAGTGTGAATATTGAAATTATTCCTACTAATGCTGCTAAGAAGAATGATTTTCGTAAAGGCTGACCGGATAAGATTCAAATAACTACTCACTAACGTACAAAATAACAAGGTACCAGTAAATCAACTCATTTTGAAAAACCTGAAACACTTACGGGATTACAGACTCTTCATAATTCTGGGAATCGCTAGTCTGAAGAATTGGGTCAGACATTTTTTCAACTTCACAAGAAATAATATTTTGGGTTTCTATTCCAGTTGGTCATGCGGGGGGCGTGACAGTTATAGCAAACATGCTGATCCGTAGGTTCTCACGTCGTAAAGTGATGCAAAAATTAAGAGCTATCTATATACATCTACCTCTTTTCAAACTTTCGCGATACGATAACATAATTATAAGTTTAACGGGTCTTTATCATCCCGTGACCACGGCTGTTGCAATACAGTCGAAACGTCGGGAATATAATTAAAAAGGTAAACGCGATAAAGACCCGTTAAAATTATAATTATATATCTACCTCAACCACAAGCAAAATCCTGTGGCAATATTTTCTGCCCATGGTCCACCTCAAGATAACTGGGTGTACAAGAGGTTTTTACTTGTTTCCATGGTCCACCTTAGTTCACTTGGCTGTATGTACCAGGGGTATTTTTTTATTTCCGTAGTCCACCTGTATTATGTATATATACAAACTACACTTGCAAGCTTTAAACTGGAATCGCTTCATGGCGGGTTGTTCAAGACTAATTTTTATAATTTCTATGCAGTGAACTATGAATTGTGGTATATCATTTAAAAGGTAATTTGTCAGCTTAATCAAGTGATATCAAGAAAAAAAAATTAAAATTAATTAAATTTCCTCCCAAATTTAGGGAATTATTGCAATAGGTCAAAGTTGTGGACATCTAAATGAATAGGCAGTAATATGAAAAATTCAATTTTTATTTACAACTAGCTGAACCGGCGACTACGTTCGCGATTGCCATCCCTGCCGACTAATTATTAGCATTTGACCACATTTTGTCTCATATTAAGCAACGCTGTAGACTGCGATGAAGCACTCTTATCAACAAAGGAGATTTTAACTTTGGGTTTGAAAAGTCCCAGGTTGTATTTCTCAACTCTCGGATGAGACTTAGCGGATACTGACAAAACAAAAATTTCCTTTGCCTTTTTCCACAGACAACGGTTGAAGTGATAAAAACACCCTTTTATTTCTGTGTCTTTGAATTGAGATTTCAAAAGCAAAAATAATAGTACATACGATTTTTTATTTTTATTGGTCAATAAGGCATAAAATAAGGGTATTATTGTAGTAGACCCGCCTGCATTAATTATCTTACCATCAATTCCATAAATTTGCGTGAACGGTTTTGAACAACTAAGGTGTCATCCAAATAAAAATGCTCTACATCATAAACTTTTTTTCTTGCATATTCAGAACCAAAAATTAATATTCGATTGTTAAGAATGCGGCGCTTAGCGCTCTCAACTTCAATTCGAGGCTCGTTCAAAAATCGGCCGAATATCGCTATCTCTTTTTGTCTGATGTAGGTGTGCGCGTGACGCGAGACGTGCTGTGCGTGTATTGGTAGTAGGTACCTATAACTACATCTTACCATTCATAACATCTCGAAGACGGTAGGTATTAGTAATTCGTTTTTGTACAAAGCAGGCCTAGGTATATCTTAGGAAATTTATGAAATGTATTTAGGTTCTTCATACGTTTACCACCTCTAGAATAGGATACCTACCCATAAATTTAGGATGGTACCAAAATATACCAGCATTGTGAAATTATGATATTTCCTAGGTTTGGAAATAAAATACGTACCTACAAGAATTTCAAAGTTTTTTTTTAAATTAATTTATGTTGTTGTTCGTTGATAGGCATTGACACATTCATCTATAAAAATACCTACAAATCAATTCAAGATTTTGGTAAAAGTCTTGTGTGACCATATAGGCTAAACAGTTTCTGAAAAATAATATGATAAGTAATCAAAATACAGTGTGAAAGGTCTTCATCCACACTAAACAAACTACCTAGGGTAGGTTCGCCAGTTCTCGACCAATTAGTGGAGTTGTCAATTTCAGGATACGAAAAAACTTACTAACATTTTTAAACAAAAGTCTGGTCAAAGTTTCTTATTATATACTCAATTTTATTTATAAGTAAAGATTTTAGTTTTTGAGCCTTCAGTATTTTTTTTTGTTTTGATATGAAAAATACCGGTGTTAAATTTTGTTCCCCTTATCAATTTTAAATTTTAGGGATATAAAGTAGGGGGTAGTCAGAGGCGCGTTTAAACATTATATTTGGTACATGCCTGCGTTTCGCGAGTAGTTAGCATTCTAAGTGATAGATTTCAAGCCTATCGCACCGCACTCACTAGTAACATATAATTATCTGTACTCGAAACATTTATGTGCGCATCAACACGCACTCAAAACAATGAAGGAAAACATAATTACTAGGTATGCCACATAAACTTTTAGAGCGGAAATTAATATCCATTGGTGCACGACTGGGTTCGCTCTAGAGTGCTCTAGAGTGTTAATGTAGCGACTTCGCTCGCCACATGATTGAGCTACGTTACTATACACGCTACCATAATCAATATACAGATGGCACAAGCGAAGATTTCACGCAACTTGAGAATATAATACCTCCGACATACAAATGCCGGTCCTAGGACCCCGAGCAAGTAGATCAGATGGATCAGCTTGGTGGAAGATCTTCCCCTTTGTAAATGGAGGACACACTACCATTCTCCATATTCATATAGACCATATTATTATAATGTTAGGGGTTTCCTATAGTTAAGATAAATTCCCAGCCGATAGAGAGCGATGCGACACTATGACAAAAGGTGGGCATATAAAAAAAAAACAGAATCCAAAGCAAGAGCGAAATTTCCTTAAAAAGGTTTTTTTACTTAAAAAGGAGATTACATCGTTGTTAAAATTAAGTAACTTTTGGACACTCAATAAAAACATTTGTATTACAAGTACAAGGCAACTCAACCGATAAAACACGGGTCTTCAAAGTGCAAAAAAGATGCATTCGAACAATGTTTGGTGAATACATGTAAGGATGTATTCAGAAATCAACTTTTCTTTCTTTACATATCTACGAAGTTGCAGTATTTGGCAAGAGTAACGAGAACTTATTCTTAATGTAAAAAAATGATATTATTTAGTTGGTCATTCAATAGATGTATGTGATATGTAACCTATGTATCGCAATAAATAAATTGAAATTGAAGTCCAGTACAAGTGGTAGAGCACGAAGACTGTCAAGGGTTTAATCCTACTCGTGACCATGGGATTGTCAAAAATGCTTATTGCACGTCTTTAGACCGAGTCAAAAATCCTAAGCTGCCATCCAAGTGCTCTTTCTCACATGCGATACTTTATTTGGGGCTGGGCTTGCGACTGGCCAAGAAGTAGTCCTTTGCTAAATCTGGGCTCATAGCCAATTTCTTACTATGATTCTCTATGGTATTACTTTATGACACTAAGTTATTGTAGATAAACCGACAAAAAAAAAAGATAATTAAATATGTTCATAATGGAATTAGCGTGATGAATTATATTCACATGAACAATAATATTTATTTACAATGTTCGCTTTCTTTAGCCTACAAATAAAGATGGTCGAGAACTAGTGTGTTCTCAACGGCTAAGTAGTATAGTTCGCGACCACGAGGGATTTTGGGCACCTGTATTTTTTTATGTAATGATTTTTACAAACCAACTCTAGCCATAAGAATGCTTAATAGAGCCATAAAATTCAAAGCAATAAATATTTTTTGTACAAGACACAACCGAATTGAAGATTGAATATGCTAACTTCCGGACCACCCGGTCGAAAACTGGGTGTTCTATGACTTCATAGTTCTCGTCCATTTTATTGGTGAAAATCAAATTAAAAAACAGATGAACCATGTTTTACAGATAAGTAAGAAATAGAAAGAAAAACCAACTCTATAAATTTTTATAAACATAGAATTTAAAGTTTTCTTGCACGATTTTGCGATACAAAATTTTTTGTTTTGATGATCTTTTGATTAAACATCAAAAGCTATTTTTTTTTGGCATTCTAGATTAATTGAGTGAGAATTGGTGCGTGTGTTAAATCAAGTAATTCAAGTAACCATTAAAACACACTTTACTAAAATATGAGTAACAATTATTATATTTTTTACTTTTATCTAGCAAAGATGTGATAAAAGGTCGAGAAAAGAATTTGGTCGGTGAACCGGCGTACATACCCTACCTATTCTTTGCGTTATTTATATTCTGTCCCTGATAGGTAGGTATTTCTTGGCAAAAGGTCTTTTAATTCAGGAAGACACATTTAAAATAAAATTCTTCCAATTTCGAGACGACCAAATTCAAGAATAACATACAATTTAGCAAACTAAAACGCACAGTAAATTGTCGAACGCTGATAATAAAATAGTAAATATCAGCCTACCCGACACCGAATAATGAACAATCGCTCGCGCCGCGTGGTTTAAATACATGTTACGCTAGTGTGAGTGCCTGTCCGAGCGATCACACAACCAAAGTGTCCCGTCCCGCGACCCCGCACCGTTCCGTGCAAGCGTGATAGCAATATTAGCCGTTTGGAATTTGTCATAAATTTGGTGGTGTTCCGTAATACCAAAAATGATGACTGAAAACTTGTTGTATTTTTCACATCGTGTTGTTATTCTGTAACTAGACAATATAATCTATGTACCTAATATAACGATACGTAAGACATTGTTGTTTTTAATACGAAACAAATAAGATGAAAACATATCATGTAAAAATATCCAAAATGCGATTCGTTTACATTTCATTTTAGGTAAGTATTTTGAAAAAATATTTATCAAGGTAAATAAATAACCTAGATAAATACTATTCGAATACAAATAATAGCATAATATGGTGGAAATAAGCTTTAATTACAAATGATTTTGGTATTACGTTTGTATGGGCAATTCATCCGTCGTGGGCCTCTTAAGGTACTCCTAGTCTGCCACTAAAAAGTCTTTAAAAGTGGGAGGGACTTCTACTTTATCTACCGTTTCAAATCGTATGTTTCGTACACAAAGTGATTTTTTCATACATCGATATAACGTAGACTTTACTGCAGTATATTTCGGCATTTCTTGAACATTTACACATTGATCGTGTAGTCGACTTACCATAGAGAAATATTTGCAGGGAACCGGGTCGTAATTTATAGTAACATCTTTTTTTAATTGGTCTACATGCTTTGCTACAATGTTTCTTGAAAGGAATTGGAGACAATTTGGAAGGTGGACAGATTCTTTTACCATTATTTGTTTATCATTAAGCGTTAGACTACCTTTGCAGTACTTCTTGTTACAGCACACCCATATTTTGTGACTGTTTTTGTAGGTCTTCTTTAGGTGATATCTTCGTCCGTCATGCAAAAGTAGCTGTCCCCCCCCCCCTTTGGCTTGATATATATTCGTAAGTAATTGGGTTACTGCATGTAGGCACAGAATCTTGATCACACATTTTCACAGAAATACTGCACTAATAAGTAGGTAATCATTAGAAATGATTTTCTATGAGTTAGATAACCCCAGGAAAAGTTCACAATGACGTGTGTTAATCTAGTCATGTTTAGAGGATTCTACTCAAAGCAAATCGTAACAGGCTTAGGTAGTGTTTACGGATAGCAGATTAGTCCCATTTCATCCCTGGTGGTGAAAATTTTACACCATCTCAACACCGGTGGTCAATTAGAACTAAAATCGTGCCATTTTATCACTAGTGGTGAATTGGAAATATTTTTTCCCCAGTTGATCCCAGTGGTAAAATGGGGTGGTTTCCGTCTCAATTGACAACCGGTGGAAAGTTCATGGTGGTCAGATGGTCCAGAGGGTTTCCGCAAGGGGGTGAGGGACGCCGCCAAGGTTTGCAGTGTAACAATGATAAGATTTATCCACAGTTCACAATTTTTGCTATTTAGTCTCTTTTGTTCAATGTAGTAATGTTTAATTTTAACTGGAACTGATTATTCAAATTTAAATAAAATTTAGCACACGTCTTCCTTGCAATGCTGTCGAACGACAAACATGGTTTTCTTTCAAATTTTTTCAGCTTTTTAAGTTTAATTTGTGTAAGTTTAATAAGTAGTTAACAAACAAGTTAAGGTAATAGAATTTTGTGTTTCAATAATGGATCATTTAATCAACAACAGTTTTTCCCTGGGTACCTAGGCAGTGTCATGGGTAAAATCACCTTCTTTCCCGTGGTTCACCTATTTTGTCCACCTGGTGGACCACTGGTAAACATATTCTTCCGTGGTCCACCTGATAATCGCGTAAATTATTTTTATTGAAATATATTGCCTATTGTCCACCTCTTTTCATTGGCTAGATTTGAAGGCTTGTTTTGTAACGCACATACTTCGAAATCATAAAAATAAAAGTCATTAATAAAGCGCGATAAAACGCGTGCGTGGGTTTTAAATTAATTTATTTTTAACCTTTTATAATTAAACACCTGGATTCCGATATGATATACATGTTATTACAATGGACCAACTTTATTGGATAATATTCAAATTTTAATTTTAGTCCAACACTGTTCAGTCCACTAGGGAACATAAAAACACAAGCACGAGCCGAGCGCAGCGTGCCGCGGCAGCGGCCGGCGAGTGCCAGAACCGAAATGGACCCTATTCAAATTTTAAATTTAGTCCGACACTGTTCAGTCCACTAGGGAACATAAAACACAAGCACGATGCGAGTGCAGCGTAATTATGAACTTGTTGGTGAATCACAAAACCTAATTTAACCCTACTTCTTCTTTGTGGAAATTAGGAATGTAGGCCTTACTCAGTTTGTTTGTATTCGAATTTCAATTACAGTGAAGCACGTCAACGAAAGACCAAAAAGATTGTGTGCTCAAAGGTGGACCACGGTTAAATAATAATTTCCTATGGTTCACCTTAGTTCACCTGGTGGACCACGGAAGAATATGTTTACCCGTGGTCCACCAGGTGGACAAAATAGGTGAACCACGGGAAAGAAGGGGTAAAATCGCATCTCTCGTCCGATGTTAGTAGCGTTTCTCTTGTTTTTATGCATTCATTCGTATTATCTAGGTGGACCATGGGCAAAACATTCTAAAAAACATATATTAACAACTATCTTGTTATCTTGAGGTGTACCACGGGAAAAAATGCCCCTGGTACAGTCAGGTGAACTATGTAGGTGGATCACGGGCAGAGACTGCTGTAAACGTTATTGCAGGAAACATTTCATGAATAAGAGGCGGGGGCACAAATTTGAAATTTCCGGCACATTTACAAATAAATGGGCTCTAATTCGCTGCATACTCAAAATTCCACTTTTTTTGCTGCAGTAACGCATACTAATTATCTGCATATTAACGCGATTACACTTTCACGATACCCGTGCGACTTCCGTATGGAACGTGTAGAGGCAAGAAAAAAACACAAATGAAAAGAAAAGGTTTATTAGAACACCCACCACCTTAATATTAAAACACAACATAATACAACATGAGATTATAATAATAGTGGTTCTTCCTAAATAATAATAATATGGGTAGGTATGTACCTAACGTGTACAACTGTACATCCATAGGATACCTCTCATGGCTAGGAGGAGACTTAATTGGTGTTAATGCATTACATTTTTAATCTTCCTTTCGGAATACGTGAGGGTTTTCAATATTGCTCAACAAAAGCTAGAAATCAGAGGCTATTAAGCTAGCAGGATAATGAGAAAATGTTTGTTGAGCAATAAGAGCTTCCTAGGTAGATTTTATTCTCACGTAGTGAGGATAAAATCGGGTTCAACAATATCAAGCACATAGCTAACAATAACAAAAAAAAAAAACTAAACATTGACTAAACTTTGGATGAAAGAGATCAAACTTAATACCAACTTACAAGATGCATATTAAAAATATAATATTATTTGGAATATAATCATACGATAACATTAAACATTAACGAGAATAATACAGAGCAATCAAGATTTTTGAGGTTAAGTTAAACTTCTGATATATACCTTAGCTAGCTAACCTTTCGCATATAAGGCATTTCTCATTGTAGGTACACTAAAGTAAAATTATTAATTTACAAACCACCAGCAGCAGCAGCTGCATCAGATTTCAACCAATCGGGCTGCTTAACTTTCAATTCCGGCCAGACGATCGGTGCCCATATGAATATAGCCAGCCAGGTTATGATAATGGTTGTCAATGTAGGTCCGGCGCCGGCTATTATCTGTAATCGAAATAAAATGTGTAGTTAAAAAAACTAAGAAACAAGTTTTTATTACGCACTAAAACTTATAAAAAATAATTCCACTATCCACTTCCCGGCTTCATCATTACATCCGCGTTAATCTATTGGACTCGTCAAATAGCCCAATCTATTGGACTCGTCGAAACGAATTATAGTTATGAGTCCAAACTCAAGGGATTTACTAGTAGCCACTGAAGTGTTCCACTATCCACCTCTTGGCTCCATCATCAGATCAGCTCTAAGAGACCAAATTATAGTATTGTCATCCGAACTACATAATATACACAAAGTTTATTAGAAGTTATTAGAAGTAAGTTTAAATTGACATCCAAGATTTGATTAAATTGTTCGTTTGATATTTTAACTAAAAATTGTTATCTATCTATATTAATGTAACAGGTCAAATTCTGTACATTGAAGATATTTAAAAAAAAAATGGATGGTACTCTATTATCGATACTGAATCCAAAAATGTATTTTGTAACTACTATTCAAATGACACTTGGCATGATTTGAATTTATACAATGGAGCAGGACATAAGATACTTTTTATCCCAAAATTCAGCACGGTTCCCTTGGGAGAGGGGATTAAAGTCAAAATGTGTACTTGGTTGTAATTCAATTAATTAATTCAATCCGATTTCATTCATTCTTTTTTGTTAGAAGACTTTAAAGATTGTCCCGTAAATATTATATATATGTAAATACACCACAACCCTCAGTATTAATGTGAGACAAACTGTGGTCTGTGGTTTTTTTTTAATATTTGTTTGTCTGTCTGTATCTGGGCCGATCATCACGCCGAAACTACTGTATGAATTCAAATTAAACTTGGCATGATTTTAGTTTATATACTACGACATAGGATAATTATTATCTTGAAATTCAGCACGATTCCCTTGGAAGAGGAGATGAAAGTCAAAATGTGTACTTAGTTGTAATTCATTAACGCGTAGTCGAATTCATTCTTTTTTATTAAAAAGAAGATACTTTAAAAATTGTCCCGTAAATATTTCAAGGTCATTGGGTTTGTAGTTTAGAAATTACAGACATCACAACCCTCAGTAACTATCAGTGCCCAAATAACTTGAAACCCAGAATGTACAGGAACCTTTGAACGTACGGCTCATCTTAAGCTGGCGTATGCAATTTATCGTATAGGCTCAATAAAACAATAAAATAACTGAAATTTAACTAGACGCAATGAGCATACATCGCGCTTACAGAATTTCAAAAATTCTGTCAAAATATTCATCCATGGATTCGCGAACAGATCACATTCAGGACTAGAATGCAGGAAAGTATTGAAAGCAGCGAGTGCACGCGGGATGAGGGATGAGGCTCTAGCCACAGTGTTGGATAATAGATGATCCAACGAGCTTTAGTGAAGTTCGATCATTATTATTTAAGTCAATTTATTCGGAGATTATAGAAAAGTACCAAAAACCCACCAAATATGTGTTTAAGGCCCATGTTATTAGGAAGATAAAGAATCGATGTTTTAATCGAGTGAATTCTTTGAAAATATGTGCAAAGATGCTTGTAAACTAAAGTTACTAGGTTACTACAATGTTAATATTATAATCTTCGAATAAATTGACTTAAATAATAATGATCGAACTTCACAAAAGCTCGTTGGATCATCTATTATCCAACACTGTGGCTAGAGCCTCATCCCTCATCCCGCGTGCACTCGCTGCTTTCAATACTTTCCTGCATTCTAGTCCTGAATGTGATCTGTTCGCGAATCCATGGATGAATATTTTGACAGAATGTTTGAAATTCTGTAAACGCGATGTATGCTCATTGCGTTTAGTTAAATTTCTGTTATTTTATTGTATTCTTACAGAATTCATATTTATCTGTTATGTTATTATATATAACATTGTATTACGACTGTCTATAATTTGTTGTTAGTATATGTTATGTTTTTAATTGAAGTAAATAAAGATACAATTACAAATATTTTTTGCCATGCTCTTTATAAGATGGAAATTTTTGAGTTGAATTATATTTTTTACTAACCATTTTCTTAGTAGGAATACTCGCGGCACTCTGCACGATGAGATTTCCCGGCGTACCCACGGGGATCATAAAACAGTAGGACGCGGTAAATCCGGCTGCAATATTGTACCACAATGGATTCTGTTGTATCACTTCTGCCTGAAACAGAAGGTTGAAATTTCAATAATAATATAACAATAAGTCAAAATTAATTCAAACCTTGAAAATTATGTTGTTTGCCATCATGTTTTATCTAATTATTTTAGTGGCTTTGAAAGCCGGTTTAGAAGTTAGCCGTACTTATTACCTAAATTCAACTTTTAAATATGATATCAAGCAATTATTGTTTTAATTCTAGTAGTAATCTGTTAAGAAAAAAGTGTAAATCTGTATTATTTACAAGAATACCGCAGATAGACTCAGATCAAGTTAATAAATCGTTAAAATGGCAAGGGAGTCATTAGAAATTTCCAAAACTTCTAAAACTTAAGGTTACTTGTGGACCAGATCCCCTGATTAAATATAGTTTTGACATTAGACATTAATAAGCCTGGTAAAGCGAGTGTCCTCGTCATTTAGTGGGCGGATTCCTGTCTATTTTGTATAATTATATTTATTTTCTAGTATAATGTATCTATTTATAAAAAAATATACATATAAGTAGTATATCATGTGGTATACCTGCCTAGGCATTTAGGTAGTTATGTAAGTATTTCTCTGTTCTATAAGACTGTGGGTAAACGTGATAATAAACCAGTTATCTGTCAGTCACCGCGTTGTCACTTACTCCCGTAGTTAGTACCTATACACAGCATATCAGTCATGTAGTTCCCATAACACAAGCTCTGCTTAGTTTGGGGCTAGATGATGCTGTGTAAAAATGTCCAGCATTATTTATCAATTAGTACCCTCTTGAAATATCCTCTTACCAGTTGCATAGCTATAGGTGCAAAGACATTGCAGACGGCGACGTTGGACGCAAAGTTTGTCACGAAGCAAACAGCTAGGATGATAAAGAGCAGCACCAACACATTCGGCAGGCTCTTTAGAGCCTGAAGAGACTGTCCAATTTTACCATTCAGCCCAGAACTATCAGCAGCTTTGGAAAGAGCGAAGCCGCCTCCTAAGAAAAGAAAGCACTACGGCTAATAGATTATTCCACAAATGTCCACAGAAGCTAATTGAATCCCTGGTTATTATTGTTAGTTATTCTAAGGGATTTAAAAATCATCATTCTTTTATAAAAATAAAAAAGAGAGTAGAGAGAGCCCTCGCGCTCAAAGAGTACTACTCTCTATCAGGCTATCAGGCTTCTATAAATATCTACGATAGGTTTGATTACACACACACATTTGATTTGACAGGGTCTGTCATGATTTTGATTAAGTTGACAGAAATAAATAAAACTTTGTTATGAACAAGGTTTTACTATTTTAGAATATTATTAAGACTATTACGGAAACACCCCGTCTCAGGACCGTCGAGCATGGCCGCGGACCGGTGCCCTCCAGGAGAAGGATGTCTAAACGGTCAACGAAACGTTAGTAAGAGAATAGTAAAGTACGTGGTTTAGTCGTAATAGTATTCTAAAATGTTACCAAACTAAGATATTTTCAATTCTTATGTATTATGTGTAATTTAGGCAAAACAGATTCTAAAGTTGAGGAAAAATAAATTTATGACGAACTGTAATCTAAGTGATGTGTAAGTACTGAATCTAATATTTAAGATATCATCGGCAAGATTACTAAAAGCGTTTTATAAGAACAAGCGGAAAAATTAATAGCCGAAGACTAATGACATGTACTTTCTCAATCACTAAGCATTTTTAAACTTTCCATACATCAATTAGATGAATATAACAATGAAACATACCCAGCAAAAACATGAAACTGAAGGGCATAGTGGCGTTCATCGGTTTCCAAATGAGGACTGGAGACACTGGACCCTTTGGCAAGTCTTCTTGAACTAAAAATTATTGTCATAGTTAAAGCTTATATCAATCTGTAGATCATCTTAAGACAACACACGATACGCTTTATAATAATAATGCTTAACCTAATGTTATAAACTATATGACTACAGATATGTAATTTGACAAGTAAGCTATCGAAGGAGCCAAGCGACGATGTCAGGCCATGCAGTTTTATCGTCAATAAAGGCATTAAAGGTGTATACGCCTTCTTTATTAGATTATTCTTTATATAAGATTTAAATCTACTAATAGGCAGTTCTATTATATCTACCGAAAGCATATTGTAGAACCTTACCGAGTTCCCCATAAATAACCCATCGAACTTTTCTAATCTATATTTCGGAATGTGTAATTTCTTTTTGTTCCTACTAGTATTATTTACGCACACACTTTTTTTATAAAACTACCGCTATTTTTTTTGCATGTACATAACGTTTTCTTAAATATACTGTGAAATTACTTTCATAATGTTTATTTCTTTGAATCGGTCCCTCAAAAAGTCACGAGGCTTCATATTATAAAAGGCACGTATTGCAGTTTTTTTGTAAAACAAAAAAATATTGTATATTTGCTGTCTTCTCCCGCGTTAAGATGCCTTATGACACTATGAAAGTAGCTTAAATATACTAACCTAGCTGTAGCTTCATCAGTAAGATGTCTAATTGTCCTAACTGCATATACAGCAGAACTAAGTCTACCTGCAATCCATTGCAATTTTGAATAAATAAGGAGTCCTAAAAATATAGTAGAATCTACAAAATCAAGCATTTCTTCATTTAATTTAATGTTGGTATCATGCTAAATTACATTTGGCAAAGTGAATTTGATACGCTTAGGTTTGTTGGCATTAAGTACGAGATCATTTACAGTAAACCAATCAAGAACTCTCGATAGAGATACGTTTACACCATCGTTATTGGCTTAATATCTATCAACTTTAAAAATTAATAAGGTAGGAAGATCATTAACGTAAACCAGAAACAAAAAAGGGACAAGTATTGAACCCTGTGGCACCCCCATGTCTATAGTAGATCCCGAACAGCTCTTATTAACTTACATTTGGCCTTGCAATTCTTAAAAAAATCCAACGATGCGGGGCACAATAACATCAAGAATGCTACAAGCATTGCAAGGGATGAGTCCCGAATGCTGAAATGTAAATAAACACAACCAAATTGGAAAGTATTAATATGTAATAGCCTGGCAGAAGTGCACTGCTGGAGATAGGCACCCAGAGTTCGATGACCAATAATCTTAGGCTACCTCCATCCATCAACTGTCAAACTTTTACAGGGTATCTCTGAATATGATAAACGATTTCAAAGGCGTATCACTTGCGCCTATTAACCGGTCATTCTGCGCATAATCATAGGTCACAACTGCGACGCCTTTAGGTATTCGGCTATTTTCAAGAATGGATACAGGATCTGCTTGCAAAAAGTTCATGTCAGATGTGGAACCAGATGTGGCAAGATAATGTGTCTCTCAATTTGTAGTTTAGAAAGAAAAATTACGAAACAATAATTTTTAAATTTCTCAAAAATAGTTCATAATGCCTGACAGATTATTCAAAAATATTTCCTATTAATGTTTTCGATAAACAATCCCAACCTATAAAAACGTAATATTTAAAAAAAAACTAAAATAATAAGAGTGTAGTGGAGATAAGAGCTTTGGCAAGTATGTGTGGTGTAACATTGAGAAATAGAGTAAGAAGTAAAAAAAGCACACTTACAATTTTGTATCCTTTAATTCGAAATGCTTAACAATTATATCACCCCAGCCAGTGAATATTTGAGGGGAACGACAGAAAAATGCAATCATAGCCCCGCCAAATAGAATGATAACCATCTGTAATACAATAATATTATGTAACAATAATAAATTAAAATATTATTAGTTTGAAAGACTAACCGTTACTAAACTTTTAACAACTACAGGACGATTAGAAATGTCATTTTATACATTGCACATAGCGCCATCTATTATCAACTCCACATACAGATAGATAGAAATTATTATATTGCACACCAAATATTATAGGACATTTCAAAATTATTGAAATTAATATTTAAAATACACCTCGTTCAGGTAAAAAAAAAACGATTAAAAACTAAACTATGGGGCGTTTATGAATTAATCATTCATAAACGCCTCTTATACCAGTAGGTAGGTAGGCTAGGTTAGGTTATACTCTTCAATACTACCATACTCTCTACCACTCTCTATTACACAAAGGCTGATTGGAAGAAAATGATGATTAGCATTAAATTTGTAATAAGCCTGTGTATCTTGCGTAATAAAGCATTTTTTATTTATATATTGTCTGTTTACATAGTTGCGATGAACTAACATCAGACTGGTAATAGCAGGTTTGAATTCCGTCTAGGCTGAACTTATTGGAATAACCTATACAGGGTGTAATCGTTAAGTGTGCACAGGCGATTATTCCGTAACTATTGCAGATATCAAAAAACTTTAAACTGATATCGAAAGTACTTTACCTAATGAGTAAAATGACATTAATAACTTTTTAAAAATAAAACGAGAAATATCCAAAAAAAATACATTAATCACTCCCATACATTTAGTATGAGATAGTAGAAAGGTTTTAGTTTCCTTATTTTAAGTGGAATAGTACCTACTCATTTTACCCTTGTCATTTTATAATTATGTACGATATGAAGGTATTAATGAATTTCAAGTAGATACACGTGTAGATTAATTATCTTACCACTTCAAATTTATAATAAACCTTGTTTCAATATTGTATTGATTTGAACTAGCTGAAAAGCAACATACTAAATAAAAACAAAAAGAAAGATACTCTTTGGTGTTCGTTCTAAATTCAAATTCTTTATCGCGGGTTCTCGTTCCCGTCAATTTATTGTATTTTTCAATTTGCGTTAATAATCGTGATTGTTGCATTTATTGATTGAAAAATGGCATATTCCAATATAGAAAAGAGGGACATGTTAAAAATGTACTACAAACATGATTGTAACAATAGGGCGGCCATTATCGCCTACAGAAGAGAGTACCCAGATAGAGAAGTTCCTTCTGGTACGTATTTACGTAAGTTGGATAACAATTTGATAAATTATGGATCTTTTAACAGAAAAAAAGGTTCGAGAACAAGAGCTCCGGAATTTGATAATGACTTAGATAACAATATTATTAACTACGTAGTAGATAATCCACAAGAATCAACGCGTTCAGTGGCCCGATCATTTCCAGTGTCCCACAATTATGTACACAAGTTATTAAAAAAACACAACTTCAAAGCATTTAAGATAAAACCTACTCAAACGCTGCACAATGATGATCCTGCTCGTCGGCTGGTCTATTGCAATTGGCTAGTCAATAATTTTGTCAATGTAAGGTCAATTTTATGGACCGATGAAAGTAATGTTTCAAACTGCGGCATTTACAATAGAAAAAACTCGCATTATTGGTCAATTGACAATCCTCGCTTAACTACTGAAGTTAGAGCTCAGGTGCGATTCTCAATTAATGTGTGGTGTGGTATTCTTGGAGATCGGATCATTGGGCCATATTTTTACAGTGGAACCTTAAATGGACAGAGATATTTCTACTTTGTACAAAACGATATGCCAAGTCTCTTAGAACCAATTCCAGACGATGAAAGAAGGTCGATAATTTTTCAACAAGATGGAGCACCTGCACATAATACAAATGTTGTAATGAATTTCTTACGAAACAATTATAATGGCTTAATAGCCAATAATAGTGCAACCCCTTGGCCTGCCAGATCCCCGGATCTCACGCCTTGTGATTTCTTCCTATGGGGATTTGTCAAAGACCACGTGTACGCTGAGAGAGTACACAGCCTAGAAGAGTTACAGAATCGTGTACGTCGTGCAATTGCTTTAATTACTCCGCAAATGTTAAGGAAAGTTCATTTAGAAACTGTAAATAGAGCTCGTCATTGTATTGTACAAGGAGGACGTCACTTCGAACATATGCTTTGAACACAAAATTTTGTACTTACTAAGAAATAAAATGTATGGGAGTGATTAATGTAATTTTTTTGGATATTTCTCGTTTTATTTTTAAAAAGTTATTAATGTCATTTTACTCATTAGGTAAAGTACTTTCGATATCAGTTTAAAGTTTTTTGATATCTGCAATAGTTACGGAATAATCGCCTGTGCACACTTAACGATTACACCCTGTATAAAAAAATCAACAACTATGTATTTGTAAGGAAATCTATAATGTAATAAGTATTAACGTACAATTTCCCAGAATGTGAGTTTTCCGAGTTTCTTCCAGTTTTCATCAATGGTCCTTTTAGCAGCAATTTTTCCGGCATCACTAATTTTTGATGATTTTGCAACATCACTCTTTGGTCTGAAAACAGCTTCCAAACGTGAAAAACATAGTAATGATGGCGATCACTCTCTGTCTTTGTGAGACGGAAATAAGCAAAGTATGTTTGTATTCTCCTCTGTGTAAAAAAACGGTTGTCTTTGTGCAAAGAATGATGATAGCGTCGATATCTAGGTTGGTTTCCATGTCCACCACCAAGCACCTGATACCACTTATTGGCACATATATCATGTAACAAACATACAATATACAAAAAAGAGAACCTCCTCCTTTTTTGAGGTTGGTTAAAAAAACACTACGTCATAACCTCCATCTTATGGATATCATTCCTCCTCTTCTTATCACACACGCTCACGACTGTATTCCCCATGGTGGACATCCTCAGATCCATACTCAGTGAGTAGATCTTTGAAGATACCAAGTAGGGGGTAGTCAGAGGCACCTCCAAACATTACATTTGGTACATGCCCGCGTTTTGCAAGTAGTAAGCATTCCACGTGACAGGTTGCAAGCCCATCGCCGCTTATTGGAACACTAACTGGGCACATGCCTTCGAATTTTTGGTTCTAGGGCATGCCGATTTCCTCACGATGTTTTCCTTCACCGTTTTAAGCACGTGTTAATGCGCACATACATTTTTCGAGTGGAAAAATCCATTGGTGCACGACCGGGTTCGAACCCACGACCTCCGGATCAGAAGTCGGGGTATCGCCCGCTAGGCCAACACGGCTTTACTAGGCCAACACGGCTTTTTTCCTCTTCTTATCATCTATAAATTGTGCTTTGTAGCTAATTGGATAGCGTGCAAAGTTCAAAAGTTACGTTCTACGTGCGAATAAAACCCACTGCTAGTAAGACACAGTCAGGCACGAATCCATGTGGGAGGTTTATGACCTCCACTGAAATTTTCCGGCCTCATTCAAGGTATTTCAAACCAAATGGATAATCTAAGAGGTATATTTGATAAGCTTCTATTTAACGTTAGAGGCCTGCTGAATGGAATCACACACGAAAAATGTATGTACGAAAATTGGTTTGGCCGATTTAAGATGGATGAATTAGGAAAAATTATGCATGCGACTATAAGACCATGGGTCTAACCATAACTGCTTCAAAATAGCTTGCAAGGTTTTTGCCGCATCTTATTAAAAATAAAATGGACGAGTTTTAAAAAATGCATTTCATAATAAAATAATGAAAATTATTTCTGTAAGTAGTTACCTAAACATTCCAAAGTAGACGAAGCAGAGATACAAATACAGAAATCCTTCTAAGAGAATCATGTACGGCACTGCAAACATTGAGAATTTGGGGAAGGACAACAACTCAGGTGCCGTAGGGTATTTGCTGAAAATAAATTAGTCTTTATTACCATCACTTAGGTACTAAAAAAGTTTACAATTCAAAAATAATTGCCCTATTAGCATAAACATGCGAGGAAACAGGTAAAAACCTTTGTATGGGGAAACGTCTATTCTTTTCTTACTCCATATTTTAGTAAATCAAAATAATAGAAAACAGTAAAAATTACTTTTGGAAAAGGCCTTTGAACACTAAATTGGTTGCGGTTCCGACCAACGTACCAATCCCTCCTGCAAAAAAAAAAAACATTGCTCATGCGATCACCAAGTTATTTTCTCTATTATGACTGCGTTAGGCATCGTTCTCATGTGCGCCATTTCATTGTTTTAACGTTTTTAGCAAGTCCACTTCTTCTGTTAGCGTTTTCTTTTATGTCGGGAGTCGTATACGGGACCATGGTCTATTTTAAACTCCGATAGCTAGGCGGGAAACTAACAACTATGCTTAGTTTTTTAAAGCTTTTAGAAAAAATATATGCATATACTCCCGTGCGTACGATGCCTTATGCTAAATCTTGTGTATAGCTAACTCAAACTATAGTACTGTAGCTTTTCTAAATTATTAATTTCAGAGATTAAACACATTTTAATTTTTTCTCTCTGTTCAATTCGGCCCCGACGACGTATTGTCAATCCAGTCAATGCATTGTCAAAGGTGCGCGTTCTGCTATATCAGAAATAGCTTTTCTTCATACGTTTGAGTTTTAATTTAAA
The DNA here is from genome assembly GCA_961405105.1 of Perizoma affinitatum. Classification (NCBI taxonomy): domain Eukaryota; kingdom Metazoa; phylum Arthropoda; class Insecta; order Lepidoptera; family Geometridae; genus Perizoma; species Perizoma affinitatum. The sequence continues at coordinate 8,261,051 of OY560199.1, forward strand.
ACATAATTGAGTAATAGCTGCGGTGCCATCTCTTGTCATCCGGAATGAAGTTCTGTATTCTGAGTAGGAAGTTTTCTGAATGGATTTAGTTGAATAGAAAGTAACAAGCAATTTATTCAGACCCACGGTTAGCCCATTCCAAGAATTTGTCTTTTTACCGATTGTAGCAGAATAAGTAGCAGCGCAGAAGTAACATGTCGTGATGTCGCTGGCCTCTTTTTCTCCGTCGCTGTTTGTGTCATAAACCTTCAATATTCTTTGCTGTAACAAGATATTTTTTCTAAATTGTATGTCTCCAAAGTGTTTTCCATCACGTATAGTAGCGTGCATAAGTCATCTTCTTGTCCACATTACGTGGGGTCGGGTCGGCACAACATGTTTTCTTCTTCCACTCTCATCTATCAGCCGTCATCTCAGTCCTTTCTTAACCATGTCATCCTTCACACAATCCATCCATCTTTTCTTTGGCCTACCTCTGCTTTTATTTCAATCCACATTCATATCACTTCTCGTAATGTGACATTCTTCCCTCTTCATGACGTGCCCATACCATGCTAACCTATTACTCCTCTATTTTTTCGTCAAGGGTTCTACTTTCAAACTTTTCCTGATATACTCATTCCTTATTTTGTCCATTCTAGTAACTCCACACATCCATCTCAACATTCGCATATAAGCTGCGTGCACCCTTCTTTCATCAATCCCTTTGGTTGCCCAACACTCCGATCCATACAATACAACAATTCTTATGATCGTTTTGTATTTTTTTCAGTAGCGTCCATGATTAACTTGTGTTATTGAACCTTTGTAATAATCTTAAAAACTATTACAAAAACCTGTAAGAATAATTCGTTTATATTCGCTGTTTTATATCTCTACGTTTATCGAAGCACCACCATTGAAGTTAAATAAAAAGCTTGCATTTAACCGCATTACAATTTGCCTTAGCTTTTCGGAAAATTGGTTTAACAGACAAACAAACATTCAATCAGGCACAAACACAAAGAAACAACGCAAAAAATCGTCAATACATTTTTTGGTATATTTTCAGGGAGTTTTTTTGATTGATGTATCTAATACACAAAATTAATTCTGATAATCCGTACGGAAAACAGAATCGAAAACGATCGTGGAAATGAAAAAAATATAAATTTACCCATTTAGCTATTTCCACATATGTACATCAGCTCAACAAGTGAAAAGGCTAAAAGTTAACTATTTTTGAAAAGTGACACCAAAACCGTTTCATAAGCCTCCCTCCCTCACATGACTTAATATTTTTTAAAAATGACACTAAAGCCGTTTCACAAGCCTCTCCCACATGACTTAATATTTTTTTCAAGTAAAAAACTTTGTCGTTTTTCGAACTTTTAAGATTTTTTTTTTTTGTCAAACATAATAGACCAGTTGTACTCACGTCTTCGAATACTCTCAGCAAGGCAAAGTTAATAGGAACCACCATTGTAGTTGCCGCCGTATTCGTAATCCACATAGATACAAAAGTTGTCACACAGCACATAGCTAACAGCAACCTGAAAGAAAGTAAAATAATACAAAAACAAACAAACACGCTCACGACTGTCCTCAGATACATACTCTGTGAGTAGATCTTTGAGGATACCAAGTAGGGGGTAGTCAGAGACACGTCCAAACATTACATTTGGTACATGCCCGCGTTTTGCAAGTAGTAAGCATTCCACGTGACAAGTTGCAAGCCCATCGCCGCTTATTGGAACACTAACTGTTGGCACATGCTTTCGAATTTTTGGTTCTAGGGCATGCCGGTTTCCTCGCGATGTTTTGATTCACCGTTTTGAGCACGTGTTAATGCGCACATAAATTTTTCGAGTGGAAAAATCCATTGGTGCACGACCTCCGGATCAGAAGTCGGGGTATCGCCCACTAGGCCAACACGGCTTAATATGCAGGTATTTACAAAAAAAGTATTTATGTAGTATATCAGTGATGTAATTCCATGACACAAGCACTGCTTACTTTGGGTCTAGATGATGTTGTGTGAAAAATGTCCAGCATTATTATTAATTTATTTACTCTTAAAGGGATCTGTAAGTACAATGTATGTGACTGGGTGTTCATTTATTAATTTACTTGCCCCCCTGCTTAATATCTGACGATATTAAGCAGAGATTAGTCGTAAGCGAATATCCTTGTATGTATTCACTCGACCATCTAGGTTACAAGACCATAAAAGCTGGGATTCGACCGCTCTATAAAAATGCCAGTATACAAATTACAGTGACTTACTTGTAGTGGGAATATCCAATCGCTCGGATCGCGCAGTAAGCCAATCGTTTGTGAAGCCCCGATTGTTCTACGGAGTATGCCAGCATTAAGCTTCCCAAGAACATCATTATAGAGTCCTGAAGAATTAAATCCAGCGTTTAAACGAACTGTATACAGTTCACTTAAACTTTCCAACGTAGTTTTGTTGAATAACGATCTCGATGGCGCGGCTAGTAACCAACTGTAAAGCAAGAGGTTCGATTCCCGCTGCGGCACCTCATTATATGGAGGGGACAAATCTTTGCATAGTACTTTATAAACTTTCGCGATCAGGTAAAATAATTCGTTTACACGATAATAAAAAAAAATAGAATGGTCGTCGGGAAAATAATAAAAACGGTAAACGGTATAATGAACCGTACAAACTTATAATTAAATCTTCGCATGTTTTGCAGTGGTGGAGGAGGGTTGGGGGAGGTTTCAAAAGCCAAACTCACATTGATGTAACACTTGCAAGTATCTGATGTGTTCATCACTCCAGTCATGGGAAATATTAACACGGGGAAGAACGAAGTGACAGCTAGGGGGATGCACTCCGATACCCAGAATATGGCCATCAGAACCAAAGTATACGCACACCATTTCCATTTCTGAAAAATAAATGCAGACTTTATTTAATATAATAATAAATTCGTTTATTTATAAAAAAAAAATTTTTTACGTCACACTTATTTACTAGGTTAACGAATAAAACTAAAAAAGGCACAACACCTTACTAAGTTACTAAGTAGCAGGTAGGTAGAAGACAGTTTTTATGTAATTCGATGTATTTTGACATTACCTGTGTTTTAATTAGCAATTGATTGAATTTCAAAAGAAAAACTCTGTTTTCCACTTGCCGTCATAGCATGACAAGACAACGGTTTCGTCTATGACCGAGAGACGAGTCTATATATATAAGGTGACGACCTTTGTGGCGCAGTGGGCGAAGGCCCACCTGAGACGCAGAAGGTTGCGGGTTCGATTCCCGCTGCGGGACAAAAGTTTGTACGATTAGCTAATGTTTGTCTTGGGTCTGAGTGTTTTCTATGTATAATGTATGTATTTACAAAAAAAAAAGTATATAAGTAGAATATTAGTTTTGTAGTTCCCATAATACAAGCTCGGCTTAGTTTGGGACTAGATGCTGTGTGAAAAATGTCCAGCATTATTTATAATTTATTTATTTATAAGGTACTCGTATATAAGCAATAAGTCCTTTTTATATAATTAATAATATTGTTTCAAAATACCTGAATACGATTCACGGATGTTCAAAAACCATATAGATTTATTCAATTTGATCGATAATTTTAAGCAGGTCATCTTACTATGAAGCTAAACTGACAGATGCCAAATGGAACCGACTAAAACAGTTCAGCTTTGACATAATTTGTCAGACCTGACGCAAAAGTTTGAAGGTATTGAGCAACTCTCGTGCCATTATTCTTCGACAACTAAAAGTGAAACATTGATTTCCCCGTAATCAGATAGCAAAGACCTTAAAACTAACTGTCCGCTTTCCGATAAATGATCAAGAGAAGAAAAGCGCGTGATTAAAGGGTAACCTACGGCTGCAGGGAAAGGAAGAAGTATAGGCATCAGAATAAGCGGTACAAGGACACATATCACACCCCGCCAGTGCGCCGCCATGAAGAGCTTAGCCTTGTCCTTGAGTTGCAGGGGAGGTTCTTCTTTTCGCCTGTAATAAACAAATGCTTTTTGTGAAAACTATTAGGTAGGTACTGCAATAAACAACGATTCTAATGCTCATATCAAAATATTCAGTGCTTCGAAATACCCTGTAAACCTCATCAAGCATCGATCCTGTAAGGAATACTACATTATTATTCACACAGAAAAGGATGGTACTGAGTACTCTCTCTGTCACAATTAATTGTTAGTGAAAGGGTAGTTACATGATGGATCAAAAACATAGTCGTGATTTCCCTATAAATCCTTCTCCGTGAAAGAGGTAGGTAGGACTCTTGAAGCTCATTGCAGATTTAAAGAAGAATCAATTGCTTATTTTTTTTTAAGATTGACCTTTTTGGTCATTTTGACTTTGATACCATAGATTATGTTAGTCCATCTAAGCATATGCTTATCATAGGATAAGAATAAAAAATATGTCGAGCTAGTCGGATGATAGGTAGATGACTTTTGTGAAGGATGACATGAAGAAACAAGTGCGTAAAATATGAACATCGACTTCTTGTAAACTCAACATATCCCCATGACCCTAAGCATCTTCAGGGGTCTAACTTACAATTAATTGTTATTCATTTTAAAGCGAGATTTAACATGGAAATAAAATTATCGTGGTTTGATATCATTTTAGAATATTATTACGACTCTACTACGTTCTTTACTATTCTCCTGCTGACGTTTCGTTGGCCATTTAGAGGTACTTCCTCATGAGCACCGTCCGCGACCACGCATGAGAATAGTCAAGTACGTGGTATAGTCGTAATAATATTCTGAGATTTAACATCTTTGCCTGAATTGAATCGCAATAAAACTTGATGTTTAGGCTCAAGATTACGTTTTTTTCAAAACCAAAAACGATTCGGCAGCGTTCGCCGAATAAAAAGCGTTGTACCGTATATTATTCGGTGCAATGTGTTGTTTATTTGATAAAACAAATAATACTCACAGCATGTTTGTGACTAGAAATCAGTGACTTTTTCTCTAAAAACACATGGACGTTGCAAGAACACAGGAAAAACTATAATCTTCTATTCTTGGTTTGACAGTGTCAAATTTACATTCCAAATATGATTTTATTTTGTCAGTTCTAAATAAATTATAAAAGGCAGCAAACTCTTTAAATAAATCGATGGGAAAAAGATTGTTGAATAAAAAGTATTGATACACTAGAGTGCTAAGTAATTTCAGAGCTCCAATATATAATCGTACTAATTTTAAGTTTTTACGGGTCTTATCGCGTTTACCTTTTTTTATTATGTTTCCGACGTTTTGACTGTATTTTAACAGCCGTGCTCACGGGATGACTGGAGTATAAGGAGCTATCACTAAGAAATAATGGCAGTAGCCGCAACTACCCTCATTTCATCTTCAGAATCAGAATTCACATTATGACGACATAATGTACTAACCACGCTAACCGTATCATCGCACTGAAAAATCTAATCGCTGCGCGAACACCTGTTGATTACGAGATTCCAAGAGTCTTCGTACTAAGATAGAAAGCAAGTGCAGTGACATAAACTGCGCCTCAAAGTTTTTCCTCCAGCGCAACCCCTTGCCAACATCTTGCCTGTAATCACCATCAACGCACTGTATAAGTTTGACTGGGCCTTTATCCGTATAATAATCAATAAACTTATATGTAGGTACCCGGTACCAGTAGTTCCAAACTCGAGTCTATGAATATACCTTTACATTAACATGACAAGGAAACAGAAACATTACACTCACACATACAATCAATATTTACAAACATCTCGACTCAAACACATACATACACATAAACACAAACATTTATACACTCTCCCTCATACCCACTCAATACAACACCCCCCCCCCCACCCCCCAACAACACATATTAATTAGTAACAACGCCATTAAACTATAGGAATATAACTGGAACTTGTACTGTAACTTGTAATGTTACTGGTAATGTTAACATATAGGAAGCCAAAAAAAGAAAAACTATTTTTCGGCCGACTAACACCTGTCGTGCATAGGGGTACACTGAAAATCAGCGCTGCGCCTGTCTGCCAGCATTTTGCTGAGTGTGCTCCTTTTGCCGGAATATAGTCATGGCAATTGCTGAGGTAGATATAGTTAGTTTTATTAAGTATAAGTACCTACTTAATTATGTAACCTGATGCTGTTATGACCATAATTTCAGGCAATAAATACTTTATCTATTCTATTCTTTAACAATGATCCTACAAACATTATAACACAACCTTCTCCTCATGATACCTATGATACAGGCAATCCTAGTGTAGGGTCAAAACTTTGTATGTTAGAAGAAAGAAAAAGAAAGCACATTTATTGACCTCAACATAATACAACAGGTGACCAAATACACACAAACCCAGAAAGGTTACGTAAAACATTACAAAAAGTAAAAATGTGTTATGTGACCTCAAAAGGTCCCTATCTGCATATGCTGCACCAAAACTAAAAAAGTTATAGCGCTGATTTTCAGACATGGCCATCGTGATGTCAACGTAATCAAGAAAAAACATAAGTAGGTAGGTAAAAATAAATAAGTTTATGTACAGGACATTAAAATTTATTAATGTTAGTGTTAGGGGTTTATTTCATGTCTCACACATTACTTACTTTTCCAAGACGCAAAATTGTTTTTAGAATAACATTTCTCTCCAACTTAAAGTTTGCGGTACTCGAAAAACCCATTCACCCATTCAACTTTCCATTCACCCTAAATCGTTGTTTTTGTAGGTGTGTAAAAGAGTGGTCGTTAGGACCATAGTTGCCTGCTACTCAAATCTATAGTCCTATCCTATCCTACTAATATTGTAAACGCGAAAGTTTGTGAGGATGGATGTTTGTTACTCTTTCACGCAAAAACTAATGAACGAATTTTGATTAAATTTTGCATCAACATAACACTTTTTATCCGGGTGCCACGCAGGCGAAGCCGTGGGCAGAAGCTAAATAAATACGTCATGTGAGGAATTACCAGGACAAAATTAACATGATTTTACGGTATTCAAAAGATACACAAAGTATCACACTGTAGGTATTCATTACAAAAGTTTTACAGATAAAACTGTGACGTCGGCGTGGTTTATTGGTGGAATGAAACTCAAAGCCCGGCCAGCCTGTTGCCCGCCCAGTCTACCACTCGGCCTCGCGCGAACGCTTTCTAATTTCAGTTCCTAGCTAACCGCTCGGGTAGTCGTACATGGTAACGCGTACATACGAACTCGATACGAAACAGCGATTGTTTGTGATAAAGAAATGTAAATTATTTGTGTTATAACGTGATTAGCATAATCTGAGTGAGATGCTCGATAAAAATTCATGATTCAGTACGTAATTTGTATCCGGCTATAGTCAACAGGTCAGTTTTTTAGTAACGATTAGAGTTTCCGCTTTTGATGTAACAAACTAGGTTATGAACTTTGTGTTTATCCAAGTCACGAACTACAAGGATAAGCACCCTATAAATACCACTAAAGGATATAAGGTACTACATTAAAAATCTGTTCTATCCAAATAAAATAATGGAATGAATAATTTATGTATCATCATTAAAAATCTATAGAGTTCAATGATCTTGGAGATCCATCCAACGAGTTATTGCAACTTTTACGATGGCATTCGTCCATCAGGTAGAGGGCCTTCCAAGACTGCGTCCTCTAATTGGAGAATAATATATATATTAAGGTATTATAGGTATCATAGGTAAGGTATTATACTTTTTATCTGAAAACAACATAGACGAAATCAGTTCCCTGGGCAGAAAAACACGCTCACAACTATGACGGACATCCTATTATATTTGGATTTGATTGACTTGAGTTGAGGTTCCAAGTTAATTTAAGCAAATAAATCGCCGGTTTTATTTTATTTTATGTAGGTACCTACATAAAATAAAATAAAACCACTGTTTAGACCCAACTTTGGTGTTTTAATTTCCTCTAAGAGCAACCTATGTTGAAATCCCCTAGTGATTTGTGACAATAAAACCTACCTAAGAACCATCCTTGAAGTTATACAAATCGATTGCAAGAAACCGTATTTCAATCGGATAGATACATTAAGAAACGAACTAACAAACTTATGGCAAATGCATATACGGGCTCCTTGCGTCGCGAGTAAACAAGAATTGAATTTATCCAACTACAATCGGCTAGGCACACCCTAGGGGTTATTCGCCCTTATCAATTCAATTTATCTGGCCCTTATTGAGGCCATAATTTTAACTTAGTTTGGTGACACTAGAGAACCTCAAGTTGCTGTCCAATTGTTTGCTTAGGTCTAATGTTTATAGAATGCATATAATTTTTATGAATAGAAAGGGACAGAGCTAAATTCCCATTTTGCAAGTACACTATTGACTAGGTAGCTTTTGAAAAACTGCTGGGGTAGTTTGAACATGAGTGGGCAATTCTATATTAAAATGCAGTCTCACAGATTTGTTCAGCCTAATTGCAATGACATTATTATAGCTACTAGACATCAGTGAAGGGTCTTAAAGTCCATTTAGTATTCTTTTCGATTCTTCATATTTCTTAACCCTCAGCAAATAAACTGGTCGAGACACAGTAGATTCTCATTTATGTATAGAATCCCAGCAGTCCTAAACATATCTTAAGTTATTCAAATCTCCAAATCGAAAAAGAATACGATATTTTAATAGACCAATTTTGAAAGACCACCGATTCTCCACAGAATAGGGTATCCCATTGGAAACAAAATAGAAAAATAGATGCTGATGCGGAGGCACCTCGAAAAAACGATTTCTTTAATGTTATTTTTTGCATGATAGAACTACAGACTAACAGTTTACTACAACTGCTGTTTCTGAATGGACAGAACGTCAGCAAAACTATGTTTAGTTGTCAGTTTGACTTGGAACCCTATAATTAGGAGTAAGTTGGTAATAAAATAGTGCAAATTAAAATAATGTACCAACTAAATAAGGTTATTTACTCGTAATAAATTTAATGTTGGCAATAAATTTAGATGGAATTAAAATTATTTTAGAATATTATTACGATATTATTAGTACTTTACTATTCTCCTACTAACGTTTCGTTGACCGTTTAGAGGTTTCCTCATGAGCACCGTCCGCGACCACGCTCGACGGTCGTGGGACGGGAACACAAGATGCAACCAAATCGGACCCCTTCCAAAAATTTCAACACAGGTGGAATGCGAACGCGTCACACGTGTTAGTATCATATTTCTCTGTCGCTATATCACCTGGGATGTTTTTGATTCGAAGCGACGATATTTTTTTGCAACCTCTTTCGCGACTACAGCATACCTTCCCTCCGAAATGCACTGTAGTCACTCAAACATCATCATCATCATCATGAACCTTACTACATTTCTCATCTATCTATCTGGTAGATCCTTCCTAAACTACGACATCTGGACACCCACCTCCTAGAGCTGGTACAGCATGTTCCTAATTTAAAAAAACAATTATGGTATAAGAAAACAAGTGATTCATGGTCTCTATTCGAAAACCTTTCTTTCCCAGCTGTTTTAGCTTCTTCACCGAAATGTAGTCTGTAGAAAATCGATAGGGATGCAACTTTACGACTGTATTCTAGACTCTTAGTCTTAGTCTCCGCCATGTACTCACCTGTTAATCTAAAAGCTCCACATTCTCGGTTCTCTGACTGATATGGCAGGCTCATTGCAACTTTAACATGACCTGAGAGATACGTCAGCGACTTTATTCGAGCGTAATCGTCAGATAAGCAAGCAGAAAATACTTGTTTTGATACTCAGAAACACAGCACTCTATGATATTGGGCAGGGTGCACTAAAAGCTACAATCAATCGCATCAAACCGTTGCTATGAAGTGGATTACTCATATCTCGATATGAGGTATCGTATCGCATATCAGCCTGACATTTGATTTTACGGTAGCACTCGACATAACATCGGCAATAAAACATTATATGATTGAACCGCACGGTAGACATCGATTATATAATCTATCAATAGACATCTATCTAATAAGAAAGAACTATACTGCAAAGTTTTACATTGTGCGGTCTTATCGCTTATTAGCGATCTCTACGAGATACATTTTGGATGGAACAGACATTACGAAAAATTACAAGGGGTTTAATTGGTTTATCAAATACTATAAATATACATGCGGCGATGGGCTTGCAACCTGTCACGTGGAATGCTAACTTGCAAAACCCGGGCATGTAACTAAGGATGTCCAACATGGGGAAGACAGTCGTGAGCGTTTTTGTTTTTGTTTTTTATACATATACTATAATATACAGAATATACCTACACGACTACACAAGTTCACCAATAACGATGCATAATACCCAGTAGCTCGCATTACTTCCGATTTGAAGGATATAGGTGTCTATAATTTCACCAATAACGATGTCTCAGGGTCTGCAACCCGTAAGTGATACCTCTGCTGTCTCAAGCATCCATAGGTTACGGTAACCTCTTACCAACAGGTGGGCTGTATGCTTACCTACATATCACAGAACAGCCTCTAAGACTTTCGTATTTTGTAAGCCTTAAACATTATCATAAGATTTTACAGATGTTTAAAATGATTACAAAGCGTTAATTACTATACCGAATAATCGTGATGTTAACTGACATGTCAGGCTAGTTATCATACGAATAATCTAGCATGACACATTCTACGATTATTTGGCTAGGTTCCACGACTTCAAGCGGCGTTTATACGCGGCTTGCATGCGCTTTGTTATTTTGCGAAAAAAGTATTCAAAGGTCATTTTTTTTTTGTATTATTTTGCACAAAAAATTACCGAAATATGAACACTTTTCATTAATTTGAGGACAATACTTGTAGATAAGGTGAATTATTTTTTTATCTGGTCATAAATATACAATAATTAAACAGAGAAAATATCGACGTATCTATTCCTCGCGACCCAGTCTAGAAGCCAAGTTTATGTACCTAAGTATTTAAATATTAAAATCGGATAGAATAGACTTTAGTCGCAAAAAAAGTACAACGCTCGTCTAACCTAACCCAGACCAGACTGAGAAGACCAGAATACAAACTGGCTAAACTTTTTTTTAAAAAAAAGCCGGAACAATCTAAAGAGAGGATTAGCGAAGCGTAATGAGATCTTGTGGGGCGTCAGGGCGCCTGGCGTCCCCGTTATAAAGGCGACGATGTTTACAGACGATATTGAAATCGTACATAGAGTAAACAGAAAATAGACTAGTCACTTGAAGCCCTTGGAATACAGATTAACAGCTGGTAGCAAAACGTCGTTCATTACTGAATGGACCAAGTTTATTATTCCAGCCTATTTCCAAATACAACACGTGCTCAAAATGGTGAAGGAAAACATCGTGAGGAAACCGGCATGCCCTAGAACCAAAAAAAGTTCGAGGACATGTGCCCATAGTTAGTGTTCCAATAAGCGGCGATGGGCTTGCAACCTGTCACGTGGAATGCTTACTACTTGCAAAACGCGGGCATGTACCAAATGTAATGTTTGGACGTGCCTCTGACTACCCCCTACTTGGTATCCTCAAAGATCTACTTACTGAGTATGTATCTGAGGATGTCCACCATGGGGAATACAGTCGTGAGCGTGTGTGTGTGTGTGTATTTCCAAATTTTTTTTCCCGTTACGAAAATTATTGGCAACAAACGATCTAACTTTCGCATTTAAAATTTACATAAGATAGTTTGTAAAGTGTGTATACATTCCGTATTGAACCTTGTGTTATTATTCAGATTATTCGTAATAATGAATTTTCAAATGTTAGGTAAAATCTCAGTTTTTATGCTTAGACTCAATTTAATTACTGATCACTATATACAAGCTCTTGATTGTAGATAAACCACGGTTCATCAAGCTCTCAAATACCAACCGCTTTATTGGAAAACTGTTCAGGAAAAATGTGTAAGAAAGTCAGATTTATAAGTTGCTCGAAGGAAGTATCACATTTTTCTAAGAGATTTTGCTTTAACCGTGACTTTTAGAGAGCTTTTGCACTTATCGCAAAGCTCGTAAATACGTACCTCGCTCACGCTTATTTATAAACGATATGTTCCCTCCATCTCAAGATCAAGGTAATAATGATAATAAATAAAAGGCAGCATTAATAGGAGTTACCTATTTCAAAGTTAACGATTAATTATTAATATTAGTTGTTATACTACAGTATTAAGTTACGTCATAAGACTATAGGGCAATAAGAAAATTTTCCCTATGAACCCACATTTGACATATGGAAAATATTTGTGATTAGCAGAGGCTTTGGTTAGATTTGAGTAGTATATAAGTCTTTTTAATCCACAGAAACAATGGAGACAGACAAGATGTCAACAGCATCATCGGTGGGGACGGTGGAGCGGCGACCTCTGATGCAAGCTCTGGTCATCGAGAGGCGAACTCTCTTCGCCTGTACTGTGCTAGTGGGGCTCTGTTGCTTTGTATGGCTTACTGCAGTTTGCACGGAGAAATGGGTGCACATTGAAGGAGGGATGGGTGAGCTTTACTTCTTGCAAATTTCATTAATTACCTAGGAACATATTTTATCATCATATAGAGCTGGTGGTGGATTGACCCCGAATTTTGATCCCAAGTGGGCTTTATACAAATTTATACCAAAAGATTTTCCACCCGTAAATGTACTCAATACTAATATGCACTCTGAAAACGTGAGAAAACTGTAACGCCCTAGAACCAAGCGTTCAAAGAACATTCGAAAACATGAGACATGTGCGTGCTTCTAGGAGATCACTGTACTTTCCTTTTAACATGTTAGTTATTTTATCATTGAGGTCTCTTTAGACCATTTTAAGGACCATTATCTTAATTTGGTTAAGTCACTGATCTTGCAGAGTGACCAAGAAAAAACGAATAGAGTTATAACGATGATTTTAGAGAAAAAAAAGTACCTACTTAAAACATTACGAATCAGACTGAAATCAAATCAAGGTCATGGAGAACTAGATTTAGTGGAATTCAGAATACGCATGAGATGAGTTAATGACGGGTATTTTTTTATACCAAAAACAGTTCCTTTGTTTCCTAAAACATGCTAATTAGGTTATCCTTAAATAAATACCCTCCAAATTATAGCTTTGAAAAACTCACCATGCTTAGCCATACTGAATGTTAACAGAAATAGACGACCGGGCATCGACCTGGATGCCATGCGGTAGTAATTATTAATAACCATGATAAACTATGCGATGCATGAGACACGGAACATTGCGATTTTAATGTAATTTTTGACAAATACAAAAGAAATTAAAACACATACCAATTTAACCCACTAAAAAAATCTACGAATGTCCTTCAAGTTTTGTCCTACATGATAGACAACTACTTCACTAATCAAAGGTTAATTTGATAAGCATAACAAGTTACAAAAAAATGCAAGCTACGAGCGTGTAAAAAGATAACGCACGTTTAAGTACCCTTTGTAAACATTAAATAACAACGCCACCACTCAAGTTTTCTAATGGAACTAAGATTGGACTGGACCAATTTTTTCTAATCTTTCGTAGGATATTCAAAAGCCAGTAAACTCTGTTAACTCTAACAACATTAAGATATAACCTAGGTGCGAAAAAATAGCTTTTCTACAGCTTAATGGTTGGTTACAGAATTAAGACACCACTCTTAAGTTGAAACTCATTTTTTTCAAATGGAACTCAGATCGCTTTGGACCAAGTTTTATAGAATCTTTTGTAGGTTATTCAAAAGCCAGTAAACTCTATTAACTCTAACAACATTTAGATATAACCTAGGTGCGAAAAAATAGCTTTTCTAGAGCTTAATGGTTGGTTACAGAATTAAGACACCACTCTTAAGTTGAAACTCATTTTTTTTTCAAATGGAACTCAGATCGCTCTGGACCAAGTTTTATAGAATTTTTCGTAAGTTATTCAAAAGCCAGTAAACTCTATTAACTCTAACAACATTTAGATATAACCTTGGTGCGCGTAAATAACTTTTCTAGAGCTTAATGGTTGGTTACAGAATTAAGTCACCACTCATAAGTTGAAACTCATTTTTTTCAAATGGAACTCAGATCGCTCTGGACCAAGTTTTATAGAATCTTTCGTTAGTTATTCAAAAGCCAGTAAACTCTATTAACTCTAACAACATTTAGATATAACCTTGGTGCGCGTAAATAACTTTTCTAGAGCTTAATGGTTGGTTACAGATTTACAGTTCAAATTTGAGTGTCATTTGTTACACGTACAACAAAGCATCGATTAGATAATGGACCGTATCTAGTTTCTTGTTTACGATGTATCATCTTTCTGTGTTGGTCCGGCAGACTGAATACAAAAAAAAACCATACCTACTGAATCTGAAGAGAGCTTTTACGATTGAAAATCGAATTGAAGTGACAGTTACCTGGTATATTTTTACAACGGAACTCTGGTTTAAATATTAATTGCTCAGAACTATCTGGAACGCAGCCAGGTTATTATGTAGTCATTAACACTGTCAATATTGTTTCCAGGTATTAGTATGCGGTCAACTGCAAAACAGACCATGCAAAAATCGAATGAATGTTCAGTCGACTACGCTATAACTTTTCAATTAGACCTCATGTAAAAATGGGAATTTTCATGTACCGTACTATAGGTAAAAGTACCGACTAAGTTACGACTCATTCCGAGAGTTTTTCATCAAAGTGAGGGTGAGCGCCTTCATTGATAGAACGGTACCTAAAAATTCCCAATACAATATGAATAATCAAATTCACGATAGTTTTTAGAAATAAACTCATTTTCATCACCAGGCACTAAAATACCACTGTTTGTAATAGAATAGAGTGCCAACCTCCGGATTGGAAGTCAAAAAGGTTCAAAATAATAATATTACTTAATATCTATTATCTTTTCCAGTGTCTAAAATCATTTTTTTTTCATTGTTCTAGGTATATACCTACACGTAAAAGGAAGGTATTTGATGTACAGTGACTCAGGCGTCTGGGAGATCTGCCGGTACGTGTTCCAGCCGAACATGACGTCATCAGCGATGGATAAGAACGCCACAGCGACGACGAGGCTGAATATCGTCGGCCTGACGGGACAATACTTTACAAGTAAGATAAGCTAGGGGAGTAATTAAGAGAAATTGAGGGGTTGGGGTGGGGGGACGGGAGCCATTTCATCATACACATAAATGGAATATTTTACGAGCCAACGGTTTTACATAGATACGTACATTTCATTGAAAACATATAGAGAAAGTTTATATATACCAAATTAAATACATACGGAAATACGCTGGCGTGGGAGAAGGTGATAATCGCATTTTACAAACTAGAATCAATCTGATCAAATAACGTGTGTGAAACGGCCTCAAAATAGTCCAACAAGAAATATACATTCGAAGAAAAGCACAAGAAAATTGTAAACAGTGTTGAAAAATCACGTGAATACATCGGGTCTATTTTTCGTGGCACCTTCTGTTTTCGCTCACTCGTTTCATCCATTAACTCCCATTTTAAACTATCTAGATGTTTTCTTTAAACGATTAAACATTGCCTTCATTACTCCACAATTCAGGACTACTCGTAATGGGAATGGTTACACGTTGAATAATAATTTTATTCGAAATATATTTCGAGGAATATTTAAGGGTTAATCTTAACTCAACTTGCCTTGGAAGACGTTTGAAATGAAACAACAGTAACTTTTGTTTTCTAGTCTATTGAAAATAATGTAGCTAACAATTTCTAAGCCTCTTAATTAAATACAACCCATGGGTTTACCATTGTAGATAAGAATCAATTATGTTCAACTAATGCCCGAGTTTACCTACACATTAGGATTTTTCATCCTAATCAATGTTCATACTTGATTGACCGTTTATTTTATTAGTGAACTCAAGCATAAGGCTAATTCAATTATTAACGTACGATTATAAAAATCTATTATTAGTGAACTTAAGCATAAGGCTAACTCAATTATTAAAGTCATTTTGATTTTATGTTAATCTTCTATGATAAAAAAACCATCCACTTCAGTCGGACACTCCAATTTCAGTTAAATAGACTTATCATCATCATCACATCCAATCAACCTGGAGTACACTGTTAGACTTAGAGTCCCAGTTAAAGGGGACTGTGGTTGGGTCGATCATTGGGTTAGCTGGTCGCCTTTACCGTTCCATCGGGAATATTAATTAATACAGTGAAGTTGTAAGTTGATATTATTATTATAATTAAGTTCATGTATGAAATCGTTTCTTGTAAAGATTACAATAAAATGAATATTTTGAGAGTCATCCTTAAATAGGAAATAAATGTTTTAGAATAATAAAATGTGAACAATAGTGTTGACTTCGGAGGCCTTCGCTATACATAATCCGTAACGCGCTTGGTAAATTTATTATAATATTACTTTATTTTTGCAATACTAACGTTTTTATTACAAAACTTTGTAATAAACATTTTTAATCGCAAAATAATTATTTTGAGTTCTATTTGCTATTACTTATTAATAATAGCAAATAGCAATTAATTTATAAATCTTAATTAGAAATTTTGAAAAAAAAAAAAGGTTTTTTTTTTTTCTTATTTAAAACCGTCTGTGATATAGGTATATAATATTATTCATATAAAAATTTACTCTAAGTATTTTCTTAAATTATTTTCTTTTTGTTTGTACACATGCGGACTAATATCATCGGTCCTTCTATTTGCAACGTTGCAAAATCTAAAAACTTAAGCAGAAATGTATCCGAATGAGACAGGGGCCCTAAAAAGGTCACCCATATGGGGCCCAAAATCAATGTAGATAACATCCAATAGCTGAAAAGGAAATGGCCTATAAATTCACACTCAGCGTGGCGAAACGAAGATACGGGTTCGAATCCCGTTGAATTGGAATGTTTAAAACATTTTGCATAAATATAATTGTGACCATTTATTTCTACCGTTTACAATTTTCAGTTTTAAAAACAAGATGACATATAATTTAACAAATTTCATGTACCCTACTCGTATTCAAATTATTAAAACAAAGTAGACTGTCACTATTTCCACAGCCACTCAGCGTGGCTCGCTAGAGTTTGGGTGCAAGCCAGTATTCAGCTAATTTGTCGCACACTTCAATGTAACGTTTCTATGAACAATAATGACACGTCAATAAAGCGCTCCTAATCTACAAGCATCTTGCGATCATCGATAGAAATAATCTTCAATCGATTCTCGCACTCATGTAATTATATTCAAGGCAAAAAATAAACTCGATAAGTCTGGAAGTATTTAAAAGGCATCGCACGCATCTTTTACCAAAAGAAAGTTTTTTAAAATCTTTTCTATACTCGCATCTTCGAGCCGAGAAACTTTCTATTCTTTATAAATTGACCGTTAGTCTGACCGTTTTTTTATGATAATGTTATTGAAAAACAAAAACAGGGAAATACGCAAAACCGATTTGTATATCTGTTGTTGGGTAATTAGAGGTCTTAGGTGCAAGGCGCAAGATTTTAAGTTTTATATACATTTCGTATAATTTCAAAGTAGTCGCTGGTCTTTCTTCTTAATTCTCCTCCATCAGATTAAGTTTTCAGCAAGGGATCGCAAGGGTAAAATCTTAAAAATATATAGTTATGATATTAGAATAACATACCAATAAGGTCTGCGAGCGCGATTTTGAACAAAATAAGAATCGAATAAACTTAGTTTTTGTCGTTTTATATAAAAAAAAACTATTGTTTGCAATTTTCGAGATGACCTCCCTTAAAAACGGTTAGCTACCTATCTTTTGCGACCTTTGTTTATGCTCCTCTACAAAAACGTCGTCTTATCCTAAAATTAGATGTACCTACGTATTTGAAACGCTATCTAAAACTATTGTCAAAATCCAATCCGGGGGTATTGGAATTTGACAATAGTTCCTAGATAATAGTTCCATGGAAGAGGATCCAAGTACCTATGTATAATACTTATTTGATTGTGATTCGTCAGGCATGATGCAAAACTCAATTACATTTATTTGCAAACAGTATTCACTGCACGTATCCTTATATCGAATTCTTAAGCCATAACACGTCTTGACCCAAGGCACTCCATTTATATTGAAATTATGTACTTACTATATAATAAGAATTCTCATTGTGGTGAAGTAGGTATGCTATAATATACCCACACTTCATGACTTAAAGCACAAGTATACAGCAAACCTCCATATTGTGAAGTGATAGCTATAAAATGAGAAAGCAATGTAAAATCTTTTATGCAAAAACAAAAGATAAAAGATAGGGCTAAATGAAACGAAAAGTATTTTGTCTGCTATAACTCGTTAGCTTCTGTTATGCCAAAGAAAATAGAATTAATGGATTTTCCTGATTATGTCCAGCCGGTGCGAAAGTCAAAATCATTTTGTGGTTATATATTCTCAGCTGGCGACTACTAAACAGCGGGAGTCGTTGTAGGGTGTGGCGACACGTTGCGTGTGGAATGTACTGTTGGCAAACAAATAAAAAGTTTAGTAAATAATTTCCGAATAGCTAGTTTTTATGGATATTCCACTTTTTTCATCTGGAATTTTACTCCGTAGACTATAAAATGGTTAGCTATTAGTGACGTTAAACTGTTTTGTATCTAGTAGATTTAGTGGTCTCCAGAAATCATGGTACATACCTTACCTTGAGTTGTTGCATGTTGACTCCCTTGTCCTTGTCAAAACTGTATTTTTGTACAACTATTTTAAAAAAACACAATTGAAGTGCACAATTTAATCCGAATGAAAGAATAAGAAAGATGAAAGAAAACAACGTAAGAAAGTCTACATGACTTTAATTAGAACTAAG
The DNA here is from genome assembly GCA_961405105.1 of Perizoma affinitatum. Lineage (NCBI taxonomy): Eukaryota > Metazoa > Arthropoda > Insecta > Lepidoptera > Geometridae > Perizoma > Perizoma affinitatum. The sequence continues at coordinate 8,279,834 of OY560199.1, forward strand.
AAGTACGTGATGAAATGCTTTCAATAAATGGGATGTGTCAAATAGATTTTTGTATAACCCTCTGACCAATTACCGCCAATTAACTGGAAAAAATATATATACTGCCCTATTTGTTTTTGTAATTTTGAAATACAAATGATTGAATATTTTCGATTTGCAAGATCAGCGTATTCAGCAATCAAATTGAAAATTCTGTTACAGTTTCTTTTGCGCACCGTACTTATCTATTCTTGTAAAAGATGCTAACAACGCGTTGGTCCATTATATCATTACAATGTTAGCCATTTTATGATTTAGGAATACGTTTCGGAAATGTAGTTTTTTCAGTTTATCTATAGTTTGTGGTGAAATTTTCGAATGGTGTGTCCTACGGAAACCGTATTTTTTACAATTTATAAACAGTAACTGCCCACACTGACCGACAAAATAGTTTTAGTGTCATCAACCGTTTGGAATATTTATTCCTAACCGCACCGACAGTATAATTATTATTATCCAAATACCTAAATATACCAGTTGAAAATTAATAAAAATATTATGATCTTTTTACTAGCGATGTCAGGTGACTGTATACTAATTATGCGTTTGACGTAAGAGGTTGTATTTTTTATGTTTGATTGCCCATTTCCATTGATTATCTCCTAAACGGCTTATCAGATTGAAGTGCTGTTTATTGCAAACAATTTGTATTACATCAAGGTTCTCAGGTAGGTTTTAGTCAATAACTAGGTAGCGCTGCAATCCATAGACTACTAGGATTCTTGCAACATCTCTATGGTCACTATACTCGGTTTAAGTACCTTAACAAAGGAGCCATTCTACAAAATAATAAGTTATAATATAGTTATAAAAATTTTCGTTTTACTTTGGTAATTCGGATATATTGACTGTAGGTAACATAATTTTTACAAAGTTTGAAAAACCACAACGTGTATTTTTCTTATCTACATTAAATAAAGTTACCGAAATAGCTCTTAGAATTAACAAGTTGAATTAACAATAGCACATAGTCATATAGCTCGCAAAACCAACCACAAATCTTAGGGTAAGTAAGCTTCTCGAATAGCGACCACGGACCGGACGACGCAGTAGAAGGGCTGAACCCGATGTATCGATGACATCGTCAAGGTTGCCGAAAGTCTGTGCAAATTTTGAGGTTCATCTTCGGCGGAAAAAATGGCTCTTAAGTAATCAGTTACGCATTTACGGTGCCACCTAGAAAGTTAGAAATTCTCTTAAATTTATGGGACTGCGATTGTTGATTGGCTCTCATCTTCGCGTCTTCTTCAGAAGAAAGAGCTAGTTTTGAGTTTATGACCCTACAAGTTGCAGTATTGCTACACCTTGAACCCATGTGAACCCCAAAGTGCAGAATAAAAAACATTAATTGTACAGACTGACATGAACAAGGGCGAGATTAACACTGAGAGTTAGATCATTCTATTTCCAAAATACCGGTTGAAGCATCTCAAAATGTCTTATTAAATTATTATTTTTTGTTCTTTGCCAAACAATACATTTTTATCTTTGGCATAACATCAAAATGCACTATTTTCTGAGAATATTCTCGGTGACCGAACCAATAATAAAAAGTATAGCTACTAATGCCACGAAGACAGAACAGGGTTTTAATCAAAGCTATGTTATGATAAGACGAGACGGTGAGAAGGAAAACGATTCACATGTGTACGGGGAATGAGTCTAATTAATAGCTAAGGTGGGGTATTGACTTCCACTGATCGTTGAATGAAAGCTACACTGATTATTGTATTGTACTTGTAACTATATTTTATGTTATTATAAGAATTTCGTTTTAGATGAACCCTGTGATAGTAGAGACATATAAATAAAAAATAAAAAAATCTTACAATAGAAAATATCAGAATTGGGATTGATAGCTTGAAATGAAATAAATATTATTTTATCGAGATTTAATTTTAGTCAGAATTGACAGGTGCATTTTCAGCTAGATAATATCCCATCCGACATTTTATAGACGTCTTGACAGAGCTTACTTATGCCTTTTGGGGTTGGTTTCACAAAATTATTTCAGGACGACTGGTCGAAGCGACGCGTGACCAGAGAGCTGCTCTTATCTGGGTCAACGAATTAGTATTGCCATTCAGCGTGGCAATGCGGCATATTTGCATCTGGTAGGGATCTGAATCAGTTGAGCTATCTATATATCGTGTGCAACGGTCTTTAGTAGCTAGCTGTTACATCTGTATTTTTTATATATACCTACTTGAAAAAAGTTGTATGAATAAATGTATTTTACAGCATATAATAATGCATTAATCTATAAATTGTTTTCAATACAATCTGTCGGATGATGACACATGGAACATTGCAATATTATTTTATTTGATACGTATTAAAAAACATAATATTGCAATGGCTTATATCCATCGGCGATGGCCTTGCAATCTGCCACGTGGAATGCTTACTACTTGCAAAACGCGGGCATGTACCAAATGTAATGTTTGGACGTGCCTCTGACTACCCTCTACTTGGTATCCACAAAGATCTACTCACTGAATATGTATCTGAGGATGTCCACCATGAGGAAGACAGTCGTGAGCGTGTTTGTTTTTTTATATCCATATCCAGCAGTGGACTTCTACAGGCAGATGATGGCATCACCTATTTCTATCATGCTAATATTGTAACAAGGCTTACGATAAGGTCAGATCGGACGTTGGCGAAGAAAACCGAGCTACATTGTTATACCGGCACTGTATCGTGTAACTTTAATGGAAAATCGTTCTAGAAAGTTCTCATGTCGATTATAAAGTTTGTACACATAGATGGAGTTTCCTTTGTTATTGCGGAGTGTAGGTTATAATGAAAATTGAATTGGAAGCTGTTGAACATGTTTTGTTTTCCCGGCGACGGAAGGAACCCTATATGCGTTTGCCCAAAGAGAGTAGAAAACATTATTTGTTTGTTTATACATACAATATACCCGAAAAAAATTAACTAAATGCTAATAGACAAATATCCAAACATATATAAGTTTGCAATCATTTATCTGCAAAATAGCTTATGCCATTAAAATGCGGCTTTGCAATCAATTTGTCTGTCTTTGGGGATACAAATATACTCCTTTTTGCAAACCAAAAAAACAAATAAAACACAGGAATTCATAAACAAACGAGTTACAGTGGCCGGTCTTATCACTAAAAACTTAGATAGGTTGCCACAAGTCACTTCAGATTCTGTAAAAATTCACTTGTATTTGTGCAAGTTCTATGAAAATCAATATTTAAAATACACATTCAAATTTATACAGATCTGTACAAAGGGTTTGTTTAAGCAAGTTCGACTTTAGCCGCGGGCAAGTTAGTGTTACATCCAAATTTGAATAATACAGTTGATTCTATTAGAAAAACTGTTGATCAAAGTTAAAAACACAATTCAATTCCAGACATCGTTTTCCATCGGATGTGTATTTTAAATGTTGATTTTCGTTGAAACGCGAAACAAGAAGCTTTTGAAATGTTAATTCAGGAACTTTAAAAAGTCGGTTTAGGATAGAGTTAAATGTAAATGTGAAATCGTTTCTAAAATTAGGTGTTTAACACGATATTAAAATACAGTAGATACTTCTACCTACTCTCATAATTTTAGATACCTACTTGATTTTAATTTTGATTTTTGCTTTTCGTATTATACTGTTTTTATTTTAATTGGGGAGAACTGTTTCCTGGGCCATAGCTCACGCTTTTCCTGGAAACAGAGTCTGAATCTCTCAGTACTACTGCGCAACTCTAATATATCATTTGTTTTTCATATTGTAAAAACGGGATTTTTCACGTACCGCACTATCGGTGAAGGCACCGACTAAGTTTCGACTCATTCCGAAATTCATAAGGGTGAGATCCCGTTTTTACAATATGAATTATCATTCACGATAGTTTAGAATAAAATAATTTGTTTTGATTTATTTTTTACGAATATTAAGTTTTTTTTTTTGTTTCAGAATGTACAAGCTATTTATCGCAACCTGTAATGGAGAATGGCAAGCCTGTTGATCCTGCCTATGAAGTTAATATAGCAAGTAAGTGATATTTGACAGGTGTAAGAGTCGACTCACACCTGTCTGCCAGCATTTTGCTGGGTGTGCTCCTTTTGCCTGAATATAATCAAAGTCAAAGTCAAAGTCAAAATTCATTTATTCATTAAAGTCACAAGGATCACTTTGAGACGTCGGTTTTATCTACTGCCTGTTCTTCCGTGATCAAGCCAGGAAAAAAAGGCAAGAAAACAAGGCTGGTTTTTGTTTTTAATGATCCTTTTACAAAAATAAATCATTTTTGCCAAAATCATGGCAAATAAATACATTTCTTTATTTCTTTCTTTCTTTCAATTGCTTAGGTAGATATTTCGTTTTGTAATGTATAAGTACCTACTTAATTATGTAACCTTGGTGCTGTTTTTTTCAGGCAATAAATATTTTTCTATTCTATTTATTGTCATAGCCCAACCCAAGACTAGATCCACTATGTCGTTAGTATCGGAAACTAAGTGTTTTTTTTATTTAGACCAACATACATATTTCAGGTACAAAGCACATCATCATCTTCTTGTCCTTATCCCACATACGTGGGGTCGGCACAACATGTTTTTTTCTTCCAGTCATCAGCCCTGATCTCAGTAGTCACTTCTTCATTAACCATGTCATCCATCACACAATCCATCCATCTTTCTTTAGCCTACATAGGATAATCTCTGCTTTAATTTCCATCCACATTCATATTTAACACTTTCCTCGTAATGTGACATTCTTCTCTCTTCATGAGGTGCCCATACCACGCTAACCTATTACTCCTCAACTTTCCGTCACGGGTGCATTTTAACGTTTTATTTTTACATAGCATTCGCATTTAAAGCCTTGTTAACCTTTGGGCTTTAAATGCTAGAGACCTTAACTTCATTATAGTACAAGATACAGATAATCGATAATGTTTCAAATATTTTCGATCATACTATCCGATACAATGATGTCATATAAAATGCATTGGAAAAGTCAAACAAAGGAATCAATAAAAAAAATCTACACTGTTTGACCTCTATATGCTACTTTCAAACTTCCACTGATATACTCATTCCTTATTTTGTCCATTCTAGTAACTCCACACATCCATCTCAACATTCGCATCTCAGCTGCGTGCACTTTTATATCATTAATCCCTTTGGTTCGCCAACACTCCGATCCATATAATACGAAAGATCTTCAGATCATTTTGAAATGAAAATTTTTAAATTGTTATACACATATAGTTCCTGTAAACTATAGCCATATCATACATCCCGAATTTATTCTGTTCATCACATCTAAAATTCTAGGGGAGGCATGGCCTCTAATAGTCTTCTCCAGCATCACATTTCCAGAGCATCCATCTTATTCCTCTCAACTTTTATCCACGTCTCTGCAACGTACAGATATATAGGGAATACTAGATTCCTGATTTCTCCTTTAATTTCTAATTGCTACGATCCTGGCAACCTCTCCCGCTGTAGTAAAATATCTCTAATACATTCTTCATACAACTCATCCGTTGAGGGTACTTATTCTTGACCTGGACTTTATCCAGAACTTCTCCAAATGGGTCAGACTTTTCCTTCCAAAATTCCATTCACGTTTGCCTTATATACTTAGTCACTTTATGTAAAGTTATCTTTGTTTCAGATTACGTCCGCACCATGATCTCTTTCGGCATAATAAGTCTGTTTGTGATGGTGATGGGATGCGGGTTTTCTGTTTATACATTCCGTAATCCGCGCTATATGTTCAAACGACTTGCTGCCGGCATACACTTTATAAGCAGTAAGTACTTACCTGACTTACCTGTTATAGATGCCTGATCGTCAATCATCATGAGTAGATTTCTATCATACATAACAAAACTACTAGGACAACGCATCAGTTTTTCCCCTGGTGTTGCAGATTATGTAAATAAGGTGATGGTTATCGCTTACCATCAGGTGTGCTTATTTAATTCGAAATAACAGAAAAGCAACGGCCGACGCGCTCTAAGTGAAATTTATAGATTTCAAAACTATCATCATTATGAACGGGATATTTACCATGATTTGTGAGTTTGAATGTTTCTCGATATTTAGGAATAGTCAAGATAACGTGCGTTAATGTTATATGACAGGGTCGAATGTGATGATGAAACCGGTGGTAGGGGTATGTTTCGTAATAAAGTAGTGAGAAAGAGGGTAGATAGATTTGTCTGCCACTAACATAATATACCCGCAAAAACTTCAATTCCTCCCGAGATCATAGTACATGCAACTGTGCCGAAATGTCGGGAAAATTCAAACTCACAAGTCATGGTATAGTAAAAAATTGTAAATATTTACGGAATTAAATACTTAGTGGTTCTGTATTTTAAGAGGTCTGTAATGTAACATTCTCAAAGCACCTCACATTTTGCCACTCTTATAATTGAGTATTGTCTTAGACAATTATAGGGCATTTGAGTGTTATGTCGATACTTCTGGTAAGCCACAAAACTCATACAAACTTACTTTGTATAAAACAAACTTCTACACACGGCATCGTCCACGTTGTGTCCAGATAAAAAAAAACACGAACTAATACGGCTGTTCAGGCTGTTATTCCAAATAACCGTTATGAATTTTCAAAACCAACATCTCAGTAGGATAATGATTATCTATATCAATTTTTTTATTTACTATATTATTTTTATATATAGACCAGTGGTCCTAGGCCCTAAAATGTGAGCAAAAAATGAACAGCGACAGGAAGAAGAAGGATATGCCACCGGGCATGACTGATATAATGCTACTCCAAATCTAGACACTTTAGCGGAAATATATTTGGATAATATGAGAATTTTATATCAAATCGCACCGAGCTTTTACACGACATGTGTATGGCTTGGAAAGAGACGGGGTTATAGGTATCACACGAGGGTGCGAGGGATACCTCGCAAAACCTATAACCCCGTAATTTTAATAATTTGTCAAATTTTTTTTATAAGTTGCTACTTATAAAGTATAGTACTTTACTATACTTTATAAGTAGTAACTTATAAATATTTTTTTTGTACAAACATATACTTATTATATACAGACAGCACCCAGACCCAAAACCAATATTTGAAGATCATACAAACATAAAATAACACAAAGACTACTTTTTATTTAGATATTACGCGGGCAAAGCCGTGGGCAGAGGCTATTATAATAGATATTTTATGTACAAAAATTTTACTAGAGTAAATAGTTAGATGTTTGTCTAAACAAACAAACACGCTCACGACTGTATTCCCCATGGTGGACATCCTCAGATACATACTCAGTGAGTAGATCTTTGAGAATACCAAGTAGGGGGTAGTCAGAGGCACGTCCAAACATTTCATTTGGAACATGCCCGCGTTTTGCACGTAGTTAGCATTCCACGTGACAGGTTGCAAGCCCATCGCCGCTTATTGGAACACTAACTGTTGGCACATGCCTTCGAATTTTTGATTCTAGGGCATGCCGGTTTCCTTCATCGTTTTGAGCACGTGCTAATATGCTCATAGATTTTTCGAGAGGAAAAATCCATTGGTGCACCACCGGGTTCGAACCCAAAACCTCCAGATCAGAAGCCGGGGTATCACCCACTAGCTACTTTTTATTTGGACGCATGGAAAACCTTTTTTCTTTATTGTACACACAGAAAACACAGACAAAAAAAACTTACATACACATGTATAAAGGCAAGCTTAACCCTAACAAGAGTTTTCTTCCAGCAAACCTTAGAGGGTAGGGACCGGTGAAAAATAAAGGTGGCCTTGGTCACTCACTAGTAATTTATATAATACGAACTACATCTTCCAAATTGATATGTTAACTTAGGTTACAACGAGAACCAACCCCGACCGCAGGCAATTACTTTAGTAGCAGTGAGTTAATTAATGAGATATCCTTGCTTAGTAATGTTAAATTATATTAGGGTTCAGTACCCAAACGGTGCCAACGGGACTATTAGTAAGTCTACGTGATAGATTGCTGTCAGGCATAGGGCTGCACCTTTTTTAACTGTTACATTATAGATTCAAATATGACCAGAATACGTGTAAGTCGTGCTATATGGCTTCCAGCATAGCAAATAAAAAACACTAAGAGTCCCAATACAAAAAAAAACAAATATTAATTACTCTGAAAAATATTAACTATCATATATTTATCACAGATGTAGTTTCTGCTGTAACATTAGTAATGTTTGCTGGTACATCCAACGCCTTTTAGCTTGTTTTAATTTAATTTGGCCGGTATTGAAGTTAACCAATGTCCAACATTTGAAAGTCATATGAAAGAATAAATACTTCGATTCCACTTTTTTTTCTTACTGAGTCAGTTAAAATTTTATGAAGATTGGAATACACATACATACATAAAGTGCTGATTTGTCCAACTTGACTTGTCTTAGAGATCCTACTAATATTATAAACGCGAAAGTTTGTGAGGATGGATATTTGTTACTCTTTCACGTAAAAACAACTGAATGGATTTTGATGACACTTTACAGTAATATAGCTTATACATCAGAATAATACATAGGCTACTTTTTATCCGGGTACCACGCGGTCGAAGCCGTGGGCAGAAGCTAGTATTTTATAATACTATTTTTATTATAACACCATTAGCTTACATTAGGATTGTATGTGGCGTGGGTATCAGGAATTACGGGTACCAATAACGTACCGATTCGCAGATCATGCAAACGTTGCGCCACGTCTCTTGCGTTCCAGCCGGATATTTGTCCACCAATCCGCTGAATTCACAGCAACCGAAAGACATCATGGCATACCTGATTCCTGAATATGATATTTCTTCCAGCTTCCTGCACATTTGTGGTGGTACAAGTAATGATGACATCCGTTGATTACATACAGAAGAACGTAAAGTTTATTTATCCGGATGGGGCATATCATTAGTGAGTATAATCTATTATCTAGTTAGTAGTAGTAGTACTATTCTTAGTTCTACCAAACTTTAACCATAACCTAGGAATATACCTATTAAATAAATACGAATGAATGGCTGTTGTTTAATAACGCACCGTAGCGGATTGACCGATTTTGACGAAGTGTGTTGTTGGTAGCAAAACTACTCCTAAAATATTTTGACTAAAACAGGCCCCCTTTTTGCCAGGTTTCTGCCTTTATTTAAGTACTCATATATATTTTTTATTCATACAGCTATGTACAAGTAGGTATATACAAAAAATACAGATGAAACAGCTAGCTATCTAAAGACCGTTGCCAGCGATCTATAGATAGCTCAACTGATCCAGATCACTACCAGGCGGAAGTACTCTAAATGGTTTCAGATTGGAATTCAAGCTTTTTATTTTATTATCTGAGTCTAAATAACATTTTTTTTTTAGTGAAAATTTGGTTATTTATGGATGTGAGTTAGCCAGGATCGAGAAAAATGGCATACATAGAGGGAGGCCAAGTTATTTAAATGTTAAGATAATTATGATGGCCGAAGTAAATTGTAAAGAAAGTTTTATTCATCGATCGTGATGCAACCCTTTATGACATTTTAGCGTAACGATTTGGCACGAGCTCATTACTAGCGTAGACAGTGGTTGGTAATGAAGCCTGTAACTACGGTCGAGCATAATGAGCCATATCAGATTGGTAGATGTTCCAAGCCTATATCTGTTATGCTAGTCTACACCACTTAAACTAGTTAGCTTATTAGCTTTATTGCAAGATGTATCTTTTCTGATCTGTCTTCAACAACTGCAGGCAACAGAGGTTCTTGTTGCGATTATTATTTTATGAACCAGACATAAGTAATTATGAACCTTTTTATTTTGTATTTTGTGGGTTTCCTTTGTTATGGTTCTCTTCTTGGCTATGTTGTTTAATAATCTGTTTCTTTTCCAACAGTTACCACATTAGTTTCTTCATGGCTTGGTTCGTTGTTCTCGTCAACCTGTATGCATCAGTCTCGTTCCTCTGGTACTCTCGCAAGAGGAAAGGCAACAAAGCCGCGACAGATGAGCTGGCCATGGCCGACGAACCAACGATCATCGGCCGATGACGTAACTGCCTACCTGCTTCCAAGCAACCATCGTTGCTGGATCACTTTCTCAATTCTTTACTGAACAGTGCTCAAATGACCAGTAGCTGTAGTCATGTCTTCCGTATGATGTATAAACAGTACTCGCCCCGTCTCCTCCGGCTTTAGACGACTGACTGATTCTGTTACCATTTCATCGTGAATGTTTGACGTAAAGCCAGAGATAGACTGAAGGCGAGCTTCCAAATGTTGTCGTGAGAGTAAACATGGGTATCCATGTTGCACAATTGTTTATTGTCATTTCTATCTGCCTTGTTTACAAAATGGCCAGCAACCACATCGCTAGAAATACATAGTAATATCAACCGAGTGCCAAAAAAAACTTTGCCGAATAGTTTATTGTGGTTTAAGAAATGCTACTCGTATTTTAGCTTGGTTCGCTAGATTTTGCTTCTATTTTAAAACTACAGTGGTGTTATTACCATTGACTGTATAAACTTTGACCGATGATGAGTTAGCGGCCAGAACCAAAACTGTTTTAGAGTGGTTCTGATAAACTCATACTCGCAACAAGTCGGTTCCTTCTTAAACTTTTTACTTTTAATGATGTATAAGCAACGTGAAAACTTTATAGCGCCATTTTTTATCACCAGCTTGCAATGTTATACGCAACGCAGTCTATTTAAACTTTTGCCTCAGACTAGTAACTATCAGGTTAGTAATAATTATTAAACGGTGTCTCTATAGTTATCTATAGGTGTTTATAGGTCTGCCTCGCGTTGCTTACTATATTAAACATATTATGCTCATTAAATATCCTCATAACCATTTTTATAAACTTATTGTAAGGGCAACTATGTAATCATATTATATTATAAGCTGCCATGAGATTTAACGTGCGACATGGTTCTAGTCATAATTTATATTATTATAATGTTTGAGAATCCTCCAGAATTAAATGTAAACTAAAAAATCGCTCTGAAAATGATTATTAAAATTACATTTATGCATACAACTATGTACAAGTAGGTATTGTATGCCAAAAATACAGATGAAACAGCAAGCTATCGAAAGACCGTTGCTGGAAGAAAACTCTTATTAGGGTTAAGCTCAGTAAGTTTTTTTTGTCTGTATTTTCTGTGTGTACAATAAAGAATATAGAACGGTCTATAGATAGCTCAACTGATCCAGATCACTACCAGGCGGAAGCGTTCCCAAAATACTGGCCGCATTGCCACGCTGAATGGCAATGCTAATGCGTTGACCCAGATAAGAGCCAGCTCTCTTGTCACGCGTCGCTTTGACCAGCAATAATTTTGAAAACTTAAATTTAAACTATTATTACTATTAATAATTTATATTATTTGTTATTTTTATTTAATTTAATTTTTTAAAAATATTGATTACATTAAATTATTTTAAATTATTTGTAAATTATTTTTGATTGTACGTATGAGTTGTAGTAAAAACTAACCTAGATGGGACCAAGGTGATGTTCACACATTTAATTCAATCAAAACAACTTATGAACTAAATAATTATGAAGACGTCTATATTGCCTGGTTATGAAGTTTTAAAAATAATTTATTACTATGGGTTTAGAGTTTGAATTTCAAAGACAACTAGAATCTTACGGAATGTATCTGAGTGGTATTGACTATTCCATATTTTTTGCATTATCACGTGTTAGTATTTTTGTAATATGCATTCGTTGTATTTATAATTCTTTTTTATTCAATAAAATCTTTGAACTTCGTTTCATTCTTATTATTATTCTCTTTATTATACTAAGACTATATATCTAAGTAGATACCTACTAAGTACCTCGTATGAAATGAAAATGACTATAATCCCATTACTATTATAAATTCGAAAGTTTGTGAGGATGTTTGTTATTCTTTCACGCAAAAACTACTGAACGGATTTTGATGAAACTTTACAGTAATATAGCTTATACATCATAATAACACAGGCTACTTTTTATCCGATATTACGCGGGCGAAGCCGTGGGCAGAAGCTAGTTTATCATATCTAAAGACAACCACGCGCTCTTTGAATAAAAAAAAACAATCAAGTGTTTTGTAATTGAATTAAAACAGTTTCAATAATAATCATAAGGTAAAGTCTTATATAGCCTGGTAACCCTAAAAATAGTGTTTTAAATATCTCATTCGAGGTGTAAGCCTAAAACTTGGTTTACACAATAGATACTCGTACCGGACGACCGGAGTTCACATCTTTATGATTAGTTACAATACAGACTAAGTTTATGAAAACTGAATCAAATGCCGGAACCAATGTTGAGGTATTCAACAATTTTTCAACAAAAAAAACGTCTTACTTTTCGGCAGTTCTATTTCGAGCAGAGCATTGTCGAATGTCTGGCAGAGGCCCAGAAGCGGGTTGTGACACTGCCAACGTCAACAAAGGTTAGTGTCCTAAAAATCGTTGACGGAAAAGGCCATTGCTAACAACATATCATCTCGATGTTTCCAGTGAAGCCCTAGCAACACTAGCAACAGTGCATGATTTCAATGGAAGATCAGCGTTGTGTTGCCGTATAAACACAACAAAATGTGCTCAATATCACGTACATGTGTCGTTGCGTATCGGACGGTACCAGCCCGCTTATCATGAGCACCTAAGACAACGTTTTGTCTACGAAAGAGAAGACAATAGTAGATTGTGTAACAAGGGACCAAAATAATGTATTGAGGCCGAGAGCGATTGTTTGAAACCAGAGCGAAGCGAAGGATTCTAGAGTAGAATCCTAAGCGTAGCGAGGGATTCAAAGTAAGTCGCTCAAGGTTAAATAATTTTGGTACAGTGTGGCAGAGTTTGCCAAAATGGGTCATTCCAGCGCACTTGATAACAGTGACGAAATGACTTTTGAATTTGGAACACTATTTAATTAAAAAGTTTGAACGCAATTCGCTTTGATAAAGTAGGTACTGGCTGGTAATAAAAAAAGTGCGTATTTCGACGCGGCATTGGTTAACAAAATTAAACCGCGGGAACTCTTATTTGTTTTTCTATTACTTTTTATCAAAATACAGACAATTTTAATTTTATTCACACAAATTAACATTTTTGTAATTTGTATACGTAAATATAAACATTCGTCTCATTTATTTTTCTCATAGATAAACTACTCTACTATTTCTTATTTTTATCTTGAAAGGGCCAAACTTTGCCCAAAGGGTTACACAGAGAACTAACATAACAGAAATGTCGAAAACCAAAATTATCGTTAGAGTAAATAAAATCGTGAAGTGTGAAGGCGCCTTCCGGCGAAGAGGATCGACGATCTTCGTAATGCGGCTTGTCGAATGTGAATGATAAAAAAACTGAAACTTATAATTATTTTAGCCTTGGAATGAGCATTTATATTTAATATTGTGTAACTTACTGTAATTTATTGATTGCTTTTGCAGATTGCTTCATGATTACCTACAATGTTGCCTTAGTATAAATGATCAACTGGAGCTGCAGTAGGTATAGCAGATTTTAGTGATAATAAATTGACGCATTGTTCTATTTAAACTGATCTTTTGCCTATTTAACATGTTTTAATCTATTTCAAACTTAATTTGAATGGACAACTTTTATTGGAGTTAAGGATTTCTGTACAAAATAACTTGCTAATGAATGAAAACAAAAGAGTATACAAATATAGACAAATAGTTTTATTGTACGATGCGAATGATACCTAACATATCGATCAACATAAAAAAATAATATGAATTAGAAACTCTTTGATCAAAGTTTGAAATGACAGCTGTCATATACTAAATATCAGTCACAGACTACTAGGATGGTAACGCAGCATATATCAGTTTATGCGTCGCCATAGCAACCCAACTACCTCCGCAGTCTTGCATGTCTTTATCATTTGGGTAATGGAATAAAATAATTTCGGCTGTAACCCTAAACAGATCAATAAACTCGGTGATTCAAGGGGAGCACGCGATATGGCTGAATCTAAGGTAAGGCTTTGTACCTTTCAGTTTAATTAATGTGGTTTACTTGACATGCGATGGTTACGTCAGCCTTTTAACCCAAATCCTCTGGGGGAGTTGGAGTGGAATTACAAAGACTATCTATGGTATTATAATGTCCGCTCTAGATTTAGCCACGATCACGTTATGAATCTTGCCACGAAGCTACGTACGAGTAGATCCACACTTGCAAAAATTCGCGGATGAACTATCCGTAAATTTACTCGCTCAGCTCAGTAGCACGCGAGTCTCATAGTAGATCAACTCATTTTAAAGCCAATTATAGCCTATTTATAAAATCTAATTACATTTTTATTTTTAATATAAACATAGAGGGTGTATTTGAGACGAGATTCGCAGTCTAAGTTTGGATCGAGTATAAAAAATAAAAATTATAATGACCAGCGAGTTTAGTTCTGTAGTTTTCGGTAAGCAGGTAGAGGCTGGAATGGTTGAGGTTGAAAAGTGAGTTATTTTGGTGTACTCACCTATTATAGGTGGCTAAATATTCATACTTTACTACTTTTACATACTTTACGTACTTATAAGATTGGTTGGTGCTTATTATTTACCAACCTGTTTGTCTTATTTGCAAGCCTCACCGAAATATCATTAGGTAGCCTCAACCTGCCTGCCATTAAACACGTTAAATAAATGGTCGATAACATAAATATTTTAAAACGAAAATATGCGCATATAATTATGTAAAACTATCTGTTCCATGGCCGCCCTTGGCCCTCAACCCACCACGTCGCATCGCCCGACCGCACTATAACTTTTTTACTCGTCTCTTAAGGGTCGTAGCGCGATGTTAAATAACCAATAACCTTCCTCAAGAACAAATGCAAAAATATTATTTCAAATATTACTGGAAGTTCCAGGGCACGTTCAAACAAAAAAACTCTTCAGCTTTGTATATTAGTATAGATAAATGGTTGTCTATATCCAGCTGTAGAGTTCTTTAATGATGAATAAGAATCCAAAGAAGCTTCCAAAGAGCAATTTTTGGTTTCTGAGGTTATATTTTAATACCACTTTTAACAGTTGGTTACATTTTATAGGCCTCCAGTAAAAGTGCAAAATCAACTAAAAAAGGCAAAAAGGGAGGAAAATCGCAAAGCGATACAGCGGACGAGGGAAGTTCCAGTGGCTCTAGTGGTATGTGCAATTTGGAAATTTCGAGACGAAAGGTATTGTATTGAAAAGAACATGTTTTTTTTTTCTCAAAAGTAAACTGTAAAATAACGCTGCTCAAGTCGCGAACGCTACGTTAGGGTCCTATTGTTCCCTCGTAATTACAACTCATAAAGTTAGCATCGAAAATCCGTCGAACATTTTTTTTTGCATTTTCTATCGATTGCTATTTGCTACTTTGTATTATAATACAAGGTTACACATTTAATTTAAAGACAAATTCAATGCTATCCCACTTGTGGTAAAACACTAACTTAATACTTAACTTAATATTGTAGGTAAAAAGTGTATATTATTTGATCATTTTCGTTATCGGGTTAAAAAAACATGTCTGCATACCTACTTACTTTTATCTACGCACTTAATAGCGAGAAATCCAGTTGTGACATACGGATGAACAGACCGAAAGACAAACGGACTGACCAAAATTAATCAAATTATGATTTTGGTTAATAAATAAAATTATGACAGTCTTGGAATTATCTAAAGAGAAACTATTTTTATCAGTAAGTCAAGATGACGTAGAAGAAATTGATGGAGGTCAAATTGGCAAAGGAGTGGGAACAGCAGCGATTACAATCGACCGCGATGAGTATCTGCAAGCCCACAGAGATTTGACGTTCGATCGCAACCAATTACAGATGAAGAACAATATACTGCATCGGAGACTGGCAGAATATTACAAGTAAGTATATAAAGTTTACTATCACGCAGAAGGGTTAAGACTTACAAAGCCATCGCACGAAATAAGATTAAAAAAGGATAGGGGGGGAAGGCGTAATCTCCCTACAACCAACGATATCACTCCCAAAGTTAAGAATTGAATAGTGTCCGAGAAATGACATTTGTAAATTTTGTAGGTTAAGTACTGAACAATTAATGTGAGCAAACTCTGTATGAGGCATAAACCTACCCCTTCTTTCAACAAAGAAGACATTGGGTTAAATAAGGTCATGTGACTCACCAACAACATCAATACGCTGCGATTGGTTCGTACTGAACAGTGTCGGACTGGAATTAGGATTTGAGTAGAGTCCATTTCGGACTAGTCGATGGTTAGTCCATTGTAAATATAGCAAATCTTTTTTTTGTATGGAAATGGTAAACATAAATAAATCTAGAATCCGGAATACTAGGAGCCATTGTGACACAGATAAAGTATAAAGTCTGAAGTTGATTAAATAACCACTCGTTACACGATTCTTTTTTTTTTATAATGCTGGACATATTAACTCAGCATCATCTAGCCCCAAGATCTTGTGTTATGGGAACTACATGACTGATATATTACTTATATACGTATTTTTTTTGTAAATACATACATTTTATACATAGAAAACACCCAGATCCCGAGACAAATATTTTCATATACAATCATTTGTCCCGCGGCGGGAATCGAACCCGCAACCTTCTGCGTCTTAGGCGAGCCTTCGCCCACTGCGAAATAGAGGTTATTATGAAATTTATAGGAAAAAGCGGCTTAAACTAGAAAATTGCTCCTAGGTAGTTTACAGGACGGAACCCTCAGGACGCGAGTCTCCCTGGCACTTGTCAGTTTTCATTGTTTACATAAAACAACACAAATGAGCGAGAAATAGAAATAACGAATTCAGTATTTATTTATTTGCCAGCCACTGTGTCAACATATACGGCACAAAATTACATGCTGGTTTTGTGATAAAAGAAATTACTACAAATTTTGCTTTGAATCAAATATTTAATTTATAAAAACGTTTTTTTTTTAATTGTTAAGAACTGCGAGCCGATCAATAAAATAACCAATTAGTATTAGTTAAACTACATGCAGAGAGTTCATAAGATAACCTATTATATTATAAATAATGTATATTTTTGCAACATCATCAAAGTTTTAAGTAACTAAGTTGATGTGTTTTTTGGTGTGCAATAAGATATTTTCTATCTATCTATCACAGGATATCAAGTAAAAACAACAAACACGCTCACAACGGTATTCCAAATTATGGACATCCTCAGATACATACTCAGATTTTAGATTTTTGAGGATACCAAGTAGAGGGTAGTCGGAGGCATGTTCAAACATTGTATTTGACACATGCGTTGTGCAAGTAGTTGCCATTCTATGTGACAGGTTGCAAGCCCGCTCATTGGGCCTTCGAGTTTTTAGTTCTAGAGGATGCCGGTCTCGTCACGAGGGTTTTGTTCACTGTTTTCAAGTGTTAATGTATTATGTACTTGTATAAGAGCTGCTTTATCTTGTTTTCGCACCTATATACCTCTTACAATTTTATGTGAAAGCATAAGGTTTGATCTAGTTAAGTGATCGTTGTGTTACATCATAAAATAATAGTAGGTAAACGTTTGCGGTGGTAAATTCCCTGAAGTTTAATTTGAATATTTATTGTCCTCTCTCTAAGTGCTGCGTTTTACGCAAAACAATAAAAGTCTTTACTGCCACTTTTATATCCATCGGACGATCAAAGCTGAAGTCTCAATTTGCAGGAAACGTAAATTAGATCATGTTTTGAAGCCGCTGGAAAATTCCATGGACTTGGAAGAGAAGTATCAAGAGAAACTGTTTTCTTACGAAGAGTTGAAGGAGAAGGAAGAGAGGGAAGTGGCCGATGTAAACATTATTTACCTACCTCATAAACTTAAGAAACAAGGTTTTTGATCAGGCCTTTCACCACAACCACCTTTCACCAACGATCAGATATTCATTACTCAAAAGTTTATGTATTTAACGCATGGTAAAATTGAGAAAAACGTCCTATCAACCAATACTAAGATGGATAAACAACCTTACAAGTAGATATACCATCACAACATTCATTTGGACTCATCAGCAACAGTAGACGATCACTGCAGGATAGGCTTTCTTTAGAGATTTCACCTTTATCCAGCGATTTGCCGTGACCTGAGTCGGCAGGCTTTCGGGTCTTAGAAATATAGTTAAATAGCTCTGGGTACGACAATGCGTAATTGGTATTGGGTAAGTGCTTCTCACAAAGCGCCTTCCGATTCGTAGTCGACATCAAAGACGGGAGGTGACGAAGAACACCTTGTCTAAGTGTCACTGTGTTGCGCTTATAGTTATATAATAATAGTTATGTTTACAATAGATCAAGACAAAAGTGCAAGCAGTAGAAGTACAGTACGCCGACCGGCTGTCGCACGCCGAGCAAAAGTTCGATAGTCTTCAAGGTCTGGAAAAAAATACTGGCACAGGCTTGATCTATTCAGCCAAAGGAAAACCTATCGCTGATAAGGTAAGATGATTCTGAGACTTTTTAGTAGGTTTAAACATGAACTTCACATCATTAAATACAACTACCAAGTTTCTTTCTAGGTAACTGTAATTTTGCTAGCTTTTGTGGCAAAACAATGGCATTAAAAATGATGCAATTGTCAGGTAATACTTTACAGGTAATACTTTACAGGTAATACTTTTGTTGCAATGTGCTTTTTCAAATAGCCGAAAACATAACCCCGAACTGGGTAAAACGAGACCAACGTTCCACTCGTCTGGAGTAGCTAATGCTTTGATTTTCTCAGACAGTACAACGATTCTTGACTCTCCAAAGGCGCAAGCAAGAGCAATCGTCTGCGCTGTGTCTCCGTTACATACGGGCGAGAAACGCCGTGGCCGAGTTGGATGCGATAGTACGCAAGCTGGAAATGCTCGGTCCAGGGCTCTATGTGGCACAGTTTGAGCAGCTGAACATCGACAATCAGAACTATATGACCAAGATTGAAGGTGAAGAAAGCTGAATAGAGCTAGGCGTATAAAGTTTGACTATGGCCGCTTTTAGTAGTTCTAGGTTATTTTAGGACATTGAACAGCTTACATTTGTTTGGAAATTATTCGTGAAAATAACGTACTTGCAATCATATAGATCTGTTTTTTTTTTATGCATATATTCCCTTATAAATAACAGGCCGATCGACATTGGGATAATGTCTGAAACAACAGATTTATTAAATTGTATATACGAAAACAGCTGGTTTATAAAGTCAAATTAAAAAAGTATATTTTGTAGATAGACACCCTTTCGTGTTTGGATTTTAACATATTCTGGGACACTATAAATAAAGAAAAGCTCTGTATCGCAGTGGGGGAAGGTCCGCCTGAGATGCAGAAGGTTGCGGGTTCAATACCCGTTGCGGGACAAATGTTTGCATCTGCAAATATTTGTCTCGGGTCTGGGTGTTTTCTATCTATAATAAGTATGCATTTACAAAAAAAAATGTATCTATGTAAAGTAGTATATCAGTCATGTAGTTCCCATAACACAAGCTCTGCTTACTTTGGGGCTAGATGATGCTGTGTGAAAATGTCCAGCATTATTTATTTATATATTAAAGCCGATTATGTTTATCTACCTACACAATTAGAATCAATTATTATGTTTAACAGAGCGTGAAGACGAATTAATCAAGAACCGAGCCAAATGCACTGAACACAATCAGATTCTAGCTCACATTAGAGAGAAGATGCACCACACTGATGAGGTCATCGACTTCGCGGAGTGCGATCTCGGTGACGCTGAGATAGACTTCTTGAGAGTTCGCGAAGAACTGGGACTTGTCAAAGTAAGTTCTTTCGATTTGTATCATTGACAACCGCGGTGGCGCAGTGGGCAAAAGCCCGAATGAGCCGCAGAAGGTTGCGGGTTCGATTTCCTTGACAAATGCTTTTATGATCTGCAAATATTTGTCTCGGGTATGGGTGTTTTCTATGTGTAATATGTATGTATTTACAACAAAAAAAGTATATAAATAGTATATCAGTCATCTGGACTCAGGCGCTGCTTACTTCGGGGCTAGATGATGTTGTGTGAAAATGTCTAGAATTATTTTTATTATTGAAAAAAATCAGAGCTTTTATAAGTAGAGTAGCCGGGATGTAAGTAAGATAACATACCTACTGAGTCTGTGACTGGACTGAAGGTTCCTGACTTCGCGTATCGCGTCTCGTGCCTTCTCTTGGTGGAAATCAACTCATGTTGGCCGGCCGCGGTTTGCTAAACGTGTCATGAGAAGACATTCGATTTTTTTTTTAACTATTGTATTTGTCCTGGTCCCAACTTCCAATACAAAAATGGTGGGTTTGAGCCCACTCATGGGTTAAACAATTCGAAAAAATGCGCCTTAACACTTGCTCAAAACGGTGAAGGAAATCATTGTGAGCCAACCTGCATGTTTTAAAACCAGTTCAAAGGCATGTGCCATCGGCTAGTGTTCCAATAAGCGGCGATGAGCTTGCAACCTGTCACGCAGGATATTAACGACTACCATGCAAAACGGGGACATGTAACAAAAGAAGGGATTAGTCAGAATTGCCGCTGACTAATCCCTACTTGGTAATCTCATGAGTAATTAGACCTTAGGATGTCCATTTAAATGATTTCAGTTGTAAAAGACATATTTTTTATTAATTAATTAAATTAATAGCCATTTATACAATCATGCCTGGCCTTAGTACAATAATGTTTAATGGTGTTAAAAGGGATTTCTTGTTTTTTATTTCCAAGAGAAGCGAAGCACATATTTTGCGAACATTGATAAGGTTTTAATAAATGTATTGATAAGGAGTTTTCTTTTTTTTCTAAGCTTAGTTTGAAGAGATTAGTATTCTTAGTTTTCTTATCTGCAGCACTCCTCCACGACAATATGCGTATGAAATAACACGATCTAAGTAGCCTAGTCAATGATTCCTTAGTATATAAAATTTTTAATGGTCCAAAATGCCTGGTAATAAAAGTTTTCTAAATTATAAAATAATATTTTGATGGTGACTTCTAAATGCGTTTTCTCTGTTTACTGTGTTGTATTCTACTTTTATTTTTAATTTTGTATGTTCAAGGAGGGTACTTGTCTTAACTTAAATCCATCTTTGTACACATTTAGAAAATAAACTATCATTCTACTTGATTTTTACTCTCATGTGATATTCTGATTACTCTTACATAATTAAGATTAACTTTTGTTTGATTAAAGAATCGCCGAGACAAACTTAGATGGTCGTTGGAAGCCGAGCGACTAAAAGCAGGACTGCTCACAAGAAAGGACTTGCTGCGAGACTTCCAAGACGGCACTGATGAGGTAACTAACTAAGTTAGAAATGATTATTTCACTATCGTTTGTTTGAAATTAAAGAATCGCCGAGACAAACTTAGATGGTCGTTGGGAGCCAAGCGACTGAAAGCAGGACTGCTCACAAGAAAGGACTTGCTGCGAGACTTCCAAGACGGCACTGATGAGGTAACTAACTAAGTTCGAAATGATTATTTCAATAACGTTTGTTTGAAATTAACTCAAAATATGTTGAGCTTTTGTTTATATTTGTTGTGAGGATTTCGTAGTCATGGTTTATAAATGAATGTTTTTCAAACGAAAATATCTATTACACGACAATATAGCAAAAATGATTTGCGAGTTTTAATGTTTCACGATATTTCAGTACAGTTGCTCCATTGCCAACCTTGGACCTGACTCCCAGAATATTGGTGCCATTAGTCCATCTATTCTAACCTACTTTTATATTATACATATACTTATATTTATACCATAGATTATGCTTGTTACGTATTATTTTTACTGTGTCTAATTAAATAGGGATAGAACTGTATCCTGGCTCACGCTTCTCCTGGAGACAGGGACTCAACTATTTGTAGATGAAATACTATAATTTGGCTAAATAAATCATTATTATTATTCTACTGGGAGATCTTTAATGATAAATTGGTTAAATACAGTAATAAATTGTCTTTAAGGTTGTAAAACTTCGCGAGCAAAAGGTGTGGCTGGAAGCTCAAATAACTAAAACAACTAAAGAACTGCGGGAGGCGCGTAGGCGCATGCAAATACAACGGGTTCCTACACAAAGACCTTCAAATGTGATGTAATTATTTTAATGATTTTATAGTTATTTCTACTTAAATAATGTTATTACAGATTGGTGATTGTTATGTTTACTAAAATAAAATTTTCATTTTTAAACACTTAGTATTTCTTGAGTTGTGAAAGGATCATTTCACAATTTCACATCCTATAAATTACAAAAAGACTAATTTCCAAAGACTGAAATTAACATTTGATTTCTTCTCAATTAATTCATTGTTGAGTTGTGTGTTAATATCGCCAATCGCCAATGAGGCCGATTATTGTAATATAGTAGTTAGTATTGCAACGAGCACTTTATTACTGTAAGTTTTTTGTTTCATTACATGTGTACATTATTGCATAAAAAAATCTAATCTTGGTGTCGATCGTGTTCGGTTTCATCTTGTGGTCGTATTTCATCTGTTGGACAGTCTTGTTATCGAGCCATAACTGTCACAGCGGAACATTAATTTCCGACTATCGTCTTACAACATCGCACCAATAGAGTTTTCCTAAAGACCTGAACAGATCATCGGCTTTTTAAATGACTTTAGAAGACGGCTGAGTGGCCATTTTTGGACGGGTAATCTAAGGATGGATGAATCTCTGGTAGAATAATATTATAATCTAGTGGCTAATTGATAGGTACTATACATATTTCTGCTACTATACATAGTAATGCTCACATTGCTGTGTTTCAGTTACAAGGGTATGGGTTCTGGTGAAAAGGTACATGAGACTTTTCGCCACAATGTCTCAGGGTCGGCAACGCGCGAGTGATGGGTATCTCTGGTTTTGCAAGCGTCCATAGGGGTCCATAGGCTGTTATAGGTATCTCTGGTGTTGCAAGCGTCCATAGGGGTCCATAGGCTGTTATAGGTATCTCTGGTGTTGCAAGCGTCCATAGGGGTCCATAGGCTGTTATAGGTATCTCTGGTGTTGCAAGCGTCCATAGGGGTCCATAGGCTGTTATAGGTATCTCTGGTGTTGCAAGCGTCCATAGGGGTCCATAGGCTGTTATAGGTATCTCTGGTGTTGCAAGCGTCCATAGGGGTCCATAGGCTGTTATAGGTATCTCTGGTGTTGCAAGCGTCCATAGGGGTCCATAGGCTTTTATAGGTATCTCTGGTGTTGCAAGCGTCCATAGGGGTCCATAGGCTGTTATAGGTATCTCTGGTGTTGCAAGCGTCCATAGGGAAGCGGTTACCGTCACCTATGGATGCGACAAGTGGAGGGTCCACTTGTTTGTCAACGCTGTAGTTTCGCGAAAGGTATTGTAGTCATTTCCTTAATTTACGAAAGGAGAGCTCTGTACGTTGAGTAGATATCTACGAAGTGTGAAAATAATAATAATGATGTTGATGTCATTATGGGGGTAGGTTCCTATAAGATGTATTTTCGAAAAATTTAACAATGTAAATTTATTTTAGAAAAATGGTATAATTACATAATACTACACAAAATAACAAATTCTAATTGAAATAACATGAGATTAATCCTAAAAGGCTGAGTGCACATTCTGTTAAGACCACAGCATTACGTCATACATATGTATTACAGCTTAATATTTGCTGTATTTCTGAACTGGTATAACTCATTCTTGAAAAATATAATGCTGGACATTTTTCACACAGCATCATCTAGACCCAAACTACATGACTGATATACACTTACTACTTAAATACTTTTTTTTGTAAATACATACTTATTATACATAGAAAACACCCAGAGCCGAGACAAACATTAGCTGATCGTAAACACATTTGTCCCGCAGCGGTAATCGGACCCGCAACCTTCTGCGTCTCAGGCGGGCCTTCGCCCACTGCGCCCCAGAGGTCGTTGTTATACCAATTGTCAATGAGTATCTCATTGATTATGAGTCAATAAAACGTAGATAACTTCTTTGATTAAACACTCAACTCTGTTGCTTTTTGAAAAACCAGCAAAACTCATTAAATTATTAAATGTAGCATTTAGTCGGTGCTCTAGTTATTCATTTCAGCGTATATACACTTGTATTTTTGTTATGCAGCGTATATTTGCATCTATTTAAAAAAATAATGTTATTAAAAAATAATATGAATACGAGGGCTTTCTTATTTTAGGAATATGCGAACCAAAGCCTCGAACTGTTACGACAGCGCTAAAATAAAATAGTGCAGTGGGCTCAGGTCACGAATTTGCTACGAAATTGTCTATAATTATTTGAATTTCCTTTAAAAATCCTTTACTACACTAATATGTAGGAGGTAATACCAGAAACTACAAATGCTATTTCAAAAAATTGTTCACCAATATGGACCTTTAGAGTGGGCGTATGTATATTATCCCGTTACATTAGGGCTTTCCGTGGAGACCAATTTTACAACGTTATTCGACGAAAAAAAGGTCGAGCGAATGCATTTCTCACGAGCGCTTTAACGGTAAGAGCAACTTCGGCCACTTTTAATCATGGTTAAAAGTTTTTCTTGCGGATGAAGCCATGGCTACAATAAATAAGTGTAAAAAGTATCAACAGTTGACACGGCATGTGCACCTAGCCTTATATTGTAAAAAAAGTTATTATTAAGTTCCACACTGACTAGTTACACTGGTATCTACACACTTGTTCCAAGGAAGTTCTCAATGACTAATCAACCTAAATCTGTACACTATTATACTTTTTCCAAGGAAGTTCTCATTGACTAATAAACCTTGTTCAACTGGAGCAAGGTTAATTTAGCTCTTCCAACTTCTTGTGGTCTGATAGAACAACATTCTCTGGTTGCTCAGGGTTATTTTCATTGATAAGAGAACCGTGCTTCCAGCCCTCGGGGTATCCATACTGTCTGACGTCATCCCACCATTGCTGCTTGCCGTCCGCCCAGATAATGTAGATTATGTTTGTACCGACCAGCACTACGAAGCATACCCAGAAGGCTATCCGCCACTGGGCTAGTGTAGACTGAAAAAGATACATTTTTTGCAATAAATTAAGAAGGTTCTTAAAGCATATACCAATTCAAATAAAAAAAATGTTTACACGTGTGATTTTTTATTAACCTATATAACGGTTTTCTGGTGGTGTGTTGTTGGATTTTCATTAAAACAGTTTTAGACTGAAGTGTTTCTCGCGTCCTATCTACCTCACTTCTTAATTATGGCTTTTGTAATCCACGGAGCGAGTAAAAATATTCGGTAGGTAAATGGTAAAAAAACATTACTACTACAGAATTACTCGACTTAAGTACTCTAAATTAAGTAGTATGTATAAGGTACTCCGTTACCTAATACATACTACTTAATTTAGATTTAGAGCTAATATCAAAAACCAAAGATGTTGGATTAAAAAAAAAAGTGTACGATAATCACTAAATCCATAAATTGGTTCCGCAGCACTGATAAAGTAACTTTAAACAGCTACCAACTGATAAGATTAAATCTTGTCTATGTAAACAACTTCCTGAGTGCCTTGACAGACGCCTTTCAAAGCCATTCTGTCCATAACTTTATCGTAAAACTGATAAAAACAAAATATTTTTTAAATCAAATTAATTTGTCTGGTATTTTAAGAGTCATAGTTTTCAGGATATAAGTAGCTTCAAGAATTATAATTTCAGGATGATTACAATGGTTTGTGCTGATAGGTATTATTTCAAAATTTAAAAGATCTTTAAAACGTTACGTAAAAGTCACTCTGCTATTCTATTCTAATCGTAGAATGATAATTATAGGTACCTATTACGCAAAGCAGATAATGTACTTTCCCGTATAGAATGTTTGTTTTATGTGATAAAATGAATTTACCTATCAAGATCTAGCTGTGCCATCCCAAATATTTGTTTAGTTAGACACAAATTGGCAAAGCAGATCCGACTTTGACAGGTTAGGTTGTTAGGTTGTTTAAGGCCACTTATAAAAAGTGATGTCAATTGACATTTATAAGTAAGGAACAGTTATAGCAGTTAGAACAGTTAGAGAGCCGTGTTGGCCTAGTGGGCGCTACCCCGACTTCTGATGCGGAGGTCGTGGGTTTGAACCCGGTCGTGCACCAATGGATTTTTCCACTCGAATTTTTTTTTAGCACGTTCTCAAAACGGTGAAGGAAAACATCGTGAGGAAACCGGAATGCCCTATCTACTCACTGAGTATGTATATGCGTATGTCCACCATGGGGAAGACAGTCGTGAGCGTGTTTGTTTGTTTTTGTTTTTTGAACAGTTATAGCACAACTATAACGATATTTTAGTTTTCAGTAATATGTTTTAGTTCTTAGTAAAATTTGTAAGTGGTGGTTGAACAATTAACTAACTATCTATCTATCTATCTAACTATTTCTAGGTATGCCAAGTTGTGTCTAAAGGAACTAATATTTGAGATGGCCCAACTAGTTGTGCATACCGGTTAGTCCGTGAGGAATACCTGCATTTAATTGTAATTTTGCAGATAGGTAGCCTAACAATATAAATAGTCTTATCAACTTCATGTACATTACCTAATCTTATACTTACATCAGGCGTCAACAATCCGATAAGGTATGGAGTAATGATTCCCGCGAATGTGGATGTGGTGTTGACGAGTGAAGTCAACGAGCCAGCGTAGTTTGGAGACAAGTCTAATGCGTTAACCTGAAAAAAAACATAACTGCTTTAGTTAGGTACTGTATAAAGTTGCGTAGTGGTCAGCATAGTTTGGAGACAAGTCTAATACGTTAACCTGAAAATAAAACATAACTGCTATATGTAGGTACTGTTATAAAACTGCATTAAGTTAATAAAGGCCGGATTAAACCGACGTTCGGGAACTTTGACAGCCACTACTGGCCTAAGAGTTTTTAAACTGTTACCCACACCTTAAGCCGATCTCACAAGACGCCAGATTTATGTCAAATCTAAATGTTCTGTCTGATCAAATTTTAATTTAAGTTGATTAAAAATGCTCAATTATTATGCGTGAAAGATGTCTTAGAGTCGCACAAAATGTTTGATTACTGACTTAATCTAAAAGCGACATAGCTAAAGAAAATTTTATTTTATTTTTTATCAAATCGTTTTATTTTTTGTAGCATTTGAAAGAAAGTTTAAATTTCACGCGTAGCATTGTATGGCCCGAAATCTTTGTTTTTTAATCTTATTCTTCCCTTTGAATTTTGTAATCCAATTTCTGTATTTGTTAAGTACCTACAAGGTACCCTTACGAGTAATCCACAAGGCTTCTTCGCTCTTATTTCGTTTCCCCACGAACAAATCTTAATATGCGAGGCCGTCGTATAACCAAGGGAAAAAATAAGCACAAGAGCCCTCTTTTGCTCTTTAGATATTTACGTCGGTGAAAAACTCAACAAACTCGTATTAGGTTTCATAAAGACTACATATGGTCTAGTCCGCTGCCGTACTAGTAAAGCACATGTATAAATAAATAAATATAGACCCATAAATTAAAGTCTAGATTCCTCGATTTTCGTTTCTACGCAATAAAAATATGTGCACGACGCTATCGTTCTCAAACGTTATATGAACCAACTTGAGGATAGTGAGGAAATAGGTATTTGCTAAAGTCTAAAATACGTAGACAAGTGCATGAAAGGAAGTACACCTTCTACTGCAATCCTTTTACTTTACTGGAATGTTGACCTTAGTTACTAGTTACATTAGTAGCAATGCGCCTAGGTCCTTTTTAGAGACAGATTTCTTATCTTACACAGGGTGACCAATAAAGAACCGTCGACACGGTGAAGTAGAAGATAAATTCATATATTGTTTCGTAAATGTAATAACGGACAATATATTGGTTTTTATTAAAAGCAGATAATGAGTAATAATAATAATAATGCTAGACAATTTTCACATCATCTTTTTTTTTTGTAAATACCTACATAATATGCATAGAAAACACCTAGACCCGAGACAAATGCTTGCAGAACATTTGTCCCGCGGCGGGAATCGAACCCACAACCTTCTGCGTCACAGGCGGGCCTTCGCCCACTGCCCCACAGAGTAAAAACTATAATATTACTTTAGGTAACGGCATTATTGCAAGCAATCTACAAGCATTTTACAATGAAAATAGTTTTTATAATCGATTGGTCCCGGACCACGGTACCGAGCCATCTGGATACTCTTGTGTATACACACGACCGCGTTTCATTTCTTTGAAGAATATTCTAATCTGTGTATGACATTGCATTAAACTCAGAAACAAATTGAACGAATACGTTGAAAGAAAATTAAATTGTACGCGGATTTATTTCATAAACAGAAATCACTTTGTTAGTTGATCGCGTGATTTGTATTTACAACAACGATTTGTTTGTTTTGTGAAATGTTGGATTGTTTTGTACGAATTTATTCAATATTATTTTAGACGAATTGAATGTAGGTATATTTTCATGTTTGGGGTACGGTTGGAACATAAATACTTGTCATTCAAATCATTGTCTATGAAAATGCTCGGATACGTGTTTACGGATCTGAATTCAACGCAGACGTGCATTGGAGAAGTGCTTTTGCGTGTTAAATCCTTTCGTCACACTGGTTATAAGAACAACTTGCCCCGTAATAACACTAACAAAATGGCAATGGGAGACATAATTTTTATGGGCTAAGCCCGTTACTGACGCTTGTTTTTAATGGCAAACAAGCGTCAGTCTACCTGTCGGTAAGTGGTTACCGTAACTTATGGCCGCTTGTAACAGAGAGGTATTACTCGCGCAATACTGACCCTTACAATACTGCTTGGCGGCAGAAATAGGTATGAAGCTCTACTTATACCAAAACTTACTTTCATGCCAGGATAGAATCCTCCCATCAGGGCCATTGATAGCACGAAGTAGACCATAGCAGCTGTTCGGTCGCAGCCGGAGTAAGACGCTAATATGATGCAGATAGCAGGACCGGTGGCAGCTGAAAATTAGTGGCAATACTGACTGGTAATCTTATTCCAAAAACTAATGTGAATATGATTATTAATATTGTAAAAACGGGATGCTGAGGGAGAGCGTCCCGATCACTCACCCTGATGAAGACTCTCGGAATGAGTCGAAACTAGTCGGTGCCTTCACCGATATTGCGGTACGTGAAAAATCCCGTTTTTACAATATGAATGACTGGTAATCCTTATCACATGATCAGCCAATCTGTCTGTCTGCCTTCTACCGTCTTACTATTTTTTTTTATATATAAACTAGCTACTGTCCAAAATAGCTCTTTCCGTTAAGGCAGCGCTCGTAAGAAAGGCATTCGCTTGACGGTTTTTTCCACTACTTACGTTGCAAAATTGGTCTCCATAAAAATCCCTTTTATAGTAACGGGATTTTATACAGCATATATCTACCCTAAAGGTCCTTTAAGGTCTTAAAGTAAGGTACTTTAATATTCTCCTGCTGACGTTTCGTTGACCGTTTAGAAGTTCTTTCTTATGGGAACCGTCACGTCCACGATCGACGGTCGTGAGACGGGAACACTACGTGGTATAGTCGTAATAATATTATAAAATTTAAATATTGTGTTTTTTGAAAACGGATCAATACTGATCTTACCGATAGTGGTATGTATAATTCTTCCAGTCTTGATAGTATGCCATTTCTTCTTTATACACAAATCACAGATAAATCCGAACAGGAACGAGCAGAACCACATTGCTATGTATGGTAAAGCAGTCAGTGTTCCAGTGGTCGCGATGTTAAATTTCAGGACATCGTGAGAGTATTTCGGCAGATCTGTCACCATTGTATAGTAGCCCCAATCGTGCCCTACCTGAAATCAGTATAGACGGGTTTTATTGGTAAATTGTCATTAGCATTGGAAATAAATATTGCTGGTTCCATTTGGAAGTTTAAATAAGGGGTGAGTATGTAAATTAGGGTTAAATACAAAAACAAGCTAACACGCTCACGAATTGACAAAGTCAAAGTCAAAGTCAATAGGTTTTTACTTATTGAAATCCCAAGGATCATATAGAAATGTCAACTTAAAAATTAGATGAATTAAATTTTTTTAAAATGAATTTACGCAGATTCTTCGCGCGACTAAGCCTAGATGAATCAGGCAACAAACTCTGCTTGGTTATTTTTTGATGATCCCTCATTCAGCTTTAGTGTGGTGCCAATCGAACAAGGTGAACTCGTCTATAGAAATAGACATTCTCAGATACATACTCAAAGCGTAAATCTTTGAGTATACTAAGAAGGGGGTAGACAGAGGCACTTCCAAATATTACATTTGGTATATGCCAGCGTTTTGTGAGTAGTTAGCATTTCACGTGACAGAATGCCGCTAAGGGGTAGTTAGGAGTTATGCGACTCCGTTGAGTAAACTTTCATAATTTAAAACGGTTTTTGTTTGTGTAATTTTATGAATATTGTTGCTCAATCGGCAATTTAGTGTGTACTATTATTATTAATTAACTAGTACAGTTTGCGGTTAGTCATACTGCATGATATTTAATATCACAGTCCAAGCTTGTGGTTTTTATAACAATGTACTTACCTATTTTCGTACGAATTTAACGTTTTAATACTTTGAGCATTGCGCATACTAATTTAACCTCGACTTTTAGATATAATGTCCCTCTAAACAGTGTTTTCTGAACAGGAAAACACAAATAAAAAAAAACAAGACAAATGTTCCGACAAAACAATCTGCAAACTTAATGGAGCATTATGTTTGCAGATTTAAGATTAAGATTATTCTATGCAATATTTAAGTTTAATATTTCAAAAGGAGTTATTGATATCAAACCCTCATTCTTGTATTGCTTTGATCTTATGGTATATGAGATTCCCCTCGTTCCAGAATTAGCTTTTAAATTATTCATCTCATAAGGTTTACATTCGGTTCAACTTCAATGAGATTTCATGAGTCGTCATGAATAACCAATATATTCCTAAATATGTCAATTCGGACACTGTGTCCTAATATTTTGTGTCCGAGTCGTCAGCAAGTCTCTTTTATAGTAGTGTGAAGTTTAATGAGTGATTATTTTCGTAGCCAACTCAAATAAATCGTTCTTGTTATCTATGACAGTGAATTACCTAATAATGTTTATTTTGATAAAAGATAAAGCTCTTATCTGTGTTATTTATTATTTATAATGTACCGCTGGGAAATAAATGTTCTCGAATGGCGAGAACATTTCGTAGGCAGAACGTCGGTCGCAGTGGCCTCACCCAAAGAACCAATGATTTCACTGTTACGATAAGTTCATGGATGTAGGTAGCCACAGACCATTCGTCATGGCACTCTTTTGAGGAGGTCTTTGCCCAGCAGAGAACTTTTCAGGTGATGATGATAGTTTACGATATTAGATAGCTATGACATTTTCCAAAAATATAATCAAAAATACATTGGAAAATGAAGACTGGTTTTCGATTAGGAGTATGGAAAGGTCACATACTCATAGTGCCAGAAGGTTGTTTTTTTTTAACAAGAAGTTGAATTTTATTGAAATTGAATGGAGTTGAAAGCAGATTACTCATCGAGGTTTTTTGTTATGCTGGCTTAAAAGATGGGCAAACCCAGCAGTTGATATCTATCGGTTCAAACATTATTATGAAGACAAAAAATACTTTTCTATTTTGTCTTTGGCAGCAAACGCAATGCATCTGGCGTTGCAGTTGCAGGATGGTAACCGCTTATAATTTTGCGGTTCGCGTGCCTGTTTGCTTTCAAATTACAAGAGATATACTCACCGCAGCCCAAACTAAGGCCCAAGCTGGAGCTGATCTCAATATCGCTTTCCATGGCACAGGATCTTTCATGCTCTTGCTATCAGCCGTCGTGACGTTCTTGTTCAAATAGCTCAGTTCTTTCTTTGTGATAAACGGATGTGTGTTCGGTGTGCTATAGCAGAACAAACTCTAGAAACAAATAATTTATATTAAGCTATATATATACGTATATAGACGTACGTATATATATCACAAATAAATGTGAAACTGACAAACTTTTCGCAAATGATGTGTGTATTTTTGTCTTATATAATCCAATATCAAATGTTTAATGTTTTAATATGAAAGTAGTTGTATAATGGCGATTAACACTTTAAATCCCCATGACAAAACCGCTTTTCACAACCAGTTTTTGAAAATTATCGATATGCATGTATTCGAAAGTTTCTCAGTGCTTGGTAATTAATATTGAAAACGGCGTTCGGTAAGTTGAACCCAGTTTGACCCATGTAAATAAGCTTATTTATAAAAGCAATTATATATCTACAAACTGTACCAATTAGCAATTATAATGCAAACCGATCTTGCAACGAACCCGTAATTATGTTATAAAGGTGTCTACCTATTCAACTAAATTTATGTGCGCAATCTTATCTTAACAACCATGAAGGCAACCTACGAGTTCACTTACAGCACTCACATTTTATAAACATAGTAGATATTATAACGAATACCTGTATTTTACCTACACCAAATACCTATGATATTTGTATTTGGTGTAGGTACTATTTTATAAAGTAGATTTTGCAATGTCTTACATTTACGGTACCTGCGTCTACCTCTCAATTTTCCTACCTACACAGTGATATAGTGGAAGTCCTTGAATTTTATCACCCATCATCCACCTACGCGGGGCTGAGAAACGGTCCTATTGGTTGATTTTACACATTTCCCGCTTGTCGCTTGTAACATCATTGGTGGATAGTAAGTGGCATAGTTCCTTACAAATTACAACGCAACCACAATAGGATACTAAGAATCAAAATATTAATTATCAATCTAAAAATAATATACCATACAACATACATAACTCTGTGTCATACGAATTATGCAAATATTTTTCAATACTCTATTATCTGTAGTAAAAGAATAAGATGGGACCGTATGTTTGTTGGCCACCTGGATGGTGGAAAAAAAACTGAATTTAAGTATAAATAATAGTGGCTACAGACAGCAGCGTATATCCAACCAGATAATACTCTAAAATATGTTTGCGGGTAATTAAGTTGAATCAAATTAGTATCTTCTCCGCTTGTTTCTCTCCGAAGGGTATACGGATAAAACCTATCGGATTTAACCAATCAACGCGTTGGTTGATCCTACCAGGCTAAGACGCGAGGAACAAATGACTTACCCACAAAATAAACCAGAATATACCAAAGCCTCCAAAGAAGTAGAACACGTATTTCCAGTCTCGTCCTTCGGATAACAGGATCCCGGACATAAATGATCCAAATATGTTGCCAATCTGTGCACCTCCAAACACCAGCGCACCTTGGACTGACCGCTCATGCGGTGGAACCCATCGCGCCAGCATTATCATCAAGGCAGGCATTGTTGGACCCTAAAAAATAAAAAATGTTATTTTATCAATAACTAGCTGGGCTTCGCCCGCGTATTAACCAGATAAAAAGTATGTGAATGTGTCATACTCAGCGAGTACATCTTTGAGGATACCAAGTAGGGGGTAGTCAAAGGCACGTCCTCACATTACATTTGGCACATGCCCAAGTTAGCATTCCACGTGACGGCCGCTTATAAAACACTAACGTTTGGTCACTTCAAATTTTTGGTTTTAGTTCATACCGGTTTCCTCACGATGTTTTCCTTCACCGTTTTGAGCAAGTGTTAATGCTCTCATATTTTTTTCGAGTGGAAAATTCTATTGGTGCATGATTGCATGTGATTGATTGGTGTGAATTGGGTTCGAACCCACATCATCCGGATCAGAAGTCGGGGTACCGCCCACAATGACAACACGGCTCTCACGATTGAAACAATTCTCACGATGTTCAAAAACTAGCTAGTACCTAGTTTTTGGACATCGTACCTACTATTTAAGTATGTTCATAAATTCCATCGTTCTTTTGAGGCAAATATTTGCGAATAGGTTGCATAACGTGTATTTGTATAAACACAGTGTTTTTGTAAAAGAATAGATAACTTATTTAAATAATAGTTTTGTGCTCATGTTTGTGTAAAGAATACAAACCTTACAATTTGATATTAAGATATGGTTTGACAGAAAAAAGATAAGTAAATACTCTGCAGACTAGTTATTCTTATCTACTGCAATATAATTGGCGTGAATGATTTATAAATTAATTATTCACAGTCAAAGCCCCCGATTATGACTTCGCTTTAAACGGTAACATGGAAATATGCAGAAATACTGTCAAACAAATAAATGAAATATAACTGTTTACAGTGCGGCCTGACTCCTAACTCTTTAAATTAGTGTACCTATGTTTTATTTTTATCAAGGCACAGACGGTTTACAATATCAAGATTAATGTTAAAAACTAAGCATTCTTACACCAATTAAGCTGCCGCTAATAGTAAGACTATATAAATACTTTTGAAGACGGTACTTCTTATACTAGGTTACAAAATAAATTAAAATAAGTAGGTACATATTCAGTTACCTGCATGTTAAATGAGGGACACTTTTCTCTCTAAGATAGCTGTGTGGTCGAAATAAACTTTTACTTTTGTAAACTCTAAAGTTCTAAACCGATATCATATCCCCTGGAAGAGACTAGCCCTCACGACACAGGGAATCATAGTGTGAGGGCTAGTATTCACAAACTTTGATTCATTTTTGTTTTCTCAAACTACCTACTTACTTATTGCTTAAGAACCTATTAATTACTGACCAAACCTACATTTATAATTACCTACGTATTATAAAGTATACTTGCCCACAATAGTAATGCTATTCGTAGGTAACGTACCTATTTCTACCTATTAAGAACTTGTTGTAAATAAGTAGGAACGTCTCTTGTGTAATTTTTGCTTCAAACTTATCAAGATAAATAAACGATTTTTGATTTTTTTTTTACTTTTATGTAAAAAAGTCAAGTCATCCTATGATCAGGTGGAACGCCATCCAACACTACATCGTCTGGTTCATGGTCACTATTCGAGTATCCCCTATTACCTAGCGGTTGTCAGTTCTGGTAGCTATGAGTGTAAAACCTGTTCATGGCCGTTTCAATTTGTTAATTCCAAGAGCTTTGTAACCTTGGTTCTCCCATGATCGTCTTCACTCGTATCGAATTTTATCGTATAAAAAAAACTCTGAGCTCCATAACTTAATAGTGAGATTCAAGCTATTCTGACAGACATATAGACAAACTTACTTCGCCCATTCCTTGAAGAACTCGCAAGATGAACAGCCCAGTCGCGCCCCCTATATTGATCACAACTGGTGTTAGGAATGTGAAGAGAGCCGTGCTTAGAAGTCCAACTCCTAGCGTCCATTTCCCCCCAAACTTCTCAGCCAGATATCCGCCGGGTATTTGGGTTGCCGCGTAACCGTAGTAGAAACCACTGAGGATTAGGCCCTGGGTTTTTTCGTCCCAGTTGAATGTTGCGTACTGGAAAAAGAAAAATAATCTCTTGATAAAAAAAAAACATCTGCATGCCTATATATTATCAACAGACAACCATGTGTTGCGAGATTCCGTTTTTTTTTTCATCTAACCAAACCAGGAAATATGCTGAACTTATACGAAATGTAAAAGAAAAAAATATACCTTGTGCTTATGAGCGGGAACAGAAAGTTACTCGTATATAAAATATATTATCGATTGCAGATTTTCAGAAGGTTTTCCCAGATCAAATTGAATGGAATATCGGATAGCCTAGTAAAAGTGAGTATTCAAATTATTCCATCAGCTAATGACGGGTGAATGCAAGGTTATAATTTAACAGACACTACCTAAGTCTTACAAATTACTGGTTATTAAAATATATGAATATTTCATGAAAATTGAATCCATGGAATCTTTAGGAAAGTTGTAGTTGCAAAACTACGATGTGTGCATTAAATAGAAACGGTTTCTACAGAGTTAACTCACTAAAAACAAGTATCACGGAGTGCCAGAAGAGAACCAACTCTTTCCGTTAAAAAGTTCTGAAAATGATGATACTTTTTAACTTAGTATCTAATATAATAAGCTTCTAATTGCTACTCCTATGTGAACAATGTACATCTTAAAATGAGAAAGCACTAATTACCAAGACGGTCATGTTGTTTCTAACTTAGCTTGGTAAGCAGAGCTGCTATCAATAAATGCAATGTAGTTATTGTTTTTTTTTAATATGTTTTTTGTGATAAATATCGTTTGTAGTCCAGAGTCTATCGCATAGGCCTTATAATATCATAGGCCTTATAATAACAGTTGTTAGGTCGCTATCAGTGTTTCAGTTTCTTGTGTTAAATTTAAAATGACAAGGGGTCATCTAGAGCGGCATCATTTGTATTGCTCGGAGTCTTCGATTCTAAGATTAATCAGATCAATCAACAACGTATTTCGAGGCAAATAGGCATACAGGCCAGCTGATGGAAAGCGAATTTATCGTTGGCTATTGACATCTGAAACATTTGGGCAATGCTGATGCGTTGTCTACTTTGAAGGACTCTTTTTTTATAAACGGGTCATGTTCTGAGGTGTTTCGGCGGATACACCTAGAAGGAACATCATTCTACAGTTTACATGCAAGGAAAATGAAGGATCTCATAGTACGAGATACTTCCTTTTCCTTGCATCAAATATCTCTGGTAGTACGAGAAAACCACATATCAATCATGAAACTAAACTTTTATTACGAAGTTTAATTAATTCTACTAAATATGTTTTATCTTACACCTACAATGTTCTGATAGTGACCCAAAATTAAGATGAAAAACTGGTTTACTTTTTCCCATAACCTATAGTTTTAAAAATACTTAACCTTAACCTTTGAGGCCTTCAGTTTTAGCTTTGTTTATCTTTTCGTACAACAGTATGCCACGAGTGACATCATCGCTCTCCATATGTAGATTTGTTTAAAGTGAATAGGTATTACAAAGTATCTTTACGTAAGTATTTGTTTGTAGGATAAAATCGTTCAATACAATTAATGATTTTGGATTAATTGCGTTATTTACTGTTACATTGACCTACATAACAAGGAGGCAACATGAAGGAGGAGAAAACTCGCTTTTATTGTTTTAAATCAAAAATAAAAAGCTATCTAAAAATATAAAATTGTTACATGACACACTGACTGAATCACTGACAATCACCGCACAGTCTAGTCTAAAGGTTATCGCACACATATCGTCTCGGCACAAGTTCGGCATCGCCTCAATTCAAGCCGTTCAGTATTCTTTTTCTTACGTCATTGCTTCGGCACATGCTAGTAAACGGTTAGTCGTTGAGGCAGTGCAGATACGGTGCCGAGCTTATATGTGTCTGATAACTTTAAACTGTAATTACTAGAAACCTAAAATTTATATCTCTTTTGGTGGGTTGCAGTAAGAAATTCTACCCCAAACAGTGCAGCGGGAAGTCTTGAGTGTGTATAAAAAACACTCAAGACGGATGATGTCGACGAATTTATGGTATTGCTCGTTGAAAAACGATTGATTATAATTATCGTTATGCGTCAAGGTTGTACGGAATAGTATCATTGAATGTAGGTTAGGCCTATTCATTGTCGCTCAATTAATTTATTATAAATTGAACTGTGATGCATGACGGCAGATTGTTGAATTTGTTTCCCACCATCACTCTTTGTGTGAATGATGTGAAGAGTCATATTCAGATCACATTCAAAAAAATGCAAGATGTCGCTAACGGAACTAACTAAATACAAACGAAGTATTGTCAGTGTTTATGCAAAATGCAGAAGTGACACCAGACATATACATTTCATTTTATTACATACATTTCATCTTGATGAAATGGTACTCACCGTTTTTACAATAGCACTACTAGTGATGTTCCCTACTATTTCGTCGCTTGGGCATGCATCAGGATCTACATAGCCGCTTCCATCCGTCTTATTTCTGACCACCATCTGTGTGATTGCGAGATTCAGGCATACTCTCATGGTGTAAGCATTGCATACGCCGAGTAGGCCCATCACACCTAGGATGTATCGTTGAGGAATGAAACAATCTGGAAGATAAAATACATTTTGTTTGTTTCTATCTGTCTATTATCGACATCTGTGGCGCAGTGGGCGATGGCTCGCCTGAGACGCAGAAGGTTGCAGGTTCGATTCCCGCCGCGGGACAAATTTTTGTATCTGCGAATATTTGTCTCGGGTCTGGGTGTTTTCTATGTATTTACAAATATATATATATATATATATATATATATATATATATATATATATATATATATATATATATATATAAAAGTAGTATATCAGTCATGTAGTTCCCAAAACACAAGCTCTGTTTACTTTGGGGCTAGATGATGCTGTGTGAAAAATGACCAGCATCATTTATTTATTTATTTATATTATTATGATATTACTTTTGATTTCAATGAATAAAAACGTATTTAATTTGATTTTGGACTAAACATTTTTGCAAAAATTAAATACGAGGCTGCTTAGAAATGCCTCTTGGACTAAGTTGAAAGATATCCGCTGATCTGGCTGAGCTGATTCAACCACCGGATTCCCTTTATACGACCAACCACGGTCTCTTCACGGAAATTTTGTTATAAAGTTATTAATTCATTAAACATTACATAACAGATTACTTAAACCTAAGCCGCTACATATTTTAAATAGGAATTTACATATAAAATGCCTACACTTATTGTACACATTTATAATAATTGATATTAATTTTTTTAACAACTAAATTAACATAAAAACAATAAATAATAGTAAGATTACTATTATTTATTGTTTTTATGTTAATTTAGTTGTTAAAAAAATTAATATTCGCATTTGTAGAGCAAATAACATAAACAGAAAAATGTATTATAAGTATCTTCCTATTATATAAACCTAAACCAATTGTTTCAAAATTACGGTTATAATTTTGATTATAATTGTTAGTACGCTCAAACTATTTCAAAGATTACTCTCAAACTGTCTGAAACAGATTACGTAGTTTAGTGTATTGTAATTTTCACTTTGTAAACCAGCAAACAGTTGTCTATAACACTCGCACGACCACACTAAAACCACAGAGATTTAAATTTATTTATTTTTAAAAGGTAGTGATTTATTATAATTATATTAATTCGTTCAATAATCTTTTTGTATGTAATGAATTATTTACTGCTGTAACGTTGGTAACATTATATCGTTTTATTATTATGTTTTACGGAAAGTATACATTCACAGCAGATTTTTGATGAATACAATATTGTTAATTACTATAAATTATTCAATATTGATAAAGTTGACCAACTTTGTGATGTAACTTTTAATTTATACGGCTACTTATAACTTAACATTGGAAGATCTATTTCTAGTATTTTAACATTTCGATATAATAAAAACAATGTTAGAATGAATGATTAGCACTCGTATTTAGAATATATTATTGAAACGCTGTCCCTTATATGATTATAAATAGCGTTCTATTTTCTATTACGATGACAAGTTCAAAATTAAGGTCATAGCGATCTAGTCCTAACGCAATGTAGTCCTAACGCGATGTAGACATATCGAGATTTAGTCATAAAGCGATGTAGTCATACCTACTATCTAGTCAAATCGAGATGTAGTCATAAAGCTATTAACACATAAAGAACCGAAACGAATACCCAACACAACCACTTTAATCTCTACATTTAGTTTACACAATTGCAGAAACACTTCAATATAAAAATCTATTACCATCTCATAAGGCTCAGGTCAAAGTCTATGTACTGAGTGGTTGTGTTCCGAGTTTCTAAGTTAGGCAAACATTTATTGGACGCGACATTTTGTCTCACCATAATAACAAAAGGATGGCTTCAATGAACAGCAAAATATGTATTCATAAGTTTCGCATGTAAGATAATAATATATTATCATTTACATATGAGTCACCGAATGCTAACTACTAATGCAAAGCGTGGGCATGTGCGAACATAAAATTTTCTGTATGACCTACGTACGAATATAGGATCTAATGTAATCAATGATCTTAGAATAAATAAATAAATAAATAATACTGGACATTTTTCACACAGCATCATCTAGCCCCAAACTAAGCAGAGCTTGTATTATGGGAACTGCATGACTGATATACTACTTATATACTTTTTTTTGTAAATACATACATATTATACATAGAAAACACCCAGACCCGGGACAAACATTTGTCCCGGAACGGGAATCGAACCCGCAACCTTCTGCGTCTCATAGGAATACTGTATTCCTATGAAACTATGTTTTTTTGTGACATTAAAACAAACAAGCTCACGACTGTACTCGCCATGGTAGACATCCTTAGTAACAGATACATACTTGTGTGCGTATCTGTCACTAAGGATGTCCTGATCACTAAGGTAATGCGTAGATTTTTGAGTATACCAAGAAAGGGTTTTCATTGGATACCATGGGACCACTAACCAAGTTTTGGTAAGTATAGATTTCCTTCATCGTATTGAGCACGTGTTGACGAGCACATAAATTGATCGAGTGGAAAAATCCATTGATGCACAACCGGGTTTGAATCCCTAGTCGCGACGCATAGTCGCGGTCTATTTACCATAAAGCTCTATAATAGACTGGCGATAGTAAACTTCCCACGCAAACTTTATCATACATTGCGCTTGTTCTAAGAATATTAAGACAAACGGTCACCCGCAAGTTCCCTACAATGCTTAGCTTATGGTAAATAAGGGTCTTTAAATGGTGTGAAAATGAGAACTGTATCCTAGCCACTATGAAACCCAACACACACCCCTCAGTGCTGTTATCAAGGCAATCACCGTCAAGCTATTCTGGTACAGACAAATAGTTCGCTAAGCTATTTCTGATCATTTTTGTTATTTTTAGGATTCTTTACCACAAAGGGAATAAAAACGGAACCCTTATAGGATCCCTTCGTTATCCGTCCGTCTGTCTGTCAATACCCTTCTTCTAAGGAACACGTAGATGTATTTTTTTTTGGTAAATTTGGCAAAAAGCAAGGTCTCCTTGTTATTTTGTATATTTATCACATAAAAAAATATTTTTTGCGTTATTAACTGACATTATTAAAAATATTTTCTTACGAATTTTCTGTCCAGTACTTACATGATCGTAGAGCCCTGGTCAATGCATTATCGTACTTCTGCGGAATGACCGTCTTCTGTCCGAGGAGCTTATGCGCTTGCGCCTGAATTGCATCGTTGTCTTCCATCTTTTGCGTATTTTATCCCTTTACTATGCTTTGGATTTGCCAATTTTTCTTGGTCTATAAGAAAAGTTATAATTTCATCAGAAAACAAACTTTTAACATAATATTTATGTCTTTTTATAGATTATCGCTATACAAGTTCACATGGGCTTTTTTGTTCTTTTTTTTACATTGCTGATATAAATTCCAATATCTTAACAAAACATTATATAGTTTTAATAAGAGCGTACAAGGCCACCCACTTGAAGTTGTCCAAGAATACGTCTACCTCGGTCAAATTTTGCAATTAGGTAGACACAACTTCGAGAAGGAGGCCAAGAGAAGGATCCAGCTGGGCTGGGCAGCGTTCGGAAAACTACGTCGAATCTTCTCGTCACCCATACCACAATGCTTGAAGACTAAAGTCTTCAATCAGTGCGTCCTACCCGTGATGACCTACGGTGCCGAGACATGGACACTCACAGTAGGGCTAATCCACCAGTTCAAGGTTGCACAGCGAGCTATGGAACGAGCTATGCTCGGGGTTTCTCTGAAAGATAAAATCCGCAACGAGATTATCCGACAGAGAACGAGAGTCATCGACATAGCTCAGAGGATTAGTAAGCTGAAGTGGCAATGGGCTGGTCATATATGCCGAAGAACCGACAACCGTTGGGGTAAACGAGTTCTTGAGTGGAGACCGCGTCTGGGCAAACGTAGTGTGGGGCGCCCTCGGGCTAGGTGGAGCGATGACGTAAGAAAGGCAGCGGGCAGTAAGTGGAAGATAAGAGCCGAAGATCGGGCTCAGTGGCGCGTATTGGGAGAGGCCTATGTCCAGCAGTGGACTAATGTGGGCTGATGATGAATGATGAATAAGAGCGGTATGTTATGTATTTACAATTATGTTTAAAATTTCAGAATTATTTATTTCAGCAAAATCTTCAGCTTACAGTTTATACCTAAATG
This sequence comes from Perizoma affinitatum, assembly GCA_961405105.1. Classification (NCBI taxonomy): domain Eukaryota; kingdom Metazoa; phylum Arthropoda; class Insecta; order Lepidoptera; family Geometridae; genus Perizoma; species Perizoma affinitatum. Next base: position 8,321,949 of record OY560199.1, read on the forward strand.
TTATCTATCTTAAATCAAAACGATTTAAAAGTTATTTAAAGTTGAGTCTCTATAGTGACATTTTCATTAAAATTTGATTGCACAGAATATTATGTTCGTCCATTAAGTGTGCCGCCAGTAGATTGTTCAAGTTTAGTTCGCAAAGCGTATTCAAAAATAATAAATATACCCAGTGACTAAATATAGGATACCATGAATTAATACATAATTTATGTGATGTACTTTATTGTTGATAGCCAATAATGTTAGGCGCTTTAAACAGCTAGCTTGATTATTTATTCAATTTTGTTAACACCCAGGAGAATGTTCGTCTGAACAGAGCTTTGGTATGGATTTACTTTGAAAAGGAAAGTAAGATACTTAAATCTTTGCTTAAACTTAGGGTAGAGCTACCTGTAACCTAATGTTACTGATTGGGTGAAGATCGAACCTTAGTGTAAAAAATAGTCAATAAAAATAGGTACACTATTTATTCATTTTATCACTATAATGAGTTGAAATGATTAGTATATGTATTGAATTACAGATAATATTGCCAGAAGTAAGAATACTAGACCTTTAGTTTAAAGCCGTAGTCAAACTATATAATCAAAAATATATCTACTACCAGTTTAAAATCTGATGATTTATAAATTACATTCCTTCATTTGAAATCATACAATTCTGAAAATAAAACTATAAAAACTTTGCAAAATAAAACATACCTTTGAATTTTATAACAAAAAACACTCTAAACACATTACGAAAAACGAACTCCGATAAAAATCACCAACCTCATAAGCGCGAGCGCGTGTTATGACAAGTTCGCCACAGTATCGTATAATTCCAGTATTTTAATCAATAGGCTAGATTGCGGACCTACGTAAACGTTCAGCACATACCGTGCCCGCGCGCCGGTATGGCGAATATTGTCATTTGAGGTTCTCAGCCGGTTACTGGCAAAGTAGCAACTAAGGTTGATGGCCTTGAGTAGTAGGTATATTAATTTATATATACAACATGTGGATGTGGACTGGCGCTGCCTGTTGCGGGGTCTTTTCTAATGGTATTTACATGAAACCCACGCTCGAAGTGAATTCTATTATTGGGATTAAGTAAGTTACGTCATAAATGGTACTAGAGCTCTCGCATTGCTTAGTCTAATAAACATATTATAACTTTCACAAAACCTTATATTTTTTTTCTTTTATTTCTAGGCAAAGGTCAAGTTTCCATCCACAGATCGCAATCTGTGATGGGAACGCATTCCAGTGCGAAATCAAGGCACAGTGGTTCGAAAGCATCTTGACCATCTCACCATATTTTCCAAGGTCTTCCGCGATTTTCAACAATAGTATAATACCGTTATACGTATTATTATTTTGTCCATGTACTTAAGAATATTAAAGTTTACACTTGAGCACGTAATTGTGGAATTTAGTACTAAGTCAAGTGATAATGGTTGCCTAGTGAGGTACTATCCGCTTCGTGCTTACGAATAAATTCATTCACTATTTGGAATGCCTTCAATGCGAAGCTTCCTTGGTATAAATATTTATGCTCTTTTGTGTTATATTAGAATTGTTTTGTTAGTTTCAGGCGTTTACTGCAAGGTACAATCATAAAACCAATCGATTATAATTTGATTTCTCGGAAACGGAATAAAGAACGCTCATATAAAATTCTTATCGTCTGATGAGTGGCCAACTCTAGTTTAGGTGTGTTTAGAGTTGCAAAATGCCATGATTTTTAGAAGTTGCAACAAGTTATTGTTAATTGAAATAAATATATTTTTTGTGTTAATTCGTAACCCTTGTAAGAAAAATATTTCTTTAATCTATTTTGTCATAGATTCTTATATGCCTTTATTGAATCAAACATGGATTTTGTAACATGCATAATAATATTTAGCTAATCTGACCGACATACATCCAAAGAGGTAATATGAGTAGATAGCAAAGCAGCAACTATGAATTAACCGGTTTTCAACTGGAACGGTTGACCACTGAAAGATAAGCAAACAGATAAAAAATAAATAAAATAGAATTTGTATCCATAACATTCATAGTTTAGCTATATATTTTTTTATACTGATCTTATCTTATTTAGATTTGTGCAACACGTGGTCAACGGTTGACTCTGATTCTCAGATTATACACTTTATTATTTTCCATGATCGACAAGGTCCGACAGATACAACCATGCTCGAAATGTTTTTTTATAGTTTGAATCCTTAAAAATGACGAGCTACCAGTGGACAGCTGGGTTTTGTGGTATGTAATGTGATAGGCGCAGATTTGCACAGCGGGACTAATGTTCGCAAATTCTGCAGATATTTGTACCAGGTCTGGGTGTTGTGATACCACGACACAGGGAATTCTAGTTTGGGGTCTATATTAATCTATTCATAGCGGTTTATTACCACTAAAAAACTAGATACATAAAGGTGACTTTATCGTGCCTTTTTTTATGACGGAAGCAACCGAGCTCAGAAACATATTAACGTTTTTTTTACTACAACGTCATCGTGACCTTCAAAAGCCATCTTACTGGGCTAGTATGTACATATAGAAGGCTATTTTTATTAACCACAATAACGCATAGCCATAAACTGCCAGACCCACAAAAGGCCTCTTTGTTATACTGGAAGCACAGTTGAAAAAATACCTACTTAATTAAAGGCACGCCTGTTTCACGGAGAGGTAGGCAGAGACCACCGATCCAAATTGAATTGAAAAAATTGAAAATCCTAGAATACCTTTTTCGCTTCATTCATCCTCATCAAATTTTTCGTACAAAAAATATAATTCATCTTCTTGTCCTTGTCACACATTACGTGGGGTCGGCACAACATGTTTTCTTCTTCCACTCTCCTCTATCAGCCGCACTGACTCCTTTCTTAACCATGAATGTCATCCATCACACATCTTTTCTTTGACCTACCTCTGCTTTTATTTCCATCCACATTCATATTTAAAACTCTTATTGTAATGTGACATTCTTCCCTCCTCTAGACGTGGCCATACCATGCTAAAATATTACTCCTCAACGTTTCCGTACAAAAATATATAAACATTAATTAATTTTGATCCACAATTGAAATAGGTAGGAGAATACCAACGGACACTAGTGGTATATATGATCAAATATATTCTTTATGTAAATATTGTAATGCAAATTACATTACATTTTGTATTTGTGGTTAGACTCACTCACACTAACGCTAAAATTACAAGTAACTCTATATATTATTTTAGAAACGGAGTGTTGACACAGTTCTAATCATGTTTTATGAACGCTCTGCTCCATTTGACTTGATTATCATTTTGTTCTGCAGACATGACCCTGCACTGTGTTGACGCTTCTGCAGCAAACAGAGCGCGTCGCTTCCCACGAATCACATGATACGTAAATTATTAGTAACGATCGTAGATTCAATTAATTGGGCGAGCAAAGTGAGCCAGATCTCAGATTCCAGTTGGTAAAAAAAGGCACTGTAAGTAGTAACTAGAAAGTATGTATCCGAAGGTAACTTATGAAGGGGTTATCCGATTTTCATGCAATTCATATATAATTAATTTGTGAGAGAAATAATTATAAATACTAACGGGAAAATCCTAGAAGACACGGCCAACAGCTCTTTCAAACTTTTACAATGATTTTCGATCGAGCCGAAAGTCGCTGCGAAACCAAAACTTGAAGACAGGGTTAATTTAAAATAAATACAGGGGTGATTTAAAGGTAAAATTGGGGATCCAAGTTTGAGCGGTATCAATGACTACATTTAACCAAAATAAAATTAAGTTAATTTACAAAATTATTCTTGTAGAGTTAAGCAGTCTTTACTCTGCTTAACAGAATTAAATTAAGGGCAAGTTATAGGGACTCCGAATAAAAATAATAGGTTGGGGAAAAAGTTTCTTCGCATTTTTTAAGAAAATTCAAAACATTTTTTAATATAGTTTATTTACATTTAACTAAAGTATGTAGGTACCATTTTGTTCGATAACTTTTTGCCATTTTGTAGGCAGGGACATGATCCCATTGCTATAAAAACTTTGGGGCTTCTGTTCAAAATACCGCGACAAGTGGTTTTGGCAGTCCTCTCGTGATGTTAACCTGACACTGCCTAAAGAATTCTGAAGAGACCGAAACAGGTGGAAATCTGAAGGTGCAAGGTCAGGACTATACGGCGGATGCATTAACACATCCCAGCCAAACTCTCTTAATTTTTGCTGAGTGGCTAAAGATGTGTGAGGTCAAAAATGGTCAAAAATTTCTTCAAAAATGGTTCGGTTTCATTACGTCGTAATAAAGAATCACAAATGAGAACACGGTTCATTAGGTTTCTTTCAGTGAGCTCGTGAGGTACCCAAATATCGAGCTTTTTTGTGTACCCAGTTTTTTTCAAATGCGCCAAAACTGTTTTGTGGTCAATTCCCAGTTCTTCAGCTACGTCGTAACTACTGATATGCCGATCTTGCTCCACTTTTTCAAAAATGGCATCCATTTTATCCGTAATAGGGCGACCAGAGCGACGTGCATCTTTGACATCAAAATTTCCGGATTGAAAACGCTTAAACCAAATTTGTGCTACTCTCACAGACACTGCACTAGGTCCATAAACATCGCAAATTTTTTTCGCGGCTTGCGTTGCATTTTTACCTTTTTTGTAGTAAAATTTTAAAATGTATCGAATTTCTTCATTAGATTCACTCATCTTAACAGTACGAAAAACAAATAAAAATCACACATTTTCCTAATTTGAATTTGGAATTATCTTCTTTAAAATTTAAACTTTTAATGATACCAAAACCAGCCAGATACAAATAGTATAGCCAAAGATATTTTATTACAAGTTCATACATACAATAATGCGAAAAGACTTTTTCCCCAACCTAATATATGAATTTGCATTTGACAGGCAGCATATATTGGAGATACCAACTCGGTATAACGGTAGTCCTTACTTGGCAGTCTTAGTACTCGAACGACTTAGTCATAAATAAACACTGGACACTCCATAAGTGACCGCCTTTCCACAGAAATGAACAGAATTAGCACACAAAGTACAGTTTTTCACAGTAATACAGCTCCTTGTGAATGAACTCGTCCGGGGAATTACTACTCACTTATTTCTGCCAGCAACCAGTAATGCTCGCATTGCTGTGTTCCAACTTGAAGGGTTATGGGTGGCGGTGAAAGGCATATTATATTTTCATCATTAACTATCAGGGTCGTAAACGCGCGAGTATTACCCCTGGTGTTGCAAGCGTTAATAATAATAATGCTGCTGGACATTTTTCACACAGCCCCAAAGTATTCAGAGCTTGTGTTATGGGAACTACATGACTGATAATAATATACTACTTATATACTTTTTTTTTAAATACACCCATATTATATATAGAAAACACCCAGATCCCGAGACAAATATTTGCAGATACAAACATTTATCCCGCGGCGGGAATCGAACCCGCAACCTTCTGCGTCTCAGGCGGGCTTTCGCCCATTGCGCCACAGATGTCGTCAAAAGAAGTTAAAAAGTTTAAGAAAAAACACAAAGCCACCAAACATTTTGAACATAATATACTTATATAGGGTGATTCGGATAGACCATGAGATCCTCCATACCCATTTTTAGTATGTTGCTTGAACCATCCGTAGTATAACTACCGTCTTACCCCTCATCTAAGTAAAATCATATAAAACCACAACCCACAAACAATGTATTTCAATTTACATAATACACTATCAATGATGACACTTTACTTGGCTAAGGTTAAATGCCTGTTTTATATTCTATACATGTTGAGTAGACTTGTATTGATACGATAAGGACTTAGTAATCTATATAAATTTAAATCTATTGGATTAATTTGCGTCATTTGTCTATTTTAAGATCAATGCCATTGAGCCTAGGAAAGCAATGTTATTACGATGAATATTTGTACTAATTTGATAAAAATGATAATAAAGTTAACCTCTCTTTTTGAAATTTATTTTATATATATTGATTTTATTAATGATACACTGAGAAAGAGGAAAATGAAAAGGACGACTGTGGGTTTCAATTATGTAAATTTTTCTACGTTGTATTATTAATTAACCCTAACAATTCTCATACTAGTTTTAAGTTGTGATTGAGAGTCAGAGGCGAGTCGCTGTGACTCCGCAACACAGGCTCAATAGAGACCTAGTGCGGGGAACAGAGCTCATCAAGGTACTTACACATATATTATATAAATTCATCATATTGTACAACATCAATGTACCTACTAGACCATTGTTTTGAGATTTAATAAAAAAAAAAATCATTTTTTGTTCATACATAACTTTCTATGTTCATGTATTAATGTTAGGCTGTACTGCCCCCTGCAGGACAAAAGCCTTAAGGTAAGGGAACTTTAGTTTTAAGATTTCTATTACAGGCTAATCGGGGACACTCTAAATTCTAATTCAGCTTGCAAGTTTGACATAAATAAAGAAATTAACATACAATCATTGCAAATGAGATAATAGCTTGTAAAAAGACTTTTCTTCCTGCAAACCTTGAGCTAGAGATAGGTAATTATAGAGGTAGGTTCGTGTACACAAGAAAATAATGAAACATAAGATCAGATCAGATTAGACTTGTAGATCAGTTTTATTTTATTTGGCTAACAGTTTTGATATCACCTGTACACTAAAATACATATAGTAAAAAACAAACACTATTTCTAAAATCACTACCAACCTACTAAAACATCCCTATAAAGTATATCTCTAGACTGTAGTAGGTAAGTATAATCTCATAGGCAAGTAGGTAGGTACTATTGTGCAAAGTAAGTCCCTTTAGCACTGCATGCCAATGCTTTATCTCAGCACGTATGCTACTTCACACCATGGGTGTAGGACAGCGCTGATTTTCAGACAACTTCTATGCTGGTGACTTCATAAACGCTGATAAGTAAAATTATCATGAAAAAAAAGATCAGTTCACGCCACTTTGCGCCATGTCACGATTTAGTAGAGTGACTGGTGGTATTTAGAACTGAGCGTTTTCGTACTTCAGAGGACACGTTAATATGTCATTACCGGCTTTCACAATCGTTGAACCATGTCGGAGGCCTTCAACACTGAAACCAAAGTGAGAGACTATTCTCACGAAGAACGAACGAACATTAATCTATAAAAAAAAATAAGGTATTTAGGTAATATTGTTAGCTTATTATAACTTTACGACATAAGTATATTATAGAAAAAACTTCCTTGCATTTATAATAAAACCACGTTTTTCATATAAGCCGGTATTTAGTACATTATTTATTACACAAAAGAAAAACTATTTTTGTAGTTACTTGATAATTTACAACTTTAAATACATTTATACACATAATAATTGTAAATAATTTATGTACAGTCGCAAGCGATAATTGTGTAGGTACAATAGGCATCCTTAAAGGATATAAAGGATATTAAGAGTAGTTACTAGGTAAGTAAGTACAAGATCTGAGAGGATGTCTACCGTACCTATACCAGGAGGCTATTTATTTTTAACATATTTAATTAGATAAAAAAAAAGAAATTCTTTTTTTTAGGTACTCACTGAGGCACCTCATTATTAGGCACTAATTAGTGCCAGTTGTTCAATGTTATCTAGAGTTCACACTTAAAGGTCAAAAAACAGCTGTAAATGAACTAGGCTGCCTCATGTTGTGTTTAGTTACATTTCGGAGGAATGAAGTTTTTTATGAATGAAAAACTTCGAATTTTCTATTCTAACGTTGTTTGTTCGGGCTAACAGGGACATTCTGTTACACCCTAAAGTATTAGCCTAGATATATTATCAATCGTATTAAATTTAAATAATTCGATTGTTCCACATATATTTAATGTAAGGATATGGTTAATCTTAGGGTATCTTTCTACCATTCGGTGTATAAGCCTTTTGGAAAGCCCCTGTTATTGTGCTAAGACTATAAAATCAATTGTAACTTGAATTATTCCAAGTAACTTGTATAAATAAAGTTATTTTGCTAATCGGCACTCAAAGAACTATTTAGGAATTTAATCATCATACTTCCGCCCGAATAAAATTATTTGACTTTAAGATTCAATTTAAATAAACAAGAATGTATTTGGGATTTTTTAAAATAAGGTTATTTTAAACGTGCGGTTTGACTCGTAAAAACTAAATATCGAACAAAAATATTATCTACTACTTAAAATAAATAAAATAAACCTTATAAATACAACCGATCAAATACTGTCCGCGTAGATCAAACTCTTGCATCTACCATCCTTCCATTTCGGTCAATCTTCTCTAACATGAAACTGTTTACTACACAGCGTGGTTCAAGATCTTTGACAAAACCTTACGCGCACCAAAGATATCTCTCAAATCATTTCCCGCTGCTTTCAGCTTCAGCCTTCTTATTCATCTCCTTATCCTCGCTACCCATGCTCAGAGGCCCATGCTTCCATCCGTCAGGGTATCCGTACTGTCTGACGTCATCCCACCATTGTCGCTTGCCGTCCGCCCAAAAAATATAGATAACGTTGGTGCCCACGAGAACGGCGAAACACACCCAGAATGCTATTCTCCATTGGCCTAATGTTGACTGAAACAAAAAAAAAACAATGTGATGTCGCTGTGCTGTCTATAGACGGGAAATGGCGGCTTTAGCTAAACTGTTCGTCAGAAGTGTACAGGCTGATGATGATGATGACTAAGTGGCATCAGTTCCTTTTTTTTTTAAAGCTGGACATTTTTCACACAGCATCATCTAGCCCCAAAGTAAGCAGAGCTTGTGTTATGGGAACTACATGACTGATATACTAATTATATACTTTGTTTTTGTAAATACATACATATTATACATAGAATAACAACCAGACCCCGCGACAAATATTTGTAGATGCAAACATTTGTTCTGCGGCGGGAATCGAACCCGATCTGCGTCTCAGGCGGACCTTCGCCCACTGCGCCACAGAGGTCGTCAGAAACACAGAGGAAAGTTCATAGTTCCTGTCATTGCATTTGCAGCTTTATCGTATTTTATTTTATCATCTTTTTTTTTTGCTATCAAACCCTCTCTTCACATTCTTTAAAATCAAGTCCATCCAAAGGTTGCTTGGAAGGGAGTGTTGTTAAATTTTGATGTATGCAATAAAAATATCTATATGTCTATAATGCAGCAGTAAGCTACATATATATAGTGTTTATATTAACGGAACACTAGATTCAGGAAATAATAGAAAATTGTACGTGGACACGTACAACACGAACACGTGTCGGAATGCAGGATGACGGATGAGTGAAGATAATATATAAACTTTAACGATAAACAGTTCTTGAAATTTTATTTTAGAGATCAAGTGGCTCTTTCCTTCTCACACAATAAGTGGTATGTGTTGTACTAACAATTAGCCAAAATTAATAGTGTCAATTGATATGGTCATGTATGTACATCCTTGCTAGATAATTAAAAGTAATAGGAATGCTGAAATTATAATGACAGCGGAATGCGCATCTTTAATAGGACAGCTCAGGATGTGTTGAGTCAAACATCCTTTAGGGTACCGAAAAAGCATTGTAATTTGGAGCTTTGGAAGTCTATCGAAATAAATTTCGTTATAAGTAGTGAGTCTGGTATCAGATGCTTTATTTCTACGTTGTAGGGCCAAAAACAAAAACATGCTGTTAGTGTAACTTTGAATCCCTAAATTAATAAGTTTTGTTGGTATATTCAAATAAAATGGTTATAAAATTGTTTTGGGTAATCAGAACATCAATTGCGAATGTAGAATGTTGTGTCACATTGAACAGTAGACGAACAAGATAAAATAATGCCGTTTTGTTTTTAGGTGGCCCGTACCTCAAAAGGAAATATAACGGAACCCTTATAGGATCACTTCGTAGTCCGTCCGTCTGTCTGTCAATCTGTCAAGACCCTTTTTCTCAGGAACACGTGGAGGTATCAAGTTGAAATTAATATCAAATACGTAACGGTGAAGGAAAACATCGTGAGGAAACCGGCATGCCCTAGAACCAAAAATTCGAAGGCATGGGCCAACAGATAGTGTTCCAATAAGCGGCGATGGGCTTGCAACCTGTCACGTGGAATACTTACTACTTGTAAAACGCGGGCATTTACCAAATGTAATGTTTGGACGTGCCTCTGACTACCCCCTACTTGGTATCCTCAAAGATCTACTCACTGAGTATGTATCTGAGGATGTCCACCATGGGGAAGACAGTCGTGAGCGTGTTTGTTTTTGTTTACGTAGGTGTACGGCATTTGCAAAAAAAAAAGCTTCTAAGTCAACGTAATAATAAAATACGGCTATTTAGGCTATTTGGCAAAAAGCAAGGTCTCACAGGTAAAGGAGAAAGTCCGATAATAGTTAACAGTTTGTTATATCATATGAAAAAATATGTTTTTCTGATTACAAACCTACATTTTAGTTGGATAATTGACCGTGACGTACGAGTATATCGATGTATGGGCGACACATTTTTACAACTACAAAGTTAAGTTTATCTTTCAATCCAACTTATATTTTGTTTCTGTCTGGTTTTTTTCATTTGGTTTCAGAACCCCAAAAAATACATAATATAAATTAGAATCAACATTCTATAGGGGAAAATGGGATAGCGTGAAACAAACTAGATAAGTACGTACCTAATAAATTGGCACAAGTATGTTGGCGAGTTTAAGCCTCTATTCAAATCCATTGAGGCTTTGTCAAATGACAAGCTAGAAGGTTTATCAATGGGAAATAAAAACACTTTAAGAACAGACTTAAAGTTGGAATGATAAGTAAATATTTGTTGCAAATCGCTACCACAGATACTATAATACTATATGTAGTATAGATAATAAAAGTAATAGACTATCTCAAAGTCTGTTTCACTGCGCCAAAGATTTATTGAAAATTTCGATAAATAAACAGCCCGTAGAATATTTACTTTCAATCATTACTGCCATTCATAACAACGGGCCTTTCATGGAAGTATTGATAAGTAACTTCAAAGAGCCTTGTTTGTATTGAAGTGAAGTGAAGTGAGGCAAAGAATAATTAGAATTTTCGTGCGGTTCGCGATTCTGATTGTCAGAATGATTAGGCCTACCTGTTGCGTTGAGCACAGCAAGTATGGTGGCAATGGTTGGTGGGTAGAGACAGTCACATAAAAAATAGGTACCTTCTGCTTGTAATGCACTTATAATAATAATGGGCTCATAGTATTTCAGATAGTATAGTACCAGTATTGCCTCATGAATATTTCATTAACGTCAGTAAAAAATAATGTAGCTTTTTATCGGTTGAGACATATTTTACATGCTCAGTATTGCATTATTTCATAAAATTTTCATATATTAATTTTTTTTATGTTTTTTTTATGGAAGCAAACAGAAAAGCAAACGTTCTTCATCATCTGATGAAGAACGGTTACCATCGCCTAATGATATCTACGACACCGAAGGCATTTCTGATACGTATTTAAGGAAATATTTCTTGTTTCCATAACTTTACTTTGTTCCGTGGCAGAAATAAATATTTTCTAATCTAGTATCCAAGAAAATGAGAGACAAGGATGTATTTTGAATCAAGGAAGAATGTTCTTAGTGAGTCTTAACGTGATAAACAATATCCAACTAGTTTTTCTTTGTGGCCATCGGCAAGCAATATACAAATATTTGAATAAGACTGGTGATACTTACATCGGGTGTCAACAACCCTATCAGGTATGGCGTGATAATGCCGGATATCGTTGATGTCCCGTTTATCATAGCTGTCAAAGAACCAGCATAGTTTGGCGCCAAGTCCAAAGCATTTACCTGAAAAAAACAAATACTGGTTAATTAAATACGGCGCAAGAAATCAGGAATCAGTGTCAAATGTCATCCAAACCAACATCTCTTGAAGATTGGGGCCACAGACAGTGGACTGTAACACGGTTTTCTTCAAGGTGAAGAGACAGTGGAGCAGTAATACACTGCAACACTACAAGCCGAGAGAGGTCAATAAAAAAAAATGCTGGAACATTTTTTACACAGTATCATCTAGCCCCAAACTAAGCAGAGCTTGTATTATGGGAACTACATGACTGATATAATACTTAAATACTTTTTTTGTAAATACATACATTTTATACATAGAAAACACAGACTCGAGACAAATATTTGCAGGTCGTACTAAAATTTGTCCCGCGGCGGGAATCGAACCCGCAACTTTTTGCGTCTCAGGCGGGCCTTCGCCCACTGCCCCATAGAGGTCGTCAAATAACAAGACTACAAGAGTTCATGAGTTTTTCAACATCTTTCTCGGGGTCGGAGATAACTGAATATTGCTGTTATTAACCCAAAGTCCTTTGCCACTATTGCACGGTGTTGGGATGGCTGTCTGGTTAGGAGAGAACCAATGCGTAAAACACTAAAATGCGGGACGTCGGTTCAGATCATAGGTAACTCACTTATTTTTTTTTTTTTTGTTCATAACGGTTCTCTTTCATATGGCGGTAATCCAAATTACATCTCACCTTCATCCCGCTGTAGAAGCCTCCCATCAAAGCCATAGATGCGATGAAATAAGCCACAGCAGCAAACCGGTCGCAACCAGAATACGATGCCAGGATGATGCAGATAGCCGGACCTGTTGCAGCTGGAATAAAATGTTTCATACAATATAAATGACTATAACGAACGATCTTGGACTACCTTCATCCACCAATTTCACGCAACCTTTACGATGTTATTGTTCCTTCCTACGCTATGATGTCCGATTCGTGGTCACTATTTAAAAACATATCAGAGAGCCTCGGTGACTGCAAGCTAGTTATGGCCTGCCCACTGTCACTTCAACTTGCTAATTTCAGGAGCTATTTTTATAGATGAATTTAGCTCTTTTACGGAAATCCGAAAGAAGAAACCCTCGTTTCGGATTTAATTTATTGGCAAACTAACAGCGATGATGTACAGGTTGTTTACAAAGTTTAAGATTCTTATAGTAAGGCCAATCACAGGTTTACACTTCAGAGCCTAAAGTGCTAACAAAAAAATGATATTCATACTAATGAAAAAATCTAATAGTATGTACCTATAATTTTGAGCATAGAATGACAACTTAGGCCCGTTTATGACGCTTCTATATGTAGATAACTTGTCATGTCTAAGTCATTAAGCTTCTATAGATAAATAAATAATGCTGGACATTTTTCACACAGTATCATCTAGCCCCAAACTAAGCAGAGTTTGTATTATGGGAACTAAATGACTGATATACTACTTATATACTTTTTTTTGTAAATACATACATATTATACATAGAAAACACCCAGACTCGAGACAAACATTAGCTAATCGTGCAAACATTTGTCCCGCAACGGGAATCGAACCCGCAACCTCCTGACGAGACTACAAGAGTTTTTCAACATCTTAGATAAAGTGTTACTTGACATGTCTAAGTCTTTGCTTAAGATTTTTTAACTTTAGTGATGGGAATTCAATCACTAAGAGAAACTCTTCGTGGTTCGTATAGACTCAAAGTATGGAAAGACAGGCTATGGAAATCCATAGTTCCTATGACTAGCATTGCTTCTGGACAGAACTTCTGTCTCTATAGGCATCGTTGATGATAAAACGACTATAAATAGTAAGTACATTTACCGCAGATGGTGCTGTGGGGAGGGACTTCTAAACTACATCTTACAGAGTACTAGTGTATTCAGTGTTTTTTATAACATCAAAACATGGTTGTCGATATTTTATAAATTTACTCAATTCAAACCTCGTACTTAGTATGTTTTGTTAATATCAGAAGGTAATTATTCCTAGTCGAACTTGATGATCTAAATGTTTTTAAATATTTGTAAAGACGCATCTTTATCCAACCTACTTTCCGTAGTTTACAAATTAACAATTATTAATATAATTTTCGTTTCAAGATTTTGTATTTAAAGTCGGAAACACGTTTATAAACCCTTCATACCATGTGAACAAGCCCACGTGAGATGAGATGAGCCAATAACATGTGCGCCGTATGTTACGCTAGCTAACATAAAGTCCAATTTAGCAAGAAATATAACCATGTAACTTTATTGGAAAATGTTTTCTCAGAGGGATATATCGTCGCTTGTCTGTCAAAGTGACTTAACTGACATTTTCGCGTAACTGACATTTATAATGTTGATTTTATCTACTTTTGGTGATGAACCGGTCTGTCTAATCGGCATATCTGTATGTTCTTCTTATGCCTAGAAGTGTTTTTGACGTATCTGCAGTTCTTAAAATTACAAATCATCCTAAGTGTCTTATGTTAACTTACGACTTTTAATAAGATTTCCTAACGAAATTTACTCAAAAAGTGAAATTACGCCGTTTAGTGATAAAAAAATACTATATTTGCATTATTGGACCAGATATGCTTAGTGTTTATAATTTTCTTGAAAACGTAAGCCACACTGTACACTCCAAAATGCCAATTCGTGATGCTTTTAAAGATTATGGTACTCCTGAGGTTGTAAACCTCCGTATCGATCCCTCTCTTAAGCCAGTTCCAGAGTTTTTTAAGATTATCGTGCTCCTGAGAATATTAACCGCCGGCTTCTGAAGTTGATGGAGCTCCAAGAGAAGTAGAAAGGTCAAAGATATAGATGATAAAAAAGAAAAAAATAATATGAAAATGAAAAATATATTTTACAAAAGTGTCTATGGCACTCAATATTTTTCTCAAGAAACAGGCTAAAAGTTCGCTTAAATGTTTGCTGATAACTGTAGTGGATAGAATCGTAATAAATTTTCAATATAAGCCAGCTAACTGTTAGAACCGTAGTAAGTGGCAAGAATCCCCGACTTTCTATCCGAAGGTCATAGGTTCAAATTATGTCAATACATACACCAATAGATATTAACTAGTGTAAAATTGATGTGGGCAATGTTAGGTGCTCTCATATCCTAGAACCAACAATGCAAAGACATGTGACGCGTGCATTAAAATAGCCTGAAGTTGCACTAAATCCTTTCATCACATTGGTGCTTTTTACATCAGTCACAAGGCCCCTCTTTAGGACCACCAGGATGACCAAGAAATAACAAGCGACTAAGAAGAAATCATCTATAATCCATAATAGATGATTTACCGCAGTATCGTTAATTAGAACTTTTGAATACAATTTTATGAATATAATTTTTACTCAAAACGGGATATTTACTGTGATTTCTGAGGTTGAATGTTTCCCGATTTTTTGGTACAGTTGCAACTGGCAGTGGTGTTATTCGCTATAAAAGAGTGAAAAAAGAGGGTAGATCGATTTGTTTGCCACTAATATGCACGCGCAAAGACTTCAGTTCCTTGTGAACATAATTATAAACTAACAGTTAGGGATGGCAAGTAAATAAAACGCTGAGATAAATTCACAGGTTTGGAGCACATTAAACACTCATACGAATTGAGTTGACAATTTGCTAAAACCCATCGATAGCGCGATCTAAAAACGGGTCAGATTTACTATCGCCATCTAGTACTGCATTGACTAACTAACTTAAGACCATTCGCATAAAATGCACCTTGTAACTTCTAAAGGCTTGCAACACATGGTACGTGCAACTGTGCCGAAATATCGGGAAACATTCAAACTCAGAAATCATGGTAAATATCATGGTATCCATTTTACCGTGGCAACTATTGTGTTTCTGTTATCCCGCAACAATAGTCCCCACCAAATTTCAACCAGTCCAACATAGGTAACATATTAGAACACGAAATATTCCCGAACTTCTTACCAATCGTAGTATGTATGATTCTTCCGGTCCTGATCGAATGCCACTTCCTGGTCACGCAAAAGTCACAGGCCCAGCCGAATATAAAGGAGCTGATCCACATGGCAAGGTATGGTATTGCTGTAAGGGTCCCTGTGGTAGCGATATTAAACTTCAGCACGTCTGTCATGTATTTGGGAAGGTCTGTTACCATAGTGTAGTATCCCCAATCGTGGCCGATCTGGAATTAAGTTATTAAGTTAAAATTGTTTTTTTTTATATATAAAATAACCACCCAACAATCACATACTCCTGGGTCCCAGTAGGATTCCCTGTATCGTGGGTATCAGGATACAGGGAATCCTATGAGTAACAGGTTACCACAACACCCAGACCCGGAACAAATATCTGCACAGCATGCAAACATCTGTCCCGTAACGGAAATCAAACCTCGCACCTCTTCCTCAGCTGGCTACCCACCCGCCGCGCCACCGAGTTCGTTATGAGTGTATATTGGTATTGATAATGAATATCTAGGACAAACAACCTATTCTTTGTATAATTCAGAATATGTTGTGCTTATTTTGATGAAAATAACATGAACTAACTGTTACATAATAGACTTCAGGACCGGCCTCTACAATATAAATTGGCTATGAAATTAGTGGGACATTGAATCGATTATATTTACCATCCAGAATACGAACAAGCAACCCTAATATATAAGATTTTTGATGATTCTTGTTTTTTGTAAATACATACATAGACAACACCCAGATCCGAAACAAACGAACCCGCAAACGTCTGCGTCTCAGGCGAGCCTCTGCCTACTGCGCCACAGAATTTCTAATTATGTATGAACAAAACTAATATTTTTCAAATGCTATTTCTGTTATTACTTTTTATTTTATTTTCTTTATTGTAATTCCATTAATTATTTTCACTTTATATTTTAATATGACTATCTTTAATTATTAAAAGTAGACTTGTACACCGTCTTTGGATTCCATTTTATCCTGTCCATCCAAAGGTTGCTTGGAAGAGATCGCTTTTAGCGATAGTACCGCCCATCGTATATATTTTTTTTAATTCCTATTTTTTTTTTGTATTTTGGTGTAAAATAAGGATTTTATCCATCTATTGGTGCGGTTGTAACGATTATTGGTGACACCGTTTTAATTAACGTAAATAATTAAATACAATACAAAAATAAAGATCTGCCTTGCTGAATTTTACTTGCATTGAATGTATTCGTTCAACAATGTAGATTTTTTCCCTCATGAAAACTAAGCAGGTTCGACAGTTTCGTATAATTTAAACCTTGATTACAACAATTTATGAGTATTCAATGAGGTTTGTATAAAGGAGGTCAGCATTCCGTTGCGCAGTCATTGAAGTGGTTTTCAATAAGTAACACACTTGATATCATAAAGCCAAGTAAATAAACGAAGACTATCTGTATCGAAGATACCTATATCAAATGAATGATTCATTGATATCAGCGCAAAACACACATGATACCTATGTACAATGTACAATGTACAATGGATGAATGGGAAAATAACTGATCGATCTAGCATAGCAAGTCAGATTTGTTGAGTCAAGTTGGGCGAATAAACATTTTTCGATGTTTGTATGTATGTATAACTTTTGAAACTGATAGTTTATGAAAATTTTTTTTGTGGGCCGTTTTTTTTTTTTTTTGCCTTTTTATTATTAAAAAAAAAAGTCACATCACTAACAGAAAATGGTAACAGTTTGGGATGAAGTAGAATTATGTTATCATAACTCGGGTTTCCTGAGACATTTTGACAGGTTTAGTACATAAAAAATATAATTATAATTAACAAATAATGAATTAGATAAATATAGTTATTAATTATATTTAGTTAAAATGTATGTATTATTTAATTCAGTTAATTTAGGGTTTTGTATAGTTTATGCGTTATTTGTGTCCTATGTATATTGCTGGTACATTTATAGTATTTTTACTACAGTGTAAAAAAAAGTCTCATGAGAAATACAATTTCCTTGAATATAAGTAAACATTCGTTCTGTTGCCGCCTTACGCGTGAAAAAAGTACCTAAGTAATATTACCTAACAACCAGAACTGACACGATAAATAACCGTTATTTCTTTTACAATGAACGTCGATATGATAGCACGTGGACCTTGCTATCTTCAATTCAAGGCTCATTCGAAGAAAACATTTTTTAATGCATTTAATTTGCAAGCAAAAGAGTTCTTCGATGGAAGGAATATTTTGTGAATCTGCCCTTTTGAAGCTAGTACTAACAACGGTACGGGGTGAGGGGGGGTCGCTAGTACTCAAAACGGACAAAGTCGCAGGGGAATACCCGTTTTGAGTTCCTTTCATACAATCTTCTGTTAACTGACTACTCCAGGGGGTAGAATTTAGAAATGTAGAGTTCTAATGGGTGAACCAAAATAACCTTCAAACTTCAAGTCTTAGTCTGCATTGATCAATTGGTCAGAACTTCTATACTAGTATACAAATTTACATTTGGTAAATAGATATCTCCAATTTGGAGTTATGTGAGCACAGCTTGTACTATGGAAACTACATAACTGATATAATACTAATATACTATTTTTTGTAAATACATACATATTATGCACAGAAAATACCCATACCCGAGACAAATATTTGCAGATTACACAGACATTTGTCCTACGGGTATCGAACCCGCAACCTTCTACGTCTCAGGCCCGATCCACCGCTCAGGATAACATGTTTTACATGAGATAATGATCAATAAAATTGTTCATACTTAATCTTTATTGTATATGTAGTTAGAAACTTACAGCAGCAAATAATAGGGCCCAGGCAGGAACTGATCTGACGATAGCCTTCCACGGGACAGGGTCTCTGACCCTCTTAGTATCAGCGCTGGTGACCGTCTCATTCAAATACTTTAGTTCTTCTTCTGAGATGTACGGATGGGTGTTCGGTGTGCTGTAGCATAGGATACTCTGGAAATAAGTTACTTAAATTAATAAATAAATAATGCTGGAAATATGAATAAATTATATCATTACGTGAATTATTGTTTCTAAACAGCTCTTGATGAAGTTTATAATAATAATAATAATGCTTGCTTGCTAGTATTATGGGAACTACATTACATGACTGTATATCATTTTTAATAATAAATACATACTCGTATATATTATACATAGAAACCAGCCAGATCCGATACAAATATTTGCAGATCATACAAACATTTGTCCCGCAGCTTGAATCGAACCCGCAAACTTCTGCGTCTCAGGCGTGACTCCAATTCGGTCTAAACACTTACCCAAGCCAAAAACCACAGTATCCCAAAGCATCCGAAAAAATAGAACACGTTAGCCCAGTCACCGTCTCCAGCCATCAGGAACCCAGACATGAACGAGCCGAAGATGTTTCCTATCTGTGCTCCTCCAAACACCAGAGCACCTTGACGGGACCGCTCGTGTGGAGGTACCCACCGAGCGAGCACTATCATCAAAGCTGGCATTGTTGGACCCTAAAATAATAGAACAGATGTTATAGAGCATTATCTCTCTCTGTTATAAAAAATATATATACAAGGTGTCCAGAAAGGGTATCGGGTATTTGTAAGTTCAATAAAACAAAAGTTATTTGTATGCAATAAAAAAGTTTATTGTTTATTATTAGCATATGAATTGGAGAATTATTTGGAAAAGATGATGTTATCCAAATGATGACCGTTACGTTGCTGGCACTCTTCTAAACGGGAACGAAGATTGGCGATAACACGTTGACACATAGCTATCGATATTGCTGCCATTTCTGACCTGATGTTTTGCTTCAACTGGGTTAGATTCGTCGGATTATTTTGATAAACCTTACTTTTAAGGTATCCCCATGCAAAATAGTCAAGCGGGCTAAGGTCGGGGCTTCTGGGAGGCCAGTTGATGTTACCCCTTCGCGAAATGACTTTATTAGGGAATAATTCGTTAACAACTTCCATTAAGTCATTTGAGAATAGTGAATCATATTAATGTGACCGTTATTGCGATATGTTGCGAAATTTTTTGGTCCCAGAGTTGCAGGAGTTTGCAGGTTTCAACTCAAGAACGTGGTTCCAGCAAGATGGGCCACTTGCCATACCTCAATAATAACTTTTGTTTTATTGAACTTACAAATACCCGATACCCTTTCTGGTCACCTTGTATATATATATATAAATATTTATAGGTACATATTTAGTGTATGTGTATTTATAGGTAGTTCAAGTAGGGATGCATGTATATAGTTTATTAAAATTTAGTGGTTTAAAATTATTTCAGGGCGATTGGTCGAAGCGTCGCGTGAAAAGAGGGCTGGCTCTTATCTGGGTCAACGCACTAGCATTGCCATTCAGCGTGGCAATGCAGCCAGTATTTTGAGAACGCTTCCGCCTGGTAGTGATCTGAATCAGTTGAGTTATCTATAGATCGTTTGCAACGGTCTTTAGATAGCTAGCTGTTTCATCTGTTATTTAGTTTATGTGTATTTATAGTATGTATATTATATCCAACCCATGGGTTGGATAATATAGTTCTTCTTTTTCATTTGTCTTTGTACACCTACCCTCTCTATCTCTATCTCTCCTCAAAGATTTGCTGGAAGAAATCCTTTGCTCGCCTTTGTACATGCCTTACCTAATATTTTGTTTTATATATCTGTGTAATTTCATATAATACAATAAATAACTATATGAATAAAATAAAACAGTGCAATGTAGAACTACCCGCACTCAGTGGACTGAATTTCCAACGGTTACAGGAAGTCAATGGATGGTGGCCTTTATATATTCATCAGAAGAGAGGCCATGTCCTGCTAAGAATATTTTCCTGTAGCATATTTTGTCATAAATTTAACAGGTAAGGTGAAGGTTTAAAAACATCAGCAGAATTATTAGCAGAGTTGTTTTACTTTATCTGTTTTGTGTGTTCAATATTATCACAACGGAATGTAAAACATTATTTTATAAATACATTTTTAGATATTATAATAGTCTAATATCAATTTCCCTTCCACTTCCTAGCCTTATTATTTTGAGCCTTACAAAGAACAAATAGGTACTGACCATTAAATCTGCCTACATGTCAAAGTCAAATCAATAGGGTTTTATTCATTGAAATCACAAGGATCATATAGAAACGTCAACTTAAAAACTACGTAAATTTTAAATTTTTAAAGTGAATTTACACCGATTTCTTGCGCGCGACCACACCTAGAAGAATCAGGCAACAACTCATGTACCGAAGACCTTGTGGTTACTCAGACTGCAATGAATTTGCACTTTTGAAGCTACTTGTTGTCCTTAATTATATTTCCTCATAACAAAACCAGTAGGTAACTTACGTAAACATTAATATTGTAAGAGCTGATCACATGAATTTGCATAGAATGTTTCTTGAGTGGCTACATTTTATAACTTAGACAGTAGACTTCCAATTATATTTGGCTTCATCATCACATTCATTAATCATTGCTAGTCAGTGCTTCCGTAACCCTACATTTAGACATGTGAAAGTTTGTATGGATGGAGAATAACTTTTTTGTCTGAACTTAGTAGAACAGGTATCTATAATTAAAGTATAGTGAAGTCTACTCTGGCGTCGGAGTTTTTAGGCAACCTACCATAGTTTCGCGACTGTTATAGCCGAGATTAACATCTAAACGTGATCTCCAGAACAAAAAAGCGCTCAGTTCTAAAAACCACTATTAATCATTAGTAGTTTTTCTTCCTAATGGTGATCTAGTGGAAAAAATAATACATACTTGGGTATCTGTTAGTACTGTATGTTTGTAAATATTTTTTGTCAGTGCTTGGAAAACCGTTTTATTAAATCTGTTTGGCTTTAATAAAACAGTTAAATATGTACCATAAAGATTTTCTTCTTACCTCGCCCATTCCTTGAAAGACCCGTAGTATGAACAGCCATGTCGCTCCTCCCGCCTTCACGACTACAGGAGTAAGAAGCGTGAAGATGGCAGTGCTCAGTAGTCCGATCCCCAGGGTCCACTTCCCTCCGTACCTCTCCGCTAGGTACCCTCCAGGGATGTGAGTTATTGCGTACCCGTAGTAGAAACCACTCAGGATAAGCCCTTGGGTCGATTCAGACCAGTCGAATATTGCGTGCTGTAAATAAACATGGTTTCGTAAGAGGCTTATTTTCTTTGCAGTGGTATCTCATCGAATACAATCCAATATGCATATTTGTATTCTATTGGCACCTAATAACGAATCAGAACATAGCTCCGACCAGAACATGGTATAAAAATGTAATTTTTAATTACATTTTTATACCATGTTTGTTCTTTTGGCATAATTTAATGTAATGTCTGTAAGTCGAAGGGGGATTTAGTGATATAAATAGTTCTTGCATTTACCACCTTAATGTAACACTTACATAAATTCAGAAACAATAAATGATTTAATTCGATTTACATGCATTAGATTCAATTGAATTGAATAATGGAGTTTACTTATATCGTAGAGAGCGAGATCCGTTCCGTCTATTTCAAAGTCAAATATAGGGTGGCATTGTATTATTATATTATCGAAATCAAAAGGATAATTTAAAATAATTTTCTTATAATAAACTCTCAAGTCACATACATAATTATGAACCCCACAATTATTCCCTGTATCGTGTGTATCAGGAACAACGAAGACCATGGTACCACGACACCCAGACCCGGAATAAATATCTACAGAATATGCAAACATTTTGTCTCGCAGCAGACAAATCACCAACATTGGCAACTATGAACTTTAGTTTATAGTTTAGAATGATAGATATTGATGATTAAATATTTTTGCTAAACTATAAACATCACCACAACTTAGTTTATAAGACATCCATCTATAGATAGACAGATATTGCTTCCTGGAGTGCAAAAACAAACAAGTTTATTGTCTAATTATTCTAAGATTTTTCGCGAAAAATCGGTATAAATTCATTTACCGATACAAACTAGTTTGTACAGTCCATAGGAAACTCTTTGTTAAAGATACCCGAATAAAAAAAAACACTATCTAAGATCTTATAAACTAGGTTGTGGTGTTACAATGTTTATAAGTAGTTTAGCAAAAAATACACTCAAAAATATATTTAAAAACGCGTAAATTTTAAATTATTTTGTAACGCAAAGTGTGACCAATTCCATAACAAGTGATTTCTTCGGTAGTTCACACATTCCGATTTAGTATAATTGTAACATACGGCTGCATTATTATTCAGATAACACAAAATAAACTAACAGGCTCACGTCTGTACACCATCCCCAGATACATTTTTGATGACCTCTGTTGCGAGTTCAATTCCTGCCGCGGGACAGACGTGTATATGATCTGAAAATATTTGTCTGGGGTCGGGTGTTTTCTATATATAATGTATGTATTTACAAAAAGAAGTATATAAGAAGTATTTTAGTCATGTAGTGCCCATAACATAAGCTCTGCTTACTTTGGAGCTAGATGATGCTGTGTGAAAATGACCATCATTTTTGTGCGTATAAACACGGACTCAAAACGGTAGAACTAAAACTGCCTTAGAACTAAAAAATCGAAGGCGTGTACAATCGATTAGTCTCCTGATAAATGGCAATGGGCTTGCAACTAGTCACCTGGACTACTTACAAAACCAAGCATGTACCAAATATAGTCTTGTTCTCCTAATACTGGTATTGACCTCCTATTTGGACTTATTCCACCCACTGATTATGCATCTTAGAATGCCCATCATGCGGAATCCAGTCGTTAGCGTGTTTGTTTTGTAGTTTTAATAGTAATACGACACTGTCATTAGTACAAGCTGGTTTGTGATATATTTGCAAACGTTGTAGAAAGATACATACATTTACATAATGTACTCGTATCTATATATAAAAGAAAAATGAAATGTTGTTCATTGCTTAATGCAAAACTTGAGAATGATGGACCGATTTAGCAGTTTTTAATCCCATAAAAACTGTTATTTTTTGTTGAATTAAATTTAGACAGAACAACGTCTGTCGCATCAGCTAAACATATAAACATATAAACCTAGCCAGAATTATATCTAACTATAATTATATTTAATAGATACTCATAAATAACTCATTATTGCATACACCAGAAAAAAAAGAAAACACTCGATTCTACTCCCAACTATGCTCGCGTTGATTGATAAACGTAGCCTATCTGTTATTATTATGTTACAAACAAAACCTGTTTTAAATTTCATCCAAATCGTAGCTGTTACTAAGATTATAAGCAAAAAAAAAAGCAGAAATTTCGATCAAGAATATTAACAAAATCTGTAGGTTGTTGTTTTTACAATCAAGATTCCGTTTTACACGGCCATAACATCTGTTGTTAAAGCACTATTGTTTGAATAGTTAGGTACATACTTATTGAAAAAAGTATGTATAAGTTTATTAAGTAAAATAAATAAACATCATATTTCATAGCACGTGCACAAAACGATGAAGGAAAACCACGAGAAGAAACCAGAAGAAAGCTGCGTTCCAATAAAGCGGCGATAAGCTTGCGCAAAACGCGAGTATACGCCATACATCATATCTGAACGTTCCTCTAACTACCCCCTAATTGGTCTACAAAGATCTACGCACTGTGTATGTATCTGAGGATATCCACCATGGGCATCCATTCAAAACTTCTTGATATTTGGTCAATCAATGTGTTTTAAATATTGGTTATGTGGTAATTTGATGTTTTATCGAATTAAAATAATCAATACAGTTTTTATGCTCATCTACATTCACGTACCGGTTTCAAACTGACAGTTCCGTTCACCAGGATCTAGCTATCCTTGTTTTAATACATTATCTAAGTGACAGATGAAACTCGCATGGTGAAAGACAATGCTCATCTACCTAGCCTATATTCACTTACCAATTTCAAACTGATAGTTCCGTTCACCTGGATCTCGCCATCCTTGTTTTAATATATTATCTGAGTGACAGATGAAACTCGCATGGTGAAAGACAATGCTCATCTACCTAGCTTATATTCACTTACCGGTTTCAAACTGATAGTTCCGTTCACCTGGATCTCGCCATCCTTGTTTTAATACATTATCTGAGTGACAGGTGAAACTCGCATGGTGAAAGACAATGCTCATCTACCTAGCTTATATACACTTACCGGTTCCAAACTGATAGTTCCGTTCACATGGATCTCGCCATCCTTGTTTTAATACATTATCTGAGTGACAGATGAAACTCGCATGGTGAAAGACAATGCTCATCCACCTAGCTTATATTCACTTACCGGTTTCAATCTGATAGTTCCGTTCACCTGGATCTCGCCATCCTTGTTTTAATACATTATCTGAGTGACAGATGAAACTCGCATGGTGAAAGACAATGGTGATACCTAGCTTATAAACACTTACCGGTTTCAAACTGATAGTTCCGTTCACCTTTATCTCGCTATCCTTGTTTTAATACATTATCTGAGTGACAGATGAAACTCGCATGGTGAAAGACAATGGTGATACCTAGCTTATAAACACTTACCGGTTTCAAACTGATAGTTCCGTTCACCTTTATCTCGCTATCCTTGTTTTAATACATTAGCTGAGTGACAGATGAAACTCGCATGGTGAAAGACAATGCTCATCTACCTAGCTTATATACACTTACCGGTTTCAAACTGACAGTTCCGTTCACCAGGATCTCGCTATCATCTGGGCAAGCGTTGGGGTCTTGGAAGTGTGAGTCCGAATCCTTGTTGTCATATACCATCTGTGTGACAGCGAGGTTGAGGCAAACCCGCATGGTGTACGCATTGCATACTGCCAGAAGACCCATGATGCCCAGGACATACCGCTGGGGAATTATGAACACTGGAGAAAGTGGATAATGTCATTATTTATTTACATTTTATAGGTGACCTTGGTTTCCGTGGCGGTACGTTTTAAAATAAAGAGTTTGCCAGTTAAGAAGCGGGTATAACAGGTAGGTATAACTTTGCAGGATTTTGGATAAAGTAGAGATGTCGTTTTTTTTTTCTATTATATTTTCGTTGTAGTGACTTAGGGGTCACTTGCAACTCGCGCTTTGCCGACCCTGAGACAAAACAGGTGAAAAGTTCTCATGTGCCTTATATTTAACTGACAATCATACCCTTCAAACTGGAATACAGTAATGCGAATTACCGCTTGGCATTTGGATATGGTGGTAGAACTTCCAAGCAAGGGCTCTTTTACAAGGAGCTCTACTACTTCTAACTTTATTTTTTGTTTTACCTATTAGAAATTGGCTCTTTTGGACCTGATGTCGTGTTGGCATTAGAATCGGGCCGCATGAATTTAGGGTTGTGACGTGATTTTATGGAAGGGATATAAGGTGTTTGATCTTCCCTGTGAAGGAGAAGATGGGGAGTTCTATATTTTTTTTTCTCTATTTTTTTTTCTTTTGTCAAAATGAGTGGCAGATCCGACACAGAGCACCCGGACCTTATCTTGATCGTGACGCCCCTAGAGTGTATATAAAGCGTGGGAGCTCTTGCGGTCGCCCCTGAGTGTCGCTTCGCAACACTCGTCCGCGTAGGATGAGTGTTGCTTCACAAAGGAGGTGGACGGCTCGCTTTACTCGCCAACTCCCCCTTCGCTCCACTCAGGACATAACTAATTTGTTTTAATTAGAAACATAAAAAAAAATTGGGTAGGTTAGAAAATCAAAATCAAATATTAAAAAATAAAACAGTTCCTCCCTTTTTTTATTTAATCGGGGAGTCTACCCCTCCCACTCCCTAATCATGCGGTCGGATTCTAATGCAAACCCTATTAAAACGTGATTTGTATTGATAGGTACTTACATTTGGACAATGTTTTCCGCCATCTTGGTATCATTGCAAGGCCCAGAGGTTGTTACTTTATTATCTGGAATTCGTAAAGAAGATAGCTTTAAAATAAGGAAGGGTACCTTAACTTTTACTAAAAATGGGATAATTAGTCTCGTTCGTAATAAAAGAGTGAGAAAGAGAGAACATCGATTCGTCTCATCTGCCCGCAAACACTTCTATTCCTTCCGTGCCAAAATATCGAGAAACATTCACACTCACAAATCATGGTGAATATCCCGTTTTTAGTAAAAACTACATTCATCAACCATGACAGTTAAATGGGTTATAATGTATAACTTCATTATCTCTTTGAGAGGAAATCCAATAGCTTCACAGATAACACTCGAGAGCTCAAGATGCTCTATTTGTGAAGATAAGCTAACATTGCAGATAGCTGTGTGTTTTTGCTTTGTTGATTTGATAAACCTTGACGAGGATTAAGAATTTTAAAATGTTATTGAAAAACGAGCGAAAAATTAAAATAAAATCGTGATCGTTTATGTTACAACCTTATTAGTGCAAGACGTTCTAAAATTAACATTCATTTCACTACAAGAGGTATATTTCGCAATCTAGACACGAATGTCTTTTCGGCACCGGAAAATATTGCTAACAAGCTTTTTAATTTCCGTGTTAAAAACAGCAGTATTCATATCATGGATATTTTTAAATCTAGATTTTGCTTAGATTATAATTATTTTTAATATATCATTTAGGCGTGGGCATACTATAGAACAAACTAGAATTTATGAAATAACTATTTAGTTAGATTTTTAAGTTTTAGCAATTTTTATCAAAATTATGATCTTGATGTTTTGTTTTGTTTCGCACGTGACGGGACGTGACGTCATTCAAGACGCCATGACAGTCATGAGCATTTTTGAGGTAATTTTTTTTTTAAACATTCATATGTTTTTGGGTGAAATATATATTAAGGTTAAATATTACCAAATTTTTCAAATTTACTCAACTAGCATTGGACATCCGAAATATCATGGGGTTCAAAAGCATTTTCAAACATCATATCTGGCATATGCCCGCCCCCGTTAGCATAGTAATTAACATTCCAGTTTGCATAGTTTTCACGTGACAGTGATAGTTGAAACACAAACGCTTTATAGGAACACTAACTGATGGTATTTTAGATCGTTTCTCTTCGATGTTTTCCTTCACAGTATTAAACATCAATTCACGTCCGGGTTCAAACCCAAGACTCAAGAGTTCAATAACTTACTCCTGCTCACCTTTTGTATTTTTTTGATATTCTTTGATCAATTTGATTAATTATTATTATTTATTGTATATACAGAAAAACAGACACACAACATACATATTGCACGTGTTCAAAATCGAGCTGAACAATATCCCTAATACAAGTAATTTAATTGAAGGTCGTGTTGTCGAAACCTGTGTATTAATGAAATAAAATGTATTAAATTAGATTAATTATCTCAATAAAATAATAATGGGTATTATTATTTCATTAACTTATTATTATTTTACCATTCCGATCTTTTACTTTCATTGTATAGGCCTGGGGTGTAGACAAACACCTCACGTGATTTTTCAACATCTAATGTAATTTCTAACAATTGCTTAAGACAATTGCTAATGTCAAATAAAATGTTTTATACCACTGTTAGGAAAATATCTTCCTGCCAATCATTCTAGGTACTATCCATTCATTTCAGTCTCGTACGATAGCAATGCCTGATTAAAATAAAAAAAAAGAATTTCACTTTTCAAATATCATGAAATATAATGTAGCATATCGTCATTTCTTATAAGACAAGCAAATATTTAAATAAAACCTTCTCATAAGATATGAGAAGGTTTTATACTAAGGTCATTATCAACAGATATGCCGAGGCCGCTTGCTCAATTAAAACAGTTTACGGTTCAACAGCCTGTCGTATCTAAATTCATGATAAAAATGAGCTTAGTATGCTTACCTTAAATCAAAATGAAACGTCTACTCTAAACCACCAATAAAACTTTTAAATATCAACATTCATATTTTTTTAATAACAAGATCTAGATACAAGTATAAGTTGATAATAGCAAAAATTATTCGAAGTTTAATATAAGATATATAGATAGATAGATAGCTTTATTGCACAAGATAAAATAAATACATAGGCGAACTTAATGCTAATTGGATTTTTCTTCCAGCTAACCTTTGTGTATTCATATTTTAAATCTTACATAACGTTATCACCAAATCTATTGTCCGAGATAATTTTTTTTATTAATTCTGACTGGTGTATTGTTAGGTCACCCAGACAATGCACAAAACACTCCGCGACTGTGCTGACGTCAACGAAACCACAAAATACGCTCTGAGGACGCATCATAAGCAAAAGGTTCTGAACCTTTTGTTTAATAAAACTCACATATTGATATTTCACAAAAGATAACTTTCGATGAAAAACATGATATCCACAATGTTAAATAAGCAAATATACCTTCTATTCCCTTGGACAATTAGAACTTAATTAAAATGCCACCTTCGTTTGAACCTTCATGGTTGTAACGAAGAACATAGTGTGAATGTAAAATCGAGAGTTGAAAGTTCTAATTATACGAAGGCACATACTATTTTAAGAATAAATAATTAATTAATTCTTAGGTTGTTTAATTATAGTAAAAATGTATTGTTATTATTCTTAAACGAAACAATTTTTAAATTTGGGTTGGACTCTTTTAATAATGATGACTTCGGTGGCGCAGCGGTTGAGTTGCCGACTAAGACGCAAGAGTTGCATGTTCGATTGCTGCTGCAGGACAAATGTTTGCGGTTATGCAGGTATTTTTGCCGGGTCTGGGTATTGTGGTATCAAAGTACTCGTAGTTCCTGACACCCATGACACAAGTAGTCCTAGTGTGGGGTCAGAATTATGTATGTAGCTTTGGCGTGTAAAATTTAAATTAAAAAATGCGATTTGTTTTTTTTTAACTATACATTTCAATGTAGTGACTTAGTTAATATTACTAGCTTCTGTCACTGGCTTCCTGTTTTTTATTCTTAGTAAGTAATATTCCTTTTAATTCTAGGTGACGAACCATCCACATCCAAATCGGTTCATCCGTTACTTACCTTCATGAAAGTAATGTAACAAACTTCAAAATATCCAATTCTATAGACGTATTTTTCATACAAATTATGTTAGCGGATCATAAATATTCTGATAAATAATACCAACATTGCATTAAATACATCTTAGTATTTAGCTTGCTCGTACATAGTTATGACAAGATTATCCATTTCCATTCAAAAAATGCCTGTATGAATTGCATTATTCGTCTATTGTGCGTGGTGGTATAGTTTGGGCAAATTCTAACATGGGTTCCTTGAGACAGGAAAGATCCACGCCGAAGATAGACACGATCTGAACTCGTATACAAAAAAGTAGTTAATCGCAGAAATAAAAAGGTGTGGAAGGAAGTGAGGCGTTTGCCTTGCAGTAGGACGCCATATGCTAATAATAATAATTGTTAGTGTGAAGTCGATGTTGCTAAGTGATTAATTGTAGTTAAGTTATAGAAATGTGTTCAGTTTCTAGTCTGTTCAGTTTCTAGTCTGAATCTGACTGAATCGCAGTTTTGAAAGAGTCGTATTAAAACTACACTTTCAAAAACATGTCATATTTTGTTGAAATTAATGTTACAGTTAATTGCAATGGTGACAGTCAGGGATAAAAAAATGCTGGACATTTTTCACACAGCATCATCTAGCCCCAAACTAAGCAGAGCTTATATTATGGGAACTACATGACTGATATACTACTTACATACTTTTTTTTGTTAATACATACTTATTATACATAGAAAACACCCAGACCCGAGACAAATATTAGCCAAACGTACAAACATTAGTCCCGCAGCTGGAATTGAACCCGCAACCTTCTGCGTCTCTTCGCCACAGAGGTCGTCTCACATATGCCTTCAGTCTACTGAAGGCATGTGTATCCATGTCTATCACATGAATATATAGGCCTACCTAGATATTATGTCTACACGTGGATTAATATTTTAATATACTTTACTCGTAGCAAGGTGTAATATTATTGAACAAATCCGTGAGAAAAAAATCGTATATTTCTTAACTTTTCGAACTATTAGACTAAAATTATTGAAGTAGGACAATTGGTTTATAGTGTTAGCGTTTTGGATTGGTGGTGACATTGATTAAAATTAACAATAATAGCGTTACTTATAAATATTTTAAACAGCTGTTTAGCTAACCAGTGTTTAATTTTAAATTACACATTATTATACAAAATAGACAAAGCAGTGTTTATCTAATCAACAGTTTTTTTGTAATATTAACAAACTAACGGCCATCTTGGTGGTAAGCGGTTACCGTAGCCTATAGACACTTGCAATTACAGAGGTATTGCCTTCCTGAGATATCAAAATGAAAGATCTCATATACCTGTAATTTCACCGGCACTTTTCAAACCGGAACACAGCAAGGAGAAAATTACTGATTGGCGGCAGTAATAAGCATAGTGGTAGCACTTTCCCGGACGAGCCCTTTCATAGAAGCTCTACTCTAGGAGTTGCATATTCAGAAACTGACATTAAGGTGAGCGACGGTAGGTATATCTATAGGTTCTTATTCGGTTTGCCACCATCCACTAGCACTCTGAACTATTTAAGCTTATATAAGTACCTGGTTAGAAAATTTATTTTTATTTTTATATCGAAGCTATCTGCCACTGATATTGGGAGAGGACGGAAGATCAGCGCGCTACTTACCTACACCAGGTCTGCGGCGCTTTATGCTGAGTCCTATCCCAATTTGTAGCTACTTACCTCAACAGCAGTGTAACCATCTTAGTTATATACCTTATTAATAAGTAGTTGCAAATAAATGATTTATCTATCTATCTCTGTAAGTGGTTTAGTGGATGAGTCCGACAAACCACTCCGGCTCTACTCAAACCGGGGGCCAGGCGTAATTGCATTTACACGCCAAAAATAAAAAAGGGTTGCATTGTGATTAAGTTTTACATGTTAAAAACCTTACGTTTCCCAGCGGAGGGCAAAGGCCTCAATTGTTAAGAAGCTAGTCGCCACTAAACGATTGAGAAGCAAAAACGCACCAAAACCACGTGGAGCCACACATTTGCACAACCGACTGGTTCAACTTGACCCAAAGCACGATATTTAGACGTGTCTGATTGGTACTCAAATACAAATTGCTGAATTATGCAAAATTTTAATTGTATTGAAAAGGCATAAGTTAATTAAGCATCAGCTATTAATTGGTACCTAATCAAGAAGGATTTGTAAGTAATAGTGTTTATTTTGGATTCTATGATATTTATTTATTTTCCGCCTGCGTCGTCTACAACAGGGCAAAAGTTTCCTATCTCCTCTCCATCTTTCTGGAGCAATTTTTCTTAAAGCAGTCCTGCCATCTCAATCTGGGTCTGCCGCGAAATCGTTTACCATCCACTTAGTGGTTGTTCTCGGCCAAATGTCGTTCGGCATTCGGCACACATGTCCGGCCTAATCCTATATCAGTCTAGCTGCTATTTGACTAGTGTCGGCGATCTACGTTTAACAGTGCTATGTATAATTCTGTTGGGTGTTCATTTATATAAATTTACCAACGATGTAAAGCTAGGCTTATCATTTATTTAGACGCTATATATAAACTCCAAATTGACAGCCACTTGAACTTAATATATATATATGTTAAATAATATATGTACTTCCATTGAAGTGGGCTCACTTGTCATAGATCAAGTAGCCGTCATAGATTAGAGCTTGTTTTGAGATGCAGTGACAGTCCAAGATCTTTGGAACTTGATTCGTGTTTTCATGCAATGTCCATATCTCAATAATCTGCCGATACGTAAAGGTGACTTTCCACAGCCCGTGATTTTACGTATGCACAGCCGCTGACCTCGGACAGCCAAGCACCGAACCGATGCTCTTCCCACGGTGAATGACCCAAGATTTAATAGAGAAATCGCTGCAGCGGATCTGATGCATCAGTATGGACGCGTCTGCGTTACCACGGGTGAGCCTCTTCCCATGGCAGTCCAAAAGTAATCCGTAAAATAAAGGACCGTGGGAAGCCACCTATAGGGTTCCGAAATTTCTTCATTCATATCCTACTAAAAACTATCCATCGTACTAAATCGTTGGCAGTTTTTAGTATAATACTACTAGTACACAAGGATGTACAAATAATTAGTAGCAGCTACGTAGAGTCGAAATGTTCTAAGAGTATTGTCCAAGTTGGCATCAAACCCTGGCGTAATGGTTATTGCGTCTTCGTACCAAAAGGAAGGTCAAGGGTGCTATCCCCCCGCTTTGTACGGTGTTTGCTCACATTCGTACACATTTTACTCAGGTTTAGTTTGTTTGCTGCTATTACTCATAAAAGCTTTGATTTAGCACCTCAATTTCCACTATTATAAGTAGTTAGATAAAGAATGCGTATAGTAGTTTATGATTGCGATTAGTACTTGGCTCTTGAAGGCTGATGTTTTGAAATCTCAAAGTGTACAAGTACTTTATGACGGTCAGCATAAAGCACTTGTACGATTTAGGCGTGGTCAGAGCAAAATGGTGAGCAGAGAGTACATGCGGGCAACTATGCATTTAGGTAAGAGAGACTTAACACACAAAAATAGTAAAGTTTCAAAGTAACAGATACGTTGAAAACTAAGACGGTCGCATTACGAAAGATAGTCGAAAGTCAAGTTCAACTAGAGTTCTGTCAGGGTCACAAAACCTACGTTTTATTATAGACCTCATCGAAACATGTTATTTCTAAGCAACTAAAATCTAAAAATGTATATAAATCAATCCCGTGAAATTACATTTTGACTTTAAATATACGTTAAAAAAATGCACGTACGATTGAATATCAAACGAAAATAGGTTCTCAAAAAAATATTTTATAATATCCCAACAATTCAACCTCGGCGGGTTTCAAACCGACGACCTCTCGCTTGATACACAGGGGCTCTAAAAGATGTTGAGTTATGATATAAATTAATTTTACTACTATTGTCGGCCGCTTTTTAGATGTTGTTTGCCATCAAATCTCTATAGACGTCAAGGAGACGGTCCACTGTTTTATACCATGTAAGTTTTGTAATAACAATTTGTCTTGAAAAGCAGGTTTCAAAAGTCTGGTCTATCTTCGAACGTCTAAATTGATATAAATCAATGACTTAAACCACTTCTCGTAATGAGTTTAAATGTGGCTACAAAATGTTTGTTCTAAAAGTAACAAACCTTTATTGTGTAGAAATAAAAGGCTGGAGTTGCAAATTATTTCGACTTATTCACATAAGGAGCTATGGATTATTTGTTTACGAGATTTAATTACGCCCCTGGTTACCTACAGGATGACTATAAATATTCATTTATACGACTGCTAATGAAATTCTGTTACTAAACTATTGTTCCTCTTATTTTTTATTGGAATTATTAGAATTAGAATTTATCACCCCATCCTATCCAATTCAACGAAAACTTTGAAGTAAATCTTTAATTTGATTTAAATCAATATTTCCAAACCATTGATTACTAGTACAGAACTTTACTTCACACGTCGACCTTTCACAAGCAAGACTTTTTGAAAGTATATAGGTAACATTGATTGCTTTCGCAACTACCTGCTTACTAGTTAGGACTGAACAACAATAAGAAACACCCAACATAATTGCGAGTCACACGAACGTAAGCTATGGAAATAAAACTATATTTTTTAAGAGACAGCTGCCAATATAACACGTCAAAAAGTAGCGAAATTGTTTTTGGGAATTAATTCAAAATTTAATCAACTACTGTTTAAGATTGTTCTTTAATATCGAGTAAGTTTTGTTAAATATTTTTTTGGACATGACAGACCTATGTTTTTCTTACAGCTATAAAATAAACAGAATATGCTAAAAAAAAATAATTAAAAAAGCAAAGGGTATTGTCGGCTTCAGCCCCTTAATGATTTAGTTAGTACCTTTTTGTAATTACAAAGTAAAAGGACTGTCTTTGGGATAAAATTATTAAATATCTTTACTATGTCGCAGAATTAGGGACAAAACCTAACAAAATTCTATACAGGACTAATGCGTAATGTTTCCGTTCCGTGTAGAGTAGGTAAGACCTATTCTTCTTTATTTTTTAATGTCAACATTCAACAAGTGCGCGCAGTCATACATTTATAATAAATTCAACAATCACTATCGCGTTAGGACACTCGTGACTTATTAAAGATACACAAAAAAAAAAAAACTTACCGCTTTGGTTCCGATTGATAAATTTTTTAAATTTGTTTTTTTATTATTTTTTTCTTCCATTAAGTTTTTTAAGACACTTTAGTTTGCAAGGTGACACAGAAGCGAGTGTCTGGCGAACGGCGAAGGCTCGACTAGTGAGTTGCGCGCGCGCAACCAACATCTGTGAGATCCTGACCGTCACAGTAAATGCTATTACAGCCGCAAAAGGCTTTCAATTACATGTTTATGATTGTAACGTGCCTGAGGTCCTGATTTACCTACCACACTTAATCATCATCATAATCATCATTCACAGCCCAACTTCAACAACTACTGGGTATAGGCCTCTCTCAGTTTGTATCACAACTGTGAATACTTACTCTGAGCATCAAACAATATTTGCGAGGCAAAATTTTTCCCATTCATTTGACCACCTCTGTGGTGCATTGGGCGAAGGCCCGCCTGAGATGCAGAAGGTTGCCGGTTCGATACCCGCCGCGAGACAAATGAATATTTGTCTCGGGTCTGGGTGTTTTCTATGTATTATATGTATGTATGTATATACAAAAAAAAATGATATAAGTAGTATATCAGTCATGTAGTTCCCATAATACAAGCTCTGCTTAGTTTGGGGCTAAATGACGCTGTGTGATAAGTCCAACATTATTTAATTTATTCATCTCACTGGTCATTTTTCAGCTTCACCATATGTACCCTGCCATCGTACAGCCTCGCAGGAATACCACGAATGAACCAGTGACGACATGACTAACTTTAACATTTTGGACTCTGCGCTAAAAGACTAAACAACATTCAACGCATTCTATTATTTTTAAAGGGTTTTATCATCCCTTTCATGATAGCTTTCATAAAAATAACGTGATACTGATTAAATGTAAAAAAAAACAAAGACAGTACGAGAGTTTTTTTGCTTGTGAACATTAGTTGTTAAAAAACACACGATATCTATAAAATACTAGCTTCTGCCCACGGTTTTTCTCACGATGTACCTGGTTAAAAAGTAGCCTATGTGTTATACTGATGTGAAGTACTGTAAAGTTTCATCAAAATCCGTTCAGTAGTTTTTGCGTGAAAGAGTAACAAACATCCATCCTCACAAAATTTCGCGTTTATATTAGTAGAAGGATGGGATAAATAATGGTCAATATACCCTTGTCGTCCCTAACGAGTATTCCGTGAATTAGAGTCTGAAAAACCGGACAATGTTTGTGTGATCTGCAATATTTGTCTCTGGTCCGAGCGTATTCTATGTATAAAATGTATTTATTTACAAAAATATATATATAAGTATTATATCAGTCATGTAGTTCCCATAACACAAGCTCTGCTTTCTTTGGGGCTGGATTGTGGTGTATGAAAAATGACCAGCATTTTGTTATTCAGGAAATTAAACATTTTCAAAATCTGCAACTGAAAATACGATATCGTCAATAACAAAATTTGGTTACCTAATTTTTTCTGTTATGAAAGGTAGGTTATTGAGCTTTGGACGAGCTATAATTTATCTATACACTTTTTATAAACTAGGCCAGAGTTGTTACGGTCTATTTGATGCGATTTAATGGACGTAACATGTTGATGATTATAATCAAAAAACAAAACGAAGTAGGTATTTAGAATTGTCTGTAATATCAAAGTGGTTTGTACATAAGAGCTGATAATGATTATCAGCTCGAAAATGTACACAAATGTACGAAACCTTTTAGATGTATGTAATGGTATCTACATCATTACAGGTACATTATAAACATACGGTTCCAAAACTTTCTATTACAAGATTTTTGGTAGATCATATGCTAAGAACCACCCAAACTCAATTCAGAAATCAGAATATTTATTTGCATGAATGTAGGTCAGTTAAACATGATGTTACATTTTTTTAGCCCAGAATATATTCTACCATCCATATGGTGGGCAAATGTCAATAGGTAGATTGAGAATCAATTTAAATACAAGAATAATTATAAAATGTCAGAACTTATGAATAACGTTTGAATTAAAAATGTCAATAAATAAAATTCACTCCTAGTTATATCTCATAATATCATTATTGCCTACTGTGTTTCATAAATTCATTTATGTCATAGAAACATTAATCCCCTAACCAATTCATCAACAGATATTTAAACAAATTGTTTGATAAATCTTCAAAGAATGATTCCTATCTGCAGTAAACTTAGGCAAATACTAAGAAATATCTTTATAACAGATATGCATGAAATAATGACAGGAAGATACGCTTCATTAATCACTTAAGCTAGGTGCTTAATAATAACCAAACATTAATTCAGAACATTGCTTTTTTTTATCTTTCCTCTCTTAACGTTTAAGGTATCTTCTGGTAAAGGCCTCCTCTATCCATCGCTACAGATTCCTGTCTGCGGCTTGACTGCATAAGTAGGTGCTTATGCAGTCATTAATTATTGTCATAAAAAAGAGCTGCTTGAAATATTTTCATTCAAAAGAGGTATTGCTATATGGGTTCGCAAAGGCTCTACCCGGATTTAATCATTTGAGTAAATTCAAGTGAGTAAAGGTCCGGCCAAACTGATGCGGTGGCAATCAATACATTTACGCGAACTTTGACAAACATTTCAATTTGATCGCAACCGAGTTAGCTTGACCGGACCTTTAAACAGTTCAAATCATTATGTACATTGCACCTTGTCAGTATAAATGTCTGCATGTAAAAAAATCTAGTTAGGCGCCAACGCCTTAAATATAATAATAGCATTACAAACTATTTTCAGATGTTTTTTTTTTTAAAAGAGCGTACATAATTATCTAACCAAATCTAATTTATTTCTTACAACTACTTTGACCAGAAAAATAACTACCGAGTTAACTTTTAACAATGACACTAAACGGAAATACGATAACGAGCACCAAAAAACTTCCCGATGTTAAAATTAGCTAAGGAGGTATTTTACTTAAAAGGTTATTCTATTTTCGGACACGTCAAAAAACTGAATTTCTTATACCTACTGTAGCATTTCTCATTCCAATTCCAAGTGCCGCATGTCGTCATCTTTATGCATTGGTTTCCATATCCATAGTAAGTGGGTAGGTACGTGTCTATCAATATTTACTCCTTCAATGTTTAGCACTAGCTCCTGCTGACGGCTTCGCCTGTGTGGAACCCGATGAAAGCAACCGATAAAAAGTACCTAGCTCATAGCGTTAACGCAGTGTTCGTAAGACACGCATTCGCTTTACCGTTTATTCGTCGACTTATGTTGCAAAATTGGTCTCCAAGAAAAACTCATTTATTTTAACGGGATAATATACAGCCTACATTCATTCAAAAGATCTATTCTAAATTTTGGTAAAAGAATTATGGAAATCGGTTGAGTAGATTCGGAGATAAGATACGTCATACATACAAACAAACATTTCCTCTTTATAATATTAGTGTAGATATGTATGATTGGTGTAGATTGATATTACCTATCCTCAGGGAATATTTTTGGATTGAATGTTTCTTTGAGATTTATTCACAAAAGATAGTGTAGGACAAAAGCCTACCAAAATATAGAAGCATGCTTAGCGGATTGCTCTCACTATAACCTAATGGCTCGCCCTCTCGGTCAAACTGACGCGGTGGCGCTGTCGGTGACGGTGGCGGTGGCGGTGGCGATAGCGATCATTTACGCTTTGATTGCCACCACCAACGCGTAAGTTTGAACGTCAGCTTGTATTCATTATCACTCTATGGAGTGATATTTGCTTTATATTGTAGTCCTTTTCTTACATAGAGATAGTCCTACTTTTATATAGCCGACCAAGTTATAGCTGACCCGGTAGTGCACAGTGGATATTTCCACTCAAAAAATTATATGCATTTTAAGATGTGCTCAGTAAAGGAAAACATCTTGAGGAAATCGACATTCCCTTGAACCAAAAATTCGAAGGTATTATTAAGGACCATCAGTTAATCAGTTAATCCTACTACTATTATACACGCGAAAGTTTGTAAGGATGGATGTTTGTTACTCTGTCACGCAAAAACCACTAAACGGATTTTGATGAAACTTTACAGTAATATAGCTTATACATCATAATAATACATAGGTTACTTTTAATCCGGGTACCAAGCGGGTGAAGCCACGGGCAGTAGCTAATGTTTCAATAAGCGGCGATTGCAACCTGTCACGTTATACTACTACATGCAAAACGCTGACATGTACCAAATTTGGCGACCTCTGTGGCGCAGCAGGCGAAGGCCCGCCTGAGACGCAGAAGGTTGCGCGGGTTCGATTCCCATTATTGCAAATATTTTGCTTTAGGTGTTTTCTATGTATAATAATTACGTAAGTATTTATAAAAATAAGTATATAAGTAGTATATCAGTCATGTAGTTTCCATAACACAAGCTCTGGTTAGTTTAAGGCTAGATGATGCTGTGTGAAAATGTCATTAATTCATTTATTATTTACATTTAGCTTACCTTTCTTTATTCTTGCCACTACATCGTCTTACACTCCACAACGCTCCCTTCAATTGTAGCTAGGTCGAAACTAAGTATATGGGCGAAAAACTAATTTACTAAGGATAAGTCTTTGTTAACAAAAAATAACAAAAAATACAGACTAAAAGAACCTCCTTGTAAACAGAAAATAACAAAACTTCAGCCTAATTGAGAACCTCCTTTTTTATGAAGTCAATAATAATAATACGTTATTTTTTTTAATATCAACAGTCTTATTTATCAATCATTCGAGACAGGGGAATGATCGTGTATCGGATGTACAATCTTTTTCTCCTTATTCTCTGATCTTCTGTCTAAAGGTCCATGTTTCCATCCGGTAGGGTAGCCGAACTTGTCAACATCGTCCCACCATTGCTGCTCGCCTGAGCCCCAAATGACGTAAACTAAATTCGTGCCTACTAACACTGCAAACACGAGCCAAAACGCAATGCGCCACTGCTCGATGGTTTGCTGAAATAATAATTAATTAATTAATAAACACCCAACAGGCACATATTATGTGCCGTAGAATTCGTGATCGTATCTAGGATTCCCTATCAGGAACTAAGCTTATCGTGGTAATACAATCCCCAAACCCGAAACATGTATGTACAGAACACTTGTCCTGCAGCGGGAATCGAACCCGCACTTTTTTCGTCGCAATTGAACAAAACAAATTAAGTATTTTAAAAGATAATTTGCTGAAACTATATTTTGTTAATTACGGGTTCGACTCAGAAAGTTGATTCTTGTTGATAATTCTTGGCTGCATTTTTTATACTTTGTTACAAGCCTACTCATGTTTTGTTCAGATCTGGAATAAAACCGATTATAGGTCTGTGAATTCGTAAGTAAGACCTAACTGAAATATTGAATGGTTATTTGGTATTTAAAAAGTTACCCACAACTTAAGACAAATTACAAGAATCTATTGGTTCCCGAAAATTCAAACTCGCAAAATTAAATTGTGAAAGGTCATTATCGCGCATTTTTTTTTTATTTGATAAATTCTTGCTGTTATATCTTATTTTATCACCATAACCAAGAAGAACCACCGTACATTTCCCTTTCCCAATAATGCCATGGTTAACGGTCTTGAGCTGCCTCCATTCACGAAATCCTTCGAACGTTACAATTTTAGGATTACGTCAATTGCCGTCAAGCCCACTGGCCGGTGTACCACTTAGATTTAACTCAACTGCGTGAGCCTTTAGATACTTTGCAACTTACCGGTTCTACGAGCTATTCTTTATAATAGTTAAGATTATAATAAATAATAGCTCGGCGATAAGAGCGATAAGATAAGATAATAAGAGCGGCGATGGGCTTGGCTTGCATAACGCGGGCATGTACCAAATGTAATGTTTGGACGTGCCTCTGACTACCCCCTACTTGGTATCCTCAAAGATCTACTTACTGAGTATGTATCTGAGGATATCCACCATGGGGAAGACAGTCGTGAGCGTGTTCGTTTTGTTTTAGTTAAGAAGTGACTGACATGACAAAGATGAGGCTGAGAGGGAAAAAAGAAAACATGTTGTACCAACGCCACGTAATGTGGGATAAGGGCAACAAGACGACGAATTATTATAATTAATGACGAGCCCAAACTCACATCTGGCGTCAGTAATCCAATCAGATACGGAGTCACCATCCCCGAGATTGCAGCGATCCCATTGACAAGAGCCGAGCAAGTGCCAGCATAGTTCGGAGCAATATCCATAGCATTGATCTTCACACTACTGTAAAATCCTCCCATGAACGCCATCGAAGCTATGAACAAACCCACAGCTTCTAATCTGTTGCATCCAGAATACGAGGCCAGAATAATAAAAACTGCTGGCACGGAAGAAGCTGTAAAGTAAAAAAGAATGACCTTAGCCGTGAACCATTCGTGATCGAGTTAATAATCAACCGTATTGTTGACGAGTTGTCGATCAAAATACGCGGATAGTTTTTGAGGAAATGAGTTGGAGCGTGCTGTATAAGATTTTCCTTGTTGTAATATTTAATCGATTTCTATTTCCTTGTTGCTGAAGATTTGGAGCGTGTTGACTTTATATTTAAGCTGTAATAGATGCATTAAATACAAGCTTAGAAATGCGTTAGCTTTCAAGCATCAGCTCGTAGTTGCCATTGCGAGGAAAATAGTATCTCTATAGGTCGAAGATGGCACGAAAAATAGAATTGTTTTCAAGTTTTTTTTTCCATTTACGAACTTCTTGCGACCAACCGTTACAATCTGGGGGGCTTTTTACATAATAGTATGATCTCAAAGGTCATTTAAAACAATCATGACAAGTCTTAAATGTTACTTTACCAAACATAATATCACATTGCCAAATGTTCATAGATAGAGAAATATTATTTTCTCAATCATGCGCGGAAATATTAATTCATTACATTCGAAAAAAGAACACGCGAAGTATCGTATAAACGTACAGCATCAATTTTGAATTTGGAACAAAATACGCGCTGGCAATGTTGTTTGGAAATCCATAAAGTGCTGGGTTGTACGTTTAGTAATGACTACGAGAAAACTTTTTCTTTGCCTCATTCAAATTGGGATCTCTTTTATCGAGCTTGGTACAAATAGGTTGCGTTCAAAGCTGTATTTTTTTATACGTCTTTACCACAGATGCCTTTTGGCACATGCAGTAAAATTTCAAAATGTTCTATTTTATCTCTGTACATCAAGGAGGTTTTACAACCAGGGATAGCTGAATAAAACAAAATAATTACACCTTTTAAAATTGCAAAGCAACCCGCGTGAACCACGGTCAGTTACATACTTACATAAAGTCGTGTACAACTTCCTTCCATTAGTAATGCTATGCCATTTCATCCTCACACACAGGTCACAGAGCCCCGCAAAAATGAACGAGCAAATGTACATAGCTATGTATGGAAGTGCAGACATAATACCAGTATCTTTTATATTAAACTTTAGGACATCAGAAAAGTATTTAGGGAGGTCGGTGATCATTGTGAAATAGCCCCAATCGTGGCCAACCTGAAAATAATAGAAAATAATAATTTATTGACATGGAAGTAACACATTAACAAAATATAATAAGTAGTTACAAGTTCTACATACTATGCCTCGTCAATTTGAAAATACATGAATTATTATTATTTATTTTTAATATTATTCTAATACATTATTAACTTCTATCCTTAATGTGGTATAATTAAATATGTAAAGTAAACCTTTTTGGTAAATATACACAATGCAACAAACAAACAAGAACGCCGTGGAAGGCTACAGCAAACGCATATACGGGCTCCTTACGATGCGGCTAAGACTACACTTCCACACTAAGATTCCCTGTACCGTGGGTATCAGGAACTAAAGACACTATGGTATCACAATCCCCAGACCTAGAATCAATAGAGGTAGGTCATGGCATATAAGCCTCCTCCCTTAAACGCCACTGCAGGTGGTTTTGGGATTACATACAGGTCTTCCCATGGAACGGCAATAATGTCATCCATCCACCTAGCTGATCTGCCAAGGCTCCTATTATATCCCCTCGGACACAACTCAGTAAATACCGGAAATAAAATAACTTTATAAGACGAGTAAAAAGATATTGCAATTGTTGATTCTGTCTTTGATCTTCGTAGTCCTTGCCTCGTTCTATCATAAAATCAATAAATGGTAGACAACAATGTGGTTGTATTGTAACTCAATGGTGTTACAATGCAACCACATCCATTGCTATTGTAATAACTGTAATAAGTTTTGTACCTTTTGTTGGCAATGAAATCATGAAATCAACAGTAAATAATTTAACTAAATTTAGAGCGTACAAGTGAAGTGCAGAAAGTTTTCAACTTGGAAAATGTTTACTCGATTAGTGCGTTATTGATTTGGATAAATAGTTCAATAAGTCTTAAAGGGAAGAGTATAACCCCAAGTTTTGAATTTTACTTAAGTTTTGAATTTTACTTACAGCTGCCAATATGAGGACCCACAAAGAAGGTGATCTGAGAAGAGCCTTGAAAGGCACCGGATCTAATTTCTTGTGTAAACCTGATGCTGCCACATTCTTGTTGAGATAATCTTTTTCTTCATCTGATATGAATGGGTGGAGGTTCGGCGTGCTATAGCAAAGTAACACCTGCAAAAGCCAATCCACAGTATGATAAAAGGTGTTACAAAACTAATTCTCATTATAAGCGGGATAAAGATAGAAATATAAGGTATATTCAGTCAAAAAAGTATCGGGAATTGATAATTTGTCTATGGTTCCCAATTTATTTTTTTGTTTATTTTTTGCTGTTTGATTGGCACAACTGTTTTCCATTTTGGCGCGGATTTTGAGTTGCATCTGTTGTTTATATTTATTAGAGTGCTATTTTTGGTTAGATCATATCTAGTGTGTACTGCGAATTTCACTATGGACAAAAATATCGAACAAAGAGTTTGTCTTAAATATTGCATCGCCAACGGAATTTCGTGTTCGCAGTCACTGAAAATGATACAGAAGGCTTACGGTGAATCGACTTTATCAAAAACACGTGCTTATGAGTGGTATAAAACGTTTAAAAGCGGTCGAGATGTGATAGAAGATTTGCCTCGCTCTGGTAGGCCATCAACATCTTCAACTGAAGTTAACGTCGCAAAAGTGAAGGAATTAGTGACTGAAAATCCTCATTCAAATTTGAGAGAGATAGCAGCTGAACTTTCTGTGTCTCACGAGTCGATCCGCACCATTTTAAATAATCACTTGGGTATTAAACATGTTGCTGCTCGGCTATTCCCAAAAGACCTGAATTTTCTCCAAAAACTCAATCGCATAAGAGTCCCTGAGGACATGCTAGAACGAGTCAATTCTGACCCAACATTCATGAAACGCATTGTTACTGATGACGAGACGTGGGTTTACGAGTTTGATATGCAAACTAGTCAACAGGCTTCGGAGTGGCGCCTCCCAACTGAACCGAAACCGAAAAAACCACGCCAAAGTCTATCAAAAGTTTAAGTCTAGTTGACTGTTTTCTTTGACTATCGAGGTGTTGTGCACTCGGAATTCTTGCCGGAAGGTGAAACGGTAAATAAAAAATATTATTTGAGCGTTATGCGGCGTTTAAGAGAGCAAATTCGGCGAAAAAACCAGATTTGTGGAAAGAAAATTCTTGGATTTTGCATCACGATAATGCGCCTTCGCACAAGGCCATAATTGTAAACGATTTTTTGACCAAAAACTCAACCAATACTATCGAGCAACCACCTTATTCACCAGATATGGCTCCA
Source organism: Perizoma affinitatum (assembly GCA_961405105.1). Taxonomy (NCBI): domain Eukaryota; kingdom Metazoa; phylum Arthropoda; class Insecta; order Lepidoptera; family Geometridae; genus Perizoma; species Perizoma affinitatum. Next base: position 8,366,541 of record OY560199.1, read on the forward strand.
GCCGACTTCTTCCTTTTTCCTAAACTAAAATTACCACTTCGTGGCACACGTTTTCATTCGGTAGAAGACATAAAGGAGAATTTGCGACGAGAACTGAACTCAATTCCGGAAAAAGCGTTTAAAAAATGTTTTGATGATTGGACTATTCGTTGGCGTAAGTGTATCATTTCTGAAGGAGCATACTTTGAAGGCGATAAAATAAATTTAGATGAATAACTAACATTTTGTGTATTATTGATATTTTCCCGGTACTTTTTTGACAGAGTAGTATAGCAAATTTAGCCACCTCAGAAAGTTGTGTCTATACTAAGTTAAATTGTATGTATTTGTCATTTACTATACTAACGTATTTGGACACATGGTAAAATAATAAATTTTTAAAACTCACAAAAACAATTAAATAGACTACCAACCCAGAAAAGAAACCATATCACTCCAAGCCCTCCAAAGAAATAGAAGACATAAGCCCAATCTCCCCCATCATGCAAAATAAGTCCAGATATATATGGACCAAAGATATTTCCAATCTGCGCTCCTCCGAAGATCATTGCGCCAAATCTCGATCGCTCTGACGGTGGAACCCATCTGGCCATGAGAAGCACAAAAGCTGGAGTAACTGTGCCCTGGAAATTATAAAAACTGTAAAACCCATGATGGACTTCCTCAGTACCTCTGTGACGCAGTGGGTGAAGGCCCGCCTAAGACGCCGAAGGTTGCGGGATCGATTCCAGTCGCGGGACAAATGTTTACATCTGGAAATATTTGTCTCGGGTCTGGGTGTTTTCTATCTATAATAAGTACGTATTTACAAAAAAAAAATATATAAGTAAATTAGTATATCAGTCATGTAGTTCCCATAACACAAGCTCTGCTTACTTTGGGGATGGTATATCAAAACCACTGATACCTGCAATTGGTTACTGACCAATAATTTAATTATACGTTTTACAGGTCTTTATAGCGTTTACCGTTGTTATTATTTTCCCGACGTTCGATTGTATCGCAACAGAATATCTGTGGCCGTGGTCACGGGATGACATCCCATCAGTCATCCCGAAACTGTTAACTATGCTATCTAATATAGAATGTTTGATAAATACTATGACCAATTATCATTCGGTCTATTCTGAGAGTAGCTTATTTCATCATTCAATGGAAGCTTGCCATTAAAACATGAAAAGCTATCCTCGGTCTAGATTAATGCGTGGAAACAGCATAAACTTCTAGAACTTTACCTCACCACAACCTTCAATCACTCTAATGATAAACAACCCTGTTGCTCCACCAAGAGTCACAGCCAGAGGCGTTAAAGTGGTCGCCACTGAAGTGATCAGCAATCCAATACCAAGAGTCCACTTCCCTCCGAACTTCTCAGCCAGTAGACCACCGGGTAAGTGAGTTAGGACGTACCCGTAGTAAAACGCGCTGAGGAGAAACCCTTGAGTGGCTTCATCCCAGTCATATCGCTCACGACCCTGTGGGTAAGACAGATCATAATTATCATCTAGTCTTTTTATGGTGACCAAGAGTGAATTATCCTTCTCTACGTGAATTGTGAATGAGTATAAAAAGATACAACCTTGGTTAACTAATTTACCTATTAGCACCTTTTAGAGCTGTATCGAGAAATTATCCGTATGAATTCATACGGATAATTTCTCGATACAAGAAGGTATGTTACTAAAACAATACGCACTCGTTACTATAGTTTCGTTACGTTGCGTACAGTATGACTTAGTTCGTACTTTGTATCAAACTGACATCTATACGACAAATGCGAGTATCGAACATGTTTTTGAGTAACGTTTCGTAACTTGCGATTTACCCGTTACTCGATCACGAATACATACGGTTTGCTACCGCTCTATAACATGCTGAGAAATTAACCTCTTTGAATTTACAAAGAACATTATGGATGGACTTGTTTCAACTTTTTTTTTTTACTTTTTATCCCTTAAAACATAAAAAAAGAAAAAAAAAAAGTGTGGTGTCAGGATTACGTATGTGTCTGATGTGTTTTTTAATTACAATTTAATCTGTAAAGCCGTGTGTGTTTATAAACGCACGTGTCTTTTTTTGCGCTTATTCCTGTAAAAGCAAAATCCTTTGTGTAAAATAGCTTTCTTTATTCACTAGCGTCCCGCCCCGGCTTCGCACGGATCATTAAATTTAATTATTATCTACCGACTTCTAAAAGGAGGAGGTTCTCAATGTGTATGGTTTTTTTGTGTGTATGTTACCCGATATCTTAGCCAATTGTGAACCGATTTTAATAATTATATTTTTTAATGGGTAAGGTTATGAAGAATGGTCTCATATCAATTTTATGATAAGTGATGAAATTTCAAATTGGACTTTTTATCAATTTCCCGTTATTCGAATTCATTTAATGAGGTTTTTTGTCTTAAATTATATTTTTATCGATAATGTCCGTATTTTTCTTGCATTGGCTTTACCTCAAAAACAATTGAAGGTTCACTCAACCCACTCGAATTACTCGGCACTGTGGTATCGGGACAGGTCTCTCCCACAATATGTTCCGAAGGCTCTGGATGCAGCACCATCTGTGTGATTGTCATGCTGAGGCAGACCCGCATTGTAAATGAGTTTGCTAAAGCAAACAGGCCCAAAATACCGAGAACGTATCTCTGGGGTATTATGAGTGCTAGAAAGAGACAAAGAGATATTCGTCGTTATCACATCACACGGTAATAGTTCTTATACGTGGACTTCTTGAATAGAATGCCAAAAATACAGCTATAGAATATCATTGATAGACTGCAACGACGACCGCCATACACTCATACGTCTTATTTGGTTGCTACTAGCGAATTTTTATGAGTCTGATAGTTTTGCAAAGTCACTTAGATTCACTAACTTTGAACTAGACCGATCGAAATTAATTTCATAAACTTTATCATTCGGATCTCATTTGGTGTCAAAGATTTTAGACCGCCTCAAGGTCACTTGGTTAACCTATCTGATCTGTCAAGAACAACTAGGCATGCTAGGTCATGCGCGCATGTAATCAGCCTATATTCATATTCACCCACTGCTATGAAAGGGTCTCATTACCATGCCACTCTCATCGATTCTGTGCTAATATATTATCCAGCATATAACTGTCGCGAAGCCACCACTCTCATTAATAAGTGTATAAAAACTCACCTCTGTTCAAGAAAAGTCTCCATCCTTTCAGCATTATGACATAAGTAATTCCTCTAACTGTTTACAATAACCTAGCTGCGGCAACTACTGTTATTGATGCATGGTTCTGTAAACCAAACCGCTGATTGTCAGTTTAGTTCTGCGTCAAGAGCTCAGATAACAGAATCATTGATGTTCTCCAACTGTCTGAGATAAATTGACATACATAACAAGATAGCAAGGCGTGATTTTTAATCTTAAACTAGTGTTCCGTATAGCAATTTTATATTCGCTTTATTAGCGGTTCAAATTGAATTTCTTATCTAGGTTGAATAGTTATTTCGCGGAAGAGAAAAGATAATAAAATTATTAAATAATATGTACACAGCGAACAGACACATACATAGTCCTGATTCCATAATAGGATTCCCTGTGTCGTGGGTAACAGGAACTACAATTAACGTGGATCTACAGAACATGCAAACATTTGCCCCACGACTTCACCCTCTTTGTACCTGGATAAAAATTTGCCTGTGTGTGCTATTCTGATGAATAAGTTATAATACTGTAAAGTTTCGTCAAAATCAGTTCAGTAGTTTTTGCGTGAAAGAGTAACAAACATACATCCATCCTCACAAACTTTCACATTTATAAGTAAGTAAGATTTTTTCTTAGAATTTACCAACATTATACCTTAAACCTTTGTCTTGTTGTTTTATTATGTTTTTGTATGTTGTACTGTAAAATGGTGATATATACAATAAGGAGTATATGTATATAATTATGTATCTTATAAACTGACATTTAGTCGGCAATTTTGTTGTACCAACACAAGAAAAACAAACGAACCGTATGAAAAAAAAATGTTTGAGTACCCAGTCATATTCTGTGCGTTGATTATACCAAATTGAATAAATATTTAAATTCTGAACCCTAAATTATTGCCACCACTCAAACAATTTTGAGATAAAACTTCAATGAAAAAAAAGTACCTACTTTTCTCGTGAAGGCCAGTGAATTATAAACACTGAAAAAATATGTCAATATTTAAGGCTCTTCTTATATCTGTTAAAAGCAGAGGCCCAATTCTTGTAAAGTTCCGATCTAGTCGCGATCACATATACTCCACTCTAAAATATTATTCATAATTATAATTTTTATTTCTTTTTCGACGTACCTAACTAACTTTGCAAGTAACTAACTTTTATTCTTAACAACTAACTTTGCAAGTTAGTTAGTTACGTTAGGAAGGTAGTTTTGGTATAAACAATACCTATTTTATTATTGATTTTAAAGTTTATTTATACCGTGCTTTGAACGAATCTGACCAAGAAATAAAATTTACCATAGAAACTTTACCACCCCTTTACCCCCTTAGGGGTTGATTTTCGAAAAACCGATTAGCCTATGTATTATTCTAGAACCTGAAAAATCTACTTTCAACATTTCATCAAAACCGGTTTAGTTGTTACGGAGATACATGTTAGCAAACATTCACACACATACACACACAGAATCTATCATTTACTATATTAGTAGTATTTTAAAAAAATCCAAATTACTTCATTAATATACAATATTGGTTAATGTGTTACTGGGATGGAATATGGAATGAAAAAGATCAGTAAGCACCACAAAAATGTAATAAATAAATACTTTATTCTCTTTACCTAAAAATATCAGCAGTCTAGTAAAATCACTTCTTATCCTTAGTTTCTTCTTTGGTTGGTTCTTCTGAGTCTACGTTCTTAGTTGAAAGCGGTCCGTGTTTCCAATCTGCTGGGTAACCGTGCTTCTTGACGTCATCCCACCAAAGCTGGTCTCCTTGGGCAAAAAATAAGTAGATAACGTTTGTGAATACCAACACGCCGAGGCATACCCAAAACGCCATCCGCCATTGTTTGAGAGTGGACTGAAAAGAAACGACGAATTGGTTATTCTTAACAAATCTTAATAACATAATGGGTAAAGCGGAGAACTACAGTGAACTCCAATCTTTCCAAACAAAACAAACACGCTCACGACTGCATCTCCATGACATGATTATTAGGGGTGAGTCAAGGCTCGTATATGTCATTATATTTGGCACACATACCCAGCCCCTGTTTTGGTATAGTAGTTAGGTTTCCACGTTATTAAACCTATCGCCGCTTATCGAACCTTTGGTTCTAGAGTATGCCATCGTGCCATCCTCACGATGTTTTCCTTTACCGTTTTTGAGCACATAAAAATCTATTGATGCACGTCTGAGTTCGAACCCAAAACCTTCGGATCTTAAATTGGGGTTCAGTCCACTAGGCCAACACATCCCTATGTCGACTTAAAAATCAATATTAAAATGTCTATAAGCCTGCGGCCAGTACTGTAGTTCTTAGACGTATAGTATAAAAACACCGATGCGCTTACATCTGGAGTCAAAAGTCCGATCAGATACGGCGATACGATAGCCGAAATTGCTGCAATGCCATTCACCATTGCCGTGGTAGTTCCCGCATAATTTGGCGTGATGTCCAAGGGATTAATCTTCATGCCACTGTAGTATGCTCCCATGAGGGTCATGGCAAAGACGAACCAGAAAACAGCGAGGGTTGTGTCACAGCCAGAGTAGGAGGCTAGGAGGATGCAGATACCAGGACCCGTAGCAGCTGGGAAACAAATGGAGATTCTGTTTTATTTCGTATCGAGATTCTAGAATAAGAGATGCCGTTCCTGCAAAGCTAAAATAATTACTGGACAATATCTAGAAGCTTCAAAAAAAGAGTACTTCCTAATGATATTTTATTTTGTTGATATAATAATAGTCTTTTATACTCGTGGTAAATCGATTGAAAATAGTTGCCTGGACACCGTGGTCTACGTTAAAACAAAAAGAGGTATTGACTTTTTCTAAATAAAAAAAAAAACATACAAACAAGCTGCCTTCTGTTTCCTCATTGCTTTTGTTTTTTAGTTTCTTTAAAAAAATCAACGTTTACATACCAGTATACCCCCAATTGGGTACCCCCAATGATTATATATTTTGTAATATATAGTGTTTCTTGTGAAATAGAGAAGCGGTAAAATCCATTAGCGTGATAGATAATTAAATTTATAATTTTATTTAAGTATAAAGATATAAATAAAATGCTCTGAGAGTTTATTTACTATATATCGAAATATCTTATTTGTACATTATTTTTATAAATATACATACATATACTTTAAATAATTAAGTATATTCAAACTCAAAAGTTAAATTTGAAGATAAGATTTTTTAGATAAACAGCAGATGAAATTGTAAAAAAAACGTAAATTAATATATATATATATATAAAGAAAGTAAAGATAAAATAGATATAAATAAAATCTCGGAGCATTTTATTTATATCTAACTATCTATCACTCTCATGGCTTTTACCGTTTCTCTATTTCACAAGAAACACTGACGTGAACAGAATGACGACCAATCTTGCCTGTATTTCAGCTTCAGCACGATAACTCAATAATAATAAACTGATAACAGTTTATTGTCTTTGAGGCTTTAGAGTTGTTTATTGTTTTACTTAGGTTAATATTTGCAGGCTTCTCAAATGTTGCGATACTGTTTTATTCCGCATATTGTTTCCTGGCGATCATTTAACTTTACATTATAAAATCTAATCCATTTTAAACTGACTTCTCAAGAGAAGGTTATTAAAACGAGATCTCTTATCTTTTTTTTTCTCCTTTGTAGTAGAGAAATGTATTCCCAGATGGTCCCAGAACAATATGCGCGTATTTTACAGAATCATATTTAGAAAACATTATTGGAAACGTTACTCGAAAAATATAATCAAGAAAGAGAGACGTTTAATCTACTGATTTCAATTACTCACCAATAGTAGTGTACATTTTTCGCGCAGTTGTAATGCTGTGGAATCTCTTTTTGATGCAGAAATCACAAATAAGACCGAAAACAAACGAAGCCATCCACATAGAGACATACGGTAGAGCGGACAGCGTTCCAGTGGACTTGATATTGAATTTCAACACGTCTGTCATGTACTTGGGTAGGTCTGTGACCATGGTGAAGTAGCCATAGTCGTGACCAATCTGCGAGACAATAATATAAACTATGGTGTAAGCGCCAAAATATAAACACTTACCATTTTATTCAAAATCTCTCACTAACTTTAGCAGCGTTATAAAAGTTGTCTGCCTCTATCCTTTGTTTAGTTAGAAAAGGACAGAGTTAGAGTTAACGTCCTGCTAAATTAGCGAGTGATTCATAAGAGGATATGAAAAGATTTTTAAATAAGAGTCATGTTGAATAAAGGCAAATTCAGTTCAAGCAAACTTTTTTTTTAAATATCGAGTAATAAATTAGTGTTTACTTTTAATCTAATGTTTTTTTATGAAATGAAAACCCTCACAAAGACAACTCACCCCAGCAATAATGAGAGCCCACAGAGGCACTGAACGTAGCAGCGCCTTCCAAGGAGTCGGATCTAGGTTCTGTTTCTTGCTGTGGATGAGCGAATCTACATTCTGGTTCAAGAACTCTTTCTCGGCATCTGAGATGTAAGGGTGGGTGTTTGGTGTGCTGAAGCAGAGGACAGTCTGAAATTTAACATGTGGTTAGTAACAATTTGATGAAAATTGCTGAAAAAAAGCCTTTAAAGAAAAAGGAGTCGATAAAAACGGCCTAAAGCCACTTCTATCTCGAAACTCCCAGCATTCAACTTCAATTTTTTTTTGCATGTCGAATGTTCCTATAATGAATCTTCGGGTTGAATAGACCAGATTTTCATTTAGCTGATGGAAATACAGGGTTTTATATAACAAAAACTTTTTAAGTGCGAGTCGAACTCACGACACGGTTCCGTGCTACCACACAATATAAATGAAAAATACAGCAATCTGGTTGTATTTTTCATGGTGTTTTATATAGGGGGTGCCTATAGTTTTAGTTTTAAATTGTTGAAATTTTTATTATTTGCCATGATACAGGCCAAATCAATACATGTTCTATAAAAACAATTGGGTACAAACACAGCCCTATAGCGTAGGCTTAGTATAGAGGTCCCATTGGCACCCTTCGGGTACAGAACCTCATAATCACCAACAGCCTGTAGAAGTCCACTGCCCGATATAGGCCTCTCAAAAGAGTGCCATGGCAAATGGGTTATCTCTATCTATTGACTTCCATCCGTAGTAAGTCGGTGACTTCTCGCAACCGGTAAATCACTTAAAAAACGAACAGCTTCTTAAAACAACAAAAGTTGAAAAAAAAAGCTGTATGCATAGATACATACCCATAACAAAAACCAAACGATGCCAAGACCACCGAACATGTAAAACACGTTTTCCCAACTGCCTTCGTGCATGATAAGGCCTGAGAAGACGGATCCCGCGATATTTCCGATCTGAGCACCTCCGAATACGATTGCTCCCATCCGTGCTCTCTCAGCCTTCGGTGCCCATTTCGATAACATCGCCATCAGACCCGGCATAGTTGGACCCTGAAAATTAAGTATTGTTAGCATACAACGATACTGAACGTGCCGTGTTGGGCTAGTAGGCGGTAACCTGGCTTTAGATCCGAAGATCCTGGGTTTGAACCCAAACGTGCACAACTGGCAGTACAATAACCGTTTGCAAACAGGTGGGCTGTAAGTTTGTTTTCCACTTTAGTAGTGGGTATAAAAGACAGCATTTGCGCTCAATTTATTTTACGCATAAACACGTGCTCAAAACGGTGAACCCAAGCCCGACATACATACTCGAAGTATATGAAATCTGTATACTCGTACATTACAGGTCAGTCACCACTAGTCACCATTTTATTTCAAACCCTTTTTTTTGTACATTGGCATTTAAGGATTTTTTTGCAAAATAAGTCTAATATAAATCTTTTTTTGTGTCTCTTACCTTCTTTTAAGCTTGTGGTTCAGTCAACTTGGAAATAAAACTAAGGAAAAGTTTATGAAAAAATACATAAAGTACCTATAGTGCTAGTAAATCACAACATAATATTTTTTCACGACTCGACGCAAAGGGAGTGAGTTTCACTGATCCATGAATATGAAGACGCTCTATTTCTCTATTCACTACACGCTATTTAAAAGAAGTCACATTCAATAATAATGATAGCTTTTGATATGAATCTCTTTCTTTTCTTTTCAAGCTTATCTGGTATGGTTCTTTAAAACTGGCTCGGAAAGCTGCCATTGATATAATTGAAATACCTTATCACAGCATAATATTTACACAGAATTTTACGCGATCATAAATTGTGCGTTTGAAAAATATTTAAATAAACATCTATTTCGTTGTTTTTATGAAATACTCACTTCTCCAAGGCCTTCGATAACTCGCAAGATAAAAAGTGCGGTTGCACCACCAAGTTTGACAGTAATTGGAGTTAGGAGTGTACAAATTGCGGTCGATAGCAATCCAAGACCAAGTACCCATTTACCGCCATACCTCTCTGCCAGCATCCCTCCAGGAATGTGGGTGAGGATGTAGCCGTAATAGAACGACCCAAGTAGTACGCCTTGGGTCACTTCACTCCATTCAAACAGCAAAGTCTGGAGAAGAAAATGTTACAACTAGTTCACATAAAGGTGCGGTGGAATTTTCGAGAATAGCTGCTGATTTCAACCTCTGTGGCGAAGTGGGCGAAGGCCCGATTGATACGCAGAAGGTTGCGGGTTCGATTCCCGCCGCGGAACAAATGTTTGCATAAACAAATATTTGTCTCGGGATCTGGATGTTTTCTATGTATAATATGTATGTATTTACATGAAAAAAAGTATAAAAGTAGTATATCAGTCATGTAGTTCCCATAACACAAGCTCTGCTTACTTTGGGGCTAGATTATGCTGTGTGAAAAATGTCCAGCATTTTTTATGTATTTTCTATCGATTTAGAAATAGATATAACTGGGGCTAAATTGGCCGTAAAAAGGTTATTCTTATTTCAAACAAGTTAAAGTATGTTACTGTCGTTACGAGTTTGGACTGACCAAGTGCGTTGTGACCTCATGAGTAGTAATTAAGGGTTAAACAACTTGAACGACTCATAATAATGTTTTCACCACGAACCTGTATGCAAAACGCAAAAATTAACAAAAATAGCACTGGTTTTGAGTTATTCCCAGGACAGTAACGCACTTCGGCCTTTGTTGGCCCTAGGGCCGTATATCACATTTACATAGCGGTTTACTTAGTTAACATACCTACTTTCAAAACATGAGTGGTGAAAAAACCGTATGATTATCAGTCATAGTTTATTAAAATATATCTTTAAAACAAAGAGCTGTATTTTTTCTTATGTTTGAAATCCATTACTGTTCTAAACAAAGGTTTTGAGAAGCTGGTTATTTATTAATTTCGTTTTGCATAAGCTTTACCCGGAACAAAGACGCTCAGCATTTTTTTATAACACCATTAAAATATGGAATTCGTATGACCTACCATTATCATTGTTAATATTCAAAAATCTCAATAGTAGTTTTGTGGCGGGTTTTCCAATATCTTATCCTTATTCAAAAATCATTCTTTCTGATTAGATAATACCTAATCCAGATGTAATATTTGCCTCGCAGTGGCGTTCTTGAGATAAAAGGACACTAGCAGACTAAAAAAAGTGACTTGAGTACTGTTAAAATATGTAGAAACCAGTAAAGTAACTTCATATCTGCACAATCGATACGTTTCAAGATGTGGCTATTATGTGTTGGCAGTCATGTAGTTCCCATAACACAAGCTCTGCTTACTTTTGGGATAGATGATGCTGTGTGAAAATGTCCAGTATTATTTATTGATTTATTATCTACTCACTGATTAGGTATTTATCTGAGGATTCCATCATTGGGAATACAGAGTGTGTTCGTTTTATTTTTGGTTTTTGATAAAAATAATACTTAGGTACTATTGTTGTAGAAAAATAAACCCCAAGAGGTAGTAATTTTATAGCCATTTTTGTAAGGTATTGATCTTAGAGTCGAATACACCACTCTGATCACTCCGAACCAAAGCAGATTTTAGATTTCATTGGTAAATGTATTTCTCACCATTATATTTGTGTAAAATTACATGTCATTATAAATTCTTATGATCAGTAGCTTTAATTAAAATTTTCATGACTTCAAATTACAAAGATTTTCATAAAAAGTTCACCTCCACCACCCCACCTCCCCCCAGTCCCCCCTCTTAAATTGGAATTTTTCATAAAATATTTTCTGAAAGAATGCTAGAAATGAATGATTTGATAGACTAGTCAGTTAGTCAGTCAGGACAAACGATTTTATAATTTTAGATTGTATACAAATAAACGCATTCACATAAAATATAATGAGAGGGCAAGTACAAAGGCGATCTTAAACCCTAAAAAGATTTTACGTTCTCTTACGTTAAATAATACAACGGCATCGTTGTATATTATACTCGTCGCTACTGTTGCCTTCTGAGTGGTGTTTGAACTGAATTGCACGTTGAGAGGATGACTATCTTATCATTGAAAACTTAACGATTTTCATAAGGGTCCATAATGCCATAATGTCCTATGCAGCAAATAAAGTAACGTTTCTGAAGCCGTCATGGCAGTCTTGATCGTTCTAAGGAATTAAATTGTGCCGCAGCATTGGTCACCATGACTACTAGCGTTTCCGTGCATTGGATGGATGGATCCAATGTCGTTCTTGACCAAGACCCATATAGGAGCCCACCCTAAAACGGCTTTTATACTTTGACACCAATATTGGTCCCCAACCCCAAATTCGAATGTTGTTCTTGACCAAGACCCATGTAGGAGCCCACCCTTAAACGGTTTTTATACTTTGACACCAATATTGGTCCCCAACCCCAAATTCGAATGTTGTTCTTGACCAAGACCCATTTAGGAGCCCACCCTTAAACGGTTTTTATACTTTGACACCAATATTGGTCCCCAACCCCAAATTTGAATGTCGTTCTTGACCAAGACCCATGTAGGAGCCCACCCTAAAACGGCTTTTATACTTTGACACCAATATTGGTCCCCAACCCCAAATTCGAATGTAGTTATTGACCAAGACCCATGTAGGAGCCCACCCTAAAACGGCTTTTATACTTTGACACCAATATTGGTCCCCAACCCCAAATTCGAATGTTGTTCTTGACCAAGACCCATGTAGGAGCCCACCCTTAAACGGTTTTTATACTTTGACACCAATATTGGTCCCCAACCCCAAATTTGAATGTCGTTCTTGACCAAGACCCATGTAGGAGCCCACCCTAAAACGGCTTTTATACTTTGACACCAATATTGGTCCCCAACCCCAAATTCGAATGTAGTTATTGACCAAGACCCATGTAGGAGACCACCCTAAAACGCCTTTTATACTTTGACACCAATATTGGTCCCCAACCCCAAATTCGAATTTGTTTTTATGGTTTGTCAATGGGAAAAAAACTGATAAAACATACCTCATCACTGAAATTTTGAGTCAAATTAGAGCTTGTTCCGTTCTGGACTATATTCAGATCTGGGCATGCCAACGGGTCAAAGTGTTCGTCGCCTTCCACTGCTATATTCTTCTTCACCATTTGAGTGATCGCCAAGTTGAGACATACTCGCATCGTGTACGCGTTAGCTATAGCCAGAAGGCCCATTATAGCAAGCACATATCGCTGCGGTATTATGAACACTGGAACAAAACAGAACATTAATTGTTACTTTTGCAAATATAATGATTTTGCGGCCTGTTTTCAAAATTGTAATGTACTAGCTTCTTCCCACGGCTCACCCGCGTGGTACCCGGATAAAAAGTAGTGTTATCCTATGTGTTATTCCTATGTATAAGCTACATAACTGTAAAATTCCATCAAAATCCGTTCAGTAGTTTTTGCGTGAAAGAGTAACAAACAACCATCCTCACAAACTTTCGCGTTTATAATAGTAATAGGATACAGTCTAGCCAGGGATATAATTTGACCCTGCTTGACCCCACACTAGGATTAGTTTTTTTTTTTGGAATTCCCTGTGGGTGCCAGGAACTACGAATAACATGGTAACCCCAACCCAAATCTGGAACAAATTTTGATGATGAAAAGTAATAAAGATGTGAACGTGATGCAATGAATAAATATAAATATAAACAAAACAATTTTGTTATATAAACAATGCTCAATTGACATACTCATAGGTTCTTAGGCATAAGAGGAAAACATATAAGTGCTCTACTGGGTTTGAACCCATGACCAACAAATCTGAAATTAGACCAATATTGTTCTTCTTCAATAATTACGATTCTCAATTGCAAATCTCGCAATAATTTTCTAAGGGCCTGAGGTTTTGGGAATCAAAACAGCACATCTCGTGACCAGCCGGCTATCACGCCATCCGACCAAAGAGGTCGTTCAGAGATGCGAGGACAGAGGGATTCAGCGCTAGCCAAAACAAAATGTATGTGGTGTTATGAACACTGAAATAAAATATTGCTCTGAGAATGTCAAAATATTATTCGGGAGTCAGCTCAATAGTTTGTTTGAACACCTTTCTCGCTGAATATTGGTATTAAACTAACTATTGAGCCTTGATCCTCATTTACATTGGTAAATTATTAAATTTACCAATTGGTAATTAATAAATAGCATCTTCGTAATAATTATAATCTCGTACTTACCTATCCTAGTTTAGCCTTCCTCTTCGATCTAAAGAATCGTTTGTGCGTATAGGCCTATCAAAACATTCAGTTGACTTGTAAATATACCTATATTTCGTAATCTTTAAACAATTCGTTTTTTAAATTTGGTATTGCTAGGACCAGTAAAACAATATGAACCTTCCGCTGTAATGTTCTTTGTATGGGCAGACTCAATTATTCAAATCTACTCATCTGGTCAATTTACTAATTTGAGAAACCAAATCAGACCGCTTGTTTTATTTTAATTGCCAACATTTACTATGAGCTGGAGCTCATTGACCACTTGGTTTAAAGATGTCATTTTTTTTTTCTTTGACCTATAGAAGCATGGTAATCATTACCCTTTTTATAAAGTTGTTATTTAATTACGTTTTTAAATTTGTTAATTGACAATTTTTGTCTATCTCTTGGAAGTTTGTTATAAAAGCGTACACCTTGCCCTTTAAACGATTTACTAACTTTATGGAGACTACAAGTGGTGGCAATATTAGGGTTCCATTGGACTCCTCAAATCACTTTACACTATAATATGATAATATGTTCATTAGGCGTATAATTATTTATTGGTTGATAAAAAAAAACTGTGTGCATTTCCAATGTGTTTTAAAAAGAACCACGATTTCTCGTTGATTGGTTAATTTTTTCTTTGTTATTAGTTTTTATGTCGAAGGAATCCCATCATTGACTCCTTCGATCAATTTATTTTATTTCTTAATTTTTGGAACTACTTTGTGTTTATAATTTTTCTATGCTTTAAATAATAAATCTAAATTATAACAGTATGTACTTACATTTTGATAATACAAGTCTCCATCCTGTTAACATGACTCCAATTCAAGTTACTGAAAAAAAAAACACTTAAGTCCACCACACATTTGCAATGCACGTCCACGAGCTACAGACACGACCAGCCAATTCTGAGCCTAATCAGGAAAACGGTCTGCAGCACTTGAGTGAGGTGTTTTATTGAAACAGTTCTACCTGATTACAGTCAAGGGTAAATGGCATCTTCAGAATCCTCTCAGATCGAATCTGTCATAGACTTTTTCTTTTGCTTCCTTTGTTTTATTTCCTTCCTTTATTTTAGCTTATAAGTATACTGTTTTACAGTATATGTAAATATACTCTCACGATATGCCTGTCACCTACCATGAATTTATAATTTATATCCCAACACAATTTATGAACCTATATCTGTATTTTGTTAAATGACTTATCTAAGAACATGTAATTTGTCAAAAGATGAATAAATTGAATCGAATTCTTCAGTCACTTTCAGAAACTGTCTGATTAAGATCTTTTTGGGTTGCGATGTCTACTAGGAATCCTTTTATATCTTTTCATGATGATTATATAGAAATACGAAATTGAATCATATTTATCTTCATTATTCATTTAACATTATAATATTATTCTCTAGTTCTATATTTTTTAGAAGATCGACGTTTCATGTTTGAAAACCTTAATTTAATCAGATACAGATACTTTTTTAGTAACAAATATTTTACAGAGGTAATTGAGCATGAACTTGTCAAATTAGTTACGGGTTCTGTATCCGGATGGATAAATGATTGTTTTGCATTGTTATAGTAAATATATGGGTTTATTGAGGAGATAGATACAGGAGAAAAACAGGATTAACAATATAAACACATAGCCATACATACATAGTCCTGACCCCACACTAGGATTCTCTGAGTCGTGTCTTGATATCAGAAACTACGAGGGCCACTGTACCAAAACACCCAGACTAGAAACTATATCTGCAAAACACATAACACCATTTGTCCTGCCACGGGAATCGAAGTCGCAGCTCTTGTATCTCAGCTAGCATTTCGCTCGCTGCGCCGCGGAGGTCGTCGATAATAATTCAGTTTTTCACGAACTGTGAAATCGTGTTCTCGAATTGTTTATATTAAGAGATGCAACGTAGACCCCATCTTGTCTTCGTGCCTCAACTGTAGATATCTATTCAGTACCGATCATTAAATCGTTCATAAGATAAAACTGTTTCAATAAGAGTCGGGCTCGCTCACTAATGGGTTCCGTGTCACCAATTTATTATTGTTTTTGGTAACCATGACATTTGCAATTATTCAACATTTTTTGTATGCGGACTTTCCTTTGGGTTTTTAATTGTTGTTTTTTAGTATTTGCTACAGTAAAGGCTACAGTAAAATATGTTAATTAAATACTGGCTACTTTATTATTACAGTACAAAATATATTATATCAGTATGTTTGTTTTTCCGATGATAACTGCCGAGATAACTGCCGAACTTTAAGGGGTGAGTTTTGAACTATGGGATCTATAGATCTCAGTTCGTGACGAACTACTCTAACAAATAAGCGGACGCTTGCAATACTAGAGGCTTCAAACCGGGACATAGCAATGAGATCATTACAGCTACAGCTTTTTATTTACTTTTCCGGATGAGCACTACTAATTCTAAAAATCCTCTAGAACCAAAAATGCAATGATTTGTGGCGTCGGTTGCTATTTAGATAGGCTTGCAACCTGACTCGTGAAATGCTGACTGACTAGATACTGTGCAATAATGTCGATGAGTTAAAGTTTCAACTAATTATAATTTAAATACTAATTAGGAGTGCAAATATTCAATCGATGATGGAAAAAATCTTGCAAAAATTTGCTTCAACACGTGTTACGTGACACCGTAAACCTGTTGGCTGTTTATTTATGTGTTTTTATTACTATTTTACATATACGACAGATGCCAAAATGTATGCCTGTTATATAGCAGACTAAAGGCCTGAAGCGATAGGTGTGGCGTTGGTGAAAGCGATCAATAGCGGTGGAGCTTGGTTCAAAATTATCTATTTAAAAAAATATAGTATGCCTTTTTATAAAGTTGTTTTTTAATATCGTTTTTAAATTTGTTTTTTTTATTTATAGGTATTTCGATACTTACTTTTATGATTATCACGACATCTGTAAAGTCATTTCAAAAACGTCGATCTTATTTTTTTTATATTAAATTAACATAACGGATCATTGTCTTTAAGATAGATTCGGAGATTAATATTTGGAATAAATGCATGAAAGATGAAGTAGTTCCTAAAATTATTACACAAAATCGGTGCATAATCGAATCGCAGTCAAATCGAAGACTCATTTCGAACCCCGTTGAGACAGGTTATCAATAAAATAACCAGAATGCACTTTACAAAAACGAAGTACAAGAAGTTTATTATCAATACACCTGTGTCACCTTAATATTACTTGCAAATTAAGATATTTTATGTTATTTGGTGGCAAACAGACAGACAATCAGATGATAAGCGGTTAACGTCACCTTATCTGCAACACTGAGGGGATTGCTAAATGGTAAGTTGTATGTAAGATTGAAAACTTATTAACTTAGATTGCACATGAGGCTTATAATTTCAAACTGGAACACAGCAATGCAATCATTCCTGCTTCTTGATATGCAATGGTCTTCTTAGAATTACCAGGTATTCTAAGTAGTACATTGTGCATTATTATTACAAAGTGATTTGAAGCTATTGATATCACAGTTCACCTGATCAAAGCTAAAAATAAATGAAAAGAGTGAACATTTTCGTTAAAACTTTTAAATAATAATGAAGTTTTTTAATTAACTCGTTTCAGTCGATTTTATGAATATTTACTTCGACTGACGGCCCTGTTCCATCTAGCGATTATCTATGGAATATTTCCTACAGATACACAGATAGGGAAACGAAAAAAACTATTAACTCATTTTACCCAGTAATATATAATTCAATATTTGAATAAGGAGTGGTAATCTTATCGTTTTCTTATTTCCTTTTGTCAAAAAGCAAGAAGGCTTTGACCATAACGCCGTGCGTTATTATCAAACGTTATAACGCAGTTATTTGAGGGAGCTTGTATGTTTGGTAATATAGTCTTACTATTTAAAAATAAATAGTAAGATTCAGTTCAGAAATAGAATGAACGTGGAGTTTTATTAACAATATGTTGACTAAAAAAATGAAAAAATACATTTAGGTAAAAACGATCTAGGTAAATTGATGAATATTGCAGAGTTATTCACTACTTTATATCACATAAAGTATCAAAGTATTTATACATGGCACTAAAAAACGGCAACGGCCCAAATTTCCAAGTCAATTATTTTTATCCGCGACTCCGTATATTGATGATTAGAGGTTGTATGTTTATTTGTCCGCTTCCACTTATCTTAGCCGATAATTGGAAAGCTGATTTTTGCAATCAATTTGTATGACTTTCGAGGATTGATTTTATATATATTTATCGCCACAATTCTTTAGATGGAAAACACGTCGAAGGTTTTATAATTTTGAAAAGAATTAACTTGTTATCCGCGATGTAATGTTTTTCGTCCGTAGGTATGCGGTTAAAGTTAGAAGTGTTATGTAAGTTGTTTTATTATGTCTGTTACCATTTTATTTCCAGAAATTTCAAAGGGTGTTTTTGCCATAAATTTTATATGACCCAATAACCTGTCACTTGGCATATTAACTATTTGCTAAACGTAAAATTTGACAAATATATTGTAGGCAATCTGACTACACCCTACTTATTTTCCAAGGATCTACACACTAAGTATGTTTGAAGGATTTCCATCATGGATATTTGATATGTTTTTTGTTGTTTGTTAAGAGAAGTTTTTCTTATATCAGTTTTAACGCCGCACATACCGATGCAATACATGATGGAATATCGTTGAGGGTTTTAAATTTGGCAAAAGTTACGTATTTTTAAGCCTCTGCTCATTTTATATTTTATTACCTACCATGTATTATGCAAGACATGGCAGAATCGAATACTTAGTTTCCAGACGCGGCTAGGTTAATGTTATCAGTACTAGAGGGGTGCAGATAAGCAATCTCAATGACGATGCAAATCGTGATGGACAATATCTCCCTTCAATATGAAACCACGCGACAGGTCCTTAAGAGGAAAGGAGACTAAGACTAAAATATAAAATAAAACTTTGAGACTATAATTATGAGTTACGAGTTTTTGAGACGGACCGATAATTTAATACTAAAAGTAGTTTCATGTTTTAACATAAATCTACTTTTAACAGAATTGAGGTTTCGTATTTCCCCCGACAAATTTACCAGTTTTGTTATTTTTTTCCTAAACATAATAACAACGAAGTACCATGTCTGCATCGTTTTCATTGTTTTTTATTGTTACCGACCTGTATCTTGGATGCCATTTTAAAGCTATTTTTCAATTTATTTTGAAATATCCTTACTCATTTATGACAAAACTAATAAAATAAATAAAAACTTATTATTATCTATTTATACACTTTCTTATGTTGCTCCCCGTTGTTCGTGACATCACGATGCAAGCTCTGTCAGAAACTCAGCGCTACACCTTTCCCAGGTTTCGTGCAGCATTATGCTCAGACAGGGACCTTTTTGACCCCACACAACCCATCATTTTATTATTACACTTTTTAAATTTTATTCTTTTTTATTTTTTTTGTAATGTTTTAATGTACATTTTCTGTGTGTGTGTGTTTATTCGATCTGTATTTTGTCACCTGTTGGGTTGTGTCGTGGTTAATAAATGTAAGTATTTATTTTATTTCTTTCTTTCAATTTTCAAAACGTAAAAACAATCTGTTGCCGTTATAATTATATTATCATAAATAATAAAACAGGAAATAGGACATGAATCTAATTATAATTATTAAAAGCTCATTGGGACACTGACCGATGGCATATGCCTTCAAATTTTCGATACTGGACATGCTGGACCCACAGTTTCATTGCGTAACTTTAAAGCGATCTTAAAATCGTCGAACGTCGAACTTCATCGGTCGTAAAGGCTTGTTATTGAAGGAACTGGACAATAACTGTCAGATTCGTCCATTATTTACAATACATACCCAGTTTCTGAAGACATAGTGAAGTTAATAACAATAAAATTATTAACAGTTGAGTTACTCAATAATGCCATATAATAATAATAATGCTGGCTATAGTCCCAAAGTAAGCAGAGCTTGTGTTTATGGGAACTACATGTCTGATACTTATACATATACCTATATATTTAATAATTGAACTGCTGTAATCGTTATCGACTTTAATTTCGATAACGATTACAGCACTTCAAATACCGCGTAGAATCTTATTTAATTAAAAAAAATATAAGTAAACATCCAACAGACTAATACATAGTCACTATGACCCCACACTCGACCTTTTTACTTACACACAGACATACCTTCTCACTATACCTACTATTATTATATTGTTTAAGTGTAAGTAAATAAATGTCCTTTTATTAATTTATTTATTTTATTGACTAGGATTCCCTGTATCATTGTTATCAGTAACTACGATTACCACGATTATTTTAAAGAGTTCCTATCTTCGTTTTTTATTTTTTCTGTTAATTGATAATTTATCGAAAAATGGTTCTTAAAGTATACCACGGAAAAATTACATCTGTGGATTGTTAGCGACTAAATTTGTACGAGATCGGACATACTCGTAATCTTATATTAAGTTTACTAGCATGTAAGTGTCACCTTGATACAAGAACATTACTTTAAATTAACATCATCCTGTGAGTGACTTATTCAGGTCAAGATGATTTTTGTGATGTTCTGTAATCTTAGTTCAGTTATGTAGATAATAAGTTATCTTCCAAATAAATCAGTTTATCTTCTGCAATTGAATTGAAATTGATTTACCATTTTTACAAGTTTTTTTTAATAATATAATCCGTGGATAACGGTTTATCCTAATTATTAACACGTGACGTTGATTGGGGTATAATCTAAAGCACCTTTTCCTATTTCTAGCTCAGGAAGACGAGATAATTATACTCGTAATAAATAATTTAAATGAACACCTAACAATCACATACATAGCCCTGACCCCACATTACGATTCCCTGTATCGTGGGTATCAGGATCTACGACTACTATAGTTCAATAACACCCAAACGGGAAAAAACAGTAAAAAGTTCGTATAATGCGTTTAGTTTAAGAGGTTATTTTTTTGTTTGCCTGTTACCACTTACCGCATATATGGTATATATATATCACACGTGGTTCACTCAAAACTCGTACTCAAAATTGGTCCATTATGCGTGAAAGTTTGGCCTAGCCAGCCAGCCTTACTCCGCCTAGAAGCACAGAAGCTTCCTCGTATCTTCGCATGCTTGGCGAGGTAACTCCGAGTTGCTAAGAATGTATTCGCGTTTTGTTGCTACGCCCGAGCTTTCAAGTCAAAGAAAAGTCAATATTTATTTATTCATTAAAATAACAAGGATCAGTTTGATACGTCGATTTTATCTACTGCCGCCTGTTCAAGGACTTCGCAGCTGATCTTCCTTCAGTTAGACAACCTCGGCAGAGTGGGTTGTCGGTAGCTACGATGATTTAGAGATGTTAGTGACCGGTAAAGGTCCCCACGATGGCGAAGATAAGTATTATACCAAAAATACGTAGCTACATGTGTCTACATAACAACGAATGCTGGAGCATAGCTAAAAACTCACGTGTCAGATACCCGGATTGCGTATAAAGATTTTTATCGCTACTTATCTGAATTTTACGCATAGGTACTATTTGAGGTAAAATACCATGCATTCGTGATATTAATGCCCGTAAGCTTTGATAGCGCCTAAGTTCATGTTTAGTTACAGATTTTTAATGTGAAAAACTCACTAAGAAATCAAAATATCTTTAAGCTAAAAACTTTAAGGTCCTTTTAAGCTTTAGTGAAAAAAGGACTTTTAAATTGTTTTATGAAAAATCCAGGTGAAAATGATAAGTCACATCAGTTTCGTTTGTCAGTAATTTAATGTATGTGTACTATGTACGTCCACTCTCGATAAATATATGAAACAGAGGCGTCGTAACTACCACATGCATAGATGCTAGAATTGTGCCGTTGCTTGTGTGAGTGAAGTAGAAATGGAGCAGACATTCCAAATTTCTATCGGTAGTTGCCGATTTATTTATAAACGTATCTACGGCGATAATATTTCAGTTGCATCATGTTTCTATGCATTAATTTCGTTTGTATAATGACGAGGAAACATTTGAAGTATTTTATCGATTCCTTATTATTGGAGTTTATGGAATATCTTGAATTCATGAACATTTACCCTAATATAAGCGCGTCAGTTCAGCTGTCAAGATATTATAAGAAAATCAGTTAGATCTTTGAAATGTTATCGAAATAAAGGTCTACGCACGCGGTCACGGGGACAATGGCGGTGGCGGACTTTAAAAACCTCTTCGCTTTGACCGCCACCGCGTTAGATAAATTGAACCTTAAATTATTTTTGTATATTATATACGACTTCGGTGGGGCTATGGGCGAGTAGCTGGCTGAGGCACATGATATGTGGGTTCGATTCATTCTGCGAGACAATGTTTACATGTACCGCAGATATTTTTTCCTGATCTGGGAGTTGTGTTATCACGAGTATTAACTCGTAGTTCCTACAGCCCCTTCAGCACCTTAGGGTCATTTTCCGAATTCCTTAGTGCACCCCTACACTATAAGAAAAATATACTTTCCAAGTTTCATGATTCTAGAACTAATGGTTTAGGCCGTGCGATTGTATATTATTTAGATTATATAAACGGAAAACGGAACAGTTTTATATATTGAGATTCACTTTTATCATGTAGATACCTAAAATTAATAAATTTGAATTTCACATAGTGCTGCTAACTGTGAAGTCTGGATTAAGTCTCTAATAATAATCGAAGGACTGTTTTAGCCTGGACCTACACCATAACATGCCCTCCGAATCATGAAAATGCTTAATTCTAAAGGCCACATAGTCACCCATCCGAATATTGACTTAGTTTCGAAAAGTTACCTAACTTTTTCATGGTGTAAATGTGGCCAGATTTTGGTAAAATATAAACGGGACAAACCATCGACACGACGAAGAAGAAGATTGAGTCGTCACAAGCTTACAGGATTTTCTGCGACGACTATACCTACTATAAGAATTGGTATCTGTGGCGATACCATTTTTGTCTGTTAGTGTGCGCCATCTCTTGAAATTATGTGAAACTATTTACCCGATGTATTTACCTAACTGTCACTACAGTGATTCCTCGTACGTTTGAACAGTTTAACTTGTTCGTGATATTGATTGTACTTAATAGATGTCTCTGTTCCACAATAATCAGCTCATAGTATTGACGGATGAGCGATGCACGGCCTTGGACTCTGACGTTATGATAACTTCGGTGGCGCATCGGGCGCAAAGCTGGCTGAGACGAAAGAGGTTCGTGTTTGATTCCCGCTCCGGAGAAAAAGTTTGTTTGTTCCGGATCTGGTGTAATTTCGTGATAACCTTGGCATAGGGAATCCTAATGTGGGGTCAGGTCTATGTATGTTGTTGGCTTATTTATTTACTATTTACTCTCGACTTTAGCACAGTGTTACCCTTAGATGCTAAGTACTTACCAATTTCCACAGATGGCTACATATTTGTTATAATATATATTATATATTACATGTTTTGCATCGTCTGTTGAATAGAATATAATTAAATTGAAAAAAACAAAAAAAACAAACACGCTCACGACTGTCTTCCCCATGGTGGACATCCTCAGATACATACTCAGTGAGTAGATCTTTGAGGATACCAAGTAGGGGGTAGTCAGAGGCACGTACAAACATTACATTTGGTACATGCCCGCGTTTTGCAAGTAGTAAGCATTCCACGTGACAGGTTGCAAGCCCATCGCCGCTTATTGGAACACGAACTATTGGCACATGCCTTCGAATTTTTGGTTCTAGGGCATGCCGGTTTCCTCACGATGTTTTCCTTCACCGTTTTGAGCACGTGTTCATGCGCACATAAATTTTTTGAGTGGAAAAATCCATTTTTGCACGACCGGGTTCGAACGCACGACCTTCAGATCAGAAGTAGGGGTATCCCACCCACGAATAAACCTTTATTTGGCAAAACAATGAAAATACATAAACATAGGCCGACAATTAATTGAAATTAAAATCTAAATTGTAGCGCCTCCTAGTGGTTTTTAGCGACAAACCTATTTAAGAACTGAAGAAAGAGTCCTTGAAGTCATCAAAATCGATTGTAAAAAACCGCACAATCGATTAAGCTTTTTACGAGATCTATGGTTGTAACCATTGATTGATCTTTAAGTTAGTCGATTTAAATGCTCCTAACGTCGCAGGTAAAAATTAGCATAACAAATAACCAAAAAAAATAAGGATTTACATAGAAGCCTTCAGACCTGCATCGATGCATAATTGATCTAAGGAGGTTTATCAAGAAGAATAAATACTTTAGCATGTTTAAACAGATATTATTTACTTTAGGCACTTTTTAGAGGAAAGAGTTCTTAATTCACTGATGGACCATCAGTGGATTTCTTTAGGCGGTCGATGATGTTACAATGTTACTTAAAAACACAGCTCAAGTGCATTACCAAAATGAAATAAAATATTATTCTCATTGTTTTTTTATTAAAACAAATCAGAAATAATAATATCCACCACAAAAGTTTTACAAAACTATACACAGCTTTTAAAATAATTAACATATTAGGATTTTAAACTATTTTAAATTGAGATTCGATACTAACAAAATGGATGTACAAGTTTGTTTTAATATTATAAAAATGCAAGACTAAGATGAGATATTTTACCCTTAGCCTAAAGTCATAATTTCGCCTCAGTCGTTTCAGCATCTCTCGTACGCTTGAATACGGTCTCTCCATTTTCGCCGATCGTTGCTTCAGAAGGAAAGAGCCCGTCCAGTTTTTTAGATAGCCGTTTTTCTCTGACGTCATCCCACCACATTTGATCCGCTTTTATATTGTAGAGGAATACTGCTAGTGAGAATTATGATGCAAAATTCTAGCCAAAGTGATATTTTTCCATTGGGATATGAGAGCCTGAAACAAATATGTAATAATTGTTATATACTTTTGAAACTATCATGGTAATAAACATATTTTTTTTACTAAAAAACATAAATGCTTCACTTTTATAATACTTCAGTCGTCCTACCTTTGTTTAGAACAATATATGGACAGTTTGTGGATAAAAATAATCAATGTGAATGTTTCCCGATATTTAGGCACAGTTGCATGTACCATATTCACGGGAAACATTCAAACTCACAAATTATGGTAAATATCCCGTTTTTAGTAAAAAAAAAAGTACACACTTGTAATTGAAATTTCAATTTGATAATTTTTACCCACACCAATGTCCATATATTGTTCTAAACAAGGGTAGGACGAGTAAAGTATTATAATGGCATCTCTTCGCTGCACCCGGTGTAGTTTCGAAAAAATCTTTCTCGAAGTACCGCGTAGTGAGAAGCTCGCTGAGAGGCAAGAGCTGTGAGTTCGATTCCTGATGCGGAATAAATGTTTGCATATTCAGCACATGTTAATTAAGGGTCTGGGTGTTGTGTTCTCACTGGAACTGGAACTGGACACAATAATAACCGTGTTCTCCATAATTACTGGTGGGTGTCCAACAGCCACATACACTGTTGGTGCAATCCAGATGAAATATTCTGTCTGTATTAGAAAAGTTCATTAACTTACTAACGACTGTGGCGCAGTGGGTGAAGGCCTGCCTGAGACGCAGAAGTAAGCGGGTTCGATTTCTGCCACAGTACAAAGATTAGTATGATCTGCAAATATTTCTCGGTTCTGGGTATTTTCAATGTTTATATATAAGAAAATACACTTTTGAGCAAAAAAATCGACTCAGGCGACACACCTGCAGTCGCAAGTCACTGGCAAAAAAACTGAAGTTTTTATTAATAAATCTTAAAGCTGCTAGTATTAGCTTCAAAATGATATAAAATATAGTAATGTTTCTTGCTCACACACCTAACAATAAGTTGTTATCAGTAACTTTGAGATGTTCAAATCAGAAATAGTATGAAAGCTTCAGATTTTTTGCTTGAGTTTTTTAAACGCGAGCGTGCGTCCTGATTCGATTTTTTTGCTCACGAGTGTATATACAAAAATATATGAGTAGTATATCAGTCATGTAGTTCTCATACCACGAGCTCTGCTTACTTTGAGGCTAGAGGATGATGTGTGAAAAATTGCCAGCATATAATTATTTTTATTCATACTTACGCCTGCCATTTCAGTAATGAACCGCAAGACAACTGCCCCAGTAGAGCCAAACATCTTCGCAGTAAAAGGTAGCAGGGATGTTGCCACACTGGACACGAGGAGACTCGCTCCCAGTATCTTCTTGCCCCCGCCTACATCAGCTGCCATTCCTCCAAGGAACTGAGTCGTGATGTATTCAAGTAAATGGCATCTAAATACGCGCTGCGGTATTTAGATGCCATTGAGGACTGCTCTGCGGGAGTCCAATCGAGTGTGCCCTGAAATGCATAGACATTTTTAATCAAGGCTTGTTTTTAATAGGGAAAGTAAAGTCATTTAGTGAAAAGCAGAAAGTAGGTACAACAGACCAAATAAACTGTCTAGTGTCGATATACGCTATGCTGGGGTCCCGAAATTGCCTCTGCTAAGTTATTTTGGTACATTAAGAACTGAGCGCTTTCATGTTTAGGGGATTATATCTACTACAATGGGTCCGGGCTAATAAGCGCAAAGTCCTACGAATAGCCCTTGCAGGTTATAAGACCACTCTCGAAAACCTAAACGGTACTTATAGATCGTGATTCGAAAAGCACCGGAAAAACAAAAAAAGAGCATTTTAAGATATAAGAATTCTATCAATTTTCAAAATCCCAATATCTAGGTAAATGTTAGGATGTTTTTGTTGTATTCGGTTATTTTAGATCTTTCATTACTCCTGGCTCCAAGTGTATCACTTACAAGATCCTAGATTTTCTGCAAATAGGAAATTTCAAGAATATAGGACTAGGTATAAAAATAGTCTTAGATTTAAGAACATCCTTCGGTATAAAGCTGTTTTTTTTCACATAAAAGTGTACCCTTTTACCCTATGTAAGGGTAAAACTATACCTAATAGGTAAGCATAGTACATATACTTTTAGTTTATGTGATGTGTGTAATCTCATTACACTCAATATTCCGACATTAGGTTTGACAACTTCCTCAAAAAACAGACTTACAAAATTTAATTGATAAACTTACATGAGTTTGATTTAAAGTTGGTCTTGTTCCATAGAAATTTTCTCATTCACCATGTGGGGCATGGTCGGTCTACCGCACTTCGTATCATGAAGGCGATGAGGGTAGCGAAGAAACCCATTACGGCAGAGTATATACGCTCTGTGGAACATGCTAGAAAAGTAACAAAACATTTCAAATGTTTAACTTTTTAGTAGATATCATGGACCCCTACAAGCTGTTGATGTTAATGAAAGATCAATTACCTACTTTAAAGCACATTTAATACGCGCTTTTATTACGTGCGTTTTTTCTTGAAAGCATCTTTACATTTCTCTTTACTCTCGCCTGTCGAGAATAGTAGTTATGGGTAAAGACTGATAGTGTTATGAACGATAGAGTATAGATACACGTAGCTACTCACATTTTAGCGCCATTTTAGTGTTTTGCCTGTTTTAGGTCCTGAAAAACAATAATAAAATATTAGACATAAATAAAATTTGCCTTTGGCCGGTAAAAGTTCGGTTGGTTTATCAGAAAATCCACTCACTTGCAATTTGAAGCGGTTGCTGATTATATTATTTTTCAATTGCGTTATATGCACTTGAAATAATCACGTTTTGTTTTTTTTTTTCCATCCACATAAACCTAAACACTAATCTTAGTTTCTAAAAGGAGCTAAGTTTTTCGAGTTCCGTGGCTAAGTTTAGTCATGTCCATCTGTCTGTCCGTGTACCCTGATTACTCGCTCAGTTTAAAGCGTACCGAGATAAATTTATGCCGACGTTTTTTGTACATAATAACTAATCAAGAAAAAAAATATAAAATCTAAGAATAACTTTTTCGTGCACCCACACATGTAAAGTGAGATATGAATCTTAATTTTGAATTTTATTACTGCGCTATGTGGGATATCATTGAATAGGGCCAAAAGGCCCTATATTTAATATCCTGGGAATAATATAAGGCTTCAAAGTAGCAAAGTTTGTGTGTTCTCCCCCCTCTAACTGTTTAACCGTGAGGCCTAGAAGAATTAAACAAAGTTTAGGAGAAGAATTTGACAGAAAGTAAAAATTAAAATTAGTTTGACGTATTTCCAATAATAACTTTACAACTTGCAAAACGCGGGCATGTATCAAATGTAATGTTTGGACGTGCCTCTGACTACCCCCTACTTGGTATCCTCAAAGATCTACTCACTGAGTATGTATCTGAGGATGTCCACCATGGGGAATACAGTCGTGAGCGTGTTTCTTTATTTCTTTCTTTCTAACTTTAGAAGTAAGGAGGCAACTTCGGGAACTAGCTTTAGGATTGCGAATACGGGGAGCGTGTCTAAACACGTTTCGAGCACTTATTGTTTTGATTGAAAAGTATTATTTCAAATTAAATGGATTACTATTATCGTAACACATTATTCTAAAGATACCTAATGTAGGCGAATGGCACAGTAGCAGTATGATGTAGAAAAAAACAATACATACAAAATGCACGCAGTTATCTATAACTCAATCAGAAGACAAACTATTTGAAATTCATGCTGGTAGTTCACTAGAAGGCATACCGATGACTCTTGTACATATCTAATAAACATAGTTTGTTTTGTCATCATTTCTTATTTTTGAGATGACTTGAATTTTTCTAGATTAATTTATTATCGCGTTAATATTTGTTACGACAACAACAGCTTGGGGAAATAGATTCTTTTTTTTTAAATATATTGCAGAAAGTTATGATCCGTTTGAAATGGCCTTAGTCCAATACCGGACTTCTAAAGGCTATTATTGATTATTGTATTTTTTTATTTTTTATATGAGGATATTTGTCGCCTAATTTAGTAATTAATTCATGTAAACGATATTCGTTTTTTTTTATAGTAATGCGTTTTTATACATGAAGCACATCATTATTTTATCAATTGTAAGATCATGTTTTTGCGAGTACAATAACGGATTGGTCCACCTAAAAATATTGCCAGTTTCACAAACGATTTTTTTTTTGATATTAGATATTGTGAAAAATTAAACACAATGATTATGATAATAAGGTTTCATTTTCGATTAATACTAGTTTACAATAAGATTACGTTATTTTTATCATTACAGTTATATTATGCGTATGTTCACAATGTACAATTATGTTATGTATAGAACTGATAGGTACTGTAGATAACACTTTTTAGTACCAACGTGAAACAATCGTAGGAGGTGAAGTTGGTCAAAAGCAACATAATAGTTTCCTAGAATACCTGAGCACTGTCCTACATGATTTTAAATACTTATTTCCCTAAACTGCACTTAATTTGCAAGACTGCGCTCAAGCGCCCCAAGTTATTTAAGAAGCTGAAGACGAAAATAAATAATAATGGACTTTTTTCACACAGCATCATTTAGCTCCAAAGTAAGCAGAGCTTGTGTTTCGGGAACTACATGATTGATATACTACTTTTATACTTTTTCTTGTAAATACATAAATGCGTTTGCTTATTTTTTTATCATTTACAAATTTATTAATTACCAAGAACCTGGTTGCATTCAAATCACGATCTTACAAAAAGTATTTTTTTTTGTAGATATATGTCTAAGCTACCTCAATAATAACAATTACTTAATAAAAACCTTTAGTATAATAGCTTCTATGCTATAGAACCGCCCATTGTACTTTTAGTTTACGTTTTTGTATATTTGGTTATAAGCCTACTGTTACATATTTGTTTACAAACTTGTACAGTAAAATATTTTTTAATTTTAATCTCGACCAACAGATTTGATCAAATTTAGATTGTTGCTGATTTTTTTAAATTGACGATTGACAGAAAAAAATACAAAAACGCTTGTTTTTTCACATATTTATATCAGCATTGTCTTGTAAGCGCTACGGAAGACTACGCCATGCTGATAAATAATCCAACAGATACTGATCCTGAACCCACACTAGGATTCGCTGCATCGTGAGTATCAGGAACTACAAGTACTATGATAACACAGTACCCAGGTATAAAGCTTAAGTCAATGAGTTTGCGCTCAAAATTTGTTCGGCCACTTTATGATGTGTTAATTCAAAATCTGTCAGCGCCTTAACATAATTTACCTCAAATTATGTTAAGTTAATTATGTCCTCGTTCACCCCTTTTATGTTTCATGTTGGTAATACGCTAGGATTGTCTACACTGCCCTCTCAGTCTCGCAAGTTTGTCTTAGAATTATGTTTGAAAACAGTCCTTCTAGCCACAGGGCGAAAGGGCACTTCGAGTTAACTTTTCTGGTAAGATACACAAGAGATAAGTTAATCGAGAACTATTTTTACAGAGTCATAGTATATTATGTACAGTAAATACTTTTGACACATAATAAGCAGTACTGTAACAAAAATTATGCGCTTCGGCAATCTTCGTCTATCTTCGTAAAAGGGTTGAAAACTCTTTCACAAATTTTATTGTACTTATGTACCGCATTCAGTTTCAAATTTTGTTACTTAGACGAAGATTTCCGAGGTGTATTTATTTTGGCAAATAATGTGAAACTAGGTAAATATTTGCTTCTGATCCTCACTTTGAACCAAATTGCAACAAGCAATGATCTACCATGAAGTCTGCAGAAAAACGTCACACTGCAAAGTTATTATTGCTTATCAAACTATAGTAGCCCTTGTTAATATACCAAACGCAGCAGTATAATCATACAAATTAGATTTCCTCATGAAATCTACCAGTTAATCATAATAGTAATCAGATGAATATTACTTATATTACATTGCTGATATTTTTTTTATATTCTCTTCTCTTTTTTTAATCATAAATAACTATCACAACAAAGGTACTGCTTTACTTACGAACATTATCGTTTATTGCTCTACAAATGAGAGGAAACACATTCCAAAAATAACATTAACCCTACGATAAAATTAAGTAAATAAACTAAGGTGAACACATTTTTATAGTTTTTATAAAAACTCAACACTTTTCGAACACATCGTATCCATTTAAGGGACAAGTTGGTGTGTTAAATCTCTATAAAAATTACAAAGTACTGGTGTTAATATATTGGGAGATGCAACGTTATTTTGTAAGAATATTATTATTCTTACAAAAGTTAATATTTAGCTTATGATAAAATATTGAGTAAGGGTCCTATGGAGACGATCTGCATTTGAACTACAAGCGCGGTCTGTTTATAGTCAACGTATCTTTACTCATATCAGCCATCAACCACTTCTAACCACTTCTAAGCTGAAGAGGCTCATATACAAACACTAAATCGACTTGGCAGTGATTGTCAGACCTTAAAGCACCTACCAGATTATTATTGCTATCAAAGCTTGGATCAGTGATCATTACAAAATTTATAGATTTCCGAGGCAGCCCTGCGAGCATGTAACTTAGGTCGACAAATTTGTCGTATCGATAAACTAATTTTATCTACAACCGTTAGCAAATAACTTACCTCGATATATTTTATCGAGGCAACCATGCTTGGGCCCCTGATTCGTAGAGTGTAAACAAAATAAGATATGCATTTTTATATACTGGTAACACTCCGCCTGAATTATTTTCAGATTTTTGCAGAAACTCAACAGCTAACTTAGTAAAAATTATACCTACGGAGGTGTAAAGTCCAAATTACTTCTACGACAGTTTTTATAGGTATGCTTACATACACGATACAACATTTCAATATTTATTATATTCGCATGTAGTATATATTTATAGTGCATGCGACCCACGTCACGCGGTGGCGGTGGCGGTGGCGGTGGCGGTGGCGGTGGCGGTGGCGGCAGGCAGATTTTTTATTTTGAATCTGTCAGACGCGTCGTGCATTGCTTCTCATGATATTTACACAAAACAGACATATGCGCTGGGTACGCTTAACTCAGCGGACGGCCTAAGTATTTAATTTTTTTTTTTATGTTGTGCTTGAAACTTTAACGAATAGTTACTTGAAGATGATATTAATCTAGCCAAATGCTGCTTCATATGTGATAAGTAAGTTAAGCATTCGATAAAAATGATAAGTAACTTAAGCAAGATTTCGTATGTATTCAATTATGTGTAATGTTACTTAACTCTGTATCTCGATTAACATTATCTTAAATTAACAAAATAACTGTAAAACTTTCACTCTTGATTCGTATTTACATTGCGTTGATACTAAAAATATATGACCTACTTAAATGTACACTCTGATTAATTTTAAATTCGTAATAAATCATGATAAAATACATTAGACAGAAAAAATCTAATCGCCCAAAAATCTGCGTATTGTAGGTATTCAAATAAATATACCTAACTATACACGTTCGATAAAATTACTAGCATAGTTAAAAAAATATTATGTAGAAGCCTACGCAGACTTTAATACAGCTAGGTAGAATAAATTACAAAAATTAAATAAGTGAGACTTACAGATAAGAATTCGTTAACATACAGTGAAAATAACATGAATTATCAAGTAAAAGTGATATTTACATTATTTAGTAATATACTAAATTATGTTTATTTGACACAAATACTGGGTAATGCCGATTCAACGTAAAAAAATAGTACAAACTATTCAAAGTCATTTGAATGAAACTTACACTCTTTTTTTAAATTACTCCAACCCATGTTCCACTTCCCGTAAAATGTAAAGATAAAATCATCACACACAAACATTTTTATATATTATTAGTATTTTATAATTATTATTACAGACTATATATACATTTATTAATAACATTACTGAGTCTGTAAGATAACAATTTACCCGTGGATTTAGCATATTTAATTTTATCGTCATTTCTTTCAAGTTTGCTGTGTCGAATTTATTTATGTACTTCTTAAATTTTGCTGATTTGAGAGTTTTATTTCAACAAGACATTAGTTATGTTCGTCTAACAAAAGGCAATGGAAGAAAACAGCTAAACCTACCTAACAACATTCGAGAAGAATAAATAATTAGGCAGATATACATAAAATAAATTCGACCCATTCAATACTAAGTAGATCCAGTTCAAACGCTTGTTAAAAATAACACGTATAACAACTTTAACACGCAACGAAGTATCTCGCTCTATCGTTAAACAAAAAAATATTTAAACACTTTTACGAGTCTCTGTTCATTTTATTCCAAAAGTTCCTATAAAAACCACGAGAGGGAGCTCGCACTCACACGTTAACCTTAAAAAATGTTTATTAATGACCTCACAGCACGAGAAACAACAACGTAATGTTTTCAAGACTCAAAGTTAATTACAGGCACATTTCATAAATGCCTTGGTATCGACCAGGCTTAGCACTACGCTAACCGTAGCAGATCAAGCTACACAGTTGTAACAAATTACCGGTATTCCGTAGGTACTTTTTGCACCAAATCGTTTCATTACTATTAGATATCGACAGTTTCGTATATTGAGAAGTTACAATCATAGTCGTGTTTCTACGTACTGTGATGCAATGGTTTACGCGGCGGCGGCGGCTCGGCGGCAGGGCACGGGTCGCACTGGGCTCGTCAGACTCTGAGGGGCGCACGTGCGGCTTGGGGGGCATGTGAGACTCGGGGGGCACGTGAGGCTCGGGGGGCACGTGAGGCTGGGGGAACAGGGCGGCGGCGGCGGCGTGACCACCCGGGCCGCGCGCCGTCATACCCCGTCCATCTGCCGCACTCTGACATCCTGTGACGCACACATGTCCGGCGCGAAAGGAAGACACGTGAACAGCTGACACGTTTCACACTCGTACGCGGGCGCAACGTAGAATAGCGCGACCAGCGCACACATCATCGCGCCCGCCGACACCATACACACCCACACTAGTACGATCTTCCTCCGGCGATCGTACGGCCCAAATGTAATAAAAGGCATCAACGCGTATGATAATAGAAATCCGAACACAAAACCAAACAAGTGGGCAAAGTTGTCTATCCATGGGAGGAGGCCGAGTGTAAACAACGTAATTGCGACACCGATTAGCTTGTACATCGCCCAAAACGGTTGTTTCAGGAGATGCCACGCGCCAATCACTTCCACCATGAGACATGCTAGAAGTCCGAAGTGAGAGCCGGCTGGTCCCACCTGAAATCAAAGAAATTATCCCTTAGTTGTAAAATACAAGTGTCAAGGTTTTTCTGATATATGTCCAGTGATTAATAAATAGATAAATAATAATGCTGGACATTTTTACACAGCATCATCTAGCCCCAAAGTAAGCAGATATTTTGTTGGGAACTACTTGACTGATATAATACTTTTTTTTTTTTGTAAATACATACATATTATACATAAAAAATACCCAGACCCGAGACAAATTTATTTACCTTATAAACTATTTATCTTTATATTAAGAGGCTAGGATGAATTGCCCATACTAATGTAATACGAAAATCATTTGTAATTAGAGCTTATTTCCACCATATTATGCTATTAGTTGTATTTGAATAGTATTCATCTAGGAATCCGGATATATATTTAATATCCCGGTTCCTTACCTCAAGTAACAAAATACTTACCTAAAATGAAATTAAAATCGCATTTTGCATATTTATACGTCATACATGACATGTTTTCATCTTATTTGTTTCGTATTAAAAACAACAATATCTTACGTTTTGTTTGATTAGGCACATAGCTTATATTGTCTAATTACAGAATAACAACGATGTGAAAAATGCAACAAGTTTTCAGTCATAATTTTAGGTATTACGGAACACCACCAAATTTATAACAAATTCTGAACGGCTAACATTATTTATCGCGCAAGCACGGGCCTGCATCAGCCAAAAAGATATGTTCGGGCTGATTTTTTGACGCGCCTCGAATTTGCAAAAGTTGCGAGCAGCGTTCACCGCATTCTTAATGTATCTCTCTTAAACCACATCCAAAATAGTGAAATAATTGCTGATAAAAATATCTTAAGAGACGAACCCACTTTACCCAGTTCGCCTTCTTACAAACATCTTCTCCCAGTCGATCTTAGGTTGGTATATTTATTATTTTAGGTTTATTTTTCAGACCTTGGATGATGTTCCTTGTGACCTCAGCTCTAGTAGGCTCTTAATTCTTTTGAGGATTGAAAATAGCTGACGTCATGTTCCGGCTATTCTTTGCCCTGGCTGATGATATATATATAAGCAGCACCTTCACTATGCTCTATAAGGCATGGCGTCGGCCGACGCCATGTTTCGGCCTTCTTCTCTAATTGTCAAAAGGTTTAGGCATGCAAGCAGTCACCCCCTCTACGCTATTAGGCTCAGTAAATTGTGTAGTTATAAATATATCACGCACTAAAAATTATAAAAAATACTTCCACTGTCCTCCTCCTGGCCCCATCATCAGACCCTCGTTGCCAAGCCCAATCTGTTGAACTCGTCAAAACGAATTATATAAGCCCAAACTTGAGGTTTTTACTAGTAGCCTCTGAAGAGTTCTTCTGTCCACCTGCTGGCTCCATTATGATACCTTCGACACCAAGTGCAATCTTTTAGACTCGCCATAACGAATCATATGAGCCCAAACTCGAGGGGTTACTAGTATCCACTAAAGAGTTCCACTATCCACCTGGCTCCATCATCAGATCAGCTCCAAGTTATGGTATTGTCATCTAAACTTATTATATATACAAAGCTTCATTTCAATACGTCAATTGCAAGTAGGTTAAAAGTGACTTCCAAGATTTGATTACATTGTAAGTTAGTTACAAGTAAAGCTAATATAAGCGTGTTAAAAATGCCCGCGCAGTTGAAAATTTAGGAATAAATAAGCAGTCACCATTACCTCTGCTCTGTAAGGCTCAAAAATGGCCGACGCCATATTCCCAATGACGCCACTTCCCAAATACACGACGGCTATCCTCACAGGGCCGGCCATCTTCTCCAGATCTCTCATGAAGAGCCACTGCAACGCCAGCGTTGTAGCCAAGTGGAGTAAGCCCGCGTGCACGAATAGGGAGGTCCACGCGCGATATAGCTGGTCTGGTCGACGCCGCCGCATAAATGGAAGCATGCCGCAAACGTCGTCAAGACAGGACACCTGGAAACACAAATAGGTAGAACATAGCAATACAGTGACAATAGCAACGCAGCCTAAAAGGTTTTATTTTTTTTCGTACAGCTATCGGAGCCATTTTGACGGGGCAATCGTGCTGAGGGCACTTGTCCTGATCTGCATACACTCAGTAATATGTTAAGCCATTGTAACATTGAACAAACGCGGTTAAAGGTTTTTTGCGTATTTTTCATATTTCATATAAGCCATTGGACCAAATGAGAATTGGAGTAATTAATTGTGTTGGTCTAAACATGTGTGTTTCATTCACATTTATTTCCATTGAAACTAAAGAAACAAACCTGTGAATTAAAGGCGCATAATTTTTATTGCGAATTGGTCGTAGCTACTGGCATTGGACCAAATATGGATTGGACTAAATACGATAAATGAAATATTTTTTTTAGTCATTGACATTGGACCAAATTTAAATTAAGCGGTACTAATGATAATAAAAGCAGCTAACCTGTGAACACAATGATGCTTCTTCATGGAAATGCCCTTTCACGAAGTCGCAGTGTTCCCTCGTGGTGATAGCGCATTGCCCGTGGACCCCTATACAGCACGGATGGCCGATGACTTCACAGGCCATATGCTCGGCCGCATGTCCGGCCCGTCCAGCCGCGGCCGATCCATCCAGCACTGACTTCCGGCAGATCGGCCATTTAGTGATGTCGTCCGGCCACTCGTGCGGCGCTATTGATCGGGGCGCTTCGCAAAATCTGAAATAACATAGATAGATAGATATAAGATAAAGTATACTTTACTGCACGGAAAATATAATATCTTAGCTTAGTAATATAGTTATTTAGAAAATGATTATTGAGACTGCTTAACAGTCTAGGGCTAAAGGATGACTCCAACCACTGACTTCCCGCAACCTTTAAGATGTCCACGGTCCATTGGATGGGGTTAGAAGCTCAGTTGAGTTAGCGATGTGTCGTTTTTTTTTATGACAGACTTTATAAGTATTAAAAATACTCATGTATAAAAAGAGCTTCATAAGTTTGAAGATTTTGTGCAGATGTTTGTAACGTCATGTGTCTCAAATGGATACATACATTAAAATTCGTATTTTTTATTAGGTTTAATCGGGATTGTTCTTAAATAGTTATATCGCTACACGTCACTAAGAGACGCAGCAATACTCTATGAAATTCAAAAGTTGAATTTTATCTAGATATAAGCAAAAATTAAGGAATACTTACTTTGGATCTAATCCACAAACCGACCCTGATATCCGACCCCCCGGACCCGATTCACCTGAAGACCACTTTTTCCACGTTGATATTGTGTTCTGAAATGTTCATCATAAATTGTTTCAAGTCCATTGACATTCAAAAAAGCACTAGAAAATAAAAATAGTGCAATAATACTATTAGCTTAAAGTTAATTATCATCTGGATAAAATTACAATTTGCAAAAATAAAAACTGGGCAAATTTAAGTGTAATATCTCGTTTAATTAATGATGGAAATATTTAATGTTTCGTTTTGAACATAATTCCTTTATCCAACAAAAATATAACATCGGACCTAATTCACAAAATTACCCTGTTATCCGATAGATACTTTTCAATTTAACAAAACATTATTCTTTACAAAAATCAACTTAGCTTCGTTTGTATTTTGAAAATGGCGGTCGAAATAATTTTTAATCCAGCTTACCTTCGGTATTAATCCTCTTATCTGTATGATAGCGTGCGCATAAATGTTAATTATTTTAAAAATATAAAATTTTCATATAGCCACAGGAAAGCATACATTGGAAATATTATTTTTACTGCTCACCTTCCCCTCAATTTCTGAGCGAGGCCACCTCGCTCAATACTATACTGCCCGGTATTGAGCGAGGTGGGCAGTAAAAATAATATCAAGATGCTCCTAAAATTTTAATTTTAAATCGCAATTATGTTTATTTACGATTTTAAAGCAAAAATAAATAAATGGTCATTGGTCATTTATTTGAAAAAACAAAATATAGGAAGAGTTTTCATTTTCTTTTTTACATGGTATAATTCATTTAACTGCTCCACTTTCAATAATTTGTGTATGAATGCACCATTTATATCCATAGTATATCCAACGAGCTGTTATGTTGTGCGCGTAGCAATGGCACTATACCACATTTATGATTTTTGATTCTGAGACTCACAGAACAATCAGCCTTTGAAGATTGCACACAGCCCGAGTCATCGTTCCGTATACAGCACGCGGTGTCGCGTTCCCTCCGTGCCGAGGCCGCTATCGCCCGGGCTATTCTCACGTCCCGCCTCATACAAGGTGCGAACTTTGCCCCCAAGTGAATCAGATCCGCTGCTCTGGGCCCCAGCCAGAATGATGCAGGTTCTTCCCACTCAACCTAAAAATAACATAAAATGTTCGAATGAGCGTAGTGGAAATCCTTGTTTTCCGTCACAAGATACAAATCACGTGGGAGGTTATTTTCATGGCAAAATCTGAATGAATGAATGAATAAAAATACTTTATTGTACACCATACATATGTAAATAAACAATTTCATATTAAAATTAAAGGTACAATGGGCCGTATTATCGCTTAAAAGCCAGATCTCTTCTAGACAACCTATGGTTGGAGAGGATTTTATAAGATTCTGAGAGTGACCTCTATAATGTGGCCTGGCTGTCATAATTGTGAAAGTCACACTCAAGAAATTTCACCGAATTTTCGTAATTGTTTTACAACCAAATTTTGATAAGTATATAATATCGCGTGGTCGGTCTAATTTCAATCTATTTTCAGTCGCAATTTCAAAGTTGTTCTAACTAGTGAAAGATTATTAAAGAGTATTTGAGTAGAATACCGATTGACTTCACTGTTTTTACAAGCCTATTTAACTTGCAATGTTTATATGTTAGTTTGTTTGTTTAGGTCAAAATTTTGCAAGCTGAATTAAAAACACATGGAGTTGAATTTTTACATGTTTGTTCAGTTCCGATGACATTGCATTTTTATGGTAAGCATGTTAATGCATCGACATCCAGGATTTGCTCCAGAAAAAGGAACTCCTTATGATGAAATGAAGAGTTAGAAAATATATTGTGGTAGCTGGTTTTAAGTATTACCATGACATGGTTGCTGCAGGGTTAAAACCTTGTTTTCAAAAATGTTTTTTAACTATTAATTTATTTTTTAATATGTAAGTTCGAATCTATATAATATAATCATGATAATATTATACATTGTATAGATTGAAGTTTGTATGTACCCTGGATTCTTCGGGATACCTTCATAGTAAATAAAATATGTGGTAGGGGATATTACATATATTATGGATATGGGGATATTAAGTTGACATTTCTATATGATACTTGTGATTTCAATAAATAAAAACCTATTGACTTTAACTTTGACATAGTGTATACGAAACAACTCATGCGATTTGAAAATTATTTCACCAATATTTAGAATAGAATTACAGGATGGAAATTCGCTATAATATCATCACATTAAAATTAAAGAGCTTTTCGTGGAGACCAAATTTGCAACGTACGTCGATGAAAAACGGTCGATCAAATGCGTTTCTTACGAACGCTACTTTTTATCCGTAACCACGCGAACGAAGCCGTGGGCAGTACCAAGTCATTTATATTTGATTATACATTCATTTTCGGTTCACATGAATAAACTTGGCCCCCGTTGTTCCCATAAAATGTTACGGGCTCACCTTCAGAACCCCTGAAATTATAAATTTCATCGGCCTCATTTGCTCCGTAAAATATGAAAACGATTTCAGAGGGGAATAAGATTAATCATAATTTTTCTTGACTTACATTTTTTTAAGCTAATTTAAAGCGACGCGAATTTGCGTTTGGAGACCGCAAAAATGAAAACTTCGTTTCTTTGTGCAGCCTAACAAGACTAAATGAGGTAAAGCTTTTAGACAAAACATGTTCCACCAGATTTCACGTCTGAGAACCCGCTTAGATAACACAATGCACAATATTTGCTCTGGGGATTATAAAGTTAACATGGCTGTGTGTGACCTATGACTTTCAACAAAGAGGTCTCAATTTTGGTTAAATTTACAAATGCCAATATATTTTCACTTTTTTTTAGTACTATTGCGGCGCCACTGAAAAACAGATTCTTTGCTCCTGCAGGCTAAAGATAACAGTACATGGACTTGTCTAGAAGGTGCGATTATCGAATTATATATAAAAAACATGCCTCGTATACGAGTTTTATTCCAAAAACTTTCGTGAATTAGATTATTCATATTGTACCAGCCTTACTACGGAGAACACAAGCGCCCTCTCTACTCACGCGCCCTTTGAACCGCGCACAACGAGCAGCAGAGCGTCGCGGTCACTCTGATGGACTCTCGAAATGAGTCGAAACTTAGTCGATGCCTTCACCTATAGTACGGTACGTGAAAATTCTCGTTGTAAAAACGAATATGAATAAACTATATCCAAATGTAGAAGGGCGAGTTTCGCCTCGAATAGAAATATCGAATTTTGGAAGTCCGAAGATTTTGTTTTTTACCTGAATGTAACAACACACATGAGTGTGATAATCGACTGAAGAACATCGCCATAGACAAAATACATATTCTCGCCACAAAACGTTCGAGAAACTTTCTATATGTACTCGTAAATGGGGATTAATTTTGTGTCAAATAAGTTCCAAGAATATCTATTGTTAAATAATATAGCTATCGATATGAATGTCGGTTCAATGTTAGAACACCCCAAGTCGAAGAAAAAAGTCTCTACAAATAGTTACTGTACCTACTTATCTCGTACAAAATAGAGGCCTGTCCCAAAAGGTTACCTTGCCTACTCATTATAGAACCGTCTAAAACGACACAAAGTTATAGTATTAGCTAGCGAGAGCTTCGAGTATGTAGGTCACACTGGCTTTGTGAGACCGCCCTTTTGTATAGTTTTTGCGCTTAGCGCAGTCTTTCGTGATGAGCCATAGTTTAGACGGATAACCGCAAAGGGTCCGGCTGTCTATAATTTATTAGGGGTCAACGTACGTTTTGTGGTTCAATATGAGATGTATTTCGTACAGCCGCTGTCGCTGGGTAGTATGTGGCATATTTTCTTTGTATTTTATTTGAAATATATAGAAAAAAAAAAAAACATTTAAGTCCTTCATGACTTGATCTGCAGTGGGCCAAAACTTGATTTTGTGTTACATTATAAAATATTACGATTCCTTATTTTCGAACATCATAGTTTTAAAGAAATTAGGTGGTTTCTGCAATCAAAAACAAGGTTAATTTATATTTTTGTCTCTTCCAGGTTTCTGAACCTAAAATGAACTCCGAAAAGGGCCTTGCCACCCAATAGTGAAACAACACAAGCCAAAGCTTCTAGTATGCAACACCATCTTATCATCTTCAGCTGGACAAAGTCTACCTGCCTCTTCCATTATCGACGCATTGGAAGACCTTCCTACATTTCACGGTTCGTGTGTCCTAACTCTGAGAGCTATTTTGGTGGCCTTTCCAGTTGAAAAACTCTGAACATAACACGCTCCATTGCTGGTAAAGTTTTATACTCTCCTACATAGACACGTATAATGGTAGTAGAATAAGTTTCATTAATTTATATGTTGGTAGAAACTTAAATTTCAGCCTCAGCCAATGCGTCTTTCTGTTAAAACATGGTGACAGCGGAAACATCAACTCACCTGTTGTAAACTTAAACTCTTCACTAAAACTTGTCCCGAGTGCGTGTGCCTGCCGAACCCGACCGGCCCGAAGCCGTAACATAGCAGTGACAGCAGAAGCACCAGCGTCTGAACCGTGCTCACCCACCACGTAAAGTAAGGCCTGTAATCGGTGAGCTCGTCCAATTGCCGGGCGACATCTTCTTGGTGCGTCACTGATTTTCGAAGTGAACGTCTGGAAAAAGAAAAAAGGGAGGTTATAAAGGTTCTTCACTCTTAACTCTGATATAAGACGCCTATTTCGCCAGTTTAGCACCTATTTTTAACCGGCTGTTTATAACCGTCTCCTACCTTCGATCATAGGCGCTTCCTCAACGCAATCCTTCAAAAGCAAACTTAAGTTCTGGCTTATTGAGCATTATAAATTTAATGAAATTTTGACATTTTATATATTTGTTTTATCAATATGAATCATCTTATTATTATTCATACATTTATATTTATACTTATACAAATTAATTAGAGTTAAGAACATAACATGTAATTTAAAAACGTTATCAATAAAAAAAAAGAAAAAAAAACAGTTCCACCTTCATAATTTTATAATCCTACTACTATTTTGAACGCGAAAGTTTGTAAGGATGGATGTTTGTTACTCTCTCACGCAAAAACTACTAACAGATTTTGATGAAACTTTACAGTAATAGTAGCATATACATTAGAATAACACACAGGCTACTTTTTATTCGGGTACCACGCGGGCGAAGCCGTGGGCAGAAGCTAGTAATAAATAATTAATTTATTTCAATTATTAATACTTTTACACCAGGTACTTATATATTTTTTTAAATAGGTACTACTTTTATTAAGCAGGAGGCAGGTTGTAGGTCTTAGACAGTTTTCATCGCCTACTTGGCAAATAAGTAGGTTTTTTACAGTGGTAGCAGTGGTAGCGATCGGTACAATGATAAAAAAGGTTTAAGTGAACCAGAAGATGCAGTGTAAGATAACCTCTCATTCGATTGATTGATAACAGAAAGTCGGTGAATGAAGTTGGTTTGAGAGGTACTCTCTATTTTTTTTACCTTATCAGGTGACCCTCGACTTTTATAGTTATTCGGTTTATTCGAATTAAAAAAAAAACAAATACTGAATTTATAAAAGCATGTTCCCAAATTTTGATTATTATTTTTTTTACGAAACTTCAGTATACAAGATACTGAAGTTTTTGAGAAATTTTCAAACAAGTATAATGTAATTTATTAAATTTTACAATTTTCGTAATTGATTCAGGTGCGCGTGTTTAAAACAGGAATGTACAATAACAAGCAAGGACAATGATTAACGATCCCCAATACCATTGATATGTACGACAAAATCTCGGGGATACAGGACGTCCGGACAGGAAGGCAATAGAGCACCATTCCATAAATAACGACCCATGTCATTTCCAGACCTTTAATTCAAAACCCATTACATAAACTTTTAAACGAAATTCGCGTAAACATCGTTATATATAACCACAGGCAGAGATGCTTTGAAAAAGGCCGGATGAAACAGAGATTTATTTCACACAAAAAACCACTCGATACCAACAACTATTTTCTAGTTAATATTCGTATATACGGTTGAGTTCATTCTAATGTTATGACCATAAAATGTTTTTTGTTTGAAATATCTTCTTCTGAGACCCGAGTTCACTAACACAATAACGCAGATAGAAATAGTCAACTTAAAAAATGCAACAATTATTTTTCATATGAAACACATTTACATCTGGTTCCGTTCGGGACTTTGGTGGTTCTGTTGGTGAACTCAGGGCTTACCCTCACTTACTAACGTTAGCCAGTCAATAACTCTGGTCCTGTCCTTTTCTAACACTGAAGAAAGGAAAGAGGCAGACAAATTTTGTCAAGTTGATAAAGTTATTGAGTGATTATGAACAAGGGTATTTGACTTCAACCAACAAAACAGAATCAGTCACGATTCTGTTTTGTTCTTTTTTTCTTCATGAGACAAGTAGTGTACGTTTTTCTCTTAGTATTTTATACAAAAAATACGGATGAAACAAGAAACTATCTAAATACCGTTTCAAACGATCTATAGATAGATCAACTGATCCACAACACTAGAAGAGAGAAGTGTAAGTAGGTACAAATAAAAACAGATACCTCAAACAAAGTTTTCATTCACAAAGTCGTATTGTTTTGGCGTTCTTTTTTAAAAAGTTGGACCGTTTCCTCTGATAACCCGAGGTAAAATATTGCTGAATGAAGAACGTGGCTCTTCGACATAATTTTTAATCCGTTAGAATACTCGTATAAGTGAGATTCATTAGAATGGCTGTTCGCCTTGTTTGATTACAAACTTTTGTGGACCGTAAACATTATTTTTCATTTTCGAGAATTGATATTTCGTAGAATAAAAAGATGACGAGACGACCTGGATGCATTCGAATCCAACTGACCAGAGATTACAATGGACCGAGTGACGTGAAAGGAAATTGGGATTTCTTATAAAACAATGGGAGATTTGAAAGGTAATAGACCTTTACTTCTTTTTTAAGCTTTCTGGATAGATTAGCGACTATACTTTCCTTTTAAAAGGTCGTTTTTGACTTGCAAATGAGTCGTGTTTCGAAAAAGCTTTTAATTACAACAATTATTCTGTTTCCAGCTAACTAAACAAACA
This sequence comes from Perizoma affinitatum, assembly GCA_961405105.1. Classification (NCBI taxonomy): domain Eukaryota; kingdom Metazoa; phylum Arthropoda; class Insecta; order Lepidoptera; family Geometridae; genus Perizoma; species Perizoma affinitatum. The sequence continues at coordinate 8,410,786 of OY560199.1, forward strand.
CTACACGCAAATTACATCTAGATAACGTTGAAAATTGGAGGAAAAATTTTAAAGCCCTGTGAACTTGCTCACACGTTCACAAATTTCGCTAATCTAAACTAACTGACCTACAAAAATACAAGTGTATGAATTAAATTAATATATAATGTTGAGTCCTTCGTTCATGCAGCCTGCATAGCATGAAAACAACGGGTTTGTCTACAGCCGAGAAGACAAAAAATATATTGGCCCTCTATTTAACGACCTCTGTGGCGCAGAAGGTGGCAGGACCGATTCCCGCCGCAGGACAAATGTTTGTATGATCTGCAAATATTTGTCTCTGGTCTGGGTGTTTTCTATGTAATGTTATAATTTTCAAGAAAAAAGTATATAAGTAGTATAGTTCCCATAGTAGTATAGTATAGTTCCCATAATACAAGCTCTGCTTAGTTTGGGGCTAAATGATGCTGTGTGAATGCTAATTGCCAGCATTATTTATTTATTTATGTATAAAGGCGAGCTTAAAAAGGAATTTTCTTCCAGCAAACATTTGAGGACTCCTCAAATGAGCAGGTAATAAAGTTGATAAAGTGTACAAAGACAGGAAAGAAGAAACGAAATATTATTATACTTCAAATACCACTATATTAAATCATTACATATAATACACACCGACCGACCGGCTTGAACGAACTACCTAAAGATTTCTCTAAAATTAAGGATTATTATTGTTCCATGGTTATAACATTTTAATACGACATCTTTAATACCTACAAAGATTCTTTGAACTTTGAACAATGGAAATTTTCATTAGACATCGCTGTGTCTCTCATTGCTGAACATAGGCGTGTCTGAACCCCGGTATAGCGTACTGAAATACTTCTCTAGCATTAGCTATTAACGTAAGAAATATAAGCTTTTGTCTTGTGAAAACTATCAAGATAACACCGTTATATATACCGAGTACTAGTCCGCAGACTTCCTTTGCATAAGAATAACAGAATCGATTAGCAGAATGGGGTAATAAAATAAAAACGTTTATCGTGCGGGTTCGCGAGCACTTTCCACGGGTTAATTATTGCTGAGTGGATCGATATCAGTCAATGACCGCTGTCCATATACAGAGTCATTTTGAGAGTAAATTAGAACTATAAGCCTCTATGAAATACGGGTCATGATAATAATTGAATGCTAATTTAAATTGATGAATATTTTCAGGTCGGTACAAACATTTGTCCTTTAGCGGGAATCGAACCCGCAATTTTCTGCGTCTCAGGCGGTTCTTCGCCCATTGCACCACAGAGGAATTATCTAAATGTTAAAAAAAACGCAGGCCTGTGCCATCGATTCGTGTTTAAATGCAAACCTGTCACGTGAAAATCTAACGACTATTCAAAGCGCGAAGCAATAGATTACAGTCGTGAGCGTGATTGATTTTGTTCTTAATGAATGAATGAATGAAAATACTTTATTGTGCACCTTAATCAAATTACAAAATAACAAAATTTTATTCTAAAGAAAGTACAATGGGCGGTCTTATCGCTTAGAAGAGATATCTTCCAGACAACCTTTGAATGGAGAGGATAATAAGATATTGTGAGAGTGGCGGGGGTGTACCTAAAATAATAATAACTACATTATACATATTATATCTATACTAAATATGTTAAGATACCTACAGATGTTGTACAGATTTGTTTGTTTATAAATGAATGCACCCTTCTCTAAGGTTGTCTGGAAGAAATCGTTTTCAGGGACAAGACCTCCTATTATGCATTTTGTTTTGTTTTTTGTACTTTTATTATGTTTCTGTTTGTTCTGTAAATTGGTGTAATGCACAATAAAGAGTTTATATCCATGTTGTCAGTACGAGTAATAGTTTTTAAATTAGTTGTAAAATGAAATTGATAGAAAACAACAGCCTGTACTCTTTCAAGTAAAGGACAAGTTGCAGCTGGCGTAAACTCTTTGTGGAAGCCGATTAACTTATTATTCTCTAACAGGAAATGTGGTTGGTAATTGAAATTATGACGAACGTGGTTCAATACGAATGTTGACGACCTCTGTGGCGCAGTGGGCGAAGGTCCGCCTGAGACGCAGAAGGTTGCGGGTTCGATTCCCGCCGCGGGCTGGTTGCATTATCATTACAAATACTCCATACGACCTCAGTTATTTTACTATCAAAAACTCACAATTCAAAGCTAAATATAACAAAAACAACTGCATAAATAAATTTAAAAAAAAATAGTAACTCTATCATACAGTCCTGGATCCACAATAAGATTCCCTGTATCGTGGGTATCAGGACCTTTGAGCGTATGTAACACGATATCTTCGACAACTGGGAACCGATTTTCATAATCCTTTTTTAATAAGTATGGTATACTTTAAGGGAGTATACCCTACTTATATACACCCCTAAATGGAAAGAGTCGAACCCGCACGACTTGCGTCATAGTCGACTACTCGCCTACAGTGCCAAACAATGCTTAATGTGACAAACACCACTGCAAAAATAATGATTAACTTAGAAATCACTTAGTTCGTTAATCCAACCAGTCATCAGTAGGCATAACGAGCAGTTCTGACCCTAATTATGATAAATATCATCCCTTTATTAATTTCTCTCTCGTTAATTTCTTGTTTTGCGGGCCTTTATTTTACTAAGTGCTAATATTTAATCAATATGAATACGATCTAGATTATCAGTATAATGACAACCTCGGTGGTGCGGTAGGCAAATAACCTGTGAAAAAAATGTTTGCATGTTCTGCAGGTATTTGTTCCGCGTCTGGTTGTTGTGGTACCACGGTACTCGTGGTTTCTGATACCGACGGTACAGGGAATCCTAGAGTAGGGTGTGATTGTTGGAAAGAGAAAACCTTGATAATTTTCATAAGGTTATCCTTAGAACCCTCATACATTGTCACAATCTAATTTACCGAAGGTTTCAAAACTATACAAAAATTATACAGGGATGAGGTTATTTAGCTGCTAAATCTGTAAATGTAAGATGACATTTAGAACAAAAACTCACCGAAAAAATCTCCCTACGACGCCCATGCCGAACTGCCTCCGATTAGAATTATCCGCCAAAGGTTCCAGCATTGGTGTGTGTATCCTGGCGCCCCCCGCATTCCAAGATACACTCCGCTCCGGTCTTCGATACTCCACCACCCCTATTGGTGACCTCGCCCTAAGAACAAAAACACATTCAGAATAATAACGAGCAGTAGAAGATCTTTGGTATGTTGTGCTACAAATAGACATAGTCATATAATTCATTCACATTCGGAACATAACGAGCAGTAGAAGATCTTTGGTATGTTGTGCTACAAATAGACATAGTCATATAATTCATTCACATTCGGAACATAACGAGCAGTAGAAGATCTTTGGTATGTTGTGCTACAAATAGACATAGTCATATAATTCATTCACATTCGGAACATAACGAGCAGTAGAAGATCTTTGGTATGTTGTGCTACAAATAGACATAGTCATATAATTCATTCACATTCGGAACATAACGAGCAGTAGAAGATCTTTGGTATGTTGTGCTACAAATAGACATAGTCATATAATTCATTCACATTCGGAACTTAACGAGCAGTAGAAGATCTTTGGTATGTTGTGCTACAAATAGACATAGTCATATAATTTATTCACATTCGGAACAAAGGGAACACTTGGTTTTGTTACTTGATACATATGTTCTTTAGCGGCTGTAGATAGGCCTTGTCAGATTGTAAATAATTGTAAAAAAAAAAAACATAATTATTTGAGACAAAACAAAACAAATTATAGCAATCAGTCAAATTATCAGATAATATTATCTATTATCATACCCTTATACAGGCTCGGTCTTATTTAGGTAATAATGTCTTTGTATACATCTCCAAATTAAGAAAAACTACATTAGATACCTACCTACATTAACCCTAGGCTATTTCCCCGAAGGATATATGTAGATTCCAGGATCAAAGCATCACGCGCTTTTTCGTTTGTGGTCATAAATACTGTAAAAGCTTGTACCAAGCCTGTATTATTAGTAAATATAACATGATCAGAAGATTTAACAAAAACAAGTCGCTTAATTAAATGAAAACAGACCGTAAGAGTCAGTTATATCGATATTCGAACGTTTTGACAAAATAAACGGAGAAAATACGTTCGTTTTATCGATAAACCCGAGGTTCGTTTTACTCGTATTATTATAGTGTACAAACTGTATAGCATTATTTCACTTGGTAATTTAAGAAATAAAAGAAGAAAAACTACTTTACCGACGCTAAGCTGTACAGAAGCTAAGACACGTTTATAATTAACACGGACTGTGTAGATCAAAACGGACGCTTGAGGACCAATAATAGATGGTAGGTATTTGAGTGGATTGTTACCTCGTGACCTATCAGACCTGCTCAAGTGTCAAACGTCTGTTCAACGATGACGCTTTCACACAACCCACTTAGAATGAGCACACAAGACAATGTTTTGTCTACGAAAGAGAAGACAAAAACTATTTATGTCGCCTATTCTGTCGAACAAAAGAGAGGGACAAAATATTTTTGTCTTCTCGGCGGTAGACAAAACCGTCTTGAGTCTTCATGCTATGCAGACAGGAAGCCCAGTTCTTATTCAAAAACTATGAATAGTAGCACAATACGTTAAAGATTATTCGTTTAAATGACCTCAAAGTTGTTTTGAGAACATTGGTAACCCTTCAGCATCAATGACCTTGAACTTTGACTTGACTTATGTCTCATTTGCGTGAGTTCAAACAAACTTAAAAGACTGATTTGTTTTATTTTTGCTCAGCTGAAAATATGTTCATGTATTTATAAAACACACTTGTATAACGTTCCTACTTGTTTTTTGTTTTTCTAAATGTTGTTTCCATGGAACACCATACTTATTTCTTGTTTTTTATATTGTCTATAGGTAGCTAGTAAGTTATTTGAATAAAAAAATAATGCTGGACATTTTTTACACAGCATCATCTAGGCCCAAAGTAAGCAAAGTTTGTGTTATGGGTACTACGTGACTGGTATACTAATTAAATATATTTTTTGTAAATACAAACATAATTACTATACCTGAAAACACCCAGACCCGAGACAAATATTTGTAGATCATACTAACATTTGTCCCGCGGCGGGAATCGAACCCGCAACCTTCTGCGTCTCAGGCAGACCGTCGCCCACTGCGCCACAGAGGTCGTTGAATGCCGTGTTAATTTAATTTATAATAAATTGATTATTCTGATTATTCTACGGCCAAAGACGCATTGCTCGCATTGCTGGGTTCTGGTTTGAAGGGTATGGGTACCTGTTAAATTAAAGGCAAATGAAACTTTTCACCCATTATGTCACAGGGTCCACAACGTGCGAGTGATCCATCTGGTGTTGCAAGCGTCCATAGGTTACTGTAACCGCTTACCAACAAGTGAGCTGTATGCTTGTTTGCTACTCTAGTAACTAGCTTGTGGTAAAAAACTAACTTTACATAACATTAGTCAAATCTAAGGAAATCAAAAGCAGAGCTAAAAATTTTTTTTTAGGAAATTCTACTATCCACATGCCAAAAACTACCAGCATATTTACGTAGTTGAAAACCGGACTTCAACTGACTGGGATTTCATTCAGATATGGTCATTAAAGTGGGTCAAACCATGCCATGCCCGATTCATAAAAAAACAAGTGTATCATAAATAAAACAAGTGTATCATAAAAAAATACTGGTTTCCATAAATACAGCTCGAAAGTAATGAAAATCGACGCTCCAACTCAACTAGTTTGTGGTCGCTACTGAAGGTAGAATTTACACCACAGAGGGTCTATGTTGAATTTCAAACACGTATTATTTATGTATGTGTAGTCCTCACACACCCCTTTCTCGCATTCAAACTCTCGGATGGCAGAAATAGGTATAGTGATAGTACTATCCCGGACGAGCTCTTTCACAAGAAGTTCTAATACTTCTAAAATACTGATGCTGGATGACCTAGAAAGAGGTCGTATTTTAAAGAACGTTTAAAAACCATGTAGGTCAATAATTCATCATGTACCTAACTTGAGTGCAGGCTTATTAATCTGTCAAGATAACGTAATATCGCAAGAGGCTGGGAGTGTTCAAAGATCATTAGACTTACATAACTCCTTGAGCTAGGATATCTCCTTGTATTGTAACTCCCAAATATATTCTAAGAATTTGTACTGATTTAAAAAGTTTTTAAGTCAGTACAATCTATTTCATAATAATGAAACAAAATACCGCTAAGTGAGGCAGGTAGAAACACTAGCTTCCTCTCTTTGTACAATATTTGTACATTGTTTGCTAGTCAAAACTCAGCTCAAAACAGGGACTGTACCCCTGGGAACACGTCAGCGAACATTCAGGAGCATTGAGTGTGTGTTACCTACAAATGTGGCCCGAACAAACAAACTAAACAATTATGAATGCCACGATAAAATACCCTAGTAAACAACGTGTACTGTGCAATTCAACGATCTCGGTGCATACGGGTAGAAAGCTGACGAAGAGGTGTAGCTTTGAATCTCCCTGCGGAACAAATTGTTGTATGTTGTTTTATCAAGGTATTCATAATTCCTGATACCCACGACACAGAGAATCATAGTGTGGGGTCAGGGCTATGTATCTGTTAATTCGTTTTATTTATTTAATTGCTGATACTTTGATGCAGAGCTTTCCGTAAAATCACAACTTTAGCGTGTAGCGTCAACTCGAAAAGTTCCTGTAGATTTTAAACTCTACAGGAAATTACAGTCTACTCGGATTTACGGTATGATAACTGCTTTTTACCCACGTTGTAACGAGCCGTTATATGCATTTGCCGTAAGCGTTTGTTTGTTTGTTTGTAACCATTATAATTTATCTCCGAAACGATAAATCCGATTGAAATGCGGGTTTTTGCTGATTTGTATGATTTCAGTGATAGTTCTTTAATAGGTCTTATTAGCTTTAAAACACGTGATTGATTAGGTGACAATCTAACCAATGGTGTAGATAGTCGTCCTAAATTCTGTTTTGACAATACAAAAGTCGTGACTGAACCTTGGAACGAAGCATAAGATACTCCTGTAATAGAACAACTTTTAACTTCATAAAATAACGAAACGATTAAAAAAGGGCAACAAAAAGAATGTAACTAATTAAAGGGCCCTTTGACGGTCCTTTAACCAGAGAAAAACATCTCTCTCACTAACTTTGTCTAAATTTAAAATGAGTAGGTGTATCACAGTACTCGTGATACACGAAATTATGAAGAATTTCAGTTCACAGACATTTAAAGCTCAAATGACGTCACAGTTTCCTTCTCTATGGTGGCTGCGTGACTTCACGAAGTAGGTATGCCCTCAAATGAGTCTTCATTAAGTTATATTTTAGTACAAGTCGTGAAACTCAAATGATGTCGAGATTAAATTAACAGAGTCAAATATTTTTTTAATAAAATTTACGGAGCCTCGTCTTACTTCGTGCTTCTAAAGTGCCTTCTAGTGACGTGTTGCAATAAACTTACCGAAGCACTTTCCTTAAAGTCATACAAAATGGTTTAGATTAGATTTCATTATTTAACAAACTTAGTAGTTGCAATAGTAAGTTAGTAGTGTCCTTAAACCTATTTTAGGTTTGTTGAACCGTATTTAGATAAAAATACTATTTTAAGAAAATAGGAAGATACATCCAAACGGACAACCACTCCTGTTTTTTCAACTTCTTCGTCGCAAACATAGCAGTGCATAAAAATAAATTCGCTATTATAAATTATATAGTATGATCTGACTTTGACTTAATTTTGAATTACAACAAAAAGTCATAGGTTATAGTCATTATTAATTATCAAAATTAAAAATTTAGACTTTACTTTTTTGATACGAGTATATAATATGGGAATTATGCCGATTCTTTGCGACTAAGCCTAAATGAATCTGGCCACAAACTCGGCTTGATTTTTTATGCATTCATTCAGCTTTAAACGGGCAATCGAACAAGTTGAATTCTGACAGAGAGAGATAGTCGCCTATCTCTCTCTATCAGAACTATCTCGTTGGTGTGGCGGTTGAGTAGCCGGCATTTGTTTTTGTTGATGCACGAGGTGCGGGTTTATTTCCCGCTGCGGATTAAATGTGTGCAAACATTATCTACAGGAGATAATTTTTCCGGGTCTTGGTGTTGTGATACCACGGTACTCGTAGTTCCTGATACCCACGACAGGAATTCCCAATATAGGGTGAGTACTATGTATGTGTCTATTGGGTGTTTATTTCATATTATAGTATTGAAATTATCACGGTTTGATATCATTTAAGGATATTATAATGACTATACCACGTATTTTACTACGTTCGTTGACCGTTTAGAGGTCCTTTCTCATGAACACCGTCCGCGACAACGCTCGACGGTCGTGAGACGGGAACTGACAATTATTTAATTTAATCACTGTATGAGATGAGCCCTTACCCTTTTGCACCATCAGTGACATCCCCCTCGTCCTGATGCGTGAGTGGTGACGTCGACGGCGGCGAAAAGAACACATCGTCGACCTCGACGTCATCTTGAGGCGTCGACGCGCTACCACGAAACGATTTAGACCACTGCGCCGAAGTGGACTGCCGCGATTTTCTTGTCACCGCCTGCGAAACAAAAAATAAAAAAGATGGAGTTTTTCTCAAGAACTGAGACAGAACCCCTAATGCTGCGTGTTTATTGGCCAGGGCGTCGACTATATAAATTCTGACACACGTCCAAGTAGCCTAAGACCGTTCAAGATTTTTCTTCTTCAATTTGGTATTTACCATCAATGGAAACAATCTAGATTGTGTTTTCGTCCTAAAAACAGTTCGTTTAAGATTGTTCTACCCTTATAAGAGATTTCTGTAAAACCACACAATAAACTTTGCTCGCAACTATCAAATATTAAAGGATACACAAAAATATTAAAACATATTTTAATATAAAAAAGTTCTTACACAAAATACCTACTGTTCGGTCAGTGACTTGATAGATGATGGTACCAATGAGTAAACTATATTATTCTCGTATAATTTATATTGAATTGAATTGTGTACATACCTACTACATAATAACTACCCAGTGATCTTTTTGACTTTCATCATGAAGCTTTAGAATCAATGAATTGGTATTTATTAAGTTTGTTCAATCAAGTTTCTGGCTGCATATCCGTCGCAAATATTATAACCCGTTACAATGAGATCAACGCTACATAATTTTTATCTTATAGTTCAGTTCCTTAAAGAGAAAAACGGGAAACGCCATATGCTTAAGTAAATGTTATTCTTTTTGTGTTTAAGCAATGTGGTATTTATCTAAAAAAGCATCAATAACCAACCCAAAAATACGGGTTGCCCATTCCTCTACATAACCAATACAAATCGTCGTATTTCTTTGTACTGTAAATAAAACTGCAAACATAAAAGCTGCGCATTTAAAATAAAAATACGATTCGATACAAACACGACCAACCCAGAACCAATGAGCCAGAGACACCGCGTTAAAATATTTCTCGCCGCCCACATTACTCTTCGAGATATCGTTTGAAAAAACACGACAGACGGTTTTCTCGCAACGGAAGCAGCAGTATTTCGTCGTCGTGGCCAGTTCCTTCCTCAAATATACTCGAAGCTTCTCGGAACTCACAGTCGCAGTGTCAGAAGAACAGCCGGCTCATTTTATAATATATATATATATGCTATGCTATAATTCGACGGTGAAAAACCAGTATTTCCTCTTTTCCCTTTACCTTTGTAAGAGCCCGTATTTGCGTTTGCCATAAGAGGTGGTAAAAGTTTGTTTGTCTGTTACCATTCATCTCCGCAACGGCTTATCGGATTGTAAAGCGGCTTTTTTTTAATCGATCTTTATTACTTCAGGGATGGTTTAAGATTTTTTATATCTAGAGGGCCGCTGATGAAAAATACGTCGGGAGTTAGCAAATTTTTAAAAAATTAACCTTTTTGCCATAATATAGTAATGCACATTGTGATGGTGGCCTATTTCCATATTGTTATTTGTATAACTTGGCTAGTTTCTACCTATGGCTTCATTCACTAGTAGATACGTTACTCGGATAAAATGCCTATGTGCGAATACGAATTGTGCCTCTTCCATCCAAATTGGTTCAGCCATTACGAAAATTAAAACAACAAAACAGTGTACTTTCATAATATTAGTTTTGGAGTTTGCGCTAGTGGCTAACGTCTTCGCCCGTGTGTTACCCGGATAAAATGTACTCTAAATATTATTCCAGATTAGAAAACTATATTTATCCAAAATTCAATCCAAATCAGTTTAACTTTTTCCATTAACAGAAACCAAAATCTTAATTTTGTAAAAAAAAAAACAAATAAAAAGAACACGCTCACGACTGTCGTCTACCCCATGGTGGACATCCTCAGATACATACTCAGTGAGTAGATCTTTGAGGACTACCAAGTAGGGGGTAGTCAGAGGCACGTCCAAACATTACATTTGGTACATGCCCGCGTTTTGCAAGTAGTAAGCATTCCACGTGACAGTTTGCAAGCCCATCGCCGCTTATTGGAACACTAACTATCCCGGTTTGCTCACGATGTTTTCCTTCACCGTTTTGAGCACGTGTTAATGCGCACATAAATTTTTCGAGTGGAAAAATCCACCCGGGTTCGAACCCACGACCTCCAGATCAGAAGTCGGGGTGTAACCCACTAAGCCAACACGGCTTTTTTTTACAAACAAAACAAACGTTTACAAACATCAAGACATCCACACTTTTGCATGGATTTGCTAGTATTTCACATTTTGTTCGTGTCACTCAAAAATACAATATGTGTGCTTAGCCTACATGTCCTCTTCCAGCTATGACACGAAACGCCACCATTATTTACGACGCCATTACGGTCGACTCGATCCCGAACGACATCGATTTTATAATTTATCGCGCGGAAATATCTTAGCCTAATTCGTCCCTCGTATATTATAATAAAAATTTCTTGGGGTTAAGGGTCCCAGACATAAAACGTGTAGTCGATCGTGAAAGGTAGCGGAACGGAATTCTAATTCTGTCTGAGCCTTTTTATTGGATGATAAGTTGGTAGGTTAGATGGCTGTTCAATAACCGGATGTGGGTTTAATGTTGGGAAACAAGCCGTAACATTATTTTAACACTTAATGTACAGTTCTTAAATGTACAGATCCAACGAACGAATACAGATTTTTTCCACATAAACATAAGGTAGGTAACTGAATTGCACAAAAGGTGAACTGGACCAAACACAAATTGAACCAAAAGCAAACTGGGCCAAAGGAAATAAACATATAGAAATAACCTCATTTGTTTTCCGAAGGGATATGTAAAGACCACGGATGTCCGGTTGCTATGATCCTGGCTTGTCTTTTTTGCTTTATTCACTCACACAACATACTTCAGTTATGCTCGTTGGCTTACTAGGCTACTCTTGACCTTAAGAAAGGTCATAACGTCTCCAATTTAGTCATAGTACGTTTGCAGAGGTGTACCCCTTCCCACTGACCCATTTACGCTCGCTTTATCGTCAATATCCTTTCGTCCATCCTTTCCACATGCCAAAACAACCTCAGTATGCCTTTCTCTAATCTTGCCACTACATCTTCTTTTAATTAAGCTTTCTTCTGTTCCACACTATATATCTCAAAGTAAAACTACATAAATGTTTCAAAGCTCTCATCTTCACTACATTTATTCCACTTCCATGTTTCTTCTATCATACCCAACTTTTCCTGCTATACGTGTCGGTATAACCCCTCCTATACGCACAGCCAGTCTTGCCTTCTTGGACGAAGGGGAAACAAGAATTGCATTTATAATAACTGTGTACTTTTGTGATTCGATGAGAAAGTAAAGGTAGTTAGAGTATATTTGCTCGTATCAGAGGCATTACAAAACAGCACAAAGAAGGTACACAAACCAACGGATCTTACCACTTCCTCGCTTTAAAATAACTAATTCGCATATAATTTTAAACGTATTTATTTTTCCTCGCACTGCTCGAACAGTAAAAAAAAACAAACACGCTCACGACTTACTTATGTTGTGAACTAACTTCCGCTGTCATCGTTACGAGCTACGAGCTACGGAGCTACGAGCAAGTTGCTACGAGCTTCCGACTTTGCAAACATCTCAGTTATGCCGAGCGATCTTTGCACACCTCAATTTTCACATCCTGGAATCTTTGCAATGTCATCTGCAGAGATCTAGTTTTATATAAATATCTATAAAACACGCATACATATTTCATTCCCATGATGGAAACCTTCAAACAGGTACAGTGTATACATACATGTGGACACAAAGTAAGGGATAGTCACAAGCAATTCCAAGCAAAATATTTGGCACGTACGGTCTTGGTGGCTCGCAAACTGCGACGCAAAAGGTACGGCTTCAATTCCCACAACGGGACAAATGTTTATATTTTCTGCAGATATTTGTTCGGTATTGTTCCACAGTACCTGATACGACACAGTGAATTCTAGTACGGGGACTATGTAGGTATCTGTTGGGTGTTTATTTATCGAATAATACAGTAAACTCACAATTTGGCTTTAACACAAATGGCATAAATATAGGACTTTTTGATTTCTATAATACGCTTTGATGCGAGTGAATACGATAATTTACGAGTGACTAGACGTGGAGATACATTTATACTGTTACGAGCGTTCAACGCAGTAAAACGGTTTACCAAATTATTGATAAACAAAATGTTCTGTGATCGATACGTAAATGATCCATCAAATCTATTATTTAAAGTGCTTAAATTATCAAACCCTAAAACGGTATTACTCTTTTTATTATTATTAGCCTGGAAACTTTTACTGCTTAACATAAAGGACTATGTAGGTAGATACCTATGTAGGTAGATGTAGGTAGATACCTTGGCTGTTTATTTATTAAATAAAATGGATTTCTGACTACAGTGAATTCACAAACATTGGCTGTATTAGAACACAAATAGAATAAACATAGGAAATTTTGATTTCTAAATTACACTTTGATGCGAGTGAATACGATAAATTACGAATAACTAGAAGTGGAGATACATTTATATATTTGGTAAAGCAGTAAAATGGTTTACCAAATTATTTATGAACAAAACGTTCAGTTGTCGATACATAAATAATCCATCAAAAATAATATATAAAGTGCTTAAATTATCAAACCCTAAAACTATATAACTCTTTTTATTATTATTATTAGCCTGGAAACTTCCACTGCTTAACATAAATTGTAAAATGTTCATATTCTTTACATCCACTTTGGCATTAGTCGAAATGTATACAACGAATTCGTCGAAATGGTTACGATAAAAACATGATGACAGATGGTGTTAGAACTTGAAAACGTGGTGTTGGATGGTCTAGGATTTCACACGTCCGTCAAGTGCTTTTAGCGTGCTAGTTAAAACATCTACCAACTCTAGCGGATGTTTACCTAACTTTTTAATGGGTTGAAACTAGGTTAGCAGCTAATAATGCCACCTGTGGCCTAGAAGTGTGTCCACATTGCAACGGGACGGACACGGGATTCTGACAGAAAGATGATGGCTACTTTACAATAATTAACATAGACCTTATCTTCTTCGTCGTAGGTATGTGATCTGACCAGGTTGTGGTATGGTAGCCCTAAAATGGGTATATTGACTGATGGTGAAAGAACCAGTGTGGTAAAATGATTCCTTGTTTATTGTAAAGGTTTCTTACAGGCACGTGTCTCATGTCTCCGAATTATTGGTTCTAGGACTTGCAGGTTTTCTCAGCAGGGCTTATTTACTGTTAGAAAACACTTCAGCGGACATATTTTTTCGCGTGGAATCTAAATATATTTGCGCACAATGTGTTCAAATGCATGCTCTTCTGATTGAAAGTCGATTCCAAATTACACACAGGTTAGCTGGAAGAGAATGCTATCTAGTAATCGTTTCGCCTATTTACAGTACTTTTCAGTTTTGCAATAAATAATTTACTATCTATATAGAAAGCAAATACAGATAGACTGTAGATACAATACTACAACCGTAAAGAAAAACATCCCCTTACTTTCATCCCCTACTTTATTCCTTCCACTTTACCTAACCAACGTTTCTTAGGTAACGTTTTTTCCATAAACAGTATTTACTATAAGTTTTCCTTACTCCGTGTCCGTCCCGTAGAGGAATGAATGGACCCCTTTGTTGAATTAGTCCAGTGGCTCAACTATGCAAGCCCGGTATTAGCTGGAGACATATTTCTTGGAACAGAGCGTTCCTGTACAAATAGAGTCCCGTATAATGGATTGCTTGGATTTAGGACACAGCGCAGGACCTAGATTAGCATAACTTGCATAATTGTGCTGTTCAGATATTACTGTGATGTGATTGGTAGTCACAAAGAAAAAATACAAGAAGTTATGGATTCACCGGCTTTCAATCCGTAGGTTGGGCGTTCGAATTACGTCGTACACCAATAGATTTTACTATTAAAATGTGCGCAATGCTAGTGCTCTCAAATAGCGAAGAACCGTGAGATGTGAATTTTCTACAACCAAAAGTTCGAAGTCACGTGTCACGTGCCTGAAAAGAGTCTCTAAGAGGCGCACTAAATCCTTTCACCACACTGGTTATTTCATCATCGGTCACTAGGCCCTTTTTAGTTCTACCTCAATCCTTGTCATATCACGAGCCTAACGCAGAGTGACCAAGACAAAACCCGTGACATGACAAATAAGAAAGTTGAAAACAAATCAACTTAATTAATACGAAACATGATTCGTGTATTTCCATGGCTCTTAAATCTGTATTGTTAATATATGTATGTCGATACAGCTGAAATTTATTACTTTTTGCCCCACCCTTTTGTCGTATATTTCAGTAAATAAATATCATTTGACCGTAAACATGTTTGTGGATGATTTAATTTATTCGTTCTGAATTGCAAGAATGAGAACCGAACTTTATTACTTTGAAGTATCCAACGAAATACAAGTTGTTGTGTTCTATCAATTCTTTTATGGGGTTGGTGACACTCAAACTCGGATGGGATCGATTCTACCCAGTTGTGTCTAGTTGAGAAGTATTTTGATAGGTAGCATTTTAGTTGGTTTGGAAAAAAAGGAGGAAAGGAAAACCTGAGGTATTACTTGCAGGTAACTCGCGCGTAGGTGATGAATACACGTCGATAAGGAGTCTTCTCCAAATTCCGTACTGATGATTTTGAATAGAATAGAATAGAAAAATATTTTGCGGAGGGTGCCAGAAAGTGGTACACAGGATGACGAACTATTATTAAGGCACACCAATAAGGCGCGGACACAACCGTCCGATAAGTTGTTAATTTTCCGCAGTTGGTAAGGAGCCATTTTAGGCTCAACTTTCGCGGCCAGCAAACGTCAAAGATAAAGTTTTTTCTTCTACCCTCAGGATTTTAGAGAAGTAACAGAAAAGGCTTAGAAAGTTGAGGGTACTTTAATAAGTGTAGGTGATCATATATGTTAATACGTTAAAAGCTATATTACTGTAAAGTTTTATAAAAAAATCGGTCAGTAGTTTTTGCGTGAAAGGGTAACAAACATCCATCCTCACAAACTTTCGCGTTTATAATATGTAGTAGGATATTCAAGATCCAGATTTTTACTCCAAACACGAAAATGCCAATTTAGAATAATGCATTTTTAGTCGATAGTCCGCGCAAATAATATCAGATAGTCACGTGCCACGCGGCCGCCACAACATGGCAATGCTTTGTAGTATTGGCAAGTGCAAGCGCGTCTTCTTCCTGCCCCGTAGGTTGCCTGCACATCCCGCAGTCGTACCAGCGTGGCTCGTGCCTTATTAGTGTGCAGTATCTTAGTGAGTAGTATTTAGATGGGTAGTATCATGATGGGATGGGTATCTGTATGGGTACTGAAGAGTCTGTGGAGGATGTAGTGATACACTGCACCTCCACAAATGAAGTCAGGTCGAAGACGGGACTGCAAGAACTCATCAACACCTGCTCTCCGTTATCATTAACTGACAGGAAGTTAGGGATACTAGAACAATACTGTCATCAACCCAGAGTCCTTCTCCGCTACTTCAAGGAGTTGGCTGGTTGGGGTCAGGTTAGAAGGGGGATAATGCACAATACACCCCAATGCGGGACGTCAGTGCAGACCTTAGTTCCCCCACTTAGAATTAGAATTAGAATTAGAATTCTGGATACTGAATACTCACAGTAACAACATAAGACAATCCGGTGAGCGTGAGCCGCGCCACACTATCCTTCCCCGGCCGCGGCAGTGGGGGGAGGGGGGGATCTTCGAGCGACGCCGGCGCAGGTAACACGTCGGGCCGCTCGCGCACGCGCCCCCGAGCCTCCCTGGGTGCCGCGCCCGATGCTCCATACATACTAGAACAAAGGGGTTACAGTCAGCACGCTTAGTATGAGCACCAAGGCAAAGGTTTTGTGAATGGAAGAGAAAATAAAAATAATTCCTGTCTTTTTTTTTCAACTTTTTTTTAAATAAAAGCCGACTTCTAATAACGAGAAGTTGATAAAAATTCCAATATAATATTTAATCCCTCATTTATTGAAACAAAAGGTTAGTATTTATTAAAAAAATATATATGAGACCTTTGTATACCCTTTCCATTATTTTTAATTTATTTAAATCGTTTTACAATTGGCGGAGATGTCGGTTGAAAAGACAGACAGGAATTATTATTGTCTTTTCTTCCGTTGACAAAACCTTTGTCTTAGGGCCTTATGTTACAGGTGCATTTTTTTTACAAAAACGAGTGGGTTCTGTAAAAGACCGTTCAATTTAATAAAATACAATGTCAGATGCTTATAACATTCGTAAAGATGTTTGGAAGAAAATAAATATGTTTGGTAAATCTGTTTAGGGCTAGGAAAAGACAGTTGATAAAACCGACGTTTCAAAGTAATCCTTGTGATATTAATGAATAAATGAATTTTGACTTTGACTTTGAAAAGTGATAACATACAAGTAAACATACAACCTCTTACCCCAAATGCAAAGACGACTTTCGTAACCTCTGAACAGCCAGGTAGTGTTCTGCCTTTTGTTTTCTTTTCCGGCGCATTAAGCATTTATATAAATTGAGGCTTGAATGTTTCTCGATAAAATTATTAAATACCTCAAATTCTCGAAAATATAATATAGCACAACGGTTTTTATTTTTAATCCTTGCGTTTTTTATATCTCTAGGTTGATTAATTATATTCGTATCCTGACGTAGTAGGATACGAAAGTAGAGGTAAGCAAAAAAATGGATGAATGTGAAAGACCATGGGTAAAAAGGAAGCGAAAACTGAGATGACGACAGATGGAGAAGAACTGACTTTGCGTAATATGGAACAAGGGAAAGCAGATCAGTGTATCAGTAGTATATATATACTTGTTTGTAAATAGATTAGATTTTCTATTCACAAACAAGTTGTCATTAGTGGTTGACAAATTAAAGACCACCACTGTAGGTTTCAACTCATCTTTAATTTAAAACGTGGCAACATCAAAGGAGGTTACGGACAGCACTCGTAAAAAACAAACAACGTTTTACGACTCCTGTAAATATGTAGGAACGAGAAAACAAATTGCTCCTTTTTCCTGGATACCATTTTCTTTGACTAATTGTTAGATGTTTTTGACTGCTATAAATACTCCTGTAAGTTTACAGGAAGTTGGGAAAAAGAAATGGCTCCAGACCGTTTATTGTGGCATTATTTGACAACGCCATATGTCTAGCAGTGGTCTTCTCTTAGAACCCGAATAGTCTATTCGGATCATTATACTCTGTAAATAGGTCATAGTTTACTAAAAAACTGCTCCGTAAACACGTTTGTACGTTACATATACGGAGTTTTTTATAAATAATAGCAATTATATAAATGATAGAGCCGAAGTAAATTTGAAAATTGAACGAGGCTCATTACATTCACAATATGCTACTATGAAGTACCATCTCCATGACAAACCTTTATTTCTATTTAAAAATGAACGCTTACAACGCTTACGATTGTTAAAAAAAACAACACGATAAACCAGGAGCGCAAACTTTCTTTAATCTAATTTATCACAGATTCTAATGTGAAGTCAGGACTAATGTTTGTAGGGCGTTTATTTGTTTATATTTTACTATTTGACGTGTTTTTAATCAAAAAAATATCATTCCATCTGATGTTGTTGATGGTACAGAAACTTCTGTATTTAATTATCTGCCATTTTGCTGGTGTTTGCTTAGTTCATAGCATTATTACATATATTTTTTTAAATTTACTCCGTAATGTTTTGGCGACAAATTTAAAATTAGAATTCACAGGGGTTTCCTTTTATCTATATTCATCGTAATTATAAACCTGCAGAAGTCCATACCCCTCCCCTAAAAAGTAGATACCATGACAAACGATCTTGGCCTACCTTCATCCAGCGACGCCTGCCTTTTTTGGGTCACGCAGAGGCTACAAACAGTTACGTATTGAAAGTCATTGATATTAATAGATAAAACTAGACCTCCCTCTAGGATTCCCTGTATATTTTATATCAGAAACTTCAAGTAAGGCACCACAACACTCAAACCAGGAACAAATGTCCGTAGAACATCCAAACATTTATCCGAGAATCAAACTCGCACCTTTTGTATCTCAACAGCTCACCATACCTAGGTTAATTAACATCATCGTCATCATAATTAAAAACAATAGTATAATATGCCTCCTGAGAATATGCTTCCTTTTGTGTACGCCAGTTCTCTCGGATCTAAGTTTCTCGCATAAAAAAGTACCAAGAACTTGGTGATGCGGTAAGGCCGCATAGCGTCACAAAATAACGAAACACACAGTCTCACTGTGATTGTGACTATTCTGTAAACTGTAACAGGAAGTAAGCAAGTTGTTTACCCACTAAGAGGTTCCCGGCAAAGCAGCTACGAGCTTATTAATGTCCCTGTTAATTCCCGACTTGGAACTTCGCCGTCTAATTTTAGTTAAGACTGGAGCACGCTAATAAATGGAATAATATTGACCTAAATCAAAATCAGGCATGTGCCGATATGGTTGTTAATCCGATAAGCAGCGATGGGCCTTCCGATATGTCACGTGGACTGCTAAGTACTTTGCAAAACGTGGGTACGTACCCATCTCTGTGTGCTGATTATGGATCGGATGATGTCCGCCACGATAATGATCAGATGATGCCACTTTCACGGACATGTTTGTGTTTTGTTTTATCCTTTAGAACGCTCTCGACTTTGTCTACGCTGAGATTTATTTTCAAACTTTGACATTATCGCCCTTCCGCTAATAGTATTAATTTTGTAATGTTCGTCTTAAGGATGTGGCGCTTTGCGCTCTCAACTTCAATTCGAGGCGCGTCGGCCGAATATAGCTATCTCTTTTTGTCTGATGCAGGTGCGCATCAAAAAGCGTGATAGCAATATTAGCCGTTTGGAATTTGTCATAAATTTGGTGGTGTTCCGTAATACCAAAAATGATGACTGAAAACTTGTTGTATTTTTCACATCGTGTTGTTATTCTGTAACTAGACAATATAATCTATGTACCTAATATAACGATACGAAAGACATTGTTGTTTTTAATACGAAACAAATAAGATGAAAACATATCATTTATGACGTAAAAATATCCAAAATGCGATTCGTTTACATTTCATTTTAGATAAGTATTTTGAAAAAATATTTATCAAGGTACCTAGATAAATACTATTCGAATACAAATAATAGCATAATATGGTGGAAATAAGCTTTAATTACAAATGATTTTGGTATTACGTTTGTATGGGCAATTTATCCGACGTGGGCCTCTTAAGGGTCAGTTCAAAGTAACGCGGTTCTGAATTCATTATTCATTTATTTTTCTGAACACGGTATTACAATATTATTTATTCTATGGAAATATACTTACATAATCAGCGTGGCAATGCGGCCTGTATTTTGGGAACGCTTCCGCCTGATAGTGATCTGGATCAGTTGAGCTATCTATAGATCGTTTGCAATTGTATTTAGATAGCTAGCTGTTTCATCTGTATTTTTTGTATATACCTACCTGTACATAGTTGTATGAATAAATGATTGTCAAACTAATCTTATTTATAAACAAAGATAAATAGTAGTCAAAGTTCGCATGAATGTATTAATTGCCACCGTCACTGCCGCTGCCACCGCGTCATATTGACCTGGCCTTTAGTGCATCCTAATGACAAAACGAAGAAACCTTCAGGAGCTTTGTGTAGGTTAGTGAGTGATCAGGATTACATACATTACGAACAGCAACGAAGACAAGTTGATTTTGACAAGATTTGAATAACCTCGACTTGTTTTCCAACTATTGCATCGCCGAAGCGAATTATGACTACAAAACCTATCTAAGAATCACCTAGAGGTCATACTAATCGACTACAAAAAATATTGACAATTGACTAAAATAAATATATATATGAAATTTGAATTTGTGTATTTTCAGGGAATATTATTCTACGAATAATATTTCGAGAAGTAGGACTCATATAAATACAGTCATTGATTGAACATGCTGCGGTACAATACGATTTTGTTTGCACCTACGGCATGTGTACGTACAGGTGTGCTAGTGCTTTTAAATCACAAATAACTTTGCCATGATACTTGCTGATCTGCCCGAAATAAGAAATGTAGAACATGCAAAACACGCAAAAGTGACGGACGGTATAGATTCTATCGATTTTGTTTTGAGTAAACATCCATGGCAAAATTTATTTTTTTCTTCTGAAATTGCCTTGAATTGCCAGATGCTAGTCATATTTATTAGAAGAGATACGACATTATCTTCTAATAAATATGACTAGCATCTGCCCATAGCTTCGGCCACCCGGAATCCGAATGAAAATTTGCCCAAACGTTATTGTAGATAACGAACTAGGTATACCTGTTTCAATTTCACTCAAATCGGTTCAGCGGTTATGGAGATTATTAGCAATAAATATCTAAACTGTAGGATAAGATATTAGTATAATTTCATTGATGGATAAATTAACTGCCGTTGTTTGTTCAGTTCCTTGTGAAGTATGTGGAAGTTAAAAAAAAAGCTGAAACGCTAGAATGTGTGCACGATGTTTTGCTGGTTTGGTTATCAGAAAACAGTGGCACAGTGGTTGTATGTGGTCTTAACATACTAAGACACTGTGTTTTATTAATTTACTACCTACTCTTGATTTGGGAGCTTTCAAAGGGTTTTATAAAAACAAACTTTTTAATTAATATTATATTAAATTTAATTGATTACTTCTGCATCGATTTGGAGATGCTTCAGTAATAATAAAAAGTACAATGAGAGGATGCAGCCGGGTGGAACAGAGACGGCTGCATTAGCATTCTTAGAATGCGCTTGCAAAACTATGCTCTATACTTAATATATGACAAAGGATCGACATGCAATCATAACGACCTACATAAGTCCTTATTTTGGTAAATATTTGGGTGATAGTCTCAATTACGGAAAAAGTTACACTTAAAAATGACAAAAAATACACCATTTATAAAATACTTAGATTATAGATGGTTCTGAAAATAATGACTATATTATAGTTTATGTAAGGCTAGGTTCACAAATTATTTATATGTGTACACGTTAAACAAGTTGGATGTTGAGAAAACAATCTGAACGTCGAGCTGAACGTTCAGCGGAAATTGAATTTAGTATCCGTTTTGTTCATTCATTTTTGAAGTCAACATGCAAGAGTTTTTTTAATTATTTTAAAAAACATTACTCGCGCTTCTTAAGCATTTAAAATATGTACCTTTTAATATGTTGAATTAGGAATATTTTTAAAGAAACATTCGAAATCAACTAACAAAGTTTGTATTTTTCTATTCAGATCTTAATCACGGCGTTTTGACTGTGTTGCGATCTATATTACTAGAGTACTTATAAAATCGTTTGTCCTGACTGATTGACTGACTGATCTATCAACGGCCAGCCAAAACCTCTAAGTATAGAAAGCTGAAATTTGACAAATAGGTTTATTTTATAACGTAAGCATGTGGTAAGAAAGGATTTTTGGAAATTTCCACTTTAAAGGGGGGAAATGGTGGGGTGAAAGCCTTTGTTCTTTGAAGTTAGAAATATGAACATTTTAATTACAACTACTGAGCATAAATAAATAATTTTGTGTTTCAGCTAATTGTTGTCAATGATCATAGAGTAAATAACCACTACGTTTACTGATTGCCACTGCCACTGTATTTTTTTTTCGGTTTTTGCAGAGTTAGTCACGTAAATTTGATCAAAAAAGAAAAAACACCGTCTTTTCCATGGTTTTATGAGATAGTACCAAGCCGGAATTTATGAGATAGTTGCTGAAGAGTTTTAGTAATCCCGGTGACTTTGTTTGAAATTTCTTCCTCATCATATGTAGCACAGGCCGAGATTTTGGATCAATAAATTAATTCCCTGCACACTAACAGTAGCATCTGCAAATTTCAGATATCTTGAACTTAGAACGGTTTAGGGGGATTATGTCAGTCAGTCAGTCAGTTAGCAATTCATTCGCATAGCCATTATTTTTATACACGTAAGATGTTCTAGTATTTCTGTAAATAAATTCAAAAATATTTATGACATCTATGTATAAGGAAACGATAGTCCTTCCTTGCCATTGCATTTTAGGGAGGTCTCTGCCCAGCAGTGGACTTGTTCAGGCTGATGATAATGATGTACATCTCAAAGTAGACTCACCTAATATCATCATCATCAAGATGATGGTCCGGTGGCAGGTCGGTCCGGAGGTCCCCCATCGCCCGCGCCGCGTGCCTCCGCCGCCTCTCGTACCACAGCCGCCTTTGTTCCCTTTCATTGTCGCGTTGTACGCCGAAGAATGTTTGTGTTTCTCTTTTGAGGTAGTCTCTAACAGCAACGGTGTGAACCCTATGAAGGTAAACTCATTAGCAACTTGCTGACACAAAAATGCGAGGTCATTTTGCTCGCATAGTCGACAAATCACGTTAAACCCCAGGCTTGCAAAACCTTGTACCGAGTTGCATTTGAGAAACAAATTAGTTTTTAAAACCTGAACCAAATTTTAATACCTGTGATTCGTGTGTTCTGTTTTGTTATTCCTGGTAATGCTAAGGATATCGCAGTTGTTGCATATTGCATCGAGAACAAACTTGCCCTTTAAGATCACATTTTAAATTATAACGTTTTTTGTAAGAAAATGTAAATTAACTTTTTTTATAAAATGAGATACAACCACACCATCATCGCCGGAGTGCTGAGAACTTAAAAATTAAGTATTGCTAATTATTGCAGCGCCCTCTGAAGCGATATAAAATTTACATATCAATTGATGAGATTTTGTTCAACCAATATATTTTATTCTACTTTTTGTTCCACTGTGGCGTACCTTCGTAACCGAACACCGTCTTCCAGGGCTGGTTGTGGTACCGGGTCCGTAGGTGCGGGTGGCGCGGATACTCGCGGCGGGGAGGAAGGTAGAGGGGCGCTCGCTGGTGGCGACTGGCAAGCCAGCTGCGGCGCCAGGAGACCCGCACTTGATCTCCTGTAACAAAACATGAACATTTAAACATGTAAATATGACAATAGAATGTGAAACGGCTTAACCAAATGTAGTTTTTTCGTAATTGCTTTGTTTGATTTCAATTAAAGTCCTTACATAGGTTTTAACATCACTAGAAGGAGCTGAAATACGTGATGGAAAATATGTCGAAATTTTAAAAACATTAAACCTTCGTATTGATATTTTTACTTAGTACTTAGTTAATTAGTAAACTTATTTTTTTTACCCACAATCTTTATTTCATCAGGTATCGCAACGCCCTCTTATGATGTTTGACGACAAAACCTCGATTAAACCAGCTATAAAATCACGTACATTAGGAACATACCTACGTAGCATACACAACGAACCTAACCACGCTACCCACACATGTTGACCTATACTGCCCCGTCGGGGCGGGTGAATCTCGATGAAACTAAAACGATCGTAATTCGCCCACGCGTAGGTCCAGTGTGCTTCAAGAACTTTCGCGCGCTACGCCTTATCAGATAAGACGTAGGTTGATAGACAAAGCAATAATAGGTTCTCATACGGAAATAACAAAAGGTCAAGTGTGCAAACCAACATGGAATCGTAGCATCGCATACGTTGCGTAAAGTTCAGTCCAACATCCTACATTGAAATTTGAAATCGGAATATTCACTCCAACAATACGTGCTCAAATATGCGCTATTACGTATTCAGCAGCAATGTCTATTATTAATGCGTCTATAGGAATCGTTTCAGTGTATTAACGTAGTCTCGAGACACAGGTGCCTCAGGTAATAATTTGTGCGCGTAAACGGCACGCGTAAATCAAGATACTGCTACAGTTTTCGGCTAACACATCGTGGATACTGCGTAAAACGGAACGTTTCTGACTTTTTTTTAATCTTACAAAATAGATTAGGTTGTATGGTTCAATTGCCATTTATGTAGACATAATGTTATTGTATTGAACTCTAAGTATCTTAAAAGATTTTTTTTTAAAGACATGTCGAGACACCTTTAATCTATCTGTGACCACGGAAGCTGCAAAGCATTTAAAACGTCAGCCTTACAATAAAATAAAACAACTCGATTAATCATTTTAAAAGTGTTTAATTTCATTATATCTAACAATCGCGAAAACCAAAACATTCCTGTCTGTGTAGATTTAATTTAAATTCACGTAGTTATTACGATCCCAGTGGCGCGACGGCCTAGTGGCCAGCTGTTAAGCAAGATGGCATTCGATTCTCGTTGCGGGATAAATGTTTGCGTTTTCTGCAGATATTTGTTTTACCTACTTCTAATTATCGTATCGAAATGAAACTATGTATGTATAATGTAGCTCTAATGACTTAAAAAAAACTATAATTTAATATCTTGGAGCTGATCTGATGATGGAGCCAGGAGGTGGATAGTGAAACTCTTCAGTGGCTACTAGTAAACTAGCTAATTTGGGCTCTTAAGATTCGTTTTGACGAGTTCAATAGATTGCACTTAGTAATAAGGGTCTGATGATGAATCCAGGAGGTGGATAGTGGATGTTTTTTTGATATTTTTAGTGTGTTATAAAAACGTGTTGTTAGTACCTACACATTTTATTTTAATTTTATCACCTATTTACACTGTCACAAACCAATGATTTTGCTCTCTATATCTTCCATGCTAATATAGAAGATATTACAACATCTGCCCCCTCTTTACGATGTGCTATAGTGCTGCCCCTAACTGCAGTTAGGTAAGCAATGTCTTTGATAAATACACCTTATTATTGTGTGGTATGGCAGATGCCAGCTGCATAAAGGATTATGGTGCTTTTGTTTACGTTATAGGAACTTGTAAGTAGCTTGTGTCCCACAACATAGCTAACGTGATGTGAACTTTTAATGTTCGTATTGTTTTGTTAAACTTTGGTAGTAACTGACTTATATTTCAAAGTAAGGTCACATTGAAGCATATACCAAAAGTATTATTTTATACTATAATCGAGCGTTGTGTTTCTTTTATTGTTCCTGTTGTTTATTCTATGGGTTGGTACCTCTCTACAAAATTAAACATAATTTCATATAACATTTTATAAAACATAATTTCCACTAGTGAACTTAGAAAGAACGGGAATTAATTTATTTGACACACACAATTTCACAGAAAGGATACAGGTACGTTATATATTTCGGCCCTACCGTGTTAAGTTAACTTATTACGATTTTCTTAAAATATTTAGGATTCCGTAGTCAACAAGGAACCCTTATAGTTTCGCCAAATCCGTCTGTTTATCTGTCCGCGGCTAAGCTCGTACTAGAAAGCTACAATATGGCTTGTGTATACATATTAATCACTCCGACAAAGTGGTAAAATAAAAATCTAGTTTTTTTTTTAGTGTATCTAGGGAACCCTATACTACGCGTGAACCGGCACGCACTTGGTTAGTTTTTTAGCATAGTTTATGTTTTTACCTTTATCATTTTTGTAGATTTTGTGTTTTCCTCTTCAATGTTTGTGTCCTCACAAAATGCCCTGTCTGAAAACTAGCACAGCAACGTACGTAACACGTTCCATGCTGCATTAAGCTGAGAGAAACCTATTTTAACCCCAAGCAACACTTTTTTCTATAGGCTAAGTTGTGAACGTTTTATTGCATCCAAAAGCGTTTATTTTCCCACAATCAGCCCGCTGCAGTCTTCATAGTACATTATTTTTATGGTCTATGAACTAGTTTGAAGAAACCTTTCCGAAACAAGTCTTAAATTACTAAATGCCCTTTAAATGGCATTGCGCTTATAAGACCGTAAGCAAACTTTCACCGTCGTAATATTCGAAAGTTAAAACGTGCTCGGTTTTAAAGCTTCAGCGCGGTGCTTCACTCATTTTATAACTCAACAGATAAGAATGCTCTTTATTTAAAGTAAATTTGAAATTGAAAATATAGTGAAATAACCCGTCCAAGCAGATTTTTTTCCATTTTATCAATGCCTGCTAGAGACGCAGAAGGTTGCGGGTTCGATTGGTATCCTCAAAGATCGTGAGTATTTATCTGAGGATGTCCACCATGAGGAATACAGTCGTGCGCGTGTTTGTTTGCTTGTTTTTGTATCAGTTATTTAGTTCCCATAATACAAGCTCTGCTTAGTTTGGGGCTAGATGATGCTGTGTGAAAAATTACCGTTTTAATTATTATTATTATGTCGCTGTTTTTATTCTAGATTTACTGATTGCTAATTTTTCTGTATTACATTATTTTCACGTATATTACAACCATTTGATCAACATACGCAGATAAAGCAGCCAAACAAAAATATTGGTAAAATATTTTTTAGGTTCCATAGTTCCAGAGGTTATCCCCCACAAACAAACAAGTAAATACCCAACAAAGTCTCCACATAAGGATTACCATTTTCATGGCTATCAGGATCCACGAGCACCGTGGTACTACAACACCGAGACCCGGAACTAATATCTGCAAAAAAACATGCAAACATCCTACCGGAATCGAAGCTCTTGCGTCGCAGCCGATTACTTGCCATGCCATGTAGGTCACCGAAATAAACAAAGACACAAACAAATTTAACTTTCTTATCGTATAAGTGTAGATAGAGATCACTGCTGCTGCTCGTCGATTTTGTAGCAATTCAATGTTTTTTTTTTCGATTTGACTTAGTTTTTTTTTATTTAGTTTAAATTCTATAAGTACCTACATTTAAAGTTCAATGGTATCCTAGTATATGTACCATGCCAACAAAGTCAAGACCAAGGTGAAGACTAAAACCACGTGTGGATTTTCATGCCTTCTGGCGTAGAACGTATCTATTCTACCTTAAAATCACATTTGCAAAAGTTTCTTCTTCCCAACGCCTCTCCCTGTTTCGTTCTGTCCATTTCCTATCAGCTATCAGCATCCACCTCACGTCATCTCAGCAATAATGCATACCTACTCCGATCGGCACCCATGTTTGGTATTCTTACCGCTTGCTCAATATCGGCCGATATTGCGACCATTCGAAGAACAACGTTATTAGAGAATACATCTTGTTACTTTTAAATCTCCTGTTTAAGCTTTGTTTAGCTTGCATTGTATGTTATGTTTGGAAGTTATTTTTTAATTTCTAGACCTGTGTTGGCTTATGAACGGTACTTTTCGGCTTCCGATACGAAACTCGTGAGATCGAACCCGGACGTGAACCAATGATTTTTTCCACTCGGAAAGTTTCTGTTAAGATATAACGCCGTGATAATACTTCTCTGACTTTATAACCTTAGTACCGACTTCTGTAGAACTTCGCAGCTGTTTAGATCTCAAATCCCATTGCACTCATTAAGGTAGGCTTAGTCCACTGCTGGATAGAGCACTTCATTGGAGTGATTTATCTCATGTGAGGTGTACAAGAGAAAATAGACAGTTGAATCTACTGAATGTAGTCATAAAGAGTCAAAAATCAAGTGAGTAATTACTGTCTATCAAAAAATTATCAATAGCAAAGATGTTTGAGAGATAAATAAAATACAACTAAAAATATGAGATTGTTACGTTAGGGTACTGGATAAAATAATTAAGTCCAATTGTACAGTCAAGGAACACTGTAATAGCATAATTACAACAAAACAAATAGCACAATGAAAACAAAACACACACTGTATCAGTAGGTACAATACTAGGACAACTGTCACTTCTCTAATCAATGGGTATCGCTCCTTTATCACTTCGATTAATTCACATTCAAATCCAGGAACAGAACTATCGCTACGGGGCATTTGCCGCGCTTATATACTCCGTCGTAAACAAGGAGTTTCTTCCAGAACTTTCTCGTCAGGGAAGGTCCCCGTACGCTGCCTCGTGTTGCCTCGAATATTCGAGTCGCTACAGTATTTTACTAGCTTGGTTAGTACCTTCAGACGATTCTAGATGGTGATAAGAGATGGCGCTAGCGTATCGTAATTAGCTAGCCGCGCACGTCACAATATATTGACCATGGTAGCGAGGCAGCGAGTAGCCGGCTGAGACGCAACAAGAGGCACCTCTTGCGTTCGATTCTAGCTGAGGAACAAATGTTGGCAGATATTTGTTCTGGGTCTGGATACTGTGGTACTATAGTTCTCGTAGATCATCATACCAATAATACATGAAATCCTAGTATTGGTTAGTATATTGTCGGGTGTAATTACATATCTAACTAACACTAGGCAGTCGCGAAGAGTCATCGTAAATTCACCTTGTTTATCAGCTAATTATTTAATTGCTGATTTCAAAAGTTTTCTATAACGTAAATGAATATTTTGATGATGATTTCTAATGTAAGTATAATAATTTTTCCAGTTTGTTTTTTAGATATCCCTATTTTTATTATTGCCATACAGTTGCCCAGGAAGGGCAACTGTTGTCACTAAATGTTACCAATGTATTCCATCTTTGTACACACAATAAGACAATAAACGATTATTCGTTTCTATTCTATAATGTGATTTCAAAAACATTTGAGAAAATTTTAATATAAAAGATTTTGGCTTTTATTATATTAGATAAAATAATCAGCAAACTGGTGAGTGTAAAATACAACCTCACATTGAAACTAAAAGTATACGCTTGTCTAGAAAAATTTAAAGTCTGAGTAATATGAGTACCTTGTCAATGCATTTACAAGGTGGTATCTAGAAATTTTCACTCATAATATTTTCGAGCAGCAGAATGAAGTAAAGTTCCACGGCAAAGTAATATAAAGCAAGATGCTTCTTTTATCTCGCGGGCTCCCGTAATCTCGTTATTGTAGAACAACTTCATGGTTTTATCAACACAAATCTTTTCTTTTCTGATCTTATTGGGATTAAAGTAAGCTCGTTTATTTTCAAAGAAAACCTGGATTGTTTTCTCGAATGTGGTTTGGCTTGCAATTTGGAAATAATTAAGGTTTTTGTAATAGAGGCGGATTTAGTTTTATTTTAAAATTAAATTATGTAGCTGCTTTTACTACAAAGAGACTCAGATAGTTTATTTAAGGGACGAACTATTTTTTTTTTCGAACTGTTGGTTTAGAAACCTGTCATTAAGATAACACTGTTATAATGTACATGTGACGTAATTTACTGAAAAAAAACATTATCTTCTTATCTAATCGTAAGTCTTGGTCTAGGCTTAGTGCATACGGGCATTATTTTATATTTTTTTACCTATCTTATTATATATACTTTGTGTTCCAATAACATATGTTTTCTCTTATCCCACATTTCATTTTCTTCTAGCCTTTATTCCACGTGTGTTTTTGTTGAACACATTATGTTCCTACACTGTTTTCAAATATAAGCCAAAAGGCAATCTAGTTATCCAGTACACCAGGTATACCTGAAAAGTCCGTACCATCGTTCTAAAATTCATGAGATATTTAATTTCTTCGTGAACAATAACACAATTTGAAAGGTTTAAATGATCCTAGCTCCAAACATAAAAATAAACAATTTAATACGAAAGAGCCAAAATAAAACCAAAGTAGACTCACTCAGCGTATCAGAGTTGAATATCACTGCTCACTGAAACGGTAACAGTTTACGGTACATTAAAAAGTTTTTCAGTATTATTTACCGTAGCTGGCGTAGACGTCTACGGCTCTACGTGGCTACGAAAAACGAGTAATTTGTAATGCGCTACACGAACGCAATAACTCAAGTCGCAGTCGAGTGTAGGCAGCGAGGATATATTAAAAGAAGGCTAGAGTAATTAACATTGCAACTTGCCATGATGCCTCCTTATTCTGGCATCATTATGGAGCTTCCGACAAGAACTGTGAATGAACAGAGCAAAAAGCTAGGGACGAATACGAATGTATTGTGCATTGTTGCATCCATTGATATTCAGCCGAATAGTGAATTTTTGCATTCAAATCGTTCGTTTGTTTTTCAGGATAAAAACGAAAACATCCGATTGTATGTTACACAAAGCAACTTTTTATTATTGTTTATAGCACTCTACATTTATTTTTACGGTTCCGAAGCCAAATAGTGGAAACAGAACGCTTATAGTTTTGGTTATGTCAGTCTGTTTTTTGTCCGTCCGTGTGCTACACCCTAATAAATCGCTATGTTCCAGGCGTATTCAAATAAAAATTGGTATGCTGTCACATTTTTTTGACACGAGAAATAAAATCTTAAAATTAAATACAATAACAACCTTTTCACGCATAGGGAATGCAATAAATAAATGTAATTAACATGTAATTATTGTTTTCGATGCATTTTCCCGTGTGGGTATCATCGAAAAGTTCTTTGAAGTTACCTGAACTATCTTGATTATAAGCCGTCATTCATTTAACATAATTCTTAAAAGTAGCTTAAGTTTTATTCTCACACTTCCCCCGTCTACATACTTTTTCACCTTGAGTAACATTTGGTAAGAAATGTCAAAGAAAATTTTAATTCGTACGATTTACAATGTTAACTTTATTAGTTATGAGGCATCTTTGGGTAGGGTCCCACATAGCGTGTCTGGCGACATTTTAAACAGCTTCATTTTGTAAAGAAATACACGCCCATTTCCATTCGTTCCTACATGTTCTAACAAAAATAACATCTCTCGAATGAATCATCGGACTCCCTCGTTTCTGGATCAGGCGACATTATTTACTAGATACTAACAATGGAGTTCCTTATTTTGAGATGATTTTGCAACAGTTCCAAACCCTAAACAAACGGGCGCTTGAACTTGGGCTTCATTTAAGAAACAAGCTTAGTCAGCAATCACCGGTGAGGCCATCGATTACAAAGCAAACAAATACTATTTTTTTTGGGCGATCGTCAAACCGCGAGAGTGGAACTAACATTATACCAGTTTTATACATGCGCGTTCAAATTCGTCTC
Organism: Perizoma affinitatum; assembly: GCA_961405105.1. Lineage (NCBI taxonomy): Eukaryota > Metazoa > Arthropoda > Insecta > Lepidoptera > Geometridae > Perizoma > Perizoma affinitatum. Next base: position 8,442,170 of record OY560199.1, read on the forward strand.
GGTACAAATTTAAAAGTTCGTGTACAAATGTAGACGCGAATCACCGTTCATACGATTGCGGAGTGTTCAGTCTGATCGCGAGTCGCATGGCGAATGATGAACGAGCCGTTCACAAATGATTAGTGGTCAGCATTTGTCATTCACCTCGCCACTGGAATCGCATATGTAAACCCGGTATAATGCTGTTCTGAAACCTACATATAAGTTATATCCAGTAAATAAAAGTTAAACTGTTTAAAAATAAGCGCACGTGCCCCTAAAATGATGAGAGATAACATCGTGAGGAAATTGTTATGCCATGAACCAAAAATTAGAAACATGTGCCATCGATTTAAATGAAAAATAGTCTTGAGGGTGTTTTGTTTTGTAATAATCTGTTGCAATATTTGGTCAAAGTCCTTAAGCCTGGACTTACCACGACGTTAAATTGGTTTAGATAATATCACATAAGTCAGAAATTCGTTGTCGATTCGAAAGAAACAGAAAGTTTTGGAACACGAATGTAAAATATTTACACGCAGCACGATACTCGTGTTTTCATAATTTATTTTCAGCATATCTCTGCAATAATTTATGACGATAACTTACAACCAACAGACGTTTTAAATTAAAAACTTTTTATTTCAAATTAATTGTGAGCACCGTTTTGCATTTAAAACAGGGAAAATACTTGGTGCTTCAAATATTAATTAGAAGGATGATCTCATAAATGTTTTTTTCTAGGCCAGTATGTGGTTGGATAGATAATGACTATTGTGAACTAAATATTTTAAAGGATATAAAACTGCAGCAGCATTTACGTCTTATATAGATCTGGATCAGTTGATAAATTGATATAATTCTATCAATTGTTATTTGTATCTCAAATAGTAAAAACATGTATTATTTCAACCAATATTCTGAATAAAAAGAATGAAATGACAACAATTGGGATCAGTTGGGAAATCAACATTCTAGGACCATGAACCAGAAGACGCTATGTAGGACGGACCCCCAATAGCCAGTAGTGACAACAGATTTTTTAAAATAAAAAAATACTTTTTCGAATTTGAATAATATAAACATTTAAATAAAGTCAATGCTTTAATAGTTTTCAAGTTATTTCACTTATAAACAACTGTAGAAGTAAACAGTTTCTACCTACTTCTTACAATAAAATTCAATAGTTACCATTCCGAGGTACACGCGATAGTCTACGTGACGTTTCCGTCGTTCTACGTGGAAATAAAAATACATGCTCGCATGTACAGACTCGTTACTTGAACGTACCAATTGTTTGCGTATGTAGAATAACATGAGCGAATGCTTTGCGTGAAGTCAACATGAATTACAATGTAGCTTCCACTGAGCGATGTATATATTTGTTATAGAGTAAGTATAAGTTTTATGTTCATTTTTGCAATAGCGTTAGCAAGCTCCTTTTTTCTAAACACCGAGAGACAGAGACCCTAACATAGTTACAAAAGTATAATAACATAACACGTTCGTCTCATTTGTACAGAAACAAATCCGTTCCATCATCGCTTGCAACTCTAGCTGGACATTTCAATAAAACTGTCTGTCACTGACACAAAGAACACTTTTGCTTGTCCGCACAGTTCGCGTGCTACCAAGCAATAATAACAAAGGATAGGTTCATACTGATCGGAATCTCTTCCGCAAATAAGGTTTAGTACCCTTGTTGGTAAACAGTACGTTTACCAACAAGGGTACTCGCAAAGTTTTTCAAGCATTGAACATTTTAAATCGCGTTCTTAGCATGTAGCTCTTGGCATGTTGTGAATAAGTTGCATCAATAAAACAACCCCTAGATTATTTATTTCTGTATTTACAAGCGAGCGTTTGTCTGCTTCGGAATTCAGGTCTATATGAAAAGCTACTTTAGTATTTCAAATAGACTTTTGGTCATTAGTAAATATGAACTACTGATATTAAGATTAAGACTATTCATTGTAAAAACGGGATTTTTCACGTACCGCACTATCGGTGAAGGCAGCGACTAAGTTTCGACTCATTCCGAGAGTTTTTATCAGGGTGAGTGATCGCGACGCGACGCGTAGTGAGAGCGCGGAGGGAGAGCGCGGAGGGAGAGCGAAAACTTAGAGTGTGCCCTCACCGATAGTGTGGTACTTGAAAAATCCCGTTTTTACAATGAATAATCAAATTCACGATAGATTTTGGAATAAAAAGATTAAGACTACTGAGTTAAATCTGAGTCTGACCTTCTTTGGTTCAAGCGTATACTAATTGAAACCAATAATTTATTAATAATTATATTCATGGTATTTATAAACCATTTTCCACAGCATGAAATTCATCATTTCTAAAATAGATTCTATTTCTAAAGTTGCATGTAAAATTGTGAATATACTCTCGCAATATCTCTACCATCTAAACTTGCTTCAAGTTGTACTTTCTTGCGAACGTGCCGATGTCGCAGAGTATCATGTCTGCACAGAGAGCACATTAATAATTCAGGAGGTAGAGAGACAGAACCGTAAGATAATAACTCTAGCAAATAGAAGTGAATCTACCAAAATCAAATCTATCACTATTCCTGACGCTAGCTTAAATTTAGAGACGACAACTGACTGAGTTGAGTATTAATTAAAGAAATATTAAACTCTTATACAGTTAAATAGTATTTATCGCGAAGTTCCGAAGTTCCGTTACGAGTCCGAAATGTAAATATTCTGAGAGCAATATTGTCGATAATACTGATAAATGTTTGATATTTAAAATAAACTAATAAATAAATTGGAAAGCGACAGAAACTCTTCGTTGTTAGAGGTAATGACATAAAATCCAGCGCCAGTTTTATTTGTATCAATTCTATACGCTTTTTTTATTATTTATTTAAAGGTAGAACCTACCGCCATTAAGATTCGTTTTCACGTGACATTATAAACATGTAGTTCCTTTGAGAGCGATTTTGTTCAGAAAAATGTTTCTAGGTTTTGCAATTTCATTTTATAGTGAGCTTGTTTTGTTGTAAGTTTTTAAGTGTGACCATGCTACGCTTTTTACAATGTTTCTCTACATGTTTTACAATGTGCGTTTTTTTTTTAACATTCTTTAAATAAGGTGCTCGCGTTACCGTACAAAACTTATAATTATGTTAACTGATCGCAAAAATTGTAGGTACCCATCATAATACCTCTCCCGACATTTCAGATCCCTACATTCCAAAGGTCATTGTCGTTTAGGTGTTGGACTTAATTTTCTATCAAATACAGTTTTTCTTTGAGTTTCTTTTACATAGAATATAAATGACCAAGACGATTGTTATAAATTGTATATTACTTATTGAAACACTATTAGAGATGAACCCATACAAAAACAGTTCCAGTTTCAGAAGACTCCTATATGCGCCTTAAAAGACTATCACGTAACCTTTAGTTGAAAGAAAACTAAACCGTTCATAATAAATACTTAGTGGTATTTTTTACGGTAATAGTTCTAAGGAGTTGCGTTTTTCTTTGTAACAGTAACTTTATTCAATGGAAGTACATAATTGTGGAATAAAATTGACCCTTTTTTAGTTCTATTAATGGTTCCAGCTGACTTTTATTGTTCGATATTTTATTTCACCTGTTGGGAGGAGCTACCTGCAATAGGATCAAAGATCATCTTGGCGCTCTACAATATTTAGTAAGATAAAAACCTTCAAAGAAAACCGCCTCGAAGCACTTGACGTGAAACGCCAATCACGTCATAGGTTAGACGACCTCTGTAGCGCAGTGGGCGAAGGCCCGCCGCAGAAGGTTGCGGGTTCGATTCCCGCCGCGGGAGAAATATTTATCTGTGATGTATTATATGTATTTATTTACAAAAAAAAGTAGTATATAAGTCATGTAGTTCCCATAACACAAGCTCTGCTTACTTTGGGGCTAGATGATGCTGTGTAAAAACGTCCAGCATTATTTATTTAACAAGTAGCCTATATGTTAAGCTCTTTAGCTATAATTATTTAATTATGTACATGTTTTTACATGTTTTTATTATAAGCTGTATGACGCATTTACCTAATATCCGGCGGAGGGCATAGGTATACAATAACACAGGTTTTTACCTAGTTTTGATACCTATGTTGTCCCAATTAGGAACAGTATCAGTCCAAATGATTGGACAACTCGGTATGTAGTATGAAGTCATCAAAAAGGGTTTTTTGGAATAAATAGGACGTATGCATGTTTATAACCTAAATGGTGTAAAAAAATAAACGCACTGTGCGTATCAATTCATAGTTTCTCATTAGCCCTTTGATTGTATCCACCCCATTCCAACAGTCTGTGTTTATTTTGATCAAGATTCAGTATCGGATAGTCAGATCTTGTATACACGCACGAGTACTACTTTCGGTTTTACCTTACAATTCAAACTTGAAACTCTATTAAGGGGTTCTAAACAAATACCTCACGCATAGTTTTCAAACGCAAATTTAAAGGTAAAACTTGGCAGCAGTCACGTGACATTTCCACAGCTAATATCATTTCCATACAATTTAATCTTTCCGCAGGCGTTAACGTCAGCAGAAAGTGGTATTTGTCTAGACTCTAGACCCTCCTGTGTATTCTGTTTCTCTATTCATTTTTATGATTCTTACATAGTTTTCGACGAAATTTTTGCAAGGTATTGATAAATTAGTTGGTACTCCTCGACAAAATGCCACTTATTCAATAGATCTCAGAATGTTAGCATCACTTGGTTCACGCTCTTGCAACATACTGACACATAACTCTTTCAGAGTGCATAACAGCAGTAAACTTGGACGGTCTGTGGAAGTTTCCAGCGACATTTCACTCGGGCAGCCAACGAAATAACCTCTATAATGCATTTCCTAAACTTTGTATTCCCAATGCACTTGTGTGCATATGGAAGTATTAAGTATTTACAAATATATATATATGTATATAAGTAGTACATACCTAGGTCACCCCTCACTTTCTAGGTCCTATCTGAAAATCAGCAATAGCTGAAATAGAATCCTGTCAACTCATATTTACCACTGCTGCGGCAACGAGTCTATACTGCCCTAGTTAGGACTGGTTAGCACCCATTGTATTCTACTGTGTTTTTTTTTATATAGTCCTTCTTGTCATTTGGACTTGTCTGTATTCGTATATGTTGAATAAAAAACTACATCAGTTATATAGTTCTCATAACACAAGCTCTGCTTACTTTGTGTCTATATAATATGTGAAAATATCCAGAATTATTTATTTATTGGAATTTCTGATATCAATCTGAATGCCAGCCTATCCAAGGTTTATCTTTGTACATTACAATGTTAGCCATGACCCCACACTAGGATTCCCCGTGTGTTGGTACCAGGAACTACAGGAACGTGGTAGCACAACAAATATCTAGAGAACATTCAAACATTAGCCCCGCAATCGGTTTGGTACCCGCACCTCTTCCGTTGCAGATTGCTACCCGCCCGCCACGCCATCGAGGCCATCGTGATAAGGCAGTATATTGTAGTTTCAAAAGTCAAACTTCATAATTCAAAAGTGAATAGTTTTCTTTCAACCCGCGAATATGGGCTGTTGAACCCACCACAGAAAAACAATTTCGAGAGTAATAATATATTAATTAATTCTTGTGGCAAAGCAGACATACTAGTTTATACCCTGGTTTTTATTTTTTTATTGGCTTTTTGTGTGTATCACTGCGTCCGTATAGGCCTATTGTGATCGCCACTTACTTTTCTTTTCCCCGCAGGGGGCGTTCAAAGTTCACCGCTCAGCCCTGCAGCTGTTAGAAACTGCAGGATCTTTTTAGGTGTTATGAGTTTTAGTTCATCTGGGCTAAGCATGTGTATTCCCAGATGAAGGCTACGCTTATGTACCAGGTCCACACTCTCCAAACAGATGAAGGATCCCATACTAGGACTCCCTATGTTGTAGGTATCAGGAACAAAATGTATTATGGTACCACAAAACCCAGACAGGAACACATTTTTTTTTTGATTCCATTTTATCCTGTCCACCCAAAGGTTGTCTGGAAGAGATCGCTTTAAGCGATAAGACCGCCCATTGTACCTCTTATATTCTTTTTTTAAATTCCTGTGTTCTTGTATTTTACTTTGGTGTGCAATAAAGAGTTTATCTATCTATCTATCTAATTTCTCCAGGACATGCAATTATCTACCAGATGATCGGTTAGTCAAAATTAATACCTGAAAATTATAGACCAATATGAAATACAGCCTGTGTGTTGAAAATACGAGACGCAGACACGTACGCGGGCGACGTTGTCATGCGGGCATTAGCTATTTGTTCGGTGAAAAAGCTGCGCCTTGCTGAGTTGCGCACCGTGGAGGTACAGTGGGCTAGCATGCGTAAGCCTGAATGAATGGCATTCAAACTAAAGGCCCGCGCATACTGGAGCGGTGACAGTAACGGTAGCGATTAGTACATTGATGCGAACTTTGGTAACCACTTGACAACCTTTTCCCCTTGGTCGCCACTGTCACTGCCACCGGCGTTACCGAGCCGGTCTGAACAAGCCTTAATAGAGTGAAATATGATCGCTAGGTACAGAATAGCTAGTAGTTCTAACTATCGAATATCCGTACAATCCAGAGGACAATGGACAATCCAGCGTTTGTATGTCCCAAAATAACTTCCGAACCATTTATTCAATCTTGATAAAACTTAATAACTAGGTAGTTTATACTAATAGAATTATGAAGTTAAAATATTAGATTTAGAATATTATTACTGACTATACCTGCTGACGTTTTAATTCCATGATTAAAATATGAGCTTTATGTTCGTCTAGAACTGAGATTTCATGATGTAAGGGCCTTTTGGACCACATAGTTACCCTTCTACCGATTAAGCTCATATTTTAACTTCATAATTCTATTAGCATAAACTACGTAGTTACCAAGTTGTATCAAGATTTAATAAATGGTTCAATAATGGTTAAAGTTATTTTTGGAGATACAAACGCTGGATTGTCCAAGTACTCAGAAATCTTGCTTTAACAATTAATAATGCTAAGGCTCTAGGATAAAAGCAATAATTCATTTTCTAAGCTCGAGTCAACGAACGTGGTAAATGAATAAAATTAAAGTTTTCCATTTAAATTAACTTTTGTTGAGCAGTTGGACGAAGTTTTGAGTACCTAACAACTACTAGTCAAATATTTAGCAGAAACCGTCCGACTATGTTAACTCTTTTAAATTATATTCACGTATACTTTACTATTTATTTAAATAATAAGTAACTGAAATTAAGTTTAATTCTTCGTCTGCGTTCTTTCCTTTTTTAAATAAAAGAATGCTTGGTAAAACAAAAATACGGTGCAACGGTCAACTCACAAATATAAATCCGTGTAATGTATATCTTTTCAGGAAACTGGTGAACTATATGAATGTAAACGACCCATAGAGTGTTTTTAGTCAGCAAAAATAAATTTTTACTCGTTTTACGAACATTTTATGAAAAATTTTCCTGTTATTTTAACACATTACTTACTTACCTTTTATTTATACCAATTTGTAAAGTCTTAACACAATTTAGAAAGTATTCCCCCAAATGGCCAATTTATATTTCCATTCCACGTCATCGTTTCCGCAATAGCTCCAATCTAAATTCTGATTAATCTCATTAACTGATCACGCATGGAATTTAGTATTAGGCTGTTAATCCACCAGAGCAAAGCTGTGAGAAAATAAACAAAAATGTGAATTTCGTCCAACTCTAGAACTTTAATAAAAGTTCTTGGTTTAGGTAGTAAGTAGGTATACAAAGTAAGAGAAAAATATTTCAATGGGGGTTTTTGTATGCATAGGTACCAAGTCACACCGTGAAGTCATCCAAATAAGTAGAAAGCGCAATTTACTTGGCCATTATAGGTATAGTCCATTCCCAGTAGGTAATACTGAAAACAGGTTAATTAACCTCAGAGCAATTATTTTTGCTAGACTGCTCATAGAGCACATGTCCTACCGCGACCCTTTTATGTTTTCATAGAGATCAAACGAACATCAATCGTTGGGGTTTGCGAACCCTTTTGTTAATGTAAGATAGCTATTTTCTACGGAAAATAATACAACTTTTGCGTCTTTAAACGTTTATCTGTGCCAAAGTAATGAGTGAAAAGAAAAAACCTATATTTACTTTTTGAGCTGATTTTTTAGTGTGGCCTGTCACTAGCAAGAACTGCTGTTTATTTTACACAGCATCATCTAGCCCCAAATTAAGCAGAACAATGCACTCCACATGCAAAAAATATAAAAGTCTCTGAATTTTTTATGTGTATGAATTATGAATTTATATATGGAATTTTTCGTAATGCGTTTTGGTTCATAATGATAGTGTTAGTCTAGTAGGCGGTACGCCGACTTCAGATAGGTTTTTTCACACGAAGTTTATTTGCGCATTAACACATGCTCAAAACGGTGAAGGAAAACATCGTGAAAAAACCGGCATGCACTAGAACCAATTCGAAGCCATGTTAAATCCACGGACTACCCCTTACTTGGTTTCCTCAAAGATCTACGCACTGAGTATGTATCTGCGGATGTCCTTGTTAGAGAATACAGTCGTGAGCGTGTTTGTTTATTTTTATGGTTGTTTTCGATACAACACGAAGAAAACAAATTCAAAGTCTCAATTTGTTATAAACTCAACAGATTTTTTTAACAAATATTCCAAAAAAAGTTCCAAACAAGCCGGACGATAGGCATGTTATAGTATCCGCAATATGACGGAACTGTCATTAGCAAGCTAACGGCATGTCGACGATGTTATTTGGGACAACACTCCGGCTAATGGCCGGCGAGGTACGCTGCGCCGGTCATCTCTCAACATCAGTAGTATATAATTAGTATTTGACTAAAGGCTCTGCATAACTTTAGCTTGTGACCCGAATCAAGTGTTGGAACTTTGAATGGTTTCTAAAGTTTGACATATTAAATTTGCTTTGATGCTAAATTTACCAATTGGTTTTTAATTACCAACTGGTAATTAAAAAGCACATAAAGAATGTCCGTCTTTACTAAACTAAGGCAAAAGCATATATAAACGGAAATATTATTTCGTCTTTTCTGTCGTTCCGATATATATTGCAATGTTAAATTACTGGGTACTATTAATAACTAACATCGGACACAAAATACATATAATATCGATTGAACTTCATTTCAAGAAGTTCGTTTGATATGGACAAAAATAAGCTTCTTTGCATTCCTTTACATAGTTATCTCCATCCCAAAGGTGTCTGAAAGAAATCGCTTTCAGGAAAAAGACCGCCTATTTTGCATTTATTTTTGTTTTTTTTTTGTCATGTTTTTGTATGTTGCGCTGTAAAATGGTGTTATGTACAATAAAGAGTTTATCTTTGTAAGCTATGTAGAGACTGTTATTTTTTATCCAGTAATCGTTTTGAACGAATCTATGTTTAAAGCTCGGCTAGACTCGGCTGAACATAGCAAAATACAAAAAAAAACATATAAGCCTATCTACGTAAAACCTACGAATTTTGGCTTCGGCTTCCGTCTAAAAACTAAAATTCATAAGTAATTTTTCCATAATAAACATCCAACCGACACAGTCCTGACCCTCTATAAGACTCACTGTGTCGTGGGTATCAGGAACTACGAGTACCGGTGTACTAACACGAGTAACACCCAGACCCAGAAACATACAAATTACTGTACCGCAGCGGGAATCGAACCCGCTTGCGTCGCAGCCGGCTGCTCGCCCGCCACGCCACCGAGTTCGCAAAGCATCAATATAATTGTATTACAATTTACAATGAGACGATTTGATGATGATGTTTTCGTTGATAGGACATTATACATTTGTACGTGAAAGCGCAATAAACTTGTCATAAACGTAGATTAAGTTACTGAAATAAACATTTGTATTTGTATTATTTGTATAAACAGTGTTAAACCGGTGTTTGCAAATTTTACCTAAGTAAAATACTATGGGTAGGTAAAATATATTTAATTTATTTAACATGAGGTGCCAACAATCATGTTAACAAATATGCTTCTGATCCCAGCTACGTGCTGGATCCACTAAAATAAAATAAAAAATATTATGGTGTTAATGGCGATCCAAATTTTCATACAGATTGATTCAGCCGTTTCCGCGTAAATAAGTAGCAAACGTTTGTGTTTGCCACTTATTACGTATAAAATGTGAATTAATGTAAGATAATGGAATGTTTAATAATGAAAAAAAAATCTTAATACATATGAGTACAATATTTAATTTTGTCTAAAAGTTAAGATACGCCTGCTAAAAATCTTTAAAGATCCACTAAACAATAAATTTTGGTCGCACATAAGTAAATTTAGAATACGTAGATAGTCATATCTAGGCATTCTAAGAAAATGCCCGCGCAAAATGGCGCGATGGCGATACCGATCAGAAACTGACGCGAGCTTTTCCATTGATTACCATCGTCGCCATGCCTATGTGGCGCAGTGGGCAGCCCCTCTGAGTTACAAAAGGTTGCGGGTTCAATTCCCACCACGGGACAAATGTTTGTACGATCTGCAAATATTTGTCTCGTGTGTTTTCTATGTATAATAAGTAGTAAGTAAGTATATCGGTCATGTAGTTCATATAACACAAGCTTACTTTAGGGCTAGATGATGCTTGTAATAAATAATGCTGGATAATATGTCCAGCATTATTTATTTATTGTATAGATTGTTTTAAATAAGTTTGATAGAATTTTAATTAAATTCTCATTTGGAGAATTTATATGAGGATATTGTACAGGATATTGTACATTATATGAGTCATTAAAATGTCAAGGATTACTTCACCTTATGTCCGTACATTAGTTTTACGTCCCCGCGGTTAATATCAATAAAGTTGTTCACCAATTCCGTGAGTCCCCATCGTAACTTCTTGACTTATGAGTCGAGCTCGCATTAAAGGACCCCATATTGCCCCATAAATCCTGTACCTATTTACCAATTATGATTAGGTATAAGGCATTATGATTTTCCCGGTTTATGTTGCTATAAATGTTAGTTCGTATATTCGTAAGATGGCTGTAACATGGCATCCTGTTTTACATTCGTAGACGGAATACTAGTACTTCAACAGTTATACTTTTGGAGCACGAAGTATATTGCAACAATTATATTACTTACAGAGACAAAGCTCATAAATCTAAATTCATAACATAGTGCGTTATTAACTTGAACTCTGTTACTGCGTAGTAATATTACTACAGGTAAATTTTCTAAAATATTATTATGTAGATTAATTGTTTATACTATGTTTTTAAATTTGTTGTGCATATTTTTTATTTATTTATATATAATTGAATAGCCATATATATAAGCCATTTTCATGCAAAATCATGTGGCATGCTGACACTTGGAATGATTATTAAATAATACATAAAGCTTGTTAGTTATTGACCTCCAATAAGTTAAGACAGCATAATTACGAGGATAGCAGACATAAAAAATGGTGAACTGAAAAGTATAATCTCAGCACCTCTTTCTATAACTTTTTTACAACAATATAAGGCAACTAAAATGAGAGTATGGTTAGATTAGAATACAAAGCATAATTCTCAGACAACTTCTACACTGCGTCTGCCATTCGAGAACCTTTACTCCGTGTATGTTGTTGGTTCTGCAAGCTTTCCATTCCACTTGCAAATTCTAAGAGTTTTCTAGGTGAATTGGACACATTAACATTAACCGAGCATAGGCAGCTCTTAACAGCCTATTTCCAAATTATGCTTGTTTTTCGCTTAATTATAATATCTTGAATTTCGGCAAGCTTTTGACTAATCTAGCAAAAGTCAAGGGCCCGACAGGTACTGTAGGCAATCCTTTCCTTGTCGAGTACTGACCGGCATAAAACACACATTGGATAAAAAATGAAACAGACTATCACAAAATTATATATTGTTAAGGTTTGGAAGAGGCGAGTGGTAAAAACAAGGTGTAAGGGTGTTTTATCCGTGCAGCTTGTTCTTGCATAAATTCCACTAATTTATTTCCGATCGTTCATTAGCGTTTCGTTTTTAAAAGTTACGACTGTGTCAATTAGGTTCTTACCTACAGTCGCATAAAAATATGATTATGGCAATTTGGCTGAGTACCATTTTGTATCAAATTATACCCTAAAGTGGAAACTACTTTCGGGAATGGAGTGAAAAGTTGGCGTGAAAATTGTAAATTATTTAACAATGAGCTTACGGCCCAGAATCCAACAATTACTGGTAAGATTGCTAGGCTGCGATTGCGTGGGCGTTCTGCCAACACAACGTAGACGGACGCCCATTTTAATAATTATGACTTATTCACTTTATTATTCGGTGTGCATGAGACTGGGTGTTGTTCTCTTTCGAATAAATGAAAAGATGAAAATGTACAAACGAAACAGATTGAAGACTGATATACTTTAATCTTAGCGAAACACGTATATGACAATAAATTAACTTAAGATGTGTTTTGGCAGGATGTCCACTAAATGTTTTTATCTATAATTTTATTTTATTCGTTTATGTCTATCAGATACAGCTAGGTATTAATAAATATAAAATAGACTAATATAAAATAGAATAATGGTTAAAGTAGACAAATATGAGTTAATTATCATTTAAGGGCATTATAACGACGGGAACACTCTCTCTAGCTCGCGTGCTCGGTTGGTCGCGGACGGTGTCCATGAGGAAGGACCTCTAAACGGTCCACGAAACCACGAAAAACGTCAGCAGGAGGATAATAAAATACGCATACCACGTATTCGCAATAATATCCTAAAATCAGAAACAAGTTTTTTATAAAATTACAATCGAACTTCAAGATATAAAAATATAGAATTATTATTTTAAAAATTTAAATTAATGTTACCTACTGATATGTTGTATAAACTTATAATATTTCGAATAAACAGTCTGATTCTGAACAGACTGCGGGTGTACAATTTACAAAGTATAAATACGTGTTTGTTTTCCGCATAAATTAAAATGAACTTTAGATTCCTATAACGTGGTTTATGCCATACCTAGTCTATATTACTTCATTTAGTACTTTAAAGATAAAGGTCTAATTGCAATTAATTAACTTGAAAAGCTTGGTATTTTCAAAGGTCTTTGATATTACCTTAAAGTACTCAGAAAAAGAAAATGTGATTATGAAAGTAACCTTCTTACTCGCAAAGGTGCCTACTGAGGTCGTTATTTTTTAATTCGCGAGCTTCCTTCGTAGAATATTTTATTTCGTCTGCAAAATATGCTAAAATAAGATTTCAAATAACAAGAGGTAAAGATCACGGAGCCACTAAAAACTAAAATTAGACGAGAAGATTTCAATGACAGTCCTCATACAGATTAACCTGTTGGTGAAAAACAGGTTTGTTACGCGCCAGACGTCAAACTAATATTTAATGTTTGACAGAGTCGGCTCGTTGAGTGCTCGTACGTAGCAATAGATCTTGCTGTAGAGTAAAACCGTGCCACGTTTTAGCTATTTTATTTTCCTTTATTTTTGTTACTTCGAGCCATATAGGCTCGCCTAATATAAAATGGTTACCATCGCCTATTGAATTCCTATATCGCTTAAAGCCTCTTATTAGAATTCCGATCTTTGCAGATTTATTCTTGTTGGGTACCTAATACTGTCTACTATAGTACTACGCTTCAAGTGACTTGCAGAAACTATGTTGGTACGGGACCATGGTGCGTTGCCATGTTTCCACAGCCAAGTCTGAGAATTTTCTCCAGTTTTATTTTGAGCGACAAGTTATGTATGAAATGAGGAAAAGTCCAGAGGTCGAGACCCTACTGCGACGACACATTTTGATTACACCCATATTTCATGCGTCCATTTTTGGCACACAAACTTGGGACAGCGTTTCCATTTTAGTAAATTGTAACGTTTCACTTTTTACTGCCACATCTGGCTTGTAAACATGAAATTTATTTCTGCGTTGGACTTGTTTCTTGCTTATGTGCCATGTGTCACTTATTTTTTTTTGTTCCAATAAGCGCTTCGTCGCTTGCAACCTGTCACGTTGAATGCGCACTTGCAAAACGCGGGCATGTACCAAATGTAACGTTTGGTCGTGCCTCTGACTACCCCCTACTTGGTATCCTCAAAGATCTACTCACTGAGTATGTATCTGAGGATTTCCACCATGGGGAAGACAGTCGTGAGCGTGTTTGTTTTGTTTTTGTTTTTGTCACTTATTTTTTTTAAGACACTCATTTAATTTTAAAAAAGCTTTACAGCGCTAATTTCAGATCAGAACGTAAACTCAGTGAACAAATAGTTCCAACAGGTCTTAAGATAGGGTTATCTTAAGACTAAACCTTTATTTATGCAACTATTTACAAGTAGGTTCATACAAACAATACAGATGAAACAGCTATATATCTAAACACCGTTGCAAACGATCTATAGATCAACCTCTATATTTAAAAAATCGTGGTTTGGTATCATTTTAGGATATAATAACGACTATAACGTACTTAACTATTCTCCTGCTGACGTTTCGTTGACCATTGAGGTACTTTCTCATGAGCAACGTCTGCGGCCAGGCTCCGACGGTCGTGAGACGGAAAAGTCAGCAGGAGAATAGTAAAGTACGTGGTATAGTCGTAATAATATTCTTAAAACCGTCACTTTATCTAAGTAGTGAACATATCTAGGCTATCTATGAAAATGTTAAATATTTCATAGCACAAATGAAAATAAAGCTGAATCTAGAAAATACACGATTGCTTAATTGCTTTGCGTCAACAGCAGAAATTGGATCATTAATTTGGTGCAGTGGTAGGTAATACCGACCAACTTTAGTAGGAAAATAACAGGTATTAATTCGTGGGTACAAAAATGGACCAATTACTTGATATATAAGTACATAGGTTTATCAAGTTTTTTGACGGTTTCGAATTGCTAGTAAACACTAACATAACTGTCAAGATCCCAGTTAAAATTGACAGATTATACACATGATCTATGAAACTATTTCATGACATTTGAGTGGAAAAATCCTGATTTCTAAATGAACAGTTAAGTTTTCAATATGAACAGTTGTGAATGATTAAAATTAATAAATAATAATGAATTATATACCAACACACACATACCTAAATAGTCCTGACCCCACACTAGGATTCCCTGTATCGTGGGTATCAGAAACTGAGTACCATGGTCCCACAACACCCAAACCCAGTCAAAATATCTGCAGAAAATCGATAGTAGGAATCGATCCCGCAGCTTTTGCGTCTCAGCCGGCTACTCACCCGCTACTCCACCGAAGTTGTGAAATTAAAATTAAAGTGGATTGTATTCGCCTACCTGCCTACCAACGCGGTTGAGGATGGTGCTCGTGATAAAGAGATTCTAAAGTAACTACGAAACGTCAGCAATTCATTAGTTCAAATTGAAAAATGATCTCACCACAATAACATAGTTCAATTTAATATGAGTTTTGTTAATGTGTTTTTGAACAGCATCTGTTAACATTTGAGAAAAGCAAAAGGCTTTTTAAAAGCAATATAATGAGAATATAGAACATTTTCAAGTTTTTGACCCCATCATATTCAGCTCAGACTGTAGCATCTACGTAATTTTGCTTCTCGCTTGCAGCCAGCATGTCTGGCGAACTAAACTATAACTTCTTAACTAGATACCATAACTTATACCTATTGTAGTTGGATTAAAACGCATAGTTAGTTTAGGTACTATGCGCCTGTCAGGTAATATGACAAGCTAATCCTCCCTCCATGTTGAAACACAATGGACTTAATATGGTCTAAAGCTGTATTGTTATGATTTGGTAGCTCATATCATTAGGTAAAGAGCATTCCGGCGATACCTTCTAAATGATTTCATCACACTGAATCATTATTTTGGGTACATCCAGCTTTTTAAGTGAGAACCAACTGCATAAATCTTGTATCATATTAATTTGATATTTATAATAATATTATTATTAATTTATTTCAGGCAACATAGAAAAGTAGACTTACAAATAGGATCCATATGAGAAATACTTTAAAACTAAACTCTAGTTTAGACCGTGTTCCCAACTTCGAGATCAGAATTCGAACAAAGGAACAAAGACTTTGAGAATCGTGTAATGGATCTAAAATTCAGCTAGGCCGACCGCCTGGCTCGACAAGATGACGACAGGTAAAGACTTTACCTATCGTCATTTTGCCGCTACTTCAGTAAAGTCTTGGAGTTTAAAGCTAACGGAATGGCGTCTAAGAATCGACAACTGAAACGTCGGCCGTCCAGCAGCGAGATGGGCAGACGACATCACAAGATGACGAAAGGTAAAGTCTTACTTCGCCTGTCGTGGAGTATGAAGCTAGGGGAATGGCATCCATGAACCGACTACATGTAGGTCGTCCAGCGGCGAGATGGCTAGACGACATCGCAAGCATCGCAGGACGACTTCTGTGGAGCAGTGGCTGAAAGCCCGCCTGAGACGCAGAAAGTTGCGGGTTCGATTCCCGCCACGAGACAAATGTTTGTATTATCTGTGTCAGGTCTGGATGTTTTATATGTATGTATTTAGAAAAAGTATATAAGTAGTATATCAGTCATTTAGTTCTGCACAAGCTCTGCTTAGTTTGGGGCTAACCTGATTGAGGCTGCTCAACGAGCGCAGGACGGTGACGAGTGGAGACAAAAGAAGCGGGTGAATTCAGGATCTACACGCTGATGATGAAGATACGGTAGGTGAAAAAAAGGTAGGTAGGTATACTTGGCTCATTAGAAGACATATTGAACCACGATGTAAGGAGCACGTATATGCGTTTGCCATAAGAGGTTGTTTTTATGTATGCATGTATATATGTTTTATAAAAAAAAATACCATAACCTTACACCCTAAATACGCTAACAAAATAGCAATGGTAAACATTTCAACAAGCCTAAGAAAGTTTAGAATTTTTTTACATAAATTATTAAAATTTTCATGTTTTAGTGGTGGAAATATGAATACCGTTGTCCTATTTCCATACTACTTTGCTAATGTAATTAGGATCCTGATATAACACAGGGTGACCTTTCACACACTTTTCAGTAAAACAACAATGCTTATTTAAAAGGTCAAAAGAGAAACAATCCTGGCCTCTAGGTACACTGCTTGGGGTCGTTTCCTGTGAAAACGGGACACTAAACGTGGACGTCTGGTCCCTTTATCTCGCGATCCTCTTGTTTTAATGAAAAACTGGGTCACCACAATTATGCTAAAAGTACACTTAAAACGTTTTAATTTGTATTGCAAATAGATAAAGTCGAAAGCAACATTTATGATATTTCAATAGAATAAAAGGAATGAACGCCCAATAGCCGCATACAGAGTCAAAACCCCGCACTAGCAGAAGATGCAAACATTTGTCCTGGAGCGGCAATCGAACCTGGACCTCTTGCTCTTAGCCGGCTATTCGTTCCTACGCGCCACCGAAATTATCAAACAGAATGTCGATCTTTCTGGAAATTGGATTTTTTTATCAAAATAATAAGATTTATTTAATCTTACGGCTCACCTGATGGTAAGCGGTTACCGTAGCCTATGGACGCTTATAATACCAGAGGTATCACCCACACGTTGCCACCCTTAGATATCAAGATGCAAGATCTCATGTACCTGTAATTTCATCGGCAACCATACCCTTTAACTGGAACACAGCAATGAGAGTATTACTGTTTGGCGGAAGAAATAGGCGTAATGGTAACACTACCCCGGACGAGGCATTTCTCAGAAGCTCTTACTAGATTTTTCGGTCATTTTAAAGAATTATGACATAAATAAAATTTGTAGTTAAAAATAAACATAAACAATTGCTTTTATCACGCACTTAAATTATGAAAAATAATCCCATTACGACACGTCCTCGCTCCATCATCAGACCCTCGTTACCAAGCCCAATCTATCGGACTCGTCAAAACGAATCATATGAGTCCAAACTCGAGGGGTATACTCGTAGCCACTGAAGAGTTTTACCATACACCTCCTGGCTCCATCATCAGATCAGCTCTAATATAACAAATTATAGTATTTTCCATAGTACATTTACATACAGGGTTTCATTTCGATAAGACGGTAAGAAGTAGGTTAAAATTGACTTCCAAGATTTGATTACATTGTTTGTTAGTTTATCATAAGTGAAGGTAATCTAAGTTTTAATTGAATAATAATCAGGACCTATTTTCAGGTTTCATTTAAAAGCCAGTGAGAGTAATTTAATTTGTATCTCACGCGAAGATTACTGACTACACAAAATTTTAACATTTAATTTTAATTGAATGCAAATACAGTGAGTAGCATTTCATCAGCAAATAACAGAGTTCGCGTTTATGGACTCGTTCAATAATGAATGAGTTAATTAACAAAACACCAATGGTATTGGTTTATTTCATGAACCGATTATTTTTTTGACTATACTGAGTTATTGTATAATGGCACGATTTGAAGGCTCTGGCACACAACAGCTACATTTGCGTTGAAACATCAGATAAAACCGTCCAAACAACACAAAAGAAAATATATATTTGTGTAACATCAGGTGTTAATAAGTTTAACGGTGATGAAACTAGATGCCGCCACTAGTCGATTAGAACGCGCTATCTATGTGTTTCGCCCAGTCCCGTAGAGGCTATCCGAAGAAATTGAGTCGAATCATCAGCTCTACTATCAACGATAAATCAGTGCGGATAAGAACCATACCGGACCAGCTGACTATCGAATCTACAAGGTGTTCGAACGATCTTGTAAAGTTAGCGGTGCGGGCCCCTAAACCTAACCAACCAACGGGGGTAGTTCGTGTCTACTTCGATCTCAAACTTCAATATATTTTATCGCGTCATACATTCTAACACTCACTCCTGTTTCCCGGAGGGGTATGCAGAAACCACACATTTCCACTAACACATCTCGACATAGTGAAATCCCGTGTGAAACAAAAGTTAAGAGACAGATATACACAAGCGCTTTTATTACTGCCGGGCTCTCGCCTGTCACATAGATATGTGATTTTCCTATGAGATATGTCTTAAGTATCTTTGAACTAATAATTTCTCAGCGCGTAGCTAAATCAGCAATGTTTCAGCTCAAAAAGTCCGAGCTTTTATATTACGCCAGCAACATTATTTATGGAGTAACCATATTGTGACGACACAAATGTTAGGACAGACGTCATTAAAACAGGTCACAAGTTTAAAGGAAACTAATCTCATACCGCAAATCCATTTAGAAATTTACGTTATGTATTTACGGGTAAATCATCAACGAACTTAAAGTTAAATAATTGTATTTACCATAATGATGAGTTCGAGTTCGGTGATACTATAGATACGTACCTGAAACAAAAACAATTTATTTATAATATACATTTTCAATAATAACATCCAGCAAAGTTGGAGTACATACAAGAATGTTGAATTAAAATATTACATAGTTTTTGGAAAAGATGGCGGGGGGCTGTCGTCAAGCTACACGAATAGAAATAGAAATGGAATTACAAAGGATGAAACCTTTTAATTTAACAAATCCGTTGGTATGTATTCTAGCTAGTCCACTAAACAATAAAACTGTTTCTAGTAGTAATAAAACTAGTAGTAGTCTTGCGGGTGCTTAGGTAATAAACAGATGAATAGTCACGATACATTTTGCGTCGATACATAGAAATATATAATAAAATATTTCCTTCTTCCCACGGTGATCAAAATACTTGGTCATACCACTTACCTACCTTAATGGTATAAAAGCATATCATTCATATAACGCACTCTCTTTCTATTTTAACTCTATTATGGGGGTCGTCAAAGCTATGAATAAAGTTTTCCGAGTCGATTTATCGTTCTCATATAAAAATATAATATGAGTGTACTCAAGACATTTTATCTTTTACGGTATATTATATATATTATACTATTTTGGTATTATTTTTCGCTACGCATTGGAAGTTATTTCATAAGACATAATATGTCTAAAAAAATGAAGTTTAAGTAGCATAATATGCTACTATATTTTTTTTATAAAGAATCTTAGAAACCGAAAATCTTAGATTTAAAAAGATAATTCTATCAATATTATAAAATAGTCTTCATGGCGGTCGAACCTATTTGGATGAAATTTGGAACAGATATAGTTTATGAGACCTTTTCCCTGCAGGGGGTATCGTCCCACCCACTGCAGGAAAAAGTTATCTAAAAAGAGTTCGTGACCTAAAATAACACTTTTATCCATCCACAGTTACCCAGCGGTAAAATCCGTGAATAGTGTATCATCTTTTACAAAACTTCCCGAGACGGTCTAGGGATCCCGAAGTTTTGGAAATCAGTCTACCCTATTTTCGTGATCAGTACCGAGGGCTATGTACTGATCGCTTAAATTTCATACTTCTAGGCCATAAGCTTAAACATTTAAAGGACCTTATGTTTACTAGATTGGAACCTCAATTTGTGTTTTAGAAACCAAAAGAAATCGACTTAAAAAAATATGTTCCACCTAAGTATTCTTTACGAGCGAGAAATATATTTTATGTTATCTTTTGGGTTATTAGGACACGCCTAAGTGCAACAAACGGACGAACAGATAAACACGTGGTCATGACGAAATCATAAGCGTTCCGTTCCCGCCATTTGGTACCTTTTGAACGAAATTTCCGTAGAATACATTTTGCAACAGAGTATCAACAAACAGAAACAGCAGTAAAATTTTATCGCATTAATAACAATTCCATTCGTTGTACAGATAAGAACATAATTATTATCTACAACGCGATCTCGGTCACACAATAACGTTCATCTGTTAGGTCAAAAGCAATTAAGGCCGTCTCAAAAGTTTGTTTTAAAACGATGGACGACAGACGGAGCAGTTTTGATTTGACTCTAAAATTTATTTTAAGATCCTCTTGAAATCTTTGGCTGGACTTGAGACAGATAAATATTTCAATTGTCCTATTATGTTGATAAGTATATAAAATATGTACGAATAAAAAAAAGCCATTCAAACATGTCAATTTCTTAAAAGCCTGGTCAAACTGACGCGGTGGCGGGACTGTGGCGGTGGCTATCAGTACATTCTCGCAAACTTTGACCTTCACCTTGAATTGATTAGTCCATGGTTTGTGGGGAATAATTACTATAATAATTATGATAGTCAATGATGCTTACTTACTGACACATAATCGTATGTGTCAGAAAGTATTACCTTGTGCAGGTGCGTGTGGTAACACACCGCGCGCATATCTCTAATGAGATAGTTTTAGAATGTATACCTGCCTTTATCTATAAAGAGGTTATCTTTTTTGTCTATATAACTGTTTTACCTCATGGGTCTGAGATAAACAATGTTTAAAAAAAAAACTGGTAACATAACATAGGGCAAAAAGTTTTTACAAAATCCTTAGTCTTGAAATTTTATGTTACATAATATATATAACAAGTAAGGTGGCGCGGCGGGTGAGTGCGTATTCTGTAGATATTTGTTTCGGGTCTGGGTGTTGTGGTTCCTTGGTACTCGTAGTTCCTGATATTCATAATACAGGGAATATATAATACTAGTGTTTGTTCAGGACTATTGATGTGACTGTTTGGCATTTATTTATTTTATTCTCTAAAAACTATTAACTAATTTACCAATACGAGTACATTCAAATAATTTTTAACAAAAATGCTAAGTACCATCAAGAAAGAAATTGTAACAATATTTTTATTGAAATATAAAATAATACTATTTATTTTCAAACATGTTTCCAACAAGAAAAAAGTTTTAAAATATTTGAATACCTAACAACTTCTAAAAGATGAAAATAATAAAGGTTTATTCCCGTTGTCCCCAGATCTTAGGGTGACAACGGGAAGTTTTTAAACGTTACATTTGCTTGATACTATAGATGAAACAGCGCTTGTAGAAACTACATTAATCTTGCAACTTTAAATAAAGCTCTGCGAACTATTCTTTAAACGCATTTACCCAAATCATTCATGTATAAAAGGCGGGGAAGAACCGATCTAAATCACAAAGGCGAAGTTTGTCATTCCCAAAGTTGGGCTGCATTCACGATAAAAGATAATTGCCGGTACCGTTTCTACCGACTGATCCTTGTATCCAATTATAGTACAAACTGATCAGGATATAAATAAATCGAAAAACAATTGAGCGAGCGAAGTGTGATCTTCGATTGAAGTTGCAAATTGGACCTCGGTAGATTATTAGACGAAAAACGTTGCCATTGCGGGACAAATATTTGCATGGTCTGTAGATATTTGTTGCGGGTCTGGGTTTTGTATTACAGTGCTCGTAGTTTCTAATTTTCACGACACATCAAATCCTGGTTAAATGTAACAGTCAGTTGGATGTTTTATTATTGAATTCCCACGACACAAAAAATCCTGGTCAAATGTATGGTGGTTATTAGCTTTCGGATGGTGATAAGATCACAGTGAATTCAAAATGTGTTGGTTGTTTAGAATCCCTCTGTCAAAGACGTCTTGAATAGTCCAGTGCTTCATAAAAATTGGTGAACAGAAAGGGTGTAATTTTTATCGGGGATATTAAATCGCTGGTTGTCAATTGAACAAGACTCAAAGCTAAGACTCAATTTTAAACAAGCCCGGTATCCTTAAAAATCCCAGTACTAAGATGGTGAATTCCAGCTTAATATCTATTTGCGCCTTTACCGACGATCTGTTGACCTGGAAACAACACCTCCATACGAACCAAAGTTTTTCAATAAGACTTTTTGAACACGACTTGATGAGAAAGTTCTAATCGATCTTGTAATCGTCCTACAAATGCATCTATGCATGTCTTAGCGACATATTTCTATGCGAAATATCAATAAGACTATATGACGCCTCATTTAGTATGTCTGTTATTCGTTCCATTATTTTTGTGTCTGTTGTCCTTGACGTTGCATAGCCTCCGAAACGTCAAAATAACAACACGATTAATCCGTTTAAAGTGTCAATAAATAATTAGTATTGAGTTGTAATGGGAAGAGGCTCCGGCTTTTCTGCCTGCCGGTTCTGTTTTTAATATTCTCCATTAGTTTTGTTTATAGCTACCTATAGCTATATCTACGTCAATACACATCATGTATCTGCTTTGCGCAAACTCACCAAAACTTTTAGCAAGCTCTTTGGGGCTTAGAAAGTCGTGACATCTCCGCCAAACTTGTTAATAAAACAGAAAACATCTATATACAATATCTTCTTTTTTTCTTTAATAAACATTTATTCATACAACTATGTACAAGTAGGTATATCCAAAAAATACAGATGAAACAGCTAGCTATCTTTAGACCGTTGCAAACGATCTATAGATAGCTAGACTGATCCAAATCACTACCAAGCGGAAGCGTTCCCAAAATACTGGCCGCATTGCCACGCTGAATGATAATGCTTATACGTTGACCCAGATAAGAGCCAGCTCTCTTGTCACGTGTCTTCTTACATACATTTATTAATAGAAGCAACTTCTCACTTATACATATATCTACATCATAAAATTTACCCACACATTCAGAGCTTCACAATCACAGATCTTAAAGACCAAGTTCTATATAGTTTAATGAAAGGTAGCGTTTACTTAATCCCGTTTTGCAATTAGTTAGCAATCTAAGTTACAGAAAATATGAAATACAATTTTAGTATATAACTCTAGGTTAAGTGAACTGACCACTACATATTAAAAAATAACTAATGTACGTGCCACATTTTTGCAAATAAATTTGATCTGATTCGAATATGTTTTTTGTTATAATACGTAGTTGGTAATCGGGTATAAATATTTATAAAATATTTATGTGGGGTACTGACACACTGGGATTCCCTGTATCGTGGATATCAGATACTACAAGAAAATATATCTGCAGAGCATGCAAACAAATGCTCCGCAGTGAGAAACGAAACCGCACTTTTTGCGTCTCAGCCGTTTTGTTTCCCCTTGGGATCTGCAACACCAATGGCGTTGCTAAACGTTAAATAACACCATAATACTTGTATACCGGGCTTTCAATGTTCATAGAAATACAGCTTTTGAGAATTGCTAGGTGGCAGAAATAAATGACGGTAGGCGGTTCATTTTTTCCAGACGATAAGTATCACTGTTCAGTTACTTACAAAATAAATGTTACATTACACGTAGTGACTAATCTATTTTACACACGACTGTCTGTTAGATACGATGGGTCTTTCTAGATTAACGGTCGCCTATGTTAGTTCAAAGTCAAATTCAATAGATTTGTATATATTGAAACCAGAAGGATAATTTAAATGAGTGAATTGATGCCGATTTCTCACGACCAAGCCTAGAAATATTAAGCAACAAACATTTTTTTTTTAGGTTTCTTTATTTAGCTTTAGTGTGGTACCAGTCAAAACAGGATTCTTTCGCTACATCTAGCTAGAAGCTAATGATTTATTGTGTGACCTATTTTATATATATATTTTGGTACGTGAGTTATGAAAAATATCAGCCGATGTTATCAAAACATATCATCACAAGTCTCGACTTTTTTTGGCGTAATTATAATCCATTTGGGAACAAGGTCACCTAAATATTATATTTTCTGTGTAACGATCCCACTTTGGCCTTAATAAATAACCACATATTGTACACGTATATAATTTTGCTACTTTATGATAGAATGTTTAACTTTCTTTGCTTACACATGTTTTTTCTCATCTCGTCTTTCTCGTGTTTTCATCGTTACATTTTTCACTACTGACATACTCTAAGATACTCTAAGATTTAGCATCTAACTTGAATATTATTTTAGAGCTTTGTTTCCAAATCTGTAGTTGAGATGACCAAAGGATACTTATAAATCTACTTTGCTGACAGTGATACCACTCAAGCACAAAGTAGAATAAACCGTTGTTGTTTTATAATTTGAATTTAAATTTCCATACATTTTTTTTTTACTTTTTAATCTGCCTTTTATTCCAATAATTTTAAAAGATAATTATACCAATCTACCTAAATTAATAATGAAGCTGAAGAGTATGTTTTCTTGTTTTTGTTTTTTTTTCGCTAATCTCTGGAAATACGAGTCGGATTTGAAATCCCGCTACGACCCTTAGGAGCCTAGCAGACGAAGTAATAGCACGGGTGGGAGATGCGACAGGCCGGTGGGCGATAGGTCGGTCGAGGACCGTTTGCGGCCATGGCACACCTAGTTTAATAAATAGGTCGTTTTGGGATCACACACCGTATATTGAGAGCCGTGTTAGTATGTCGTTTTCAAATGATCAACGTTCATATCAACATTTTGATGAGTGACCGTTAGTCGCATTTACATCGTAGCTGTGGACACGGTAATTTGTCAGTCCCAGCAGTAACAGCCGCTTGACCATGACGAAAGATTACATTTCTTTCTACTATGGAACTACTCTTAAGAGTAGTATCTACTATAGATACTACTCTTAAGAGCTCATGATTTTATTTTTAAAAACTTTTAGGGCAGAATTTTTTGAAGGAGTAGATCGCCCGTAAAAGAAGTACTGCCAAATAAAAATGTTCGGTTCCAAAAAACTATTGTAACAGCAGCGATAAAATGTATCAGAAAGTTTTCTCGCCGCCAAACCATGAACTTTCGACAGTTTGAATGAATTAACCCGGCCATTGGACAACTCAGTTCACTAGAACTAATGTCATTGTGTGAGGCAGTAAACAAGGACTCACCCTTTGCAATGGAAATGGACCGTCTCTGTAACTCACAAAACCGATTATCGCTGGGGAACAAACCGGAAGACGCAGCGTAGTTTTAAGGTTGACATTGCAAAGGTTCCAGAAAGTTTATATATGAAGGTACCTCAAGGTACCTATATAAACTATGTATATATCCTACCAAAGGTAGGTATTCTTTAGGGGCAACATTTCAGCAAGTATACTTGCAAGTATATTTTCAATTAAAAAATTAAAAGTCGAATATCTCGAAAAGGGTTAAGTTTAGGGTAGGGTGTTTCATAGTGAAATAAGTCAGAAATGATGGGTACTCCACGCCCTTAACGGATCTAGCACGATTTTTCCTGTAACCCTGTATATATGAAGGTATCTCAAGGTACCTATAGTAACTATACATATGGTAGGATATACACTATATATATCTTACCATCGATAGGTATTCTTTGGGGTCGTAATTTTAGCAGTGGACTTTGATGACGATACCAAATATTAAAACAAGCAATATGGAGATCTATTTCTGCATTTGTATTTTATATTATTTTTATTTCATCTGTATTTTTTGTATATACCTACTTGTATAAACATAGTTGTATGAATAAATATGATGAAATTTCTGCATAATTTAAACTGTCTTTAATGAACAGCAGATTCAGTCAACCACTCTCTAGTATTGCCAGGTAGCGACCTAAATAAACCCAGAGATTATTGCCATCTACATAAAACAAATTATACGTATAGCGATTATTTAAACAGTTGGCTGGTTATTCTCCTATTTAGCTCAGCTGGATTTATCTTCGAAGCTTTCGTGGAGCGTGGACTGTATAGAATATCGCTACCGTGGATTTCATTCTTGTCTAGAACTAAGTTATTGAGTGATCTCACAGAACTCGGATTTTTAGAATTATAGGTTAAAAACTGTATAAATATTATTTAAGCACCAAACTACAAAACTTTATAACAAAAAAATATCCTAATATAATATTTTGCGTTGTGTATTTTTATTAGATGTGAATTTATTGTGACATGAAATAACAGTTAAGAATTATTATGTTATTATGAATTACTAACAGTTACGTCTAAGTCGCTACTAACATTAAATCCGAAATAAATTATTATTATTATTATTTTGAACTTAATAGTTACGCGAAAAGTTACTAATTATTATATTTTCAGATTTATACTAAATTTAATTTTAATACGCTTTAAACAGACAGATGTTGTTTCTGTTTTCAGCATTTGGCTTCAGTATCATAAAAATGTATAAACCGTTCAACATTAAAACGAAGGGAAGTTCTACTTTGAGAATGGAATTGTGTTGGAATTTTGATAAAAAAAACCAACTTTGTAGAATGTGAATGATGCAAACTACGCGTTGAGTGCTATATTAGTCAAAATTGTAGCAATTAAATCGGCTTAAATAAGTACATGCAAAACGGGATACCGATATTTCGGCACTGTTGCATGTACCATGATCATGAAAGGGCGAATCAATCTCCTCTCAATCTCACTCTTATAAAGCGAGCAATGTCGCTATCATCGAACCTGTTTCACTGTCACATTCGAGCACATCCCGGCCATAACACACATCACTAACGTAAAATAAATATAGTGAATATATCGTTTTAAGGAAATATTCTGTATATATAATATAACCTCATGGTTTCAAAAGTATTGTTATGTACAATAAAAGTACTTTACGTGATTTTGGAAGTGGTGACTGCTATATAGCGACCGTAGTAACGCTAATGCAAGACCACCATATTTTTTTAAAATAGAAAGCACATTATTTGAAGCACATTATTAGCATTATTTGAAGGTGGCCTACAAAGTATTTCCATATTTTCTTCAGTCTCCCTCTGCTTCTTTATACACCCACATCCATATTCGACATGCATTCGTCATGTCATATATAGCATACGTTTGTTATTTAGTTATTCACAAGTGAAGCTTAAAAAAAGCAGGTTAAAAAGAAAAAAAAAAGAAAAAAAGTTCACCGCTATATCATGTCCTTCATAATTATGACGGTCGCCGCTTTTAAGCAAACCAAGGCATAAACCTTTAGACGGAGATTGATTGCCAAACTAAACGCGAAAAAGGAAACGCGAAACCTATCAGGTTGTATTCAACAAGGTTTTATACTTATGTTATAGAGCTCCGAGATGAAATAAATTGAGAAGAGTAAATGTAGTCTGTGTTTTGCTGAACGAATTGAAGGGCACGGCATAAAACTGGGTGATTTTAACCGACGTAATAAAAGGACGTTCAATTGGGGTGTTTTCTTTATGTATGCTTGGTTCTGCTTAAATGTTATTTGTTTAGTAGAATTCAGTTTTTGACATGAAAAATTACGTAAGTTATTAGTATTTTTCGGGGATTCCCATTAAATTATGAATATGACATTATTAGACCGAGGAGGATTTTTGTTGTTTACTGTATTTATTCACAGGAAATAATCTTACCTAAACACTTTTTTTTTCAAACCCGCTAATAAATTTGTTTTTGTGGTTTATATCGCAAGATGGTTTTATAAACTAGAACTGGATCTGCCCTCGGCATCACCTTGTTCCGAATTGTATTTAAATAAGTTCAGCTATATCTGTGATTATTAGCAACACACATCCAAACTTTAGCATTTTTTATATAAATAGCTAAGACAGGATGCCAGTCCTTATCCGACTGCGTTGGTGTACACTATTTTATGGAAATTGCCGTCTTCACTTTCAGTTTTCAAATTAATTTACCTAACACTTTGACACCACAGGTTCAAAATCTGAATCCCTTGGTTTTGCTTACCCACTTTGAGTTTGCAACATAACATCTAGTAACACAACTTGGTAGTTCTTATATTTGAAACAAACAGAGTAGACTTGATAATTTTGTATATTCCCCAAAATGGATTTCGGGGCAGAATATTTTTTATTCTTAAACTGTGATAAAAGTAATTTATTAAATAGAAACCGTTTACCTTTAATGTTTACCTTATTTAATAAAGTACCTACCTTACCTTTTTTAAATGGACTACACTTAGGGACATAATTTTAGATAGAATGATAATTAAATATAGCGGGTAGTCGATGGATGGAGGTAGCCAAACCACAGAACACACGAACGACCGTTCGCTGTGGCACTCTTTGGGGGAGGAGAAGATATCTACAGTATGTTGAGTATGATAAAGTAGTGTATGTATTTTCGTGGGTAGACTGTGACTTTTCACTTTGTGTTAAGGTACACTACAAGAACCTTAGCTAAGTAAATTGATTCGAAAAAAAATTGCAAATTACGAAAATATTTTTTTTATGAGTAGGCTCTGTGCTACTCAAAACCTAGGAGAGACAGAATACGAAATGTCTAAGAAACTTGTTGCATAGATTCAACTTGTAATATAAACCTACACTATTTTACATTTAAAACGAATGTGGTTCAAGTGATATTAACAACACCAGTCGATGGACAGTTGCTAAGAAAGAAAGAAAAGAAAATTGTTTTTTTTGTTCCCCTTTGACAAAAGTTGTAAATAATATAAGCCACACAAAACAGATATCTTATACAAAACGAAACAGAAAAACTAGGTGCCCCTTTTGTATTGTGTGGGGTCAAGAAATAGGTCTCCGTCTCAGCATTATTCTACACCAAAACCTAGGTAGTTAGCGGCATGGACAGTTTCTAGACAAAAACCTCCTCCACCGAGTTCAAAATGATAACCTATTGACATCTTGTACGTCTTTCATTTTATTCTACTACAAACAGTTATCAACTGTAAATCCTAGTAATATTACATATGAGAAATTTAGGATGTTTGTAACGGCTAAGCCAATTTTAATTAAATTTAGAACAGGTATAGTTCGTGACGTAGAATAACATGAACTAGAAGTCGTGTGCAAACGCTGCTGAGTATTTAATAAATAACTACTTTATTGAAGTTAAAAATGTGACATTGACATATTTAACATTGAGTAGTATTTTCCCTTTAATTAGTGGTTATAGGCATCGCTGACAAGGATCTTTTTCATGCAAACAAAACCTAATCTAATCTTACCCTAGCAGCGTTTTACTATTTTATAGACAACGAAGTTGAACGGTATGGAGTCCATCCCCCGAAAAAGTGTTATAGAGAATAGTAGTCTTTTCATAAAACTAGTATAAACTAGTTCGCTATGAGCTGGCATTTCACGAACCCATAATTTAAAAATTCTCGTACGGCTAGTATGAGCTAGTAAACTCCTTAATTATATGATTATAACCTACAATAATGTTTTTTTCCGTAATATTTAATAAACGGTTCGGCAGCTATAGTCGGACAAACAAACACAAAATTATATATATATATAATACTGGACATTTTTCACACAGCACCATCTAGTCCCAAACTAAGCAGAGCTTGTATTATGGGAACTACAAGACTAATATACTACTTATATATATTTGTTTTTTTTTTGTAAATACGTACATATTATACTTACATAGAAAACACCCAGATACAAGACAAATATTTTCAGATACAAACATTTGTCCCGCGGCGGGAATCAAACCCCCAACCTTATGCGTCTCAGGCGGAATTATAGAAACATTACAAACGCCGGATTGTCCAAGTAGACACATTGATCTTCGTTCACTCCGCTCAGTCGAGTAACAAATCTATTATATTGAAAGCACCGCACACCCACTGCATTTGCAAGCTGGATAAGGTAAATTGTAATTTATAGATAGATAGAGCGTCTGGATGTTTTCTATGTATAATATGTATATCTTTACAAAAATAAATATATTAAGTAGAATATCAGTCATGTAATACAAGCTCTGCTTAGTTTGGGGCTAGATGATGATGTGTGAAAAATGTCCAGCATTATTATTATTATTAGAAACATATTCAAAAACTATCTGTGAATCCTATCGCTATTATTTTTATCAAAAACATAGCATTTCCATTTTGGCTGTCCTAACTGCCTGTTTCCTATTAAAATATTTCCAACAGAACTTGTAAAACTAATTGGTATGGAATGCAAATGGGTGGGTCTACAGTCCGAACATAAACTGTTCTCAATGTAAATGAGAGCGGCTGCTGCGAATTTATCTCCTTCATTGTTAAAAACTACCGCTTTTTGTCTTCGCCTTAATTAAGCGAAAACTAATTCATGCACTGGGGTCTCGCTTTGTTTATCTGAGGCTTCACAACGGACTTCTAGTTTATACAAAATGTCAGTGTAAATAAAAGTGTTAATAGTACAAAAGGATTGTTAATGTTTTGTAGTCTTGGTTTTGGGATATTCTGTGAATGAATAGGTATAAATTTCATATAACTGAATCAATCAGAAGAGTAGTCAGAAGGAATTACAAACATTGAAGTTGACAAAATGCCTAAGGAATCATGTTTCCAATATATTAATCTCACCCATGCTCGATCCCTGCGCTCTACTGAAACTTTTCAACTTCTTACACCTCTACACACCGCCTCCTACTATGATAACTCTTTTACAGAGACGGCTGTCCGTTTATGGAATGAACTACCTGTTACCATCAGACATGCTAAATCACAAGCTATTTTAAATCTTTGGTCAAGGAACACTATATACTTGGCCTCGAGTCGTTAACTGTTGCCTGTTTCTCGTGCATATATGTCTTGGGTCATACAATAATTTTGGTAGCCTATGTATTATGAATGATGTATATAGTATGAAACTATGTAGGTATATTGTGTATTATATATGTTTATTGCGTATATTATAATATATTCATAGTTTAGTGTAAGTAGACCAATTAAACCCCTTGTAAACTTTCTTACCGTCCGTTCCATCCAAAGGTTGTCTGGTAGAGCTATGTAGCGATAATACTAAATAAGTTATATATAAAAGTGGCTATGAAAAAAGTACATAGCCTCATAAATTTTAAAAGAACAAAAAATAAGAAAAGTTGGTACCGTATTACCGTTACAGTTAATTAAAATAGCAAGTTTAATTATTAAGATCACTAAGTTTATTTAATAACCCTAATGGATGGGTTAATGGCATGCATTACTAGCGATAAATTATTCAAACTCCATCGTTATTATTGAATAACTAAGAAACTACAACCCCATTAATTATAAACAAGGTCTAGTCTAGTCAGAAATGCTATCTTTTCCAAACTTTCTCTCTGGGGGTGCAGCGGGGAGTTAGGCTATGGAAATCCCTCCACGTTGAACTAGTTTCGTTATCAAATTCTAATTTCATCGTGCATCCATCTGCAAGAAACCAGCTCAGCTCAATCACCTCAATAAGTAGGTGCCTTTAGATTATACCACCTTAACTCCAAAGGCAATATTTTAAAGAATATAATACTTGACTGAGCAAGACTTTCGCAAGAGTAAAAGATATCGCGTCTGAGGGCCCTCACCTTTAGTTTTGAAGCAAAACTTACTTAGTCTTGAAAGTTTAAAGTGTGTAAAGCACGAACCATTCACTTGAATTTTAAAGCTGATTTTAACTGTTTCTGACAGGAACGCGCAGTCGACAACATATAACAGATTGTCACATAACAGAGACAAAAGGACAAAAGGGAAGTTGCGCTTTCGTCTCTGATATCGTGTGATTTGGGTTTCAAAACATTTGAACTCCGCTACGCCCTGTGGCGTCTGGTGACGCGTGTGCAAATTTACATAACAGCACAATATGAATGTATGTGTGTGGACTCCCTTTTCCGCATTCAAACACTTAATTGGTTCATTATGCGTGGTAGTTTCTGGCTAGTGAGTTTCAGCCCAACTCCGCCCAGAAGCACATAAGTTTCCTGGGGTCTTCGCAGGCTTCGCGGTTTTACTTTGAGTTGCCAAGCATCTGTGCACAGTGAGTTGCTACGCCCACGCATTCCAGGATTACGTGGACAGCTGATTCCTCTTCGGTTAGACCCTCTGCAGAGTGTGCTGTCTGTGGCTCCGATGTTGTAGTAGTGTTTGTTCAGGGGGCAGTGACCGGTTTGGGTCCCCACGATGATCCGGAGATCTAATATTTTAAGACTTCTCAGGCGACGCGTCAGTCGTGGTGAGATGGCAGGTAGGGCTGCTCCTGACTGTCTGCAGTCCGTGGCCTGTCCCCAGCGTCCATTGTGTTGGTTTATAGTGCGGAGTCGCATCCACACGCGCAGCTGGTAGAATGGCAGAGCGAGGAGTAGGGCGAGACCTTATGTAAGTGTTCCTGATCCTCTTCTGGTCAATTAATCTGCAGCATCATTGCCAAGTGATCCACTATGTCCCTTTATACCAGCACAATATTATTCAGTTGAAGTATTTTTCATTAAAATCAAGCAAATATTCAAAACGACATAATCTCCGAAACTGCAATATAGAGGCGAGAAACTTAAATAGTGACAATTTCCATTTATATGACCCGTCATAAGCCATGTCCTGAGGTTTTGTCTCGAGAGTTGCGGAACAACTGTTTTCGTAACTTGTAAACATGCAGTTTACAAGTTGCTATACCGAGTAAGGACTGAGACAAGGAGTTTATGGTGCAACATGTTTTATACATACTGCTTGGCGTGCCTTAAGATATCACAATCATGACGTTTCATGATACGTAAGAACGCGAGATTTGATTGTAGCTTCAATATTGAAATTATGAATAGAGTAACTTTTCGAAAATAATCAAACTTAGTTTTCATTTTTTATACAACTAAATTGGCCAACGCATACGACCCACCTGTAAGTAAAACGCGGTTACCGTAACCTATGGACGTTTTATGCTTTTATCGTACTTTTAACAAAGTGAATTATTTTATAAATAGGAATCAAATTGAAACGAAAATAAGTTGTACCACTTCTGCAAATCTTTGAGCCCTTTCTATTACAAGCTCTAAGCACGAGTTAATAGGGATGAATAGATGTAAAACAAAAATGGATAAATTAATTAAAATACTTATATTGTACATTATGAAAATAAATATGTAAGTTAATAAAACTACAAAAAATATATGTAGTATTATCGTTTATAAACGATCTCTTCCACACAACCTTTGGATGGAAGATTCAATGAGATTGTAAGGGATATCAAGGGTATGTATGTACTAAAAAGTATTTATATTCATTCATTCAATCGTGAGAAAAAGAGTGCGTGTGTGAATTAAAGTTAACTACTTAAATTGAGTCATGACGGGCTTTAAGACTGATTTGTGTAGATATTCTTCCACAAAGTCAGTAAGTAGGTATACGTTTCCATTTTAGTCACAAAAACACCTTTCTAAATGAAAATCCTTCTAAGTTACAGCTGGTACGAAAACAAGCTTCCGTTCCACCAGCATATGCAGGTATGTTGTAGCTCTCGCGTAATTTTACGTATATTTAGAGGAAATATATTATTACATAACCTATATATTATTTTAAGTACACTATACAATTAGCTTTTATTTCTTTATCATTAATGATATGTTTTCTTGCTATATAAACTAATTATTCTCTTCTTATTCATAATAATAATACTGGACATTTTTCACACAGCATCATCTAGCCCCAAAGTAAGCAGAGCTTGTATTATGGGAAATACATGACTAATTTACTACTTATATATTTTTTTTGTAAATGCATATATATTATACATGAAAACACTCAGATCATACAAACATTTATCCTGCGGCGGGAATTGAATCCGCAACCTTCTGCGTCTCAGGCGGACCTTCGCCCAATTAATCTTTCTTTAATCTTTCTGACGGTAACGTGCTTCCTACAGAAATTACGCAAAGTTATGGCTTTTACATGATATTTATGGATTCAACCTATAATTCATCGTTATCAAAAATGTTTACGTCTGTGGAGTTAAACGAACTTTCAATATGGATCCCGGTAGCACCACGGATGACCTAATTCCCAATTCCCCTAGGAGTGTCACGGTAAAGAAAACCTATTTTATTACCACTGGTTGTTCCAAGTGGTTCTGTCATGGGTGATACATAGAATGATCGCAGTGCATTTTTTTGTTAAAAAAAATATATCAAAATCTACATTATCGGTCAGCGCTATTTATTTTTATATTTATTTTACTAAAGCCTTTACCTTCATTACAACCCACCTTGTTTACCCAGTTACACACGTTACATAAATTAATGATGCTTTCCTCATCACATTTTTCTAAGCCAAAACAAAACAGTATAAAATACGAGTTGCAATTTACATAGAAACACGGCGAACGAACTCTATGACGTAAGATGCTCAGCCTTTTAGTCAGATTACTGAACTGGAGGTGGGGAGTAGAAAATACCCTTTCTGGAACCGTTTTAACTTGACGAGAAGTGCAAAATTAAGCAAAAAAAATTATTATAATTTAAAATAAATCCGATCGGTTCCTTATAACACAATCAATAAATAAAATTTAAAAAAATGCTGGACATTTTTCACACAGATTTTAGCCCCAAACTAAGCAGATCTTGTATTATGGGAACTAAATGACTGATATACTTTTTTTGTAAATACGTTCATATTATAGATAGAAAACACCCAGATACGAGACAAATATTTGCAGATTATACAAACATTTGTCCCACGGCGGGAATCGCAACCTTCTGCGTCCCAGTCTGACAATCGTCCACTGCGCCACACAGATCGTCAATAGCTAAACGTCGGAAACAAGACAATGATAATAAATAAGTATAATCAAATTTTAAAAATATATATATATCGGATTGATTGTTAGAAGCGAAAAAGTCTTAATAATGGTAATTATTTAGCCAGACTTAACAAGAAAACTTGTTAGGGTTAACCCTAGCTTAAGCTCGCATGTACAAGTACATGTCCTATTTGTATGTTTAACTTTAAATAGTAAATATTAGGTAAACTACTGTCAAAGTAAGTCGTTCCTTATAGGCATTTGTTAATTAAATTAGGAGGCTCATTTATCAGCACGAACTTTTCTAAAAATAAAAACATGAAATCGACGGACAGGCGAAAGTTCTTAAGCCGCCTCCATCCACGGATTTGCAGTGACCGTTAAATCATTATTCATTAATCGTGTAAATTCTTTATAAGAGTAATAATAACAGCAAGAGACAGAATATAATTAACATTAAAGAAACTTTTCTATTTGTATATTTTTTATGTTTAGCAAAAACTATCAATCCGGTTGACAAGAAACTTTTGCAATCACATCATTTATTGTTCGCTGGATTGTGTTGTGTTGGATGGACTGGGATATAGAATCGTGTATTTAAATTTAAATTATTCGAATAAATTTCGATTATAATGAAATAGCTCAAGAGATACTTACATATTTAAGTAGATGTTGCATATTTTGGAAAAAGTCTTTATTACCAACTTATACTTTTTTTTTTACCTTGTCACTTGGTATATTCGAACCATTAGCTTCGTTAAAATGACTCGTAGGTTTATAGACAATCCAACTTTAAAACGGTTCTTCTGTAAAGCGTTCTAACTTTTAACTAGAAGAGTTTTAGTTGATAACTAAGCTTCAAGTTGTGCCTTCGAGTATTAGAAATCCTTAGAGAATAAAAGTGCCTGATTTGCGATTCAATTTTAGCACCTTTAGTCAATTGAATTTCTTTTAAAAATACATAACTTTTTGACTCTTCGGAAA
The DNA here is from genome assembly GCA_961405105.1 of Perizoma affinitatum. Classification (NCBI taxonomy): domain Eukaryota; kingdom Metazoa; phylum Arthropoda; class Insecta; order Lepidoptera; family Geometridae; genus Perizoma; species Perizoma affinitatum. Next base: position 8,478,378 of record OY560199.1, read on the forward strand.
ACATGCAGGGGCATTTATATTTATAAGCTTGGAGCATTTTTTATTATAAGCCGTAGATGGTAAAAAAACTTGATTTGCAAAATTATTTTACACCTTCAGTGAATATCTATAAATATCTATAAAATATATTACTTATTTTACTTTTCGGAAAACATGGGCTTTATTTTGAAGCCTGACATATTTTTTTATTAAAAGTAGTAGCTAAAAGTGCTTGATTTTCAAATTAATTTTGCACCCTCAATCGCAATATTGAATTGCGTTTAAAAATACATAAGCTTTTTACGGAAATCATGAATGGGCATTTATTTATTAGCCTAGCTATTTTTTTTTTATTTAAGTAGCTACCTGATCATAGTTTGCATATGTAGGTACATAAATAACGAGCATATTTTCAGGTCAATCTTCGAAAATACTTCATTGTAATAGCTTGTCTGAAACCCAGTTTATCTCGAACAAGGTCAGAGGCCTACTTAGTATTCTTTGGAAAGAAGTAGACGTCAAATTCTAAAAGAAAGGACTTAGCGAGCTTTGCCAAGTTTTTTTATCGGCTATTTTGCAGTCTCTATTTTATGAAGAGTAAAATGTTGTAACTTGAAAAGAAACATTTAATAGAATAGAAAATATAGCGGTAAAGGTCATTTTAAATTTATAAATAAGTACACCTAATTACCACATTTTTAGCTTTAAACGATAAAAAGCTGTATTTTTAATTTAAGAAACAAAATTATCAAAAGTGGTACGAAATAGGTTTGGAAAAAAATCAGTAGGGTATGATGTAGGGATTGTTCTGTGGGTATGCTTATTTGGTTATTTGTTTAGTGCAAATCATGTAAAAACAAACAAAAATTTCCGACTCAGTAAGTCCAATTAGTATTTTTATTTTGATCTGTGGTAAGTGTCATATACTTCTTCAAAGTTACACAGATGGCGCTATCGAAGAAATTTTGATCTTTATTTTCATTGTCACACATTCCAGAGATACGCCTCTGTCAAAACGCCTCATTGGAAATTGGAAAACACTGAAAAAAAAACTGACTGCACGAAAAACATAGGTATCGTTTTTTTGGACTGAGGCGTCATAGGTACTTGCTGCTTAAAGCATGTAGTAAGCTACAGTAATGTAGCTAAATCTATTACTCTACTGTATGAATTCTACAACTCAATCATCAAACGTCAAAAAAATTACTCTACAAAGGTACCAACTGTCGAATAGTGTACACACAGCCTTACTTTAGTAGGAAACAGAGTAAGTTTGCTCGTTAAATCTGAATTATAATATGTAAGAATCACCCGACTGTTTCTGGAATGGTCGCGTATGAACGACTTCCTGCCAACTTTAAACAAAAGCGTTGTTTACTCAAAACTTGGAAGCTATTTTAAAGATTAGAAGCAGTTTCGTTATAGTGCTTGAATGACCTAGTTGATTCTTATGTTTCTACAACTAGCACTTTGTTCCAGCAAATTATCATCTCCAGGCTTTTTTTTCAATCTTGAAAATAAAGATTGCAGAACTGACAACCGCTGAGGAAGAAAGGTTCTCACCAACGGTCGACGCAGTATAAAATTACGGACCCCATCCGTAAGAGGAAAGTCCATCGGCTTTTGTTTTAATAAACGTTGTCCCCTATTTCCTACGTTAAAGTTATGGTATTTTATGTCTCTACGTTTGTTTTTTATAACGTACTTTTGCTATCCTTAAAAATTACTTAATCACACCGCTCTAAAAAATATCCGGAATAAAAATTTGAGAACATTATAAAAAAGCAACATAGCAGACATTGAGTTATTTGATGTGATGGTAAAAAAAAAATGTTTTGGGGAAGCAAACAGGGGGGCTTTTAAAAAAAAAACTTTTTAAAAAAAGTTATTGGTCAATGTCGAATTGGGTGGATGGAGGTAGCCTAGCATCGTTTGTCATAGTAGTCTTTGGGGGAGACCCAATGTCTAGCAGTGGACGTAAGTTGATGACGATGATGACTTTTAAAAAAAAATCTATGACAGAATTCTTAATTAAGCAAAGTTGCGCTCAACCGAATGAAAAGACTAACCTACTATTTATTCTACGAGTAACAATGAACGTGCAGCAAATTGAAAAGAAATTGTTCAGTATTGGAAAACCTTAATTGTAGTCCACTGGTAAAGTCTTCTGGCAGGCTATTTATCTCGTATCCTGGTACCTATTGTTTTATCAGTCGACCTAGAATCGGAGACAAATGCTCCTTACTTCTATCTTGCCTTTAGAAATACGAGTCTCTAAAATGCTAAGTGGCATCTTTATCAAAATAGAACGCGCGTGTGCAAAATCGTAAAATAAAATATTGTTTAAGATTTTTTTGAAGCTTATATTTCATTGAAAATAATTTGAAATTCAAGCTTTAGGCTTTCAAAATAAGCTCTAAGGCCGTTTCTCATCATTTGTTTTTCTATAGTTTCTAACTGAATCTCATTATCTAGTGGTAACAAACTACCAAATGTAATTGTACCAAATGTAATGTTTGGACGTGCCTCTGACTACCCCCTACTTGGTATCCTCAAAGATCTAGTCACTGATTATGTATCTGAGGATGTCCACCATGGGGAAGACAGTCGTGAGCATGTTTGTTTTGTTTAACAAATTGTGCACGCTTAGTATCGTAGTATTGCAGTTACTGGTACTCGCTGTTAATAATATAAAAATGTTTCTACCAGCTCTAACTTATTTAAATTCAACAATATATTTAATAGCATTGAGTGAAAAAGATACAAAAAAAAATTTTACAACTCAATAACCTTCATTTCATAACAACATAACTACGCTGAATATAGTAAAAAAACATATAATTGAATAAGTATATGTTATTAATTATTCAGCGTAGTTACACCACAAGCCTTCTAAGCGGTCCGAGTTTGTCCATCAATTTGTTTTACAATCATTCCGACATCGCTTTTCATCGGGAAACAATTAGGTCGACTCTCTTCTCAATTCCATTTCTACAATATAACAGCTACATTTTATTCCAGCTGGTTTAATGCTCGCCATGGCAACATGCAAACCGAAATATTCGAGGCAACCTTAAACAGACTGTTTTAACCAGCGTTCCCCCATTTGAGGTATGGAACCGCTACAAAACAGTCGTTTGTGTAATAGAACACGATTTTTTGTATTTTCTGCGTCAAAGCAGTTGTCTTGGTTCATAATATTTTCCTTCGCCGTTTCGAGCACGTGTTAATGAGCATAGAATTTTTTGAGAGGAAAAATCAATTATTTCACGATCTAGTTCGAACCCACGATCTCCGTAACGAAGTCAAAGTACCGACCACTAAGCTAAAACGGCTCTTCACGGCCTCAAATGCATGACACGTTAAAAGAGGTTTAAAATAAAACGGAACTATCAAAAACACATCTTATTAGGCTACCGTTGCGTTGTCAAGAGCCTTACACATTTTCTAGACCCTTCGAATTGACTCAAACCATTTCGAGGAAAGTGGCAGCACCCGGATGGAATAAACATGAGCTATCTGACTGAATAATTCCTTTAACACAGTACCTACCTACCGATGCTAGAATGAAAAGTTTTTTGTAAGTTCCATTTATTTTATAACACGAATTTATTTAAAATAATATATAATAAAGAAAGAAACATCTATTACGTACAATTAATGACCATAGCATTGAAATATAATAATAAATACATTTGATGGCAAGTTAAAATTTGTATTGTTTTCGTAATATATATCATTTTATTACATAATTTATCACATAGTTTTAGTATATTTCTAAATAAACTTTTGAACTTTTATATACAACATGTAGGTATTCCTATTAAACTACTTCAAAAAGAGTAAAAAAAAAGAAACTTTCAACATAATATTAAAATAGGATAAGTAGATAACAAGATAGATAACAAGTTTGCACTACAGGTACAGGTTGGCACTTTTTAATTCAGATAGAAACCTGTAATAATAGGACTACAGAGAGAAAACAGAGTTCAAGTCACTGAACGTAGCCAGGGTTACCAATGAGGCTGGCAAGATTACGTCGTTGAATAGCAATGCTAATTTACTGACTAAGATAAGCACCAGCCCTTTGGTCATTGGTTTTGTCCATCAGCCTCTTCGAGATATCCCTGAAAAGGAATATGTTCCTCATATTCTATTCTATATTTCAGCAATAAACTGAGCATTGGCCTAGTGGGTGATACCCCGACTTCTGATCCGAAGGTCGTGGGTTCGAACCCGGTCGTACACCAATCGATTTTTCCACTCGAAAATATTATGTGCGCATTAACACGTGCTCAAAAAGGTGAAAGAAAACATCGTGAGGAAACCGGCATGCCCTAGAACCAAAAATTCGAAGGCATGTGCCAACAGTTTGTGTTCCAATAAGCGGCGATGGGCTTGCAACCTGTCAAGAATGCTTACTACTTGCAAAACCGCATGTACCAAATGTAATGTTTGGACGTTCCTCTGACTACCCCCTACTTGGTATCCTCAAAGATATATTCACTGAGTATGTATCTGAGGATGTCCACCATGGGGAAGACAGTCGTGAGCGTGTTTTTATCTACGAAAAATAAATTTGTTGTGCATGAACGATACTTCAAATTTTCTAATTGTCTGCGTCGAAGATCATATCTATTACAATGCAGTTACGTTTGTTCTCCTGCAGTTCATACGTTTAAGTACCTACCAATATACATAGCTAAATTTAGATACTCTTGAGTAAGCAAAAACTGCCAATATAAAATATTTACGCGAATATACATCATATCATCACTCTGCGGAAAACTTCGGGAATTGATATTTTAAGATGTAACTTTACTGAAAACTATAAAATAAATTATTATATAACATTATTATTTTACGATAGAACAATGCCCACTTTATTACCGTACGCTTGACTTAGAATTCTTGGTTTTAAAAACGAAAAATCCTCAATCATATCAGGCGTGAACTATGAATCCGTCTACTTGTATCTTTACTAATATAAAAATATTTTTCTTTGGTGTGTATGGGTAATATTATTCTGGGAATAGTGCGTAGTTAATAAGTGCTTTAATCACGTAAAAGTAATTCACATGTATAAATATATACCTGTTCTAATATTTTTCTGCTTGCCTTCACACAAAATCAGAACGATAACTTAACACGTTACATTTATTTATACGCCATTCAATAAAAAAAATGAAAAAGTAAGCTTCATTCAGCATTCTTCGGCCGGGATCCTAATTTTCTCTTAACATTTTTTTTTATGTTTTATCTAAGTAGATATTGTTTTATGAGCTGATTACTAAAGTACGTAAATCCACACCCAGGCAATTTTTAATTTCAAGTTTCTGGGATTATTCACTACCAAAACACAGAGTGGAATGAACGAATAAACGTAAATATTTTATTTCACGCCACAAAAAAAATAAAAACATAACCTAACTAAAAATACAGTAAACTGCATTATTTTACATTTTAAAACAGAAATCAACGTTCTTATAACTTTTTATAATTAACTTTTACGGTCTTATCTTTTGGGTTAGAGAAGCGTACAAACGAAATCTAATCATGTTTGTGATTAAAGTTTATGAAATATTGTATGTAAGATACCAATAGGTACGAGTATGTTCATAGCATTTCAGCGGTTTAACTATTTATGTCACTGAAAATAACTGATTTGCCTACTGTGTAAATTTTAAGCCTTATTTAAGCTGTATGTTTATAAGATTAATAAAAAGAGTGAGCTGTAGAAAGTGTCTAAAAATGTATTTTCCAGAACTCGAATTTCTTAAATACGTATCGGATACTGACACAAAATATTATGTATTTATTTCAAATTTTGTACGTACAAGTGAAAATTGTAGGTATAGTAAAAGATACACTAACATCCTAAAAATAGTAGGATTAAAAAAATGGAAGGATTTTTTTGTTAAATATACATTCAATAAGTTTTCTCGTCAGGTCTGTGAGGTGTCAAGATCACATGACCTGATATTTTTCTTACGCTTATCTGAAAAACCATTGTGACAATTGATTGGATGAACCATTCGAAAGTAATCGTTGAACACGCAATATTTACATGCATTTATACATAAATATACAAAATATTAAACTTATAAATAATACCTATACGGTTTGGAGTCTTCTTTATATTAAGTATTTACTTATATTTGAAAAACTGATTTTTTTATGAACATTTTTGTAACTTTATGAGCAGGTTTTTTAATTTTATAAAAAAAAAAACCATAAAAAAGATACATGAAAAGAAATACAAACCGACATGCGCATTAAGTGTCCGCGCGGGTGGCACATACACAATGTGTGTAGGGGTGTGGGGTGTGTGTAGGGGTGTTAGGACTCCCTAACACCCCTACACACACCCCACACCCCAAGTCACAAATACATGCACACACACTCGTGTGTGCATGTATTTGTGACTTGAGCTTTACAATTCACCCTACTTGACTCGGTAAATAAATCTTGTTACCATGGTACTCAACATTTCTGACCGTAGCATGTTAATATTTATTTAAAATGATTTTCTTCAACAAAGTCTACGAATAATAATTTAATTCACAATTATTATTCGTAGACTGGTTTAAGATATTTGAAATTCTCATTTGATAACGATGACTGATGCTCCCTTAGCTATAGCGTAGATCAAGTCACAAATACATGCACACACACTCGTGTGTGCATGTATTTGTGACTTGAGCTTTACAATTCACCCTACTTGACTCGGTAAATAAATCTTGTTACCATGGTACTCAACATTTCTGACCGTAGCATGTTAATATTTATTTAAAATGATTTTCTTCAACAAAGTCTACGAATAATAATTTAATTCACAATTATTATTCGTAGACTGGTTTAAGATATTTGAAATTCTCATTTGATAACGATGACTGATGCTCCCTTAGCAATTAACTGTCTCTGAAGCTTTGGCCTTATATAATACAGCCATCGTAAAACGATCGTAATATTAGTGGAGAAGAGCGAATTGTATTATACTTTTTAACGTATAACTTTTGATACCACTTTTTTTTACGTTAGGAATATGATTTTTACTTAAAACCATATTCACCGCCTCAGAACGGCTGTTATAAATTCGAGATGTATGAAATATATTTTCTTGATATTCATGAATATGTATCGCATCTGAATTTGTTATGGGTAACTGTTCAAATTTATACTGTCATTGACAATTTAAAATCAATAATGAAATTAATAGAGAACTTGATATTCCTAGGCTCTCCGATCTCGAACTAGTTACAAATTCATTTAATTTATTCTAAAAGACAATTGATAAACAAGGCGGGAGTGGGCAGCTTTATATCGAAAAAGGGAAAGAGGTTAAATAATGGAGTTAAATAGAAAACAAAAAAAAAAGTTATTGTCCTGGCCGAAACCGTTTAAGTTTTTAAAGGTTTAGGACAAATGTCATCAATGTTTTATGTATTTAATTCCAATTTTGTCTCAAGCTGCTCGATGTTGTAGGGTTGCTTACAGTGTCTATTAGTAAACAGAAAAGATAAACCCCGACTACGATGAATTTATGTTTTAAGCGTACGATTACACATTACGGCGTATACACTCGATATATAAAATTACCTAGATGAATTATAAACTAGATGACGACAAAATATTTGTTGAAATCGGTACAGTAGTTTAGAATATACGAGGTAGCATACTTAAGGCAAAAGGTATTTTGAAGATTCTCGCACTCGTGTTTACATTAAGCAAATAAAAAACAGATTATATTGTACGATACTCGTTTACGATTTCTCGGCTTGTCTAAACCATAGACTGGAGCTAGACAGACTTGAAAGACGTGCCGTGACTTATTGGCACTAAAACTCGAATACGAGTGTCGCCTTCTAATACATTTTGCTCCAGACTTATAATATTCATAGACGAGTCGATAATCGCCCGAAGTTTTTTATATTATATCTATAATCGTATCATCAACACGACAAACACCCCTTACTTACAACATAGTAGATGTCCCGACTTTGATCAAGAACCGCGATTGAATAATAGCTTTTGAAACGGTAGGATTGCTTCGTACCAAACTGAATACGAGTTAAGAATGATAGCATGTACTACATACCCTTGCGTAATCGTATCATCAAGACGACAAACTTACTTACAACCTAGTAGATGGCCGATCCTTGATCAATAACAGGGATTGAATAATACCTTATGAAACGATAGGAAGCAAACGTACCAAACTGAATACGAGTTAAGAATGATAGCATGTACCTACTACATACCCTTGCGCGTTTAGAGGTGAGATTCTTGAATTAAGTATTCAGAAGCAATTTTAGCATTCTATTACCCTGCGGGAATTCGTGACCGAAAAATACATTCAGAATTCGCCTAATTTATCAATTCATGGTCCTACAGCAACAACGATGCAGATAAAAAATACACAGAGCCCGAAACCGAGACGGTCTACAAAATGTTTACTAGTTACGCCATGACGATCTATTGAGAAGTAAGAGGTATATTTCCGCTGTAGGAAAAATGTTTGTATGTTCTGCAGATATTTATTTCGGGTCTGCGTGTACCATGATACTCGTAGGTCGCGATACCCAGAATATAGGGAATCCTTATGTGGGGTCAGCATTATGTAACTGTGTTTATTATAATTATTTATATTTATAATTAGCATGACGTAGAACCAAAAATTCAAAGGCCAACAGTTAGTGTTCCAATAAGCGGCGATGGGCTTGTAACCTGTCACGTGAAATGCTTACTTGCAAAACGCGGCCATGTACCAAATGTAATTTTTGAACGTGCCTCTGACTACCCGCTACTTGGTATTCTCAAAGATCTTCTCACTGAGGATGTCCACCATGGGGAAGACAGTCGTGAGCGTATTTGTTATAAGTACCATTCTATTGCTCCTCGGTATTTCATTGGTGTCAAGATGAAGTTGTAGATGACATTGAAACCGATAGTTGTGCTGACTTCGTACATATCCAGTTTCTTATAAAAAAAATATATCCATAACCATGCCAGTTTCAATTAAAGTTTAACAAACCTAGTTTTTTGAAAAAGGTTTATACTATTCCAGGTCTCGTTTCAACAAAAGTCTGCTATCAACGAAGCTTCTCAATGTAACAATGGAAATGTTATATTAATAAAACACATACCACGCGTATTGTTCGGTAGTGACATTAATTCCCTAACGAACTACTTTGAGTAAGCTAGGACTTGTTAGAATCACTAATAACAGAGTGAGTTCCCAAACTCGTTACTTCAGAGGACTTCTTCGTGTGACTCTGTTAATAGGGCGGTTAGCCTTCTACATGAGCGTAACAAACTCCTTTTAACATGTATATTTACTTTCTATTTTCCTCTTCCACAGTCCTTTAATGGGCATCATTTCAATACTCACTACTTACCCAAGTCATCCTTCACACAATATATTAGGCGTCAATCGTTTCATTGGTCTACCCCTACTTTTATATCCATCCGTATTCATAACTAACATTATTTTTGTATGTCCTCAACTGTCCTCAACTTTTCCATCACTGGCGCTACTTTCCGACTTCCCCTTATAATCCTTTCTTATCTTGTCCAATCTTGTAACTCCACACATCCATATCATAGAAGTTAAATTATCGTGTATTAGTTCATATTACCATCCTACTTACTTGCCGCCGTACTTCAGGTCAGGTCGCTGGCTTTTTTTCTGTGACGACAGGTAAATCACACACGGGGGGACCACATTGTTATAGGGTTATGTGACGTTCACGGACTCGTGAACTCACTAAAAACCCCCTGGTGGCCGGCCTCGATGCATATCAAGGGGCTTCGGGATGTCTCCAAAGGAACGCACCGGTGCCCCTCTCGCATAACGCCCTTAATACGTATTTAAGTAGTATATCAGTTATGTAGTTCGCATAACACAAGCTCTGCTTAGTTTGGGGCTAGATGATGCTGTGTAAAAAAAATGACCAGCATATTTGTAGTTAAATCTGATTGCATTATGCCACTAAGGAACTCGTAACATATGTTTTTGGGGTAAGAGGTTGTTTGTTTTTTGGTGCGTCTTTGTTTGTCTTTTACTATTTTACAAGTTGTATCGCCAGGCAATGCAATAGATGATGTAATGTGGATAAGCATAACCTATTGCCATACAGTTTCTTGTAATCGTTGAATATGACATCGAGTAAGGATCTTAAATTAACACATTACACAACACGTCACTTGGGGACCGCTAAGTCTAAGAATACGCGTCGGGTGTTTTAAAATCCTGTAACTGATACTATAAAGCTTTTGGATTTCAATTTCATTATTTGGATGTGTAGTGCACTAAAAAGGATTTCCCAAAATTCCACACCTAGAGTGTGCAGCGGGAGATTTAACACTCGTATTCTCGTAACACATGTTAACCTCGAGATTTAGATGACGCTGTGTGAAAATATCCAGCATTATTTATTAATTTACTCGACTCGACTCAACTTCACTGTAGTGATATTTTTAGTCATCAAATATCCTCGATATATTTCTTCGACTGAATGAAACAATACAACTGTCATCTCAAGGTACCTGATGATCTACCTTGAGTATTGCTCAAAGTTGACATTTGACAACAGCCATAGAGATACAAGTTCTGCAAACTGATATAAATTCCTTCGGACAAATGACGTGTGATGACGTAAATACTCCACTCCCATTCGAATAATTCATTTGGAAGAATCCTTAAATTTAAAATACCAAACATGAAGAAGTTTTGGGGGGAACCTTTAGACACCCTGAATCGAGTAGGAGTGGAGGCATATTTGGATAAAATTCTAAGAATACAACAGTAAGGCTGTATGGAAATACCTTAACCTGAACATAGTCGCGGGGCGTTCCACTATTGTGATATATTTCGCTGGAATGCAGCATTTTTGTTCATTTTCAATTTCAGCTTAAAAAGAGGAATCTCACTAATGTAGGTTACCTATTTTCCGTACTAGGCCGTTGGCACGTTTTGTTTCCCAAGTGGAGGCTATCTTTGGCTGAAATCAAATCGAGGGCTCATGATTGAAAATTAATCGGAATTTCAATCGGTTTATGGTATTAAGATCCTATCTAAACGAAAATGTTTTTTGACCAGTTTACTTGCGAAAACAGTTGCCCGTTTGGCAGAAGAGGTCGTTTATTTGTGTGTTTTTTTTCGTTGCCATATATATCACCGAAACGGCTTATCGGATTATAATTCTGTTTTTGCAATCTATATAAAAAAAATGCTGGACATTTTTCACACAGCATCATCTAGCCCCAAACTAAGCAGAGCTTGTATTATGGGAACTACATGACTGATATACTACTTATATACTTATTTTTTTGTAAATACATACATATTTTACATAGAAAACACCCAGACCCAAAACAAACATTAAAAACATTTGTCCCGCATCTATATGTATGGATACATATTTAAGGATGTTTAGGATACATTTAAACGCCAAAAGTCATTGTGGGCGCTTCAGTTGATAATTGAATAAAAGTCGGGGACTTTTAAATAAAAAAAGTCTTGGAAATTTAGTTAAAATTAACTGGTAAGTTATTTCATTAACATCATCAACACTGCCTCAGTTAAAAAGTGCCTTGACGAACGATATTGGGCTACTTCCTATACGACTTTTTTAGCTTGTAACTAGCAGATAGGATGACGATTCTTAATTCCTGACTCATAAATCATAAATCTTACAAAATGTCAGGATGTTGTTCGAGATTGCAAGTTTTAAATCCAATCTCAAACTTTACGATGTAAATATTCATATTGTAATATTCATTCCGTGTTATTACAGTATCCCGTTCAAAGAGAATCATAACGTCCTGATGACAAAAACAATAAAACCGTTTTTATTATCATAACTCTAACCTACGACGAGTCTGCTCTTGCAAAGAGAAATTCTTATTAACCATTGCTATAAGGCTTCAGCCACACAGTACTAGTAGGCGCACTAGAACGAGCTTGATTTTTGACATGTTGAAAATGACGTAACTCTGGTAGAAGTAAGGTCCTTTCAGAAATAGTAGTTTCTTTGTGAAATATTTCTTTGGGCTATTTATTTGGGTGCCGGTAAAATTATATATTTCAGCTTTGTTTATATGTAACTTTTTAGGTGCAATCCGCATAAAAATAGTACCTGATATGGCTACCGTTTCATTGAAATTAAAAACAAAATATTTAATTTAATAAGTAAAAACCAACCTATAAGATTTTAGGTTTTTTCATTTCTTTAAAGCCGCTATCCGTTTACCAACCTGCTAGTTAATAGTGTTTGACATTTGTGTTATAAACAAAAAAAACGATATCGAATATGAAAGATACCGTGCTCGCCACACTGTTCTCGTGTCCGTGTTAGAACCACATGCAGCATGTCACGCTAGTGACGCTCCGCACCCGTGGCACAAACATTCCTTACGCCCTCGCTTTGTGTGAATAAGGCATTACATTTGCATTTAACTATACATTGTGTCAGATTATCATTGCTGGAAATTTATAACACGCTTGTATAACGATTCTCTCGGGACAGAACATTTTACTTCTTATATAACCTAAAAAAGATTTCCACTTATCTAATAGAAATCAACTATAGAGAGTTATTACACATATTTGTTCCAAACGACTCTAAAACTGAGCGTATACTAAAATCCAAGCTTAGATCAAATTTTATGTGTCTAGGCTGGCATTAATATCGAATCTCGAAGGTTTATGGGCATTATAAATTGTGAGTTTTCATCCAATATTCAACAGACTTCAAGGATTTTAATTTCAAGTTTTTTTGTACCATGACGGTATTAAATATGCGTAAATTTTCAAATTTTGTAAACTTGATTGTGATAATAAATGTTTACAGAAAATAAAATAAATTCCGCCACTTAAATTAGAATAATAACACAACGCGAGACTCCTTACAAAAAAACATTGACAAAATTCACTCATTCAGTTTTTTGTCTATTCGGTCTATATTGCCTGTTTAGGCTCTTTCAGCCGACAACGCGGCGCACCTAGGTGTCGCCGAGACGTTAGCGCGGCTAAGAAGAGGCATAAGCGCAGTGACGACAAGATATAAGCGTGGCGTTTGTGATTTTATCATTCACTGCTAGCCATTCACAAGCTGAGGCGAGGTGATGGCATTACGATGCATTAGCATCGCATTACTGCAATGCACACTCATTAAAGTGTGCGTTGCAGTATGGAGTTTTATACAAATAATACTGAACGGCTCGAACTGCCGATCCGTTTTCGGGCTGATATGTGTGCCTTAAAAGCGCTTAATTTTTATGAGAACACTAGTTATATTCAACAAGTATAACTTATGTCAATGTGGATTTTCATTTCGGTCAATAGGAAAATCCATATCCATATGAAACGAAATATGTTATGACAAGATTGCGTATTACTATGGAAGTATAGCACCTATCGCCATTATTTTATGAACATTAATAAGAAAATAGAAGCCATTACTCGGTAGTGAATATGTCGTTACGTTTCACGTACTCCTTTGCGGCTATATCCCTAATACAGCCTAGTTCTCTCAAATATATGCGCAGTACTACGCGACTTGCAGCGACCAGGGAGACGTTCCGCAACGCGGCGTAACGAGGCGTACTTCGACACGTAACCAGTTCGCTTTCGGATTCAGATTCTGATGAATATATTGACCATTTCATTATAATAGTTTTTTAAACTTCTGCGAATATTACCGTTCCTTAAAGTTTTTTTATGTTGTTTTTGATCCAAATAAATATATTTTTAAATAAATTTGATTTTTGCATTCACATTCTCACTCTCATTATTTTTTTTACCTTACTATGTACAGAACAAGATCTTTATTGTATCGCTACTGTCAAAAGCGCATTCCATCTTCGTATCTTCGCATCGTGTCGCGACTCGGTGTGAGCTGTTCCTGAATGTGTGTCAACCAAATAGGTGTTTTCTTTATTTTTATTTTTCTTTATCATTAGCGTAATTTTAGTCACAACAAACCTACACAAATATAACCTTATTACTCCTAGAACCGCTACATAATTCGAGGGTTTCGTACGTTGGTATCGATCTGTAAATATTGGTTTCTAGTCTGAGTGGGATCAGGCTCAAATATTTGTTTATCCACGTTTAGGTATTCCTAAAATGAGGATTGAGTTGTGATATGACATTATGAACTCTTTTTCGTAGGTATAACATACAAAAAAAAATTACTAAACTAAAACTTACTAAAAAATAAATGCACAATGGCGGTGTTTTCGCTGAAAGATATAATACTTATGGAAAATGAACATCTTATGCAAAATAAAATATACATATATATAAACAAGTATATACCTATTCCCACAGATATTGTTACGACATTTTAAGATTTTGGTATAAAATCGTAAAGGCAACATATCTGCAGATCTGACTTTTCGAGTATGCGACACAAAGCACACATAAAATATAGTTGAATACCAACTATCTAGAGATAAACTGTTGGCGTGAACCCGTGGCATGGAATCCATCCAGGATGACACCACCAACCGGAACTAAAGCGATTATTAGTACACATTGTACATAATAATATGACAAACAATACATTATTTCGATAATAATATTGTTAATGGCCTCCGCAATGCGTAGGAATTAGTGAGACTAGCTTTATGATTGAGCTACATAAATAAAATAATGTTTTAATTAAACAAATAAATTATTATGAAACGGTTGTTAGTGCGTTTTATACACTAGTGGTGGTTAGTGCCTAAAAATTCTGGTTTCTTAAAAACAACAAAGGAAATTTTTTACTACATAATTATGTATATTAAGGAGATGGAAAGAGTATTGTGAAGCTTTGTTTGAAAGATAGGAGATTCAAGTGTCTTCTTCAGTTATGAATGAAAACAAATATGAAAGAATTGTTAGTATGGATGAAATTGTGAAAGCTTTGAGAAGTATGAAATCAGGGTAGGCGGCTGGGTATGACATGATAACGATCGAGATGCTGAAGGCCGGATATGGCATAGAAGCGAGTCCGGTGTATCACCTTTTCAATTTTTTGCTGGAACACCGGCCAACTACCAAATGATTGGTGCAAAGCTGTCATCGTACCGCTCTACAAGGGAAAAGGTTCAATTCAAGACTGCAAAAACTACAGAGGCATTAGCCTACTCAGCATCGTCGGAGAATTATATGCAAAAGTGTTGATTGAAAGAGTTGTCAAAGAAACCGATGAGAAAATATAGGACGCACAAGCAGGATTTCGAAAAGTATGTGATGTACGGTCAGGTCTTTAACTTGCGATGAATAGCCGATTTTTTTTTTTTAGCCAAGAGTCTTTTGCGCTTTCTTGGATTTGGAAGAGCCTATGACAAAGGGATGAGAAATGAACTATACTAAAACTAACTATAATGAACTGGTACTGCCAATGTATGGAATAGACAGCTCTGAAATCTATATAACTACATATGAGGATTCCAATGCTTGCGTAAGGACAGGTCATACACTGAATGGTTTAGCATCCAAAAGGGTGTTATACAGGGATGTTTAACGTCACCGTGGCTGTTTAATCTAACCATAAATAGTTTTTTGAAAGATAAGAAATGTAGTGGACGTGGATTTAAAATGAATGAGTTACTCGTTAAATTCCTTCTCTACGTCGATGATCAGGTTATACTTGCGTCATCAGTGGATGAGTTACAGGAGATATTAAGTAAGACGAATCCTGTAATTAGTCCTTTAAATATAGACAAGTCTACCAATCAATTCAATAAGAAACAAAGGTCAGACTACAGTTAGACAACAGGTTTGAATAGAAAAAAATGTGTCAGGCCGTAAAAATCACACGTTACAAAACATTTTATGAAAAATAGATCACCCGTTCCCATTTCATATCTGATTTATATCACAGAGCTCTCTATTTCATAGACTAAAACGCGTTGCAAACAATAGACATAGACAGCATAGATGTCGGATTCCATTATCAAATAATGTACCTAATTTACGATACCGTGTAATCCCACAATGGCTTCAAGCCATATTAATTTCGGGGTGCAGTACCGACCGTGATTGCCTCATTATATCGACGCAGAACACAGACTAATATAATATAATATTATGATTACAGGATGTTCTTCATTAGAACATTATAAACAAACAGAATAAAAAACCTTCAAGTGCGTAACGGCCAAGCGCCTTGTAAGGTTCCATGGTTGCCCATAAACTTCATCTAAGTAATTTTTACGAAATTATTCTATTTACTTTTCCAAGTCGATTTTATAAGTTGGTCGACTATTACTCGTTAACTTGTAAAGTCTACTTAGCTGTGATAGTTTTCCTTTAAATATACTACTGTTATGATTTTTTTCATATATCCAATAAAACAACCGTTTTGCTGGCTAGGTGGGGTGGGAAGGGGGGTTGACACTTGACTCCAACAAAAATTACCATTTTAGCTTAATATTTCGCAAACGGATCTCTAATTCGAAATATGGTTTTCATAAACCCCAAATATTTTTAATTGGCCTATCTAATTACACCCTACAACAAGGGAAAGACGAGAAAAAAAATACATTTTTATCAAGTTTTTTATTTTACCACTTTGTCGGCGTGTTTAATATTAATATACCCATGCCAAATTACAGCTTTCTAAGAGTCTCTGAGTTAAGTCGCGATCAAACCGACAGATAGACAGACGGACGGACATGGTGAAACTATAAGGTTGACTATTGAACCCTAATAAGTGTCTTAGACTAACCCACGTTTGGACAATGTGTTATTATTTAAGTGTAACTATACGAAAAAAAAAATCTTTGGCCTCGTGTGTTCTAAACTAAAATAGACGGGAACAATCAAAAATTTAAGAATTATGCAAACCAATAGTACCTAAGTGCTCTCGTTATCATTCATCGTTCGATATTAAACGTTTATCAGTAAATAATAGATAATAGAGAAGCAGCTAATGTAGAATTAGCATTAGCTGCTTCTCATCTTTATTCATAAAGACTCGAGTTCAGGTCGGTGCCCTTTGTGGTAAACATACACGAAACACAGGGAAGGCAGCACAGGGCATGTAAAATATTTCAACGCACATGTCAATCTAACTAATCCAACCTGTTTACTCTTCGAATAAACCACATAACAAACTCACCGCAACTGCACTAAGTATTTTCCTTTTAAACCAAAACTCACTGCCAAATGCGGTCAGAAATAATTTAGCTCATCTAACTAATTGCATTCTTGTTGTGGAAACCAAATAGTGTTTGCGATAAAATTTTAGTTATGTATTTATTTAAACAAGCCTTAGAGTTGACATCTGTGATTTCAGTTCAACGGCACCTTATACAGTTTTTTACTTTTTGACTATCATTGAAATCAGTTAGAAGAGGTTCCCTGTTGTTCAAAATGTGCCTGCGAATATTGTTCCAGGTCCAGATGATGTGATACTATGGTATTCTTAGTTTCTGATACAGCACAGGGACTATTCATATCTATTCATACTTTAGAAACACAACGAACAATCACGTCAATTTTAAAAACAATAGAAAATATAGAGTTAAAAATATAAGAGACTTGCAGCTGTATAGGGGCTTTGTATGGGTGGGCTATGTGTCTGAGCTGTTTTTTGGACCATCAATAGGACAATCTAGGCTGAGGATGATCAGAAAACAATCAGGCCTTCCTATCTATCTATTCAGCCGGTAACACCCACTGCTAAGTGAAGGGCTCGTCTCTATTACGCCTCTGATGCCAGTATTATGCAAGCCAGATGCACTGCTGTTGGCTGTCAGGTCTACTATAAAAAAAACTCCGTCTACTTATCATGAGAAATCTAGTTGGAATGAATGTGGCAAATTATGATTGTAAATTATTTTGACTCGACTCGGTCATATTTTTATGAAATAGCGCGCGCTGCTTTTCGTGAAATATTAGGTATTAAATTTGCAGAGATACGCCACGGTACCAGAGCCCGCTGTAGTTTATTTTAACTTTCGAAACGGCCTTTTTTGTGGGTTTAAAACGAAATAAACTTTTGCATAAATACGGGGAAAACAAAGCCAGTTCAAACTTCAACACCACCACGCACAAATTCATGATATTTTGGTTTAAAATGATTGTGAGATAGACGCACGGTAGTGTATTATTAGTATTATTGCAGAAACTATTTATCTGTGCTGTAGAAACGGCCTTTTTGTGGATTTAAAACAAAATAAACTTTCACATAAATACAGGAAAAACAAAACCCGTGTTGAAATCGCAACACCAGCTCGCACAAATTCATCAAATTCTGGTTTGCGAATAAGTATGTGATCTGGACGCACGGTAGTGTTTTTAGTAATTTTCCTGTGGCGACGCATTTTTTTTTTATAACAGGAACTAATTGGAGTCTTCAAATCCAAACTTCACAAACATTTCATCTCTTTACAAAATAGTCAACAACTGAGCATTTATATTATATTTTTATGTATCTAAATATATATTTGGATGTAGTAGCAAGTTATTTTATTTAATAATGTTTTCTCTTATTTTTGGTAATCAGCCAAATGCACTACCGCTCCACTCTTCATCACACAACGGTTAGCTGGTAGAAAATTCTAATTAGCATTAAGTTCGCCTATGTACTTGTTTTTATCTTGTGCAATAAAGAATTTTCTAACTATCTATCTAACTAATTATTTATGTCACAAATAGAACTTACCTACAACCATTTTTAGCCAGTTAGTAAAAAAACACACTCACGACTGTATTCTCCATGATGGACATCCTGAGATACATATTGAGTAGATCTTTAAAGATACCAAACTGGGGGGTTAGTCATAGTCACGCCTTTGGTTTTAACTATCTTACATCATTACATTTATCATTGCATTAACATTAAATTTGCC
The DNA here is from genome assembly GCA_961405105.1 of Perizoma affinitatum. Classification (NCBI taxonomy): domain Eukaryota; kingdom Metazoa; phylum Arthropoda; class Insecta; order Lepidoptera; family Geometridae; genus Perizoma; species Perizoma affinitatum. Next base: position 8,497,209 of record OY560199.1, read on the forward strand.
ACATACCTACCTACTCATTGCACATGCAATCCTATTTATCGACCTACCTAACGATGTATCCAGTGGAATATGAACTGGCTTATATATTTAGAATATCATCAAACAAAATTAGTTTTGGTGTTAGAAGCAAGTTCTGGAAGTTCTGGTTCAAACCGCTGGAATAGAAAGATTCTCAAATGGGACCACAAACCGGATAGCGTTGGAAAGCCCCTTAACCCGATGGACTGATGACAACTTTAAGGGTGAGGTAAATCAGTGGATGAAGATGGACCAAAATCGTTCGTTATGGCACTCTATTCTATTGATGATTATGATGAAACTTATCTTTACATTTTGTTATGGAATATCTTAATAAATGTATTTAATATTGAATATTCAGCATGAAGACAGATAGTTGGTTCTTTGATCTACTACGTAGAACTTCTGTGATGTAACTATTGGGAAATGCGTAAGTTAGATGTCGCCATTCTATAACTCTGATTCTCCAGTCACTGAAAACTATTTCTGAAATACTGAAGATATCGCATAAGTTCCAGCCAGTGAACTATTTGTGAAAAATCGTTTGGAACATTCCCAGAAATCAGCTTCATTCTGCAACGTATTGTCGTGACGGCTTGTTAAGTACACCTGCACTCGACAATGTTGCGGAACTGATGACCGATTTAACTGATAGTAGTAGTTCTATCTCAAAGTATAGAAGCAAATGTTTGTGTGGATGTTTGTTACTCTATTACTTCGTAACAGCTGAAAATATGGAAGAAATAAAACAAGGATTATTCTCATGCTGAGGAGAATGCTTTTTATAGACACAGATCTAACATTTGCAATGCAGTTGCAATACAGTCACAATTCTGTATCGCTACTATAGCGATACAGTCGCTACACATCATGAAAACAGTCACGATGCAGACAAAAATGACCTAACGATACTTTATTGTTTATCAATGCTACTGCAGCTCTTTTGGTGCAAATGCGACAAGCAAACACATGTACCGATGCAGTTACGCGTTCACGAAACGTGCAACTGAATCGCAGAAAAAAGTCGAAAAAAAAAATTCTTCATTTTGGAGGATTAACTGAATGTCTTGATGTTTACATTTTTCCAGACGCAACAAACCGAACCTCAAATTCTATTTAAAAATCGTTGAGATTTTATTATTTAAGTTTATGTTATTTATGAGAGGCCATTACAAAACTATCTCCTCTCGCAACCGATATGATAATTATGGATTATTAGGACTTTATAACACTGAATTGGATCCCGTATTTTTTTATGAATCGCCAAGAAATAACTATATAGATTAGTGAATGACGTTACCACATCGTGCACAGATTATTACGAGATCATACCAGGCTCATACAAAAATATTAGGTTGGGGAAAAAGTCTTTTCGCATTATTGTATGTATGAACTTGTAATAAAATCTCTTTGGCTATACTATTTGTATCTGGCTGGTTTTGGTATCATTAAAAGTTTAAATTTTAAAGAAGATAATTCCAAATTCAAATTAGGAAAATGTGTGATTTTTATTTGTTTTTCGTACTGTTAAGATGAGTGAATCTAATGAAGAAATTCGATACATTTTAAAATTTTACTACAAAAAAGGTAAAAATGCAACGCAAGCCGCGAAAAAAATTTGCGATGTTTATGGACCTAGTGCAGTGTCTGTGAGAGTAGCACAAATTTGGTTTAAGCGTTTTCAATCCGGAAATTTTGATGTCAAAGATGCACGTCGCTCTGGTCGCCCTATTACGGATAAAATGGATGCCATTTTTGAAAAAGTGGAGCAAGATCGGCATATCAGTAGTTACGACGTAGCTGAAGAACTGGGAATTGACCACAAAACAGTTTTGGCGCATTTGAAAAAAACTGGGTACACAAAAAAGCTCGATATTTGGGTACCTCACGAGCTCACTGAAAGAAACCTAATGAACCGTGTTCTCATTTGTGATTCTTTATTACGACGTAATGAAACCGAACCATTTTTGAAGAAATTTTTGACCATTTTTGACCTCACACATCTTTAGCCACTCAGCAAAAATTAAGAGAGTTTGGCTGGGATGTGTTAATGCATCCGCCGTATAGTCCTGACCTTGCACCTTCAGATTTCCACCTGTTTCGGTCTCTTCAGAATTCTTTAGGCAGTGTCAGGTTAACATCACGAGAGGACTGCCAAAACCACTTGTCGCGGTATTTTGAACAGAAGCCCCAAAGTTTTTATAGCAATGGGATCATGTCCCTGCCTACAAAATGGCAAAAAGTTATCGAACAAAATGGTACCTACATACTTTAGTTAAATGTAAATAAACTATATTAAAAAATGTTTTGAATTTTCTTAAAAAATGCGAAGAAACTTTTTCCCCAACCTATTATGTTGATGCGGAAACCGAGTTCATTTACATCAAATTTATCGGTCGCCTCGCTATCGAAGTAAATTTTCCGTCACTCAAATCAAAGTTTAAATTCCTTTAACTACTCCTATAAATACCAATCTATATTCTGAAAAATACATCCACTGAATTACAGTTGGTATCGTCCACCAGTTCATCTTTTTTCAAATTGATGACCTAGAAAGTCGAATCTTAATCCATGATACGGGGCTTCATAAATATTCAGTGTCGTTATTTCACCTCGGCGGATGTCGATCCTGAGGAGACTGGGCCCGTGTTTATGTTTACAGGGGTAAGGGGTTGGGGGGGGTTCTCTCAGCTGAGTATTCCCCACCTCCCTCCTACAGCTGCGGAAAATCGATAGCTGTCTCAACGCCGCAGACCCGCGCGGATGCTCGCGACGTGCCTTTGAATCATAACAATCCCTGTATGCTTTTAAGCTTACCCTCGCACTTTGCAATTTGCGACGCATTATGCAGATACATTAACGATGAGATGTGATGATTATAAACGTGTTTTGTTACCTACCATACCTGATAAACATATTCCAAGCATAAAAAACCCTATCCAGCGTTTACTTGGCGTTAACTTTCAGCAAGATTTCAAAATAATTTATGATATCACGGAATAAACTTTATTGACTATCGCGTAACTTTAGCTAACAACGTTTTCACCAACTACCTTCTTGCTTTGCTTAAATGCGATTGAAGCATTTGTCACTTACTTGACCACAAACGAAGTAATCTTACTTTAATCTGTTACTTTAAGCTATAACAATATTTATTTCGCTACCTTACCTACTATATGAATAAATTAAAGTTATCCTATACTAGCTAATAATAGTCGAGCTTAAGCTCGACTCAAATTATCCCTTGTTTTTATCTGAAACGTGAACATAAAACTAATGATGTAGATATCTATAAAGTGAAACTGTAATGAGGTCTGTTAGTGTTCAACGATGCATAATGGTTTTGAGACCTAGGTCTTTATTAAAATGGGTCTAAGTTTACATTTCATTTTAAATATATGTCACCTAGACAAGAGACAAATAAAATACCCTGATAATGGTTGATCACACTGTGTTCTCTTGGGTGATATTATCTGGGTCAGCAAAATTAATTAATTAAATTAAATCACCTAAATATAACTATAGTTTGGAGCCTTGGCACTATGCTCTACTTGTATAGGTTTCGGCTTCTACGTTGATTGGTTTTAAAGCGGAAAATGTTTACAAGTATCTCATTAGAGCCACACCCCACACAGTACCTTTAGATAGCTACTGGAAAATGAACAGAATTAAAACACGTAAGAAAGCTAAACTACAAAGAAAAACATAATTTACCATAACTTCGGACAACCGTCCCTCTTTTCAATATTTTCATTTAATTTAGAGAACAATGAGTTATCTTGTCAAAATAAATTGGATACCTTGGGACTTTGCGAAAAACCGCTTATGATGCCATTAAGAATTATTTCGGAAGGCTTCTGCTAAGTTCTTTCGCGACGGAATCCCAATTACGCTCAAATAGAATTACATTATTATACGAAAGTTAGATATCGACTGTTTATGTGTTCAACTGTTTTCGGTCAGCGAGTAAAGATTGCATTTATAGATTGGGAACGCTTTCATCTGGTAGTGATCTGGATCAGTTGAGCTATCTATAGATCGTTTGCAACGGTCTTTAGATAGCTAGCTGTTTCATCTGTATTTTTTGTATATACCTACTTGTACATAGTTGTATTTATTGACTTTTATTTATTGAGACGGAACTGACAGGTGGCGCAGAGCCACTTGGATAAGCGGTGCTCTATCCAAGGAACCGTAGATAGTCGCGACCAATCATAAATTCAGATTCAGCCATTAATGGTTAGTGATTTTATTTAAAATATTAAAATATTATACAATAACACTCTGCAGCTGGGTTAAATGCGATCGTTTTATGTAGGTCATGTGTTTTCAATCTTTATAATTATAGAGACACTTTAAAATGTTCGTAGCTGGTACAAGGTATCGGCGGCACTATCGAATTCTACCACTATCATACCGAATTTAATAAGCATGATACATAGATGAGTAAAAATGACGTAAAAAATAAGCTTTTTGTAGAAAAGAATTAAGAAAGATGTCGACTATACGGTACTCATGAGGAAGGATCTTTGAAATGGTAATCGAAACGTCAGCCTGCGAATAATTAATTATGGTAATAATTAAGCCATAATAATATGTCCTAAAATAATATAAAAACCATTATAATTTCCTATAGTTAGACCCGCAAGCTAATAAAAATGAACCCAAATAATAATATAGTAAATCTGATACACACTAATATAGAATCTTTGTGATATAAATATTTTTTTATTTTACACAATTGTAGACTTAGTTATAAGATGAATGGAGGATCGAAAGTACTCACCGATGTGGTGTGTCTTCAGGGACCAAAATAGGCGAAATATCACACATCCTGGGTAGAACAGAGTCAACAGAGGACATGGGACATGTTTTACGCACTGCTTAAGAGGGACAGTTTTCTCCTACACTTGTATATGTATATCAATTATCGCTATTTTCCTCGACTCTGTTGAGTGCACGTGCGCGTGCGCACGGGAATGTGCGCAGATGATCCACATCATGTCAAGTGTTAGAAAGAGTCGAGGATATAGGTACCGCACGAGGGTGCGAGAGATAGAAGAATTATGTCACTGTCTAAAACCAAAACTAATTTAATTGGCTCGAGGAGTTTCGTCTTTCTCCTTCCATCTCTTCATCGGATCAGCTTGGTGTAACCATACATTTGCTTCATCAGTACTGATGAACCTAAACCTCCTTGAAGGTTATATTTCCTTGGCTGTACAAACCAAAAAGGCTGCACTCAGACGTAGCTGCAGTCAGACGTACCTAAACAAGATTTTATAATAACCCAAAAATCAACTTCGGCGGGACTTGAACTCGCGACCTCCCGCTTGTTACGCGGTGGCTATACTAACTAAGCCACGAGATCGTTACCTCTCTATGAATTGTATAAGTATCATCACCCGGTGGATAAGTAGCGTTGTGGGTATGAAATTGACATTTTAAAATAAAATAAATAAATAATGCTGGGCATTTATCACACAGGATCATAATAGCCCCAAAATAAGCAGAGCTTTTTTTTGTAAATATATACATATTATACATAGAAAACACCCAGATCCGAGACAAACATTAGCTAATCATATAAACATTTGTCCTGCAGCGGGAATCGAATCGAACCTTCTGCGTCTCAGTTTTTCGTTTTGTTTTATAGAATAGCATTTAATGAAATATAACACTTTGTTATTCTTGAAATACTTTACACATAAATAAAAATCTAATAAACTAAACGAAGGTCAATATAAGATAGGTATTCTTTTATCTCAATTGTCGGGATGAAATACGGAAATATGGAAGTCTTCCGGGAATATCCGAGAAACATAAACATGTGTGTGAGAACGACATATGTAAGTTATGATCTTTATATTATTTTCCGCAATGCTCTTCAAAGTATTTGCTCTATTCAATTTATTTAGCCACTCTGAGGTGCTCTGAATTTTGGTGGAAAATTTCTTACCTGATTAACTTTTTTATTTTATAATAATTCGCTGTATTGTCGCCTGAAACACAGGATAACCTGGTTCAGGCAAAATTATTATACTTAGCTATATTTATTTATTTAGTGCACTTATATTACGTATAATTAAATTATATTTTGTATAATAAAATTTGATTATTATTAAAAGGTGAGGCGATAATCGCCCTTCTTCATGCGGTTGAACAGATATACGATACTTAAAGTTTTTTTATACATTTATCCATACAACTATGTACAAGTAGGTATATGCAAAAAATACAGATCAAACAGCTAACTTTCTAAAGACCGTTGCAAATGATCAACTGATCCAAATCACTACAAGACGGAAGCATTCTCAAAATGCTGGCTGCATTGCCACGCTGATTGGCAATGCCAATGCGTTGACCCAGACACTAAATGTATACTAGGGTAAAATTTCGTATAAATGGGCCTTTATTAAAAAAAATATTGTGTGACCTGTTTTCATTCCATCAGCCATTTTGTTTATCCAACACAAACCGCTCGAAACGAACTTCAAGTGGCAATTTATTATTTCATAATTAAAGCTCTATACAATCCAATTATTTCAGAAGTCGGCAACACTCCGAGTGCTATCGCGCGATAGACGTTTACACTGCATATAAGAACAATTATGTACGTAGGTATATTAACAAAATACCTAGATTTTGTCGGTGAACGTGTTGGCTATTCAAAGCCGCCGAACCGCGAACCCTTGCTGAAGTAAAAAGCTAATCAAGACAGTACCTACATTGAAGTACGTTTAAAGGATTTCGTAGCTAAACGGAACCATAACATTTTTTGTCATTATAAGTCTGTCTGTTCCTATGTCGGTCAGTGTTTCGGCTTGGTGATGGGTCTTTTTACATCCTGTATACATTTTTTTTTGTAAATACTTATTGTACATAGAAAACACACAAGCCTGAGACAATTATTTGCAGATCAAACAAACATTTGTCCCGCGGCGGGAATCAAACTCACTCACTGCGCCACGGAGGTCGTCAAAATATATTATTATATCATAAATATAAAATACATATTTCATACACATATCTAAATATTTGAACCTATCGATCTAATATAATGTTTGAGATAATCAGTGATTAACCGGGATGTTTGGTGACATTTTGCTAAGATATTGTGAGACGTTCTCCATACACGGGCGGACCACGCGTTATGAGAGACCAACCCAACCAAACTCGAGTTGTAACTCAAAATATATCCGTTACAAAGTTGACTTAAAAGCATCAGAATATTCTTAAGCGGAAGGAGAGCTTTCAAATCAGCACCTCAATTTCTTAGTTTGAATGTGCACTGAATTCACAAGTAGCTGGTTTTCACTCAAAAATTAGTCTAAAATATAAAAATGCAAATTTAGCACGTGATATTTGAAATAGTTTGGCCAGCCTAATTTAAAATTCATATTTTTTTCAGAAAGCTTTCTTATTGTTTCCATTCGAAATAGTATAAAATTCTGGAGCACCTTGTATACGTTACAAAAATATTCAGATCGAATGTCTGAAACTCTAGGTTTTCTCTAATAGGTCGGTTATTTTCAGAAGCGTTCATTTAACTTGTACGTGTGTTGTTAGTAGTTGCATTTTATAGTTGTAAGTATAAAATGAAATTACTTCTGTACTTAAAACCATGCCACAGAATACCTATAAAAAAGTATACATGCAGACGAAAGACTTTTGATCAACATAAAATATTTTGCGTCAAAAACAAAAGTATATACGAAAAGTGAAATAGCTATCGGGTGGAATCGACATGTCGATTCATTGGACGCGGAGTGGGCACCGCAGTATGCACTCACGAGTAAATTGCAACGTATTCCTACATTTTCCACAAATAATATTGGGACATTTATGGCACAGCTAAAGAGAAGACCGCGGATGCACTACCTTTATAAATAAAAATAATAAAATAGTACTGGACATTTTTCACACAGAATCATTTAGCCCCAAACTAAGCAGAGCTTGTATTATGGGAACTACATGACTGATATACTACTTATTTACCTTTTTTTTTGTAAATACATACATATTATACATAGAAAACATCCAGACCCGAGACACATATTTGCAGATGATACAAACATTTATCTCTCGGCGGGAATCGAACCTTATGCGCCTTCGCCCACAGACGCCACCGACAAAAGACCTCTAAATGTTAAGGCGCTGGCAAGTTATTTTGTTTTAAAAATTTTCTAGAAAGCTAATGTGTTATGTTATCTAGATACGTTTGTCAGCGACCTAACTTAACACTTTACAAAAAATATGTTTCCTTTTTTCTGTTCTTAGAAAAAAAGGTTCTACGAAAATTTTACCTAAATGGTCCCGTTTCAAAAAACCTGTCCAGAATGGAAGAGAACCTGCTAGGAATTCCTTTGATAATATTTTTAGTATAACGTAATTTTGTGTGTAAAATGTGAGTATTTTAAATAATATTAAATCAGATAGGGAAAGCGTGACGAAAAAACTTATAGCTTAACTTATAACTTGTCGGAACTTATAGTATCTAATGCGAATACCTAGTAAGAGGAGATACTATGTCTGGATCACAATAAAAAGAAAGCGACGTAATAAGAAAAATTTAAATCCACAATACCGTTTTTTTTTTATTTAATACTTTCGTACAAACCATTCAGTGCTAAGAGTACTTAATGCATTCTATACCAGTCACACTGGGCGTACAAAAAGTGACATGTCAAGTGAAAATAATAAAGTAATTACATTAAGGAAATTAGATACTTAAATACACTACAGAAAATATACCTACTGCTCAAAATATGTATAAATGAATACTATAATAATCTTATTTGCATTTTTATAGGAGGCATATTTTGAATACAAAAATTGCATTTAATTTACACAAAATGTGGTTCTGCAAACTTCCTGAGTTTTAGAAACCAGCTGCATCCCTTTTTAATGTGCTTAAGTGTACCGTAAACTCGAGATTTTGCCCGATATAAATCTTTCAAGTGGAGATGAATTCACTGGGGCTGCGAGATGATAAATCAAATATTCATCTCACTCAAAAATGCAGTATCTGTTTTACTCGGTGTGAATTTTTGGAACCTTTTTTATGCGTTCCGACTTTTTTCAATCGGCAATCATTATTTATTAATATAATAAACAAATAATTATAAACACTCAACATAAACATTCATAGTCCTGAATCAGTGTGTCCTGTGTCATAGGTATCAGGAACTACGAGTATTAGGAACGAGGAAGGACCTCTAAACGGAACAACAGTATGAGTACCTATAGTGAAGTAGGAAAGTCATAATAATATCCTAAAATAAACATCGATATCTTTTAATCTTGAATGAGAGCTTGCTCTAAGCTCTGTATATTAAAAGCTTTGATTTTAATATAACTTTGCGTTCCTCACAAATTATTTATGACGGGTGTGAGTTTTTCAACTATTTTGTTAATTTAAACAAAAGTTTAAAACGAATAAATCAGTACCACAGGGGCTTAAATTATGTATATGAATCTGGATTACAGATTCTTTAGTCCCTCGAATTACAGTTTAACTAATGGTTCGTATAAATTAGGATAAAACTTTACCCTGTTATTTTGGAGAATGTTAAGCCTTCGGTACAGTCAAGCTCAAAACATTTGAGCGATGCTTTTTCTTTTTCGCTCTCAATTAATATACTGTAAAAGAACGATAAGCTGTAAAAATACCGTATATCAACCAACCTTATAAGATAATTTAAAAAAAAATGTTTTTTTCCATAGTTTCAGATTTTTGTGAACCAACAATGAATTTATCAACATTGGTGCTAAGTTTTAAAGAAATTATTTCTGCTCAGTATCAAAACGTCGAACTCGTTCAGTGGAATGAACTTTATTTATTATTTGAAAATACTCCAGAATTATACTGAAGGCAATTTAATGCCATCAATAACAATTATAGCATCAGTAATTGTAGCATCGATTTGAGAACACGAGATTTTGACATCGAGCCAAAAAACCGGCCGCTCCTACGACAAAAACCAACGAACACAGAGCCAACGGAATCCCTGGTCAGAGCTTATGTTATACCGTAGTTTGCTTTCTGTTTACTGAGAAAACTCGATAAAATTCGAGAATAATATCTGTGAATTCGTAATTTCAGTTTTCCAGTTCTAAACCAGGGATTAGACTCACAAGGGACCGGAAATAATGGCGTAATGAAAAGGAGGCCTATACCCAACGGTGGATATAGACAGTCTGAATGGAAAGATGATAATATGAATTAGGGATGGTCCAGAAATAAATAAATTTGATAAATCTGATTTATAATCGGCTTATTACGTGATTGTGTCTGAGACAAAGTTCTTTAATAATCGTTTAAAGCTAGGTAAGCGAGTGGAAACACCTCTCGTTCTTCTCTTCCGATGCTCTTCGAAGTGTGTTGCCTGTGTAATATTCCCAAAATAAAATTGGCTCTACAGAAAGTTTAAGGAGTTATCATTTTAAAACACCACTGACTCCCACAGATTATTTTTCGGCCAAAATAAATTCGACATACAAGCGGTGTATGTCAAAGTCAAAAGCAGCTATCTAAAGTAAATTGACTGCCTTAGTTGCGCGGGCTTTGTGAGTAGCCGGGTACGACGTAAGAGCTGCGTGGGTCTAGACAAATACCGCATACTTACTTTTTTTTTCAAGGTAAAACTTGGCAGCTGTAACGTGACATTACCACAGCTAACGCCAACAGAAAGTGGTATTTGTCTGGACTCTCTGGTTCAATTCCCGTTGCGGAGTAAATAATAAAAAATGCTGGCCATTTTTCACACATCATCTAGTCCCAAAGTAAGCAAAGTTTGTGTTTTGATCATACAATTTTTTGCATTTTTGCACATAATTAGTTAGTGGTTTGGGTGTTGTGTACCATGGACCTCCCAGTTCCTGACATTCACGGCACATGGAATCCTGTGGGGTCAGGACTATGTATGTATCTGTTGGGTGTTTATTTAAAAGCTTCGTCGAAAAGCTTATAGAAAAGCTACTTCGCTTGATTACATTGTTTATGTAATGTCAATTCAACGCCATTGACTTCGAAACCAAAACTAAAATACCAAATTTTCACGATAGATTAAACTATAAGTCCGCTGTGAAAATCAAAAGAGAGCCATTATCATGAAAATACCGAGATTTACTGCTCGAGTTTTGTAAACGAAATATTTGGATTTTACGATTGAACTTTACGATGGCACTGACTTACCGTTTTGATGAGGGTTAGCAAACACAAAGCTATTATAATTAAATATTACCTAACCGCTTATAGTAGCGAAGTTGAATCGCATTAATCGTTTAAAGAACTCTTGCACCGTAAGTCGAACTGCCTTTTATGATAATTCTTATTGAATGACGTGAGCTTATAATACAGGATGTACCAAACCATGTACCTAACCATGTACCTATACCAGAAGGTTATTATGCCCGTGGAAATGTGTTTTTCTATTTATTTAAAGAGTTAGTTTTTAGCAGAACATATGATCCGTACAGGTTTACAAAAAGAAACTTAATATGGACAAATGTAACTATAATCTTAATGAACCAGATAAGCACTAGGAAATCAAATAACAAGCAAATTCAAACCTAATGACGATTTTTGATGCCTTAGTTTTAAAGTAAAAAACAACCTATTTTTCGATTATGTCATTAATGACTGCACTGCAAACACAAAGTTAAATTTTTTTTGTTACTACAATCTAAAATAAAATGGTACCAAAACTATCGATTTTGATTTTTTTTTTCGAATCGACAACGACAAAATCTCGTGGACTATTCTTCTCGACTTATCGAGAGAAGTTCTTGCAATTACACTGGTAACCGTCACGGGTAAGATGGATCGATCGAGCGACCTTATTTCTTGGTAACATTTCTAGCGTTTGTGTTGTTTAAAACCATACCAAAGTAATCCTTGTTACTAGGATATGAAAAATCAAAAAGGTAAAAGAGATAAAGACCCGTTAAACATAAAATTATATAATTAGGATATGAAAGTATTGAAGAACTGAAAATTAATTTATTTCACACAAACACAATAATACACAAATAATATAATAGGTAGATACATAGCAGACTTAACTTTGTGATAGCACACTTTCTGTTTAGTTTTTTTTTGGTAATTAACAGGCCCAACATTCTATTTCTTAAATTTTTTTTTTCATGTTTTGCCAAATAAACGTTTTGTATTATTTATTTAACCCACTGAGGATGATGAAAAAGTAATTAGCATTTTTTTTATAACCAGCAGGTTATGTAATTTTGCCACAGCTTTACTGACTTTGAGTCATGCGAATAACCTTTAACATTAAACTTAGGATTTACTTTGGGCATAAACTCCTGGCCTTTTATTTGAGACCTAATTGTTTAACGGACCAGAAAACAGCTTATGACCGAAATAGCTCTGACCGCACATGAGAAAGTACGTAATCAGAAAGTATATAATCAAATAGGTCTGTTATCTATTATATAAGTAGTTTACAAAACATAAAACCTGATTTGTCTCTTCTGCAAACTATGTTTTTAAGGCAGTTTTCTGTATGGTATTGTGTATGGTATTGTTTGCAAAAGAAAGAAGCAGTCCATATCTCGGGGGCGACATTGAATATTATCATCTGAAATATTCAGTAGACCTGTGTTTCAACCCTTAAAAGGCTCAAAAACTCTTTCCAACTTAGATGGAAGAGACTGTCTTTCCAACTTAGGTGGAAGAGACTGCGGCACTCTCTATTGCTAGTACACCGTTATAGCTAAAAACGGTGTACTAGCGCCATCTTGTGGCGAGTAGTGTCGCTGCGAATTAGGAGCAGCATTGCCTATGGATTCGAGCATATTAATCTTTCTCACGCGTACGGGAAATTAATAGAAGGAAAGATACCGCGTTTTGGCGGCATATATAAACGCGACACGCGACCCGTTGCGACAGTTTAGTTCAAGCTTTTAATGCGGACTCATCGGAGTAAATCGGAAACGATGATTAAAAAATATTTTTTTAATTAATTTTAATACAGTATTAATTCTATTCCAAAAACTATCGTGAATTTGATTATTTATAATGTTAAAACGGGACTTTTCACGTACCAGTGCACGACGCGACGCGGAGGGAGAGAGTCGTGATCACTCACCCTGATGAAGACTCTCGAAATGAGTCGAAACTTAGTCGGTGCCTTCACCGATAGTGCGGTACGTGAAAAATCCCGTTTTTACAATACAGTATTAATTTGGTGTAACATTTGATCTTTTTATTCTAAACCCTTAAGCTTGTAACAATTATCTCTGAATTATTTCGAGATATCTCATTGGAAATGCACGCAAACTTCGCCAATGCAAGGAATGTAAGCAAAAAGCTATTTGCCTAATTAGGAACTCATCTCTGAAAGTCATCTCAAACAATCAAACTTGTATTGTTATTTCTTGTTTGTTTGGATTCTGCGGAACAAATAATAGTTCAGCCAATATTAATTAACATAGGGATTCTAATAAAAGTTTGTTTGAAGATTGAAGAATTCGGGAGGGAAGCGAGCGGTTGTAGCAAGGATATGCTATGGGTTACGAAAGTGCTACGAATTTTATTAACAGATTTTACGGTTTCGTTTGCAAGTTTTCACTTCCCTAATATTCATAAAAGGTAATGTATGTTTGTACACTTTATAACCCCAGTTTTACGGAACAGATTCGATTTAAGTTTTACTAACATATGTGTGTTTGTTGACGAAGGTTGTTACCGTAATATTTATTTCTGCAAATCCATTGCGAGACTAAACGAAACGAAATTAAGGAAAAAATAAACACTGATTTGTTATCGGGAAATTAATAAAAAGTCCAATATTAAATTTCATCCCTGAATTTTTATCCTTTTGGTGGGATTTTTTCATAAAATTTATATGAAACTACCCTTGAAATATACCCTAGCCATTAAACAATAATCATTAAAATCTGTCCATAAATTGGCGAATATATCGCAAAATACACACAAAAAAAAACGGACGAGTTGAGAACCACCTCTTAATTGTTTTGAAAAAGGATTTTCTCAACTCGTTTGTAAAAAAACATAGCCAATGACGACCATAGCCGCAATACATTTTACTATATTTTCAGCAAATTTTTATTAATAGACGCAATATTAATAACATTTATACTGAAGCTTTAACAATTTAATCTACATTTAATTTGAAAGAACTTAGAGTGATAATTTGATGGCAATTAATTACCTGTTGAATTTTACACAAATCAAACAACAATGATAGGTGACCCGCCTATTGAAGAGCCGATGACTGTGTCATGTTTACATGGAACTCTGTGGGATATAACTCATTAAACATGTGCTGGCTGATGATAAGTGTTTTAAGTATGTTCCGACAATATCAATTCCATTAAAGGAATTGCGTCGTGGTGATAGCGATGAGATACTGCAGTAGCATTTGTATAGACTCTATACCATATACTACTCCTCTATACTATAGAGAAGTTGACAATCGCCACCACTGCGATGATGATCATACCCAGATATTCTATAAAGAGAGCCTGTTGTTTATTGTTTCTCCGAGCTTACAATGAAGGAGCAACGGTCACAGGTCGACGGTCAGACGGCTATCAGTAAAGTAGATACAAGATTAGTCTGAATTTGGCAACAATAGATGAAATCATAAAAATGACAAATTATGGATCAATGTATGAAGCTTTGTGCTCATTGTATACATACAATGAGCACTCAGCTCATCTGTAAGAACATCTTAATAATTTATAACTGATGTACGAAATATGGTAGACTAGGTGGGGATTTTATCTTATCGTTTTATCTATGTACTAGCTAATGCTAAATGAGCCGTTAAAGTTAGGTTCACTTAGGTGGGTAAAATCTGCAATTTTAAGTTAAGTACAGTTAAGTATCATGTAAGTAAAACCGATCACCTTTTTAATAAAATAAAAAGAAATATGTAAATGATATGCGTTGAAAAGATCAACATTCGATTGTAAGTATTTATATTGGATTCACGAAATCGGTCGTAACTCAGCCTCGAACATCAATGTTTTATAAGTAAACCCAGCAAGAGTTTTTTTATGCCTGTTTTTCATGTTATTTCGAGGCAAACAAGCATATGGGTCACCTGATGGAAAGTGGTTATCGTCACATGTGTGGTCACAAAGTGTAATGTTCTCATCTGCAACACCTGGGGCGTTATGATGATATTCATACTTCATAGGTTTTTCGTTTACAAATACGATTTTCAGTTCACACAACTGTGAGTCTAATAATGATTGCATCAAAATAAATAAAAAAATAGTTCCAACTGGGCGATATGTGGGACTGACGTTGCAAGCACCGTAAGGTTCAAGGGTTGTTGTTTATGGTGCTTGCTTGTCAAAGTCACATTAATTATTTAAATTTTCACTTCTGAGAGCAGCGCCATCTGTTTTCATTGCTGAAAGCTTGATTCGAGGTAGCCGTGAAAACCTCTCATTACAAATATTATCCTTGACAGATGACAGTAAACTGCCTGCGCTGTATACTATACACATAGCCATGGTCGATATTGCGTTTTTTTTAATCCATGAGTAGAATACAGTTTGGTATCACCAAGCTCAAGCTTTATACTTTTTTACGCAGAAGGTTGCGGGTTCAATTCCTGCCGCGGGACAAATGTTTACAAATATTTGTTTAAATGTAAAGTATTTATGTATTTATAAAAAAAAATTGTAAGTAGTATATGAGTCATGTAGTTCCCATAATACAAGCTCTGCTTACTTTGGGGCTAGATGATGCTGTGTGAAAACTGTCCAGCATTATTATTGTTATAAACAAATACTCTAACGACTGTATGCCCCATGATGTAAAAACTCAGTCAGTACTTAGATCTTTGGGGATACCAAGTAGGCGGTAGTCAGATGCACGTCCGCACATTACATTAGGCATATTCCCGCGTTTTTGCAAGAAGATAAATGTGAAATCAAATGTGATAGAACACACATTTGGAAATTTTTGCTTTTAGAGCATGGCGTTTTCCTTTACTGTTGTGACCATGAGTTATGTTATAGCTTTATATTAAAAAAAAAAATATAATCTATCTTTTCCTTTTAGCAGCGATATAGCAACATTTATTTTTGTCCGCAGTCAAGTGAAAGTCATGCAGGTTAATAGATTAATTAAGCACCTTTTATAGGCAGCTACGCTAGACTATCAAAGTACTAGCCTCTGTTTCATAATCACTCGCTAACTAAGCAGGTCGTTAACTTGAATCGGGTACCTCCCATTTGTTCTATGGAACAGTAACGTCATAGAACTGTTAACATTTTTCTTTCCCAGCAGTTCCATGGTAGAAGCACCTCAAGTTTCCCATCAGTCTAGGTAGGTGCTTCTAGTTCTATAGAACAAATAGTACATTTTTTGTCTCAATAGT
Organism: Perizoma affinitatum; assembly: GCA_961405105.1. NCBI lineage: Eukaryota > Metazoa > Arthropoda > Insecta > Lepidoptera > Geometridae > Perizoma > Perizoma affinitatum. The sequence goes on from OY560199.1 coordinate 8,513,609, forward strand.
TCTACCATGGAACTGCTGGGAAAGAAAAATGTTAACAGTTCTATGACGTCACTGTTCCATAGAACAAATGGGAGGTACCCCTTTAATCATTATCATTTTCTAACATTAAACAAAGGATAGATGCACGCTGCTAAAGTTAGCGAGTGATTATAAAATACAGGGTTAACGTTTAGTATACGAGCATCGAGAGAGGGCTTGCAATTTAACATGCTAGGTAAGAGTACGTGTTAGATAGTAAGTCCGTTTTAGAAGATCAGCGCTGAATTTATTGACCTAGGTATTCGTTTGTTTTAGGTGATAGAATATGATTGGATTAATTTGACTACTAGGTACCTACTACCGTTTTGTAGTAAGCGGTGTTTGAGCTAATTCCAATTAACTTTAAAGGTGGACTTGTGTGAAATTCCGAGACCAGTTGATTTTAAATATATTAGAGGATAATATTGGAAATTATATTATTATTAATTATAAATTATTAATTATTATTATATTATTATATTTGGTCGCGAAAAGTTGTTTCGCGGGAATAGTTAACCATATTTTAGGAACACGTTGTTAGAAATGTATACTTATAAAATCGTTTGTCCTGACTGACTGATGCATTACAGCCAAATCTACTAACTACAAACTGGAATTTGGAACAATAATTTTTGGATATTTCCACTTTAAGTGGGTGGAATGAGGGTTGAACTTTGCATGAAAGAATTTGTTCTTTGAAGTTTTGTAGCTCAAAAAACTGACATGTTTCAGGGTTTTTAGAATTTTATGTTTTAATGGGGGATATGGGTGTGAAAGTGTGTATGGGTGTTTCGTTTTTTTACTCCACAATTCACGCGTCCTATGCCGCTGGCAACAACTAGTAAATAAATAAAATGAATAAACACCCAACAGACACATAATATAGTATTGACCCCACACTAGGATTCCCTGTGACGTGGGTATCAGGAACTTTGAGTAACGTGGTACCACAATACCAAGGTATACCTTGTGAACCTTGTAGGTCCACAATACCTAGGTTAAAGCCCAGCATTATTTATTTTATTTATTTATATTATACAAAAAAAAACATCCAGACCCGAGGCAAATATTTACAATGTACCGCGGCTAGAATCGAACCCGCGATCTTTTGCGTCTCAAGCGGGCTTTCAGCGGCACAGTGCAGCGCCCCTTATGAAATAGGTTTAAAAACGCTTTTATAGCAGGACTTTCAGCAATGTGTCCACATCAGTCCGTTTGAAGTTATCTCCACAGCCTGTAGTCACAAACTGTCGAGCGGTCGCTTCGTTCTAGTCAAGTGTTAAGGAATCCATGTAATTACAGCTTATTTCCATAAGACACAATTCTTCTGCTCTACGGACACATAATTTTGTATGGAAATAAAATAAGTAATTCATATCACCACAATGAATATAGCGATACATAACAATAGATCTGCTAGAGATGGGAGGTAAACGGCCTTTTTATTTTGTCCGATGTATTACAACTGTGATTCAGACACAATATGAGTTCACATCGATTTTTTTCTTTTCGCACGACTGGTGTTATATTATGTACCTAACTGATGTTTTTTGTAAAAAGCCGGACTATGAATGTTTGCAAAAATAACTCTTACAACCCTTGGAAATAGGTGAAATTCGTTGGGCGTTCTACGCATTGCGTGTAGTTTCGTCTATTGTTGAAAACGGACGAACCTATGAGTTTCTTTCCACATCAAAGGAAAAATATAGAGAGTATGCTTAGTTATTTATGAAACTCCTGACCCAGAACTTCCGTGGAACATACTTGTATTATAAAAGAAAAAGATTTCGTCTGCTATGTGTATGGGAAGGCCGCTCCGCTTTAGATTCTAGAAACACGATGCCTATGTTTAATTATTTTTATATCAAGCGAGAAACTAGCTGCAATGCAAGAAGTACTGGTTCTATTTCCACTGCAAGACAAGAAGGGTCAAGACCCGGATCAAATATTTATTTATTAAAATAAACTTTAGGATGGAAAATCTGTTAGCGCCCGGTCAAACTGACTCATTTGTGATGGCGGTGGCAGTCAAAGGGAAATAGTCCTCACGAGGTTCTCAAAGTTCGCGTCAATGTATTGATCGCCACCGCCACCGCCACTCGCCACCGCGCCTGTTTGACAGGACCTTAAAGGTAATTAATGTTCTTGTGGAGCAAGGTCAATATTGTAGGTGTAAATCATAATCCAAGGTCTCTGTTACATGAAATCCATGCATGCAATATGCTATGGCTCAGCTTATTTTCATATCTGGAATGGAATTATAACAGTTTATTTTTACTGGAGATTACTTAATTACTTTGCTATCAGATTTTATCAAGTTTTTTTCATTCTCTTTCATCTCTTAAGTTCTGACCGGACCTGATCGCGGTGGCGATCAGTACATTGACGTCAACTTGGTAACAAGTTTTTGTATCCTCTTTAATCTCTAAAGGCCTGTTTTTGACGCCGGTGGCCGTGGCGAGCAGTACATTTCAGCGAACTTTGACAACCATTAGACAATATTTTCCCTTTAATAACCACTGCCACTCCCACCGCTACTGCGTCAATTTGCCTAGACCATAAACTCGGTGAGTTAGTCCACTTTAACTTCAGCCAACAACTTTGTGTTCTCAATGAGGTTATTATAATTAATAGAATATAATTAATAGCCAAATAAGATCTGACTCTACGCTCCGAGAAGAGACGATAATTGGTTTAAATCACTGTTATCTCTATGAATCAAGATCCTATTTAAGTTCACTGATACAGAAAAAAAATCAAAGGCTAATCTTATTAAGATCCTTCTATCCCCACACATTATGGCGTTACTAATCGCAATCACTAGCTTCTGTTCCTCGTATCGAGTCATTCCACCGTAACATTTAAACGACTCATTAACCCGGAAAGTGGAGGGTCCTCAGAGATGCTGAACCTAATCCAAGGATTAAGAAAATGTGTGTTTGGATTTTTGAAAATTCTTTTTACGGTTGGACAGCGGCTATCGCTCCATTACACCTTGAATTGTTGTTTTGCGCTGCGTATATTATTATTTTTTCGTTATATCTGTATATTTTCGCCTTTCGCTGAGCCGTGTTGGCATAAACTACTCAAAATCCGCGGATTTACTATGTTCTCTTTACTATGTTTCTCATCGTTTACGACCGTTTTAAATTATGATGTAAAATATGATTATAATATAGTAATAATAATAATTCTGGTCATTTTTCACACAGCATCATCTAGCCCCAAAGTAAGCTTAGCTTGTGTTATGGAAACTGGATGACTGATATACTACTTATATACTTTTTTTTGTAAATACATATAAAACACCCAGACCCGAGACAAATATTCGCAGATACAAACATTTGTCCCGCGACGGGAATCGAACTCGCAACCTTCTGCGTCTCAGGCGAGTCTTCGCCCACTGCGCCACAGAGGTCGTCAAAGTAATAAGTATTTTTGAAATTGAATCGTATTATACACATCATAGTAGACCAGCTGAAATATCTAACTATTTTCGGTACGAAATAAAAGTTGGTAAAAGTCACGAACATCATATTTGGTTTTCACCTAGGACTTGAACTATTAATAACAGGATATCATTAATAATCTCTAAATATTTACGAATACTTTGTTCTTGCAAAAAGCGAGCATGTTCCAAATGCAATATTTGGATGTGCTTCTGACTACCCACTACTTGGTAGATACTACTAAGCATGTATCAGAGGATGTCCATCGTGGCGATCAGTCTTTTAGTAACGAATATTTTTATCTTGATTATATCTCACATTCTGTAAAAAAAACTCATTTCCATCCTTCAAACAAAGTGAGCAGCTCACCTACACCATATGTAGCTTAGCAAAATCATAAAACAGAAACAGTTGGAGCCTGTCCACATACATTTATTAGCACTTTGGCCGTACTCCTAGATTTGTTTTTATGGCGGGTGTTATACAGTACGTGGGTACCTATGTAGTTATATGTAGGTATGTAGATACAGGTAAACGTGAGAGTTTTGTTATTACTGCATGACCTAGATTTCCTAGCAGCTTGATCGCTTTTAATAATAACTGTGAAGCAAGCGTGAGTTGTTGATTATATATTATTCAAGTTAGCTTTACGTCGGGTAGATTTTTAATTAGATTTTAATTTATGAAAATCAATTGATGTTTTTTTTCTATTTTATGTTGGTTCATTTAAATAATTGTAGGTTCGTATTCAAACTTCTTTTCTTATTCCAAGTCTAATCTAAGCTTGACATGTCAAAAAAACAATGCTTTAAAACTGGTAAAATACAAGGGAATCTAGAATAAAATCGAGTACATCTACACCGACTTTATATTGCGAAACGTTATAAAATGCCCTCACTCCCCTACCGACACAGAACGAATAATAGTACCTTGAGGTCGAAGCACTCTGCACCTACCTACACCCCTGAGACAGAATGCAGGATCTCCGAGAAAACAACTGAAGAACCGTTGGCACGTGTTTTGCAACTTTCGATACCTTTCTTCCACAGTTAAGGAAAGGTAGCGGGGCTACCCATGACACTCAAATATTTATTTATTTTACACGCACAAAACACATTACAACCACATACAAAAATAAAACTAATTAAATTCGGTTCTAATCTTGATTGCACCATAAACATATGTATATCTAAATAACTTTATCGAGCAGAAAGTGAAACTTATGTTCGAGGACTAAAATAATACAAATAAGACATTTTGCCATGTATCTATGACTAACTTCTGCCCACGGCTCTTCCCGCGTGGTACCTAGGTAAAAAATAGCCTATGTGTTTTCTCATGCATAAATCTATATTACTGTAAAGTTTCATCAAAATCCGTTCAGTAGATTTTGCGTGAAAGATAAACAAACAGAGGATAGACCTCACAAACTTTCGCGTTTATAATAGTAGTCTATGATATCAATCTCATTTCAATTATAATCCAATCCAGTTACATTTATTTTCCAGGTTGTTACATTTATGTCACTAACTCTACTCCAATCTTGAATGTCAACGTCAAAATCGCGTCAAAATTACCCGTATATAGCATAGTCGATTTCATTTAGTTCCATAAAATTTCATGAAATAATAATTCCAGTGCATTAAAAAGTACCAAATATAACGAAATCGTTCCTAATCCCAAATTGCGATTAGAATCAAAGGTAGCCCACCATTGGGCACACAATCAACAGTTGTGGTGGTTTGCATTTTGTTTCACGACTTGTCTAAATGAAATGAACGGGAAAGACTTAGTTCAATAAACCCTTTCGGTTTATCGAACTGAGTTTATTTTAGTGTGCGAATCGGAGTGATTTTTCTGATGGGTCTTAAAATAGTAAAAATTCAATTTGTATTGTCTCATCGTAATATTTTGAAGTTTGTTGGGCTTAGTCTATTCATGATTTGTTGTTTCAATCAAGATAAAAAAAAGCAATACTTATAACTTCAGTGGCTGTCCATCTCATTCCGCCTTTAAATCACAATGTCGTACAAAACTATTCAAAGTATAACTTTTTATACGACGAAGGATTGCATGATTGCAATCGCAGTACACTTTTGTACTTCCTCGAAACTACATGAAACATGGAAAAAAATACTCGGCGAAACCTCAAGGAAGGAATATGAACTAGAATCCTAAAAACTTTGCGGAAACCAGTCTACAGTCAACTTTCTTCTGCCGAGTCGCGAAGCACTCATTAGTGTAATCACAAACATTCTTGTACGAAGAAGATACTCGCTGGTACGAACTCTTCACACAAAAACATAGGTAGCTATTTTACCAGCAATTTTGTCAGGAGTAAAGTCAGAATTTGTTCCGAGAGTTCAGTAGCACGTAGATTTGAAAAGTACATAGAGCAAAATACTCAGTAGATTTTTCAAAGGAAAAATCTCTGGATAGATAGTTTGAAAATTATTTTCGCAGAATCTATTCGAATTCGTATCTCTATTTCAAGCAAGAAGTTGGATTGAATTTTGACAAAAAAATGCAAACTTCTGCATGAAAGATAGATAGATAGATAGATAGATAAACTTATTGTGCATAACACAATTTACAGTAAAAAACACAGAATCATAATAAACGAACAAAAAACAAAGAAACGCACAATGAGCGTCTTATCGCTGAAAGTGATTTCTTCCAGACAAACATATGACAACCTACCTTTTGCATGATGCATAAAAAACATGTTGTACGTTTTTTATGCATCATGACTTCTTTGTTGGCTGTACCAAAGTAGTGACGTGTACAAAACCTCGTCTCATTTACTATTTGCTTTGAAGAACGCCTTTGCTGACAGTTACCACAATTGCTCACTGAATAATATTTTATTACAATATTATACAAAATGTGAAAAATGTAATTACAACACATAACAAGATACTGTTACAGATTTTTTCTACTTTTAAAATTATTCCATCCCATTTGTAAAACAAAACACCCCATCACTAAGTTCTTACATGTTTGTGGAATATATTTTTTACTCGAATAGCCAACGAGCCAAAATATTGACAGTTAACGAACCAAACGGAGCTTCTAAAAGTAGTTTACAAACTTAGCTCACGACAAAATTGGGTCGTTTCGGCCTTCGATGTTACAATGCGTTCCTTTCGTGCCCTGAGGTATGCTTAACTTGTTTTTGTTAAAACTCAAGTAGAACAACATATATGTGTGACCTATATACATATTTTTAAAAATTCTCTTTCAATTAGAGTACTTTTTTATGTGGCACAAAATATCAAACTTTCCATTTAAATAGTTGAACAAAACTGGGGCGGACGCTGACAAAACCCGCTTGACAGACTTCACAAACGATCTAATATTGTTTTTCAGTGAACATTTTAAAATGCGAGCAGTGCTAGTCAGCCTTTACATATGCATAACATAGGTCATTGAATGTCTACTCCAGTAGGTAAAGGGCCCACTCATGCGTATACACCGGTATATAGCGATAAAGGAGGCGTGAAACGATTTATTGTTACCATAAACTAAAATAAAATAAAGTTATGGGCAGGGTTGAACAACGGTTGGATATGGACTGACCATTAGCGTTTATTAATGAAGTTTCAAAATTAGTTATGTAATTTAATTATTTATATAGAACAGGTTTAAAAATTTTAAATTTTGTAAGTACAAAATTTAAATTGAGTTAGAAACGAATAATCGTTTCTTCCTCGCATCACTGGTTCTTTGTTGGTTATCCTACGGAATATCAGTGCAGTGACTAGGTTGAGAATCTAGTATTAAAAGAATCTGTTATTGATGGAGAATGAACTAGTGTGGTGGAAGATACAGTGTGCATTGCAAAGGCTGTTTTTAAGTCCAGGCACACTATCTATGGATTCTTTAAACTTCAGAGAAACACATGAAAACAATTTGAAACTCCTTTTTGTGGTAAATTTCAAATTGGAACTTTGTAGATTAATATGATAGATAGTAAACACATAATTTTCATCAAAACTAGACAGAGAAAAATGCATATAAAACCACTTCAAAGCCTAGCGACAACCTGTTTCCTTGCGCTAAAACTAACTGTTCGTGTTAAAATAATGCACACATTTTTGTTGCGGCAAAGTGACGTGCTTAGTTATGGCTTGGCACTAAAATGGATGCCTCGATGCATGTTTGTGGGAAAATAAGGATAAAACGTGGGTGTTCGCTCACCCCTTTTTTGCCTCGAGCTATAGATAAATAAATTACACAGTAACTCTGATGCTCCATACAATTTCCCCACAATAAATTGACCTCGTTATTCGCATGAGAGAAACCCAAAATTAATTAGCGACGCAAAACATAGTAAAAGGGGTTGGTAAGTGACAAAAAAAATTGTTGATCCGCCTTACCGTTGGTAACCCTAATGGTTGGCATATGAAACAGAGACATCTTCCAAAAGCCAAACGTGACTTCCGAAACTATTTATTTTTAAAAACTGCTAAGTTGTATCCTTGTCTACGAACGATACAAATTAGCAGATCTTTATTTTTAGCCGAAATGTTGTAGCGAGTTAGCATAGCACCTACCAACTCATTTGTTTTCAATTCCTAAATACCTTATTCAAGATCACTTTTCTAAAATAAACAAAACCCAGCACATATTTTTGTCAGCCGTTCTCGCTAGGCCCGTGACGCGTGACCATTAAAACTGCAACACACAGCCAAAAGAAAAAGCGTTTTTCTTTTTTGCAATATTTGTTGCACCAGGTAAACAATAGCGTCTCACAGAACATGCTATTGAAAATAAATAGTTTCTGTTGACATCTAAAACCGAAGTGAATACAGAATAAAAGCGGCTTTTGAAACTAGTTACGATTTTAAACGCCCTCTCCTATGAGACACCTACGATAATGGAACAGCGAAATGAAAATAATTACAATTCAAATGAATTATTATTTCTAGATATATCCTCAATCGGAGCTGTATGAAAATGTTTTACAAAATTGCAAGAATGCTTCATGCAACTAAAACTTCAAAGGAGTCGTTTCTGTATTATATGATACATCGAAACAGTCTCTCATATAAATTTAATAGCACTTTGCAGCCATGTTGAAGGAAACACATTTCATTTTTAACGATGCGACAGTATTTTATGTAGGTAGGTACTGTTCTTTTTCATGGAGGTAATAAGGGTTAAAAGCCGCACTACGTGACAAAAATACTTGGTAAACCTGTTTCATTTTTCGGTTAAGCTTCCGGAAAAATTTGTGGAAACCAAAGATCGTTTGTAAACTCGAATAACATATTATATTTATACGTAGGTATATTATGTTTTTAGGTATAATAGTATGTTTTAATTAGTTATATTTTTAGAATTTATCTGTCTGTGTTCACATACCCACTTTTATTTTTCAGCTGTCCCTATCCTCAAAGGTTTGCTGGAAGAATACTCTTGTTAGGGTTAAGCTCTCCTTTGTACAAGTCCTATATGTAAGTTTTTTGTCTGTATTTTCTGTGTGTACAATAAAGAATAAAGAACAACAGTGTACAAAAAATTATTTTCAAATGTATGTTTTAAGGATCCGAAACTGGATAACGAAATCGCTGCATTTCTATTGTTTTTTTCCTGTTGTTTATTATTTTTGTATAAGAGTGTTATGCAAAATATGGAGTTTATCTATATATCTATCTACTTACCTAAAAGTAAAACGCCCGTGGTGTAGCTTGGCTTAGTCGGTCTATTTAGATCTGATGTGATCGTGCTTCGAAGGGCACGTTGAAAATTCGGTCTAAAATAATATCAAGGCTGGGCAGCCTAAACACTAGAGTGCTCAAACCGAACTCGAGTGACCACGAGCTCAAACGAGAACGAAATAAATAAACCTCACACAAAAATATAGCACTGAAATTAACGTGATTTGGAATCATTTTAGCAGGAGAATGGTAAAGTACGTAGTGTAAACGTTATAACACCCTAAAAAGAACAAATATCTTCAAAAACTATCCCAAAAGAGAATTCGCCTAGTCGACTCGTCAATAAACCATTCGAATCATTGATGTTGCAAACGTGAGAGGAAACTGAACATGCGGGCCCTAACGAGCTAATTTTCAAATGCATACCTCCGGCTGAGCTGGCCGATTCCATGTACGGGAACGAATTATTTACCGGGAGAGCTAGTTTTATAAGTTTTCTAGACTGGTGTTAATTGAGGATGATTGGATTTATAGCAGATCTAACTTAGTTGAGCCTTTTGGGGTTGAGACTCTGGGTTTGCGGGGAACCGGGGCCCTGCGCGTTTACAAAATTATTTCAGAGTGACTGGTCGAAGCGACGCGTGACCAGAGAGCTGACTCTTATCTGGGTCAACGCATTAGCATTGTCATTCAGCGTGGCAATGCGGCCAGTATTTTGGGATCGCTTCCGTCTGGTAGTGATCTGGATCAGACGTTACAATATTTGAAAAATCTCGTTACTAGTATAAAACTTAGTTACAACAAAAAAACATAGTACCTTGGTAGAAGAGGTAAAATGCAAACTAGTTCATATTATTTGGAAAGGCAATTTTTGAACTTCGAAACCGCGATGAGAGATTTTTCTATAATTATTTCTAAGGTATAGGTCTAGAAGAAAGTAAGTTCAATATTGAAGGCAAAAACGAGTTTCTTAACACATCATCGTTTTCTTTACGAACGCACCGCATTTTACGCGATATCTGATTAATGAGTAGTCAAGGGTTGTCTTACATAAATTTTGTGACAAAATCCCCTACCAATTAAAAAAATGGAGTGTGAAATTTCATATCAACTTCCCGTACTTTTTACTTTTTATCAACTTCCCGTTAATTGAAGTCGATTTTAATTTTTTCCAGAATAAAAATCATAATAATTGACTGAAAGATCGCATGGGTATAATTAGTGGAATACCTCGCTACTTTGTACGCGTTGCGGTTTTTTTTCATACAAACTCCTGCATGTATATCTTAATAATATATACAGGCTATTGCAGTTTATTAAATACGTATTTAAACATATAATATATTTATAACACAGTGTAAGAAGTACCGTCCTGATTCAAAATTCTTTATGGATTGTTTCTATTAGCGTTACCTTAATTAGTTTAGAATTTTTAGTTTTTACTATTTATTTTAATATTATGATCCATTTGTGCCATAATACAAATAGATTTAAATAAAATCATCAAAAACTCTCCAACTTTCAGGTCTAACTGGTCTTTCAGTCATTTAATCAGTCTTATTCTTTGATACAGACAGAAACTTCAGTCTTTTTTTCCCAACATACTCTGCTAAGCTAATTAGTCAAACCGCAAAACTAACGCAAATCACGAAGATCCCTATTCTCCTGGTAATTTGACAAATTATATTTCACCAAAGTACCTTCAATATTTCAATCTATTTTGTAGTGACATCGTCGTAGACAACACGCTTCTATATAGAAAATAGAATAAAGCAACTTGCTATACTTTTGACAAGACACAACAAGGTAATCAATTATGCTAATGACAAATCCGACTCGCATGCAGAGTGGATAATTCCCCACTTCGAGCGGAGCCTATTCCAAAGAGAGCTCCGTAGTAAACTATGTAGATTCTAGGTTGCCGGTAGAGTCTCTTAATGGTCGGCTTGCACGAGAACAGTAAACCATGCTGGGATACTAAAATGTATCAGAGAAACGAAGCTAAGTTTCGTTTCGTTTTCAACTTTATAATGAAAACACACAAGGAACGAAACATACCACTATCATCTCTCTTTCCTGAGAAATACAATCTGGGTCTCTTCATGGTATAAGTATATTCTAAACCTAAATCGCCAGCCATATCATCACTTATCCATAGATGAGATTATGGTCAAATGAAGGTCTATTATTTATATAGACCTTCATTTGGTCATAATTAAAAAAAATAGTTACCACAGACATTCATATTAAATATGAATTAAATAATATGCCTCTGTGTGTCTTGGCCTTAAATTTTAAGGTTACGCCTATTAGTCGTCCAATAAAGTCATTTAATGGACTATCTTCGTACACCACTCCTAAAGAACTCGAATGAATGAATATCCTTTATTCTTCCTTATACCTATATCTTATACCTTATCCTTATACAAGATAACAAAATAATAAAAAACTTAATAAACTTAAAAAGGCGGTATAATCGCTTATAAGCGAACTATTCCAGTATTGTCTAAGTTAGTGATTTGCCACAAGCTATTGAGTACATGAAATGAAACTTAAAGACTCGCGTACATGAAATTTTAGAAATGGACCGGATCCCTAATTCGTTAAGTATGTCTATTCCAACGCAACCGCATATGACTCGCATACGCAGTTCGCATGCCAGAGCCTAAAGTTCTCTTGCCTTACGGCCCATTCGATTTTATCTATTCAATCCAATCTGCTAGGACCAATATCATATTGCAGATCGGAACGAAATTAGGACGCAACTAGCATAAGATAAAGATTTTACGTATTATATGGCAACGCCTGGATAATTAGTGTAATGTGAGCTAAACTTTAGATACAATTTGCTCCTTGAATTTGGGATTATAAAAAACTGGGGATAGAATTTAAGTTTTTTAACCTCCCGATATTTGGCAATGTTCTCGATAAGTTTTTAATTGTATGAATTCGAGATGCTTGACCCAACTTTACTCAACTTTCTTACCTCCCCTAAGAAAGTATTAAAACAATTTCCTTCTATTCCAAACGTTGTTCGGTAACTAATTTGAAAGAAGATTAGAACCAAATCCTAATATTCAGTCCACCTAGTTACAAAAGCAAACTCAATTTTTCACCAAAAGATAAAGGATCCAGAACACGTAGAAAGTTCAGAGCGAACATTTCAAAATGTCGTGTGCATGATTCATGGGTGTACGTAACTGTGACATTTTAAAAGAAACCTTCAATATGGAAGGTATAATTTTCCTGGAAAACTTAAATGCTGAGGTAATGTAACGTATGCCTCTATTTGCGGCTATGAAGTTTAATGGTCGGCCGTTTATACTGTTACCTTACATTAGTTTCACACGAATAGGCTTCAAAATAGTTTTTTACGTAAAATAACATAAGCTTTTCACATCGAAGAGAAATCTGGAATGTGACAAGGATATAATTATTCTGCACAAATTATAATAACTACCTGAGAATATTTAGAAAAAAGTATTGTTATACTTAAAAAAAATGTTAGTAATGGTCGAAGCGATGCGTGACAAGAGAGCTGGCTCTTATCTGGGTCAACGCATTAGCATTGCCATTCAGCGTGGCTATGCGGCCAGTATTTTTTGAACGCTTCCGCCTGTTAGTGATCTGGATCAGTTGAGCTATCTATATATCGTTTGCAACGGTCTTTAGATAGCTAGCTGTTTCATCTGTATTTTTTATATATACCTACTTGTACATAGTTGCATGAATAAAAAAAAACTATATGTAATTGATTGTGTTGTCGGAACAAATGCTATCTAATAGCCACATGTAGAAAACGTTACTATAGAAAATACAAAATGTGCACTGAAAATGTACTTCTTAAATAAGTGATCGGTGTGTAATCGGTCGTGAAATCAAGTTATTAGTTTAATTCATATCGAACGGATAAGAGACGATCGAACGCAATAAAATTAGGCTCAGCCTCGAGTAGCGTAGTGAAAGCGACAAGAGGGGGAGGGTCGGTGCGACCTACTTTCACCTACAGAGGGTTTGAGGGACCCAACGTCGCAGTAGGTAGTTACCCGCCCGCAGCATCTGAGCCGCGCTGACAGCTACGAGAGAATTCTCACTTTGCCGTAAGCTTACCGCAGATCTCGCAAATAGGGACTATTTGACCCATTAGGGTAGTAGAGCAGGTTTTGTACTAGCTGGTGCGTCGGGAATGTTCTTTAAGGTTTTTTTGCGATAAGTAGGATAGTAATGAGTCTTTTTTATTTTATTTTTATTAAGGCACAATCGGTTTACAGTATCAAGATAAATGGTTAAAACTGAGCATTACACGAACTAAGCTGCCGCTAATAGTAACACTATATAAATAATTTTTAAGACGGTACTTCTTAAACTAGGTTACAAACAAATGAATATAAATAGGTACATATTCAGTTACCTAAATAGCTGTAAAATGAGGGACACTGGTAAACATATTATCTGATAAGGAAAGTATGTTACACTCAGAAACTTACAATTACACAATGAACACAATGAAATTCACTATGTAATATTTTACTGTCTTTAACTCAAGATTCATATATATTTAGGTATATCATAAAATGCTTGAGCATAGATTCACATTGATTATTGTGATGAAATATCACTGCTTCGTGCATTTTTTTTTATTTAAATATTTTATAAAGATACACCTTAGTATTAGATTAGTGCAGACGAGCATCCCTTATTTTGTACCGTACGGAAATATTTTAAACTAAGGTTATTCTTATCTTGTCTTTTCTTATCTTAAATAATTTAACCCACCTGCGTAACGAGATCAGTATTAGATTAGATTAGATGTCGGTATTGTGTAAGGTCACTAAAATTAAAAAAAAACCCTTATTGGTATCTAACAAAAGCTTTGTAGGTACTTAGAATCAAAGCTACTACAAAGTTGACTTCTGTTGTCACCAACATTGACAACATTCTCAGATACATATACCACCCATATCTGTAACATTCTCAGGATACCGAGTAGGGGTTTGACATATGCCCACGTTTAGTATAGTAGTTAGCACTCCACGTGACAGCTCGCAAGTCAATCGCTATTTGACGACCTCTGTGGCACAGTGGGCGAAGGCCCGCCTGAGACGCAGAAGGTTGCGGGTTCGATTCCCGCTGCGGGACAAATGTTTGTAATGTTTGTCTCGGGTCTGGGTGTTTTCTATGTATAATATGTATGTATTTACAAAAAAAAAAAGTATTTATGTAGTATATCAGTCATGTAGTTCCCATAATACAAGCTCTGCTTACTTTGGGGCTAGATGATGCTGTGTGAAAAATGTCCAGCATTATTTATTTATTATTTGGAATACTAAACAAATGCACAAGCCCTCGTAATTTTGGAGTTTTCGGAAATAATCAAACCCAAGAAAAAGCTAATGCTATTAAATGTTTTTGTACGGCGTCTTTAAAAATAGCACTATATGGTGAAATTGCGTGGGCGATTCATAATCAGTGATAATTTTATATGGGCTTTGCCATTTAGATAATAGCTTCTGGAAAACAGTCGGCTGTTGAAATAAAATTCAATATTTCTTGAAATGTTCAACCAAGTACAAGACTTCTCACAATCTTTTGAAATCCCTTTTGGCACGTCTCCTTATTTACATATTGTTTTCTTCTCCTAAGTTTAGATTCTATTGTAAATACAGCTGTTGAACTCTCTAGCTTATAAGCGTTATGTAAATCTTTTGTTTTAGACACTGTGAGCTAACAAGTGCTTCACAAGATGCTGTAAGATTCTGAGATTGTCTTTCTAGATAATGCATTTTTTTACTTAACTATCGTAGAAAGAAAACCTTATTCAAAATTCTACAACTTGTTCAAGAGAACTTTAACATTGAACCCCAACGGACGTCTATGTAACTGACTACTACAAACAAAGCGTAAATTTTAATCAGTTTAAGTTTATACAAAATAGAAACTAAAATAAAACTTAAGATAAGAAAAACAATGTGAAAGAGGAATACAACTTGTAAAAAATAGAGTGCTTTATCGCTTGAAGCGGTGTCGGGGGTACTAGGCATCGAATTTTATTCGATCGGACTTTACAATACGTGACAGAAACTTTAGATGTAAGTAATAAGGTAACAGTTTAGCACAAATGTGTGTAATCCTTTTTTGTATTTCTAGTATCACACTGGTCTGAAACAATAAGTTAAGATAAGTTTAGTGATAGGGTATCGAAACGCAAATCGAATTTTAAACATTGCGCTCACGGACTATCTGTTTAAAAGCGTATGCAACACCCAATACAAAGTTGTTTCATTTTAATTAAATGAGTTTCAAAGGACGGAACTCGTGCCAACTGAGGCACTTCCAAACGCAAACAAAATTAAAAAAAAAAACTCTTTTTTTACAGTCAATATAAAAACAGGAGCATTCAAACCCCAACGATGATAAGCCCCATTCAAAGTTACCAATTCGAATTTAATCCTATTTAAACCGAACCAAGTTCAATGAAATCTCGAACATGATTAGATTCTGCATGCACCCCACGAGCCTCGGGCATTTGAAAATTAAATTGTGACGCGATTATACGAAGCAAGGGTAGCCTAGGGAACCTCCCTGCTTTACAAAACTTTGGTTCAAATACGGTGGTCTGAAATAAACAAATTAAAGGGGTTAAATAGTTCGAAACTTGTTTTTAAATCAATGTTTAATAGAATAGAATAATCGTTTATTGTCTCACTGTGTGTACAAAGATGGAATAAGTTGGTAACATTTAGTAACAACAGTTGCCCTTCCTGAGAATACAATAATAAAAATAGGTATATCTACAAAAACAAACAGGAAACATAGTAACATTATTACATTAGAAATCATCATCAAAATATTCATTTACGTTAAATATAGAAAACTTTTGAAATCAGCCATTTTTTTAGAGAGTTACGAAACCTTAAGGGACTGTATTTGCCATACTTATAAGAAAACTATCACAATATCGCTAAAAAAGGTCACAGTTTCACTTTAATCCAGGCCACAGACAATAAACAAATAAACATATATATAGTATATAGTCCTATGAAACACACTGGAATTCCGTGTCGTGGATATCAGAAACTTCCAGAACCATGATACCACAACACCCAGACAACAAAACTGTCCCGCAGCAGCAATGGAACCCGCACCTATATCGTCGCAGCTACTCGACTGCTGCACCAATGAAGTCATCAAGATCATATCAACTTGATAGACGGCTCCCTGTGAATCGTATCATGTCGATTTCGCATTTCACCCGCACCTACCGATAGTGAGACATTCATGTAATTTCCTAAGTAGATTGCATCTCGACTATTCGCTATCAACGGATATAGTCAATTGTTACGATATCGACTACAAATTGCTATTATGGACAGTTCCATCACTACTCTCTATTATGAGACGGTATCCTAAATTCTTTTTTTAAACGAGCAAGGAACTTTGATTATTTTTATTATTGCGATTAAGAAACAGAAAGTTGAATGGCAATAGGCGAGTTATATTGAAAATGTTGTATAGCATTAAGTATAACCTTTTTACATTGTTTATTTAAGTCCATTCATTGTATATTGTGTGTCCAATAGAGAATGAAATAAATAAATATCGCTATCAATCCGACCACAGCAGGTTAGTTTCTCGTATGACAACTAGAAATATCGGATGACATAGTATGGAGGACCCTACCCATGGGGAATTCAGTGGATATAGTCGGTTTGAAACAATTCGTCATTCACTCTTTGGGAGAGGCCTTTATCCAGCATTGGATGTCTCCAGGCTAATGGATCATTATTAAAGATTTCACCGATCCGATGAGTAGGAATTTATACGAGTATATGCATTGTGGTAGATTAAGTACCTGTCTACCATAACAAATTAATAATAATGTTATAACCTACTTAAATGATATTAATTAACACGAAATAATTCACTGTAGTTTCAGTTTTGAAAAGTTTCCATAACTTACGCAATTTACGTTTATAAATTTAAACTAGAAGCTTTCATTGTTAGACTAGATTTATCTCTTATAAATAAAAACGGCATTTGACTAAGTATTTGGGGGATACATTTGCCCAGTAGTGGTAAAGAAGACACAAAACAAAGGTTATTCAAAATTATTTTATATTCTAATTGATCAGTTAGAGTCATTTACATAAAACTATATCAAGAGAGCTGGCTCTTATCTGGTTAGCATTGCCATTCAGCGTTGCAATGCGGCCAGTATTTTGGGAACGCTTCCGTCTGGTAGTGATCTGGATCAGTAATTTATACTTAGATCGTTTGCAACGGTTTTTAGATAGCTAGTATTTCAACTATATTTTTTGTTGTATACCTACTTGTACAAAGTTGTATATCTAGGTTGGTGTTTGTAATTGTATACAGAATAGTTACAAAGATATGAATCTAAAACTGACGTAAACCATTTTGCAGCAATATTTTTCAACTAAATTAAAAGCACCCTGTCAAAAGTTGCACAATTTATCTGGCCGCAGAGTCGCTACAATCCCCAACTGATAATTAATCACGATATAGGTCCAGTCAGAGACGCTGGTAACGTCATATTATTCAAACCCTTTTCTAAAATAAGACCGTTAAAATCAGTTCACTACTGAAAACGGTGAATGAAAATATCGTTAGGAAACCGGCATGCCCTAGAACTAAAAAAATATTATTATTCCAATAAGACAGATGGGTCGTATGCTTGTTTGCCTCTTTCATAGTATTTAAATAATAATCAATGGTTAGACTGGACCATCCGTTTGTTTTGGTGAACTCAAAATGCCTTAGATAGAGCATTTTCTGGTTAAAATTCGTTCCAGGAAGGGCTTGTTGAAAACCCAACGCAAACTATAGACGCTTAAATTGAGTTTAAAGCTAAAATGAGGGTTGGTTTCACGTAACCATTGGTGACGGCACGTGGAGTAAGTACTTTTGCTTCATTCAATGTCAATTTAAATTCGTAATCATCGAGCGAAGCCCGATGGGGGCTGACCTCGCCTTTTGATTCAAAGTTGGGTTTAATTTAGGGCGTTCTGCAAGACTATTGGAACGCCCCTGCGACTTTGTCTGCGTTGCGTTTTTTTCTATACAAACTTCATCTTCCCGCTGCCCTCTTTACTGATGGAATTTTGAGAAATACTTTTTTAATGCAACCCTAAATAAAAAAATAAACTACTCTCCAAATTTCAGGTCTCTATGACTTACAATGCTAAGCGTTGATTGTCAATGTGACATGCAATGATTTTATATGTTTAGATTGGGCTCTACGCAACCGGGTCTAATCTGAATATACCTACTTACAATTTTGTGTCTGAATCATAAGCTTCACTAAGCATTTGGTGGACGACCTCGAGGGCGAGTAGTCAGCTGAGACGCAACAGGTGCAGGTTCGATTCCCGGAAAAATATTTTCATTTTCTGCAGGTATTTGTTCCGCCAGTGTTGTAGCGCCAAGGTACTAGTCCCTTATACCAACAATACAAGGATCCTAGTGTAGGGACAGGACTGTGTGTGTCCGTTGGTGGTGTTATGATTACTTTTATAGAACAATTTCTTGTCAATATGATCAGTTTAGTTAAAAATTGCGAGTTGGAAGCTCAGTCAAGGGTGTCAGGAGGCGTGCTATCTCTGAGATCACGATAGACCGTGCTCAAAGGTTGGCGAGCGC
The DNA here is from genome assembly GCA_961405105.1 of Perizoma affinitatum. Lineage (NCBI taxonomy): Eukaryota > Metazoa > Arthropoda > Insecta > Lepidoptera > Geometridae > Perizoma > Perizoma affinitatum. The sequence continues at coordinate 8,532,399 of OY560199.1, forward strand.
CCAGCGGACTTTGGGACACAGGTTATGGAAGGCGGCTAGAACTGTAGCTCTATCAACATTGGCTGTGGTATTATCAGCCTTTACTAGTCCAAGGCCGAGAATCCTAAATTGCAGCCCTATACTTATGCTCGTCTGCACTAAGTTTAAGCAAAGACTTAATGGCATATTTATATGAAAAATAACCGAACGAAACGCCTAAGTCTTTATCGTAAAGTCTTTGTAGGACTGCACGTAAAATGTTTGCTTAGGATAGTCTGAAAATAAATCTAGCTGTTTCTGTGTAAGCTGTTTTCGAGTAGGCAGCCAAATGCGCATCGCTGAGCCGACTGTACCAGAACATTCCAGCAAAATTTGATAGGATGCTGATGACGTTTGTGATAAGTTGGCTTATTTAGCTATTGGTTCTTTGTGGGGATCCGTGCATTGATAAATAAGATCTGGAAAAGATTTTGTTACTGGAATTGGAGCTGATCTTCTGTAGTCAAGTGAGGCTAGTATTCATTTTCATTATGATTTGTAAACGCTACCTACAGATCTTCAATGGATGTGTTCGGAAGTGTTTTATTAACTCGTGTTTAATATCACAAACAAGTGACTATCTTAATATCCTATCGAGGTACCGACATACCTACAGCATGAAAATTCTTACGGTGTTTCCGAAGTTACTATAAAAAGGAGGTTCCCTGAAAATCAGCGCTGTGGTTGTAGTTGAGCACAGACCTTTTTTGACGATACTATACCGACGCATAAAATTGTAACATAACCTACCTATGTATACCTCTTGTGCACACTTCTAACTTCTATAATAATTATTTTACTGTACAAGCTATCCGCCTATGGAATGCTCTACCCCTGAATATCAGAACTGCCAAATCTCTTCCTATCTTCAAAAAGCTATTGCACAGTCACTATCTGTCCATATATCAAAGCTGATGAATTTCTATCAAATTGTATATGTAATAATGTATTTATGTATGTATATATTTTTTATCTAATATTACGTCACTTTGTTTGTTTTTATTGTCTATACGCCACCGTCCTTTATCGTGCATGTCAATTCCTGTCCATCCAAAGATTGTCTGGAAGAGATCGCTTTAAGCGATAAGACCGCCCATTGTATTTGCGCGATTAGATTGTAATTTGCTGTGTTATTTGCAAGAAACTTATTATGTGGTGTACAATAAAGTGTTATCTATCTATCTATGTAAGCCTACATATACCTATGTAATAACATTTGTGCAAGGTTCCGCTCAAATAAATACTTTCTATTATAGCATATGTTTGTCGCACAGCGGCTGCTGTAATTTTTATATGCGAGTATCGTGTCAAATAAATAAAATGCAACATGAGCGACAAATTAACTTCAAAACGAGCACGCGAGCGAAATTGCGGCGACACCCGCTAAATGGCTTGTCAAGCCATTTTATGCTATACGTCAAAGAGCTAAGGTATTTCAAAAGAGAGGTGGAATTTGTGCTGCAACAGCATATCGACGTAGGTACTCAGCTCGGCCCACAACTGGGTCGGTCGCCACACTCGACCCGAAACTGGGTCCCATTCTAGTTCACGTCGACGATTCGGTTCAGAAACGCTTTAAAGACTTCAGGGGAATGACTGCGACAAGAGGAAATACAGGACACGGATGTGACAGGGACTGAAATTGTTTGCGAAATTAAAAATGTCGTTTTTTACTGAGTTGGAAAAGGCTTGATGTGTTTGTATTTTTTGTCGCCGAAATTTTATGAATTTGAATATTGCATATATTTATGCGTTTGTTTATGCCGTGGCATGCTTTAACCGTGTCAGGGTTGATATGTGAACATGATGTATGACTGGAAAATTCAAAACATAGACGATTATTTTTAACGTATTTCAAAATTAAAAAGATGTTATGTGCCCGGCAGCGCTAAGCAAGCAAATACTAAATCATGTCTCGTGATAGATTTCTATGACAAAATGTTCGCAAGACCTGTCTTTGCCTACAGGCATAATAAGTCGTGTGAGAGGGGCAAAAGTTGTACCATTTAGCGTCAAACTTTATGTTTTAGATAAAGATAAAACCTTTTATACTGTGTCTCAAAAATGAAATAAAATTTTCCAGCTTTTTCTACACAGTTTTAATATGAAATATGTATTTCTTTAATCCAAAACGGTTCAGCCGTTACAAAGATTACAGCAACAAACATCGATACTTTCACATTTTATTTTTAGGATTACTATCCACCCTTTAGACAGAAAACATTGGGTAAGTACATTGGGCTTTATACAATATCAAAGAATATTCTCCACAACCAGACCCCCATTATACAAAATGCAAGACTTTATAAAACCACAATAAAACTTTCAGCACGCATACTTGAGATAAAAGACTCTCAGCTCTCATACCGCATACAAAAGTTTCAAATAAGATGCTATTTTACTTAACACAATCACTGTAGTTTCCGTTATATTAGTTCTTCAAGTTCTAAGTTCGTTTTGAAAGTTGCTCTATTTACTTCAATATTCACAGCTTTAGGGAGGAATACGCCTAATGTGCAAAGTTCGTTTTACCGGGAACCTACGTTTACATAATGTTATTATAATTTATATCAAAATACAAGTTGTTCCGGATAATTCCTGGTGAGGATAATAATCTTCTAGAACAGTCAGGTACTTTGGAGTCTCCCCGACCTAGTAGAATGCAAACACGATGTATGAGGTGACATTGGAACAACTTCATTTTCCTCAGCTGTATTCTATAATCGTATATAGTTGTTGCTGAGGATATGTACTCCATCTATATGAGACACTGGCTCAAGCCGACCTCTCGCCTAGTGCCTAAGTAGGTTAATGTAAAGGTGTTTTGTATCATTTTATTTGCTTGTGTTGACTAACATAGTTGTATAAGTTTTTGTATACTTACTAACAAATTATGGATCATTGATCTGAAATAAACATTATTATTATAAATTTACTCCATATAGTTTTGAATTAACGTGGATTCAAGAACTTTGAAGAATTTTTTTTTTTTTATAAAATATTTTTTGAGCAAAAATGGGTCGCAGGCAATATGTTTATTTTTTTACAATGATTTATTGAAATCCACCCAAACCTAGTAGTATAAAATACATTTATAAGGTTTAAATCAAAATACTACCTTATCTGTAATTGGGAAAAACATTTTATATTGACACTAATCTGGCAGGTTTTGTTTGGACCAGAAAAAAAATGGTTGCCTGATAAAACAATTTTGATCATGACACGAGTACGAATGGTAGCATGAATGTATTTATTTTAAAATATAATTGTCAGAAGATCAGAAGTAAGAACCAAAAATAGTATTTCAAAGATTACAACAGATATTTATGGAACCGTAATAAAGATAGTTTCGTAAGAACGTTTCGCCGATAAAGTGGTCTGGTAGACAAATGCGTCTTCGTAAAAATACACAAATGGCTTTTTCGGACAAAGGCAATACGCGGAGGTAAGAGAATTATCCTAAGTAAGGAAGCAAGGTGCGTGATTTATTGATAGCGCAGAAAATGTAGCGCTAGCAAAACAAGCGAGTAAGGAAGATAAATGAATTACTTTCATTTTGAGCGAATCCATTTGCCGAAGCAAAAGTTTTTTAGTCTGCAAATAGAATCTAGCCTTTAGGACTCTGAGTCGAACCTTTTAATTCTTTGAACAATTTTTTTGCAAGTTCTAATGAAATAACATCGTCAGAATCCTTTTGTAGAGCTTTTTGCATGACTTGTGAGATATAGAAGCTACTATTTATCGTTACGAAGACGCAGTGCAACCCAAATGAAGACAAATGTAATTAAAGGGTTGCGAGAAGTGGGTGTGGGAGTTGCAAGATATAATCACGTGCACTCTTTCGGAGAGACCTTATCGTTTATCCAGCAGTAGACTTCAATCTATAATATTGATATAGATTAATCGATCAATGTCATAGTTTGTCTTGCTAATTTTGAGTTTGCAAACTAGTTACTTCGTTCAAACAAAGAGCAGAATAGCTCTATTCTGTAACTTAATGTAGGTAAATATCGTTATTTCTAACGATCGATAATCACATTACGAATTGCGAGTATTTTGGAGATCGCCTACTACAGTGTCACAACATTTATATTACTCCAAAAAAATATTGCTCAAGAAGAACAAAACAAATTAGACAAAAATTACTTACATATAGGTAGAAAATAGTATATTTTCAAAGTTTAATATTAAATAGAAAATATAATTAATTTTTAATGATATTAAAGGAGTTTTTTACTCTGTCTGTAAATAAGGTAATATGTAAATTCATAAAAAATATTACTGGTTTCCGGTAACCCTTCGCGTCTTATCGATAGTACATAATTATGCATCAATAAAAAAATATAAAAATCAAAGGTTATCTGGAAGAGATCGCTTCTGAGCGATAAGACCGCCCATTGTAACTTCTTAACAAAAATATATTGTTTATAATGTTACGTGTTTAAGATGTACAATAAAGTATTTTCATTTATACTTTTTGTTTAAAGAGTAAATCATACTTAATTAAAATACAATTCAATATATAGTTATTATATATTGAATATATAATTAACATATATAATATTGACAGTCAATGGCATAGTACATAATATTAATATTACAAATAACTCAGCAGGCCGTATCGCCTATATTTGCACAAAATTAAAATTAAAATAAAAAAATGTTTTATTGGTAATGCAATTGGATACAATAGTTTTTTTTTACCAAAATAGCTTAGGTACAGCGCGTATTTTTAAATTATGGAAAAAATAAACTTAATTATACTAAAACGATAGGTAACTTATTTTATAAAAAACGATTTATCAAACCTACTATCAGGATTTAGGGATGTCATCGGATGGAGGACTTTCCTAATCTGAGACTTCCAGTTCGGATTCGACATTTGAGTAAGCTTTCTCCTTAAGGCTTCGATTTCCTTTATTTTGTGAGTCGAGATTCTGATCATAAGAAAAGGTTAAAGCTAAGTAGTCTCAGGTCAACCCAATCGATAGTTTCAGAATCCCATCGCTCATATTACTTCCCCACGACTCAGTCTGATGAATGATGATCTTCCATGAACTCTCAAATCAACTGTGCCACCTCAATTGATTATGACGTTAAACGATATTGCAACAAGGAGACGTTGATAAATTACCAAAGATCTGACCTTCTGGCCATTACCAAAATTGATCTGCGTTTCATAAAGCCTCCGGTACCCTTAACACGTGTCTCTGGCCATCGATTCTACTACACGACCACACCAACAAGTTAAAAAAATAGGACGATTTTGAGCATTTCGGACGGACAGGTTAAAACCTTACTAGGTTCTACTTGATCAGACTTGCCAAATCGGAGAGGCTCACACATGTCTGGGGACCTACAGTATATAACAACCTGCCGGAGCAAGTTATACAAGCACCTAGCCTGACATTATTTAAGACTAAATTAAAATAATGGCTTGTCGAGAGGGCGTTCTATAACGTGGAGGATTTGATAAAGAAAATCCGATGAGTACCTTGGTATCTGACTATTAAAAATTATATAAGTTTAATAAATACATTTTATCTACAATATCAATTATTATAATGCAAAATTTTGTTGTTTTTTTATTTCATTTGAATATTTTATGTTAATATTACCATTTGACTGACATGTAAATATTTATTTGCTAATAAATTGATTATTCTGATTATTTTAAGCGTAATTTTTGTAGGTTATCAGATTTCAAAAAAGGAGTAGGGTTCTCAATACATCTTTGCCAAATGTGAACCGATTTTAATAATTATTTTTTGTAGTAACCACTTACCAACAGGTGGGCCGAATGCTTGTTAGCGTGAGATAGTATGGGATGTGGATGATAATGTTGGTATCAGAGATTCGCACAAGTAAGGATAAACGTTTTTTGTTTGGAATAAACGTGCTTTTTTTGCAAAAAAAAATGGTTGAGAAATATAAAGCTAAAAATAAAGAAAGAGAATAAATTTATCCCAAAGGAATTGCAAGTTATTTTTATTAAACGACGTACTAAAGCAGAAAATATGCCTTACAATAATTCCGATGTGCGTGTGATATGTTATTTTTGCTCACCCAGCATAAGACAAGGTTTAACGATAAATATCATAATTTATTAAAAATAATAAATTGTGATATTTATCGGTGGTACGATCACCAACATAATGCAAACCAAAACTAATTCAAATTACAAAAACAAAAACCGAGCGCCATTATAATTATAGGTGAAGACAGCCTGCAAATATTAAAGAGCGAATAATTTTACGTCGTTAAATAAAAAATAGAATTGAAAAACAATTCTATTTTTTATTTAATATTTTCTGTATTCATGGTTATCAAAAGCTCAGAAACTGTAGAATAGGGCAAGAAACTGTACAATAATGTTAAAAACTGTACAAATTGTTATAGCCGTCTTGTCTTTCCTATCTTAGTGAGGCAAGATTAGTTAGACCTCGATTGAAATTGAACTGACGTTAAAGTTTAATTAGAGATCAGCGCTTGAAACACGTTGATTCTGTTTAAAGTGCGCATTAAAACTATTCCTTTGAAGCTCTCTGTGACACGCAGTGAATTAAAACAGGTGAGCTTATCCACTCAAAGCCTTTCACTGGGATGGATTATCATTTTAGGGTGACTCGTGCTACTTTTCTATGAAAAACTAATGAAAATTAAAACGAAATCTATTATGAAACAATGCAATACTTCAGACACCCCGTTGTAATATATTGATTGACAAGTATCTCGTATCTACAACGAGCTATTTAAAGGAAAAGAGTCGATTGAATGGTTAAAAACCACGCTTACGACTAGATTTGTATAATAACCCAAAACTTCAACCTCGGCGAGATTCGAACCCGCGCCTTACCGCATACCGAGACTATACGAACTAAGACACGACAACATTACCAGGCTGGTCGATTTTTTTGGGATGATTGGCTCGAAGCGCCGAGGCTTCACCTACAGGAGAAACTTAGCAGTTATCATGTTTTCCAATTTTCGCTTCCATTACACTTTCCGTTACGTTATGTATGTTACATTCATCCTCACAAACTTTCGCATTTATAATAGTAGTAGGATATCTATTAAGAGTAAGATTGTATAATCGTATGTAGTATAGAATCGCTCACCAAATGAGCCAAGGCTTAGTTTTAAAGTTTCACTATCTTGATTCTACACAAACGCAAGCTATTACGTAGGTAATTTATTACGTTAATATACGTAAGAATCTGATTGCTCTATTCATTATGTTCAATCAATTTACCCAACGTATTAAAAAGTTTGAACTTAAATAACACCAAATCTACGAAAAGGGACTAATTAACGTCTTTTATTAGATCCGAGGACGATTTAATTGTAAACATATGTAATTTAAGTCTGTTTAAATTAATAAATGTGTCAGTCGTGTTAATTAATTAGGTTTGAATCGCGACTGTGCGTGAAATTTTACAGAATTTTCATGTTGGTACTTATGCTTTTGTTAGTATCAGAATTTGATTTTGATTCGCTCCATAGATAACGTTGGCCGCAGCAGAAGCAACCTAGCCAAATGAGGGATAACCCATTCCACTTCCAGCTTGAGTGCGGCGAATACATACAGAATATGGCACAGTTGCTCTCCTGTCATGCCCTCAGAGCTCCAACACCTGCACTTCATCGAGGCAACCGAAGAAGCTGCTTTGACCACACATTGGTCGAAATATTTTTTACCATGAACAGCACGATATCAACCTATCGTATAAATACGAGCTATATAAGTACCTGTGATTTGGGAAAACTAGTTACATTAATTTTTTTTTTTTTTTCAAATAATCATGTCTAGGAATATATTTTTATAGAAAACCTTTCGTTTGTAAGAAAAGGGATTTGATCGATTCGTCATCAACTAGCAAACTGTTCGGAACTTAAGGATATAGTTGTAGACATATATACAATGCTTAAGTTTCTCGTAGGAACATGGCGTGGCTTTTTTGTTTAATATATCTTTATTACTAGACACAGTTTACTATATAGCACATAACGTAACAAATAACTCAGAAGGCTGTCGCGCCTTTAGGAGTCTCTTATTCAGGCGTAACGTATGCTGCTGTAAGTATTCAGAAATCATCATCAGAAATACCGTTTCTAGTGAAAATGAATTGCCTATCTGCAAATTCTAGAGTATTTTGCAGACCATATTATAACCCTATTCTACATGTATCCTATCTAATCTCAAGTTGGCCATGACCATACAGCACAACCATCAAGAGTTAAACATGCATGCAACACAGCAAATCACCTTTTAAGACATCTCGTAGATTCTATTCAAAAGAATAGTGAGCATTCCATTTGCAAAGAAAGACATTCAGGTGGCACGGACACCACAAAGCGCTATATTGGCTTCCGAGAATTCCGAGTATTTACAAGGAGCAGTCACAATGTTTGCCGAAGGAGAATGGTGCACATAGTTTTCGTTTTATTGGATGACGGTGGCCGCTCTGTAATACTGCAAAGCGTTCGTGTATTTTACAACCCGAGATATTCGTAGGTACCTAAGTAAACTGAAGTCCATCTAAACTCTACGTTTGGTTTCAAAATAGACACTTTGACATTGAAGCTTTGGATATAACCACGAATAAAGCAATACAATTCTAACATAAATAACTATGTACAAGTAAGTATATACAGAAATAAAGAAGAAACAGCTAGCTATCGAAAGACCATTGCAAACGATCTATAGATGCTCAACTGATCCAGATCACTACCAGACGGAAGCGTTCCCAAAATACTGGCCGCATTGCCACGCTGAATGGCAATGCTAATGCGAAGACCCAGATAAGAACCAGAAAATAAAATACATAAATAGTATTTTAGCTGCTAGTTAATACTAAAAGCTCCAATTGTACAATCTAGGAACAGCTAGATGAATCTATCGACTGTTTGGAGTCTCTATCTAGACAAATGAGGTTGCACAAACGCTTATCTTACTCGTCAGGTTGCACCGTGTAATAATTGAAGAGCTATACGGTTATCTAAGCCTGATTCAGCTTTGTACAGTTCAGTTGACAGAAATCCATTCATTGTTTTAAATGTAAATCCATCTAAATAACTAGTTCATATTCTACTAGATGTCGATACTGATTCAAAGCTTTTAGGCTCTGGTTTAGCTACGACGGGATATGTCGCACAGAACTAAAACGAAACGAGTAAAAATATGCCATATAATCGTGTTAATAAATTAAAGCGACCTCTGTGGCGCAGTGGGCGAAGGCCCGCCTGAGACGCAGAAGGTTGCGGGTTCGATTCCCGTCGCGAGACAAATGTTTGTAATGTTTGTCTTGGGTCTGGGTGTTTTCTATGTATAATATGTATGTATTTAAAAAAAAAAGTATATAAGTAGTATATCAATCAGTTCCCATAACACAAGCTCTGCTTATTTTGGGGCTAGAAGATGCTGTGTGTAAAACATCCAGAATTATTTATTTAAGAAAAAAAAAAAGTTTTTATGGTTATTTAATAGATATCGTTAATTAAACTGTTTGTGTTTTTTTCCACAAGCATGTCCTAATGAATGACAAGGATGAATGTCATACAGTCTAGCTAGTCTTTACAAAAGTTAATTTATCACGACTCCCACACAACAAAATTGACAAAAACCGTTATTTTATTTTGCGTCGATAAATAAAAAAGTTTAATAAAGTGCTGGTTTCTATGACATAGTTTGTGACTAATCACGGAAAGTTGGAAACTCCGTTCGTGACATTATTCACCTTGGGAGAAATTATAATGCCGTTTCCATTTATTACGCAAAATCTGATTTGTTTGTTTCGATAGTATACCTACTCCTGTATAAAAATAAGTTTTAATGCGATGTTTCTCGGATGAACGGCGTTTTGTATTGTTATTCGTAAAAAAACTGATATAAATTGTGAAAAAGTTAATTCACTTTTCGTTCCTTCTTACGCCAATCTAGAGAATCAAAACGTCATTATGCAAATCACGATAATTGACATGAATTATGGTATCATGAACAAACGTTATTGCGAACCACTCAGCTGTGTTGGCCTAGTGGGTGATACCCCGACTTCTGATCTGGAGGTCGTGGGTTCGAACCCGGTCGTGCACCAATGGATTTTTCCACTCGAAAAAATTATGTGCGCATGAACACGTGCTCAAAACGGTGAAGGAAAACATCGTGAGGAAACCGGCATGCCCTAGAATTAAAAATTCGAAGGCATGTGCCAATAGTAAGTGTTCCAATAAGCGGCGATGGGCTTGCAACCTGTCACGTGGGCATGTACCAAATGTAATGTTTGGACTCGCTCTTGAGTGCCTCTGACTACCCCCTACTTGGTATCCTCAAAGATCTACTCACTGAGTATGTATCTGAGAATGTCCACCATTGGGAAGACAGTCGTGAGCGTGTTTGTTTTTTTGTTTGTCGAACCACTCCCCATCCCTCCTCTGCTCCAAAAACATCATCATCTATAGACTGCAGAATTCTAGACGTCTCTTAAGAGATATAGGGAGCTATACGAACAATCTAGGACCATTTCCATGCACCGTCTTCCCGGGGCGTTCCTCCGCACAGACTAGTTAGATAGATAGATAAGATAAGATAAGATAATTTATTTTCACTTACACAACAAAAAAAACCTAGGGTCTAATTTACAATAATTTTTAGCGTGCTTATATTTATGTAGATGATTCTATATAAGGCTATCGTACTATCGTATTAGGGATACAACGTATGGTTCGTTTGGTTCTTTTTGGGATCGGTATTCAGGAACCTTTTGTTCCGCAGCAGTTATAACTTTTGTGAGCTATTAGGCATTCCTAACACGTCAACTTGCTAATGCTAAAAGTTATACCGGTTACTTTAGTTGGATTTACTCGTTTTTAACTTTATCATGTATTGAAACTGCGACAACACCAAAAAACAACGGTCTTTAGAACTAGACAAAAACTACAAACCTACTTGTACATAGTTAAAGCTATACTTATAAAGGTATCACATATAATTATATTAGATAGATCATTTTTTCAAATCACCACATACAAAGTATATTTATTAAAGCTTATTTCCACCATATTATGCTATTATTTGTACACGAATAGTATTTACCTGGATATACATATATATTTTTGCAAAATACTTACCCAAAATGAAATGTGAACATATCGCATTTTGCATATTTTTACGTTAAACATGACATTTTTTCATTTAATATCTTACCTAACGTTTGATTAGATATGTATTGTGTAAAAAAAAATATAAGCTAATAAGTGTTATTAGCTTATACATATTTTCTAGTTACAGAATAACAACACGATGTGAAAAATACATCAAGTTTTCAGTCATCATTTTTGGTATTACAGAACACCACCAAATTTAAAACGAATTCTGAACGGCTAATATTGCTATCGCACGGGCCTGCATCAGCAAAAAAGAGACAGCGATATTCGGGCCGATTTTTGAAGTTGCGACCTTAAGAACTATTATTATATTACATATCACTTTGTCACTCATTACTCTATTACGAAAAGTAGAGGTATACACATGAACAAAACACTTCACTCGCTCATTTTTATATATAAATTCGAGCGAGGAAAGGTGACGTGAGGTGACGATCTTTGTAACGCAGTGGGCGAAGGTCCGCCTGAGACGCAGAAGTTTGCGGGTTTGATTCCCACCACGGGACAAATGTTTGTATAGTCTGCAGAAATTTGTCTGTATAATATATTTATATAATAATTTATATAATTAGTATATTGGAAATACATAGTCATTTGGGGCTAGATGATGGTGTGTGAAAAATGTTTATTATTATTTATCAACGGTAGTGCCCTTTATAAAAAAAAATATGGTTTTAGCGGAATAACGATCTCAATTTCAACTCACCATGTAAAGCACAATTTAAAATTTAATTAATTTCGTAATTGGACTTTCTAGAATCTCTCCACGTGTTTGCGCTCAAATCGTTTAAGACTTGATTAAGGCCGATGTTCATTTTGCCGCGGGTCGCGTTTATTTGATATTAATACCTACTCTATATGGTGCGGAATAAGTAGGTATACTTTTTCAAAAGTATAATTAATTAATTGATGTATAATTGAATGTCCAAACATAATATTATTGTTCTGGGACACACCGTATGACTTCCCACTCTGGTCAATATGGTATTTTAAAATAAATAATAATTAATAATTATTTAGAGTAGAACTTACTCAAAGTACACCGCTCATTTACATTAAAACACGACGATACTATAATTTACTTTTAGCAAAAAATACTAATTGTTCAACAAACATAAACTCCACAAAAATCACCAATTCCACAATTAGTAACTCAGTAGGTCTGTATCTTAACAAATTTATTATAGACTAGCCCACGGCTTCACCTGCGTGGTACCTGGATAAAAAGTAGCCTATATGTTATTTTTATGTATAAGCTATATTACTGTTAAGTTTCATCAAAATCCGTTCAGTAGCTTTTGCGTGAAAGAGTAACAAACATCCATCCTCACAAACTTTCGCGTTTATGATAGTAGTAGGATTACTTATAGATATATGTAAATTGTAGTTAATATTATTTTAATTATTATGTATACACCCCCGCCACTCTCACAATCTCGTATTATCCTCTCCATCCATAGGTTGTCTGATTGTACTTTCTTACTTTTTCCATTGTACGCCCATTGTAAATCTAAGAATAAGATTTTGTTTCTTATTTTATTTATGTAATATGTAAAATATTTTCATTCATTCATTCGTTCAAAAATCGCGAAAAGGCGTAAAACTGATTTTCAAGTTCTCATTTCCGCAAATAAAACGGAAATGACGCATTTTTTAGACAAGGTTATTTCATAGCGATAGGATCTATAGGTAGGTAGCTATGAACGCCTTTGAGGCTAGAAAGGGTTGAGGGCGCGGTATCTGGACGACTCATTTCCAGATAGAAAAAGGAAGGACGAACCAAATTTCTTAGATTCTCAGACACACAGAATAAATAGTAATAACATAGAGAACTCTCACTACAGGATAATAACCATCGAAAAACTAAAATCGAATCTTGTCTTTCAAATGCTAAACGTACCTAAACTATTTGAGGATACCAAGTAAGGGGTAGTCAGAGACGCGTCCAAACTTCACACTAGGCACATACCAGCGTTTTGAAAGCAGTTAGCATTCATAAAAAAAAACATCGTATACATGTATTTGGTATTACAGAACACCACCAAATTTAAAACGAATTCTGAACGGCTAATATTGCTATCGCGCAAGCACGGGCGGGCCTGCATCAGCAAAAAAGAGACAGCGATATTCGGGCCGATTTTTGAAGTTGAAGTGAAGAAGTCATATGTATAGTGTTTATATGTAATAGGTGCAGGTAGGCCCTATACCCAAGCCAAGACACGTTAATTTTATCAATTTATCGAGCGAGCAAAGATCGAGGTAAAAATGCTAACATTTTAGTTGAGACACAACTAAAGACATACCAATTGATTTTACAACATGAGGAGTTTATAATAGTATCAAAATTAAAGCTACTTTTAGATTAAAAGATGTTTCGAGAGGCAAGGCTTTTGTATCGATATATTAACTGAACTTAAAAGTAATCCTGGATTTCGTTTCCATTAATCCCTAAATAACATTTCGGTAGCAAAGTTGAGGAATTCTTTCGGGTCAAAGGACAAGGGGGTCCTTCAAATGATTATTTACGAACGTATATAGACGAAAAAAGCATACGAGTATGTCTGTTTGGGTCCCTGAGGACAACTATGTGCTTTAGCTTCGATTTATATATCGTAATATATTTGTTAGATATGACTAAAATACAACGAAATGGTTTAGTTTAGTTTCGTAAGATTTTGACTCAGTGTATTCCTTAATATTTGTGATTGTGATTGTATTACTGTGATTTGTAATATATATATATAGATTCTATATCTATATACCTTGTCTGAATAAAGCGTCATTTACGTTTTATTTCAGGAAATGAAAACTTGAAAATAAACGATTTTTGAATGAATGAATGATTGAACATCAACAAACCCTCACCCCGTCTATTATGTGTGGGAGTTTTTTATGTTCTATGTATGTATTTACCAAAAAAAAATAGTATGTATGAAAGTAGTATGTCAGTCATTATAGTTCCCATAATACGAGCTCTGCTTAGTTTGGGGCTAGATGATGCTGTGAAAAATGTCCAAAATTATTTATTTATTTATTATAATTTATTAGCCCAATTTATTTTACATAGACATTTTTGCTAATTGGTTTTTTCAAGCACGTTTTTTTCATGCAGCCTGTAGTTCGAAAGGCCAAACTAGGTACAAGAAAGACGTTTAAGATTCGTTTCGCAGGCTTCGAAGCTTCTAGACGCTGGCTTTCACCCAAATCGCCATGTGGCCTTGGCAGCCGTCTAACCGCCACTTAATGATGACATCCACTTAACCCACTGCCACTCGATTATACTACCCTTAATTAAAATTTAAATGATGTAGCTCTTCGGTACACGGACATTAATTTTGTGCCCAAAACAAAGCATGTAATGTTTAAAAAATATTGTACCTTAAAAAAATATTAACATATTATTTATAAAAATCTACGAAAAATGCTGATTTATTAATTTATAACTTACTAGCTTCTGCCCGCGGCTTCGCCCGCGTGATACCCGGTATAACGCTTTTTATCAATGAAAAGTAGCATATTTGTTATTCTGATGTATAAGCTATATTACTGTAAGGTTTCATCAAAATCCGTTCAGTAGTTTTTGCGTGAAAGAGTAACAAACATCCATCCTCACAAACTTTCACGTTTAATATAGTAAGTAGGAAATAGTATACTCACGAGTCTATTTTTTGCCGAAACCTTTTAAAATCGCTTTGCTTTACAGATATGAACTGAATTCATACAGTTTTTTCACAATCCTAACTCGACAGCCGCAATTTTTTTTTTTACAACAACTATGGTTGTTTGCCCAAACAAGATGATATACGTAGGATGTGTGTGTGTGTAGGGGTGAGTGCGTGTATTTGTGGGTTTAATATTGTGAATTGATTAAGGATTACTTTACCAGAAATATAATTTAACTTACTTTTACCCACATTCTATGATAAAGGGAACAATAGCGACTCTGTTTCTTTGTAGTCAAGCGTAAGTAGCCAATTCTTGATTTTCGTCTCAACTCCATATAGTGTACACAATCCTTGTATGGAAAATGTAAGGTCACATTGAGTAATAGCACGTTTGTATATTAATAGGAATGCAAAGGATCTAAACGTGTAGCCACAACAGCTTGTTTACGCGGACTCTATACGAAATTGCAATACATCCCATCTTTGTTTTTGTTAATCTTGTAAACGTATAGCCACAACAGCTTGCTTATGCGGACTCTATACGAAATTGCAATACATCCCATCTTTGTTTTTGTTAATCTTGTAAACGTGTAGCCACAACAGCTTGCTTATGCGGACTCTATACGAAATTGCAATACATCCCATCTTTGTTTTTGTTAATCTTGTAAACGTATAGCCACAACAGCTTGCTTATGCGGACTCTATACGAAATTGCAATACATCCCATCTTTGTTTTTGTTAATCTTGTAAACGTGTAGCCACAACAGCTTGTTTATGCGGACTCTATACGAAATTGCAATACATCCCATCTTTGTTTTTGTTAATCTTGTAAACGTGTAGCCACAACAGCTTGTTTATGCGGACTCTATACGAAATTGCAATACATCCCATCTTTGTTTTTGTTAATCTTGTAAACGTGTAGCCACAACAGCTTGCTTATGCGGACTCTATACGAAATTGCAATACATCCCATCTTTGTTTTTGTTAATCTTGTAAACGTGTAGCCACAACAGCTTGCTTATGCGGACTCTATACGAAATTGCAATACATCCCAGCTTTGTTTTTGTTTATCTTGATAGTCGCAGTGGTTATTTATCAAAACATCCATTGGTAACGGTAAACACGTTTATCCGGGACAATTATCCGTATAATCGAGCTAGCGGCACATCAGCCGCTAAGCTCATGTTGTTTAGCAGATTATATTTGCTTCATCAGCAATGCAGTAAGGCTTCATGCTTGTATACGCCGAGCGATAAGCAAGACTGTCTCAAAAAATATATGTTCACTACTGTATTCCCCATGATGGAGATACTCAGTGAGTAGATCTCTGAAGATACCAAGGGAATAGTCAGAGGTACGTCCAAAAATTACATTTGGCACATTCCTGAGTTTTGTAAGTTAGCATTCCACGTGACAGGTTGCAAGCCCATTGCCGAAAACTAAATGTTGGCGCATGCCTTCGAATTTTTCGGTTCTAGGGCATGCCGGTTTCCTCACGATATTTTCCTTTACCTTTTTGAGCACGTATTAATTAGCAAATAAATTGTTCCAGTAGAAAATTCCATTGATGCACGACCGAACCCACGACCTCCGTATCAGAAGTCGGTGTCAAGACTCATATGACTATAATTTTACCTTATCCCATTTAAAGTTAGTAACGAAAAAGTTTACTTCAGAACATAGGCCTACCTCAAAGAGTGCCACGACGAATAATCTTGGGCCTCCCCAACCATCGACGCCATTCAAGAACCAATCTTCCCCAGCGGTTGTCAATAAATACTTGAAATGATATAAAATAAACATTTATCTAGCACAAACCACCGAAAAACTAACTAGGCAGACAACTAAAATTAAACCAAGAACTATTATAATTTCAGCATCAGCCCACGTAGTCCAGAGCTGGACATAGGCCTCTCCCAACCATTCTTAAGTCGCTCCATCTAACCAGGGGGCGCCCCACACCACGTTTGCCAAGACGCGGTCTCCACTCAAGAACTCGTTTCCCCCAACGGTTGCCGGTTCTTCAGCATATATGAATAGCCCCACCGCCACTTCAAGTTGCTAATCCTCTAAGCTACGTCAATAACTTTCCTTCTCTGCCGGATAATAATATTCAATCGGCTTATTTCTCTGAGTAGTTCTGTAGCGGCGATGGGCTTGCAACCTGTCACGTGGAATGCTAACTACTTGCTAAATGCGGGCATGTACCAAATGCAATGTTCGGACGTACTTGTGACTACCACATAATTGGTATTCTCAAAGATCTACGCACTGAGGATATAAATCAAGGAGAATATAGCTGATAGCCTGTTTTTTTTAGTTCTGTACCAAAACTTCTGATCACCCGCCGTGTTGTGTTCTATATCTATGTTTTGGTAGCTATGTAGATATGATTATGTGTATAGTATGTAACTATGTAGATATATTGTGTATTATATATGTATATTATAGTACATTCATAGTATGTGGTAAGTACACCAATTAAACCCCTTGTAAACTTTCTGACAGTCCGTTCCATCCAAAGATTTTCTGGTAAAGATCGCTATTTAGCGATAAGACCGCCCATTGTACAACATTGTCAAAGTTTGTAGTACTTAACTAATGTGTTATTTGGTGTGCAATAAAGTATTTTCTATCTATCCTACTACTATTATAAATGCGAAAGTTTGTGAGGATGGATGTTTGTTACTCTTCCACGCAAAAACTACTGAACGGTTTTTGATGAAACTTTACAGTAATATTGCTTATACATAACAATAACATATAAGCTACTTTTTATCTTACTTTTGGGTACCACAAGTACGAAGCCGTGGGCAGAAGCGAGTCTTCTATAATGTGCCAACACCATCTTGAAGCTACGCTTATGTTTTATTTTCTGCAAATTCAGACTTCACAAAGCAAGAAACGCAGATCAAAGAGGTACTAACAAATATAACCTATGTCAAACACAGCCATCGTATTATTTAATTAGAGACATCCCGCTCTGATTTTGCGCCTTACCTCGCCCAGACAGTAAGATGGCGCTATATTATTGAAACACAGTCTAGTCAAAGCAGGTATTGTATCTCGAGTGCCACAATTGTGCCTGATTGCATGAGAGCTATGCCGCTCAATGGATAAGTTAGCTACCTCAATATCGAGTAGCTGTAGAGTTTAGTGCTAAAGTTAAGTTCTCGGTGCTCGGTAGAGCAATGAGCGTGATTGGTATTCCGTTAGTAGTTGCCTATCTACTTTTAAAGTAGATTTACTACAGGCTGAGTTGTATAGTTGGTCTAATAATGTGAATGGAAATGTCAATGTCTTCGGCCGTATGCAAAATCTGTATGAGTTATCTATGAGTTAGAACGGATTTTGATGAAACTTTCCAGTAATATAGGTTATACATCAGAATAACACACACACACTTTTTATCCGAGTAACACGCGGGCGAAGCCGCTGGCAGAAGCTAGTAACGTTATAATTATTACAAGATTTTATTTAACTTGCCTTGTTAGTTAGTATGTTCTTGCAACTGAATTTTAAACCAGTTTTAACCAATAACCGATTGAGCTGAAATGTTGCATACACGTTTGGTTAGGATAACAATGTATGGTTAGCTAAATGACATCCTTCTAAGTCCCATATGGCGGATACCCAAGGATGGCGGACCAATTACTTTTTATGCACTCATGATATGGGTATCATGAGTGGTATTAGGCTTTTCCAAGAAGAATATGAAAAAGCTTGTATTTAATAATTTATTATATTTACGTTTATATAGTTACGTTGTAATCAAGCTATGAATAGTTTCTATTCATAACTTGAATATATCAATTCTTCTGCCCACGGCTTCGCCTACAATGGTACCCGGATAGAATAGCCTATGTGTTATTCTGATGTAAAATCTGTGTTACTATAAAGTTTCATCCGTTCAGTAGTTATGCATGAAAGAGTAAGAAACATCCATCCTCACAAACTTTCGCGTTTATAATAGTATAAATATAGCAAGATGTAAACTTTAATAAAATAATAATAATTTGCTATTGGACGAATAATGTGATGGTAATCATTCGAATAAGAGAATGATCCAAAACTCCAAAGAGTTCAGAGTAATACTTTATACACAGACAATTAGGGAGGATTACTTCTGTTTTGCTTTAATTTAGAAAATATATCATAATATATAAGGGATTTGTATAATATAATCGCTCGGTACTAAGTAACTAAATAAAATATTTTATGAAATCACGCAGATGTGAGCAATTCAAATAATGTAGGTCGGTAGAGGCTACATCATAATTATATTATTAAACTAGCCTCTGCCCATGGCTTTGCCCGTGTGGTACCTGGTTAAAACTTGTGTTACTGTAGACCACGAACTATAACAGTTCAAAATTTCATCAAAATCGTTTTGTCAACTATGGAGATATAATAGTTAGATATATGAAAATACGTGAAACCTTAGTCTATCCACAAAAGTTATCAAACAGATTTGTCTGAATTTTCCACCTAGTACAGTCAAACCCAATTTCCTTCGAGTAAAAGAAATGTCAACTTCGTAAAGAAATCTTCGTAATGTGAATCTAAACTTTCTTGAAGTTCACTTTTGAAAGTTAGATTACTCAGTTTTATCTACAGTTTGAGCGCTCCTACTTCTTATTATTTGCACTATACTAGATTTCTAGACTCAGGTATTACTTTATGAATAAAAGGCCCAAACTAAACACTATCCTTTTGCCTGGGTAGGTGGCGTTATTATCAAGATTATCAAGAAAATATAGTCGTATTTACGAGTATTAGTTTAGTTAGTTCACAACAAGCACAACACTGTTTACGAAAAGGTTCTCACAAAAGACAAAGACAATGAAATTGCATTATAGATGGGCAGGATAATTTACGAGAAATTATGATGACAGGCAGAACAAGTCAGAATGCCAGAATGATAGCCGAGGAATTGTATAGATGATACTATCAATGACAATGGGCCGTGATAGTTTAAATTAGGCAGGGTCGTGGTGAATAGCACAAACTGAGGGAAATCTATTCCCAACAGTGGATGAAGTCGGGCTGTAGAAGTTGAGGCCTAATTTTATGATAACAGATTTGCTGTTACTTGAAATTTACAGAGTTCCAAGAACACGAAGTAAGCAAGAAGATTAACCTTGACTTTATACATAATATCTTTAGGGCAATCCAATTTTGTCTTGGCGCAAGCCAACGCCTAGTTGGTTTCATTATTTATGTACATATTAGATCTATTACTTACAAAGATAAAAATACTTACTTATCATCCATTTTTTGTTTGAACTTGATACCAGAGTCCTTCACAAACACACATATACACTATTGACACACAAATAAACTTTTCACAATTCAAAACTATGTTTATTTGAATAACTTTGCACAAAATATTGACAAACTTCCTCAGTGATTAATCGTTCAAAAATGTAATAGAGTAACACGCATAGTTACACCCACATCTTATCACGATTATAGTCATACTGATAAGAGAACCGTTCATGAAAATCGCTATCCTTTTGCAGATTGTTGATAATCAGAAATTCATTGATAATAGAGTGAACTATCTTGACCTGGATGTTTTCAGGGAACGGCTGGAGATAACTCATAAACGTGAAAATACGACAAAGTAGATACATATTTGCGATCCATGGAATGTTAAAATATCAAATAAAGTGCCCAAGACGTGTCCAGGCACTCTATGTCAGGGTCCTGAAGATGCTTTATACCTGCTTAAGTTATCATTGGAAATCCTTTGAACTAATTTTCGTTGGTCGTTCTAATAAAACGCTACTCGCTTAATTGTATTCTATACTTCAAGGATTCAAGGTTAAAAAGTTACAGTGTGGAGGACACAACTTTTACTACTTTGAAGCTTTATCATTCATCAACGAGGTCTTAAAATCACAAAAATGTTTGTTTCTCTCTATATAACTCTGAAGTTATTTTTGGGGCCTATTCAATCATCAAACAACAAAAAATTCATCTCTCGCTTTACATGTAGCATAACTATAAGTTTTCGCTGTTTTCGCTTCGGAACCCTAAAAGAGGACCTAAAGTGCATTTTGCAACCTACTTTGTTTGAGCAGCCATACATTGTGTCTCGGTAACTATTAAACTGTAGTTTTATTCCAGTAATACAATTCTATTAATATGACAGGAAAAGCACTACTATTGTGTTATCCTACAGCTGGGATAAAATGTATAATGAAATGAAAGGTTAGTAGGTAATAACAAAATATAGAATTATGTAAAAGTTACAAATTGTTTTTTCTTTAAATAAAAGGGCTCGAGCACTTTTAGATTGTTTTAAAACTTATACTTTTATAAAGGACTTTGATAAGAAAATTCTAAACTAACTCATCTTTTTAAGGCCAAAGCAAACTTGAAATAATTAACGTGAATAATTACCACTTTTTCTGATACAGAAGTTATGAATTTAAGAAAGTACTTATGTTTTTATATAAAAAAAACTGGTGGGTATGTAAACTTCTGAAAAGTCTAGTGTAGATGAAGTAACAGAATCCTAGGGTTATTTACAAACAAAAATGTATATAAGTAGTATATCAGTCATGTGGTTCCCATTATACATATTGCTTGGTTTGAGTCTAAATAATGCTGTGTGAAAATGACAATGCTGATTATCTATGCACAATGGATAAAATGGAATGGATAAAGCACATAGACACAAAAGCAAAGCCATGGACGAAAGCTAGTTTTTTTTAATATTGTGATGACTAGATCTTT
This sequence comes from Perizoma affinitatum, assembly GCA_961405105.1. Classification (NCBI taxonomy): domain Eukaryota; kingdom Metazoa; phylum Arthropoda; class Insecta; order Lepidoptera; family Geometridae; genus Perizoma; species Perizoma affinitatum. Next base: position 8,553,989 of record OY560199.1, read on the forward strand.
TAGGACAACATTTTGATGTTTTGATTATTTAAAAATAATTTAGGGAAAGCCTGGAAGTATAGGAGTTGAGTTAGCGTTGTATGGGCGTTTCATATGGAGGGAAGAATGTCATACAACGAAAAGAGTGTTAAATATAAAATGGATGTAAAACTTAGAGTTAATCCAAAGAAATGTGTCGATTGCGTGAAGAGTGACAAGGGTAAGAGAGATGCGTACCTACCTGACAATGAAATGACAGTTGACAGAGGAAAGTGGATGAACAAAATGTGTTGTATCGACCTACGTTATGTAGGATTCGGGCAGGAAGAGACTGTTTAATATATATTTTACAATAATAAATAAAATAAATAAAAAAAATGCAATAAAATCTTTTTGGTTTTTATGTGGTTCTGTTATTACATTTAAACAAACCAAACCACAATCTTTTGATGTGACTATTGTTCAATTCATACGACAAACTCAATTACAACGAAATTGCGGGTGCAAATCGGATAGTCAGCGCGTAAGATAAAAGCCCCTTACAGGAAGGACTCAATTGCAAGATTTTGGCAAATAGACAATTGCAGCATCTCAATACAAAGCAATAAAACGGATAGTTCGATATTCGAATTTACGAACAAAAATATAAAACAAAGCCATGTAGGACACTTTGTTGGTACATTTCCAAATGCCTAAAACTGCTGTAATATTTTTGGACTGGATTAGTTAAAGTAGATTAACAGTTTCGTTTTTTATTATCGAAATTTTCTGGAAACCGCAGACTTTAGTTCAAAATATTACTGCTTTTGAAAATGTGCCTTAGTTCCTAACTATGTGAAATCTAAGGTTACCACTTCCTTAAAGAAATACTCCAATAAAAAGAGCATCTAAAAGCTCTAATTGCTTCTACTATTGTCGCTGAATGTACGCTATTCGCTTGGTCTTTAGATTAGGAAACAAAGGTTTTAATGCCATTTAATCGGGTCGTGTGAGGGTTGGCTTTGTTTATATTATAATTGTTCTTATTAGAATTGTGGGACAAATAGGAAATTACAAATTATTGATATAACACACGTAAACTAAACAAAATCCGGTCAAGTGCGAGTTGTTTCATTTAAGTTGGGTTTTGTACCAACACATATCAAATCTTTGTGTAAATAAATAAATAACATATTCTTTTGCATATTTTCAGCGTATTTTGTATGACAATCCCTATTAAACTAAATTAATGTTTTTTTATTACTTGCCGTGAAACGCGTATTTGACAATAATAACGGTTAAAAAACACCCTGTGACAGACCAATAGACAGCGTAGGCTAAATAACTAGGTCCTATTGGCACTCTTCTGTTACATACATTTGACGATCTATCAGTAATTTTTCCAGGTCTGTGTGTTGTAATACCTAATATACGAGCAGTTCTTAATATCCACGATCAAGGGAATTCTAGTGTGGAATCAAGACTCTTTGACTATTTGTAATATAATTATGTTCGTAAAAACAGCGATTACGTTCAGAATGAGGTACGAATAGATCATAAATGTCTGGCGTTTTGCGAATTACGCCACGATCATTATATCGTCATCAATCACACGTTATCAATAAAATTTCATCTACAAAATATTAACCAATTATAATGGAAGCCACCATCACCGTGAATTATTAAAGCCTTTGACACGCGCTGGCTATGGATACACCGAGCCAGGAGTATGTTTAACATATTCAAGTACTGAGATTACCGTAGCGAATACCAAACTTTTTTCTATGGAACTACCTACTTATTTCATGCAAACTTCGTATTTCGAGAAAAGTATTCTGTCTTACGCAAGTATGATATGAATAAAATGTAAAGCTGCTCTAGACCGCGTTTTCAGGTCAAGGAGGCATTATGGCGAGAGTGTTAGAATAGCGATGAGAAAAATATGCGACCGTTCCACTTAGCGCGAAGTAGATCTCGGGAACATAGACGTAAAACCTACCTCGAGAGCATACTTCTGAAGGAATAATCTATGAGTGAGAGATATAATTGCAGGGCCTTTTAAAGAGTTCATAATAAATATTATCTATCATCACATTATCGGAATCATGATATTGACGTAAAAAGTTTTGTTTTGATAAGACATGCTTACGATTATGACTTACCAATCATGCGGTGGCTGTGGGCGCCTGCGAGCCTGTACGCAGCACGGAGGCTCCTGCTGGTCGCAGGGCAGCTGCAACTGCGGGGGTGGCGGTGGCGGTGGCGTGCAAGCGAGCCGGCGCGCGGCCGCTGCGCCCACGTACTCCACGTAGCGTGAGGGTGGCGGTGACGAGGCGATGTCCTCGCGGCACTGTGGGCCGCAGCACTTGCGCGCCGGCGGAGGCCTGCACTGCAGCGGGCAGTAGCCGGGTGGTGGCGGGCGGTGCGGCGCCGGCACCGGTGGACGCGGAACATATCGCTCCACAGGCACGTGCGCAGCCGGCGGCACGTAGCGCGGGCGGCGCGCGCGCTCCGCCTCGGCGCAGCGGCGCACGCGGCGCGGCGACGCCGAGAAGCGGTCCGGCAACGGCGCGGGCGGCGGCGGGCTGAGCCGCTCCGGCGGCGCCACGCTGAACGCGCCCGCCGTGGGGAAGCGCTCGCACGGGGAGCGCGCGTACTCCTCGCCCATGGCGCGCCGTCGTTGGCCCGACCCGCCGCCTGCCGCGCGCCCTCCTGACCACGACCGCACTCGCTTTCACATTCCGCGCAAGCTTTCCGACACTGTCGCTGGCCGCCGCTGCCGGACACGGGTCGCCGAGGCTGCGGCGCGATCCCGATGTCCGCATTCACTCCGCGAGCGCCATGACGCCACCGAATCGATAGCGGCGCGCTGCGGCCTCACAGGGCGCCCGACGCTGAGCCTTCTGCTCGACGCATCCCTTGGTTCCTTATCGAGGTCTCAGATCAGGCTCTGAGGCTAGGGCGAGGCGAAAGAGCGTCCTCGGCCAAGATGGCCGCTCTCATGATGTCCACGGACGTCGCGCCTGCGCTAATGCTTAGCGATTTGTTTGTTTTCACTTGGTTGAGATGGAAAACGGAGGATGGTTCACCACGGGGAGGATAGATCTCCGTCAATATCACAATAAACAGTCACCGATGATCACTAGGTGTCGCGCGGCGCGGTGGTAGCGGTTCGAGCGCTCGGCGGGCACCAGGCGCGATGGTGCGAGGGTGCCGTGGGTCGCGGCTGGAGTGCCGAGTGCGCCGGCCCGCGCCAACTTCAGGCCGGTGCGCGTATCGACTCCTAGGGCTGCGCGCCCACCACTGCGCCGCCGGGCCCGCGCCTCGCTTCACGCCGCACAGACACAAACACTTCACTGCGAAACAACCAACATAAATAGCCTACTTTTATTCCCTGTTCTCCAAACCTTAAATCGTATCAGATTTTATAGAAATAACCTCGATTTCTAGTTACACAGTGCTGCCGTAGGTCGTAAAAGGAAAATTCGCCCGTTATCAAAGTGGGGTGCCAATTTACGATTTTGCGAAATAACCTCCACGATTCATGTTTGAAGGACGAAAAAACAGGTGGACTATACTATGTTAAAATATAGGGGGAAACATTTATATATACAGAATATTAATGTTCTGTCTCATAATGAAGTTATCTAGTAAACAGAGTTAGTCTAATGGTTGTTTTGGAATCATGGGCTGTCCGTGACTACGTTCAATTTCTTTCAGTATCCATTAATTTGTTCGTATTTATTTCGTGAAGATACTAAACTGACGTTATCTAGTACATACTCTTCAGTCGAAATAATGCAAATACCAAAAAAAACTTTTTATATTTACCCACTTTTCTCCTAACTAAAACGTTGCTCATGTTCTAAAAAGTAGGTGTACGATTTTTCATGTTCAAGTAATAAGCCTCACTTTATTAACACACAAACCTGTGTGTAATTTACCTTGCAAATTCCAAACTGGATTCTCCTTTTATATGTAAACACTGTAGAGAAACATTGTAACTTTAAAAAATAAGCCTCAGATTATTTAAAAATACGCTAATGTCGATTTGATGTGAGATAAGTGATAACTTATTTTGAGCTTTAATAAAATTCGTAGTCTATGTGATAAAGTCCGTTACGAGGAAATCCGTAAGAACTAATAAATAGTGTCGGTAGCTAACCGACATAGTTACACAGCTTTTAAAATTAGCAAATCGAAGTGGCAATGGGCTATATAGCTTATGGAACCGACCACCACTAAGGAAGAAAAGTTCTGAAATGACATCTTAAGGGAAATCGGTGGATGGAGTTGGCCTCAGAGTCATGGTCATGGGTATAGGGAGGCCTATGCCCAACCGTGGACTTATAAATGCTGTTGTTAATGACGATAGTCAACAGATTAAAGACCGTGACTGTACGGTAATATAAACGTAATATAAATATATTTACCTTAGCGGTTTTTAGGTGCTATTATTGTTTAGAATTATTTTTGTAAAGTATTATAATTTCGTTAAATTAAAAAAAAACTATTCTTGAAACTAAGCTGTATGGACTACATCTGAATACTGGGTGCGTGTAGCAATCGTGCTACGTCGTAGCACCAGTTAACATTAGGTGTCTGTGGTCAAATCAGCATTGTTAAATCAATCAGATCAAGGGCAAAAAAGTGTCCGCAATTATTAATAATAATAATAATAATAATAATGCTTGACATTTTTCACACAGCATCATCTAGCCCCAAACTAAGCATAGCTTGTATTATGGGAACTACATGACTGATATACTACTTATATACTTTTTTTTTGTAAACACATACTTATTATACATAGAAAACACCCAGACCCGAGACAAACATTACAAACATTTGTGCCGCAGCGGGAATCGAACCCGCAACCTTCTGCGTCTCAGGCGGGCCTTCGCCACAGAGGTCACACACATGCCTGACTTCAGAGCTGACATTTCGGTACTCTTCAAAACTGTGATATACAAATAACATAGTCAGGGTTATTTGTATATCACGCAAAAGTTCTTGGATCATATTTTTTACTAGTGAAGTTTATTCTACAACTTTTAGAATTTTGAGTTATTTTCAGAAATTTTATAAAGATTCAAGTTATTCAACTTATATTGTAAGATTTCATGAAATATGAGCATCACTTGGCATGACAGCCAATCAACTGCTTCTCGACGTAGAAGTCTTAATATAACAAATGTAAGTTCTTATATTACTGTTAATTTCAAGGAACAGCTTTAGAGTTATATTATAAGATCAAAATTTACTGAAAAATTAAAGATTAAATTCAAATAATTGTAGAACAAAAGTTGTTGGGTTTAATATTAGAAATTATGATCCAAGAACATTTGCGTGTTTTACAAATAACCCTGACATGTAAATATCATGCATATGTTAGTTCGTATGCAAGGAAACGTAGACATCTTCACTTGTCATGCTAACTTGAATGTATTATTCAACACATGTTAAGGATAACATACATCCCGTATTGACATTTTCTAGAAATGAGAAATGTACCTTGGAAGGAACGGCTATAAACTGAGTAAGTTATGATCGCTACGATATTGGATGGAAACTGGCATGGACATTTTCGATATTTTCAAATGACTTCGTAACCGGATATTTGCACATCATTATCATCAACCGGAAAGTCTACTGCGCGATAAACACCAATTGACAGCGCAACTTTTCAAAGCTTTATTTAATAATTTTTCGTCACGTTTCAACCCACGACGAAAGGAGCCCGTATAAGCGTTTTCCGCTAGAGGTTATTTGTGTGTTTGTTTCTTTTGTCTGTTACCATTTATCTCCGAAAGACAAACGGTAAAACCGATCATCGTGCAGTATTTGTAATCGTTTTGTATGACTTCAAAAAAGGTTTTAACGTCACACGTCAATAGAGGGCATTGCAATAACCGATGTAAACAACGTCAGAGTATTACCCAAATAGCTTTTAGTTTTATTTTATTTTTTGTTTTTCCAAGAGCCTTTGTATGCTTGTTTCAAATACAATCTGTTCCAAAACGTAAATATATATTAAAAAAAACACGCTTTTATCACGCACCAAAGATTATAAAAAATAATTCCACTATCTAACTCCTGGCTCTATCATCAGACCCTCGTTACCAAGCCTAATCTTTTGGACTCGTAAAAAGGAATCAAATGAGCCCAAACTCGAGGAGTTTACTAGAAACCACTCAAGAGTTCCACTCACCTCCTGGCTGCGTCATCAGGTCAGCTCCAAGATACCAAATTATAGTAGTGTTATCCGAACTACATATACATACAAAGTTTCATTTCGATACGACAATTAGGAGTAGGTTGAAATTGACTTCCAAGATTTGATTACATTGTTTGTTATTTAGTTAGTTACAAATGAAGAATAAGCGTATTAAAAACCAAATTGGATATACTACCAAATATAATGAAAGGTTAAACATAAACGGTTAAATATAACCTTCACTTCAGAACATTTCTTCCGTCATACCAAAATGGTTATAGTCCCATGAGACAGTAATTTCTGAATCCCAAAACAATTTTTCATCAATTTCGCATTATTATAGGATCTTTTATCTTTATACAAAATTGATGTTATTGATTCGGGAAGGGCTGATACGAAATAGAACGTATTAGATACTAAGTACTAGAATTACCTTTGGCCCACACTCCCTTAACAAAAAAACTAGGTTACCTGAAACTGACAAAACAAGGTATTATTGAGCATGGCATAGATTCAATAATATTATTCGAGAAGAAGGTAAACTTATATTTTGTAGCCCAATTGACACCAGGAACCTTATTGCGGTCCAATTCAGGCAAAGATGCCAAATCCCGCTTTACGTTATTACGTTTTAAATCATTTATTCTCAAAAAGACAAGTATTACATGTCACTTACTTGAGAACAGGGTTTTTACACCCTGTTCTCAACTATTTAAATACCGGATACGTATCCTTGTTGGGTGAGCGCTTATGTGTAGAGTATGCGCATCTAAACTACTGACTGACTAATTTATATTTATAAAAATAAACCTAGAAATACGCCATTTCTACAGAAACCTATACACTAGCCATGAACTTATAAGCTAACAAAGCTAAGTGCATACGGACGTAAAGCCTTTTGTTGGAATTAAACTCCGATGGTTAGTTTGTCCACTCACAAAAACTTACAATAATTACACTTTACAGAGTGTAGAGTGAATGAGTGAACATGCAATGAAACTCCAACCTTCATTAGGAAAGTGCTCAAATATTTATTTAGAAATGTAAGGAAAGGAACTCATCATTGATAGAGAATCTATAGAATCGAGTTCCCATGGGTCCGGAACCCTTCATAGCGATATCGCACGGATGGGACTGAATTTGACACAATACAAGTACCAACATGCTGCAGGCCGCTACTAAAACTAGAATTTAAAATACTTACTATTAGATTATTAAAAATAGATTGCGAGTCTAACAAATTCCAACGGTAACTAAAAGTCCTTATACCTTTTCATAAAACAAAGTTAATCAGTTGATTGTGTTTTCAACCTATTTTAATGATGTTCATTTAATCAGCAAAACACAAAGATTGTAGACTTTATAAAAGAAAGCCAATTGAGTTTCTTTCTCTGGTACGATTTAAGACTCACGCGAAGCTGATTTTCCAATTCAAATAAATATTATTTACCTTACTTAATTATTAAACACGTTTAATAATTTTACGTGTATTTATAAAAACTTTCGCACCAGTATATAATGCAATATTTTTTCAAATTCCTACAAAAAAACTATAGCAATCATGCTCACTACTACAATCTATTTCCTCCGAAAGACAACATCAGATCCCTACTGAGTGCGCAGATCACTATAATAAAATAATATACTAAGCAGGAATACTTAAGTGGCGATCACAATAGGCCTAACGGCCGCAGTGATACAAAAGCCAATAAAAAAAAAAAAAAATCAGGAAGTAGTCGGAACAAACATTATATTTGGCACATGCCCGCATTTTGTACTGTTCTCACAATTACATAGATTCCGGTCCATCCCAAGGGTGAAAGTTTGTATAGGAGTATCAGTTTATAACAACAACTGATACTCAATTACTATACAAAATTTCACCCCCCATTTCTCCCATTAAAATATTAAAATCCAAAAACTCCGAAATAGGTCATTATTTATATACAATTCCAATTTTAAGCTCCTTCATTTAAAAAACGGATACTTCTATACAAACTTTCACCCTACTATTTCCTCCTGAAAATCCAAAAAAGCTGAAACACGTCACTATTTATTTATGCTCAGTAGTTCAAAGTACTTCAAAGAACAAAGACTTTCAAACAAAGTTCATGCCCCGTCTCTCCCCACCCATCAAAGTGGAAGTTTACAATATGCTTATGACGTAAGCTGAAATTTGGAAAATATACCTAATTCAACTTTCTAGACTTAGTAGTTTTGGCTGTTCATTAATAGATCAGTCACTCATAAGTATAGATTTTCATTCATTTAACTGCCTGCATTATTATGACATTACCGTTTTAACACTTTTACTGCGACATGAGATCCTTACTGTATCTTTGAGCATTCACAGCGTTATTCTGTGACATTTCAGTAGAATTGAATGGTTGAACTCCTTTGGCTGGGGTAGAATTTACATAGCTCTGGGAGAGCCTTTGCCCCGGGCACAATCGTAGAAATGAATTTATTATAATAGTTGGATTTACATCCGAGGCAGTGACTGAAAACGAATTAATTAAACCAATTCAAAGTGGTATGCGAAGAAAATTATCTGATGACAATACTTAGTAACACAAAATAACACTAGGGAATAAAATATAACCTATAAAGTCAAATTTAAAAGCTATACCTAAAAGTTAAGTGTAGACAAAAGTTGTTTGGAAGAGATCGCTGTTTGTTGCTTGTTAAATAATATAATACTTTTAAAATGTAAAGAATTAAATCGCATAATTTTCTATCATTGAGTTTGCTTATGAACAGTAATTTTTAGTTACGCATTAAGTAATTTAGTATGTAGTACTTTTGTACATATATACTAAATCTTATCATATGGCATTTTCAATCCCAAAAGTTTTTATCATCAAAATAATCCGATATTTTATAGTATGCCTTTTTGTAAAGTTTATGTTTTCTCCTGGGATTTTGTTATAAAAGCGTACACCGTACCCTTTAAACAATTTACTAACTCTATCGAGTCTACAAGTGGCAACAGCGATGTTTATTTCTAGTATTAATTTTGTGATTATCACTAATTTTTTTTAAACAAATTATACTCACCGTTATAATAACTCGACGATACGAATACAACTCGTAAACACTCCTATTGAAATCCTTATTTTAGTTTTTTACGATCCTTCTAAACCTATGATTGGAAGCTGGGAGAAATGATCAGACAAAACATAACTCGTAAAACTGACCAAGGTAAAACCTGACTTTCTTTTTATGACCAAGGAAGTTATAGTCCGAACTGACTTAGGATTAGCCATAAACAAGTAATGATCTACCAGAGCTGTAAAAAGATCTACAAAACGTCCGAACAGAAGTATCTGAGCAACACAGGTGACTTTAGCACCTATGCAACCACCAACCAGCCAAAATAATCTTAACAATCAAAGCGGTCACGGCGAAAGCACGTTATTCGTTTCAAGTTCCACAAACTTTGCAAAAAAGTTATCTTCCAGAGAACTTCTTTTTGATACTAAACATATTTGACGACCTCTGTGACGCAGTGGGCGAATGCCCGCCTGAAACGCAGAAGGTGGCGGGTTCGATTCCGGGTTAACTTAGTAGTTACTAATAATGTAATATACGACAGCGAAGAATGTCGAAATGTAATATGCATTGTATGATCTTATTTGTATGATCTGGAAATATTTCAGATTCAGATTCAAATTTGTTTATTTGGGAAACATGGGTGTGGGAGGTAAAAAATGGGTACAGCCATGGCCACCTCACAACCATGAATAATTAATAAATGTAATTAATAAAAAAAAATTGTTTCTGGTCTGGGTGTTTTCTAATTATAATATGTATGCATTTACAAAAAAGGAAATCAGTCATGTTATTCCCATAAAACAAGCTCTGCTTAGTTTTGCGCTAAATTATGCTATGTGAAATATGACCAGCATTGTTATTATTAAGAATCATCAAAAGTTGAAATTGAAAAGTTATGAAGTGTTCGGTATTAAAAATACAGTTCAGACAGCGAAAACTTTAAAATTATCTAACTTTCAACTTGTGCCAAAATTACTAAACTAATAGTTATATGTAGTTATTATAAAAAATAATACTTTAAACTCATAAAAAAAAGTGATGGAACATATTATCGCTAGCGACTGTACTTGTGGTGACTCTATTATGTAAATTTTCACAACCCTGGGGATTTCAGATAACTCACTTATTTTCTACCAAATTCGCTGATCATTTTGTAAAACTGGAAATTACAGTGAAATTTTAAGGATGCCATAAAAATCTTAGATAATATTTACTTTGGTTTTTCGACCGGTGAAACTTGTTCACGAGGAATTCCATTCAACCGAAAAAATAATAATATTAACTAATTCAGGTCCGAATGTTATAGCTTATTTACTAAACAGATCTACTTTATAGTGATAGAAAACTAACTTTTTCTTTAAAGAGTTATGTCAAATTGACATACTTTGTCAAAAATTAACAGATAACAAATAAAAATTTACTCCATGAACCTGAGTTTTAATGAAGCAGCGGCTAGCAGCCGTTCGGCAAAATTCGTGCGTGGTAGTCTCAATTGGTTCATGCTTTCGCTTCGCACCACACTTCACTTACTTTTGTATTTCAAAACAAGAGGAGGTTCTCAATTGTCTGTACTTTTTTGGATGTATATTACGCGATATCTTTGCCAGTTGTGAATCGATTTTAGAGTAGGGTAAACTTCAAGAATTATCCCATATAAATTTTATGAAAAATCTCTCCCGTAAGGGTATTAAATAAAGGATGAAATTTCATATTGGTCTTTATTATTTCTTGAAAAAAAATATTATCTTTCAATTCAATCTCGCCAGTTGTATCTTTTGAATGCTTTATCTTATATTCCACCAATAACAATCGCCGCGGATTCAAAAGCACTCTATACCACTCCAAAACAATATTTCAGTGTCTGTCCACATGTCGTTGCTAACGAACACCTCGGTCAGACGTCCATACAATTAGATAAAGTTAATGAACGTAGGCGCTTCGTGTAACGAGGTGACATGAAAACGCCCGCGACTTTAACATGATTAAAATCTTTATTAAGTTTAATGCACGTGAATTTTAGTGGCATGTGAAAGTCCGTAGTCCCTGCCTGCATACCTCTACAAAAGACAGGTGCGAGTTGGTGTCATCAATGTATCATCATCTTCCGCCAATAGAAGTCCACTGCTGGACATAGGCCTCTCCCAAAGAGTATATAACGAATGGTTTGGGCTTAGTCTACCTACCGGTTTCCCGCAACATTTAAGGGCTTTACTATACACAACCCAGATTAATTTATGTATTCAAATATGTATTGACATATTTTGACATTAATTAAAGTTTGTACGCAAGACCGTGGCGTATACGACATCCGCGTTGACATAAAGGTGACATAAAGTTATAAAAACGCTGTATTGTTTATAATTTGATACAACATTTATTAAACTGCTTTCTCTTACTCATGCACTCCACATGCTATATGACAGCTCTCCTCCATAGACTATATCCTACCTACACTCCATAGACTGTGCTACAATCGCACGAGCTCAAAACATTCAAGCTCTGCCTTGAAAATCAAATTTTGTACCAAAAACAGATTTTCTTTTTTTTTAGATAATTTTTAACAAAGAATTTATATGTTTTCTAATTAACAGTTTATAGATAAAATGATTATAGTTAAATAGTTTTTTTTTATTCAAACATTGAGTTTCCAGCTCGTCTATGCGCCGTAACTATAAGATAGCATCCTAGAAAGTATGTGAAATAGCAATATACAGCTTACGGCAACATTGTTATGATTCCGTTTTCCGTTCAAAGAAATGTCTATTTTTATATGAATTTCTGTAATATGTCTGTCCAATCAATGGCATACTTCAATGTCCTAATAAAAAAGAAATGCGTAATTTTTTTTTGCATAATTCTTACTTCTTATAGCACTCCTTTTGTATAGAATAGTGTTGGGTAGGACATGAATGATTAATGACATCTGTCATAATTTTGTCATACATTCATTAATTCTTTCCGCATTTATATATTTGACATGCTTCAAAATAATATATTGCTGTGAATATAATGGTATTGTTTTGCATGGCTTTGTTCCGATTTGAAGGTTATGATAAGTGCTGGCTAAATTATATGTATACAAGACTTTTCACCATTATGTACGGTAACCGCTTACCAACAGGTGGTCCATATGATTGTTAGCCGCTTAAATGGTAAAAAATGTTCCAATTATATGATGTGATATAAAAATCATAAAATCAGATTTTTGTCATGCCTCAAAAGTACACTTATTTTTTGAAAGCATGACATTTTACCACCTCAAAATCGTGCTTGATTTTTTTAGGCTTGACTTTATCTCACCGTAACTCTTAGTGAATACTCACTAGCCCCTATTTTTGAGGCATGATTTTGTGTCAACTCAATGGTGAGAATAATTTTGTCTCAACCTAATATGCGGCATGACTTTGTCCCTCCTTTGTCTTTTAATTTTGAAATATATTTTTTTCCAACCCTAGTTGAGACCAAATAACGTTATTGTTTTACTCAAGATCTTTTCCCCAAATGTAGGAGAAACGTAATTTTAACAAGCAATTTTAGATTCAACTTTATAAAGATAACAAGATATGACGAAGTTGAAAGGATTGAATATCCTCTTCGTGTATTCAAGGAGTTCAAAAAATAACCTATTATCCTATGGTTAATAACATTGAGAGAAAAAACCGAACAAAATCGACCTTTATAGCTAATATTTTGTAAAGATTCGATAAAGGACGGTATATCAGAAGTCATCTATCGCAATCGTAACAGGACGACAATGGTCCGGTTTTTAATCGTTTTTCATAGAGAAACGAGACGACATCTGCTGGCACTTTAATTGGAACCGGTCATAAGCCAGTGGATGGAAGCGGCACAAATTGAATGATCGTAGCATCCAATTGAGCAGGCTTTCAACAATGGATGCTGCCTAACGTCCACTCATATCTCCTTGAATTGATAACACCTCAACCAATATTCGAATGCAATTTCTGGTAAACATTGTTTTATATTTTTAGGAACATAGCTATTTTGAAGCCGGAGGTCTTTAAATAAAAAACGTTCAAATTTAAATACGAGCGATGAAAACGTTAATATTTACTTACACATTTTTATTTTTCGGTTTAAAAAACCTCTGCACAACATATTTCATCTCAATACGCTTAAAGCTAAGAACTTAGAGTGTAAAATACGTACGGACATACAGACAAACACGACGTAACTATAAGGGATACACATTTTTTTTCAGAACGCTAAAAACAGAGACTACGTAGGAACGAAGTAGGAAACGCGATGTCATAACGAAAATCTACACTGGCTCCTGCTCTTTAAGATACGAGAAGATATTCTTCGGTTTCCCGATCCACTCCGCTAGTGTCTGCGAGTCCTTTGCTCACCCAATTAGCTGTAATAGGGTTGTTTGACATAACCAATGCAGACACCTGTCAACTGACATAGTACGTAAAGAAATTGAGCGAATAATCTCATTAGATTCGCTCTTTACGACCGCCATGACTTTATTGGGGTAACTAAGTACTTATGTTATAAAATATTTATATAAGTAACGAAAATATCGACTAGTATACCGATATAGCTCAAAGAATTATCAAGTTGAACTGGCAATGGACAGGCCATATAGCTTGCAGAACCGGCAACCACTGGGGAAGGAAGGTTCTCGAATGGCGACCACGAACCGGAACACTCATTGTAGTAAGGCCCACCCGATGTACCGATAATATCGCAAAGTTTGCAGGAGGGCAGTGGACAGATATAGCCTAAGTTCGTTCGTCATGGCACTCTTTTCCGAGGTCTATGCCCAGCAGCGAACTTCTATAATTTACTGGTACCTATTCCCTTAGTAGTAAGAGTTTGGCAAAGCCATAAAGACTAGCAATATTTACTAATGTACCTGCCTACACTTTCATTAATTTCAATTTCCAACAAATATTATAGAGTCACCGCAGACGTGTACTAACTTGATTAACGTGGATGGTATCACCAAATAAAAACAAGTATTTACCAAAAACACTATTTATTTATGTCCTCATACTTTAATAAAATGTTCCCTTAGTCAGTCTCAAAATTCTATGTACAAATTAATACAAAACTGGGTTAAACATAACCTTTCCCAAACTATCTGTAGCTATAATTAGGCGTAGCGGGATACGACGGTTTGGTATACTCAACTTCATGCTTCACGATTGGACAATCCTCCCATAACCACCATACAGTGATCAGTACCTCCACATTGATCAGAATCAGAGCAACTACAGGGATTGCTAGCTTACTTATCAAGGCTTTTAACCCACCTTTGGCTACTAGAAGCGGCTTCAAAATTCCATCGATAAGAAGGTCCTTTATACCTCCTAGTTCTAGGTTTTTTCCTGATCCGAATAAAGAGAGCAGTGACAGCAGGCCGCTGAGTTTCCCTGCCATCTTGCCTGTCACTGGTTTAATGAGTTCCGTGAGATCTGGTTTTAGAAGGAACTTCCTCGCAGGGTCTGAGTGAACGGCTGGTTGTGAATATGATGGATTTGCTGGTGAATATGATGGCGCTGATGAAGCAGGGGTACTGTAGTTTGGTGGTGGCGAGCTGTATCCATACGAAGGCGCCTGAGGGTAAGTCTGTGAATGCGAATACTCGTATCCGCCTTTCACTGCTCGAAGAAGCTCCTCTTCTGAACGGATCAGCTCATTGTGAGCGTCTGTGAGAATGTTTGGGATTTTTTCTTCTTGTTTTGTTGATGATTGTGGATGAGCTGGGTTGGTATGAATATTTTTTTGCAAGTTCTCCTGCGATACCATACGCTCCTGAGAATCCGCATATCCCATGGATTTTAGACTCTCTTGAGGAATCATACGCTCGTTAGGCATTATATGCTGCTGAGGCACCGTATTTTCCAGTGCCAAGATATGCTCCTTGTTAATTATCGATTCCTGTGGCACAAAATACTGCTGGGGCACCAGACGTTCCTGAGGTATCATACGCTCCGGGGGCATTACTCGCTCTTGATGCAACATACTCCCCTGAGGCACCATACGCTCCTGATAGTAATGTTCTTCAGGAATCCGTTCCTGCGGCATCAAATGTTCTTGAGGTAACATGATTCCTTGCTGTATTGTCCCACTGGCAGGATGGAACTGTGCTTGAATAAACGGCTGAGCACCTATCGAACGCATCTCGAAATTCGACGGCGTCAGAAACATTGCGGGCTCTGGATTCCCACAATTAGTCCACTGAACTAAAAACAAATTCAGCAGCACCGCGAAAAAGACGTGAGTTCGATCCATGTTGACTGTGTACAAACTGAAACTCACACATGTGAGGTATTTATAAAGTTATCGAATCACAATGCAACCTAGCATTTTTACTATAGTTTGGGTAAAAAAGATCTGGGTCGCGATTCAGCACCGGATTGTCCTACATACTCGTATGTTAGTAAACATTAAACTGTCAGCTTATATCGATTCCGGAACTACACTCAAGCGACATGCACTCTGCAACTTGATCTCCAGCTAAAATCGTCAACATACTTTTAGCGAACAAATTGTCCTCTTCGATATCGTCGATAAGTGAGAAAGTAGCGGCTACTCCCAAGTTACTACTCCACCCGCTTTGCGTCGCCCTCTGTATGACGCATGCTATTCTCGGCGAACAATCCATGATAATCCTCGATTTATGACCTTTCTTCTTTTTCTTCTTGAAATACTTTATCATCTTTGTTATCATTGGCCATAGCAAAAACGCTTTCAATCCCAACTTAACTAGCAGCACGAATACAAGTGGCATAAATAGAAGTTTCCCCGCCAATACTTTTAGAACCAAAATAACGGCTGCAGATAACATTATTTTAGCCGCGCTGCCCAGCACATTGGCGAATGATGATAGAGAATCTGTCTTCGGGCATGACACGTAATTCTCGGAATCGGAGTAGGTTTTTCGAATGTGCTCCGGGTAGTAATTTGATGCACTGGTGAACAAATCTAGGAATGGCAAGGGAGGTGAACGCGGTGTGGACACTGTGCTCAGCGACTGCTCTTGAGCACTGGTCTTCAACGCCGCTAAAAGTACAGCGAGAGCCACAAACATAGTTTACGAACTGTTCTACTTGAAATATTACATTTCATTTAATACCTCGCCCATGAAATTCTAATTTCAAGTTTTAATACGCGAGAAAAAATAATTATCTCTGTATAATTTAGAGCAACGGTACAAGGGTCAGGTCATTTCATTTTTAGAACGAGACCTTTCAAATGAAAGTAGGTAGGTAGGTATGCAGACATAATAGACTAGAAAGCGTGTAATTTTTGTAGACGGTTTAATTTATCGATTTTTCGGCTTTTCGATGTGTCCATTTTTTATTTTTATTTTTTTATTTGAATTTATTTTTGAAAATGGAACTGAAAGCGTCCTGCTCTGCACAAGCGTTTCTTGCACAGATATTTTTTTTATCTGTTTCTTGGCGATCTTTAATGTATGAAAGTACGTCACAGTGCGTTTGTTAAAAAAAACAATCAAAATTGTGGTATTGCCACGAAATCTCTCGATTTTTTACTGTATTACAAATTGAGGTGAACGTGACTATTTTTCGAAGTGATAATTAACTAAAACCAGGCTAAACCCCATTCATATTCGATTCTCGGGCGACATAAAATTACTCTTTTTAGTCCCTTGTTGAACCATATACTATTTTGTCATAAAAACAGATAAATAAAATTATGGAATAACTTGACTATAATAAGTACACATTACATAATTATTAGAAGAAATTTTGTTTTATAATTTGGATAACGTAAAAAAGTTATTAAAATAAACAAATGAAAACTCCATATTCTCCATACTCTTTGGAATTTACCTGGTAGAATGCGCAATAAGTGTTTTGGCCACACACGAAACAAAAACAAGCGGGAAAGTAGAAAAAGTATTTTCGCCATCAATCAGTGTTCAGCATTTCCTACAAATTATTACCAGTTTTACCAAAGTGGTTTTACCAAAACCACAGTCATAATGGAAAATACACATCGAAAAAGAAAAGGTTGGAATGACTTCGATAGCAGTACATCAGAAACGAACATTCATCCGCCATGGTGCTCATCAGGTGAGTGGAAATTCAAAATTGTTTTATTTTTACCACGCCACCAAATAAGAAGTTAGCTAAGTAGGTACATATCAAAATTATAATTAACGTGATCAATGAAATCTCGATTGATAGGTAATAATGTGTATAGGTTAAAGGGAGTATGTTTGTTTGACGTTCTCTAAAGAATGTAACCAATATTTGAATGGAATTTGGAATAGGTATAGTTCGTTGTGTAAAATAACACATGCTTTTTATTGATACTTACTTAACACGCGAGCGAGGTATCACCGTGAGCAGGCTAGTATAGTATAATAGTATTATAATATCTGTGGCAGAGGCTAGTCAATGATATTAAAAAGTCGGTAGGTTGTTCGGCATTTAGAGTTTCTAGACAAATACAACTTTCTGTTGGCGTTAACACCTGCGGAAAGATTTTCTATGTATAATATGAATGTATTTACAAAAAAAAAGTATATAAGTAGTATATCAGTCATGTAGTTCCCATAATACAAGCTCTGCTTAGTTTGGGGCTAGGTGGTGCTGTGTGTAAAATGTCCAGCATTATTTAATTTATTTATTTATTTAATTGTATGGAAATGACATTAGGTACGGAAATGTCACGTGACTACTGCCAAGTTTTTCCTTGATAATTTGCGTTAGCTTGAAAGGAAAACTACGGGTGAGGTATTTGTCTGACACCCAGGTCATATTATCTTATAAAAATATTTTATTGCAGAATACTGCTACGTCCTATTACTATTTATAATAAAGGACGTTTGTCCTTTATTATGAATAGACGATATCTTACCCCGAGCTCTGATTACAATGTGGTAGGCAAACGACGACGCCCCTTTTTTTCTAGAAAAAATACTCATTTTTGACACCTTTTCACATAGAAACGAAACGTCATCAATGACTAATATCCGGTATTAGTTATCTCCATCATTTTGCTCTATTCTAACTTTCTTGATCTTTCTTGGTAAACTAGTTGTTACCTATACAGTCTATAGGACGAAAGATGATATTGATTATATGATTTGCATATAAAATAGAGTGCTAATTTAACACTTATATAAATTAATACAAGTTGTGTACAAAGGCCATAAACGAGTCAAGAAACTTGAAAGGTATGAATGATTAAATGAATATGAAATTTGCATAAAGGTTTTGCCATCTGAATACGAGGTGATCGACAATTAAATTTACTAACCTATCTTATTAAGAGTTAATTGCTATGATATAAAAAAACATACTCAGTTACAGTACCTAAATCCTCACGACTCTTAATTGCTATGATATAAAAAAAAGATACTCAGTTACAGTACCTAAATCCGTGACAACACCAAGTAGGGGGGTAGTCAAGTTTTTTTGTCTAGACATATGATTTTATCTTTATCTCGTCATGATGCTTGGAATATACGTCAATTCAAAGTCAAATCGTAAATTATTCTCGAAAATAAAAATTCATACTCATCATTAAATGTAAGGCTCACATGCCGCCATTATGGACTTTTTCGATAAAGTTCAGTAACCTTGATCTACTCGCATGCCCTACAAAATACAGCAACACGTTTTGCATCGTAAGTGATTTCAAAACGTCCAATGTCCGTGCGTTCCGCTCAACTGAACTGACCTGTTTACCTACGTTCCATGAATTATACAACTTACTAAGAATACTTAACTAGAGTTTCCTCCGAAAGCTCAAGTTGGGAGCTTAGCGAGCCATCAAAGGTAAGGGGATAGTATAATAGGATGATTCTACTGTATGGAACCTTGTTGGGCCATTAGGAAATGTGGTTTCTGAACATACATTTCATTTGAACATATGTACATACATAGATTAAGACATTTTGGGTACAAACCTAATAACGGTAAGAATGATATGATGTGTGCAGTACATATATAGTTGTTTAATATTAGGTATTCCTTCTTGTCACTAACATATCTACCGCCCTCTAATTACTCTAACAAATTGGCAATGGAGAACGACACATTTTGACGGACTTAGGCAATGTGCATAAATTCTAAAACTTAAAAATGGAGACACTCGAAAGGCATTCCCATTTTTAATTTTTTCGAAATTTTTGTCATTTTCTGTCAATGTCAGTGCTAATTTCTCGTTCCCATAGCCAATACGCTAGTACTTATGACGGTAATTATTTTCAATGATACTTTAATTGACGACCTCGATGGTGCGGCGTGCAAGTAGCCGGCTGCGACGCAAGAGCTGCGGGTTCGATTCCCGCGGCGAAATAAATGTTTGTTTCCGGTCTGTGTGTTGTCATACCACGGTACCCGTAGTTTCTGATACCCACAAAATCAGGACTGTATGTGTCTGTTGGATTTTTATTTTATTTATTTAATTATTAGTATATAAAAGACGTCACATATGTTAACTAAATAGACTTAATCCGGCCAGTTTACGTCAGAGTCAGAGCAATAAAACGTCAAACAATGATTCTAGATGAAGTTTAGGTAACGCTTAACTAGGCCACGAACTGGGAACTCGGTTTAGATTATAGACATATATAGACATATATAGTTGTTTAATATTAGGTATTCCTTCTTGTCACTAACATATCTACCGCCCTCTAATTACTCTAACAAATTGGCAATGGAGAACGACACATTTTGACGGACTTAGGCAATGTGCATAAATTCTAAAACTTAAAAATGGAGACACTCGAAAGGCATTCCCATTTTTAATTTTTTCGAAATTTTTGTCATTTTCTGTCAATGTCAGTGCTAATTTCTCGTTCCCATAGCCAATACGCTAGTACTTATGACGGTAATTATTTTCAATGATACTTTAATTGACGACCTCGATGGTGCGGCGTGCAAGTAGCCGGCTGCGACGCAAGAGCTGCGGGTTCGATTCCCGCGGCGAAATAAATGTTTGTTTCCGGTCTGTGTGTTGTCATACCACGGTACCCGTAGTTTCTGATACCCACAAAATCAGGACTGTATGTGTCTGTTGGATTTTTATTTTATTTATTTAATTATTAGTATATAAAAGACGTCACATATGTTAACTAAATAGACTTAATCCGGCCAGTTTACGTCAGAGTCAGAGCAATAAAACGTCAAACAATGATTCTAGATGAAGTTTAGGTAACGCTTAACTAGGCCACGAACTGGGAACTCGGTTTAGATTAACTGATTTAGCCGGTGTGGCTAACTTAATGATTCGAACGCGATTCATTTCAAACTTCCTGGCTAACATTCAGTTAGTCAGACAGCATAAGTTTCGAAGGTTGTCTGAGCTTGCTTCTATGCAATAAAATCATCCATTATACTTTTATTTTGACGACCTCTGTGGCGCAGTGGGCGAAGGCTGCGGGTTCGATTCCCGCCGCGGGACAAATGTGTGTATGATCTGCAGATATCTTTGTCGGGTATGAGTGTTTTCTATGTATCTATTTAGAAAAAATAATATATAATTAGTATATCACTCATGTAGTTCCCATAACACAAGCTCTGCTTACTTTGGGGCTAGATGATGCTGTGTGAAAAATGTCCAGCATTATTTATTTATTTTATTTATTTATCTAGTATATTTTTTAATTGCGGTATTAGTATTAGGTGTATAATAAAGTATATTGATTTACGAATTCTAAATTTTATACGTTAACGAGCTACTCTAAAATCATATAAAAGTTTATACCAACTTTTGTGTTTTCGCTGTGTCTAAAATCTTCCACGCACTTCCGTACTTTCGCTTGGTATGACAGTGATGATTAAAGTCAGAATACCTAGGTGCGCTCAATGCTGCATTAATAATATTATAATCTGGCACTCCGACCCAAAAACAGATTTGGCGCGTCCGAACAGCTTGCATAATGCAATTGGAGCGTGCTACCACCTGCCATGCCGTGAATAATGGCTCTCGACCGCCGCACAGATATCAAACGAACTCTATTAACCGACTAATTGAGATCAGCCCCATTTTAAATGCTCCATTTAGTAAAATGGAGCATGTAGATTGATAGATCATTTCTTTGTCATACACTAGCCTATGTCTTATGGCTTCGCCCGCGTGGTACTCGGTTAAGAAGTAGCCAATGCTTCACTCTAGGTCACAAACTGTACGTGTTCCAACAGACATCCTAGCATCTGAACATATATTTATAATAAATCAAGATGTAATCCATACAAACGTATTCTCCTAATTCCTTCCTTGATTATTTACCTATAACATTGTCGTCGATTCCTCACTATTTGCCCACGATTCCTCTTAAATGTAACCATAACCATAATACCAAATAAACTAGCCATATAATAATAATAATGCTGGACATTATAACGCAGCATCATCTAGCTCCAAAGTAAGCAGAGTTTTTTTTACTAATATACTACTAATGTACCTATATTTTTTTTTGTAAATACATAGAAAACACCTAGACCCGCGACAAATATTTGCAGATCATACAAACATATACAACCTACCTTGTCATTATCAAAACTAGCTATGAAGGTTCAGTTATAATCGCCAAATAAACCAGTTTACTAAACGGATTTGACGGTTTAAATCCTGGAAATCGTTTTGTTTTTCCCATTTATATAAATGAGCATAAATTTGAATATTGGTGGAAACTGTAGGCAACCCGACTTCACAGAGTATCAGTAAGTGACATAACTCGGTTATAAGTCACCATAGGATGTAGACTTCATGAGAGTTGTCAATGTGGGAAGAGGTCAGTGTGGGACAGAAACAGCTCGTATGCTGTATCATTTACCCAACATAGTGTTAAAATAAGGATAAAGTTCCTTGGGTAGCCTGGGTAGCTAGGCCAGTTTTACACGTTCTAGAAAAATGTTTTAGGACAACTTTGCATGGCTGCCCGGGCTAGTTCTTTTACATTATTTTGTGCCTCCAGTATTCCCACGTATCTGGTATTCCATTGGATGTGTCGACATGCCTAATATAGTACTTTATTGAACTGGGTGCTTTCAATTTCAAAGCTTTGTTCTAACACTCAATAAATCTTGCATCTAAGCCGTGTGTAGAGATCAGTAAGATTGTCATTTTCATTCATGAAAAAAATGCCAATCTTTTGGTGTAAAAAATGTGATTTCTACACACCATACCGATTGACGTGTAGCTTTGTCAAATACATATATTGCGCGTTAGCAGAGGCATGCAATGTCATATGATTAATTTTGAGTCATGCCATATTGCATTCGTTATGGCATGCAATAAGGGAGATACAAGTTAAATGTAAAAGCGCTTATTATGTACACAAAGTATATAAGGTAGACCTTCTGTGCTCACCCGGTGACAGATTTCATAATTACCTATTCTATTGTCAACAACACAGCAATCATCATTTATCAAAACATGTTCTGCTTTATTTTGTTTTTCTGAAACAAAACTTTTTATGGAAAGTAATTTAGATCATTCCCATTTTCATGCTAAATAAATATCAACCTAGGCACCTAGCCGCTGGCTGCTAGTCTGTACGTCAGCATATTTTCTGTTGTTTCGTGAAAGTAGCAGGAAAAGTGTCAACTTTTGGCAGGATAAGTCCATGTGTTTTTGTAGGGTTCCAAAGCTCGATGATGAACGAAAAGGTAAGTAACTTTTTATGTAATAGTTTTGTCATGTCCGTCTGTCACACACCGATTTCTCCCTAAAAACATATCGAAATAAGGTGTAAAGTACTTACTTTACGTACTATAATTTGACCGTAATCTCACCTGAAAGTGAAAATGAAATTAAAGTGGATTGACCCTTTAACTTTTAACCTCGTGCCCTAGAAGTAGATATTAAACAGAATCGAGAGTGCTGGAAAGCATTTGTAATAAACAGCAAAAACATTGGTTTGTCAGAATTCCAACGATAACTTTAAGAGTCATGAGGCTTGTAACTTAGATCTTGACGCGTCTGGTTAATTTTATTTGATCGCGTCGCGCTATTACTTTTTTTGCTCGGCTCCTAAGAGTCGTAGCGTGATGTTAAATCTTTTAACCTTCCTCATGAATTGGGCTATCAAATGCAAAAAGATCCGACTGGTAGTTCCAGAGATTAGCGCGTTCAAACAAGGAAAGCCATGGGCTATTTAACATCACACTACGACCCTTAGGAGCCATGAAAAAGAAGTAATAGCGCAGTCGGGCGACGCGACGCGGTGGGATGGGACCCGAGGGCGACCGTGGCACAGCTAGTTAATATAGAGTTGTAAACGTCTATTTTTGTAAATGTTTACGCCAAACATTACCAGTCTACATCTACAGGCATAAGTCAGTACGATAATACAATGCAATCTCTTTCTTCTAATACCCATGAAAAACTTTTCATAGGTATAACAATCTAAAGCAAACCCGTAACCTGTCCGAATAACTAACATTAGCATACAACCCCCCTTTACATCATTAATTAGTGCAATCTCGTTACACGCCAAGCAAATTACACAACTCAGGTAGCCGTCCATTTACCTACCCTGTTCCATAAAAAAAATGTAATTGCAGAGCATATATAGAAGCGAAACTCAAAACCTGGTGCGCGACACTCACGATATTTGCTATTGTTGAACCTAATACAAACATCGTATTGGCTATCAATTTACCACATCAAAAATACTAGCTCACCTTTACAAAAATAAAAAAACCTGCCAAGTGCGTGTCGGGCCACACGCAGTGTAATCCGCTCCGTAGTTGCCTATGAACTTATATTTACCACCTGTTTCACACAACTAAGTAATTTTCAATGGAATTTGTACGAAATTGTCCTTTTTAGCACGCGTATATTAGCTTCACTTGTAACTAACGAACAAAGTAATCTTAGAAGTAAATTTTAACCTACTTCTAATTGTCGTATCGAAATGAAACTTGAATGAATATATATTTCGGATGACAATACCATTTTGGACCTCATCTGATGATGGAACCAAGAGGTGGATGGTGGACGTAATGATGCTTATGAGCACTTACGAGTATGTGTCGGATTTTCAGTTCCATACGCTATTTTCACTATTTTATACCCATTTTAGGAAAAGTTTCCCGGAGAAAACTGGTGCCAAAGTGCGAAATACAATCCTCATACCCGTTGCGAGAAAACATCTGGGAATATCTACACGACGACGGTGAAAATTTCAAGTGTAGTAAACGGCGAAGGAAAGTCGCTGAGCAACGAAAGTATAGAGAGAAAACAAAGCTTGTTCGAATCATATTTATGTTGTTGTTCCCTGGAATAATTGGTTTGTTTATATATTTTTTACCACCTTTCCTTACCGCGTTCTGAAAGACACGTGCTGTAGGTTTCTGTGCAATCCTAAGCTTTTTATTCCCTGTTTTTGTTACTGACTATTTGTTTAAAGATTATAATTAAGTAAATTCATATGTCACATAAAACTGGGAACCTTAGATTGTCAGTAGAATTTTAGGTAGGTAGTTAATTATACTATAGCATAGTTTCCGTTACTTTAGGTATTAACCCAAAACCAAGATATGGTTTAGGCACATACTGAATACTCTCATACTAATGTTATAAATGCGAAAGTATGATAGGTTGTAAATAAAATTGTCAAACTTATGCGATTAGATAATATAATATTATCATAAGTTTTACGCGACTTTATCGCGTTTACCTTTTCTATTGATGACTCATCATCATCCCGTGAACAAGGCTATTGCAATACAGTCGAAACGTCGGGAAAATAATAAAAAAGACTCTTAAAACTTTTATAATAAATCGTAATGGCTGAACCAAAAAAAATCAATTCCATCATTTTTGTAGTTTTCAACCGACATAAAAAAGGAGGTTCTCTATTCGACTGTATGTTTTTTTTATCGTATGTGTGTGCTCCTTTGTTGATAACAGAGCTTCACCGCAGTCTACAGCGTTGTTTCATTTGAGAAAAATGCGAATAATTAGTCAGTCAATTAGTAATTAGGCAGGTATGGCAATCGCGAACGAAGTCGCGGGTACAGCTAGTTTACAATAAGAATAACGCATAGTTTCCAATTTATGTGGGTACCAAGCCTTTGCTGATCACTGAGAACTTAAATACGAACTTATAGATCAGAACGATAAGAAATCAATTTAGGATCATAAATCTCTGAAAATAATTGATCTAAAGATTATTTTAAACCTCCCAGCTGAGCTTTTATAACTTTTTAATTATTTTCAGCGTATCTCTGGAGTATTAACGCAATACCAAGCACTCGAAATTTGATGGACAAATTAATCTCAAGAACTAAATTATTATCTGGTAAGGTTTCAGTCGGATTTGGAAAAGGTCCAACTTCGTAATAAGTAGGTACTCGCTATTAGGAAAACGAATAGTTAGACGACGACCTTCGTGGTGTAGTAGGCGAAGGCCCGCCTGAGAAGCAGAATTTGTCTCGGGTCTGAGTGTTTTCTATGTATTTCTATGTATGTTATGTATGTAAATACAAAAAAAAAGTTTATAAGTACAAGGTGTCCAGAAAGGGTATCGGGTATTTGTAAGTTAAATAAAACAAAAGTTATTTGTATGCAATAAAAAAGTTTATTGTTTATTATTAGCATATGAATTGGAGAATTATTTGGAAAAGATGATGTTATCCAAATGATGACCGTTACGTTGCTGGCACTCTTCTAAACGGGAACGAAGATTGGCGATAACACGTTGACACATAGCTATCGATATTGCTGCCATTTCTGACCTGATGTTTTGCTTCAACTGGGTTAGATTCGTCGGATTATTTTGATAAACCTTACTTTTAAGGTATCCCCATGCAAAATAGTCAAGCGGGCTAAGGTCGGGGCTTCTGGGAGGCCAGTTGATGTTACCCCTTCGCGAAATGACTTTATTAGGGAATAATTCGTTAACAACTTCCATTGAGTCATTTGAGGTATGGCAAGTGGCCCCATCTTGCTGGAACCACGTTCTTGAGTTGAAACCTGCAAACTCCTGCAACTCTGGGACCAAAAAATTTCGCAACATATCGCAATAACGGTCACTATTCACATTAATTGCTCGGCCTCGTTGATCTTCATGAAAATAAGGACCAATTATGCCTTTAGCACACATAGCGGCCCAAACAACGACCTTTGGGCTATACAGGGGTCGTTCATGCTTTCGTCTCGGATTCTCCACTGCCCAGTACCGACAATTCTGCTTATTAACATGACCATTCAGGTGAAAATTTGCTTCGTCACTGAACAGTATGTTGTTAAAGTTGTTAAATCGCTGCAGCATTTCGTTCGCAAAATTCAGTCGATTAGCATAGTCCGTATCCTTTAATTCTTGAACCAATTGAATTTTATAGGCTTTTAGATGTAAGTCTTTCTTTAAAATCGAATGTAAAGACGATTTTTTGATGTTCAACGCTTGGCTTCGCATTCGGATGGAAAAAGACGGATTTTGACGAACCGACGCCTCAACTTCTTTAATTGTTTCTTCATCGCGAACTGCACGAGGACGACCAGAGTTTTGAATTTTAACTGTCGCACCTGTATTCTCGAACATCCTGATCCATTTCCTAATGCTATCGTCACTTGGCGCGTGGCGTGTACGATATTCCACACGATAGAGACGTTGAGCAGTCACTATTGAATCACCATTACGATAATACGCTCGTACGCAAAATGCGCGATGCGTCCCCGAGTACTGTTCCATCTTGACTAAAACTTCACAAAATGGCGGACGCCACGAACCCCTCCCCGCTCCCTTTAGACGCCCCGTTTCGAATATGGCGCGAAAACAAATACCCGATACCCTTTCTGGACACCTTGTAGTATATCAGTCATGTACTTCCCATAACACAAGCTCTGCTTACTTTGGGGCTAGATGATGCTGTGTGAAAAATGTATTAAAATTACAAAGAAAACAAAAAAAAGGGACATTTTACAGTCTGCAGTTGGTGTCTACCCTAGACAACCTCATAACATGCCACGACAAGCGGACTAGCCTCCATCCACCGACTTCCTGCAATCGTACAATCTCCTTGATTGTAAGGTTGCAGGAAGTCGAGTGGTCCTAATCACATTTTTCACAATTTCCGTACTTTTTTCGTCAAAGGCCATTAACAGACCAAAATAACATAGGTACCTACCTACAATAAGAGAGATTAAAAATGTTATTTCCGTGACGTGTCTTCTATTGCAGCGCCCTTTAATGATTTATGGCTAAAAACCCATCCGTAGAGGCATTTAAGTCGATTACAAAAACCGCATTTTAATCGGATAAGCCGTTTCAGAGATAAATGGTAACTGACAAACAAACAATCCTTAACAGCAAACGCATAATCGTTGGTAGCAAAAGAAGAAAAGTGTTTTGAAATGTTTAAAGGTGCATTTGATGCCTCTGGTGGTTACTGCTTACCAACATGTTCGCTTGGTGGTATAAAAAAAGTAGATTAGTTCCTAAAATACTTGTGTTCGTAAGCTAACATTTCTTTAAGAACTCTATCAATGTCTTAGTCCCACAATAACTCGCCTAAGGGTGACAAAATTTTAAGTTAGTTCACACGGATGAAAAAAATTTTTTTTATCCGTGTGAACTAACCTTTTAATCGGGTCCTGAATTTTTATATGTATAAAAAATAGTCCATGTTTTATTCTAGATCACGATCTATACCTGTTCTAAATTTAATGCAAATTGGTTCAGCCGATAGGAAGGTAACAACAACAAACATCCAAACTTTCATTAAAAATATAAGTAGCTAGAACAGGATTAACTTATAAAATAAAGGCAAGTCCCTGAACTATAATATCCTAGATATGCAAAAAGCTCTCTCATAATAGGTAATCTACTAGGATCCCCAACATAATAAAAAAGAGAAGCAAGAGAGCTTCTTCTAACTTTCCTCGGCTTTATTTTACGAAAAACGTAAAATTTCTTAGGGCCGCTTTTACATAAAAAATAGGTCGGTCTCTACAAGCATTTATCTACCAACTGTCACTGTGGTAAATCCAACCGTAAATATACGACCAAACAGTTTATCACAATATGCCACAGAAATTAAGGGCTATCAAATTTAGTCCGATATTGTTTAAGCCTGTAATCGCCAACTTTCGTGATTTGAAACCTTCTTCTTTATTGTACACACAAAAAAACACTTACTTCATATGAGTTGTGGCTTGGCACAGAGTGTATATAACTTAACTTGAATGGTGTAAAAGGCCTTTAGTGGGAAACGTTTGGTGCCCAGTAAGCGCCGATAAACAGGCGCCCCAGCGCCTGAAAGTTGTAAACCTGGTTCCTACGTAAATGTGGCTTAACTTAGGGATATTATTCTAGTAGACTGGAAATCATCAGTCAGTGAAGAATGCTGTCATAAGATGAGATATCTGGCGTTGGAACTTTTTCGAGCTGAACATAATCTAAGGTAAAACTTCAAACTATACCTATTGTAGGCTCTATTATGGCGCAGTTTACACACTCAAATCATATAAAAAGGTTTATCTAAATTTATTTAGCTGTTTCATCTGTATTTTTTGTATATACCTACTTGTACATAGTTGTATGAATAAATGTGTATTATCAGAAAAATTTTTTATTAGATAAGTATTTTTTTAGTTGGTTGCGAGGGTTTGTCGAAAATGTCCCGAGTCTATTCAAAATGATCTTTGTGATTTCGATGAATGGAAATCTATTGACGTTGTATTATTTAGTTACTACTTAGTCTAAGACCATGCCGACTCCCGCAGTTTTACTCGCATAGGGCAGGTAATAAAATTGAAAGGTGCATCAAATATCATCGCATGCCTTGCACCTTTACGGGCTTTTTTTTTAATACCCTGATGCTTACGTATTAAGTTCTTTTGTATTTTAAGTATCCAAACTAAGTTTACAGTAAATCGCACCAATCGTTAAACATTTCAACACACCAACCTATGTATTTTTCTAAATTACCCCTCAGAGGGGTTGAGGGGTAATTTGAGGGGTAATTTGGGGGGTAATTGGAGGTGACAGTTGGGAAAAAAAGTTCGATCTGTCCCCCAGTTGCAAAAAGGGAGACAGATCGAACTTTTTTTTAATTGAAAAAGTATATCTGTCCCCTCTTCATTAACAGGGGGACAGATAGAACTATTTATTCCTACCTGTCCTCCAATAATACAATAATAATAGGTACACTATGCACACATAAAGCTGTATACATTCAGTCTGTTTAGGTATTTATTACAATCGCAAAATTACATTGTATTTTGTTCTGTACGACTATCTATCTATGTATCTATCTACCATTTTTCATTGCGCCTTTCCATTAGTGATTTATTGATCTTTAGCCAGATCAAAGATAAAAAAAATGGAAGAGCAATTAAACTCGTTAACAATTTCAGTAACGTACTCAAATACCTTGACATGCTTAACGTATGCGCATAACACATTCATATCGATTCAGCATTAAAAAGACGCCATTTATAATGCTCCACATTTCGTTCCACATAAACATAGTCATGTTTTGCTTACTCTGTAAGTAAAATGTGACATTGAGAATAACACATAGCTGTCTTTATTGTGGCCTTGCTCTCAATTATCGTATTGGCCTAAATTTGTATTCACTTCCTACAGATTCTACCAAGTGGTAAAAAAGCTAGGTACTCAAACAAAATTGTTAGAAACGAAATTATGTTTAATTAAATTTAGAAATGTATTACTTAGTCGTCTAATAAATTTCTAAATAATCTAAAATTAGTATGAAAACTTGAGCAGCGTCCGTAAGATCTAGAATCTAATTTAAAACAAAATGGGTTAAGTACACCTATATTATGGGTGGCATTTACAGCTCCAATCTTCGGAGGACACGTTAAGCTGCGCGCAGTACATTCGGGAGGGGGATTTTTATCGTCACCTGCTGACTAAGAATTGGGTAGTATAAAATATCTTGTATAATGTAAAAAGAGTTTTACTATCGGCGAAGTCACGGTCTATTTCTACTAAGCACCACTTGTGGAATCAAACATCTCGCTCCTTGGCATTAATTCCATGAGAAACAACGACCCAGTTAATTCAATGGACTAATAAATTGCATTATAATTACAGGAACACACTTCGACTGCGCCGTGTGAAGCGAATCCACCCGGGTACGACATTTAATTAGGACGTAATTTATATTCCATATAATTCCCTCAATTCGAACAGCTTTATTGACGAAGCGGGATAGAAATAAACAAATAGGTAATGTTAATGGTTGGTGGAGTTCAATGGCCCTGTTAAAGATATTTTTACAAAACAACAAAAAGTCGGGATGCATAAATTATTATTTTGAAACATTCTCACAATTCTCACATATATTTGCCCCAGCTGAAACCATCATCTTTGGTCTTATACCGCAAAATCAAAAGATTACGTATCTACCTATTTACCACTTGTAAAAATATGTGAAACCCAGCTGGTCCCGCGTCTTTCCAGATCCTCATTGTGATGTACACCTAGCGACAAAAGTTTTATTAATTAAACACTTCACTTGTTAGTCAAGACATGGGAAACTCCACACGAACTAATTATTATCGTATCGAATAACTTCAACCAAGCTGGATTTTACAAAGTACATTTCAAAATTCTAGTTACAGAATCGAACACAGATAGCCGTTATATAGCGGGTATGGTTGCCACAAGGGGTAGAGACACCAAGGAATGGGGCAGCCGCGTCGCATTGTGGGGTCTAGTACCGCTATGGAAAGCCGCACCGCCACCAGACACCGTGCTTTCTTTGCGAGCCCCTACGCCTGCTGATTGCTGGCCTTTCAGGTGAGTTATTAACAATAGTCCATTCATAGAGGGGATGCTAAGGAATAAGGTTATCCTTTTTCCACTGTAGCATAACCATTCAAAACAATGGTTTCGTTAACAAAGACAAATAAATATCGTCTCCCTTTTGAATGACGCAAAGATGTTTAGTCTTCTCTTCACTGGATGAACTTGTTGAATAGGTGCTCATACTAAGTTCAGTTCAACTGAAATTCAGTTGAGCGAGTTAAACGATCAACTTACCAGTTTAATCATATTTGTCTAGCTTCTGCCCACGGCTTGTACCGTGTACCCGTGTTGTACCGAGATAAAAGTAGCCTATGGGATATTCTAGTTAGAGTTCTTTAAAAATATTATCGGACAACTAAATCCAAAATTGCGTATATAAGTAGGGTTAGGTCACATTAAAGGTATGAGAGGAACAAGGTCTGACAATGCAGATGAGAGAACGAAGCGAGCAGAGTAAAGTGCTGTAGTAAGGATAAGCTAGTTTTAGAGCACCTACAAATACTCGTTCTATTTTTCTTTTGTAGTGGCTCTTCTGGTGAGCTGGTCATACAACTGCCGAACCCCCAGCGAGTTTCAAGAATCAGCATTGAGCATGTTCGCCCAGACACGGCGAAAAGCGCACCAAAGCATTTTACGATTTACGTAAGTAATCTCAATGATTTTGTTCAGACGCAGTTATCATTATAAGGAATCTACTTTGGCTTAGCCTTGACAGTTATACAACTTGAAGAGGATGCATTAATAAGTAATTAATTAATAAATAACGGTGGGTTTAGCCTCGCTTCGCTTAACTTCGAATTAACTGTCTATCTCACTTTATTTTATCAGATGACAGAAATATAACGCTGAACTGTAGGCCATGCCTCGATTAACAAATACAGCAGACTAAGTTTTTGCTACAAGTTAACGTGTTCTACCGCTCCCGCCTAAACGTGTAGTTTGTATGAAGATATGTACTTACGGCATTGGTTCACTCAAACTACGCTTATACGCGGAAGCGGTAAAACGCGTTAATTTGTAGCAAAAACTCGCAGTCTACTGAACTTAATTATGATTTAATCATCAAAATAGTATATAAACTTTCGGGGTACTTTACTATTCTAGGACACCTGTATAAAAGTGATTTAGCCTGTTATGAAGATATTCTTATAATCTTTCCCCCGTGCTGTGATATCCAATGAAACCTAAAAAAATCTGCACAACATTGATCTACAGGGTATCCTGGCAAACAATACCATGGTAAAAGTTATGGACAATCAATACCAGCGAAACGGTCCAGCGAAGCAATACTACACATTCGGTACTAACCCCGTAATGAGCATTATCTTCAAGGTCCTCACAAACCATGGAAACGTGAAATACACTTGTATTTATAGGATACATTTGTATGGAAATGACAAACAAATGGATTTTTGATAGCCTTCGCGCTGGCATGACGTCATTTCCAAGAGATACGCTAGATTATATAAGTGAGTGGTAATAAAAATAACATTCGCAACATTAGCTGAACCTGTCAGTTTTATTTAAATGAGGTGAAAACATTTGAAAATTTTTCTCTATGATCTTTGTGAAACGTAAAAACTACATGAATTTAAAATGTTAGTGGATTTATGCAGATTCCTGGGGCGCGACCAAGCCTAGAAGATTATGGAACATTAAAAAACGGCTTAGTTTTTTTTTGTTCCTTCATTCAGAATGTGATGCTAGTCTTGGCAGTTGTCATTGTCGTGACAGTTCTACAGCTAATGTTATTCCCATACAAATAGACGTTAAGGACTAAGGTTTCCAATGGTAGGCGATAAAATAGAAACAAATAAAAATGTTTCAGCTTTTTATTAACCTATGAAAACATAGTTTACGCGGCGCTCCAGTCCTGCGCGGAGCCTCCCCACGAGGGGGCGGCAGTGGGCGCCGGCGCCGGAGCGGGTGCTCCGGCCGGCGCGGGCGCTGCGGTCGTGCTCCACTCGTCTTGAACCTGTCAATAAAATTCAGTTTGTAAACCTGCATTGATCATTTGAAAGGGATATTTTACTATCAGTGGTATCATCAGTTGGGAGAATCAATCGTCAGTTAATAGTCAGACAATATTTTTGGAACGGATTCTATATCATCATGAATAGCTTGTTATTATCAGCCAACCAGCGTTCGCGCTAGGTTCAGTGCACGATTTTGAGGATAGTCTTTAAGATGCACCCCTGTAGCTTTTAACTACATTCTGGTCAACATTTTCTACATCCCTATTTCATCAATTTCGGGTCGGAGGCAGTGCATAAGCGACATCCAAATACGATGCGACATTCAGTCAAAATTTTCTACATCGTATTTTTCGTGTTCGGATCGGACGCTAGGCACAAGCCCTTATAATATGGTGCTATTTACCAGCCCCTATTATTTATCTAAAAGTCAATTAACATTTAAAAAGTCTAATTTTTATCCCTTTATACATTAGTTTTCTTTGGCCACAATGGCCACAGAATACGGGGATGCATTTACCTGAGCAGCCCAGTCTTCCTGAGCGGGCGGCGCGCCGAACGCGGCGGCGGGCGGCGGAGGCGC
The DNA here is from genome assembly GCA_961405105.1 of Perizoma affinitatum. Taxonomy (NCBI): domain Eukaryota; kingdom Metazoa; phylum Arthropoda; class Insecta; order Lepidoptera; family Geometridae; genus Perizoma; species Perizoma affinitatum. The sequence continues at coordinate 8,587,516 of OY560199.1, forward strand.
GCTATCCTCGGCCCAGGAGGCGACGGGCTCGACAGCTGCGTCGTACAAGTCCTCGTGTACGGGCGCTGGTGCCTCAGCTTTGGGCGCGACCACGGCCTGCTGAAAGACACAAAAGTTATGTTAGCTATCTGACAAAAAGATTAGATTAGACGTTAAGATGATTATGTTTCTATGTTGTTTCTTAGTTAGTATTTTAGTTTAGCACACCCGTATATTTCCAACTTCTGAGGATGACTGGTAGAAAACGCATTAAGCCCTCCCTTTGTACATTGTTTTTGTGCAATAGAGCATTAAATAAATCTCTTACATGCTTACTTATTAGATTTTGAAAAGTTGTTTAGATAAACAGTGTTTTATTTCATTGTTGAATTTTAAAAAAGAAAAATGACACCATACAAAGCAGTGTTTAGTTCATCAATTGTTTATAAAGTGCTAAGTTTACATGTGCAAGCAACATTTTTCCCATGAAAGGAGTCATATTGTGTTTTCCACAAGCGGGTTGTTTGTTTGTTTATCTGTCACCATTTCTTCCAAATGGCTTATGGGATTGTAATGCAGTTTTTTGTAATCTATTTGTTTGTCTTCAAGGATGATTCTTAGATAAATTTAATCACCACAAGTTACTAGAGGGTGCTGCATTCGACGATGGAAATATATGTCAGAGTTTCAAATTTTGTAAATATTTACTTATTAAAGTGGTTGAACCAGCGACTGGCGTATGAAGGTGCTCTAATCACCACTGGGTCTGATCTATCCATTGGAAATATGGTAACTTTGACATCCAAAGGTATGGTATAGAATCTATACCATACCTTTGGATGTCTATACTATAGATAGCACTAGCCTCTGCCCAAGGCTTCCCTTAAGTAATACTATGTCACAAACTACACTTCTTCCAAATTTCATCAAAATTAGTCCAGAGATTATTAGCAATTAAACATCCAAACTTTGACATTTATAACATTAATAGGATTAGAATGTTCTCTAGAAACTGAAAGCAATGGATATTTACCTGTTCCTTAGCCTGCTGCTCCTCCTTCTCGCTTTCTTCAGGGTCTCTGTAGAAGAACAGGTCAACGACCACATCCCACTTCTGGTCACGGGCCAGGACTCCACGCAGGCGGAGAACCTCGCGGGCAAGAAGCCACCACATTAGACCAATGGAGTGGGATGACTGAAAACAATTGCATAATTTTAATATCTGTTTTCCATCAGTAAATGGAAAGGTTAAGAACATGTGAAATATAAATTTCAGCACTTAATTCCAAAACCAGAACACACAAACCAGAAAAAAATCAACACGTATTTTGTTACAACTCCATTTTTAACAATACCTTATCAGATTGTTTTAATCATTGTCAAGTTGTAGCAGTCCACATAGATATAGGCCTCCAACAAAATGCCATGACAATCAATCTTGGGCTACCACCATCTACAGCAGGTGTACTACAGATGTACAGACCGCGGCCCGCCGGTGGAATACTGGTGGCCCGCCGACAGCAAAAATAATACTCTTGTACATTCGAAAAATTAAAGTTTGGAAGCAGTTTTACATGTTGCAAGTAAATTTACACACAAGAAAATTTGAGCCAAATATAAAAAAGATTGTAAGCACTATGCAGTGCTTCAAATTAATAAATTCTTTTTCAATTTTAATACATTATTATCAATTCTTTATTGTCTTTAATTACCTATACTTCTGGCGGCTTGCCATCAGTTCATGATTTGCCCGAGTGGCCCCTAGTCTCAATAAGTCTGTGCATCCCTGATCTACAGAGATGTCATCAACATCAACCTCTGAGATGTCATCTGTCTATCAAGTGGAGGTCCTTCCTGCACTCCGCCATCCACCAGAGAACCTTTCTTCCTTAGCAGTTATTACTCCTGAGCATTTTATGGCCTCTGCCCATTGTTGCTTCAACTTATTTACACTAAAAGCTGTCAGTGACTTTTATTTTTGTACATATTGAACAGATGTTTAAATTACAGTTTATAATATTCACCTTGGTGTTGCATGGGATAGCAATGTCAACAAAACGCAGAGGTGAGTCAGTGTTGCACAGGGCAATAACAGGAATGTTGACATATGAGGCCTCAGTGATGGGCTGGTGATCCTGAGCAGGGTCCAGCACAATCAGCAGACGGGGCTCACGGAAAGCAGCTTGGATCTGTTGGGAATAAATGCTTTAGTGCTGAACTAGTCTATTGAATAGTTGGAAATATTGTACATGAGTCAGACAGACTTTTAATCATTTCTGCTTGGCAGTCAGTGGTTCCTTAGTATGTTTGTCATCATGATAAGATACTGTCACATGCTTTTGTTTCAACAATAATTGAGAATTTGACTACATTAAACCCTTCTTGTCTAACCATGTAGCAAAAACTGTTAACAAATGACTGGAACTCAGTGAATCTTTTTTTTTTTAATTATTATTATTAAGTATTATTTGGTTCACAACTTGAAATGTACACAACACATGTAACAAGAATTTTGTATCTTTAAAACAAAAAACTTTATAAAAAAATACAGTGCACTGTGATACATTTGAAGTGCATGCATGAATAGTTATCATGATAATTAATAATATTAGATTTTGCTAACTTAGATTAGTACCAGAGCATGGTCTTTATCAACAATTGCTACTTGGTATCAGCAGAATTTATCAACAATTACAATTACTGATGTAATTGAGACCTTATAGAGTTTATAGTGGCCATTCAAGAACTTTTTTCCTCAGCTCCATCCACATAATTTAAGTCGACTTATCGCAAAAATTTTAAAAGTACTATGCTTTACCTGATTAGTGAAAGCACCAGGTGTGAAACGTCCGGCAATAGGTGTGGCGCCAGTGTGCGCAGCAAACTTGAGCACAGCGCGCTGCCCGAAGGCACGGGACGAGATGACGAACACATCTGCTGGGTTCTCGATAGCAACCACAGCACGGGCAGCCAACACCAGCTTCTCCCAAGTACGACGCAGGTTGATCACGTGGGTCCCGTCAGGGCGACGCTTGTAAACGTACGTTTCCATCTACAAACATCATGTGTACTGTCAGATGTGCATACACATAGAGGAACCGTCGAGTTCTCGTGCTAACATCAGTTGGGAGAATCGATCGTCAATAGTAATCGGTCAATTTATGGAACGGTTTCTATAACATCATGAAAATGTATAGTAAACAAAGTAAGGTTATGATGATGTTGGAACTTGCCTGGAAATGTACATTCTCGGACCCAAGGTGGGTCGTCGCTGCCAGCATCTTGGTGACATCCTCCTCGTTGAGGGCGAGTATGTCTAATCCTCCCGACATTGTTGCGTTTATTTGAGTTACGACTAAACCTGGAACATCACACACCGGCACATATTTAGCAATTTCATAAACCTTCGGCCACCACTCAAATACACAGAAATTTATATTACAAATTTACCACATCGTGAGATTTCGTTTTCAGATTATCAAAATAGCCAATGATTACAGAAATAAATAAAGATTTTAAAAATTCTTACGCTTATAATGCCACTGGGAGCGCGATTCGACATGAAAGAACTGTCAATCTATTTGGCATGACAGCTCATGTTTGAAATATCAAAAGTTAAGTCACTTCACTAGGTCTTGTCAACATCAATTGGGTCGTAACAGCTGTTTCGAACTGTGGGTAAGAGCCTCTAGCTGACACTAATTTTACCATCGCTTTTTCGACTGCGGACCCACGATACCCGTGGCGATACCCCTGGTGGTATCGTTGGTCTTTAAGAATCAAACGATACCCCCAAGAAATAGTGTTGCGACACTAATTAATAAAGGCTTTAGCTTTTTTTTTTTATTTTTATTTATTTCCGATATGATATAGATGTAATTACAATGGACCAACTTTATTAAATACTATTCAAATTTTAATTTTAGTCCAACACTGTTCAGTCCACTAGGGAACATAAAAACACAAGCACGAGCCGAGCGCAGCGTGCCGCGGCAGCGGCCGGCGAGTGCCAGAACCGAAATGGACCCTATTCAAATTTTAAATTTAGTCCGACACTGTTCAGTCCACTAGGGAACATAAAACACAAGCACGATGCGAGTGCAGCGTAATTATGAACTTGTTGGTGAATCACAAAACCTAATTTAACCCTACTTCTTCTTTGTGGAAATTAGGAATGTTGGCCTTACTCAGTTTGTTTGTATTCGATATCACTTATATTTATTATCACGATATATTTATTATGATATTTATGCGTTATAGTTATAAATACATTAGTTAATTACACATACAAGAGATGAATGCATTTCCGCATTCCGCACCGCAACACTACGGTCATTTCAACAGGGGTATCGTTTGATTTTAAAAGACCAACGATACCACCAGGGGTATCGCCACAGGTATCGTGGGTCCGCAGTGGCTTTTTCTCATGAGAATAAAGGTGACGGTTTGCACCTTTGTGCCGCGTCGCAGGAACTGAACGTGCTTAAGTCATAAAATTATAGATTTTTTAAATCACACGTATCCGCTCTGTATGTACGCACCGCAAATTTCAGTAAAATGCCGAAAATATACAGATTTCATCCACGGGCGATCACCAGAAGTGGTTTTTCGATTCCACTAGGTCATTTATAAATATAGTCTATGCACTAGGTGTTACATGAAAAAACAGTAAATATTTGTTGAACAAAATCAAATCCTTTTTTTAGTTGTAGTAAGTATGTTATTATAAGTTTTGTCATAAAGGCAGCTTCCTTGTGTAAAATTAGTAATTATAAGACAGCCAACATTGGTAGTGTTGGCCCAACACGGCTATCTATACATATATCGAGTCAACTACCATACTTAAACTAGCTTCTGGTCATGGTATCAATATCATACACGAGGTGATAAAATTAAAAATTGCTTCTAACACATTTAATATTCTCACAGAATAACTGGTTCAACCGTTATAAGCATAACGGCAATAAACTGTCAAAATATTTACATGCAAATAACTATATAAATTAACTATGATGAACATTCCCTAAAAACATTGGTTTCAAATTTAATCTACGAGTATACATATATATAAATTGATCATTTTCATTGATTCATTAAGTCTCTTAAAAATAACCTTTCTTGATCATGCGAAATCATCTGCATTCTATCCAATACATATAATATTTCGGAGTGTCCTAGTGTACTTCCTCTCTTGTCTCGATACAACTACCTAGTTAGTAGACAAATTATATTTAAGAGTTGGTAACACAGCCACACCGTTGAATGAAAATTGAATGAATTGGAGAATGAAGTAGATAATATGAGAATTCATTCAGTCATCCGTCAGTCAGTCAGCTTCAGTTGCCTTGTCTATGGTTGGTCTGATCTACTAGCTGATGTGATGTGGGTTCTATGATCAGTTTTTCACTAAAATTATTCAGCAAAGCGTTGGTATCATTGAATTCGTGATAAAAATACATGCATTATGATTACATTATATCCCTGACCTCAACCGTTGTGTGTATAAATTATACTTTGTGAGTTATTTTGGAATTCGGTGACATTCCTGTGAAGTGCCTAATTTGATCATGGAGGCTATTGCAAAACACGATTTCACTGCAACTGCTGATGATGAGCTCAGTTTCAAGAAGAACCAAGTGCTAAAGGTATGAATGTTGGTCTCTTTGTGTTGGAATTCAAAAACAATCTATTTGGTTTTAGGCTCTTTCTAGAAATTTGGTTTTGCAGATACTAAACATGGAGGATGATATGAACTGGTACAGAGCTGAATTGGAAGGCAAAGAAGGACTTATACCTAGCAACTACATACAAATGAAAAGTCACAGGTAACATTATTTTACGACCACATAACTTTTATAGTGCCACATATTTTTTTTTTGTTAAAACCATAGATTTATTAAATATATTTAGAACAAGAGAACCAGCTGTGTACACCATAAATCATATTCTTGGAGCCAACATGTTTGAAATAGAAGTATTGTATAAGCTGCTGCTGCTCTGTCTTACATTGCACTCAATAAATTGTACAAGGAAAGTACTTAATTATTAAAGATTAATACATTTTAAAAATTGCAGTGCCCTGTAGTGACTTGTAGCGATAAAACTTATTTAATAACAATCCTTGAAGACATACAAATCATTTGCAATAATCCTCATTACCAATCTGATAAGTTTTTTCCCAGATAAATGTAGACAGACAAACAAACAAAAAACCTCATGGGGTATGCCTTTTTTGCTCATGGGACAAGCCTTTTTACTCTGGAGGTAATAATTAATAAAAGTTTCTAATTAAGTATTAAAAGTTTCATGTTTGGTTTCTGGACTCATACATAATCATAAGCTAGCAGATGTCCACAGCTGAATGGACTTAGTCTGCTTAAATGCCACAATAACATCAACTCACTTTCTCATGGCTATTATGATTGCTTTGGATTTATTTAGCCTTTTTTCAGATCTTCGTTGGCTGTTTTTAAATAGTTAGTTTATGCATAGTTATTGATCTGTGAGCACACTGGTAAAGGAAATAGTTTTAATTCAAGTAAAACTTTGAAAAAAAAAAATATCTCTGACTTTACCCTAATTGGTAATGTCACAAATTTTCATACTGATTATATGTTGATTTGAGAATCTCCATCATGTTGGTAATAGTCATGAGTGTTTGTATTTTTTTTTTATTAGAAATTCAAATACTTTATTAACTAAATTCAACAGACAAACAAACCACAAGGAAAAAGAACCATAAATATTTATTTAGGGTCTTCGCCCTCTGCGCCACTGAGCTTGCCTATTAGGCCTATTCATATTTATTCCTTCCTAAAAAAATGTGATTCTGCCTCAGTTGTGTTGTCAGAGTACATATCATAATTCTTAAGCCTGTAAAAGTGCTGAATTATATTTGCACTATGTGGCATTCTAGGATAGCTCAGTGGTGCTGTGGGCGAAGACCTGCCTGAGAAGGTTGCGGATTCAATTACCATCTCGGAACATATGTTTGTATGATCTGCTAATATTTGTCTGGGTCTGGTCTTCTATGCAAATCATGTATAATTTGTATATATTCACAAAGTTCAGTCATAAAGTTTCCATAACACAAACTCTGCTTACTTTGGGTCTATATGATGCTGTGTGAAAATGTCCAGCATAATTTGGATAACGGGAATGTCAAATACTTATAGCAAATATGGTCAACTGTTTTCTATCAGTACAAAAAAAACAATAACCATCAACAATTTGATTACATGAGAGGCATTTTAGACACTCCTTGCTTGACCCACTTCACCAAACTTATTATATTTTATAACCCCATGTACAAGTTCACTGGGTTGTGGGGTATGTTGTTGCTAAAACGCAAAATCTGCTCTTCCATATAACAGCTGGCTTTACAAAACAGTATTTTCTCTCTATGTTCTAGTTTATGCTCTAATAATGTAGCATATTTTCGTTTACCCAGATTAAAATACAGCTGGATGTCAATACTCCAAATTAGAAAAAAAAACCTAGTTTTGTAAAGCGGCTAGCCGTTATGTAAAAAAGCGGGATATCCCACGACACGTTTTGGCTGGGACATGCACATCAAATAAGCCATCATTATACAAAGGCATCAGTAATTGGTGAAGAAATTAATTAAAAAATTATTAGATAAACAAATTTAAACAATGCCATACATTATGGCACCCTCGGTACAGTGCATGTCATCCACTGCACCAAAATAAAGCTCCTGCCCAGCTCCGTTTTAGTGTCCAGCCAGCCTTCCACTTGTCCGAGCCATTTGTCCTCACCTGGCTCGGCGAGGTGACGACAGGTGGAGTAAGGCGCTTTCTGAATGGCGTCCAAGAACCGACTATAGAGACGTCGGTCGTCCAGCGGCGAGATGGGCAGACGACATCGCAAGCTTTGAAGAACAAACCTGGTTAAGACTGGCACAGGACCATGAGGAGTGTCGCATACAAAGAGAGGCCTATTCTCAGCAGTGGGTGAAGTCAGGCTGTGTATGATGATGATGATGAATTCAAAAATACTATTCACCTAGTGTTATTTTTTCTAGTTGGTACTATGGAAGAATCACAAGAGCAGACGCAGAAAAACTCCTAATGAGCAAACCAGAAGGAGGCTTTTTAATTAGGATCAGTGAATCAAGTCCAGGCGATTTCTCCTTATCAGTAAAGTAAGTACCTTTTTATCAAGTGCTTGTCATTTTATAAAACATTATTCTAGGTATGTGATCAGTTTCCACTGTTCTTTTACAGCAGAGATAGTTCCGATAGATAATTTGTGACATTTGGTTCATATATCATATACTTGAAGCGGAGATCTCTGCAAATCACCCTATAAAAATATTAGTTCTTATCACCTAGCTAATCAGGGAAAACGTTTAGAAATGTGACATGTGCTTAACTGGTTGACCATTTACGGTAATTTTATTTTTTATTGATCCTACTGACTACATATCGCTTAATGACTCATAAATGAAGGTTGTAAGTATTTATTTATTAATGACACATTTTTGCAGTAAATCGAATATGCATAAATATCTGATCTATTTACATGGGAATTCAGTGGTCGCCTACATTAATATTTTATTAAGAGCATTGCAAATATTGAAAACTAAGATATGTGTGGCATCAGGTAAAATGAAATTAATAGGGGTGAATAAACAAAACCAAAATAAATTTATGAAGGTGGCTTCTTAGGGTCCGTAATTTTACGGATTACCTCGTACGACTAAATAAAAATCTCTGGATCGGTAAAGTCGCGCACCGTGGCAAGAGCCTGGGTCCGATGTTGTCTATTGTGCGTTGTATCATCAGTAAAAACGCGGACTGCGGAAAGCCATCTTTAAAATTACAATTTGAATTCCAATTCGAATTCATTAAATCACCAACGCTGTCCCACTGCTGGGAAAAGGTCTATCCCTTCTTCAAGAAATCAGGAAGAATATTAATTAAATATTTATTGTTAAAACTAACTTATGCCCACGGCATGGCCCGCGTGTTACCCGGATAAAAAGTAGCCTATGTGATGATTCTGATGTTTAAGCTATATTACTGTAAAGTTTCATCAAAATCCGTTGAGTAGTTTTTGCGTGAAAGAGTCACAAACGTTCGCATTTATAATAGTAGTAGGATTGGTAGAAGCCCAATCCAACCTTGACTTCGCCACGAAAAATGTACTTATGTCATTTTGCTGAATACGCCTGTTCACCAATATATCTGGTCTACCTATCTCGCTAGTAGCACGCCGCATTGCGGTTGCGAAAGCTCCTGCAAAAATCAGCCAATAACCTCAATTTTCGGATAACGCCTATAAATTGGCAGACATGACACACTCAAGTTCATTGATTGATGTCGAGGCTCGAATTTGCTGAGTGACTCAGCTGTAACAACACAATACAAGTACCTCCTCGTGGGAATCATGCGAAATACCAATCAATAGTAATGGCCCATTTGTAAAGCAAACAGTTTTTAATCTGCAAAGTAAGAACGTAAGAGCTAGTGGTCAGCCTTTCTGAGGTTAAAGGCCACCTCCAACTAAATATCTGCTCGAAATTCCGAAGCACGGCGCTCAGTTGTAAATGCCACTTACGTTCACACATGTTAATGTATTCCATGCTGTGCATATGAACGATCAGACAGTATGCTGCGAGATCCCGATATCCCAAGAGTTTTCAATTTAAATCCGTCTAAACAAAGTTCGTACCGTTTTAGTTTTAAACTTCTCTTGGGACTCAAAAATAAAATTCTTAAATTTCCTATATGGCTATTTCGAATGAAAAATGGTTCAAAATACTCAAATCTCTTTTTTGACTAGTTTAATGATATATCCTACACAAAGTGATAACGACGAAAAAAACTTCGTGCCGTAGTTATAGTAATGTGGGCTGCGTTAAAATGTATTTGGGTCACAAAAAACACGAGACTATGCAATATAAAAAAGTTTCTATATCTATACTGGAGACTTTTTTACTGAGGAAGAAATCGGGGTGCAGCACACGGTCGGACAGACAGACAGAACGGTTATGACGAGATCATAAGGGCTCCGTATTCGCCGTTTGGCTTCGGAATCCTAAAAATGAGTTGCGCGTTCGACCGTCTGACTCATACGAGTATAACCACATGCTTTTATAGTAAATCACATAGAGCTCGGCTTGTCTTGGTACAGTTAAAAAGCCGATGATCGATGGTAATAAAATAACTGGTCTGGTCTTAAAACAAATTGTGTTTACTCATATTATTTATATAATTTCCTCAGCTAACCTGTTGCCTGTCACGAGTCTATCTATGATTCATGGATTGTGAAACTGGTTTTTTGTTTAAAATTGAAAGGGGCCTCGTTTCGGCTGAATCATAGGAGATACTTGAATATTTGTAATGTGCTATAGTTATCAGGTGTTTGGCAATCTTTTCTCAGAATGCTTCTAATATTTTGCCCTATAGAGGCTTGAATAAGGCGCATCTTCGATGCATTTTAAATGTTAAAGATTACCACAATTACCTGACATCCAACCATAGGTTGTCTGGAAGAGATCGCTTCTAAGCGATAAAACCGCCCATTGTTCTTTTAGTTATGTAAAGGTGTTTTTATTTATGTAATTTTTTGTAGCCTACAATAAAGTATTATCATTCATTCATTCATTCCATCTGAGCAGTTCGGATTGAATGCTGGAGGACAAGATTAGCACTTTCTAAGTGCCAGCTGGCTCATCTTTAATTAACTTTACAAGATCTAGTTGTTATAAAGTTAATTAAAGATGGTCGTCTCTGATGAAACGAGTATAGGTATCCGATGAAACAAATGGAGGTCTGCCCCCGTATTCTGTATCTGAAAGTCACTGACTTATGACAAGTTAAGTGATTTTCACTTGCACATAGTTACCATCAATATAGCCACAGGATACGGGCTTTTGGTGATCATTTGACTTGTCAAACGTTTGTCACCGAGTGACTTTCAGTTCATTAAAGATGGTCGACTCCGATTAAACGAACTGAGGTATTCGATGAAACAAATGGTAGTCAGGCCTCTGTCGTCTCGTTCCTCAGATGTCCAGACGGCGTGCAGCACTTCAAAGTGCTGAGAGACGCGTCTAGCAAGTTCTTCCTATGGGTGGTGAAGTTTAACTCGCTGAATGAACTGGTGGACTATCATCGCACGGCGTCCGTCAGCCGCCTACAAGACGTCAAACTCAAAGACGTCGTGCCTGAAGAGGTGAGTACTATATACACTAAACCACACTCTAGAAGCAGTGAAGTCTCAAGTTCTTGTAAAAGTAATACCCTAAAACATATCGGCCCTGGAGAGCAGAACGGAAGTATCTCAAGAGGGATTTTATTTTTACTAGTGAAAAAAACGCCTGTTTTACATAACTCTGCAACTCTGAAATTTAGAATTTTATTTTGGTGTGTCTACGGGGTGTCTGCAAAATAAATTCCATTTATAGGTACATCATTGTTCGCGTGACTGTATGGTAGAGATCGCAGTTAACATAGTAGATTTTGAAGGATGTTATGGCTATTAGTTATTTAAAATCAGTAGATGCATTCCGCTCCTTCATAAACTGCAAAAACATTTTACACCACTGGATTACCGAAAGTCCCGAAAAACTATTATTGTAGTTATAATGAGACTAGTTAAAATATATTTATTTGGACTAGATTAAAGGCATGTGCCATAGTTTAGTATTCCAAGTAGCGATGGGCTTGCAATCTGTCACGTGGAATGCTAACTACTATGCAAAGCGCGGATGTGTACCAAATATAATGTTCGAACTACCCCCTACTTGGTATCCACATAGATCTGCATTCAGAGTATAGATCATGGGGAACTCAGTCGAGGGCGTGGTTATTTTAAAAAGAGAACAGTGTTTTTTATTTAAACGAGACTTGCCAGTATTAATTTCAAACACGTTTCGTTCGTTCATTACGTATCTTTATCATTCATCTTATTATTACGGTAACTTACCTATTCTTTGTATTGCTGCAGGTCTTGCCAGCATCAGAGAAAGTAGTAGGTATAAAAAAACATTATTATCATTTTTAAATCAGATGCAGTTTCTTCTCTGACAAATAAACATTTTAGGGTTCACAAATTTGAATTGAACCCTTTACGAATGAGTAAATCAGCAACTTTCTATTCCGGCAGGTCTCGCAGGCCTTACCAGTGACGGAAGTAGGTATTATTCGTAAATACCGTGCTTCGGAGAGCACGTTAACCGGTCGGTCCCGGCTATAAAAGTCGTTTAACCCCGATACTAATTTGTTCATTATCACCTCCTTGCAATGGGTTTCCAAAAACTAGACATCTGCATATCAAACTGCTAACTCTCCTAACGTTATTAATTTACCTAGTGACTAGTTTTTTCTTGGTTAAAGTCAATAGTTAAAATCACAATGAATCGTCGCCGTCTTATAAGCTAAGTCACCTTGCTAGGTTAGTGGTCCGCTTGAAGAATAATTACCGTAAAAAGAGCCTTGTATCCGATGGTAAAAGAACCAATATGGTTAAAGGATTCATCTCTTTCCTTCTCATCTATATTGGTTTTTACTTCATGACTATATAATTACGTCGTCGGTCGAAAGTTGAGTATTTTTTTCAATATTTTCCCCTATGACATTCTATACAATACAAATATCTATAAAAATACAATTAATCAGCCAGATATCGGAATATATTGAAATAACAACTTGCGAGTTACAATTAAATTCGAAACTAAAGTTATCATGACGCCATAGCAATTTTGGTTGAACATGATTATTCTTATCCCTTTAGCATAATCAGCATAAAATGTTCCCAATTTCTCAGCATTAAAGATATTATGGGCTTACTGTTCATTCTTAGTTTCGCGTCATTTTCCTAGATCTCTATACCATGACGTCGAATTTCCATTAGCCACGAATGTTCAATAGAAAACCGCGCGGACGATATGTCTGTGTAAATAGTTCGGGCGTGTGACCCTGATAAGTAACCAAAATAACCCAGCGTTGTTTCTGTAATCTCTAGCAACAGAGCAAATACTGCCTTTAGTATGCGTATGTTTTGCAACTTTGTATATAAATGTCTAACTACAACTCCTACTGTATAATATACTGAAAAACAATTTACACTATTATACCACCCGAAACAAAGGAAAATGGCACGTTCCAAAAACCAGACTTGTCAAGAAGTCTAAACTATCTTCTGAAAGGGTATCTTTCAGAAGCTCCGATATGTACAACGATTTGAAATTTATTAGAACGCGCTTACTCTTAGCGAATTTAAAACAAAATTAAAGGAATTATGTGAAGAGCACCCTCTTTACAATATCCATTTTCTGATTTGCATGCAAAATGAGAAGGAGTTTCTAAGGCCCAAAAAAAAATCCACCCAAAAAATATTGTAGAGTTGGAGAGTGATGGCGCTACATACAATGTATAAAGCTGTCATTTTCTAATCGTCTTTAAGTGTCACTTGTGTGAACCAGAGTGGTCGAATTAACTCTAGGTTAAACGGTCATTTTGTACTAAGTAATCGATATGTTGGGTCGTTAAAATGCCAACTTTAAAGCGTCACGCAAGTGCGTCATTCAGCGGTTATTGAGTCATGGCTTAGTTCAAATCGATGCAGATCTCTTCGGGAAATCCATTGCTACGCCACTGTAATTTCCTTCATATAATTCGCTCATCTGTGTTGGTGTTGTTGGTGTTGTATCGTGGTAGTGTGTGTTCTTTCATAAGTAAGCAGTTTCTTAACATTTGGTAAAATAATTCATTCTTGTACGATGCGAAGACCAGATTTTTCGCTGACTATAAAAAACTTGATAACTTTCAGATGTCCAGCAAGCTTTATGTGTGTAAATTGTACGACAGGATAGGCAAAAACCCAGTGGAATTCCTGGTTAAATCTAAAATCTCATGCTAATCTAATATCAACTGACCAGCCACAGTTATAATTGAATCAAAATATTCTGCCTTCTCCGTGTCCACTTTACTGAATTCGTTCAACTAACTTTATTATCTGTGTTAGGTAGCACAAATAAACGATTTATTTGTTCGGTTTAGTTTGTGACCGATTTGTGGAGAGATATTGAAAGTTAAATTTTAGATTAGCAGAAAGATTTATGGATGATGCGGCTTGCAACTTATCGTTTTAATAGAATGCTAACCAGGCATATGTACTATATTTAGACTTGCCACTGGCTACCTCATGATGGGACATTCTTTCTCTTTGAGGAATACAGTCGTTTCGGTTTGGTTACGATTCACTGCATTTTGCAATACATGCGTAAGAAAATTCTAATTAGTCCGTATAAACTGGCTATCTGTCAAAAGCTCGATATGTACAATAAATTGCCATGTATTGTACATATCGAGAAAATCATACAGCTTCCGCTTAACCAATTTAAAACTAAATTAAAGGAATTCCTCGAATGTCACCATTTTTATCATGTAAATGAATACATGAGTTGTTCATTTTCTGATTTGCATGCACAATGGAAAAATCTAGATTATAAATGTATGTACACTTTGACATTTTTAGATTAAGAACATGATTATGTATGTTTTGACGTGCCAATGTTATGTAACTATAACGAAATGGTTAAATAAATAAATATCAATAAAATTAAAAAATATCAAATTGAAACAACGTATTTTTTTAGATTATACGTTCGAACAAAATGGATGTGAAATGTTAAATGGCAAAGCAAAAACTGTCAGTTGGAGGCATTACAACTGACAGTTTGATCGGCACGTTAAGTCCCGATTATCAATAGTAAACTGTTGCCAACCATTTCGGTAGGCCTATGTTTAAACTCCGACAGCAGGCTTGGTCACTCTTGCTCATAATATCACACCAACTTTCTTACTAACAACATAGTCCGGACGCGGAACTGGAAGAATTCCGGTCATTGACATCAACAATACATTAGTACTTTTTATTTAAGACTTTAAATCCTTGCCTGGACTAAGCTTAGACACAATGATATGCCAATGACCGTAATTCTTCCTGTTCCGTGTCCCAACTTAAGCAATATTGGAATGGGCTTGCAATTTGTCACGTGGAATGCTACGCATTATATGGGCATGCGTCAAATATCATGTTTGGACTTGTCTTCAACTACCCCCAACTTGGTATTCTGACTTATCTGTGTGCTGAGTATGGATCTGAGGATGTCCATTATAGGGATTACCTCAGACTTAGCAGCAAGACAATCGTTGTCTACGGAAGAAGACACAAAAATTACTTTCGCCCTAGACAACTAAAGAGAGTTGATTTGTCTTCTCTTACGTTGTCTAAATATTGTCTTGTGTTGTAATGCTCGTACGGACGTGATTGTATTTTTGAATGGTGTGTCTCAACATTATTGTGGTTCGTTCCAGGTGCTGGTTCAAGCGCTATATGACTTCACGCCGCAAGAGGCGGGCGAGCTGGAGTTCCGGCGCGGGGACATCATCACCGTCCTTGACCGCTCCGACCAACACTGGTGGCAGGTAACAAGCCTTTTTTATCCGCAACGTAAGGAGTCCGTATATGCGTATGTCATATGACGTTGTTTGTTTTTATGTTTCCTTTTATATCCGAAACGACTTATCCGATTGTAATACAGTTTTTTGCAATCGATTTGTATGTCTTCAAGGATGGTTATATCGCCATAAGTCAGTAGGGGGTTATTTTAAGTCATGTTTTTCATTTATATTTTTCGAGTGGTAATATTTGTTCTATGATTATTGGTGAAAGGATTCAGTGCACCTAGCACCTCCTTTGAGATTCCTGACGTGTCTTCGAGTTTTGTATTTTTTAATGCGTTTAAATTCATGACAGGATTCGAACCCTTCAGAATGAAATTAAGAGTCACTATAAACTTCACGAGCATGATACAGGCTGTGCATACTACAGGGTCACAGACCTATGAACTGCGTGTTGTGCCAACTCTAAAACTACTAATAAACGAACAAGATGTTTGACATACTCATGAAACCATACCAAAAACAGCAGATTTTAAACCATAACATTTCCTTGCGTAACAAAACTTATTTTATTTTTAATCGTTTTGTTACTAATTCTTGAAAATCAATCAGTCAGAATTTGCCCTTCAATAAAAATAGCAGATTTCCGAAAAGTCGTAGAACAGAAGTAAAACCAATTATGTGTAGAATAATCCACAATATTTTTTTTTTTACATTTTTCACACAGCCTCATCTAGCCCCAAACTAAGCAGAGCTTGTATTATGCGAACTACATGACTGATATACTACTTATATACTTTTTTTTTCTGTAAATACTTTCATAACACCCGAGACAAATACTTGCAGATGATACAAACATTATTTTCAATCGAACCCGCAAACTTTTGCGTCACTGCGCCACAGAGGTGGTCAATTATATACATATTCTAAGCCATCCTTTTTAACAAATATATTTTTATTTCCAGGGTGAGATAGCGCACCGTCGTGGTTTGTTCCCGTCATCTTATGTGACCGCCTACCACTCATAGTGCCGCTTGCCTCTCTACCGCCGACGCGTGCTCCCTACTCGCCGGAGAACACATCACCGTACACGCTTGGTACGATCACACATGCTACATTACTATTCTATACATCAACCGCCTGAATCAGGTCCGCTGCAGGACATGCCATGATATTGATAGAGATTCCACCAACCGCATTATACCTTCCTGCGTCGTTTGGTACGTGGTAATTCGGTTCCCGGCGAGCTATTAGTCTGCTTTAGTACAGATCAGGGCCCTTATTACAGATCACTGTGTGTAGGGCAATGGCATCGGGGAACGGCTCATTTTGAAAAGTTTAGATAGTAACTATGACAGAGACTTCTAAAATTGTAAATTGGGAGACTTCTCGATCTAATCTTTCCAATTTTTGAGTTTTAGAAGTTTTCGCCACTGCTCTGTTTGGCAAAATGAGTGCCATTTTCTCGTTGTCATTGCCGTTTTATTAAATAAACACCCAACAAAAAAAATAACACACTAGGATTCACTGTGTCGTCGGTATCACAACAGTCCGAACAAATATCATGCAAACATTTGTCCCGCAGCAGGAGTCGAATCCGCACCTCTTGCGTTGCAGCTGGCTACTCGCCCGCCTCGCCACCAAAGTCGTCTATTGTGAATGAAAAGCTTTTCTATTGCGTTTGGAACCCCAGCAGTCATTAAATTACGGGCTATCTACACCTATCCGTGTTGCAGACGGGCAGAGGTTCATATAAATTTCGTTCGGTACATTTTGTATGGATAAGTTCTTCATACACTAACATCCTTATTGCCAAATTTGCAATGCCTGGCCTGTAATGAATACAGAGTAATGCCAAAAGTGGCATGTCTTTTAGAGCTCTAATGGCGATTCCATTCATTCACCAATCGGGAATGAATGAACTATACATAAAGCTTCTTTTAGCCCATTGGTAGTCTGCATCGTTCTTCATTCTTTGATTGTTCGGATAGGCGCACTTTCGGTGGCAAAGTAGGTATCATCACATCAATAACTCGTCATCATATTGTAGACATCGAATAAATATTATAAGTAACAATAAAACGTCGAAAACGTTGTAGTTTTCTAAGTTACGCGTTTTAGAAGTAGTTGTAAATCTACGCGAGTTATTGAGACCTAAAGGTGCGTTTTAGTACAAAGCCGGTAACAGCTTAATGGCTCGTCTGATATTAAAATTATGATCGCACGATCTCGGATGCTTGTTCATTCGTTCCTACTGAAATTCGCGTTCAGGAACAACCCGAGATGGCATTCTTGATTGAGCTTGAGCGCGCAACAGCCAGTTTACTGAGTTAACCTACGACAATTCACAATATTTACATGTATCGGACAATGTGTTTGGCATATTACGTTTACAAATAACAACATAGGCTCTATTAATTATTTGTATGATACGAAATGGTTAAATTTCGGTGGATTCCGGCCTATTACTACCGGAATATGCCATGTATAAGCAGGTAGACAGGGATTTCGTGCACGAGATACCTCATATCCTTATCTCATATGACGCCATTTAGAATATGACTCCGCGATTTAACGTCAATGCACTAGATTTTTACGGGAATCCCCTTTTTGTAACCGGCATCAAACGCGATCGCATCCTAGCGGGCGCCGTGTAGCCCGAATTTACCTAATAATGTATGAAGAGTAATAAGGTGCTTTGTTTCCTAGAGCTGATTAATAATAATTTAATCATTACTTTTGTAATCGTGTTATAATAGATGCGTCATACTTAACTGCGTATTTTTTGTAACACGCGAAAGCTGTGAGCCCAACAACTTATAACGGGCGGTGTAACCGTCAGATAGAAAGGTATTAATAACAGATGTATGAAAATGTCTGGCGGAAAAAGAATATAAGGCTAAATAGGCGTAAACCGTCCGTTTTAGTGTATTGGGCTTTCATCTAACAATCTAACGTTATTTGGTAGTACAAAAACGAATCGTTATTGGTCTTTGCTGTGTTCTGTGACGAATTGATTGTTTTAGCATCCGCATTTTCTGTTTTGCTCCCTATAACGAAATGGATAAAGAAAACCACTGTTTCCAATTATGATTTTATCCTCGAAAACGTGCCAGAATGTTTATTGTACGACATATTTAGTAATTATAAGTATGAAGGGTATCTTAGTGTGCCACTGACTGGCCCTTCCATACATGTAGGTTTTTTGATGTGATTTTAAAATTATGAACATTTATTTATCCATTGTATTGAATGCTCATTTTAAAAATATACCATTTTAAGCTTAGAAAAATAAAATAGGTTCGTCTTGAATTTTTGATAATAGTTTAGTATTTGGTATGATTTATAACTGTACCATAGTTACGGGATAGCTAACGTCCTCTATAGTTTGCTATTAAAACGTAGCCTTACCTTGATAAGTGTGTGTTACGCACAATTAGAATGCCCTTACGCGTATATATAACGTATTTAATCAATTACTTTTTACATGCTAACCCGCTTTCTTTTAAACGCATTTAAATTTAAGCTCCACTTTTAAATTTTAGTGTCAAAAGAAATGTTATTACTGTTCCTTGATTTGCGTTTCTAACTAAGTCCGTTAGTTCATTTTATAAATTTGTATGTATAGTATAATATTATTTTGTATAAGCTTGATAATTGCTTTTGACGTGTTTTTTCATGATCCGTTGTGTAAACCGTAAATAGGGATTGACATATAAAAATATACGATTTTGTTTAAGTGACGGGCGTTGTTTTATGACTATGGTGACTGATACTGCTATACACTGCAGCCAAGCTTGTTGAGACTTGTCCATTCAGAATGAGTTGATTAAATTGAATGAACAGGTATACTAAATTCATTTTTATAGTAAAGGCTTGGCTTGGCGGCAGTGTTATGCTGAAACGGTGTCCTAATTGGTTGTTCGTTCGACCTCGACCGATTTACCAATAAAATAAAATATTTTCTATACGTTTCGGGACGCACGATACGATATCGTTAGCACCGGATGGTCGTACAAACTGTTGCCAGTTAGGACTCACGATCAATGTGAATCGTGTAGTGACACCTGAGTGTCATTGTACTTAGTTAGTTTAACATTTAGTCAAGACTTGAAATTAATAATTTGAGTGCTCGTTGACCCAATGTAGATATTTATTTTTGTTATTGTATTGTACCCTAAATTGCTATATGGAAACATGATTGATAGAATTTTAATTGTAACAAACAAGATCTTAGTGCGATGTGTAAGCACGTGATTTTTTTTATTTTTATCTTTTATTTTATGGTGTCAATGAAAATAACTTTCTGCCAAGCATTTAAACTGTGTGTAATATAGGGTAAGCTAAGTACATCCGTATGAAACGCATGTTGTGAACATTATAATACCAATAAATTAAAAATATTGTCCATTTGTGCTTTTTGCTGTAGTGACGTATGCATGAAGGCAAGGATGCGTCAGAAATGGAAAGTGCTATCTATAATCATTTTAATATTCAAATATTTAAATAATTTAAGTTACGATTCTCCAATATTGTGGAAGATGTATGATATTTTTTACTAATAAATTTAATATTGTATTTGGGTGTTTTATTTGCGAATTAAACATTGGTGAACAGTTTAATATAATTTATTTATGATAAATTAAATAAATAACACTTATTCCTAAAATGATTACTAGTAACAATCTTATATATCGCATTGTATTAAATAGAAAACTTAGAAATCACAGGCAGTTTTGTGATCATGGTCGCAGAGATAATCAAATTGCTTAACCAATATTAAAATAGACACTATTTTCCTAAAGTGATAGTATGTATGTAACATAATGCTGCTAACACAATTGAGTCAAAAGTTAAGTGAATTATGAATGACATGACCTTTTCACACACTAAGCTAATCTCAATGATGGTAATCCTCGTGTGGACACACTGCATAGATCCGCGAAACGAGCTTTATTTTTTAATTAAAAAGTAATCTTACAATGAGATTATGTAATCTAATGAGAGTAGCACCTTTAATATAATGTAAGTACTTCTATCATAATTTGTCCTAATGTTCCAGAAAGTCACTATAAAAAATATCCAGAAGTCATTATTATCGTAAAAAAAAACGGTTTGCATTATTCTTGAGAAGTGATTAGTTTATGTGAGCTAAATAAATGTTGTCTCATCTTGTTTTAATCTGCCAAAACTTATTCTTCTAATAAGTAATTTTTTTATCTATTTCAAATATATAGTTTGATTTCTGTGTCAGTAATTTCTATATCGAATTAGTCTAGGAACATATTTTATTGCACCATTTATCAGTTGGGTACAAAATTAAAAAAGAACACTTACAAATTTTATATACTTTGGTCATTGATTAAAATAAATAATGTCTTCATATATTTCTAAGTATATTAGTGTAAAAATAATTTCATGACAAATAAATAATCTTTGATTTAAACATAAGAGAATTAAAATAATAAAAAAAAACAAAATAGTGAAAAAGGCAGTGTTTGAGGATTTTTTCATTGACTAATTTTTTGAAGTAAGAAAATGATTCCAATCAGACACAAAAATCGACCGAAAGGCGCATCCATCCAATCTAATTTCTACTACCCTTGTATATATCTACCCAAGCATCTTGTGTGTCAATTTATCTTTTTTATATAAAATAAACTACTGTGTCTATTCAGTTAAACCATGAGTAAGTACAATATAAAATTCTATTTTATTTACATTGTTTTTAAATAATTCGTTAAATCTTATAGGTACATTTTGGGACCATTTTTCAATTATTACTACAAGCATAACAATTCTTGGAAACGTTATCCAGCTGATGAGCGCAAAGGCTCCCCTTTGCGCATTCGAACGCGGCGAGCACATAATATAACTCTCGGCGACACGCGACGAGGGACGACGGCGCCGGCCGGCGACACGGTAGGGATGTTTTATACCTAACTATCGTATCCCTGCACGACTGCATAATATGTCATTTCGAATGAGTCTTTCTAAAATGTTTTCCCTCCGATAGCTAGCATAATGTTCTCAAACGCTATCCAGTTGATAAGCGCCCAGGGCCCCAGTCTCATCCACAACGGTAGGAATCCTTTGTAGAGCGACAAAATCCCTTCATTCTTCACAGACTGCTGCAGGCAGTCTATCATTCCTTTGTATAATGTTCCCCTAGAAATAAGATAGATAAAGTTAGTCAAGAGAGTAACAATTTATGGTAAATTGTAATTAAAAAACCAACTGCTCTGATTAGTTCTATTATCTTAAGAAATCGCCTCGTCAAGAATTTTCTTTGATACCCCCTTGGGGTAGCATATGACAACGTTAAGGGTTTTTAGAAGATAAAAAACGAAAATCTGCGCATTGAATATTTCACAGCATAGATAAAAAATACACAAAAAGCACATGATATATTATTTTTCTCATTTAAGACAGCGTGTCTTCTCGGGTAACTTTTTGCAAATTTTATTCTTTGATGTTTTCGACAGGTCGGCTGCCAGATATAAATACATATCGCACAAAGCTTGTCCATTTGTGAAAAGTGTCTTATGGGGCTCCCTCTCCTCTACTAGGTAAACAATTAAGAGGGAGACAACGGGAATAACCACAGTCTATGTGTTATCCTACTACTATTATAAACGTGAAAGTTTATGAGGATGGATGTTTGTTACTCTTTCACGCAAAACTACAGTACAGAACGGATTTTGATGAAACTTTACAATAATATAGCTTATATATATACATCAGAATAACACATAGGTTACTTTTTATCCGGGTACCACGTTGGCGAAGACGTGGGCAGAGCCTAGTAATTTATAACATAGACTGTGGTTATTATAAATTTATAACCTATAAACTGTTAACAATAACAATTTATAACTTATAAATTGTTATTGCTTGTTTGTTGTGGGAATCGTTGGAGGAATTTTAGTCTAGATCTGGCTCCAACATGATCATAACCATCCCATTTTATTTTCAATACATAGTCCTGAAACCACACTAGGATTCCCTGTGTCATGGGTATCAGTATCTAATATGAGTACCATGGTACCGCAATATTCAGATCCGAAACAAATATCTGCCGAACATACAAACATTTGTCCCGCAATTGTATTATGTAGCATTGTCCAATCTCTTCCCCTAACAAAACTACGAGTGTCTTTTTTTGCTCAACCAAGGCTGTGTTTAGTTACCTACCTATTATAATGTCTGTGATTAAAGCATAATAAGCGTACTCGTTATTTGATGTTATTCTCAGAGACAGCTGTGAGTTTGAGCACGCCAAGCAAAAACTACCTGTATGCCATAGCATGAAATACGAAATTAGTATCATAATAAACTACTCTGTGTATATGCGTGTAAGTTCCCATGGCGTCCTACGGTATGCATTCACAAAGACCAAACGGTGTTTTCTTTATTACGACTTTATACGCATGGAATACAGTTGGTTTCTGTATTGGTTGTTCGTAACGCGTTTACTTTCACTTATATTGAGATCAGAGACATCTCTCTCATTCCCATCGAATAAGAAAGGGAGGGGTTCATACGAGTTTTGTTTTACCGGGTTTTGGCCTACGCAATCTCCGACTTTGACCCCATTCCTTTGACCTCGACCGTATCTATTCAGGTCGAGATACTGGGGGTTTAAAGTTTTGTTAAAACCATCTATGACAACGAAACACGTTTTCAAATATCATCATCTTTATTAAAAGCCGATAGAAGTCTACTTCTGGACTTTGGTGTTTAGTTTTGCAACGGATTTCCTTATTCCGGGTTTTATCGGAACTTTAGTGAAACTCCGAGCAGTCTCTCCCGTTGCGCGACCTTGAGCTTAGTACGAGGTCAATAACGTTCTCAATAAGTATGGAGAATTATAATATAGATTTCTTGCCTGCTACAGGTAATTTTTATACCTAGGGCGTCATCAAAGACTTATGGAAAGTGAGTAGGTAGGTAACCAGTCTGTAGTATTGGTAATTGACCGAACCCTCTCAAGTGGACTAGGTATGAACAAATACCTAATTAATTGATGCCGCTAAGAGAAACCGTACCAATACCTACCTAAGTAGATATAAATAGGTACCCACTTTTAGTGATTCGTTTCATTGAAGTTGATAGGATAAGTGATTTCGGCGAGTGTTAGGATAGATTTCGAAGCTAATTCATTTAACTGAAAGTCAATAGGTATATAGGTATGCGCCTGTTTATGGGGTCAGAGTGGACTATGCCTAACACATCCCGATGTATGTATCTTTTCTTTTCAAGTTATTAAAATATTTTTTTGGTAAGAATTTGGCGAACTTGGAAATAAATGTTGATGAAAAATGTACCACCTATTACCCACCATCAGATCAAACCGTTAGTTTTCGAGAAAACTCTAAAACTGTTTTCATATAGGTATACCTATTATTTTACCTAAATTCGCGTGATGTTTCGTAGGAACAAAACTTTTTAACTTCAGAAGAAAAGTTCGATTATGGACACACTCTTATAAAATGACTAGCTGTTGCCCAGCGGCTTTTCGCGAAGAAGTGCGTGAAGTAGTGTTTAAACTCTGGAACACGTAATTATTTATTTATGATGAGTAGTTATAGATACAATTTTTAAGTTCCATTTAAAATGTTATGGTGAGTAGCTACAATTCTAATTTTCAAGTTCCGACCTTTAAAACAACCGATACTCCCATACAAACTTTCCGCCCCCTTATAATGTGAATATCCTTAAACTCTGATACAAATCATTATTTATTTATGCTTATTAGCTTAAATTCTAATTATCATGTTTCTAACTTTAAAGAACAAAGCCCCCACTCATTTCCCCCTCTTAAAGTGAAAATTTCTTATGTTATAAAATAAACATATTTTCCAAATTTCAATAGATCAGTCAGTCAACCAGTCATGACAAACGATTTAATAAGTATAAATTAAAATTGATGTAGCTACCTTCCATCAGGTCCCACGGGCTGGTTCATAAGCCTAGTCTTCATGACGTCAGCAGGAGTCCCCAACACGGCAGCGACGAATCCCGCCGCAAAAGCTGCTATACCATGGACGATCGCGTTATCAGCCATACCGAATTCTCGCTTCAGGAACTGTTTGGTGTAATCGTAGGCGGCTAGATCGCCCATGTTGACTAGAGCAGCTCTTTGCACGTTTGGTATAGCCCCTGTAACAAAAAAAATACGAATGAATGAAAATACTTTAATGTACATTTAGATAAAAAAGTAAACAAAAACCTATTACTAAAAGTACTATGGACGGTCGCGATCTGTCCCAGACAACTTCAGATAATGACCTTACCAGATGTTTTTTAATAATACATCATCGGAAATACCATGGGTGTGTATATATTTTTTACTAAAAACGAGTTACCATGGTTTTTAAGTTCAAACGTTTCCCGATATTTAATTTTGCACAGTTGCATGAAGTCGATAGTTATAATTAATGTAGTATAATCGAAGCTCACCTCTCCAAAACCCTTTGATTCCGCTCTCTCTATACAGCATCGCGTAAGCCTGCCTGCAGTTGGTGAACCTGGGTTTCTTCCCTTGCAGCACTCGCCGGCCTTCAGCTTGCATCTGTACCTTCACCAGGTCAGTGGGCGACGCGATCAGCTGCGACAGGGACCCCGCCGCTAACCCACCTGAGGACTTCTAAATTATATTAATATGCTGTAATCATCAGCACTGCTAAACTGAGGACCAAAATCAAAAATCTATAAAATAACAGACAAAAACTACTTCTGGTTCTCTTTCCGTTTTTATTTCCGACACGAATTTATCCGACGAGTTTTTCAATCATTGTTCGCAGCCCTCTCTAGTGCCTTGTGAAAATTAAAAACTATTCAAGAAAAATCCTTAAAGACAAGTATAAATCGATTGCAAAAACCACGTTACCGGATTGTTAGTCGTTTCAGTGACAAATTATAAAAGCATTACCTATAACCTAAAGACTCCTGTCCTCGCGGATAAAAAGAGAAAGAAACTCCAGACAAGTTTTTCATCCACAACATTACGTCATAAAATCAATTACCATTGGAAATTTCTCATCTAGAATATGGATTGATGTTTACTTCATAGGATTCGCACAATTCAGTTCAAGAACAAGACAAAAGCTAGGGTTGCGGGAAAATGTTACAGCCTGAATCTATCCGACATTTCCATCTCCATTTGGTTGCACGCTAAATGGATTTCTTTCTATTATAATGCCTCTACCACAGATATTATAAGTATAGTTGTTGCCAGCGGCTTTGAACGCGAGTCGTTTTTTTAAAAACCCGATACTCCCGTACAAACTTTCACCCTACATTTCCCCCCTTAAAATGTCAAATCCATTTAATCTGAAACACGTCACTATTAATATATGCTCAGTAGCTGTAATTTAAATTTTCATCTTTCTAACTTCAAAGAACAAAGACTTTGAAACAAAGTTCACGCCCCCATTTCTTCCCTTAAAGTAGAAATTTCCTTCTCTCTATTATAATGCCTCTACCACAGATTTTATAGTTATAGCTGTTGCCAGTGAACGCTTGAAATCGTCTTTTATTAAAAACCGATACTCCCATACAAACTTTCACCCCACATTTCCCCCCTTTAGATGACAAAATCCAAAAACTCTGAAACACGTCATTATTTATATATGCTCAGTAGCTGTAATTCAAATGTTCATCTTTCTAGATTTAGTAGTTTTGGCTGTTCGTTGGTAAATCAGTAAGTCAGTCAGTCAGGACAAACGATTTTATAAGCATAGACTATATAGTATTACAATAGCTGTGCCTCTAATATGTGTCTAGGCCATAAAACTGTCAATTCAGAAGGTCGCGCGTGACAGTAACCAATTATACTGCAGCGTCAGTACTTCATTTATCACTGGCTGGCCAATAGAACCAAACTAAATAAATACACCCAAACGCCGTTAAAAAGCAAAAATCTAATTTGGGTAGTGAAGAGCCGAACCAGCCGACCGATGACGCGCGACGAATAAGTAGATAAAGTATAAATCAAACAAAACAATATACGACATATCGCGATAGTACAATGGACTCGGTATTAGCAATATCTTCCAAAACAACCTTTGGATCTGAATTTGAAGATAGAGCTACGTCCCGCTCCGCGATATACCTATTTCTAATATTAGGGGTAAAGTTTGAATTTAACATCCGAAACTACTCATCCAATCAAAAATATATATATAGATCTATGCCCAACCTGAAAGTCCATTCTATATACACCTATGGACTTTCATTGTGGACATAGGTTAAATATTATTCCGTTAAAATGGAAGTAATTTTCAACCAGTTTTTTAACTAAAGTCGACGAAAAAACGGTCAAGCGAATGCGTTTCGTAAGAAAATAAAGACGATTGTTAATGCGTTTCGTAAGAAAATAAAGACGATTGTCGATTGTTTATTTTACGATACGACGAAGTTGATAAAGACGATACTCACCCAATGAAGCGACTCCAAGAGAAACCTTCCCGTTGTCGTCTTTGAAAGCATTGCGGAACTCCTCGTAGAAGATCAGCCGGCAGCCGGAGTAAATGGCGTGCCGCTGGAACATCGGCATCAGCCCCGTCCATAGCTTGAGAACCCCTTCCTGCCTCGCTATGCCGGCTACGGTCTTCAGCATGCCGTGGTTCTCTAGCTGGAAATAAGTGGAAAAGTGGTTGGAATTTTCGCCGTTACGTTATCCGCCTATTTCCTTTCTGGATGATGCATTATTTTATGGTTTTGATAACGGTAACTGAAATGTCTCTTCATTTTAAAAATAACGTGTGATAATGTTTATCCAAAAAAAATTGGTCAAGTTTAGAAGTTGGAAACATTATACAAAACCTTAACATCTGTTAGTATTCGGTCCAAGGTTCAAGTTTAAAAAAACTTTTTTTCAAGTTTGTCGTCACCTTCTTCAGACTTTATCACTCTGAACTCTGAACGCTAGCTTTCCCCATAAAATATAGCGAACAGTTTATATTCAACAGTTACCCAGACAGGTTCTTTGTGTCAGTACCAAGAACATAAAAGAAATAATCGATTGCGTCCCAGTCATTGTTTTTGAAATATCACATTTTAAGGCAGATCTTATCGTTTTTTAAAACAAACAGAAATGACGTTTTTATCTTCATGTAAATCCACGTAGGTACTTAATGTTTCTTAAAAACAAAACCTTTACCTAACTACAATGAGCTACTTTCCTTAAGAGTCCTAGTATCTTGCCATACCCTGAATAATGTGTAAGTAGGATCTCAAAGATTCATCATATTTTATAGCCATCTATAAAGTTACCTTGTCAATCTGTTGGTACTGTCAATCTGTTAGTAGTGTTTACAGTACTAACAGATTGACAGACTCGTTCGCTTCGCACGCAATATATTCTCATCTCACATCCACTCTACTCGTCAATATGATTCATGCCTCAGTGCGTGCTCGCCACATGTGGGCGATGAATATTACCCAGCACAGTCGTTCTGGCAATGCCCCTTCTACGGTTACCAGCCTTACCACATACTAAGTATAGCCGATTCTAGGTGATCTAGTGGAACGCTCCCGCTTCCGTCCGCGTTAAGTTTTTCCATACAAATTCAACATATTGTGTTGTTTGTATTTTTTTACCTATTAATGCTATGATAGTCTATGACAAAATTATATAATTTTCTTTATTTCTTTGTCTTCTTTTTTTTTATATGACGACCTGAATAACTTTTCCTGCCACATATCATACAAAATCTTAAAATGCGAATAGGTACTATCTAATTAAAGAGTGTGGCTTATTTGAAAAATAATTGAAAACCTCCGACGAATTTTGCATCGATTCATTGCAGCGCCGCGCCGCCCCCTAGTGACTTGTGGCGATAAAACATATCTAAAAAAACGTCCTTCATACAGATCTTGGTTAGAATTGATACAATCCAATTAGCCGTTTCCGAAATTAAACAGACAAACAAACAAACAAGCTCTTATGTCAAACGCATAAATAAACAGGCTTCGTACGGCGGATTCTCGGGTAAAAAGATTTAATGTAGGTAACTAACTGCTTTAGGCTCATGCCAGCAGACTGCTATCAGAGAAAACAATCATTAGTTTTTAACTGCTTATTGATATGGCGATTGGAAATTGTTCTTTAGGGCACAGATATAATAATACTATGTTTGAGGTATATGCTTTTCTCCTCACTGACACAAATCTCCCCCGCTAATGGGGAGAAGCTAGATTTAATTCCGATATCCCCATTTTTTTCACGGTAGAACGGGGCCGCTTGCGCGGGCGCTACCCATGGAGATGTGGCATGCCATAGACTGGCGACAAAATGTGTAACCAGATATCGTACAATTAGGTACCCATTGTTACAGACTATGTGTGGACGTAAACTGGAAATTTACTGGAAATTTTAAATAATTTTTATGTTGAAAATACATTTATATGTATTTATTTATTTAGAAAGTGGACTACTGAGGCAGATCTTGGAATTGAATGCTTGTGGGTAGAAAATGGACTACACCGCCGTTGACAGGGGTGAGTTTGTGTAGTTCAAGACACTTAGGGAGTAAAAATGTTGGGTGGTTATGAATTAACTACAATAAATATATTTTTTATCTTACCTTGTATCCATGTTTAGCGGCTGCAACCTCCGATTGAATTTGTAACCTTGTCTTCGTCAAATCAAAAGGGTACGTTGCTGCAATGAAAAAAAAAATGTTTCAGGAAACACTAGAATTCCCTGTATGGGTCAGGAACTACGAGTACCATTGTACCACTAACCCGAAACAAACCTGCAGAACTTTCAAACTTTGTCTCGCAGCGGGAATCGAACCCGCCTTGTCACCGAGGTTGTCCATAGACTATCCTCGCGACCAAGCATAGAATAATCAAGCAACAAACTCATAAGATTGATGCCAGATAATTATAGCTAGAGGAAACTATAAAACTTTGTGTTAAGATTTTAAAAAAGTTCAGATACGGTCGAATTTACCTAGTTTTGTCAACCTTGGTTGGTTATCTACATTGTTTTTAAAATTGGCGAAAACCCAAAACTTTTTAACATTTTTGAACAGTTACCTAAATATTCTTCTTAGATCCAGTTTTTAGTAAAATTTCTATAATTATTCAATTTGTTTTCCCGGAACTAGTATTTTAAGTCTGAACGGGGAACATGAAAGTGAACAAGATTTCCTGAAAAATAACACGAATTTCCAATAATTTTATCTGCTGCATTTTGGATATATTATCTACATATGTCTTAGATATGGTTTCCGATGTCAAACATCTTGTTTGATTAAAAGTAGTGTTGTTGGGCTAAATGATGTTCATTTAGCCCCAAAATAAGCAGAGCTTGTGTGATGGGAACTACATGACTGATATATTACTTCATGCCAGCAACGAAAGACAAAACCTAAACCCACCTACATTTACACGTACAACAATTTTGGTCATTTACATTGCTCGTCCTGTGACAGGACGTTTCAAACGAAATTCGGTTTTGCGAGTCACATTCGTTCACATAGGTAACAGATAAATTTATATAATAGCAAGGTTCGCCGTCGACGTATACGTCGTAGAGGAGACAGGACGTTTCAAACGAGATTCGGTTTTGCGAGTCACATTCGTTCACATAGGTAATAGATAAATTTATATAATAGCAAGGTTCGCCGTCGACGTATACGTCGTGGAGGATATCATAATGGTGTTTTGATGACACTTACCCCCTTCAGCCGCCCATGCACCAAGCACAGCGACGGCATACCTAGCAGCGACGGGATCGGTCGCCTGCGAGGCCGGGTGGTCCGCGTTCCGCAGTATCGGCATTGTCAGTCAGTCAGCACCACTTGGAGGCTGCTGGGCCCATAATAACTATAACAACATTTTATTAGTTTTTGTATAGTTTTAAAACCTTCGATGTTTCTATGGTATATTTAGTTAAGTAGGGAGGTATAAATGAATGGGCAGGTAGGTTAAATCTTACCTAGTTATTCACATATACATATAGTAAATTTAACTTTTTCGTATATTTAATAATATAAGTAAGGAATGTGCGTCTGTTGATCTACCAGAGCGGATTGTGATTAAACTTGTGATAATAAAAAATATATTATTAATTAATTAACTCTTTATTTTTTTTAATTAAAAAAAATGTATATTGCATCGGTCTCTATAGTAACTTGTAGCGATATAACCTATATAAGTACTATCCTTGAAATGATTCCGATTGCGAAAAAATTTCAATCAATAAGCCATTTCTGAGATAAATGGTAACAGACAAACACACAAACAAACATCATCTTACGTCAAACACCATATCGGTCTCATGACGTCTCGGGGCGTCGTGTTTAAAAGTTCCAACCCGACTCAGGTGATGAGGGTTATTCCTGTATCGTAATCCTAATGTTATGCTAATTTTATTTTATTGCTCCAGCAATTACAGTTCAAGAAAAAAAATATAAATAATCATATTTTTTTTGTAATATTTTATAAGTATAGTAGACACACCTAATTCATCTGAATTAGGCGGAAGGGCGTAGCTACGCCCTTAAGTACTGACTTAAGTAGTAAAGTGCCTTAAGTACTAATAAAAATAATGTTCATTTATTATCTTATATAATGTTATTAATGCTGCTCGCACTTTGTACTGTTCATTAACTCCATTAGTAATTTTATTGCATGCGCTCGCAGTAAATTGAACATCCGAAGTCCAAACCGACCTACAGAGCACAGACTACCTAGGGATAGCTACAGAGAGATATAGAATGACGTCAAAATAAATTTCCCAAGCGCGTGTCGGACCACGTAAAGTGAAGGGTTCCGTTCTGAAGGCCGTAGAACAGCAACAACACTGTATGTAAGTACCTACCTAGTATCCAGGTTTAGCTGGTAGCGGATGGGAGACTTAAACAACAAAAAATACCACTTTCAAATATAATATTGCTTAAACGAAAAGTAAATTGTTCATTGGACTCTTGATATTTTTGATAGATTTATTAAAAAAAGATCCAACTTCACCTGTAAACACAAACAAAAAAATCTACCATTACCTATATTATGTAGAGGACGAATGCAGAAAAAAATTCCTTCGATCGGGGAACAACGGAAATAACCCGGTTTTTTTCCGCGCTACAGCATAAAATGGTATTTCAACTTTTGCAGACTTTTTTAATTCAAATAATAATTAACTTAGTAAGTATGTTGGTTATATTATATATAAACAAGTTACTTTTTGATAGTTTTTTATATTATTATGTCTATAATTTAATATAATTTTATTCATACAATTATGTAAAATTAGGTATACCTACATATACAACAATACAGATGAAACAGCTATCTAAAGACCGTTTCAAACGATCTATAGATAGCTCAATTGATCCAGATCACTACCAGACGGAAGCTTTCCCAAAATACTGTCCGCATTGCCACGCTGAATGGCAATGCTTTGCGTTGACCATAATAGCCAGGATAATAATTGTTTACTTTTCTCAATAACTTAAATGTAGATAGTGAACGATTTTTGGTTGTGGTATAATACTATGTTGTACAAATGTTTTGATGGAGAATCAGATACGTACCTACTTAGAGGAAAGCTGTACAAATAATAATATTTTGGTTTTTGAATTTGTAGGAACCCTGAAAAATTAATCGTAAAAGAATGAAAATTGGTGATTAAAGGGTTCTGGAATTACTTAATAAACCCTAAAAAAATCACAGTCCTAAAAATTCAAGTACTCTGGCACTTGCTCTTCTTTAAGCCTTAATTTTTAAGCTTTAAGTTTAAGCCAGCGTTGTCGGACGCACAAAAACATAGTAGGTACCATGTTAGTAGGTATATCTACTTAATACGTATAGTTTGACAAAAAGGTTTTAAAGCGGACCTAAAATAGGTATTCTTCATACAATTTTATTAATTAATCTAACATTAAGAAAGAGATGCCCTCAATTTTTTATACTCTCTAAAACTACTTTTTCTAAAATTTTAGACAAAAATGGTAGATGACAGCAAAACACTTACGTGTATAGTTTAATAACTAACCGTTCTTCACTAATTCGAATAATGTATAATTTCAGGTAAGCACAGTAGTTATGATGGCATATGTGTGAACTCAAAAGAAGGACAAACGTGACTGAATTGAATTGTGTATTGAATTCTCAATACCAAGCTAAGTACCTAGTACCTGCCTACCCATCGCGCGCATTATTGTCGCAAAATGGTACTACGTAATTATTTTTAGGCCATATGTATGTACAAAAATATTTTGATTCATTTTATACAGTGTTATTTTTCAGAAACAGATAACAAGCACTACCTAGTGCTTGTTATCTGTTTCTGTTCTTCAAGTTTTTAGAGAAAATATTTAATCTTGAAAATGTATTATCTCTATAACATTACATTTGTTTAATTTAATAATATAATGAAGGTCTTTATTTAAATAAAACAACGAAAACCCCCATTACAAGAAGCCACTTCTCTAGCGCCCATACCTACCTATCGACATGTTTGCTTTGGTCACAGATATTAGTGCTCCTATTTCCAATTGTTTTGGAATTATTTCCGAAAATAAGTTAATAATTGAACTTTGTTTTTAAGGTGAGAAGGTTTATCTTTATAAGTATTTTCGTATGGTATTTTTTTACTAGGAAGTGCTTGACATATCGCTTCTTTTCATTGCTTTGCTATTATTTTGTAGGAAAGTAATCCTTGCCTAAATATAAATATGGTTTCAATCGTTGTTGTGGATCAGAATCCGTTTAAAGTATTTTTTCCAAAAGCGCGATTATGTTCCTTATTTATAGGTACATAGGCTACGCTGTTTACCTGAATGATTGTAATTTCAATGAATGTGTAGTAATTGATTATAGTTTTACTACTTTATGTTTATTTTATTTAATTATTAAGATAATTATTATTTGTAAATTTAAATTTAGGTGTACAATATGTCAATGCTAATTCTAATTTAAGTTTTTAATTAGTATAAATGAATTTAAATTAATGGTTTACAACCTATTTAGAAAATACTTTTTATAAGGTTTTTTGTATTTTGACATATCTAAGTAGGTACATTTTAATTATGTCTATGGATGAAAAACTGAATACAATACAATAGTTTTTACTTTTTCATGGGTAAAGACTCATTTCTTATGAAAGTGTATTTTCAGTACTGCCAACCAATCAAGTGTAACAGAATTTACGTAGGTACTTTGAATGTATTTTGAACTCTGTTTTTTGGCACTGGTATTTAAATGTGGACGTACTTGTAAGCCCTGGATTTAGCAAGTACGGGTCATGCCTAGATACTTAAGTGCACGAAAGTTGATTGAAAAGAACACAGCATGATCAATCGTGTCCGAAATAAATAATGTTCTCAGTGCGAAACGCTGAGTAGCGAGCGCGCTAGTTCCAATGCGAATATTGCGAATGACAGGTGCCTTTTCTTTTGCCATTGATAATACTAATATTACTAGGTACCTCGCGTAAAAAATAATGTTTTCCAATATAGCCAATAGATGGCAATAAGTAAGCACGTTACATTATGACACGAGTAACGTAAATGTGTTATCGGACAATATATTAATTGATAAGAGACGTTGAATATGAAACTCGATAACATCAAAGCAATAAGATAACCACTGATCAACGGCTAGGTATTGAGGAATTTTTCACGTGTTTGGAATCATTATTTACTAGATTTTTAGCAGCTGTTTAAGAATGTTTTCAAATGTAAAGTTATGCTGAAAAAATAAATGCTGACTTCAGTTAAAAATTCTACAGTTTAAAATTCTATCATTCGTGATCAGTGATCACCCAATGTTATTGATGAAAAGATTTTCTACAAAATCTTTCCAAATATAAGTCTGCATATTTCACGTTCCAAGTGATCCATGTTCTGACCACAGTCCACTAGCAGTCTGTTATTCAAAGAAAACAATCATATTTTCACTGATTGTTAACGATGTGTGTTATGGAAATACATTGTACCTATTTTATCAACATCTTGCAGTTCCTGCTTGATGTTTGTGATTAACATGTTTACTAGTATTATAAATATAATATCTGTGACAACCATGTTAGGTCACCTTTCTGGTGACCTAATTTCGGCGAACCAGTGACGTAGACATGCCTAAACAGCCTTGAGAGAAATTGGATGACCTCTCGTAAAGTAATGAGTATCTATATTTTGATAATTTAGTTTACCTACCGACTGCTTTAATTTACAGTTAAGTCATCATCACCTTTAAACTTTGGTTTTAATTAATTTAATTTGTGTTTAATAATATTTCGAAATTAGGTATAACCTACTCGTAAAAACCATACAACGTTACCGGTTGATTTTTAATTGATTCACGGTCAATCGAATTAAATTTGGCTCGCCTCGTCATTTCTACCTCTAACATTGAATTGCTGGGTACTAAAATAGATTATATAGGTAACTACCTACACTATCTACCACTGTCGTCACCATCATCGTCTTCGAGTTCATGTAGTATGCCTTGGTGTAAATCTATTGTTGTTTTGTAAAGAACATAGGTATTTTGATCCGGAGACTGAAAAAATAACTTTTTTTCTCACCTACTTACCAAGTTGGATTATGAGAATAATTTGAATGATTTAGTAGGTAAGTAGATACCTAACTAACCTGCCTGATGCTGCAAAATGTATTTTTATTTACATAGGCATAGGCATAACTACAATAATTCTCAAGCTAAAGTCATAAAATACTAATAAAAATAATACCAACCTACACTGACGATTGAAAAGATGACCGGCTTATCTCCACGATGTAAATGTTGTTTCGATTCATCACCTGATAATGGATAGAATGTAAACATTGAACTTGTTATATAAATGATCGCGAGAGAGGGACAGCTAGAGTGAACAGTAAGTGGAAAATAGATTTATAAGCGTGGCCCAAATCGCGGCGCGAAAGAGCGCGAAGCGAGGCGAACAAGGGTGTAGCGACCGCCTCACATCGCTACCGACTGAATATTATACTCCTGAAGTTGTGACTGTTCTACTCAAACGGTTAAATAGGAGGGATATTCTCATTCTCTCAGAAATTCCTGGCGCATTATTTATTTGTACTTACAAAAATTGGTACTTACTTAGTTAGGTAGGTCTATAGGTACCTACTTGAGGTCTTACTTTTAATAAAGGAGTTTTTTTCTATCGTAGAATTTGAAATTACACATAGTAGGTTGACCTATCACAAAGAGACAAAACAGGGTTTAGGTAGGTAGTTACCTACCTAATAAGTTGTTTTTTTTTAATAGCAGGTTTGAAGTAAGTTATCTAATCTCTACTTAGCCTACCTGTTTTAGTATTTTTCTAGGTAGGTATGTACTAAGTACCTAGGTACTTATCTTTGGTTGTCTGGAGTTCAAACAATTTCCAATTTGCTCGTTTTAGGTAGGTACCTACCTAGAACATTGTCAAAGTTTGTACATTACCCACTTATCGAAGCTGTAAATTATCTGGTGTGCAAATAAAGTATTTTCAATCTATCTTTGACCAAGGTAATGCTGTCTCACAATTTTAATTTTAAATAGTAGGTATTGTATATATGTAAAGGTATGAAAATCCCATGCTTATTATAAAATTACCGCACTCACGATCGCAAAATTATGCAGAATAACCCTACGATTCTGCGATCAGCTGACGTAAAAGAAAGAGCCAAAGATCCACTTACGTACAGTTATATAATATAACATCCGTATACCTACCCATATAGCTACGCGCACAGCTGATAGTAGTAGGTAAGCCCACAGCGTAAGTGACGTCACTTCATTCACGAACACTTGCAAAAGCAATGGTTTTGATTGTAGTGGTAGGAACCGTAATTTGTTGTGATTGTGAATTTCTCAATGATCTTGTCGCTTGCACGCGGTTTTCACCGAAAGCTCGCATTTTGCGCTTGGGTTGGGTGCCAAATACACACCCAACGCGCAGTGGGAATTTATAAGTTAAAATTTTACCTATCATCCCGGCTGATCATAATTTATAACGGACTTCAAAAAAAGGGGCAGGCTTTCAATTCGGGAGCTAAGTGTAACTTACCTATTTTGTTAATTAATGCAATCACGCATCTCATAATTACCTAGTACTTTGTGCAGGAAAATTTTAACGTCAGAATCCCACACCGCTCACCATCGGATTCAAACGGGGCGACATCGGCAGCGACATTGACCTTTCGATCACACGGATCCGTTTATAAAAGGGATATGTACTAACTAGAATTTAAAATAAAAACCGTTGCTTACCTACCTACCTAGGTATATTAATCACTTTGGTCGAATGAATGGCTCATGTCATGCCATACCATGCACATATTATTTATACTCAGGTAGATATACACCTAGACAAACTATACAATGTCGCCGTCACAAAGAACTATTCTCATGTGAGAATATCTAGTTCTAGTAGGTACCTAGGTACCTACTACGTGCGATGGACGGAACCTAGTGTTTAGTATATTATGGTATTATTATGTGGAACGTGGCACAAAACATGGTTGTCACAAAACGTAGAAGATACCTAATTACCTAATTGAACTGATTACGTAATAGTGTAATATATTATATATACGTGACCGACCCGAAAGATTAGGACTCCCATGTTTGTTCTGTTTTTTTACAAATAAATAAATAACAGACACAAACATAGGAAGTACCTACTATACCTAGTTCATATTTCTTGTTCAGAAGTTAGAGTTTTTTTATTTAAGTGTAATAATTTTCTAAAGAAAAAGAATTACACTCTAAGATTTGTGTGGTAAAGGCGTTGAAATAGGTAATTTGATCAAAATTTCAGAGCAAAAATAAATTTTAAACGCGATGGAAAATGGTGAATACTTTTTTCATCAGGTGGGCAGTTAGCTATGTCTATACAAAAAAATAATACTTAATCTTGGACATTCCCACACAGCATCATCTAGCCCCCTCAAGACCCCAAACTAAGCATGTGTTTATGGACATTAGTTACATAAAAAACATGATTTTTTAAATCTAACCACGGATATTATATTACTAAGTACTACAAAGCCGAGTAATAGTCAAGTGAAAGTGAAAGTGCGATGACTAAGGAAGCGATTATTTTGTACATTTCTGCAAAATTCTAGGACAAACGGGATGACTGAAAAATAAAATGTAATATTCGAGGAGATAGGTAGGTACTATATAAAAAAAACATCATATAGGTTTCTACGCCCCGGTCCTTACAACTGACTCGGCACGGATTTTATTGTGGATGGATATTCCCTTTAGCGAATGGAAGAAATTCCACTTCAGTGACAACTTCCTAAGTGATTTGATATCGTACGGGATCCATAGTAGGGAGATACTATTTAGGATAGAGTTTGACCAACGTAAGTGTCACAGGGTATTTATTTAGGTATTCAGATTTTTCAGATGGCAACACTTTTAATTATACTTACCATTGTTTTTTGGTATGTTTTGTTCGACTGGGTAGTTACATACATTGCCGTTTTCTTACGTTACGCTTTCTTGTTACGCAACTCGCTGGTCAGACTTTACTTAAACCTAGCCAATTAATTATTATAACCAAGTTATTTTAATACCTACCTAATTAATATATAATCTAGTATTACAATAATATAATATGGTATAATCTGTCATGTCATAACATAACATAACCCAGTAAAAAAGATCAAGAACAGTTACACGAAAACACATTGGAAACTTATTCAAATAGTTCCGCCAAAAATAAACAGATGGCGCTAATAATGTGCTGGCCACGAACGCATAGTATGCATGCGGGCGTATGCTCGTGTACATGCGGGCGGGGTAGGTAACAGAAATATCTTGGTTCTCCGTATCGCTGTGCTGTGTGGTATCGCGGTCGCGGCCGACCCGGCCCGAGCGCACGTTATGATTATCACGAGTCACAACTCACTGACCTTGAGGCAAAAAGGAGAAACGATTTTAATTCCAACTGCGGTGTTTTTCTACCAGACAATACTAATAGCGAGATCCATTACTTGCGAATTTGCGTTTAGATGACTTACATTCCGTATGAAATAAGAACCAACTTTAAGCTTGGATGAAGGATATTTATGTGGTATAAGTTTTTTTTTAATCCATCCAGAATATCTTACAAATAATAAAAAAAGACTAGGTTAGGTAGGCAGGTGACTACTTACATTGTTGTTTAAAATAAATAAATTTAACTCTAGCCTTACTCGCTGGGGGTCGTTTTCCAACTGCCCCCGGGACGTGCGAAGGGCGATATGCGTGAGGGGCACCGGTGCGTTCCTTTGGAGATCCCGGAGCCCCTTGACATGCATCGAGGCCGGCCACCGGGGGGGTTTTAGTGAGTCCACGAGTCCTATCACACCCTCAATGTGGTAGGGTATCTGTTAGCAGATTTCCCCCTCGTCAACAAAAAAAAAAAAAAGGTACCGATGTATTTTAGCATGCCCATCATGGCCTATTACTGTAGCCTACGAAGTACCTAGCACCACAATGTAACCTAACCGTAATGT
Source organism: Perizoma affinitatum (assembly GCA_961405105.1). Lineage (NCBI taxonomy): Eukaryota > Metazoa > Arthropoda > Insecta > Lepidoptera > Geometridae > Perizoma > Perizoma affinitatum. The sequence continues at coordinate 8,626,406 of OY560199.1, forward strand.
AATCATGACCTACCTAACTCTTGTTCGTACTTCGTAGGCATTGTAGGTAGGCATGTTAGCCTATCCTTGTTCGTGTCTTGACCTAATTCAGTAACTAGTAGGTGCGGAGGTGCTTTTTTATTTTACCAATTAGGTAGGTACTTAATAGAAGTCTTGTTACTTAATAGAAGTCTCTTTTTTCGCCCAAATGTCCGGGGCGTGTGATGTCGGCAAAGTATGTCACGGCAACTTTGATCGAGGGGAAATCGGTGGATGGAAGTGAGTGGCCCAAAATTTTTCGTATTGGTAGGTACTCTTTGGTAGTCTTTGGAGAGGCCCGCATGGAGACCTATGCCCAACAGTAGACTTGTAGTTTAATCACAGATATTAAAAAACGTTTAAGTAATGTAAATACGACCATTTATGCGACATATTTTGATATTTGATATAATTGAGCTGTTGATGATAATAATGATGATTTAAAAACTAACCACAATGATAATAGGTACCTATATAAATAATATAAAATACGTTTTCAACATTTTTATGAGCATCAGCGCATCGCTTTGTTTATTGTCAGACCGAAATGTTCCGAAAATCGAGAACAACTAAGCCGCTCACTGCATTATAAGCGGCTTCCAAGAAGTGAACGAGCCATTGTGTGATGCCATGCCAGTGACGCACCGACTTTATTTACCGTAAATGACCGTAATTCAACAATGAGACGGTTGTTTTATAGCATTCCATTCTTGATTTACTATTCAAGTAGGTACCTATCGATAGGATTATGATACTGACGGACAAAACCAGTTGCCTACCATGGCAATGAAGCGTTGTAGATTTATAATATCAGGTCTTTATCAGACAGGCCTGGTCTCTCTCTATTTAAGTGCAAGCACGAACACTACCAAAACAGATGGGTTTATGCAACGATGGAACCAAAAGTGAATGTATTGCACGTAGCACCGCGCCCCTGCCCGCCGCGGTGTCGGTAGATATGGCGGCAGTTTGCAAAATGTCTAATTACAATAAACGCATTTTTTTTTTTAAAAAACCGGACAAGTGCGAGTCTGACTCGCGCGCCTAGATTTCCGTACAAGCTTGTATGTTTACCTACCAAAATAATTAACATTATTCAAGTTCATAGACTATGAAAGCACTAAGCTTTGCTCTAACGATACGATAAGTCGGATTGAAAGATAATCTAACTTTGTAGTTGAAAAAAAATCGCCCATACACGTCAATTCCAAACTACAAATTTTTAGAGCTCCAAGGAATCGTACTCCCTCTACAGAGGGCAGTTCTCCTACAGGAGAAAAAGCACAACTGCTGAAAACTAAGTTTCGAGATAAATTGAAAAAACTTTGCGCTTTAGTTCAATTGCTTTAGAGATTAGTTACGAAGCTAAATCTTTTTTTATCGTATGTATTATTGATAAAAGTAGGTCTAAAACGATAAAATAACACCGCGCGTGCTCGCGGCAATGTCAGGAAATTTTAATAGAAATCAGGCTTCTTGTCAACATTTTCCATTGAGACATCCTTATGCATGGGGCAGAAAGAAACGAATCCCGGTTTTGATAAAACAGGCTTTAACTGCATGTTCTATCAGAGTTACATAACTATAATGTACCTAACTCGGATAAACAACTGAACGAATCCACATTCTTTTATTTCAGTAAACCTACCAAACATATTATCACAGTTTTTTTTTATTTTAAATGTAGGTAGATTATTTTTTTTAACCTTTGGCGTGTTTTCCATCGTCTTTTGCAGGACCCACCCCCCCATGACTTGAAGCGATAAAACATAAATAAAACTATTAAGTATTAATTATGTTTAAATTATAGTTACCTACTATAAACATTTTACAAGTACATCTAAAGTCGCGAAGTCATATTGCTAGATGATCATAATATCAAACAAGCTTTCGAGCTTGTTTTTTTTTGCGTAAAATAATACGTTCGTTGCATTTTATTCGGATCGCTAGCAGGCAGTCACACGGTTTCATAATGGATGCCGGCATAAAAAATAAACCTTTCCGTCCGAACCCTAGCGCTCGATTCCCTTCGTACTTTTTGTGCCGATCCGAACCCTTCAATGTTTTACTGGCTATACACAGTATTCACACCTATCCGAGACGAAGACGGGCCGGGGCCGAAGCGCATAAAATATTGAATTATTTTAGTTTTATAGTTACATAATTGTGTGTATATCAGTGCTGGCACGGGGGCCGACTCAATATGGACGGGGCGGGTAGGATTTATTACCTACCAAGACGACGACCAGCAGTTTTTTTTTATGCCCGGCGCGCCGGGACCCGGCCGCTGCCACCAGACGCGGCGCGGCCGCATGCGGCACTGACACGGCACGGATAGGTGTGGATATACCTTTATTGAGGGGCCGCGGCCGTCGCCCGTCTGTCCCTCTGCATTCATGCACCCTGCCTGGATACGAACAACGTAGAGCAACATTGAAGCCGTATGAGAAATACAGCTGAATGTAGGTACTTATTATCTGATAAATTAAGATGTGCTCACACTGTGTTATCACTTATCATGACGCTTTGTGTGCGTGCTGTGCTGAACAATTATGTAGGATTACAATGTACGATTCTGTTATTATGGATTTCGATAATAGATGATAGATACAATAAAACGTTTTAGTACTATTTGAATAAACGATTGTATATAGGTAATTGTACCTTGGTTAGTTATTTAGTAAGTACGAATATTTAAAAAAATGTTTTTTTTTGTTGTAAATAATAAAATTACAGTTTTGTGGCGAAGCCATTACAATAACTACCTATAAGTAATTACGACTATACCACGTAAGAACTTTACTACCTATTCTCTTGCTGACATTTCATTGACCGTTTCGAGGTAGGTAAGGTAGGTCGTAATAATATCCTAAAATGATATCGAACCATAATTTCAATTCTATATTTTATTATTTTGTTGCATTTTCTTTTATAAGCCGTCAACTCACTCCTTTCTCACTTATGTAATACATTATCCTCTTTTAAAAAACTCGGTGGCGCAGCGGGAATCGAACCCATATGTCTTAGCCGGCTACTAAGACGTATGTGGGTTCGATTCCCGCTGCTGGATAAATGTTTACATAATTGGTTTGGGTGTTGTGGTAATGGTAATTATACTAGGATTATGAGTATCATGGGATACTCATAATCCTAGTGTGTGGGTTCAGGACTATACATGTGTTTGTTGGATGTAAGTATATGTATATTATTTATTTTGTTCGGTGTCTGCTCTTACAACCATCCACATTCATATTCAATAGGTAGATTATAGGTACCTACTGCTTTACATTGTGATTTTTATATATCAAAACATTGATACCATGGAACTAAATAAATAAATAATGCTGGACATTTTCACACAGCATCATCTAGCCCCAAAGTAAGCAGAGCTTGTGTTATGGGAACTACATGACCGATATACTACTTTATATAGTTTTTTTTGTAAATACATACATATTATACATAGAAAAAACCCAGACCCGAGACCAATGTATGCAGATCAAGCAAACATTTGTCTCGCAGCGGGAATCGAACCCGCAACCTTCTGCGACCTACGCCCACTGCGCCACAGAGGTCGTCAATTGTCGTTTCTGGTAGATCCTAAATAATCCCAATGAGTTTTGCAAATTCCTGTCTGAATAACCTAAATATGAGAAGTGCGATAGCTGTAGGTAACTATGTGTTTTAACCGATAGGTTTAAAAACACTTAGGTATTTGATCCCTTACCCTCCCCATAAAACTGTCCATACACACACCACAGGGAAAAAATAGATTAAATAAAACCTACCCACAGGTGTTGATGCTTGCTAAGGCGTGCGGTAGTATCCAGCTGTCGATCAAGTAGGTAGGTAGTCGCGGGTGATTCCTTGTTGGTGATTCCTCCTCCCAACATCTGAAGTAAAAATTATATACTTATCGTACTTTCCCTATTTTCTTTTTAAGTCTGTGTGTTGTTTCTTTGGTATTGTCCGATTACCTTACTGATATTATAAAACTATACCTCATCATCATCAACAGTCAGTAGAAGTACTGCTGGACAAAGGTCTCCCCAAAGAGTGCCATGACGAAGGATCGTTAGCCATCTCCATCCACCGACTTACCGCAACCTTTGATTGAGATGTCATCCCAAAGGTTGAATAAGCAGAACAATCTAAGTTCGTTTTTATAAAAAAAATGTGGTAAGCAAGCATCGAACGTTATTTTCTAAAAGTAGGTAGGTATTGGTTGTGGGTACCTAGACCTACCATTGTATACCTACATAAGGTAGGTAGGTACTTAAGTTCAGCAATTTTAATGATTTATTTAAAAACGTCTTGATAGGCCAATTACCTACCTACAGTGAAAAGAAGTAAGTATAGGTAATTAGGTAACCTACCTAATGATTTGTATAGTTAATAGATCCTAAACGATTCATCTGAACCTAGTTAGGAACCTAAACAGCAAAACTTAACAAACAAGAGAAAAGCTTCAAAATGACACAAACCCTCCGAATGGTACCTACTACAAGACATCTTCAAACAATAATACACCTAAATTAGAGGGATCAGAGCACATGGCGATCTATCTATAAAAACAACAAAGCCGATTGGTGTGACGTTCCAACCCCGGTGATATGTACGTCCTACTACCTAAATGCCTTATGTACACCGCTAGTTACTACATACTTCATGACTACTCCGAGCTCAGTGTGTACTGCAATGCAACGGAAAATATGCGTGTTTACCAAAGTCGTTTCGGTAGAACGGTGTCGTCTGTTGCGTCACGTTGAGGAAATTGATAGAGAACCGAGGTCGGCGTGACCAACATTATCGTTATTGTGTTCAATTGTTGTAGATTTTCGCAATTTATTATTCAAAATATCCAATCAGTGCAGTGATTTAACCACAAAATGAAATTTATTTTTTCTTATCCCGCTTCTCCCTGTGGGTGGAGGCCAGACAAATGTCGGGCGGTCGAGTCACCGTATGCCCGATGTAACCTTGTGGTGTCGAGTAAGTATATTTTTTGTTCTAGATGTGACTTTCTAGTGCTATAATGGCTTATAAATAAGCACTTTGGTTGTCATCAATGAAATTTCTTAGTATTCTAGCTGATTAATAGAAAATAAATGCATAAATAAGCAAGAATTAAGCTGTAACTCGAATAATAATATCGAACGTCACAATGAGGTTCAACCGACAAGATGGCCGCTAGTGGGGAGAGCGCGCCCAGTTGGCCAGGTGCTGCCGCCGCGTCGAGTTCGGCGCTATAGCTAAACTACGCAGTGTTGGTACATTTAGAACGTTCACAATGGCTACCACGAAAGACACGTCTACTTTCTTCCTTGAGGCAAATGCGGACGATTTTGACAGTGTTTTTAAGTTATATCCAGACGCAATTAAAATTAAATCCGAACAGAAAATAAAGAGACCCGACGAGCTCTTAAAATTGGACACTTGGTGAGTACAAACGTCTTTCAAAGGAGAAAATGCGGCCGTGGCGTGTCAATGAACTTGTATTGTGTGTGTATCCGTGCAAACTGATTTGATAGCTAAGCTACCTTACCTCCCTCGCGGACTGCATCTCTAGTCCGCGGACGGCTCATTAAAATCACTGCGTCACGTGGGATCGATGTCAAATTGACACGATCATTTTCCTAAAGCCAGTCTGAGCGAAAATATCGCAGCAATCAGGCGTTATAAAATGGTGGCTGTCCTTTACGGTTTATGAGGTTTATAATGAATTTACTCCCATATTTAGAAGTTTTAGGGCGCATTCCGTACTATGCCTTAATTTAATAGCGGCTGTCTAGTAGATTTCGTGTGTCATGTTGTATTTTCTACTGTTTTACAGTGTACAGCACAATGCCTTGTAGAGTACAAGTCACATCCGTTCAAAATGGTGACTTCGCTTTTATGTTAGCTTCAATAATTTTCTACATAGTTCGCTGCTTAAAATTTATTATTTATGTAAATAATATATTTTCCTGCCTACATGAAATAAATGGGTAATACATTATTCGAAATAAGTACAGTATAATTTGGTAGGTAGGCAAGTACCTACCTACAATACAGACATGACTCATCTCATCGCCTAGGTATTAAGTTTCTTCAATGTTTAGAGTAGATACATATCTAAAAAAATAGAATAGTAAGGCTCTTTAAGTGGATTATATCTAGGTACCTACTTAAGTAGGTATTATTAATTATTTTGTGTAGGAGGGTTTTTATGGTTCAGTGTATTATTATTAATAAGATAAACGGCTTTAAAATATATGGGAATCCATCCAGTCGCTTATAAATTGATAATATTAATTAAGAATTCTTAATGTTACTTTTTAATTTTATTTTTCTTAAAACAAACAGACAAAAAGCTGTGGTAATTTTTTTATATTATAACATTTTCCAATAGTAGGTACATTTTTAAGTGCGGGCAACGTTTTTTTATTACCTTTTATAATTTAATATAATAAATATTATGGTAGGTAGGTACTTATTAAAACTTAGAGCATATTAGGTATACTTAGTTATGACCTTAGTAGGTACCTATTCAATAGTTTATACGTTTATAGTATTATTTTTTAACAAAGAGTATTTTTTAAAATTTTATTTTATTTGAATAGTACCTAGCTAGGTCTATCCTTAATTTATTGGAAGAAGTGGTTAAGTGGTGATCGCTTACGTTCCAAAGGCGGAAAAAATATAAAAAAGTACCTATATAAGCAATTAACCATAGACAAATCATCAAATTGAGTTTCTTTTAAATAAGTAGGTACACAAACCTACCTAGCCAAGGACGGATTATTTTCTTAAAAACATCTAAACGAAACATACTACTATACCTAATTAGTAATTATTTAACTCAATAATTTTATTAAGTTTTATTTTCCTACAAAAATGTAAGTGCTTGCTGAACCCTAGACGCGCAAGTCGTATTCACTCGTGGCCAAAATTTTACTTATAATTTTATAACAGCTACTGAGCTAGACTTTGCGATCATTGATAACTTAATTCAATTGAATTTGGAAATTCAGTAGAAGCAATACCTTCTACTGAATTTCCAAATTCAATTGAATTAACACAGGATAGATTCAGACAACTTTTAGCACACTGCTTAGTGAGTAATTATGAATAAGAGGGTAAGCATTAAGCTGGCTATAAGCGTTGAAAACTTGGCTAAGGCTTGGGGTAGGTACAGTCGGTGACTAAAGTCACTTAACATAAGTTAAAAAAATAATAATATTAAAATTATTTATTCATTAAACATGTAGCATAACAGATTACTAAAACTTAAGCCGCTACATAATACATAAACATAGCCCAAACTACCTAGTTCAGTTACGATTCTGACTTCCGATATTCTGTAGTAAGATAGATACGTTAAATAACAGATGTGGACTAACAGACAGGCCAGACACATGTTTTATGAATTATCTCATCGAACTTAGCTAACAACCGGCTCGTAAAACCGCTTAGATAGGTACCTAACACATGTTAGATAAAGTTTAATCTAGAAGTTACAACAAACGCGTACATGTAAACACGGCCACCTTTCTACGTAGTAACTTTAATGTAATCTATGTTTCATTCATTTTTGCGCGAAAAACAAATCGCGCATTTCCGATAGTAAACAGACGGCTATCTCGGCAGAGCGGCTAGTTGGGTGATAAATATTTGGTGATATGCTGCTGATCTAATGATTTATGTAATGCAATTCGTTCAACTGACTTCAAAATAAAATATATGACATTAAATGTCAAAAACCGAATTCAAATAACGGGAAAGTGATAGTAAGTTTAATATGCAATTTCATCACCCATTTTTTCACCATTAGGAGTGTGTATCTCAAAAGGAAAAAAAAAAACGGAATCCTTATAGGATCAATTCGTTGTCCGTTCGTCTGTCTGTCAGTTTGTCAAGACCCTGTTTCTCAGGAACGCGTGGCGGTATCAAGTTGAAATTAATATCAAATACGTAGGTCTACGGTCCCTTGGAGCTCTAAAGTACGGCCATTTATGTGACATCATTTTGATACTGGGTAGTATCAAAATTATGTGAGATAATCAAAATCTATAGGGTCAACTAAAGGACTACTATAGGGGAAAAAGTCCGAAAATAGTAAATTTGTATTGAATTTGTTTTATATTTATATATCATTATGAAAAAAGGTTTTTGTGATTTCAAACTTACTTTTATCGTGTGTGTCTGTTACTAGATATCTTCGCCAATTGTTAACCGACTTTGATTATTCTTTTAAAGAGAATGATCCCGAGGTTGTCCCATAAAGGTTTTATTCCTGAGGGATTGCTATTTTTCCCGTAAAACTTAAAAAACATGTAATCAAAACTAGCCATTTTTATGGGGATTTTACTTTAGTTTTTATTGAAAAGTGTCATCCCGAGTTTAAAGTCGTTTTTTTACATTTTAATGTCTTATAAATGATTTATTTAAATTTTTCACAGGTACCAGAATGAATTACCAAAGAAAATCAAATCGCGGGGCAAAGACGCACACATGGTGCATGAAGAATTGGTACAGCTCATGAAATGGAAACAACTGGTGAGTACCTACCTATTAAATTGTACATTATTCAGATAACAACATACTTTACCTAATACCGGGTTTACACATGTACGTTCGTATTCGTCGAAAACTTCTTTCAACACATGGCTGATGCGGACGACAGCGACGTGTGAACAAGTTCTTACAAATTGTGCAAATCTATATTACGACCCGTCCATGACACTGACACGGCACGCACCGATTGTCGTGGATATATGTTCTAACAAAAGGGTGATGGGCGACTTTGTGGCCGACCTGAATCAACCAGTGTTCTACGATATCAGATCCAAAATACTTAACTATATAAAATTGTAGAACATACATGGGGTTTATGCAATTAAAATTAACGTGGTTTGGTATCATTTTAGAATATTATTACGACTATACGTGGTATAGTTCAAGTCGACCACAGGTTCCCCATCATCGCTCTGCTCCTTTTGGGCCATGGTATCACCCTGTGTACTCGTATCTATCTATACCTAACATGGATGGTACTTAGATAGGTACATATTGAATTGTCCTGGTGTGTAATTAAGTGTTTTTAATCTATCTTTACAGAGAGGGAAATCATACCCACAACTATCCTACCTTATAAAGGTGAACACGCCACGTGCAGTCATGGCGGAAACAAAGAAAGCTTTCAAGAAACTGCCCAACATTGAGTCGGCAATGGCCGCGCTAAGCAACTTGAAGGGGGTCGGCACAGCGACTGCATCAGCTTTACTTGCCGCGGCAAGTCCAGAGATAGCACCATTCATGGCGGACGAGTGCGTTCAAGCGATTCCAGAGATGGAGGGGAGCGATTTCACTGCCAAGGAATACCTCAATTTTGTAAACCATATAAAGAAAGTCTGTGATAGGTTAAATGCAAATAAGGTTGGTTTGGTTTTTAAAGTGTTACCCACACATTTTTGATTTAACCCATTTAATATAAATTCTTGTAATATTAGCGTCAAATTTTACATTACGATTTTGGCATCGTCGATATAAAAACACGGTCTCAGTGTTAGCAGAGATACGATCATTTGGCAGAAATTCGCAACAAGCTCGAAAGTTTGCAATCTTGAAAAATATATGCTGATAAAGCAAATTTGAAACATAACCTTTTTTGGGACAGCAAAATACGCAAACTTTACCTACATTTTAAATATAAAATGTGATTTAAACTAGTTATATTGTTAAACAAATAAGTTACCCTTATTATTATTAGACTCGATAAAGATAAATGTACTGTTACATTGCAGCGGTAGAGAATATAGAGCCTTTATCTGTCAGATAATTATACGCTTGTCGCTAAACAACTTTAATGAAGCATCTATGACCTTCCCACGCGAAATGAACCTTGTCTTCTGCACCCTATGAATAGTAAATTCTAATAACTAAACTGAGTAAAAAATGCTGTGTGAAAAATGTCCAGCATTATTTATTAAAAACAAAAAAAAAGTAGAAGTAAACGAGAGTTCGCAAGCTCGATTCTTGTTTAGGAGTAAATGTTGTTTTAAAGTGTTAACTACATCGATATAATTCAAATGTGTCCGGGAGATAAAATAAACCAATGAGATTTCACTGGTTTCTGCGTCTTGTAAAATAATGCTGGACATTTTTCACACATCATCTAGCCCCAAACTAAGCAGAGCTTGAATTATAGGCACTACATGACGATTAACGAAATCAAAAGCAGAAGTTATATTTGTCTTAGACCATAGACCAAACCGTAGTCTTGGTGCTCATTATGATAACTACAAACTTGCTGCAAGTTTGAGAGTTCTTGTTGGTTTAGATTGCCTTTACATACAACGAAAACAACTTTGTGAAACTAATCAAACCCGACTTTTCAGGAACAAAACGGCTGCACCAAGAAATGGTCACCACACAACGTCGAGCTCGCGATATGGACACACAACATTCTGTCAGACCTATCACCACAGCTGTTAGGCAAGGAGCCCATTCAAAGAGCTGTGCCAGAAACTAACGGAGGGTCTCCACTGCCGAGCGATGAGAGCAATCTAGAACCACCTACAAATGGCAATGGTAAGATAATGTTTCTTATAATCAAACTACATGACACGTCACTCGAATGCATCGTGATCGTTAGGGCAAAACTTGTTACCAATGGAAGGCAGACGAAAAAATGGCGAGACGAAAAAGCCCTCGCTCCACGCTCTTTGAATAAATCATTGGATGTAAAAGAAGTGACAAGCATACTAATAACTACCTAATGTATCTATGATCATGAAGTAACTAATAACTACCTAGTGTATCTATGGTTAAAATGCATAGGTACATATATTATAACTGATACAAATCAATTAAATTACTAGTGAAGTAAAGCTAATAAAAGCTTGTTAAAAATGAGTTATTTATCAATACGAGAAAGACGTATTACTACGAATCGTGGTCAGAGATCTGACGGGAGGTAATCGCTACCACCGCCCCTGGTCGGTATCCAGTACCACATGCGTATGACAGGACAGGCATCCGTAATACGAATTAGGTATTTCTAGGTTCACGACTTGCTGTCGTGACCTGGACCACCACTATAGGAACTAACTAGTGACCACGGTTGTCTATTGCCACTACTATTGTTCTGGAAATTGTGTAAAGTTGCTTAATCTAACTGCCGTGATTACGCGAATCTGGATGTTAAGGGAATGTGGTATTGTTATAGGCAAAATAACTGTGGATTCAGTAAACGAGGACACGACGACGTCATGCACTGAAGACTCGATGGACGCGAAGGCGACGTCGCCCGCCACTCCAGCCACGCCCCTCTCACCCTCCGACAACTCTGATTCAGCGCTCAGCACGCCAAGAGCAAAACGGTTAGTATCTTCCCCTCTAAAATTATTAAGAAAACCATATTGGGTTGTAGCGATAGATAAATTAAAGCTATAGTAGTGTGGTGAACAGATTCAAGGTACATCCTGCAGCGAAATGGGATGTGAACAGAACTATGGACATGATTTAATCTTGACCTACCTCATGTTGCTATAAGGAAAGCTTCCACACAAATACTGGCTTCTGCCCACGGTTTCCCCCGTGTGTTATCCAGGCCTATATGTTATTCTAGGTTACGAATAATGCGTTTTACAAACTTCATCCAAACTGGTTCCCCCGTTATGGAAATTATTTACAACAAACATCTAAACTTTCATATTAAATATTGGTAGGATTCTCACTAAAATAAAACGTCTAATGTACGCGCAGTCGTCTTTTTGAGATCAGACGAATCTAAAGAACCATTATGAATTGTTAATGGTGCCTTCGACTGATTGATCGATCTCTTTCGCAAGCCGTAGCTCACTTTTGTGTCGAAACGAGTACCTAACTAAGGAATGGCTTACATAGATTGAAAGTGTTCAATTCGATTTTTATGGCAAAATAAATTGTTCATGATAGTTGTAAAATGATTATACTGGTGCTATATTTAGATTGTGCCATAACATGCCTACGTCGTTTGATTGTATTAAAACCTGGCAAATTTTTTTTGTAAGTGAAAGCCGAGCTATTTGTCTACCGCAGTTATGGCCACAAGACCACCACAAGAGCATGTTCTTCGATTATTTCATAAGTTTCAATGGTAGTTGATCCACAAATCTGTTCTTATGTGACAGTAGATCAAACCATTGATTAACTTTTATCGTAGATTAACGAAATCCAAAGTTTAAACTACTATTGATCTTATGGCCCTAAGTCATTATCATCATCATCATATAGACCTTAAAGTGTCATAATGAATGATCTAGTTCCATCTAGCTCAGTTACGTAGACAAATGTGGTAAAAATAAATTGGTTTAGAACAACTTGTCGAGTATTTTTAAATGAATTTGGCACAAATATTGTAATGTAACTATTGTCGCCTAATGAAACTTGGTATTTTGTTCCAGACAAATAGAGGAAGCTAGTTCAGCCGAAGAGAACTCTCTGGGAGACTCGTCGGACGCGCCGGCGCCCAAGAAGCTCCGGGAAGCTACCCACTGACACCCGCGCGCCCCCACCATACCTCGTGCGCCTATAAATAGCTTTCTAGACTAAAATATTGTACCTAGCTAATTTATTTTTCAATTCCGTTTAATTTTAACTTAGCATTAAATTTAAGAATACCGATCGGTTTTGTAAGTTTTATAGGGTATTAATATTTTGGATGCATGGACTCGACGCGCGAATTTGATTGTACAATGTGTGTTTGGGGAGTGGCCACTGGGCCTAGTTTGTTTAAGTTTTTATTGAAGTTTTGAACGTTCGCATCCCGCGTTACATTCCAATAATTGTAAACATGTAGCGGCAAGAGGGTGTTAGTTGCTGCAAGAGTTCCGGACCAGATGCCTTGACGAGGCCGTACGGCCCTCACTTCATAATGCCTTACGACACAGTCTGCCCGCAGAGTTTATACTTAATAAAAGATGATACAAAGGTCGTGTTACCCGGGGACCGGGCACACGGGCCCACAATGTAGTTTTTATGGAACAAATATAAGATATTAATTTTATAATGTAGTGTTTTTCATTTAATTTTGTACCAACTCCTATTAAATAATAAATAAATAAATAATGCTGGTCATTTTAACACAGCATCATCTAGCCCCATAATACAAGCAGAGCTTGTATTATGGGAACTACATGGCATTTTTTGTAAATACATACATATTATACATAGAAAACACCCAGCCCCGAGACAAACATTACAAACATTTGTCCCGCAGCGGGAATCGAACTCGCAACAGTCTGCGTCTCAGGCGGGCCTTTGCCTACTGCGCAACAGTAAGGTTAGTATGAGCTACTGGTGTCGTAGTTATCAAGCCGCACGAAGTCCTTCAACATTACCGTTCGAATGCTATATCCAAGGCTTTCCTAAGCTAAATTATGTGCTGCGATATAATTATTTATTGTTTTTATATATATATTTTAAACTATAACAAACGAGCATACGGCCCTTCTGTTGATAAGCGATGCGCCGGTGCTGTCTTCACGTGCGTAGAGATAGAGACGTGTCCATTGATGCTAACTTGGCAGCATATCGAAATCGTTGTTTTATCCAATTTTAACAATTTTAGGGCATAATGTCGGAAAATGGTGTGCTATAATATAATGGCATGTAAGCATGACGACATGACTAAATTACATACCATAGTGTCTAAATACAGTGGACGTTGTTGGACGCCTTTTCTATTTGGAACAACGCCAACATCTGTCACTAGAAATAATTGAGGAATCTTGTAAAAAATGAAAACAAAAAAAAACATTGCATCGAGTGAGTGATCTCCCGTTCATACAAACCGCACGATTGTCTTGTCGAAACGGCTCTGTCGACTAATAGTTCTAAAAACTTAAAAAGAAAAACTACCCAGGATAAGCAAAGTACGGTGGAAAAATCAATGAAAGAAAATAATTCAATAAAATAAACATAATTCCTTAGTTTTTACATTTATTTACACAATACACAACGTTGAATCATTTATTGTCAAAATACTTATGTTTACCAAAAATCAGAGGCTAAATGATAATGCAATATTTCACCATAAAATACTAAAGCAATCAACAGAAGAGACGGCAAAGTCCAGTGACATTACAAAAGTTTTTTTTAAGTTTCAAAAATTATTGATCTTTAGTGTAGACAGGCCTTTAGGTTTTACTATAAATTTAAAACTTAACGTGAAAAATACATACCTACCATGATTTGTGAGTTGGAATGTTTCTCTATATTTCGGCAAAGTAGCTACCATGATCACACGGGGAACTCGCAAATCAGGGTAAATATCCCGAAAATTATTTACTTAATAGTTTCAAAAGTACACAGACATTTAAGTGGTGACTAAATTTGTATACTGTAAGATTCTGTAGATCATAAACAAAGCATTCTTCTAATCAGGTTTGATTCAAATAGTACATTTCTAGAACACTGCTCAAACATTTCCTGGGATTAGCTAAAGCACTTGACATTTCATTATTTTTTCCCTGATTTCCACCACTGCACGTATTTCATATTCAGTTTTGTTTCAACACTTTGTAGTTGTTGATAGAACAATTATATTTTGTCATAACCAACATAGCCAGGTTATAGTGTAGAAGTTGGGACAAGATGGACAAGCCAGCATGTTTATTTTATTACAACTAAAATGGCAAAAAGGCATACGGCTAACCAACATAAGCGGTAACCATAACCTGTCAACGCTTGCAACACCAGACCCTGAGGCAACAGGTGAAAATTCACCAAAGTGGCACTGTGTGTAATTTTCATTGTTACCCCATTCACTGGGTCAACTGAGAGTAGAGATTATAATAATAACAATAATGCTGGTCATTTTTTCACACAACGTCATCTAGCCCAAACTAAGCATAGCTTGTATTATGGGAACTACATAACTGATATAATACTTATATACTTTTTTTTACATACATACATTTTATACATAGAAAATACCCAGACCCGAGACAAATATTTGAAGATTATACAAACATTTGTCCCGCGGCGGGAATCGAACCCGCAACCTTCTGCGCCTTCGATCACTGCGCCACAGAGGTCGTCAGATCGGCTCATTCATGTGATTCATGTTGAGTTTACAGCGGAGTTAGTGTCCTGAGTTGGACATGTGCACCAAGGAAGGTCAGGGAGTACTTTCAATGCTGTGGGTAGAGTTTGGCTCACTTAGCTTGTGCTGAGTCGGACATGTGCCAAGGAAGGTCAGGGAGTACTTTTATTGCTGAGTATCAATATCCTGATTCAACTGTGGGTAGAGTTTGGCTCACTTAGCTTGTGCTGAGTCGGACATGTGCACCAAGGAAGGTCAGGGAGTACTTTTATTGCTGAGTATCAATATCCTGATTCAACTGTGGGTAGAGTTTGGCTCACTTAGCTTGGGCTGAGTCGGACATGTGCACCAAGGAAGGTCAGGGAGTACTTTTATTGCTGAGTATCAATATCCTGATTCAACTGTGGGTAGAGTTTGGCTCACTTAGCTTGTGCTGAGTCGGACATGTGCACCAAGGAAGGTCAGGGAGTACTTTTATTGCTGAGTATCAATATCCTGATTCAACTGTGGGTAGAGTTTGGCTCACTTAGCTTGGGCTGAGTCGGACATGTGCGCCAAGGGAAGTCAGGTAGAGAGATATTTTAATGCTATGCCTCAATATCCTGGTTCAACTGAGGGTACAGATTGGCGACCCGGTTGCCGGCGGATAGTCTGCCCGCGAAGTCAGGTCGGCGCGAGGGTCGGGGCGCACCGAGTAATGCGTCCAGCACGTTCCTGGGCGCCCACACGTCGCCGCTGCCGCTGCCGGCGCCTACCGGCGAGAGGGGCGAGTCGGTGGTCGCTCGGATCACTGTCGCTCGGGATTCACCTGGAATTATTGATAGAGTGAGCGGAACGAACTTAAATGTCCCAGTTAACTTGGACAATCTGGAGTTTGTATGTATCTATGTTTGTTGGTTTGTCTTGGCTCATCAAGCTAGCGTTGTAAGCGTACGCGCGTATGTACATACGCGCACCACAGTCACTATATTGTCACTGTGGTGCGCGACGGAGTCAGAGTGCGCCTCCAGCTCGCTCCACACCAATCACCATTGCATAGTGGAATGAGTGTTCAGAGTATGGTTTACCGTCGCTGTGGTTGTGTGCGCGGCACTCCTGCACCACGCGCAGCAGCGTGCGGTGCGCGGCGGAGTCAGAGTGCGCCTCCAGCTCGCCCCACACCAATCACTATTGCATAGTGGAATGAGTGTTCAGAGTATGGTTTACCGTCGCTGTGGTTGTGTGCGCGGCACTCCTGCACCACGCGCAGCAGCGTGCGGTGCGCGGCGGAGTCAGAGTGCGCCTCCAGCTCGCCCCACACCAATCACTATTGCATAGTGGAATGAGTGTTCAGAGTATGGTTTACCGTCGCTGTGGTTGTGTGCGCGGCACTCCTGCACCACGCGCAGCAGCGTGCGGTGCGCGGCGGAGTCAGAGTGCGCCTCCAGCTCGCCCCACACCAATCACTATTGCATAGTGGAATGACTGTTCAGAGTATGGTTTACCGTCGCTGTGGTTGTGTGCGCGGCACTCCTGCACCACGCGCAGCAGCGTGCGATGCGCGGCGGAGGCGGAGTGCGCACGGATCAGCGCCTCCAGCTCACCCCACACCTGCCGCCATTGCTCCTCGCGGCGACCGCTCGATTTCATCCTAAATAAGAAAATAAGTTGAAAAATATCTTTCGACCACATTCTTGCACCAATGAATAAGGTTTGCTTGCTACAGTCGGCCAAAGTTAACTTGTGTTTTCTTTCAACATCCAGCTCAATTAATTTTGATAGTGAGCCGCTAACCCTAGGCTGCTAGCTGACGAGGCAGCCGGAGTGGCTTGCTACGACACAATCATGTGGCCACACTGCAGGTGGCTTGGTAGCTAGATGCAAGATCGGCTGACAAACACGTGTTCAAATTAAAGCTATGTGCCACTGATGTATATACAAGCCATTCGCGCTGTCACCTTCAGTAATAAACTAGTGTGCTACTCAGTCACTAGTTTATTATTGAGTAGCTTAGTCGGTCCTTTAATAACTTTCCATACTTATCAGACACACAAACCTGCAGACTCTGAGACGAATTGCCCCCATCATTAGTTAGGAGAGTGGTCCAGCATGAAATTAATAAACACATATCAACTCACATAATTGCCTGTCACCGATTATCTCGGAAATGGCTATCGGATTATAATACGGTTTTAACAATCGACCTTTGTGGCGCAGTGGGTTGCGGGTTCGATTCCCACCGCGGGACAAATGTTTGCATCTGCAAATATTTGTCTCGGGATCTGGGTGTTTTCTTTGTATAATATGTATGTAAGTATTTACAAAAAAAAAGTATATAAGTAGTATATCAGTCATGTAGTTCCCATAACACAAGCTCTGCTTACTTTGGGGCTAGATGATGCTGTGTGAAAAATATCCAGCAATATTTATTTATTATTTATTAATCGATTGTATCTTTATATATTGTATCTTCAAGTGTGGTTTAATCGCCAACTAGTCAATAGAGGTCAGTAACCAATCATAATGCAGTTTTTTTAAGTCTTTGAATGACTTCGAAGACGGTTATTAGATGGGTTTTAACGCCTAACGTCAAATGGGACGCTGCAATACTTGATCGAAATAGAGGTCGGGCGTTTTTGAGTTTTTTTTTAAATGTACTTGTATCAAGTTAAAGCCACTTGCGGTCTCCATAAAGGTACCTCATGTTAGTAGTCATCTGGCCGTTGGGAAACTCGTGCCTTGACTCCATTCCCAGAAGAGACATCAATACGTTCCGGCAATTCTCCACTTCTTCGTCCGTCAGGGTATCTTGGACTATCAGCTTAATAAGGGGTTCCATAACCTTAAAAAATACTCATAGTCTCAATCATATAATATATAATTACCTATAGTTAAATATTTGTCTTGGGTCTGTGTGTTTTCTATGCATAATATGAAAAAAGAAATATAAGTAGTATATCAGTCATGCAGTTCCCATAATACAAGCTCTGCTTAGTTTGGGGCAAGATGATGCTATGTTAAAAACGACTAGAATTATAAATTGTAGGGAGTACGCCCGCACTATTGTAAGATTATTTGTTTTATTATCTGTGAACGGAAAAGGAACGTCACTAGACCGACGCCGCTCTCGTCGTTCTAGCTTCCTTTTGGCCGGCAGTTGACTTCTCGTAGCGTAAGGCAATGGAGATAAGTTAATAAATTTTTATACATCCTACACTGGCGCCCAACGTGGGGCCACAACCAACGCGTATATAAGAAATAAGTAGTTTTCCGCGTCTCGTGTTGTGTGAACCCCCCCGATGAATAAAAAGTTCATCTCGAAAAGAACGTGCGAAGTTCTCCGCTCTGACTAAATTACGTGTGTGTGTGAGAAGCGAAAATGCCTAAGACGCGTAGCCGAAAATCTGCGGCACGTGACGTGGATGAGGATTCCGCCTCCTTCGGGAGCGCCGCGGACCTCGCCCCGGTATCGACCGCTCCAGCCAACGTAATGCTGTCGCAGGATCAGCTTTCTGCTATGTTCGCCATGCTGGCCAGGACGCAGGCTGAAGCTTACATGCAAGTGTTGGAACGTGTGGACCGGCTAATAGCGTCGAGTACGCCACAGAATTGTGAGAGACCGACGCCGACGCCATCCCCGACCCATGCGCAGACGCCGACGCCGACGCCGACGCCAACGCCGACGCCTACGGCAACGTACAGTGCCTCCGTCATAGCGACGCTGCCGCCGAACTTCACTGGCTGTACTTCCAGATTTAACGGCTCCTCGCGTGACGCCGATAATCTAGAGGCGTTCATAGATGCCATAGAAATTTACAAGGAATGCGTGGGGATGAGAGAAGATCATGCGCTGCGCGGGCTACCTCTACTACTGGAAGGGCAAGCCGCGGTATGGTACGTGGGTGTGAAGAACACCACGGTTAGTTGGGCTGACGCTCTCGAAAAATTACGCTGCGCGTTCGGCCAGCGGAGGCCGGCCTATCAGATATACAAGAAACTGTTTTCGCGAGAGCAGGGGGAGGATGAACGAGCGGACGTGTTCGTTGCTAACGCCCGCGCTCTTCTCGCTAAAATCCCAGATGGAGAATTATCCGAAAAGGTTCAACTAGATATGGTGTTTGGCCTCCTTCATCGCAATCTCCGAAAGAGGATGCAGCGTTCGTCATTCGAGACCTTCGAGCGGTTACTAGAAAAAGCGCGGGCCATCGAAGAGAGTCGAGGAGAGCTTGAGCATAATCTAAAGAAAGAACCAAGCGTCAGTTCGCGCCATAATAATTCAAACTCGATGGTGACGCCGTACAGTAGCGCCCCCAATTCCAAAACGACCGCTATCCGAAACCATAACGACACGCAACAATCTTCGGGTTCTTTCGGAAACAGTCGTGCCTGGCAACAACGCGACAACAAGTTGGCGCGCTATTCGTCGCCGGCTCCCGTAGTGCGCTATCCAACCACCGAGGGCGCTGAAACGCAATCACTTCGTTCGCATCCGCAGAAACTTCACTCCGCACCGCGCTCCGCCGAACGATCTGCTGAGCGAACCGCTCACTCACCCGGTCGGTCTGTCAAATTTTGTGCGATCGAAACGTCAATTTCACGTCATCCGTTCGCTCCAACTTCATGCTCTGTCATGGCCGTCGAGAATAGTTTACGTTCTCCGACCATAACCGATTCATTGATCCAGACCCGTGAGAACTCATCGCGTGCTTGCAATAGCCGCGCACGCCGTCGCCGCCGCGCGGCCGAGGCCCGCGCCGCCGGCGCCGCGCCCTGCAACACGGCGCACGCGCCGCGTGGTGTGGAGGCCCGCTCCGCCGCGGCCTCTGGCGCCGCTCCGATAGAGATTCCACGCGTAGGTCCGTACGCTGAACAATGTGAGAACTATGACGTGTGTTTCTCTCAGTGCAAAAATTGTGATGGTGTTATGGATGTTAATAATAGGGACACTAGTGTTGATAACCTTTATTGCTATAAGTGTATAAACAGTGCCTTAGATTTAAGTAGCTTAACAATGCCTGAGCAAGTAAGGGACTTGAGCCGCCCTATTTTAGAGATTCAGATCAATGGTTTAGATGGCACGGCTTTAATTGATACTGCAGCAAAGCGCTGCATTGCTGGGTGTACTCTCTATGCACTCCTTCTAAAACAGGGTTTTGCTTTTCGTACCACAAACATGCTTATTAAGCTTGCAGACGGTAGCATGCAGGACACAGTGGTAAAACTAGCTGATGTTAAGGTTACAGTATACAATACAAGGCTTACGGTTCCGGTGACATTTGTGGTTTTGCCTCTCGCTATCAATAATGATACTTTGCTGGGGATTGACTTTATAATGCAAGCAGGATTAGTTTTAAACTTTTCTGCCAGGACTTGGCATCTCGCAGACACACCTCAGAATGTTCATCGCCTCAAGTGTGAGGATGCTGTTACTCGGCCTGTGGCATGTTATTCTGCTGAGGTCCTTCGGAAGGATGAAGGGACTATGCTGGCTGTGCATGAACGGGCTGCCTTAGCAAACTTGCTTATGTGCTATGATGATGTTTTCAGTGAGAAAGGAGAGTGTACCCCATTTGCAGAGCACCATTTAGAAACAGGAGACCATTTGCCCATTGCCGTACCACCCTACCTTGGTGTGTACTAAGTAGTTTGATCTAACGTGGGGTCCACCAGTAGATCAAAAGGGGGAGTATGTAGGGAGTACGCCCGCACTATTGTAAGATTATTTGTTTTATTATCTGTGAACGGAAAAGGAACGTCACTAGACCGACGCCGCTCTCGTCGTTCTAGCTTCCTTTTGGCCGGCAGTTGACTTCTCGTAGCGTAAGGCAATGGAGATAAGTTAATAAATTTTTATACATCCTACAAAATGAATTTATTAACACGGAAGAAATATATTTATTTAAATTTATTTTGTTCGGTTTCTACAGGTCGTCGCATGATGTTAAATAGTCTACCTTCCTCAAGAATTGGGCTATTAAATGCAAAAATAATTTTACAAATCCGACTATACATTAGCGCCTTCAAACAAAAAAACAAACTCTTCAGTTTTATTATTTGTGTATATATAGATAAATTACTAAATTTGCTTTTGACCGTACGGCCCTTATCTTAGGATCTTTTTTTATACAACTTAAGTAAGCAAACAGGCATACCTACAGCCCACTGTTGGCATGCGGTTACCGTAACCTATGGACGCTTGCAACATAACATAACGAGTGAAAGTCCCATGTACCTGTTATTTCACCACTGGCTGCTCTGACTACCTAGGACTACTGGGACTCCGGATACAATAGAATGGATAATTTTCTGTCTCGTCTCGATCAGAACTGTACTTGACCATATACTATCCTACTTCTATTATAAACGCGAAAGTTTGTTAGGATGGATGTATGTTTGTTACGCTTTCACTCAAAAACTACTGAACGGATTTTGATGGAACTTTATAGTAGCTTATACATCAGATCAACACATAGGCTACTTTTTATATGAATACAACGCGGGCGAAGCCGCGGGAAGAGGCTAGTAAATAAATAAAGTAAAGCCTTTTATTTCTTGCACTAACAATGTACAGAGTTAGAAAATCCCATCAGGTTAATAGTAGTATTTAATACTGTAGTATTTTAATTGTTTTATGTAATTTTTATTAAATATTTAGGTACGAATAAGGTAATAGGTACTGATTTAAGTAGTTCCTTATTCTTTATACACAAATAAACACTTACAAAAAGGCAGAATTAAATTACACGTACAAAGGAGAGCTTAACCATAAAGAGTTTTCTTCCAGCAAACCTTGAGCTAGACAGTGGTAAATATAGAGGTAGGATCTTTTTTTTTTTGCTTAAGCATCCCAATGTTTAACTTTATGATGTGACTCACCGATCCCAAGTTGAATATGAGCGTGGAAGAAATGGTTAGCGGCCAGAATGAAGTGTGCCTTTGTAGCCTGGCCCGTGCCCTGCCGTTGGCGCCGGAGCCGCGCAAGGGGAGCAGCTTGTTATGATGCATCAGCGCACCGAATTCCTTTATCCTAGTAATACATATTATGTTAAATAAGATTGCCACAGCCGCACCGGCCCCCGACCGAGATATCGCTATCCGCTATCCATGCCATCAGTTCTTTTGCTCGGCTGCGAAGGGTCATAGCGTGATGTTAAATAGCCTTTCTCATTAATTAAGATATCGACCTCTGTGGCGCAGTGGGCGAAGGCCTGCTTGTGACGCAGAAGGTTGCGGGTACGATTCCCGCCGCGGGACAAATGTTTGCATATGCAAATATTTGTCTCGGGTTCTGGGTGTTTTCTATGTATATGTATGTATTTAAAAAAAACTATATAAGTAGCATATCAGTCATGTAGTTCCCATAATACAAGCTCTGCTTAGTTTGGGGTTAGATGATGATGTGTGATAAATGTCCAGCATTATTTTATCAAATGCAAAAATAACTTTTCAAATTCTACTGCTAGTTCTAGGTATTAGCGCGTTCAAACAAAAAACCAAACTATTTTGTTTTCCTAAAAAAGAGGATATTTACCATGATTTGTGAGTTTGAATATACCCTTCAAACTGGAACACAGTAATGTGAGCATTACCGCTTGGCGGAACAAATAGATATGATGGTGGTACTTCACCGGACCAGGGGGTGTAGACATATACCACTTTCTGTTGGCGTAAACGCCTGCAGAAAGATAGAATCGTATAGAAATGACATTAGCTGTAGAAATGTCACGTGACGCCGATTTTTACCTTGACAAATTTGCGTTAGCGCGAAAGGAATGAAAGCAAAACTAAGAGTGTGGTATTTGTCTGGACCCCTTGTTAGACGCTGCGGCGTACCTGTAATCCGTGACACGTCCCCCGGCGCCCTCTGAGAGCGCGGGCGGTTCGTCATACGGCGTCCTGCCGCCCAACGCTCCGATCCACAGCTCGCCACCTTGCGCTGCCAGGATATGAGACGCCGATCTGCCACCGCCTTTCCTGAAATATGTCACTACTTTTTAAGGTACCAGCCGGCATAGGCCACTTAGTCCATCAATCAGTAAGTGTCTACTTATCAGTAAGTGCATACTATAAAAAATCTGATTATTTAGATGATAAAAGCTCTTGGGATTGACAATGCTCCAACTCGTTGTTTTGTTAAAGGATCATTAAAAAGAATAACCAGCTTTGTTTTCTTGCCTTTCTTTCCTGGATTGGTCGCGGAAGAACAGGCAGTAGATAAAACCGACGTTTCAAAGTGATCCTTGTGATTTTATGAATAAATGAATTTGGCTTTGACTTTGCAACTCGCGACACACAGCGGCTGTCCAAAGCCTAGATAGCGACTGCCAAGAGATCCGAAGGTACCTTTAGACTTCAAGACACGGGATCGTCTTTTGCCCTCCACGGCGCAAACAAGCTATAACCTTAACATGTGTAACTGTATCTGTGCATCTCCTGTAAGGCTCGGTTAGCTGGAAGATAATGTTATCTAGCATTAAGTTCGAGTATGTACAGTGCTTTTTAGTTGTGCAATAAATAATGATATATCTATCTCCCAAACGGATGAAAGGTGACTTGATCGAGACTGTTCTTAGCTACGATATAAGAAAATCTGTTCAGCCGCTTGAAGATTATCTCTTTGTCTGTTAGCATTTATTTATGAAACGGTTTACTCTAATAGAAATGCGTTTTTTTTCAACTGATTTCTGTCTCTTTAAGGACCACAAATCACTAGGCTACTGCAATAGACGTAAAAGCGAAAAGACCGCCCAATGTACCTTGTATGTATTTTTAATATTTGCACATTCCTACAAATTAATATCCACAACATTGTACTTTTACGTTTCTCCTTTCAAATCAAATCAAAAGTTTTTATATCAGACAAAACAATCCATTTTGTTAGTAGATACTTAAGACTATTTGTTAGTAAATTCTGCGATTATAGAAATAGGTATGTACATAGAGACATTATACGACGGTAGATGATCAAACAATAAGATCATATTGATTTCACTAATTGACCACCCTCCGTACAAAATGTCTCCAAATAGGCGAGGTACACATCTCCGCAACTGTTTTGAGGATACTGTTGTGACTGCCCTGAACTCTACTCATAAGTTATGCCGTTTTTTTTTACGGATGAGGGCACGAAAACCATCCGTCCTAGTCTGCGAGAACATCTCTGAGGCACTATAAAAACGCGGAATCCTCAACAGTACTAGTCCATTCTACCAGTATCAAAGTCAATATAGTTTTTTTGTACATATCTTTTTGCTAAAAAAAAAAAATCGCTTTTGTTTACATTCATAAATGGATCCATATGTTTTGAGTGTTGTCGTACGTACCTGGGCACTTCGAGGGTGACAGATCGTCCATTCAGCAAGAAATTGACCAAGCACGCGGATGGGCGCGAGGCGACGTCCGATGGCGTCACCCGCCAGAGTGGGCCGTTGCAGCTTCCAGCGCCGCCTTCCGCACCGCGAGGCGTCCACCAGCGGAGCACGACCTTTAACAAGTTCACATTCAAGTGTTGTTTAGGGGCTGTGAGGGGGAGATTTGGGGCGAGTGTCGCCTCAACATCTCTTATTTTTTCTAAGATGGGGTGGGAGTTCTTACTTTTTTGACCTTACAATAAAAGTAAGTTAAAAAAAAACGCTTAATTTTTAGATCATGGTCGACCCATTGAGTTCAATGATTCGTCACGTCTATAATTCAGAAATTAACATCCACTTAGAAATAAAAATTTTACTAAGCTCGCGGAGGGGCGCGAGGCGTCTTTTATTTTATTAATTTATTTAATTAGAACGGGACAAACCATATTACACAAATTATTTAACAAAAAACAGATAAAATAGTCATACGCCAGAGCGGGCCGTTGCAGTCCAGCATACCAGCATTCTTAATAAGTAGGTAGAAAAATGTACATAAGTAGTATATCAGTCATATATATTCCGTAACACAAGCTTACTTTGGGGCTAAATGATGCTGTGTGAAAAATTACCAGCATTATTTATTCATTTATTTTTAGCAGCTGTTAGGGGCTGTACATCATTGGAGGGAGGTGGAGCGAATATTCCTTATTTTTTTCTTACACGTAATGATTAAACCTTATTAAGATGTTTTATTTATTTGTGCGATTTCAGAGCATAAGCATTCTCTCTCTTCCAAGCAATTTATCCCACATGGTGGTGAGGTCAGCTTTCCTACTGCCTTCATTCAACACCACTCTATACATCTCGACATAGAGTGGTGTTGAATGAAGGTGACGTCTTGATCATCTACATCTCGACATCTTGATCAGACACCCAACATACCCCCCCCCCCCCCCACACCAGGATTCCCTCTATCGTGCGTATGAGAAACTACCGTGATACTACAAAAATCCATTGGTGCACGACCGGGTTCGAACCCACGAGGTATCGCCCAGTAGGCCAACACGGCTACCTTATATCATAAGGTGTACAATAAAGTATTTTCATTAGTTCAATACACCACTAGATCACTAAATAAATATAACACTCACCGACTCCAAAGCCTCGGCTGCCGTCTGCGCGGCTCTCAGCCCCGCGTGGGCCTCCGAGGAGTGTATTATTTCAACGTCGTAGTTGGCACTAGAGCTAGCATTTTGTTCCTCCTAAAAATGATACGAAAATAATTTATTGCACACTACTAACTAACGACCTCTGTGGCGCAGTGGGCGAAGGCCCGCCTGAGACGCGGAAGGTTGCGGATTCGATTCCCGCTGCGGGACAAATGTTTGTAATGTTTGTCTCTGGTTTGGGTGTTTTCTATTTATAATATGTATGTAGTTACAAAAAAAATAGTATATAAGTAGTATATCAGTCATGTAGTTCCCATAATACAAGCTCTGCTTAGTTTGGGGCTAGATGATGCTGTGTGAAAAATGTCCAGCATTATTTATTTATTTACTATTTCAACTTGATAGTGCGAAGCTACAGAAGATACTGTAAATGTGGCCGAATTATGGCTGAATAAATTTAACCATTAACACGAAGAAGTACTGTATGAAGCCGAGCTTGTATGAAGAATTTGATTAGGATGAATGAAGCGAAAGAAGTATGCGAGGATCGTAGCAAGTGGAAATCCTTGGTCTCTGCCTACCCCACTGGGAAACAGGCGTGACTATATGTATGCTTAGAAAAACTTGTCTAATTACTCTAAGTATGTATGTATGTATGTAGAAGTACTGTTACGCGTGCGTTCGGCCAGTTAAGGTAAGGTAGCGCCATCTAGCGGCGGAGTGATGTATTAATATATTTATAAGGACTGATTAACTCTGTCTAATAGCGATATGATGCGTTCTAGAATAATCGCGTTGTTTCTCCCGGGATATAGAGGACGTTACGCGCTCTATAACAATGTAATGCGCTCCCGAGAGTTGAAGTTATTAATTATTAAACTCGGGGTTAGCCAGTCAACACGGAGGTACACCTCGTTTCTCTGTAAAAATAACTGTCAAAAATTTATAATAACTCAAATTAATAGTACCTACTTTTCAAAATACTAAATTTTAATTATGTTTAACTCAAATAAAAACGAGGGATCATCATTTTACGACTTTAATTGGAACCCGGCCTGAATATAAATGTGCTATTGACAATTTTTCACATAGACTCTAGACATCGTCACCTCTTTAAAAAAAAGTATATAAGTAGTATATCAGTCATGTAGTTACCATAACACAAGCTCTGCTTACTTTGGGGCTAGATGATGCTGTGTGAAAAATGTCCAGCATTATTTATTTATTATTTATACACGGTACAGCCAGCATTGAAACTTACCTTCATGGGAATTCCAGTGACAGTGGTGACGGCTAGTTTGTAGTGCGGCAACACCAAGCGCCCTAGCAACGTGGCCAGGTTACTCGCGCGGGCTACGATCACTTCCACGCCCATTATGCCACCGCCCATCTGAAACATGTTGAAATCGTCTGTGACGTAATAATATATTCTTTGGTGGTATAAATATGCTTTTTTTTATGGTCCTTCATTCAGCTATAGTGTGGTGCCTAACGAACAAGGTGAACTGATTTATTTAGAAAAGATTACTCGTCAAAGAATAAAATAAATTCAAAAAAGTAACAACCTATGTTGTTTAGACAACGCACGATACGCTTTATAATAAATAAATAAATAAATAATGCTGGACATTTTTCACACAGCATCATCTAGCCCCAAACTAAGCAGAGCTTGTATTATGGGAACTACATGACTGATATACTACTTACATAATTTTTTTTTGTAAATACATACATATTATACATAGAAAACACCCAGAACCGAGACAAATACTTGCAGATGATACAAACATTTCTCTCGCGGCGGGAATCGAGCCCGCAACCTTTTGCGTATCAGGCGGGCCTTCGCCCACTGCGCCACAGAGGTCGTCAATAATAATGCTTAACCTATGATAAAAACAATATTACTACAGATATGCAATTTGAGAATAAGCTATCTAGGGAGAGGACCGACGACATCAGGCCATGCAGTTTTATCGTCAATATATGCATTTATGATGTAATAAGCCTACTTGATTAAATGTGAAACTATATGAGTTCCTTATAAAGACTTATGATGGCTGCTATTCGCAGTGCTGCTAATTGGTAGGGAATTCTTCGATTGGCGGGTGATGGCTCTCGGGCTCTCCCACTCAGACTCAAAGTTGATGCCGCCGCCAGTACGGTAGGTACTGAGTTTTATAATACTGCCTATATTACCGACTAGCCTATGTGTTCTTGGTTACGAAATATACCTAATACCTATTCCCTATTTAGTTAATCGTATCGGTCCAACCGCTACAGATATTATTAGTAACAAACATCGGTAACAATGACTGGCTGTCTGTCTATCTATAGCTGAGTGGAAACAACCATTACATTTGGCTTGAAACTAAGTAACAACTATAAAGGATTGATAAGCAATCGCACTTCACATCCTTCCTTTACCAGTGTTTGTTTATGTTTATGTTTATGTTTATTTATTGATAACGTTTTTATGTTACATGTCATGTTCTTAATTCTAATTAATTTGTATATGTTTAAATATAAATGTATGAATAATAATATGATAATTCATATTGAACAAAAAATTATAAAATTATAAAATGTCAAACAGTTCATTAAATTTATAGTAACATTGCTCAATAAGCCAGAACTTAAGTTTGCTTTTGAAGGATTGCGTTGAGGAAGCGCCGATGATCGTAGGTGGGAGACGGTTATAAACAGCCGGCCCCATTACATGCACCAGCTTCGACGATTTCGTGAGACGTCGCGGGACAGCTTTCAGCTTGTGTGCGTGACGAGTAGGGTACTTGTGACCGTCGCCGAACCTGGAGTACACGTCGAGGTGATTCCGAGCATACATGGCAGCATGGAATATGACTAACCCAGGAACCGTCATAATCTTTAGGGAGCGGAATATTGGACGAGCGGGTGTGTCCCATGGAACACGCACTATAGCTCGTATAGCTCGTTTCTGAATTCTGAACACTCGCTCCCAGTCCGCGGCTCTGCCGTAAAGCTCTACGCCATACTGAAGAAGCGAGTGCACAGATGCGAAGTAGCAGCTCCTCATCATCGTTGTCTCCAGTGTCTCAGACAACCTCCATAAGGCGAAACACGCTCGACCCGCTCTCTCGCACAGTTGGTCAATGTGAAGCTCCCACGTTAGCCCTTGGTCTAACCTAAATCCTAAAAAAGGGGTGGTCTTGACCTGGGTCACGACTTTACCTCCTAAGGTCACCGATATGGGTTGGTTGGTACGGCCGGCTAGATTGAAGTGAACAAAGCTCGTCTTGCTTACATTGAGCAAAAAACCGTTAATGCTGAACCAGGCGTGGAGCTGGTTTGCCACCATGTTCAATCTCCTCTCCAACTGCTCCATATTCGGTGCTTTGACCACCGCCGCAACATCATCGGCATACATGAGGATGTGTGCGTCGGCTATGCACTCCGGTAGGTCATTGAGGAGGAGAGAGAACATGATGTTTGAGATTGACGAGCCCTGTGCCACGCCAATGGACGCTGTCAGAGGTCCCGAAGTCTCTCCACCACTTCCTCCCGAGACGACCTGACTACGATCAGCCATGAAATCCGTTAATAGTGCCAGTGACGCGCCGTCAAAACCATAATGCTTGAGCTTCGCAGCAAGAACGTTATGATCGGCGACATCAAAGGCTTTCGAGAGATCACACATGATCACCGCCACCTGGTGATGATCCTCTCGGGCTTCCATCACTTGCCTGACTAGTTGCCGAACCACATCCGTCGTTGACCTTCCTTTTCTGTAGGCATATTGTTTATCGGACAGTAGACCAGTCGACGTTAGGTACTCGCTTATTCTGGCACTGAGGCCGTACTCAAAAATTTTTGCGATTCCCGGAATAATGGAAACCGGCCGGTAACTGTTTATTTCTTCCCGCTTTCCTTTTCCCTTGTAAAGCGGCGAGACTCTTACATTTTTGAGTACTTGGGGATACTTTCCTTCTTTTATACAGGCGTTAAATAGCTCTGAGAGGATATATGATATAGGTACTGCTACCGCATTCATGAGAGACACCGAAATCTCGTATATGTCTCGAGTATTCTTGCGAGCCACTCCACTAACAATTATTTTGTGGACCTCAAAGTGCGAGAAGGGCCTGAGCCTGATGGACCGGTCTGACGGGGGGCGCGCACCCTCCAACACTCGCCGCGCTGCGCCCAGGTTCGCCGTCGGCGCGCCACACACCGTCGCAGCACTCACAAAATGTGCGTTCACTGCGTCGAGGGCTTCCACCTTACTCGCATACTTGGTTCCGTTTGGTGTTCGTAAGTGTTCCGTAGGATCCTGTTTCCTTCTACCCCGCCCTGTCTCAATTTTGACAACATCCCACATACTCTTTGTAGTGTTTGATGCACCTGCTATTATATCGCAATAGTATTTACTGCGTTCCTTTTTCATAACCTTTTCAACTTTCTCTTGAAACTCATGGAGTTTCAGCGAGAGGTTCGAGTTAGTGGGAAATTTATAACTCATACCTTTAATCTCTCTAAGTACAGAGTATAAGCCCAAGATTTCTTTTGTGACCCAAGTTGATTTGTTAATAGTTCTTGAAACTCTTTTAATGGGAAAACATACTTCTAACATATTTTTTAAAATATTTATTATAGTCTCCGCTAACCTCGTGGCTGGTAGCTCCCTTCCGCTAACTTCCACCCAGTCAATACTCTCAATGCTAGAAACAAAATTATTAGTATTCGCGCGCGAGTACGTCCTGGCGAAGCGAGGCTGGGATGAGTCATGCGCACAGCAGAGCTCGGCTCTCACGGCGTAGTGGTCGCTCAGTAGCGAGTTCACAGCGGTCACGCGCACACTTCCAGCTTGCACCCGTTCGCTGCTAACGTACGTGTGGTCGATGCATGTACTTGTCGAAGCTGTTACTCTTGTATGGAAGTCAACGATATTACAATAGTCTCGAATATTTAAAATGTCATTTAATTTTTTTTGTATATTATTTAATGGGCATAAAAAATCTATATTAAAATCTCCAAATACAACGCAATCCTTCCCGCTGTCAACCAAAAAATCTAGCAGTCGTTCTAGGCACGGATAAAATTGAGATACATTTGTCAAATTTGACCTGTATACACATATTATTACAACATTTTGTCCCGTAAGTTCTACGGCCGACACTTCACAAACTTGCTCCACGGAGAAGCAATTGCAGTCAATTTCTTTAAATTTAATGTCCTTACTTACATAAATACAGGACCCACCGTGACCAATTGTCGGCCTACAATAGCAGGAACCTAAGTCAAAATTAGTAACATTAATTGTTTGTAGTTCAAAGCTTTTTAGCCAGTGCTCTGTAATACAGAGTACATCACATTTTAAAATTGATTCTAGCAAAATTTCTAATTGTCGAGTTTTATTTTTAAGTGATGCTATATTCTGGTGGCATACTACAATACTATTTTTAAACTTATCACTTGAATCGCCTCCAACTGGTGTCCGCCGCCGCCGTCGCGCGTCCGTCGCATGAGTTGATAAGTCATGCGCTGCAGCCGCCGGCGCCGCCGATGGACCCCGAAGAGGTATTGGTCTCGCTGCCCCGTTGGGTACGGGGCCGGTACAGAAACCACTCTGTAAATCGGACCCCCGCTGGCCAAGCCGTTGGCGTAGTTACTGTTTCAAATACATTTTCTGGCATTCCAATTATGAAGGAAGCGTGTCTGTGCGATTTTATGTCGCGTTTTTCAACAGAGAAATCAGATTTGCTGATATTGTTTAGGAAACGAATAACCGTCTCGCTGGTGGTATCTGGCTTGAATGACCACGCTTGGATGTGCCGCCTTCTCTCCGCTGCTTGGAGATCGTTGTTAGAAGAAGTAGCCGTCCCTACGATGACAGGTGCTAATTGTTTCCGCCTGCGACGCTTATTTACTACCAGCTGAAATTCGTCGCATCTGATTTCTTTCGATTTATCAGAAGGTCCGAAAGTCATTGGATCCGAGTTCACAGCCGTTGAAGCAGTTGAAACGGCTTCCGTGATTCCTTTGCTGTCAGTAACTTTGCTTGTACTACAAGCCATTATTGTTGTGTCGGATTTGGGTGTTGTCGCTGCGCTAGCGCGTACATTGCTGCGTTTCTTCGCAGCGTTTGCGAGATCGGAGATAGCGAGCGAGGCCTGTGCACGCGCAGTGCGCACCGGGCGCTGTACCGGCACGGTCGCGGCCTCGGCGCTTGTAGCCACCGACGGAATATTCGCCACAAAAGATTTGCGGGTAACGGCATTTCCAATCGGTGTAGTGAGCTTGGTTATCAGCTGTGATTGTTCCGTTATAGTGCACTTTAGGGTCTTGACTTCACTCACTAGGGTGGTTACTGTTTGTTGCAACTCGCGCACAACACTTTCAATGGATTTCATCGACATTATCCCGCGGTAATTAAATAATAACGCGGAGCAGAAATTAACGTGTCCGACACAAGTGACAGTTATTGTGTGTTGGCAGATCGTTGATAGAGTGGAGTTTAATTGTTTTTTTGCAAGGGAAACTGTTATAAGGTAAAAACTAAAGCGTATAATGTGCTGAAAATACCTTAGGATCAAGTGTATCTATAACCTACGTAATTTGCCTTGAGATGCCTTTTTCTACCATAAACTACCTACTGTATGTTATGCCTGTGGGAGCTTATTTAGTTTCCAAGCCATCAGTACTTTAGGTATCTATGTAGGTGATTGCCATGTTCTTTGTATTTACCTACTGCGTGGTGAAATATTATATCTGTTCTTAATCAAAAATTAGTTCTAAGAAATTACATTTCATTCATCTAAATTTCTCACATTCAAATTGCATCGGAGTTTGACATGTGGGTCCTGTACCTACCACGTTTTCTACCCAGGAACTGCTTTAATATATTTAAATTACACTTAATTATTTTCAGAAGGGTGACAAAGCTTAGCCATGGCTACAGATAATAACGAACTCCAGCAAGTGCTTAAACTAATGAAGGAGATGAATTGTAAACAGGAAACTTTATTAGCTAATAAATACGACCTGGACGCTAAAGTTGCAAAACTTGAAGCGATCGTTTTCGATGGAAATTTTAAGTCAACAACCCGCACATACGGCTATGTCAACTGGAACAGCCACCACGACATTATAAAAACTAAACAGTGGAAAAAACTGCTTGAATACATACAGTTTTGTGGATCATTAGAACGAGAAAATTCAAAATACTTTGAAAAACCACTTTTAAAACATAATCTTGTCATTGATGAAAAAACACGTTTTCCAGAGGTATTGTTTTTACGAACGATTTTATTTAGGTTTAAATTTATCACTCGTAATAATGAGGTAAGTAGGTACTCTGCTTGCTTCCAGTCATAAGTAGTTGGCCTAGTGGATGGTACCCTCGACAAACAGTTTTATTTTATTTTTAGGAACATGGTAGGAAGGAAATTTTTACAAAACTAAAAAATACCTCGAGATTTATCTCATCACGTATTACAGCGCCCCCTATTGACGTATGATGTTTAAACATATCAAAGATTCAATAAAATTTATTACTAATTCCATTATCATTGATTTAAAATTAATTTGTTCTTAATCTTCGTTCACATTATTTTCGAAGAAGCTTAACAGATTTGATAGGTGTCAGATTTCGACTTTTTGCACCTATCGCTCCGGATATTATATATAGACATATTATAGCATATAGACATAGATTATTGGTATCTTCAACATAAAAAATACATAGGAAAAGTTTATTATAAACATATGAAAGGAGAAGATTGCAAGAAGACACCTCACTTATTCAATACTTCCAGCAATAACCGAATTCTATTTTCATACTTATAGAAACTTTAATTTTCAGAGTACCGTGTACATAAACATTGCAAACCCGCTCGTGAGGGCGGAAATATTGCATATTGTTTACTATATCAGATACCTTGACGAACCAGCGACAGGGCTTGTGCAGCGCTTTCTGGACGTAGTTAAGCAAGATATGCACACACGTAGCAGCTTCGAGGAGAAATACGAACTTATATGGATAGAGCCCCCGAATAATTAAAACCGCGATCGCAGACAGTGCCTATGAGGAAGGACCTCTACACGTTCAACGAAACGTCAGTAGGAGAATATTAAAGTACAGTATAGTCGTAA
Source organism: Perizoma affinitatum (assembly GCA_961405105.1). Classification (NCBI taxonomy): domain Eukaryota; kingdom Metazoa; phylum Arthropoda; class Insecta; order Lepidoptera; family Geometridae; genus Perizoma; species Perizoma affinitatum. The sequence goes on from OY560199.1 coordinate 8,660,119, forward strand.
TAATATTCTAAAAATGGTAATATTGTCAAAAAAGTTTTGTAAAAATATTGATCCTCCAAAATAAATTGCATATTAACATTTTTTTTTTATATTTCCGTATTAATATTGTTTAATGTTTAATAAAAATATACCAAATTAATTTAATTATTATTTAAAAATATTATGCCATTTTATTTTAATAAACATATAAAGGAACTATATTAATATTAGAAAGAGGTAAAGATTGTATGTAGGAGGTAATCTCCGACTCATCCGAATTCATAAATTCTTTTACCAATAATATTTAGAATGGACTTTCAGGGTGGGCATAGGCTGTATTATTATCAACTTCATACTCCTGTCCATAGTTCACAATTTTATAGTAATTCCTTTACGGTGCAAGCTGTACGACTATGGAACGCCTTACCTCTTTCTATTAGGACATCAAAATCTCACGCTATATTTAAAGTTATGGTATACAATCATTTCCTTTCCATGTCTCAGAGTTGCTAGTTAATCGTTACATACTTATTATCTCACACTATTATTATTTGTATGTATATTATACAGGATATTTAAATAAATATTTAAAGTTATGTAGGTATTTATTATTATTAATATTATATTTTATAGGTTTACTTGTACACCGCCGTCTTTTGATTCCATTTTATCCTGTCCATCCAAAGGTTGTCTGGAAGAGATCGCTTTAAGCGATAAGACCGCCCATTGTACCTCTTATATTCTTTTTTTTTTAATTCCTGTGTTTTTGTATTTTACTTTGGTGTGCAATAAAGAGTTTATCTATCTATCTATCTATAAAAGGGCTTTTCGTGAAGCCCAATTATGCAACGTAATGCGATTCTTACAAACGCTGACTTAACGCTAAGATCTACTTTTTATCCGAGTACCAAAGGGCGAAGCCGTGGGCATTAGCTAGTAATTAATAAACAATAGTCACACACAAAGTCCTAACCCCACAGTGATTGCTACAAAATATATACAGGAAACAACTAGCGAAGAGAGTCCGTGACGAATTCTTTGTGACCCCACAGGCTTTCAGACCTAGTGTGGGGAACAGAGACATACCGAGGTACAATTCTTGTTAATTAGGAATCGTTCCTAATTTTGTAATTAATAATTAGTATCATGTAAAAAAATGTCTAACAAAAATAAATAAAAAAATACTATAGTAGGATTCTATCAAAAATATCAGGAACTCGAGTACAATGTACCACAAAATCCAGCAACGGAACAAATAACTACAGAACATGTATACATTACTCCCGCGGCGGAATCGAACCAGCATCTTGCGGCAGTCGGCAACCTACCCACCGCGCCACCGAGGTCTCGTCGAGGTTAATGAAACTCTTACCTCAGTAACTGGCTGACTGTTGACCATAGTATCAGCTTTCTCAGGTGTAACATTAATTATAACCAGGTGACAGTAATGTATCAGCAAACACCTGCAATAGAATAAAAGTTTTAGTTAAAAACAACACGCTTTTATCACACACTCAAAATTATAAAAAATAATTCTACTATCCACCTCCTGGCTCCATCATGAGACCTTCGTTACCAAGCCCAATCTATTGGATATATGATCCCAAACTCGATGGTTATCTGCTATCCACTTCCTGGCTCCATCATCAGATCCAAGATATCCAATTATAATATAGTCATCCGAAACATAAAATGTTTCATTTCGATACGACGACGGCAATTAAAAGTAGTTCCAAAAATTGATTACATTGTTTGTTATTTAGTGACATGTGTTATTGAGTTACAAGTGTTATTAAGTTACAGTTATTATTTAGTTATCCATAAGTGTGTTAAAAAATGCACGCTCTCTGAGGATATCCATCATGGTGAATACGAACTAAGTGCATACTAAGTTCGTTGATCTTTGAGGACATCAAGTAAGGGGTAGTCAGAGGCACGTCGAAACATATTTTACACATGCCCGCGTTTTTGCAAGTAATTAGCATTCCATAATGCGGGTTCAATTGCAGCCGCGCGACTAATGTTTGTATGATCTGCAAATATTTGTCTCGGGTCTGGGTGTTTTCTATGTATATATGTATGTATTTACAATATATATAACATATATATATATATTGTAGTATAACAGTCATGTAGTTCCCATAACATGCTGGTTACTTTGGGGCTTGATGATGCTGAGTCCAGCATTATTTATTTATTTATAATATATTTTTTTGCAAAATCACCTTTTGCAGCGTCTCCTTGTAACCTACAGCGATAAAATTTATCTTAAAGTTTTCCTTGAAGTCATACAAATCGTTTGCGTAAACCACATTTCAATCAGACAAGCTGTTACGGTGTTATGATTATTATTCGCCTAATGCAGGCCTTTGCCCATAGGAGGGACAAACATAAAATAATAAAAACTAATACATATTAATAATAACAATAATAAACCCCAACTTTGTACTTATCTTCTTATTAATATGGACATACAAAGGCTTAAATAAACATATAAGCCGTTTCGTATATAAATAGTAACAAACAAACACACATAAAAACAAACATTATGACAACAAACTCATGATACGGGCTCCTAACATTGCAGGTATGAAAGTACTTTAGATCTTACTCTTTATTTTGTGATGCACCCTCAGCGGCTGGCTGGCTTGACTGGCTTTGATCCATAGAGACATTCTTATTCTGCTGGAGAAGTGTGTTCAGTGCTATCTCTGCTAAACTACGTATTGAGTCATCATCTCTGGCACTAGTTATACAGATAATGCGGCCTCTGTAAAGGAATTGTATATAATAAGTTAGATATTTGTTCCGGATCTGGGTGCTGTAGTACCATGGTAATCATGTTTCCTGATACCCCATTGTGACTTGTTTTGATTAAAACTATTTAAAAACCATCCTTGAAAACATACAAATCAATAGCAAAAACCGCATTCATATTTGAGCTGATTCAGAGACAAAACAACAACAGGTTGTTTGTATGTTTGGTAACAGACAAACACTTAAACAACCTGTTATGACAAATGCATTATGTGTTATTATTATGTGTGTGGACTCTCTTTTCCGCACTCAAACTCCAAATTGGTTCATTGTGTGTGGTGAGTTGCTACGCCCACGCATTCCATGACAAATGCATATACGGGCTCCTTACATTCCGGGTAATATGTTTTTCAAAATTTGAAAAAATCAGACATATTGCCATTATCAATTTCAGCGCCCCTTTGCAGTTTGTGATGATAAAACTTGCAACATACAAATTTCAATTTGATAAGCCTTTTGGGAGACATACATATGGTAACCAACAATATTTAATTTTGTATAGCAAAATAAAATGTATATACGTCCACGTCATGGAAAAAGACTGTTAAATATTTTATTTCAGTTTAATCTATACATACATACATATAGTCACGCCTGTTTCCCGGAGGGGTAGGCAGAGATCAAGATCCACTTGCTACAATCCTAGCATACTTCTTTTGCTTCGTTCATCCTCATCAAATTCTTTATACAAGCTCGGCGATTAAGTGTACTTCTGACCTGGCCTTTCTCTAGAATGTCATCAATTTGGTCAGAGTATGTTCGCCGAGGCCTTCCTCTTCCAACCTTCCCATTCACACTCGCCTTGTATATTTGTTTTGTTAATCTTCTTTCATCCATCCTTTCTATATGCCCAAACCATCTCAACATACCTTTCTCAACTCTCATTACCACATCTTCATTCACTCCACACTGCTCTCTTAACACATTGTTTCTCACTCTATCGCTCAAATTTACACCACACATACTTCTCAAAGCTCTCATCTCCACTGCATTTACTCGACTTTGATGTTTCTTCTGCCATACCCAACTTTCACTTCCATACATTAGTGTCGGCACTAACACTCCTTTATGCATGGCTAGTCGTGCAGTTTCAGATAAATTCCGGCTGCTCATGAAGGAGTGAAGTGCCCCATTCACTCGATTTCCAGCATTTACTCTCCTTTCAATATCTTCCTCATGCTTCCCATCCCTAGTAAACAAAGTACCCAGATATACAAACTCTCTCACTTGTTCCACTCTCTCTCCGCCGATCAGAATATCACATGCATTTGTCTTTATCAAAAACCATTACATTCGTCTTACTTACATTAACTTTCATCCCTTTTCTTTCAAACGCATCATGCATAATTGTTACCATCTCTTGTAACTCATCTACCGATGACGCAAGTATAACTTGACCATCGGCGTAGAGAAAACATTTGACGAGTAACTCATTCATTCTTAATCCCCATTCACTATCTTTCAAACAACTATCCATGAATAGATTAAACAGCCACGGTGACGCTACACATCCCTGTCTAACACCCTTTTGGATGCTAAAACATTCAGTGTATGCTCCGTTTATCCTTACGCAAGCACTGGAATCCTCATAGATAGATTTCAGACCTCGAATTAGTTTACTGTCTACTCCATACACAGACAGCATCGACCATAGTTCATTCCTCATCACTTTGTTTTTTTTTCTTCTGCAAAATGAGCCTATGAGTCAACTGTGATGATAAAATAGTTTTCTTTTGAGTAGTATTTAGACCCTTCACAAATATGGAGTAGCTAAAATAATTTCGAAATACATACCGGTTCTGGACTTGTCTTTCTGCATCAGGGTTGTCAGTCTGCTGAGGTGAAGGCTCTCCAAGTGACTCAATGGCAGCACACAGGCCCACCACATCACCGCCTGCTCCCCGACGGACTGGCCCAACAAGGCAGAGCCCATTTGTTAAATGAGCCAAATTTTGTTGTGAAATGGCCCATGTGTTCAGGATGTGTGCCAAAGCATCACTTACAATGAACCTCACCTAAAAAAATTACACTAAATATTTCCACTCCTAAAATGATTGGGTCAGTACAGACTTTTAATTACATTCACTAAAGTTAACCAGTGTTAAAGTTTGCCAGTTGTTGGTTTCGAAACTTCTAAAACTTGAAAGCATTCTCATTTTCAAATTCTAGAAGTTTTGGTCATAAAGTGTTAATTTACTCATTACAAAATGAGTAACTTATTGTAAGGCTTAAAAATGAGTTCCCCATTGCTGTTTTGTAAGTGTCATTAGGTGGTAGGTCACTAACTTTAAGTAGAGTGACAGAATTATAAGCAGACACTATCAACTTTACATCTTGTGGTTTCACCAAAATCTAACTCATTTGAATGACCAGGACTCGCCGCACAGCATGGCAGCTATCTTGTCGGCGCCCAACAGTCAGGAGCTATGTGGACTTTAGTAATTGTCAACACACTTCAAGCACCATGCTATTAAATATTTCTTACCAGCTTTCCTTCAGGAAACAGATCCCAAACTATCCTGCAGTATTCTACAGCTGCCTCTACGCTGCATGTCCACAAGGACTTGCAAATAGGAGGTAGAGGCACGTAACCTGGACCCCGGCTTTTTGAAACATCGAAATCAATCGGATAGTCAGAAGATATACCGAAATAAGGTGTGTGATCTAAAACAAATATAGTTTTATGATTCGTCGAATACATTGCTTCATTTCTCGAGGTTTACTTGCAAATAATGAAATAATTAAAATAAATAAACATAACAAAGCTCATCTCAAGTAATGGCTATTTCAATTTTAGCTGGCTTTGATTTCGGCCGAGGATATTTCTTTCTACACTACACGAATGGCATTGGCTCCCTCCCCCTCACCGTAACCCCCCACCCACCCTTCTTTAGCGTTCAACTGTCAAAATTGTCATTTTTAACTAAATTATCACTGTCAACCTCTTTTTAGTTTTAAAATGCCCTCTTTTGATTTCATAGAGGTATGTGCTAAGGGGGTAATTTTGAGCACTATGTCTCTAGTCTGTGATTTTGAGTATTATGTACTCTGTGGTAATCAAACACACTCACTCACAGATTACTTTTGTTAAAAACTGTGGTAATTTCGTCAACAACAAACATGCGTACGAGTCCGTCGCAATTTAAAACGATGGTCGAATATATGGAGCGGTAAGTAAATACACATAAGTTGCCGAAATTTAGAAAGCCACGGCAGTAGTAACACATATTTATAACGAAATTAAAACGCCAAACTATCACAGCAAAGCCTACTTAGCTTTACAAGGTAATGAGTACAACCAACTTATATATTTCAAATATAAAATTTTTATTTACAGATACAAGTTATCTGTAATGTTATACTTGTATCATCATACAAGTATAACATTACAGATATACATCTAATTCGTCGTACTTGTAAATAATAATTAAATATATATATATATATACGATAATTTGAAATAAATTTAAACTACACTAAATAAATTCTAATGAAAATACTTTTTAATTAACACAAAACAACAAATTATCACAACGCATGTTGCGTTTGGGACTACAGATATATAAACAATAACCTAAACACACTTTTACAGCACATCACTATACACAAAAGTACCTACTATTTTTGGTAATACAGCCTTCTTTTATGTACTTACCTACTTCAGTTACCATCATACCTACTTCAAAAACCCATTCCTTTTTTTAAATATTCTATCATTCTCTGGTAAAAATCTTTTCACAATACTTACCTAACTTTTATTTCAGTAAAGGTGACCTGTTAAGGCCAGCACATGGTTCGAAGGGTAAGGCCATACAAATGAAACAGTGGATGCAACTCCAAACTATGCTCAACTCCGACCCTTTTGGGGATCCCAGGGAGCATGTTGGGAGTTGGAAAAAGGTATGTTATATTCAGGTATCTAGTTTTTTAAAACTCGGTGCCTTGGTTTTGAGAAAAAATAACTTAATTTACTTCTAACACCAAAAATTTAACTCTTGTCATTGGGTCATCTTCAACTTCTAGTAATATTTCGTGGAAAAACCTAATGATGAGCCCCCTAAATACATTTACATTACTAGGTACTCATACTCATTTTTCAGTGTAGAAACTTCACTAGTAGATAATAACCTCAGTTTTCTTATTTTGTCTAATTAGACAGAAATTAGTTAGAAAACCTAACCTTTGTACTAAGAAAACCTTTGCCTAATCAGACAAAATAAGAAAACAGAGTATGTTATTTCAGAACCCTAACCCAAATGGGTATTTGTGTTTTGTTTTAGGTGTGGAGTGATTTTAAGAGCAACATCAAAAAAAAAGCGGCCCGAATTCATCGAGCCCAAATTGGTACTGGTGGGGTACCTGCTTTAAATATATCACTCACACCTTTAGAGCAGCGAGTAATCAACATAATGGACAAACAACAACCAACAGGATTCATCAATATGACTGAGGTCAGCTCCACAAGTTGTTATATTAATGCATATTTTAGACAATATGTTTGTTTTACAGTCAGTGTGACATTATAAAAATATTTGCAGATCATATAAAAATTTGTCCCGGGGAATCAAACTCACAACCTTCTTTATTTAAGGCGGGCCTTCCGCCACAGTACCACAGAGGTTGTCATACTAAATTAGATATATTTTCGATGTAATGATTTTAGAACTCTAGTATTATTCCAGCTAATAAATAACCTGGCCTCTAATACTTTTGTCAGATCATGTAGCTAGAAAATATGATTATTCATGTGTGCTTCTATGTATTTACAAAAAAAAAGTAAATAAGTAGTATAGTCATGTAATTCCCATAATACAAGCTCTGTTAAGTTTGGGGCTAGATGATGCTGTGTTAAAAATGATCAGCATTATTTATTTATTTATTATTATTCATGAAACTAATACCTAACTCTGCAACACCCTGACAGAGCCGATGTACCTACCAACCTACTTGGAGCTACACTAGATCTAAGCTTAATCATTCTATGTAGGACATTAAGCATGAATAAATGAAATTGAAAGTGATTGTAGATGACAGCTGCAGCACTTGCAGTCGCACCTGGCTCATCTGATTCTGAATCTTCAAACACTTTAGAAGTTGGTGAGTACCTACCTTATGTTGTGTGTATTATTATGGCCACTTACATACACAAGTGAAGAAGGGTTGCCAATTTATAATTATTACTGAGTTTGTGATCCACCATAGCTAAAATCTATAATGTATGTATATACAAAAAAAGATGTATATAAGTAGTATATCAGTCATGTAGTTTCCATAGCACAAGCTCTGCTAGATAATGCTGTGTGAAAATGTCCAGCATTATTATTATTATAATCAGACTGTTCTACAAAAAATAATGGTATGGTTAACCTAAATATACATTTACTGTGCCTACTCAGTTTAATACATAATTATTTATCTAATAGCGGCTGTCAGTAGACTAATCATTAAAAGGTACTTCCTAGTATTGAATGTTTTTTTGTTACAGTCATTAATAACAATACCTGGGAGAGTCTTGGACCGTCTTCTGAACGAGTCTGTCATGGTAATAATGTGTTTCTTAACAACTTTTCTTTGTATACTGGTCATCTGCCTGCTGAGCATGAGTACCCAAGACAACGTTTTGTCTACGAAAGTGAAGACAAAAACTATTTCTGTCGCCTATTCTGTCAAACAAAAGAGAAAGAGAAGATATTTTTTGTCTTCTTTGGGGTAGACAAAACCTTTGTCTTGGGTCTTCATGCTAAGCAGGCTATAGGGCTCATTTCGTAAATGTTCTCTGTAATGTTATGCAGAGCCGTACGCTATATCCTGTTCTTATTACGAGTGTGTCGAGCGTTTATAAAAAACAGTATTGTAGTTCTCTTTTATTTTGATCTGATATGTTTTTTACTACATTGTTTTTATAATCTATACTTCAATGGTTATTTTGGTTTAATTAAAGTGATTACTCATACCACAATTATTATAATACTAGTACAGATACATCATCCCATACAAAAGAAATGGATAGCTCTAAGTCGGGCAATTTTGTTTGCCATAAATATGTGCTAGATGCCGCTAGCAGTGGTGGGTAGCGAGCGCCATCTAGCTCGTACTGTAGGTGGATTTAACTTCCTAATAAAATGACTGGTAGCGATCTCGTGGCTTAGTTGGTTGTGGGTTCGAGTCCCGCCGAGGTTGAATTTTTGGTATATCATAAAATCTTGTTTTCTGTACTTTCACCACTGTTAGGTAAAAGTCTCTCTCCCAAATCTTTCAACATGATACAATCCACACATTTTAAAACCTTTTTCATATTATTATTTTCAGCAACCGATGACCATCTTTCATACTTGGCATTGGGAACCGTGGTGACTGCAAGCCGGACTGATTCTCCTCTCGCTACCGGTAAGTGCAATTATTGAGTACTTCTTTCTTAAAGGCAATGTCTGGCCAAGGGGTCTTACCCCCCATTACCTATTAATGGACTGCGTATAAAATGGACTGCGGGGCCCTAGAGACACTCCATGGGGTCATGGGTCCATGGGCCCACCCGCAACTCCGTTTGTGTGTTTCATCAATAATCACATGGGAGCCGTGTTGGCCTTACCCCGACTTCCGATCCGGAGGTCGTGGGTTCGAACCAGGTCGTACGCCAATGGATTTGGAAAAAATATGTGCGCATTAACACGTGCTCAAAACCATGTGAAGGAAAACATCGTGAGTAAACCGGCATGCCCTAGAAATAAAAAAAAGTTATGTGCCTTTGGTTAATGTTCCAATAAGCGGCAACCTGTAAAAAAGTAATTATATCTACCAAAGCAATTGACATGACTATATTCAGGCAAAAGGAGCACACTCAGCAAAATGCTGGCAGACAGGCGCAGCGCTGATTTTCAGTGTACCCCTATGCACGACAGGTGTTAGTCGGCCTAAAAATAGTTTTTCTTTTGGCTTCCATTATGTTTACATTACAAGTTATACTACAAGTTCCAGTTATATTCCTATAGTTTAATGGCGTTGTTAGTAATTTATATGGGGAGGGGGGGGTGGGGGGGGGGTGTTGTATTGAGTGGGTATGAGGGTGTGTGTGTATGTGTTTATGTGTTTGAGTCGAGATGTTTGTAAGTATTGATTGTATGTGTGAGAGTAATTGTATTTCTATTTTTTTTTTAGCAAACAATGAACAGAATGATGTGGCGTCAGGGACTAGGGCAGATGCTGGTCGCGCAGAGATTCCTCTCGCTACCAGTAAGTGTCATTTTTTGACGACTTTTTCTCCAAGCTTCATAATTGTGTTGTTCAGAATGGACCTTGATAGGTCCATTCTGAACAAATAATAAAAATGCCCGACAGACACATACATAGTCCTGACCCAACACTAGGATTCCCTGTGTCGTGGGTATCAGGAACTTCGAGTAGTACCGTGGTACCACAATGCCCAGATCCGGAACAAATATCTGCCGAACATGCAAACATAAGTCCCGCAGCGGGAATCGAGCCCGCACCTTTTGCGTCGCACCCGGCTACTCGTCCACCGCACCGTTGAGGTTGTTAGATTCTAATAATATGATTTTCGAAAGTAACTTTACATTAGGATGCTTATTGCTAAGGATCTTTGTAACGGCTGAACATATTTGGATGCCATTTGGAATAGTTTCTGACCTAAAATAACAAAGGCTTTGTCCTAAGGCGTAGGCATAAATCTCTGCATAGCCTGTTGGTCTTGATTTTATTTATATAAAGCGAAAAGGGTTAACATTTATGTATTCTAGTTTAAAATTAAACTAGAAAACGAAGACTGTCTTGTACCTGTAGTGAAAGGAGTACAGGTAGAAAACAGAGTACCGAACGCAGGCAGAATACCCAAAAGGCTGGCGATATTACCTATAAATGAATAGCAATGCTTATTTTCTAACCAATGTAAGCACCAGCCCTTTGGTCATTGGTAAAGCGATTAGTTATAACGATAATTACTGACACATTAAAAGATAATAATTTTATTATCTTATATTTTATTATTATTAGCCTATGTAAAATATGTATGTATTCACAAAACAATGTATACAAGTAGTACTTATATCAGTCATTTAGTTCCCACTAGCTTCTTCCCGCGGCTTCGCCCGCTTCCCGCGGTATCAAACCAGGGATTTTTTTTTTTATGCAAATTTCAGAACTTTATTGCACATCTCCTAAGGATAGTTTAAAAAATATATATACGTGTTTTATTATTAATTGTAAAGTTTATTTGTACCGAGTTTTGAGCGAATCTAACCAAGGAATAAAAAAATCATAGGAATTGATTTTCGAAATTAAGATTAGCCTTTGTGTTATTCCAGAATCTCAACTATCTATATTCAAAATTTCATCAAAAGAATCAAAACCGATTTACTAACTACGTGGTAACAAAAATTCACACACACAGACTTTCGCATTTATTATATTAAGTAGGGAGTAGGATAACACAAGGTCTGCTTACTTTGGGGCTAGATGATATGGTGTGAATATTCCAGCATTATTTATTTATTTATTTATTACTATTCCAGCAAGCAATGCGTCAGAAGCTAGGATGACTGCGAGCCGTGTAGCGACTCCCCAAGCTGCCAGATTATTTTTGCAGACTCATTTTTAAATGCAAACTCTTTAGGCTTTGGTATTCAGGCATCTTATATCATATCTTGTTTTTGGTTTGGTCTGTTTAAATTAAAGCTTGCGGGCCCACATTATAATATAATGAATGCCAAAATATGTAATATGTTTTACATAAATGAATGTTTCCTTTATAATTATTATTATTACTTATTTCAGCTAATGCACTAGGACCTCAGGCCCATCAGACACTATCGCTGCAGAGACTATCGGCACGCGATCGCCGTCGCACGTCTCGCAGACCGACCCACTCGAGCCATCGATACCCAGCCGAACAATTCTTACGGGCCGATTCCGGGAGAAAGATAAAAAAAAAGAAACATAATACAAAATTGCGTGAAAGGGAGGTAAGAGTGAAAGAGATGTATGTTGAAATGATGAACGGATGGCAAGAAATTGCTAAAAGAGCCTTGACAATGGCCGAAAGATACTTTAATAAACTGAATTAAGAATAACTATAAACAATTTTGAAGACTTATCGCCGAATACTGAAACCCTACTCAAAGTTTAATCGTGGCTTAAGGACGTTGACAAAATGATAGTCTGGCGAAATCTCTTTCCAACTCTGCTTAAATCTTGAGTAACGTTTCAATATTTGGCTGTTAGGTTCGTATTCCAGAACGAAACTAATTTCAATCTAGATTCGAGTATAGACTTTTTTCACATTTACTACATTGGAAATTGATAGTTTCAGTTTGAGATTCGTTCTGGAATACGAATTCGGTAGATTGATCTCTCAAGTGTATAGAAAATACATAGGTATTAAAGTGGAAGGTAAAATCAGTGATTCTTACCTGTTTATAATTGTATTAAAAACTGATTGATTGAGATTGTGTATCTCTTCTAATTTTAACTGTGTCAAGAATAATATTGGCGTTTGTTCTCTTGTACAATTAAACTTAATTTAAATAGTTGCTCTTTTTTAACTGACACTGCACGAATGAAAGAGATGGCAAGAATTTTATTCCTGTCAAGTTAGTTTACGAGTCGCTCTTCGTGTCTATAGTAGTTTGTTCCCAGAAGTTCCGTAAACGTATTTCTGTGACGGAACTTTTGAGATTTTTTCCCAATAGTTTCGCGGAACGAAGCACACACTAAATATTATTATTGTATATTCCCGCTAGTTCCTTATAGTCCTAAAAATGTCAATAAAACAAAATGTAGGTATTTCATTTGGTATTAATTTATGAAACACTACCGGGCTGACTCGGCTTCGGAAGGCTGGACTTTTTTTTTTTACAAAATCAAAATTAATCTATTCATTATAATCACAAGGCTCACTTTGAAACGTCGATTTTATCTACTGCCTGTTCCTCCTCGACCGAAAGTTCTCTATGTATTCTTTTGAAGTGGACAGTACTCAATACTCTAAAGGAGTTCCACTCACGGAACTTGTGGAAAAAAAAACAGAAGTACCGGTAACGGCACTAGTGAGGAAAAAATCTCAATAGTTCAACTGACTATAAACAAAAGTTTATGGTTAGTATGTTTTGAAATCACTACTAAACTTGTGTGCAAAACAAATACGCAATCTGACTAGACAGCATTGTTATTGTTGCTATATCTTTTTGTTGAATGTTGCTTTTAGTAAAAGAGAGCCATAGATTAAATTACAGCACAAGAAAATCGACACTTCACTTCACACACAATCGAGATTTAATTTTGTTAGAATTTTAATTCACTTCAGGCAAGTGAATTAAACTTTTAAAGTATTCTAATTGTGATTCCTCAAGTATGTGAAACAACGAAGGAATGCCATGCCGAAGTGTTATTTGGGTTTAAATATAAATTATGTTAAGTATGTGATATTTTGTGAGACTCTTTGAATTTTAACTGTATAATAAATAATTATAAGTAATAAATAATATTATATTATGTTACTTGTCTGATGTTTTAAAGGATTTATTTAGTATATTTTTTACTTGGTAACTAAATCTAATTATATTTAGTAAATAGTAGGTATGCATACTAAGGAATGCAATACCGACTTCGCGGGATTTCGATCTCGATCTCGACCTCATTTTATGAGACCAATCCAATTGAAGCGTAAATTGAGCGAGATCTCGCGAGATGGGCGAGATTGAGCGGCAACTTTCAGCGACGTATTCCGCGTATAATCGATGCGTAGGCGATGCATTGACTGACGGGGAATGCCTGGGATAGCCTATAGGGAGTGTCGAACAGCAAACTATTCCGACTATTTCCAACAACTGCAACTGAAATAAGATGCCGTTTGTGGGACAAAACCATCAGTACTCTTTGTTTTTAATGAGCTATTTCCAAATTCACCCCTAGAGCTTATAATTTTTTAGAAAACCATTTAAGACTTTTAAATGGGTGACAATAGCCTTCTTTCTCAGATAGGTATTATTTTATTTTTGATGATTAAAAAAAGGTGTAATATTGTGTTCAGTAGTACCTAGAAAAAGGCGCCCACAAGTGCATAATTTAAAACGGATATGCAACGTTGGCTGCGTGCAAATAATATTCCATAAGGTGAAAAAATGACAAATAGGGAATTGTACCTAATTAAACTAAGGACAAAGCCACTTTATGGTAGTTTGCTACATTTCTGAGTCTCAGGAAAAAAATCAAGACTCGATGCAGTCTCGAAATTCTGGGAAAAAACGAGACTTTCGGACTATTTAAAAAGTAGGTTTCATACTTATAGGTGTCAAAACAAGATATTTCAATTAAGTACTTTATTTTACACTATTAGCTTCTGCCTGTGGCTTTGCCTGCGTGGTACGTTGATAAAAGTAGCATATGACCGTTTCCATGCTTCTATGTCCATATCAAATTTACACGGTCGCCGGTGCCGGTGAGTTCTACGAGAACAACACCGACTACTAGGCTGTGGAGAACTTAGTAAATCAACATCTATTTGCTTCCCATTTTTTAACGATTAAGACAAAACAATACTAATTAAAATTTTAAAATTAAAATTTACTAATTAGCGCGAGAAATGACAAGACCACGCCCTTGCCGAATCAGTGTGTTCACAATTCCGTAATAATTACGAAGTATTGTATTGAACGGCCACGGCACGGTCGGTCGCGTTTACGTGTGAATTGTGAAAGCTTGCATATTAATGCGTCTCTGCAGCAGAAGGAAAGATAAGCAAAATCCCAGATTAGCAGGAGGACAGATTTGCATAAAAGCTGATAATGTACTGTCGTGCAAAAAATATATAAACCTTATTATCAATTTGTGACCTCTGCTTTATATACCTAAATGGTCATAAATAGTCAAGATATTCTATTTTCTATTTATAAGTCAATGTGACATGCATTTGTTTTTTATTATGGAACAAGCTGGTGCCAGTAACGGTGCATCATATATTAAATTTATAAAAAGTCAAAAATGCTGTCAAATATGTTTATCCACACGCCAATAACAAGGGTTGTTTATATCACTTTGTTAAGAATGTCTGGAAGATGAATAAATAAATTGGATTAACTCAAGTTGAAGATGGTCACAAAATAATAACCTTGTGCACAAAGTTACCTCCAGTTCTGATTGCGGAAACCTATCTCGCTATATGTGACATGTGTCCCGAAAAAACAGAATTTAACGAATTTCAAAAGTATTTTAAGAACCAGTGGATCCTCAAAATCACAAACGACATTCTTAGCTTAATAATACATGCGAAACCTTCACTCTTCCTGTTTATTCAGCTGTTAAAAAAAGAAGCATACTTTGAAGATCTCAAGTTGACCGGCAATACTGCCGTCCTTATCATAAGTGCAATAACTCGAGTTTTGGCCCAAACAGAGTTATATATATATTCGTGATCAGCAAAATGAGATCTACGTTTTCTTCTTTGACAGTTTTTACGTATCTATTACCATTCCCGTTTTTTTTTTAAGCATAACCGCAATATATTAGGGATTTGGTCTTGGTTTACTTATCAAGAGTGAAATAACTTGAGTTGTGGCGAGGTAAGCTAAAATAATTCATTAAATTACTAACGATAACTGCAATAAGTATGGTTAATTTTTTGTATTTAGTAAGAACATTCAAAATGAATAGGCCTCATTTACTAAACATAAGTGAAATAACTATGAGTTGAGTATGAGCATTCAGATCCTTTTTGGTACATAAACGTGACGCAAAACATATAGTCTAATGGGTTGATAACTGTGCGGCCCAGAATAAAAACTGGGCGTTTATGTGTTTTTTGGTAGACATTATAAATAGCCAGCTGATTGCTGCTGATTCAATCACAGTAAAGTACTTTGAGCCTGGACACACCTTTATGTCCGCTGATAATTTTCACCACCAAGTCGAAATTTCACTTAAGAAAAAAAAGAAAGTTTACGACTTTGATGACTTCGTAGACTATGTGAAAATGACAAACTCAAAAAAAAAATACCGTTAAAGTCATGACAGTGTCTGATTTTTATGACTATGAAGACTTTTCATCTCAGCATAAAATCAGAAACACGGTACCAAGAGTTTATTTAAAAAACATCATGGCGGTCAGGGTAGAAAGGGGAACTTTCATGTTAGAGAAACATGACAATTGCGACTGGAAAGAATTGGATTTCCTTCAAATAAAAATAAAAAAAAAACCAATCATTTCCTATTATACCAAATAAAAGTTCTATAAGAGGGATAACCAAAGAGCGCAAGGAACGAATCATAGCAGACTTGGTACCTTTGATGCCTATTACCAAGAGAGAGTTCTGGTTAAATTTACCTGAATCTTCCAGGGTGCCAAACTTAAATTAAGCAAAGTACACACAAAGTTCTTACACAAAGTAAGATTAAAATCTTACTTTGTGTACTGTATTTAGACTTTTAAAACTTTGATCTTGTTATGCCATAAATAAGGTAAAATACCTAAGATAGTTTCCCTGATTGTTTTAAAAACAGGTATTAGTGAGATTTGTTTTCTTTTTAAGTAGATTCTTAGTTCTTAAGTTGTATTATTAGTGTTAAAATTGAGATAATTTTATTAATACATAAATATGACTTTTTAGAGTTACGCTTGCCAGACTGATTAAGCTGATCTCGTTGTGCCTTATTACATTAATGTTTGCATATACTTAAGATAGTACGGCTCGTTGTTATAAAAATTATAAATATTAGTTGTTTAGAGTGGTAGTGAGATTTCTAGAGTTAACTTAAGTACTTTAAAAGTTTCATAAGTTATTATTCCTTACTTATTATTAAATTGAGACTGTTTTGCTACTAAATAAATATTAATTTTTAGACTTCTAGTAGAAAGAAGTTTTTTAGACTGATAACATACTTTTGGAGTATGACAACTGACATCTAAGCTTGTTTTACAAATGAAAACCGAAATATGTCAGACGCTTATTGCACTAATCGGTTGAATATACTAGAACAAATAGGAATTACCTGCTACTCAAAAGTGAAATATGTTAAATTGCTAATGATAAGGGAAATAACTATACTACTTATTTCGGTTATGACTAGTAATCATTCTGTCTATTTATATTAAAGTCCTAAACATAAGTAAAATTCTGTGATTTTAAGTAACTTAGTTAACACTTTTACCAATTCAAGGTACTACATAATATTCTATACATTTTTATCTATAGCCTTGTGAAAGTTTCAAGTCGATACCTTGTATAGAAATTGAGATACATGAAAAACAAAAAAAAAATCTTTAGGCGCATTTTTCTCGAAAGTAGCTTTTACCTAGTTATTGCACTTATGATAAGGACGGCAGAATAGAAAACTACAAAAACGTTCTTATCTTACTACACCTAGGGATAAAAAAAAATGATCAAGTTATCTCGAGTTTATTCAATGCCAAAATTTCTGCAATTGAATGTTTGATACGTTTGGCCAAAGTTACAAAGTCGAACTAATTCGTCTCAAAGTATTAATACTTTCAAATAAAATTTTACGAATTGAAACTATTCAATTTTTTTTTTGTTTTCTGTGTGGGTCTGTACTTCTGCCTTTATGCCTATATTTATGTCCTCCTGCTAATCTGGGATTTTGCTTAACTGTCCTTCTGCTGCAGAGACATGAATGCCTACATAATACTGAACCATCATGGAACCGTTTAAAGACCGAAACCGTGATTATGTATGTGTGATAAGGGCCTTACGGTACATAGTTATCAAACATAAAGATAGTAATATTCACAAGAAGATGTGTATACAATATGTAGTACTCTCTTGAAAGTACTTAGCGATGGACTTGAACGAGGAACGTTCTATAAGTAGAATAATACGAAGACTCTTTCATACCTACCTTTAACTCGCGTTGAAATGAAAAGTTAAACATCTAAAAAGTTTTGTAAAAAAAAATTGTGTTCAAGTATTGCCAGTATTGCAATCAAATTAAATATCAGTACGACACCATAGACTAAATTTTCTTTTAATTCTGCCCAAAAATAGGGATTTCAAGATAACTCTATATATAATGTTCTATATTCGTTTAGATTAAAATAGTCGAAAATATTTTTAACACATATATTAGCTTTACTTATAACTAAATAACAATAAAACAAAGAATTACATCAAATCTTGAAAGTCAATTGTAACCAATATCTAGACATATAATAGACTAATAATAATTGTCGTATCGAAATGAAACTTTGTATGTATATGTAGTTCGGATGACAATACCATAATTATTATAGTACTTATTGTCATCCGATCATTTGAGCTGATCTGATGATGGAGCCAGGAGGTGGACAGTGGAACTCTTCAGTGGCTATTAGTAAACCTCTCGAGTTTGGGCTCATATGATTCGTTTTGACGAATCCAATAGATTGGACTTGGTAACGAGGGTTTAATGATGGAGCCTGGAGGTGGATGGTGGAATTCATTTTAATAATTTTAGTACGTGACAACAGCGTATTTTTAATATTTTTTTTGACTACTATTTGATTGCTTTTGCCTTAGATGGTGCCTTCTCAGTATGCTCCAAATTTCGGTATTTTGGTTTATTGAAAGCCCGCGCTAACTGAAGCGATGGTGTTTATGATCTCTGCTGAGTTAGTCTTTAAACATGTGAGTTACAAGAATGGCAAATGTTGGGATAGATGTGTGGATAAATGGACAAGACAAGGATATGAAAGTAGTGCCGTGCCTGTGACGGAAAGGATTACAAGTAATAGGTAAGTATGATATGGGCACAAGAAAACAATTCCAATTATCTTTTTTTTCTTTTCTCATTAGCTGCGGCTTTCTTGAGAAGTTCTTACGCGGCATAGCGCAATTTTACGGTTTAAAATGGCAGCAGTTTTTTAAACTTTTAGAGTATCTATAATTGTGTTATGTTAACTTTTAAACTTTCGAAATAATGAGATATCATTCACGCTCGTGCAACTTAAATTTTCAGAATCATGGTGCTTGCTAATGGGGATTAAGTGGCGCGGTCACAGACTAGGAATATGGGCTCGGTGCATAACCCCGTGCGTGCGATAAATCGGTGTCAAAAAGACGGGAAAATCGGTCAAACACCATTTTTTGACCAAACCGAATATCCGTCATTCGCTTTCATTCAAGCAAATACACGAAATTTACACAGCACTATTGAATGAATGGTGGTGAATATGAGTTAAGATGGATGTGTGGATGTGTCAAGCGTGGAATCCATAGAATGAATGGTGAAATGAAAATAGTCACAGAGTACATTTTTCTATAGTTAAATGAAAACGAAAATGGTGATGGTGAATTCGTCGATCAAAAAACCGGCCCATACGTCCGAAGCTAGAGATTAAATCCACCATTTTGTTTATTAATACGAATTTATGAAATCCAGTTAAATATAGTGAATTCCTACACTCGCCTTACTATGGTATTTTAATTAGTGCTTCACAGCATCTGTAAAAAAGGAATGTGCTCACTAGGATAGCTACACTGTAGTAATAGAGTACGTAGGTGCCTATAAAACCTTTTGGGCCCGTGTGTCGAAATTTGCAGAAATCGGCCGTGCCGCAAGTAAACACTCTTTGAAAATCAGCACCATATCCTCTAAGAAAATTAAGAACACAAGTACGCACGGTAACCGAATCAATGAGAAAGGTTCGTTGAAGTTTGTCCAACGGATTTTTAGCAAGTGCAAAGGGAGCAATCCTCAACCGATCAAGGTATCTAAACGTCTCTTGATCAGAATAGTGGAAAATAGTGTTATTGTGCTCTAATGTGTGGTGGGCTGTTTGTGCAGGATAATATTCCGAAGGGTAGCGGACGAGAGTCCCCAGTGGCGCGTCCGGCTAACATGAACCACACGCCTGCACCAGACAGGCCTCACGAAACCAATGTGAACCAAGTGGAGGAGATGGATATACAAGAGGGTGAGTAACATCATTTACTTCCTTGCAACACTCGTAATATTATTAACCTTCTAGCTAAATGCTAGTGACAGTCTCTATATCAACTCAGGATGATCTAAACAGACCATTTATTTGTTGTTTTTGTCAGTAATTTTCGTGTTTTGCGAAAAAGCGTTATCAATAAATGTTATTGTGTCAAATAGTATCACATAAAAGTTGATTGTTGTCAATAACCTCAAAATGTTATATGACTTTGTGTTTTTGCTGACGCCGATGTGTAATTTGCGTTCTATTGTCCTACACAGCGGAAAATAATCGTATTGTAAAAGTGCAGCAAATTTATTAGTAATGAGATTAGGTGAGTGCAATTCATTCTCTTCTTTGTCTAAAAAGTGCAAGTTGTTACACTAAAATACAGATCTAAAAATAGGTGTGTATTTTTGTTTTGTTGAAAATGATTTAGTTTCATTGGGACAGAAATAACACAACTAATCATTAACTCTGTACTAAAAATCCTGGAATATAACTTTTAGAGTGTGTTTTGTCTTTTTCATAGACATATGGTTTGGATTATGATTGAAAGAGACAAAATATGATGATGACAATCCCGAGTATACCAGTAACATTATTTTCATTTTATGATGTCTGTATACTTTGTTTTTGAAAAATTATGTGGTTACTTGCTTTTCTGGCATTATACAACCCTGCGTTACAGGAGTTTATAAAACAGTGACAGCAGCATTTTATAATTAACTGAGTCTGTTAATAATGTCTCCCAAAGCAAGCCTGAGGTGCACAGAACACCAGTTCTAAGAGAACAACCCTATAATGTTTAAAATCTTATCATAATTTTTACTATGTTAGTCCATCATCAAAACAGATTTGAAATGTCATTTGAGTGACATAGGGTTATCAGGATTTTATCAGCTTGATTCATTCTTTGCACAAATAATCTGATTTGACATATGATTGGGTATCATCTATTATCAACATGTTTAAAGCTAAGTAAATAGGCCTTTATAAGGCTTTTTAGTTTTTCTGGTATGCCTGAGCAGAAATCTTGTTCTCGTCAGAGATATTGTGTAAAAGCAAACAACCAACATTCAACAATGATTCAGCGGAGCTCATTGCCGAATACTGAAACATTACTTAATGTTTAATCACAACTTAAGGAAGATTCGATAATGACAATTGATATTGCAAAAGGGCCATGTCTATCCAACTCTATTTAAACTCTACCTACTTAAATAGTGTTTCAATATTTGGCCATTCATCTTTTATAAGTTTAATCAAAATGTTTAGGCATTGGTTTTTATGAAAAAGAGTATCAGGACGAGCAAGCTTATGATAAGCAAGATTGAGTGCTTTCATTTTAAGGTTATGATTATCTATATTGATGCTGCTAGGCATGAAGTATGCTTTGGCCCTGTGTCTCCAATCAAAACAACAAAAGAGGTTTAACTGTAAATAATATGTCTGGCAGGTTATGATTTTTATTTCAATTTAGTTGACAGCTACTAAGCTGTCTAACTAAATTGTCAAAATAAGCAAAATGTCAACAGGGAAATTAATGGATGATCTAATGCCTCAAAAGCTGTAAAGCTTTATTGCACAGATTTAAATATATTCTAAGCTAGTATAGGTAAGGGTTTTAGAAAGTATTTTACTCATTGTGTATTGTAAGACTATATTGAAAGCATAAAATATTGAGTCAAACTCAGGTTGAACACAAAAATCCAAATGGATATGTTCTCAGACTCCCTCCAGCCATGGTCAGGTCAGGCGATGACAAGCATAGATGTTAAGGGTTCCATCTGTTAGTTTTTCATTTTTTAACTTGTTATTTTGTTTCAGTAGAAACTGTAGAGACAGCTGCAGATAAGATCTGGGACGAAGACCTCATGAAGGGATCCAACGGCGAAGTCGTCATGAGTGACGTCATGAAAAACCAGGAAACAACTTCTTCAGACATGCCTGTAAGTTCACAATCTGTATACAGAAGAATTTATGATTGGAAATGAAAGGAGAACTACATTTTTTCAACTTACTGGTTGTCTACCAATGGCACCTAACTATTAAAGGATCCTTTCAAAGTACCTTGTTCACAACAAGTGGCAAAAAGAAGACCAGAAGAGATACTTATTTATGTAGATATTGTAAAATTTGCATACAGAGAATTTGTGGACACAACATTATTTCCACATAAAATGCTTCTAAACAAACCTGTTACTTACATAAATCATGAGCAAAGTCTAGTCACTTTTCACTTAAAGTATAAGATATTATATATTTTTAAAACAAATAATGTTTTATGCTCAATCCTTATCAAGCATAAAACATTATTTTCAATTATAATATCTTTGTACCAGTTGGGCTAACATGAGACAATGTTGTGGCGCGCGTCTTATTTTCTCGACGACAAATATATGCTATGTGGTTTCTACATTCTATAGGTGTGCTGTGCCGCGTTAAACAAGTTCAGTAGAATAAGGTAATGTGAAGAAACGAATGTTTAAGACTAGCAGAACGACGAAACTCAATACCGTTTCTCTGTAAATAAACTCAATATCTATGTTAGTACGAAATAACATTCAATAAACATTCCTTCCAGCTGGCATGTCTCGACACCGAAATGGAAGATGATGAGGCACGTTCTGAGGCGACCTTCCGTTACGTGGTTCACAACTTCAAAGTTCTGAAGGATTCCGTCCTATCCCCCGCTTGCTACGTCCGCAACCTGCCTTGGAAGATAATGGTGATGCCCCGACAAGCGCCTTCTCCGGACAGGCAGCAGCAGAAGTCTTTAGGCTTCTTCCTCCAGTGCAATGGAGAGAGTGAATCCTCCAGCTGGTCATGCTATGCCATGGCTGAGTTGAGACTGATTTCTCATAAGAATGATTCTGAAACATTCTCAAGGAAGATTCAGCATTTGTTCTACAGGTTAGTAATGAATCTTATTTCTATTCAAGACACAAACCATACCGTTTTGGTGGTAAGAACAATGAAAAACGGATGCATCGCCACAGACATGCTATTTGGTTTCTATTTACGAGCAGGGCTACTTTTGACAATCTTTACAATCTCAATTCAATTATAATCTAATCCAGTTTTTTTTTAATTTACATATTTTAAAAATTTTCGAAATTTCAACATCAATATCGTTTCAAAGGTACCAATAAGTAGCTTCTGCGATTTCATTTAGTTGCATAAAAATCAACCAAATACTAATTCCAATATTGCATTTTAAAGTAAAAATTCACGAATTCGATCCTAATCCCAAATTGCGATTAAGTTCGAGTTTCATGGCTCAGCTCTTTACTTATTGTTGATTGTAGTTGTCTATTAAAACATGTTTATTTACAGCAAAGAGAACGATTGGGGATTCTCTCACTTCATGTCCTGGGGCGACGTCTTGGATCCAGAGAAGAGCTACGTCAAAGACGATGCTATCACGCTGGAGGTGCATGTCACCGCCGAGGCGCCTCACGGCGTCTCCTGGGACTCCAAGAAACATACTGGATTTGTCGGTGAGTTTAGACGATAGGGTGAGCTTTCATTATAACAGTCTCAAGCAACACTTGAACTAGAGACGCATGAAATAGGGGTGCCCAGTGAACGGAAAAGAGGCCTATACAAAGGAAGTGGGTAGAGACGGTGATAGAAAGTTATAATAACGAGGATGTGAGACATGACCATGGTACTAAGCATGTAGTTCCCATAGTACAAGCTATGCTTAGTTTGGGGATAGATGATGTTGTGTGAAAAAAATGACAAGCGCGAACAATGAAATGCGCTGAATAAAGATAATAAAAAAAACAGCCTATTCTGTTGTCTGATTCTTTAGGATTGGTCGCGAGACCTTTGTGTCACACTCAGTCAAGGGCATTTTGAAAAGTCTATTAAAAAAAACATCTCGTATTCCATCATCTATTTCAGCGCCGCATAATGACGTCTGGTGATAGCATGTATTTAAGATCCATCCATCCTTGAAGAGATAAAAATCGATTGCAACCAACTCCGAAACGGCACATCGGGTTGTGGATTACAATCCGATAAGCTGTTTTAGATAAACGGTAACTGACAAACAAAGAAACGATCTCTTAACGAAAACGCATATACGGGCTCCTGTCGTCACGGGTGAAAAGCTGGAAGGCAGCTAATAGCTTGCAAAGTCGCAACTAATAAACAATCCAGCTATATCGAGTGCAAGGTTGGATATTTATGAGGCTTCCTCAATCTATTTTTACGATGTGTTGTTACGACTTTACGTTCCGTGTAGGTCACCATAGTGGACAGTACCCCGACTTACGATCCAAAGGTCGTGGGCTCGTACCCGGTCAAGCACCCATGACGAGCACTAATTTGTATTTTGTATTTGTATTTATTTATATACTTTAATTAAAACGGTTGCACCAATAACATTAATTATAATTATTACAATGTAACAAATAAAAAGTAATAATAGAAATACCAATTGAAAAAGATGTCAAAAATACAATAAAATAAAAGAAATTAGATAAATAAATTTATAAATAATTAATATTTTTTTCTACTGAAAATCTTTGTTACTGAAAATGTTTTCCAACATGGAAAACATCGCGAGGAAACCGGCATGCCCTAGAATCAAAAGATCGAAGGCATGTACCATCGGTTAGTGTTTCGATAATCGGCGATGGTTTAAAATTATAACTGTCAAGTGGACTGTTGCTAGCAAAATATGTGCCAAATATAGTGTTAGGACGTGCCTCTGACTACACTTACCTGGTATCCTCACGGATCTACGTACTGAGTGTTGAATGTTCATCATGTTCATGTTGATAGGCGTTAGCGTGTTTGTTTAGTTTTTTTTTTACCCGCGACGTAAGGAGGATATGTTTAGCCGTAAAAGGATGTTCGTATTTTTGTTACCATTTATATCTGAAAGAGCATATCCGATTGAAATGCGGTGTTTTACCATCGATTTGTATAACTTCATGGATCTTTTATTTATATTATATCATCATAAGTCATTTAGGGGGCGCTCCAATAAACGATGGAAAATACATAGAGGGCTTTAATATTTTACAAAACTTTACTTATGTTTAATATGGCGGCAATGGGCAGGTATAAATGTATTGTTTACTCGTTTCAGGATTGAAGAACCAAGGCGCAACCTGTTACATGAACTCTCTGCTACAGACTTTGTACTTCACGAATCAACTGAGGAAGGCTGTCTACAAAATGCCAACGGAATCTGATGATAGTACTAAGTAGGTTCTTTGATACAACTGGGAAAAAAAGCATCTTGCATCTATATTATTGGAAACGAAAGAACGACGCGCGCGTTGTGCATGACTTCACATGTCTGCTATCGTCATTTTACGTCTGTGATTGGGATCCGCCCTAAGCGAAATCTACTTTCCAAAGTGAAACATGCAAAGTCTGGTATCATTCTTAATTTATTAAACAATTCACTCATTCCGAGAGTCAACATCAGTGTTATTGATCACGACGCCTCCGCGTCGCGGTTTGAATTGCGCGTTGCCTGCCGCTCTTTGCGGTTCGCAGGACACACGAGTGTAAAACATGACTTCCAGGGGAAAAAGCCCATCTATGATCTCTGTTAAAGTTCGGTAAACGACGGTATCTTCGGCTAAAGATTCGGCTTCACGGTACTTATTTTCTGAATGTTTGCAGATCGGTCGCATTGGCATTGCAAAGAGTGTTCTACGAATTACAATTTTCGGATAAACCTGTTGGCACCAAGAAACTTACGAAGAGCTTTGGCTGGGAAACGTTGGATTCATTCATGCAACATGATGTACAGGAATTCTTAAGGGTATGTATTGTAAAACTTATTAAAACATTCGTTAAGTTACTATCACGTAATAACCAAGACGCTACCCATAGAGTGTGGCTCCAGTATTTTGAAAATTGATTAGGGTTGTGCTTAATTGCTAGATATGCGATCGTTAAAATCAAACTCTCAGGAAAAACGAGGCGTCATCATTTAGGACCCGTGATTGGTACCTGCCCTAAGAGAAATATACTTTCCCTTTCTCTGATGCCACAGCCATTTAATTTTTAGGTAGTTTTTACCTACATATTCAGTTTGTGGTAATTTATTTGCAGGTATATTGTATTATTTATATGTATTTATACTTCTTGGGTTTACTTATACACGTCATCAAATCATCATTTTGCACGCCCAGGTGACTGACAGATAATGCTCTAAGATTGTTTCTAAATAAAGTAAAGTTTTTATGATCAAGGTTTCGACTGAAATCCTTTCAAATTCAAATTCTTTAACTGAACGTGAACCAAAACGTTACGTATAAAGATAAAAACTATAATGTGTATTATCAAAAACACAAATTATGCATTTGCAGGTTCTCTTGGATAAGTTGGAGAGTAAAATGAAGGGCACATGCGTAGAAGGCACAGTGCCGCGGCTGTTCGAAGGCAAGATGACGTCATACATCAAATGCAAGAACGTCAACGTGTCCAGTACCCGCGTGGAGACCTTCTACGATATACAGCTCAATATAAAGGGGAAGAAAAACAGTTAGTTACTTAATTATTACTAATAATATATATATTTTTTCAGGAAACATTCTAATATATAACTGGAACTCGATTAAAAATCCAAGATGAAATATAATCCCCCATTTGTTTACCATTTTTTGGAGCCTACATTTTTGGGAAATTCTAGTTTGGGGAAAGTAAGTTACTGTTTGGTATATTTGGCTCATCATTTTGTTGGTGTTTGGGACCAGATAACAATTTTGCCGATACAAAACAATGAATTATTGAAATCTTTACAGAAGATTTAAATAATCGATCGTTTTCGCATGTTGACAGAAAAAAGAGCTTATTGCATCAGAGACAGCTAAGATAGTGCTTGATAAAGATCTTTTTCTCAAGAAAATAAAAAAAACTATAACTATAATTAATTACATAGATATACTCTTAACTGTGCATAAGATCATTTTACAGCACAACATACAGAAACATAATAGACCAACAAAAAAAAACAAACAAACGGTTCTTATCGCAGTTAGCGATTCCTTCCAGACAACCTAAGGATGGAGAAGACTAAGACTGTAAAATAATGAAGGTGCCTTACCTACTGAAAGATACAAAGACTGAACAGTTTTTGACTTGTTCAATCCTCTCTATTACAGTTGAAGAGTCGTTCAAAGACTACATCAGCACTGAGACCCTGGATGGTGAGAACAAGTACGACGCGGGCGAGCACGGCCTTCAGGAGGCAGAGAAGGGAGTGATCTTCGCGTCCTTCCCGCCGGTGTTGCATCTACACCTGATGAGGTTCCAATACGACCCGATCACGGACAGCTCCGTGAAGTTCAATGACAGGTAAATAAATAAATAATGCTTTTTTTTTCACACAGCATCATCTAGCCCCAAACTAAGCAGAGCTTGTATTATGGAAACTACAGTGATTGATATATTAATTTTATACTTTTTTATGACTGTGACTAAAACACCCAGACCCGAGACAAATATACTTAAATCATATAAGTGAGGCCCTTATTTTTTAAACGGGTGAATGATTTGGTGAAATTTACAGGATATTTGAGATTAGATAACATAATTATAAGTTTAACGGGTCTTTATCGCGTTTACCTTTTTTATTATATTCCCGACGTCATCAGTCATCCCGTGACCACGGCTGTTGCAATACAGTCGAAACGTCGGGAATATAATAAAAAAGGTAAACGCGATAAAGACCCATTAAACTTATAATTAGGATATTTGAGTTTTAGGGATGAAAACCCCCGTGTTTTCCATCGTCTAATTTCAGTCGCCCCCTAGTGACTTGTTGCGTAAAAACTAAGATTCATTCGTCATACATATCTATTGCCAAAACCCGCATTTCAATAGTCAAGCCGTTTTGGAGATAAATGATGACACACAAGCAAACACACAAACAACCTCTTACGTCAAACTGGCTCCTGACGTAGAGTGTAAAAAGTGAAAATCCGCTACTTTCTACATTTCTTTTCACAAGTACGTACAAAGATCCGCAACGTTTATTCCAAAAACTATCTTGAATTTGATCATTCATATTTTACAATATGCACGGAGGGAGAGCGTCGCGATCACTCACCGTGATGAAGACTCGAAATAAGTCGAAACTTAGTGGGCGCTTTCACCGATGATACGGTACGTGAAAATAACCGTTTTACTATAAGAATCAATCCACAATGTTGTCTGAACGTTTCTAGGTTCGAATTCTACGAGCACATCAACCTGGATCAGTATTTGCAAGAGAAGCCGGAGACACCGGCCGACTACACGCTGCACGCGGTGCTCGTACACTCGGGGGACAACCACGGGGGGCATTACGTCGTCTTCATCAACCCCAAGGGCGACGGGAAGGTACTATAACCATCATAATTTATAAACTAATGATATCTTAACTTTTGGGGAAGGTTATATATAGGCTTTTCAACATCACGCTACGACCCTTAGGAGCCGAGGAAAAGAGGTAAAAGCGGGGTCGGCCGATGCGACGCGGTGGGTCAGGGGTCGTGGGTATCCGTGGCAGCTAGTCCTATTTATACTTTTCTTATGCTCTTTGCGCATTAACACATGCTCAAAACGGTGAAGGAAAACATCGTGAGGAAACCGAGCATGCATAAGAACCAAAAATTCGAATGCATGCTTACTACCATTCAGAACGTGGACAAGTGCTGAATATATTTATGATATTTAGACGAGTTTGAACTACATAGTTTTCAGCGATAAGACCGCTCATTGTCAATTTTTTTTAATGTTTTGTATGATGTACTGTAAATAATTAAATCGATCTATCTAGCCACCCCGTAATTGGTAACCTCGTAGATCTACGCACTTAGTATAGATCTGAATCTCTCTGAATCGCGCACATACATTTTAATTTTACACTATATGTCCATCTTGGGAATAAGTGTGTGCCCTCGCATTGGGTGAGGGTGAGGGTGATCTTTCAAATTAGTTTTTTTTTGCGTAGAACCGGATAACAGTTTTGGATAACATACATTAATTGGGACGTTGTTTTGGCAATAACTTACTATAATAGATTATATTTTTTTATATGAATTTGTCCCTGAAAATTCAATGCAGGAAATCATAGAGTAAAATAATATAGAACAATTATGAGCTCTCTCTCTTATTGATGAACTGGTGTTTTGTTCAAAGCAGTGGTGTAAGTTTGACGACGACGTAGTGTCCCGGTGCACCAAGCAGGAGGCCATCGAGTACAACTACGGAGGGCACGACGAAGACATGGCGCTGACCGTCCGCCACTGCACCAACGCTTACATGCTGGTTTACATAAGGTAAGACGTAAAACACGTTCACTCGGGGGACAACCACGGGGGGCATTACGTCGTCTTCATCAACCCCAAGGGCGACGAGAAGGTACTATTACCATCATAATTTATATACTAATAATAAAGCCGAAGAGTTTGTTTGTACGCGTTTAATCTATGGATTTACCAGTCGAATTTGAAAAAATATTTTTGTATTTGGTATCTTATCTTCTGGGGAAGGTATTATATAGGATTTTTAACATCATTCTACGAACTTTAGGAGCCGAGCAAAAGAGGTAAAAGCGGGGTCGGCCGATGCGACGCGGTGGGTCAGGGGTTTAGTTTAACCGCCTCTGCTCCAACTGGTACATGATGCTTTAACACGGACGACCTAACTACACGTTATCGTGTATTACCCAACGAAAACATCAAAACAAAGTTCAAGGAAATCAAATCAAATCTTTTTGACACATTTTTTCATTGGAATCTGTCATTATAATCGATGGTTTAATATGTAACACAAAACAGAATACAGTCAAACACATAAATAGAATAAATTAAAATCATAAATTTAGATCTAGACGATATTTCAAAACATGTGTACACATCTTAATTATACTTAACACAGCAGAATATAAAACTATACTATATATATATATATATATATATATATATATATATAGATGAAATAATACAAAAATTTCAAGCTACTCTTTTGCTAGACCAGCTAAGATTTCCTTTTTAAACTTGAACATTTTATTATTTAAAACAAGCTTCTAGTTTTGAACTAGACCGTCACTGCACCATCGCTTACATGCTAGATTACATAGAGTAAGTCGTAAGACACGTTCAGACTACGTCGCCACGGTGGTACGGGAATATTTTCTATTACCTACATGGCCGAAATCGTATTGAAACTACCAACTAACTCACTTGAGACTTTACCAGGCATTGATTTATTTTTTAGGGATTCGCAGTTGAAGAACGTCTTGCAAGAAGTGGCGCAAGTGGATATTCCGAGCGAGCTCAGCGAACGATTGGCCGAGGAGAAGAGGATTGAAACGGTATGCATTTCCTTTCGGTTCACTTTTATATGTAGTTAATGTTTAAGTATATATATATATATATATATATACCTATGTCGTTTATGTAGATTTTGTGTTCCCTCGTCAATGTTTGTGTCCTCAAAAAAGGCCCTGTCTGAAAACCAGCGCAGCAACGTATTAACATGATGCTGCATTAAACTGAGACAGGGACCTATTTTGACCCCAAGGAACATATATTTTTTCTAAAGGCTAATTATTTTACTACTATTTAACCATGTTTGTGTAATTGGGTTCAAATAAAAAAAAACTATTATTTCTTTCCACTGTGAATTCTCAACATGTTCCAGTTTCTATAAAAAAAGTCTTAATCCTTACGTTGTGTGATAGGCTGTTTCCACACCGTTGCTCTTTCAACGTCAACTTCTCTTCCTGTGAGACTTAAAGTGCCAATATCGCATGTCACAAAATTAGTTAAACGATCCGGTTTTTTTTCACTGTGCTTTGCGCATAGTATGCTGCATGTGTCTTAATGCATTCAACTAATGCGAAAAACTTTAGACGCTATGTGAATAAAAGGTTTAGAAGAAAGCCACAAAGGTGTGGTCGGTACCTATTGTACATCAATACAATATATTCTTCAGAAATATTGTTAACCTAAGATCTCAAAATAACAGTCGATTTTCCCGAGACTGATTTGTAGAATGTAAGCGACGCGTGACCAGTAATCTGACTTTTATCTAGGTCTAAGTATTAGCATTGCCATTCAGCGTGGCAATGCATTTTGTTAACGCTTCCGTCTGGTAGTGTTCCATCCGGTTCACTACCTACCAGTTGACATATCCATAGATAGAATAGAATAGAAAGTGAAATCACTTTCTATTTGACAAAAACAAAGCACAGAAAGGACAGGTACACAATAAATAAATAAAATAGACACTAGATCGTTTGCAACTGTCTTTAGCCACTCATACGTCCATGGTAGCTGTACTTACCAGGTGGTTTGGGTACGCTTGACAGTCCGTGGTAACTACAGCTACCGGAGTAAAATTGCGCGTAGTGTTCCATGTTTTACGTTTTTATGGCATATTTAATGCATTCACTGACGTATCAGTGTAAATAGTTTAATTTCATGTTGAAAGTATCTATTTCGACATTGGAACGCAACCTGGCCTCAGTGAACAATGTCATTATAAAAACGTTTTCCCATGAATAAAACTGTAGTTACTAAATTGACGGGCAGGATCACAATTTTAATGGGGTGGTCGTCGAATTAACCTGCTATGAAAAAATATTTCGTATTATGGGATTTCCGGTTTGCATAATAAAATTCCTTAGTAAATTAGCTTTCCGTCTATATTATTCGTTTTGACTTAGCTACAATAGATATCGAAATACAAGCGATTCCTTAATCTTTCGTAATTTTCTACAATAACCTTTTAGGGTTATTTTTAGCCGGCCTTGGAAATCCTTGGACGTATGAGTGGCTAGATAGCTGGCTGTTTCATCTGTATTTTTTTGTAAATACCTCACCTTATTCAAACAACTTTGTACCAACTGCCTTGATAGATCCGTCGCAAGGAGCGCAACGAGGCCCATCTCTACATGAACGTGAACGTGGTGCTGGAAGAGGCGTTCGACGGCCACCAGGGCAATGACCTGTACGATCCAGAGCGCGCGCACTACCGCGTGTTCCGCGTACGCAAGCAGGCTACCGTCGCGGAGCTCATGGAGTTGCTCGCGGAGAACTTCAAGTTCCCGCTGAAGCAGCTGCGGGCTTGGCCATTCAGCGCACGCTCCAATCAGGTAAGGGGGCTGTACCAACTAAGCCACGAGATCGTTATCTATAAAACTGCAATCAATCATGAGGGTCCTCTTACCAATGTTAATTTATGAAGACTGAAGTGAATAAAATTTATAAGTAACTCGCACACAAAAGTCAGTAATTGTCACACAAGAGATCTTGTTTGTTTATTTATTTTATTTTATTTGTATTACACACAAAACTTTTCAGTATGAAAAAAGATGATGGTAAACGCTGAAAACTCTTGCAGCAATTAAGCTACCGCTTATATTAACACAAAATAAATAATTTTGAAACAATACACTTCTTACACTTTTAGCTATAAACAAATAAATATAAATACGTATTTAATTAGCTGTTGTGGTAATTAAATAAGGGACACCTGTTTTTCAAAATATGTCATACTCAGAAAACTGTTTGTATTGTATAACCTACAGGCTAGGGATTGGGATTTTGATTTCGGATATTGCCAAGCTTTAGGAAACTCATTAACATTTTTATTTCTATTCCGCAGACCTGTAGGCCAACCTGCCTGGACATCAGCAGTGACCAGCACAAAACCATCACGGATATATCAGAGAACATGAACCCGTGGAACATATTCCTCGAAATGCTCCTCCCGGACTCTGGCTTCAGCGCATTGCCCAACTTCGATAAGGAGAATGATGTGGCGCTCTTCTTCAAACTGTACGACCCGAAACAGAAGCGCATACACTACTGCGGACACCATTACTTGCCGATTGCCAGCAAGCCCACAGATTTGATACCGATTTTGAACAAGCGCGCAGGTAAAGACGCTTTCAAATATTTTCCTAACGTCTCAAACATTGGTTTTAACTGATAGATAAATAATACTAGACATTTTTCACAGAGCATCATCAAACCCCAAATTAAGCAGAGCTTGTGTTATGGGAACTACATTCTGATAAATTACTTACTAGCTTATGTCCACGGCTTCGCCCGCGTTGTAACCGGATAAAAGTAGCCTATGTGTTATTCAGATGTATAAGCTATATTATTGTAAAGTTTCAACAAAATCCGTGAGAGTAACAAACATCCATCCTCTCAAACTTTCACGTTTATAATAGAATTTTTTTTTTGTAAATACATACATATTATACATAGAAAATATCCAGACCCGATACAAATATTTGCAAATCATACAAAAATTCGTCCTGCGACGGGAATCGAACCCGCAACCTTCTGCGTCACAGAGGTCGTCAAAACATGAACCCATTGATGCCTGAACTTTGAGCACAGATTGCATAATAGTATTGGGTATAGAATGGCCACTCCCGCCGATCTCACAAACCTTTCCTCGCCCGGATTTCAATACACTTAATAATTTGGAAATCTGATGGGGATTATCCTAAAGCGGTTATCGGTTCTCGGATGGCGATCACGAACCAGACGACGCAGTGTACAAGGCCACCCACTCGCAATATGTTAATGCAGGAAGTCTGGATAGAGATGGTCTTAAGACATTTCTTCTTTTTAGGGAGACCTTTTATAAAATAGCTGTCCTTTTTGACAGGATTCCCGCCGGATACACCGCTCAACCTGTACGAGGAGATTAAGCCCGATTTTGTCGAAAAACTCGCAAATTACAATGAGCCTCTAGAAAAGGTAAAATTAATGAGTTTTATCATTTGAGGCCACTTGTGGTTTACCTGCTCTTACACCTCACACATATACATTATTTTTACTATATTTTCATATTTGGTTCTGTTATCCCACGTAATTTCCTTTGTATATTATCCTACATACTTTCCTTTGTTATCATTTTATCCATGTTACATTCAATGGTGGAACCGTACAGGTAAATTAGCAATATTTTTTGCTTGTTTGTACTTAAACTGCATTGCGGGAAAAATAATGCTTCGCACATTATAACATCATATTCTATTTTTTCGTTTGTCACGTTTGACTCCATTCAACCATTAGCTTTGTGTTTGAATTATAAGTATTTAATCTATGTATTTTATAAGTTAGGGACAGTGATGTCGGTTCTAAAGTTACATGGGTATTTTGATCAGAATTCTTGTTAATAGTTCTCAGAATTTTATCTTAAATACATCTTTTGCTGCAGTGAAATAAATATCCTATGTAAATTTACTAAGTCGCTTGTACAATTTACCATCTAGCCCAAATGTCATAGGCCAATTGGCCCTGAATCGGTTGGCCAGTAAATTCAGCTGTATCGCTGGCCTGGTATCTTGTGCAAGTGTTATTAGGAACAGACAATCAAGGGGAGATCATACTAAGCTTACAAGACGCTTTGGCTGGAGCATGTCTCCTTAAATCTTTATTTCTGAAACTGAATTGTCAAGAGTCGCATAGTGCCGTAGAAGCCATGGAGTCCGAGCGGACTATCTACTTTGTAACACAGTTTGTAAAATAAAAAAATAAATAAAAAATAAAAATAAAAAGATTGTCCTTAAAATATTTGCAAGTGTTATTCATATTGGTTTAACATAATAACTTATTTTCGGGTAAAATCAACACAAAAGCCCATCCAGACTCCAGTTTCTGGGCTACTTATTATTTAAAGTATACATAGTTATTCTCTCATATTAATTAATTATTGAACTTATGCCCCGTTCTCACACATGAATGATTCCATTCATCTGTGGTTACTATGTAAATAAATTCGAATGGAAAAGTAATTAAAAGCAAAAGGGTAATATTTCAAAATTTAAAAAGTATCGCAAACTCTAAGTCTAAGTATTATAAATATAAAACAAACAAAAAAAATATATAAAAAAATGTTTTGCGGGTAGCTAGCCAAAATTTCCCATTTGCCAATTAGCAAAGCGCGTCACGTCACGTAAGCTGAGTATGATTCCACATAGGGCCGTTGTCCATCGCGTTTCGGCTTACGCCTACCTTCTCTTGGATTGAGTCGCGTGCACGTGCCAGGTACTGGACGAGCTCATGGACGGCGATATCATCGTGTTCGAGCGCGCCGACCTGCGCCACGAGGATCTCGAGCTGCCGACCTGCCAGGACTACTTCAAGTACATCTTCTACAAGGTCGAGGTACAGTTCGTGGACAAATCGCTGCCGAACGATCCCGGGTGAGCGCACACATACATACTGTTACAACATTGTTTTATATATTGATCATCATCAATCAATCAATCGATTGATTGATGATGATGGGAATGAGATATATTCGAGTATTTAGTAAGGGAGTTACTAATTAAGATTTTAGTTTTTATAATATCCTTAAAATTTAACTTAATAAGAACCTTAAAATTAAAATTATCTGCTTATTGATCTCCTGGTAACGATCTCGTTACCACGACTAGATGTTAGTCATCTCCAATTAATAGTGCGTCATCCGTTGCTAGGTGGCGCCACCGTACCATAACTCAGTTGGCCGCGCGCGTAACTATACTACGATCAGCGTATATTTGTCAAAGGACATTACGAGTATACCACGTACTATTCTACACTATCAACAAGGCAAAAACACCGCCATTCTTTAAAAAAGTTCTCACCATCGCTGAAAGCGATTTCTTCCAGACAACCTTAGGCTGGAAGAAATCGCATTGCACATTTGGCAGTGAGTGTCCAAAAGCTAACAATTTAAGCTTCTAAGAACTTTCCACGTCTTACGTTATTATGTACTAATGACGTTAAGATATAGATATATAACTCTAACTTGGTTGCGGCTAGGAGCGATCTCTTCCAGGCAACCGTTGGATGGACTTGGTTATTAAGTTGTAGTTGAATTATTTCGCAGATTCACAATGGAGCTGTCTATGCAAATGAGATACGACCAAATGGCGCGCGCTGTCGGCCAGAGGCTCAATGTTGACCCCTACCTAATACAGTTTTTCAAGTGTCAAAAGTAAGTAGTTTTCTATTCCCTATTTCCGTTCTCATTTGTAAGGTACTAAGGTATCAAATCAATCTCATAATAGGTGATAAATTGTAACATGAATGCTAAATTTGCTAAATCTCAGATTTTGTAAGCCAAACTGTATAAAACTTCCTTGTTTTCCTCCACTGTTTTCATCATTATCATCACCGACGAGCTCGCTAGCGCGGCTGGCGAGTAGCCGGCTGCGACGCAAGAGGTGCGTGTTCGATTCCCGCTGCGGGACAAATGTTTGCATGTTCTGCTGATATTTGTTCCGGGTGTGTGTGTTGTTGTACCACGGTATTCGTAATTCCTGATACCTACGACACAGGGAATCCTTGTTTGGCGTCAGGACTATGTAAATAATGTTGTCAGTTGGATGTTTATATCTGCTCGTAGAAGCCCATCCTGCTGGATATAGGTCTCACCCAAAGCGTGCCATGACGAACGATCTTCGGCTACCTACCATTCTTCTTGCACTTCTTGCAACCTTTAAGATGTCATCGGATAGGGGGGTTGTGGGACCATCCTAATCTGTGTCGTCCGGTTCGTGGTCGCCATTCGAGAACCTTCCACAGCTGTTGTTGGTTCCGCGAGCTATATGGCCTGGCCACTTAAACTTTGCACACTGTTTTAGGCAAGCCACCAATTACAACGTTTTTCTCTTTGCTGCTTGAAATGTAAGCCTGTGTTTTGTTTTGGTTTTCCAGCTACAAAGACACCCCAGGATTGCCCCTGAGGTACTCCTACGACGGTATACTAAAGGATTTGTTAGTGTACTGTAAACCGAAGTGCCCTAAGAAATTGTTCTATCAAATATTATCTATAAAAGTGAACGAATTGGATAATAAGAAACAGTTTAAATGTTTATGGGTAAGTTTTAATCAAGTTTCTTACGGTCGTATACCAGAATGATACCTCTTTAAATAAAAAAAAAACAAGAATAAACACGCTCACTACTATACCCCATGATGGACATCCTTAGATACATATACATACTCAGTGTGTAGATCTTTGAGGATACCAAGTAGGGGTAGTCAGGGTCGCGTCTAAATATTATATTTGGCAGTAGCCCGCGTGTTCAAAGTATTTAGTATTCCATGTGACAGGCTGCAAGCACATCGCTGCAACTTCTTTATATCTTTCTTCTATTTGAAAAGAAATGTGCAAGAAAATTCTAAATAGCCAAATGACATTTAATATGGTTCTTAAATGTATGTCCATGATTGCTCAGTTTCAGGATATTGCGTTTTTTAAAGCAAACAATACATTTTGTGGTGTTTCAGGTTGGCCCTAATTATAAAGAAGAAAAGGAATTAATTTTATATCCAAACAAATGTGGCAAAGTGGCGGACATTTTGGAAGAGGCAGCTAAAGTCGTGGAGATGTCGCCGGAAGGTTCCGGCAGGTAATAAACATTACATCGACATTTAGTACACTTATACAGCAACTATATAACATACTAGCTTCTGCCCACGGCTTCGCCCGCGTTGTAAACGGATAAAAAGTAGCCTATGTGTTATTCTGATGTACCTATAAGCGATATTCCTCACGAATTTTCGCGTTTATAATAGTAGTAGAATAGGACAAGATTTTGTTGAATACCACAAAGAGAAATGGCCAAAGTGCGAAGTCCTCGCTCGTGGCTGTATTGAAACGTCATGGCACAAATTTATAGAACAAAGCCATGGTAAAAGTTATAGTTTAAAGTCAAAGTCCAAAGTCATAGTGAAAGTCATAGATAGATAGAAAATACTTGAATGCACACCAAATATTATTACAGCTTAGATAAGTGCTACATACTTTGTCAATTAACAATGTAGAAATAAGTCAATTGTTAAGTCAAGCTATGTTTATAGTTTATTGACCAACTGAGGTAACAAGTACCAAATATGTATCTTGAGCATAAACATTTTGAAAATAACATAATACTTTGAAAGTATATCATATGCTCCTAAGAGATATGCTCAAGAGACATATTTGGCACTTGTTACGTCAGTTGGTCAATAAACTATAAACAACTTAACCATTGACTTATTTCTACTTTGAAATTACAGAACAAGTTAAATACATTGATTAAGAACTAAATAATATATCATTAAATTCTATTCCAATGATTAATTAATTTCTGTACGTACATTAAGGTTCAATTGTCTCGTACTTTCAGGTTAAGGATTGTCGAGGTATCATGTCACAAAGTAATAGCCGGCCCCGATTCAGAGCTCACGTTGGACCAAGTTATCATATCGCCACCGAGATTGTACAGGATAGAGGAGATCCCTAGAGATGAGATACACTTACAGGTAAGAAAATAATAAATAAATAAAAAATAATGCTGGACATTTCCACACAGGATCATCTAAGTAAAGCTTTATTATGGGAACTACATGATTGGATTTCATAAAAAAAAACCTAACAACTTAACCTATCCGAGTCGCAGCTGCCCAGGAAGGATTTTTTAGGTGTGCCAAGTTGTGTCTGACCGAAAAAAAAATTGGGATAGCACAACTTGTTGTGCATAGCGTGCACGTCCGTGAGGAACTACTAGATTCTAGGCAGTTCAATGTCGCACCACAAGGTTCGCCTACCTACTAAGCGCTGGTATTCTGCTGACCCTAAGCAGACATTGAAAAATACATTAGTGCACGATCGGGTTCGAACCCAATTTCCGACCTCCGGATCGGAAGTCGGGGTACCGCCCACTAGGCTAACACGGCTCTATAATTAATTACTTATTGACACTCGTCTGTAAGTTGTTCCAACATCAGATTATCTTCTTCGCTTTCAGGAGGAAGAAATACTGGTCCCTTGCGCGCATTACCAAAAGCAAGTGTACGCGACATTCGGGATACCATTCTACACGCGCGTCAAACACAACGAGCCATTCCAGGCGGTCAAGGACCGGCTGCAGCGGAAACTGGACATACCTGATAAGGAATGGGAAAAGGTAACTCCCTACCGCTATTTACAACGGTCTGTCAAGCGTTTTCGAGAGTACAAAGAAGCATCATCAGCCCACATCAGTCCGCAGCTTGACATATTAAGGCTCTCCCAATTCGCGCCACTGAGCCCGGTGTTCGGCTCTTCTCATCCACTTTCTGCCCGCCGCCTTTTTTAACTCCTACGTTTTCTAGAGTGTAGAGAATGGAAAAGGTAACTCCCTACCGCTATTTACAAGGGTCTCCCCTCAAGCGTTTTCTTGAGTGTAGAGAATGGGAAAAGGTAGCTCCCTACCGCTATTTACAAGGGTCTCCCCTCAAGCGTTTTCTAGAGTGTAGAGAATGGGAAAAGGTAGCTCCCTACCGCTATTTACAAGGGTCTCCCCTCAAGCGTTTTCTAGAGTGTAGAGAATGGGAAAAGGTAGCTCCCTACCGCTATTTACAAGGGTCTCCCCTCAAGCGTTTTCTAGAGTGTAGAGAATTGGAAAAGGTAACTCCCTACTATGAATCGGTGCAAGTGGCGATGTTTGTTTGTTGCAGTACAATTTTGCTGTCGTTACGAACGGCAGACCAAACTACATAAGCGAAGGTGCGACAGTGAACATATACGACTTCAGAGCCAGCACTAATACTA
Source organism: Perizoma affinitatum (assembly GCA_961405105.1). NCBI lineage: Eukaryota > Metazoa > Arthropoda > Insecta > Lepidoptera > Geometridae > Perizoma > Perizoma affinitatum. Next base: position 8,699,393 of record OY560199.1, read on the forward strand.
GTGAGTATCATAGAGTTTGAGTTGTTAATATCTATTGTTGTGTAATTATCTATTGGTAGTGTGAAATGTCATTTACGGCGTCATTTTTAATAGCGATCGCTATTAAAATATAGCGCGATCCGTCAACGTGATATTCATTTTTATGTGGGTCTTAGCAGCGATGGGTTTGCAACCTGTCAAGTGAAATTGCTAAGTATGCATACCTTTGGCATGTGCTTAATATATTTTTTACTTTTCAAAACTTTCACGATTAGATAACATAATTATAAATAAATAATGCTGGACATTTTTCACACAGCATCCTCTAGCCCCAAACTAAGCAGCTTGTATTATGGGAACTACATGACTGATATACTACAAATATACTTTTTTTTTAATTTAAAATGATATGTTTGACGGGTCTTTATTGACGTTGGCGATAAAATATTGGCGATGTCGTTGTGTAAGACGTTTCGAAGTTTCTCGAAACGTCTGGAAAATAATGAAAACAAAAAGAAACATAATAAATATAATTTTTGTTCGAGGCCACTACTCCCTGCTTTGTATGCTCTCGGATCTGCGTACTGGGTATGGATCTGATAGCTACTCCCATAATAGGGATAAGTCGTGTTTTTTTATGTGGGTTTTGTGCCGATGAAGGTTTTATTCTATCCTTTGTTACTGGATGGAAAAAAACATTCGTGGCATCAATTATTATTGTTAGTTACTATATTCTAGCTGTTAATGTAATGCAACCTATAATACCATAATTAGGGAATGAACATTTCTCGTTGCGAATAGAATGTGTGTTGTTTGAATGCTTTCCAATCCGAATAATTCTCGTAAGAAAATGTGCTAAAATTTAATTTAGACATGACCCTTCCAGACCCCACTGGCCGCCCGTGGCTCGGCCTTGAGCACATCAACAAAACACCCAAGAGATCACGCGTCAACTACCTGGAGAAGGCAATCAAGATTTACAACTGAAGCCTGTAAACTAATGAATCACGTTAAAGGTACTTTTGCGATATGAGATATGGCAAATTATGGCCAGAGAAATTAAAAAGAGTTCAAGTAACGCCGAAGTCGAAAAACAGCGGTAATTTATTTTTTTAATATGATATCCAGCCACCATAGTTTCAATGACATTCGCTAATATTTGATATGTATCGTATCGTAAATGTAAATTATTCGTGATTCGCCCTCTTGAGTGGTATAATGCTCTGGTTAGCTCGATAACATGGGCTCTGCTGAGGGGCGACAGAATTATACCCTGCGATAGTAAAATTAACGAACTCAACATTGCAACGCGGTTAAGATAACTGGGAGCATTAACTTATTCATAATAATCATATATATATATAGTTCTTTGATTTTTAATCGGTCACCCTTTTACTGTAATTTGTGCTGACAAACAGCGAAGGAAAACATCGTCTTACAACCAATTATTGGAAATAATTACGTGGCACGTCCGATGCACGTCATGTGCGAGACTCGCTGAATCCGTTTCTGTGGATAAAATTGGAAAAACGGATTATATCACGCGTCCAAGAGGCGATACTCAGATTACGAGCACTAGATTACGTCAAATGTCGACGACCATTCGTTTGAGCTTCATTCGAGATTTGGCGACATTTAATGTATCCAAGAATATGCTATTACCCTGCTGTTGACTCGAGTTTCCATCCCTTATATTTTCCAACACTGCCATGATTAGCGGCTTTACTTTTGTTTCTTTTAAAGTTTCATACGCCTACTGCATCAGTAGCATGATCAGATCACCCAAAACAACGGTTTTGTAAGCGTAAGAGAAGACATAGGCTTCTCCTTTCCGTCAGACGAAAGAGACGAGTAGTTTTTGTCTTATCTTCCGTAGATAGAACGGTTGTCTGGCGGTCATGTTGGTATTAATAGGTTCCTTAGCAAAGATACATTTTAAACCTCTCGTGATTTTACTATCGCACGCAACACTAGCCTTATCTCGTAATATTCTATTTGTTATCATCAACAACTGTTGGAATCGTCAATTCATATTTACTAGAACAACCCACATAATTAGTTTTGCTAGTGAATATTATTGTTTTTGTGGAGTATCCATTTTTAAGGCCTGGGTATCGATTTTTGACTCTCACCACTGATCTGGAAATCTCTTATGACAAAAAGATCACCGATAACTATGAAATCACGATTCACATGTCGTATTCTTTTATTTCATACATTTATGTCCATTATACACAGAATACCAGTAAAATGTATTTTTAATACGATATTAGGTTTCGCAAAACGTTTTTATCAATGTCGGTATCGGTCATTTTGCTGATTTTGAGTCCCTGAGTGATATTCAAAAATGGATACCTAGTTAATATAAAATGAGGCCTTAGTATAAAAAAAAAACAGCTGACTAATTAATGTGAAATATATTACAATGTTTTCTCTATGTACGGCTCCGCAAGGACTTGCAATAATTTGAAAAGTAATCGGTTCTGTGGATTGCATTTCATAATGGTGACGGCTGCGCCAATTTCATCATTCGAACGCTGCTTCTCATTCAATTTAAAACATTTTGGTGATTCGGCAGATGAAAAATTAAAATTACTTTTATCAGTCAGGCCTGTAATTTTTGCATCTTTAATCAAATTCAGTGTTTGTCTGTAACAAGATGTTAGCTTATACATTTTAAGAGGAGTGTACTGTTATTTAAATATTATTGTTACGACAACTGCATCAAACTCTCGTTCTCAAACTAAAATTGTAACATAAGTCTGATTATAATTCAAGAATTATAGATCAAAATCGATGCTGCAACTAAATATCTTACAAATATTCTGTTACGGATGTAAGTCTGTGTATAAATATGTTTTGATAGGAGTAGTCCACAGACTCCTTGGTAATTTATATAGGTGTTAAAGGGAAATTGTTATAACCCGTTCGTTATGATGTACTTACTAGTGGTATTGAATTAAAGCGTTTGTATTGGTCGTAGGAGTTTGCCGTAACTAAAATAAAGTCTTCACTTCTTTGGGTGTCGTACAACCATTTTCTTAAAAAGGGCCCTTTGTCCAATTGCCACATTCACGGTATTTTCTGAGCAAATTATGAATGAGCTCATATATAGTGCATGAGTTTAACTTTACTCAATACCATACTAGTTATCATCATCATCATAACTGTCACCTCTGTTTATGCTGTTAACACTACGAAAATATATTATATATTTTCGTGCTGTGTTGGTAAAGTGATTAATTATTGGAACATGTAAATAGCTATAGCTGTTGCACATAAAGTTGATTATACAGATCATGTGTTGTAAAGATTTGAATTATTTACGAAGTTTTATACCGAGAAAGGCTAGCTTGTTCTGAAAGTTCTTATTTCATTTGTATTTTGTTTAAATTTTACATTAAATTATTTGCGGGTTGTCGATTATGCCCCAGCTACTCATTACTGATTTTGTACCGTTTTTTTTTGAGTAGCGTCTTTGAGCCAAATGTTAATTATCATCGTCGAATTACCAAAACTAGGTTGTGCATTTGAAGCAATTCGAACCTCGGTTAAATTAAATTCGTTGCACTATTTTTTTCTGCTTTGAGTTAAGTTTCAAGTGCACGCCAGCATCGCTCGCATATAGGTTAATTAAAACTAGCATTATATTGTTCAGTCAAGGCTGAAAGCCCATTCAAAACTCGACCATGTGGAAATGTTAATATATTTTTTTTTAACTTACCTGCCAGAGAATGTTGCGCTGTTTATTTAAAATAAAATATGTGAAAATTATGTATATAATGATGTAATAAATTAAGAGAAAAATTCAATAAGTTTTCGTAAAGTTGCTTTAGAAGTTTTAAGATTTTAGTAATTCGAAATAGTTTAATACCCTTTAGTTTTGATGACACGTTAACTTATTCACATTATGGTAAAGTAGGGGTGACGTGCGTCGTCCGCTCGGTGTGCTACGAATTACGATGTTACTACAAGAAGCAAATAATATAATTTTATTTTAACATTGTGTGTTGATTGCGCTATTTACATTAACATGCTTGAGGATAGTATGATAGTGGCTTTTAGTATGGGCCGATGATATTCTGGCAAAGGGATTATAGTTTTGTATAACTGTCGAACCATCTAGCCGAGTCTGGTAATGTGAAGGCTACGAACGCGTATTCCGTAGTTGACATGTTGGATTTTAATGTTTCGCTGAATATAATCCTATATTTGTTTACTGTGGTTTGTTTTACGACGAAAACACCCTCGATATAAGTTTTGATATTTAGATATTGGATACTAAGAGTATTCTATGTCTATGGTATGCAAGAAAACTACTTAATGTAGTAGGAATACGCTTTTATAGGATCGTACAGGGATTCTGTAACATTCTGCACAAGACATGTTGGATACGAGGCCTAATAGGATAAACAACTCCCATCTACGAAACGGCTTGTGAGATTCTAAACACACTCAAATTAAGATCAGGCAAGGAGGTATTTCTCTGTTATGTGCTCGAAATCGCTCCTTCACCACAAACCATAAAAACTAAACTGATTTTTTACTGTCTCCGCAGACCTTGTGAAAAACAATGTCCGTAATTACATTTAAATCCTCGCCGGGCGTCGCGGGCATGGAGACATACCTTCCGCTACTTGGCAGAGCTCTCGAAATGATTGATTTTTTTACGCGGCTACGTCAATTGTTTCCATTTTAGCCCGCGACGCAAGAAGCCATAGAGGGGATTTGTTTGTTTTTTGTTTGTCTGTCATCCATCAATATCCGGAACGGCTTAATCGATTGTTAGGGGCGTCTGCTTCTATCACTGGCAAGTCGAGGAGGGGTCGCGGCGCAATTGAGTATTTTTTCTGAATCTACAGTGGACTGGGAAGAGTTGAAGATTCTTGTATGCAGGCCGCTCACACGATCACGCGGCAGCCTCGAGGTGCGGCCATCTAGAAATGTCAACTCTTTTCTTGCCTTGCTTGCCGTAGGTTCAGAAATGTACGCCTCGATCGTGTCTCGACGCCTTTTTTTCGTAAATCTTTACCTACTGATTTACCTAAGCTCATTTACACTGTAAACGTGCACCCACCGATCACTGCTCAGTCGGTCTTATGACTAAGCAGTATTTCGTACGTAATCCGTAGTAACAATTGGCTCTAGACCCATGACCGTAATGACCAACAATTTATTTATCGTCGCCGTTGGAATCTACTCGTAATCCCTTCTTCCCGAGGCACAGTTCAGTTTATAAAAATACAGTATCAAAGCTACGCTGCTTTGTCATTGTCTGTCTGGCGGTAGTGTCTGGTTAACACGAAGCCAGACAGACAGCTAGTAAGTCACGCGCGCACCTAATCAGCTGCCTGTCTCAACTTGTAGTCAATTCTTTCTGTATGACCATATTTTAAGGAATTAAGTATGTCGTGCTTCTTACTGTATAAACTGAACTGTGAACGACACAGGAACGAGGGATGAAAAGACCAGAGACACGATGAAAAACTACACTAATTAATCCTGAATAGATCCTGAAGCTCGGAATTGTACCTAAGTACAAGGTACAAGGTAAACGGAAAGCTGAAAGCCACCTCAAAATTACATTTCTCATTACTGTACTGTCCGCTGGGGATGGTGATACCTAACATTGACTGTGTTTTGATGTGAAAGAATGATGAAAATCGAGTTACGATCTGAACGACAGGTAAATGTTGAAAGGAACTCGCACTAGTTAATAATATATTTAATACTTAATAATAAAACTTTTTAACGACACATATATTATGCATTTTTACATAAAAATATTTTTCCTACAATTTGCAGTTTTAATCACAAACAGCGACATGTTCCAGACAACATTTCATATACCTCCTAAGACAAAACGAATACTAAGGTTGTTTCTAAAATCCCTGCCGCTACAGCGATGCTGCCCTATTTGTCTATCCACGATCTATCGACCCGAACTAAGTAGTGGAAACTGCAGTTCTTCCTTCGACATGTAGGTTAGGCTAGGCCAAAATTTCAGTTGAGTTGTGTGCCGAGGCCTTTCTTGCACACAACACATCGGAAAGCCATGATGAAACCATTCTTAGAAAAAGTATTGTTGCTCCTTCCATTCTTTAATTTAAGTGCATTGCACTGCTAAGATAGGTAGGCGGCCGTCCTATTCATTCCGCCTGATTATTATTTAGTTTGGAGCGTAAGTTTTTATCGCATGAGTTTGCAGGTGTTTGTGACACCATTCTGGTCAATACCGTTTATCAGTGTCGGGCATGACGCGCAGTGAGAATGCAGCCAGCTGCGGCGGCCGTACAGAATGGTGCGTCGTTAGCGTTAATCCGATTCGGGCATTGGGGCATTCGAGTGCCCGGGCGCGGCGGTCGGCTTTCGGCATTCAGCCAGTGGCCCCATTGCGCTCTGCAATGCGAGCTCAGGAATTTGAATGCAAATTGAAAATGCCATTAGATCAGCAAACATTCAAACGCGGTATTGTGTTCCGGTAACCGAGAAATAATTATTCGTTTCGTGATGTAGAATCCATTGGGGCCGCTTCGTTTGATCTAGCATTTGAGGGTTTAGCTTCATTCTATTCCGATTGTTGTACCTACCTACAGCGTTTGATCTTATATTGCTTACGGAAATAAGAGATTTGCGTGTCTTTGTTCTATGTAGGTACCTACTTATTTTCCGTTATTTCTAGTTATGTATAAGCATCTTAGTATCAGTAAGGTAACACTTTAGGTCTGTGCACAACAAGTTGTGTCATCGGAACACCTGCCCAAATATTAGTTCCATTAGACACAACTTGGCACAACTGAAAAATCCTTCCTGGGCAGATCCGACTCGTATAGGTTAGTTTGTTAGGTTTTTTATGACCATCCAAATATAGTGATGTCATAATATCAAACATTTCTATGTAAGGAACACTTATAGCATAACTAATTCTGCCAAGTTGTGTCTAACGGAACTAATATTTGGGATGGGACAACTAGTTGTGCATATTGATTGGTCCGTGAGGAACACCTGTTGGAAATGTGGTTGAAGTGGACACTTCGATACATCTATGCAGTACGAATCCATCTAAGTATGTAGGTAGATATACATAAATGGATCGGTCTGTGTTGTGAACCATTTGCAAAAGCGATAATGTTTTATGCGCACTATAAATTTCCTCACATTGGTTTTATGGGTTTCCGCTAGCTACATTATAGTTACAAAACAAAAATACCTCTGTTGAAATGAAATCCTTGCTCACTTCGAAAATATTATCCGTTTTCTTCGTTTTCGCAGATTGCGAAAGCCACATTTCATTGACCACAGCAACAGTGTGTGATAGTGAATGTTTGAAACCGACTTCTTTGTACAGAAGAATCCACGTGGCTCGCAGCGTAGAAGAGAAACAAATTATTCCGCTAAACTTTTTTAGAGCGAGAGATCCCAAATTAAGACGGAGTTAGTGTCTCTCAGACAAATTTTTAATTCATACCTGATGAATATTGTAACATTGAGATTCAATGTCCTGCGTGTGTTTTAGGTCGTTCCGATATATGGAAATGGGATTACTGGTGTCAACTGCAGCCGAAAATGGGCAACTGTTCCGAGAAGCTACAGAAGTAAATTCTTGACTAGTTTTTATCTTCAAATAAAAGTTTACCAATTGGGTATTACGTCCAGCGAAATCTTTTTCCTATTTTCCGGGATGTCTCGTTTCGGTGAACATTAAAAGAAGCATTCGATTTCATCGGTAATGAAAGTTTTATCCATTGAAATTGGACTGTCTATTCAATTCGTCTTCCAATCGGTACGCTCTCAACCTGTTTTTTTCTATGGTCCGTCCATTTCATCGGACATTATCCCATCCACTAAAAGTTCTACACATACATATTTCAGATTTTATTACGACGCACAGCTGGATCAATGTGTAACGTTCACATACCGTGGTTGTAATGGGAATAAAAACAATTTTGATTCTTTGGTGGAATGTGAACGGCATTGTAAAGGTACGTAGGAACCTTTATATACTTAATATACTTAAAGCCTGATCTTAATTAATAAGATTCTTGTTACTTATATTTGCTGTAATATTTAAGGAGCTGCTTTCATGGAAGTGAATGATATTGAAGCTTCTGCATTATGTTTGTTGCAACCTAACGCTGGACTTTGTGTGGCTACTTTTACGAAGTAAGAATATTTATGTATTTAGTTTGTTTTAATGTAGGTAGGTGCCTACCATACTTAACTTAATTATGTACAGTTGCAGTCTTAAAACACTTTTATATTGCCTTAAAAGTGTTTTAATAGCTAAAATAAAAAAATAACAACTATTTCAAATCGCACATGCCGTATAATCAGGGATGTGATGTGAATTATGTGCACGATGAATCACGATTATTTGACAAACTTTTTAAATTTGTTATATATCTCTGCGTAGCTTCAGCCCTCGGTTTGTCCCGCGTGTTACCCAAATAAAAAGTAGCCTATGTGTTATTCTAGGTCTTGAACTATACTTGTTCTAAATTTGATCTACTTAACGGGAATAACCCCTTAAATCGGTTCGGCCGTTACGAAGATTATAAGCAACAAATATCCAACGTCCTTACTTTGGCATTTATAATATTAGAAGGATTTATGTACAAGTTACCTTTATTATTATGCATTATTACTTTATCTTAGAGACTAAAGTTAATGCTGAAAACCGGTTACTGTCGCAATTTGGCAACGACCTGACTGAGACGTACGTTACCTGTGGATATCCTCCATGAGGAAATACGCAGTCGTCTAAATTAATTCGTCCCACAAAGCTCAATTCATAAAATGACCACTTCCCGTAAAGTTTAAATCCAAATGATCTTTTCCTTAAAGTACACTTCGGATAATTACCCCTATTGAAAAATTCCCATCATGTCTACTTCCCTTAGTCCACTTCTACATGTATTGTCATCTTTGGTATTTTTAAGGTATTATTACGATATTAACGAGGGGACTTGCAAGAGATACATCTACGGAGGCTGCGGGGGCAATTTGAACAGATTCGATACAAAATATAAGTGCATGAAACGATGCGGCGGGAAACAGGATTTTGTTGACGACTGAAATAAAAACGAATATGCCCCAATACATTTACATAATACATTAATCAAATACAATACAGTTAATGAAATTCCTGAACCTCTTATCCGTTTTGTGAGTAGGTATGTATTTTTCTAGAACATTTGTTTTACCCATAATGATTATAACTTTCTCACAGACCCACTCCAAGTGGAGGCTTTGTTGCGTAGCTGCTATTTTCTTCATCATTCACAGCTTAATTAATTATGGTGTCCCAGAACATCGGCTCGGCAACGAGTGAAAATTTTCTTGTGAAAGTTGGTAATGATTGTGTTTTGATAAGTAGAGTCTGGTTTAGCCCCACCAGACTGTTCTGGTTTGGCCCAAAACGGCCAAATTCGAACGAAACTATACAATAATTTATTTCGCCCTTAGTGAAAAGAAGTGACACATTATCTCCCGTCTCCCGCAATGTTTGTTCCTGACGGCTAAAGCCTATATTCGTTCTTCAATTTCTTTGATTAAGATCTGACGAATCGTTCTCGACAGCTGTGTCTTGGTACATATTGATTGTTATGGGTAGATAGATGTAGATGTCCCTACCCTACTTATACTCAGTAGGTATGTACCCACTTCTTTTTTATTTTGCGTGTTAGTTCGACGAGATCGATCTGCCTATATGTAATATTATATGTAATACAGCGTTTAGGTACCTAAATATGCGTCATTCGCGTACGAATGTTAACTATGAAATACCAAACATATGCTTCAAATCGAAATTCTAGGGCCCGTATTCCAGAGACCTTAGCGTAACTGTGGCCTAGCTATAACTGAGTACTCACAAAGCTAACGTATTAGCTACACACCTAATCCAAGCAATAACATTTAAAAAAAATGCAGAAACTTCTTTTGGTGTATCGTTCAAAATGTATCGGAAAATTCGCAATAACTTTATAGGAAAAAATATTTGTATTTACCTAGGTAATATTTTTATATAGATTATTACACCAGTCAAGTAGGATCAACCATCACGAAGTACCTAAGTGTTTTTTGTACCTAATTGTTGCATAAAAATCTTCCTTTGATGTCTGTTAAAAGTATGTAGGTACCAAACTTTTGAGTCTATTAACCGTTTAGGCGATTAAGAGGATCAATTGTCTCTCGTGACTCTAAGCCTACCTTCCTATATGCCTGAACTACCAAGTTATTGGTTTAGTTAGGCCGGAGGTAAGGATAGAGGTATCAGAGGTACGTGTAAAAGTAAACTACGAGGCCGGTCAAGTGCGTGCGATTTAATTGAGCGCCAGTTGAAGACTGTCCGCCAAACATGAGTGAGCACAGTTATATTATTTAAAGTTACAACTAGTACTTAATCTATGGTGCGATGTGGGAGCGTAACCCTACATCTACATCCCCCTTAAAATAAAGATGAAAGGTACAACATAGGTAAAAATTTGTTAAAAATTAAAACATATAAACGATTTATAATTAAACAAAATGTTGACATTGTTTGTGATGTGACATGATGTGCGTCGCCGCGTTGTCATCGGTGGTGGTCGCAGTGTGCGCGCCGCTGGCTGCGATGTTCTGGGCGACGGTGGTAGTCTTTGACGGCGGTTGACCCATGTTGCGATATAGATGTGGTGTGGTCTGTGCTGTGTCGGTGCGAAAGGTGAAGTCCGGCTTTGTGTGTTCCCCTTGCGATGATGACGCGATGTGGAGTGACACTGAGCGTGGAAATGTAAACCGCTCAAATGTCAAAGCGCACAGTTCTCTTAATTGTGCGACCTGATCTGGTTGTAACAATGGGGCTCTGTTGTTTAGATGTGTTTATGTTATTGCCGGACGGTTAATATGACTCGTTTGATGATAACCGCTCGGCGGATATTGATGGTGTCGACTCGGCTGGTTTGATGTCGGTGTCGGCTTCACCGTGGGACTCGTCCTGTGGTGAAATCACGGCGTAAGCTGGTTTGAGCCTGTCAAGCGATATGGTGACGTTCCGAGAACCCATTTGTAATGTATAGAACTTAGGATGTTTACTAACTACTTTAAAGGGGCCCTCGTAAGGTGGAGTGAGTGACCTCCGCGCTTCCCGCCTGACAAAAACATAATTAGAAATTGCAAGATCGCGGTGTATGAAAAATTTCCTATCGCTATGATTATGCTTACGAGATGTTGGTTGAATCGAAGCTAGAGTTTCCATGAGTTTGGTGGTATATTCGGCTTGATTGATGTATTGGTCGGACGGAACGAAAAAATCTCCTGGCAATCGGATTGATTTTCCGAACGTTAATTGTGCGGGACTGTACCCTATGTCCTTTTTAATTGCCGATCTTAGGCCTAATAATATGAATGGCAGTTCCCGTGCCCATTGGTTGGTGTTTTCGCAGCGTGCCATGATAGCTGCTTTTAGTGTTCGATGAGCACGTTCTACTTGGCCGTTAGCCTTTGGGTTGTACGCGGTGGTGTGTATTTTCTCGATTCCTAATTTTCTTGAAAGTTGCGAAAACAGCTGCGATTCAAATTGTCTTACTTGATCTGTGGTGATCTTGATGGGGCAACCAAACCTCGATATCCAGTGATCGACGAATTTGGTAGCCACGGTTTCCGCTGTTATGTCTTTCGTTGGTGCTACTTCTAACCATTTGGTGACACGATCTATCATCGTTACGCAGTATGTAAAATCATCTGATGTTGGTAATGGTCCCACAATGTCTATATGCACATGCGCAAATCGATCAGATTTTTCAAATTCTCCCAGTGGAGAAATAGTATGTCGTTGAACTTTTGCTTTTTGACACGGTATGCAGCTTTTGACAAACGCTGTGGCATCGCGATTCATACCAGGCCAAAAATATCTTTGCGCAATTAAACGTCGTGTAGCGGCGGCGCCTGGGTGGCTGAGCGCATGAGTACTTGATAACGCCCGTTTGCGGAATTGCGCAGGTAGGTAGAGTCGGGCTTGATTTGTTGACGTCTCGAAAATAAGTTCGTTTTCGGAATATGGCACCATGAATGATTTGAATTGCAGATTATCTTTATGACGTAGTGTGTCCAACTCCGGGTCTTCGATTTGGCTTTTGTATATCTGCTCATAATCGAAAATGTGCGGAAGTTCGATCTCTTCCAATCTTGAAAGGAAGTCTGCAGCGTTGTTGAGTTCACCTTCGATGTATTCTATTTTATCGCAAAATTGGGCAATAAAATCTAGTTGGCGTAAGCGTCTAGGTGAATCCGATTTTGATTCTTTTTTTGAGAGCGCGAAAGTGAGTGGTTTATGGTCGGTCATTACCACAAGACATCTTCCCTCTATTATATAACGGAAGTGCTTTATTGACATATATATTGCGAGTAGCTCTCTGTCGTAAGTACTATATTTGATTTGTGCGTCGGTGAGTTTCTTAGAGTAGAACGCGAGTGGTTGTAATTGTTTGTTTACGAGTTGATGTAGAGCTGCACCGATGCAAGTGTTCGAAGCGTCCGTAATTAAAACAAGTTTGGCGGTTGGGTCCGGGTGCGCGAGCATAGTGGCTTCGCTTATCATTTGTTTACACTTGTTGAACGCTTGTATGGCTTCGTTGGTCCATGGTATTTTTGTTTTGTCTTTCCTTTTCGAGTTGTGTAAATATTTGTCGAGTATAGATTGCGTTGTTGCTGCCTTAGGAATGTTGTTTCGATAAAAGTTGATGAGACCGAGAAAACGGCGTAATTCCTCAATTGTTTCAGGCTGTTGGAATTCGGTGATGTTCTTGACCTTCTCTGGTTCCGGTGTAATACCATCGCAGGTGACGTGGTAGCCTAGGAACTTCAGTTCAGTTTTTCCAAACTCGCATTTGCTGGTGTTGATTGTGATGCCATACTCGTTGAGTCGTTTGAATACGGCTTCGAGGTCTTGAACATGGCGTTCTTGATTTTCTGAGGCGACCAGGATGTCGTCGATATACGTAAATGTGTTTTCCATGGTTTTTAACACCTCGTTGATGAAACGTTGAAAACTGTGAGCTGCGTTGCGCATTCCAAAATTTAACTTTAAAAATTCAAAACTTCCAAATGGCGTGATTATTGATGTTTTTGGAATGTCCTCTGGCGCGATGGATATATGATGGTAAGCGCGACGAATATCGATTTTTGAAAGTATAGTCTTACCTTTTAGAATGTAAGTAAAATCTAATAGTCTTGGAATTGGGTAGCGATCCGGTTCTGTTATGGCGTTAAGACGCCGGTAATCGCCACAGGGTCTTAATTCCCCGTTTTTCTTCTTCACTACATGGAGTGGGTTGGCCCAAGGACTGGTTGAGGGTCTGCAAATGCCGAGCTCCATCATCCGCTCGAACTCTTGTTTTGCTGCTTTGTACTTTTCTGGGTTGAGTGCGCGCGGTTTTTCATATATTGGTGGTTCGCGAGTACAAATGTAGTGAACGACGTTATGTTTTGATGTCTCCTTGAATGATTCGGGCTTTGTTATGTCCGGGTACTTTGCTAAGACTTTATGGTAAGGATCCGTGGTGTTAATCGCTCTGATTGTGTCGTTGGCATCTTTTGAAAGTTGAGTTTTTCTAAATAATTTGGTGATGTTATCGACTAACTTGCGACCGTGTAGATCAACCATTAGTTGATTTTTGCCCAGAAAGTCAGCTCCGATGATCGATCGTTGAACGTCCGCTAATATGAAAGTCCAACGCAATGGGCGTCTGAGACCTAGATCCAATGTTAATGTTTTCTCGCCGTAAGTTTTGATGGGTGTGCCGTTTGCTGCGTAAAGTGTGTAGTCTGCCGGTGTCTGATAAAACCTTTTACAGGCTAACACTGAAACATCTGCACCTGTGTCTATGAGAAAACGCATTCCCGTATGCTTATCTGTAACGCATAGGCGAAATGAATTGCCGGCGCCAACGTTCGCCACCGCTGGAGCCGTGTTTAGTTTAACGCCTTCTTAGAGCATTTATATTTATAGATCCGTCCATATCTGAGTGAGGAGGTCCGTATTACCTTATGTGAATCTCTTATTTTATCCAAGCTAAATTATTGTGATGTGGTATTCGGGCCTGGTTTGCTTAAAAGGACGGAAAATCTTCTGCAGCGTGTTCAAAACGCCTGTGCACGATTTTGCTTTGGCATTCCACCCCGCTCACATGTGACCCCGTACCTTAATTCTTCAAACTTGCTTAAAATGAAGGCACGTAGAGATCTTCACCTAGCTTGTCTGCTATTTGGAATTATTAAATTTAAATCTCCCAGCTACCTTTTCAATAAAATTGAATGGGCGAACTCTCCCTATCCTAGTAGGTCCTGCTCCCTTGTCTTAGTGACGAGGAAACACAGAACTGTGGCTTTTCGTGGATCGTTTCGCTTTGCAGCTTCTCGCTGCTGGAATGATTTGCCCCCGCCGTTACGAGTCTTAAAATCATTAAATAGTTTCAAGACAAAATTCAAGCAGAAACTACTAGCAATTCAAAAAAGCTAAAATCATTCACATTTTACGACCACTTCAATTCATATTCGCACTAATGTCTGGGTTTGCTATTTTTTCACTTTTACTTCTGTCAATGTCATTTGAATGTTAATTTTCTGTTAGGTTTAGTTGCAATCATATATATATATATATATATACCTGTTTATGTATTTATTATTTGTACTTTCTGTTTCTGTCAATTGTTAGTTTGTGTATGTGTTGTTTAGCCCATAACGTCACCCTGTTAAGGCTCAGTCTGAAAACCAGCGCTGCTCCCCTACTTTGTTGGGAGTGGCATTATGCTGAGACTGGGCCTGTTTGGCCGCACACTCGCAGCGAAAGACTGATAGACGTGTCCGTAGGATCTAGGTACTTACTTCTAATTGTCTTGCCCATACCCTGTATATCTTTGTGTCACTGTCTCTGTATCTGTAATCTTCAAATTATTTTATACTTTACTTTTCTTTATTTATATAGTAGTACCTAGGCTTCTAGATTATTTGTCTAGATAATAAGTCTTGTAATGTTGTGTGTGTGTGTGTGTCAAATAAATAAATTCTTATTCTTCTTATTCTTATTTATCATCCCCGCATTTGTTTGCGGTGTCGCCGTAAATATAATGGTAGAAGTATTTGTAGTTGTTATCGCCGGGCCGTGCTTTTTGTGCTCTGAATTTGTCTTGATTGTCTAGTTTCGCGGCCCTATTACGCGAATGCGATCGCGAGCGATAACGTGATTGACCATGATTTGGCCGTGCTTGTTGGTGCCGCGACAAAAGGGGTTCGTATCGCTTGTTCATCGCGGCGACTTCAAGTGTTAACTTGCGAAGTTGTTCGTCTACCGAATTTGAAATACTGAAGGTTTCAGTAGTTGAAATTCTCGATGTTTCTATGATTTTGTCGGCGATTTGTGCAATGTCGTCGAGATCGACTTGCTTGCACGCTGCAATGACTGCTCTTACCGTGTTAGGCAGTCGTTTGAGCCACAACAGCTTGATTGTGTCCTCTTGTATTTTGTTCCTCCCAAGCTCCTTCATTTTTCGGAGTAGTTGAGAGGGGCGTTGATCACCTAGCTCGACCTCGGTTAATAGCTTGTGTAGCTGGATTGTTTCCGACTCCTCGTAAGCATTTATTAATCTATTCTTAAGTGCTAAATACCTATCGGAAACGGGTGGGTTCTCGAGAATGTCACTAACCTGGCTTAACTCGTCTCTCCCCAACTTCGCTATGACCAGTTGGAACTTGCAGAGGTCCCCGGTTTTCTGTGGTGCGATGATGGCCTCGAATTGATGAAACCATAGACGCGGCTGCGTGGTCCAGAAACACGACAAGCGCGATTGTATGGTGACCGCGCTGGCAGCCAATTCCGCTGTGGTACGGCTGGTAGTTGTGGTGGGTTGCTGTGCTGCCGCGGCACCGGCGTCGTCTGCGCCTACGAGCATCTTATACTGCTCCTCGGTGATGGGGTCGGCGGGTTGAGTCATCACTGACTGTATATCACTTCGGCACTCGTAGATCACGTCGGGGTCACCACTTTTGAGTCTATTTACCGTTTAGGCGATTAAGAGGATCAATTGTCTCTCGTGACTCTAAGCCTACCTTCCTATATGCCTGAACTACCAAGTTATTGGTTTAGTTAGGCCGGAGGTAAGGATAGAGGTATCAGAGGTACGTGTAAAAGTAAACTACGAGGCCGGTCAAGTGCGTGCGATTTAATTGAGCGCCAGTTGAAGACTGTCCGCCAAACATGAGTGAGCACAGTTATATTATTTAAAGTTACAACTAGTACTTAATCTATGGTGCGATGTGGGAGCGTAACCCTACAAAACATTGCTTCAACGAAAAGATAAGTCGCATTGAAAGACAAAATTTAACTTTGTAGTTGAAAAAAAAATCGCTCATACATCCATAGTATACGTCAAGTTATCTCGTGCTCAGTCAAGAAATAACTAATGAACTTCAAATAATGAGCGCCTCGACGGATCCCCGCTAATTAAACCGGAGGCTGCACTATTAATTATGGGAGTTTTTCTCCGCCAGGATTACGCCGACGAGACGAGTAATTGCCCCTCGAAATGGAGCTCTACTATTCCCTTAAAACGGCTAATAGCGAAAAATCTGTCTACCGGTATTTATAGGACATCGTTTAAATATCGCCACTCACCAGTGGGTGGGACCGATGTCAACGGAATATATTCAGGAAGCAGACGGGGTGTTTTGAAATTTCACCATTTTTGTTTTCAGAGTAGTTGCATGATTAATTGAAGGTAGGAGAATTCCACAGAGCTATACACAGATTAAAACAAAACAATAATTAAGTATAAGTTAGTACTTCTGCGATTTTTTCAACTTCTTTATATTCCAGAAAGAGCATCAAACCTTAACACTGACAGGTGCTCTCTATGAAATCTGTTAATTGGACTCAAGAGCGGACACATATAAAATATAGGACGACGGACGGTATAGCTAATCTGTGGTAGATTAGCTAGCTCTGATCAATACCACTATTGATGAATAAAAGTGACTCTGTAAGGTATTTATTATTTAATTACTTCAGGTCGGGAATTTTCGACTCACTCCTAACAGGCAGTTTGATTAAGTTGATTGATGCCCTCCCAAGAGAAGATTCATTAGAGAAAACAACGTCGTTTAGGAATTTTCACTTTGTTTTCTTGGCACGAATTCCTTTGTTCTACATTAAAAGTAGATGAAAAAAAATCCATTCAAAGTTCTGATTTAAACGATCTTGATAATATAATATTACAAGCATACGACGAAATCAAAGATATATCTAGCGGTACTATTATACTCGTAGTATATCTGTGCTAACGGTATTTTTTATTTGCTTTTTGTGGCTTTACTGTGGCCGTCTCAGGCATATTGTAATCGCCACTTGCTTTCTTCGCCCCTCAAGGGGCGTTCAAAGTCCACCGCTCAACCCTGCAGCTAAAAACTGCAAGATCTTCTAAGGTGTGATGAGTTTTAGGTCATCTGGGCTGAGAATGTGTTACCTTATCAGTGGTCCACACTCTCCTAACAAATAAAGAGGCGATTCGTCCGCCTCATTGAAGAGTCTGTTCTCATGGTGGGCGGTGTAACTTTAAATAAGGACAAATATGTGCCAATTTGTTCTTGGTGGGCTGTATGTTTAACTAAAATATTCATAGTAGCTTGTTGTACAGTAACAAAACTAGATGTCGCTGCTAAATCTGTAAAATCACTAGATCGCACTGACGAACGCACGTTTGTCGATGTAGTGCAATGTTAACATTTGTATCGAAAACCGAAACTAAGAGGGCAATAAATCTCCAAATGTGATTGAAATCTTGTTTTTTTTTTATATCTAACGGCGTCTCGTCTCGAACTTGTGACCTTGCCTGTACGAAAGTCTTACACTTAGTAGTATGTCGTAATTACTTACAATCAATTAACTACATAATCAAAAAACATCTCAATAAACACAAGCATATTTATAAGTTTCATAATAATAAATAAAAAATAAATATTTTGTTTGCAATATAGTGTTACTATACCTATATACTTGAAATCCATTTGCGAAAGCTGTGTGCCTGTAAAATATACTGGAATAGGCATTCCAGTTACTGGACTAATTTATAGCGTGTCCACGAGAGATACAGCGAGAGACTAAAGCCAGTTTAAACACAATAAACTACTTTTTGGCTTTTTCATCCTATCCGATAACGTAGGTACCGTTTTAGCTATTTTAGACTTTGAATTTTTTAGATACTATAAAAATTTTGTGATTTCCCTTAAGTGCGGGTTAATACTTTTAAACACACTAGAAATGTAAATAAATGTAGCTAAGAATATGTGTTTTTCAGTGTGGTATCGTCACAAATTTAGCATTCAAATTACGTTTTTCTTTATTTTAATTAAATTTAACATAAGGGTAAACCATGTCGTTATATAGCAATCAAGTGCAAGCGTGTCGCGTCCCTGTTGGGCCGCATGCGCCGCAGCTCAGCATCGTGGGCCACTGGATGATGATGCTGAAACCAGTATCATCGCTGGTAGCTCAATCATTTGTTTAGGCGTGCTGTGGCACACTCTAGGTTAGTTTAGGTTAGATTTACTTTATTTAATTTTAATTTGATTGTGTGTGTTATTTATTATTTTAATGATTTAAATGTTTATGGATCAACTTAGGGTCTGAAATAAATGATTTTTATTAATTTATTTAAATTTGTCACGACCTTGCTAAAATTATTTTGCGTTCTAAACTTGTATGACAACTTTTTTATGAGCTATTTCGGTATCTGTCTGCGTCTTAAAAAATATATTTTATTAGCTTGTTGGCACAATAAAATACCAATTAAGAGTGCAGAATGAATCTGCAGGCTACAAATGTGGCCACGTAGGTAAAGACACTGCAACTCCCGTGGGCTCGCTCAAACACTGATGAGATGTCTGAAAGACGCCAGTTTACCTCTATTACCTATGTAGGACCCCTGCCCGGTCAGCTTGGATAGAACACCTTACGAGTTAATTCTATAACAGTCTCGTTGCAGTGAAGTAATGTCAAGAGACTTCGGATACGGGAAATTCTTGTGGTATACTACTACTGTAATAATTGTATGTGGTGCTGAACAAGGCTGTTTGTGTAATTTATAACAGGGATCAAAGGAAGTAGTCAAAGTCAATAGGTTTTTATTCATTGAAATCACAAGGATCATATAGAAACGTCAATTTAAAAACTACGTGATTTTAAAATTTTAAAGTTAATTTACGCCAAATACTCGCACGCGACCAAGCCTAGAAGAATCAGGCAACAAACTCTGCTTGGTTATTTTTTTGATGATCCTTCATTCAGCTTTAGTGTGGTGCCAATCGAACAAGGTGAACTCGTTTATAGAAAAAAAGTATAAGTCAAAGAATAAAATTAAGTACGCCGAACTATTAATGAAATGGTATAATACATAAGAAATGCTATTAATAAAGTTCACATATAATAGGTTGGGGAAAAAGTTTCTTCGCATTTTTTAAGAAAATTCAAAACATTTTTTAATATAGTTTATTTACATTTAACTAAAGTATGTAGGTACCATTTTGTTCGATAACTTTTTGCCATTTTGTAGGCAGGGACATGATCCCATTGCTATAAAAACTTTGGGGCTTCTGTTCAAAATACCGCGACAAGTGGTTTTGGCAGTCCTCTCGTGATGTTAACCTGACACTGCCTAAAGAATTCTGAAGAGACCGAAACAGGTGGAAATCTGAAGGTGCAAGGTCAGGACTATACGGCGGATGCATTAACACATCCCAGCCAAACTCTCTTAATTTTTGCTGAGTGGCTAAAGATGTGTGAGGTCAAAAATGGTCAAAAATTTCTTCAAAAATGGTTCGGTTTCATTACGTCGTAATAAAGAATCACAAATGAGAACACGGTTCATTAGGTTTCTTTCAGTGAGCTCGTGAGGTACCCAAATATCGAGCTTTTTTGTGTACCCAGTTTTTTTCAAATGCGCCAAAACTGTTTTGTGGTCAATTCCCAGTTCTTCAGCTACGTCGTAACTACTGATATGCCGATCTTGCTCCACTTTTTCAAAAATGGCATCCATTTTATCCGTAATAGGGCGACCAGAGCGACGTGCATCTTTGACATCAAAATTTCCGGATTGAAAACGCTTAAACCAAATTTGTGCTACTCTCACAGACACTGCACTAGGTCCATAAACATCGCAAATTTTTTTCGCGGCTTGCGTTGCATTTTTACCTTTTTTGTAGTAAAATTTTAAAATGTATCGAATTTCTTCATTAGATTCACTCATCTTAACAGTACGAAAAACAAATAAAAATCACACATTTTCCTAATTTGAATTTGGAATTATCTTCTTTAAAATTTAAACTTTTAATGATACCAAAACCAGCCAGATACAAATAGTATAGCCAAAGAGATTTTATTACAAGTTCATACATACAATAATGCGAAAAGACTTTTTCCCCAACCTAATATATTAATTCGTTTAAAAAACCAGCGATGATCACAATGAAAATGCTAGAAATTATGCTCAATAAAGTTAGTGTGTATTTAAATTATTTCGTCTTAACTAGGAAACTGACCCATTGCAATAAATAGTCTTTTCTCATGGTTTTTTCTCCACCTATTTTCAGATTATCGAGTACCAGCGGGAATCCGATCCGCCATTATTGTGCGCCGATTAACTCCATTAGTGTTAATGGAAACAACTAATCTCCCGTTACGAATCATTAGTGGATTAAAGGCGCATTCATTTATCGATACTAAACAACTGCGTACACATTGTTTCTTTTGAAGCGCAATTCACATTTTTATAAAGAACACTGCCCACGGCTTCACCCACGTGGGCGGATAAAAAGTAGGCGATGAAAAGTAGCTTTCTTAAGAAACGCATTCACTCCACCGTTTTTTCGTCGACTTTGCAAAAATGATTTCCACGAAAAGCCCTTTAACAGGGTAATTTATAGCATATGTCCAATTTGAAAGTATATTCTATATATTGGTGAAATCGGGTGAGTAGTTTCGGAGATTAGCCCCCAACAAACTTACAAATTTTAGCAAAATAGCCTCCATCGGGACTTTGACTACTCTCAAATCCCCAAAGTTGTCAAAGCTGTCCATGGCCGAATTGGGCAGAACTAAAACGATCAAATTATAATGATCATTCACTATTTATCCATCCAAAAGTGGTTTGTGACTTGTGTTTTTTACTCCTGTTCCTACTAAGTTAGGTAAGAACAGAAAAACGTCAGGTTGAATCCAATTTACTGCTTTGCTGTGCAATGCAATAACATTAAAAATGTGTCGTAACCCAATTAGTGCCAACGTTTGCTGGGAAATCGAAAAATTACTTTTTCAGGAATCTTGTGCCATCAACCAATTGCAATAAATGAGGGAGTCTGATTGGAATCCGATGGGATGAGATTTTTTGTCCCAGTCTGGTACACTGCCACAGCCTAAGCAGAACAGCTAGTAAAAAAAAAACAAAGTATACGTTTTATGCGGGTATTTATCGTGTTACTTTTTTTTATTATTTTCCCGACGCTTCGACTACGTTATGTTGCAACAGCCGTGGTCACAGGTTGACTGGAGTATATGGAACTATAGTCGAGAATTAAAAGTAGTAACCGCAACACTCATTTTCATCTACAGATTCAGAAAACAACTACAATAGCATATTTTTTATCCCATAAGTGGTTAGTTATTATTAATTATTTTGTGTGTAGGAAACATTACATCCGTCAAATCGAACTGACTTTTGTTTTTTGCTGAAGTCGTCCAGGACTTGTTGATAAAAATACTTACATAGATACTCTTAATATATCTTAGCGATTTCTGGCTAGTTCCTTTTATAAAGGAATAAAAAGGAACGTTTTTAGTTCCACACTTGTATTTGCTAAATTTGGTATGCAAAGTGGCCAAAGGTCAAGGTTTTGACTTAAATAAGCTAAAGGTTTGTTGGGCAGACAAAATATTGGAAAATATTTGAATTATGGCCCTTTTACATTTTATTGCGGATAAGCAAGTGATATATTGTGCAGGAAAATGAAAATAAACTTTACACATGTATAAAAATGCATATACTTGACAATAGTATTTTATACATCGACTGAAAACCGATACCAAATATTATTATGAGAACGTTATTAGCTGGGACGATGATGGTTGACAAATTAAATCTTTACTACATTATGTAAGCTTGATAGAGCGGTCGCTCTTATAAAATCTATAGAAAAGCAGCATTTTTTTCATATAGTATTTACTAGAACTATAGCCCGCCTTGGCTTTCTACTGTGACTTTCATATCGGTAAATCGGTCATTTCAGATAAGTATTGTTATTATTTTTCCCGAAGTTCTTGATTAAGTAATTCTTTTTTTATCTTTTATTTTATTTTATTTTGTTTTATTGTTTTTGTTGAGCTTTTTAATTCATTAATAATAATAACACAAAAAAACACAATGTACATTAATGAAAACAATTAAACCCTTTTTGAAACCCATATATTATTTACGTTAACACATACCTCTACGGTCGACGAGATCTTTATCACTTTGTTATTTCCTTATTTCAAGGATTTAGCGCACACAACTTTCACTATTTATATTAAAAAATAATCGATTGCTTATCAATCTCTAAAGCGTGCGAATAGTTGCCAAGTAATTTAAGGGCTAGTGCCTATTGTAATAGATATCTGAAGGAAAGAAAACATGAAATAATAATTTAATTTGTTGGTGTTCTTCATGTTTTAGCTGACAGGAATGTGATATACAATTCGTATTTTCTCTATTCCATTTCTATGGTGGATATTCAAATAAAAATAGGGAGTTTTAGCAAAGTTTCTTTGATTTAAGTAGGTACCTATTTACTTTACGTATTATTTCAGTAGAAAGCCAGCTATTTGTTAAATCGCCCCACTTCCTGTTGGGCAATTTTGCTCAAGTTTAGGTATTTTTCTCCAAATATATATTTTCTGACCTTGCTGAATTTCAGAGCCCAAATAGAAGCCAATTAATGCCTTATCCAGATTTCAGAAATATTTTAAACTAAGGAGTTATGAGCGCACCTTCACTGGCAGAATAAGCCTTCTAACAAAATATACTAAACATACAATTTTATAAGCGATTTTTTTCACAAAACCTTGATCAACTAGGAGGGTATAAATCGACTAAATTAGCCATAATATAGATATGAGCTTTCTCAGTATTCTTAGTACCATTGCTGAGCTTAACTCAGCACAATTGACGAGCTTGATCACGATCTAATTTGATGATGACAATGTCCGAATTAATGTGATGATGAATTTTGTTGCCTAGGACTTTATTGTCGACTTTAGTGTTACCTATATGTTCTATTTTCTGTTTGGTATTAACTTGAATGCTGAAATGGCGACAACTTTGGCGATGATAGTGCGTTATATGATGGTAATTGAACGTGCTAAAATTATTTGTAGGTAGGTATTAAATAAATAAGTGTTTTTTTATCACACAAGATAATCCTAACCCCATAATAGGATTCCCTGTATCGTGGGTGTTATGAACTACAAGTACCATGGTATCGACCATTGTTGCATGATCTGCAGATCATGCAACAATGGTCCCGATGCGGGAATAGAACCCACACATCTTGCGCCAATAATCTGTTAATAACAGATCTGTTAATAACAGATTATTTACTAGGTAGCTGTGCCACGGCCGGCCTCCGCCCGCGTCCCACCGCGTAAAATCGGCCGACCGCGCTATTACATCTTTTGCTCGCTCCTAAGAGTCGCAGCGTGATCTTAAATTGCCTATACCTAACGTTCCTCAAGAATTTGGCTATCAAATGCAAAAACACTGTTACAAATCCGAATAGTTCTAGAGATTAGCGCGTTTACACAAAAACTCTTCAGATTTATTATTATTTTATAATTAGTAGTATATATATAGATAACGTCCTCTTAAGTTGGTCAGGTGTGAATTTAGATGATCCAAGCTGGATGTAGTGAACTTGTTTCGTTCCTATACCTATTGGAGTGGTCTAGTCATTTCATCTCGGCTGTTTCTGAGCTTGTCAATCCCCAAGCATCCGAGATACCGCGAGCCAATTTACCGGTTTCATTTATCACAAACCATTATTGTGTTTTGCTATATTGCTTTTACTGGGCCTCAATTATAAGTTGTAGCTATCTTTGATTGCGTAAGATCGTTTGATCTATTTTGTTGGTATGACCTATTTACGGTAGAACGGGTTGGTGGTTAGAGGCGTTGTCATCAAAGAAGTAGGAACCTACCCAATAGAGAGCCTCCGATACAGTAGTTCAACTGAGTAGTTCAACTAGTTGAGATGTTATAAATACTAACATATAGGCATTATGAGTTTACGGTGAGTTCTAGTTACAATGGGATTATTCCTCTCTTGGTTATTGGATTCAGTAATACACAAACACACAAAATCCATACGAAAGCGTGCAAAGCCCATAATATCTGTTATTTCCAAGACTTCTGAGTTTTATCTTTAATGCTTCTTATTTTATTTCTATTTTGTGTTTTGCCCTGTTTGTGTTATTTTATATGTAAATCGATTGATCTATTCTATATATTCTATCTGTAGCCGGTCTCTTGCGATACAGGCTCGACCTAGTGCGGGGACCAACAGCAACTCTATTGGAACTCAATATTTTTGGTAAATAAATGTATTTGTAATAGTTAGTAATAGTTTTCTCATTTCGATCTTTCATAAGTTAAGATATCAAATGATTGTTACATAAATACAGTGTGTGACACTACACACCAAGACACTATGTTAGGGTCCCGAAGTACCCTCATAATTTCTAATGTTATCATCCTTCGAACATTTTTTTAGGAGGAAACCTAGGGTTTTATAGTTCAATCATTACTAACAAGTGTGTAATTTAAAAAAACTAAAAAAAAATCATATATGTATTTTATTTCGATACGCTTCAAACTGACTATGAAATCAGGGTAGACACTCAGACGGACAGATAGATAGATCGAAACGTACAGACGCACTGACGAAACTATAAGGTTTCCGATACCGTCATTTGGCTTCACAATCCTAAAATATAACAAAAAGCTTATTTCAAAACTTCAACTCGTGAGGGATTTGAACCCCCGACCACCACTATTAGAATCTAAATGGGCGCTCTCACCGCTGAGCTAACGAGTCTCAGATAACTAACGTTGAATTTAGCTACTTAATAACCGGAGCGAGACGATAGCATGACGTCATTGAGTTAATGTATACGTCTGTATAATCTTTTTCTATAGTTGTTACAAACCTGAGGTGATCTAAGTAAATTTAAATTAGCCAAACAATTTGGCCTCGTCTGGAATAAGTAGCGATCCTCTTTGCAGGGAAGTTCGAGTTCTAATTGACTCGGCCCAGATGAAAGTTTGACTTTGGTTTGTCACTTTCGTTCCGGATTTAGTTGAAACTTAATTGGAACTCATTCCGCGGCCGAAGGTAGATAGGTACCTATTCTACGGTTGGACTATCCTCTTACTATTAAAAAGAGGATTGATACAAGTGTGTTACTTTATATCTGATAGGTAGGTAGGTATGTGAACATGTGCCATTCCTATGTGCAGAAGGTACCTAGGTACATTTGGAATTTCTTCTAGCAAACCGACGGGAGTGTAGCGATTTGTGTAGGTACCTAATTACTTATTTTATTTCATATATAATGCTGTTATCGTACCGGCTTGGTCTAATGCAAGTACGTATTACCTATCTTTTTGACGGTTTATCATAAAGTATCTAGGTACCTACATAATCTGTTAGCATTTTGAGCGGTCGTTAGATGGCGTTGACCTTGTGAGGGATTAGTAGGGACGTCGATATTCACGAATTACTAACCAAAATGGTTCAAGATCAAAAGAGCCTCGATCTCTTTCGCCCTATCTACCTGTTCCAAATTTCATCCAAATCGGTCCAGCAGTTACAAAACATCCAAGATGTTTCATTCAAACTTTGACTTTTATAATATTATTAGGGAGGATTAACAGGATATAGGATAGATAGGATAAGAAGAGATTTATTCATATAATATTGTATGAAAGTAAGTTATAATTACAATTCTACCTACATATCCAACGTCAGAAGCAGAACAGTAAACTTTAGAAAATAAATGTAACCCAAACATTACATAGTTAAATCTCTATGCAAATAACCAGTTAAGTAGCATTTAGGTCCGTATAGGTATAGTAGGTACCTAGAAATAAAAGGATTTTTGCAAAATGCCCACTCGTAGGTAGGTAGGTACCTATTGAAGCCGTTGTTCGTGGATGGTATAGGGTTACAAGGTGACAAAGAGCATCCATTTCCTCTGCCGAGACTGTGCCATAGTAGAAACTGAATCAAAGTATTGCAAAAATGTAGCTGAAATTTAACCTAAAAAAACCTCTCATACCGGATGCTACACCCAGTCCGAAAAGACATGGATTGTGTACGTACACAGATAGTTACTCAGGAAACTAAAATAATATTTTCTTCACGTAATCTTTGTCACAGATTACTATTCAGAAGTAATAGTTACTACGTCGTTGTGCAATTAATTTGAAGAAATTCATAAAAAAATAAAATAATTTCACTATCAAGGTAATACGTCTAAGGACCTATGAAGTGAAAGCCTTAAACGCCTTTCCGTTAACGAAAGGAAACGATATCGAGTGAGATGTGGCTAAGAGGTTCGGTAAAAAAAAAAACAAGAATAATCTATGGTCTTCCCTCAAAATAGGGATTATAATTGTGTTTTCAGGAGCCTCAATGTGGGAGATGAAACGCCGTATTCGTTATTATCGTGTGGCTTCAGTGACGAGCTAACTCAATCAGCGGCTGACAGGATTTTTCCCCTCGCGCCTCGGTGACTTCTCGACACGAAACGTGACCATGGTAACGAGTCCATAACAAAGTTCTCTCTTACTTTATTCTCCCTAAATCGTTGACATGTACATCCCTTTTTATCCTTTAGCAAATGAGTTTTGTTTGATAAAAGGATTAAAAGTAAGTACTTACCTTCCCGTTTCGTATTCAGAATAAAAAGTAGTCTATGGTATTCTAGATCACTAACCTGTTCCAAAAAATTCTTGCAATTCATCCAGCCAAGATTATTAGCAAAAAACATCCTAACATTGACATATAATATAAGTAGTATATACTTAGGTAATCAAAGAACGTGGAAGTTTTTCCTTGGTTTACTTTTTTTATTGTTTTCACATTAAACAACAGTCAAAAATTCTTTAAGAACGTCAAAATCGTTATTCTACTTATAAACAAATGACAAATTATTTCTAGTAACACGTAAACATTGAGATTGCATGTGAACTGAAATTAGACTGACACAATATTACTAACATCGAAAATTGGTGATCAAATAATTACAAATATTGGGTGCCTAACTCAATTCTTGCAATTGAAGTAAGCCCGGAATATTGTCAACAGCAGCTCTAGCTAAAATTTGAATTTTCGTTATATTGTTATCACGCAACAAAGACAGCTTCATTCATTCCAACACAAAGAATCATAATTATGATCTCCAATGAAGCAACATCAGACGTGACATACAAAACTATTATCATTGTTTTTACAACAAAAAGCCCCCGCTGGGTTCAAAGAACGAACAGCTAATTAGAAGTTAGAAACTCTGGCAGCCATATTGCCAGTAGGTACCTTCGTATTGCAAAGTTGCTACCTTTCATACTGGTTCTGTTTGTTCTGTTGTGCACATTTTTACGCGAGTGAGGACCGTACCGACGTTTTGCTCTTTCGTTCGAGCTAGTTAGTTACACGTTGCACACACGGATCACTTATTTAGTAGCATAATAAACATATTAGTACTTATACCTTCAAATACTCTGTCGGCTTTTAAGGGTTCAGTTGTCAACAAGGAACCCTTATAGTTTCGTCAGGTCTGTCTGTCTGTTTTCTGTCTATCAGCCCGTCCGCGGCATAGGGATTCTTAGTACTAGAAAGCTGTTATTTAGCATGGGTATACATTTTAATCATGCCGAAAAAATGTGATAAAAATTAAATTTCGAAAAAAATAATAGTTTCCCTCCCCTACACGTAAGTGGCAGTGTCGTTTGATAGGTCGTTTATAAAAATATATATCGCGGGTGTGTGAAAACCAATTTTTGATTCAGGGATCCGTTTGCGAAATATTAAGCTTAAAAATGCTAATTTTTGTTAGAGTTTAGTGTAGAAAATGTACCTACTTGGAGTAGTAAAAAGAACGTGTCCGTTGCGTGTTTATTGATTTGTTATGGAAAGAGCTATTCTTGGAGTTTCACTACGTGATCTCCGTAGGAAAACTAAAGTTAGTAAGTGATTTGAAAGTTGAATGGTGTTGGGAGGGTAGCTTCCTACGCGATGAACCGATAGCATCTCAAAGATCGCTGGATAGAGGTAAGTAGCTCATACAGCACCTCCATCCACGGCCTGTATGGACTCTACAGAGGTACATTTTCTGATTCTTGTTATAACTGATTATCTACGTGGAGGTATTATAACTCTGTTATAATTGATACTTGTATTGTCCGTTTAACTTCAGTAAAAGTAATTCACGCGAAAGGCAGGAGGTGACTTTGGGACACAAGGCGAGCGACGTGGGCGTCTTTGCTGCACCTATGCCCTCACAATTCTAATGATGATGATGTTTGCTACAGTACTCGATATTCTTCTTGACTGTGTGTCCCCACATTAGTTTTTAGCTACTCCTACGAAGCCTTTTACCTTGTAGCGCATACCTGCAACTTTTATATTGTAAAATTGTGTTGTTCACGTTATGAAACTTTTTCTTTGTTGTTCATTATTTGTACTACTTTATTAAGCGATATTCTTGCGCGAATATTTTTTAATATTTTTAACTACTTAGTTTTCAGGTTTAATATTATTAGAAAAATATAGACATGAGAACAGAAAATATCACTTAAATTTAACTTATAAGATTTAATCGGACATAATAGGTTGGGGAAAAAGTTTCTTCGCATTTTTTAAGAAAATTCAAAACATTTTTTAATATAGTTTATTTACATTTAACTAAAGTATGTAGGTACCATTTTGTTCGATAACTTTTTGCCATTTTGTAGGCAGGGACATGATCCCATTGCTATAAAAACTTTGGGGCTTCTGTTCAAAATACCGCGACAAGTGGTTTTGGCAGTCCTCTCGTGATGTTAACCTGACACTGCCTAAAGAATTCTGAAGAGACCGAAACAGGTGGAAATCTGAAGGTGCAAGGTCAGGACTATACGGCGGATGCATTAACACATCCCAGCCAAACTCTCTTAATTTTTGCTGAGTGGCTAAAGATGTGTGAGGTCTAGCGTTATCATGATGAAAAACCACACCCCTTCTGTTGATTAACTCCGGCCGCTTTCTCTCAACTTCTTGTTTTAATCTCATCAGTTGTTCGCAGTAGAGTTCAGAATCGATGGTCCTGCCTGGTGGTAACAGCTCATAATGAATAATGCCCTTCCAATCCCACCACACACACAGCATCACCTTGTTGCGAGTTAACCCGGGTTTCGCCACAGTCTGTGAAGCCTGACCGGCCTTTGACCACGACCTTTTTCGCACGTTCTTGTCGTACGTGATCCACTTTTCATCACCAGTTATCAGCTTCTTCAAAAATGGTTCGGTTTCATTACGTCGTAATAAAGAATCACAAATGAGAACACGGTTCATTAGGTTTCTTTCAGTGAGCTCGTGAGGTACCCAAATATCGAGCTTTTTTGTGTACCCAGTTTTTTTCAAATGCGCCAAAACTGTTTTGTGGTCAATTCCCAGTTCTTCAGCTACGTCGTAACTACTGATATGCCGATCTTGCTCCACTTTTTCAAAAATGGCATCCATTTTATCCGTAATAGGGCGACCAGAGCGACGTGCATCTTTGACATCAAAATTTCCGGATTGAAAACGCTTAAACCAAATTTGTGCTACTCTCACAGACACTGCACTAGGTCCATAAACATCGCAAATTTTTTTCGCGGCTTGCGTTGCATTTTTACCTTTTTTGTAGTAAAATTTTAAAATGTATCGAATTTCTTCATTAGATTCACTCATCTTGACAGTACGAAAAACAAATAAAAATCACACATTTTCCTAATTTGAATTTGGAATTATCTTCTTTAAAATTTAAACTTTTAATGATACCAAAACCAGCCAGATACAAATAGTATAGCCAAAGAGATTTTATTACAAGTTCATACATACAATAATGCGAAAAGACTTTTTCCCCAACCTAATAATAAAACTAGGTTAGTAATTAATAAAACAAGATAGGTACAATAACAACAATTTCGGTAGTTAGTAAGAACTTACATACAATGTGGGTAGCCTGAAATAATATGTTCGTTCACCACTCGCTTACTTGTCGATCTCATTAGGTAACAGAGTAAGCGCAGCTGGAAGTGGCATGTAGTAAAAACTGTTTATTACTTTGTCATAACGTAGTATTTAATAGTTTTTTTGAATGTTGGCAGTGATTTTGCTTGTTTAATGTCTTACGGTAATTTATTATAAATCTGTGCGCCTTCGTACATGATAGGTACTTCTTTTGCCATTATTTGTACGCGGTACATGTAATTTTATATCGTTTGCATTTCTTAAACTAATTTTTTGTATCTTCTGTTTCTTAAGTTACTTGAATAGGAATTAATATTTGTATATTAATTCGCAAAATTATAAAGATGAGTTTGCCAGATATTCAATAGTGTTTTCTTTTTATATATTGTTAGTAGTCATTATTAAATAATCTTTTAGAAGTTAAAAGTAGTAAAAATTATTTAACATAATTAAGTCTCTTTTTAAACCAATTTCCTGCATGTGTTTATATAAATAGTAAGGGTCGTAAGATTGAGCCCTGTGGCACACCATACGTATATGATAGGTACGATATGTGAATGTAGTTAGAATAGGTCAGACAAGTATTATATACTTGTTGACGATTAAAAATGTTTGGATGTAAAATTTCATGTGCAGTCCCAGTGATGCCAATCTCATTTAGCAATAGGTGTAGGTTGTGCATACGTGGTTGGGATGAAAACCCGTTTAAATCTTCTAAATGGACTTAACAATACCTACACTATGACTGCTCTGTATAGTGTGTTAAGTCAATAATTTACAAACATTACTTTACTTTTAGCATATAATCATACTCTACTTCCAGCTTTTCTGTAGAGCATCCCTATGTGAGTATGTGGTGGCGATAGCCTACCTACTTAACGCAGAAACTACTTGCATTATTCAAGAAACTCCACTTCATAAAAGCGTACTAAAAGGTCTTAATATAAACAAAGTAGAGCCATAAGCATGAGCTAAATATAACTGGTGTAGAGTTATTGCATATTGCGATAAAAAATGTATTCATAAAAATCTCGCTGAACTCGCTCCACGCGCTTGCTGATCTTTTAATCTCTTAATTACATGAGAGCAGGATACGTGGGGATTTCACCAAAATAACCATGCAGAAAGGGTGCCCACCCACCCCCCGCACCTCATGAATATGAATTATTCTTTCGTAGCTACAGCTTGGACGCATATCTACATTTTATATGAGCGCCTGTTACGCTATACGTGCCCAATTCACTGGGTTAGCCTTTTTGCGTCGCCACTGTGCGTTTTTACTCGATTTCTTTTCCATTTTTAGCAGTCATTCATCACTCTTGCTTACGGAGAAGAGGCTGCATTTTTAAGCAATTTCCGTCGGAGTGTGTGTCGGCGTTGGTGTAGGGTTTATTACAAATCCATCTCTGAATACTTTTGGCTCGTTCTCGGTTTATCACCAGACGTCTTCGCCTTCGCATAGCTGCTTTACGACCATCGTCTAGCGCGAGACAGCTCGCAGTAAAATTTCAATATTCGCCAAAATATGGCATTTCATTTGGGCTGCTTGCTGAAACGCCAAAATGGAACGTAAAAATGTAATGGCTTTCATTCTAATTATTTATGTACTTAATAGAATTGCGAGGGTGGAGCTTTTGCCTGAATTATACTGGTATTAAAAAGAGCACATAGGTGCTTGTATGTTCGGCATATAAATCATGCTGAATGAGAAAACGTTTCGTTTCATTACTCATGTCGAAATTCCTGCCGAGCTTCTGGGTATAAACATACGTACCTTGTAGATATAGTATGATTATGGATATTTTTTTGTATTACACAGTTCAAAGCCTACCAAAAACCAATCAGGTAGGCTTTGAACTGTGTTGTTACGGAGCTTATTATAAATACTCAAAGTGCTTTTATAGTTATAAATAATAAATGTACAGAAGCGTGAGCGAGCCGTCCTTAGGGACTATCACTGGGTAAGTACTTTAAGAAATTACAAATCGGTTTGCAATATAAAAAAACTTGGCTGAGCTGAACAGAAAACAGATAGATTTTTCTGCTGGTGGTAATTCCCAGTTGTCACCAGCAATGGTGCAGTAATGGTTTGAATAAGAAAGTATTAATTAACTTCTGATTGGTATTTTCTAGCACTATAACACCAAATGCTACCAGCCGTGGCAGTGTGAGCCAAGCGTTGCTTCAGAAGGAGCCAAAAAAAAAGCGATTGATGAGAGGAACTTTTCTGTTTGAAGGTCGTCTCGGAAAGATTACTAAGATTGTTTTGCTGGAACCTTGGTGTCTATGGTTCAAGGTAAGCTATTTTTATTAATCTTTACGGTAATCTCAATGTTTCATAGCGATGATCCTGTTAGTAGGTGCTGGCTGAGAAACGAGTGTTCAAAGGTGCCTTTCCTAATCAATAAATAAAAAGTTCGTGCATAGTACATATAATGCTGTAATTTACTGCAGCGCTGATTTTCAGCACGGACCTCGATTGACTCGCGGACAAAGAACTAAAAGTGAGATATAATGAACTCGGTTATTCTTGTACCTTCAAATCAGATACGCACAAACGCCAGTTACAGGCTGACTTCGAGTGCCGATCTGTTATTTTTAATTATATAAGATGATTTACATCCTACCTACAAACCAGTTATTTTGTTTCAGATCATAGTTCTTATGAGTGTGGTCTACAAATATATAGTGCATTTCCTGAAAGCGTACTACTTAAAGAAACCGATATTGCTTCTAGACATAAGCACGGGTCTGGGGGAGATTGTGTTCGGTTTCGATGTGTTGGTCCATTTGCTACATGCCTTCTGGCCACTCGTGCGCGTACACATGAGAGCGTACAGACGAAACTATATTTTGCTGTTTTATGATGTTTTAACATTGTGTCCTTTGATACCTGCGTGTAAGTTTCTAAATAACAGTACAATTTGATACAGTTAGCAAAATCTGAACTAAGTTAGGGGTGTAGACTTCCGACTTTTCATTCAAATGTCCAGTTAAGGTGTACTTGCTACTTAAAAGTACAATATAATAATATAGTAGGTATAGTGAGAAGGTATGTCTTATGTAAGTAAAAAGGTCGAGGACTTAGCCACGCTATTTTTCTGCCCCGTCTACTAATGTACCAATAACACATCTATAATTCTACAACTTAAACAATTAAACAATCTAACCTAACCAGCTTACCTTGACGAAATTATCCCTATATCGTGGCAACAAAATTCTTGCAAAATTATTTACTAACGCAAAAAAAAAAATATGCAAAAAAAAAAAACACGGGTTACGGGTTTAACAGAGTATGCTTTTATATTCCCACAGTTAAGAGTCTTGAAGGTTTTGAAGTTTTCGTAATGATTGGAAGATGGTTAGGAATAGGCCGCATCTACAGGCTCTTCGATTTCTTCAATGAAATCAATGAAAATGTAAGTCTCTATTAATTATACATAAAAATAATCTCATTAGTTTTACCGTAGAACTAACGAATTGAAGACACATTGGTACTAAGGAAAGTCTAGCTTTTTATTTTCCATCAGATGAGAACTTCACGCAAAATGCTATATCTCATCGAGCATATGCTGACTGTATCATTGATCCTGCATGCTGGCACCTGCCTCTGGTATAACATGCACCTGGCGAAGGATACCGCAGAAACGTGGCCTCATATTGGATATCCTAGTCATGTTGATTCCCGGAGAATGAAATTCGATAGGTAACTTTGGATTTTCCCAAATGAAATAAAATGAAATACATTTCATTGTCTGTGGTTCTGTAGCTTTTTCTGTTTTTAGTTGTACTTTCTGCCCTCGTATATAAATAAGCCTATGTTTTTATTCCAGTTCACGAACTGTGATTTCATACTTCTATTTCATTCAAATCGTACATTTTACAGTTCGTTTATAACTTGCTGCATTAGCAGTTATGAAGTTGATAAATATTATTAGTATCAAACATTAATCCGTACCCACACATCAATCTCTGGTAGTGTGTAAAAATGAGACCGACGATGAAGCCCGAAGGTCTAACAACATTGTGGTATCACGAATAGGTTCGGGTAGGTTAGGTTGATGGGAAATTACTTAGTTCGGAGTAAGTGGCAATCGAACCCACCTTGAAAGTTTGTTTATTAACTTTAAGAGATAGCTACTACCTATATAGTGTTTGTTTTCAGTTACACATCATGCTGGTATTACTGCACTTGCCGTTTTTTCAACGTTATTTTTGGCGATGCATTTCCTTTGGTAAGTTTTATATTTTTTCAGAATTTTGTAGCAGTCAAAGTGCAAACTTGCATAGTGTAATGTTACTTGCAGTGTAGCAAAGTTCTATTTATTGTTTTAGAGTAAACTTGTGTCAGTCTCTATCTTATCATATATATTAGGTTGGGGAAAAAGTCTTTTCGCATTATTGTATGTATGAACTTGTAATAAAATCTCTTTGGCTATACTATTTGTATCTGGCTGGTTTTGGTATCATTAAAAGTTTAAATTTTAAAGAAGATAATTCCAAATTCAAATTAGGAAAATGTGTGATTTTTATTTGTTTTTCGTACTGTTAAGATGAGTGAATCTAATGAAGAAATTCGATACATTTTAAAATTTTACTACAAAAAAGGTAAAAATGCAACGCAAGCCGCGAAAAAAATTTGCGATGTTTATGGACCTAGTGCAGTGTCTGTGAGAGTAGCACAAATTTGGTTTAAGCGTTTTCAATCCGGAAATTTTGATGTCAAAGATGCACGTCGCTCTGGTCGCCCTATTACGGATAAAATGGATGCCATTTTTGAAAAAGTGGAGCAAGATCGGCATATCAGTAGTTACGACGTAGCTGAAGAACTGGGAATTGACCACAAAACAGTTTTGGCGCATTTGAAAAAAACTGGGTACACAAAAAAGCTCGATATTTGGGTACCTCACGAGCTCACTGAAAGAAACCTAATGAACCGTGTTCTCATTTGTGATTCTTTATTACGACGTAATGAAACCGAACCATTTTTGAAGAAGCTGATAACTGGTGATGAAAAGTGGATCACGTACGACAAGAACGTGCGAAAAAGGTCGTGGTCAAAGGCCGGTCAGGCTTCACAGACTGTGGCGAAACCCGGGTTAACTCGCAACAAGGTGATGCTGTGTGTGTGGTGGGATTGGAAGGGCATTATTCATTATGAGCTGTTACCACCAGGCAGGACCATCGATTCTGAACTCTACTGCGAACAACTGATGAGATTAAAACAAGAAGTTGAGAGAAAGCGGCCGGAGTTAATCAACAGAAGGGGTGTGGTTTTTCATCATGATAACGCTAGACCTCACACATCTTTAGCCACTCAGCAAAAATTAAGAGAGTTTGGCTGGGATGTGTTAATGCATCCGCCGTATAGTCCTGACCTTGCACCTTCAGATTTCCACCTGTTTCGGTCTCTTCAGAATTCTTTAGGCAGTGTCAGGTTAACATCACGAGAGGACTGCCAAAACCACTTGTCGCGGTATTTTGAACAGAAGCCCCAAAGTTTTTATAGCAATGGGATCATGTCCCTGCCTACAAAAGTAAGATACAAAAAGTTATCGAACAAAATGGTACCTACATACTTTAGTTAAATGTAAATAAACTATATTAAAAAATGTTTTGAATTTTCTTAAAAAATGCGAAGAAACTTTTTCCCCAACCTATTATATAGACAAGCTCTATTACTTTGTAAAGTTATGACCATAACTTATACTATGTGAAAAAGGTCTGTATTTTCAGCGGAATGTGGAGAAATGGCTGACATCTGTCCTCATGCTACTGGGATACGTATTTTTCCGGTACAAGTTTATTGGCAGTATCGCTTGGGAGTTGGTCCTATCGAACAGCAGAATGAGCAATTTTGTGGACCGGGTATTATACAAATTCTTCATAATTGACTAACTACACAAAATTAGTGAGACCTGCATTAGGAGAACTCGGGATGTGGAAACACTACAAACAGCAAGTTTCGCACTTAGTGTAGACACCGCAAACCAACCCGTGTGAGCCCGAACCATACAACTATTATATGGAAGTTTTTCTGCTTCTTTTTTATTTATTGATAATGATTTGTAAATGTTAAACAAATTTAAGTATTTTGTAGAGTTTTAGTCTTTGACACACCAACGGTCGGGCTGATGGATACTGTTATTCTGTTTAGTTATTTCAACTAACACCTTGCCTAAGACTCTCGAAAACACCATTCATGGAACGACCTTCATATATTTTTTTTTGCCTACAGTACCACCATATGATAAGCTATCTCAGACAGCGCGGGGCTCCGACGTTGCTGGTGCAACAAGCCACTCAGTACAAGCAACGATTATGGCATATGAAGAACGGCATACTGCACTCACGCGAGTTACAGAAATTACCTTTACCCTTGCAAATGGAGCTAATTTTTGATATAAACGTCGGTCATTTTCACAACACGCTACTATTTCGAGATACAGGTATGTTTTTGTTGTCGCTGTGTTATGTAGTATGCGCATTATTATAATGTTGATGTAAATGCGAATAGATTTTCAATGTTGATTAAAATATGCACTTCAAAAATTGATAATTATTATGAGAATAATTATTAGCAAGTGATAAACCGTGGTCTCTGCTTACCTCTCCGGGAAACAGGTGTGACTTTATGTGTGTATGTTATTGGTAATTATGTGAAAACCTGTCAATTAATTGTTTGGTTCATGAAAAAAGTATCGAGTACAACTTTGTTTTTTTTTTCAACTAAATTGACAAACAATTATACAGCCCACCTTTTGGCAAGAGGTTACTGAAACCTATGGACGCTTGCAACACCAGACTTTTCACTCGCGCGTTGCTGACCCTGAGACGTAACATGTGTAAAGTCTGTTATTAGACATGTGGTTGTAACTTCATTGGCACCCCATACACTTCAATTTCAACACAGCAATGCGAGCATTGCTGCTTGGCGGCAGAAATTGGTATAGTGGTAGTACTTCGCCGGACAAGCTCTTTCACAATGAGCTCTACAATTTTTTATCACCTCCCTCTTTTTTGGTTCTTTCATAATCGGTCGAAGTTCTCCTTAGTACCAATGACGTAATTATGACGAAAAGGTAATTATTTTTTTCAGACGAAGCATTTATGCGACAGATCTCACTCCTCATGTCACATCAAGTATTTCTGAGTGGGCAGTACATTTGGAGTCAGGGCGTGGTGAAATGCGGTATGATCTGCATCAAACGAGGAGTTCTGGAGATGCTCTCTGACGAAGACGACGAGAGTCCGATGATCGCTTTTAAAGAGGGCACTGTGAGTTAATTATATTTTACTTTTACCCGCGACGACGCCCGTTTATGCGTATGCCAAAGTATGTTGTTTCTTTGTTTGTCTGTTACCATTTTATCTTAGAAACGGCTAATCGGATTGTAACGCGTTCTTTTGCAATCGTTTTGTTTGCCTTGAAGGATGGATCTTTGATAGGCTTTCCGCTACAAGTCATAAGGGGGCGCTGCTATCTATGATATAAATATATGTCGGGAGTTTTAAAATTAATATTATTATGGATTTTGTTAATGAGTGAGAGGGAGAGGAATAATCAGGATTTTACTTACAAACTTCCGTTTATACATGTATAGCTAACCATCTAACTATTTTCAGGTTCTCGGCGAATTGAGTTTGTTCTATTCGATCCCCTCAAAGGTTACCGTGAGAGCAGCTACTTATGTTGAACTTCAGGTTAATATAATTAACTTACAAAACAGGAAAAAAAACACGCTCACGGCTGTATTCCCAGAGGATACCAAGAATTGGGTAGTCAGAGGCATGTCCGATGATCTTTGTGGCGCAGTAGGCAAACGCCCGCAACCTTCTACGTCTCAGACGTAGAAGGTTGCGGGTTCGATTCCCGCCACGGGACAAATATTTGTATAATATGCAAATATTTGTCTCGGGTGTGGGTATTTTTTAAGTATAATATTTATGTATTTAATAAAACGTATATAAGTATTATATCAGTTATGTAGTTCCCATAGTACCTACAAGCAATGCTTAGTTTGTAGTATAACTTTTATGATCACTTTGGTGCCTGTCTGTCTGTAATGATAAGCCAATTTTCAGAAACTACTACACTTTTTCGAGTCAGGTTATTAAGCATAAAGTTTTTTCAATACACCTCTGTGTAAAGTTTTTTCAATACATCACCGTTTAAAAACTGTTTCAGGTATTACGTAGAACGGATTTCATGAGAGTTATATCGGAGCATCCACACATGCTCCACAGAATACGGGAAAAAATCAAGAGTAGACTTAAAAAATCCCGATACAGACAGGTAAGAAGGCTTCCTGGGGGACTACCAAAATACACTAGATAGAATATCAATTCAATTCTAATCCAATCCAGTTCTTGTTTTACATTTTACCAGCCTGTTACATATCTATCGGAAACTCTACTCCAATCCCGAAAGTCCACGTAAAAATCGCGTCAAAAGTCCCTACCAATAAATAGCAAAGTCGAATTTATAATTATAAGTTTATCTCGAGTCTTTATCGCGTTTATCTGTTAATTATTTTCCCGACGTTTTGACTGTATTGCAACAGCCGTAGTCACGGGATGACTATAGTTTACAGATCTATCGTCGAGAAACTTATAATTATGTTATCTAATCGCGAAAGTTTGAAAAATAGTCGAATCCATTAAGTCCATAAAATTCCACCATAATACTTATTCAAATCGTGCAATTGCATTCAAGAGTACCAAACTCGATCCCAAACGAATTCGTATTCGATCCTAATCCCAAATTGCGATTAGAATCTAGTTTCGAATTTCAAGGGTTGCCTGGGCAGGAAATTAAAGAATACGACTTTGACGAATAAATGCAGAACGTGTTGTGAAATTTCTGTTTGAAACTCAAATGGCAAGTTAGCGCTGACTGCAGCTTACATTACGAGCATTATCCCCATATTCGTAATGTAAGCTGCAACATTGTGTGATCAATGTCTCCTTGAACTGTGTACTATTAAAAAATACAGATAGTTGCCATTTATCTGTAGCCCACAGGTAAGTAAAGCTAAAGGTTGATGATCTCTATGCCGTGGCGGGCGAGTAGCCAGCTGCGACGCAAGAGCGGGTTCGATTCCCGCTGAGGAAAAATGATTGTTTGTTCGGTAGATATTTGTTCCAAGTCTGGGTGTTTTGTAGGGTTTTCGGTATCGAAGGCATATCTAGTCCCGGGACCAATCTCGGACGCAAACAACCATTAACGGGATTCCCGGGAAATTCGTTACTACACTAAATGTGAAAGAAAATGAAGTTAAATTGATAAAATTGAGAAGCAAATTAAGTGAAATAAGTTTAAAATTTTTAGAAATTTAATCTTTTATTTTATTGTGAATGTTAATAAACATTCACAGATAGTTAAAATAAACTTAAACTTAATCAAAACAGAAAATAAGCGTTCGTTTCACAATTAAATATTAAAATTTAGGTACTTTTGATAAACGTATTACCTACGAATATTGCGTACCTACTCGTAAGTATGGTAAGGTAACCAACCAAACATTGTTATATTTTTTTAGAAAGTCAATTATTTTGTGGTTTTCAATATAAGTTATTCATTGTTGTTGATGCATTTTGCACAAGTAGTGTGCTTGAAGAACACTATGCATATCATTTCATAACACAGACATTTTTAATGCTGTAAAAGAGATGGGTTTCGTATTTCAAAACGTTTATGTATGTTTTTTAATGGTGAAAACTGATCTCGAAATTCCCGGGAAAATTTGCGGTCGGTCTTCGTCTTAGTCTCGACGCTAAAAGTATCGAGACTCCCGGGACGAAAACTTTAGTGGTACAATAGTACTCGTTGCTGATACCCACGACACGGAGTCCGAAGGTGGGCCATGACTATGTATGCGTCTGTTTGGTGTTTATTTATTTGAGGATGTGTTCTAAAACAACTCCAATGCCTTAATATGCTTTCATAACAATACTACTCTAGTTCATTAAAACGAAATAAATATCGATACCGAAAGTATCACTTAGCGTAAGAGACATTTTTGCCAAAAAGTGATGTCTGATTTTCCGATCTATCGACTGGCGTGGCTCAGAATTTGGATATATTTAAATGACTCTTACCTTATTCATTTTTGAAAAAGCAAAGAACCAATTACTAATAAATAAAAAGTCAAATATATTTTTACTAAAATGACACTTTTATTAAATTTCATGTCAAATTACATCATCGATGTCGATTCTTCCGGTATCGATATGACTTTTTAATGTCTCATCTATTTTTTCAAGAAAACGCCCTCTCTGTTTACTTATCAATATTCACTTTAGGAGGCAATAATGAAATACGATAAAGACGATT
The DNA here is from genome assembly GCA_961405105.1 of Perizoma affinitatum. Lineage (NCBI taxonomy): Eukaryota > Metazoa > Arthropoda > Insecta > Lepidoptera > Geometridae > Perizoma > Perizoma affinitatum. The sequence continues at coordinate 8,740,035 of OY560199.1, forward strand.
CGAGACTAATTCGAACTCGGTACCGACCCATGAAAGTGCTCAAAGATAATTTGGCAGGCGTCGAGGAGGAAGACCCCGCTTTCGTAGACGATTCTCACATGTATTACAAAGGTAACAGAGTTTAAGTTTACGTTGTCTGGTTCTCCTGAGAATTCTGCTGTAGATATTTAATTTTCCAGATGAGAATAATGTCCGACAGCCAAAGTTCACCCCGGAGTTTCTGGAGCTATACCAAATAACGAATAATGTAACGACTATTGACGCGCCGCGGATTTGCCTCAGGTCAACATTTCCTTGGATCTTGGAGCCTAATACAAACTTTGTAAGTTGAGTTTGTTGTTGATAAGTTTCGACTTGCCTCATTTATCGTAACGAAAGCACTTAACACGTTAGCTGCGGCACCAATTTTTGCATACTTTCCGTTCCTGCGGCACGAGGTATAATCGGCCCGTACCGTGACCAGACGTTAGGGCGACACGCGGTCTATTAGACCCCACCTCCTTTTACAGACTAAAATCCATTTTCTGGCGCGAAATCAAAGATAAATGAGAATTTTGGTCCTTATTGATATAGACAGTGAATTGATGAACCCTAATCCACCGTCGCCCCGGGATCTGATGGCTAGTTTAGGAATTATTAGCAAAACAAAATATGGGATCTTATACACCTCGTAACGCACTGAAATAGGGCAAATTTTCGCTGCGATTAGTGATGGGAAAAATAATATCGACGTTTTTAAACTGTCTTAACTACGCAACGACTTGACCGATTTTGATCAATTATATCTCATTAGATCGTTTTAAGGGCAAAACCTGGCAAAACAACACAAAGCTATCAAAGGATACATTTTTTTTAAATAATCTAAATTGTGCTTGAAGGCGCCATAAAGAAAAAAAAACCGGCCAAGTGCGAGTCGGACTCGCGCACGAAGCGTTCCATTCTATACCATTAAGAGGCACCTATTACAGACTTATTATTGGAAAATAATGGATTACGGTTTATGCATAAGGTTTATCTTTCTATTTGTATATGAAAATCTTAATGCGGTTCACAGAATAGAAAAAAAAGGCAACCAGAAGTAGAAAAGAAACTGTCCTATTTATTCTGCCTCGGGCTTTAAAAATACAATTATTAGAACTTGAATTAACATTAAAAAATCAGTATCAATATACTTTTTTATAAAAATCTCAATATAATTATATGTTGTACTTATTGTTGTACGTGCTCTCCAATCGACGTGATGCACAACACTGGTCGCGGGAAGCTCGCGTTGAGTGCGGTACGAGGTCAGGGGGGATATGGGACGTTTTAGCCTCGTTCCGCACTGCATTAAAATTATATTAATTCAGTGCGGCACGAGGCCTAAGACATCCGGTACCAAGGTAGGTACACCACCGAGTCCGGAACCATTAGTGATCTCAAATATATATTTATCTCTTTCCTACACTGGACCAAACCAAAGCTATGCCATTCGCACGACAGAGAAATTCACTTTTTTGCTTGCCGCACCACAGGGAAGTTGCATCAGGGGTGATTTAGGCCTCGCTTCGCACTTAACGTGTTAACCACTGTGATAAATGTAAATTACATTTTGCTGAGTTAAGAGAACTTTTATTTTCTAGGGAATCAGGCCACTTATAAATTTTCTTTTTGTAAGATAAAAATAAAACGAATCCTAACAATCGTATGTTTACCTATAGCAGGTAAAAAATATTTTAGTAACTCAGTAGCGTTTCGAAGTGATACAATTTTATGCCAAAATATTTTATGTACGAAACCCAATCATAGTATATAAGCACCATGTTTTTGTACATCAGTTTTGCTGGTTTATCAAAACCGTAGTACTAGTACTTAGGTACCTGTTATTATATAAAACAGTTTTATCCGCTTATATATGTGATACTTAAACTAGTTTCGTGATTTTAATTTTAAATTTATATCATATAACTCCGATATTTTTATGTCATTAAAAAAACACAAATCGATTTAAAAAAACCGCTATAGTTTAAGCCGTTTCGTAAATAAATGTTAACAAACAAAAGAGCTGATGATCTTCAAACGGCTGAACAGATTTTCTTGAATATGATTAAAGAAAATCTGTTCAGTTAAGAACAATCTCGATCAAGTCACCTTGAAACAAAAAAAAAAACGAATTCAAAATGGGTTCATCGGTTTGGGAGCTACAATACCACAGAAAGATACACACGTTATCCTTATAACTCGAGGTTTCAAAATAGTAGCAATAATAGTATACTTATTTAGAGAGATCTTGTAAAAGGGTAATAGCAAATGGAAAAGAACAACATCACACTGAACACGGCTGCCCAAAAGGAAACAAAATAAAGTTTAGATGTATTTATCTATGTATGTTTCTTTCAGATCCACATGTTCGATTCGGCTCATTTTGCAATGGTTTTATACCTCTGTGTGATGTCACCGCACGCTGCGATTCAGAACCAGCAGACAGACGTCGAGAAAGTACTCAGTACGGTGATCTTGGCAGGATTGCTTCTCAACATTTACCTACAGCTTACTACAGCTATTATCAAAAAGGTGTTATTTTGTAATCGAAATATCTCTTTACCTTTTTATGAATAAGCGTTTTGTATGCAATATTTTTAAGCCCTGTTGTGTCTTTCGTCGTATATTGTAGCGACCCTCCCTAGTATTCATTAAAACTACTAGGCGATAAAATCAGTCTAAGAACTGTCCTTGCAGTCATTCAAATCGATTGCCAGAAACCGCGTTTTAATTGGATAAGCCGTTTCAGTGATAAATGGTAACAGACAAACAGACAAACATTCTCTTATGACAAACGCATATACAGCTCCTTGCGTCGCTAGTACAAAAATAAGGGAACCACTTTAAAGCTAACAGGAAGACATTTGGTGGTTAAATTGACGGCCTCGGTGGCGAAGTGGGCGAACAGCCAGCTGCAACGCAAGAGTCGCAGTTTTGATTCCCGCTGTAGGAAAACGTTTGCATGTTTAGCAGATATTTGTTCCGGGTCTCGATATTGTGGTAACACGGTCCTTGCAGTTGTCAGTGTGGGGTCAGGATATGCATATGTATGTTGGGTATTAAAAAAAAACGCAATATCTTATATTCCTCATTTGTTTTAAAAAGCGGTATATCTTAAATGGCTTAAGCCAAAGTCAAAATAAAGGTATCTAAATAGTTTAGACTATGACGTAGAGTAAGTACAAATAATCTCTTCATCAACAGCTGTCGAAATCCACATCTGCTTATATAGGCCTCTTTAAAAATGTATATACGATCTTGGGCTACCTCCATCCACCCAAAACCAGTAAGATCTCATCGGTCTTTCGGAAGGCAGCCTTCCTACAGGGAGTCCGGTTTGTTGTCCCTATTCGAGAACCTTTCTTCACCAGTTGGTTCGGCGAGCTATATAGCATATCCATTGCATTTAAAATCTTAGCACAAGAGTTAAGAGATTAATAAAATTAATTTATTTTCTACAGAACAAAAAAATAGTAACGATGAAAGAAATAGCCGAGGTAAAAATGTCGTCACTCGGTTTCTACGTAGACATCATATCCGTGTTTCCGGCATACATATTCTCAGACACACTGGATCCCCAGGGACAATCCGTGGCTGGTCAGGTGGCTAAACTGTTCCCCGCGCTGCAAGTGTGGCATATTTGGGACTATATTTCAAAATGGGAGAGGAATTTCGACGCCAATTTAAAGGTTCGTGGTTCATTTAACTTGCTTTCTAAATGAGAGTATTTCTTGCTCTCAAGAATTGTAGTAACCTACTTGTTACTACAATTCATTCAAGGAAAAAATTGTCTCTAGTAACATTATTTGATTTTTAGTATTTTTCAAGCTTTCACGGTCAGTAATAAGTTTAATGCGAGTCTTTATCACGTTTACGTTTCTTATTATTTTCCCGACATTTCGGCTGTATTGCAACAGCCGTGGTCACGGGCTGGAGTATATGGAGCGTAGAAAAATAAAGATAGGACCCCTCATTTCATCTACAGATTCAGATATTTCTATGTTCACTTTACAATACATTGGTGGCCTTGAAAAAGACCTAGTGACTAATAATGAAAGTATAGTGAATTTGTCTCATGGACTCTCTTCTTATTTCAGTTCCTCAGCGTGATAAAATACTGTATAATTTTCCTAATATTCTGCTATTGGTCCGGATGCTTTCTTTATATTTTTGCGTGTCCGAGGAAACTTTGTTGGGAGGTAATTTGTGTATTTCATAATTAATTATCACATAGTCACATACTCATTCATTTAATGAACGTTATGACTTCGAGTTTTGTTCTATAATTACTATCGACAACTATACTTTTGTCAAGTATAGTTCTCGTTCGTATACTACAATCGTGTGCTGATCTCGACGCTGAAAGACGCTGGTTAGAACGAAACCCCAGCCGATAGATACCCTTGTGGATGATATAAACTAGTGTGCGAACTGAACATTGCAGTATAAAAAGGCCTGCCACCCGATGAAACGATGCAATTTTAAATGCCCTTTGGAAGTCGGTGGCTGGAGATCGCGCAAAACCGTTCGTCATGGCACTCTTCGGTAAAGGCTTTTGTCCAGCAGTGGACTTTTACAGGCTGATGATGATGATCGTGGATGGAGTTGATACAAAATCCATCCACGATCATCATCATCAGCCTGTAGGCGTAAATTTTAAATAATAGTGAACTTCTTCCATTTGTTAGAAGTGATCTGACTATGATGTGTTTACCTACATTCAACTGGCAGAATTCTTGGATGGCTCAGCTGATATACTGGGAGACGAAAGTGTTTATGACTAATGAAGCTAAACACGAAAGGCCGGCGCAGACTTCATACTCGTTCGGTTCGTCAGTTTTCACCAATTCGGGGATGTCCGATATCGCACCAGGTTTCCACGATTTGTTAGCGGTAAGGAAGGATTATTGACACATTAATAACTTTACAGGTGAGCAATATAGGTAAGTTTACATTCTCTATATATTGCACGTTATGTTATTTTTAGTATCAGTTACCTATCTAAGGTCCTTATTTTTAGTTACTAAAGCCTTGTGTTGAAACATCAGCGCTAAGAATTCATTCGCAGCACATGTTGAGTTCAGGACTATACATAGCAGCGTTCTGGATAAACTTGTTCAGTACCGTCCCAGAATATTGTCTCATCTTGCTCTAGGCTTGTATATAAGGGTTTGTGTATGTGTTATTTTATGTCGTGTACAGTTCTGATGAATAAATGTCTTCTTATATTTATCTCATCTTATCTTAAGGCTCAATGTAAGACGGCCCCTCCGGTAGACCGATGATATCATAAGTTGTGGAAGTCTATGGATGTAGCCGGCTGGCAGTCAGACCATTTGCCGAGGCGATCTTTGGATCATATCTCGTAGTAGACTTCTTTCGGATGATAATCAATCACTTTGCATCCCATACTAGCGACCTAGCGCGTAATTTAATCATCTATTTTTATTTATTTATGGTTGAATCGTACTAATGTCGTTATGTCTGGTTTTGTTGCTAGTCTAGCAAATGTACCATTATTTCCAGTAGAGAAGAAAGAACCGACCAAGTTTGTGTCAGGCCACACGCAGTGTAGGGTTCCGTAGTTGCCCATAAACGATGACGATGACGACGACATCACTTGACACTAACAAAAAATGTTTTTTTTTTGTTAATGGACATGAATGAATGATGAAGATATTACTGATTTGAATTAATGTATTTTAAATAAGGAAATGTACTAACACTATGACATTATGTAACTTACTAACAAAAAATATGGATCGAGTTATCTGAATAAATAAATAAATAATTATTATTTAAGCTTAATATTTCGCAAACGGATACCTGAATCGAAAAAGGGTTTAAACACACTCCCAATATTTTTTGAACGACCTACCAACAGATGCCAGAAGCAAACACTTTTCTCAGGGATTATTGCGTGCTCGTTGAATTAATACGATGCTAAACATAAAATAACAGAGAAATAAGAAACGTGTTCAAAGACATAATTTGGTCCAACTCGGGGGTAGTCAAGTGGCAACTTCAATAACGGAATAAAAATCATATTTCCCGTGTAGTTGGAACGTTCACAGAACAGTAAAACAATTTACTCCGTAGAAGTCATGAAATGCCCAGATTCCAGAGGCGTAGTCAGAGTGGATGGGAGGAGATTACTACACAACATTTTCATTACAACCACGCTGCCCTGTACGCTTCTTTATAGGCGTAGTAAAAATTGGTATTATAATCCAAAAATTTACTAACTTAAATGTTAAAATTACGAGTATAGCTAAAGCTCTGAAACTAAGAACTTCAAAATTAACAATATTGAAAAGTTCATTCAAGTACATGTCTAAACTCATCCTAGCTACAAATCTGCTGCCTACAACCTAGTTTGTTCTTTGTTTGGAAACTCCTTTACATTTATTCCTTCATTTATTCTGCTGGCATAATGGAACCTTGTTTTTTGAATATGTTTTTAAGAAGTGCCTGTTTTGGCTCGCAGTTTTATTCATGCAAATTGCAAATTTGTTTTTCATGAGCCTGGCAAGCAAACTCTTGCGTCAAACGCCTAAACGTTTGACGCCTTTACATGAAGGTTTGCTTGCCTGTTACCATTTATCTCCGAAACGACTTTAGTCCAAGAAAGTGCGGTATTTTGCAATCGATTTGTATGACTTTAACAATGATTCTTATATAAGTTTTATCGTCACAAATCACCAGGGTGCGCTACGATGGAAAAATGGTGTTGTTTCCGAATTTCGCAAAAACTTTCTTGTGCACTTTTTAGTTATGAATAACTTACAAAATTATGTTTGCATTATTATGTTATGGTACAAAAATAATAATATATTATATGTATAGTACGTATTATAAGTTTGTAAGGTTATTATTATTTCATGTTATTATTTTGCACCTGGTTTTTCACCGATCTTCGTGGCATCATGAAGGCCCCGTCTGAAAACCTGCTGCACCTGACCTACTTGGTTTTGGTGCAGCATAATGCTGAGACGGGGAGCTATTTGACCCCACGCAACACAAAATTAGGTACTTAGTTTGTCTGTTGTTCGTTTCGCTTTGTTTTATGTTAAGTATCTGTTTTGTGTGTTTATTATTATTCTGTTTAACTTTTGTGTTTTGGGAAACAGAAAACGATTTTCTTTCTTTCCGATTAGTCAGCAATCATCAACACACTCTTTGTTAGCCATAAAAAATAATTGGTGCATGCTTTTGTAGAACTTAACCTCAAGATCTAAGTTTAGCGTTAGTCTACTACCGCTGTTCAACAATATTTACGTAATATGTTGTTTATTTATAAACAACAAACTGGGCAAATTAATCCACCATCTATCATCAGCATCACACAAATGATAGATGAGACAAAGACAAAGTTGTTTCCCAGGTGGCGTTCATTTTTATTTTTGGAGCGTACCTGTGCTGCTTTTATTCTGCGAAAATTTGCAGCATATATCTGCTTTCGACACAAAGGAAGCAGAAATTCAAGGTATGCTAAAAAGTTCTAGCGCAATTTTGTATGTAAGCTTATTTTGCTAAGCTTTGGAAGTTGCAAATTACTAAAATTGTAAGTGTTTGGAAAACACAAAGGGACTCTTGCCTTTTATAAATCTTGGTTATGCGATGAATGTTGTAAAAAATAGTATGTTAAAGCTCATAAAGTGATGTTTGTATTACGTAGATACTTATTAGACCAAGTACATTTTATACAAGCTCCTTGTATACGTTTTTATGACATCTAATTATTATACTCTGTAACATCGTTATCGACATTTTCTTACAGGAATCGATGAGGGAGCTCTTTTATTTCCTGTCGGTGAATCACGTCAGCAACAAAATTAAAGCGAGGGTGAAAAAGTTTTTCTGTGTACAGTGGTAAGCTAATTTGACTAAGTTACTTCATAAAATAAATGTTTTTTGCGAGATATGTAGGCAATGATATTTTTTTATACTGTATTGAAAACTTATGCATATCTAGTTCTTTCAGAAGCTATTTATTAGTCGAAATGTGTTGTTCTACGTATACTTACCGACAAATTAGGCACCTACCAATTTAACCCGCGACCCAAGGAGTCGATATATGCATTTAGGGTTATTTTGAAAATATTAATCTAGTAATTTTTGAAAATATCACTCAGTTTTTCTTTTTTCATTTTTTACACAACCTTTCTAGTCCCAAACTAAGCAGAGCATGTATTATGGGAACTACATGACTGATATACTTCTTATATTTTTTTGTAAATACATATATATTATGAATAGAAAACACCCATAGGGTATGAGGTTGTTTGTATGATATACTCCGTAAAAAAAACTTTAACTTCAGGCTTTATTTAATAATTTTTTTATGTAAAAACATTTATTGCCACATGTTCGGTAAGCTCTTAAATGTGGTAAAAAGTTACGTAATATATAAAGAAACGCAGGTGCTGCTCGCCAGTAGAATTAGCTATGTAGCGGTGCTTTCCCGGGTAAACTCTTTCGTAACTCAAATAACACTCTGTGGAAGTTTATATCGAAAGGCTTTATTGATCGGCATAGGTCAGTATCTTGTTTTTACAAGCACACTGATGTTTTCCAGGTATTACAACAACGCGGTCTCGACGCACGAGCTATTTAAAGATATGTCGGCTAATATTCAGCAAGAGATTCTTTCCATTGAGATGGTGGAGACTTTACTATTTTGTCCGTTATTTCAAGTAAGGAATGCACTTAAGATACATACACATCTGTGTATCTATATAGAAGGCACGTATTGAGTTTTGGTGAGAAACATCTAAAAATCTTTTGGTTGACGTAGGTAAAATGTCTATAACGAATGGTGATGTAAAATGTAAACAATTATTTAAAAAACAGGTATTTAGTTTTTTGATTGTCATATCACTGGCTCCTTGGTCACCAGAACAGTTACAGTTTACCAAACTCATTTCTAGCATAAAACCTTCGAAACTAGAAAATTCTGTCCTCAATAAACAATTCAAAGCTCATAATGGAACAACGTCAAGAATGCAATAAAAATCCTATCCATTCCTGTCACAGAGTAACATACGAGTAAGCTCAAGGCATTTTAGTAAAAGTACGCGTCGCACTCGCACGTCCAAGTAGTTTATTTGTCGCTCCAAGTCAGCCTGAACCACTATCGAGTTTCACTAATGCTCAGTACGAGCTTCGAGTCTGCCCCAAACCAAAGATCTTGAATAACGGTGTCAGCGCTTGAATACGTGCGGCAATTAAGTTATTTAAAAATACGTACGGCATTGCACTGTTACATTTTTTTTTTTGTTTTTTATTCACACAATTTCAGACTTTTATGTCTCTGAACGGATTTTATAAAAGCAATGTAATACCTACATTTAGTTGCTGATAGCCGTAATTAAGGTATCACATAAATTGGTATGTATGTAAATGTACTAAACTGGACTTTTTGCTCACAGAAGATTCTATTCTCCCCCAATTATAGTGGGGAGCTTAAACAGTGCACTACGTCACAGGCGTCATATTGAATTGTTAGATTATTAGAGTAGTTTAGATTTAACAACCGAGTGAAGTTAGTTAAGACTAGAAATCTTGAGACAGCAAGGGATCGAATCCTTTGCTGCCCCAATCGAAGACAGCTTTATCCCCGAGGAGAATATTCTATTTATCGCACCTTTTTGCAAATGATTTGTATGTCTTCAAGGACGGTTCTTAGATAAGTTTTCTAAATAAATTATGCCCGAGTTTGGGCTCATATGATTCGTGTTGACTAGTCCAATAAATTGGGCTTGGTAACGAGGTGAGTGTTTCATTATCTATCTATTTTCCAAGAGCTGGATAGTGGAATTATCTTTTATAATTTTTTAAAAGTTAATTCCTAATTTTTTTCTTTACTAGTGCACGTGTAATTTTTAGTAGTAAAAAAACACACACGCCTTTGTGATAAAAGCGTATTTATTTAAACTAAACATTTTACATTGTTCCTTGCGGTAGCCAGTTCGATTTTAGAATGTTATTTTTGTCTCATACGAATTTTGAGGTTCCAAACTCAAATAACATTAATGCATTTAGTGTGATTTGAAATATGGTAGCCAGTTCGATTTTCGAATGTTCTTTTTGTCTCATACGAATTTTGAGGTTCCAAATTCAAATCACATTAATGCATTTAACAATCGGGTCAACAGATTTTATTGAAAAAATATCTTATTTCCCATAGCCGTAAGGTATCACGTAATTGTTTAGTGTAAATGGCTTTATTGACTTCAGTGTGGGCAGGTTTTAAGCCCACCCGCGCTAAAGTCAATAAAAAAACACTGGTTTAAATGCCTATCTGCACTATAATAAAAATAAAATAGACTGACAATAGTGTCGTTGGAGTGATACTTACGCACGTTAGTATTAATGTATTCTGCATTCGAGTCCTAAATACGTCGCACACTAGAACTGTTTTAAATCGTTTCACAGGAATGCAATCGCGATTTCCTCCAAACCGTCGCAGCGAGCACGAGGACAATAGTGTTGCCAGACAATGAGGTTGTTCAACACGCGGCGGATATAGGACGGGACATGTATATTCTGCAAAAAGTAAAATTTTGAACAGTTTTAGTCATATTGAGTGCGTTGTTTTGTTTGAGTTTTTGCTCGACCGAAGAGGTTATGTAAAGGTATGATTCGGACTGCAAACCGTAGTACCAAACTGTCAATTTCATATAAATGATCTGTCCCTTATATGGCTAAGTAGGTTACGTAACTATGGAGTTATTATGTCTTTTTCGGTCTAAATAGCAGTTGTAATAAACATACTACTCGAGTAGTATGTTTATTACAACTTTATTGAATGAGGTAATTAATAAGTAATTAGACGTATCGCTATTTTAAAAATGTCATAAAAGCGTCCAAAATTAAAAACAACTCTTCATACATTTTCACAGTTCAACGTTGTTTGTCATCATCGTAGAAGTTTTACTAGAATTAGATCTAAAGTATAGTTTGTCTGCAAGTGATTGGTTGCATGTAAAAATTTTACTTAAAACAAAAGTACTTATTTATTTTCGATTTTATTTTAACAGACCTGTGTTTTCTTCATTTCAGCAATGTTGTTTGTTGTTTGTCCTTTTACTATACGTTTAAATGCCAAGAACAAAATATTGGCACCGTTTCCAGACACACTTGTGCAATTGGTTGTAATGTTTAAAAAACGAGCCATTCCGTACCAATGATCTTTTAAAAGCTAAGTTTACACTAAACCAGTCACCGAGAATCGCGGTTTCGGCGCTGATAAGTTTAACTAGTTAGTTATGATGGTAATTTAGAACTTTAATTAAACTTATCTGATTATTAATAATTAGGAGTTTCTATTTGTTTCAGGGTCATTGTAACTTGCTGAACCATTTAGGGAAAACAATCAAGTCTATAGGTCCTGGAAGTGATTTTGGGGTTGTAGAAATGCTTTTTGGATTGCCCAAGGCAAGTCAAAGTTTTTGTGACATTTATATATGGCGTAGAAGTGAGAATTATTTTATCACAATTATATGGTTCCTCAGGATTCTGTTAGTTAAATGACCAGAACTGACCGTAGATAGGCATGCAGGTAGGTATATCAGATTCTGTAAAACCGTCATAGTTGTGTAAAGCTTATTATTTGTACAGGCAAAAACGAATAGCTTATATTTTTCTCTAAAATAACACAAACAAACTCTTTTCTGGTGAACCATAGAAACATTGTTCCACTTTATTCCTTTCGTATTCACAAAAGCTTTAATTTAACAGGTATACACCGCGTTGACGTCGACAAACTGCATATTGCTTCACGTGGAGTATACCACCCTGGTGCAGTGCTGGGGCACATTCCCTGACATTAGCCATCCCATTATAACGGTGATTCATGCATTTAATATTGTACCCCACAGTAAGACCTCATAGAGCTGGGTCTTCCTATGCAGGACCTCGCCAATGAGTTGCACGATATAAGTACTACGCAATTGGCGGCTACACAATTGTAGCTAGAAATTGCCATAAATCTAGCCCATTTACCTTATGCCTTAAGTTAATGTAAAAAAGTATGAATTGTGTTTAAATAAGATGCAATGGGCTTGCAACCTGTCATGGGGAACTACTATAGCTGCTATGCAAAACTTGTATAACAAATATAATGTTTTAAACATGCTCTCAAACTCAAACTCAAACTCAGACTATCCCTATACATAGTAACCACAAGGATCTTTGTACTAAGTATAGATCTGAGAAAGTCTATCATGGAGACTACTGCCGTGAGCGTTGTTTTTATAGCAAGAACAGATTAAATGGTTTACTATAGACAAACAAGTCGGGCTAGAGAGTTTAATTTTTATACTACTAAAGAGGCAAATAAACTAACGACCCACCTTGTGGTAAGCGTAGCGTATGGACGCTTGAAATGCTAGAGGTATCACTCACGCATTGCATGCATGAGTTATCAAGATGAAAGATCTCATGTACCTGAAATTTCACAAAATTTCTCAAAACGTTACTCAAACTCAGGGAGAGTATGACGCATGCATAGTCCTGAACCCACACTAGAATTTCTTGGGTCATGGGTATCAAACTACGAGTACCATAACACCCAGACCCAGAAGAAATATCTGCAGAACCCCACGGCCACCGAGGTCGTCATTCCTAGCATTATATTATCTTTGGGTCGGGTTAAAAAAGTCAATGTAAGAAATACTTTCGTTTGATCGTTTTTTTCGGTTTGGCCCTTGACTTGCGTTGCAAAATTAGTCGTCTCGTAAAGCCCTTTCAGCTGTAAGCATAGCTTGTGTTATGGGAACCAAATGACTGATATACTACTTATATATTTTTTTGTAAATACATACATGTTATACATTGAAAACACCCAGACAATCTTTATAATATTAGTGAAAATTACAAAAAAAAAACAAAAAATACGTATAAATTCCCTCTCATGGCATGAACTGGCTGATTTGTTTCCACTGTGCTGTTGAGGTCGCAACACTGGTAACAATGCGAGCGATGAATGTTCTAACCGAGGCTTTGTGGTGACGGAAATGAGCTTCAATTGTAACGTTAAGCATGGAATTACAGTAATTGCTGTGGGTACTAAAATTATATTCATTCGCAGATAGATTATTATATACTACATCCATATGTACACTAAATTTAATCAAACAGGAAAAATGTAAGCTCATCAGGGAAGTACGTTCGGCGATTCAATCGCTAACAGAGAACTATTTTTTTTTTTTTTTTGCTTTACATTTTTCAGCATCATCCAGCCCCAAACTAAGCGGAGCTTGTATTATGGGAACTAAATTACTGATATACTACTGATATACTTTTTTTGTAAATACATACATATTATGCATAGAAAACACCCAGACCCGAGACAAACACTGGCTAATCGTACAAAAATTTGTACGATTAGTTATATAGGATAACATAAAATTCGAAGGCATGTGCCGTCGGTTGGTGTTAATAAATGGCGATGGGCTTACAAACTGTCACGTGAAATGCAAGCGACTTGCGAAACGCGGCCTTATGCCAAATGGAGGTGCCTCTGACTACTCTCTATTTGGTATCCTCAAAGGCATATGCGCTGAGTATGAATCTGAAGCGGTCCATCACTGGGAATTCAGTCGTGAGCGAGTTTTTTTTTGTATTATATATAACATGCGGCTATGTCATTCATTTACACCAATTATTCGCGACCGAAGCAAGTTTTATAAGTATAGGTATACAATTTCTATACGTACTAATATAAACGAATAATGAAACATAAAGTTAGTAAGTTGGCAATTGCAAGTTGCAAAGTTCTGCTTGTTAAATATACAAAGGTAACCTAACATTAAGCTTTGTTTCAAAGGTGATGGAAGACCCGCAACTCCGCTCAGAAACGAAAAGCTATGAGGACGCTAAACCTCTTACCGGTCGATTGGACGTCAAAACAAACAGAATAGCGGTAAAGAGACAAGTCCAATGCTAAAAGCTCCGCCAAAGATATTAATCGCTATTAAGGATGCGGCGAACGCCGCTCGCAACTTCTTCAAGGCGTGTCCAAATCTCTTTTTGGCTGATGCAGACCCGCCCGTGCTTGCGCGATATAAATATTAGCCGTTCAAAATTTGTTATGATTTTGGTGGTGTTCCGTTATACCAAAAATGATGACTGAAAACTTGTTCTAATTGTTTTGTTTCTTCTGTAACTATACAGTAAAAGCAATATGCCTAATGTTGTTTTGAATACGAAACATACATATAAGATGAAAACATGTCATGTATGAAGTAAAAATAAGCAAAATACGATTCGTTTTTTTTTCATTTTACATTTAATTTTGAGTTAGTATTTAAAATATAAATATATCTACGAGTAGGTACCAAGATTGAATACAAATAATAGCAATATGGTGGAGATAAGCTCCATATTTTTTTTTTGTTTTACGTTTGTATGGGCAATTCATCCTCCGCTGGCCTCTTAAGGCTCATTCTTGCTATAACAGCATAAAAAGTAGGGTCTTGCAGAAAAATTCAACAAAATAATTTTTGATTATGGCCCACAGTGGGTTTCTTTTATGAAGTCCATTTCAAAATCAAAGATTTGAAAATTCACTGTTAGCGGATACCGATATAGTGAAGTTACCCGTGTTTACTATTAAACATATAATTCACAATATATTTCGGTGGAGAACAATAAAATGTTATTATTTATTAACCTGTTTTATCTACAAAATTATATGTATTTTTTTAACGATTAAAAAAAATACCATCGGTATGAGTTTTTTCAAAGGTGTGTTACATGCCTGGCGGCGCTTTTGGCCAATTCATCCAGCTGCCTTTTACTTTATTGTTTGAGTTGTTTCTTAGATCAAACTTGTGTTTTGTTGCAGCAAGAGATAAAAGAAAGTTTTGTCGTATTGAACGGACGGGACGAGAGAGTTCATTACGTGAAGACATACAATAGCCTCGGCGTCATGAGGTAAAGATCAGTGATACTTTACAACCTGGCATAGTTATGAGTAACTTTTGACAGTTACATTGTATTATAAGAAGAAGACATTGTATTGGCATTCAGCTACTACTGAATGTTCAAAACATGAACATTGAGGAGAACAAAAGGAAAGCATCGTGAGGAAACCAGCATACCCTAGAACTAAAATTCGTGTGCCATCAGTTAGTTTCTTTATAAGCCGCGATGATTTGGATGTTTGTTTTATATTTCAATAGTACCTATATTAATTTACCATTAAGTAGATGAAGTAGATGAAACTGTTAGACTTGGAGGCCACAGTCGTTTACCCTACCTACTGAGTACTAGTACGAGTCATAATTGATACGGGATGAAAGAGGATGCAAAACGTAAAAAGATCGTATGCTGAACCGTAAAACATTTTGTTTCACAAAAACTTATAGAAAGAAACCAGTCAAAAGTTACTTTGTATGATACCGGTACAGCAAATAAGTTTCCTAGAGGATTAATTGGCCATAGTTCGTTAGTTTCTTGGGAAAGAGATATCCTTAATCTTTCTTGTTGAAAGGGAAAGTTTCAGGAGCGTTCTCGTTTCAACATTCGAAGTGGGATCTAAGCTTTTGTAGGAATTACTTGCTTAGGATATGCTTTCAAACATTGGGTTCAGGCGTGGTGGATTACGAACGGCCCTCTTATTACACATTCAAAATGGCGATGGGGACTCATTATGTCGTCCCGGACTCGTTATAAACTTTAAAAGGGGACACCTAAACTTTCCAACTTTCAAGTTTCAGAAATTAAGACATTGTTACACTTGGCTAAATGTTTGTCAATGCTTCGTTTCCATAGTCATTTCGCTCTTTCTGAACCCAACTGTAGAGCAATTTATAAAGTCTATATACGATGATTGCATTAGCGTGAAAGTTATTAAAGTTACCATCTGTTTAGAAACCGTCTAAGAATATTCCCAGTGGTAGCCCTACAATAGTTTCACTGTAAAATTACTTTCACGGAGAATTGAGTATTGTCTATTTATTCTACCTTGGTCGTAAATAATATGCATTTACAGTTTTCGGCTATTGCTGTGGGACATCGCAAACAAGGTACGAATGTTGGGCAAAATCCAATTGCAATGGTTGCGGATATATTTTTTTCAGGCTTTTTTTTGAAACCTTCTTTCATTGACAAAGGGTCACCCTCTAAGAATGCTACGTAAACGGTCTTGTAGACTTAATTTTGACTTTTTACGACCGTTTTAATTTAATCAAGCTTTCAAAAGACCATAACAACTAAATTTGCCGGTTCGTGGTTGCTCTTTGAGAAAACTTTATTACCAGTGAGTATTTGTAATTTTGCGGCCTATTTCGATAGCTCGATAACATTATAAAGATCGCAGAAATTAGGGGTGAAGGGTACCCAAGACTTCATTTTAGGCTTCTTAGGAGGCGCCTGATTATTGCAAATCCTCTTCTGTTTGATGTGCCATATCAATGGTCATTAGCTATACATATTTGTCTTGCAGGCATCTGAGATATTACCCAAGACTTAATTTTAGGCTTCTTAGGAGGCGCCTGATTATTGCAAATCCTCTTCTGTTTGATGTGCCATATCAATGGTCATTAGCTATACATATTTGTCTTGCAGGCATCTGAGATATATATTTCTGCCTGGATGTATCACTCCCCACGGAATGTTCCTGAAGTTCTGGTGTGCTATGCGTTTCTTGTTTGCACTATTTTATATCCTGATCGTGCCGTATGATATTGCTGTAAGTGTATTTTGAATATAGAAGTTATTATTAGATTTGATTACTCAATTATTTATATAGGTACATTTATTTACTGTGAGAATAAATTCACAACTTCTTAGGTATATATAAAATATACAAAAAAAACAGTTGAGCTTTATAAAGATTGTTGCAATCAAATGTAGAAGTAGCTCAAAATATGATCTAGATCGCTTCCAGTCTACCAAGCGTCCCCAAATGCATTGCCATTGCTTTTTAATTTTGACAATGCAGCCAGTCATACCAATACAATACAAATTGTCTTCCTTTCAGACAAAACAACACAAACACTTCGCAATCTACAATTGGGCCGATTTGTTTCTTTACATCGATATAATAGTGATGGCGTATGTAGCGTTCTACAATGAGAAGTCACTGCTGGTCACGCATCCATTGCTGATCGTATCTCGGTACCTGAAGAATGCGTTTATACTGGATGCCATCAGTGTTTTCCCGTTTGAACAACTGGTGAGTTCATTGCGCATCATCCTTTGACTTGTAGACCTTAACGTATATAGCTCGGGTCCTTTAAAACAATTAGCGTCGGAACCAAGGGTGTCGCCAGGATTACTTTAAGGGAGTTGCATATCCATCTACACATTATACTATTATCTAAGATAAAATATATACTTATACATGTGTATTAAGTAGAATGTAATGTCAATGTGTAATGTAATGAACGTAGATTTAGCACGTTACGACGTGTCAAGACGTGGAATCGCCCAACGATGGGAGACGTGAGGCTAAGCGGCCTGTGCATGCTCAGTGTTCACAGGAAAAGAGTAGAGTAGGATATTGAATTTATTGACAAGGTGATGAACAAATTTGGACAGCAACCTAGGCATCTTCAGTTTTTATAAAAACACTAACTTAAATTTTCTTTCTTGACAGGGGGGTGCAGGTGCACCCCCTTGCACCCTGCTGCCGGCGCCCATGGTCCGAACTAAATTTTCTAATATTCATTGTGTTCTCAAAAACCATCTAATGTTCGAATGTTTTTATTATTGTTTGACATATATGGGAAAAAAATATTTAAGCAGAAGTAAAATATAATATTTTAATAAAATCAAAAGTTTCTAATTTAGCAAAAGCGCTTTCCTCAAAAAAAAAAAACAAAAACTATATCTTCAACTCGTGAGGGATTTGAACCCTCGACCACCACATCAAGCAGTTTAAATGGGCGCTCTCACCGCTGAGCTAACGAGTCTTCGCCTTCGTTGGTTGAATTTAGCAATGCAACAAACAGAGCGAGTCGATAACATGACGTCATAATGAGCTTTTGCATCGTAAAGGTGTGAATACTCAAATGATGCACTTTCATGAAAATGAGATAAACAGGTATTGAAAAACAAACATACTGATAAAAACATACTTTCTGAGTGCAATATTATACCATCTACCAAAAAAAGTATACATAAGTAGTTTAACAGTCATTTAGTTCCTATAATACAAGCTTAGTTTGGGGCTAGATGATGCTGTGTGAAAAATATCCAGCATTTATTATTATAAATACGACCTCTGTGGCGAAGTGGACGAAGGCCCACCTGAGACGCAGAAGGTTGCGGGTTCGATTCCCGCCGCGGGACAAATGTTTGCATATAGTGTCTCGGGATCTGGATGTTTTCTATGTATAATATGTATGTATTTACAAAAAAAAAAGTATATAAGTACTTTTTTGGCTCGCGCCTGTCATAATTGTAACACGTAATCAAAGACGCTCTGTTTACAAAAAATAAAAAGTTTAGTAAAAAGTTACGTGAGAACAATTACAAGTGCATAAATCTGAACTGTGATATTATTTCTATCTCTGACAGTGAAGGTGTGTGTTATCCCGACGGATTCCCTGTGAAAATCAAGAAATAAAATTCTATTTTTGTTAAGTTTTGTTTTCTCAGGCCTACCGGCCGTTCGGAACCTCGTTCTCAGCGAACTGACTTTGGATAGCGCCTGACAAAAACGTCACTGCAAAACGCAATAATCTTAAATTGCTTTAAACTTTCCAAGGAGCTCGAAAATCATGCCCCAGAAACAAAGTCCGTCTCCAGTTACGTCAGGTCAGCCCAAATCAAGAGCTGCCAGGGCACAGGCTAAATCGCAACAAAAAATGGGTATGCTCCAAGTGGAGTCGGAAGCTATTTTTAGTAACACATCTGACGACGACGAACGATCTTGCTCGAGCCAAAGTGAAAGGCAAAATAAACGAAAAATGGAGACTAGACCTGAGGACGGCGACATGCAGTCAGCTGTCGCGGAGATTTTATTTGCTAACATGTCGTCAAAGCACGAGACTCAATTTAAATCCCTTTAAGCCTCTGTGGGATCTTTCAAAACTGAAATGGGCGAAATAGCAAGATCTATGGATTTCCTAACACAAAAATATGAAGAATTCGAAAAAAAGCTTGCCAAGCTGGAGGACGGAAAGCTGGAGAATCAAAAGTACATCGAGTCCCTTGAATACAAAATGGAGATGTTAGAGCGTAGGTCAAGAAACGCCTGCATCGCGTAATAATAGACAAGGTTAGTCAAACTGAAACTAAGAGTCATCTCTGCGATTTAATGACAAACTTAGGCACATCTCTAAGCTTGAGTATTCAAGAAAGATAACAAGAAGAACATAAAAGATATCTACAGAATCAACACAAAAAAAGAAACTCACAAACCTATTGTAGTTGAATTTACGAGCGTGATTAAAAAGGAAGCAGTAATCAACTCGATTAGGAAATTAAACAAAGGGAAAAACTAAACTCTAGACACATGAAGTTAGATGGTCCGCCGAAGCCCGTCTTTGTGTCTGAATCCCTATCACAAAGAGCAAGAAAGCTGCTGTTTCTGGCTCGAGACTTCGCGAAGACGAACGAGTACCATTACTGCTGGAGTACTAACGGAAATATCTACCTTAGAAAGACAGAAAATACGCCCCTTATTCATGTGAAAGACGAAGAAGTTCTGGAGGAACTGCTTGGAAGAAAGTGACTGTATATTGCATTTTTAAACAGTTGTTTAATTTACTTTAACAATGATATCGATTTGCATGTACATTGTCGATATAGTTTAGTTAATGTATATTTTTTAACTTTGTATGCATACACAAATTGCGTGATTTATACCAGTATTATCGACACAACGATTTACTTAGTTACATTTAATCACACACACACACACACCCCACCTTACACCATCTCCCCCACACACACACATATACACACCCCATCCCACTGACACACAAACATATCACAACTGCGGAAAATGCCTGGTTTCTGTCAGCCATCGTCTAATCTACCTAATACTCCATTATGAAAAAAATAATAAAACATACATTAAAATTAGGATTTTTGAATGCGAGATCGCTCAACACTGGCAGAGATGAATTAGAAAGTGTAATTGAAACATATAAACCGGACATTCTAGCACTGAATGAAACCTGGATTAAGGAAGGGGAAGAGTTAGTAGCTCCTTCATTTTTAGGATATATTTTTAAATACAGAGCGCGCAAAAAAAGGGAGGCGTTGGGTACTACGCCTCCTCCCTTCCTTTATATTAAAACGACGCAAACCTCGTCTAATATCCTGTATATTAGACGAGGTTTGCGTGCACGAGTTTGTGAACACCCTGAGTCACCACTAGAGCAAATTTGGTTGGAGGTATCGCTGCCTGGCTCACGCATGGCTATTGGTACAGCATACAGACCGGAAGCAGTCAGCGTCACCACAGCTTAAGATTCATTAAATTAATCTTTTAAAGCTTTCGCAACATGTGAATACTTATGTTTCCATTCAGATTTAAACATAGATTTACTGAAACCAGAAACATCTAGGGCTCGGGACCATTTAGATTTCCTTTATCAACGGGATCTAACACAGTTAATTAGCGAACCCACGAGGATAACTGAGGAGACTAAAACTCTAATAGACCTATTGATCACTGACGTACCACAACATTGTAAAAAAGTTTTAGCAATTCATAACAAAGACCTTAGTGATCATTCATTGATTCTCGCTGATTTCAACATTAAAGTACAGAAATATGCGCCAAAAATACTAACAAAGCGGTCTTTTAATAATATTAACGTTCATATATTTAATCAGGATCTTCGTTCAACCAACTGGGATAATTATATTAGATAACGATAATGTGATGTCTATGATAGTAGAATTTAATGAAAAAATCCTTAATATTTTTGATAAACACGCACCTCTTAAAGAAGTAATAATCAAAGAAAGCCCAAAGCCTTGGATAACAAACATGATCAGATTTATGATGTCTCTTAGAGATAAAGCATTAGCAACAGCTTTTGTTAAGAAAACAGACTCAGCTAAATCTTATTATCAAAGCTTGAGGAACTTAGAACCAGGGGCTATTGAAAGAGAGAAAGCAGCCTATTTCACTCATTATGTTAATAAAAACTTACATAAAACAAAAAAGCTGTGGAAATATTTAAAAAAAGTTAATATAGGTGAAAGACCTAATGACACTCAGCTACCGGACCATCTAAATGACCCTGATACGATAAACGACCATTTTTTGAATGTTCCTGGAGATGGAAATATTAATAGTAACACACTTGATTACTTCCTTTCCAACAATCTAACTAGCATTGAATTCCGTTTAAAACCAGTAAATCTTGAATCGGTATTGAAATATATAGAAACCATACAAACAAACGCAACAAGTCATGATCTTATTAATGCCGAAATTATAAAATTAGTGTTACCTGAAACCGCCACAGTTATTACAAATATTATAAACCGCTCTATCACGACCAATACGTATCCTCATCTGTGGAAGCGAGCTTTAGTTAAACCTATTCCTAAGAAAAGCTCAGTAGAAGACATCAAAGACCTAAGACCCATAAGTATTTTGCCAACTCTGTCAAAAGTTCTGGAGAGGATAGTCTTGAATCTAGTAGAACAATTTATTTACCACGAAAATATATTAGGAAAAACCATAGCACAGAAACAGCACTCATAAAGGTAACTGACGACATAATAGGTGCTTCAGATTTAGGATCATGTAGTGTAATGGTACTACTCGATTTCTCCCAAGCATTTGACTGCATAAACCCAGATCTACTTATTGCCAAATTAACTTATTATGGATTCTGTGATGCTACTTGCAGTTGGTTCAAAAGTTATCTCAGTGAAAGGGAACAGATTGTGGAGACTGAAAACCAAAATGGCCGAAAAGAATACTCAAAAGTTGGATGTTTAAAAAGAGGGGTACCGCAGGGTTCAATTCTCAGTCCAATGCTATTTTCAATTTTTACAGCTGACCTATCTAAGCACATCAAGACATGTAGATATCATTTGTATGCTGATGACACACTATATCACTCATTTAGAAGTGGAGACACTGAATAAGCTATGCATTTAATCAACAATGATCTTAAAGTGATCTTTGAATGGGCTAAAAATAATTCTCTGATATTAAATCCATGTAAATTATTTTTTTTATTATTAGGTACTTAAGGCCAAGTTGATAAGGCATTGTCATATAGGCCCAGACTAACAGTTGATGGAGTTGATATCCCTCTGGTTAAGAAAGCTCGTAATTTAGGACTTATTATAGATAGTGAAATGAGATTTGTGAAACATATAAATGAAAAAATAAAATCAGCTTTCTACAAGCTCAAAGTATTATATTACATTAGGAAGTATCTATCAAAAGAGATAAGGTTATTATTATGCGATAGTCTAGTTATATCCTTTTAATTATTGCAGCGCAGTTTACTGCCCTAGGCTATGGATTAAAACAGAAAACTCCATTCAAAAAGTACAAAACGCTTGCATGAGGTTCTGCTTTAATATGAGAACATGTTACACCTTTTTTTGTTGAGCATAGCATACTTAACATGAAGTCTAGAAGAGAGCTCTACCTAGCCTGTACAACACAAAAGATAGTCTGGAATAAAAACCCAGAGTATTTATTTGATAAATTAACTTGGATTAAAGACATACACGCTGCTAACACACGGTTGCTCAACAAGCTTTTACTCCCAAAACACAAAACAGTAGGTTTCAGAGGATGTTTCAAATATAGTGCATCTAAAATATGGAACAATTTACCACCGCCACTTAGCAAGAAAATAAGTAACGCTACATTTAAGGTCAAATATAAAGTTATGTTGCTTCGTAGGCAACAAAACAACTTTGAAAGTTCATTTAAAATTATTAAAAGTAAAAAGAATTAAAATTATGTGTTCTACTGTTAAATATGAATAGGAATAATTAAACTCATTACATTAACATGACAAGGAAACAGAAACATTACACCCACACATACAATCAATATTTACAAACATCTCGACTCAAACACATACACACAAACATTTATACACTCACCCTCATACCCACTCAATACAACACCCCCGCCCCACACACACATACAAATTAGTAACAACGCCATTAAACTATAGGAATATATATATTGAACTTGTAGTTTAACTGGTAAAATGTAAACATAATGGAGACCAAAAAAAAGAAATTATTTTTCGGCCGACTAACACCTGTCGTGCATAGGGGTACACTGAAAATCAGCGCTGAGCCTGTCTGCCAGCATTTTGCTGAGTGCGCTCCTTTTGCCGGAATATAGTCATGGCAATTGCTTAGGTAGAAATAGTTAGTTTTATTATGTATAAGTACCTACTTAATTATGTAACCTGATGCTGTTATGACCATAATTTCAGGCAATAAATACTTTTTCTATTTCTATATCAGTCATGTAGTTCCCATAACACAAGCTCTGCTTACTTTGGGCTAGATGATGTTGTGTGAAAAATGTCCAGCATTATTATTATTATTTGTTATCCTCTCTGTCCAAAGGTTGTCGAAAGGTATCACTTTTAAGCAATAAGACCACCCATTGTACCTTTAATCTCAATGTTATTCTGTATTGTTCATTCCATAAGGTGTACAATAAAGTATTTCCATTAATTTATTCATAAGTACCTAAGTTTATTTATGTAGAATGTTGGTTCATCTATCCTGTATAACAAGCCACCGTTTCTATCGGTTACGTGGGTTATGACAGTCCGCGCTCGGATGGTAAACAACGGTGAGTTAAGCGGATAACGCTCGCTGTCCATACATAGATAAGTCTTAGGTTGTAGATTCACGGCACAGTATCACAATTTAATTGCAGCGTATCGCAAACTAGCCTCTGGTCAAGGCTTCACGTTGTAAATAACTAAAAAAAAACAAACATCCTAAGATGCAAATTCAGTGAGTAGATTTTTGAGGATACCAAGTAGGGGGTAGTCAGAGGCACGTACAAACATTACATTTGGTACATGCCCGCGTTTCGCAAGTTAGCATTCGAGGTGACAGGTTGCAAGCCCATCGCCGCTTATTGGAACACTAACTGTTACGCCTTCGAATTTTTGGTTCTAGGGCATGCCGGTTTCCTCCCGATATTTTCCTTCACCGTTTTGAGCACGTGTTAATGCGCACATACATTTTCCGAGTGGAAAAATCCATTGGTGCACGACCGGGTTCGAACCCACGACTTCCGGATCAGAAGTCGGGGTATCGCCCACTAGGCCAACACGTCTCTAGTTTTGCGTGAAAGAGTAACAAACATCCATCTTCACAAACTTTCGCGTTTATAATAGTAGTAGGATACCACAGTCTTGTAGTCTTGGCGTCCTTGGGACAGTATGTTTTGGCACCGCTGTCCTTGCATACCTGTTTAAAACCTGCCAGACATGTTCAGGGTCTTTTACCTTTTATATTTATGCCGTGCCGTATCAATCTTCCTCCTCCTTCTCCTTCCTTCAATCATATTTAGTTATTCCCTGAATGGGATATTGAAATGCTTCATACAAAATGAAAAACAACGCTTTGATGTTTCTCTATAGGTTAGGATCGTGAACGATAGCAACGATTTGGATCTTTACAGAATGAATAGGATTTTGCTGGTGAGTAAACAATTTACAGATTTTAACTATATTGGTTGGATATATTTCTAAATTTAAAGTGTATTTGCTAATATACTGTTGCTAAAGCTATTTAATTAGCTACGAAAAGTAGAAAAGTAAGCAAAATAGACTAAAACTTGTGGTAATTAGTCGTATTTTACATTTTAAGTTAAATAATTTCAATATCTTTGAGTTCCGGTAAGTATTTGAAGCGTATGCACTTAGTAACAAGTATGTGAACGTACGTTAGCAATTTATATAATACCTTAGACGCTTCTTTAATCCTTTGAAAGCACTCTGAAAACAGAATGGAATAAATACAATCATCTTCTCATACTTTTTTTTTACTTATATTTTTGTAATATATGTATAATGGAATTGTTACTATCCTTTAGCTTAACCAACATTCTTGAAAGCCTGCTATTTATAGTTCACGGAATAAGCTTTATAATTTCGCTGGAGCAGTGTTTTGTTCAATTTCCACATTTTGCAAAAGATAAAATGGTTTAATTATAGCTACACTAATTACACTCCATAACCCGATGCTTTAATTTGCCTACCAGACATATAATCACGTATATGGATAAAATCCTGGTACTTTTTACTTTTTTACTGACTGCGCAGAGCAAATGAGGTTGATTAGCATTTTAGCTAAGATATTATACCATTTTTTTTTAAAATAGTAATTTGTGACATTTATTCATACAACTATGTACAAGTAGGTATATACAAAAAATACAGATGAAACAGCTAGCTATGTAAAGACCGTTGCAAACGATCTATAGATAGCTCAACTGATTTAATTATGTCCATTAATTATTCAATGTGCACGTACGTGGATACCGCTTTGAACTGGCGAAAAAGTATTAACACACCTTATTATCATCAACGCTCAAAATCTAAATCTTCAACTCGTGAGATTTAGTTCGTGAGGGAACGGAACTATCTACTAGTTTCGTCTAGTCCATAGATGGAAATAAGCCTCCCCAAAGATGACGAATGGTCTTTAGCCTCGATCCATCGTATTCCCTAAGTTTTAACAACATAATACAAGAACCGTATACATATATTTCGTAATGTCGTTACCCTAAGCAATCAAATGTTCCCCAAACTCCATTGAGAGTACTCACAAAAATTGTTACTTAACATTTTTATGTTACGGTTTCATGGGAAATTTCACTCGGGTTGAAATATTGATGCGAGAAAAAACTCGTGCCGATTTTCAGTTCCGACACCGTATTTATTAACTTAAGACGAGAACAGAAGCTAAATGAAAATCCTCATATAAGGTAAACATACAGTACAAAGGCCTAAACTAAACTAGCAATCATAATCGCTCGATACGAAACTTCCCACAAACACACCTGTCCAAAGACAGTTCCTGTTAGACCGGGAGATCATAGTCGTGAACCCTATATGTCTAGTACCAGGACGGGTCATACTTGGGGTGAAAAAAATAACGTCAATAGAAAGTATGCGGTACCTAATATTGCAGCTATGATTTTATGAATTCCTTGACCCGTACATGTTTTACCCTTGTAACTCATTAAGATAGTTAGTTCTGAGTAGTCAGTCCTGGATCAAATACGCATTATCTACGATTAAATTGGATGAGATGAGCCTTCGAATTGAATATACCTGAACTCAAACAATCCATCTATCTACAAACATTAAATTTCATTAGCTTACCCAACCGTAGCCAGCTAGACAAACAAGAACAAAAGTGCATACAAGAATTCTGCCAAGCTGCACCCTGGAACGTATGCTACGTTGTTAATATTTTTATCCTTATGTTTGACTCGTCCTTTCAACAACTACTCTATTGGGTTAAGGCCCATGGAAAAATTGTATTGTATGGAAATTACATTAGCTGATGATATGTCACGTCTGCTGTCAAATTTTTGACCCTTTTGTGTTGAAAGCTAAGCGTTAGGTATTTGTCTAGACGCTCTGGTACTCGATTGAGAGGGTTGGTGACTATGAACACCCGATCTATACAGAATGCCGGTGTAAATCGTGAATAAAAGGATTGAGTGAATCACAATGAGCACATCAAAGGCTTTTGTTTAGGTGGCTAGAATAACGGGCGCTTTTTCATACTGGGAGAGCGACATTATGCAAGTGAATCCAGTTGTTGTCCTGCTGAAGTTCCTGCCAATAGCCATGACAATTGTGAACGTGGCGACTGCATTTGTCTACATCAACTCGTGTGTTCCATACTTGCCGGCGGGCTCGCACTCCGTTATGGTGAATTGTACGAGAGCGATGATTATATCAAGCAGCAAATTCGAGATGAAAAGTAAGTCATTTTTCCACCACGGGGGTGGCAAAAGTCCCACATACCCCATGTGGGACTCGTACCCATTAAACCCCCCGGTTAACAGTCTTCCGCCGAAGTGGGGCAAAATGGGATCGGTAGCCCGGGAACCATACGGGCCCCGGCCTTGTGTGGAGCCGTGCAAGCCGGAAAAGTCCCCAATTTTCTACCCCCTCCAACTTACGCTGATCCCTCCCTCCAAGTCTGACGGGCTTAAACGAGGCGCACCGTTCCATAAGCTTCCGTTCATTTCGGATCCTTCTGATCCATAAGCGAACAGAGCCTACGGGCTTTCGAGAAGGTTGACCGACATGGCAATCCTTCATGTCCCACCCTAGGCTAGCTTAGAGAGGATTACATATCATTTTTAGGAAGAACTACGTGTAAGGTAACTTTAAGTTTTCTGTTACAGATGCATTTACAGAATACATTTACACCTTCTATTGGGTGTTCGAAATATTCGTTGGTAAGTTTTTTTTAAATATTAACTACTAAAGAGGCTTACAACCCACCTGTTGGTAAACATCCTGAATGGCAATGCTAATGGTCACGCTTCGCTTCGACCAGTCGCCCTGAAGAATTTTGAAAACGCGAAGGGCCCCATTTCCTTACGGACTCAGAGTCTCAACCCCAAAAGGCTCAAATAAGTAAGCTCTGTGGAGACTTCTATATTTGCGCCTCTCGTAAATTGCTTGGCAAAAGTTTTTTATTATTAGGGGTTTTGTACTCTCACGTGGAATTTATAAGCATTCTGAGTTGGTATTAAATTATAAATATTTTGGTGAAGACGTTTACCGAGACTTACGGGACGTAGTTACCAAAATATTTTAAAGCGTGCCACAATGAGGCATTGACAACAGTTAAAATAAGATTTCAGGAGATATCTAAGAATGTCAGTCAACACAAATATCATTCGTGTAGTTCCCAATACACAAGCTCTGCTTACTTTGGGGCTAGATGATGTTGTGTGAAAATGTCCAGCATTATTTATTATTATTATTTTTATTTATTAAATGATTCGCTTCGCTTTAATATGGCGGCGATACTGTAGGGAACGTAAAAAAAATAGATGAAATTAATACAAGCAAAGTTAATGTCATTTGCTATCGTATCGCTAAAGTAGAGCAATCACAAATCATTAGTTCTCGGACCTCTGCTTATTACCCTGCCATAATTTAACCAACACAACCTGACTTCAACCATTGCTGACTATGCATATACCTCACTTTGAATGCACCAGCCTCAGCCAAGCTTCTCGCGACGCTTGCAATATCGTTGCAATATCGCTCGACGACCTTCATTTCCGTACCCAATTCTTGTATACATTATATCAACATAGGTATTATTTTCAGGTGTGGGCTGCACGCCTGTGATGGTGTCTGGCAAAGTGAACGTTTGGCTGATGTCGGCGTTACAACTCACTGGCTTGCTTTACTTTGCGTTTATGTTTGGATATGTTGCGTCTACGCATTCGGCGGCCGCACACGCGCTGCTAGATCATACTGTACGTGTGTTTAGAACTTACCTACTACATAGTAAGATGCCCTGCGTGTTTGACCGCCTTAAGAGTTTTTTTTTTATACAAAGAGCATTTTCCTGCTGCGGAGTTTCAGCAAATCATTTCCAGCCCAAACAGCCCTAATCCTTGAAATAGCGGAGAAGAACTTTGGGTTGATGACAGCAGTGTCCCAGTATCTCTGACCTCGTGGGAGTTATTGATCTCGCCCGTCTTCGACCTGACTTCGTTTGTGCCGGTGTTCAAAAAAGACCAGTGACACGACAAAGAAGAATAACGCTTATCATGGGCAGTAGGTCTTAGCCTCCAAATATTTTATAACTTTGATGGCGCGGCGGGCGAGTAGACGCAAGAGGTGTGGGTTCGATTCCGCCAACGGGACTCATGCGGGATTCATGCCTAATACCCACGATACAAGGAGTTCTAGTACGGGGTCAGAACTATGTATATGTCTGTGTTTAGTTAATAATTTATGTTTATGATTAACATTAAAAAACATATATGTTTATTAAGCGGGAGATCTTTAAAAAAACACATATATTAAATTGGTAATTGTAGAGGCAGCACCACTAAACTTGCCCTGTAGATGCCAAAAAAAACATTTACGATTAAATAATTTGGATGCTACGGGATAGTGGCCTAAGTGCACTATTAAACTGATACTAGTGAATGTGGGTCTAGAGTTATTTTTCTCTCTGAATAAAAGCTCCATAATCCAGCGAGACTGGACAGAGCTGGACATTAACGGTATCAGATGAGACTATAAGGGTCCCATAGACGGTCAAGCGGTTTGACTCAAAATGTGACTGTGGGCTGTGAACCTGAATGAAATTGATATGAACAATTTTCAGCAATTCATCAAGTCATTAATTCGTAAAGAAAGATCTGTGGCCTAATAGATTCGTCTATCACCACGCATTAAACGCTCGCTACAAGTTCGACGTATTGCATCTTGCAATTTATTTGCTATAATTTGCATGATGTAAAGAGCACTTTTGGAACTATTATTTAATTATGTGGCTTCTGCGCCCAAAATTACATTTTGAAGTGGAACAAACACCCCTAAGATCTCTCCCAGTACTTTGTTCGTCTGAATTTTGAAACAAGCTACTTGACCGTCTGTGGTGGCCCTAATACAGCCTCATTCCATTCCTGCCAGTGCACATTAATGTACTAGGTTCCAAAACTTGCATCATTAAAAATGTTACGACTTTATGCTCAGAACTCTAATTATATTAGTTTTAACGAGTTCGCATGTTCCATAGGAAAAAACAAAGGACCTGGCAAACTTTCTGTACCAAGAGAATGTGGAGCCGATCCTGACTGCTAAAACTCTGAAGTATTTTGAGTATGTGTGGAAGAGGACTAATGGGAGCAACCCTCAAGTTGGTTTTATATTTTTTAATAATTTTAGAATAAAAATATCAACCTCCGCGGGACTCGATTTTTGCGATATTTTAACACGTAAAAACCTAGGGTATTTTTTAAAATTTATTCTAAAAGCATTCTGCATTTATGTTGTAACGGTGCGTTTCGAATATTTCAGCGCACTATTCAATCCTGCATTTTAATAATTACAGAAACGTATAAACGTACTTACGTTTTTTGCGATTCTTGACGTCGTAGTTTTAAATAATAGTAATCATAAATTAATGTAAGATTTTGTAGAATATCATATAATTGCTTCTAAGAAAAACGTTTCTTCGCCGCCTTGTTGTAAAGAAAAGTCATGGATCTCGGTTACCGTATGTTATAAACTGTTAAATAACTGTCAATAATATTCAAAATTTGACACATAATTTTCCTCTTTATAAAATAAAAAATGCTGAACATTTTCACACAGCATCATCTAGCCCCAAAGTAAGCTTGGTTTATGGGAACTATATAGGTAACTGATATACATTTTTTTATTTACATATTTTTTTGTTACGTTGTAAATACGTTTTATACCTATATATTATACATAGAAAACAACCATACCCAAGACAAATATATGCATTTAATACAAACAATTGCCCCTTAACTGTTCAGAAAAAAAATTACCTAGTAAAAAATTAAATGTCCTCACGGTTTTCAAGTTACTATTCGTTGTTTTTACCCTTGAACATTCTTTTTGTTACCAAGATCATAAAGCAAGGATTTTTGTCAATCTCTTTTTGTTATAGCATTCTTGGATAACTGAGCTATCAAATGCTAACTGCCATTTTTGTGCCACAGGTATAGTATTTTTTAGAATAACATTTACCTAAAACAAAAAGTGTTTTGCTAATTATTACCAAAAGTATAACCTCCTGTAGTGTAAAAATCTGTAGGGTCACCCGAGTGGCCAACTAGTAAATAACTTGCCTACTTCAGTAAAATTCCAAAATGGCGGCAACTTTGTATTTCAGCGAAAAAGGCACTTGGTATTTCCAGCGTTCAATTTAAAGAACATAACTGTTAAAATGGGTAAGGGTAATTTTTCAAATTACAAGTAAGATTAAAATTAACTTAATGAATTGGAATTTCGCTTACAAAATGAATATTTTACATAACGAGAGAATTTACTCAAACAAGTACAATGAATCAAATTATATTACTAAAAATACAATAGATTATTTGAAACACGAGTCTAATTTATGTAAGAAGATAATTATTTTTAGAATTAAGCATATCTACCTAGTTTCTAAGTTCAATAAATTATCTCTTAGCTATATTTCTAAGTAGGTGGGTATAATAATGACGTGTCAGGAAGATCGGTGAAGATAAATGATGAGCGTCATTTTCGATCACCTCGTGTGGTCGCAGGTGTGAGCTGAATAGGTAGGAAGGTAACTACCTATTGCGAGAATTGGCAATATATCTCACGCATTCCATCATCGTATAAATTGAACACGACACAGAATATTACGTTCATTAAGTACCTACCTAACTTCTTAAATCCATGGTATAACAAATAATAAATCCATCTTGGTCACATTGAGCAAGTGACCAAAGAAATATAATATAATAATAACTTTTTATTTCAGACAATTCGTCCATAGTTTTTTTTAGTATATAGTACATTTAAGAACTTAAACTAATGTGTGTCACTAATACACATATAACACAATTAATAAAACATATCTACACTAAACATTTATTTTATTCTATGAATAATATGTAGGTATTTACAAATATATATCTCTTAGCTATATTTCTAAGTAGGTGGGTATAATAATGACGTGTCAGGAAGATCGGTGAAGATAAATGATGAGCGTCATTTTCGATCACCTCGTGTGGTCGCAGGTGTGAGCTGAATAGGTAGGAAGGTAACTACCTATTGCGAGAATTGGCAATATATCTCACGCATTCCATCATCGTATAAATTGAACACGACACAGAATATTACGTTCATTAAGTACCTACCTAACTTCTTAAATCCATGGTATAACAAATAATAAATCCATCTTGGTCACATTGAGCAAGTGACCAAAGAAATATAATATAATAATAACTTTTTATTTCAGACAATTCGTCCATAGTTTTTTTTAGTATATAGTACATTTAAGAACTTAAACTAATGTGTGTCACTAATACACATATAACACAATTAATAAAACATATCTACACTAAACATTTATTTTATTCTATGAATAATATGTAGGTATTTACAAATATATATATATATATATATAAATAAGTAGTATATCAGTCATAATACAAGCTCCGTTTAGTTCGGGACTATATGATGATGTGCGAAAAAAAATGCCCAGCATTATTATTATTATTTGATGTGCATGTAGGTGCATCCAACAACACCTTACTGGATAATCCCACCTTTCTGATAACGTGTATGATATGAAGAACGTGTTTTCTTTCACTTTTTAAGATAGCAACGATCTGTGAGATACTATTCCCGGCTTTATCATACCTTTTCGCAGCAAATATGCCGTCGCCTAAACTCAGCGCTGATGGAAGATACCCTGGTCTTCATGTACGAGCGGACTCTACGAGAGGTGCCGCTGTTTGGGAAAGTGGAGAGGTCTTTCATCCGAGTCATCACGCAGCACCTCAAAGAGATGTACTTCTTGAAAGGGGACACTGTAATACAGTGTAGGGATGTGCAGTCTAGTATTTACATTATCTACAGAGGAAAGGTTTGTTCATTTACATACATCTATTTAAGAAACAATTATTTAAAATTACAAAAATTGTTATTGTTAGGGCTCAAAAACCGGGCACAAAAACTTACTTGTATTATTTTGTAGGAAATTATTTTCGATAATAACCGAGGTCTTTTTATCCTTGAAGGAAAAACGGTTAACAAAACAATCGTTAAATCATAAAATACTTTTTTGTCACATGTTGGCTACTCAACAAGACAAAAGGGCTTCGATTTAAAAAAAAACCATCTTCGGATATTTTTGCCCTAGATAGGGGTAAATAATTATAATAATAATAATGTTCTATCGTCTATTTGAGCAATGACGTTATGTCTTCAGGTTGACGTGCTTACATCATACAATGAAATGATCACCTGTATGGGACCTGGAGGCATGTTTGGGAATTTCACGGGAGTGAGTTACTTCTTTGCTATTCTGCTTAAACAATATACATTGTATATATATATTAGATACTCACCAGATTCGATAGTCTTCGTACTAACTTAATGCAAGGCAAACTCATTCTGTAAGAAAGCAGAGTAGCGAAATAACTGCAGTCTTTCTCGACGGGAATAGTATCATTTAAAATTCTGTGCCAAAAATCGTAATCACTAACGCTTGTTATGAAAAACAATGTGTATTTTGCCATCATAACATCAGTAGGCGAGATTGAAAAACAGCGTGGCTGAGTATTCGACCTTTTTACTTACATACAGACATACCTTCTCACTATACCTACTATATTTTTATATTGACTAGGTATGTTTGTTTAAGTGTAAGTAAATTTATTTATAAATCCGACCTCGTATGTTCCACGCGTTTAATACTGATGGCAGATATTCATTTTCTATTCAGCCAGCTATATCCATATTTTATAATTTGCAGCAACCGATAGCTTGCTCCGAAGTAACAGTGTACGCCAGCCGGAGTCTAGATTTGTTAATGATCCCGAGTCAGACGTTCTTCAGTTTAGTCAAGTATTATCCGAAGATACAAGAACCTTTGAACAAAGCGTTCCAAACGTCTAGAAACTATATTTTGCCGATAACTATGGATATTGGTGCAGATACATCGTCAGGTAAAATTGTTTTGAAATTCCTACTCATTCATTTATCTACTAGTACTATTTGAGTTATGTATTCTTAGAACAACGTAACGGAATCGCATTTAAAACAAAAAAAAACACGCCTAAAATCCTGATGCTCGATATTCTTAGATCATTACTCAATACGTTAATCCGAAAGGTGACCAAATAGAGGTAGTCAGAGGCATGTCCAAACATAAAATTTGCTTGTTTTTCATAGTAGTAAGTATTCTGCATGACAGATGGACAAATAATTTTACTGATTGTATGTCTTGCGAACAGGCACTGAATATATATGAACAGCGTAAAAAACCGGTTACACCTCTGGGGTTTCCGAGGCCTACTCATTTAAAGTTCAATCTTGAGACCCCAGAGGGGTAACGCAACCGAACTAAGCATCACCGTACCTTATGGTAGAAAGATGGATCAGATCGCTGAGAAAATTATTATCATCTTATGTACTTCTTATCTATATACAAATATTTGCATTCAACATTGTTACAGAAGATTCTGAAGTAGATCATATATCATTGGATTCGCCTCTTGATTCCAAAAGCGATACCAGTCGTTCTGATGTAGCAGGTATGGATTATACTTTTTTCATTATCAACTGATAGACGCACTGTTGCTCTCCCATATAGTATAGAAGTTGTCTACTTTAAGTTCGCACTAACTCTCCATGCCTTACGAGACGAAGGCACTACCATAAATCGAACCAAAATTTAATTTAATTAATTATTTTGCCAGCTTTTACTTTTTTTAAGAAATTTCATAACGTAGTACTATGTTCGCTGTTGTTGGCCAAACTCGGCCAATAACAGCGTCCGGCCTTAACTCTACGGGCACCAAATATCTATTGATTAAGGTGTCCGACACAAATTAACCGTTACTTGTCTTGACTCGAGCCTCCGTGATCAAGTTATCACGTTTCCACAGTTCAATCACCGCTCCGCAGTCTGCAGTCACAATCAAACCTGAGCCAAGCGAAGTCGGCGACGAGTACGTTAACGTTTCAAAGCTACATGGAGGTTTCTAATTTACTTCGGCCCGGCTCGCTGATGTTTCAGGTAAATTGGCGTAACTAGGAAGTGGTAAGGTTGACTTTGCCCCTATCTGAAACAGGATAACAGAGATGTAGAATGAACTATCTGCAGTCAGAAATAGCTTTTGGTACAAATTTTTCACGTTCCGAAGATATTTATTCTGGGTCTGAACATTGTGGTATGCATAGTACCCGTAGTTACTTGGACTGTACTTGACTGTTGGGTGTTTATATATATTCTGTATGCAATGACTATGTAGAGTCCGAAGCGAGTCTTCGATGACCCTACAATACAGGCTCGATAAAGAACTATAATGGGAAATAGAACTCTAGAGGTACAATCTTAGAAAACCAAGATAAGAATTATTAATTAATTTATTTATAAGAATTAATTTATAAGAAAGATTACATTTATGCACCTAGTGTAATGCACAGCTACAAAGAGGAAATATATATTATGTATAATGTTTTTTTCTCTTATTTATTCCCGCGCCGGGAAAGATCGTCTAATATTATCAATGTTTTCATCTCTTTATGTATACCTACTTAATCTATGTGAAAAGCAAAGAAAAAACTGAAAGTCATTTTGTCCCAGTCTAGACAAAATGTCTATAAAACACACTCTTGCGTAAACTGATATCTTTGACGTGTTTTAATTAATGACAACGCAGATTAATAATTGTCGCTATAGGGTGGGACGTAATTGTCCGCACTCTGTAGATTAATGGAGTTTTCGGATGGTAGATATAATTATTGGTACGGGATGTTGATTAAATGATAATGAAGGTAGGTATGAATATATAACTAGCTTCTGTCTACTATTTCGCCCGCATGGGACCCGAATAAAAAGTAGCCTGGTGTGGTATTCCAGGTCACGAACAACCTATTCCAAATTTCATCCAAATCGGTTTGCCGTATCGAAGATTATTAAAAGGCTAAAACAGTGGTTCACATTATAATAAGGCCTAGATATTAAGAAAAAAAAAACATGGGTGACGAAATTTCATATTGGACTTTTTATCTATTTCCCGTTATTTGAAGTCGGATTTTTGACATTTAATGTCATATAAATTATTTAGATAGTTATAGTTATTTATTACTAGCTTTTGCCCACGGCTTCGCCCGCGTGGTACCCGGATAAAAAGTAGCTTATGTGTTATTCTGATGCAAAAGCTACATTACTGTAAAGTTTCATAAAAATCCGTTCAGTAGTTTTTGCGTGAAAAAGTAACAAACAGCCATCCTCACAAACTTTTGCGTTTATAATATTAGTAGGATATAGGTTCTTACATATTTATGTAACTCGATGTTGTAATTATCATGAGTTCAAGCAATCAATATTGTTTAAATTGTATTATATTCTTAACATACCCTGGATTCTACTGCAAGTGCTGATTTTAAAAGCTTAATGTTTTATTCTGTGGCTCAATTTAGTTATCAACATTCCACTCTGAGGTTAACCAATACTGGCCTACCTGTGCTTAGTTTAATCTAGCTAGAACTAGGTCGTACCCGAATTCCTTTGTCTCTACACTAGCGCACAGATATTATAATACTAGACTAGAGTGAGGCAGATATGCCACGTATTGCAGGCTGATAATCGGCTTTAAATTTAATTATCACTAAATTGGGTTTAATAGAATCTGCTTATGATAGATTTGCCTTCATTATTATCTGAATGAATAATACTACTATTTAGGTAAGTGGAAGTTTAACTAAAATTAAATATTTCTAAAGTTAACCACCTATTTCTGCCGCCAAGCATTAATTCTCGCATTTCTGTGTTCCGGTTTGAAAGATATGGGTACCGGTGAAATTACATGTACATAAAACTTTTCACCCGTTATGTCTCAGGGTTGGCAACGTGCAAGTGATACCTCCGGTGTTGCCAGCGTCCATAGGCTACGGTACCCGATTACCAACAGGAGAGCACGTTAGCTTGTTTGCCATGATAGTTGTATAAAATAAAAACGGTTTACTTTCTTAAAATAATTTGTTACGTACTAACTCAGAACTTATTTTATGTTAGGTACTTTAGTTAAGTAGATAGTCCGCTCGATATTCTATGTTTTGCTTTGGTATGCGTACATTACGTTTGTGTCGCAATCAAGTTCAGATCTGAACAATCTTTGTTAACTTATAATTTTTTGTGGTTGTGTTTTTGTGCGTTTAAAAAAAATACCTAGCATATCACAAATGCTACTTTCTATTCGGATACAACACGTGCGAGACCGAAGCTAGTCATAATGTGGACAAATGTTTCTATTTTCAGTCGTTCGGCTACATCACGTGTGTCATGGCTACGGCCAATTACGTGCTATCCCTGTACGAGCTCGTCACGTTGAACGATTGCCACTTAGTGTTCTGGCTGGAAGCTTTTTGTGATATCTTCTTCTATGTCAAGACTTATCTGACTATGCATAAGGTAAAGCTGGATTCTTAAACCCTGGTTCCAATTTTGATGATCTCAACAGCGCGGCGGGCCAGTAGCCGTTTGCCACGGGTCTGATTCCTGATGTGGAGCAAATGTTTGTATGTTCTGCAGATATTTGTTTTAGGTCTCGGTTTTGTGGTACCACGGAACTCGTAGTTTCTGATACTCACAGCACAGGGAATTCTAGTGTGGGGTGAGGAATACGTATGTATATCATCATCTCCTTGTCCTTATCCCACATTAAGTGGGGTCGGCACATTATGTTTTCTTCTTCCACTCTCCTCTATCAGCCGTCATCCCAGTACTCACTCCTTTCTTAACCAAGTCATCCTTCACACAATCCATCCATCTTTTTTTGGTCTACCTCTGCATTTATTTCCATCCACATTCATATTTAAGACTATTCTCGTAATGTCATTCTCCCCACCTCATGACGTGCCCATACCATGCTAACCTATTACTTCTTAACTTTTCTGACAAAACTACGTATCTGTTGAGGCAAAATTTAACGAGGCCGCAACAGATGATGTAATGTGCAGATGAATGATTGTCATATAGTTTTTATAATCGTTTTCAAAAACTGCTTATTTGAAAACGTAAGGGATGTCATTTACAGATACGGTCAACGTTTAATTATTAATGTGACTGCACCAACATTTCGTAAAACAAATGACTGTCAAAAATATAACTTAAAAACAAACACACTCACGACTATAATCCCCATGGTGGACATTCTCTTGTATTTGGGACATACCCACATTTTTCATAGCCTGATCGTCATATTAATCTATTCAGGGACGAATAAATATTTATCAATTATATCAATGATATAAATACAGTCTATACAAAAAATAAAAAACTAATTATTGTCTTCAGGGTTACATAAACAAGCACGGTGAGTTTATAACGGACGGGTCCAAGTGTCGGAGGCGATATTTCAGGCATAAATTGCAGATCTGGAGCGATCTGCTGGTGAATTTACCTGTGGAGCTCTTCGCTCTTTGCTTTAGGTAAGGCTTGAGAGAGTCAACATTAACTCTGCAACTCTGGCTCATAAGTTCATAACATCTGGGTATATGTACTGCAATGATTTTTTCCCACCGATTTGCTGGTGGTCATCTGGAACTGTTGAACTGAATGAACAATGGTATAGAAATGAAAGAAAAAAAAACATTTATTAAGCACGACATAAAAATCACAAATTTTGTAAGTTAGGATGGTGAGATAAGTTATGAAAATAATAATAATAGGTAGCAATATCGAAATAAGTTAGAATATCCTACTTATAAGTATAACTGAAACAGAAATGCCCCACGCACCTTACTAATCCAACCTAGACAGTTCAATGTCGCACTAAAAATGTGTTTTTTTCAACCGATTTGGTGGTGATTATTCTATGAAACTGTTCTCTATTTGATTTAGGTAGGGCTTTATGAATATAGACACGGCTGAATTCCGTTCCGTACCCCTGACTTAGATAACCTGGGATAAACGCGAGTGGATATCTTAACTGTGTTTGGGCATATTTTTGTCAAATCAAACATTTTTTATAGAAGCTCTTTACTTTTACAGGCGCCCTCTAAGAGTGATGCACTATTTGCGCGCTAACAAGCTATTCAGAGTTAAATACCTGTTTGAGTTCTATCACATGACATCGGCTGAACTTACAAACAATTTAACTTTTCTACAGGTTTGTATGCACATTTCTCATCATGTTTTGTCGTTAAAAGCCTTCTCCATTTTGGTATTCACAATTTTGTTTCTCCGAAAGGAAGTTTCTTAGAGATGGTTAGCTTTGTTATACATCACTAGGGAGCGCTAGGGATAAATAATGGAATAGGTACACGAAACAAGAGATTTAAAATTTTGTAATAAATAACTTGTTTCTTTTTTTTTTTAGGTTTTTGTAGTCCCTTATATAACAAGTGACCATGTGAGCCATGTCCGTCCGTCCGTCTGTCTATCTGTCTTTCCGCGGCTTAGCTCAGAAACTCTTAGTACCTAAAAACGGGATATTCACCATGATTTATAAAAGTTTCCCAATATTCATGTTGTAATTTGGCATGGATATACTTATTAATCACGCCGATGAAGCAGTAAAATAAAAATAAAAGTTTGAGGTACCTTCCTTACACGTAAAGAGGGGATGATATTTTCCTCGTCCATTCCATGGTGTGGGGTGTTGTTGGATAGGTCTTTGATATTGCGGGTGTGTGAAAATCATTTTTCGATTTAGGAATCCGTTTGCGTAATATTAAGCTTTTTGCAAATTTTTCTCTCCCCCGAACCCCCTTTTCCCCAAGCCACCATTTATCCGAACGAAACGAAACGGTCTTTTGGATAGCGATGCGGGTTTTGCAATCGATTTGTATTTCTTTTATGGGTATGGTGGGGACCCACCTAGTGACTTGTGGGTCCCCACAAGTCACTAGGAGGTGTTGCAATCGGTGATGTCAAAACACGATGAGGAGTTTTAACATTTTTAAACATATTATTTATTAGAACACTGAAATTAGTAAAATTGTAATAGAAAACGCGATGTGGAATTATAGCTGTATTGAACAAAGTCAAAGTCAAAATTCATTTATTCATTAAAATCATAAGGATCATATTGAAACGTCGGTTTTATCTACTGCCTGTTCTTCCGCGACCAAGCCAGGAAAGAAAGGCAAGAAAACAAGGCTGGTTATTCTTTGAAATGATCCTTTTACAAAAGAACATTCTGCCGACTGTTTTAATTGCAGGTCGTGATGACGATAATCGTGGTGATCCTCCTGATTCACACCTTTACCTGTGTGTGGCTCCTGACCCTCATAGCGACGTCTCCTATCAGCATCATTAGAACACTCAAGATGCATCTTATTGATGAGTTAGTATCTTCTGTTCTGATGTAAATAGTTTGTTATCAAATTAATATCAATTCAGCCTAACAAAATGTCCTGTTAGATTTATAATATTTTTTTAGGTTTTTGTAATATACAAGGAACCCTTATAGTTTCGCCATGTCCGTCCGTCTGTCTGTCCGCGGCTTAGCTCAGAAACTCTTAGTACTAAGAAACTGTATAACTTGCATTCGAAATTGCAATAATTTCTCCTATCAGCATCATTAGAACACTCAAGATGAGTTAGTATCTTCTGTTCTGATGTAAATAGTTTGTTATCAACCAATTCATCGTCAACATCAATTCAGATTAACAAAGTGCCCTGTTAGACATAGAATAAAATAAAATGTCTTTATTTAATTGTAATAGGTGCAAACAGGTTGCTGGAAAAGATAATAAATATTCTATATTCCGCTATAATCTGCTAACATAATTAGCACGTACCTACGCAAATTATTCTTAGACCTTATTTTACATAATTTTCTGGTACTTAAATAAAAGTTTTCTTTCCTATTCTATTCTACTGAAATGAAATTAAATGTCATGGTTAATTACTATTATTATAAATGCGAAAGTTTGTAATTATGGATGTTTGTTACTCTTTCACGCAAAAAGTACTGAACGGATTTTGATGAAACTTTACAGTAATATAGCTTATACATCAGATTAGTGATACATAGGCTACTTTTTATCCGGGTACCACGCGGGCGAAGCCGAGGGCAAAGCCTAGTTCTCCATAACGCCCATCAGATCTTATTAAATTAAAAAAAAACATGCTCAAGACTGTATTCCCCACGACGGACATCTTCAGATACTTAGTAGCGTAGATATTTAAGGATACCAAAGGGGAGTCAGAGGCACGTCCCGCGCCCGTGTTTTTGCATTCCACATGACAGGTTGCAAGCCTGTGGCCGCTCATTGATACACTTACTGATGACACATGCCTTCGAATTTTTGGTTCTAGGGTATGCCGGTTTCCTCACGATGTTTTCCTTCATCGTTTTGAGCACGTGTTAACGAGCATGGCTACGTTTATACTCATACTCATTTATTCAACGTAGTAAATTCATAGTAAACTTTGTTTTGTCAAATTAGTTAAATAAAGTTACATAATAACCCTGGTCAGTTATTCAGAGCCAAGCACAGTGATTTTAGTTCCAGATCGAAAGTCGGGTTACTGCCTACTAGGCCACTACTTAATAAATAAGTAACACGGCTCGCTACTTAATAAATATCTGTAAAAAAAATCGACGCATTTCCCAGCAGCTAAAATACTTGCAAATTAATCACTCGACGATTTATTGTGTCGGAAATGGCGAGCGGCAGTACACTGCGACGCCACTCGATTCGTTATATCGGAAATATCTGCGCACTGCAAATCGCATTCGTGGAATTGGCTGGCTCTTACGCGTTTATTTTATGCATTTTATATTCAATCGACTTAAAAAAAGGAGGAGGTTCTCAATTCGTCTGTATTTTTTTGTGTATGTTACTCGTTATCTTCGCCAGCTGTGAACAAGTTTTCATTTTTCGTTTTTGATGGTCCATTTTATGAAAAAATATCACCCTTAAAAATATGGGATGAAATTTAGTATTAGACTTTTTGTAAAATTCCCGATACTCGATTTCGGTTTTGTATTTTTGCAGTAAAATATAGTTCTTATTTTAATCGTGTCAAAATATATATTTTTCGCAACTTTTCAGTAACATGAATCAGTTAGGTTAGAGGGAGCTTTGAAACCACCGGGTAACAGATAGATACACAATCTTCAGAATTTGTTTGTGTTTCAGAGAGATCACTCGGTATTGAATTTGAAAGATAGTAGATGTAATTACAATATGTAAGTACTAGCGTCTGCCCACGGCTTTACCCGCATGGTACAAAGAATTAGGATTCAATTTGGAACAATTATTTGTTCCAAATTGAATCGATTTAGCCGTTACGTAGATTATAAGCAACAAACATCCAAACATCAAACTTTGATATTAAAATAATAATAAAACCAAATAATAGTAGGGGAAAATACGCAAATGCAAATTTATTTATTTATTAGATGAAAACAGTTGAGCAATCTACTTATGGCGTTGACCTAAATATGATATAACCTAATTTGGATCGAATATCGTGATAGGTAGGTACATATTTTTAAAAATGGTATGTATCTCTAGGTATAGACATGAAAAATAATTTAGTTGAACATAGCACATTAACCTATTTTATCATCAATCCTATCATCAGAATCGTCATGTTTGGTCTGCGTTGTTTTCTATCATCCGTCCATCTCACAACATTGTTATTTTCGTCATCGAATCGGTTAAAAAGATAAATAACAACCAAACTAAAAACTACTTGTTGTGTTTCAACTTTTACCTAGTTCGGAAACTTTTCAAGTCGTCGCTAACGACTTGCAACTGAAACCAGAGTTTATTTTAAGATAAAATAAACTCTGGTTTCAGATGAAAAATAAAAATTAAAATGTGCATTTGTAACTTTTTGTTATGCAAAAGTTACAAATGCACAAACAACGTAAGTCGCAAAAATACGGTCGAGCGAATGCGTTTATTACGAACGCTACTTTTCATTGGCTAATGATGGCTTGATGTCATCACGGTAAGGTTCCTACTCCATAGTGCAAGACGTGGAACGTAGAGAGATGAAACTGGTAATCCTAACGTTACACGTGTAGGCAAGCGAAGCAAAATTCGTGGTACAAGTTTAGCTCTTTTTTTTTTCATATAGGAAAGTTCATTTCAGCAACAATATTTCGTTTTCATAAATTTCATTTGAAACCGGCTTCACGCGATATTGGCTAGACGTTTGGGACCAAAAGATACAGGGAACCAATAAAAAATAGTTTTAATCTGCTATTGTAATACTTAATTTTAGTATTTGTACTATAAACGTTATTTATAAAACTTAGAACGACCTATCGCTATCACAATTATTTGGCTTGTACTCAGCGTAAATGTTACAGAGTTTCACCTCAACGTAAGTGGGACTACACAACCTCATTCTACGTCGTGGTCTCCGAACTGACCATCACAGGAGGCGATGAGTTTGTCATTGAAGATGTTTTGCCCATGGTCATTCTGGCCATTATTCTGATCTGTGGCAAAATGCTGGCCGCTTTAGTAGTGGCGACTGCAATACAAATGGCTTATTCTTCGAAACATGCGCTCACTTGTTACGAGAAAAATACTGGAGAGCTTATTGATTTTCTGAAGAATCAAGGACTATCAAGTTTGTTCCTATTTCTGAATGATTACTAATTAAATTAAATTAAAATTTATAGTATATTATAGTAAAATTTAAATAACTCCCGGTCGGGAACGGCCGAACGTGTAAACGGACGGCAATAGTTTCTATATCCATAAACACTTTTTTGCAATAAATAAATAATGCTGGATATTTTTCACACAGCATCATCTAGCCCCAAAGTAAGCAGAACTTGTGTTATGGGAACGAGATGACTGATATACTATTTATATAATTTTTTTTTGTAAATACACGCATTACATACATAGAAAACACCCATACCAGAGACAAATATTCGCAGATACAAACATTTGTCCCGCGGCGGGAATCGAACCCGCAACCTTCTGCATCTCAGGCGGGCTTTCGCCCACTGCGCCACAGAGGTCGTCAGTCTTAACAAAAATATTGTTTATTTTCCAACCTCATTGGTCTTAACATGCTTATTTGATTTTAAGATTATCAAATGAAGAAACTGTGGGCTTACGTTCAGCAACTTTGGGTGACAGAACGAGGTCGGCAGGTATGTGATAGCATCAGTTTAAGATTTAAGATTTTCGGTGTACCCTAGCTTAATTCAACCAACACGCAAGTTTGCAATGAAAATCATGTGAATTGGTAACGAATTTACAGCATTTCACATATACAGTTTGGACACATATACAAATTATAGCAAGCTTGGTTCTTCCTGGTCATTTAGGTATGGTGTCCGGTAATGGCATATATAACTTTTGAGGCCAATCTAAAATATTGGTCCAAGCAGTCGATTTCCTATGACAGATTGCTCACCAGAGTTGTCTAGTGACATTACTAGTAGTATTTAACTTACCTTTGCGCGTAATCCGAGTAAAACACAACCAATACTATTTTGCGTATTGAATTCGTACGTAACACTCGCCATAGCATAATTCTATTATAATAAAAATAATTATAAACACCCAACAGACACATACATAGTCCTGA
This sequence comes from Perizoma affinitatum, assembly GCA_961405105.1. Taxonomy (NCBI): domain Eukaryota; kingdom Metazoa; phylum Arthropoda; class Insecta; order Lepidoptera; family Geometridae; genus Perizoma; species Perizoma affinitatum. Next base: position 8,784,300 of record OY560199.1, read on the forward strand.
CCCCCACATTAAGATTCCCTGTATCGTGGGTATCAGGAACTACGAGTACCGTGGTACCACCACATCCAGTTTCGGAACAAGTATGCAAACATTTGTTCCGCCAGAGGTAATCGAACCAGCACCTCTTGCGTTACAGCTGGCTTCTGCTCGCCATCGAGTTCGTCCAGAAGAATCAATATATTTTCGTAAGAATTAGAATTTGATAGAACTAAATTTTATATTTCATTCAATCAAATTTTTGCAGTTACCAGCATTACTAGAGCAAACGCCGTATGTAAAGAGATGTGATCTTATGTCAGCGATGTTCGGCCGCCATATTAGAAACTGTTACTTATTCGCTGACACCGGCGAACCGTTCCTACGACAAGTTACTAGCGTCTTGGAATATACCATCTATTTTCCAGGTACTTTTATACCTTTTTACACATACAGAAATACAACTTTCTGTTTGCATTTGTTTGTATGTGGCGATCCGGTTTTGTCGCCACTAGGGGGCGTTGCAATAGATGTTGTTACGTTAAATGGCGTGATTGATTGCAATGCAGTTTTTTTTAAATTGGTTTGTACGGTTCTTACATAGGTTTTAACGACACACGTCGCAAGGGGGCGATGCAAAAGACAAGTAGGCGGTTTAAAATGGGTACATAATAATTACTTCTTTTGAACAATCTCACCTCGGTTAAGTTGATTTAAGTTGCTGCAGATGATAAACATAAAGGCTTAGCATGCATTAAAAATAACAGCCAAAATAAAAAAAAATGCTAGTTTGTCAAAAGTATCAAAAGGTATTATTTTGTAATTCTGCGGCTGTGGTAGCGAGATTCAAGTGAGTTAGTTGTTTAGATTTTTTTATGATTTCATATTTTTGGAGGAATATATTAAAATATAAAATTACTTTTAAAATATATTTCTGAATACATAAATTATCATATTGTACTAATATTATAAAAATGACAAAGTTTGAATATTTAGATGTTGTTTGCTAATACCTTCGGAACGGCTTGACCGATTTGAATGACATTTAAAACAGGTGACCTCTATGTTATTCTTAAAACACATAGGCTACTCTTTATTTGGGTACGACGCGGGCGGAGCCGTGGTCATAGTTGTTCATAAATATTTTATTGTGTGTATTAAATATGTAATGGGTACGGTAATATTAACCGGTACTTAATATTTTTCGTAAAATGTTGCTGACCTAAATTAAATTAATTTAAACGCCCGTTGCAAACGTCAGCAATTTCGAAATTTTAAATATTTTCCCCCATTGTTTTCATTGTATATTTCATATTTTATGGTTATTTCAAGGCAACTACATAATAGTGGCAGGGGACAGTGAAGCACGCATGTACTGGATAGCTGCAGGCACCGTCTCGGTGTTGTCGGTGCGAGCTGATCTCACAGAGACAACACATGAACTACTTGGACCTAATGACGTGTTTGGGATTCTGCAGGGTCTGAATAGAGGGATCACGCATTGCTTCTCTTATAGAGCTGAGACTAAGGTAAGATAACCGCGATAGTCACTTTATCAAAGAACAAAGCCAAAGCCGCGATCTTATTTTTTTTGATCAGTTTAAAGCCAGTCACGTGATCACACCATGTTGTTTTTCTACCGTATGATATTATGTTAGAAAATAACGGAAATGAAATTAAAGTAAAAAAATACATTTGAATTTTAATACAACGATATCGTTATTGTCTGTAACGACTGTATTGTATAAAATAATAAATCAAATGTGTAGTTTAATAAAAAAAAATCAAAAACTAGCTTTTATCACGCACTAAATATTATAAAAAAGAATTCCACTAAAAATAATCCACCTCCTGGCTCCTGAAATCCATCGTCAGATCAGCTGCGAAAATGAAACTTTGTATCTTGGGGGGTAAGATACCCCCCAAGATACAACAAAGTTTCATTTCGATACGCCAATTAGAAGTAGGTAAAATTTACTTCCAAGATTTGATTACAATATTTAATTTTGTTCCTTTGTCATTTAGTTAGTAACATTTGAAGCTTATAATAAAATAATTGGGCCTTGATTATTTTTTTATGATTTATGTCATTTGTAGGCCACATTCAGATCACGAGGGCGCCGACAATAAACAAAAACAGACCGCTTTAAGCTTTAAAACGAAAAACTGAATTTTGTGTGTCACAAATAAGTTTCGTCGCGCTAGCTATTCGTCACGATATGTAGTTTGTACAAACGTCACTAGCGAGCCCTGTTAGACCCGATAGAATAACAAGCTGCCGTACCGATGACGGCGAGTTACGTTTGGTCGAACAAAACCAGCGCTTTTTATAACTTTGAAAACCAATTTAATCATTGAAAATCTGCAATTGAGTCTACAAACAGAGCAAGGTGCTGACATTTCTCTGGCTCTTTCTCACATCATAACTTTATGATCATCTGCAACCCTTTTTCAGGCATGTGTCTCTAAAATGTGTTCCTAATCAAATGCAAATTGTGCAACCCGTTTCAAAGATTCGCCGCTTCTAAAGTATATTCAAAAGTTGTTAGTAAAAGGAACCTGGTTTTAGCTATTAAAAAAACTCCTACAGGATGTTTATTAATTAAACTTCATTCCAATTATTTCAGGTAAGCATTTTGACGCTCAGTCTGGATTCCTGGATAAACATTTTGCCCTTTTTTCCTGAAGCCAAAACGATGATAACTAGTAGATCCGAAGTTTTATTTGCGCAATTATAAGACTATGAAATCATGTTTTAGTGTTTTATTTCAAATTAAACATTAAGAATTGAGACGCAAAAGGTTGCGGGTTCGATTCCCGCCGCGGGACGAATTTTTGCATATGCAAATATTTGTCTCGGGATCTGGGTTTTTCATGTATAATATCTATGTATTTACAAAAAAAAACGTATATAAGTAGTATATCAGTCATGTAGTTCCCATAACACAAGCTCTGCTTACTTTGGGACTAGATGATGCTGTGTGAAAAATGTCCAGCATTATTTATTTATTAAAAAACCAAAACTAGCATAAAATGATGGAGTATCTAATGGAAAATGTTAAAAGGTTCGCGATTACGCTGGTAGAAAAGTCCTAAATGTGGCATTATCACATTTCGTAAGGTATCAAAATATGATCGATCATTTAATAGGACTCTGCATGGAGCCGCACTAAGCCACGGCAGTTTCTGTGATCTTATACTCGGGGTTCAAATATAAAAGAATGTGATTGATTCATGTATTCTACTTAAAAAGCAGTGCTATGATACAATTCAAGTAGTCGGTTCATAAACTTGAATTTCCTTGCATAAATTACGCAGGCATTATCTATACATGGAACTGAATGTCCGTAGGTCTGTAGGTAGATATATCACATTCTGAACCCTCATAGTTATCATTTAGGAAACATTAAATGACAAAAAAACGGCTTCAAAATACTTTATATTCGAAATGGATAAAAAGTACAATATGAAATTGCAACACCCCTTTTTATATACTTAGTAGTGTCATTTTTTCATATATTTATATGGGACTACTTAATCTTGAAGATAAACCATTAAAAAAAATTAAAGCATTTCACAATTGCCGATGCGTAGCATACACACATAAAAAAAACATACAGACGAATCTGCAGGTACTCTATCATCAAATGCTCACGTGCCAAGGCTTAAATGCACCCCTTTCGAATAAAAAAAAAAAAGAAAAATCGCACACAAAAAATGTTTTGGCTACTCATAATTCCATAAGATGATGATGTTTTCTTAGGAAAAATAGCAATCCCATAGAAATAAAGCTTTTATGATACCACCTTGGGATAATTATCTATAAAACAACAATTCATCAAAATCGTGTAACAATTTGCGAAGATATTAAGTTACAAACACAAACGATAAAAAAAATACAGCTCTCAATTCAGCTGCCTCCTTTTTTTAACGTAGATGTTTCATCACTTGTCACATGTAAAACTGAACTATCATACAATGTTTAGTTCTGGTACAGGTATTATGCTGGGAAACTAATTCAAACTCGCTCCCATAACAGATAAGATAATGTCAGAAGATAATTGGTAATCAGACTAGATAATACACATGCTCTTAGCATACGTATATCTCCAGTTTAATTGTCTGTGAATTTATTGATCTGTTTTCCTTATGGATTAACATAAATTATATTATTGATATACCTACCTCAATATCCATAACACTATGTGTTTGTACATAATTTGTAACGTGCATAAAACAGTATAGTGCAATTGGTTAGCGCAGTTTTCTACAGTTTTGTGTAACTAAAATAGGAACTCGTTGCTGTAATTTCTGTCTTTATGAACCGGGTGGTTCATAATTATTGATAGATTGAGATTAAGATTGTTATTACCTTATGAAATTTGGTTTATCATCTATATTTATTTAAAGTACCCTCAACATCCTATTACCTTCTGGTCACCTCCCAAAAATCCTGGGGATTGAAGAATAAACGCCCTCTTTGATTTAGCTTTTACCAAAAGGCTTTTAGTGCCTTACGAGTCCTCTATAATATTATGTTCGGAGCACTCCAGCAGTACTCTGATTCTGCAGTGCGTCTGGTATGTTTGCCATGTATGTGGATGACTTTCACACTATAATGTGAAACAAAATAGCGCACTTCAAAAGTAGACTGCTAGGTATCTCGAACAATATAGTTAGGGCACTATTTGGCAGATTCGACAGTCCTCTGTAGAATTTAGCAAATAATTGAATACTTACATCATTTTAAATCTTATTTAATTATTCATGATACTAAGTAATCTGAATATTTGACGTTCGCTACTGGTCGCATAAGTTCAGCCCAAAATTTCTCCTTTCGAAGACCAGAAAAACGACACCAAACATAAGAAAATCATTTTAATTCGTCACGTATTCTAGTTCACGTTTGTCATAGCATTCATCGGTACGGATTCTAGAGAAGGGAAGCCTTACCAACGTGCAACCATCACCTACGGAACCTGCAAGAACCTTAGGTATTTCCTTTCCTCCTTTCTTTTTTTCCAAACCGCGGGAGAACATTAAGTTATTTTTTTAAAACAAACAGCTTACTGAGATACCTTCACTTCGTTCCATCTAATAATTACAAAAGGCATGTGGTAATTGGAGCCTCTGGCGTACGGAAGTTTGTCTAGTAATATCGTCTCAGACACAGAGAATGTATAATATGGATCTGCAAACCATAAAGCTGAAAACACCTGCGAGATATTATAATCTGCCTTTATAATGTAACAAGATTTCTGCTGATAAAGCTACAAGCAAGATTATCTGTATACAAATAAGTAGATCATATTATATAAAAGCCGTGTTGGCCTAGTGGGCTATAGCCCGACTTCTGATCCGGAGGTCGTGGGGTTCGAACCCGGTAGTGCACCAATATTTTTTTCCACATGAAAAATGTATGTGCGCATTAACACGTGCTCAAAACGGTGAAGGGAAACATCGTGAGGAAACCGGCATGCCCTAGAACCAAAAATTCGAAGGCATGTGCCAACAGTTAGTGTTCCAATAAGCGGCGATGGGCTTGCAACCTGTCACGTGTAATGCTTACTACTTGCAAAACGCGGGTATGTACCAAATGTAATCATTGGACGTGCCTCTGACTACCCCCTACTTGGTATCCTCAAAGATCTACTCACAGAGTATCTGAGGATGTCCACCATGGGGAAGAATGTCGTGAGCGTGTTTGATTTTGTTTGTTTTGTTTTATATATATATACATATATATATATATATATATATATATAATACAGGGTGATATTACACCATGGGGGTGACTCAGGTCAGACAGTGGGGATAGCCATGCTGCTATTGGACCATGGTGTTTGAATCACTTTGAATACTCGTTGACAACAACAATTATAAAAAAAAACAAAATAACTGTATCGTCATTGCGATACAAATTGTTAGGGTGTAAATTAAATCCTTTATACAAATCTAAAACGGATCGTAATTTTTTAACATCACATTCATCTACGAATAGATACAACTGCTCAGAAAAACAGTCGAAGATTGCTAAGCAATAAATGGGTCATGTCCAGTTGCGTGAACTTATTCGTAGGGCAAAGGTGTAAGAATCCGACCCACACGTAATCACGAAGAAACAGGAGAAGGGCGGAAATAGATGAGCTTACAAACTAATAAAAGTCACGTGGCTCGTCTGTCTGATGTCAATTCTGTAGTAATCATTGTGAGATTCAAATCCTTGTGAATTCCATTGCATGAAACCGACAAAAATGTAAAACCTTATTTAAACAAAACATATAACATAACGGATTGGTTAGTTGGTACAAAATCTTAGAATTCAAGTTGCTCACAACTCAATGAAAAATGTACCTATTTTTTTTAAAAAGAATAACCAGCCTTGTTTTTTGCCTTTCTTTCCTGGCTTGGTCGCGGAGAACAGGTAGTTGAGAAAATTGCAACTTATGATAAAAGATCTGACATTATATAGGTATGTTATTATTCTATTTAGTCACTTGCCCCTTCAGCAGAACCATTCCATAACTGTTGACATATAACCCAATAATTTTAACATATATGTTATGTACTTGACAATGCCTCTTTACAGCAGTCAATATTATTTATTAAAACTTGTTATTTTTTATTTTTTTTTAACTTCCTCTTTTTAACATACTTTGTAACATTTATATTTATTTTCTTGTTCGACTATGCCTCTTTACAACAGAAATTTAATATGTTCTTGAGTAACCTAATTATGTAAACATTCATAGGTATGAAAGTAAAATACTTGCCTGTTTCCATCACCCTCCAGGTCCGACAATGTAAGTTTTCGACGTAACCAAGTGCTATAGGTTCCTATGGTTAAAAATAAATGAGTATGAGTATTGACGTTACAAAGTAATACTTGTTATTTTAATGAATAAATTTATTTTGACTTTGACTTGTCTGACCTAGTTCAAAAACCATCGGCCACAGCCTTTAATATAATTAAAGTTGCTGTAGGGCCCAATGATTTATAATTAATCGATAATTACGCCCCGCTTAAACTGTAATAGCCGATAAGATCTTAAAATGGCCTATTATGAAGTTTAAATTGATCATTTATTTGAAAACCCAAAAGTTCCGTGATTTAAAACGTAAAGGGCTGTGTTAATCTTAAAACATTTCGCGGCAGGGAGTGAGCCCGCGTATGTCGTTTGGCGGCAGCAATGAAAAATCTGATTTTCCATATATTGAGGTGGAACCCAAATGGAGGCAATATCGAAGTGCTGATTTGTCGCTCCGCTGAATATTGGTCTGGCGTAGATTCAAATCAGTGCAAATGTCGACCCGTGAGGTAAATCGAGCCCGCTTAATTCTACCAAGGAATAACCAACGTCGTTCATTCGATATTGTAAATGTTAACACAATACAAGAGTTAAATTATTCATGCTTTTCAAACCAACACAGAAACTAAAAATAAAACGAGTTATTCTTGCTGCAGAGAGCTTTAAGTTTCTCCATGTTTATCATTATTTTTTTGCGTCATTTGCAACGCCGGATGACATTGAGGCATGTGGAAGATTAATCTGGGAGCGGTGGGAACGCGGGTGACACTAGAGCGCTGAGGGGGTGGGGTGTTAGATGTCCGCGTTATTTAGTTGAGCATTATATCAAGACCCTACGACGACGACGCGACGGTCCGCTCTCCAGTGAAATTAAATCAACGTTCATTCAAGTGGCTCATAGGAACCGTTGGTCATTACATTACATTTCTCAGCTGAGAAATTACATTGTGAGAATTGCGTCGAAAAAAAGAAAAAAAGCGCTGGGAGTTTTTGCTTTCACGAAGTTAACATAGTAAATGATATCAAAGCGATAGTGTTAGGAATAGCGAAGCTCCGTGAGCCGTGCCTAACTAAATGTACCTACTTGTAATAGTGTAGTATGTAAGTACCTATAAGTAGTCGCACGTTTGTACCGGCAATGTCTGCCACGTTCTTATTATCCGCTTGCAATCTAACTCAATAAACTGTAAAATGTAAAATGTCTCCGACACTTGTTTAGATAGAAATTCCGTTATTGATAAATTTAACACTTTAGCCTCTAACATTACCGTGGTAGATAAATGTTCACTTCGTCTTCTGGGTTCACCAATTCTTGACGAGTCCTTTCCGGCCTTTATTGAAGAAAAAACTCAAAATTTTGTGCGAAGTTCGGACAGATTGTTCAAAATTAATGCCCATATGGCTTTTACAATTATCAAGTTTTGCCTTTTTGTCCCGAAATTTACATACGCTTTAAGATGTTGTCAACTGTGGAAACACAGCGAGCTGGTGGAAGGCTTGGACAACATAATAAAGAACACCCTCTCGTCGGTTTTGAATATAGATTTGGATGGTAGGGCATGGTCGCAGGCCTCTCTGCCTGTCAAATTAGGAGGCTTAGGTATTCGCAAAATTTCAAGTGTAGCCCTTCCAGCATTCTTGTCTTCTGTCTACAGCACTGGTTCTTTGGTTGAAAAAATTCTAACTCCTTCTCTTTCGGCGTTTCCTGGTAACAATATCAAAATTTCATATCTTGACGAAGCTAGAAATGCTTGGCATAGTGCTTGCCCCAATACTGCTCCCCCTAAATCCCTTTCGTCTCAACGGCAATGGGACGGGCCTCTGTGCGAGCTGACGCGGAATTGTATGTTACAAACGTGCTCAAACTCCACGGATCGTGCTCGTCTCCTAGCCGTTTCTAAATGGGAGTCAGGTCTTTGGTTGCAAGCACTTCCGTCAAACAATACTGGTACTTTAATGGATCCTTTAACATTCCGGGTTGCAGTTAGTCTACGGTTGGGTGCGCAGTGCTGTGCCCCTCATCAGTGCCAGTGCGGTACGGCGGTCGAACAGCTTGGTCATCACGGATTATCGTGTACCAGAGCCGCCGGTAGGATCTCTCGCCACGCTAGCCTTAATGATATCATACGCCGGGCTTTTACCAGCGTCAACGTTCCAGCTATTCTCGAACCGAATGGTCTACTACGTGACGATGGTAAGCGGCCTGACGGCATGACTCTTGTCCCTTGGGAGAAGGGAAGGCCTTTGGTATGGGACGCCACATGCGTAGATACCCTAGCACCATCTCATCTGTCGGGGACTTCAGTTAGAGCCGGTGCAGCGGCTGATTCGGCCGAGGATCTCAAGAGGCGCAAATATAGAAGTCTCGACAGAGCCTACTTATTTGAGCCTTTTGGGGTTGAGACTCTGGGTCCGTGGGGAACCGGGGCCCTTCGCGTTTTCAAAATTATTTCAGGGCGACTGGTCGAAGCGACGCGTGACAAGAGAGCTGGCTCTTATCTGGGTCAACGCATTAGCATTGCCATTCAGCGTGGCAATGCGGCCAGTATTTTGGGAACGCTTCCGCCTGGTAGTGATCTGGATCAGTTGAGCTATCTATAGATCGTTTGCAACGGTCTTTAGATAGCTAGCTGTTTCATCTGTATTTTTTGTATATACCTACTTGTACATAGTTGTATGAATAAAGCCTTTTTTATAAACTGTTAATTCTTGTCCAAAACCCCTGTTATTATTCACAATCCTACAGATAGGCATTAAACTGAACGTGATAGGGAATTTCGGGACTCATTGCTGTATTAACGTTCCCATCTTCGATAAAAATCACTAGGGTGGAATTAAATAAGGTCCTGATTGAAATAACGTGGTCGAGCAGACGATGAAAAATCACCTGAGTTTGGAACTTCGGGGAAGAATTTTATGTTGCAGCGATGATTGAAACGGTCCTTACAAGTTCCACCTAGTCAAAATATAGATATCAATGTAATGGATCAACTTTGGATCTTAAATAATTTTTTTTTTAAAGCAGTACAGTTTAAGAATTTGTTGTAAATCAGATGAATTAATGATTCATTTTTTTAGAAAATAATTATTACGTAAAACTGTTTTAATAGTATACCTCAAGTAAACTATACAACACAAATAAACTATTTTAACATGCTTTTAAATGTTAAAATATCTCTAGAAAGCATAGATGACTGAATAAAAATGTGCAAAAGAAAATAAGCTTAACTTGATACAAACACGCTCGGTAGAAACGTGCCAGAAACTTGTCTTTATTATAAATGACTCAGCACGTGATACCTGTAGATTTTTGAGCAAACATCGTGATTCATGTGCGAAAAAATGAGTTATGTTTGTATATAAATTATAATTGCTATAGCAAACTCATGAATTAGAGGTAACTTGGCTTGAAAGCCAAGTTACCTCTCTGCCTACCTTTTTGAAACACTGACGTAATTTAATAAAAATATTAAAATAAAATTGCAAATGAATATATACAGTATAGTTAATATTTATTTAAAGTGTAAATTATGGTGCATGCATTACAGACCTATCTATCTTTATTTGATCTAATAACTTTTTTTTTGTGTGCTGCTGATTTAGGTAAGGTTTCTTAATTACGACAGCAGCTCGCATTACGGAGCTAACGCCCATTAAGGAAGGAAATGTCTTGCAGATTAAAGGATACTACTTTAAAATAAAAATCTGCACCTGGCGACAATTTAAGCTTGCCACTACATTTTCAACCGGTAATCAACCAGAGGGCAAAAAAGACAGCAATTCTTTTGCACTTTTATTATGCTCTATTATCAATTAGAACAATAATTCAATTCAGTGGAACGAGTGAACTTTTTCGTTCATTTATTCTTTAAAATTTAAAAGTTAAAAAAAAAAAAGTTAATTTATTAATATTTTTTCTAACTGATTTGGTGCAGCATTAGATCATTAAAAAAGTATTTCTTCGGATTTCAACCATGCCTTTTCTTTCATCATCTCTCGCCCTTCTCAGGACCACTTGAAGCTAACACTTGACTAACACTTGAAGCTAGTGCAAACAAGGCGCATCTTGCCTCGATTAGCTTGTTCGTCTTTTATGACCAAGTGCACCCGTATTTGTGACAAAATAGTCAGATCGTGTTGCGCTCAGTAGTTCTACCAATTTGCTCACAAAATCGGATAGTTCTATCTAATGTAGCCATTGTCGCCAAGTTCAGGCACATTGGAGTGAGTTGATTGAGCGGTCGTCGCTCCGGACAAAGTTTACCCCCCTCGCAATCCTCACACCGATACCCGCCGGGAGTATGCAGTCGACTCAATGTAATCTAATTAGACCAGATCATGCGACTTCGGAACTATTCGGGTGTAAGTAGTCTTGTTTGTCGTTCCATAATAACGGAGAGAACTTCTGGTGCTCTAGTAATCATTATCAGTGGTAGACGTCTACTGCTAAAGGTCTGGAATTGACACAAGATTCATTGAGGAACTCAGTGGCGCAGAAGGTTACAGGTTCTATTCCCGCCGGAGCGGTTTGTTTGATCTGCAAATATTTGTCACGGGTCTGGATGTTTTCTATGTATAATATGTATGTATTTACAAATATATATATATCTTAGAAAAAATAGAGGTTATTTGCAGCGTGAAGTACCTAGATTTAGATTTATTTATGTAACAAACTGAGTACGTACAATAGTCTGTTAGTAGTAACTTAAATCATACGTTAGGTTAGACACTAGGTTCTCGAAGTGGTCTTTCTTTTATTTCAGATTCGATAAGACCAAGATAGTGCAGAGGAAGATTCAAGCACAGTTTTATAAAAAATATGTTATTTTGCGTATGTCATCCATAATTGTAGATGATCCGACCCCATTAGCTGAATAGAATAATGCAATTCTCGTCAACAGAATAGTAGATGTGTTCAAAGTGAAATTGTTTGAAGCCACAATGTCCAACGTAGAGCGGAGTTCGGCCTGCAGTTTTGGAACTATCGCCACTAAGTTGCTAATCTACTTGCAAATTCTCTCTTAGCTGAGATGAGTTTACATTCACGTATCTTGACGAACTAATTTGGAGCGAACAAGTAATTTGGACTGTGGAAAATCATGAGTGCGTGAGACAATTTATATAAATTATGCTACTTTATATAAACAATTTATATAACAGCCATCAGCGATATTTTAATTTCTTCGTTGGCCGTGTTGGCCTAGTGGGTGATACCCCGACTTCTGATCTGGAGGCCGTGGGTTCGAACCCGGTCGTGCACCAATGGATTTTTCCACTCGAAAAATGTATGTGCGCATGAACACGTGCTCAAAACGGTGAAGGAAACATCGTGAGGAAACCGGCATGCCCTAGAACCAAAATTCGAAGGCATGTGCCAATAGTTAGTGTTCCAATAAGCGGCGATGGGCTTGCAACCTGTCACGTGGAATGCTTACTACTTGCAAAACGCGGGCATGTACCAAATGTAATGTTTAGACATGCCTCTGACTGCCCCCTACTTGGTATCCTCAAAGATCTTCTCACTGAGTATATATCTGAGGATGTTCACCATGGGGAAGACAGTTGTGAGCATGTTTGTTTTTTTTTTGTTTTCCGATGCTTCGTATTTACAGGTCAAACTTGAGTAAAACGCTTTTGAATATTATGCATTTAAAACTACTGCAGAGAACATTTCCGTAAACGTCGTAATGCTCATATCTGCCAATTCCACTTGGCACGCAAACTCATAAAATATAGCTTAGCCTGATAATTTGAAGCATTTTAGGTCGTCTACTTTTAGCGATTGTGTGGTCACAGACTGTTTTACCTTGTACTGGAATGGACCCAGGTCCATTAAATAGTATGGTACCCATTCCAGGTCGGGGTCTACTAACCGGCCATAATTTAGGTACCATGATTTTTCAAGTTTATATCGAAGTGCTGCTGGCGTAATATTTCCCTCAGTCGTTTTGTGTACTTTTTGACATGGTTATTTTATTAGTTAAATACTAGAAAGGAATTTAATTCTTACAAGCAGCTTCTTCTTTTTTGGTCGTAACTCCGGTTATTTTTTTACAACTATAGTGGCAAACAAGCGTACGGTCCACCTGTTGGTAAACGGTTACCTTAACCTTTGGACGCTTGCAGCATCAGAGGTATCACTCGCGCGTTGTCGACCCTGAGACATAGGGTGAAAAGTCTAATTTTACTGGCACTCATATATACCCTTCAAATCGGAACTCAGCACTGCTTGGCGGCAGAAAAAGGTATGGTGTCGGTACGACGACCTCTGTGGTGCAATAGACGAAGGCCCGCCTGAGACGCAAAAGATTATGGGTTCGATTCCCAAAACTAGATTCGGAACAAATGTTTGCATGAACTGCAAATATTTGTCTCGGGTCTAAGTATTTTCTGGGTTAAAAAAAGGTATATAAGTAGTATATCTTTTGTCGAGGTGCACTGAATCTTTTCACTTTACTGGTGCCTACACCATAAATTACTTGGTTCTTTTCAGAGTCATCACACCTCAAGAAGTCAGGATGACAAAAATCAAGAAAAAAAAAATGCTGCACATTTTTCACACATCATCATCTAGCCCGAAACTAAGCAGAGCTTGTATTATGGGTACTACATGACTGATACACTACTTTTTTGTGGATATATACATATTATACATAGAAACCACCCAGACCCAATACAAATATTTGCAGATCATACAAAAAATTGTCCCGCGGCGGAAATTGAACCCGCATCCTTCTACGGATATGAAGTAATTATTCTACGCAAATGGACACACCAAGTTTAATTTACATAATCAAAAATATATGATTTTTATAAACTTTATGTACCTACTTTTTATTTATCTATTTTTCTTTTTAGTGGATTTTATAAGAAATATAAAACCTAAATAACCAAAACCAATTATTAATATTATTATTAAAGTGTGGACGTGCCTCTGACTAGTTGTTATCCTAAAATATCTACTCACTGAGTATATATCTGAGGATGTCCAACGTGAGAAGGAGTCGTGTTCGTGTTTGTATTTGTTTTTGTTTATAAAACCTTAAGTTCAAACAACGTTAAGGAATAAACAGTTTTCTCCTTGAGTCCTGTCCCATGATTTCCACTTAAGCTGACATTCCAGAGTCTGTGAATATTTCAAAATAAAAAGGCTCACAAAAACCGGGCTGCACCGTAGCAACTCCAGAAAAGCCTTGCTTAGCGCAGCTTTTGGTTCACTTAGTGAAATTAGCTGTTTCGACGCGACCGCTTATTTTAGTAATGGATTCCTTGCGGTCTTGGACGACTTACAAAGTTTTTACGAAGCTACAAAATGATTCCTTTAACGGAAAACTGTATTATAAATACAAAGTACTGAACTACAAAGTATAAGTGCTTCAAAACAGAATATAGAATATAATGCAGCAATTCGAAGGCATGTACCATCAATTAGTGTTCCAACAAGCGGCGGTAGTCACATGGAATACTAAATACTTTCAAAACGCAATAATGTGCCTAACATAAGGTTTAGACGTGCCTCAGACTACCCCTACTTGGTATCCTCATAGATTTGCGTACTGAGTATGGATCTGAGGGTCTCCATTGTGGGGTTTACAGTCGTGAGAATGTTTTTGTTATTATAATGTTCTAATACCACGACTAACATTTTGCAACATCAAACTTTCTTCAAAATATAATGAAACACAGCTTGTTTTTTTCTATATATACATACGACGTACGATAAATCGTTTCCATGCTGAATTGAGACAAACACATAATCAGACAAACACGTACACTCCCATCTACACATAGAATCTCCTATACGTATCTACATAAATACCATTACCATTTTAAGTAATTAGTTTAGCACATACAAACAGATACATTTAGGTAATTATCTATCCGAATCCGCGTTTCTGGGCCTACTGGTGTGAATTCACCTAATGCGAAGACTGGACTGGGGATGTAAGCGTTCTCTGAGATACAGTTTTAGAATTAGAACAGGGGACGGTCAATATTATAACGTAATATATAAATACCTTCGGTAACTTCGTTATTTTATTAATATCTCTTATGATACTGCATCACTACTGTTTTTTTATCGAAATAAAATGATAATTATTAAATAGGGCATTAGTGTAATGAGTTCGCTGAGCTCTTTAAAATATTGCATGCAATACGAAAATGAAATGACCCAGATTAATGTATAAACCCCCAGTTCTGTCACGTTTTTTTTTAATTGCTATATTTTTTTAATAATAATTTCTATTTTTTGTATGCTGCAACATACCGGGCTGGTTCCTTGAAGGTTAGATACTCTAGGTGTATGTTGGTATCTCAGGGAAAACCACATCACATGTAAATCTCTCTACGGAGGAAAACAATATGAACCTGCATTTTTCACTTATATTATTTCTCTACATTTCGGTAC
This sequence comes from Perizoma affinitatum, assembly GCA_961405105.1. Taxonomy (NCBI): domain Eukaryota; kingdom Metazoa; phylum Arthropoda; class Insecta; order Lepidoptera; family Geometridae; genus Perizoma; species Perizoma affinitatum. The sequence continues at coordinate 8,799,495 of OY560199.1, forward strand.
AGTACCATCTAAGAACTTTAAAAACTATTTTTTTCACTACGAAGAAACAAAAATACTAAACATCTTTGTGATTATAAAAATGGAATGATAGAGGCAATTCCACACGACAAGTTGAGCCGAATCCCATTTGGCGGGAAGTTTTATGTTCTATAGATACACCACCTAGCTTCACTAAAGTTAAGTAACATTTAAATTCGCCCTAACATTTCTACTATAAAATAGCAATTCTCTTTACGACGTCCAATATCGAAACGAAAAATAATTTGTCGAGCGAGATAAATCAGGTTTGAGGCCGATATTTTATAGGTTTTAATTTCGGAATTTTATGTCCTGATAACATCTGCGGGCATAATAGCTGCCAATGGCCGCCACCCCGGCCCGATGGCTTTACGACCAGTTTATGGTTGTGATGCCGTATACTCGTTACACGCTGAACTACGGATATTTTTGATGGTGTACCTTACTGGTAAACTACCTGGGCTGTATAAAAAATAAAATTCAGTGTACGCCAAATACCAACATGTAAACGATTACAAACTTTTAAATTCATGCAAATCTGTACATGGCTCAGACTGGGTATGGGATCAAGCAGTGAATTGCCTTTCAGGAGGGTTAAGGCTAATATCCGAGCCACATCCTCGTCACGTCTCCGCAATTTCATGTTTCAGGGCTTAGATTATCGACGTGGTCTGAAAATTATATTAGTAAAACATTAACCGGCTAACTTAAGAAGACTTTTAATTTGTTTGGCCAAACAGTGTTTTTAATTTACAGTAATTTTAAGTAACAGTTAAAATTAATCATAGGAAAGAAAATAGAATATTAAAATGTTGGATTGCCTAAATATTTTGAGTGATAGACTATATTTTTATAGATAGATACCACTTTTGTTGTACATCATAAAGAAAATTACAAGCTTATTACGGACGTGCACGTCGTTAATAACAATATCTTCCAGGCAAACTTAGTTAGAAATAGCTTTAATGCACAAGATAAGTACCTACATCATCAATGCATTAGCATTGCTACTCAGCGTGGTAATGTGGCCAGTATTTTAGGAGCGCTTCCGTCTGGTAGTGATCAGTTGAGCTTTTTTTGTACATAGTTGTATGAATAAATGTATTGCCTACATAATTGAATTGTTTTGTAGATTGTATTCACGCACTGTTGGTATAAGCTTCTTCCAGTGACATGTATTCCCGTTTTGAGCTGATCGCATCCAGGTCCTTTATGATTCTCTCGATTTTATCAAATGTTAACTTGGGTTAACCAATAAATACATATACATATGTATTTCATCGACCCATCTTGCAAATGGTCCTAGGCGAATTTAATATTACTTAATTAGCATTTTCTTCCAGCTGACCTTTGTGTAATGAAGAGTTGGGGATATTTTATAAAATAGAGTTCAAATATTTTCGCAACAGTGTTGGCTAAACGAAATTATCCATCAAAATGCAAAACAGAACAGGTCGAGCAGCCCGAGCCAAGGAGAAAGAAATAAATTATTATAAAGGTCGTCACACACGGCAGCTATAATGTAATGTATAACTTTCCTCCATGTGTCGTCTGGCACATTATACGATTTAAATTCCCTTCTATTTGAGGTATACATAGATTGATAAACTCGCTGTTGCCACTTGTAGACTCCATAAAGTTAGTAAATCGTTTAAAGGGCAAGGTGTACGCTTTTATAACAAACTCTCAAGAGATATACAAAAATTGACAATTAACAAAATTAAAAACGTAATTAAAAAACAACTTTATAAAAAGGCATACTATAAAATATCTGATTATTTAGATGATAAAAACTCTTGGGATTGAAAATGCTCCAACTCGTTGTTTTGTATAATAAAAGAATAACCGACCTTGTTTTCTTGCCTTTCTTTCCTGGCTTGGTCGCGGATGAACAGGCAGTAGATAAAACCGACGTTTCAAAGTGATCCTTGTGATTTTAATGATTAAATGAGTTTTGACTTTGATGTATATTAAAAGATGTCAAAATTTACATAATCGTTGTCACCTTGTAGGATTTTATCGCAAGATGTTTTTGTCATATGTGCTTATAATATAAATTTTTGCATAGCTGCCTTGTGAGACAACCTTTAACTGGACGGTGGAAAACAGACAATTCGATTTGCATAACTCATTCACACGGCCATAGCAGATAACTTAATTTGTGTTGACGTCTGAACCGCACGGAAAAATGGACTAAAAAATATTGGCTTTATTCATTGTCAATTCATCGTGAAATGTTTCTCGCAGCGGATTCCATTCCCAGTTGAAAATTCAGGTCGAATTACAAAGTTAGACATTGGACTTAGCGCGTACCTACTCATGGCTACGTCTCTGAAATGCGTTGTAGGAAAAATGCTGGTATAATATGATTATTAAAGCATGTTTAATGGACCGCGATGTTGAATAAAAAATAGCATAATTGTTTTTATTTACCTATCATTTACAAAACGTACCAACCTAACCTTTTTACAAAAATACCTTTTAGTTCAAAATAAAAATTAGACACCTTCTTAGTAAATAAAACCTCGTAGGTATTGCTATACTCTAACACAGGCTTCACATGAGAGACTACTTACCTGTTAAAATAAATTTGTAACCATATTTGTAAAAAGGGAATTTTCACGTACCGTACTATCGGTGAAGGTACCGACTAAGTTTCGACTCATTCCGAGAGTCTTCATCACGGTGAGTGATCGCGATAGTACGGTACGTAAAAATTGCCGTTTTTACAATATGAATAATCAAATTCACGATAGCTTTTGGAATAAAACTTTGTAACCACGTGAAAGCAATAAATATATATTAGGTATTGAGAAATATCGGATAAACGGTTCATTGTAGATAAAGGCCAGCTTACTTGTCTTATTTGAAAGTAGGATGCAAGCTTACCCAAATGTCTTTACATTGAAAATACTAGAAAGGAACTAAGGTACAATTTTTCTTCAAGCCTTTCAGTTCTCGTCGCATTATCGTTAGGTGGAAGCGAGGCAAACCATTTTTGATCCTTCGTGCCTGGGAACGTTAAGTCTATGATCCATGAAATGGAACAGGGTATGACCTACATTTTCCTCTGACAGTAAATTAATATAGATATGAAAGAATAGTGCGGTCTTAGAAAATACTTCAACATTTTTCATCAGGGTATTTTCCCGTTTGAATTTTGACTAGCTACTAGCCACGGCTTTACTCACGTGTTGCTAGGGTAAAAAACATTTATAGTCCTTTTACTAAACATCTCAAAATTCGTATGTTCTCATTATAAATTTCAAATCAATTCTGGTTTTTAAAAATAATATTTTTTTACAAAGCTGTGTTTGGAATTTATCAAAGTGATACAGATATTCGAAACGAGGTAATCCGTAGAAGAAAGATCTTAAAATAAGCAAAGTTGAAGTGGCAATAGGCGAGCCGTGTAGCTCGCAGAACCGACAATTGTTGAGAAGAAACAATTGTCGAAAGATTCTTAAATGGGGACCACGAAATAGATGACGATGCAGTGTGGTCTGACATCTCAGTTGCGGGAAGTTGGTGGAGGAAGGTGTGACATGACGAACAATCTTCCCAAGATCGGTCGTCATGGCATTATTTTACGGATTATTACTTCAGCTCTGTATGAGAAAAAGATGCAAAATATTTAACTAGTTAAGAAACACCTATATCCTACGTCCTCGTAAAAGAACACGCGTAAGTATTACTAAAACTTTTATAGGGTAACGCCATTTCTCTCGTTTTAAAATCACTGCATTCTGTTCGCTATTTTCATATCTACCGTTCATATTTTTCATTCAAACATGGAGCGAGCAGATACTATTACCTAAAGGTCCGACGTTTGCCCCGAGTGGGTTCTTTCAACGGACGGAGCGTCGGCATGTGTACCTACTCGTGTGTGTGGTACTCAAGCAACGAAAAAATTTGAATTTCTGAATACTTTACACATTTTTCCTTTGGCGAGTAGATTGCATTGGCTAATTACATTTTGTTTGGGTTCATTTGCAAGAAGGTTTTACGCAAAACATTTTTCTTTCTAGCTACAAAAATAGCAAAGCGTTACCTACGAATTAATGGAAAAAATTTAAACTAGAACCAAAATTTGAATTTCTGAATAATTTACAATTTTTTCCTTTGGCGAGTAGATTGCATTGGATAATTACCTTTTGTTTGGGTTCATTTGCAAGAAGGTTTTACGCAAAACATTTTTTCTTTCTAGCTACAAAAATAGCAAAGCGTTACCTACGAATTAGTGGAAAAAATTAAAACTAGAACCAAAATTTGAATTTCTAAATACTTTACAAATTTTTCCTTTGGCGAGTAGATTGCATTGGATAATTACCTTTTGTTTGGGTTCATTTGCAAGAAGGTTTTACGCAAAACATTTTTTCTTTCTAGCTACAAAAATAGCAAAGCGTTACCTACGAATTAGTGGAAAAAATTAAAACTAGAACCAAAATTTGAATTTCTGAATACTTTACAAATTTTTCCTTTGGCGAGTAGATTGCATTGGATAATTACCTTTTGTTTGGGTTCATTTTCAAGAAGGTTTTACGCAAATCATTTTTTCTTTCTAGCTACAAATAGCAAAGCGTTACCTGCGAATTAGTGTAAAAAGTAGAAAAAACTTTTGTTGATTGCTTAAAACAGATAATTCAAATACGTTGTCCTCCCCCAAAGAGTGACATGACGAGCAATCTTGGGCCACTTTCATCCACCGATTTACGGCAACCTTAAAGATGAGGTCGCTCCATCGGGTGGAAGGTCTTCCTACACTGAGTCATCCGTTTCGTGGTCGCCTTTAAAGTACCTTTCATCCTCAGTGGTAGTCGGCCTTATCTTCTCGTCAGTATCTGACCTCAGAGCTTCAAGACAAGAGCCTTAAGTCTACAATCAGTGCGTTTTGCTAGCGATAATATAATAGTACTGGCATTGTCATGGTCGCTGACTTCTACGAGGCCATGGATAAAGTTATGCTCGGAGTTTCGCCACGCAATTAATATATAGTTAGAACCTGCGGTTATTTTTTTTTAATTTCCTCACATCTTATATTTGTCTAGTCGTGCAACTACACTGACCCCTTCACTAAACTATCCGATTCATAGATACCGCTGACAGACGGGCGGATAAAAAAAACAAGATCACGACTGAATTCCCCAAGATGGATATCCTCAGATACATATTCAGTGATGATATCAGGAAGGGGGTAGTCAGGAGCACGTATCCGCGTGTTTGCAAGTAATTAGCATCCCACGTGATAGATTGCAAGTCCATCGCCGTTTATTGATCGCTTATTTATCGGCTAGATTCTAAATGATGTTACAAAAATACCACCTCCATTTTTTTGCAGCTCTACGTACAGTGTCATGACATGCTTAGCGACCTGTGTGGGTGTGCGACACCTGACTAGAGATAGGACACTATAGCGCTTGTTTATACACTCCATTCATGGTGGCACACACACAGATGGCATACAGATAGCGAACTCGCGAGATTAAATTGCGCTTTCGCTTAGAGGATGAGACATGACGATGCTTTTGAATGTGTTGCTGCGATGATAAGATTGTTTTTTTTTAAACTAAGTATACAGTTTTTAATTGTGAAATAATTTCAGTATAGATAAGTAGCTACGTATGTTCTTATTGGATGGATTTAAGGTTAGATAGGTCCCATTCTTTTAAATAGTTCTCTCTACCCTAAGAAAAAATCGCTTTCAAAGATAAAACCAATAAGCGTTTTTCTAAAAAAAATATATGCTTTTTATATCTGTAACAATTTCAATTTTCGTTAGGGTTGGGACCTTCATTTAAGTAGATAACAGTTGAGTTAGAAGGCTCTTCTAATATCTAATAGTATTTATATACTATACTAGTTACAGTTAATATGATCAGTACCTACTTGTATAAGCTATTTAAGAAAGATTAAATAGGTGTGTGCGAATAAGATTATTTGTTTGTGAAAAAATTTGTGTCATAAAAATATAGGTTTGTGTGTGGGTATGGTACTGATGAAATCAGCACCTTTGCCCCGGTCGATAAGTATCTGCGAGAGACACTGCCCGATGAGATATTCATAGATACAATCTCAAACTAGTTCGGAGAGTAGGGTTTCTCGAACTTGTCAATCCACTCGCAACCTTTAAGTTTTAATTTAATGTATTTCCATAAAGAACAATATTATTAGCTTAATATTTGAAGGAGATTGAAATTCGGTACTGGTGAAGTAAATGGTTTACTACATGCCTTTGTCAGCATCCGTAATGTGTACAAAAAGACACGATTGATCTTTCATAGAGGAATGGTAGTGCCGACACATATGTATGGCAGTGAAAGTTGGGTGTGTTAGAAGAAAGATGGAAGTAGAATAAATGCAGTTGAGATGAGAGCTTTGAATGTATGGTTTGCCTTTGAGAGTGATAGTGAGGAACAAAAGAAATCGTTGTGGAGTGAAAGAAGATGTAGTGGCAAGAATAGAGAAAGGTAAACTAAGTTGGTTAGGACATGTGGAAAGGATGGATGAAAGAAGATTGACGAAACATGAATATAAGGTAAGCGAAATTGGACCATTGGACGGAAGAGACCTCCGTGAACGTACTCCAAACAATTTGGAGACGTTTTGGAGAAAGGTCAGGTCAAGAGTTCCCTAAACCAGAGAGCATGCTTGAAGAATGTGATCAGAGTGAATGCAAAAGAAGTATCAGGATCGCAGCAAGTGAATCTCTGCCTACCCCTCCGGGAAATAGGCGTGAGTTTATGTATATATTTAATATAATAGTTATACTAAGAAAAATACCTTACATTGAATTTAAATTTTGTTTTTCCAGCATTTTAATTTTGGAGCCAAAATACTCGTCTACCAATATCTTTTTTTAATATTTTCGTCATTATTATGGAGCTTTGCGGACGGACCACTTTCACGAATCATCTAATTAGACATTACGTCTGTTACATTTCTGAAAATCCTTTGTACTGCAGAATTTTATGCGTTCTTTGTTCCGACGGCATTTTTAAATGCGAATGAAGTGGTGGACTATTTCAGACTGTAACATGAGGGCTGTAGAGTTGGTTTTGTTAATAGTTAATTGTTAATATTGAGCTCGCGACAATCGGCATGGAGCAGTGAGAAGTCTGCTGGCTAACGAGCCCACTCCCCTCATTTTCATTTTATCGCCGACCGCTCTCAGCTACTATTTACAATTTTTCTTTTGCGAGACCATTCTAAGGCAAATATTTCATTTTTTAATATTCTTCTAATGGGAAAAATGCGTAAAGTAGAACTCTTTTTGTCGTGTGTAGAATTTGAGTGCTTATTTTAATAAGTTAGTAAAAAATGCGTGGGGTATAAAAATAGTATGTCATGACATTTTTAGTTATAAGTTAAAGTAAATCTTTTAATTTTTCTACATGTATATTAGTTAGTATAAGTATAATTAATATTATTTTCATTCCTATAGAAGGGACCGTCCACGCCCATTTTTTTTTACAAACTTAAAACTATATTCAGCACATTCGTAAACAAATTTGTTATGGAAAATAAGTGTCAGAATAATAAAAGAATAAAATTTGTTTATGAAATCTCTATATTCTGCGCTAAGAAAAAAAACACTTTGACAAATTTAAGTCTAAGTATGAGAAACAATATAATTGAATACAAAAGTGGCTTTTTCTTCTATAAAAACCATTATTTTGCACACAGCACCATCTAACCCCAAACTAAGCAGAGCTTCTATCTACAACTACGTGACTGATATACTACATATAAGCTTTTTTTGTAAATTTATACATATTAGAAAACACCCAGGCCCGAGACAAATATTTGCAGATACTACAGAATAATACATATATTTAAAAAAAAAGTTTATTGAAATTGTTTAAACTAAGTTCAGTTAAACTAAGTTCAGTAAGTATTGTGGACTGACGGAATACGATAGGGTTTGCTGACGCTGCACTTAATATTAGTGAACTTGCAGACAATTGACTATTCAGCTCTCTTTGAAAGGGTGAAGCGCTTCTTAGATAGTTTTTAATTTCTGCTATTCTTAGATATTCTGCACAATAATAATGATTCGATTTCTATTTTAATATGCACTTTTGTCTTTTGAAAAAGCATTTTTTAAAAGATTGGTGTATTTCATATTTATTCAATAGCTGTGCATAGTTGCCTTACATTCGCAAAGTTATCGAACCGAAGTTAGAAATCTCTCGAAATATTTATTGTTGTGAATTCCTATCGAATATTATATTGCTTTCTTTTATTCATTAGGACACGGACAAGGACAAGGTAAAAAAGTTAAAATGATTTTAAAGAATTTTTCAATAAATGATAAATGTTTGCATATGCAAATATTTGCCTCGGGATCTGGGTGTTTTCTATGTATAATATGTATGTATTTACAAAAAAAAAGTATATAAGTATAGTATATCAGTCATGTAGTTCCCATAACACAAGCTCTGCTTACTTTGGAGTTAGATGACGCTGTGTGAAAAATGTTCAAAAAATGTGCGAACAGCACCAACACCATCCTGCAGTTCATATCAGATAAGTATGACTCTCCCCTAATTAAATTTTACATTCAGATCCTGATTTAATATTCTCACAGAAAGCCTAATAAATCGTGACATGAATGAATGTTGATGACATTATTGAATTGTTTGTGATTTAAATAAAGAATTGTACTAACACTATGACATTATGTAACTTACTAACAAATTATGGATCAAGTTATCTTAATCCTACAACTATTGTAAACGCGAAAGTTTGTTAGGATGGATGTTTGTTACTCTTCCACGCAAAAAATAAAGAATGGATTTTGATGAAACTTTACAGTAATATAGCTTATACATCAGAATAACACATAGGCTACTTTTTATCCGGGTACCACGCGCGCTAAGCCGTGGGCAGAAGCTAGTAAATAAATAAATAATAATTATTAAACTTTTATCATGTCCATTTTTTTGCCAGCACAATGGGCAGACGTTTATTTTGCTTCGGAACCATAAAAAATATTTATAGAATATTACTGAACTGTAGTGCGATGACGGTATAGGAAGTGCAGAAGGCGATGCAGGTCGGCAGTAGGGTCATGTCCACGGAGATAGAGCCGAAAGCCTTCGTCTCTATCGGATGAGTGGACACCAAGCGAAGCAGGTCTCGCGTCGCTTTGTATTGTGTTTCATCTGGAATCAATAAGTTTAGACATTGATTTAAACAAAATAAATATTTTATACACGTGTAAATATGTATTTTTATCTTGTTCAACGATCGCGTGATAATGACGAGACGCAGAAGGTTGTGGGTCCGCCGCGGGACAAATGTTTGCATCTGCAAATATTTGTCTCGGGATCATATAGTTCCCATAACACAAGCTCTGCTTACTTCGGGGCTAGATGATGATGTGTGAAAATTTTCAGCATTATTTATTTATTTATAATGACGTCTTATCATTGTTTTTTCGTAAATATATTTTTCATGAAACTAGATTTTAAACAATTTTGTCTTTTTTTTTTCTACTAGACTGAATTTTCTAAGTTAATTCTTACATCCAATTGTATGTAGAAGAAGCGTAGCTAGTTTTTGTCTTAGTGCTTTGACACTGTTCTGCACTCGCTGAGAGGCTTTTGACACCACGAAAACGGCGAACATATACTCTAACATAGAGATGGAGTAAAAGAACTGCATTGTTGGCGTTGATTCACCCTGGAAATAATTAATTATTATTTAATAATTGTAAGAAAAGCAACTGATCAAAAATGTTAAAATTAAAATGCTTTACCTCTACACTTAGCGATGTTATAGAATACGCCAACGTGATGTAGAAAACGATTATAATGGCGATTTGCACCGTTATCTAAAATCATGAACTTTCGTAATTTTTTATTCCACACACAAATAAACACTTACAAAATACATAATGATAAGACATACGCATGTTTTGTTGTTTTTTTAATTTAATAATGCCTGTTTAGATAATCATTTTCCACTGGGACCACAATAGAATCAAATCACAGCAAAAATAATGACCATAAAACAAACTAAATCATACTTGAATGAATAATATTGAATAATTTGACGAAAAGTTTTCCAAATAATTATGAATCACATAATTTTTTCTGGAAATATACATTTGTTTCCTACCTGTAAACCAAAAATGTCATTCAACAGTTTCGAAATCTTTCCGACCGTAGCATAGGCTGCTGACCATTTGTCAAACAACTCAAGAGAGATTTTGTGGCAATCTACTTTGATTTGCGTTGCTTCCTTATAAGTTTCTTCTATAGATCGAGTTATGCAATCGATGTTCTCAGCAAGCAAATATATAAAACAGTAAATCGCGGGAAACTCGTATAGAAACCGAAGGTGACAGATATACAAATTAGTTTGAAATAAGCAGTAAATGAAAAGAGATTTGTGTTCCAACAAAATTTCCTCGCCGATACTTATGTAATACCAAATGTCTATAAAAAATTTGAGTGAACTGTAAAATATATAAACAAACAGAAGAACCTTATTCTTGCGATCAGTCCTTCTAAAGTAAACTTGATCTTTAGGAATGAAAGTTTTGAAATATATTAGTAATTTCTTGAAGTTTTTCGAATGATACAAAGTCACAAACATTAAAAAAATTGAACAAATGTTTGATGTGTAGTAATACCACGTTTCAGGGTCAAATTTCGAGATGCTATATTTCGCTTGAAACGTAAAGCTGGTGATTGTCAGAGCCATTTCCAAAACAGTCCGGAGAATTATAATTATTTTATGGATATTTCCGAAAAACAAATAATTTCTATAAAAACCTATAATATTTTCAACTGTAAGAATTAATTTTATTGCTTTTCTCATCATAAACTTTAAACGTGTAATCCGTTAAACAATAAAATTTGATGTGACTATCCAATGGATTCAACAAGCTGACACTTATATAATTTAATACCATTATTTTATACAATTAGATAATAACATTTCCATGTAAACAAGGGCTTCTTTGTTAATGCATTCGTCGCGTGTTTGAGTTCTAATCTATTTTGTATGGTTGTTCTCGTATTTCTACTACATTACTATACTAGTTTTCCGCCCGCGACTTCGTCCGCGCTGACGTAGGTAGATAATATGAGTGCCTTTCGCCCCCCCCCTCACCCCCGCGCCCCGTCCTACCTCATCTACGTATTCGCATCGTACTGCCAGTGTTTTCTATAGCGCCGCAATACCTACTTCTCTTAATTTTACATAATCTTTTAAACTATTCCATCATGCCGTAAAAGTCAAACTTTATTAATATTAAATTTTCATAATGACTAAACTAGTTTTTATAAAAATTCATAGAGAATACTTGAAAACTATATCCAAACTTTACCTTGTAATATTTATTTCTCTTTTAACAGAAAAACCATTGCTGTGGCTTCAGCCTTCAGCATTTCAATGCGCACTATTTTGTAAAACTATTAAAGGCAAACATGTTTGCATTCATCTTTAACAGAACAAAATATAGCATATAATGTAGATTACTATCGGACCTCTTATATTATTAGTATAAAGTATAGATTAGTATAGAATTCCATATAATGATTATTTTAAATAAAAATAAACGCAACGTCTTTTTTCGTTTAAGGTAAACGATAATTTGCACAATATATATTTGTTTACACGGTAATTTTGGCTCCAAACATGATATTTTTAGATTCGAACATGATAATCTTGCCTTGAGGCACTGCCCACGACGAAGGGAATCCTAGTGTGGGCTCAGAATTGTATTTATGTGGCTGTTATGTGACATTGTTTATTCATTTGTTCGTGTCTTCATATTCGTATTGTTCATCCAATTAGGTAGGAAGGTAATATGAACAAACTTTGGAATCATATAATGTAACGAACCAAAATGATTAACGTTACATTATATGAACATAGGAAACATTAAATACAATATTATTAAATATTTAGATACATAAATGTAAGTATCGCTATCTAGTGCAGATAAATGAACAGATTGAAACAGCGAGTACTTAGAAAATATATTTTTCTAGCTAGCTAGGCTAGGCTTTGCAAGGACGGACGCAGGATCGAATTGCGGGTGCACGAGCCCCGCTGAGGCGACGGCGTGTAGTACGGTTAAATTATCTAAACATAGTGAATATTTATCAATATTTATTCGGTGGAGAACATTGAAGAAGTACTTGATGTTTTTACCAGAAAATATATAAAATAATTATCATTATTACACATATAAATGTTGTCATAAAGTTTGTTACAAGTAATTTTTTATTTCTTGTTGTTTTATATCAATGGTAAATATTAATTCTTGGCGACATGGTGCAATAATAGAGTAAACTCATCTTACTTGCTAGGCCCGTGTGCCTACCTAGTAATAAGTCCTAGTATGGCTTCTGTTTGTGGGCGTTTACGATTATTAGATGTGATTTTGACATTGACTTTTGGGCTGTTGGTCGACTGACAGCGTCACGCTGCAAGTTGGGAATATTATTTTGTGAGTGCCGGGAGACTCTTTGTTTATTTTGTTTGTTTTGTGATTTTGTACCGTGTACGGAAGTAAAGTAAAGGTGTCGTTTAAAGTGTACAGTGATATTTGTGAATTGTGTGGCTTCAGGTGTTTCTTGTATTTTATATATTTATTTATTCCCTCACTTATATTAGGTGGCATTTGTCTCTCATCCCTGGACTTCGGTCTGCAGAGATAATTGTCTTAGGGTCGGCCTAGGGTCAGGTTCAAAGTCGAGAATGCCAACTCGCAAGCTTTAGTCTAGATCAGCTAGGTAACTTATCATTGCACCTCGATAAGTGACGTCACGATTAATAGTAAATGTGGAGTTCTCTCCCAGCATTGCTTTAAACACACACCCAGCTGGTTGAAAGGGACGTAAATAGGTACACAAATTAGGAAGGACGTAGGAACAAACAGTAGGAACGTACGTAGGAGCTTTGGTAATGTTAGACGGTAACATTAGATTCATATGGGGAATATTAGGAATAAAATAAATAAAACGCCATTGTAGTGAGGTTAGTGAATAGGTCAAATAAACCTCTGAAATACCTAAAACTAATACTTACTATCTACCTAATATTAACTGAACTATTTTACTTTCGCTGAGAGAGTTGGTGACTTACTTAGAGTATTTTTTGACCAGAAAACTCTTAATATACTAAGTCCTTGGGAGAACCCGTTGCTAAGTCCTTGGGAGAACCCGTTGGATTACAGATTATAGATCTAATGATGAATAATGGTCTTATTTATACCTAATTGCTTCAACCTCCGAATGTGGGGAATGATGATTTGTCTAACAAGACTGGAGCGGTGGACTCCTATTACTAAGAGTATTTCTTGACCAGAAAACTATATTTACTTCAAAGTCTTGGGGGTGGCCCATAGGCATTTCAGCATTGTATTTGCTTACCTTCCTACATTATTGAGACCAGAGTTTATTATTACTTTATAAGATGGTGATCTTATGTTTCAAGGTAGTATTACAGATTATAGATCTAATGGTGAATAATGGTTTTATTATATCTATTTGCTTCAACCTCCGAATGTGGGGAATGATGATTTGTCTAACAAGACTGGAGCGGTGGACTCCTATTACTGAGAGTATTTCTTGACCAGAAAACTCTATTTTCTTCAAAGTCTTGGGGGTAGTCCATAGACATTTCAGCATTGTATTTGCTTATCTACTTACAGTAGTGAGACCAGAGTTTATTATTACTTTATAAGATAGTAATCTATCTACCAAATTTTGTGAAACATAAAAGTTTTGCTAAATATGATTCTTATAATAACATTGCTCAGGTTCAAACTTGTTTACCTTAAATTATGCTAGCTAATCAGAGAAAGTTGGATCAGTTGGGGTATTTCGCCCGCATTATAGTGAGATATGTCACACTAAGTATGTAGGTTGGTTATTGATTTTTGACAATATAGGTATTTTGGTAGTTTAGTAGTTACAAATGAGGATGCCTATTATTTGAGTGGTTTATTTATAACCATATGGGTATGCCAAATAGTTTACTTGAATACTATTAAGATTAGTCTTCCCTATTCTAACAAAAGGGAATTGCAGATTCAAATTTAGGTATCTAGGATACGAGTAGGCTAGGTAGGAAGAGTACCAAATAGGATTTGCTTTTCTCTAGTTGTAGGGAATTGCTTATCCGCAGATAACAAGAGGATTGAAAGAAAGATATTGTTTTGCAAACATAACCAACATAACGTAAAGTCCCTTGAATGTCAGAGATGTATGGCCAAGCAGAATTTAATAAAAGATTATGTCCTCTAGTCCCTAGCTGACGGAACATACAGACTGAACTATTACAAAGTAAATTCATTAACTGTCCCCTATTATAGTTACGGTACTGTGTACCTACTATACTTGACTGCGGAAGGGAGTATCCAGGTCTGGGACGAATCTCATTGCTTAGCGCGGTGGCGGGGCGCTAAGCCAGAGCCGCAATTAGATTCAGTATGAAAGACTCCAGAACATTTTATAATTGGTAGAAATCTGTTTATTATAGTAGGTATCACATATTTCCTATATTTAATTATCAAAAAACTAAATAGGAAGATAGGTAGTCTAAATTTAGGATGTATTTATAGGTTAGGAATATCTATTTAAGTAGGTAGAAGTAGGTAGTTATAGGATTTGTCTCATAGTTCCTCAAAAGAACAAGGATTATTACGGTTCTCATGATGTTAGGATCCTACCTAGATCACTAGACGATTCACGTGGCCAATTTTACGTATCACAATAAACCAACAGTTAGTTTAAGTTCAGTTACGGTTAGTTAGTTAAGTTGCTACCACTACTAGTCATTGATAGGGGGGGTGGTACAATAACATCCTTTAAATAACTTTAAAAATTTTCTGTTAAGTTTCTGAAAAATGCATACATTATCGTTTTTCATATGTTATTTGCCTTTTTTATCATTTACAAATCAATACGTAGGGTAGGTAACTGTTTGGTGCATCAAAATCATTGCATGACCTTTAATAACTTTTTTTGAATATCCTGAGACGTATTCAGTTCTTTTGCATATAAGAAGAAAATAATTTAACAGCAAAAAGCACCACGCGTTTAACGTTTTTTTAACACACTATCCTACCTGCTTTGAGGGGTATAGTTTGAAAATACACATGTATTTGTCTTTTATCATTTGTATTGAATAATATTTATGCCGAGTTTCAAGCACATTGAACCACTCGTTAAAACGTCCCTATATAAACTTAAACATCCTGTAACACAGGGGGGGGACACCTTTTTTTCCCCAAAGTTTGGGAAAATAAGTCAATATAATAATATATATGCGAAGTTTAATGCTCATTTCCTCTACATTGATTAATAATAATAATAATAAGCCTTTATTTCTGAATCATCGTTACTCACATTACATTTTTTTAGATAATATCTCTTAATTCAGAGTGCCTGTCGGCAAAGGCCTCCTCTAGCTCTTTCCAGTGAAGTCTGTCTGCAACTGCCCTTCTCCAGAAAGGGCCAGCTGTCAGTTTTATTTCATCCTCCCATCGTTTTATTTGTCTTCCCCGCATTCTTTTTCCGTCTCTTGGATACCAGTTCATAATATTTTTGCTCCATTTCTCGTATTTGCTACGTATTACGTGTCCTGTCCAACGCCATTTTTGCTTGTCTATTTTGACTAGAATATCAGTTAGTTTTGTTTTAGCTCTTATTGTTTCACTGTTTATTCTGTCGCTTCTCTTTATGCTCAGTATGCTTCTTTCCATTGCTCGCTGGCAGCTTTGGATTCTGTCCCTATGGGTTTTGCTAAGTGCCCACGTCTCGCATCCATATGTAAGACATGGGAGTATACAGATCTATCCTCTACATTGATTAACACATAATAAAAAAATGTAATTGGCTATGTATTATAATTACTACAGTATGCAACAAAACCTTGTACATTCCAATAAAGGCGTATTCATGCTTTTTTAAGAATAAAATATATGTGGCAGGAACTGAAAGTTCATTAGGAACATTAGGATTGTATTTTTTAAGCTACACTATTTTGACACAAGCTGGGTAAAGGATTTTTTTAATCAATTTATTTATTTCACTGGGAAACATAAGTAATTTTATTCCTAAAACTATCGTGAATTAGATTATTCATTGTGAAAACGGGATTTTTCACGTACCGCACTATCGGTGAAGGCACCAAGTTTCGATTCATTCCGAGAGTCTTCATCAGGGTGAGTGATCGCGACGCTCTCCCTCTGCGTCGCGTCGTGCATTCTAAGTAGTTATTATATTTCTAAAAGATCTATGCCTACTTTATTGCATATACAAATAGAAAATATTTTTTTTGCAGATGGAATGTTTCTTAATCAGCCAGGTTTACACTTCCTCACTTCTTTATCTTTGTAACATTCTTATTCACAGTACTTAATATAAGGTAACTAAGTATTTCGATAAGTTTTTATTTTTATAAGTTCTACAATGAAAATGCAAAAGCACAGTAACACATTTAATTAAGTTCTCAAAAGTAGCTCACAATATCAATTATTATTTATCAATTTATAAATAATAAATCTAAAGAACATTACTGAACTGTAGTGCGATGACAGCGTAGGGTAAAATCACACCAGAATATAATCTTCTAGATTTATTTAAAGGGTTATTGCAACATCTTGCTTCTGTTTATCAGAATTTGACTAGCTTTGTAGTTCCTAAAGCTATATTTTCCTCTTTTTCAATCTTTAATGTAGCCATACGTTCTGTTTGAGATGTAAGTTAAGCATCTGCGTATCTAAGCGTATAGTAGTCTTATTGTCAAAGTTAGTTTAAAAATCTTGGGATTCAATTTGCTCCAAATCGATGAAAAATATAGGTAAACTATTTTTTTTAAATGATCATTTAAGAATATCCACCCGTGTTGCTTGTCTTTCTTTCCTGGCTTGGTCGCGGAGGAAGAGGCATTAAATTTATGATTCAATGTAATCCTTATGAATTTTATGAATAAATGAATTGTGTCTTTGACTTTGTTTATGATATAAGCCGTCCGGACTATATATAAACATAATGAATACGAAACACGCATTTGGGTTATGCTAAACTGTTCAGTAGTTTAACATTTGTTGAGCACACAGTTCAATCTGTGCTGCTTAATGCTGTGGTGCGCGTCTGCGCCGCCATACATGGAGTCGATATACGCCTAGGCTTAGAAACGGCTAGGAGACGAGCACGATCCGTGGAGCTTAGGCACGTTTGTACAATTCAGCTCGTACAGAGCCCGTTTATTTGGCATTGAGACGAATGAGATTAGGAGGTGCATTATTGGGGCAACACTACTTCAATTGAAGTCAATTGAAGGCGTTTTTAATATCCACCTTTTAAATAACCTCCCCACAATATTTGTTCAGAAATGTAAGTAAAGGAAAAAAACGGCCTAGTGCGTGTTTGGCCGCGCGCATTTTAAGGTTCCGTAGTTGCCCGTAAACTTATATTTAATACCTGTTTTAAATAAACAACAACTTCATCTAAGCAATTTTCAATGGAATTTGTACAAAATTCTACGTTTTATTTCTTTAAGTACAATTTATAAGTTGATCGACTACCTATAACAACGAGTTGACGTTGGCGGCAAGAACAGGTATGGCGGTATTACTTGCCAGGACGAGTTCTTACACATGGAGCTCAACTACTTTGAGCACAGAAGGTAACACAAAATAATCAAATTATTTCGTAGGGAAGGATAATACTTTGTACATTTTATAGAATGTTATTGAACTGTAGTGTTATGACGACGTAATATAGGAAGTGCAGAATGCGATGCAAGTCGGCTTTAGGGTGATAGAGCCGAAAGCCTTCGTCTCTACCTTAGGAAGTAGGCCCCTCGTCGCTTTGTTTTTTTTATCTGGAATGATTTTAGTTATTAATTAGCACTGTTTAGCTTTGTTCTTCAGAAATAAATAAATGTAAATAAACATCCAACAGACGCATAGTCCTGACTCTACACTAGGATTCCTTGTTTCAGGAACTACGAGTACCATGGCACTACAACATCCAGACCTGGAACAAATACTTGAGGAATGTGCAATTCGTCCCGCTGCGGAATGGAACAGGCTTCTCACCAGCCGCGCAAATGTTTCATCAATGCCAAAATTACCCGATAATAATTCTACTCACATCCAGTTGTATGAAGAAGAAGCGTTACTAGTCTTCGTCTCAGCACTTCGGCAATGTCCTGCACTCGCTGAGCGACGTTCGACGCCAAGTAGAGAGTGATCATATACTCTGCTGTGCTTATAAAATATATGATCTACAATAGCGGCGTGATTTTACCCTGGAAATATTGAATATATTATAAATGAAAAGTGATTTTAATAAAGTATTTAAAAAAAAAAAAAAAAAATCCCGACGTGAAAATCATCGATTGCATCGCCATCTAGTGACATACTAATCAATTGCACATAAACGCATTATTTAAGTTCATTATATTACGACGATCTCTGTGACGCAGTGGGCGAAGGCCCACGGTTGTGGGATACATGTTTGTGTACGCAAATATTTGTCTCGGGTCTGTGTGTTTTCTATGTATAATATATATGTATTTAAAAAATATATTTATATACTTACATATTTTTTGTTTTAAGTTGTATTTCATTAACGTAGTTCCCATAACACAAGCTCCGCTTAGTTTGAAGCAGTGTGATAAAAAAAATTACCAAACATTGTAAGTTAAATAAAAGCTTGTAATAATAATGGACATTCATTAGTTCTTCGTAATTTTTATTTAAATTATCGAAATTTAGGTGCATAAGAGCGTACCTGAAAACGAAAATGCCATTATACCGTTTCGAAATCTGCAAAGTAATACTTTACTTTGTGTTGCTTCTTGTTTTATTTTTCCTTCGACGGATCGAGTTATGCAATCGATGTTTTCTGCAATCATAAATAAATAACAGTTATTTGTTTTGAGTTGCGTGTTGCGCAAAACTCACATAAAAATCGAAAGGCACAAAAACAAAAATAAAATGTATGAAACAGATACGCTCTTAAACACAAAATCGTCAGCAATTATTATGGAAAACGAAGAAGCTACATTTAATTTGAAAGCATAGTAAAATATAAAGGCAAAAGTTAGAACTTTATTCTTGCGACCGATTCTTTTAAAGTAAATCTGATCTGCAGGGAAATAGGAAATGTACATTTTGAAATATTTTAACAATTTCTTGAAATTATTGGCATGGTGTATCAATTGCCTTATTGCTTACTTCTCCTCCCTGACAACTTTTGGATGGAAAGATTTCTATTTGACTTTGAGAATGCCGGAGGAACAGTTTTATTTTTAAATATTTATCCTAAGAATTTAAACCATAATCTTATAGACATAATCATTTTAAAAAAACACATCTCCCCTAAACTGCTAATAGCCGTAGAACACTATAATATCCTTCACACATTGTTTTCTTATGCCAACTATCTTGAATCACCCTGTATTCCTGTCGGAACATACAATTAAGTAATAGCATTGCCGGTATTGCGTAGTATCGTGGTCGGCGACGACTATAATTCCATGGGTATATTGATTCATATATTATATATTCAATCATGAAACACATGATTACTTAACTCTCTACCTACAATAACCAAACACTACTGTTATTAAAAACACTTGTAGCTAACAAGCAATCACTTTATTTGAACGAATTTACAAAGTAATAAACATTCAAAACCTTTTTAAAAATAGAAAAAACCAAATGTCTGTCTCAATTTTCAATGCAGACTATTTTATAGTTACTTACGAGGCGTGGTTACTCAAATCCTTAAATAAAAATAGTAGTAATCTTCAAATTTGAAAGCAGAGTATTTTTTCATACGTAACTGGTTACGTACGCGCATTATCACTATCACATGGATATCAGACATTAATTATTTTACAAAAACAGGTCGGCGTGGCTCATCACAATCAGGGTTGTGGTCCAATTAAACATAAACTAAGTTAATTTTACCGCAATGAATTATATTGAAATAATGTATTACCCAAAAAACAAACAGAAACAAACACGCTCATGACTGTATTTCCCATGTTTGACATTCTAAATGCGTAGATGTTTCAGAATACCGAGTAGGATAGCGTTTTTGCAATTAGTTAGCATTCCATGCTGCAATAGTCGGTGAAAAATACATCTGGGTTTTTAAAACTAACCTAAAAATAAGCTTGTTTTGGATAGTGCCAAATGAACGTTTTCATTCCATTTCAGTTCTCATACATTTTGGTACGCTTTTGTAATGTAGTTAACATTATATTTTTGTAGTTGTTCCAACAATACATATATAGATCACATATATGTATCGGAAAGAGCAAAGAATATTAAAAAAATAAGCTTGTTTGGGGTAGTGCCAAATTAACGTTTTCATTCCATTTCAGTTTCATACATTTTGGTACGCTTTTGTACTGTAATTAAAATTATATTTTCGTAGTTGTTCGAACAATAATTTAAACATATATGTATCGGAATGAGGAAAGAATATTAAAAAATAAGCTTGTTTGGGGTAGTGCCATATTAACGTTTTCATTCCATTTCAGTTTCATACATTTTGGTACGCTTTTGTACTGTAATTAAAATTATATTTTCGTAGTTGTTCGAACAATAATTTAAACATATATGTATCGGAAAGAGGAAAGAATATTAAAAAATAAGCTTGTTTGGGGTAGTGCCATATTAACGTTTTCATTCCATTTCAGTTTCATACATTTTGGTACGCTTTTGTACTGTAATTAAAATTATATTTTCGTAGTTGTTCGAACAATATTTTAAACATCGGAAAGAGGAAAGGATATGAATTATTCCGTTCGCCCTTACATTGCACCGCACAGTATGCTGACGGCTGCGCTGTCTGAGCTGTTTGCGCAGCACTACAGTAACTGTCACGCGGTAATGGATATTGAAGTGGCAAAGAGCTCACAGTTTTTGTAATCAATAAAAAAGGTACCTAATTGTTATAAAATAACACCAGTAAAATAAACTAAGAAACGTACACTCTGAATAAAGCAGCTTAGCATTTTTAATCACAGATAACTTTGTCTAGCGGTATTTTGCGATTTATATTCATAACTTTCTCGGTGTTATGGTATAAAATAGAGATATCGTCAGAGCTACCTGATCTCATTCTAATAATACTATAATAGTAAGAAAGCACGAAATGCAACGATTTCAAGACAGCATTCTGATAAAACTTCTGTCTGTAATTGATCTAGATCAGTGGAACTATTTGTAAATGGTTTGCAACGGTCGACCAACTGTCGAATTTTTCGACATGCGTTTTTTTTTTTTAAGATTTTATGTCATAAATACGAAGGCATTTACCAACGGTTAGTGCTCTAACCGATAAGGCGTTGGGCTTGTAACCTATCAGGTGGAATGCTAACTACTTGCAAAACCGACCTCTGTAGCGCAATGGGCCCGCCTGACACGCAGAAAGTTGCGGGTGCGATTCCCACCAGATAAAAACCAGTTTGGATTTCAAAATGGCATTAACAAATATATTTCGAGACCTAGAATACATTATCTTATTTTTACTCATGTACCACGCAGGCGTAGGCTACATAACTATCAAACAGTACCTGACGGACACTTATTTTGTTTTCGAAAATGGAATATTATCAATAATTTACTCCCAATTCATTGTATCTACCTAAGTTTGTTGGATTTCAGTAGATATGTAGTCGACAACAGCATGTTTCGTTCAGCATCGGCGAAGCTTGTGCCTACGGCGTAGTATCCTCTACGAGGGTCTACGAATGACATACCTAACATTAGTCACACGTCCGCGTCATGCTCGGCGTAGCAGCACGCGTCGGATACGCTGCTAACCATCGTATTCTCAAACATTTCTCCAAATATTCATCCATTCGACTCAGGGCGCCTTGAGGTTTCCTCCAACATTTCCTCATGTTTGGTATTTTAGGGTATCGACAAACAAAGGAAACAAACTAAGCTTTCCTATCTTTACTATGTAGTATGCATCTTATATACTTACAATATTGTATCTAAAAAGACGTACTCTATGTAATTGTAGACTCTATCATCATTATGAATCCTTTAAATCTGTTTTCAAAAGCCATCTTCATCAAAAACCACAAAAATGTAGAAATATTATGTGGTATTTGATAACGGCTTGGGGTAGATCATAAGTACCTTGATAGTTGTTTTTTTTTGACACAGTCGAGGAAATCTGTCGAAGAGAATTCGTGTGGAAGACATTTTGTTGACTAAACATACCCAAACAAAAAGTGAGGTCTTTAGCTTTTATACAGTACCGAAAATGTAGGTAAGCTTTTCAGCTTACATTTCGGTTACTGTATAAAGTGGGTAGATATTGTGAGTTATGTTTAACAATAGAACAGTAGTGAAAGGTCCTTCATAAATTTAAAATCCGCGCGCAGTTTCATATTTAACTACTGCTACATATACTCGTATCTAATGTGATATAATAGTGCGCAAGCACTATTATATCACATTAGATTACCTTTATTGCATCTGAGCGACTGTTTTCAACTTTTGCAAAAGAAGAATATCGCAAACAACCTAAACCCCCACGTATTTTCCCAGTACGCATTTCAGTAACATGCGGCGCTAAAACCTACCCAAGAAACTTTCTTGAATCATACTAAAAGTCTTACTAAGAACCATCCTTCCTTCTTAAAATAAATACTAACATAAAATTTCTACATTCGAACATTTTCAAAAGAATTTTAGAAAACCTCAATTCTATCGGATATGTAGTAAGATGGAAAAAGACATTCAGACAACCTCTCACGGCAAACACGCAAACGGGCTTCTGTTCACGCGGGTGAAAAAAAATAAACAAACATAATACTTTCGTCCGACTAAATCATAAGTTAATTTTACTGCTGAAGCGAGCATAGTGCACTTTTCTCTATTTCGTGGTGCACCTTATTTTACTTATAGTAAGTAGGTATACATTTATTACGTCATAATTTATTATCTAAAAAGACTCGCGCTATCCTTTCATATGAAGTAGAAATCGACATTGGTCTTTAATAATGGTGAAAGATAATCCTTGGTCGCTCGTAACATGCATCCGGCGAACATTAGTACAATATTGACAGAGGTTGCGGGCCATGACTCGGACATTCGGCCCAAAGTGCCTGGACGGCTATTACCTATCCGTGGAGTGCGGAAAAATTGTGGATGTGTTATCAAAAGCGCCACACCAGGTTTTAGAGAACAAATCGTCCATTTATTTAAAAAAAATGATATTTAACTTTTCACTTTTGTACTGGACGCTGAGCAGCCCTGAACTGATGATTTTCTTAATAGGAAATTGCGCCACACCAGATTTTAGAGAACAAATCGTCCATTTTTTTTATATAAAAATAATTTAGATAATTATTTTTTCCCTTTTGTACTGTACTCTGAGCAGCCCTGAACTGATGATTTTCTTAATAGGAAATTGGGTGGAGGTGGTTCGGGAATGTCCATAGAATCCCGACACGCACCTTAAAATATGCATACGTCTTAGGCAAAACGTATAATCTGCTCTGCCAATGTTATCCATATTGTATAAAGAAGAGAGGTTAAGTTCTTGGGTTTTTTGTAATTACAAAACGGCGCTCCATTTTGTAAAACGGCTACACATTGTTTGCCACATTGGAAAATGCGAAACGCTTTTACAATGTGCATAGCAATCTGGCTAGACGTACACCGTACTAGGAAACAGTGCAGTTTTGTAAAACAGCTAGTAGTTGTGTAAAACAGCTATTTAAGCAATCCATCTGTGACATATAATTACAACCCTACTAAAATTATAAATGTCAAAGTTTAGATGTCTAGATGTTTGTTGCTAATAGTTACTAGTTAGCTGACCCGTTTTGGATGATATCTGGAACAGGTATTGTTGTACCTAGAATATGTATTAACATATTATGGTAATATTTATCCGGTTTTTTTTGCGGGCTACGCCGTGGGTTGATCCCACAAATGTTTCAGGACAAATTTTATACTATCATGAAATGAGTCCTGCCAAGGTTGATACATTATAAAAGCTTTATTTTTATTACCCGCGATGTATGGAACTCGTATATGCGTTTGCGACTAGAGGTTGTTTGTTTATGTTTGCAATGGCATATCGGTATGCGGTTATAAATGTTTTTTTTTTAAATCGATTTTTATATCTTCAATGATAATTCTTAGAAAGGTTTTATCGTCACAATTTACTAATCGCCGCTGAAATGGAAATACACGAATGTTTCAAATGTTTTAATAATTAAGTTGTTTTATAGTTTGTTTTGTGACATCGATCTTCACTGAAAAGGGCTGCTTCCTCTTGTTTTCTTCCATCCCTTTTCCGCTAACGGAGGGTAAGTGGCCGATTACAAAATTACGACCTACTGATTAGAACGTTGAGCTTTTATGACATCGACGGGGTCGAATCGTTAAAATATACGTTTTCATTTATAAACTAAATGAAAACGTATATTTTCACTGACCTCGTAGTTAAATTGAAAGATACCATTATTTCTTTCTAAATTTATTAGCAGCGATAATGTCCCTGATGCGTGAGGTGCGTGGCAGCTCCAACAGCTACCTGCAACTCATTGCAGGGAGGCTGGACACCGACTGTGCCTTCATGGAGCGCCCAGACAATAGCATGTTGTGCACTCTTAAATCCAGTGGCTCAATGTACCTCTTTATTCTCTCTTTATTCTTTATTGTACACACAAATAAACACTAACAAAAGGCAGAATTAAATAACATGTACAAAGTCGAACCCTTAAAAGCTACCTAGAAGGAATGTATTTTTTAGTTTATGTAGTAGTCTTCTCTAATGTGGACAATTTATACTTTTATTTGTGTTTTAATATGGTGTTATAATAATGTCTAAAATAAAAATTATTGAATGGAATTGAATTAAAGTTCTTAGATTGATTGATAAATAAAATTTTAACAAAATTTTAAACCTTGTATTATTCATCACATGTTGCAACGGTGACATGTGATGGTAAAAACTAACGAGAAACGTTTTTGACGTCATACAAAACGATGATCGCTTTAGCTGTTCTACATTCCATCATCGATTACAGCGCCTCCTAGTGACTTCTGGATAAAAGTATCAAACAACTATTATTGATGACGTACATATCGATTACTCATAAACTATTTCGGAGATAAATGGAAAAATACCAACAAGCACTTACCGCAAAGGCATATACGGGCTCCTATAGTCGCATGCAAAATGCTAGGTTCAAAAATATGTTATTGCATGGGCTAATATGCCCATATTGAGTATTAACTGATACAAATGTTTATACATGCAAATATTTGTCCCGTTCTGGGTGTTTTCTATGTATAATATCTGTCTATTTATTATGGTTCACAAAAATATTAATTTGTTTAAGAAAAAAAGCGATAATCACAATGTTAATACCAGAATTAAAGATAAACTAGCTGTTGCCACTTGTAGACTCATAAAGTTAGTAAATCGTTTAAAGGGCAAGGTAAACGATATTATAACAAAATCCCAAGAGTTATACAACAATTTACAATTAACAAATTTAAAAACATAATTTGAAAACAACATTATAAAAAGGCAAACTTTATTATAATATCTGATTATTTAGATGATAAAAACTCTTGGGATTGAAAATGCTCCAACTCGTTGTTTTGTAAAAGGATCATTAAAAAGAATAACCAGCCTTGCCTTTCTTGCCTTTCTTTCCTGGCTTGGTTGCGGAAGAACAGGCAGTAGATAAAACCGACGTTTCAAGTGATACTTGTGATTTTAATTTACAAAAAAAGCATATAAGTAGTATATCAGTCATGTAGTTCCCATAACACAAACTTTGCTTACTGGCTAGATGATGGTGCGTGATGAATGTCCAGCATTATAAAGAAAACAATACATAACTCAGTTCAGACAGATCCTGAAAAAACAAAAAGGAATAAATTTATTAACACAAGTAATTACATATAAGTTCGTAGCAGTCTGTTTTTATGTTTATTTACTGGCAGTTGGTAAAATTAACGTTTCAAAGACCTTTGATTTCAATGAATTAATGTCTTTTGACTCTGGCTTGACTTTAATGGATTTCTTCAAGCTGTTGATGAGGTAAGTTTTCGTCTTATGTAAATGTTTTTTTTATATTCTGGTATCTGCAATTAAGAGTCCATCTATCCGTCTACGTATAGAACAGAAAAAACCTTTAAAACGAAATACTCAAGTATTTCATGTAAAAATAAAATAAATCCCGTCAGTTTTCAAAGTGAACGATTCACAAATGACTATTTGCCGTAAATTTAACGCTCAGATATTTATTGTTGGAGCAGAGTTTTCTTCATCTTTTCTCGTCTTTTTTCAAATCACTCATTTGGAAAATCTCTAATGAGAGCGTTACTGAACGAGGACACTTGGAACGACTTGGCTACTTTGCATCTGTCAAATGATTTAATCTATTTCGGCTAGGATTCTGGCCTTCCATTACTTTGAAAACTAAACTTCAAAATAAATATGAAAGTCAATCTTAGTTTCAAAATATGTTTTACTCTTTGTTTTCAAATATGAATGAATACCTCTATAGAATTTAACTCAAAAATGTACATAAAAGAGTTTTTTTTAAGTATCTACTTGAAATTGTATATACAATTGTAAATTAGATACTAGTGGGATAATAATTTCTACCAACATATACATATAATAGTGTGACAAATTGGTGTCAATGGTACATCTAGTCCAAAGGTCTCTTACTAATAATAATATAAAATCGTAGGCCAATTTTGGCCGTAAACCACGGTAAATTTTTAAAAGGCAATACACTTTTATTATACACTTTTATTATTTCTAAATTCGCCTCTACGGGTATATTTTCAATTTCTGATTACCGTCGAATAATTAAAAATGGTAGACAATGAAGAGATTCCTTTTGCTTTTTCTTGATAATTCTACCGCGCGGAAAATCTCAAAAAGGGTTTAAAAGTGCTACGGATAAAAGGGAGGGGGTTGGTGTGGATTAAAAGTAGGAGGGATGCGGGAGGGAACAAGCTCATTAGCGACAATTTTTCTCAAAGCTTTCCCGAGGGAATTGTCACAATTCCGATTGTGACGTATTACGTTGCGAGCACCGTAGTGCACGGCAGCTCGCTTTGATTAAATGAAATATAAATTAGTAGTCCTGTTTGAGGAATTCTAGGAATTAAATAATCTAAACATATTGGATCTATATTTACTTTAAACTTGTGACATTTGGTAGTTACTTTAAAAACTCTTCTACAGATACGATATTTCGAGAATCAAAAGTCATAGATTAAACATTCTTCATAAAAATTAGATTTTGGTACCTGTGCCGTTTTTGGGTGCATTCTTACCTACACCCGATATAATCGGCAGTATTGTGTTGTATACCTACAAGTCTCTCGCAGTTTCCAACTCTTACCACATTTTGGACAGTCAAGGTCGTTTTATCAGCCCCAAATGTTTTAGGTAATTTACGTGGAATCTGGCAAATACCGCTCAACCGATTTAATCCACCCCAGTGATTGTATTAAAAGGTAATTCATTTTAGTTTGCCTGGAAGGCGGGCTTTGCGGCTGTTAATTACAAAACTAATTAAAACTGTCGATTCAGTAATTAATCTTAACGGGATGGCGGCGGAGTCAGAAAGTACACTGCAGAATATTCAGTTTTATTTTATTTATAACTGGAACCAACACAATTCAATATAAACAGCCCAAAACGTGTCGAGGCACGCAAATGAAGTTTCATGCCAAAAGTTATCATTTTAAATTAAGGGCTATTAAACTTTATTTGCTATTAAATTTTACGCAAATCCAAAATAAAATTTTTTGTATCCAAAAATAATCCGAATTCATATCAAAAATTCTGATTGCACAGAAAAATACTCAACTTAAAATATTACTAAATAAACTGTAATTTATATTCGTGGCGTATCGCTATTTATCTTTAAGATAAAGCTTTTTTATTAATGCACAGCTGATAATGACTAACGCACATAATACCTATAAACTCTTTTTTTTTAAATATAGCTTATATTTATATATGACATACAGCATTTTATTTGACGTATCATCTTATTATTTATTAAGTACAACATAATGAGATCAATAGTATGATGTAAGTTTCATACAGAGATACTTACCGTTTGGTTTTATTTATTTTGAACCCAAGTTTGCTGGGTAAAGTTCGCATAGCAATCCTTCATTGCTGGGTGGTAATAAAAAAAACCTAATAACCTAATCTTTCCGAGACGGATTTGCCTAGGAAGGATTGTTTAGGCCAACATTAACTTAAAACCTAATAACCTAATCTATCCGAGACGGATTTGACTAGGAAGGATTGTTTAGGCCAACATTAACTTAAAACCTAATAACCTAATCTATCCGAGACGGATTTGACTAGGAAGGATTGTTAAGGCCAACATTAACTTATTGTTTGCATTACTTATCAATGGCACCCGCCCATTGATACGCAAGGGTCCAGTCTTTCAGTTCTATCGGAGGTACAGATGACAAAAAAAGCGCGCGAAATTAGTAAATTTGTTCTGCTTATAGAAATAATGCAATGAAAAAAGAAATTGTAGCTATACTAATTTATAATTTGCTGATAATGGTTTCTTAAAAATAAAGATAAATATGATGAGCAAGTATTGAGGTGCTTATTATTGTATATGCCACTCGGATAGGTGTTTTGCTATGAGAATGAGTATTATCTATGCACGCTCTGGTTAATTTGCTGTGCAGTCAGTATTTATGATAAGATTGTAGTATTTTTGTAGCTAAATGAATTTATTTGTGTCGCATTAGAGGAAAAAATGTAATATAGTGTTGATGTATATTTTCGAATTATCTGCAGTATTTGTTTTGTTAAACATTTAGTTTATTTGCAGTGAAATAATTTAATTGATGTAAAAAAGTATATAAATGATGAAAATAAATTGAGCGGTGATTATTTATTTGATATGCAATTAATAATATCCCTTAAATTAATAACTTAAAGTAAATTAAAATTGATCGACAAATTAGACACCCTATACCATACATAATAGTCCTGACCCCATAATATAGGAACCCCTGTCTCGTAGGAATCAGAAATAACGAGGGCCATGTTACCACAACACCCAAACCAGGAACAAATATCGGCCGAACTTCCAAACATTTGTTTAACAACATTTACTAGTTAATAGGCTATTGTTATCTAAACATGTTAAATTATTTGTACTGACTGACTAATTTCCCCCGTCTTTCTATTGGATAAACTAATCTTACTACAACTCAGGTAAAGTAGTACTAGTCAGATATGCACTTGGACATATCCAAGCATGCATTTTATTTCACTTGCCTATTTAAAAGCAGAGTCTCATTAAGTCTCAATGCGCTCGTCAAAGGGCTAGTTTTGTGTCAATTTCTTGGTGCTATAGGTGCATCTATTTGCTGTTTTGGTTATGCGGCGATAAGCAGCTTGTTCCGTCGCTGGCTTAAAATTGACCTTTAGTCAAACATTTGTTGAGGAATATAAATATAATTTAAGTGAAATTAAAATAGTCTTTAGTATGTATAGGTTTTTCTAAGTAGGCCCCATACTATTGCCTACATCTTTGTAGTTGAAAGTAAAATTGTGGGAAATTCCTAATAAATTCATTATCAAAGACATATAATACCAACATAGTAAATTTATAATCATTGATGCTCTGCCATTTTTGCGTTGAATTTTTGAACAACGCATACAAAATAAAAACGAGACAATTTGACGTAGACGAGGGACAAATTGAGGGCAAATTGATTGAGAGTCGAGGCGAGGCGTCCGCACTGTGCCGATTTAATTACAGTCTCATCTCAGCGACTGACATTGTGACACTCCTAGATTCTAGAACTAAAATCATTCTTAACTTTAAGTACCTACTTAATTTTATATCTTGCGATCTTTGTTCACTGGTATATCTGCTCGAAAAATAAATTAACGGAATTGAAATCTTTAGAACCTAGTTGTGTTTTCGCTCAAAATAAACTTATACTTTACATTTAGAACTTTAAGAATTGATACTGATAGTACCAGAAGTTCCACAAAACGTTAAATGCCAAGAATCGTATAGTAAATTCTAAGAAAAACTTGTTTTTGAAAGATCATCCTTTTTTCGTTTAATTCTATAACCTACTTTCTTCCGGTCGAAACTCGTGAACAATTTGTACCTAGCAGTTTCTTTTCTTTGTTTGTTCGTGAAAGTCTCGACTTCAAATGTGTACAATACTGCCGACAATTTTGTGTATTTTCAGATCCTTTTGATTCCGATAATTTTATATGTTATCGAAATTTCGTACAGCTTACATAGAATAGTATATACGTATTCATCGAAATATCAAAGTAGACCTTCAATTCTTGTAATTTTTTGGTTTTAACGACCTCTGGTGCAGTGGGCGAAGGCTCGCCCGAGACGCAGAAGAATGCGGGTTCAATTCCCGCCACTGGATAAATGTTTGTATGATCTGAAAATACTCGGGCATGGGTCTTTTTTATACATAATAAGTACGTTGAAATAACAAGTAGAAAAGTAGTATAATAGAAGCTATGCATAGTTTGGGGCTAGATGATGATGTGTGAAAAATGTCCAGTATTATTTATTTTATACGTAATTTTTGAACTTCACCACACCCAGATTCCAAAATAAGTGTGCCCTCTGGCTCTTAATAAATAAATAAATAAATAATGCTGGACATTTTCACACAGCATCATCTAGCCCCAAAGTAAGCAGAGCTTGTGTTATGGGAACTAGATGACTGTTAAACTACTTATATACATTTTTCTTTTGTAAATACGTACATATTATACATAGAAAACACCCAGACCCGAGACAAATATCCTTGATACAAACATTTGTCTAGCGGCGGGAATCGAACTCGCAACCTTCTGCATCTCAGGCGGGCCTTAGCCCACTGCGCCACAGAGGTTGTTAATAAATAGTCCACTTTAAGACATTTAAATTATTTAGCAAATACTTTTCGAAATGGCCTCTTAATTGATGGTTACCTAGTACTTAAGTGGAGTCTCATTCATAATGCAAGTACATAATATTGAATCTCTTATAATATATTAGTGATTCGATCCTCAACTCAGACTACGTGCACTGGCTCGGGTTAAGGCAATTCAAAATAAATATAATTTTCAATAATTATTGTATTGAAATGACTTTTAATTCAGCATGTTACTGGTTTGCATGAGTGTATACCTTTACTACGTGACCCTTTAATATTAAAGTTGCGGAGATGAAAAGAGCCATTCAGTTCACAATATTCGGTTTCCCTCTGGCACTATTTATGACCACGGGCCGCTTTCACCACTACTTGAATAAATCATCCCAAAATCCGTAATAGAGAAAGGATTTGACTCAGTGTGGACACATTCCCACTTTGTTACTCCAAGTGACTTCGCCAGTAAGCGCACGAAATGGCTCGGATTTTATGTATATGAATTCTTATGAAAAGCTTTGAGTTTTAGAATTTGAGGACTAGTTACATACTTTACCTACATATTAGACATATTTGCAATGAGTAGATAGATACATATATAGAGGTGAGACTCGTCGTAAGTAGTGCAATGTTTAAACAAGATTGCATTCCTATACTGATCACTCTTTTTAAAATATTCAATAGCAACACTGAATCACTGAAGAATGAAGCGCTGAAAATTTTATTGAAAAGGCACTCGGGATTTTGTCATAAAATATAATTCTCAGTTGTGCAATTTTGTTATTTTACAAAACCCTCTTGACCCATTTTCATTATTATTCCTGGGATTCACTGGCGCACACAAAATGTAAAAATAAAAATATTCACATCTGATATTAGTATATAACTTTTATTGGCTATAAGCTGCCATGACTGACGTTTAATCTAATAGCTCAAAGTGAAACGTCCTTTTATTAAACGATTTAATTTATCACGAGTAGTAATTAATTAGCTTGGATTATGTCTCTGTTGCTATAGATTGTAGCAGCTTAATCCATCAAATGATAACGGTTTTGATAAATTAATCTTTAAGTACAAAATCCGTAGGCTATTCAGTTACATAGATAGAACCAGTGTAAGACTTCATAACGGAGAATTCTAAATTCCAATAGTTAAAAAAAATATAAATAATTCATTTATTTACGCGTAGCACGTTAATTTTTTTGTTACCTTCTCTCGATAAGAAGATGAAAAATGAACAAAAAATGTGTTATTAAGAAAAATCCCAATTACTAAGATTAGTATAGTGTAGCGTATAAATAATCCTCTGTTGACCTTAAATAATAAATCTTAAATAGTATTTTTAGACAGATAAGCTCGGAAAGGGTTAAAATTTCAAATCTGATGATTTATTACCGATCAAGTTTTCCAAATGCTCGAGTTAGTAGCCAAGTTGTAGAAACTATTTTTAGATCATTTTTTCTATGGACATTTATAAGGTCAAAAATACATCTGATTGATCCTCCTTTGTTTGAAGTATCTTACCTATTTATTTTTATTACGGTTAAACTCGCCTTTGTACTTGACCTATATTTAATATTTTTGTCTGTATTTTCTGTGTTTACAATAAAGAATAAAGAATATTTTGTGGATGCATATTTATGTGCATGCCTTTATTGAAACTGTAAAGTTACAACAATTATCTATACAAAAGACGATTATTACGAATTCAAGATCCCAATTCAATTATAAGATACAGATAGTTACTACAAAACGGTGAATTTGGATGATTCCATTCGCATGATAAGGATACACAGTGGTTTCAGAAGCGTGTTATCTTAGAGACCCAAAAGTTCGCCGGCCTGGCTCTGCCCAGATTGTACCTACTTCTGGGACCCGTTTCCATCAGGCTGGATTCAGGGGATAAAATTAGCATATAAACGTGTTATGTGCGGTCATATAAAGAAACTCGTTCTGAACTATATCAGAACTCGAGCTTTCCAGCCAATGATAAATATTTGATAAGTTCGTTTACTGATTTTCACATAGATTTCGTAAACACGATGTCCTGGTGAATAAATTTGTATAAAATTTCATAGTTCTCTTGATGGCCTTATTTAATTTGCTCAAATAAGTGTCTGTCCAAAACTGCGCCAGACAGGCTACCGACAAGCTATCTATGCTTTCTTGAATAAAATATTCTATATATATATACATATAGTATGTATATTTGGACGTATGTTCCTAAGGATCGCTGAACCATTGTGTATTAACTTTGGAACAGAGTGTGTATAGGGGTAAAGCAAAGACTACTTTTAATAGGGTACTAAACGGGCAAAGTCTGGGCATAGGCTATTTGTCTATATTGACGATCTCTGTGCCTCTGTGATCGAAGGTCCGCCTGAGACGAAGAAGGTTGGACAAATGTTTGTATCATCTGTGAATATTTGTCTCGGGTCTAGGTGTCCCTATGTAAAATATGTACGTATTAACTAAACAAATATAAGTAGTATATCAGTCATGTAGTTCCCATAATACAAGCTCTGCTTAGTTTGGGGCTAGATGATGCTGTGTGAACAAATCCCAGCTTTTTTTTTTAATTATCATGTTCCCTGCAATTCTTTAATTTTCATTTCTACCTTCTAGTTTCATTCGAAATGAACAATGTGGCACCACTTACGATAATGACCTACAGCCGCGCTGGCTCTGCAATAAAAGAAAATTTGGCCGCAAAATGATCCTCATACAAGCTAGTGTGTGGGTGCAGAGGGCAATTTACTTACATTTTTGTAGTCTGGCCATATGTTGCCAGCATACCTACCAACATAGCGTGGTCTTAATTGTTACTGCGGAACCCTTTGCGGGATCGGACCACGATGCGGTATAATTTTGCGGAAAGTTCTCTGTATCACCTACGAGGTAGGTAATACAGAGTATCACATACAACGTAGGTAATACAGAGTATCACATACAACGTAGGTAATAGTAGAATCTTACCTTAGTACCAAGGAGTTGGTGGAGTTGGAACATTTGTTGTAATAGCCTGATTGTGGTCTGCATTATCATAATTTTGTGGCAAACTCCGTTCGCTAGCTTTATTGCCTAGATGTGTATTCGTTATGGTGTATTTGGAAAGTTCTCTTGTATAATTTTTCTTGTTTACAATTTTGTTGAATAAAACTACTATCAATCCAAAAGTGTTGTAGGGAAAAAAAATGCTTTGACTTTAAGCATTTATTAAAACAAATTATTCAAAATGATTAAACTCTCAT
This sequence comes from Perizoma affinitatum, assembly GCA_961405105.1. Lineage (NCBI taxonomy): Eukaryota > Metazoa > Arthropoda > Insecta > Lepidoptera > Geometridae > Perizoma > Perizoma affinitatum. The sequence goes on from OY560199.1 coordinate 8,833,704, forward strand.
CTTATAACAAAATAAATAAAAACCTTTAGAAATGTACGAGCTCAAGCAATCAGTGCCTTGTCCTTAGATCTTTTAAGCACCTTTCAAACGTACTGGTAAATTGGATCACGGACTAATTGGTTCACTATTTATTCAGGAACAATAGCAGTCGGAGATTATAGGATACGAACTTACCTGCATACAAAACTGGAGGGAATGATTACCATTGCGTATTTTTTAGTTACAGCACATTATAATTTTATAGGGTTACGATAAGGATTTTCGTATGTTGTACTAACTGGTTGTATGACTGCTATTAACGCGGTTAACGGAGGGTATAGCATGCATCAATTGTATCTGATTGTCATGTCTGTCTGTATTTTAAACCGACATCAAAAAAAGGAGGCTGGTACCGACTCCAAAAAACTTGCTGATTATTGTTAATATTCATATATAAAAATATTTCGTTAGAAATAAATATGACTTGTAACTTCGCAGTTAATATATTACCTACTATCTGTATGAGCCAAGTTATATATACTTATGAGTTAATGTGGTTATCTAATACCTACCTACTTAGCATGTAGTTATTGTTACTTTAAGCAAGTTATGGTCAAATAACTAAGTGAAGTTAAAAAAACTATTTCATGTATAATAATAACGTCGTGTTAATAGTAAATAGCTGCTGGCCAAGTTTGTTTTTGAAAGTTGTTTGAATTTATCGTTAATTTATATACGTTTTAAACAAAATATATAGAAAAATAATTTATACGAAATTACTTTATATCGATACCTTTTTGTGTGAGTTGCGTTTTCCTCGTTCTAATGCGGCTTACAATAATATGAAAAAGTAGCTACTTAGACTATCAATTCCCGGGCATTTAAGTAAGTATTTAGCTACTTAAGTTAAGGAAGCCTGGCTCGTGAAATAAGAGTACTTTCTCGTTCTATTCTCTACAACACTTGAGAAATACACCCTCTAGGTTTTGAGCCTCGTTCATTCATTGCCATTCCTACTTTCTCTGTATTTTATTTTCTCTGAAAGGCTTGGGTTATGTAAATTACTTTTAAGTTTATGCAGCTCTCAACCGTGTTTATAAAAAACCTACGGACAGGATAACATTACTTGGGTCCAGAGGTAAATAAATAAACACTGCACAATATAAATAGACATTATTATTGTATAAAGTTTTGTACACATCAATTTGTATAACGGAATTTCCTAAATACACTGACTAGATATTTTAACTAACTGATTTGGCGTTTCGTCTCTCAACTCCCCGAGTCTTGCGAACAACCTGTGGACAAATTGTTAGTATCAGCAATCTTAATAATAAAACTGAACCGAGGCTTGTAAGTTCACCATAATAATAAACATAACTCGAGTTATTAAACTATGAAAGCATGAAACAATGCTCTAACGAAAAGATGGTCGGGTTTAAACACAAACTTAACTTTGTTGAAGTTGAAAAAATGTTCTCCCATACATCGATATACGTCACGGCCAATTCTTAAACTGCAAATGTAAGTTTGTAATCGCAAACAAATAATTTTTATGCGATAAAACTAAAAATTCCGAACTTTTTCTTTTACCTTGCTTCTTGCCAAATTTCATGGTCAACGGTTTTTTCTTTTTGAGGTATGGAATCCTAAAAATCGTCTCAAATTTATAAAATTGACTGAGTTCACCAACAAAATGTAACAAATATGACTCCTATGAAAACAGAGGGAGTGCCCCTCCTTGGGAAGGCTTTTCAAGTTTTCCGCTTCTAGGGGTGTGCAGCGGAAGTTTGTATATAAACTAACTCAGACCAAGTCTCGGTGCGTTGTGATAAAAACACCTTTTAATGATGATGACTGTTTGAGGAAAATCTCACCATGATCTGGGCAATAATGTCGTCGGCGTCTCCTTCGTCGCTGAGCGTCGCATGCGTCCAGGCATGTTTCTTCTGTAAATAAAGTTTATTTGAATCATACGTTCATTGAACATAGAGCCGTATAGCAATGTGTAGTACATCGACTTCTGTAGCTAAGGTCATAGGTTTAGTGGGTAATTAATAAAATTGGGCATATAAACACGTGCTCAAAACGGGAAAAAAAACACAGGAATTAATAAAACTAAAAGGTAAAATGGGCGGTCTCATCGCTAAAAGTGATATGTTTGTGTTATCCTGTTCATACAAAGGGTTTTCTACCATTGGATGGACAGGATACCATGGAATCAAAGGACGAATGATAATGACCACGGAATGGTAGATAACTAGTATACAAAATGTGAGCAATATTTGGATTTTTAGTATCCAAAACACACTGCTAATAAAATAAACAGAGGAAAAGTCCCTTCTTTCCACAAGAACTTCACGATTTTGGCTGGAGATGCCAGAATCGTAGGTATCTTCTAAACAAGCGTGCTACATCCTCCACCAGGATAGATTTTGGCCTTCTTTATTAGCGTAAGTATGTTGTTACTTTACATAATAGCGTCTGTGGCGTATTGACATGCCCAAAATGTACATGTTCCAACAAGTTTGGGTTTTTCAGCCACCAATGAGCGCACCAAAGGGCAGAGAACATCAAAACCCTCGTTAGAGTTTAATAAAACTTTCCAGTCCACACATTCGCTGTAGCAGAAAGCTGCTTGGATGTCATCATCATTATCATCATTATGTATCTTAGCTCACCGTCGCAGCAAGCTGGCAGCGAGGGCGGTGCGGCGTCATCGTCGTGCCTTGCGAGACCCCGCAGCTGCAGCGTGTAAGCGCGCGACCCGGCCCCCACCCCGCCCACACCCCCGCCCGCGGACCCTGTGACCCCCGCGCCCGCGAACGTCGCGTAAGGACTTATCTCGTAAACATCTGAATAACAGAATTACAGATCAATAAGGTTTTTTCTTTTTAATTTTGCCTGACTGGAACAAATTAAACGAATTTTAATTAAATAAAAAAAAACCACCATGTATATTCCATCACGTCTAGTAACGTCCCCTATTGAGCTACGTGATGAAACTTATATAGTTCCTATAAAGGAACCATCTAGAATATATTTATAAGTATGTAATTCTGTGTACCTCGCCGTAGCTTGACCGCAGGTTTTTACGTCCAAACTTTCAAAACAGGAGCTTATTCCATAATTCAAAGTTCCCTAGTAGCAAAATTAAACAGAGTACATATTTAAAAAAAAATGGTAAGTAATTGGATCGCATGTAAAAATATTTTTTAAAGTAAGTAAGTTTAAAGGTAATTATTGTAAGTACTTCTATTTGCACCAATATAAAGCGATATTTAATTCAGTCGCCGAATTTCCATCAGGGATTTTCAGAAGGGATTAGCGCAAGAGTGGACGTTCATTGGACGTCGCATGTTTTTGATGGCTACAGGAATAGCATTTGATATTGGATTAGGCTTTTGATAAGTAAATTAGCGCTCAGATATATGCATACACAGACATCCGGACCTTTAGTTTCAGATAAATCTTGACAATACTCATACTCATTTATTCACCGTAGGAACTTTACAGTACACTTGGTTATGTCAGATTATACAATACACAAATCATTCAATAAATTATTTAAAGCCATTACAATCCATTAAAACAGACAAGACACCGTGACAGAAGAGTGGGTTTGGATCAAATAATTATTTTATTTCATACAGACAATGTATGAAATAAAATACAAATATATTTTTAAAATCATTAAGCTACTGTAAAGACGTATTGTCAAATCACAGTTACAAACTAAGCTAAAATAAGTTATATTCATGTCAAATCACATTAAGTACACAAAAACAAACAACAAAACAAAAAATAAATAAATAATGTTTATATTACGTTACACGTTACATTTCAATTGATTCCCATTCAGTATAATTGAAAGTTTTTTCTGAGAAGTGTTCTTTAGCGCTATCCTACACTACACTAGGAATATTCTGTATCGAATGAAAAAATCCGGATGTGATTGCTTATGTTTTTAAATTTTTCATTCAAAACACACTTCTAAGTACGGCTGTGTTTAAAGTACGGGCGCTGTATTTATTTGTCTGCTGACTGATAATGAAATGAATTTCTTTTAGTGATTCTCTCTTATAAAATTAATAATAACTACGATTATGAGAAAGGCGGAAACGGTTTAAGAAGAGTCAAACACCGGACACAATGATCCGTGTTTGGAGAAGCCTATGTATGTGATGGACTTAAGTTTGCTGATGATGATAAGGCTGGCACTCACCTGGTGGGTCTGGCGGCAACTTCGGTGTTTGGTGAGGAGGAGCCCTGTAAGTACCGCACGCCGGCTTCTCTGCACTTGTGGACACTCGGGCTGCGGCGCCGTCAGACCTTTACACAAAACAAATTAAACTTAAAAATGTATCGCTACGAGTGTGTCCATACCATTATGCGCTTGAGACAACATGCGTCTTAAGTTTAAAACTTCATGCTTCTTAGATTTCCGAAACGGAAGCCCGAAATATTACAAAATTTACCATTGTTAATAAATGGGTTGAAACTATTTTTTAAGTTACCATGGCATTTTTACGGTTTAACATCTGCACCGATTATTCATACTTAAATTAGGAAAGTCACGCCGGGGTATGCGGTCTCATGTTCTTTTTAAGTGACAAAACTGTTGGTCTTCTGTGGTCATATTTGACGGGAAATTCCTGAAAAGTATTCTGCAACATATTCTGCAACATGTCCCATGCGTGTTGAATGGGGTTTAAGTCGGATGACTGTACAGGCCAGCTCAAAACCGTGACGTCATGTTCCGTGACGTGCAACTGATGCCAGTCGCGCGGTGTGGGGAAGGGCATTATTATGCATGAGCTGAAATTCCTGTCCAATTTAAACTGAAGGATGATCACAGGCTCTACGACCTCGTCTCGGTATTTTAGCGCAGTCATACTGCCTCTTATCCAAACGAGCTCGGTTCGTGCACCAATACGAATCGCCGGCCAAACCATGATTGTCCCGCTTTGGTACGAATGGACCTCTTGTGGATGCTGGAGTCGGCTGTCGGGGTGGAATCCGGGTGGAATCCAAACCGGAACTCATCAGTAAAGAGAACTATTTTCCAGTAGTCATTGTTCCATAACAAATGATCTTGAGCCCAAACAAGTCGCCTTCCGTGAATTTTGGAGAAGACGATGCTGTCTCGGGGTGGTGACTCGTTTTTTTCCAGTGTGGCGCTCTCTGCTACATCCCCAGTAATAAGCTAACGTGACCACAATCGAGAAATTACGTTTCGATAGGTGTTTAAGATGTTGGCAACCGGCTTCTAAAATGATCTGCTTCTAAAATGATGTCTTCTCTGCTTAAATGTCGACGTTTCATGACATTATAAAAATCACAAAATCTGTTAAAATTAAAAAATACACAGGTAACACTTGTTATTGAATTATTAATCAAATAAAAGTAAATAATTATAAGGCAAAATAAACGTTGTAAAATTAAATCAGAGGCCCCGTTCTATTTTATTTAATTCTAATTTTGAAAATAGAACAAAAGAGGATTAATTCCATATACAATGTGTGTATATCTGCTAAATTAAGTCCTTGAATTTTAACTTAAACAGAAAATCAAAAGATGCTGTAACTTTTTTTTATTAATTTTCTTTCTCCCACGTTTTAAAATCCGGCATCACAACTTCCGAAACGCTGACGATAGAAAAGGGTCGATGTACGCAGCGACGAGTCCCTCGATTATCGCCAACGAGTGCTTGTGTCAGCCGTGTCATCTGCACTGCTAACGAACCCGGATTTTATTGCATTTCAATTGCATTCTTTTCAGTATATGGGAATATTTTTATGTGTGTTTTCAGCATTGTTTTAAGTTGGTAGGGGAAGTGCTTTTCATAGGTTGTAAGTGTTAAAGCCAATGATTTGTCAAAATATGAACTCGAATAAAAAAAAAAAAACACGAAAAATTAGCTTATTGCCAGTTCATACACTGCATAATGCACAAAACATGGTTGAAATTAGAATTGGAAAATAACGAGTAAAACACTGTGATTATATTATTGTACTGCCCAAACAAATGCTGAACGTATATTTAGTTTTTTTCTGATCTTCTTATGTTTAGTATAGTCTTTTACGATATGAAATCGAGTTTACAAAGTATGTACCCTTTTAATTTTCATTAATAAACACATTATCGAAAGAACAGACAGGGTTAAACCGTAAAAAAGGGTAAATAGGAATGCAGAACCGAATAGAAAAAAAGCTGAAAGTTTAATTTATAAAAAAAAACTGTTTTTCTCTATTGACACATGGGAGTTAATCAGATTTGACTAGGGAAACTCCCTAGTATTTTTGTGTATTAGAGTTTAGATTAGAATGTGATGCTGACCTCTTTCTCCTCAGCAATATAGCTAGTATAGTGAGAGCAGCCAGCGAAAGCGCAGCGCAAAGTGCCAGCAGCAGCGCTAGCTCTCCAGCGGTGGCCGGGAAAGGAGCGTCCACTTCTTCTGCAAAACCCCCCTCAGAGGGCAACGTTGTAAATTCGTACACCTCTCGCGTCCAGCCCGCTTCGTTTGATGCTCGGGCTGCAACGCGGTATCTTGAGCCGGGAGAAAGACCTGGAAATGCTTTTTGTGATAGGAAATCAAGCAATAAACAAACTAATCTCAAGTTTGAACGAAGCCCTGCCTAATACTACTAAACTATGCAACATGAAATAAAATATAATAAAAAAACATTTATTTGCAATAAAAAAAAAATGGTATCCTACCCTATGATCTAGAAAAGGAACGATGGGATAGATAAAAACAAAATAAATAGCCTAGTTAATATAACTGAACAGATATGTACAATTACACCGACAGAGTCTCAAAACAAGTTACATGTCAAACGAGGAATCATCAGATATTCACGGCAGTTTTGAAGTAATGTGACGATGAAGCTCACCACCAACTGAACTGTCTGCACACTGCCACCGCCACCAACTTGCGCGGCCTTTATAAACAGAATATTTAAAATCACTCACCACCAAGTACAACCTCCCCTCCAACAGGCACATCCCTAGCCCCAGCGATGCCTGATCCAGCCCATTCCAGCTTCAGCGCTACTGGGCCGCACCCGCCATCGCTCCAGACTACGGTGTCGAACCGGGCGTGCGTCGCATTGGCACGGATCCACCTAGCATCAGGTGGCGCAGCCGGGGGACCCCCAGACGTCCGGACAGCTAGTTCCGCCCCAGGGGCGCCTCCAGCTGAGCTATATGCTCTGTATGCAGAACCGCATCGAAGACTGGTGAGGGTCACTGGCCCAGGTGTAGCTGATTGGATACGCCATTCTCCCTAAAAAAGTAGACTTTTAGAACTCTTTTATTTTTAGTATTTAAAAATAAAAGAGTTTAACAGAAGTATAGATACAATAAAAATACAATTGTTCCTGCTTCCACATCGCTCAACCGTTACACATTGGCAGTTGTACCATGGGCCGAAACATAACACACAGTGCTAATTTTTACCTCAGGTGAGGCTAGTCTCCAATGCAAAGTGTAAGATTTCGGCAGGGCATGTCCAGGCGCCTTTGGTGCTGGCCGGAGCTCTAGTTCCAATTCCCTAGGTCTGGCTTCCAATAGCGCCAGTCCTGGGGCTGCAGGCGGTCGAAGCACTATCACGCGCCATGTAGCAGAGTCTGAGCCATGAGGGTTCTCAGCAACGCAGGTGTAGTTGTCGGCATGTGATAGTTCCAGTCCTATGAGTACGAATAAATACCTGAGTGTAGTATTGTATTTCCACCATTCCTCCGCTAAGATAGCAAATTTACTTTTGGAAACCCATCAAGAGCAGTGGTATAACGGTTTCAGTACAAAACTTTGTAGGACAGGGATCATATTTCATGTGATGTCTATAGCACAAATCTCGCACTTAGTGTTGACATCGCAAACCAAAGTTTCCAAGCCTTACAATTGTTATATGGAAGTATGTTCTTCTGCTTCCTATGTTATACTTGATTTGAAAATAAAATGTATTACTCATATTATTTAATATTCTGTTTAAAATGATTTTATAGACCTGCTTACCTCTTATCAGTAATGCATCTCCATCCAGATGGAATGGCGGTCGCGGATACAAAGGATTTTCAGCTCTCAGCCAATGCTTGGCTGGTGGTGGGGCGCCTCCCACCACACATCTCAGTGATAAAGATCCACCCGCAGCTCCCATTGCTATACCTCCAAAGGAAGATATCCGAGCCGGAGCTTTGAGAAAGTAGAACATTCACTTTATCATAACTTACAAGTGGTATTTAATTGCAAACAAAACAAACTTAGTTGTCACAAGACACATTAGAAATAGTTGTTCTTCATCTTACCCAAAGAACTGGTTTGGCAAGCTACAGCGCTTGAAGGTGGACCTTCTCCAGCAGAAGTCGATGCTCGCACCCAAGCTTCATAAGTCCTTCCAGCTCTGAGACCCCGAAGAGACTTCATACATTCTGCTACACTACCTTCAACTTCAGCGCATAAGTTTACCCGGGTAATGTTTGGTTCTTGTGACCTAATATAAATGAAAATAAAGAAGATGTCATGGTTGCCTTCAAACTCCAAAGTTCATAAACAATGAGAGAGTAAATAGACTTACCCAGAAAGGTCTTTGACGTACAGAGTATAATGAATCAATTTTCCATTTCGTTCCGGTGGAGGCAGCCATGAAGCTCTCAAAGATCTCTCTCCAAGAGCGATGAGCTTCATACCACCTGGAGCACTTGGCACTAAAACAAAAGGAATATTTAATTGGTGTTTTCACAAAATATTTTCATACAAAGTAGCTTGAAGTTGTTTGTAGACTCTCACCATCTTCATCAGTTCTGCAAAGCTGTGGCGCTGATAAAGGTCCATCGCCAGCAGCGTTGTGAGCTCTTACTCTGATTTCGTACTCAGCATATGACGTTAGTCTTGAAACCGTTGCATCTTCACCCTGATAGCATAACAAATTATTTTTATAATGAGTCTTTGTGAGACACACTGAATTGATTAACAAAGCAATTTTCAAGCCCAAGTCTGAAGCTGCACTTTGATCTAGATTAAAATGTACAAAAATAACCTGCACAACTATTTTAAGAAGGAATGTTGTAGTAGTTGCTTACCTGAACACGAAGATACGCGTCTTGAGTGGCCATTAATGGGTCATGATCACGTCTAGTGTACTGCAGCGTGTAATGTGTTATCAGACCTCCCCTTGCATCAGCCGTGGGTGGGCGCCATGACACCCTGAGCGAGGTGGATCCGCTGGAAACGCACGCCACGCTCTCTGGCCCACCGGTCGGCGCTACAGAAACATCCATATTTATGTGAAAATGAAACAACCTCACAAAAGAATCGTCAATTTGTTCAGAAATGCCTGACCTAGATCCAAAGGCCACAGTCCAATTAAGCCATTTTGCATTTTGATGGGAAATTTACGATCGTCGCTTCACGTCGATGCTGGACCGATGCAGATTTATTTACGCGACACTTTACCGGAACTTATGCCCGGCTTGTTGGAGTTCAAGCTTCCTTTACTAACTTCCTTTATAAATTACTTGTTATAAAAGCAGTAAGTTTTGTGCATTAATTTCTAGAGTTTATAACGTTTGAGAATAACTTTATTAAGTTTTGCGAGTTTGCACTTGCATTGCTTAACCAAAGTTTATTGTGTTTCTTTGTCGAAGTTGGTAAATTTTCATTGTCACGGACTCGGGAAAATATCTACAGTGGCTTTTATTTTTGTTCAAACAGTCGCAATTCTTGAATCATGACTGTCGCTAAAAGCCTATTTGTCTAATTACGACTAACATCCGGCAGCGTTTTTGTAGGAAAACTGTCAAGCATAAAAAATATCGTAGTTAAATATCATTTTAGGATATCCTACTAGGAGAATAGTTAAGTACATGGTATGGTCGAAATAATATCTTTAAAAAATAACAGAATTCATATTGTAAAACGTCCGTACTATCGGTGAAGGCACCGCGACTAAGTAGACAAGTACTAAATAGAATAAGTTTTGAAATAAAATGTCAGTATGTTACTGGCGCGCCGTATGTTTCATATTCTAGGTGCAAGTGTGTTTGGCTGTATTACTCACGTGATTCTAAAGTGTGCCTGTAATGCGGCGGTGACAATGGCCCAGTGCCCGCTGCGTTGTAAGCTCTCACAGTTATCCCGTATCTAGTAGCTGCCTTCAATCCTCTGAGGGTCGTGCTGGTCGCATCAGCACTGGCCCCGCTCTCCGAGCCGGGACTGTCGCTGATGGCACCATTCTCTTCGGAAACTTCCCACCAACGGATCGTGTAGCCTAGCAGAGTTCCATGCCATGTTTCTCTTGGTGGTGGCTAAAAATAGTTTCCAGTACAAGCTTTACAATTGCAATATAGATCACCGCAATCATGCTACTGAACAAGTTCATTTGGATCATTTTTTTTCTATAGTTCGTTTTCAAACGAACCTTAAGTTTTAACTTCGTTTGCCAATCTTTCTATCATGTGAACAATTTGCCTGATTGCTTCCAAATAAATAGCATAAATTGCAACAAACTTTGCAATCAACTTTTAGAATTAATTTGCAAAGCATGTTCTTTGATCAAATTCGGAGCACATGTTCTTAGTAGAAAATTGAAAAAAATATCATTATGTTATCACGATTAGTGTTAATGGTTAATTCACAGTTTATTGGTCAGTCTATTTTGAAACCGGTCTTCCACTGAACAGGCTAGATACCGTGCGGGGAACGCCAGAATTTCCAAATTGTTACCTACTAAGTGGTTGATTTCATATGTCGGACTTTTACTAGGGTCAACTGGGAGTGGGGAAGGCCTTTGGTATGGAACGCCACATGCGTAGATACTCTAGAAACATCTCATTTGTCGGGGATATCAGTTAGAGCCGGTGCAGCGGCATCAGTGAGACCCTGTATTCCGTGAGGAACCGGGGCCCTTCGCATTTTCAAAATTCTTCTAGGGCGCTTGGTTGAAGCGACGCGTGATCAGAAAGCTGGATTTTATCTGGGTCAAAGCATTGACTTTGCCATTCAACGTGGCAATGCGGCCAGTACTTTGGAAACGCTTCTGTCTGGTAGTGATCTGGATCAGTTGAGCTTTCTAAAGCTGTTTCATCTGTATTTTTGTATATATCTACTTATAAATAAATAAATAATGCTGGTCATTTTTCACACAGCATTATCTAGCCCCAAATTAAGCAGAGCTTGTATTATGTGAAGTACATGACTGATATACTACTTATATGTATATTTTTTTTTGTAAATATTATCTCTGTGTATATTATACATATTAAATACCCAGACCCGAGAAAAATATTTACAGATCATACAAACATTCGTCCAGCAGCGGGAATCGAACCCATATCCTTCTGCGAACTTGTACATAGTTACATGTATAAATTTATATTTTCTTAATGGTAAAAAAAACATTATGTTTTTGTTATTTGGCAAACAATAATAATTAATGTTTATTGTCGTATTGCTTAGACTCGCGCTAAAGCCGTTTTATTTCCCTCTTACCAACGGAAAAACAAAAGTTTCCTACACTTGAATCATCAGAGAAGTGCTACGAAGTTGAATAGAACTGTATCCTATGAAGCCAACACACCTGCCAGGTGACGTGCAGTTCCCTCGCTCTCAGAGCCCGCAAGGTGATATCACGCGGCGCGCCTCCCGGTGCTGCGTCAAACTTTAGTTCAAAACTTGCACTTAAAAGTTCACATCATACTGCAGGTTAGTACTAAAAACTGTCGGGAACTTGGAACGCTGACGGTGCAAAATTGGTCACGAGTTATGTCGCTCGAGCGTAACTGGCAACAAACTGAAATTTATGAAAATCGGGGCAAAAGCAAGTTATTTTAGATTCAGTTAAAAAGAACGAATCTTTAGATTCACACTTTGTACTTACGAAATATGGTATCATTTATCTCATAATTACTTTGGCTATAGAAAACATTTGGAGGCATTGGGCATATGAATATATACTAGTCTAGTATACAGGTTGTCCCAGAATACGTAAGAATACGTAACCCGGAAGGCGTTAATTGTGCCCATGAAAGTGAAATAAATTGTTCCAATTTTTTTTTAGGAAAGCAATTTCAAATTGTTTGAAACTCCTTTACCTAAAATCTCTGATTTTTACCACAATTTTAAAAGTCCTAGAACATAAGCGTTTATGTAGATAGATAGACAGATAAACTCTTTATTCACACCAAAACAAAATACAAAAACACAGGAATTAAAAAAATATAAAAGTTACAATTTGCGGTCTTATCGTTAAAAGCGAACTGTTCCAGACAACCTTTGGATGGACAGGATAAAATGGAATCAAAAGACAGCGGTGTTCAAGTATAAAAATATATAAAATATAATATTAATAAATACCTACACAAATAAAATATATACATATCCTATATAATATACATACAAATAATAATAATGTGACATAATAAGTATGTGATAATATGAAAAACTATTAACTAGCAGCTCTGAGACATGGAAAGGAAATGGTTGTATACTATAACTTTAAAAACAGCGATTTTTTTTTAATAATTCCTTTCGATTTTGTATATTTTGGCACAACCTGTACATAGTAGCGTTGTATCAACTTACCCTCCTCTCTAGTGGTGAAGTGTAATGGAGTGGTGTAGGGAGAGGCGCCAACATCGTTGTGTGCCGCTATCCGGAGAGCGTATCGCATGTCCGGCGACAGTCCCGATATGGACGCGCCCGCTCGCCCCAGCCCTTCAGAGCTACGAACCACCAATAAGTGTCGTCTATTTACTTTGCTATTTTTAAACGGAATACGTGGATCCGGTTTATAAGTTTAGGGTAAGTTTCAGGTTGTCTGTTTGTTGCGTTTAGTGTATTCTGACGACTTTAGTAATTTACGATTAAACGACTTAATCGATAGATAAGTCGTTTAAGAAGTCGGTACCTAATGCGTTGATCGTAAATTAGATAATTTATACTGTAAAACGTGAAATTTTCACTCAGTCGTCGATTCAAAAAGACTCTCGGAATGAGTAGAAACTTAGTCGATACCTTCAATGAGTTCTTTTTACAATGAGTTTTGGGAATATTTTGTAGGGTTAATAAATACAAAAAGAGGGTGATAATTTTGTAAAAAAAAATATAGATTTAAAAATGTTATATGTACCGCCCCTTTTCACAACCTCTAGTTTGACAATTCGGTAGATAAAGGACAAATAATATTTTCTCGGATCATTCGTGCAAATAAATTTTCATCAGGACGAGGAAGGGCCCCCAATTTCGTTGATCCTTCCATTTGCGAAGCTAAGTGCGACTTTACCGAATCGAATGCGAATCCATGGCCCAAGATTTGAATCTATACACTACCTGGATGAGTTCATAATTTAACATTTACGATATATTTTTAAACCTTTAAAAATATATGCGCTCATAACTTAGTCCTGCCAACTAGACTCGGCCGCTACCTACGCGTATTGAAAGGAAACCGAGTGTTGGAGTATGTTGGTGGTGCTGACAGGGCTAAAATAGGCTTCTATTCGATCTCATAATACGTATGAATTGATTTTACCATGACTTTGTATTTCGAGAAATATAAATACCTACTTCATTATCTTGCGACGTTCCGTTGAGCGCTGTGAAGTATTTCCCCTTAAAAATAGTCCACGACCACGTTTAATGGTCAGGCTGAATAAGTTTGTAAGTGATATGACTATAGTGAAATGATATCGGATGAAAGGAACCTGGTCATATCACTGATTTAACGCAGGAAGACGAAGAAAGAGACAGTAAAGAAAAATATTTAACTTAGTTCAAAAACCAGAAACTTTGTTTTGAGTAATTAAGATTTTTTCTTTCGCACTGAAAATGATCTACCAACGGTTTAAAGAACTTGTTGAAAATAGATCAGGCACTTTTGTTCACTCAAGAACAAGTTTTGAAGAAAAGTGCTTTTAAACTTATTATCTAAACTTCCAGTCTTTTGTAGCTACTACAAAGAGCTAGCTACTACCTCTCTTGATCTACACAGGCTTTGGTAATGAACCATTTCAGTCTGGGCAACTTATCTAATAACTAAATGGTACTAACAAGTAACTATAGTTCACAAACTTTGGAGATATTCAAGCTACGCTAATTTAATTTATTCAGACATGATATACTCTATATATTATTTACAGAGTATGACAACTTATTCAGTAAGTAATGTAGATTGGTTTCATTATTTTGGAATAATGGAAATACGGTTATTCATGATAATAATAAAGCTGGTCATTTTTCACACAGTATCATCTAGCCTCATACTAAGCAGAACTTGTATTATGGGAACTATGTACATGACTGAAATAATACTTTTTTTTAATACATACATATTATACATAGAAAACACCCAGACACGAGACAAACATTTGCTAATCATACAAACATTTGTCTCGCGGCAGGAATCGAACCTGCAACGTTCTGCGTCTCAGACAGGCCTTCGCCCACTGCGCTAAAGAGGTCATCTGATTCATTTCTAATGAAATCAGTAATTGTGGTGAGTTTACATAAAGATATATAAGGTTTCACGATTGTTTTCAGTTCCGACCACAAAAGCTGTGAAGCCTTCTAATTTCAAGAACAACAATATAATAAAATAACACAATAATAATGTGAAACTGTAGTTTCATTTAGTTATAGTAGGTACCACACTTCTGCAAACCAAACGCTAACTACTAACCTACAAATGTAGAATTGTATAAAACAGACAATGGAACTCACGCAACATGAAGTAAATCTGAATTAGCCAGCGTTAGGTTGAGTACTTGGGGTGCGTCCCAAGTGTCTAGCAGAGCGGGTAGCGGGGCGTCGAGCGGGGCGTTTACGAGGTCTCTCGTCAGCGCGCGGTATTGGAGCGAGTAGTGGGAGACTAATGCACCCCTCGCGACTCGCCACGTGACCCGCGCTCGGCGGGACCACACCTCCGATATGCGGACTTCTTCAGGGATGATCGGTCGTTCTGTTACAAAGTTGATGGTTGATTAGATAATAAAAAAAATACCTTTTACATACTATACTCTGTAGAGTATACTAACTTTACAGAGTTGACAACACCCTCCGATATGCGGACTTGTTCGAGGATGATAGTTCGCTATTCACACCATAAAACACAAACAAAAGTAGCCCAAAGGGTTTATTTCATCGCGCTATTTCTACAGACTTTACAAAATCCTACGATATGCGGACTTTTTCAGGTTTTTCTTTTAAAAAGGTTATTTTAAGTTACAAAGAAACAGCTTTTGAACCTTGGAACACAAAAATTACAGCTAAAGAATTTTCCCTATAATCAAGAAGTGAAGTGAAAAATTTCTCGTGACACTATAACTGTACAGACTGACCTCGTGTATAATCAACTTCGTTCTCATTTCCTTTAAATATTCTTCCAATGAATTGAGCAGATGGGAAGTTTCATACCTACCTACATTCTAGATTAGAATCCTTATTCACCAGAAAGCTTTCAATAAGCCATACCTTCTTTTCATGCCAGCGATTCAATCGCATAGTTCGGTAAAACAAGAGAACTCAGTAAGTGCTTACCTTTGACGAACAGACGGAAAAGCAATTCATCGCTTCCATACAAGTTTCTCGCAAGACATCTGTACTCGCCCGCGTGCTCCGGCCCAGCGTGTGGGATGGTCACTTCCGAAGTACTTAACCCATTGCTTGAGTCTCTCTCTTCTACGCCGCCTCCGCCACTAGGATTAGACATAATATATATCCGCATAATCAGCTTCAAATGGCAACCACAAACTGGACGATGCATTGTAGAAAGGCCTCTCACACGCAAGACCGATGACATCGTAACGGTTGCGGAAAACCAGTGGATGGAGATAGCATAAGATCGATTGTTATTGCAATTTGGGGGAACCTTATACCCAGCATCGGACTTATAAAAGCAGTTGTTAATGATCATCAGCCCGTACCTGCACCAATGGATATTTCCACGCAAACTATTGGATGAATCTTAAACCCCATCAAGGTTTTCCTTTATGAGCCATGTTGGCCTAGTGCTCGATACCCCGACTTCTGATCCGGAGGTCGTGGGTTCGAACCCGGTCGTGCACCAATGGATTTTTCCACTCGAAAAAAAGATGCTCAAAACGGTGAAGGAAAACATCGTGAGGAAACCGGCATGCCCTAGAACCAAAAATTCGAAAGCATGTGCCAACAGTTAGTGTTCCAATAAGCGGCGATGGGCTTGCAACTTGTCACGTGGAATGCTTACTACTTGCAAAACGCAGGCATATACCGTGCCTCTGACTACCCCCTACTTGGTATCCTCAAAGATCTACTCACTGAGTATGTATCTGAGGATGTCCACCATGGGGAAGACAGTCGTGAGCGTGTTTGTTATTTTTGTTTTTGTTTTTGCAATAGTATTATGTTCATAGAAAGAAAACTAAAAATTTACAAGTGCGCTTAAAAAGAACCTCTGCAAAGCTGAATACTAGTTCTTTCACTGGGCCCGTTTCAAGGCCCCACAATCTGGTCAAGACGAATACACTGAAAGAACAAACGAATTCCTTTTGGAATGCCTTTGGACGTATTTTGAGTTGAGTCGACTGCAAGCATTGATTTTACTCGACCACTTCAATATCATCGGGCGATCGGGTGGGAAACTTGCTATAAGGTTTTTGGCCGCCAATTATAATTATCTTGCGGTAAAGGTTACCTGGTATCACTATTATACTCAATTTATTTTTAGCATAGCAGGGCAACGGCATCTTTGCACAACCTGATAATAAATCAAATATATAAGACTTTTCACAGGTGATTATTTTGAAATTACATGTGGGACCGGTGTCTCCCAGGCTTATAACAGAGTTGTGTAATGAATGTTACGTCATCTGTTTATTCACGTAAGTTGTTACATTAATCAACGCAAATTCCAATCTAGATTAAGTCGTAGTATGGTTATAGCTTAAGGTAAATATTGCATTACAAAATATAATACCGCATACTCAAGTTTTGTTGTAATTTCTACAACAACGCGAAAACACACAATAATTATTTTGTACATACATATATTATATATTTATATATACCTATATATATTTGTATGTGCCATGTGTGTTTAAATATTTTTTGAAATAGGATGAATAGTTTAGGAGATAACTACAAACTCATAAAACTTTACCTCTTCATAATATTAAAAATCTTTATAAGTATAAAGATATATTTTTTGATTTATTTATTCGAATGTTCTGTGTCTGCATCGCTACTTACTGCAAAGCCAGAGGTCTCGAGTCGTGTGTCCAGTGCACGTGAATCTCGGGTTCTCCTCGGACCGTGCAGGCGAGTCTGGCTGTGGAACCTCGCACCACCCAACGAGTCTCACCACCGCCTCCCGCCCTTGTCAGTCTTGGAGGCTCTATCAAATAAACATAAGATAAAATAGGATATACATATAGTCTCGCCTGTTTCCCGGAGGGGTAGGTAAAGACCACGCATTTCCACTTGCAACGATCCTAGCATACCTTTGTTGCTACATTCATCCACATCCGTGTTCTGCAAGAAGTACGTACCTAACGTTTCTCTAAGGCTCAAGCTCAAAAATACAGTTTGGTATAATTCCAATAATATAAGTATGTACATATCTAACTAAACATAAATTAAAAAACGTTGCGAGACTGCCTCACTGACTGACTGACGATCAAAGCCTAAGGATCTGAAATTGTTGAGTGTTTTTTTTTTACATAGGGTTTGCGATTGCACCAAAAAATATCTATATTTGTCTCCTAGAAGGTGCAATTAGGAAATTAAATTTGTTTGTTTTACAAATTACCACCGAATAGTAAAACGCAACTCAGCTTATAATTACGACTTACAGATGATTAAAATAAACAGCTTTACCCGTTGCATTACTTTCTTACTCTAATAAAATCTTATATGGCAGTGTAAAAAATGTCTTACCTTAAAATCCAATCCATCCTTTAAATCCAATCTTCAAATTCCAAGTTTTTTGTGAATGAAGTTTACTTACTTTGTAGAGAAAGTAAGAAAGGACCCAAACATTTTTTCGATATTTTGACGACCTCGATGGCGTGGCGGTTGAGTCAGCTGCGACGCAAGAGGTGCGGGTTCGAACCCGCCGCGCGACAAATGTTTCTAGGTTCTGCGAATATCTGTTCCGGGTCTGGGTACCATGGTACTCGTAGTTCCTGATACCCAGAACTCATCCTAGTTTGGCGTCAGGACTATAAACGTGTTTATAAAAAAGGTGTTCGTGTTCTGTTACTTACCTCGGACATCCAGATACAATGAATGATGTAGGAACGAGTGCTGTACTCGGGCAGTGCATCTATACCACCCTTCGTGTTCTGGAGTTGCTGCTCTGAGCCAGACTGTGCCATCTGATAGTACTGACCCACCACTGACGTCAGTGGCCTCTGATTGGCCCCAAAGGACGTGGCGCCAGTTATCGCCATCTAACACATGCAAACAATAGAAGTGAAGACTGTAATACAATAGTAGTCAAATTTGCCAAAAGTGACAGATAGCTCCGATAGCTGGATGCATCGTGTACAAACGGTAAAGAGACATATAGCTCTGATAGCTGGATGCATCGTGCTCAAGCGGTAAAGTGACATATAGCTTCGATAGCTGGATGCATTGTGCTCAGACGGTAAAGTGACAGATAGCTCCGATAGCTGGATGCATCGTGCTCAGACGGTATGACAGATAGCTCCGATAGCTGTATGCATTGTACTCAGACGGTAAAGAAATGCGTCGCGAAGTAACTGAGACGCCCTACCGATAATTTACTTATATGCAAAACGCGGACAAGTGCCAAACATAATGTTCGAGTGTGTCTCTGACTAACATCTACTTGGATATTATGCATCAGTACTACTTGGTACTGAGTATGGATCTGAGGATCTCCATCATGGGGTTACTACAGGTAGTGAGCGTGTTTTTTTTGTTTAGGTTCTTATACCATCGGTTACTCCAGGAGGCTATTTGAATTGCATTTTTTTATGGTCACGGACTTGTTATTGATCTTAAAAGCAGAGTGAACAAAAAATAACCATATATAAAATCAACAAATAAAGTACCTGTCGAATACTCCCAAGAAATCCTTGGAGTTGGCTGTCCTTTAGCAGAACACGGTAGAAGTAACGCCGCGCCGGCTGAGACTGAAGTGTTCTGCGCACGCCACACCCACGTCGGAACCTCTAGATGATGAAACTGTTTTATATGTTATGCCATTTCCAAATGAAGTACTCCTAAAAATAAACTACCTTACTGAAATATAGAGTTTAGCCCACAATTACCTTTAACGATGAGTGAGGCACTATGACTGACTGTTCCAAAGTCATTGGTAGCTTTGCACGTGTATTCTCCACTATGCGCTGATGTAAGATCTTGGATTATGAGAATTGTAAAGAAATCCATGTTCTTCTGCTCTACCTGTTCAAATAAATTCAAGTCAGTCAATGGTTTGCTAGAGTACGAATCGGTCGAACAGGATGTTATTGTATACCTTGAGCCCAGAAGGGATCGGCAAGTTATCTTTTAGCCAGTTGAATTGAATTGGTTTATCTCCAGAAACTAAACTGCAAGTTGCTTGCGTGCTACCTCCAACTTCGAGTTCCTCAGGAAACTGAAACGACGCTATTTTTGGTGGTTCTGTTAACAAAAACTTCACATTACAGTCTCCATCGAAAGTTAATATTTTATTCTGATCGTCAATCTTCCCAAGGTGATACTTACTATGAACGTCAATGCGAACAGTCCTTCGAGCGAGTTCCCCACTCTCAGCTCTTACTTCACAAGTGTAACTGCCTGCTGCAGCGCTTCTGATGGTATTCAGTCTTAGTATCCCTCTCTCGTCTCCAGGTTCAGTGTTACCTTCTACAAGAGTGCCATCCTCACGGCGCCATACTACTTCTCTAAAAGAAATCGTAAAATCATTGTTACCAACACTTTTTCTGGTCCAATTATTATGTTATATGAGATGTTTACTTACTTGATTGGATACCCCGAGTAAGGGCAATATAAAATTACATCAGTATCAGTCTTGACATGTATTGCCGATAAATATCTTATATTTGGTGGACCTGAAATAGATTAAATATCAGATTCCACACTGTTTGTTCTTTTAAATCTTATAACTATCATGTATTAGATCATTCATATTATAAACGGGATGTTGAAGACTCTCGGAATGAGTCGAAACTTAGTCGGTGCATTTGCCAATAGGTACTGTATCTGTATATGAAATTTCCCGTTTTACAAAATGAGTTTGTTAATTTATTATCTCATGGCAATACTGTTGGTGGCTTTACCATAAACATTCAGTCGTGCTTGATGGGAATGGGACCCTCGGGAATTGGTGGCGTTGCAACCATATCTTCCGCCTTCATCAGCTGTTCTTATAGTCACACTCAAAGTAGAAACTATAGCCCCTTCTTCTGCACCAGGTATCGGCTCTGCTCTTGTATTCACAGTGTACCTAAAATGAATAGTCATACTGGTTTAATACATCGAATCCAATTTAAACCTCACGTTCAAACAATATGTGTGTCAAGAACTTACTTATCTGGCGCAGCCGGCAAAGGTCTGTCATCCAAAGTCCAAAGTATTCTTGGAGAAGGCACGCCAGTCGCTGCGCATCGTAGAGCTATGCTCTGTCCTATCCGGGTGACCGCTTCGCTGAATGTCGACACCAGCCTTGGAGGCCTATCTAAAATCAGTTCACGTGGTTGTCAGAAAACTCAACAACTTAATATAAATTCAGATCGTAAATTATTGATGGTTTCAAATAATATGGCAAAATGTATTAACAAAGTTAAACAATACTGTTAAGACTAAGATTTGAATTCAACAGCCTTACAGCACTAAACTTACCAGCAATAACAACGTCAGCTCCAGCCACGGCTGATTCAGTGGTATCATGCGCAGTGCATTGGTATAGGCCTCCGTGATGGACCCTGACAGGGCCTAGTGAAAGTCGTGGCTGTGGGGCATGGAGCGGTCTGCCCTCGTGCGCCCAGCTGATGGTTATACCACTGCCTCTGCCTCCATACACTGAGCAGTTAAGGTGACCGGTGCCACCTGTGCCTATCATCTATAATATTTTCGTTGAGGTAAATAGTAATAGAAACGGTGACTATTTCTGTAAATTCTACTAGAGAGATATCGATTCTACATCAGGCAAGACAAAGAATGAAATAAACACAAAGTAAACTTAGTTGTAAATAAATAATTTAATTTCGTACTGTTCCCCTACGTAATCTCGAAGGGGAACAGTTCCTGCCTAACGACGTTATAGCTAAACGAACGTAATTAGATAAATGTTAGTTGTAGTTGAATAGGGGTTAAAGTATTAGGTACGCTGACTTACCAATGGATTGGGTGAAATTGAAACAGTCAGCGGTTCATACACAACCAATCGAATGAGCACCCTGGGTGATGTCTCCTGGCCTGCCGAGCATGCGTACCGAGACGCATGGTGTGTCCTCACGTTAGCTATGATGAGGGCCCCATTCCGCACAGTGCCTTCACTTGCAGCTATCCACAAACCGGCTGGATCTTGACGTTGCCATCTAGATGGTGATGATAAGATTCTTACCACGAGTGCTCATGTGCTGGCTGCACATCTGCCAGGAGCTATACCTCATTGCAGATGCGCCGATTAGTCCGGTTAAAAAGTAAAATATACATTTATTGTCCCTTATACACAACACAAAAGTTGTATTTGACAAAAGGTTACGAAGAACACAGAACAAGTGAACACAAAGATATATCTAAGTATGTATGAACATAATTACGTGTTATTTAGTTTATGACCTCATTAGGTCCCCATATCAGATCATAAACTGCACTAAACCTTGAAACCATCCACGTTGCAGCAAATATCCTAGCAATTATTTTTCTATTTATTATTAATTGTAAAATATCAGAAGTGGGATGTATGTTTTACCAAAAAATCAAACTATGTTCTATATCAAGGTAACTGTAATCTTTATGCACTTTATATTTAAACGTTGCTTTTTCACCTAATCCAGTGTAAAAGTTCAACGACTTCCAAATCTGAGATTATTGGATTTGGGTTGGGAAATTAATTTGCCAACTCGCAACATTTAGTGTGAGCTGCAGTAATAAATAACTTACGTAACTGCGTGTCCGGTGATGTGGCGCTGGATACATGGCAGGACCAGTGTGTCCCCGGCTTTAGCTTCCAGCGAGTTCAACTCGATATTTTCCAGCCAGCTGCTATCTAAAAGAGAATTGAAAAAGTATAATCAAACGATAAATATCTACTAACTTAGATACAAGTAAGAACCTTCAGATTTTGCAGATAAAACATTACTCTTTGGAGTCAGTCGAGCGAGATTTATTTGATACTCGAACTTACGTTCTTTGCGCGACATAGGATATGTACATATTTTTATCTTGTTAAGGAAATTTCAAGATTTTTTATTATTTTTATTTTGAGCCTGTACTGTCCCATTGCAGGGCAAAGGCTTTCCTTCCCGCTTTCCTATTTCAGTCTAACTGGGGCCACTTCTCCGGGTTATGCGTCCTATTCAGAACCCATTTCGTGGTGGCTTACATCTATAGTTCCTCGGGCATACGGCTATCATACCCAGCCCAGTCCCAGTTTTTCAAATCAATCAAACATTTATTTTTAGATAATATTTAAACATCTCTTGCATATACATATTTAACAAGTTCTTAAGTAAATATGTGTTTCTTATACAGACCATCAGTTGTTAGTTTCAAGCCAGGACTGGGAAAGTCTAGAGCCAAGCAGGAGTATTCTGCCTGTATGTCCGCTTGAGTTAAATCTGAGCCGAGTAGCAATCCTCCTGAGCCTGATATCCAACGTGAATCTGAGAATAAAAATATGAATTCATGTACTGACAAAAGCGTAAACCTCACAATTTATGACAGCTTTTTACGAGACTCATTGAAGAAAACATCTGTGCAAATCCACCGATTTGAATTTAAACTCTCTTATGTAAACATTCATAAACTTTCAAAACCACGCAAAAATATATGTTTTTCCAAAAATAGGTGTCATAGTCGCTCGAGGCACTTAACAAAAATAAACACGCTCACGACTGTATTACACACAATGGACATCGTCAGTGATTAGATACTCATACTAAGGATACCAAGTGGGACATAGTTAAGCACGTACAAACATTACATTTGGCACATAACCGTGTTTTGAAACTATTTAGCATTCCACGTGCAGCTCACGATGTTTTTCTTTACAGTTATGAGCACGTGATTAATGTGCACATAATTTTTTCGAGTGTCAAAATATAGTATCAATTTATTTATTTAATCAAGGAAGTTTTCAGACTCTTTTTTAGTAACTAAAACTTAACCTACGTCACATATATTATAATACTATAGGTATTAGTACTTACCTATGTTTAGTCGTACCTCGATGATACCTATTAGCTGATAATTTCTCATAATAGCCTATCAATTAGGTACACACATCGTAACTTGTTATAGTTAGGTAGGTAATAATTCTAAAAGTTATGTTTAATTTAATGTTAACTGATAGCTGATTTAGATTAGCCCTACACACTCCGAACTAGTTTTGAACTGTATCTCGAACTAGTTTTTAATTATTGATAAATGTGTAAATTTAAAAGTTTGTCAAAATTATTGGTGTTCGTAACTGTACGAGCCAAAGAGTATTAATAATAATAATAAAGTAGCTTTTGCTAAAAGGCTGTTGTTAATTCTCAGTTCTTGTTATTTATCTCTAAATACAGAGATTACTCGCAACATCACCATTCTTACGCTATTATTCGATAAAGATAAAAATTACGACCAATTTCTACGAAATAAAGTTGTTAAGAAAAAAATGTGTGTTCCAAGAAGCCCCATATTATCACAGTTTTCTCTGTAAATAGATACAAATTGAATTTACAAGAATTCGGCTTTTTCTGTCTTGTTTTCTAGTACCTTCTTTCTTACGATTCAGTAAGCTGCGATAAAAGCCGAAACCGAAAGAATTATTATCTGGTATGAATGTTCTTTATTTTTAAAGTTATCAAATCTACGGTTCCCGACTGTAGAGAAGGTTCAATCTCGTTTTGTCGGTTGCGAATTTTATACAGTTCTAGCTAGAGGACCTTAAAAGGCCCGGCCAAACCAAACTATTTATTAAGAATTCTTAATAGGAAAACCAAACTCGTAAAACTATAATTTGGCTGAAACCCAGCAGTACTGTAGCCATTGGTAAAATCAAATTAAAAAATAATAACCTCAAATAAACCCATTCGTCAAAATGTATATTTATTGTCGAAATTCGTTATCCTGAGTTATCCCGCATAGTATCCTAATAGTCTGTGGGCGAAACTGACGCGGTGGCAATGGTCAAGTTGTTGAGTGTTTTCAAGTGGTTGTAAAATTTCGCGTCCGTGTATGATTGTCACCACCATCGTCACCATGACCGCGCCAGTTTTGGCGGGTCCTAAAGCATTTTATAAAACAAAAGTAAGAGATCTTGGCAAAATATTTCACTCTTTTCACCATTGCAATATCAACTTTGGAACACATTTTAAGTTCGCAATAGTTTTAAATCCGTAATGAGTAGTTTTATCTACAATTAATTTGATTTTAGGTAAAACATGAATTTTTAGCCACAGTTAGAAGTGCTAACACGGACGCATACCGCACAATTTGACAACATCCACTGCGGGACAAATTTTTGCATGTTCTGGAGTCAGGACTATGTTTATAAATGAAAATACTTTATTGTACACTATAAAATAAACAAAAACTTAATAAAACTAAAAGTAAAATGGGCGGCCTTATCACCTAAAAGCAATCTCTTCCAGACAACCAGTTTGAAGGGGGATGGTGACTGTTTGGTTAAAAAAATACATCGCAAATCATTACCTGTGCTGTTCTACCGAGAGTAAAAAAAACAAAAACTTAATAAAAAAAAGCAATCTCTTCCAGACAACCAGTTTGAAGGGGGGATGATGACTGTTGGGATACAAAATACATAGCAAGTAATTACCTGTTCTGTTCTACCGCGCGTACATCAGCGCGAATCTGACCTGCGTCTCATATACGACTACTATAATATAGGCATTTTCGCTTTTTCTTACCAGTACTAAGATATCCAGAAGACATTGGAAGTCCATCCTGTAGCCACGTGATGTCTGTCAGACCGACTTGAGGAGACACCTCGCATCGCAGCACAACCGACCCTCCTAGCTTCGCCGGAGTCAGTTGGCGTGCATTATGCGATATTGCATTGTCGTCAACTGTGGACGAAAGCAAAGTGTTTCTTCTGTGTTGTTGTAACCTTCTACAAAATATGAATGCTAAGAAAGTGGTAGTGCCGACCGAACTCCTGGTGACCTCTATGAAGGAAGATCTACGGAATAAAGGAATCGTATATGGACGTTTCCGGGGTCGGTAACCGAACACGGCTGCGCTCACGTCGCGTCGCAGTCACTACGTGCTGGATACATTGTAAGTTTGTGTTTTATATAATTACATGTATTTCAGTTTTAAGGTATTTATCATATGGGCCCTGTAACGTGTACTTTACTTAGTTTTCATGGAATTACAATTATCGTGGTTTGGTATCATTTTATAATATTATTACGACTATAGCACGCCAGCAGGAGAATAGTAAAGTACGTGGTATAGTTGTAATAATATTCTAAAACTTTACTAAGTTGTCTGAAATAAATGAATTAAGATTATTATTATTAATAAAAATGATTTTGCTAGAATTGTTTTGAAACCCGTGCTCCCCCTCTCCAAGATCAATCCATCAAATTCCGCTTAAACGTAAAAAACTCTCCGTTTATTTTAATATTTCTTAACTTGGGACTTTCAAAGTGAGGAAATAAGCAACACTAATATACATATAAAAGAAATAATTGTAGCACCAGTCTCCGGCTTTATGTTGTGAGAAGCCATCTCAGTTATTGATTCTGACATTTGTTTGAGATCGGTTCCAACATTGATGAATAATGAAAATAAATTATTTACTTAGCACTTCCATTTGATGTTACATCAAAAAAAATATTTCAAAAGTGGACGCGGGATTCACTAATCCCTGCCACAGCTTCGTCCGCATAGTATCTCGATGAAAAGTGGCCTATATATTATTCTAGTTCAGAACTATACTTGTTTTGAATTCATTCGAATCGGTTCATCCGTTACGTAGATATTTATAACATTAGTACGAAGGATATGATAGTAAAAATGGCTATATGTTCATCCAGTAGGGGGGAGCCGAGGGGGCTGATTTCAAGAAGGGGGTGCAAGTTAAATAGTGCCCCTATAAGATCTCACCATGCCATGTAGAAAAACAACAACCCGACTTTGACTCAAATTAATATAAATAGATTCACAATACTATTATCTATATTCAAGACAATCATCCAATTATGGATAACTATTTAACAAGGCGAGCCCAATACAACATCAAAGTGTCGAATACTTTCTTCAAAGCTCATTTGAATGAGAATAAGCTACTACCCCCATTTGTTGCCTTTCAATTTACCCTTTGTGCCGGCTTCATTGTAGCAGAAAATATTAAAATATAAGCAAAGTCTGTAACTTTACCACTAGTTATTGTTACCACGAAGTTCATTCAAGTATGTACCCACAGTCTTTCGGATCTTATTACAAAGATTTTTTATAATATCCCAAAAAATCATCTTTTACGCGACTCAAACCCTGATTGATACAAATTGATTGATTGCTACAATTTGTTTTGTTTTGTCTCAAATAATTATGTGTTAATTTCCATTTATTTTTTTACAACTATTTGCAATCTGACAAGGCCTATGTACAGCTAAAGAACTTATGTATCAAGTATCAACCAAGTGTTCCCTGTGTTCCGATGTGAATAAATGATATGACAATATGACTATGACCCGTGACTTCGTACCAACTCCCGCTTGGTTCGCGGGGGCTATTCCAACGAAGCTACAAGATCATTACCTCCACCCCCACTCTCCCCTATAGGTACAAACTTCTCAGTCATGCAAGCCGGTTCAATAACTAAAGTTGGATTTAGTACAACTGATCAGAGGTGTCGATTTGCTTATACAATGGTTTTTCCAAAAATTCACCCTGACGGGACTCCAAATACAGAAACCATAAACTATAGTGGCAGTTTCTATACCTAAAAATTTGTACTGCGTATATCTTATTCGTACCTAATCCTTACACTTTTTGTCAATAATCCATAAGTATTTCCAATAAGCTTTTGTCGGGTATTCGATGGCGATGAAGCTAATGATGTTTCTTCATAACGATGTAAACAAGATGCGGCATCTGTTTTCATGGAGGCTTTTACTGACTGGCCCAATTTATTAATCTTTCTCGAAATATGATATAAAATATGATGAGTAAGGGAAAATTATTATTTTAGTCGGAAAAAATAGTGTTGTTTGGTTACGTTATGACAAGATGGTTAAGGTACTAACACATAATTGTTACAGTTTACAGTTATTTATTTGTTGGGTTCCAAGAAAACCCAAATAAATATGAATTTTGAATATTCCACTATTCCAGAACAGAAAGGGGAAAGAAACTTATTGAAAAGTAACAAAGTCTGTTTAATACCTAGTACTTACATTTAAAAATCCACTTTGATTAAAATATATCTAAAAATTGAATTTCAACACAACGTTAAGATCTCACTAATAGAACAGAGTCCGAGACATTTCTATAAATAAAGTAGTACTAAACTGGGATCATAGTCGTCTAGCAATAAGAGTCACTCTTCGTCTTCATCGTAAAATGAAACAAAAGAATTCCCTGTGGTCCAGTAGGTATGCTTTACTTAGAAAAAAAATATTCAATAAAGAAACGAAGACCGCCGTAACAAGGCTTTTTTTCAGAGATGGAAGAAATAATGTCGCTCAATCTTTAATTAAAACTTTCTTGGTCGCGGATGATGAAAAAGTAATTGGACTGAAATTCATCTTTACAAATACCTATATTAACAATAGAAACAGCTAATTCTGTACAGACAGTACAGATGATCTTGTACAATAGTGATCGTCACTGGTTTGCACGATTACAGTCGAAAGCTATGTTTTTACATTTTATGTTTTTTTTGTCCTCGTTAGAATCGCAATCAGTTTGTGGTCTATGAGTAAATGTTTTGAAAAATATATGGCACTTGGGATTCAGATTCAATTCAATCGTTTTTCTCTCTTGTTAAGTAGGATATCAGTTCCTTTTAAACTTGTATTTTCGACTAGCGCTTGCTAACGGATAGGTAAGGCAATCTAAGTATAGTTTTCCTCTTTCTTTATTTTTTTCATCCACTGTAGGGACTTGTAGGCATTCATTGTTTGCTTATATTGATCTTTATTTTATGTTTTTTTTTGTTAAAACCCGGGTGAGTTAACCAGAACGCGAAGGAGCTTGTTTTGACATCGTTGATATACGAGTTGAGCTTTATGTTAATCCATCGATATAAAAATCTGTGCTACGCCCTCTTGTAGACTAAACATAGGTACCACGTAAAACAACAATTACAAAGAGATTATTTTGTTCATATGAAAGAAAGAAGAAAAGGAAGAAAATATATTTATTTGCCCCCCAAAAAACACAAAAGTTAAACACAACATACCTAATTATTAACACACAAAACAGATATTTAACATAAAACAAAGCGAAACGAGACGAACAGACAAACTAAGTAACTCCCCGTCTCAGCATTATGCTGCACCAAAAACCTAGTAGGTCAGGTGCAGTGCTGTTTTTACGGAGCGTGGTATCATCAGACGGAGCCTTTATGATACCACGAAGACCGGTGCAAAAAGAGAGAGAAAAATATGCGCTATATAAATAAATAAATAATGTTGGACATTTTTCACACAGCATCATCTAGCCCCGAAGAAAGCAGAACTTGTGTTATGGTAACTAAATGACTGATATACTAATTATATACTTTTTTTTTGTAAATAGATACATATTATACCTAGAAAATTATAAAAGTGAACTAGCTGATTCCTAACTAAGCTATACTTAAAGGGACGCGAATACGACTCCATCGGTAATCATGAATATTAATTGTATTAAGACTGCGCATAGATAATTAATTTCTGTTTATCTATCAACGTTAATATTCCTTTCAGTATCTTTTAATTATTAAGAGATTGAACTAAGTTAGACTAGAGTTTAAATAGCCGATGGGACGTGCTTTGAATCCAAATCATTATAATAAGAACCATAATTTAGAATTACTTAATCCTGTCCTGTCATTATTATAAAAAAAAACTCTTCTATATGTTCTATCTATACGTTATGTATATATCATATAGATATATGTATATATTTATATGTTTTTTTTATAATAATGACAAGGACTATCACATTTTGATGTTTTGTTAACAGTATTTCCATCAATAAACACATAAGCCCATAATACGTCTATATGTGATTTATTAGTATTATTTAGTTTATTATTTACTTATATGCCCAATTCATTCACGGTCTAGCGTTAGAATGACAGTGATATAAAAACTGTAACCAACGAAACAGACTTGTAATAAACAGATGTAAGGGCTAAACAAATTACAACTTCAGGCCGAGTTGGACCAATTAACTTTCCGTTACAGCGAGGGAAATATGGAATAAAATGAAAAACAGCCCACGGCCCGAGTTTTTGCAGGGAAAACTTTTAATTAAGGGATTAAAAATGACATTAGAGCGAGTTCGCAACAAGGTAGCTTTTCTTTGTTCGCGGAATCCGCAAGAAGTTTTGACACGACTAATATTTCCTTCCTATAATACCGGTTCTAGCAGTAAATTTTAATGTTGAGCCGTTGAGACTCATTATATTATGTTACAATGGTACTACTTGCTCCCACCAACATCAAAGTAGATACTAAGCTTACGGAAACCTCGACCTCAATGGCGGAGCGGGCGAGAATCTGGCTGCGACGCAAGAAATGCGGGTTCGATTCCCACAGCGGAATAAGGGCCTGCGCGTTGTGGTACCATAGTTCCTGATACCCACGACAGAACTATGCGTGTATCTATTGGATGTTTATTTAGTACTATAAAAAAAAATTAAGCCAACCAAAATTACAAATAAACGAACAATAAATACGATAGCGTGCCCAGTGAAACTCGCGTAAGGTACAGCAGGCGTACAAAACGCGACGCATAGAGTGACTGTCAAGATCGCTTACCCTTATAAAGACCCTCAGAATACGTCGAGTACTATTTAATAGGTAGGGCACGACTTAATAGGCACGGGCAAAAAACACGTTTTTCAGTGTGAATGATCTAATTCAATAGTTTCTGGAATTTTATAACGACTCTCAGTCGAATGCACTATGGAGGTTTTTAAGCAAGTCTCCGAGTACCTGTTCTGGTTTAACACGTAACGTTAAAATGTTTGCAGAGCATTATTTAAATGGAAACTCAGTACCTCGAGACTTTATAATTATGTCGGAATTTACGGCTTGTATAAAATTACTTAGACGTCTCCTCTGAGAATTGTGTACCTAATGGAAGTAGTACATAGCTGAAGAGGTTTAACTTTACTAAGCTATATCTTAATAAACGAGCTTTTAGGAATCACTGTTTAAAGTTTTGCTTTCAGGTAAGTTCATAAAATAATATTTTTGTTAGAAAACTTCAGGCCGGAAATGGTGTTTAAATAGTGTGAACTGATAAATCTCTGCTGCTCAGAGACTGGATTTTGGCTGGTCATTTTGACGTTGACTAGGACCAATTGTTTTACCCTACTTTCTCAAAACGTGAATATTCATGATATAATATATATACACAGATAATGCTGGACATTTTCACACAGCATCATCTACCCCCAAAGTAAGCAGAGCTTGTGTTATGTGAACTGCATGACTGATATACTGCATATAGTTTTTTTGTAAATACTTATATATTATACATAGGAAACAGATCTTATTCTAAAGTACCTGGATGCAGCAGCATTGGTCTCGACAGCACTGTCCCAGCTCGATTGGCAGCCTTGCACCGAAGCACTGCTTGGCTGCCGCCATTCCCCACATCCAGAAGTGATCTTCTCGCACCCACCACCAGTCTTCCGTCACTTAACACGTGCCTGGCAAAGAAAATCTTTTGTCACTTTAAAAGAGAAACATTCGAATGCTGGACTTTAAACACCAGCGCGGTACCATAAAACCGGTAGGAATTCCCTACGATTTGTGAAAATAAAGGTTTGAGAATACGCCACGATAACTCCACCATTACCATTCCAATTGTTAATTAATTAACTGTACTATATTACAATTTGTGTATATTGTTATTTATTACCACAAATCCATACTAAAATCCTCGACGATCTGCAAAGTCATATAACTATCCATGACATACGGGCTGCTACGCTTGTCATCTGTTTCTACAGAATTCATTTCTGTTTGTATAGAGCGAATTATAATATATAATATGTCTGATATTCAAGACTATAGGAGTACATTCGTGTTCGGTGTTTCATTCATCGGAGATTTTCGATGTTCGATCATTGCCAATTTTCCGCTGACATAAACATTAATATTGAAGCTCATACTGTATATAGGGACGAAAATGTAATTTTCTGCTCCAATATTTTCCCTAATACGATAGCATTCAAATTATTTTACAACTAGAGTGATTACAAGAGAAAATCATGCTTTTCATGCATTTGGAAAGTAGGTCTAGGTATTCAAAGCTAAATTTTATTACTTTTACTAGATTTGTAGTAAATTATAGCTGATATGTGGATTTTTTAACGAACTCTTAATTTATTGGGAAGGAGTTTGTCCAAGATCTTTTGTCATTGCACTCTTAAAGAGAGGCCTATGCCTTTCGAAATGGCGAAAGATACATAGGACATAAGTCCAGCAGTGGACTTCTACAGGCCGCTGATAAAGTGATACAGCTCGCTGATACAGTGAGGTTTATCCTAATATACATCTATAAGCAAAGCCATCAAGTTTATATTCACTGATATGTCCGAAGTTTGTCTCCTCTAAGTAAACAAGGATGTGTTATGCTGATACGACGAACGTGATACCACGGCCATGTTTATTTTATGAAGTATCAAGAATGGCTTTAAAGTCTTTGTTATAGAGTAGTAAATAATGCAGCGGGGTGTTTTTGTTGTTTCGAGAATCCGTATGCGAAAACTTTAGCTGGTGACAAGGTGTCACTGCCGATGGCCGATGTTTGTTGTTAGAATAGTTTTGGTTGAGTATTAGAACTTTGTCGAGGTGGACATAGGACTTCATTTATATTCCCTTTATGGAATGAACTATCTGTTACTATCAGACATGCTAAATCACTAACTATTTTTAAATATTTGGTCAAGGAACACTACTTGTCCTCGAGTCGTTAACTGTTGCCTGCTTCTAACCTATCTATGTTTTGGATCATACAATAGCTATGTAGGTATATTGTGTATTATATTGTATATTGCGTATATTATAGTATATTCATAGTATGTAAGTACAAAAATTAAACCCCTTGTAAACTTTCTTACAGTCCGTTCCATCTAAAGGTTGTCTGGTAGAGATCGCTATTTAGCGATAAGACCGCCTATTGTACAATATTATCAAAGTTTTAGTAACTAAGCTGATGTGTTTTTTGATGTGCAATAAATTTCTATCTATATTTTTTTTACAAAAGCTGCCGCAAGTCTTTCAATCACACTTGCTCAAACAACTAATGTCGAGTGTGGTGTTCATTTCAGTCGGGTTGTTCTCAGTATTTATTTTGCTCGAGCAAGGCGTGAAGCTCTCCATTATTAGATACTAATCTATATTTCCTAGGGGAATTGATATTGTTATTCTATACAGTAGCTGTAATTATACATCACACCATTAGTATTACTCTAAAGTTAATATATAAACCAATCTAAGATAAACATCTCAACCAGACCTTTGAAACGAAACAAATCCCTGGGTTAGCTTAACAGCCGACACAATCACCTCGATAATGGAATGTCGAGTCACGTTAAACGGACCCCACTCGACTTGTCTGCCCACTACTTCTGCCACAATAGATTCCATTAGAGTTCAAACAATTCAATACAGACATGATATGGAACAAGGTTTTGCCACGTATCATATCAACTATCAATTATATTTGAGCATCAATTGTTATGATATGATTGATTATTTAGCTGAAAGTAGAAGTCCTGACACTGGTAGTTCAAATATATTTTCCTATAGCATCGAGCGAGTATTATGCTCACATTACTTCAACATCACAGATACTTAAATAATTCGAAACATGCTCATTTCCCACACAACACATTTCAATGGAAATATTCATAAACTTATCATGACTCCTTTACTTCGCAATACTGATTCTATTTTATTTATAGGTGTGGGTACCCACCCATAGGTTGCAGTTAGACTCGGCGAGCAGGACGCATAAAGAATGGAACATAAAAATATGCTAATCATCATTAAATGTTTGCTTGTACGCTAGTACAAAACAGTAATAAATACGTAAAACTAATAAGTACATTTAGTATTGTATAACTAGTGAGTTACACTAGGAAACTAAATTTCTTATTAATATTTGTATTAACAATCTTTTGAAGTTCATTTTCATTTCACAGCATATTTCTTCGCTACTAAATCTATAATTCTTCAGTCTATGTTTAAGAGTGCAAGATAAGGAGACCGGTGAGTTTATTTACGAGCGTTCTCGCGCCATAAGTCAGCCGTCACAATAATCGTTGGTTTTGCTCACTTTGCCGTTTTCTTTAGTAGGCCGTACTAAAAGCAGGCGCGCCCTATAGTAACTTGTTTCAAAGGGTTGCCTCATGAATAAGAAGCGTCTTTAGACATACTTACCTATAAGGTTTTAAGGCGAAAATGTTGATAAAAGGTCTTTGAATTATTACAGCGATACTGCCAGTGACTTCGTTATATTTTTTTCCAATTAAATAATATTGGTCAGTTTTTTTAGGAACCTGGACTCAAACCCACGATTTTCAGGTTAAAAAGGAAAGTGGAGCTTTAAAAGTTCCCAACAAAATAAAACTCCAAATGTGACTACCCTAAACTTCCCAGGAAGCTTTTAAAAACGGGACGCAACACCAAATCTTTCAACAATTCAATTTAAAAAGTTAAAATGGGTAGCACATTGCGAAGTCGTTTTATTCAATACTGTTTAGGGTGTTTCGCTGAGCTGTGAACGTGGAAAGTTTTGCTCGGTCTCGCATCGAGCTTGTACAAGTATGCTGCGCAGGTCAATGTACAAATCTGCCCAAACTGCTTTCGGCGAAAGCTAATTTATTACTCTGCCACACACGCTTTACATAGAAAATACGTAGATTTATAAGATAATTGTTAACATTGTTTTATTATTAATTTTATAATTGGCACAGAATTTTATTTCTGTTATTACTATCAGCTTGAGATCAATTTGGGGAGTTATGATATTTGATATCTTATTGCTTCTCATAGGCAACTTGCCAAATCGTTTATGCTTGTTATGATATCAATGGAATAAATATTTATTTCGAGAAATAACAGATCATTTACAAGAATATTTGTAGATAAAATTTACTATTAATAGACACGTAGCAAGTTTTGGCGTGTTTACAATAATTATAACATTATTTTTCGTAACATTTCTCGAAGAGAAACTCGATAGCATTGGCAACATTCCGAGAGCCAAGTGTGTACATCGGGACTTCAGTAATTGCACCCCGGAGCTATCTGTGATCGAAGATCTTCGAAGTTCTCTTTTCAGCACACAGTTAGTACATCGAACCGACACGTCTTCGTTTATGAACTTTGTAACGGAGGCAGATCGGAAGCTCGGCCAATTTATTTAGAAGATTCCAAATCATTGAACTTTTGGAATTATATACTGCCGTAAAATGTCCTGGGTAGGCGAACGAAATGGTTATACTAAGAACGTGTTTCGATAAACAGGTATCTGAAAATTATACCAAAAAAGCGAGTTTTGGATGAAATTTAAGAATAGTGAAAGTTTTGATGGAATTAAAAATAAGAAGGTGAGAAGGAAATTGAACCTTTTATATTAACCTGCCGATTCCCTAAGTCATCCGTCGTGTGCGTTTGCTTTATTTAACGCACACGAGGATAGTCTGGGACTAATTCGTACAGATAGCGAGTGTACGCTAGGCGCTTAGTAGAGGACTATTTCGTCCTCCTTAGGGAATCAGCAGGTAACTATTGAATTGTTTATGAACGCGCAATGATCCGCCATATTTATGTCTTGCTAAAATTATCTTCAAAAAGCTATGAACGTCTCTATGCGCAAAGTCATTGCTTGAAGTTGGGCACACGCTAATACAAGAACTTATTAAAAATACAAAACTTGTAGTCCCTGCTGCCGGTCATTAGACTCACTCAGAAACTCCAAGCTCAAAAACTTCTCAACACCCGGCGCTTGCTTTAATGTTACCTACATTTTTCCGTAAACAGTAAAGCCGAAATTAATTATTCAACTTTGTCTCTGAGAGTTTTCCTCTTGAAAAAGGCAATCTATGTGCTATTTAAAAGTTTACTATAATGGTTATAAGCTTTACTTTGAAGGGGAATCCTTGCTATGCTTTTTGGAGCATTTATAATTTATTACAAGAAATAAATTCGTTGTAACTAATGAAATTGGAAATCCGTGAAAGATAATGCCAATAAAAATATAAGCGCTTTATCACTGTAGTATCATCAATGACTGAAAATCAATATCAAGTGTTTGCCATAAAATCCTATGCGTTACAATAAACTTCTTATAATAGATAGATAGATAGAAAATACATTATTGCACACCAAATAAGCTTAAATAAATATAACAAACTTTAACATTGTTGTGCAATGGGCGGTCTTATCGCTAATTAGCGATCTCTGCCAGACAACCTTTGGATGGAATGGACTGTACGAAATATTACAAGGGGTTGTAAGTGGTGTACCACATACTATGAAAACACTAATATACAAATACTTACCAAAGCTTTTTTGTATAAAAACATAACTATCAATTTGAATTTTAAATCGTAAAATATAAAATTGAATACAACTTTTGCTAAATCCATCATAGCGTCAGCACTTTGCGTCACCAACTATTCTAAATTATGTTAAAGACATTAATATCTATATACAATCTAACTTATTCAAGCTTTTAAGTAACAGTGTGGGCAGTAAATTAACTACCCGTATCGTTTTCTTGCAAAATATGGGTGAAGTTGGTAGTTCATTGGTTGGAACCGTCGCGTCGTCGACTTTCTCCCGCAGTTCACTAGCACTCAATTCAGAACTAATCTTGATATCGATCTATCGTGTTTGTAAAAGGAAGGGAAAATGGAGCATGTTCCAGGAAATAAAGAATGTTTGAAAAGGTACAAAGTTTTGATCAGATGTTGATGTTTGACGTATTCGAGTAATTTGAGAGTCCTGTTGGATAAAACTTCGGTCGGTGAAGAAAGTAGTGTCTAATAAAGATAATGGACAGACAGTCCATCCCTGAAGAAATATAGCCTGTATAATAGTTCAGCGGTAGCAGAACATGCTCTTACCTACGCCTCGATTCACTACATAGGTACGGTTTGGACAAGACTTCGGTTTTAGCCAGAGCTAGGTTTTTTAGAGCTTCGTCCCCCAAACATTCGTGAGGCAATCGAGATAAGCCGGCATCAGAATTTCAACCGGTACCAGAGATGGGGGGATTTTACCTCCATGGAGACCACTACTGAATGCCAGCTGATCAGGAAGTGTTCAGGTTTGTCTGGAGAGCGAGACAGTCAGACAGTGTGTACGCAGCCTTGCGTCACCGATGTGTACGACGAAGAACGGATAGCTGCCTCCTACCGCTCGTGACGGTGCCACTATCTAGCTGGGCGCAAAGGGCAGAGTGGCGAGGCCATGTCAGTTCCCGTCTCATGACCGGCGAGCATGGTAGCGGCCGGTGATCATGAAGAAAGACCTCTAAACGGGTAACGAAACGTCAGCTTGGAAATAGTACGTACGTACGTACATATTAGTAAGTCGTAATAATATCCAAAAAAAAAAAGCCGGACTAAAAATTCTTACCTCAGTCCAGGTATAGTAGTGAAGAGCTGTCCCTCATTTGTAACCCAGTGTATATCCGGGGTCGGGTGCCCGGTCGCGCGGCATAATGCGTAGGCGCCCCGAGTTGCTGGCCACAACAGCCGCGATGGAGGCTCTACCACAAAATGCGGGCGCTTGTCGTTCGCACTCGCTTTTGTGAATGCGAGGGTCGCCAGGATGCATTGTAATATTCCTGTAACAACATCATTATCGAAATAAGCAGTAAAATTAAGGCAAAACGGCATGACTAGTTGTTCTCCGGCTGCGAACCTACATTTACTGCGTTTTGAGGTATTTAATTTTATAAAATAATAAATTTCCATATTTTGTTTTTCTTGCATGAATGAAATTATTGGATTATCTTTAACTATTATTTTTTCCATTTTGTTGCCAAGATGCCTTGAATTATTAATATACAGAGTGATTCAGGCACCATGATCCAAAAAGGGCAGGGTGAAAAATGACAGGACATTTTTCGTCAAGTTATTCCAACGGCAAAACAAAATCGTAATCCTCCGTACACCTTTTTTCGCGGAATTTATCTAAATCAAGACACAAAAATAGACCTAAAAAGGTGAATTATAAAAAAACAAATATAAATTTGAAAAAGAACGAAAATAAATAAATTGCCTGAAATTATGTAGGAACCCAACTAATTAACTAAATTAAATAATATTGATATTTTTTTTCTTAGATGATGTAGGAATAATGTTATAGGGAAATAAAGGCTATTATTATTTATTTTATTAAGGGTTATTCGGACAGCCATGGAGTCCCCGATCGCCTTGTTTATTTTCGACTTTGGGCTCGAATCATATAAACCTGTATATTAACGTATAAATTAATAAAATAAATGGGAGAATAGTAACTTTATAAGTGTAGGTATGATTAGGTATAATTTATAGCATTGCCATTCAGCGTGGCAATGCGGCCAGTATTTTGGGAGCGCTTCCGCCTGGTAGTAATCTGGATCAGTTGAGCAATCTATAGATCGTTTGCAACGGTCTTTAGATAGCTAGCTGTTTCATCTGTATTTTTTGTATATACCTACTTGTACATAGTTGTATGAATAAATATTTTATATATTATAGTGTAGGATTACTTTTCCGATAAAAAATATTTGGCTTTCTGCATAAAATGTTACTTTTCATACAGGCATAATAAGGCTACCCAACAAAATTAATACTCTCCACCCGTTCCAGAACGGTCTCTCATATAAAAACATTTTATCGCGTTTACTGTTGCAGTTAATTTTTAAGATTTACTGCGATGTCGTTCATAGTCGGCCATAACATAAATCAGTTCAGAACGTCTATCGTCTCGCTTCTGGCTTATTTACAGCCGGGCTGCCGGTCGCAGCGGCAATACGACTTGCTGAAACTGCGAAACAGCTAAGCCCCGCACTTTTTTAAAGTTTAAATTTTCAAACGTACGTGTAACACTATGAAATTCAAATAAGTCTGGTGCAATTATGCGCATTTCATTAAAAGTTGCATCGCGTCGTTGCTAATTACTATGCAACGTGCTTTTAAAGTGCAGCAATGGTAAATGTTGCTCTTTTGCTTATTAAAGTAGTTTGGAGATTCATGATTATATGAGAAACTAACACTCAACAGACCCCAAACAAGGATTCCCTGTGTCATGGGTATCAGGACCTACATGTATCGTGGTACTACAACACTCAAACCCGGACCAAATATCTGCAGAACATGTAAACATTTGTCCTGAAACGGGAATAAAATCCGCATCTCTTGCGTCGTTTTCCGGTCCTGAGAGCTATATGGCCTGCCCGTCGCCACTTTACTGATAGTATGACGGTGACCATCAACTTAATTCATCGTTTCAGATTGTATCACGTTATAATAGCTAGTCAGGACAGTAGGCAGATTTTGGAGCAAAACGGCAAGACATCGAAAAAGATGGAAACAGTTAGAAGGAGGCTTTTACCACTGAAAGCGGTCCTTGCACTGAAAACACTAAATAATGTATATGGTACTTTTAAAATCATATTTTGTATTCTACTCTTTCAGGAGATCCTGATAAGTAGGGCTTAATCGATTGTCTTATTCCTTACTATTTTTGGAACTATTATCGCCATCTAAATCATTCAGTATCGTCAGCAAAGTTGTGGTGGTCTCATATGTAGATCTTTACAGACTAAAGTAACGCCTTGTTATTTGGATTTCTTATCGATTCTGGATCATCGGTCTTTGTAACGATTCTAAAGATTATCTCAGCCAAGTTGTATTATGACATCAGAGGTATTTTCTAGTAACTGGAAGCCTTCTACATAGTATGATGATTATAAATTTGTGCCTGGACTTCGCCTTACGGGTAATTTCGCACAATTATGCCTACTTAATTTGTCAAATTACACAGGTTTTTTTTACAGGGCTTCTTCAATCACTCCTTACATCTAGAATCTTTTATAATGATTTCACTTCTCTAATTGATATCTCAGGTCTGGGCCTGGACCTTTGCAAGGTATTAGCGGGTCCTGAGCCAGCACTAAGAAGTTCTTATGTAGGTACATATTAAAAAAACATGGCGAAAGACTATTAAAAATAATGGGTAAAACATAATGTCGCCATAGATAGGCATTAGGCATCGTAATGGTGTGAACGTTTAAAGAGTATCGAGAGGTTTCACTAAAGGCTAGTCCCGTGTTTTATGCCTTTACCACTTCCACCAAAGAAGGCTTCCCTTCCCTCTTCAAGTTATAACAGGAAGGTAATATTATTCTCACAAATTGAGAGTCAGCATAGTAATTTGTTTATCCTGATAATAACATAATTAATATGCTATCTTACTGAAAGTATGCATTTATTTTAGAAAATAATGTCTAGGTACTGTTTGCACTCTTGCGTGCTTTATATTAATTATTTATTGTAAAGGAATAAGTAGATTAAGTAGATAAACCTTTACCTACTTAACTTATAGTGAACTCTTGCCACAACCACTGATATTTCAGACACTCTGTTCTTAATCAAACCATAAGCCTATATTTTAAGGTTTTTGTTTATGATACTGTTAAAAACATACAAAACCCAGAATAAGATGGATGTATAACACAACACACAATCGTTATTTTGTTAAAAATAATTAAATTCCTTTATTTTACATGGAGTTTAAAAACTCAATAGTAAATTTTATTCCTGATTGTGTTTGTAAGTGCTTTGAAAAGATAAATAGTGTTCATTTATGAATTAACTAATATTTAAGTACAATTCTCTACTAACATTATTGGTGTTAAATAAATGATGATAATTATTACTTATAAGCATCTAACTTATAGAAAATACATTTTATCTATATGTATTTAAATTATATATTTCGAAACTAGTGATACGTAGCCCCTAACATTTTCTTTGATAAAATGAATTATAAATATATTTTTAACTGACCTTTCATCTTCCCCAATAACTTCACAATACTTCTAGCATTTCTAAACACGCATTCACCTCAGTCATAAGCCACATTTTCACACTGCAAGTCCAAAACACCGCTTTTGTATAATATTCAAGACGATCGAAGTTTTCCCTCCAAATCCCGGAAATAGGAGACGCGTGTTACCCGCTCGAGGTTTCCGCGCAGACTGAGCTCACAGCATCCCTATTCCCTGATAGGCTATTCACGTGACGTAATAGCAACTTCAGTTTGATTTTATGAGCAAGCTGGGTCCATTGAGTTTGACCGCTAGGTTACAGAAGGATTCATTCTGGTTAGATAATAGCGCAAATGTATGCAACAGCACGATTAGTCTGGAATCCATTGCTCGTCGATCTTTAGTTAGTGGAAATCTTTATCTTTAGACCGCTTATTAGACTGTTATCCCCGTAGAGATCCTCAGATCCATACATAGTACTCTGGTCATTCGATATATATCCGCGTTTTGCATAATACCTATTCCACGTAACACGTAGGTTGTAAGCCCATCGCCGCTTATTGGAACACTAATCATGGCACATACTTGCGAATTTTTGTTTCTTGGGCAGCGTACATTAGTTTGAAACATTCATTGGTGCACAACCGGGTTCGAACGCACGACTTTCGGATCGGAAGTCGAGGTATAACCCACTAGACCAACACGGTTATACTAGATGATATCTAGATATTCGGAAACTCGAAATGTTTATTTATGAATTAATTGAAGTTTGTTTCTGTACGTTAAGATTGTAATGTGTTTCGATAAACAACAAGTCAATATTTTAGTGAGTTGTGTACCCCTGAAAGCTATTTTCCAAATAATTTGTATTCTTAGTAAACAACTTTTTAAGGACTGGGTAAAGTTTTGAAAGCAGCCCAGCGAGCCAACACAAAATAATACTTCTAATAACCTGAAGCTATTTTCACCGCAAATAATACTGGTCCAAAAAGCTCTCAATACAAATCACAGGGATGAATTCCTATGAAAGTGTCGTTTGATATAATCGTAGACGAGTTTTATTTTTTGCCTAAATGTTAACACATGAGAGCCAAGATTAACTTATAATATAATTGGCATATTCCCGTGTGAGAAACTCTCTCCAGGTAAGTGGGCAAAGGCACTTCGCCTAAAATGTGTCTGTGCTGGATATCAAATATTAATTGTCATCTCTGTACGGTTTATGCAAACCGCACAATATTCACTTGTTTTCGCGGATCAGCATTTTACGTTCTAACGGGGTTTTCTGACCAACGACAGCCAGTTGCCAGCGACCATCAATTCAAGACCACAACTCATAACTATTAAGTCCCGGTCAAACTGACGCGGTGGCGGTGGCGGTGGCGGTGGCGGTGGCGGTGGCGGTGGCGGTGGCGGTGGCGGTGGCGGTGGCGGTGGCGGTGGCGGTGGCGGTGGCGGTGGCGGTGGCGGTGGCGGTGGCGGTGGCGGTGGCGGTGGCGGTGGCGGTGGCGGTGGCGGTGGCGGTGGCGGTGGCGGTAGCGGTGGCGGTGACGATCAGTACATTCACGCGAACTTTGACAACCATTTCACCATCCACCGCGTCAGTTTGACCGGGCCCTAACTCAACGATTAACTTTAACTATTTAACAGTGAACATTTGACGATCCTACTACCAACTCTTAAATATGAAC
Source organism: Perizoma affinitatum (assembly GCA_961405105.1). NCBI lineage: Eukaryota > Metazoa > Arthropoda > Insecta > Lepidoptera > Geometridae > Perizoma > Perizoma affinitatum. Next base: position 8,875,778 of record OY560199.1, read on the forward strand.
TTTATAGGATTGTCGCTTAGTCCAGCTCTGGCAAACACTGTACCTGTAAGGCTTTCAATAGAAAACTATTGTTACAGTAGATGGTTTGTTTTATTCCAGGCCTCTATTGAAATGGAAACAATTTATGTAAAACGGGTAAGAGTTGTCCTAATACCGGTTATTATCGTACGTACCGGACTAAGTACCGGATATTGCCCGTTTTCTGGGTAAAATGTATTTAAAAGACCAGTTTAATAGTACATACATGGTTGTAACATGCTTTTTATTTAAATACAACCCTTTTATTCATAAGCACTCCATAACTTTATCGGCTACATAACTTGAGTCCTGTCCTTTTCTAACATTAAACAGAAAAAGGAGGAAGACGTACTTTTATCGAGCCAATAAAGTAAAGAAGATATTTTGAATGCGAGGGTCAGTACATAAAATAGACTAATGTAATGATCCATTTAAGAGGCATAGGTACCTTATAATAAGTTAGATTGACGAATCTTCAACAGACATGGAACGTACATGAATATAGTATTTTTATTTATTAACCTATACTGATGCTGTAAATGTACAAACTATTATTTCTGATATAGATACATGATATTAATATACTATTGTTAGCAACTTGGTTACGTTTGGTATGGTACTTTATTTGGATATTATATAACACTTAGCTTCAAACCAAGTCATATACGTAACATATTTTATACGCATTTCCAGCCAGTTTGCCTGGAAGAGGTTGATTTTATGCGATAATACCGCCCATGGTACTTTGAGTTTATTAATTTTTGTTATCTTGTGGTCAATGTATTATCATTCATTCATTTATGAGTTTAACTAATATTTAAGTCCAAGTCTCTACTAACATTAGAGGTGGTAAATAAATGATGATTATTATTATGTATAAGGATTAACTTCTATAGAAAAGTCCTGTTTTATCTATATGTATTTTAATTATATATTTCAAAACAAGTGATATGTAGTGCCTATTTTCGGAGAAAAGCTTCAAATAAAATGTATAACATGACCGGCTCAAAAAAACCTAATCAGTAATGGCATAAAAAAAAAACAATTACGAGTCTTCTAAGCAGTGACACATGATTTGCTTTAGTTAGCAATCACCACCATGACCCGTAAAACGTATAGTTATTGGTGCAATAAATGTTTTTCTTTATGTAATGTTTTTGACATTTTAATTAATATTGCTTTCATGAGCTTCATAATACATGGGAAGGTACTTTATGATAATGCCTTTCACACAAATCACGAAGCTCGTAACTTCTAAACTAGAACATTGAATACATCAGTTAACGTTAATACTTAGCATATTATAGGGTTTTGTATACAAACCTAAATCCAGTTACAGAACTTTATTGTTAAACAACAATGTACTGAAACCTCAACGATTCATCAAGAACGTCAAAACTCATTTTATACCGTGTTCTAAAGTTGTAAAGTTCATTTGGCATTCAAACGAGGCGTAGAACTGTTTCTTGGCATAAAGAGAATAGCTGGTTGGCTGTACTTCTAAATCTATTCATGGGTAATCATCTATGTAATTATGTATCGATATTTTTAATTATATATCGATGTTTCTAGATGAAACAAAGTCGTTGTGCATTGGCGTTCTCACCACTTGACTGACATTTGAGAAACAAAAAAATTATAAGAAATTAATGTCAAAATAACGATTTCATACAACGGGAAATTGAAAACAGTCTAATATGCAATTTCATCACCCATTTTTTTACATTTAGGTGTTCGTTTTTTCATAAAATTTATATGGGACCTTCCTTGAAGTATACCCTCCTACCTAAAATCGATTCACAATGGGCGAAAATATCGCGCAACATCCACGACATTGACAAAAAAACATAACGACGAATTGAGAAAGCAGTCTCAAGTTTACGGTTTCTATCCTCTACTCTTATCAGATCCTCATGTGCCCCCATTATTTTGCTTATTCTTTGGACTCAAAAACAAAACATTTATGTCGTGATTCCATAAGATGATCATGTTTTTTTAAGTTATACGGGAAAAATAGCAATCCCTCAGGAATAAAATGGGACCACCTAGGGGTCATTCTCCATACAATAACAAAATAATTATCAAAATCGGTTAACAATTAGCGAAGATATAAGTTAACAAACACACAGCTAAATTGGGAACCTGCTACTTTTTTGAAGCCAGTTAAAAAAAAAACTTAAAAGTAATTTTAATTTTTGTTTTTCATTATTAAAATAACATGCCAATTAACAGCCTGACATAAATATTTATCTGGTCTGATATTTAAAGACTGTTGATGTTGTGTTGTTGAAATATTGAAATCTTTCGTGCCAGCAAACACTGACAGCTCTCAGACAAGTATCATAAAGGAAATAACCACAACGTTTAACAGTGTAAAGAATTTAGCAATCATAATAACTGTCTCATTTAGGTAATTAGTTTGGGTAAACTTATTTGTTTACGTAGCCATTTACCTTTTATACAGTGTTTAAAAATTACATTTTTGACGTATCTGAGTAGCCACATTCTACTTTAACAACCATGTCGGCTTGCTGATTGTGCTAGCTATTCTAATGAGACTGTGCCCAACAAAGGAATAGGTACTCCTGTTAATCACATGTCTCATTAGAAGCGCTGTCAACTTCTCTCGTTGGGAATCCGTCGGTGAAAGAGATTGTGGGCTAAGTACCTAACTAGCTCAGAGTTAACGAGACTTAGGTAAGTTGTTAGGCCAGAGTATATTCCTTTTTGCACATGTACGTATATTAAGGGGTATTGTGCTATATTTTGTAACGCAGTAGCTATATAAAAGCTTATACATTATTATAAAAAAATATATATTTGTTTATTTATCAATTGCAGCAATCCCTAGTGACTTGTGGCGACATAACCTATCTAAGAACCATTTGTAAGACAAACAAGGCTCTCTGTTTGAGGTTCTCTACAGGTGATTCAAGCAAGATGGACCAAAATCAGAAGGATAGAGAGAATAATATAAATAAAGTAATATAAAGTGATTTAGATGAGTCATAATGAGCTCTTCCACCACTTTGTTGGTTTTTTTATAAATAGATAGATAGATAGAAAATGCTTCATTGCACAATATCAAATAACTACATAGGCGAACTTAATGCTAATTAGCATTTTCTGTCAGCTAACCTTTGTGTAATGAAGATTGGGGCGGTAGATAAATCGTATCAAGTGCTGTCTGAAAACATTGGTTGATTTTTTAGAAACTATTCTCTTTTGTAACTAATAGGTATTCTTTCTCGATGTATGTATTCGTGTGGTTTTGGCACCACACTAAACCTGAATGAATGATCGTGAAAAAATAAAGCATTTTGCTGGCTGAATCTTCTAGGCCGAAGAGGCTGGTCGCGAGGAATCGCCGTAAATTCACTTCTTGACTTACGAGTAGTTTATAAGTCGGCGATTGTAAATCGTCTCTGTGATTTCAATGAATAAACACCTATTAACTATGACAATTGTTCTTGAATCAGCCTGTATCCCGTTTTATTTAATCCTTATCCACTGAATCACCCTGTATACTGTGATGTACAGTAATGTAGAGACGTGCTATGTGGTCGCTGACACAGCTCGTTTGACGTAGCAAATGTGTGGGCTTGAATCCGCTTCGGTCAGGTTTACTTACTCGCATCCAGTCTGCATAAATGCCTATATACCATTTTATATGATACGGTAGGTAACTAACGTTCTCTTAAATATATATATATGACCATTATTCGAGTAAAACACTTTCCTTCCCTAGTTTTCAATGTTATTATTTTACCCACATTTTGCCGCCATCATTGCATTCCACAGATAATTATATTTCCTCGCGTTCTGTTCACCATAATATGCCAATGTCATTCTGTCAAACTATAATTAGGTTTTTTGGTAGATACCTACCAAAGATCATGGATCATGCCGCACCATTAGTAAATAAATAAATAATGCCGGACATTTCACACACAGCATCATCTAGCCCCAAAGTAGAGCTTGTGTTATGGGAACTAAATTACTAATATACTACTTATAAACTTGTTTTTTTGTAAATATAAACATATTATACATAGAAAACACCCAGATCCCGAGACAAATATTTGCATATGCAAACATTTGTCCCGAGGCGGGAATCGAACCCGCAACCTTCTGCGTCTCAGGCGGGCCTTCGCCCACTACGCCACAGAGGTCGTCAAAGTCGACTAGCTGACACCGACAATTTTGTTCACCTATGTTAATCCGTAAAACTAAAATTACTGACGTAGCTCTTTAAATAGGCAAGTTTAAGTAGCAGCTCACAGAACTGTAGTTATGATACTTTTTCAATTGTTTTGTTTCAACTGTCCCAACATCCTAAATATTACTGGATCGTCATAGAGTAGGTTACCGTATTTTAGTTTTCTTGTTGTGCCAATAAATGTTTTTCATTTCATTTCAAATATGTAGTTGGAGATTGCCTAACATCGTTCGTCATCATGGCGTTCTTTGAAGAAGGACGCCCATGTTCAGTGTACTTCCGGACGAAGCAATGTCGGAAGACCCTCATCCAATGAGCAGATCATCTTAAAGGCTGCAGTGGATAGAAGCAGTAAATGCTTCGAGTCAGTAAGTTAGTCCTAATTATGTTTAATTCTGGAAGCAAATTCCCATCAAAAGATCGAGCTTACGTTATTACGCAACTTGTAATATATTGTGTGCAAGTCTGGCTAGAGTCTCGTCACTAAAGCAGCGCGAGTTAAGTTAAAGTGAAGTTCTTTCTGTAGAAGCAGTTTGGCAACTTCATCTGCTTCAAGCTGCAATCATGTTCCATTTAAATTTAGGAGTTCCACTTTTAAGGGACTTTGTAATGTGTCCTAGTAAGTTTGAGGTGGTTGACGGTTTTACTTGTACCTAAGGAAGCTAGAAGTTTAAGCCAAGCACTTTGTCTAATAGAGGTTATAAGGTAAATACCGAACAAAGAAACTGCGGCCATATTTATTTTAAAAAAGTTTGAAACCAATTAATTTATCATGAGTAATAGGCCTATACCACGCACTACACTTGTATTAAATTTCATTCTAATCGGTTCGACCATTACGGAGATTCTTCGCAACATACATCCTCTCCATCCAAAGGATGTTGAAGAGATCACTTGTAAGCGATAAGTCCACCCATTGTTGTGTTATCGTTCATTTTGTTTATATGAAAAGGTGTACAGTAAATTATTTTCATTAATTCATCCAAACATTTAACCCAAGAGTACATTTTTGCACCGCTTGGCGTAGAGACTAAGACCATCAGGTAACAAAAGTTTGTTAAAAAATGCTAACGAAGAATTCTTGGGTCAACGCCGATGATGATAAAAATGCTGGCTCTTTCGTCGCTCAAAAGATTTCTTTGACCATTCAGCGAAGGAATGCCACTAGTGCTCGTGACACCTAGCCGCATCAAAATATGTATTATTTAATAAATTTTTAGCTTACACAAAATAAGAACTGAATCTCAGAAATACTTTTTCCCAAAATGCCTGAATTATAAGCTCTAAGTATCTCCTCTTTGCTTAGATAAGTTTACGTTTTCTAGTAGTTGTAGTAAATAAAAATGTATAATAAATATGTTAAGGTTAAGGTGTGCCCATTAATATGTGCTGAAATCGATGAAGGAAAACATCTTGAGGAAACCGGCATGGCCTAGAACCAAAAATTCGAAGGCATAAGTTATTATTACAATAAGCGGCGGTGGGCTTGCAACCTGTCACGTAGAATGCGAGCTACTTGCAAAACTACTTGCATGTCCTAAATGTAAAGTTTGGACGTATATCTGACTATCCCCTACTTGGCATTCTCAATTAAATAATAAATAAATAAATAATGCTGGACATTTTTCACACAGCATCGTCTAGCCCCAAAGTAAGTAGAGCTTGTGTTATGGGAACTAAATGATTGATATACTACTTAAATACTTTTTTTTTTGTAAATACATACATATTATACATAGAAAACATCCAGATCCCGAGACAAATATTTGTATATGCAAACATTTGTCCCGAGGCGGGAATCGAACCCGCAACCTTCTGCGTCTCAGGCGGGCCTTCGCCCACTGCGCCACAGAGGTCGTCAATGATTTACCTAATCACTGAGATTTTTTTTCTTTATTTTATTTATGTCTAAATACATTTCGTATGTAGACATTTATATATGAGAATGTCGATCATGAGGTATACAGTCGCGGGCGTTCTTAACCCCTCTTTGAAAGATCCACACTTTCACATAATCAAATAGGTAAATAGCCCATGGATTCCCTGGTACCTTGCTAGTATGTCGGTAAGGTAGCATTTAAAAGAGATGTTTTAAAAGTTCTCCAGGATGACACTGTATAAAATTAAATATTTTTAGTATATATGTAGGTATATAATTAAGTAAAATTGAACATGAACTAGCACTGGGCAAGTACATATAAATATGAATTTATTGCTCTAGCTTAAATGAATTGTAAGTATTGTTTTCTAATTAACTGTACCTTTCTAATACATAATTTCTGTAAGTTGTATTTTGTTTGTTTGCTTTTGTTTATGTTGGACTGTCGGTATTTTATAAGTTTTTTTTTAATATAAAATGTAAATCACTTATTGGCCGTAAGTTAGATTTTTAAGGTTAGAACTATTTATAAATAAAGGCTGTTTATTTTGTTGAACAATAAAATAAAATAAGAATGTATCCTAGTGCATACTGCGGCCATGTTACATGTAGGACAATTATTTTAAATATTGAAGTTAGGAAGTTTTACTTACTGGAGTTTTGCCTTTTTTAATGTAAGTAATACTGCATTCAAAGATTATTAAAATAGCGTGCCTGAACCGGTACTCAAAAAACACGCTCACGACTGTAATCTGTTTCCTATCACGACTGTAATTTTGGCGACAACTGTGGCGCAGTGGGCGAAGGCCCGCCTGAGACGCAGAAAAGGTTGCGGGTCTGATATTCGCCGCAGGACAAATGTTTGTATGACCTGCAAATATTTGTCTCGGGTCTGGGTGTTGTTTATTTATCATATTATGTAAGTATAGAATAAGCTTCAACTTGAACTTTAACCGCTTCGAAGAAAACTAGTCTCTGTATCTGCACTAGTCTAAAACGTTCCAAGTATTTCACATTCTTATTCTTTGAGTGGCGATGTGCCGACAAAGTCTCGAATCCCACAATAACTCCCAACAAATTTCATATTGTACCGTGGAGCGTTCGAACCACAAATGTCGAGCACTTCAGCACCGATGTATTTAGGGCGGAGTATGTTCAGACGTCCTGACGCATTTCCCCTCAACTTCCTCTATTTTGAGTTGCGTAAAAATAAAAAGTTGATAAAAAGTCCAATATATTATTTCATCACATTTTTTTCACACAAAAAAAATACAGACGAATTGAGAACCTCTTCATTTTTTTTTATCGTTTGAAAACATAGTAGTTAAATGCCTTACGCACCTTTCTGATTTATGTAGAATAAATATATTTTACACGCGACAAAAGGAGCCCGTATTTGCCATAAAAGTTTGTTTGTTTATGTGTTTGTCTGTTATCTCTGAAACGGTTTGTCCTATTCCCGCAACGGGACCAATGTTTGAATGAATCAATGAAAATACTTTATACCATAAATAATTACACCATAAATAAATAACAAAATACACAAAATCTTATTCTTATTAAAGTACAATGGGCGGTCTTATCCCTTAGAAGCAATGCATGCATGTTCCGCAGACATTTGTTTCGGGCCTTGGTATTATGGAACCATGATATCTGTAGTTCCGGATACCCACGATACAGGTAATCCTAGTCTGGGATCAGGATTGACAAAAAGACTCTTCATTTCGGCGTCTCTTTGGTAACACTTAGTCGGTTTATTGGTTGCTACAAAAAAGCTTAAAGACGAAGAAGAACCCAACTTATTGTATGGAAGAAGTTGGATGAGAAATCAAGATGTCTGTAGAGTCTCGAAACTCGTGAGTGGGCCACTATACTGCAACTGTCGTTAACTCCGACTCAAGTGACACCACAGTTACGCAGTCAAGACTTGAAACCTCTAAGGAATAGAAATGACGTGCCTCATATTATTTATTGGCTTGAAATTCGTTTAACACCAATCATGACTATTCTTGTGTTGACGCCAGATCAACTAGTTATACAATAAATGAATTTAACCAATATTTGAAAACCCCGTCTTGTATTTCTATCAATAATATAGTGATTTAAAACCTATCTTACATCCTTAGAAATGTATAAATCTATTGCACAAAACTTACAATCCGATAAGGCGTTAAGCGGTTAAATTATAACTGACAAAGAAACAAACGACCTCATAAAGCATCGAAATACACGCTGAGGGCTTTCAAAGTATGTAAAAATTAACTTGTAATCCACGACGCCATCACAGCTTTCTATTTATTTTTGGACCCCTTTATTAAGTCCACAATTTTAAATCAAAAGGTTCTTAAAATAGATTTTCATTGGACTACGTTTCATTATGTTCATTATAGCATTATATCGATCAACTAAGTTCAATCAATTTTCGTCCCAAGTGCCTATGCACATCTAGCGGCTCTAGGTCTTTATTTAGCGGCAAAGGCCCTATCGCCATATCGAGATAAGTTCGCTCCTGTCTCACACAGCGCTCCGTACGCTACAATTTTTCCGCTAAGTATGCATTTAGACTAAATCAAGGGTTTATTAAAACAAAGAGATCGAAAGGGTTCACCGTTTAATGAGATGCTAGGAGCAATCTTCGCATTAATGTAGTACACGGAACATTAGACCCCTTAGATATTCATGACGAACTGTTGATTCAAATAGATTCTTATGAATTAAATGAATTAATTGAATAAATAAATAAAAGAGTCACAATACATAGTCCTGCCTGCCCCCACACTTGGATTCCCTGCGTCGTGGGTATCTACGGTTACCATGGTACCACAATACCCAGACTCGGAATATCTGCAAATCTGGCAAACATTTGCCCTTCAGCGGAAATCGAACTTGTACCTCGTAGCGCCTCAGCTGCTACTCGCCCACCGCGCCACTGAGGTCGTCTCACTGAGGTGAATATAATTCAAAACTTTGTCTACGATTACTAAAATCGAGTGATTGCTATAAAACATACGTAAGTAAGGAAAGGAAATACGTATAAGGAAAGATGCCCCGCCGTGTAATCCCCGATTAAATATCTCAAAGATCCACAAAAGGCTGGCAAACCTCAATAGCTATCGCCGAAGGCTGAATCGGCCTCGTGTACGACATGCCTTACATCCGGGCCGATAAGCCGTCCTTGTATCCTTTTCACACCAACACTTCTGTGCATAGGGCTGAGAAATGAGAAACTCCAGGCAAACAGACTAATGACACTAAAGCCGGATGTATAGTATTATACTCGTAATATCTATGGCCGATTTTTAAAATTTACCGTTGAACCTGTTGAAACCACCGTTGAAACTGACGACAAAAATATGACTTTGGAACCAATACAGCCACAGCTAATTATTTTTTAAATTCATACTCCAACCTGCCAACTTGCAAATTTCGGGGTACAAATAGTTTGGGAATAAATACTAACTAAAAACCAATGAGTACTGAAGTCCATGTTCACATTACGACACACTTTATATTTTTTTTGTTTTCGGAGGGGAGATTCATTCACGAATACATCCGGTCCGGGGAGACCGGAGTTATGTAGGACTCGCTGCCCTGAAAAGGGCAGAATACCCACTAAAACCCCTCCGGTGTTCCTCTCTCGCCATTATAGCCGAGCCACGGGAACAATATTCCTTCCGCGACCCTACTGGCGATCCCAATCCCTCTCTTTTTTGGGCGGCAGAGCCTCCAACTACGTTCGCCCCTACGTTTCCACCCCCCAATAAATCGCACATGCCGCACAGGTGTAGCGTGGTGATCACAGTTGCGCGGCGTGCCCTCCGTTGGGCGGTGGCGCAGCACTCACACATGCGCCCGCGCACTCGCCGACCCATTCCTCTCCCCTAACAGGCACGGGTCTACTTTCACATATTCAAAACACATACAAACACACACACACCACAAAAAAACACACACTGTGCATGAGTAACGCGGTTCTCGCGCCAATCAGTGCGTCCTCTGCATGCCTCATGCCATCCATCACCTTATGGCTTCATGGCCCACATCCGTCATCGTGTCAGAAACACTTGACAAGACGAAGGACCCTCCCATCCGCAAGACCCTCCCCATAGGGGCCATCGCACACACCATCCATCCATCACCATTCATCAGCGCTCAAGGCGGCAGTCGGTGGCTTTCCGCAGGCCTGCGCCCAGCACCCATCCTGAGCGGTCTGCGCTCGCGCCTCCCGACACGCAACTCGGGGTCATGCTCACGCCATCTCTCTGCCACCTCTTTGGCGGTCAGGACCGCCTCCGAGAAGGTCAAAACGGCGTCCCACGCCCTCTCGCTGCAAACCATGGAGCGCACAACAGTCGGCAGCGATAGATCCGCCCCGATCACCGCGACCAGCGCAGCACTCTCCACCGCCCATGCCGAACACTCGGTCAGCGTGAGGCGCGCCGTATCCTCAGCGCACCCGAAGTGGTGGCACTTTGGAGATACCTCCCGAAGCAACCAGGGCCCGAAATGATCTGTGTTAGATGGAAAGAGAGCACACCGTGCCTCTTTGTCACCCACCGCTCGAGGATCAGCCGCACTACGACACACTACACTAACCGTATCACCGCACTGAAAATCGGATCACGATGCGAACACCTGGACAGGAATCCAGGACGCTGGGTCTATAGCTGTCTACACGATTGAGATTTGGGTATTTCTTGATTTTAATCACTTCACGAACCATTCTATTGGCGTATAATATTGGCGTTCACTAGACAGCATCTTAGAATCGTAAAGCTTAATCTGGCGAGTTGAACCTGAATCCACTAAGTTTATCCTCCGCTATCACAGAGTTGTTGATCTGCCGATTTTTAACTGCTACAAATGCCCTTTGACCCGTTTGGCAATTGTCCGTTATTAATCGTGAAAGTTGAAAGTTATACTTAGATACAAAAATATTTTTTTTAATAGACAGGTACGAAAAGCCGGGAAATCCTACAGGAAAATCAGGACACTTGTCAAGCCTTCGTAAGTGCGATTAAATACGAACCTTTTTAAAAGGACAGTAAGATCAGGACTTTGCAAGCCTCTACAAGTAGACAGGCAGATCAAATACATAAATATAGGTGTTATTCTTGTATTTTCAAAGAGTAATTTAATATTTACAACTGATCTTATTACTCATTCTTTTTAGAATTGGAGGTCATTTAAGATTTTAATAATGGTCTAAAAATATCAACCTCGGCGGGACTCAAACTCGCGACCGACTATCGCTTAGTAAGAGCCTCGAAAACATGGCGCGTACCAACCACGACTTATTCCAACTTAGCCACGGAATCGTTACTATACTGATTTTTTACATAATATTCTGAAAATGAATGAAATTTAAAAAAAAATCTACTTCAAGTAACCGGAAATTGAGAAAAAGCCCAATATGAAATTTTGTCACCCATTTTTTCATCCTTAGGGTTCATAAAATATATATGTGACCACAGTTGACGTAATATCTTTCATTAAAAAAAGAATCAATAAAATCGGTTCACAATTGGCGTAACTAACATACAAAAAATAAATTGTAAACAAAAGTACACACAAATTTAGAACCTTCGCCTTTTTTGTCGGTTCATAATAATTAAATCGCGATATTCGCGATACGTTTGCTGTCCCAAGTTTAAGGTTTCTATCCTGCAGCTACGCTATCATCAGATCTTCACGTGCTAACGTTATTTAGCTCAGTCGAGATGACACTCCCGACACTGACACTGAAAAAAACAAAAGATAAATCGCCTACAAAAAATGATTCGGCTAGTCGTGATTCCATAAGATGATATTTATTAAATTTTACGGTAAAAAATAGCAATCAGAACTAAAACTTTGATGGGACCATCTCGGGATCATTTCCTATACAACATCAAAATCAGTTAACAATTAGCAAAGATATCAAGTAACAAACATACACGATAAAAAAAATACAGCCGAATTGAGAACCTCTTCCTTTTTATATTATCCATCCTAATTATATTACAATGCAAAAGTTTTTATTTTAGTGTGTATAGAACAAGTATAGTTCATAAAAGTATAGTTTAGACTAACACGTAAACGACTGAAATTTTTATCCCGCTTAGGCTTCGCCTGCGTGGATAGATATTTTTGAGATTAACCTATGTCATTATTATTATATTTTATAGAGTTATTTTAAGAGTTTCTATGTAATATTGTATTTTTTACTGTCTGAAAAAAAACCCATGAATAAATAAAATGAATAGTCTTGGTTATTCCCGTCTCGTACTTCTATTGTTATGCTAATTTTATTTTCTTGCTCCACCACTTGCATGTACAGTTAAAGAATAAAAAATATGATTATTTTCAATAAGTATTTTATAAGACTAAGTTCTCGGCATGCCGGCATATTTTTATCACTCTACGACTAAACCACACAAAGGTCACGGCTATCACAGACAAGGAAACGTCGGTTTGCACAACATGGAGTGGCGCAAGGAAAGATACATAGTTCAAGCTCCAGATGTTATTATGTCCTATTACTATATAATACTATATAATAAAATGTATGGATGTTAAAATCTTTAGATATTTGGTTGTTTGTTGCTAATAATCTTTAAAACAGCTGGATTGATTTGGAACGGGTATAGTTCGTGACCTAAAACGAAACAAAGGCTATTTTTCATCCCGGACTACGCGAGTGAAGCCGATAAACAGAATGATTCAAACAAAAAGTTTATCAAGGTTATCGTGTCAATGTACTGATCGCCATCATCGTGCGCCACCGCCACCGTGCCACTAGTTTGGCAGGGCCTTTAGTAGGTGTAGCCACTCTTAATAAAATTTAACTCTTTGTTATTTTTGTGTTTTTTTTATTATTTTGAAACATGTTTTGAATGTGTATATGAGGTTGCTGCTTGTATGGCTGATCTCAATTAAGTGTACAGCTTACGTAAGGGAATTATGTTTGATCTGTGGTATCTACTTAAGTAGGTGTTTAGCATTGCTAAACCGAAAGGGCTCCTTACGTGGTGGGAAAACATTACCAATAGGAGCTTGCACTATAGAAAGAGGAAGCGTAGACAAAAGCGCACTTGACAATGGAGGCGAGATGTGAAAGAGCATCGCAGATGGCAGCACTGGCTATAATGGAGCCCTGTTTAGCGACTAAGCTTCCGGGCCGGTCCGGGCGGAAATGGAGCTCCGCGCAGACAACCTTCATTTCCTGAGTAGTCCTTTTGCAGAACCTTCGGTGCTAATCTACACATTTGCTGGTGCTGTTGACGTTTCATTTTTCACTTACGTAATGGGAAAGGTCGTATCAAAGATACTAGCTTGTGGCCAAGGCTTCGCTCGCGTTGTAAAATAAAAAATGTTTTTTTTCGCTCTATCATAAACAAAAAGTTTGGGATATTTTTTTTTGTCATAATCTCTGTTGTTTGGTATATTGGTCTCTAAAAAAACATCAATTTTAAAAAGTAGTCATGTCTATTTACCTGCATCATTTGGAGAATCTACAATCATACTTTTTACCATTATCATACCCATATTTATAAATACGAAAGTGTCGATGTATGGATAATCTTAGTGACGAAAGTAAGCATAATTCATGACCCAATAAAATGAACACTTTTAGTCGGATGTAGAATAATCATAAACCACGTGAAAAAGGTAGAAGTTCTATTTTATAAGTAGAATTCGCTTCTTATTAAAGTTTAACGACCTCTGTGGTGCAGTGGGCGAAGGCCGGCCTGATACGGAGATGGTTGATGATTAGATTTCCGCGGCGGGACAAATGTTTTTATGCAAATATTTGCCTCTGTCTGGGTGTTTTCTATGTATAATATATATGTACTTACAACAAAAAAAGAAAGTAAGTAGTTTATCAGTCATACAGTTCCCATAATACAAGCTGTGCTTAGTTTGGAATTAGATGATGCTTTGTGAAAAATGTCCAACATTATTAATTATTTTATTGTTCTATGTGCAAGGATAGTGAGCTTTATTTGAATTCAAGTAAAACCGCGATTAAAGAGGTACGGAAATGGTTTTGTGAAAATGTATGCCGTCATTCCTCTACGTCTAACATGCTGAGCTTTGCCAAAGCATAACTTCAGAATGGCTCTGACAAACCAAAGCAGGTGTAAATATGCAGTAAGGTTAGGTTACCGCATTTTGTATTTTAGGACGAATATTTGCTGAAGACTTTCTCGAAAGTACATCAGTATACGTAATGTCTGAGAAGCAATACAATTCAATATTCTTATGAAAACCAACTTCACATTCAAAATAACATTTCAATACAATTTTCTCTTTTGTTCGGTACAGAGCATATGCGATAGGTTATCCACAGAAGTATTGAATGCAACCATAGCTTCTATTCCATTTATTGTATTACTGAAGAAAATAGCCAGTGGGAATAAAGTGGAAGTTCAAGTTTATTTTTAATTTAGAATAAAACCGGTAAGAAGTTTCTTTAAACTAGTGGTTAAACTATAAATGGTTAAACTTGGCTTTTACATAATTTACATCTAAACTGACGACCTCTGTGGGTGAAGGCCCGCCTGAGACGCAGACGTTCGCGGGTTCTATTCGGGTTCGAGGTAATCTTCAAAACTACTCATCCGTTTTCAAAAACTTTTTAACTAAAATTTTAAATGGACTTTCAGAGTGGGCATATACTGTATATTATCCAGTTAAAATAAAAAGTATTTTCGTGGAGACTAATTTTACAACGTTAGTTGACGAAAAAACGATGGAGCAAATGCGTATCTTACGAAAGGTAAGAGCTACTTTTCATCGACTACTTTTTATCCCGGTACCACGCGGGCGAAGTTATAGGCAGTAGCTAGTTTGCTTTATAAACCAAGAACTTGCGGGCTTTCCTGATCAAGTAAAGCTTGCATTAGCTAGTATTTAGCTAAACACTTTAATAATACAATTTTATTGATACATTTTCATCCTACTGCTTACGGTAATACGACATAAGCCGATTTCAAGAAATGTAACCAGGATAAATAAATTGAGCTATCTACAGATCTTTTTCAGCGGTCTTTAGATGGCTTAAATGTTTCATTTGTTTTTTTTTTGTATATACCTACCTAATACCACAGTTTTTTTTACTTTTTCTGTAAAATAAAGTTAATTATTACTTTCCAACCAAGATTAACTCTTAATTCTTTGGAATTAAAATTGTATGCATACACTTGCAGGTATGTAGTTTACAGGAAACTGCACGACGATCCTTCCATAACGAGGTCACAGGTGGACAGCGTTAAAAGCCTATCCGTGTTCCGAGGCGCCTCAACGCTCGCAGCATTTATCATCGCGCTACACACCGCATACATTACACTTAAATAAGCAGCTTTTTAGTTTCGCCACATAAAATGTGTGTGGATGCGTGCTTTTACTCCGCTACGCATGAAACGTAAAATATTTTTTACTGCTTGTTCAACTAAACCTTATCTCTGGATACACATTACTTAGCCTGGATGCGTTCTTCCCAGTGCTTTTTGGGCAGATTTATAATTCATACGTCATCTTAAAAACTACATATTTAAAATGTTAAGGTGAATTTTAAATATGTAGCAAACTCTGCTTGTTTTTTGTATTTTGCATTCAGTTTCATTCATACCTACTTTCGTGTTTATAATGCTAGTAGGAAATTACATTATGAGGGATGAAATGGAATTGAAATTGTAATTTTAATGAATCATGACTTGGTATCACAGTCAACCACCGCGTGTTTTTATCCAGCTGGCAAACAGAAAATAATAAGTTCTAAAATTATACGACTGAAGAATACATTTTCAAGACTTACTCCCTACTGCAATACTTTGTTAAGTATACGGCGAAGAGATAGTGTACTTGTTGCATAAACTTCTGAAAAGATAGCTGAGTCTAGACTTAAGTAGATAAACATCATTAAAAGATGCAACTTTGAGATTTACTTCTGCAATTTCATCGTGAACTAAATATAAGTAATTGGTTTTGAAATCCCTTTATAAATAAATAACAAAACAAATTATGCTGGACATTTTTCACACAGCATAATTTAGCCCCAAACTAAGCAGGGCTTGTATTATGAACTACATGATTGATATACTACTTATATACTTGTTTTTTTTTATATTAATATAATATATATAGAAAACACCCAGATCCGAGACAATTTTTTTCCGTATTTTCCAACCTTTTTTTTGCGGCAGGAATCGAACCCGCAACCTTCTGCGTCTGAGCCGGGCCTGGTATGGTAGGTATGGTATTAGTACTTCCATGGATGGAGCCTTTTAGAGCTCTTTCACAAGAGGCTCTAATACATAATACTTAAACGGCTGATAATAACGCTAATAATGTAGGTTGATATTTAAGACAAATTCCATTCAAAAATTGTTACACACATTCTTAACAATGCCTCGAGTCGTAATTCGGACTCGAGGCATTGTAGAGGGAATTTTGGGAATTTAAATCCTGGCTCATAAAACCCAATTTTTCTAACAAAACCAGCAACAACTTTGGACCTATTTCACCAAAGGAATCTATTATTCAAATCCAAATTCCCGCGCGTGCAATCTTGCATTTAAAGAGTTACTCCGCAGTCTATAAAGGCATAGAGTGTACAGGGTCGACACAAAGAGCCTTTTATCGCCGTTCGCATACCGCTAGAGCCTGCAAACAAAATCCAACACACGATGAATGCCTCTAAGTAGGTTACACTGATATAATCTGGGGATTTCACTCCGAAGAAATATGGGAGAAAGCACTTGGGTTTCGATAGGTCAAAGGATAGGCACTTACCTAGGTGAAAATATGTATTTGCGGGTAATGTAGGACTTTTATTTACTTCTGTAGGTTTTAGTTTTAATCATTATTCAATAAAAAAAATGCTGGACATTCTCTATTTTCATCATCTAGCCCCTAAGTAAGCAGAGCTTGTGTGACAGATATACTACTTTATAAACACTTCCTTTTTTTGTAAATGCATACTTATTATAGATAGAAAACATTTAGACCCGAGACAAATATTTGCAGATGCATTGCCCACTGCCCCACAAAGGTCGTCAATTATTCAATTTAGTAGAAGTATATTATTTTAGTAGTAGTAGACAATACCTACCTGTCGCCAAGTAGTAATGCTCGCATTTATGTGTACCGGTTTGAATTATATAAGATAAATTGTTGTTCCTGTTAAAATAAATTCGTAAATTACTTTTAAAATTATAAAAAATCGGGATGAGCATTGGAGTTCCGCCTCATAGATCTCAGAAGAGCTAGCTTTTCTAGCACCTCGTAAATGCCGCCAAACAAAGTCGAGGAAATCTGACAATAAGAACGAACGTCACATCGCCGGAAATTCATTTCTCGAACTCCCATTGGCGGTTTAATCCGTATAAAAACCTTTTATCGAGGCGGGAAAGAACCACCACAGATAACATCTAGCGTAAACGCGTTCCGGAAATAGCCAAGAAACTGCTTAGTGGCTAATAAATGCTGAAGGTTCTATGTATTTAGCCTTTTATTATCCGTTTTTTCTAGCACGTCACTGTTTTTATTCAAAAATTCGTTTTTACAGAAACAACATTTTTCATTTTTATTTCAAAGTCGGTAGGCTTATTATTGTGAAAATCACTTATGTGAGAAACAATATTTGTGTTCTTCCAATGTATTGAAATTATTTTGATTTGGTATCATCTTAGGATACAATACCAAAACATAAGGCCAAGTCAGTTCCCGTCTCACGACCGCAATGGTTGCGGACGGTGCTCATAAGGAAGGTCTTCTAAACGGTTAACTAAACGACAGCACGAGAATAGTACCTTATTTATAGTCGTTAAGTTCAATAGTCATAAATGAAATTGTGTATCTCAGTCCGAATTAAGTAAGATGGTTTATGCTAAAATTGTCTCAGTAAAGGTACCTAGCACGACTTAAATTCCATAACTCACATCAAAAAGCAAAATAACGTTCACATTATAAATGTAGTCATTAGAACTGTAGAAAATCGGTAAGCACTTGTAATCAATGAAGCGTTATGATGCAATTGAGGTTATGATTGAATCTATAGCTGGCGTACACGTGTAGGACGGCCTTCCGACCGTTGGGCGGATGACACAAAAGGAAAATTAGTTGTCAAGTGGTTGTCAAAGTTCGCTTGAAGTGAAGAATTGCCACCGCCACCGCCAACGCCATCGCCACGTCAGTTGGATCGGGTTCCTAAGAGATGTGAGAGGGATATCTGTAAGCAGATTGACAGCTGCTTAAATTTTAATGCAATTTTGATATTCATTGATTTTAATATATTTTACTTATTAATATTCTGCATTTGAATACTTACTGAAACTGTGATCCTTTATTATTATTCTATGACATTTTAGTACCCATGTTCGTAAAAAAAATATTTGATTACTGAATGTACTTAATTAATACATTACCTAAAGTACACTTATTCATACAATTATGTACAAGTAGTATATACAAAAAATACAGATGAAACAGCTAGCTATCTAAAGACCGTTGCAAACGATCTATAGATAGCTCAACTGATCCAGATCACTACCAGGCGGAAGCGTTCCCAAAATACTTGATTAATTAATAATATTGGTTTGAAATTTCCAAAGAGATAATTATTTTAGTTTTTAGCATTTTTTTTCTATAAACTGTTAAACAAGTAACAAACTGCACTCACTATTTGAGTCATGTTCTGTAGCGGAGGCACGTACCGTTTTAACCTCTTCTCGTAGAATTGCTACGTTGTAGCTGATATCTACTACGACGTAGTCTCGTAGCACTCGTAGCGCTGTTTAGCCCTACAGTGAGATAAGGTAAATCCGAATTTCCCGGCAAGATAAGCTAATGAGAATAATTTTTCGAGGGCCTCTTTGCATACTAAGTTACCGCTGTGCCTTAAGTCCAATTTGTACATTATTCGATTTTGGCTGAGTACAAAATCAAATTAGTATTGAATATGGAAACTTGTTACCGGCTTTACGTTGATTTTTTTTATAATTTTAATATTATGTTAGTATCAATTCAAAACAAGTCTGTCTTCTGGATGTCGAAATATTAAATATACAAGAGATAATCTCGGAAAGCAGCAATAAATCCATATAATCCGCTAAGAAATGCTTCTACATTTCAGCACAAAGAACACTTTTTCCGTCCAGATTTCAGAAACGAATACGAATGTTATTTTCATTTATTTTAGACTGCAATCCTACTAATATTGTATTATTTTATATAAAACTCCCTGCTCAGAAGAAAAATACATTATACAAAAAAGTAAGTTAGTTGGTAAAGTTCACACAAACATAATAGTCAGTCACAACTACAGCTGTCATAAAAGCATAAAACATAATTTTTGAATTGCTTTAAAACGCAGCTTTATGTACGCATCAAAACTGCCTGTACAGAAGTTTAAACATCCCTCTAAAAAGCTCAGTACTACATAATGGTGTGGGAGTTACGATAAAATCACTTTTCCATTGTATTTTTATGTGGCTTTATTGTTTACGTGCTGTGGTTCAGGCCATTACGGCACTTTGCGTGTGAATTATTTGGCAACTTGCTTGCTACCACCCATTACACGATTTATGAACTAGCCCAATGTACAATTTTGTGTACAAGTGTATGTTCGCTTTTCAATTTTGTTACTTATCTTGTAGTAGCCGTGTAGTAAAGTAGAAATATTTTAGAAATTTAGCTTAGTAGTAACGAGGAAGCGCAGAAAGGCCCCACCCGATGTTATCTTTGCTGGAAATTGGCGGATGGAGGTAGTCCGAGATCGTTCGTTAAGGCACTCTTGGAATAATGTCTCTCATAATCTCAATGAGAAGAACTTGTCCAGCAGTGCACAAGACGTATTATGAATGTAATATGATGAAAAAATTATTTTTGGATACCTCTTCCCATAAATAGGGTGTTTTATTCGTTTATCTCATAATTTGGGGTGTCATTGGATAGGTAATTAAAAAATATTGAGGGTGTGACCAACTTATAAAATGTACTTGGAGAAGTAAAAAGGACAATTTCTTACAAATTCCATTAAAAATCACTTAGATGAAGTTGTAACTTGTGTAAAACAGGTAGTAAATATAAGATTATGGACTACGGAACCCTACACTGCGCGTGAGCCGACACCCACTTGGCCTGTTTTATTCATCTGATTTTACTCATAATTGCGCACTGCAAAACTCGCTGCATTGCTGCATTAAGTTTAGACAGGAACCAATTTTGACCCCAACACGTCTTTACTCTATAGGCTAAGTTAGTACCTAGTATTTAACCATCTGTTTGTGTTTTTGGAGTTCAAATAAATATATGTTATTTCTTCTTTTTGTTACTGCTCGATTTCAGGTCTACTTTACTAAACTGTATATTCAAATGTGTAGACTTTGATTAAAGAACAATGAAAATACTTCCAACAGTCGTTAGTCCGTACACGAAGGCTTTAGTTAGAGAGTTCGCGTAATCCGTTTTCCATTATCGCAGTGGAGTTGCCGTCTCCCACTCCGCAAATCCGATTCCTGATGGACGCCTAGGAACCTATACAGAGCGTTTACGAGTGAGCTTTCAAATTGAATTGTAGGGATGTCACTTCTCCAATGTTATTCACCACCATGTCACCAAAGAATGTAATAGTACTCCCATATTTTATATGTAGATACATTACGTGGAGTCGGCAAAGCATGTCTCTTGTGTGTTCTTCCACTCTCCATCAGCAGCCTTCACACAATCCATAATCTTTTCTATAGTCTGCCTCTGCTTAGCAAATAACTCTTTATTTAGTAGGTCACCATTTCACAGTAAAACTTACAATAACTAAACCAACCAAACCAAATGCACAGTGGGCTAATTTCTTACAGACAACCTTCAAATGCAGAGAACTGTAAAAGAATGAGACGAATCGGTAGATGTAAGAATGGTGGTGTTTAACTTTTTGTCCCTCAGCACTCTCGGATCGGCTATTAAAAACTCGGCATTTAAAAACGCGGTTTTCGTCTTACCCAACCAACTCTCATTATCCAATTGATCCCAGTTATTTGTATAAATTGTATAGGTTTGAAAGCCAGGCTTATTACCTATAATCAAACTGTAAATTATATTTATTGCATCAAAATTAATAGTACTTACGAGTTCAACAAACTGAATAAAACCTATTTTGGTTGAACTGAGTATGTAACCTTTTTTGGTTCAGTAAAGTTCAACCTCTTTTAGGTAGCTAAATAATATTTTTGTCAACCTCAGTTGTATTATTTAGCCAACCCTTAACTTGCAAAGTAGCCGCCCCGGTCTCTATCCATCAAACGGAACCTTCGATTATTACACAGATAACTTTCATTTGGTATGAGTAAATGTAAACTAATAAGTTATATAATGCTAGTCTGCACTAAGCTGTGGGTAAGACTTCCTGGTATTTATTCATAGCTTTATTGTACATACTTTCAGTTTTATGCTTCTAGGACTAATGGTTTATGCTGTGCGTTGATCGATCAGTCAGTAACGGATTTCTGTAAATAAAAACATAAATTATAATGTTAACTTTTGCAGACCATATGTGATGGTTATTTAACAACCTTTTTTCTCAAGTTATAAAAAGAGTTAGCCTTAATGATATCATACGCCGGGCTTTTACCAGCGTCAACGTTCCAGCTGTTCTCGAACCGAATGGTCTACGACGTGATGACGGTAAGCGGCCTGACGGCATGACCCTTATCCCTTGGGAGTGGGGAAGGCCTTTGGTATGGGACGCCACATGCGTAGAAATCCTAACACGATCTTATCTTTCGGGGATATCAGCTAGAGCCAGTACAGCGGCTCCGGCCGAGGATCTCAAGAGGCGCAAATATAGAAGTCTCGACAGAGCTTACTTATTTGAGCCTTTTGGGGTTGAGACTCAGGGTGCGTGGGGAACCAGAGCAATTAGTGTTTTCAAAATTATTTCAGGGAGACTGGTCGAAGCGACGCTTGACCAGAGAGCTGTCTCCTATCTTATCTGGGTCAACGCATTAGCATTGCTATTCATTGTGGCAATGTGGCCTGTATTTTGGGTCCGCTTCCGTCTGGTAGTGATCTGGATCAGTTGAGCTATCTTTAGATCGTCTGGAACGGTCTTTAGATAGCTAGCTTTTTCATCTGTATTTTTTGTATATACCTACTTGTACATTGAATAAATGTATTCCTTATTTATAAAGTTTTCCGAAAAGACAGTTCACTTGCTTGGGAATTAAAGAAATATTTTTTAAATTTAGCAAATGTATCATTCGGAGACTTGCATTTCTGATTTAAACAATTCGGATTTCCCGCATAATCAATGCAACCTTTATTCCGTGAACCCAATATCCCTAATCCAGGAATGCAATTTCAGTTGCTTTGTTTCATGATTTGACCGCTCTACTGCTAACAAAGGAATGCCTAAAATGAAACTGCGCTATTTAATGGATTATTATAACCGCACTCAATCAGTATACTCGCTTGTATTGAAAATGTAGCTAAAATTACGCTCTATTTAAGCGCAATTTTGATCAAATTTGGTTATGCAAAATACAAAGTTAACAAAATATCTACGTTTGAACGAAAAGTCCAAAGACATGTGCCATTGGTTAGTGTTGAAATATATCCTGGATATTGAGGGGAATACAAGATTTCTTGAAAAAACAGATTGTGCTTTTAGAATGACAGCAGTATACGAAGAATTCTTCTCACAATATAAGTGACAACCTACCCTTATTTATCATACATGATAAGTGTTCCAAAAAGCAGCGGTGGACTGTCCCGTAGAATACTAACTACTTTACAAAATGTGGGCTTATACTTAAAATAATGATTGACCGTGCCTCTAAACACTCCCTACCTTGATATCTTCAAGGATAGAATAGACTAGAATAGAAAATACTTTCACACACCAAAAAACACATGAGCATAATTACTAAAAATATACTTACTGAAGCTAAGTACTTTCTTCAAGGTATGCGTCCATTTTGTCTCTCCATTTCCTGGGCCTTTCACGCGTCCGTCGCCCATTCGGAATACATTGCAAGTTGGCTTCCACCCATAGTTTCTCCGGCATGCGGTATATAGCTCGTTGACAAACACCAAATAGAGTAATAGAGATCACTGGAAAGAGAAAAGGGAGGCCTTGCGTGTAGTGGAACTGTACAGGCTTAAAGTAAATAAATAATTTCAAGTCTTTTTGTTGGTAACGGAACTTCGACCAATTTTAAAACAACACTATGACTCAAACACGTTTTACTAACAAACAAAACACACACACCCAAAATATACCTGACCCTGTGCCGTGGTATCATAGCACCCGTATCTGCAGTATTACAAACACTTGTCCTGCAGTAGGAATCAAACTGGCACCTCTTGCGTCTCAGTTGGCTACTCCCCCGCCGCGCCAGGTTTACAATCAATGGTTACAGTTATATGGCTGAAACACCTAATCGAATTCTTTTTAATGGTCCCAATGACCATCCAGTCAGTCCCAACGCAACGCACTATTATTCACCCCCTGAACGTTATAAATTGTATGACACAAGCGCGTTTGACTTTCAACAGTTGCCCTTATTTGGCATTCCCGAATTCGGTTTAGCGCATGGTCCCAATGACTATCTAGTCAGTCCGATGCTACGCGCCATTATTCACCCTCTAAACATTATAAATTGTATGTTTTTTTTTATTTACGGACAGTGAGTGGGCTCAATGGAACTCAGTGTCCACTCATCGAGCCGATGCAACCAATGACTCGGAACAAACCGTGTATTGTTCCATTTACATTTGCAAATGCTATACTGGAACTAATGGCGCAGTTCTTAGGAGTCGCAAGTTTAATAGATATATGGTGCTGTCGGTGGATAGAGGTCCTAGATCGTTCGTCATGGCATTCTTTGAGGAGACCTATGGCATGGTGTAAACTTCTACGAGTTTTTGATAATGGTGATGATTTTGCTATCAGATACAAATTAAGCGGTGTGGTTATTTTTAGGTTGACTTTAATGTCAGATGCATTATTGTGGTATTCAATTAAAAAGGATTTTATTTATTATAGATCGTTTGCAACGGTCTCTAGATAGCTAGCTGTTTCATCTGTATTTTTTGTATATACCTACTTGTACATAGTTGTATGAATAAATAATTTATAATAGAAAAAAAAAAAAGATATTTATAATGCTGGTCATGCTAAACAAATATTGCTGGTCATTTTTCACACAGCATCATCTAGACCCAAACTAAGCAGTGCTTGTATTATGGTAACTACATGACTGATATACACCCAGACCCGAGACAAATATTTGCAGATTATACAAACATTTGTCCCGCGGCGAGATTCGAACCAGCAAGGATCGAATCTCAGGCGGGCTTTCGCCCATTGCGCCACAGAGAGGTAGTTCGTTTGTTTGTCTGTTACCATTTATCAATGAAATAGCTAAAATCGATTATTGGTGACTTTGAGGATGGTTCGTTGATAGGTTTTATCGCCACAAGTCACTGCAAACGATGATGAAAATATCCTATTTTGACGTTGACAGGAAAATATTATTTTGTATTAAATAAAAAAAATACATATTTTTATCGTGATTTTCCAGAATTAATGTTTGCAACCATCAATCAAAACAAACATTATAAAGCAAACTACGCAATATGTGTTATTTAATGTGGCGTTAATCCAAAGCAGCACTCATTATTATAATGAACACGAGAGAACACAAAGGTCTATGTACTGTAGGTATTATTAGTATGTAATGTCATCAAATAGTACGGCGCGGTTGAACAAAGCAATATTTATGCCGCATCGAGAATGGAACCTACAACTTACACGTCCCAAACGGCTACTAGCTCATCTCGATCGACTTATTCCTGTTTCTAAATTAACTATACGTGTCATACATGGATAGCATACTAATATGCAGGGTGTCCCAGAACATGTATGTCTAACCTAACCCGAAAGTAAATAAAATGAAATAAATGATATAAAAAAACTCACTTAATAATAATAATAATCCTGGCCTTGAAGGTATCAATCATTAAAAAAGAAGTATTTGCATTTAATACCTATAAAATATAATCACTGAGCACATACTGCGATCACATAACGCTCGTATCAGAGACCACTCCATCATCGAACAATGTGGTCGTGATGCGGACTGTCATTATGCACTTCAAAGAGCGCGAACTGAGACCACTACAAAAGCGTCAACCAGCAAAGTTCCACCGCTATCCCGCAATTATCTAAATGCGAACCTCCCTAGGTGTCGACGCAGATTTACGAACATCACGACATGGCAGGATATACTTATAACTTTGATACATTTTTTTTTAGAAATGTGTTTGCGTTTGGTTTCACCTTATGCCTGATGGTAAACTAAACACCCAGTAGTTGATTATTAACTCTTCTTTTGAAGATACTCATGTTATATTTTGTATGAAACACAAACGCAGGAATCGAATACCACTACTTAACTTTTGAATAAAATGACATTATTAAGTAACAATTATTATTCTGGTTTAAGTATGTATTTAGATATTCAAGGTATAAATATTGCTTTGTTTCCAGTTAATTTTTATGGGTTGTTTGCAATAATTTTTTTAACTTCAAATTAGATAGATTTTTAAATTTCCTACAAATAAACTTGACATATTATGTAATCAGACAAATCACTAAGATAGAAAATGGATAGGGCCTAGTGTACTGCCTTGTAAAACATCGTAACTGCTGCGGTAAGAAAAGGAGCGATAGTATTAAAAAATCCGATAATAGATACCTACCTAAATGTCTGGGCAATCGCTCTTACTAACACCAAGAAAGGAATGAACCGACCGGCCTTTTAAATCGTGCTTTTATCCACCCTGCCCGTAATGCGATGTCGTTTCAGCAAAATGTAATGGGTGCTATGAAAAATTAAAATTTTATGACATCTTTGCAAATTCCCGACGAATAATGGGGAAGGCTGAAAGGTGTTAATGCTGGCTAGAATTTTCACTCGTAAATTCCTTTTACCATCACTGATGATAATTCTTTTGTGAATATTCTCTGTTCCTAGCACTGATTTTGTATAATGAAAGTTATTTAAACAAAGTTTAAACACCCCTGACTCGAATATAGAGAAACAATTGTGAAAACCACACTAAAATCGAAATCCGTTTCAGAGAAATGGTCAACGGTTGTGAACAATATTAGCTAAAAAGAAACTATCAATAATTTGCCCCCTAAACACACTCACTGGTTTCTTGGGTCAAGAATAACATAGTATGAGAATTATTTTCATGCGAACATGTTCTGAAAGTTAGGGTCTGAACTTTACAAGAACTCGCTTGTAACTGCATGGTAACATCAGCGTTTGTAGCTACCAAGTCAAGTCGCAACTTCTCACACAATAAGGCATGTAGGCACGTACATATACAATTGATCGCCATGCCGTATGCCTATAATTACAGATATAGAGAGCTAAGCCGAGTCTCAAGCGGATCCCAGCGGATTATGCAGGAATTTAGCGGATTAAACCTTCATTACTGTTGTTCGGTAACTTGCCAGGAATGCCGACCGAGCTCAAAGCGAGATTTATACCGATCTATAACGGTTTATTCCAGCTCTATCGAGATTCCACGATCAAAACATTCGAATACCACATAATCGAGAGTACGACTGTTTTATGTAAATAAAGCCATACCGTATTCCTCTGGAAGATACAAAAATATCGGTATCGACATTTACAGTGAAAATGGCGGATAGTTTGAGTTTTGCTTCTTTTTATATTGATATTTGGAGTCATGTGATACGGCCCATCATTTAATATAAGATGGTAAAATAAAATTGACGCCTCTTGATGCATCTATAACACGAGAGTAACCTGTCATAAAGAGTTGAAAAGCTTCATGTGGCTACAACTTTAGCAGCACTTTAACCGCTGCACAGCAATGCGAACATCACTAGTTATTTACAGAAATACGGATCACCATATCCGGGTAAGTACTACCAATTATTTTCTTCCCAAGACGATTTTTTTCTATAAAGAGCCTACAATATCCCTGCACGAATGAATAATACAAAATCAATATAACTCAGCTGAATTTCATATTCATTTATTCACGCTCAAATGTACAATTATAATTATTTAGCAAAAAAGAGAAAGTACGGTTACGAAATTACATCGTAAAACAGTTAGAAAATCCTGAATAAACAGAACAGAAGATCCCTGTCCAATATATCTTATGATTGCTTTTCAATTGTAATCAAAAGTTTCGGAGAATCGGAGATCTTTATTTGTAGAGAGAAACGCCTGAGAGATATCTCGGGGACTAATGGTGGGGTGATCGAAAATGCTGAAAAATAGAGCTATTTTCAGCTAAGCTACGTTATAGATCTCCGGTGCGCCACGCGGAATACCTACAACGTCTTTCCTTACCGTAACGTAAAACCTCACACACCCAAAGATATGTCTTTTGCAACAAATTATTTCACAAAAAAACATTAAACAATATTTATTTATAAAAAATACAAACAATAATCTCAAAATATATCAATTTATAAAAATGTGTTTGCAAGGTAAAGTTGCTCAATTACAGTTGCAAACGGGAAAAGTATATCGTATTAGCAAATATTGAGATTTGATTGTTTCAATTACAAATATTCCTTGTTTTCTAAAACTGGAATTCATTGTTGTTATTCAAAAACATATGAGACATGATTTTATATTTGCGATGCCTATTTAAGAACCATCTTTGATATCATATAAACCGATTGCAAAAACCTAGGCTTTTAATTTATAACAGACATTTTTACACACAAAAACAACCACTGATATCAAACGCAGAAAAACAAGCTCCCTTACGTCGCGATAAAAAAATAATTTCATCCGTTTTGCTGCACCATTTGGCGGTTACAAACAGGAATGAAGTTGAATGTACAAGAATGTATGAATTACAAATTAGTCACCCGGCCAACGATAAGCACTCTTAGATATTAATGCATTCCTGGTACTGTCACTGCGCTGCAATGACTGGGCGAGAAAACATTTTTCTTGGTAAACGGGATAGCTTTCAGGTCAAGTTTTTAAACAAGAATGGTTTAAAAACTTGACCTGAAAGCTTTATATAGCTATATATGCTGAAAATTAAATTTACTAGGTACCTTATATTATTTCATGAAGTAATTCGAGTGGAAAATTCATTTATGCTAGACAGGGTTCGTACCCATGACTTTCAGATCAAATTGGGGTACTACCCACTAGGCCACACAAGCATCCACAAGTTAGTATTCGGCTTTGTAAACTATAACTACATTCCAGGCTTTTAATACTTCTATTTAGCAACGCTTAAAAGTCTTATTTGTAAATCCTGTTTTCCTATAACTTTTAACGTTCAAAAACAGTTACGTAAACACGAAATGTTTTATAGATGGAAAAACTCTTCGCGCAAAGAGGAAACAGCGATATCAAACGTCGCAAGTTGAACGGAATAAGGAATGATACCGCGACATTATCCATTTCCTTGATTAATTTCTCTTTTATAACTCGCCCGCTGCCATAATGTAATTGGAGAGTTTCTTTGAACTATGAGAGCTTTCTATACCAATGCAAGAATTTTGTAGGAAATTTGCAAAGCACATTTGATTCTAAATTTTGAACGTATTGTATTATATCATAAACATTGAACTGATAGATTCTTGCAGCTAGTTACAACAACCATTTGAGCGTCCCAGATGAATTGTAAATAAGCACTCAATCGACCGAGCTCCGTGGAAGGTGGTCATGCGTGTATGAGCGACGCTGTTTGCGGACACCATCCGATTAATCGATTCAATCGTCCGAATGATTCGAATGCATCGCTCCGAGCGGTCTGCTTCTGCGGCTCTACCTATACACACTGCCACGCTGTAGCGACCCCTTTATACGATCTGGGAAAAGTTACAATCAATTGTGCTTCGGATACACAACTCTGTTCGTAGTGTTTAAGCATAATCATCTGGTCTGATTAAAAACTTTGGTAGATAAACTGCACTTTTAAATCGCCTCGGACTTAAATATCGCGATTTTAATATATATTTTTTCCAAACTAAGACCGCAATACGGTGCTGTAATATACATACAGGGCCTCAACAATAAAATTTATCATGTGTATAATATATTTTGTTGGAAAATGATTTTTTTTTATTCCACATGTTGGCCCAAAAAGCAAAAAGGCTAGAAAGGCTCATTACTATTTGTTTTTTTTTATCATAAATCATCCCACTAATCTGCGGACAAATAATGTGGTAGTTTTTCTCACTAGAGCTGTAGCAAATCGAATGTAGACGATCTGAGTAACTTTTACATCGCCTGACGTGAAGTACCGAAATGTTACTCAAAAAATAATTTCGTTGCAGAACATACAAACATTTGTCTTGCAGCAGGAATCGAACCCGCAACACCTGTGTCTCAGCCAGCTACTCGGCCTCCGCTACACCGAGCTCCTCTTAAATATTCAAGATTCTACGTTTCTTTGTAACAAGCTAATTGCTTCAACCCTTTTCTGCCACAAGGGTCTAATTTTCAGCAAATTAAAGTCGCTATGAGCTGACAACCAGAGCCCTTCGGACATTCAAGATCTGCTCTCCAAAACCTTTGTCTCTCTCATTGAAGTTTGAACACCATCAACAGGCAATTTAGGTCTAATTATAAGTTTACTACTAGTATTTATCGCGTTTACCTTTTTTAATATTAAAAACCTAGAATTTTATTATGTTTACTGATCGAGAAAGTTTGTAAAAATAAATAAATAACTATCGGTATTTTTGAAGGTTGGAACTCGAAAATTGGAATTGTATATTGATACAATTCCAATTTTCGAGTTCCAACCATTATTGTTTCCATTTATTGAAATAACGACATGTTTCAGGGTTATTTTCAGGGGGATTTTCATATTTAAAAGCGGGCTAATGGGGGTTGAAATTTTGTATAGGGTATAACTTAGGGAAATTAGAGTTTATTTTGATTGTGGAGTACCTAGGCATATGTATTACATGACAACAAGACTTAAATTCGATAGCGGATAGTTTAAGACTCAGCAAAGGTTGTCTGGAAGAGATCGCTTCTAAGCGACAAGATCGCCTATTGTACTTTCTTAAGAATAAGATTTTGTTTACTATGGTATTTGGTAAAGGTGTACATTAAAGTATTTTCATTCATTCATTCATTTATCGACAAAATGTTTTAAGTGTTCGAAAAACCAAATTGTACGTAGTATTGTCTAGGTCCAAATAATACCACTTTAATTTGGTAGAAATACTCAATTGGGACCACTCGTTTGATCCATAAAACGAATCAGGCAAATCCTTGAAAACAATATCCTAACTGAATGGATCGTTAAAATCAGATATGCAGAATACGAGCGTGCACTCCTGATATAAATGACGTCATAGGACACCAAAATCAGTAAGTTATTCTTTTTAGATAACTGGTCAACCGTTTTTTTTAAATAAGTAACGTATAGGTAAGTTGTTTGTCCATATGCAAAGACTTTTGCAAAAGAAATAGGTATATTTCTACGTCGATATTTACATGATAAAATAACATAAGATAAGGACATATGTCCTATGTCGTATGGGTGACGAGGTGTTTGCATATCTCCTAATGTTACTTTTTAAAGTACGTTGTACAAATTTTCGTTGGCAAAAAGTTTTACCTACAAACTTCATGTACTTCAAATGCATTTCATGTACTCCATACATTTTTGCCAGTATTTTTTATTTAATACTGCAAGGACACAAGTTTAAGAAGGTAAGGAGAGGACATAACTTTTAACAACTTTCGCGCCTTATATTTGACCTTTTGAATGTACATAGCTCTAAAATTTATTTTAAAAAAAATACTTCTCCCTTGTTACATCCATAGGGGGTGTGGGAAAACGTTTTTTATTTTTGTAATTTCTATTTATTTATACGATGCATATTTGTTTATATCTTTATTTCGGAAACAAGTCCATATTAAAATCTTAGTATAAAGAATAACACCGTTTGCTCGCAACAAGCAACCTTCAAATAATAGCATCTACTTACCACTACACCATCTCGAAATCTCTTCAAAGTACCTCTATCCTTCATCTATCTGATCTGACTGTCGTGCTAATTGGAATGCCACGCTCCGTGTCACTGAGATTTTATCTCTAAAGGCACCATTTGCACTATAGGTTCCTTCCTAATAAGCTGCACACTGGGCGGTATTCCTTTGAGGAAGCACGTGTCTGTGCCTATAATCTGATCAGCTCATTGAGGCTATGGCTCTATTTAATCAAGCGAGTGCATAGTTTGCATGAAATCATTATAACGAGGTCAAGAGGTAGTTTCTTTTGTCGTGGATTGGAGCATGGATAGAATCTTCCTGAAGAGATCATTTGAGTTTTTATTCTATGATCCTTGCTTTTTTAACTTACAAAACATGTAAAACACAAATAGCAGCGCAGAATGCTAACTAGAAACTAGGCATGCAAAACGTAGGCCTACTGTTCTCTACGTATTACATTAAGGTCGGACAAGTATTTTTTTTCATTGTTCTTGCTGTAAGTGTGTCATTTTAGCTTAGCGTAGGTAGAGTGTGTACCTCTAGGGACTAAAGTAGGGACTAAAGTATGTTCTTATGTTCTTGTTTCTTATTTTAGTCGTTATTTATTATCAACAGACTTTAAAATTAATGTGATCCTCTAAAAAGGCTGCCTTCTCAATATTAACTTTTTTTTTTAAATGGAATTGCCGCATAATATCTAGGATTTTTACTGTAATACATAGTTTTTTTTATTTTCTCGCCTAGTGTTTAACTCGGAACTAAAACCATTTCATACTCGATTCTACAGGCTAAACTTCTCGTATGAAATGGCTCGTTTAGTTCCTTGTTGAACAATCTATAATTTTGACTACACCTAATGGAAAGTTGATAGAAAGTCCAATAGTAAATTTTATACCACATTTTTTCACTCTTACGGGTGGGATTTTTCCATAAATTTTGAAACCACCCTTGTAGGCCGACCCACCAAACAAATAATCATTAAAATAAAAATTGGCGAAGACGTCGCGGTATATAAAAAACGAAAAAAAATATACACGAGAACCTCCTCCTTTTTTGAAGTCGACTGCAGTTTCATCAGTTGTTTCTCTGTTAACTTTACACTGTGGGAAGTGTAACAGGGAATTCATTGGATGCTCATACTTATAGTAAGTTAAGCAAGTGCCAATTATCGTTCTGCACTATGGTCCTACACGATAAGTGGTCTGAGGTGGCTATTTCTTTGTACTTATTCAGTTTTTTCTTTGAAATTGGACTGATCTGAATTGTATGGATATGTTTTTATTGTAACAGCTATGTAGACACTTTTACATAGAGATACGTACGAGTATGTTATAAATATCTACAAATGTCGGTTTCTGGGTGTTGCAGTCAGTCTTCTTCGAGTATTTTTAAATGTTTAGTAAGTTTAAACAGCGATTTCCATTCCGGTGGCCATTTTGTACCAGATTCTATACCACTTAAATCTTGAAGCATCCATCTTATTCACACCATTGTATACCTAATGGAGAAAGCATAAAAAACATTGGCTCAAGAAACTATTGTTTAAATATAGTATTCAAAATGAAATACAGTTTCTAATAGTTTAGGAGCATATGGATTCATATAGAATTTGTAACATTTTATTTTGTCAAATAAATTCAATTTTACTTTTTTTTGCTCTCTAAAATGGTTGAGCCAAAACCCTTAAAAAATTGAAGTGATTGGCTGGCAACTGCCGTCGATGCAAGGAAAAGCGTGCCCTATCAACCTATCTAAAGCTCTTGTTCAAAACTCGAATCTATGTCGATTTCACTTCACAAATTGGGCAACCAACAAACAAAGTACATTTTTTTTATTTTTTTTTATATTTAGCTTGGCACCGACTTCAAAGAGATCAGTAGATAGCGCATGTAATAAAAATTAATTATTTAATTATTTTTCTCTGTATTTAGTGACTGTTTGTTGTACCTGGCGTTGTTTATGAAGTCGGTTTACATTTATCTAAAAAGTTTGTTTTCTGAAGTCAAATCGAATTTTCGAACTACTTTTGCATATAGCAAACCATGAAAATAGTAAACCCCTCAACCCGGCTTCAGTCTTGCGTTCATCATTGAGAGACTCCTGTCGAAGGGGATTTCTAGCCATTCAGCGTTCCCGATTCTTTGCTCATTCATAACGAATGCGCATAAATTATAACAAGAACACTTAGCCGCGAAAATATGCAAAATTACGAGTCATATGTAGCTGCGGGCTCATGGAGTTATTAGGAGAGCGGGCTTGGATGGGCACTTTTAGTAACGTTCGTAGGTAAGTGTGTTACAAGCTACTACAGACGCTACCTGCTTAGCTACAGGCACTCCTTTCTAAATTATGTGCAACATTAAATCCAAAATTTTTAACATATATGAATAACCAACTACGATGTCTTTTTTTATTTTTTGTGTCAATATGAACCCAACAAATACGGAACCACATTTTTGAACACAGAACACAAGATAAGTACAAAATCGCTACTTAGCCATTTGATTAGATAGTGATTCTGTACTGTATTCCGATATCTTGGACATCCTGATATCGGAATACAGTACAGAATCACTAGATTTAGAACAAGACGGACATCCTGTTTTGTTCTAAACTAATGATCACAAAACCGAGGTTCAATACCGCCTCGTAAATCACAAATCTCTCTTTAAATCTGCGACGGGGCAAAATATGGATGGCATGTCATGACTGCATAGGGACAAAGTTCTCAAATGGAGGGCACCGGAGTGCTCTCGACGAGTGAGACCACGAGGGCTCTCTCCGCTAATGGCCACTCGCAGGAAGTCTATCGACCCTGTGTTTTCCAGCGTTGATTTGGCACTGAACTGATCTTTGTGACTGATAGTTTAATTTGTTCGAAAACTGGGACGAACACCTTCAATATTTCTAAGGAATAGGCTAAGGAATATCGCTGCACATCTTACCCAAGTGGAGGCGAGCTATTTCTTTAAAATACCTGTTCAATATTCCCGTTGCATTGATTCCCAGCTATGGACAGTTAGATCCTGTAAATTACTTAATTAAAAATTGCTTTGTATTTATGATAAGTATCCTATCCTATCTTTACCTAATAATAGTATGAATGTCAATTAGGATGTTAAGATGTTTATTGCGAACAATTTCCGTAACGGTTGAACCGATTAATATAACATTTGGAACAGGTATAGTTCCTGACCTATAAAAACTCAAGATAAAAAAGTTTTATCCGAGTACCATGCGGACCAAACCTCGTAAAAATAAAGGAGTCGTCTATAATATCCTAAAACATTCGCCATTTTACTAAAACAATGTCGAATTCAAATAGCTAAGGGGGTGTTTATTCTAAAAAACATGATTCCACAAAACAAGCTGTCAAGAGTCAAGTCGTTGACGGACGGGAGCAGTCGGGAACAATAGTTCGCAGGGTGGCGGACCCTTCCACGGCAATCAGCTGAGAGTTGCGACCAACAAACACCTCTTAAACACCTCACCCTCTTACACAATTGTTTTTTCATTTTGAAGAAAATGTTTTGGTCGAAAGTTCTTGTCAAGGGCTTCATTTTTATTGATTTGTTGCGTTACCTTTTGCCTGTACCTTCAGGTTAACCCGAATAATATAATTACAAGCAAATGCCGTTACTGATAAGACTAAAAAAATATTACAAAATGACAATCCTCCCGTATATGATAAATCTATATCTACGAGTATATTAATATCAAAGCTGAAGAGTTCGTTTTTTTTTTAATAATAATAAATTATTGTCTTATTATTTAATTGAATTAGTTATAACCAGTATAGTATCATACATATTTCTGTGGTTGTGTGTAACGTTGAGTTAAAACGCTGAGGTTATCTCATATCGCTAACTAGTAGGTAGTCTATATCTACGCGGTTATCTCTGGCCGACGGCACAGCTAGTGCAAAATAAATGTCACAAATGCTACTTACGAGTATTGGATCAGAGGGTCTATGCAGACTGAGTTTAAAATATGTCAACACGCAATAATATAGGTCATAATAGTATCCACTATGCTGCGTAGGTAAATAGGTATGTAGCGACATCTCTTGCCATATAATTGAGTTACGTTTCATTACATTAACGCAACATCAACGAATTACTGATTACGAACATAGCATAGCTAAAATCCACAGTTGGCGCTCGAATGTTCATCGAATGATCTGAATCGCGCTTACTATTTTTAACGGGAGTTTAAACATAATACCTCTCGTCCGATGACGCTGACCAAGGCCATCTGCAGCATTAAAGTCCATAGATGGATTAGCCGCTTTCTCTTTGCAAATGTCACCTACTTACCTAGTCCGTTTTTTGCAACGCTTCTAATTTTATTTAGGGTACGGCGTGCACACAGGCAGTAAGCACGGGTTCATACTCATTTCCGTCTCTAATCACCACTGCATTGGTTCCGGAAACGTAGTAATCAGCTATCGCTTATTATCCCTTTGTCGCGTTTCCGAGATCGGACCGTTCCGGACCGTTCCGGACGTTCCGGCCGTTATCCGCGCGGCACTTCCGGCCGACTCGTGCCACTTCCGCTGGACGAGCGGCTATCGTGCACCACGCGCTATGCAATGCGATTCAGGCTTCAGTGAGGATTGATAAATGTTTCAGAAACATTGCAAAACTCGGTAGAGAGTCCACAGGAATTGAGCCCGTTTCGTGTACATTTTCGTCCGACAAGCGATGGGGATTAAATGTTCTCGGATAAGTTATATAAATGAAACAAGGTCGTCAACGGTGGATAGAGATTGCTCAAGTTCGTTTGTTATGGCACTCTTTGGAATAGGCTTACGTCTAGCTGTAACCAGCATTATAATTCTGCATGGTATTGACGATGATGCATTTCGTTCTTGAATGTTCTTCTCAAAGTAGAAAATATAGTGCAGACTTCTTGGTTTGGTAACAACTCCTTGTTATCATTTGATTACTCGTACGTGCTCTTACCTACGGATGGTAGAGCCGTTATTACTGAAATGACTCTATCAAAACTGAGTGCGTACAAAATGTAGGTTACCGCATTTACCTGTAATTATTAGTGTCGAGCATGCCAGTGGATAAAGCCGACACAGTGCTGAATATTAAGCAAAGGGGTTAATTTTAATGAACCTCAATAATTCTGGTGTGAAAATGCAACGAGCGTAGCGACACAGCCGAGAGCTACGAAGTTACGAGATTTTAATTCTGTAAAACACTTTGGAGAAATTTTAATACATTGAAATTATTTGTGTAATAACTTCCTGAGGAAGCAGCTGCTATAAGTACTAATTTATCGATATCTGACGATTTTCAGATGTTTTTTTTACCTGAAACAAAGTTGGGAGCTTCTTACACATCCTCATACTGAAACGTCTCTCTATTTTCGCATTATGCATCTATATATTTTCGTGCACTAAGGTATAGCGACTAATCAAAGAATTGTGAAAGGCTTCAGGCAAAATTAAACTGTGACCCTTACATGTATGTAAGGGTCACAGTTTAATTTTATTTGCATTCTTATTGATATGGTAGAACATAACTAAACTTTATTATTTCATCTTAAGACAACATTAAGTTCTAGAAAATAAATTAATCTTCCATTAAATTATATGAATAAATGAATATTAATATTATCTAATGTGATTTAACTCAAGCGAGACAATATTGTATTCTATGAACTAATTATATATTAGTAAGCAGCGTTTGTTATACTCTCAACAGTAGGTATTGTTATGAAATTAATGTAAATTGGCTTAAAGCTATGTATAAATATTATATATTACACCATGTTATGTGTCCTATCCTACTCCTACTATAATATAATAAATGCGAAAGTCTGTGTGTGTGTAAGTTTGTTACCACGTATCTCCGTAGCTACTAAACCGGGTTTGATGAAATTTGGAATGAAGATAGTTGAGATTCTAAAATAACACATAGGATAATCTTATTTTTGAAAATCAACCTCTAAGGGAGTTAAGCAGGGTAGTAAAGTTTATATGGAAATTTGTATTCCTTGGTTAGATACGCGAGAGTTACTCGGTACAAATAAACTTTAATATAAATAATAAAACACGTATATTTTATCACAAAGTATTTTTATTTTTTCAAACCTACCCCTACGAGTTGTGCAATTCAATTCAGAAATTTGTATGACAAAAAATATTCCACTCGAAAGGAAAGGTTTAATACACTCAAAAGTTGGTGGTTTATCAGAAGCTAGTTTTATAATGAAGTATGTCGTTTTATGTTAATTATCAAACTATAATTATAAAAACTGTAAAATATTAGTAGGTAGACGACAGTTTTTTATTTTTATTATCAGTACCTGCTTGTTTTAGTGCAAAGATGATGTCTCCTTTCCGTTCTTCCAAATAAAAATATTGTCTTTCTTTCTTTCTTCGGCTACTTCCCATTTGGTAAGCTTCCCATTTGGTAAACCTCAAACTTTACCTACTAAAAAGTTGCGTTTGGTAAACAATTTGTTACTTCATACATTTATTCCCATTTGGTAAACCATGATTGTATTATTATTTTAGTGCGGTACAGTCAGAGTCAAATGCTTATTGAAATGAGATATTGGTTTTGAAATGCTTCAAAGTCTTGAGTTAGAATCTCGATCGTCAAAAAGAACGGCTAATCAAGAAGCATGTAAAAAAAACGTTATAAAGTCTGTCAAAATACCAAGTGCCGCAAAAGAAGCACCGAGCGGGTTCTCAGGTAGGGAACTGGTTACTATTGTCTTTACCATCGTTTTAGATAAAAGGTGTGAAAGAGATAGACATAAGTATCCCTAAATTATATTTGTAAACAGGATTCTCCTTATCAGTTTACTCGTGTTATGCATAGTGCAAGGTCGTTGCAATGTCTGATGCGGGATCTTCTAGTGGTACAGTGAAATTAAAAATTGTTAATAGTGCACGAGGCGGTGAAATTTTATTACGTGGTGGATATCAATATTATAAACAGAAAAATAATAAGGACTCAAGTTGGTGGCGCTGTGTAAATAGAAAAGCTGAGTGTTCGGCAAGTGTAACTTTAAATTCGAATAGGAACCATGTTTTAAGAGAAACTGCTCATTGCAATTCTTGCATTCCGAATTTTGAAAAAAATGAAGTGAAAGTAGCTGTCGAAAAATGTAAAAAAATCATGTGTGACGATCTGAAGCCAATTCCAGCTACATACAGGAGTTGTACTAAAAAGCTGAAAGATGATGGTTACGAAATTATACAAGCATTACCAAATTTTGACAAAGTTAAAAGCAGCTTTTATAGATACAGAAATAGACAACTGGGCATCAAGAAATCTCAACACACTAACTCTACAGAAATTGTCGTACCTGACCGTTTTAAAGACAATTTATTGTTTGATGAGATCGACGGTGAAAACAGAATTATTGTGTTTGCTTCAAAGAGCGCAATTGGACATTTAAATGAAGTCCGTCACTACTTTGCAGACGGAACGTTCAAATGTTGTGCAAAGCCGTTTCTTCAACTTTACGTTATACACGGAGACATAGGAAGTACAGAAACTGGAACAAATATTGTACCATTTTTTTACGCAGTGTTAACAAATAAAGAAGAAACTACATATGAAAGGCTGTTTTCCAAACTAAAATCTCATTTACCAGAGTGGACAGCAGAAATTATGACCTTGGATTTCGAAAAAGGTCCAATAAATGCAATAAAAAAGACGTTTCCAAACATTATTGTCAAAGGGTGTTTTGTTCATTTTGGCAGAGCACTATTAAGAAAGGCAAAATCTCTTGGCTTATTGCAACATGAAGAATCTCACAATCACGTCAAACTATGTATGGCTCTTGCACATTTACCACGGGAGGACATAAACGATGGCTGGCTATACGTTATGAGTCAAAGGTAAATTAATTTTGCAGTAAATATCTAAATGAACGCGTTTAGATCTGGATTTTTCTTCTACCACCGCTTTGGAAAGGCGCTACATACTTTATTTTATGCGTCAGAAATCATAATGTAGGTATTATTTTAAGTATTTTTACTAATCTTCAACGAATTCATTTTGTTACAGTTTTGAAGAAAAAGCTTTAACGGAATTCAATGATTACTTTGTGAATCAGTGGTTGGAAAATGAAGATATGGTGAATATTTGGTGCTGCTACGCACAAAGACACCGTACGACAAACCTTATGGAATCTTGGAATCGGAGTTTCAATTGCAAAATTGGAAAAAAGCCATCAACTCTTTTATTTTTCGAAACAATAGCAGGAAATATTGTACATTATGAAAATCTTCTGAAAAGGTACTTTTGTTTTTTCTTACAATAAACTGTATTTTTAGGCGATACGTGTAATAAATACATAATATAATAACATATAATATAATATTTCACACTCGGCCGGTTAGTACCATGGTAAGTTATTTATTAGATTGTGATATGGATACCTACTAATACCAACAAGACTGATGTACTACATATACATACTTAAATACTTCATATAAATACATACATCCAACACCCAGACCACATCTAACAACTTTGCTCATCACATAGATGTTGACCGTACCGGGAATTGAACCCGGGATCTGCGTGGCAGTCCGGCATGGTGACCATTACGCCAACAGGGTCGTCAAATACGTACAATATTCTTTAATTCACACAATTTTCTTTTTCAGATTTTATAACAATGAAGAAACTATATCAAAAAGAAGAAAAAAGTCTATCCAAAATGATATACGAATTAACAATCTACTCGGCGATTACAAAAGTGAAAAAATATCATTGGAAATTTGTTTGAACCAATTATCACGAGTTGCTTGTATTACTCTATAATTTTTTTTATTGATTTTTAACATTGTAGTCTATATTTTTGTTAACATGCCAAATCGATGATTATTGTATATTGTTGATTTTTTATATTTGATTTTGCATGTAAACTTTTGAAATAGTCAAATTGAACTCTGATTTTTCTTGATTTTTAAAACAAGTTGATTTTACTACAGACTATAGTTTTATAAAAAAATGTTTGAACAAATTATCTAGAATTGCTTGTACAATTTTTTATTGATTTTTAACTTAGTAGGTAGTGTAGTCTGATTTTTTTATGTTAATATACCAAATCTGTGATTGTTGATTTTTCATATTTTATACTTAGTTGATTTAGCATGTATATATCTTATGTTAAAAAAAATTAGGCACTAATAAAACTGGTCACTGACATAGTCAAATTGAGCTGTAATTTTTCTTTAATTATTTTAAATTTGATTTTACTTTATATCTTAGTAAAACTGTAAAAAATGTTTGTAAGCGCTACGTTTTATTTCTGTTTCATTGTACCTGTGATTAAAAATATTTAAAAATATATGTGACAATATTATCATCAGTTTCGTGTTTGATTTTTTACTTGACTGTACCCATTTCAATTAAAAGTTTACCAAATGGGAAACAATACATGTCATTACTTAAATGTTTACGAAATGGGACTGAATGTATGACATATAAAATGTTTACCAAACGCAACTTTTTAGTAGGTACAGTTTGAGGTTTACCAAATGGGAAGTAGCCCTTTCTTCTTATTGATTTATCATCGTTTTGTAGGTATGTCTTCAAGGTTTGCTGATAGGTTTTATCGCAGACGTCATTATGGAGCTCCGCAATAGATTATTGAATACTTGAGTTGGGTGTTGCTACAGTAATACTTTTTTCGTAGTTCCAGGTCCCGCGAGAGTGCCCGCCCACCAATTTGCCAGTACGCATGCTTGCACGCTGCGGCTGCATCGACACCGAGCAACTTTTGTGCTCAAAATTTACATTTTAATTATTATTATTGCTGTAGTTTAGTTATCCTTCAAAATTTGGAAATTGAACGGGGTTGTTTTGCAACATTAAAAATGTCTCTTCAAAGCGCGTACGTAAAGTAATACGTTTTGCAACTACCTACGTATTAGCCTTATGAATGGAGAATCATTGGTTATTTTAATATAAGTACACCCCATAGATAGTAACCGCTTAGTTGTACAGAATGTCTATTTGCCTCAGTTAGGACTAAAATAATATGGCCAAGAACATAAAATTATGATCAACAGAAGTCACATTGAGAAGACATGAAAAGAATAAAAATATTTGTATTTGCCTTAACAGAGAGAAGATATCACCTAGGCTCTAAAATAGGTACTTATAATAAAGAAAAAGATAAACACTGTTACTAAAATCACTAGGTACCTACCTACTATAACATAATGCAGGTAGGTATCCTTCTAGTCTGATATGACAACGTCTGGTAGGACAACGTTTTATTGA
The DNA here is from genome assembly GCA_961405105.1 of Perizoma affinitatum. Lineage (NCBI taxonomy): Eukaryota > Metazoa > Arthropoda > Insecta > Lepidoptera > Geometridae > Perizoma > Perizoma affinitatum. The sequence goes on from OY560199.1 coordinate 8,917,175, forward strand.
GACGTTCAAAAACAATAGGCAGATAGAGTCAAGTAGCTTACTTCTACTTACCTATTTCTACCTTATGTTAAATATTGTTCTCATATAAGTGATATTCCTTGTTTTTTTGAGAATAAATTTATATAAACCGAATTAGAGTAGATACTTCCATCTAAATAGCTGCTGCAGCATATACTGCAATCACAATAGTTCTCATGAGAATTTCCGCCCGATTGAACATTCACCGGACGGGGATGATAACGCAATGGAACGCCACATCCGCCTGCGACACCTTGCTCTACATCCGGACGTTATCTATGGCCGTTGCATCCTGAACCACAGATTCATTTCCAATGCAACCAAGATAGAACAATTGAATTGTGATTATCGGGATTTAACATTTTGTGTTAAGTAGGTATTTGTATGTAGACCAAAATGATTTAGACTCTTTATTTATACCATATAAAACTAATATTACTGAAAATATTTTTAAAGCGTAGAGTCATCGCCTACAACAACTTTTTAAAACGGTACATTGTTGTCACTTATCCCTTTCGCAACGTGAAACAGAAGCGATGCATTCATTCCGCCGCACGACCTCTGTAGCGAAGTGGGCGAAGCCCGCCTGAGACGCAGAAGGTTGCGGATTCGATTTCCGCCGCGGGACAAATGTTTGCATATGCAAATATTTGTCTCGGGATCTGGATGTTTTTTATGTGTAATATGTATGTATTTACAAAAAAAAGTATATAAGTAGTATATCAGTCATGTAGTTCCCAGAACAAGCTTACTTTGGAGCTAAATGATGATGTGTTCAAAATGTCCAGCATTATTTATTTATTTATTTTAACATATGAATATAAGTATATGTGTATTACTTAGGAATGTATACACAAATGAAACAGTTGATCTAAAGACGAGGTATGGATAGCTCAACTGATCCAGATCACTACCAGACAGAAGCATCCCCAAAATGCTGGCTGCACTATCACGCTGAATGGCAAAGCTAACGTTGACCAAAATATGAGCCAGCTCTAAGTGATAAGATAATGCAATTTTTATTTATCAGATGGTTTCGGTTGAAAAATAGTAAACACCCACTTAGTTTATAATATAGTTTCTCAAACATGAAACAGAATCCACTTGTTTCTACAATATAACCAAAGGATTGTCATTGTGCGCTAAATGATGCAGTTTTGAGGCTAAGTATGTGTGTGAATGTTAATAATGCAGAGCAAAATTACCGAGAAAATAAAACAACGATTAAACATTTGTAAAATAAAACGACGAGGATTATAATGAGGGCTGTGCTAATTAGATACTTCGTGCCGAGCTCACCTACTGCTGCACTCAGCTGAAAATTTAACGCACGCCGCGCCGGTAAACCGCATATTTTGCTCCCGTAGTAGAAGTTTGAATTTTCGTGTACTTATGTTATTTCATAATTTCAAAAAAGCTTTTGCTTTTTTGAATTTAAAATCCTATGGGAAGATCACGGCAATCGAGTATTAAGTAGGTACCATAGAGCTTTTGTTCTTAGTTATCTGTCAAAAATATTACAGGTTCAACCAAATATTATTTTTTTAAAATACATAGATTTTTACTTAGTTAATCGGATTTTTCCTATTATCGATCTAGCAAACCAAGTTTCTAATAGTTTTCGGTGAAAATTCGTAGGAACTGAAACAAAATGTCTGTGTCGGGCCTCCGCAGCGCGGGAAAAACTTTATATAGACACGAATACGCTTTTAGAGGCCAGATGGAAATGCAGCTGGCAATGTGCGGTCGGAATAGAAAACTGCCGAGATTTACTTTTAACGTTATTTTTGGCACGAAGCGGCTTTTTCTTGATTAAAACAAACAACTGTGTAGGGTAGCACTATAGGGAGCAATCGCTGATAGATTTCTTAGCAGAGCTTACATGAATATCAGACGATGTGTGAATTTTCAAATAAGTATTAAGAGTAAGTGTTTTACGGAATATAGTCGTGTTGGCCTAGAGGCTGATACCCCGACTTCTGATCCGGAGGTCGTGGGTTCGAACCCGGCCGTGCACCAATGGATTTTTCCACTCAAAAAATGTATGTGCTTATTAACACGTGCTCAAAATGGTGGAGGAAAACATCGTGAGGAAACCGGTATGCCCTAGAACCAAAAATTCGAAGGCATGTGCCAACAGTTAGTGTTCCAATAAGCGGCGATGGGTTTGCAACCTGTCACGTGGTATACTTACTACTTGCAAAACGCGGGCATGTACCAAATGTAAAGTTTGGACGTGCCTCTGACTACCCCCTACTTGGTATCCTCAAAGATCTACTCACTGAGTATGTAGGATCTGAGGATGTCCACCATGGGGAAGACAGTCGTGAGCGTGTTTGTTTGTTTTGTTTTACGGAAACCAGAATGCTCAACAATATGAATTCGAGTTGATACCTAGTTCCAGAAGAGCGGGGCGGTGGTGGCTAGCGTTACATTCTCTTTCGCGGCGGCGATGGGATTGCAAAGTGCAAAGCTAACTACTATGCAAAACAATGACGTTACTAGATAATGTTCGCGCTTCTGCCAAATAAGTAGGTCCTTCCTATCCTACTACTTTTATAAACGCGTTCATCAAAATCCGTTCAGTAGTTTTTGCGTGAAAGAGTAACAATCATACATCCTCACAAACTTGATTACGTAATTAAGTAATTACCTAATTGTTATTTGATTACAACAATCAAATAATAATTAGCTATTAACTAATGATTTACACTGTAATTTGACAATCTTAGTGATGATTCGTTAAGTAACTCGTGGTTCTGCGCCGATGACTCATTGTAGAAGCAGAATAAGGCCTTTACGCCGATATATATATGAAGCCGTGGGTACAGGCTAGTATATAATATTGTGGATTTGCTTCTAACTACGCCCTGCTTAGCATCCTCACGAATCTGCGAACTGAGTATAAACCTGAAAATCGTGGGAATTATAGTTGTCGAAATTATAGAATATGAAAATGATTGGCTTTTTTTCATAAGAACCAAAATTTTCTCTCTTTTTTTGTCAAATGAATGTATTACCTTACCTTTACTCTCATTCATCTTCATCAAAGGGGAACCGGGAAAATTATTGAGAAGAAATGGAATACGAAAAAGGGCCGAGCGATTTGCAGTGAAAGAGGTTACTTACTAGTCTTTTATGTTCGCGAGAGTCGGTAAGTGCTGTCTGAAATATTCAAGATATTGTTGTTCAAAGTATTATCACTAAGTAAGTGGCAGATCGTTTGCAACGGTCTTTAGATAGCTAGCTGTTTCATCTGTATTATTTGTATATGCCTACTTGATCAGTTGTATGAATAAATGCATATAATTATTGTAATTTATAAGTAAGTGGCTCTGATTGCTTGGGTCTATCAGTTTATACAATACCCCTACAAAGGAAATGCATTATATGGCTAGAGCCATATAATACAGTATAATACATACATACAGTGTGCCCAAAATGACTGAAACTTTTCTAGAGAAAAGTTTCTGTCATTTTGGGCACACTGTGAACTTAGCCGTTTAGCAGCTCGGTATACAATTTACTACCTGACAGAAAGCCAATTTTTCTTTCAGTCAATGTATTGCTGCTTTCGAATGTTAGTCAAATAGCTAACTTCAGAGAGTTCATCGCAAAACGGTTGAACTGTAATGTATAATCACATTGTATTAGAGTTTTAAAAAGTCCTCTACTAAGCTACTCTATTTGCCATGAAAACCTGGATATTTTATAACACGACCTACATAAGTAATAAGCCTTTCACAGAGCGAATAAATATAACTTCTATGTGTGAAGTTCCGTTTAAAGTAGGTTGCTACGCCGTAGCAATGGTTTAAAGGGCCACGCCATCTTCATGAATCTTTTGGTACACCGCAAAGGGTAATAATAAAGAACGCCAAGCTGTAATAGCTGGTGGGTGTGTGTGTGATCGCAAATTACACGGGCAACAATGTGCCGTTTTCCCCAAGTGTCACTCGGCACATGAATAGGGCCATTAGGGGCGCATGCACCGCAGCCGCAAGTCTCGCTCGCTCTACTCAGAAACTTATAACTGAAAGGCTCAAAGTAGGTAGGTAGGCTTTTTTTCTGACTCAAGGCGACAGCGGCTCAATAGTGTTGATATGACTTTGCATTCGACAACCGGCTTATTTAATTATTTTCTCAAACAAATTAATCTAGTAAATACTTATTACAGTAGATTTCTTCCTGTACATATGTATGTATATTTGTTTAATCTCATAATTTGTCATTATGTATGTTTGTATTGTCTATACACCGTCCTTTATCGTTCACGTCAATTCCTGTCCTGTCCAAAGGTTGTCTGGAAGAGATCGCTATAAACAATAAGACCGCCCATTGTACTTCCGCGATAAGCTTGTTATTTATAAGCAACTATCTTCTTATTATTTATTCAAATTGTTTTTGTTAATTCTGCACCAGAAAACCTAGGGTTACCAAGATACAGGCTGTGCTTAGTTCGGTACCTACCCACCACTAAAAGTTTAATAAACATATTTATTAGTCACCTGCGCTCTTGCCATTCTAATATCCTATTGCAAATAAGTAGGTATGTGAAATACTGTGTCTAATTTTTAAACAAATTCATTCCGGTTCTTTTATTTTTTTTATGTTGTGTCGCGCTGTGATCTTTTGACAAAAGGTCTGTGCTGAGAATTTCCGTGCTAGCTGTAATTATAGTAAGGATAAGAACATACATTGTTTTTTTTATCATTATATTTTAATGATGCTGCGCAAAGTTTATGTCGTTTCTTTTATTCAAAGTCAAAGTCAAAATTCATTTATACATTAAAATCACAATGATCACTTTGAAACGTCGGTTTTATCTACTGCCTGTTCTTCCGCGACCATATTTTTTTTCCGATAGTTGTATTCATTTTACTATAGGAATATAACCTTACTGATGAAACTAAAAACTAACAATAGCTCTGTTTATAATTCCATTATTAACGGCAGCCCACGTTCAGTATCTTTTAACTTCATCAATAGTGCTATGTTAAATATATTTATTAAACATATGGTAGATCATAACTATTTCTACATGGAATCTGTTCCATAGTAGTCCTGCCCCAATGTTCAAGAGTCAAGAACCACAACATGCTGCGCGCCCGGGTTATCTGCGGAATATCTTGAGATATTGACTGGGGAGTTCACAAAAGGATTACCTACTCGAATACTCTATTTCAAAGTAAATGGTGTTTCGTTCACAAAATGTCTAAGACGTGGTTTACAGTGGTTAGTAGGTACTTGTAAGTGCTACTAATTCAATAAATTCTTATTATATAGGTTTATATATGTATTAGACCACACCTGTTTTGAGGGCATTTATTTTTAAAAAGTCCATCGTTTCACATAGGTCAAAGAGTCTTTTCTCAAAGAATGTAAGGTCCTCAGTGCCACTGAGAACCAATATTCTTCAGCGGTTGTTTTGCGATCTCTATATTTGAGTCAAATAGCATTCATCGACCTAAAATTAGAGCGCACTTTATTTCCTACATCAAAAGTTTCGTGGAAACGTGCTCATACAATAGTCGCGACCGCGTAGGAAATGTACAATCCTTTGTCACAAAGAACGTGAAAACTGACGCCTGAAGAATTGCTCGTTGCAAACTGCCAAGCGCCTTTGTTCTTTGTTGATTTTATTTACACCTATTCAAGTGCAGTGTATTTAAAATGGTGAATTTCTATGAGTGTTTTCAAAATGGGAAATTCCTGGCTTTAAAATGAACTACAGGTAAATTTCAAATTAGATATACCTACGAATACCTATACAAATGAATCTTCGAAGTATAAATTATTTTAAAAAAACCGGTACCTAACCTACACCATTAATATTCATCTGACTTCTGGGATATAGTTAGTTAAACCTGTTTATCCTATAATATTAATATTCATCTTACTTTTGGGATAAAGTTAGTTAAACCTATGTTTATCCTATAATATTAATATTCATCTTACTTCTGGGATATAGTTAGTTAAACCTATGGTTATCCTATAATATTAGTCAGTTAAATAACCAAAGAACGTATTAACTTTTCTGAACCTTATAAGCTGAATAGAACTGAGTAAGTACCTACCTACTTAAATCATACAACAAATGTATTTGCCAACCACTAAACTATTCCGACGCTTCATCCTTTCATTTTCAACACCTACCTATTTAACTGAGAACAAACAAAATCATACATTCATGAATAAATAACGTCGGGGTACCTACATACCAGGCGCGGCGGGAAATCATTTCTGTTTCGTTTCAAACTAAAGTAATAAAAGCACCGTCCACTTCTACATTTGAAAGGAAGTAGGATGCAAAAAAGAAAAACAAGGCTCGGATCACACTGCTCCAGTCGCTGGAATGCTGGAACCAATTTACTAAAATCTGTGTTTCTGTGTTAGAATAGAACGTGAGTGTTTGTAAACGTGGTACACTTATCTAGGTAGAGTTACCTACTTAAGTTACGTTAAAGAAAGGTACAAAAGTTGCATTCTAAAAAAAAGATATTGAACCTACCGTTAGTAATCAAATACCAGTTTTTTGTCCAGAAAATTAAAAAATCGTCAGCTTTTTCAGAAACCCATCAGTATTATTTTGTGTTTTAGACAGTCATAGTAGAAAAGAAGTCTGGGTTGAGGAAGTACAAAGTAAGGTAGGTAAGAACTTTACCAACATACATAATACCTTATTTTAAAACAACACCACCTAGCCTACACCGCCCGGCGCGGTGTGTGGGTGGCTGTAACTAAAGTGCTTATCCCGTATTAGCGGTATACTTTTTGGTGATAATGGTCTAGCCTAGTACCTATACTTCTAGGTAGCAAGTAGGTAGGTACCGCATTGAAAATCGCGACGAACGAGATCTTGCTGTGTGGATCTGTAGTCTAGACAGAGATGGCGCTGTGCAGGTCAATTGCTAAAGCCACCACTTTGACTGAACCATCAGCAGAGCCAGAGAGCTAGGTAAGACTGATCTTAAGATATAGGTATACTTAACTTATCTTTTATATTCGTTTTATCAACCTGAAGTCCATTGCTGGACTGGACAGATATTTCAAATATAATACTTACTATAGTAATAACTGGACATTACGTCTACCGGTTTGTGGGCTCGTTCGGTTAATCGCTTGATATCAATTAGTGAATCGATGCGTTCCCGAATATGGAGCAGGTATAAATTAGGTAGGTATCCAAAAAAATATTTCGTGTTGTTCCAGCAACTATACCAGAGTGAATCTTCTAAAAGGGTGTTCAACCGGCACGCAGACTGCCAGAATTTAAATTAACCACTTCATATTCCGGTTCGCGTGCTATGAAATATTTATACGACCGCAAGGCAGTACACACATCACCCTGTATATTGATATAACAATTTATTCTCCGGTGAATTCTCGTTTAATCAAATTAGGATTAAACGAGAATGCCATACTTCTACCTCAAGCTGAACACTTGTATTCACAGAACATTATTCTGTGTTCTCTCAAACACGCAGCCTCGCCTTGGTCCGAGCATGATTATAGGTTGTAGTAGGTACCTACCTTATAAAATCAGGCACGTATTTATTGTACTTCATTAATATTATATTTTTACTTAATTATTAGGTTACAAGATAATCGACGCAAATTATCTATAGCTCTCTTTTACTAACAGTAACAAAAGAGAAAACAACAGTTGTGCTGTCAAATAAGCCAGATTTAAGTTTTGCATAGTCGTGATTTCAAAACATGTTGACTATAAACACGCAGAAGAGCGACACTTAAACTAACTTGACAGTAGTAAAATTCTTGCCATTACCTACCTTTTTCCTTCTCAGTAATTATCGCTTGTTTTCTCCATAGATATATCCTACTTGATAAATTTTGTTCGGATTCCTGCAATACAGGCTAGACCTAGTAGGGGATTCATTTTATTATTTTAAAAGTGTTTCAGAATAAAATTAATTGCATTTTTTTGTTTTCTATTTATTTATCGCCCGTATTCACAAGTACCTTCCTTTCACACAATGGTGGCAGCATCACGGCAAACACGGCACGGCTTGCTACTCCGGCGCAGCGGAATGTCCGCTTCCGGTTTTGGATGACACAATGACTTTGGCATGAGATGTGTTGACATTGACAGTGGTGAACCCAACCCATTACGGAAAAGGAGGGATTATATAAATATAATATTTGACATACAAATATCTAATGCGTGTGTGTGTTCCGCGTATTCCGAGATATACTAAACAGTTGATCTACCCTACCTTAAACTATTACTAGGTACTTATCTACTTATCTTTTTGCTTTTGCAATTATATTTTTATGTATTTTATATATATTCAGTAAATGTGATTAGTTAAATAAAATAATACTGTATGTATCCTACTAATATTATAAATGAGAAAGTTTGTGAGGATGGATGTTTATTGCTCTTTCACGCAAAATTTATAGAAACGAATTTTGATGAAACTTTAAAATAGTACAGTTTTTATCCGGGTACCACATGGGCGAAGCCGTGGGCAGAAGCTAGTAAGTTTATAAAAATTGTAGCCCGCTTACCGCCAATCACAACAAATACGATTGGCTTGGAGAAAATGCTTTAGCATTAAGCCCGCCTATTTGTTTTCATAAAATGTGCAATAAAGTGTCAATAAATAAATAGGTCCGTACATTTTGGAAGGTATGTACATAATTACCTTGTTTGTAGTTATCATTGACATAAATATATGCTTGTAGATAAGCTAATAGTTCACAACGATGATCCCTGAATTAGTCAAATGAGGGAGACGAGCAAGACAGAGGCTCGCTAAACAGATGGAGGCCCATTAAATGTTGTCGCTTGTCGAGTCCTTACTGAATTTACCTATATAGACGATAAGTATTTATGTGGTTCAGTTTGATCAATCTTTTAGCAATTTTAAGTGGACATAGGTACTTAGGTACACAAATAATATTATTCTACTTTAGTAGAAAAATATTATTTAGTAAAGTTAGGCCAAACATAGTTTGTAGTTAGGTAGGTACCCAAAGCAGTTAAAACTGGTAATTTCAACGCGAATTAAATTATTCCATCGAGCCCCGATTCACACTTGCCCTGTAGTTTGAAATCAACGATGGCTTATTACTTATTTCATGCATTCCATTTTTTTTTTTGTTTTAGACTAGCTTGGGATGCTGAATATGGATGAGGTCTATTTTAAAATCCAAGATGACTCCACAGAGATTGTTTACATGAAAACGTTAGTATTCATATTTTCTTCCAATCACTCGGTTTCGCTATCAAAAGAAAGGTCTTTGATGATAGGATTCTAGAAAGGCATAGTTATAAGTTGTAGTAGGTACCTAATAAAATCAGGCACATATTTGTTGTACTTCATTTAATATATCATTTTTACACAATTATTAGTTTACAAGAGAATCGACGCCAATATATACACGTTAGTATAGTATAAGTTTATGGTCTCCATCCGATCTGAAGAAACATACTACCTAAATTAAGTACCTATTTTGTTGACTGCTCATGTTTGCTTAGATCCGACCAAAATGGGTTACCCTGTCATTCGTCAAGATAATGCATGACGCTCAACCAGAAAATATATTAATGTTATCTTGCTCGTAACTTTTATCTCATTGCAACGCCTACTTCTAGTCGGAGATCGGATTACATAGATCAAAAATCGTAGGTAGCTCACAACACATCATTGCTCTATACTAAACTGGTCAACGAATCGGGAATACCTAACACCCATAGGTCACACTGACATCACACTGTCCATATAATTCATAACTCATCAATTAGCAAGTTTGGAAAAGGCTTATATTTAGCACAAAGACGGTGACGATGTGTTAGTCGCAGAAAACTCGTGCACTATTATGGAAATAATTGTAAGTTCTGAATTGATTTTACCATTAAAATTTGTAATTGTATTTATAATATTGTGTAAATGTGGTACCTACCCAGTGGCCAGTGGGTACCCATCCAAGTTTTAGTTCGGTGGTATTACCATAATATTATCACAAATTATTAAAGTGATCTATGTATTCTTTTAATTCCTGGCAGTAAGTTCTTATGAACTGGTAGCTTAAATACGAGTACATATGTAGGCCACGATGACCTCCAAAATGGCTTGTCGAGGACCTTCAAGCATGGAAGTGTTCAGAACTAAAAACTGCCGTCGATCAGTTAAATAACTTTCACGATATTAAAATTTTCAGCAAATTATTTTAGTGACCTGTCTCGCAATCACGCTGCTGCCGCAAATGTTAAATGCCGAAGAAAATCATGCTCGAGCAACTACTAAGCCATTCAACCCTCTGGAGGATTTGATTTTAATACACGATAAACATAATGAACCGAAGAGTGAATCCTTAGCGAGAGTGAAGAGGCAATACGACCCTTACTATGGTGAGTGCCGTCAGGTTTCCCAGCATTGCCCTAAAATCAATCTTTAAGATATTTTCGCTCTATCAGGTGGGGGGCCTAAAAGTACCTACAGGACAGTCCCACGATTAAAGACAAGAGTAGGTAATGCTATATTCCCAGTTGTAGAAACCTAAAATAATGAGAGGATTTCCATGACTAGTATAATACTGTGGCAGACTGGGCTAATTCCCAGAAGCTTAATAGTTAGCTCTGTATCTCACTTTCCTACGCCATGAAAACAAGTCCCATTTTTGAGATGGGTTCCCAACGAGTCAGACCAGATCCTGTCACAGTGTGACTTATTGGGATTTTTTTCCCATCGAGTAACACTGTTACCCAAGTGCAACAAGTTGGGAAATATTCCATAAAAAAAAGTTGCAATGAGTAACAGTATGACTCAATAGAAGAAAAAAATCCCAACGAGTCATACGAATTTATTTTCCTAGATGAAAATTACTCTGTACTGATTTTTTTTTTCAAATAAAACTGACAGTTACCTTTTTGGGAGTCACGCAAAGGATTCATGCCTCATTTTTAATAATCATCATTTTCTAAGGTTTCGGCATCAATCTGTAGGTATCTTTGAATTATAAAATAACACTTGTCACATATAATAATAATAATAATGCTAGACATTTTCACACTGCGTCATCTAGCCCCAAACTAAGCAAAGGTTGTATTATAGGAACTACATGACTGATATACTACATAATTAACTTTTGAAACTATCATGGTTATAACAAAATGTTTACTAAAAAACGGAATATTGACCATGATTTGTGAGTTTGAATATTTCGGCACAGTTGCATGTACTATGATCACGGGAGAAACTGAAGTCTTTGCGAGTTTTGAATGTTAGTGGCAGATAATATCGGGAAATATTCAAACTCAGAAATCATGGTAAATATTCAGATTTTTCGTAAACATTTTACTTAATGATAGCTAATGATTAATAAATAAAACAACCACATAATTAGTCCATAACCCACACTAGGATTCCATTTGTCAGGAACTACAAGTACCGAATACCACAACACCCAGACCCAGAACAATTAGCTGCAGAACATTTGTCCAGCAGCGAGAATCGAACCCGAATTTGCGTCTCAGGCTACTCGCCTACCGCGTCATCGAGTCGGATATTACAAGTCATCTACGAGAACGATGTTGAAGTTACCATTTTTTTTTTAGGACGTTACTACCCTGTTCCAATTATACTACCTATTGGTGGTTTCGGGGGCTTCGGTGGAGGCTTTGGAGGCAGGGGATTCGGTGGTCGAGGATTTGGTGGCGGTTTTGGGGGCAGAGGATTTGGTGGTGGATTTGGGGGCGGCCGTGGCAGAGGATAAAAACTATTATTTAAATACATCAATAGATATTTTGTAGATTTGTGGAACCTACCTATTAAACACCTCATATCTAATAATACTATGTTAGCATAAAGGCTGGAAATAGTGATAAATTCTGCCAAAATAGTGTGGCTCTCTCAATTCATAGTTTTAAATGTTTTGGAATAAAAATAATGATTAAATAAATGACTTTATTCGCAATATTACAAATTTAAACTTACTTTTAATTAAACACGACACAAGACCAATCAAAACAACCCTATCTATAAGTATTAATCGAAGAAATATAATTATGTTTATATAAAAAGTTGTATTAAAATCTAACAATCATAGTGTACAAAATATCGAATTATTACCATTTGTCACCCTGTTTCTTTATGGGGGCAAACGGGAACAAAAATAAATCTGTCCCCCTATTAGCACAGGGGACCTAATTTTAAAATACCCATGTTGCTTGCTATACTGTCCAAGGTCATAGTTACAAATTTAACTCTTATTTTCCATTCATCGCATCAACAACTTCGACTGTTAGTTATAAATACCAGTTTCTCACCAAGTGATAGCCACCAACAGATAAGAACGTACCTAGACTATTCTTATGAAGGTTAGTGTCAAAAATAGCGTGTATTATTATTGTGTGTGGTAGCACTCTACCTACCGAGAAAGTTCCGGGAAACAACGAAAGATTACAGCTCGTAAATGACGTAAAACCTGAGCCCATTCGAAAAATCTAGTCTTTACTTTTTTACGTAGGGAGACGTCCACAAAACACTTAATTCATATTTAGCTGAATTTAAATTATCAAACCTTTTCCCATGACTTTTTTATGAGAAATTCAAAAGTATTTTTTATTGCATTAGATCACTATTATATCACTACAAAATCCGGGAATTCCCCGGACCATAAACTGAGATGACACAAAACGAGCGACTCGAAGAATTAGGTTTGTTTTATCGATTACCATATTTTATAATGACATTTATACATAGTAAAGTTACAGAAACTAAAGGTTTTCTTTGAATGGGTCCCAGGATGCCAGTTGCGTGTGGAGTGAGCGTAAGTATCAAATTACGGCAATATGTACCCTAGGTACTTATTGTTCCGTCGTTCGGTTATTTGTCATACGCCGATATGATGCGGTATGCATGCTCATACGTTTACATTACCTCTACACGGTGGTAGGTATGATAATGGGGCAATTATTATGTGTGCACGGATACACCAATACACCAGCCCTAAATACCCATGCGCGTGATTACAAGGAACTGTAGGTATGGTTAACGCAAACCAAGAACAATAAAATCAGACTATTGAGCCTACAACAAGCCTGAATTACCTTACACGCCATGATACATATATCACCTATGGAAACGGTGTGGAATTCGGAAAGACTCCTGAAAATTATTGAGAAGAACATACTTATATTCCTAGATCAGTAGGTACCTAGTGTTAATTCGTCATGTCCTTGACCTTGTGTTGTGAGCGGGATTAGAGATTATTTACCTCCAACCTAGTTCCGTTAGTTTAAAATCACATTGATGACAAACATACACACCCAATTTGTAGTGTAGGTACAAACAGAACTAATGGAATAAAATAAAGTGACGATTGATAACAATATCACTCTCATTCTCTTTTAGTTTTCAGAAGAATTATTATTTACAGTAGGCTTAACATGTGCACCCCAGACGACGATTTTGTCGGAAATAAGACAAAATTGGCATTTGGTTGTATACTGTTGCAACATGTTTACTGTCTCGAGCAGGATTCGAGAAGACTTTCAAACAGTACATGCTCAGCCTACAGGCATCCACACACATCGGCACTCACCAGAAAGTCAGCTAACTGTCGTGAAACAATGAAAATCTCATTGAAACACTAACACCCATGACTAGAAACTTCTAGAAACTATACAATACAAAGTAGCCGTGCGATCAACGTTATCATAAAAATCTTATCAGTAATTTAACCCGGAGCAAAATAACAAAGACAACATGAAACAGAGTTCACTGTAGTCACATCAAATGGTGACCACAGAAAAGTAAAGACATTTTGATGATACCAATACCATCCAAAAATAACTATCATTATTAGACAATGACAAATAATGTAAGTGGTTGTAGCTGGTAAAGTTACATATGATTATAATGCTACAACCTTCCTTACCAACTGAAAATGCAGGATCTAAGCTTGAGCTTTATTCTGTTTCAAGCCTTTTCCAGACCCATTCTGCTGGGCTTTATTAGGCGCATTTGGACCTTTCGGCTTCGGTCCAGGTGGCTTCGATCCAGGTCCTTTCGGGGCGGGACCTTTCGGTCCCTGATTCGGTGGCTGACCGTCATTATTACCACCGTCACCCTTATCCTTCGGAGCTTTAGGCGCGGGCGGGCCCGTCTTCTTTATAAAGAAACGGAAAGTTAGCTTATTGTCTTTGATGAAGTTGGCTAGGGCGTCCAAGGGTAGAACGGCGCATTTACCTATGCGGAATACTTCCTCGGCCTTGATAGCGTCATTGAAGCAATGCTCCGTGAAAACGACCTTGCGTCTAGCATCCTGGTTGCTGGTGACGTGAATCTCGTAGACATGTTGCTGCGCCCCCTTCTTGCTGCCGATGTGCTGGATGGTCCAGTAAGCCATCTTCTGCATAGTGTCTATTTTCATGGTGATGATGAAGAGCATCTTGCCGTGGGACGTGAGGAAGAAGAAGCGGTCGTCATCTTTGATACTGACGTTTTTGAGCACGACGTCCACATCAGAGTTGACGTCGCAGTGCTCGGCGTGGCGCTCCTTGAAGTGGTCCATCATCTCCTTAATCTTTCCTGTGACAATTGAAACGTTTTATACACTTGAGACCATAGTTGTTATTCAATGTCTCTGGACTGTGGAGATAGGACAAACGTTAAGACCAAGTCAGAGATACTTAGGTGGTAGTGGTAAGTGTGAAGTGTTTTTGATTGCGACTGGTTGGTGAAAAACTGCATAGTGCAAATATTATAATGTGCCACATAGCAAAATACATTTTTAGTCTTAAAGATAAGACAAATATTGAAAAAACATTTGTGTTATTTTATACAACCAAGGTGACAAACATTCATACCTACCTACTTGGTAAAAGTATGTGTAGTATACAGTTCATAGAGCGTAAAATAATTGCCGAGGACTGGTATATTACCTTGCCACGAGCACCGGCCGAACACAGCACCGAGCGGGCACTCCATTTCACGGAAAATACATTCCTTCATGTGATCCTCCAAGTCGAGAGCGACCATCACAAACACGCATCCATTAGCCTTGTTGGGGCAGGGCACCTTCGCCTGGAAATGTAAAAACATACCAATATAGCAATTTATATTTTTTAAGAAGTATTACAGATCCTTGTGAAAGTGCTCGTCGGGGGAAGTATAACTAGTTCTGCCGCCAAGAAGTAATTCCCGGCTTGCTGTCCAAATTTGTTCATCACCTTGCCAATGAATTCAGTATCCTACTCTATCCTGGCGGCGCCCATAGGTATGGATGCCGGTGAAATTAAAAGCACATGAGACTTTTCACCTGTCATGTCTCAAGGTCGGCAATACGAGAGTGGTGTTGCAAGCGTCCATAGGTAATGGTAACCGCTTCCCAACAGGTAGGCCGTATACTTGTTTTCCGACGCTTCTGTTCATGTACAGTCGCAAGAGATAATATGTACAAGTACTAATCTTATTTTTTACAAAACGATATCGTAATTTTTTTACCAGTTGTTGTGTATATAATCTTAAACTTTTTCACTGCCTTATTCTTAATACTGTGTCCGATGTTATAAATATTATAGCTATGAACTGTATTCAATACCTACCTATTCTATGTTTAGCCTTGTCGTCCAAACAACCTACCACCATGTACCAACCACATAAAACCATATACAAAACAAAACAAGAAACGCCAACCAGTCACATAGTCATGACCCCACAGACTAAAGGTATAAATAATAATAATGCAGGACATTTTAACACAGCATCATGTACCCCCAAAGTAAGCAGAGCTTTTGTTATGGGAATTACATGACTGATATACTACTTGTATATATTTAATATACCAACATAGAAAACAACCAGACCCGAGAAAAATTTGCAGATCACAAAAACATTTGTCCCGCGGCGGAAATCGAACCCACAACGAGAGCCTTCGCACACTGCACCACAGAGGTCGTCAAAACTTCTGACATAATTTACCTGACTCATTTTCTTTTTTAGTGATGCTAGAATGGCTAAGTTTTGTGTATTATGTCTTGTGTAAACCTTGAGCACAATGTCCTCGAGCTGCCAGTTCCTCATCTGCGTCATGGGTAGCCGGCAGATGGGGCACACTGGCGGCATCAAGCTGGTGGTGCAAGTGTTGCAGAGGCTGTGCCCCGACTGGCACTGGAATATCGGCGCACTCATCGTGTCCAAGCAGACGGGACATTCTGGCAAGTTCACTCCCGCAGCCCTGTAACAGCGAAAGGCAACAAAGTTATTAAAAAAAAACTTATCGTTTTTTTACAAAAAGTTTAGTTTTATAGTAGTGTGAAATGGCTTGTCTGGGGAAGTGCTACCACCATGCCTATTTCTGCCATAGAAATAGGTATAATGATCCGGTTTGAAGGCAACATGTAAGTGATACCTCTGGTATTGCAAGCATTCATACCTTACAAGCAGGTGGGTCGGTAGTTTGTTTGCCTCATAAGATATATACTTACCTATTTTGCAGAGAGAAGCAATGTTTGTAAAGTTTGGATTTGAAAACACCAATGGCATTGCGGATTTGGTTACTGGAATAGAGTTCCATAAGTGGATCATAGTGACACTTAAAAAGTTCGTATAGAAAGAGGTTGAATACTCAGGGGGTCAGGAGTTGAAGATTGTTGAGAGAAACAAGCAGGATGGTCTTAAGGGAAGAGTGGAGACAAATATTATTTAACGAAATTAGGAGAGAAAGGATCATGGAGGGTATTGTAAAGAAGGCAGATTTTGGGCATGTGCCAAATGTAATCTTTGGTTGTGCCTCTGACTACCCCCTACTTGGTATCCTCAATAAAGATAAAGATAAAGTTTCATTTATTTTTTCCAAAATATAGTTTGGTACAATTCCAGTAATAGGTACAATTATTATGACTAATCATTACTTAACTTCATAATAATCACAAATGTTTACATGGTACGGACAAATAATTGAGCACTACAATATTTGAGGATGTCCATTAAGGGGAATATATTCCCAGCGATGATGGGTCATTGTTTTGCAATCTAATACTTGTACACCTACTTATCAGTATGCTTAGCATGAAGACCCAAGACAATGGTTATATCTACCACCGAGAAGACAAAAAAAATGTTGTCCCTCTCTTTTGTTTGGCGACAGAAATAAAAAATGGCTCGCCTGAGACGCAGAAAGCTGCGGGTTCGATTCCCGCCGCGGGACAAATGTTTGTATATTAAAATATTTGCCTCGGGATCTGGGTGTTTTCTATGTATAATATGTATGTATTAACAAAAAAAAAATTATATAAGTAATATATCAGTCATGAAGTTCACATAACAAAAGCTCTGCTTACTTTGGGGCTAAATGATGCTGTATTATGTCCATTATTATTATTAGAAACAGTTTTTTTCTACTCTTACATAGACAAAACTTTGTCTTGGATACTCATGCTAAGCAGGCAGGAGTACTAGTACAAATTTAGCCATAATTACTTACCTACTTAACAGAAATAAGCAGTAAGGTTCATTTCTACATCATTGACCTTTTTATTTATTTTCTTTTTTTTAATACCTAGCTCAGCTCCTAATCATCATTAACTGGATAGTTTCCTTAATCATATTAATTGATTAAAACCAGTGCTCCTGGATTGGACAAGTTACCTGGGGTATTATACCTAATATCTATGTCTAGACAAATAAACTCACGCTTAGTTTTACATCCACGCTAATGCAAATGTGTCAAGGAAAAACTTGGCAGTAGTCACATGACATTTCCACAGCTAATGATATTGCCATACAAGTAACACAAAGTAACGCCAACAGAAAGTGCTATTTATCTAAACACCCTGAATGTAAGGTATGTTTCTGAACAATGGACTGTAAAGTCATGTTGATTCTTCGAATTCAAAACAAATGACCGAAGGCGGGAACTTATAACTTACCTAAAACATAATATACTCTTAAGACTTTGATGAATTAGACTAATATTTTAAGTCAATGCTCATACATCGACTCATAAGTCAAGGAGGCGGTGACAATTAAAGGGAAACGGTTGTCAAGTGGTTGTTAAAGTTCGCATGAATGTACTGATTGCCATGCCACCTCCATTGCGTCACTTTGACCGAGCCCTTAGAGATACTGGTGGTGATCGTCACCACCTCCTTGCCTTATGAGCTGTGATCGGAATTAGGTGAGCTAATTTACCTAAAGTTCAAAGAACAGAGTCAAAAAAAATGGAGACTTCCTTACCATTAACATTTTTTTCCGGGAAATCTTTCCCGGAAATTGGGAATTTGTTCCAAGTTTTAGGATATCAGTTAAGTACATTTAATATTAATGTTATTCATACAGAAAACTAACTGAATTAATTTTCCTTTTTAACAAACTTCAATAAGATTTATTTTGTTATTAACTCAGGTAAAAAACTGGATTCGCCTATGTTTTCGTTTCCCAGAATAGCCAAATCATGCTGTCCCTTTAAGTGTTTGTAGCAATACACTGCAAACCAGTGATAAACAACAACAACAAACGCTAAGAAAGGGACAGCATGCTTTGGCTATTCTGGGAAACGAATCATTGTTTAAGTAAACAATGACAAAAGGGTTGAAGGGTGAGGGTGTTTTGCATCCAAACGGCGTCATAACTTGTATGCGTGCGTGCATCACTTCTATAGTTACCTCGGCAGCGTGTGTATCTTAGACTCGTGAATATTTTATTAACCTGTTTTCGTATCGTTTATTGGATCTGCTTCACATAACTACCTTGGCTTGAATTTACGGACTGCGATTTATTGCAACCATATCACTACTTGTACCTATCTACCTTGGCTTGAATTTACGGACTACGATTTACTGCAACCAGAAATTTACTGCGCTTTACGGCAATCAAATTACTTGGTAAGTCTTTGATTTGTACTACACTTTTAAAACATTCTAAATATTAGACTGCTTTTGATAAATTTACCAAATTCAAACAATTTTATGCAACTATTTATTTATGGAATTTTATTCAGTGTTTTATATTTGAGTTCGTGCACAAATGTTGGAGCTACTGGCAATTCTATCATCAAACTATATTTTACGCGAAGACGTCCCTGGAAAAGTGTAGAAACTATATATTTGTCTCATTGTTTTCAGTAATTTTTCTGCCTCAACGCAACTAGCAAATAAATGGCGACCAAACCTACCGACGGGATTGTACAGTCGTGGATTAGAGATCACCCCGAATTGTACCACGACCCCGCTAGCAACACGATATTTTGTTCTAAATGTGAGAATTCTATTGTATGCAAAAAAAGCAATATACAGAGGCATATTGACGGACCAAAACATCAAGGTACTGCTAGGCAAGTGAACAAAGAATTTTATTTAGATTTAATACAATTTCTTATATGGTGTAACATACCCTGGTCACGAGTAAATCGACCAGAGTTTAAAACTTTTTTAATGAAATATATGTGTTGTAAATGTACAAATGTTAAAAGGATTCCCGATGAATCGTTATTGAGAAAGGTTTATTTAGACATAGTTTTTAAAAAAAAAATTGCATCAATCCATGACCATATTCTTAATCAGAAACTTTGGATATCTCTAGATGAAACTACCGACTATTTAGGTCGTTATATTGTAAATTTTCTTGTAAAACCTTTAAATCTCGCAACAAACAAACCATTTTTAATAGCTTGCAAAATGTTAGAAAAAGTAAATGGAGAGACAATAGCTCATTTTGTGATTGGATGCCTAGAAAATATGTGGGGTGACTCGTATGAAGACAAAGTAGGAGATGTTTTAGTTTTATGTTCTGATAGCGTAGCATATATGTTAAAAGCAGGAAGAATGTTAAAGAACTCCTTGCCAAATATGATACATGTTACCTGTTTAGCACACGCTCTTAACCGCGTTGCAGAAAAAATACGGACACAATATGCGGATGTGGATACTTTAATTTCAAATGTAAAAAAAATATTTTTAAAAGCTCCTAATAGAGTAAAATTGTTAAGGGAAAAATTTCCGAGCCTGCCATTGCCACCTGAACCTGTCATAACAAGGTGGGGTACATGGCTAGAAGCAGCTTCGTATTATGCTGAATATTACGAAGAAATAAAAACTATTGTAAGACTTCTAAGAAGTTCTGATTCTTTGTCTATCAGGCATGCTAAAACTGTCCTAGGAAAAGAAAGTTTAAAAACTGATTTAGATTACATTGACGAATATTTTAAAATAATTCAAATTTCATTAAAAAAATTGCAAAAGTCTAACTTATTGTTGACGGAAACTTTCCATATTTTTGATGAAGCAAGAATTGTTCTAAGCTGGTGTTCTTCTGAACCAGTAAAACAAAAATTAGAAAACGTTATGGACAGAAATCCCGATCTAGATGCATTAAGAGACATTTGTGAAAATATAGATAAAGGATTAGATAATGAAAATGAATTATTGTCATTCTATAAATATGTACCTGTAACTTCAGTTGATGTTGAAAGGTCCTTCTCTACGTATAAATGGATTTTAAGTACAAAAAGAAATCGTTTGAAAATAGATAATATGGAAAAACTCCTAATGATTTTCTTTAATTCTCCGGACGAAGATATTTCTTTATACTCCGTCCATGATGAAAACGTTAGCGATTCAGATTAAGGGACAAATTCAACATCAATGGAAATAATGTTTAGAGTTCCGACTGTGTATCTTAGGTAGGACTGGTTACTTTCTTAATTATTGATTTTGAGTTCCATTATCTGTACAAAATGAATAAATGGTACAAAAACTATAAAATGGCTTTTTTATTCCCTTGCTTAAAAAAATGTTTTTATTACTATAGCTATTTACTAAAGCTGGTTTATAAATCACATTAGCTTCCGCGCTTACTTACATCTTTCATTTTATTTGTTGAAAACAATAAAAATCGTGCTTACCGTTTTTTACAACAATCGAATTCGTTTCCTCTTCTTGTTATCAATAATAAGAAGAGGAAATTAATTCGATTGTTATTTTACTGTATTAATTTTAGATGGACCTAAGTAATTTCTCGAAACCCGGGAAAATTTTCCCGGAAAAATATTTAGTCGCAAGGCGTCTCCACTTAGTCTCTGTTATTTTTCGAACTTTAGGTATTTTAGCTCACCTAATTCCGATCACTGCTTATGAGTCTACCAGCTTCTGCCCGCAGCTTCGCCCGCGTATTATGTTGATAAACCACCAACTTTTGAGTGTATCAAAACAGGGAATATCTTTTTTTCATAAAAATTTCAGAACTTTATTGCACACCTCCTTGGGGTCGTTTCGAAAAAATAATAAATACATTTTTTAATTATTTATTTTAAAGTTTATTTGTACCCAGTTTTGAGCGAATCTAACCAAGTAATAAACATTTCCATAGAAACTTTATTACCCTATCTAACCCCCTTACAGTAAGAATATTTTCTCATGAGCGGTTATTTATCGCAAATGAAATCCTACCGTAGGTTTGTACCAGTCATTGGCATAAACTTACAATTTCACAACTGGTATACCTTACTTCCTGTTCCTACTTAGACAGGTACCTAGGTAGGGTATGCTCGCAAGTTCACCAACCACTTCCTATTCTAGACCTTCTGATGCCTCTTTAACATTTTAATAAAATGTGTTTTAATGGATACTTGAATGTATTGGTGAAGCCAAAAAAAAATGTTTGAGGTGTGCAATGCAACCTTAGTACAAATGGGCCTTGAACATAGGTACTAGAGTATGTATACTTACTTTTTATTCGCCTTTGCAGAAGCCATTTCGTTTTTAGTTTCTTACAAGTTGTTATCTGAAATTGGAGAGGCAAGCATTATAGATTATGAGGAAACATGGCGTACCATATCAGTAGCGTTGTACATAAATAAAAAACAGGTCTATAGGTAGGTAAGTGCCTAATACAACAGACTAGCTAAAACGTGGCCTGGAAGTAGGAACCTACCGACCTAAACACGTAGGTACATAGGTAAGAACCCACCTGCTTACATGTACCTACATGGTTTTGTTGAATTAAAAATCATCACTTCGCCGCCTATACACCAGTTTGCGACCATAGACTTGATGTTCTGGTTTGGTTGATATTTTTATGAACAATATTTATTTAATTAGTCTGTGTTTGTGACCATCCAACAATTTTTATCCAAGTACCTACCTATCTAGAAAATTGGGCATATACTGAAATGTTACTCCAAATTTAGGTTTAGGTGGCTGTCAAGACAAGGTAAGATAAAAGAGGACTTTAAAAAAACAAACACTCTCACGATTTTACTATCCATGATGGAGATACATTCTCAATGCATAGGTTTTGGCAGATACAAGTAGTCGATAGTAGTCAGAGGCATGTGCAAACATTATGTTTGGCACATACCCGCAAGTAGTTAGTATTACACAAATACTTTAAAAAGTAATTAAAAGTTATGGCTAATTTGCTTCTGGTTTCAGTGAATAGCATTCTTGGAACACAGTAAAATTCTCTTAGAGAATCACAGATTGTCGTAGGAGGTACCTTACAAAGGCAGAGCGAAAACAGAGGGCGGGTAAAGCGAGCCCCTCTAGATCACAAAGTGAGAAAGGCAGAAAGTATTCCATGGTAGAAACAAAGGGTAAGTGTAGTGAGTACCTCTGAATCATGAAAGGAGAGAAATCTTTCCAAGATAGGAATAAGCAAGTAAGCAGATTATGGGTGAGTAAAGCGAGCCCCACCAATTACATAGAGTAATTATTTACACGTAAGTACCTAAACATTTTTACTTGTAAAGAGGTCGCGTATGCAAAAACGTTGAAAAACACTACCATGGAGGAACTAACCACTATATTTAGCCTCACACAATCATGTCACCTAAACTGATGCACCCATTTGTTAGAGGTGTAGGTACAGATACAGTAGATGTGTTAGTAGGTAGAGGTAGGTACATATGTACCTAATAAAAGTACATAAAAGATACTTCGGTGAGATACCTACAATGATGAACTTGTTTATGTATTTTTCGATACAGACTGCAAGCTACATGTAAGTACCATCTACCAAATACCCTACAAGAAACATACCTACTAAGTAATAGGTAAGGCCATACACAAATTTATTAAGATATGCACGTTTCTAGACTTCATATTTCACAAACGAATTATGGAAATAGGTAAATAGAAAAGTTCAACCACACTTACGTTCACGCTGCACTGTAGGTATTCAACCGAGATGCCAACAGACTAATTAGTCTGTGATTGCACTTGCACTTTGTTTGATTGATAAAAACGCGAGCAATGAGACGGGATTTCAAAACGCGACAAACAACAATACTGAGAGAAACGAAGAAAATAAAAGCAGTGAAATGAGATCACAGACTAGTAAGCACAGAGAACTTCTACTTGTGACAATGTAATGAACCGAACGAACCGACATGAACTAAACAAAACAACGTCGTCGCACGCATGCAACCGAAGTGCGCCGAGCGCCGACCGAAAACGAGTAACTACACACACCTACAGCTACACTCATCAGTCATCACACAAACAACGCGATATATTTCACGTAGTAAGGCATTCTAAACTTTAAGCCGTTGATTTAAAAACGAAATTACAACGTCAAAGGCACTTTAACGAAACATGATTAGGGTATTCCCCGATTCTTGTCAAGTCTTGCCATGTATTACCATCTTTTCTTGGAACCAGATTTGGATTCACACTCACACATGAATCTCTATTTCTATTATATTATAATAGAATGAGACGGAGAGAAAGCCGTGTTGGCCTAGAGGGCGATACCTCGACTTCTGATCCGGAGGTCTTGGGTTCGAACCCGGACGTGCACCAATGGATTTTTCAATTCGAAAAATTGATGTGCGCATTAACACGTGCTGAAAACGGTGAAGGAAAACATCGTGGAGAAACCGGCATGCCCTGGAACCAAAAATTCGAAGGCATGTGCCAACAGTTAGTTTTCCAATGAGCGAAGATTGGTTTGCAACCTGTCACGTGGAATGATAACATGCAAAACGCGGGCATGAGGTGTGGTGTTTGGACGTGCGTTTGACTATCCCCTACTTGGTATCCTCAACGATCTACTCACTGAGTATGTATCTGAGGATGTCCACCATGGGGAAGACAGTCGTGAGCGTGTTTGTATATTTGTTGTTTTTATAGAGGTTCAAGTTACTTTCACACTACATACGCAACTAGTTTTTCTAAGGTAGTAGGTATGCTAGTAGCTCGTCCCGAACTAAGTCTAGACAGCTGAATTTTTAAGATAGGTTTTTTTATAACGTAAGCATAAAGGTGCTTAGAAAGGATTTCTGGCAATTTCTACTGCAGAGAAATGGGTGGGTGAACTTATGAAAGTCTTTGTTCTATAAAGTAAGAAACATGAACATTTGAATAACAGCTACTGAGCATAAATAAGAAATGACGTGTTGCAGGGTTTTCGGATTTTCATTTAAGGAGGAGAAATGGGATGTGAAAGTTTGTATGGGAGTAAAATTCAAAGATAAGGCGGTGTACCTAGCTTATGAAAATTCGAACCAAAAAGGTAAATTAAAAGAACTGGCAATCACACTTTTTGTAGAACTGTCAATGTCAATATATCTTATTTAGTGTCAATTATATGTTATTTTGACAGTAGTCGTGACTTAGTGTTGTTCAATAACATTAGGGCAGTTCACGCACGCTGAAATATTAAAACTGATATTTAGGCAAATTACATTGCCTTATAATAATAATAACAATATTTTTTTATTTTATGAAACTAAAAAAGAACTAAATAAATATAGCTAAGTATAATAATTTAGCCTGAACTAGGTAATCCAGTGCTTCGACAAAACAAATACTTAATTATTAAATAAAATAATCACTTACCATCACGATAAAGGCAATTAGTTTAACGATGTTGTTTATCTTACAAACAGTTCGTGTAAATATTTAGGTACTTAACTTACATTGAGTAAATCCAGATGAAACACTATAGTTAGAATAGTGTTTAATCTGGATTTACTCAAGGTTAACTTAATGTATAAAATAATAATTTACTTGATAATTTCTAATCGTTTCTCTGTATCATTAAGTAAAGACTTTATATACGGCAGCAGTCTCTAAATTCTGAAAATTTGTAAAATATCTCTCAATTTGAGTAGGTAGTTCTGAGTTTCAGTGGTTGGTGGACATCTTACCTTTAATTTGGATGAAACGATATCTTTTTGTAGTTGAAGTTGAGCGAGTGAATGCAATCCGCATAACTTGGTTTACTTATATAGAAGAACTTAGCAAGGCTAGCGTAGCTTGCCGATAACGTTTGATGTTTTTTAATGTCTGTTTTAAGGCTTATTCTATCTGAATAAGCCTTAAAACAGTCATTAAAAAACATATAGCCCTTAATGAAAACCTCTGTGGCAAAGTGGGCAAAGGCCCGCCTAAGACGCAGAAGGTTGCGGGTTCGATTCCTGCCGCGAGACAGATATTTGTATCATCTGTAAATATTTGGCTCGGGTCTGGGTGTTTTCTATGTATGTATTTACAAAAGAAGTACCTATGTCAGTCATGTAGTTCCCATTTAGTTTGGGGCTAGATGACGCTATGTGAAATTGTCCAGCATTATTTATTTATTATATTATAATAGATTAAAGGATATATTATGTCGTACAGATTAAAATTACGGCAAAACTACCATTTTGGGAAAATACGACAACGTAGTAATTTCCTGTTAATAAAACTGGCTCTGATAATCTGTTTCACAGACTATTAAGAGTTAATGGTAACGCCCTAGAAAGCAACTAACCACTATTATACGTTTACATCAGAGCTATTTTTATGTGTCAGGCAGCTACAATTTTATGAAACTAAGCTAAATTTGGTTAGCTAGTTTTTCTAGCAGCTTTTCACATGACGTGAATACTTTCGATCGAAGTTTGTAGTAGGTCACAGGCCTAATAAAAACGAAATCTGGCGCTCGATCTTAGAGCCAATACAAAAGATTCTCTATTATGATATGGTCTGCGGGCGGCTGGAACAGGAATTCCCCGTTTCATTCATACACTCAAACCGTAATTACTACCTGTGTTCTGCATTGTCTTTTCGAATGAGTTTGATAACTCTAAAACTCAATCTTCTGCATCAGAGACTTCCTCAAAAAAAGTGGTCAATGCTGCTATAAGTAATTGTATTTTGCCTAGAGTACTTCAATCAATGAAAAACACTGAAACCTCAACCATCGACATCTTCCTCTTCAACTATTCGAATTGATTAGTTTATAATTATTCTAATAATAAATAATCTGCTCAGTTTACTCTCATGTTTTATTTAATAAAACAATGATTGTCTGATTTTGCCATTTTATTGTTACCTACGAATAAACATTTTGCTACTTCTAGCAACTTTTTTGGGTAACAAAATCGGGCAATCGAGTCCCTGTATTGTACGTCCATGGAATGCACAACCCTGGAAAGTCCAGCCAGTATTTCAAACCATTGTTGGTTTCACTGGCTGCGTAATACTGGGAGTATATTTCTGGTCATGCATTCCCTTAACGTTACCTTGTACGGCCAATATTGTACAACCCTGAAATACGAAACACTTTCATGCTCTGTTTTCATGTGCGAGTGCTATCAAGAGACAAGTGCTACTCCATAGTATTTTACGCTATTAATAAAAAGAGTTCATCAGTAGAGTTGTTATTTTTATCGGTTTTTACAGAGAAATTAACCGGTTGATTCTATTTATTTTGAACTCAAATTTGAAAAGTTCAGATAGCAATCCTTCCTTTCTCATAATCTATCCAAGTATTGCGCGTATTGCACAACCATGGTAAGAACATCCAGATAATTCAAACCAAATGGTTTGTAATACTGGCTGTGTGTCAGGGGTGTGCTTTCCATGGTTGCGCTTTCTATGGATGTAACATACATTATGATCTCCCGGGCAATCTAGCAACTTTTCGCTAGATATCTAGCTACTGGCTAAAGGTAGCAGTTGGCGACACTGCTAGTCTGTGTTTACATCTCTATATTTTGCTCATGTTGTGAGATGTGGTAGAGATTTTTGAGGTTTGTAGTTTCAAACATTTTATTTATTAATATATAACGCTGTTTCTGTATAACATCAACAATTCTTTAGTTCATCATTTAATTGTACGTCATCCTTCTTTCTTTTTTACAGACAGATATGGACGGATCATACGACGAGATAATTTCGGATAATCCATTTTTTATCGAACTAAAAAATGAATATGCTAATTTATTTCAACACTGTATTACACAATCTTGGGTGATTTGTGTGCCTCGCATTGGGAGCTTAAATACACGAGTTTTTACCGTAGAGGACTTCTGTGCCCACATCTTGGTTCCAAGTGACGAATTGCCAGAGAGCCACTACAGCACTCTTACAGAAAAGCAAGTTACGGTCACAAACAAAGTGATTACACTTGAAGTCACCAAAGGATTACCTCTTCAAAGCCACATATTATTTGAGGAGACATTCTATACTGAAGATTTTATCAAGTACAAGGTATGGTGTATTGAAACCCCCCTAGAACCTTCTGCCACAGCTGATGACAATTCCATCTCCAAGGAATACCTTTCTTCTATAAATGACTGCATAGATCTACTCTGGACGCAAGCAGCTGGGCGGCAGGTTCTGGATCAAATAGAAAATTCTGTGCAACTGTTTGTGAAGAGACACTCCAGACTACCATTAGCTATTGCATCTCTTCGGGACACTATAAGTGAGCTTTACACTCATTGTCTTCAAATTGCACTCCAAAACAGAAGATTAAGGGAAAAATCAAAATCCTGCAAACAAATCCTTGAGAACATAAAGCTAGCTGTGGAAAGCTACATGCAGCATCTTTTATTTGATTATTTGTTCAAACCGATTTGTACCTCATGTGCCTATGAAGATGCTCATCTCAATAAAAAGATTAGGAATATGTGCGACATTCAACTGAGAGATTTGGATATCAAAAAGGATCTCTATCATGCTGTGCCCAGAGCAAAACAAATACTTTCTAAGATTGACACATTTGACACAGTTTTAGAGAAGGTTCTCTGTATCAAACAAGCTCTGAATGCCATCAACAAGAAAGATGAGTATGACAATGTTGTGTTACTGACTGCTGATGATTTACTGCCCGTTTTTGTGTTCCTAGTCATAAAATCTGGTTTGCCGAACTGGTACAGTCAGCTTACTTACATGAAAGAGTTCCGATTCAGTGGCATCGGTAAAGGTGATGGAGACGAAAGTGCCTTTCTGATAACCACCTTAGAAGCAGTAATAGAACACATTAAATCTGGAGCTCTGGCGGGGCCTCCTGACCCTGAATCATACTACTACGAGAGCAACCTTACAGAAGATAATTTGAGTGAAAGACAGAGAAGAAGCAGTCTAACAGAATCTGTTTCGACGGCAGACACTGGCAGTAGGGAGGAAACACTGGAATACATTTTTGAATTAATCAAAGCAAACCACAGTGAACAGATTGAAAATATTCTACAAAAAAATCAAAAGCATCTTCAAACCATACAACATGATAACATGCTCAAGATAGCTGTAGACAATGATTCTTCTAATGAAGATGAAGATGGCTTGGAGATATATCAAAAGCTTTGCCATCCTCTTTGCAGTTGTAAAAAGTGTTGCTCAAAAATATCAAAGAATCTACTCAGAACTTCTCCTACTGTGTCTTCAAGAGACAGCCACGGCCTCACAGCATTACATGTGGCATGCATTCATGGGAAATCAAATATTGTTGAATCTCTTTTAGAGATGGGTGCAGAAATCAATGCCACAGACCTGAATGAATGCACACCATTACACTATGCAGCTTCAAGAGGACATCAAAATGCATTATTATTACTGCTACATTCAGGTGCTAATATCAATCGAGCAAACATAGATAAGAACACTCCGCTTCACATGTCTGTCAACAATGGCCATTTGAACTGTGTAAAGGCCCTGATATACTTTGCTGAACATAGCCGATGGAAGATAAAGATAAACTGTGTAAATGAAAGCGGGAACACACCTTTGCATTTAGCTTCGAAATGGGGCTATGAAGGCATAGCAAAGTTATTGATAGAGAATGGAGCAGAGCCCTCGCTACAAAATCGACAAAATAAATCTGCTTTTGACAATGCTCATAATTTGAGAATATTGCAAGTTCTAAAATCTTGCACTCCAAACCTGTATGAATACATTCACATCACAAGTACTGACTTTAAGACATTGAATTGTAAACCCGAGAACTCTGTATCTGTTAAACTACAGAACATGAAACATGATACAAACAATGCAGCAAAGACAGTTGAAAACTTGAAATTGATAGAAAGAATTGTGAAATCCATTTCATATGGTGATGTGAAACTTGCTTGTTTTTACATGAAAATTGACTATGCAGCTTATTTAGAGATGGGTGACAAAGATGGTAATGCAGGGTGCCACCCACTTTGTGAGTGCTCATTATGCAAAAAGCAAATAGATTCTAATTCCTCAGATTTTGATGTGAACTTTGCTGATACCAATGGATTTACTGCATTACATTATGCTGCCTTTTACGGATTGGATGAGCTGTGCCATATTCTATTTTGTAACAAAGCTAATGTGAATAGTACCAATAAGAAAGGTCAGACTCCTTTACACTTGGCGGCCTTGAACAACAAAACTTTGGTGCTACGAGTCCTGCTCGACAATGGCGCTAATATAAACGCTATAGATTTAGCAGGAAATACACCGCTACATGAAGCCAGTGATATGGGCAACATAGGCGCTATAAAAATACTAATCAGCTACAATCCAGATGTTACTATGTTGAATGGTTCACAGAAAACAGCTTTAGCACTGGCCAAAAATAAAGTACATTTGACTATTATTGATTTGATAGAAAAATATGCCAGTAGGCTATAATTTCTACTTAAATTAAAGCATATTGAATGTTTTCAGTTAATACAAAGAGTGACATTGTTTTTATGTGATAGATTTAATCGTAATTCTGTGTTAATACTCATTAACTTTGAAGCTTAAGTTTGTTTCTGCCGTTTTTAATATTCCAACTAAGTTTTGTTGGGTGAATTCTTGTTTTTTGTCACACAATAATAATTACCTATCTTAATCAAATTTGTGATCTATCTATACATAGATAAAGATCCCATCTATGGACTTTACATTCCAATGTTTTAGCATAACAAAGTTTACCTGAATTATTTAATGTTGCGAATTTATTATTTCATATGATTTTATACTTTAATTCACATTCTTACCCAAATATAACTTTAAAATGTTATAGTGGATGTTTTAGCTGCACAAATGTATTGAATGTGCCATATAATTGTCTTGTTATGTTTTATATTACAATATAATTATATTTATAAGACTGACTACTTGCCTAAACTTTTATTTTTTTATCATCTCATAGATTATCTGCTTATGACAATAATATTTTAACCTTATTGAATCATAAATAAAAAACTGAATTAAATTATTTTTTTTTTATTTTATGTAAATAATTATTTACAATATAAATGTACAAACGATTTGAGCTTAATGATCGATTCCTAGTCATTCCAAACTAAGTTCTTACCTGATTAAAATTACTTAATCTGTACCAACATCGATTTTTAAATATCACTTCATAAATTCCAATTTTATGTGCACTTAGCCAAGATTTTGACAAATTCATTATAATTATTATTTAAGTACCTATTTACTTAATTGGGTATTCTCTTCACAATGTTTACCTCAAAAACAGGAACAAATTACCTACTTATTAAACTATAATTATCATAACTTTCATGATATTTATATAAATGTTGTTTTTTTTGGCGTGTACATGCACCAACTGTGAAATAAGACTGTTTGGAATCTATAAATACATCATTTAAATTTTTACTTAAGTTAATTGGTGAGTAGGTACAAACTAAATATTTAGGTTAATTTGATAATTTTGATTTACTTCGTTCGATGGTGATAACAATAATTTCCATTTACCATCATTATGTTTTTATTCAGCCATTTATATGTGTCCTAAGATTTAATTTACTACAAAGAAAATCAATTCATACATTCATTCTAGGCCGAAACAAGTAGGCAAGTAGATTAATTTATTAGGTTAAAGTGGTTTGTGGTTTATGTCACCTCACACTAAAACCGATTTTTAACCTTGCTCTAAAACATTCCCTTAAATAAATACAGCACATAACTATTGTGTTGAACGGAATGTGTTAGTAACGTAAGTTTCTCCACACTGACCATTATACAGGTGTGGCGACATAACAGGGCTCAGGTATAAAGTTCCAGTTATTTTTGTTTTCAGAAAGTTTTAGTCTGAAACATTAGGATCATCCACTCTTCATTACACAAAGGTTAGCATTAAGTTCGCCTGTGTACTTGTTTAATCTTTTGCAATAAAGCATTTTCTATATATCTATTAAGTAAATAAAAAAAAAAAAACAATCTAAAATAAGCATTGATTGCATTGAATTAAAATAGGTAAGTAGGCAGGTGCAAAATCGTCCTGACAAAATAAGCAGACTTGTTTATTTTTTGGCAATTATTACTGTTAATTTATTAATTGTATTCTTCATAAATATTTTTTTTTATTTAATCAACTACAAAAGAAAAGAGAGACCCCATTATCTTGCCACATCCTATCCATATAGCAAAGTTAGTATTTTTTGCATGATTAGTGCGAAAAAAGCCGTGTCTGACTGCACACAGCGGGTGCGGCTAGGCGCGACTTGTTCTATACAAATCAATAGTGCAAATAACACTATACATTTCGCGTCGTACAAAGTGGAGAAAATCTAGCAATACTAAAAACTATGGTCCTAAAAAGAAGACGATTAAATATTATATTTTATAGAATAAATATTTAACTCACAGAACTTCGGTACAACAAATGTTGTGATTTAACTAATTGTGTTTTTAAATTAGCTTATCAAGGTGCTTGTTACTAGATTTGCCGGTTTGATATTAGCCCCTATATTAATAAAAAAATAGGTACATCACTTAGTTTTTTTTATAAAGATTTGTCACTGGTTTTCCTATGTATCTATCTAATTATATTAATACTATCTCATAGCTCTTACATACCTAAAATCAATATATTAATATTATTATATTATTACATCTTCAAATAAAATCACTATAATAAATAACATACTTTCATAACTTGTGCAATATCTTTACTTGGAACTGATAACAAAATACTAAACTTGTAGGTTATTTAAATGACCATTCGAAACAGGTTTTGAAATGTCATAATTTGAGAAACTGGCGTAATAGGCCAGGAAATAGTGCTTTACTATCCTTTATGCTACTTCATTTAAACGCATTCTATTACTGGGTTCGCATTCTTGAATGTCTAGCATACAGACAGACATTTATTTATTTATTTGGGAACGCGTCGCGTTAATTAAAAAAAAAAGAATTTTAAACAACACCTTTGTCAATGACTAATATTTGTTATTTGCTACCGTATCGCTAACGTGAATTAAATTCGGGGCTCCTGATGAAGGCTCTCGGAATGAGTCGAAACAGTCGGTGCGCCTTTACCGATGAAACGTGACAATTCACATTTTAATAAAATTAATGATTTGACGTCATCTCGACGACTCCCTTCCGTGAATCAACACCAAGTGTGCAAGACTTTTAGTCAATAACTAGACTGAAAATTCTAGAATTAGGGCATATCACTGCGGAGGCAGTGTCCAAACCGGAATCACTTCACGTTTCTTTTCTTTCTTCTTGAAATGCCTGTCCCTCATCCTAACATCATCCTGCCTTATTCTAAAATCAGAACCCTCCGTTCTCCAATTATTAAACTTGCGCGGCGACCCCTCATTCCTGTTTCTGACCTCTTGATTGTTCTCATCGTAGAATATCCTGCTTTTGACGAACAGCTCGTTTTTGTCGGGATCGCACATTTCTGTGTTCCCTACAGAGATATGCTCTTCATGATCATCAACATTCAGTTCATCGACGTCATCCCGACTGAATGTGAACGCGTGTGGGTAGTACGTTTGCAGGATGTCCTCGTGCCTGTATTGTTGCATTTGAATCCAAACGTGTGGTAGGAGTGAGGGGAACCGTCTCAGCCAGTACGTGACGAACCCGTCCGGTAATTTCCCGAGGCTCTCTCGTACGTCAGGTTCTAATTCCCTGTAGTGGTGTTTCTGAAATAAAAGTTTTTTTATATATACATTTAAATAGTAAATGCGTGATTGACCGTTTGGCAATCAACTTACAGCCGTCAGCCGTAGAAAACTGGATGGTATTTAATCCCTAGTTGAGGGATTAAAGTTTGTATGGAAACACTAATATATAACTATACAACTCACACCTCTTCTAACAGGTTGGCTGGAGGAAACAGCTGATTAGCATTTAGCATACAACAGACGACCCTATTGTTCCGATTCTAACAAGGCCAAGATTTTACTATCTAATTTTCTATCTACCTATTACTGCCTGGGCTACAGCCAATTTCGATAAGCTTAAAAAGGGCATGCCATTGCTAAAAAGCAATTGCATGATTATGATTACATATAAGATTGGGCTTATTCCAGAAATCCCCTGCACCATTTATTTATACTGTAATAAAAAAAACACATACTAAATAGGTAATCAGTCTTTGTAAGATAGGTAAATAAGATTGTGAGATACTCGTAGGTAAGTAACACTTTATGTAAAAAGCTGTGCAATCAAATTTAATTACAATACATGTAGTTCATAAATTATACAACCACGATATTAACATAACAAATAATATGTAATTACAATTTACATAATTAATGCTTTACAACTTCTTGATGTAAGTATGTCATTAGATGATACATGATAAAAACTCCTCGAATTGAAAATACTACAACTCGATAAAAATGTAGGTACTTATTGTTTTGTAAAAGTATCATTAAAAATAATATTTAACCAGCCTTGTTTTCTTGCTTTCTTGGTTTGGTCGCGGAGGAACAAGCAGTAGATCAATTCTGCGTTTCAAAGCGATCCCTGTGATTTTAATGGATAAAAAATTTCGACTTTGACTTTATTAAATTCTGAATAAAGTGATAGAGTAGCTTAGTACTACGAGATAAGTTACCCTTCAAATCGAACATTACGTAACATAAAGATAAAACCTTCTTATGGTGGTATCAGCAGCGTAATAACAACTACACAATCGCAAAACGTTTGTTAAATCGATTACGTAGTTTAACATACCATCATCTATAGCAGCACCCCCCAGAGACGCGCGGCGAGAAAACTCATCTTAAACCCACCATAGAACCATCCTGATTTTTATTGATTTTAACCCAGAAGTTACAAAGTTAATATTTATAAAAATGTATAGAAACAGTTCATCTCTTGGGGAGCAAGAGCAACAATAGAGCAATAATAGAGCAACAATACGACAAAAAGAAACTAAAACTTATAAAATAAAAACTTATAAGTTTTTGTTATCTTTCTGCCGTTCCAAGGGTATTTCTTACAAGGGGGTATACTTTACATGACAATGTGTAAAAGTATTAAGAAAAGTTACCTTATTTCTAATGGCCCTCAGTAAATGCGCGACTCTGTCGCCTCTGTACGTCCGTCGCGTACGCAAATCGCCCGCGACTTTAGCGCACACGTGAGCGCGCCAGTCGCCTCTAATCACAGGTCGCGCGGCTTTCTCTAGCGGGTGTTCTTTGTCCGGTACTGCGCAGCTTTCCACATGGTCGCTTACGTCCTGTGGGAAGAATAGTTATAACCAAATCAATAAGACCTCGGTGGCGCAGTGGGCGAGTAGCCGGCTGTGATGCAGGAGAGCGGGTTCGATTACCACTGCGGAGATTTTTACCTGATTTGAGTGTGTTATTCACACAACACAGATAAAAGTGTGGGGAGAGGACTGTGTGACAATTAGGTGTTATTTATTTATTCTCAAAGCCATAAGATACTTTAGAATATCACTTGTTTGGAAATACAAATTAGAAAATAATTGATAAGACTTACCTGCAAAAAGTTGAGTATGGATTGCTTGCCCCAAAACATGGGGTACTTGAGCACGGTCTCACACGGCGGCCGCGCGTGGGGTCGCTCCGAAATCATGGCACGGATCAGGATCTTGGTGATCAGCACTTCGTCTTCTGGCAGCAATTTGCTGAAAAATATATTTTTTTTAGATGTGTTTTCACACAGCATCATTTAGCCCCAAAGTAAGCAGAGCTTGTGTTATGGGTACATGACATACATATATACATGACTGATATACTACTTAAAATATTTTTTTTTTAAATACATACATATTATACATAGAAAACACCCAGACACAAGACAAATATTTGCATATACAAACATTTGTCCCGCGGCGGGAATGGAACCCCAACCTTTTGCGTGTCAGGCGGGCCTTCGCCCAATGCGCCAAAGACTCTCAAAAAGGCGCATCTCTTTTGATTGTTCAAAATTTGAACAATTAAAAGTTACAATTTTTTTTGTCATTAGTATTTAATACTAATGACAAAAAAAAACATGCACACATATTCCCCATAAAGGATCTGAGATGCATAATATTTAGTATGCAGTTCTGTGAGGGTACCAGGTAGGTAGGTAGGTGGAAGTCCAAACATTACATTTGGCACATGTTTTTATTTACACACAAATTTTGTCTGTATTAGACAAAAAACTTAAACTTAGGACATGTTAAAGGCGAGCTTAACCCTAACAAGAGTTTTCTTCCAGCAAACCTTTAAGAATGGAGAAATCTGAACAAATAAATTCTATTAATAGTAGGTAGGTAAATTCTAATACTACTAATTCTAATACGCTCTCGTTTTGCATAATTGGCATTTCGTGTGTCAGGTCGCTCATTGGAACACTTACTGGTGGCACATAAATGCCTTCGAGTTTCGGTTCTATGGTATGCTGGTTGTCTCACGATGTTTTCGTTCACCGTTTTGAGCACGTATTAATGCGCGCATAGCGACATTGCACGTTGAAATAACACTGTTTCAGATGTTTGTAGCAAATAAACTTCGTAACAGCTGAACCAAGTTCAAATTTGTCACCTAAACAAATATATTTTCAACCGACTTAAAAAAGGAGGAGATCCTCAATTCGTCTGTTTTTTTTTTGCGTGTTACGCGATATTTTTGCCGATTGTGTTCCCATATAATTTTTATTTCACCCGAAGGGACTTTTTATAAACTTCTCGTTATTTAAAGCGGGTTTTTAAGTTTTCCGAAAAAAAAAATACTTTGATATAAAAATATCTATGTACAAGTTGGAATTTTTATCCGGTTGCCACACGGGCAGATACTAGTTTAGAATATCACAAACACTCACTCGAGTTGCTCCAAGTTATAATCTCCGGTCAGTATATTGGCCTGCCGTCTCAAAACGTCGCCGAATGGGTGCTGTCCTTTAGAAAGCACGTAGTAAAATACGCAGCCTAGCGAGAATATGTCCACTGATGTTGTCTGAAAACAGAACACGATCTTAGTAAAGTCTCTATTATATTACTAGGTATAGTAACTGTAACACTGTCCTTTCCTAAAACTAAACAAAGGATAGAGGCAGACAAATTTTAGCACGCTGCTAAAGTTAGCGAGTGATTATGAATAGGGGGGTAAGAGTTTATGTATGATTTATAATAATCGACGACCTCTGTGGCGCAATGGGCGAAAGCCCGCCTGAGACGCAGAAGTTAGCGGGATTCGATTCCCGCCACAGGATAAATGTTTTAAAGGGGTCGCGGGAAATGGAGAGTGAAGATTAGTATAGGAGTTTCGGTTTTTTTAGGAGGTAGGAACTTGGGAAAACTGGGTAGCTAATTATCATAAATAAATAACGAAGTGTTTCAGGGTTTTTAGATTTTCACATTTTAAGGGGGGGAAAATGGGGATTGTTAGTTTGTATAGGAGTCTCGGTTTTTTAAAGGTAGGGACTTGAAATTTTGAATTGTACCTACTCATCATAAATAAATAATGACAATTTGCCCGCGTTCTGCAAGTAAGCATTCCACGTGACAGGTTGCATCGCCGCTTATTGTAACACAAATTGTTGGCACATGCCTTCGAATTTTTGGTTCTAGGGCATGCCGGTTTCCTCACGATGTTTTCCTTCACCGTTTTGAGCACGTGTTAATGCGCACATACATTTTACGAGTGAAAAAATCCATTGGTGCACGACCGGGTTCGAACCCACCACTTCCGGATCC
Source organism: Perizoma affinitatum (assembly GCA_961405105.1). NCBI lineage: Eukaryota > Metazoa > Arthropoda > Insecta > Lepidoptera > Geometridae > Perizoma > Perizoma affinitatum. The sequence goes on from OY560199.1 coordinate 8,954,317, forward strand.
GAAATCGGGGTATCGCCCACTAGGCAAACACGGCTATTTCGAATAAATGCCTATATATCTATATACCTATAAAACGTACCGTCCTTTCTCCGTTGACCATCTCAGGCGCGATCCATCCGTCGGTGCCGGTGACGCCGGACCGCCGCGAGAAGCTGACGCGTCCTATATTCAGCTTCTTGGACAGACCGAAGTCTGATATCATGGCACGCACCTCGCCCGCGCCCGTCGGCATTGACAGTAGCACGTTGTGCGGTTTTATGTCGCGATGCACTGGAATACATGTTCAAACATAGGTAACGTAGGTGACATAGGTGACATAGGTAACATAGGTGACATAGGTGTAAATAACGGCATATTGACGACCTCGACGGCACGACGGCCGAAAAGTAGGCTGCGATGCAAGAGATGTAGGTTCGATTCCTGCAGCGGGACAAATATACTCGTGTTTATTTTGCATGTCTCGGTGTTGTGGTACCACGGAACTCCTAGTTCGTGATACCCAGCAAAATGAGGACCCTATTGTGGAGTCAGGATTATTTGTCTATTCGATGTTTATTTATTTATTTATATTTACGGAAACATAACTCACCAATATCCATAGAGTGTAGATGCGAAAGTCCCATAGTGGCCTGCCTTAACACTTCAACGGCGTCTATCTTGCATTGAAAGTCGAGTTTGTTCTCCACATAGTCTTGTAACGTCGCCGAGCACAGCTCTAAAGCGATATATCTGAAATCAACACAGTATTATCTTCTCACCACTGTGCGGAGCAGCATAATCTGTTTAGACCACGCGGCACAGATCACATCAATCAAATCAAAATATATTTATTCTGGTCAACAAATTACAAAAACTTGAAAGCACGTTAATATCCGCAGAAGTTTAAAAAAATGCGTCGCGAATATTAGCGGCCTCCTCCGAAAAGAACCAAACAAAAAATATTTTACCTACTAATAATTACGATCTACTCAAACACAAGAAAAAAAAACTATTAATAAAGGAAGGAAAGCAACAATATAAAGAGTGGAGTAAAATATGTGTGAGTGGAGTAAGATGGGACTAATCACCACAGAAAAAACTTAGCCATCTATAAAGTGACCATTATACTTCATTTTGCACTTGTCCTTTCTGTGCTTCGTTGTCAAATAAATCACTTTCAATTCTATAAATGTCAAATGCGGGTAGGCTACCTGAACTGCTTGTCTCGCTCCGTACAATAGTATCGCACAACGTGCGCGTGCGCATCGGATTCACGCAGCAGCGTCACCTCGCGGTCGGCGAACGTGAAACACTCGGGCAGTAGCCGCTTCACCGCTACGTCACGTTTATCAAATGAACCCCTGAAAATAATTGAAAAACAAAGTTAATAAATAATGCTGGACATTTTTCACACAGCATCATCTAGTCTCAAAGTAAGCAGAGCTGGTGTTATGGGAACCACATGACTGATATACTATACTTATATTTTTTTTGTAAATACTTACATACTATACATGAAAATAAAAACACCCAGTCAAACATTTGTCCTGCGGCGGGGATTGAACCCGCAACCTTCTGCGACTCAAGCGGACCTTCGCCCACTGCGCCACATGGGTCGTAATTTATTTCAACTTCTTTATGGCATCTTTGAACAGTTTCTTCTGATTATACAGCGTCGATAATAACCTATTAGATATTAAATAGTATTTATCGTCGGAATTTTACGAAACCCATTCTCACAAGAAGTAATAACTGTTGTGGCATCTTTGAACACATGGTTCCGTCAAGTTTTACAGTGTAGATAATAACCCAATAGATAAATACCTAATATGTATTCAGCGCCTGCATTTTACGGCTGTACAAATGTCATTTTTCAAGAAGTTCAGTATTTATTATGCATAATGTTATTATATGAATTGTTATATACCTATCTGTATTTTTAATTAAACTTTAACATTGCTATTTTTTATTCAAAGTCACATTTTTTCAATTAAAGTTTCAAATAGTTTGTACACTTTTTGGTGACGGCACTAATTGCTTAAGATACTTTCACGTGTTAATGCGCAAATAAACTTTTGTAAGTACTTTTATTATTTGTGTATATATATATTATTTTATTTTATTTATATTATTATACCCTTAGTATTTAAATATTAAAATCAATAATCTAGGTGTATTTAAACATTTGCATTAGTTAATTACTACATGTAATATTTTTGTTATAATCCTTTCTGAGCACTACCGACACATCTTTTTCCACAATACACAAAGGTTATCTGGAAGAGAATGCTTTTTAGCATAATATTTTTTGTGCAATAAAGATTTTTCTATCTATCTATACATTTTTCAATAACAAAAATATGACCGGGTTCAAACCCATGACGCTTAGATCGGAAGTCGGGGCACCGTCCACTAGGCCAACACAGCTCCACCGGCTCAAGATTATAAATTACTAGCTAATGCCCACGGCTTCGCCCGCGTACCCGAAAAAAAAGAAGCGGTTGTAAGAAACGCATACGCTCAACCGTTTTTTCGTCGACTTACGTTGCAAAATTGGTCTCCACGAAAAGCCATTTTATTTAACTGGGATAATATACCACCCTGAAAGTCCATTCCAAATATTGGTGAAATATTTTTTATATCACCAATATTTGGATAAGTAGTTCCGGAGTATACCTACTCCCTAGATATAAACTTTACATCATTATAGTTTAGGACAACTTACTTGTAAACGAATGTCCCTTCACACCCTTTCCCTAGCACTTGGTCCGTGAAGAAGCTAATCCTTCCAATCTTGACCTCTCCATTGCCCAAGTCCGTCAGCTGACCGGTGACTTCGCCGTGCGACGACGTCGTCGATACGTTGGACGTGCGGGACCCGCCTTGAGAAAGCTGCTGAAACTCGCGGGCCTGCAAGACAATAAACTGTTATACCTTACAGTGGCTGATTCCAATCTCAGAACGATAAATATTTCTACGTACAGGAGAACGCTCAAGACTGTAACCATGATGGAGATCCTCAGATCCATAGTCAGTACGCAGATTTGTGAGGCTACTAAGTAGAGGGTAGTCAGAGAAACATCCACAATATATTTGGTCCGCGTTTTTCATAGTTAGCATTCCACTTGACATGTTGCAAGTCTAGCGCCGCTTATTGGAACAGTAATCGATGCCAAGATTCGAAGGCATGTCCTTCGATTTTTTTATGAAATTTTGATTTTGAAGTAATGCACTTCGTTAGAAAACGTCTTAATTCCTACTGAAATAATGCATACAATCGTAAAATCTTATTCAGTGATGTGAAGTGAATTTGCACGGCTCACGTCGGGCCAGCAGAAATGATGGATTTTGATAGGATATTGACTAGACCCCCACAACTTCAACATTTTATAACAACACTAAGTTCTTCCTTAGGGCCACCATACCTCAACCTCGACAAGTCACTGGCATAGTATGACTTAAAAGAAAACTATTTCGATCTGAAGATTTAATTGACGAGAATTACAGAAAAAAACACACGTATATAAAATATAGCTTTATATAGTATAATTACATTAATATTGTTGTTGACGTAAGTACATTTAAGCGGACTTTGACAACTACTTGACAACCATTTCCCTTTGAGTGTCCGTTTGACCGGGCCCTTAGTGTTTTAAGGGAGCAATTTAAATCTTTTTAATTAGTTACTAGCTACTGCCCACAGCTTCGCCCGCGTGGTAGTAGGATAAAATATAGCGTTTGTAAGAAACGCATTCGCTCAACAGTTATTTCGTCGACTTACGTTACAAAATTGGTTTCCACGAAAAGCCCTTTAAGGGGATATAATAAATATGTATATATATGTCCACCATGAAAGTCCAATCTAAATATTGGTGAAATATTTTTTGAAATCGGATCATCAGTTTCGGAGATTACCCTCTACTTACAACCTTTACCTCTTTGTAATATTGGTATATGCTGAGAGTCGGCCTTGCGAAACAATGTTGGAGAAAAAAACACAATTCCATAGTAATGTTATGTTCATCTCGAAAATGTGAGGAATGCAAACAATCGAGGGAAATGGCTTTTTACCAACAAGACGACTTCATACCAAACAAACAATAAATACATTGCCCTAGAAACCGAAGCCGACTGAAAATAAACTATACCTCTTGTTTGTAAGGCCGATTATCCATTGTTTGGATGTGATCAAGATATAAATTCATGGGAAATCGCATGCAAATTACTTATTTACTCAGCAGGCCAATCACGTGTGCAAACCGCATGCCACATGCCATAACGAATGTGATGTAATTTCTAGGAGTTTAAAGATTTCGCTTAGTTCGTGGTAACATTGGAAATTTTTCGGTCACCATAGGTCCTCCTATTTTACTTACATCAGTGTTCGTCATGTTCTTGAGTTTTGAGTGGTATATTTTACGTTTTAGTTTTTTTTTAAATAATAATAATAATAAATAAAAATAATGGTTATTTTATATTTCATGTTTATTCTCCACACTTTCAGTGTGGCAATAACACCTACATTATTTTAAATAGTTCTATCCATCCTAAGGTGGTCTGGAAGAAATCGGTCGCTTTCAGCTATAAGACCGCCCATTGTATATTTATTTTGATCTTTGTTATTTTATTATGTTTCTGTGTTTTGTACTGTAAATGGTGTTATGCACAATAAATAGTTTATCTATCTACCGATCTCCCAGGATCTCAGACAAAAAACACACTTTCTGTTGGCGTTAACGCCTGCGTAAAGATTGAATTGAATGGAAATGACATTAGCCTTTGAGATGCCACGTGATTGCTGCCAACTTTTGCGTTAGCGTTAAATTAAAACAGCGTGAGATATTTGTCTAGACACCCAGATCGAAAAGATCTTCTTGAACGATAATTCAAGAACTCAATGTTCCAAAGAGGCTTAAATAAATAAATAATGCTGGACATTTTTCACACAGCATCATTTAGCCCCAAACTAAGCAGAGCTTGTATTATGGGAACTACATGACTGATATACTGCTTATAGCCTTTTTTTGTAAATACATACATATTATACATAGATAATATCAAGCTTATATTACCAAGAGTTCCACTTACCTGGTATCTCAAATACCAAAACATGCTGATCACCAAACCGACCAGAATTATCAGCGCAACTTTCAAAACTTGATTCTCCTGCTGATGGAACCAAGCGTACGCATTTTTATACCACAAATCCGGCCTTATACTGAGCCCTTCGAACAACTCCTCTGTCTGCACGGAAACAGAGATAGAATTCAACTTCAGATTGGTCTCATTCTCAACGTCGTTCTCCGTTACAGTATGAACTTGTCCATTAATGAGTTTAATGTTGCTATGCGATTCTCTATTTGAGTTGGTGCTAGGCAGTTTTGGCATCCAAGTCGTGGTTAGTTCCGGTACTTTATAATGTCCTAGCAACAGATAAGGCGCGGATACGTGTATGTTCAAGTCATTTAACTTGTAGTGGACATTCTTGAAGGGCTCATATTTGTTTTCCGAGGCGATAGTTTCAACGGGTCCTTCAAGCAGTAACGGCTGTGTATGGCCAGTCGATATGGTTATTGTGTTTTTATCGACGAGAGACGATAGTGCATACAGGCCGTGGTTATGCTCGCCTACGTATAATGTTGGGCTGAAAATTTAAATTATGAATGAAATAAGAATTAACAAATCAGAAAACTGGTACTTTAGTTTACAAAACAAAACATATCTACACATTCAAAACCGACCTCGGTGGCGCGATTCCCGCTGCGGGACGAATGCATATCCTGCAGATATATGATCCGGGTCTGGGTGAGGTAGCACGGTACTCATAGTTCCTGATACCCACGACACAGGGAATCCTATTGTTGAGTCAGGACTTTGTATGTGTATGTTAGCTGTTTATTTTATTTGTATTCCCCATGATGGGCATTCTCAGATTCATACTCAGTACCTAAATCTTTGAGGATACCAACTAGGGTTAGTCAGGGGCACGTCCATACTTTGTATTTGGCGCATACCCGCTTTTTTTCAAGTAGTCCGCATTCCACGTGACAGGTTGCAAGCCTATCGCCGCTAAGGTTTTTGATCCCAAATATTATCAACTTTAGCGGGAATCGAACCTACGACCTCCCTAGATGCGGAGTCGGTCACACTCCACGGGGCCGGTATACTTGAAAGACGAAATTCTCCAAATGTATCAGTTTGAATTTATTTGGGATATTATAAACCTTAATACTTTCCCAAATGTGTTAGTAATTAAAAAAATTGTTATACGGAGTTTTCAAGGTTTCTGTTTGTCTATTGTCTTTATATACACTACTGATACAACACGAATGTAATTATGATGTAGATTTTAAATCAATATCATGTTCTATTGTTTCAAAAGGAAAGCGACAAATGACCCATAAATTACCTATGTTGATAAGACAGTTGTAAAATGATGAGGCCTTGTTTTTCTTTGAAATAATTTCAAAACTCCCGACAGTTTTTCGCAGAGAAACGAGACGTCATCCGGATACGTTTTGTAATTGGAACCCAGTGTTGGTAACAAGCCTGCATAACAACAATTACTATCTCTTTCAGTGTTAATAAATACACACCCAACAGACTAAAACTGGTGCTGACCCCACACAAAGATCCCATGGGTATCTCCTGATACCAGTGGTAATAGTACTATGAGTACCATTGTACCACAACACACAGACCCGGATCAATGTTCTGCATCTGCTTATACCTATTATTTGCAGATGCTTTTGTCCCGCCGCGGGAATCGCACAGGTACTTCTTGCGTCTCAGGCGACTCAGCAACCGAGCCACCGAGGTCATCCATGAACTATCTCTTACGACAAACGCATATACGCTCCCGCCGTCGCTGGTATAAAATGAATACTTACTACAACTCAATATTAGAATTCTTGATTCCCTGTCCGTTGCTGAGGGTGGTGGCATCCTCCATGATATGATCGAGCGTGTCATCCCCGATGGAGTTGAAAGGGACGGAAATCAGGCCCTCTCTGTCTAGCAAGTAGGCGGCCACCACTGGGGTTTCGAAATTGTGCGACCAGACCAGGTCGCCGGTTTTACGGTCAAAGGACATCACGCGACCGTTCGATGTTGAAGTAAAATGTATTATACCTGCCGACAACATTTTTATAAGTTTTATACGGGTCTTTATCGCTTTTATCACTTTTTACACACACACACACACACACCCACACACATTATAACAGTCGAGACAGGGAAATATTGTTAAAAAGGTAAACATGATAAAACTTATAATCATGTTTACTGATCGCGAAAGTTTGAAGAATACAACATTTTGGTTTCAATTCATTTTAGAATCATCTCCTGTCTAAACATTTCTTGGTCCACTGCTCGCAATAATGTTTATCACATCACCATCATCCCCAAATGCATCATCAACAGCCGCAAGAAGTCCACAGCTGGACATATTCCCAAAATAATTAATTAAAAGAATGAACACTTTATTGAATGATAATTTCACACGAAAATTCCACCATGCTTTGGTTCACCATCGCATCCACCGACTTCTCGCAACGTCTAGGACGTCATCGGCCTTCCTACTGCGTCGTCGACCGGTTCATTCAATTGTATCTTCTATTCAAACCATTCCTATCCCTTTTTAGAATATAATTACGACTATACCACGTACTTTACTATTCTCCTGCTGACGTTTCGTTGACCGTTTAGAGTAAAGTACGTGGTAAAGTTGTAATTATATTCTAAAATGATACCAAACCACGATAATTTTAATTCCATCATTCCTATCCCATTGCTGAAATAAAGACCTTCTATCATAATTATCAGCATAGAGTCAAGTTATCTTAAGTTAAGAGTCGTGACGATTAGTCTTGAGTCTCTATCCAAAGACTTCAAGCAAACTTTAAGATGCCCACATCACTCTGCCTCCGGCTTTGCTCGTGTTGTAACTAGATACTTAGTAAGTAAATTTCATAGAAATCAATTTAGCCGATCATATTTAGGATATCGTCGGCTAACGAACAACACCACGTAAATAGCATTTCGCAACTTTTCAGGAGAACCAAATAAAACACCGCGCAAGTTCACATAATTCAAATCGCTATCAATTTTGGTGAGAGTTAGAGACTTATACGATGTTCGAAGATATTAAAAACTCATGCGGTGATGCTTGTATTTAAATAACGGCCTGTGATTTAATAAAATTGATCACAGTGAAAGATCTATCCAACGGCATTCAAATATCAAAACGACAAATTTTCTACTTGAGCACATTGTTAGCTTCTCGACGACATGAACCATAGTAAAAGTGACCAACGTGTGTAATAAAGCAGCTAACTTCATTCAACTAGAATCAAATCGATACAAAACCAGTTAGCGATTCACATCGACGGTCTGTTATTACGAGAATTATTAATTGCCGGAACACGCTCGCTGATAAGTAAAATAGCTGAAGGGAATGTATTTAACGCTGTTACTTCATTACCATTACGTATTTATAAACGATGTATATTATAGGCACTGACCACAACAAGCTATACAAGGTTTGTCATGGTCATGGTACTCTCCAGGAAAGTTTTCTACTTCCTCGGTGAAGGCAAAGATTGAGCAATTTGCCTTTTGTACCTTTAATATTTGAGTAATTTATGTGTGTATGTATTGCGTATATACATACACACATAAATTACTAAATATAAATTATTTTATTTTAATTATGTAATCATCTAGGTGTTTTTAAACATTTGCGTTATATAATCACTACATATTATTAGTTTTGTTTTAACCATTCTGTGCACAAACAACACATCTTTTTCCACAATACAAGTTATCTGGAAGAGAATGCTTTTTAGCATTAAGTTCGCCTATGTACTACCATTTTGTGCAGTAAAGTATTTTCTATCTAGCTATAGATGAAAATAAGAATGGATTTTTTGTTTCTTAAAAAAACAATCAATCTGTGCGGTATCATTCGTTAGCTTACACATAATTATATTTTGTGTACCTACATAAAATTTGAGTATAACCATGTTTATTCTCAAAAAAAATATGAGGGCCTCAATCGACTCTATTTCTTTTCTGGAATGTGTTCTTCAAAATAAATCATTTAAAATTTACATTCTCACGACTCAATTCCCCATGACGGAAATCCTCAGACACATACTCAGTGCGTAGATCTTTGAGGATACCAAATAGGGGATAACATTATATTTGGCACAAACCCGCGTTTTGCAAGTAGTTGGCATTTCATGTTAAAGGTTGGAAGCCCATTTAATAAAATTATTGGATTTAGAGCAAATTTACTAAAACTGATTCGGAGAAAAAAACGACATTAATTGTTGCTGTTTTGACCTTGTTAACGCGAATCATTTAAGATTGGGCCTCTAAGCTTAAGGTTGCCTGGAAGAAATAGCTTCAAGTGACTAAGCCAATCATTTTACAATTTGATTTATGTCCTACGTTCTAAGATTTTCCAAAAAAAGCTTTAACCCCGGCGAAACGGCAGCCGGTCTATTCAGTTTAATTAGTTACATGTCTAAACACTCACCATAATCATTCAACAACTCCTTCTTCATAGCGTGCGAAGTGTAACCAAAGGTCACTAACTCACCATAATCATTCAACAACTCCTTCCCCATAACATGCAAAGTGTAATCAAAGGTCACTAACTCACCATAATCATTCAACAACTCCTTCCCCATAACATGCAAAGTGTAATCAAAGGTCACTAACTCACCATAATCATTCAACAACTCCTTCTTCATAGCGTGCGAAGTGTAACCAAAGGTCACTAACTCACCATAATAATTCAACAACTCCTTCCCCATAACATGCAAAGTGTAATCAAAGGTCACTAACTCACCATAATCATTCAACAACTCCTTCTTCATAGCGTGCGAAGTGTAACCAAAGGTCACTAACTCACCATAATAATTCAACAACTCCTTCCCCATAACATGCAAAGTGTAATCAAAGGTCACTAACTCACCATAATCATTCAACAACTCCTTCTTCATAACATGCAAAGTGTAATCAAAGGTCACTAACTCACCATAATCATTCAACAACTCCTTCCCCATAACATGCAAAGTGTAATCAAAGGTCACTAACTCACCATAATCATTCAACAACTCCTTCCCCATAACATGCAAAGTGTAATCAAAGGTCACTAACTCACCATAATCATTCAACAACTCCTTCTTCATAGCGTGCGAAGTGTAACCAAAGGTCACTAACTCACCATAATAATTCAACAACTCCTTCCCCATAACATGCAAAGTGTAATCAAAGGTCACTAACTCACCATAATCATTCAACAACTCCTTCTTCATAGCGTGCGAAGTGTAACCAAAGGTCACTAACTCACCATAATAATTCAACAACTCCTTCCCCATAACATGCAAAGTGTAATCAAAGGTCACTAACTCACCATAATCATTCAACAACTCCTTCTTCATAGCGTGCGAAGTGTAACCAAAGGTCACTAACTCACCATAATAATTCAACAACTCCTTCCCCATAACATGCAAAGTGTAATCAAAGGTCACTAACTCACCATAATCATTCAACAACTCCTTCTTCATAGCGTGCGAAGTGTAACCAAAGGTCACTAACTCACCATAATAATTCAACAACTCCTTCCCCATAACATGCAAAGTGTAATCAAAGGTCACTAACTCACCATAATCATTCAACAACTCCTTCCCCATAGCATGTGAAGTGTAATCAAAGAAGGTCACATTCCATTTATGGTTGTAGTTCTTCGAATCGTGCATCAGTATGTTGTACTCGGTGCGGGCGATGTAGATACCTCGCTTCTTGTCCGGCTCGCATGTATTATCGTCGCTTTGGAATATCTTCGACTTATCGAAACCTAAAAGACATACAGGTCAGATATAAATGGGTAAAATATTTGTAAATAACGTGTTTTCTGGTTGTCATTGGGAGATACTGATGCATCACTATTGTAATAAACAGATATATATTTACTGTAATAGAGTTGTAATGGGCCTGATACGAATCTGAGTTAAAATACGTTAAATCGAATATAGTTACTATTTATATCGAAATTTATATAATCTATAGTGTTAGTATCAAAGGTAACTCGATCATGATACCCAGCAGCAAATCAAGTTAATGATACTGAATCTTCAAATCTAGTTTCGCGACTCCTGTGTCTCGCCGCTACTCTGTAAATTGCTCTTTAAGATTACGATATTGGATAATAAACCGATAGACCAGCCTTACCTGACACATGTTCCCTTGAGCCAGTCAGAGGGTCGAGCATAAACCACGTGTCACTCTTCTTTCCCGTATAGAGAATTCCATCCGTAGACCGGCAAGGAGCGTTGGCCACCAGCTCTGGGATGGTGAAAGGCAGTTTTTTCAGCATCTGCTGGTCGCCTCTTGGGCCGTACATGTAGAGGAAACCGTGGCGCGGGTCCGGTAGGAACTGCGGCATCCGGTTCTCATGCTGATTTGGAACTTTGACTGCTGGTTCTGGAAAAACGTAGATTTTTACAAACTATGGAAACCCCCGAAGTGTTTTTTTCCATTATCGAAGAACAATCCTTGAAGACGTACAAATCAATTGCAAAAAACCCGCATTACAATCCGATTCGGAAAAATAATATTACAAACAAACCTCTTATGGCAAACGCATATTAGGGCTCCAATAGAAATGCAGTTTTTTGTAATCGATTTGTATGACTTCAAGGACAGCTCTTAGATAGGATATATCGTCTCTAGGTGGCGCTGCAATCGATACAGGTAGGGGATTTTAAATTTTGTAAAAATTTGCATGTTTCATTAGATATATTATGTAGATTAGATTTGCCATTTTATATGTTTCTTTAGCAGGGCCGAACATGCACGTTCTAGATTCGGAAGTCCGACCCGGAACGGCCGCAGATTCACGACAGTTCCCGATTGTAGTGTTCGTACACTGCAATCGAGAACTGAACAAAACTTCCATCATACATTGTTACAACACCAGATAAAGATAAGCAAGAATAGCCAGGAATTTACTGAAACTGTTTCCATTTTAAAATAATTACCCATATCACTATGTCGATACACACAATGTTTTCAAAGGTAGATAAACATCACATAGGTCAAATCTGATAAACATCAATGTTGTTGGGTTTAAAAACAAGCACCTATTGGTGTTCGCACTCTTGATTATTCCAATACTAGCTTCTGTTCCGGTTTTGCTCACATAATTATACCCAGCAAAAGTGGCATTGGTCTACAATCCCAACTAATACAATGAATACGAAAGTAAAGATATTTATTGCTAAAAATTCTGATGACTTTCGTAACAACAGAACCAATTTGGATGAAATTTGGAAAGGAAGGTAAAACGGGCGAAGCCGTGGTCAGTACCTAGCAAGTTCATTATAAATTTAATCCAAATCATTTTATCAAATACTGAGATTACGTAAAAAACTACCAAACAATTTTAAACTTTTTTAAATATGTTTGGTTTTTCGGATAAATTGATAGCTGATAGCAGTGCAGCCAAATACATTCTTGATAAAAAAGGAAAGCCATGTGTTGAACACATGGCCACATTTTTATGTGGCAATATTCTATGAGTGACTCAGTTTTACGAATAGTAAGTTTATCAATGGGTGCTGGAACTCTCTGATTACGAGTCACTGAGCATGGTGTATGGCCTATGTCCATTATTGAACTAATTTGGGCCAGTGATGCCTTTTACACTGTAGGTCAGTCATTTTTACCCTTACTACTAACAAAACAGTGTTCATTAATGAATGTTTTGGCATGCCTCTTATCCACCCCTACTTGATCTATGTACCGAGTATTTTCACTTTCTGGCTACTTTCAATAAACATATGAACCAATAGCTTCTTTTGTAGGTCTTATAATACAATTCTGACATTATGTCCCTCTGCTTAGAACATATGAAATGTATATAGAAAACCAGGTAGATGAGTTAATTTGGATCTGCGGAAGGAAGTGATTGGCCATTCTGTATGTAGTATTAGTACTTTTGGACCCATTGATTGATACAGAAACCAAATAATGATAACATTAAATTTATATCAACAAATCCTTTTATCAGATATAATTATAGCACAGATATTATAATAGTAACCAATTACCTACCTACCTATGTTATCTCTAAAATTTCTAATTACTATAAAAGATTAATTGCTACTAGTCTGTCTCACAATACTGATAACTGAAACATTGATAAATACCTGTAAATGAAATTAATTTAGTTTAGTATAAATATATTACAACTATACCATATTATGTACTTGACTTTCCTTCTGACATTTCATTGACCTGATTAAAAGAATTGAGTTCTGATATAATGATATCACTAAGAAAAAAACACAAACAAATTGAGAACATCTTCCTTTTTTTGAAGTTGGTTAAATTTATCACAGAAAGTAGCGCATGATATTAACAAAATAATGATAATCATATAAATTAAACTCAATATGTCCAACTCAACTTCACAGATAATGGATAAACTTTATAGTAACTCAATAATTACTATCTGGCTGAGGCAGAAGAAGTGCCAGTTCAATTACCACTGGCTGCAAATATTTGAATGGACAAAATATATTAACAATGTTTTTAAATGTTTGTACGGACTGCAAATATTTGTTCTTGGTCTGAGTGTTGTTAAACCTTGGTACTCAATTCCTGATAATCAATCATAATAAAAAACATATGGGTATCTACAACAAGGTTTCTAAATTGACCTGTATTGGATTTTTAAAATACACTTTGCAGATGATGATTCATATCATAATAAATAAAACTGATGAAATCAGGTGACACCGTTTCAAACAATAAACAGACTGCATCAAAATCTTTTCAGTCAATGTAGGAACTATGTCTTTCTCTCTATATTTTTTACTTTGTATCTGTAGGTAGGTATACCCATTATATATTTGAAACAGACAAACTGTACACCATCTTTTGTGCAACAGATCAATTTTGTGATTGATTCTGACTTATAATTTAGATGAATGCAAAATAATAACTTACCATCTTTCAGTTTCCAAATAATATTTCCCGCTAGAGGCTCTACGGCCACCATGCCGCCGCCGAGCGTGGCAAAGAGCAAGGGCCGATCATCCAAAGTGCGTACTAATCCCGTATTTTTCTACAACAAATTTATAACCCTTAGCTTTGAAACATTTACACTGCTTTTCCATTATTCTTTATGCATGTAACAATTAATTCGCCGCAATCGATGCGGTTTCACAGCACTCACGTCTTACCTTTTCATCTTTGTCAACAACAGAACCGAGGCCACACGCACAAAATAATATTAATGCTGATAGTTTGAATACCATGTTCACCGTGTACTTCATTTATTCCCAAGAGTATACGGGTTTCAATCCCATATTTAGGAAAACAATACAGAATGACATCGATTTTGTGCAGTAAAACACAAGCAAAACAAAACAACGAAAGATTTCAGCACGAGTAGAGTAGCGATGTGTCTTCCTGTCTGTTCATACATAGAAATAGTAGGCTCAGGCTCACTCAGTATTGCCAACTGAAAGAGGTCGTTTTGTTTGTGGGTTGCATTAAATATTTTAATTATCAGTTAATTTAACGGTATAAGAAAAATATCAACTTATCTCCTGCTTCTAAGCGATAAGACAGCCTTTAGATCTTTGTACTTAAGTTAAGTTTTGTTAAGTTGTATTTATTTTTCTTATGATGTATAATAAAGCATTTTCTATTTTCATTCATTATTCCTGTCAGAATTCCAAATTAAATTTTACTGACTCTCAAACTCAATAAATGTCGTGACATAATGACTCCGCCCCACCATGCAGTCATAATGAGATTGAGCCAATCGCACCTGCGCACTGCTGGGTTATATCCTTACATGGGTATTTTTATTCTTATCATAATTTATCATTCCTCATTATATAGTCCTCTTCATGCAAGCGTATTAAAATTACTTTCATAAGAATTGTTCAATCAATTTTGTTTATTCTGATAATTGTTAATGGTGTAAAATAAAGTATTTTCATTCATTAATTTATCATTGAACGTTAGTCAGCGAGGAGAACCCATCCCAAAACTTGTACCAAACCTTAGTTTACAAAAACTTTAACTTAAAATACATGAACAGTTTTTTTTATGTGTTCCCTAAATATCATTTCGATCTGGCAGAATGATCTGAAGCGATCTGACTTCCTGGTCTAAAATGTTTTCCAATCACACCAAAATTTTGAAGGAATGAGCATAATACACAGGCTGGAATTCTAATTCTGTATAACTTATTTTGTGCTAGGAGCTAGGGGATGGCAAATTCCGTGTCGTGACGACACTATTTGTTTGTATGTTTGTTGTAGTTGAGGATAGTCTAATTATGCTATTTCTAGTCATACGCTGGTTGAGTTGGTAGCACTGCTAGAGTGGCAACTTGTTATCACTTTATGTCAAACTGACATAATGTATTATGACAGCACTTCTGAAATACAGGTCGTGCGGTGCGGATGTACCTACGCGATGGTGTATGTTTCATAAATATATTACAAAGATTTGATGATTACAGCGCATGTGGCTCCTGTGGCGTAAATATGTGCGTCTTTGATGTAGTTCGTATTAATATCTCTATGGATCAAGGTACGTTGAACTCTGCCAATGTCATTTAGTTACAAATGTCAGTGACATTTTATAGCACAAACAAAAGTCAATTCCAAAACTCACGTCATTTTATTTTCAATTGTGTTCGCGAAAGTATGTGAAAGAAGAAAATATTCGAGCAAATAATTTTAATGCTGGGAACGAATTCAAACGCCTGAAAATAAACCACTGAGCAAAAACAATATTTCAGTTCATTAGCAATGAGTTGCAAATAATTTATTTGTTGCAATGGAGGTCTCCGGCTCTGGTATGTACCTACCTATTAATATATTTCACAATATTTTGAACAATAAATTATTTTTGTGACCATACCTAAATGTTGGTTTATACACCTAATTAGTCACCATTTCACAACTGCGCCTTTTCTTTTCAGTGACAAATTCGCCATAGGTTTTAAATTATTGCTAACAACAAAGGTATCTTGGTACCTATAGTAGTCGCAAGCAATTTATTTCTCTCAGCATGGAATTGGTATTAACTTATTTTGAATGGACGCCCAATACAATCCACTTCAACGTTTCTTAAAACCTTACAGGATAGAAATTGATCAGTGTTCTTGCTTGTTATTGCCCTTCCTTTTCTTACCATATAATTTTACTAACTTACTAATATTTCAGGGAAATCTCCGAATGCGTCGTTAACATTCAGGTATAATGCTAATAATGAGGAATTAGAGGAACTATTTAATGCTTGTGAAGATGACCCTCCCACACCTCAATGTGACCCTCCTTTCACTGCACCAAGTGAGAATGCAAGTCCCAAGAGAGGGGACAGGACACCCTCAATCATAGACAAGTATTTCAAGTCCATGCGTTCTGAGAAACCTGCAGAAAAAGAAAAAACTGAAGATGCTAAATCAGAGGCTAAGGAAAAAGACGATAGTCGGTGTAGCACCCCTAAAGAGATATCATCATCTCCCATGAAGGAGTATTTGAACCGACTTGGCAAAAGAAGTACACCTGATGTTAACTCTGAAGCTAAGGAAGGCAGCAGTGAGACTTGGAAGATATTCCATGACTTCAAGTTCAAAATAGCCCAGGCAGTTGAGGACATGAAAACAAGGTCCCTTGAAGGTAATTCTATTATAAAAGTTTTTTTTCTCTGCTGTTGATCTGAAATGTTGTTTACACCTGCCATGAATTGATTATTCTTGTCACAGAAACAAAGGATGAAAAGAAGTCAATACTACGAGAAAATTCCATGTCAGACTCCGAAGAGAATTCGGCTGTTAAAGACATTGATCAGCAAAGTGTTGGAGATACAGACAATCAGGTATTTTTATTAGTTTTACTATAAGAAACAAGTTAGATCAGAAGATAGATCTTATATTTAAAAATCGGAGATTATCCTTTTAAAAAATTAACCTTTTTTATATTAGAGATATTCAATCTTAGATTTTTATCTTAATTTTAACTAATGTCCATATCATAAACACATCACAGTTATACATAAAACCACAACCTAGTTTTAATATTAACACTTTGTAAAGTGTTTTTTTAATCCTGGTGTTTGCAGTAAAGAGACTATCTATAATACCGGTTCAGGCTGTATGGTTTACATACAAGGCCAAGCACATTCCGCTGGTAAAAAATTACAACCACATTCTTTGTTTAGGTATCCTCACTAGACAGCAGTATACAGAATCTCTCAGAACTAACACAGCCAATCACAGCTAAAGCTATGGAGCATGATTTGAGCCTTCCAGTTGAGAAAAATCATTCAGATTCCAGTGATGATACTCATAAAAATTTGGGTAAGTGACATTGTCTTTTCAAGCATTGCTGTAGTATTAAAATTCAAAACAAAACATATACACATAACTGTAATCCTCAGACCCATACTCAGTAGTATGTAGATATACTTGAAGAGACTAAGTAGGGGGGGGGGGGGATGTCAAAAGGCATGTTAAATTTTGTACAATAACAGGTTGCAAATCCATCACCGCTGTATTGGAACACAAACCTATGGCACATGTGTTGGAACTTTTGGTTAAAAGGCATACTTGTTTCCTCACAACACCATATTGAGCATGATATCTATTTATACTTTCGCACAAAAAATGTAGTGCTAGGAGGACTTAATGCCCACACAATTTTTGGAACAGATAAATCAATTGGTGGACAAATCCACAGTTCCGAATCCAGGTTTGAGCCCAGGAGCTTCAGATCGGAAGCCACTCACTAAGCCAACATGGCTCATTGTTGTCTTAGGTGAGATTCATTCAGAATCTTTTGTTTTATGTGATCTGTTTTGTCCAGTTTACAGTGAAATGGCAGATGTGAGGGACTACCTTACTGACAGTTTGCTTGATGTTGAGTCTGGCATAGAAGCATTAGAAGACACGATGGATGGCTTTGGTGATGTTACCAATCTACCTCCCTGTGAGAACAGAAAGCCTTCAGAAAGCACTCCAAACCACCCACCTACCACACCTACAAACTTTGGCCTACCTCCAAGCAAATCAAACTTACAAAAGACCAAATTCACATCCCAAACTAAAACATATTTCCTAAACTTTACCATGTATTTTCTAACAGTTTTCCTTATAATCAATTACTTCCTGTTTCCTAAATCCAATGTTTGGAATGGATTCTTATTAGGCATATGGGCGTTCTGTTTAGCGAGTAATGTAAAGCATTGGTTGTTGGATAACTACTTTAGTCATTGGGAGCCTCAGACAGGTAGCTTCTTCCAGTTAAAACGGAGTAGTGCCATGCCAACTACTTATACAATACCATCTGTGAAAGAGCATCGACCTATGAAGAAATATGAGGTGAGTGTGATTTTCTTTAGCCATTTGCAGTGCCCTAAGGCCACATATAAGAATACAGTGAAAACTAGCCTGTCGTGTCATAGTCGTGTACATACGTCGTGTGACAATTCAATAGGCGACATTCGCCTCGTACAAGCTTCGCTTAATCCCGATTTTACTGGGGAAAATACGGGATAAAATAATTAAGTCCAATTGTACGAAATTACCAAGTAATTAGTTAGCCGCGCACGTCACAATACATTTTAAGCGTTTATAGACGACACAAGATGAAATCCCATTTTGCTTCATATGCGTTATAGTATCTCGTAGATCTCGTCCATATAGGACGCGAGTTAAGTCGCGGGACTTTGCCCTGCGACCGTAGCGTCGTCCTGAGATAAAGAGAGAATAAGATAAAGTTTATTATGCCCGCTTAATATTGGAAACAATCTGTAATAATTATTCATTTTGTTCTATTTTAGGGATGGATTAATCACTACAGATTTCCCGATTACGATCCGTACATTTATCACATAAATAAAACAACAACAGCATTTATGAAATTGGAAGGTAATATTTTGTTTATCTCGTGTATAATATTGATAAGAATTGTTCTATAACTCTGAAAGTTTCTATAACTTTCGTCGGTCCAGTGTTTTAATCCAGTAACGGGGATACAGCGCTGGACTAGTTTGCTGGGTTCAAAACACTGTATTCGTTAAAGGAAACCTAGTCACTTGTTCTTGCATACTGACGTTAATTAACTTGCTTGGTGAGTGGCGCAAGGGGCCTTGGGCCTTTTTAAATGAGGCATACTTCTTATTCTGGAATATTTAAATTTCAGGGTGTAATCTAAGGATTTCATACACGAGAGCGAAAGTTGCGAAGAGAGCGCTATGGGATGAGAAGATCGATAAAGTTATATTTTACCAACATAGACTGTACAATTTGGCTGGAGCTAGGGTTATATTACTGCCAAAGGGACTTGTTAAGAGAAGGTAAGTGCTAGAAGTTATCCTTTTATCACTTTATTTAAGCCTCTTTACATTATGCAATTTACAGCACGAAGAGACTGAATTCTCACCAAACCTTTTTTTAGAAATGTATTTTCTTTTTTTTGCGATAAATTGTGTGATTACATAGTAATTTAAATAATTGTTGACTCCTCCGTCTTATCAATTACATGCTCAGCAAAGTCAGTCCCCATACTTATTACTAAACATTAAAAATATTCAATTGTTCATCTGGATCGATTGACCTGTATATAGGATACCTAGATAGTTTGCATCGGTGTTTCATCTTTATTTTTGTATATATCAACTTGTACATTGTTGTGTGTATAAATGTATTTTTCCTCCAACTATAACTGCCAACTATATCGCCGATGCATATTTTTAGCATTTAAATCAAACTAGTTTAGAGCCACTGGAACTAGATTCTGAGATCATTATTTATACTGATAAATAACTACTTGTTTAGATTCACATCATACTTATATCACGCTATTTTCCAAGCTAATAAACATAGGTACTATTATAACAGTTTAGCCAATAGGCACGTACCTAATTTATTGCAGATAATTTTAAAGCTTTAATACAAATTCTTTGGTATTATTATTTCCGCATCTCAAAGTAAACGTAAATAAGCTAAGGTCACTATTAGACAAAGAAGCATAAATAATAGACTTCGCCCTGCTTCGTCGAAATAAAAACCTTCGTCTTGAACGAATGCCGTGTAGAAATGTGGGTCAATGACCGCTTATAATAGTTGTTTCATGTTTATGCAGTTTAAAGAACACCATGTCCTTTATATTGAAAGGGATTTTTCACGCACCATACTAACGTGTAATATGTTGGCATGTCATGGTGGTACCCCGACTCCCGATCCGGAGGTCGTGGGTTCGAACCCGGTCGAGCAACAATAGATTTTTAAATTCGAAAAATGTATGTGCGCAAAGAAAACATCGTGAATGCTATCAAATGCCTAGAACCTAAAATTTAAGAACATAGGTACAGTTTTGTTTAAATAAGCGGCGATGGGCTTGCAACCTGTCACTTGGAATGCTAACTACTTGCAAAAGGCGGGCACGTGCCAAATGCATTGTTTTGGTGTCTGACGACCTCCTGCTTGGTATCATCAAAGAGTATGAATCTGAAAATGTCCTTCCTCAGATTCATACTGTATAGTAGTAAGCGTGTTTGTTTTGTTTTTTCCGTAACCGTATCGAACATATCTGGTGCGTTTACTGATTGTACGGTACGTGGAAGTTCCCGATTTACAATATGATTGTTCTAACTGAAGATAGGTTTTGGAATTAAGCACATAATGTATCATTAAAATAAACTAACTAATACTTTACTAATGAGTTATGACTAAATAAAATGTTATTTAGTCATAAACTCGTTAGTAAAGTTAAAAACAGATAAAATGTTCGATAAGGTATGTTCTTATTAGTATCTCAATATTATATTTCTTAATAATAATACAACCCGGGTGTCTAGACAAATACCTTACGCTTAGTTTTCCTTTCACACTTACGTAAATTTGTCAAGGAAAAACTTACGAGCAGTCACGTGATATTTCAAAAGCTAATGTCATAACATACCGATTTACGTTCACTTATTGTAAATTAATTTTTGTTCTCTTATTTTGTAATCTTATACAAACGCCACCCTACTCTTCATTACACAAAGGATAGCTGGAAGAAAATGTTAATAAGCATTTGGTTCGCCTATATAACCTGTTTTATCTTGTGCAATCAAGCGTTTTTTCTATCTTTCTACGTTCTAGGCAATGGAGCAAAAAATATCCAATCTGCGTTATCCTGAACGAAAAGGAGAAAATTCAAGTGTTAGAGAAGGAGAGTGCAGCACAAACCGAACGGAAGATTTCCGAGGCTGTTGTGGAGAAAAAGAAGGAACAGCAACATGAAACGGAGAGCACTGAGACTAACACTAGTCCGGAAAAGAAGAAGAAATTCGTCTGGAGGAGAAGAGAAAAAAGGTAAATAATATTATTGCGTTCAGGATAAAGTAATGAAGTCCAATTTTATATTAAACTAACACTGTATTAACATCTAATCTACATCAAAATTACACAATTAGAACGAAAGCACTCATACATCTGTATCACTAATCACTAGGTATCGTTTCTGAATCACTCCGATTAATTCGCATTCAAAGCTTGAACTGAACACTCGGTATACCGGAGCGTTTTATATGCCGCCAAAACGCTTTCTCGTTCCTTTCGATAGTTTCCCTTAAGATACAGTGGTTTCCAGCCTTTTCATGGCAGCGTGGAAACATGCAACTGTGTCGAAATACGAGCAAACATTAAAATATAAAAAAAAAAAACATAGAACATAAGGTGAAACAGTTAGAGAATGCATAACTACAGCTAAAGTTGAAGAATTAAAGAATTGAAAGTTAAGGAAATATAATTTGAAAGTTATATTTCCTGGACGGGGCTTCAGATTAAAAATGATTGGGTAAACATAAAAACCTCAAATATAGTAGGTCTAGGAAATATAGAAATTAGTTTAGGCAGTGGGTGACTAGATTCACCTAAGCTCTATAATTCCGTGTCAGAGAACCATAGTAACAAGGAAAACTCCTAGTTAACTATTCACTAAAATAACTAGTTTTAGTTAATTAATGGTTTTAATTAAGATTTTTTGTTACCATGGCATCTTTATGTCCAAACCATCTTAACATATCTTTTTCAACTCTCGTCACTACATCACTCTTCTCTTAACACGTTATTCCTCACTCTTATCCTTCAAAGTTACACCACACATACTTCTCAAACATCTCATCTCCTCTAGCGACAATAGTAACACAATAATATTTTATTTAACAGGTATTTGTCTAAATTGCTATCGTTGGCAGTATTCAGACGACATATTAAGAAAAGTCACCCGGACCCCTTGTATAGGTTAGGATCCCTGAACCTCGATTTGCATATGTTGTTTCATCCACCATTCCCAATATTAGATTTATCTGCTACCAACTGTCAATTTCGTTTGGAAATAACTCTTGATATCCGCCGTCGCTCCGTTTTCATTTGTTCACAACGATTCTGTCCATCTAATGGTTGCCTGGTAGAAATCGCCAAGCGATAAGGCTATTCATTGTTTTACGCAATTATTACAGAGCATTTTGTCCCAAATAAGTAAATTTCAATTTCAATTGCACCTTTGATTTAAAACTCCGTATAAATAAATACTTGTATTAATAATACTATACTAACTCTTAGATAGTATACATTATAGATGATATTATAGATTATAAATTATAGATGGATACATTATTTCTTTATTCAAAAGAAATAATGTATCCATCTATACTATAACAACGTCGCATGATCGACAGTTGGTAGCAGATTGAATATTGGGATTTCGTGGCCGCGGCTGTTTGCCTGGTTATAGCTATTCTTGGGGGAAGAGAAGTGAAATGGTGTGGGCTAGGTAACTTCCCCTGTGTGCGTCTTGTGTCAGTAATTTATCGTTTATGGCCTGTGTGAAGCGTTGAAAGCTTTAAGCGGACTTGTGGGATGAGGGCCCATTAAAGGGTGAGATTTGTATAAATGTTTCTATTTTTGTTTTTAGTGTTTCACACTCCGATGGCGAAACAGGCAAGGAGGGGCTCAGGCATAGATTAGTTCGAAAAATGCATAGAGGTGAGCTTAGTTCTATCCACAAAAGGTAACATACAGAAAAAAAAACCATTTAAAATACCATTTAATAGCTTCCTTCTTAGAAAATCATATTGGTGTACAGAAGATTATAAAAACCAGCTAAAGAACTCAGTCAAAAAGTTTTTATCAATACTAAAAAAATGTGGGATGTATTAATATAGTATGCTATTCCAGTGTAAAATACGTTGCTATTATTCCTACTATTCTCATAATTTATAAGTGTTTATCTGTCTATCAGGGCAAATTCTCTTGAAAACGGAATTAAGAATTTTTATAAAATCCCTTAGGTCGAAAAATCAGCATCGTCTCTCCTATAAGCTATACCTACGCCCTTTTATTCAGCTTGCTCTGTGCATTTTTGAATACATGTGACGGATCGGCGTGCGCTATCCTCACAATAAAACGCTGATTGAAGATTAAAATGCACAAATAACGGCATAGTTTTAGGACTTCAAAAATGCATGCCTTTATATGGCACGTCTATTGCACCGCGTGTGGTGTGGTGTGGTGGTAATGCAGCTTGTATGTATTCAAGGGTGAATCAGGATTATTCCGGAAAACCCCCAAGGCCGTCCCCCACGTGTCATGATTTTTTTTTCTGATTTCCCCCAAAACAAATCGAGCAGAGACATACCGCGTTACAATCCGATAAGCTGAGATAAATGATAATAGACAGTCAAATCAACAACAATTAACATCAAACCCTGTTAACGGGCTAATTACGGGCTCATGAAGTCGCAGGTAAAAATTAAAACGCATAGGCGCGAACAAAGCTATGTGTCTCAAACCCTCGGGAAAAGAGTTCCAGTGATTGCCTGAAATTGATTCAATAACTTGAATGATTTAATAACTTTAATTGTATACTGTTATTCCACAGATAAGAAGACAGACAGCGTCTCGACCTGCACCGAGCCGGCGACGGAAACTCAGGGTCAAGACGATAAACTCAGCGATAAGACCTCTATAGAGGAGCCGTTCCCGGATGAGATGGAGCTCACCACGAAGTCTGCCACCAGCAATAAGGATGAAGAGGAGGATTTGGACGAGAATGAGATGACTAGGATTAAAGAGTTTTTGGAAGAGGCGGTGAGTTATCATTATTGAAACGCTCGTTCTTAAGGTAGCTGTCGCATTCAGGCGGCTTGGCCGCTAGACCTCTAGGTGACTTGGTTTTGATTTATTGTTCATTTTCTGACATCTGATTTTTCTGATTTTCGACCTCTGTGGCGCAGTGGGCGAAGGCCCGCTTGAGACGCAGATGTTTGCGGGTTCGATTCCCGCCGCGGGATAAATGTTTGTAAGATCTGCAAATATTTGTCTCGCGTCTGGGTGTTGTCCATGTATATAATATTAATGTATTTACAAAAAAAAAGTATATAAGTAGTATATATCAGTCATGTAGTTCCCATAATACAAGTTCTGCTTAGTATGTCCAGCATTATTTATTTTTATTTATTTATTTCTTACACTTTCCTCTTGTATTTATTATAGTGTATCGCCAACCATTCTTACATTTATATAGATTCCGCTCCAACCCAAGGTTGTCTGGAAGAGATCGCTTTTAAGCGATAAGACCACCCACTATTTAGTTATTTTATTTGTTTTGTATGATATTGTAGTGTACAGTAAAGTATTTTGATTAATTAATTTATTCCTTTAGGAGTTGGAAACCGGCGCAGATGGGACCATAGAAGGAGAATGGAGTGTGCACGTTAAAAGTTCCAAGGACAAACATTCACATCTGTATCTGTTCGCAAGGACCGGCAGGGATAAACATGAATGGTATGATATTGTAATATAACCTCGATCTGATACCAGAATCTCTACGTCCGGATATTGACGAGAACACGGGATCTGCAGAGAAAACCACAGTGTGATTATTTTTATTTTTGGAATAACACAGCGGTATGCGGAGAAGCCTACTCACAGTATAAGTGAAGACGTACATACATTACAGATATTAAACAATGACAAACACGCTCACGACTGTTGTGTCTATGATGGAAATCCTCAGATCCTTGCAAATCCTTGAGAATAACAAGAAAGGGGGTAATAATTTTGCATAGAAGCTTGCAACCTGTTATTCCACGTGACATGTTGCAAGCCCATCACTGCTTTGAACTCTGGATTATAGGGCTATATGTAGAAGATGAAACTTATCTCGTTCTAAACGTGACGATCCCTGTGGCGCAGTGGTTGAATGCCCGCCTGAGACGCAGAAGGTTGCGGGTTCGAATCCCGCCGCGGGATAAATGTTTGTATGATCCGCAAATATTTGTCTCGGGTCTGGGTTTTTTCTGTGTATAATATGTATGTAAGTTATATATCAGTCATGTAGTTCCCATAATACAACATCTGTTTCGTTTGGGGCTACGAAAGAAAAAAAATGTGATTCTTTGTAAATCATCCAATCCTTATGGCGTCATCTTCACACAGGTTCCGTCGCCTATCCACAGCGATATCAGAAGCCACAGCTGGTTCGTTGGAGTCGTCTACATCTGAAGAGAAGTCCGCGGAGACTCCCGGGGAAAACAAGGAGGGCATCGAACTTGCTGTCTACAAGATGTCCGAGAAAGACACGGTTTCCTTCGCTAAGAATACTGTGAGTATATTATTAAATGCCTTTTTTTATACAATAAATTGGCAAACAAGCATACGGCCCACGTGTTGGAAAGCGGTTAACGCGACCTATGGACGGTTGCGCGCTGCCGATCCTGAGACATGATAAATAATAAAATAAAAATAATAATAAAAAAGCCTGTTTATTCCATAACGTATTTTTTTTTTCAATTCATAAAATTTATTCATTTATCTAAATATTTTTTATTTGTTTTAATTAATTTATTAAAATATTGAATAATTATTATTGTATATATATTGTTTTATCATTTTATTATAGTTAGGACCCCTCTCGGGTCTATACCCTCCATCTATCGTCTATGCCTCCTCTAGTTATTTCCAGCGGTCTCTGTATTTTTTCTGTTTATTTGGTAGGATTGTTTGTTTTTTACGAGGTTTTAGTTTAGCGCTCCCGCGGTGACCAGCAACAATATTCGAAAGCAAAGAAAATTATATAAAAAACAGCATCCCAAAACCCCTGAGGCATAACTGGTGATAAGTCTCATGTAAAATCGGAACACAAAGATGCGAGCATTAATGCTTGGCGGCATAAATAGACTTTGTCATTCGCTTCAAGAATTTTCCTCAGCCTGCTTAGCATGAAGACCCAAGACAACGGTTTTGTCTACCGTCGAGAAGACAAAAAATATTGTGTCACTCTCTTTTGTTTGACAGAATAGGCGACAGAAATAGATTTTGTTTTCATCCATCAAGTCTTATTGTGATTATTAAATTCAGGCAAATATTTAAAATCCCGCTTTGCGATTGACGATTATAAAACGCCGTAGCGTCCTCAATTGCAAAGCAGGATTTGACATGGGGCCTAACGCCCCAGGAAATCTTCACGTGGCTCAGATAAAACCTCTAATCTCTGTATTTAACACGTTGTTTGTTTCAGAGTAAAACAGTGGACTCAATGTCAGAAGGCGTGACAATCACGTCTCTGACGCAACCACTGCCGCGTGACTCTGAGTCTTACGAGAAGAACTTCTGGCCTTATTTGTTCAAAATCATACAGGTGATTGCTAACTTTATCGCTTGCTAATATTTTCTATGTTTCAATTATTGAATTGATAAGTATTAAAACGAGATGGGCAGAGACTGGCGCAGGATCGTGGTGGATGGCACAAAAAGCCTGTAACCAGCAATGGGTAAAGTCAGGCTGTGGATGGTGATGATGATGAATACTTAACTAATCAAACAACAACTAAACAATATTATAAATCTGGTTTCTTATATTTCGTGGTTAAATCCCCGAACTAGGATCTTTTAAAGTGGTTACTCAGTAAAGATAAATCTAGCTTCCGACAAAACACGCAAATAATTGGCAACGGTTTAACTAATTATACATTAATTCATACCTACCAAGTGTATGTAGTTGAACTAAGGACCCAGTATCCACCAAAGCTGAATGAGCTGAGATGTGAGCAGAATTAACAGAGATGTATAAAATCGGATAACTATGCAATCCACAGTTTTAGTCTTGAGTCTTTGGTGTATCTGTGACGAGAAGTTAATTATGATTCGTAGTCTATGTAGTAACAAATAAGGCAATCCGTAGAAAAACTAAAGTCGCCGACAGCTGTCAAATTGCAAATTGCGAATTGCGCGGCCGACATAGTTAGCGGAACCGACAAACGCTGGGGATCTAAGATTCTCGAATGCCGACCACGAACCGAACCGCCACAACACGATACACCTATGATATTAAAAGGTTGCAACAAGTCGCTGGATCAGGACCATTTGTCATAATACGACACACTTTAGTTTAGGGGATGTGATATCTTTGTCCTTTTCTCGGTACACTACATGCATACATACATACATACAATCACGCCTTTTTCTCGGTGGGGTAGGCAGAGACCATGGATTTCCACTTGCTACGATCCTGGCATACCTCTTCCGCTTCATTCATCCTCATCACTTTCTTCATACAAGCTCGTCGGTTCTGTGTTCTCTTGGCCTTTCTCTAGAACGTCGCTAATTGACGTGCAGAGTACGTTCGCCGAGGCCTTCCCTTCCAACTATCCATTCACCTCTTCATCCATCCTTTCTACATGCCCCAACCAATTCAACATACCTTTCTCAACTCTCGTTACTACATCTTCATTCACTACACACTGCTTAATTAACACGCTGTTAATCACTTAACTCAAAGTTACACAACACTACACAATACAGAATAAGTGGTTAAATTATCTCTTTCCTCAAATAAGTTAGAGGCGAAGTCCGATTCTGATGTAGACTTAGTTTTGACGTGTACTTATATGAATTGAATGTAACAGACACACGAAATAAACTTCAGCAAGCACACCTCGGAAATCGGTGTGATGTGCCAGATAGAGCCGTCGCCGCATGAACGCTCCAAGCATAGGAAGAAGAGAAAATGTGATGTTCGTTCTCGTAATCTTTACCTCGTTATAAACGATAATACAGTACATGTGGCATATTTAGAACAGTAGAACAAAGAACAGTAAAAACAAATAGATTTTGAAACATTCTGTTGTGTAGTACCTACTATATAATAGACTAGGTATTTGTGTATTTAGTATTCATGAAAGCAGCATTTTTGCGATGAAACTTTGTAAATTGGAACGTATTCTAAATCGCTCTGTACTACGTTGTGTATTTTTTTATTTGAGTCATGTTATAACTAAAGAAACTCAGATGTTTTACTACAAACATCATTTTATAATATACGCATAAATACTAAAGTGTTATGATATAAACGTCTTTTTCTCAGAGTAAAACGCCATCGCCCGATTGCGAGTGTCGCCTCCTGCCGGCGGAAGTGACGTGGGTGAACACAGCGCTGGCCAGACTCATGTATGACCTCACCCGCGACCCCGTCATGATCAGCCGCGTCCAGCACCGCATCCAGAGGAAACTTAACACGCTCAAGGTGAGATAACCTTGCAGTAAATACGTATCACGATATTAGCAATACAATGTAACACGCGGTCGGAGTGCGGGCGTCTAGCTAAAAGCCTCGCGCGTTCACCTTAAGAAAAAACTAATATACAGGACCGGCCGTACTAGCTTAGTGAATCTCCATTGTATCATAGCAAGCTTACTAGCAAAATGCTGGATGTGCAGCGAAACGCCAAACGCAAAGCTGACTGCAGTATGGTAGTAAACAAAAAACGAAATACTGCTAGTTAGTGAAGCGAAAGGTAATTGCACCGAGCTACTAACGAGCGATATAAGTAGCTCGGTGCAATTACCTTTCGCTTCTCTAACACCGTCTAGCCGGCACCGCCGGCGATAAGCGACGAGCGAGTTGAGTTAGACGTTAATAATCCGATTATTAAATAGTAATAAATCCGACTAGATGGGAGTTTATCGCTGAGTTAAGAGCGAGTAATGGAGATTAGCGATTACTCGTACCCGTCATACGGATTTTTACCAAGCAGCTATCCGCCAATCGCCTGGTTAAAACATCGCCAAGAGATCCTCGTTGAGCATGTTTTTTTATGGTTCTCATTGCTGGGACATTCGAGTTCTCGCTCCAATGTACAGACCCAATAGTACCTATTAAATTAAGAACATATTCGCACACAACAGACATAATATATTTATCATAAATCAAAATACGTACAATATGGAACAATATACAAAATTATAACATGTACCTATCATCCCATCACCTGTGCTTCGCAATAAATATACAATGAACATTGAATGTTGGTCAGCTGCCGTCGTTCATGTCGCCGCTGGTGGTGACGGAGCTGTCGCTGGCGGGCGCGTGTCCGCTGGTGGAGCGCGTGCTGCCGGTGTCGTACGACGCGCGCGGCGTGTGGCTCGACGCGGACCTGCGGTACGACGGCGGCGCGTACATCGCACTCTCCACGCAGATCAATCTCATGAAGCTCAAGGAGAAGAGTCAGTTATTACATCATTATCAACAGCTTCTTCCGAAACTTTTCAAATCAAATCAAATTTGCAAGTTTAGTTTAACGGTCCGGGAAAAGAATGAGGCTTTTATACGACGAATGGACGACGAAGATCGTGATGAAACCTGTATGTCCTAGAACCAAAAATTCAATGTATGTGCACGAAAGGAGTCTCTCTAAGGCCATTTTCAGGGCATACATCATTAGGCCCTTTTCAGGGCATACATTAAACTAGACAGATCACCAACCTAACGTTGGGTAACCATGAACAAACCCACGACACAACAAAGAAAAAAATCACCAACAGCCTCCTAGGCGTCCCCCAAAGAGTGCCATGACAACAATCTTGGGCATTCTCCATGCACCGTATTCCCGCAATCTTTAAGATGTCATCGCTCCATCGGCCTTCCAGGGGCCTTCCTACACTGCGTCGTACGGTGGCAGTCTCAAATTACCGCATTATAATTGCCACTGTTTCCTAGATGCCTATGTCATTCATTAGCTACGCCAAAACAGAACGTAGCGTGATCTTAGCTCGAGGCGAACCACAAGTTTACTAACGCATAAATAAGTCGGTCAATAATTACCAATTCAAAATCATATCAAATGAAAAAATCGTTTATTTATCTTGACAAGTTTAAAACAAAAAGTACAAAAGAGACGTTACATTACATTACATATATTATTCATAATAAGTATGTAGGTATCGTACTACTATTATAAACGCGAAAGTTTGTGAGGATGGATATTTGTTACTCTTTCACGCAAAAACTACTGAACGGATTTTGATGAAACTTTACAGTAATATAGACAACATCAGAATAACACATAGTCTCTTTTGTACTTTTTGTTTCAAACTTGTATTAAATTATGTATATTCTAATAAATTTATCAATTCCTTCATTCAATCAATGGAAACTCCTATCTAAAGCTTTTAAGCCGCTTCAAATAAATACCTTAACGACTATTTTACTGCGCCGTTAATAAAACGTCAACTGTTTAACTATAAAACACACTACTAAAACATGATTTAAGACGCCGCCCGCTGCAAGAATTTGTTTTAAGTATAATTATACAATTCAACGTATAATTTTGTTTCTCTTTCACAGATATCACGTTAGAAGATCAGTTGCTGGTCACAAATGAGAATGTAGTTGAGAATGAAATTAGCGGCTCACCGACGATGGGAAGCCTATTATTCTCGGAAAGAATGTGCAAGGTAAATAATCATCTTCTGTCCCCGTCTTTGTTATACCATGAGCATGTGCTGAACTTAGCCCTTTTTTATTAAGAAATAACATCCTTTTACTTTTATATAGGGTATAGGCACTCTCCTCTTGTTAAATACAAGAGGAGAGTGCAATGCGATGTACAAACTACTAGATAAATATAATTACATACCTACATACACAGTTATAAACTACACAATATATAAATATATATATACACCTACCCTATAGAAAAGTAAAAGGATATTATTTCTTCATAAAATCATTACATTCACCGCCAACCTTTCTTAAAGTTGCATATTTTCCGCTCTATCCCAATGTTGTCTGGTGAAGAGATCGCTTTTAAGCAATAAGACCGCCCATTGTATTTATATTTATATAATTACATATATATATTGTTATCTTGTGGTGTACAATAAAGTATTTTCATTCATTCGTACATATGCCATCTAATAAGCATATTTGACGATCAAGTACATCAGTCTCGGTTTGATCTTCTATTGGTTGTGCCGGGGCACTTGCTAGTTTGGCATAGTATTATCCTAGATTATCCTTATTAAATCGTATTCATTTAATAAGTATCCGTTTTTTAAATCGCCTGTCATATAGAAAAAAGAAATTTTAACATTTTTAAAAAGAATAACCATTTTTGTTTTCTTACCTTTCTTTCCTGGCTTGGTCGCGGTAGAACAGACATTAGATAAAACAGATGTTTCAAAGTGGTCCTTGTGATTTTAATGAATAAATTAATTTTGACTTTGACTTGATCCTACAGCTGGGACCAGGGTTTTTGGTATGAGAAAACCAACAGGCTGGGACCAAGTAATCTAATATTGTCCATTGCCACTTATTTATAAATAATAATAAATTATAATTCTGGTAATTTTTCACACATCATCATCTAGCCCCGAACTAAGCAGAACTTGTATTATGGGAACTACATACATGACTTAATATACTTATTTTTTGTAAATACAAAAATTTGATACATAGAAAACACTCAGACCCGAGACAAATCGAACCCGCAACTTTTTGTGTCTCAGACGGGCCTTCGCCCATTGCGCCACAGAGGTTGTCCGACGGCAATGTTTATTTGTAGTTTGTTTTTTCTTTTGTAGAAAAAGCCTGCGATATACGACTCGGACGTGGAGGACTCGGCTGAATCGAGTAGCGACGACGAGTCCCCGCCCGTCCAGCCGGTCGACAGCGCCGAGAACATTCCCGTACCGGACACTGTGTAAGGCACATCTTTAACTGCGCGGCATACATAATAGAATAAACATCATGATAGAAAATGCTTTATTGCACAAGATAAAACAAGTACATAGGCGAACTTAAGGCTAATTTGCATTTTCTTCCAGCTAAGAAGTTTTTATGAAGGCATAAAGAAGTTTTTTGTAATAGATTTGTATGACTAGGATGGTTCTAAGTTAGGTTTTACTGCCACAAGTCAGCACTAGAAAATATAATACACGTCGGACGTTTTTACATTTTGTAATTATTCACTTTTCATTCTGACTTCTTGATCGCACGTGTCCTGATATTTATGCTCTGTCTCGTTTTACCAAAAACCAACAGTGTGACAATGATGAATTCTGAATATGAAATAGCTATCGCCTCTAAAAATATTTTTTGTTGAGATTTGATCATACCTTATGTACGTAGTGTTTTTAGTTTAAACGATTTGTGTTTGCAGTTCCTATTGCTTCATGAAACATTTCGTAAACGTAATATATATAAGTTAATTTTAATTTTAAAATAAATTGGTACCTATTCAGTATTATTGGAGATCGAACCAAAAAATTGGCCAAAACACGATGTTTTCACAAAATTTAGTTTGTGTTTTTTGTTCTCAATTGTACAAAACAAGATGATTTTCATAAAATCAAGTTTTTGGTTGGATTTAAACATCTTGAATCCAATTTTAATGACCGAGATCCAGATCGCTAAACATCACCGAACCATCTGGTTCGCATTTCCACAAGAATCTGTATCCCGCAGCGGTTGTCGGTTATGCAAACTTTATAAACTGTTCATTTCTTTTTAGATCTACTACTACTGAAGGAGGGTCATCCAAGAAAAAGTTCCTAAGAATGGTCGATAAGATTGCAACGAACAAATATTTCCAACAGGTATGTAGACAATGGACCGCAATAGCTTCCTTAGTTAAATCACAGATATTATAATATAATACAGATATGTTTCTTCTATTAGAGCTTTGGTTTGACGACCAAAGCTCTAATAGAAGAAACAGCACTTTCTCAGGAAAAACCTGTGGAATGTAAAACATACGCTACATGTATAAAAACTCCTCCAGGGCAACTACTTCCATTGTCTACTTTTTATTCTACTAAAGAGGCAAACAAACTTACGGCCAACTTTGTGGTAAGCGGTTACCGTAGCCTATAGACGCTTGCAATACCAGAGGTATGGCTTAAGCGTTGCCTCCCTGAGATATCAAGATGATAGATCTCCCCGTGACCTCCTCGGCGCGACGAACTCCGCAGCCGAACACCAAAATGACAGCCAACGCTAAGCCAAGATGACAGCGTACCGCCGCCTAGCGGCCACACCCACTGACCCAGGGGCAGCCGCCCCTGCGAGTTGAAGCCAGGGTAATGACATTAGTCGAGGCCCTTACCTAAGCCCCCCTCCTAGGGGCGAGAGTTAGACGACCATAGTAGTAGTGAAAGATCTCATGTGCCTGCCATTTCACCGGCAACCATACCCTTCAAACCGGAACATAGGAATGAGAGAATCACTGCTTGGCGGCCGAAATAGGCATGGTGGTAGCCCTTTCACAGAAGCTCTACTACTCTAGTTAGTCAAATAGGGAAACCACAAACGCTGCCTCATCTGTTGTTTTGTCCATCGAACAATCAATACAGTTTTTTATTAAAAAAACACTATACTTTTGTTTCAGGTGACGGACTACAAGTACGTGAAACGTGCCATGGAGGGGTTATCCAACACGGATATAAAACTGCATTTAGAAATACACGGGTTGGAAGGAAGACTGGCTCTGAACCTGCCGCCGCCGCCGCATGATCGAGTTTGGATCGGGTAAGCTTTGTATTAAATCGTGTGTTACCTAGTTGACGGTACCTCGACTTTTCTTAAAACACAAATATAAATAGCCAATCCAATCCAATCTATCTAGCCAATCCAATTTACAAGCATTGGATTGCCGTCCTAATGAACGGCAACAGGAAATGACCCGTCACAGTAACTAAATGGTTATTTACCTCCTTGCGACTGTTTTTATTTTCAGTTTTATTTTAGTGTTTTGTATTATTTCTGTGTGATATGGGTGTACACTGTACAGAGCCTGTAATAAACGAATTTTATTTTATTATTTTTTTATAAATATTGTCTCGTTCCAGATTTCGAACTAACCCTCAGCTGGTGCTAAAGGCGCGGCCCGCGGTCGGCGCTCGAACGCTACGCTTCGCTCACATCTCCAACTGGATCGAGCAGAAACTCAGCAAAGAATTCGAGAAGGTTTTAGTGCTTCCCAACATGGAGGATATCATCATTGATATCATGACACCTACACCGGTGCATTTTGAGTGATATGGATATAATTGGTAGCTATGTAATTTTTGTACCAAGGTGCCAACATCCCCATGTAATTGCTATGACCACACATAATCGCTTTCATTTTCAACTTTCCTCTTAAATTGCTTGCGTGTATTGCCATAACGCATGCAGTAAAGCACTGCACATTTTGCAATTTGTCTTACGCAATCTGAAAACGCATGCGACAAATTGCATAAAGTAAAGATAGTTCGCAAATTACAGAATGCTATCCGTCTTTGCATGTGCTACATTGCACTATATAAAGATTCAACAATACATGCCCTAGCTATATGCAAGAAGGATTGAAAGTTGAAATAGGCAAGTTGAAGTTGAAAGCGCACACCTAATATGAGTTGAATCGCATTTATATGCCATTTTGCGATTATTTTATTCTCATCTTACCCTAACTGCGGAACTAAGGGTAAAAAATTACATCTGTGTGGCGCCCACTAGGATCATCAGTTACCAAATGTGCCCTCGAAACTATAAAATAGGGCAAGGTTGCCAGCATTTATTTATAAAGCATCTAATTAACACCTCCTGTCAGTTCAAAGCAACCCCTATACCAAGTCGTAGTATTTTATTTAAAACTCATATAAAGTAATGAACAAACGGTTGACGCAGCATTTTTATTGTGCGTCTAATTTTGTTATCCAGTGTTTAAACGATATTGTTTTCTTATTTTTGTGTGGTGGTTTGATAGATGGCGCTATAGTCATGTTAAATAATTGTGTATTAGGGTATTTGAAAATAGAGAGTTTGCTCACAGAGAAAACTATTTTATAATTTTAGTAGCGTTTTGCATTGCTCTGTGGAGCTGTTCTATATGCAATGGCGAACGTAGGTACTCTTTTGAAAGGATACTGTTTATACTCTGTTTACGAGGAAAGACTTTTAGTTAAATCAGGGCACTGCTCGTCATTGGTCGCCTGTTGGTCTGACCAATCATAGTGCACTTCATTGCCCAATCATGGTCACACAGAGTTAATAGTGCGTTCCTTTCACTTCCATACAATTATGCAAGAGAGAGCGCCTCCGTGATCTTTCTCCGTGAACAGAATAAATACATGTTTATATTTAAGAATTTAATAACTTTGTTAAATTTGTATTTTACACAAAATTAAGGGGCAATAGTCTAGTTATTAATGTAAATGTTTATCTTAATTCAATTGTTGGATACAAACTAGTTTTATTTTTTTACATAAACTAATATATTGAATAAACAAACTAAGTATTTACGGTGAATTGAAATTGAATATGTATAGGGTTTAGTTAGGGTGTTAAATTTTAGAAAACAAAATATTGTGTGATAGATTTATACTATTTATTAAGAAACTTATTTATACTGATATAATTTCAATAAATATTTTATTTATTTCATTCCATGTAAATATCTCTAAACCATGTCTTGTAATAAACTTATGAATTAACCTACTAATGTTTAAAATATTTATGATGTAAAATATTACATATTCATCACATCTAATAAGTGCGTCTACTAAATTGTGGCCCGTGAGATATATACGGCTCAATTTACCATTTACCAAAACTGACAATTTTCTACTTGCAACTGGGAATTTAAAAACCGTCCTCAACAAGTGACATGCTCAAATAATCGCTTGAAAAACGTATGCATGTCATAAGGAAGCTATTGACAAGGCTTTGACAAGCACTTTCAATGCCATCTACTTTTGGCGATAAATGGAGCGAACCTTAAACATTTCAACACATGCAACGGCACCGTTCACTTTCACAAACCTTGCATGTGTTGATTACGGAGCGATTGTTTTGTACATTTTATCGAGTCCCCGGGGTGACACTGAGTTTTTCTAAGGTTCAAATAAATTAGTATAAGTAAAACCCATGTATGTTCTATGCAATCTGTTGTATTGCTGATTCAAAGTTTGATTGCCACTTGTCTAGAAAAAAGCGGTGCTACAGTTTAGTCGCCTTACTAATCGTTCCAAACAATAGTTCAGTTTTAAAATATACATGCATTTTCCAAACTTTCTAGGAAATGTACTAATAAAGCTATTTTGAAAATATACCCCTAGCATTATACATAGACCAATATTTTTATAGAATTAGTCATCTATGTGTCGCACAATTTAATTTTCTAAGCATCACATATTCTTATGAAATTATTTTTTATTCTTTATGTGAGTGTTCTTAAATACGGCTATTATATACATAGCTAGAAATAATAATATTATTGTGTTGTTATATTATTTTTGCTAAAGCATTGTTGCAATAACATTGGTGTATCAACGTTTGGAACAACGAAGGCGGAAATATGGTATAGTCACCATCACATACAAGAACTGAACATATTTTATAGCGCTTTCGGTAGAAATTTTGTGTGTAGCTCTAAAAATATATCCCTCCCTTTTGTTTCATTGTGGTAGAAAAAGTCGCCAAAAGTATTTCGACGACCTCTGTGGCGCAGTGGGCGAAGGTCCGCGTGAGACGCAGTAAGTTGCGGGTTCGATTCGCGCTACGTGACAAATGTTTGTCATGTTAGTCTCGTGTCTGGGTGTTTTCTATGTATAATATGTATGTATTTACAAAAAAAAGTATATAAGTAGTATATCAGTCATGTAGTTCCCATAATACAAACTCTGCTTAGTCTGGAGCTAGATGATGCTGTGTGGAAAATGTCCAGCATTATTTATATTTCTAGCGC
The DNA here is from genome assembly GCA_961405105.1 of Perizoma affinitatum. NCBI lineage: Eukaryota > Metazoa > Arthropoda > Insecta > Lepidoptera > Geometridae > Perizoma > Perizoma affinitatum. Next base: position 8,991,391 of record OY560199.1, read on the forward strand.
CCACAAAAGTATTTATCAAATGTATGGGTATGCAAACTCTCCGCCTGAGACGCAGAAGGCAGCGAGTTCGATTCCCGTCGCGGGTCAAATGTTTGTATGATTTTCAAATATTCGTCTCGGGTCTGGGTATTTTCTACGTATAATATGTAAAGTACGCCTAGGGCTAACGTGTTATGGTGGCACTTCACATGGCTATTTGTATTTGTGTATTTGGCATATTTGGCAAACAATTACCATGTGTGGACAGTTTATTTGACAAAGTGTTGCTGCTAAATGTTTGTGTGTTTGTTATTTGAGTGCCATGTGTGGATGGTCGTATTTGCCTCTTTTTGCATGTTCGTCTGAACGTCACATCTTTTGCCAAATACAACAAACACCCTATAGCGAACACAAATAGCCATGTGAAGTGCCACCATTACAAAACCACTGGGAACTAAAAATAAAAAGTATGCAAAAAGTTGGCATAGTTCTGGATCAGAGATAATGGACCTTACACAGAGTGATTCAAACAAGTTGACTTAAAAACTTTATTTTTTTATAGTTACCTCAATAACTTCGCTACATTGATCAACACTAAACAATACTCCGAAACTATACATTGTAGAACATACTCGGTTGTGATTCGGATGGATCATGAGTTCATCAATCTCTCTGTTGTTCTTTGGCTATCTTGTTTGAGTCTTAAATGTAAATTTGGAAATCTGTCAGACATTTCCAAATTTACATTTAAGACCAACTGTAGTTCTATGAATTTAGAAGTATTGCTATGGAAATGGCTCGGTTGTACTCTATGTGAAGGTAATAATGTTAACTTGTAGTTTTTCGTTGCATAGTTTTGAATAAGTTTGCTTTTTAGTGTTATCTCTGCGCAGTTAAAATCTGGCAAAACGTTATTTTGGTTGTCAAAAGCACTACATATCACGGAATATAAAATACGTACCTGTATTTATCTTATATTTCAATGTTGTATAATCTTTATAAACAATTTGTACCAAATCATATAAAGATGTATTTTCATAAAGTCCCTACACTATACTATAACTTTATTTTGGTGCCTTCGATAAGACAATACTGCATTGGTAAATTGATTGTTTTTTTTTTCATTGTCATGATTTGCTCTGAGAGCATTCTACGGTTATACAGTTTTAAAACATTTAATTGTAAATTAAAACTCGTGCTGTTTTAACACTTCGGTCAGTTCAAGTATAAGATCATTCGATTAAGTGAAAAGAGTGTAATTTTCTTTAGTATTTATTAAAAAATGTCATTGATTCAAATGAAAAAGTTCACTCTTTCTTCATTAACGATCTGCCGACGGCCGCACTGTTCACCATTACCCTATCTTTATTAATGTTATAATTTAATTTATTTTATTGAACGAAGAAAGTTTTATTTTCCAACATTATTTATATTATCACTTGGTGATTGTTAGCTCACAGAGTGTACCAAATAACAAATGTCTTTTGTATATAGTATATGAAATTATAAAGTGTTTTATGTGATATTATGTATAGATAAGAGTTAAACCGTGCCGAGTAGGTTTTCTATGTGGTATCAGTTGTGATTTTTTAAAATAAACGAATTGCTATTAAAATTGTTATTTTTCTTAAATACCGTACCTTTCTTAAGTACTGTCCTTATACTAAGTAATAATTTTCGGGCACTTCGTATTAAAATAACCTATTTATACAATAACAATATTCAATATATTATTTATACAATATTCTTAGTTGCACGTACTCAAGCGCGGTTAATTAGGTGTTACTCAAACGAATAAAACAAAATAATATTTTTTAAACTATTTTATTTAACAGTTTCGTTCTTTCATAATATAGAATGTTTATAAACACTAGCTAATATCAAACGCGACTATATTTTATTCGTATGTACAATATATTTAAGGCACTTCAATATATCATCTCGATGTATACTATATCACAATGACAACTATCTAAATATCGTTTCTTTTTACAATATATTCTAAGCATTCACATTTTTAATATACTTATGGTAGGTATAATGTCTTTCATAGTTATTTACAATCTACTATAATGAACATCTGATTTGTGTATAAGTACTATATGATTACTGCTATTGGAAGCACGAGGCTGATTTTAGCACCATTTATGACATGTCGATATTAGAGGACATCAAGAAAAGGGTAGTCAGAGACACGTCCAAACATGATATACGGCACATGCTCCACATGTCGATAACTTACCAGAATTTAATAAAGTAACTGAACTCAAAATATGTCATATTTAGATGTGATGTTATACAGTATGGTTACACGTTTCACAACTTGGAATAGGAAACTAATTTTAAGTTTCACATAATATCATGTATATAGGTGCTAAATAGGTAATTCATTTTCTTAAAATTATATGTACAAAGTTGAGATCAACCTTATAGCTATGAAGATCTTAAAGATTTTGGCACTCTGGTCCACATTCCGCGTTACCTAGCATATATATAACTATTAGTTATTTACAATCTCGCAATATATTAATACTAGTATAAGCTGATTTATGGCAAGCACAATGATAGGTAAGATATCTTGTATTTTTTTGCTTCGACACCCCTCCATAAATCCGAGCAAATTTAAATTCACTTTAAAAAATAAAAGTCTCCATATCACCAAAAAATATTGCAATGTTATAAACAAACACCGCTGATTATTGTTGAATCATACATAATGCGGTTTCATAAGTTTGACGGCAACTAACATCACAAAAACAACATTATCGCTCATCGTCAGCGTTTCTCCTGACTACCTCGGACCAACCTGAGAGTACGTCACTAGTCTTCTATCCAGGACCCTTAGCTTTCACACGTGTAAAACTGTCCAGGATGTCTAGACAAATACCTCACGCTTAGTTTTCCTTTTACACTCACTTAAATTTGTCAAGGAAAACTTGGCAGCAGTCGCGTAACATCTCAAAAGCTAATGTCATTTCAATACAATTCAACCTTTCCGTTAGCGTTAACGGCAACAGAAAGTGTTTGTTGTCTAAGAGGCAAGAACTGTCCATCAATGTTGCAGCAAGCAATGCGCAGTCCCATCAGCGTTTCTTCTTTCAACCAATTGCACCCAAGCCTCGATCCTCGGTGCGCAGACCAGGGAGTATCTCCCCAGCCGTCTTCTAGCCATGACCAGGAACTCTCCAGCGCCGGCGGAGGCCTCGCAGACTGAGGCTACGTGGACGTGAGCGTGGAGGCTTCGCGCCTTCCGCCGCTTGTGGCTGCGATGGGAGGTACGTTCTAACGTGTTGTCTACATCATATCTGAGGACAAGAGTTAGAAGTTAGTCCAGTACAATTAATAGAATAGAATACCAAAACGTTTTTTACAATGAAAAAGTAATGGTACTATTACCATTTTCATACGTACATTTAGTGACTAAATGTATGTATAAAAATGGTAATGGTTTGTTGTTTCCCGGAGGGGTAAGCAGAGACCACAGATTTCCACTTGCTACGATCCTCACGGATCTCCGTACTGAGTATGGATCTGAGGATGTTCATCACGGGGGAAAAAACATGCTCCCAACGAGCATGTTTTTTTTTAATAGATTTGCCTATGGCTTCCCCCTGCCTTTTCTATTTCTAAATATGGCTAGGTGTGATAATTGCTATGTTCAGATTGTGTCAATTTCGTGTGGACTGATGGATTAGACTCAGTCGTAAAGGAAAAATATAGTGATAAAACAATTAAATGTCTGATGTCCAATGTCCATTTATGATAACGGTATATAATGCCGCAGCCAAGACGTATAATCCGCTCTTTTACATAACGGCCAGCCGCTTTACAAAACAGCGCTGTTTACTAATCCAGTATGCTCCAGCGGCTCCAATATGTAGCCTTTGACAAATTGTTGCGCCGTTTTGTGATTTTTTGTGAAAAGCCTAACAACCTAATTCTCATCTTTTAAGGATATGGTTATGGGCATTGGATTAGAAAACTGCGCTGTTTTGTAAAGCAGCTAGCCGTTATGTAAAAAGGCGGATTATACGTTTTGACTGGGACATTACCACGCAAGGTAAGCTATAATTCTTAACATTTCATGATCGCTGTCTGTGATAAATATTATCATGCAAAGCCAAAACAAGTTTGGTATCATCTCCGGATTTAAAGAGAGATGTCCGCGTTGACGAAATTTGCACACGGACTTTAGATTTTATCTATTTACGAGTACATCTTGAATTAGGAGAACTCAGTGATCCAATTTAATTTTTTGCTTTCCAAGAATTGAGTTGCTATTAAGTAAGTACATAACCAAGCACCTATATCATTATCTTTACTTTCCTGCTCTACTTATTCCAATTTCTATAGAAATATAACTTAAAACAATGCTTGAATCTAGAACCACTTTTAAACTCATTCTGGAATACGGGCCTTAAAGTAAAAGGTCTAGACAGAATATCGAAACAGCGGTATTCAATTTCTTACCTATAATAATCATTATCTTCTAGTTCAGGATTCTCTCTAGAGTCCGCTTCATTGGTCGCTCGAATGAGCTTCGTTAGTCGAAGGGTGAGCTGTGTGGTATCCAAGTCTTCTCGGTTCTCAATACCCACGAATTCTCCTCGAGACACTGGAAAAAATATACATTTGGTTAGTTTATTTTGTTTAATTATGTAGAGTGAATTATAAAATGGGATCGAGACTCTTGTACCTTGTTGATATAACGCTGTGGATATGACCAGTTACTGGTCTAATTATCTCTGATTGAAGTTGGAAAATCAAATCGAAAGAAGGGTTTGAGAATTATTATAAGTCGATCTATTAGCGAATGAAAAGTTTTCAATTTAAAAAGTATTTTTATAAAATTCCTAGGGATATTATATGCTAGCGTTTATAGCAGTGACCCAACACAATTAGTTTTTTTATTAAAAAAATATAGAGCCATTATTTCTTAGATCCGCATTCATCGCGACAATACTAAAAGCATTTATTTCTTATGTAGATTAGATATTAATCATAGTGTCGCCATTGTTCGCCGGACACTTTTTGTCTGAATCGTGAGTAAGCGCAAAATGTTACCGTATTTTTTCTTGGCCCGTCTTTTGTTTGAGGTAGATAAGTGAATAGTGGCTTTGGTAAACGGTCATCAACCTGGCTCCGAAAGCCGATAATTATAGTGAAGGTTCGACTAACGAGGGATCACGTCTGTTTCATCCTATTCCGAGTCCCGAGAACGTTAATTTCGTTAGCACCAATACGAGAGGTAATTAACAGAATGGGATCTATTGAATTTTTATTTGGATATCATTTTATATGGCTTAATGGGTATAAAATTAATTGTTAGTTTGTTATTTAGGTAAATTAGCCATCGTATATGATAATTAAACTTTTCTTCGAATGACTCCAACTAAAGATGAATGAAAGATAAAAAAATCAAGACGTGTTTGTTGCCTGATTCTTCAAAACTTCTTTTAAAACATAAAATCTTATTATTTATTGTACACAGAGAAAACAGACAAAAACATATATGATAATAATATGTGATCTCTTGACAAGAGATCTTAAATAAATGTAACTAGTTCAGAAGTCGAGGATTTAAGAAATGATACTTGTGATTCCAATTAACTAACACTATATGGTTTTGACATTGTTTTAGTGGCATTTTTGTAAAAAAAAAAGACCAAGTCTTACTGGTTCGAAAATAAATTTCAATAATTGTTATATGGCATGACAAACAAAAATTTCAATGATGCGTGGTAGAGGCGGCTAATAACGCCGACCGGGCTACAGACCTGCCGCCCACGACTCCGCGGGGCGTAGGAAGGTACATCGCTGCAGTGACATAACTTCTCGACTATTATAATTTATCAAAGAAAAACTTGAACATTAGCTCCGAGCCGCGTCGCGTGCCATCCCTATGTACCTACACTAGTCGATCCGGTATCGGCAGTTAGCTCACTCGTCCGTCATGCCCGTAAATTGAATCTAAACAGCCATCGTCCATCTCTTATGCGAGCTTCCGTGAGTCATGACCGGAATGAAACTGCAATCTTGCCTCTTATCTCGCGACCACTTAGCGGTATGCCACAAAAGGCACGAGTCGGACAATAGGAATAATTAGCTGATTATTAACATTTTTAGTTTTTGCCGTTTTTGCCAATTTCGAAATATTCGCATAAGAGGTTCTTGGAATGATAAATCGCGCCCGCAACGCGAATACTTTGTGTTTACGCTGAAGATAATTAGGTTTATTCCGGTAAAATGAGGTTTATTTAATTTCAGGCGCGAGGAATCTCGATTATGGCGACAAATTACCGTGCGGTCGGCGCGGGCGGCGGTCTCGGGGTCTATTAACATTCAAGGGCCACTTCTGGCTTTCTGCTTACTCATTAGGTACGGGAGTAATAGGTAATACGGGGAGGTCTTATAACGTTTATGTTAGCTTACCGAGGTCGCTCGTGCAGAATGCCAGTTCCAACTCAGACTCAGTGCAGGGCCGGCAGTCCGCCGTAGCGGGGTCGTAGTGCCTCCTCTGTAACGGTTTTGCCTCGTATTTGAATGTCGCCACTCGTCTCTTCGGGCCTTCTTCTGGCTCAGCTTCGACATAGAGGGCAGCGCGTCCATGCCTGCTTCGGAAGCAGCGTAATTCCCGCGGATCTCCGTCGTTAGGCGCGTATAGAGGCATCAACCTCTTCGCCCCTTCGACGAAGAGTCGAGCAGGAAAGCGCTCTGCGGCATCTAAAGAGCATAAAGTCTTATTTAACCTCCTACTTTTTATTATTTTATGATACTATAAAAGTATAATTATGAAATACATTCTGTCATCCTTGACAAGGCCAATTATTCCAATTGTCTCTATTACCTGTGTCATTAAGCCGCAGCGTATGGAAAAGATCAGGTGGGTCCGGCCTCCTGATAACTCGTATGCAGACCTTGAAGTCCCTCTCGTCAGCCGGCAGAGGCGGCCTGAAGAGTAGCCGCAGGGCTCCTCGAGGGTAGAGCCATGACACGGTGCCTTCCCGACAACGGAGGTAGACAGGGGTTACGCCTCGCTCCGCGTTTACGGACAGACCACTGTAATAGAAGGAGAAAAAAAACTATTACGGGCTATTATAGCACTTTGATATCTTGTCTCGACAGATTTTTTTTTACATTCGAATTTGTAAACGAATTATATATTATATAATAAAAATATTGGTTCATTCAAATACACGTGCAATTATTCGAGTTTGATCAAGCATGCAGAGCTTCTAATGAATATCGCACCGTGACGGTCTTCATCATATTTGTAAAGTTTGATTGCCCTCCAATTGGCTCCCGATACTACCGAAGTCATTAATTAGAGAAGAAAGCTCATTTCGTATTCGGTGCCCGCTGCGACACTGTGTAACCGGCTCTTATAAAATTACTAAAAATACTCTTCGTATTGCTACCGCTCACGAGTCAATACTCAATACCTCTTTATAGGACCACTTTTGTATCGATCGTTTTATTTTTCCGACTTTACACTCTCGAATAAACAGTTTTTATGAACATTACTTCTGAATCTTCTCATTCTCCGCCTTTTATAGTAAAGTACAAATTACTATATAAAGCGATTCAAAAATTCACATTGAATCAAAAATGATCGATGTCCCTTGGCAATTGGAACTTGAGAGCGGAGGGAGATTGCGGCACGGGCTGAAGGTGTCATTTTCCGTGATATCTCGGAGTGCTCCCATAAACAAGCCCTGAGCGGACAATTGTATCTGCGATCAACGGCACGTGGGCCGCGATTCTGGAGTAGCGCCCACGCCCCCCAGCCCACGGCGAGGCAGAAACACACGACATAAAACTAAAATATACGACACATAGCACTATAAAAGATGCCACGTTGAGATTTTACAGGGCCTAAAGCCGTGGCAATAAAACGAAGGCGAGGCTTTTATGTTAAAACGTATTGTATGTGTGGCCGCGTCTGACGCCTTTTATCATCCGCTCCGAGCGTCGACAACCTTGTCTCGTCTCGTCTCCGTTGATAACAGGCACTCGCTTGACGAGGTGACGTTAAATTTAAGTGTCCCATGCGCTAGCTTTGACCGTTGTCTCCACTGATGGAAAGCTAAGATTATTTGTAAGCTTGGCATAAGAAACAATGACCATAACAAAAGCTCGAGGATTTAAACAAGTTTGACTGCTCATAATTTCTAACACAAGTTTGTGTTGTGTGGGTTTTATGGACTGTTTTGTAAAATATTTATCTTCAATTACAATTTATTGAATAGTTATAAAACGGAGAAAGTAATCAAACCACGAAATCCATTGAACCATACATATATCAAAATTTTAAGCCTGGAATTCAGTTGCGTCATATCCTAGTCATCGTGGACTTCCCTAATCCCCACTAATGGTGATGTTGAAATATGTTCGCGCAGTAAATTATGAGCTAATGGAACAAGTGGGGTTCATTGTAGGTATGCGGTGCACGTGGACTACCCTTGTCAGGGGTGAACAACCTTCCCATAGAGGGCTTATTTACCTGATGACTTTGTTGGCTTCCAACAAGATCTTACAAAATATGACACTTGTTTACTTTGGTTAGATAGTTTACAAGCTGTTGATTGCGATTAGATTTGGTTGTTCTGATTCCAAAATTGCTAACTTAATCTAAATCATTTCAAATGACAAGTTTCTGCAAAATAAGTAGATTCCAATAAAAAAAGTTTATTGGAGAACATCGCGTAAGTGTGTGTAGTGTCTGAGCGTGGAGATGTGTGGATTAGCGGTAATCAAACTCTCAATAGCACTTCAGTCAGAATTTGCAGCCATGCTAGCATATTTGTTTTATATTATAGTCATATTCTATTCTATTGATTTATTCCTAAAAATGTTGCAAACGCATGAACCTTACTGGTGCGCAAGTAAAAGACATCAACGCGCACCAAACTAAACACACAAAAACGTACACATTAAAATAAAAAAACCACATAGGTGCCAGCCTACCTACTTTTTGTTTCCAAACATAGATTTGAACAAAAAATACAGGGTGTTAACTGTAACGAGTTGTAGCATTTTGTTTTCATGGTGGCGACGTTTTTTGCGTATACTTTTTTACGGTTTTGTTTTTCTCTACTTGAGATTTCGACTTTACCTTTACTAATTAATTAAGTTAAGTAAAAACGTGCATGATTAAATTAACAACACGGTGTTCAATCATAGTGTAATTAAAGTCAAAGATGTTTTTTTTTGTGAAAGTAAAATAGATACAGAATCAAAAGCGACGTGACCGACCGACGGATGGCAGAAGATATAGTTTGAAATTGCGTTTTTATTTTTTCTAAAAAATACTATATCATTGTTTTGATATAACATCAATATGCCGGAGCAATCGTGATCCATTAGTAACAAAACGAACGTAAGATTATCATCGGCAGATTCAAATTGAGGCAATCCCGGCCATTACCTACGAGGCAAATGACGCGGCCCGATACCGGGCTAAAAGCCGCTAATGTACCTCGGAGTCACCCTTCGACACGTCTGCGCACTCTATCACACACCCGCACGAACAATATGTTTGTCTCTTTCCGATGAATTTGAAGAATCACCGCTAAAATTCTGTCACGCACGCTACCCAATTAGGACTTGAGCTTTTGATTTTTTGTTTAACAAGAAATACCTAGGACGCAGGCTAATTTGCAGTTTTAATCGTTAAAACACGTAGGTATGTAACAAAACCTATAGGTACAACTCAACTCAACCGCAGCTTTTATGGCAGCTTCAAAGAATAAACCCAATAAATTTTTATTGTTCTTTTTGAATATTATTACCATGCAATAAATTTAAAATAACACATTCGTGTTAATACCCCGAATGGACTACGGGCATTACCGTTCCATTAGGACCATTTCTAGAAAATATAATAAATGCAGGCAGGTTATGTTAATCGTAGAGGACTAGTTTTTTAAGTCACGTTTTCAATCCAAGAAGGAATAATCAATGGAATTCATCTGTTTAAAATGTCATGACACCACAATTTTCATATATTTAATTTTCATATATTTAAGTTACCAGTTTCTTGATGAGTTTATTGTTCAAAGGAAATAAGAGTTGATATAGTTAACGTAAGAGCTAACAGCTTGTCTCCTCATTGCGTAGAAAGTGCACGACGGTAACAGGTCCCATAAAGCTTATCGCGATACGAGCATCATCAGCATAATAAAATAGACGTGTTTCTACGAAGAAACGTATTCTCCTAACTTGGCTCGAGATAACAATGTCACGTGCGTATACATACACATACTATATCTAGGTTTGTATAAGTGTGTTTGTTGTCTTTAGTTATCAAGTTTCTGTACAGTCCCTAAAAAGTCTCTTAACACGTTAAGGGATTTTAAGGCGAAAAAATGATAATTCGATGCTTTTAATTTGTCTCGATTTCAGTACCAAGCAAGATCATTTATAGTATTGGATTTATTTTTAAATAATTCCGGTGCCCTTTCTTCTTAAAATATACAAGAGTTTCCAATAGAAAGTTTAATACAATGCCAGATCGTGGCACCAACTAAAACCCGCTAGCCCACGCAAAGGCCCGTGTATCGTCATAATGTAGCTTTTGTAATTTATTTTTTCACTATTCTATTGAATGTAAATACTACCTTAGTATTATCTTTCGTAGCAGTGTTCTTCGAAGCTCTACATAACAGATGCTTATTTCACCATAATCTATGTTTTTCTTTCAGATTGTTCATCGAATTCTTATAAATAAATTACAGAAATAATATCACATTGATAAATAGGGAAGAGCTAGAGGCAGTTACACTATGTGTTCAAAATGAAAAAAAAAGAAATTATAAAAAGAACATACACGAACGAATTATAGAAGGAGTAAAAAGCTTATCTATGTACAAAGTTTAGCATTGTCTTGAGCCTTTGTTCAATCTCCGACTATCTCCTAAACCAGCTTTCATTCCTTGCTCCAATAAGGAATGGAAACGCGCTCAAGGCATTGTGTCGCTATCGAGTTGCTCTTGCTCTTGTCAAACCTTACACACACAAGCTCACGCACACAAAGCCTTCATCTTATAAGAGCGCTCACGACCGCACAAAGGAAGTTATCGGTTAGTTTTTTAGTTTCTAGGTCAGATTCGAACTCGAGCGCCGATACATTATAAGAACCAAAGTTCCTAAACAAGGAGTCCATGCAAAAAAATGCGTCGCAAAATCGTGATGTTATTAAAAAGGCTTTTTCCTTTATATCCCTAACATAAGCGTCTACTAGCAATAGCTAGCGAACATGGGTGAACGTTTGTTAATAAACCCAGTTCCGTGATCTACTTTGTCTAACCAGTTTGTAAAGTGTACGTGACTATGGCGAACCTATTGTATTGATTGTTAAGGCATAGAATAACGGATTTTATAATTTCATTATAAAATAATTCCATTAAATATTTATCTCATGGAGCCGAATTTATAAATAGGAAAAGTGGATCCAAACTGAATATTGAAAATGGACCAGTTCATTCATTCATATAGAAAATGAAAAATTTTAAAAAATAATTGCTGGATGAATTTAACAAAGGCTATAACTAGTCCGACCACATCAAAGTCAGTCATAGTGGCTTTAATAGAGAATCACAAGTATCATATATCTATATGTCATCAACTTATAAACTAAGTGAATTTAACATTTTCAAGTAAATTGACGCCGATTCTTCGCGCGCGATCTAGCCTATAAGTATTAGGCAACAATCTTCGCCAAATGTATACCTACTGAAAGCTGAGAAACCGACTTACAAACCAGAGGCTCACTTGATGAGATAAATATATCAGAGATTATCCCTGAATGTATTACTACAATACCTTCGAAGCCTAATTAAGCTGCTATTCCGTGCGTGGAATAAAAGAGGTTCGATTAAAATGTTTAAAATAATTTAATAATGTAAAGCTGAAGAAGGATTTCCGTGAAACAATGGCTGTCGGACAATGGCCGATCGGACGCTGCGGGCGACGCACGTGCGTGGCCCATTGTATTCACGATTCCATACCAATAAGATACTGGGATTAGTTACCCAATCCTCGATGCCCATTCCAGCCTGTCTGTATCTGAAAGTCACTCGGTGACGAACATTCGACAAGTCAAATGTTTATGAAAAAATCGTATTCTGTGGCCATATTGAAAGTAACTATGAAAATACCCACCAATTTATGATCTTTGGTAAACTCCGAAGTTCATAAATGTATATTTTATTTGTCTGCATTGAGAAATAGAGAAGATCGAATTGTGATCTAAATATCTCAAAAAAAGTTAGGTCGGATTTTTTTTAATGTTTGTATTAAGTTATGACGGACCGTTTACACCTATAAATATAACAAACTTTAAACACAAAACATAAATAAGTAAATAAGTTTGATATATTCACCTTGAAATATTTTTTATACCATTGTGTTTTTTCTTAAGACAATTTGGAGTTTTTCATGCCAATGTCATTGCGGCATCTGGGTCCCATTAATCCACGACATTTTAGACCATGTTGTTTTAATATAATAGAGTAGGTATGTGCTGTACTAAAATTTGAAACCTCGAGAGCAACTTTATATGGTTATTAGATTATTTGTAAATTCGTTGACTCCGTTAAGGTTAACAAGTGCCCTTTTAGATCAAATTTGTTAACCCATCTATAAATGTTTGAAAGGCCGTAAATCTAATAAAATAGAAAATTAGTAGCTGTTTATTATAATTTTGATTTATGATTTATATTCGTCAAGTTAACCGATCGCTCTAATAGTTTCAACAGCAAAGCCGGAAACAATTCTAAAGCTTCTAAGGTCCAGCGTTAATAATAGTTTGGTTTATACCTACCTAAAGTAGTTTGACGTAGGTAGCCTAGGCAGTTACTGAACGTAGATCCAATCTGTGGAGGTACTTAGGAATCATTTCTAACTATACTGTTTTGTATGGTTATACATCGCTGGCTTTATTCTGAGCTGGAATAGCTCAGAATAAAGTTCTCAATTCTCGGGTATGCTGTTGTTGTTTGCTTTTTATACTTTTGGATAGAGCGTAGGACATTGGCTGAATGTAAGTATGTCTTTTTGCGATAACCGAATTCTGTATTTTATTCATCGTTGTACCTACCTATATATGAGTTTTTTTCATAGGTAGCTAGAGGTGGTTTGGTCTTCAAACATAATAATATCATGTTTGTAGGTTCATATTGTATCGTGGTGTAATGTGCTGATTCCTCCTGATTGTATAATGATGGAGCGTGCGGAGTGCGCGTGGGTGACCCTCTGTCACAGGCGGAGATATACGTAGGTAATTGCCTCTCTGCACCTTATAAATCCTTCTGAATGGTTGATACAAAATCTTCGAAGATATCGAACATGATATAAATTCTAGATTTTAGTGAAATTCAATTTAAATAATACACAAACAATGAGTTACTTTTTACAAAATCATTTAACGTTATCGCTAATGGTATCAAAAGTAAAATTTGTTAGTAAAACTTAAATACCGACTGACGTAATATGTTTTATATTAGATGCAAAAAATATTAAAAATGATCCCACGCAAAATATAACGTTTAAATTAGAGCGCCCACATACACATGTGTAACAAACCATTAATCTCAGATTCTTAAAATTTATTATGGATTAATCTGTGGTTCCACACATACATGCTTAAGTAATAGGTAGGTATACTTCTGCAAACACATTCTCTGAAGTGCCCAATCAGTGCTGACGGCTGCTAACTAGCATATACACAAGAATGACAATGATTACATACCAGTCCAGAGGCCGTGACATGACTAAGGCATACTACGTACCTACTTTTAACACCATTCAGTGAATTAAAAGTGATACAAGTATACTACCTTGATGTGCAAATGTGTGATTATGCCTTTTACGCCGATATAGAACACCTGTGTGTCTGTGTTGCAAAAAAAAAAAACAAACACGCTCACGACTGTCTTCCCCATGGTGGACATCCTAAGATACATATTCAGTGAGTAGATCTTTGAGGATACCAAGTAGGGGGTAGTCAGAGGCACTTACAAACATTACATTCGGTACATGCCCGCGTTTTGTAAGTTAGCATTCCACGTGACAGGTTGCAAGCCCATCGCCGCTTATAGGAACACTAACTGTTGGCACATGCCTTAGAATTTTTGGTTCAAGGGCATGCATTTTGTCTGTGTTGCATGAATGAAAATTCTTATTATGCTTAAATATTTTTAATTGTGATCTCAAAGATAGGTATGGTTTGATTGAAAATTCTGATTTAAGGTTTATGTCCGATTAAATAAATTGTATTTTGGTCTGGATCCCGTTTGATCGCGCGAAATCGATGACACGAAACCGCCCCGCCTGCCATTACATTAATGGCGCACAGATTAAATTAAAATTACTTATGGTCAAAACAATCGAATTAAGAATAGTTCAAGTAATATGCCGATAATCGTAAATTCAAAGCCGGGGAAATAAATCAGTGGCGTAATCAAAGATAAACCTTTTTTTTTTGTAACCCCGTACAATAATTGATGGTTTTATGTGATCAAAAAGGAGATATTCTGAGATTTGTTTTTTATTAAGTACATAATTTTGTAAATACTAAAGCAAATGTAACAAAGATCGTGTAGACATAAAAAAACCATATTTGTTTTTACGACAGTATTTCGGGGCATGAATTATGCTGAGTGCGCACATGCGAGGCTGCCGCCTACGTCAGTGACGGCGCCAACGCAGCACATGTTCTCAAATGCTGACAGATACTGTAAATAATATACGCTCCATTCAACACTGCAAACTGCTGACCTTTGTAAAAAAACCGGCCAATGCCGTTTTCAAGTGGCTAAAATAAATTGCGATACAAACATTACCTAGTTTTTTTAAAGCTTCGATGTAGGTCGTAGTTTACAAAGTTTTAAGAATCTATTGTCTCGTATAGTATCTAAAAGTATGATCTTCATCACGGTAGATTGTTTAGACACCTTTATTTTCAGATTAATTATTAGTTAGTGTGCTTTGTTTAACTTTTATGCCTTACTTTTTAGTGTTCCTTACCCAAAGGAAAGTTAAAATCTATTCGGGTGTTTTCTATGTATAATATGTATGTATTTACAAAATAAAATGTATATGAGTAGAAAATCAGTCATGTAGTTCTCATAATACAAGTTTTGCTTAGTTTGGGGCTATATGATGCTGTGTAAAAATGTCTAGCATTATTTTTTTTATTTTTATATGTACTTAGAAAGAACCTTTACGTCGCTTTGTATGACATAAGACTTTATATTTTTGATAATTGTTACCATGATCTCATGCATGGGTTATTTTTTTGTTACTCCAACATAAATAACTTTATGTAGGTACTTATTGTTTATCAAATAATTATTCTAAATTATTGTATCATTGTAAGGGACCAAGTGCAAGTCGGCACTTGTTCGGGTTTTTAAACTACATTATACTTAATGTAGCTTTAGAAAGAAAATAAATAAGACCAAAGTGTAGATGAGACAAAGCTGTCAAGCGCCTTCGAACCACTTCAATTACGTGCAATTTCGAAAGCATGTAATTATGGTGCCAGCGACGACGTTGCGCTTTGTTTCTAGTGCATACCAGCCATAAACGTCTCATCTAAATATAATCATTGTCCTGTGCCGCATGCAGTACTTTGCCTTCTGTCAATTCACGTTGAAATTATCGATCATTCGTTGAACTTCCAACGAAGTCAATAGTTCTAATACAAATTTAATTTTTGATTCTTACACTTATAGTCGAGCTTACTGCAAGTGAACCAAAATATTGATATTCGTACAAATAATGATCAGCATCAGTTAGGCCTATTTTTTAGGCATTTTTACTTTTAGTTTTGAAGTAATATCAAAGTTTTTAATCGATTTATTCATTTAAAATTTTTCAATATTAAAATGGTCTGCAATCAGCATTTAACTAGTTTTTGTTATAAAAATGATTGTGTCCCAAAATATATAAGTACATACTTATGTGAAAGTAAACGTATATCCGTTTGTTGTTGTAGATAATCAAACACACATGACCGTGGGATACAAACACCGATAGTAAATTGGATTTTCGTAAATGCACACAAATGTGAAAAATTTAAGGCATGGGAACACCAATCTTTGGGAAACACGTAGAGCTATCGATAAGGAATAATTTGGACATGCGATCAAAACTTTCACGATCAGTATCGTGGGAATTAGTGATCATCGGTATCCTTATCCCAGATTTTAAACGTCAGTCGTAAAACTTTGATAAGAATTTTATTCACATAGCCTTCGATTGTGAATGTAAACAGAGATAATTATTTTCAAATGGCTGTAACGGAACTAGCTAGCCATTAAATTACGTTCAACTCTATACTTATTCAATCGTTAATCAAACTAAGTTTTTAAAGCATAGTAAACTCAATGCAAAAATGACGGATTGTGTCGAGTTTAAGACGGGGTGGCCTTTTAGGACTGAGACTTTAAAACACTTATGACACCACAAATAAGATTGAAACTAGCTTGTCCATAAAATGTCAGTTACGGCTTTCCATTTACAGAAAGCCGTAAAAGGAAAGCCGTATCTTTCAATATTTCAATTTTCTTTGTAATTTTTTTTAAAATACCTATCCACTATTAAAACTTTTTTAACGGTTTATCAGTAGGCTTCGTATTCTTCTCTACGCATATTATAAATATTGTTTTGTTATCACACACAAGGTGTTGAAAATCCCACTTTTAGAACGTAAACAAAGCCTTATCAGATAATCTTATCACGGAGACGGATATCTCTATACATTTTTTTATATGTTCTGCATGAGGTGCTTATGACACCTGTCGATGTGAATTATTGATCTGACTGTGATTTTCTAAGTTCCCAGGGCAATGAGGTCGCTCCTCTTCGATATCATCAGATGTCAGCGATAAAGCCTGTTCACACAAGCTTATCGACATCTATGACATTTGACAAAGATGTATAATAAAAAACAACAATTTTGATAAAAGATGTGGCGCCGTAATGGTAACTTCCGTTTATTGTTAATTAAACGGAAATAAAATAAGAACGGAACAAAATCATTGGTACTTTTTTCAAAAGCTTTCCTAAATACTTCTTGTGATTATAAGTCATTAATTACCTCATAATCTCTCGAATCGTTACTAATAACAAATTATGAAAATGAATAATTTGTATTAAGAATAAAAAAAAAACACAATAATATAGCTTATATTGTCTCTATTAATGAGAATATCTAAGAATAATTACGTATTTATGTAGTAATACTTTCGATGCAATTAAGAAACATAAAAAGCCATTAGGAGTACTACAGTTGGTAACTGGTAATACCGGTGTCTCAGTCACAGGGTCTTCAAATTTATTGTGATAGAGAAACGATTCTGCTATTCGCAATCGCGTTATGTAAATGTTGGAAAGTACGTATATTTATAGCAAACATTTCGTTAAAGTGATCCAGATCTGGCATGTTGAAATTGTCCGTGGAAATATTGCAATGAGACATTTCAATAAACATTAGCAATTTGCAAGTGATGCTCGTAAAAAAATGATTTGATTATATCGGATGTATAACATCGCTCGCGTTGTCGGGTGCGAATTTTATTCAGGTTTGACGGTAAGCAATGAATGATGAACAGGAGAGATTTTCTGTAAGATTAGGGATTGCAGACCCGCATGAAGCAGTGTTCTCACGCGGCACGCGGCAGGAATACGCAAGGAGCCGTGAGAAAGACTGATGTGGTTTGCACTGAATACTAACTCCATTCACTTACAGTTTCATTGCCCTATTTATTTATTTTTCTATGTTCATTGTTTGGAAGAGTCTGCCATGTGTCTGCTGAACCCGTGTGAAGCGGGCGCTTGTTTAGACTACAAAACCACAAAAATTTGGAATTTCATTCGTTACAAAAGATTAAATGAGTTAAAACGCGCAACCCATTATTATTATTTTCAAATTGAATTGAAAAGAGCAGGTTATTCATTCGGCCTTGGTAACGCATCTAATACATTTCATACAAAAGCTATAACTAAAATTCTATATAATAAATAACTTTAGATCTCAACTTTAGTACAGAAAACATCATCCTCTTTTATGTTATTTTCATAAAATATATTCTCAGCATAAGCAGTAATTGAATGGATTAATTTATATCTGGAACAAAATAACCTTTCAGCTCAATCTCCAGTAATGAACCAGTAATGAAGAAAAAACGGCATCCTGCATTTGAGAATCAATCAAAATCAAGCAGTGTCTAATAGCGTGATCAGTTCGTTGCGACAATGCTCTGGAATGCGCTTGGTAATGCTCGCCCGCCTGGATGCAGCCCACCGGATTGGCTTCTTATCCCTCGACTATTATACCATGTTTTGTATATAGCTATCAGAAGCCTTTTTGTTTGCAATTATACAATGGGCACGCTTAGTCATGGATGTAGAACTTGATACGGTCAGTCCGTGTCAAGTTCTACCAGTTACCGAACCTGGTTTTTCTTCACTTTATCCGTATCAGATTTAGTGTTGAGAGAGAGAGAGAGAGAGAGAGAGAAAGAGAGCGCTGGCTCTTATCTGGATAACATTGCCATTCAGCGTGGCAATGCTGCAAGCATTTTGGGAACGCTTCCGTCTGGTAGTGAACTAGATCAGTTGACCTATCTATAGACCGTTTGCGACGGTCTTTAGATAGCTAGCTGTTTCATCTGTATTTTTTGTATATACCTACTTGTACATAGTTGTATGAATAAACGTATTCGTTTATTTAGTGTTAGGTCTCACCAATTTAAGTCGGATCACTAAATATACCACGAATGTTAGTATTCTGATACTTCGTCAGCATTCTAACACATCTGAACAATTCCTTGCACAAACAGTTTGTGTACGCAGAGCAGTGGTTTGAGAGTTTTGAGCTCAAACAATACTAGGCTGAGCGTAGCCCGCGGGCCCCAGCGCAACAACCCGTGCTCTTGTGGCTTGTGTTAGTCGCTACTATAGCTACGTAGTTCTGCAGCTCGAGCATATTTTCCGCATTGAGATTGCGTGCCGCGTGCCCGCCGGCAATGAACAATTTATAGCCCACTGGAACCATGGCCTGGTACATGGTTGTTATTATTTAACGGTGGACCTCAGAAACTTGGACAAAACGCCCCCGGCCCCAGCAAATGCGATCCTGCTAAACATGTATTACCTTACGAGCGACTGCCTACCTAGAATTTTTATCTTGCAAGAAACCAATTTACAAGCATGTTTCAACCTCGCAAAAACTGTAGTAGGTAAATGAGCACCAAAAACCGATACGATACCAAATCTGTCATTTAAATCGGCAACGTTGATACTAAATTTGGTCGTGATATTTTTTATCTGGCGGTTAATTTGAATAAATTATTAGCGGTGTCCGGTGTCGTACGCGACGATATGGCATAACGGCGCGCTGCAATGACGAACACTCCATGATTGCTGAACTGGTAACTATAAAGGCATAATCGTAATACTTACCGCGCCTTATACAGTGGACGGGTCGAGCGAGCGAGAACCTCAGGATAGGATATCTGACTCCTTCAATTGACCGGCCTTGCGGCACGCGCCGACACCCACCACCATTATTTCATTTGATTTATAGACCTCATTAAAATAAGTTTACATTGCCGGCTACACCCACGAATCGTGATTAGTAACCCACAATATTTAAGCCCAGAAGGAAACAACGTCGAAACCAAACTAAATCTGTGTCTAACTGGTTTATTTCTGCTTGTTGAGCCAACGGCCGCTTGACATCACAAAGGCTTTATAAATTTCTAAAGATGCTGGAGAAAACACGAAATACAACTGCCACATGCGGTAAGCTTTCTGTTATTTATCTGTATACCTACTTAATTACTTACTCGAAAATTGCTGTGTATAAAATTATTTTGTTAATTCTATTCAATGTTGCCATTTTATAGCCATTTAGTTTTTTTTACCATAGAATTAAAATCTATTTTATACCGTATGGCACAAAATATTAAGTACATTCATTTAGCGCGGAATAAAAATAATGCCCCGAAGACACGTCCACAAGCTCAATCAGAATCAAAATGTATAAAAAACAAATTGGTTGTGTTGCCAATCGAAATTTTATTCAAATAAGTGGCATTTAAAATATGAAGTTGGGTAGCTGGAGCCAATTAGTGAGGGACCATGCACATAAGCCAAGTCCATAAATTAGGCGAGATGACGCATTCTGGCATTCAAGGTTGACCAAAACATGCGATTCCTTTTATTGAAACTCTTCATTAATCTTCGTTATAAGTTTCATTACTCGTAGTGTTCAAAGATATGAAATCCGTTAACGAAATAATTTCATTTTTATTTTTTTTTTAGGATCCAAAACCAATTGTTGAATGGTATGATATATCTGTCTGTCTGTACGTCGTCCGTGTGGTCGAAAAATCACACCCGCTTTTTCGCTCAGTACAAAGCGTAATAAGATTGAATTTGGATGTGTTTTTTTAACACAAAAAGAAAAACCTGTAACATATGAGCAGGTACTTTTATACGCACCCTTTTTAGTGTCGCAACCCCATAAAAACAATAACGATTTAGAATAAACTTTATCAAAAAATAAGTCATTTTGATAATAGGTTCGACGGATTTCCTATGATAATTATGTTATGATACAACTTTGGGACTATAAAATAGTTTTCTCGACATATCTTGAGCAGCTTATTATTTGTTTTGGTAATAAAAATGCATAGTTATTATTAGTCAGTATCAAGTTTATTACTTAATGGCGTTAAACAGCTTTATTATTTCTGTGAAGCGCTCCATAATTAGATTGGACATTCTTGTCTTGAAAAACACGAGGTTTTCTTTTAATATTTATGGGCCATATAATCTGCATAAATCTTGTTATTTTCTTCATAACTTTTCCTGCGGACGATAGTTTCTTTAAAAGTTTTCGCATTTCTACACTACCTATTGTTATTTTTTTATCGAAAAACCTGACTTTCAAAAGTCACGATTATACATAGTTGCTTGTTTAGAAACCACATAACCTCAACAAAGGCCGACCACAATCGTTCTTTGTACGATTTTAGTCCAGGGCGGCGCGTGCAAATAAAATATTTTGACCGCGCTGACACCTCTGTCCTATACAAACATTGCATTTTGATATTAACACTTGCTGTTTGTTTAACTGTACCAGGCAAGTTTTTATTTGTTGTATTTAAATATTTTGGGATTCGCGTTCGACTTATCATGTACAACCGTCTTCAAAATGTAACTGAACATTGTATAAAAAATCTGACATAGATGGATTTGTCTTAAGAAAAGACTTAGATTAAGCAGAAAAAATACTTAGACAAGTACAGTTTCAGTCTATTAACAGTGGAATTAGATAAAAGGAAAAATTATAAATCTTCATGCATTGCAATCCCATGCTTCTTTATATCCAAAGGTTCTGACATTAGTGTCAGAATCTGTAATTTCATGTCTATATTTATTGATGCAATAGGGAAACGCTTCACCTAGGTGGAGAAGCACGCATTCCACCTTAGAAATTACACCTAACCCAACAGCATACTCACAACTGTTGTGTTTGGCTTGTGCTCGTCGGTAGTGGCCAACGGTGTTTACATAACTAGTTAGATGGTGGCTGGCCGCCTACGCCTCTGCTGGCACTCGTATATATCACATTACCAGTGATATATACCAACATTCAATAATGTTCCATTGTTATATGCAGGTGCAGTTACCGCGCGAGATTATCATAACATTCGGAAGCGATGCTTGAAAATTCATGTTAGGTTTTCAAACACCTTCTTTGTATGGGCATGAATTACCTATCTACTGCACATAGGTAATTACGTTCGAAAGTCTATTGCTATTTTTATTAAATGATTTGGGCTAGATGATGCTGTGTGCAAATGTCCAGCATTATTATTATTATTTGTGTATCGTTTGTTTTACTTAAATTTGACTTATAACCGTCTATACTAAACTTGACGAAGACAAAGTCTTGTCTCAATATATATATTTTAAATTTAAATCTCATTATGATAAACCAAAGATTTTGTTCGAGGTTCGCGCAGGCGAACGTTAGCATGTAGGTAATACTAAAATTCATAGAATTAAAAATGTTAATCAAAAATACCTATCGTGCAATCCTACTATCTATAAACGGGAGTGTTTGTGAGGATGGATGTTTGTTACTCGTTCACGCAAAAACTACTAAACGTACTTTGATGAAACTTTACAGTAATATAGTTTATACATCAGAATAACACATAGGCTACTTTTTATCCGGATAACCACGCTAGCGAAGCCGTGGGCAGAAGCTAGTTTCATATAAATGCGCAAGCCATTTTACACCACAACTTAACATTGTATCGACGTCCTCGATAAATTGTTACATCAATCAAAGGACACGTTATGAAGGTGTGGCATTTGCAATGAATGCCCCATTTTTTACTCAAGCGGCGTGCACACAGAGTCGAGCCGAGAGCCCGTGACGAAACGCGTAATGCAATTTTGATTAACTTCTGTCGACTGTAGTGGTAAAAGCTGGATCGCAATTATATATATTGGACACAATGTAGACATTACTTATTTATCGTGTAATCACGGTTTTATGAGACGGGAATGAGCCTGTTTGTTTTTTACATTATTAACTGGATGATATTATGTAGTTTTAACTTTTCGTTTGCTCAAGTAGGATTTTTTGAATAGGAAATTGTTACGTTTTGCGCTTATAAAACAACGATAGACAGTTTTTTTTTTTAATTATTATTTTTAATACTCCAATTTAGTTTATTTATGAATAATGAGTAGCGCATTTTAATTACAGACAGAATAAAACAACGATTATTTCATACTTTTAACTATTAACTAACTATTTCTAATTATTGGTCTGTATCTGTATTGTCCTTTACGCCTTAAAAAATATTGTTTAACTAATAGTCTCTTTGAGAGCGAGTTCCTATGAATTTGTTTCCAGCTTTTATCGAAGTTTATCGAAGGGGTCGGTTTTAAATGAATGAATGAAAATACTTTATTTTACAACACAAAATAAACAAAAAGTGTTTAATAAGCTTTGGCTGAATTATGAACCAAAACCGATACCGAATTACAGACGTGCATAGTTGTAAATGTCTCTTACAGTCTTCTCCAAGTGACTGCTGATAATATGCTCTGCAATCGCATGGAAACTCATTAATCACAAGTCCAAGATAATAAATTGTCGCAAAGCGTTTTCGTAACACGCAAAACCATCGTAAAGTCGACTTTCACTTGGATAATAGAGCTCAAGTAACACGATCTCTAGTCACGCAGAGACGCGAGCATCGACAGTCTCATTGTGCTGTGTCTTATTGATGGAAGTCTTAAAAGGTCACTCGCTTCCGCGTGAACGTGCCTTTACGTAATTGGACAAACATACAATTTAGGTTACACAAGCCATGCAAAATCAGGAACGGGTCCACAATGATATTTCAACGCATCTGAGTCCGTGACCATTTTAAAGTACCTATCTATATCACATGGCAGGTCATTTCGTATAAAGAAGTAAAAGAGGTCGCATTGGAAAGAGAAAGATGGAGGAAAATGCATTATTGCATCGACAAGATCTTAAATCCTTCCTACTAATATTATAAACGCGAATGTTTGCGAGGATGGATGTTTGTTACTCTTTCAGGCAAAAACTACTTAACGGATTTTGATGAAACTTTACAGTAATATAGCTTAAACATCAGAATAACACATAGGGTACTTTTTATCCGGGTACAAGGCCGTGGTTAAAGGCTAGTATAATCTAAATCACCGTCTACTCGCCGCGCTGTTCATAAACCACGTAACGAAACCATTCACACTTGTATTTTCGATACGAGTTTATGACGATAGTCTGGAGTACGTTTTTTTACTTATTACTAAAAATTAGTCTTTAGAAATGGAATTTAATTCGACGTTCTATTAGCAAAACCTGTGATAGCGCTATTTCTATAATATATAGGAGCCAGCAGTAAGGACAGCGTAAAACGCGTTATAGTATAAGGTATAACTTAACATACCTAATGGGTATGTGTTATATACGACGAGGTGCGAACTTTAGGGGTAGGCACACAAGAGGCGTTGAAGCTAACATGCAGGCCAAACAGCGAGGTGTGAAAAGCTCTGATCGTGGTTTTCTTATTGTGGTAGCCGGTAAGCCGCTTACCGGACCCCACTCACAAATCTTTTAGAAGTCGTCAGACGTAATCTTACACTTTAACCTTATACAAGGTGATTCACCAAAGATGGATATACACGTGTTTAAAAAGAAAAATTAGAGGAAAACAGCATGCTTTAGAATCAAAGTTCGAAGGCACAGGACATCGGTTAGTGTTTTAATAAAGCGACGATGGTCTTTTAACCAGCTACGTGAGTATGTGCCAAATATTTTCAATATCACCTACCTACTTGGTATCCTCATGGATCTGCGTACCTACTGAGTAAGGATCGAGGATGTCTATCATGGGGATTAAGTCGTGGGCGTGTTTTTTTTAACATGCTAGCAGCTTACAGACATAGCTGTAAGTATATAAGTGCATATAATGTTACAAAAAAGAGTAAGTTCTTCATCGTGCCGATAGTGTTTCTTTTAGATTTTATTTGTCAAAACTTAGCCACTTTATTAAGTGTGGTGTCATAAAAGTGTATCTGAAGGTGCAGTGTGTGGGCACAGTGAACAGACGCTTAAACATTCCTTGTCAGGTATTCAACTTAACTTCATCCATGTTTGGTGAATCACCTTGTATATGGTAGGAGATATATCAATGCGTCCGATCCTTCTGAGAGGCTAGTAAACCTAAATATGTATTTATTTCTAAGACATATGTAGTGATATTTTAAAAGCAGTGGCTCATATAACTTTAAAGGAAAGCTAAGGTTTCTTATTGATCCTACTGTTACAATATTAAATTATTTTAATGTATGCCCATAATATGGGCAATTCAAAAAGCACTGCGTCAAAATCCGTCAGCTCGATCCGTCGAACGTACGTATCAAGTATCGTTTTGCGTGTTCACGGATAAAGTTTCAACTACTTTTCAAGCGAGACATAGCGCACTCAACTGGAAGTAAATAATTTAACATGAAATCACAAAGGAATTAAAAACCTTTATCACGTAAAGCCCTAGGCATTTTAACTGGGCATAGTCATAAAATACGAGTAAGAGATTGCGAGCGAATAGAAACGGGGACTGCGAAATAAAGCGATTGTCACCAACCTAGAGATACCTACTTACTACACCTTATTAAGCTGAAATACTGTTAAGCCAATTTAGCCTTTATCGGGCAAAATCTTTAACAAACGTCGTAGTAAACCCGTAAGGCAGCCATTGTTGTGTCGACTCAGTTATGGACTCCATGCTGGGGCCATGGTGTAAACAGAACGAGTTATAATATGAGACCCCGAGGCTCATTTTATGGCATTCTTGTCTGGGTAAGCGACGTATGCCAGGTCGTAATTCAGATCACCATGCAAATAGCTCATACAACAAAAGACGCCATAGTCGATCGAAATTATTTTCGATCAATCGAGAACATGCAACGGCGATTTCACCTAAATTCGATAACACTGGTAAAAAGAGAGTCGTACGCGCTGGCATTTTGAAGAGGGACCGCGTCGCGTCTGTCGGTTTCTGACCGTTTTTTCTGTCACTCATTATTTTGTGGCATCCTATCCATCGTTTTAGTATCGGAACCGATAGGTAGGAATGGAGCAGAGAGGAAAATCGTTGCATGATTATTTTTTAGCAGTCGAGATTGCGACGCTATAAATGGCGCTGCGAGGCCTGCGGCTTGCCATTTGCAATCGGTTATGGAACGACCGCGAACCTCTTTTTACATTATAATCGGTCGGTCGCCACGCCGCCACTCTTCTCTTTTTGCCATCCAGATAAGCGATGGTCGTCCGAAACGGCCATGGATACAAAGATGCTTAATGTACATTACATTATTCAACGGCAGTGATTTATAGTCCTTTATTTGAATAAATGCTATCCTGATGAAATTTTGTGTTTACTCGGTCGGGCATGATTCGGTGTTGGTTTACTTCCTGCGAATATTAGTATGGATGGTTGAACATGACGGACCTCACTCGTATCCGGGGTCCGAGGCGGGTCCGGAGCGTCGCATGTGGATACTCGAGACTCGGGTTTCGAGAGGCCCGTGCCGCCTCATTAGCGGTTAAGCTTCATTAAATTTACATTTTAAACCTCTTTCAGAGATTAAATTTCCATATTCTTCAACCGCACTTGAAATAATAAGCAATTACGTTGAATATGTCTGTAAGATAGAAACTAGAATTGGTTGTGGCGCCGAAACACTTGTTTATTCTGTGCTCGTGTTGCAATCGGAAAGACGATGGTTCATGACAATACAAATCATAGATCTCCGGAATATCTATCGGAAATACATTCGAATGAAATATTGTAATTTGACATCGTGTCGACCAAATTGTGGCACATTAGAATGCAGCTCGTGCGGCGAGACGGCCCGCGCCCGCGCCCGCCTCTCCTCACTAATAATGGACCAGTGACGACTCATGCATTATTCAACAGCCTCGGATCATCCCAATTTCTATAGTTTTGGAGAGCCAAAACTTTAGGAGTATTCTACAGGGTACAGAGTCCACGGTAATCGTTTTTGAGAAGGGTGTCTAGGACACGTTGAAGATAATTTTCATCGTGTTGTAATATTATTAGTATTATTTAGCTGTCACTCAGGAGAAAATGCCTTTTTAGTAAGATTAAAAAAAATCTCCCCTTGGAGGTCTCCAGATCTTACTATCTGGAGACCTCCAAGGGTGAGTAGCCATTTCAGGCGTAAGAAGAAAAGGATTCGATTCCTGCTACGAACAAATGTTTGCATTTTCTGCAGATATTTATTCCGGGTACAACACAGGGAATCATAATATGGGGTGTTTTGTTAGTTATTATTATTTTAAAATAATATGGAACCCTGAAACCCAAAGAAATCAATAGACATTGATGAGCGCGGCACTGCTTTGCGTTATAATTATCACCATTTTAATTGGCGTGGAAGGAAAAACCGAAAAAGAATTGAAAATACAAATACTACGACACAAAGAGAGCCTTCATCTGACCCGCCGACCGACGCACCGATACAATGCCGACCTACTATTCACCGCTAATTAGTTAGTTCACTTCATTCATGGAACGCTGTGTTCGATGAAATGAAACAATTAGCTCGAATGTTCTCGGAATCAACATCTCGTGTTAACAAACCTCGGCTAGCACTTAGTAAAGCCCGTATAGATTCATTGCTAAACTAAGGCTGTGGTATATAGCTAGCATAAATTCAAATAAAGCTTGACAGCTCTGTTGCAACTTGCTCCGCCAAAGTAGGTCATAATCGTTACAACAATCAACGCCGAAAACTTATGAACGTTCTAGAGACGGCCGTAGATAGTCTTACTTCACGACAAAAAGATAATGTAAGTGGACACATGGCAGAGGCATTGAATTACCCTTCTAAGCTAGCAACAGACACATTATCTCTTGTAATTGGGGCTCAAGAGCGTAATATAAAAATATTTATCTGTACCATTTAGGAACGTGGAAGTAACTCTCGAGTATCATGGGAATGTCGTTCCGAGTTAAGCATTTCGAAACCTAGGCAATATCTTAAAATTAAATTGTCCTCCAATTCCAGCCGGCATTGTTTTAGTGTGTAGCTCAGCTCCGCAATCTATTGTTTGCTTAGACACGATCTACTCAAACTAAACGAACTCAATAGGTGCCTGAGGCAAGCGTCTCCAAACGGAACACGTGTCGTTGATTGCCCCCAATTGGCGAGCGAATAAAAACAATCGAGCACACAAAAATAACCGTGATTTCATCCGCAACATGTGACGGTTGTTTTCTCTTAGCGTAACGAAGTATGAAGCTCCCGTTCCCATCGAGCCATGTGAATTATCCAGGCTGAAAGATCCCAGCCTTCTGCTGAATCGCCTGAATCGCTAATGATCTTGAACGTATTTGGCCTGGGATTCTATCCAGCCTTTCAAATGGGTAAAAGCAGATGTTTCTCTAATTTCGTAAAAAGGCTTGTTAACAGGAGACGATGCTGTTTGTCAGGATCCGAAATTATGTAACGTTCGTTGACATGCCAACGGAAGTAAGTTGGCACAGAATCTTATTTCCCGAGTTACATGATCTTGCCAGCAGTCGACGTCCTGAAGTATGGTGCAGAGCGTACCATATGGGAGGCGTGAGACTCCCCGTGCGCACCATCGTACCATCTGATGTATTATCGCGACCACAACAACTATACGATAGCGACATCCGCAAGCGGTAATGACTGCTCAATAAATAGGTCAAATTCAGGAAGTAAAACAGCAAACATGATGATTTACACATTGTTGTTATTTGTGGCTGGCGCTGATTATGTTTCCGCTAGGTCAAATTGACCAAGGTCTCGGCACAAATTTTGAGTTTATTTTATTTTATTTTCTAAAATCAGCTACATCGATTTGCAATTTACTTACATCTGAAGTGATTTGATTGGACTCTGGCCATTCAGGTCTTGTACATGGAAAGTAAAGGAATGTAATTTGTCATCGTATCAGACGCCTGCGTGTATATTAATGTGAGGAATATGTGAAGAACATCCGCTTCTCATCAGTGATGGCGATAATTTTGCATAATCCATTCACACTATTAATGATTAATTCCAATGTTTTGCAGAGTTAATCTAGAGGCTAGATAATAAAAGTACATTTTCCTGAAACGTTCTACCTTGTACTTTCTTCTTGTGTATCGCAATTTCCATTATACTTAAGTCAAGTTTGGATGACAAAATAAGAATAAGAATATATTTATTTGACACACACACAACATTACAAGACATAATACATGGAAAAAATAATCTAGGAGCCTAGGTTCTACAATATAAATAAAGAAGAGTATAAAATAATTAGAAGATTACAGATACAGATACAGTGACACAAAGATATACAGGGTATGGGTAAGACAGATTTATGACATGATATTTGAAAACTAATAGTATATACATAAAACAAAGGAAGTAGTTAAGTATAAAGTCAAAAGTCACACATTTGTCATAGCTTGGGTGGTGTATCCTGTTTAATTAAGGGTTTACACGTTTTATTCTTACTGTCCAGTTGTTACATTACGCACATCCGTTGTTTTCATGATGCTGCGTGGGGCAATCTAATTAGACAATTCATTACTGACGTCATCAATCCAGAGTAATCTCATTTCATCTGATTTGATGATTCATACCCAACTGGCATTTGGCCATTATCCTAGTATTCTTTTTAAATGTAACATAATTGACGCATTAGATCAATTGTTTTTTATATTGTATTTTTTGTATTTTTGGAGTATTGCTCAACCTCTTTATGGGGTAGATACAGAGGTGGGACAAGAATGGAAATCTTACTGTACCTACCTTAATAACGAGAAATGACTTATCACAGTCCCTGCACGGTCAAACAACTCTAGGTCACTACAATTCGCTAGTGTCTACAGCAAAGGGGAGAGAAGAACAAATGTAGAGAATCAGGAAGTCTCCAATTCAAAATGAGTATTTCGAGACAAATAAGAGCGTAGTTTCGGTGCACCGAACTAAATCATTTCAAGGCACTTTGTCAATCAGAGCGCATATCGTGCGAACGCGATATAATGGAGGAGGATATTATAATAAACAGAGATCGGTCCCCTCGCTACCTCCCTCCCTAATAAATATTAATGTATGAACTTGAATGCTCGACAATGCGCTCCGAGTGATGGTGGTACATTGACACTCAATTTGCTTTTTTTCAGCGCGCACGTCTGATAGTTTGTCGCATCACTTTCTCGCTGCATCTTCAATCTTCTTTTTAACTTAACTAGATATGAATAGCACCAATCACATTGCTAATTCCGTAGTTAAGAAATAAGCCTGATTATTCTTGAACTTTTCTCTCATGTGGGATAAGCACATGTTTTCTTGTTCTTGTTCTTGTTTTCTCTTTGATTTTCCTCTGCTCTAAGATTCATGCACATTCATTTTCTCCTCATTATTTCGACATTGTTCCCTCTTCATAGCCGTCCTATGAAGTGTAAGTGTTAAACTTACACTTTTCAACTTTATTTTCATTGAACTTATAAAGATCTTTAACCAATAAATTGCTGCGATTTTAAGGGTACAGAAATCACGCAACACTTTTCTTTGTGACATTTAATCTATATTTCAACTACAATATATATGGCCTGCGTCGCAACCGCACCCTATTTTTAGTGTGATAGAGCCTTTGTTACAACAGATAAAATATTTAACCCTTTCTTATCTCATAATGTCCACCTGACTCTAACCCAGTCCCTGCCACGCCTTTACCGATGACTAGTTAACGATTTCAATAAGTATATTTTTTTTTTCTCAGTTGCATGTTGTTGTCATTATGCGCACTTTTTAAATAGGAAAACAGAACTGTCCTATCCGAGCGCAGGGTTACCAAGAAAGCACCAGAACACGGCAGACGAATGAAATACACATTGAGTTTGAGTCAATTCGTCAATGACCGACCCACCCTAAATTCAGGCAGGTCACGTGTCCATACAGCGGGGATGGCGAGAACAGTTTCCATGCTGCTTTCCCACGCCACCGCCCCGGCCGCCATGCGCCACCCCGGGCCCTGATGGGAAACCCCACTTGTTGATTTTGTTCCGTAATCGAGCCCTAAAGTTTCGTTTCCGGACCGGACGATATGACTTCTATATAGTTTAATTGTTATTAGCTTTTGACTTATATGTGTGAGAATGGACATTAGCGCTAGGAAATGAGCTTTTGAAGGGAAAGCATGGAACCATCTGCAGAGATACATAGAATAGAGTATGTAGGGTAGGATACAAGAAGATGTTGTTCCTATCTATGTATGTACGGTCTTATGTAAAACAATCCTAAAGATAATGAGGATGATGATGATGATGATGTATGTACCTAATTAGGATACCTGTTTAGCTAGTTTACAAATATATTTGTACTAATAATTTACTTTTTTAAATTTACCTTTAGGTATGTCACGTGTGTCGTGCATCTAGGTTGGCACACACACACACACACACCCCTCCCCACACATAGGCCAAAAAAAGAGTGCTCAACGTTATTAATTAGAAATAAAACAAGCTCCCTCATTGCTATAAGCAATCTCTCTAGGCAATCTTAGAATGGACAGCATGCGAACAAATGAGGGTGGGTTTTACAAAACCAATATGAACAAAAGATGCTCAGTCTAATACTAAAATTATAAGTAAAGTCTTTTCAGGAAAAAATGAAACCTACTTCGATTAACGGAAAGTTAAGAAAAAGTTCAATATGGAATTTCATCCTGCATTTTTTCAACCGCTTCACTCTAAACTAAACACTAAAACCTCTAAATAAGGTGATATAAATATAAAACAAGAATTTGCAGCTAAAGAATCTCGTCAGAGACCGTACGATACGTCCGTCATTATTCAAATTAGTCCAATTAGGGACACAATAATCAAGGAATTCATAGAACGAATGCTAAATCAGAGTATTATGAATTGGATGCCAACGATTTAAAGCACGCTATCACGGAATATTATGGAAATAGCATATAAATTAAGCTCTGGTTTCCTAAAAAGCGGTGACCGCCATCAATGTAATTTCAGTATTCGGGAGCTGTCTTGTTTATTAACCGGTATTATTTAGTTTATACATCGATCTAAGCGGTGATGTAGATTATTTTCAGCGTCTCTAATTTTTTAAACTGCAGACTCGTTTTAGATAGACTCTTATTGGAGAATTGTGAAAGTCCATGTGATATTCCAGCCTGCTCAGCATGCAAACCCAAGACAACTGTTTTGTCTACCGCCGAAAAGACAAAAAATATTTTGTTCCTTGCTTTCGTAGACAAAACGCTGTCTTGAGTGCTCATACAAAGCGGGCAGGAGACACTTCACAGATTAGTGAGTGATACGATGACAATTATCACAATAGCCCCGCAAATTATGAACAATCAACGTTAACAATACTTCACCATATAACGGCCGTTATTTACGGCCACCGTTTCTTCAGAGACCAAGGCTGCAATCGTTTTGTTGCGGCTGATGATGGATTTTGCCTCGGGTCAAATAGTTATATCGGATCTTGGAGATGCAAAGTGGAATTCTCGAATTTGCAGACAAATTTTGGTAGACTTTATTTACCTTAATAAAACCACAACCGTGAAGGTGTCTTTAAATTTTCTCACATTAAATGCGGAATAATTAGGTAGGGTAACTAGGTACTCGTAGGTAGGTACCTAGCAAAATTTTGCGTTTTCATATTAAGTTAAACAAATTATAGGAACATACCTATTTTACAAAATGCGGGTAAATACGTTGGATATTAATAATTATTGCAAGTTAGGTGGGTAGTTAATACACATAAGTAGTTTACATACTTAAGTAGTTTTTTATAAAAACCCAAAATAGTTATTATTTATGTTAATACAAATTCTATGAGAATAGAAAGAAAGAATTTCAACATCTACATACCTGCCAGTCCAATCGCACTGGTCACCCATCTGAGCCGCCTCCGCAAAGCAGATCACTCCCAAAAATGTCCAAAACGCACCAGAAATCTGCATTTTGTTGATTAAAATCCAACAATATCAAACAACAGTCACTAAATCTTCACATCACAATTTTATGTCCGTTTCATAGTTTATCAATGTTTACAAATGTAAACAAACTCGCGAAGAGAGGTCGAGCAAGCGACAGGTTTTCTACAACTCGGGAACTCGACTGCGGGCGGACTGGCGTTAATAATGAGTGAGCGAGATAAAAGGTCCGTCCGATACGAAATTCCAAGCTCTCTAGACAAAGAGCGAATGAGACGGATTCAGAAAAACTTCAGTGAGAAAGAGCTTTGTGTTATAGGCTGTAATATTTCGCCTAAATTCATGGTGAAATAAACTCTATTCCTAGGTAATTGAGTAAAATTTTCGTTTAAAAATTAAGCTTTTAAAATTGGCGGGAAAGGAAATTCGTACTACGTACGCTAAAGATTATTAGCTAAGATTTTTGGTTCCTTATCTGACCCACATTATCCTAAAAGGCATCGCCCCGCGCTGTTGTGTTCGGTACATACTTAAGTTATTATTTAAAAACTTTAATATTTTGATAATATGGTACCTAAACAAGTCTGCTAATAGGCATAAGGTGCCTATTAATAGACTTGGCGGTTTGGGAAGCTGTTTGCTTGTAAGAACAAACTCATTTTTCTAACATTTATATTTTTTTGTAGGGTTAGACCTACTTACGTAATTTTAACAAATAATGTTGTACAAAATAAATCATTGTTATTAAATATGATGTATTATTTGGCTTAATAATAGACATTAGGGTCACCATTTTAAAAGCCATGATGGTCGGTTAGGCAGGTAAACTGCACAAAAAGCCGCAACTCAAGGGGAGGTAGAAAGAATTCGGATATTATCAAAAACAGTTTACTTAATTGCTTACACTTTTACCTTTTAGTTTTTCTTAGGGTGCTCAGGTGCACACCATGATTTGTATTTTTTTTATTTTGGCAATGTTTTTATTCCCATACCTCTTCCTGTCTTTCGTGCATGTCTCTTATTTAGATAGATTTTTTAATTTCAAAAACATTTTTTTGCAGTCTGTTTGGTCCTCATAAAGTAGATACTCGTCTCGGTGCAGAATATACTCTACACCTCAACAATCTGAAAACGCATGACTAGGCTATCTAGACCATATATATATATGGTCTACGTACTTCGTACTAACAGGCTAGACTAGAGTCTACAGTACTAGTTCTGATTAAAGATATTGTCCAGCCACTAAACAATCCCTTTAGCCAGTAGCCTTCGTTTTAGCCGGTCGGGGAGAATGTAAAAAGTTGCACGAAATTATAATTTTGAACCGGGAATTCACAATCGTCAACCCTAATAATCGAGTACCAGGACGGGTCATACATGGGATAAAAAAGGACAAAAAAGAACTTATGGTTTCAGGGCGCTGCTTGGCAGGATTTTAAAATACTTTTTTCTTGACTGTACCTAATCTAGCCGGCTACGCCTGGGAAATCATAAAATATATGTTATTAAAACACTTTAATTGCTGCCTAAGCACAGGTAGCTAGAATAGGTACAAAAAAGAAAAGTGTTTAAAAGAATCTTGCCAAGCAGAGCTCGGTATCATAAGTTTTCGGCCTCTGTTTACGTTATGTACCTATGACCCATCCTAGTACCCAATAGATAGGGTTGACGACTATGAACATCCTTTCTAATACTGGGTGTTCCAGAACACATATTTATGTTATTCCGAAAGGTATTATTCTACTCATAAAAGTACACAAGTTCCTTATACCTACGACACAGGGTATCCTAATGTGGGGTCAGGACCATGTACCTATGTGTCTGTTGGGCGTCAATATATTTATTAAAAATTATGATCATCATCATCAACAACAGCCTGTCCACTCTAGACATGGCCTCTCGGAAGGAGTGCCATGACGAACAATCTTTGGCCACCTCCATCCACTCCACCGACTTAACGCAACTTTACAATGTCATCAGTCTATCGGGCCGAGGCAAAAATTAATGGTAAATGTAATTGGAGATAATTTGAGTTAAAAAAAAACTGGGTGGGGTGGGGAGCCGCGCCACACTGAATTGCGTCGGCCGATTCGAACCAAATCATTCAAAAACCCTTCATCCCCTGCGGTTGTCAGTAAAATTATGATACCTACCTAGCTAGTCTTCTCATAATTCTCGAACCTTTCGAATAGAAATGCCCATTTTATCCTAAGTGTCGCACTCGTGCGTTGTTTGCGCTGAGATAAACTGAATCAATATAGTTGTGTTTGTCGTCCGATAAACTCGCTTTGTGCCCATTCACTGCTTGCTTAGGGACGATGATTCGCCCCTTATCTTAGGCGCGAAACATAGATTCTATCATCATCATTCAATGATGTCCACGGCAAACATTTTAAACCTTTGTTCGGTAGGTTCTCGTCAAAAGAAGTCCACCAACTTACGTTGGTTAAACCGGTGAGTATGGATGGCCCAATGATCTTGAATAACGCTGATGGCTATTTTTATTCGTCATTCTGAGCTTATGGTAAAAATAAACGCATTTACGGGGAAGCGAAAGGTAGCTAATGTTTCCACGAAAATCACCTTAGGATTTCTTATAATCCTAAATTTGTAGAGATAGAATGCCTATTAACTAAGTAGGTATTAGTTACGAGTATATCTATGTTTATATGTTCACGGCCGAAAGAATTCGTACATGTTTATAAACTGTGCTTGGATGCACAACTCCTGCTTCGCAAAAATACGCGAGCGCGTTTATGTCTTTTGTATGAGAAATTGAGTGTTCTCCGCAGTAGTAAAGTTCTCCATCACCCCAATTTACTCTATGTAACTGGTTCGTGCTGGCGTACTAAATAGAATAAGATGTGGATTACTTGTAAATGTACCAAGTTTTTTAATTACTTAATCTACCTACATAAAATAAGTAATATATAATAATATAATGTTGGACATTTTCACACAGCATCATCTAGCCCCAAAGTAAGCAGAGCTTGTGTTATGGGAACTACATTACTGATATACTAGTACTTAATATACATTTTTTTTTGTAAATACATACATATTATACATAGAACCCATTACCCATCCAAATATGCACCTATAACATAATATAGACAGATAGGTAGTGGAGGTTAGGTACCTATACAAACCTACTTACCAATAACCTACCTGTTCATAGCACCCCGCCAGCCGTGATGTTAACAATAACATTAGTAGGTACCTATTTAACTTCTATCTAAACAATGTTATACTAACAGTTTATAAGTGTAGACTTAAATATTATTCCACTTGCCTCGTTCCATTTGTCATCTAATAGAAAATGAACTTCATTGTTATGAAAATTTTCTAATAGCATAAAAGTACGATCTAGGCATCTAGCGAGCCCGTTTTAATCGAGTTTCCTCATAGATACCACGTAATTCGAGTGACCAGATCTCGTCTAGATAGATAATAGAAGAAAAATCTGAGTTGAATAGAAAACGGGCAACAGTCACATTATTTTTTACGATTTAAAAATCAAGCACATTTATTAGATACCTGACATATTCTTCATCATGTTAAAGTGGACGATTATATTTTGGCTCAGCGCAAGCGCAGCCGCTGTGTACGAGAAATCTTCGGTCTCTAATTGCTTGTGGCACAATAACTCATGTAAGTACACACATACGAATGACTCAAATACTAAGATAGGAAAGGTTAACAATTTAAACTTTGAGCATTAAGTCGAATTTGTTCTCGTCTCATATATAAATGAGTCAACGGTTATTTTTTGGAGTAATTAGAACATTAGTTTTATGTAGACTTGATTGGACTATTCCAAATACCTACTTATAGTACCTAAATGATTAGGTAGTTAATGTGTGGTTAATAAAATATGTGGTAGTAATGAATGGGCCCTTGCTCATTAAATGTGGTTAAGCAAATCGAATCGAATGTATTTTTTACCCGACTGTCCAAAAGGAGGGTAATGTTTTTCGGGTGTATGTATGTAGTTATGTATGTGTATTCCTTTGGCTCTCGCTGTAGCCTTGGTGAATTTTAATGAATAAGGTCTCAATTGATTTGCTTTGATCACGAGAGTAATATAATAATAATAACTTTTTTATTCAGACAACATGATCCAAGTGTTAGTAAATACATATAATAGTATAAACATAGAATATAATAATACCAATTGTCACTGGTTAATACATTTTATAAAGGAATATTAAGATTATAGAACCACGCTTATGAAACTGTAGTAAGGTTCATTGTTTTTTACTAAATCCATTGTTTTATTGTTACAGGTGTAGAAATATGTCCGGAGTGGATGGTGGTGAATAAAAGTGATTGCAGGAATTCGTATTGGAGTGCTCAGAAAACCTGCGAGAATCCGGAGGAGATGCTGGTAGGCACTGTTTGCGGCTTCTCTCGGTGCGACTGCCCCGACATGATGGTGCTCGATACGGAGACCGGGTACTGCTACGATGTAGATAACTGCCCAACAAAGCATGCAGAGTAGAGTTTAAAAACAGTGTAGGTAGTTCATACTCATAACATAGTTTTCTGTAACTGAAAATAAATCTTGTACTTTGTATACAAAGTATTTTATTCGTTAGTATAATATTTTGATTATTTTATTGCAACTGGCCTTATTGTTCCTAAGTTTTAAAACGTTTCTAAAGTTTTAAACGAAGTCTATTTCAACTTCTTGATAATTATAACTTCTGTGCCTAGTTGTCAGAATTCTTGCAGTTTCCGTTTAATACATGATACATTCTTAAACAATACAGAGAATGTGGAGATAAGAATATGGTCGATGTAGAAACTCGACCAGAATTTTGTAACCAATTTTAAATTTCATAAACAAAGATTTACGAAGTCAACTGTCAATGACATAATTGACATCACTTACACTAGACGTTGACATAAACTAGTCACAGAAGACATAATTAAGAAGTTGAAGTTGACGTTGACATATTTTCTGTCACTCAATATTGTTTTGCCGCAGGAGCAACTCATTAAGTTAATTTTGGCAAATTTCGAAAGAAACTGCATAAAAAAACAATTATACTCAAGCAAATAATTTCATCAAAATGTTACGCTTGTGCGTCAGAAGTGTGGGCTTACAAACGCAACTGAAACCTTCTCTCCGGCAAATAACCTCCCAGCTAAAAAGCTTCAGTTCTTCGAATAACATTGTGATCAGGAACTATGCAATTAAAATAACAGACGATGCCGATAGCAAGCTAGAAACAATATACAATGGCCCCCTCACACCGCAGATCAAAGGAGTTAAAGTGTTCTCGTTGAGCTCAAGTATAGCAGGTCTTGTAGCCCAACCTATTATCATCAGAGAAGCAGCCAGTATAGGCAGTACTTCTCTGCTTGTGGCGCTGTGCTCAGTTGTAGGGTTCTTCACATTCGTTACGCCGATATTGCTGCACATAGTCACAAAGAAATATGTGACTGAAATTAACTATAACCCTACAACATCCACATACAAAGCTACTACTATTACATTCTTCTTGGCTAGAAAACAGGTATGTTCTAATAACTATGTAATAATAATAATAACAGGGTCCCACTAAGTACCAACTAGGCCTGATTTTTTCAGTGATAGCTCAATAACTAGTTGACGAGTTAATGCCACTTCCTCAAACTAGGCTAGTTAATTGTTGAGTTAGATTGTAATGCAGGTTAAAACCCTGAGTTGCATACCTAGAGTGAGCCTTGGTTTCCAACTAATAAGACTCCTTTCCAGAGCTAGACCAATACAAAAACAAACAAACATCCTCAGATACATAATCAGCGAGTAGATCTTTGAGGAAACCAAATAGGGGGTAGTCAGAGGCACGTCCAAACATTACATTTTGTTCATGCCCACATTTCGCAAGTAGTTAGCATTCCATGTGACAGGTTGCAAGCCCATCACTGCTTATTGGAACACTAACTGTTGGCACATTCCTTCAAATTTTTGCTTCTAAGGCATGCCGGTTTTTTCACGATGTTTTCCTTCACCGTTTTGAACATGAGTTAATGCGGACATAAATTTTTCGAGTTGAAATACAATTACTCCAAATCAATACATTTTAGTCTTGAACCTTTTCCTATTTGAATTTCATTGGATTATTTTTGTTTTTCAGCATGAATTTAAATCAGAAGATGTTGAAGTCCCTGATATACCTGGAATGTTTACCACAATGAAAGTAAAAGGAACCCCTCTTTTCATAGAAGCTAGATTCTTTTCGGATCCAATGCATTATGCCAAAATTATGGGCTACGACAAACCTTTAGACTTCAAACTAGGCAACCCCACAGAGGAAGAAAATAAATA
This sequence comes from Perizoma affinitatum, assembly GCA_961405105.1. NCBI lineage: Eukaryota > Metazoa > Arthropoda > Insecta > Lepidoptera > Geometridae > Perizoma > Perizoma affinitatum. Next base: position 9,030,267 of record OY560199.1, read on the forward strand.
ATTGATCTAGTTATTTTATGTAATTTTGTTAATATGTTAATTAATTATAGATATTTATAATAACCCAAGCCTAGTTGTTTTTATTAAATTTATTTATATTTATGAGGCTTTTTTTACTATCAAGCCATACTAAAACTACTTTTAAAGTTCATTCATCACTTTTCTGCATGAAAATCTTGATACTAAAGTAAAACTGAAGAAAAACATGTTCTAAAGTCATTTTATTAGTTCTGTATAAAATATATCATAAACTATAACTCGTTAGACTTTAAAGCAAATCATTTATAACAAAGCTGGATATAAGTATGACTAGGAAATTACTGCGGACCACTAAAAGAACATTAATTTGCTGATTGATTATAACAAAATTAGAACTATTATTATTGAATGGTTAAATCTTAATCCTAAGGACAAACTATCTTACAACTAGATAAATACAAAAATATATGGAATGCTTTTCATCTCATTATGATTATATGGAATGCTAGACACAAAACTTTTCAAAAAATTCAAATAATTTGTGTTAAAATGCATTTGAAATACAACTATTTACAAAAACAATCAGCACCCAGTCTTGAAATGTTCATTAAAATTCTTCACATAAATCTTTATCAAGCAAAATATTCAGGAGATCTCTTCAAAAATTTACTCTTAGTCCACAGTCTCGTCACAGATTATGTGGGCAAGCTCTACAATTTATACAGGATTTAAAAAAATATTTATAATTACACAATTACCTAATATTTTTTGTAACCCTGTAACACTCAAACATAAGTAAATCATATCTTTATCGAATCTTTTCATTGTGAATATTCAGGTTGAATTAGTAGAGAAGATGCCATTTGAAGTTTGCTAAATTTCCGAAGTAAGCAGCGTAAAACACTTCGCTCAATCAAATCTTTGGAATGATTCAGATAGATTAGGATACCATGGATTATGGGCTATGTTCATGCAAAATGCTTATTAATCCATTGGGATTCATTGGAATAGCTCCTATTTTTGGCTCGCATTGGGAGACACTTATGTCCATCATATAATGCATACAGGTCTATAATGATGTCGAACGATTCATACACACGAGCGTATCTATGCTAGTAGACACAATACTAAGTTTAAAAATAACTAATCTCTCCCGTTTCAACCCTGACTTTCATCCAACAAGAAGCTTTCCTAAAATCTCGAACTACCCTCAATCGTAATGAAAATTGTCAGCCAAGGAGTGAGACGCGGGCGTCTTGTCGTCAATAGCTGCGAGTGCCGCAGCCCTAGCCCTAGCCTTGCTCGCCCATTCCACGCGGCAAAATGTCGCTGTTCCCACCGAGGCCAGGATCCCGAGTATGATCAGTTGTACAGAAAGAAGTGCTTTGGATGAGTAGAAGAAACACGCAGCGGCGGCCATTGACTGAGGAAAGAAAACGTTTTGTTATCAAGGTTCATTGATTTATAAATATCTTGTGTCTTATTTTACACCACTACAAGTGTCAAACAAACATACTGCCCGCCAGCGGTTACCGTAGGCCAAGAGGTATGACACCAGGAGTTGCCGACCTTTAGGGTTCGGCCCTGACATACTACGGACCACTTGCTTTTCAACTTATAGCTTCTCAACTATATATATATAAATATATATAACTATCTCAACGATATTTCAGTATATTAGGTTTTTTAGGTTATTTGGATTATTAAGGTGATAAAAAATCATGGGATTGAAGTTGCTCCAACTCGATGAAACATTTAGCTAATTTTTTTTTATTTAGTTTTGTAAAAAGATGAATAAAAAGAATAACTAGCCATTTCATGCATTAAATGATTATTTGAACTTTGACTTCTTAAAAATGTACAACTCACCTGAGTAAACTTGAACAGGGCGAAGGCCGAAGTACTATTATCCGAATAGTTGCCTCCAAGAATCGAATAAATCTGCGTATTGAAGCACGCATCACCGAACCCAAGCAGGAAACTGCAGAACATAGCGAGATACGGCGAAGGTGAGATGTAGGACACTTCGGTGGTGTCTCCGAAGGGGGCTACGTTGGGCAGGTTGATGAAGACGAGGAAGAATGAAGTAAGGTGGATGAGATATCCCATTATGACGATGGGGTCGCGGCCCCAGCGCGTGGTTTTACTGCCGAGAATTCCAAAGAGGGCTCCACCTGAAACAAATTAATTTTGACAAAATTTAAAAACCACAGTCTATTTTCTCTTGCAACGCCAAATAACAACTAGATACTCCTAAACATTAAAAAAAGAGTAAGAGCATTTAAAAGGTGGAATGATGACTTCATCGAAGGGGCTGGAAAAGTATGGCCAAGAAGAACAAGAGGAAGAAAGAAAGATATAATACTTTTATTTGAACCCAAAAACACAAAAATAGAAAATACTGAAGAGATGATTGGGGTTTATTGGAGAAGGCTCAGCATAAAGCAGTCCATACTTTACAAAAAAAAGATTGCATTCCTAGTGGCCTGTGGCGATCAAAATCTGTAAATAGTTAACTACAGAAATGAGGACTTTACTAAGTTGGCAAGAAAAGTATTTTCAATACGATGGACGGATTCTATTTTAACTATTTCGGTCGCGAGGATCGACAATATTCTGTCATAAAGATCACCTTTAGTGATATTGATAGAACAAAATGTAACAGGTTATTTTAATGCAAAATAAAGCAATAAATTTCTTATTTGAATCTTGATATTTTTAAATATCAAAATCAGGTCATTTGGATTTGAATGATATAAGATAAGTGCTTCTTAAACAAGAATACATTTTGTAATAGATTAGGTAATCTACGTAATTGTAAAGGTAACTGAACTAGATCTAATTTCAATTGGTATTGAACACTTGTGATCGATCGATAACAGTGTTGTATTTCAACACAAACTAGCATTTACGATGTCGTAATACCAAGGTCGAATTGAATGTCTATTTTAATTTTCATTTCAGAACAAAAATCTGCTAGAGTTTTGTTTTGTTATGAGTTTTTTTAACTTGAAAATACAAAAACGTCTTAAAACATCTCACGAACATGCTACGTGTTCTCTACCGAGCTGGCGGCTGCCCGACGTCCGTACTTAGTACTGAAACCGCAAGATTTATTGGTAATATGTTTTTCTCGGCTGTGAAATTCTCCCCAGCTACATAATTTTAACGTCCCCAAAACTATCCTGTTTTTCATCAAAACACCTCTCAAGGCGTACTCGAGATTTTGTACAGACAAACTAAACAAAATGTAACTACGACGCCTTAAGTAATATCGGACGATAGGTTCACTTCAATTGCTATATCGACCGCGGCGTCGTCGAAGCACCCTCAATAAACACGAAACACCCCCAACATCATCTAAGAACGGCGACAGAGCAAGAGTAAGGGTGACTTTGAATCTTATTATGTATTCCTAAATTGTTTGTGAAAAGAAAAGCAAAACCGTTGAATTTTCTAAAACTGTGATGTTGTCTAGAATATTTGGAACACTATTCGCGAAGGCAAAACGCAAAGTGGTAGTGCGGTCGCGATCACTCACCCTGATGAATACACAAGGTCAGTCGAAACATGCCAGCGATAGCACGGTGCATGAAAATTCAATATAATCACAATAAACGAAACTTCTAGGAACTAGAGAAGCTTAATTAATGCAGACTATTTGACCTGACCATTACAAAAGACTAATCAAATGGCTATGGAAACGAGACATTGGCGTTGAGTGCATCAAGTTTAGCATTGTCTAAAACTTTGAAAACTTGAAACTGGGTAAGTTGGGGTCGCGAAAAGACCCCTTTTCAATATAAATGCTGCTTCCACACAGCTTTACGTTCAAAATCATTTAAAATTTAAATTCCTTATTTTTATTGCACGCACAAACTAACACTTGGGAAAAGCAGAATGATGTGGCAGTACAAAGGCCAGCTTACCTAATAATTTTAGATGATAAAGTTCATTCGATTGAATGAATCAATTTGTCTGGTAAAAAGGCGTTCCCCAAAGCCATTTTGCTAGTGTAATTAGGATGCTGGTTAATTTCTGTTTTGTTTTAACCACTTCGAACCAGTGTCAGCTGGTTCGACGGGTTCAAATGTCGGTTGATCATATAAAATCGTGAGTTAGTTTCTGTCTCACTCACCAAGAACCTCTCCCAGTCCGATGAAGACGCCTGAAAGTCCCACCAGTTGTTTGGCATTCTCACCCATACCTAGTGTGAACCCAATGCTGGGGCTATACACTCCACTGAAGAAAGAAAGCTCCACGCCTGTAAATAAAAACAGGATTTGTAAAACGACGTTTTTAAATTAAAAAGCCATATTGGCCTGGTGAGCGGTACCCCGACTTCTGATCCGGAGGTCGTGGGTTCGAACCCGGTCGTGCACCAATGGATTTTTCCACTCGAAAATGTAATGTAATTAACACGTCCTCAAAACGGTGAAGGAAAACATCGTGAGGGAAACCAACAGTTAGTGTTCCAATAAGCGGCGATGGGCTTGCAACCTGTCAAGTGGAATGCTAACTTGCAAAACGCGGGCATATACCGAATGTAATGTTTGGACGTGCCTCTGACTACCCCCTACTTGGTATCCTCAAACATTTACTCACTGAGTATGTATCTGAGGATGCCCACCATGGGGAAGCCAGTCGTGTTTTTTTTGTTTGTTTTTTGTTTTTAAATTAAAGCAAACGAATTTAAGGGATTCTTACGTCGCGGGTGAAAAACACGGAAAAGAAAACATGTAACTTCTTAAATCTAAGTTGCTAAGTCGATCGCAAAACACGCTCACTGTGGACCAAGCATGAAATGCGAACAACCTATGCAAAACAAAGAGTTTTGGACGTGCTCTGACTAACCCCTACTTAGTTAAATCACGGATCTATGTACAGAGTATACATCTCAGGATGTCCACCATTTTTATACACCCGTCAGTGCACTTCTACAGATAATGATGATGAAAATCACAAGTCGATGTTGTTTAACCAAACAGCACATTCCTTGTATTATTTACTCTCATTTTACAAACAAAAGGAATTTGCGAAACCAAACAACCTCCGTTCACCTTGCTTTGCTCATTATAATTCACCTGGCGTATAAGTCAACGATCTCGGAACAAACCATAACAAATTATATCCAGCCTTATACCAAAGCACACAAGATTGATAATGGGCATTCTAGTTTTGTGTTTGTACATGTGTGCACGTAATTTTCTTATAGAGTTTTAGTCTATAGAAAATTACATGCTACTGGAGTTAGCCCCGGGTTCCTCAGCCATGTTACTGATAGTGCCATCAGTATTTTTATTGCCCGTTGCACTACGAACCGGTCCGGTAGTACAGCCAGTAACAAAAGTAGACCTTTTTTCGGGTTTTCTCACTATCCGTGTTACGAGTGATGCATTTGATTTATTTTTGCCCGATAAAACGGGAAAAAAAATACAAACCGCTGTTCTACTGTTCTACCAGAGCGGTTGATATTTAATACCAACAGAACAGCAAGCGACAGAATGTAGATGATACAAATTGAAATTTTAGATGCTCATGTTCTTCGGGTTTATCAAAGAAATTGTTATTTCAGATTACAAATAGTTAAGGGCTAAGGCGGATCTTCAAATGTAGCCCAATATTATGAAGGTCAAAGAGAAAGGTATGGATTAAAAAAAAATTGTTGTAAAAAAAATAAGTTTATATTTCACCACAACCTAGTTTTAAAATTCTTTTTAGAGGGTTTTTTTTAACCTGTTGTATGAAATATCTATCTAATTTTGTCGCTGACTGTACTATTAGAGTTTCACAGTCGTGTACAGTATTATAATAATGATACGAAATAAGCAAAGCAGTTTTTCATAGAGAAATAAAACGTCATTGCTGCCGTCGATTTACTATTGTAAAAAGGATGGGACAGGGGTTTAAAATAGGTTCTCAGTTAATATGGAGGTGTGTCTCACCGGTGTAAATGAAGGTGACGCTCAATAGCAGCATGTCGCGTGTGCCGAATAGTTTCAAGGCTCCTTTGAACGCCTCCAAAGGTCCTTCCGCCTCCGTGATTGTTTCTACCTGGAAGGAGGAAATACAATTAATTTACATGTAATGGACCAATTATACTGCACAATGAACATTTTCTGTCATTTATGTCACTGTCACTTCGTGCAATGCGAGGGCAAATTCGGGGCCTCATAATTAATAGACATAGCTATCTACGCTCAAAATTAAAAATAAAATGACCAGATTTGACATTGAAATATAATCTCAAAACTTCAATATTTTTGTAAGTAGATTTTACTATTACTATATATGTCAAAACTGTACTATAGGGTTTCGGAGATCCAACCAAAATTTTGTGACTTTTCAACCGACTTTAAAAAAGGAGGTTTTTGTGTGTATGTTACGCGATATTCTAACCAATTGTGAACCGATTTTAATGATTTTTTTTTCGCTTCACAGCAATATATTTATAGACATTTTATGAAAAAAACCCCTGAGGGTAAAAAAAATTAGGGATGAAATTTCGTTTTTTGCATAGATGTCATCTCGTGACAGGTTGCAAGCCCATCGTCGCTCATTGGAACATACCTTTACTCATTTAGTCCTTCCGGTTTCCTGGCGTTGTTTCGCGCACGTGTTATTGCAAACAAATAGTGTTATTTACCTTGACAGTGTCATCGAGAGCTGGCGACCGTCTGATCGGCCTCAGCAGTGCAAGGAACACGATGCCCACGGCGCAGACCCCGGTCAGGGCTCCAAACACAACGTTACGAGTCTCCAGGTCTATGTGAGTCTTTCCTTGGAACTTTATGAACACGAATAGATTTCCGAAGAACATGCTGTGAAAGGAAAACAAAACTTAAACTCAAGGAAGGAGGTAGATTCTATCAAGAAACTTTATTGTATTTTAATACTAACTGTATTTTATTTATTTATTTTACTATTCATACTTTTTTAATAATTCTACAAAATACAAGAATATTACGTAAAGCAAAAATATTATTTTAAAAAAAATACAAAGATATTATTTAAAGCTCTATTTTATTCCAGTAAATCTTCCTCTAAATATTTTGTCCAGAGGGGTAATGCCCCTCTTTCATTCATGCCTTGGTGACAGCTGGCCGCAAAATCTTTTATTATTTTTTATGTGTCCTCCAAGACATGCTCAAATTTGGGGGCATCAGCTATAAGCAATTGCTCTATATCTTCATACAGAGTGTGTTCTCTTTTTCTTTACATTTTTTATTTTTCTTATGTGTGGGCACTAACTTTTCCAATAATCTTCAGTTAAGTCTTGGTATTACGCTCAGCTGCTTCTTATAAAAACTATCAATTTTACTACTAAATGATCAGCGATAATTTAAGACGCTGTTAAAAAGTTCAGGAGTAATTAAATGCCTGAAAATTGTTGCGATTTTGTTAAACTCCCGAGATCAAAATTCGACGAAATCCTAAACTTTGTTTAAAAAGTCCCCTTTTCAGTAATGTTGCCAGCGGACAAACAAATTCTCATTGCATAAAATTTCAGAAAGAAATCATCACACCTCGCCTTTTCTTTTTTTTTACTAAAAGGTCTTAAAGACGAGTAACCTTTCACGCTAACGCAATTTTAACAAGTTAAAACTTGGCAGCTGTCACGTAACATTTCCAAAACTAATGTAATTTCCATACAATCTTTCCGCAGGCGTTAACGCCAACAGAAAGTGTTATTTGTCCTGACCCCCTGGGCGATAAACCTTTGAAGAGGTACAGACAATTTGTAATTAATCAATCAAGGCAGTTTCTTCTAGTAATTTTAGCAATTGTAATTAAATCATTAGAATTGGGATACGTACCTGCATTGAAGCATTGCCCAGAACACCCCCGAGTTCCTGGATATGGTGTCGGCTTCGCTGTTCATCGTGAGATAGTTTCCCTGGCCGGTCCATATCGCGGCTGCGCCTGCGCCGATCAGCACGCTGGCCACGTACAGCAGCCAGGTCCGGGGGAACAGGAACGTTATAATGAAGAATCTGAAAAGCAATAGTATAGGAAGAATCGTACAATACAAGTACATATGGAAATTGTTCGTAGATCGACTGTATTGGTTATAAAACAACATTATCAACAGCCTTTAAAAGACAACGGTTGTACATAGGCTTTCCTCGACGATGACCCCCGACAATCTTTATAATAATAAACATTTATTTCAGGCAACAACAGGAACAACATTTAAAATGATGGCAATAGGCCCATAACATAAATATCTTAGAGGCTAACATCGGTATTTTAATACTATACGTAAAGTCTGCGACGTGTTACGCAATTGCACTGTGTCCAGTAGTCGCCCGCGAAAACGACAAAACAACACATTTTTCTCATCATCTTTGGTGGAGGCTTCAGCTACTTTGGAACACAGATTTCCCGCAACTAAAAGACGTCAAGCTCACAATATCCAACTAAAGATCGAAAAATATGAGACAACAAGTGAAACGAGATCATAAAAACTCAGCAAAGTAAGTACCATATTGTTACGAAACCAGCGAAAACTCTTGCATAAAACATAGTCATAAATTTCAACACAAATCACATATTAACGCCCACCTTTTCTGCACATGGTCAAAAGACCATTTTCAAATCAATAACCGTGTAATCGAAACAAGATTTCCATGTAAATAAATAGGTATTTATATCGTTTAATCCTCTTGACCTGCATCAAGAGGATTAAACGAGGACGTTCGGAAAAGTTGCTTAAACGATTACTCATTTTGCAAATAAGCAAATATTATACACTAGTGAAATGCCCCGCGATTTCGTTTGCATGAATTTATTTTTAACATATAACGTTATTGTGCAGTAGAAAGACATATCATATCAGTGACTTCTTTCACTCTACTGACGTCTAATATTCCTGTAGTAGGTACATTATTTTCACATATAAACCAACTATTTGTTCAGCGCACGCGGATAAAACAATGTACAACGACTTGTTTTACAAATATTGAAATTTCCACCTGAAAATTTTTAGTAATTAAAATAAAATATAGCCTATTACGTAATTTAGGATAGTGTAATTTCCTATACTTAAAATATTTTTAGAATCAGTTCAGTTGTTCCAGAGATTAACCCCTACTAAAAAACAAAGAAACAAACACATTTTATATTAGTGTAAAACGTGTATAATAGCGTGCGAGTACCTACTCTATCTACAATGTACTTAGAATAAGTTACGCAAAGAAAAAGTTGATAGTAGTAAGTGCACTCAGAACCGATCAACAATAGTTATTTGTACAGTCGGCCACATATAAAAAAAGTAGTTTTAGATGATTTTTTTACTTCAGGTTCGCAATGAAATTGTAATTTAGTTGGTCGGATCTTCAAATGCAGCCCATATATTTTGAACTAAATTCTACGGATTCCAGAATTATTTGATTTATCAAACTCTTGTCGCTGAAACCAATGTGGGCATTACCAGATACTAGAGCGTGACCCTCAAAATCATTTTTTTTTTTTATGTTTTTGAGGGTTTTTTTTTCAGAAATTAAATAAAAAAAAAACCTCGACGAATACGTCCGTCCGTCAGTGACTTATGATAAAACCTATCGTCTTAGGTAAGTTATGGTTCTTACCATCCTATTTTTTTTTGTTTTTATGTTGTAATGTAAATCTATTATACTTAAAGATATACAAATCAATTGCAAACAACCGCATTTTAATCGGATAAGCCGTTCGAACAAACACGTTCCTTAGAAACTTGACATTGATATTAAATAATGGGGAAGATATGTTTTTTTTTAATTCGGTAAATCTATTCTAACCATCCCAACACACGTAGGGATGAACTTAGGCAATTTTACAAATTTCTACCACTAAAAGGTGCAATAAAAATATGAAGGTAGGGTGGTACTCATAGAAAAAAAACACGCGACGAATTGGTGGTGCGTTCCACTACTTACAATAGGAATGAAGTTGTATATGTAAACACGGAATGCAACGAAACTATTTAAAACAACCTTGAGAGCGTTCATTCAAGTGAATGTACCACATACCAAACGTTGTAAGTGTATTCAACAACTCGATTAAGAAATAGAAACCTTTAGAATACAATATTACCAAAAGTCATAACATCCACACTGAGTTTTCGTTTTAAAGAACAAAAGAGAATGTACACATTAAAATGCACAACACAAATATAGGCAACGGGCCCGCATTATCCATATTATATGTGACTACGTGAATTTAGTTCACTACCAGCTAGAAAAAAACCTTGTAATATCGCCCAAGAGTTGACTCTACCAAAGCTCTATTTTCTGTGACTAGTTGAATCTATTTACAACACAAAATCGATATCACAACTTTCAATTTCATCTATAAACTGTTGTAAGATTCTAGTAACTAGTTTTACCACATCGTTGCCTCCATGGCAGGCAACGCATGAGCAATATACCCCCACGGATGTCATAAGCTACGATTTACTTTCTCGTAGGACGCATGCTTGTTTCCCTCCAAATAACTTAAAAAAACACCTATAGATCAACAGATCAGACATCAACAGATGGTAAAAGTGACTATGTCCAAGCTAAATGTCACTGTAGGCTTCTTTTCGAAGAATCTAGGTAATATAAACTTGCTTTCAGTTATAAGAAACAAACAAAGTTAATATTAGATATTACTACGATAAAACGGTGAAATTACGGATCTCAAATAGCAAACGCGTAATGTTTCACGCTCAAGCCGGTAACTCCCCAGAATCGTAAACTCAAGCCAAGTTACGCATAAACAGACGAGTAGTGAAAGTATTTTCTTGTCTTAAACATACGAGTATCCGACTAAGTACTCGGTGTTGCGGAAAATCTATAAAACTTCAGAAATAGATAAATTTCCAATCATAGCTACTATCCCTGCAACGACGTAATCCTCTTCAGAAACTATGTATGTAACTTTTGAACGATGTATGTGTTTTCATAATTACCTACCACCAACTATTACAGCTATCTTAGTTATGTGGTGGAAAGAAGTCTAATTTTACTGTCGAGGGTGGAGCGGCGCCGTTATTTTTTCCCTAGGAAATTATTAGGGGAATCCCTAATTATCTCATCATTAACAGCCTGTAAAAGAACACTGCTGGACAAATGCCTCCAAAAAATTATATGATAAACAGTTTTGAGCCACCTTCATGCACCGACTTTCCACAACCATCAAGAACGTTGTCCGGTTCGTGGTCGCCTTCCTTTATTCCCAAGCGGTTTTCGGTTCAAGCATAGCTTAGTCAAGCTAAGTATGAATTATACTTACAGATACGTGACAGCTCCTATCACCATGGCACCCCTGGGTCCCGTTATACTGATCACGGAAGGAGCCATCCAGTTGCATACCGCCAGGGTCGCATAGATGATTGCCAGGGACGTGTACCCGTCTCCAGAGAATGTGCTGTCATCTTGCGATATGCTGTCCAATATTGTTTTCTGCGGACGACCAACGGTTAGATACCAGTTGCCAGAGGACCTTGGAACAGTTTAGTTTATCTATAATGGTAAGATCAAGGAAATGACCCTTGTTATGAGTAGACGATCCACTGATGATAACTGGGGATTAGTGCGGTATTGCATTACGAAAAGGACAATTTCATCAGTGAGTGACCAAATTCTGTATGTCATTAGAAAAATGAAAGATGGCATTAGGGAGCGAAAGTACAAAACATGTGCCGGTTCTTTGTAAATAAGGATATCATATCGGACGACCTTTTTGTCCAGCGTGAGGATGGAAAGTAAAGTAAGGACTTTCTTCACCACTTAAAATCACAAAAGGTAGGTACAATGTCTTAAAATAGCCTTGTAACCAATATTAAATATATGTGTATTTTATTTGCTTTCGAAAGCCACAATAAACATCGTAGGATGTCCAAGGCGTAAGGTATTCGGAATAAATAATTTTACAGTTACATAAAATTCGCCAAAAGGCAATGTTGCAATATCAATATACCTACTTTTGATTGCTACATTACTTATAAAAATACAATCAAAATATTGAAACATAAAATAAGGATTTATCCCCTCCTATGAAAGCAAACACGTTTACAAGGTAAGTTGAGTCTAGGACCTTATTAAAAATTTGTGATATCATTGTCAAAAAATATCTATAATATATAATAATGTAGGTACATTATATGATGTACAATCAAAACGATCCATTAAAACGAAAATAGGGAATGTACAGTTCTTGTATTCAAACTTTGTGTATGTACGTTTATAAGGTCTAAGATACAGCTGTTCCAAACGCATTGCAAATGTTTTTACGTGTAGAATCACCCCTTTTGGGTTAGTACCCTCATTCCAGGACATGATTCAATTGGACGTAATGATTATAGACCAAAATCAAATAGCAGATTGTAGCAGCACACAGGATATGGCATGGTGGCGGTGTGTGGACTCTCGCACAATAACTGTGGCAATCTTGGGCGAATATGATTGTGGCAATCATGGTCGATCGTCAAGAGGCATGACAAAATATGTAGTTGCTTTCTAGAACCAGTGCTCGAATTCCAGTTCTATGTTATTTGTTTGTAAACAGTGGTGATAGTTTTTAAACTCTAGGCTCTAATGGAATGTTATCAACCTAAACCAAATAAGAATTCCGGGACATTATTATAGCCTGTGATAATAATTATAATCCTGGTCTTCCAGGCTATATCGACCCCGACCACCCAACCAACCAACCCCAATACCAGAGTCAGTTTTGCAGTGTAAAGAGAGACATACATTATTTTTAATTATCCAATAAAAATACGTATTGGTAAACAGCCTATTTTGTAATCATTGACTAGTTAAATTCTTATCAAAGATCTCGACAACGTGCCATTGGAAAGACCCTTGAAACAAAATATCTCTGTAGTAAATCTGCCTGACCCAAATCGAACACAAATCCTTGAGTTTATCGAATAAAGACAAACAATATCGATAGAACATAAAGTTAATGTCACAGAGTGGGAGTTACATAAGTATATCAATTACTTGTAAAGAGTAGGAAAATGTGGGGTGATAATTAACCAATAATAATAATAATGCTGGACATTTTCACACAGCATCATATATCCCCAAAGTAAGATAACGTCAGTCAAGTAACTACATGACTGATACACTACTTACATACAATTTTTCTTCTGTAAATACATTCTTATTATACATAAAAAACACCCAGACCCGAGACAAATATTTGCAAATCATAATTAAAAACATTTGTCCCGCGACGGGAATCAAACCCGCAACCTTCTGCGAAACAGGCGGGTCTTTGCCCACAGCGCCACAGAGGTCGTCAAACCAATCTATGGTTACACGAAGGATAACCTTTTGCATGTTTGCGTATTCTGAAAGAGGATTTATTTTAGCCTCAAAATGTTATTCGTACGGTTAAAAAATCTATTCTCATATGTATTTATGCAAGAAGCTTCATCACTCGAGAGCATCATATATCAACAACTTCATAATACAAAAAAAAATGTGTTCCTTGTAAATTAGTGTGTTCGATTTTTCATTATGTTGCAAGATTTGTGTTAAGTATAAAATAATGCTATTGATATTAAGGTGGCACTAAACTTACATAACTATATGCAGGCAGTAACGCCCGCCGTGCCCATCGGCGATAATAATCTTAATTCTCATACTCATTCATTACACAATAGGTAGTTGCTTACTTTGGAAATAAACTGGTTATGGTCAATGCTTATTACGTCTTCGCCAAGACGCATTGTCGCGATACGAAACCGCACCGCATAAAAACACGATGCATTGCGATTTAACGTCATCGTCGCAACGAGTGGTAGCGCCATATAACAATTGATATAATGGCATGAGATGATAGAACTCCATACCTCGGCAGGTGAATAGCCGGTTAAGACAGAGGTGCGGGTTCGATTCCCTTTGCGAGACAAATGTTTGTATGATTTGAAACTATTTGTTGCGTTTGTGTGTCGTAAGTTTGTAGTACTTTTGGAACTCGTATTTTCTTTATACCCACAATGCAGGAAGTCCTAGTGTGGGGTCGGGATTAGATGTGACGGTTGGGTGCTTGGTACGTTGTAAGTTTCTGTGCGTTTTTAACGATGTGTCCGGTGATTTCGCAGTTTTTCGCAGAATTCGTATCACAGGTATTTATGTCTTACTCTGGTCCAAAACAATAAATCGCGGCCAGACCGCGACAGGATCGATAATAATGTTAATGGACATTTTATCAATGACATAGTTTCTTATTAAATAAACAATACAATAAGTCTTTATTAAGTGTATTTTTTTACACCTAAAGTGATAAACAAGCATAGGGCTCACCTATTAGTAAGTGGTTACCATAACCTATGGACACTTGCAACACCAGAGGTGTAAGCCTCTCACGCGTTGCCGACCTGGAGATATTACAGTATTACTGATTTGTCTTTACTAATATTGACAAAATAATCAATAATTGAATGTGTCAATGGTTGGTTTATGCGTTAGATTAGCTAGGTTGAAGTGAAATGGTCCTGATTGCAAGGTCCAGAAAACTAGTGAAATGTTTATCAAAATAATTCCATACAAACTATAATTGTTTACTACAAATTTTACAAGTAGATTCCTAAAGAAAATAAGCATACAAATAAACAAAATTTATGGAGTTTTGTGACTTAATTTTTTAAGTCACAAACTAAATTTCTTGTAAGACACACCTTATGTGCATGAATGTGCTATGTATGGCGCCTAATATTTATAATAAAATACAGGTGACTATAATGAGTTTAAATATGCCCTTACTAACTCATTATTTATTTATTTTATTTATTTATTCTTGAAGGATACTAAGATTTAATTCATAATGCATATAATTTGATACTTTATTATTTTTTTTTTTGACATTGTTGGGTTGGCTGGTAGAAAATGCATTAAGTCCGCCTATTATTAACTTTTAATTAAATGTACAATAAATAAAGGTTAAAAAATGCTTTTACAAAAGATATTGTAATTTTATTTTAGTAAATTACAAAGTTTTTTTTCTCCGTAGTTTTTAAACACCCTTTGGTAGAAAATAGCTGGACTAATATCAACATGGCAACACCTTATATTACCCCTTATAGTTTTCAAAGAGAATAAAATGTATTTCATTTAAAACAAACTTTTTGATCTAATAATGTTTTCAGGTGAGGTTTCAAGTTACACTGGTGAGTTTACTATGATGTGTGAGTTTGAATAAATCCCCATATTTCAGCACAGTTGCATGTACCATCATGGGAGGAAATTATGTCTTTGCAGGGATTGAAACTTACAAATCATGCTAAATATCCAGTTTATTATAAATTTATTAAAAAGTCAATTTATTTTCTGAAAAAGTAAAACAGCAATGTCTTTTGCCTTTTTCCTTGATTTTGTCAGGTAATAGGTAAATATATCTGTGGTTATAGGTATATTATTTAAACATGATTTACCAGGTCATAAGTAAATTAGGTTTTTTAATCTATTTTCAATGGTTATTAGATTTGTAGTATAATGTATTCATTACTTATTAATTTAAGTATTCATACACAACTGAAAAGGTACAATTAAATAGTAAGTTAGTAATGTTTTTGAAGGTTTGTCTAAACATGATTATTGCTATACCTATCCAATATAAAAGATAAGTGAACTGTTTGACAATACATGACCAGAAGCTTAACTAGGGTTTAATCAAGATATTGCAAGGGTTACAAGAGAGGCTCTAAACTTTGTACAGAAAACTCATACATGCATACAAAGTACCTATGATTTATTT
This sequence comes from Perizoma affinitatum, assembly GCA_961405105.1. Lineage (NCBI taxonomy): Eukaryota > Metazoa > Arthropoda > Insecta > Lepidoptera > Geometridae > Perizoma > Perizoma affinitatum. Next base: position 9,045,978 of record OY560199.1, read on the forward strand.
ACATTGGGAAATCTTTTTCTAAGTTTTTATTGCTTATTTTTGTAGGTATTACCAATATTTACCATACAGAATAACAAGTAGGTCTCACCAAAAATGTCTACCAATGTATTTTAAAAGGCTGTATTTTATTGTATGCAAGCAATATGTAGAAATATTAATTTGTTACTCACCTCAATATTTCCCATTGTTTGGAAAGCAGTAAAAACAAACATAAATCCAAATCCTAGAAGGATAACGTTCATAAACTTTCGCTCCATTGTTGTTTTCTAGATTAATTTACCAACAAGAAAATAGCTTTTTACGCCAGCAACACGACCGACTTTAAACTTGGGCTAACTACGCACTGCAGCAGGCAGGCAATATTTATTTCACGCTCTCTTGCATTGATAACATTTCGACTCCCTCCACAACCATGTACAATGCAATCAATCGATGAGGGAGTGCAGTTTTCGCCATCTAGGTGTCTACGTACGACAACAGAGCAGTGCGGTGCGATGTGCCACCGGACCTTGCGAGCAAGTGGTCGGTCGGTCAAGAAATTGACAAATATTCCGTGAATTATGAAATAAGCAAATCATATAGTATTGAGTAGATATTCTCTGACTACGGACAAAGATTACTTCGATAAACAAAACAGCCGTTAACAGCCCGTCTTGTGTCAAGTTGTATCACAGTCATGTCAGGTCAGTGTCAAATTGCCTAGATTGTTGGAGAAGTACAAGTTTAGCCTTGATTGATAGGCTGTTGGCTGTTGACCATAGTTTTTATGCTCTGTGGTTGAGCTTCCATGATGATGATGACCATAGAAGAGCTACTTGAAACTAGATTGTGTACTTAAAGACCTTCTCTCATATACCAGGACAAAGTATGTTCGTTCATCAAACGTCCAATGTCAGGTTTAGGCATCGAGGGATTAACCACTATGTTGGTTTAGGAACAATCATCTTTTAGCATTCTTAGTAAGGGGCCGTTCAAGTATTACGTAAGCACTATTGGGGGGCGGAGGGGTCTTTGTTTTGCTTATTTTGGATGACATGGGGGGTAGGGGAGTCTAGATGATGATTACGTCATCTGTAGTTATTTACTTTTTTACACGAATGGCAACCCTCACATTATCTATGCTTGAAAACGAAACGCATTTTCGAGGATTCCCGCAAGTAATGCATACGTTTAGGCACTCGCTTTAGAACCGATTATGGGAATTACCGCGCGCTATTCACTTGTCTAAATTTCCTCTGTCAGTGTATTGTTTTGTTTGGATACTATAGCGCGTAGACGTATTGTAAGCATAGCAAAGCAAGTTAACATTTGTGTTACCATTGATTCCATTAGCCAAAGTTTGACGTTTAAATAAGATGTCGTTTCAAATAGACAAATCCAAGTTATACCAAAAATTGTTTGAAAGTTTTAAAAAATCTCATACAAGTACGAAAGTACAAAATGTACAAAAATTATATTTATAATTTTTGAAATTATAAATATTACATTATAATCATAAATAAAAAAAGATACATTTATAATTGAAAAATGTTTACGTAAGCATAGGGGGAAGGGGTAAGAGCTTTGCTTACTTTTGCTGACAAGGGGGATGGGGGGGTAAATAATTGTAATAAATCTGCTTACGTAATATTTGAACGGCCCCTAAGACAGTTTTTAGAAACGGGCAGAAGTCCTTTGTCGTTTATTGTAAATTACACATGATGCGTTGTTATCCATAGTAAGTTTGTGTACACATATCTAGGTACTTGGTCTATGCCAAGTTTATAACAGTTGAAACTGAAACTAGCGAAAATCCCTGTAGCGAGCGTTGTCTTCAGTATGCATATTTGCACCAAAGTACAACTCATCGATCAGGTGTGTAGTAAAATCTCTTTGATCGGCACAAAGTAGAAGATCCTCTACAATGTTCGGCACTGCAGATATTGTGTCATGTTGATGTACAACTGTATCACAGAACAACAATACTTGATAATGCATAGCCTCGGCTAGAATTCCGTTCCGTTGTTGAAATAACTAATTCTCATCTTACCGATGGGAATTATATCTTCGAAGCCGATTCTGATTAACCAGTATACATGCAAAAAAAGCAATACAATAATAATTGAAATAAGATGATCTAACGGCCATTTACAGCGTGGCCTGATATTTTTTGAAGCTACGGATTATTTGGCTGTGCTTTATCGGGCTGTAAAATGACAAGCCGAACAATAGAAGGTCATACACTATTTTTTTCTGGATCGGGATTTCGTTCGGGAACGGGATTCGTTAGTTTGGTTTTAGTGTTTTGGTTTGGTTAAACCTATAATCTCCTCGCATTTGCTATTTTTTTTTCTTGTTTTTCGAAAAGTGTATTTTGAGGACTTGAGTGAGTCTGTTTCTGTTCGGTTTATCAAAATGGTGTAGTGATTGAAATGTAGTGCCTTATTGAATTATTTGTTGTGTTATGCATCATTATTGTTGAGGATGATCTCATTGACGTACTGACATTACATCTAAATCTTGTTGTCATTTTATTATTTTGCGATAGAGTCCAATGACCTTGTAGTTTAGAAAATACAAGGATAGGATTCCGTCAACCAACATGAAGAAACAATTCTACAGGGTCAAACAGCTCGCTGATCAAACGTTTTCAAGGTATTTGTACTTTTTTTATCAGTAGGTTTGGCTATCTCTGCTTCTCTGTAAAGTGCTCTAGACTATGCGTTAAATTTTACAAATCTCACCTACACTATCAAATATATTATCCTTTGTTAATTATTTTATGTATGTCCAGGTCTGGCAAAGCAGAGACATTGAGTGATGAATTGCAAACAGCTGATAGAAAGGTTGAGCATCTTCGCAATGCATTGCAACTTGTTAGCAAAAGGATCACTACAGGGGCTGGAAGTACACAGGGCCAGGACCCTGCGGCAAGGGAGAAGAGGCTGAAGAAACTGCCTGAATACATTCTAGGGCTTGCTATGTGTGAGGCCAGCAACTTTGATGATGATGACAGTATTCTGAAGTACATTTTGTATGAATGCGGTAAGGATGCAGTGACAGCAAGTCATCCTTTATACATCTATCCACAGTTTTGTTCATGGCTTATGATGAAAAACCCAGTTTGGACACAATATTCTCCAATAAGAATCCAATCTATTTGTTTTCTATGGATAATAGAATTAGAATTTCATGGAAATTGCTTAAGTTACACAATAAGGCAGCTTAATATATCTCTTTACCTGTTTATTAGATTTATGGACAGAAGGGGAACATAAATTTCACATGTGACATCCATTTATCATAATGAAGGCTGATCACATACTATTTTATGAGATATGTGTATGAGATAAGTGAGTTGGCATATTTTACAAGATACTAAAAAGCCAACAGACAGGATTTGCTGTGTCGTGGATATCAGGACTGTGGTACCACAACACCCAGATCCAGGACAAATATCTGCATGCAAACTTTGGTCCCGCAGCTGGAATCAAACCTGTACCTATAACTTCACAGCTGGCCACTCTCTCGCCGCGCCATTGAGGTCATCACAGGGTGCTTCTGTTTTGAAGTTATTGGCAACAAGTCCTTCTATTTTTATGTTGTGTCCATGAGTGAAATTGATTACTTTTACAGGAAAAACTGAAAAGTTTCTAGCCAATGAGATAGCTGAACATGAATTGAAAGTGGAGCAACTAGTTGTGGGTCCGCTAACAACCATCAGCGATCAGGACCTGCCTGCCATAATGAAAGCAAAGAAACACCTTAGCAGGCTTATTAGTGAAAAAGAATCTGCTGCCAGCAGATATCATGTGAGTTAACCTTATCTATTTAGATAGCACTATCTATACATGTGTGACTAATGGAATTTGTAAATCCATAATAACGAAAACTGTTATTTATTCACAAAATAAGGATAATCTGAATTGGAATAATACTATACTGAAAACATTGTTTTATGGATACTATATTAGATAGAATATTAAAATTTTACATGGTTCTGTAATTTTTTTAGGCTTTTTTATAAATAATTAGACAAAATGAAGCTACTAATTACCTATCTTGACAATCTTTAGAAAAATTGAAATAGAAATGCTTGCTGGTCAAGCATAACTTTATACCATTAACTTAAGTATACCCCTCCAATGACATCTGAGGTTATGGAAGGTTGGTGGATGAAGGTTGCCCAAGATTGTTGCACTTTTTTTGATACCTTTGACCAACGGTGTACTTAAAAGTGTGTTGATGATGATGATAATTCAAGGTATTGGATTGGGCTAGTGAAAGAGCTATGATACGCGTTTGTCTACGTGATAAAGACTGAAAGATGGAAATACTTAGAAGAATGAATGTCACTGACAAAGCTCGACTTGCTGCCTCTTAGTAGTAGTTGTTCCGGTTTAAAGGTGGTGATGAAATTACAGATACATGAGATCTGATGTACGCCTTGTACTGCGTTTTAAGTCATTCTCTTACGACCATTTAACTGAAATCTGCTTGTCCCAAAAAACAAGAGGTGTGGTTTGATTCCCGCTGTGTGACAATTGTTTGCATATTTCTTTTGGATCTGGGTGTTGGTACCATGGTACTCGTAGTTTCTGATACATAATACAGGGAATCCTATTGTGGGGTCCCTGGACTATGTATGTGACTGTTGGGTTAATTGTTTATTTCTCTTTCAGCATTTAGTACGGCAAAAAGAAGAAAATCCAACAAAGCTTACCGCTGCACGAGAGGAATTAGAAGATGCTGGTAACAAAGTAGAAGCGGCCAGGGACTTGTTAGCCGCGGACATGTTCGCACTTGTTGCCAAAGAAGCACAGTTAGCTCACACACTCTTACAATATGTCAAACTACAAAGGGCCTACCATGAGTCGGCCCTGCATTCACTCCAAGACACAGTGCCAGAGTTGGAAAGGTTCATAAGTAAGTACAACTTGTTCCTAAAGCAACAGATTAGTTGTCAAAAGAAGCCGAGTAAAGCACCTCTAGGGAGCCAGGTTCATAAGTAAGTACAACTTGTTACTAAAGCAACAGATTAGTTGTCAAAAGAAGCCGAGTAAAGCACCGCTAGGGAGCCAGGTTCATAAGTAAGTACAACTCGTTACTAAAGCAACAGCAAAGATCTTCCATTTCATTACAACAGATTTTTAATATAGTCTAGGATTATATGTATTTCTTTTAAGCCGAATAGAAATAGAAAATATTGATTTGCTATAATAAAATAATAAAGTTTTAAATTGTATATGAGTCCATAGGCTCCTAGTAGAAACTGTATTTCACGCTAACCTTAATTGAAAAACCGGACATGGACTGTTTTCAATCACATACCTATTAAATAAATTACATGGTATGTAGTTTATTAAAGTGATATTTACTATGTATATTAACATTTTTTTTTTAATACCATTTAGCGCTGGATTTCTGCAAGGTTGCAGAATGAACAGGCTAGACTAAAATCTAAAATAAACGTGTAAATTATATTGTTCGATTTGTTATTATTGTCTAAGATTAGTTCTGACTCCGCAATTGATTATTAATTTGCAGGCTCATAGATTGGGTTAACGTCTGCGATCTCCATTAGAACACAGACGTTACGCAAAGATAAGCGAGATTAATTGCTGCTCCAATTAATAGCTCAATCAACCGAATACAGCCATTCAATGAACCATTCCAATCTAGATAAACATTTAAAATGGGCTCTAGACTCCTAGGGTGTAAGGTCTACTTCGTAAAAAGAGTTGGCTCACAAACCAATTGTGATTATAATCACCATAAACTCCTAAGCTCATATTACAGCACGAGCACTGCAGACATCAGTTTGACGACCTCTGTGGTCCAGTGGACGAAGGCCCGGGTTCGATTCCCGCCGCGGGACAAATGATTGTATGATCTGAAATTATATGTCTCGGGTCTGGGTGTTTCCTATGTATAATATGTGTGTATTTACAAAAAAAGTCATGTAGTTCCCATAATACAAGCTCTGCTTAGTTTGGAGCTAGATGATGCTGTGTAAAAAATGTCCAGCATTATTTATTTTCTCGACTGGAGATAAGACAAGAATTATTTCTGTCTGTTATTATTTGGTCTGACGAAAAGAGACAGAAGTTATGTCTGTCTTCTCTTTCAAAGACAAACGGACAAACGATCTTATCAATGGATATCAGAATATCCATTGCACCCATAATGCACCCTTTTTAGGGGTAGTTTTAGGAAACCCTCTAATACTCGTTTCTGTATGGAGAAAGTATAGAGTAGGTAGCTCGAACTACGCGTTTCAATTCTACCATACATTCTTTGCCATCCTTTTAGGGTAGGGTTTGATTGAATGATCCCCTCAAGAAATACTTACGAAAAGTTCGAAGACCTTTGTCTATCAGATAAGTTTCTATGAAAAGGCAGTATAGAATAACGAAACCACTTACAGGGTCATGACACTAACGACCACGACACTAACTCTCGTCACAAATGGCGACATACTAAGTGTCGATGGCGTCTACCAAACAAATGTTTGTTTGTGTAGACAATTACACTGAACCTTCGCTCAGGCGCGACACTGATTTGCAGATCCAGCATTCCCTTCACAAAGCTAGATCTGTAGATCAGTCATAGAATTAAAATTATTATAGTGGTTTGGTATCATTTTATAATTTTATTACGACGATACCACGTACTTTACGTACTTATTCTCCTGCTGACGTTTCGTTGACCGTTTAGAGGTCCTTACTCATGAGCACCGACCGCGATCACGCGAGCACGGTCGTGAGACGGGAACGTTAGCAGAAGAACATTGGTATAGTCGTAATAATATTCTAATCTGTAAATCAGTGTCACAACGGTGTACAAACTGCAACATTCGGTCTGAGACTGAGTGTCCAGCAGGTGTCTAGTGTCGTATTCATGATTCATGAATTTGCTAGCAGCTAAGTACCTACAAGCAGGTACTTAGGTAGTCTATGGAAGCTAAGTAGGTACAGATAGGTAACAAACTTACAATTTGTAAGGATCACAGTCAAGCTTAGTCAGTCACAACAGTGTCGTTAGATCAGGAGATCAATGCAAAATTCATGTATCGGCAATTGTTAACCATAATCTATATCGTCATCCGGTATAGACATCCACAGCTGAACATAAACGAATTATGATCTAAAGTGAATCCGGGAAATCCGTAAAGTAAACACATGGTTTGATAATTTTATTATTTAATATTCATAAACGGATTTGGCTTTGGTATTTATATATAACAATGAGGAATCATTGTTGTTATATATAGATCTTTATTTTTTACATGTGAATCATGTAAAAAATAAAGATCTTTTACCTCAAATATAAACCAGCCAACTAAAACTGTCAAAATGGTAATGGGAAACGCCTCTAAGGCAGTTTAAAACACAGTTATTTAGACATAGCAATGTTAAAAGGGTACTCTTCAATCTTATCATTCCCATTTTCATGTTTAGAATTTTTGACACTGTTAAAGTCTTTCAAAATGAGTGCCATTGCTTCATTCCCCTTGCTATTTTGCTAGTGTGATTAGAGGCTTGCAATACCTGGTAGTAACTGGTATTACCTACCAAAAGGTTTAATACGCGACATAATTATAATTTTACATTTTGAACAAATGTAAAAATAACCATGGCCTCACACCAGAATAGGATATCCATATAAACAAAATTAACATTTGACTAAAACAAAAATATATTCCATTACACAACCTAAAATCGATTCAGCCGTTACGAAGATTATCGCCGTTACAAACATACTTTCACATTTATGATATTAATAAGTAGGATGTAGAAGTGGAAGCGCGCTAAAAACATACCAACCCTCTAATCACACTAGCAAAATGGCAATGGAAACAAGACAATGGCGTTAAATTAGGCAAGCTAAGAAATGTCTAAAACATCTTAAACTGGAAAATGGGAAAGTTTAGCTCGAAAAGTGTCACATTTTCTTATTTTATGCCTGTGAAACTTTCGTCATTACCATTACGCTAGCCCTTCTGTTAAACATCTGAACATCTGTGACAAACGTTTGACAAGTCAAATGAACATCACAAGCCCGTCTTTTGTGGTCATATTGATAGTTAACTATTTGCAAATGAAAATCATAAACTTTTCAAATGTTCGTCACCTTGTCACCTCTGAGTGTCTTTTAGATACAGGATACAGCCCCCATGGCTGGTCGGCATTAACACAAACAATGACAATTAAATCTCTTATTTACAGATGACAGCTCAGTGAAGCCTGTGTTCGGATATCCCCTGGAGGAGCACCTTCGAGTGGCGGCGCGCTCCATCGCGTTCCCTATAGAGCTGTGCGTGTGCACGCTTCACGAACTAGCGCTCAACGAGGAGGGCTTGTTCCGGATTGCAGGCAGTAAGTCCTACCACGAACACCCACCAGACAGAACTTTGACTTTCACTTTAAATAAATAATATACTACTTAAACGTTCCTTTCCAGTTTTGGCGAAGGAAAGGAACGAATGGAAGGAGTGGGGGGAGGCCTTTGCCCAGCAGTGGGACATTTAAGGCTATAAATAAAAATAAATAAATAAATAATACTACTTATATACTTTTTTGTAAATACATAAATAGAATCAGTCATGTGGTTCTCATAACACAAGCTCTGCTTACTTTGGGGCTAGATGATGCTGTGTGAAAAATTTCTAGCATTATTTATTTATATACATAGAAAAGATAGATAGAACATGCTTTATTGCACAAGATAAAACAAGTACATAGGCGAACTTAATGCTAATTAGATTTTTTCCAGCTAACCTTGCGTAATGAAGAGTGGGCGGTAGTGCGTTTAGCTGATTACCAAAATAAGAGATAAATTTATTAAATTAAATAACTAGTTACTTAAAATATAAGAAAACTACATACATAAATAAAAAAATATTTCATACTTAAATACATACATGTAGTACGTAATACGTAATACATGACGGTCTTATCGCTGACATCGAATTCTTCCAGACAAACGTTTTACTTAAAGTATATAGGCTATTCTAATTCATATTTGTTTTATAAAATTTGTTTTAAAACTTAAGTAAAATTGGTTTTTATTTTATGTCGTGCTAAATAAACATTTTTCATTTAATAATATTTAAAAAAGTATAACACAACTAGTTACCACTATTTTTCGGGTTTCGCTAGTCGACCGGCGAATGCAGTCGTGGGCGGTGCTAATAATGAACAACTACTTTGCAGAAAAAGCAGTGGTAATCCACCGTATTTTCATTGTATCCCTCACACACACACACACACACACACACGTTGATTCGTGATTTATCTCTATATGTCTCTTTCTGTCAGACTTCTTGACAGTCTAACCGTGTCGGGGGCATTTTACCATAGATATAAATACATAGGTACGTTTATAGTGGATATCGGAATAGAAATACACCAAATAACCATCGCCGCTTATTGGAACACTAACTGTTGGCACATGCCTTCGATTTTTTTTGGTTCCAAATTCATAAGCTAGATTTAATGAAGAAAGGTTAATTTATTGTTGTTAGAGATTATTTTTAGTCTTACCTTAACTTCTGTCACGTAGCCACACTATCGGTCTACGACGAATATTTACTGCTATGTGTCACAAATGTATGGCGGCACTATTCACGTTTAACTTCGCCGAAGCTCAATGGTGTGGCCAAGTAGACTTCCCGCTCCGATGCTGATCCTGATCCTTTTAACTTTTTTTTACAACTGTTTTCCTCCACACTAAAATAAGAAGCGAAATCGCTTGTGACCGGTAAATGAATGAGGAAAATCAGTCAATCAATATTTTATTTATTTCAGACAATTGTCCATAACCTTTCAATCACATTATAAGGTATATTTAAAAACTTGAACCAACTTGAGTACACATAAAAATCAATAACCAGGGAGACCCCAGAGGCTTAAACAACACTGTACCCAGTGGTTCATTATTGGACAGTCCTACTTATCTGATAATGTGTTCAGATAGTCTAAACTATCTAACTAACTATTACTGAGTTACAAATACGTTAAAAAATCGTCGAAACGATCACCGAGTTTTGCCACTCGGGAAGCTGTTGGGGCTTTCACGTATTCGTCAGCGTAATGATGCGCATCCAGAGGGTATATGCTGAGTTTAAAACATGTCGATCACCGTTACGACTAGACACTCTGATCGTATCGGTGAATGCCGCTCGCTATATTTAAAAGAAATACGAATTTGCTTTGAATACGACACTTTGAACAAATCGTGGGCCGTTTGTTCAGTAAAAAGTTATTTATTTAATTGCCGTGCTCAAGAACCTAGATTTTTCCCAGCTGTAGGACCTATAGGTAACTGCCAACCATTCTCACAATTGCATACTTTCCGCTCCATCCCAAGGAAAGATCGCTTTTAAGAGATAAGACCGCCGATTGTTTCTTGTCTGTTTGTTATCTTGTGGTGTACAATAAAGTATTTTCATTCATTCATATTTTTGTTCCCAAAAACCTTCTATCATGGAATTTTATTAAAACCGAAAGGCCATTACGATAAATTCGGTTTAGCGTTCCCTTCCCCCTGTCTGAAATTCGGGAAACACCATGGTGAGAGAACACTAAACCGAAGTTCTGTAAAATAACAGGCATTTAAAGTGGTATTTACAATGTGTTCATTTTCATTCCAGGTACTTCTAAAGTCCGAAGAATGAAACTATCGCTTGACGCGGGTCTGTTCAACGTCCCAGTGACTAGAGATTACAGAGACATGCACGTTGTAGCGTCGGTGCTAAAGTGTTACCTGCGTGAGCTGCCTGAGCCGTTACTAACATACAGACTCTATGAGAACTTTGTAACTGCGTCAAGATGCCCTACAGAACAACTCAGGCTGAACGCCGTATGGGAGGCAATACATTTGCTACCCGATGCTAACTACCAAAACCTTAGATACCTAATTAAGTTTTTGTCTACTTTGACGCAAAATCAAAGTAAAAACAAAATGACACCGTCCAATTTGGCGATAGTCATCGCGCCGAATTTACTGTGGGCGGCGGACGAAAGCACATTCGATATGAATATCACAACAGCTGTCAACTGCGTAGTTGAGTTATTGATCAAGCATGCAGATTGGTTTTTCGCCGAAGAATTGAACTTCTTCATCTCTTTCACCAAAGAGGATTTGCTTCCCGATCAATGCGAGTACGGGTTTTCACCAAGCTTCACTCAGGGGTATCCGCAGACAGTCGCGATGAATCAGGACCAGTCTAACGGAGACTGCAGCAGCATGAGTAAGTCTATGTTCGACTACAATCACCAATCTATCAGTAAAGTCGACGGCCCTGGCCGCCATTCTAGAAGCAACAGCCACGACACTAGCCTTATACTTCTGGAGAACGATATGAAGAAGGCTCAATCGAACAGCTCGCTGTCCGACCAATCTAGTCCACCCCACGGCAGTCCAAAACCCATACTGAGGCGGAAGAATAAACCCTTAGCACCAGTACCGCCTAACTTCACTCCAGACAAAAACAAGAAAGTCGAAAATCAAACGCAAACTTCGAGCGAGCCTCCTAAAGAAATTGATAAACCTGCGAAGCCGCCCCGACCAGTCCTATCTGATACAGGCAAAGTGATCACAGGAGTACAGACTATAAATCGATCGACGTACAGACAGAGCAAGGCTTTGAAGGAAGAGATTGCACGCATGGGCATGGGAAGTCGCGATAACCTCTCCGACACGCGTCGCCAAAGCTTTGAACTAGAGAAAGAGAAACTTGAAGCTCTCAAGAGTGAAAAGGGCGACAAAGAAACCACACTCGTTGTGAAGAACGTGACCGCGCAGAGCGGAGTCATAAGTAGGATGAAAGTGGACGGGCCCGCGTCTCTAGGCGCGATGCCAAACGACAAAGCCGCTGTACAGCGGTTGCAGACATCAGCCAAACCGACAGGGCAACCGCCGCCTCGGCCTGTCGCAGCTCCCAGAACCATAGTCCCCGCCGTTGAATTGGAGACAACCGAGGTACAGCTGAGGAATAAACCAGCGGTACCCGAGCGGCCGGCAACACTCCGCCCGCAGAGCTTCCGCGGCCCGAGAGGATCCGACGGCACGGAACCCACGCCGACGGTCCTCGAACGCACACACATCTACACTGTAGACAAACAGCACCCGACCATGATACAAGTGGGGCCAACTGCTGCAGAGAGCGAAGAGGAAGGCCCGAGGGTGACAGTGCAGCGGACGCATAGCTCGGGGGGGAAGGACGCGGAACTTGATGAGCCTAAGGGCCTGAGCGTGGCGAGTCGGCAGTTGTCGCAGTCAGAGGGGAGCATCACCGAGGCCCCTTCTCCGAAGGCCCAGCCGGGACGGCCTCCGAGGCCTCTCGTGCCAGCGCCGCCGCCCCCTGCGGCCCCGCCCGCACCCCTCGCGCAGCACGAAAGCACCGACCTCTAGTCATCGACTATAGTAGGATAGACCGCGAAAAGCCATCTATCGGTCTTTGTGCATCTGGTTCTTTCTTAGTCACACTGCCTTACCTGCCGAAGTAAAGCCTGTGAAAGAACCAATGTGGTGAAAGGATTAAGTGTACTTTATAGGCTCCTTTCATTCACTAAGGCCCGTATGACGAACCTCACACAGAGTCGAGGCTCGAGCATAGATCTTCTGTTTTCAATGGATATTTGTCTTAAAAATATGCTTGAGTCTAGATTCAGTTTATTTGTTCTGGAATACAGGCCATTAGTAATAAGACTGCGTTGAGCCTGTATGAGGCCTAGTTGAACTGGTGCGTCCGCCCGCGTCGCGATTTGAAATCGTAACGAGACTGATATTTGTCGTTTACTAATGAGAGCGATTAACCAATCGGCTATGTATGTCACGCCTGTTACACTAACCAATTTTTTGGATCCGACTTAGGAAGGAAGAAAAAGAGATAGACCGCGCTCGCGGACCGACTTAGATTAAGTTAATGAACGAAAACAAAGTAACTTACGGCGAAGTACTGAATCGCTTCTCAAGATTTGAGTCGGAAAGTGAGGGCGCACTGTGCAATGGACAAAGCTATTTGTCATTCATTTTCTACGTGTCCTTATTCGTAATTATATGTTGAGCATCGTTTCAAAATACGGCTAATAAAGTTCGACCCAACAAATTGGATGTAATGTAAGGCTGTAACAGTAATCATATTTTATTTTGCATCAAACAAGTATTATGTATTTATTTTTATAAAAAAATGTTTGCAATATTGTATTTTGTGATAAATATCATTACCGAACTAAGGATAACGCTTTCGCTTTAATTGTAAGAGAAAAAAAGCTGAACACGCTAAAAAGACATTAACTTCGTCAATTTCGCTTTCACCATTCGTCAATGATTGATAGGCTTGTAATTTTAGGCTATTTTTAAATTAAAATGTACAATTTAAATATTGCAATTTACATGTGATATTTAGGAAAAATACCTTATCACATACGTAAACGCCCAAGTGATCGGGCAGAGCGGAAGCACAAAATTAAATATCATAACAACTAGCCATATTTTTATCATTGTACTTGACAATGCGTTAGTTTAGCAATGCTATTTCAGTGAATATTATTTTAGGCTTAAGTATGTTATGTAGTATTTATAACGTTTTATGTGATATGCATTTTATTATACTAAAGTATACAATACATGCTTCTGTTGTAAGTAATTATAAAGTCCCAAACTTAACGAAAGTCTTTTAATGTTTATCACACCCCAAGTGTTTTGTAATGTATGGGAAACTAGCCTCTGCCCACGGCTTCGCCCGGGTGGTACCCGGATAAAAAGTAGCCTGTGTTATACGTATGTATAAGCTATATTACTGTTAAGTTTCATCAAAATCCGTTCAGTAGTTTATGAGAGAAAGAGTAACAATGTCCATCCATCCATCCTCACAAACATTCACGTTTATAATAGTAGTAGGATAACAATGATAACATGGTGATTAATCTTGGAACAAATATGGGGATACCAAGCAAACTAAGGTATGATGCCAGAGAGGCCAAACAAACACTGGATTATAACAAAACAACATTTATTTTCTTATCCTTACGTCTGCCATTTCACAATGTAATGATTGCGTTTGCCGACCCTAAGCAATGAGATTAGATTCGGCAGTATATGCGCAGATTGTGTAATTACTTCATCTATTTTGTTTATTCTTTGGTGGTTGATGTAGAAGCCGCCAGCTTTGATTATTCTGATAGCGTCATCTGAAAAACGAATTAATATCTGAAGCAAATATTCAACGGACGTACATTAATGTGGTGGTATTAATGTCGTATAATTAGGTATTTTACATAACGGCTAGCTGTTTTCTGATTGGGCGTATTGATGTCGGGCGACTAAAGAAGAACTTAGTCTATTATCGGTGGTGGTATTATCATCTCTTACTTACAGTTGAAAAGCATTTGGCCTTGACTTTTGGCAATAGAATAATAGCGGATGATAAGACAAGAACATTATAATATCAGTGGTGGTATTATCATCTCCACTTACTTTCAGTCGGGAAGCATTTGGCCTTCAATCCTAGCTCCAAAACCGTGATGCCGGGTGATAGGAGTAACTCTACTACGGGCGCTCCGTCAAAGGCTCGTTCCATATCCGTTTGGGTGAGAGTCACTAGCGCAGTTACGTCTTTACTGTAGATCGCTTGCGTTGATTTCAAAGCGCGGTTTAAGCCTTCCTCTGAAATGCAAGAAAACATTATTACAGATGGGTCTTGCTTTCGGACATCATGGTCAAAATTCAGTATACTTTCAGTATTTCAGAAAATCAGAACTGAACTTAAGGAAATGACGCGACCAATGGGTCGCTACTGGCCTGGCCAATCATGGTAAACTGTACACCCCTGACCAATTATGGTTATTCACGGTGTCATTTTCACTATCATACACTGCCTCCAATCCCGATCAGAGAAGACAATTCCGATGTCGCTTCATTGTCCAAATCGCTTGCTTGAAAGAGAATAAAACATCTTAAGGAAACCGGCATGCCATAGAACCAAAAATGTTAACACTGGTTGTACCACACTTGTCTGGTCGCTGACCATGCCACAAGAAATTAAGGAATGAAAGAAACAAACAACAATATTATGAAGTACTTACCACCGTGCACTAACTTAGTTAGCTGCTCTGCCAAACACATCTGAGGATATCTTTGGTCTGGATGCTGTTGGTGCTTGAACATAATATCCTTGATTTCCCCTAGAGAGTAGAACGAGAATAGCTTCAGCAGTCTCTCGACGTCAGAGTCCTTTGTCCTGATGAAGTACTGGTAGAGGTTGAACGGGCTGGTTTTTTCAGGGTCTAGCCAGAGCGCGTTGCCTGCCGACTTGCCGAATTTATCACCTTCTTCAGTCGTCACTAGAGGCAGCGTCAATCCTGAAAAGAAGATACAGGTGCTTTAAATTTAAGAATTTATACAACAGCTGTCTATACCAGTTACGAACCCGGGCCAATAAAAATATTACAAAGCTTATAGGGCCTCAGAAACAAGTACCTACTTATCATTCTTATTATTAGTTGTTGCCAGACGCACATGAGTATATCTGTCAGTGAAGACCTATATTTAGATTTTATAAATTTCTTGGTTGTTTAGGCACTTTAACAAAGATACTGCTCATCATCGAACTAATTTTTAGGCCATTTTTTGATTCGTCAGTTTGGGGAAACGTTCGCCAATGATCTTGAAAAAAAAATCGTGATTCGGGGATAGGGGTCTGATTATAGGTCACACAATTCCAATCGGCAATCAGTCTTTTCTTTTGCAATTGTTAATGGATGAGTGAAAAGAGATTCTCTCTAATTCTTTTAAATCTGCGAAATACTGCACAAATTCACATATTATGGTACAATGTGATACCTCAGTGATGTGATACCTCAGGTGGTGTAAAAGGAAAATTTTCGTAATTGCGGTAGATCAAATCTATAATATTTGGACCGCCCTGAATTATAGAAGACAGCTTTATGTGTAGAAATATCAATAGGTGCACGATCGTGTTCGAACCCACGAACTTCGTATCTGAAGTCGGGTATCTAGAATGGTATACCGTAATAACCTTCGCCGATAAATAAATAATGACAAATGGGGGCTTCGGACCACCATTTGTATGTCCGTATTTATGAATGCGAAAGTTGGTTGATTGTTCTTCTATTTATAGTCAAGTTAAAAAAGTTGCAGAATGTTGTGTTGCTATAATCCCAATTAATATGTAGGTAGGCTGTTTTAAAAATATTTCCCAAAACACTTACCATAAACTTGTTTCTTAGCAGTTCTGCTGATCAGCTCATGTCCTGCGGTTATGTTGCCCATCTGATCACTTCCACCAATCTGAAAATATGATATTTTGTGTACTGTTATTTATATGCATAGGCAAAATTGTTTCTCGTGATCCTTATGATTTTAATGAATAATGACTTTGTAGTAGGTAGGTAGTAGGTACATGACTAGCCAAGAAGTGGCCAAAGAACCGATGTCAACACTGACCACCAAATCAGGACACCTATAAAAATAGGCAAAACCACAAGAAGCAGAGGATCACCTCTACACCACCTAAGGATGACGACCCAAAGCATCACCAAAAGTCCCAGAGGAAGTCTTTGCAAGTTGATAGCAGGGTAGAGAGGAACTTCCTCGGAGCCCTAACTAAACGCTTTAATGCACAATTAAAAATAAGCCAATAGATGGCTTATTCCATAAATCCCCTGCGAAGGGGATTTCTGGACTTATGAGTAGCGTTTGGAGAAAACCCGCTGTTAGTGTGGTTTATTTATTTTCGTTTACCTGAAATCTACAATTATACTCGTTCAGTAAATGCAACCAATCATATGACTGGAATATTTGGTATGTGAATTCAGTGAAGCTCATGCCCACTTCTGAATTCAATTTAGTCTTAACAGTCTGTTTCAGCAGCATGGTGCCCATTCTGAAGTTACGGCCGATTTCACTCACAAACTGTATAGAGTTAACATCTTTGTACCATGATTCATTGTTGACTACCCTGAAAAGAACACATTTAGTAAAAAAAAAAACGTGTGTAGCGTACGCCAATTTTTTCACTCGAAAACTTGACATGTGCTCAAAATGTTGATGGAAAATATCGTGAGGTAACTGGCATGCCCTAAAATCAAACTATGGTGCTGTCATCGATAGTGTTCCAATGGCCTTAAACCTTAAGATAGATGCAAACTTAGGCTTACTTATGGTCCGCTCGGACCGCGTGACTGAGTGGTTACAGCGTCCGAGTAACTAGCGGGAGGTCGCGGGTTCGATTCTCGCTAATGTTATTTTTTTTTGGAATTATGATATCCCAAAAAAGTTTTGTTTGTGTTCAATTCAAGCTGACAAGGTTCTATTACCGAATTGGTTGAAGCTTGCTTTCATCACCATTCCAGATATACTTCTTATGGTTATCAAACACTGTTTCTAGGTTTTTCTGTATGCAGCTAATGTTATTTTGTATTGTTTCATTTTGTAGCGCAACACGGTCTGTACTCCTCCCGCTGGGGTCACCAATGTGACCTGTGGCTCCACCTAGCTGAAATATTAAAGAAATTCATGTGTTTAGGTTTAATCCATTGTAGCATTTAAACATGTGCTCATTGGGGTAAAATTTAATTTTCTTTGAATGACACAGTTTGCTACAAAAACCCTGAGGTGTATTTCTACTTAATTATTAGAGAAAACATTTTATTTCAAAGATATAATTTTTTTATCATTATAATTAAATTATTAAAATCATAGAAATTTTACAACATTTTGGCAAAGAGATAAATAATTTGACTTTTGTTATGTTCTATTAATTAATAACAATATATTTTAAACTCAGTTGTCATCATAAGCTAGAATAGGTCCAATACTGGACAAAGATCCACAAATTTTCTGTAATATTATTAACAATGTAGTATCTAGTAGGTAGTCAGTTCTTACCAGAGCAATAACATTGTGACCGCCTCTCTGCCAGTGCAACAGATTGATTATAACCAGGAGATTTCCAATATGCAGACTATTTGCTGTTGGGTCGAAGCCAGCATACACACATTGGGGGGCTTTTTTTAATAAATTCAGTATCTCATTCCTGTAGCAAGAAAATAAATGGATATAGAAAGTAAAAAGATAAATGCTTAAAGGTTTGCTAGTGCTGAAAGATTGTACAAAAAATGGTTAAGATCTAGAAAGCTATTGCATGAATTTAGATTAAAAATAAGGATAAGGACTGGAATGGGTGGACTTCCCTGTACCACTCCCGAAGTTAGTATTTAAAAAGTTTCCTAGAAAAGTTGTTTTTAAATTTTGTAAGTAAGTATTGAAACATTTAAATACAAACAAACTTTGTATGAGGCATATTAGGCATATACCACAAAGAAAAAATACATTAAATTAGGTTCTGTGACTCACTGTGAGTGCATTGATATGCTGTGTTCAGTTTGTGCTTGTGTTTTTAAGTTCTCTAGTGGATTGGACAGTGTCGGACTAAATGTAAGATTTGGATAAGGTCCATTTTGGTCTAGTCAAAGGTTGGTCCATTGTAATTATGTATAGCATAAACTATTCTATTCCTCACTTTGGGAGTGGTACCGTTGGAATGGGGAGTCAATCCCTTCCACCCCCTGTGCTTTTTTTAATAGAAATTCGTGTGGTGGCTTTCTAAATCACCACCTCCAACAAATTATTATAAGCTAATGAATGTGTTGTATATTAGTTCATGTATGAGTTGCAATGCTCTAACAGAAAATAATATTAAAATTGAGCCTTACCCAGAAATATTTGGAAACAAGTCCTGATACATCCCTCTTTCGCTCAATTTGAGGATATTTCTAGTGGCGTAGTGTCGCTTGCATAGCCACGACCAACACGGCTTTGATAACTTTGTTATTTGTTTCACACAAATCATTTTTCATACAAAATTCGAAAAAATTAAGAATGTAAACACAATGTTAACCTCAAGATATTGAGGCAGTAGTGCACTGCTGTAATCGTAGGCTATAATTAATATTTTATAGCATTCTCAACAATACACTTCAACTTTGTATCCATAAAATTATTAATTATTCCTGTGGAATGTGTGGGATTATCCTGGAAAAATTGAAAACAGCCGGCCATCAACCCACAGACTAGTAAAAGATACTACGCTTTATGGTCTGTTACTATTTTTGTGTCTATTTACCGCTTAGGTGATTAAGAGGATCAATTGTCTCTTGTGACTCTAAGCCTACCTACCTATATGCCTGAACTACCAAGTTATTGGTTTAGTTAGGCCGGAGGTAAGGATAGAGGTATCAGAGGTACGTGTAAAAGTAAACTACGAGGCCGGTCAAGTGCGTGCGATTTAATTGAGCGCCAGTTGAAGACTGTCCGCCAAACATGAGTGAGCACAGTTTTATTATTTAGAGTTACAACTAGTACTTATTCTATGGTGCGATGTGGGAGCGTAACCCTACATCTACATCCCCCTTAAAATAAGGATGAAAGGTACTACATAGGTAAAAATTTGTTAAAAATTAAAACATGAACGATTTATAATTAAACAAAATGTTGACATTGTTTGTGATGTGACATGATGTGCGTCGCCGCGTTGTCATCGGTGATGGTCGCAGTATGCGCACCGCTGGCTGCGATGTTCTGGGCGACGGTGATAGTCTTTGACGGCGGTTGACCCATGTTGCGATATAGATGTGGTGTGGTCTGTGCTGTGTCGGTGCGAAAGGTGAAGTCCGGCTTTGTGTGTTCCCCTTGCGATGATGACGCGATGTGGAGTGACACTGAGCGTGGAAATGTAAACCGCTCAAATGTCAAAGCGCACAGTTCTCTTAACTGTGCGACCTGATCTGGTTGTAACAATGGGGCTCTGTTGTTTAGATGTGTTTATGTTATTGCCGGACGGTTCATATGACTCGTTTGATGATAACCGCTCGGCGGATATTGATGGTGTCGACTCAGCTGGTTTGATGTCGGTGTCGGCTTCACCGTGGGACTCGTCCTGTGATGAAATCACGGCGTAAGCTGGTTTGAGCCTGTCAAGCGATATGGTGACGTTCCGAGAACCCATTTGTATATTATAGAACTTAGGATGTCTACTAACTACTTTAAAGGGGCCCTCGTAAGGTGGAGTGAGTGACCTCCGCGCTTCCCGCCTGACAAAAACATAATTAGAAATTGCAAGATCGCGGTGTATGAAAATTTTCCTATCGCTATGATTATGCTTACAAGATGTTGGTTGAATCGAAGCTAGAGTTTCCATGAGTTTGGTGGTATATTCGGCTTGATTGATGTATTGGTCGGACGGAACGAAAAAATCTCCTGGTAATCGGATTGATTTTCCGAACGTTAATTGTGCGGGACTGTACCCTATGTCCTTTTTGATTGCCGATCTTAGGCCTAATAATATTAATGGCAGTTCCCGTGCCCATTGGTTGGTGTTTTCGCAGCGTGCCATGATAGCTGCTTTTAGTGTTCGATGAGCACGTTCTACTTGGCCGTTAGCCTTTGGGTTGTACGCGGTGGTGTGTATTTTCTCGATTCCTAATTTTCTTGAAAGTTGCGAAAACAGCTGCGATTCAAATTGTCTTCCTTGATCTGTGGTGATCTTGATGGGGCAACCAAACCTCGATATCCAGTGATCGACGAATTTGGTAGCCACGGTTTCCGCTGTTATGTCTTTCGTTGGTGCTACTTCTAACCATTTGGTGACTCGATCTATCATCGTTACGCAGTATGTAAAATCATCTGATGTTGGTAATGGTCCCACAATGTCTATATGCACATGCGCAAATCGATCAGATTTTTCAAATTCTCCCAGTGGAGAAATAGTATGTCGTTGAACTTTTGCTTTTTGACACGGTATGCAGCTTTTGACAAACGCTGTGGCATCGCGATTCATACCAGGCCAAAAATATCTTTGCGCAATTAAACGTCGTGTAGCGGCGGCGCCTGGGTGGCTGAGCGCATGAGTACTTGATAACGCCCGATTGCGGAATTGCACAGGTAGGTAGAGTCGGGCTTGATTTGTTGACGTCTCGAAAATAAGTTCGTTTTTGGAATATGGCACCATGAATGATTTTAATTGCAGATTATCTTTATGACGTAGTGTGTCCAACTCCGGGTCTTCGATTTGGCTTTTGTATAACTGCTCATAATCGAAAATGTGCGGAAGTTCGATCTCTTCCAATCTTGAAAGGAAGTCTGCTGCGTTGTTGAGTTCACCTTCTATGTATTCTATTTTATCGCAAAATTGGGCAATAAAATCTAGTTGGCGTAAGCGTCTAGGTGAATCCGATTTTGATTCTTTTTTCGAGAGCGCGAAAGTGAGTGGTTTATGGTCGGTCATTACCACAAGACATCTTCCCTCTATTATATAACGGAAGTGCTTTATTGACATATATATTGCGAGTAGCTCTCTGTCGTAAGTACTATATTTGATTTGTGCGTCGGTGAGTTTCTTAGAGTAGAACGCGAGTGGTTGTAATTGCTTGTTTACGAGTTGATTTAGAGCTGCACCGATGCAAGTGTTCGAAGCGTCCGTAATTAAAACAAGTTTGGCGGTTGGGTCCGGGTGCGCGAGCATAGTGGCTTCGCTTATCATTTGTTTACACTTGTTGAACGCTTGTATGGCTTCGTTGGTCCATGGTATTTTTGTTTTGTCTTTCCTTTTTGAGTTGTGTAAATATTTGTCGAGTATAGATTGCGTTGTTGCTGCCTTAGGAATATTGTTTCGATAAAAGTTGATGAGACCGAGAAAACGGCGTAATTCCTCAATTGTTTCAGGCTGCTGGAATTCGGTGATGTTCTTGACCTTCTCTTGTTCCGGTGTAATACCATCGCAGGTAACGTGGTAGCCTAGGAACTTCAGTTCAGTTTTTCCGAACTCGCATTTGCTGGTGTTGATTGTGATGCCATACTCGTTGAGTCGTTTGAATACGGCTTCTAGGTCTTGAAGATGGCGTTCTTGATTTTCTGAGGCGACCAGGATGTCGTCGATGTACGTAAATGTGTTTTCCATGGTTTTTAACACCTCGTTGATGAAACGTTGAAAACTTTGAGCTGCGTTGCGCATTCCAAAATTTAACTTTAAAAATTCGAAACTTCCAAATGGCGTGATTATTGATGTTTTTGGAATGTCCTCTGGCGCAATGGATATATGATGGTAAGCGCGACGAATATCGATTTTTGAAAGTATAGTCTTACCTTTTAGAATGTAAGTAAAATCTAATAGTCTTGGAATTGGGTAGCGATCCGGTTCTGTTATAGCGTTAAGACGCCGGTAATCGCCACAGGGTCTTAATTCCCCGTTTTTCTTCTTCACTACTTGCAGTGGGTTGGCCCAAGAACTGGTTGAGGGTCTGCAAATGCCGAGCTCCATCATCCGCTCGAACTCTTGTTTTGCTGCTTTGTACTTTTCTGGGTTGAGTGCGCGCGGTTTTTCATATATTGGTGGTCCGCGAGTACAAATGTAGTGAACGACGTTATGTTTTGACGTCTCCTTGAATGATTCGGGCTTTGTTATGTCCGGGTACTTTGCTAAGACTTTATGGTAAGGATCCGTGGTGTTAATCGCTCTGATTGTGTCGTTGGCATCTTTTGAAAGTTGAGCTTTTCTAAATAATTTGGTGATGTTATCGACTAACTTGCGACCGTGTAGATCAACCATTAGTTGATTTTTGGCCAGAAAGTCAGCTCCGATGATCGATCGTTGAACGTCCGCTAATATGAAAGTCCAACGCAATGGGCGTCTGAGACCTAGATCCAATGTTAATGTTTTCTCGCCGTAAGTTTTGATGGGTGTGCCGTTTGCTGCGTAAAGTGTGTAGTCTGCCGGTGTCTGATTAAACCTTTTACAGGCTAACACTGAAACATCTGCACCTGTGTCTATGAGAAAACGCATTCTCGTAGGCTTATCTGTAACGCATAGGCGAAATGAATTGCCGGCGCCAACGTTCGCCACCGCTGGAGCCGTGTTTAGTTTAACGCCTTCTTAGAGCATTTATCATCCCCGCATTTGTTTGCGGTGTCGCCGTAAATATAATGGTAGAAGCATTTGTAGTTGTGATCGCCGGGCCGTGCCTTTTGTGCTCTGAATTTGTCTTGATTGTCTAGTTTCGCGGCCCTATAACGCGAATGCGATCGCGAGCGATAACGTGATTGACCGTGATCTGGCCGTGCTTGCTGGTGCCGCGACAAAAGGGGTTCGTATCGTTTGTTCATCGCGGCGACTTCAAGTGTTAACTTGCGAAGTTGTTCGTCTACCGAATTTGAAATACTGAAGGTTTCAGTAGTTGAAGTTCTCGATGTTTCTATGATTTTGTCGGCGATTTGTGCAATGTCATCGAGATCTACTTGTTTGCATGCTGCAATGACTGCTCTTACCGTGTTAGGCAGTCGCTTGAGCCACAACAGCTTGATTGTGTCCTCTTGTATTTTGTTCCTCCCAAGCTCCTTCATTTTTCGGAGTAGTTGAGAGGGGCGTTGATCACCTAGCTCGACCTCGGTTAATAGCTTGTGTAGCTGGATTGTTTCCGACTCCTCGTAAGCATTTATTAATCTATTCTTAAGTGCTAAATACCTATCGGAAACGGGTGGGTTCTCGAGAATGTCACTAACCTGGCTTAACTCGTCTCTCCCCAACTTCGCTATGACCAGTTGAAACTTGCAGAGGTCTCCGGTTTTCTGTGGTGCGATGATGGCCTCGAATTGATGAAACCATAGCCAGATACCATCTGCGTGGTCCAGAAACTCGACAAGCGCGATTGTATGGTGACCGCGCTGGCAGCCAATTCCGCTGTGGTACGGCTGGTAGTTGTGGTGGGTTGCTGTGCCGCCGCGGCGTCGTCTGCGCCTACGAGCATCTTATACTGCTCCTCGGTGATTGGGTCGGCGGGTTGAGTCATCACTGACTGTATGTCACTTCGGCACTCGTAGATCACGTCGGGTCACCACTTTTGTGTCTATTTACCGCTTAGGTGATTAAGAGGATCAATTGTCTCTTGTGACTCTAAGCCTACCTACCTATATGCCTGAACTACCAAGTTATTGGTTTAGTTAGGCCGGAGGTAAGGATAGAGGTATCAGAGGTACGTGTAAAAGTAAACTACGAGGCCGGTCAAGTGCGTGCGATTTAATTGAGCGCCAGTTGAAGACTGTCCGCCAAACATGAGTGAGCACAGTTTTATTATTTAGAGTTACAACTAGTACTTATTCTATGGTGCGATGTGGGAGCGTAACCCTACACTATAATCTTTGATACCACGTACCACCAAAGAGGAATTAACCATTACGCATAATTTTTTTTGCTCTAATCTATATTCCAAAGAGAATATAACGCTGCTGTGTATCGTTTTGCCGGCCCCTAATCTGTGTACTAAGCACTGATTTTCTAGTTTCTAGAAAAAGTGGGGGTGAGATGGGTGGGGTGGGGGCAAATAAGCATGCATTAGCATCTGTATGTATTATTCGGCTAATGGAATGAACTTATCCATTATGTACATTGAAATATCCAACCACTACGTGCGTTGAACCATACATTTGAGAGAATATGGAACGTTCTTCTAACGAGAAAAAACAGAATAATAACAGAAAAAAAACAACCTTTATTTATATTTATTGACCTCAGCCACAGTTTTAACTTATATTATAAAAGTAGCAACGGAAAATCAAAAAGATTTAAAATTAAATTGTAGTTGTTGGTGATACTCAGTAAATACCTATGTTTTAAAATATACCTATTGTATACGTGATTTATTTACTTACTATGAAAAATACAAAAGCTGTAGATTTTACAATTTTTTTATTAATATTTAGTGATAAAATTTATTTGAGCTTGTATGCAGTTTTCCTCTAGGATAGGGTTAGCAAGTCTATATCCATGGCATCAACAAAAAAGGACATGGATGGCGCAACGACTGAATCCAAGCCAAAAATAAAAAAAACCTAGGGCATCATTCATTTAGGTACTCGTTTAGTTGAAAAATCTCAAGAAAAAAAAAGAAAGAAGGGAACAAATAAAAGACGAATTAGCCACAAACGATTTATTTCACTTAGCACTTACATGGGAAGGGGCTTCTAAACTAAGAATTTAACGAACAATAGTTGAGACTATACAAATATTTATTTTTCACAATCCTAAAGAATCTTTTTCTATTTCAAATGATTAAGTCATTTGAAATAGAAAAAAACTATAATGAATAGATTTATCACACAAGATTATTTTGTATGATATTTACCACATTTCAATGATTCAATCACAACATCCGGAAATATACTCAATACTGACGGTCGCGGTCTTTAATTCATGGACCAATTCTATAAAACATTTTCTTTTCTTCATATTATGAAACGGGGTGGTCCATAAATTGATGACCGAGGTTGCACCTCGAAAAATTTAATACAACTGATCTATAAAATCTTAAAAAATTGCACAGTCTCTCAGTTATTATTTTGGTATAATTCTCAGAAGTTTTTTTTTTAAAATGCAACATCCACGATGACTCCCAGATAAACTACAGACGAAGAAACAAACAGAATGATTTAAACAGAAATATTATACAAACACCTGTCAGTTAATTTATTATTTTTATTAAATATTCTTCTCTGCCTTGAGCTTATGGCCACCCGGTCTGGGTGGCCACTGCTGCCACATCTACTCATCAAGTACCACAATGGATCATGCAAGAGCTATAAAAAAAAGGGGACAAAAAATTACATATAAAAATATAAGTATATTTCCTATGCGCCACTTGGCAAGATTTTTACAATAAAGGAAAATATGAGTTTAAAAATCATGACAAAATTGTATTATTATATTATATGACGACCCATGAGGTTCACCAGTATGATTCATCCTAGTACATGATGTGTAGAATTGGCAGAGGTGGCCATCCGTTTTATTTGGCAAGGACTTAGGATAGTCCTAAGTCTTTGTTTAGGCTTAGTGCGGACATACATTATCTCACTTCTATTATTTAACTAATTTGTTTTCTTATAACCAAGCAAATACATACCTTTGTAATCTACAATACAGGTCAATAAACATAAGGAATAATACAGGAATAATTATGCCTTTGTAGATCATTATAACCAACTAGCTACGGATGTAATTGGGCTTTAGCTATACAGTATGCGATGGATCATGCGGCACTTCCTGACTAAAGACGATATCTTGACTAATATTGATTTAATTACCTATGATAGTGACTCATTGTCGTTTATTATTATGGGGCAGTTTACTACAAACCTTTTACCTTTTTATATTTCTACTGTTTTTATTGTAATTTTTACTGGTCTGTTCTGTATCTGCATGCGTTGAATAAACAATCTATCTAAACATTTCAATCTTGAAATGGAAAGTGTCCTTCATGTTTTAAATTAGTAGCCATGGTTTTGTTCCACATTGCCATTTAACTAGTGTAATTGAGGAGCACATTACGTCGGCAACTGAAATAGATAAATTATCGATTGCTCTTTCTATTTGGTTGTATTTTGACGCGGAGTGCCACACAAATTCCTGTGCACCGTAAAACTAGTTGATCATTAAATTCTAACAAGCATACTTAATTATTACTTACATAACAAAAGCTAACTGCCCATACTGAAACGCGTAACCACGAGTTTAGGACGATTAGGAAATTAAATTACAGCTTCTCTTTCAAACTCTAACTCAACTTAAATAAGCTTTTAGATTTTGGCCATAAAGGCACGTCTGCGTTATAGCGGCCAATATTATCGCTATGCGTTATTTTAATTTTATCGACCGTTATTACGCATATGTGCGTGGGCGCATCGAGACGATTAAGGTACATCAGCTTTATAAATGTACTAGATTTTGCCCACGGCTTCACCCGCGTGGCACCCGGATAAAAAGTAGCGAGATGTGTTATTCTGATTAAAATTCCGTTCAGTTGTTTTTGCGTGAAAGAGTTTAAAACATCCATCCTCACAAACTTTCGCATTTATATTATTAGTAGGATAGGATAGGATAACGCCATCACTTTCCAACTACCTAAATCTTGATTAGGGTTTCAGTATTCGGCCGTGACTGATCTAATCCTCGAGTGTAACATTTTTGAAGAGATAAGACATGGATTCCTTGTTATGTATGCGCCTGATAGCTTCGCTAAGCAACACAGATATGTCAATGGTCTTGATTTTGTTGCACTGCATTTTCTGCAACTCGTGCGGCACCGTGTTCGTTACGACCACCTCGTCGATGGGCGAGTCCTCGATGAGCCGCGGCGCGTCTGACGACAGCAGCCCGTGGGTGGCGAGCACGTAGATCTTGTAAGCGCCACACTCTTTGAGAACCTCCGCGGCGGCGACGAACGATTGGACATCATCAATCATGTCATCCTAGAATTAATATTGACAAGTTATTTATTGCAAAAACGCGGACATTCGCTAAATATGTTTGGACGTGCCTTTGACTACTTGGTATTCTCAAAGATCTATGCACTGAGTCCATCATGGGGAATACAGTGAAAAACAACGTGTTTTAGCGCCTTCTAGGGACTTGTGGCGATATAACCACCCTGGACAAAACGATTGCTTTATTACAATCGTGGCACATCACATCATCATCTTATTGTCCTTATCCAACATTACATGGGGTTGGCACAAAATGTTTTCTTCTTCCACTCTCCTCTATCAGCCGTCATCTCAGTACTCACTCCTTTATTAACCATGTCATCCTTCACACAATCCATCCATATTTTTTTTTGGCCTTATCTGCTTTTATTTCCATCCAAATTCATATTTAACTCTTCTCGTAATGTGGAATTCTTCCCTCCTCATGATATGGCCCCTTACAATCGATTGAAATGATAACAGACAATCAACCTATTAACCAGAACGCACAGACGGGCGTCTTGAGTGACGGGTAAAATAACCCGCTTTTTAATACGAAGGACTGTTCTTTAAAATGATAGTATCTAGAAATACGAACCACCATGATAGCTATCCTCCCTCCAACGTCGCCGACGACATTTATCGGCGGTTTCTCCTTTGCGGGGTGTACGGGAACTCCCACCGACACGTCCATAGTACGAGACCTGTCAACACTGTATGAAATGGTGCGAGACCGAGCACTGTAAGAGAATTCATACATATTACTTTAAATTCGTATGGGGGCCTGTTTCACAACACACGAAAATACTGAAGCATTCACTTCATTCAGGTTTTGCTTCTTAAGCATGCACATACGCAAATTAAAATATCCAGAGTGATTAGACAGTTTATAGGACACAAAATGATGGATACTATTGAAATATAAATGAAATTTATCTATTACTTTCTCAAACAGATAATGTAGGATTCCAAAAAAGAGTTAAAACAGTTGTCTTTATTCGAGGGTGGATGACACATAAATTCTAGGACAGCTTTTATACAAAATGGACATCGAAACTGAATAGCTAAGCATATTGTTCTAGTAAAACTTATTTTTAGTGATGGTTCTGGTTGTTGCTTAAGCAAATAGTACAGATAAACAAACAACTTCTTACATAGCTGTTAAAAAAACATGTAGAATTGTAGGATCGCTTGTACATATAAGCATCCTCATAAATTTATATCACGCTTTGTGTCGCTTTTCGTTATCGACGTCCACTTATCTACAGGGCTGATTAGGAGTAATGTAATGACTGAAAAACACACTGCAATTAAAACTTCTTGTATTCATCATTCCCCATGACATAACCATATGCATTGGATAACAGGAGCCTCTGCAATGCGCATGCATTAATTTCTTCCAGCACGCCGGTTCTCTCACCATCTGCCCCTAAGCTTTCCAGTGGCAGTAGTGCCACCATACCTCAAGCTGGTCCCTGACCTAATATAAGGTTATCAAAAATCATTGACTTGAAGAAGCAGAAGAAATCATGCCTTATTAATATCATATATTTTTAAATACATAAAAAGCCTGCTGAATCTGGGGCAGGCCCTTAAGCATTGACAATATTGTGACACGGGAAGTCAATGCATAGGGGCGGCTCGAGATTGCAGTCTACAGGTGTGGCAAGGTAATGGGACTAACATGGGAATAACCTTTTGACAAGATAATGATAAAATTATCTTTATGTATTATTTTATTTAAAAAAAAGTATTTAAGTAGTATATCAGACATGTAGTTCCCATAACACAAGCTTGCTTATTTTGGTTCTAGATGATGCTCTGTGAAAAGTGTCCAGCATTATTTATTATTATTATTTTATTAAATTACCTTTTTTTTAGTTAATAATTTGTATTATTGATTTTTGAAAAAAAAAATATTTATTAATATTATTTTTAAAAAGATAATTTAAATAAAATATGCAAAAAAAATATCTTTAAATTTTTCTTCAGTACATAATTCTAAAATAGTTGATTTTATTTTAACCTAATGTTTTCTATGAACGAAACCTTCTAAAAGTCTACAAAAGAAAAGGTATTTTAAGGCTTTGAGATTGAACATTACATGACAACGCCTCAACTGCAAGGCAGGATGTCATATCCTGCCTTCTGAATTAAATCACAACATTTTAATGTTATACCCCAGGCCCGCAAGATACCTTGCCACGCCTGTATTTGCAATAATTTTCGGTGGAACTACACAAGCTGAAGATGGATGATGAGATATGTTACCTCGGTATGCAGGGCGGGGAATAGCGTCCATCGACCTCATCACTCTCGGCTTCCTTCTGCTCTCCGTGTATGACGGCGATCGCCAGCCGCAGCCGCTCGGCGTACGACGTAGCTTTTTTAGCTGAGCCGGGGTTGCGGGCGACAATCACCGAGTTGCGGTAATCTGGGATCTAAAATAAATATACCGTTTCAGAACTGTAATGGAAAACATTGTGAGCTTGAGCTTGTCTCAATTTGCACATCCATTGTATGTATTCAGAATGAGATTTATAACCTGCTTAATTGCGAGCATATTAACATAAGTGTATTTGAAGGTCAAATAAATCAAAGTATATTTGAACAAGCAAACTAGTGCCAAACGAAATTCAACTTTATGACCCAAGCTAATAATACACACAACATACACTCTTATATAAGAACCACACTGATTTGTATTAATTAACTTGAAAATCAGATCTCAGATTCAAGGCCAACCACCAGTTCAATATCAAGGTTGTTTACACTAGAAAATAATCCACACCACAAATTTAGACTCAGTATGCAGATCCATGAGGATACAAAATAAAGGTATAAAAAAATAGTCAGTGGATCATCCAAGCATTGCTTGTCACATACAAAAGTTTTGCATATAGTTAGCTTTGCACATGAAAGGTAGCAAGCCCATTTTTTTTTTCTAACCAATGGCACATTCCTTTGCATTGGTTCTGTGGCATGACAATTTTTTTGCAATGTTTTCCCTAAACTGCTTTGAACAACAAACCACAAGCCAATATTAAGAAGTTGAGCTTGAGCATCATGCTACTACGCAATATTTAAAAAAACCATCAGATTTCACCAAACTTACACTCTCCTGAATGTATTGCAGTAGGAATGGAGAAGCCCTGAGGTTATCAACGGGACATTCATAAAATCCCTGGATTTCTTTCTGATGCAGGTCCATTGTAATAATATGGGTCAGGCCAGATTTACACATCATTTTGGCCAGAAGTTTAGTGACAATACAACCTCTTTTGCGCATTTTGCATTGCTTGCTGTATGGTAGGTATGGAATTACACCAACAATGGACCTAGCTGATGAAGTCTTACAAGCGTAGGCCATTATAAGCAATTCCATTATGTTATTATTCACATCTCTGTAAGTTGAAATAAAAAATCAGATATAGGTACTGAAACTTTGTAATGACCATATAGCATGGTTAAAGGCAATTTGAAATAACCCAATCGTAAATTGCTTTCAGTCATAAAAATTGAATTTTATGGAATACTTTTCAATTTATGTGATTAAATTTGAATAAGAATTATGCAAAAGTATTTTAGTTCTGTAATAAAGTTGAATCTGCATTACTTAATGCACCTAAAGAGTTCATGACAAGCTAAATAGATTTAAAAAGGAACTTACTTAGTACCAGTCTGTACAATGTAAATGTTTTTTCCTCGGATGGAATCTCCGATCTCTACAATTGTTTCTCGGTTAGTTTTGTGATACACAGAGCATCCCCCTTTACTTACTCCTAGTCGGCTGAAAAATATATCATTCACAAATTTAATAAGTTTCGTGAATGTTTATAGGCATATAATGTAGCTTCCATTTAGTAAAACAATTGTGAATAGTTGAGAACTTCAAGCAAATGAGGTCAAATCACTTAACCTCTATCATAGGAATTAAAACATATAAACATGTAGGTTATATGCAATGATATTGAATCGTTAACGTTTTATCTGTCTCAAAATAACTTACTTGGCGATCAATTCAGCCAACTCCGGGTGCGAGTTGCCACTCAAGATCACAATATCCGACGTAGGGTTACCGTCCATATTGCGTTTCCGAGATCTATTGGTGAAACCCACCAGCCTGAAACATAAGTTCTACCCTCACTCAGCGTGTCAATAATCACCTTAGACCAGAAAATAATGAATTTGGGAAAGGGACATCACGTTGGATCAAGAAGAAAAACAATAAAACCTGGTTTTGTTGAGAAACATAATAACCTGAAGACGGTATCTTTCTACGGAAAATAAGGTGTCTATAAAGCCAGAATTACATTGAATAATACCACGGAACGCCTTTAGAATCAGAAGTTATTAATTTAATATCACAAAACGCATAAACAAATTATAATTTTATTTTACAAAATGAATAACATCCAACGCATTGAACGAATTAAATGTATGTGCCACAGACTAGTAAGAGATACTGCGATAATGTGCATAGAGGAAATAACCACTACGTTTTGAAAGTGAATGAATGTGAAATGTGAAGGAAAACCCAATTATCCGTGTGGCGCATGTGAAAAGCCGTTCATTGGGCAAAAAAATTGTATGTTATTATTATCAATGTCAATTCAGTTACATGTCATCTGTCATAACAAAAAAAGTCCATGTACTGCGTGCATGGCTGCATGTGTTTTTAATTTTATGGCATGATATTGGGTTATTTGTGAATTAAAACGAGGATAAGTCACTTATTTTAATGAAATGGGGCTTACCAAGCAGTACTTACGTTACGCGCCAAGTGGAACTTTTAATGTGATAGCTAGTGCAGATTGTAACTGTGCTCATGTCTCGCTTAATGGAATCAGCGGTAGATACATTGCTGTCGGAGCTTGTGAGCATGTTATTATTTGGGATATGCGGCTCGGAGAAAAGGTATCTTCAAATCAACATCAACTCAGCTGCACATAAACATTCAAAAATAATGCTAAAAAATAACCCAATTTTTCAGGCTCAAGTACTCCCCGGTGAAAACACAGTGGTATCTCAAATAGCAGCCAGTCCGTCTGGCAACCATGTAGCTGTGGGCTATGTGGATGGCAATATTAATGTGTATGAGCTAACAAACAATGAGATTGTGTGTGTGTTTGCTGGTCACAAGACTGCAGTCTCTTGCTTGCAGTATGATGAGCAGGGCCATAGATTGGTCTCAGGTTCTAAGGTAGGTAAGACTTTATAAAATATGAATCTAAGAAAAAACAGTAGAAACTCATATGGTTTGCTAAAACATGTTGGGAGCTGTTATCCCTGTTTAAGGGCATTTGGTCTGAAATGTAAGGTCTGTTTTCTATGTATGTATTTACAACTAAAAATTGTATATAAGTAGTATATTAGTCATATAGTTCCCAAAACACAAGCTCTGATTACATTGGGGCTAGATGATGCTGTGTGAAAATTGTTCAGCCTTATTTATTATTATTTTATTAACTCCAACTTACTATGGTTTTCTGTCTGTGGTTGGAGAATAGTAAAGTATATCCTAAAATGATACCAAACCACAATAATTTAATCTCTTTCATATCTTAATTGTTATATTTCCAGGATACTGAAGTTATCTTATGGGATGTTGTCTCTGAAACTGGCAAAGCCAGGTTCAGTGGCCACAAGGGTGCCATTACGAGTGTAATCTTTCTAAACGGCAAGAACTGCATCATCAGCTCCTCAAAAGACACATTTGTCAAGTTCTGGGATATTGAGACAAAGCACTGCTTTAAAACTTTAGGAGGACATCAAATGGAGGTATATTTGATAGGAACCAATGTTTTTAATTGACATAAGATTGGAAGGAATGGTTGCCTAAGAGGATGATTGCAATTGATGATTGTGGGTTTATTAAAACATCTAGTCAATAAAAGCATGACAAAATAAATAAACATCCAACAGATAAATAAAAAATTTCTGACCAAAATTTCACTAGGATTCCAGAACACTCAGACCTGGAACAAATATTTGCAGAACATGTAAACATTTGTTTGAGATAATGAGGTTTTTACCCGCAATTACGAAATGTGTTTTCTGTAAGACATTGTTTTGTTATCATTTAACTCCAAAACAGTTTATCGGGTCTTAATGCAGCTTTTTGTAATCAATTTGTATGTCTTCAAGGAGGTTTTAACGCCACAAGTCACTAGAGGATGCTGCAATCAATGATGAAAATACATGTCTGTTGCAATAATGCTTGTTATTTAAGGTGTGGTCTGCAGTGCTTCTAAAAGAAGAGAGGTACTTAGTAACAGGCAGCATGGACCAGGAACTGAGGGTTTGGAAGCTGAACTGGACAGAGGATAAAAAGGATGAGGAGAAGCTTATTCACCAACTCGAGATTGTGAAACTCGAGGAGACAGATACTCTGGAGGATAGTTCTGTGAGTATCACTAGCTTTATCATAGTATTGAAGCTGTAATAATGTTGGAGAAATAATAAAAAAAAACTGCTCTATACTGCAAAATGGTTAAAAAAAACATACTTACTATTCATGCTGTAGTTCTTTATATATAATTATAGCAATTAGCAGCATGAATTTCTAGCACTACACTGTTTCTGTGGAAGAATAGAATAAATAAAAATAATATATGTTGTTGTTAAGACATCCTATCGGAAGAATTTTCATCAGCTTTTCTCATACAAAAAGATCTCATAAAGTGTTTGTTATGTCCAAATTAAAGATGATATTGATTATCAGTAGACATACAATGCTGGACTTAGGACTGAAGAAGAAGAATAAGAAAAACATTTATTTAGCACAACAAAAAAAAACAAATTTTGTAAATTAGGATGATGGGATAAGTTATGAAAAAAAAAATAGTTAATAATATCCTAATAAGTTAGAATAGCCTACCTATAAGTATAACTGAAACAGAAATGCCCCAGGAGCTTTACTAATCCATCCACCTAGACACAGGACGGACCACTGATCCAATTCGCATTCTTGCGCCGACCATTTACTTAATTTAAACAAAACTTTAAAGCCACAACCTGTCCCAAAACGTATTGCAGCGCCTCCTAGTGGCTTATGGCGTTTAAACATATCATAAAACCTTTTTAAAGTCAAACAAAACTGCATTGTGATTGTTGGCTCGCTCTATTTTTTGGTGTGCAATAAAGTATTTTCTATTCTATTCTAGCATGATTTCCCAAACGTGATTACGCTTACAAGAGAAAGCCATTGAAGAAAATTACCAATCTCGAAATTTCTACCTCAGCCTCGGTGACGCGGTGGGCCGGCTGAGACGCAACATGTGCGGACTCGTTTCCCGCTGCGAGACAAATATTTGCATGCTCTAAACTGAGGAACATCCAGTTCCTAAATTTCATGATCCAGGGAATCCTAGTGTGGGGTTAAGACTAATGGGTGTTAATTTATTTTAGGTACTACAATGCCACCAAGTCGGAACCCTCGTTCGCGGCGGCAAAGGTCGCGTGGTGAGTCTCACCACCGACCTTGGACAGACAGTCTTAGCATGCCACGGAACAGACTCGCTGCTTGAGCTGTTTGCGTTCTGCACTGATGAAGAGGCTAGTGAACGGATGCACAAGCGAGTTAAGAAGCAGAGGAAGAAATTAGCGTAAGTCTCCATCATAGACTATATTTTTACGAGCTAGTGTTCGGGGTAAAATAACGCAGTTTAAATCCTGAACTGAACTAAACTCTATACATAAACGGCTATACATTGCGTTTGTATATATCGCGTAACGCCACCTAGGTATCTCGAGAAACACCGCGTTTGATCGTGATTATTCTAGAATATAGATTACGCAGATCCATGAATATACCGAGTAGGGGTAGTCATAGCACGTCCAAACATTATATTTGGCATCTGCCTATGATTTATGTTACTTGGAGGTAAAATGGCGCATAGCCCTCAAAATGGTAAGCGGTTGCCCTGCAACATGTAGGGCATAGCTTATAACATTGCTTGTCAGAAAAAAAAGATAATGTGCCTGTAATATCATTGGTACCTCGAACCGATGATTGGGATCGAACCGAGAAATTAGAAGAGCTCGTCCGGGGAAGAACTACCATACCTATTTCTTCCGCCAAGCAGTAATACTCGCATTGCTGTGTTCTGGTTCAAAGGGTATGTGTGCCGGTGAGATTACAGGCACACGAGACTTTTTACTTGTTTTGTCTCAGATTCAGCAACGCGCGAGTTGTACCACTGGTCCATAGGTTACGGTAAATGCTTACCAACAGGTGAACCGTATGCTCGTTTGCCACTTTAATTGTATATACAACTTTAGTACTGTCTTAAATAACAATGTATCTAGATAACAGAGTTATATGTTGTATAATATAAATTAAGAGCTATGTTGCATGTTGAAATACCTGTGAAATGGGGTCTAGACAAATACCTCACGCTTAGTTTTCCTTTGAAGCTAACGCAAATTTATCAAGTAAAAACTTGGTAGCAGTCACGTGACATTTCCACAGCTAATGTAATTTCCATTCAATTCAATATTTGCGTGAACGCCAACAGAAAGTGGTAGTTGTCTAGACACCCTGGCAATGCTTTTTGTATGGTAGACGCGTTAAGTACTTTTTGCAGCAGACAAAGTTACTTTACCTATGATGTTTTTTGCAGGAAACTAAAGGAAATCGGCGAAGCGGACCCTGAATCTTCAGTAGTGCCTGAGCTCCTCACATTATCTGATGAAGTGAAAAGGTTAACTGCTGTTAAACTAAACGCCAAAATCAAGTCTTCATCGCTGCTGCTCGGCACTACCGGCGAGCTGAGGATCGGACTCACATTAGCCAATAATACTGTGGAGTTGCATAGTACAAGGATAAATGACAGCAATGAAGGTAAATGAAAAAAAAAAACAATCACGCTCACGACTTTCTTCCCCATGGTGGACATCATCAGATACATACTCAGTGAGTAGATCAGTGAGGATACCAAGTAGGTGGTAGTCAGAGGCACGTCCAAAAATTTCATTTGGTACATGCCCGCGTTTTGCAAGTAGTAAGCATTCCAAGTGACAGGTTGCAAGCCCATCGCCGCTTATTGGAACACTAACAGTTGATACATGCCTTCTATTTTTTTGTTCTAGGGCATGTCGGTTTCCTCACGATGTTTTTCTTTACCGTTTTGAGCACGTTTTAATGCGCACATACATTTTTTGAGTGGAAAAATCCATTGGTGCACGACCGGGTTCGAACCCACGACCTCCGTATCAGAAGTCGGGGTATCACTAGGCCAACACGGCACATTAGCCAATAATACTATGGAGTTGCATCGTGCAAGGATAAATGACAGCAATGAAGGTTGCATGCACTGTTCATTAATGGACAATTTTATATATATCTATCTATACTAATCTTGGATGTACGCAGTACTTTGGACAAACGGTCCAAGGTACTGCGACGTAGGGTCGGCCAGCCGGCAGCTCGGCCGAGAACACGCAGCTTACTCTTAATCACGTGTTAAATCGATTTTATCTACCTACCACTAGTAAATGTAGAACATAATTTCAATTCTGCACCTTACTTTGATATCTTTAGTATTAAATTATGATGTTGGTATTTGATTTAATATAATAAATAAATGTTATCTACAATATTAGATTATATTAATTTTAATGCACAATTTTTGTTTATTTTTTTATTTTATGTTAATTGACTGACATGTAAATTTTTATTTACCAATAAATTGATTATTCTGATTATTCTGATTTCAGTGCAATGTTTAAAACAACTAACATTATACGGCCACCGAAAGGACCCGAGATGCATCGCTATCAGCTCGGACAACCTCGCGCTGTTATCGGCCTCCGCAGATTCTATTAAGCTTTGGAATCGGTATGTCATTCATAAAATCTATATAAATAAAAAACAATTGCCGCAAGTATAAAATACCATCATTTGAGAATGGGTCGACTAATTTAGCTGATTTTTTTGTTGTTATCGTAAATAATTTTTTTGGAGATCGACCGGAAAAGTCGGAAATTTGGATGACCCGTGCAAAGCCGGGGAAAGTAAACAAGACACATTTTCGTCACCATTTATTAATTCCCCGAATTAATTATTATAGGTATGATAGATATTGGTGGATATCTGCCGTATATATCCTTTACCAAGTAGAGGTATTCATATGCCTTCCCGAACCTTAACGACAGACGTCATCAATCCATCGGGTTGGGAGACCTTCGTGGTCGCCTTTCGAAAACCCTTCTTCTCCACTGGTTATCGACCTGCTCATTGTTACTTCTACTTTCTAATTCTAATAGCTAATTACGATTGGCAATTTTATGTTTTTATTAATTTAATACTATGATGATTGTTTTAATTAGTAATTTTTATTATTAATAGTTTAACAATTTACCATAAAATTGATGATTCTGACTGTTCTGAGCTATGTCGATGACTTTAGTTTAATAATAGGCACATAAATACATAGTCCTGATCCCACACTAGGAGTATCTGTGTCGGCGGTATCAGGAACTACGAGTACCTTGGTATCACAACACCTAGAACAAATATCTGCAGAACATGCAACCCTTTGTCCATCAAACCCTCTTGCTTGCTGGGTACTCGCCAGCAGCATTTCGGACGTGTATTTATATCTGTGATGTGTTTCAGTCCGAACCAAACGTGTCTCCGCTCGATAGGCATGCCTTCTGGTCGTCCGAGCGCGCTCTGCTTCGCGCCGGGCGACCGGCACGCGCTCGCGGGCTGCTCGGACGGAGCGCTGCTCGTGCTGGACGTCGGCGCGGGTCGCGTGCTCGAGCAGGTGCCCGCGCACCAAGGCGACTGCTGCAGCGTGGGA
This sequence comes from Perizoma affinitatum, assembly GCA_961405105.1. Taxonomy (NCBI): domain Eukaryota; kingdom Metazoa; phylum Arthropoda; class Insecta; order Lepidoptera; family Geometridae; genus Perizoma; species Perizoma affinitatum. The sequence continues at coordinate 9,084,083 of OY560199.1, forward strand.
CTCACGCCGGATATGGTGAGCTATGTGTCATACGAACTGACCAGTGAATGACAGAGCTTCTCTGAGATTAATGGACACATCGGCTTACCCGGGGACTTTAGTTTAATAATAATAATAATAATCCACCCGACAAACATATATTAGGTTGGGGAAAAAGTCTTTTCGCATTATTGTATGTATGAACTTGTAATAAAATCTCTTTGGCTATACTATTTGTATCTGGCTGGTTTTGGTATCATTAAAAGTTTAAATTTTAAAGAAGATAATTCCAAATTCAAATTAGGAAAATGTGTGATTTTTATTTGTTTTTCGTACTGTCAAGATGAGTGAATCTAATGAAGAAATTCGATACATTTTAAAATTTTACTACAAAAAAGGTAAAAATGCAACGCAAGCCGCGAAAAAAATTTGCGATGTTTATGGACCTAGTGCAGTGTCTGTGAGAGTAGCACAAATTTGGTTTAAGCGTTTTCAATCCGGAAATTTTGATGTCAAAGATGCACGTCGCTCTGGTCGCCCTATTACGGATAAAATGGATGCCATTTTTGAAAAAGTGGAGCAAGATCGGCATATCAGTAGTTACGACGTAGCTGAAGAACTGGGAATTGACCACAAAACAGTTTTGGCGCATTTGAAAAAAACTGGGTACACAAAAAAGCTCGATATTTGGGTACCTCACGAGCTCACTGAAAGAAACCTAATGAACCGTGTTCTCATTTGTGATTCTTTATTACGACGTAATGAAACCGAACCATTTTTGAAGAAGCTGATAACTGGTGATGAAAAGTGGATCACGTACGACAAGAACGTGCGAAAAAGGTCGTGGTCAAAGGCCGGTCAGGCTTCACAGACTGTGGCGAAACCCGGGTTAACTCGCAACAAGGTGATGCTGTGTGTGTGGTGGGATTGGAAGGGCATTATTCATTATGAGCTGTTACCACCAGGCAGGACCATCGATTCTGAACTCTACTGCGAACAACTGATGAGATTAAAACAAGAAGTTGAGAGAAAGCGGCCGGAGTTAATCAACAGAAGGGGTGTGGTTTTTCATCATGATAACGCTAGACCTCACACATCTTTAGCCACTCAGCAAAAATTAAGAGAGTTTGGCTGGGATGTGTTAATGCATCCGCCGTATAGTCCTGACCTTGCACCTTCAGATTTCCACCTGTTTCGGTCTCTTCAGAATTCTTTAGGCAGTGTCAGGTTAACATCACGAGAGGACTGCCAAAACCACTTGTCGCGGTATTTTGAACAGAAGCCCCAAAGTTTTTATAGCAATGGGATCATGTCCCTGCCTACAAAATGGCAAAAAGTTATCGAACAAAATGGTACCTACATACTTTAGTTAAATGTAAATAAACTATATTAAAAAATGTTTTGAATTTTCTTAAAAAATGCGAAGAAACTTTTTCCCCAACCTATTACATAGTAATGGCTCCGCACAAGGATCACCTGTTTCGTCGGTATCAGAAACTAGGAGTACACCCAGACCCGGAACAAATATGAGTGAATGAATGAAAATACTTTATTGTACACCTTAAACAAATAACAAAATCTTATTCTAAGGAAAGTACAATGGGCGGTCTTATCACTTAGAAGCGCTCTCTTCCAAACAACCTTTGGATGGAGAGGATAATAAAAGATTGTGAGAGTGTTCATAAATAATGCATATCTGCAGACCATACTAACATTTTCGTGCAACGGGAATCGAAGCCGGCTAAACCATGGTGCCCATCAATCTCAGATTCCGTATTTTCCTAATTAATAAAAAAGCCACAAACGACGGAGGGACAAACTGGTAAACTGGCTCGCTATGCTGGTCCGACTGGCGGACCAGCATAGCGAGCCGCTTGTGTTTTGTCCTCACTTCGTGTGAGGTCAAACAGTGTCAGAGAGTTGTGAAAGAGCTCGTCCGGGGAAGTACTAACACCATACCTATTTCTGCCGCCAAGCAGTAATGTTTCCATCGCTGTGTTCCAGTTTGAAAGGTATGTGCCGAAATTACAGGCATATGAGACTTTCACCAGCTATGTCTCAATGTCGCCAACGCGAGAGTGATGCCTCTGGTGTTGCAAGCGTCCATGGGTTACGGTAACAGCTTACCAACAGGTGGGCCGTATGCTTGTTTGCCGCATTTATTAAAAAAAACTGATTTTGATGGACACATGGGCGTACCCAGCTTTTAACGTATGGGGTAGTAAAGGAAAGGGCCGCAAACAAGGGAGGGACAAAGTGGCGAACGAGCATAGCGAACTGCTTGTGTTTTGTCTGTAAACTAAGTGTCAAAGTGGTGAGAAGCCACTGTTGTTTTAGATACTAAATTTGTTTATTTTCCAGCGTGGTTGTTATTCTGGCGGCGCAGACAAGACGGTCAAACTATGGTCCTTCGAACTCATACCGGATCCTACTGGAGAATCAAAAGCTAAGGTATAAAGCATTACATTACAAATATTTTTTTGTGGACGAAAAAATCTGGTATCTTGAATGCTTTAGAACCAAATATGCAAAGGTTTGCAATATGTCACGCGAAATCGTGGCATTTATGATTAATAATAATTCAACCCTGGAATTTCTTTACTATCGGTGAAGGCACCGACATTGTTTCGACTCATTCCTAAAAAAAATATTCTGGACCGATCTGGAGTACGTGAAAATCCATGTGTTTGTAATAATTTTTTTGGAGTAAAACTATTATATGTTTTAAAACTTGCAGGTTTTATCAATACTGCATACAAGGACATTGGAGCTGGAAGAAGCAGTGGTGGCTGTGAAGATCAGCCCCAATAGCAAGTTTATAGCAGTTGCCCTTATGGATTCTACAGTGAAGATATTCTTCTTGGACACTTTCAAGGTTTGTGATAGATTATTCTAGAACAAACTACAGCACTTTATTTTACAAGCTACTGAATTGCATGTTTCCTTGTTAGTATTGTGTGGTTCCGTAATACGATTGAGGTTTTTTCTTTAAGTGTTTGTTTTGTAACTACAAGATAATGGTTTATTGTGAAATCTATCGCCACATACGTAGCGTGCTTATATACGTAGCGTGGCTATATAATACCCACAGGCTCTAATATTTATCGAATGGTCTGAATCGTGCAAGTGAAGTTTCAACGTAATCTGAACATATATGTATAATAACCTCTTGACAATCAAAGTGTTGGTACTAGGACCCCGGGCAAATAGAGCATCTGCCCCCTTTAGCACGAGCACCCATGACAACGTTTTGTCTACGAAAGAGAAGACGAAAACTATTTCTGTCGCCTATTCTGTCAAACAAAAGAGAGGGACACAATATTGTTTGTTTCTCGGCGGTAGACAAAACCCTTGTCTTGGGTCTTCATGCTAAGCAGGCTGATCTACTGGTCCAGCCCGTTGGAAGATCCCTTTGCAACCGAAGGAAACGCCGTGTCTTCCATAGATTGTTTTAAAGCTGTAGCTAATTTACTAATTTGCTGACTACAGATGCAATACAATATTGAGGTGAAGTTCGACAAAAAAATTATCGAAATGGTTAAAGACTATTGTTTAGATTTTTTTTATTTTATCTGATATTCCCGTTAATTCTATTATCAGATTTTCATACATAGAATGTCGAAACGTTTATCGGTATCTGATCGAAATTATTCGATTCGTTGTTGAACCTATAGTACGCCTTCAGATTTGATGATGGAAGCAGATGGTGAACAAAGGAACTCTTCTAGTTTGGGCTCATTTTGAACACGTAGTCTTCTAATTGTGAGATATTTTCGTTAGTTTTCTAATTTATTTCCTCAGTTCTACCTATCCCTCTACGGGCACAAGCTACCAGTCCTCTGCCTAGACATCAGTTACGACTCGAACATCATCGCGACCGGCTCAGCCGACCGGAACGTCAAGCTGTGGGGCATGGACTTCGGCGACTGTCACAAGTCGATATTCGCGCACAACGACTCTGTGACGGCGCTCCAGTTCGTGCCGAACACGCATTACTTCTTTACGGCATCCAAGGACGGAAAAGTCAAGCAATGGGACGGAGATACTTATGAGAATATCATAACTTTGGATGTGAGTATTTTTAAAACCTGGCGCAAAAAGGGGGTTTTGTTTTTATGACTGTGACATTGTACCTCCCGTACGGGTGAATCGATTACAATCCAATGTGTCTAGACAAATACCTCACGCTTACTTTTCCTTTAACGCTAACGCAAATTTGTCAAGGTAAAATTTTGACAGCTGTCCCGTGACATTTACACAGCTTATGTAATTTCCATACAATTCAATCTTTCCGCAGGAGTTAACTCCAACAGAAAGTGTCTAGACCCCAGTTTTCTTACCCATATAATGTAAGATGCTTGTTTATGCGTTTGCCATAAAAGGTTGTTTGTGTGTGTTCAGTTGTCTGTCACCATAACATTTATCTCCAAAACCGCATTACAAACGGCTCGGTTTGTAATGCGGTTTTTTGCAATTGATTTGTTTGTCTTCAAGGTTCAAGGTAGTTCTCAGATAACTTTAATCGCCACATGTCACTAAAAGTAAAAATGATGATGGAAATACACATCGGGGGTTTTCAAATTTTATACAAATTGACTTGTTTTGTATGAAAGCTGGTTATTTTTTTGCGTGTATGTTCAGAGACGACCCGTACAAAACAAATACCTCAGTGGCGGAACGGGCAAGTACCCGGCTAAGACGCAACAGGTCCGGGTTCGATTTCAGCTGCAGACCAAATGTTTGCAATGTCCTGCAGATATTAGTTCCGGGTCTGGGTTGTTGTGGTATCACGATACTCTTGGTTCCTGAAACCCTGGTGGACAGGAAATCCTAGCCACGGGGAATCCTAGTGGACTATGTATGTACGATGTGTGCTGATCGCTAAAGTTGATTTGCAGGGTCACGCAGGCGAGTGCTGGGGTCTGTGCGTGGGCGCGGGCGGGTTGCACGCGGCCTCGTGCGGCGGAGACAGCGCGCTGCGTCTGTACGCGCGCACTGAGGAGCCGCTCGTACTCAACGACACCAGCGAACAGGAGGAGGGGCTCGCGACGGGAGACACACACGTGAGTGAACCGAACCAGAGTGCTGGGGGCTGTGCTGAAACGAATCAGTGCGGAACGTCGAAGATCCTTTTGTAATTATGCAAAAATAGCTCGCATATAGTTCGAACAACTGACGATCGCGGATAAAGGTGGAATAATGACAGCAAATTTTATTTTTTTATATTTTTTCTTTGACTTGCCATCCCAACTGCTGCAATTACGATAGATACATTTCCTATGGCAAATAAAGAACACGAATATGAAACCCTACGGCCTACGCAGTGTAGGAAGGCTTCTCACCCGATGGTCTGATAATATCAGACAAACAGATGACATATCTGTACAGAATAGTGGGATTTCATGGTGTTTTCTTAATTTCCAGGCACCAGTTCCTGGCCTGCCAGGATTGAATATGCCGACTAAGAAGACTATTGGAGCAGAAAAAGCTGTAAGCATACAATTACTTATTCGCAATAACTCATTTTGGCGAACCTTGTTGTTTGATTGGCACCACAATGTAGCTGGATAAAGGATTATAAAAAAAACAACGAGTTTGTTGGGCGATTCTTCTAGACTTGGTCGCGGAAGGAATCGGCGTAAATTTACTTTAAATTTTAAATTCACGTAGTTTTTTAGGTGACGTTTCTACATGATCCTTGTGATTTTAATTAATAAAAACCTATTAACTTTGACTTTGATTATTTTTGGTATAATTTGGATGTTTTCAGGCGGATTCAATACTGGAATGCTTGCAAATAGGTGCGGAGTACAAACGGGAGCTGAGCGAGGCTCGCGGGCAGCCGATACAGCCGCCGATACTGATGGCCGCGTACAATTGCAGCACGCCAGAAGACTTCCTAGTCGAAACTATCAAGAAGATACGCTCTAGGTGGGTTGAAGAGTTCACTGGACTACACACAGACTCCTTTTCTAGGCAAATCCAGTACTCTAGACACGTAAAGGGCCAAATTAGCGCGGTGGTTGTGTGAATAATTTGTTGGGAAAGTTTGCGTCAGTGTGGAATTGGCGCAAATTGGCGCCAGTAGCATTTTTATCCCCTCCACACAAATGCTGTATCTGGCCGCCGCCAGAGCGCCAATTTGCGCGGGCCTTGTAGTTTGTGTACGTTTCAACGTTAAAGTTTACATAGCAAATTCACCGTTTAATTATCTGTCTAGCGAAATATGACTACGCTTATACTTCAGACATCTCCATCCTTTGCTAAAGTTACTTGGATAGTTTTTTTCTTTTTGTTTTAGTGACTTAGAAGAGGCTCTTCTACTAATCCCATTCAGCGTAGCGTGCGACATCGTCAGAATGCTGCCTTCTCTGCTCGAGCGCGGTGATAACACGGAACTATTCTGCCGTCTCTCGATATTCCTGCTCAAAGTGCATCATGCGCCTTTAGTGGCGAACCAAGCGCTAATGAAACATATGATTCAGATACAGGCGAAGGCGACACTGAAGCTTTCCGAATTGAGGGTATATATATAGAGTTATTAATACCGCTCTAGGAATATGACTAGAGATTGTAAACGAAATCTTAGTTTGATTCACTTCACAGTGCCAGCATCAGTAACACTGCACTCCTTAGTTCAGCCATAAAATAAGCTATTTGGCTGCTCTTTATCAGATAAATGAAAATACAAAATGGCGTCTTTTACTAGCCTACTAATTTGGAACTTAATATTCTATATAATATCAGCTTTTTTTACACTGTTCCAAAGGAGAAAATACACAATTTTAGTCTCCCTCTTATGTCCATCGAAGGTGACAGAGTTGTGTGAACGAGAGGTTCATAAATCACCACGAGCCAAGTGATTCAGCTATTTTGATGTGGGCACTCACTGGTGTCGATTTTCAAATGAGTACCTGTAAAATACGCCTTTTGTATAAACCTCTCGTTCTCCTCCCACCTTGCCAAATGCCAATCTCAACTGATTTATCCTCATTCATATTCACGACTTTAGTTCTTCGTCGAATCTCGACGTCGCTTCGGGTCACCTATCCATTTTCAACCTATAAGGACCTAACATGTTATAAAAGGTCATTCCAATATGTTTCCTGTATTTTAGGATATGGTGGGCTACAACTTACACGCGTTGCAGTGGTTGAGACGCGACGCAGAAACGGCTGAAAACGAGCAACTGTTCCGCGAAGCGACGGTCGCGAGGCGAGCGCATGATAAGCGCAGGCGCACGAAACAGGCGGTCAAGCGGCCGATTGTTACCGTCACTTAGAATAAAGAGTTATAAATCATTATCACTTTCGTTTCTTTTACATCTTCTAATAGTTCTGATTTCTTGTGAATTCTTTACATTGAATGAAAATACTTTATTGTACACCACAAGATAACAAAATAAACAAAAACTTTATATAACTAAAAGTACAATGGGCGGTCTTAGCGCTTAAAAGCGAATCTCTTCCTTGGGATGGAGCTGAAATTATGCAATTGTAAGAATGGTTGGTGGTGAATGTAATTATTAAATACAAGAGGAGAGTGCGATGCGATATACAAACTACTAGATAAATATGATAACATACCTACATACACAGTAATAAACTACACAATATACAAAAATGCAGGTTATCGCCGTGGTTGCCTCTTGGAACAACGAGAGGTTTCACAAGGGCATGACGAATTTATCGCAAAGGTGGAGTGGTGGGGAGCATTCCAAACATCCTACACCAGAGTATAGCTCATACAAACTTGTTTGGAATGGACAAGGGCACTTTAAACATACGAGATACTATAAATGAAGAATGGCATGCGAGGGAATGAAGTAAGAGGTATGCAAGGACAAAATACTCAGCAATTGGAAACCGTGGTCTCTGCCTACCCCTCCGGGAAATAGGTGTAAGTTTATGTGTGTATATAAGACTGTAACATGATTTATATCGATGAAACAAAGCCAACGATCCAGCGTCTCATTTAAGAGCGTACAGAAACGCAACTCTTTTATTTTGTAAGGTTGATATTACCGCGCTATAATGCCATAAGTCACGTGATTAGCGACAAAAGTGAGTTTCGCTTCTGCTTCCTACATCTATTCGACCTCGGGTAAAAGTAAAGAAACACAATGTTAGCTGCTATAATTTATTTGTAAAAAAATATTCTACTCACTACATAGCCAATATATCAGTTAAAACTTTAATAATTTAAGTATCCATCCCTGCGTAAGTCACATTATTATCATCTATACAACAATAATTAATGTTTCACAATGAGTATTCCGGCCACGAGTCCACACTAAACAATCTCAATCGGATAATTTATGCTGAAACCTTACTTTACATTACAACAACAAACAACAAATGGTCCATAAGCTATATTCAAAATTATTGCTTTCAAGATACTAAGAATACACGTTATAATTTTCGAGTAATTTCACGAGGAGTATTAAAATCCGTCTACAAAGTCAAGATTAAATTGAATTTGAATTGAATTTTTAGACAAGTCTGCGCTGTACGGTCGACCTCAGAATTTTAAGTTATAAGCTACGATGAATTCAAAATACGATTGGAAAAATAACTGTTGGAACCATTAGTATTTTATTTTACTGCATTTATGCTCGAATCTCTATGAATTCCAAGTTCAACCAAACAGCGCCATAAATATGCATAATTGACAATACTCTTTCTATAAATCGAGATTAATCTTCATTAGTCCATACACTTCACTACCTTATCACAATGTTATTGCTTTTCGGATACACACTACGATTACATTCTCAAACGAAATACATATACTTATCACATTTTAATTAGAATACTTTTGAGTTTTATCATTTTTCGAACGTCGAGTGAATTCGCGTGTAATGCTTGTATGTAGTAAAGTAGATAACAGACGTTATAATAGATCGTGTGTCAGTCTTTAGGAATTCGAAAAATGATGGAATTTCACAAATAAGTTCACATTCCAGCTTCCAAGTTAAAATAACACAACAGAATTGGTACAGCCTGTGTGCACAGAGCAGTAAATAAAAAAAAAATCACACATACTTGTTAGGGCGTAAGCACACAAAACACAACCAGTTTGTTAGTAAACACGAAGATATACATTGTTCATCAACGCTTATCAATATAATTCGTAAACTAACCTAAAGATAATAAATAACCAAATTGGAAGATCTCATTACACATAGCTATTGTCTTCCGATAATTTTAATGTCATGGAGTATAAAAATCGAATGAATGCACAATTCGGTAGAACAGTCGTGTTAACGTTTTGTAAAGGGAGTTTCTACTCCAATAGTTAAGAGATAAATATAAAAAAACCGGACGTCAACTAGATAAAACCTACGAAAATATAAAAATAGTAAACCTAACACAAATATACAGAGTAGAATAAAATAATACTGTATCACCACTGCGAGCAGTAATATTAAATTCACGAAAATGAAGTGACTATTTCAAAACTGCTACAAGCTTTCTGGAAATTATTCATAATTAAATTAAAAAAATGTAAATAAGCTGCCAGGGTTCACTATAGGGAAGGATAACATAGAATGACGTAGTCTACATTAAGTTTACCACAAACATTACGCAAAGCTTCACTGCACTGATAATACTTTAACGAAAATAACATTTTCGTTTGATAGAGAGCGAAAGAGATTCATAGAAAACGCGCCACAGTCGCTTCACGATATACATACAACTTGTCGAAACCGCTAAAACCAAATAGAACATAATATACTAAACACGCTACACATACGAATGTACAGTGATCCCATAAATGAATAAATAATCTCAATTTTAAAGCTTTTTAAATACGAATAAGCTTTGTGTAAGTAAGAGCAACAGGCTGCAAAGTAACAAGAGTGGATAGATCCTCGGCCGCCTGAAAACCGAGCGTCTATTACGTATCACAATGTCTCAAAGACTGCATACTGGCACGTGGGGGTGACGGATAAACGAACTTAATACTAAATTAAGTAAAACGTCAATTAAAGGACGGCAATAAGAGCTTCGAATAATATAATCGGAAGCAGCAATAAAACCAGCCCGCTTAGCATGAGCACCCAAGACAACGTTTTGTCTACGAATTCTGTCGCCTATTCTGTCAAAAAAAGAGAGGGATAAAATATTTTTTTTCTTCTCGGCGGTAGACCAATCCGTTGTCTAGGGTCTTCATGCCAAGCAGGCTGGTAAGGTCAAAAGTAGATAACGTAAATGCTTTTTGTTAAAATATACACACAAAACTGACCATCATGAGGTGATACCGGTAAAAAAATACTCAAAATAATGCCACGTTTCGGCTCCAGTCACACGTCTAGAATGCCGATGGCCAAAATGCCCGATTGATAATGATCGAAATATTACATCTTAAAATAAATATTTCATCTAGGTAATAGGTAAATCTATTATTATAATGCCAAAAGTTGTAATATTGTATGTTATGTATAAATATATTAGTAAATACTATTCGGAAATGTGTAAGTCTACATAGTACTGGTTCAACAAATTATTACTGTTGCTGAATAAGAGCATATTGGTTGTGCAAAGCAGCAAAGTTACCTATCCCTTCCGCATTTCATTCACGTAATCGTACTATCTCTGTATAATTTTACAACTTACTTATTTTTGAATAACGCGTATTTGTAAAGTTTATCATTAATAATTATTATTGCTTTAATTCCACAACGTCACTATACCCTATAGAAAAAAAATACTTACATTTTAAATACTGACCGAAATGGGAAATAAATTAGATACTTATTATGTAACGTATCAAATGAACCACTATTCTATAATTAAGTAAATAATAAAATTTACAATAATACCTAAATCTAAACGAATACTTGCTTCCTGCAAAAGGTAACCGTAAATATAATATCGAAATAAATCGAGAGAGCATTATAAGGCAAGGTTCAACACATCCCAATATCATTAAAGAGATTCTAATGGCGCCCCCATCAAGTTCAACCCATTTTCAAAAGAATACTTTTATCTCAATGTGGGAGCACCTTAATTATGACATATGACAAACATTCATATTATTATAGCATAGTAACTACTACGTTATAATCTGGCGAACCTTATTAGAAATATTCGAGTAATAAAAATATATATTTGTATTGGAATAAGTTTAAACTGTCCGCTTTGGAAAACTGTGTTGACTTCAAAATATTTATCGATAAAATAGTGATAAACCGCAGCACTATTTTTAACTTTAAGTAATGTTTATTATTATTTCGAAGCCAATGAAGCTATCACATTTGAAGAATAAATCGAAAATATTTCGTATTTATGCAGCTGCGGCATATTTAGAGGCACTAATACTATAATTATTATTGATTTCCTTTATTCGACATTTTTTATTAGGTAATGCCTGAGTTGGAAAATTAATACTTGATTTGCAACCTTTTAAGAAATATACTGACCCTCAACCTCTATTTTTCCTTAAAAGCTCCCCCAGACAGTTGTTTTATAGCGGTAGATGATATCGCAATGTGTTTTTGCATACTATTTTTTACTTCTATCACGTCGTTATAATCTGAGCAGTGTGTAAGATGCGTCCTAAATAAAATATACTAAAAGAGATATCGATAAAACACATTGCGTTATGATTGACCGTTAAAAACGCAACTGTGTGGGTGAGCTTTAATTTATATTAAAAAACATTTAAAAACTCTATGGGGAGAAGATATACATCTTATCATACTATTATAGGTAAGTATATCGACTGAGCGAATCTACCTTGAATGTATGTCTTCAACACTGGCCTTACTATCACTATTTAAATATTTAAGTAAGAATATTTTTAAAAACGATAGATATTATTTTATTATTGCTTTTAGTTTCACTATGCTTACGTTCCTAATCCAATTGTAAGATGCGAAAAAGTGATTATTTTAATCAAAGTGTTTTTCGAGATGTAATAGTGTAAATACATATTATTTCAACGTTGACAAAACAATCTCATTGACACATGTAATTTTATCATGTAAATTGTAAACGTACGACATTTAAGTAAAAAAAATCATATCTCAAGTCTCTTTCTCACTAATACAGTGTGAACGAGGCATAAACCTGCCAATTTTCTTCAACGTCGCATACGACCCACACTATTATGTGCAAAATAGAGATCCGAAAAGAATTGGCACACGAAATCGATCGATACGTTAATACAAAGTAGCTGCCATTCATCGATAGAATAGTGTCGTGCCGATAATAGATAACTACTATATCGTATGCTGTATAATTTGCTCACGTGATTCCGGTGTGGGCGTATTATCACAGTGCGGCAGTCAGTGAGTTTCTTCGGCGGCCACGTGATTCGCCACTAAGTTTAGTGGAGCTTCGTCGTATTCTGGAGCGTTGATGCCTCCCTGAAACCAAAATCACTGCCTAAGAATCTACAGACTAGCATGTGCTAGGCGTATGATATGAAAACAATACCGAGGAGCCAAGCAAGCCGAGACGTGTGCGCGAGTGAGCAGCAAAAGAAGGGCCAACAACACCCCCCGCCCTCGCCCCTATCCCTGTAGTTACCTGTGGGCGATGCGTGCGGTTGGTGTGCGCGTGAAGTGCCGCCAGAAGGTGTGGTTGGAGTTGCCGGCGAAGCGCCGCCAGCACGGCCTCCTCGGGCGCCGCGCCCTCTGTCGCCACCGCCGGCATGTTAGCCCCTCCTCCGCCCCCTGTAGACTGCACCTCGCTCGGTTCGGGACACGCACCACCGCTGCGACGGTTTTCTGCAAAATAAGAGTTTGAGCAATGTTAAAAAAAATGCTGGACATTTTTTCATACAGCATCATCTAGCCCCAAACTAAACATAGCTTGTACTTATACCCGAAACAAATATTTGCAAACATATACAAACATTTAAATTTGAATGTTCTTTCAAGAGTGACCTTTTTCAGAAACTTAATCAAAGATAAACGAAAATATTTCACAGTTTTAAATTTTTTTTTTTTTAAAGTCTGCATACGGCCTTCTTGTTAGTAAGCGGTAACCGTCGCCAATTGGACAAACACCAGGGACACTGGACATCGAGGGTCCTACGAGAGATTAACCGCATTACACCTCACTACTATTGAGGGAAGATGTCTTCGCGGTGACCTCATCGAAACTTTTCAGAGTTACCCATACAATCTGCCAGACAAACAAGGTATCTTTAAGACAAGATAACGTGACCACCAACTTTAATTAGTTCGTATAAACTATTATCAACTTGTTGCATAGCACGGATTTCAAAAATTCTTTCACCAATATTTAAAATGGATCTTCAGGGTGGATAAGGGCTGTATATTATCCCAATAAAATAAGAAATAAATTGGGCTTTTCGCAACACAAAAGTAAAGACTAATTTTGCTATGTAAGTATAATGTAAGTCGACGAAAACAGGGTCGAGCGATTGCGTTTCTTACGAACTGTAAGATTTAATTTACATCGGCGACTTTTTACCGGTGTACCACGCGCGCAAAGCCGTGTGCAGTAGCTAATTATCTGTCTGAGGAAGTAGCGTGGACAATGGACAGAGACTCACTGTTCCTCGAATGCTTGGCGTCGTGCCTCGGGCGGCGGCGGCGCGTGTGTATGGTGTCGCGACGCATGGCCGTGGGGCGCGGCACTCCGTGCAGCTTGTAGTAGAGCCCGCACGCGTTGCAGACCATCTCGCCGCGCGCGTCGCGCCTCCATATTGTTGTGGTGTGCGTGCCGCAGTTCGTGCACGAGATCTCCACCCGCGGCCCGGACCGCGTGCCGCCCGCTGGCGACGCGTCGCTTGACTCTTGCTGTTGAACAAGAATATACTATGTGTGTTAACTGTACATTTGTATTATAATTCCCTAAGAAGTATGGTCGAAATTCTTGGGATTCTTCCCTGTACCACAAAAACTAAATTTTCCAAACAAAAGAACGCGGGTTCTAGTCCCGTCGTGGTTGTTAGATAAATATAAAATAATTTATTGCACATTACAGTTATAGGCGAATTCAATGCTAAAACCCATTTTCTTCACATAACCGTTGATATTTTTGGGATCTTATATAAAATCTAGAGATTCCCCTAAAGTGTTGGTAGACTCTATGGTACCATATGCAATTTGTTTGTACATGTAATAAATTGACGTTTCTGTATGATCCTCGTAATTTAAATGAATACAATTCTATTAAACTTGATAATGTAAACCTACGTTCTCAGATATAGGCGGCCACGGTGGGTTGGACGCGGGTGGATCGCTGGCTGATACTGGCTGCGCGCGCGCAGGGAAGCTTTGTTTCCTACGCGCAGTGCCCGCTACGCTGCCACCGCGGTCTACCTGCCATTTTCCATTCTGAAAGAACAAAGTAACAACATTATATACAAAATAGATAACAACTTTTGTTGTTTGGAGATATTTGAAAATTCTACTATTTTCACTGAAGAAAATAAATAAATAATGCTGGACATTTTTCACACAGCATCATTTAGCCCCAAAGTAAGCAAAGCTTGTGTTATGGGAAATAAATGACTGATATTGGTACTACTTATATATATATATATTGTAAATACTTACATATTATACATAGAGAACACCCAGACCCGAGAAAAATATTCGCAGATACAAACACTTGTCCTTCAAACCCGCAACCTTCTGCGTCTCAGGCGGGCCTTCGCCCACTGCGCCACAGAGGTCGTCAAAAATAGTGAAAAATAATAAAAACTACAAAAATATAAAAAAGTTGTACCAATCAGCTTTTTTATGTTAGATAACGATCATTTAGTTCGTTTAATTCGTCTTAGGATTGGCAAGCATAGCTTGTACTATGGAAACTACATAAATGATATAATACTTATATACTTTATATTTTTGTAAATACATACATATTATAGATAATACCCAGACCCGAGACAAATATTTGCAGATAATACAAACATTTGTCCCGCGGCGGGTATCGAACCCGCAACCTTCTGCGTCTGATGCGCCCGCCACAGAGGTATTATTTTAAGATATCTCAATATTCTTTCAGTACCCGTCTTGCCACCATGCTCGCGAGGTCGCGCAAGTTGCTCAAGTGTCTTAATTATATTAGTAAAAATATACACGTAACTTCAAAATTCGAAGCCCACTTACGATCGATAAAAGATTCGTAGGCCTTGTGATCTTTTAACAATCTTAATCGTAGGAAAATAACAAGACTTACTAAATTCATTAGGAACACACATAAGGCAAAAGTAGAATGTCTTACTTACGTGATATAAGATCCGTATCAGAGAGGGACAGAAAAAACATAATTTAATAATAAATAGTTTTGGATCCTAAAACAAAAATCAAACACACGACTGAAATCCACATCAAGATCCTCAGATCTATACCTACTCAGTACGTAGATCCGTCGTTACCAAGTAGGCGCTAGTCAGATGCACATGCAAATATAACATTTGGCACATGCCCATGTTTTGTATAGTAGTGAAACGTGACAAGTTGCAAACCCATCGACGCTTATTGAAACACTAAACGCCTACGCACATGACTTCGAATTTGGGATTCCACGGCATGCTCATTCCCTTACGATGTTTTCCGTCACCGTTTTGCGCAAGTAATCTAAGATACAACACTAAACGCCTAGGCACATGACTTCGAATTTGAGGTTTCACGGCATACCGATTCCCTTACGATGTTTTCCGCCACCGTTTTGCGCACGTAATCTTAGAAACAACACTAAACGCTTAGGCACATGACTTCGAATTTGAGGTTCCACGGCATACTGATTCCCTTACGATGTTTTCCGCCACCGTTTTGCGCATGTAATCTTAGAAACAACACTAAACGCTTAGGCACATGACTTCGAATTTGAGGTTCCACGGCATACCTATTCCCTTACGATGTTTTCCGCCACCGTTTTGCGCACGTTATCTTAGATACAATGTACTACCTGGCAGTGGCATATACAAGTCACGATTCACGTATAAAATACTTTATGACTAAATTAGAGACTCAATGCAGTTCAGTAATGTTGTAAGTCATTATATGCGGTCGATCGTAGCCAAATTGTTTGACAAGAAAAAAAAACAATAAAACTCTGTGCCATCCTTCATCGGGGACCAAAATCAAATCAACATAAAGCAACGCTGCGATGAAATACCGATAAATCTCACAAACAAGGATAACTCTCTCAAGATCATTCATAAAATCAGCGGCTCACGTTCGTTCTCAAGGAAAAATATATGTATTTATTTGCCTACATCGTGCATTAACATAACATTTGTATTGACAATAAAGAACCTAATTTATGCGGTTCCTCAGACCTATATTCACGTAGTATACATTGAGGATACACCTCAGTTACTTGACATCAGCTCAAAGTGATGCACTTAAAATAAGAAAAATATATAGCGAGTGAAATATAGTGATGTCGAAGTGCTACCGAAACGAATTTAATCACGTTAGTATTCATCATCACACGAATTGTGTATAGTTTATTTTGTGTTTCGTTTGAACTGGAGGGTTCATTGGCATGAAGGAGGAACAAAAACGTCGCGTGTGTATTAATGTATCTATAAGAATGAACGCTTACTCACGCTTTGCAGAGTTACGATGATCTATCCACTCACCCAAATCACTCTACCAGTGCTAGTTTCCTAAAAACTGCGTTTTCTAGAATGATTACGTATTTAGCTTCGTTTTTATGTCACATTTTCCAAAGTAATCACATATAGAAGACGCACTTCTTTGTATGTTATTTAAATTAAACGTAGCCTTGATGAATGTCGGAATAGCGAGTCTCTCTCCCTGTTTGAACATTGAAGAAACAAAAGAGAGAAAAACTTGATCTTAACAACCCGTAAACATAAAGATATGTAACAATTATCTGTTACTAGCTGTGCCACGGCCGCCCTCGGCCCCCGACCCACAGCATCGCATCGCCCGCCTGCGCTATCACTTCGTTTTCGCATAGCGTTCTTTGTCTTTTTTTCTTTTTACTCAGCTTCTATAGGTCGTGGCGTGAAGTTAAATAACCTATAACCTTCCTCAAAAAGTGGGATATCATATGCAAAAATATATTTTAAATCCGAATGGTAGATCTAGAGATTAACGCGTTCAAATAAAAACAAACTCTTCAGTTTCATTATTTGTATAGAATATAGATGAGTATTTAGATATAGATTAATAAATAAACTATGAACTTATAATTAAGGCAGAGATTACGAGGCTACGCGAAGTCTGCGCTGCCCAACCGTCACTTGTTTTAGGATTCCATACCGAAGCGACGACAAACGGGTTTATCGTCCTACCGTAGCCTGCCTACACACTGTCAACCTTATGGGCTGTCTTTTTAATCTTAAAACGTGGCCAGTGTACATTTTCACAGAATACGTTTTACTATGGTCTCTCTACTACGGTAATTAGCTGAAACATGAATCTTATTTCCTTTCTGGAATCCACCTGTCAATTCTATAAGTATCTGGTCTTTATGGTTTCGAAGATATTGCTTAATATGGTCACAACTTGATTATGGGGAAACAACACTAGGCTGGGCCTATCCTTTGTGTCAAAGCACCAGGTTGTTGATAGAAGCAAAGTGCTTACCGGTGAGACTGAGCCGTTAGCAGTCTGTGGCGGGGGCGTGGGTAGCGGCGACGTCGCCGGCCGCAGCGGTGATACCGTCATCCCGAGATGCTTGCTGTTTATCAACCGCCTCAGCAGTTGCGTCGCTTCTCCACTACGACCTGCGAGAATACAATTAATAGATATACTAGCTTCTGCGCACGGCTACGCCCGCGTGGTACCTGTATAAAAGTAGCCTATGTGTTATTCTGATGTATAAGCAACATTACTGTAAAGTTTCATCAAAATACGTTCAGTAGTTTTTGCGGGAAAGAGTAACAAACATCCATCCTCTCAAACTTTCGCGTTTATAATAGTAGTAGGATAAACATTTATTCAAACCACCACTTACAAATCATGTTCACTTAAGAACTAAAACATATTATTGATACCTACCTACATTAGTAGGTACCAGACATACCCCGGCTTAGCACGAGACTCTGTACTAATAGGTAAGTAGACGGGTGCCACTTATATAACATACTTAACTAAATATATATAAAATTATAAAATTTAACTTAAGAGTAAGTTTTAACTACCTATATCTCCCTTTGTAAACTCCCAACCAATATCATATCCCCCGGAAGAGACTAGCCAGTCACGAGACAGGGAATCCTAGTGTGAGAGCTAGTATTCACAAACCCTTGATTTATTTTTTATTTTCTCAAACTACCTACCTACTTATTTATAACTAAAATAGAAAATAAAATACACGGTGCTACACGGTGATGGTGAATCGGCCTTCAGCTCAGCATGTTGGCATGCCGCAGCTATGGTTTTCAGCTGAGAGTTGTGTTGATCTCACGGACATTTTGACACAGGTCGGAATAATTGTACACAAACACTCAGAAAGAACACTTAAAACGAGAAATACTTTTATATGTCTCGTTTTATACAGAACAGCAAATGATAATATCGTTACAATAAAAATAAACTAAAATAAGCCCAGGGATATAATAAACAAATTAAACATAGCAGTCAAGCTTCAACGACATAGCAAATTTTTTGGAGGATAATAGAATATTTATTTGCCAAGAATTGTTACATTTCTTTTTTTTCTTTCGTTGTAAATCCAGACAGGACCCCCTCTCAGCTTTCGGTGGCGGTGACGGTTAATACACTGACGCCAAACACCGATCGTGGCGGTGGCGATCAAAGGGATGGTTGACGGGGCGGTAAGTCAGTGTGACTTACCGCCCGTTGTGATGTAAATCCTTTCCTTCAAGGGACGATAATAATGTCGTATCTTATCAGTCGTAATTTCATAGCAAATACACAAATACCCAGTTTTATAGTTAGCTGCTAGGCGTAAACTACGCGTGTAAGATTGTATCATGTCTCAGAATTAGGAGTTATCAATGATTCGTTTGACACAATTAACATTGAAACGATACAAATTTATATTGCATTCTTCAATGTATTTGAACAAATACTTTTTTACAAAGAGCCTTGTTTGCCTTGTGGGTTACATTGATTTCAGCAACCTAAGTGCACTGACAAAATGGCAATGGCGAACGAGTAATTTGAACGATTCAGCAATGTCCAAAACTTCTACTTGGAAAAGGGACACTTAACAAGACACTTAACAAAAGTGGTAAGGGGATCGATACGAAAGTCGTGGGTTCGAACCAATAAAGTTTCCATTCTCTACGAGATTTACGTACGAAAGACAGAAAATACGCTCTTTTTTTTAATATGGATCCCCTAAACCTCCGATTAACAGTGGGCCTGATAAAGAAGTACAGAAAACGATGGTAACAAATTTATCTTACCTCTTAGATAGTTATATTATCAACATAATCATAACAACAGTAAATTAGGTAAATCAATTGTAAATTAGGTTTATTGAGTACCCATAAGAAACTTAATTATCATTTCAATGACATCCGCCGTAAAAATAAAACTAATTAACAAGATCACTTGGGGGTAATGGATGTTGTGTTAAAGTGTAGCATTTACCCTACAAAACAACGTCTATAACCCTACGCGATGCATGGTTATTAAACCGACTTCGGAATATGTCCTGGGTGTCTACACAAATTCTGAGGACATATCCTGTTGGCGTCTACGCCTGCGGAAAGATTGAATTGTATGAAAATGACATTAGCTGTGGAAATGTCACGCGACTTCTGCCAGGTTTTGCCTTGACAAATTTGAAAAAATACACTTAAAACGGGTTATGGAAAAGACGATTTAAAAAAATATATATATCACCAAAAGTTTCCCCAATCGTGTTTTATCTTTCATTTATTTCGATCTACAAACAATCAGTTTGTTACATCTATATTTGTTACTTGTGTTAGTTATTGAGAAATTATTTAACGCAGCCACATATTTTTTTTAACATAGCGCCTTAATTTTGCACTACGCCTTTACGTTATCTAAAGTTCTAAAGTTAAAATGCTAAACAACCATAAATCGCAGAAGTGGGCCTCTGTAAAATTGAAGGTATTCCTTCACATCTAACTCCCATTCTACAGCTGAGAAAAAATGACGATATTAAATAGACGATGATTTTGAACTCACCGTTGTTTCTATGCAGAGCCTGCCATAACGACTCCTTAGTGTCATGTTCCTCAGGCTGGGGCTGCGGCGAAGACTGGTTAGATCGCGCTGACTGCGTCTCTTCAGGGTCGTCCTGCGAAACCATGTGATCAGAGACCAAGTTGACTTTCTACGATCGCTAATAAAACGGGAGTTCAGTCGTCTACCCTATAAATCTAGTCCCGGGACGGATCATAAATGGAGTGAATGAGGACAGAAATAACGTTAAATGAACATATAATGCTGCCAGGGCACAGGTTGGCAATATTTTTCAAACACTCTTCTCTTGACTAACTGAGATCTATCAGGCTTTGTCTAGGCATATAATGCATTTTTTCCGGTATGTGACTCACTGACGGACAGAAGTACAAGACTAAACTAAGGGTTCCGTTTTCGCTATTTCTCTTCAGAATCCTATCAACGAGTTACATTTATTACCTTTTTAAGGTTCCGTAGTCCCTTATAATTTCGCAAGGAACCCTTATAATTTAGCTATGTCCGCCCGTCTGTATGAAATGTACTTGGAGAAGTAAAAAGGAAAGTTTCATACAAATTCCATTGAAATTACTTTGAAGAAGTTGTTAGTTGTGTAAAACAGTAGTAAATACAAGTTTATGGGCAACTACGGAACCCTACACTGCGCGTGGCCCGACACGCACCTGGCCGGTTTTGATTTCCTTATTTTATATAAGTTACCTGCGACATCTGAGAAATGTCCATTTGCAATCTATCAGGATCAGAACCGCTACTGCTCTGACTGCACTCCTCGTAAACGGAAGAATTTTCTTTGCTCATTTTAGCTTGTTTCGTGGTCCGGCCGAAAACGTGCTGTTCGTATTTCTCCGCGAAGTTTGTGTTGTTTTGTGTAGTAAGTGTTCTGTGGAAGTAGGCGTTTTGTTCCTCCGGCTCGATCTGTTCGTTTGGTTCATTTTTGACGGTGCTGTATAGTGAGAGATCCATTTCCTTGTCGTGGTCGTCGTTGCTGCAGGGGCTGGCCGCGGTCTGCGTGGCCCCGTACGCGTACCTCTCCTCGGTGTACTCCGGCGGGTAGTTGGCATCTGTGGCCGTGTTAGTCGGGCCGTGCGTCCGCTCTATCACGCTCTCGTAGCTCGGAGGATAGCTCAGCGCCTCCTCGTTCTCTCTCTGAGCCACCGCCACAGCCTTGCTTATAATATCGATGACGGCATTGCAGTGCATCACCTCTCTCGCTCTGTCCGAGGGCGGTAAACTCGACCCGCTGTTGTACGTTATGTGTGGTTCCTCCTCCGGTTTGACGGCATATTTGCTGGGATCGTAGTTCTTGATCTGCAGTAGCGTGACCGCCGCCTGCCGGCTCTCCAGGTTTTTCATCTCCTCCGTGGAGTCCGGCGATCCAACTTCCGAGTAATTGTTTTTTGACGCGTGTTCGTATTCGTTCTCGTCCAGTGGCTTTATGATTTCTTCCAATTTTGCCGCCGTTATTTTCAGGACTTCCTATAAATAAAAGATAATTGTTTGATCAACAATCAACTAACTCTATATAATTAGTACGATAAGACAAACAAACAGCGGCCAATGAGGTGCTCGTTCATTTTCATGTCATTTGTGATAGCGCTCGAGTCCTACTGATAAGATAGTATCGAATCGAGATCAACAGGTGGTGGGCTTGAACGCAGTAGTCCTTATTCAATTGTGAAAAATGTACCAAACATGCAAAGTGAGTGGTCAGGTAGGAGTGACGCGAGCATTGAGCGCTCTGTTTGTTTATACGAGGATTACATAAAGTTACGTTGTTTCTTTGTTGTAGGTGTTAGTGTTATTGTGCGTCCTAGTTTCGTGGAGCGGCGCGCAGGAGGCCGACGATAGTGCACCATGCGATATCTTCATTCAAGACTCGAACAACCTCACATTGAACTGTTCGCGGCGGGATATCGACAAAATACCCGAATGGCCGAAGCAGATATACGACTATAAAAAAGGTAAAGATAATCGAGAACAGGTTTATTTATCAGTATCATGAAGACATGACGCAAAACAAATAATTGCGCTCCAATCAAGTTTTATGTACGAGCGCGGTCTAATATTTTGCCCTGAAAGACTATAATACCATATCTTTGCCATAGAAAACTATTTGTTCTTTTAGTAATTTACCTGTATGTTGGCTTGTTTGCTATATATATACAAATACGCAATTATAAACTAGGTATAGTTGTGCGGCTGCTGGCGGTATCACTGAGAGATAAAATTTATTGTCACAAATCCTTCAAACGAATGAAGACATCTTTATGACTATGGTGCTCATTATTCATCACATCATTAACTAGTTTACATGTATTTAAGTGCACTCGCTACATTTTGTAGCCTATATTTTTAGTGTCTTATAATGTTCAACTGATTTAGGTGTGGAATATAAAGTTCGTATTTATTATATGAAAGGCACGCCCCTTTACTGGGTGTTGTTTAAAAAATATTATAAGACCACTGAACTGAAAATAACAATCATTCCCAAATTGATAAAAGCATGATAAACATTAACAGGCAGGCCAAAGATAAAGGTAATACGGTAATCACGACTTTGAGACTTGAAATAATATTCATTAAACTTGAAACATTAATGAAATATTTTTATTTTTTTATTTACTGCTTACTGTTTACTGACAAGCGTAACCTCATTTTCCTTACAAAAATCTAAGAATTCAGTGAAAACGTAACGATAAAAACACCCGAGTATATATATACTCAGGTAAAGATATAATATATTTATTTTCAAATAATATAATATTGCAATCATTGGTTCACACACCTTCCATTTTTCGGGAACACGTTACTAGATAAGTTGTTTATTTTCAGATGGTCACGTCCTGATAACATTCTTCAACAGCAGCATCACAAACGTGAGTCAGCTGGCACGGCTGCCGGGGAAGCGGATCGCTATCACTTTCAAATCCAATCAGATCATCGAGATCGAGGACGATGCCTTCAGGAATTTAGACAGGCTGGTCTATTTGGATTTGAGCAATAATCATATTTCAGGTCAGTAAGCAGACTCTATAGTAGGTTCAAGTAAGTACATCTCTACTTCTAAGCTTTAAGATGGGGCAACACGCATCTTTGATAATTTCTTTGATCATAGAACTTAAAGAATTGAATCTCTTTAGGATATACCTCCCGTTATTATTATTATTTATTTAGGAAAATCTCGGTGGCGCGGCGGGCGAGCAGCCAGCTGAGATCAAGCAAACGCAAGCGAGAATCGGGTTCGATTCCAGCTACAGGGAAAATGTTTGCATGCTCTACAGATATTTGTTCCAGGTCTGGGTGTTGTGACTCGTAGTTCCTGATACCCACGACACTGAATCATAGTGTGTGGTTTCGGATGTATGTGACTGTTGGGTATTTATTTATATATTAAGACAATATCACGTACTTTACTATTCTCCTCATAATTATGACGTTTCATTGGCCGTTCAAAAATGATATTTATCGTTTAGTTAGGCCCTAATTTACAGAAACCCGGATTGCTGAAAACTTCAGTGATCTTCTAGTATAATAGTTCAGTACAGGCTTTGTACATTGGTAGAGTTTAGGGTCGTGCGGAAATCCGGAAGAAAACAACATGTACCGAATACAAAAGACATTGATGGATGTGATATCCTCGAATTGGCAGTAGGCCAGATAAACTGCTGTGAGTCACATCACAACAGTTTCAACTTACGCAGTTCAATAAGATGTCTTTGTAATCATAATCATATCATAGAACTATGCCTATAAATATCATGATTGATAATTGTCAAGAAGTTTGCCACTAGAGAAGTAATAGATAATAAAAAAAGAAAAGGCATTTAGCGTTGTGCAAACAAAACTATTCTTCTCTTTTCTAGTAATTTATAAATGTTGTACCGTTTCGAATCGATACAATGTACGCGCAATTTAAACATAACTTGAATTTTAATTATTTACTAAAACCCAAAACATTGGTCAATCTGTTTGCTTGCTTTTTGTTTTAAAATAAATTAGATCGTATTTATTTCAATACTGAAAATGGCATTACAAATATAGATCATTATAAAATGTTAACTCGTAACATAAATTATAAAAGACAATATGAAAGTTTAACATTTTTTATTGCGAAACCAAATACATACCCACTTCATTTGTTATTCTAATACGGAGCATAATCAGAATTAGATATATCTTTTCATTACCATAAGTATCTTATTCATAGATAAATAGGAAGTCAATTTTTTTAGAAACATTTTAGCATTATTTATCATAATTATTATGTCTATATCGCTGTCTCTCTCTCTCTCTGACTATCAGTAGGCACCTAAGAATTTATACCTATAAAATTCGAATGCGCGCGGTGCGCATCTACCTATTTAATTAGTAAAAATAAGGAAGTATTTAAAAAAAATAACGTAGTCCCGAGTCCCAAAATAGCCTCATACCTCCAAAATTTAATAATTTAAAATTCTTCGAATCAATTCGATTTTTCTCTCACACATTGAAAATTATTTTTTCTTTTGGTTTTTTATTTTATTTGATTTTGTTACTAAAAAGTTATAATTGTTTGTTCCTATATAAGTAACTGGCTTACGCCCATGGCTTCCGCGCGCTTGGTACCCAGATAAAATGCAGCCGAAGAAAATTAGCGTTCGTAAGAACGCATTCGCTCGACCGTATTGTCGTCGACTTTGCAAAACTGGTCTCCACGAAAAGCCTTTTTATTTTAACGGTATAATATATAGCCTATGTCCACCCAGAACCTACATTCTAAATATTGGTGAAAAAATTGAAATCGTGTCGTTTCGGAGATTTGTCCCTACATACAAACTTAAACTCTTTCTAATATTAGTAGACTAGTATACAAATTCATACCAGATGGGTAACTTCTTGAATATTATGTTATGATGAGACTGTGCTTAGAATCACTGTAACCCTACAATACTGGCTCGTCACAGACCTAGTGGGGGACAGAGCTTAGCAAAAAAACTTGAGCTGCTTGGAAGCCATATATTTCCTAGATAGGGTTTCAAATCATAAATGGTTAAGGAAACCTAAACATGATAGAGAATTCTAATCGAAAGGGAATTTGATAAGAGAAAAAAAATCTTCACCTCACTTTACATGTTATTTTTCCATGTGCAAAAAAAATGCTGTTGTATGTATTTTATATTCAAATTTTTTGTTGTTGGGTTAATAAAACAAGTCTAATTACACCTTTAATCTCGATACGCTTTACTGAGGAACTAGGGAGAAAGCTGGTTGTAATACACAGACGGATAGACAGACATGACGAAACTAAGAGTTTTGTTTACGCCATTTGGAACTTTGGAACCATTATTTATGTGGACTATTTGTAGTTCTAAGGTGGCTTCTAGAAGCACCACTTAAAAATACACCCACACATTACTATGCATACTTTAATATTCTATGTAAACTGTAAAGTGCTCTTCGAATTATACTCTTCAATGTCTAGGATCTAAGACACACATAAATTAAATACATTTTCGGTACTAAAAATGCAAAAACTTATAAAATCGCCACTGAGCGGCCTTTTAAATGTGCGGACATTGCAATAAAAGCGTGTCATGAATTATTTATTTTATGGCATACCAGCTGTTTGTATAATTTTGATTACTTTTAATTTGTATCACATCAATAGCGGAACGGAGCAAATGCGGACTCTTAGAACTAGTAAGTTGAAGTGGCAGTGAGCAGGCCGACCATTATAGCTCGCAGAACCTACAACCGGTGGGAAGGTTCTCACGATCAACGACGCGAAGCTCGTCGTGGCACTCTGTAGGAGAGGCCTACGTTCAGCATATAGCGTTCTTGCATAGAAGTTAAGATAATTTTGTGGGTAGGGGCTTTGAACTTTGTTAAAAAAAGAGTTCCTATCTATTTAAAATCATTGCTTTAACTAATTTAATATATTTTTTTTCAATTCCTCTATCAGATGTCAACTCAGTACTCCTTAGTACTCAACTCCTTTCGTAAACATGTCCTCATTCACACAATCCCATTCATCTCTTCTTCGTTTTCCTCTGCTCCTATATCCATCCATATCCAATGACAAGCCTTTGCTTCCGACTTCGCCCGCGTAGTACCCGGATAAAAAGTATTTTATGGTCATGGTTCTAGGTCACGAACTATAAAGCCGCGGTCACGAAAAACAATATATGTCAATATTGATACCTTAATAATTTCAACAAGATCTATATGACTGACCGTTATACAAAATAGGATGCCAAAAAATAACAGTATTAAATAGATATCGATGTTCTCGCCATAATTTAGTGCGAAATATAATTATGGTAAAGAATCCCAGCGGCTTACAACCGCTGCGTTGACGATGATTGACCGTACTTTTACATGTTTATTAACTTTCAGGCTACGTGCTTAGAAGCGAGATCTTCCAAGGGCCGTACCAAGATGGAATCTACAGTGACATCGCGCTGGAAACCCTCAATCTCGGCTACAACGAGATCCACTCACTGGACCGTTATCTGTTCCAACATACTCCAAACCTGACGAGACTGTATTTGAACAATAACCCGATCGAAATACTCGACCATGTGACTATACTGGCGCTGTCTAGTGCCTCTAATCTACAGGTTAGATTTGAAAACAACCTTTCTAATATAGACGGGGCTGTAAAGGTCATAAAATTCTTTATAGGTACGCATTTCAGCTCAGACCACGTTAAGCTTGTCAAAATCATACAAGAAAATTATTACTTGAAAAAATAGGCACTATTAAAAAACGATCAATCAGAGATGAAGAAGAATCAAAGATGAGTAAAACATAACGGGTCTCATCACGAAAGGTGGTTTAAATCAGTGGCTTATCTTTTAGACTTTTGATTCCAGATTTTCAAGACAAATTGTTGTGCATAGGAAACAAGGTTTAAAATAAAATCATAATATAATATCCGACAGTCTATTAGAAAAAGAGGTTTGTCCACAAATAACTGCTAAAAGATAAACCAGGCAGTCACCTAGTTTATTTGTATCATAACTCAACTTCTTAATGAGAACCTGCTTTCTTTTGGTAGCCAATCACAATTATATGTTTCTTTTTTATTTTGGTTTTCAAGCTTTTATTAAATCAAATGGACATCCCGCGGTTTTATTTTATATTGAATGGTAGACCTTAGTAACTTTGTAATAAGGTATATTTAAACCTTAGTTTAGTGGCTCTGACAGAAGTCGAGTTCAACTCGAAAGACCACGTTTCATAATAAGACCGAACATTATATTTCTTTTATTCAAATTATATTCCAGGTTCTAGATCTGTCCAAAACGAACATCGACAGCATCCCACTGGACGCATTCAGGGGCCTGATAAAGTTACATCAAATAGATTTGTCTGACAACCGCTTTGTCACCGTGCCAGAAAGCTTATCTCTGGTCGGCAGTACTCTGGAGTACCTGACATTCAACAACAATCCTATCGTGGAGCTCAACGATGACAGCTTCGTAGGTAATAAACAAAAATAACCTAATGCGTGATAAAGTGCCCAAGACTGCCAGACACGCTATGTTATGGGAAGTTGCCTAATAACTGCCAAAATTATCATTGGAAATACTTTTGACAAATTTTCGTTGATAGTTCTTATCAAATGCTACTTTGTAAAACCTTGTTTCATAGAGTTCTAGGACTCAAGGTTTAAAAAAAAAGAGGGCACAATTTTTACTACTTTGAAGCAAAGACGACGAGGGCACTTTTCCTAGACGAGAACTTATAATCAAAAATGTTTTGTTTTCACTTTTCTGTTTTCGTAGGAAAACAGAAAAGTGGTTTATTTGAGACCTATTCAATAATAACACAAAAGGGGCGGTGAATGAACAAAAAAACACTCTTCACTTTACATTATTAGGAGATGTGCGAGAAAGTTAATCATAAGATTTTATTTTTGTTTTTGGTAGTACATTTTATCTCGATACGCTTTAAACTGAACTTGAAATCTGGTGTGACACACGTACAAACAGACATACAGAAATAAAAACTATGGATTCGGAACAATAAAAATAATAATAGCTTGTATTAGCAAATTATTGGATTATATCAAATAGGTAATATTATCAGGTGTCCGTCATTAAAGTAAGTTTTCCTTAACTCAGAGCGATGCTATAAATGGATGTAAAACAAGCAAAAAAGAATATCTCGTAAGAAAAAACAAACTCAATATCTACCTACGTGTTTATCAAAACAGAGAAAACCATAGGTATTGAATTAATGTGACTATCGGATGCAAACAGTAGCGATATGCGAAGGTTCTCTATCGAACTTGTATCACGTTTACAGGTTTATCCAGCTTGAAAGAGTTAGAAGTTGGTGAAAACGATTTCTTGGAGGAAGTTAAACGAAGCACATTCACACCGCTCAAAAACCTGAGGGTACTGCATCTATGCCATAACTCAAACCTGCGATACATCAGCCACAACGCATTCAGAGGACTCAAAGACAAATGGACCTTGAAGGAGGTGAGTGTCACAAACGACGTAAACCAGATACCTACGAGTAAACAAGGAAAAACCCTCATAATTAAACGGCAAATAGCTGATAATATCAGTGCATTTTGAAATAGTATCTCGACGGATGATCTAGCTAGTGCGTCAAAAGCCACCTTTTTACAAAAGTGTAATGTTATTCAGAATGACGACATCGCGGGTGTTGTAACTGTGATTCTATTATTAGCTCATAGTAACATCGCTTATCACGTAGCGTTACTGTTTTCAATAAGCATATTATAATCATATAGCATCAATGTGCAATCCAATTTGGCCCAGATCGTGCCGCTTACACGACATGACAGTCGGAAAACTGGGGCAGCTGATTAATCATTTTAAAATGTTTTGATAATCAATCACTGATTGCAATTTATCCCAAAACTAGCGACAATATATTCTTTGAAAACTTTATGATGTTCGAGCTGTGTATACAGCAGACGAAAGCCCGCCTGAGAAGCAGAAGGTTGCGGGTTTGGTTCCCGCCGCGGGATAATAAATATTTGATCTGAAATATTTTTCTCGGGTCTGGTGTTTTCTATGTATAAAATCAATGTATTTACAAAAAAGTATATAAGTATATATCAGTTATGTCGTTCCCATACTACAAGCTCTACTTATTTTGAGGCTAGATAATGCGTGTGAAAATTTTCAGCATTATTTATTTATTTATTTAAATATGCCACTGTAATGTACCTAAATACAAGAGCAACTATCTTACGCAGATAGCTTTCACTGATCTGATTGCCTCCTGGAAACTCTTTGTTATTTCAATATTGAAGCTATCTTTATGCGAATTATTTATAAAACATCTTTTTATCTATGTCAAGATATTTCAACACGATGATAACTCGTAATAGAAAATAGTGACGCGATGTATGGTTTAGTCATAGGAAAGCTAGGACGAAATTACAAGATTAATAAGCCAAGCTATTAAGTTGAAAAATATGATTTCACAATCTAATAGAGAGGATAACGATCTCACCATATTCATTGAAGAGTTTCAATGAATATGAATCGTAATCGATCAAGTGTAGGATCTCTGTTTCAGACAAAATCGGCTCTATAATGCGAATAAGTGAAGGACCATTTGTATCTGTTGTAGAAATTGTAAGAATTATGGGACGGGAGTAAATTATTCAAAAGAGTAAAAACAAAACAACAGTCTTTACGTGTAAACTGTATAGAAAGCCGGAATGCACTCTTTCGATTGGGAACGGTTTTATGGCACGTGTCAGAGTGGTTCACGAGTCCAGCAATATTCACGTGCGCATATACAAGACACGCACTGTAGCTGTTGTATTTTCGATCAACAGGTGTACCTAGATGATAACAATCTCAGCGAGCTGTCAACTGATTTGATGCCGTGGAGCAAACTCGATGTCCTAGGGATGACTGGCAACAAATGGCTGTGCAACTGTGATCTAGCCGGTATTGTGACCAAGCAGGGGGTTGGTAAAAAATTCAAGCCAGGAGATGTTCCTTAGTAAGTACATTACGCTATTCATCATCATCCGCCCGTCGAAGTACACTACTGGAGGTATGCCAACCCGAAATAATGCCATGCATCACAGACGGTGTCGGGGCCATCACCATCCACCGTCCGTCCGGTAACCCGTAACCTTAAGGACGTCATCGGTCCATCGTGTAGCATTCCAACATAGCGTCGTTTATGTACTCTTTATTGCGTGTCCGGTTCGCGGTTACCATTCATCATAATAATCATCATCAACATTCGTTAGAATTCTACTGCCGAACGATCTTGACCCACCTCCATCCACCAACTTCCTTCCTTTGATAACATCGATCCGTCGGGTGGGTGGCGCAGTGGGCGAAGGGTCGCCTGAGACGCAGAAGGTTGCGGGTTCGATTCCCGGTGCAGGACAAACATTTGCATGATTAGCTTA
This sequence comes from Perizoma affinitatum, assembly GCA_961405105.1. Classification (NCBI taxonomy): domain Eukaryota; kingdom Metazoa; phylum Arthropoda; class Insecta; order Lepidoptera; family Geometridae; genus Perizoma; species Perizoma affinitatum. The sequence continues at coordinate 9,114,577 of OY560199.1, forward strand.
TGTTTGTCTCGGATCTGGGTGTTTTCTATGTATGAAATGTATGTATTTACAAAAAAAAAAGTATAAGTAGTATATCCCATAATACAAGCTCTGCTTAGTTTGGGCCTAGATGATGCTGTGTTATTAAAAAAACAGTTTTAAACAGTTTTAAGTTACAATTTTGCATGTTTTTAAAGTAGACTATGGAGGACACAACATTATTTTATAACATCTTGTATTGCACCCATTTTCACAAATTAAAATATTTATATTTCTAGCAAGATAGGGAAAAGTCCACAGGCAAGCTGAGATTTGGTGTCTATTATGCTGTCTTGTTAAGCATAATAGACACCAAATCACCAACAGGTGACCTATGTCAGAGTCACAGGTCACCTGTTGCATTCTTCAGATAAGCTGGGTTTTAATTTATATTAATTGCCTACAAAATCAAATTATGTTTAGTCAGATATTCAGCTCACTAGATCATCACTGTATAAAATATATACATACAATACACTTGACTTACAAGTGAATATTACAAGTTTCCAAGACGTAATGAAACATAAATAAATACTGTTTAAGACACAAAAACCATAAAACTCATGGTTGCCTATTATAATAGGTTATTAAACGTTATTCCTATGTGGTTATTATTGAGAAATATAATTTATTGAAGTTTTATGATTGGTTTGGTATTTTCAGCTGTGCAGCACCTATGAGATTGGCTGGGGCATATCTTACAAACATCAGCCTGCCATTCTGCCCCACACTGGATTCTACATTTGCTGCTAAAAAGAGCTTCAGCCTGTCTGATTTGAAACCCAAGCATGTTCTATGGAGTATCCTGGGAGTAGCCACAGTAGTGATCATAGGAATGCTGTTTGGTCTCCTTGTAAATGCCGTGAAAGCATTCTACAGTAAGAAGATAAGAACTCAGCCCATCCGCTATGTAAACATCAATGAGGATACATTATTTGCATAGCAAATTTTTCATTTCATTTTATTTTTTATTCAGTATTTCAATAATTGAAAGTAATCTTGTATACTAGTTAGTGATAAAGTAATGTAAATAAAGAACTGCTACAGAATTATATTAGTTGTGCATGTTTATGACTATTTTGATAGAAGGTAGGCACTAGTTTATTGGGAAGCTACTCACCTCTGTAGGACCAGACAGTGAATTGGCATACTGTAGAAACTGTTCCAACAGCCTTTCCGATTTGTGTGTCAACTCTCTGAAGGTATGGAAGTCCTCAAGTTTCCTTGCACAACTTCCACACAAAACTTGAGGTAGCAAGTCTATGGGGGAAACCTAAAAATATAATTAACTGCTTTAGTTTCACAACACTGTCATTAAGTCAGATGATGTGGCCAGTGACCTTTCACAAGCATAATCATGATGAGTCATTGCAGCAAATCTGATAACAAGTATAGAAATCAACTTGTTCATTCCAACATTCTAGATTGTACTGAGACAGGAAAGGGATAAATCCCCCAGCAGATTGATTCCCTTAAAATATAAATCTAATTTTAGAAAATATTGAATTCTCAAAATAGCATTGCAGTGTAATGGATGAGCACAGTGCACTGCAGTGGCTGTTTATTTGCGTAGAGTGAGAGCGAGGGCCGAGGGTGCAGCAGGAGGCCGGGGGCGGGGCGACCGACGGGCGAGTGCAGAGCGCCTGATTGCAATCCTTTGTTATCAGCGAAGCGCCCGCGGCTGATACACGCTCGCCCGCATATCACTTCCTCGAATGACATTAGTCATACCTCCGGGCACTCGTCGCGTGGGCCGTAATATGATATCACAATGCGAAAATACCCAACACCCGCGAGAAAGTTAAATGGCGCTTATCAGCATCCATAATCTCATACGCTTACGATAAACTTTCACACGAGAAAACTGAGCCTTCTTAGCGAACTTAAGACTCAAATAATGCAAAATGATTACCATAAGTGTTAGATGTGCCATTATCATCTCGGAAAGTCGTGATTTATCCTTATCACGGTCAAAAATTGGAAGTTTAACATCACTGCAATTATCGCCACAGAATGATAAACAAAGGCGACAAACTGAATGGAACTTCGGCGGCAAATTACACATATTTAGATATTAAAACTGAGGAGAGATATCACAACGATTGAAAACATTTAGAAATAAACACAATTAACTTAATTAGAAACTAAAGATTGTGTTTAAAATATAACTCAGCATGCGATAATGAAATACATCACATCGCGATTGTCAACCAAACGAACGATCAAGCCACACAGCACAGACATTGACAACGTCTATTGTTGTTTTTTTACGGAACGCTGTCCATTTGCATCTGTGTGTGTCAAAAGTTTGTTCTTGTTTACGCACTGATAATATGATAACGATAGCTTATCAAAGGTTAGTAATCATTTTTATCATTATAGATAATTATTTGTAAATAATCAATTCATTTGTGCTAAAAATTATACAATTCATTACGTATTAGCGTTTGGTTCGTAAGAACTGGCAAAATGCTAGTTAAAATACAAAAATTCTAAAGCTTGAAACAGACAGCATCAGACGGCCTACTAACGTCAACGAATGAGTGCATTCGTTCGTTGGTTGTCCAATAAGTCCGTTGGTTTAGTGGGTAGCAAACAGAATGTATGTGTTCTATGTACAGAATGTAATCCACGGGGTAAATGTGAACATAAGTTTAAATCTAAACGAATCAAACCATTCGACTTAATGTACCATGAACAAGCGCTGGAGGTGAATGAAGGAACGCACAGTGGGAAGGAAAACTTAGTTTTTCCTTTCAACTGGGCATGCGTTCTATCTGAGTTGATTACGAGTTTTACAAAAGTTGTCTTTACTCAATAAAAATCCATTTTTTTAATGATTATTTCCATTTTCACTGTGCTGTTTTCTACATTTACTTATATTATTACATGTCCAAGAAGGGCAACTGCAACCAATTAATGCCATCCTCGTATATAGTAAGACAAAATATTATTATATTCTATATGTTGTTGCCGCTCGAAAGATTACGATGAATGTGTTTATTTTAAAACTTATATGTACTCTCCTCCCTTAAGTTGTCTGGAAGAAATTGCGTTCAGCTATAAGGCCACACATTGTCCATTTATTTGTTGTTTATTATGTTTTAATGATGCTATGTAGTTTATTTATCTTATTTTCTGTTATTTATTTCCGCGGGACTTTTTGAGTGGTTGCACAATGCTCCTTTACAGCAGAAATTTAACCTATTCTTATAGTAACCTAATTCATGATGTTAACATTAATAGGTATGTAAGTACTTGCCTGTTTCTAGCACCCTTACAAATACCCACAATGTAAGTTCTTTAATATATTTCGACGTAACCAAGTGTACAGTATGTTTCCAAGGTTAAAAATAAATGAGTACTTATATATCAGTAAATAAAAACAGCTGTCCATCGTTATAAACCTATTTCCTACCGAATCACTGTGACTCTTATGTACCAAATCACTATGGTGTTTTCTAATTTATAAGTTATTATTCTATGGTCCTAAAAATTAAGTTATAATTAAATATTATATAACAAGTAAAACTGTCTAGTTAAAAAAGCCATAATCAAGAAGTGAAGTGAACAAGTAAAACTTGACGAAACCAAGCGTTCTGTAGTAGTAAGTGTATACCTACTTAGGTACTCTAGCTAATAAGACATGGAGACCTATTCAATAAACAGTCTTTATCCAGCTCTCGCTTGTTTCACTACTCTCCTATCGCAGTTCAAAGATATCCCAACAGTTGATATAAATGAAACTATGAACTAACGTGCTCGGTGCATGCGTTCATACATGCGTAAGCGGTGAGTAAAACCCAATATAGGTTCACCTTTAAAGTCATAGACAACTTTACTTAGCTAAGATGCGATTTCAATTGTCAGTTTTAATAAATAATGTCAATGTCTTTTTTGGCATGTTTTTCTTGTTAATGTTTTCCCTGAACGTTATAATTTTCATAATTTGTGATGATTCTGCTTTTGAAAAACAGTGGAAAATCAGATTATAATCATAATATCCATAACTGTGAAGCAGAAATATTGGTACATAGGCTTTCGGCCAGTATCAGTGTAGCCAGGTTAAATTGAATCTTCAATGTGAAATCTTTGTTTTTAATTTATTGAATAGAACGACGAAACGTCGAAATGGATAACTCATCGACGTCCCTCGCAGATGGGACTTTCAGTGATATCACGACATCAGATACAGCTCAGCTAGTCAGTAATGAAGAAGAAGCTAGCACTTCTAATGTTGCTCAGCTCAACAAATCAGTTTCCTCTCATGTAAGTATCTAAAGACCTGTTGAATTATTTTAGATTTAGATTTATTTAACTGTGTAGGCACAAGTTAGTGAGTAGTATCTTATAAACTGTTTTAGGTTTGTCTTAAAGTGTTATTAATCTTACAGTATCTGAAACATAATATAAACAAATGTTTATCCTGTTATATTTCATGTGTTAAAAATTTCTATCAACATCCTATTTTATTCTAGTGAAAAACTACCACTCTTTTGGCTTTCATTCATGTTGCATTTCATTACATAAATGCCATTCATAGTTAAAATATGCTGATTACTGTTTCATTTATAGGAATCTGATGATGAAATGCATGGGAGTCATGGTGTCAGACGAAGGCATCCAGTACAGAAGATTGAGCCAGGTTCCATGAATGTCCTGTCTGCCAAATATGAGGTAAGTTTAAGTGATTCATAGTTAAAATATGTGAGTACAACTGTTGTCCATTTTCTTATTAAGTACTTTTACTAGCATTGCCTGGCTTTTCTTGTTTGGTGTTCAGATTGAATGCATCCTATGTGTTATTATCAAGATATATGTGACTTTTATATCTATTTCAAACATCCCATTTGTTTTCTTGGTAATTAAATACCATACAGACTCAATTTACATTAGACACAATTTAAAAAAAAAATATGTTTACAGTTGCTGTGTGTTCAAGTTAATTAACAAAAAATTGTCATCTTTTTTTAATATAGTCTACTTAAACCAAGACAAAAAATTAAAGATAAGAAATAATTTTAATTGAATTCCCTCATTAAGATTTTTCTTACAGAGTTTAGACTATGATACCTGTGAGAACCACCTACTCTTGGATGAGGAGAGAAAACGCGGGTATCCGTTTGTCGTGTGGAAGGACATATTGCGCTGGTTCATTATACTCCTCATTGGAGTAGTGACTGCTCTGATAGCTTTCTTCATTGACATCTGTATTGAAGAATTTTCCAAAATCAAGTACAGGGAGCTAAAGAAATGTATCCTTTTTAAAACTACACTACTAAAGAGAAAGAAGAGTTTTATACAAAATTTGAATTAAGCCCTGCCTTTATTCTTGGTCAGGTTGGTTAGTTAATTTTTTTGCATCTTTGATCGTAGACAAAGATGTAAATCTGATTCTTGCTGGATCTAATTGATAGCACTTTACTGGACAAGCTCTTACACAATTTAATTATTAGTTAAAAACAATATGGCACCTTGCAAACGCTACTTTATTACAAATACATTGACAAATACATATATAATAAACATCTAACAATGACATATATAATCCTGACCCCCCAATAGGATTTATATTCATATTCATTTTTTCATGCTCAAATGCACATTAGCTTAGGTCTAACATTTAAGTAGCAGAAGGGGTACATGAACCCTATCATGGCGCTGCATATTTTAGTCAATATTTAAAAAGGTGTATTAAACATAGATTTGATTGTTACATAATTCCTAATTATAAATTTCCAATAATGAATAACAGTTTATTTAGAAACTTCATAAATTGGTCTAGAATAATGTCAGATTCATTATTTAAAATGTCATTTATTCACTAGTGAGGGGGGGTCGTGAATATCAGAAGCTACGAGTACTGTGGCACCGAGTCTCACAGACCTGGAACAAATATCTGCAGATATGAAAACATTTGTCCTGCTGCCAAAATCGAATCCGCACCTCTTGCATCTCGGCCGGCAACTGTCCCGTCGCGCCATCGAGGGCTTCAAAATACCGTTTATTATTGTAATAAATTTTCTGTTGGTATAATTACCTGAACAAATACCTACAGCTGTTGACAAGTATGTGCTGGAAGACAGACTGTACATTCCGTATCTGCTGTGGGTGTTATCAAACATTTGCATTGTATTCATTGGCTCAGTGTTAGTTGCATATGTAGAGGTAATAACCAATTTCACACTAGAAATTGCATGCAGATCTTGTGACAAACTTTTCTACTATCAATGTTTATTTATTAGGTATGCTTATGAATGATTTGTTTCTAAAATTACTAAAACATTGAATTGAATTTATAATTTATTATATTAATTAACTATTTGAATTTATTTTTTCTTTTAGTGTTTTTTTTTACATCTTCTGTGCATTGATTATCTCCTTAGATAAATCCAGATCAGGATTTTAAGCTGATAATTTTTTTTTTTATTATTCATGCAGCCTGTTGCAGCAGGGAGTGGCATCCCTCAAGTTAAATGTTACCTGAATGGAGTAAAAGTACCTCGAGTGGTGCGAATCAAGACTCTCATTGTGAAAGCCATTGGCGTTATAACGGCCGTGGTCGGAGGACTAGCTGGTGGGAAGGTAAGTGGCATAATTCAAGGAAAATGTAAGAGTACAATGCTACCTGAGCGGAGTTAAATGTTACCATAATAGGATGAAAGGTTACATAAATGAAGTGCAATGTTATCTGGACTGCGTGACATTATACTTTGCAGGGTATAGAAATATAAATTGAAATCTAAAACCATTTATTTTGGCGCATGTGTGTCAATTTTGTCTCGATCCATTTTGTGTTAGCAACTATTTCCAGCACGAACACAAATAAACCACTTATGTAACCCAATGCTAACACCAGAAAACCGGCTTGAAGATGGTTGAGCGACAATGCGTTTACACCAGACTTCTCCATCAGTATCGCGCGAAGCAGTTTCGATCTACGCTTCCCGTTGAACCACGCGAATCTTCGCCGGAGAGCCTCGCTTGTCCCCATCTGTTTTATAAGCGCCAGTGTTTCTGAAAACATGTGCATGAATGCAAACCCCCTAAGTCCAACCATCTCTACCGGAACAGAAAATGAACTCATATTGAATGCGTAATATCTATAGTTCCCATAGCGGTCGCTCAGATCAGGCATCACGGCTGTTAAGTGTGCTAATTCAAGACGACTGCAAAGAACAGAAAAGTTCCTGTGAACAGCCACATCTAGCATGGCTTTTGATATGTCATCGACGACTATCCATCGTTCAAAGATTGTATTATCAAAGACGTCTGTTGAGTTCTCAAATAAGTCATGTAGTTCTTGGAAACCGCCAAACTTTAATCCGCTTTCTATCAACTCCTCAACATTTTGTATTTGATAATCGAACCGTGGGTTCTTCAGGACATCGATCAGCTTAGCTGTATAAGCTGTCAACACTAGGATACAGTAAATGTTGAAGAAAGAGAAAAATATTCGTAAGCTTTGTGTGATCGGTCGGATGTAACACGAGAATCCTAGCGAGCAACACCAAGCGTTCATAAAGTTGTGGTCTAGAGATTTGTTGTAGGATGTATCCCTTGAAAGTTGTCCCAACATTTTCCAAGATAAAGCAGAGATTATAAATATGGCAATGACAGAGTACCACACTTCACTCTTGAAGATTATTGACAATGCGACCCATGGAGGCGAATGAGTCGCCCTCGGCACAACCCAAGTGTACGAATCGGCCAAATACGACGAACTACTCTCGAAGTCTTCGTGCACATCAAAGTCGGGAAAGATACCTCCTAAAAGAACTTGTCCTTTTTTCAAAGTTAGTAGTTGCAACGCCCCATCCCACTGTCCATTATTTTCTCTCTCACCTCTCCTGTACGAATTCACGATATTGTATTTGATTTTTAAGTTGTAAGTACTTGCCAGCTCATTAACGAGTAACATTTCGACGTTAGAATCTTCGTCGTCTCTGCTCACGAATGGCTGTCTCTCCAAAGCTATTATGTCTAAGACACATCCTTTCATGTCCGTAGGTAATCCTCGTCCGAAGACTCTGTCGAATTTCAAAGAGCCTCTCTCGCAAGTGTTTTGTACGTAAAGTCTGTTCTTAGCAGTCTCGTTGAAGTAGCCGCAGTATTTAGGAGGGTCATACGGCCGCCAACCGTAAACTATTGCGTTTCGTATGTTATTTGCCTGTGGCACAACAACTATAATATTAGTAGCGTTGTACCTGAATAGACAGGTCAGTATTCGCTCTACGAATCGGACATTCATTGAATCTTCATCTAAGTTAAACAGCAATACGATAAACTTCGCACTGGGATTCCAACTGCGAGATCTTAGAAGTCTTCCGGCCAGAAAAGGGAAGTCTTGATAGCAGTCAATCACGATTACAAAGTATGCTGGCATAGGTCTCACGTCGAAGCTGTCGATGTGAAATACACCAAGCTTTTCATCATAATTGTCGCAGATATTAACGTCTTCATCTTCAGGGTTCATAATTTCAACCGCATAGTTCATTAAAACGTTGATTCTCTTCAATAGTTCTACTTGGATTTTCGAAACGGAAGTGCTGTAATTATCAGAATTTGCGAATATCAGTACGCCCGGTTCCTTGAAGTTTATTTCTATTAGTTTGTTCAGACAGTTAGTGAAGTCTAGCACTACTGTTGGTCCATCAGGATTCACTCTGGCCCTTACTGCAATAGTGAATATTAGTAATGGTAAAAAAAAGGCCAACATTTTCACTGCTGTTGGTTTACCAGACATTCGTGAAAAGTAAATTATATTATTTTATTGGCAATCATGACTCGGAATTAACTAGCGTGTGAAATCTGTATGTAAAGTTAATGCATGTAGTTTAGGCACTATCTACACCGATCTCTACTTTGTGAATGCATTTACTATATTAATAGCGGCCAGCAATTCTCACAAACTCATCATTTAATGTGTTTGCTTTCAAAATTATATTGGTTTTTGTTTGTTTAATTACACATGACACATGATTGGTATAACTAATATAATATTGTACCTACTTATAGTGATAGCTTACAAAATCGTGAGTAATAAGGGCTTTTAGGTATTATTTTAAGACGGAGGTTTGTAATTTTGTAATTTGCTTGTTTTCCAATATCAGGAGTAATATTGGAAAACAAGCTAATAACTATGCATGAGATGTTTGTAGCGTAGCTAAAGAAGTTCCACAAAAAACATTCGAAGTCTTCTTGTAGGAAGGTCCCATGATCCACAGCGGGGCAGTGGTTGCGGCCGGCATATCGCAGGGCAAGAGTACCACCTTCAATAAAGACTTCAAGATATTCCAGTACTTCCGCGAAGACCATGAGAAGCGGGATTTCGTTTCAGCCGGTGCTGCGGCTGGTGTGTCAGCTGCTTTCGGGGCTCCCATCGGTAAGACATATTTTTTTAAATTCAAAGTTATCATTGTTATCGAGAATCGTGAAATGCCGCATTTAAATGAAGGAAGGCCTAATCAGTAGACGAACCGAAATCACCAAATGTACCGAATCAATGAATTAATGAAAGTAAAAATTACATGAAAATTTTAATAAACAAAAACTTTATCTCATTAAAGGTTTTCCTAAAATTAAGTATTACTTATCTTTTAAATGTTAAAAGATAATACTTATTTTAGTAAAATTATCGGCACTTAAAAGCACTATACTAGTCTATACTACTAGCTATGAGGCCATCTAGAAGTCTCCATAGAAACAAAATTACTCAGTAACTTAAATGTAATCATGACTAACTAATTTATAGGTAGTTCAAGTAGGTATATGTATAATATGTTGTAAAATATTGTATTCGAACTTCTTGTTTTAAGTCGGTTTAAAATAGGATAGGTGATGAAGGCTTTACTTTATTTCATAAGGTGGAGTCCTATTTTCTTTGGAAGAAGGAACGAGCTTCTGGAACCAGGCGTTGACATGGCGAACGTTCTTTGGTACCGTCGTGTCTACGTTTACTCTTAATTGCGCGCTATCGGCTTATCACGGCCGAGCCGGCGAGCTCAGCTACCCAGGTAAACCTGCCCCCTACCGAGGGATTATAGTTTTGTATGGGTTATTAAACTTTAACACAAATCTATAGCACTCTTAGATCACAGATAATCACACTTATAAATGGGAATCTAGCAATATGGCTATGGGGAATGGAACCATGGAACCTCAATTCGACTAGCATTTGTTTCCCAGTTGCGACGCAAAAGATGTGCGCGTGTCGATTCCCGCTGCGGGACAAATGTTTGCATGGTTTGCTGCAGATATTTGTTTCAGGTCTGGGTGGCGTGGTATCACGGTACTCGTAGTTCCTGATACCCCCGACACAGTGAATCCTAGGCTGGCATCAGGACTATGTACTCGTATGTGTCTGTTGGGGTGTTTATTTATTTGCTAGTTGTGCCAGTCCCTCGGCTCTTGGCCCACTGCCTCGCATCTCCCGTACGCGCTATTACTTCTTTTGCTCGGCTCCTAAGGGCCGTAGCGAGATGTTCAATAGCCTATAACCTTCCTCAAGAATTGGGCTATCAAATGCAATCATATTTTTTTTAAATCAACTTGTAGTTCCAGAGATAGATAGATAGATAGATAAACTCTTTATTGCACACCAAAAACCACATCAACTTAGTTAAGTACTACAAACTTTGACAATGTTGTATAATGTTCGGTCTTATCTCTAAATAGTGATCTGTACCAGATTAGCGCGTTCAAACAGAAAAAAACAAAGAATCTCTTCTGCTTTATTATGAGTTCTCATTTATTCAGTTAATCAACTGATCATCAAGGCCTTAAATGTTTTATCTTATGATGATGGCTTTTCCTCCAGGTCTCCTGAACTTGGGTAAGATGGAGCCGTTCCCGTTCCAATTCTACGAATTGCCGGTGTTCATGTTCTTCGGCGCGGTCGGCGGATTGCTGGGAGCTCTATGGAACTACATCAACTACAGACTGGCCGTCTTTAGGATAAGGTAGGAGCGAACGGTCATGCCTGTCAAGATAAAACAAGTACTTAGGCGTGGTTAGGTCCTAATCAAAGCTTTTTGACACTTGTCATATATAAGGTAGGAGCGTCATTACGAACGATCGTGCCGGTCAAAATAAAACAAGTACTTAGGCGTGGTTAGGTCCTAATCAAAGCTTTTTGACACTTTTCATACGTTGTTTTTGGACTTGAAAACCTAGTAACACACGCTGTTAGATTTAACATTTTTTTATCAATCCAACCCATACCCGTAATGTGAATCTGATTGTAAAAGGACCCTTTATGTAAATAAATAACGAAAATTAGTAGTGTTAAAGCCAATTCAAATGTTATCCCACATGATTGTTTTACTTAGTTTTATTTTTTGTGCCTTGGCAGACCCCGACCGGATATAGCTTATCTTAATCATATCTTAATTATGTTTTTAATACATAACAACCTGTCCCACTTAATGAAGATAAGATCAATGATTCGGAAGTTATCCTCGGACAGTTGTATCTAATGATCCCCACATACAAATGTCGATCGGTCCAAGTTGATGTGGAGATCTCGCTTCGCTCGATCAACAAAGTTCAATTTCGCTAACTGATGGCACATGCCTTCGAATTGTTGGTTCTAGGGCATGTCATCTTCACGACGGTACCGCCCTCTATGAAATACTTGCCTTGCTTTGCATAATAATGTTTTCAAGTAAAATACTTATTTGTTTCTAGTATAGGTACCCATCCAAATACGCAATGTAAGTTTTGCAATAACTTTAATGACGTATCCAAGTGTTTTCTATGTTCCTAAATAAATGTATAGCTTTGTATGAGTATAGCCTAGTGCAACACAACTCCTTAATATTGTTTTGTTATGTTGTAACAGGCATGTGTCTGCGCCGTGGCTGCGCGTGATTGAAGCCTGCCTGGTCGCGGCGGCGAGCGCCACCTGCGGCTTCCTCATGATGTTCCTGCTGAATGACTGCAGGCCTTTAGGGGAGGACCCTACCAAAGTACCCTTGCAGGTAACTATGTATACCGACTTCAAACATATTCTGGTACACCCTATAACTATAGTGGAATTGGAGTTTAAATGTGTGTTTAAAGCTGCATTGCACTGGTATTGTATCTAGACAATCTCTTTACTCTTTTTTCGAATCATATCTTAACTTGTTGACTATCATGGGTACCCTTTTCGGGATAGTAAACATATTCTTGGGCACCCTATAAAACTTTTCGTAATGTTACCTTCTTGTATTTTTACCCGCGATTACCTAAGGAGTCCGTTAATTCGTTTGCCATACATAAGAGGTTATTTGTTTGTGTTATTGTCTTTTACGACTTATCTCCGAATTAAGATCTTAAGATCTATCTTGTGGAATCACCTGTTCCTCCACAACCAAGCCGGGAAAAAAAGACAACAAACAAGGCTGGTCACTATTCCGGGTAGCTTAATTATTTAGTTATAACGCATATTTTACATTCATAGTTCTATTACTTAGTTATAACACATTTTAAAATTATTGCATTTCAATAAAAATAATGTATTTATAAAACATACTGTATAGTGAGATTGAACGTGCCAGCTTTAGTTAACCGACTTATCTATGTGACTTCTGTTACAGCTGTTTTGCGCTGACGGTGAATACAACTCGCTCGCCGCGATCTGGTTCCAAACACCAGAGGCGTCTGTGCGTTCGTTTCTCCACGACCCGATGGGCTCGTACAAGCCTCTATCGATATTCGCATTCGTGGTTTGCTACTTCTTACTGTCGACTTGGACGTTCGGACTGGCCGTTTCGAGCGGACTGTTCATACCGAATCTGTTGACCGGTGCGGCCTGGGGGCGGCTTCTGGCTATTGGTATACAGTACATGTTGCCGAGTAATGTGAGTTAAGTTTCGTTGTAGAAACTAGTTTGCTAGTCAATAACTGTATTGCATCGATTCCTATGTACACCAACTTAACTTAATTTAAACTGTTGCTCTCTTTTACCGATAGGGCACGTAAGATAGGGATTTAACTCCTGTCAAATTAGTTAGATACGTCATTCTTTTTCGTGTTCGTGTCGAAGCTAAGCAGAGCTTGTGTTATGGGAACTACATGACTATATGCTACTTATATATATATTTTTGTAAATACTTATAATATTATACATAGAATACATCCAGACCCGTGACAAAGATAGTTTCTTTCTCTTCCAGACGATCAATCCAGCGAAATACGCTCTAATCGGCGCCGCGGCACAACTAGGCGGGGTGGTCCGAATGACGATTTCCCTCACAGTCATTATAATCGAGACCACGGGACAGATATCAAATGCATTGCCTATTATAATCACTCTAGTTGTGGCTAAATGGGTCGGCGATTTCTTCAATGAGGTATGTGAGAATTACGGCCAATTACTGAAATGAATCTTTAGATTTCGGTGGCGCGGCAGACGAATAGCCAGCTGCGATGCAAGAGGTGCGGGATCGATTGAAAATGCATGAACATTTGTCCCGTGAAGTTTGTGAAGTTTGACACAGTAAATCTTAGTCCCTTAGTCTGCTTAAGCACAAAATATATAACATACTTGATGTTGCCAGCGACTTCGCACGGTCGTGTTGTGTATAAAAAAACCCATACTCCCAAACGCACTCACCCCCATTTCCCCTATGACAAAATCCAAATACCCTGAAAAACGTAATTATTTTCAAGTTCTTACCTTTTAAAAAAACAATTTTCCTATAAAAACTTTCACACACCCGACACCCCTATTATTTTGATTATTTAATTATGATAAGTAACTACAATACTCCCATGTACCAACTTTCACCCCTTCAAGTGTCAAAATCCAAAAACCCTGAAACACGTCATTATTTATGCTCAATAGCTGTAATTCATGTTTCTAATTTTAAAGACTTTCATACAAAGTTCCCCTTAAAGTGGAAATTTCCAAAATTCGTTTCTTAAGACATGCGTACGCTATAAAATAAACCTATGTTCAAAATTTCAGCTTTCTAGACTTAGTAGTTTTGGCTGTAGATTGATAGATCAGTCAGTCAGTAAGGATAAACGATTTTTAAAATATAGATTGTGTCTGTAATTCCAGCAGTCATGCCATGTCGTGATTAAACCTAGAGTAACTTAAGATGACCGAGCGCTGCCCGGAAATGACATCTTTCTCGCGAACTCCACATTACCATCAAACAAACGACCGTTCGTAAACTGCATAAATATGCAATCGAAAGAATAAGACTATTACTTTTCAAGTCCACTTTCAAGCAGTGTGTTTAAACCGCGCTACTTAGGCCGTCCAATATGATACTGGCAATCCAATCTCCCCCACAGGGTATCTACGACATTCACATCCAACTGGCAGCGGTCCCGCTTCTCCCCTGGGAGCCTCCCCCGCTAGCGCACAACATCTACGCGTCGGAAGTGATGTCGCATCCTGTGTTCACGCTACGGACCAATGAGAACGTCGGCCATATTGTCGAGATCCTGAAACTCGTGTCGTACAACGGATTTCCGGTTGTCGATCCGCCTTTGACGGACGATGTGAGTACTAATTCATAATGTTTTTTTGGAAGCCCCATAAAGGAGGGGGAGACGTTAACAATTTTAATTAAAAAAAAAACTAGAATTACGACCGTGATTTCTAGACAAATACCTCACGCTTAGTTTTCTTTCCGCGTTAGTATATAACGCAAAATTCTCAAGGTCAAACTTGGCAAAGGTCACATTTTTTTCTAAAATTAAATTAATAGTATGGTGTATAACTAAGTGGCTTAACGCGTTAGAAAAAAAAATCTGTAATGTCACCTACTCTTTTTTGTATAAACTTGAACTTGAATAGATAACCTGGTGTCCTAACTATGCCTAACTTTATTAAATGCAGGCTGAAGTGACCACATACAAGCGTCTCCGTGGCATGATCCTGCGCTCACAGCTGATAGTTCTACTCCAGCATAAGATCTACAATGAGAACGCGAACACCGGCTGGTCGAACACAAATGTCGACATGAACATGTTCAGGAAGGAGTACCCGCGCTACCCCTCTGTTGATCAGGTGAACATTATACTTAGCCTTGAGTACACCAACAAAATAAATATAATAATGCTGGACATTTTTCACACACCATCATCTAGCCCCAAAGCTAAGCAGAGCTTTTATTATGGGAACTACATGACTGAATATTAATTATATACTTTTTTTTGTAAATACTCACATATTATACGTAGAAAATGCCCAGACCCCGATACAAATATTTGTAGATCGTATAAACATTTGTCCCGTGGCGGGAATCGAACCCGCAACACAATGTTGAAACCCCTGACGTGTTTTCCGTTGTCTTAAGCATCCCCTAGTGACTTGTGGCAATAGGGTTTAATATTATTTATTCACAAAAGACATTGCAATGTCACATAATTGCAAAAAAGTTTACTAAAAGTATAGGTTATTCTAAGAAAAATTTATCAATCTTTCCTAACCTAAGACCCATTCTTGAAGTCATTCAATACAACTGCAAAATCCCGCATTTCCAACGGATAAGACGTTTCGGAGTTAAATTAAATAATAACAGACAAACAAACACCTCTTACGGTGGGTAAAAATGCTTAAGCAGGGACTTTGGCAGCAGGGCTTTCCACTAGTATAAAACAAACAAACATGCTCACGACTGTATTCCCCATGATGGATGTACTCTGTGCGTGAACTTTTGATGATACCAAGAAAGGGTAAACCGAGGCACGTCCAAACATTACCTTTGGCACAAAGCCCGACGTTTTGCAAGAAGTTAACATTCCACGTGACAGGTTGCAAGTCCATCGCTGCTTATTGCGTTCCCCTAGTATTCTAGAAACTAGTACTTTTCAAACTTTCGCGATTCGTTAACATAATTATAAGTTTAACGGGTCTTCATCGCGTTTACCTTTTTTATTATTTTCCCGACGTTTCGACTGTATTGCAACAGCCATGGTCACGGGATGACCCAGTCATCTGTGCCACAGCCGACCTCGGCTCCGAGTTTTTTTTATTAATCTAACTAACAAGTAACAAACCAAACTCTTCAGCTTTATTATTAGTTTAAATAAATGTGTCTGCTTCTTAGTTGGATTTAATGGAGTGGGAGAAAGCGTGTACGATAGACTTACGTCCGTTCATGAACCCGTCGCCGTACACGCTGCCTCACCGCGCCTCCCTGCCGCGCATGTTCCGGCTTTTCCGCGCGCTCGGCCTGCGTCACCTGCCCATCGTTAACGACGTCAACGAGGTGAGATAAACTAACTGACGTCAAGAATACATTCAATTTGTACAACAGATTTGGTACTCTGGTATTAATATTCGAGGGTGTCTAGTCAAATACTTACCTCACGCTCAGCTTTCCTTTCACGCTAACGCAAATTTGTCAATCTTTCGGCAGGCGTTATCGCCAACAGAAAGTTGTATTTGTCTAGACACCTTGGTTGGGACAAAAAAGGCATTCAAACTAGGTACAGACCTGTGCGATGGTATACCTATGCCCCCTGCTGGATATTAATTAAGTGCGACAAACAGCCTATTTTAACAGAAACATGCGCATCATAGAATAATAGCTAGGGATTTACAGGTAACCACTGACAGTTAGATAGAAGTCGTGCTCCTCATGAGGAGCTTGTCCAGGGGAGTATTACCACTAAGTAGTAATGCTTGCATCGCTGTGTTCTGGTTTGTAGAGGGGTGCCAATGAAATTATAAGCAGATGAGATTTTTCTTCCGTTATGTCTCAATGTAAGCAATACATAAGAGATACCTATACCTCTGGAATGAGAAGTTTACCATATATGAAAAGTTTCTCACTGGCATTTTCAAAGTACAAGAGAATATTTACGATATTTTAAAACGGCCGATGTGTTTTTCATCGTCTATTGCAGCGCCCCATTGTGATTTGGAGCGGTAAAAAAACTCATTTCAATCAGATAAGTTTTGGAAACAAATGTACCAAACAAACAAACAACCCTTAAGGTAAATGCATATACAGCCTCCTTAATTCGCGGGTAAACATGTGACAAAGATGAAAAATTAGCTATACCAGGAAGGGTATAGCTAAAAATCTCTTCTTGCCTTTTGTGAATCAGCACTTATCAGGATAAACTGTTATTAAATAAATAAACAATTCTGGGCATTTTTCGCACTTCTGCAGTGCATCCACTATGTTTGCAGAGGCACAATGGTTAGTGGTTTCCACGCATCATCCGTAAGAAAACTGCCTCATTGCTCAGCAGAGTGCGGGGTAGTTCCAACAGAATCCTGCAGGTCATTCCAGATCGCTATGAATTGCCAGTAATGAAGGCCTTTATTTGGGTCCTGATCAAGTAGAAAGTCTTGCCTGAGACAGCTTGATCAGGACATGAGTAAAGGTCCTTAAACCTTATTTTTTCATTTGTTATCCTTTTATATTAACATAGATAACAAAACTACACTAACAAAAAATGGACCGAAAAATCTGAATTAATAAATTAATTTAATTTAATTTTTTACACAGCAATATCTAGCCCCAAACTAAGCAGAGCTTGTATTATGGGAACTACCTGACTGATCTACTACTTATATGCTTTTTTTTTGTAAATGTAGGTATTTACTTATTTTATTATGCATAGAAAACACCCAGACCATTTAATAAGACAAATATTTGCAGAACATTTATTTGTAAGTACCTAATTCCAGAATTTTGTTTTAGGTTGTCGGCATGGTGACTCGCAAAGATATTGCGCGATACCGCATATGGAGGCATCTTGGTCACATGGGCATGGAAGAGCTAATCCTTTCTAGTGAAATTTAAATGTAGTCTTTTGTCAAATACGTGATCCAGATAAATAAATGTTACTTACCCTTAGCATAGTCCCTGTCACGCTAAAGGGTCTCTGACTTAAGGTGTTATTTATTAAAATAAAAACTACATTATAGAGATCATTTTAAAATACTTTTGATGCCGATTCTAGATTCCTACTTAATCCGAATTTTTAGGACACATTTAATTGGAATGCTTGCCATCATGTTCATATTTTGACATTGTATGGCCGGGTTGTTCTTATCTTTTAATTATGAGTTTGAGTAACATCTATTATATTCAGTCAGAGCATGCAAGTCCCAGAAATAAGACATATCCATGAGATATTTATCACAACGTAATAAAACTTATGTGTATATATAAATGTATTGGTTAAACTAATCTGCACTGTTGTGAATAGATCAATTATTGTGAGGCCATTGAGGTGTTATGTAATGTAGCAAACATTGAGTATACAGACAAGTTATATTGAAAGTTAAGCCAAAAATGTATATGGTATGAATGTTTGTTAGTGCTTTGTTATGTTGCTTGTTTGATGAAATCATGTTATTTTAGTACTAAGTGCCTGCACCCACTTGACCCTTGTGACCGCAAACCCCATAATTTACAGTTAGTTCATAGTATATTTAATTTAGTGTAAAATGCAGGTTGCAGTGGTCATTTGGACGCCTTGGATGTACACTTTTCCTAGATAGCCTATCTATAAGTATCTACTAGTTTGTAAATAGGATTTATTCAAAAAAAATAGAAACAAAATTATTTACATTTTTACTTTATTTATATTTTTTTTATGACATTAATGTGATATTATGTATAATAATAAGTTTAATTATTATTAAAGTTGAATTAAAATATTTATTGGTTTTTCACTTTCATAAAAATTATAGGTAAAGATATTCTAGATAACGTAATAATTAATTGGTAATTCTACACACAAACACACAGGAGTGTCCTGTGTCCAGAACAGTTTGTCCTTGTTCTGTACACTTGGCTCAGAACACCTAGAACTAGCACAAATATCATAATATATCTAAGTTACTTATGAAGAATTCCTTTTCATAGCCTAGTTTTATAATACAACCATATTCTAGGCACTGATTTAAGTCAATGTTATCAGAATGACTGACGGGGAGATCAAGTTTCGCTTCTAGTAGTAGTTTTTGTTGTAGTCTTTGTTGGGTAAATTCTTCTCTTTCTTGGCTTCATGTAGGCTCTAGTTATTTACAAACAATTCCCATCCAATGCCAGCCCAAAGGTTAATGAATAACACCACAGGAAGTATTATCAAAATCAGCAAGACATAGTTCACAAACTCATCCATGATTCTTAGTCAGACAAAGCACAATTCATTGATGAAATCAATTTGTACTATTACGTTAGTAACAAACAGATACAAACGTAAACAAACAATCGCTAATTTATAACCTCAATCGATATTGATTTTAAATTTTTGTGTATTTCTTTGTCAGATAACAGAGCAAAAAAATTTAATCTGTGTTCTGTGCATCTATCATCGTGAACTGTCAAATTATGTCAACCGTAAAGGAACTATGTCTTCAGTTTACAAAATACAGTTTTACCCTAGTATCTTACTTTATACCTATCGTTTGTCCTGACTGACTGACTTAACTATCAACGCACAGCCAAAACTCCTAAGTCTAGAAAGCTAAATTAGGAAAATAGGTTTATTTTATAACGTAAGAATGTGCTAAGAAAGGATGGGAAATGGGGGGAGGTACTTTGTATGAATGAAAAACTTTGTTAACTGAAATTAGAAACATGAAAATTTGAATGACAGCTACTGAGCATAAATAAATAATGATGTTTCAGGGTTCTTGAATTTTCACATTAAAAGAGGAGAAAATGGGCGCAGGCAATGCGACGCGGTGGCTAATATTATTAAACTTCGGTTAACCCTGCACACCAACAATGTTGCCAACTTGGAATTCAAAAAACTGCTATAGATTTCGATTACAAATCTACCGAGTGATGAAGTCTCCTCAGGTTTCTCTTTAGCTTAGTACCCCTTATGCGGTGTCACAAGATTTAAAAATATGTCAAACATCTCGATTTCATTCGTAGATAAATTCCACTAGTTCTAAAACACTCATAATGTTCATATTTGCTAACTTTTCGAGCAGAGATAAGTCACCCATTTTACTTTTGTAATTGAGTCAACCAACGGCCAGGGCAAAGGACAATTTTTGATTGTTTGGACAGTATTGGAGCCAGCTTCGTAGCTACATACCCGACACGTCCGACTTTGTCGCGCTTCAACTGATTCAGTTCAAGCGCGTTTTAGCTGACTGACAAGTTATCTCTAAGTGTGTGACACTGACAAAGTGGTTATTTTCTTTACGAACACTGACTTGATTCAAACCTTTTAACTCGCCATGTTTCCTCCCCTCCTAACTATGACATTCCAAAAGTCAAATCCGGTACAGAAAATATTTCGATCCAAAATACAAATGAGGTTTGAAATGTGTTTTTTTTTTATGTTGATATTAAATTCAAATGTACATCAATCACGCCCGATGCTCATAAAGTACCTACTAGAAAAACATTATTTAAACTTAACAAATTAAACCAAATACTTAATTGTCAAAAACTTTATTTAAGCATAACTGTTAGGCAAGGCACACCAGTCAACACATTATTATTAAAAATAAAGAATAATAATTAAATAAAATTCACGTTCTTTTGAAATCATTATTAGAACAAATAATAAAACTAGCTATCTTAAAACATCAATGACCATTCATTAATAATCAATGAGCATAATTTACTAACGTATTGCCGTGTTGCAATTTACATAACATAATTATTTTTATAAATAACACAAACAAAATCATAGTTTCACACACTTTAACAAAACCAGTCACAAAAAATAACTTAGCTACAATATAAACGTATTGAAGAGACAATTTATTGCTTGTTGGGCATCTTCGAAATATCTCGGCTTATCCTCTCTTACAATTCCATAATCAGGCTCCACAGAAGGAAGCAGATAACAATTACTACCATTGCTGCCTATACTACAGATGCTTACATTTCTAGAATGGTTTGTGTGTGAAACAAACTTGGTCAGTTGTGGAGTGGAGAACTTATTCTTTGCTGTGTTTCCCGCCATTCGCTTTACTCTTTCTACATTGCCTTTGATAGTAACAAGCATTTTGTGATTTTCCGGAATGTGCAAGAAGTTTGTCAAATCCTGAAACAATTACTTACTTAAATGAGATTTACTTGTCATGTTTTTAGGACCAGGAGGTCTACAAATACCTCACGCTTAGTTTTCCTTTCACGCTAACCCAAATTTGTCAAGGTAAAACTTGGCAGCAGTCACGTGACATTTCCTGTCTAGAAACCCCCCTGGGGGTCCAGATATACCACTTTCTGTAGGTGTTAACGACTGCGGAAAGATTGTATTGTATGGGCAATGTCATTAGATGTGGAAGGAAAAGTAAGCGTGAGGTGCTGGTTAGATTCCACTACGGGAGAAATGTATCATGATAATTCTGCATATATAATAAAATGCGAAAGTATGGATGTTTGAAGATGATTGGCAATCATCTTCAGATATAGTTCGATATAGTTCGTATATATTGTTCGTTAGTTCATCAGATATAGTTCGAGACCTAGAATATCACATTTAGAGGCCGAACACCACCAGTCTGCAGATATTGCCGACGGCATTTTTAAGGTAACTGTGTCGTCATAATTTTGGGTTATTCCACAAATCCCCCTGAAAATCTTCTTTAGGGGGGGAAACTGGTATCTAAAAAAAGTATAGAATTCCTCCTTGAATAAAAAAAAATATTCCACCTTGAAAATGCCCAAAAGAGGAGCAAAGTGGAAAAAGTCAAGAATTACCCCTAAGGGGGAAAACAGGAATTGAAAAAGTAATATCTAGAAATCTCCCACGTTTATTTATTTGGCACTACAGACTCAGTACAGACTCCTTAGAAGGAATTTGAAAGACCATTTCAAAGTATCATATGCCTGTAATATTACTGCTTGGCGGCAGAAATAGATGATGGTTTTCACAGTGAGCTCTAATACTACTTAAGTTAACAGTACTTACGTATCGAACATCGTCGTATTTCGAGAAGAGCCAGAGGTAGGTAGAAAGTATGCAGAACAGATGGGTCTCGCTATTGCTGAATCGCCACATGAATTTCAAAGTCGTCGAGATTCGATCTCTCTGCGAAAAATTACAAAAAAACTATAGATTCGTAACCAGAACTTTATCATCAACACCCGTTATTTATAACAACGAGTTCCCTTTTAAAAATGTCATCGCTCCACTACGTCGCGTCTCGTCTTTGTCCGGTTCGTGGTCACCATTCGAGAACCTTCCTCAGTGGACTCTGTTATGCGAGCTATATAGTATTCCTATCAACACTTTACATGTAAAAAAACAAACAAAACACGCTCACGACTGTATTCCCCATGATGGACATCCTCAGATACATACTCAGTGAGTAGATCTTTGAGTGTACCAAGCAAGTCATAACGCGGACAAATGTAATGAATCCAAACATTCGCCGCTTATTGAAACACCAAACCAAAGGCTCATGCCTTCGAAGTTTCAGGGCATGGCAAACGCTGATGGAAAATCATGAGGAAACCCTGGCGATGTTTTATTTCACCGTTTTGAGCACGTGTATGCTTATGAAAATGATAAAACCTATTTAAGCTATGGTTGAATTATCTTACATCGTAAATCTTCGGCCCCGTGATCCTGTACCGGGCGAGGTTGACAAGAATAGCCGCGGCAGACTTGAGGACCTCGATGCTGGATATGGAGCGGTTCGTCACAGACATGTAGACGTACACGCGACGGACTATCGGCGCCGCGTTGTCATTGTACATCATCGGAAATACTTCGGTCAGGAGCTCTGCAACAATTCAACAATTTATAATGATTGGATGTTATCAGACTACCCTCTACTCGACATCCTCAAATCTATCTATAGATATCTACGCACTGAGTATGTATCTGTCAATCATGGGGTATACAGTCGTGAACGTCTTTTTTTTTTCTTAGGTATGTTCTGTTCATTAAACCACTTTATATCATACTAGCCGCTGCCCACGGCTTAAAAACTAGCTCTTACCGTCAAGACAGTTTTCGTAACTAACGCATTACCTTTTATGTTAACGGGATATTATACATACAGCCCTCGATCACACTGAATGTCCATTCTAAATATTGGTGATATAAATTTTGGAATAGGGTGAGATTAGGACCCTCCTAATCCATAGTTACAAACTCTACTTCTTTATAATATTAGTGTAGAAACACCCCTTCCTTATGAAATGTGTTGATAGAAACTATTTTTTTTTAATTACACATGACTTACCAAGAGATCTAAACGCATTGATGACCATCTCAATCCCGGACATATTCCTGAGCACCTCCATTGCTTCTTCGTTGCGTTCTTTCAGGGACTCTTGTGTAGATTCCAAGGCACCTTCTCGCCATCTCTGGCGGAGGTCCGCCACGCGTCTATCATGAGCGACCAGCATCCGCGCTTTGTGGCCACGGAATAACGCCTGAATCGAGAAACAAAGCATGAAAACACGCCAGGTTTATTATGGACTATCGTGACGACTTTTTATCCCGCCCTCTCTTCTATATCTAGACAAACGTAAGAGAAGGTGATACAAAATGGCGTCTTGCCAATTCCATTTTCCAAAAACGTATGTGAATATCGGTACATACCTGAATTTTCGAAGCTGCCCAATACTGTCTCTTCTCTTTCTGTAACTTCAAAATATGCTCCCTCTTAAACTGGACCAGCTTTCTGATCAGGTATCCACGCGCTATGCTCTGGATTTTTATGATAAACTTTCTTTTCTGCAAGTATTCGTGACGTATCAGTCTTGTGTGAAGCTTTCCTCTCCAAATCTTTTGTATGACGACTATCTTCTCAACGTATCTTCTGTACCACGATTGGATCAGGTACCGACGAATGTTTTTCTGTAAACATACCGCAGCGGATTCCCTTTGCTTGTGTAAAAGGGCTCTCTGACGTTTCAGTCTGTACATAGCTTGTACCGTCAACGCGGCAGCGCGTACTCTCAAATATCGCTTTCTATGAATGAAACTTCTCACCAAACTTTGCAACTTTATGATAGACATTCTGACTTGTAGATACCTCTGCCTTTCGCATTCACCCTGTTTATAAGAACGGTAGTACCTCTGCACAGTCAAAGTAGCACTCTTTAATTCGAGGAATCTGTTGCTGTGGATGAACATTCGAATCACCGATTGTATCATTATAATCGATTTTCTTGTATTCAAGTATTCGCGTCTACATGCGTTGCGTTTCTGTACCGATTTGTACCAAGTTTGTATTTTTGTTGCTGCTTTATTCTGTCTGATAGAGCGCGCTAGATTATTAGCTCTGAATCTGCGTTGGATCATAATAGCAATAGTCCTTATGACGAGATATTGGCATCTAACTCTTCTCGTGTCCATCAACATACGGTAGCGGGTTTGAATAAGAATTGTTGATGATTTCAATCTCTTATATTCCTCTCGTGTTTTTTTCCCTACTAAATGTGCTCTGTATCTACGCTGAAGAGCTGTACAAGCGGATAAAATTTTCATGTATCCCTGTCTGGTTTTCAACATATGTTTTTGTGCTCTAAACCGTCTTTGAATACAAACGGTAGCTTTCTTTTTGAGAACATACAAGTTTCTTTCCTTCCGCATAGCAAGTAATGCCCTGAAACGCCTTTGTAAGTTTACTGTTGCTTGTTTTAGTTTTAAATACTCCTGCCGTTGCTTCGATCCCGTAATGTAAGCTCTATAAAACCTTTGTATGTAAACACAAGAGTTAACGGTCATTTTGTAAATTACTCTCGTTTCTTTCATGAGACGTTGCGCTCTGTAACGAGTTTGAAGGGTTACAGTAGCCGCGCATAGGGTTAGGTACCATTTTCTTTGCGTTCTCATAGCTAACAATGCTCTATATCTCTGCTGCACTGTCACTATTGACTGTTTTAATTTCAAATATTCACCTCTTTGCAACCTCATAGCAGTTATACTTCTGTATCTCCTCTGAATATACAGAGTCGTTTTGCGCAGTTCTAAGTAATGTTTCCTGATAATTTGATACTCTCTGTACCTTCGGTAGCAAGTTTCTATGCATGAGACAGCTTTTTTCATCTGCAAATAAGCTTTTCGCTGCCTTTTCATTTCCAAATGAGATTTGTAGAACCGTTGGATCTTTACTGTTGAATATTTAATCTGTATAAACTGTTGTCTGATAGTCCTAGTTTCGATGTAAGTTCTGTAGAATTTCTGAATGCAAATAGTGGCGGTTCTTAGTTTTATGTACTCTTGTCTCTGTTTTCTCCCAATAATGTAGGCTTTGTAGTAAGTTTGAATGGTCACACAAGCCAGCTTTGTCTGCTGAAATTGTTCTTTCATCTCTTTTCCTTTCTTGCAATTTCTGAACCAATTTTGTACTTTAACCGCGGCTTGTTTTTGTTTCAGGTAACAAGTCCTTTCTTGTTTTCCAAGCGCATACGCCCTGTAGGTCCTTTGAACTACCAAACAAGATCGTTTGAGTTGCAGATATTTTATTCTTTGTTCGCGCATTTTCATTATGGCCCGATATCTATGCTGTACTGCTAGAGCTGCATTTCGAAGTTTATTGTAATCTTCTTTACATTTTCTCATTTCAAGTTGCGCTCTGTATTGCCTTTGGAAACAGGTAGCAGCCATTTTCAATTTCAGATAGGTTGTCCTTTCCTTTCTCATTATCAACAAGCTCCTGTACTGTGTTTGTAAAGTTATCGATGCTTTTTGTAGTTCTAGATAGTTCTTTCTTTGAGATTTTGCTATCAAGTAACATCGGAAGTAACGCTGAATCGAGACTGTTGATTTTCGCTGCAGTATGTAAGTTTGTCTTATCTGTTTCATTATCAAATACGATTTCGCAAACTTTTGCAAAACGATGGCAGCATTCCGGGTTTGTAAATATTTTGCTCTCTCTGTTTTCATCAGTCGATTAGCTCTGAATTTACGCTGCAAACGTATTATTGCATTTCTCTGCCTTTTGTACTCCAATTGGCATTTCATGCTTCGGAATAATGTTTGCATTATTATGACCACTTTTCTCAGTTTCAAATATTTTTTACGTTCTTCGCGCATTTTTAGTAAAGCTTTGTAGCGAACTTCTAAAACTTGGACTGACTTTTTGATGTTCAAGAAACTCTTGCGTTGTTTGATCATTCGGTAGTAGCTTTGGACTAAAATCACACTGCGTCTCATATCAGCCAGTTTTTGCATTTCAAGTCTCATTCGGAGCTTGCCTCTGTACATTTTCTGGATAAACGTAACCGTTTTTTTCAATTGCAAAAATTGTGTCCTTACTATAAACCTTCTGATTGAAGTTTGAAGGTGTACAATTTTCTGTACCGTGCTGTTGTAGCGTTTCACGCACAGCCAACGCCTAACATAGCTCTGAATGACTACAGCAGATTTTCTCATAATTTCTTGTCGCTCCAACCATAGTTTCTCGAGAGTCATTCTTGCTTCCCTCATCAGTTTTATTGATCTATACCATGTTTCAATCTTTAGTACACTGGTTTTGACTTTACGTAAGCGAGTGCGGCACAGCCACATGCGACAATATTTTTGGACAACGATTGTAGCAGAGGTCACGCGTCGCATTTGCCATTCAACCTGCCGGTTGTATTGAACTTTGCGCCACCAATATTGAATGATACTGGCAGCTCTGGTCAGTCTCATGCGAGCTTTTTCTTCTATCCTTCGTTTCTCAACGATAACTTCGTACTTCTTTCTCCACCAAGTTTGTATAACGTTGGCTGCTTTCACGAAAAGCGGGGCGCGGAAAACATGGATCAATTGCCATAGTAAAGACAGTGTTTTCTCCCTGTGACCATCCGCAATATCAGCAGCTGTGATTTCGCCCACAATCGTGAAGTTTGCTTCTTTCAGTGCATTCATAGCGACTTGGACGTTATGTATCTTCTGCAGACGTGATATCGCCGGCGTCCGGAGTTGATTTAATAAGCCGTTCTTCATCATAATGATTTCCATTACTTTCGTCAGTCTTACACCATCTTTGATGTCCAGCGCCAAGTTGTGCACTGCGTATTTGTACTCGTCTAAATATGACTGTTTGTGGCAGACAACGTATCCGAGCGGTCGAAGATGTTTAGTTATATCACCGATGCCCGCGATCACCTCTCGCGTAAAGCGAATGACGATTTCTCGGCTTTCTTTGCAGATCGCATTGCGACAGAACAGACAAGGATCATGCTGTATAAGCTTCCTTTGCTTAGCTTGATCCAAGAAGAATACTAGCATAAAAAACTTCTTCAGCGTAAACTTCTTGATCGCTTCCATGTACGCAGGGAGTAATATATTAGGCGCGTTCGATTTGGAGTGTTTGTTTTTGAGATGGGGATTTTTGAACATTCGCTGTATAACGAATGATGTTAATCCATCGATATCGTTGTTAGATTTTAGAGGGAGAACAATGCCATAGATCGCTTCCAGTCCGATGCGAAGCCATAAAGGATTGTAAGACAATATCAATTCCATAATCATCTTCTGCAAACCTACATCCAAGTGAAGATTCCTATCAGTTCTAATTGCTATTAATTTCTTTTCTATCTGTGCATTCAATTTCTGGAAGACTTGGGAAATTTCGGGGCTCATGAGTAATGCCCTGGCAGACTTTCGGAGACTCTCCAATCTATGGCTGTTGTGATAGACATTAGAAACGTGTTCTTTTGTTGGAGCGAGTGGAACATCTTTGTTTCTGTTTTCGAGCCAGGTTTTACCAACATCGATTTTCTGTTCAACGTTACTGTCGAGATCGGCGGGCGGAGTCAAAATGCAGTTGAGCCACCTTCTGAATTCGTTTTCAAACTTGTCAACTGCTTCTTCGTCGTAAAAGTAAGTGGAAGAAAGGAAGGGGTCGACGGTGAATGATTGCGAATAAACGTTACCAATTTGATTTATTGTTATATTCTGGCTAATTGTCCTATTTGTTTCAAAAGTGGTGTTTATTTTACAGCCAATAGAATCTTTAGGTTTGACGAAACTCTTTGATTTCATTGTTTTTTTAAGAGAAACTGGCATCTTCCAAAGCTCTGGCTCGCATCTAACTGCCTTCTTTGCCCATGTCTGACGACAGGTAGTGCTCATCGTAGATCTATCGTGCTTATCAAAAGTACGGTTTATTGTGAATGTGCTCATTTGCTGGTCGGTTTTGTCGAGTACTTGTGTCACACTGGAACACTGGACGCTTTCCTCAGGGATTGACTGGAGGGGCGGCGTTATTGATCGTGGGGGAGATGTCACTTCTCTTATATCGCCGCGATTTTCGGCCTGCCAAACATTGTGATCATATGGATTCAAGTAATGTTTCCCACTGGCTGTCTGCAGTTGCATTTGCTGCTGGTACTCTCTGAACAGAGATTGGCGACACATTTTAGGCTGTTCTCTCGTAAAGAAATGAGGTGGTCTTTCAAACATCTGATAGACATTTTGTTCCATTGGCGTGTTCGGAGATTCTTTAGTGTAAGTGTCGGAACTCAATCTCTCATCAATAATTTCTTGAGTTTCATTGATTTTCGGGAAGCATTTGCGCTCGGTTGAAAATCTTTGTGGAAAGAATGATAGATCGCTGATGCGGGAGAAGTCTGTATTGATTGAAAAGTTTGGACTGTTGAACTCTTTAGGGGAGGAAGTGTTTGGTTGCTTCTTGTTTGGTACAGTTGGAGTCTCGGCGAATTGATTGGACATATTTGATTGATGGTTCACGGTTAACCACTTGTTGGCAGGCTGTGATGTAGTTATGCTTATGATGGAGTGAGTCTGGTTTTCTTTGTTGGCATTGTCCAAACTGTCATCAAAGTCGCTGTCTGAGTTAACACTCATAATTATTTTCGGGCCTTTATCTAATTTTTCTGATTTGGTAGGCAAGCTTTTAAGAGGTGTGAATGTTAGATTGTCAAATATGTCTGTAGCTGATGCATTTAGTTTGTTAGATGGCTTCAAAACATTTTGCGGTATGTCTGTCATGTTAGTTACATCGCAAGATTTGTCATAAGTTTCTTGTAGGATTCTCATATTTGAAAATACTTCAGAGGTATCAAAGTTCACATCATTGCTATTTGGTGAAGCAAATGGGCATTTTCCACTGTAAGTATCAGTGGAGTAATCATTGAAGTTAGAAATGTTTTCTTTGTTAGAGGTTTGGTATATTTTATGTTGGGTTGACTGGATTACATTGACTGTCTTTTGAATTCTAGTTGTGGTGTGGTAGATGTTTTCTGCTTTCTTTTTGTAGATAGATACAGGTGACTTTTTTGTCACAGTCTTTTTCTTCATTTTTCCTGGTGATGTCTTAAAACCTTTAGGCTGGTTCTTTCCTTTTATATTCTGAAAATAAAAGAAAATTCCAACAGTTTTAGCTAGAAAATTGATTTCCGACATAACTTGCCACGCCATTCAGCCACATTTGGATATGGCCACATATCCTAGTGGCATTTATAAAACGCGCTTACATAATTCACAGAGACTGCTAAGGTGTCTACACTAGTCGTTGGAAAATTCTCTGAGACTATTATCAGACTATTACAGACAAGAAAATGGTTTGTTGATGAAAGAAAAGACAAAAACTCATTATGAAACATGAGTTTTAGTCTTTTGTCTGAACAAAAGAGAGACAGAAATCATTTTTGTCTTCTTTTATGTCCACAAAACCATTACCTTGGGTGCACATCCGTGGGATCCAGTATGCTGATAGGAAGTAAAATGATTACCATGATAGACTTGAGGACCAGAATGACATCGTATCTACCCCTGCTTTCATTGGTGAAGCGTATGGTTTCCCTCACAGCTGTGGGTTGCATGGGTGTCCACAACAATGTCACACGGTAGCATGTTTCTGGCTCCAACTCCAACCATTGTCCAGGTAACTGTATCTCAAGTCCAGGTGGCAGAGCTTTTCCCAGTGTTATCTGTGAAAATCAGACCTTTCACCAAACTGGTTTTTACCCATTGGGGACTAGGGCAGTTTAGGGCCAACATATAATTTATCCTGTCTCATGCCACCAAATGCATGCTTAAAACGGAGCGATATCGCGTGTGCAAAGGGCTGAAAAGGGCGCGCGGCCGCAGCGCTCTGGCTGTGTTAAAATGTAATTCACTGCTGTATTTTCTATCAAATGATAATGCTTTATTTTTGGAATGGTACTGAATTACCCTAGCTTATTGTAAACTTATTTAAGGATGCGGCGCTTTGCGCTCTCAACTTCAATTCGAGGCTCGTTCAAAAATCGGCCGAATATCGCTATCTCTTTTTGTCTGATGCAAGTGCGCGCGTGACGCGAGACGTGCTGTGCATGTAGGAGTAGGTACCTATAACTACATCTTACCATTCATAACATCACGAAGGCGGTAGGTATTAGAAATGCGTTTTTGTACAAAGCCGGCCTAGATATATCTAAGGAAATTTATGAAATGTATTTAGGTTCTTCATACGTTTACTACCTCTAGAATAGGATACCTACCCATAAATTAGGATGGTACCAAAATATACCAGCATTGTGAAATTATGATATTTCCTAGGTTTGTAAATAAAATACGTTGGTACCTACAAGAATTTCAAAGTTTTTTTTTTTTAATTTATTTATTTTGTTGTTCGTTGATAGGTATTTCTTTCATCTATAAAAATACCTACAAATCAATTCAAGATTTTGGTAAAAGTCTTGTTTGACCATATAGGCTAAACAGTTTCTGAAAAATAATATGATAAGTAATCAAAATACAGTGTGAAAGGTCTTCATCCACACTAAACAAACTACCTAGGGTAGGTTCGCCAGTTCTCGACCAATTAGTGGAGTTGTCAATTTCAGGATGCGAAAAAAAATCTACTAACATTTTAAAACAAAAGTCTGGTTAAAGTTACTTATTTATGGAGGTGTGACGATAGAGTGGTTATACGATGTGGTGGTTATACGATGTAGTGGATATACGATGATGGTGGTACGAATTCCTACTCTCCTGCCTACTACTCATTGACTGTCCCTAACTAATTCCTGACGGGTTGATCTTAGTGGGTTTTAAAATGAAACGAGCGATTACAACTGAACTCCATCTATTCGAAACTTTCCTACCTTTATACAAAATAAAGCCTCTTAAAATAATATTTTGGAAAAGCAAAATATGTCTACTCTAGCCAATCACTAAACACCATTGAACTCTAGTTCCAACGAATCGAAAACCGCGACGAACCTATACGCAAGAGCGGGATGGCGCTAACATAAATATATCACGCGCGCTGCCTAGAGCTCTCAGTTTCGGCGCGGCGGCGGCGCGTGCGCTCGCTGCGTTCGCCGGCCGCTGCGCGCGTAGGTATTCTGTGTATGCTCCCACAGTACCCCCCATCAAGCGAAGCGTACAGTTGGCTTGACGGTGCGTCCGTATCTGGTCACGAACGGCTGCTTCGTCACTGGCGCGGGAGCAATTGACGATTGTGACTCACTTACTGGAGTTGGACTCGTTTCTTCATTACAAATGTATGCCGGTTTGAGTCTGTCCAACGATACAACTGTAACACGCTTCGGTAACTGGATCTTAAAGTACTTTTCGTGCCTCTGTAGTACTGGGAATGGTCCATCATAAGGCGGTGTAAGCGGTGCGCGTACTGTGTCGTTTCTGATGAACACATGCGTGCAGGTAGCCAAATCTTTGTGAACGAACGGTCGAGTAGTCGCTATCGCAGGGCGTTGAACTGGTGCTAATGCCACCATGACATCGGTAAGGCGACGAACAAACTCGGTTTCTTCAATCTTCGAGCTTGAAGGAGCAAAGAAGTCTGAAGGAATGCGTAGAGTTGATCCATATGTTAGCAACGCTGGGCTCAAGTTGGTTTCTTCACGTAGTGCTGTTCGCAGTCCAAGCAAAACAGTAGGTAGCTCATCACTCCATTGCGTAGTTACTCCTCTTGCCATCAACGCTGCCTTTAAGGTGCGGTGGAATCGCTCTATCTGGCCGTTAGATTGCGGATGGAATGCCGTGGTCCTTATTCTGGAAATTCCAAACTTCTTTATAAGCGCGTTGAAAAGCGACGACTCAAACTGTCTCCCTTGATCAGTAGATATACGGAGAGGGCAGCCAAATCTTGCAATCCAGTTCTCGTAGAATGCCTTGGCGACGACCTCTGCTGTTATTTCTCGAACTGGCACGGCTTCAGGCCATTTGGTGAATCGGTCGATCATCGTCACACAGTACCGATATTCCTGCGAAAACCGAAGTGGTCCCACGATATCTATATGAACGTGCTCGAAACGTTGTGATGCCGGGAAACTTCCAAGCGGCGCAATGTTATGCCGATTAATTTTCGCTTTCTGGCAGCCGATACAATTCTTGGTCCACGTGCCCACGTCCTTATTCATCGAAGGCCAGAAGAATTTCGATGTAACTTGCTTTCTCGTAGTACGTATTCCGGGGTGACAGAGCTCGTGTTGCGCTTTGAATGCAGCATAACGATGAGTCACCGGCAGGTATGGCCGTAGAGTAGATGTTGAGTGCTCGCACGTGATTGGCTGGTCGATTCCGGGCTAAGTGACATCGACAAACTTGAGGTTGGGTTGAAGCTTGAGATGTTTCAATTCCTCATCGCTCTTTTGCTCTCTTGATAGAGCTTCGTAATTGATGCTCGAGGGACAATGTATTTCTTCAATACGCGACAGTGCATCAGCGACGGAATTTTTATCTCCTTGCACGTACACAATGCTTGTACAAAATTGGCTGATGAAATGAAGCTGTCTCTCTCGACGCGGTGTGTCACAGCTACTTGGAGGTCGCGTTAGGGCAAAAGAGAGTGGCTTGTGGTCCGTGAAAATGGTGACTTCACATCCCTCGATAAGACGGCGAAAATGTTTAACAGCGGCGTACATTGCTAACAACTCGCGGTCGTACGTGCTGTATCTACGCTGTGTGCTACTCATTGCTTTCGAAAAATAGGCTAAAGGCTTCCAAAAATTTCCAAGTTTTTGCTGAAGAACTGCGCCGATGCTATGATCAGATGCGTCCGACATGATGCTGAGCGGAGCGCTTGTGACTGGATGCGTTAGCGTCGTAGCTTCCACAATGCTTTGGCGGCATTTTTGATATGCTAGTTCAGCCTCAGGCGTCCATACAATAGGTGTCTTGTCATTCTTCTTCCGGTCGTGCAAGTACTTATTAAGCTCGCGCTGTAAGTCAGCTTGCCGTGGTAGACAGTCTCGATAAAAATTGAGCATCCCCAAGAAACGACGTAACTCGACTACGGTCTTCGGTTGAGGATAGCTTGAGATGATTTGGGTTCGCTCTCCAGTGGGTTTTATGCCTTCTGACGTTACTTCATAGCCCAAAAAATTAATTTTGGTCTTGGCAAATTCACATTTTTCTACGTTGAGCGTTACTCCGTAGTTATTTAACCGACTCAGTACTTCATGCAGTAGAGCCTTGTGACTTTCTTCATCTTCGCTGCAGAGTAATACGTCATCCACAAATGCAAAACAGTCCTTAATACCACGGAGCACTTCATGCATAAATCGCTGAAACGTTTGGCTTGCATTGCGTAAACCAAACGTCATACACCTGAACTGGAACAGGCCGAAAGGCGTAATTATTGCGCTCTTTTGCGCGTCTTTTTCCGAAATAGGTATCCAGTAGTAAGCCATTTTCAAATCAAGTTTGGAGAAAATCTTCTTGCCGTGAAGTTGGTAGGTAAAATCTTGGATTCTGGGTATCGGGTATCTATCTGGTAGGGTAACAGCATTCAGCCTTCTATAGTCTCCACAGCAACGTAGACTACCATCTTTTTTCATGACCACATGAAGTGGACTTGCCCATGGACTCTTAGATGGTTGACAAATGCCCATTTCCATCAGGCGCTCAAACTCTTGTTTTGCGGCTTTATATTTAACAGGAGGCAATGGACGCGCTCTTGCATAAAGCGGTGCACCTGTTGTCTCGATGTGGTGCACTACGTCGTGTTTTGACGGAGTCTTCAATGACATTGGGCGTAGCACATCAGGGTATTGTTTCAAAATCTCATGGTAGTAATGACTCTCGTTGATTACGTGCACAGTTTCCTGATCCGTAGTAATCTCCACAGCATCAATAGAGAGTTTGGTGACTTTGTCAATAAGCTTCTTACGGTGTAGATCCACCAACAGCTTGTAATGACGCAAGAAATCCGCTCCTAGGATTGACGTCTTCACATCAGCTACTACGAAAGTCCACCGGAAATTCCGTCTGAGTCCAAAATCTAGCTGCATATCTTTTTCGCCATAGGTACTGATAGGTGTGCTGTTTGCCGCATATAATTTGTAGGCGCTTGCAGTCGGTTTCTTTCTGAGCGTGGTTGTGGGGGCTAGAACTGATATATCGGCGCCTGTGTCCACGAGGAAACGATGACAAGTGTTGCGATCGAAAACACATAGGCGGTTGCTAGCGGGAACAACACCGACCTCCGCCACGGTCGGTGTGTATTCTAGTTTTCCGACCTCGAATTCCTTTTAGCGCACGGTGAGTCACAGCGTCTTGCTTTATCACCGAATCGGAAGTGATATCTACACAACCATGTTCCCTCCTTTATTTTATTTGCCGTACTTTTACTCCGGGAACGTGAACGAGAGTGGTAAGGACGACGATAGTGCGATCTGCCTCGGCTATGTAATTCCGCCACTTCTAACGTGAGCTTCTCAAGTTGCTTAGACAAAACGTCGAGTTGGGTAACTACTACTTGCTGGCTTTGACTGGCACTAGTACTCGGTTCTGCTCTGGAAACTGCTGCAACCGTACTGCTGGACTCGGAATACTCTAGCATCTTGTCAGCCATGGCAGCGAGCATGTCTAGGGAAGAGTCTGTATTGACCGACAGAACGACTCTGACTTGCTGTGGCAACTGGTTCATCCATTCAATTTTTATGCCGTCCTCTGTGATCATGGTTCCTCCGAGCTCACGCATACGTCTCAGTAATTGCGTTGGTTTCTGATCACCCAATTCTAAACCGCTTATTAGGTGTTTAAAATTCTTGATTTCCGATTGCTCATACACCGAGAGTAAGCGTTTCTTTATCGCATCGAACTTTCCTGTAGCTGGCGGCTTAAGCAGTATGTCCGTAAGGTGTTGTAGGTCCGCAGATTGCAATTGGCCGAGTACGTAGCGGTACTTATTTTCATCGCTGGTCTTGAGCGGGTCAACAAGTGCCTCAAACTGCACGAACCACAGACGCGGGTACTCGCGCCAAAATGGTAGTAGCCTCGACTGAATGGATACAGCCGCAAGGTTAATAGGTGCGTCCCCATCCATTCCGGTTGATCCAGATGTCTTCTCGCCCTCCATTGAATAAGTTCCTGGTTTCCTTTTGAACGTCGGTGGTCACCAAAATATGGAGGTGAGACGATAGAGTGGTTATACGATGTGGTGGTTATACGATGTAGTGGATATACGATGATGGTGGTACGAATTCCTACTCTCCTGCCTACTACTCATTGACTGTCCCTAACTAATTCCTGACGGGTTGATCTTAGTGGGTTTTAAAATGAAACGAGCGATTACAACTGAACTCCATCTATTCGAAACTTTCCTACCTTTATACAAAATAAAGCCTCTTAAAATAATATTTTGGAAAAGCAAAATATGTCTACTCTAGCCAATCACTAAACACCATTGAACTCTAGTTCCAACGAATCGAAAACCGCGACGAACCTATACGCAAGAGCGGGATGGCGCTAACATAAATATATCACGCGCGCTGCCTAGAGCTCTCAGTTTCGGCGCGGCGGCGGCGCGTGCGCTCGCTGCGTTCGCCGGCCGCTGCGCGCGTAGGTATTCTGTGTATGCTCCCACATATTATATGCTCAATTTTATTTATAAGTAAAGATTTTAGTTTTTGAGCCTTCTGTATTTTTTTTGTATTGATATGAAAAATACCGGTTTTAAATTTCGTTTCCCTTTTCAATTTTAAATTTTAGGGATTTAAAGTAGGGGTTAGTCAGAGGCGCGTCCAAACATTATATTTGGTACATGCCTGCGTTTTGCGAGTAGTTAGCATTCTATATTTCAAGCCTATCGCACCGCACTAACTAGTAACATATAATTATCTGTACTCGAAACATTTAATGTGCGCATCAACACGCACTCAAAACAATGAAGGAAAACATCATTACTAGGTATGCCACATAAACTTTTAGAGCGGAAATATCCATTGGTGCACGACTGGGTTCGTGCCCATGTTCTCCGGATCGAAATTCGGAGTACCGCCCACTACATTTATTTAGTCTTATGCATTCTGTATTAGTTTTAAGTTATAAAGTTTTACAGGGGCATCTATTTTATTATACTAAGTATATCACTTAGGTGGCAAATAACTCCTTTTTTTTAAGAACCCCATACTGGTGCCAGTACTTGGGAAAACATGTCATAACCTGGGTATATTTGTGGAAGTTCTTCTAACTAAAGCGTGCGACTTTGCTCTAGAGTGTTAATGTAGCGACATCGCTCGCCACATGATTGAGCTACGTTTCTATACACGAAGAGCTACCATAATCAATATACAGATGGCACAAGCGAAGATTTCACGCCACTTGACAATATAATACCTCCGACATACAAATGGCAGTCCTAGGACCCCGAGCAAGTAGATCAGATGGATCAGCTTGATGGAAGATCTTCCCCTTTGTAAATGGAGGACACACTACCAACCGTGTTCTCCATATTCATATAGACCATATTATTATAATGTTAGGGGTTTCCTATAGTTAAGATCAATTCCCAGCCGATAGAGAGCGATGCGACACTGTGACAAAAGGTGGGCATATAAAAAAAAAAAACAGAAAAAAAAACAGAAAAAAAGAACAGAGCGAAATTTCAATAAAAAGGTTTTTTTACTTAAAAAGGAGATTTCATCATTGTTAAAATTAAGTAACTTTTGGACACTCAATAAAACCATTTTTATTACAAGTACAAGGCAACTCAACCGATAAAACACGGGTCTTCAAAGCGCAAAAAAGATGCATTCGAACAATGTTTGGTGAATACATGTTTTCAGAATTCAACATTCTAACTTTTCTTTCTTTGCATATCTACGAAGTTGCAGTATTTGTCAAGAGTAACGAGAACTTATTCTTAATATAAAAAATGCTATTATTTAGTTGGTCATTCAATAGATGTATGTGATATGTAACCCAAGTATCGCAATAAATAAATTGAAATTGAAGTCCAGTACAAGTGGTAGAGCACGAAGTCTGTCAAGGGCTTAATCCTACTCGTGACCATGGGATTGTCAAAAATGCTTATTGCACGTCTTTAGACCGAGTCAAAATTCCTAAGCTGGCATCCAGGTGCTCTTTCTCACATGCGATACTTTATTTGGGGCTGGGCTTGCGTAGTCCTGGCCAAGAAGTAGTCCTTTGTTAAATCTAGACTCATAGCCTATTTCTTACTATGATTCTCTATGGAATTACTTACTGACATTAATTCAGTCTTTTCTAACTTTCTTTAACGTTTACTTGCTATTTTAAAAATGGCGTTGGGACTAAAATGGCCGAATTATAATAAATAATCATAATCTCTTTTAGACTACTATTTGACACTACAACTTCAAACTTACAAGTTTTGATGTGCGTTCATAATTATATGTTACAAGTAAAATATTTGCAGATAAACCGACAAAAAAAAAAGATAATGAAATATGTTCAGATTGGAATTAGTGTGATGAATTATATTCACATTAACAATAATATTTATTTACAATGTTCGCTTTCTTTAGCCTACAAATAAGGCCGAGAACCAGTGTGTTCTCAACGGCTAAGTAGTAGAGTTCGCGACCACGAGGGATTTTGGGCACTTGTATTTTTTTATGCAATGACTTTTACAGACGAAATCTAGCCATAAGAATGCTTAATAGAGCCATAAGATTCAAAGCAATAAATCTTTTTTGTACAAGACACAACCGAATTGGTGATTAAATATGCTAACTTCCGGACCACCCGGTCGAAAACTGGGTTTTCTATGATTTCATAGTTCTCGTCCATTTCATTTTACCGGTTTATTGGTGAAAATCAAATTAAAAAACAGATGAACCATGTTTTACAGATAAGTAAGGAATAGAAAGAAAAAGCAACTCTAAAAATTTTTATAAACATAGAATTTAAAGTTTTCTTGCACGATTTAGCGATACAAAAATTTTTGGCAAAATTTTTTAAGGCTATTTTTTTTTGGCATTCTAGATTAATTGAGTGAGAATTGGTGCGTGTGTTAAATCAAGTAATTCAAGTAACCACTAAAACACACTTTACTAAAATATGAGTAACAATTATTATATATATTTTAACATAATTAAATACATTTATTCATACAACTATGTACAAGTAGGTATATACAAAAAATACAGATGAAACAGCTAGCTATCTAAATACCGTTGCAAACGATCTATAGATAGCTCAACTGATCCAGATCACTACCAGGCGGAAGCGTTCCCAAAATACTGGCCGCATTGCCACGCTGAATGGCAATGCTAATGCGTTGACCCAGATAAGAACCAGCTCTCTTGTCACGCGTCGCTTCGACCAGTCGCCCTGAAAGAATTTTGAAAACGCGATGGGCCCCGGTTCCCCACGGACCCAGAGTCTCGTCGTCGGAGTCAGAGTTATATTTTTTACTTTTATCTAGCAAAGATGCGATAAAATGTCGAGAAAAGAATTTGGTCGGTGAACCGGCGTACATACCCTACCTATTCTTTGCGTTTTTTATATGCTGTCCCTGATAGGTAGGTATTTCTTGGCAAAAGGTCTTTTAATTTAGGAAGACATTTTAAAATAAAATTCTTCCAATTTTGAGACGACCGAATTCAAGAATAACATACAATTTAGCAAACTTGTCGAACGCTGATAATAAAATAGTAAATATCAGCCTACCCGACACCGAATAATGAACAAGCGCTCGCGCCGCGTGGTTTAAATACATATTACGCTAGTGTGAGTGCCTGTCCGAGCGATCACACAACCGAAGTGTCCCGTCCCGCGACCCCGCACCGTTCCGTGCAAGCGTGATAGCAATATTAGCCGTTTGGAATTTGTCATAAATTTGGTGGTGTTCCGTAATACCAAAAATTATGACTGAAAACTTGTTGTATTTTTCACATCGTGTTGTTATTCTGTAACTAGACAATATAATCTATGTACCTAATATAACGATACGTAAGACATTGTTGTTTTTAATACGAAACAAATAAGATTTAAACATATCATGTATGACGTAAAAATATCCAAAATGCGATTTGTTTACATTTCATTTTAGGTAAGTATTTTGAAAAAATATTTATCAAGGTACCTAGATAAATACTATTCGAATACAAATAATAGCATAATATGGTGGAAATAAGCTTTAATTACAAATGATTTTGGTATTACGTTTGTATGGGCAATTCATCCGACGTGGGCCTCTTAAGTTGAATAGTTACAAAATGGTTGAAATTAAAAAAAAAACAGTTAAAAATAGTTTAAAAATACTGTCTGTTGATGTAAAATGTATTTTATTTTAAAAGAAATCAATGTACCTAAGATTGTAATATTAATGTAGTTTTTTATAATGATTGAATACACAATTACGAACCCTGCAAAAAATAGCAGAAATTGCTAAATCACACAAAAATTAAAGAAGCTACTTTGTTTAGTTTTTGATTTTGGCTATATTTTTATGTTTAACTAAAAATATATTCTAGCCTAAAAAAACAAACAAAACAATACCAGAAACATTTAATTTGGTTATGACAAACTCAGTGGTGTAGCAGGTGAGTTGCTGGCTAAGATGCAAAAAGGTTTATGTTCTGCAGATATGCAGTTTATGTTCCGGGTTTGGGTGATGTGGTAGCCCAATACTTGTTGTTCCTCATACCCATGACACAGGGACCCTAAGTGTAGACTATGTAGATGTGAATGTTTAATCAAATAATCAAATGTTTGTAGCTGTTTTTTTTTTTTGAATGAATAATTATTTCCGAACATGTTTAGCCATGCCAGCCTTTGATAAGAGGGTCTACCTGTTATATTTTATATCCTGCATGGTAGATCTGCTTGTTGAATATGGATCTGAGGATTGCCATCATCAGGAATATGCATTTGTTTCTTTTTAATGGACAGAGCAAATTATCCATTTAAAATTGAATATCATATTTCATATAATAGTAAATCAAAGATTAAACCATTGCTATTGAAGGTTGAACTGAACTGAGAAGAATGTGGCTTCGGTAAATTGTACTAAGATATTAAGTACATACCTGTTGTATTTGTTTACAAGGGTTGAAGAGTTCCAAGTCTCTTTGACAAGAAGATCCAATGAGAACATTGTCAAACACCACTTGAGGTGGTCTAGAGAAAGGGCCCAAAATAAGCCGAGGACATTCTTCTTTTGGAGACTCCTTGTGAATCTTTTCAGTCCTTCGAGCCTTCCTGATGTGCTCAGGAGTATTCTCAATCTGGTAAATCAACATTGTTTTATTATTTCAACATTTTTAATGACAAGAAATTAATGTGTCGGTGTTGAGTGCTTTTTTACTTTACCTGAAAATACATTTTCACGATTTTTGTCCCACAAGAGGATCACAACATTTTTACGCGCAAAACAAGGAAGATTTCGTTAAATTTTCAAATAAACTTCCTCCAAAATTCAACTTCAACCGTCGTGCGTCGTTGTTACCTTACCACAGATTAGTACAGGATACAATACAATACAACGTGTGTTATGTCGTTTCAGTTAGCATCCTTTAAGTCTGTGGTCGTTACGATTATATATTCTACGACCATAGAGAAAATAACCACTACGTTATTACCTACTGTACCTACGTTTTAGAAGTAAGTATGACCGTCGTTATCCAAACCAGAGACAAAACTCCTGCTCGTTGAGAATCGTTTTAAATTCAGTCTGTTTTCTGTTACGAATTGAATGTAAGCCTTCCTTGAATGTAAGATACACGCTTCTTTAGACCGCACTTACACTAGCGCGTTGCGCTCGCCTTGGCACTCGTCGAAAAGCTCTTAAGAACTACAGTTCACACAATTACAGAGTATGTATTCAGTTATTAACCGCCGCGTTTAGTAAAATCTATAGATACTAATCTAAATGATGTGTATGTTACATACTGCAAGCAAATGCTATACGACAATATGAAATAATGGATGAATGAAAATACTTTATTTTATGTACACCATAAGAAAAACAGATATAACTTATCAAAACTAAAACAAAAACCTTAAAGTACAATGTAAGAAATAGTTTAAAATGTAAAGGGACTGGGAATAAAATAGTTATTTTTATAGCTAGTTAGTGCCTACTGTGACATACCTGAAAAGTAATAGTTCTTAATACGAGCTTTAAATGTAGCCTAGGGATGGGGATAAATAAATAATGCTGATTTTTTTTTCACACAGCATCATCTAGCCCCAAATTAAGCAGAGCT
The DNA here is from genome assembly GCA_961405105.1 of Perizoma affinitatum. Classification (NCBI taxonomy): domain Eukaryota; kingdom Metazoa; phylum Arthropoda; class Insecta; order Lepidoptera; family Geometridae; genus Perizoma; species Perizoma affinitatum. The sequence continues at coordinate 9,155,877 of OY560199.1, forward strand.
TGTGTTATGGGAACTATGTGACTGTTATACTACTTATAGACATATTTTTTTGAAATACATACATTATACACATAGAAAACACCCAGACCCACCCAGTTTGTACTTATATGCAATATTTGCAGATAAGTACAAACATTTGTCCCGCAGCGGGAATCGAACCCGCATCTCGGGCAGTCCTTCGCCGACTGCGTCACAGAGGTCGTATAATAATGCATTAATAACAATGATTTATGAATATTAGTAAGTATGTGGCTATGTACATACAGGATGTAATAAGAGCTAACATTGAGGGAAAATAATTGCTGGGAACCTACTTTTATTTTAAGGCATAAAAAATTGTTTTTGTAGCTTGTTATATTATGCACGCTGACCGCGTTTGTGTGCTTGCACACGCACGAGTCAAGGCGACGAGCCGAGTTTGATACCCATTGCATATCTGCAACTTCAAATGCGTAATTTGTAAAGAAAATTCGAAAATGTTGATAATGTTTGATAGGACCATAGTTAAATTTTAACATTTGTGCACGATTATTTGAATAAGTTTTAGGGCGTCGCTCGAGTCCATAACGGCGTGGGACTAATGTCTTGTGTAATGGAATGCTTGGGTGCAATACCAATTCATAAACATTACATTACATGTTATCAATTCATGAATATTTAAAAATATTTGTATGTAAAATTATTGTTTTTATAAAACAATTATACTAATTCATTACGAAGGAAGAGCGAGTACATCAACCTACCAATATCATTTAGAGCGCGAGTATTATATTACCCGAACTCCGACAGGAAGATTCAAAACACTAAATCTTATTACTGATTCAGCAATACAGTTCTAAATCAAAGTTTAATTAAGAGGCGTTCAATGTGATGTGGAATGCATATTTTAGTCAACCTACTATTACTTACATATGTTTAATGTGTAAAAACGCGGTATTCAAAATTGACTTGCTGACAAAAAGTAAAAAAACTATCGGTACCAAATGGAACGTGCTGGCAAATGGCAATGGTTGACTCATTGGCTGGCAACACCATATACAGTTGTCAAAAATCCCAACAAGTCTTCGCTCTGCAAATTTTTGTCCTTGCCTTTTCTCAGCAGGTGCTGTGCTGTATTTATCATCAGTCAATCTACATCTCATAATCTTCCACGTATAAGCTAGATCTTGTTCAGTCAATTTTAATTTTCAGAACCCCTGTGCCAAGGCTAACCATCAATTATGACCGACCACATTAGCGAAAACACTTGCGTGGTGTGTTTCAAGAACGTTGTGTTCTATTCGATAGGTGAATGCGACCATCCCGTATGTTTCGAGTGTTCTACTCGCATGCGGGTGCTTTGCCTGCAAAATGAGTGTCCTATATGTCGCCAGGACCTTGCCAGGGTAAGTTCTGCTTCATATATACAACATAGAGTAGTTTACTCACCAACCAGGTGATTAAATTGTGTTGTGCAATATTATCTAATATGACACTTCTGACACTAATATGCACTGTCTGTACACATCTACACTAATACTATAAAGAGGTAAAGTTTGTAAGTTAGGAGGTAATATCTGAAACTATCCAATTTCATAACTTCTTTCACCAATGTTTAGATAAGACCTTCAGGGTGGAAATAGGCTGTATATTATTCTCTCAAAATGAAAGGGATTTTTGTGTAGACCAATTTTGCAATGTAAGTTGATGAAAAACAATGGCAAATCAACAATATTATTTGTGAATTTAGCTCAAAAATATTTTTTTCCAGGTGGTGTTTACAGACTCTATTCTGCCCTACAAGGAGCTTCGCAACAAGGTGTTCACTGACAGGCAGTTTGAGAGACAGTTCAAGATTGGATTCTGTAGCGATGAAATCAAACAAGCCTATGAGTATCTGCTGGAGAATCGATGCTATATCTGTGATAAACAACCACCGTTCCGTAATTTTACTACACTCAGTGACCACATGAGGAAGGTTCACGAGAGACATTACTGTGATCTTTGTGTTAAACATTTGAAGGTAAATTACCTTATTAAAAATATGCTCAAGACTATGATATATTCAAATCAAGCCAATCATAGAAGAGATGTGTTAAATCAAACAATAAACTGTAATAAAAAGAATAACATTAAACAGCCAACCCACAGATAATAATCCTTACCCTACACTATGATTCTCTGTATTGTGGGTATCAGAAACTACAAGTATCATGGTACAACAACACTGTCCTGTCTTGGAACAAATAAGCAGGAATCAAAACCTCTTGCGTCACAACTGGTTATTCACCCGTCATGTAGTTATACTACTGGTGGATTGTACACATCTCTTTGCTACGCTTAGGTGGCCTTATCCCCATAGTGGACATCCAGATCTGTACATAAAATATTCCCAAATATATTAATTTGAAAGTATGATGTATCATTCCCTGTCTAGAATAAAAGTTTTCAATTACTTGTAAGAAAAAAGCATTCAAATTTTCATAACAGATCTTCACCAGTGAAAGAAAATGCTACACTCGTCAGGAATTGGCCCATCACAGACGGAAAGGAGACTTGGATGACACATCTCATAGGTAGGCAATGTTTCTATTATTATTATCAATACTATCAGTCTTAAGTTAAGTTGACAGTCTTTCAGGAACAGGCCCACATTGAGTTGGTTAGCTTTCAAGAATTTATACAGATTTTCTCTCATAGAGGCACTTAGCACACAATCCATCAGTAGGTGGTATAAACATCTTCTCTGACCCCACAAACTTCACAGTTGCCCACTTTCTTCATCAGATACTTAAAACTATTTAATGGCATGTGTCCGGAGCGTAGCCTATGAGCAATTACAATGAATTTCCTATTTAATTTAAGGTTGGCACACCATGGTATATGAAGTGGCTCGCTTTGCATTGTTCTGTAACAGATGCCATTCTCCTGAGAAGCAATATCAAAGTATTAGATAAAAAGGTTACAAGTACTCAGCCATTCAATACTTATTGTGGCATTATATGGGAATGGCATTCAATTTAATGGAAATTATGTGGTCATCATCTAGACTATTAAGTCTAGATGATGACTTCCTACATAATGCCATCATCTAGACTTAATAGTATAGATGATGACTTCCTCGAAGACGATGACGTAGGAAGTCAGTCAGGATGTATCACTATCTAATGATAGTAATACATCCTGACTGACTTCCTATCTCAACTCTGCAGTTTGTTTTAGTCTGATAATCACCCGTGATAGTATATCCCTAGGGGCCACCCGCTATGCGAGTTTTGCGAGGAACGCTTCATGGACGCTGATGAGTTGTACCGGCATCTGCGCAAGGAGCACCTTTACTGCCATTTGTGTGACGCGGATGGAAAGAACTTGTACTATGCGTCACACTCTGCTCTGGCGCACCATTTCCGAACAGACCATTACTTGTGCGAGGAAGGGGAGTGCGCTGGGCAACATCTCACCGCTGTGTTTAGAAGCGAGATTGATCTCAAAGGTAAAATGAAAAGGTACTCGTAGTATGTATTTGATTGGCCAGTGAAATGTGCCCGTCAAAGCAATCTATATTATAAAGAAAGCTAATATAGATGAGCAGCCTTTACTGATGAAGGTTTGGTAGTATGTGTGAATAAAAAATAGTACAAAAAATGCGTGCCTTTTTGTTCCTAATGCAGAGTTCATATGAGATATGAACTCTGCATTAGGAATAATATAATTTCTATGTACAATTTGTACATACAATGTGAAACTGTCGAAAGTACTTCCATGTCGAGCGAAGCACGCCGTTCAGATGTAACGAGCACATTTTTAAAAGCTGTGGTTATAATTGACTCTATGTTTCAGCTCACAAAGCCACGGTGCACGGTCGAGGGCTGAACCGAGGCGCGTCAAGGCAGGCGCGTACTTTAGAACTTCAGTTCAATATCACGCCGCATCCTGTCGCGCAGAGAGCACCTAGGTACTACATTTAAACAGTTTCAATAAAAAGCAAGTAAAAAAACAGTATAAATAAATGAATAGTAAAAAAAATCTTTAAAATTTAAAGTGGCAAACTAGCATACGGCCCATCTATTGGTGAGTTACCGTAACCTTTAGAGGCTTGCTACAGCAGAGGTATCACTCGCGCATTGCCGACCCTGAGACATAACGAGTGAAAGTCTCATGTGATTGTAATTTCACTGGTACCATAACTGGAACACAGCAATGCGTGCTACTTGGCGGCAGAAATAGATATGCTAGTAGTAATTCCCCTCAAGCACTTTCCCGAGCTCTACAAAAGTAGTATACATTAAATAATATATAAATAAAAAAATTGATAAAAGATATATGAATGAGTGGTGAAAATTAAACACAGCTATTAATTATACATCTCTGTATAATATGTATGTATTGTATATAAAAGTTTGGGGAAGTGGCTATCACAATAGGCCTGTCTCGGCTGCAGTGAAACAACAGTTTAAAAAATGCACACTTATATATTTCTAGTGGTTAAATTCGGGTCTTAATCCTCGACCTTTGAATTGGAAGTAACCCAACGCGGCTCTCAAAATAACACTAAAAATGTGTTTATTAATTCGTGTAGAGAACGTGAGCATCGCGAGAGGGTAGAACGCGAACCCAGCCCGCCGCCAACGCCGACGCCCGCGCCGCGCATCGACACGCGCAGCGAGGAACTGTTCCCGAGGCTCTCCACCGCGCCGCCCGCGACCAGCCTGCTCGTCGGAGGCTCCTCCAAAGTTTATAAAGGTGCGTTCATTTGTAGAACTGGTCCAGATATTTATTGGGATTTTCTTTTTGGGTCTGGACTGGGCTCAAATAGCAGGAAAGGAAACAGTGAGGATTGGAAGGAGGGAATGGATTGCCTTGCAGTGGGATTTGTAATGTCCCACAAAATAAAAATATTTTGAATTATGTGTCTGGCGCTCCGGCAGACATAAGGTTAATCAGGTCAGGTTAATCTTCGTCAGGTATTTTGTTTATTTATTTCTAATTCGTCGATCATCACCATCTCAGACCTACCCCACACTGCTTTTGCTATTAATGTAGTTTGAAGTATTTCTAGTATTTTGCTCTATTAGCTTAATGTATTTTGAAAGTATCTTTTGATAAAGTAGAGAATTGCGAATTTGGATACTTTTAAATTTTACATACAAAATATAATTTAAATGAGTATTCATTCAAATTTTAAATTTACGTAGTTTATAAGTTGACGTTTCTATATGATCCTTGTGATTTCAATGAATTAAAACCCAACCTATTGATTTTGACTTACAATTTCCTAGTAAGAGAAAACTTCGTTTATTAAATATGAATGTGCACCCAAAGAATCGCATTTTCCCTTTGCAAAAAACATCGTTATGAGATCTGGTAGCTTTTTAACAGTGAACGAGTTGTGAAATACATTAAACAGGCAGAGATACATGAGCCTTGTAAGGATTATTTTTGTGCCTCCCGATACCTAACAATATGCAACCACGCAAATTGGCGACAAACTCAGAATTTGTTGTGTCAACTGGCAACACAACGCTGATCTTCCGTTTATATTGTTAGCAAGCCGACGCATGGCGATAAACACGTTATAAATGTAAGTTGTATAATTTAAGAAATGTGCCCGGTGTAATTGAAACTCTTTTAATTTTCAGGCGGTGACCAGCTAACCCGCAATGACAAGAACTTCCCAACGCTGGGAGGCGCGCCCGCACCCGGCCCTTCCCGCCCGCAGCCTCCACAGAAACCGGCGGCAACATCTGCCGTTGCTGCTACTGTCTTGAGGAACTGTACGAAAATTTTAAAATTAAAAAAATAAAAACCGACTTCAAATAACGGGAACTTGATAAAAAGTCCAATATCAAATTTGGTCTGTTTTCACCCTTAGGGGTGGGATTTGTTCATAAAATTTATATGGGACTACCCATGAAATATACACTCCTGCTCATTAAAAAAAGAATCATTAAAATCAGTTCACAATTGGCGAAGATATGCAACAAACGCGAAAAAAAAACGACGAATTGTAAAGCTTTTTTTGATGGCGGTTGAAAATATGGTTGAATACCACTGCTTTTCGTTGATTTTTGTTCCAAAACAATCTCCACCTTCTATTGTTTTAATTTTGTAACAGTACATGAATCTTTATACTAACTAGAACTTTTATGTGAGATGGTGTTACCATCTTTTGTGATAACTGCACAGCAGAGGCATTACTGATGCATTGCCTGCCATAAAGACGAAGTTTAAATTCACAAAGGAAGCAAAAAAAAACAAAAAACAAACACGCTCACGACTGTTTTCCCCATGGTGGACATCCTCAGATACATACTCAGTGAGTAGATCTTTGAGGATACCAAGTAGGGGGTAGTCAGAGGCACGTCCAAACATTACATTTGGTACATGCCCGCGTTTTGCAAGTAGTAAGCATTCCACGTGACAGGTTGCAAGCCCATCGCCGCTTATTGGAACACGAACTATTGGCACATGCCTTCGAATTTTTGGTTCTAGGGCATGCCGGTTTCCTCACGATGTTTGCCTTCACCGTTTTGAGCACGTGTTCATGCGCACATAAATTTTTTGAGAGGAAAAATCCATTGGTGCACGACCGGGTTCGAACCCACGACCTCCAGATCAGAAGTCGGGGTATCACCCACTAGGCCAACACGGCTTAGGACAAAGGAAGCATTCTTTACAATATGCATTTTATCTTATGTTTTTGCAGATTGCATGCGATAAATAGCATAATGTAGAGAGCTTCCGATAAAGTCAATAGGTCCTTGAAACCAATTCAATGAAACCATACGGATTATTTAGAATCGTCAAATTATGAACTAAGCGAACTTAAGTAACCAGAATTTTACTGTATTTAAATTGATTCGACATGTTATTGACCAACTATTGTGAACATTAATTGTTCACAATAGTCGGTGAGGTTATTTAATTTGATTATGTTTTTAAAGCTGTATTTAGTTATATTTTGTAACACGCATCTGCATGATCGAGCTCGCGTTGTAGCGTAGGTACAGCGTTTAATATATAACCTAAGACCTATACAAATATGTTATGTGCATGAAAGCAATTAATAAATAAATAAATTACTTTAGCCTCGCGACCAAACCTATAAGAATCAGGCAACAAATTTGCCTGGTCTTTTAAGGATCCTTCAACCAGCTTTAGTTTATAAGATCAAACAAATCCAAATCCTATGCTATGCCTTTACAGCTAAGCCAGTTTCGATCCTGCACAGCCAGCCAGCCAGCGCCAGCAATTTCCGCCTGACGCAGACGAGCGCGCACCGCACCGTGCCGCCGCGCCGTCCGCCCAGCGACGACGACTACCCGCTCGACGAGGACGACTACCCCGCGCTGGCGCACGCCAAGGACGACCATCCCAGCCTGGGCGCGCGCACTACGCAGCCGCCGAAGGTATACTCGCATAGTACAGTGAAACACGCCCAGCGACTACTACCCTGCGTTGGCACATGCCAAGTGCAACTGTGCCTAAATTATGGACCTGTATGACGCAAACCTTAGGGTCTGCACACACCAAGACGCGACGAGACGCTTTTTAAGATACAATATCGAACTTGTTTACTACAACTAAAAGGTAAAAAAATGCTAATATTTTTTAAAAAGTTATTTCTAATTGTAACTGTTCGGTTCACAGGTCACAATGATAAACAAGGAAGAAATGCAGGCAATGAAAAGCAACCCAGCGCCGGCTCAGCGCAAGAAGCCACAAACTGCCTCCTCTGAAGCCTTCCCTGCTCTTTCGTCCAGTTCCGCTCCATCGAACCCACCCCAGTGGATAACGGTATCCAAATCGAAAGAGAAACCGAAGCCGACCAAACCGGACCCGCCCCCGCCGCAAACAACATTCAACCCTGTAGCTGACTTTCCCGGACTACCGGTCAATAAAACCAAGCCCAAGAAACATGCAACGCCGCAACCTGTCAAGAACCCATTCACGCAACCCATCAAAACCACCCCAAACCCGTTCGCAGTCACCGAGGCGAAATTATCTAAGAAGGAGAAGAAAAAAAACAATAGTAAAAAGGAAAACATGATTTCTGAGCCTACGGCTCCTTTGGTACAAGTGAACGGACTCGATAAAAAGTACTCGCGCGATCCATCCCTCACAGAGGCGAATCTAAATAACAATATCGAAGTCGCCGACAGAAAGATTAAAACGATTGACACCGTCCCGGCTGCGACCGTCAATACCGAGAAAAACCGAAACACCGGAAACGGTGACTTCTCTCTGACTTCGAAAGAATTCCCATCGCTCAATCCTAAAGCTAAGAACCAACCGATCATTCAGCACGCGATAATTGATTATCCGAGAGAGAATAAGAAGATTCCGAACGGTAATGTCGGCAACGCTCCTCCGGGTTTCAAACCGCGGCCTGCTTGTGATGGGATGATGTTCACCAACTCGTCAGGGCAAACGTTCCCGGCGCCGGTCCACACCTACATACCGCCTCCGGACTTCGAGCAAAGGAACCATTCCCTGGTGAAGAAGCTCACGGTAGCTCTAGGAGGCGCCGCCGCTGTGGAGAACTTCAAAGTCGCGTCTCGTGCTTTCCGCGACAGCGTTATCAGTGCGGAAGAGTTTTACGAGCACTGCAAGAACGCTATGGGCCCGCAGTTGGACTCGGTGTTCCCCGATCTGGTAGCTTTACTGCCTGATATCGCGAAGCAGCAAGAGTTGATTGTAGGTAGGAACTTGGACTTGGAGATTTGTCCCACTTGTGGGCAGGTGGTGGCTCCGAATGATCGTATTGCCCATGACACCGCTCACTGGCCTCCCCTAGCTTCTCGCTAGCATTTATAAACTTTTGATTGTGATACTCGCAACTCATTTGCATGTGTTTATATCTTAATAGAGCGCTGATGAGTAACATTTAGAACAATATTATGAGAAGAAATCTGTAAAAATAAAAAAGGGTAAATAAGCTATAGGATCTAAGATCATGTAGTGTTTTTAACATTTTGCTTTATTGTTAGCTCTCGCTTTCCTGATTTTGTGGAATTTATTATTAAGGTCTGAATGTTACTAAAATGTGTAATGTGTTGTTGATTCAATAGAATTGTAAAAACACTTCAGCTTTACGCGTGTATTGATTATGTATTGATATAACTTAGCATCTGATCTTTTCTACATATTTATTTTTGACCGTATCTGTGACCATAGGCTATGATTTTGTCAATCGTAGGTGCCTCTAATAAGTGTAGATTTCGACTATAATTTATTTATTCACTTTGGAATTTTTTAAACCTTAATTTTTTCGCTTAACAGTATCGCAATTAATAAGTTGAATGTGATTTGTAATATATTGTTACTCAATGTAAAAATATTTTGTTTAAAATTATTTTATTTTTGTAATTACAAACTGATAAACTACTTTGGTTTGTGTAAAATATTTCTTGTTTTAATAAACATGTTTGTATGAGAATACAAGTAACTATATTGCTTTGGTATCATTGCATGTTCTATTTTCTAAAAGCCTTTTACAGTTTTTAACTACCTACACACTTAAAAGGAACTAGAAACACAAAAATAACAAAAAAACATACCGATATATTATTTGTGTATTTGAACCATATAACCATAATCTATGTTTATGTATACCGTTTCAAACATAAATTGAATTCACTTCGCACCGCCACCCCACCCTAAGAAGCCCTTGACGAGACCAGTAAGCCCTGCGCCTTGTTTCTTAGAATCAGCCGCGCCAGTCTTATCATCCAAGTTTGGAAACTCGATGAAATTACAAGCCAAATCAAAGAACAGAGGCTTGCAAGGAATAGCCTCCATTGGAGGTGGCATCTTGAAGATATTGGGGTTTTTAGTCAGGACTTGGGAATCTTCTCGGTACTCATCCAAGCGATCAACGAGCGGTTTCTTATCCTTGTGCTTTCGTTCTTTGTAGCTACTTTCCTCGTCATCGTCATCCTCTAGAACTGAATCCGCGTGAACCTCAAACTTGCAACTTTCGATATTCTTCTTCAGAACTTGCAGTTTGTCTAACAGCTGCTTATCATCGAGATGACTCTTGATGGATTCGGTGGCGTAGTTGCTGGCCCTTTCAAGCATTGCGAGCGCCTCCCGAAAACGACGCAATCCAGTCAGAACTTGCGCTATGTAATAGCATCGGAACGCTCGATACGCCTTCATTTGTACCTCGATCTCCTTTTGATAAGCCTCATCGGCCTCGAACCCTGGCAACTGCTGTAGCTCGGTGAAGTTCTGTAGTATAATTTCGTACAAGCGTGTCAAATCGTGGGGGCGGACCTTTTTCCCCTCGATATTTCCGTTGCTGGCGCGCGCTTCCTCGGCTTGTTTCACAAGCAAGTTGTTTCGCTCAATCGTGCGCACCAGACGCAAATACATTAAGTAAGAAAGTAGGTAGTTGATACCAGACATCTGTGTCTCTGAAGCGGCTTTGAGCTTCGGATCATTTTTTATTTCGTCCTTGATAGCGGATATGGCGTCTTTGCAGTCCATAAGAATGTTTTCGAGTATATCGATCTTGGCTTGCACGTTTTGGGCGCTGGCAATGGATTTGTCGAAGTCTTGGAGCGCTATCAGGAACAGACGCACCTTTTCCGGGCGTACGGTGACGCGCCGCCCGCGCCATTCCACCTCGTGCATCACGCCAGAGCGGGATTCCCTGAAAATAACCCAGGCATGTTTAGAAATTGCAAACACAGAATCGCTAACATTGCATAAGATATAAGGCAGAAATATTCTAAACTTTAGTTTAGAATATTTCTGCTAAGCTTTTGGATATTCTCTTTAAACGAGAAAAATATATTTTATTGTTAGTCTGAAAAAAAAAAATTACGTAAATGGCTCTGGTTTTTTCTTGATTTTTTTTTCTCAAGATAAAATCATGAATCGGTACCTTTACGTGACTCAAGAAAATCATTAACAAGCTTACTACTATAGCATCCATCGAGGAATTCCGTCGTCCACCTTCTGACTCCCATCATCATATAAGTACCATAATATCGCATTATTATCAGATCTTGACATAAACAGCGTCAAAACAGTCGCAAGATTTGTAGAACCAAGAGTTTCAAATAATCTTTTGTTGCAAGAATCATCAAAATTGGACGACACGTTTCCTTTATGTAGCGTTTTTAAGAAGCGATAGGCGGCCTATTTAATTATACACTAGGCCTCGTCCGCGTGGTACCCATAAAAAAAGTAGCCTACTTGTTATTCCAGATAACAAACTATACCTGTTCCAAATTTCATCTAAATCGATGCAGACATTACAGAGATTATTAGCAACAAACATCTACCACGCAGGCGAAGCCGTGGGCAGAGGCTAGTTTATTATTGTTGTACACATAACCCTCCTTTTCTGCTGTAAAGAGGCGAGGCTTACTTGGCCTGCGCCATGAGAGAGTCCAAGTTCTCGATGATCCCCTGTCCGCGCATAGCGACCAGGTCGCCGGCCGCTGATTCGTCGCCGATGTTGTACGCGCAGTAACGCAAGCTCGGTTTCAGCTCCTCTATCTAAAATACACGAAAATACTTTAAGAGTATTGAGGAAATCCTCAAAAACTATCGTGAATTTAATGATACATATTCGGTCGGAATGAGTCGAAACTTAATCGGTGCCTTAACCGATAGTGCGGTACGTGAAAATTCCCGTTTTTACAATATGTACACGGAAATCCTCTTTATTCTGTAAAACTTATGCTAATCACGATTAAATTCGCCTATGTACTTGTTTTATCTTGTGCAATAAAGCATTTTCTATCTATCTATTCTCTATTCACACAAATAAACACATTCACTCAAGACAGAATGAGAGGACAACACATGAAGGTACAAATACGAAGCTAACAAAGTGGAAACTTCATAAGCGTAAGTGAAAAGGTGAGCACGGTTTAACGGCTAAGTTCTGACTTGAAACATTACAAAACTGCGGCCCCCCTAACCCGCAAAGGCCACTCTAACCAAGAATAAAACGTTATTGCGTACCTTCTGCTTGTAAACGGTCCTGTCGTCTTCCGGCAGCGCGGCGCACAGCTTGTCCAGCACGAGGCGAGCCCGCTGCAGGCTCTCGGCGGCGGCGCGCCATTGCTGCAGTTCCACGAGTAGGATGCCGCTCAGCCAGGCTGCGTACGCGCCGGCCTCCAGCTGCGTGCGAGCGTCGCAAGCACCGCTCTGCTGTAACATATCTACTTTTCAGTCGTTGCGCTCTTGACAGAGCGGTCGTAGTCAATATTAAGGGCTGATGTGGCTCGCCTCACGTAATAAATAATAATATATAACTGGAGTATATAACCCCCCTTATTATTAATCGCGATCAAGGAAGGAATTTTGAGTCACAAGATCTAAGACGCATATTGGAATGGAAATGTAGTATATAAATAAATAATACTGGACATTTTCACACAGCATCATCTAGCCCAAACTATGCTGTTGTAAAGCCCAGCAGAGAGGCTCAGGAAAAATCTTACCTCGCACAGCTGCAGGAGAGTCTGAGCGTGCGAATGCGCCTTCCTCAGCCGCGAAGTCAGATGGAATTTCTTCCTCGGCTCCGTGTTGGCTTCTTGTCGTAGTTGCATCGCGTGTGCCCACGCCCGCTCCGCTTGCAACAGCGGAACGCACAGAAGACGGTTCTCGGCATTATTGGAAGTCAGGTGTGCAGCTGTCACGTCACGGCGGCGGTAGTGGCGGCGGTCACCCTGAAGAATCAAGAAGGAATCAGTAGAATTTATCCGTTTGGGTACACAAACCCACCACTATTTATCACCCAGCCCTATTCAAGTTGTTAACAAACAAAGCATAGTATAGTAGGTATCTGAGAAATTTTAATGGACACCTAGTAATTTTGATTGTTAAAGTTTTGGTGATGGTTTAACAATGAGGTTATTAAAACAACAATGAACGCAAAACTGTCTGGATTGCAAAATGCATCATCGCTGCATGTTCAGTTTTAATGCATATCAGCAGTATGTTAATCTAGTGAAAGGTACTTTTAGGATATACATACTAAAATGGTGGTTTTCTAGAAATATTAACATTCTTCTCTATGTGTTAGGTGGTATGGCCTAGTCAAAAATGCTGAAAGGACTTCATGTGCTCCTTTCATACATACATTTTTGGTTCTAATAGACAATAGAATAAAAAAAACACATATTTTGTATTGGAGACAAAGACTTTGATTAGAGAAATATTTTAAACAAGGTCAAAAAGTTGGAGCTCCTGGGAAGGCTGCAGAATTATGCTGACAAACTGTGTCCCAACTCATGTGTCTTCTAATGAGAACTTATAAGATAAGGATGTAAGTAATCAAACAAAAAAACAAACACACTCACGACTGATTTACCCATGATGGACATCCTCAGATACATTCTCAGTGAGTAGATTTTTGAGGATACCAAGTAGGGGGTAGTCAGAGGCACGTCCAAACATTACATTTGATACATGCCCGCATTTTGCAAGTTAGCAATCAATTGGTTCGTGACCAGGTTCGAACCCACAACCTCCGGATCAGAAGTCGTATAACCCACTAGGCCAACACAGCTTTTTAAGTAATCAGGATGTGAGCTATTCAGTTCTAAAAAAAAGTGAACCAAACAAAGACTGTGATCCAACACTGTATAACATAGACATATCAGCGAAATCTATAATTTGATAAAGAAAGTAAGTGAAATAAACCTGTGGTATTTTGAGCACTCTTCGCAGTCTCCTGATGCGTCGGGAGCAGTAGCCACGGTAGCGCTGGTAATCCGCGTGCCGCAACCCATGCTGCTGCTGAGCATCCTTCGTCAGGCGAAATACTGGTACGAGTTAAGGATTCAAATACAAATAGAGTTTCCTTCAGGACCACATCTTAAATCAGTTAGGTTTGATTACATTCTGTAGTGTCTTACTTATTTCAGCTTCCTTAACCCTTTCACAATAATCATGGAATTAAAATTACCGTGGTTTGGTATCATTTAGAATATAATTACGACTATACCACATACTTTACTATTCTCCTGCTGATGTTTCGTTGACCGTTTAGAGGTCCTTCCTCATGAGCACCGTCCGCGACCACGCTCGACGGTCGTGAGACGGGAACTGACTTGGCCTCGACGCTCTGCCCTTTGCGCGCGGCTGGATAGCGGCGGCGCGAGCGGTGGAGGGGAGGCAACTACCCGTTCTTCGTCGCATACATCGGTGACGTAAGGTTGCGTACACACCGCGCTGACCGTGTCACTCTCCAGACGAACCTGAACACTGTCCTGATCAGCCGTAGTGGCATTCAGTAGCGGTCTCCAAGAAGGTGAAATCCCCCATCCCTGGTCTCGGTTGAAATTCGGGTGCCGGCTTATCTTGATTGCCTCGCGAATTTTTCGGGGGACAAAGTACTTCTCTCTGGCTAAAACCGAAGTCTTATCAAACCGTATGTAGTGAACCGAGGCCTGAGTGAGAGCATGTTCTGCTACTGCTGATTTATTTGTGTCCAGGTTTTTCACACTCCGTATGTGTTCTGTCAGTCTGGTAGCGATGTTGCGTCAAGTTTAATAGTAAAGTATGTGGTATAGTCGTATTTATATTCTAAATACCTTTCACAATAGTTTGTCGTCATTGGGATAAGTTTCCATAATGATTCTACGATTCCTTTAACCTAGTTGGGTTATGAAAGTCGATAATATTTTTCTTGTGAACTTATCTTGAGCTTGGAGCTTGTATATTGATTACAGAGATTGTCTAAGATGGGCAGAGGTTGTGGTCCATCTGCTCGATTCATCTAGGTAGACGAAGGGCACTTTGAGTTACTAGTTAGTGAGAATAATGTTAAATACATGATGAATTTGGTCTCTCATGATACCCAAGATACAAGCTCACAGTTAGTTTGGGTTTTGCTGGAAATTCCACATAATAATTAAGTCCTATTTGCATTGTGACTTGTATTCTTCTTTGGTAATAAAATTGTATTATTAATTCTTTGTCATCATCAAAATCTATAGTCCGTAGAAAACCACATAGGCCTCCCCATATAGTAACATGATGAACAATCCTTGGCTACTCTATACACTTATTTCATCATCGGAATAAATCACCCATAAATTATTCAGGCCATTAAATGAAAGAAATTCAAACGTTAAAAAAAGGAAAGGTAGAAAATCTGTATTATCACATACAGAGACAACAGCAGTAAGAAAATTGCAATTGATAAAGGATACTTTCTAAAGCTATCGGGACCGCAGTCTTCACTTCTTTTTCAACTTCCTCGTCAGCTACTGACTTCGCATCACCAACCTGGGTTTCTAGTATCACCATGATTAATAAGACTTTTATGCTTTAATCGTGAGATTTCACGGAAATAAAGTAATTCAAAAGTCCAACCCTGAACCCGACACGAAACACGATTTTGACTTGTTCCATGTCTGTCAGAAGAAAGAGCGGAGTTAAATATGCTTTAGACAAGGATGTTGTGTTAATATAATACATGAAAGAGTGAGACAAAACAGTAATAAAGCTAAAAAAAGTTCCTACTTTGTAGGCATGGAATACGTCTTGGGCTCTGTCTGACACGAAACGTCAAGTCGTGGATCACTACACTTCACTTCTTGAGGCTTTTGTAACACTTTGGTGCCTATATTGTACAAGCATGTAATGTACAGCCAGTATTCCAAATCAAAGTTTGAATATACCGGCTATGCATTTGTCAATCTTAGACGACCCGTATTGTACAGCCTGATAATTAGAAGTTTTTACCGTAACACCTCTTCCACTCCGTAGCCTAGGTTTGCTGGTTGGCAGCCTCAGCCTCTTGGCTCTCCCGCTCCAAGCTCGTGCACGGTAACTGGGACTCCTGCGCGTTTCCGGTTTTTAAAAACAACCTATATTTTTATAACAAACTACGTTGGTGTCAAATATTCGGATCTGTGAAACTATTTTGAACCCATTAAACACGGTCGTAAGCTAAGAAACCTTTGAAAACCAACAAATAGACAATATTGGCTGTACATTTTTTCGCCTTATAGTTTCTTCACGGGTCGAGCCCTTATTTTAAAATATGATAAGCCCTCTGAAAATTTCATACTACTACTACACGAAATAAGTTGTACAATACACTCGCTGTACTAGACAATAAAATGGTCTTCCATAATCCATAGTCTATGATAACTAAATTGACTTGACAGTAGATGACATGTCATGACTGACATTTAATTGATTTTGAGTTTGACATCTCTCTTTTGAATTTACTTTGCTGAATCGTAGGTTAGTTTTCGTTTCGTAAATATTATTTATTTACTTGAAATTATCAAAGAAATCGTGTATTTTACTGAAAGCTGGAAGTAATTTTTAAGCCAGTCTTCTAACACTATATCGATTCTTACAGATATTTTACATTTCAGGAAACAAGTTCTGACAAAATGGCTAAGTCAAAGAATCACACAAATCATAACCAAAGTAAGTAAACAAGTGCCTTTAAACTGAAAATAACATTTATCTCTTGTGCAATAATTTCCGAACCTATTTTCAGTGTGTTAATTTGCGAATAATGAACAATGTTGACCTACCAATCGGCAAACAATGGAACAAGTTTCTTACGTATTTTTATTTAATTTCAGGCCGCAAAGCTCACAGGAATGGCATCAAGAAGCCCACGAAGTTCAGGCACGAGTCTACACTAGGCGTAAGTAAAATTTTTAATTCATTAACCTAGGTACAAAATGTTTTTTACTTTGATATTATCAAATCATGACTGCCGGGGTAACCAAGTATAATTCCTTATTCATTTTCATTAATACCATCCATGTTCTGAGGTTGGTTAGTTGTGGTACCTATTTAATTTTTTGCTGTTTTAATGAAATAGAGGCCAACTTTTTCAAAACATAACTGGAGTGACCAAGAATGAACCAGTGCAAAGAAGAATCTGTAAATTTTTCTTTATTCATTCTCATTGTCACCATACAGGTTCTAAGTTTAGTTAGCTATGGTACCTTTTTAATTTTATGCTGTGTTCTAAAGAAATACCTGTATTTTCCCAGATGGACCCTAAGTTCCTCAAGAACCAGAGGTTTTGCAAAAAGGGCAACCTTAAGACAGAAAAGCAGGTTGTGAAGGCCGCTGAAAGAAAAGCCACCCGTGAGGCGAAGGCCCAGAAATGAACTTCTAGTTTGTAAGAATAAATAACTAAAAATCCTGTCTGTTTTTTATTGTTTATCCACTCTATTAAACATATATTGTTCTAATCAAAGGTAAATCAATCTGTATCAGGCATAGGTATCTGATAGCTAAAGCGAAATCATGTTGATCTTTTTATCATGACATAAACTATGTTACACAAAATTGCCAGATGTCAGGATTCCGGGGACTTGAAATGTCATGATTTTTGGTGTGAATTAATGAAATACCTACTAAATAGGTTAGTTATTGTTTTATTTAAAAGACGAATAAATCTATTAAAACAAACCAATGAAATTTTTTGTAAATTCAACTATATACATAAAATTGAACTTAATACTTATTGCACTGTGTGATGTGAACTTAAGTAGGTACATTATTACATCGTCTGCGCTCGCGGCAATAATGTCAGGTAATTTTTATAGGAATTAGGCTTGTTGCAGGATTTTCCAATAAACAACCCTACACCTAACATTTGCGAGGCGAATTACAAATGTTCACTTGGTACCTATTACCATTTTATTTGAATTTAACACTTTTAAAGAAAAAAACAATAATTTGCTGTAAAGTACTTGCAAAAACAAAGTAGGTACCTACTTTGTTATAATAGTGAACATACCTAGTCAGGTTTTTAATTCTGTTCAAATAAGATGATACCAGAGTAAAAAATACCATCTTTGTACTATGTTTCGCCAAAATAATACGTATTTTTTTTTTATTTCTTGGCGAGACTTGTAAAAATATAATAAAGGTATGATTTTCAAATATTTTTGTTTATTAAATTAGGATTATATTAGGAAATATTTTTCTTGGTTAAACATTTTATGAAACTTGCCATATTCTGGGGTACTGAGAGTTATCGTATCGGCTTCTCACTCTCGTTTCGTGTTGTTTGTGCGTTGATGAAGTTATTTGTTGAGTTTTTGCTATACATACAGTTACTACTGTTATTTGGTTGTAACTAGGAATTTGTCACAATTCTGCCAAATCATCTTGTATCATAACACGTTCATAAAATGAAAAGATGCAGCCTGTAAGCACTGATGCCAAATTAGCTTCTTTAAAGCTAGATTTAGCAATTTTTTGGTGCTACAATTTTATAAAAGTTGTAGTTATATTTTTGAGCTACTTTTCTAGCAAATTTTCACATGACGTGAATACTTTTGATTGCGAGTTCGTAGTAGGTCACCAGGCCTAAAAAACTAAACGCATCAGAGACACACTCAGTAAAAGTGGTCAATGCTACTACAATTGTGTATTGTTTATAAATAAAAGATGGGTACTATTGAAAAAACTCGAAATCACTGAATCTTAACCATCGATATCTTCTCAACTCCTATTAAAAAAATATTTCAATTTATTAGTTTTTTATTTCATTATATACAGGGTGTAATCGTTAAGTGTGCACAGGCGATTATTCCGTAACTATTGCAGATATCAAAAAACTTTAAACTGATATCGAAAGTACTTTACCTAATGAGTAAAATGACATTAATAACTTTTTAAAAATAAAACGAGAAATATCCAAAAAAAATACATTAATCACTCCCATACATTTAGTATGAGATAGTAGAAAGGTTTTAGTTTCCTTATTTTAAGTGGAATAGTACCTACTCATTTTACCCTTGTCATTTTATAATTATGTACGATATGAAGGTATTAATGAATTTCAAGTAGATACACGTGTAGATTAATTATCTTACCACTTCAAATTTATAATAAACCTTGTTTCAATATTGTATTGATTTGAACTAGCTGAAAAGCAACATACTAAATAAAACCAAAAAGAAAGATACTCTTTGGTGTTCGTTCTAAATTCAAATTCTTTATCGCGGGTTCTCGTTCCCGCCAATTTATTGTATTTTTCAATTTGCGTTAATAATCGTGATTGTTGCATTTATTGATTGAAAAATGGCATATTCCAATACAGAAAAGAGGGACATGTTAAAAATGTACTACAAACATGATTGTAACAATAGGGCGGCCATTATCGCCTACAGAAGAGAGTACCCAGATAGAGAAGTTCCTTCTGGTACGTATTTACGTAAGTTGGATAACAATTTGATAAATTATGGATCTTTTAACAGAAAAAAAGGTTCGAGAACAAGAGCTCCGGAATTTGATAATGACTTAGATAACAATATTATTAACTACGTAGTAGATAATCCACAAGAATCAACGCGTTCAGTGGCCCGATCATTTCCAGTGTCCCACAATTATGTACACAAGTTATTAAAAAAACACAACTTCAAAGCATTTAAGATAAAACCTACTCAAACGCTGCACAATGATGATCCTGCTCGTCGGCTGGTCTATTGCAATTGGCTAGTCAATAATTATGTCAATGTAAGGTCAATTTTATGGACCGATGAAAGTAATGTTTCAAACTGCGGCATTTACAATAGAAAAATTCGCATTATTGGTCAATTGACAATCCTCGCTTAACTACTGAAGTTAGAGCTCAGGTGCGATTCTCAATTAATGTGTGGTGTGGTATTCTTGGAGATCGGATCATTGGGCCATATTTTTACAGTGGAACCTTAAATGGACAGAGATATTTCTCCTTTGTACAAAACGATATGCCAAGTCTCTTAGAACCAATTCCAGACGATGAAAGAAGGTCGATAATTTTTCAACAAGATGGAGCACCTGCACATAATACAAATGTTGTAATGAATTTCTTACGAAACAATTATAATGGCTTAATAGCCAATAATAGTGCAACCCCTTGGCCTGCCAGATCCCCGGATCTCACGCCTTGTGATTTCTTCCTATGGGGATTTGTCAAAGACCACGTGTACGCTGAGAGAGTACACAGCCTAGAAGAGTTACAGAATCGTGTACGTCGTGCAATTGCTTTAATTACTCCGCAAATGTTAAGGAAAGTTCATTTAGAAACTGTAAATAGAGCTCGTCATTGTATTGCACAAGGAGGACGTCACTTCGAACATATGCTTTGAACACAAAATTTTGTACTTACTAAGAAATAAAATGTATGGGAGTGATTAATGTAATTTTTTTGGATATTTCTCGTTTTATTTTTAAAAAGTTATTAATGTCATTTTACTCATTAGTTAAAGTACTTTCGATATCAGTTTAAAGTTTTTTGATATCTGCAATAGTTACGGAATAATCGCCTGTGCACACTTAACGATTACACCCTGTATACATTTCAATAATAATAAATAATTTAATCATTGTTATTACTCTTGTGTTTGATACTGTCATAATATGCAATTTTTTTGTTAGCTACTTCTAGAATTTTTTTTAAGGTAATTTTTTTAAGGTAACAGATGGCAACACTGACTATAAGAGCGAAAGGAAGAAAAGGCATATGGGTTAATCTGTGGATGCGGCGCGGCGCGACTGCGGCGGGCGTGTGAACTTCCCTGTTTGGCTCGAAAAATCAATAAAATAAAATCGGCAGGTACTTCACACACCCCGAACCTAGTTAAATCAGTAGGTTCAGTTAATTCTCGACTTTAGTAGATTATAAAACACTGGAAGAAAGTTCCAGTGAGATGAACGCGGAAGAAATGAGTCGGGAAGAGAAGCCCGAAGAAAAGTCTGGAGAAGTTAGCTCAGAGGAAAATTCTGATACCAAATCTTGCCAATCAGATACTAAAAAAAAGGCCACTGAAGCAAATGCGGCAAATCAACTGGAACCAAATGCGGACCGCACGAGCAGATTCAAGGATAAAGATCCTTTAGATCTAGTCCCATACATAGAAAAATACGTGACGGTACTGCTTGAAAAGAACTATTCTTATGTTGGATTTGTACATTCAATTGATCCGATGTCTCACAGGTAAATACAACATCCAATTGCTTTAGAAAAACACCTTTCTTTCATAAATCTTAGCTAAAAATTATACACCACAAAATCATAAAATATGCCTGTTTTCCGAACCCCTGGTTGAAATTCTGTGTTAAATAAAAATACTGAAACTTTACTGATCGCAAGCTTTGTATATAACTGATAGTTTATATTTTGTACCAACCAAACAACAAAGATAAGTACCTATGTTGCTATTTCTATGTTCATTGAGAAACCTACACTTAGAACTTATTAAAACATCAATGGAAAATTTTGGGATAGATTCTTAAATTGCTTTCTATTTTACATAATCAAGATCATTTCTGTATCAACACCTTTTGTATAATAATCCACCCTTTCATAGGTACAACAAAGAATATATACCCATAAACATTCACACCATTTATTCTTATTTTCAGTATCATCCTGTCAGTACCCAAAGAAGAAGGAAGGTATCAGACTACTTTAATTCCTGGCACTTCTATATTGGACATCACTGAGGCACCCGAAGATGACAATATTATCCCACCCAAACGGAGGAAAATTGAGAGACTGCTCACAGCTGAAGTACAACTCAGAAAGAAGAAAATTATCTCCTGGTTGAAAGATAATCAGTTGACAGTGACTGAGGAAGGAGAGAATGTAGTATTCGGTGGTATCACTCTTCTACCTCCTTACGGAGACAAGGACATTTGCACCACCAATCCGACCATTGCTTTAGAAATAAAAAAGATCATAGGCAGAATGCCTGCTGACTACCAACCTAAATAGGCAGCTTGTGAAATTAATTGTGTTTAGTATTTATATGTAGTATTTTCCAATATTTCACTGTTCTAAGACTTTTTGCAAATAACTCCATTACAGGAGGATTTGGTAATTAACCAAACACTGCTTTGTCTGATTATCATTTCTAAACAAAATACTGTTCAGATATATA
The DNA here is from genome assembly GCA_961405105.1 of Perizoma affinitatum. NCBI lineage: Eukaryota > Metazoa > Arthropoda > Insecta > Lepidoptera > Geometridae > Perizoma > Perizoma affinitatum. Next base: position 9,177,743 of record OY560199.1, read on the forward strand.
CCTATTTAAAATCTTAAGTAAGGCCATCTGTTAAAAATGGCATATCATTGATTATAATATCTGTGTTGTCAGCTAGCTAACAACATTGCTTAAATCAATTTTAGTAACTTTTCAGAAATGTGGTTATATGGTAGCATGGTAATGCACTGTTTGTATTGGTGAACAGAAGGGCAGTGAAAAGATCTATCCAAAGGCATTAAAAAGGCAAAACTGCAAAATTTCGTTTTGAGTGGTGTTCTTTGCTAGCCAATATTATGCACTAGCATAGGTTAAGTGAACATTCGTAAGAAATCATGTTGAATAGAGAATGATTTTTCTTAAGTATCCTTATGTATTAACCAAATACATTTTTTGATCTCCAATTGATCATTAATTTTCATTTCCCTGTATTATCCGCCTACTGAATTACATTATTTAAGTGAGACCAGGTAGGTTTGTAAAAAATAGTCTTTTTCTGTGATCTACCTTTTTAATGGGATTTATCAGAACAAGGATAGATCAATTTATTGTTCAAAGAATAAGAAAGGTAATCATTACATTATTATGAAATACTCAAAACTTATACTAAACTAGCTGTGCTACAGCCGCCCTCGGCCCCCGACCCACCGCGTCACACCGCCCACCCGCGCTAATCTTTCTTTTGCTCGGCTCCTAAGCGTGATGTTAAATAGCCTTCTCAACAATTGGGATATATGCAAAAATATTTTGTCCAGAGATCCAGTGTAGCAGAAAGTTTCTGATATTAGCGCGTTATATCAAAAAAACTCTTCAGCTTTATTCTTAGTATAAATATATATAATCATTAGAATCCGTAGGAAGTTTATTCTTACTCTGACAGAATTCTGAGTCTGTGATTCCGAGTTTGGTGAGTCCAGATTAAGTAACATTGGTTTTAACAAAACTGGTTGTATAACACGTCCACTTTTTTAAAATTGTAACGTATATCAAGACTATAGTAAGTACTACTGACTGTACTACTTCCAAGTAGGAAGTCGTACAGTCATCGTCAGATTTATGTAAGCGTCCATTGTAGCCAAAATATCAGTTATGCATGAACTATGAGAATATGTTACACTGTGAGAATATGCAAAATTGTTGTAAGCATATTTTTTTTATCAATAAAAATGTAAAATGTGCGGTCTTATTACTAATTAGCAATCTCTAGCAGACAACTTTTGGATGGAAGAACTGTACGAAATATTACAAGGGGTTTAAATGGTAATAAGATGGACCTTAAATCATATCCTTCAGCCAGTCAGTACTTAAATAAACACAGCGGATTATATATCCCGTCTAAGATGGTTGTCTTTTCCATCTAATGCATTGACGTGAATTTTGTTTGGCTAACGTACGAGTACATTAAATAAATATAATATATATTAAACATTTACCATCTTTAGATGCTTACAACAAGTCTTAATTTCGAATACGTACATTTACAAACATTAATCTGACGCAGAATGTACCTATCTTCTTCTGTCTGACGTGGCACGTGGCTAGGTATCTTTATTTGTCCCACCCACACGTTGTTTACGAGAATATTTAGACGGTGGACTAACTTCATTTGAGTCGTGTTTTTAATCGAGTAGCATCGTTCATACCTAGGTATTATAAGCATGATCAGTACTTTATAGTAAGATAGCGACGATTCTCCAAGATAATCAAGTTATACGTACATATACCTATGAAGTACGTTCGTTTACCAGTCTCAATTGTGTGATCAATATAAATAGACGTGTCGTGGGTTAGAGCGAGCACTTTCGGTTGTTGTTGATATATGTACCTTTACCTACTATTTTTAACTAACTTTGAGCATTGCATATTAATGATGCCTACTTATTAAGTGTTTGCCACAAAGTGCCATTGTTTTAGTGTTTATCAATTACAGTATGGCTACGGATATTAACAGAAGAGTCCAGTATTTGGCTGGTATTTGTGGTAAGCTTATTAAATAATAAATTGTTTACATAAAGTTCAAAGACCTATTTATGATAAAGCGCATTTTACATCATTAGAGTAGGTGCGTGCTTAATACGTACATAATTTGTACTATGTACCTAGGTATTATTGCTTTGTGTTTAGGTACTTACTCTATCTATACTATGTAGGTGTATACCTAGGTAATTTATGTGTGGTTCTTATACAAGTATTTATTTTGAACTTAGATTTAAGTACAAAATTAAATATTTAAGATAAAATGTATTTATCAGTACGTGAGCGTTTTGAAGGATCAAGCTCTATTTTTACGAGCCGACAAATAATAAAGATTATTATTTATTTAGCATTAATTGCGTAGGTACAGTCAGCGGTAAAATAAGATTAGCAAATTGAGATTTTATATGCGCATTATCCTTGGGTATAAAAGGAAATGTTAACTTTTTATTGCAAAAAGTTAAGGACTACTTAGACGGATCTTTAAAATATATGTGGGTAGCATATATTTGGAAAAGTGTACGGGGTTCCAGAAATACTTACCTAGGCAGGTAGGTAGGTATTTCAATTGTAAAATTCTAAAATAGAAACTAGTCAATCTTTTTTTGTCCCTAGTTGTGGTAGGTACTTGGAGTTTATTTTTGACCAACGGCCTTTACCTTTTAAAGGTTAGGTAGGTATCTTGTTTTATGGAAGGCCTACTTAGGTAGGTACCTATATTATTTTGGTGCCTATTTTTTTCAGCTTCAGTGGCGTTCGTGTTTACTGGAGCCACGTTAGCATGGTCTTCGCCAGCTATACCGAAGTTTAAAAGCGGAGAAGCGAATTTGGCTATCACAGATGTAAGAATGAATTTCGACCTCTGTGGTGCAGTGGGCGAAGGCTCGCCTGAGACGCAAAAGGTTGCGGGTTTGATTCCCGCCGCGGGACAAATGTTTGCATATGTAAATATTTGTCTCGGGATCTGGGTGTTTTCTATGTATAATATGTATGTATTCACAAAAAAAACTTATATAAGTAGTATATCAGTCATGTAGTTCCCATAACACAAGCTCTGCTTACTTTGGGGCTAGATGATGCTTTGTGAAAATGTCCAGCATTATATATATTTCCGCGTAAAATGACCCGGTGGTGGAAAGCGTCCTGTTAATTTTTAAAATTGTTGACATTGGGTAGTCTTAAGACCCCTCAATACATACACTGGCTTCTCTTTATCGAGTCGTAGGGGGGGGCGAACCGCTGATCGCATGGAGACACCGTGGGGAATAAATCAATGTGTTCTCAAGTACACTGCGATCGTGAGGTCATCCCTCATTTCCTAGGTCCTATCTGAAAGTCAGCGCTGCTTAGCCTTTTCGGGGAGCAGCAATAAGCTGAGATAGGATCTTTTCAACTCATATTTACCACTGCAGCATAGACGGCCCTTGTTAGCACCCACGTATTATATTCTAGTTTGTTTTAATTGTTTATCCTTCTTGTCATTTGTTATTGTCTGTGCTGTATTCGTATGTCTTAAATAAAAAACTATCTATCTATTACTAGTTTACCAATTTTGTGGGGATATGAAACGAACCATTGCCTTAATCCGCCCGCGGAAAGTTCGCATTAAATCTTCGTAATTTCCAGACACAGACATCATGGGTGGTATCTCTTCATGGTTTGGGAGCGCTCTTCGGATGCTACTGTGGTCAGGTCCTCAACGAGAGGGTCGGCCGTCGTCGCACTATCTTCAGCTCGTCTGTTCCAGCCTTATTAGGCGCGGTAGGTATGTTATTCACATTGTAATCATAATAGGCCCGGCCTGAAACCAAGCGTTTTACTCAGATCTTTTAATTTTACGTCCTAGTACGACGACCATGTATTTTGCCCTCCCATGTTGGCATTATGAAACGAACTGGTATTTACCAACTAAGGTCCCTTTGTTCAGGCAAATCAGACAAGAAAATCATCTTTGTCTGATTTGTCTCAGTTCTGGGTGTTTTCTATGTATAATATATACCTACCTACCAAAAAAAATATTTTATTATATCAGTATTGTATTTAGTAACCTGTATTTAGTATATCAGTTATGTAGGTAGTTCCCATATCACAAGCTCTGCATACTTTGGGGCTAGATGTTGTGTGAAAATGTCCAAATGTCCAGCATTTTTTTATTAGTTAACCAGACCAGTATAGCTCTTCCTTGTAACATCTAAGTATCTCTCTAGAATAATACAATGTCTCCCATCGTCTGCAAGTAATGAAAAAGATGAGTGTCGTAGCGTAGCAGGCCCCTAAACCACCGGTTTCGGGATTATGAAACATGTCTTCTGATTTTATAATTTGCTGTAATTTTTCAGAGCCTCATGATATTCACGAAAATGCCTGAGCTGATGTATGTCGCCAGGTTTTTAATGGGAATTTCAACAGGAATTATAGCTGTGGTAACTAAGTCATTTTTTTGTTTGACATAATTATGTAACTAAGCATATTAATTAATAAATAACACCCAACAGACACATTCCTGCCTGACCCGACACTAGGATTCCCTGTTTCGTGGGTATCAGGAACTACGAGTACCGTGGTACCACACAACACTGCTTAAGCTTTTTATAAAGAACCTTTAGCAGTACATAGATAAAATGACGATCAAATATTTAAATTATACAATGTGTGTAATCTTTGAACTAAAAGCTTAGAATAAATAATACTATTTAATAGCCTGATGTTGGAAATCGAGTGCGAATCGTGGTGCAGGTTCGATTCCAGCAAGGCCTGTATCGAATAGTTTTTTGTGTTACTAAACTCTAGAGCTATTTAATTTGACAATTAGTTATGAGTCTGCGTTGACGACCTCTGTGGCGCAGCGAGGGACTAGCCAGCTGCGACACAAGAGGTGCAGGTTCGATCCCAGTTCCAATGTTCCTTATACCCACGATTCAGGGAATCCTAGTGTGGGGTATGCATACCACCAGCCTATCACCAGCGCTGCAGCATGGCAACGTGTAGTAGCACTTGAGCTGAAACACTTGCTGAGCTGAAGGCCAATTGCATTTGACATGCGTTAGTGTAACGTTTTATTTTATTTTTAAAGGAATTACAGACCGTTATTCATTAGGTTATAAACTAAAGAGAACAATGATAAGTTAATGTATGACCCACAGCGTCTTCCACATATTACGATAAAACAATGATTCTGAATCTGTTGCAAGTTTACGTGTTGGTCTATAGTGCTTGCGTCATTTGCGTTCAATAAATGATCAATTCGTAAGTACTTAATACCTAACATTGCAAAAAATTCTATCTATGGCTACATGAGCCTAATTGCAAAATAATTTGAAAAAAAAAGAGATTAAAATTAGATAGATTGTTGACTAAATTATAACAATCAAAACAAAGAAAAATAACAGATATTAATCGACAAGATTATTCAGTTTAAAAAAAAAGGTGCATACAAGATATTGATGTCAATGAATCGAGTAGTTTATAAACCCGAAAGTAACTTCAAAACGGTAAAAAACTGAAAAAATATTGCGCAATATAATTGATCGTGTCATAAGTGGCAATGTCAAAATTTGGCAAATAAATGATCGCGTTGCAGTCGCGTAGCTTTTGCGTACCATGTGCGAAAGGCCTTACCCATACTACCCGTCCGAATTGACTAGGCACCTCGCACGGTTAGCGAGAATGAGTTTATGCTCTTTCTAAGGGTTAAAATCAAGCTAGTTGTTTGGGTGGGTAAATACGTGTACAAAGTGTACCTAATCCATCAGTCGAACAATCACGAACATTTGGTTTCGGTCGCCTTTTGGCCGAAACCGAACCTTCGGTTGGACACTAGTTTGATATAATTTGTGGTGGTTTTAATAAATACTTATCTATATATCTACATATAAATTTTTCTTATTTTTTCAGGTTACAATGATATACGTAACAGAAATATCCGACAAAGAAATCAGAGGCTCGCTCGGTATGATAGTCCAAGTGATGAACAACTTTGGCAGCCTCACTATTTACAGCATAGGCCCGTTTGTGTCATACACAGCACTGAACTCCATAATACTGTCTATACCGATCTGCTATGTGCTGCTCTGTACGTGGATACCGGAGTCGCCTTACTATCATTTAATGGGTGGAAGGGTGGAAGCTGCTAGAAAAGAATTTACGCGATTGCGAGGAAATAGGGATGAGAAGGTAATCTAATCATACTTCATAAAAAGGTTCTTAATGCATTTCAGATTACAGTATTACTCGATTGAAAGCATCGAGCACATGAAAGTATATATACCAGAATCGATACATTAGTTGCGATTTTGTGATATTATTACAAATTAAGCATCGAGAACTTTGCTTAATTTCGATTTCTTAATTTGCTATGAGATTCTGGGAGACTTACACCACTAGTTATTCTGGAAACGGCATCTAGTTTAGCTTTTAAAACAAAGTACTTTGTACCAAATAAACATAGCTAGGTAGAAGTCGGTGGATGGAGGTGGCCAAAGATCGTTCGACATTACACTCCTTAGGGGAGTGACTATGTCCAGCTGTAGACTTCTACAGACTGCTGATGACAATGATGAACGGTAGCAATTACACTTACCTTATAGGTACAAGACTTCCCACAACAATTTCGATGTCATTAGTCCATCATTCATTATTGCCGTTACCATTGTCGCAAAGTAACGAGTTGTAGGTTCGATTCCCACTTTGCGAAAACATTTGCGCCAGTTTTGATAGATTTAATCGTTTACAGTGGATTGATAACGAGATGGCTGTGATAAAGGCTCACGTTAGGGAAAGCATGGAAAATAAAACAACTACAGTTGAGCTGTTGACCAATGTGAAATACAGGAAAGCTTTGTACATAGTTGGAGGTAAGATATGTATGCATCTATAGTAAATGTGCTTCTATACTATAATAACCAGTTAATGAGGGTGGAAAGGTTGGAGTTTCAACTTCATTAAACTTCTTCGTGGTGAAAGTTCCGACCGAACACCTGTCGATCTTCATAAAGGAAGATCTGTGGCCCAAGGGTATCGTCTGACGTTTCCGGGGTCGATTACTGAACCCAGCTGCGCCCACGTCGCAGTCACTACGTGCTAGATAAATAGGTTTTGTTTGTTTGACATAAATATATGTAGGTATTTTAGTTTAAAGGTACCTATTTATGCTATGGGCCCTGTATTTGTACGTGTACTTTACTATTTGTATGTAGTTCCCATAATACAATATCTGCTTAGTTTGGGGCTAGATGCTGCTGTGTGAAAAATGTTCAGCATTATTTATTATTTAATGTGTTGTCTGAAATTAATACATTATAATAAAGCAATATGTATGTAGAAACAAGTAAACAGCTAATTAATGGATAGATAAAAAATGACGATAAAATTGCCGACTGAATGTCTCTTATCTTTGTGTTCTCTATAATGATATCGTGTGTATTTCAGAAAACAAATGTTAATTTTGTGATATCGTAATGATGTAAATTATGTTGACAAGGTTTAGTGTCTGAGTCCCATAACCTTACTTATCACCGGTAACAACTAATTACATACATAGTTGTTGTCCGTGATACGGCGTAAATTCAAAAAGTCTTAAATTCACTTAGTTAATTCTTAAGTTTAGTTTGTGTTTTTATAAGTCAATGATTCTCAATAATTCTTGTCATTTCAATGTTTTCAAGTCCTTATGAAATTAATAATAGAAATCAGAAGAATCCATCTTTAGCTGATCCATCTTTGATATCTTTATATGGAATAATTAATGCTGCTGGACATTTTTCACACAGCATCATCTAGCCCCAAAGTAAGCAGAGCTTGTGTTATGGGAACTACATGACTTATACACTTTTTTTTTAAATACATTCTTATTATAACATAGAAAACACCCAGATCCCGAGACAAATATTTGCAGATGCAAACATTTGTCCCGCAGCGGGAATCGAACCCGCAACCTTCTGCGTCTCAGGCGGGCCTTCGCCCACTGCGCCACAGAGGTCGTCAATAATTAAGTTGTTCTGTAACGATATCTGTTCTAGAAGAACCCATGCCACTATATAAGTAAGTACCACGCGAGCAAAGCCGGTACCAGCTGTGTGCAGAGGCTCGTATAGTAAATAAACGAATATTTCAGGACTCAAAATGCTGCAATATATGACGGGTATCCTAGTAATACAGTCGTACTTGGAGGTAATCTTTCGGCAAAGCAGCTCAGTATCGGGGCCTCTAGCCAGTATCGTATACGGATTTGTCCAATTGGCAGCTGGTGAGTTCCTCTATGACCTCGATGAACTTTGATATAAACTCAAGTCCCCCTATCTGTATCTGAAAGTCACTCGGTGACGAACGTTTGACAAGTTAAATGATTATCTCTTGGACATAGCTACTATCAGTATGAAATACAGCCCGTATGATGATCATTTAACGAGCCAAATGTTTGACACCGAGTGAATTTCAGATACAGAATAGGGGGGCTGAACTGTAGCACACCTACAGCTAATCTCAAAAAATTAACACTTTTAAATTGTGCAATAAAGTGTTATTAATAATAAACAATATTTTTTTTAAACGATTAGACTTAAAATTTATCATTATTTGTGAATTCCTTCCGCGATCATGGTGCATGCCTGTGTCGAAAAACCGGGAAACCATGGTACCGACTTTAGAAAAAAAATATTCTGGATTAGATTGAATCGACGGAATGTAAAGTAGAACCTTGTTGTCAATCTCATTTTCTTTATAACTCTTACGTGTACTCCTGTATCCTTTATTTGGCACAAAATAAAATATTTTTATCTTTATCTAAGATAAAATGTTGTACGGTACTTATATTTAAAATTTCAACGCGGACATTGTCGTAAATATTAAAGATACTAAAATACGACGTATATAGTCCTCTACAAACATTGAGCTTAGATAAAATGTGATCTGATAAAACTAGATTTGACATTGACAATAATGCAACCTGTCTGTTACCGAGTATGATAATGTAATTTCTCTTATAACTATCAATTAAATTATGTATCTTACCAGCGAAGCCTTCTATCTTTGGATATATGATCCGCCAATAGTTACCATAGCAACGTCATTTTGCGCGAAAATTATCGTTGCGACTATGTTGCCCGAGTTATACATATTTTGCGCCATGGGTATGGGTCTATGCTTAAAGTTTCACTACGTGATGAAATAAGAAACGAGACTTTTTGTAAAACTAGTCACAAACATAACTCTTTATATTGAAAACAACGGCTATACAAAGTGCAATCATAAGTCAATCTAAAACTAAATTATCGCAAGATTAAACTATAAGTTTTAATAAAAATTGCAATAAAAAACCAACTTGCCACTTAGCAATGGGCAGGTCATTTAGCTCGCAGAACCAACAACCGAAAGTAAGGAAGAAATGTTCTGTAATGGCGCCCACGAGACGAAATGCCGTGCTTTAGGCGAGGCCTATGAAGTAGTGAAGTTCTAAAGACTGTTGATATATTTTTCAGGTATTTGTGCGACGTTCCTGACACGCTATGCCGGCCGAAGGATTCTGATGTTCACATCATGCCTGGGAGTGTCAGTTTCAATGACCATCCTCGGAAGTTACTTCTACCTCCAAGACACCGTGAAAGTCAGCTCTGAAACCCTTGCTTCTCTAGCCGCCTTACCTCTGATAGGTATTTTGGGGTTCAACATATTTTACGCGAACGGAATAGGAAACTTACCCTACGTAATGCAAGCGGAGTTATTTCCTGTTAATGTGAAAGGTGTAGCTTCCAGTCTAGCTACTATGTTAGCGTGTATTCTTAGCTTCATAGTTACTAAATGTTACCAGACTGTAAAGGATACTTTTGGTCACTATACTGTCTTTTGGAGTTTTGCGCTCGTAGGCTATACAGGGGTGTTCTTTATATACTTCCTCGTGCCGGAAACGCGAGGGAAAACTTTGGAGGAAGTGTTGGATAATGTTCAAGACGCGGTCAAAAATCCTGAAGAGGAGGCTCTGAGAAGCGATCATGGGAGTGCGAATCGTGAAGAGATACAAAAACAATAGAACCTTCTATTGTTTATGAAAGATGAACAGAACAAAAATAACCCAAAGCAACGTAGTTTGGATTTATTATAAGAAATAAGAAGTCTATCGGAGTTTGTTTTATATTAGGATCTCATTCGAGGCTGTATTTTTTGAGTAATTTGTATATACAAAACATTTTTATCATAACGGTTTTACTGTTGTGTTTAATAGTTTTTACTGTTGATATAGTTGGGATGTTTTGGTAATTTTTGATGTTTTATACATTTTAAGATGTATTTGTGAACTGAGAAGTCTAATAAAAGAAGAAACTGTGACTATAAAATTGTAATCGGTTGAATAAAAATATGCAATACATAGCTGGAAAACCTTGTATTACTATACAGATAAATACCACTGTAAAATTGAAAGTAACTTCGATTTCGCTACACAATAAAGTAGATACTAGCCTTACACTTGAAAGTAGGACTAATTGACACTTGACGGCAGCTATGGTTAAATCCTCTTGGTGTTTCCGTAAGAGTAGAGAGGGGCAAAGGGCGTGTCCACTTGTTCGTCGCCGCTTTCCTCGGACGCGTCCGATTCGAACGTGTTGTCCGGAATGTCGTACAGACGGATGAGCGGCTTGTTCGGATCCTTCATTATCAGGTATTTGCCTACGGACAAAATGTTTCATGATTTTATAACATTACAAAATTAGAGGTCTTATTTACACTTCTTCGCTTGTTGCTCAGAAAGCCCCTTGTGTCGGTAAAGCAGCTTCATGACACTGCTGTAACAAGTAATGACACTGGCGATAAGATACTGCAGGGGTGCGTTCAGTTACATCGTCTTCTCATTTTTGCTGAATAGAACTCGCATACATATGGTCCTAACTACACTAATAATGGTGAAATTACCAGTGTGATGAATGGATTCAGTACGCCCTTCCCTATTCCGTGGTGCGTCTTGTAGAGGCTTTTTTTCATACAGACTTGCATTATTTATATTGGACAATGGATGGAATGTCAACTCGCATAAATAAACAAATAAATGCCCAATCGATTTTAATCAAGTTGTTAAGCAAGTTGTAGGTAATCAACTGCCTGTTCCTCCGCGACCAAGCCAGGAAAGAAAGGCAAGAAAACAAGGCTAGTTATTAATGTTCCTTTTACAAAACAATAGATACCAACATTTTTAATCTAGTTGGTAAACAAGGTAGTAGGTACTTACCGTCTTTCTGCTTCATGCAGATGTCGATGATGCAGCGCAGCACGCCCCACGCGTTGTCCATGGAGAGGTTGATCTGCGCCGCGAACTCGTGCGGCTTGAACTGCTGCGTGCCGAGGATCACGTGCCGCGCGTTGTCGCGCACCTGCGTGCGGGACACGTACCCGAACTTTATCTGGTCCGAGCCGGCTAGGAGGGCCTGCGGAATACAAATCACTTTAATACAAAGTTAATGTGAAGACTCACCATGTTAATATATAATGTTTTGGTACATGCACTACTTTTTGCATATTAGAATTCATTCCATGTGATGAATGAATGAAAATACGCGAGAAAAATAAATTCAAGTTTTCCCCCGATGGGGTCGAAGATCGGGGGACAACGGAAATAACCCTATTAAAATAATAATGAAGGACGCGGATGGCGCGTTGTCGCGACTCTCCTCCGGTCGCCACAAGCCTTTGAATTGTTGCAGTTGTTATTGGACGAGGAATTATAAAATAAACAAATTGGTCACTACCAGGAGTGTACTTTATAATGTGTTTGAGTAGGAAGATGAGTGCATAAGGAGTGATATGTTATTGCAAACTCGGCTAATGATGATTGGTAAACGCAGTATACCAAATCGCAGCCAACAAGTCGTTTGTAAACGCAATACGCCATTAAACGAGCCCAGCAGCGTCCGCGTCGTTAACTGGTGCGGTGGTGTCGATGGCGATCAGATACTGCAGTAGCAAATGAGGGGTCCACACTGATGCGCACGAACTATGACAACCCTACCAGCAAGCTGATCGCCACCGCACCAGTTTGGACGGGCCTTACGTGAACACGTCTTTAAAAAAAGTTTCCGTCTCACGATCGTCGAGCGGAGCGCGGTCGCGGACTATACTCATAGGGAAGGAAGGACATCCAAGCGGTCAATGAAACGTCAGCAGGAGAATAGTAAAGTACATGGTATAGTTGTAATACTATCTCTAATTCAAAGTCAAAGTCAAATCTCATTTATTCATTAGAAACAAGGGTCACTTTGAATTGTCGATTTTACCTACCTGTTCCTCCAGAACCTACCAGGAAAGAAAGGCAAGAAACAAAGCTGGTTATTCATTTAAATGATCCTTTTACTAAACAACATGTACCTACATTTTTAATTAAGTTGGAGTGGATTAAAAAGACAAGTTTACCTGAACAGTCCACTTGGCGAGCTTGCAGGAGTTGTTTCTCAGTTCGTTGGCTAGCACGGCGCCGCGCTGCGTGTCCAGTTTCTGGCGCCATTCCACTCCGTTTGCCACTTTGGAATCCCACTCGTTGAGCGCCTTGATGGTGAGGAATTGCGTCTCGCCTTGAGGGCCCTGCATTACTGCATCGTGCTCGCAACGGGCTACCAAAACCTGGAAATAACATGTTGTGTAACAAGTATAGACACAAGTCTTGAAGCACAGATCTGGCACTATAGATTTTCTATAGATTTGGTACCGGGATAAAAGTAGGCGATGAAAAGTAGCTTTAGCCGTTAAGGCAGCGTTCGTAAGAAACGCGTTCGCTCGAATGTTTTTGTTGACGTTGCAAAATTGGTCTTCACGAAAACACACATAATATTATACATAGAAAACACCCAGACCATGCACAAATATTTGCAGATCATACAAACATTTGTCTCGCGGCGGGAATCGATCCCGCAACTGTTTGCGTCTCAAGGGGACCTTCGCCCACTGCGCCACGCCGAGGTGGACATAGGCTTTATTAAATAATAATATCCTGACTGTCCATTAAATATCGGTGAAAGCATTATTGAAATCGGATGAGTTGTTTCGTAGATTACCTCCTATATCCAAACTTAAAAATGTTACCTCTATATAATATCAGTGTATGTATATTTTAATAATTTCAGCATTTGCAATATTTTCAGCATATGAGTAATATGGTTAAATTTTGTAGGAAAAGAATCAAATCAACACTGAAATGATTAGACACTTGTTGAAAATGGGATCAAACATTTGCATAATGGACCAACTTTGATTCTGTACATGGTAAAGGGAGTCCACTCACATAAATAATTGTTCAAAATGATTAACGATAAATTCAAAACTAATTTAATTAATCATATAACTGGTAGAATTCCGTCGAATTTCTTCAACTTTAAAGTGCATGTAGTACTTACGACGCCGTTATTGAGGTTCCATTTGCGGTAACGGTACCCGACGGACGCGATCTCGCCCTCCTCTTCAGACACGAAGGGGTTGGGCTCGGGGAACTTGTATTTGGGCTCAGTAGGACCCGATTTCAGCACCTGCAAACAACGATTCGATCAGACTTCGTAGTCTCAGTGGTAGACACTAAAACTTAATATTTCTAAGTATCTTCTAAAATTACAGATTAACATCTGATTCTAAGATTGACATCTGTGAAGCAGACTATGACAGACTACGTGCAAAAGGCGCATTCCAACTTTATATTTTTGCTACCAAACAGTAATGTCCGCATTGCTGTGTTCGGATTAAAGGGTGTTTATTTATTTAAGTATGAGATTGAAAGAGGCAGGACGATTTTATTTATTTTTCGGCGAGCCTATCGCTGTTTAACATACATTCTGCTGCCAAGCAGCAATGCTCGCATTGTTGTTTTCTGGTTTGAAATATTATATGGGCGCCGGTGAATTTACATTACGAGCAGATGCGACTTTACACCATTATGTCTCAGGGTCGGCAACGAGCGATTGATACCTCTGATATTGCAAGTGTCCATAAGCTATGGTAACCACTTACTTACATGTGGGCTGTATACTAGTTTACTAAGTGGGCATAAAAAACAAATACATAAATAAATAATGCTGGACATTTTTCACACAGCATCATCTAGCCCCAAACTAGGATGCGGTTGTATTTATGGGAACTACATGAATGTTATATTACTTATATACTTTTTTATTTTGTTGTAAATACTTACATATTACATATAGAACACACCCAGACCCGAGCCAAATATTTGCAGATCATACAAATATTTGTCCCGCAGCGAGAAACGAAATAACCCTCTGCGTCATAGGGAGTCTTTCACCCACTGCGCCACAGAGGTCGTCATGCATTTGAAATATTCGAGGTTTTTGGGCATGTCGGTTTTCTTTGCTGTCACGTCGAGTACTGGTTAATGCGTACATATTTTTTTTCGAGTGTTACAACTCTACTTAAATCTTAAGCAGCTTTTCATGATTTGGTCGTAAGCCTGTTTGCCGTTTATGTACCTGCTGGCTGAAGTTGTGGTTGATGAAGGTGGCCTCGAGCGCGAGGTTGCGCGGCGAGTTGATGGAGCTGGCTTCGTCCGCGGGCGGCTCCACAGACGTCTCGTTCACCGTCAACAGGTCGAACTCTGTGTTGTCGCGCTTGTCCAGGAACAACTTATCACCTGAAAATCAAATAAGTGGTAATTCATAAAAAATATATTCATAGAGACTATTTTTTAGGGGTCTGAATCCGGAGGGCGAAGACGGAAAACTTGGCAGCTCATGACACTTCCACAGCTAATGTCATTTCCATACAATTCAATCTTTCCGCAGGCCAACAGAACAGTCAACCAGACAGTGGTATTTATCTAGCAACCAGGATAATTTAAATACTGTCTTACCAATCTTCTCAATGACAATGTCCCAGGAGTAGTTGGAGCGGGTGCAGCACATGATGGTGGCGAGGATGGTGTCGGTGGCGTACACCGTGCCCACCGTCTTACTCAGTCGACGGACCACAGGGTCGTCGGTGGTTGTCACCTGGTAATTTTAACTAAAATTGCATCACACTATTCCTCAAACAAGCAACATGTCGTCGGCTAGCAAACAACACCCCTCAAATCGAAATTTCACAGTGAATTTTTTGTCATTTTAATGCCATTGTATAGATATTTTCACTGCCCTTATGTTCAACAATTTAAACAGTGCATTTCAATTGATTACGGGCAGTTATTAAAAAACAAGCATATCTCTAATTCTCCATATATATATATAATCAGCAGAAGCGTGGCAAATCATAACCTAAAAACCTGCCACCCTATAAAAGCAGCACGCAGCTCGACTCGGGCTCACTTTCGCTCCAGACTTCGTAGAGATAAGACCTCGTAATATTGCACAATTAGGCTGTTACTATGCCCAATTTATGTTTGAATTGATTTTAATAATTTTGTTGTGATTTTTGGTTATTTTTAAAAGAATTATATTTGTCAGTTGATTTAGTTTATTTTTTTAACGTTATTTAATAGTATCCGCTAACTTCAGAAGTGGGATTCCTATCCAGTTTTGATTCTTGTCCTGACTTTCTTGATTTTTAATTTCATTTTGGTTTTGAAATTTCCACTTTCAGTATTTATCGAAAGATGTCCGAAAAGAGTAAACGTCCAAGTCGTAAACGAGATCGTACGCCTATTTCTGGTTTGGAGCAGCAACTTCAAACAATTTTAGATCGTTTAATCGTTTTGGAAGATAGTTCCAGGGTTCGCAGCGCTAGCGTCAATCGTGCGGGTACTTCAAGCGACCTACCATCGCTCCTACCGTTACCGTCGCCGCTCCCGCCGTGCGAGCCGCCTGCTACGCTTGCTGTTGCGCCTGGTGCAGAATCATATGCTACAAGTTTGGACATGTCTATGTCTGTGCCATGTCCGAGACCGATTCAGTCCAGCGCAGATGTGTTTATCAGCGAGGTAACTGAGAAGCTTGTGAGTGCAATCAGCTCGATTCCGGTAAGATCTAACCATGTTTTCATATCAAGCTTCGATCCGTCTTAGCATGATTTCGATGTGTGGTGTAGCGAAGTTGATCACGTCCTTTCTTTGAATCGGTGGGATGATCGAGAATGTTTAGCGCGTGTCGGTAATTGTCTAAAAGGTAAAGCAAAATTATGGCTCAACGAATGGGTCAGCAACGGTCGAAGCTGGTCGAATTTCAAGCTCGAATTTAAGACGTGATGCCCTCATCGTTTAGACATCGCTAACATTTTGTTCAACATAATGAAAACCGATTCTGACAACTATCCTACATACGCAGACTATGCTAGGCGTTCTTTGTTACGATTACGCATCGTGAAGGGTCTCAGTGATGAGTTGATCGCAGCTATAGTCATACGCGGTATTACTGACCCTCAAATAAGAGCTGCCGCCACGAATGCGAAACTACTGCCAGGTGATTAAGTGAACTTTTTATCGATTTACATCAAATCTACAGAGGTTACACCAGTCCGTGGTGCCGCTGCATGTGGATATTTCGTGATAGGCAACCAAATTCACGCAAACGTAAACACGATGATCCGAAAGTTACGTGTTTTTCATGTGGAGGTTATGGTCACCGACAGATATCGTGTCCCAAGCGTGAAAAATTACATAGGGCGATCGATGATAGTTCACCGACAAGTGCGTCTACTCATAGCAGACAGCCATCAAGGTTCGAGCCGTGTTCTTTTTGCAGAAAGATAGGTCACAAAGTTGAAGATTGTTTTGTAAAACAGCGTGCCGAGCTACGTGGTAAGCTGAACGATAAGTAATGGTCAGGTGAGACCGAGCGAGCACAAAACAGATTGCATATTTTAGGGCCTTGCTCATAAGCGCTGTAGATAATTTATGTGAAAGCACTTACAAAACTATGGTATGTTTTTCTAAAAGAAAAAAAAGTAACGCGTCAACCATTCTTACCATAACCTATCGAGTGCTTTCTATATTCGTTAAGAAAGCAAGAAGTCTTTTGAGAGTGTGATGTCACTTTTGGTTCTCCAAAATTGTAGACAAAGTGCAATGTTCTTGTATAAAACCGTGACTTTCATTTACTGGTTTAAAGTATTGGGCTAAGTAGTAAATTATATCAACACTGAAATGCATCAATGTAATGAGCAAGTTGAAAGCAAATTTCGATTTGCTGGTCCAAGTGTATGATCTGAACGAATTTAATCACACTCGAGTAACTAAACTTTGTACAAAAGAGTTGGTCAGGTATTTTGTGGAAATTACAGCTCAACTTTCACCTAACGATGTAAGGTTTGATTAATGGTTCATCTATGTTTTTTTTTAATTGGCAGATATGGTAAAACGTCCGTCATACGATCCCTGGTGCATGATGTGGCTCCGGAGGTGATGAATCCGAATCACAAATTATTGCACAAGCTTGCCCGGCAGTGTGCCTTCAAGTTGTTTGATAAGAATCGCACTTGCCAAAATGCTTGTGTCATCGAGCGGCGAAAATCACCTCGCGCGCTCAGGACGAGCCAGGCCACGGACAAGATGGACTTCGGTATGGCGTGGCCCATACAATATCATGTATGCGCTGTCACACGGTCGGTATGCGATTAAACCTAGTCGCAGACTTCTACGACAGAACCATGCAAGCGGCTGTAGACAATGCTTTGGCGCGAGTCATGGACCCCTGATGTATGTATGCACCACATTTTTGTGACTGATGTTGTGTTACTGTGTATCCTGAGGGCTCTGTATCTATGTCTAGCATCCTGAGGGCTCTGCGATGATGCAATACGTTTACTGTGTATCCTGAGGGCTCTGCCACTGGTTTGAAAGAGAAGCACTGTCATACCGTAGCTATGAGCTTATAGCTCTAAGCTATAACTTCGTTCTGGATATACCCGTGGGCTATCCAGACGTATCCACGTCCTGTTGTATTCTATTTTGCTATGTGACACGCTAACTTGGTGCCTATGTCATAATGTCTTGGTAGCATTGAGCTTCTAGCTCTGCTGTGTGACACGCTAACTTGGTGCTTATGTCATAATGTACTGGTAGCATTGAGCTTCTCGCTCTGCTGTGTGACACGCTAACTTGGTGCCTATGTCATAATGTCTTGGTAGCATTGAGCTTCTAGCTCTGCTGTGTGACACGCTAACTTGGTGCCTATGTCATAATGTACTGGTAGCATTGAGCTTCTCGCTCTGCTGTGTGACACGCTAACTTGGTGCCTATGTCATAATGTACTGGTAGCATTGAGCTTCTCGCTCTGCTGTGTGACACGCTAACTTGGTGCCTATGTCTCAATGAAAATGTATTTGTAGCATTAAGCTTCTCGCTCTGCTGTGTGACATAATAACTGGGCGCATATGTCTATGTAAGTACTTCTGCATTAATTAAGCCACTATGTCTGCTACGCAATTCGCTAACTCGATGCTTCTAGCGATATTCATACTGAGCATTGAATTACACGCTTTACTACAATATGCTAACTTTGCGTTTTTGTTCTAACGATAGTGCATTCGAGCTATGGCTCATGCGTGACATGCTAACTTGGGGCCACTGTCAGACATGTTAACTAGTATCTGTGTGAACTTTGACTAATCGTTTGTTTTCTGTACTTTCAGCTGATGATGATACACCGGTTGGTCCATCCCAGTTAGTTTCAGGCGCAAACGATACAGACGGATGCCAGGGTCCACTCAATGAAGATGCCATTGCTACGGCTCGTGACACAAGCCCTGAGATCGAACCGAGTCCACTTGCCGAAATTCACGAAAGCACTACTGGAGAAGATCCCCCAGAATATTAAGAGATGGTGTGGCCGAGGACGACCACATGTCAGGAGAGGCCGAATCAGCAGAAGCGTGGCAAATCATAACCTAAAAACCTGCCACCCTATAAAAGCAGCACGCAGCTCGACTCGGGCTCACTTTCGCTCCAGACTTCGTAGAGATAAGACCTCGTAATATTGCACAATTAGGCTGTTACTATGCCCAATTTATGTTTGAATTGATTTTAATAATTTTGTTGTGATTTTTGGTTATTTTTAAAAGAATTATATTTGTCAGTTGATTTAGTTTATTTTTTTAACGTTATTTAATAGTATCCGCTAACTATATTATATATATATGGAGAATTATTATTCAATTTTGTGGACTTGCGCAGAGTTTATCAAACAGTTTTCTCGCTTCTCTAGAAAAGTTACGAGAATAGATTTACGGGCTGTTGTTAAGTAGCCGACGATATGTTTGTTTGGGGACAATCTTAATGAAAACAGCATAGGGTGTTTTTGGGATGAAATATCAAGGCAATCCAGGGCACCAAATTGATCTAGTTAGGTCCTATAGCTGAAGAAATCCAGTGATGAAGATTCACACACTTCACATATTCATATATCGAAGAGAATTCCGACCTTCGATATATCGAAGGTACATCAAACTTACCGTATGGAAGATACGGTCAATGCGCTGCAACGACTTTTCGTGTTTCACGTTGACGCGGTCGTAGGCCTTATCGTAGTACTCAAGAGTACCACAGCAAACAATGTCTTCACCTGAAATTCAAATATAAATAGGAATTTGTTCAAATCTGGTAAAAAGATGAATTCTCAAATTTACCTTTGAAACCACATTTTTTGGTTGTATCATGTAGCTTTTAATTATTTTCTGTGTCCAGATTAGTTATCTGAATCTGCCTTCAAATAACCGGCGGATCATAGATGAATCAGCAGAAGAAAAAAGTTTTTTTTTTTACCCACAACTTAAGGAGCCCGTAACAAAGTAAGGTTAGTAAGGTATGCAATACATGATGGAATACACATCAGGGTTTTCAAATTTTGTACACTTAAATTTCAGTACACAATGCCATCTTGCCATGTATAAAAAGAAAACATTTCGTCTATTCACTATGGATCAGGGCAGTAGAGAACAAACCTTCCTTGATGCCAGGCAAAGACAGTTTAGCAAGTCTTGGGAAGTCCATGTCCTCAATAGTGGACCAGGTGGGACGCACAGTAACCGATGCGTCGCGAATTTTCATCGGAGCGCCGCGCTGCCCCCACCTCTTACCGAGCTTGCGGTCGCGTTGTTGCTGCCAAACGAAAAACATTATAATAAGCGTGGTATTCGGTTATACTACCACAAGCAAAAATAGAAGAGAAGACGAAAATGATTTCTGTGTCTCACATTTTTCTTCTATTTTACGAAGTCGTTGCTTTGATGCTCATGTTAAGTCTGCTGATAAAGTAAATCACAAGTCATATCGATCAGTTTCATACAAATCTTGTATATTCTTACATCTAAGTAACTCAAACTCGTGGTGGCTAACCCAAAATTTTTTTAATATTGATCCAACAAAATTTCTGAATGTCTTGGCGTCTGCAACCAGAGACGGCAATTAGTCAAAGTAATTGCAACTTTCTATGGAATATACTGTTTCTAGATGTATTTCTGTTGTTGCCATTTGCATTGTGTTTTGATTCATACCATAACAGATATCATATTCCATGTATTTTTTTAGTCTGTAACCATACAACCTTTTAGAAATGAAAATGAAGTCTCATGTGCCTTTTTTTTTGACACATATATAAATGCCAGATACACTTTTACACCCAATCAAAAGGGGACATCCTCATTTTACACCCCACATGACTCACCTATACTGGTATCTTATAAGTACATTTTAACATGACAAAACTTACCACACACTAATTTCACTCAATATAAAAGCGAAATTTGAATGAACCACCAACCAGATTTGAAGTTGCCATTGTCCGTTAAACTCACCTGATTATTCCTCCATACCTTGTTCAGCGTAGTCATACCACCAGGAGTACGAGCTCCTCTCTGGCCACGACCACGCTGACCACGGGCACGACCCCGCTGGTACAGAGGCTTCTGGTCACGAGTGGTGTCCACTAGGCGGAATGTACTCTCATCCTCATCATGGAAGTATGCATAGGATGATCCAGCACCAAATTGGGATGCATATTTGTCTGAAAAATATAAAAAATATAAACTGAGGAGCCTATAAAATTCTGGTCATTAGAGAATCTCATTAGAGAAGTTTAAAGCAATATATGCTCTATTCAATTAATCTGTGG
This sequence comes from Perizoma affinitatum, assembly GCA_961405105.1. NCBI lineage: Eukaryota > Metazoa > Arthropoda > Insecta > Lepidoptera > Geometridae > Perizoma > Perizoma affinitatum. Next base: position 9,198,691 of record OY560199.1, read on the forward strand.
AGATACAACAAATAATTGCTGAGGGATCACCTCGAGAACCAAAACCATATACCTATAAGTTCTGTTTTACTATGGTTCAACTCATTAGCATATTGATAGTGGAAGGGCAATAGTGTTTAAGTGCCAATATGTGAACTTTACAGGTGGCAGTTTTAAATTTTACTTTATTGAAAATATATCATATAATTTTTTTGTAAACATATATTTTATTAGATCATACTTATTTTCTACTTTATAAATTATTATAAATGATTTCTGCCATAATTTTCAAACTTTTACACAACACAACACAACTTTTAAGAAAAGCCAAAAAAACTATTATTATTTTCGAAAATTACCTGAATTTTCTTATTGTATGGTTCAATTTTAACAAGGTCTATAGTGAAGTTTCTTAAATTTCTTGCCTCTTTATGCTAAAAATGGTATCAATATTATGTCAATTTCGACCATGATGGTGCTTAACACATTTGCCTTTCGATTATCATTATAATCTTAGACCTATTCTTAAGTGAATTAGGTACAAAATGGTAAGGAAAAATTGTTTATGTTTCAATTTCATGATCAAGTTTTTTTGTTAAGAAATCTATGAACAGGCCAGTTCAGCTCCTGAACTATAAAAAATCGGATCAGATTCGTCATGGGGTCCCTAATCGCACTGCTTCCTTTGGACCATGGTACCCTATACATATACAATATGTATAATTTTCTAACAGGGTTTATGCTTGAATGAAAGCCACAAAATCGTATTTGTGGCTTTCATTCAAGACTGTCGTGGTAATCGAGGATTAGACGTATACAAACTGCTGAACAAGAGGTGGTAACACTAACGTCATCATAACCTCCAACATCAAAAATATTTCTTAATAAACTTGCATTCTAGAGCCTAGTTACGTAATATTACTCACTCTGGTATTTCTTATCCTGCACCATAGTCCAATCACTAATCTTGCCCAAGCGGTCCCCTTTGCTGAAAGGCTGGTAAGGCATGTCCCGGAATTGCTCCGGCATTTCGCATGGACCCCATCCTGTTGGGTTGTCTTGAATGGCTGGTGCTACAAATCTGATCGGCTCTTCGGCCGGTAATACGTGCTCTGACATTGCTAACTCTGAGTTTGTACAGAGGTATTCTCGAATTTATTCCATGAATGCCACGACACTTTCGGAATCGTAAATTGACAAGACCAACCTGGCCGGCCACAGACTACACACCACACACTCTACACAGATGAATTCAATCTGTGCTACTAGCGTCCTATCCTATCCTAGGATAACAGGCTTTGCGGGTAAGTAAAAATACAGTGTTACAAGCTTTGTAATAAATACAGTTTATTCCAAAATAACAGTAGATTATGATGAATTTTAATACAGTGATATTATAGTACCTACTCTCAATGTGACTGAATTACTTGAGATTGGAGCTTATACCTAGTTATTAGGGTAACGAAAAAGAAAGATGTATCATACCTTAGTAAGACAGAGACAATCAGTTATTGTTAGATCTGCTTAGCACTAAGCGGAACTAACAAAAACTGATTCATTGAGGATTTTCAAACCAGCAAGTAAACTAAGTTGATTATTGTTGACTAAGTTGACGTTTTTTTGTTTATTTTGACTACTGCTGTGAAATTAAATACAGTTAATCCTTACACTGTATTTTTATCATTACAGTATATAGTGGAAATGTCAAAATTACAGTAGATCTACTGTAATTACAGTTAATCTGAGAGCACTGCAGAGATGCGCTATTGCTATTTACGGTTAAGGAAAACATGCGTTAGCGTTTCTAGTATGCTGTGTTTGACGAGGTCACAGCTATAGCTATAAAGAAAACATGCATTATCATCATAATAATATGTTATATTCGGTCACCAATGAACCAAAATCCATTTACGAAACAAAACAAAGCCAAGAACTTGAAAGATGATCTGTATGACAGACAATAAAAAAAAATACAAATGAAAGAATGATTAGGGGGATGACTGGCAACTGATGCCTAGTTTACACGAGGCCAGACAAAGCAGACAGCGCATATATAGTATCCCTGAATAATCTGTGATAGACAGTAAAAACACAGGTCAAATAACTCTAGCTACTCTAGCGAAACATTTTGCTACTATTGGTAGTAGGTTGGTATGTCTTCCCTACTGATATTTAAAAATAAATAATAAATAAAGACATCAAAACCAATGTGCATATTTCGCTAGAGTAGCTAGAGATACTTATACATAACTTACTTTTATCCAACTTTAATTCATAATAAGCCACGAAAATAATTTTGCTGCATGAGTGTTTTCTATGAGTCAGACAGATCACAGACTGAATAGCTGTCTCGTTCGCTCGCCGAACTAAAGTCAAACAAATATATACTAGTGCTAAACATGCAGGATGTAGAGTTGGCTTAGCTTGGCTGGCATGATGCTACCTAAAGTAACCCACCTACAATAAAATACTTGATATCTACTGAGCTAAATTAGCAATATTGATGCAGTGAACAACAAAGCATTCCGACCGGCAAAAATAATGTGTTGTTTTGTTTGTGTAACTAACCGTGTTTTGATCGCCAGTGAGAGTGAGCATAGAGGAACTAAACTAACCACTACGCCACTAGTGCCACTGTATAGTAGCTTAGTTTCAACCTTTGAACTTCATTCAACATTTGAATGAAGTTTTAAAGGTTATAAAACTGAGCGGTGCCATGCAGAAAGATGCATCCCTAGTAAGTATGTGTCCACTGTTCATCTGAAACTGAAAGTGACCGTCGATGAAAAACTTATTTCGAGTTATGGGTTTCATATTTTTTTGCCACTGCATACCTATGGACTAGGTAGTAGTTGAATGAATTTTAATAATGAAAATATTATTTTATAAAAAGGTATAGGTAGGTATTCGTTACTATACTAACTACTTATATTAGGTACCTACTACTGTAGGGACCGTTGACATAGGTACCTAAGTATTTGATAATATTTCAACTTGACTGACAGACAGACAGACGGAAAACAAAGTGAGAAACCTCAAAAGGAGAAAGTAGGAAACCTTATTCCTATAAGGTTTCCTTCGGAACCCTAAAAATGTAGGCCAAACAGAAATGTTTATTCACTTTTTGTAAAAAACTAGGTCTTTGCATAATTTAGAAAAAAAAAATATCTACCTACCTAACGTAGCGTGGTTTTTTAACCTAATTCATTGTCGCAAAATATGTTGGTTGCCTTCGTTTAAAATCGCTTAAACATTTTTAAATGTTTGGTAGGTTCTGTTGGGTATATCACCCTTCTATTGGGTACTTAAGTAACTTATTTTGGGTTATTCAAACAAATCCCACCTGAGTAATCCCCTCAGGGGGGGAATATCAACTGAGTTGGTAGGTACATGTATAAAACTAATAGGTATGTAGGTACGTATGATTAAAACTTTGAAGTAACACTGAGCTAGACTAATGCTTTATAGATCTAGGTAGGTTTTAGAATTCATTTCGACCTTTATTCACGGTTTTCATCGTAGTTTATTTTCTATTTAGTTAGGTATCAGAAAAACTATTTAAGTAGGAAGTTATCTTAATAGGTACCTATTTCTTTCTATGACTAAAACAGAGACATATTTTATAGGATAGGTAATGTTTTATGGATTATTATAGGATAACATACATATGTATCAATAGGGTAAATAACTACATATAAATAGGGTGATCAGGCACCATGGTTCAAAGAGAGGGGTGATGCTGATGAGGGAAAAAATGGTTAGGTATAGGTAAAATTTTAATGTAATTTTTCTAATAAAGTTTATATGATATTTTTTTGTTGTTATCAAAATCATTGACAGTTAAATAATCTTACTTACCTAACCTACCTGAACCGTCTCTTCAGGAAATGTATTCTAATGAAATCCTGGTGGGTCAGTAGGTATCTAATTACTTGAATAGAATGAAATTTTTATGTAATTTTTCTAATAAAGATTATATAATACTTTTTGTTCTTGTTATCAAAATCATTGACAGTTAAATAATCCTACATACCTACCTACACAAACCGTTTCCTCAGGAAATGTATTCTAATGGAATCCTGGTAGGACAGTAGGTATCTAATTACTTGAATGGAATGTTAAATGGTTATTTCATAGAGTAGCTATAACCAGTAGATCCCCATAAATGATCGAAAGTCAAGTGCGGGGGTGCTTCTGAATGTTCCAAGTTATAATGGGCTTCCCCAGCTTAGGGAGTAGAGTAGTAGTATGTACGCTCATATTATCCAATCCCATTTTGACATTCGCAGGTATTCCCCCACGATGTCTATGAAGCGAAAGTAGAGGGACGCTAGTCTGAGTGAACCCTTTATAAAGGACTGTAATTTTTAACAAGCAGTCAGTTGTGGCGAGGTTGTACTCTACGAAAATTGAAGTATCCTCAATAAGTGCAATAGGTTATTTTGAGATGAAGCAGCATGGAAGTCGAAGGGTGCAGTACTGGGCGACGTTCTGTGGTGAGACTTTTTTATTATCTTATCTACAAAATTACTCGTCTTAGATGATCAAATTATCAATAATACTGTAATAAGGTGGAAGGCTTTGTTTCACTTTCAAACAAATCGTTTCAGCGGTTACGCGGTTATTAGCAACACGTCAGCAACGTGTCAATACTTTCGCATCTTTTTTATTTTAGCTTCTGCCTACGGCTTCGACCGCAATGTTACCGGAATAAATAGTAGTCTGTGTCATTCTAGGTTCCATACTACCGACATAAACATAATATTCTAAATCGGTTCAGCCGATACGTCGCTTATTAGAAACAAACATTGGAATATCTATCATTTCGCTTTTTTATTTGTAGTGTTGTTGTAGCGGAAGTGACGAGTACACAGTACAGTCATGTTTGAGAGTTGGTTGGATGATAAGGACTGGATAATGGATCTGTTGTTTCTTTTGTTGTTAATGTTAATAAAGCCTTGTTGGCCTAGTGGGCTGTACCCCGAATTCCGATGCGAAGGTCGTGGGGTCGAGCTCCGTCGTGCACCAATGAATTTCTCAATTAATGTGCGCTGAACACGTGATCGGAACGGTGAAGGAAAACATCGTGGCATTTGTTAAAAAAAAATATTTGAAGGTAGTGTTCCGATAAGCGGCGTTGCGCTAGTCACGGGGAATGCTAACTACTTGCAAAGCGGGGGGATGTGCCAAATATAATGTTTGGATGTGCCTCTGCCTACCCCCTAATTGATATCTTCAAATGGCTTAATATGTAACTGAGGATGCCTATCATGGGGAATAATGTCGTGAGCGTGTTTGATTTTCCGTTTAATGTTTTGTTGAAAAAATGAAAATACGGTTTTGCCAATTTTGCCATAAAATTATTTTTCTTTGGCCACACTCTTGTGATTTGAGAGAACTTTAATTCTCGGACGCGTTACGCGGCGAAGATTAGATTCTATGAAACCATAAAACAAAACGGTCTGTTTACATAATGCATTGTTATGAAAATAATAACATGAGCCTTTTGATAGTCGTGATAAAGCACTTGAAATATGTTGACAGTTACAGTCGCGGTCATTAATTTGCTTACCAATTCTATGATACTATACCTACATTTTCTACCTATCTGATTGTTGATCTACTCCTCAGTTCAGTAGTGACCAAAATTTTATATTTTCTTTTTTTATGTGTAAATCATTACCAAATCAAATACACCAAAATTACAGAATAATCGGGGAAATCAAAGTTCATTCAAAATAGAAAATACTTGTAAGATACTTACTTGTTAGTATTTATTTTCTATCACCATAATAAGGAATAATTATTTTTCGCTTTTTAAATTTGAACGAAAATAAAAGCTTAAAACACGCAAAATTATTATGTATGTACTTACGTACGAGTAGGTATAATCTAACGTTTAAGATTGTATTGTTTTTGGCCAAGTGCGGTACACAAATTGATGTCCGAAGCTTGAAATAGCTAGGTACTGTGCTGTTTTAAATTGATGACCGGCAAAGCTTTAAATGGTTTCTGCACTGTTTTTTCAGTGTCCCTGGCCTTCGTGGCTCTGGGTGCGTTTTCTGCGTGGCCTTCTCCCGTGATACCAAAATTCAAACGCAACGAAACCAATGTAGACATTACTGATGTGAGTAAAAAAGAAAAAAGTCGTTCTTGAACAATTCTCTGGGAGTTTTTGGAACGGTTAATTCATACAACCTTTAACGCCTGCGGAAAGATTGAATTGTGTGGAAATGACATTAGCTGTCGAAAAGTCACGTGACTACTGCCTAGTGTTGCCGTAGTGGGCCGACTTCTGATCCGGAGGTCGTGGGTTTGAACCCGGTCGTGCACCAACGGATTCTTCCACTTGATAAATTTATGTGCGCATTAACACTTCCTCAAAACGGTGAAAGGAAACATCGTGAGGAAACCGGCATGCCCTAGAACCAAAAATTCGAAACTGAGTATGTATGTGTTTTTATAAGATACAAAGCATATAGACAAAAAAAATTTTTTTTTCAAAGGATTTGCCACTCACATTTATCATTTTTTTACTAACCTATGATACCTAGGTTAGTCCTAGGGCGAAGGTCTCCCTAAATCCTATCATCTCTCCGTATCCTTCACCTAGGTCGTCCCTAGGTCCTGAAGACCTCAAGTCCTTCCATCTCATCTCTCGCTCGAGGTCATCCTGCAAATGTGTCCTCCGCCGAACCGAACGCCCTTATTCTGACTGCAGGCTGCCATGGTCTGCTAGTCCTATATGAATATGATGTATTCCTCAGAACGGAGTGTCATGGATGGTGTCGGTGAATCCCGTAGGGTTCATCGTGGGTAGTTTTGTGACACGCTACACTTCGGACAAGTTGGGAAGGCGCGCCACAATAATCTGCAGCGCATTACCTGTGGCTCTTGGATCGGTAAGTGTAATTTTAACCGAATTTAGTTTATTTGTCAGGAACAAATAAAGTTCGACACCAAATAACGGGAAGTTGATAAAAAGTCCAATATTAAATTTCGTCCCCCATTTTTTCATCTTTGGATTTTTTTCATAAAATTTATATAGGAGTATAACCCTACCCATTACAAAAAAATCATTTAAATCATTTCATAATTTGCGAAAATATTGAATATATGGATTTATAATATATTAATAAAAAAAAAATACATATGAATTGAGAACTTTCTCTTTTTTTGAAGTTTGTTGAAAACACTGAATCGTTTGGTTCGTGATCGCCATTTGAGAAACTTTGACCTCATTTTGTACAAAGTGATCATACCCGGGATACATATGATTCTGAGAAGAATAAAAAAACATCGTATTCAATCGATTAGTTCAACTGGATCAATGTCCTTGTGTCACTGCAGTCGACAATATCAATTTAGTCGCCAAATCATTTCGCGACTCTTATCGATTGATACGTATCTTATCGTAGATACGTGATTATATAAATAAATGAACTCTTTATTGTGCATAACACTAGTAGAATAGTAGAAAATACAAAAACAGAATTAAAACAAAAAAAAAAAGAAATGAAATATATATACAAGTAGTAAAACTGCTTTGTAGTTCCCAAAATACAAGCTCTGCTTAGTTTGGGGCTGGATGATGCTGTGTATAAAATAATCCAGTAATATTATAATATACTTATCATTAATAATATTATAGTAAAGTTTGTTATCTACGATGAGTAGAAAATATAAAACATAATTAAAACAAAAAAAAAGAAATGCACAATTGGCGGACACCATGTCAGTGTAATCAGAGGCAAGTCCACACAGTTACCACGTGAATGTGTGGATTTACACGTAGGTTTACAGCACGTCGTCGCTTATTGGAACACTCCGATGTTACGCCTTCAAATTTTAGGTAAAACTTAGGTTTTACCTAAAATTTGGTAAAACTTACTGAAACTGTCATGGTTATGAACAACATTTTTACTAAAAAACGGGATATTTACTATGATTTGTGAGTTTGAATGTTTCCCAATATCTCGGCACAGTTACCCTGATCACGGCAGTAACTGAAGTCTTTGCGGGTTTTAAATGTTAGTGGCAGATAAATCGATCTAGCCTCTTTCTCACTCGTTTATAGCGAAATAAAAGATTTTAATAAAAAAAAACTATAGTTCCTTACTTAAGTATTAAACCGATTTAGAATGTTATTTTTTTATTTCAGGTGATAGTATCGTTCGCTTCGGAGGTTTGGCTGCTCTGCATTACTGTTTTCTTGTGGAGTTGCGGCACAGGCATGGTTAGCACTGTGAGTATCTGATCCATCCCTTCATCAATCTGTGGTTTCACTATCGGTCAGTCATTTTAAGAGACATTTACTTCAACGTCGCAGTATGACTAAGAAATAACTAGGGACGTTAGAGGCATCGTAGATTTTAGATTTTGATTTATTTATTTAACAAACTGTCTAGGTAGTTATAATAATTAAGTAGTACCTAGAGGACCTCTGTGGCGCAGTGGGTGAAGTCTCGCCTGAGACGCTGAAGGTTGCGGGTTCCATTCCCGCCGCGGGACAAATGCTTGTATGATCTGCAAATATTTGTCTCGGGTCTAGTGTTTTATATGTATAATATGTATGAAATTAAAAATATATATATATATAAGTAGTATATCAGTCATGTAGTTCCCATAACACAAGCTCTGCTTACTTTCGGGCAGATGATGCTGTGTGGAAATTACCAGCGTTATTATTATAGTATCTTAGACATATGTTATGTTTGTCTAGACACTAGGTTTTTGAAGTGTTATATATATATATATATATATATATATTAATGATAATTCATTCATTCATTCATTAATCGTATTTTATCCGAAACAAAAGTGCTCAACATAACATGAGTAATAAGTAGGTAGGTAGGTATTGAGAGGAACATTATAATTAGTAGATACACGTAGGAACAATGACTCCAATGTGTCCGTTACAATTCCGTCATAAGTAAACAGAATAGATGTGACAATTTTATTGAAACATCGCCATTTATGTTGTAATTGTGATGAAGAGTGCGTTTTGGCTGATATTCAAAGTCATCAGAGTTTTTTGTCATCTGAATCGGCTCAGCCGTTATACAGTTAATTCAATGGTAGCTATCCAAAAATCGGAATCGGAAGCAAAATAAATACAGTTTTCAACTTCTTGTTCTTCGTAAGTATAGGTAATTATATTAAAAATTACAATCGTTTTCTTCTTGTGAGTTCGTCGTCCCGTTACACACCACAGTCTCTCCATTCACTAGTTCATTCGGACATCTTCGATTCATTCTTTTCATTCATTCAAACCACTCCAATTCACATTCATCAATCATTTTATCATTCGGATACTATCACACAACAATCTGTCAAACATCTCACTTTCATAATACATTCGGATACTCCATTTATTCTGATCCCACATGTATGATACGTTTGATGTGTTGGCGCTTAGCCTGCTTAGTATTTCATCTCTTCCAGGTCATAGGAATATACCTGGCAGAGATAGCAGACAAAGAAATCAGAGGGTCCCTCGCCGTCTGCACACGGTTTGCGTTCAACTTCGGCAATCTTCTCGTAATGGCGGTCGGTCCATTCCTGACTTACGAAATGCTGAACTGGTTGCTCCTGCCGCTACCGTTTGTGTATCTGGCTGCTTGCTGGTGGATGCCGGAGACACCACACTATCTGCTGAAGGAAGGACACGTGGGGAAGGCTAGGAAGGAGTTGGCGAGACTGCGGGGCTATAGTGATGGAATAGTGAGTCTTTCGTATTTTTGATGATCCTGAACCGAAGACCATTACGGTAAAAGTTTTGTGTGCCATGGATCAAAGTTTCTTTTATTCACAGTGTTTGACATTTAGCTAAATGTCAAACGTAGCTGTAATGGTGTTAATTTTTGGAAGTATTTTTTGCCCTAAAGACTTACTGACTCCTGTATTTCATTTTGTATTGTTGCGCCCCCTAGTGACGCGTGGCTATAAATCCTACTTAAGAACAAAACGCATCAAAACAGCTTTCAATTTAAAAAAAAGTTTTGAACGATTCCATTTATTTGGAAGCTACGATGCCACAGACAGGCAGGTATAGAAAGACACACGAAAGACATAGCTTCAAATGAGTATGTTGATAAAACGTGCCCTTCTCATAAACACACACAGCGTGCCGATCGGCCGCACTCCTGGTGAAGTGCCAGACGTTTTTGAAAAATCTAGGAGTGGCTTCTCACACTCTTTATGAGGCTGTATGAGTTCTTTTTAAGTACGAGATTAGTTATCTATTTATATACCTATATATATAGATAAATATAGACACAATCGATTTGTTATTGTGGAATCCTATCTATCTTTATGTTCCCTTTATTGTAATTCGGTGTTTGTAGATTTAAAGGAATCGAATATGATAAAGGATTGAGCAAATATAATTATATTATCCTTGTAAAAATCACTAGGAAGTTTTGTATAACTGACACCCATCACAGATTTGATAAGAAGATAAACTATATGTAGATGGAACTTCTACCATGTGTTTTAAATAAAACCTCTAAATAAGATTAGTTTTTGCAAATAAAATAAGACCCTTTGAAGGTAAATAATGGAATAATTTCCTTTTCCAGATGTTAGAAGAAGAGCTGCAATCCATACAGGCCGGCGTCAAGAGCGAGATGACCCAGTCCAGCTCCTACAAGGAGCTGTTCTCTGGGAAACAGTACAGACGAGCCATCATTGTTGCATCTGGTAAGCCAACAAAGTTCCTCCGACGTTTCGATTATATTTGAAGATCTTTCGATGAAATCGATTTCCTCCTTACCTGCGACGACCGTTTGCCATAACAGGTTGTATTCTGTTTGTCTGTTCCCATTTATCTCCAAAACGGCTTATCTAATGAAATGCGGTTCTTTTCAAACAATTTGCATGACTTCGAAGATGGTTCACAAGTGAGGTGTGGCACCTGGTTAAGAGGGGTTGCAATAGACGATAGAAACACGAACTTTGTACTTTGAATAATTAACTTGTTATAGGTATAAAATTCACGCAAATAATGACTGGTGGGACAACGATAAAGCATTACCTCGGCATCATCATGCAGGAGGCTCAGATGAAGAAGGAACACGAGCAGACGGTCTTCTTGGTGTTTGGAGGAATCGGCTTCATCGTCGGTGAGTATTTACTAACATCTTCAACCGAAAGACGTTCATTCGATAAAAAACGAATGCGTAATTTCCAAAGGAGTTATCGCTGAAAGCAATGACGAATTACGGTGTTATTGCCTATTTAAAGTGTGGATAAAATACAAATTAAACATTATTTTGGTAGGTAAAAATCCCTTTTTACAATAGCGAACGATATTATTTGGTATTGGATATTGGGCTACATCAGCTAGTAGTAAGTACCTGTTACCTATGTTATGGGGAAATCTGATGTGGGACAGACTATGTATTGACTACTCATTAAAACTATTTCAATCACGGTTTTGAAGCATAGGAACTACCATTTGGCCACACTCTACACTCTGGGCACTCTTGATAAAATATATGAAACAATCGCTCAGTAGTCAACACATGCAAGATTTGTGTACGTAAATTAGAAATGTTCAAGCACCAATTCGACGTATTGCCAGAGCTTGATGGTATGCTTTCGCCGGCTCCGTCAGTTGGCTTGAATTGAGGCGCAAAATTGTATTTACTCGGATGTCGTCAGTGGGATGTCGTGTCAATTCAATTTATTACCAATCTTACAAAACGACACTGACTTTAGTTGGAGGTGGATCAAAATCGGTAAGGTTTCTTAGGTGTTTTTTTTCAATCCTAATATTTTTCTTTCTTTTCAGCCATAATATCATCGATACTGGTCGACCGAGTCGGCCGACGCCACCTTCTCATCAGTTCATATCTCGGCACCGGCCTATCCTTAACAGTTGTCGGCATCTACTTCTTCCTACTAAACGTCATCGAAATAGACCATGAATCTCTAACTGTTTACGGTGTTATACCGTTTGTAGGTATTGTACTATCAAACGTCATTTCCACGTTCGGTTTCATCGCTTTATCTGTAGTCGTACCAGCGGAGATATTCCCATTGAACGTCAAAGCAGTTGCTATGACCTCACTAAGCATATTCGGCGGTGTTCTCGGCTTCACGGTTGGCAAAGGCTACCAGAACGTGAAGGATTTGCTAGGACAATACACTGTGTTCTGGATATTTGCTGGTGTATCGTTTAGCGGCGCTGTTTTCACGTATTTCTTAGTACCAGAGACAAGGGGAAAGAATCTGAATGATATTCAGAAGGAGTTGCAGGGTGATGCGTATGATGGTTGTCTGAAATTACAAAAAGTTGATACTAAAGATGAGAATACGGAGTTGGAGGTGTTGAAACGCAAAGAGTCAATTTAGGATATTATACGCTTTGATAGTTTGAAAGATTTGTATAGCTCTACTCGGTGCTTACAAGAGGTCACTTTTTGATGTCTGCCACTGGATAATAATCAAGATAATATCGATCAAATCGTATCAAAAATTTTACTCAGTTTACTCGATATTAAATAAATAAAAAATGTTAGACAGTTTTACACAGCATCATCTAGCCCCAACCTAAGCAAAGCTTGTATATGTAATAGGAACTACATGACTGATAAACTACTAATATACATTATTTTTGTATATACATATATATATTATACTTTGAGAACACTCAGACCAGAGACAAATATTTGCAGAAAAATCTTAATTTTTCGATATATCCTTAAGTTTTTGTTTGTACTTGTTCAAAAATGATATACAGACATTACTTCCAATAAAGACGAACACTCTATTTCCTACGGCATGGCGTCCATTTTTAACTGACTTTAAATACGGAGGAGGTTTTCGATTCTTCTGTATATTTTTATAATTATTACTTATTTGTTGCACAAATATAAAGTTTTAATACTTAAACTAAGATCAACTAAAAATAGACCGCCTGGCAACACCAGTGACAAATTTTTTTCATGTTAAAATATATTTTGAGTGTAAGCTAAAAGCACATTTGTTGTTTAGTAATCTAATCGGTATCGATATTTACTGCATTTTCTAGTATATTTAAGTTAATGTTATATTACATTTTATAAAGCCAAATCTTTTTACTGTAAGAATTTCTCAGTTTTCTTTTCCAGTCAAACTAAAGAATCTAAAATAGTTAATTCAGTAACTATTTTTGACAGATGGATTAAGACAAATCAGAGAAGCTTTTACGAGTCATAAATTATAATAAATTTTATTTGTAGTTTTACATTGTAAATTCCATTACATTACCGGAAACCCGGAATTTACGTATCATTGTGATTGGACTTGTGTCAAATAAATAAATATTATTCTTATATTATATAAGTGCTATAACTTAAATATATTTAGTATTTTTGCGTTTTTAATAAAGCTATCAAAAAAAAAGCTTTCATTGCTCCTTATAACCTAAAAGAACAACCGATTTCGATAACATCTGGAGAATATCGTTCGTGAACTAGGCATTCAATTCAATTTTTTTTTCAATTCAATTCATTTATTTGTGAAACATGGGTACAAGCAGTAGATAGTACAGTAATAGTAAGTCCAGCCATGATCTGCTTTACAGCATATAAGCTGTTTTTAAAAACGGGCGAAGCCTTGGGTGGAAGCTAGTAATATCATAAATTTGAAAGTATGGATGGCTGTTTGTTGCTAATAATATCTTCGTAATGGCTGATCCGATTTGGTTGAAATTTGGAATTAGTGCTGGGCATAGTTCGTGACCTATAATAACACAAAGCAGCCTACTTTTATAATGGTGAAGGGATACCATGAAGTGAAAGATCTATCAGGACTGTATGGAGTCTTTTGGTTTTACGCAGCGTCTTCGTTGTAGGCGGTGTATTTTCGTATATTGTAGTCCCTGAAAAAGAGCAAGAGCTTAAGAGAAATTCAAATGGGACTGCAAGAAGACGATGCTTGTGCGAGTTTGAACAGAGTTATAAAAAGTGAAGGAGAAAATGCTTGCAATTACTGTGAGATAACAGAGTTAAAAAGTTGTGGTGATGAAGAGAAAAAGTAGGTCATCAGGATAGTGGATACTAGTGTAGAGCAAAAGTCAGTTGAAATATCAATATTATAGCGTGATAAATCTATGTAATAAACGTCCCCAAAATACTAGCTGCATTGCCACGCTTAATGGCAATGCAAATTTGCATTGCCATTAAGCGATCATTTTTCCCAGTAAATTAATAAATACAAATAAAACAAGGAGTAAAATGATATATACCTTGCAACTGGAAGGCTCTAAAATATAATCTACTAGTTAGTATATTTTAGCAACTTCTTCTGTGGTATGAATTTTTTATCAATTACCCGTTATGCGAAATCATTTGTTTTTACTTTTAATGTGTTATAAATTATTAATAATATTCTTTTTATATTCGTTGCAAGTCGCCTTCAATCTTTTTTCCTCAAAAAGCAAACAAAGCTTAGAGCAGATTTTTTCTACCCTATCCTACTAATATTACAAATGTGAAAGTTATTCCTTGGTTTGATTCGCTCAAAACTCGGAACAACATAAAAAAATGTTTTTTTTTTTTTGCGAGAGAGTTCTAAAGTTTGTATGGTTTTTTTTATTAGAAAAAAAAAAACCGCTAAACAACTGGGCCGTATGTGATGAAATTTGATATAGGTATAGTTTGAAGCCTGGAGTAGGATCATATGCTAATTTTACCAACATACCAAGCGGGCGAAAGCGGATGATATGCACAAAATGGTATGAAGGTGATTTGTAAATATCCAAATAGAGTTGTTCTATAGACAAGAAGCTAATTATCTTATCACTTGTTCCAGTTTAAAATTAGTAATAGATATGTGGTCAAGGTGACCACGACTTAACATGTACAGTGCGTTTGTAGGTATCTACCATTGCTATAACGATTTTACGATTTGTATACGATTTTATAGATATAGTTTTTAGGGTGTTGAATTGAACGGTTATCATAAATTCAAATAGTCACATACTTTTATAAGGCACAAGGTATTTAAAAGCTAATTGTGTTACCATTTTAGCAATAAGTATATCTACTTAGTTTGATTTATAGTTTTAGTTTCCTTCAGCATCATATATGATAGCATTTATCAACGTTAGTCATCATTGAAACTTATAAAAATAATACTGGAAATATTTATAAATAAAAATGTATACTTAATACTACATTTACACACAGTATCATCTAGTCCCAAAGTAAGCAAAGCTCGTGTTATGGAACAACATGACTGAAATATTACTTAGAGATTTTTTATTTTATATTTACATACATATAATACATTGAAAACACCCACTGAGTGGGTGATCAAGTGAGTGGAGCGAGCTAAGAGTCTACTTGGACAATCCAATGTTTGAATGATATACATTGTATTTGTATGTAAATGTATTTGTTTGTCCGACGATAGCTACCGAAACGTTTATTTAAACTTGCTAGTTAGGTTATCTATCTATACCTAAAAAAATCGTTTGTCTTGGCTGGCTGACTGACTGACTGACAGATTTATAAACGCAAAACTACTTAGTCAAGAAAGCTGAAATTTGGAACATAGGTTTATTGTATAACGTAAGCATGTGCGAAGAAAGGATTTTAGGAAATTTGCACTTTAAGGGGGAAAATGAGGTGTGAAGTATTTATGAAAGTCTTATATCTTTTATTTTTAAGTTCGATTACGAGCTTAAACGGTATGGGGTGTTTGAGCGATGGGATAATTTTATCACTTAGAATTTTTAATGTTTGCATCGTACTATCAGCACCAGCGGCCGTATTGTGTAACTAAACTGATAATCGACAGTCTTCAAAAGTGGGTACCAAAATACACCAGTAATCGTCTTGAAGTTTTCTCGTAATTACAAAATAAGGCCACTGCACAGCGTTTCGCGGCATACATGGTTCATTTAATTTTTTTTTGTATTTTGCATGTGATGCTGGCCAGTTCGATTTTAATTTTTGTGTCACTTTGGGTGTAGGTTTCTATGAAGTTTTTATTTGAATATTGAGGTTCCAAATTCAAATCACATTCTTTACCAGCGAGCTATTATGAAATTAAGTACAACATTTTGCTCGGCTCCGATCTAGGGCTATAGACTTACTGCATGACAGTGGACAGCAAGTGTTGTGAAAAATATATATGTGACTGTGAGTAGGTACGATTAACACTCACAAAAATGATGAAAGAGAGTAGTAGGAGAGCACAGTATTGGGTTGCATTTGCGGGTGAGTATACCACAAGAATTAACTATACCTGCACAATTTTTGGGACACAAAGATTTACTTGTTTGTTGTACACTTGCCAAAACACTTTCCTAAACTCTATGTTGTAAGTCAAAATAAACGCATCTACGTACCGCCAGTAATCACGCACTACCACTAGAGAAACGGATCCACTATAAAGAGGCGCAAACGTGTCAATTTTATTGTTATGGTTAATAGTTTATTGACCTGAAGCAGATTTGCTTGTATTTAAAACGTTTTCACACCTACTTATACTGTCCTAAATAACAACGGGAACATGCAATCTATCTAGCGTATGTATTATTATATTAACCTATTTAGTTCGAACCTTCAACCTTCTGCGACTCAGGCGGGCCTTCGCCCACTGCCCACAGAGGCTTTTAAGAAAAGAAACGAAGGCTTTTTAGAATTTACGTAGATGGGTATGTAAGTATGTAGGTAACGAATCAGTTATTTACAATACATATTATGATAAAATTATAAACATAGTATTGTTTTGCAGTGGCTCTGGCTTCAATGACCTCTAGCGTATCATTCTCATGGACAACTCCAGTCATACCGAAGTTTCATAACAATGAGACTGTAATTAAAATAACCGATGTAAGTGCATTTGTCTCTTATTATATAATTTTCGATTTAATCATAAATTAAGAAATTATTATAACATCAGTTTGGATGAATTTGGTTTACCTGAACCTCTGTAGTAACCTTAACCTGAGTAGACCCTTTCTCGTACAAGCAACTAAATATTTAACTTTTGTATTTTTTTATAACTGAAACAGTAAGTTGTTGAAATAAGAACGATTTACTGATTTTTAGTGATTTTTCGTAGACCGAGATATCATGGGTAGTCGTGTCAACAACACCAGGTGTGATGGTGGGTACTATTGCAACACAATACCTGTCAGATAATTTCGGAAGACGTTCAACCTTGCTGGCAAGCGCAATACCATTTGGTGTTGGAACGGTATGCCAACAGTTTTTAAATACCTTGGAGTTAAAGTTAATGCTGAAAATATTGATAAAACATTAAAAAATGTTTTTTTTGCAGATGTTTATATTGTTTACAACAAAAGTTTGGATGCTTTATATAGCAAGATTTCTCTGGGGTGTTGGAGCTGGTGTGATTCAAACTGTAAGATTTAAAAAAAATTGCAGGTATAACATTTGTTTTTTCTATTAATAAGAATAATGTTAAGTCTCAATTCTGTTTCACAGGTCGCAATGATATACCTAGCAGAAATAGCTTCCAAGGAAATACGAGGAAGTCTAGTGGTTGGCAACCGTTTCATGTTTAACTTTGGAGGCTTTCTGGTGGTTGCGATAGGTTCATTCGTAACCTACCAGACATTGAGCTATATGCTCATAGTGCTTCCCGCTGCCTACTTCTTCGCATGTTGGTGGATTTCAGAGACGCCATATTATTTACTTAAGGAGGGCAAAGTTGATGCTGCAAGGAAAGTGTTGATGAAGCTTAATGGATATACAGATGAGAAGGTAATGGACATCTATGATTATGTAGATACTAAGAACTGCAACTATAGTAAACGTAGTTTCTAAATCAAATTCAATTGATATTTCTTCATTGAAATCACAAGACTTCAAAAACGTTTTATGATATATTTCAATCTTAAATATTTCAGATACTAGAAGAAAAACTGACTGAAATGCGTGAACACGTGAAGGAAGATATGCGAAGGTCTACAACCGTAAAAGAGTTGTTCACAGGAAAACGATATCGGAAAGCACTTATAATATCTTTTGGTTTGTTTAATAAATTACTTTCACGTTCGTACAACAATAATTTGTATGGATACTACGTAGGTAATGGTAGCTACCTATTTTTAAATAACAACCTTGTGTTTTCAGGTTTGAGAACATGTCAATTAATGTCAGGTACTATTCCAATACAACAATATCTGGGAAGAATATTGCAAGAGACCGAATCATCAATACCAGTATCCACAGGGTTGATATTATTTGCTGGAATGCGATTCGTCATTAGTAAGTAACTGTTACTTTTAAACAAATTTTAGTTGATATGTTGAGGAATAAACCTTAATCTATTTGGTTTGTTCCAGGTATCATGTCATCGGGTATTGTAGATAGAGTTGGTCGTCGTCCACTCCTTATATGCTCTTACATTGGTGCTTCTTTATCACTTGCTGTCGTTGGAACTGCCTTCTTTGTTCATGAAGTAATCATCGAGGATCAGTCCAACTTATGCGGCAATGTAATTGATTTGGGAATGATATGCTTAAGCATTATCTCAACAATTGGATATGATACCCTGATATTCGTCGTTCCAGCTGAAATATTCCCATTAAACGTTAAATCTATCGCGATGACTTCTATGAATATCTACGGTAGTGTTGTTACGTTTATCATCATCAGAGGATATCAGATTGTTAAAGATTTGACAGGACCCTACGTTGTGTTTTGGTTCTTTGGATTCGTATGCTTTATTGGAGCCGTGTTTTCAAACTGGTTCGTTCCCGAAACGAAAGGCAAAAGCTTGAGAGAAATACAGTTAGAATTGCAAGGACCACTCTATGAGGAAGGATTTGAAATTATGGATCTAACTAAAGTAGACGCAGAAGCTAATAATGTCGACGAATTAGAAAAAAAGTATTACAAAACTGCGCTCAAGTAATTAACATTACGTAATAAGAAAGTCAATCTGAAAAGAATAGTTGAAATGCACAAAATACAGATCTATATATTAGGTTGGGGAAAAAGTCTTTTCGCATTATTGTATGTATGAACTTGTAATAAAATCTCTTTGGCTATACTATTTGTATCTGGCTGGTTTTGGTATCATTAAAAGTTTAAATTTTAAAGAAGATAATTCCAAATTCAAATTAGGAAAATGTGTGATTTTTATTTGTTTTTCGTACTGTTAAGATGAGTGAATCTAATGAAGAAATTCGATACATTTTAAAATTTTACTACAAAAAAGGTAAAAATGCAACGCAAGCCGCGAAAAAAATTTGCGATGTTTATGGACCTAGTGCAGTGTCTGTGAGAGTAGCACAAATTTGGTTTAAGCGTTTTCAATCCGGAAATTTTGATGTCAAAGATGCACGTCGCTCTGGTCGCCCTATTACGGATAAAATGGATGCCATTTTTGAAAAAGTGGAGCAAGATCGGCATATCAGTAGTTACGACGTAGCTGAAGAACTGGGAATTGACCACAAAACAGTTTTGGCGCATTTGAAAAAAACTGGGTACACAAAAAAGCTCGATATTTGGGTACCTCACGAGCTCACTGAAAGAAACCTAATGAACCGTGTTCTCATTTGTGATTCTTTATTACGACGTAATGAAACCGAACCATTTTTGAAGAAATTTTTGACCATTTTTGACCTCACACATCTTTAGCCACTCAGCAAAAATTAAGAGAGTTTGGCTGGGATGTGTTAATGCATCCGCCGTATAGTCCTGACCTTGCACCTTCAGATTTCCACCTGTTTCGGTCTCTTCAGAATTCTTTAGGCAGTGTCAGGTTAACATCACGAGAGGACTGCCAAAACCACTTGTCGCGGTATTTTGAACAGAAGCCCCAAAGTTTTTATAGCAATGGGATCATGTCCCTGCCTACAAAATGGCAAAAAGTTATCGAACAAAATGGTACCTACATACTTTAGTTAAATGTAAATAAACTATATTAAAAAATGTTTTGAATTTTCTTAAAAAATGCGAAGAAACTTTTTCCCCAACCTATTATATTTCTTGCTGATAAATGTTTATTTTGAGCGATAAGAGATAGACTTTATGTTGTGATCACACCCTGTTTTAGTTAAAAATTTTAATAACCTTGACAGCATGCTAAGTTAAGTTGTCTACTATAGTTGTAACAACGGTAAAGTTGTTTGAAAGTGATCAAGCTTAAAAAACGTTAAATAATAAAATAATAATCATAATAAATAATGCTGGACATGTTTCACACAGGATCATCTGGCCCCAAACTAAGCAAAGCTTGTATTATGGGAACTAAATGACTGACTACTTATAAACTTTTTTTGTAAATACATACATATTATACATAGAAAACACCCAGACCCGAGACAAACATTGGCTAATCGTACATTTGTCCCGCAGCGGGAATCGATCCCGCAACCTTCTGCGTCACAGGCGGGCCTTCGCTGACTACGCCACAGAGCTCGTCAAATGTTTATTGTAATATACTAAAGATATGGTAGAATAGTATGCTAATAAGCTTTTATACCATCGAGTTTAATTCATAACAATGCATTCGCATCTTAGAAGATAAGATAGGAATTGAGTGTCTCATAGCTGGCGCGGCGCTGGTGTTCAGTGATAATATTTTATGAGCCTGGTGTGTTGTCTCTTACTAAAGGGCAAGGCATATCTCACCTTCTTAATAATTTATGCAGATACACTGCTTTAATTTAAAGATATTAGGTATATTTTTCAAAGGCAACGAAGGTGTCGTCTTGGCCTGTAAAATTTATACCGATTAAGATGGTGTTGGTCCAAAAACAGCAAAAATAAATAAAGTACTAAAAATAAAGAAGCGTTAGTGACCGTGTGAAAACAATAGGTAACTTCAATAAGTTACATATTGTTAATATTTAATAATAATGGAAGAAAGTAGTAGAAGAGTACAATATTGGGTTGCATTTGCTGGTAAGTACTGATAATCTAAAAAAAATACTATCTTTACTTTTAGGAGCACCATGATTTATTTATTTGTTTAGACTGTGTCACCTACTACCTACCATACAACACACTTATAAATCCACTGATATCTATTGTAAAGGTACGCCGGACGCTACTTTACCTATTTTTTTTTTTTTTTTTTTACACTGCTTTCCACCCGCGTCTTCATCCGCGCTGGCGTAGGTAGATAATATGAGCGCCTTTCGCCCCTCTCCCCCCGCTTCCCGCCCTACTTCATCCACGTTCTCGCATCGCACTGCCCGTGTTATCTATAGCACCGCAATATTTAGCCGCTATTCTAGCAAATGACATATTGTAAAAGGCAAACTTTATTTACATTAAAGTTTCATTATGACTACTATTCGTTTTTATAAGAATTCATATAGAATACTTGAAAACCATATCCAAACTTCACATTGTAATATTTATTTCACTTTTAACATAAAAACCGTTGCTGTGGCTAAAATATGAAACGTGTCGCGGATTTTTACAGGACAACATTTTTGAACTGTATTTTATTCACATATTTCAAACCGTTTAGAAAACTCACGTCGATAATGCAGCCAGATTCTCTGTTTTTTCTTTTAACTTGAATTACTGATATTATGATTTCTTCCTGAAAATTAATCTTTATCAGAATTAAATATAACCTAAACAGAAAATAGTTCTTTATCTTAAGTTTATCTTAAGTTTAGATTACAATACAAAAGTATATGGTCTTAAAATAAAAAAAAGTTAACCAGCGGTTTAGGCTCTGCGTTGTCTGCCAATAAGTGAGTATGTCACGACAAACTCCTTTATATAGTACTAGCCTCTGCCCACGGCTTTGCCTGCGTGGTACTCGGATAATAAGTAGCTTATGCGTTATTCTGATGTATAAGCTATAATATTATAAAGTTTTTTCAAAATCCGTATAGTAGTTTTTCCGTTAAAGAGAAACAAACATCTATCCATGAAGAAAGAATCATCAGATCATCCATCTATGTAGAATTATGATGATAAAACCTAACTATGTGAAAGTCATTATACGATGTCAAAATACGAGATGTGTCAAGTTTCGTTCGAATTATTTAATGTGTGTTTACGTTATGCATAGTTCTGTTGGTAAGCAACAGAACTATGCATAACGTCAGAATTATTTAATGTGTTTACGTTATGCATAGTTCTGTTGGTAAGCAACATAACTTATGAAAACTGTCTTGATTCCAGTCTTTAAGAATAAAACTGGGTACTAAATTGAGTAACTTTAGATATCTTGCGTGGTATAATAATAGGCAATATTTTAGAGAATTTCCTGCCACCAATACTCGTGAGTGTTTTGGACGGATCTCCAGTGCGGGTTGTCAGGAGATTAAAGTATTTGGTGCACATGCTAACTAACGATCTGAAGGACGGAGACCCTGTGGTGTAACATGCTCGCGCGCAGTTTTGCTAAATGTAATGATCAGGTTAAACTCACCTTTTTTACAACTTATTAACAAAATTTATATGGCTTTTAACTTTGGATAACGTAACTTAATAGAACATCGTATAGTACTTAGGATTCAGTATAATAATGCTTTTTGTATTTTGTTAAAAAAAACTTAATTTCTGTAGTGCGTCAGGCATGTTTGCCGAAGCAGAAGTTCCCGATTTTTTCGCTATCCTTCGAAGTCGTATTGCATCGATTTGATCTCGTTTACGAGCTTCCACGAAATCGATCTTGAGGACTCAATAGGCACGATGTACCGAAGTAACTACATCTACTTATCATATTTGTACTTATCATATTTTATAATCTATTAATAATGTATTGTAGGTATGAAAAGTAGAGTAATTCTTCTTGGCAATAAAGCTGTCTTCATTGTGGGCAAGTTTGAATCCCTTGCTGTTCTCAGGATTCAATATGGCGACCGTGATATAAGATACCCTTTGATGAATTATCTACTATTAATGGGTGGGTTATAGGTTAGCTAGGTGAGTGATGAGCTAGATACCATAATTATTATTTTCTGACGCCTGAAAAAAAGATAAATGCTGTTTACGTAGGACGTAGTTGCGTATGTAGTTACCTATACAAGTTATTCACCATTACGTAGATTGTAATGGAGACGCATTGTTGAGGTTTCATACAAATGAGTAGAATATTCATAAATTTATCTACTTCGTTTTTTTGCAGTGTCTCTGGCTTCGTTGACTTCTAGCGTATCGTTCTCATGGACAACTCCAGTCATACCGAAGTTTAATAATAATGAGACTGTAATTAGAATCACTGATGTAAGTGCATTTCTCTTAATTAGGATTGACTTTTAACGTACATTTTAAAGTAATAATTACATGCAGTCTCGAATATAATGGTTTACAGTACATTAAACTGAGTAGGCACTAGTAAGCTGCCTTGGAGTATCCCGTACACGCAACTCATAAATCACTCGCTCACTTTTTATCGACGGGCGTTTGCCGTAAGATGCTGTTTGTTTGTATTTTTGTCTTTTACCATGTAGGTTAGTTTGTTTTTTGGTTATCTGTCTATGAACCATTTTTGAAGACATTAATAATTGCAAAAACTAAATTACAATCGGTTATGCCATGTCAGAGATATATCTATAGATAGGTTTTATCGCTACATAAGTCACTAAAAGGCGCTGCAAAAACGATGGAAACCTGTTTGATTTTTCAATTTTTTTTCAAATTCGTTTCAAAAAACTTTTGGAAACGTTAATTCTGTTTCACAGTTCGCAATGATATACCTAGCAGAAATAGCTTCCAAGGAAATACGAAGAAGTCTAGTGGTTGGCAACCGTTTCATGTTTAACTTTGGAGGTTTTCTGGTGGTTGCGATAGGTTCATTCGTAACCTGCTCCCTGCTACCTACTTCTTCGCATGTTGGTGGATTTCAGAGACACCATATTATTTACTTAAGGATAGTAAGGTTGATGCTGCCCGGAAAGTGTTGATGAAGCTTAATGGGTATACAGATGAGAAGGTAATGGAAATCATGGAGCTATCGAATCAAAAATAAATTTATTTCATATAATTCTTCATAACTTTTGTTAGTCAGTACATTTAAAAACTGAAAGTTAATGTTAGTGGTAGTACACACAAAAAATAGTACACATAAATCAATTACTAAAGACACACCAGAGGTTTATTCGTATGTGTGTATGTAGATGCATCCAGTAGTACCATATTGGACAGTCCCAACTTTCTGATAACTATAGCTGTGACACGAGTATTTATTTATTTCACGAGAACACCTTACGCGCGCGCGCTCTCCTTATCTCATATATACACATACACCCCCACAACCACACACACACATACTCACCCCCTTACACATACACACACCCAAATACTAAATACACCCACTCGCACACACATTTTACTTCACTCAGTCAGTATTTACCACATTATGGTATTTTTAATCCTAATGTCACTTTCTATTATGTACCTATTTAAGTAGATACTCGCAATAACGAGTATCTAATCAAATATCTAATTTGATTATTATCGGAGGAGAGCTATACTGGCGACACAGTTTGTTAAACTTCTGCAGATATTATCGTTCTTTCAAGTTTTCCTACCTTGACAAAAAAAAAAATACAATTATGTTTTTCTTCAATAATTTCAATGCTTATTTAGAAACATCATATTATGAAACCTTTCATGTTAAATTTAAATCGTAAATATTTCAGATCTTAGAAGAAAAACTGACTGAAATGCGCACACACGTGAAGGAAGATATGCGAAGGTCTTCAACAGTAAAAGAGTTGTTCACAGGAAAGCGATATCGAAAAGCACTTATAATATGTTTTGGTTTGTTTAGTGCATTAGTTTCACGGTTTTATAAAATATAATCAGTATGGATAACTATTTTAATATACTATGCGTTTTAAGGTTTGAGAATATGCCAACTGATGTCCGGTATTATTCCAATACAACAATATTTGGGAAGAATAATGCAAGATACCAAATCATCAATATCAGTATCAACAGGGTTGATATTTTTTGCTGGACTCAAATTCGTCATATGTAAGTAGCTACTGTAATTGTATTTATGTTGATACATAGTTATGAATACAGCTGGAGGTTTTACTTTTTGAACGTTTGTTCCAGGTATGATTTCATCAAGAATAGTTGACAGAATTGGCCGTCGTCCACTCCTTATATCCTCTTACATTGGTGCTTGTCTATCACTTATTATCGTTGGAACCGCCTTTTTCGTCCATGACGTCACAGTTATCGAGGATCACTCTGAACTATACGGCAATGTAATATTTTCTGGAATATTATGCTTCAGCATCATTTCTACGTTTGGCTTTGGTACCTTAACGTTCGTCATTCCAGCAGAAATATTCCCATTGAACGTTAAATCTATCGCAATGACTTCTATAAATCTCTTCGGTAGTGTTGTTACGTTTATCATCATCAGAGGATATCAAATTGTCAAAGATTTGACAGGACTCTACGTTGTGTTTTGGTTCTTTGGAGTCGTATGCTTAGTTGGAGCCGTATTTTCACACTATGTAGTTCCCGAAACGAAAGGCAAAAGCTTGAGAGAAATACAGTTAGAATTGCAAGGTCCACTCTATGAGGAAGCATCTGAAATGATGGATCTAACTAAATTAGACGTAGAAGTAAGGCTTATGCCGAAGAATCAGGTAGAAAAAAATGAGTATAAATAATTGTATAAATAATTAATATTATAATATTTATATTATTAACTAGCTGTACCCGCCACTTCGTTCGCGATTGTCATCCCTGCCGACTAATTATTCGTATTTGACCACAGTTTGTCTCATATTAAGCAACGCTGTAGACTCCGGTGAAGCACTCTTATCAACAAAGGAGCTTTTTACTTTGGATTTGAAAACTCCCAGGTTGTAATTCTCAGAAGAGTTAACCAGTATTAAAAAAAAGAATAATTAAAGTCGGTTTACAATTGGCGAAGATATCGCGTAACAAATACACACGATAAAAAAACATACAGTCGAATTGAGAACCTCTTCGTTTTTTTTTTGAAGTCAGTTAAAAACTACAAAAATTATGTAATTGAAATTTTGTAATTTTTACGTGAAAAAAACGTTCAGGTTTTACGTCCGGAGTGGCGTTACTAACTTTGACAATAGAACTACATACTCAGCGTACACTACAAAGTACAAATCTTACGCTTAAGGTGTCAAGTTATTTTGGACGTCCATACTGTGTATAATAATCGTTTTGCAATATCTGATTCCTTTCGAGTGGTCTGACTTTGACAATATGCCAATAATATATATTAAGCCTATACGATAAAGTGCTTACGCCAGCTTAAGATGAACCGTACGTTCAAAGGTTCCTGTACAATCCGGGTTTCAAGATATTTGGACCTAATACTAAGGGTTTTTTTCACTCGAAAAATTTATGTGCTCATTTATACATGCTCAAAACGGTGAAGGAAAACATCGTGAGGAAACCTGCATGATTTAGAACCAAAAATCGAAGACATGTGCCTATCGGCGCAAAGGCGTTATTTTGCTTCTACAATGAGTCATCGGCGCAGTACCACGTGTTACTTAACGAATCATCACCTAGATTGTCATATTACAGTGTAAAATCATTAGTTAATAGCTAGTTATCATTTGATTGTTGTAATCAAATGACAATTAGGTAATTATGTAATCAAGTTGTTATTTTGACCATGTTTACCTTCAAAATCATTTGTAAACTTAAATGATTAGTGCTCGCAGGTAATTTTAGCTTGTTCGCACAAGTTGCTTGCCTTTGTCTTTGTTTTTGCATAAATACGGGCGACGGACCGAGTACGATTCATTCTCGCTCGAGGCAATAACACCTAAGACTATAACGCTGCCAGAATTCAACTCTGAAGAGCCCGATGCAAATCCACGTGCCTAGTGCGCAACTGTGGAAACCTGCCTTACTGAACAACACTTGGAAGGAGGAGCATTGGTGATCGCCCTAGTAAATCGCTGAAAGTTACCGCATCTACATGGCTTTCCGAAGTGTCTCACATCGGCATGGCCTGGATAAACTTCAAGGACATTTTCATATCACGTTACGACTGTGCTGAGAACTATGCTGCAACCATAATTAACACCAACAGCAGCAGCCCAAAAAGAAGGAGAAAGTCTTACAAAGCTTATTCCATGAAGCGAAAACATGATCGAAGTCTCTACAACTTCATGCCAAACTACAACGGCAACCAAGTGTCAACCACTCGAAGATACAATGTCACAAGTACGAACAACAGCAAGGATGACACGAAAAGGCAAGCTTTCACACGGATCGTCTACATCAGCTTCTGCAACCCTGATGGACATCAGAAAGGCTGTCACCTGCTACCGCTGCGGGGCCATCGTGTCTACCGCACCGGGTGGTGCTATCGGCGGCAGCGGCGTAGCAACCGAGAGGCGGGTCATCATCTGCGAAATCGACGGCGTTCGTGCGTTATAACAATCAGGTCGGTCGTTCCCATTTTATTATGATAGTGGTGCCGAATGTTCTCTCATTACGAGACACGGATGTTCCTCCTGCGTTTAGAGATAAATAGTCTTGCGCAGTTTTCATTCAGAGCCAGTTTATTGCGATTACTATTGAGGCATCCTTTCTTGTAATTTATTTTATCCTGAAAATGAATTCACACTCCTTTAGTCAGGTTAGGCCGAGCTTGAATGTGTACTCCAGTTGTGTTACTTGTTACAGATACACATGAGGACGCGTGACATGTCAGGACTATCCGTGTCATATTACTGTCAAGAGGCCGTATCGGCGAAGGCACCGTTGCAGCACCAAACGAGTCTGGACCATCTATCTACCTCCCGAGCTGGACCGTCTGATTGACAAGTCCTAGACTCGCAAGAATAAGACGCGACATCAGAATAAGTTAAGGAAACCAGCTTGTTTCCAAACATTTATTCCTACATCCTTGGAGCCTATACACCCAGTACCACAGAGTACACCCAGTACCACAGAGTACACCAAAGTACCACAGAGTACACCAAAGTACCACAGAGTACACCAAGTACCACAGAGTACACCAAGTACCACAGAGTACACCAAGTACCACAGAGTACACCAAGTACCACAGAGTACACCCACGAACACTCCATGTTACTAATACGTACATACTAATAAGTACATTAACCAACAGTATACCAACACCTAATACAAGTTAAGTAATAAAGTTGTCAAGCATTACACGATGCTTACAGATACCTACTCAAAAGAAAAACCATTTCATTGTTTCAGACACTCGAAGATAACAACCCAAGGCTGGTGCAGAGCACGCACCGCCTGTCAGTATGGCCGTATCGGCGCAAAGGCGTTATTCTGCTTCTACAATGAGTCATCGGCGCAGTACCACGTGTTACTTAACGAATCATCACCTAGATTGTCATATTACAGTGTAAAATCATTAGTTAATAGCTAGTTATCATTTGATTGTTGTAATCAAATGACAATTAGGTAATTACGTAATCAAGTTGTTATTTTGACCATGTTTACCTTCAAAATCATTTGTAAACTTAAATGATTAATGCTCGCAGGTAATTTTAGCTTGTTCGCACAAGTTGCTTGCCTTTGTCTTTGTTTTTGCATAAATAGGTACGGGCGACGGACCGAGTACGATTCATTCTCGCTCGAGCCGTCGGACCGTACAGACCTCGAAAACCTCTGTATAACCAAGAATAAATTTGAAGAACATCTCCTGGAGTTTACTTTCATCATCTATGAGCGACCACCATGCTGGTGATGATAGTGACGTTAGCATTGCTGACGTCACACTTTTTAAAGACCACCTTGGAGCTTCTGCTCCGTCATGCCAAAATAAGCGGCGTTGGGCTTACAACCTGTAATGTTGAATGCTAAAATTGAATGAAAACTTACAAAACGCGGGCATGTACCAAATGTAATTTTTGGACGTGCCTCTGACTATCAACCGTAAATTCGTGAAGAATTAACATCTCGTACTTGGTATCCTCAAAGATCAACTCACTACGTATGTAACTGAGGATGCCCACCAGGAAGACAGTCGTGAGCGTGTCTGTTTTTGTTGGACTACGCATTAATGACAATCTTTAAAGCACCTCCTTTCTAACAAAAATAGAATTAATGAATTCGGACTACGCGTTAATGAATTACAACCAAGTACACATTTTGACTTTCATCCCCTCTCCCAAGGGAACCGTGCTGAATTTCGGGATAAAAAGTATCCTATGTCCTGCTCCGTAGTATAAACTCAAATCATGCCAAGTTTCATTTGAATTCAGTAGTTTCGGCGTGATGCGCGTTCCAGAGACAGATAGACAGACATACATTTTTGGATTCAGTATCGGTTATAGAGTACACCCCATTTTTTTTTCAAATATCATTAATGTTTAGAATTTGGCCTGTTACATTCTTATTATAATATATAGATTGGTAGGAAAATTTGATACAAGGGGTACCTAGATATTATGTATGTTCAATTATATAAGGATCTACCTACTAAAGTGATATTTTGTAATAACATATATAATGTATTTGTAAAGAGATAAGAGAATAAGAAATAGTTTCATATGCAAAGTTATCAGATGCAAAGTTGCATCTGATATGCAACTTTACTTCCTATTTCTTTTATAGCTAAGACTTTTACTATAAAATTTAAATACGTATTAGATAGCTATCCATTTGTTAATTTTCATTTTTGTTTCAATAAGTTATCTTGATAGTTTGATATGTAGGAACCTACTGCATTTCCTTTCAAACATCAAACAGTGATGCCACCGACTTTGCTCCGTAAAAGTTAAATGCAGGAGATCACCCGCTTCGCCGTATATACACGTGATATAAGGAAATTAATGTTTAATACCTTTGTATAAATATAAGTTACTCGTAGTGTGTACGTATGTTTTTTACTTTAAAATTTTAATTGAAATATTTAATAAAACGTAGACATCTCTGATAAAATTTAATTAGCAAAAAAAATGTATAATTTTGTATAGATTACCCAATCTCCGAAACTACTCATCCGATTTCAAAAATAATTTCACCTATATTAAGAATGGACTTTCATGGTGGATATAGGCACAGTTATTATTATACTACATAGGCTTTATAGTATCCCGATAAAATAAAAGGGCTTTTCGTGGAGACCAATTTAGCAATGTAGGTAAGTCGACGGAACCAGTCAAGAGAATGAGTTTCTTACGAACGCTACTTTTCACCTGGTACTTTTAATCAGGGTACGCGGGCAGTAGCTAGTATTGAATAAAGTAGAAAAAATGCACAATGATGTGTCTAGCTTGGTATTTTAATGGAGTATGTGTAACACAAAAAACAAACAATATTTTACGAGGAATTCAATTATTGTCTTTGAAATGGTAATAGTAGCATATGATTGTAACCATGCACCAAAGTTAAACTTTGTTGTAACGCCCTCTATTGCAAAAGTAAGTAACAACTAGGCCGATAGTTGGCACAGTGTGTTGAATGGTTCATGAAAGCTACATCATGAAGGGTTGTTCCTGTACTCAGGAAAGAGGTAAGTGTGCTTTACTTTCCCAGATGGCACTTATTACAAAAAAACATTTTCTATGCGTGCATTTAGATTGACCACCTCGGTGGCGGACGAGTCTGTATTTTTAAATAAACTAAACAAAATACAGAGTAGCATAGGTTTAATGCGTTAGTAAAAAAAAGAAAATAAGTATCTTCTGAAGCTGTGACTCGCGCAAGTATCCTCTGGCGAGCGTTAACAACACGTAGTCCACTATACAAATTACTTATTCATATACCACTAGACGTCGTTATTTCGTTTCATTTGAACATTATATGAATTGGTAGGTATATCATCTTACCTCAGTACTTTAAAACGGGTTCAGTCTTGCAGGTATTTTGTCATCCCTGCCAGTAGACAGACTAGGCCACCGTCCACTCCGTATCTACTCTTATTTCGGATATGGAGTGTTCCTCACCATCGTCGGAGCATACTTCTTCTCAAACCGACACGTCTCTACCCACAACCCATATGGGTTCGTGCCCTGCCTGGGAATAACACTAGCCACCATCATCTCGGTAGGTACATAGGCTTTGAGTCAGATGTGTCATGATTCCGGCGGAACGTTTCTCTATAAACATCAAATCCGTTGCAGTGGGCGGGCTAATGAACTTTATATCTATGAAAAGCTATCAAGGATCTGGGAAGGCGCTGTGCTGTGTTCTGGGTTTTTTTCTATCTGTATTTTTTATTTATTCTTGGTCACAGAAACGTAGCGTACGAGCTTAAGGCAAATTCAGAACGAACAACTTTAAAAACAATTAATTTAATGTATCTACTTCCTACCAAATTGCATTTGTTGATTGCTTTAAAATTCTGGTCCCAATCCATTTTACCACCGAACAACGTGATGCGAACGTATTTGAAACTCGCAGACGAATTTAAAGTTTATATCTATCTATCTATATGTGGAATTCGATTAATAAATGACAAGGACAACACCTAACTCGTGATGGGGTAATCACATCGATAAATCGAACAAATAGCATCAAATATAAGTAAATTTACCCGAGTAATATTAAAGGGCCTATCCCCTTTAATTTCTCGCAGTGTAATAATAATAATAAAAATGCTGTAAATTTTTCACACAGCATCATATTATAGCCCCAAACTAAGCAGAGCTTGTATTATGGGAACTAATTGTCTGATATTCTCACAAATATTTATTTTGTAAATACGTACATATTATACATAGAAAACACCCAATCAAGTTTCTCAATCGACGTGTTTTTTATATTATACTTTTAAACGCCTGTGTTGTGTCTTAAAAACCCTCCACAGCCGCCGCATAGGAATTTTACCGTTAAACAGTTATATTACATTACGGTTTACAATTATTACAATCAGCTGTGTGGTCAGCTGGCGTGCAATATATCATATTATATATATAACGGAGCAGAAGCTCCAAGGTGGTCTTTAAAAAGTATGACGTCAGCAATGCTAACGTCACTATCATCACCAGCATGCTGGTCGCTCATAGTTGATGTCGAAAGTAAACTCCAGGAGATGTTCTTCTAATTTATTCTTGGTTGTACAGAGGCTTTCGAGGTCTGTACGGTCCGACGGCTCGAGCGAGAGAGAATCGTACTCGGTCCGTCGCCCGTATTTATGCAAAAACAAAGACTCGAGCAAGCAACTTGTGCGAACAAGCTAAAACTACCTGCAAGTATTAATCATTTAAGTTTACAAATGGGTTTGAAGTAAATAACCTAATTATTATTTGATTACAACAATCAAATAATAATCAGCCATTAATTAATGATTTTACAATGTAATTTGACAATCTAAGTGATGATTCGTTAAGTAACTCGTGGTTCTACGCCGATGACTCATCGTAGAAGAGCCAGAATAACGCCTTTGCCCCGATATATATGTTGGTCATATTATTATTTATTATCAACGTAACTCGATTGCGTAAATGTTGTTGATGTACTTAATGAAATCCATTTTTCTACTGGGCCTGTCTAAATCACCTGGCTTTGAATTATTACGCCACAATGCTTTCTTGAATTCAGATCGAACAAATTTTACATAATTTTCCATTGTAATTTGCCCATGTACCTACAAGCTTGAATAGATTCACATACACACTATAATCTGTGAAATGTTTTGTTTTAATATACGTAGTATCCATATTTTTATTTTTGGGAATACCTTATGGGTTTGTATCACCATATGTCAATGTCATTCTGTCAAACTACAAGTAGGTTGGATACTAGAGATCTTGGACTGCCTGCCGCCTGGCTATTATTGATACCCGCTGTTATCCTAGAGAGGGTTCAAGCTGCAAGTGCGTCACATTAAACGATACATAATTTCCTGTTTATTATTATAGAAAGAAAGAAACAAACACAAACATTTTAACGTTGCAAAAAATAAAAATAAATAGATGTGTATTTTGTTCCCACACAGGGGTCAAAAAAATATCGATAACACGTTCAAGAATAGAAGTATATCCCATCCCTACAAACCCAATACCGCAGGTTTGTGGGTAGGTAAGTACCTACGTCCTATATTTATCGATGTGATGAGATCGCAAGGATGGCAGCTTGATCGACGGCTTGCTAATTACCACACAAGTAAACAACGCCTTGTCCCTTGAACGGCGGCCATATTGATTTAATTCAGATTAGTTAACCATCTTTATCTTAATAAATAACAAATTGACTGTTAGAAAGAAGTTGAGAAGGTTACAACTAACACAAACATACTTTTGTCCGACTAGGTAACATACTGCAAAATATAAATAAATAGATAACTAAACATATCCTTCTTTTTGTTTATTAAATACAACTATGTACAAGTAGGTATATGCAAAAAATATAGATGAAACAGCTAGCTATCTAAAGACCAAACGATCTATAGATAGCTCAACTGATCCAGATCACTGCCATGCGGAAGCGTTCTCAAAATACTAACC
Source organism: Perizoma affinitatum (assembly GCA_961405105.1). NCBI lineage: Eukaryota > Metazoa > Arthropoda > Insecta > Lepidoptera > Geometridae > Perizoma > Perizoma affinitatum. Next base: position 9,232,019 of record OY560199.1, read on the forward strand.
ACATTGCCACGCTGCATGGCAATGCTTTGACCCAGATAAGAGCCAGCCCTCTTGTCAGGCATGTTTCGACCAGTCGCCCTGAAATAATTTTAAAAACGCGAATGCCCCGGTTCCCCACGGACCCAGAGATAAAACATATTCTTAGATATAGATATAGTACTTGCCATCATCTTTTACATAAGTAAGAACCCTGAACCCTCATTGTTGCAAATTACTTTCTTTTTAATTTTAATAGAAAATCAAAACAAAGACTCTCTCTACTGTTTGTATTCCCCATAATGAACATCTTCAGGTTCTTACTCTGTGCGTAGGCGGATACGAAGTTGAGGGCACGTCCAAACATTACATTAATTTTGCACAATGACATGATCGTGTTTTACAAGAAGTTAGCATTCCACGTGACACATGCCTGCGATCTTTCAATAAAACCTCTCACTATTTCTATTTCCTTACAAAATAATAATAATAATAATGCTGGACATTTTTCACACAGCATCATCTAGTCCCAAAGTAGACAGAGCTTGTGTAATGGGAACTACATGACTGATATTTAGTACTTATATACATTTTGTAAATACATCCATATTATACATAGAAAACACACAGACCAAGACAAATATTTGCAGATCATACACGCATTTGTCCCGCGGCCGGAATCGAATCCGCAACCTTTTGCGTCTCAGACGGGCCTTCACCCACTGCGCCACAGAGGTCGTCAAAATGATCAGTAATTTATTTTAATTAATCAACAGGTTATCAAAAGCTATCTTTTTTAATATAGGACTGATAAATTATTCATTAGTCGTAACCACGTTTGCTAAGAAAATATTAATTTATTCTCGAGAAAACACCGAGATTTCCGTGAACAAACAACGAGAGAGCCTGCTCTATTTTCATAAGGAAAGCATATTACTAAGAGTAGTAGCTACTGTTATAAGGATACGGCCAGACCACCCAATTCGACCAAGGTTACGTCAAAAATTTACAGTTAAAAACCCCGTCTGAACCTAAAGGCGTGGTTCTAATTAAATAATAAATATACGTAATTGAAGGTAATTTCCTATTTATTACTTCAAAGTTCTTGTAAACTTCCCATAAAAAAAAAAATTATTTTAGCTACAAACTAAAAAAAAAAATTATTTTTTTCCTGATTTAACATATCTTTGAAAACACAACAACATTTAGTAACGCTTTTGACATAAGTGACAATAGCCGAATCTAGGCCGACATTACACCGGCTTATATTACAAAGGTTATTGTTTACTGAAAAAAAACCTTATATGGAAAAACCTAAAAAGGAAATTCAGAAATTGATACCTAATAATACGCATTATTGTATACTAGCTTCTGCCCACGGCTTCGCCCGCGTGGTACCCGGATAAAAACTAGCCAATGTGCTATTCGGATGTATAAGCTATATTACTGTAAAGTTTCATCAAAATCCGTTCAGTAGTTTTTGCGTGAAAGAGTAACAAACATCCATCCTCACAAACTTTCGCGTTTATAATAGTAGTAGGATTCTTCAAGTATTAAATAAACAGACATTCCACAGACACACACACAAATGTAATCCTAAACCCACACTTGGGCCAAGACCCGTATTCTTAAACAGTGCTCAAGCATATATCTTCGAACACCTGAATCTGTACTTGATTCTTCAATCTCTAACTCAAGCAATATTATTCTGGCTGAGTATACTCAGCTGAAACTCAAATCTTTGATCAACCGTAGCTTTCATTTATGGATTTGAGATAGGATAGGATTATTAAGATTTCCCTATTGTGGGTATTAGGAACTATGAGTAGCGCGGCACCGCAACAGCAAAACCAGGAACAAATATCTGCAGAAAATATCGACCCAGCAGTTGCAGTTGGCTTCTCGCCCGCCGTGCCACCGAGTTCGTCAAAAACATGGATAGTGTCAGCACGTTTCTGTGCTTATTGAAGACAGAAACGCGACTCCTACATCGCAGAAGCTTTGACCGTGCTGGTTTCGCCGAAGCTTTATTTGTATAGAAATGTCTAGTGGGAGGCTTGATCTCAGGACAAATTGTCTAATAGTGGAATATGTATGAACTTATTATGATTAGCTCGGGCTGCAAACATGCGATAGCAGTCTTCCGAAAAAAATTAAAACAAATTAAAGGACACTTATACGTTTACCAAGCTGCAGGTAATATCTACTTGCTTACATTTTTCTTGCTTTATTTTAATGATGATTTTCTTATCAGCGTTCGTGACGTCACCCGCATAGGCTCAAAATCAGCACCCATGATGTGAAGTCGTATATATGCTGGGAAAAAGCCCAACAGTACCTACTTACCTACCTACTTGCCTATGCTATCCTACTACTATTTATTGTAGTAGGATAGAATAGGCATTATATACTATTATCCTACTACATTTGACGACCTCTGTGGCACAGTGGGTGAAGGCCCGCCTGAGACGCAGAAGGTTATAGGTTCTATTCCCGCTGCCTTCGCCTACTGCGCCACAGAGGTCGTTATATAAACGTTTCATTTCCGACTTTCAACTGTGTTACTATGCTGCTGCAAGTCATATTTTTTATTAAACTTGCATCTTTATTTTGGTAAAACAGTGTGCAACACTCGTATATCATTAAATTTAAGTTATGGGAGGGTCGAGGCATCTCTTTAGTTTGTAGTCTCTGTAGGGCACTGCGGTATACCGTAGTTTATATTCGCGAGTGTGAGATTTCTGTTTTAATTTAATAAAATACAATGTTGTAGAGCCGTTAGGGTACTGGGGAAGTACCTCGCCTTTTTCACAACAATATAATGTTGCAAGCAGGTTGGAAACTATTGCTACTTTAATTTAACTATAACAATGTGTTTTTTTTGGCATTGTTATATCACAGATTAAAAGTCACGAACGGTTATATTATATTATGTATGACATCATAGCTACATTTGTTTCCAGTTATCGTGAAAGTGATTGTGCAAGTCGATCATCAGTTAGAAGAGATAATTTAATTGAGTGAAATTGAATCTTATTACCAAGGTGGTTTATTTTTTATCTGCTTGAACGAGATAAGATAAATGGCTTATTCCACAAATCCCCTGCGACAATCCCCTTCCGGTACTTTAAGGGGCAGCTAAGGGGATTTGTGGACAAGAGTTCCAGAAATCCCCTGATCCATTTATTTACACTGTAATAAAAAAAAACAATACGCAAAAGGTAATCACAGTCTTACTTTACACTTTTTTTTTTATACATAGGTATACAATCATTAACGATGCCACTTTTTAACTCACATAAATACAGATAACTTGGCGTTATAAACAACTTCAAGTGAAATTGTATCATATGAATAATTGATCTTTGTTTTACGTGAAGTTTATCTAGCCTACTGGTGATCCATTTCGCAAGCGTAGTTTTTTCATCACGCCCGCGTGGAATAAAATCACGGTCTCGTGATATGTAACAGGTGTTTTTGATTCATGTAACGGGTGTGACACGTGATTTATGTTATCACTCGTTATATAACAAGTGATGCGTGAATTGACACATGCCTAGTTGCAATGTACCGTTTTTTTTATGTATGTTTTGTCGGTATATCCAATTCCAATTGCAATTGCAAACCCTGTTACTGGTATAATTTCCGGTATTATTCGACGGTATTGCGTTTTCTAATATCTGAAAGTATCGACATTGATTATAACTAAAACTAGGTTATGATAGTTTCTAGTGAAATTCCGCGTATGTATTAACATACGCGGATAACATAATGCTGTCTTGTTTATGTAGGTACGAAATAAACGAAACGGTTCTGAAACGTAGACCCTTTTAGCAATGTTCTAACATTTAAAAAGTTAGATAAATTTACGTCGTAAGATTTGCTGCTTTGACTGAAAAATGAAAAATATACTAAGGAAGGAGCAACCTTCGGCTTAAGAATATTACAACAAAAATCAACATTCAACAAACTCTGGATCTCGTATTCCCTTGTTTTTTTCCTTGACCTAATTTTTTAATTTTTCACTAAGTGGGTTTAAAGTTTGATTTTGTACTCGTAGGTATATTTTGTTTATATTTCTGATTCAAAAACGTAGAACTTAAATATAATGTTATGTTAATACAAAACATTATATTTATGTATAAACATTTATTAACATACATAACTTAAGCATTACTATTCAGCACGAAAATGCGGCCAGTATTTTGGGAAAGCTTCCGTCTGGTTGTAGTATGGAACGGTCTTTAGATAGCTAGCTGTTTCATGTATTTTTGTATATACCTACTTGTACATAGTTGTATGAATACATAACTAATGATGAAAACAATATTAAAAATAATATCATACTTATTTAAAGACAGCGAAGGTTACCAGTTGGTGAGGTTTACCGTAATAAATCAAAATTAAATAATTACCTATTCTATGTCTGTACATTTTGCTTTATTTTTAAAGATTACTATAAACTGGACGTACTAATTCAATCAAAATTATTCAAATTAACGAGGATAATCAAGAGAATCTTAAAATAGTAATTTTTTTTGTAAGGGTCTGTTGTTGTTGTCGAAAGTGCAAGATCCTTTTTTCATAAACCAATTTTTCGTAATAGCCATTGCCGACTTCTCCTTTTAAAGTAGGTAGCTACTTAATCTCGCTAAGCCAATCAACACAAGCGATGTCTAAGGAGCGCCTATTGATTTCCCATGTTTTGCCTGTACACAGCTCTCACTGTGTGAGCGTATATCGTCTAAGGATAATTGGATTTGAGGGTATTAGTATGGAAGGAAAATATTGTCTCAGACAATATTCTCTCAAGAATATTAGCACACAGTAACTACACAGCTGCTTCGGAAATTCGGTGATACATCACACTTTTTGTGTTTCCTGCATCGTGAATATGTATGAATTAATGCGAAGGTTTCTGAGTAACTTAGAGCTTAGGAATTAATGCGAAGGTTTCTGAGTAACTTAGAACTTAGGAATTAATGCGAAGGTTTCTGAGTAACTTAGAGCTTAGGAATTAATGCGAAGGTTTCTGAGTAACTTAGAGCTTAGGAATTAATGCGAAGGTTTCTGAGTAACTTAGAGCTTAGGAATTAATGCGAAGGCTTCTGAGTAACTTAGAGCTTAAGAAATAATGCGAAGGTTTCTGAGTAACTTAGAGCTTAAGAATTAATGCGAAGGTTTCTGAGTAACTTAGAGCTTAAGAATTAATGCGAAGGTTTCTGAGTAACTTAGAGCTTAAGAATTAATGCGAAGGTTTCTGAGTAACTTAGAGCTTAAGAATTAATGCGAAGGTTTCTGAGTAACTTAGAGCTTAAGAATTAATGCGAAGGTTTCTGAGTAACTTAGAGCTTAAGAATTAATGCGAAGGTTTCTGAGTAACTTAGAGCTTAGGAATTAATGCGAAGGTTTCTGAGTAACTTAGAGCTTAGGAATTAATGCGAAGGCTTCTGAGTAACTTAGAGCTTAAGAAATAATGCGAAGGTTTCTGAGTAACTTAGAGCTTAAGAATTAATGCGAAGGTTTCTGAGTAACTTAGAGCTTAAGAATTAATGCGAAGGTTTCTGAGTAACTTAGAGCTTAAGAATTAATGCGAAGGTTTCTGAGTAACTTAGAGCTTAAGAATTAATGCGAAGGTTTCTGAGTAACTTAGAGCTTAAGAATTAATGCGAAGGTTTCTGAGTAACTTAGAGCTTAAGAATTAATGCGAAGGTTTCTGAGTAACTTAGAGCTTAAGAATTAATGCGAAGGTTTCTGAGTAACTTAGAGCTTAAGAATTAATGCGAAGGTTTCTGAGTAACTTAGAGCTTAAGAATTAATGCGAAGGTTTCTGAGTAACTTAGAGCTTAAGAATTAATGCGAAGGTTTCTGAGTAACTTAGAGCTTAAGAATTAATGCGAAGGTTTCTGAGTAACTTAGAGCTTAAGAATTAATGCGAAGGTTTCTGAGTAACTTAGAGCTTAAGAATTAATGCGAAGGTTTCTGAGTAACTTAGAGCTTAGGAATTAATGCGAAGGTTTCTGAGTAACTTAGAGCTTAAGAATTAATGCGAAGGTTTCTGAGTAACTTAGAGCTTAGGAATTAATGCGAAGGCTTCTGAGTAACTTAGAGCTTAAGAAATAATGCGAAGGTTTCTGAGTAACTTAGAGCTTAAGAATTAATGCGAAGGTTTCTGAGTAACTTAGAGCTTAAGAATTAATGCGAAGGTTTCTGAGTAACTTAGAGCTTAAGAATTAATGCGAAGGTTTCTGAGTAACTTAGAGCTTAAGAATTAATGCGAAGGTTTCTGAGTAACTTAGAGCTTAAGAATTAATGCGAAGGTTTCTGAGTAACTTAGAGCTTAAGAATTAATGCGAAGGTTTCTGAGTAACTTAGAGCTTAGGAATTAATGCGAAGGTTTCTGAGTAACTTAGAGCTTAGGAATTAATGCGAAGGCTTCTGAGTAACTTAGAGCTTAAGAAATAATGCGAAGGTTTCTGAGTAACTTAGAGCTTAAGAATTAATGCGAAGGTTTCTGAGTAACTTAGAGCTTAAGAATTAATGCGAAGGTTTCTGAGTAACTTAGAGCTTAAGAATTAATGCGAAGGTTTCTGAGTAACTTAGAGCTTAAGAATTAATGCGAAGGTTTCTGAGTAACTTAGAGCTTAAGAATTAATGCGAAGGTTTCTGAGTAACTTAGAGCTTAAGAATTAATGCGAAGGTTTCTGAGTAACTTAGAGCTTAAGAATTAATGCGAAGGTTTCTGAGTAACTTAGAGCTTAAGAATTAATGCGAAGGTTTCTGAGTAACTTAGAGCTTAAGAATTAATGCGAAGGTTTCTGAGTAACTTAGAGCTTAAGAATTAATGCGAAGGTTTCTGAGTAACTTAGAGCTTAGGAATTAATGCGAAGGTTTCTGAGTAACTTAGAGCTTAAGAATTAATGCGAAGGTTTCTGAGTAACTTAGAGCTTAGGAATTAATGCAACGGTTTCCGAATAACTTAGGGTTTAGCTATAAGCAGAATACTCAGTGGTGGTGCAATGTTAGGAATATCCAGACAAAATGCGGATACTGAGGTATGTACTAGGAATCCATAAAAGTTATGAATGATATGGATACAGTAAACGTGGAAGAAACGGACATAAAATTGCAGTAGGGTGTATCTCTTCTTTCATCTTTATCCTGCAACATTACCATTTCATTTGGGGTCGGGCCTCCTGGATTCTCTATCCTGGGTAGTCATAGATGCGATATTAAGGGCTTTCACATCTCAATATTCTTTCCACCCTATCCCAAGGTTACCTGGAAGAGATCGCTTTTAAGCGATAAGACCGCCTATTGTACTTTTAGTTATATTAAGTTTTTGTTTATTTTGATATCTTGTGGTGTACAATAAAGTATTTTCATTCATTCATTCACTATGATGAATGAAAATATGGGGGTCTACCTCTCCATCTTGGTTGGCATATTAAGTAAGGTCTTTGCGGAGTAGTGGTCGTCTCTTCACATTACATTGACTAACGGAACCTGTTAACTTTTCATGCACTTTTTTTTCTTGCATGTTGGAAGCAATTTTTATTCTTGGATTATTTTAAGAACGAAGATAACAATAACGAATAAATTGTGGTTCTCTATTTGATCAGACGAGGACCAGTCATATAAATAATACTTCTGTATTCCAGCACGCTACGTGATACTACTGCTTGCGTCCGCACGCGCGTCCGCGGTAAACTATAGATAAATATTTGCTTTGCACTGCAAACGCAGAGCTTGAGCATTTATGCCTATTTACAATACTGTCTCTGCAATTTGTTAACCGTATGGAATCAACTAAAGTAATGAAGGACTACAGTTGATCTATGATGTTCAAACCTGCGAGGAAGCATTTGTGTTGTCGGAAAAAAAGTATGAAAAGCTTTTTAGAACACAATTTAAAAAGTAAAATTCAGAAAAATCTCTCAGTAAAGTAAATAATTTTGGGATCCTAGGAAATCCCCCACGGCCGTCCCCTACGTGGGGGATATCAGTATAATTTTTCCGGAAATAATCCTGAAAATTTTGGGGGCACCAAATCAAATCGAGCAGTCTCATGGGGGATTTCAGCAAAACAGATTCCCTAAATCCCCCACATAGCTATGTGCGCCACCGCTAAAGCAATCACCGGTGGTGATTGCTTTAGCGGTGGCGATCAGTACATCCACGCGAATTTGATAACCACATCACAACCATTTCTTTTTGGTCTCCACCGCCACCGTCAACGCCACGGCGTCAGATTGCTCTAAGAAAGTGTGGCTTGACATGTCTTGTTGATTTTGATTATTCTTATAGAAAACTATGTGATAATCTTGTTCAGGTAATGAAACTGCATCTCGATAAAGTGATCATCCCGTAAAAACACTTCAAATGAATTTTAAACTTCCCTCAGCTACCCTTACTTTTGCGTATAAAGTAAATCCTTAACTCAATGATGTGAAACTTTATACGGAACTGAGTAAACTCCGAATTTGGCCCTTATTTATCTGAAATGTATGCGGTAACTCTTTGACATTTTAATGTCCAAATTATAAGGTAATCAGAATTTTCCCGGTGGGAACTGACACAACTGGAACTGATATAGATCTTACCAATACAAAAGCACAATCAAAAATAACAGAGACAGTAAAAGAATTGCTAGAGCAATAGACAAGACCGCTTGGAAAAGGAAAATATTTTCATTAAAGATTGATGGGGCATTCAAAAGAAGAATTCGGCATCTAGAAAAAACATAAATTCGAGTATATTCCTAACATGACTATTTAAGTAGACTACCTACGCAGAAAATGCAAAATATCTTTTTATAATTTTATTCATTCTCTACATTTTGAAAATGTACTCGGGTCTTAGCTTTTTTGAAGCTAGGTAATGATAAACATTCTACATTCCTACCTTAGAGCAATATTTGAACACGCGCGCCAATTTAGTTGCTTCTACGGAGTTTTTCCCTACGTATTACTATGTATTTCGACGTACATAATTTGTGTTGGAGTGGGATTTAAATACTTAAATATTTTTTCCATTAAATATAATACATTATAATTATTTATGTAAGTAGCTGCGTATGATTTTTTTTTAACAGTTAGAACGTATGAGATAATATATGTAATTACAATAAACACAGTTTTAAAGAAGTATCCTATTATACTAATATTATAAACGTGAAAGTTTTGTGAGGATGGATGTTTGTTACTCTTTCACGAAAAAACGGATTTTGATGATATTTTACAGTACTTTTACATCAGAATAACATATAAGATACTTTTTATCCGGGTACCACGCGGGCGAAGCCGTGGGCAGAATCTAGTACATGTATAAGTCTTATTCAACATTTTATTTCTAATGTAATACATTTATTCATACAACTATGTACAAGTAGGTATATACAAAAAATACAGATGAAACAGCTAGCTATCTAAAGACCGTTGCAAACGATCTATAGATAGCTCAACTGATCCAGATCACTACCAGGCGGAAGCGTTCCCAAAATACTGGCCGCATTGCCACGCTGAATGGCAATGCTAATGCGTTGACCCAGATAAGAGCCAGCTCTCTTGTCACGCGTCGCTTCGACCAGTCGCCCTGAAAGAATTTTGAAAACGCGAAGGGCCCCGGTTCCCCACGGACCCAGAGTCTCAACCCCAAAAGGCTCAAATAAGTAGGCTCTGTCGAGACTTCTATATTTGCGCCTCTTGAGATCCTCGGCCGAATCAGCCGCTGCACCGGCTCTAACTGAAGTCCCCGACAGATGAGATGGTGCTAGGGTATTTTATTTATTGAAGTTGTTTGCTTCTGAGGTCTGTGACGTCACTGCGTAGGGTCAATAGAATACCAGCGCTAAGTAGCCACCTACCTAGCATTATGCTGAGCTGATACGTTTTTGTGTCGACACTGAACTGTCTAGGTGGATGGATTAGTAAGGTGCGTGTTGCATATCTGTTTCAGTTATACTTATAAGTAGTCTATTCTAACTTATTTAGATATTACTACCTATTCATTCATATTCATATATTTCATAACTTATCCCAAAACCTAATTTACAAAATTTGTATATTTATGACGAACTAAATAAATGTTTTTCTTTCTTTCTAGTTCTTTATAAAGAGCATATTGATACATACATAGTTTCTATAACCCTCAGAATAATAAATATATATATATAAAGCTGGACGTTTTTCACACGGCATCATCTAGCCTCAAAGTAAGCAGAGCTTGTGTTATGGGAACAACATATTAATTAACATTTTTGTAGCTTTAAGTAACTAAATTTACTTAAAGCTACAAATAGCAAAAGGAATATATTTATTTTTATTTTCTGTACACGATAATATTTTGGTGTTTAGAAATATTTTTTACCCACATGTACAGATTTTACGTTCGATCATCCAAGTTGATAGTGGCTAGATTATGGCTAGTCAACCTAGACCAAACAAAGTGCGGATTACCAAGTCAGTGGTTTGTGTGCTATATTATTATTTTCTCTCCGAGGTTCCTCGCACACATTATCCGCATGTTATGTGTAGTCTGTTGTGTAATGGGCTCTAAGCTTTATTGTCACTAATGGGTTTCCCTCATAATTTGATTAGGGATTTGAATCAATATCGGTGTTGTGTAATATAGAAATGCTAATCGTCCATATACCTACCAGCTACGCTGGGGATTTGTATTAAATGTTTTTTTTTTCTCATATCATATTTTGAAAGTAAGGTCTACCTATATTGTTTCTTGGCTTTTCTGAAGTAAGGTTTAGCAGGCTAAACCTAAGCCGTTGAACCTTCTTAAAATCAAAACTATAATAGGTACTTACGTAATATTTCAATATTATTAAAAGTTATCTGGAACAGATCGCTTTAAGCAATAAGGCCACCAATTGTAGCAATATGTGTTACTGGTGTTGGAGATCTATCTGGTTTGCATTTTCAATTATCTTTGAAATTTTAATGGGATTTATGTTATTTTATTATATTTCTAATATAGGTATTAAATAATATATAAGGCAAAGTCAACCTTTTAAAGAATCTGCTACTTATAAGCATTATAGACTTACCTAAAATGCTTATAACAAGTCTTAAAAATATGAGTAATTCTACCGCTAAAAATATTCAGTCATGTGCCATTACACTTACAAATAGATTTCAGTTTCCGGTTTAAGTATTCGAGAAATAAATCTGTAAAGTTTCAAAGTATCAGCCTGGAAAAGACGAACGAGCGGAAGGATAAATCAAATATTTTATTCAAAACGACTTAAAAATCTTATCGCACCATTCAAAACGGTTTACAACAAAACTTTTTCATGATATTTAAAATTTCTCCAATAAATTTTGGCGAAATTTATGAACTGAAATTTGGAGATAGTGAAAATTTTTCACACTAGCGCCAAACTAAGCAGAGCTTGTATTATAGGAACTACATGACTTATATACTTTTTTTTACTTACATATTATACATAGAAAACACTCAGACCCGATACAATCATAAGCTAATCGTACAAACATTTGTCCCGCAGCGGGAATCAAACCCGCAACCTTCTCTGTCTCAGGCGGGCCTTCGCCCACTGCGCCACAGACGTCGTCATAAAATGTTCTGGACTAGTAGATCTCATTACAATGAAAACACTGATCACTGATACCATAAATAATTGGGTAGGTACACATAACCTACTTTTGACCTACTGTTAAATAAAATAAAAGAGACGACTGAAAAAAAAAACCTCGAATTAAAATAATAATATATATATTATATAAATTATTGAAAATAGATATGCCGCGAGTTCTTAAGTAGAGAAAAATAGAAATAGATATTGTCTATAAGGATCATTCAGACTTGAGTCGATGTGAATCCTATTTTATTCAAAGAATCTAAATGTAAATTCTGCCGAGAGCACTGCTTTTATACGAAACCAACAAATATTACATTGGAAACGGCGTGCAGGCAAAATCATATGAAGGCCACTTTGAAGTCCTCAATCGGAGCTACTCGAAGCTTGTCTATTTGCCTACTAAATAATGCAAAGACTTCTCAAATCAAATCTTATTGACTTTCGACATGCCTGGCTAATCAAAGAAATGCCTTTGAGAATTTACAACAACTTTATGACTTTACGACTTTGAAATCTATTACAATACGAAAAGATTGTAAATATAGTGTACGAGAAGTTGTGTTTGATTCGAGTTAGTTTGATAATGAACTAGACTTTGTTGGCATTTTTTACAGGTAGGTATGCATTTAGAAATATAATCGACTGGCTTCTGCCCACTGGGATAGAACAGTTGTGTTTGTTTTTTATGTCTAATTAATACCGTCGATCCGAATTCATTTATTTCAGGCAACACTTGACTAGAAACCTATCTAAGAACCATCCTTTATGTCATGCAAAAAAATATTTAAAATATTATATAAAAATATTATAATATATATTTTGGACCCTACGTCAAACGCATATACGGGCTCCTGAAGTCGCTGGTAATGATACATAAACTTGAAACATGTAATTATTCCGTGGTACAGTGAAAAAGGCACCTACTTAGTGGAAGTTAGTACTTACCTAAGAGTACATTCTGAGTTGTTGTGAAAGAAACTGAGTTGTTGAAAACAACCAGTTCACACACGTTGCTTTTGGGCCGAAAAATCTATGTCTAAGTACCCACATCTTGAAAAAAAGCTGGTTACCAGAAATATCTAACGTCTATTTGTAAACTGATGCCAGGCTAAAGCTAGTTATTTAAAGAGGTAGTTACATTCATTTCGACGAAATCTGTATCGAAATCCTCTCAAACAGAATTCGCTTAAAAAAGTAATGCTGTTTCCCTGATGCCTGTCCGCAAAGGACGGCTCGATCTGCCGCGTACGAATATCAGGGAAGCTGTAGTGAAACATTTCATGGTAGTGCCTGTCACAGAACGGGAAATAATAGCAAATTGAGTTAAGCATAGTAATGTTCAGAGCGTTTTAACCGCCAGAGAGGTTCTCGAGTGGATAATACGAACCGGAAAATGCTATTTCACGGCTCCCGAGAGGGAACGACGCGAACGATATTAATTAAAGATCGCTAGGAACAAAATAACACACACACATGCTCACAACTGTTATCTCCATTAACTCCATGAAAGTCATCCTCTACTACTAGCATACTCCCTGGCCAGCTCAACATTGGAAAGGGTCAATGAGATCCGCGATCTGGGACGTATTGAGGACGCTTTTCAGTTTGATGACGTAAGAGTTGCAATCATGTTCTACAACGCTTTCGTTCGTAGCAAATTTGAGTTTAGATAAATAGGCTGGGATCAGCGTGAGGCCAAATATACGATTATGGTAGAGAGGCTCCAACGTAAATTTGCTAGGTGTATCTACAGGCGAATGTACGGCTATTACCCGTATCTTTTCCCCTCGCTATTCGTAGCCGGTATAGTCGGCTTGGATACGCTTGAGCTGAGACGTAAGCTTATGCTAGCTTTTCGCGAATGCCTAGTACTGCGTAATAAAGTGAACAATCCGACTATATTGAGCAATCTGCCATTATATGTCCCTGACAATTACCTACGCTCTGGTCGCCGTCGTCACCAGTTGTTTGCCTGCCCACGGCACGTACTCTACATGCCAACAATGCGGGCACTAACTTTACTTAATGCATTCACAAACGATTTCCAGCATGTCGACATTTTTTATGACAGCCGCCATCAATATTTAATTCCCTAAGATTATATTCAAGTTTTTACCTAATAGTTAGCATTTTGGTGTATACAGTAATCTTACTATTTTCTGAAATAAATAATTCTAAATTCTAAAAATCCTCAAATCTACGATGATGGCCACCACGTGTCTCATTTAAGAAATGACTAGAAATCAGATTGTTATGGCTTTCTAGATGCGAGCGTCAGTGACTCGCGTATACATTGAATCCTGCCCACGCTTTTCATTCCACGTGAAAGTTGCTAGACCATCGCCACGTATAGGAAATTTCTCATGCTATGATTTTTGTTTAAGAACCATATGGTTGCGGTTTTCTGCTTGAACTTGAAAACGCATCACTATAAATTTCCATTTTCATTAAAATGAAAATCAAAATGACTTCCTTCTTGAATGGCGGTGGCTCTGTCCATTCACCTTTCCAGTGTGTATTATGGGAATGTCCACTTATAGACTTTTCTGCTAATGATATTGATTGGTGTTCTAGCCACAAAAAAGTCAAAACAATGTGTTTTATTTTCAAATGGAACGCAGATTTAATTAGGCAACAATGGGTTTCACATACATATTTGCTAAAACCAGAACCAACTTACCATTTTAAGGTAAAAATGTTTCTGGGAAGGAAAAGTTTTTAAAAACAAGTGCAAACTATAGAAACAGATCTATCCTCCTTACTGCATTTATTTCTCACGATAAATTCTACGTATTCAACTTATTTATATTTTTCTACGCTCCATTGTTGTAAAATGCTATTTAAGGCGAAGCACTCCATCCTATGAGCTGAGGAATTGTTATGACGTTAATAAATAACAAGGTAATTTAACTTCTTTCTTAGAAGGATACGTAGCATCGTTCATTGTCACAGAGCTTGGAAAGCTTTATGCTGCGCAATATGCAAAAGCATAAGTAATCTAGTTACTAGACGATTACCGTTTCGTAATTCACCTTAAAATTCTATGTCATAGATAATTATAATACTACTTCTATAAATTTTGTGTGCATCTTTGTTGAGTCGTCAAGTCGAAAACAAAATAGCTTATTACGAATGTTACGATGACCTCAAATAAACAAAATAGGAATTAAATTAACTTTAATTCAAGATATTTTATGATTAGATGAACCTTAGAATCCTTTTTAGATTTTTACCCGCGACGTCAGGAGACAGTTATATGCGTTTGTCATAGGAGAAACTTCTAGTTTATTTATCTATTTATTTCAGAAACTTATCTATTGGATTGTACATCGTTTTTTTGCAATAGATTTGAATGTATTCAAGGATGGTTCTGAAATGATTACAAAAAAAAAATGTGATGGTAATAAATATTTTGTAAATTTTGTTATTTTTACGTCTCTAGTGACAAGCAACATTGATACATTCTCTGTTCGTTTGTTCACGTGGTAATGTCTCTGATAAAACTATTGTGAAACTTTATGTAATAAGTTCGCTTTTAAATGGGAACCTTGAAGTTTTGCTAAGTTATTCCGAAGTATAACTTTATGTTATTTTTATATGTTTCCATGTGAGTAGGCAAAGGTCTGTATGGCTATTCAACAGGGTGCCCCAGAATACATGTATTAGCCCGAAAAGGGCTAATCTACACATAATAAGTAACAACTTTTGTTCTACAACTTTTATAATTCGATAATTTTCATTGAAAAAATCCTAGAAAATTTTCTGTAAAAAAATAATAAATCAGTTGTTTTAGGGATGGTTTCCGATGTCAAACATCTTGTTCGTAGTTCGTAATAGTATTTATAGTTAAATTAATTAAAAAAAAATGCAATTATTTTCCTGAAACTAAAATTTAGGAAAATGTATTTATATTTCAAGGAAACTTGCATTTTTTTTGGTTTCGGACATACAAATAATCGCCGAATTGACGAAGTCTATCTATGAAATCTCATTTTTAACCATTGGATTTCCTACTTTAAATGTGCCCTCATTGTTATTAGTGAGGCCCTAATGTCTAACAAGCGGTCGTCTTAATCCGAGCCATGTGGAAATTTGCAAACACTAATCTTACCACTGTTTTCAGGGACATAGAGTATGTAAATAGCAGAGCCTCCGTTAATATTACCTACATCAAAATAAACCTCCCCCTCATACTAGTCATCTTTTCACGTAATTTTTACATCCATGCGGAACCTTTGCTTGATATGGGTGACCACATTTTGTTTAAAAGTGAAACGAAATCCACGTGCATAGTCTCTAAGTGCATTGTGGGATATGAAGAAGCCAAAAAAAAGAGCCATCTAGTAAAGGTAGCTTTTAGTGAAAACGTTTGCACTGATTCTTCTTGAACTCTGCCGGCGGTATTCATGTGTAAGGAGAATCGGCAGCCTGGCATAGGTACAGAATCAGCAACCTGGCGTAGCAGTATTTAGGTACTGCCCATTCTATACCGAAAATCTTTGAGCCCAAAGCAAAGGCGACTTCATCCAGACTTATTTCCGGGAGCACTCGCTCAGAATAAATAAACAAGTAAGTTCCAATATAGACGGACCTTGATTTTTCCTTATTGCCATTCCGATACTAATCGATAGATCTGATTAAATAGTCTTGATTAAATTCTCAGACGAAATCTAACGGAAACTATTTGTATTTGCCTACTCTGTTTTCTTAGGTGAGTATTTTTTTAACGTTGTGAATATTGTGGCACCGACGCGACGTAGAAAAATATTTTTTTGCGATAAGGCATCTTATTTTCATCAAACGAATAGGGGAAAAAACGCATGACGCATTGAAAAGGTGGGCGGCGATGAAAACAATTGAATAATACAATTCAATTGTTTTCAATTCATTCTGTCAGATTAATTTTCCTCTGGGTTTGGTAGTCAAAAGGTTGAAAGGTTATTTATGGTTTTAGTATATACAAAGCCACCAAAGCAACTTCTTACTCAATGGTTAGTCTAGGGCCTTTGTTCTGCGTTTATTGACCTGGGTCTAGACAAATACCTCACGCTTAGTTTTCCTTTCACGCTCACGCAAATTTGTCAAGTATAATCTTGACAGTAGTCACGTGTCATTTCCATACAATTCAGGCGCAGGCGTTAATGTCAACAGAAAGTGGTATTTGTTCCACTATTTAGTGGTATTTGTTCTAGACACCCTGAAAAAAGAGTCGCTAAAACGTAATACGCCAGAAAACTATAAACAGGGTTATTTGTAAATATAGTTACCGGATCATAATTCCTACCATCAAACCCAACAACTTTTGACGTTATATTTGCACTTTCATGAAATATGAGCAAACATTTGCCATGACAGCCTAAAAATTATACAAGATGTAGGATTCCCTGAGTCGTGCGTAACAAAAACTACGGGTACCACAGCACCCAGACCAGGAACAAATATTTGCAGAACATGCAAACCTCAGACGGTAAAAATTAATGTAAGGTAAATCAAGTTTAATGTGGTTCTATACAACGATTTTTCAAAAATACTTTTTTCATGTTGACTTTGAAAAGGCTTAATTTTTTTGCATACCTATTCCCAATTTTTGCTTTTGAAGTTTTGGATACTTAGACAATATATACACTGCAAGAAGCAAACAGTATTGTAGGTACCGCGACTAAACCACGTTGTTATATACAATTGTATATTTCATATCTGTCTTGAAAGAGTGCTACTTTAATAAATAGCTGTCTGAATAAAGGCAGGAAGTATCCCTCTGGGATTTACCATTTTGTCCTGTCAATTTTATTTTCTTTATATTCAAGGCTGAGTCAACAAAACGAACAACGTCAGATAAAATTCTTAGTAGTTATAAAGAAAATGATTATAATTATGATGGAGGATATAGATGGAGATATTTATAAAAAATATCTAAAAATAAATCATAACCTTGTGCCTTTTTTGAATCACATAGAACATGGCTTTTGACCACCTCGGTGACGCGGTGCGTCTTGCATCTCAGTTGGCAACTCACTGCCGACTGACAAGAGGTGCGAGTTCGATTCCCACTAGGGCAAACACCTTTGCGTGTTCTGCAGATATTTGTTCATGGTCTGGGTGTTGTAGTATCATAGTACTCGTAGTTCCTGTTACTCACGATACAGGACATCCTAGTGTGAGGTATAAACACAAATAAATAAACATCCAACAGGTCACATACTCATTGGGAGAGGCCTGTGTCCAGCAGTGGACTAATGTGGGCTGATGATGATCATGTCACATACTCATTGGGAGAGACCTGTGTCCAGCTGTGGATTAATGTGGGCTGATGATGATGAGGTCACATACTCATTGGGAGAGGCCTGTGTCCAGCTGTGGACTAATGTGGGCCGATAATGATGAGGTCACATATTCATTGGGAGAGGCCTGTGTCCAACTGTGGACTAATGTGGGCTGATGATGATGAGGTCACATACTCATTGGGAGAGGTCTGTGTCCAGCTGTGGACTAATGTGGGCTGATGATGATGAGGTCACATACTCGTATACGAATGTGACTGTTGTACGTTTATTTAATTCTAACATCACTTTCCCCGAAATTGGTAACAAAAGATCAATTTTTTTCAATATAACATAATTATTCGTTTGACTCATAAAATTGTTGGTGAAAAGCATAATGACGTGAATCCCATGGATACTTGATTATTCAAGTATCCATGGGACGCAATTACAGCTGGTCCCGCCTGGCAACCTTATGGTATAACGGTGCTAGGAGAAATATTGTTTTTAATTTCAGCATGGCTGAGTATATTTCATTGTTTCAGCTTGTACCCTTAGGCTGATTCTTAATTATATTTTTACAGATTTATCTACATATTAATTATCATACATTTCTCAGTCAGTATCATATCATATATGAAAATAATTGACGTAAGACACCTTTCGTCAGTGTAATCGGACTATAAGTTGAGTTGTCTAATTGAGACTCTTACAAGTATTTTAACTACAGGAATGTAGCCAGCTGCTACGCAAGAAGTGCGGGTTTGATTCGCGCTGCGAGACAAATGTTTGCATGTTGCATGGTAATTTAGGTACCACCATACTTGTAACCACGACACAGGGAATCCTAGTGTGTGATCAGGGCTTTATATATGGCCGTTGGTTGTTTATTTACTTGCAAATTTTAACAAACTAACGGCCGATGCCTAAGCGTAGACCAATACAATTAGCCGTGGCGAATATTTACTGAGTTTTTAAAACATATAGAAAAAAGTAAAACGGTTCAACAACTAAACTCAACCGAATATTAAAATACACAAAGGTTATCTGGAAGAGAATGCTTATTAGCATAAGTTCGCCTATGTACTCATATTTTATGTGTTTTTTTATCTATCTATCTATCTATCTATGTATCTATCTAATATTATAACGAGTACCCATGTAATATACGACCATGCAAATTACATTGAACTAAGCATTCTAAAGAACAAATAAAATAGCTAACTATCTAAAGACCGTTGCAAACGATCTATATATAGTTTAACTGATCCAGAATCACTACCAGACGGAAGCGGACCCAAAATGCTAGCTGCATTACCACGCTGAATGGTAATGCTTTGCGTCTTGGACTGAAACTTGCTAAACAATTCATCCGACTAGAACTGCAATGAACAAACCACAAACCAAGTTAATATCATAATCGCGTTTATAAACCGAGAATATTTTATGAACCTTGTTAACTTGGGGTGTCTAATGAGAATTTAAATATTAAGTAAGTGGTTTTTGCCTGAAGCGTAAAAATCCATTACCACTAATCCAGACGAAAGATAAACCTTGGAAAATACACTTTTGGTTACGAAGGTAAGTAAGTAGATGCGTTGAAGGTTGTACAGATACCTTAGATGCTGGACTCGAATGATACATAAATTTATTTGAAATTTAAACGATACAAATTATTTATAACTTTACTAGACAAGAAGTCTATATCATTAAAATTATCGTGGTTTGGTATCATTTTAGAATATTATTACGACTATACCACGTACTTTACTATTCAAACTGTTCGAAACTTCAGCAGGAGAATAGTAAAGTACGTGGTATAGTCGTAATAATATTCTAAAAAGAAGTCTATAATTAATATTATACATATAGAGGTAAAGCTTGTAAGTTTGTATGAAGGGGGTAATCTCTGAAACTATTCATCCGAATTCAAAATTCTTTCACTAATATTAAGAATGGACTTTCAGGGTGGACATATTATCCCTTTCAAATAAAAAGCTTTTCGTGAGAGTGGAGACCAATTTTACAACGTAAGTCGTCAACGTAAGTAGCGAATGCGTTTCTTATGAACGCTACTTTTCATCGGCTAATTTTTAACAGTGTACCACGCGGGCAAAGCCGTGGGCAGTAACTAGTAACGTATAAACAAACTGAACTAATAAACAAGTTTTTCTTGGCAAATATTTTTTAGAAATTGCCATAGATTGTTATTTTAATAAGAGTATGGTATTTTTTTGTAACTACAAAAAATACCCTGCGTGCTAAATTGAACTGTGTTGCGGCAGGGTACATTCTTCAATCTCCTATGCAGGATTATTTGAAGTGGAGCAATCGAGCATCAATCTATACATATCGATTATTAATCATCATAGATCATTATTCTATTGACAATGACAAAAACTACACATCAATATCTTGTTTTTAACTAACTTAAAAAAAACGAGTGTCTTGATATCTTCGCCAATTGTGAACCGATTTTGATGATTCTTTTGTTGTTGTATAGAAAATAATCCCGAAGAGGTCCCAGAAAAGTTTTATTCCTGAGGGATTGCTACTTTTCCCTTAAAACTCAAAAAACATTACCAGCTTATGGAATCACGACTAACTTTTTGGGGGCTATTTTACTTTTGTTTTTTATTCGAAAGAGTATCATCCCTATGAGTTATACACTCATTATAGCTAGCCATGATCAAATCCACTATCTGTATAGAACTGTTGCTTCGTTGATAATGCACGAGCTTAATTAACGAAGCGACAGTAGATAATATAGATAATGCACAGCAAACTTTAAATATCAAACTCAATGTTCCATATGAAATAGGTACATACAAAACGGGTCTTGCTTTTTCAAAGCGTACAGCTTTTTGAAATTGGTCAAAGGACTATGCATAGTTATGGCATATAATACTAGTGTAGGTATAACCTAGAAGTCATTGACATTGATATATAATTAACTTTTTTGCATAAGTGTTAGGTTTGCAATGCTGAATTGTAGAACATGGGTAAAATCAAGTCAGTGAGCGCTTGTCGATATAAGATTATTACTCATTATTATTTTAGGCCCTGAATGTCCCCACACTCCTTCCATTCATTTATTTCCTGTGCCAAAATGAGCCAATTTTCTCGGAACTATTTGAGTCTTCCCGCAGTGTTAAAATCAAACAAAGTCAACTTGTCCCACGGGTCGTCCGACATGCGGCGCACATGACCAGCCCAGATATATTTGACCTCGGAAAAAAAAAACATATCGCAACGTCGATCGCGTGTGAATTCAAAAGGTTACGAGATAGGTTTTCCTATATTCCTGAAAGATAAGAAAAAAACAGTCATTTTTGTTAAATGACTAAGATGACGGAATTTAAAATGTCTGTTCTTTGCTGAGATTGTTTCATTTTTATTAATTTTAAACTACTGGAATATTTATATGTGTTGTATGCGCGAATAATGTTATTTATTCTAAATCAGCTTATTGTTTTACGTTTAATCATTTAAATTAGTTTTAAATTGAGTCTACCGTACCCCTCGACAAAATATGAATATATATATACAAGGTAATAACTAATTACCTTTACTTAATTTATTTCAAACAAGCAATTATTAGAACAAATTAATAGGCCGAGGATATTTGCCGTCCAATATGCCCTGAATATGAAATACCAAAATTCTTATAAATTCCTCAATATCTAGGCCCGGGAATATTATTAAGAGGAAATTCTAAGAAATCGTGAGCATTCATTTGACCTGAAAAATTGGCTGAGCCCCACTGCCGAGACCTATCTAATGGCATGTCGGAATAACAAAAGCGCAAACACCTATAACAGTAATGGTTCTTATAAGACTACTATTGTCGGGGATTAAGCCCAGCATTCCGCGGTTCCGAAGCCTCAAGGGAAAATGATAGCTATTTAAAGTCGCTCAGAAAATTCGCATAGAAGATAAGCTCGTAATTGCGAGCGATCTTTGGTGAATGTCGGTGAAATTTCTGAGAACCCGAATTTTTACCGTTTCCTTTGCTGAAATAGTGTTATTTGAATATCTTGGCCTGTCAATTGACGGCGTGAAAAAAGAGCGCTTGTAGAAAGTAGAAAGCGTAAATGAGCGCTTGAAAATATCTTGTAGGTACATGGATGCAATTGGAGATAGACATTTTTCAATTGGAAATTTTTTTCTTGTGCCGGAGATTTTATTACTATTATACCGATGCTAGAGCTTCAAAGTGATTGTTTTATTTGCAATTCATTTATCATTTCTTTTAAATCTCTTTAGTATTATATTCACCGTCGGAACCTACTTGGTCGTCACGTGGAATGCTAATTTGCAAAATGCGGGCATGTACCGAATGTAATGTTTGGACGTGCCTCTGACTACCCCCTACTTGGTATCCTCAAAGATCTACTCACTGAGTATGTATCTGAGGATGTCCACCATGGGGAAACGTTCGTGACATTAGATTTTTTTTTTGGAACCTACTTTGTTTTGTCAAATAATACCACAAAGTATGTAAACGAAATAGATGGGTACATTTTAAAACAATAACTATATTCAGATTAATCAAAATTATTATCAACTAAATTACTTGAAATTCGTGTAGATATGTAAATCATAAAACAAAATATTATTGCAATCACTATCGTCAGTAAAAAACATAACAATCAACGCAAAATTCATTGAGAAACTTAAAATAAGCTGCTGTAAATAGAGATATTTTTATTCTGAAAACTGACCTTAATTGACATCTTCAAGAGGATAATAGGTTTGATCTAGGCGACGATATGACCTTATCCCTTGTTTTGTCAGGTTTTGACAAGCAATTAGGCGAGTGTCAGGGACACATGGACTAATTACCATGAATTAATTGTAGGGACCGCAGGCAGGAGGCCTATGCCACTCACCATTGGCTCAGTGTAAAACAGGCTTTATCGTGCTAATTTATCAGTTCGGCTGAAGGTTTGGAAATGCATGCTTGCATTTTCTGCAGATATTTGTACCGAGTCTGGGTATTATGTTACCATGGTAGGCGTAGTTCCAGATACCCACGCTACAGAGAATCATAGTGTGGGATCAGGATTATGAGGTGACTGTTAGGTTTATTTTTATTATATCAATACTCAGAACCTAGATTCGTGACGCTACCCAAAAGGCTAGTAGTAATAGGCTCGTCTAAGCATTATATTAGCACATTCCTTCGATTTTCATAGTACTCATATTCCGGAGTATTGCCTACAAAAAAATGTTTGAGCATTCATACGGAAATATCCATTTGTGCATTAGTGGGTTAGAATCCACAACCTCGGGTCCGGAAGTCGGAGTACCGCCCATTATGCCACGGGCGGTACTCCAACTTCACACGATACACGGGTCCTAATACGTATGTATAGATTTATATAAGTACCTTGTATTATCACTTTTCAAGTATTTGTTGACAAGACAAGAAAGCCAAGAAAGGGACTTCAACATGATTTAAAGTGAAAATTCTGCGTAACAATTTTTTAATCTGTGGTTGTAGGCTAAGCCAAGTGATTTGTCTCTTGGACGGTTTAATAAGACTCCGGTGCTTTACGAGGAAAGACTTTCTTTGTGTTGTTGTGTAGGATTACGCACAGGATTAAGTTTCTGTGACTTTTTGATTAGTAGATATTTGTAGCGCTGCTCACTGCAGTGTTGAGACAGGTTTGGCCCACACGGCTCAGATGAAAATAACTAGCACAATAAATCTTCATCTTTGTCTTTGTTTTTGTAAAAATCTTACCGTTACCTATTTATAAAGTGTTTATTTTATTATTTTTGTATTAGTCCTTTCTGTGCTTTGTTATCGTGTCAAATAAACCACTTTCTATTATATTCTATAGATATGGTTGTGAGTGAACTTTTGTCTAGCATACCTGTTTTTGAAATAAAAATACAACATACTATATTCCCAAAATACTATGTGTCTCAGTTACAAGTTTAACAATGAGCTCCGCACTTGGTCTAGCCTGTATTGCGGAAGCCCAGAAAGCAAACATTTGTTTGCGTGAATCGAATCCGCGCCTCTTGTGTCTCAGCTGGCTACTCAACTGCCACGCTACCAATGTCGACATCTTAAGTCGTATTCAGTTTGTTATTATGCTTGCACTGTTTCTGCCGAAATTATTCAATTAAAAGGTATTTGGTATTTTTGCTATACTGGATTAAATGATGAAGGTACGACTTGCAACTAAAATTAAATAAAATGGGTAAGCTGTATTGTACAGCCTACCCCTTTTTAAGGTACACCTTACTGTATCATTGGGTTTAGATTCGTTCAACAAGTCTTTTTCATTAGTTTTTCATTCATTTTAAAATTGTATTCCATCGCCTCTCATCACCGAAATTACAAAATAGGGGAAAAAATGCCAATGATGGTATGTCAAACAAACAACCTCTCATCACAAACACATAACTACGGGATCCTTCCATCGCAGCTAAAATTCAATGCAAAATACTAGGTACCTACCTTTACCCGACTGTTTGACAAATTAGGAATATTAGAAGATATCTGTCCGCTAAAGTAAAACGTAACCAATAAAATGACGGAAACACATTTATTTGGCCAAAGCCACCATCTTTGACAATGTTCCAATTCATGGTTCCCTAAAAAAACATTTATATGGAGATGTTAGAATCCGTAATGATGTGAATTTAGGGTTCTGTATTTTCTATATCCTATATATAAATGTATTGAATACAAATAAACAATGTGTAAGGTTTCCACAATATGCCAGCATTTCTTATATTCACAGAACAGATGAGTATTTTTTTATCAGACATAAAAGTTAAGTGGCATGCCTACCTAAGGAATGTTCCAAGCAATGGGATCTCATTTGAATGTTAAAGAAATAATTGTTATCTTTATGTGTTTCTAGCTTTTGCCCTCAGACATTCATGATAATTTAAAATCTTTTCAGATCCATAGCAAACGAAAGTAAAATATAATGCTTACCAAGTCAGCACAAGATTCAATTCACAGTGAGAACAGTTGATTGTTTCACTTCTTGACTTACATTACGAAGAAACAATCAGCCGAACAGACGTATTTTCGGTTATGTTCAGAAACATTAATTTTTGTGATATAGGCATACCAATAACCCTTTTGCACTAACTTTTTGTATTGTCTGAAATAAAATCTTTTGATTTGATTCGATAACCATTTACGAGGCTTCTATATTTTTTTAAACCAAAAAAGTAGATATCTTCTTTGATGCAGAATGAAAATAGATTTAAGGAGCTCGCGAGATTTTTAATAGTATTAATAATTGCTAGTGCGCGCTATCTGCTTAAATTCAATTTAAAATACACTTAGGTTCTTAGTTGACGTATCAGTTTACGATTCCTTGATTTTAATGGATCTGAAGATCCAGAAGGTTGCGGGTTCGATTCCCGCCGAATGTTTGCATCTGCAAATATTTGTCTCGGGATCTGGGTGTTTTCTATGTATAATATGTATGTATTTACAAAAAAAAAGTATATAAGTAGTATATCAGTCATGTAGTTCCCATAACACAAGCTCTGCTTACTTTGGGGCTAGATGATGCTGTGTGAAAAATGTCCAGCATTATTTATTTATTTAGTTAAGAAAATAACTAAAATAAGGCAATTGCTGCAACACAACACAGTCTGAGCACATTCACAAAACTTTTAATTGTTAGTTCACAGCAGAAACATATCCAAACATTTTTAATATTAATTCAAAAAATCATAATATAAAGTAATAATTACCTGTTAAGTCAGAGTAGGTTTTTATACTTAGATATACTTAGATATACGTAGACGTATACTTCTCGTATACATCTACGTCACGAAATCACTCGAGGCAACTTTAATATTTTATTATGAGGCGGCACTGAACGTCAAACTAGCCCGTAAATTTTGTGCTTTATATAAAATCGAGACTGTTAATACTGGACAAGAAATTTGGTAAATAGATTTTTACCATATCATAAACATCAACATTGGCGGTATTCGAAATGCAGAACGGGTTCTAGTCCCGCCGAGTTTGAAATGATATTATCCTACTAATATAATAAATGCGAAAATATCTCTGTGTGTGTAAATGTTTGTTAACACTTATCCCCCCGTAACTGCTAAACCAATTTTAATGAAATTTGGAATGTAGATAGTTAAGGTTCTGGAATAAAACATTGGTTAATCTAATTTTCATAAATCAATTCCTAAGGGGTTTAAACAGGATGGTAAAGATTCTATGAAAAATTTTATTCCTTGGTTCGATTCTCTCAAAAGTCTGTACAAAAAAATTATCAATTTTTTTTTCAAAACTTCCCCTATGTTCTAAACTTTGTATGGAAAATGTTAATATTTGGTTCGATTCACACAAATCAGTTAAAATAAGCTATAAAATAAATAATGAATTATGTTTTTTTTATTTTTACAAAACTATAAAATTCTGAAACTGGAATGGAAAAATATATTCCCTGGTTCGAAAACCTCTAAAAGTTGGTAAAAAATAAACTTTTTTTTTTAAATTACCCTTAGTGATTCTTCAATATTACTAAGGTCATAAAGTTAGTACCTATTGATTTTTTATTCCCTGGTTCGATTAACTCACAACATGGTAAAAATAAACCTTAAAGTAAACGACGAGTTGTAGTACCTATTGTCTGTTCGATCAAGACAATAAATACTACAATGTCCTACCAAAATTTTCGCGATCTGTATGCAAAATCAATCGCGCAGTCATTAGTATGCTATACTTCAACGCGAAATGTTTTAAGGATGGATGGATGGATAATAAATAAATGATGCTGGACATTTTTCACACAGCATCATCTAGCCCCAAACTAAGCAGAGCTTGTATTATGGGAACTAAACGACTGATGTACTACTTATATACTTTTTTTTGTAAAACGTACATATTATACCTAGAAAATACCCAGATGGATGGATGTTTGTTATTATTTCACGTAAACTACTGAATGGATTTTGATGAAACTTTACAGTAATATAACTTATACATCAGAATAACACATATAAATTATAACATATACAATTTATAATGATATTGTTTGATTTGGCCATAATATAATTATACTTATCAATTAATTAAATTATATCGGAAATAATTATACCCATATGTTTCACGGCTGAACTGCAATTAATTAAATTATATCGGAAGTAATTATACCAATATAATTCACGGCTGAATTGGTGAGCCGTTTGTGATGAAATTTGATATGCATTGAAGCTAGTTATGATATGTTTTTGGAGAAAGTCGTACGCTACTTTTATCAACATGCCACGCGGGCGAAGCCGCGGTCATAAGCTAGTAAAAAATATAATGCTAATTTGTCAATTCCTAAGTTCTTTTTCATTGCTCGGTACATACAATTGAAGTTAGTTTTTGAGTTGAAAAATTATTTAATATCTACATATACAATTTACAATTAAATTTGTATAATAATACAATTAAAACTAACTACAATATTAATAATAGTAATGGTAATTCAAAGTAATGTTGCATCTTCAAATTATCAAATAATATCAACAATGTCCCAACAGTCCCTTATACTAATCTTTTAATGGTGGTTGTGAAACTTACCAAAGCGTGATTCTGACTCACTAAAGCCCGACGAAAATTGTATCCAATGAGTTAATAGTCCGAGAGCCCTCGCTGTTTTCATGCAAGCGTTTCGCACCTAATATGAGTGCAGACTTTGTTAGAGAAAAACACTAGCTCGCTTCAGAGCTCCGAGAGTATGAGCCTCAATATCCAACCAATCACTTAGCGAAGTACCATATTCCAGCATTATCGTATATGAAAAAATTTGAGCGATTTACATTGCCCCAATAGGATTGAAAAAAGTAAAAAGTAACGAAATTGCATCTATCTGCGAGAGAATCCATCAGACCCCATTCGTGACAGAAACATAGATATCAACTGACCTAGATAAGGCTAAGCACAGATGCAAAGTGTGCCATGAACGAACTACGATCGAATAGACTGCAGTTCTGATAGAACAAGTCGATTTTGACGAAAATCCCCCGGGCTGTGTATTCTATCATCTAATGCAGAGCCACCGCGTGTGTTTTCTGGGAGACAAACTAGAACTAAGAACTATAAATTAAATCTATACTTATAAAATAATTTGTCATGACTGACTGATCTATCAATGCACAGCCAAAACTACTAAGTCTTGAAATCTGAAATTTGGAACATAGGTTTATTGTATAAAGTAAGCATTTCACATGCTTTTTGGAGAAAGGATTTTTAGATATTTCCACTTTAAGGGGGATGAATGAGGGGGTGAACTTTGTATGAAAGTCTTTGTTCTTTGAAGTTATAAACATGAACATTTTAATAGCAGCTACTGAGCATTAAATAAAAAAGTGTTTTTCGGGGTATTTTAATTTTGACATTTTAAGGGATGGGGGGAAATGGGGCGTGAAAGTGTGTATGAGAGTATGCTTTTGTTTTAAAACACAACTCCAATAGTATTAAGCCGCTGGCAACAGCTGGTTGAGTATAAAAATACAGACAGACAGCTGAGGGACAGACGGATAGACAGTCAAAATCCCTAAAAACCTTGTCGTTTCAATATTCAACATAGCCCGAACCGCATACGTTCGGAGTGCTGTACCTACGTATAGCAGAAAGCCCTTTCGTCGTCGGTCCATCAGTTGAAGTGCGTTCGAGGGCGCTCTATTTGTTTGGACGCGTACAAGGGCCCTTGCGACGGACGTCAACACCGCTTTACGCGATCCCAGCGTAGAGATAGATTGTACCAAACACAACTCACTATAGGTAGAATACAAATAATAGTAAAAAATCCACAACATGCGGTTTTCCTGGCAACTTTAGGACTGTTATAGAATTATTTAATGCAGAGGAGGTCGCGAAGCATTCGAACAATAGTCAGTATCAGTAGCACCATGCCACTAGTAGCATTAGGTGGCGCTGTAAAATCCAACGCAAATTACCCTATTTAAAATCAGCATAGTCAGTAAATGCTTCGAATTTTCATAACAGAGGTGTGTACAGACTTTGCATTCTGATACTGAATTTGATACGATTTTTCTAAATCCACAGTTAGAGTATAAATAATTCTCGTAATCTATAATTATGAAAAATTTATGTTAATAAAGTTTGCCTTTTACAGTATGTCATTTGATGGATTATTTTAAGAGATAATATGAATTGAAAATTAGCAGTGCGATGCGAGCACTAACTTCTATCTACCTTCGTTAGCGCGGACAAAGTCGCGGGCGGAAAGCTAGTAATCTATATAACTCTCGCTTTACTGGGGAGCTCATTCTATTATGTGGCAAGTACATTAACAGTACATTAATTGATAATAATCAGCCATTAATTAATGATTTTACACTGTAATTCGATGATTCGTTAAGTAACACGTGGTTCTGCGCCGATGACTCATTATAGAAGCAGAATAATGCCTTTGCGCCGATATATCTATTATTTCTTATAAACCGAAGTTATTTAAGGGATTTTAAGTTTTGTTTGTTTTATATAATTATAATGTATGCTATGGGCCCTACACTAAAGTATTTGTAAGTACTATTAAAGTACTTACAAATACTTTTGTGTTGCCTGAAATAAATAATAATCCAAATCCAATAATCCTATAATCCAAGATCCGCAAATATTATTTGAGAAGCTTTGGTAAAGAACTCTTAACTTGAAAATAAACCATGGAATTCCTCATAAAACATAGGGTAAAAGTGGTTCGACGTTCGATGTCATAATAATAAAATAAGGTTGACACGTTTTGACCTCGTCAGTATACTAACTGTTTATTTAGGATCCATATTACAGCCCTTCACACTATTGTATGAGCAGAACAAACATTTTGTGCGAAACAGGGTAACACTGTGATATAGGGACTGGCAACATTGTATCCGGTAACTACATAGCGACTGGATAGTATACAATGCTATAATCACGTTTTCTGGTATAATCTAACCTAAATACAGGGGATTCCCAATGATAACATTCATACTAATTGAAGGCTTTTAAATTTGGCAACCAAGCATATTGCGTGACAGGCACACCTTTTGGTAAGTGGTTAGAGCCTCGCGCGTTGCTGACTCTGAGAGATAACGGATGCAAAGTCTTAATTACCTGTAATTTTACCGGCACCGAAGCGAGCTTTACTACTCAATATATAATAATAATAACAATAATGATGGACATTTTTCACACAACATCATCTAGCCCCAAACTAAGTCGTATAGCTTGTATTATGGGAACTGAATAAATGATATAATACGTATATACTTTTTTTTTGTATACATACATATCATACATAGAAAATACCCAAGCTCGAGACAAATATTTGCAGATTATACAAACATTTGTAACGCGGCGGGAATCGAACCAAGTCTACGATGGGAATACGATATTTAGAGGACTCATACAAAACGTATTATATGTTGTTGGGCATATGTTGGCTTAGCGGTACCCCGATTTTTGATACGGTGCGTTCAAACCCGGTCGTGCACCAGTAGATTTTTCTTTTGCGAAAAATGTATGTGCGCATTAGCACGTGCTATAATATTTATCATGGAAAACAACGTAACTTGCTTGATTGTTTTTTTTTTCATTCAAAAAATAAAAATCAACTTCAATTAACGGGAAGTTAAAAGTTAATTCGATATAAAATTTAATCTCCCATTTTTCACCATTTTGGGGTTGAATTTTTTCATAAAATTTATATGGGATTATCCCATATATGTCGAATATATCGCGTTACGTAAGCGTGTGTTTTTTTTTAAACAGTAATGGATTGAACATACAATGTTATAAACAGTTTTTTTTTCATTCAGGATATGTTGGAGGTGAACCATGCTTTTATATCTTCAGTCTTTCAAGCTCTGCTTATAGTATATTCAGCGCCGAGATGTATTTGGTTAGCAAATAAATCTCCTGGCAAACCCCTGCCAGGTAAATATAATTTGATACAAGTAGGCTTACATTTAGCAGCCCACACATATCACATAAATATCTTGCATATCACGGTTCGTCACGTGACGGCAGGAAATTAATTTCTGATGTGAACCGGTGCCGTCAGTAACGTCACGATGGAATTTTTGGGGTTGACTTCACATAATAATACGGATAGAACAAACAGCTGGGATACTCCACTCAGAATCAAGCTGAGCTAAACACCATTTTTAATTACCTTAATGCGGTATACATTTCCCAATATCTGGGATGCAATTATACTTAACATAAATAATCTAATTTATTGTAACATGGCCACATTAAAAAAAACTACACCTGATTCATATAATTTTTTTGTACGGCCATAACTTTCTAGATATATGAACCGAACAATTCTGTTGTTATTGTTTTAGATTAAAGTGAATATCTTTGGGTATTTAATGTATATTCGAACTTATTAACGAAGTGGAAAGAAGTACATATTTTATCAATCTGACAAAGTTTTAGTTTGTATATGATTGGCAAATGTAATGGAACTTTGACTTTCCCCGTATCATAATAGGCAAAAATGTTAAACTAGTTTTACTATACACTCTAAAGGTCGCGTTCTCGTTTTATTGAGATAATATCCAGTGGATAGACAAGTTGAATCGTCCGTGCATTGTATGCATTTAGTACGCGCCAAGTGCTATGCCATATTTGATAGGATTTTGGAACTCGTAGCAGTAACTTTGGAAGCCTTCACAAGGATATCAGTACCTGAGCCAGTCCACGTGTTGGCAGTGCAGTATCTACCTTGTGTATGTGAGCAAAGATCTGAATTTCAAAATAACTATTAGGTTATATTTCAAAATAACCTAGGTCCTTCGAATAATACTTTTGAATTTCTTACCAGCCCCTATTACTCCCCCATAACCCCTTATTATACGTTTGCTATAAGAGGCTGTTTTTTGTCTGTTATCTATGATTCATCTCCAAAATGGCTTATCAGATTGCAATGCCTTGCAATCGCTTTGTATGACTTCAAGAATGGTTCTTAGATAGAGTTTATTGTCACAAGTCATTAAGGGGCGCTGCAGTAGATCAGTAAAAAGAATAACCAGACTTGTTTTCTTGCCTTTCTTTCCTGGCTTGGTCGCGAAGGAACAGGCAGGAGATAAAACCGACGTTTCGAAGCTATCCGTGTGATTTTAATGAATAAATGAGTTTTGACTAGACTTTTGTTGAAATACACGTCGGGGGTTTTCAAATATTTGGTATATAATAATAATGTTTTAGGTAGCAGTTACCGTCGATAAAAGTGATTTTTTTTCTTTTTACAAAGCCATTATCAGCGTTTTCGTACATACTGGCGCTTTTTTAGGGTTCCGTACTCAAAATAACTTTTTCTCGCAACAAGACAAAGACACAAACAACCTCTTTTACAAACGCATGGGTTCCTTACACCCATGCGTTTGTAAAAGAGGTTGTTTGTGTCTTTGTCTATTACTATTCATGTCGGAATTGGCTTATCAGATTGAAATGTTTTTATTAATCGATTTGTATGAGTTTAAGTTTATTTTTAAATAAGTTTTATTGCCACAAGTCACGCTGCAATCGACAATAGAAAACCGTCGGAAAAATAAAACAATGGAGGTACTTACATTAGCGTTACATAATTACTACATGTTAATATTTTTGTTTTAACCCTTTCTGTGCACCAATACATATTTTTCCACAATACACAAGGTTATCTGGAAGAGAATGCTTTATGGCAATAAGTTCGCCTATGTACTCATATTTATTTTTTCATATTTTTCTATCTATCTATCTACCTACTTGTTGTTTTTATGAACATCTTTCAAGCTAGACTTGACACTGAATTAAAAATCGCCTATCTTCGCTTACCTACTTAAAAATAGAAATAAATTTCATTTTATAATCATAATTTTAATCTTTCCAGAATCTGGTAAGAAATCCATTCACATTGGCGTCTCATAATTAATATCTTAAATGCCGGCCTAATTATAACGGGGACTTAGTGAATTCGCTAATCCAATGAGCCTACCTAAGTCACTGGGTTAACGAGAGATATCTCCAACTTCAGAAGGCCACCCGTCAAAATTAATCAGGTGAATTCAGGCCCGGTAATGGCAACATCTCTAAAATTATTTTCAAACTTCGTAATTTACGAACGAATTAAAATACCTAGTTGTACACCATAAAAAAACTTAACAAACCTACAAATTTATAGTCTTCGCTTGTCGCTTAGAAGCAATCTCTTGCAGACACAACCTTTGGACGGAGAGGATTTTATGAGATTGTAAGAATGACCCACAAAATCTAAATATATAAAACGGTTCCGTTACTGAACGATCGATTAACGAAATATTTAATTCCTTAAGATTATATTTAAGTTTTAACGTAAGATTTTGGTGTAATACTGTAAGTTTACTATTTTCTGAAATAGTTCTAATTCTAACGCACAGCCTAAGCCATAAGTCTTAGAGTCATGAAACTTGATGAAAATACATGTCAGGGGTTCACTTCTAAACATGTACCAAGCCCTTAGTGTGCGAACCCAACTAGGAATTGGTCGGTTTTATTTACATTATTTATCACTGGGGAGAAAAACACCCGCCATTTTGTAACTACTAAGTAAGTAGTTTTTTAAATATACTTTCCCTTGTAATGTTGCTGTACCAAACAAGCAACAAACCCGCATTTCTTTCTACAGTTTTATTAACAAGTCAGGTATAAAACTGGAAATAAATGCGAATAAATTTATCAAGGAGAATAAAATCTCAATCGCATCCGTCCGGTTAATTTGATGGCCAACGATACAAATGAAATGAACGTCGTTTGCAAGTAAAATGTTCATTCAGAACTTTACTTGTGTCACAGAATAAAAGCGTTTATATACACTTGCGTCGACAAAATTATTTTCTAGGTTCATTTCGCTTCCTGCTACCAGCAGGGCAATATTTTAGTCAGCAAATTCCAAAATCATTCATCGATAAAGCGAGCGAAGCAGGCAAAATATGTGACACTACTTCGACAATCCAGCGTTAGTATGTTTGTTTGTCAAACGCTAACTGTCAAATCGTTTATTCAACCTTGATGAATCTTGGTAGTTATGTTATGCTAATTGAACTTTAAGGTCGCTTCAAGTTAAAAGTGATAGGTAACTTCTAGACCTGCTCCATCGTCGGCCATATAAACACTTTTCAACAGGTGAGATTATGGCCAAATGAAGGTCTATTATTGACAAAAAAATAAAAAAAAACTAAAGTTTGAAATGAGGGGTGGTTTTTCAACTATGTGGTCGCCAGATCTCAGTGCGTGGCGAACCACTAGTTTTAGTTAATTAACTAATTACACCAAATAACGGGATATACAGGCTGCGTATCCTACACCTACAACACATCGAAACATGCCCACAAAAGCCCAGAGAGCCACAAGAGATATATGATACTTTTTTACGACCTCTGTGTGCGAAGGCCTGCCTGAGACGCAGAAGGTTGCGGGTTCAATTCTCGCCGCGGGACAAATGTTTGTTTGACCTGCAAATATTTGTTTCGATTTTGTGTGTTTTCTACGTAGAACATGTATGTATTTGCAAAAAAAAGTGTATTAATAGTATATCAGTCAGTAGTTCCCAAAATACAAGCCCTGCTTAGTTCGGGGCAAGATGATGCTGTGTGAAAAATGTCCAGCATTATTTATATTTATTTATTTAATACGGCTTATCCGATTGAAATAACGTTCTTCGCTAGCGATTTGTATGTCTTCAAGGGTATTCCTTAGATAAAATTTATCGTCACAAGTCACTAGGGGGCTGCAATAAACAATGGAAAATCTGTCGGGGGTTTAATATTCAAAATGTAACATATTTTACGTATCGTCGTCTAATAAATATACTCAATGGTGAAACTTTGTGTTGGAGTTTCACCTTTAGTCGCATTCTGCGTTTCAGTTCCTAATTAAATTAGAAAACAATTCTGGAATTCTGGAAGTGTTTTTCCGTGATAATTATCCAGAATTGAATAAATACATGTTTTTCACCGCGCATTCGAGTACCATTTTATTACTCCTTTGTATTAAGTTGTGTTTCAAAGTTCTTCAGTCATATATTAGTCATTATTAGAATCGCGACGTGGCGAGAAATGTGGAGCAACTATGACACTTAAAATGTTCCGCAATCATGTTTAGCGATGTTGCGCGATGTTTAACAGAGAGTTACCTGGATTAAATGTCACCTTAACCAACCTTACACAAAAGTTTTTGAATGAATGCAATTGTTGTTATTAATTTTTAATATTTATATATTAAAATAAATAAAATTAAAACGATTGAGTGTTCCTCAAAAATATCGGTATTCACCAATTAAGATCGATTAGTTCTCGAGATAAGTGAGTAGGATTATGGAGAGATAGATACAACTATGGGTAAAATTAATGTTGACCTCGGCTAATATATTACGCAAAGCGAGACAACAAAACAATTTGTGTTTATAGGCCCAGTGTAGACATCCCTCGCAGAGCGAAAGCACAATTCGCTAAACAAAAACATTTTATTCTATGGGCCGTCACATTTCCAGTGCGGCAGCGCTACGCAGACAATGAACGATTGTCTACGTATTCTGTTTACCTTTAAAACTATAGACGAACTTACAAGGTAGGTAAGTGCGTAAGTTATCCAAATGTAAACTCACTGTTCGGTCACACGATCCAACATGACAACTGTGACCAAGGATGCTCGGTCAAGTGAGTAGTTGCTTATCTAAACTACGGTACGTGTTAAGGGTTCAAGTAAATTCAGTGCCGTGATGTGTATCGTAAATAATAGAGAAGAAAGTGTATTAAGGACGTGATTTAAGGCTCTGTTGAGTAATTCTGTAAAAGTTCGGACACGAACTCGAAATCATTTAAGTGGCAGTGCTCACATCGAAACTCACTTGTTGTTTTACAAGTATCGAGCGTCGAGATGACTGGAGAACTCACTAAGGGTCTGGACAACCTGACGAGGAGGCGGTGGTTCAAAGGCTGTCAAGTGGTTGACAAAGGTCTCGTGAATGTATTCCTCGCCGAAACACGAGTTTAATCGAGTCAATTGTGCGTTATTCTTAGACACGAAATGTCATAATCTCATTCAACTTAGTTCATTTCACGATCACGCCCGTCAGTAAGGCGCCACAGGCGGTTTCGTGTTCTTCGGAAATTTGAATCTCATTGCTGATTCAGCTCTTCGAGATTCAAAATGTGTTTACAGAATAGCTCGGACACTTGAAACCTCTTTCGTACTGGTATGTGTATGTAATTTCTTACTGGTGCTCAAATCAAAGCCGCAAAGTTTGCTAGCTAAGTGTACCTACACAAAGTGCTAAGTTACTGTGCTATTATTTGAGAAAACTGATATATATGCCGGAGTAAGCAAGATAGGTTAGGTTAGTACCTGAAAAAAACAAAATCTATGTATGAAGGAATGTTAAAGAAGTGTACAGAATCGTCTATATTGTATGGAAAACCATACAATATAGTCATGTTGGCTTAGTGGGCGATACCCCGACTTCTGATCCGGAGGTCGTGGGTTCGAACCCGGTTGTGCACCAATGGATTTTTACACTCGAAAAATTTATGTGCGAATAAAAATTATTTAATTTAACACATAAATTTTTAGTGTT
The DNA here is from genome assembly GCA_961405105.1 of Perizoma affinitatum. NCBI lineage: Eukaryota > Metazoa > Arthropoda > Insecta > Lepidoptera > Geometridae > Perizoma > Perizoma affinitatum. The sequence goes on from OY560199.1 coordinate 9,268,462, forward strand.
CAAAACGGTAAAGGAAAATATCGTGAGGAAACCATGCCCTAGAACCAAAAATTCGAAAGCATGTGCCAACAGTTAGTGTTCCAATAAGCGGCGATGGGCTTGCAACCTGTCACGTGGAATGCTTACTACTTGCAAAACACGGGCATGTACGACGACCTCTGTGGCGCAGTGGGCGAAAGCCCGCCTGAGACGCAGAAGGTTGTGGGTTCGATTCCCGCTGCGGGACAAATGTTTGTACGATTAGCATAAGTTTATCTCAGGTCTGGGTGTTTTCTATGTATAATATGTATGTATTTACAAAAAAATGTATATAAGTAGTTTATCAGTCATGTAGTTCCCATAACACAAGCTCTGCTTAGTTTGGGACTAGATGATGCTGTGTGAAAAATGACCAGCATTATTTATTATTTATTTAAATGTAATGTTTGGACGTGCCTCTGACTACCCCCTATTTGGTATCCACAAAGATCTACTTACTGAGTACGTATCTGAGGATGACCACCATGGGGAAGACAGTCGTGAGCGTGTTTGTTTTTTTGTTTTAAAATCGTTTTTTTTATGGTTACTTTATTAATTAGTTCGTGTGTATGAATAGGGAAAGTTACTACTCGTAAAATTTTGTTTTATACTTAGAAGTATGAAACAAAGTTTAATGAGTTTTAACCTGTCAACACGGTTATAAAGTTCACAAGGTTAAAAAGGGATCACACACACAAAACTTTTTTCGATTAATAAATGGTTGAGAAATCCTCAAAATGACCACTAGAATGTATGATTTTCTCGATTTTGTTTTTGGGTTAAGAAAATACATTATGTATGACGGAGCAGAAGCTCCAAGGTGGTCTTTTAAAAAGTGTGACGTCAGCAATGCTAACGTCACTATCATCACCAGCATCCTGGTCGCTCATAGTTGATGACGAAAGTAAACTCCAGGAGATATTCTTCTAATTTATTCTTGGTTGTACAGAGGCTTTCGAGGTCTATGTGTACATATATCAAATTTTACCTCGGGTAACACACGGATGACGACATACCATGATGTAACTGTATGGTTTCTTTTACGCCATTTGACGTCAGAACTCTAAACGGACAAATTAAGAATTTCTCCTTAATAAGAATTCTGTTAGAAATCAGTTGTAATGCAATTTACTGGCATAGTATTTACTTCAACAAAGTACTGAACTACTGCAAGATTGGAATGTTTAATCTATTCCGGTTGAAAACAATTTTATCAGGTCGGGTGTTCTCGCAATAAGTTATTTATATTGCGCTTAGTCATGAGACTTGGGAATTTATCGTTTTCAACTTGTCTCGTATTGTGACTAAAACATGCAGTTTTTTTGATTGTATTTTCTAAGAAATCTAAGAAACAACATGAGATTTTTCACTGTCTCAGAGTCGGCAAAGCGCGAGTGATACCTCTGGTGACGCAAGCGCCCATAGGTTACGGTAAAAGCTTACCAACAGGTAGGCCGTATGATTATTTGCCAATTAGGTACTATAAAAAAAATAGGTGAGTTTGTTGAACCGATTCGTTTTTACACCCGTAAGACGCAAGAGTCGGTGTACGGAATGTATCTGAGGCGGTTAGTTTCTTCGTATATCACACACAGTGTGTGTTAGTTTGTTTGTCTGTTAAGGGTTTATCCGATTGTGTTGCAGTTTTTCTAACCATATTATATGACTTTGTTTCATATATAGATTTTATCGCCACAAGTCACTAAGGGCACTAAGGGCAGCAAAACGTGAAAAGTGACCTTCAAAAAAGGTTCATTAATTGATTCAATTGTATTTTTTTATCGTGTGTTTGTTACTTGATATCGTCGACAATTGTTAACCTATTTTGATGATACGAGTATTTTGATTGTTATATAAATAATGATCCCGAGGTGATCCTATAATGTTTTATTCCTGAGAGATTTAGAATTGAAATTTCGTGGTTTCAGCAGTTCAGTTCCCGTCTCACGATTGCTATCGAGCGTGGTCGCGAACTGTGCTCGTGAGGAAAAACGTCTGAACGTACAACGAAACTTTAGCAGGAGATAGTTAAATGTTACTATAACTTTAATAGTAAAGTACGTGTTATAGTCGTTATAATATCGACGTATAGTCGGTAAGCGGTTAACGTACGATAGACGCTTACCAGAAATAACACTAACGCGTTGAATCTCAGAAATATAACGGGTTAATAGTTGAATGTGACTAATTTTTAAAACGTAGCCCATAAGTTGAACCCTCATTTCTGTAAACCTTTTTCTGGGGCACCTTACGTTATTTTTTAACAGCGATTTTATTTACTTAGCCATTATAGTCGTTATAATAATAATAATAGATTTGCTATTTCTCGCGTAAAACTAAATATAAACATCATTATCATCATATCAAACATTATATGTAATCACGACTAACTAAAACCTTTTTTGTGGGTGATACTTTTGTTTTTTTATTTAAAAGAGTGACCCGAGTGACCAATATCACGTAAGCACATAAGGATCTGATAAGTCATACAGGATAGAAACCGTAAACTTGTGATTGCAAACGTATCGCGTATATCGCGATTTAATTATTATCAACAGACTTCAAAAATGGAGTAGGAGCCTCCCAATTATTGGTCTGTATATTTATTTTGTGTGTATGTTACGCGATATTTTAGCCAATTGTTTTAATGATTCATGATTCATTTACCGACACATTCATATCCGACACATTAAAAATGATTCATTTTTATGTCTCGGGTATTCCTACTTCAAGTGTGGTACCATATATTTTTTTTGAAAAAATCTCACTCCTCAGGGTAAATACATCGTATTGGATTTTTATCAATGTCTCGTTATTTGAAGTCGGTTTTTTTACATTTGATGTCTTATAAAATATAAAATAATCACATCTAAACGGCACAGATATACAGTAGGTGAACCAACAAAGTCAGAAATCAGAGTTCTTGACACGAATCTTGCAAATCAACTGTAGGCCCTTCAGCGGCTTATGCCCCCAGTAGAAATAAAAATGTTTACCGACTTTATACGGACAGGTAATCCCGGTAGTAAATATTTGGGGACATGATAGATGATTGGGGCCATAAAGATTATAGATAGAAAACTTACTGGTTTCTATAATCTTTTTATTGTGGTTTAAGTTTTGGTTTTTGACATAAATAGTCTTAAAAAAAAATAACAGTTTTCTTTAAAACGTTTACCCGCAACGTAAGGAGCATGTAAAATGCGTTTGCTATAAGAGTTTTGGGTATTACCATTTATTAAATGGCTTATCTGATTTTATTGCGTTTTTTTGCTAGTCTTCAAGAGATAGTTTTCACCCCTAAAAGTAACTATGGGCGCTATTTTTATATCCTTATCTTTATGCGCTCGTGTATCTTGCATAGGCGTTATTGACAGATCAACCAAGTCAAGTGCAACTTTCTGCTAGGTCAATGGTAGGTACTACCAATGGCAATACTTCAATGGTAAATACTACCATTTAGAACAAAGCGCTTCCGTGATACGGCAGCCAAGTTAAGAAGTCGGTCCCGACTATCAGAGTCATTAAGTCATACGAAGGCCTCCGGGAGGCCTTTATCTGTGACACTAGTATTAGCCACCAGATTAGACGATGAACGAATACACTTTAGAAAGAAAAGAAAGAAAAAAGAAAAACATTCAAACGTTGCACAATATACACCAAACAGACAATACATATACGGGATTTACACAGACAATACCTAAAAACTAATAATAAAACTATTTATGTACCTCCCGATACCTAGCAATATGCAACGATATCTAGGCTACCTACCCTCATATATAAAGTCTATATCTACAGGACACAAGCACCACTACACTATTGAAGCTATCGACAGCCCACTCTGCCGAGGTTGCTTAACTATAGAAGAATCTGCCGCATTCTGGAATTCTGGAATGCGTGGGCGTAGAAACTCAATGCGAATAAATCGTCAACAACCCGAAGTCACTCCGCGAAGCCTGCGAAGATCCCAGGAAGCTTCTGTGCTTCTTGGCGAAGTTTGTCTGTCTAGATATCTAGCCAGGTTTACACGCATAATGGATCAACTTTGAATCCGAATGCAGAAAAGGGTACATATGTACAACCTTCATACATACCTACATACATACCTACATACATACCTACATACATACCTACATACATACTTACATACTTAAGTTTGTACCTTATCCTTATTTTGAGCTTATTATATTTTGCTGATTTGTCACAAATGGTCCAACATTGTTTTGCCACTAACATCAAAAGCCAATGTTTGAGACGGTTCCGTTTTAAATTTGTCGTTATCAACCTTGTTCTCAGAGCGTATACGAGGTTCGTTTGCGAGTTCAACATTTCTAGAACGAAACCAGTTGGACCAATAATGTTCTGATTCATTGTTTACTCGACGAAAATATTCTAAAATAACGCGAGTTTCTTAGAGAAAGTATTTGAAAGTAAAACAAATACACAAAAAGTAAAATAAATTAGAATTTCAAGTAAAAAAAACGTATGTTACAATTAAAAAGTACCTAGTTACCTTCCTACCTCATATTTTTTCAAGGTATTTACATAAAATATGTTTATAAAATAACATTTAACATTATTATTATTATAATATTTTAACATTATTTGCGAAATAATAGTATAGCATTTATTCATACAACTATGTACAAGTAGGTATATACAAAAAAACAGATGAAACAGCTAGCTGTCTAAAGACCGTTGCAAACGATCTATAGATAGCTCAACTGATCCAGATCACTAGCAGACGGAAGCGTAAATAATTCATTTGACTTCCACATGCTATGATCCTGGCATAACTTTTTCGCTTCATCTTCATCATATTCTTCAAATTTACAAACACAAGTCGGTTTGTGGTCATCTTGTTTTGGCCTTTCTCCAGAACGTCTCTAGTTTGGTCAGAATACGTTAACCCTTCCAAATATTTCGAAAAAAATCGAAGGCATGTCAAATGTAAATGTTTGCGCTTCTCTTGGTAGCCTCCCTATTTGCATACTTACAGAGTCCTGAGAATGTCTAGTATGGGAATTATAGAGTGTAACTGGATTTTCACTGCATATTACGAACTCATAACCTATGCTTGCCGTCACAGAAAAAGGAAGTTTCTGTTCTGTGCTTGTCGTAAATCAACGGAGATTGGATGTGAGTAAAGTCAGTCGTAAAACGACAACACGACATCTCTCAGATGGAAATAAATGAATGGAATTTTAAAGGTGCCGGCACACCAACTGGATATAGGCCGCGTTGCTACGTGGCTACGTTGTAATAAAAACATCACATTGTGGCTAGATTGGTAGCCATCTCTCGACAAATGATTGAGCTACGTTACATTACATTGATGCAGAGCGAAGAGTAACGAACAGCTGATTACAAAGCATATAGTAGCTAAATTTTACTACAAAAAAACAACAGACAGCTCTCGAATATACTACTAAATGTTTAGATCGTCATTTTCTGGGAGTAAATAATATATAGTGGATCAAGACGGTGGTAGATCTTACCCTTTGCAAATGGAGGACACACCGCCAACTGTGTTCTCCATACCATCTATTACACGAATAGTAAACCGCAGACGACGGCCTACACAGTGGGATGTAGCGTCTATAACGATCAGATGATTGGTTCGAGGTTTTTATAATTTAACTTTACCAATAAAAAAAGTCCAAATCTCGTTCATTTTTTCTTCTCTATTAATTTGAACTTATTTAACTTTTGACGAATCGTCTCTGGGGCTCTTATAGGAACAAATTAAAGTTGGTAGGTTACGATATGGATAATGGATGAAATAATTATGTTATAATGTGAAAAAAAAAAACTTTGTGTCCTAGCCAGGAGCATGAATAAATGAAATATTAAATAAAAATGTAACAACAACAAAGCGGCCACTGTCCCCGGCCTTAATAAAAAATAAATGTAATGCTTGGCCTTTAGTATAAATAATGATGAGCTAACGTTTTTAAGCTAACGCTTTTTTTACAAATGCTTACTTTAAAAATAATTGTGCAAATAGTCTCAACATCTTAAATTTAAAGTCTTTCAGCAATATCTTGTTATTTCTGTGCAATATGCGAATGAAGAGCGACTAACGAGCCAGCAACTCTGTCGGCCGAGTGTAGGCCGCATTCATATAGAAAGCAGGTAGTCGACGCCGGCGCTTATCGCACTAACACTAATTTATGGAACCAAGTCGCTACGGTGCCTGACTGTTGGTATAAATACCTACGCAAATTGGGCTTGTGACTTCAATTTGTTATTTAAACCACAAAGACAAAACAATACGAGTATATTTTTTTTATTAATACGTTTATTTCATATTTTCATTATAATATCATCCACACAAGAACCATTCTCTACACATAAAAAACATATCATTTAATTAGGACTAACTTCACGGCGTCATCGACACACCAAAAAAAACACGCCATCAAACTGAGAACCTCCTCCGTGTTTGAAGTTGTTTAAAATGGGTGAAAGAATGCGATTCTTGGTAAAAATAACAGGGCTTTAGTGGAGAAAACTTAAAAATTCAAAACAAGACGATGATATGGCGCATTTTGGAACTAACAACTTTTAGATTTCTCGTCATCGGCCAAGTTCACTTCACGGTGCATGGGTTTAAGAACCAGTTACCTAATGAAATATAGAAAAAGGATTATAATATCTAATATCTCCAAAATTATCATCCCAAGCAAGGTAATGAACCCACGTCCTACTTCTTGATACGAAATTGCTTTGACAGTTGAGCTACTGGGTTTTTTTACAACTTAAGTAGCAAACAAGAATATGGTCCACCTGTTGGTAAGCGGTCACCGTATCCTATGGACGCTTGCAACACTAGAGGTATAACTCGCGCGTTGTCCCTGAGACATAACGAGTCTGGTCTAAGTCTGGTGGAAATAATCGGAATATTTTGAAAGCGAATCGTGTAGTTGCACCTGAAGGTGGAGAACGGACCCCCAAACATTAACTAACTATTAGCTTAATAGAGAAAAACGTGCGCTTCTTTAAACTAATAATAAAGCTTGAAATTAAAACTTTTGAAGAATCTATTATTAGATTCATTGGCATTGCGATTCAGCGAAGCAATGCAGATAGAAATTAGGGTCGCAACCGCCAAGAGTGATGGATACATCTGTAGATTGTTTGTGGCACGGCCTTAAGATGGCTCAGCTTTATTTGTATATTTTGTAAACATCCTGTAATTTCTGTGGAAACTTATAATTGGACGTCTACTTGTATTTTTGTTTTCCAAACAATCTAAAATTATATAAGAAGGCACATCACTAAAAACCAGTTTAATGTTTACAGTTTTTATTCTGGTTGATTCGAATCGATTATACAGAACGAGTTTTTTTTTTCATTTTTTTAGGCATAGTCAGAAACTGTGAGAGTTATCGAAAAGTGTTGTACTCGTTCTAGGATTCCGACTTCGAATAAATGACCCTGTAAAATTCGCCCTGAAAAGTCCTCATATACTATTGCGAAATACGCTAATTTCTCTGTCAGTCTGTCCTTATCTCTTTTATGTAGATCTGAAAAAAGCCTTGTGACCAAACGGTGAAAGCATTAAGTGCCCTTCGAGGAGGCACCCTTGTGAAAAGCCATGTTTGAAAATTCTGTCCGTTTTAAATGTTATTTTTGTAGACGAAATGCAGCACCATTTTTATTCGATCAAGTATCGAAGCCAGCAAAAAACTAACATGATATAGGAACCGTTTCAAAACATCATAGCCATATTTCACTGGGAATTCTCCGCTGATACGTGGCCACGTTCGAAAGTAATCTAATGGCAAGTGCACACAGGGCGTGTAACCATGCGACCGGATGGCAATTGGGTTTGAGCCCGACTCGATATGCAGATGGGTCCTCGTTAACTCGCAGTCCGCTCTTATGTACCCACCTTTACAGAAGCCTTAACTTCACGTTTCCGATTGAAAATGGCTGAGGAATCATTTGAAGTTTCTTATTTTTATTCTGCAAGAGTTAGTAATTTTTTGAAAGACTGTAATTTTGTTATACTACATATTGCTGTATATATTTTTAAATTCGTACATTTTACATCGGTTAGTGTGAAAATATTTGACATCCATAGATTCGGCGATGGTCTTGCAACATTTCACGTGGTAATGCTACCTAAAAATTAGGCAAAACGTAGGCATATTGTGCCAAATATAATGTTTGGATGTGCCTTTGGTAACCTCATGAATTAACGTAGGTACTTACTGATTTCAGGATAATCATCATGGGTATAAGCATAAGCGTGAAATTTTTTTTTGGTTTTTGCTTTTAAAATTTTTATTTTTCTATTATACGGTATATTTACCAAAAAAACAATCAAAATGATAAATCATGGTTCCAGTTTCAGTAAAAAGTATGAACATAACCATAATCATTTCTTAAGTAGGTAATATATCTCTAGTATTTATTCATACAACTATGTAAAAGTAGGTAGGTATATACGAAAATTACAGATCAAACAGCTGCCTATCTAAAAATACCGTAACAAACGATCTATAGAAAAGTAAATTTTGTTAAATTAATTCAACATTCGTACATAGTAATTGCAAAAAACCGCTATTTTGGAAAAAACTATCGACGACTTACTATTTTATTCATCGTATAACTTTTTCTTTTCTTGGTCACCTTTCGTTAGGTCAGTGACTAGCCCGCTTAGCATGAGCACCCAAGGCAACTTTTTGTCTACGAAAGAGAAGACAAAAACTATTTCTGTCGCCTTTTCTGTCAAACAAAAGAGAGGGACAAAACATTTTAAGTTTTCTGGGCGGTAGACAAAACCTGCCTTGGGTCTTTATGCTAAGCAGACTGGCCAGCCTAGTGACCGATGGTAAAAGAACTAGGTTTCCTTTAAGCACATGTCACCATGTCTTCAAATGTTTAATTCTACTATTGACCATTGAGACACTGGCTGGTAGTGCTCAAGCCGACCTCTCGCCTAGTGTCTAAGTAGGTTAATTTATAGGTGTTTTGTATCATTTTATTTGCTTGTGTTGACTAACATACCTAGTTGTCTATGTTATTTTTTGTATACTAACAAATAAACATTATTATGATATTACATTATTATTGACCTCTGGGCTCACTCCAACATTGCGAAAATGGAAAGAGAAGTAAAAGTATGGTGAGAATATAAGGGCTTAAGAATGTACAGAAAAATAAAAGGAATTAGTACAGAAATATATATTTGATCTGTGTAATTCGTAGATTCCTATGATATCCGCTTAATTACTCGAACATCTTATTTTAAGGTAGGAATGACGCACTCTTCGATAATTATTTATTAATTTAAATTTTCCATACACTTCAGAAATGCTACTCATGGACATTAATAAATAAATAACATTCAAGCGAATGTGGGTTTACATAGAACTAAAACACAAAGAAGGAGGCCAAATCAAAATACAAAAATCCCTCATTATCACTCTAGATTGAAGAGGTTTATACTGCTGGACAATGGCCTCCCCTAAAGAGTAATATGCCAAATGATGGACTATCTCCATCGCAACCTTTAAGGTGTCCATCGCTCTACAGGGTGACACAAAACAAATACTAAACAATATATTTTATGAATAAACAAATTTAAATAGTTTGAAATTGAATTGCAAGTTTCGGGGTCGTTGAGCACAAAGACTTCCTACTGACTATACAAGAAATACGGTAAGTATTTTATTTATCCTTCTATTTTATTGTATTAATAATAGGGCTCTTTATATATACTTGTTCAACAGCGGAGAGCTGGAACTAACTCTGGACTCTAGTATTAAAATATATGTCAGAACTTTTCTTGACTATTGAAAACCCTGCTCACAATAGGTTTTATTTAAGGTTCGTTTTTTCGTTATGCGACACAGTACTATAGAGACTACTTAAATATTTAAAAATTCTTATTATATTATTCAGAAATGCTGAGATTCTGTTAGACTGCTAAACCTACTTTTAAAATTAATATTGTTTGATTATTTTTTTGAATAAATGCTTGGCGCGTTTGAATTTATTCAAATAATAATACTTTGCTAGTCGGAAAGTACTACGTGGAAGCATATTTGCATAATAGCTGTAATATTATTTCTGTTTGCAGAATTTGCAATGGAACATACTCGTATTCCCTTATAGCGACATTTCAGTGGATATTTCAAACTAATTATATTTTACTCTTTATGTTTAGAAAGATTTAGTATGAGTAACAAACATTAAAATATCCATACTCCCATAATATCCCTGAAGATAAGAGGTAATAAAATAGGATCAACTATTTCACGTGCTAAATTAATAAAATAGAATGTAATTTATTTGACACGCAACAAAGCACAGTAAACACTTCGATACCTACGAAATAAATAAAAATAGACACTTTATAGATAGACATATATTTTAAATGGTTGATAAGACTACGGAATCATACATTAAGTATGACCAGACTTGGTACTTATTAAGTGTCGTTTGCGTACTTACTTAATAAGTACCCAGTCTGCAGAAAATATGTGATTTCATCAAGTTTGCCAAAAACAAAAACAAACAAACAAACAAACACGCTCACGACTGTCTTCCCCATGGTGGACATCCTCAGATACATACTCAGATCTTTGAGGATACCAAGTAGGGGGTAGTCTGAGGCACGTCCAAACATTACATTTGGTACATGCCCGCGTTTTGCAAGTAGTAAGCAATTCACGTGACAGGTTGCAAGCCCATCGCCGCCATTGGCATCGTTTGCCAATAACTGTACGATAATGCATGTTGTGACGCTACATTTATGATTTAGCACGGCCAAAACAATTCTGAAGCAATTGAAGTTTTTTTGTTGTTTTCACAGCTTATTTATTAATAAACGGACTCTGACACAGACTGAAATATCTCTCTAATTTTGATTTAACAAAACTCCCACTAAAATATAATTACGTCCGCCCGAGTGCCGCCATCTTGTTTAGGTTTTACAGGCGCTGTAAAGGGAGCGAGAATAATGAGAGACGAAAATTAATAAATGAGATTACAAAAGATCTTATTACGGCCATTTGCCGGCGCCTCCGAGCTAGTAATAATTAGTGGGAGAAATGAGGATCGGCTCCCGAAAACGGACGGTTGTAATCACGTTGAAATTATTGGATAGTCTATTTTTGGGGTGAATTGTCTTTGGCCACAACCAAGCCATTTTATTAGATTTGTTCGATTTCAGATAATTTATTTGCACAGAATACTGATAAATTACAGATATCAGATTTGTAAATGTATCGCCATTTCCTAAAATGTTAGTAAAAATACTATAAATACAAGTTGTATAACGACAAGACATGTATCATGGACGGTGTTCAACGATTCACTATTCTCCTGCTGATGTTAGCAGAATAGTGAAGTACGTGGCAGTGCCCGATTTATTTATTAATATTAATAATTATTTATTAATTTTCATATTTTTACGTCACTTCATTTGTGCCGCCCCTTCCCCCTTCCCAGAAATTCCTACCTATCATCATAATTTACTTGAAGGCCCTTTATTAGTTAACTAACAATTTTAAGTATTTAAATATAGGTGACGTAGGTAGGTATCGATAAACAAGTATCGAAAAAAATTAAAAGCTTTAGCTCAAGAAAAACCTTCGTTACCTATGCCTATAATGAAGGGTTTTCTTGAGCGAAATAGTTGGTTCTTCTTTACATAGAAGCAAATATAATGAGATGATGCAGCATGAGATGATGACTCCCACACGCAAACACCTGAATTAGTTATGAAAAATTAACAAATACACTGTACGTCCCTATATTTTTTGAGAATTTCACTCTACTTGACTTGGTATCGACCTAAGAAAGGCAGCGCATAATATTCTATAATGTAATTTTAATATTTTTATCGATTTAGTGCCTTTTTGTTGTTATTTTTGAAGTCGTTATATTTTTTTTCTATGTTGTATAGGTTTAACTCGTTTAAACAATAAATACTTTTTGCTCTAGAAAAAAGTGTGGCAGGAGCGATGCGGAGAGCTTTATCAAATTTCTTGTAACGTTGCGCGGAGATCAGACCACGGTCACAACACAAACATACTAAACAAACATTGGATAGGAATAAGTATTGGGACTCATCAAATGATATTTAACATTTAAGTGACTTTTTGACGTTTATAATAGCGCATAAACAAAACCGCTTACAAAAGCGAGCGAGCTCCTTCTGAAATCTGCCGCCGCTAGGATGCCGCCGTTGATAAATCCAAAACCTTGTTGTTTATTAAAAAATAAAGAATATTAAAGGCCTAAATTTTCATTTAACGTCATTATATTATCATCCAGGTATTTATGTTAAGAGAAGTAAGTGTTATTAATACTTTTGAATGAACTGGAAGTTTATATTCTGAGTCAAATTTGGAGTCGATGGGAAGGCCTATAAAGTGTCCTTATTAAAAAAATCTAAACACCCGGATGAATCAAGACTCTATTTTAATTTGATAGTGATTCGCAAATTAATACGATGTAAATTGAATTACGGTGTTGAACGGTATATTCCATTGTCTATTCATTAAAATTAATACCCAAGAAAACAATCCCTGCGTAAGCTATTATCTTGCAATCTATTTGGTACAGTACGATGAGTTCTCTACATTCTAAGGCGGTTAAGATAGCTTTTAGTAATTAATATTTTCATCTGAGTTTATTTTCTCGTTATTATTTTACAATAGATTGTGGCTTATTTAACACAACAAAAACGCACGATAAATACAGATACAAAATGAATAAATTGAGCATTTATAATATCTACTGTGTTGGACATGCCACGAAAAAAAACAAGAGACATTAACAAAATACTAACCGATGACGAATCTGATGATGTAGTTGAACAAGAATAAAAAAGACGAAAGAAAACCCTTAATTTTTTAATCGGAATCTTGCCCCCTGGGTGTACTTCAAGATGGGGTGTTTTTTTATTATTTTATTATATAACATTTAAGTTCTTGAACTGTTTTAATTATGAAAGACTGTATCATAGTCAAAGTCAAGTTAAAATTTATTCATTTAAGTCACAAGGGTCACTTTGAAACGTCGGTTTTATCTACTCCCTATTCCTCCGCGACCAAGGCAAGAAAACAAGGCTGGTTCTTTTTATCTAAGTATATATTTGTGTTTTTCATTTAAGTATTCATTATTTTTATTTATGTATGTAACTTCAATTTTAAGTACCTAGTTATTTAATTTATTATATTTTTCTCTTTTTCTGTTTTTAATCCTTCAAACGCACCATTCTTCATTACGCAAAGGTTAGCTGAAAAAAAATGATAATTAGCACCTGTGTACTTGTTATATTTATCTATCTTATAAATAGATGTTAAGATAGACATAGATAATAGACTTAGAGGTAGATTTGTTTTCCCTTTCTCAGCTTAGTACTGCATGTGATGATGTTGGGACAATTGTTTTCATGCTCTGCAGATTTTGTTTCGGGTCTGCGTGTTTAAGGCATCATGTACTCGTAGTTCAATGACCCTAGGGATCCTTGTTTGGGTTCAGGGCTATGTTTGATACAGTGTCGGTCAAATTTCCACAAGCTTTGATCAAACTTTTAAAATTAAATATTAGTATTAATTTTAATTGTATTTTTTAATACCGATTTATGTTTAAGTTTATGCGATTGAAACTTTAATTATCTAGTTTATAATTGTCCAAACACTGAGTCAAGGCTGACCTCTGTGGCACAGTGGGCAAAGGCCCGCCGGAGACGCAGAAGGTTATGGGTTCGATTCCCACCGCGGGACAGATGTTTGTAAGATCTGCAAATATTTGTCTCGGGTCTGGGTGTTTTCTATGTATAAAATGAAAAAAAAAAATGTATATATGTAATATATCAGTCATTTAGTTCCCATAATACAAGCTCTGCTTAGTTTGGGGTTAGATGATGATGCGTGAAAAATGTCCAGCATTTTTTTAAAAGAAAATAAATTTACAAAATACATGGCCACTGGAATCGCAATCTTCTCCGATAAGTTATTTAACGACCCAAAGATGGCAGACCGCATTTCGCGCCTTTCGAGATCTGACCCGTTATCGAGGTCAATTTTGTGCCAGATAGCAGTTCATTAAACTCTTATCACATTATTAAGATTAGCAAACAGAGCAAGAAAGCTTCGCACAGGGCTGAGATACCAGTGACTTTAAAAGTCGCTGTATAAAAGGTGGATCCGTTAGTGAGAGTAACATTTATTAAATAAGAATTATTTATGTTAAAATAATTGTGAATTTTATGTCATGAATAAAAATAAATTGAAGTCTGTTTCTATACAACTAAGGTGGCAAACAAGCATATGACCCATCTTCTGTTAAGCGGTTACCGTAACCTATGGACACTTGCAAGTACAAAGGTATTGCTCGCGCGATGCCGACCCTGAGACATATCGGATGAAAAGTCTAATGTGCCTGTTATTTACTGCTTTTGCCCCCATTTTCGCACTGTTCCGAATTTGATCCGCATTGGTTCCGTCAGAAGTTACGGTCATAAGTAACTGTTAAAAGCAAAAGGTCATGGATACCTTCAGTCGATGTTTGGATACGTTCACTGAGTTTGTATGGCATTTCTCGAATGTTGGAACGAAGTTCTTTATCGCGCGTTGTGAAAGGGGGCTAGAAGGAAAAAATTGTCACGAAAAGTTGTAACCACACTTTTTGCTATAGTAAGCTATTGTAAGCTGTGCGGCGTGCGCATGTTTCTCTGTCTGTCTCTCTCTCTCTCTCTCTCTTATAGAAAGCAAGCCAGATATTTTTATTTATTTTATTATTATTATTTATTTTTAAATTGGCTTGCTAAAAAAAAAAAAATATATTACAATTGCTTCACTAATTAATCGAAAGGAACTTCGTTTCATCCGGGTGTCCCTTGACACCTCTCATTTTGTTTTTATTTTAAATTCTTTCACTGGCCTCAATAAATGCTTAAAGACCGTTATTTAAAAAAAAATGCGGAATAAAAACAAAACAAACACGCTCACGACTGTCTTCCCCATTGTGGAAATCCTCAGATACATACTCAGTGAGTAGATCTTTGAGGATACCAAGTAGAGAGTAGTCAGAGGCACGTCCAAACATTACATTTGGTACATGCCCGCGTTTTGCAAGTAGTAAGCATTCCACGTGACACAAGCCCATCGCCGCTTATTGGAACACTAAATGCGGAATAAATGTGAATAATAAGTGTAAGCCGTGTTGGCCTAGTGGACGAAAGCCCGGTTTCCTCGTGCATTAATTTTTCATGAAAGCATCGAAAACGACAGCTCAAACATTCGAAGGCATGTGAAATCGGTTAATGTTATTCCTCTGACTTCACCCTACTTGTTCTCGTTAAAGGTGTATGCACTGAGTATGTTTGTGAGGATGTCCATAATGGGAAATACAGATGTTACTGTGTTTTACGTGTGAATATAACCACCACTATCTTGTAAAATATTCAAAAAGTTATAGCCATACTAACACAAATATAAAGTTACTAGCATCTGCCCACAGCTTCGCCCGCGTGTTACCCGGATAAAAAGTAGCCTATGTGTTAATCTGATGTATAAACTATGTTACTGTAAAGTTTCATGAAAATCCGTTCAGTAGTTTTAGCGTGAAAGAGTAACAAATATCCATCCTCACAAACTTTCGCATTTATAATAGTAGTAGGATAGGGAGTGTCCGATAGACATAATTACATATAATAATGTATCTACTTACTTATAAATCAATTTTCCATCTTTTATCTTTTTTACTGTATTTTCTTGTTATTTCTACTTGTCTTCTTGTCCTGCATCCGTATGTGTCGAACAGTAACCCTATCTTCATAATTCAAAACATATACACAGGAACCAACACGCTTTGGTAGCTTTTTAAATTCAACTCTAGTTAGCAGAAATATTTCTAGCTCTGTGTCATCTGTCGCCGGAACAACTTCCCCTGAGTCGGTTTTCGTTCCCACAAAATTAGTGGTTAATTTTTAAAACATTATCAGCCAAGCTTGAGGATTCATTGTTCTCCAGAACTGTATTCAAAAGAAGTGGGGTAGACTTCGTTTTGATTTTTTTAATGGAGTTCATCTTCTGTGGCCTTCATTTAAGGGAATGTACTGCGCCTTATTATCATAATGACCTTATTTAGTAACTGTTAGGTATTCTTCAATTTTAGTACGGTTGAAGTAGTGTGGTAGATTGGCGCGGTGGAAGCACTACTTTAGTAGTAGCGCGGTGGTAGGAGCGCGGTGGTAGTAGCGTGGTGGAAGTGGCGAGCTGGAAGAAGCGCGATGGCAGTAGTGTGGTGGAAGAAGCAATTGTGTTGTTTACTGATCTCGAAGGTTTGAAAAATACAGGAGCATCTAGAAGTCACTAGATCTGCGTAGAGGCTCTACGGATGTCGTAGAGCCTCTACGCAAATATTATGCCTACGTTTATTGTTATATTTATAATAGTAATGGCCTCTGCCCATGGCTTCGCCCGCGTAGTAACGGGATAAAAAATAGCCTATGTGTTATTCTGATGTATTAGCTATATTTCTGTATAAGTTACATCAAAAATCCATTCATTAGTTTTTGCGTGAAAGAGTAACAAACGTCCATCCTCATAAACTTTTGCATTTTTAATAGTACTAGTCTCTGCCCACGGCTTCGCCCGCATGGTACCTGGATATTATGTGTTAAAAAGTCGCATATTATACGTTATTCTGATGTATACGCTATATTACTGTAAAGTTTTATCAAAATCCGTTCGATAGTTTTTGCGTGAAAGAGTAAAAAACATCCATCCTCACAAACTTTCGCGTTTATAATAGTAGTAGGATAGGATAGTAGGATAACCGACATCTAATTCATAAAATTCAGCGTGAATTATACCTTATTCCTAGAAAATAATGCTCTAAGTCGTATGTAGTAAATGTAATTGCTACTGCGGACATGAATCGAATTTTGTGATACATTCGCGCGGCACAAATAGGCTCTGTCAAACATGGAATTCGGAAAGAAAGCGGAGAGCTTGAGTTCTACAATTAAGTTAGGTAACATTAAAGTTACTCGACACTATCTGTTAGTGTGTATGTAAAATAAATGAGATGGCATTTTTTCTTGTTTGGTAACAATCTCAAACGAAAAGTTCGTAAGTTATATATAACCGGTAACAAAATTTTGTAACCAGTTTTTTTTTGTTCAACTTTGTAAGTAGGTACTAAATAATGCTGGATCACGATAATAAATTAAAATCCATTTGTTAATTCAGAAAATACAGGTCTATTTGTGATAGTATGGCTGAATATTTTTTTACAAACTGTCAACCAACCTAGGTGGTTCGAACCCACGGCTTCCCGCTTAAATCAAATTACAAGTCAATAAGTTGTCTAATAAACCATTGTCTACGTGTTACTTTGGCGAGATAAATGCGCCCAAATCTTTTACCTGACTGCGGAGGGTTATGTTTATCATATATATATACGAGTATGTATATTCCGTGTCTTCTAACGAAACAAATTGTCAAAGCAGTGTTCAAAAAAGTCGAACTGGCAAAGGCATAAAGACTCTGAGAGAGTGCAGTATCATATAGAAGCAGTACATACACCAAAAAAAATACATTGATATTTATTTTGAATGAGGGAGGGAGCTTTGATAAACCTTCAATATGTATGTATCGAAAGTTAATTACTCTAAAGTAACTCTCAGTATTTTTATTATATTAATTATCAAGAAGATGGAAAACCTAACCAAACTGAGCGTACTCGTAAGATAAGGACAACATAGACAGAAAATAAATAACTCGTAAGTATTTATTTAAGAAGCTTTGGTACAATTTGGACGAGGTCCGGGCTCAATTCCCGCTGAGGGACCAATATTTGCATGTTCTTTAGTTATTTGTACCGGGTCTGGGTTTTGTGGTACCACGGTACCCACGACACGGAATAACAAAATATACACAAAATATAGATTTACAGTAGGTAAATCTTTGAGGATATCAAGTAGGAGGTAATCAGAGTTTATTTATTTACTATTTATTTAAAACTAACCATTCATATTAACTAAGTTTACAACAATATTATAGAGATAAAATTATAAAATGTATAAACTACCTCGCTACAATGGTCGTATATTTGTATGTATCCAAACTATACCGCAGCTAAGCTAAGAAACTTTATCACATTTATAAATAACACGTTTAATGATTGTTCTAGTGTTGAAGCAATTAATGTCCCTCTGACATTCTCATTATTTTGCGCTGGAAGAAAAACAATTACGTTTAGTGACAATCAGAGCTACAAAGTTTATTAGCATTTCTATATTTTCTGAAAGCAGCGATGTTTCTTGTTATAAAAATAGCTGTGGAGTGCCGATAATTAAATAAATATCTTTACTTTACAAATTTAGATTACTTTTAAATTCGAGTAGTTACAAAGATTATCTAATAACTAACTTTTGCTTCTAGCTGAGCGAAGTCAGCTCACATGGTTCCCGGATAAAAAGTGGCCTAAGGTGTCATTCCAGATGTCATCAAAATTGCTTCAGCCGTCGCTAAGACTATAAGTAATTAGAAGCAACAAGCATCCATACTATCACATTTATAAAAATATTAATACAATGTAATTATTTAAAACATATATTCATAAAACAATGTACAAGTAGATATAATACAACAAAAAATACACATAATCTTTAGATAGGTTGACGGATCCTGATCACTACCAGACGGTCCGGTCGACAAGCTCTATGTTGAGGTCCCGGTGGATGTCGTCGTTTCTTTCGTACCAGGGAGCTTTATTATGTATTAGTAGGGTAGACTTATCTTATTTGCTAAAACAGTGAAGTGTGTGAGATCGGAAACGGCTCAAGACTGTTAAAATGACATTAGCAGACTTTTACATATTTTCCTGTTACAAGCTAACGCAAAAAAATCATAAACCAAGTCGTTCTAGCTTCACTTAACTTGTATGAATTAAACCATCAAAATGTTTCATAATAACCCCATTTTGTATTAAAATACATAAAACACTCCGCCTCTTTTGTTTAGAGCATTTTTCTTAATAAATTATTCAGGCACATCCGGTGTCGAAAGGCCCTTTTTGTGTTAGGATATTTTTCTGGAACATAAAGAGAGGTTAACTATTCACGGGCATAAAGGGTTTAGGGAGCTAAGTGTCGGACGATGGTTGACGGATGATGCCGCGTCCTCGTTATTTGTTTTGCTATTTTTCCACGTAAGTTCTGAAATAAGATTTCAAAGTTACGTTAAAAAAAGTTTTTTTTTTCTCATACACAACTAAAGTGGCTAACAAGCAATACGCCCGACCTGTTGGTTAGCCGTCACCAACTATGTTATTTTTCATAGGTACAACGCAAGGGAGGGTTCGATTTCCGCTGCGGGACAAATGTCTGGAAGTTCTGATCTGGGTGGTGTGGTACCACGGTACTCGTTGTTCCTGTCACCCATAAAACAGGGAACCCTAGTGTGGGGTTTGGACAATGCCTGTTGGGTGTGTGTTTGTTTTATAATTAAAACACGAATTCGCAGTAGAGCAGTGTCAATAAGAGGTAATCGCGTTTGCAAACTGAAATACAAAGCTTTGAAACAAAGTACCGAGAAACAAAAGAAGCGATGAAAACAGCGCTACGTAAATATATCAATAAATTACTACATAAGTAAAAAAAAACATCTGTTTTTATACAGCGAAAACAACGTGCCATTTTTCCTGCATTGAACATAGGATAGGAGATATTCTCAGAATTTATGGCGAACTCTATGTGGGTTAAGCAATAAATCTCAAGGCGTGTCTGTAAAACATGGTGTCATTTGTCAGCATCGTTGAATACTTTACAAGTTTTTGCCCGGGAATATGTTCTGACACTTGCGACGATAATGCTGAGCGGGCGAAAAAGTTTTATGGAAAAAAAATCGGGCAGCTTTAAGTGAAAATATAAATCTCTCAAATAAGCAACATTCAGAACTTCTAAAACTTGGTTCTTTGTGATAAGGTGACCCCTAAAACGACTTGTGATGAAATAGGCAGTGTGGTACAGATATTTAGTTGGCCTTTCAAATCGGTAGTTATATTCTTCATGTACATGAAAAAAGTACATACCAAAGGGATAAAAAGGCAGTCTTATCGCTAACAACTATATTTTCTGCACAATCTTTGAATAGACAGGATAAAAAAATATATAAATCAATTTAGTGTTACGTTTATAGATAACTTTTATGAACGATAACACCGCAGCCGCATAAGATCAGTAGGGTTTTTCACGGTCAAATCAAGGTTTCAGCGTCGAAAACAGATGGCGCGTGTCATGAAATTATGATGAAACACTTTCCTTGTATTTAAGATTTGTAAACACTGTCATCTATTTGGTATTGAAATATGCTCTGTGGTTCACCAGTATATTTCTGAACGAAAATAAAGTTTATGTATACCGGCAACACTTTTCTGAACCAAACAAATCATTGCGATCTTTGTTTATTTATTCTAAGTTAATCTATGAGATTTCTTTCATATTAAATTACAGTTAATCAATATAAAATTATTCATGATTTTTGAAATACTGAACACATGTATACTTTACTTTCCTGATGTTTTTAGTTTCTCAAGTGATAGTTCGTGGTATGTTGATGGAATGTTTTATCAAATATTGTAGTTCTAATTTTTATAAAATTTTCAGAAATCTTAGAAGAGTTTTAAAAGTTTTTCACTGTATTATATTGTTCCAAGTTATTTTTAATAAATTATGTTATCGTCTGTGATTGTTTTAAAATGGCGCTTTGCTAATGAGGTTGGGAGTGTATAAAAGCCAAATGTAATTCTATGGTGGGTCAGTCAAGAATCCACTGCAAAACACGCGCAAGTAAAGTACTTTGTTATTCACTATTGTAACATGTTATTATTATTGTTTGCGATTATGTTTAATGTTTTCTTTGTACCAATACCTATTTAAATTACTGTCCTTTTATTATAATTGTAGAATATCTTAATTGTTGTTCTTATTGCCATGTATTAATTCAATTATTCTATAAGATGAAGTAGTTGTTGACTTTGGAATACACCATGAATAAAATTACTGTTGTTTACTTAAATTGGCTGGCTACAATTTTTTATATATAAACATCCCTATACTCTAATGTAGGTTAGTTTACTGTAAGAAAACTTTTAAAATGACAAACATATTTAGGTTTGTCACTAGTTGTATTATTCAATTTAAAAATAATAATTTCGGTAAAATCTCTATATTCTCATTACTCTATCTAATTATTTCACACGTGCTATTTTAGAGTAGCCCTATCTGTTTTCGACGCTGAAAACTCTGAAGTGCATTTAAAACGATGTCATATCGTAAATATGTCACTGATATTGTTGATACTGTCTTTTTGATTTGTAAATGAAAAGCCCTCATTCTATATTGACATCTCACAAAAAAGCCTCAATAACTTATGCATTCAGAACAACGAATGTCAAATGGTGCCTACATTTGTAATCTAAATATAAAATATTAATTTCACTCCATCCCTCATCCCCTTATTTATTATTCAAAAGCTTTCATAAGGATACCTTCGATAATTTATAAAATCCAGTAGGTTCATGTTAATGCAATGCAAATCACTTAACACTTTGCTAAGTAAATAGGGTGAGAAAGCATTTCTTCAGTTCATTGCCGATAAAAATAATGAGTAATAATACAACGCGACATTTTTGTCAGCTTGTTGCTTTGCTAAAATTGAATTAGTGTTTTTTATTTATACAGCTTAAGTAGCAAACAAGCATACAGGCCAACTTTCGTTAGAGGTTACCGTAACCTATGCTTGCAACACCAGAGCTATATCTTGCGCGTTGCGGATACTGAGACATTACGGGTTTAAAGTTTCCTGTGTCTGTAATTTAACCGACACCCATACACTTACAAACCGGAACGCAGCAATGCGAGCATTACTGCTTTGTGGCTGGTATTGGCAGGGTGTTAGTACTTCGCGTTTTTTTTAAATGCTCATGGTATATTTCGTAGGCACAAAATAGAGTCATTTAACCTAATTGCAAAACCTATATGATGTAAAAGACATTTACCACTTAGTCGCTCGTGTACACTAAACTTAACCTTATCCTAGTACCTATACTACAATATCTGTTCCTTAGGACTGCTTGAATTCTACACAAAAAAGAATATCGATTGTCTCTTGACCAGATCTGCGATTAAACATATCAAAGAATAAACAAATACTTAGAAGTGAATTATTTGGATATTTCTATGAATAATGCATGTAAGGCATTTTTAAGACTTTGCCTAAGGTTAGTGCAGATGAGCAGAGATTATAATTACTACGAGTTATTTTTAACAGTTTGTGAGCAAATTCAACTCAATAATAATAAATAATGCTGGTAATTTTTCACACAGCATCATTTAGCCTCAAAGTAAGCAGAGCTTGTGTTATGGGAACTTCATGACTGATATACTACTATTTTTATAAATACATAAATTCTATACATGAAACCGAATCTGGGTGTTTGTCTCGACAAATATTTGCAGATCATACAAACATTTGCTCCGTGGCGGGAATTAAACCCGCAAAATTCTGCGTTTCAGGCGGACCTTAGCCCCCTGCGCCACAAAGGGCGTCAAATGGTACGTACCTACTTAAATAGATGTCGCGTATCGCAGGTGTTGCCCCGCACGCACACCCGCGTCACGGTAGACCAGCGTTATAGAGGCACAAAGTGCTTCTATAGTATAGTGCTGAGTGGCGGCCATTTTTGCTGTCATGCTCTAATATTTTATGACTCAAACATATTGACTCCTTTATGTGAAACAGAATAAACGTTTTTTGGGTTCCGTACAACAAAAGGAAATAACGGAACCCTTATAGGGATCGTTGTCCGTCTGTCAGTCTGTCAAGACCCTTTTGAGGTAACTTGAAATTAATATACCGTAGTAGGTCTACGATAGTTAGAGCTCAAAAAAATCAAGCTTAGAATAAATCAATAAAAAATACCATTTATGCGAAATATTTTGAAACTCGGAAATTAATCAAAACCTAATAGGGTACTTCCCGTAATAATTATATTTGGCATAAAGTAAGGTCTCACGGCACAAGTAAATGAAGAAGTCAGAAAATCGTGAATTTGTATAAAACGTTATTTGATATGTATGATTTTTTTGTGATTACAAATTTACACTTGGAGTTGGATAATTGACGGTGGGGTATATCGATGTATGGGCGATAATTTTTTAACCGTCTTCAAAATACGGATGAGGTTCTCTGTTCGACTCTATGTTTTGTTATCGTGTTTACCGGATATCTACGCCAATTGTCAACCGAATTTGATGATTATTTTGTTGTTGTATAGAGAATGATCCCGAGATTGTCCCATTTGTTTATTGCTGAGGATTGCTATTTTCCATAAAACTTAAAAATCATCATTATCTCATGGAATCACGACTAGCCAAAACATTTTTTGTGGGCGACTTTCTTTTGTTTTTTATTCGAAAGATTAAGAAAAATAACGTGGGCTCGTGAGGATCTGATGATATTAGAGTACCTGCAGGATAGAAACCATAAACTTGGGACTGCAAGCATATCACGAATATCGTAATTTAATTATCAATTTCCCGTTATATGAAGTTTTTGTACATTTAATGTGTTATAATCCGCCTTATATTTTCGACAGAGCAATGTTTGGTGATTAACAAGCTTGTACTAGCCTCGGTCAGTCAGACTATTCCGGTTTTATTTATCTTATCTTATCTATTTAGTCGTCGTGTCATCGTGATCATCACTTTAAAGCTTAATTAAAGACTGAACAGTGAATGTTTTAATTATTCATCTAGTCATTTTGTTCTAAGGTTTAAGGAGTATTTTTATTTTATAGCGTAGTAAAATTGTAAGGACTACTTAGGCACTAACAAGAAACGCTACATAAAATGTTTGCGACAATGTCAACTTGATTACATAGCGTTATGTATAGTTATATATCAAGACTAAAGGTTATCGCACACGTGATATCGGTTCGGCACTTTATCAGCACCACCTCAACTTAAGATTACAGTATTGTTTGTATGAAACTCCATACTGCAGATAATATATGAATTAAAAAGCTTTTTTAAAAATTTTGTATTTTTCTCAACAAACCTTTTTATTTGATACCCATATCATGTGTATCAAATATATATTTCATTCATTATATAGATATACATATATATAGATCATTCGTCACCAACGCGCTGCTCTTCCTCCTACTTCACTCAATTTGTTTGTGAGATATGCGGTCGTAGCTGTCGCTCCCGTATTGGCCTTACTGGTCATTTGCGTAAGTGCCGCTCCACGGAAACGGATGCTGCTTAAATCATCTTTTATAGATGTTAAAGGCCTATGATGATGATGATGATGATATCATGTGTGCATAAAAAAAATTACTTCGCCAATTTCTTCAGTCTTTGGGAGTCCGTCATATTGGATTTAGAATGATGTCGCCTAGCTAACCACGCACTGTCATGGAAACCAACCGTGTATGCAAAATTCAGCTTTTAACTTACTGGTTTAAAACTCAGTTGCAAGATTTGACCCATACATACTAAATAAAAAGGCAAGTTAAAAAAATATTTATATAAATAAAAAGCTTGTAAAAACACATTTTAGACCGGAATAAGACCGGAATCGAAGTGTCTCTAGGCAACGCCCGAGACATATTTGGCCATTATTGTATTCTT
Source organism: Perizoma affinitatum (assembly GCA_961405105.1). Classification (NCBI taxonomy): domain Eukaryota; kingdom Metazoa; phylum Arthropoda; class Insecta; order Lepidoptera; family Geometridae; genus Perizoma; species Perizoma affinitatum. The sequence goes on from OY560199.1 coordinate 9,293,159, forward strand.
GTATTTACATTAATTCCTCATTTTGTCTTTTTTTGTTTTGAGATGTAGGCATTTTAATGCAGAAAAGTTGTTGCAGTTCTTTTCAAAATATCCCAAAAGCTTGACTAAATTTATCAGTTTATTCTTTTTCATTAACTTGCGCAGTTCTGCATAATGAGATTCCACATGATTATTCGTATTATGGATTTCGCCATAAGTAGAAAATTTGTCTGACCATTGCTCGTCATTGATCCACTGGGTAACCATATAATATATAACCATATAATGCTGTCTTTATTAAGTTCCAATGCTTTTGACTTTCTTTTAAGTGCCTGCCTATAATGAAAATAACACCCTTTTACTATTACATCAGGAAAAACATATATTATGACTCGGACCGCGGCTTCTTCAAAATCGATACTCGTATTGTATTTTATGTCATTAAAGTATATCCAATAATCCAAACAAAAATAAACATTTAAAATTATAATTAATAACTTTTAATTACTTAAACCTTAATTTTATTTATTTATTTTAAAATTTTAAGAAAACATAATTAACTATAATAAATATACATGCTGGGTACATGTCAGCTGAAGGCCAATTAATAATTTCCACTTATAGCTTACTAATTAGATAAAAAATAACCCCATCACTAGACCCTACATTGTCATTGGTGCGCAACAAGGAATAAAAACTTAACATTTATACCTACTGAATGAAGCGCACCAAAACGGGTGCGCTATGTGGAAGTACTTTGGTGCGCTTCATCTTGGTGCGCTTCATTTGGGTGCGCTACGAGGAATGCCTCATTTAATTACGCGTCATTTCAAATTCAACAGAAGAAAACAAAACACTGGTTAGCTAAATTAATTAATGTTTAAAATCTTTATAAGTAGGCATTCGACGAATTATTCGCGCGGCGAGTTGCGACGTAAGTACGGGTTCGATTGTTATGTTGTATTGTGATTCGGTACAAATGTTTACATGTTCTGCAAATATTTGTTCCGGGCCTGGGTTTTGTGATACCACGGTACTCCTAATGCCTGATACCCACGACACAGTTAATCCTAGGTCATAAGTATGAATAAACTAAAACAAGTAACATTCTTATAAATAAAATTCTTGAATATTCAGCTAGAAAAATCAATGCAAATCCTCCTCTTGTATACTCTACATTAAATTAATAAAATAAATAAATAATAATAAACAAATATTATTTTTCATGCATTATTCATTATTATTCTCTCGATATTGACATTATATGGTCCCAGTAAGTCTATGGTTAAAGGCTAGAGATCGTTTGTAGTTGCATTATTAATGACAGCTCTATTTTCTGGCCACGAAATCATCATCAACGCACTGGCTGTACCGAATCGTTCGTTTAATGAAATTACGCATACACAATCAGCTTAGTTAATTTATATATATGCAGCTGTCCCAGCTTACGTAAATTACGAAACCTGCGGCTCAATCACTGCACACCCAACTTTGGACTACAACAAAGCACAAGTCATTTTGAAGCTCAATATTCAATCTTATCGTACACTAATTTAACGAGACAGGGTACAGGATAAAATGATTAGGTCCTATTGTACATCAAATGGACACTGTTTTATTAAAATCACGCTATAAAATTTACAGCGAAACAATCAGCACAACAAAACTACACAATTAAAACGAAAACTAAAATCACTCTATAATTAGGTACAACACTAGCACAACAGTCACTTCACTAGTCACTGGGTATCGTTTCTTTATCACTTCGATTATTCAGATTCAAATATTGAACTGAATCTGAATAAACGGGTATTTATGGAATTAAAATTATCGTCGGTCAACGAAACGTCAGCAGAAGAATAGTAAAGTACGTGGTATAGTCGTAATAATATTCTTAAATAACGGGTATTTCTCGTGTCTGTCATAGTGGGGGGGTTGTGGACCCACCGCGCTGGTCCAGTGCGTGTTGTTGGTTGGGATGCCAGAGCCACGTTCGCTGATCGGCAGGGTGTACCACGGGCCGTCGAGGTTGGCTTGAGTCCTGAAAGATATTAGTTGGGACCCCTTACACCCCATAAATAAATAAATAACGGATATTTATTGCAGCGTGTATGAGTATTCCTGTAGTAGGAACCAACTATAGACAGATATACATTTGTTTGGCGACTTGGTAACTTGAGCTATCAAAAAAGCATGATGACCTGGATCTCTTCTCCTCTATTGTCGAATCCGTGAGACGGCGGCTTAGCGGACATTTCTTTTCTGCGTGGCGAAATTGAAGTTCAACCGAAAATTCATAACAGTTTTAGATGTTATTTTTGTCTGTTTGTATATCTATTTAATAACTAACTTTCTATTTATTCTGTTGTATTATTTCCTGTCCAGCTCACACTCTTTATGTATCTTTACGCAATATCTACACGTGAAAACCTTTTATTGGCCTTCTGTGTTATATTAATATGTCTTTCTGTTATGTGCTGTTGGTTTTCCTAAAAATAAATAATTTATCACTAAACCGAGTAAAGCATCTGTTCCAGGGCAACCTAAAAAATTTATTAACATATTATAAATAAATAAACACCCAACAGTCACATACCTGACCCCACACAAGGATTTCCTGTATCGTGGGTATCAGGAACTAAGAGTACCACAACAACCAGACCCGGAATATCTGCAGAACATTCAAAAATTGGTCCCGCAGTGGGAATCGAACCCGCACCTTTTGCGCCACCAAAGATGTCCTCGGATAATGTCAATGAAAATAAACCTAAACTCATATTTTAAAGAACCATTCGAAATAATTAGAAGACTAGATATCATCTATAGTTCTATGGTGTTCTACATTATATCAGCAATGAGCTTCGAATTCCGATTGACAGGAAGGTAATAGTCAGCTAGATTTGAAAGCAGCTAATAGAGTGACAGCCATTATGTAAGCTACACGTAACTTAAGCTCGTATATTCGTTCGATACATTTTCATTGCGCCTACAGAGCGAGAGAATCAGTGTTGTATCGAATACAACGGCTTTCGGTTCGTGTATGAGACAACATAGCAAAAATAAAGTTGTATTTAGCCATATTTTCTCTTATGAGGTTTTGAAACGCATCGAGACTTTATTCACTTGGAGTTTTCATAATAATTTGCCTTTTTTATTTCAACCTGTAGAAGTGAAAATTTGGAAATTCGTTTCGTAGTGCACCCCTACATACCAAAAGGAACCCACCCTCCATATTTTAGGTCTGTAGGTTAACTGTCATTAAATCAATCTTACCACAATTAGTACTCATTACTATAACATGTCGATTACATCTATAATTTAATATATTCTATACTATAATTTATTCTATTATATTCTTCTGTTTAATATAACAACTTGTTTTAAGATATATATATTTATTTTACATCATACATACATCAGCTATACAAAATACTTAACACATACATACATACATATAGTCACGCCTGTTTCCCGGAGGGGTAGGGCTTCCTACGATCCTGGCATACTTCTTTCGCTTCGTTCATCCTCATCAAATTCTTCATACAAGCTCGGCGATTAAGTGTACTTCTGACCTGGCCATCCTCTAGAATGTCTTCAATTTGGTCAGAGTACGTTCGCCGAGGCCTTTCTCTTCCAACCTTCCCATTCACGCTCGCCTTGTATATTTGTTTTGTTAATCTTCTTTCATCCATCCTTTCTATATGCCCAAACCATATCAATACACCTTTCTCAACTCTCGTTACTATATCTTCATTCACTCCACACTGCTCTCTTAACACACTGTTTCTCACTCTATCGCTCAAATTTACACCACACATACTTCTCAAAGCTCTCATCTCCACTGCATTTACTCCACTTTGATGTTTCTTCTGCCATACCCAACTTTCGCTTCCATACATTAGTGTCGGCACTAACACTCCTTTATGCAAAATACTTAACAAATATAAATTACAATACTAAACTAGTGGTACAATAGTCAGCGTTATAGCTATTGGTTAATCTAAGGAATAGAAAAACAAAACTTTTAAATTTTATTTCCTCATTAACATGGAACTTCTAAAACTTTAGATATCCTAGTATCAAAACAAAATAAAAGTAAGTAAGCAAACTAAAATGGGGTCTATTACATTAAGATAAGCACGTTGTTTATTTTTTATTGTTGGACATAGAAACATTTTTATATTATTCGCTGGATATAATACATAAAATATTTACGTTCCGAAAGATCCAAGATAAGAAAAACTACTTTACTCAAATAACTTGATTCGACGTTTCAGAGAGAAACGAGACATTAGGTGTGGCTTTTATATAGGTATAACATTATTTTTTACCATAGCCCTACCCTACCTACCAGTAGTTTCTCTAGGAAGTCCATGGGTATTATGACCATGGCACTACTGGTAGTGTCACGCAGCAGTGTCACATTGAAGAGCCTTTTGACGGCCTTTTTTTATAAGTAATGTTCGTGTTGGCCTAGTGGGCGATACCCCGACTTCTGATCCGGAGGTCGTGGGTTCGAACCCGGTCGTGCACCAATGGATTTTTGTACTCGAAAAATGTATGTGCATTAACACGTGCTCAACAAGGTGAAGGAAAACATCGTGAGGAAACCGGCATGCCCTAGAACCAAAAATTCGAAGGCATTTGCCAACAGTTAGTGTTCCAATAAGCGGCGATGGGCTTTCAACCTGTCACGTGGAATGCTAACTCGCATAACGCGGGCATGTACCAAATGTAATGTTTGGACGTACCTCTGACTACCCCCTATTTGGTATCCTCAAAAATCTACTCACTGAGTATGTATCTGAGGATGTCCACCATGGGGAAGACAGTCGTGAGCGTGTTTGTATTGAAATAAGTATCAAAAACGCATACTTATAAATGTAGCTCAAACACGACTAGATTACCTAATACTACCTGATGAAGTGAAATTAACTACATTTATTTAGTAAGACATAAGAAACAAGACAAATATGCGAGTATAATGATGGTGAGAAAATATGGAAACAAAGTAACAAATATTAATTAGACTATCCTACTTATAAGCATAACAGAAATGCTCTACACACCTCGCAGATCTGGTTGTCACCCATATTGCATTTTTGATATAAAACTATCTATCAGTCAGCATCATCGTTTAATTAACTTTATAGCAATGTAAGTTTAATTTCCGGCATGTCCCAGTATTGTCAAGAGACAATTCGTTTTGCAGCGCGGCGCAGCGGTGTCGTTACTAACCAAATTATGCACAAATCATCGGATATTTTGTTTGGTTTAAAGCTTAATTAAATGGCTTTGAAATTGAACAAGGTTATTGGCATTATTGGTGAAAATTTTAGTACAAAAGAAGCTGCTTAACGGCTGATCTTGTAACAGGTACTTCAAGTAAATTTTCATGTCATCGTTTCCACACAAAAAAAATGAATGATTTTATGCTATTTTTTTTTTGTGTGGAAACGATGACATTAATTACAAAGTTAAATTGAAAAAAATATTAAGATTTTGAAGAGTTTTACTAAAAGCCAGGCTGCTAAAAATGTTTACCTAAGTTTTTTTCAGAATATGACGGGGATCGATTCACGAGTGGCGTAGAATTATTGTGAAATAAATATGAATGTAGTTTTTTTTATCCTTAAAATCCACTTCCAGACTTTTCTGAACTAATGGATGTAAATGTAACAATCTATAACTGTCTTACACAAAAAAAAACGTGAGTACCTACAAATACTTTCTTGTTCAATGTTATTAAGCCAGACTTGTTCCCCATCAAATCCTTCAGACTCGTTTCTTCAATTACTGCACAAGAGAACATTGCAACTGACTGCAACAATTGAAGTTTCATATAACACCCGTCTGTGCCCGGTAAAACTATGTGCCAATTTCAGTACTACACTTTGTGGAGAGTGCATGACATACCGCGTTATGCCAAAGTCAAAAATGATATCTTAAAAACCCAAAGCGAGATGTATTCGTCTCTTTTTTTTAAATATTTTTTCATACATCTAAGATAGGTAACAAGAATACAGACCATCTATTGTTAAGCGGTTACCGTAACCTATGAACGCTTGCAACACCAGAGAGAAAACACTCGTACATAGAGGTAAAAGAGGACATAAAAGACAGTAAAATATATTTGACACCAATTTCTCGCCCTGGTACTCGATACGTAATGTTGACGACGTGGCCTCCCGGTCTACTAGCAAACAAACTGGAAGACCTTGTTGTGGATTTACTCCCCATTCGATGATCGTCGTGTCACCTGTTCTTTCTCGTCACTCTGTGCTAAGTCGTTAAACGGCCTAGGTTGAGGAGTGGTATTGTTACGGACTCATAGAGACTGGATAATGGCGGCTCAAGCAATACTATTCGTGGTTATAGAATTATGAAGGCCTATTCAAAAGACCTGATAGCTAATGAAATGATTTTAGTTGAGCGTAGTATTGTCAGCATTTCTAAATCGCTAGTTCTTTATAAAATACTTACGTAGACGGATAAATAAATATTATTATACTTAAACTCATTTATTTTATGTATGTAGTTTACTTCTATTTTAAGTAGCAAGTTATTTTATTTAATAATGTTTTCTCTTAATTTGGTAATTAGCCAAACGCACTACCGCTCCACTCTTCATTACACAAAGAAAATGTTAATTAGTATTAAGTTCGCCTATGTACTTGTTTTATCTTGTGCAATACAACATTTTCTATCTATCTATACAGTACACTGGGTTACGTCGATAAAAATATTACATTTATTTATATTGTAGTTATTTGGAAGGGTGCTAGAAACAGGCTATTATTTTACATTCCTATGAAGTTTAAAATTACGAATTATGTTACTATAAAGGTAAACTTGCAGTTGTCAAAAAAAGGTATGAAAGAGAAATTAAACAAAAATAAAATTAACACAAAAAGTAATAATTAATAATGTTATCTGCTGTATAGGGGCATCTAATATTATCTAATACAAAAATTAAAAGCATTCATATTATTTGTCCTTGTGGTCAAAGAGCGCAGACCCTGGATTATTTTCAATCTTGATAACGGTGAGGCGCCTCTGTCTTTTCAAGGATAATTCAATCATTTGCCAGCAGGCGTTATTCAACTCATCTTGGATTTTATTTCAGTATCATCTCTATTATAAATTAATACCAATTTGCTGGAAAAGGAATTAAGAGGATGGAATTGTTTGTGCCCTCGGGTAATACGCAATTCTGAATTTTATTAAAAATTACTAAAGAACCATAATTTATTTACATGTTTGATTGCATATTCGAGCAGAAAACATTATATGTCAACAGCTTTAGTAACGTTCGATGTTGAATTTGTTGCGAGACTTAAATATATAAATAATACTGAACATTTTCACACAGCAGCAGCCCCAAAGTAAGTAGAGCTTGTGTTATGGGCACTACATGAGTGATATACTACTTTTTTTTGGAAATATTTTATGGCTCAGACCTGACTTACGTATTCAATCTTTTTTCAACACTTTGTTAAAGATCATTATTGGACATAGGCCTCCCCTAAAGAGCACTGTGACGAACGATCTCGGGTTACCTCAATACACCAAGTTTTCGCAACCTTTCGGTCCATAGGGTGGAAAGCGAGAACCTTTCTTCCCCAGCGGTTGTCGGTGCTGCAAGTTAAATGGCTTGCCTATTCACGCTAGGTCTAAATTTTTCTTAGGAGTCACAAAAGGAATGTGAAAAGGAAAACTCCTGCAATACATAACTGAAAAAATCCTTTCAACAATCCCAGGTGTTCTGATCCAGGAGTGCAAAACGGAATGTAGGGCAGGGGGGGGGTAAAAAATACCTTCCCTGCCCTAGTAACTATATAACTCATAAAAAATAACTATCAAGCTGTTAACTTTTTATAGTCGAATAAAAAAAACAGTTTTTTCGTTTTTGTACAAACAACTTTGATCGATAGGCACAGAAAAAACTTTTTAATTTCGATCCGCACCATCGCTCTTCCGGTCGAATGCTGAGAAATCGCGGAAAGTTTCAATAAGGTGCGTTGATATATCGAGCGAACCTATCTCATAGTCGAAGTTTCTCAATAAAACTGGACTTTCCCCAACTGTGCAATATCGCAGCTTATTATAAATTCAGCTGGCTTAGTTTACTACCACTTTTATTGTGTTAAGTAATGAGTATTGATTAGGTGCAGCACCCTGTCTTACGATCTAGGTACTATGATAATACCTAGATTGTACGGTAACTTTACAATTTAGTGCTGTGGCCTAGATGAGCCAAGATGAACCTATGGACCTAGCCTTCTATTCGACGATCGGACAGTAGGCCAAACAGTTAGACAGACAGATGGACAAGAAATTTGACGTCTAATTTTCTGCCATTTTTTCCCGTAATTTGTTTGTAAAACACAAGATGGCTTTTAACAACTAAACAACAAGACGTAAAAACGTTTCTTATATCAAGCTTATGTTATTTTTAATTTCACTGTTTTAGTGAGAAAAACAGTGAGATCAAATCCAATGGAAGCAATGTTATTACAGGATTCAGTACGTCTCGTAGAGACATTTTATTGACTGACCCAGCTCTATCTATATAGGCTGTGATATCGCTGACAGCCCTTCCTGTAAACTGGTAATGAAACTCGGAACTTTTCGCGAAGTACCTAATTCGTTTATTCATATTTCTGGACTTTCTGTTCAGTTACGTAAAAATTGGGGGAATTTCTCTTGTTGTTTTTAAGCTTCGGTTTACATTGTTTACAGCAGTTTTGAACATTTAAGCCTTGTACTCTACTTCAAATGGTGCTCTTCGTTTATACACGGAGTAATTTACTGTGCCTATAGAAAATCAATGCTAATACTGAAAGAGTTCGCATTTTTTTAAACTTCGAAAGTCTATCCTATTCATCTTGCAGTGTCTCGAATTTTGGACTTTTGATCGTGAAATCGAATCGCGTGGTGGTTTAATAGTTTTTTGGGCAATGCTAGAGTGCTTTAAAAGATGAAGGAAAACTTTTGGTTTTGGAATTTTGAATTTCAAAACCAAAAATTCAAAGACAAGAGACACGTTTTTGAAAGTACGTATACCATTGTTCACTAGGCCCTTTCAGGGCAATTGTTCCTTTTGTCTCTTGGCTCTGTTCCTTTAAAAGAGACGTAAACCAGATCAGATAACTGAGTAAAATAAATAATCACAATATAGTCAATACAATAATATACCCACTATTGTGAAGACTTAACACAATAACTATAACGGTCCACCGCGATCCACCACGGTCCGTGGTTTTATGAATAAGACCACGCACAGACGCTAAAACGCACCCCGGACGCGTCTACGTTTACCACGGAAAATCCTCTTCCCACGATGCGCTCATGCGGGTTAATCCGTAAAATCACAGACCGTGGAAAGCCATCTTAAGAGTGCAAAGATTAATAAGTTGAAGTTTTAACAAGCCCCACTTCAACATTTTATGAATGCGGCATAAAACATGAACCTAACTTGAGTTAAGTCTTGGCTCATAATTCGTGCAAGTAGTTTACTTCAGCCGAATTTATGATAACAGTTTCAAGATTGCAGAACGTAACGTAGCTTTGAACAACTAAACTTGGGTACCAGATAGTTTTGTTAATCAGTGTAGTTTATGACGTCACATGAAACAACTAGTGAAATAATCTATAACTTCTGCCGAGATCTCTATAATTAATTTAAATATCGGGTAGTGGACTATATAACTTTTACAAGAACAAATTTTTTTTGACGGTATAGGTGTAACTTAATATCGTTAATGCAAGTTAATATATTTATAAGGTTTAGCATTTTAAGAAACGCGTACAATTTTAAAACCAACTGCGTTTACTAAGTTATGCTCTGTATACATTGAATATTACAATATAGCGATATTCTTTTTTATAAAGGGATATAAAGTTTTTTTATATATGCAATTAAAATATTTTCAAATGTTTTTTATAGTTTATTAATTTTATTTACATCATTGTTTTATATTATATTTAATGGCTGCCACTCCTAAAAATGAAAGCCCATGCTTTCATTCATCAGGGACCACAAATCTATGAAAACGGTTTAATAAATAACCCGGTTTTAGGCAAGTTTTCGAAGATCACTTGTTTTAGATACTATAGATAACAAATGAAACAGTTGAGTGATCTAAAGACCGTTGCAAACAATCTCTAGATAGCTCAACTGATCCAGATCACCAGACAGATACTCAGATCGTTTATAAATATAATCTAACGTATTCCGACACTATTTGTTGCTCAATTCTTCCAGGCTTAGTCGCGTGGAATTGGCATTGCAATTCTTAATGATCATTGTGAAAATTATTCATAAAAAACCTATTGACTTTGACTTTACACCGTACGATGCGTCCAAATTTGCTCAAAATGATTTAAAAATAATTACACCATACGGAGCAGTAGATACCTATATCAGAAGTGATACCCCTAACTGGCGGATTCACGAGAAAATCAAATTCCGTGGGTCACGAGTATGTACCTACATTGCAACCAGTATGGGTATTGTTGATCTATATAAAAATATGTGAAATTTGCACTACTTTACATAGCGCTAATTATTCACGACTGCTGCCCCAATTTCTAGTGTAGGTACTTTAGCAGTAATATTCCGTAGCAGACCAACATTTTCCAGCAATGTTTCATCCCACACTTGCCTATGTAATATTACGGTATGAATATTCAGAAAAATTCTCCCGCTCAGTACGAATAAATTGAAAAATCACATTAGTTTTCAAGATAAACCAGATTTTATACTTTGGAGACAGTCCAACATAATTTATTAGAAATCTGGCGAACCAGTATGCATATTATGAGGACTGGAAGCAGTATGTTTATATTCCATCTAACTCACATTACTGGAGAAATATTGCAAACGCACACTTGTTGGAAGTCAAAGGCAATAAGTTTTTATTTAAGTCTATCACAAGAATATATTTTCATCGCCACCTCATAAACTTCTCCGATTTCTTGAGAATCCTATAAAAATCAGGCATAACCTTCTTTTTTTTACGTCTTCTTTTTTATCTGTGCTCCAGTGCTGGTACTGGCAAGTTGTGTGATCCAGATCCAAACCATACTATACTAATGGTATAGTGATTGATCTGTGGATTTAGTAATTATTTATTTGAGTAAATATTGCAACGAGATGAATTATTAAAATTTATAGGAGAGTACGAAATCCAACACGAGAAAATGTGAGGTGTTTTTTTATTTCCAAAAAAAGACACAGGTTGGGATATTGAGTATAAATTATATTGCATTACGTAGTTATATAAGTTAAATCATTTTTTTTCGTCTATGAAAAAGTAATTTTCTCTTTAGAGAATAAAATCAGCACTGCTTTTGTTGTATAGACATTGTCAAAAGACAAGAAGCGTATGGAAAAATTCAATTCGTCTTGAATGAAGTTAATAAAAGACTGCTCACCGAAGACCTCCTTATTTTCATATTCGATCAATCTTCTTCTTCAATTAGGAGGCATAAAAGTGCTGTGTCGTCATTTTGTCGTCCGAATCGGAATATTTTTCTGCGTGTGGGAAAAATGTTATGTGATTTGGCAATGGAAATATAGGAACATAATAATATTTGTAAGAGAAAGAAAAATAGTTGTTCAACAAACTATTTTTCTTTCTCTTACAAAGTCCTCTTATTGTCCTGGTGAATATAGAATATACGCATATTTCGGTAGATTTATTAAAAAATACATATTATTTGGATTCATTTGTAAGAAAAGTTTAGCTACTGAATTTCATCAATTTGTGTACAACAGCTCACATGATTCACAGTCTAACACGTGCTCAAAACGGTAGAAAAAAACATCGAAAGAAATTGCCCACTGGAAAAGGAAATGAATGCGAAATGTGCCATCTGTTAGGACCAAAATGTAGACATAGATACCTTTAAGCAATATATAATTTTTACGATGGGATTGTGATTGGTATAAAGACAGACACTAAACCTGACTAATTACCCAAAAAAACTTGCCTACTCTGTGCAATAGGATTAACTAGTTTCCTATGTAAATTTATGTGAGATAGTATGGCCAACCCCAATGGGTAATAGAAGTTTATATGCCTCCTGAAGGTCTTTGGCATGGCATTATAACTGTGTATTCTAAAAATATTTATATCAAGTTTTAAGTTTAGCGAATACCGACTAACCTAGTTACCAACAAAGTTGTGAACGTGTAAAAATAACGGTTGTGGTAAATACAGCAAACGATTTGTCTCCGTCGCGTCCCGAGCCCAACTTTTTGCCATGGATTTAGAGTTACGGAAAGTGTTAACGTCGGCTTATGGTACTTCGTGTTTTCGAAGGAAAATGTTGGAAAAAACGTGAAGGTTTACGGATCGATGGTTTTGGCTAAGATCTAAAATAAGGTCTGGAATACGGACTGTGGGTGATTTACGAGTGTTACCGGTTATATTTACCATCTGTTGCTATTATAAATATATATTTTTTTAATATGGACATGTTAACCTTAAATTAGATTAGATAAGTAAGTAAATTTGCATCCCAGATATTGGGGAATGTGAGCTCCATTAAATATAATAAATAACTTTGTACTACCGCTTTCAGGCAAATTAATGAATTATTATTATTATTATTAATAAAACTTTAACGATTATAGGATGTTGATTATAATCGATTAAAATCCATACTCAGTAGGCAATTATGAGGTTACCACGTAGGGAGTATTCAGACACACTTCTAAACTTTATGTTCGAATATAATAGAATATTAGTTGTTTGAACATAATGTTTTTCATACTAAAATATGCCTATATTTATTAATTAGCTTTCCACGTGACAGGTTGCGTCCATCACCACTTACTGGGCTTACTGATGGCACATGCCTTTAGCATTAAACTTATGATTTTATTTCAAGTGAAGTTGTTTTATATACAAATGCAAACAAGCTCTTTAGTTCTCGCAAAGCCTTTAAAACGAAACGACAAATCCATACTATAAAATGCAGCGTATAAAACATTCACAACAGCGACTGACGAATTCGGTAATAAAGTCAATTTTATTAGTATTGCCGCGTCCTACAGCGAAATTATTTCACGTTCACGAAAAAAAAATAGGTTTATTCCTTACCTGACCCAAAATATACCCAAACGCAATGAAAAAACAAGTGTGTTAAGGAGTAAAAAGGAGAAAGTATTAAAGGAGAAAACTCTTTTTAGGGTAGGGTAAACGATATGTTTTAAATTGAGTCTAGTTTCATGACTTTATGGAGACTGCAAATGCCTTAAAATCCACCAATTACAAAAAATGCACCATGACCATGATCATCATCATACAAAACATGCATCATCATCATCATCAACAACAACAACTCAGATTCAAATGCACTGCAAATAGATATTTAATTCCTGAATCACCGTGCTCTCATGGGATAAAATAGTTCTCTTGAAAAGTGTCAAAAAAAAATATCAGTTTATTTTTCGGGTTAGGTTAGGAATGAACCAAAAAGACACCCTTTTCAACTCGGCAGAGCGTTTGTATAATTTGTTGTGACAAATCGGGAGCCTATTCAAAACAAGCCCCTGTCGAGGCTGATTTACACAGCCTCTGTACCAATGAGGTACTATCACAGAGACATCATTGATCATCATAAAGATTCTAAAAGAAATCAGAAATAATAACTATTAATGTCGTAATCTTTATGCTAAGTCTTTGTACCAATGAGGTACTATCACAGAGACATCATTGATTATCATAAAGGTTCTGAAAGAAATCTGAAATAATAACTATTAATTTCCTAATCTTTATGTTATCATACAAGTTCTAACCTAGTTTGGATACCTATGTTTCTCCAATATGAATATAAATAATATGAATTATTTAAATTAATATAACCATTGTTAGAGAATTAGATTTGTAACGTTTGTCATTATTATTATGGTCAGTTATCAGTATCACCTGATTGCCCTATCAGTTTCACTTTTGTATAAATATGTATAATGTAGACCAACTTACTGTGGGGCAACATTCGGCTAGGTGGAGAGGTGACTTACGAAAGGCGGCGGGCAGTAATTGTATGAGAAGAGCTGGACAGCGATCTCAGTGCCACATATTAGAAAAGGCCCTATAGTAGACTTATGTGAGCTGATGATAATGATAGGCCAAAATAGAGTGGCTATTGTATAGCAAATATAAAAGCGTTCTATATACGGACATATAAAAAATAGTATAAAACTGAAATTCACAGCCTTATAAAATGGCGGTTGAAAGTGACAGAACATTGGCACTTCCCCAGATCGGCTTTTCCCGTAAAAGCCGAGATACCGGTTCGATTGGTAGACTCCAATACATAGTATCTCAATGTTTCTTGTACGCAATGGGTGAGAGACTGAGTGCTTACATTTTAAGGACATTTTTCTGCACATGTGAGCAGAAGCACTTCGATGTTTTAAAAACGTAATTATTTTCGAGATCCGTGTTGGCCTAGTGGCCGGTATGCATGAATTTTATGTTGTTTTATACTCCAAATCCCACTGATAGTTACTTAAAATAGTACTGACCGTAAGGTACTAACTTAGCTTAATCATAACCTCTTTAAAAAAACGACCGTTAGCATGGAAATCAAATCTTAATATATTTATTGAGGAACAGAAACGATGGCATACAATTACTATTGAAAAACGATGATGCCTGCAGAAATATAAAAACTGTGTCGCAGACATCAACGCCCTCCTCCGTTATAAAAGATTGATAGTTAAGTGATGGAACAGCTTATACAGTAAACAAGGAAATACAAGTAATAAACTAAACTCACTTTAGTTTAGTTAACTTTAATAGGCGCGCGCAAGTGTGTATGTGTGTGTGTGTGTGTGTAAGTGTGTGTAAGTGTGTGTATGTATATGTTTGTGTGTGTATTTCTGTTCGTGAATGGGAAATGTTATCTGGCAAACTTTAAGAGGTACTCGGTCCTCGAAAACAAGATGAGTTAACTATCAGTTTGTATCTAGCTTTATTAATTGATAAATTATCAATCAAACCGGAATCACAAATGTCAGTACTACCCTGACTTCCGATCAAGAAGTCAATAATTAGATCGAATGAAAAAAAACAATGTTTTTTCAACTCGAGAAAATTATGTGCGTATTAACACGTGCTCAAAACGGTGAAAGAAAACCTGGTGGAGCAACCAGCATGTCCTGGAACGGAAAATTGGCACATTCGAAGGCTTGTAATGCCAAATTTATTTAATGTTTGGGCGTGCCTCTAACTATAATAATAATAATGCTGGTAATTTTCACACAGCTTCATCTAGCCCCAAAGTAAGCAGAGCTTGTGTTATAGGAACTATATGACTGATATACTAATTATATATATTTTTTGTAAATATTTACATAGAAAACACCCAGATCCGAGACAAATATCATACAAACATTTGTCTCGCGACGGGAATCGAACCCGTAACCTTCTGCGACTCAGGCGGGGGTTCGCCCACTGCGCCACAGAGGTCATCTACCCCCTACTTAGTAACCTCAAATATCTATTCACTGAGTATTTATCTGTCGATCATGGGGGACTACAGCCGTGAGCGTTTTTGTTTACTGATGCTCCAATCAATTTATTATATCCCAAAAATTCAAACTCAGCGAGAATCGAACCCGCAACCCCGCTTGGGCTGTACCAACTAATCAAGATCGTTACCAGCCTAGTTGAAATTCTCAAAGCGCCGAGGCTTCACCTTTAGGGGAAAATTTGCAGTCATACAAGCCTCTTCAATGACAAAAGTTACATTAAGTACAATTGACAAGGGGTGTCGCTTTTCTTATTCATTGCTTATTGATTATGCTTCAATATTTACATTTATCTATAAAGGGATTTGTTTATGAAATGATAAACCAGACACTATTCGTTAAAATATCTCCGTTCAAATATTTATATTCTACGTTACACCTCTTGCTAACAGGTTCAAACTATGCACAGAGTTCAACGCTTTGACGCACAGTGTCTATGCGGGCAATTTAATTAAGCCAACTCCATTTATGACGAAAGTTTTGTCATCAGACGAGTTCACACTATAAGTTTAGATAGGTTCGTTATCAGTCAATATGCATTTATAAATAATCATACCCGAGTAAAGCCTTATAGTACTCAATATAAAATGTCACAGGTATTCGTATTTCCCGGAAAAATGCACAGGAAGCGATGAGTAGAGTTTCCATGAAAACCATTTCAGCCGCAGGCGTCTGCAATATAGCCTAGTCAGCATAGCCTGTTCATTCTACAAGATGCAATCGGTAAATAACATGAATCAAAAGTAACAGAACATTTATAACTTTTGACATGTGATGATTTGAATAAAACCTGAGCATTCTTTAGAATTATATTCTTTTAAATTTTATGTTTTTAAGTACAATTAGTACTCTAAGAGATGACATTCATTCACATTGATTTGACATTGAGTTCTCAAGAGATGGCATATCTAGTACTCTAGATACCTATAATATCTTAACTATTAGTAGGCTTTGAACAACATTCAAGAGGGTAGGCGGGTAGCAAGCAGTTAGCTGTTTCAAATTAGAGCTAGAAAATTTGTCAGAAATAAGAAGCTACTTATATGAACCCTAAACTTCACACCAGAGTTCTCTGTCCCCTCCATGGTGATGCAGGTATTTGTTTGAGGAATGGAAGGTTTGATATTTCTAAGTATGTATTTTTATAAATGGCTATTTCTCTCTAAAGACCAATGTAATTTGACCTTTCATTAACAGAACCTTCGTGGTCCCCTTGATCGGGCAACGGATGCTAGAGAGTATTTGCCCGTATCGACGTTTGTTTAGTGAATGTATGTTTACAATCAAATCCATGAATTATAATACTTTATTGCAAACAATAAAATAACATCTTACTAACTATAGAACAACGGGCGGTTTTATCGCTTAGAAGTCATAATTATTTTTTCTGAGACGCGTGAAGGAATAAGACCCGAGTTCACCAACACGATAACGTGTGGTTAGGTCCTAATCAAAGCTTTTTGACACACGTTTTCATAGGAATCTGTCATCATAATCAACGATTAAACAAGTTAGATCAAGATCGTCCTTTAATTTTGTTGGTGAGCTCAAGCCCTAGTAAAATAAAAAAAAGTTTGAAAGTATTAATAATTTTATGTACTAACTTCGTGCTGTGCTGTGCCATAGACTCAGCAGGCAATTTATAAATTACCCACCAAAGTACCACCGCGAACAATCACCTAATGGCTTTTTCGAAATACACCGCTGTAAACTATAGACTAGGCTAGACCTGTAAAGTCTGAGAGATAACGTATTTTTTGGTAGGTATGAGAGATGAAAACTATAATTTAACGGTGGCACGGCGATTCTAGCTACGGGACAAATTTTTGCATGTTCTGCAGATAAGATAAGATAAGGACAAGAAGATGATGTTCTGCAGATATTTGTTCCGGGTCTGGGTGTTGTGGTACTACGGTACTCGTAGTTACTGATACCCCTGGTCCTAGTGCGGGGTCTGGACTATGCGTGTGTCTGCCGGGTGTTTATAAAAATAATTTAGTATGATTTAGCCTAACATTTTGACATTATCATCAAACAATGCCTGTTCCTATAGATATTTTTTGTAATATTCTAATTGTCGTATTGAAATGAAACATTGTATATACAATGTTTCATAATAAAAGGTGTTTAGAAAAAAAACACTAAGAATTATGAAAAGAAAGCCACTATCCACCCCCTGTCTCCATTATCAGACCCTCAAAACGAAACATATGAGCCCAAACTCTTGGGTTTACTAGTAGCCACTGCAAAGTTCTACTATCCACCTCCTGGCTCCATCATCAGATCAGCTCCAAGATACCAAATTATGGTATTGTCACAGTTAGTACAATAATAATTGGCATCCGAAGTACATATGTACCGATAATGGAGACAGGGGGTGGATAGTGGCTTTCTTTTCATAATTCTTAGTGTTTTTTTTCTAAACACCTTTTATTATCCTTGGTGGCTGTTATTTTATTATAACAAAAGTAAACAGAACGATACTTCTCAAAAAACCTACAAATATATTCAGTTCACAAAAAACTACGGGCTTCTGTTCTAAATTCAACCGCACCCCTTCGTAAGTATAGGGTTCCTGAGTTGGTAGTGTTTGTCTTGACTAAGTAAAGACTAACTTGACTACCTAACTTGGATTTTAATAGCACATGGTCATGGAATGTGCTTCGCCCACCAACACTGTTGGCTTATTGAAAATCAGCAGAGTAGTTACTATGTATAATAGGAATTTAATATGCTAATTTAAGTGTTTTTAGAGTATTCATTATTTCTGCCACCAGTTAAGCTCAGATATTCTAATTGTATCAAAAATCCACCGCTAGATTCGAAAGTTGTTACCTTACTAAAGGTAGAATACTGAAAAAGGATGAACCCAAAACATCAATTACTTTTAGGGGATCGTTGAAAAAAAGAAAGTCTTGAAAAAAATATATGGAAGGTTTTATGGAAATTTACTATCTATTACGTAATATATACATTTAGTAATCGTAATATTAGCAGACATCCGTGATTTCACTAAGTGATTGGTAATAACGGAAGATCAGCGTTGTTTCGCCAGTTGACATAACAGATGTTGAGTAGATAGATAATCATTTGTCCAAACCACCACTTATATATTACATTTACTTAAGAACTAAAACATATTATTGATAACTAAAATAGAAAATAAAACAAATGAAGCTTCAAAACAAAAATGGACGCCAATTTGCGTCGCTGCATATTGGTAGGTATTGGAAGGCACATACATAGTTTTATTGCTAGAATGTAGGTATTGTTAGTGTAAATCCCGTGTGAGTATTGTCTGTTTGTCATATATTGTGCAAGGTTTGTAAATAAATGTTTTATTCTTTCTTCTTTCTTTTTATTATTAAATTTTACGGACCGATATCATCATCGTTAATTACAGTCGTTCTGTTCATTTTGTTATAGCTATGCTGTATCCAGCTCTTACTCTGTTTCGACAATAGCGTGTATTATGTATCTACCTATTCAGAAATCAATCACTCATGACTATGTACTGACGTCGTACATACAAACTGATCAATCAGCTGAAAACTAGCAAGCATGAGCTGTACTAACTAGAACTACTGTGTTATAGCTATTCAGAAATAATCAGTGCATGATATTAATATAACGACAGATATGAATGGGAATTCTAAGGCCTAATATTCTTTCATGTTTATTGAAAATTTTAGTTTCCATTAAATCACTGAAACAAGATTTCAGTTCAAAGTTCAAACCAGAGTCTTACTCTGTACGTTCTGGGTTGTAACTAGCAAGCACGGTACTTTTACACCTTAACTCACTCGTTGCACTCTTATTCAATAAATAATACGTGTTCCGCCGACAATTTCTGCAATCTAATAAATTCCTCTTAATCCAAAGGTTGTATAGAAGATAACTCTTCGAAGCGATAAGATAGATAGAAAATACATTATTGCACACCAAATATTTATCTTGATAAATACTACAACTTTAACAATAATGTGCAATGTGAAGTCTTATCGCTAATTGCTGGACATTTTTCACACAGCATCATCTAGCCCCAAACTAAGCAGAGCTTGTATTATGGGAACTACATGGCTAATATACTACTATATAGATCGTTTGCAACGGTCTTTAGATAGCTAGCTGTTTCATCTGTATTTTTTGTATATACCTACTTGTACATAGTTGTATGAATAAATGTATTTTAACGTAAAAAAAAAATATACTACTTATGACTAATTGGCTAATCATATAAACATTTGTCCCGCAGCGGGAATCGAACCCGCATCCTTCTGGGATGCGGACGAAAGATTTAAGTGGTTTAAGTTTACAAGGGGTTTAAGTGGTGTACCACATACTATTAAAGACCACCCATTTTACGTTGAGTTAGAACCAAAAATTCGAAGGCATGTGACATCAGTTAGTATTTTAATAACCAACGAGCTTGAACCTGTCACGTGGAATGCTAACTACTTGCAAAAAGCGGGCTTGTGCTAAATGTAAAGTTTGGACGTGCCATTGACTACCTCCTGCTTGGTATCCTCAAAAATATACGCACTGTTTGTGAATGTGAGGACGTTCATCTTAGGGTATACAGTCGTGTACGTGTTTTTTTTGTTATCATACCTACTTAGCGATAAGAGAAATGTCATGTTGAAATATGAATGATATGGAATAAAGTATTTTCTGTCTCTGTACGGGTAGACATACTCGTATATAATATGTATTATCAGGAGGCGTCTTTCAGCTGTAATGACGATGCGCGATAGTGATTTTCCAGAGTATTCTGAAAATTTTATAATACGATTAGATACCCTGCAAACTCACGGCTACTGTTTTACCGGATTTGTTTTATAACTTTGATTAAATTAAATTACAGACGATCCAGGCGTAGGCGTGTCATCATTAATTACTGACTGATTGTGGTGAAATAATTGTATTTAGCGACCCAGAAGCATTGTTCTCATAATTTATTCTGCCACCTTCCGTTGTTATATCTTTCAACCCTTTTCAAATCTTGGAGATTAACTTTTGCAAAAGCTTAGCTGGTTTTCAAGATCAACGGATATAAATAAATATAAATAATAAACAACTAACAATAATCACCAAATATACACATTTATAGTCCTGGGGTTGTAGACAAATATCACTTTCTGTTGGCGTTATCGCCTACGGAAAGATTCAATTGTATGGAAATGACATTAGTTGTGGAAAAGTCACGTGACTACTGCGTAGTTTTTCCTTGACAAATTCGCGTTAGCGTGAAGCGTGAGGTATTGACCCCTGACCACAGACTAGTATTCCCTAACGACTAACGTGGTAGATACATACTAGGTACAACAGTATTAAGTTGAACTATTAGTAATTTAACCTTTTTGGTTTTTAACATATATGAGTTATGTTTTTCGAACAAAACAACAAACAAACACGCTCACGACTGTCTTCCCCATGGTGGACATCCTCAGATACATACTCAGTGAGTAGATCTTTGAGGATACCAAGGGGGTAGTCAGAGGCACGTTCAAACATTACATTTGGTACATGCCCGCGTTTAGCAAGTAAGTATACCACGAGACAGGTTGCAAGCCCATATTAAAACACTAACTGTTGGCATATGAATTTTTGGTTCTAGGGCATGCCGGTTTCCTCACGATGTTTTCCTTCACCGTTTTGAGCACGTGTTAATGCGCACATAAATTTTCGAACTTACTTAATTTATTATATTGCGGTTATATTTATTAGAGGATTTATATTTATTAACGGTTATTTCTCGTCTAACTACCGTTACACTCAAAAAGCTTCTTGTTTTTTATGTATATCAACTTAATAATTATGCTTTGAGGTCGAGAAAATTATGAACTGTCTTCAGAAAACTTCTGTAAGTAGAAATTGACGTCTTACGTTGTACAAGTTCTCATGTCTCTAAAAATGTTTATCAGCCCTAATCCCAGGAATGACCGACAGTATTATGTAATTTTCTCAGCAACGAGTCCATTTGTGAGGGATTTTTATTGGTATTCCACCATTACAATAAAATAACCGAATTATTTCGACCGTTGTTGTTTATTAGAAATAGTTTTTTTTTCCCAAAGCAGAATTTATATGGGGCAGTCAACATTTTGTTTGTTTTTACGTTCTATGTGATACTTAGGTTTTTTATAGCTTTTTTTATTGAAGATTAAATTAGATTATTAATGAACGTTATGACCTAAAGTTTCCGTTTTTGACCTATTGCATAGATAGATAAAAAATGCTTTTTTGCACAAATTAGAACAAGTAACTTTGTGTAAATGAGTACCAAAATGTATAACCAATTTACATACGTATTCGCAAGCCCTATTTAGAGGTGGCTTTGCCATTTAACATAACATTCGTTTAACAGCAAAAACAAG
Source organism: Perizoma affinitatum (assembly GCA_961405105.1). Taxonomy (NCBI): domain Eukaryota; kingdom Metazoa; phylum Arthropoda; class Insecta; order Lepidoptera; family Geometridae; genus Perizoma; species Perizoma affinitatum. The sequence continues at coordinate 9,315,065 of OY560199.1, forward strand.
AAAACTAACACGCTCACGACTGTATGCCTAATGATGGACATTCTTAGTTACATACTCAGTGCGAAGATCTTTCGAGGGAACCAAGTAGGGAGAGACACTTCCGAACACTATAGACTCCGCGTTTTGTAAGTAGTTAGCATTCCACATTTATGACAAGTTGCAAGCCCATCGCCGCTCATTGGATGGCACATGCCTTTGAATTTTTGGTTCTAGGACATGCTGGTTTCCTTTTAAATTTTTTTTTGTAACATTTATTTTTATGGAATAATATGTGGTCTTTCCACAAACTAACCGATTTAGCTGAATACATTTACAGCAAATTGTATTGTTGGCTTCAGCTTTTTAAATGTATGTGAGCGCCGTTGACAAAATAATATGAACAAAAAAAATACTTTATTTGAAGACTCCGTGTAATGACCTCATTAAGAAGCAGGTACATGTTTCCATCCCCAATTAGAAAAATTAAACAAACGTTAACTTAAGTCTATTTAATCCAATGGTGGTCGAAATTGCAGTAAAATGGTAGAACTCTTCCTTCATTAAGCGTTGAATTTAATTTGCGGTTGAGTTTTAGGAAAGTTTGTCGGGAATTCTTGGAAAATTGAGGTAGCGTGGAATTTCACTGGAATCTGGACTGTATTAGCGATTGCTCTGTTTCTGTGCAAATTATTTTCTTCTAGATTCTTCGAAATTTTGTTATTTGATACGTTATTCACTAATCACCACTGGTATTCCAAGATTTTATTTTTTATGTTACGAGACAAACTGACATACGGCCCCACCTGATGGAAAACAATTATTGGCATCTGCAACATCTGGGGCATTCATTGCTGATGCGTTGCTAGCTCTGAAGGTCTATTTTTTTTTAAACTGTTCATGTTATTGTCGAACTTGGAGAAGGCTGTGTGAAATTTTTCAATTACACATCTCAAACATCTACCGACGATCCAGCGCACTACAATATCAAATCCCGTGGTATCAACTACCCATTGCACCGAATCTACGGTAAGTACTTTGATACTTAGCTCAAAGCGTACCCGAACTTGCATGCTCGAAATCCGTGGCTCGGAAACAAATGAGAATCGTCGACGGATCAACTTCTCTACAGCGATGGTCTACAGCCAGTAAATTGGCAGCCAAGTTTGTGTGTTCTGCACCTAGCGCATAGAAATGAAATTCTGTATAGATTTAGGAAGACGTTATCACTCTCTTAGCAAATATAAGGATCAATGGAAATTACCTACTTTGTTAATACTTATTAATCTGCGCTGCTTGAAACTTATCGCGTAATGCAAAACATAATATAAAACATGAGAATGTGTACAAATATAATGTTTGTTTAATGTTTTTTTTATTTGTGTATGTACGTCGATTACTCCGTTAGGATCATAATAGAAAGGATGTGGTTCCATGAAAATATTATATGTAACAATTAAGTGGTTTTTCAAAAAAAAACATAAAAATCGATCGTTAGATATATCTGGATAATTTTATTATTTAGTCTTAGTACTCGAATTACGAATTAGTGTTTTAGACAGTACTGTTTGTAACCCTACGCCCACTTGACAATGAATAAGAAAGTAAATCAACGGTATGAGCCGTACAGTACTACGATTTAAATTAGATGCTTCCAAATTAGAATGAATATTCAACCAATGTCCCGTCGTCCCGCGGGTTCTGACGGCTCTCGTCAGTCACCAGCGAGTTTCATAGGTGGTAACACGTGCAGTTCCAGTATTTGGAAGTATACAGAGCTGTTAACACCCCCAGTTGTCACATTTCATGGCAGTAAATATTTGATTGGATTTGTCATCCCATTTTTTAAAGTCAATTTGCAGTGAGTTGTTAAGTTAATATAATAGATAATTAGTTAACTAGTATAATTGCATGCAATTATACTAGTTTATTTTATTTTCCGAACTACTATAATAATATCACGATAACATTAAAAAAATATACATTATAGTTGTAACAGCTCTAGATAAATATCACTTGGGCGTTCGTATTTACGATGAAAGACGATATTTGCTGAAGCATCTAATTTAAATCATAGCACCGGAACTCTATGTAAATACTACAAAATCCGTGATTTTTTTAATACTTTTATGTTGAGTTAGCTGTTTGGGTCTTTTTTTAACAAATGCATAAGTATTTTGAAAAAGTTACCTTACATTTTAGTTGTTGTGTTGTTTTGTTTCTCGTGTTCCTTACTTTAAACCCGCAAATCCATGCTTTTCTCTGCATGAAATACCAACAAAATTGTATTTCACAATAAAATATAAATACCCGGAAAACGTAATAAGCGGATTTATTTTGAAAATCTCCGACGTATGAGCGAAAACAGCAAATGTGTTGGACATAAATCCGCCTAAGCCTCCCCAGTGAGTGCTGACCCTAAATTCACAGTAATATTGTACCTTCGGGTTGAACTCACGTTTTAGGGCTGTAAAGGTAGCCACTACCTCTGCTCTAACAAAATAAGTAGACTATCCCTAGCCTATCTTAAAATTGTAGTAAAACTGAGTAGCTACAACTATTTGCAGTTTATTCATCTAGACTAGAGTAATCTTATAAAGAGGTAATGTTTGTAAGTTTGGATGTAGGAGGTAATTTTCGATAAAAAAATTGGTGAATTAACACCAATTTTAAGAATGAACTTCCAAGGTTGATATAGGATAAATATTATCCCGGTTTTCATTGAGACCAAATTTGCAACGTAATACGACGAAAAAACAGCCGAGCGAATGCGTTTCTTACGTATGCTGATTTAGGAGCTACTTTTGATCGGCTTTGTTTTATCCGGGCACCACGCAGGCACCACGCAGGCACCAGCTGTCAACAGCTGTATGTGGCTATAGACGAACGTCCTGCCCGCTTAGTCACTCAAGACAACGTTTTGTCTACGAAAGAGAAGACAAAAACGATTTCTGTCAACTATTCTGTCAAAGAAAAGAGAGGGACAAAATATGTCTTCTCGGCGTTAGATAAAACCGTTGTCTTCGTACTAAGCAGTTTGGAATCCCGTGATAAACAGGTGTGCGCGTCGCGATCCGATTATGCAGTGCGGTAATACGGTTAGTGTAGTGTGTCGTAATGTGAACATGGACTTTTCTGATTCCGAAGATGAAATGAGGGTAGTTGCAGTTACTGCTTTTATTACTCGCCGATAGCTCCGTATATCGTATACCCAGTCATCCCGTTACCACGGCTGTTGCAATACAGTCGAAACGTCGAGAACCTAATAAAAAAGGCAATCGCGATAAAAGGTATAGCGTTAAACTTATAATTATGTGGGACAAATGCAACAAGTTGATCACCGACTTCATCAACTGACTTGCTGGTCAGTTTATCTTTTGCAGATCTTATCTAAGTTGGCCTTTATTTATACCAAAAGAAGGCATATCTATTGAAAATGTTTGGTCAGCTAAATATAAGGCTGTTCTCACAATTTACGCCTGCGGAGTTACTCGTAAATAGCATGAGAGGTTTGAGGCGTGTTTCAGATGTAACCGCAGATATTTATTGGTAGCTATTGGAACTTTGAACAGAAGGTTATCGTATTGTATAACCTCTTACAAAACCCTTTTTGAGCAAATCTTTGATTTATGGTTATAGTTACATGTACATATATATAATTGTTTCTGCTTTCTATTGGTATTGCCATGATCTGGGCGACAGGATCCTATAACTTAGTATAATTATGTAACTGTACATTTTATTTGTATCTGTATAGTGCTTAAATAGATGCCGTGTATCGCAGTTGCTGGCCCGCACGTACACCGGCGTCACGGAAGACCAGCGTTTTGGTGACACAAAATGCTTCTTTAACATAGTGCTGAGTGGCGGCCGTTCTTGTTGTTAATCTCATTTTCTTTATAACTTTTACGTATCCTGTATCCTATATTTGACACAAAATAAAATATTTTTATCTATAGTATGAGGCCACTGCGTAGTACCCTCCCGATTGGTGCAGATCGGGAGGGTACTACGCAGTGGCCTCGTAAGTCCAATGTTCGGGTAATCCACTTTCGGCCTGCCGCGTGTCTTAAGTCATCGCTCCACCTAGCTGGGGGCGCCTCACACTACGTTTTCCCAAACGTGGCCAAATGGTTTGAAAAGTTTCATATGCCTGTCGTTTTAACGGCACCCATACCCTTCAAACAAAACACAGCAATGCGATCGAACTATAGAAAATGACACAAACTGAAAACCAAGCCCACAAACTATTTGCCTTACTCTTTACTATCTCTCACATTAGTCCCTTGAAAATGACTGTTATATATTATTTTATGAGAATAGCTGCGACCCATGTTTATCACTAGTCCTAAGCAAACCCACGTTCTGCAAAATGTTAGTTTGTACCGACGCCGACATGTTAGCTTGTACCGGCGGGTTGTGTCAACTGCTTGGTGGACTGAAGTTAGCAGCTTGGTAAGTCACATTTCGATACTTTTGTATTAGATAGATAGATAAACTATTTATATGCAACCACTTATAAATTAAGTAAGTAATACATAGGTTTTATCCTCTAATCTTAAGCCTACCTACTTATTTAGAGATACTTACGTAATTAGTTTAATTTTGACATGGTATAAATTTTTTTTTTAAATATTTTATTTTAATATTCTATTATAATTAGGTTTTTACTATACTTACTTAAAAAAAAAATGACATGTTATTTATCGACCATTTTGCATATTCATCTCTGACTACATGAATGATATTTAATTTTATTGATGCCATCGGTCCATCGAACTTTCATACACGACGACTTCCGGTTCGGGATCACCATTTGAGAACCTTTCTTCCCCAGCAATCAGGGTATGAAGTCTAAAAGCTGTGTCGTAGATTTTAGTTCTTCCGCGGACCTCCTCGTTTCTAACTTTATTATGTCAGATTTCTGACAAATAACGTTGTCTGTAAGAGATCGCCCATTGTAACTTGGATGTATACGAATTCCTGTGTTTTTTTAAATTATATTATAGCGGCGATGGGCTTGCAACCTGTCACGTGGAATGCCAAATACTTGCAAAGCGCGGACATGTGCCAAATTTATTGTTTAGACTTATCTTTGACTACCTCCTGCTTGGTATCCTCGCAAATCTGTGATGGATCTGAGGATATTCATGAGGATTACAGTCGTGAGCGTGTTTGTTTGTCTATCTATTAACGGTTTAAAAAATACATCTGTCATACAGATAGAAGGACAGATAGACAGCGCTATCTGTCCTTCTATCTGTATGACAGAATAGGGTTTCGTTGGCACCATATGGGTTTAGCACCCTAAAAACGTTTATTCAACTTACCCAGTTTTCCTTCAAGAGTCCTTCGAAGGGCAGAATGCAAAGGTGTGATTTAACTTCCGAATTATCAATTTGATTCGCCATAAAACGAAGTAATAACCTCTTATCCCTAGGTTTATAATGGGCCTCTCACTATTAAATAGGGCGTGGGTACATTGATTACGCGGTCGAGCTATCAGCACTGGTTTATAACAAGCCTGATTAATATTTGAAAATGTTTGGGAATTTCTTTTGATAAAGGCTTACTTTGTATTTTGCATTAAAGTAGTTTTTAAATCAGCATTAATTTTTGTATATTATAATTTTTTATACAGTGATTTAGGTAAAACCACTATGAACACCTCAGTTTAGTGACGAAGGAGTAGCCGGCTGAGACCAAGGGTTCGATTCCCGATGCGGGAGGAATGTTTGCAGATATTTGTTCCGAGTCCAGGTATTGTGGTACCTAGTATGTTCTTCGTATTTCTCACGGTACATAGATTCTAGTGTAAAGTCAGGAATAACGTGGCTGATGGTTTTTAAAAATAAAAAAGATTTTATAATATCTCAAAAGTAATATCTCGACTCACGATCTCATGTTTGGTACGCGGGGGCTATAGCAACTAGGCCATGCGTTTTTTTTATACTACTAAAGAGGCAAATAATCATACTGCCCATCTGATGGTAAGTGGTTATACCCATAGCCTATGGACGCTTGCAATACCATAGGTATCATTCATGTGCCGGAATGCAGCAATGAGAACATTGCTGCTTCGCGGCAGAAATAAGCACGGTGGTAGCCATCCCCGGACGAGCCCTTGTACAGCTCTACTACCAGAGTAGAAATTCTGATCGAAATTCTTGGGCTTGAAATAACAAAAATATTTGTGTGGGTTCAACTAAGGGCATAATAAATACATGCATAAATTTATTCTTTCGAAAATATAACGCATTTTTTTCTTTTTAAAAGCTGTTATTATTCATTCATGCTGAAGCGATTCTGTATAAAAATCTTGATAACATAAATTGAAAAACCAACCATCATAACTACAAAATGCAACTTGTTCTGTACGTTCTTAAACACATAGGCATTGTTTGATCGATGTTTGCTCGCGTGAAATACTTCGCGTGAAATGCTTCGCGTGAAATGCTTCGCGTTTATACATAAATGTATGATTGATTGATACTTATCTAAAAGATACTTCCTACCTATAAAGATTTACTTTCATATTTACTGATGGCCAGACAAAGAGTTTTTAGATCATATCCTCTTTTCATCGACTCTCTGCTAACAAGATTTTTATCAAATAATAGGGATAAGGGATAGGCGCTTCAGTCAATTTATTGATGTTTTGTTTTTATTTGAGTAGCATCGAGGGTTTGCAACATGCCACGTAGAATGTTTACTTTTTGGAAAGCGCGCGCATGTGCCAAATGTATATGTATATGGATATTACAAAGTAGGGACCAACGTCCAAGTAGGGACAACCTAAGAGGAAGGATAACAACCTTAAAGATCTACCTTCTCAATGAGTTTGTATCTGAAAATGTCTATCATGGGAATACAGTAGTGAGCGTTTTTATTTTATTTTGTTTTTGTATTTGAGTATATAAAGTTTGGACATACTTACTACCCAATATTAGATGATGTTTCTACGTACTGAGTGGTAGATCTGGAATGTGTTCATCTTGGGATTATACCGTAAGCCTGTTATATTATATTTGTAAGAATTTTTAGATCTGCTACCAAATTATTATAGAATTAAATTGCCTTAGATGTGTTAGGCTTCCGTAGTCACATGCCTGAAATCACGTTTTTTTATTGTCTGCCAATCAAACTTTTTTTTTAGAATCTGAGAGTTCGAATCTAACTAATATGTTACTAATTTAAAATTATTTTTGTCTTATATACTTACTTCTGAAAATTTATTAAAATAGCCTCTACATTTAACGTGCAGACTTGTTTGACGATACTATAAATAAATAGTAGGCTATCTATTCGTGTTGGAGATCATTTTGAGCAACTAGCACTTTTGATTGCAAAATTAATGATGATTCGCCAGAAGACTTTTTTTTATAAAAGCTTGTTTAAATATTTTTAGAATATATTTTATGACCAAATTCCTAGAAAGAAAGAAAGAGAAGGTATTTAATTGAACCCAAAACACAAACAAATAATTCATAACATAACCATTTGTTTATGATTTAGCCCATAGACAAAAACGATAATATTTATATTGAGTATATAGGCATTTCATTCAGAATTAACAAAAAATGTGTACGGAATGTAAACATTGTTAATTCGTTAGGAAAGGGATAGGTATCGCACACACACAAATCACTTTTAAACGATAAGACCACCTAATGTACTTTTATTTTTAATGTATTTTTATTTATTTTGCTTATTTCATTAGGTGTGTACAATAAAGTATTTTAATTCATTCATTAATTTATCACTTAAAATTATAGAAACAACAACACATAAGTATTCCCCTTTCAATATTTATTTTCTCAAGTTCCACATATCACTCGTGTAAGCTGTGTTTATCTGAATGAATGAGAAACGTAAATCTAAACATTTACCAACGTCCTTTCAAGGTATAAATCTTCGTTTTACACAGACCCACATTATCACATTGACGGGAACTACAAAATTAAGATTTACTTATGCAATGCTATGGTACGAAATGTACCTATAGTTAGTCATCAGAAATAGCTTAGCAACTTAGGTGACCAAAAAAATCTATACAATTCAATTGTCAATGCATTACAGTTAATTTATGTGCAGTCAAAAATAAATTATCAATTGAATAGTACAACGGATGGTCTTATTGCTGAAAGCGATTTATAACCTAAAGATGGACGGCCTTAATGGGGTGGCATTACTGGAGCGGATACCTAGAGGCCCTTTGTACAAATAAAATATTTAAAAACATGCATTATTGATAGTGTAGGCGAGTTTTCACTCATGTTTAATAGTTGAAATTTTGCAGGTTTTAAACATGGGTGAAAGCATTGGGTTATTGCGAGAGTAAATGTTAGTGGACTGAATCCTGAGCTATGGAATGTAATGCGGCACCTGTCAATTCTGACCTTTATTCAGCTTGGTTTATTATTATCATAAAGATTATGATAATAATAAACCAAGTCTGGAAGAGAGCAATAAGCACGCCCATTGTAATTTCCTAAGAATAGTATTTATTTATTTTCTTATTTGTTAATGAAATATTTTCATTCATTATTTTTAGACAAGAGTTATAATTGGTTAGGTATAACGTTGCTCAGCTATTTCTGAAGGAGTCTTTACCCTGCTACAGGGGCAGAGGTGTGATAAGCTCTATTTACATGCTAATCACGTATTCGACGAGATGGAAAAGGGTTAAGTTATCAGTTCAGGGAAAAAAATACAAAATATCTCCCTATAAATATCTCTAACCCTTGTTTAGTGTGAAAGATGTCATTATTTTATTGTAAAAAGTGTGCTTCACTGTGTTTAAAACCCAAACCCAGCCATGCAATAGCCGATGCTTATTTGCATGGCAACACTTTAAAAAAACGTGCTAAGATTTTCTCGTGATGGGCGGCCTTTGGTCCATACACACTACACACGATGATAAGTAGTCACACGCAAGTTTAAATGTATATCTTTTCATCAAGTATATTATCACCTTATGAGTGTGTCACAACAATAGACATAAACTGCAAGAATTCTTGGCGAACAGTGGCAGAAAATAGTAAGTCGCAAACTCATGATTACCGGCCGTACATCACATACGAAATATCACTTCCAACAAAAGGCAGCCGAATGAGTAATTTATGCCGGAGATACAATAAAAACAGAATTATTCACCATTAACGTTACATAGCAAATAGCAGGGACGTAGCTAGGTAAACGCAAGTCCTGGACAAAAAAAACAAGTCTTTTTACATGAAAGTCAGTTTGATCGGCCCTTTATCGACGCGTTTTAATTATCTATGAAAAACCGACCAAACTATGATATTTTTGTAAAAAAAATTGTCGTCTACCTACACCTGTAATTGGAAAAAAAGCAATCAGGGTATGATGCCTTACCTGACAAACAGAAGAACAGACGGATAGAGAAAATTAATATATAGAGAAATGGTAGTTTTGTTTTGATGCATTTTTGATTTTGTTTTTTTTAATGTTGTAATGACACATAGATGCTAATCACAAAAATAACTATGACATGAGTATCTCTATTTATTAAGAGAGACGTAAGAGACGGAGCCTGTATATGCGTTTAAAGTAAGATTTGGTTTGTTTATTTATCTGTTACCATTTATTTCCGAAGCGGCTTATCCGAAGCTTTTGCAACTGATCACAATTTGAACTTTTTTGACTTCAATAATGATTCTCAGATTTATTTTAAAACAAGGACACTAGGAGACGCTGCAATAGTCGGTGGTTTTTAATTTGATATAAATTTATTTGTAAAGTCACCACTCACCAGGTTTTTTATGATACTTAGAACGGCCCTGTTGCACACCCTAGCTGCTATGCCAAATAGAAGGAAGAGGAAAAAATAGAAAGGTAACCCTGAAAAATTTACAGATCATTTGTCTTATACCCTGGTCCATGATCGATGTAAAAGAGGAAAAAACATGGGAGTTTTCTCGCTAAGTCTTGCGTCGTCAGGTAATTTTGGGAAGGCTTCCGATAGGGTTAGATCAACTGTGAATTTGATGTTATCTAAGATAGAAGCGATAAATTATTTTTGGGCACATAAATCAATCTGTAAAGCAGCAATGCGTATACACTATATAGAGTTATATAGAGTACACTATATAGAGTATTGTATAAGATAGTAGAATAAATAGGACGCTAGGCAAACATAAATTGCTTAAGAAAGCTGGTATACTTCTGTTTCTAGGCCCTGATTATGTTTTGTTCCAACGGTTGATCCTTTCGATTGAAAATGCCATGAAATCACTAAACTTGCAAAAATTGTATTGCGATTCCCATGATGAGACGTTTCGAAGATACGGAGAGTCACGTAGTTTTCAGTCAGTTTTTCAGGCATTGAAAACAACGAATGTGGTAAAGGTAATGGAATATGTAATGTATTCTCATTGGCTCCAGTTTATTAGCGACTATGCGCCGTAGAACAAGATTTTTAATGGCGGTGACCTTGGTGATCAAACGGAAAAAGTAAGTGGTTAAAAATTCGCGTCAATGTACAGATGTCCACCGCCACTGCGCGGGCTGAAAGAGTTTTTAGTCATCGAAAAATATGTTTTAGCAGAGGTTCACACAATATACCTACATAAAATAAGTTATTTTTTAACTCAATTCTTAACATCTGAAGCACATGTCAGTGGAGCTAGGTATAAACAATTTGATATAATTGTTTACAGTATAAACAATTTGATATAATTTCACAGAATGCCGCAGAATATCAATTATCCGTACAAAAAGGTCCGATTCTATTGAATTAACGAACGAATTGTCATTCAATAAATACCGTTTACCTTAGGCTGGAAATAGACGGACAGCTAACGAATAAAATACATAGAATGTTGACCGCTCGAGTAGTCGATAGAACTAGCAGTAAGATACGTGCTGTAACTTGCTGTACGGAGTTACAATGTCTGCTGGTGCGGTTCGTGATACTTTGTATTAAGAGCCTATATACCTCAGATTGCATCTTTTCAACCCTGGTTTCATAAAAAACATAGCGGCATTGTTATAAATATATGTTAGGTATAATTGAGGACTAATGCTAGCAATTATGTCTAGCAATTTAACGATTCCTTAAAATGTTCTCTAGAAAACAAGAACTATAAAAATAAAAGCTGTTTACATGTTATTTAAAAAAACTAAATATTAATATTTTTTAGAGAATTTATCAAAAAAATCAGTTTTTTCTTATTGTAATTTGAACATTTAAATTTACTCTGCCCAGGGAAAAAAAAACATATATACGAGTAATCGTACAAACCAAATTAGTAATTATATAATTATTATTATGCTATTATGAATATGCAGAGTCGCTAATAAACTGGAGCCAATGAGAATACAGTTTTTCAATGCCTGAAAAACTGACTGTAAACTACGTGACTCTTCGTATCTTCTAAGTAATCCAAGTATGTCCAACACTGTGCCACCCCCCGAGAACAGAATATGTTTCGTGATAGAAAGCTCCTTTATTTTGTCATGAGACTATACCTAGCCTTAATCAATACAGTGGACTTTAACTGGGCGTTCGATATGTTTATTTAGGACCGGCTGTATCGGCCCAGCTTAATACCACCGGCCGGTATTCATGAGACACGATGGCATCGTAAACATGAATTTATGCTAAAATAATAATTAAATGAACTAAAGCAATACAAGATCTTTGCGAGTATCACCGTGCTACCTTTTATTAGCTGTGCGTCTGAATACGTCATTGTAGTGTGACACGTACTCGAATGTGACTGTGAAATCGGTGGCAGTGGTTCGTAATAAAAGAGTCAGAAAGAGGGTAGATAAATAATTCGTCTGTTACATCCACCCACAAAGACTTCAGTTCCTCCCGTGATCATGATCAAGTATCGTGAAAATTGTAACTCGCAAAAATATTTTAATAACCATAATATTTTAAAAAGTTATGTGACTGTCGAAATTCGAACAACAAAAAACACGAGATTGCTTGTTTATATAATCAATGACTTGACTTTATATTGTATTGTATATAATATGTATGTATTTACAAAAAAAGTATATAAGTAGTATATCAGTCATGTAGTTCCCATAATACAAGTTCTGCTTAGTTTGGGGCTAGATGATGATGTGTGAAAAATGTCCAGCATTTTTTATTTATTTATTTATTTATACATTACATAGTCCTGACCCCATACTAGGATTCATGCAAACATTTGTCCTACTGTGAAAATCTGAAACCGTGCCGCTCCATCAAGGTCGTTTTACTTCAGGGCAACCAAAAAATTTTGAGTGCCCTGAATACTTCTCATGTTCACATAAGACAGTGGACTGAAAGCATATTATTATTATGGCATATCCTGTGAGGTGGCTTCACAGTCAAATTGTATTGAACCATACCAACGCCAACCACCATTTCAAGGTTGCATAGTGAGCTATCCGTAACGAGACTATCCGTCCGAACTAAGTCTTTGACATAGTTCAGATGCAAAGCTGAAGTGGCAGTGGTCATATATGCCAAAGAACCGATAACTGTTCCGGTAAAATAGTTCTTAAGTGGAAATCGCATATTGGCAACGTAGTGTAGGGCGCCCCCCGGCTAGGTGGAGAATGACTTAACAAAGACGAAGCGCAGAAAGTGGATGAGAAGAGTTATTGTTTATTGTTCTACCAAAGGTTCGAACAAACTACAGTAAAAAAATGATAGTCTTCGAAGGCGCACAGCTGTATAATAAACTACCCTCAATATAATAAGTGTTTGCTCATTTGACGTGTTTAAACACAAATTAGCCCATCATATTATCAATGATGCATCACTGCTAAATACACGTTAAATTGGAACAACCTAAACATATAACTGTAAAAGAACGACCCACTTTAAGATTAGTAATTAAGTTTGTATTGTTCTCATATAAGTGACATCTGTTTGTCTTTTTGAGAATAAAGTTATTTAAACCTAAAACCTAACACTGACTGTGCTCAGTGGCGTGTATTAGGAGATTCCTTTGTCCAGCTGTGGACTGATGTGAGCTACTGATGATGATGACCCAACCACACCCGATTAAAGGTATATTTTATTTTCATTTTATTTTATTCAAAGCTTTTCCTTTTCTACGTTTACGTCACAAAAGCGTTCAATTTGCAAAGGACGTGTCGATAGGATATCAGCCGTCAGTGCCAGCGTCCGCAATTTCAGCAAAATGTACAAGGTGCAGGCATTGTGCACTCAACATTTTAAATTCCGGTTTATCGCATTTTCTCAGTGTCTTTATTTAACTCTTTTTTTTTATACCTCTGATGACATATGACAGATATCAATACAAATACATTGATATCTGTGGCGCAGTGGGCGAAGGCTCGCCTGAGACGCAGAAGGTTGCGGGTTCGATTCCCACTGTGAGACAAATGTTTGTACAAACTGCATATATTTTTATACGATATTTTGTGTAAAATTTTACATATATATATATATTGTGAATTAAAGTTTTTTACCAGAGACATCAGGGGCTATATGCATTCGACGTTAGGCGTTGTTTTTTAGCGTTTATCATCAAAACGGCTTATTCGATTGAAATGCGGGTTTTTATACAATCGTTAAGTGTTTTATCGCTGCCAGTTACTAGGGGTCGCTACTAAAGACGACGGAAATCACGTCAAGGGTTGTAAAAATTTGCAAAAAATAACTTTTGATTGCATATGGAGTATCATTGCACTCTTTAGGGATTCATAACTGTCGATGATGATGATGATTGGGTGTTAAATATAAAACATTTCAAAATTATTTGTTTATGCACTGTTTTTATCAAAAATGTAATCGGATTTCCAGAATCCATTATCGAAACAAAACATTCGAAAATACCCACCCACTCAGAAGGTTACACACTAACCAGCTATGACGAATTTATTTACTCCATCAAAATAATACTAAGTAAAAATGCTAGCATACATTACTAGGTAACAGAACACGCAAGCCAACGCCTTGTAGCACAAAAATTCCATTATTTAATATAATTTAACATGACATTAGTTCCCCTATTACTTATGAGTAGTCATGCAATGGACGCATTTACGTATAAAACAGGCTACCTAGTAGGAGACTCTCGTGTCAGTGCCGACGCCTGGCCAGTGTGAACGATTTTTACGCATGTAGATACCAAATACGGTACGTATCATGCGTGACTTCATACTGGTAAGCGCTGGTAATAGTTACCGGCAATCTGCTTTCCACGTGTAACTGGCAGGGTAAGTTACAATCCCTGATACACTTGGGGAAGTTTTCACTGATAGAGGGCCCACCCACTTCGATGCATATCAAAAGTTCAAATTCAATTTTAGCAGCCGATTCGAAGATTACACGGCTTTAGATTGCGCGTGACCTTTTCGATGTGCCTGTTAAAAGGTTAAAACGGGAATGATGAATAACGTCAGTACTTTTACCTAAGGTACCTAAGGTACCTTAGTACCTAAGGTCAGTACTTTTTTTATTTCACGTTTTAGGATATTATTAGGACTAATATCGTGCGCTTTACCATTCGCCAGCTAACGTTCCGCTAACTGTTAAGATTTCCTCATGAGCACCGTCCGGCGGTCACTGTGGCAGCGCGACATCGATCTTGTAGTTTAAGTCACATCTCTATAGGCAAAGGTGACTCCTTACCCCATCTCTATTCTTCCCTTCTCAATACAACATGGCCGCGGGTGTATGTTCCGTAAATTAACCTTTGAATAATGTAAAATAAACATTGATAAAGTCATTTGTCGTTGTTATTGAAGAAAGCAACAAATCTCAGAGCCTTAACAGACACAGTGGAGTTCCCGTCTTATGACCTTCAAGTGTCTGTATTCTCCGACGACCGTAGTAATAACATCTTGTCTAACTATCCATCCTACAAATATTATAAACGCGAAAGTTTGTGAGGATGGATGTTTGTTACTTTTTCACGCAAAAACTACTGAACGGATTTTGATGAAACTTTACAGGAATATAGCTTATACATCAGAATAATACATAGGCTACTTTTTATCCGGTCCTTTATAAAATCGATAATCCTTAAATTTAAACCACGATAATTCAATTTTTTTCGCATTATTTCCGGATCTTTTTCCGGATATTTGATCTGTACCAAATATTGTTTTCCTAAAAAGGTCGCAGCTTATGTCTTTGAAAAGTAATAAATATTACTGTACGTTTTTCACAATGTCGCGCGTCGCTTTCAATTTCCGGAATCGCTTATTGTATTGTTATATCGACGGAAATTAAAAGACTTTATGAATTTTTGAAATGGGACTCAAAGTATTATAAATTATAATATGTGTAGATTCGACGGCATATCAAACATTTTTTTATAAAAACATATCAGATAAAAGATATCCTTATCAATAATCATTCACTAACTTTAGCAATGGAGTTGACTATCTCTATTCTTTGTTTAGTGTTAGAAAAGGACAGGCTTAGAGTAAGCGACCGCTTAGTCATCGTTTGACCGGGCCCTAATACCTAATATGAGGCGATGGCCTTCTATCTCGCACAACCAATAACAGCAGGGAATTTACTTTAGATAAACAATAAACAAACAAAATAAATAAACATGGATTGTAGGTGCTGATAAAAAAACCTTTTCCAGTAGATATACAATCCTATAAGAGACAATTTGACCCCTCGATACCGCACGACATTTTCGTTTCAGGGTTGGCCCACGAAACCGAACCATTTTTAGATTTGTAATAGTTTTTTTTGTGGATCTAAAAAATAAATATAATATAAATAAAGTACATTGAATAATATAAAATAGATGCAATATCAAACGCTTAAAAATTAATATCATACGATGTACTTAAAACTTTAATCCGGGGGATATTTCCATTGAATTCTGAGAACGAAACCATTTTTCATGTTACCTATTTATAAATGTATCTCTTCCTTTTGTATACGTACAATTTTATTTTTATTTTGTCTGTGTAGAGCTATGTAGGTACTATTTAATATTCAGAGGTTTAATATTTATAATCATGTTCTCCTGTAGGTCGTAAAATAATACAAAGGAATGAAGGTACATGGATCCCGTCAAGGCGCTGCAACTTTGAGTTTTCTTATTTATTTGGCAGATTGCTGAAGTGCATTAGATGAAACAATAATTAACCTATTTTGGCAATGGAAACGAAACGATTTTTTTTTGTTTATTCAAATACAAAGTCAAAATTCATTTATTCATTAAAATCACAAGGATCACTTTGAAACGTCGGTTTTATCTACTGCCTGTTCTTCCGCGACCGAGCCAGGAAAGAAAGGCAAGAAAATAAGGCTTTTTAATGATCCTTTTACAAAACAACGAGTTGGAGCATTTTCAATCTCAAGAGTTTTTATCATCTAAATAATCAGATATATTATAGTTGCCTTTCTATAAAGTTGTTTTTTAATTATGTTTTTAAATCTGTTAATTATCAATTTTAGAACAACAGACAGCTACATAAATAAATAATAATAGATCAATGTGTAATACAAATCAGACATAGTAATAATATGAAGCCCACAGCGTTATCTACAGCTTGGTATAACAAATATAACTAATGTTACCGCTAAAAGATCCTAACCTACAAATCACTTAAGTTATCCAGGTGCATGCTACATGCTAACAATGAAACCCATTTGGCCAGGCGTAGCTAATTAAATAAATCTTTTGTTATTAAAATTAAGAAAACTTTAAGTTGAAATGTGTCCTTTTCTAGGTTTAATAAATTTTAGATATGGCTCAGCTCCTCAAAGTGAGTTATGCTTCATTGCCATTAAGTGGTAGTATGACAGTCCTGGGCCATTGCCATTTAGACTGGTAAACTCTGGTCTACCATAGAAACCAAAATAAACGCCCTCATTGATAAGGGCTTTTTATTTACAAATAGCTTCTGCCCGCGGCTCAGCCCGCGTTTTATGTTGATAAACCACCAACTTTTGAGTGTATCAAACCAGGTCATATTTTTTCCATAGAAATTTCTTTAGGGCATACCTCGTAGGGGTAGTTTTGAAAAAAATAATTTAAAGTTTGTTTGTAATGAGTTTTGAGTGAATCTGACCAAGGAATCAAAATTTCTATAGAAAGTTTACTTCACGTTAGAGGTTGATTTTCAAAAATTAGATTAGCCTTTGTATTATTCCAGAACCTCAACTATCTACATTCCAAATTTCAACAAAACCGGTTTAGTAACTACGGAGATACGTGGTTACAAATATTCATACACAGACTTTCGCATTTATTATAATTATTAGTAGGAAGTAGGATGTAGGGTAAAAAATAAATACCGTCAATAAATGGTTTGATAGTTGGCATTGTCTTGACGAGGGCAATCAAAGAACATTGTTGTGTATATAACTTGCTTGTCAAAGTCATAGTTATGGATACTTTCCGTAACTTTTAAGAACATTTGGATTATTTAAACCATTTGTTTAAATATTAAGTATAGAAATGGCATTTCCAACATTAATTATCAATAATATTGGTTGGCTGCTCTTCTCAGAGTGGCGCCATCTATTGTCAACGCTGAAAACTTAGTTCGCGATGGTCATGAAAACCTCTCATTTTCATGTTAGTAATTTAGATGGTGGTAATCATTTACATAATACAAGCTCTGTTTAGTTTGGAGCTAGATGATGCTGTGTGATAAATGTTCAGCATTATTTATTATTATTTTACTCAAATCCTCGTCGCCAGTTATAGTCTCCGAGTAAAACCACGGATGATTTAATGACATCAGTACTATAAAAAACTATGTCTTTGTTGAACACTGGTGAATGAAAAGAGAGTGAAGCTCCCTAATTAATAAATGGGACAGTATAATAGTATACTGACCCATTTATTCATTAGGGAAAACTATAAAAACAGTATATTTTTTATTCTATTTCAACAACAAAAATTGACAACCCTGCAATCGCGAAGTTTTTTTCGCAAACGCAAGTTTTATTGAATAAAGATCGTATCGTTATGCCTTTGTCACATCGAGGCGTTTCTCATTCATCCCTTTAAACTCGGTATATCAGACCACTCATTTTACTATTTATTCTATGGTATTTTCACACAAGACTCTTTCACTGTAACGCAATAATGGTGAGATATGGCTGTACAAATGGGACACGTTTCCTTAGCTATTCGTCTTTCTTCTAAAAAGTCGTTTTGTTGACGCCTGCGAAACGTTAAGCCCTATCTGTAAATAGTGTAGTGTGGAAGTTATGAGTAGGTATTTTTTTTCACGACGACATGCAATTTTTTTTAATATTTTTAGTACAGCGCTGTGAAATTCATAGTTTGGACTCCATTTATTTTATTTTGAAACGAATGTAAAATTTAACTATCCTGTTCGCTGAAAATGAATGTGAATCTAAATTAATCGTAAAAAAATATTGACGAACTCAATGGCGCGAAGGGCGAGTAGTCGCAAGATATATAATAAATATAAATAATGCTGGTCATTTTTCAAACCGCCCCATATAGCATCAAACTAAGCAAAGCTTGTATTATAAATAAATAAAAATAATAAATAATGCTGGACATTTTTCACACATTCATCTAGCCCCAAACTAAGTAGAGCTTGTATTATGGGAACTACATGACCGATACTACGTATATACTTTTTTTGTAAATACATTCATAATATACATAGAAAACACCCAGACCCGAGGTAATATTTGTAGATCAACATTTGTCCCGTGGCAATACTAATGCGTTGCTACGAAATAGTTTGAAAGACTATGTTGGGAAACATGGTAATCTAAAAGCTGGGTACACTAATTAAAATAGTCATCTGGATTAGTCCAACTTAATTAGAACTTTTGAACGCGGAGTGATATAAAAGAGAGCGAGCTAGTTTCCATATTAACAGCACTCTTTGCTTTTTTATGAAAAAACGCTAACGACAAGGTAATTTTGGTACCAATCATAGTATTAGGAGGCATTTTCAAAGCTCGAGTTAAAAAGGTATTTTTTTTCGAAAATGTCTTTATTTTGTACATTAGTTTCTAATATTCGAACTCTGTGCAGTGGACGAGAGCACGCCTGAGACGCAGTAGGTTGCTGGTTCGATTGCCGCCGCGGGACAAATGTTTGTGTTATCTGCAAACATTTGTCTCGGGTCTACGTGTTTTACAAAAAATGTATAGGTATAGTCATTTATTTCCCATAATACAAGCTCTGCTTAGTTTGAGGCTAGATGATGCTGTGTGAAAAATGTCCAGCATTATTTTTTATTATTTTCTGCTGAAAATTCCTTTTCAAGCAGTAAAGTTTTTCTGGCAAGGTGTTTTTTTACCTAGGTACTCTACATGATTCCTTATATGTATATAGGTTTCTTATTATAAGTAACTTATGTACTTATTTAATACCTTTTTTGGCAAATAAATAAACAGACACACTCTTACATAGTCTTGACACCACACCAGCAACCATTGTATTGTGGGTATCAGGAATTACGAGAACATGCAGCTGGCTACTCGCCTGCCGCGTCACCGCGGTTCTATTTGCTTAGTGGGCGGTAACCCGACTTCCGATGCGTAGGCCATGGGTTCGAACCCAGTATGCACAAATGGTTTTTTTTCATTTGAAAAATATATGAGCGCTGAACGGTGAAGGAAAACATCGTGCCCTAGAACCAAAAAATCGAAGGCCGTCGGTTAGTGCTCCAATAAGCGGCAATGGGCTTGCGATCTGTCACGTGGAATGTGCACGTCTTGCAAAAAACGGGCATATGCCAAATACCAGTATAATTTTTGGTATCCTCAAAGTATATTATGAGGATGTATATCATGGTGATAACATGAGTATGTTCATTTCTTTATTGTTATTATTATAAATAATCCACGTTCTATGTCGTTATCTTACAGTAATCTTCTGTGTGGAAGTAACGGAGAATGTAAATATTTTTGTACCTTAAAAATAGAAAACAAAATCGTCTTTCTGAGTCCGCTCGCAGAGCTTACCCAAAGCGTATTTGGCTTTCATCAAAATGGTGTTGTGTTTCGCGAGTAAGTTTTGTGCTTTTTCTCGCTGGTTTAATTTTGTCATCGCTTTTTAAATGAAACATTTGCCTACTTATAATTTACTTTATTGCATTCTTGTCATGTCTTAATCATAAAATACGAGTGTTCTTTTATTTTAAATACTTTTTGTAAATGAAAACGTTCGAATATCTTAAATCTAGTTCTCTTAAAACTTGTATTTATAAGATGAGGGATGATTAGAAAAACTAGCGTGTTCTAAATGAATTGAAGTTTTCATCGAACTGATATTAAGGCTGAAATCGATACGAGTTTTGTAATTTAACCCAATAGGGGAACCCTAATTTCTCTCTGGGGAAAGAAGGAAGGGTTTCTCGTTTGAACGTCACGCGAAATAGATGGGCTCGCCGTGTGCCGTGACCATAGTCGCGAGTTTGTATCGTTTGCTCAGCCAGTTGCGCGACTGTACTCACTGTGGCTACACGCCTGTAAATTGTGGATACGTTTTGACACGCGGAGGCCACGTGACACCTCACTGTCACGTGGTATTGTTTACATACAACCTTTTATTTC
The DNA here is from genome assembly GCA_961405105.1 of Perizoma affinitatum. Classification (NCBI taxonomy): domain Eukaryota; kingdom Metazoa; phylum Arthropoda; class Insecta; order Lepidoptera; family Geometridae; genus Perizoma; species Perizoma affinitatum. The sequence continues at coordinate 9,335,562 of OY560199.1, forward strand.
GGCGTTCTAACCGGGCTGGTTAATATAATTCCAAATTTGAATGTAAAGGGTAAATATGTGCAGATCGTTTGTGCTACTCGTCGGTTTCCTGTTTGTGGGTCCTTCCTGCAGCAACTCGGATAATTTAGGTCGGTGTAAGATTTATCACTAACATAATTACATGGGGCTTTGCTAATGGTTTTAACTTAATAAGAGCTGGTTGACAGTGCGTTTGAGAACTGTAGGGCATTTATTAGAGACATCCTATTTAGTTAGTTATTGTGGAATGATTAATTGAGTTTTGTAATGTTGTACAGTAGCTTAGTTTTGATTTATTTTGATTTGAGAGTTGATTCAGTTTAGTAATATTCCTGTTATATCATACGAATTTATGTTGTTTAAGTTACAGGGTGTATTTAGAGATTTGTTCATGATAGCAAAGAGGTGGTACTTAATTATTATCATTGTAATTCTATATAAAAATATATTTATTTAATGACTCGAACTTTGACCGAGCCGTCAATTGCAATTATTTTAAAATCCAACAACATATTATTATTATTATGAGCCTGTGGTGTCCCACTGTAGGACAAAGGTCTCCATTTTCTCCTTCCATTCGTCTCTATTGCTATTGGGACCAATTTTAAGTAGTAATCTAGCTTATCCCACCATTTCCGTCTGGACCAAGTGGTCGTCATCTGTTTGGAGTCTATTCTGTGTACTTTCGGAACTTTGGACGTTGCTCAAAGTTCATCTGAGATATGACAAACGTGTCAGGCCCAGTCCCACGTTAGTTTAGTTTAGCAGGTCAGCTATCTGTGTTACTTCGCTCAATAGCTTGATGGCATACGCTGAGGGGAGGTTTTTTGAATATTTGTTAGGGACCAGGTTTGCGCTAACAAGGGTAGGGAGAATGCATATGTCTAAGAGTTTCCTCTTAAAGGTGAGTGGAAGCGTTCCTTTCATTATATCCTTCATAGATCAATAGCTCTTCCAAACGTTTTCTATGCGCCGAGCCACTTTTTGCTCTAATCTCGTTTGGAAAGAGACTAATTGGCCCAAATATTAACCATTAACCATTTAAAAATAACTAAAAAAAAAACGCGCTGATTATATTTCCTGTGATCTCATAATAAATACATCATATAATAGATACATAATCAGTGAGTACATCTTCGGGGATAATCAGAGTTAGTCAGAGGCACGTCCGAACATTACATTTGGCTATAGTTTTGCAAGATATTAAAATGTCACGTGACAGGTTGCAAGCCCTTAGCCGCTCATTGGAACATGAAATTATGGCACATGCCTTCGATTTTTTGGTTCTAGGGCATGCCGTTATCTTAACAACATACTTTTTCACCGTTTTGAGTACGTATATATCTATTTATCTATAAAAAAACATCAATGTATCTATATTTTATACAAACGACAACGGTGCAATTTAATTTAGTACCAACCTTATACTACCTTTCAGTGAAATGAACTTACCTTTCAGTTAAAATGTTTACCTTCCCTATCGCGTTCTATCTCGCGTGCTATCCATTGAGCTGTCACAACAAATAGCACAATACATTTGCTACATCAGATGCTTCGAAGGTTCATAGAACGGGAACGAGTTACGAAAACTAAACTTATGAATGGTCATGATTAGATTGGATGGGAGTTCTGAACTAATATCTCAATCTGTGAATAAGGGATCATATACTGTAGTATCAATGAGTATCATTTTTTTTTGTTTTTCATTTAACCGACATACTCATACATAGTCCTGACCCCACGATTCCCTGTGTCATGGGTATCAGGGACTACGAGTACTATGGTACCACAATATCCAGACCACGGACGAGTATTCTGCGAGTTTACATTTTAGTTTTGATTCATACGTATATTTAGGAACTGCAAGCCAACCCAAATGTCGCTATTTGCTCTGGTACAAATGCAATATTTCAACGATTTAATCAAACATTTTAGGAATAAAAGTGACACAAAATGTCAAAGTGACAACTAGTGTCAAGGATGAAAATGTTTTTTGTTTCTGTAAACTGAGCATCGAATTTTACGATCCTCTAGTGAAGAAACATTTGCTACTTGACATGCTACGAGGGCTCTACGAAGTGCTACGAACTACGAACCGTGGAGATTGGTCTAGAACTGAGCGGTTACTTGTAACAAGACATCGAGCATACTCGAACTAAACATTGATTAATCTGTTGTGAATTAAGAAATTCAGAAATGAGTGAATTTAGAGTTTCTATAGTGAGGATAGTTTCAGAGAAAATATATTATATACTTTTTGGAAAAATTATATTATTATAGATGTTAAATTTGCTGAAACTCCGCGTGTAGTAAGTAATTAATATATCATTTATGTGCACGCTCCGGAGTGCATTGTCTAATCTAGTCTAAAGCATCTTTGAACTGCGTCGCTGACTTAATTCTGGAAACCAAGTTCTTGCATAACGCTTGGTTCTATTAACTCGAATTGTATTCGAGTTTCCAACTCAATTTAAGTTTTCTTCTATTATGGAAATGAAGGATAGATAATAACAGATAGATTTCCGTGGAACTTGCGTACTGGTTTCATGGAAGCTCTGTTTATGACATAAATATGTATGTTCTGTATTTTGATAATCTGATTGAATTCTTGGTGCTAACTCAGGTATACTAAAGATTATCGAGATACTAAGAGATTTTGTGGAGTAATTGAGTTTCTATGTTTCGCAAATGTAGTGCGGCCATGCCACAAGCACGCTTGACCACTTTTTATTGGCTTACTTTTGAACCTTTGTGGTGCAAAATTTTAACATTAAGTACAAAATAATAACATTTTTGCTCATAATTAGTAAAGCAAATGTATGTTTTAAATTCTGACCCTACTTTGTAAAATTATAAATAAATAATGCTGGACGTTTTTCACACACCATCATCAACCATCAATTAAGCAGAGTTTGTATTATAGGAACTACATTACCGATAAAATACACATGTACTTTTTTTTTGTAAATACATACATGTTATACATGCAAACACTTGTACTCGAGACAAATATTTGCAGATCATATATACGGTCCCGCATCGGTAATCGAACCCGCAACCTTCTGCGTCTCAGACAGGCGCCCACAGCGCCGCCATGATGACCTCTCATATTATAAATAGCTGAGATGGGATAATGATCTATCACAAAAGGTCTCCAAGTTTATCAGTGGAAGCTTATACTAACTTACCTTATATTATATACGTTTTCTTAATCCTTTGCGAGAAAACACGATTATAAAACAGTTCCTGCTATGACAATGCAATACTTTGTGATAAATTGGCCTAATCTGATGATGGAAACTGAAGGTGGACGACGGAAATCTTAAATAAGTAGAAACAAGTGAGTTTGTCGTTATTTTTATCAACATGGGTTCCAAAAAAGTTTTGATAAAAAAAAAACATAAATTAATAAAACTTCCAACAGATGAATACATAGCTCTGATCCCAAACTAGGATTGCATGTGTCGTGGGTATCAGGAATTACGAGTACCGTGGTATTTCAACACTAGGGCTTTCAGTTTGGCTGTATTTCTGAGTCCCGGAAAAAAAAACGAGACTCGATGCAATCTCGAAATTCTCGGGAAGGCGAGACTTTTGAGACTATTTCAAAAGTAGGCATACGTATTGGCTGGGTATTAGTCGAAACCAAAAATTTCAATCAAGTAGTTACACTTTATTAAACAAACAGTAAAAAACCTAAAAATTATAAAAATTCTTTATGAGAGTTTTTTTTATTTTTTATAGACGTCACGTAAGATACATAGGGCGAGAACATTTTCGACGTGCAAGGTTGTTTGCAAGTCATGAAGTTATATTCTGTCCTCTGTCTTCTTTGGGGCTTACTAATTATTAGGCTCACATGCCAGCTGTTCTTCTGACGTTAGAATTGTGAGTTCCGCAATCCTTCATTTGGATTACTGGTATTTGCGGGATAATTGTCTTATGTTTTTCAAATTTCGCTTGCGTAAATTTTTTTTAATTTTATCGTTGCTTAGCGTTTGAAAGGTTCTATGATCCAGCTTTTTTTTTAAAAATGTGAAGTCTATTTTCCTTAATACGGATACGCAGTGAATTGACGAGACTTACACTCAAAGAACTTTGTTTTAAGTCAAATTTATTAAGCCAGAAATTTAGTGTAGTATCCTTGGTTAAATAAGTAATATCTCGTCTACAAAGTACTTCTAAGTTCATCAAAAATGACTGTTGGTGTAGTAGATTATTTAATACTGTTAATTATGTGACTCAAGTCTCAAGGCTCTATATTCCCGAGACCGAAAATATCAGTCTCAAAAATAACAAAAACTTGTCAAGACTATAATTTTTTAGACCTATATTCCCGGCATGAAAGCCCTACATCAACACCCATACTCGGATAAAATAGTGTAACATGCAATCATTTGTATTGCTGGCTACTTACCCGATACGCCACCGAGGTCGCCTACTTATAGTAGGCGTAGTAAACAACTAGCTGTTGTACCTACACAGTTTGTTAAATAAATAAATATAATCCAGTAATGGATATTAGGTATTTCTTATATATTTTGGGCTTATTATATATTTTATTAAGATAAGCATAACTATTCAGTTCGAAATCTCAATATTTATAAAACTTTATTTATTAAAATATTTATTTGGTTAAGGTTTAAAATAATAACTTACAAACAACCACATAACTTATAAACTCAAACGTATTTTAAACAGGCAAAAATAAAATTCGGATAAAAATACGATTTACGACAATTGGTAGTTTCTCACCCCATAAGGTTTTGTGAAGTAGCTTAAATATTCTCGAGGGTTGAATTAGCCTCTTCTAAGTAGCTAATTGAGTCTTTTATATTGAATATAATAATTACTGGCGACCCGGCTTTGAATAGGTATCATTATGGTTACTGTTTCCTGCGAACAGGCTCTTTTTTATATTCATAATTAGGTCAAATATACTTGCTCTTTTATAATTAACTCGTGTTTAAAAACATAAGCAGAAAGGTTTGGCTTAGTTTTTATTTGTGTACAAAAGCGGGCAAGTCAGTATCGCGCACTGGGTTCAATCTGGGTTCATGTTTTTCGTGTGGGGACACTTTCTGTGTTATGAAACAATGATTTTAATGTTTAAAAATTCAGCTGCCAATCTAGCTTTCAATCAGAAGGTCGTGTGTTCAGATCCCGTTATGCATTAATAGATTTTTCCACGCGAGAAATTTATGTGCGCTATTCTTCCCCGAACCTTTTCCCAAATAAATCTTCCTTTTAATCCTTTATTTAATCCTTTCCCCAAACTCAATATATCACCATCGGAAGAAGAACTAAGGATTTGTAACATAGTTAATACTTATGACTCTTGTCCCTTGGGAGAAGGGAAGGCCTTTGGTATGGGACGCCACATGCGTAGATACCCTAGAACCATCTCATCTGTCGGGGAATTCAGTTAGAGCCGGTGCAGCGGCTGATTTGGCCGAGGATCTAACGAGGGGCAAATATAGAAGTCTCGACAGAGCTTACTTATTTGAGCCTTTTGGGGTTGAGACTCAGGGTGCGTGGGGAACCGGGGCCCTTCGGGTTTTCAAAATTATTTCAGTGCGACTGGTCGAAGCGACGCGTGACAAGAGAGCTGGCTCTTATCTGGGTCAACGCATTAGCATTGCCATTCAGCGTGGCAATGCGGCCAGTATTTTGGGAACGCCTGGTAGTGATCTGGATCAGTTGAGCTATCTATAGATCGTTTGCAACGGTCTTTAGATAGCTAGCTGTTTCATCTGTATTTTTTGTATATACCTACTTGTACATAGTTGTATGAATAAATGTTTACTTATACAGGTAATTAAATAATATATATTTATTAATAATAAAGTCAAGTAACGAATATCTTGGAAGTATCGTAAGTATCGTATTTCGGAGATCTGTGAAAAACGAGGTCTTTATATATCGATAATGTTTAGTCAAACTGCTCTTTGGCTATTGGGGATAACTACCTTTTAGAACAAGTTCACTAACAAGGCAAACATGCGCAATATTAAACAGACAGTATAAATGTAGACTGTGACATAACCTAGTAGTATTCACTATGTTTTAATCGTTGTTTCACCACACACAAACAAAACTGCAATGAAGATTAAACTAACACGCAGAGGCATTAATATGTAAATGAAGATGGTCAGTACAACCACAATACCTAGGTCTGCGAGTTCACAGGCAATCAATAAAGGTCTACCACTAATGACGAAGCGCTCTAGCGTAGCTTGTCTGGCCATTCTAAACAGATACATTTAGCATCGCAATATTTGGAACCCATCCAAACGTTAGCCATTTACGACATCCGTGGTTTGGTAAGCGAGTAGCTGTCGAAGAAGTAAGAGGTTCGGTTTCGATTTCCACTGCAGGACAGTATTTGTATAATAGCATTTTTTTTTGTTCTGGGATTTGTTAAAGAGCGTCTTTTATGTTAGCTTACAACTCGTTTATACCAGCTTTAGATATACAAGTTGCCCATTTGTTGTGATATGATTTGATATCCGAATAACTTTTAATTTAAAGAATACCACCAATAACATTTTTAAATCCACATATAAACATTTTTTTATTTTTGAATATAATTACGACTTTACCACGTACTTTACTATTCTCCTGCTGACGTTTCGTTGACCGTTTAGAGGTCCTTCCTCATGAGCACCGTCCGCGACCACGCTCGACGGTCGTGAGACGGGAACACACAGGAGAATAGTAAAGTACGTGGTATAGTCGTAATTATATTCTAAATTGATACCAAACCACGATAATTTTAATTCCATTTTTTTTTTAATTTAATTCTTTTTTAAATCAGTCTTCCCATCGATGTGGTATTCCCCAAATCTCTTCGACCATTATAGGTACTATTCATTTTTACTTAACAATACTTATTATCATATAAAGCATAATCCTGTCTATTATAGAAAAATCGGAAAAATAAGGACTCTGACATCTGTCTAACATAAGTCAGAGGGGCAGATAGTGCCATATAAAATTGGAGGTAGGAAAAAAAAAAGGACAATATATTGTAAAACATGATATTTTCATTTAGGTAAAGTGGTTAGTCCCTTTTGATGAATTAAATTTAGTATTATCGTTCACAAAATATTTCTATGTAATATTTTAAGATTGGTAAAGGTTTATATACCATCAAAATATATTGGCTTCACCACTGCACAGTGCTATATAATTCAAAACTTACGTGCATTTTTACACCAGTCATAACTAAAGAAAATTGCTTTGGCTCTCACCACTGAAACCCCACTTTTATTTGAAGATGAGGTTATTTTATTATTAACAGATATCTGAAAGCTGCAAAATAAGATAATTTCCTCAAAAACATAAATCTTTAGGCGCCGGATGCTCACTTTTCAATCAAAAGTTACTAAGTATTGAATGGTATTAACATTTTAATATTTCAACTGAAAATTATAATACACGAAGATAAAATCAAATAAATAAATCTTTCGGGGTTAACTTCTTAATGAACCAAAGTGGGCCATTAAGAAGTATTTCATAATGAAAATTTTCCCCAAAAACCATAAAATAGAGTCGCGGTACATTATTGCGCCCTGTTCATTGTGTGGCTAATACTTGAAACTACACAAGTGAGCCATGTATCCAAACATTATTAACATTTAAATCCACGGAAACTTTGCCGTTGCGGTGTCTAGCTATTGTTTCGTCGACTCGACTCACTCATGACATGAAAAGGGCTAAATTCGCGGTTGTCACGTTTTTAATTAATATATGAGGGGCGAGGCGGGTATCACGTGCGACCTCTTTGTGGCGGCCTACATGAAATTCATCAATTAAGACTTTATTTTGGTGATAATGATATTAAGGAAGAAGGTATACATGGTCTGCAACACACGGCAACTCTCTATGTTAAGCAGAAAAATGTTTTGCAAAAATGTCTAAGATTATGACATTAAAAATGTTTGAAAGATTCGTCATGTGAAGAAACGGGCGGTGCGTGCTTGGAAATGGTAAGGCTTCATATGCATCCAGCGCGCTGATTGAACGGAAATCTATGAACGAAATCACGCGATGATCACATTTAAGGCCATCCATTATAAGACACTCGCTGTCTTAGCTTATACATTTTTTTTAATATATGTTTAAATGGAAAGCTCATTGAAATGATAGTCTTAGGAAACAAGTCTCTTTGGAGTTCGTTATCCATTAGCATTAAATACAACAGAATTTATAAGGTGCTCTCATTTCTTGACATCTCTCATCAAACGACGAAATCTCTGCAATTTCGTTAAAAGCATGAATCCCAGTAATGTTTCAGGAATATAAACGGATTTTTGCGGTTTTGATCAAGTATATTTTGTGTGTACTTACTTGCAAAATCGTTATTCGGAGACAGTTCGTAACGCACCAAGAATTTTAAACAATTTATATAAACCAGATGACCTCGTTTAGTAGTTTTATTTGTAAATACTTACACAAATATTTTATGAAAACTTTCATTATGTCAGTATTTGATGGGCGGCACGCGATTCGTTTCCAGGAAGTCCATACAATTTGAGTGACAACACAATTGACTATCCTGATTACAAGTTCGTTGCATGCATTGTATTATTATTGAGAACGCCTTGTGAATAAGAGGTAATACAATGATGTCAAAGCGTCAATAGACGAGAATGACACATATATTCCAATCAATGGGAAGGTGTAGGTATTCATACACCTTTATGTACGTACTAGCTTCTGCCCACGGCTTCGCCCGCGTAGTACCCGGATAAAAGTAGTATATGTGTTATTCTGATGTATAAGCTATATTAATGTAAAGTTTTATCAAAAAACGTCCAGTAGTTTATGCGTGAAAGAGTAACAAACATCCATCTTCACAAACTTTCACGTTTATAACAGAAGTAGGATAGTTTTTATAATACTCCCGGAGTCTATTTTTTGCCATCCAATAGTAAAATCCCAAACCTTTTTCAATTCTCATTTATTATGAGAATGTGTTTTAGGACAGATTTTTGTCTAAGTAACCCAATTTTATTTATAAACACACCAATACACGGCTTTATCCACATAATACCAGTTCGTCTCGTAACGGCATCGCCTTCAGGATTTAGTTCCAATAAATAGGAAAATCTCACAATCTTGTTGAGATTTCCTTTGAAGCCTGGGATTGAAACTACGATAGGTACTGCTACGTACAGTGATTGCTAGCTATCAGACTTGCTTACCTTTATTAAGTTCGGATTACGCTTTCAATTCCACTGAATTTCAAATAACAACTCTGCTACTTCTCATCACGACAGAAACTCAATCTACGCCAAATGTTGATGTTGAAATAGTTTCAAAGTTATTAGTATACTCCTTTGCTTTGATCTACGTTAAACACGATACGATACGATTAAAGCTGTTGAAGTATTCTGTGGTAATTATTTTAAGTGATGAGAGCAACTTTCATAGCAATCGTATTTTAAAATCTTTTACTAAAATGTGTACTATGATCACGGGAGGAACCTATGGTACTGTGCCGAAATATCCGGGAAACTTGAATGTTTGAGAACTCAAAAATCATAGTAAATATTCCGTTTTTTAAATTTGTTTACAACCATGATAGTTTCAAAAGTTACAATCGTATTTTATTCTCAAAATGTTATAAACACATCATATAATGTTAGGAGTAATTTAAATAATCCGGATTATGTTCTCTGGTGCGCTACGAATTATAAAACAAGATTGCAGAAACATATTTTTTGCAATCTTGTTTCAGCAGATTATAAATTGCAACGTGGAAACGGATGGTATTAACAACTCATATTTATTTCATAGTCCAGTTTTGACGATTTATATGGCGTAATTAGCCATCGGCTTGTGGGTTCAATTCCCATTGTGGGACAAATGTTAGAATTTCTTCAGATATTTGTCCTGAAGTTGGATGTTGTGGCACCATGGTATGTACTTGTAGTTTCTGATACCCATGACTCAGGGAATCCTAGTGGGGTTAGTAGATATACTGGCTGTTGGGTGTTAAATCTTGTCTATCATATGAACAACTGAAACTGAAAAAAAAAACTAAATTTCCGAGTTTCGACTGAGACTATGAATTTATGAGAGGCCGAATATTTCGGTTATACGCAACTTTAAAGCATTATTACAACTGTCCATTATCGTTGCTATCTTTCCAATATGCATCAGCTTTGTTTGTATTTAGTTAGGTAACTATAAGATCATTCTGGACGTGAATCTTTGGTAACATTTTTGGAAGATCATTAACCAGAAAATTTGATACCTGCCTGATATTTTTTTGTCAATGAATAATATGTAAGTATTTACAAAAAATGTATGTATGTAGTATATCAGCCATGTTGACACAAGCTCTGCTTACTTTGGAGCTAGATGATGCTGTGTGAAAATGTTCAGAGTTATATACAAAAAAAAAAAATTGTTTGTATTGGCTTTTATATTGCAGCAAATTATTTTAATTCTGCTATCAACATTTTAACTTATTTTTTTTTTAGAAATCGTAGATTATCTTAGAAACAATTAATGTGGTAATCACTAGGAAGATTTAAAAAAAAGATCATATAAAAAAACATGGATTTCACATTTCGGAAATAGTTAATGTAATTTTTTTCATATAAATGAACAGGATGACCTCTGTGGCGTAGTGGGCGCCATAAACACATGTATTAAAAACTGTGACATCTTGCATAACCTCATTATTTTTTACCTCTTTGCCTCCTTATCTCAAAAACATATATCTAGGTATTCCAGATTACTATCTACTATATATCCCCCTCCTTTACATTTTTTTACAAGAGACACTTGTCTATATATGTTTTTACACATGAGATAGCAGGGCATTGTTGATTATATTGATCTAGAACGCTTGGATTAACCTTCTAGGGCACTATATTTAACCTACTTTACATAAGCATACCTAATCCACTGTTAACCAGACTTGTATGTATTACTTCAAACCTATTTTCAATCTAAGATGAACAGAATGTATGCCAAATTATTTACTGAAAAATGCTCGCAGCTCAGTGAAAAATAAGAATTAAACTAACAAATTAAGAATTAGGAAAACCATACGACTATGATGAACAGGAAGGTAAATCGGTTAATTATTTGACACAGATTCATACATGTTATCCATTTGTTTTTGTAGTTAAACATTTTCAAAACGCAGTGCAGTCCACTAAAATAAAATGTACAGATTGGGAGATTGAAAATAATTGACTCATTCGGCCCTTTTGCAGGAATAATTGCGAATAATCGTAAATTCTAAAAATAAGAAGCAGGAATTCCGTCATATGATGTATTCCTATAATTTTTTGGGGGTTATTTGGTATTTTTACGATTTTATTAATTCAGAAACAATTACTTATTATTTTTGAAATAACTTATTTGAAATATGTTTGGTCATTGGTTAATGCGAGCATACTTTTTGTTTGTGAAAGAAAATCGCTAGTTGGTAGGTACATAAATGAAATATTGTCGTTCGTTTTTGTACTGTCGCGTCGCCGGCTGCACGCACAATCGCTCCCCAGAGCACTTTTTACACTATCCGATCCACTAAGATAGATTTTATAGTGAATGAAGTATTGTGAAATAATTTATAATTTACACAATTATTTCAGACACCCATATTATATTATGTCAGCGTCCAATAGTATAATCCGGCAAATCGCGGTGTGCCTATGCAGATCGTGATATGACGCCATTTCATAATTTTCCTAACTAGCATCAGTCAGATCATTGAAAGAAAGAAATAATATTTTTATTTGAACCCAAAAAACACAAACATGGGAAAGTACTTGGAAAGAATTAGCCTATAGAAAATATATGTTGCTTGGGGTCAAAATAGGTCCCTGTCCTGCGTTGCTGCGCTGGTTTTCATTGGAAATATATCGTTCGACAATTTGGCTGCTCATTATCAGCCATTTCCTACAAGTAGGGTTTGTTGGTGATTCATTTTATCCTTTAATCGTATCGGTTGGTATATAGCCAGGCCCTATATCTCTCAGGCCCGAACAAACACATTTTACACGCATTATCTGTCCAGCTATTGTTTCACACGATTTCCCTGATGGCGTCATTTGTATCGGGAGTGACGGCCCGTCGGTCTTTTGTCTTGTTTTATCTGTATTAGACGATGTTATCGAATAAAGATGGAAGTGCTTTTTATGGATCTATATTATGCTTATTTTATTGCTTGAAATCTCAATATATACGCAGCTTCGGTGGATAGAACCTATTCTGCAATACCTGTATTACCACTAATGTTCTGCAACATTACAGAGGTAATACAGAGTTTTACCTCTAATGTTGCATCGTCCATAGGTTACGATAACTATTTACTGACAGGTACCGTATGCTTCTTTGCTACTTTATTTGTATAGAGCAGAAAGGCAGACGTTGCACGTATTGGATGCGTTACGTTGAATTAAACACATTTCTGTCACATTCGTTTCATTACGCAAAGGTCCTTAAAAATGCTTGGCGTTATTCGTGATACTAAGTCTTACCATATTTCCCATGAGCATAGACGGCAGATGTTCGTAAAGATTTGGGTCAGTGAGAGGGGATAGCAGACCATTCAAGTATTGACGCTAACCGAAAGAATTTTGATCTTTTCTGAAGTCCTCTTAACTAATTTTGTCCTCTTAACTCTTAACTAATAAAATGTTATTTTAAAGTACTGTAAATACCGTCAATTTGTTATGCGGAAATGAGTAAAAAATGATAGTATGTATATTACGGAATTGATATTTACTGAAATTGTGAGAAAAAATTGAGCAATGTTGCGAATTGTAGAAATTTGCTAACTCCACAGTAATTCGTAACATATTTATCTTAATACAAATAGCTCCGGTATAAAGGTTCACAAAAATCATAAACCACCAAGCAGCCTCATGGAATCGGAACCCACAGCTTACTAACTTCCAACAGCCAGACTACACCTACAGTTCTAATCTTCAAGGAATATTTTATTGTTTCAGCTCTTCTACTTGAGACGCTAAAGCCAGTTGTCAGAGCAGTATGTGACGACACGGTGGTATCACTATCGTGTCCTACTGGTACGGCGATTAGTATACTAGTAGCCCAGTATGGAGGTGACCCGCCAAAAGACCACAGCTGCGCAGCCACGGCGGGGAAAATGTGCAAACTGCCGAATAGGATGCAGGTGAATTTAAGAATTAAAACAAAACTATATTACGCATGGTAGAACGGCCTTCCTGATGGAATGACATTCTAGTTGTACGTAAAAGAAAACATAAACTATGTGGACGAACATCTCGTGAAAAGATAATAATAATAATCTATCACAATATTCGTGGCATGACTGTCAATAATGTTTCATCGTGAATGCGTCTATTTGTGGCAGTCTCATGGCACACTTTGGGGGAAATCTAGTTACAAAACGATCTTTGGTCGCCATACGAAGGTAACCAAAGACTGAAAACAATTCCCAGAAAGACCATGGACAGACCGTTCATGTTGACGTTCTTTGGGACAAGTCCAACAGTGGACGTCATTTAGTTTATGTTGATGATGATAATATTTATTTAAACCTGTAGTGCTAGTCGATATAATAAAGCTTGTATACATATAAGGAATATATAGAGCACTCCTTTTAATACTCCACAAAAAACCAGTGACACTACAATACACTATTTAGTTTGATATTATTCTGGTAAATCTAAAATGACACGACTCGTGAGAAAAATATTCGAGCGACTCTTCCCACTTTCGCGCCCGTGAAGATAATCCACTTTGTTCTACTTCCGCTCAAGATTCATAAACTATTTACTCACACATCATTTAACCTGTTCCAACCAGTTATCTATTGGTAGTTCACTGTGTACTAGTCGTTAGTATAAATTCTTACCTACTCTTTGGTAATACATGAAGAAACAATTGAAATAATGGTTGAAATGATTTCTTGAAATGCTTTCATAATTTCACTGAAAAAACTCGATATTTATACCAGCCTGCACATTATTCAAAGATAGGAGGACGACGGCGTCTACAAGGTGCACTAAATCCTTTCACTACCAGTCACTAGGTCCTTTTAAAGGACCATACATAAAGCTGGTCAGATACAATCCTTACATTTTGTTACAGTACATGCTTCTCCAACGAGTAGTAGAAGCCTGCCAGAAGAAGTTTAACTGCGTCTTCAGCACAAACCCGGGCCCTGGCGACCCCTGCCCAACTTCCAGAAAGTTCGTCCAGGTGGAATACAAATGTCGTCCTTGTAAGTATTAAACTAAATTCTAAACTTGCTAGGTATTAGAACTTTTGAGGCGTGGATTTACTTGTGAAAAGACGTTTTCAATTCATTTTGAAGTAATACTGCTGTCATTTATGTGTGATAAGAATCTTTGCGAGTTTCTCTAAATCCTTTCACCGCACCGGTTTCTTTTATTATACGTTACTAGGCCCTTTTCAGAGCCAATATACTTAGTTGGCTACCAAAAAATACGCTTAAAAACTACGAACAGACATAAAAAAACATTACCACCTATGCCTAGAGCAAATAGAGAATAGACAAAGTAGATCTGCAAAAATGTTCCTAGACTAGACATAATTACTATTACTAGGGGCCAGTTTTTAGATCCACAACATCTTCACCAGGTGACCCTTGTCCGACTTTAACAAAGTTTCAGGTGAAATAAATGTCGCCCGTGTAAGTATGTTTTATGTTTAACTCTAAAATATGTCTGGAGTACTCAGAGAGTCGGAGTAACTCTAATGGGAACACTCGAGGGAAGCCAGAGTGCTTTGAGTAAAGAGTGTGGTAATTCAGGACTTGAAATATTGAACGTTTGAGACCATTAGCATGGGGATGCTTTTTGGCTTTTTAGTGTGTGATTTTTTAAGAGACAATTTCAGATAATTTGTATTTTTTTTTTGAGTTTGTGATTTTTTTTTTGGTGATGAGAGATATATCGCAAAATAGTACTAGATATTTTTTCATGATTATGCTGACTTTAGTTTCAAAATAACATATTATTATATAGTTGGTGTTGAAATTGCGACAATTAGGAAAAATATTTTACACAAACTTTATTGTTTTAAAGCATTCATACATATTAGTACATTTGTTAGTATAGAGTCGTAACCGGCGGCTTTAAATTACTAGAAAATCGAGTATCATTAAAGAAGGACTGAAAAAATGGTGAAAGATAGGATTCATATTATACAAACTGCCTAACTAGTCTGTGCAGGAGTCCAAATTTGATTCCCTGTTGAAATACTATCCCTGGTTTGTAAAAGTAAATAATTAAGAGATATGAACAATAATGGCTAACAACCTCTTTTATATCGTCGTCGAATAAAATGTATTACTGGCCATTTGGAGTTTACCAATTTAAAAATAGAACGCGCCGATGTCAATTTTTTTTAATAAAACGAGGCATTTCCCTTTGGGAATTGGAATTCGGTGAACCTGGGCGTACCTTTTTATTATATTTTGAAAGCTTCAACGCGTTGAAGTATGGAATTTTGAGATGGGATTTTCGCGAGGTAAGTTGCACATTTGGTTTGTCGTAGAAAATATGAGAACTGGTTTTGGCAAGGATTTAAGGTGACTTTTGTAAGCCCTTTGAAATGTAGAAGCACCTTTTGGGACAAATGTTTCTTCATAAACGTTGTTAAAAGTATTTCATTAATAAACACGATCTGTATGAACAATATTTTCTAGCCTCTAAAAATAAACTTTGCCATAAAATACCTGAACAATATTGTGTTTGCCTTCTAAAGAGTTGGCAAAATCTCTAAAATATTCAAACAGGCTTTGGGTAAACAATGAAAAGGGCCAGTATCTTGCCAGTAATGGTAGAAACTAAGCTTTAAAACCGTTGAATGTTATACCGTTATTCAATTTAATGTTTGGATGGCAGACACGGTATCTATAGAAGAATACATACATATCTCCTTTGTTGGTTACAATAGAACAAAAGGTTAAATATTTTTAAATTAGTCTCAAACCTAGCCTACGATCTGAATCATACGCAGAACAACATAGGTTCTGATCATGACATTGTTTAAAAAAAAGTGTTACGGATATAAATTATTTGTTATTTTTCAGGTTGTCTGGAAGAGAACGCTTCTAAGCGATAATACCGCCCATTGTACTTTAAGTTTTTTGTTTTAGTTTTAATAAGTTATATCTGTTTTTCTTATGGTGTACAATAAAGTATTTTTGTTCATTCATTCATTCATTAATGATTTGTTCTTTTTTTGTATAAAATACCTATTATCGTGACTAGTTAGTGGAAAATGAAGCCATTATTATTGCTATATTATTGTCTCTTGCAATGTACTTTAAAGTCGACGGTTACGACTCTTATTCTTTTAAAAACAGTAAAATTTGTTTACAATATTTTCCTTCGTGTAAGTAGGTGGTCGCAATTTCAACACCAACGTTAATTAAAATGTTAATTTGAAACATACAACCTCTGTGGTGCAATGGGCGAAGGCCCGACTGGGATGGAAGGTTGCAGGGTCGATTCGCGGGACAAATGCTTGTATGATCTGCAATTTTTTTTTGGGTCTGGGTGTTTTCTGTTTATAATAAGTATGTATTTACAAAAAAACTGGCAAAGTGCGTGTCAATGTACGCGCAATGTAGGGTTCCCTAGTTGCCCGTCACAATTGATTGATGAACTTATTAATTGATATCACGGTTCAACGGTTAACAACGTCTAAAACAATACTTTTACTTCTCCAAGTACATTTTATAAGTTGGTCGACTATTACTCGTTAACTTGCTACTTAGCTGTGATAGTTTTCCTTTTAACTTAGTATAACTTAATCTACTACCGTGATTTTTTCACATATACAAATACAACCGTTGAGCTGGTAGACACACACACAATTGATTCAAACAAGCATTAGCACTTTAAAGCTTTATATTTCGCAAACGAATCCCTGAATGGTAAAATGATTTTTACACACCCGCAATATTTTTGAACGACTAAGAGTCTCTGAGCTAAGCTGCGGATAGACTGACAGGCAGAAGGACGGACGGACATGGCGAAACTATAATGGTTCCTTGTTGACTATGGAACCCTAAAAAATATATCAGTAAATATATGACGTAGAGGACTTCCCGCAACCTTTAAAATGTCATCGGCCCATCAGATAGGGGCCATTTGTTTCATCGTTGGATTCACGGACATTTCCCAGAATCGACAGAACTTTTCCCAGCGGTTGTCGATTTGCGAGCTAAATGGCCAGTCCATACTTTAGTTCTCCAAGGACGCCAAAAACAGCCAGTAATTCTGTTTAGAAACAAAAGAGGGTGAAACAGATTCTCCGATCGCGTGATGTGGCGCTTTTTACGAGGGTATGGACTGTATTGAAGTGATTTATGCTTCCTTAATAAATTCCTGGGGTCGCCGCCCTCGGGCGTGGCTAGGACATGCAGGCGCGGCGAGGCGTAAGGTGCGGTAATCGGTCGTAAGTGGCAAACGGGCGCTGTGAACGCAACAATGTTGTGCAGCGAACATACATACATCCCGTAGTAGTAACCGGGTTTACGTCGATGGACATTCATATTCCAAAAACACTTGACTTATTTTCACATCATCCACAGTATTTTGAATTCCACTTCTTTCCCGGTTCTGCGAGCTTAATAACCTGCCCATCGCCTACTCAGTTGTAAGCCTCCACTAGACAAGTTGCAAGCCTGTCAAGTTTTCAAAGTGGAAAAATCTTTACTGATTTCGAACCCACGACCTTCAGATCGTAAGTCAGGGTACCGCCATAAAATCGTTGGATTTAATTCTATTGATAACTGATAGTCAACGTACAACTATAACCCGTAGGTCCTAGATATATTATTGAAGAGTGTGTTTTTTTTAAATTTAAGTTACAATAGTATTTTTCATAGTGTTTCTATCAGTTAACATAATTTAATGTTTTTATACGGGTCTTCATCTCTACAGTAAATCCAATCACTGATTCGATCAACTACGAGTCTTCATATAGGAAGACTATTCTGTTTGTTACTGTTTCGGAAATGCAAGCGAAAAAAATTCAAACTCGTTGATTGCAATTTACAAGTCATGAACGCGACCATGGTTGGATACAAAATTTAGACCAAGATCCTATATTTCGAAATTCTAGAATTTTAAACAGAGAGGTATAAGGATGGATTGATGTTTTGTGAAGATGTTTTTTCAGAACCGATTTGAATAAAACAAATGAATGTAGGTACCTAATTTTATATAAAATTTAAAATAAGGGAAACATTTTGAAGGAACTGGCACGCGAAATCGGGAATTTTTAAACCTAAAATTCGAAGGTATGTGCCGTCGGCATTATTTAAAAAGCAGCAGATGTTCGCAAACTGACACGCGGAATACTAATTACTATGCAAAAGGTGTAGGCATATGTCGATGGACGTGCCTCTGACTTCCGTTATTAAGTATTCTCAGAACCCATTTCATTATATGTATTCATATTTACTAATTGTTTGGTGAACTCCACGCGCGCAAAACCAGATGCACAAGCTATGATAAATAAGTTTGTCCATTCCAACAATTAATCACGTTTTTTAAATACAACTGAAGAACCTGGGATCAAATGTCAGCTAAGGTATGACGGACAGCTTTCCTGCGAAAAGTAATGGCCTTTTTTTGGGCATTTAACCCACCGTTTACCGGTCATCAGCACGAAAACATGAGCACTCGGACACACTAATTGATGGCTCGTTGGTATCGTGTTACTAATGGAAGTAACTGATGCATGAGCTGTATTCAGGCAGAAGGGTTGAGGTTCCGGTTTCATTATGTTTGTTGCAACAAACATAGGGTTGATGAAAAGGGTAAGGGCTAGACGGTGGTATTCTTATATTACTAATTTTCAAGAACTATGTTCTCAAGTAAGCAATTCTTACTAATCAAATCAAATCAAAATCAAGAATCTAAAAGTTTTTTATTTATATTTCAGTACAATTACATGATAAGGGTTGGGAGCTCTCTAATATAACGCTACAACGCTATTTATAATTCAGATCGAATAAAAGAACAATTATACATTATTTTTTCTATTTTATTTCTCTCTCTCATGTGTACAATTCTGCGAAGATTCCCGCTCTCCCAGGCTATTTCACAGATAATATATCACCACAGAAACAGAGCATTATCACCACAGGCTAATGTCACGCTGTCAAACTCTAAGTAGGTTGGATACTGCAAATCTTTGACTATATTTTTGAAAATTGATGAATACCGCTTATTAGGGAAGTGAATTTAATAATCTGTTGATGACAACGAACCTTGAAAAGTACTATCATATCATAATGTAGATATACTAAAATAGGCTAAAACGATAAATGTGATAAATATCGTGAGTTAAAATCACTGTAATGGTTTTTTTTATACAACTTAAATGGCAAATAAGCCTAGGACCCATCTGTTGGTACGCAGTTACTGTTACATAATTATGGAGACAGGCGAAACCAAGACGTGTAAACTTTGTTGGAGACCGATAAAAAAATTATCGAATGTCTATGAAATAAAACATTATTGAGGGGTTTTCACGGCCACCTTGAATCAAGCTTTCAGTAATGAAAACAGATGGCACTTCTCTAAGAAGTGGAATATGAAATGGCAACCATAGATTAATCATATTCTAGAGCACAAATTTATCAATTTTTTGAATGATTGACTTTGACATGAATGACGATTTATGTCAAAGTCAATCATTTTTCTACATAGAATTAGTTTCAGACTC
Organism: Perizoma affinitatum; assembly: GCA_961405105.1. NCBI lineage: Eukaryota > Metazoa > Arthropoda > Insecta > Lepidoptera > Geometridae > Perizoma > Perizoma affinitatum. The sequence continues at coordinate 9,355,308 of OY560199.1, forward strand.
AGATTTAAAAATGTTTCATCGACAGACTCTTTTTTGACGCTTCTTTGTAACTTTTATAAGCAAGCACCATGAACAACAACTCTCGCACCATACGGTACTTGCAACGTCAGTGCCATCTATCGCCTCAGTAGGAACTATTTTTTAACTAGAATGAAAAGCTCTCTAAACCAAGATTTATTTACAGTTGAATTTCGAAGCCTCAAAAGCTGTGATGACCAAGAAGTGAAGATCACCTGCAATCCGCACTCCAGGATTGCTATCTACGACGTCCGATATGGCAGGATAGCGCATGAGTCCGATAGCTGTCCCCAACCACAAGGAGTACCTGATGAAAGTAAGAATTTATTGTATTTTGTCGTGTCGTCTGCCTACTGTGTTAGATCAGTGTCCATTTGTTATTCACTACGCCAGGGACGATTGGGGAGATAATGCATGAGTCAGATCATTATCATCATTATATCAGCCTACATTATTCCACTGCGACCATAGGCCTCTCGCAATACGTTCTTCTTCTGCCCGCCGCCTTCCTTAAGTTATGAGTCAGATAGCTGAACTTAAAGGAGTGTCTGATAAAAAAAGTAATAATTTACTTTTTTCGTACCAATTCACGATGTATATCATAAAAAATATATTTATATGCAGTCAAAATGTCACATGATCAGAATTCGATCTCATTGGATACTTTAACACTTGTTATGTATTGAACTTTATAATTCTGCAAAGTTTCATCGGAGGAAAAATTACTCCAAAATACAAAAAAAATCTCTTTAATAGGACTAATGATTTTTTGCACTTTTCTACAAGCTAGAGGCATCGCTAATTAGTAGGTATACAACTTTGTCTAACCTCTCTAGCTGACTAAGCTACAACTATTGTCACGAAGAGCGCACCCTGCGCAGTATTCGAAACAGCAATTATAAACGTATTCCATTTGTACACACCACGAGAAGCGACATTTATGCCCGCAGACGGAATGCAATAAGCCGCGGTAAAAAATGTAACGCGCCGTCACGCTAATAACACGAACGGAAACACTACTGTGTCATTGTCCTGAATGGGTGTTGTGGGTAGTCGTGACGTGGCTGGTAAATGAAATGCGAATTTTGTAGACATCTCTTTCGGAATAATGCTACATCCATCGCTGAGCTTCATTTATGGATATTTTAAGTTTCCTGTTTTGAAAAGAGTTATTTGAAGGATTTTAGTTGTTATAGTACAGCGTTCTAAATCATCTGTACCAGAGAGTACGCCACTGTTTCAAGACGCATGATGCAGAATTTGTATTTTAACTTGTTACGACAAAGTTAACAGGGTGGGGGGGGGGGGAATTGACCACGCACTTCCCTTCTGCCACGGTATAGCCTTGAAGATAATTGGGACACGCAAGCCCACCAGAGCAGCGAAAACCACTCTGGCCCTCCCATACTGATAGTGCGCCTTGAAATAAGGGCACACCCAGCCCACACGAGAGGGGCCTGTAAAGGGCCCCGCAGTGCCCACGCCCACGCTGGTCCCTCTCCCCTGACCTACACAGGCAGCTCGACACCTCCCCGATGGATTAGGAACTCCATTCCTCCGTCAGATCCATCCACTGCGCCCTCCGCTAATCAGACGACAAGATGAAGACGCCTCCACTGACAGATCCACTGCGCCTGAAAAGCGCACACGCAGCCCGCCGCCGAGCTCACACACAGGCGGCCCAACGGAGTAGGAACTCCTTTCCCCCATCCTCCCTCCCGGATGTCAGTCCATTAGTTGCTTGACAATAATATTCCATGTTGAAGGATCAACATGGAATATTATTGTCCCATAAGCTTCAGTTCACCCCGGATCCGTCTGATCCATAAGTGACCAGAGCCTACAGGCACTCGAGAAGGTTAACTCACATCGCACCCCAGTACAAAATGTCCTGCATTAACTTTTTAAGCGAATCGTGCAATTGTAAAATTACACTATAAAAAATATTTAGCTAAACCATGATACATGGAAATGAGTAGGTACAATTGATTTTTATTTTTTTAAATAATAACGTTGGACATTTTCACACAGTAGCCCGAAAGTAAGCAGAGTTTGTGTTATGGGAACTACTTGACTGTTATATACTACTCATATACTTTTTTTTTTAAATATATAATAGACTAGAGTAACGTGACAATTATGAAGATACTCCTAAACTTATACCGGGTAATTGGCCTTGGTATGATTTCTCTTTAGTGTCACGTTTTATCTCCTAGTTTGTCTTTCCAAATATAGAGAAAAATATCATTTAACCTATGCCAAAGCTGAATCACGTTTATAAATAGGATAAACTTAAACGCCAGTCACGCCTTTCGTAGAAGATACTACTAGGACTGTGTCTTTGTCCTAAATGAGTGTCGGAGATGGAAGAGAATGTGATTTGTTTGTGACGTGGATGTCTTATTGCGAAGCTTGTATCCATTACTTAGGGTAGGGAGAACAGAGTGGTTTTGGAAACTGTTGCAATAAATAAACTAAAAGACGCAACGCCGCAATCCACACATTGTAAGTGTCAAAATGTCCAATAAACTTGTTTGACAGTATAATAAATAATAAATAACGCTGGACGTTTTACACACAGCATCATCTAGCCCCAAACTAAACAGAGCTTGTATTATGGGAACTACATGACTGATATACTACTTTTTTTGTAAATACATACATATTATACATAGAAAACACCCAGATGTTTGTATGGCCGTATACTGTTTAGATAATTCTTTATACGTCAAAATCTTGACCATTTATTACTGATAACAAACAATTATGATTATTTAATTAAAAAATAAACTTACTGCTATTATAAACGCGAAAGTTTGTGAGGATGGATGTTTGTTACTCTTTCACGAAAAAACTACTGAATGGACTTTGGTGAAACAGTAATTATAGCTTATTCATCAGAATAACACATAGGCTACTTTTTATCTGGGAAACACGCGGGCGAAGCCGTGTGCAGAAGCTAGTAATATATAACATTACATATACTACTAAAAACTATTATAAACTGGTATCTAAAAACAGAAAGAGGAAACGCAGGGAGACAATTTCAAAGATGGGAAGATGAATATTTAAAATTAAATTACGTAAGGAGCTCGTATATACGTTATCCAAAGAGGTTGTTTGTATATTTTTCAGTTACCATTTATCTCCGAAACGACTAATCCGATTGAAGTGCAGTTTTTTGCAATCGATTTGTAAGTATGCCTTCTAAAATAACCAGCCTTGTTTTCTTGCCTTTCTTTCCTGGCTTGGTCGTGGAAGAACAGGCAGTAGATAAAACCGACGTTACAAAGTGATCCTTGTGATTTTAATGAATAAATTAATTTTAACTTTTTTAACCTACGTTCCCATCAAAGTCAAAGACTTTGATGGGATCGTAGCATTAACGCCCATGACCATGTTGCCAGACCATGTTAATGCCCCTTGTGAGTTGTGGCGTTAAACGCCACAACTCACAAGGTTATCCTTGCAATGAGGTTTTTTGCAATCTATTTGTATGACTTCATTCATAGATAGATTTTATCGCCACAAGTTACTAGAAGGCGCTGCAAGCAGCAATAGAAACACTTCAGGAGTTTTAATAAAAATGTATACACCTCTTTATTTTCACGTTAGATCATTTAATTAACACAAGGAGCAATATGTACGATCTCACTAAGTAACTTTAAAATGAAAATGAAGATTCCGTAATTTGTTGCGTAATATTCACAGCAAATTTTTATAAGGCGATTTTTTTCTACTTTACACAGCAATAAAGCCGAAATTGGGAGGCAACCGGAACCTCTACTATCCGGCACTTAGAGAAAATTAGACCATCAAATGTATCGTGCAAATATTCAATATCTTACGAAAACTTATATTATCCCTTTTATTACCATTTCTTAAAATATTTTTTCGCTTATCCTAACATAAGTACTAAGAGGAGCAAATTATAGAAGTTCAAAATGGCCACAAGTCTGCTGTATCATCAAATTAATAACTTTGGGTTTTCATCCTGTTTCATATTCTTCTTCTTCAACTTTTTTGGTTAACAAATGTAGTACCTATATTCGAGGTTATTACATGTAAAAAATAGTAAATGGAGAAAATACAAAAATATATTAATAAAATATTCTCGCAAATATACTAGCCATGTGCAATTTTCAGAAAGGGATAAAGGCTGCTTTCCGTTTGATGCTTAGACATTTTGACATTTTGAGAATGTTGCTTATTTGTTTTAGCAATAAAAATATAGTAGTTTCGCCTACAATTTTGTTTTATATAGTGTTTGGGCCTTTACTGTAGTAGTATACAAAATTATATAGTAGGGTTGGCAATCCTTGTACTTCTAAATTAAACATCAAAAGTGGACAATTTGGCACCTTTATTCCAGAAACTGGATGCAAGTCAAATTGTTCTCAGGAAGAAATAAAAACCGACTTCTAATTACGAGACATTAATAAAAAGAATACAATATGAAATTTCATCCCCAATCTCTTGACCTTATTAAGGGGTGGGATTTAAATTTCTAATCCCTTCTATTAAAATAATATAATTAAAATCGGTTCACAATTTATTGGCAAAGATATCGCTTAACATACACACAAAAAAACATACAGAAGAATTGAGAACCTCCTCCTTTTGGAAGTTTGTTGAAAATCAACTCAAGATCTTAAAAATGTTGATGCAGTAAATTTTCCAAATTACTTCTTTTAGGGTAGTTGTTCCTGTTTGGTTTTTGTGGTCAGATTGTCTTTTTTCCGCGATATTAAGACACTTGAAAAAACCGTGTTGGCCTAGTGGGCGATACCCCGACTTCCGACCAATGGATTTTTCCATTCGAAAAATGGACCAGGAATATTACGGTTAGTTCCGCTATGCTCGATTCCCGCTATGCTCGGATTTTAAAATACCTAACAAAAAGTGCCGCTATGCTACGAATTTCTCAGTTCTACCTTAAACAATGGAATGGAACTATTGTATATTTATTTGCTTAGCACACAATTTAAGCGGTAACAGTATCTATGGACGCATATACGACCTCTGTGGCGCAGTGGTCCTTCTGGAACCTTCGCCAGGTTCGTCTGAGACACAGAATGTTGCGGGTTCGATTCCCGCCGCGGGAAAAATGTTTGTATATACAAATAGTTGTCTCGGGATCTGGTTGTTTTCTATGTATAATATGTATTTGTTTACAAAAAAAATGTATTTATGTATTTTCTCAGTCTTGTAGTTCCCATAACACAAGCGGCTAGATGATGGCGTGTGAATATGTCAAACATAAAAAAAAAATTGCTACTTTAGATGATTTAATAAAATGTTTTCTTTTGACAGCTTGTTTCGCATCATACGCTGTGGAGACAGTGATGAGGGTCTGTCATGGGAAACGAAGATGTCACTTCACTGCCAACAGAGACACCTTTGATGTATCCTGCAAGCCTTACTCTAAGCCTTATATCAAGGTCGTATTTGCATGTGGTAAGTATTTCAAAATTAATGAGGAGCAAGGAATTTTTTTTTTGCAAAAGTTCATACTTTTTTATATTTAAAGTACTTTAAGTTATTTAATAAAAAAAAAAACTTATTTTGGCAATCGTTCACACGCACAACCGCCCCACTCTTCATTACACAAAGGTTAGCTGGAAGAAAATGCTAATTAGCATTAGGTTCGCCTATGTACTTATTTTATCTTGTGCAATAAAGCATTTTCTATCTATCTATCTATCTTGCAGTAAAGTCAAAGCAGATATTAATATATAATTATAATTATGATCCTACCTAAATTTTAAATGTCAAAGTTTAGATGCTTGGATGTTTGTAGCTAATAACTTCCATAACGGCTAGACCGGTTTGGATAAAATTTGGATAAAATATAGTTCGTGATCTAGAATTACCTTCATCCTGTTACAACGTGGGCAAAGCTGTAGGCATATGATAGTATTATATAAAAAAGCCTGAAAATAAAATGTATGAAATTAAAATGAAACGCGACACGTTTATCTGAATATAAAAACATATAAGGCTACCTACACTATGCTACAGAAATAGGCCTCACACACCTTTGTAATCCATCAGACAGGTCAAAGTCGGGCCAAAAGGTTTCAGCTTAGCATAATACATATATTAGGTAAGTAGGCTACCTACGTACCGTTGATATTCTGAAAGAAAAAAGTTTTTTTTTTAATGTATTTGACACATATCCTATTCTACTACTATAATAAACGCGAAAGTTTGTGAGGATGGATGTTTGTTACTCTTTCACGCTAAAACTACTAAATGGATTTTGATGAAACTACAGTATTACATCAGAATAACACATAGGCTACTTTTTATCCCGGTACAACGTGGGCAAAGTCGTGAGCAGAAGCTAGTAAACATCAACACTAATAAAAGGATCCAGGTATTTATCTACATAAAGTGTCCCTACCGTGATAGGGCAACTGGTTGTAGGTACTACACAGAGTACTTTAATCCTCTTAGTGTTGTATGGGCCAAACATATCCTGTCTCAGCATATTTTGCTCCACACCACCGGGATATGAAAACGCTGGTTTTCAGACATTCTGCTGACCCTAAGCAGATAATATTAAACTAGCTTCTGCCCACGGCTTCGCCCCCATGGTATAAAGTAGCCTATGAGTTATTCTTATGTATAAGCTATGTTACTGCAAAGTTTCATCAACATCCGTTTAGCAGTTTTTGCGTGAAAGAGGAACAGACATCCATCCTCACAAACTTTCGCGTTTATAATAGTAGTAGGATAATTCTGGATGGAATTTGGTCTAGTGACGGAAAAAATAGATTACAATTATGACAACGTTTAGATAATAGTATATATATGAATGGATAGAAAATTATTTTATGGACAGCAAAAAGTGCTGTACATAGGCGAACGTAATGCTAGATAGCATTCTCTTCCAGCTAACCTTTGTGTAATATGGAAAACAGTCTTGAGGTAGTGTATGAAAAACAAGAAAAATTATGAATTCAAATATGCTAGAGCTATTCTATTAAAAAAACACCTAGACAATAATATAGATTTTAGTGCGGATTTAATTACTTACCAAATTAATAGCTGCTGTTTGTTTGATAATAAATATATAAAGTAGGTAGTCAATTAATAAACACTCGATCATACACATAAATAGCCCTGACCCCAAACAAGGATTCCCTGTGTCGTGAGTATCAGGAACTACGGGTACCGTGGTATCACAACACCCAAACCTGTAACGAGTATCTGACGAGCATACAAACATTTGTCCGCAGCGGGAATCGAACCCGCAGCTCTTGCGTCGCAGCTGGTTACTAGGTCGTCAGGTACATACTTATTTACATATCATTTTCAAAATTGTTGTCTACCTTTATTTCCATCGAGTACTCTTTGTCTGCATTAAATTGAGTATATTTTAGCAATCCCTATTTATAAAAAGGTCACGTTTGATTAGATTTAAGTGGATAAGGAAAAGGTCTGTGATATTAGGTATATTCAGGGTCTGTCGAATAACTGTCTCGGAAAGGTTGTTCAAATGATACCTTATCCGGTTTGTATGTAGTTTGTAAAAATAGGTTCGGTCTACTTTTCTTTTTAAACAAAACTAAAAACCTGTTTAGTAACTAATTATCAAATACAAAAGAATTCATTAAAGTTGTCGGGAAAATAATTATTATAGCGTTCACTGTTGTTCTAGGTACTGTTATGTGCAAAAATATTTTTCTGACTATCTACTGCTCTCAAGTATGGTGTCCACATGAAAGTATGAAGTCCTTATAAATTGAATTAATTAGGTACATCTAATGCCAATTCTATCATTTTTCTTTATTCATATGTAAGTGATATGACAATATTTATTATTTTGGTACCTTTACAAGTATAGTACTGTTTATTTCCATAGGAAATTCGTTCAAATCTGACGGAACATAAGTTTACTGGCTCGTTATGATATTACCCGTGTACTTTACCTGAATACTGGAAGTTATAGGTAGCAGTATACTAGTTCGTTTGTATTCACACCCTGAGAAACTTGACTACAAAGAATACCTTTCTTTCTAACAGTCTATTTTGGTGAGTGTTTGGCAAAATTAAATTTCACAAGGTCCTGCCAATTGGAGGGAAAAAATAGAAACCCATTTCTTCAACGACAATTACGTTGACATAATTATGCAGGATCTAGTTTCACCATTTGAATGACAAAGGCAAAATACGTAAAAGTTTGTGCTTATTTTAAATTTTCTGTCTCACGAGTCCGTTTGATAACGGGCATCTAATGGATATCCCGTTTTGAAACGTCTTTTAATTCCATAAATTTTCTTTTTATCGTATCTTATTCCGATCGTGGAAATAAATATCAGGACGTATTCACACTGAGTAAATGAACCACAGTGGAAACTGTTACCAATGTTACCACATTGAAAAAACACTCAGTTAAATAAACAATCTTCAAAGCACTTTAAAACTCAGCAATGTAGAGTTGGTATTGAATTTTACCATAAGTTCGTTGAATATGCGAATGTTTTCTACTAATATTTAACTTATTATCTTAAATAAATAAATAATGCTGGACATATTTTCACACAACGTCATCTAGCTACTTTTTTTTCATAACCTGTTCCATCCTACTGTTGGACAAAGGACTCTTTCTTTTCCTTCCACAGATCGCCTTTACTTGGACCTCAAATTCGAGAATGGATGAGCCTTATCAGGCGTATCGATGATTAAATTACACATGTCTGTATCTCTGATGAAATATTTTATTACAATTATCAAGTTTAAGCCCCAGAAAAGTTACAGAAAAGTACGCGTAATCACCAAATGCCAATAACGCTTCTGGCACACGATTTAAATTTTACAATCTTTATGACAGCCAAGACCACAGACTTGCTAGGCATGCTATGGTACAGATTATCGATTATTAAGTGGGTACGTATACCAATATGTAATTAGACTATTTATAGACAAGCTTTCAATCGTTATTCTATTCAAAAAGCAATTAACCTTTCTTCTTTAGTGAAACTTCAAAATTAACGTTAAAACCGAAACCCGAAATGCGTACCGAAATTAAATTAACGCAGTATATTGTTCCTAATTCATAACAAGTGCCTACTTATTGATAAACTGATCAAATGAAATTTGCAATCGACTTTATCAGATAGGTACCCACTTTTGAATGGATGAATGAATGATAAAACTTTATTGTACACATTAAGAATTAACAATAACATATTATGGAACATCCGAAAGCAGATTGTTATCTATGAACACAGCTTTACTTTATTGTTCAACAATAGAAAACAAATTACGGTCGAGTAAGTATTTGAATAATGAAATGGTAATAAAAATGATTTCATCTCCCTATTACTAAGAATAATATTGAAAGTTCTGAGTTTCTCTTTTTCGCTCAAGTACATTCCAGTTATCGTCGTTTTGTATCATTTCAGTTCATGGATTTTGGTGTATTAACAATTTATTCGGGGATTTATAAGGGAATTCTCGTTTTTCTTAATTATTCAAATAACTCATTTTATTTTGGTCCGTCTAATACTTATATAAGAGTAGGTACCATATAGTCATGCTATACTAATGTATTTGAAAATAAAACGTCTAAAGCCGTCAAATCTTTTTCTTCAGATAAATACCCTACTCACTCTACTACTCAAGAAGTGTCTAATTTTCTTGCCTTTTAAATAATCAAAGTTCTTCGCAACAAAATGGAATAGAGTCTACTTTATTATGTAGAACTTTGATTATGAATAACTCAAATAACAATATATAAGACAATAATAAAATGAGACGCACGATTTTCTAAATCACCGATAATTTGCGGGCAGAAATGACGTAACTATAACGGATAGCTGTGGGTACTATTAACGTAGAAAGCAGATCGGCGCCGTTCCAGTTCTTTACCGGCATCAGGCCGTGCGCTTCTTTTATGTTGTTTGCCAGTCCTTATCCGATTTCGATTATATATTCATAGGATCATTTCATACACAGCAAATAAACAAATATTTAGTACCCCAAAAGTAGGAAGGAATCGGATCATTTTCCAAAATCAACGTTCCAATCATTTTTAGTTAAAATCTGTGAACAAATAACACATATCCCTGAATCGAAAACTCCAAATTTTTTGAAGTTTATTACTAACTGAGGAAATCTACAAAAAATAAAAAATAAATACTTTGAATAGTATTTTTAGCCGAGCTGGAAGCTGGCCGACCACTCGTCACCAGCTCTGGATTCGTAGAACTCAGCAAGATCTTTTTTCATCCCAAAACCATGTGTAAGTTTCAGCATACCGGGATTAATTTAGGTATTATATGCGAAAGTAAACCCGCCTTATATGCATCGGGAATGCATGTAAATAGGGCGTTAGTTCGTATTCGGCGGCTGACCGCAGCATTTCGCACGCGCCATCAAACTTATAATTTATAGTCTATGATCCGGGCTTAAAGATAATGAAGTTAATTAATGGATATTCTGCTTTATTTGGTATCGAATATGAAATAGTGATGTTTAACCAACTAAAACGAAAATAGGTAAAGCTGTAAGCAATGCTACATCAAGGTGATATTGCAATGGTCTGCCAGTTATTATTGTAGACCTATCTAATAAAATAAATGGATTTCAAAGAGACGAGCATAAGTAAAGAAAATATGTTTTATCTAGTTGGTAAAATCAATGCAGACAAAAGTACATTATGTTACGAATGATTGATTTATCTGAGACATACACTTAACTTTGTTAATTTTTTATTGATAAATAATAACAGGAGCCATTTATAATCAGTTAACCTTGCACATATGCATATAATTTGACGCAGTTTCTGTTATAAAGATCACAAATTCTGATGTCTTAATATTATGATCATAATTCGTTTAATAATACCGACGTTTCAAAGTGATCCTTGTGATTTAAATGAATAGATGAATTTTGACTTTGACTTTGACTTAATGGAGACGAAAGATGGATGGTGGAATTTCTCTACGGATGGTAAACTGGTGGTGTTGGAACTAATTGCTTTTGAAAACTTTATTACATCAAAAACTTATTTTACAGTGCCTTTAGGCGTACTAATAGAACGTTACGAGAGCGCTGCTGAAAACGACGAAATGGACGGCGTTGGAGCCAATGAGGACCCGTATGATAAATCAGGTAATATAAAAAACTTGAATGAAACACATTTAGGCGAGCCACTAATCGAAGAACATCAAAATATTTGTATATTGTGTAGTGTAGGGAGTACGCCCGCACTATTGTAAGATTCTTGATATATTATCTGTGAACGGAAAAGGAACGTCACTAGACTGACGCCGTCTCGTCGTTCTAGCTTCCTTTTGGCCGGCAGTTGACTTCTGGTATCCTAAGACGGCTGAGATATGTACAATAAACTTTTTACACATACTACAGTAGTTTATTACTGTGTATGTAGGTATGTGATTATATTTATCTAGTAGTTTGTATATCGCATCGCACTCTCCTCTTGATTTTAATAGTTACGTTCACCGCCAACCATTCTCAGTTGCATTCTTTCCACTCCATCCCAAGGTTGGCTGGCTTTTAAGCGATAAGACCGCCCATTGTACTTTTAGTTACTTATATGAAGTTTTTGTTTATTTTGTTATCTTGTGGTGTAAAATAAAGTATTTTCATTCATTCATTCATTCATTCATCAACAGAGAACTAAATTGATTTCTAAAATGAGGCCGTCTTTGTCAATCTAGAATAGGCCTTTTTGACCATCAAAGAAATTCCATATCTGATTCAGCTAAACACTTGCTGAAATCATTTTTAAGCCCATGATTGAAGTGAATGTTTATTTATCAGATGGAGCAGTAAAGTGGAGAGAGCCAGTCGTTGTGCCGCCATACGCAGATCCTGCTTTGCAATCACCAACGGAAACCTTCGTTGTCAGTTCTACTAGCAAGTCTGAGGTGTCCGTATACAAAACTACTAATAAAGAAAATGAAAAAGGTAATTTTACTTCGGTAAAAGGTTTAACCAAACATATTAGATCTATTTTCCTTCTTATAATACCACAAACTCATTGTTTTAAACGCCCAATGACACCTTTACCCTGCGCTACAGAGGTAAGAAGATAATCATTATAAACTTCCCTTCGTTATTGTATAGGAACCTTTTTTAATAATTTAACCCTTCACCTAAAATAAATTTGCACCCAAATGTTATTCACTGTATAGCGAACTGTTCAGGACTAACTCCACAGTCACGTACACTACATAAATAGTTGGAAACTCTCCATAATCATTATCGCTGTTGCGTACATCGGTACCGAGTTATCTGACATTATTGATGGCGCGTATGCACAGTTTATCATGAAGAACGCACCAATCATACTTCGCCAATCATTCAAAGTATCGTACTCCCCAAGTTAGGATATAAATGGGTATTCAGAACTAGTGTAGGCACTAGGCAACTAAAACGAAAATAGGTAAAGCGCTACGTCAAATAAATAAATAATGCTAGACGTTTTTAACACAGCATCATCTAGCCCCAAAGTAAGCATAGCTTGTGTTATGGGAACTACATGACTGATATACTACATATATACTTTTTTTTGTTGTAAATCCATACATATAATACATAGAAAACACTCAGACCCGAGACAAATATCTGCAGATCATACAAACATTGTTAAAGTGATATTGCAATGGCAGCTATTTTGTAGACCTAACTAATAAGATTCAAAACTAGTGTAGGGACTAGGCAGAGCGTTGTTAATTGTGATAATCTGTGGACTGCATTCGTTCAAAAAATAAATTTACCCGCGACGTAATGAGCCCGCATATGCATTGTTTGTGTGTATTTGTACGTCTGTCTGAAACATTTTCTCTCAGAAACGGCCAACCGTGTGATTATTTGCAACTGATTTCTGATGCTGAAATTAAAAGATGTTTTTTTTTTAACTATTAATTCGCTTCAATCTGTATTCAAAACTTTGTGATAGAAGTAGAAGAGCTACTAGTGAAAGAGAGTATTACCACCCTAGCTATTTCTGCCACCAATCAGTAATGCTCGTATTGCTGTGTTCCAGTTTGACCTGTACCTATACAGGTGAAGTTACAGATACATGAGACTTTTCATCAGTTATATCTCAGGGTCGGCAATGCGCGATTGATATTGCAGAGTCGGGTGTTGCAGAGTCTATAATTTACGGTAACCGTTTACCGTATTTTTTTTTTAATTTGATTGTAAAAAATATAAGTACATATATTTATTTTGTTGGTGCATTTGGTTGGTAGCGGAAGACATTTTTCTTTTTTATATACACCCCGGTCATTTGTACAATTCTGTAAACTTACAATACAACCATTATAAATGTAACGATAGAATACGTTTTTGTTAGATTACTACATATTTACGTAAAAACAATAAGGTATTCATTTGTTCACAATTTTTCACCAAACAGGATAAACTACGATTATTCATATTATTACGACTCTTTCATTCGACTTTTACGGTGTATGCAATAAACAAACAAAATAAAATATTTTTTTCAGACTCAATGTACATAACAGCTTTAATTATGATAAAACTCTGTCCGTCTGTTTTAGTTAAAACGTCACAGACGACAGTGTCTTTACCACAATTTAACGCAAAGAGTAAAAAAATCGACCGATCTATAATATCTCTTGTGGTGTTATTATGCAACATTCTCTTTGCAGGAAGCAACTACAAGATTTTCATTTACATCGGAGCTGGCATTGTCATTATTCTTCTCCTGATACTCCTTATCATCGGCATCCATTGCTACTTCACCCGCAAAGAGAAGGAAAACGCTAAAAATGGCAACATGTTCACAACCGAAGCACCAAACGTCTTTAGCGATGCAACATCTGAAATGGACAATGACGTCGAAGTGAGCCACATCTCTGGAAGTTTCTTCGATCCTGTCCATCCTGATATGATCCTTTATCGTGATGCTGACGGAACTAGGAATACTCTGAGAGCGATGCGTCCACTGTCAACTATTTATCCTTGCGCAGGGGCTAGGATGTACGGGAATGTTGACTATGCATCTCAAAGAGAACCAGCGAGGTTTACTAGAAGCAGAAGTAAAGAAGAGTCTGTAGACCCTGAACTTATGACCAGTCCGAAGAGCTTAGGAGCGTATTCGACGTCACAGTTCTATTATGGCTGACGTCATTGGTAATAAGTGAACTTATTGTTTCTAATGGTCAATCAAAGACGCTCAAGTATGCGTCAAAGTGATGACAAGCTTTTATTTTTAAAGGTTGGTATATACTGTTGCCGGTTGGACCAGTTCAGTAAAAGTGACCATTGGCCTATGGCTATTCACATAAATAAAAGCGTCAAGTGCGAGTTGAACTTTATTGTATGGGATAAATACGAGAAACAAACATGTATATTTTTATTTTCCATTATAGATGCCTTAGTAACACGTGTATGCATACATTTTATTTGGCTACATTATTTTGGTCAAAAATGATACAGCCCTGTTTTGTATGTAATTTACTTGTTGAACTTTTTGATGGCAGTTAGCCATGGTAGATTTTCAGCAGGCTTCATGGCGTATGCTCAATAATATGGTTATTTTTTGTGAATTATTTTTCGCGCATTTATGTGAAATGAACTTCTGCATGCAAAATGTTTTTAGTTTAATCAGGGTTATAAGATTGTTTTGGAACCTATTATTGTATTGTAAATAATATTAAATTAGTAACAAATTCTGCATGCTTGTAAAGTATCGGAATTCAAAATGCTAGTCTTCAGCTAAGTCCTCTCCAAAGATATGGAAATACCTATTATGTCTCCAGCTAAGAACATAATAGGTATTTCCATATCTTTCTGGCGTTGTCCCTCGTGAAATAGATTGCTTTATGCTCAGTAAAATTACAGTCACTTTTTGGGATGGATTTTTGACCCCAATTTCTATAGAAAAAACTGTGACTAAATTACATTATTTTTGAAACCATTATGAAACATTTAACAGCTGGCTATCAAAGTTTCAATTGCTTTTCAACTGTCCCAAAGGGTCTATTAAATATCCTAAACGATACTTTCAAAATATTCCAACATAGTAGGTACTCGCACCTATTATTTTTAATTGAGGTTTAATATAATTAATTGTATATAATGTGCAGTACAATAATATTATGCTGCTGGAAATGGGTCACATTATTAGATTTTGCGCCATTATATTCCTTTTGGACTATCAAAACTTATTTCTATAAATATGTCAATTTATATGAATTTCTCTATAATTGAAACTTTTTGAAAAAAATAAATTAAGTGTAAGAATTAATATAAATAAATATCTATTTAAATATCACAATGTAAACCTTTGCACCCCTATATAGTAATTATACACGAGCATTCATATCAAAGTGCACTATTATTTCGTCTGTGATTACCATAAAATGTAAAGCTTACATAATGATTTTTTAAATATTTTCGAAATAAATTGTTATAATATTGCCTTTTATTTGTTGGAAAATTTCCTTGTATTATGAGCGGTCATTAGAAGCAGAAATAACTTGTTTCTTTTTAAAAAGCTCAGAATTGGTTAGGGGTTTACCATTAAGCACTCAACTATGACGCCGCAATAAAGGACGTTCTTCGATTCATTTTCTATTTTGGCTTCTATTACTCACCACTAAACCTGTAAAGTTGCAAGATAAATTTTTAAAATTATTTAAACGAATTATAACTGGTGGTAATTTGTCTTTTTACTCATAAATGCCCCTGTTGGGTAACTAACCTGTTGATCCTTGGTTTAGACAATCTATACCTAAAGGTTAATTGTGAAGTATTGTAGGTACACTACTTCACATCGATGGAGATCTCAACGTACAGGTAGGAATATCAGTGTTAATAATAATTCTAGGGATGTTATCCCCGCAAAAGAGCTTCTCAATTCAAGGTCATTATGGAGTGATTCGATACCTACTCTATCTTTTTCGGATTTACATTCATAGTATAAAAACAAATGGATCCTATAACAATAAATCACTAACCCTTAACGACATGGAAAGGGGCCAAATGGACCGGATTTTTGAATCGATTTCTTGAAAGGAAAATTAATGTTTCCTTCAGAGATTCTTTAGATTGTATACCATTTTTTCTAAGGTTTTATTTGGATTTAGGCTGAAAAACAAATTCAGGGTTAAATATTTATTCTACTGATATAGGATTTTAGGGTGGTTTCCTAACCTTTACTTATGAAATCGTCCACCAGACGTTCGTCCACTGTTAATGGCAATCAAATTGTATGGAAATTACCCTATGGAATGCGAAGACTAAGGTACGACTGTGCTGGAAGATTTACATCTGAATGATCTATATGGAGAGACTGAAAGAGAGAGGCTTGTGGCAATATTTGGGAGATTCCCGAGTCCAGAAATAAAAAAAAAAATGTTGGATATTTTCACACACCATCTAGCCCCAAAGTAAGCAGAGCTTGTGTTATGGGAACTACATGACTGATATACTACTTTATATACATTTTTTATGTAAATACATACTTATTATAGATAGAAAACACCCAGACCCGAGACAAATATTTGCAGATGCAAACATTTGTCCCGCGACGGGAATCGAACCCGCAACCTTCTGCGTCTCAGGCGGGTCTTCGCCCACTGCGCCAAGGTTGTAATTACACAAACCTTGATCAACAATTGATCTACAGGCTGAGTTATAATTATTTACCATTATCGTTAATTCGACAGTAGTGCCAACATTTTTTTCTTGGTCAAACTGTGGATGTTATGACCAGGTGGAGGTATGTTGGTGCTGATTACGGCTAACCGATGGTAAAATGATGATATGTGTACCGCGCACTGCCCTTTCCACTTAAGCCTTTGATGTTTAGGATATGCCGGTTCCATACAATGTTTATTACCTTATCAAACAAACAAAAACAAACACGCTCACGACTGTCTTCCCCATGGTGGACATCCTCAGATACATACTCAGTGAGTAGATCTTTGAGGTAACCAAGTAGGGGGTAGTCAGAGGCACGTCCAAAGATTACATTTGGTATATGCCCGCGTTTTGCAAGTAGTAAGCATTCCACGTGACAGGTTGCAAGCCCATCGTCGCTTGTTGGAAAACTAACTGTTGGCACATGCCTTCGAATTTTTGGTTCTAGGGCTTGCCGGTTTCCTCACGATGTATTCCTTCACCGATTTGAGCACGTGTTAATGCGCACATAAATTTTTCGAGTGGAAAAATCCATTGGTGCACGACTCCATTGGTGGGTTCGAACCCACGACCTCCGGATCAGAAGTCGGGGTATCGCCCACTAGGCCAACACGGCCTTATCAAAACTGTATAAAAATTCTTCAAAAAGTGCAAGATCATCAATATGAAGAAATCAAATTAATGCGTCTACTAACCCATTATCCATTAAATGAGGACGTTCCGAAGCTCAGTCCATTTGGCACGCGGCGCCGGGGTAAACGTAAAGACAAGTAATTAAGTAGGTTCTTATCTATACATGGTGTGGCGTAATGAGTAGCCAACGCTTTACCTATGGGGGGGGGGGGGGGGAGAGTCATTCTACTGTTCAGAAAACAAAAGATGTACCCAGTAAAAATAAATCATTTGTACCCATGTTTTTGTTAAATGTATTTCTAAAAAATTCATTTTTTTACAGGTTGCTATAATTCATTATCTGTGATCTTGGCGTATAAAATAATTGACATTAGCTATAGTGTTATATGAGATAAAACTAATTCAATATAATTTATAAATTTATATAAATTAAAAAAATATATATGCTGGTCATTTTTCTAACAGCATCATCATCATCCTCATCAATTGCTTTTGTCTCTTAAAATAAAGATAATGTCCTTTCATATAATTTCTGCACCCTGTTGATCTTTGTGTCATCACTCATTACGATGGCCCTGTCTGAAAACTAACGCCGACCTTTAGCTAATTCGTTTAACTTTTTTGGTAGCATAATATTCTGAAACTGGGGCCTATTTGACTCTACATAATACAAATTACAAGTTGTTGTTTGTCTGTGTTACGTATCGTTTTATGGTTCCTGTTTTTGTGTGTAATTATCATTCACAACTTTGATGTAATTGGACAAATAAATTAATTTCCTTTCTTTCCTCCCTCCTTCTAAAGAAGCCTAAATGCCCTCTATGCCCTGTGGCAATGATAACCTAAAAAAATCTACTCAATCTACACTCATATAAAAATAATGCAGGGTCGTAACATTAAAAAATGATATGCATATAATTCACGTCATAGAGTTAAATAATATTGTTTTAACAATGGAGTGAGTATCTACCGAGTTGTAGGAGTAGAAAAATAAAACATGTTGTGTTGTGCCCACATGTGAAAAAGGTAAAGTCAAAGTAAGCAAAATTTGTGAATATTTGTCTCGGGTCTCTGGGTTTTCTATGTGTAATATTTATGTATTTACAAAAAAAGTATGTATGTAGTATATCAGTCATGTAGTTCCCATTATACAAGTTCTACTTAGTTTGGGGCTAGATGATACTGCGTGAAAAATGACCAGCATTATTTATAATGTACATGTATTTATTATTTATAAATTTGACAACCATTTCTCTATGATCGCCACCGCGTCAGTTTGACGGGTCCATTACTTGATAATTTACTAGTTTTTGTGATCTAGGATTCGTTTGGGTAAATACCTTACCAATTCAAATAGTTTTTTCTCGGTTTCAATAATTATGCCCTTGATACGTGGTTTAGTTTTAATTCTTGTCACGCAAGCTCGTGCCAAAACTCATAAGCCTTTTTCAAAGTTCCCGAAACTTTGCCGACGACGTCACGTTGTAGGTCTCAACCTCTACTTGATAATATTATTTTATGAGGTTTTATTATTGTGAATAATAAGGTGGTGTGGCGAAATTGTAGAGAATTGCAAAAATCAACAGCTTTGGTTGATTTCAAGTTAAGTACTTCTCTTATAAAGAATCTTCCCTTTTCAAAATATTTAAATTGTTCTGGAATTTGACACACAATAAGGTATTATACGTATCAAAATAGATACCTAAATAATTCCAAGATACTAAAAAGTAAGTAGTAGCCAGCTGATGGAAGTTGTAGGTAGAATATTTTAAATACATTGGTTTAATATGAATTGTTATTTATTTACAAACTATATATTTTTACAATAAGATATTGTATAAATCTTATAAAAAGTACCGTTTTGTTTCAAAACTCTTTACTAGTGTTACTACGGCTGTTTAATAGGTATAAGAATTTTTAGTGCATTCTATTATCTTAATATAGTAAACCATTTGTGCCTTAATACAAATGAAATAAAATAATTTGGTAATTAAACAAATAACGACCATTTCTCCTGAAAAGTTAGGAATGCAGCAAACACAGCATTTTTTCTTCTTTCGATGCCATTTTCTATTTTTACAGTCACAGCACGTTGTCTAGAAGTCTAGACAATGCGAATATTAATATATTATACTGCTTATAGGTAGGTAGAGACTGAAAATGAGATGGTAGTTCTATTAAAAGATTTTCTTCAAAGAGAGCTTTAAAACTAACTAAGTAAAGGAGTTTCGTGTGAAAAGAAATATAACATAATAAGCGGATGGCGGTTGGCACTTTGCATAATGTATTCAGGGATCCAATATTCTGAGCAAAACAGTTTTGATACAACTATAAAGTTGCTTTGGGTGCGCGGTAAAAATGGAATCACGAAATGTTTTCTGTTTTTAAGACAGCGACATTTTTTCCCGCATCGCATTCACCAACTATTAATACAAACAAAATACTTTAGACCAAGATGTACAAAAGTACTACGAAATGTTTTCTGTTTTTGAGACAGCGTCATTTTTTCCCGCATCTCATTCACCAACTATTAAATACAAACAAAATACTTTAGACCAAGATGTACAAAAGTACTTTAAGTTGCAATTCATTGTTGCTGATTTATTTCAGTAAAGAACTTTAATTTTGAAAGCAACGTGGCTTTTTACTTTATCTAAAGTTTGTAGACCATTGTTTTGTGAACAATATATTCAAGATGTACCTATAAACATGATATCTATTTTGAGACCGTTAGCCTTTAAGAAACGTTTTTGAAAATAATAATCGGTACCGTGAGTTGATTTACTAGCAAACTTAACTACTAAAAGCGCTGTTAAACAAAGCCTATAAGTTGGTACATTGATAATTTACCAAGCAAGTAAATTTAACTTTAAGCTTTACAGCTTATAACAAAACAACAAACAAAGACGCTCACGACTGCATTCCCCATGATAGACATCCTCAGATACGAGTACATAGTCAGTTCAGTAGTTTTTGCCACATGCCCGCGTTTCGCAAGTAGTAAGCATTCCACGTGACAAGTTGCAAGCCCATCACCACTTAAATTAGCGTTAATATGCGTTGATGAAAAAGACACGTCTAAGTCATTGTAAAATAAAAAAAAACAGGCCAGATCAACCGACCTCCCTTAAATAATTAGGTTGTTCAATGTAAAGTAAGTAGGTAATAGATACGCTGGGTGTTAAAAGTTTTTGTAAAATAAAACTAGATGGCGCTGCTAAAATCAGCCCATTTCTACATCGCGCTATCGAAGTGTTTCGACCATATCATGACCTCAGCTCTATTGGAATAAAAATTAAGCTTGCTTCTACCGAGTTAGTTTTCTTACACAAAACCTACCTCACCTATTTGATTTGGATTTATACATAGGTAACTTAACACAATTAATATCTTCTTATTTCCTCTAAACTATTAGTAACTCGGTCTGTACTCAGTGTAATCCTATTATGGTCCACGCTTCTCTGTAAAGTGTTCACAGGAGTCGTTAGTTTGCGTGTAGAAAGTTTATAGTTTGTTGACTGGAACTGGTCGTTATAAGGATTTTGGCACACCAATCGCTGTAAAAACTTTTGGTGTAACGTCTTTTGGTGCATCAATCGATTCTAACAACGAACAACGAGGAATTGGTCTACAATCAAAGTGGTAGGGAATAATGCGTTGCGTTGGGGCTGATCCCAAATAAGGCAAAAACGACTCCTATTAAATAAAAACTAAGCAATTTAATTTTATTAATTATTACTTTTATTAATTGTTAATTTTATTTTAACAATACATTAAAATAAAAGGAAATCCACCATTGATTTGAAAATGGACCTCATTGCCATAATCAGTATTCCCAAATTAGTCAAAATACCAACCAAACAATAAAAATATATCCCATCTTTGATTTCATTTTCATGGCTCATTTTCATATTAGCATCTTCGATTCAGTAAAAAATGACCCCATAAATAAATTTTTGAACATAATATCGTGTATACATATTATTTGATTTCACATGGCAAAAATGTGAATCGGGGGACAGTGGTATATCCCTTATATAGAATTTTATTAAGATCGATTGATGCACTCCTTACATTTTGAATTGGTCTAAATTTGATAATTAATTTAATTGAAGTTACCTACTTTTTTACCTATGAAAAGTATAACATCGAAAAAAAGTTGAGTTGGTACCAAAGAAACACATAGACTAGACTATCCTGTTAACAAAGACGAAATACCAACTTACCTATATTTCTGAGAGCATCTACACGGACCTCATTAGAACGTGTTCGTTCAAACATCGTAACCAAAAACTAAAAGGGGCGTTATCACGTCGTCCTAAGGCTTAATATCGCATAAAAGTTGATGGTGGACCATAAGCTAAAACCTGACAGATACTAACGGTAGAAAATGGTGTGGACTGGAAAAGCTTTCACAGATATTCAGGGGCGACGTGCAATGGACTCTTTATTAAGAGTTTACGATCGGTTCCTACGTGACAATGCGTTGTACGTATTTATAGGAGCTCAATAGGTATAGATACTCTTGTAGGCGTCTCTCAGTTCTCAATTTAAAACATCTGATCCATTGTAACGTGTGCATTTTTTATAGATTTATTAAACACTAGCCTCTGCCCACGGCTTCGCCCGCATGGTTCCCTAAAAAGTAGCCTATATGTTATTTTGATGTATCAGCTATATTAATGTAAAGTTTCATCAAAATCCGTTCAGTAGTTTTTGCGTGAAGGAGTAACAAACATTCATCCTCACAAACTTTCGTGTTTATAATAGTAGTAGGATACTGACAAACTTACAGCCTAGGGCTTAAACTTTTTAAAGCAAGAAATACAATTCATATAAACCTTAAAACTTAAACTTCAACTTAACTTAAAAACTTAACTTCAGCTTAAAAAGGTCAACTTAAAAACAACATTTGTTTATTTTTTAAAATATGAAAGGCATCTAATTTTATGTGTGCAAGTGATGACACCTACTAGCAGTAGGAAAACAGGCTCACGACTGATGATGATCAGCATATATAATCAGCAAGGAGGTAAGCGCTTATACCCAAGAGAATAGTCAGAGGAAAATCCAAACGCTACTGAACTAAAATAAATAAGACTACATGTTTCACACAGCATCAACTAGCCCCAAACTAGCAGAGCGTGCATTAAGGCAACTTGACATGATTGATATACTACTTATTTACTTTTATTTTTGTAAATACATACATATTATACATAGAAAACACTCTGAAACAAGACAAATATTTGCAGAACATACAAACATTTATTCCGCGGCGGGAATAACGCAAGCTTCTGCGTCTCGGGCGGGTCTTCGCCTACCGCACCACAGGTCGTCAAATATTTTTTTTGTATTTGGCTCATGTCATACATTTTGTATCATCATCAACAATCTGTAGGAGACGAAGGACTCAAAGCGTGCTATGACGAACGGCCGTTCGACTGCCTCCTAGACCGACTTCCTGCAATATCAACGTTTTGAATCATTTATCAATCTGCTACATAGTCTAGTCAGTTTGTATAAACGAAATAATAATTCCGAGACTTATCAGTTGGTAGCAGTGAGTAGATTTAATTTATAATGTAATGTTTTTATTTGTATTTTTAAGGAGAAATACCTAATATTTGTTTAAGTGTAAGTAAATAAATTTAATTAAATTTTTGTGGCGCAGTGGGTGAAGGCCCGCCTGAGACGCAAGAAGGTTGCGGGTTCGATTCCCGCCGCGGGATAAATGTTTGTAAGATCTGCAAATATTTGTCTCGCGTCTCGTCATATAATATGTATGTATTTACAAAAAAATGTATTTAAGTAGTATATCAGTCATGTAGTTCCCATAATACAAGTTCTGCTTAGTTTGGGGCTAGATGAGGCTGTGTGAAAAATGTCCAGCATTATTTATTTATTTACTTATAAAGTATGGTGTTTTTTCAGCGGATTACTCAGATGATTACAGATTCCTTAGATTATAATTATATAACAAGGCTGACATTTTTTCTTAAAAATATTCATAATTTTGAACATTAAAAATCCGTTCGTCGTTACTATGTTTATCTTAATAAAAATGCATTTCAATGATTAATGATATAACTCAAGTTTTATCTTTTTGAAAAACAGGAAAAAAGACTTCTCTTTCACATTTCACCTAATTGCCATTGACCAAAGCGTGACATTTCAAAATGATCCTCGTGACTTGAAAATGGCCTTAACATACTACTGGCTTTAGCTACTGACTCTACTTTTTCAAGCAAGTCTTGCGAAATAATTTCCCGAGACATTCCCATTTAAACTTGAAAGCGGCGAAGAACCACATTCAAATTCAGAGCCTATTAGACGATCGGGTAAAATAGTCACATGGCTAATCAGAAATCGGGATGAAATCGAACAAAAGTAATATAACTTTCCTAATTGTTACCTATATGTCGCAGGAAAAGTATGTTATTGGGTAATTTTAAAACGTCTGTTCCTTCGTGAAAAACTGCGGTGATATCACTGGGAGACAGTGTACCAGCGTACGGCCCTGCTGTTGGTAAGCGGTTACCATATCCTATGAACGCTAACATCACCAGAGGTATTTTTCGTGCATTGCCAACTATGAGACATAACGGGTGAAAAGACTTTTGGCCTGTAATTTAACCGGCACACATGCTTTTCAATCCGGATCAGAGCATTACTACTTGTCTGCAGAATTAGGTATAATGGTAGTAATCCCCCGGAAATGCTCTTTTACAAGGAGGTCTACTACTAAAACTCTAAACAATGTATCTTCTTTCTTAAAATCAAACAAAACGATTGTAAAAGTTGTATTAGATTTTTTTTTTTTAGAGATACTTGTAATAAAAAAAAACATCTTATGGCAACCCCATATACGGGCTTTTAACCTGGTCGCGGGTAAAGTTAATTTTTAAATACCCGCTGTCTATTGCAGCATTCTCTAGTGACGTGCGTATCGGAATACGTAGGGATGGATCAAATACTTCTTAGACCTAGGGAGATTTAAGAAGTAATTTATGTCATACACATCGATTACAAAAAACGCGCATTTCATAATAACCCGGATCAGATAAGCTGTTTCGGAGATAAATGCTAACTGACAAATGAACAAATAATCTCTTATGTCAAACGCATATACAAGCTTTGTTATAGTAAAAAACAATACTTAGAAAATTTTAACTTTTTAAATCCTTGATGCTTTTACTTAATAGCGCCGTTAGACATTATCATTATAGGCGGATTATAAACTATGCCACTCGCAAAGGGTACATTCGCGAAATTGTGATCGGTCAAACGTATAATTAGCCTCAGAAACTTGGGTCTCAAACGTTTGTGGTTAAGGGTGTAAATAATCCGACCAGTAAGGGTGGTTACTAAACCACTTAACGATCTGTTGAGAATTATGAGTAACAACCAGAAATAATAGTCAAGTTTAATAACCATAGAATTTGGTGAAATTATCTTAAATGTCACACAGAACAAGTCCACGAACAGTATCGACCTTAAATGCTTTATGAGCTGTTAATGTATAGAGCACCTTCGTTTTGGCTCGTAAATTGAGATATAACGCGAATGTTACTGCTATTTTATGGCATACCCCTTCATTTTCTAATAAAAATGCTACACAGTAAAGACATTAGAAATGAATAAGGATATGTAAACGGCGTTTAATATTGATTTATATTATTTAATAATATAACTTTAACCAGGATAGCATTAAAGAAAAAAACATATAATTAGTACAAAAGTTAAATAATTGCGTCAAAAAAAATACCGAGTGATCCACACAAATCACTATGAATTAAAACATAAATATAAATATATCATTAATCATTATTATAGTACTTCAAACTCACCGTCATGAGCGTATTCCATCATCCGCAAAATACATGCAATTTTTTTTAAAGATACATTGCTTTAGTACCTGAAAGCGCTTAAAAAAGAGCACTAAGAAGACCACTAGGTTACTTGCCATTGCCATTTTGTATGGGAATATTTTAATCCGAATTAACTTCTTTACCGATTTGCCACAAATTGTCCAATATTGTTTTAACACTCACATCAAAAGCTGATGCCAAGATCAGCCGTATTTTGAGATAGATCACCTTTCGACCGGTCATTATTAACCTTGTTTTCCGAGCGTCCACGTGGTTTGTTTGCAAAACAACATTTCCAGAATGAAAGCGTTTAAACCAATACCCACTGTTCGTTCATTTACAGTGTTAAATTCATACACGTCATTAATATTGCGTGTCGTTTTAGACACATTGTTTCAACGTCGAAACTCATGCAAGAAAATAAAAAGTGTTATTAAAAAAATATGTATAAAAAATAATTTCATAATTAATCTCCTTTCTTCATCATCAGCCCCTTGTTACCATCTATTGGACTCAACAAAACGAATATGAGCACAAACTCGAGGGGCTTACTAGTAGCCACTGAAGAGTTCCACTATCCACCTCCTGGCTTCATCATCAAATCAGTTCCAATTTACTAAATTATAGTATTGTCATCCGAACTACATAAAACATACCCATAAAGTTTTATTTCCATACGACAATTACAAGTAGACTAAAATTGACTTCCAAGATTTGATTACATTGTTTGTTCGTTAGTTAGTTACAAGTAAAGCGTCTTAATAAAGCGTGTTTTCAGAGTTCACGATACCAAATTATAATTAAATTGAAGTAAAACAAATAGAGTTGTAAACAATATTATTATTTGAATTTAGAATTCCAAGTCAAACCGCAGATGTTTCAGTTCAATATGGCCATTCAGATTAATATGGCCAGTTCGACAAAACGGCCATATCATATCATTTCATGGCGTGTTCTTACTGCTTGCATTCTATATTGTGGTTTTCAACAAGACGTTTACGATTCACCCTTGGATTTTGTAACTGTAAATTACGGGTGACACTTTACTCTGAGTGGTAGCAGTTATAATGACAGGGAAACTAAAAGTTCTTACAAGTTAGAGTTCCTAATTGGATTTGAAGACTTACTTTTATAAAGATGTAGAAATAATTATGGCTTTAAAAAAAGGAATGGTTACTAAAGTACCCATGAAGATTTAGTAGTATGGCGGGCGAGTAGTCGCCGCAAGAGGTTTTGGTTTTTTATTAAGCAAATGTTTGCATGTTCTGTAGATTTTAGTTTAAGGTCTAGGTGTTCTGGTCCCTATGGTACACGTAGGTACTAATTTGCACGACCTAGGGAATCATATTGTGAGACCAGGAATATTGTATAACTGTTGGGTATTTATTTATAATCTGATTTCACAAGAGGCTCTGAATTCTGATTTATGCGTTAAGTCTGAGTACCTATTTTCAATATAATAGATTACAGTGAACGTAGTGTCGGGGTAAACACGGGCCGAGATATATTTATAATTTTATGAACACACGAATCGGTATGTTAATTTAGTAAAGGGTTAACACAATCAAACTTTAAGGACCCGTCGCCAATTTTCAATAACGTCTGGCCAATCCAAACCCATGTTATCCCAATATATGCATACTGTCACTAAGACAAGTTTTACACGCAAAATAATACGATTTAATTATGAAGTGTTTACAAATCCTGAAATGTCCATGTGGGTAGATAACATAAATAATTATATTTTAGGCTTATTGCCATCATCATATTATAATAAATAATAATAAAATAAATAATTAATAATGCTGGTAATTTTTCACACAGCATCATTTTGCCGTAAACTAAGCAGAGCTTTTAATATGACAACTACATGAATTATATACTTTTATTTTGTAAATACATGTATATTATACATGGAAATCTACGCAACTTTGAACTAAATATTGAATAATACAAAACTTACCTAAATGTTAATTTATTGTTTAGGAACTGAAGTCAAGATGAATCAGCAGGAAATTATAGAAAGTAGTTTTAGTAAAAAAATTACATGTACCTACTTTATGTAAGTAATTTAAAACATTGATGGTTTAACTTAGCAAACTTCGTATAAAGTTATATCTGACGATCCGACATTTAAAAATGAAAATGTGTAGTGAACGCTACTTTCTTGTAGTCGAGTTCAACACTTATTAAAAACGGCGTATAACATCATGTCAGATGATAAAACAATGTTATTAAAAAGTCAACAGGCACCTGTGTTCAGGAATTGTAAGACCTATACGGAAGCGAGAGGCAGACTGAGGAGAAGGTGGTGTGACCACTTCGTAGAGGTAGCGCAGAACACCTGGACTCGACTAGCACAAGACCGACAACAATGGAACCGTATGAAGAAGGCCTACGCCCAATTTTGGGTGCCAAAATGAAAATCTATTTAGAATCAATAATGTATGTGGATTAGATTAGATGTAATTTGGAAATAGAGGCTTTATTATTATTACTATACGGAAGCGACAGCACGCTCGCATATTTGATACGAGTAGGTAAGTAAATAGTGTTTCTGGGGAAGGGAGAGCAGCACATTGTGGAGAGCATCTTTGTGCGCGCTGAGACTTCTTTTAAGTTCAAAACTTTTTTTTTAAATAAATAATAAATATTTTTATATAATTTTTTTCACACAGCATCATCTATCCCCAAACTAAGCAGAGCTTGTATTATGGGAACTACATGAACTACTACTTATCTACTTTTTTTGTATAAATACATACATATTATACAGAGAAAATACCCAGACCCAAACATTTATTCTGCAGAAGGAATCGAACCCGCAACCTTCTGCGTTTCAGGCGGGCTCTCGCCCCCTGCGCCACAGAGGTCGTCAACTACTCCGTTAATATTCTGGCTTTTAAATCTTACTATCAACATTCCTGGTATGATAGGTGTTTGGTTTGGTTTTTTCAAGTTGTTAAGCTACTTTTAATGGCGACTGTATATAGAATAGCTATATAAGAATAGGTCACATTTCCAATTATCAGCACAATTTAGTTGGACAGAGCTGTCACTTTCAAACCTGCCAATTATACAAACAATTGATTTAATACTGGACCAAATAGGTCCAAAACATTTGGATGGACTGAACTATTAATGTGAATTTGACACCATTCAGTAAAATAACGTTAGTTATTTACATTTGAATAGATTTTCAATCAGCGGACCAAGCCAGGGTTTATTTTAAGCCAAAAAAAAACACGCCTCATTTTATTTACACTTTCACACTAATGGGTACTTTAGGTTCTGCACAGACAACCTTTAATGTTAAGTAATTTCTTAACCAAGTCTGAGCTCAGTGTAGATCTTTCTCCTCTTTTTGTCCTAGTATTTTGTAACACAATTCTTTAAGTTTTAGGAACCTCCAATGGGCTTTCAACCTGTTACGTGGAATGCTAACTTTCTTGCAAAACGCGGGCCAAATGTAATGTTTTGGATATGTCTCTGACTACCCCCTACTTGGTACCCTCAAAGATCTACTCTAGATATGTATCTGATGACGCGGAAGATATATTCGTAAAGTGTTAATTTTAATTTTGGTATACATGACGACCTTTGTGGCGTAGTGGGCGAGGTCCCGCCTGAGACGCAGAAGGTTGCGGGTTCGATTCCCGCTGCGGGACAAATGTGTGTACGATTAGCTAATGTTTGTTTCGGGTCTGGGTGTTTCCTATGTATAATATGTATGTATTGACAAAAAAAAGTATATAAGTAGTATATCAGTCAAGTAATTCCTTGAGCTCTGCTTAGTTTGGGGCTAGATGATGCTGTCTGTCAAAAAGTCCAGCATAATTTATGTATTATCTCATAGAATGTTTCGGCTTTTACTGTAATTTTTGTGAGCATATGAAAATAAACAAATAAATTATATTCGCATTCAATTCGACTTTCATTCGGGTGGCACAGCTGGCTGAAACGCGAGATTACCAACAACATATATGAAAATGAATATTAGATTGTTTATTTGGCACAAGAAGAGAGCAAATAATGAAGTAGGTATCAATAAACGTTTTTCTAAAACTATAAACCGATAGTGAATTATCATCAATATTGATAAAACTGTTCCGTTACTGATTGGCGGATCAACGCACAGCCTAAACCATAAATAAGTCCTAGATTCATGAAACTTGGAGGGTATATTCCTCTTACGGTGTAGGGGTGCAATAAGAAAGGAATTTGGAAAATACTACCCCTAAGGGGCTGAAAAGGGCTGAACAACTTTTTACAAAATTACTGAATACGTATCAGGGTATTAAAATTATGCAATTATTTTTGATGTCAATTACCTATCCCACGCGAGTAAAACCGCGGGCATCGGCTAGTTGACAATACAACAAATGGTTAAGAATCATCAAAAGACCCAAAAATCGATTGCACATAACCAAATTACGATTTGATAAGACGTTTCGGAGATAAATGGTTCCATGCATGCAATTCTATTTTTAGTTACTAGTTATTTTTAAATTAAATTTATTCATACTTATTCATACGACTTTTATCTTTATTCATACGACTACGAGTATGTACAAGTAGATATATACAAAAAATACAGATGAAACAGCTGGCTATCTAAAGACCGTTGCAAACGATCTATGTATAGTTCAACTGATCCAGATCACTACCAGAAGGAAGCGTTCCCAAAAAAACTGGCCGCATCGCCACGCTGAATAGCCAGATAAGCCAGCTCTCTGGTAAAGTCGCCCTGAAAAAGGATTTTTTTATGTTATTTGTAGTCCTAGTTAAGAGGATTATCTCTTTCCTCTTCACCTCTTCACTTTATTAAATAAAGGTTAGTTGGAAGAAACTCCTATGTTCTTATTTCACCTTGTTTAATAGTTTTTCCTGTCTATCTATGCATGTGTTGCGAGAAAAAACGCAAACTAGGTATCAACATTTCAAACACCTAGACTTCCGCCAATCGGAGCCACCATATCTAGCGGGACGATACAAAGTCATACCAAAAATTCTGCTTGTATAATCTGCAATCATTTGTGCCGGGTCTAGGTGTAGAAGAACATAATCGTAATTCTTAATACGACACAGTAAATCATTATTTGGAGTGAAGATTTCACTGTCTTGTACAGTAAAGACTATGTAAATTAGTATTCTTACTTGTGTTGTAAAACTGATGTTTTGCGTAAAAAATACAAAATAATTATTTCGACAGAACTTTTTTACCCAAAATTTTCGTGGTTTTTCCGACACTGTCAGAATAATAAAAATTTTTCGGTGTTCTGCTGAGACTCAAGTTTCAAATTATCTCCAGTAATAAAAAAATAATGAGCCATTAATATTGCAAGAAAAATATCAGCCTACTCGAATTTTAAAACAAACCCCATTGATCATTCTAAGGGAATATTGAATTTTCCTTATTATCCCTTATTTTGTGAGCGTTATTTCATAATAAATAACGATGATTTTAATATTGCTAGAACCCCGATATGAAGACATCCAAAATAAGTATGGTTGGGAGATTAGATAAGTCAACTGGGGATAAGTTGGAGTATTGAGAAACAACATTAAAAAAAAAAATACTAAGTGCCATCTTAATATCAAACCATTTAGTCGTTTTTTAACCGACTACAAAAAAGGTGTATTTTTATGGTGTGTGTTTGTTACTTGATATCTTCGCCAATTGTTAACCGATTTTGAATATATTGTTGTCGTATAGAGAATAATCCCGAAATTATACGTAAAAAGTTTTATTCCTAAATTTTTTTTTATTTTTCTGTAAACTTATTAAAACCTGTAATCACTACTAGCCGAAACGTTATTTGTGGGTGATTTTACTTTAGTTTCTTATTTGAAAGTAGGTTTTTTTGTCAGTTTATGTTTTATAAATTATTAAGTATATACTGTAGGTAGATTCTTGTCACACGCGCGATTTATAACGATTATTACCAGGTATTAGAGATGGCTCAAGATCGTTTGTCATGGCACTATAAAGAGGAGGTTTATTAAAATAATATTAGTAGATAGGTAGATAGATAACAATACAATTTATTATACACCACATTATTTTGCTTTCATATTCAAACAGAGCAAATTACAAGCTGATCGCTGAAGTACAATGGGCGTTCTTATCGCTAATAGCGGTATCTTCCAGGCAACCTTTGGATTTACAGGAATTGATGTGATTGTAGGTAAATTACTCGACAGACCAATGATGTATCGTAAACATCGCGTAATCAGTGAATAGGGGTGACTCTGAATACATGTCCAACACAGAGACTTCTTAAAAATAAGACTCTGCTATCTGTAATGGAAAAATTTTAAACAGTTGGTCATAATGAAACGTGAAGACCTACGGATTATGGCGTGTATCATCACGAGACACTGATATGCATCACCATCTCTTGAAAACATGGGCCACAGACAGTGGAGTTTGTCTTCAGGATGAAGAGACTGTGGAGCACGCGGTAATACCACAGTATAAAAAGAGAGCAGTAGGACGAAGCCTTTGATCTAGTAAGAAATGCCGACAGCGACATCGACAGCGTATGGAGGCTAGGGTTGTCACAAGAATACAATATTTTATTTATTAATTTATTTATTTGATATCAAAATCGTCATTAACAATATTACCTATTATTATTATAAACAATTAATTATCAAAAAGTTAGAGTGAAAATCGGGCATCTATCTGAAATGAAAATTATTTTCTGAATCATCCATACCGGTAGATGAGCGTGCATACTTTTTATGTACCTATTAGCCGTTTTTTTATGAAACTGACTAAAGTTGGTTTGGTACATATAATGTTTGGTATTTAAGTTACCAAAAAAAAAAACTACAAAAAAAAACTCGGGCGATGGTTTCCACGCCATCATCCGTAAGAAAACTGCCTCATTACTCAGCAAAATGCGGGGCAGTTCCAACAGCATTCTGCAGGTCATTCCAGATCTCTATAACTTGTCAGTAATGAAGGCCTTTATTTGGGTCCTAATCAAGTAGAAAGTCACGCCTGAGACAGCTTGATCAGGACACGAGTAAAAGTCCTTAAACCTTCTTTTTAATTTGTTTTCCTTATATATTTACATAGATCTTAAGACAGCTCACTAACAAAAAATGGACCTAAAATGTTGTCTGAATTAATAAATGAATTTAATTTAATATGCAATTAGATTTTTTGATTACTGAATAATGAAAAAGTAATTTTATTTACAGTTAAAATTTTATTACACACAAATAAAAACAAACAAGCGTTAACCCTGAAAGACGTGTTCCGAGCTACTAATATCATGGTCTTCGCAGATCAGGCTCGCCCCTCACGCCCCGCACGATTGCCCTGTCTAGACGTCTTCGTTGAACGACTGAATGAATATATAGACTGTGGTAATACTAGGCACTGTTATAAGCGAAGTTACAGGTTGAAGACGAGACTGCAATAAGAAGTTCATGCTCTTCTTCATGTACAACTTCCACGGGTTCGGGGATACTAAAACACTGATGTTTACAAGCCAAACTTTTTCTCCGTTATTTCAAGGAGTTGGGAGGGTTGAGGTCATAGGTTCGAAGGGAGATAAGGTACGATATATCCCGGGGCGCAGATCTTGGTTTCCCCCTTACTGGACTTCTTTCGACTAATGATTATGATGATGTAAGTAAAGAGAAGTTTTTTTATTGTTTTTGTAGACTTCATTAAAAGTTTTAAAGGTCTTTATCGACCATGGCTGTTGCAATACAGCCGTGGTCGTCGGGAAAATATTAAATAAGGCAAACGCGATACAGAACTTAGAATTATTTCTAATCGAAATTGAAAAATACTTTTTTAGAATTTTTGGTCGATTTTTGACTATATCAGTACCACTTACTCTGCTCAACATACAGTTTCTTTAATTAGCCCATATAATGAAGCGGTTAGGTTCACATCTTCAAAGGTTATCTTTAAAAAAAAACTTTTAACTCAATCAAAAGGTTTGTTAACCCTATACAGTTAGGACTGTACACTCTCTTCATGAAAATGTATTTCTTTCTTCTTTAAAAAAAAAACAGTCTGAATAACCTTCAGATCTTGTAAAAAACTACAGGCACAGAATAATTACAAGGGTACCTTCAAAATAACTGCTCAATAAAATGAAAATAATGGTATAAATAATCGAATAAACGGCAAAACTTTTGCTGCTAGGAAGATATGATTATTTAGACAACTACCTACAATTTTAATGACGTCTAACTCAAATAAATCCTTGACGCGGATAAGTATTTGTTTACCATTGAACATAGATATAAACTATTGTTATTATAATTACAAGAAACTGTAAAATTACAAAACAAAAAACAAACACGCTCACGACTGTCTACCCCATGGTGGACATCCTCAGATACATACTCTGTGAGTAGATCTTTGAAGATACCAAGTAAGGGGTAGTCAGAGGCACGTCCAAACATTACATTTGGTACATGCCCGCGTTTTGCAAGTAGTAAGCATTCGAAGGCATGTGCCAAAAGTTAGTGTTCCAATAAGCGTTGATGGGCTTGCAACCTGTCACGTGGAATGCTAACTATACTACTGTAAAATTGATTTTCTCAAACTTGCGCGGAAATATTGTCTTTACACAGCATCATTTTTGAATTTAGAACAAAAAACGCGCTGACATTATTGTAAGGAAATCCATTGCCGGCATTATGAATGAGGAGTTTTAATTTACCTACATAATTAAAAATAAATTCCGAAGTTTCCGAAACTGAAATGGACTTTGAATGACTAGTTCAACTAAGGTCGAGATCCAAATTAGCAATTGAAAACCTGCTTCCAGCGAAGTAAACAGAAAATACGAAAAAGTATCTAACATAAGTTTTTTTTTTATATCCTTGCATTGTTTAGAGAAAAAATACTATTATTATAGGCATAATATGGCTAGAGATATTAAGCCTCGGCTATTGCCTACTTTGAAGTCCTCACCTGCGGCTCGGCCTTCAAACTGATACTCGACCTGCAACTACCTATTTCGCGGCTTATGCAATGTATTACTACCGTGTCGAAGAAACAATATTATAGTTATGGTTAGATAAAAATTATAATTATAATATGATAAAACTGGCATTACTGGTGTAGGCATGAAGACGCTTGGCCAGGCAATGGACTGCATCCAGAAAATTGGCCAAACCCAGTTACTTAGTGGGTGCCGGATAACGGACAACCTGAATGCATTGAATCAAACTGGCCAGAAGAGACAATGGACCGAGTGACGGAAGGAAGGAATAAGGGTAGACCTTTGTGGGCAATGGAATACCATTACATAGTGGGTTATCAATAACAAATACTTAGCTTTAATTGTGAAATGATTAAGAGATAAATGGATCCTAAAGATCTTACTGTAAAGATGCTATAATAATATAAATCATCAAGTCATCAAGCCTACTAATAACTAAATCTCCCAAAGTGAACTTCTGAATTACGCCCTCAACCCGAGCTAATGGTTGATTGGGCAGCTACTGAAAAGTTTGACCGTGACACATGAATGGCTAATAAAATAAAAAAACGTTGATGGCAAAATTGACGCGCCCACTCTAGGGTTAAGAGTGAAATGATACCTTCTGATCTGAAGTATAAATGCTTTAAGTTGTATCAACACCAAGTAAAACGCCAGCGCGTAGGTACAAGTCATCAAGCCTACTAATAACTAAATCTCCCAAAGTGAACTTCTGAATTACGCCCTGAACCCGAGCCAATGGTTGATTGGGCAGCTACTGAAAAGTTTGAACGTGACACGTGAATGGCTAATAAAATAAAAAAATGTTGATGGCAAAATTGACGCGCATACTCTAGGGTTAAGAGTGAAATGATACCTTCTGATCTGAAGTATAAATGCTTTAAGTTGTATCAACACCAAGTAAAACGCCAGCGCGTAGGTACAAGTCATCAAGCCTACTAATAACTAAATCTCCCAAAGTGAACTTCTGAATTACGCCCTGAACCCGAGCCAATGGTTGATTGGGCAGCTACTGAAAAGTTTGAACGTGACACGTGAATGGCTAATAAAATAAAAAATTGTTGATGGCAAAATTGACGCGCATACTCTAGGGTTAAGAGTGAAATGGTACCTTCTGATCTGAAGTATAAATGCTTTAAGTTGTCTCAACACCAAGTAAAACGCCAGCGCGTAGGTACAAGTCATCAAGCCTACTAATAACTAAATCTCCCAAAGTGAACTTCTGAATTACGCCCTGAACCCGAGCCAATGATTGATGTTCTATGGTTTAATTAATCTTACTCAATCAAGAGGGCCATTTCCATTGATTATACCTTACATATAATCACTTGGAATGTTTGTCGCTGAGCCACACGTTTCGAGTACCTAATAATTGACTTGACATTTTCAGAAGAGACAGGTTAAATTAGTGTTGGTAAGTGCCGCTAGTAAAAGATTCCATATAAAAGATTTTTGATGATGATGGAGAGGGAAGCTATAGTTTTAGGGTTACAAATCGCATAATTAATTAGTTAACTACCGATTTTATCTGTGGTCGAAGGCACCGGTTGATGCGTTTTAAGAGATTGTTTCTTTGTTTGACCGTCACTATTGTAGCCAAATGTTTTGCAATGATTTTGTATAGTTCAGTTATTCGCTACATCATTGGTGTGCAGGAAATTTATTTGTTTGTCTTAGAGGTTGTCTGTAATATATCGCTTCTAAGCGATAAAACCGCCCGTTTTTACTTGTGTTAAATGATGATTAATAGTGAATATCAAAAATTTTCACGAAGCGAGGTTTACAACTATATTATCTATTTGTTTTTTTTTATCCCCGTGTTGGCCTAGTGGGTGATACCCCGACTTCTGATCCGGAGGTTGTGGGTTCGAATCCGGTCGTGCACCAATGGATTTTTATACTCGAAAAATGTATGTGCTCAAAACGGTGAAGGAAAACATCGTGAGGAAACCGGCATTTCCTGGATCCAAAAATTCGAAGGCTTGCAACCTGTCACGTGGAATGCTTACTACTTGCAAAATGCGGCATGTATCAAATGTAATGTTTGGACGTGCCTCTGACTACCCCCGACTTGGTATTCTCATACTCACTGAGTATGTATCTGAGGATGTCCACCATGGGAAGTCGTGAGCATGTTTTTTTTATCTATTGTAGATTCATAAAAGTTGGTATAGAACTCTCTAACAAACCTTTTAACTAATTTTGCACACCTCATAAAATAGGTAAATCATGCACCAATTTCATTTGCGAATTTGAAGAAAACACAAAGTTACCGAGAATAACAAAGGTAAGAAACATATTTTTTAAGCAAAAGTTCGATACCCGCTGGCTGCTTACAAGAAAGTTTGGGTAACACTTTGAATTGTTGAACTGTTATTTTTTAACTTTTAACCTGCTTTGAATGTAAATAGAGTAATGATTGTTAGGTAGGTACATCACGCTGAAATGTATAGGGACTTGAGCTATACTGGTACAAGCAGCTTACCTTTTTTAAAACGAAAACCTCTTCCTTTAACAATAATTGCATTATATCTTTTCACATAGGACGCGCACATAACTGTCGACACCGCAGACTGGAGTGTTAATTGTGAGAATTATTGTGAAAGAGTGTGTCTTAGAAAACACCTACTTATTAAGTAAATAGTAAGGTAACTCTCAACAAGTATATATAACAAGGGTAGTGACTAAATATAATATTTTGCTGTTTTTTAACTGTTTTTAAATGTTTGAAACAATCTAAAACATATATTGTATCAAACATTTATGTAGAGAACCTACTTTACAATAAACTTACCAAATAGAAGCTAGATACTGACTAAAATAATTTAATTGTAGTCCCGCCGAGGTTCAATTTTTGATTATAAAATCTTGTGAATTCCCTTGTAATATGTGGGTAAACCCTTTAAAATGAAATAACTATTCTATCGTAATCTCCACGGTGCTAAATTTTTCTTCAAAAGCTATAATTTGAAGAGTTCGAAACAAAAAAAAAACAAATGTTTTTTTAACAAAGTTTAATCATCTCAAATTTTAACAGTTTACTTATTTTCCCCATAAGACTCCAGAGTTACGTATAAGACAGGTTCAGTGTTTTACAAAGTCTGTTCTAATCAGTTTTAAGATTCTCTTCGATCCACTCGAGTGACTGTAAAGTTTCATTAAATCCGTTGAGTAGTTTTTGCGTGAAAGAGTAACAAACATCCATCCTCACAAACTTTCGCGTTTATAATAGTAGTAGGAAGTAGGATTCGTTTTAAACACGGTGTGAAAACACAGGAATTGCCGAGAACTCATAAAATACTTTCTTGCATCAATTCAAGTAGAGAAACTGTGTATTTGCAGTCAGACTATGTAAACTTGCCATACGTTATAAGAAAAGTATCTTAGTTTAAGTTAGAGGTATACCTCTATGTATACTATACTATTTAAGTATTTTAATATCTGTACTACACTCAAATGTCGTCCTTTATCCGATTGAGAGCAACTTTATAATATTTCTAGAGCTGAACCCAATATTTAAAAAGTGCTTAGAGTTTAGTCCTTTTTCCGATAGCAACTTTATAATATTTCTAGAGCCAATATTTATAAATATACATTCATAAACTCACGTTTGTTTCAAAGAGCGGCAGAGAATTTCCACTTGCATACGAAATTTTTAAAGTTCCTATAAAAATCGGATAAAGTTCAACACTTCTCCGGCCGTGACATAGCATTTCAGGATTTAGACTTTATTCGTATGACGATGGATTTGAGGTCAAACTGCTGTTCGCCCTAGAGTGTTCTTCCGTGCTTCGGCCGTGGCCCCGGTGGCTCGTCAAACTTAGTTTCCATCATCAGCACTGGCTGCCGTTTATGTAATGTGTGTTTGTAAATATTATATCCAAAACTATCTAGACTTAGCCGGGAAAGCGTGGAAATGCTTTTTAAAAAACAAAAGTATTTGAATTAAAATATTTAATGAAAAGTTAAGTGTGTTATAAATGGCAACTTAATTACGACTGAGCTCCCAGAGCTCTCTTTACCATCATCTTACTTAGAAATGTAATGCAACGCCAGCCAATCTGCACCTGCATAAACGCGTGGGCGCTTCTTTGTAATAAGCACCAATGTGCTTAAACAGCAGTAAAGATATTATGATTGGTAGGCGCTGGTACCATAACTCCTCCCTCCGTAAGTTCGAGATTATCCGAAGGATGAGGATTATCTTGAGGTTTTCCCCAATTACATAATATCTTAATTCTATGTTTAAATGCTAACAATAAAAGACAAATAACTATGATAACACATAACGCCAAGTTTCCTATACTAACACTTTTATAATCTAGAGCACTATGATAATTTTCACTATCGTTAATAATTTCACTTCCACTTTTCTGCAATATGTAATTCAGGAACCGAATGTCAGCAAGATCGATTCCGTTGAGATTGACAGGTTTCCTCTGCATATCCGCTGCACTGGACAATATTTTAGGCAGGTTAATAACTGGAAACTTCATGTATGATATATCCTTTCCTTGACTTTGATGTTTTTTTAGATTTAATTCCTTTATCTTAACTTGACAATCATCGTCCATAGTTAATAGATAAGTTCCACTAATGGTTTCTTGTGTTATTTCGTTTTCGCAGTATTTGGTAAGTGTCGTTTCAGTTTTCGCGTAAATTATCCATTGATTGGGTTGGATAAGATCAGCTTTTATATTGTCGATGGTCACAGGAACTGGATGA
This sequence comes from Perizoma affinitatum, assembly GCA_961405105.1. Taxonomy (NCBI): domain Eukaryota; kingdom Metazoa; phylum Arthropoda; class Insecta; order Lepidoptera; family Geometridae; genus Perizoma; species Perizoma affinitatum. Next base: position 9,394,189 of record OY560199.1, read on the forward strand.
CAGCTCGAGATATTTGCGGAAAACTTCATAAGTTCAGCAATACAATCGTCTTCGATAAGCGGTGCTACGTCGTTCTCAAAGCACAGGAAACGGTTTTCATCGATTTCACGGCATGACTGGGAGAGCGGCTTTGCTTTCAACCCTTTCACAAGGACATAAGGGTATTTTGGTAGGATGAGGGTGGTAAGGCCATTGATTTTATTATGGACAGGTAAGGGAATCAATTTAAATAAGTTAAAAACTTCATCTCTAATCAAAGGAATATACATTATGAATTTTATCTGATTTTGTTTGATATACGCTTTCATTTCTATACATTGCTCTATCCTTACAATATTCTCAATCTTTGCCGGATACACTAATTTGTTAGTTTTCTCAATTTCCTTTAACAATAATATTAATTCTTCAGTATTTATAACAGATTGATGTAACAATTTAATTTTAGCAAAAGCAATAGCCGTTTCAATCTCATTCAGCCTTATGTAGAGCGTTTGAAAGTTATTTATAAAAATATTATAGATGTGTATAAGTTTATCACTGGTTTGATAAAATATTGAGTTGTTTAATCTATGGTTAATGTCTCGAATATCTTCTTCGATCTGAATGAAATTGTTTTTTGTACTATTAGCAATTTTCGTGAACGTACCCAACATTTTGGCAACGATTGTCATTTTCTTAGTTGTAGCGTCTTGTTTTGTCTTTACCTCATGAATTAACCTTTCGTACATTACAGCGTCGTCATTATCAAGATTACCTGTAATCATCTTGACCAATGAACCAAGCGGATTTATTAAACCACGTTTAGATCTTACAGAAGGAATCAATTGCTTATATTTTTCTATTGTTATATTCATGATGTAATCGGTTTGTGACTCTACTTCTATGAAGTCTGTATCAAAAACTTTGGTATCAAAACAGCTTTGAACTTGTCTTTTGAGCCCTACATATTTATCTATATTGAATTCAAGTTCCTCATGAGTACGCCTTAAATCTAGAATCTTAATAACAGTCCATTTGTCATAGCTAACGACAGCTTGACCTTCCTTTACTGGTAACAGTCCCGGATTGTTGTTAATCGGCTGCAGATGAAGGGCCTGGCTTTGGATCACCTGAACTGCCAGAAGGATTAACCTGTGGAGGACGCTTGATGTCTTTAATGGGAACTTTAGTATTCCGATTTTGTGTTTTAACTGGTACAACGTTTCTTTCTATAGCTCCGGTTACCTGAGCTTTTTGATATCGCGGTTTATCTTTACTACGTCTCGTGTTTACTCCTTTAATAAAGACCGTATCGCCTACATCTATGTCGAATTCTTTTTCACCTCCACGTTTCTCTATCATAGCTCTCTTTTTGTCAATAATTTTGTCTGTTAAATATTCATACAAATGTTTTGTCCTTTTTACATGTTCTTTAACCAATTGTTGAGTAAACTGTTTGTTAAAGTCTACATAAAATGCGCTGTTGGATTCAGTGTGTCCGAAAACTACTTCAAATGGAGTAAGGCCTGTGGTAGAGTGAATCGTGTGATTGTATGACATTACTGCATAAGACATAACAGATGCAGCGTCCGTAATCTTCTGTTCATACTTCGCTATTCGATAAATTTCTATAATAGTCGAATGAAATCTCTCAACTATCCCCATAGAGTTGGGATTATGAGGGGTACCGATATGAAGGTCGATCTTATAAAATGACAACATTTCCTTCATTAAAGTGTTGTTGAATTCCGTACCGGGATCTGAGCTGATTCTACTAGGAGTTCCATACAAAGAGAAGTACTTTATCAAAGCTCTTACTGCTTCAGGGGTGGATTTGGTGCTTATTTCGAATGCTTGACCTAATTTGCTGAAGGCATCAACTATGGTGAGGTAATATTTTCCATCGATAGAGAATGTATCGATAAATAGTTCCTGAAATGGTTTTACTTGTGTCTGTGATAACTGTAGTTCCGGTTTCAATGGTTTACGGTCATATTTCATTTTCTTACAGAGTTCGCATGCGTTTATGATGCTAGCCACTGTTTGATCCATGTTATTCCAATAAAAGGTTCGTCTAAGATGTATTAACGTTTCCTTAATTCCTCTGTGACTATTCTTACCTACATGATATTTAAGTACATAGTCTCTCTGTTCTTCCTCACTATCTATATAAATTACTCTCTTGGTACATTCGTAAAACTTTACTGTTCCTTTCTGAAAAAGCAATATAGTAGCCTCTGAAAACTGTTTGCGATGTAATGCGTCTTCAAAATAAAAGAAATATTTTATTTTGGGTCTTATGTAGCTTTTCAGAAACCTTTTGATAAGATCCGGGTTATCTAACGGCAAGTGAATCTCTAAAACCTTTTGTTTGTCTCTAGATAAGTCTTTTACCGATAATTCGTTTCTGTTCCAGGTATGTACAAGTATTTGGTTTGGCTTGGTGTCTACAGCCTCTTGTAAAATAAGCATACCATCAGTATCTAGATCGCGAGCTGAATGGATCGTGCCTATACTTTCATTACGTCCTTCAGATGCAGATGCAGTGGTACTACCTGCAGATATCGAATAGGGAGATCGTCGACCGCCAGCAACTAAAGACCTATTACTTTTCTCCGAGCCGGATGAAATTAATATCGGAGATGGTGTTCGTTCGCGCGGGGTAGAGGCGCGAGAGGTATTGTTTTCGTTTTTACTCAAACGCGTAATTTCTTTTGTCAAATCTATAATATGGCGCTGTAATTTCTGTTCCTTTGGATCTACATTTACTTTCATTGAAACGTCGTCGTTTTCGCCTAAAGCATTAACTCTAATCCGCGATAAGGCATCGGCATTACAATTTAGCTTTCCTTCTTTGTGTTCTATCTCATAATCAAATTCTGCCAGTCGTAACTTCCACCTCGTTAGTTTGCTATTAGGTTCTTTCATGGATTTAATCCAAGTAAGTGGCCTATGATCGGTATAAATCATAAATTTTCTCCCATATAAATAAGGTCGAAAATGCTTTACGGCCCAAACGATGGCTAGAAGCTCTTTTTCAATGGTGCTGTATCGCGTTTCAGCATCGTTCAAGGTTCGACTTGCATACGCTATCGGCTTATCACTACCCTTAGGTCCCTGAGATAGAATAGCGCCAATTGCGAAGTTCGAAGCATCGGTCGTAAGGGCGAATGGCTTTGAAAAGTCAGGAAACTGTAAGAGCGGTGCGTTGGTCAAAAGCTCTTTACATTTTTCGAATGCGTCTATAAATTCCTTTTTAGTGCAATCAATTTTATTTCTCTTTTTTAAACATGATGTTAGTGGCTGTGTTAATTTTGCAAAATCTTTTATGAATTTCCGGTAATAGCCAACTAAACCGAGAAAACTTTTAATTTCTGTAACTGTTCGCGGTAGTGGGAATTTAAGAACAGTTTTGATTTTATCGTCGTTAGGCAAGAGGCCATCCTTGGTGATTGTGTGACCTAGATAAAGGACCTCTTTCCTTAGAAATTCGCATTTATCAAGTGTTACCTTCAGATTAGTTTCCCTAAGCCGATCGAATATTTTTCGGAGTTTATCCATGTGTTCCTGCAGACTAGATGAATATACTATGATATCATCAAGATATACCAAGCAGTGGATACCTTGAAGTCCTCGTAGCACATTATCCATAGCTCTTTGAAACGTTGCAGGTGCCGTCTTTAATCCAAACGGCATCCGTTTGAACTCATAATGGCCTGATTGTGTAGTAAACGCTGTCTTTGATCTATCCGCCTCATTAACTTCGATTTGGTGATAGCCACTAGCAAGATCTATTGTACTAAAATACTGAGCTTTACCTATCTTATCAAAAAGATCAGTAATATTGGGCAACGGATATTTATCATCAACTGTGATTTCATTGAGACGCCGATAATCAATTACCATCCTAAATTTCTTTTCCCCAGATGCATCTATTTTTTTTGGGACTAGATGAACTGGTGCGCTCCAAGGTGAATAAGAATCTTGAATAACATTATCTGCCAAAAGCTTATCTACTTGGTTTTGTATTTCCTGATTTAAAATAGGCGGATGTCGATAAGGTCGAATATAAATCGGGTCCTCGTTAGTCGTTCTGATGTTATGTTTCACTTGATTTGTGAAAGACAGTGGTAATTTGTCACAATAGAATATATCACGATATTCTCTACATAATTTTAGTACACAATCATGCTCCTCTTTGTTGGTGTGATCCAAGCGCAATTTTCTTAAATTTTCTTTCAGTACGTCATCAATCATACAGTCATCTTTCATAACGTTTACCTCGCATTCCTTATTTTCGAATACAGTTACATCAAACGGTTCCTTAAATGTGATAACCGCTTTCACATTAGAAACATTTTGGATAATAGTTTCCGCAAAATAGTTCTCACATCTAACAAGAGCAGTAGGCATACGAACACCTTCCTGAAATTGTAGGAAGTCCAATATCGCATCACCACATTGTAAATTCGTGGGAATCCTAACTCTCGTTTCAGACCGGGGTGGTACTTCAATTTCATAGGGCGGACTGTATAGAATTGGGATTGCCGCATTGTGTGTCATTAGCATTTGATTACACATATCGATGTTAGCTCCTAACTTTTTCAGAAGGTCAGATCCTATCAAACCGTCATATCTTCCATCAACGTCAAAAATATAAAATTTTTGGCGATGTGTGCTTTTGAATGTTTTTAATAGTGGTATGTATATTATCTCACTATGCATGCTCTGAGCATGGGTGCTAATCACTGTAAATGGCTCGTAGTATCTAAAGTTGTTGAAAAACTCATTAGCTTTAGCAGGGCTTATAAAAGACCTACTACTTCCGGTATCGATAAGAAACTTCGAATTGATTTCAGGAATCACAATGTGAGGTAATTTTAAAATACTGTCACAATAATTTAAATTTATTACTTCACCACATCCTGCGAGGCCATTTCCTGAAAATTTTCTGGTTTCACGGTTTCCGAACAGATGTTTTCCGGATAATTAGTTTCATCGACATTTTCCAAATAATTGCAATCGTTAGAAGGGTACTCTACATTGTCACCATACATATCGTTATAACCGTAGTCATAATCTGGGGAATATTCCTGACAAGGGAACGATTCATCCATAAAATAGAGATCGTTCGCAAGCATATTTTGTCTTACTGGCGCTGTGCGCATTGAAACATCAGTATCCTGTAGCCTAGGCGCTTGTAACTGTTGTTGTGGTACGCCAAATTTGTACTGGTTTGTCTGAGGTTGGTTCTGAATACCGAACTTAAAACCTTGCTGTTGAGGGATACCAAATTTATATCCACCATGTTGGAAAGGCGCGCGTTGCGCGGGAGCCTGACCGAAATTACGTTGAGGTACATTGTGAGATGCCCCAAATCGAAAACCTTGTGTGGGCGGTGCGAATCTATTTGGCTGAGCAAAGCTTGGTCTGAACCCACCTTGATTTTGTGGTATTCCAAATTTAGAGTTATTTTGTGGAGTGCCAAATCTAAAATTATTATTCGGTGCCGAATTGAACGCTGGTTTAAAACCTTGAGGCGTTGGTAATGGTCGCAGTGCGTTTTGGGTGTAATGAGAATTAGGCATCTGCGAAGTTTGTTTTAGTAACTTATTTTTCGAGTCGTATTGAAATTTAAAGTTAACCTCTTCGGTCACAATGCTTAAAGCATTTTCTAAATTAGAGCAACCTTTTAATCGCACAATTCGAATCATATCTTCTGGCAAATTATACAAGAAGACGTTCAGAGCTGTGTTGTTGTACACAATCATTTTCGCTGCTTTGGTTCCTTCATCGGTAAGCCTATTTACCTTTGCGAACAAAGAACTCCTAACATTTTGTATTCTATGACAAAACTGGATGTACGATTCACTTTGTTTGAGCTTTAAAGTCTCAAGTTCAATTGCAATGCAATCTTCCGATCGCGGGTCACCAAAATGTTGCGTAAGCAGTTCTTTTAATTCGTCATATGACTTAATATTCGGATGGTCGCTAAGTAGAGTCGCAGCTCTACCAGTAAGTCGACTTGACACTGCATGGAATAAATACAAATTTTGTTCTGCATTACCTTCGATCTTACTACCTTTAACAACATATTCACATTTTGATATGAACAAATTTAATAAATTTTCCTCCCCATCATATCTAGGGATCAAGGTTAAAGTTTCCTTCGGAATTGCTTTAAAATCCATTTTGATAATATAAGGTTGATATTAGGTATCAACTTTTACTTATTCTACACTGATTTACCTATTTATGTGCAAATCAGTCTGCCTATTTTAGTGCACTTACATCTACTTATTACTATACAAATTAATTACGAGAATGACGGATTTGCCAATGTATGTGCAAACCAGTTCGCCAATTTTAGTGCAAACAAAATCAGATAAACGTAATTAATAAGCTCGACGATTTAAGTTCGAGAGAAAATGTGGAATAGACACAGGAATATGAAAAACAGGAAGTGAAAAGGTTTACTCACAAGCTGCTCGATCCCATGTCCTCCAAGAGCCGAATTAATCACCAATTTCACACGCGTTCACCGTACAGGAGTCGTATTTATTTGGTTCGTTTACTTTCCGCATCCGCGTAAAGTCGGTTTTCATACGAAACGCAACTTTCTCGTGAGACCGATTTTGGGGTTTTTACAAGTGTTGGTTTCGGGAAAATCGCGGAAAATCCACTAAGGCTGCGCCAGACTTAGCCGGGAAAGCGTGGAAATGCTTTTTAAAAAACAAAAGTATTTGAATTAAAATATTTAATGAAAAGTTAAGTGTGTTATAAATGGCAACTTAATTACGACTGAGCTCCCAGAGCTCTCTTTACCATCATCTTACTTAGAAATGTAATGCAACGCCAGCCAATCTGCACCTGCATAAACGCGTGGGCGCTTCTTTGTAATAAGCACCAATGTGCTTAAACAGCAGTAAAGATATTATGATTGGTAGGCGCTGGTACCATAACTATCTAATGTAGAACAATAGTGTGATTTATCACACAAGTATTTCTGCTTCAAATATGTTATGAGGTGCGTATACCATTGGTTATTTTGGTTCGTATTGCTTGAATTTATTATTTGTGAAGTCTTCTGTCTTTATGTGAAGATTGGCGTTAAACAGGGTGTGGAAACACAGGAATTTCGGAGAACTCATGAAATACTTTCTAGGATTCTTTATGCTGGTCATAGGGCCCCCGAAATAGAGTTTTTTTTTACAAAAGAATGACTTGGGTAGCTTAGTTAGTTCTATAATTTATATATCATCACCCAAATTGCCTAACGAGCAGTAACTAATGGCCATTATTAACGACGCAGCTGATGCAGCTATGGTAATTTCATTGCACATTAAGTATCATGATTACGTCGTGGCTTCTGAGTGCTATTCCGTAGTAGCTACTCGGAAAATGAATAGTGGTTATTTTATCTCGATGGTTCTAAAATTAAATCTAATAAAAAAAAAACTTGTTTAGACGGAAAGTTGGTCATTCCTCAAATCTCAATTGAGTTCAACGATTTTTTTTTTAATTCCTGTTTTATGTCGTACCTACATATTATTTCTATATACACCCAACAATCACATATCATGACCTGTAGGCATAAGGAATTATGAGTACTTTGGTACAAATATTACCAAAATCATTTAAATATTTCTGCTGCATCCTCTAGGCTTGGATTTTAATAAACATACCCTCTAAATTTCAGCTCTCTAGGAGCTCTCACTGCGTTGATAGTCAATGAGTCAGTCAGTCAGTGTTCCTGCAACTTTCCGATTTGATATATTTGATTGATTAAGTATACAACAAAATAAGGTAATGTGTCAACGGTACATTTTGAAAAACTAACAGGTCACGTTCGAAAATATAAGAGGTAGTTCACGTGGCGACCTAAAATGCCGCTGACCGTCATTTTCTTCTTCAATCTGACTGAATTGCCCCCAAAGGTCGCCCCACACCTGCGGCCTACGCACTTCCGAATCTAAATCGTGATTCTATCTATGTTGTTTTCTATTTGTTATCAACAAACCGACGTTGGATATTTCAGGTCAGTTTTTCAATTATACGCGTGTAAAAATAACATAATATTACTAACGTATAATAGTTTCCGTATATAATTACGTATAATAGTATTTAGTTAGTTAAAAAGCCGTGTTGGCCTAGTGGGCGATACCCCGACTTCTAATCTGGAGGTCGTGGGTTCGAACCCGGTCGTGCACCAATGGATTTTTCCACTCGAAAAATTTATGTGCGCATTAACACGTGCTCAAAACGGTGAAGGAAAACATCGTGAGGAAACCGGCATGCACTAGAACCAAACATTCGAAGGCATGTGCCAACAGTTAGTGTTTCCAATAAGCGGCGATGGGCTTGCAACCTGACACGTGGAATGTTAACTTGCAAAACGCGGGCATGTACCAAATGTAATGTTTTGACTGCCCCCTACTTGGTATCCTCAAAAATCTACTCACTGTCTATGTCTGAGGACGTCCACCATGGGGAAGACAGTCGTGAGCGTGTTTGTTTTTTGTTTTTGTTTATAATAGTTTCCTAACTATTATGATTGTCTCAGAATAGACAAAATAGTCTCGGTTTTAGGTTCTAGAAGTGGTAATACGAGTTTAGAACGGGTCTTTACAAAGGGCAACACCGCATACTGATACCGGTTTCTGTGTTCATTATTGGTCACAAACTAACGTACTTGTAGCTAATACAAAGTTTCTAGTTCATTCATGTTTCCAGATCCATGGCGACCGCTCCACACAAATTAGGTTATAGAAATATAAAATCATTAAGTTTCATTTAAATAACTGTAAACTTCTCTAAAAGGAAACCAGGAGGATTAATTCCAGCACATATTTTAATAAACAATATAGATTTAAAACATAGCAATAAACATAACAATACGTTACCGTAAATTTATAAGTATACTTATTCAATATGAGATCTTGCTCGTTACGTGCTTTAAAGTCAACTCGCCACCTTTCACCAAAACCATCTGAAAACGGCTCGGTATCGGCCCGCCATTGAAGCTAGCAATTCGACCAATAGCGTGGCGGTAGAGGTACCATGCACCCTGAATCAATACTACCAACCTAACTAATACAATATTCAACCAATCATAATAAAATAAAGACTTTGTAAAAGGAAATGCAAACTACAAAAATAACTCAAATTCTAACAAAATGTTTTACAGGAAACTAAACTCTTTTAAATAAATCATTAATTAAATACATGTTTTTTTTAAAAATAATAATTAATTCTAAAATTATATCCGGTAATATAAATATTTTACGCGACCAACGGATGTTTCATATAGCGGCGACAACATCCGGCCGTCCTGCGCACGCATCCGTCCCTGGATAGCGTCTTAGTCTGGTACATTTTCTGAGAACAAAATAAACAAGAGTTAATAAAAACACCTGCATTTGCATCATGTTACCGTCGTTATAGTTTTGCAATGAGCGTCTTCCACTCTGCTATTCCATCAACGGCCAGCAGATGGAAGACTCCTCATTTAGTACTACATATTAGTGGTATTTAGATTTATAACTGTTCCATCAACGGTCAGTTATTTAACTTAGTTAAGATCTGTTGCTATCCCTAGGCGATGCCTTTGGCCAACCCTAGATACATATAACAACAAATCTAACTCAGTTTTCTTGTAACAGAGTTATTTTTACACGAATAAACACTGTTGCATTGTAAATGTTCTAAATACCTCAAAATATGTTCGTAGAAAATTTACTAGACACTTATACCTTGATAGAGACAAAATAAGATAGTAATGAATTATAAAAATAATGTTCAAATACCTGACAACATCCTAGACCATTTCAAAATCTGCAGTATCCAGGTCTGTCAATTTGATCCAGGGTTTCATATTTTCAGCACATGTGATCCCTTCGTAGCGCTTACTGGACCTCTCAGCACCTCTCATGTCTCTTACTTTATAACGATCATGACCTAATACTTCTGTAACTTGAAAAGGCCCTTTAAACAGTGGTAACAACTTCGTGCTCTGCCCATCATTTGATTGGCTGGGTATTTTTATGACTACTAAATCATCAGGAGCATAAATATGGGCCGCTTTACGCTTGGAATCAAATAACTGCTTTTGTTTTTCTGCACTAGCTTGAATACGACTACTGACTGTATTTCTTAACAGAGTGACATCGACAAGTGGCTCTTCTGTGTCATCTACCAATTTGTCAGAGTCAGTTTGTAGTCGGTATCCAAAGAAAACTTCACTGGGAACTGCCAAAGTTGTCTTATTAATGGTGCTATTGATGCCTTGTTGAATACTTGCAATATGAGTGTCCCATTTATTATTATCAGTGCCAGCACCCAAACTTCTCAATGCATCAAGAATTGTGCGATTATAACGCTCTACTTGGCCGTTGGAGCGTGGCATGGCCGTTGCTATAACATGTTGTCGTATATTTTTGTCTTCACAGTATTTAACAAATAACTTAGACGTAAAAGAACTACCTGCATCACTAATAAGCCGTTTAGGATTACCAAAAACCTTAAATATTTTATCTAGTTCATTAATAACCACTTGGCTCTTTGTGTTTCGGACAGCAGAAATGAATACAAACTTCGTAAAAGCATCAACAGTAACTAGAAGGTAAGTATTCTTGTTTGTGGTTGTTACAAAAGGCCCTAAATGATCAATATGCAATGTATGAAACGGTTTTGCATATTTTGGTATAGGAAATAATTTTCCTTCCTTTTTGCCGTGGACATTTTTAGAGTATATACAGTTCAGGCAGTTTTTAATGTATTTTGATACAACCTTTTTTATTTTGGGAAACCAATATAGTGATTTTATTCTTTCAATTGACTTGTCCACGGCAAAATGGCCCAGGTCATCATGATTGGCTCGTATAATTTGCCAAATACATTTCTTAGGGACTACCCACCGTCTGCCATGTTCAGTACGGCGATAAACTTTATTACCTAATAGTTCATATTCAGCAAATATCTTCCTATTAAGCTCGGCCTGACCTGATTCTAATATTTCTTTGATTGCACAAATACTAGGATCTTGCAACTGAACCGACAATAACCAATCGCCCTCTGTTATAACCAACACACTTTCATTATTTATGGGAGTAGAACTTTTACAAATTGGGTTCCGGCTCAACGCGTCAACATGCTGCATTTGCGTTCCTGGTTTATGATACATTTCAAAAGTAAATTCTTGCGTTAATAATACCCATCTACCTATTCGACAGTTAATTTCTTGCTTGTTCATTGTGTGTTTAACAGCGTTACAGTCTGTATAAATTTTGAAATGTGAACCTAGTAAGTAATGGCGGAATTTTCGCAACCCAACCACAATAGCTAATAATTCTAATTCAAATGAATGATATCGTTTTTCTTCGTTAGAAGTCTGTCGGCTATAAAAATGAATTGCCTTTTCCCCTTTATCAGTCACTTGAACTAGAATGCAACCTAAGCCATCACGGCTAGCATCCGTGTACAAAACAGTGGGTAATTTATGATCAAAAATTGATAATAATGCATTATGTAATAATTCGTGTTTTAACTTACTGATTGCTTGAACTTGTTCTGGGCCCCATTTCCATATAACGTCTTTCTTTAAGAGCTCTGTCAACGGTTTTGCTATAAGGGCACAGTTTTTAATGAATTTCCGGAAATAGTTAATGAGACCTAAAAACTGTCTCACCTGATGTACATTTTTGGGTTCAGGATAGTCTTCTACAGCCTTTAATTTCTTTTTACCTGAACGAACCCCGTCTACAGAAATGTCGTAACCAAGAAAGTTAACAGAGCTCTGAAAGAAATGACATTTTTCTAAATTTATTGTTAAGCTGTTGTCTTGTAGGACTTTCAATACTTCTTCGAGTTGCTTAACATTTTCATCTATAGAATCAGTAGCTATTAATAAATCATCCATGTAACAGATAACTTTACCAAACCGAAGCTTTCCTAACACGGTGTTCATAAGTCTTTGAAACACTGATGGTGCATTGCAAAGCCCGAACGGCATTCTTCTAAACTCAAAATGACCGTCAGGGGTCACAAACGCTGTTTTCGGTATAGAGGTTTCATTTACATTTATTTGGTAATAACCGCTTTTTAAATCAAGAGAAGAATAGCATTTACAACCTCTTAGCTTATCTATGAGATCCTCTACAATGGGCATTGGATATTTTTCTTTAACTGTGATTTTGTTCAGGGATCTGTAATCGATACACATCCGTTTCTCTCCTGAAGGCTTATCAACTAATAACACTGGGCTAGCATAAGCGGAATTACTTTCACGTATGATACCATTTTTTAATAGATCTTCAATAATTTCTCTAGTAGCTGTTTTTTCAGATTCTGACATACGATAAGGCCTGTGACAAACAGGTTTGTTAGTAGTCAATTCAATATCTAACTCCACACACGAAGTTTGCCCCAATGTTTCTAAGTTTTTCGCTACTACACGTGGGTATTTAGCAAATATTTCATATAATAATGAAATGTGATCGACAGAGTCCGAGTTGAACATGGATGATTCTATCAATGCCACTTGATCGCTACTTAGATGACAAAATGAAAGGTTACTGCCTACACGAGCATACATAATTCTTTTGTCCTCGGTAAAATTTCTACCAACCAAAATAGGACATCCAGCTAATTCATCACAAATGTAAAACGTTATATTAAGTTCTGCTGTATCAACCTTAAGATCTACCTGCACAGCCTGTGTTACTTGAGAGCTAGAATCGATTTTAAATCCCGTTAATAAAACCGGCGCATTTAGTTGAAAAGGTGCGAGATTTAACTCGCACGCTAAAGCAGTCGTTATTAAGGAACAACTACTACCCATATCAATGAAAGCCTGCCGTTTACATCCATTCAATTCAACATCCTTATAAAATTTATCTTTGAGGGTAGGTTCAACAATTAACTTAACCTCACTATCTTTTTCCTCTTTAGGTTTAGGTTTAGACCTACAAGCGAGCTCCAAATGGCCAAATCTGTTACACGAATTGCATTTCACGTTATCTTTTTGAAAGCAGCTAGTCTTTTTATGACCAGCTTCGCCACAGCGAAAGCACGTAATGTTAGCACTATTCCGGGCAAAATTGTTTAATGCTACTGAATTTAAGTTCGAAGAATGTTCGGTTTTCTTCTCTACATTACTAACACTACCATAAGGTAAGCGAGCCGAATTTTTATTATGTAAGTTACTTAATTTTTGAATGGGCTTTTGTTCTGGTTCATGGACTTTTCCATGCAGAAACGAAGCTAAATCATCACAGTATTTAAAGTTACCAGCTTCTGCTGCTATACTTATATTTTTGTCACCAATTGATCCTACTATTACCGAAATAATATCTTGTTCAGAAAATGATAATCGCATTTTATCAATCCTACCCTTTTGTTGAAAATAAAATTCATATAACGACTGGCCATCTGTGGGCTTCGTTTCAACCAACTCTCTTAACAAACTATACATATTACGCTTAATTTGGAAAGTATCTAGCAAAGTATTTCGCCAATCCTTCCACTTCCAGGTAGTCCATCGTGTCATATTTTTTTGTAGTGAATCATACCACGTTTTGGCGGTATTACGTAACTTTTGCAAAGCTTGATATTGTAAGACACGATCGGACCAACTGAAAGCGCGTGCATTGGCTTCTACAACATTAATCCACATTTGAATATCGTCCACTAATGGATCAAACTCGGGAATCACTGATGATAAAATAACGTTCTGGCTTACTGTGGGAGACGCACGCCTGGTGCGTCTCGATTTCTTGCGTCTGTTTCCATCCGAGCTGGTACTTGATGAAGAACTCGATGAAGAGCTAGAACTTGTTGGCGTAGCTCTTCGTTTGCTCTTTTTCCCTCGAGTTCGCTTGCGGCTACGCGGCATTGAGCGTGTTTTCTCTACACTTCTGATGTAAACTTCTCTAAAAGGAAACCAGGAGGATTAATTCCAGCACATATTTTAATAAACAATATAGATTTAAAACATAGCAATAAACATAACAATACGTTACCGTAAATTTATAAGTATACTTATTCAATATGAGATCTTGCTCGTTACGTGCTTTAAAGTCAACTCGCCACCTTTCACCAAAACCATCTGAAAACGGCTCGGTATCGGCCCGCCATTGAAGCTAGCAATTCGACCAATAGCGTGGCGGCAGAGGTACCATGCACCCTGAATCAATACTACCAACCTAACTAATACAATATTCAACCAATCATAATAAAATAAAGACTTTGTAAAAGGAAATGCAAACTACAAAAATAACTCAAATTCTAACAAAATGTTTTACAGGAAACTAAACTCTTTTAAATAAATCATTAATTAAATACATGTTTTTTTTAAAAATAATAATTAATTCTAAAATTATATCCGGTAATATAAATATTTTACGCGACCAACGGATGTTTCATATAGCGGCGACAACATAACGTTGTGTCCAGCAGCAGATTTGACGACCTCTGCGGCGCAGTGAGTGAAAGCCCGCCAGAAGGTTGCGGGTTCGATTCCCGTTGCGGTCACTATTTAAAAAACAGGTACAAACCGAAATGATTATAAGGCAGCTGTATAGGGGCTTTGTCAAAGAATTACATGTAAATTAATATAAAATCTTAATTACTATGTTACAAGTATAACAATTATATATTATATATGTAGCGGCGGTATTTACAGAAGCCTTGTCAATCAAATATTATAACATGTCAGATGGTGGCAGCTGTACAGAGGCTTTGACAGACAACAATTGCGAAGTCAAGTGCTTAGTTTGGGGTAGATGATGCTGTGCAAAAATGTCCAGCATTATTTATTTTTTTAATAAAAAAATATTTATTTGTGAAAAACGTGCATTTTTCTCACTTATTTTTTCGTAAGAGTCATGATCGTTTTGTGTATTCTATAATTCAATTATGTTTTTTTTTGAGTTTGTATCTATTTTCTGACGTGCCAAGATTAGCATCACCTTAACACATTGCATTCCATTCAGGTTTATCAGTGAAACGTCAAAACATACGAAGGTAAAATCAAGGAGATCCTGGCTCAAGGCGCAATCAATCACTGGCGATGATCCGGCGTCACTCGCCTTGATGCGGCGCATCATCAATCAAACTGAAACTATTCAGGGATGTAGGGTTTACTGGATATGACCACAGATCTTATAATTGACGATCTTAGTGGCACAGCGGGAGAGCAGCCGGCAGCGACGCAAAGGGTGCGGGTTCGATTCCCGCTGCAGGACTAATTTTTGGATATTCTGCTGATATTTGTTCAAGGTCTGGTTTGTACTACGATACTCGTAATTCCTGATACAAAGGACGCAGATATAGCGTGGTATGTAGTTACTATGTATTATTTGGCTATGACTATGTATTTGGCTGTAAAAAATATGCCTAAGGAATTATTCTCGACAGTCACTTTTGACAAAATATTTAAACATCACGTGGACACTCTTTTATTTTTGAATCCCAACGGATCTGGGTTCAAAAATTCACGATAGTGAGTTTGATACAATATATCTATGTACCTTAGAAATAAAACCATTTAGTTTACAAAACCATTGCGAAAAACTGCATATAAACGGGAAAGCTGATACAAAAAAAAAATAGAATCACGATTTTGCGATTTCCTTTGAAGAATAACTTTAATAAATAAGCAGTTATTGAACTTTTAATGTTATGGAAATAAAACCCTGAACACTTATAAAAATATAAGTGTATTTAGATTTTGGATAGAGTGGTACTCAGTGCCATTACCATTTAGTTTTAAAAGTTTTAATCAATTGAAAGAATGCATCAACGTTATTTTCACTGGATTGTTTGTCTTCCCACGTGCTAGATATTCTTCAACGTGTTCAATGACGAACGATATTGGACCTCCTTAACGTATTCCCGCAACGTTTTAGATGCTATTATCAAACCATCGGGCGGATGTTAACTCCTATGTCACTTCCAGAGAACAAACATCATGAAACAAACATAGGTATTTTATGATTGTACAAGTAGCATGTTCAGGTTGCAGGATTCATGTACGCTACAGCGATACAAGCGATGGTACGATATCACAACACATTACGGGTGTAATTAACAAAACATCATCTCGTGCTAACTCTTGAGGAACTTTGAATTAATCTCACTCCTGAAATGTGAAAAAATGGTTAATTAAATTTCATATTAGACGTTTTATCAATTACCCGTTATTTGACGTTTTATCAATTACCCTTCTGTTTTTTGAAATTTAATCCCACTATTATTATAAACGCGAAGTTTTGGGATGGATGTTTGTTACGCTTTACGCAAAAACTAGTGAACGGATTTTGAATAAATATCACTCCTGAATTGTGTAAAATGGTTGATAAAATTTCATATTAGACGTTTTATCAATTACCCGTTATTTGAAGTCTGTTTTTTTTAATTTAATCCCACTATTATAAACGCAAAGGTTTGGGATGGATGTTTGTTACGCTTTACGCAAAAACTACTGAACGGATTTTGATGAAACTTTACAGTAATATAACTTAAACATCAGAATAACACGATGGCTACTTTTTATTCATGTACCACGCGGGTGAAGCCGTGGGCAGAAGCTAGTATCTTTTAAATTATTAAGATTTACCAAGAGGGAGACTAGTTTGTTTGTATCAATAAAATCATAGTTAGGAGACAGTATGTTAGACCAATCAACTTTAGAAAGGCTAACCGATTGGTATGAATTTTGGCTTCGTACATAATAATATATAAATGTAAGAAATGGGTTTAAATACCTACTAAACTGACGACATATAGAAGAAAACGGAATATTAAAAAACACATTCAGTTGAAAAGGAATTTCCTCCTTTTTGAAATCGTTTAAAAACCTATTGTGGCGTTCCTGGTATGGAATAAAGCCAAGGAATTGATCTAAAATAATGAATAAATAATGCTAGATATTTTTACACATCATCATCTAGCCCCAAAGTAAGCAGAGCTTGTGTTATGGGAACTACATGACTGATAAGCTATTCTATATAAATTTTTTTTGTAAATACTAACTTATTACAGATAAAAAACACCCAGACCCGAGACAAATATTTGCAGATGCAAACATTTGCCCCGCGACGGGAATCGAACCCGCAACCTTCTGCGTCTCAGGCGGGCCTTCGCCCACTGCGCCACAGAGGTCGTCAAAAAACTAAACATTAATTACAACGCTATGGATCATTATACATCGAGCTTTGATCACTTGGTTGATCGAAGGCATTGAGTATATCACATTGATAAGAAGTAGTACTTCTTCTTTTGAAAGAGCTCGTTCGGGGAAGTACTTCTACCATACCCACTTCTTCCACCAAGCAGTAATGCCGGTACAATTACAGACTTTTCTGACCTGTTATGTCTCAGGGTTGACAACGGGCGAGTGGTACCTCTAGCTTTGCAAGCGTCTATAGGTTACGGTAACCGCTTACCAATAAGTGGGCCATATGCTTGTTTGCCACATTAGTTGCATAAAAAAGAGAACATGTTAGGTAACTACCTAATAGTTCGAGATACATAATATTTTGGTGCAAGTCCCACCTTGTCGTATTTTGTGAATATTCCGTATGGAAGCTTGGATTAGCCGTATCTAGTATTATTGTCTTTACTTAACAAGTGCACAAAACGGTGAGGGAAAACATAGTGAGGAAACCGGCATGCCCTAGAACCACAAATTCGGAGGCGTGTGCCAAAAGTTAGTGTTTTAATAAGCGGCGATGGACTGCAACATGTCACGTTTGCAAGCCCTTACTTGCAAAACGCGGGCATGTACCAAATGTAATATTTAGACGTGCCTCTGACTACCCCCTACTTGATATCCTCAAAGATCTACTCTCTGAGTATGTATCTGAGGATGCCCACCAAGAGAAAACGAATGGATAAGAGACTGTGTGTCGAGCGATTCTTGGTGACATGACGGCTGGGCAGATCGTCTTCTAAGTACTTAAATCTTACTAGATAGTACTTAGAAGACGATCTGAGTATAGTATTGTTTTAACTTTTCTGTCTTACGAAAAATATAGGTACCTATAATAAAATAGTAAGCCATTTGTCATCACTGGCAATATGATTATAGAATTTCATCTTGAGGCTCTGCGGTATCTGTGACGAGAAAATATGGCGAACGCTGCTCAACCGAGTTGGATTTATGACTATACCATCCGCAAATCAGAGATAAAGTGATATATTCGACCACAATTGATCAGAGACTATAGGTACTATCGATTGTCAGTCTGGTACCGCTGTATTTGACTGTATCACTGCTAAGTTCTCGACTGAATCGAAAGATTTCCATAAATCATTAAAAAATTGCAGTTAAGCCGAATCTGTGCTTATATTGATGAAGAAGAGATATATTCACAAACAATACATCATGTACAATAACACACCTGGCAGGGCTTCCTCCCTTCTGAATAACTTACCATCTCCGTGTCCACGGACAGTCCTGTATAAAAATCACGGACCGATTTCCTGAACCGGAATTGAAGTTTAGCTCACACAAGTGTTCAGAAAATTGGAGTAAAGCCGAATTTGATAACTAGGTGCCAAATTTTTGTCGTAGGTATCACGATCATAACCGCCATTGTCTCTTATGTATAGTTTACCGTGGCATCCGCCTCCCTGATCCCCCGGTTGTATAAACCATGCATATACTTTCAAAATCGGAATTGAACTTTAGCTTACACAAACTGCTAAAATTGTTCAGCAGAACGGAATGAGGCTGTAACTAGGTGCCAAATTTTTGTCGTAGGTATTACGATCATAACCGCCATTGTTTCTTAAGTATAATTTACCGTCGCGTCCGCCTCCTTGATCCCTCGTTTGTATAAACCATGCATAGCCATCAACCGGAATTGAACTTTAGCTTACACAAACTGGTAAAATTGTTCAGCAGAACGGAATGAGGTTGAATTGGATAACTAGGTGCCAACTTGTTCGCTGTCCCTATTATAATCACAACCTCCATTCATTATTCAGACTGCATTCCAATGAAGGCTACTTCAATACGAATACCTAACTTAACTTAAGTTGGTCATTGCTACCACGAACTTAGTCTGCAAGCCGAATAAATAGAGAAGTGAGGACTGAAAGGAATGCAAACTACTCAGTATAATATAAGACGAGGATATTATATTGCGGTTTAAGGAGTCACTTTTGTCAGTTAATCACGGAATTTTATTTACCAGCTAGATATCGTTCCTCGCCCCGCGACTTTGTCTGCGGTTTTCCGAACAAATTTTATTTTCCCGCTCTCTAATGGTGAAATATCGGGACACACTAAAAGTCACATAGGCACCCTAAAAATTTCAGGGCTCTAGGACTTACTGAGCGCTGATTGTAAGTCAGTCAGTCGGTGTGTCACGCAATGATTTTATATGTTTAGCAATAGAAGATAGTACGAGAGACTTACCAGAAATCCATTCTAAAGCGAGTTGTAATTAATTAACTACATTACACTTCTAAATAGTTCAGGCAAGAGGCTATTTGTAGAGACGACACGATTCAATTGTGCGATGGGATAGCGTAATCGTGATATCAAAAAAGTCGGGCTATTGATTCTAGGAAAAGTAATTGGCAGTTTTACCACAGTGCATTCCTTTACCGTTTTGTGAAGGATTACAAAACCCCACTGGTGACACTCAGCTCGGATCTGATCATCCACCCACAATCTTTGGATCGCAAGTCAGGCTATCACTACCAGGACTCCAATCGTATAAAGTAAACCGACTACCTCTAAATAGCGCTGATTTGATGTCACGTTTCAATTTACTACGGATTACCTTCTCCAGTTTCTAAGACCTCTGAATCATTATACTTAGAGTATTGTACAGAGGTCTAGATATAATGGGAAGCTGCCACACTATGCTTTATAAACGCAATCTGTTAGGTTACAAATCCTTGGACGTAACTCTGCGAATCAAGAGATCGAATGCCTCGGGTTTCGGATTTAGTTGGACTTACTGGCACATGACTTAGCGACTAAGAACTCAGGGTTTACAAAGATAAGCATATACCACACTTAACGTTGCTGAAGTCATTGTCTTTACAATGACTTCAGCAACATAAAAAAAACAACAAACAAACACGCTCACGACTGTCTTCCACATGGTGGACATCCTCAGATACATAGATAGTGAGTAGATTTTTCAGGATACCAAGTAGGGGGTAGTCAAAACATTACATTTTGCACATACCCCCGTTTTGCGATGGGCTTGTAACCTGTCACGTGGAATGTTCCACGTGACAGGTTGCAAGCCACTAACTGTTGGCACATGCATTCGAATGTTTGGATCTAGTGCATGCCGGTTTCCTTACAATGTTTTCCTTCACCGTTTTGAGCACGTGTTAATGCGTACAGAAAAATCCATTTTATCGCCCACTAGGCTTTTTATAATAATAATAATAAATGTAATTTAGGCAACAATAAAATACACGTACAAATACAGGGTCCGTATGATAAATAACTTAAAATTTAAATACAATTAAAGCCCTGAAATTATAGTGGTTTGTTATCATTTTAGATTGTTTTTACGACTAACAGCAGGATAATAGTAATGTACGTGATATAGTCGTAGTAATATCATAAAATACATACAATTTATAT
This sequence comes from Perizoma affinitatum, assembly GCA_961405105.1. NCBI lineage: Eukaryota > Metazoa > Arthropoda > Insecta > Lepidoptera > Geometridae > Perizoma > Perizoma affinitatum. The sequence continues at coordinate 9,414,785 of OY560199.1, forward strand.
GAAAAATACTCATTTAACTAGCACGTTGTGACTAGAAGTTCGGTACCCGACCCCGGAAACGTCAATAGAAGATTTCCTTAACTAAAGAAGGTCGACAGGTGTTCAGTCGGCACTCTCATTACGAAAGAGTTAAAATTTACACTGTGGCATAACTCCAACTGTTCAAAAATCAGGCTAAATTTACACTGTGGCATAACTCCAACTGTTCAACAATCAGGCTAAATTTACACTGTGGCATAACTACAACTGTTAAACAATCAGGCTAAATTTACACTGTGGCATAACTACAACTGTTCAATAATCAGGCTAAATTTACACTGTGGCATAACTACAACTGTTCAACAATCAGGCTAAATTTACACTGTGGGATAATTCCAACTGTTCAACAATCAGGCTAAATTTACATTGTGGCATAACTACAACTGTTCAACAATCAGGCTAAATTTACACTGTGAAATAATTCCAACTGTTCAACAATCAGGCTAAATTTACACTGTGGCATAACTACAACTGTTCAACAATCAGGCTAAATTTACACTGTGGCATAATTCCAACTGTTCAACAATCAGGCTAAATTTACACTGTGGCATAACTACAACTGTTCAACAATCAGGCTAAATTTACACTGTGGCATAACTAAAACTGTTCAACAATCAGGCTAAATTTACACTGTGAAATAATTCCAACTGTTCAACAATCAGGCTCAATTTACACTGTGGCATAATTCCAACTGTTCAACAATCAGGCTAAATTTTCTCATGTGCTCTGCCACCTCTCCGTTCATGGGAATCGCCGAACGCAGCTTAACACGGCATTTATAAAAATAAATAAATAAAAGGGCATTTATTTACTAACAAACATACCTAGTCTAAGTTCAATATAATAATATAGTAGGTAAAAATAGGTATAGTAAGAAGGTATGTCTCTGTATGTAAGTAAAAAGGTCGAGGACTCAGCCACGCTGTTTTTCAGCCTACTGATGGAGCTGCTGACGTCACAGCTACCACTAACTAAATCTATAATTGTTATTATAAAGCAACAACAATGATTATTGGTACAACTAAAGAATCTAACCTAACCTTTATTCCCAACGGCGATATTTTATAAGCAGCGTCGACTGTTCCTTCACGATAAAAACAATTAATCGTTATGAAACAAAGTATTAATTAACTTCCATTAATGAGACGAACTAAGGTCGTTTAAACGAATCGTTGAATTAATTAAAACAGCAAAATTAGAGCCACCATTGGAATGGCAACTTAGTTGTAAGACGCACTCTAAAATGTATTAGCAATATTTGCAAAAGATTTACGAAATAAATCTATCCATTAAAAAACCGCTCCTATTAGGTATACTTGAATCATATTATTAGTAAAAGGATGATTTCCCCTACCTGATAATTAAAATCACTTCTAAATAAACTAAATATTCCAGTTGAAAATTGTTAGGTAGACCACGTCTTTTCATGAAAAGTTAATTTCTGGGACAATTATATTGTTTCCTGTCCCATTCATTTTTTTAATTATCCTGTTTCTAGTTTTTTTTCTGGGCGTTGCAACTGATCATAGGTTTAATCACCACTTTGAACAGTCGAGCAATTACGGATTATGTCTTGTTTATTATTAATCAAGTTTGTATTTATATGTATGTATTATGTATTATATTGTATATGTATTGGGTATAATATATTATATTCATGTAAGTACACCAATTAAACCCCTTGTAAACTTTCTTACGGTCCGTTCCATCAACAGGTTGTCTGGTAGAGATTGCTATTTATCTGTAAGACCGCCCATTGTACAACATTATCAATTTTTTTAGTAACTAAGCTGATGTGTTCTTTAGTGTGCAAAACAGTAGTTTCTATCTTCTATCTATTTTGCAAAATTGTAAAAGCTTTGATTTATTTTCTAACGTCTATTGCTGCGCCGCATAATGACTTGTGGTGATAAAATTTGAGAGTTATCCTTAAAGACATACAAATCGATTTAAAATTTACTTGCGCCAGCCCACGTGTAATTTTTATACCCGTCTTCTGACGGAAATATGTAAAAATATAATATACTAAAATATGCTTCTGCATATGGCTTCGCCCGCGTTTTTCCCGGATAGTAGCCTATGTGTTATTCTGATGTATAAGCTATATTACTGTAAAGTTTCATCAAAATACGTTCAGTAGTTTTTGCGTGAAAGACTAACAAACATCCATCCTCACAAACTTTCACGTTTATAATAGTAGTAGGATAGGATAGGATGATATGAGCTTGCCCATTGCCAATATTTGCTTAGTTTGAAATTATCTTCATCAAGGGGAAGATAATCTAATAAAAAACTTTGAACCCATGTTGATAAAATCGCAGCGAACAGTTGCTGTCCATTCTTCCCTTTATTATAAAATGAAGTTTTAACTTGCCAACGCTCGTTTAAATTTCAGGTAACGGACGTACCTACCCCAAGCATGAGTTACTTGAGTTATCGAACAGTTCTGTCAGTTAGGGAGGGCTACTTGGCTTGTGAGACCTTATATTTAGGTATAAATATCACAGTTTGGTAAAATCTTAAAGAAAAACTGCTAAGACAATTTAAATCTGATTCAGCGGGACCTTCTAATTGACGACCTCGGTGGCGCCACGGGCAAGTAACCTACTGAGACGGGTTCGTTTCCCGCTGCGAGTCAAGTGTTTACATGTTCTGCAGATATTTGTTCTGGATCTGGGTCTGGGTGTTGTGGGACCTTGGTACCGATCATCAAACGTACACAAAGTTTTTACATTACCATGCTGACATCACGTAGATGGCACCGTAAATTCTGATATTGCGAAGTGTTAGTAGGTAATTTGATCGATTTGATTTGATAGCGTAAATAGTTCGTGCTACGGGTACCTATCTCAATCAAACTTCGTCGCTTTGGTGTGAAGTTGGCCAAACAGTTGGTAATTTTCAAAGACTTACTGATAGAGACTGATTGCGCATTCTTGACTCTCAAGTCAAGTCGTTGAAGATGAAACGTGATCAAATATGTTTTAGCTTCTAGCACATGACACGGAGGTGGCAGGTAAAAGTATGTTAGTTTGTTTGTTTGGAAATTGAGATTATAAATTGGATTGTTCTAGTTTAATTAGATTTTTGCAAACGTTAAACAACATCTAGTCACATGCATCGGTATTTCATAAAGTCACTTATTTGTTATATATCAAATCCGCCATTTTACATTATGACGAGTAGTAAAACGAATTAAAAAAAAATAGGAAAAAAACTTTTAGATATATTTCGCTATTGTTTGGACTTTCTGTGTCAGACTATTATTTTACGAACGAGAAGTCCGAAAATGGAAAATGCAAATAAGATAGTAGATTTTGAGTTCGTTTTACTATAGCAGTTTCTTCATACAAAATAGCCAAATCAAAAGTTATGGAATAAATTAGCTGTTACCTACTGAGTCACCCTGTATATTGATATTACATCCAGTCCGTTGCATGCGACAAATTTAATGAGGTTACTGCGAATGTAAAATAATAATAATTATTATTATTTCTGACCTGGATTTATCCCCATTATTTTATCATTTTCTCTTCCCTTCCCAAACACATCTGTTTATCCCCACCATAAATTCAAATGCCAGTCGTTATTTCGAAGATATCGCGGTATATCAATCTACGCCAGCTACTTCTGTCAAGAGCTCCAAACACAATTTATAGTTCAATTTCTCAGGTTATATGCCCACTTCAAACATTATCCTTGTCACTGTTCGTGTCAACTGGTTTTTTCTTGGTCCCAGTAAGCTTCATATGTTAAATTAGTCTTATGGTTTCGAATTGGATCAGTCGATACAAATAAAATAGGATAAGAGTACGATTATTTTTTTCCAATGATAGGGTTTTTGTAAGTGAAGTATAATATTTTTGCTGTACTGAACTTTATTAAAAAGTATTCTCATGAGTGTAACTTCATTTATTTATTTTATAGAATGAAATAATAATATTATAATAATAATGCTGGACATGTTCAGCACATGCTGAACATATCGCCACCGCCACCGCCACCGCCAGTGCCACCGCCAGTGCTACCGCGTCAGTTAGACCGCGCCTGATGTACGATTATACGATTAGTGTATGCTCAGGATGCAAACCTATGACTCTTAGTGGAAGTCTGTGTATATGTTTAGACTGGAGCTCGACTCCTCAGTAAACGCAATTTATAGTTCAACTTCCCAAGTTACTGGACCACTTTAAACAGATCGCCTCCCTCCGTAATTGATAACAGCGCATCAGAAGTTTGCATCAATCAAAAGTTAGGAAATAGGCTGTTCATTTGAAACTTGGAAGTTTAATGAGCACGAAGTAGATGGGCTTTTTGAAGTGTCGAAATTGACGTTTTCAAGTTTTTCTCTCATCAACACAAATCAAGTGGATAGACGAGTTATTGTAAATTCATTAAGTCAAAGTTACTTAACTTATCAAATATCACTTAGCGAAATCTCAACTGATTAAGTAATCAGTTGAGATTTCGCCAAGTGATTTCGCCAAGTTAACGATTTCCTTACATCGTAATTCTGGTTAATCGATAGTTAGTTCAAGTGGGCAACTTGTATTTGAATACTGATCCATGGGGATCTAACTTAGTTAAGTCATGTTATGTTACCGCTTAGATTCTGTATATGGTTGAGAGACGTTACGTTCCTGATAAAGGCGAGTACATACAGAGGCGTGGATGATTTAACCTGCAAAAGTCACCTGAAAAAAGTCGTCACTTCGTCGTGATACCAACTTAATCCGTCTTTCTCCTCGCATTGAAGAATACGCTTCAATTCTGAGGGCTGTGGACCTTTTTAGTTTACAATATTGCTCTATGGCCTTATCTGTTTGGCTTCGTGTTGTTTAAGTATGGAGTGATGTAAAATTGTCCTCATTCCCGATTTAGTACTTTATGTACAAATATGAACTTTTATGGAAAAACATTAAGTTCAATGTTTTTTCCTATGTTCCGTTGCTACTATGTGAATCCTCGAAAAACTGCACTCGTTATATTTTGTGTTGTCTTTTGTTTTCACTGTTCCCATCTTTTGTGTAGGTAGGTACTTGCAAGGAAAAGCAACTTCATCATGGTTATTGTGTGTACCGATCTTTACGTCCTTGTGTGTACCGCACCTGACGTCCTTGTGTATATCGCACCTGACGTCACAGTGTGTACCGCACCTGACGTCATAGTGTGTACCGCACCTGACGTCCTTGTATGTACCGCAATTGATGTCATAGTGTGTACCGCACCTGACGTCATTGTGTGTACCGCACCTGACGTCATAGTGTGTAGTATAGTACATTACAGTCACTGGAATAGATAATGCAATATGATGCTAAATTGAACATTGTGGCAGTCCGACAACTAAAGCAAGTGTTTTAATGGTACGTCTGACGATTTCATTCGCGTTAAGAAGAATAGCAGGCACGTCAACCTTAACCTTGCACCTGGGGCCAATAAAATCGAACAACAGAAAACAACGTTTAAAAAATCAAGGTTTCGTTTAACATTTTTATTAATTTAACGGGTTTTTATAGCGTTTACCTTTTTTGAGTAATTTCTTTGCAATACAGTCGAAACGTCGCGAAAATAATAAAAAGGTAAACGCTATAAAGACCCGTTAAACTTATAATTATGTTATCTAATCGCAAAAGTTTGAAAAGTACTAAGGTTTCGTTTTCACCGATTTCAATAGAGCCCATTTCGAGTTTCAGCTTTTCTCTACAAGTTTTGTACCCATTTTAGTATTAAAAGTTACAATTATTCAAGGTCCTAAGTTCAGATTGTGAGATTACATAAAGGTTTTTAATTTTTGCCAATACCATTATAAAATTAGACATTCATATTTTTAATGCATTGAGTAAGAAGTTTTTATTACGCCACTATGAGTTTTTAGCTTATACTCATAGTGGCGTAATAAAAACTTTTATATTTGGCATACATTTCATTGGACTTGACAGACAACCGTCTGGATATCTGTCCATTTTAACATCCTATAAGGAAAACAAAGTGATCCATTTTATTCAAGTTAAGGTAACGATACTTAACAATGAGACAAGTGCTCACAACTTGAAGAGCTATACACACTCGGTCGTCGGTCATATTTGCCGATGGGGTGGACGTTTTCTTGTGTAAATACTGCTATTAGGCAAATATTACATTGGTTGCCCTTAACTTTGGCTATGTAAACATGGATATGTAACAAAATCGGTATTTATTTATAATGTAGTTGTTTCCTTAGATTTCTGATTATCGTTTCGTAAAAAAACTCGTTTGTACACACACAATACCTTGATGTTCCTTTATCACCATTTGGCTTCAGAACTCTAAAGATCCACATTCCATTCTCCATTGAAGAAATACTATCAACTATTGCTGTATTGAAGGCTCGATTTGAAAAGCAAATGAATAAATTAATAATCAAACAGGGGCTCACAATGATACGGGACTTCAATAAAATAAATACGAATAAGCATTTTCTCCTAATTAAAAGAAAATTCTCTTTGAACATCTATCATTTTATTCGCGATGGTGTAGAATCCACATCCATTGTGGTTTTGAAATTCAATAAACATATAATAAACTCTTGGTACCTGGTAAAATGTACGAAGCTTAATTTAATTTGTTTTGTAATACACTGAAATATCCGAACCACGAAACAATTCTTGTAATTATTTCACAACGAAGTCTCGATATACTACTTCTATATAAATACTTCTACATTCGATATATAGGTATTTTACATAAGGTATTACCGTGTACCAACAGATGGGGGCCATATGATTAATTGCTACTTTAGTTTTGTATAAAAAAAGGTCCTCTTTCAATCTCAATTTTGACGTTTCTTTAATTATGAAGAATCCGATTTGACTTGTATCAAGACTTGTAACACGCTCATTACCTTCAATGTAATTAAATCTTGGAAGTCAATTTTAACCTACTTCTAACTGTCGTATCGATGTGAAACTTTGTATGTATGTGTAGTTTGGATGATAATACTATAATTTGGTGTCCTCGAGTTTGGGGTATTATGATTCGTTTTGACTAGTCCAATAGATTCGGCATGGTAACGAGGGTCTGGGGTCTGAAGATGGAGCCAGAAAGTGGATAGTACAGCTCTTAGTGAAACCCTCTTGTTTGGGGTCATATAATTTGTTTTGACGAGATCAATAGATTGGGCTAGATACCGAGGGTTTGATGATGGAGCCAGGAGGTGAATTTAATTGGTGTGATTTTAGTTAGTGATATAATCGTCTTATTTTAGTTTTATTCAAGCTACACATTTAATTATTTAAATACGAGAATTTGGGCTTATGATGATTGAAATGGTATTATGGACAATGGAACTCCTCTATGAATAACAGGAACTTAACAATCTATCATTCCAAGACAACATACTTAATATTATGGTGTAACTACCAAACTAATTACTTTTTTTTGGCTTTTTTTAGAATAAGAATTAGTTATTTCAGAAACAGTAAGCTCTCAGTTTAATCCAAAATGCTAAGAAGCTCACATTATAAACAAAAAAATATATATTGTTAATCGGCTATCATTAAAACTAGAACTCGTGTGAATAAAGTAGCTAGCTAGCTAGTAAAGTTAGTGACCTTAATGTTGGCGTATTGTTAACATGTAGAGTTTGTGCTAGTATCACTGATGCTATGACAGGCCTAATCGTGAGTCCCACTTGTGTTTTCATGCAAACTGCTCAACCGCAGAAGCCATTAGAAGCTGCAGAAACTTCTTATATGTGATAAGTTTTAGTTCATCCGGGCTGAGTAGGTTTGTCCAGGTGAATGCTAAGTAAATAATACTGAACACTTTTCACACAACATCATCTAGCCTCAAACTAAGCAGAGCTTGTATTATGGGAACAACATGGCTGATATACTATTTTTTTTTGTAAATACATACATATTGGTATGACATAGTCTTAATTTGAACACGTATTTTTGAGGCGATTATGGCCAGTCAAGGCTCTGACCATATTTTGAAACACACCCAAGAGACACATATTAGGATTCTCAGTGAACCAGAAAATAGGTGTGTGTGTACGCAGCTGGCCACTGGCCCGCCGACCCTGCAAAAGTTATTTCTGAATCACTAAAATTAAGTTGCTATACCGTTTGTCAAAGGAAATTTTTGGATATTTCATGCCCGAAAAGTTTCTTCAAAGATTGGTAAATTCTTTAAAGCATCCTACTACTATTATAAACGCGAACAATTATGAATATAATAGAAAAGAATAATCGTTTATTGTCTTACTGTGTGTACAAAGATGGAATAAATTGGTAACATTGAGTAACAACAGTTGCCCTTCCTGGGCATACAATAATAAAAATAGGTATATCTACAAAACAAACAGGAAACATTATTAATATTATTACATTAGAAATCATCATCAAAATATTCATTTACGTTATAGAAAACTTTTGAAATAACCATTTTATTGGTCATCACGGATTATCGTGTACCAGAGCCGCCGGTAGGATCTCCCGCCACGCTAGCCTTAATGATATCATACGCCGGGCTTTTACCAGCGTCAACGTTCCAGCTATTCTCGAACCGAATGGTCTACTACGTGACGATGGTAAGCGGCCTGACGGCATGACTCTTGTCCCTTGGGAGAAGGGAAGGCCTTTGGTATGGGACGCCACATGCGTAGATACCCTAGCACCATCTCATCTGTCGGGGACTTCAGTTAGAGCCGGTGCAGCGGCTGATTCGGCCGAGGATCTCAAGAGGCGCAAATATAGAAGTCTCGACAGAGCCTACTTATTTGAGCCTTTTGGGGTTGAGACTCTGGGTCCGTGGGGAACCGGGGCCCTTCGCGTTTTCAAAATTCTTTCAGGGCGACTGGTCGAAGCAACGCGTGACAAGAGAGCTGGCTCTTATCTGGGTCAACGCATTAGCATTGCCATTCAGCGTGGCAATGCGGCCAGTATTTTGGGAACGCTTCCGCCTGGTAGTGATCTGGATCAGTTGAGCTATCTATAGATCGTTTGCAACGGTCTTTAGATAGCTAGCTGTTTCATCTGTATTTTTTGTATATACCTACTTGTACATAGTTGTATGAATAAATGTAAAACCATTTTTATATCAAGTGGTAGATTATTATAAATTTTAATCGCAGAGTAGAATGAACTGTACAAAATATTAAATTTATGTTTATTTCTTAAACAACTGTAACGAGAAAATTTAATTAAAAAAAAATATTTTTGATTTGATTATTTTTAACAAATAAACAGATCCCAAACATATAAATGAGGATGGAAGTTTGTTTCACGCAAAACAACTGAACGGATTTTGATGAAACTTTACAGTAATATAGCTTATACATTAGAATAACACATTTTTATCCAGGTACCGCGGGCGAAGCTGTGCGCAGAATACTGTGCTAGTGAATTCATAAGTGCACGGCTTTTGGTATGGCACAAAACGGTTTTTATGCCACAAACGGACCCATTTGTATCCCATTAGCTTCTAACGCCATAAGCACACCCAAGATCGTCAGCGCACTCATTACCTTCAATTCCCGCGTGTCCTAGAATCCATCTTAGCACACGCTGTTTCATACGCTTAGAGTGTTTAGACGTGACAGAACTTGAGTCTGTTAAACTCTAAGTACAACCTACATAACCCTATAAATGATAAGGACAGCAGAGGCAAAACATATTCTGTTGTGATGTCGTTCCTGTTTTGTTGTTTGTCAGAAAAAAAATCAATATAACATAAATTTTCCTGCTTCTTCCCACGTCCATAGGAACGGCCTAAAACGTTATATGTCCCAAAGAAGCACAAATTTTGTGGGATTATCTCTCTTTACTAGCGACGCGCATAATTTTTTGTTGTAATTCGACATTTTTGTATTATTGTTATAAACACCCAATGGTCACATACATAGTCCTGAGTCCACACTAAGATTCCCTGTACCATGGTATATGCAGAACATCCAGACATTAGTTCCGCAGCGGGAATCGAACCCGCACCTTTTGCGTTTCAGTCGGCTAGCCCGCCATAATTGTTTTTTATGAGAACACCGACTATGGTAACTCTTGTTGTTAAAAAACATTTTGTTCGAAAAATAAGTTTAGTATTTTTTTTCAAAAGTTTCGAAACTCTTATGTCATCATCCCTTTATGTCAAATCAATTGCAAACGTTTTACACTATCGGTCGTTTCGGAGAAACATACGAACAAATAAGAACTTCTTCCTCTAAACTATGTCAAGCAATACTTATCCTGCATCGCGAGTCAAAATTACACGCTTTTCGTTCGTACGTAGGACCAGATACGTCAATAAATGCTCGCAGATGAACTTTTCATATTAAGACAAATCACTGAATAATTGGTTATTCATCTCCTTTTCAGTATCATAATTATTATAATAACAATTCATTATTATTATAGTTTTCATTAAACTCTGGAATTACCGAGCCTACGCATGCATTTGTCTCTGATAGCAAGTATTGCGCGTTTTGCTTTATATTTTTATAACAACAATTATGTAACCCAGTGACATGAACACAAAGTTGTATAATTATAATTATAATTATTACCAAGAATTCAGTACAGTTCATCGAGCAAACAGTTAAGATCTGCGGCCCTTTCTTGATTAAGTTCATTCATGCGAAAAGGTGACATCACCGATCTTTGCTCAGATAATATATTTTGCGTCTGTGTTTTTGCGGATAGATCATCTCATTCCTTATTAAAAATCCTAACTGAAAATGAAATTAACTACCTTAAGAATATGATACTATTAACATATATAGCACCTGTACTGGATTTGTATAAATGTATAAGATGTGGGTAGGCACCGAGTGTGCATGAACAGATGATAAACAGTTTCGAACTGACCATCTTGTTGTTTACTTCAGCATCCATAAGTGGAAGTAAAGTCCGATCATTGTACACTGTATTTATTAATTTTGTACCACGTTCCGATACATGCTCCCTGCATGAAACTAATCCAAGTACAAATTCCACTCAAAACATAAATTGGGGATCAAAACTATAAATTCATGATCACTCAAACAGCCAGTCAGCACTACTACGAGCCTTTAATGATTCACTACGAATCGATCGGAAGCTGCCATGTGTACACAGGAAAACATTTATCTCCATACACGTATCAAAACAGATTTTCATGTTTTAAGTACCGGCTATTATTGACTTCTAAAAAGCTAGTCCGCTTTTTGGAATTTTGACGTAATTTCTTCAAACCAGTCAATGTCATGGTACCAAAAACATTACATTTGTCAGCCTGATGAAATATGCAAGTTTTGTGTGCAATACCAAAACGGCGTAAAAGGTGAGATGGGTACCTATTGACTGTCTAGCAATCCTCCACATTTTTTTGTCGGGGGAATCCTCAATCAAAGAAGCTCAATCTAAAAAATAAATAAGATTTTCAAACAGTGCTCAAGAAAGGCTGATCAAGCTTCCTAACAGTAGGCTCTGTTGCAACAGCTGAAAAAATCTAAAGACCCCGCTGAATCGAGAAAAAATATACAAGCTTGTTTGATCGGAATTAAAATGAAATGAAATGAAATGTTTATTGCTATCTCAAACAGATGTCGTAGGTACATATCTTGTTATCTCTACGTAGGTAAGTAATAAATAGTCTAATTCTAATAAAACAGTACCATAGGTTATGCTCTGTTCCCCACACTAGGACTTTATAGCCTCTATGGCAGGGTCACAGGGACTCGCTACCGACTCTCCCACAATAACCAAACCAGATAATACAAATCTAAATATGCATGTACATAGCACTGGTAATGGTTGGACTGTTGAAAAAAAAATAAACGAAATAGTAGTAATAGCTTAAGAAGTTACGGTCTACAGTAAACAAATACAATTTTATACTAAAAATAAAATTAGGTAGGTAACACTAAATATAAAAGGTAAAAATGCCTTTTATACTTAGTTAAATAGGGTAAGTACCACCAATAAGCTAAGTTGTAGATGTGTGTGTATGTTTGGGTGCGAGTGTGAGTTACCTCGAAAACTCCAAAACTCCAACTCCTCGAGATGTTTTAATGTTTTAACAAATTAAAATATTAAAACATCTCCAGCACGACGAATTGCAATTTAATACTATGCAACATACCCCATGGTATGGTAAATCAGTGAATGTGACTTCGAAGACGAAGTGTTCTGTCATAGTCAAATCTTTGATCATGGTCGCATTTAAATGTTTTTGTTTTAACTAATATATGTAAGTAGGTCTCTAATTATGATTACACTTCTGTAAAATATATGTACGTGTCTCTAAAGATTTCGTATTTTTAAGCATTCGAATGACTGGGTATTTTTTAGTGCTTATTTTTAATTTGTGTACAACCTCTGAATACGTTGTAGTTTATAGAAACCTTTCAACTTTTATTTTTACCGATATTTTAAATACCGTTTAGGTACCTACTAAAAGGTAATTAAAATTAAAGTAAATAGTTGACATAATAGTTATCATATTGTTACTTCTACCTTTCTCACAGAACATGGGTTAAAACTAAACTACCTTAATGGAATCTATAAGTTATACATAGGTTAGATCCTTGTGAGTATGAAAATTACAATACACAATAACATAGAAATTCTAATACAAGCTACACGCAAAGTTTTGTTGGTAGGTAGTGTGTTTCGTGTAGTTGCAATGTTGGTAATTAATTTGAAAGAAATTCCTTTCAAAATTTGTAAAGGTTCAACATTTATTATATATATATATATTATTAGAAAGACCCGATAGACTGATGACATAAAACGGGAAAGTGACGGGAAGTCGGTGTACACCGATATAAACTTATAACACGATTTGTTTTAGAGAGAGGCCTATGACCAATTATGGGATTCCGATAATAATCATAAAACTTGGATTATATGTATAATTAATAATTATTATTAATTTACGTTGAAACCTGAATCATTTGCGACTTAATAATATTGTAACGGTAGTCATAGTTTTTTCAAGATCGATTGAGACACCTGCGATTACAAAAGCTGCAAAGACTTCGTAAAGTGAAGAATAACAATAAAATAATGCGTTTAATAATGTGTTTATGCTTTAAAAAAAATATGTTAACATAACGTTTTATATTTTATAGCTCAAGCTATGAATTCGATTGTTGTCCCTATACTGTACTGAATGCAATAAATATGTCTTTGCAACATTAAAAGTGACCTTTTTGTTTGTCGGGGAGCGGTCTTTACATAATTATTATTTATATTTTTTTATAAGTGTTAAATTTTTGTACGATTCTTTATGACATATTCCGATGCTAAAAATAGGCCAATAAGCAAATTAATTCGACATTACCATAAATTGATATCACAACGACGGCACTGAAACTAATACAATGAGAATGGCAGGATGCCATTCTCGTTAATTTTATTAACGCGATAAAAATAATAATAATTCAGCGTAGAATGACCGGAAATAATACTGGGAACTACTCTGAGGTAGCGCTGCTAAACATATTTTCACATCGACGCGTTCTTGCCAGTTTGCGATTGGTATAACAATCAAGCGATTGATTGGCCTTTATATCACTAGAAATGTATATCGCCAGTACTATCAACGGTACTAGTAACACTTCTTTATGTCGCTAGTACTATATGTCATCATAGAAATACGAGAAACGTCACATTACCTTATAACAAATAACTTCACCGTAAATGGTGTTGGCTGTAATTTTTTTGACAGATGACGTCACAGGCTTCTAGGGAAAGTTTGTTTTCAGCATCAGATAGTCAAATTAAAGTGTATTGGACGCATCCCTAGTAAATCTGTGTTTTGGAGCGTCTGCTTCCCTAGCTAAGTCTGGACTCTTTGGCGTCTACTTAGATCCCTCCGAAGCTATTTTAATAGCGTTTCATAACAATGTCTCCAAAGGGCTATCAAACCAGACTGCTACAGACTTGTAGACACCGCTACAAATCTGTATATGTAATAATGTGCATGGTTGGCAATTGTCAACCGCACTCATTGCAGCGGTAAACGTGTAGTCGTTCCGTATACCTAGAAATCACACAATCAAAAATCCTTTAGTAACTGTTATGTACTCTGTGTCATTAATATAATTATTGGTTTAGAATTTGCTCGTTTCACCATAGGAACACGAGATGCAAAACCTCGATGATTAATAATACATAATATAACAAAAGACTGAATAAAACATCGAATTGGCACGCCTTGCTGTTAGGTCTATGGAGGTGGGCTCAGAAAAAAACATTGCCCTTTTCGTATTCTATTCTATATCCACTAAGACAGTTGCCAACTCCGTTCAATACGTGTCATGCTGGCTCTGATAACCATATATTGTGCGTCATTTGATGTTACACCATCGGCGTCAAAAGCAATCTGCTCAAAACCGCTCTATACTGTATGAAAATAATATTTTATTTAGTTCATTTCTGCAAAAAACCCCGACGTCATTCTCATCTAGTGACTTGTAGCAATAAAAACTATCTGTGAACAATTACTGAAGTCATACAAATCTATTGCTTTGTAACCGGGTAAGCGGTTTCGGAGATCAATTGTAACAGACAAATATACAAAAAAACAAACTTCTTATGGTAGAATAGAATAGAATAGAAAATACTTTATTGCACACCAAAAAATACATCAGCTTAATAACTAGAAAAAAAAAAACTTTGATAATGTACAATGGGCGGTCTTATCGCTAAATAGCGATCTCTACCAGACAACCTTTGGATGGAACGGACTGTACTAAAGTTTACAAGGGGTTTAATTGGTGTACTTACATACTATGAATATACATATATATATATGAATATATATATATGGTAAACGTATATTGGAGCCATCGTGATATGAGTAAAAATAATTGCATTATATGGTAAAGTTCATATCTTAAACCCGCTTAAAGTTCAGAGTAGGCCACCTGGTAGCATAAAACAAAAGGAAAGTAATGATAGCTCGTTCTTTCAGCAATATTGGGGTGTTTTGCCAAGGTGTGGCCTCAACAGGGATCCGTTCGTGACCAGAATTCTTTCAGTGGAATTAAAACAGCCTGTTTAATCTTTGATTAAGTGGATCTAGAGGAAAAAAAAATTTTCTTTCTTCGGGCGTTACTCTAGCTTGGCTAGTGGTATTTCGACTGTCATATCCAAGCGTAGGTACTCATATAAACTAACTTCTTAACTAGCTTGTAAAATTTAATGTCCTCCAACTACACGTTGTCACTTTAACATAACAATCTAACAATGGACTATAGAGAGTCGTAGACAGACAAGACGGTGAATTGTCGTCTTGTCGGTAAATATACTAGCACGTAGGGACAACACGCGTTGATTTCAAGCACACTAAGTTATCAATGAGTGAACTTCAATAGAAGAAAAAACAAAGTAATAAAAGTTAAAGATATTTTAGTTAAAATTTAAACAACAGCTGTTTACACCCCCTACCCCCCACTCTTACAATTTCTTAGTGCTTATCCTCTCCATCCAAAACGTGTTTGGAAGAGATCGCTTAAAATCGATAACACTACCCATGGTACTTTAATATGAATAAGATTGTTTATTTTTTATTTGTTTATAGTGTACAATAGAGTATATTCATTCATTTATTAAAAGGTAATAAAATATACGCGCGACGATAGGAGCTCGTATATGCGTTTGCTACAAGAGGTTGTATATTTGTCTTTTTGTATCAAAATGGACCATTCTTCATTTTGATAAAAAAAGTTGAAACGTCTACGTGCGTAGCCTCTGCGTGGTTTACACATTTTAAACGCCAAATATAGATCTCAAATTAAGTTAAATCGACTTTAAAGTTTAACGTCCAAGGAACAAAGGCGGTTCGAACTCGAAAGATGAAACCACGGGCCCCTAATTCTACTTCACAGTTTAACGGCTGAAGTTAAACGGCTGGTAAATGGACGCACTTTGTGAATGAAATTTTCACCGCCTCCGGCACTTAGCTGGAACACTTACGCACACGTTCGTGAGTCACTAACACTTACTTATCGCTAATTTTTCAGAAAATGTCTGATCCACCGCATTTTACAACATGTTAAGAGTTTTACGACCAGTGTGGAACAAAATGTTACAATCAAATCAAGTTTTGTGGGATGTATCACAAAACATTCAGCATAACATAAAAACAAACAAATTATGTTGGAATATAATGGTGGGATAAGAATAAACCTACTTATCAGTAAAAAATACACAGCTTTACGAGCAGTGTGGAATAAAATGTTACCATCAAATCAAGTTTTGTGGGATATATCACAAAAAAATCAGCATAATATAAAAACAAACAAATTATGCAGGAATATAATGGTGGGATAATAATAAGCCTACTTATCAGTAAAAATTAAACAGCTTTACAAGCAGTGTGGAATAAAATATTACCATCAAATCAAGTTTTGTGGGATGTATCACAAAACATTCAGCATAATATAAATACAAACAAATTATACAGGAATATAATGGTGGGATAAGAATAAGCCTACTTATCAGTAAAAAATACACAGCTTTACGAGCAGTGTGGAATAAAATGTTACCATCAAATCAAGTTTTGTGGGATATATCACAAAAAAATCAGCATAATATAAAAACAAACAAATTATGCAGGAATATAATGGTGGGATAAGCATAAGCCTACGTATCAATAAAAATTACACAGCTTTACGAGCAGTATGGAATAAAATGTTACCATTAAATCAAGTTTTGTGGGATGTATCACAAAACATTCAGCATAATATAAAAACAAACAAATTATACAGGAATATAATGGTGGGATAAGAATAAGCCTACTTATCAGTAAAAATTACACAGCTTTACGAGCAGTGTGGAATAAAATGTTACCATCAAATCAAGTTTTGTGAGATGTATCACAAAACATTTAGCATAATATAAAAACAAACAAATGATGCAGGAATATAATGGTGGGATAAGAATAAGCCTACGTGTCAATAAAAATTACACAGCTTTACGAGCAGTGTCGAATAAAATGTTACCATTAAATCAAGTTTTGTGGGATGTATCACAAAACATTCAGCATAATATAAAAACAAACAAATTATGCAGGAATATAATGGTGGGATAAGAATAAACCTACTTATCAGTAAAAAATGCACAGCTTTACGAACAGTGTGGAATAAAATGTAACCATCAAATCAAGTTTCAAGTTTTTTTTTTCATGTAAAAAAAATGTGTTTCAGCATTTCATACAAATAATTAAATTTATAAAACGATGTGACTTTTTTATTAAAAAATTAACAAGTGCAGTGTTTGGGGGGTCTTTTTACTCACATACGTTTTTCTGTTTTTCTATGCGCATTCTATTTCTATTTTTTTTTGCAAAAATGGCTTCCCTTGGATTCTAGTTCTTAAAATGAAGCATATTAGTACTATGAATCTGTGAAGATAAGTACTTAATTCTTCAAAACTAAAACAGTTTTGATAATAAATACGTACTTTTAATCGACTTACATTTTTATATTATTCTATTTTGGACAGTTTCTTTCCGACTTATATTTCAATACATACATACCTATTTTAATACACAAAAAGGTAGATAGATTCAAAGAAGATAGACAATTATTTTTCACATACTGAATCATAAATCAGCTATTCATACAACTGTGTACAAGTAGGTATATGTAACAAAAATACTGATAAAGCAGCTATCTAAAAACCGTTGCAAGCGGTCTTAAGATAGCTCAACTGATCCAAATCACTACCAGACGGAAGCTTAATTATTTACTTCAAACTTTGTTGTACTATAGGGCGTCTAATCGCTAATTAGCGATCTCTCCCAGATAATCTTTAGATTTAGAAAGACCGGAAATAAAGGCCTTATAAAGAGGCTTACCAAACAGTGATGATGATGATGTATTTTAAAGAAGGTTTTCAAGTTTTCATCAAATTCTGACTACTACATAACTACCTACCTGCTACCTGGTACATAATTATTCATAAACCGACCTACGCGCTTTCTCTCAACCTAAAGCCTAGATCTTACAAATACACTCAAACCTCTCCTAATGTATTCTCATAATTCTAATCTATGCAAATAAAGCTAAATTCAGCCTTAATAAACTTGTATGAGGCGCAAAATTATGGAACCAAATTATATTTAATTGATGAACTTTCTCATAAAGTTGCGTTGATTGTGTGAATGAAGCCAAACAAAGGAACCTACTCGTAAATGTTTCGTAAATACATTTCATTTGTAATTTAAGAAACTAAATAACTAAATATTTTTTATACAAACGTACAAGTCCTATAATTAGAGGAACATAATTATATTTTAGACCGCAATATTTTACATTGTATTATTACTGTTATTTCTCTGTTGGGTGTTCTAAATAAATAAGTACTTACCTATATTTTAATATTAAAGGATAAACAGCAAATAAACACCCAACATACATAAAATATACAGTCCTAACCCCACATTAGAATTTACTGCTTCGTAGGTATTAGGAACTACAAGTATCATGATACTTTTTAATATTTTACATTTTATTATTACTGTTATTTCTCTGTTGGGTGTTCTAAATAAATAAGTACTTACCTATATATTAATAACAAAGAATAAACAGAAAATAAACACCCAACATATGTACACAAAACATACATAGTCCTAACCCCACATTAGAATTTACTGTGTCGTAGGTATTAGGAACTACTAGTATCATGACAAGTACCTTTCATACTCGTAGTATGTTTTACACCTTTTAAACATTTTCATCATCTTTTTGTCCTTATCCCACATTTCGCAGGGTCGTCGGTACAACATGTTTTTTTCTTCCACTCTCCTCTATCAGCCGTCATCTCAGTACTCACTCCTTTCTTAACCATGTCATCCTTCACACAATCCATCCATCATTTCCTTCCTTTGCTTTTATTTCCAATATTTATTTACCTTTTAAACCTTTTATCTTTCATATCGTTCCATTTAAACGTTCCGCTCACGAGTGATTGCTGAGTTTTGAGTTCGTTTTACAAATTTTACGTGTAAAATTGCGTAGTAAGCCCTCGCTGGAAAGCGAATGATGTAAGTCAAGATCAAGGTCAAAATCAACAGGTTTTCATTCATTGAAATCACAAGGAACGACAGCTTAAAAAATACGTGACTTTAATATTTTAAAGAGAATTTACGCCAATTCCTTCCGCGTGATTAAGTCTAAAAGAATCAGGTAACAAATTTGCTTGTTCTTTTTGATGATCCTTCATTTAGATATAATGTGGTGCGAACACATAATTTCAGTAAGTGTTACATTATGCAGGTGCTAATGAGGTAGTCCTTGAATGTATACCTACCTGCCTATATCTGTATAAGAGGTTATCTATTTTGTCTATATATGTGTTACCTTATGGGTCTGACATAAACAATGTTTAAAAGTCCTTAAATAAATGAAAAAAAAAAACATAATTTGGTAATCGAACATGTAATTTGTATTTTACTTAGCACGATTATCTTGCTACCTGTTGTACTAAGGTAAGTATCTGCGTCGTCAATCAAATCTGCCAGTTGGCAACACCTGCGAGCCAATAACAAGCATATCGTTTTTCTTACCGAACGTCGAACGTCCGGTTCCTGTGAAATATTGACATGGGTCTAATCCGTGTGACGCTGCTCTCAGTTTGCACGTTTTCTGTATATTATGATAAACTGGAACCAGTGGAAAAGGCCAGACCCAAATCCCAGCCAAAGATATAACTAAGAGTTATTTTACTTAAGTATTGGGATTCAGGAGAATTAGTAAAGAAACAAATACAATCACAATTGAAATCCTCATGATGGGAAGCCACAGATGCATACTCTATAAGTAGGGCCGTAACGTACGGGGTAGTCAGAGGAACGTCCAAACATTATAATATCCATTGAAAAACGTCTGGGTCGAAACCCACAACCTACGGACCGGAAATCGGGGTACAGCCCGCTCGGAAAAACTTCAGAAAATACTTTACTTGAAAATCTATTTAAAAAATGATGGATTACAATGCCAATTCCAATTCAAATTAGAGCTAGCGACAGGCCAAAAACAGCTGTCTCTGATTTCACTGAAGAAATGCACTTTGTAAAAATAAAGACAGGATCGTTAATTATAAACCAGCGAGTAAAAAACACTCAAAAGGGGAGCTATATTTATCACAAAATCTGACGCTAAACGCGTTGGGTATTTTTTCTTGGCGGTCTCACAGACCAGATACATTAAACAGCTAGATCAGTTATGAAAACCATGACACTTCATTGTCTTTTTAAGTCAGATAATAATAATAAAGGGACCAAACATTTTCAAAACTTTAAACTACGCGTTGCCACTTTCGCTATTGTTCAAATGACGCATTGTGTGTTTATTCTGTAATTAAAATATAGGATGCTTAGCAAGACGATTTAAAAATTAAATCCTGGTAGGTGAAGCAGTATAGACAAGAACTTATTGAGAAATAGATCTTTATGATGGGTTTACACTAGCGCAAGCGTTTGCCTCGCCGCTCCTCAAAATTTCAAGGTTAAGGTGTAAGGTATGAAGTCCACTGAAATTTCACAAGTTTATCAATGAATAAGCATTTGATTTACGTTATCGCAAATGTTTCAAAATATATCAATCAATAAAAAAACTCGTAGTTTGACAAACTCGTAGAAATTTACAACGTTTCCGACAAAATTATCATACGCATATAGTACATCAGTTTGTAAATATGCTGGGTTCTTTATGAAAGTAGACTGAAAATATATAAATCATAACTAAATATAATTAATAGCCAAAATATTTATGTTGCCGTATAAAATTTGGGTTTCAATTCGGATCCTAAATTTTGGGGGATCTGATCTAGCTGTTTAATTTTAACCTTTGATGGAATGAAGAGAAATAATTAAGAGGGGAGTCGAGCCGTGGTAATAAAACACTTTTCGTTGACTGACGCGCCTCAGTACGACACTCGGACATTTTCAAATTCTTTTTTTCTTTACCATACCGTCAAATGATTTGAACACCATAGTAGATTATCACATAGTCGGATGCCGTTTTCGGAGATTAATCATTCATTCAAAGGAGTTCACTCACAAAGAAGTTTTATTAAGTGGTGCGAACGTTGGGTAAATTGAACAATGTGGGCACATGGTCGCAGTTTTGCGCATTAAATCCTTTCACTAGTCGTCGGTCAATATGCCCGTTTCAAAACCACTATCATTGAACCATCTCTAATAAAATACTAACAAAATGCCTATATGGTTTTGTCCTGTTATATGTATATTAAATTTAATAGTGTAGGTAGTAT
This sequence comes from Perizoma affinitatum, assembly GCA_961405105.1. Classification (NCBI taxonomy): domain Eukaryota; kingdom Metazoa; phylum Arthropoda; class Insecta; order Lepidoptera; family Geometridae; genus Perizoma; species Perizoma affinitatum. The sequence goes on from OY560199.1 coordinate 9,436,066, forward strand.
TATTATATGGCTTTATTGATATACTGTCACGTAAAATTAAGTCACGTTTTATTTTAATGTAAAAATAATTCAGATTATCTAAACTGAAAATAGAGGGCAGTTCTGGCGCGCGCGCGGATATGTGTGAAAATGGTGGAAACAGTTTTAAGTTTTTCTAAAGGCATCCGGGGTCAACAAAGAACCCAAGGATGTCCAGGCGAGCTTGCTGGTAAAGAAGGGTATGAAATATTTTCAACATTTACATATACCAAGGAATCGTCATCTGATGATCTCGAATGTGTAAAAAACAAATTCGATGAATATTTTGGAACAAAATGTAATCTGGCTATAATTAAGATTCAAGTTTTTACATATACCAAGGAACAGTCATCTGATGATCTCGAATGTGTAAAAAGCAAATTCGATGAATATTTTGGAACAAAATGTAATCTGGCTATAATTAAGATTCAAGTTTTTACATATACCAAGGAACAGTCATCTGACGATCTCGAATGTGTAAAAAACAAATTCGATGAATATTTTGGAACAAAATGTAATCTGGCTATAATTAAGATTCAAGTTTTTACATATACCAAGGAACAGTCATCTGATGATCTCGAATATGTAAAATACAAGTTCGATGAATATTTTGGAACAAAATGTGATCTATCTATAATTAAGATTCAAGTTTTTCAGTCGTTACCAGAACGCTGGGGAGTCAATAAGCCAATTTATCTCGGCGTGAAAGGTTTTAAACCGAAATCATGACTTCGAAAGTTTCGCCGACAGATTGATACGTGATCGAGTAGTATGCGGAGTTACAAACCATATTATAAGATTTTTTGTTACATACGGATGATTTTAATTTTGCAAAGGCATGTAGATTTGCAAAGCGGATGAGCTATCTAGACGACAGATAGATAAGGCGAATAAGATGAGCCGCCAAGTAGACGCGGTGAAGGGACAGCGCGCGCGCGGCGCTTAGAGGCAGCGACACCCACGGAAAGCTGCGCCGCGACGGCGGAGCGTACAGCCTCACCTAATCAGTATTTACGTTGTGGATGTTCGTTATGTGAAGCGCGCGGATGGTGCCCGGCGAGTGATGCTAAGCGTTTTATGTGTTAGCCCAAGTTCCCGGACATACCATGGGCCAAAGTACGAGTAGGTTCAGACATGTTCGAATACAACAAAAGCATTATTTATTAATTTTAGTTGATTATTTTTCGAATTTATTTGAAGTCAATGATTTGAATACCTTATAGAGCAAGTCTGTCATTAAAGCCACGAATCTATCATTAAAACATTAAAAGAACAGTTTGCGAGGTACGACCTATGGAATTAATTACGGATAACGGACCGGCTTACGTTTCAAAGGAGTTTAAGAAATTTGTTAGCAGTTCGGAGATAAGACAAATTACGTCATCGCCAATGTACGCTCAATCGAACGGAAAAAGCGAACGAGCATCAGAACGGTTAAAATGTTATTGTAGATCCCCGAATCTACAATTACATTTTAATGTTTTTATTTATACATTTTGTTGTTTTTTTTGCTCTTTATGGAATTCAAACCGACTATTATTCAAGTATGATAAACTTACGTTCTATGCCTAGGGATCATTCAGACTCACCGGCAGAGATTTTAATGGGAAGAAGCTAAATACGCGTCTACCTCGCATAATGATTCTAAAAAAGGCAAGTCGTAACATTATTTCTTAGATAGGAACATAGGTTTTTTAGCAGTTAGTATGTTCATAAATGCTCCCATTTAGTAGGAGTACTATAACGGATAATAACTCTACTTACCTTCAGATTATGCCTACTTATCTAATTGCCTGTGAAATTGCCATTCATATTATAATTATTCATTTAAACAATCTAAAACAATTGCAAAATTACATAACTAGGCGTAATAACAGTGAAATATTTTAATTAAATAATAATCGTAAAATTTTATATTACGACTTATTTTACGATGTCTATTACAATGTCCTTGGATTTTTATTAAGAACAGAACTCAAGAGTTTGGGATTAGTGCCAAAACAAAACATCATTTTAGCCTTCCCTACCTAGTAATTTTGTGTGTATATGTCTTCTGTATTCTGTGCGTGCAAATAAACTCGTTCATTTTTTTTAACGCCCCTGTGTTGTGACTGAAGAATCTCGAGTCCCCATTGACAAGCGTTAAATTTGTTTATTTTTTACAGACTGTTATTTGATAAGACACAAAACTCAGCTATTCGAGGAAAAATATTTTATAATTACGCTACTTATTATTAAATGTTAACACAAAAACTATGATATTCGTTGAAATACAACAGTATAATGTAATACGAAAGCATGATTTTTTTCTAAATAACAGTCTCATTTAACTAATTTTTAAAATAAAATTATTTGATCTACTCAACTGGTGTAATAGTTAATAAAAATGCATTAAACAAGTATGGCAAAAAATACAATATTCGTTACTAGTGCTTCACTTAATTTATACCAAAAGAATCGCTACTGCAGCCATAACAGCGGCTAACGAAGATTTGAAGGCATCAGCGGAATTCTCACGCAACGATTTTTATTACATAGCCCTCAGCGTCAGACTTGACTTACGAAGAATTTAGGAATTTAGGATTTAGGACTTCCGATGCCGGATACGCCCCTGTTTGACGAAGGATAGAATGATCCAGATTACTTGATATTTCGCTGTTTGATTTTAGGCTAGGCTTGAAAGAAGTCCTGTTTCCTGATAAGCTATGTAATGTGTTCCAGGTTTTTTATATTATATTTTACATTCCTTTTCTCGTCAAAAATAGACGTTTTTTCCTATAACTGAAAGTCATGGGTAGCACACTGTTTGAAAAAGAAGAACACATGTCTTGTATCGTGTCATTGTCCGTGTGGAATAAAATCTACGTGACATACACATGACCATTTTTTTAACTACCGAAATTTCGCCATTCTCAGTTTGAAAAAAGCTCAAATTGTGTGCCGTTCCCCCTTATTTTTTAATGTTGAGTCCTAGATGTTTACGATAGGAACCAAAAAAGAATTAGTTTGACAGATTTCTAGTGATAACTTTAGGGAGTTATGATACAACTTTGGGACTTTACATATCATGTCTCGACACGTCTTGAGCAGCTTTATTTGCTGTCGTCTTGACTCAATCTTCGTGACCAAATGATTTTTATGAATTATCAAAAAAAACGTACTAAAAACAGAACTGAAGATAATCGTCAAAAAGGATCCTTCTATTACATATTTATAGAGTGACCAGCGATGTGAAATTCCGATCCAAAGAGAAACAATATCATAGAGAGAAAACAAAATATCAGAATCTCGAGGCTAAAATATAAAGTGGTAACTTTGTCAATGTTTCGTTGAATAAATTTCAAAACCAAAATCATTAAAAAGTAAGGGCCCGGTCAAAGCGATTAGGCCGCCTATTAAAGAACGATGTTTAAGGTGTAAAATAAAGTTTGTTCATTCATTCTTTCAAACTGATGCGGTGGCCTGTGCCAATCAATACTTTCCACGTGAACTTTGACAACCACTTGACAATAGTTTCAATTTGTTCGTCAGTCTGTCACATATTTTCCATAAGAATTTTGTTTATGACTGTACTTTATGAATATCTAAATTTGTAAATAAAACAAGAAGCGAGCGTGGACGGTCCCTTTTAGAAATGAAAATAATATAACATTTGAAAGTGTCTCTAGGGCCCCGCAGTCCATTTTATTCGTAGTCCCTAACGGCAATAAATGACCCTCAGTGTGACCGGACTAAAAGTGTATTGGTACTTAGATCAAAGCGGAAGAGTATCCAAGAAATGCGTCATTTTAATGCACCGTACCTGAAGGTAAAAATATACATAGTGAAGAAAATAAATAAATAAATCAGGAAATACGAGTAACATTGGTACCCAGAAGAAATATTTGCAGAACATGCAGAAATTGCATGTTCTGCAGACCCGCATCTCTTGCATCACCGCTGCCCGCACAACTGAGGTCGTAATGTTCGTACTAGTTCACAGTCATCATCGCCACTGTAGAATTATTCCTCTTACTTCGTAGTCCGTAACTAGTATTATTTCTGTGGCGTGAAGCGTGAAACAGCGAAATTTGTCTTTCATAATATCCCAAAGATGGACATCCTGGTTAATTGAATTAGTAGAATTTTAATATGGTTTCTTTTAGAGTTGCCGATGTTTTTATTTGAAGTTTTGCTAATAATTTTAATGTTCGTTTTCATTTTATAAGAATCATCATTCATCAAAATGAACGCAACTTAACCTTGAGTAGGTAGGTAAATAAATATTTCCATAAATTTGTGGAAAATAATATTCTGAGTGTATTTAAAAAAAGTGACTGCTAAAGTCTACTTTGGAAACGCTTACTTTGGAATGTGAGCAAGATAACGAGTTCTCTCCTGAATTTTACGTATTTTCGGCGCTAGCCCGTTATTGGTACGAGCAGGTACTTTCAGTAAAATTCTTGTAGGAAAAACCACAAGTTGAGTTGACCCTCTAATGCCACTAGTATTTTTATTTTCAGAAAAAAATAGACTTTAAATAACGGGTAGTTTATATGTTTTTTTTTTTTTAATTTTCCGCAATATCGTTATCGGTTCGACGTCCTCTTTGGCGCAGTGGGCTAAGGCCCACCTGAGACGCTGAAGGTTGCGTTTTTTATTCTCGCCGCGGCACAAATGTTTGTTTATGAAAATATTTGTCTTAGGTATAGGTATTTTCTATGTATATATTTACAAAAAAATATAAGAAGTATATCGGTTAAAGCTAGATGATGCTGTGTAAACCAATAAAAAATATGACTACAATCGGTTCACAATTGGCGAAGATATCGCGTAACGTACACAAAAAAAACAGACGAGTTAAGAACTTTCTCCTTTTCTGAAGTCGGTTGAAATTCACCAATAAAATTCTAGGAACCCTGACAACAAAATTTAATATCATCAGCGCAATTTCTTTGTAAGTTGGCGCAATATCATTTACCTATTCTTATGTAAAGTCTTCACACGTCAGTGATATTCAGATGACTATATAACGAGTTCATATAACCTCCGAAATTGTTTTTTTCTACACATGCGATATGTTCTACAAAATCTGTAAATACTGCATCATCTGATGTCTTATAAATTGACCAAATCTACATGTCAGAGCGATCTGATTCTAGACAATGTTCCCATAGACTGAAAATAGGTAAGAGACATGAAAGTGTTTGAAGAAAGTTTCAGGTAGGTTATTTAGTGTTTTGGATTCTCCTGATTTTTTTGTGTTCCAATAAGGGGCGATAGGCTTGCCACCTGTCACGCGAACTATTTTGCAAATATAATGTGTTAGTATACTCTTAGAGCTGAGTACTGAGGATGGATCTGAGGATCTACATCATGGGGGCTATAGTCAAGAGTGTGTTTTTTTTAAATAACGAAACCTCTTTTTGTACAATGATACTTAATTTGCTTGAGGCATTACAAACCTACACAAGGGAGCGTTAATTTTTAGTAACTATCTTCAGCTCCCCTTTTGGTTCAAGTAGAAATGGCACTCAGTTAAAAATAACTCCTTATTTTGGTCACCATATGTCTACATAATGTATTACAAATTTCACGAAAAACAGTTAACCGAAGATAATCGATAACAAATAATCACTACTAATAGTAGGTAATAGTAGAAAATACAATAAAATATGTAGAATTACTATTTTCTACCTTTTATATCTCTATAGATACATTTTATTATCTCGTACTGCCTCGGCTGAGATGTTATGCGAGGATTCAAATCCCGCTACCGTACAAATTATGTTTGCATGATTTGCAAATATTCGCTTCGGGTACGGATATTGTAGTACCATGGTACTCGTTGTTCCTGATACTACACCACAGGGGTCTCAGTGTGGTGTTAGAATTTTAATATAAGTGACTGTTGGGTGTGAAATATCGTAAAATGTATCCCCGAAATGGGCAACAGTTTGTAATATTTTTTTAAAACCTACCATCTTATTTAAAAACAGTTTACAATAAAGACTATTCTGATTCTCAATACAATCTACACTTATATAAGAAAGTGGTAAAGTTTGTTAGTTTTAATGTAGAAGGTAATCTCCGAAACTACTGATCCGATTTAAAAAATATTTCACCAATGTCGAATGGACCTTCAGGGTGGGCAGAGACTACGTTAAACTATCCCGTTAAAATAAAAATGCTTTTTGTAAAGAGAAACTTTGCAACGTAAGTCGACAAAAAACGGCTCGAGTTTCGAGGCGAATGACTAAAATAGTAACGAATGTGCCATTCAAAAATACGTATTCCGTCACAGATTAGTACCCCCGCTCCTAATAACACTTGTTTATAACTATTTTTATTTATAAAACGTGCTCAAAACGGTGAAGGAAAACTTCGTGAGGAAACCGGCATGCACTAGAACCAAATATTCGAAGGCATGTGCCAACAGTTAGTGCTCCAATAAGCGGCGATGGGCAACTGTCACGTGGAATGATTACTACTTGCAAAACTCGGGCATGTACCAAATGTAATGTTTAGACGTGCCTCAGACTACCCCTACTTGGTATCCTCAAAAATCTACTCACTGAGTATGTATCCGAGGATGTCCAGCATGGGGAAGACAGTCGTGAGCGTTTTTGTTTTTTATACCAGAATTTGTTTTACGTTTTGTTAAATGTTTACAATCAATCACGATACATATTATCTATATTTCTGATATGTACGACGTTTCCCTCGTCTTCCTGCAGCATGAGGCGTATTAAGCAATTAAGCATTTGGCTGAGCGTCTTCTACAAACTGGGTCTAGAGATGTCGCAAGAAGTGGCCGGACCCGAATTGCTCGTTTGACCGAAAATATCAGTGCTGTGGTCGACGACGTCCGAGAGAGTCCACAAACATCGAGGAGACAACGATGCATACAATTTGGCAGCAGACGTTGCGAGTTGTGGGCTAGATGGTTCTAAATAAAAAAATGACTAGCATTATTTATTTATTGATAGCCCCCCCCCCCCACCCCCCAAAAAAAACCAGCTCCCCACTGTTCTTTAGAACAGAGTGGTCACATGTTTTGGTATCATTTTAGAGTATATTTTGTCTTAACCGATTCTAATAATATGTATTGAATCGGTAGTGGTTGTTATAGCCTCAAACATTGAAAACGAATAATTATCAAAAAAGGAACTGGCATACTCATTCTAAAAAAGTCAAGACGTGTCATTATTTCTTATAAAGGTATATTATTATTAGTAGTAAATTGTCCGCAGTTAGTATGTTCATAAATGGGAGTACTATAACGGGTAATAACTCTACTTACCGTCAGATTATTTCATATTATCTAATTGCCTGTAAAAATGCCATTCATATCATAATTATTTATTTTAACAATCTCAAAACAACTGCACAATTACATAAATAGGCGAATAACATGCAAATATTTTAAATAATTACAAATCGTAAAATGTTATATTATGACATATTTTTTACGATGTCTATTATAATAATGTCCTTGGATTTTTATTAAGAACAGAATTCAAGAGTTAGAGATTAGTGCCAATAATAGGGAGCTGGTTTTTTTTGGGGGGTGGGGGGGGGGGGGGGCTATCAATAAATAAATAATGCTAGTCATTTTTTTATTTAGAACCATCTAGCCCACAACTCGCAACGTCTGCTGCCAAATTGTATGCATCGTTGTCTCCTCGATGTTTGTGGACTCTCTCGGACGTCGTCGACCACAGCACTGATATTTTCGGTCAAACGAGCAATTCGGGTCCGGCCACTTCTTGCGACATCTCTAGACCCAGTTTGTAGAAGACGCTCAGCCAAATGCTTAATTGCTTAATACGCCTCATGCTGCAGGAAGACGAGGGAAACGTCGTACATATCAGAAATATAGATAATATGTATCGTGATTGATTGTAAACATTTAACAAAACGTAAAACAAATTCTGGTATAAAAAACAAAAACGCTCACGACTGTCTTCCCCATGCTGGACATCCTCGGATACATACTCAGTGAGTAGATTTTTGAGGATACCAAGTAGGGGTAGTCTGAGGCACGTCTAAACATTACATTTGGTACATGCCCGAGTTTTGCAAGTAGTAATCATTCCACGTGACAGTTGCCCATCGCCGCTTATTGGAGCACTAACTGTTGGCACATGCCTTCGAATATTTGGTTCTAGTGCATGCCGGTTTCCTCACGAAGTTTTCCTTCACCGTTTTGAGCACGTTTTATAAATAAAAATAGTTATAAACAAGTGTTATTAGGAGCGGGGGTACTAATCTGTGACGGAATACGTATTTTTGAATGGCACATTCGTTACTATTTTAGTCATTCGCCTCGAAACTCGAGCCGTTTTTTGTCGACTTACGTTGCAAAGTTTCTCTTTACAAAAAGCATTTTTATTTTAACGGGATAGTTTAACGTAGTCTCTGCCCACCCTGAAGGTCCATTCGACATTGGTGAAATATTTTTTAAATCGGATCAGTAGTTTCGGAGATTACCTTCTACATTAAAACTAACAAACTTTACCACTTTCTTATATAAGTGTAGATTGTATTGAGAATCAGAATAGTCTTTATTGTAAACTGTTTTTAAATAAGATGGTAGGTTTTAAAAAAATATTACAAACTGTTGCCCATTTCGGGGATACATTTTACGATATTTCACACCCAACAGTCACTTATATTAAAATTCTAACACCACACTGAGACCCCTGTGGTGTAGTATCAGGAACAACGAGTACCATGGTACTACAATATCCGTACCCGAAGCGAATATTTGCAAATCATGCAAACATAATTTGTACGGTAGCGGGATTTGAATCCTCGCATAACATCTCAGCCGAGGCAGTACGAGATAATAAAATGTATCTATAGAGATATAAAAGGTAGAAAATAGTAATTCTACATATTTTATTGTATTTTCTACTATTACCTACTATTAGTAGTGATTATTTGTTATCGATTATCTTCGGTTAACTGTTTTTCGTGAAATTTGTAATACATTATGTAGACATATGGTGACCAAAATAAGGAGTTATTTTTAACTGAGTGCCATTTCTACTTGAACCAAAAGGGGAGCTGAAGATAGTTACTAAAAATTAACGCTCCCTTGTGTAGGTTTGTAATGCCTCAAGCAAATTAAGTATCATTGTACAAAAAGAGGTTTCGTTATTTAAAAAAAACACACTCTTGACTATAGCCCCCATGATGTAGATCCTCAGATCCATCCTCAGTACTCAGCTCTAAGAGTATACTAACACATTATATTTGCAAAATAGTTCGCGTGACAGGTGGCAAGCCTATCGCCCCTTATTGGAACACAAAAAAATCAGGAGAATCCAAAACACTAAATAACCTACCTGAAACTTTCTTCAAACACTTTCATGTCTCTTACCTATTTTCAGTCTATGGGAACATTGTCTAGAATCAGATCGCTCTGACATGTAGATTTGGTCAATTTATAAGACATCAGATGATGCAGTATTTACAGATTTTGTAGAACATATCGCATGTGTAGAAAAAAACAATTTCGGAGGTTATATGAACTCGTTATATAGTCATCTGAATATCACTGACGTGTGAAGACTTTACATAAGAATAGGTAAATGATATTGCGCCAACTTACAAAGAAATTGCGCTGATGATATTAAATTTTGTTGTCAGGGTTCCTAGAATTTTATTGGTGAATTTCAACCGACTTCAGAAAAGGAGAAAGTTCTTAACTCGTCTGTTTTTTTTGTGTACGTTACGCGATATCTTCGCCAATTGTGAACCGATTGTAGTCATATTTTTTATTGGTTTACACAGCATCATCTAGCTTTAACCGATATACTTCTTATATTTTTTTGTAAATATATACATAGAAAATACCTATACCTAAGACAAATATTTTCATAAACAAACATTTGTGCCGCGGCGAGAATAAAAAACGCAACCTTCAGCGTCTCAGGTGGGCCTTAGCCCACTGCGCCAAAGAGGACGTCGAACCGATAACGATATTGCGGAAAATTAAAAAAAAAAAAAACATATAAACTACCCGTTATTTAAAGTCTATTTTTTTCTGAAAATAAAAATACTAGTGGCATTAGAGGGTCAACTCAACTTGTGGTTTTTCCTACAAGAATTTTACTGAAAGTACCTGCTCGTACCAATAACGGGCTAGCGCCGAAAATACGTAAAATTCAGGAGAGAACTCGTTATCTTGCTCACATTCCAAAGTAAGCGTTTCCAAAGTAGACTTTAGCAGTCACTTTTTTTAAATACACTCAGAATATTATTTTCCACAAATTTATGGAAATATTTATTTACCTACCTACTCAAGGTTAAGTTGCGTTCATTTTGATGAATGATGATTCTTATAAAATGAAAACGAACATTAAAATTATTAGCAAAACTTCAAATAAAAACATCGGCAACTCTAAAAGAAACCATATTAAAATTCTACTAATTCAATTAACCAGGATGTCCATCTTTGGGATATTATGAAAGACAAATTTCGCTGTTTCACGCTTCACGCCACAGAAATAATACTAGTTACGGACTACGAAGTAAGAGGAATAATTCTACAGTGGCGATGATGACTGTGAACTAGTACGAACATTACGACCTCAGTTGTGCGGGCAGCGGTGATGCAAGAGATGCGGGTCTGCAGAACATGCAATTTCTGCATGTTCTGCAAATATTTCTTCTGGGTACCAATGTTACTCGTATTTCCTGATTTATTTATTTATTTTCTTCACTATGTATATTTTTACCTTCAGGTACGGTGCATTAAAATGACGCATTTCTTGGATACTCTTCCGCTTTGATCTAAGTACCAATACACTTTTAGTCCGGTCACACTGAGGGTCATTTATTGCCGTTAGGGACTACGAATAAAATGGACTGCGGGGCCCTAGAGACACTTTCAAATGTTATATTATTTTCATTTCTAAAAGGGACCGTCCACGCTCGCTTCTTGTTTTATTTACAAATTTAGATATTCATAAAGTACAGTCATAAACAAAATTCTTATGGAAAATATGTGACAGACTGACGAACAAATTGAAACTATTGTCAAGTGGTTGTCAAAGTTCACGTGGAAAGTATTGATTGGCACAGGCCACCGCATCAGTTTGAAAGAATGAATGAACAAACTTTATTTTACACCTTAAACATCGTTCTTTAATAGGCGGCCTAATCGCTTTGACCGGGCCCTTACTTTTTAATGATTTTGGTTTTGAAATTTATTCAACGAAACATTGACAAAGTTACCACTTTATATTTTAGCCTCGAGATTCTGATATTTTGTTTTCTCTCTATGATATTGTTTCTCTTTGGATCGGAATTTCACATCGCTGGTCACTCTATAAATATGTAATAGAAGGATCCTTTTTGACGATTATCTTCAGTTCTGTTTTTAGTACGTTTTTTTTGATAATTCATAAAAATCATTTGGTCACGAAGATTGAGTCAAGACGACAGCAAATAAAGCTGCTCAAGACGTGTCGAGACATGATATGTAAAGTCCCAAAGTTGTATCATAACTCCCTAAAGTTATCACTAGAAATCTGTCAAACTAATTCTTTTTTGGTTCCTATCGTAAACATCTAGGACTCAACATTAAAAAATAAGGGGGAACGGCACACAATTTGAGCTTTTTTCAAACTGAGAATGGCGAAATTTCGGTAGTTAAAAAAATGGTCATGTGTATGTCACGTAGATTTTATTCCACACGGACAATGACACGATACAAGACATGTGTTCTTCTTTTTCAAACAGTGTGCTACCCATGACTTTCAGTTATAGGAAAAAACGTCTATTTTTGACGAGAAAAGGAATGTAAAATATAATATAAAAAACCTGGAACACATTACATAGCTTATCAGGAAACGGAGCTAACGAACCTGTGACGTTTAAGTAGACTGTTGCATCATATCCCACATCAAATGAACTTTCAGGAACGGAAAACAAAACCAATCGTACTCTTCATCAAATAGCTTGTCAAGCAGCAGATCTCATAAACCTGTAACATCATACCCCTCATCAAATGGTTTATCAGGAAACGGGGCTTCCTTCAATCCTATTGTTCAACACCCAATATCAAACAAGCGTCTATCAAGCAAAACCGGAAATAAAAAACCTGGAAAATCCTATCCTTCTTCAAACAGTGGCTTATCTGGCAGTGAAGTCGTAGGCCTGGAACGATACACTCAGCAACTTTTAAACCACCTGTTGTATCCTACACTATTTCAAACGGTGGTCTTTCAGGAAATAAACCAAGTGTATCTGCGTATCCAGCAATCAGCTGTCCACACCTCACATACCCAATGTCTAATACTCATAACAGCTATAGAGAAACAAAACCCAACAAAATCAATCATCATCATTACATCTACAAGCCTACAACTGTGATTCACTATACTCCATCGTACGGAACTGCTGCCAGCTACCCAGTGTACACAGGTCAATACATTTTGCCTTACATATATGAGTACAGATCGTCAGAAAAAATATCGTCAGTTGTTGGCAGGATCAGCTCTTTACAATATGGGAGCAGTTTCAAGTAGTCACACGAAGGAACGTTACCACAAAACTTACGTTAACAAACCTGATGAAATTTGCATGTTTGGAGTAAAATATAGAACTGGTAGTTACGATGAGATGGCTATTGACTGCCGAGTGATTACTAACTTTATTTTCGTAGAGGAATCAAAACCAAGAATGGTTTCAACTATTCTAAATCAAACAACAGTAACGATGAATGTAAATAATAATGTGATACTTCCGAACGGTACTTTGGTTCAATCAGTTGACCAGGTTGCAAACCAAATGACAATGACGAATAATTTTGTACCAAATAAAGTAATTTTACCCAAAGGTACCTTAGTCAACGCTGAAATTGCAAAAACCTTACAAAATAAGGGAGAAGCTATGCCTCGTCCTCAAACATTGCAACCCAACGGTACTCTAGTTGATCCAGTTTCCGATCCTAAGTTCTACGGAAGTCCAGTGAATGTAAAATCTGACATGGAGAGCTATGTGATATAAGTCACGAGGTTTTCAAACATGAAGACGAGCGTTCCATGTGGCTTGCTTCAGATCTATGCGTTTGAATCGTTATGTAAAAATGCTAATGCCTTAAAATCTTCGTTAGCAGCTGTTATGGTTGCAGTAACGATTATTTTGCTGTAAACTAAGTGATGCACGGGTAACAAATGTTGTGTGTTTTGTTGAAAAATATTCAACACATTCTACCGAGTAGGCAGTACTTTTCCTATCTGAATATTCTGTATGCATTGTTAATCTGTATCTGTACACTTTTGGTAATAAACAATTTTTATATTTTAATAATTAACAGGTGACCATTAGGTAGTTATTAAAAAAATCTGTATCTCATATTCTTTAACACTGTTGTATTTCAACTCATATTGTAGATTTTGTATTAAGATTATGTCATTTGAAAACGACTAAGTACTGTTATTAAAAAAAGATCATACCTAGAATGGCTGCGTTTTGTTACTTATCAAAAACAGTCTGTAAAAAAATAACAAACGTATCTTTTCAGTATTGTTATTCAATGCGTTTAGATATAAACCAGATGTATTGTTTTGGCACTATTGGCACTAATCTCTAACTCGGATCGGAAACTGGATCAACTAGAGTACCGTTGGGTTGCAATGTTTGAGGACGAGGCATAGCTTCTCCCTTATTTTGTAAGGTTTTTGCAATTTCAGCGTTGACTAAGGTACCTTTGGGTAAAATTACTTTATTTGGTACAAAATTATTCGTCATTGTCATTTGGTTTGCAACCTGGTCAACTGATTGAACCAAAGTACCGTTCGGAAGTATCACATTATTATTTACATTCATCGTTACTGTTGTTTGATTTAGAATAGTTGAAACCATTCTTGGTTTTGATTCCTCTACGAAAATAAAGTTAGTAATCACTCGGCAGTCAATAGCCATCTCATCGTAACTACCAGTTCTATATTTTACTCCAAACATGCAAATTTCATCAGGTTTGTTAACGTAAGTTTTGTGGTAACGTTCCTTCGTGTGACTACTTGAAACTGCTCCCATATTGTAAAGAGCTGATCCTGCCAACAACTGACGATATTTTTTCTGACGATCTGTACTCATATATGTAAGGCAAAATGTATTGACCTGTGTACACTGGGTAGCTGGCAGCAGTTCCGTACGATGGAGTATAGTGAATCACAGTTGTAGGCTTGTAGATGTAATGATGATGATTGATTTTGTTGGGTTTTGTTTCTCTATAGCTGTTATGAGTATTAGACATTGGGTATGTGAGGTGTGGACAGCTGATTGCTGGATACGCAGATACACTTGGTTTATTTCCTGAAAGACCACCGTTTGAAATAGTGTAGGATACAACAGGTGGTTTAAAAGTTGCTGAGTGTATCGTTCCAGGCCTACGACTTCACTGCCAGATAAGCCACTGTTTGAAGAAGGATAGGATTTTCCAGGTTTTTTATTTCCGGTTTTGCTTGATAGACGCTTGTTTGATATTGGGTGTTGAACAATAGGATTGAAGGAAGCCCCGTTTCCTGATAAACCATTTGATGAGGGGTATGATGTTACAGGTTTATGAGATCTGCTGCTTGACAAGCTATTTGATGAAGAGTACGATTGGTTTTGTTTTCCGTTCCTGAAAGTTCATTTGATGTGGGATATGATGCAACAGTCTACTTAAACGTCACAGGTTCGTTAGCTCCGTTACCTGAGATACAATTTGAAGTAGATTAAGACACTGCAGAACGGGTCCCTCTGCCTGACAATCCAGGTGATGCATGGTAGGAGCTACTTTTAGCGGACAAACCGCCTGATGAAGTATAAGATGCAGGTTTATTTGAATTTGGAGACGGATGGCCAAATAAACTACTTGATAATTGATGGCCAGATGAACCCGAGTACTACCTGGATGACGAATGTAAGCGTCTTGGTGTTTCCCTGAAGAAATTTCGCCATAATGTCCACTCGTATGATGTGAATGATTATTGTGAGATGTTGCGTTCACATCACATAAAAAAACTATGACAGTTAATAAAATTGCACAAAAATAAGTAGGTTTTTTCTTAGACATGGTGCCTACAGACATTACGAGATACGCATGCTCACACACACTATTAACAGAGTACTGAAATTTTTTTCATTTCCTTCCTCGTCGAAAATAGACGGATCCGAAATAATTGAGTGGCATTCAGTCAGTTGGCTTGTGTTGCGATTGAAATGGCGACATCTAGATACGTTTTAATTCAAATGACAGTATGAAGAGCCTTCATATTGCAAGATGGAAGTGCTATTATTCATCTATGTATATACCCTACAGTATCGTTGAAGGCATCGATTGAGTTAAGATACCGCTAAAGGTTTATTTATTTTACAGTTGATGAACTAAACACTGTTTTGTTTAGTTCATCAACTGTACAACCTTCTGACATTTGTCATTCCAAATTCAAGGGAAGAAAAAAGACACTGTTCAGGTAAACAACTGTTTAAAATATTGATAAAATATTGTGTTCCAGTTAATATAAGATTTTGTAACACGATATTATAATCACTCACTAACATTGCGTGCTAAAAGTTCTGACAACAGAACAGTCTTTATCTTTTGTGTGTTAGAAAAGGAAAGGGTCGATCTTTAACGTCGATGTTCTGTAGCGTGCCATTCCCCGTGTGAAATAAAAACTTCACATACACCTTAGGGCGGAGCGTCAATGTATGAAAAAAATAAGGATACTGCTATGAAGTTTTAACAGATGTTAAAAATTGCCTTACAGTTTCCAAGTACCTATGTAGTTATGACCTCTGCGGTGCAGTTGGCGGAGGCCAGCCTTAGACGCAGTATGTTGCGGGTTCGATTTCCGCCGCGAGACAAATGTTTGTTATGATCTGTATAAAAATGTATGTAGTTTATCAGTCATTTAGTTCGCATAACACAAGCTCTGCTTAGTTTGGAGCTAAATTATTATTTTTATTTTCCAGAATTATTATTTTTAGGTATATATATTTTTCTTCTTTTTTTTTAGATTTTCTGCCCACTTCAAAGTTTTTAAAAATTTGCTTAAATTTATAGTTGTTTTTTTTTGGTAAAGTTAAAATTAATTGGATTTCCTAATAAATAATGGTAGTTTTAAGTATAAAATGAATATAACCAGAAAACATATCAGCAGAACAGAACATTTGTTCCACGTTAATCGAACTCAAACCAACTGCATTAGAGCTTTTGAAACTATTTTCTTTGTTTAAGAACTTAATTTTTATTAAAAAAAAACGGGATATTTGCATGATTTGTGAGTTTGAATGTTTCATCCGATCATGATCATGATCATTAGTTCCTCCAGTGATCATGGTACATGCAAAGCTCTGCTTAGTTTGGGGCTAGATGATGCTGTGTGAAAAATGGCCAGTAATAATATTTTAAATTTTATTTTTGAGCTTATATTATGTGAACTACATGACTGATATACTACTTAAATACTTTTTTTTTGTAAATACTCACATATTATACATAAAAAACACCCAGACCCGAGATTATTAAACACGTCTTGTTTTTTTTATTTATAAATCCCCACACACACCACATGGTATGTAGGGGGCAAATTGTGCCCCTTTACGAAACGCGATGACCGTGGCGATTAAGATGCCGGCAAAAGATCGTGATCGTTTTTGACCACTATCTGGCATCATTTTTGCAGCTGCCTTGCGGTCGTAGTATGGCACATCTGTAAACACAATAAACGTAGACAACGTACCGACCAAATGAATAAAACCGAAACCCAGTACAACGTCCTTTCCCTTTACTTTGTCCTTTCTTTATTCATCAATAGAGATATATTGCGTACTCAGCCTTTTGTTTTATTAGGTAGCTGTGATCTCATGAATCCAAATGTTCGTTTTCATTATTGCCAGTGTTACCTTCGGTACGTGGCGGTAACATCAACCTAGTAGGGAAACCAGACGTAATGTTTTACCCGGACATGCTTGGTAGAATTTGCATAGGGCATCAGGTTTTCATAATGAATGAATGAATGAAAATACTTGATTGCAAACCATGAGAAAAATAGATATAACGTATCAAAATTAAAACAAATAACTTAAAGTATAATGGGCGGTCTTATTACTTAGAAGCGATATTTTTCAGACAACCTTTGGTTGGAGTGGATTTAATGCGATTGTATTAATGGCTGGGCGTGTATTAATACTTTATTAATTATTCAGAGTATTTTCTTTTTAATTTACTATGATAAATATAACCCCATTGTATTCAAGTAGCCGTATTGCCCTAGTGGGGGGTACCGCAACTTCAACAAGTGGTAATAAGCAAATTTTGAATTTATTGTGAGGACTATCGTTTAATTCAATGTATTAATATAAGAATAAATCACACTGACTGACTCGCTCACTAAAAGTACATTTTTTTTAAACAGGAGTTCAAAATTTGTACTTGAAAACTCTACGCGGACAAATACACACAAGGATCGCACCTGCAGTTAGCCAGAGCCAATAAATTTGTTGACCGTTGTCACGAATACTTTCTCGTTTTGCACTAATGGATATTTCCGTGAAAAATATGCGCAATGTACTAGTTCTACACTAGTTCTCTCAAACGATAAAGTAAAATATCGTGAGGAAACTGGCATATCCTGGGACCGAAAACTTGAAGGTAGATCTGCCACGCGCGTGAAAGAGGCCTCATGAGACCACTGGTTCTATCACCATCGGTCACCATCAATTTCAGGGAAATCATACCTGGACATCTAGACAAATACTGAAGCTTAGCTTTCCTTTCACTCTAACGCAAATGCGTCAAGGAAAAACTTGGCAGTAGTCACGTGACATAATAATAGCTTATAGACTCCGTAAAGTTAGTAAATCATATAAATGGCAAGGTGTACGCTTTTCTTAACTCCCAAGAAAAAAATACAATTAATAAATTTAAAAACGTAATTAAAAAAAAAACTTTATAAAAAGGCATACTATAAAATATCTGATTATTTAGTTAGATTATAAAAACTCTTGGGATTGAAAATGCTTCAACTCGATAAAAAATGTAAGTACCTATTGTTTTGTAAAAGGATCATTAAAAAGCTAGCTTCGTAGCGGAGCGTCAGTTTTATCTAATGCCTTTTCGGCATTAGAAAAAACCGACGTATCACAGTGATCCTTGTGATTTAAATGAATAAATGAATTTTGACTTTGACTTAATTAATTTCCATACAATTCAATCATTCCGCAGGCGTTAAAGCCATCAGAAAGTAGTTGTTGTCTAGGGGGGTCTGGTCAGATCACTGAACTAACGCAGGATTGGTCACCCTGAAACTGTTGACACGGATCGGAAATGAAAAAGGAACTGTGGACGGACACAATAAAATCAATACTAGAAATACAGCTACCGAATTAGCTGTTCTAAAAGTAGTTGTACATATTTAGAATCCAAGATTACTGAATTAATAATCTTGGGTTCGAAATTTGTATGGCTTCACGCATATGCAAGACCATTTGTATGGTTACACGTATATGCAAAACCGTAGCTTACGAGACCGTGTCTGCAATAAATGCGCGATAATCACACAATTTGTCATTTTCTTTTCTCAAACGTTAACTTTTCTAAAATATAAAATAACAAGACATGTAATGCTGTCTTCTAAATTTTATGAATGCGTGTTTTCGGATTCAGCCCCTTTATTGTAAGAGTAGATGCTATCGAGTAAAGTTTTTGTAGGCAAAGCCACAATTTAAGTTGACTCTCTAGTATCAAAATCTACACTTGTAAATTACTAGCTTCTGCCCACGGTTTCGCCCGCGTGGTACCCGGATAAAAAGTAACCTACATGTTGTTCTGATGTATAAGCTAAATTACTGTAAAGTTTCATCAAAATCCGTTCAGTAGTTTTTGCGTGAAAGAGTAACAAACATCCATCCTCACAAACTTTCGCGTTTATAATAGTAGTAAGATAAGATAAGATAAAGAGGCAGATAAAGTTTGTGTAATCGCCAAAACAAGGTACTCATCCTATTTCAAAAAATATTTCACCAATATTTAAAGTGGATCTTCAGGGTGGACAGGCTGTATATTATTCCATTAAAATGAAAAGGCTTTGCGTGGAGATCAATTTGGCAACATTAGTCGACACAAAAACGGTTGCGCGAACATGTTACTTACGAACGCTCTTTTCATCGTCTCCTTTTTATCCGGGTACCACGCGGGCAAAGCCGGGGGCATTAGCTAGTAACCAACAAAATTATTCTAGGAAACAAATTCCATATCATCAGCGCAATATCATTTACCTATTCTTATGTTAAGACCACTTCAGTGATATTGAGTTGACTCTGTAGACGGAGTTCATGAAACCTCCGAAATTGGATTTCTACTGAGCACATGCGATACGTTCTTTCAATAATACTCCATCATAGTCAGTATAAAACATCTGTTGTATCTTATAAATTTACCAAATCAAAATGACAGAGCGATCTGACTCTAGACAGTGTTTCCAAAGCCTGGAAATAGGTTACTAGATTAGGGATATGAAAGTGTTTATAAACAATGGATCAGGAAGATGCTTTAGTATTATGGATTCGTTTATGTTCCTGATTTATTTGTGTTCCAATAAACGTCGATATGCTTGCAACCTGTCACGCGGAATTTAAACTACTTTTTTATAATAATGGTTGAACGTATCCCTGCCTACCCCCTGTACCTATCCTCACTGATCTGTGTACTGATAATGGATCTGAGGATTTCCATCATAGGGATTACAGGTTGCGAGCATGTTTTGGGGTAGAGGGTAGACATAACGTCTGAACATTACATTTGGCATAGTCCCGCGTTTTGCAAGTAGTGAGACGCTTATTGGAACACTAACTGATGGCATATGCTTTCGAATTTTTGGTTCTACCTCGTGAACGAAAGATCGTCGTCACAAATATTATAAAGAGGTAATGTTTGTAAGTTTGTAAGCGTAAATGTAGGAGGTAATCTCGGCAACTACTCATCCGATTTCAAAAACTCTTTCACCAATATTCATAATGGATCTTCAGACTGGACACAGATAATTTTGCATCTATTATCCCGTTAAAATAAAAGGGATCTTTGTAGTGTCAAAATTTGCGACGTAAGTTGACGAAAAACCGATCGAGCGAATGCATTTCTTATGAACGCTGCCTTAACGGTAAGAGCTATTTTCAACGGCTACTTTTTATTCAGATACCACGCGGGCGAAGCCGTGGCCACTAGGTACCTAAATATCAATTATGAATTGTCTGAACTAATTGACGACCTCTGTTGCGCAGTGGACGAAGGCCTGTCTGAGACGCAGTAGGTTGCGGGTTCCATAAAAATAGTTCAATGCTTTCATAACACTAACTACTGATACTTTCAGCAAGCTAATTCTAACTAACTGGGAGTAACTTTTTAGCCTTTTGACTGCAAACTAGCTTAGCCTTTAGGGAAATTAGCTGGGGGCTTTCATCACTGGGGAAATGTTGGGTTGGTAAAGCACACTCGCCCCTACTTTTATTTGAGCGCATCTCCGCTCACCGCTTTGGTAAATTTAGGTTATGGAGCTCCTTACTTTTGAACGGATGTGAATGTAATATATCATTATCCACTTTTGCATCTTTTCATCATCATCATTAATTTGTAGTATTCTAGTACTGAATATAAACAGAGGCTTTTAATATAAATATAAATAAATAAATAATGCTGGAAATTTTCACACAGCATCACTTAAAGTAAACAGACCTTATGTTATGGGAACTACATGACTGTTATACATATATATATATATCAGTATAGGTGTATTAGTATATCAGTGAGATATATATATATTAAATTCCACTACACCAAAGTTTGTGAGGATGGATGTTTGTTACTCTTTCACGCAAAAACTACTGAACGGATTTTGATGAAACTTTACAGTAATATAGCTTATGCATCAGCATTTAATTCGAAGCCCATACATATAATAAACACCCAACAGTCGCATACATAGTCCTCACACTCGGATATCCTGTACCGTGGGTATTAGGAACTACGAGTACCATGGTACCAGGACATTTATACCCGAAACAAATAACTACAGGCATTTGTCCCGCAGCGGAAATCGAACCCGGACCTCTTGCGTCTCAGTCGATTACTTACTTGCCGCCGTCGCGTCATCTTGCTTCCCTCCACTCCACTTTAATTCTACATATGTACATATTTTGATGCCTTCAAAAAGTTACCCTAAAAGCTGTATAGCTGTATATATAATATTGCGTTCACATGGTATATAGATGGTGTTTATAGGTAGGTATCTCACATTAACCCTGTCATGTGTGATGTAAGGGTATAGATAGGTAAGCAGGCCGAGGTTTTGTGCAAACAAAACTAGTTGGTACGATCAAAATAAGGTTAAGGTTGGCAAAGTATGAAGTTATCTAACGTTTGGAATAAAATAATTATGTGGGTTTAGTCATTTTTCTTTTGTTATATCATTCGTCTAGATAGGTACTTACGTCACTTTTTATTTAGCTTCCTAGTCTAAATAACGTCATAGTAGCATTTGTCAATTAAGAATGTTTTTAGTTTTTTAGTGAAAAGCGAATCTTTTTGTAATTCCGTGGTTTGTTTTGGGAGTTTGTTATATATGGCACAAATTCACGTTTTGTATAAAAGTTAGCATTCCTCCCGACAGGTTGCAAGACCATTCGACTTTTATTCGACCACTAAACGACATCACACATGCCTTCGAACTTTTAGTTTTAAATAGAACATTTCATTTTCCTCAAGAAAGTTTTTTTTGTATAGTTTACTTGACAACAATTACATTTTCTTTGAATTTTCATCAATTTCACAGATAATACTAACAATCTTTGTGACGAAAGTTTCAGAGGACTTGGTAAAACTTGTTTTACCCACATAACCCTAAAAATAGCTACACAAGATGAATTATTCTGAGGCAAACTAAAAGTACCTACGAGAAGTCACAGGCAGTACGCGTATGATGGATGATCGTCAATGAGCCTCAAGTAGTGAATATTAAGTATTATTTACCAAGCACTAAGCATAAACCCACTAAAAGAAACGATCTAGTTTCTGTGTCAGAAAAATATATGGTATTTTAATAATAAATAAATAATGCTGGACGGTTTAACACAGTATCTTCTAGCCCCAAACTAAGCAGAGCTTGTATTATTTAAACTACATGACTGATATACTACTTAGATACATTTGTTTTTTGTAAATACATATATCATACATAGAACACTCAGACCCGAGACAAAAATTTGTCCCATTTGTCTCAGGCGGGACTGCGCCCACTGCACCAATGGTCGAATTTTTTTTTTCATTTTACAATTCTTACTACTGTTCAGTTACAAAGTACTAACTACTGTTAACCTTTGCCTTTAGGAACAGGTTTATATGTTCTAATAAAATAATAAGTAATTATAATTTATAACAGAAAAAAACCTCCACCCTTCTTCAATTCCCTGTTATTATTCACTGTTTGAAAACCACAACAGTACGTTTAAGCTTCGATCTCGTTTCTCCATCTCGTATTAAGTCACTTTCAAGAAATATTATTTAGTTAGTAACAAACACACAGACATATTAACTTTTGCGTATTAGTTGAAAGTTATGTTATTTAAGCGCAGTTTTTATCATTCTTGATTCTTGTCGCCTGCAACAAGTCCAAAAAAAAATTTTTTTTTTTATGAAAACATCGCAATTTTAATCACAAAATACTTCTCAACATAGGTACTTTTTCTTGCAACATCCCGTTATTACTCTTAAAGTTCAACGCCCTGTCTATCTGCCATTCCCTGAGGGTTTTCACTTGCGTACCGGGGACCACATTATCGTTCACATACTTTGCGTTGTACAATTCGGACCGGTATATCTTGAGCTGTTCTTTTACGTAGTCTATAGGCACTTTTGATATGGCAAGTAATCTCGGTTTATATGTGCCGATATCGGGGATGTTTTTGGCCTCGTATAGTTCATATAGTAGGTGCTTATCGTGTGGCTTGGGAGCTCTAAGGAAGACGGCATAGTCATTCCCTACGTGTAGAAAGCCTATAAGGCTATGCTCTGATCTGAAGCCGTCTACGAATTGGAATAGCTTGTGTAGACGCACTGAGCTCGTCAGTTTTATAAAACAGATTGAAATGAATACTATCGCTGGATTCTGAAAAAAATAAATCTAGTGAATTCTTAAATAAGTAGCATGTAAATTAACTCTCCGAATGAGTTAGGTAGTTACATACTTTCGAATCGTCAGTAAATTTGTTATGGAAAATAATTTCTGTCAGCTAAAGGCGTGGAGTAGGTAATTCCTGTTAGATTTATTACTAACTAACAATCTAACATTTATATCTATTAGTGAATAATAATAAACACCCAAAAGGTACAAGATCCTGACTCCACACTAGGATTCCTGTGTCGTGGATAATATAGTACCTAGGTTAGGTACCATGGTACCACTAAACATCATTGTAAATACTTTGAAGGCTGTGGCACACTAAATTATCAAACGCCCGCGATTATGCCCGCGTCGAGTATGTTTTTATAACACAATTTCACTCTCAGGGTTGATTTTCGTCTCCACTCCAAGTAAATTGGTGTTGCAAGCGTCCAAAGATTGTGGTTATAGCTTACAAACGGGTGGGCGTTATGATTTTTTGCCACTTTATTTGTATAAAAAAACCCTTTAATCAGATTTCATTAGGTTGTGTGTTGGTCAACCAATTAGTCAAGCAACAGTTTTAAATATTTCCAGACCAATGTTATAATAGGGGAAGTTTGTAACGCCGCCTTAACGGTAAGAGCTATTATCGGGATACCACGTGGGCGAAGCCGTGGGCAGGAGCTAGTAGAAAATAAAAACAAACTTACGATATTCATAAAGAAAATATTCGAATACACCGATGCTGATATAAAAATTCAGTATAATGTAGGTATTTGTGAAGTGAATGAATGCGATATTGAAGTACCGTGTACGTGTAGCTTTGAGTAAAATAAAATAAAACACGTATGATTGCCAGCAAAAGTAAGTTCACAATTCAAGTGATCATATGCAGCTTAACAGCTTAACACCAAACATGAACAGATTTATTTTTCATCTATTTTGCGTCAGACAATCATGTTAATATAATTATCATATAAGCTTTAATTTTGACGACTTATCATTAAATAAGCAACCAGCATATAATTTTATTGGAATTTATTAATATATTCCAAGAGTCTTCATCAGTATAACTGCAAAGAGCGGCAGCATGCACGAATACAATATCACTTGACCTGATGAAGACTCTCGGAATGAGTCGAAACTTAGTCGAAAGTTAATGCCTTCACCGATAGTACGTATTCATATTGTAATACGGTACGTTAAAATTCCCGTATGAAAATATGAATGATCGATTTCACGATAGTTTTTGGAAGTATACAAGCTTCTGGAAATGTTAGTTGCTAAACCAATTATGATGAAATCAGGAACAGGTGTAGTTTATAAACTAGAGTAACACATAGGGTACTTTTTATTCTGGTACCATGCGGGATAAACCCTGGACAGAGGCTATCCTATCCTATTCTATCCTACTACTATTATAAACATGAAAGTTTGTGAGGATGGATAGATGTTTGTTACTCTTTCACGATAATACGTCTGAACGGATTTTGATGAAACTTTACAGTATTGTAGCTTATTCATCAGAATAGCACATAGGCTACTTTTTATCCGGGTACCATGTGGGCGAAGCCGTGGGCAGTGGCTAGTATGTTATGAATAAGAAAGCTTGGATACTTGTTGCTAATAATCCACGTAACGGCTGAATAGATTTGGATGAAATGCGGCACAGGTGTAGGTAATAAACTAGCGTCACACATAGGTTAGATACTTTTTATCAGGTTACCATGCTGGCGAAGCCGTGGGCATAGGCTGGTATAATTCGAGTGTTAACTTGTATTAAGTTCATGAGGTGTAAAGCTACTTTTGCAGGCAATTCTGCCTTGGTGTTACAATGTTTACGACGTTTTAAAATTTTCATTTAAATACGATTTCGCACTTTTTGAATATCCTCGCGATTCGATATGCTACGCCGCCGCACTGAGCTATTGTAAAATATGATTTAAATTATATTTATAGCACTTCACAGGATGAGCAAAAATACATTACTTGAAAACTAAACATTATTGGATACAACCTTTACAAATATTTAATAGAATTATGAGAGAATTTATAAAAGAAAACTTTAGTTATGAATAAAACCACCTTTTGCATTAATATGTATTTTTGTATAACAAAGAATTAATAAATAAAAACAATTGTGTTTTTATATAAATATATTTTTCGGCTTAGACGACGTAACCTATGCCGATGTCGACTTGCTTCCGTTTTTGTACAGAATGTAAATAAATATATTCATTTATTCATACAGCTATTTACAATAAGGTAGGTAAATACAAAAAATACAGATGAAACAGCTACCTATCTAAAGACCGTTGCAAAAGATCCATAGATAGCTCAACTGATCCAGATCACTACCAGACGGAAGCGTTACCAAAAGTGTGGCCGCATTGCCACGTAGAAAGGCAATTTATGAATGTAAGGGAAATTACAAGAATTTCTTATACCCTAAAACACAAACTTCGGCGGGACTAGAAACGGTGACTCGCGACTGTCAAAATGATTAGCACAGCAGTGTGGAAGGGCGCGTCTTTGTAAAATATACTAATATTACATTAACTCATAATGGTAAAGCCTATGCCAGTTTAACGGTTGAAGATCATTTATTTCTCATGAGATTTACAATATAAATCGCTTACTGAGAAATCACATTATTCTTATACTAATAACCAAGTATATTATATTGCATTAGCATTGCCATTCAGCGTGTCAATGCGGCCAGTATTTTGGGAACGCTTCCGCCTGGTAGTGATTTGGATCAGTTGAGCTATCTATAGATCGTTTGCAACGGTCTTTAAATAGCTGTTTCATCTGTATTTTTTGTATATACCTACTTGTACATAGTTGTATGAATAAAGAGTTAATACTTTTAAGTATATTATATATATATATATAAATAATATATATATAGACAATACTTTATTGCACACCAAATAGCACACCAGCTTGGCGTATTACGACCAATGATAATTTTGTACAATGGGCGATCTTATCGCTGAATAGCGATCTCTACCAGACAAGTAGGTACTAAGACGCATTTTGGATACCGTGAGTGCAACCTGCATGGCTGGTACATACCTACAAAAACCTACCTATTTTTTTTTTATCACTGCAAAGAAAAAACATTGTGGGTACCTAGTTAGAAAGAACATGATTGACAAACCAAAGCAGAACTTGTTCGAAGCACGGGCTGGCTTGAACCATTATTTAGCAAGCGTGAGATTGGTGTTCTAACTTATAGTAGGTATCGGCGAGTTTGAGTGTTTTTACAGTTTCTGTGAAAGTCTACTTTTATTTATAGCTTTCTATCGCTAATTCAATCGAAATTATATTGATTAGTTCTATAATAACGTGGTATTATTAATAATAATAAGATACAATTGTTAGTATATTGGATATATTTATTGCATAGGCGCGCTCTCGCGTATACGATATTATTTTTACCATAGTTAACTCTAGGAGTGCGTCGTTATATTGTTTGCTTGTCTTGTTTTTTTTTGTGTATTTGCATTCTTCGTAAAAGTAATATGACAGCCGGAACTTTAAGTATTAAGTTTCTCCATTTTCGCATAAATTAAAAACTTGACAATCCTTCCTTTATATGAACACCCTGGCTATGCCTCAGCCATTCAAAAGTATTCGAGGGGAATTCAGATATTGCAAATTTTTTGTGAGTTTTTTTCTGTGCGACGCGTTGTGTGGAATATTGAATTAATTTGGCAGTATGCTATTTTACATATACTCGTCTCACGTTCCTCATCTAATCTTTTATACAAAACAAACAAACAAACACGTCTTTTTTCTCCATTATGGACATCCTCAGATACATACTAAGTGAGTAGATTTTTGAGGATACGGGGTAGTCAGAGGCACGTGCACACATTACTTTTGACACATGCATGCGTTTTGCAAGTAGTAAGCATTCCACGTGATAAGTTGCTAGCCGCCACCAATGGCTCAATGGAATATATAATTCTAGGGTATTCAATTTTCTTAACGATGTCTGCCTTAACCGTTTAGAGCACATGTGAATCGCACATTAATTGAAAATTCATAGGTGCTCGACCAGGTTCGAACCTTCGGATTATAAGTCAGGATAGAGCACACTAGGCCAACACGACTTGGGTAATCAAAACTGTTATTGTCTAAATCTCACACGTTCCATCTATCGCGAGAATAGGACCCCATGAAATAACTAACCATTTAGAATAGGACTCATGCACCATAGCATCTACGACGAATAGACCAAAATACGTTATCACCTCTTCCGGTTGGATTGGTTTCATTGCTTGCCTCAGCCTTATCTTAAAAGGGGGCAAATTTTGTAAACGGCTACCAGTTTGCAGGGCAGCGATTGATTGCTGCTTTTCAAGTAAATAGTTTATATTTACCAAACTACACATTTCTGATTAATGTGACAAAATTTACAATGTTACAAAATGTATATATTAATATACGATTTTACAATGTGGTAGGATTTCCTGTGTTTGCGAGAGATCTTTGTTTTGGTCTAAGAATTTAAGGGAGTTGAAATGTTGTTTTTTTAATGTAGGTAGTGTGTGTGTCTATAGTACACACACACTATCTACATTAAAATAAAAAAAACATTTCGTAATGTGATGTAATGATGTTATGTAATAATGTAAGTCGTGGAAAATACCTACAAATAAAAATTATTTTAATATATGACTGGTTAAAGCTTTTCTGTTTTGTCCTAATCCATCTGTGATAAATAATTAATTATTTAACTAACATTTACACGTTCTTATACAGAAATATGAAATATTCAGTTGTCTTGGAAATCATAAACAAAATGGAGGCAGTATTTATTTATTTACCTACCAGCGTTTGTTACAAAAACTTTCAACGAATATTATTTTCAGAGGTCATAGGAGTATGATAAATATAAAGGAATTCAAGGAAGATAGTTTGATTAGTCTTAAAGTTTTGTTTCATATTCTTATTTTTTAATTATTGCTGGCCATTTTTCACACAGCATCATCAAACCACAAAGTAAACAGAGCTGTGTTATGGAAACTACATGGCTGATTTACTACTTTTATTTATTTCCAACCAAAAATCCATTAATATGAGCCATTGGCGTTTGTACAAATGTGATTCCTTTGGTTACATGACCCAAAAAGATGAACAACAACTGTGTTTTACTTTGCAAAGATATTTAACACCATTGATCATCGTTTGCTTCCACAACAATGTAAAAAGCCGTACCTACTGTAATGGATTAAAATGGAACGAACCGATACCGGTAATATATCCGATAATGAACGAGTAGGAATGTGATTTTAAACGGGCAATTAAAATTGGACAATGTTTCGGTGCATTTTGAATGAACTATTTCACTTTCGTGAACGGAATGGGCACGAATAGACGAGGATGGATTGCTCTTTTTGTACTGATTTTTAATGTAAGATAGACAGATAGAAAGATATATTCTTATTTTGCATAACACTATTATACCGTAAAAAATACAAAAACAAAAAAAAAGTAATACACAAAGTATGGGTGACTGAAGACTTGGTATCGCTGAAAATTCTCATAAGATACAGTTCGGCAATTGATAACGACAATTAAATTGCTCATACAGTTGCCAATTCGCAACATAATTAACGAATAAAACAGTTGACCCGGTTGAACAATGGATCGAATTGTAATTTGCTAAATGAACCCATTATGGGTGATTGTGAAACTAAAAATTAATATCCTGTAGTTCTGCAAAACACGTTTTTAATTTGAGTCCGGTAATGTGAACAGGGATAAATAAATTGAATTGAATACAATTAATGAATGCATTCACAGTTTAACTATGAATGTATTTTACTACCGAAATATTAGTTCGACGGACTTTCAATGAGAACTTAAAGGGCTATCCACTTCGGATCTTAAGTGTCATGGGGCACGTCTTGGGCAGTTTTATTGGTTGTGTAGCAATGAAAAGATTAAACTCTGGAACATGTATCCATAAAAATAAATATTAGTAGAACCGATATAGTTTTATAAAAAGGGTTTCGGTAAATTTTTAAACCTGAACTTTAAATCCTAGATACATATTAGCTAGATGATGCTGTGTGAAAATATCCAGCATTATTTATTATTTATTTATTTATATTGAGGATAATTATGCCTTGTGATATGTAGGAGAGCATTAAAAATATATTTAGAGCTGAAAAAATTCAATTAGTATGCAAACATTTGAATGCAGACAAAGTCGCAGGCGTTTTATTTTATAGATTAAAATAGATAGAAAAATTTAAGGTACACATGGAGGAAGCCTTGGCTGTGACGATGAATGGAGGCCTTTACCAGAAGATGGGTGCAAGAATATTGAAAAAAAGTAACTACTTTAATTGTATTAATCTGAAATATTACAATTTCAGTTTGATATTATTATGTACTTATTTATGTTTGGAATTCATAAATAAATGGCTTATTATTATTAAAGTACAAATAATATTATATTTAGTTGATACCTATGATGATTAATCGACCACGTCTATGCCGCAGTGGGCGAAGGCGGTTATTTATGAATCAATTATATTATACTATTATTATTTTAACTAACAGTAATTTAATCTTTAAGTACTAACAGTAATACTCTAAATTTCTAAACAAATTTAGAGCTAAATAATATATTTTGTTAATGCGGCAAGGTTCCAAGAGCAGGTGGCATATCCTCGCTGAATGGCATAAATATGAAGATATTATCATGGTAAAGTTTATTCGGTAACTGAACGTCACAAATACAAGAAATATGACAGTAAAAGAGCCAGCCCTCTTGTCAGATTAAAATCAACCTGTCCTATTTTTGCATGTATATTTTTAATCGTTAAAAATAAAACCGATAAAAAGTCTAATAGAAAGTTTCGTCTCCCATTTTTTTCCCTTAGGATTTTTTTTATACGGAAGCAACCTTTAAGTATGTATTCCTTCCCATTAAAAGAATCATTAAAATCGGTTCACGATTGGTGAAGATATCGCGTAACATACGCAAAAATAACATACAGAGGAATTGTGAACTTCCTCATTTTTTGAAGTCGGTTGAAAATGAAGACTCGCACACATGGTTCACCGTTATATTTGCGATGTTTGATTAAAGTAAGCTTTTAGTAAACCGATCGTGGTTACCGAAGTGCCGGCAAACTTACGAAGGTATTGTGAAGTGGAATTTGATCTTATACCGCTGCTGATAAAAGTCGGAATGGAATTGAAATGGGGTTCTTCTTTTGTTTTATGTTCACTTTGTTAATGAGATCAGACAGATCAGACGTGTAATGCTGGGCTGGTTTTCTATATAAAAAAGGTAAAGTTCCTAAGTTTGAATATAAATAAATAATAAATAATAATGCTGGACATTTTTCACACAGCATCATCTAGCCCCAAACTAAGCAGTACTTGTATTATGGGAACTACATGACTGATATACTACTTATGTACTTTTTTTGTAAATACATACATATTATATATAGAAACCACCCAGACCTGAGACAAACATTGGATAATTCTACAAATATTTGTCCCGCAGAGGAATCGAACCCGCAACCTCCTGCGTCTCAGGAGGTTGCGTTTTCAATACATCTAATATAATGGAAATCTACGAAATTTTTCATTCCAGTTAAAAAAAGTCTGTCTCTTAAGTACCTTCAGAGTTCCATAGGACATATGCATATTATCCTAAAATTAAAATTAGTCTCCACGAAAAGAGACAAATCTTGCAACGTAAGTAGATGATAAAAACGGTCGAGCGAATGCGTTTCTTACGAACGCATTCGGTAAGAGCTACTTTTCATCGCCTACTTTTTACCCAAGTACCACGCGGGTGAAGCCGTGGACAGTAACTAGTATTCAATAAAGCAATATTTAGAAATTACTAATTTTATCGAATCGACTGCAAAACCGTCGCAATAAAATTTTAATATTTTACAGTTATTTTCATTGATTGAAAAGTAAAAATTGCCGATTCAAAATCACTGAGAACTCGTATTTTAGGTACCGGCATTTCATAACTCTTCACTTTCAAGAACCAGAAAACGCAGTATATTAAGGCCCCTTAATAGAAGGACCAGTGGGGTGTGTGAGTTAGTCGTTCGTTGCATCACTGTGCACTTTACGGAGGCCTTCGTCCAATAGATAGACAGATAGATAAATACTTAATTATACATAAACCATTGTACAGAATATAGAACATAAAAAAAAACAAAACAGCAAAAAAAAAAAAATGCACAGTGGGAAGTGTTATCGGTGAAAGGTAATTCCTCCAGATAACCTAAGGATGGAGGGTACTATGCAAAAGAAAGGGACGGTGTTATTTTCTTGCTGGTTGCTTTAAAATATAAAGACTAAACAAAAAAATAAAAATAAATAAACACTCACAATCAGAGGTACGTCCAAACGTTACGTTTGGCACATGCCCGAGTTGAGAAAATCCATTTGTAGAAATACAAATGGATCTATTTACCAAAAGTAGGACTCCGTTGATAGTCATGATTTTTTCTCAGAAATAAATGGCCATTTTGAAGATTTTTGAATTAAATGTATTTTATTTATTTACCTTGTTGTGTTAACTAAGGGCCAAACAGAAAATAATCTGCTAAGTTCCTCCAAGAACACATTTACCGTAAGATTATGCCAACTCCATAGGAATTTTACATCCCCCGACCCACAATAAGTCAGCGTGGATAAGGGTGCAGTTTCATGTTACATCATGAGTGCGACTCAGTACGTTAAGACACCTTTAGATAAGGGTCGACATCCCTTTGCACGTTAAAATTTATACGCGTAGTAAAAATGGAATAGAATACCCATCTTTTATGTTGGGACGAGAGAATTAGCGATGGGACATCGGTAAATTATTGTTTTAATTACTGACCGAGACAAAAAGGTTTTGGGCCTGACTAGGTGTTTGGGAGGCGTAATACATTTTGTGGAAAGACAAAAATTTATCTTTATTTGAAGAAGTTATCTAGTAACCAAACTTAACGGATATAGGAAGTTAGTTTTGGTGTATCATTGTTATTACATTTGTGCACATTTATGCATGTCGAATAAATTCCTTTTTTCTTGGTATTATATGTGTGAAAGGCGAATAAAAAGCGATTAATTGTAATATAATTACCTAACTTTACGACGTGACTTTATATGAATTGATTTTTTTAATTAGGGATATATAATTACATAATAAACTGGGTAAAATGTGGTGGAAAGGGATGTAGAGGTGACCAGAAACAATACCATAAATTAAATTCACCCAATTACTTAAAACTAATATACGTAGTATATAGAAAAATAGGGCACAAATATAGAAGTCTCGACAGAGCTTACTTATTTGAGCCTTTTGGGGTTGAGACTCTGGGTCCGTGGGGAACCGGGGCCCTTCGCGTTTTCAAAATTATTTCAGGGCGAATGGTCGAAGCGACGAGTGACAAGAGAGCTGGCTCTTATCTGGGTCAACGCAGTATTTAGGAAACGCTTCCGCCTGGTAGTGATCTGGATCAGTTGAGCTATCTATAGATCGTTTGCAACGGTCTTTAGATAGCTGTTTCATCTGTATTTTTTGTATATACCTACTTGTACATAGTTGTATGAATAAATGTTTACGTAGTATATTAATCATGTAGTTTCCATAGAACAAGCTCTGCTTAGTTTGGGGCTAGATTATGCTGTGTGAAAAATGTCCAGCATTATTTATTTACCTTATATATTTACTAATATTGGTACTGATGCAATATACTTTGTAGTTTTTTTCAAGGGAATTAACAGGCGAATTTCACTTTTTGATACGTATAAATCTGATTGTTTTTTATACCCACGTCTTCTAAGATAGGTATTGGCTAGGGGACATTATGATTCTATATAAAAAATAAATTTTCAATGAAGTTCATTTCATCTCTGAAATGTTTCAAGATTGGTGATAAAGACAAGCCAGTGGAACAGTTGGTATCTTTATTTCTGTTCAATAAAATCTGTCTTCAAGACGAAAGTGAATAGTATTCTAGACAAGCACGTACAAGAACATAGCAGGTCGAGCAAAATAAAATCTAATGAGCTAGCTCACTCTAAATCATCAGCAATTGATTAGACAGTTCAAAAGCCACTATACTATAAATAATAAAAAAAAACTGGACTTTTTTCACACATCATCAGCTAGCCCCCAAAGCTTACTTTATAACACAAGCTCTATATACTAATCACTCATTGGAGAAGGCCTACATTCAGTCAAAAAAGTATAGGGAATGGATAATTTGTCTATGGTTCCCAATTCAATTTTTTGTTTATTTTTTTGCTGTTTGATTGGCACAACTGTTTTCTATTTTGTCACGGATTTTGAGTTGCATCTGTTGTTTATATTTATTATAGTGCTGTTCTTAGTCAGATCATATCTAGTGTGTACTGCGGACTATGACTATTTCACTATGGACAAAAATATCGAACAAAGAGTTTGTCTTAAATTTTGCATCGCCAACGGAATTTCGTGTTCGGAGTCACTGAAAATGTTACAGAAGGCTTACGGTGAATCGACTTTATTAAAAACACGTGCTTATGAGTGGTACAAAACGTTTAAAAGCGGTCGAGATGTGATAGAAGATTTGCCTCGATCTGGTAGGCCATCAACATCTTCAACTGAAGTTAACGTCTCA
Organism: Perizoma affinitatum; assembly: GCA_961405105.1. Classification (NCBI taxonomy): domain Eukaryota; kingdom Metazoa; phylum Arthropoda; class Insecta; order Lepidoptera; family Geometridae; genus Perizoma; species Perizoma affinitatum. The sequence continues at coordinate 9,469,880 of OY560199.1, forward strand.
AAAGTGAAGGAATTAGTGACTGAAAATCCTCATTCAAATTTGAGAGAGATAGCCGCTGAACTTTCTGTGTCTCACGAGTCGATCCGCACCATTTTAAATAATCACTTGGGTATGAAACATGTTGCTGCTCGGCTAGTCCCAAAAGACCTGAATTTTCTCCAAAAACTCAATCGCATAAGAGTCGCTGAGGACATGCTAGAACGAGTCAATTCCGACCCAACATTCATGAAACGTATTGTTACTGGTGACGAGACGTGGGTTTACGAGTTTGACATGCAAACTAGTCAACAGGCTTCGGAGTGGCGCCTCCCAACTGAACCGAAACCGAAAAAACCACGCCAAAGTCGATCAAAAGTTAAAGTCATGTTGACTGTTTTCTTTGACTATCGAGGTGTTGTGCACTCGGACTTCTTGCCGGAAGGTGAAACGGTAAATAAAGAATATTATTTGAGCGTTATGCGGCGTTTAAGAGAGCAAATTCGGCGAAAAAGGCCAGATTTGTGGAAAGAAAATTCTTGGATTTTGCATCACGATAATGCGCCTTCGCACAAGGCCATAATTGTAAACGAATTTTTGACCAAAAACTCAACAAATACTATCGAGCAACCACCTTATTCACCAGATATGGCTCCAGCCGACTTCTTCCTTTTTCCTAAACTCAAATTACCACTTCGTGGCACACGTTTTCATTCGGTAGAAGACATAAAGGAGAATTCGCGACGAGAACTGAACTCAATTCCGGAAAAAGCGTTTAAAAAATGTTTTGATGATTGGACTATTCGTTGGCGTAAGTGTATCGTTTCTGAATGAGCATACTTTGAAGGCGATAAAATAAATTTAGATGAATAACTAACACTTTGAGTATTATTGATATTTTCCCGGTACTTTCTTGACAGAGTAGTATGTCCAGCACTGGACTTATAATGGCTGATGGTAATAATTGAAATATACATAATACTGAAAATAAAAGATGTAGTTTATCTGTAACAGAAACTTTAATCGTCTGACACTCTATCTTTATAAGGACGTCAGGGTTACTTCCATTTACTCACACGGGCGTCTGATTTTGCAGCTGGGCTGGAAAATAAACAAATATAAATATTTTATTCCAAAAACTATCGTGAATTTGATAATTAATTGTAAAAACGGGACTCATTCCGAGAGTCTTCATCAGGGTGAGTGATCGCGATGCTCTCCCTCCGATCACTCACCTGACGAAGGCTCTCGGAATGAGTCGAAATTAAGTCGGTGCCTTCACCGATAGTGCGGTACGTGGTTCCGTTAAAAATCCCGTTTTTACAATGAATACACATATAAAAATATAAATAAAACCCAATTGAAACAATACATATTCATGACACTAGGCGATTCGCTGTGTCGTAGGTGATACCTACGAGTACCGTAGTAAAACAGCACCGAGACCTGGAAAAAATATCTATCAACACGCTGGCGATAGTAATTTGTCTGAAGCGACTACACGTGCGTATCGTGTGAATTTAACTACGTTTTTTTTTACCAATTTTGTCCGACCACTCGCTGTAGATTGGTCGCTATCGAGTGGCAGCGTCGACACTTGTCAAACGTTCGTGTGAACATGTTCTAACTGAGGGCTGCCAAGCAGTAATGCTTTGTTCCGGTTTAAAAGGGATGGACGCCGTTGAAAATACAGGCACATTTGACTCTTCAACCGTTATGTCCCAGAGTTGGCAACGCGCAAGTGGTACCTCTGGTTTTGCAAGCATAGGCAATACAAGCTCTGCTTAGTTTGGGGCTAGATGACGCTGTGTGAAAAATGCCCAGCATTATTTATTATTATATTATTTAATATTATTATTATAGGTAACCGCTTTCTAACAGGTGGACCTTCTGTTTGTTTGCCACTAGTTAAAAGAGGGGTGGTCTTCCTATATTTTAACGTTGCGTGTGTTAATTTGAAAGTGGTCTAACTGTTGTTTTCTCAGCAATAGATTGAAATGCAATACTCTAACCAACTGTGCAAAGTTACGTGCACTTTGAGGTTCACGTTCTCTGTTTTGATGGCTCGTATTGGATTAAACTTTATTATCTTGGTTCTAGTAAAATATTGGTAAAGACGGATTTTGCTATATGGTTTTCTATTAATTATAAGAAGAGTCTTGTAGAGACAAGTGGGTGCACCTTTCAAAAACACGTTGGTACTACTAGGAGTCGGGATCTTACTCTGGGCGAAAGCGAATAGGTTAGCATACATACTTATTTTGTTGGTGCAAGCCCAAAGTGAGTATATGCTTCCGAATTTTTGATTCAAGGGGATTGCACACTACTGATAAGATTCGATGTGCAGTATTTATGTTCACGGCCGGGCTTTTAGATCCCACTACTTGTTTGTGAGGTTAAGAAGGCGAGGTTTTCCTAGTAGACCAGCACAGCTCTCTCTCACGAGTGAAAAGGACATGAGCTGGCCTTGTCGCCTATTGGCGCCGTCCCCAAAGCCATCCGGTCTCTCATTCTGGAGTTAAACTCCAGAATGAGAGACTTCCTATAGGAAGGATAGGTTGAACATGAACTTTGTAGGTTCAGTTTAAATAAATTAAATAAATAATGCTGGACATTTTCAGTTTGATTTCATTATCGAGGAAATCTTCCGAAGAAGCCGGCATAGTTCCTATTATATAGCTATTTATTTAAAAATTGTCCTTAAGTCGATTCCCACTTAAGGACAATTTTTTGCAAGTTCTGTACATATTTTCCGGGTCCGGGTGTTGTGGTACCATGGTACTCGTAGTTCCTGATACCCAGAACACAGGGAATCGTAGTGTCAGGCCTGTGTATCTATATGATGTCTGTTTATTTATTTAAAAAACACTAACCGACGGTCCTATATTGTATATTAGAGCCACAAGGTTATTCATCAGATCAGTTTACTTGACTATTTTGTGATTCTTTTCACTTAATTATCCTCCTGAATGTATGCTGAAGTCAGTTCACTGACCTAATTAATCTGTATGTTGAAGATAGCTTACGCCTCCTAATTAGTATGTGTAGAATGCTCCAAGGCTGCTGAAATGCGAAAGGCTTACCAAGTAATGCACCTGAATTAGATAGCTGTTCTAGCAGTTTATTTTGTTGAATTATCATTTGGAATGTCATCAATCGTTTAATTAAGTAGCTCTGTTCGGCTATTGATAATTTACCTAATAACTAGCAAATATAAAAAAAATATTACTGCCACTAAGGGGTATTAGTCCGTCCGCTATCTATTTCTTTTAATTATTTACTGTTTCGTCTTCTTTATATCGTAATAAAGTAAATTTCGTAATAACGATGGATCAAATCTTGTTGGAACAACTTGAAAATGACATTTTACATTTTCTATAGAGTTGAACTTTACTAAACCTGACGACAAAAGCTTTAAACACAGAACGTTATAGGTACCTTATAATGCGTTGTTTAAGAGTGGAGTTTATTTTATTTTATTTTATTGTTTTAGGAACGACAAACAGTCATACGTTAGATTATTAGTAGTTACAAACTAAAGTGAACAATGTTAGGTAGTTGCAGCAATAGTAACCATAACTTTAAAACGAAACGAATGACCCGCTGAAGCTTCCAAGGATTCAAGTCGGTACGATGCAATTAGGACAGGCTGAATAAAAATATTAGCCAGAAGCATTTGTTTCAAATATCACTAGCAACAAGCAATACTCATATTATTTTTGATCTCTCCCAGTCTACTTGGACAATTTGGCATATGTAAGTTTGTCCGAAGATAAAAGTTGATGAAACTAGGACAATATGTAAAGAGGTATGCATAATTTTGGGTACTTTGAAGACGAATATTTCATGGAATTCATTATCTATGCAATTTAAAAATACAACGAGGGATGAAGTTTTTCAATAATAATAATAATAATGATAACTAATTAGCTATGCATGATGTATTTCTACTGTTCCAAGATAGAAGTTACTATTTATTTAATGTTTGCAGTATATTATTGATTTTTTTTTATATTTTACGGATGGACATGACGAAATAAAAATGTAAAGGATTTGTACGAACTCGCGATCGATCAAAATTCCAGCATTTGTTTTAGAGAATTTTGAGCGGTCGTGGATTCGTCAAAATACAATGAAGAATCTGATGAACGAAGCACGGGGGGGAGGAACTGTGGATAAACTCAAATCGCTTCTTTAAATAGGAAGGAGTCAGGGGATTTAGGAGAAAACTGTACAAAAGCCAAATAATGTGAGTATTCTGGCGAAGGATAATAGGGAGCCAATTGTGTTCAGAGCAAAATTCCAAAATAAGGTCATACTTGCTCAATCCGAATATAAATCTGATGCAAACATTTTGAAGACGCTTAAGTTTATTGAGCTGGTCTTTTGTGGGGACAAGATAACGTCAACATAATCAATGAAAGGGAGAAGGAGAGATTGAGCTAGAACAACTTTCTTAGCAGAAGTGAGAAAATTACGTAGCCACCAAAGTGAGCCTGCAGAAGTAAAAAGTTTGTCTGACATTAAGTACCTACACCCAAGTTTGTGACGTGTTTGCTATAAGGAACAACCACGTCCTTAAATTTTACTTTAAGGAGAGTTTCCCAGTCAATTTACAGTGTGTTTTGTGAGCTTGCCACTATGTCATGAAGATGATAGTGTGCTCCATGTATCCTGCCTGCCTTTCTAAGTATAATGAGTGACTGTTTCATAAAATCTAGATGGTAATGATACACTTTGGTGGACCTAGAATAACTTGGTAGAATTTACCTTAAACTTTTTGTTCAGAGCACAAATTCGTTTGATCATCTTGAATGTCTTCTCTTTGAAAAATGTATTTAATGACCACACGAGAGATTATGGAGAGTTGAGGCAGCCATTTAAATTAATCAGGGAGGGAGGCATTGTCTTTGACAATCGATTTACGTACCACAGAGAGTTCCTTGCGTGAGCCTATTTTAGAGTGACTTTTTCAACACGCTGCCTATGTTACTTATATATCTAATGACGGCTTTACCTCGGCCTGCCACCTGGACAATTATACTCATTATTATAATAATACTACTTCTTCAAAAAGAAGAACTAAAAATTCGAAGGCATATGCCAACAGTTAGTGTTCCAATAAGTTCAGTGATGGGCTTGCAACCTGTCACGTAGAATGCTAACTTGCAAAACGTGAGCATGTACCTAATGTAATGTTTGGACGTGCCTCTGAGTACTGAGTATTTGGTATTCTCAACAATCTACTCACTGAGTATGTATCTGAGGATGTCGACCAAGGGCAAGACGTGAGCGTGTTTGTTTTGTTTGTTCTACTATTTCTTACAATTTGTAATGTTAAAACTAAGTTGAATTTGCCAATTTTTCAAACACTAAATACGCTTATATTATAGTTACAATGCCCTTAATGAAAATCTTCAGATCTATTAACCGTAAGTAGATGTACAAGAATACCAAGTAGTGGATGGTTAAAAGCACGTCTTAACATTATATATTTTTGGCAAATGCCTGCGTTTTTATATAGTTAAAATTCCATGATACAGGTCATAAATCTTGGTTTTTTTGAACAGGATAACTTCTATAACATGTAAAAGTGTGGCGATACATTAATCGTTACCTATAGAAATTTCGCTAGTGTATAAGGCGTCTGGTAACTGACAACACGACGACTACGACGTAATACGACAAATACGAGAAAATTAAGTCACTTTCTTTGCTTTTTCATCGTAACCTTGTTCATAGTTATTTCTTGGTATTTATTTCAGTGCGCTTATGCGTTTGCTGATTTACCTTCAAATATTTTCACTAAATCAATAATTACGAGTTTACAAATTCTGAAATAATTAACGATCTTCACAAATTCAGAGATCTTTACAATGGTTCTTACTACCACCAGTTTATGATCAGCTTGATTATAAACTGGTGATCAGCTTGCAAGACTTATAAGTATTACTATTTTTTTCACGTGACAGATTGCAAGCCCATTGCTGATGGCATAAGCCTTCGAATGTTTGGTTCTAGGGCATGCCACTTACCTCACGATCTTTCACCGTTTTGAGGACGTTTTACTACGCATATACATATTTCGAGAGAAAAATCTATAGTTGCACGTCCGGGTACGAACCCACGATCACGACTCAACTTATAAGGGGTAGTTGACGAGTCCGTGGCCAATTAATTTTAAAAACAATTTCTAAAATAAAGGTAATTAAAAAAGCAATCCTACACTGAATAAAAACCAATTGACCTAATTTCGCAGAATTACCCTCATAAAAAAACCTAATAGAAACTTCACCACAACTCATTAAATTAATATACCATTATAATCAGTTACCAATGATCCGATATTAAAATGTCATAACGTTGGTACAGTTATCGCCGTAAGTTTGTGAATGCTCTTTTTACACTAGTACGGTATACACGCACTCAAAAAGCAGTGTCTATGTACAAATGCTATGATTATGTTCTATACGGTCAATTATTTTTAATTAGAGTTTGGCTTTGACTAATAGGTTTTTGTTTAAGTAGATAGAATATATATGCCTAGATTTGTAGTGTTCTGAGCCAAAACAGAACTCTTATTATATCATCGTGTGTGTCTGTCCGGCCATCTGCCCAACTTTTCAGTTTTAAGTGTTTTGAGTTGAGGTACGTACCTGCCAAATTTAAAAAGAATCATTAAATCGGTTCACAATTGGCGAATATATCGCATAACATGTACAAAAAAACAACATTCAGACGAATTTAGAACCTCCTCAATTTTTTAAGTCGGTGGAAAGCGAGTAAAATAACCAAGCTTAGAAAAGTCAAGCAATAAACACGAAATTATATGATCTTTCATAAAAATGACAATTTAACAAGGTGAACTAATTCACTTAGAAAGAGTATAAAAGATTTCATGCAAGAGCATGAAGCACACATTTATTTTTAAAATCCTAAATCTCCTTTTGTAGCTGACTGTACCCGCTCTGCCCTGCGCAGATCTGAACCGCCAGAGATTTGAATCGGCAGTTGGTCTCGCGTGGCGTCGATGCACGCTCGTGCAACTTTCTTTCGTATTTCGACATTCGACAATCGCGCGTGAATCGAACTAGTGAATGAAATTTGTGTGGGATGGACTTTACGAATAAATCGTTTGCTGTGAATTTGTGTGGTGTATTAAAATAAGTTGGAACCGATTTGTTTGGATATCTGCAGGTAATTATAGTTAAATTTAACTCGAAATGTTCCTATTGTTTGATTTTGATACTAAGTTGTTTAATTAAACAACGGCAGGGCTGTTATTCAAATTCAATTTGCAATTCAATGGTGTGAATTATAGCAGAGCTGTGAAAATTTAACTTGATCACGACATTGTTTTCAATAAATATCAAAATAGAATTGTTTCATCGTAGATACATAACTTTGACCAAAAACGTATAATTACACGAGAAGTTTTTCCGAAAAATTCTTAATCGGTATTATTATCAATTTTATTCTGACTGATGAAATATCAGCAAATAGACTATAAATGCATCTCAATTTAAAGAAAATAGCGTCCTCATGTAAGTTTCAAAAGATTTTTCTATTCCTTAATTCAAATTGAATATTGATTATTTTATGATACTAATTATGTATCATAAATTAATAATGATTTCGTAAAATTCCAAAAAATGGTAGGAACTTGTGAATAAATAAAAATTCTTAAAAAAATAAAATACAAGTCCTAATTAATAATTCTTTTGAAACAGATAATTGGATGTCGAAAAAAAAAAATTGGAAGTATATCTTGAAATAATTCTACAGGAATCAAATTGAGAGATTTTCAGTGGGAGCTTTGATAGCACTAAACGAAATACCTTATTTATAGCTGTGCTGATATTTGATCAAACAGTTTTATTCATAGACGACAAAATCAACTGAATAATGTATGTATGTACCTTACGAAAAAATATGAAAGGTTTCGAACGTTTTACAGGTATTCAATGAATTTTTGGTTAATAATGGTTTTTTTCCTAAAAACTTAAAATTTGTTCACAGACTTGTACTTATTCGCTTATAATTTCCTTATTACTTTGTTCTGTACTATAAATATTTGTGTAAACTCAGTTGACGTTCCATTTACCTATCTATTTCACGGATCAGATTCCTAGGTGTACAGCCAATTCCGACAATAGTCCGATAGCTGAAATAGCGAAGACATGTGACCGACATACCAGCTTACGTCGAATGCTATTGAATGAAATTTATATCCTTGATTGGAGATGAATTCCGTTGTATGGCATATATAAATAAATAATGCTGGACATTTTACACACAGCATCATCTAGCCCCAAAGTAAACAGAGCTAGTCTTATGGGAACTACATGACTGATATACCTACTACTTATATTTTTTTTTTGTAAATACATACATATACATAGAAAACCCTCAGACCCGAGACAAATATTCGCAGATACAAACATTTGTCCCGCGGCGGGAATCGAACCTTCTGCGTATCAGGCGGGCCTTCGCCCACTGCGCCACAGAGGTCGTCAATGTGGGGAATCCTATCAAATAAAAATAAATCCGAAAATAATACGAATATATTTTTAAACAATACAGCTAATCACCAATTTTTCGTTAATTTGCTGTCGTTTTGTTGTCAATTAAGAAGCTCTTAATCACGGCATCATTTTAATTACATAAACAATGGTAATTATAATGTAATTATACATTCAATTCATCTTTATGTATGACACGAATTAAAACAATATGAAAAAAAACAGTAGGTACCTACTGTACCGTTTCATGTAACTTGTTACAGTCATTAATAAATCCCTAAATATTTTCCTATAAATAGCTTTGGGCTACAGCTTTGTGAAGTATGTGTGGTTTAACTTTGAGAGATCGAATGAGAAACAGCATGTTAAGAGAGCAGTGTGGAGGGAATGAAGATGTAGTAACGAGAGTTAAGAAAGGTATGTTGAGGTGGTTTAGGCATGTAGAGAGGATGGATAAAAGAAGATTAACAAAACAAGTATACAAGGCGAACAGGGGTGGGTGGAAGGCCTCGGCTGACTGTTCTCTGCAGTCTGGAGATGTTTTGGGTCAAGTAAAGAGTACACTAAACCGACGAGCTTTTATGAATAATGTGATCAGAATGGATGAAGCTAAAGTGATATGCCAGGATCGTAGAGTGGAAAACTGTGGTCTCAGCCTTGCCCTTCGGGGAACAGGCACGACTCTAAGTATGTATAATTGCATATTTTTCTAAGTTTAGTGAAAGAGTACCCGTCTGGAATATAGTCAATAAAGCACAGGCATAAATTTCTTGGTGGCATTTTTTTTATAGAAAACTTTTACTAAGTAGGAACTTACGAGCGTTCACTTAGAACTAAGTTATGCAAACGGACTCTTGTCTTTTGTTTCTTAATAATTCTTGTAGTTTGAATGGGTAATAATCTACCAACCTCTTGATCTCTTTGTAGAATTTACAAATAGTATTAAGTTAATTAATTAATCCATTATTTAAGTTATTTTTTATTTTATTTATCTACTAACGAAATTGATTGATCTGTAGTTAAACTCTACTGTACGAAATAAAAAAAAAACTTTTTTATTTTAACCTTTAGATTTGTTGGTCTTTTTTTTTACCAATTGACCTTTAAGCTGAAAGTCACGAGACTGAAATTGGAATGAAAAAACGCTTAAGCTTCCAAGTTAAAGAAGGCAATCATATCACAACAGCCTTTTATTAAGGATGGGAAATGCGTTCATACCAAGGCAACACACGAAAAAACAATAACATATAAAATCACAACGGATACGAGATACGCACATTTGTAATCAGGTGACGCTGACAAGGCCATCTGCGGCATTAAAGCTCAGAAAAAAAAGAGAATCGCACATTATTTTGCTCAAAATCAATATGGTTTTAGTGACTTTAGTAAAATCACAATTATTTAGAACTGTCGTCCTGCAAGCTAAGTCAAAATAACAGGCGACCGACAGACGCACTAAAGTTACCCTATGAAAGGGAAATTATGAATTAAATTCGGAGAATGGCACTGTTTTTATGTATTTCTGTCTTTGTTTGAAAGGATGCTGATAAAGAGACGATTCTAGAGAATAATATTCCTTTGAGCTTTATAAAGCTTCATGTATAAATCTTTTACATTAATTCGTTCATTACTTTAGAATGTACTAATTTTTTGGTTAGCGTAAGTATTTTAAAAAGCCTTCCAAAGAGGTCAAGTTAGATTGCAAGAAAAATCGTATACTGTTCACTCCCTTCCTACGAAATATTAAAGATACGAAAGTATGGATTTTTGTTGCTAGTAGGTAATCTCCATAATAGCTGAACCGATTTGAATACAACTTTAAATAGGTATAGGTAATTTAGATTAACACAAAGACGGGTGAAGCTTATACAAGCTCCGTAGATATTTGTTCTCGAAGTTTCTGATACCCACAACACAGGGATTTCTAGTGTGTGGTCAGGATTATGTATTAATAGCCTCCGCCCTCTGCTTCGCCCGCGATAAAAAGTAGCCTATGTGTTATTCTGATGTAAAAGCTATATTACTGTAAAGTTTCATCAAAATCCGTTCAGTAGTTTTTGCGTGAAAGAGTAACAAACATTCATCCGCACAAACTTTCGCATTTATAATAGTAGTAGGATAGGATGTCTGTTGAAATATAATAATAATAATAATGCTCATGTTATTATTATGCACAATTATGATATTATTATGCATTATTATGATAATCGAAGCTGTTGATCTACTTTTGTTTCAGACTGTATAATATTGATATTTACCTACTTTCAGACCAATAATATCGGAAGGAGGTTAATATGTCTCTTATAAAATATAACAGTTATGCCAGTCCATTGTTTTCGAGTTCTGTTTGGGTTGGGAAGAAAGGAGGCTAAGTAATGCGGAAAGGAAATCTCAACATTTTCCTGTTTACGTTCGTTAGAGGAATTGTTATCGTGATCTGAAAATCCAGACTGGTTTTTAATTAAGCGTTTTTTTCTGAACGGTGATGTAATATCATTCAATTTCTTTCACAACAGGGCGTGGAAACCGGATGTCTAACGCAAAAATTCTAAAACCTCTTTTTAGTTTTACCGGTACGTAGTATGACTACGTATAAGTTTATTACTCTTCGCGTATCACACACCAAACCATGTTAAACCGTATCCCAGTTCTAGTTTCAAAAGACAAGAAAACTCCGTATAATGATCGTTGTATTTGCATATTAATGTGACTGGGGAGTATACGCTTTGTCTTTGTTTGCTGCGATTATGTAAAAAATAATTGTAGTATCGTTTTGCGAATATCTCAAACCGGTTTAAATCGATAATGTGAATTATGTTTTTTCATAATCTCAAATCTTCTAGAAATTATTCAGTAGATATAATAGTAATAATTATTTTATTATTTAGTATACTCTCAGTACGAATACGTATAAATTTATCACTGTTCGCGTATCAGACACCAAGCCATGTTAAACCGTATCCCAGTTCTACATAGTTTCAAAAGACAAGAAAACTCCGTATAATGATTGTTGTATTTGCATATTAATGTGAGTATACACAGGATATTCGCTTTGTCATTGTTTACTGCGATTATGTATAAAATAATTGTAGTATCGTTTTGCGAATATCTCAAACCGGTTTAAATCGATAATGTGAATTATGTTTTTCCATAATCTCAAATCTTCTAGAAATGATTCAGTAGATATAAAAGTAATAATTATATTATTAAGCCGTGTTGGCCTATTGGGCGATACCCCGACTTCTGATCCGGAGGTCGTGGATTCAAACCCGTTCGTGTAATAATGGATTTTTCCACTCGAAAAAATTATGTGCGCATTAACACGTGCTCAAAACGGTGATTGTGCGTTTTTAATGTCATAACATACTTACTTATAAAATATCGCCGTAGGGAATGTAGGTTAGGTGGTTGGGTAAGATTGTTTAGTTGTACCTACCAATAATCATTGTTGTTGCATTGTCATTATTATAGATTTAGTTAGTGGTAGCTGTGACGTCAGCAGCTACATCAGTAGGCGGGGCTGAAAAACAGCGTGGCTGAGTCCTCGACCTTTTTACTTACATACTGACATACCTTCTCACTATACCTACTATTTTTATTACCTACTATATTATTATATTATACTTAGACTAGGTATGTTTGTTTAAGTGTAAGTAAATAAATGCTCTTTTATTTTATTTTATTTTATTTATTTATTTTATTATTCAGTATACTCTCAATTGCATACTGAGAGTATACTGAATAATATAAATATAAAATAAATCCTGCATAGGAAATAAATATAAAAAAAATCCTTTAATTTGTGACGGGATTATGTAAAAGCCGGAACGAGGGAACATTTTAAATGTACAGCGTCTGGAATCAAGTAGGATCACTGATTTCTCCTTGACACCGATTTCTGGCCAACTGCCATATCTGGCTTTAATATTATATAACGTTAAGGCAGAGTGTAAGGAAGAAAAACATAACTTTAATTATAAAATATATCTAAGACTACAAGTCATTTGTAATATCGTTCAGCAATGTACATATACATATGTGTCTTAAACAAAAAAGTAGATACACCTAAATACTTATAATAGCAAAAGCTAATAAATGTATTGTGGGTGTATTTTTTTATTTGGTTTTGGCTTACTAACCAAATTACAATCAGTCCAGTTGTCTGTTAGACCGCATGCCAAAATAAATAAAACGACAATCATGCTCACGGCTGTAAGCCCCATGACGGAGATCCTCTGATTCATCACAATACTCCTTGTAATCAGACACAAAGAGTTAAATTAGGTGGCTGAATATTTTCGTTCCATTTAGTTCTTATAAAACAAAAGCAACAAAACTTAAGAAACCATCCATCAACGTAAATTACATCTACCGATACGTAGTCGTTTCCTACGACTACGTATACGTTTGCTTTTCTTTTTTTTTTCTTCATAAGCTTGAAGTTTTCAAGAACTAAGTACCGAGAACATAGTTTCTCTAACTTCTTTAGAAGGTAAGTTTAAAAGTAGGTACACTCATGTCATTTTACGTCACGGTCACGACGTCACGGTCTTTGTATAGGGCTGGAAGGAGTAAATATTATACAAGTAAATATATGTCAGGAAGTGATTTTCTATATATAATTTGGTGTCATATATCAAAACAAATCCTCAACAGCTAATAAAAGCTCCACTTATTAGTTATTACAGTGCCCTCTAGTGAAGGGTGGCGATAAGACATTGTTTTTATTACTGACAGGGTTGCAAACAAGCATACGGCCCACCTGTTGGTAAGTAGTTACCGTAGCCTATGGACGCTTGTAGCACAGATCTAAGAGGCGCTTGCACATATCTTTAGAATATCCCTAAAAGTCATATAAAACGATTAAAACAAACCATAGTACACCTTAAACACATATACCGGCTCTTTGCATCATTTTTAGAAAGAACATATCAAGATTGTTATCAATATACAATTTAGGTTGCAAAAAAACGGACAAGTGCGAGTCTGACTCGCGCACCGAGTTCGACAAAATAATATACATTACTCAATTTCATAAACTATAAAATCACCCATTAATCTTTCTATCCGGCTTGACAAACTTAACTTTGTAGTTGAAAAAATGTTCACCCATACATCGATATACGTCACGGTCGATTCTCCAAATGTTAGTTTGTAATCGCAAAAAAATATTATTTATGTGATGAAACTACAAATTATCTATTTTCGGACTTTTTTTCTGTGTTTGTGCTGTAAGACCTTGCTTCTTGCCAAATTTCATGATTCTAGGTCAACGCGAAGTAACCTAATACTTTTTGATTTATTTGCGAGTATCAAAATATGCCACAAAAATGGTCGTATTTTTTTGCGTTGACTTAGATCCTATTAGCGATTTTTTAAAGCTCTAATGGACCATATACCAACGTATTTGATATTAATACACACAGACAACGAAATAATCCTATAAGGGTTCCGTGTTTCCTTTTTGAAGTAGGGAACCCTAAAAATACCATAATGTTTTTTGTTTCAGCCAATATATCAATTCGACTGATCGCTTGACAATATCTCATGATGTCCACACTTCAGCTGAGTGAACCCATGTCAAATTGACAGGGTTCAATGAAGATGGAGAGCGGAACGGCCCTGCTAGTTCTGCTATGGGTGGCTACATTCTCTCTCTACCGTGCTGATAATCTGGGTGAGTTGCATAACTACTTTGAGGAATTACGAACAAGGCTAAAAATGATAGACGTGATTATATCTGTGGTAAACAAGACTAAAAATGCTAGACCTGATTTTATCTGTGGTAACGACCAATTTTTTATAATATACACAAGTGAATATTGAACGAAATTGGAAAATCACCTACGTGTTTTATCATCGTCGACTGCAACGTCCCCTAGTGATTTGCGGCGATAAAACATATCAAGAACCTTGAAAGTTGTCTATTAGAGGACTACGGTAAGAAAAGGTTTTTTATTTTTATACTTACCTCAAAATGTTAGTTCTATCTTTAATAGCTTAGATTATGTTCATTCTTTGCTGTTCTTCAGCATACCCTGGAGTACGAGCACCAGTCGGATGTCATATCTCATTTTCATCCAAAAAACCCGCTACGATGCCACAGATAAACATCGTTTTTTAAGCTTGCTGCAGCCTCTATAATAAAGTCTCGTCAACTATCAAAGATCAAAGATAAGCTTCCTGAACGAAACATCCTTGAGGTCTGCATACTCAAGGTTGGAGACTAATTCTAAATGTGACAATCACAATACCATTTTTTGTCAACAAATAGAGTGCAAAATCTACAGAGTGCAAAATCCTGTAAGAACTTCGTAGTTCCTTTCTTTTGTTTCTTGCTGATAATCTCAGCGGGTTTGGAGAAAACGTCTTTGTTTCACCGTCGTGTTGGCTTTCACATCACGCACGAGTAGGTTTCGACAAATACGTTGGTATTTGTACAAGTAGTAAGTATGTAGATCGTAAGCAGATAAGGGGAATTCTGTCTTCTGTGACATTTTTGCCGTGCGAAAATTATGTACAACTTAGTTTAATCTACAAATAGTTGTGCTTTTATGAATTTATGGATACATAAAAGGCATATTTTGACATATGCATGTAGGAACGTAGCAGTAAAAGTTTACTGCTATGTATCTAAGCTAGTTTACATAAGTATGTATGTACTCAGCTAAAAATATGGTTAAACAAAGTTTGATTAAAGCTACCCTATTCTTCGAACTCAACTATGAGAAAGGTCTTGAGTTTAAAAAAATATTTTTTTATTAGATTTTTCAAATTAAAACCTATTTAATGGATGTTCTTTTCAAATCAAATGTTACAATAAATTACACTTTTTCATGTTATGAATTTTAGTTAACTTTCCTCAAAGTAACAAATTTCACTCATACATCATTGTAAAATTATATTAATTATCCGGGTATTTAACGCTTTAACCACTTTTATTGTTTTTGTAATTTATATGTTTACTTAACGCGAAAGTTTAAAAAATACTAGTCACTTTCCAAACAACGAAACTACTCTTATGTATAATATAAACACCAAATAAACTTTATTCATATAACTATGTACAAGTAGGTATATACAAAAAATACAAATGAAACAGCTAGCTCTCTAAAGACCGTAGCAAACGATCAATAGATAGCTCAAATGATCCAGATCACTACCAGACGGAAGGCCAAAATACTGGCCGCATTGCCACGCTGAATGGCAATGCCAATGCGTTGACCCAGATAAGAGCCAGCTCTCTTGTCACGCAAGACTCAAATAAGTAAGCTCTGTCGAGACTTCTATATTTGCGCCTCATGAGATCCTCGGCCAAATCAGCCGCTGCACCGGCTCTAACTGAGGATCAACCAAATAGATGTCTATAAAGACGGTGTTATTAGGCCATCCGCTGCGTTAAGCGGGAATCGCGCGCGTGTCACGTGCCGCGGGTCTGCTTTGACATGGATTACATGTCACGAAAACTATTACCGCGCTTTGCCCTAACTCTCAGTCCCGTCAGTACGTCTGACCACATTATAATCAACACAGAGTGAAGTCCCTGCACATTAAGTCTACATTGTTTTATAAAGTTTGTCTTAGCGTTTTGGGTAGTAGGGGCTTCGTCGCGTTTGCGACCACTTTCAGCTCAATTTGCTACTCAGTGAAGTCTTTCTGAAGTGCCACCAAAATAAACAAGGATGTCAGATATGTTTTTGAGAAATCGAGTTGTATGGAACCCAGCACGGGCTTCTCAATGCTGTTACTATAGCAATCAGTTCGTCAAGATTTTTCTGAACATATAATGTGTAATTTTAATACTGTTTTTTGATAAAAATAACAGATATTTTTATCGCTCGTTAGCTTAATTGTCAAATTGCATATCTGTGGTAACATATTTTTTTTAGAATAGGATAAGCATTATTATAAAGCTTATCGTGTGTTGTCGTATGAACTTTGGTTGATACTTTTTAGACTTGATTTAATTATTTGACTAGTACTTTTTTTCTATAAACGAGTTCACCTTGTTTGATTGGCACTGAAGTAGAATGAAGGGTCATGAAAAAAATTACGAAGCAGAGTTTGTTGCCTAATTCTTCTAGGCTTGGACGCGTGCGAGGAATCGGCGTAAATTCTCTTTAAAAATTTAAATTCACGTAGTTTTAAAGTTGACGTTTCTTTATGATACTTGTGATTTCAATGAATAAATATTCATTGAAATGACCTATTGACTTTGACTTCGAGATGTTGCAAGCCGCCGTATAAAATGTGATCATGGGTGCTACAACGACGAAAAGATAATTTATTACATTTTGCTTATCTCCTATTGGCGGAAAATTTACAATACTGTATCGAAATACGCAAATCCGTCGTTGTTCCTTGAGGAATAATGACGCAACTGAACAAGTACCAAAGTAGTTTTTTTAATTTTAATAACACTGATGTAGATATTAGATTGATTTAAACTGAAAACACAACTATAATACTGTAGTCTTCTTTTAAGTAAACAATAACGCAACAATGTCTGAAACAGAGACATAAACTAAAAAAAAATATATAAAAAAAAAACTTTAAAAACCTCTTTTACAAAGTTGCAAATGTGCAGTTTCCTGGTGAGCGATGTAATAATGCATGTTCAGTATGTGCCACTACCACAGTCTACCAAGTCTTTGCAAAAATCATGAGAACCACTGCATGGTTCGGGCAGCACGTTACACGCGGCACGTGCTACGCGGGGCACGTGACGCGCTACACGTGCGTGTTTCCCGAACGAAGCGGATGTCCTCACAGGAGAACTTTTATGTTGCCCCTACATAAAACATGGTGATTACTGTAATTTGGGCTGTAATTGACTGGGTGGATCCTTTTGTTGTCGTGGTAATATAATTAATGAAAGCTATAAAAGATTAATTTGCAATAACCGGAGTAAGAGATTGGAAGATATTTATTTGGTTATAAATAAAATCAGCGTAACAGGGATTTGTAAATATCTTTGGGTATGATTGTATTATACAAAGTATTTTTTTTTTAATATTGGCAGTATTAATAGTTGTAAGACTTGGCTAGACTATTACGGTAGACGGTAATGCTAAACGCTACATTATGTATATTATGTTTTAAAACAAATACAAAACAGCCCAAAGAGAAAAAAAACATACCTCTATTTTCATGAGGCCTACCTAACTAAGATACTAATGCATTCAGTAATAATAATGCTGATACATTTTCCACACAGCATCATCTAGCATCAGTCTAGATATTTATCTAGATGATGTAGGATGGGAAAGATGATGATGACGATATTGTATTCAGTATCGTCATCATCATCTTTCACATGGGATCTGCACGACATGTTTTCTTCTTCCACTCTCCTCTATCAGCCGTCATCTCAGTACTCACTTTCTTAACCATGTCATCCTTCACACAATCCATCCATCATTTATTTGGCCTGCCTCTGCTTTTATTTCTATCCACATTCATATTTAATACTCCTCTCGTAATGTGACATCTTCCTTCTTCATGACGTGCCCATTCCACGCTAACCTATTACTCCTCAAATTTTTCATCACGGATGCTACTTTCAAACTTACCCTGATATACTCATTCCTTATTTTGTCCATACTAGTAACTCCACACATCCATCTCAACATTCGCATCTCAGCTGCGTGCACTCTTCTTTCATCAATCTCTTTGGTTGGTCCCCAACAATATGACAGGTCTTATGATTGTTTGGTATTTTTTCCTTTGAGCCTAAGAGGCATTCGTGGATCACATGTAGTTTCTGCAACCTGTCGCCATTTCATCCATCCCGCATTTATTCTGTTCCTCATATCCCGGTCTATCTCGCCATCTTTCTGGATGAATGAACCGAGGTATCGAAAGTCGGTGCAAACTGGCAGGGATACACCATCTAAGGCAATAGGAGTGAAATTGCAGGGACCACCGAAGTCGCAGAACAGGTGTTCAGCTTTCGTTCTGCTGATCTTCAGTCCGACACTCTCCATTTTTTCCTGCCATTTAACCAGCCTACTCTGTACCTTAAGTGCATTTTCTCCATCAAGAACAATGTCATCGGCTAACAACATTCACCAGGATGCCTCCTCCTGTATATCCGATGTCAGCGCATCCGTTATAAGTAGGAACAAATAAGGGCCGGTATCGTAATAAACAAAAATATATTATTTAAATAATTTCATACTTGTTCAAAACTTGCCTCGCACGAACCAAATCTTGTTGAATATTCCTTTGTAACACACAAACCACTAACAACGCAGAGTTGTGTTTATGTTAGCTGACTGTTGTCGTAGAACCGAATTTATGTTACACGAGTAATTATACAAAGAAAGTATAGAGCTGATTTGGCAGAGTGATAATAAATTAACAATAAAAAATGCTGTTCTATCAATTGAAACTCAAGAAAAATCAAAGAACCTGTAGAAAACAAATGATTAATATTTTTATCATATTAAATGATCATATTTACGAATACAATAGATACTACAATAAACCTAAAAACCTATACCTTACATTTATACTGTACCGTTTCTGAATCAATTAAAAAAAATACATTCCACAGGCAACAATGAACTCATAACACATTTTTAGGTTTGATTATTTAATTTTAAAGAAAATATTTATATATTCTTAAAAATTAAATATTCAACACACGACACGCCAAGTGTCGAAAATTGGCAGTTACTGCCAGCAGGTACTTAGTACAGCAAAATATATTTTACCCATACAACATTTCTATAGAAAGGCGCATAATTAGGTCATCTTTGTATATTTTTTTCTCTCGGTCTCCTCATCTTCTATTTTTCCCATTTCCACGTTAGGCGGGGTCGGCTCTCCTAATGATTTCACGTGAGGAAGTTATTCCTTCTATCTGGTGATTCATACCTGTTCATCATATTGCAGGGGGCGGCCTGTACCCCATTTCTTCTCTCTGTAGAACTAATATAGACGTTTGTAGTATTTATTATCTTGATCGAACCGACAAGATATAACAACTCTGTCGTTTGCTTTAAGGTTTATTTTAACCAATTTTGAGTTAATCGAACAGGGAATATTTTTTTTTTTCATACAAATTTCAGAACTTTATTGCACACCCCTAAAGAGTATTTTTGAATAGATAGTGAATAATATTCACAGATGAGCTTTCCCAAAGCACCGACTTTGGGAAATCAATGACTATCGGCCATTTTGTTGATATTTAGTCTATATATGAAATTCAAAAATTTGTAATTGAAATATTATAAAAAAAAATATGACGAATTCTTTCCTTGTTTAAAATAAAAAAAAACGCAAACCTTTTTTTTATGTGTGTAAAACCTGCTGCAAAACGTTTTAATACTATGTTTACAATTGATCGTAACTATATAATTAATCCCAATTTGATATCTCAATTAGTTTCTAGACGCCTTTTAACAAGTGAAGCGTTCTCGTGGATCCCTGCCTATGCGGTGTCCTACGTAGGTATTCGGCTAGGTAGGTAGCGGGTAGGCAGGCCAGGCGGCGTATGGAAACAGCAAGAATATTTACAGGGTTTAATGAGGATAGTCGAAAGTTACAGATGGTAGAAGATAGGTAGAAACGATACAGAACAGTTACAGAATGATAGATAGATGTAGGTATGAATTTAGCGTGATTCGCGAGTACAAAGTGCGTGAGTAGCGAGAGCAAGCGATACGTGTATCCCGTCGGAAGGCTCTGAGCGAGTGTGTCGGCGGCGCGAGCGGTATGAATATTTATTGAGCAGCCGGTGTCCTCCGCCCGCGCGCCTCTCGCATGCCCCGCAGCGCAGGCGTGCACTCGGGTGACGGACTCGGATGCGAGGATGACGCCACAGTACTCCCCCGCCGAGATCGTTACTACGATCGATAGTAGTCGGGGAATCTTACGGTTCTCCCGCTTTTCGTCTTCTTGGCGGGGATTGTAGATACCCCGTCAGGAACTGGAGCAGGATCGGAAGCGGTCATTGGCGTCGGCGTTGGCGTTAGCGTTGTGTCGTCGCTTGCGCTGTACGCTGGCTTCAGTCGATCCATGGTAACGGTAAGTACCTTGTCTTGCACTTTGATATCGTATGTCTTGGATCCTCTCCGTACGACCATGTATGGACCAGCGTAAGGTGCTTGCAATGGACGTCGGACTGGACCTTGGCGTAGGTAGACGTGCGTCGCGGTACCCAGGTCTCTTGGTATGTAGAAGGGACGTGGTGAGTGCCACGAAGTTGGTGTTGGTGCCAGCTTGCACATGCGGCTGCGCAGGCGATCGGCGAAGTCGGTGATGTCGAGTTCTTTTTCGAGTGCAGTGGTGAAAAACTGTCCAGGCAAGCGGAGAGGCTCGCCGTAGACGAGTTCGGCGGCTGAGGATTGAATATCGTCTTTCCACGCGCTGCGGATACCCAGCAGCACAATGGGAAGTACTTCGGTCCACTGTGATGACGCATGGCAGGAGATGGCGGCCTTGAGTTGGCGATGTAGACGTTCTACAAGGCCGTTGGCGGCCGGGTGGTATGCGGTCGTCGTGAGGTGAGTGGCTCCGATTAAGGCGGCGATGGCCTTGAATAGGTGCGACTCAAATTGGCGGCCACGGTCGGTTGTGATGCGTGTGGGGCAGCCAAATCGTGCGACCCAACCAGAGATGAAGGCAGAGGCGCAGGTGGTAGCTGTGATGTCCGTAAGTGGGTACGCCTCAGGCCAACGTGTGAAGCGGTCGACTATCGTGAGGCAGTACCTGTGGGAAGCAGACAAAGGTAAAGGACCTATTATATCCATATGGACATGTTGAAAACGGGCTGAAGGTGGGTTGAATGCTTTAAACGGTGCAGTTGTGTGTCGCGTTATTTTG
This sequence comes from Perizoma affinitatum, assembly GCA_961405105.1. Lineage (NCBI taxonomy): Eukaryota > Metazoa > Arthropoda > Insecta > Lepidoptera > Geometridae > Perizoma > Perizoma affinitatum. Next base: position 9,491,209 of record OY560199.1, read on the forward strand.
CAGCGCTGGCATTGATGACATTCCTTAGCCCATTGTCGACAGTTTCGCCTTATACCCGGCCATACGAATCTAGAAGTCACTAATCGTACTGAAGCTTTAGCGCCGGGATGACTCAGGTTATGTAGCGATTCGAAAACTTGACGGCGAAATGGTGGTGTGACGTATGGTCGAGGGTTCGTAGTAGAAGTATCGCAGTATACTTGCGTTTTAGCGTCGGGTAGGAAAACCTTTTGCAGCTGTAGACTGGATCCATCCACGAGTAGGGTTCGTAGCTCTGCGTCTGTCTCTTGGGCTCGGGCAAGGCTCTGGTAATCTAGGGGCATCGAAAGTTCTTCGATACGGGAAAGAGTATCAGCCACGATGTTGTCTTTGCCAGCGACGAATCTGATATCTGTCGAAAATTGAGATATGAAATCTAAGTATCTAAATTGTCGTGGCGAGCATTTGTCCCTTTTAGTTGTGAAGGCAAACGTTATAGGTTTGTGATCGGTCAGTATGATGAATGGCCTCGCTTCCACCATAAAACGAAAGTATCGTATCGCCTCATATATCGCCAGTAGCTCGCGGTCGAAGGTGCTATATTTCTGTTGGGCATTATTTAGCTTTCTGGAGAAAAATGCCATGGGCTGCCAATCGTTACCTTTCCGTTGTTGCAGCACGGCTCCGATAGCTACGTTAGAAGCATCGGTCTGTATAGCGAGTTCGGCGTCGGGATCTGGATGAGCTAGCAGCGTAGCGTGAGAAATGCTCGACTTACAGTCTCTGAAGGCTTCCAGCTGTTCGGGTGTGAGGTCAATCGGCTTCGAACCTTTGCTCTGTTTGCCAGCTAGCATTGCGTTGAGAGGTGCTTGTTTCTTGGCTGCTTCTGGAATGAACCTACGATAAAAGTTTAGCGTCCCTAGAAATCTTCTAAGCTCTTTCGTATTTTTCGGTGTCGGAAAGTCCATAATAGCTTGTGTTTTCGAGTCGAGGGGACTAATTCCATCGGCAGAGACGCTAAAACCCAAGAAGGTGACCTTAGGTTGACCAAAAATACATTTCGAGGTATTTATTAGGACGCCGTAATCCTTTAGGCGTGCAAAAAGTATTCGAAGATGCTCCAAGTGTTGATCTTTGTTCTCTGAGTAAATGAGTACGTCGTCCAAGTAACCGTAGGTGAAGTCCAGTCCATTCAGAACTTCGTCCATGAAGCGCTGGAATGTTTGGCCCGCATTCCTCAAACCAAATGCCATGTATGGGAAATCAAACATACCGAATGGAGTAGTGATGGCAGTCTTCGGTATGTCATCCAAGAAGACTGGTATTTGATTGTATGCTCTAACTAAGTCAATAGTAGAGAATATTGTTTTACCTGTGAGCTGATTGGTAAAGTCGTGAATGTGACGCACAGGGTATCGGTCCGGGATCGTTCGGGCGTTCAGGGCTCTGTAATCCCCACAAGGTCTCCACCCGTCGTTCTTTTTCTTAGCTAGATGAAGAGGAGAAGACCAGGCGCTTTCGGACCTTCGTGCTGTCCCGCTTTGTAGCATTTCATCGAACTCTTTTTTCGCTATCTGCAATCTCTCCGGATCCAAACGACGTGGGCGACTCGAGACAGGTGGTCCAGGCGTAGTCCGGATGTGATGCACGGTACTATGCTTAGGTATGGTTGGCTTACCAGCAGGGCGAGTGATATCAGGATACTCTCGTAGCAGGTTGGTGAAAATGTTGTCGTCTGCTGTGGTTCGTATGGAAGAGATATCAGGTACGTTTTCGTTAGGCTGCGGTGCGTCAATAGAGAGCATGGTGATTCCGTCGATGAGCCGTTGCTGTCTACAGTCTACAAGTAGGTGATAAAAAATTAAAAAATCTACACCAATTATAGGCTTTGTGACGTCTGCCACAGTAAAACGCCAACTGAATGCTCGTCGTAGCCCAAAATCCAAGTTAAGTTGAATATGACCGTAAGTAGATATAAGCGTGCCATTCGCGGCAAAAAGTTGGTACTTAGTCTTAGTTCGCGGCTCCCGTATGGCTAACTTTGGAAAGACACACAGGTCTGAACCCGTGTCGATCAGGAATTGCGCCTTCGATTTCCGGTCAGTGGCAAACAGGCGGCCTGTTGATTTTGGACAGTCAGCTACCGCCACTAGTGACTGCCGTTCGCATTTCCCGCCGATTTAAACGTACACGGCTGCCTGCATTTTATGGCACTAGATCCGTATACGTAATGGTACCAGCAATGCGGATGGTCGTCTGGGCGTTCTCGTGACCTTGATCGATTCCTGGAGTTTGAGCGGGTTCTAATATTTCGGACTTCGTTTCTGGGTCTAGGATTTCGAGTGGATAAATTTCTAACCTGTTTCGCCAGTTCGTCAACACGTTTTGCCATTGCTTCCAATGCCGACACCGTACCTGGTACTTCACATGCTGATGAACTAGCCGCTACTGATTGCTGCGTTGGGGAAGATATATCGTTTATCTTGTCCGCTAGCTCGGCCACGGTGTGTAGTGCGCTGTCTGGCTGTGAAGCAATAATCGTTTGAATTTGTGTTGGTAATCTGTTCGACCAAATCTGCCTGATAAGGCTCTCTGGTACAGTCGGTCCCGCTAAACTTTGCAAATGTCGCATAAATTGGGAAGGTTTTCTATCCCCCAGCTCTTCGTGGGTAAGTAATTGTTGGATTTTACGATCTTGAGAAGCAGACAATCGTTTGATTAACTCAGTCTTGAGCTTTTCGTATTTACCGGTTTCCGGCGGATTCAAAATAACGTCTTTTACTTCGGACGCGTACTGTGCTTCTAACTGTCCAACAACGTAGTAAAACTTTGTCTGGTCTGAAGTAATATTAGAAATCGCGAACTGACCTTCGATCTGCGCAAACCATACGGCCGGTTCCTCTGGCCAAAATGGGGGTACTCGTACACCCACTCTCCACAATCCAGGATTTTGTCCAGAAGTTCCAGGTTCTTGGGGCTGTTCCTCGGTAGACTTCCTCATCTTCTTCGTCGGGGTCACCAGTGAAGCGTTCTCGTGGATCCCTGCCTATGCGGTGTCCTACGTAGGTATTCGGCTAGGTAGGTAGCGGGTAGGCAGGCCAGGCGGCGTATGGAAACAGCAAGAATATTTACAGGGTTTAATGAGGATAGTCGAAAGTTACAGATGGTAGAAGATAGGTAGAAACGATACAGAACAGTTACAGAATGATAGATAGATGTAGGTATGAATTTAGCGTGATTCGCGAGTACAAAGTGCGTGAGTAGCGAGAGCAAGCGATACGTGTATCCCGTCGGAAGGCTCTGAGCGAGTGTGTCGGCGGCGCGAGCGGTATGAATATTTATTGAGCAGCCGGTGTCCTCCGCCCGCGCGCCTCTCGCATGCCCCGCAGCGCAGGCGTGCACTCGGGTGACGGACTCGGATGCGAGGATGACGCCACACAAGAAAAACCAATAAACAATGAGAATAGATTCTCAACGAAGCTTTAACGCTACAAAAGTACTTTGTAGGTTTCCAAAACAATCAGAATAAGTCTAGAAATGAACAAGAAAAAACAATTTACGATTAGAATAGCTTCTCAAACAAGCTTTTTACACTACAAAGGTACATTGTAGGTTTCCAAAACAATCATTATAAGTCTAGAAATGAATAAGAAAAACCAATTTACGATTAGAATAGGTTCTCAAACAAGCACACACTACAAAGGTACCTTGCAGGTTTCTAATACAATCATAATAAACCTCGTCTGGAATAACAAAAGACTATGTACCTTTATACATATGAATGAAGTAGAAAAACCGAAAATTGATTTTTCAAACCAAAATATTAATAATCGTTGATCGTTGAGAATCTATTCTCATTGTAATTTGTTTTTCTTGTTAAAATGCGTCTAAAAACTAATTAAGATACAAAATTGGGATTAATTATATAGTTACGATCAATGGTACCCATAGTATTAATAAGCTTTCCAGCAGGTTTTACACACATAAAAAATGGCGTTTATTTTGATAAGTTCAAATAATATTTTCCTTTATCTTTTCCATATCACCAAGTACTATAAAATTATTATATAAACCAAATAAAGCGTTGCGTTGGCTGATAAATAGATTGATACATACATCTTTATTGCATACACCAGGATAAAAAAATAATTTACAAATATCATTATTACAATTTTATTTTTTGTACAACAGTTATGTTTGTAAATTATTATGCAAAAGACGTTAAAAGTATTCCTTTATGATCGATACGCATAAGTAGTAAAATATCCAATGAGCAAATCGTCTAATTCTGGAAACTTAGGCTCAAAAATGTGGTGGTAAATTGATGTAAAATCACAAAATTCTATGGATTTTGCTGATAAAAGATTTGGAAGAAAAATAAGTAAGTATAGTAAACCAGTTTTTTTTTTAAATAAATAACCCTGGACTTTTTTCACACAGCATCATCTAGCCCCAAAGTAAGCAGAGCTTGTGTTATGGGAACTACATGACTGATATACTACTTATATACTTTTTTTTGTAAATACATACATATTATACATAGATAGAGCCGTGTTGGCCTAGTGGGCGATACCCCGACTTCTGATCCGGAGGTCGTGGGTTCGAACCCGGTCGTGCACCAATAGATTTTTCCACTCGAAAAATTTATGTGCGCATTAACACGTGCTCAAAACGGTGAAGGAAAACATCGTGAGGAAACCGGCATGCCCTAGAACCAAAAATTCGAAGGCATGTGCCCATAGTTAGTGTTCCAATAAGCGGCGATGGCCTTGCAACCTGTCACGTGGAATGCTTACTACTTGCAAAACGCGGGCATGTATCAAATGTAATGTTTGGACGTGCCTCTGACTACCCCCTACTTGGTATCCTCAAAGATCTACTCACTGAGTATGTATCTGAGGATGTCCACCATGGGGAATACAGTCGTGAGCGTGTTTCCTTTTTTTTTCCTTTTTTATACATAGAAACCCACAGATCCCGAGACAAATATTTGCAGATGCAAACATTTGTCCAACGTTGTTCTACTCTAGTCCATTTGTCAACTAGAGTAGAACAACCTGGACTAAGATTTTGATGATGTGATGATGATCAGTATTTGTGGAAACACTCGGCTTACTATGCCACGCGTCTTTACTCTCCACATCAGATTACAAGCCCAATCTGTCTTTATTTCACAGGAAATACACATAAAAAACCGAACTGACACTGCTGACGACAGATTGTGTTGCTATTGAATGGATTCGCAAAAGGATTTTGCCTTTTCTTTTCCCTGAATCCGTTTCAAGGTTTATTTATTTATAACACTTTCAGTAGTTTATTTACTGTATCTTTAGTAATATTTTAATAAACTATTTTATAATAAACCGATACACGTCGTTCTGTCCGTGCTATTACTTATTTTGCTCTGCTGGTTCCTTACAGAGATTATCGCGTTAAAAAAAAAACATCCAAAACAAACGCTTCAGCTTTAGTATAGATAAGGCCCGGTCAAACTAATGCGGTGGTAGCGGTGGCGGTGGCGATCAGTACATTCACGCGAACTTGAATAACCACTAGACATTTTATATAATAACTAACGCCACCGCCAACGCTTCTGACAACGCCACCGCATAAGTTTGACCGGGCCCTTATTCATAAAGATTAATTAGTTAGGAACAACTACTTAGGGGACCCCACGACCCCACGTAATGTGGTATAAGCACAAGAAGACGATGAACTACATACTTAAGGGACAGTAATGTCATACATTATTTTTATTTAGGTAAGGAAACGAAAATGAATAAAACAAACTGGCCAATAAATATATAAAGACTTAGCGGGAAAGTGTATAAAATGTTTTTATTATTGTGATTAAAATACCTCTTGAAGTCACTTCCTGGAAACTTCCTGTAAACGAATCAGAATCAAACGTTTAAATTGACGTGCAATCACGGCCTTGGCTCAGTTAACTAATAGTTTCATTTCTTATTCAGGGCAGAGCTGGATTCAGTGTGAAAACCCAGGGCAGTAGTGAGCATTATAACTTCACTAGATAACAGTCATAATAATAAACAACCAACAGAGATATACACTGTCCTGATCCCACACTAGGAACCCTACCACTAGATACTTAAATTGTCATGATTATTTAGGTTTGATTTTGCGTACATAGAATTGTTCAAAACGGTATCTGCGAATGTTATTTAAAAACTAGTAGAACGTACGTGTGGTTTGCGCTGATGTTTTTTTTCCATTGAAAATTCATCATCCGATGCGCTCTTTAGGCATGGAGTGTCGGAAAATAATTTCTTAGTGAGGGGCACCAAAAGCGTAAGGTACGCACCTGAAAAATTAAACCAAACAGACAAACACGATCTTAACTGTATTCCCTACGATGGAAACATACCCAGTACGTAAATATTTTGAGTATACCAAGTACGGGGTAGTCAGAGACAAGTCGAAACATCATATTTTTAAGTAGTAAGTGCGCCTGAAACGCAGAAGTTTGTGGGTTTGATTCCCGCTGCGGGACAAATGTTTGCACGATTATCCAATGTTTGTCTCGGGTCTGGGTGTTTTCTAAGTATAATAATTATGTATTAACAAAAAAAAAGTTTATAAGTAGTATATCAGTCATGTAGTTCCCATAATACAATCTCTGCTTAGTTTGGGGCTAGATGCTGCTGTGTGAAAAATGTCCAGCATTATTTATTATTTATTCCAAGTGATAAGTTGCAAGTCCATCGTCTGAAAAAATATAACGCTCCTTTCAGGACTCTTTGATAATCAGTCAGTGAGTAAATCACCTTATTTATATAAATTAGATATATGATGTTTTAGGGCGTGGTTAGAAAAAAAAACAATTATACTAATAAAGCGAATTGCATCTAATACATCAATCCATTTGAATGAATGAATGAAAATACTTTATTGTACACCATAAGAAAAACAGATATAATTTATCAAAACTAAAACAAAAAGTTTTTTACTCGGATGTTGGCCCCTTCTGCTTTTCCCTAGATTTGGCACTGGATTGAATCGGAAAGCTCCTGAAAGTTTAATCGAAATCACGTCCCGCCAACTTTCTAGTGCCATTTTCAGTAACGAACGAGAGGGCATTTTGGAAGAGGATAATTTAAGTTTATAAATGACTTCGAACGGTTGCATCCTACCCGTTTACGCCATTTGCAGTAATTTTAAATCTAACTTGGGTTACAAGCTATGTTTTAGTTATCTACAAAAAGGAATAGTGGATTGGTTAGAGACAAGGGATGGGAGCTGGAATGTCAGAATCGGACTATATAATCTGTCTCAACCCGAAATGAGCTGTTACAATACTTAGGCCCGAGTTTACCAACACAATAACGGGTGGTTCGGTTCTAACCAAAGCTTTTTGACATGTTATCGTAGAATGTGGCGAGGTGAGACGCAGAAGGTTACGGGTTAGATTCACGCCGCGGGACAAATGTTTATATAATCTGCAAATATTTGTCTCGGGTCTGGATAGTTTCTTTGCATAATATATATATGTATTTACCTACATTATAATAAATAATAATAATAATAAATAATTCTGGACATTTTTCACACAGCATCATCTAGCCCCAAAGTAAGCAGAGCTTGTGTTATGGGAACTAAATGACTGATATACTACTTATATACTTTTTTTTTGTAAATACATACATATTATACATAGAAAACACCCAGACCCGAGACAAATATTTGCATATGTAAACATTTGTATTGTATTATATCAGTTATGTAGTTCCCATAGTACAAGCTATTCTAAGTTTGGGGCTAGATGACGTTGTGTGAAAAAAAATCTTTAGTCCATCCTCCAGCGTTATTTAATCAATGATTAGGGTTGGCCGTCTGTTTATTTTGTTGGTGAACTCAAGGTTTAGTCAATTAAGTCAAACTTAGGCCAATGACATTAGCGTCGCTCTTTATAAGGTTCCGTAACTGAAGTGGCGAATGGGACCCTATTGTTAAGCGGTTGTCTGTATATATGTCTGACATAGGGCTGAATCTTAGTAACCAAAATTGTGATCAGTTGGAATTCACACATTATTTATGCCATCTAACATAACAAGCTTACTTCCATAGAAAAACGAAGACGAAGAAATAAGAAAGATCGTTTTTATAATCCCTGTGCGCACTTTTGCGCCTGTGCATTGAGTCACGCCTACGCTATATTTAGTCGACTCCTTAATATATGAAGATTTTTCAGAAAACCTAAGACAAGACAAGTGATAATAAAAAAAGAAGTGTTTTCATACAAGTTGCAAACAAAACAGTTCTCAAAATAAACACATACGAGTGAATAATCTAACATAAACTTCATAAAATCTTAGAAGCAAAACTTAATCAAGAATGCTTAACGTGGCCGACTCTACTCACATGTTTGCCCCGAACTTGAACATGGGTATTGTTTGTAAGTAAAATTAAGTTAAGTGAAACTCGTTGATCGACGGGTTCGGGCTTTCTTGGGGGAAATTAAGACGATAATGCAGCTGTGAAGTATCTTTAGTTGTTTTAGCTTAATAGTTTGATAACAAAGGCGGCGACAGTGCCTGACAACAACCGCAGACCGCAGAAAATCTTAATCAGCAACTTTCTTTGTCATGACATTTGTAGCTACGTTGTGGCTGCCTTCTGCGGTCGTACTTCGAATCATACCTTACGTGTCGAGTCATTTATTCATTCACAATTGTAACAATCGTATTCGAAATTACTTAAATTATAAAATTAAAATAGTGCTAAAATGACAAAAAGTAAAAATATAAAACAAAATGATCATCAAAATTCCTTAGGCTACAATAAGTGACTAAGTGATATCAACTTTCTATAGAATTTTCATTTTGTAGCTCTGTTGTGGCTGTCATCTGTCTGTGTTCTGCGGTCGTGTTCTTTTTAGACTTTTAAGATACATTTATTTTCCTTTACTACCTTTAGAAAGTCGAAGTCAGAATTGACAACTATTTCGCAGGCAGAGGCTCTCATATATATGGCTTCATAGTAAATATTGCATTCTTTGGCTTTGCTTTGTATCATATTGTGAGTCAAAATTGTTTTCAATTTGGGGTTGCAAGCAATCGCTCACAAAATGGTAAATATATACCGACAATTTAGTAGATACTTGTGGAGTAATATTTTTTTTTTTGGCAAACAAATAGTATTATTTCCATCAAAGGAACCATACAGGGAACTGTATGGTTCCTTTCTGTACAATAAAAAAAACCAGTAGGACCAAGCATCAGAAAGTAGTCGAAGTGTATATAACAAAAAAATATATTAAAGTCTCCGAATTACGAACCATGGTCAAAAATTAAGAATAACTTACTAGAAGAAGAATTACAGTGACACACGCGACTAAAATATTTAAGGAGGTAAAATATTTAAGAGAATATTCATGCTCTGATATAATACAACGTGTGCGGGCCGGGCCGGATGTGCAGTTACGGTAGTTTTGTAACCAGCTAGATATCTATATCAAGGACCACACCTAGGTACTTTCAATTTGCAGTACTATATGCTCTTCTTTGGAGGCATGTAAATTTATATGTAAATTGGCAGTACTATAACGCATGCAATTAGGCATGCTACTAAACCAGGCAGACGTCAATGTAAATTGGCAGTACTATAACGCATGCAATTAGGCATGCTACTAAACCAGGCAGACGTCAATGTAAATTGGTAGTACTATCACGCATGCAATTAGGCATGCTACAAAACCAGGCAGACGTCAATGTAAATTGGCAGTACTATAACGCATGCAATTAGGCATGCTACTAAACCAGGCAGACGTCAATGTAAATTGGCAGTACTATAACGCATGCAATTAGGCATGCTACAAAACCAGGCAGACGTCAATGTAAATTGGCAGTACTATAACGCATGCAATTAGGCATGCTACAAAACCAGGCAGACGTCAATGTAAATTGGCAGTACTATAACGCATGCAATTAGGCATGCTACAAAACCAGGCAGATGTCAGTACACGCTTTGTGTGCACGCCAATCACGCGTTATTTTTTGACAATGTTAAATATATATTTAGTTTAACATTGACCGGTTTGCGGAGATTTTGCGCCACAGAATGCGTTAAGGCGTTCAACAATGCAAGTGAATATGCACAGTTTAATGGATTTCCAATAATAGCTTTGGGATTTAGGCTACTTTGGAACCTCACGACTTAGGCGGTTTTAGTTGTTCTTCATATCCCCACAAAACACCTAAAATTACTAAGTCAAATAAAGGAAAATACGGTAAACCAGAAACATTGGTTCAGTTATATAAGATTTGGTTCGTAAATTTATGATAGACCTTAACGTCGGTACTTACAACAATATTCAGTTGAATAATGTTGAGGCAAGATGAACACCCCTTTGAGTAATCTCTGGACTTTACTAGTTTAGTATCGGATCGTTAGAAATGTGTATAGCGTAAGCTCGGGTAACTGAGTACATAATAAAATCATATTTTTGGGAGATCGACGTGTCACTTCGACCTACATAAATAAAGTTTGTTTACCCTATATTATAGTAGGTTTATATAATTTGTAGTGTGACATTTTATGAAGAAGAACGTTGTTATCAATAGTACCCTAAACTGACGAGCTTGTACGAAAATTTGATGAGGATTAATTAAGCAAACGAGGTATTTCAGGATCATGGCAATTGGAAATCCGTGGTGCCTACCCTTCCGGGATACAGGCGTGAATATACATATATACATATGTGAAACGTTATTATTTTGTTGTGACTATTCTCATCAAACTCTTAAAGATATTTATTTGACCTGTCTCATTCAATACATACTGGAGTAAAACATAAATTATTTCCAAGAAAATATCCTTAAAAATCTGGAGTAAGTACAGTAGGATATAGATGCGACGTTAGAGGTGCGGGTTCGATTCCTATTACGGGACATATGTTCGGCATGTATTTGTTTCGGGAAACACGGCATTCGTAGTTCCTGATACCCACGACACAGGAAATCTTAGTATGGAGTCAGGAATATGTAGGGTCTGTTGCGTATTTTTATTAGATATTAAATTTTATTTATTTATTTATAGTAACATGTGAAAGCCGAAAAAATCTTATAGGCCTCAACCACCCAATGAACAAAAACTTCCAACTAAAGTGAAACACGCTATTAACCGCTAAATATGTCTGCAGCTGTATACTTTATGTTACGAGAAAGTGCTTAAATCAGTCGTTTCTGCTATTGACCATGTTTGTCGTTAAAATGTTTTATAGTGCATGTGGGCCATGCATTCTTTAGACGTTTATGGGGCTCGTACTACAGTTTGTTTGACAGATTTTAGGAGTCTGTGGAATTTTTGAAAATAAATTAAGCCATTAATATAATAATAATTGTTGGTTTGAATTTCAATGTAATTTTAGAAGTTTTTTTTAAACCTCTACCACTGTACGAAATAATTAGATACACAGTTTTTTAACTTTAAATTTAAAACTTATGACTTATGAAAAACTGGAAATTAAAAAATAACCCAAATAGGATTAGCGAGACCGGAACCTGCATCTTCACCTGTAATTGGCAAAGCGTTTCCGATTCTTCCATGAATAAAGTGACGCTTTGGTCAAATTTATTTATTAGATAAGCTCTAATAAAATAAAATAATTAAATATTAAAAAAGACAAACACGTCGTTTTGCTCTCAGATGCGAATTTAATCGGTTAATTTTTCACACTGCATCATCTAGCCCCAAAATAAGCAGAGATTGTGTTATGGGAATTATTTATAGTATTTTTTTCATATACCTACATTATTACACATAGAAACACCCAGACCCGATACAAACATTTGCCCCGCCACGGGAATCGAACCCGCAACCTTCTGCGTCTCAGGCGGACCTTTGCCGACCTCTATGAGCCATAGAGGTCGTCAATTTACACAGTATAAACGGAACTCAACATCAAATTTTGATGGTCCTTGTCTAGATTCGCCTTCACATTATAATAAAGCTGTTTGAATCATTTCTAAGAAGCTTATTCACTGTGAAGACTTCAAAAGGACGCAATAAATGTAATAAGATAGATATCCTTTCAAACATAATAAACTTTGAAGTTTTAAAATGATTATACTTATCTATGAAAGTATTATAAATATTTGCTGCAATAATAAAATTGAATACTATTTTAAAATACTTAAATTTATTTATCTAAATTAGATTGCTTACAAGAAATTTAAAATGTAAAGATAAATGCAGACTGCTTTCATTCACTAGGATTTTAAAAGTATTTAAACTCGAGTTTCTGAACGAAAATTATTTTTCTGATTAATGGCAAACTTTAATCCGACGAAAATGTTTGCAGAAGTTGTAGGAAGTCTGTGCCTTTTTTCTTGAGGAGTCTATTTGTGCGGCGAAATGCAACGGATTTCATAAATGTAACTTTTTTGTTATTTTTAATCTTTTTTTTGTTCAAATGACAATCTTTCAAATGGTAATTATAATACAATTTTTACTAAAAAACGGGATATTTACCATGATTTGTGAGTTTGAATGTTTCCAATATTACGGCACAGTTGCATGTATCATGTTCATGGGAGGGACTGAAGTTTTTGCGACATGTTTTTTTTAGTAAAGATTTTGTTTATAACCATGATAGTTTCAAAAGTTATATTGTTTTACGGGTTTTTATCGCGGTCTGTCGTAATACAGTCGAAACGACGGGAAAATTATTAAAAAAGGTAAACGCAATAAAGATCCGTAAACTTTATAATTATGTTATCTAAAAGCGAAAGTTTGAGAATACTTTTTTATTTTTATTTTAAAATTTGTCAGTGGGAGTGTTTTTTTAAATCTTTTGTCGAGGCAAACAGGCAAACGGTTCACCTGATGTTGGGGCATTATCCAGTTGCCGTTGGTCACTGTAGACCTAGAGGTAATTTCGTATGTACTTAATTGAAAGATGAGAAAAGGTTGTGAAAAGTCAACAGATGAATGTAGCCCAAATATTGTCAAAGCCTTTTTAGGGAAGGCATTTGTCCAGTAGTTCACTTCTACAGGCTTATAACAAAAATGATCCACCTATTGGTAAGCGGTTACCGTAACCTATGGACGTAGGAACATAATTATCACTCGCGCGTTGCCAACCCTGAGACATAATGGATGAAAAGTCTCATGTGCCTGTCCGGCATCCATTCCCTTGAACCCGGAACTCAGCAATGCGAGCATTACTGCTTGCTGTCAGAAATACGTATGGTGGTAGTACTTCCCTGGACCAGCCATTCACAAGAAGCTCTCATAAATGAAATGATGATTAATTATTTTATTCATCAGTGATGATTGATGAATATAATAAATTAACTTAACTCAAATACTCAATACATTATTGATTTCACATTATAGGTACATAGATGGTGTTTATAGGTAGGTACACATGGGTCCTGTCTATGGGTATAATAGATATGTAGGCAGGCCGAGGTTTTGTGTAAACAAAACAAGTAGCTACGATAAAAAAAAGTTAAATAGGTAGTATCAAGGTCTAATAATTGAAAGAAAATTATTAAATAATTGAGTAGGCTTACAAATATTTTTTTTCTTAGATTATTAGATAGGTACTTACTTAACTTATTTTTTTTTTAAGGAAATTAGTTAGCTTCTTCATACTTATCAAATCATTTTGATAATGTTGGGCATAATTATTTTTGTCAAATTCTAAAAGACTGAAAGCATCAAAGAAAAATCTCTTTGAATCGAAAGCAATACCATCCGGACAAACGAACATTGTTTGGGATAAATATACCCACAAAGAGTCTCGTTCAAGTAGGGAGGGTAAAAATAAAAACGCTTAATGTTGAAGACAGTCGAGAGGTACACGCAACGACAAAAATAGATTCTTCTTCTTCGTCGTGTCGATGGTTTGCTCCGTTTAATTTTTATTGGCAAAAAGATTTAACACTCTTACATCATCTTGCAGTCTGACATCCTTTACGGTGTGGCTCCACAGTCACATCTCGAACTGTAGCAAACCGTATGTATTCGTTACCGAGTAACGGGTACATCACCTGACTCGAAGTACCGTAACGTTACTTAAAAAAAAACATTATTTACAATCCCCGACTCGTTTTTCAGTGTAGTCCAGGGCCCCCTAGGGACTTTTGGCAATCAAACTTATTTAAGAACAATCTTTGAAGTCATACAGATCGACTGAGACAGCAATTGGATAAGTCTTTTCTTAAACAATGGTAACAGTCAAGCATACAGACAACCTCTTTTGGTAAACAAATAACGGGTTCCTTAGCCGCGGGTAAAAGATCAGGCCTCTAATTATAAATCGCTCACTAACTTTGGCAGATTTGTAACTCATACGCTGTCCTTTTCTAACACTAATCAGAGGACAACTTTTAACACGCTGCTAAATATGAATAAGAGGGCAAGACTTTGAAATCACTATTCATAAAAAAAAGTAAAAGAAAAAAAAAAGATAAAGTCATTGTTACTTTGTTTGTTTTTTAGCAAATATTTTATTGATGAACTTTTAAAAAAAAATCATTATTGGTTGCCCTCTAGTGAACACACACCTTCAGAATACAGTTTTTTCTTCACAAAATACAAACCAATATATGAGTTTTGTTGATGACTGTACGCCCATACATACTTAATGAGTAACATATAGAGCGTCTGTAGAGCAAAAAGTGATCACAATGAGATGGGTGGAGTTTCTCAAAATGCGAGCGGGCTCATGATAATAAATCTTGCTTGAGGATAATGAAATTTAACTTTGACGGTTGTATGTACTTGATGCGTCAATTATGTTTTAGGTTAGACCAAGTACGTTTGTTACTACTGCCTACTTTTCTTTAACCTACTTATACATACATAGGTATATAAAGTCAGGGCTGTTTCCCGGAGGGAAGGTAGAGACCACGGATTTCCATTGGCAACGATCCTGGCATATCTCTTTAAAATCTCTTTAAAGATTACATGGTGTCATCTTTACATTCACCATACAAGCTCGTATTTGCTTTTTATCCGCGCGCGGGCAAAGTGGCTCGAAGTAAATAATTCATTAAAATCCGAAAACGGTCAATAATATGTTTCGGACGGTTTCGCCGAAAGAAAGTGACTTTATTAATTAGAGGCTAAGGAAAAGCTGAACCCTTAATAAAATCTACAGTATTTTATAGAGGAATTTACAAAATGATCTAATTACGGCTTACAAGGGTAGGAAAAAGGGAGAAATAAAATGTAAGTAAGGACGATGGCGCAACGGGTGAGTCGTCAGCTTTGACGCGGTGATACCTGATGATGCTGAGGTGCAGGTTCGATACCTGCTGAGGGACAAAAGCTGGGTCTGGCTTTTGTAGTACCACGGTACTTGTAGAGACTCACGGTACGTGGAATACTAGTTTTGGATCCCAACTATTTATTTTTATGAGACTGTTTGATGTTTTAGTTCTAGAACTACCTTTTTTTTGTAATTGGAGATACACCTATTTAAGACCAATTTTTTTTTTTGCTTAATTTCGAGCAATAAAATGTAAAAAAAACCTGCTTTGTAGGCAAATTTTATTCCTCAACTGCATTTGATATTGTTTTCGGTAAACACTTTTTTGTCTGTACTGGCAAGAAAGTGAAGAGTGGTAGTATCTTGTGTTTCGAAATTCGAAAAATCCACTATTTTTCATATTTCAAAAAATCGCTGGCATTTCACCGTTCATTTTTGGTATCTCGTAAATCTTAATGTGGTAGGCTCGTTGCTAGTCAAACAGTAATTAGATCATGATCGAATGCCAGGGTGCTACTTAAATACACGATCTTTTCCTTCTTCTGTCGTGTTTGATTGATGCGGACCATATTATCTTTCAATGGACAACACAATGCAGCTTATTCTTTCTAGGTTCTATCTGAAAATCAGCGCTGCTCCGCCTTGGTTGACCAGCAGTAAATAATTTATAAATAATGCTGGTCATTTTTCACACAGCATCATCTAGCCCCAAACTAAGCAGAGTTTGTATTATGGGAACTACATGACTGATATATTACTTATATACTTTTTTTTTGTAAATACATACATATTACACATAGAAAACACCCAGACCCGAGACAAACATTACAAACATTTGTCCCGCAGCGGGAATCGAACCTGCAACCTTCTGCGTCTCAGGTGGGCCTTCGCCTACTGCGCCACAGAGACCGTCAATAAGCTTAGATAGGACCTTTTCAAGTTATATTTACCACTGTAGCAAAGACTACCCACGTTAGTACTGGTTTGCACCCATGCATTGTATTCTACTGTGTTTTTTAATTGTACTTCTTGTCTTTTGTATTGTACTGTTCTGTATTTGAATGTGTTGAATAAAAAATATCTATCTATTATTCCACTGTTTACTTAATCTACGTATTTTGCAATTCTATGTAGACACGAAACAACATAAATGGCATTTGTTTTTTCCTAGCGCTTGAAGCAACGGAATGGGAAATACTTCTGAAAAAAAATCTAGAAAAATCTACAAATTCTTTCAAAGGTAAAAACTGGCCAGGAATTTCTCGCAATAAAGAAAGTACACGTCACCAAAAGATTTATCCGTCGTAACAAAAACGTCGAATTTAATCCAATAGTACCTCCATTCTTCCCTTCTGTCCGAAAACACGCCTTTGTGTTGGTAAAGCTGGATTGACACCGGTTGAATGGCTGGGCCACTGTGCGGTCGAGTGCAAAAGCTGTGAAGTGAATCTTTTGATTATTTCTGGCAGCTAGTTGGGTTACAAAATTGAAATATTGTTCAGTTATTCAGAATAAGGATGAGTGAAAAATATGGATATAAAAACACATATTTTTGTATTTCGAAGCCATATGGTAAAAACCGGAAACCCTGGAATTATGAAGCAACAAAGATGTTTTTGTTATTTTAAGTTTTTAATTTAGGATTTTATTAATTGGTAGAAATATCTTAAATAATAAATAGTTTAAGGGAATATACTGCAAATTTAAACTGTTATTTCGTAAATTCATAAATTCTGGTTAATTTTTATATATCCTAATTTTGTCATTTCCTAATACAAACTGCATAAAATGGAAACAGTGAAACGTCACCCATGCCATATGAAAAAGACAATAGGAGAACTTCGAGACCATAGTGTATTTGAATCGAGATCATACTCGATTTTATTCGTGTGTCCAACATGCAGTTTTATTGACTAAATTCACAAAATTTTATGACTCTACAGGTATTTTATCTTTGTCGTGCGGGTACAGAGTAAAAAAAGTTAGTCTATAGCAATGAAACCTTTGACCACTCTTCCACCATCAATCTCGTGACCTTTCTCTGAAACCTTTCGTTCTGTTTTTTTCATCCTTCATCCATTCAACCTTTTTCACTTAAATCCTTTAGTGAAAAGAATCAGCGGCTGTTCCATACGAGACTCACGAGACTTTTCTCAGTGCCATCATACTTTAATCTTACTAAGAACGGCTGAAAACCGATCATGCTACTAGCCCAAGTTTTCAGCAGTCAAGCTACTGTTCTAACGGGAATTTAGTAGGTAGGTATTCATATTGACAAAGATTAATGATTTTGTAACCACGTCTTCATCGAGTTCGGTTCTCATTAGACCAGATCCCCTTGTGCGTGTTAGCAGATGCTGACGACGTAGTATTTTAGGAACTTTATGTTCGGTCAAATAAATCGGTTTGATGATTTTGGTTTAGAAATAAACTAATCGGAAAACAAATGAACGGAATTTGTGTTGTCACTTTTTTGTGGAGTTTCGTAGTTAAATATAAACCTATATTATAGTTTCATGATGCCCATCTCTGTCTATCTGTATTAAATGTAGAAGACAAAATTAAGCACTAGGCCTGACTTCAAGGATATAAATAAAGCATGTTTGTCTGTCTGTTACCATTTATCTCTGAAACGGTTTATTATACGACTATTAATGCGGTTTCTTGTGATCGATTTGTGTCTTCAAAGATGGTTCTTGGATAGGTTTTATCGTCATATTTCATTGTGGGCGCTGAAACCAATGGTGAAAATAAACGTCGAACGTTTAAAAATATTTAAGCGGGAATTAACTTTTTATGCCTGTCAATAATGCAAGGGAGCCGGTATATTATGTGTTTAGGGAAATGTTATTAGTTTGTGTGTTTATTTGATTACCATATTCTCCGAAATGGCTTAATCGATTTAATGCAATTTTCTAAATCAATCCAATTTCTTTGTTCTATGGCAGTTTCCTGACGCTCTAATTTCATCGCTCGTGCTTGTCACTCAGGACAAACGAAACGCGATCGGTCCGACAGCCACGTGCGGGGCCTATTAAGCCTCTCGTCGAGTATGAAATACGAGATTATTCTCTGGCTATTAATAGATGGTATCCCCTTAATGACCCCTTGTTAACTGACGGGTGAGTTTAACGGGAATGAAGACTTAATTCGAACCAAATGTTTGTACGAAGAGAGCACAACACATCACGAAGGATAATTTTACTATAAATCCGAGCGGTGCAACGTCCCGTTTGCCGGATCGTGTACCGGGGTAAACCGCAATTATTTATCTCCAAGTGAGCTTTAAGCCTTGTGGAAATATTGAAACTCTTTAAATACAGATTTAAAATATATATAATATGATGAAATATAATTTGTTTAATCCAAATATGTACTGTTTTTTATCAACATTACAAGTTTTTTGATTATTTCTTCTCTTCTCAGTTTATTTTAGAACTTCTTATTTTAAGAAACAGCTGATTTTAAAATATATTATTATAACCACTACATAATATTACTACAAAAAAAGTTGTAGAACAAAAGTTTTTGGGGTTGAAAGTAGAAATTATGGTCAGAGAACTTTAGCGTGATTTATAAATAAACTTATACTTAAAACAAACAAACAAAATCGCTGACGACTGTTTTCCCCCATTATGGAAATGATACATAATCAGTGCGTAGATTATTGAGGATATCAAGTCGATATCCTCAATATATCAAGATAATGGGTAGATATATCAAGTAGTCAGAGGTAGATACGTCCAAATATTTTATTTTGCACTTGTCCGCGAGTCTGCAAATATTTCTCTCGAATCTGGGTGTAAAAGTATATAAGTAGTATGTCAGTTAGTCAGATGATGCTGTGTGAAAAATGTACAGCTTTTTTTTTTTTTTTTATATACATTTAAGGTGGAATTCATCGATAGAGAGGTAGGACCTAAGTCATATTGATGAGTGCCTCCTTCAGTTTCCATCATCAGGTCAGCTCGCTTTCATCCTTACTATTTGATTGTCAACGGTCAGGTTTCCAAAATTGCAATAAACAGGAATTCTTGTACCTCGTTGTCAAAATTTTGATTGTTTTTTTTATATGTTTTCTTTGACTTGATGTTTTTTTTTAATTATATTTGAAGCTTAATCATAGCTTAGAAAATAGTTACTTTGCTACCTACTCAATGATGGAACCCAATGGTGCAGCGCCCAAAGAGCATTCAAGTACCTATCTACCTTCCTATGTTTTATAACACTGCATGAGAGCAATAATTATGACTTCATACTATTACATACATACATATAAATTAAAAGCGTTTTAAATAAGAACGCATTTTTCCCGCATAGAAAATCAAAAACATAAAATGTTGTTGAAGTAAAGTTGCAACGAAATAGGTTAAAATTATTTGTAAAATGGGTTTGTCTGCGGAAGCAACATTATTTAAGTAATAAAACCCAACATAATTTGGCCCAAACATTGGCTGGCTTATCCAACATTCAAATGTGTAGTGGTCTGTACACAGCGGCGGCACCAGCAATAAAATTGTGTAAACAATCCATTTCTGAAACTCATAATAAAATTATCTGGCAGCTATCTCAGAGTAAACAAATTATAGAGGTAGAGGATGCATTCATTATGCCTACTTATATTAAAACCGTAGGCGGGTACATATTTCTAACAGTTCAACGTTCACTTTGGCGTACTAACCGTTTTGCATTTTTTCCGCGTGACAAATACCGTCCACAGTTGTGATTTTTCCACGCATGACTCGCCATGTCGCTCATTAGACCGCGTGACAAAAAAATCACAATACTGACTTTGTCATGCATACCCTCTGCCACGGTTATGAGGTTATGTGCCGTAAAATGTCACAAAATATAGATCCAGTATATGAACCTTTTGCTACTAAAACTTTAGCTTCCAGTGACCAAATGGTAAATGAATAAAAAAGTCCACATGACAAATCTGTAATTATAAATGCTATTTCACCGATTCGGTGTCGATAACACTGCATGAAAAACTCATGTAAAGTGTTGATACAATGTTCATGTATGCTCTATC
Source organism: Perizoma affinitatum (assembly GCA_961405105.1). Taxonomy (NCBI): domain Eukaryota; kingdom Metazoa; phylum Arthropoda; class Insecta; order Lepidoptera; family Geometridae; genus Perizoma; species Perizoma affinitatum. The sequence goes on from OY560199.1 coordinate 9,511,461, forward strand.
GAATTTTATTCCTCCTTAGCTTTCTAGATACATATGATGGTTTATAGACATTCTGCACTTTGGGCACAGACTTCAATAGTACTTCGGGGTAAACCTTTTAGGTAAGCATGGATTTAATGATTCTATGCATTATGCTTTTATGGTTATGATTCCTGGGGTTTTAATACAGAACTACGAAATGTTCCAGAATGTTGGTATCTATAGTATTATTACTCGGATAGTATTATAATATCTGGTAACATATTACTATACTATACAGTGGGGGCCATAAACTTGCAACCTGTGACGTGAAGTGCAAAACGGGGGCATATTTATGCCAAATGAAATCTTTGTTTGACTTCACCCCATTTGGTATACTCCAAGATCTACTCACTGAGTATCTGAGGGGATCCAGCATGTTGAATACAGAAGTAAGAATATTTATAGAAAGTATAAATTGTACTATCTACGAAAGTATGAATTTAAAACTTGTCCTGAACAGAACACCGAAACCGATTCCCGCTGCGGGACAAATGTTTGTATGATTAGCAAATGTTTGCCTCGGGTCTGGGTGTTTTCTACGTATAATATGTATGTATTTACAATAAAAGAGGAGTAATAATATCAACGTAGTTCCCTCCCATAATACAAGCTCTGCTTAGTTTGGATTCCCGCTGCGGGACAAATGTTTGTATGATTAGCAAATGTTTGCCTCGGGTCTGGGTGTTTTCTACGTATAATATGTATGTATTTACAATAAAAGAGGAGTAATAATATCAACGTTGTTCCCTCCCATAATACAAGCTCTGCTTAGTTTGGATTCCCGCTGCGGGACAAATGTTTGTATGATTAGCAAATGTTTGCCTCGGGTCTGGGTGTTTTCTACGTATAATATGTATGTATTTACAATAAAAGAGGAGTAATAATATCAACGTTGTTCCCTCCCATAATACAAGCTCTGCTTAGTTTGGAGCTAGATGATGCTGTGTGAAATATGTCCAGCATTATTTATTTAATTCAAATGTGTATTTTGATAAGAAAGTTCGAAATTGTTTAATATTTGTTTAGACGAAAGCTTATATTCCAGCTATTATAACACTTGAAATTAATATCTACAGAGAACTGAAAAAAATTGTAACTTTGACCTGCAATATCTCCAGAACTAATTTCCAGGTATAAGTCCAGTACAAACAAAATATCCCAATGACGTATAGAATATCTAATCGTTAAGTGAACTTTTACACCCGTTATGTGTATTACAAAATACCATGTTTATATTATATATGGTTTATAAACATAAATAATATATATATTTTTAAAGGTAGTACTTACTACCTCAGATTTATGTTTAAAAAGCTTTTACATTTTACTCTTAAGTAAAAGAATCAGTATAATGAAAGGATGTGATGCGTGTCTTAGGAAGGCTCATTTCGTTCTGTAAGTGCTTTGTATGAATATGTGGTAAATAAATGCCATGTCTAAACGACTTTTTGTCGAATCCCTCTAAATATAAATTGAGCTCAGTTTACAATGAAAAGTGATTTCGAGCTTCATTGTCCAAAGTCAAAGGCAAGGAAAACATTCATTCTAATAACCTTGTTTTGTTAAAATGTCCAATCATGTTACTTATATAATTACCTCTCTCTAGCTCAAGGTTTGCTGGAAGAAAACTCTGTTTTGGGGTTAAGCTCGCCTTTGTACGTATCCTAGTCGAAGCGACGCGTGACAAGGGAGCTGGCTCTTATCTGGGTCAACGCATTAGCATTGCCATTCAGCGTGGAAATGCGGCCAGTATTTTGGGAACGCTTCCGCCTGGTAGTGATCTGAATCAGTTGATCTATCTATAGATCGTTTGCAACGGTCATTAGATAGCTAGCTGTTTCATCTGTATTTTTTGTATATACCTACTTGTACATTGTATGAATGTATATAAAGAATAAAGAACATGATGTTTGTACAAAATAAAAAAATATACCTACATTGTAGTAGGTATATTTTTTTTTTGGGATTGGTTTCAGATGACTTTTTTTCTGTTTTTTTTTCTACTATTTTTTCTATCTGTACTTAACCATATTACTACTGATAAAAACAGACTTATTTTTCTGATTCTAATTGATTTTTACTGTTTTGAAAATAGTTGTATGTAAATAAGAATCAAATTAAAGTGTTTTTATGTATACTGTCTGTAAATAAAATAATAATAAGTATTGTATTTTTGTATAATAATAATAATAATTTATTGATCAAATAAATAACATAAGAGGTACTTTAACTTTCTAATGACGGTACCGACTTCTGAAGTAGGTAAACATTCGAGCTTAACGGAGAAGTATACAATACCTAAACTAGGCCGAGTCTGTATTATAGGTATTAGTTCCTTCCAGGTATGACAAATAATTTTATTTTAGCACAATACATTATCAATACTTAGATACAACAAAACTACTATAGTATTCTATTAGAGTTATTTTAAAGTACCCTTATGAAACGGCTCGATCAAATATCAAATACTTTGTGCATTCAACGTCACTCTCGTGATCATGACGATTCCAATGACATCTCATTTATTAAAATCTAAATGATTTTTGGCAGGTTATTTTCATCGGAAATCAAATATGGCGGTTTGTAACAGCCATATTAGATTTCTTGACACTATATATATCCTATGTCAGTACTGTAATCAAGACAAATCCAATGACACCTCAATTATCAAAACCCATCGAGCCGGGTGTATGTATGACACACATACATACACCCGAATAACATAACCTTCCTTTTTGGCAGTCGGGTAAAAATAGATACTTTGAATATTGTGTGGATGTTAATGAATAACTTCTAACAGAAGAGACAGTGGAACCGGTGATAGTAGTATTTTTCGCAATAAAAGAGTGAGAAAGAGTGTAGATCGATTTATCTGTAACTAACATTCAAAACCCACAAAGACTTCAGTTCCTCCCGTGATCATGGTACATGCAACTGTGCCGAAATATCGGGAAACATTCAAACTCACAAATCATGGTAAATATCCCGTATTTTAGTAAACAAAAAAATCCATAACCAAGATAGTTTCAAAAGTTATAACTTCTAAAAGGTTCTCAGTTACGTAATACCTCAGATTTATATGGTAGCTAGTTTTTTTTCTGTTATGTTTTAATTTAGCTATCGTGATCTCTTTGCTGATGCTGTTAATATACGAGGATCAACAATAGCTAGAAATGTTTCTTCAAGTATGCAATCTACGCAAAGTATTTGCAAAAAAAATACGACTGTACGTAGATTATACAGGCCGTCAGTATACAGTGTATTCGCAAAAAAATAACTGTACATAGATTATACAGGCCGTATAATCCACTCTGCGGGCCCAGAGAGGATAGATTGTACAGCATTCGTATACTGATTTTAATGATTTTGCTTAATGCCATCTCGTATGAAGCTTCATCAAGATAATGGGTGTGAGTCAGAGGTATCTGATGAAAATGGATTCATTTTTACTAAGCAAAAGCGTTATTTGTAAATTACTAGCTTATGCCCACAGCTTCGCCCGTGTGGTACCCGGATAAAAAGAAGCGTATGTATTATTCTGATGTTTAAGCTATATTACTGTAAAGTTTTAACAAAATCCGTTCAGTAGTTTTTGCGTGAAAGAGTAACAAACATCCATCCTCACAAACTTTCACGTTTATAATATTAGTAGGATTTTGGTTTGATATCTCTGTGGCGTGGCGGGAGAGTAGCCAGCTGATACGAGAGATACGGATTCGATTCCCGCTTACGGAATCAAATACATTTTTGCATTTTCGGCAGATATTTTTTCCGAGTCCGGCTGTTATGGTACCACGGTTCTCAAAGTTCCTGATACCCACAACATAGAGAATCCTATTGTAGTTTCAGGACTATGTATGTGTTTGTTGGGTTTTTATTTATTTATAATAATTGTTTTAATATCATAAATTTAATGTGAAAGTATGTATGTTTAGATGTTTATTGCTTGTAGTGTCAGCAAAGGCTGAACTGATTTGGATGATATTTGGAATAAATATTGTTTATATCCTAGAAAAACACCTAGGCTTCTTTATACCCTGGTATGTACACTCGTGGGCAAAAAGTTCTAAATAAATTTGAGCTACCGACAACATGTGTTTAGTCAAAAGTGTTTTCAATTTATACAAAGTCCTTGCTGATGAAAGAAAAATAAATACTGCAGTTTATGCTCGAAAGTAGAAAATTTATTTTCCCCGCTCTATGTACTAGGTATTTGCAGTTAGCAAAAGTATTTTCTGAGTATGTGAATTAAAAATCAAACTTTTCACAGAGCTCCTCCTCGGCACACTACGGACACATCAAAAAGCGGCGTGTGATGAAGAGATGGTGACACTGATCTGCCCTCGAGGGACCACTATCAGTATCCAAGTGGCGCAGTACGGGGCATCTGCCTCCCAAGGCTCGTGCGCCACCGATCTGACGGAATACCAACCGGTGGCTGTCGAGGTGGTCGGAGACACGTCATGTATATGGCCGAGCGCTTTACAGGTGAGATGACTTTTATCAATAACCAGATTCTTATTTAATTTATTTGTTTATTAGAGAAACAATACAGAGTCGAAAGGTTTTATTAATTGAAAGGGTCACATAGAAACGTCAGCTTTAAAACTACGTGAATATAAAATGTTAAAGTGAATTCACGCCGATTCATCGCGCGCGACCAAGCCTAGAAGAATCATGCAACAAACTCTGCTTGTTTTTTTTTATGATGCTTTATTCCGCCATAGTGGTGTTTAACCGAACAAGATGAACAAAGACATTTATCTTAAAAAAGAGTACTCGTCAATGAATTATGTGGTAATTATCGTGTGTTGTATTAAGTTCTTAATACAACACACGATACGCTTTATAATAATAATGCTAGAGATATGCTATTCGAAATAAAAAGCAATGTATCGTATATCTAGTAATAGGTTACTACATTTGAACTTTAACAATAAAATGCATGTTGGGAACAAAAATTTTCGCAACCTACTTTATAAAACAAGATAGGTATGAAAACCGGTGCTTACCGGTGTTTTGGTAGTAGGAGTGTATTGCATTAAAATATTTGTGTATTATTCTAGATGTGACATATTTGTATACGGGCCTTTATCGCTCTTACTCTTTACTATTTCCCAACGCTTCAACTATGTTGCAACGGCCGTGGTCACGGGTTGACTGGAATGTATAGAGCTATCGTTGAAAAATAAAGGCAGTAGCCGCAACTACCATTTCACATACAAATTCAGAAAACTCGACTCTACACTAACCGTATACCGCACTGCAAAAATTGTATTGCAACACAAACACCTATTTATCACAGGAGTCCAAGATGCAAAGAACCTGTAGCCATATTCACGATTGAAATTTGGGTACCTACCTACTGCTTGTTTTTAATCAATGTAAGAATCGTTCTTACTTTAAGAATATTAGCATTTACTAGATAGCACCTTAGGATCATAAAGTAATTCCTAAGTGTGCCCTAAGACTTATAAAACTTATAATTGTTTACTGTTAGCAGCTAAAGGCAGGTGTCTAGACAGCTAGCTATATAGATACTTTTTATCCGGGTACTACAAGGGCAAAGTCGTGGACAAGTTGATCTTAAATATGTTGCATCTTTGAACTCAGCATTATGCTTATCTATAGGAAAAAAAAATGCTGGACATTTTTCACACAGCATCATCTAGCCCCAAACTAAGCAGAGCTTGTATTATGGAAACTACATGACTGATATACTACTTAAATACTTTTTATTTGTAAATAAATACCCGAGACAAATATTAGCTAATCGTACAAACATTTGTCCCGCAGCGGGAATCGAACCCGCAACCTTCTGCGTCTCAGTCGGGCCTTCGCCCACTGCGCCACAGAGTTCGTAATGCTCGTAGTATAAACTGAGCGATTTAGAATTAGTAGAATTAGTAAATAAATACCCGAGACAAATATTAGCTAATCGTACAAACATTTGTCCCGCAGCGGGAATCGAACCCGCAACCTTCTGCGTCTCAGTCGGGCCTTCGCCCACTGCGCCACAGAGTTCGTAATGCTCGTAGTATAAACTGAGCGATTTAGAATTCAAAAAAATATAGGGAGGTACATTTTTTGTGGCAGAACCCACAACTAAAGTGTTTACGTATGGCAGTTTTATGAGCAGATGTCGATACGGCTACAAAAAAACATGAAATACTCTCGGAACACAGTAGTGCTATTTCCAGAATGTTTGTATTTTGGCCTCAATCGCTGTTTATTTTGGTTTGTCCCAATAGATCAGTCGAGAGCTCGTCAGCTAATCTCACTCAATGGAGATTTTTATTAAGAGTCGTTTTGAATTCTTTCAGAGCCGTTTTGTACATTTCATCTAGCTATTTGGCTCCATCACATCATCTATGTTTGGTAAACAAATCTGAGGAGCTATATATGAATATATTTATATATATATATATATATATATATACACAACACAATAAAATATATATATATACACAACACAATAAAATATATATATATATATATATATTCTATTGTGTTGGCCTAGTGGGTGATAAAGGCTGTGTAGTGGGTGATACCCCGACTTCTGTACCGGAGGTCGTGGGTTCGAACCCGGTCATGCACCAATGGATTTTTCCACTCGAAAAATTTATGTGCGCATTAACACGTGCCCAACGGTGAAGGAAAACATCGTGAGGAAACCGGCATGCCCTAGAACCAAAAATTCGAAGGCATGTGCCAACAGTTAGTGTTCCAATAAGCGGCGATGGGCTTGCAATCTGTCACTTGGAATGCTTATTGCTTGCAAAATGCGGGCATGTACCAAATGTAATGTTTGGACATGCCTCTGACTACCCCCTACTTGCTATCCTCAAAGATCTACTCACTGAGTATGTATCTGAGCATGTCCACCATGGGGAAGACAGTCGCGAGCGTGTTTGTTTTGTAGAAAAATTACCGCAACGTCCAAAAATACCGTAGCTTTTTATTTATTTTAGAAATAATTAAGTGTCTACTTGTCTGTACTTAACAGATTCACTTTATGATTTGTTTATTTTTACGCTTCAACATACAGATGTTGATACATCTTAATTTTTAAAAACAAAAAACAATCAATTATTGTTTATTGAACCGTTAGAAATTCATTGATAAATATATACGCACTTTTTATGCCAGTACAACGAACTAACTGACCGCTAAGACCTTCATCCAAGATGATAAGCTATATTTGGAAGGTACTATGAACAAAAACATCGCGAAACTGTCCCTTCAAATGTTACCAAGCAAGACAGAGGGGGGCAAAATTGCGACCACTAGCCACAAAAGCTATAATTAAAAAGTTGAAGATACGGAGGACTGGGTTTAATAGCGAAAACATTAGCGATATCTCAGGCGTTAAAATACATTAAAACTGAAAATGTTTTTAAATAAATTAAAAACCTTTAGAGTTCGGGAGAAACCTTTCATTTTCACAGTGAGGTAATTAAAATACTTTCTTAACCTCAAATAAATTAGGTTTGCAATTCGATTAATCTATCAATCACAGTTTATGACGGCTGAGACATTTTGATAAACTGTATTGGATCAGAATTTTAAAATAAAAACGATCATAAATAAATAAATAAATAAGAAATAATGCTGGACATTTTTCACACAGCATCATCTAGCCCCAAAGTAAGCAGAGCTTGTGTTATGGGAACTACATGACTGATATACTACTTATATACATTTTTTTCTGTAGTAAATACATAAAATATACATGAAAACACCTAGACCTGAGGCAAATATTTTCAGATCATACAAACATTTGTACCGCGTCGGGAATTGAACCCGCAACCTTCGTCTCAGGCGAATCTTCGCCCACTACCCCACAGAGGTCGTCATTCTAATTGAAGTTATTTTACTATAGATAGGTATTTAGGTAAACTACTTAGGTACCTACAACGTTCATAAATAAGTAGATCTTGTTAGTAAAATGGATTACCTACCTTAAATGAAAGGGTTGCCAATAAAGTGAAAACTAAGCGTAATAGCTAAAGTATTTGTCTAGACCCCTAGACAAATACTTTAGCTATTACGCTTAGTTTTCCTCTAACGCAAATTTGTCAAAGGACAGTTGTTACATGACATTTCCACAGCTAATGTATTTTTCATACAATTCGATCTTTCCGCAGGATTTGTAAAGACGACCAGATTGCCGGTCCGTCACGTTTAAGAGATCGATCTTTAATATTGGTATATTTTTATGCGATAATTTTGTTTAGACAACACCAAAGACTAAACAGTTAGCTTGGTAGTTAATTATTTTTTCTTCTAAACACTTCGTTTGATATATTTTTAACCGCAATTAAATAATGTTTTTGAAGTTCTAAACAGCAATCTTCAAAAAAAAGTAGGTCGTGATCAAATGTTTGTATTCATTAAACGTTTCGTAAGCGGATATAAATTGCTTCAAATACCTCTGTAAATAAGAACCGAAAAATCTTTGAGTTAATGCAAAGAAGTCAAGAATTTTCTCATTTTGTTGTTTTATTCGGGGTTTTTACGAAACGAACATTAAATGTTAAAGTACTTCTTCCCTGTGATTTCTTGTTTTAGGGTTGTAAAGACAAATAGCGAAAAAATAATCCTTACAATTTCGTCTGCCTGTCCGTCCGTGTGTCACACCCCGATATTTGGGCGATACCCCGACTTCTGATCCGGAGGTCTCGGATTCGAACCCGGTCGTTGTATCACCAATAGATTTTTCCACTTGAAAAATGTATGTGCGCATTAACACGTGCTCAAAACGGTGAAGGAAAACATTGTGAGGAAACCAGCATGCCCCAGAACCAAAAATTCGAAGGCATGTGCCAACAGTTAGTGTTCCAATTAGCGGCGATGGGCTTGCAACTTGCGACGTGGAATGCTTACTACTTGCGAAACGCGGGCATGTACCAAATTTAATGTTTGGACGTGCCTCTGAATACCCCCTACTATCCTCAAAAATCTACTCACATATTTGTTAAAACGTTTGTTTAAACGTACTGAAGAAATACCCAAAATAAGTTGAAACTTAATCCTTCAACGTTTATAAACATAAAATTCGTTTTCACCATCTTTCACCTTCATATTTCAAACTTCATATGTCTATAGCAAACCTGTTGTACCTAAATTGTTTTGACAACATAAAAACAAAAATGAGAATATTAATTAAAATTTTAATAACCTTTTCGCACATAATAAAGTAGAGGTTGAATTGTTTTTCTCGTCGCACCTCTCATATGGCGTATCATTGAATAGGTCAATACAAACCATTTAGTTTTGAAGACACGATCCAGAAAATATAAGTTTTCACGAATTTCAATTAGTAGTATTACATACTACATTGAATACAAACGATCCAATTTTTTGATTTGATTTTGTAGTTCAGAAATAAGGTTAGTGTCGTAATGTGAACACAGACTTTTCTGATCTGAAGATGAAATACGGCTAGTTGCGGCCTTTGCTATTCGACAGTAGACCCCTATAAAATTTATAAAACAAAAAACAAATCAATGAGGCTAAGATATGACAATATGTACTTAACAAAGGATACTAACGAGAAATGGTAAATGGTAGGTATGGTATTTTGTTATTTAGATACTGTACTTGAAGGTAAATGTTTGCGAGTAGGAACAATATCATAAACAAATAGAGTACGAACTCTCAAGTAAGTACCTTCCAGTTCATGTAAAAGTTTGGATATTCGGTAACATAAAGGGATCAAAACTTTTAAAACATAATTTTAAGTTGATAATCAAAAACATACAGTTACAATAACAAGTAACTTTTACTAACATTTAAAACTTTATACCTATCAACTCGTCAAACAAAAGTTTAGTTCACCTAAAATTGAGGTTATTGAAGGGGTAACCTTTATGTAACGACCGTTATTTTGCGATGGCGTGACACATTTTAATCTCAATTATTTTAAAAAGTCACTAAATTTAAATCATATTATTTAAGTATCAATGCCATGTTTTTTTCCATTAGAATTGCTCAAAGTGCCATGTGGCAGGCCATGCTAGGAATCCATCTCTTAGACCGTAAACCAAACATCGAGATAAGACATATCACGAAAGTGGAGGATGTGTATACGGATTGCGAGGTTCAAGTGGAGATAGTAGGCACTTGACAAGACGAGAGGATCACAGATGGATCAAAGCAGTCACGGAATGGTGGCCGAGAGATATGCGGCGGCCTCGAGGCGGACCAACCCGCCCGATGGTCAGATGATATTGTGAGGGCAGTAGGTGAGAAGTGGGATCCACTTCTTACTGGCACAAGACCGCTAGGAGTGGCGTAATACAGAAGAGGCTTTTACTCAGCATTAGAAGTTACCGGCTGACTAGATAGATAGATTTAAGTAGATACATAAAGCCGGTGTAGTCACCAGCTCTGCACACTGCATCCCCGCAGGGTATACGGACATTTAGTAGTGTTATTCCAAGTCACGAACTAAACGTGTTTCAAATTTCATCTTAATTGGTACAGCAGTTACAGAAGTTTAGCAACAAACATCCAAAGTATCGAATGCGAACAATCTTTCGCATTTAATATATTAACGTACTTTATTATTTTTCATGTTAACATGGCGTTCAAATCATAGCTAACATTTAAAGATTGCTTCAAATGCATATATAAGGTCAGCAGAAAAATAAAGTAATATAAAAGTTAATTAGGTATAGTCGTTTATTAAAATTGAATATCTTCACACCAAAATGTTCGGCGATAAACCTAATGTAAATTATGTTAGCTCGAATCTACCTCGATTTTCGGGGTAATGTCTCGCCTGCCGCTTTTCACAAAACTCCAGCCTACACCTTCCCACGCTCAAAACAGTAATCAAACTTTTTAATCAAAGGAGAATAGGCGTACTAACTAATTTTGTAGTATTCGTTGTTACAGACTGTTGTCGAGGCCTGTCAGAAGAAAAGACAGTGTAAATTCCACACGAGCCCTAAGGCGTTCGGAATTGACCCCTGCCCTGGCTCGAGGAGGTTCGTGGAGGTCGCTTATAAATGCCGCCCGTGTAAGTTATAACTTTTTAATGAGGTAAAATTAAGAAAATTGGCTAAATTCTGAGAAGCTGTGCGTCCATTTCGCACGCTCCGCTCCTAGCGGAAATATAACGAATTTTTTGCCACGTTTTATGTTGCCTCTTTTATCCTGTTGTGCTTATTTTTTATTTTATACTGCAATTTAGGGTTGTATCTTGGGTTAAGCATTCAGCATTATATGAGCTTGCGTAGATTGCAAAGTGCTATTTGCTGAAAATGTTAGACTATAATACGTGTAGGTATATAATAAAAATAATTCACAATACTGACCCTACACTTGTAAGGGTTACTTTTTTTTAGCCAAAATAGCTAAAATCATGAATTTTAAATTCGAACTCGGTCTTGCATCAATGATTTTTTCAATTTATGCGATGGTCTTGCAACCGGTTACGTGGAAAGCTAATTACTATGCAAAACGCGGACATGTGCCAAATATAATGTTTGGACGTGTCTCTGACTACCCCCTACTTGGTATCCTCTTAGATCTGCGTACTGAGTATGGATATGAGGATTTTCATCATGGGGATTTCAGTCGTGAGCGTGTTTGTTTGTGTTTTTTTTTAACAATCAAAACCTCACTCTACAGAGTATGAAATTATAGGTAGGTAAAGCATATCCCCGATAGAGTACGAACCAATACAGTTTTTTTTATTAGAATAACTATCGTGAATTTGATAATTCATATTGTAAAACGCGAATTTTAATGTCCGATCGGTGAAGGCACGGACTAAGTTTCGACTTATTCCGACTCTTCATCAGGGTGAGTGATCGCGTCGTGCACTATTAAAAGTTGAGACAAAAGGATTGCTCGCATTATAACCAACTAACAATTTTAACTCAAAAACTAATTTTAAGTGAGAAAAATCTATTAGGAACCACTCACACGATATTCAATCAAGATAATGGTTCTCGCTGAACACTAGTGTAGTGACGCGGAATCAAATTAGAAATGAAATTACAGGAGCTTTGAGACAACACAAACCTCTAAAAGGCTACGGCCGCATCGTTGGTATAGTGTCTGACACACTGAGCAAAATAACAGTATGAAAATAATACAGGAATGGTCTAGGTGGCTAGTTAGTAGCAGAATGAGATAAATTGTTGTTTTTTTAATATACATCTATTCACGTGCTCTATGTTCGTCACCTGAAATTACAGGAGCTTTGAAACAACACAAACATCTAAAAGGCTACGGCCGCATCGTTGGTATAGTGTCTGTCACACTGAGCAAAATAACAGTATGAAAATAATACAGGAATGGTCTAGGTGGCTAGTTAGTAGCAGAATGAGATAAATTGTTGTTTTTTTAATATACATCTATTCACGTGCTCTTGGTTCGTGACCGCTCGCTATTATTTGAACTAGCATTTTGTTTAAAGCACCGTTTCGCCAGCGAGTCTTATTTCAAAATAATGTAACAAAACACAATTTCCTGATCAGAATTTATTCTACAAATAGCTACTGAACTTTTCCATTTAGAATAAACGTGGGAACACTCGACTATTACTAAGAATTGCACTGCTTTTTAGAAATTCTTGGCTTGCAAATGTGCTAGAGTTAGCCAGCATACGGAACTGGCAATAAATTTCGGACAGATGGTTATTGACCGAAATTAAGTTATGAATTATTGTCAATTTGGCAGGGGTTCAGCGTTTAACTAAGCCTATACATATACTTTTCCGACCGTTTCTATAAACTCGAGCGTCCGTGGACGAGAGCACCAAGCTCTAGCTGGTGCATCAGCAAAATATATTATTTATGGCGGATAGAGTTACCCAAAAAAAATGTGTCAAATCATGATCATGAGTATATTAAGTGCATATCTGTATATTCAGTGCATGTACAGAATGTTTTCGTTCTAAGCACATTTTACTATATAAAATATTCATATAATTCTGATGTCTGAGAGATTTTGCTTCCAAAAGTGATACTGGAAGATTGTCGAACCAAGTCGAGATAAAATCTTATTCTGTTAAGAGTTTAAGTCAAAGGTACTTACAATGATTTGCAATAACTAAAACTTGCAAAATTATAAGTTTAACGGGTCTTTATCGCGTTTACCTTTTTTATTATATTTTTTTTGTGGACATCATCGGGAGGTTAAAAATGGAACCAGGTGATATTATGGTGAGTTTTGACGTGGAGTCACTTTTTACTAACGTTCCTTTAAAAGACTGCCTTGAAGTGATAAAAGAAAAGCTAAAAGATAACGAACTACCTGACCAGTATATTGTTCTGCTTGAACACTGTTTAGATGGAAATTTCTTTTTGTACAGAGGGCAACATTACCTCCAGATTGATGGTGTGGCTATGGGTAGCCCGGTGGCTCCGGTATTGGCTAACATCTGGATGGAACATTTCGAAGGACTTATAGATTTGTCAGCTGGCGGTATAAAGTTGTGGAAACGATACGTAGATGATGTTTTCTGTATTATGAAGGGTAATAAACAAGAGGTAGAACAATTTACATTGATATTAAATTCCATTCACCCAAAGATCCGGTTCACTTATGAAATGGAAAATAACAGGACATTAGCTTTTCTTGATGTCAAAGTGATGGTGAAAGCAGATGGTTGTTTAACGCACTCAGTTTATAGAAAACCAACACACACTGACAGGTATTTGAACGCTGCCTCACACCACCATCCTCGTCACTTACAATCTGTTGTTGCCTCATTAACGAACAGAGCTTACGATCTGTGTGACCCTGAACATCTTGAGAGTGAATTGATATATGTTCAGGAGGTTCTGAAAGCGAACGGATATGTAGGTAGACATCAGCAGTTGAAACGCACGTGTAGAGAAAAACAACCGGATGTTAGTAGACAGCCCACGTTCTTGCCGTATTTGAAGGGGGTGACGGATAAGATTGGTAACATCTTGAAGAGGTTCTCAATCAAGACAGTGTTCATTCCGCTCTCAAAAGTGGCTAAGCAGCTTCGAACACCTAAGGACGGTACCTAAGGTACCAACCTCTGCAAATGCCGGGTGTTTATAAAATAGATTGTAGCTGTGGCCGTGCTTACATCGGGCAAACGAAGCGGACAATTGCTGAAAGGGTCAAAGAGCACATTGCAGCGGTCAAAAATCGCCAGATCAATAAGTCGGCCATAGCGGAGCACCTAGTGGATTCAGGACCAAACCACTGGATTGAGCTTCATGACCCTAAGGTGCTATCTGGTGAACGCCAATATTATAAGAGAATAGTGCGGGAAGCGATTGAAATCAAAAAGTACCCCAATTTTAATCGTGAAGACGGCTATAGACTCTCTGCGTCCTGGAATCCCGTGATAAACAGGTGTTCGCGTCGCGATCCGATTGTGCAGTGCGGTGATACGGTTAGTGTAGTGTGTCGTAATGTGAACATGGACTTTTCTGATTCTGAAGATGAAATGAGGGTAGTTGCGGCTACTGCCTTTATTTCTCGACGATAGCTCCGTATACTCCAGTCATCCCGTGACCACGGCTGTTGCAATACAGTTGAAACGTCGGGAATATAATAAAAAAGGTAAACGCGATAAAGACCCGTTAAACTTATAATTATGTTATCTAATCGCGAAAGTTTGAAAAGTACTAAAACTTGCAAGTTCATTGTAATATTTTACTTAACACAATGATAATTTATATTGGCATTTCGAGTCAAGAGTCACGGCGACCCCAAAAACTAGTGTCAAAGTGTTTATAAGGTTATTTTTTTTTTAAAGTTTACCGGAAAACCGAAACACTTACTTTTATCCGGCGACACTTAGTCAGACAAACAGTCTCGTATTTTTGAAGCGCTATCGCTCTTCTAGAGATTTATGTGACACACAATGATGCATGGTATTTTTACCCGCAATGCACGGAGCCCGTATATGCGTTTGCCGTAAAAGATTATTTTTACGTTATCATTTAAGATCGTAATCCGTTCAAATGCGGTATATAGCAATCGATTAACATGACTTCAAGAAAATATCTTAGATATATAGATACATAAACTTAAAATACTAAAAAAATTACAGAAATTCATAAACAAATAAGGTACAATAGGCGGTATTATTGCTAAAAAAATATATTTCGGACAACCTCTTTAAGTTTTACCATAAGTCACTTGAGGGCGCTGCTATAATGTAAGGGTCGGCAACGCGCGTCTAATGCATTTACTGTTGCTAAAGGCTACAGTAACCGCTTACCAACAGGAGGGGATATGCTAATTTGCTGCCATGATAATATAAAAAAATAAGGGTTTTTTTTAATTTTATCGTTTGCTTTTCTACAGATGAATTCCGAAGTAAAGTCGGATGTGAGAACGACGTTCTTCATTTGAGCTGTAACCCACACTCCAGGGTTGCAATCTACTCAGCCCAGTATGGGAGGACGGAGTACGACTCAATACAATGCCCCCAGCCACGGGGCATGAAAGAGGAAAGTAAGTATCTACTTGGTGCAAACTGAGCACAAATAAATATGCAAAACCCTGAATCCACACTAAGACTCCCTGTCTTGTAAGTACCGTGTGAAAACACGGCGTAACAACGAATACCATGGTACCAAAACAGCCAGAATAAATAATATACACAGCATGCAAATAATTATCATTGCACGCTCGCCCCGTAAAACTTGGCACTTAGTTCACACTTTTGTTCCCTACCGAATCAATCATTAGCACAATCCAGCCTGCTTAGCACGAAGACCCAAGACAACGGTTTTGTCTATCGCAGAGAAGCCAAAAATTATTTTGTCCCTCTCTTTTGTTTGACAAAATAGGCGACAGAAATAGTTTTTGTCTTCTCTTTCATAGACAAAACATTGTCTTGTGTGCTCATGCTAAGTGGACAGTTAACATAATTCCAACAGGGTACCAATCTCTGTTAGGGGGTCCCCAAAGAGGGGTTTGAAAACCAGTAGCTCTCGCTAACGCCACTTATCAAAAGTCTAGATATACATACGCAACCTACAATATAAAAAGCGTTGTAGGTATTTGAAAATAAACTTAGAAATGAAGAAACTCGCAGAAGAAAAATATACTGTGTCGTAAACATAAAATCCTCCTTATAACTAGATTAAGTCTCGCCTGCCGGTTGCGGGTTCAATTCGCGGGACAAATGTTTGCATGATCTGCAAATTGCCTCGGATTTTCTATGTGCCACATTCAATTAAATTCGCGATATGCAGGATTTTAGAAGTTTCGTCTGATTTCATGTAAAGCCAGTGAAATTATGTTCGTCACTCTTCCCGTTCCATTCTGTAATCTTCCTTTACTTTTCAAGTTACGCCATTAAGGATCCAAACCACAACTTTCCAATCTGATAAAAAAGCGTTTCAATGCCAAGACACTGGATAATGAGCTGTGTCATCGAATGGTTTTTTTTCAACCGCTTATCCCTTACTTAAACGGAGTTTGGGATGAAATGGGTTACTTCGAGAGTTGTCGGCGGAACTTTGTTAAGCTAGCATATTCTAAACTTACTACCGACGTTATATGACGGAAGTTATTTGTAAAAAGTGGCATGATTTTTTCCATTACGTAGTTTATTTCGAACTGCTATGAAAATATGTTTAAAAACTTGAAATCAATAATGGCAATGGATTTTGTATATCTTATGAAGATTATTTGATTCTGTTAATCGACGGACACCACTAGTTATGGAAACCCTTACTTAAGCATGAGCTAGCAACTTCAAATAATTTATTTAACGTTCACTAAATTGATACCTTGGAAAATTCAGGTAAACATGGATTTTAAGATGTTTTTAGAAATTACAAAGATTGTATTCTTTTGTTTTAGGTAACTTAATCCAAACCAAAAGTAAAATGGGTAGGTTAGTACCTACTTGATGCAAGTTATTAGAAGAAAATGTTATTCGGCATGGCCAAACGCGCAGCTTTTCCTGTTGCTAGCGAGTAAGGCCCTCAAGGCCAAATGAACAAAAAATATATATATAAAAATCTTTCCAGCTATGTCCAACCAAGTTGGAAAATGCTGCAGAAACTTTTGGGGCACATATGCTGAAAATCTATCAGGGTTGATAGGTTTTCAACATGAGCGCTCCAGACACGGTGTGAGAAAAATGACATGTGACTGAAAAACTAACTGAAAAAAAAAGAGTTTTCCTACAAACTACTGGTCAATCAGGAAGGTCTTCATCACTAAACGATATACATTCACTGGTAGATTTAACCCCATATAGAATACTACAGCGAATAATCATGTGCCGCTTTAGTCCATAAAATTTCAGGAATCCCAATATCCTGCCTATGAATTCATATTCATTCATACTTTGGGATCACAAGGAACACTTTGTCAAGTCAATTTAAAAAAAAAATATGAACTATGTATATTTTTATTACTGAATATCCTGTCTATGAATTCATATTCATATTCATTCATACTTTGGTATCAGAAGGAACACTTAGTCACGTTAATTTAAAAAAAGTATAAACAATGGATAATTACTATGTAAATATTTGATATAATAGGTTTAGTTCGAAGGTACTACTTTCTAAATTTGTATTTTTGTGTTCTGTATTATGTGGGGTTGACGAGGGGGTAGAGGGGGGTTATTTATATTTGTTTCGCAACCTCTTTGGTCCAAAGTGAGGTCGGATTCTATTATGGCCTTTACCATGGAGATGACGTCATTATCCATCTCGTGGGTGGCGGTGTGAATTACACCTACACATTTACCTGGTTGTTTGTTTATGGGTAAATGCAAATAAAGGACATAATATTTACCTCTTATTTTCCCGTAAAAATAGACGAAACTGAATCTCAGACCACATTATTTCTCAAGGGAAAACAAACGCCCACGTATTACCAGACTAGACAAATTCAATGATTTTATCCGATCGGTTTCAGAATTTGCAAGTTGAGCAGGCCATTATAGCTCGTGGAATATACAAACGCTATATACTGACTATATTAGTTGACGCAGAAGTACTTAAATTCCGATGGGTGAATGACATTTTAAAGTAATTTGTGGTTCAAGAATGTTTGTCACTCTTTTGACGGAGGGTTCTGTCCAGACGTCAACTTATTTCGACTTATGAAAATAAATTAAAAGACAATGCTCTAACAGACAAGTGACATAGATAAACTATGCTATATATAGTCTATGGTAAGGTCACGATCTCTTTTAAATTGAATTTAAATCGGTTTAGCCTTTGTAAAATTTGTCTAATAAAATAATGCACTAATATAGTATAAATTGGTGTACATTTACACCAATTTATAGACAAATAAAATAATAAGTACACTTAATTTTTGTAATTAATTGTTATAAGAACGGAATTAGTAGGATAGCAAGAATATGCTAGTATACAATAATTATCAGCTCAGCTCCACTTAACTTGGCATTTTGGGAAAAATGAACGCTTGTATTCATAGACTTTTGTTTTACAGCGTGTTTGGAGCCCTACGCAACGGAGACAGCGATGCGAGAGTGCCATGGCAAGAGACGGTGCGTGCTTTCATCTGACAGCAAAATGTTCGGCAAACCTTGCAGAACGGGCAGCAAAACCTACCTCAAAGTTGTGTACACCTGTGGTGAGTAGTTTTAGCAAGGGAATTATTTCTTTGTATTTACCTCTTTATTTTTACCCAACTTTAGTCTTACTTCTAGGCAAAGGTCTTTCTCGTCGAAGTCTTCGAATTATGCAGAACGCAAAAGATAATATTTTTATCAATAACTAGCTGTACCCGGGATTTCGCTCGCAATTGCCATCCCTGCTGACTTTCGCATTTGACCTCTCATAATATTAAATAACGCTATAGACTGCGGTGAAGCACTTCTATTAACAAAGGAGTTTTTTACTTTGGATTTGAAAACTCCCAGGATGTATTTCTCAGAAGGCAGTAACCCAGGATTCAAAAAAAGAATCATAAAAATCAGTTTAAAATCGCGTAACAAACACACACGATAAAAAAAAACATACAATGGAATCCTTTTTTTTGAAGTTGGTTAAAAACTACAAAAATGATGGAATCGAAATTTTGTAATTTTTACGTGAAAAAAACGTTCAGGTTTTACACAAATGGCGTTACTAACTTTGACAATAGGACTACCTACTCAGCGTACACTACAAAGTGCACTATCAATCTTTCGCCAGCTTAAGATGAGACATGCACTCGAAGGTTCCTATACATTCTAGGTTTCAAGTTATTTTAGACGAACATACTGATCGTTTTGCAATATCTGATTCCTTTGGAGTGGTCTGACTTTGACAATATGTCTTATCCATTAAGTGCTTACGCCAGCTTAAGATGAGCCGTACGTTCGAAGGTTCCTGTACATTCCGGGTTTCAAGTTACTTGGACCTAATACTGAGGGTTGTGATGTTTTTAATTTCTGAACTACAAACCCGATGATTTTGAAATATTTACGGGAAAACTTTGAAAGTATTTCCAAACTAACAAAAAAAAAACGGAGTACGTTAATATAAATAGTCGTCTTGTAACCACCATACAAGACAACTATTTATAGCTGGTTTGCAAAATACAAGCGTGGTCGTCTCTATCTCAGTGACGAATTTCGTGATGGTCGCCCGTCCATAGCAGTGAAAAACTAAAACGTTGATACTATTCGCCGTACGATCGAAACAGATATGCATGTGACCAACGAGTACCATGAGATTTGAGCATCTTTATTAGCCTCCTTATGGCATGAGTCAGATACAATCAATCCTTCGCAAACATACATATAGTCACGCCTGTTTCCCGGAAGGGTAGGGCTTCCTACGATCCTGGCATACTTCTTTCGCTTCGTTCATCCTCATCAAATTCTTCATACAAGCTCGGCGATTATGTGTACTTCTGACCTGGCCTTTCTCTAAAATGTCTCCAATTTGGTCAGAGTACGTTCGCCGAGGCCTTCCTCTCCAACAATCCCATTCACGCTCGCCTTGTATACTTGTTTTGTTAATCTTCTTTCATCCATCCTTTCTATATGCCCAAACCATCTCAACATTTGGGTGTAAAAGCTGTGTTTGCGATGGAATTTAATAAATATTGTAGTTACCCCTAGTGACTTGCATAGTTTAAAACCATTGAACACGTTCTAATGGATTGCAAAAAACTACATTACAATCCGAAGCCGTGTCGGAGATAAATGGTAATATACACAAACAAACATGCTCACCAAGTATAGATTTGATATAAATGAGAACGCCGATAAAAGTCTATTGTGGCCGTTCCAGTTAAAGTATAAGTTGAACTGGAACAGCTAGTAAACTAGTGTGGTGAAGGATTTAGTGCGCTTTACAGGGAGGCTCGTTTTATATACGATTTCATTCGAATTTCATATTGCCACAATCAATAAAAGATCTCAGTTGCGAGCAACATGTTCTGAAAATCCACTTTTACCGTCCGACCTACCTCAAACTAGTCTAAATTGCGGTTAATCCTTCGTGAGAAACAGGCTTATTTTATTTTATGTGAATCATAATCCCTCGCACTCTATGCTGTGGTCATAAAGTTCTTATTGTACTGCACTGTTTTGTGAAATAAAGTCGTAATTTTTGTTTATTTACTAAGTCGAAGCATCGTTATAATTTACGACCTCGTAAAGTATAAAATCAAGGTGTTTACGTTCATGGGTTATGAAATGAGCGAGAATTATTTATTGACTTTTTAAAGTTTCTCAGTCCAATGGATTTTTCCACTCGAAAAAATTATGTGCGCGTAATGCGCACATAACGTGCTCAAAACGGTGAAGGAAAACTTCGTGAGGAAACCGGCATGCCCTAGAACCAAAAATTCGAAGGCATGCGCCAACAGTTAGTGTTCCAATAAGCGGCGATGGGCAACCTGTCACGTGGAATGCTTACTACTTGCAAAACGCGGGCATATACCAAATTTAATGTTTCGACGTGCCTCTGACTACCCCGTACTTGGTATCCTCAATCTACTCACTGATTATATACCTGAGGATGTCCACCATGTTGGAGACAGTAGTTAGCGTGTTTTATCTGCAGTGTCGCATGCCTTTAAGTAATCCTCAGCATGTATGTTGCCACTTTATAAATAAACACCCTACGATCACATACATAGTTCTGACCCTATACTCGGCTCCAATGTGTCGTAGGAATAATACCCAGACCCAATAAAAATATCTGCAATACAATATCAAACATTTATCTAGTAGCGGAAATCGAATCTGCTCCTCAGCCTATTATAATTTCAGTTATGTAATCTTCCGTAATTTCTTAAAAAATTTGGTATAATTGTTTAAAAGTAATAAAAAGCTAAGCAGGTAAGCGCTTTCTATTTTGACATCAGAGAGAAACAGCGCAACAATATAATTTCCAAATCCAACGGATTAATATTTATTAAAATCCCTCGTCAAATTTATTTGCAAAATCTCCATTGCGTATATTGCTTTCGTGAGATATTAAATGAGAGTAAATAAGCTCAAAGATTTGAATTTAATTACAAAACAATCTACTTTGATTATAAAATAAATTGAGCGTTATTTCAGCGTTTTTCATTAAAAAAGTTGTTTCGACATCGATCATTCAAAAGTTTTTTTCCCTTCGTTATTTTTCAATGATTCGTTTTCTGCCCTGTTTTCCTTGTCAAATATTTATTTATGGAACGAAACGATCAGTTTGCTATTGCGTTTAGTTTTGTTTTTCTTACTCACTTTATGTTGTTTCCATTACTTACTTTTATTTATTACACTTTTTGCATAACTTCTTTATGCTATACATTTTTAGATTATATAAAGTAAAATACTCATGATATAATTAACTTACAACCTTTTTACTAAATACTAGATAAAAGTTACATACTCGTTAGTCGTAACAAATTTAGACTTAGTTTGTAAACAAAATTAAATAATATAAGATTGTTTATTGTTTATGTAACTAACACGATTTTGAAAGTAACACTAGTTACTTACTATTAAAAACATCATTATATCTAATAAATTATAATTGTAAAATATTATTGTAAAAACATTGTATAAAATAAATCAATACAACTGTGGTGAGTAGTTTTAGCAAGGCAATTTTTGTATTTACTTCAATGGTCAAAGGTCTTTCTCGTAAGAAGATAAGATAGGTGTCTACTAATACTGATATAGTAAAGCGGGCAAATGGAATTAAGACCTGTAAAAAACTTTAAATAATTTTATGTTTACAGGGTCTACACTAATACGCTTACTTTTCCTTTCACGCAAATTTTTCAAGGTAAAACTTGGCAGCTGTCACGGGACATTTCCATAGCTAATGTCATTTCCATACAACTTAATCTTTCCGAAGGCGTTAACAAACAGAAAGTGGTATTTAAACTCTGATCGCGAAAGTTTGTACAATGCTAGATACTCAAATGGAAATATTTAGAGGGATACAACAAGTAAATAGATAGATAGATAACTCTTTATTGCATAAACCAGGATTAAAAAAACACTTTACAAAGAATCTTAAAACTAGGTTGTAATGATACAACGGGCGGCCTTATCTCTAAGAGCTACCTCTTCCAGGCAACCTTTGGCTAACATGGGATACAAAAAGTGACAAATTATTAAAAAATATGTTGTGTTAGTGTTTAATGAGCAAGGCACTTCCCGAAAAAAGCACATGTCGGGAAGTCCGACAAGTGATCAACACTTGTCGGACTTCCGGAAGCTACATTCTGACCTCGGAAGAAGTGTAAGTGCAATTTGTTAGAACACTGCTGACAATAAATCTGTCGTCTATCGTTGTTGTTGCTTTTTTGCGACCTTGTTATTTTCGTATACTCTCCAATGCGTAAAATTACAGATTTGGAAATTCACGATGATTGGGGCACTTGATTAAAGTGTGTTTTCACAGATGTTGGGAAACTATGATGTTAGGATGTATATGCGTTTGACTTAAAGGCCCGGTCACACTTATGCGGTGGCGGATGAAAGGGAAATGGTTGTAAAGTCACGACAACAATTTTATTGGGATTGAGTAAAATTTAAAAACAAACTGGGTTTGGTAAAAACTACAAAATTCTTGCAATTAATATATAATAGTCAAAGAAAAAAATGCATTTAAAATATTTATTTAACTTAATCATATAAGTATACTAGTTTTATCCAAGGTCCCCAATGGGTTAATTGGGAATCTTGGGTAAAACTATAAATACAAATTGTAATAGTTTTAATTGTTAAATTCAAAACATAAATACTTTCTCAAATAATAGAAAAAAGTAGTAAAAGTTTCCCTAAAGCCTGCAAAGCGACTGCAACTTTCGCCTAGCTAGTCCATAAACACAGATTATCTAGCCAGGAAAAAGAAAATGCAGAAGACGCAAGACTTTTCAGTTAAAAAGTTGTTCTTTTCCGTTTTCAAAACTAAGATAGTTGTTTTTTTATTTTAAAATGTTTGGGATTTAATATATCTAGTCAAATCAAATTAACAGATACATGTGAAGTATTATGCAAAACGCGGATATGTATCAATTAACATGCTTGGACGTGTCTTCGACTACCCCCTACTTGATGTCCTCAAATCTTGGGAATTACAGTCGTGAGCGTGTTTTTTTACAATTGCATCGTAATATACAATCTAGAAATAAATATAACTTATCGTTGCAAATAATAAAAAACAAAAACAAACACGCTCACGACTGTCTTCCCCATGGTGGACATTCTCAGATACATACTCAGTGAATAGATATTTGAGGATACCAAGTAGGGGGTAGTCAGAGGCACGTCCAATCATTACATTTGGTACATGCCCGCGTTTTGCAAGTAGTAAGCATTCCACCTGACAGGTTGCAAGCCCATCGCCGCAAAAAGCTCATCACCGGAAATAATGATGTACATAATTAGTAGGTTAATATTACATTTATCTCCACACTAGGTTTCGTTATACATTAAAAGCCCGCATATGATTTGTTTTTCTATAATGTTTCGCTAAAGAACTCTAACGAAAAACGGAATAAGTAATCGTTCTCACGAGTTAACAATTATTGCTGCTGCAAATACGAGGATTCAAAATGTTCAATATTCCGCAGTATAACTTACTGCGGAATATTCCAATTTCGATAAACTTCTGTATTTCCCAGTCCATACTATAAGACCGGGGACCAGCGTCTTTTAGCACGGTCTAGCGAATCTTCAAGTTACGAGTACACATCCGTAAAACGTATCGACAAGACTCCGTTTCACGAACCAAATATACTATCAGCATAAAATACCTGCTATTCCAAGTATACAGAGCAATAGCATCCGATATAGGCTTGTGCCCGACCCTATAAGTTTACTAGACTATAAGTCTTTGTCAAAAGTAGCTTTGTGGTAAAATCTGTAATCCCATTAGGTAGGTCAACGTAATACCTTAATAATAATTATAATAATAATGCTGGACATTTTTCACACAGCATCATCTAGCCCCAAAGTAAGCAGTGCTTGTATTATGGGAACTACATGACTGATATACTCGTATACATTTTTTTTAAATACATACATATTATACATAGAATACACCCAGAACCCGAGACAAATATTTGCATATGCAAACATTAGTCCCGCGGCGGGAATCGAACCCGTAACCTTCTGCGTCTCAGGTGGGCCTTCGCCCACTGCGCCACAGAAGTCGTCACCTACCTTTATACCTACCTGTTCACATAAATGTTCATTATAAGTCCTGGCTAACGATCAAATTGTACATACACTATTGAATTACTTCTTGTGGACACTCCTTGTTTGTTGTAAATGCAACCATTAACTGTCACGTGGAATACTTACTACTTGCAAAACGCGAGCATGTACGAAATGTAATGTTTGGACGTGCCTCTGAATACCCCCTAATTGGTATCCTCAAAGATCTACTCACTGAGTATGTTTCTGAGGATGTCCACCATGGGGAAGACAGTCGTAAGGGAGTTTTTTTTTTTGTATTTTGTGAAAATAAATTAAATAAATCAATAAAAGGCTACAATAGTAGGTATAACCTTTCTATGATATTATAAGTTACAAATATAACACAAACTTTACTATTTTCTCCTGTTGACGTTTCACTGGCAGTTTAAAGGTCTTAAAATAATATCATAACGAGTAACCAGTTTAAAAACAACGAAACCCGACTGCAGTTTCTTAAGCGAGGTTCTATAATATTTATATTATTTTATACAATTTAATAATAAATTACGAATCAAATGACATCGCATTTATCCGCATTAATATATCCATTCCGATTTTGATTGTTTTTTAAAATAGGAGATCTTTTTTGTAGGCATACAGCCGCGTATTAAATTTTTGCCATATTGTGCATTCTATGTCATTTTCGTTATCAAGACGAATCCAATGACTCCTCATTTATCAAAATCCATGAAGCGGTTTAGGCTACAGCGAGAGACAAAGGAACAGACATACCTACATATAGGCATACATACACCCGAAAAACATTACCCCCATGTTCGGGGGTATAAGTCGGGTAAAAAATTGATGTAGTCGGGTAAACGTATACTAAACCACGATGATTTCAAGGTATGACCGTTTTTTGAAAATAGTTATCCGTCACTTTTACGCCTGGAGTCCGTAAAAATATAGCTCTGGAGACAGAAATTACATCTTTAGCACCGTTTTACTGTCATTACCCAATCAAAGTTGGTCATTCAATTTGATTCATCTATCCAACATATAGAATAGAATAGAATAAGGCTTATTTGGCACAAAAATAAAGCACAGAAAGGACAGGCACAAAACAAATATAATAAACACTTATATATAGATAAATAAATATAATGCTGGACATTTTTCACACAGCACCACCTAACCCCAAACTAAGCAGAGCTTAATACAAGCTCTGCTCTCTGGGAACTACATGACTGATTACTATTTATATACTTTTTTTGTAAATACATACATACAAATACAAGATAGAAATATAGAGACAGAAAAGAAGGTTTTTTGTGATAATTATCCCAACTGTGACAACAGGTAGCAGGTAGGTAATACAGTAGCTATCAATAATATGTATAATTTTATAAAGGGATGAGGACTCAAAGAACCTGTAATCGATTTATTTTATAAAAATAGGTCCAAAGCGAATCTTAAACAAAGATCAAAAGAGCGATTTGCATTATATTAATTGGGTCTAAACTTTTCCTTACAAAAACACGTTTATTTATTCAAGCAGTGTGTTTTCAAGGCGGCGTGGACAGAAATTAATTAGAAAAGTCAAACACCGGGTTAGTGGCGCATAGTAGGAGAGACCTATGTCCAGCAGTGGACTAATGTGGGCTGATGATGATAATGAAGTGTTTTAAACGGATTAAAATATAAAACGTCCAAAAGTTAGCAATTTAACGAAGAATAGATAACCGAACTAGTATTTTACAATAAAAAAACTCCCAATAGACACATACATCCCATATTAGGATTCCCTGTGTCGTAGGTAACAGAAATTACGAGTAACATGGTATCACAACACCCAGACCCGATAGACAAAGTGCTTTGTAATGAATATGTTCTATATAAAGTAAAATATAATCTCTACCTTCTGATGGCACATAGACGGTAGATTTTTGTACTTTCGTTCAGGGTTATCGTTGATTGGCATCAATCGAATTAGTTTATTGGCCGTACAGCTTCAAGGTAACAATTTTCTTGCCAAATAACATTATTTGTGAATACAATTTATCAATTGAGTTTATCGAATTGTTTGTAAAAGACACAAACAATGCTGTTTTTAGAAGCAGCGTCATATTTAACTACTATTTGTTATTTATTCTTTGTCACCTGTTATTTATTTTTTATTTTATGGTTTGTCTCGTTACCAGCTACGCCGAAAAAAATATTAACGTGTGTACTTTTGCGATTTTCGATAATGTGATTTATATAGTTTGATTTACCCTTTAAAACGGTTAATACCACCTTGGCATCGTCCTTTATCACATAAATTCCTGTCCATGAAAATTTGTCAGATAGAGAGCGGTATTAGCGATAAGACGGTCCATTGTACTTTCACAATCTTGTAATTTGCTCTGTTTGTATTTGTATAATTTGTGAAAATGTCCAACATTATTTATTTATTGAAATACCTGAAGAACATGCAAACATCTGTGGCGGGGGAATCGAACCACTTGTGTTGCAGCTGGCAACCCGCTCGACGCGCCACCCTGGTCGTGAAGCCGTCGTGTACTTGAGACACAGAGACGAGCAAAAAAGTTTCTTCAGGAATTCTTCCCTGATCTAATTCCCCACCCCAGTCAGACTGGCGTCCGTCATAAATTCGAGAGATATAAAATGCGGGACGAGCCACGGGCAGTCAAACTGCTACCATCTTTATAGCCCGGAAGCTAGATGATAGACTTTGCATAAGCAGTAAGATTAAATTCATGAGTGAATACTTCATACTTGCTGAATTTAATAGCAGAACTGAGCTGAATACGTTTGTTGGATTTTCTTGATCTTAACTCAAGATCTGTGACTTACCTCGGGTTCCAATAACGTTGTTTTTTTAAGGGAAAACTCTCGTATGTCTCCATCCTTTGTCTACGTACTGCAATTGGAACGCAGGGTCGCATACGTACATATATAAATTCACACCAGTTACCCGGAGTAGTAGTTTATACCTCTTTGTGTCATTCACTCATATCACATTTTTCATGCATGCTCGCCCGTTAAGCGTACTCTTAAGGTTACAAAACTTGGAATAATAAAACAATTTTATAAAGAACATAGCGTAATAACATACAAATCATCTACATCATTAGAAGAAGTCCACTATTGGACTTAGGCCTTCCGGAGAGAGTACCATGACATACGGTATTCTTTAACTTTCCGCAACTTTCAAGTTGAAATCGATCTATAAAAATAATTAGGAACAAATGATTAGTCATTAGATACGTAATGCAGTAGATGTAACAAAAAAAAATGCACACTACTATATTTTCCATGATGGAGATTATCAGATTCACACTCTATGAGGATACCACGTGGAGGTAATCAGAGATACGTTCAAACATTATGTTTTCCGCATTTTGCATTGAAGTTAACATTCCACGTGACAGATCATAACCTATCGCCATCAAATGTTTTGATTCCTTCATCTTTTTTGTGTATAAGTTAAGCGCAAGTGAATTAAAAAAATCATTGGTGCACGACCGGGTTCAAACTCTTGACCTTATTACCTTTAGATCGGAAGTCCAGTTACAGCCCACTAGGCTAACATAGCTATGACGTAATGTATGTAGACGACTTCTGTGTGATGCTAGGAGCTATGATGTAAAAAAATAATCACCTCCTCCCGGTCTATTGTTTTACTATCTATCAAAATAGTAGTTGCCTTTCAACTGTATGTCCAAGGAGCGTTTTTTATCATAACGCTGAACTATTCTAGCAATACCTACCGTTTCCATGATGCTTTATTCCCCTGGGCTACTTTGGCCTGTATTTTCGGATATAAACCGGAGATTTTATATGTATGTATGTGCAGTGAATCTTTTGTTGAAAAAACTTAGCAACATAAAAGGAAGATGTAGATACATATCTGGAGTGGCACAGATTTAGATTCTTGCCTAAAAATTTACGTAATTTTAGTGTGATTTAGTAATTTCGGAAGAAAAAGAGATTTTACGTTTTCGCTTATGAAATGCTAATCCAGGATTGTCGATTTCGGTGAAACGTGCCAAGTCGAAATCGTTCGCTGCATTCGTCAGAGCAGCGGAATTGAATCAAAGAATTTGAATATATCAAATCGTCATTCAGCTTGTCTGTCAGACCGTTGCTAATGCTAAATGCTTCTAAATTTTTAGACTAGGATAAGTTGGTACAATTTCATCCTAAAGATTTTTGATGTATAGGCTGTTCCAAAATATATATGGAACTAACCTAAAATACTCAATCATATGTAGGATTCTACATATGATTGAGCATGAAAAAGTTTCTCAGAAGAAAGTAGATGTTTTATATATATTTTCAGCGGAATATTTTCGGAGACCATACCTAATTGTACTTATTTAGTAATTTTTATTGAAAACAGGTGATTTTTAACGCCATTGTCTTTAATAAAAATAGCCACATATTGAAAAGTCTCAAAAAAGGTACGCATTGCATGAAGTGGGTATAAATTATGGCATAAGTATACAGGATGTCCAGAAAATAGTGTGATCCAAATGAAATACGCTAAAAGCTATGTCCATAGAATGACTAAATCATGAATGAGAGAGAATGATACAGAATTTACAATATTTTAGAACTTTTGTATAATTTGTTGCAATTGCTATCCTGAGTCTTATTTTCTAAAACTGTAGCAAATTATAACAATAGAAAATTTCAAATTTCAAAAAAAAAACTATTTCAATTTGACATTTTGCAGTTCAATTTTTTGAGAACGCATTAGCATTGCCATTCAGCGTGGTAATGCGGCCAGTATTGGGAACGCTTCCGCCTGGTAGTGATCTGGATCAGTTGAGCTATCAATACATCGTTTGCAACGGTCTTTAAATAGCTAGCTGTTTCATCTGTATTTTATGTATATACATACTTGTACATAATTGTATTAATAAATGTAGTTTATTTTATTTTTTGATAACCTGACTGACATCGATTTCAATCATAACAATAGCTAATATTTTTGCCAATCAAATTTCAATTTGTGCTATGTAACAAGTAATATCTCGTAACAAAGCTGCCCACTACGTAGAGCAATGTTCAATATGTCTTTGAAGCCATTGTCCGTTCTATTGATCTGGTTCTGGATTGGAAGCTAGAAGTTAGGTACTGGCTCTTAGAAATAGCATACTTGGTTTAACACTGGACTTTTGGTCTAATGGACCAATTTTACCATTAGCTGTATATACAGTATTCTATACTTTGCTATGATTTTGAATACCTAGAGATGTTTTTGTTAAAAAAAATCTACTTAGAATTATTTCGTTGGTACTACTTAATTCTTTGCTCAGCAAAGTTTAGAATAAAAAGTTTCAGATTCATGCAATTAGACAATATGATTTTATGGATGAAAACTATTTTGTATATTAGGTATACTAATTATTTGAGCATTTTGGGGTTGAGAATCTAGGCTCTTCGCGTTTTCAAAATTCTCTCAGGGCGACTGGTCGAAGCGTCCCGTTATCAGAGAGCTGGCTCTTATCTGGCAGCCAACATTTTGGGAACGCTTCCGCCTCGTAGTGAGTTGGATCAGTTGACCTGTCTATAGATCGTTGCCAAAGGTCTTTAGATAGCTAACTGTTTCATCTGTATTTTGTATTGCTACTTGTAAATATAGTTGTTTACGTAAATAAATGTTTTTGTAGGTACGTTGTATTAGCTGAGTAATGTTGTTTTTTCGTCTACTTTACCAACCCTACTTTCGCCCTACGAGAACCATAAAGAAACTGTCAACCCATGTCTATGAAACTCAATAACCGAACTTCAGTAAAAAAAAAAAACTCGGGATTTCGTAAAAACTGCGTAAAAGCCGCAACCGTCACGTTCCCCATCACTGTCGAAAGCTCTTCAAACGTAAAAATACTTTAAAACGCACCCTAAAGTCTAAAATTAACAACCCCTTAACGAGCCACTCGAGGCTCTCGCTGAACGAAACTGCACTATATAGCTTGGGTTTAATGTGCGTTTTCCCTTGCAGTGCCGCGGACAGTACTCAAAGAGAGATACGAAAGTGCTCCCGAGGAAGATGAGGTTGCTCACGACGTCTCCGATCCAGAAAACGAGGATATAGGTAAGAGTTTTTTTTTAATTAAATTATATCAGTTCTTCTCTATACATTTTATGATATTAGAATATTATTACGACTATACCACGTACTTTACTATTCTCCTCCTGACGTTTCGTTGACCGTTTAGAGGTCCTTCTTCATAAGCACCGTTCGCGACCACGCGAGCACGATCGTGAAACGGTTAACGAAACGTCAGCAGGAGAATAGTAAAGTACGTGGTATAGTCGTCATAATTTATGTTAGTCAGTCTGCCGTTGTGAAGGATGTAGACCTACTTTTTGTTTGCAATCATGCGCCAATAATTAGACGACCCCTGAGGCGCAGTGGCCGAAGCCCCGCCTGAGACGCAGATAGTTGCGGGTTCGATTCCCGCTGCGGGATAAATGTTTCTACGATTGGCTAATATTTGTCTCGGATCTGGGTGTTATCTATGTATAATTATGTATGTATTTTAAGTATATCAGTCATGTAGTTCTCATAATATAAGCTCTGCTTAGTTTGGGGCTAGATGATGCTGTGTGAAAAATGGCCAGCATTATTTGTTAATTATTCAATTCTGTGTCCGAGTTTTTTTGTGAAACTAAACCAATCACCTAATTTAATAAACAAAAAAATTCCACTCACTCTGCAGTCACAAAAATATAAACAATGCATGTAAATTAGAAATCTGCGCGTTTTACTCTGTTTGAGGCAGACAATCCGTATTGTATGCAAACGGTTTTCATTCAATATGGATTTTTGGCGATACAAAAGATTTTAGAGCTTTTAAATTTACTGAATTGATTGAACGTGTCCAACATAAAACGATGTTCATTTGGCCGGGAATATTGTCTGTCATCAACAAGCCAGTGTCGTGCAGACTCTTAATGACATGGTTAAAGCCAGTGACGATTGAAAAATACACTTTTAAAAACAGCTTGAAGCAAACTAACATTTAACAAAATCATTGTTTTCTCCGCCTAAACTTGACTTCTTGAGTTTTTTTTTTCTTTTTTTTAATATTCCACATGTTGGGAATATGCTCAGATACATACTCAGTGGGTAAATCTTTGAGGACACTAAGTAAAGGGATGTCAGTACATTCAAACATTACATTTGGCATATACCCGCATTTTGCAAGTAGTTATCATTCCACGTGACAAGTCGCAAGTCCAGTACCGCTTATTGGAACACTAACTGATGACACATGCCTACGAATCTTCGGTTCTAGGACATGCAGGTTTATGTGGAAACTTGCATATACCCTCCAAGCCACAACACAGCAGTAGAAACAGAACCAAATTACTTGCCAACAGTAAGACGTTACGTCAAAAATATATTATTATTCTAAGCATGACTTTACTCCTGCCACCTAGAAGTGTCTACACATAAAACTTGAGCTCACGTAAAGCAATCCCCGGTTAATCTGTCGAATGTCGAAACTTACCTTGTCTCACTTTGTAACTTATTCGGTATCGAGAAGCGAGACAAGTTTAAAATAATGCAAAATTAAGTTCACTATTGGACATCTTCACAGCAAGTTGGGAAAGTCATTATTTGTTTGAAATCCGCGACATGTTTTTCATCAATAATAATTGCAGCTAGTTCATTCATTTGTTGTTCATTGACGAACTCTTTGGCGCAGTGGAGGAAGACCCGCCTGAGACGCAGAAGGTTGCGGGTTCGATTCCCGTCGCGGATCAAATGTTTGCATCTGGAAATATTTGTCTCGGGTCTGGGTGTTTTCTATCTATAAGTATGTATTTACAAAAAAAAGTATATCAATCATAAAGTCATGTAGTTCCCATAACACAAGCTCTGCTTACTTTGGGGCTAGATGATTTTTTGTGTGAAAATTATTTATTATTCATTCTGTTCCATCATCAATTGGTGGCTTGTGACAAAACCATCTGAGAACCATAATTGAACATAATCCCTACATATTATTATTTTTGTTTTAACAATTCTGTGCACTACCAACACATCTTTTTCCACAACACACAAAGGTTATCTGGAAGATAATGCTCTTTAGCATTAAGTTCGCCTATGTACTCATATTTTGTGCAATACACAATTTTATATATCTATCTATCTATAGAAGACATAAATCGATGTAAACCCGCATTACAATCTGATAAAGCTGTTTCGGAGATAAATCGTAACACATAAAAAACAAATAACCTCTCGTATGTAAGGAGTATATATATATGGGGTCCGACAAGGGTAAAAAAAATGTTTTACTTTGTACGTCCCGTATGCGTTCCTTACCATTCATCAGATTGCGATGAAACTTTGGGGATTTGTTGTGCACACACCCGCGGAGGTTCTTTTGTTGATAAAACTAAACACTTTCTTTAAGTCGTATCCTTGCATGCCGGGTATTTGTTATTCTACACTATCTACACTAATATTATAATGAGGTGAAGTTTGGAAGTTATCTCCGAAACTACTCTACTCATCCGATTTCATATATTATTTCATCTATATTTAGATTGAATCTTCAGGGTGGGCTGTATATTATCCCGTTAAAATAAAAAGGCTTTTAGTGCAGACAAATTTTGCAACGTAAGTCAATGAACGGTCGAGCGAATGCGATTCTTACGAACGCTGCCTACTTTTCATCGGTTATGTTTATATGAGTTTCACGCAGGTAAAGCCGTGGGCAGTATCTAGTGTTTTATAAAACAACATAAATGTATTACATGTTCTGCTTATTTTGTGAATAGATGATATTATGTGAAAAATGTCCAGCATTATTTATTTAAAATGAACATTACCAATTTGGGGTTTGAGATCTGGATCATTTGAGCTATCAACAGAACAGTTTTTAGTTTTTTATAAATTAGATATTTCTAAGATGAATATTTCTTTTAAACTATTTTATATACTTCTGAATATCATCATCACCACTTATCAAATTATGATATTACTAGCTGTTGCCAAAAGCTTTGCACAAAATCCAAAAAACCCTGCAAAACGTCATATTTATTATCCTCAGTAGCTGTAATTAAAATTTTCAAGTTGCTACCTTTACATGTCTTACTTAAAATCTAAAAACCCTGAAACACTACATTATTTATTTAAGATGAGAAGCTACAATTTAAATTTTCATGTTTCTTACAATGAAGAATTTCATTAAAAGTTCCTCCTCCCATTGTGCGTTAATAGATCCGCCAGTCAGGCAGGACAAACGATTTTATAAGATTAGATAAAATAATGAGATACTTTATTAAGTACTGTAGTGATAATGATTTATCCTCAACTTGTGGCATTGTTTTACTTGTGTGACACAACAAATGCTGAATAAGTTGGACGTCAATTTGTGTTATTGTATATCTGACTATGTATATCGGGAGGCATTTATTTCTAAAGGTAGTATAAAGATACAGAAGATAAATTATTATGTAGGTAAAAAAATCTTATTACCTGAATTATATCAAACATATTTAATCTGTGACCTGAATAAAATCATAGAGCCCATAATCTATCTTTCGTTTATTGCATTTTAATACTAGTTTTTTTTTATTTTGAAAATGGAACAAAAGAGATTTAATTCCATTCAATTATTTTTTGAATAGCAAATAGTTTCCAAGCAAGCATTTCGAAACGAAATAAAACTGGACAATGTTGATGTGTGTTAGCTGTTTGTGTGAAATCGTAGTATAGTTAATTATTTT
Source organism: Perizoma affinitatum (assembly GCA_961405105.1). Taxonomy (NCBI): domain Eukaryota; kingdom Metazoa; phylum Arthropoda; class Insecta; order Lepidoptera; family Geometridae; genus Perizoma; species Perizoma affinitatum. Next base: position 9,545,827 of record OY560199.1, read on the forward strand.
TTACAACGTTCACAGACCCATGTATTTTCTTTCACTTGGATATTGGATAGCTCTATGAATCTGTATTTGTAAGCGAATAAAGTACATGCTTTACTGGTGGCATAAAAAAACATATTTCATTATTCAGAAACTCCATCCTTGAATTATTGGCCTTCCTCTTATTGGCTATATCATATTAGCATTATCAGTCAGAGTGGCAGTGTAACCAGAATTTTGAGAACACTTTCGTCTGATAGTGAACTGGATTAATTGACCTATCTATAGATCGTTTGCATGGTCTTTACAAAGCGAGTTTCATCTGTATTTTTTTTTAACTATGTACCTACTTGTACATATTTATAAGAGTAGTAGGTATAAACCATACTATAGCATACCGCAGTAAATACCTATATTGTAAATTTGATAATAAGCTCCGCACTAGGTCTAGTCTGTATAACTACCAGATGGAAATGTTCCCAAAATGCGCTGCCACGCTGAACGACAATGCTAATTCGTTGACACAGATAAGAGCGATCACGCATCGTTGTGACCAGTCGCTCTAAAAGGATTTTGAATAAGCGAAGGGTCCCGGTTTCCCACGGAAATAAAGTATTTGTACATTTTACTATAATTTGTACCTGTATGAAAGTAACATTCTGTTCCATTTAGTGTACCTACCGTCCCCTGTCTTTCACGGGCTGAGATACGACAGGGGACAAATTAACATGTTCGCTTGTATATTACCGACTGCGGTGTGCTCCATGTTTGTTGTGTGTCAATTTGTATGTAAATTTATAAATACCTAACTTCGAAGGAGTTGGTATAGTTTCTATGTTGATATTTTGATTTTCCTTTTAGAACGACAACAAAATTACGTTTATTTAAACAATTAGGTACAAGTAGGTATATACAATATGCAGATGATGATGCTAATTAAGTTTTGAAGATAAATATTTCTTTCTTCAATTATTTTTTGCATATGAACAATATACAAAGGACTTAATGCTGTACATAATTTTTAGAAGACGTTCTCAGCGGTAGCAAGACAGAGGTCGGCGTGCTAAATTAGATTACTAGTTATAAGAAACATTTTTTTTTTAAATTGTTTGTGGTTTATTGGAAATCAACAGCGTTAACTTATAATCAAGGAAAAAACATGAATTATAATTTAATAAGGTCGATTACAGAAATAATAACAGAACATAGAAAAATATGCGTATTAACAAATATGTCTAACCATAGTTAAAATTCATATCTGTATAAAACGAGTAACAGAAAAAAACACGATATCGGGGGAAATTGGGGGTGTAATTTGTATGAAAGTATATTTTATTTGAAGTTAGTAACATGATAAATTAAATCACAGCTACTGAGCATAAATAAATAATGAAGAGTTTCAGGGTTTTTGAATATTCTCATTTTAAGGGTGGCAGGGTAATGGGGTAGAAAGTGTATATGGCAGTATGGATTTTTGTTTAATCACGGTTCCATGCTTGCAATACCGCTGGCAACAGCTAGTATAAAATAACATAATATTATACGAAACATAATTTGAAGTATTTAAAATATATTTTAATGAACTCACTCACCACTTGATTCTTTTTTTGTCAAACAAACAAACACGCTCACGACTTTCTTCCCCATGGTGGACATCCTCAGATACATACTCAGTGAGTAGATCTTTGAGGATACCAAGTAGGGGGTAGTCAGAGGCACGTTCAAACATTACATTTGGTACATGCCCGCGTTTTTTTTTGTCACACTGTCTTAAATTAGAGCTACATAATGGAAGGCCTTGAAATGCAGAAAAGAAGACACGAATATTATTTTATGTATGGTTTTATACCTAGAATAAACTTGAAACTACAAACAAGAAACTTCAAACAACAAAAGTAATTCACACACAAAAACCGCGAAGAAAATACAGCGCCAAGAAGTAGAACAGTAAAAATTTTAGATGCTTCTTCACAAAGGCGTGTGCAAAAGACATGATAAATCGGAGACCTCAACAATACGGTACTCTCAGCACAACACCCCGGCACAGAAGAAAGTTCTTCACTACCAAAAAGTTTCACTTCACAGTCAACAATATAAATCTGTGGTAGTTCGTAGTTACAAATTTGTTCCATATTTGAAAATCCATTTTGGACTATTATATTACATCTACAATACAATACAATATAAAGTCTGTATATTTTAAATTCAAAAATATAATTTCTTTATTATACTCAAAGCAGTGTTTTATTTATAAAAAAGATCATTTCAAAACTCAAATCTTCACTAGACACGGTGTAAAAAGACCCAAGCCGAAAACCACATATTCTATAAATCATTGGTATATTTTTTTCTACTAGGCTATACCTGGGAATTCACTGGTTCTGGAGATATTGAATGTCAAAGTCAGGAAATTACGCATTTGAAGTTGCAGAATATCAAACTCAAACGCACACCACAGCTTTGACTCGTACATGTGCGCGGTCAGCGTGTATTACATTGCGCGTTACAAAACAAACAGATTGTTTTATGCCCTTAATTTAAAGTCCTGTTCAAGCAAATGTTTTCAACAATGTTACTCGTTAAAATTAACAGTATGCGTAGATTTCGACTTAGTGATGGGTCTTACATGATTTCCATCATTTACTGCACTGTTCCGCGTGTGCGATCACGTGAACTGTTTTCGCTTTAAGGTAAGATGAAGGTAATTCAGTATTTGCAGTACTATCGTGGGTATCAGAAACACGGTACCGAAACAAATACTTTTGTCGCTGACTGTACCATGACACTCGTTGTTCCTGATTATCCACGCCTCAGGAAATCCTAGTGTGAGTTCAAGACCTACTCGTATGTGACTGTTGGTTATTTTTTTCCTATCCAGTATAAATGATTGAAATTATACTTTAAAAAATATACCCTCATAATATTTCAATCAGCTTATTTTAGACTAATTAGTAATTTATCATTGACCTAGTTTTATAAGATAAAGTATGGCTAAAATTATGTTCAGTAACAGTTGGATCTTACTGCCTCTATTTAAGAGGAAGACACGTTCACTTACAGTTGGATCTTGGATCCTCTATTTAAGGGGAAGACACGTTTATTTATTCATTTTATATTCAGAGTGAAACAAGGCCGGTTCAAACTAGTTGTTAAAATGAAAAATGCATTGTGAACTTTGCCATACTAAAAGTTTTTGTAGCGGAACTGTTCAGCACGGGACAAATTTAATGCAAAGTTTAGGTTACAAGTATGAAAATTTGCAATAAACAAAATACAAGATGGACACCGAATGATCAAAGACCTTTTCGAAGTTACGAAATACGCAATGTTATGTATTTATGACGTCAGTTACTGAATTAAATTTATCTTGACTTATCTTATCTTAAAGCGTTCTATAAGCGAAAAGGCTCACGTGATCACGAAATACTAGATGCCCCTACATGCCGTCCATATGCACAAGTCAGGCATGTGCAGAAAACGACGAAAAACATGTCGAGTATTTTAAGGTTTTTCAAATTGATTGAAAAACCCTTTGAAAAACTTTAAAACATCAGCCTCACACGGCATATCCGGCATAACGGATACGCTAGCTTTATGAAAAACTCTGGGCTAAATTTGTAACGAAGAATACCCAGACGGCGGTGCGTAATAGAATGAGTTTAAATCTCACGACAATTATTGGCCAGAAATAGCTCAAGATGACCAATGAAATGAGAAACGCCTTTGCCAAGTAGTGGGGAATATGGCTTATAATCCTACTACTGTTATAAATCTATTGTGAGGATGGATGTTTGTTATTCTTTCAAGCAAAAAAACAACTAAATGGATTTTGATGAAACTTTACAGTAATATAGCTTATACATCAGAATAACACATAGGCTACTTTTTATCCGAGTACCACGCGGCCGAAGCCGTGGGCAGAAGCTAGTAATAATATAAGATTAATTTAATTACAGAGAAATTATACGTAGGTACTTCTAATATTAAATTCGAATTTCTAAAATGTAAATGCAAATATATATATGTATGCGTATGTGTTGAATTTATACATACGCACAGTATCAATAAATCAAACTGAAGACTGAGGGCGAGGTAGGGAGCTGTCACAATGACACTTGTATGAAGAAACGATATTTTGACAACTCTCAAGAGTGTAGTTTGATTTATTGCGGTGGGCAAGTAGCCTGCGACGCAAGATGCGGGATCGATTCCCGTTGCGGAACAAAATGTTTGCATGTTCCGCAGATATTTATTTCGGGTCTGAGTGATATGGTACCACGGTACTACTAATTCCTGATACCCACGACACAGGGAAGTGTGGGATCAAGACTATAAGTGTGCCCCACGGCTATGCTACATGGAGGACAAATTCCTTAAATGTTGAAGTTAAAAATGTATTAAGATTATTAAGTACACCCCCGGCCACTTCAAGATCACAATTTTCCTCTCCATTCAAAGGTTGTCTGGAAGAGATCCACCAGACCCCCTATTGTATCTTTGTCTTAATGTGGTTATGTTTGTGTTAATGTGTTTTAAAGTTTATATCAAAAGGTGTACCATAAATTATTTTCATTCATTAATTCTTACAAGATTTTTCTTTATTTTTTTTAAATTAAGAAATTCAGTATTTATAGATTTAAAAAAATAAGTTCGTACTATGTTTTTGATAAAAAAATCGATCCTTGTAATTCACCCTCTTGATCGGTATCATAAAAATGTTGTTTTTTTCACTATCGTGTTCAAGTCCCGGCATTCGCCATAAACTTTTTTCGAACCTTTGAATACAGTAACTTCAAAAAATAAAAGAGATTCTCAATTAAGTAAAACTTCATTATCTAAAGTATCTAATCAACCCCCATGTAGTATTGCCGTGGGACACATTGATTGTATCAAAAGCATATTAATGGAATGGAAGCATCAGCAAAGACGAGTAAGGTCCTGCGTAGAATACTAACAGATTCAACAACCAATAGTGGAACTAATATACCCGGCTGTGCAAATAGTGCAAATGCAGTGTTCATTCCGTCACAATACAGTCAGTCTAACTTACACGTAAACTAGTCACTAACACAAGTTTATTTGCCCGTGCAATGGAGACAACTAGAGATACGTTAATTTAAACTGGTGTTGCGATCTGCAGACAGGGGACTGAGTTGCTAGACCAAGCGGCATAGGGCTGACAGACTTTAGTTTAGAAGGTAACGAAAAGTTTTTATACACACAGTCATATACACAGGTTCCTGATCCCACACTAGCATTCCCTGTGTCGTGAGTATACAAATATCTATAGAACATGTCTAGCAGCATCTTTTGCATCTCAGCCGCCATGCCAGCTAGTTTTGTCAACTCAAAAGATATACTATATCTTCTTTACTTTTATGTGTTTTTTTTAAGTTCAAGATCCTATATATTACATATTATAATACATATATCATATTAAAATATGATTTATGTATTAGTTACTAGTCTATCAAAAACAAAAAACTAGCACGCTAGACTGTATTCCTTATAACAATATTGTAAGATATCACTTATTTAGTCGTTTTATCTACTGTTTAATTTAAAATGAGACATCAGAAATTAACTGTGTAAAACTCTTTTTCCACAAGCAATGCCCTTTATTTGTATTTTGATAACCCTAGATCGCAATATACATACATAAAAGGGTATTTGTATGTAGTTAAAAAAGTGTGACATAAAGAGGCTACGAAAAGTTATGGTTTCCACCTTTGCGGAAATGCAGGTGTAAATTTTTAAGCTGTTTACAGTTTTGTAAAGTTGTGTGTTTTGTATTCTATTAAGAATTATACTGAAATATAAAATTATTATGTTTGTACATACAAGCGTTAGAGTAATGGGCATTATATGCCATTTCAACGCGTTATATAAAGGTGTTAAAAAATGAACGAAATCGATAAGGGAAATTATGAAAAAGTGAAGATGAAGATTTCAACGCCACTTTGACATAGTTTGCCTGGTCCAAAATTTGAGGACCATAAATTGTTTTTTTACCAATAACGGAATGTTTGAATACTTTGCCTTGTGAGTTTGAATGTTTCCCGATATTTTGGCATAGTTGAATGTACCATCACGGGAGGGTCTGAAGGGTAAAGGGTGGATGTTTGTGGCAGACCAATCCATGTACCCTCTTTCTCAGTCATAAATCTGTTCATAACTATGATAGTTTCAAAAACTCAACGCCTTAATGGTTCAAAGTATGCAAAGATGTTATTATTATTTTTTTTAAAACCTCATTAGTTTAATTTCCCAAAGAAACTGAAGGTATCTAACAATTACAAAAAAAGACAAAATTTTTTGTGAAGCACAAGTTCTAAAAGTCGCACTTTTTTCAAATTATAGTATTATCAAAAAAAAAAAAAAAACTGTCACTACTATAATCCCCATGATGGAGATCCTCAGATCCATACTAAGTACGCAGATCTGTGAGGTAACTAAGTCAGGAACAGTCTGAGATACGCCCAAATATTATTATTTGGCACATGGCCGCGCTTTGCAGGAATAATAATAAAATTATTATTCCTGAGACGCTGTAGGTTGCGGGTTCGATTCCCGCTGCGGGACAAATGTTTGCATCTGCAAATATTTGTCTCGGAATCTGGGTGTTTTATATGTATAATATGTATGTATTTACAAAAAAAAATATAAGTAGTATATCAGTCATGTAGTTCCCATAACACAAGCTCTGCTTACATTGGGGGTAGATGATGCTGTGTGAAAAATGTCCAGCATTATTTATTTATTTATTTATTTATTAATTAGCCTTGTTTCTTGCCTTTCTTTCCTGGCCTGGTCGCGTTAGACCAGGCAGTAAAATTGACGTTTCAAAGTAATCTTGAACTGAACTTTGACTTTGACTGTGACTTTGCTTAGTAGTTAGCATTTCACGTGACAGTTTAACAGTCTAGCGTCTTCGAACTTTTGTTATTTGTGAGTTTCAGTACAATGGTTTTCCTTCACCATTTTGAGCATGTTTTAAGCGCACATAAATTGAAAAATTTATCGGTTGCACCTACTTGTTTGAACCCACGATATAAGGAACGGAAATCTACAGTCCACTAAGCCAATCTGACTATTTCAAAACAAAGAAGTTTTTAATTAATATAACGTATCTGCGTAAGTGTACTAATTATGTAATCTATTCATTGTAACAAGCGACGAGCGAAGAAATTCGCTTAATTCCGTCTTAATTTGGACTCGCAATCTCGGGGATTTGTTTGTCTGTGTCAGTACTTTCCTCTGCTTTGTCAATGTAAAAACGGATTATGGGATGGAAGGTCTTTGGGATTACCATTAAAGGAACTGCGCCGTATTCTGTGTTTTCGTGACGGCTCATATTTTAACTCTATTAGAGGCCTTATTAACGCCTTTGAGAGGTTTATATGGAAGTGTTTGTGAATATATTATGAATCTACCAACTAAGATGTATCAAATCAAATCAAATTCTTCATTTACTTAATGTAACATAACGAGTGGATCAAATCGTTACATCTAAAGATATAAAATCTTTATACATACTAACAAATGACACAAATTAAACTAAAAACAATATACACATAACAAAATTACAGCATTCCTGATAAAGTACTGGCTTATTAACTTAACCCAACATTTTACAAAAACTCAAGCATACTCGCTCAATGCTAATTCCCGCCGCGGGACAAATGTTTGTGTGATCTGCAAACATTTGTCTCTGGGTGTTTTCTAGTATAGTATTAATGTACTTACAAAAAAAATATAAGTAGTATATCAGACATGTAGTTCTCATAACACAAGCTCTGCTTACTTTGGGGCTAGATGATGCTGGTGAATAATGTCCTGCAATGCCCAGCTCAAGACTTCTAGCCATTCATAATCACATCGAATGACAATGAATGACTGATGAATGACAGAATGAATGATAGAATGAATGACAGAATGAATGACTGAATAAATGACTGAATAAATGAATGACACATAATTGTACACCTTATAAAATAAACAAATAAATATTAAAATTAAAGGTATTTTATATGGGTGGTCTTAGAGATAATCTTTGGATGGAGAGGATTTCTTGTGATTTATTTTATAAGCCACTCTCAAGTCTTCTATAGTGTACTTTATGATGTGTGTTAGTAGAGACCTAGATAGGTTACCTCCTATTAGACATGGACTAACTACTTAGTCCATATAGTTTTATAGTAGGATGTGGGTTCGAATCCCAAAAAAAAATGTTTGTGTAATCTGCAAAAAATTGATTCAAGTGTGGGTGTTTTATATATATCGGGAATCGAACCCGCACCTCTTGTGTCCCAGCTGTCTACTCGCCCGCTACGCCACCGCGTAGTCTACTTATCATTTATCATCATCATCATCATCATCATAATCATCATCATCATCATCATCATCATCATCATCATCATCATCATCATCATCATCATCATCATCATCATCATCATCATCATCATCATCATCATCATCATCATCATCATCATCATCGTTATCATCATCATCATTTCAACAGCCTGTATAAGTCAACTGCTGGCTGGCCTCCCCTAGGATGTGCTATGGCGAATGATAACGGGCCACCTACACCCAACAATTATCGCAAATACAATAAGTAGGAATACGTACCACGTACTTCTACTAAGCCACGAGATCTTAGTTGGTATGGAGAGGTAGCGGGTTCAAGTTCTACCGGGGTTGAATTATTCAGATATTATTAAATCTTTTGATTTTACTTATGTGTAGGTTAACACTTTAAAACCCACTAGAAAAACTGTGTTTACACAAAAACTGTAGTTGCAGCAAATTATAGCTCCTTAATGGAGCCAGCGAACAAAGTGGTAATTCAGATTGAGATCCACAAAGTGCAGGCAAATAGAACTCTTATTTCACTTGCAAGTTATTTATTCTTTTTTTTATAAAAATTTTGCTTTTGACAGCTTTTTTATAAGCTTAATCGTGCCCTATGAACAAGATTTTAACTGTGTTATAATGTAATATATTTATTTATAGAAGTCTATCTTAGACATGACTAAGTTTGCTTAATGCAGAATGCCATTCAGATAATATGGTGACCTTGAAAATATTCTAACAACTGATGGAAATATAACACTACGAGTAGTACAGTTTAGATATTTAGTTACATGAGAAATATATCTTCTTGTCATTTTCCAACATTACGTGGGGTCGACACAACATGTTTTCTTCTTCCACTTTCTTCCACAAAATTCATCCATCTTTTCCTACCTCTGCTCTTGTTTCTATCCACATTCATATATTCTCTTCTCGTTATAATAACGCTAATCTATAACCCCTCAACTTTTCCGTCACTGGCGCTACTTTCAAACTTCCACTGGCATAATAATTCCTTCCTTTGTCCATTCGTGCGAGATTGTGTGAGGAAAAAAATAATTAAATAATGCTGGACATTTTTCACAGAGCATTATCTAGCCCCAAAGTAAGCAGAGCTTGTGTTATGGAAACTACATGACTGATATACTACTTATATAGTTTTTTTTTGTAAATACATACATATTATACATAGAAAACACCCAGATCTCCAGACAAATATTTGCATATGCAAACATTTGTCCCGAGGGGGGAATCGAACCCGCAACCTTCTGCGTCTCAGGCGGGCCTTCGCCAACTGAGCCATAGAGATCGTGTTAAAAAAAAACTCGTGTGGAAAAACTAGTTCAATCAACTCACCCGTTATATCTTTTCAGATGAGTCCAATGATCGGTGGTGGGGGGAGTCAGCAGTCCCACCCGCGCCTGCAGTGGCAGCGGTTCCTCCGCGACCCTCGATCTCAACGCTTAACATCACCAGCATCAGTAGAGACGAGCCATCTGCTACTCCACCAAGGCATCACTTGGCTGATCAAGGTAAAACATTGACACAAAGCACACAGAATAGACGACAAAGCGGTGAAGCGCTGCTGGTGTGGTGCAGATGTTCATTCGATATCCTTTCCTAAAAACCAGATGAAACGAGAACAACATTAGGCCAACGTGTGCCACGATTGATCTGGATCCGTTAAAACCCATCTTCATTTTATTATTTAATTTGATTACTAGATTGTTCAGAGCTATATCAGATACACGCCACGCGACGCAACACTATCCAGCGATTGCAGATTTTTGTCTGATAAAGAAAGAAAGGAAGAAAAGAAAGAAAATAATTTTATTATTTGCAAACGTTGCACAATATAAAACAAATAGACAATAAACACACGGCATTTACAAAAACAATACCTAAATAATAACAATAAAACTCCTCCCGATAATTACCAATATGCAATCTATCTAATAATATCTGATCTGATGGTGATTCTGCGAACGCCGCTCATGCAAATAAATAAACAAACATTCGACAGAAAACATAGTTCTGAATCCACACTTAGATTCTCTGTGTCGTGGGTATCAGGAAATACGAGTACCGTGGTACCATAACATCCAGACCCGGGACAAATATCTGAAGAACGTGCAAAGGTTGGTCTCACAGCGTAACTCTCACCTCTTGTATCGCAGCTGTCAATAATTTGCTGACTTAATTTTAACGTAACCTAATGCGGTGTTTGCGTGAAAGTGATACTACTTGAAACACACAGGCCAGAGTTACCTCTGTTTTTGGCCCCTTAGTTTGATAAGTCTTCTCTCATGTCAGTTATGTAACACATGGTCTTCGATCGCCATTTCAGCTTGTTATTATTTAGAGCCATATTGGTAACAATATATCACTCAATAACTTTGTAGGACCCGAGTTAAATTTATGGTTCTTGTAACCAAATTAGTAATTTCAAGGGTCTGTAAGGTAATTTGCCTTGCAATCTAATATTACCTACCAAGCCACTTCAGAGATGTTAGTAAATTATAAAATATAGATTTATATTGGTAATATATTATCTTGGTCCTTATTTTTAATAGTATAAGAGAGAAACATGATCGGCTGCAAATTTAGGATAAAAAGGGCAAAAAGATGCAAATTCAATTGAAATAAAAAAAATAACCCCACTACACATACACGAATGTTTCACCCGAAACGTTTATTTGCATACATTACCCATAAGTATTCATCATCATCATCCTAATCATCATCCTCATCATCATCCTCATCATCATCCTTATCATCAACCTAATCATCATTCTTATCATCATCAACAGCCTGTAGAATTCCACTGCTGGATATGCTACCCTGTAATGTAATGAATTTTCATATAAATTTTATGAAAAACTTCAAACCCTAAGAGTGAGAAAATGGGTGATGTAATTTCGAATTGGACTTTTTGTGGTGTACAATAAAGTCTTTTCATTCATTCATTCATTCATACTCTTGTTACGGTGACTAATACACTATAGTTTTGTGCTTTATAAATTAGGCAATCAATCACTCTTTTAATTGTAAAGGTTTATTTTGATTGGATGTATATTCATAGCTAAAATCATTACACGAAATGGATGGGTGGAGTAAATTGATTGAGTGGAATAATTGAGGGTAGACAGACGTCTGTAATACTATGATAAGACGGTTTTCTAATCGAATTTGCAGACATCTAGACAGATGTCATTTTCATAACTGATTTAGACGAAGCAAGTTAATTCTAAGTAAGCAATTGATAACAATAATACAACTATGAGCAGATTTAAGTAATTAAAACACCCAACAGACACTATACAGTACCAACCCCACACTATGATTCCCTGTGTCGTGGGTATCAGAAACGACGAGTACCGTGGTACCACGATACCCAGACTCGGGCCAAATATCTGAAAAACATGCAAATAACTCTGTCCGCAGCGGTAATCGAACTCGCACCTCTAAAGTCTTTGACATATACCTAGACTTTATGGGATATGCTAGGCCTTAGCTTAAGTTATTGTAGCTGGAGAAGCATTGTTAAATCACTAACGGCTGGTATCCTGATACCTTGTAAATTTTATTATACCTACTCTAGAATATGGATGATCGGGGCCTTCTAACACAAGTATTGTTTAAGGTCCTTTAAGAAATTAAAAAAAAATAAGAAACAAAATATATAGAAAACTAGTCTCAGCCCACGGCTTTGCCCGCGTGTTTTCCGGATAAAAAGTAGCTAATGTGTTATTTTAATGTATAAGCTACATTACTGTAAAGTTTCATCAAAATCCGTTCAGTAGTTTTTGCGTGAAAGAGTAACAAACATGCATCCTCACAAACTTTCACGTTTATAATAGTAGTAATAAATTAGTTTTCATTTTATTTTTGATTGATGATATTATTTGATTTTCCCATAGAAAAGGCCCGCTTGAGATGCAGAAGGTTGCGGGTTCGATTTCCGTCAATTTTTATGTATGATATGCATATATTTGTCTCGAGTCTGTGTGTTTTGTATGTATAATAGATAGATACATAGATAGATATTCATTTATTCAACCACTTGTTACAAATTATGTTTACTTAAGAACTAAAACATATTACTGAAAACTAAAATATAATAAAAAATAAAATAAAATAAAAAAATAGTAGTACATCAGTCATATAGTTCCCATAATATAGTTCCCTCTGCTTACTTTGGGACCAGATGATGCTCTGTGAAAATGTCCAGCATTATATTATTAATATTATATATTTATTATATGTATAAGTATGTATAATATGTATTTAGGTATAATATCATGTTATAATTAGTTATATTATCAGAATTTATCTGTCGGTGTACAGATACCCACCTTTATTTTTCACATGTCCTATATGAAAGTTTTTTTTGTCTTTATTTTCTGTGTGTACAATAAAAAATAAAGAATATTATTTTGTTGTCGACAGCGTCATTCGACATTATGTACGTGTACATCGTCGGCGGTGTCTCAATAATCCTTCTGCTCTGCATCATCATCACGATAGTGAGATGCGTCCAGACCAGGCAGAGCTCCGACCAGCCCAAAGGCCCCGACGTATCTGCCACCACGGAAATCCCGAACGGATTCAACGACAGCATATCAGAGGTGGACAACGATATCAATATAACCAGCCTCTCCGGACCCGTCGAATCCGAGTCCGGACTCAAACCGGACATACAATTCACGAACGTAGCGCTCAGTCCTAAAATCAATAGGTACGTCGGCAGACCTGTGCCAAACACCTATCCCCACGTCACTACCAATATGTATGGGCAGGCAGCCGAATTCCCCATAGAGATGCCTTTACGAACTATGCCGCACGGAACGCTTGGCAGAGGCGTTGCTGTGAAAACGCTACCTCGCGTACAAATACAAAACGAGATGGACCCTAACACGAGGAGTTTATATCGGTATTCGAATGCGCAGTACTATTTTGGGTGACATCAAGACAGTGATTGTGACGCTTCGAGAACTTACTGTTTCTAGTGTTGTGAATCAGTGTATCATAGAAGTTTGTAATGTCCTACTTTTAAACGGAAACTGTGATATTAATTGAAAACTTTTTTTATTGTGTTGCGTTTTCCCGACTGTAAACAAAGAATGTACGTGGATTGAAATGTTGGATTTCAGTTTGTTTGTGCTGCAGTCGAGTAAATCGCTGACAATTTAATTAAGTCTAAGCGATCTGTTGTATACATTTTCATTATGGAATCTTTTAACTGAATATTATTTTTATTTTATGAAACATGTGTTCCTATGCCGCTATCTTTCTAGCTAGATAAATTGTTTTGGATTTAGTTGTAAGCTCTTTCTTATTTTTAGTTAGTTTAAAGAAAATGTTTGTTATGATTTTATCGGCTACGACGCAAGAGAGAGCGAGAGAGCGGGAAACAAAATGTGTGTTTATGTACTGCAGATATCAGTTCTAGTTCTGGGTATTGTGGTAACATGGTACTCGTAGTTTTTGATACCCACGACACAGGGAATCCTAGCATTGGGTCAGGACTATCTGTGTCTGTTGGGTGTTTTAATTATTTATTTTATAATATCCTAAAAATATCGACCTCGGCGGGGATCGAACCCGTTACTTTTTGTTTGGTGCACGGGTGTTGTAACAACGAGGTCTAGTCACAAATTCTTTGGATGTTTCGGCCCGAAGCTCCTTAAGTCCACCTACAGGAAAAACGTTGCAATTTCTAAGCATTTTAAGTAACTTAAGTTATTTTAGTACATTGATTATTCAATAGTTATAAGAATTTTCTCACTTTTATGGGAAATCTGAAGATAATGTTATATTTCAAAGGTTATTTCCCATAAGTGAGGGAGGGCTGAAACTCTAAAAACCAAATATTATCATGTTTTGCAAAATATTTGGAACATTATTTTATTATTGTTATTTTGTGGTCAAAGTAATTAATGCATGAAGTTTTAAAAGTTGTATGGTTTTTATTCTAGAAGTCTGGATATCTGTTTCAAGAGTTGACATTTTAATTAAAAGATTTATGGTTAGTTAAAGCTTGATGTTGTTAGTTATAATATATTATAAGGTAAAAATAATAGGGCTCAGTACAATATTGGGCCTATTGTAATTTAGTTAATGAATTGTAAATAACGATGGAAATTTGTAAATAATTTTTTAATGTTTGATTTTTATTCACAACATGAAATGTACATATAATAATCATGAAAGGACACATAATAAAATGTTATGTGTAATTTCTAAAACTAGTGAACGCAGCATGTATAAATGTTAATTTGCATATGGATATTAGTATCAAAAGGTTTATAAAATTACCGCTTAATTCTAGTAAATTTAGCATTATTTCTAGACGAAACAATCAAGATACTTTAGTTTTAAAATACTAGACACATTTCTATTGCATAAATTATGATTAGAATCTTTTTTTGTTAACTTATAAATTATTTAATTTGACTGTAGTGCCTATCATATGTTATTGGTCGAGGTATTTTTAAAATGACTGACTGTAAGCCTATTATTCAAATCACGTAAGTTGGTATTTTAAATGTAGATAACTGTGTACAGTTTTTTTTTTATGTCATACATCGATTTAAAAATAAATAAATTGCACAGTGATCATTTTGTTTTTATTTAAAATAATATTACTGATTAAAAAAAAAAAACAATTAAAATAGAAACGGCTGTAGCCCTATAGTTTGATATAAACCCCCTCACAACCTCTCATTTTATTCTCCTCTTGTATTAAATTTAGTCATTTAAGGTTTTTTATCTTATGTACAATAAGGTACATAGTTTAAATCATTCATTTATATGCGACTCAAAAATCACTTATAAAAAGATCTAAAAACAATCGTATAATCAAATTTTATTCTGAGTAAATTTAAATAATAAATAAAAAAATGGTATTTAGACTTTTTTAAATAGGACTAGAACACCTTTCTGATTCATCTAGTTAGATAGTTCAATGTCGCGCCATAAAGGTTCTTCATTATGCTTAGTAGATAGGTACCTACTTAGTGCTGCTACGTACTCCGCTGACCCTAAGCAGTTTCTCGACTTTTCGTTTAGATATTTGGTAGATACCTACAGAGAACATGTCCGCATCCGAACTCCCATCATAAAAGTCCTATACCCAGATAAAGTCATGAGTGTGACGCGACCGTGTCTAATAAATTTAAAATGTTATAAAATTCCAGAAATAGTACACTGGCTTTGTTCTTGACACGGGACCGGGAAGGAAGTAAAGCGTTTCAGAGTTTCAAGCTCAGTTTACACTCATAAATCACGAAAAACTGCTATCCTAATTTATTGTTGTAAGATTCTGGGGAAGAATTTTTATGCAGTCCCATTTTGTGGATGAAAACGAGATATGATGAATTACTCAGAATGACAAACAAGGTATTTTAGGTATGCATTTCGTTGATTCAAACTAAATACATAAAAAAATATAGTCAATGGATTATTATACAAATTTTATTTATTAAAAATATAATCATTTTGAATTGTACCTGAGAAAATCCGCTACGGTACTTTAGTTTGATCAACTTTTTGCAGAAAATCTATGAAAACAGGTTGAGATATGGTAAAGGTGACTTTATCTTGAAACTTAATTACAATTTTGCTGCTGAATATACACACGTTAAAATAATTAACATACTGTCACGATAAATCAAGCAGATTTTTTAAATAAAGCAAATTGTTTGTATTTCATTAAACCAATGTCCCGACCCAAGTTTTGAATAACACAAAACAAGGAAAATTAAATTTATGCAGATACGACATGATATAGATTTTAACATAAAACCACTTTTGAGCTACAATATTGAAAGATTCCAGACTCAAATAACCGGTTTATGTAGGAAGGTATAGTAAACACAAGACGCTGAAAATTATAAAACTTTTTTAAGCCACAAGTAACTGATAAAGAAAAATGATCTCGGCGGGACTCGAACCCACGACCTCCATCAGGTAAAAACTGGCTAGTTTTGTCGTGTTTATTTTTTCTATGCCAACTCTTAATCTAACGAGGTAAATAATGAACTAGATTTTGGACCTATACCTTCTGAAAAGGGCAAGATATAAAAAAATAACCTACGTTTTCCAGGTTTAACGTAACCGTGAGATACGTAAAGTCTGGAGATAGTGACTTATACTTGAGATAGTGCCTAAAATAACTTACGAAATTGGATTTACGTAACCCGTACCCGCAACGACAAAATAAAATTAAAGGGCCATTACAATAACTCTCTATACGGCCTAATAAACGTTCTATAATGTGATTGTACGTGGCTTCTATGGGCAGGAAAATTTTTGGTCCCTTCTTACAGGAAAGGTCCGCCAGTAAAAATCATTAAATTGCTGGCCGCGCTTGACCGGACCAGGTGGGCCGCAATATGCTTTGGGTAAACCTTCGAGTATAAAATCTAATGGATATGCCATACTAAGCGTAAAGCGTGGAATTGTTATTTTAAAGAAACCTTTTATATTCCAAAAGTGTCCATTTTAAATCTTTCACTATCCTACGGGGACCTTAATTTATTATGTGGGATACAAATTGTATGTTTATGAGAAACAAGATGGTGGCCTAACAAGGTGATTTTAGCCTACCTATCGAATCACTTTAATAAAAATATATATTTAAGGTTGGTAAATTAACGCGTCAAGATTATGTCTAGTCCCTTGTGGACTAAGGTCCGTTTAGTAATTTCATGGTACGGGCATCCATAAAGTTGGTATCGCAGTAATAGGCGGGACATTTTTCTCTCGTTATGAGAATCTTTTTAATGGAATTTTTTCGTGGCTTTGAAATAAGGCGATAAAGACCTTGAAAGCTAGGGATTTAGAATGTTAAATCGCACAATGTGATGTCATTTTATTAATTTTTTTTGTATCTATTGATACTAGGAAAAACCTTATTTCCTTGTCAAAGGCTTGAACGTTTCAACTAAGTCTCAGAAGTTCCCATACAAAAATAACTTTACACTAAACAGTTCTCTTCGTCATGATTTTACTTTAATCTCTCAACGGGTGGTGTATCTATTATGTGCAAGTGATGCGTTTTCTTGAAAAAAAAAAACAAGTTTCTATATCGAGCTTGATAGCAGTTTCTAAAAAAAATAACTCCTTGCGAAGAGTTCATCCGGGGAAGAGATACTATAACGATTTCTGCCGCCAAGCAGTAATACTCACAATTATAGGATCATAAAACTTTTCACCCGTTATATGTCAGTGTCGACAACGCGCCTAAGCAACCTCTGGTCCAAGTTCATAAGTTAGGGTAACCGATGCCACTTAAATTGTATAAAAAAAAGACATTTAAAGTCAAGAAAATATTTTAAGTTTCCCTAGATGTTATAAATATGTAAGCATGGTGATACTTATGTCAACAACGCTATAAGTATCAACCATTTCAACGTCAACCCAGTTTCGTCGTTGAACTTGCGACTTTTAATTCCGCGACCCCTTTCCCAGAACGTGTTCTGAGTGCCAATTGAGGGTACCTATTTATGAGCTATCAGCTGCTGACCTTTGAAAAAGGGTACAACGATTGCGAAACATTGTGAGGAAATCACCACATGTCGGACATCCCAGAACCAAAACTTTCGACTGATATTAATAACAGCGCGGATTGTTGAATTCACCACACCTGGGTATAGAAGGATAATCAAATATTTGATTATTATTTATTATTATACATATAAGTACTATATAAGTCATAAGTAGTATATCAGTCATGTAGTTCCCATAATACAGCCTCTGCTTAGGTTAGGGATAAATGAAGCTGTTTGAAAAAAATTACTAGCAATATTAGAGTTCAATCTTTGTGATAAAATTTCACAAAGATTGAACTCTACAAATCTATGCTTTGATAACGAAACTTATTTTTCTTGACGTATCTTCTTATAAAAGTTAAAACACTTTAAACTTTTTATTCTATCATTGGATAGAAAATGGTTTCATAGTACGACATAGTCTTGATACACAAGCCTTAAACCCGACTGTCACCATCCACTGATTGGTCAATCCATCGGAATTGACGAATCAGTGGATGGTGATGGTGTTAGATTTTTGGGACTTCCGAATATATAAATACACGTTTTATTTTAGGGCTTTGTTTTTTATGGATGTTTGTGACCCCGAAAATCTCGAGATTGAAATAGAAGTTCTGAAATCAGACGTATATTTAAGTGGACAACAGCAAACAAAACGCACAGGCAGATAAAGCCGCTAGATATTAGTGTTGCATTGCCACAATACTACCTACGTACTACTTACAATATAATTATATCTAAATAACATAAAATACATATAATAAATATAACCTTATATTATCACTACTATTATATTCTATAAACTAAATATACTATTACAATCACAATTTTCTAGTCTTACCTTATTATCGTGCTTTGCGAAACTTTATAATAGTGGTGAATAAACTGGATATAATAGTGTCTAGAGTGGTTTCATTGTGAAATTATCCAGGAGATAAACTACTAGGTTGTGGCCCTACACCCTTCACTACAGTTAGTAAATAGCCCATGTGTTTGCTACATTTAAAGGGGATCACGGACGAGATCGGTAACGTCTTGAAGAGGTTGAGATTGAAATCAAGAAGTATACACATTTTAATAATGCAGATATACTCTCTGCTTCTAGAAGTACATTTTTTACTTTTCTGAAACTGAATATGAAATGAAGGTAGTTGCGGTACTGACTTTTTGTCTCGACTGCTGGCTGGCTACATTAATAGCGTAATATTTAAAACTACTAAAACTCAAGCTAACGACCTCTGTGGCGCAGTGGGCGAAGGCCCGCCTGAGACGCAGAAGGTTGCGGGTTCGATTCCCGCCGCGTGACAAATATTTGTCTCGGGATCTGGGTTTTTTCTATGTATAATATATGTATTTACAAATATTATAAAAAGTATATAAGTATAATTTCAGTCATTTACTTCCCGTAACACAAGCTCTGCTTACTTTGAGGCTAGATGATGCTGTGTGAAACATATCCAATATTATTTATTTATTATAAAATAATATTTATTTGTATGTACGTAGTTATGGTACCAGCGCCTACCAATCATAGTATCTCTACTGCTGTTTAAGCACATTGGTGTTTATTACGAAGAAGCGCCCACGCGTTTATGCAGGTGCAGATTGGCTGGCGTTGCATTAGATTTCTAAGTAAGATGATGGTAGAGAGAGCTCTGGGAGCTCAGTCGTAATTAAGTTGCCATTTGTAACACATTTAACTTTCATTAAATATTTTAAATCAAATACTTTTGTTTTTAAAAAGCATTTCCACGCTTTCCCGGCTAAGTCTGGCGCAGCCTTAGTGGATTTTCCGCGATTTTAACGAAACCAACACTTGTAAAAACCCCAAAATCGGTCTCACGAGAAAGTTGCGTTTCGTATGAAAACCGACTTTACGCGGATGCGGAAAGTAAACGAACCAAATAAATACGACTCCTGTACGGTGAACGCGTGTGAAATTGATTGTGAAGTGATTAATTCGGCTCTTGGAGGACATGGGATCGAGCAGCTTGTGAGTAAACCTTTTCACTTCCTGTTTTTCATATTCCTGTGTCTATTCCACATTTTATCTCGAACTTAAATCGTCGAGCTTATTAATTACGTTTATCTGATTTTGTTTGCACTAAAATTGGCGAACTGGTTTGCACATACATTGGGAAATCCGTCATTCTCGTAATTAATTTGTATAGTAATAAGTAGATGTAAGTGCACTAAAATAGGCAGATTGATTTGCACATAAATAGGTAAATCAGTGTAGAATAAGTAAAAGTTGATACCTAATATCAACCTTATATTATCAAAATGGATTTTAAAGCAATTCCGAAGGAAACTTTAACCTTGATCCCTAGATATGATGGGGAGGAAAATTTATTAAATTTGTTCATATCAAAATGTGAATATGTTGTTAAAGGTTCGAAGATCGAAGGTAATGCAGAACAAAATTTGTATTTATTCCATGCAGTGTCAAGTCGACTTAACGGTAGAGCTGCGACTCTACTTAGCGACCACCCGAATATTAAGTCATATGATGAATTAAAAGAACTGCTTACGCAACATTTTGGTGACCCGCGATCGGAAGATTGCATTGCAATTGAACTTGAGACTTTAAAGCTCAAACAAAGTGAATCGTACATCCAGTTTTGTCATAGAATACAAAATGTTAGGAGTTCTTTGTTCGCAAAGGTAAATAGGCTTACCGATGAAGGAACCAAAGCAGCGAAAATGATTGTATACAACAACACAGCTCTGAACGTCTTCTTGTATAATTTGCCAGAAGATATGATTCGAATTGTGCGATTAAAAGGTTGCTCTAATTTAGAAAATGCTTTAAGCATTGTGACCGAAGAGGTTAACTTTAAATTTCAATACGACTCGAAAAATAAGTTACTAAAACAAACTTCGCAGATGCCTAATTCTCATTACACCCAAAACGCACTGCGACCATTACCAACGCCTCAAGGTTTTAAACCAGCGTTCAATTCGGCACCGAATAATAATTTCAGATTTGGCATTCCACAAAATAACTCTAAATTTGGAATACCACAAAATCAGACCAAGCTTTGCTCAGCCAAATAGATTCGCACCGCCCACACAAGGTTTTCGATTTGGGGCATCTCACAATATACCTCAACGTAATTTCGGTCAGGCTCCCGCGCAACGCGCGCCTTTCCAACATGCTGGATATAAATTTGGTATCCCTCAACAGCAAGGTTTTAAGTTCGGTATTCAGAACCAACCGCAGACAAACCAGTACAAATTTGGCGTACCACAACAACAGTTACAAGCGCCTAGGCTACAGGATACTGATGTTTCAACGCGCACAGCGCCAGTAAGGCAAAATATGCTTGCGAACGATCTCTATTTTATGGATGAATCGTTCCCTTGTCAGGAATATTCCCCCGATTATGACTACGGTTATAACGATATGTATGGTGACAATGTAGAGTACCCTTCTAACGATTGCAATTATTTGGAAAATGTCGATGAAACTAATTATCCGGAAAACATCTGTTCGGAAACCGTGAAACCAGAAAATTTTCAGGAAATGGCCTCGCAGGATGTGGTGAAGTAATAAATTTAAATTATTGTGACAGTATTTTAAAATTACCTCACATTGTGATTCCTGAAATCAATTCGAAGTTTCTTATCGATACCGAAAGTAGTAGGTCTTTTATAAGCCCTGCTAAAGCTAATGAGTTTTTCAACAACTTTAGATACTACGAGCCATTTACAGTGATTAGCACCCATGCTCAGAGCATGCATAGTGAGATAATATACATACCACTATTAAAAACATTCAAAGGACACATCGCCAAAAAATTTATATTTTTGACGTTGATGGAAGATATGACGGTTTAATAGGATCTGACCTTCTGAAAAAGTTAGGAGCTAACATTGACATGCGTAATCAAATGCTAATGACACACAATGCGGCAATCCCAATTCTATACAGTCCGTCCTATGAAATTGAAGTACCACCCCGGTCTAAAACGAGAGTTAGGATTCCCACGAATTTACAATGTGATGATGCGATATTGGACTTCCTACAATTTCAGGAAGGTGTTCCTATGCTTACTGCTCTTGTTAGATGTGAGAACTATTTTGCTAAAACTATTATCCAAAATGTTACTAATGTGAAAGCGGTTGTCACATTTAAGGAACCGTTTGATGTAACTGTATTCGAAAATAAGGAATGCGAGCTAAACGTTATGAAAGATGACTGTATGATTGATGACGTACTGAAAGAAAATTTAAGAAAATTGCGCTTGGATCACACCAACAAAGAGGAGCATGATTGTGTACTAAAATTATGTAGAGAATATCGTGATATATTCTATTGTGACAAATTACCACTGTCTTTCACAAATCAAGTGAAACATAACATCAGAACGACTAACGAGGACCCGATTTATATTCGACCTTATCGACATCCGCCTATTTTAAATCAGGAAATACAAAAACAAGTAGATAAGCTTTTGGCAGATAATGTTATTCAAGATTCTTATTCACCTTGGAGCGCACCAGTTCATCTAGTCCCAAAAAAAATAGATGCATCTGGGGAAAAGAAATTTAGTATGGTAATTGATTATCGGCGCCTCAATGAAATCACAGTTGATGATAAATATCCGTTGCCCAATATTACTGATCTTTTTGATAAGATAGGTAAAGCTCAGTATTTTAGTACAATAGATCTTGCTAGTGGCTATCACCAAATCGAAGTTAATGAGGCGGATAGATCAAAGACAGCGTTTACTACACAATCAGGCCATTATGAGTTCAAACGGATGCCGTTTGGGTTAAAGACGGCACCTGCAACGTTCCAAAGAGCTATGGATAATGTGCTACGAGGACTTCAAGGTATCCACTGCTTGGTATATCTTGATGATATCATAGTATATTCATCTAGTCTGCAGGAACACATGGATAAACTCCGAAAAATATTCGATCGGCTTAGGGAAACTAATCTGAAGGTAACACTTGATAAATGCGAATTTCTAAGGAAAGAGGTCCTTTATCTAGGTCACACAATCACCAAGGATGGCCTCTTGCCTAACGACGATAAAATCAAAGCTGTTCTTAAATTCCCACTACCGCGAACAGTTACAGAAATTAAAAGTTTTCTCGGTTTAGTTGGCTATTACCGGAAATTCATAAAAGATTTTGCAAAATTAACACAGCCACTAACATCATGTTTAAAAAAGAGAAATAAAATTGAATGCACTAAAAAGGAATTTATAGACGCATTCGAAAAGTGTAAAGAGCTTTTGACCAACGCACCGCTCTTACAGTTTCCTGACTTTTCAAAGCCATTCGCCCTTACGACCGATGCTTCGAACTTCGCAATTGGCGCTATTCTATCTCAGGGACCTAAAGGTAGTGATAAGCCGATAGCGTATGCAAGTCGAACCTTGAACGATGCTGAAACGCGATACAGCACCATTGAAAAAGAGCTTCTAGCCATCGTTTGGGCCGTAAAGCATTTTCGACCTTATTTATATGGGAGAAAATTTATGATTTACACCGATCATAGGCCACTTACTTGGATTAAATCCATGAAAGAACCTAATAGCAAACTAACGAGGTGGAAGTTACGACTGGCAGAATTTGATTATGAGATAGAACACAAAGAAGGAAAGCTAAATTGTAATGCCGATGCCTTATCGCGGATTAGAGTTAATGCTTTAGGCGAAAACGACGACGTTTCAATGAACGTAAATGTAGATCCAAAGGAACAGAAATTACAGCGCCATATTATAGATTTGACAAAAGAAATTACGCGTTTGAGTAAAAACGAAAACGATACCTCTCGCGCCTCTACCCCGCGCGAACGAACACCATCTCCGATATTAATTTCATCCGGCTCGGAGAAAAGTAATAGGTCTTTAGTTGCTGGCGGTCGACGATCTCCCTATTCGATATCTGCAGGTAGTACCACTGCATCTGCGTCTGAAGGACGGAATGAAAGTATAGGCACGATCCATTCGGCTCGCGATCTAGATACTGATGGTATGCTTATTTTACAAGAGGCTGTAGACACCAAGCCAAACCAAATACTTGTACATACCTGGAACAGAAACGAATTATCGGTAAAAGACTTATCTAGAGACAAACAAAAGGTTTTAGAGATTCACTTGCCGTTAGATAACCCGGATCTTATCAAAAGGTTTCTGAAAAGCTACATAAGACCCAAAATAAAATATTTCTTTTATTTTGAAGACGCATTACATCGCAAACAGTTTTCAGAGGCTACTATATTGCTTTTTCAGAAAGGAACAGTAAAGTTTTACGAATGTACCAAGAGAGTAATTTATATAGATAGTGAGGAAGAACAGAGAGACTATGTACTTAAATATCACGTAGGTAATAATAGTCACAGAGGAATTAAAGAAACGTTAATACATCTTAGACGAACCTTTTATTGGAATAACATGGATCAAACAGTGGCTAGCATCATAAACGCATGCGAACTCTGTAAGAAAATGAAATATGACCGTAAACCATTTAAACCGGAACTACAGTTATCACAGACACAAGTGAAACCATTTCAGGAACTATTTATCGATACATTCTCTATCGATGGAAAATATTACCTCACCATAGTTGATGCCTTCAGCAAATTAGGTCAAGCATTCGAAATAAGCACCAAATCCACCCCCGAAGCAGTAAGAGCTTTGATAAAGTACTTCTCTTTGTATGGAACTCCTAATAGAATCAGCTCAGATCCCGGTACGGAATTCAACAACACTTTAATGAAGGAAATGTTGTCATTTTATAAGATCGACCTTCATATCGGTACCCCTCATAATCCCAACTCTATGGGGATAGTTGAGAGATTTCATTCGACTATTATAGAAATTTATCGAATAGCGAAGTATGAACAGAAGATTACGGACGCTGCATCTGTTATGTCTTATGCAGTAATGTCATACAATCACACGATTCACTCTACCACAGGCCTTACTCCATTTGAGGTAGTTTTCGGACAAACTGAATCCAACAGCGCATTTTATGTAGACTTTAACAAACAGTTTACTCAACAATTGGTTAAAGAACATGTAAAAAGGACAAAACATTTGTATGAATATTTAACAGACAAAATTATTGACAAAAAGAGAGCTATGATAGAGAAACGTGGAGGTGAAAAAGAATTCGACATAGATGTAGGCGATACGGTCTTTATTAAAGGAGTAAACACGAGACGTAGTAAAGATAAACCGCGATATCAAAAAGCTCAGGTAACCGGAGCTATAGAAAGAAACGTTGTACCAGTTAAAACACAAAATCGGAATACTAAAGTTCCCATTAAAGACATCAAGCGTCCTCCACAGGTTAATCCTTCTGGCAGTTCAGGTGATCCAAAGCCAGGCCCTTCATCTGCAGCCGATTAACAACAATCCGGGACTGTTACCAGTAAAGGAAGGTCAAGCTGTCGTTAGCCATGACAAATGGACTGTTATTAAGATTCTAGATTTAAGACGTACTCATGAGGAACTTGAATTCAATATAGATAAATATGTAGGGCTCAAAAGACAAGTTCAAAGCTGTTTTGATACCAAAGTTTTTGATACAGACTTCATAGAAGTAGAGTCACAAACCGATTACATCATGAATATAACAATAGAAAAATATAAGCAATTGATTCCTTCTGTAAGATCTAAACGTGGTTTAATAAATCCGCTTGGTTCATTGGTCAAGATGATTACAGGTAATCTTGATAATGACGACGCTGTAATGTACGAAAGATTAATTCATGAGGTAAAGACAAAACAAGACGCTACAACTAAGAAAATGACAAATTGCTATTAGTACAAAAAACAATTTCATTCAGATCGAAGAAGATATTCGAGACATTAACCATAGATTAAACAACTCAATATTTTATCAAACCAGTGATAAACTTATACACATCTATAATATTTTTATAAATAACTTTCAAACGCTCTACATAAGGCTGAATGAGATTGAAACGGCTATTGCTTTTGCTAAAATTAAATTGTTACATCAATCAGTTATAAATACTGAAGAATTAATATTATTGTTAAAGGAAATTGAGAAAACTAACAAATTAGTGTATCCGGCAAAGATTGAGAATATTGTAAGGATAGAGCAATGTATAGAAATGAAAGCGTATATCAAACAAAATCAGATAAAATTCATAATGTATATTCCTTTGATTAGAGATGAAGTTTTTAACTTATTTAAATTGATTCCCTTACCTGTCCATAATAAAATCAATGGCCTTACCACCCTCATCCTACCAAAATACCCTTATGTCCTTGTGAAAGTGTTGAAAGCAAAGCCGCTCTCCCAGTCATGCCGTGAAATCGATGAAAACCGTTTCCTGTGCTTTGAGAACGACGTAGCACCGCTTATCGAAGACGACTGTATTGCTGAACTTATGAAGTTTTCCGCAAATATCTCGAGCTGTCATCCAGTTCCTGTGATCATCGACGATATAAAAGCTGATCTTATCCAGCCCAACCAATGGATAATTTACGCGAAAACTGAAATGATACTTACCCAATACTGCGAAAACGAAATAACACAAGAAACCATTAGTGGAACTTATCTATTAACTATGGACGATGATTGTCAAGTTAAGATAAAGGAATTCAATCTGAAAAAACATCAAAGTCAAGGAAAGGACATATATTACATGAAGTTTCCAGTTATTAACCTGCCTAAAATATTGTCCAGTACAGCGGATATGCAGAGGAAACCTGTCAATCTCAACGGAATCGATCTTGCTGACATTCAGTTCCTGAATTACATATTGCAGAAAAGTGGAAGTGAAATTATTAGCGATAGTGAAAATTATCATAGTGCTCTAGATTATAAAAGTGTTAGTATAGGAAACTTGGCGTTATGTGTTATCATAGTTATTTGTCTTTTATTGTTAGCAATTAAATATAGAATTAAGAAATTATGTAATTGGGGAAAACCTCAAGATAATCCTCATCCTTCGGATAATCTCGAACTTACGGAGGGAGGAGTTATGGTACCAGCGCCTACCAATCATAGTATCTTTACTGCTGTTTAAGCACATTGGTGTTTATTACGAAGAAGCGCCCACGCGTTTATGCAGGTGCAGATTGGCTGGCGTTGCATTAGATTTCTAAGTAAGATGATGGTAGAGAGAGCTCTGGGAGCTCAGTCGTAATTAAGTTGCCATTTGTAACACATTTAACTTTCATTAAATATTTTAAATCAAATACTTTTGTTTTTAAAAAGCATTTCCACGCTTTCCCGGCTAAGTCTACGTATGTTTGATGAAAAATCGTCATTATGATTATGATGCCTGATCCATTATAAATCAAACACTTCTGAGCTCTCAGGCATTGATGACCCAGTAATATGAGTTATTTGTCATTCACGAGCTTTGGTTTCATCTAATTTGCGACTTTTAATTCTGGTTCCCTTTGGTAGTACGTGTTCTGGAAGCCAATCGCGGCTATTCATGAGCCGTCAGCTGCTTTGACCCTTGGACCTCAGTGGCGAAATATTCACACTAGGTTTTTGCAATAAGATATGTTCATTGAAAGTTTTCAAATGAATATAACTTGTATGCACTGGATTTCTGGATTTAGGGTGCTTTTGCTAATCAAGAGGGCCAAGGCCAGCTGTAAAAGCAGGATACGAGCACATTGATGTAACGAGATAGCTCTCCAAAGCAGATAGGCAAAGGAGCTGTACGAGGAAGTTGCATATCTGGACTCAGATCATCAAAAAATAAAAATATTACAAACAAACACGCTCACGACTGTCTTCCCCATGGTGGACATCCTCAGATACATACTCAGTGAGTAGATCTTTGAGGATACCAAGTAGGGGGTAGTCAGAGGCACGTCCAAACATTACGTTTGGTACATGCCTGCGTTTTGCAAGTAGTAAGCATTCCACGTGACAGGTTGCAAGCCCATCGCCGCTTATTGGAACACTAACTATGGGCACATGCCTTCGAATTGTTGGTTCTAGGGCATGCTGGTTTCCTTCACCGTTTTGAGCACGTGTTAATGGGCACATAAATTTTTCGAGTGGAAAAATCCATTGGTGCACGACCGGGTTTGAACACACGACCTCCGGATCAGGAGTCGGTGTATCACCCACCAGGCCAACACGGCCTATTTTTTCGAAATTCTAATTGTTTTCCGGGTTGAACACATTCTCAGATTTTTTTATTTGCATAGTCAGGAGACCGTTTACGTTTGACGTGATAGTTTGTTTGCTTATAATAATATTCCTGTTACCATTTATTTTCAAAAAGGCATATTCGATTGAAAAGTGTTTTTTTTTTCGAATAGTACCTATGATATAAAGAATGGTTCTTAGATAAGGTTTTATTGCCACAAGTCACTAGAACACACTAAAATAGAATAGTAGAAGATTCGTCGGGAATTTAACATTTTTATTATATTCACTTTCTGACAGCATATTGGGTGTTTTATTATTAAAAATTCTACTCGCACAAATATGCGCGTGTGAAATAATTAGATAGAGTAATGAGAATATAGGGATATTACCGAAATTAAAGTTATTATGTTTTAAATTGAATAACACAACTAGTGACAAACCTAAATATGTTTGTCATTTTAAAAGCCTTCTTACAGTAGACTAACCTACAACCAGAGTAGATAGGGAAGTTTCTAAATAAAAGATTATAGCCAGCCAATTTAAGTGCACAACAGTAATTGTATTAATGGTATATTCCAAAGTCAACAACTACTTCATCTTATAGAATAGTTGTATTAATACATGGAAATAAGAACAACAATTAAGATATTCAACAATTATAATAAATGGACAGTAATTTAAATAGGTATTGGTACCAAGAAAACATTAAACATAATCACAAACAATAACCACAAACAATAATAACAACATGTAACAATAGTGAATAATAAAGTACTTAACTTGCGCCGTGTTCTGCAGTGGATCCTTGACTGACTCACCATAGAATTACATTGGCTTTTATACACTTCCAAACTCATTAGTAAAGCGCCATTTTAAACCAATCACAGACGATAACAGAATTTATGAAAAATATCTAGGAATATTGACAACTATAGCTAAATATAATACGGTGAAACACTTTTAAACTTATTCTAAGGTTTGTGCAATTTTTATAATTATTAGAACTACAATATTTGTTAAAACATTCCATCAACGATATACCACGATTTATCACTTGAGAAACTAAAAACATCAGGAAAACAAAGTTTACATATGTACAGTATTTAAAAAATCATGAATTATACCATAATGATTAACTGTAATTAAATATTAAAGAAATCTCATAAATTTACTAAAAGAAAACAAATATCACAATGTTTTGTTCGGTACTTCGAGTTAGTTCCGAAAAGTGTTGCCGGTATAGAAATATGCTCGTGAACCACAGAGCATATTTCAATACAATAAATGACAGTGTTTACAAATTTTAAAAACAAGGAAAGCGTTTCATAATAATTTCATATCTGACACGGCCATTCTGATTATACTTCGTTCTCGAAGTATCTACATAATTATTTTAACCACTAACTTATTATTATTAATACACTCAGATATAATAATTAAGCAACTAAAAAAAAAAAAACATAATTACATAAATCACTTATTTCATTATAACATTGCTACTGTCCAGCTTCTCACATTAAGAGGACATAACAACGGTCAATCGCTTTAGTTCCTTCTAGCCCCACACCTGCTGCGCATGAGACGGACTAGAATAAAGCAAAAGACTTCAGCAGTTCTTTTATTTTATTATAACATTGCTACTGTCCAACTTCTCACATTAAGAGGACATAACAACGGTCAATCACTTTAGTACATGAGTTAGAATATCATAAATCATACATCTACAAGATTTTATTTAGACTAATTATTTAAATCATTTTCATCCACCCATTCACCGGGCCACTGCCTTAATTTATCCTTGGCGACAATTATGTTCCTAAGATTACCTATGCCTCTAAGAGAATATCTATCATGAGGGAGAATAGCAGAAATTTCATAGGGTCCTTTAAACCTGAGACTCAATTTATCTTGTCGCCTATGATCCTGATTCACATACACTTCATTACCTATATCAAAACTCTTATTATCTCGTCTAGACAAGTCAAAACGAGTTTTAAATTTATTTGCTTCTAAATGTAAACGCTGATGAGCTATTTCACGGTCTGCCCTAACATCTATATTATCTTCAGAAACATTAACGTCATTTAGGCGTGGTTGAATACACGGTATATTTGCATTACAACCAATGAGCAATCGAATGGGTGTAAAACCTGTTGATTTTTGCACAGTAGTATTAATTGACTGTTGGACTTTCCACAACCCGCTTGGCCAATCTGACGATCCATTACAAGTGGTATTTAACATATCAATCACCGTTGTTACATATCTCTCTACCTGACCGTTACCTCGTGGCGTACCTGTAGCAACCATATGATGCTGAATTTCTAATTCTCTAAATAAGGATTTAATTTCATTTGAACTAAAATTAGTGCCTCTATCCGTTATTACCAAGGAAGGGGTACCGAATATAGTAATTGTGTCTCGTATAAGAGGTACTAGTTCTTGGGCATTTAGTGTTTTAATTGGTTTCAATAAACAAAATTTTGTAAACCCATCCAACATGAGTAGAATATATTTATATCCTTCGTTTGTTCTTGTGAATGGGCCAGTACAGTCCAAATGAATTGTGTGAAAAGGGACTGACGTTTTTTTAATTGGATGTAAAAAACCTTGCTTTGGACCAGAATGACCTTTACGTTTGATACATATTAAGCAGTGTTTCAAATATTTTTTGACAAATGCAGCCATACGAGGAAACCAAAAATGTTCCTGAAGCTTATCATATGTTTTATAAAATCCTACGTGACAATTTTCATCGTGAAAAAGTTTAAGAAGGATGAATCTAGATCCTTTTGGCACAAAGAGTTTGGGATCATTAGATTGGACTTTGTAAAACAGTAAATTATTTTGTAAAGCATATTGATTCTCATCGAGTTCACCAGCCTGATAAGTCATTTTGTTGAGCAATCTCTAACCAAGATGGGGGGTCATCTATCAAATTAACTGCTTCAGTTAAATTTTCACAGCGAGACGTTTTACGGTCTACTTGAATTGTTGAAGTTGTTTGTTGGGATGACTTTTCAACAGGATTGCGACTAAGGAAATCGACATGACCTATGTATTTGCCCTTTTTATAGTTGATATCGAAATTGAAATCCTGCATATAAGTCCACCAGCGAGCAACACGAGGAGACAAATCTTTTTTATTCATTGTAGATTTTATGGAATTACAATCTGTGATGATAAGAAACTGAATACCTAATAGATATACTCTGAAATGTTTCAATGCATTATATATTGCTAAAGTTTCTAAGTCATATGAACAATAATTCGATTCTGCAGGTGAGGTTCTTTTGCTGAAGTAAGCAACTACTTTCTTTATATTATCAACTTTTTGTATGAGTATAGCTCCATAACCCAATGAACTGGCATCTGTATATAGTTCAGTTGGTAATGCCGGATCAAACACAGTTAGTAAAGGTTTAGATGATAAATGTTTAATAATATAATCCCTAGCTGCATCCTGTTCGAGTCCCCATTCCCATTTTTGATTGATCTTTGTAATTTTGGTTATGCAAGCTGTTCGGGCTGCAAACCCTGGAATAAATTTTCTAAAATAACTTGCAAGACCCATAAACTGCCGTACTTGTTTTATGTTACAGGGGACAGGAGAATCAACTAGAGCAGATACCTTTGTTCCACTGGGTCTGACACCTTCCTGTGATATGTGCCTTCCAAGATAATCTATACTATCAACAAAAAATTTACATTTTTTTAGGTTTATAGTAAACCCTGCACCGCTTAATGCCTGTATGGTTTTCTCTAAATAATGCAAACCCTCTTCTACATTTGAAAATGGAATGAGAATATCGTCTATGTACACCAAAAGAAACTTTAAATGTTTCACAGCCTTTGAGATTGCCCTTTGAAACACTGGTGGGCCATTACAAATTCCAAAAGGCATTTTCAAAAATTCGTAATGTCCCCCCGGTGTCACAAATTCTGATGCAACTGGAATTTGGTAAAAACCATTTTTCATATCTATTGATATGAAAAACTTCGCTTTGCCTAGCCTGTCAATTTGGTCTTCGATGAGAAGGAGAGGATATCGATCTTTTTCCAAAATTTTATTTAATGCTCGATAATCAATGCACATCCTATCGCTCCCATCTTTCTTTTTTACTAATATGACTGGACTAGCAAAAGGAGAATCACTTTCACGAATTATTTCCTTAGCTAAAAGTTCTTGTATTATTTGATCTACCTTTTCTCTCTCGATCAGAGCCAATCGATATGGACGATAATAAACTGTTTCATTTTTGTGTAAACGCAAATTTAGCTCACCAGTTTTTACTGTACTAGTTTCATCCAAGATAGAAGGATACTGTCGGAAAATAGATTTAATTTTTTCTTGTAACTCAAGATCTAAATTGCCAATTTTTGTTTGTAATTCAAGTAATTCTGATGATGTGGAAATTGTGTTAACTTCTACCTTGGTCTCAACTGACTTCCTATTTAAACGACTACCAAAGGAATCTGTAATGATTTCTACATCAGGGTAATGAACTGCATTTCTACCAATAAGGAGGTCGTAACTTAAATTATTGTCCCTTACAACATGTAAGTCAAGTTCTATACATATTCCCTCAAATTGAACCCGTACAGTGATAATAGCAAATACGTGAATTTTGTTTGATCCTATTCCTTTTAGATACATAGATATGCGAGAGAAATGACAATTAAGTTGTCTTGCAATTGATTCTTTTATTAAGCTACAGCTAGCTCCAGTATCTATAAGGGTCTCAATCGGTACATCATGAATTAAAACTTTGGTAAGTTTTAATTCAGTCGATCTAAAAAAATTATCTCCTTACTTGGTGTTACTACATTTAACGCTGAATTGCTTGCTTCAGCTTTCTGCTTGAAGAAACAAACTGATTCAGTATGACCAGTTTTTTTGCAATAGGAACAGATTTTTAATTGAAAATCGTTAAACTTCTTATTGTTTGGGCATTGAAATTTAAAATGGCCAACTTGACTACAGTTGAAACATTTCTTTTCTCCAATAATTTTTGATCGTTTAGATCCTATAGAACTGTCACTATTGTCTAATGGTCTTTTCTTAGTCTTGACATACGTTGAAAGCAGAGAAATAAGGGCAGAAGTGGAAGTAACGCCATTATTTAAGGAAGCCATTCGGACATTGGCATCGCAAATACCACCACAAATTACCTCGATCAATTGTGCATCGGTAAAAGCTATTTTAGTGTTACGAAGTAACCGTATCTTCTCTCTAGCGTATTCACTGTAAGATTCAGTCGAATCAGATGTAAAGATAACAGCCTTGCTAAGTTTTTCTGAAAGATTTTTCTTATCAGGAAAAGCTCCTATGATATCAGCACGTAAATTTTCCCAGGATCTACCTTCTGATGGTTCCCAGGTTTCAAACCATAATAAAGCAGATCCCTTGAGAGCCTTACCGGCTTTAGCTGCTGTCTTGATTGTGCTCCACTTGAAATCCTCGGCGACAGTGTCGATGCTGTCGCACCAGCTTGCAGCTCCACAGTCGTTTTTGTCCGGATCAAAGAACGGAAGCGCGACGTCATCGTCTTTTTGGTGCGTAGTCGAGACAGCATCGCGGATCGCCTTTAATAGATCACCGATCACTCCAGTATCCATCCTGAAATACATCATTATAATTAATATTTGTTTTACTGGGCCCAAGAGGATCCCACTTCTGATGTGAAATAATTAGATAGAGTAGGTAATGAGAATATAGGGATATTACCGAAATTAAAGTTATTATGTTTTAAATTGAATAACACAACTAGTGACAAACCTAAATATGTTTGTCATTTTAAAAGCCTTCTTACAGTAGACTAACATACAACCAGAGTAGATAGGGAAGTTTCTAAATAAAAGATTATAGCCAGCCAATTTAAGTGCACAACAGTAATTGTATTAATGGTATATTCCAAAGTCAACAACTACTTCATCTTATAGAATAGTTGTATTAATACATGGAAATAAGAACAACAATTAAGATATTCAACAATTATAATAAATGGACAGTAATTTAAATAGGTATTGGTACCAAGAAAACATTAAACATAATCACAAACAATAACCACAAACAATAATAACAACATGTAACAATAGTGAATAATAAAGTACTTAACTTGCGCCGTGTTCTGCAGTGGATCCTTGACTGACTCACCATAGAATTACATTGGCTTTTATACACTTCCAAACTCATTAGTAAAGCGCCATTTTAAACCAATCACAGACGATAACAGAATTTATGAAAAATATCTAGGAATATTGACAACTATAGCTAAATATAATACGGTGAAACACTTTTAAAACTTATTCTAAGGTTTGTGCAATTTTTATAATTATTAGAACTACAATATTTGTTAAAACATTCCATCAACGATATACCACGATTTATCACTTGAGAAACTAAAAACATCAGGAAAACAAAGTTTACATATGTACAGTATTTAAAAAATCATGAATTATACCATAATGATTAACTGTAATTAAATATTAAAGAAATCTCATAAATTTACTAAAAGAAAACAAATATCACAATGTTTTGTTCGGTACTTCGAGTTAGTTCCGAAAAGTGTTGCCGGTATAGAAATATGCTCGTGAACCACAGAGCATATTTTAATACAATAAATGACAGTGTTTACAAATTTTAAAAACAAGGAAAGCGTTTCATAATAATTTCATATCTGACACGCGAAACACATAACCTTTGGTAGTCGGGAAAAAATATGCAAAATTCAGAATATGTCCTTACAGAGAACAGGTATAAAGAACAGGTATAAAATAAATAAAATAGTCACTTTATAAATAGGTAGATTAACCAGTAAGATTTTTACAAAACACAGAAAAAAAAGAGGAGCTTTTTGTGTTTATTAGTCCCATCTGTGCTGTGTCGGCCAAACAGGTCCTGTCTCAACTTCGTGCTGCTTCACAAAGAAGTGGGAAGCAGCGCTTTCAGACAAGGCCTAGGAAGGATGACATCAAAAACACAAAGAACTCCTGGGCTAAGACACATAGTAAATATAGAAATCCTAGACCAAAGAAGCAATTTTTGAGTACGCCTCAATGCTGGATGTGAAAATACTAGATCTAGTAACCCCTACATCTAATAAAAACTTGTTCACCATTAATCGACTTTGTGTTCTAGTAATATTTCTAAGCTTAATAGAATTAGAAAAATGTTGAATGAAAACATCGTGATGAAACCGGCCATAGAACTAGAAATTCGATGGCCATCAGTTAGTGTTCCAATAAGCGGCGATGGGCTACTAACCTGTCACGCGGAATATTGTCTAATGGCAAAACGCTGTCAGGTGTCAAATGAAATGTTTGAACGCGCTTCTGACTACCCCCTACCGTAGATATTATAATACTATCTCCTCCTATACTATATACAGATAGATAGAAAGTACTTTTTCACACACCAAATATTTCAGCTTAAATAAATAGTACAAGCTTTAACATTTTTGTACAATGGGCGGTATTATCGCTAATTATCATCAAGCGGCGATGGGCTTGCAACCTGTCACGTGGAATGCTTACTACTTGCAAAACGCGGGCATGTACCAAATGTAATGTTTTGACGTGCCTTTGACTACACCCTACTTGGTATCCTCAAAGATCTACTCACTGAGTATATATCTGAGGATGTCCACCATGGGGAAGACAGTCGTGTTTGTTTGTTGTTTTGTATCAATCTCTACCAGACAACCTTTGGATGGAACGGACTGTACGAAAGATTACAAGGGGTTGTAAGTGGAGTACCACATGAAAAACACTATATTATTACATTACCTACATAATAACTTACTACAGCTTAAAACCTACATACTAGCATTAACTATTCTATAATATACTTAAGTAAGCCAGAAACAGGCAACAGTTAGCGACTCGAGAATAAATAGTGTTTCTTGACTAAGGATTTAAAAATACGTAGTGATTTTGCACGTCTGATAACTGGCAATTCATTCCATAGACGGACAGACGGACAGTTTGACGATCTCTGCGGCGAAGTGGGCGAAGGCCCGCCTGAGATGCAGAAGGATTCCGGACATTTGTCCGCGGGACAAATGTTTGCATAATCAAATATTTGTCTCGGGATCTGGATGTTTTCTATGTATAATATGTACGTATTTACAAAAAAAAAGTATATAAGTAGTATGTCAGTCATGTAGTTCCCATAACACAAGCTCTGCTTACTTTGGGGCTAGATGATGCTGTGTGAAAAATGTCCATCATTATTTATTTATTTTTTTACAGTCTGCATTGTAAATTAATTATTATAGTAGAAGGAGGTGTGTACAGGTGTCGAAAGTTAGAGAGTTTCAGAAGTGTAAGATCTGCGCATTACGTAGGTATCTGAGGATGTAAATCATGAGGACTATATTCGTGAGTATGCATGCTTTGAGGTTTTAGCCATGTGCGAGGAACAAGTACATATTTGGCAATATGCCTGAACGTAAATGTCATTGCGAATGTGGCAATAACATTGTTTACAATCCACTAAAAATCCATTTACAATCCAGCATTTGGCATGGTGTGTGTTATTCACTCTCGTCTGGCGAGAGTAGGCAATATGCTTGGATTTTATGTAAACACAATTGTGAATTGTAGAGCCGAGTAGGGAGAGTAGATTGTAACCTGAGTTATGAGTTTTCTAATACAGTTAAGTGGCAAACAAGAATACCTACTGATAAGCAGTTACCGTAACTTATGGATGCTTGCAAGAACGGTGAATTAAACCGTTAAGCAATAGTCCAATGAGACTGAAATCCGAAGGCATGTGCCATTGGTTAGTGTTCCAATACGTGGCGATAGGTTTGCAAGCTGTCACGTGGAATGCTAACTACTATGCAAAACGCAGGCATTAATGAAATTTTTGGACGTGCCTCTGACTCCATCTGAGGATTCCTATTAAAAGGCATACAGTCATGAGTTTGTTTGTTTGTATTTTTTTGAATGTGGCAACGAATAACATTGTTTACTATACAATTAAAAATCTATTTAGCTAGCAAACAGTCCATTTCAACCAATCACTGCCAGTTATTTTATAAATAAATAAAAATAAATACTGGACATGTTTGTATTTTTTTGGAAACTAAGCAGAAATTATAAGAAATAATGACTAGAAAGCACCCAGACCCGTTTGTATATGTTTGTAGATCATACAAACATCTGTCACGCGGCGGGAATCAAATCCGCAATCTTCTGCGTCTCAGGCGGGCCTTCATCCATTGCGCCACAGAGGTCGTCGAATTCAACACAAGCATAAACGTGTAAGTTTCAAATCTCTATACATAAAAACCGTTAGCGATTACAATTGTGTGGAGAAACCAATTGAAATTTCAGGAACAAAAAAATAACAGTTTTTCTTGTTCTCCTGAAAAGTTACGCAAAAACTATTTACTCGGTGTGGTTAGCTAGCCAACGTCGATCTAATTCGATCTAGACGGGCCCTTGAAAACACAGAGTAAACTATAAGGCACATTAAGGCCACTTATCGGAGCAAAGTATCACATTGTTTTAGTAGAAACCACTCCATTTGATTCGGTCTAAAGATGTAACGGGCGTAGTATACTATAGCCATATTATAACAACAATCCCCTTATTCTAAGCTGACTAACCACAAGTATACGTTTTGTGAACGATGCGGGCATAACGTGACATGTGTGCCCGGGACACCCAATTTCCTAAGGTGCTTTACAGACCCAGGTTCTTACCGCGTTTTAGCTGTCGTCGTTAAGTTTATCGCATTTGAGTATAATATTTTAAAAGTGCCTTTTTAACCTTTTGTTGTTTTCTAAAGTAGCTACTACTTTACTGTTTTGTACTGTACTGTTTTGAGGTATGTTTTAGAAACATAGTTTTAGACGTAAGCGTAATTTTATTTATTTATTGGATTTTTTAGCAATAAATGATTAAATAATTAATTTTAAGAAAGAAAAAAATAAAATATCCTGCTTCAAAAAAAATTACGAATGTATTTTCGTCATTTTTGAATTTGAATTGGCAGCCGTATTCCCAATTTTAAAACAAGATTTCCATGCATTCACTTTAGTTTCAATATAATACCAAGCATTAGAAATAAAATCATCAAGAGTGCTATGACGAACGGTCTGGAGTCACGCTATGACACCTAAGTCAGTATATTATTAGGTGAGGGGCCTCACACTGCGTCGTCCAGTTAGTGGTCACTATTCGACTTTATTTCCAAATAGTAATTGTCTTTACGATTTATACAATCTGTCCACAGATACTTCAAATAGCCTTTTGTTTTTAAACACCCAACCCAACCGACACTTTTATAGTCCTGATACCACACTAGGATTCCGTGTCGTGGGTATCAGGAACTACGAGTAGACCCGGAACAAACATCTGCAGAACATCCAAGCATTTGTTCCGCTGCGTAATTTATAAAAATAACAATCCTACTACTATTATAAATGCGAAAGTTTGTGAGGATGGATGTTTGTTACTCTTTAACGCAAAAACTACTGAACGGATTTTGATGAAACTTTACAGTAATATAGCTTATACATCAGAATAACACATAGGCTACTTTTTATCCGGGTAGCATGCGGGCAAAGCCGTGGGCAGAAGCTAGTTAATAATAATTATATCTTATTCTGTATTAATATGCAGAGGCAATTAGCATAATTCTTCAGAACTCGCAGTTGAGAATATCTTATCAAACAACATGTATAAAAGATTCACCGTACCGAAAACGAATAAACTGTAGGACATTTGTTCAAAAAGTAAATTAATGTCCAAACGTAACTAGTTAAAAGTTAGATATAACAATCATAATAATATTACATCAACAAGCATCCAAAAAGTAGGTTTCAGATTCGATAGATATAAACTATTACCTACTAGACTTTGCCTGCGGCTTTGCCCGCGTAGTACCCGAATAAAAAGTAATGTGTAATTCTACATCACGAAATATATCTGTTTCAAATTTTATCCAAATTGGTCCAGCCGTTACAGTAAATCTCAGTGCAAACATCGTAAAATCTAAACATCCGAACTAAAATATTATTAGTATATGTATATATATTCCATAAATTAGGCAGCAAATATATTCTATTTACACCAGAGTTATCGTGCATGTCGGTACGTAATAACAACAAACATTGCATCCCCCTTTTTAAAGTCGGTTAAAATTAAGTCAAAATCTCATAGCAGTAGCGCGAAACATCGTGCAGTTTGTCTATATTTGGCTGGTTGCCACATGAACACAGTATCGCAAAGCAATGAAGACACTTTTGACAGCTGTAATTTTCCCAATTACCATCAGAAATCCTACTTATATTATTTGTGAAAATAATATACATAAACCGGTTTCGATGAAATTCCAAATAGGTAGGAATAGATCGTAACCTGAAATAAAACTTTAGCAGCTTTTTATCCATACTACACGTGCGAAGCTGCAGGTAAAAGCTAGTAAGTTATAAATGAAACCCAAATTTACTAAAGTTGTTGTTCTCTGTCAGGATAATATTTTTATAGTCTGTCAAATACTGCATATAAAACAAGTGCAGCTGTCATAAGTGGCTTTTTAGCTTGTCATTCCTGTAAGCTGTGGAAGGGATTATCGAAACCGTGATGTCATAATGAAGACTCTATTGATTGAGGTTCATTTGAGGCATCAATCATGTATTCAATGCCTTGGGTGACCCAACGCCATGAAAACGGTAATGAGTTTCTATGCAAATATTGAGTGGTTATAGTTCTTTAAATAATGTTAACGTTATATTATGACAGTCATCCATTGTTGGTAATGATTATTGTACATGTAAATAAAGTAAAATATGACCATTATTTTAGTTTATTTACATGGATTTTTTTAGATATTTATAATAAATAAAATAAATAAATAATGCTGGACATTTTCACACAGGTCATCTAGCTCCAAACTAAGAAGAGCTTGTATTATGGGAACTACATGACTGATATACTACTTATATTTTTTTTTGTAAATACATACATATTATACATTTAAAATAACCGGACCCGAAACAAATACTTAAAGATAATACAAACATTTGCCTCGCGGCGGGATTCGAACCCGCAACCTTCTGCGTCTCAGGCGGGCCTTCGCCTACTGCGCCACAGAGGCCACAGAGATCTCTTACATATATACGTTTGGAATAACATCGCTTGTTTTTCGAAAAAACAAACTTTTGTTTTTTTTTTCTAAAACGCGGTTCGCTTCCTGATCCCTGTTTATGTTTTTCCAAAATTTTTGCATACTGTTTTTGTTTTTAAATCATTGCCGCGGCCTTTTAGGATTTCCCTTCAACGACCCATCTCAAATAAACACCTGTAAGTTACAACCGTTATATTGCTCTACCGCTATTTTATAAAACCTTAACCTAATTCAGTCAGGTGCTGGGAAGCGAAAATGGGATAAAAAGATTGCCAAATGAGTATTTCAAAAGATGCGGTATGTACTTTCAAGTGCCCGTAAATTTCAAACACAGGATTTGTAAGGAGGGATTCATTTTAATTTTTAATTATAATGATGAACAGACCTTAAATTGTGTATTTTGAGAATATCGGACTACTTAGTACTTTTCTAGCTTCAATGTAAGTAAGATATAATTAAAACTCTTATATAAGAGTTGCGTACCTAAAAAGGAAAAAATATACGCCCATTTATGTGACATATTATGATACTCGCAAATAAATCAAAACCTATCGGGTACTTCCCGTTGACCTAGAATCGTGAAATTTGGCAAATTCATATAATTTACTTGTCTCACAGGACAAATAATTGAAAAAGTCCGAAAATCGTTAATTTATCCAATAAAAAATATATTTTTTTCGATAACGAACTTACATTTGCTGTTTTTTCAACTACATAGATGAGTTCGTCTTATCTTCTCGTTAGAGCAATGTTGGTTGATTTCATAGTTTATCAACTTGACTGATGCTAATTATTTGCAAACATACAAGCTTGTACGGAAGCCTCGGTGCGCGAATTAAACTCGCACTTATCCGGTTTTTTTTTCAACAACGCCTATTTGTTTGCCGGCACGTAAGATTGCGAAAACGTCTCTGACGACTTTAGAAAAGGCTGGTTTGCATAATGATCGCGCGATTCCCAACTACGTCCATTAAATGTTCATTAAACAGAAAAAAATATGTGTTCATACAACTACGTACAAGTAGGTACATACCAAAAATACAGATGAAACAGCTAGACATCTAAAGGCCATTGCAAACGATCAATAGATAGCTCAACTGATCCAGATCACTACCAGACGGAAGCGTTCCCAAAATACTGGCCGCTGAATGGCAATGCTAATGTGTTGACCCAGATAAGAGCCAGCTCTCTTGTCACACGTCGCTGCGACCAGTCGCCCTGAAAGAAACTAGTAAATAAACGCCTAACAGTCACATACATAGTCCCTACTTAGACTATGTATTTGACCCATACTTGGATTCCATACATAGTCCTGACCCATAATTGGATTTCCTATATCGTGGCTCTTGAGGACTACGACTACCGTGGTACACCCAGATACTACAGATAATAATACTACACCCAGATCCGGTAGAAATATCTGCAAAACGTACAAACATTCCTTATTACAGTAGCAAAATGTCAAAAGAAAAACATTGTACTCAGTTCTTCGACCCAAGAAGTCCAATGGGGTGGGTGATTCGAGAATCGAACCCACACCCATCGCAGCGGGCTGTGGGATCAATGTTTAACAAGTGATAAGTTATGATATTATAATATGTATGTTAGTCTCTAATTACGACCTCTGTGGCGCAGTGGGCGAAGGGCTGCCTGAGTCACAGAAGGTTGCAGGTTCGATTCCTGCAGCGGGACAAATGTTTGTATGATTAGCAAATGTTTGTCTCGCGTCTGGGTGTTAATATTTATGTATCCACGTGGTTCCCATAATACAAGCTCTGCTTAGTTTGGGACTAGATAATACTGTGTGAAAAATGTCCTGCATTATTAATTGTAATATTGTTCATGTTGTTATCTTAAATAAATATACATTATTATATTTGCAATTTCCACAAATAAATACTTGAAACCCATTTTTTTACCCTAAATTCACGGAATTAAATAAAACAGATCAATACATTGAGTAAGTGACATGAAACACAGTCGGAAAAGCTATTTAGCGAACTTGAAGCCAGTGCAAGCGACGCATAGCTGGGACTTGTGACTAACTGACTTATTCTACACACGGATTATTTGTTTACACAACTTTTGTGAACTGTTGTACAGTTCGGTCAATATAAGCAAACGTGAAGTTAGCTTTGGGAACAAAACAAACGATTTGTGTCTCAGCTTATAGCCATCATTAGTATATCAGTCATGTAGTTCCCATAATACAAGTTCTGCTTAGTTTGGGGCTAGATGATGAATGATGGGGCTGTGTGAAAAATATTCAGCATTATTTATTATTATTATTATTATCTGTCGAATGATTGAATTCTGCGCGTTTGCCTAGATCCGCCGACTGAACTGTAAGAAGAAAAAAAATTACCAAACCACGATAATTTAAATATCGTGGTCCCACAGGAAACAGAGCTTGTGTTATGGGTTAGCTACAAGATTGATATACTACTTATTTTTTTTTTTGTAAATATATACATATTATACTTACATAGAAAACACCCAGACCCGAGACAAATATTTGCAGATCATACAAACATTTGTTCCGCGGCGGGAATCGAGCCCGCAACCTTGTGCGTCTCAGACCTTCGCCCACTGCGCCACAGAGTTCGTCAATGCTAGAAACTTTTTTATGTTACACTGAGACAAATAGGCCACCCGATGGAAAGCGGTTAACGTCACCTATTGACATCTGCAATACCTGGGCCATTGCTGAAATAATGCCTATTCTAAAAGAGACAAAAAAATTGAAGCTGTTTAGTGTATATTCGTGACTAATACGCTTGACAACGTTTTGAAATATAACTAAAATGTGCGTATATCGCGGCTCGAGAACCGCTCTGAATTCCAACTATTCTGAACAACAACACGTCCAGAATTTTATTAGCTCGAGTACTCCCATTATTTTCCTCGTAAAAGCTCCATGAGACCGTCCTTTGTCACAGGCGCTTAAATTAAATTTTTTATCAGTACCTATCGCATGCCATATTAATTATTATCCTGCGAGAAAAAGAGTTTTAATATTTTGCTAAAATTTAGGAGGCTTTGTTGGCGCGGTTTATTAATACTGTAATTCCACTTCTAACACTTTTTAACGATATATTTGTATGTATAAAAACTCTTTGCACTTCCAAATTGTATTCAACCTCACCTCTTAGCTCAGATAAACGAAGATTACTGAAGCCCATAACTTTTATCGTAGCAATACCAAACTTATTATTGACCAAATTGTTAAATACGGCACAGAATAAATAAAAGGTACTAACATAAGGACATTCAATATGAGTAAGATTATCGATCGATTAGGCGATAATTCACAATAGTTCCTATGAATTCACAAATGAACAGTTTTATGTTCCAGCACAACACCTATAACTTGAAATTGTTTGGTAAAACTATTTAAGTATTTTTTGCGAAATTATTATTTTATAAACAGAGCTTCCAGATCAAGAATTAAAGAAATCAAAAAGTTGTTAAATGATCTGGGCTGAATATGTTGTTCGAACAGTGAACAGTGTTTAAAGGTTTTACTACATATTTAGTCCGTAAAATTGAATTGGCGCTATGAATCTTAAACATCGATGTATCGTTTGCATCCCCCGAAAATGTATACCCCGAACAAAATAAATAACCATAGACAATTTGATAATGTTAGTATTGTTTCAATAGTAGAGCTTCGATTTGTAAATACTGAATCCCAAATTTAGATAAGTAATTTATGTTGGTACGCAATATTAGCTGATTAATGGCAACCGGAAACAATGGTTTTCCTTGCTGATAGTTTAGGTAAAATTGTAGCTTTACCATAAATAATAATGAAGGCGAGTGATAATTGAATCCTCAATTATAGTTTCCATGTTATCATATTATTACGACTTTACCACATACATACTTTTTTGCTTTATTTTCTTAATGATGTGCTAGTCGCGAAGTCACAATAGGCTTTGTTTGAAAATCAGCGCTGATTTATTACCCACTATTTTCTGCCCGCGGCTTCGCCCACTTGGTATGTTGATAAAAGTAGCGTATGACCTTCTCCAGGCTTCAAACTATGTCCATATCAAATTTTATCACAAACGGCTCAGCTGTTTAACCGTGAAACATAAACGTATAGATATTTCCGGTATATTACTGTAAAGTTTCATCGAAATCCGGGCAATCGGATCAAAGAGTTACAAACCCGAGACAAATGTATATCTCCATACATTTGTCTCGGGTTTGGGTGTTTTCTATGTATAATATGTATGTATTTACAAAAAAACTATATAAAGTAGTATATCAGTCATGTAGTTTCCATAACACAGGCTCTGCTTACTTTGGGGCTAGATGATGCTGTGTGAAAATGTCCAGCATTATTTATTTATTTTATTTAACTTACATGGATGATACTGGATTCATTATCCCACATTATGGAATTATTACGGACTTACTATATTTTATTCCAAAAACTATCGTGAATTTGATAATTCATTGTAAAAACGGGATTTTTCACGTA
This sequence comes from Perizoma affinitatum, assembly GCA_961405105.1. NCBI lineage: Eukaryota > Metazoa > Arthropoda > Insecta > Lepidoptera > Geometridae > Perizoma > Perizoma affinitatum. Next base: position 9,590,456 of record OY560199.1, read on the forward strand.
CCGCACTATCGGTGAAGGCACCGACTAAGTTTCGACTCATTCCGAGAATCTTCATCAGGGTGAGTGACCGCGACGCGTGGAGGGGTTTTTCAATGGACTTACTATACTCGTAGACACAACACATTTATTTTTGTTCCATCTCTATAGATGGTATAGGTGAAGAGTTTTCAGCTGATAGGAGCTGACAACAGCAATTCTTCCATTCTTCTTATCTACCCGCACACATGTGTTTAAATTAGTACCACACGCTTTTCAATCAAAGGGCTTCTTTTAATTTATTTAGCTTTTCTATGATATTATATTTTATTCTTATGATATTTCCACCGTCGAATTAGAGGACGTTGACAAAAAAATATTTCCAAATCAAGAAATCGCGTTTGGTTTTACGATTACAAAGACAAAATGACATCGATATAAATAAGTTTTGTATCAATCAACAAAAATAAAGTCAACAAACGTTTAAGAAAGTCATTTTCTTAAACGTTTTGGAAGACAACTTAATCGATTCAGTTAATAATATTTATCCACGTGCAACAATGAAAAACCCCATTAAATAAGAATAAAGTATCACAGAGTAATATAAGTAAGAAGTACATACGCAAATACAAAAGAATTGCCTCCTTTTTTCGAAGTTTACTGTAATAAATCAATCAATAATGTTGGACATTTTCACACAGCATCATCTAGCCTCAAAGTAAGCAGAGCTTGTGTTAAAGGAACTACATGACTCATAAACTACTACTTATAAGCATTTTTTTTAAAACAAACTATTCCTTTATACATACTCGTTGTTATAACCTGTTAAGAAAAGCAGGCATAAAAAAACCTACATTGAGAAAAAATGCTATTCTACCCTTAAGTACATTTATCATCCTAGTTCTTCGTATCTTTTATTCGAGATAGAATTCCCTCCCCGGATACATTGTGACGTCACTAGAATCCGGAACTCAATCCGACATTCGTTCGATCAAAAGATGTGGTTAGATTGACGGCAGATGGATCTTTGAATGATGAAACGGGACACCGATTTACAGTGTTGAATGTTTACGGTTTTATTGCAAATATAAAAGAAATAATATTTTAAATTTACACATAATGCCATTAAGCTCTGTCAAATACTTAAGTATAACTTTGTGACAGATTTATATGAAAAAGTCTTTAGCCTGAACAGACGGACATTAGCTTGTAGGTAGTTTATTTTCATCCCAAGTGGCTACTTCCTCTATGCTAAGATTTTGACAGCAAATAATCATTCCTGATATAATCTGGAAAATTCATGGATTCCCTTTTCTTACCATCTGGAAGCAAATTTACAAATGGCTTAATATAAAAGAGATTGAAAATAAATATGAAATCTAATAATTTTCTGGCTCGTTAACAAACACTATTTTAGATATTTCCAACATATCTGTAACCAAACTCTTGGATATTAAAAGACCGGGACCTTGTAACACCAATATTTTTACTTTAAATTAAGGTTCCAACCTTAATGAAAATTGAAAACCTGGTACAGCAATAAAACGCATTTTATTTTTTGTTATTGTTCAGAGTTTCTCTAACATTTCACTCGTCAATGCCTAAAAGTTGCAACGTATACAATTTTAGAGACGTAAGATTTTAACTTTCGAAATGTGGTGGAACTTTGGTGCGCTGTAACTGAGTTTAGAGGCAAAAATTTAAGTTTAGTTTTAGTTGAGGAAAGTTAAATTTTGATGGTTTAACCAACTCTTCAACAACTTTGAAACATTAATAATATAATTTATTCAAAGAACTATCTTTGTAGTCTGAGCTTTCTTTATTAAGGTAGAACTTTATCAGGAATTCTAAATAAATGAGTCTTTCTCTCGGCATCGTTTTCACAAGTAACTTTTTTGCACTATTTTCTTTCTTGTGTTTTTCTGCAATCTAGTGACGACCTCGATGGTGCGGCGGATGAGTTGCCGGCTGCGACCCAAGAGATGCCGGTTCGACTTTCGCTGTAGGACAAATGCTTGTAATCTGCAGAACAGCAGATATTTATTGCAGGCCTGGGTGTAACTATAATGTGCTAAATTAGGTTATACCTAATTATAAGCCAAGTTCGCTTATTGGGCGGTACCTTGCAATCGGAAGGTGGTTCTCTTACCTATTTTCAAATTTGTAAAAATTTTGAGCTCGTTGTAATGTGCTCCGAAGTGAAAATAAAGCGACATGAGGAAACCTGCATGCCCAAAAACCAAAAATTCAAACTATGTGCCATGAGTTGGTGTTAAGCAACCTGTCACGTGGAATGCTAACTTCCATGTAAAAACATGGGCAATGTGCCAAATAGAATGTTAAGACTTGGCTCCGACTACGCCTTACTTGGTATCAAAAGGATCACGCACTGGTAATGGATTTGAAGATGCCCCTCATTATAAGAGTAGTGAACATGTTATTTTTGGTCTAGACTGAATTTGTTTGTTCAGATACAAACAAAATGCGTAGATCATTACAAAGTGTGATCTACGATGTGATCAGTGACGAACCAAAACAAGCAACGCCACGTCAGATTTTGATTGATTTCCCTCGAGAACACATTAATAATATCGTCAGTATACTTTGCAATTTGACCTCTACCTATATCGTTTAAGGGACTAGACGATAAACTGTTTCTTCTTGTCGTTGTCCCACACGTGTGGCTGGCACAACGTGCTTTCTTTTCCACTCTCATCTGTCAGTTTTTATTCAGTACGTGCTCTTTCTTACCCATGTTATCCTTCACCATGAACAGATAAAAGATGGATGGATTGTCCAGCCATCTTTTATTTGGCCTACCTGTGCTCTTATTTCCATCCACATTCATATGATAACTCTCGGAATGTGACATTCTTCCCTCTTTATAACGTGCCTACTCTAACTTACTCCTAAACTTGTCCGTCACTTTAGCTATTTTCAGTTTTCCCTTGATATATTCATTCCGTATCTTGTTCATTCTTCTAACTTCAGAAATTCATTTCAACATTCGCATCTCAGTCATACAACACGACAAACAACGAAGATCTTTGATCGTTTTGTTTTTTTTTCTTTGAGCCATAACACGTCATTCCTGTAACCTGTCGCGATTTCATCCATCCCGCATTATGATTATATTTGTTTGAAACAATGATGGCTATTGGAGAATAATTTTCCGTCAGCGTTGTCATTAAATTTTGGCAGTGTGCCGACCCCAATAGCAAACCTCAGATTCGGGACCGCTCGTTTTGTAGTTGCCGGAGCACGTTAAAATCAAACACTATCGGAACTCCCATTCCGTTGATAAATTTCGGACGAATAAAAGAAAACAAATCAGATGCTACCCTGACTCTAGCCCGCAAATTGTTGTTCGAGCCTGTTCTATTTAATTTTACCTCTCGAAAATATTTGGACAACCAAAAAGCGGTGTTCAAAACGGTGATGGACAAACATTGAAAGGAAACAGTGCTGGCAAGTGAGATCCAAACCTTATTTTAATGTTATCGGTAACTTAGCCGAATCTAGCATTTTCGAATAAGTGGGCTATTCACTTTCCGTGTCAATGGTTCACGGGCCATAACATTTTCTTATACGTAGCTGTAGTACCCATTGGACATCCTCAGAAACAACAGCGTAGATCTTTGAAGATACCATGTAGGGGGTAGTCGGAGGCATGTCGCAGCATTTTATTTGTCATATGCTAGTTTACTCGCGATGTTTACCTTCACCGCTTAGAGTACATGTTGATACATACCTACATACATTTTTCTAGTGGAGAAAATTATCCAAACCTAATTATAAGTTTAACGGGTCTTTATCGCGTTTACCTTTTTTATTATATTCCCGATATTCCCGATTGAGTCATCCCGTGACCACAGCTGTTGCAATACAGTCGAAATGTCGGGAATATAATAAAAAAGGTAAACGCGATAAAGACCCGTTAAACTTATAATTATGCTATCTAATCGCGAAAGTTTGAAAAGTACTTATCCAAACCTGTTCAATAACGAAATATGTATTTAGTACAATTGACGAAATCGCTTTGTTTATTCAATGGTTTAAAAAGTGATAATCCGTTAACGTTAAATCAGAAAATTTTAGAATAGGTTGAGTTTTTGGAATAATTACCCCCATCTCATGTATTATTATATGTATGTATTTACAAAAAAATAAGCTTTATTTAAAAAATAAACATTACATCAAATATTTAAATTGCTTGCATTCCTGTGTTTGAAGGATATGAGTGATTATAAAATTACAGGCATAGGCTTTTTATATACCCGTTATGTCTCAGGTTCGGCAATGCACGAGTGATACCTCTAGTGTTGCAAGAGTCCGTAAGTTACGGTAACCGCTCACCAATATGTGGGCCGTATCCTTGTTTGCCACATTTGTTATATACCTAGTCTCCGTATTCTGCTATTTGCACTTGACGAAAATCATGGAACACAAATTAACCTTTTGTTAATAAAAACCTAGGAAAATGTATTAAAAGGAACGAACTTTATAAGAATAAGAATGTATATGAATATACATTCTTATTCTTATTCTTATAAATGTGTGTGTGTGTTTGTCAAATAATTGACACACACACACACACAAAACATTACAGGACATAATACATGGAACAAATAACAAAAAATCTAGGAGCCTAGGTACTACAATATAAATAAAGAAAAGTAAAGTATAAAATATCATGTTTCCCTGAATAATATTTTTATTTTGCTGACTTTTAATTACTTCCGACATCCTCCAGGGCCGGATCCGTTGCTGTAAAAGCGCGTTTTCGGGGTCGCTGCATTTGTGTCGCTGAGTATGATAAATAATTTTGCATAAGAAAGTTGCTGGATAATCAAGTCCAAGATCTTTCATCGTAACAATCCATGACGGGTGCTTATGCCCAACTTTGGGCTAATAATATGATATGTAGCCATAACCACTCTGCAGCTATATAATAGTTCATCTATAGTTATTATTTTTTGTTACATAAAAGACACAAAGATATTTAAAAAAAACTCTTTCTCTTCCGTCAACACAACCGTTGTCTTAAATGCTTAAAGTATACTGGTGTTGTAAATTGAATTCCCTTAATCTTCAAAGAATCAGGTAATCAAAAACATAACATAAATAAAATAATACTTTTTCAGGAAAAACAAAAATAATTCTTCAAATAACGGGAAAAAGTCCAATACTTTTCACCCACTTTTCATATTTTTAAATTTTTAGGATGGTGTTTTTCGTGAAATTTATGTAGGACAAGCCTTCCTTAATTTACCCTTCTCATTACAAAATAATAATTAAAATCGGTCACAATTTGTTGAAAATATTGTGTAAAATACAAAAAAAAACGAATTGAGAACCTCCTCTTTTTTTTGAGTTGGTTGGTGTTGGTAATAAGTATTTTAAATTTATTGTTTCATTCTTCAACAAAACAAGCAATGAATGAAAAAGAAGGTATACTGCGCACATTATTTAGCGCAACATGAGGGAAATAAAGCTCGTCTACATAATGTATATTTTAGTTCAGCAGCTGTTCCCGCATACGCAAATGTGCAACGAACCTAATTTTGCAAGACGCATTTAGATAGTTAAGTTTTGGATACACTGTCTCTTGCATAATCTCTAGGATAATTTTGAGCATAATAATATTTTACATAGTTATGTAACTTATGCGGTGAAGTTGTACTTATCAACATAATATTATTGTCTTGGGCAATATTCTGAAATGCAACAAAGTACCAACAAGTGGAAATTAGAGGAATCTAGGTAATTAAGCTCATTTTACCTAAAAGTTCACTAAACTATGTGCTTAACGGTGTTTTGTGTATCAAAACGGCCGTAGTGGTTGTATTTGCTAGCGGGGGGTAGTTTTCTGTTTGTAGCAACGATGACAGTTGTAGAGACAATTAAGGAAATAAATACCTACTATAGAATAAACGAAATGAAATACTAACAATAAATAGGTATTTAGTTTTCCAAAGAGAGTCACCAGTAAGTAGAATACTATAAAAAGACGGAACTTACTATAGACTGTAGCTAAACTTTTCTACACAATACTACTGGATAATTAATATTTTTTATAATTAATAATAATAATCAGTATTTTGAGAAACGCTTCCGTCTGATAGTGATTTAGATAAATATTAATTTGTTTAAGAAAAAAAGCGATAATCACAATGTTAATACCAGAAATAAAGATAAACTCGCTATTGCCACTTGTAGACTCCATAAAGTTAGTAAATCGTTTAAGGGGCAAGGTGTACGCTTTTATAACAAACTCCCAAGAGATATACAAAAATTGACAATTAACAAATTTTAAAACGTATTTAAAAAACAACTTTATAAAAAGGCATACTATAAAATATCTGATTATTTAGATGATAAAAACTCTTGGGATTGAAAATGCTCCAACTCGTTGTTTTGTAAAAGGATCATTAAAAAGAATAACCAGCCTTTCTTTCTTGGCTTTATCGCGGACAGGCAGTAGATAAAACCGACATTTCAAAGTGATCCTTGTGATTTTAATTAATAAATTAATTTTGACTTTGACTTTGACTTTGAGCTATATATAGATTGTTAGCAACGGGTTTTAGATAGCTAGGCTGTCATCTGTATTTTTTGTATATAAGTACCTACTTGTGCATTGTTGTATGAATAAATGTATATACTAACATTTATGACCACATGATTGGTTATACCTGAAAATAATATGGCATACAGGGAAATATAATTGATCAGTAGATCGAATAAAAAGTTAACAACTTGATATACCTAGTTTTTATATTTGAGCCACGATAACGTTTTTATGTTAATTGAATTAACGCGGACGAAATCTACTAGTACTAGAGAATATGAAACATAACGTTGGACATATCTCTATGGCCAGTTTTTTTGAGATGGAGTGAGTTTGTAAACTTCGAAACATTCATTTTGCTATAACGTTTTCAATGAGAGTTAACCACCACAATCCGTGCATATATGAACGCTGGTCTACGAAAGCTTGCGATATTACATAAATATGTAATGTCGCAAGCTTTCTATACGAGTACGTATCGAGAACGGAATCTGACGACTCGTTTTACGGTCGTCACTTCCAAAAGCGAACCGGGCACGCGAAATATGCCTTTGTGTTGCAACACAAGTGAACAGTTCAGAAAGGTAAGTTAACAATCTAGAATTTCCGTTTGGGCCGTTTGTATTGTTTCGCACGGGTCTTTTAACACGTTCCTACTTTACGACAGATTTCAACATCAGGACATTTCTTTATTTCTACACATGCTTTTATTAATGACTAGCTACTGCCTACGGCTTCGCCCGCGTAGTACTTAGCTGTTAAACAAATTCCAACGTTTTTTCGTATAATTACGTTGCAAAATCAGTCTCCATGAAGTCCTTTCATTTTGACGGTATATTAGGTATACAGGTTACGTACACTCTGAATGTCAAACAAACAAAACAAACAAACACGCTCACGACTGTATTCCCCATGGTGGACATCCTCAGATACATACTCAGTGAGTAGATCTTTGAGGATACCAAGTAGGGGGTAGTCAGAGGCACGTCCTAACATTACCTTTGGTACATGCCCGCGTTTTGCAAGTAGTAAGCATTCCACGTGACAGGTTGCAAGCCCATCGCCGCTTATTGGAACACTAACTATGGGCACATGCCTTCGAATTGTTGGTTCTAGGGCATGCCGGTTTCCTCACGATGTTTTCCTTCACCGTTTTGAGTACGTGAATCTCCATTCTAAATATTGGTAAAATAATTTTTGAGATGAGTAGTTCTTAGAGGTTTTTCCTACATCCAAACTCACAAACTCTTTATAATATAATTGTGTTTGTGTGTGGTGTCAATTCCAATAAAGAACTTGCACAGCTGTCTGTTACGTGCCTAATTAAGTTAGTGCCTAATGAAATGCGAATGTGCAAACACACCAAGCTCTGATTTTACTACCAAGAATTAAAATGTACCTATATTTGCATACGAAAGTTCACTGCAATGGTATTTGAGGCATCTGTAACTTCAGATAAGCATGCAGTGAAAAAATAAATCCTTTGCATTTTTGTCGCGGTCAAAACGTATAATCTGTTTTTTTACGTAATGACTAGCCACGCCTACAAAGCAACACTGTATTCTAATTTAGCGGATTGACATCCAGCCGAAATGATATTGCAATAAGGTTAACAAAATGGCTGCCAATGTTTAGGCATATTGTAAACAGCTAAGTAGGTTTGTAACGTTTATTTAGAAGTTACCGTATGCATCGATGACTACTTATAAAAACAAACAAACACACTCACGACTGTCTTCCCATGGTGAAGTGAGTAGATCGTTGAGGATACCAAGTAGGGGGTAGTCAGAGGCACGTCCAAACATTACATTTGGTACATGCCCGCGTTTTCCAAATTATCATTCCATGTGACAGGTTGCAAGCCCATCGCCGCTTATTGGAACACTAACTGTTGGCACATGACTTGGATTTTTTTGTTCCTGGGTATGCCGGTTTCTTCATAATGTTTTCCCTCACCGTTTTGAGCACGTGTTAATGCGGACATAAATCGACGATGGCGCACGACCTGGTTCGAACCCACGACCTCCGGATCCGGATGTCGGTGTATCGCCCACTAGGCCAACGCGGCTTTTTGAAGAGAGAACAGACATAATGCTGAAATCCCAAGACGTACAGAAAACGCATGAAAATGCAGTTGGGCTATGAAGATCTGATTAAGGGCTACTCTTCTCACACTCAAACTTTAACTATCCTGGGAGGATAATTAACAGACCGCAATATAACTAGTGAAATGCACTCCAGAACGTAAACCACGGACGTCGTGTGGGTCGGATGACTGTGGGCAAAATCACGGACAGAAAACTACCACGCGGCAGACCACGACGTAGATGGAGAGACAAAGTGGACTCCTATACTAAGCAACAAAATAACTCAATAGAGAAAGAGGAGGGAAGAAAGGGAGGACTTTGTTTTGAGACGCAATATTGCAAATATTATGGATATTTTTAACCAAAAACTACAAAATGGCGCGCCTATTTGTAAAATGGCTACACATTCAAGCCACATTGACAGCCGCATTGAAAAACACGAAACACTGTAACATTTGGCGCATCTTTATTCAGACGAATTATATCTGTTTTGTTAAGCGGCCAGCACGCTTTGTAAAAGAGCGTATTATACGTTTTAGCTACGACGTGACTATCTACAATTTTTATTTTTACGAATCTTTAAATCCCGACTTTTTTGTGACGTGCGTCTGCAAGTGACGTAAGTAATTTGAAGTCACACAAAAAGATTTTAAAATTGATTAAGCCTTTTTAAAAACAATGTTTATGTGAATAAACATATAATCTGTGACTTGAAAAGCTGAACCGAATTGTTTACAAACTTCTTGCATCGCGGGTTAAAAATAGGAACATCTGGTTCAAATAGAACTAAACGATCACGTCCCTTGCATAGCGTGCTCGAGATTCAAAGTAGTGACATGCTGTGTCTTATTATTCGTCGTGTGACTTTTTTCTTGTGTCATTCATTACCTCTGACTCACTGAAATGAGAGAAAATAGCACTTGCAGTTGTGCAATTAACAAACATATTTTGAGAACCGCCTCTTTTTTTAAATCGTTTAAATATAATATCAAAAATAATGCAATAATCTAATGTTTTAACTACTTGAAGTAAAAATAAATAAATTCTTTAACAATATTATTGTATTATATTAATTTGAATAGTTATACCTTATCTTGTTACTGAAATCATTTCCTGTCAAACGATTCAGTAAAAAATCGAGTATTCGCTATAGCCGTTCGCACTAACACTGTTTTGAGGTTATGAACCTGTTCTACTAGCATTTTTTATTGTGTTTGAATCTTCTTAAAATTTGGGTGTACTCGTAACCAGCCGCAGTGCGGTTATTTATGCCCAGGTACATTTAATAGAATGTTAAAATAGAGCCTTCTCAGTGATAAAAACGACACAACGCTCTGAATGGAGACGGCTTATTCAAATGAGTTTATACACAGATGAACCTGTATGTGAATGAACCGTCTGCTTCAAAAGTTCACGTTTGAAGGAACACCTTTAAACAGAATGTCATGATGAGTTGAAGGCCAGACCACCTGTGGTTAGCTATTTCAACACAAAATTTTGCAGATTCGCCATAGTAATTATAGTATATCACAGAACATTTCATCACTCTTCTGTTCCCACACAGTACATTTGTGATTTCATTCACAAACCAACCGATTGTTTTGTTTGTGTACATTAGATACACTTATACACCAGGATACCAAATAGGAGGTAGTCAGGGGCAAACATATGGAACACTCCCGCGTTTAGTTGCTACCTGTCACGTGGAATGCTAACTGCTAAACGCTAACTTCTAACGCTAAACGCTCAGATTTTTAAAAAAACCAGCGTGGTCTTCTATGCCGCATAAATCAGCAAAATCAACTTCAATAGAAGTTGTTTTTTGGTTTCATTATATTGACATAAATAGCTATAATTCGCTTGATATAATATCAGAGTGGTTCCCATTCGAGGGCGGCATTGACAATGAGAGGCGATAGTCCGACCCGAATAGTAATAGCCTTCAGTAAATGATGGCCTTTTATTTACTTTGACCTTAACTGTAAGCACCTCTTAAATTTATAGACTTCTGTTTTGTAGTTTTCATAACGAAAGTGGCATAGCAATAGTGATAGGAAAAATATCTTGTCAATTGTTATAGTACGAACGAGCTAGGTACGACAATAGAGCCTTTATAATAAAATTTTCTCATATGTAAATTTGTTCAACGCATGTTCAGAAAGACGCACTATTTTTAGTTAAAAAAAGATTAAATTACATATTATATTCAGATTTTTTTAAAAAACCAGCGTTGCCTTAACACCGCATAATTTAATTCTCGATACAAAACTAGATAGCAATTCAAAATTACCTGTGTGGACTTGCGCGAAGATAAAAAACCTTTTTTTAACATTCTTAACAACATTATTAATAAACGTATAAAAAACGATTTTTCGTCAACCAAGATAAAAATGTAAACGCGATAAATACCCATAAAATTTATAATTATGTTATCTAATCGCGAAAATTTGAAAAATACTAAGAACTGTTCAATCGTCCTCTAAAATCAACACAATACGCATTTACATAAAACCAAACCCTACATTAACAAGAAGAATTCAAGAAAAATATTCAAATAATGCTCACAACCGTTCATACCACCAGTATATTACCAAGAAATAGCTTGTGTCACTTCAAAACTACTTTTGCTACTTAGAAAACTATTTTATGTTTTTCCAATTATTACACTTGTGTAAATTGCAAAGTTGCAAAAAGCCTTGCAAACTATTTTTCATAAATCTACACAATTATATAGTTCAATAGTCACTTCAAAACTACTTTTGATATTTAGAAAGCTATTTAATGTTTTTTCGATTGGTATAGGTACGTAAATTGCTGAAGCTTTCGAAACGTCAGGAAAAATCTAATTATTCTAATCTCACTATTGAGTATTTAATCTAATATAGACTACTTCAACATCTAGTTATCACATGAAAATAAGCAGTCACCGCGAAAACTCCCTTTATTCCATCCAGTCCTACCAGTAGTTCGATAGTCTAACTGTTTGGATGTTTTTTTTTCCAAATTGTTATACTGACGGATCGAACTATTTGGAAACGTGGATTTTATTCCAAATAGAACTACTATGATTATAATGGTACAGTCAAAAATGGTACTTCAAGTGCGTTTGTATCTTTAACAAAAACGCTCACGAATGTAATTCCTATTAAATATATTCTCAGACTCTGTTTCGAGCACTCGTTAATTAGGACACATAATTTGATTTAAATGGAAAAACTACCTCACCTCAAGTTAGGATCGTAGGTAGCTCAGATTTAAATAATAATGATAATATATAATAATAAATTAGTTTATTTGAATTAAAAAATATTTTATACATCAGACTTATTTACTAGGGTAGCGAAAACAAACTAAAAAATGTACATCAACTTATTAAGTAGTAGCAGGTTAGTGGGTAGGTAGAGGACAGTTTTCATCATTTACTTATAAGTCATGTTTACTATAAATAATTTTATAATTTTATAGCAGGCAATATAACCGTATGAGTGAAGTCAAGTCAAGAGTCGTATGAGTGAAAGTTTTGCGAGCTAAAAGACACCATATTTCTAAATCGCTTACATAGCGTAATAAAACTATATGAATATCGTTTAGTCGTGGACCTTTTTGACCTCCGTTTTTATAGACATTCAATGACAATGCTTTTCATGGTTGTGGTTAAATGATACCCATATCTATAGTCATTGAGTGTTTTTTTAGGTTAGACATTTATTCCCTTAGAGACATGGAGTCACTTTCATGAGGATAAAATACCATGGACTGTTTTAAAAAGGTTGTTCTAGTACGTACAAGTTTTTTTCAACAGTTACATTATTATGTTCTGTACTCATACTATGATTATCTATGTCGTGGGTATCAGGAACAAAGAGTACCATGGTACCAAAACCACCTAGACCCGCAACAAATATCTGCAGAATATGCAACATTTCTCCGGCAGCGGAAATCGAACTTGCATCGCTTGCGACTCAGCCAGCTTCCCACTCACCGGGCCACAGTGGTCGCCATAAAGGCTAGTTCTTAATAAGTACGTTCCTCTAACTCATATAATATGTAATGTTATCGTTTTTTTAAATTAAAAATAGTGCTTCTTTCTGAACATGCTTTGAATGAATTTACATATGAGAAATATGTAAATTCATTTTCAATAATTTTATTATAAAGTGGGGCGCCTCTAATAGCTCTATTGTCGTACCTAGCTTGTTCGTACTATAATAATTACCAAGATATTTTGCCTATCACTATTGCTATACCACTTTCGTTATGAAAAAACTACAAAAGAGAAGCCTATAAATTTAAGAGGTGCTTACAGTTAAGGTCAAAGTAAATAAAAGGCCTGCATTTACTGAAGGCTATTACTATTCGGGTCGGACCATCGCCTCTCATTGTCAATGCCGCCCTCGAATGGCAACCACTCTGATATTTTATCAAGCGAATTATAGCTATTTATGTCAATATAATGAAACCAAAAAACAACTTCTGTTGAAGTTGGTTATGCTGATTACTAGGACATCCTAACATCTAGATATTTTTTCAGACCATTCCTAGAGTTAAAAACTCGAAAGGGTGAGGCATCGGTAGGTGTTACAATAGGCAGCGATGGGCTTGCAATGAGGACTAATAAACCAGTCACGTGGAATGCAAAATAGTATGCAAAAAGGCATGTACCAAAATGATCAGACATGCTTCTGACTACCCCTTATTGGTGTCATCGCAGGTCAACGTACGGCGATTCAATCTAAGGATGGAGATTAAAAGCGAATTAATCGATTTGATTATCTAATTTTTGCAAGAATTTAATACGATTCCCAATTTAGATTTAAATTTTACAATTCAATAATTTGGTCCCCATACTATAAAGTTAATTCTGACCGTCTTGAGCGGATACAAAATATTTTTTTAGCAATTTATGCTATCGTTATGGCTGGAATAGAGAATTGTCTTCTTACTCAGCAAAGCTTGCCAAATTTAACATTCGAACCCTTGAGTCTCGACGGAAACTTCATTCATTAATGCATCTCTTTAAAATTATCCATTCCCACATCGACTCTCCCACCCTACTTTCTCTTATTAACTTTAATACAAAAATTAGATCTCGTTATCCTATCTCAAACACCTTCGCCTTAAAAGTCTTTATAAACAATACATCTTTCTTTAATCCATTAGTCAGTATGTGTCGCCTATACAACGATCTATTAGTTAATAATTGTAGTTCACTTGATGTTTTAAATAATAATATGTTCAAGTTTAAAAAGGAAATCTTAGCTGCTCTAGCAAAAGAGTAGCTTGCACTTATGTATTATTTCATATATATGGTATAGTATAGTTTTATATTCTGCTGTGTTAAATAAATATAAGTATGATGTGTACACATTTTTTGGAATATTGTCTAGATCTAAATTTTTGTTTTTAATTTATTCTATTTTTGTGTTTGACTGTATTCTGTTTTGTGTGCCATATTAAATAAATAAATAGGACTCCCAGATCCCATATTCCTCTCTCCCTGTATCCCTGATCACTGTATCAAAACATTAAATTACCTAATACAAGCTTAATGGGTTTATTAATGTTGTAACAAATATAAAGAATATACCCTTTTTTTACGAAGCCGTTTAAATACTTTGCTCAGTGTGGTGAACATTCAGTGTTGTTTAATGCTGCCCGCGATCGTGGAAACTACAGACCCATATTTATCAAGTAAATGACAGCCATTGTTGTTTATACCAAGAAAAAAGTGACAATAAATCACGCGGTATCTGCGTAGCCAGAGCCACAATCTGAATATCGGGGACATACGGAAGCGAAGGAAAACTAATGCCAAAGAAATGTCAAAAAATGCAAAGAACCTTTTTTGTAAAACTGTCTACTAAGAGACGCATGCAGAGACTTCAATCATAATAATTACTAATGTATATCAGTCAACAGAGTTATGTACACGTACGAATACAGAGTCCATAGCATAAATACCTTAAAACTAAAATACAGTTATAATTATGCAAAACAACATAACTTATTTATCTAGCACGTAGTGACTGCGACGCGGGTGCGGCAGGGTTCGGTAATTGACCCCAGCCTGTGTCCCAGCTATTCACCTACACGCACTAGAGCACGGAGCAGAGCGCAGATGTGTAATGGCTTCAGATTACAATTACGTTCCAATAAGCGGCGATGGGTTTGTAACCCGTCACACTTTTTAAACTATTTGTGTCGGGTACTAACTGTAATGATCGTGTATTGGAACGCAATAAAGACAGACGTCTTGAAATAAACCATGTAACTAATAATAAGTATAGTAGTAGCGCGGCTTGGCTACAGACGTTTTTTAGAAAGGGAGTAATGCTCTGAGACACAACAGGTGCATATAGAGTACATTGTTAAAGATAATGTGTATTGGAACGCAATAAAGACAGACGTCTTGAAATGAACCATGTAACTAATAAATGCTTGATAGTTGTAGCGTGGCTTGGCTACAGACGTTTTTTAGAAATCTCTGAGACACAACAGATGCATGCAGGGTACATTGTTAAATATTGTCGTCGGTGTAATATCATATTGCCAATTACAATATTATAATTTGAATAGGTAAATTACTTGTTATCCTCATGTACCTACGTACTGAGTATGGCTATGAGGATGTACGGGTAATATAGTCGGGGTATATTATATAGTAATATGAGCGTGTCTGTATTTTGTGTCGATTATAGAAAATATTTTTTATAATTTGTATTTGAAAACACCAGCACGTGAGTAGTTTTATGTCTATACACATATTTTGTTACGCTACTCGAAGCGTAATAAAATAGGCTGCAACATGCTAAAGCAGGGACCGGGGAAGGGACGTTCATTCGCAGTTTCATGAAATTATTCAGCAGTTTCGGTTTGACTATACAAGTTGTCCCAAAATATATTACTACCCGAAAGGGATAATTATGCCTATATAATCCCGAAATAATAGATTTTTATAAAATCTGAACATCTAAGAAGCTTTCTGGCAGACACGCATTACAATCCGATAAAAGTTTCTTAGATAAATGGTAATAGACAAACAAACTAAACTGTCAACTAACCTGGCTTAGGTTAGTTTACAGTTTAGGTCAACTAACCTGGATAAGGTTTAACTAATAAGGGGTCGTTTCCACCGTACAAAGCAAAACAAAGAGTAAAATACCTATAAAAATAATTGAAATTATCATTGATTAGATCACGTATAGATGGATTGTCATGAGGAATAACCTCTATAAATCTAATCGACTCTGCTCGAATCGATCAATGAACCGACCGCAGGAGAAAGTAAAACCTAGTCATAATTCTTTTATAATAGAAGTACAAATTACTATTAAAAAATATATAGAAAACTATTCATTCTATAAAAAAAGCGATCAGTAAGTATTCTTTTTCGATTCCTACTTTGATCCACTAAGAGTGTTTATTCTCGCGTCTGTCTGAATACGAAATAGACAAGAACTCGTTCAAAATAATTTATAAAGGACACGAGGGACGTAACGAACACACAAACAAATCTAATTCCCCGATGCGCGAGATTCCCACTTTATTCGAATGTTTTTGGATTTCTACCTGAAATATGATATGAAAATAGAGGGTTTGTATTGAATAAGGAATTAGATAGAATAAAGAGAAATAAAACTGCAAAATACGTGTCGAGCGATATTTTAAATGTTCTCTCATATCCCTTATACTTATTTTAGGTAATTTTGATTTTAAATCTATGATTATACTGCTATGTTCCTCTCCTTGATTGGGCAACAAATGACACCAAAGTGACCATCCAATCCAGCCTCTTTTTCGATCACGGGGACAAATCGCCATTCTCGAAATCTGTGTTCGCCATTTTGTTTTGTTTTCAAGGTTTCAATCAATTGTCATCAAATAACAAACAGGCTTATGGTGTCAATTGTATTTACAATCTAATGTTACTCGAAAATGTACACACGTAGCTTTAAACGTTTTTTATCAGGAAAAATTAATGATACTACGCGCATAGTGCCTCTTTACGCGAAGTAAAACAACACATTTCACTTCACCGACAAGCGCGTATCATCATCATCTTCTTGTCCTTATTTCCACATTACGTGGGGTCGGAACAACATGTTTTCTTCTTCCACTCTCCTCTATCAGCGGACAAGCGTGTATCAAAGCCCTTAAATAAGCCTGTTCTGTCCACACAATCACTGTAGCCGAAAGCGCCTAGAAAGTTTTAAATAAGTAATCAAAACAATTTAAAACCTTTCAAGGGCATAAGACACAAAAGGTTCGATTCAAGAATGTAGGTATTAGTTGTAACGCGAACATTAAATCACCCAACGCCATAAATACCAACCTTTTTACAAAGCCTTTTAAGCTCTAATAAATCGTCCCAAATACAAATATGCCATCTAAGAATAGATTGCCCAGAACAATGGATGATTGAACAGGGACCTTCCAGTTCAACGACTCCAGAAGTGAGGATGTTAGACAAATCCCATGGAGCGAGTTTCTGTGTTTGCATTCAAATCCGTAGGTATTCATGCGAGCTGGCGTCTTTGCTAAGGATGCTCTTTTTACGAGACAAAGTGGAACTAAAATATAGTAGCACACGTCTGAGTACATCAGTTTATCATCATCATTGTCTGCCTGTAGAAACTCCACTGTTGGATAAAGGCCTCGGCCATCTCCATCGCCCGGCTTCCCGCAACCTTAAGAATGTTATCGGCTATCGAGTAGACGTTCCTTTGCGTGGACCGGATTGTGATCGCCATAAGAAAATGATTGAAAATGCTATTAAGTTTTTTTTTTCAGGCAACAGAAAAGTACAAAGACAGAAGTGTAAGTTGTCTAACAATAGCATTACGATTGCCATTATTTTGGTAATATTCCGTCTGGTAATGATCTGGATCAGTTGAGCTATCTTTTGACGACCTCTGTGGCGCAGTGGGCGAAGGCTCCCCTGAGACGCAGAAGGTTGCGGGTTCGATTCCCGCCGAAACAAATGTTTGTATATGCAATCATTTGTCTCGGGATCTGAGTGTTTTCTATGTATAATATGTATGTTTTTACAAAAAAATATACATATATATAAGTATCTAGTATATCAGTCATGTAGTTCCCATAACACAAGCTCTGCTTACTTTGGGGCTAGGTGACGCTGTGTGAATATGTCCAGAATTATTTATTTATTATATCTATAGATCGTTTGCAACGGCCTTTAGATAGCTGTTTCATCTGTATTTTTTTTATACCTACTTGTATATAGTTGTATGAATAATAGTTGTCTTACTATTTTCAGGTTTACTGTGACTTAGGGCTTACTTGCTTCTATATTGTACTAGCTTTTGCGTGAGACTGCAATTTGGAGTTAGCTTTTATCTCAGATCTAGCTATTTTTATTTTTTAGGTCAGTTGGTAGGTATGTCAGCTAGACATGTTGTAGGTACATGTTTGAAATACGGACATTACTAAACATGATAATCTTTATCAGAAATACTCAATATCCAGATGAGGAACCTCATTGTTTTATATTTTCGAAGAGAATAGACAAAAACTTTTTTTTTTTATATTTTTGCCAACGTCGTGTTGTGAGCTTCACTGTTCACTGTTATAAGAAAGTGGCTACTTTTTAATAAAAATTATTATAGAATATGTTTTATTGCACAAGATTAAACAAGTACATAGGGGGACTTCATGCTAATTCGCATTTAACAAGACTTTGATTTACATTTTCTACCAGCCAACCTAGTGTATGCAATAAAACCATAAAATATAATAATTAACTGGTCATTTTCACACAGCATCATCTAGCTCCAAAGTAGGCAGAGCTTGTGTTATGGGAATTCCATGGCTGATATACTACTTCAATTGTTTTTAAACACATATTTTACATATAAAACACCCAGAAGGCAAATATTTGCAGATACAAACATTTGTCCCGCGAAGGGAATCGAACCCGCAACCTTCTGCGTCTCAAGCTGATCTTCGCCCACTGTGCCACAGAGGTCGTAATAATGATGTGCTAATTAGGCAGCTGTCTGCCTCTTAAAACTTTTTTCTAATCACTAATGACAAGGCAGTGGTCTGTGGTGAGAAAATCTTATAAAAATGCATTTCTATAGAATTCTTATAATTCCTTGCTTTATTTCCCGGCTTCGCTCGCACATGAAGAAATGTACGAATACCTTCTTAGGTATAAGTGTTATCCTAGTACTTATTAATAATAAGAAATTTTACGAAAACAGTCATTACGAATTTAATACTAGTGGCTACAAACGTATATACTTTCGCCGTTTACATTATTTTATAGAAGTATAACTAAACAGGTCCACCAAATAAACTTAAGGCGGGTAGTGTTCACATCACTTCCTCTTGAATAAACATGTTACATAGATTCAAGATGTCATTGCTCATAGACCCAGATTAACTGTGATAATCAGGCCTGAATAAATCAGAAGTGAGTGTGAGAATTCCTAAAATGTTTGCCAGAATACGGTTAAGAAGTTTTAAACAGTGTTTTTTTTTGTTAAATAAATAATGCTGGACATTTTCACACAGCATCATCTAGCCCCAAAGTAAGCAGAGCTGTGTTATGGGAACTACATGACTGATATACTACATAAATACTTTTTTTTTTAAATATTATTATTGTAAATACATACTTATTATAGATAGAAAAACACCCAGACCCGAGACAAATATTTGCAGATGCAAACATTTTTCCCGCGACGGAAATCGAACCCACAACCTTTTGCGTCTCAGGCGGGCCTTCGCCCACTGCGCCACAGAGGTCGTCGAGGATTTTTCAGGAAAGTCTGACGATGCTAGTGTGTTCTATTATTTTGCCGTTCTCATTATAAAAGTGAAAGCGAAACGTTTAATTTGAATGGTTAGCATACTGACAAAACACGGATGGTACTTAGTGAGCTTTAAATTTATACTTTTTTGTATATAATTAACAAGTTGTAGGGAGTACGCCGCAGTTTCGTAAGATTTTTGATATAAAATATTATATGTGAACGGAAAAGGTACGTCACTACAACAACGCCATCTTCTAGTGACATTTTGGCGGGCAGTTGATTTCTTGCATCCAAGACGATGTGTGAATAAACGTTTTTTATACATACTACAAAGTTATTTTTATGTAGCCTTAGGATTCTTTTTCAGCAATTCAGGTTCAGCTTATGTCAATCCTAAATATTTTTATTAGAAGCCTCCCGATTCTCATTTTCGCATAAATGCTTGTTTTTTTATGTAACAACAATTAACGACCTTTAAAAATAACATTAAAAAACCAACTTAAGTTCATAAACGAAAGTATAAAATAAAACAGGCTTAAATGGGCCGAATAATTTCAACGTCCAAGCCTTTTCACAACCAGTTAAACCTTTTTTTATTAGCAGTGTCAACATTTTTTTAACAACAACGGTGTATTCCTCCCTTATACAACCTACCTGTAAAGCAAATGGTAATGAACTGCCCTTTTTAATCGGATCATTATTGTCTTATCTTTCTTGGCTTAACTTACGCCGAAAATTTTGCGTCCAACAGGCATAGGATTATGCTGATATGCTCGCGTAAGATAGTCCAAGTAATATCAGAACTTGACTTGTAGAACTAACAAACCGCTGTTAAATAAAGGTTCTCGAACGGGGACCATTATTTTGTAAAAGCATGTTTTGGTCAGATTCTTAGCAATGCCATGAATGTTATGTTTTCTTTCTGGCACAAACTAAATCAATTCACAATATTGTTTAACGTTGCATGGTTTGGCAAAAATATTAACTCGATGCATAGACAAAAGAAATAAAGACCAGCCGCGACCGCAATCTTCATTTGCCAAAATATTCAGTAACCCCCGATAACAAACCCAGAAATATATAAGAACAAATCTGGAGGAACAAAGGGCGAAGGGATTTGCAATTTGCGGCCAAACACATAACATAACGATGGTTCTCGATCGCTTCGAGTCAAAATATTAATAAAAAAGTAGGAATAAAAATAAAAAAATATATTTTTTGTGATCAGTTTACATAAATAGAAAAAACTCATAATAAAAAATATTTTTTTTTACACAAATATAAATATTAAATTATCCTTGAGAGCAGAACGTATCGCAATACCCCAGTCCGCTTACCAAGAGCATCCAAAACAACGTTTTGTCTACGAAAGAGAAGAAAAAAAATAAAAGAGAGGGAGAAAATATTTTTGTCTTCTCGGCGGTAGACAAAACCGTTGGCTTAGGTCTTGATGCTAAGCAGGCTGGTAGGTATTGCAAGGTATTGTAGGTCAAGGCGACGTTACCCGTTTTCCAAGTAGATCGTATGCATGTTTGCCTCGATATAACATAAAAAAATACCTTGGTTTTCAGGGTAAAATGTGTTTTGAACTTGAATGAATAATAATACTTTATTCTATACCTTATGAAATAAAAAAAAACAATAACCTTAAAATAAAAGGCGCAATGAGCAGTTCTCGCTTCAAAAGCGAGAATTTAGTAGACAGATGAACGCACCTACTTTAGTACCTCCTTTTAGACTATATGCGAGTACTTAGTTATACTATATGCGAGTTATCAACTTCCTTGATTAACTTTGATCAGAAGAGAAAAAATATAGAAAAAATGATACCATTAAGTAAGGTACATGCTTTTCTACAAAAGTCCTACGTTGTTCCTAAGGTACAACAGTCCAAACACCATCAAAGTTTAAATTAGGAGGTCATATAACCAAACATCCCTTTTCATACAGCTAGCACAATGCGATAAGGTTCTATATGAGCTGACTTCACAAAGACCCTATACCAAAACTTCGAGCATAACTTTGGCGAAATTTCACGCGTGGTTTGACAAATTATTACAGACGCACGGTAATAAAATAGCTGGCACATTCTAACTAGAGATTGCCCACCGTTGCAAAAATAGTAAACAAATTATTTAAAATATTTATTTCAAAATGCTTGTTTGTCAAATTGGTGGTAGAAAAAGTTTTTAATCTTGTTACATACAAGATTAAAAACTTTTTCTACCTCGCCATATACCATAATACCACTACCATATAGACGCGAGGGATTTCTACGTCAGCTAGTTTTTAGGTTATATAGTGTTCATGCGTAAAACTTGCATAGTTTGTGTGCATAATAATTGTTGTTGAAAATGCATGAGCAAGGCTGTACCATGTAAAATATAGGCCAATAAGTTGGCCTGGCGTAAAGCCTGAACCTATAACTCATAATATTCTCCGAAGCTGGTTATTTGCAAACCTTCTTTTCATAATGTGAGCTGAATTACATTCGACCAAAATAATTGGTAACGAGTCGTGCAAAATGTATACCTACTGAATGTTACATTATATCAGTCAGACATAGACAGGCAAATCGGCAAACAGACCCAGAAGTAGAATAAAAGAGGAATAGAATAGAAATTGACGACCTCTGTGGTGCAGTGGGCGAGGCCCACCTGAGACGCAGAAAAATAATTGTTTCAGTTCTGGGTGTATTCACAAAAAAGTATATGAGTAGTATATCAGTCATGTAGTTCCCATAATACAAGCTCTGCTTAGTTTGAGGCTAAATTATGGTGTGTCCAAAATGTCCAGCAATTTTTTTCTTTATTTGCTATATTTCATGTTTTCTTTTTATGCAGATACACTAGCTTCCATCACTGGCTGTGGCTAGATGCCGCAAGGCGACCTGTCGGTTTTTGCATAAACTTTGAGTTTACTTTTGCTACCTACGAATACCTATATACATCTTGTCAAAACAGATCGAATGCTATAACAGTCTGAGAACACAATCATGTAATTAACAATAGGTATCTTTGAACCGTGAAACTAATACCAGTAAATTGTCAAGTCAAGTCAAACTGACCACAGACTTGTATTTACCACCGAACTTGTTTAAGAAAATCAACATATATTATAAAGTTGGTAAGATTATTATAATTATTATTAAATATTCTCTCTCTTTTTGCACCAGTCTTATCATTAAGGCCCCGCCTGAAAGCTAGCGCTGCACCTGACCTATTAAGTTTTTCGTGCAGCTTAATGCTGAGACTGGGACCTATTTGACACCATGCAACACAAAATTAGGTACTTAGTTTGTCTGTTCGTCTCGTTTCTCTTTGTTTTATGTTAAGTATCTGTTTTGTGTGTTTATTATTAGGTATTTTGTTTTTAAGAGGACAGATAAATATATTTTCTTTCTTTCTTACACAAGCGTAAAGGCGTAGGTGCTAATGTAGGTTCCTACGGTAACAGGGCAATAGATACGCTTGAGGTAAAAACATATCTAAAATAGACTGACAGGATATCAAACTATACGAACTGACTGAGTTCCACAAACTGGCCGGCCAGCTGTTTCATTCAATGCCGTGCATACTATGCCTTCCGCCTGTAAACTGTGATTTGTAACTACTGTTTACGGTTTAATCGTTAATTAGTAAATACAAGATTTCGTGTTTTCTATGAATGTATTTACAAAAAATATATATAAGTAGTATATCAATAATGTAGTCCCATAATACAAGCTCTGCTTAGTTTGAGCCTAGATGATGCTGTGTGAAAAATGTCGAGCATTATTTATTATTTATTTATTAATGAGTATATTTATGAGATTATATACAGTCATTAATAAAATATATGAGAGATTGTATATTAAACACTGTTAAAAAATATTCAAAAAACTGATCGTTACTGATTATGTACCCTATGTATGTTTAAAAAATAAAGACTTTAATTACCTAATTAGTTGTTTGTAATTACATATTGATAACATATTTAGTTAACTGTATTTGATTTAAAAATATTACAGTGTAAATGAATGGATCAGGAGATTTCTGAAATACATGCCCAGAAATCCCCTTTGCTTCCCCTTTGAGTACCGGAAGGGGATTTATGGACAATAAGCCCAGACATCCCCTTCGCAGGGGATTTGTGGAATAAGCGACTTTGACTATGTATTTAAGGGAAATCGATACTTAGACAAACCACTAAGTTCATTAGATGTACTTAGCATTACCGTGTAACTGTAAACCAGTTGTGTTATTCATAATAAATCCATGTTATTTCATACAAAAACTAAAAAACAAATTTTGGTTAAAATTTACAGTAATATAGCTTACATCAGAATAACACATAGGCTATTTTTTATCTGGGTCCCCCCGGGCGAAGCCACGTGCAGAATCTAGTGAATAAATAATTTAAAAATATATATATAAAAAACATACTACCGTTTGATTGCCACTGTGATAAAAAATCGAGTGCGATCTGAAAGCTTACTCTGTAGGAACGTTTGAGCAAATTATTCTCATTTTTGAATTAAGGGTGCCAGTCGTTTCCTCGTGCAGGTAAGAACAAAGTGGGACATAAATCGTTGCAATGTGTTCCGGTGGCTACAGTACTGGCGATGAGTGATACCTCAGCCGTTACTGATTATAAAACTGAATAACTAAAACCAATCAAACTGAATTGATAGTTTATTGAAACAAATCGTCGACTGCAAATTGAAATAATTTGGTTAATCTTCGTAGTCCTAATCACATAAGAAACACATACATATACCATTTTAAAATATTACGAGCATTATAGACCACAGAAAAAAGAGGACTCTTCTAACACAACCTGTGTTAGAAGAGGCCTCTTTAAACTTAAAAGAAGAGCTAACACAACCCTTATCATTTAATTATACTGTAATTTAAATAAAAAAAACTTTTAGGTTTTTATATATCTAGTTCTGATCCCACACTAGGGCTCCCTGTGTCGTGGGTATCAGGAAATACGAGAACAGTAATTTATACTTAATTTTCAAAATTCTCTTCCTCTGGACGACGCCGCAGTATAGGAAGGCCGATAACATCTTCAAAGTTCCGGGAAGTTGATAAATGACGATGGTCCAAGGTTGTTCGTCATGGCACTCTTAAGGAGAGGCATCTGTCCAACAGTTGACTTGTACAGTTGAAGTAACTTAACTAGTAGAAATTATTTATGTTGCGGTCTTTTTGTTTCTTTATATGAGTTTCTGAGCCAGAACCAATATATATAAGTTTTTTTTACTACCTACCTATTTTTAGCTACGTTTTTTACTAACCGCTCCTTGCTGGTACTGGGGACACATTTTAGAAGCAGCATACTTCAGGCAGATGTTACCACGAGACGAAAGTGCTCTGTTCGTATATACTGCAAATGTTTAGTTTAATGCGAACAATTTCATACCTTAGGCACATGCAAAATATTACCAATATCATTTAAAGTTTTTTTTTTAGTAGCACAAATAGTCAATTAAGATTTCCTTGCTAAGGACCTTGAACGTTAGTGAGGACCTACAATGACCAAATGATTGTGAAATGAGTTATTGCGTTGAACTAACTAAACAAAAACAAAAAGAAACACGCTCACGACTGTCTTCCCCATGGTGGACATCCTCAGATACATATTCAGTGAGTAGATCTTTGAGGATACCAAGTAGGGGGTAGTCAGAGGCACGTCCAAACATTACATTTGGTACATACCCGCGTTTTGCAAGTAGTAAGCATTCCACGTGACAGGTTGCAAGCCCATCGCCGCTTATTGGAACACTAACTGTTGACACATGCCTTCGAATTTTTGGTTCTAGGGCATGCCGGTTTCCTCACGATGTTTTCCTTCACCGTTTTGAGCACGTGTTAATGCGCACATAAATTTTTCATTGAACTAACTAATGGGATTATATTAAACATATAAAGGCAACATTTTGTTTTTCAAAGTTATTGTGATAGACAGATCAATCCTAAATTTTAGAGCGCAAAAGAAAATTTACAAATGTAGTTTTTAATTCAATATGATTCTTTTCTACATAGTATTAAATTGACAAGACAACCGATAAACTTTAAAAAAAGTGACAACACAGTATTTGCTGATTTCTTAGGATAAGTTAAAACCATTAATTCCCCTATTTCCTTCCTGACTCTTGTGACAGACTACTGACATGTATCATGTCTATGTTTTGTGTTTTCTGTACCATAAACGAGCTAATCCTCCAAATACCATGATAACCAAAATCTTAAAGATGATAATAATATAGTTATTATAAAACAAATTTAAAACTTACAAACATTGGGTTGACTATAAATTTTATTTTTTGATATTTTTTTAGCTTCTGCCCACGGCTTCGCCCGCGTGCCCGGATAAAAAGTAGCCCATGTGTTATTCTGATGTATAATCTATATTACTGTAAAGTTTTATTAAAATCCGTTGGGTAGTTTTTGCGTGAAAGAGTAACAAACATCTATCCTCACAAACTTTCGCGCTTATAATATTAGTAGAATAGGATAGGTGGGATAATAGTATATATAGAAAAAAACTAAAATTGGTCAAGTTCAGGGGAAGAAAACAGAGTGATACGAAATTCCAATTTTGTTGATTTGAGCTTGGTATTGTCGGTCCATGGTGTAAGGTGCATTTTGAACAAACTATTTTTCTTTTTGCCCTCGCTCGAGTTTCCTCCCATAAGTCTCAATGTGCTGAGTCCTTTATTCTTGGTAACAAGCATTCAAGTTCCCGCTAGTCTCTAAAATTCCATCTTATTAGCGTTTTGCCATCTTCTACCCTATCCAAATATGTTTTATGTAAATTTTTGCATAATAAGACCATTCAACTAACGACTGGTCCATTTACATAGTTACCAACGAAACGTTAACGTTTTCGTTTTGAGTTTGCGTTTGGATAGAGAATATTGTTAACGAGGTATATTTTCACTTCTTAGATACAGATGCAGGAAGTGATGTCCAGGTTTTGGTAACTATATGGCGCAAAAATTTCTGCAATCATAATAATCTCAGGTCGATTTTCAAATTGTCCATTATGTAGCCTGTAACTTATTTGAAACTTACAAATTGATATTACAACGTTTCCGCTTTGACGTGATTGGGCACCATATTGGATATTATATTATTTTTTATAAATCAGAATAAGGAAGGAAAAATATTTTTAAGGGTTCCATAGCCAAATAGCAAAAATATAAAACATAACGTTTCTCTGACTGTAAGTATCTACGTGTGATATAGCCCGATAGCTTTCAATTAGAGTAACGCATTTAAAAAAAATGCGTTTGTTCAGACGTGTTCTTAACCCTAGTTACAATAAATCTTGAAAAAAAAAACATTTTTAAGCGAATAACATTTCATAGGATGAACCAATGAAAATTGGTTTGAAAGATGATTACTTTATAAGATGTGAGACAACTTAGGGACCCTAATATCGCCTGTCACAACACGCCTTGGACAGTTCATAATTTCTATATTTTACTCTCACAAATGTTGTGATATTGTTTAAATTGACGTGTATCCTTCATATGGATAAATTATTCTGATTTTGCCCCGAATTCTAAGATATACCTATGATAAGATGTGGATTCTGAGTCACTGGAAAAAACAGAATAGCTACATGGAAATTGGCCAGACCCTCTGGTGTCCATTTGGTAGCTCTATAAACACCACGGTTGGGCTATCAATGGCGCAACCTGGGCGTCCCAGAAAAGTGATCTTAAGGGCACCCTTGCGCCCTTTACTAATTACCAAACCCACACTAATAATACAATGTTATTTGATAAAACACTGCAGGCAACTGATATTCGGCAAACATGTAATAACATTGCCCCTTTAAAGCCATACATTACTATTGACAAAGGGATCCTACACTAAGCCTATAGAGAGCCGTAGCCAGCTACAACAGGGTCGTGGGGAGACGAAACTTTGCCCCTTAAAGAATATTGTCTTCGATTGTTCTTGTGTTTTGGGTTTTGATTTTTGTAACTAAAAGCCACGTTGATGGTATTTTCTGCAGTCCCAGGTCTTTCATACCCTGATATAGAAATGTCATTATTAAGAAGTTTGCATAGCGGACAAAAATGACATTATTTGAGCGGCGATGGGCTTGCAATCTGTGACGTGGAATGCTTACTACTTGCAAAACGCGGGCATGTACCAAATGTAATGTTTGGACGTGCCTCTGACTACCCCCTACTTGGTATCCTCAAAGATATACTCACTGAGTATGTATCTGAGGATATCCACCATGGGGAAGACAGTCGTGAGCGTGTTTGTTATTTTTTTGTTTTGTTTTTTTAAGAAGTTTTTAAGTAGGATTTAGGTAAAACGGTGACACAGAAAATATGGTACGTCTAGACTCCTAAAATTAAATTACAACGCAAATGCGTTGATTTTTGATCAATCTAGTACAGCAAAGCAAGCTTAACAGTTTCATAAATGCTTAAACAAAATGAAAGTATTTTAAAGTTGTTTATAAACTGAGACTTTGCGTGACTCTAATGTCCGACCATTGTCTTAACTCTAAAGCCTCCCCCCAATCAATAGCTCGTCTCTGTCTTTCATGAAGATCGGATTAAGGCGCTGGGTAGCGCTGACTTACCATCTTTGGAAGAGTTTCTCTGAGTGAATATTAATGTTGAAATAGATATAAAATCTTTTTATCTTCTAGGTAAAAAAAAACTTTTAAAGAAAAGCTGTTTTGACACGAAATTGGACGACAAAACGCGTTGAATGTTGTATCACTTAATGTCGGTTTTTATAACTTATGCGAATATCGTAGACGCGGTCTTGCGTATGCTGTTATGAACTTTTATTCAAAGAAGAACTTTATGAAAAGAAAATTAAATTTATTCATACAACTATGTACAAGTGAGTACAAGTACAAAAAATACAGAAGAAACAGCTAGCTATCTAAAGACCGTTTCAAACTATATATAGATAGCTCAACTGATCCAGATCACTACCAGGCGGAAGCGTTCCCAAAATAGTGGCCGCATTGCCACGCTGAATGGCAATACGTTGACCCAGATAAGAGCCAGCTCTCTTGTCACTCGTCGCTTCGTCCAGTCTTAAAATAAGTTCTAAGAATACTTATTTTTGCCCAAATACCATTACCTACACAATAAGCTAAGGCACACTCACCCACATACACAAAAATGCTGAATCACAATCAAATATTTGAAAATATCGTTTCGCTTGATCAATAAAGGAAATATTAATACATCATCTCACTATGCTAATACATAAGTGATTTTCGGTCGAAATATAATCATTTTTGCCCCCGGCTTCTAAACCCTAGTTACCTCTCCACCTACAGGGACTGCGTGCCTATGAATACTGTTACAATAAAAGCCAGGATTTGACTAATAGTCGGGCGAGAAAATTGGGTTCGGCCCTGCTGTTTCAACGGTTCAATATGGAATACATACAATTTGGCCTCAATTTTGATACCATTTGATCCATAGGATTTGATTTTGAATTAGTGGCTATTTGTCATAATTGAGACGAGTAGCGAGACGAAGGAAGATTTTTTTTTCTCAAAGGAAAATGGTAAGTTAACAAAATTCTTTAACGGTTCTGTGGACAAGTAGCCTTTTAGCAATCTGCGACGCAAGAGATGTGTGTTCGATTCACACTGCAGGACAAAATAAATGTTCCTGATAACCACGAAACAGGAAAACCTAGTGCGGGGTCAGAACTATGTATGTGTCTGCTGGTTGTTTATTTATTTAGTATACTAAACTAGAACTTCACTAGCTGATTTTGAATAGTATCAGATTGATTTAAGACCATTTTTATATAGTTTAGTAGCTAATCAAACCGTCAATGACACACCGAGCCTTTTATAAAGAACAACTACTTTTTCTCAGCCAAATTCCTAAAGTGTCCTATAGATAATTTATTAACACATTTATGTAGTAACTAGGTCTTGTGAAAAACTATTTCCAAGTCCTCAAGAAATAAAACAAAACGTTTTTTTTTTGTCTAACACAGTGTCTTCCTTTTGGACTATAATTGCAGCTTTAGTGAATCCCGATATCAATCTCAATGTCCGAAATAATCCTTTTCGGAGAAAATAACATAAACTGGGCTTTAGGGGAATCTAGACGACAAATTGCTGTTTTCTGTAGACTGGGTCCCGCTAAAATTTCAGGAACATGAGACTTAATTATTTACACTACAAAACAGACGCACCATTAGAGATCAAATTTTATTATTTAAAATTTTGGTTTAAAATGTCCTCGTTTAAATGCCCGTCATACTTATAAGATTTTTAATCTAGAATATTTAAGAACGAACTTTGCATGCAAGTCATTTATCCCACGAGCTGTAAGTTACGCAATGAACAGTTTTCTGAGTATGACATACTAGCGTCTGCCCACGGCTTCGCCCGCATGGTACCCGGATAAAAAGTAGCCTATGTGTTATTTTGATGTATAAGCTATATTACTGTTAAGTTTCATCAAAATTCGTTCAGTTGTTTTTTTCGTGAAAGAGTAACAAACATCCATCCTCACAAACTTTCGCGTTTATAATAGAAGTACCAATATGTGGGCAACAGGCAATTATACACCAGTATAAACTGTTGTATAAATTGCATTTATTTAATATAATATTAGTATCATAAATATAATTATAAGAATCTAGTTATTATTATTTTGTTAAAACATAATTCGTTTCGATAGTAAATTAAATAAAAATGGCTTCTAATCTACCCAACACAATTTAAGTTGAACTCTTAAAATTTCCAAGAACTAAATACAATCTCGTGCGTACCCCTGACATAATTCAGAGCTGAAGCCTTTTTATTTCAGCCTCTTTAGAAAAGCAAAGGCACTGACATGTTACCCTTGAGAATATCTTTCCTTTTTGAAGTCCTTAAAAGGATGAATTGGTCCGAGTTGGGACATCACGAAACTGATTTCAATATATAACTATATATAAATTTTCAGCTTAAAATGTATTTTTAATTTTTTAGGATCACGTTTCATAAATTAAGTGAAAAATAAAGTAAGTTTTTGCATTTTTTCAAAGATATTTTCAGACGATATGTTTAATAGAATATTTATTTGAAACTATACTTAGTAACGGACCTAAAAATACTAGTGTTTTTCATCGAAGACGTCGCGGCAGACCGAGCATGAGATAGACGGATGAGCTCAAAAAGTTGTAAACTGATTGGACTATTTTAGCACATGAAAAGAGTGAAGGAGAAGGGCAAGACTTTTGCCCAGTAAGGGGCATTGAGGGCTAAAATAAAAAAAAACTGGCGTTTTTCGTCAATTTTGCTGATATTACGTAACTTATTTAGCAGGTTATCATAAGCACCCGACCATGATGAACTACTACCAAATTAAATAAATAAATATCCAACAGGCACATACGTCATAGTCCTGACTCCTTCCCTGTATCGTGGGTATCAAGAACAACGATTACCGTGGTACCACACACCTACCCCCTTAAAAAACATCTGCTGAGCATGCATACAGACATATGTGATTGCTATAAAATCAATTATAATCGCGGCGGGAATCGGGTTCGATTCTCTCCGCGGGACAAATGTTTGTATGATCTACAAATATTTGTCTCGGGTCTGTGTGTTTTCTATGCAAACTATGTATATATTTACAAAAAAATATATAAGTAGTATATCAGTCATGTAGTTCCCATAACACAAGCTCTGCTTAGTTTGATGCTAGATGATGATGTGTGAAAATGTACAGAATTATTATTATTATTATAAAATCGCTCTTGGGTCGCAGCATCGATTTCGTCGATTAGTAAAAAATTACAACCTTTTTTACTACAAACATATTGTTAGTTTTTCTGTAAGGACACTGTCATTTCGTAATAACTCATGTAAAGCTAATCAGGACCAAAAAGGTATTTGCCTACACCCACTTATAATATTTCAAGTCACCAAGCTATAATTAGAAATTTCCTTTTGGGCCTGGTTGGTATTTTAGGACCCGCGGCGCTGCGAGATTAGACGAGAGACGAGGTTTGAAATTGTGTTGAAATTAAATCAATTATGAATGAATTAAACTTTCATCAGGTTAACTAAGGTATATTTTTGTTTCAGGTTCATCGTAATCTGACACTATCGAGTCAGGTTTTGTGATTCTTACTAAACTATACGCCGTCAAGTTGTTATTATAGCGTGTTCTTCTTCATCGTGTCACCTGATTTTCTTACTCATCCTGCGAATGGTCAGACATCTGAGCAATGGGAGTTCAGTGTGATAAAAGTGCTGACTTATTGGAATTGGAATCGGGATAGGGATATTTTTTTTCAAAGCACATTGGTATATGACAGAAAATACTGTCATTACCTTGGTAAAAACTAATCTCATTCCATGTTAACATCATGAAAGAGGTGGTAAGAAGAGTGACCGTAACTAGGCTGTAATAATGGTCGCAAATATGGTTTATAAAAATATATCTATATATTAGTACCTTTCAAACTTTCGCGATTAGATAACATAACTATAAGTTTAACGGGTCTTTATCGCGTTTAGCTTTTTTATTATATTCCGACGTTTCGACTGTATTGCAACAGCCGTGGTCACGGGATGACTGGAGTATACGGAGCTATTGTCGAGAAATAAAAAGGGTAGCCGCAACTACCCTCATTTCATCTTCAGAATCAGAAAGTCCATGTTCACATTAAGACACTACACCAACCGTATCACCGCACTGCACAATCGGATCGCGACGCGAACACCTGTTTATCACGGGATTACGCAGAGTCTATAGCCGTCTTCACGATTAAAATTGGGGTACTTTTTGATTTCAATCGCTTCCCGAACTCTTATAATATTGACATTCACAAGATAGCACCTTAGGGTTAAGCTCGATCCAGTGGTACAGTCGAAACGTCGGAAAAAAAATATACATATATAGAATATGTATATATAAATATATTCTATACGACCATATTATCAATACTCTATTTTGTTCTAAATGTAATATTTATTTTGTTCTACATCTTAAAAAAATGTAAAATGATTACGGCTTTCAATCTTAATGCGATAATGGAGACAAGTAATAGCGCCATTCCGAATTCGACATTTCCTATTCATAAATTCATGGGCAGTAATGGACGGTTTTTCTCAAATAGACCCTCAACTAAACGGCACGAATGGAAATGCAAATACTTCGTTTTTAATGCAGATAAAAGTATTTTAAGTTTATTAGGAAACTATACCTACACATGGTCAAAATGGGTAGTGAAAATATATTGAGGAAACCTTGCCCTTGAACCAAAAATTCAAAGACATGTGCCATCGGTTGGTTTTCCGATGGGCTTGCAATCTATCAAGCGAAATGTTAAAAATGTAAAGTCTTTGATTACCCTCTTAATGGTATCTAAAAATTGACGAACTCTGTGGAGCAGTGTGGACGAAGGCCCGCCTGTGATGCAGAAGGTTGCGGGTTCGAATCCCGCTTTTGCAGATGCAGATGCAAACATGGGTGTTTTCTATATTATAATAAGTATGTATTTACAAAAAAAAAGTATATATGTAGTACATCAGTCATGTAGTTTCCATAATACAACCTCTGCTTACTTTGGGGTTAGATGATGCTGTGTGAAAAATGTCCAGCATTATTTATCTTCAATGATCTACGTACCTACTGGGTGTTTTCTATGTATAATATGTATTATACAAAATAATACGTATATAAGTAGTATTATCAGTCATGTGGTTCCCATAATACAAGCTCTGCTTAGTTTGCGGGTAGATGATGCTGTGTGAAAAATGACCATCATTAATATTATTAATTATTATTAATGGGGATTACAGCCGTGAGCGTTTGCTTGTAAATGTACGAGAAAAATGGAATGAATTTGGAGCCTGAGATAGAAACAAAACCAAGTGGAATTCCTCCAATTACAATAATTCATACAAACCATCAAAAATAATAATTATAGTTATATACTAAGGGCCCGGTCAAACTGAGCGGGTATGCAGTATAATTAATATTTATTGTTGTTTTTTTTTAATTATTCGAGGAACTTTTCGTGTTTTGTCTCTCTTAAACGCATTTTAAGAAACAAAACACGAAGCAAACCTATCTATGATTATATTTATGATATGATTTTAATTTTATTAAATTCGGGAATTTAAGAATAAAAGCAGTTGTTACACACATTCAGCAAAAAGTATATGCATTGAAAACTTCAAACTGGCTTTTAGTTGTATCACTTAAACAAGTTACTAAAACTACCTTAAAGTTACTTTAACAGTGCCTTTTGTATATAGTAAATTATTGCTTTTATAAGCTACATTAAAATAATTTCCAATGTTGTATCTATATAATTCCAGGTTTAAGAACATTCTCAGACATTGCATGAAGTTCGCTTTGCCGCGTAAGTATTAAATACTTAGTAGTATTATTATGACTGATTAGAGTCTTATTAAATGCTTTATAGAAATTGTGTAATGCACCCGGCTTCTCTGATCTAGTATCTGAGGCAACAATGCTTCATTCATTAATTTCAGTTCTCTCTCAAATACAATCGCGACGAGGGTTGAAGCTGTCACGAGCCCATTGAGTTCTTATTCTAGAGGTCAATAAAGACCCACTTTATTCTATTGAAACCCTAAACAATGGTATGAAATAAGGAGGATTAGTTTCATGCGTGATTGAACATTTTTAAAGTAGGCCACGGTGTAAGATATTAGTAGCTAGTTAACCGCTTACCAAAAGGTATGCTTGTTTTAATAAGCGGATTTTGTATGGTACAAGAATAAACTTAATTATAATAATGAGTCCTACAAATTTATGGCAAAAATCAGGGTAAATTTCCGGTATAAGCAAAGCAATGAATAAGCACAAAAGATTTCCTTTGAAAAATGACAAATGACGACCTCTTATTTATTACCCGAGACGAAAGACGCCCGTGTATGTGTTTTGGAGTACCTAAGAGTTTTTTTTATTTTTGTCACAATATTTATTCAGTATTCTTGAAGGTGTTCTCTGATAAAGCTTTCCGCCACAAGGGGATCTTGTAATAGATACACAAGCCTGGGTGTCTAGACAAATACCACTTTTTGTTGGGTTATTCTAACGAATGTCAAATCTATTGTTCGGCAAATTTAAAATTCCATACATGAAAAAATGAATTGTACGGAAAAGTCATTATCTGTGGAAATGTCACGTGACTGCTGCCAAGTTTTACATTGTCAAAATTTGCGTTAGCGTGAAAGGAAAACTAAGCGTGAGGTAGACATCCTGGGGTTTTTAAATGTTCTAAAAATTATATGTTTTGTACGGGTCTTTATCGCGTTTATTTTTTTTATAATTTACCGACGTTTTGACTTTGTCGTGCCGTGGTCACGGGTCGACTGGAGTCTATGGTGTTATGATAGCTATCTATATATGTAGTATATGACGTATATAGAGTACGTTTGTGTGACGTTTTTTCATAAAATATGGATGTAGAAAAAACGTCGGGAAAATAATCAAAAAGTAACGATACAGATCCGTATAAAACTCATAACTCAAACTCATAACAGTGGGCGAAGACCCGCCTGAGACACAGAAGGTTGCGGGTTCGATTCTCGCCGCGGGACAAATGTTTGCATCTGCAAATATTTGTCTCGGGATCTGGATGTTATCTATGTATAATACATACAGTATTTAAAAAAAAAATATATAAGTATTATATCAGTCATGTAGTTCCCATAACACAAGCTCTGCTTACTTTGGGGCTAGATGATGCTGTGTGAAAAATGTCCAGCATTATTATTATTATTATTATAAAAGTTTGAAGAATACTTTTGTAAAAATTGGGTTGTTACTTGTATATTGAAAATAATAAACGTCGTATATCTGAAGAGAATCGGATAAAACAGCTATTTAATTAGTATTAGTTTTATTTTTATTTTTTATTAAGGTAAATCCTAAGATATCTGGTAAATACCTACGTTCTCTTAATTAAAATAATTTATAAGTATCAGTTACACGCTTTAGCACGGGTTTATGATATCGACTTTTTTTATTTTCATTAGCATACAGACGAAAAGGGTCAAAGTTATAAAACAGCTGTAAAAGCGATAATCCCAAAGATAAAAATTAAATTTTCAATTTATTCCTACTTGACCCAAACGCAGAATTTACGAGCTCAATAAAAAAAAATATATTGCTATTTAGTCGTTTTTCACGTACAAACATAACCTATAATAAGACCCAAAAACGAGTTTATCCGATCGTTTCTGGTACAAACTTTGTATAAACGTCCCGTTAAAAAGCAAGGAATCCATCATTTTAAAACTTTATAAGTTCTTTCGTCAGCGTGTTTCCCACATCTGGGTATCACTGACGATCATATCTCATCTCAACGACGCAAATATTTCACACATTTTTTTGCGACCATTGGTTGTTAAAAGGAACAGTGTGGGGATAGTAGTGAGGTCACCCCCTAAAATACTAGGTCCTATCTGAAAATAAGAAATATGACCTTTTTTGACCACAGCAGCATGAATTGTCGTCATAAGCACTATTTAGTATGTATAATAAGTATGTATTTACAAAAAAAAGTATGTAAGTTATATCAGTCATGTAGTTCCCATAATACAAGCTCTACTTAGTTTGGGGCTAGATGATGCTGTGTGAAAAATGACCAGCATTATTTATTTATTTAGTAAGTATTACTATAGTACTATTTACTGCTTTTTATATTTTCATTGTATCCTTATGTTTTTTCTTGTCAAGTCTACTTCTCTGAGCAATATCTATAGGTGTCGAATAATTAATTCATCTATCTATAGTCTCATCACGGTGACTCTTTTATGAACAAGAAATAATTGCACTTGAGAGCTTTATGCTTGCTAACAATAAACTTTATGTTTACCATGGAATAGAATGAAATTTAACATACACGTTTGGTTTGGATGACAATTAATGATTAGCTTAGTGTCATCATTCTAAATCCAATATGGCGTACTCTTAAAGATGGCGGACCAATTATTTTTTATGGGTATCAAATGAAATGTTTTGCCAATAAGACAACGAAAAAGCTTGATTTTAAAAAGTTTTTAAATTATAATATTTGTTCACTCATTTATTGCGAACGCTAAAACTACTACCGGTTTCACTGTCACTTTCGAATACATCACGCCCCGACCCGGGCGTGACGTATTCGAAACCCGGTCAAACTGGCACAGTGGTGCTGGCGATAGCGGTGGCAATCAGTACATTCACACAAACTTTGACAACCACTTCACAATAATGATCAGTGATCACCACCGCCACCAAACACCGGACGCGCAGATGGTAGCATGTTTTTTCGGTGAAAATTATGTTCATAACTTCTAGTTTCAAGAGTTAAACAGCTATTTAGATATTTTAATGTGAATACGGTTCTATAAATACGGGTCATGTCAGGTACCTACAGTTCCATCTAAAATTAAAACCGCAGAAAACATATCCAGGAAAGCATTCAGCTAAATAAGACACTAGTTCACAATTCTAAACTATAGTTGTAATAAGCTTTTGTTTGAAACTAGGAAAAGTGCGGTCATTTTGAGGGACAACAAACTCTTCTGTGTAATTAAATGGCAACATTGTAATGATGACTGTTGTTTTGAAACAGTGTTGCGGTCCGAGGCCGTCCCGCGGGACCACGCGGACGTAGGATTCTGGAAATGAAGGTTCAATTCATTGATGTATTTCACCGAAATTTCATTCACAAATTCATTGGACACAGTTCACAGAAACAAGACAAAATCTCTGTAAATTTATTTTTATGAAATTGTGTCCGTTTCAGCGAAATCCTGCGTAGTTCTTCCTAACTTAAATCGCGCGCTCCGTTGATCGTTATTTGTTTAGAATTTTCTGGAATGATTTCAGTGTTTTACGTAAATAATAACCTAACATTCATATCGATGACCTTTACCTCGATGACCTCGATGAATTATTTGATGACGTCGATAGCGGTGCAGTGTGAAGCCAGCTGAAACGCAAGAATTTTTTGCAGGTATTTCTTCCGAGTATGGATGTTATCGAACCACGGTACCTACTCATAGTTCCCAATACCTACGATACAGGGAATCTTAGTATGAGGTCAGAACTAGTACATATGTGTCTGTATTATTTTTTGAACTCGAACAGAGAAGTCATATTTGAATTTTTTTTTAAAACTTGAGAATGTTTGTTATATTTAGAGAATTTTGATCAGTTCTCAAAAGTTACCTTAAAATCATTAATCTTACAATTTATGGTACCTTTACTATTGAAATCAACTAAACATCTTATCTATTCTAGTAAAACAATACCCGACTCAAACTTGAATCCAAAGCCAAAGAAGCTGCCGTATTTGAGCAAGTTTATACTTTGGATTCCAGATAATTCTATTCGTAAGACCCATAGCTTTGATAGGCAGAATGAAAACTACGTTTATTTAGTGTCTACAAGTTAATTTATACGAAATATATCTACCATCACGTATTACGGCGTCGCCTGTAGTGATGTTAAAGGAGCGTTTCTAGAAATGTAAATCAATTAGGTACCTACACACAAAAACTGCATGAAAATCGGTAACGCCGCTAAACATTCGTTTATTGCAGTAAAGCCATGCTTTCCTACTAAACGATTTGCAATCATCTAAGTCGGTTTGGAGAAACCTAACAACCTAACATAAATGCTAACAGGCAAATATACTTACAAACACACGGTAATACGATTATTTATTAGAAATTAGGAATAAGTAGGTGTGGGTACAAAGAGTAACTTGAATCAAATGTTTTGGGTCGAACGGAGCAAAATACCTATTGTGTAGAAAAATCTTGGGTTGAACGGGGAAGCAGCAAACAATCTCTTACCGGCACTGAGCCCGGAAACTGATGCGATTACGATTCAGCTGTCAAAACATTTTGGAGGAAGGTCCACTAATTCTGGATAAATGAAGTAATTTTTTGCTAAAATCGCGATTCTCTCAGAACTTTTTCTGTTCTTTAGAACTCAAATCACAGTAAATACGTTAGGTCCACTGGACATGTTTATATAATTATTAATATTAACCTAATATTCATATCGATGACCTTTACCTCGATGACCTCGATGAATTATGGTGGTGTTTGTATATATCCCGATATATCAGCAATACTTAACAACTCAAATCACGGTAAATACGTTAGGTCCACTGAACATGTTTATATTATTATTAATATTAACCTGACATTCATATCGATGACCTTTACCTCGATGACCTCGATGAGTTATGGTGGTGTTTGTATATATCCCGATATATCAGCAATACTTAACAACTCAAATCACGGTAAATACGTTAGGTCCACTGAACATGTTTATATAATTATTAATATTAACCTAACATTCATAACGATGACCTTTACCTCGATGACCTTGATGAATTATGGTGATGTTTGAATATGTCCCGATATATCAGTAATACTTAACAACTCAAATCACGGTAAATACGTTAGGTCCACTGGACATGTTTATATTATTATTAATATTAACCTGACATTCATATCGATGACCTTTACCTCGATGACCTCGATGAATTATGATGGTGTTTGTATATAGCAAAACTAGTTACTTTTGCACTAGCTTTATTAATCTTGTAGAGACGCTTTGTCTCCACTGATTGAAGACTAATGTATTTAAATTTCAATCTTGAATAAAGTTCGTTTTATCAACATGTTTGATCTTTAATCTTTAAGTTTAAGCACCGTCTTCTATTTACTTAGTATTCGCCCTGAGCGCAGTGAGCGAAGACCCGCCTGAGATGCAGAAGGTTGCGGGTTCAATTCCCGCTACGTGACAAATGTTTTTCTCGGGTCTAGGTGTTTTCTGTGTATAATATGTATGTATTTACATAATACATATATATTATACTTATATTTGACTGATATATTAAATAATGCTGGACATTTTCACACAGCATCATCTAGCCCCAAACTAAGCAGAGCTTGTATTATGGGAACGACATGACTGATATACTACTAATATACGTTTTTATGTAAATACATACATGACGGAGCAGGAGCTCCGTCAACAATGCTAACGTCACTATCATCACCAGCATGCTGATCGCTCATAGTTGACGACGAAAGTAAACTCCAGGAGATGTTCTTCTAATTTATTCGTGGTTGTAAAAGTTACTCGAAGTATGTACGGTCCGACGGCTCGAGCGAGAATCAACCGTACTCGATCCGTCGCCCGTAATTATGCAAAAACAAAAACTCGAGCAAGCAACTTGTGCGAACAACTCTGCGCCACAGAGGTATATACATATATGTTTATATATTATATCAGTCATGTAGTGCCCATACAAGTTCTGCTTAGTTTGGGGCTAAATGATGCTGTGTAAAAAATGTCCAGTATCAGAGTTTTCCGAAAATTTTTTTTGGTAGGTCTCATGAATTTTATTGAAATGCCGAATAGGTCCAAGATATTCATATTTTATTTGAAGGACTGAAAAAGTTTACAAGTATTCATACTTGTATTATATAAAGCCATCCCACCTAGCAACGTTATAACTGTTGCATTAAAAATCCGAATTTTAACCTCCAAAATATAATATGTATAGGCTATATCATATAAATATATATATATGATATATATACATAGGTACAATGACGAGATACTTTCTTCACCGTACATGTAAACTATGAAAAAAAAACTGCCTTCTGAGGTGTCTCCGCTGAACATGAATCGCTACAAACAAAACAAAAAACAAACACGCTCATGACTGTCTCCCCCATGGTGCACATCTTCAGATACATACTCAGTGAGTAGATCTTTGAGGATAGCAAGTAGGGGGTAGTCAGAGGCATTACATTGGGTACATGCCCACGTTTTGCAAGATAGCATTCCACGTGATAGGTTGCAAGCCAATTGCCGGTTATTGGAACACTAACTGTAGGCACATACCTTCGAATTTTTGGTTCTAGAACATGCCGGTTTATCACGTGCGCATTAACATGCGCACATAAATTTATGAGTGGAAAAATCCATTGGCCGGGTTGGACCCACGATCTCCGGATCAGAAGTCGGGGTATCGCCCACTGGGCCAACACGGCTGTCTCGCAACAACAATATATAAAAAGAGTCTTTCAGAGCAGGCAACGCACCGACAAGCCGCAGATGTTTCATAAAGGCGACGGTAAGTTACCGCTTTTCATCAAGGGGGCTGGTCATACGACCAGGTGGCCTCAAATACTCGTAATATTAAAAAAAAACTGGTTTTTATTAGCTTATTGGTTCTGACCCTATCCTCAAAGGTTTGTACAAAAAAACGTATATAAGTAGTATATCAGTCATGCAGTACCCATAACACAAGCTCTGCTTACTTTGGGGCTAGATGATGCTGTGTGAAAAAAAATGTCTAGCATTATTATTATTATTATAAGTCCAGACTCTTTATTTTAGCCGTGCTAGTAAGCCAAGCAGTGTTATTGGGAGTTTTACGATGTACTCATCCAAGGCTGCCAAATGAGTCCATGAAAAAGATTCGATAGGATATGCAAATTATTTTTTTTGTGTTGGCAGACTTGGCAGACATGACTGGTGAGATTGATTTGTAAGTCGTGCCTTAGGAGGCGTTATGAGTTGAGATTTGTTTTGTTAAAGCCTCATATTCTATATTATATCGTTTGGGACTTTTTTAGGGTTCCCTACCTTAAAATAAAAAAACGGAAACCTTCGTTCACTTAGTTCACGGAGGATCACTTCGTTGTCCATGCGTCAGATTGTCTATCTGTCAAGACCCTTTTTTCAACTACAAAGTTAAGTTTGTCTTTCAATCCGACTGATCTTTTCGTCAGAGTAATGTTTGGTGATTTCATAGCTTATGAAATTGGGTGATGTTAATTATTTTGGTGAACATACAAGCTTGTACGGAATCCTAGGTGCGCAAGTCAGACTTGCATTTGTCCAGGTTTTTTTTCTACTAAACCTGGGAATAAATAAATAAATAAATAATGCTGCACATTTTTTACACAGCATCATCTAGCCCAAAAGTAAGCCGAGCTTGTGTTTTGGAAACTGCATGACTGATATACAACTTATATATATTTTTTTGTAAATAAATACATATTATACATAGAAAACACGCAGACCCGAGACAAATATTCGCAGATACAAACATTTGTCCCGCGGCGGGAATCGAACCCGCAACCTTCTGCGTCTCAGGTGCCGCAGAGGTCGTCCACCACCTGGTTCTAGTGATATTGAAGGTCTCATTTTTCTAGAGTTCTTTACGGAAATTAATTCCAGGTATTATTATTATACGTTCGTTCAAACAAACATTTTTAAACGAAACAATCAAACAACATATTTTTTTTAACAAACACTCATTTCAATTTTTAAACAGGCAATGAATATCAAACTCAAATGCAGACCACAGCTTTGACTCGTGTATGTGCCGAAGCACGTAAACAAACGCGGCAATGTAATGCGCGGTCAGCGTGCATTACATTACACGCTACAAAAAACAGCATATAATTATGCCCAAAATTAAAATTCGCGGTTATTTTACCGTAATGTGTAGATTTCGGCTTGGTGATGGGTCTTTTTACACCCTGTATTTATGTAATTAACGCGGCCCTACTTAGTTATAGTAGTGTCTAATGACTAAGATGTCAGTCAATTTGTTCGTCAGCTCTCATACAGTGTAACCGGTCACAAACTGGTTTGTATCTCGTCAAGACCTATGTGGCGCAGTGGGCGATGGTCAGCTTGAGGCGCAGAAGTTTGCGGGTTCAGTTCCCGCCGGGGGACAAATGTTTGTATGATTTGCAAATATTTGTCTCGGGTCTGGGTGTTTTTATGTATAGTATGAATGTATTTATAAAAAAAAATATTAGTAGTATATTAGTCATGTAGTTCCCATAGCACAAGCTCTGCTTATTTTGAGGATGCTGTGTGAAAAATGTCCACCATTATTTATTATTTATAGAGCCCGGAAAAACTGACGCGGTGGCGTTAGCTGGGGCGGTGGCCTTTAACAACCACTCGGCAACCATTTTCCTTTGCCACTGCCACCGCGTTAGTTTGACCAGGCCCTTAGTTCAAACCAGTGTGTGTGCGCTTAGAAATATAACATTCTAACTTTCAAAACTCTAACCAAATATCTGATTGTTATTTTAAGTTCAAAATGAATGTAAAACTTTGTAAATGTGGCATCCAACTACAGGTGAAAATTTTACCACGGCGTGCTTTACTGTTAGTTTTTCTACAGCTCTGAGCTATTTGGAATAATTAAAATGAATGCCTAGCTAGGTTCAATGGTCCGTAAAAAGAAGGGTTTACATAATTATAGATATCAGATGACATGATCCACTCCCCCGCCACTCTCACAATCTCTTATGGAAGAGATCGCTTCTAAACGATAAGACCGTCCATTGTACTTTCTTTTAGAATAGGATTTTGTTAAA
The DNA here is from genome assembly GCA_961405105.1 of Perizoma affinitatum. Classification (NCBI taxonomy): domain Eukaryota; kingdom Metazoa; phylum Arthropoda; class Insecta; order Lepidoptera; family Geometridae; genus Perizoma; species Perizoma affinitatum. The sequence continues at coordinate 9,633,274 of OY560199.1, forward strand.
GATTTATTTATTTGCATCAACATAATGTACGTTACAGTTATAGGTCTTAAATATATTCAAATTTCCAATTATATTCTTCCTTAAAATTAGGCATGCAAATGTTTAAAATTATATTTGTATTTAGTTGTTATTTTAAATTATATTTGTTTGTTAATTGTACATAAAATTTAAATAGTCAAAGTTTTAGATCGTCAGCTAAAAAGTCATTAATGTTGTAATAACACTTACATACTAATAATTGTTTTAATTTATTATTATATTATTTTTTTAGTTCTTTTGTAATTTGTTTAAGGTGTACAATAAAGTATTTTAATTCAAACATTCATTCATCATATCTCAAAAATGTCTTTAAAACACACTGTCAGTGTTTGAAAGAGTAACAGATAAATACCAAATATAAAATAAAATATGAAGTATATAAACGCATACACGGTTGCATATATATCCATAAATCCATAGCCTGACTTTACCCACTGCTAAGTAGAGGCATCTCTTTATCTTGTGCCATCCTTTATCCTATCCTATCCTACTAATATTTTAAACGCGAAAGTTTGTGAGGATGGATGTTTGTTCCTCTTTCACGCAAAAACTACAGAACGGATGAAACTTTACAGTAATATAGCTTATACGTCAGAATAACACATAGGCTACTTTTTATCTGGGTACCACGCGGGCGAAGCCGTAGAAAAAAGCTAGTATATGATAATTAGATGACAAAAGTACAATGACAAAAAATATGAACCTACACCATACACTGCTATGACAGAAGACAAGTCTGCCTTAGCAGTGCCGAATACAATGCAGGCAAATCAGAATTTGTTTATGTAAACTAGTTTGCCCATGGCCAGAGTTGTAACATATGACTTGATCATCAGATAAAGGAAGCATATATTTAAGGTTGCATGCAACAACGTCAGTCAACCACATACATTAATGTATTCCTATCCTGTGTGGTGTTGCCTTCGTCTATCGGAAACCTCAGGCGTATCGTTAATGTGGTTGTATAGCGTGGTGTTTCCTTTGAGCCCAGTAAATCAATTTACCACTTATCCATGTGTAAGGTCGAAAATAATAAATTATGACGGGAATTATGACATACACTAGCTATCCTCTGAACGATGCAGCCGCAAAAACAACTTGAAATTGAAAATATTAATTTTGCTTGTATAATTTTCTACATTTTAAAGCTCTACTGTTTTATTTGAGCACAGGAAAAAGTATGTAAGGAATACATAGATATTTTATTACTAGTTCTGGTAGAAAACAGACTTAGTTTCCTAGTTTATTATTCTGTAGATAGTAATTGTTTTCTACTACTGTTGTCTACTGTTGTATTTTTAGTCTGTCGGTTTATACAATTAAATTCGTACACATTTTTATTACTACCCAAAATTACTAAATCATCTATCAAATGAACGAAATTCCTGCCAAGGTTTGTCCATTGTCAAACCTCTCATCTCTCACGCTGGTTTCTACGTGACTGAACCTTGTGATCAACAAATTGATGCTACGAGTACATTTGAAATTATTTTGACGCCCAACAAAGATTCAAAAACTGGAGCACAATAATTGAACGTTTGCTCAGCACGATATAATTTTCTCCAGCCATATCTACAGGGTGTAAATAAATGAAAGGTGTGACCTCGCTTTATATGCGTGGTATAAATATAAACTGGTATTAAAAGCTTCAGATTCGCGTATTCTTTGCTTTACGAGTCTATCTCACTGAATTTTGTACGGAAATTAAATTACGCTACAGTCGATCGGTGCGATATGATTTAACATGAATGATTCTGGATGGTTAATTACTCATTCAGAAATGATATAGAGAAAATAATGTTTTTACATTAATAAAACTTAGTAAATTACTTAAGTTGACAGTTAAGTTGTGGATTTGTTGACCTCCGATTGATTAAGAGTAAGGTTTCGAGAAGTAGATTTATTCAGTTAAAAGTTGACTCAGGTCTAGAATAGAAGTCTTGCCTATCAGACCGCTTTAGGTACATATAATTTAACTGTGAACCAAGAGATAAATTGATATCACACAGCCTGCTAGATTCGATAGAGCCAACAAAAAAGTGTTTTTGTTATATATATATTATAGGTATATATATACATACCTGTCCTGGCACGATAAGTTGGGTTGACGACTGTGGCAACCAGGTATTGTTGCACCTTCGTAACTCCAATAAGTCATCGGATACGTTACTATAAAATATTATTATTATTTTTTCACAAAAAATATATCAGATGCATCGATGAAAAACAGAACACCCTACATACATAGTCCTATACCCACACTAGGATCCCCTGTTCCATGAGTATCAGTAACTATAGTACTAAAGGTACCATAGTTTCACATAACCTAGACAAATATTTTTTATAAATTTTTGCGTTAGTTTAATTTTTTTTAAACCTATTGCCCTGTACTTAAATATGTAGAGACACCTAAGTGGGATTTAATTATTAGCAAAGTCAAGTCTGGAATTTGACTCAGTTGCCCTTAGGCGCTGGTTCACTCCGTAGCCGTATCAACGTAACTAGAAAATAATTACTTTATAAAACGTTTGATGAATGAATATATTTATAGAAGGTACATTCATAAAAGGTAATTTGAATATATGGAAAATCAGTTTTCATCATTTAGCTGAAATAAATTTAGTATAATATTCGATGGTGAATAATCCGATCAAAGAGTGAATTTTCACAGGGAATAAATTAATAGTATTGCATTAATTACTAATTAATAGTATTGCTAGATGTGATTTAATATTTCCTAAATATCAAAGAAGAGGATAAACTATCATTCATATTGAGACATAAATGTTTATATAAAATAAAAACACCCAACAGAAACATCATAGTCCTCACTCCTTATTAGGTTTTTCTGTATCGTCTAAGTAAATAGACAGTACAATTGAAACTAAAATCAAATAATAATAATAATGCTGGACATTTTCACACAGCATCATCTAGCCCCAAACTAAGCAGAGCTTGTATTATGGGAACTACATGACTGATATACTACTTTTTTTTAAAATACATACATATTTACCCCGGGGCGGGAATCGAACCCGCAACCTGCGTTTCAGGCGGGTCTTCGCCTACTGCGCCATAATTATTAGTTTTACTTTGTATAAATTTCCCTACGTTACCACTGTTGCAATCTAGTCATGGGTTAACCCGCCAATCCGTGACCAGATTTATGTTTACTGATCGTGAAAGTCTGAAAAATACATACCTGCTAATCATAACTAGTTCTAGGATCTAATATAGCTAAGACGTCACAATGGATATAACCACGATTCAACGGAGGCGATGCAGCCTCCGAGAAAAGCGGTGGCATACTCGCACCGTATATGGTACTTGGTTAATTATTATTTACAAGTACAACGAATTAGGTGTATAAGTTATCTGTTGTATTTGTATGTGTAAATAAAGAATTTGAATTTGAATTTGAATGATTGTGGCAACAAAGAATTATGAATTATTAAAAAAAAACATAAGCCTACTTATCTACTTTTGCCTGAAGTATTCATTTATTTTTTCAAAGTAGGTTTGCCGAGAAGGTGAATTCCCAAACATCAAGTATTTTCATCGTTACCGTGCTCAAACTATTTATGAATGAAATTTTCCGCTAAAGTTGTTTAACTTCGTAAGACAGCTCAGCCAAGAAACGGCTAAAAAATATACACGTTTGACAGAACACGTCCTATTTTGAATTAATGATGAAAATACTTTATTGTACATCTTAAACAAAGAACATAATACACAAAATCTTATTATTAAGAAGGTACTATAGGCGTTCTTATCGCTAAGAAGCGATCTGTTCCAGACAACGTACTTAAGCATTGTTTCCTGTTACTTTTCATAATTGTCACTATTGATTTGGACTGTAAGCCGTGTTGACCTAGCGGGCGATACCTCGACTTCTGATCCGGAGGTCGTGGGTTCGAACCCGGTGCACCAATGGTTTTTTTTGTGGAATGCTAACTTGCAAAACGCGCGCATGTACCAAATGTAATGTTTGGACGTGCCTCTGACTACCCCCTACTTGGTATTATCAAAGATCTTCTCACTGAGTATGTACTGAGTATCTGAGGATGTGCACCATGGGGAAGACAGTCGTGAGCGTGTTTGTTTTTCGTAATCCCTCTTTTTATTTTTTTTCGATTGCCTGGCTACAGCGCCTTAATTGAAGGTTGAACGTTATGTATAAATCTTAGAAATGGTGAAAATGAAACATTCATTAATCAAAAACTTTTATGCCGAATAAGTTAGGCATTACTTAAAAAATAACTGAAAAAAAATATCAGAATCCTGCATTGTCTCACACTGCTGCTTTCAATAAGTAATTATTTAGTAATAACTAGGTAATTATTAATGAATACGTGACAATTTTAACAAATAAACTTAGTGCCCTTTTGAAAAATGTAATATCTCTTCCCTCGTAGCTTCATGTAACTCGAAACTTAAGAAAAAATGTCTCATCAAGAATTTTTGTGAATTTTTCTTAATAACGCATATTTTATGCTAATAACGATGGAAATTTGATATCAAAGTCAATAAACTTTTCAATTAGTAGGGATTAAGAGTCCGGAGTAGGTACTTACATACCTATTCATAAAATCTTTAATCTAAGAGGTACTTTTGATACATGCCCGCGTTTTGCAAGTTAGCATTCCACGTGACAGGTTGCAAGCCCATCTTATTGGAACACTAGCTGTTGGCACATGCCTTCGAATTTTTGTTTCAAGGGCATGCCGCTTTCCTCACAATGTTTCCTTCACCGTTTTGAGCACATACATTTTTCGAGTGCAAAAATCCATAGGTGCACGACCGGGTTCGAACCCACAACCTCCGGATCAGAAGTCGGGCTATCGCCCACTAGGAATCATAGCCACTCTCTATAAATACCTAAATATTGCTAGTTGTCTGGGTTTCTGGATTTTCACATTTTAATGTGGTAATGTGGAGTGAAATATTGTATGGAAGTATCAGTTCTCTTTAAAAAAACCGTGTCAACGCGCGTCTGGTAACAGCTAGTAAAGTATATAGATTCATACAATCTAATAAACTCTCTCTGTTGGTGTTGATTTGATTGTCTGATTGTAAGCCGCCGCAGGCTGTACTCCGATGCCATAATGAGTATCAGATGTTCCACTATTGCGGTTAGCGTTTACTCGTTAGTGCTGGGGCCGTAGGTAGTGATAAATAGGAATACATTTTTCACACTAGTACGGGGTTTGTGGACAGCCAGGGTAGAATCGCTGTTAGAGGCAGGTTCTTTTAGAAACAACCCTAGTTTTAGTCTAAGTATAGGTACAGAACAATAGGTACCTACATATCGAGTTGGAGCATTTTCAATTCCAATAGTTTTTATCGACTAAATAATCAGATATTTTTTAGTTTTTTTTTAAGAAACAACCCTAGTTTCAGTCTCATTAGAGGAAGTGGTTATATGGAAGAAATGATGAAAGCTAGTTGCGATAAGACCTCAAATTATAGGACAATTGTTTATTTGTAAAAGTGCATAACATTGGAATTAAAGTTCTCAATAACTGTTGGCTGTTCTGACTTAAGTATGTATTATAGAATATTTATAGAATTGTTAATGCTAGTATGTAGGTTTTATGATATATGGTAAGTTATTATATTGGTAAAATAATAATATATTGTTTTCATAGTATGGGGTACTCTACTTATAACCCTTTATAATCTTTCGTACATCCGTTCCATCCAACGGTTGTCTGGTAGAGATCGCTAATGAGCGATAAGACCGCCCATTGTACAATCTTAAAGTGTGTACTATTTATTTAAGCTGAAATATTTGGTGTTCAATAAAGTATTTTCTATCTTCTATCTATCTATTATTATTTATATTCCGCTCTTTATTTATTCACTTGGTATCGTTGGCTTGTTTGAATCCTTTACAGGCAATAGGGGAGGCGAAGCTAATACCTTTATTATGTATAAATTTTACAATACATTTTCATATAATAAAAACGTAATCTTGTGGATGGCAACTGATAGAAACTATTGGAAAGAGTGGTAATAAACCCTAGCAAACCCTGCAATATCCTAATATTGCAAGAGTGTATGCTTATGAAATGTTTGCTGGGCTATGTAGGATGAAACGGCAAATGCCAATTCTGACTAAAATTCAGCTCAAATTGAGCAGGTAATGATACGCCATCCGCTAAACGGGCCCCTATAAATTCCGCTAATAATAATAATAATAAGTATATATTATTATCATATAAACATACCAATTCTTTTACTATGTATAATATATATGCAGATACAAAAAAAGTATATAATTAGTATATCAGTCACGTAGTTCCCATAATACAGGCTCTGCTTAGTTTGGGGCTAGATGATGCTGTGTGAAAAATGTCCAGCATTTATTTATTATGTCCAGCTTTTATTAAAATTATTGACGCTATCAACACTGATATTGGCAAAGGCGTGGCTATATTATGGACACTAAAACATTATATGTTCTGATCATATAACTTCCAATCTAATCAACAGATACACAGCAAGAAATAACGAAGTAAAAAAACCGGAGAAACAATTTGACGACCTCTGTGGCGCAGTAGGCGAAGGCCTGTCTGAGACGCAAAAGGTTGCAGGTTCGATTTCTGCAGCGGGATAAATTTTTGTATGATTAGCAAATGTTTGTCTCGCGTCTGGGTGTTTTCTATATAACATGTGTGTATTTAATAAAAAAAACGTCTTATATACAGTAGTATATCAGTCATGTAGTTCCCATAATACAAGCTCTGCTTAGTTCGGGGCTAGATGACGCTGTGTGAAAAATGTCCCGCATTATTATTATTATTTATTTTGAATTTAACGTTTTTAAAATGTCTTGTTATTAATTACAACCATATTGATGATTTTCTTTTTACATTTGTGTGTTCTGTATAATGGAAAGTAAAACTTATTACCTCAGAAGATTTATTGACTAAGCGAAGCTATTTTTAGATCAACTTAATGGGATTGACTATGGGGTGACTATGGTATGTAATTAGACCCCCAATGAATAAATAACCCATTGAAGGTATCATCAAATAGGTTTTAGAAAAAAGAATATACCTGGCATCACACTATAGCTGAATGAAGGATTATAATCCAATCTAGCTGAATGAAGGACATAAAAAAAGAGTTTGTTCCCTGATTATTTTAAGCTTGGTCGCGTAATCAGCGTAATTTCTGTTTATAAATTTGGTTCCATCGATACAACATGTAGATCTATTTAAAAAGGCTTCACTAGAGCATTGAAAGTGACATTAATTGCAATACTAATTTGACTTGACATCCAAATATAGTCAAATATAGTTCAAATATCCAAATACTATATTAGTCTACAATTTTGTAATTTATTTCACATTCATAGAAACTTAATCATTCCTGAGACGCAGAAGGTGGCAGTTTCGATTCCCGCTGCGGGACAAATGTCTGGATGTTTTCTATATATAATATGAATGTATTTACAAAAAAGTATTTAATTAGTATATCAGCCATGTAGTTCCCATAATAATTTGGTGCTAGATAATGCTGTGTGAAAAAAAATGTCCAGCATTATTAATTTTATAGAAATTGTACAACCTAAACTGAACTGCAACATCATTTTGTCGACCTTGGTAGTACGACAGGTGAGTGTCCGGCTGAGATGAAAGAGGTGCGGGATCGATTCCCGCTGCGGGATAAATGTTTGCATGTTCTGCAGATGTTTGTTCCAGATTTGGGTGATGTGGTACTGGTAATATCAGATAGCCACGAGACAGTCAATCCTAGTGTTAGGTCAAGACTACGTTTTTGACTGTTAGTTATTTTTTTATAATGTAAACAGTATGCAGAACAGTTTTATCATCATATTAAGCAGCCCTTAAGAGTCCACTGCTGTTCTTATGGTGTCAAACGTTTTATGGTAATAAATTTAAAACGACCCTGCTTAGACAAAGCGCTCGTTAGCACAGCAAAGGAAAAGTGAGAAAAACAATTTTAAAATCTAATAGTCGTTACTAGTCTGGCAACTTTTAGCAATCGATTATTTATTGTTCGGAGACGTATAAATTCTAAATGATATAATAATAATAATGCTGGTCATTTTTCACACAGCATCATCTAGCCCCAAACTAAGCAGAGCTTGTGTTATGGGAACTACATGACTGATATAAGTACTTAATATTTTTTTTTTTGTAAATACATACTTATACATAAAAAACACCCAGATCCCGACACAAATATTTGCAGATGCAAACATTTGTCTTGCGGCGGGAATCGAACCCGCAACCCAAACCTTGCGTATCAGGCAAAGTTTGATCAATAATTAAATAAAAAAGCTACCGCCGGCGCGCGCTTGTTACGAGTGTGGCGAATGTGTCATATTTTGTATTTTCTCCATCTCGCTGCTGTTTTTTTATATGGATTCTATATAACATCATTGCTCTTTAGCTTAATTCATACCAACGCATTACACAACACAAATTGCAAATTATCATTACGCAACACAAGTTGCAAATTATCGCCGAGTAGAATTGCCCGTGTAAAAGCATCTTACGAAAACTATTACCGCGGTCGCGTTGTCTCAATCTTTTTTCAAGACTAAGAACATTGTAAAGAAATAATGAGTTTGGACTAGTTTGTTTCTTCCTTTCTTTCTACTGCAAGATGTGTATAATCTTCTGAGATTTTTAATTACGAAGAATTAAAATAAAATTTATGTTTAACATTCTTTAACATTACCAATCTTTTATGTATTGTATTAAAGTTAAATACCACTGACTGATTGGCTAACTCACTATGATATATGTTATAATATTATAATATTTTATATGATTTCATTTTATTATTACGCAATTATAGAAAATGTATGTACATTACCCGTTGTACCATGATGGGTCAAGCTCACTCTTATGTGAGAATAAGAAATTTACGCAAACAAAACACGTGAATCAGAAAGTCGCGGGTAAAAATGAGCATCTTCAAGTGAAAACAAAATGTACTAGAAACAGCTTATAAGTGTGTTCTACGCGTAATTAGTGTTTTCTTAAATATGTTTTTTTTTTTTCAAGAAAAGTTGAAGGTCTTATTCTACAAATTGTAGAATGAGCAGGATAACATGTTTTATTCTACCGAATTCGTTTTGTTTTCTGTAATAGACAAGACTAATCGATAGGTACTTAATACTGCGAGTAGATTAGGTATATTACATCGATTTTAGCGAGAAGGCCGCCTCTAATTTAAAACGTGTGTCTGTTATTTTTTGGTTCAAAAAATGTAATGTAAATATATATTCATCTATTATATTTTTTGTATCTACACCTGGGAAAAGGAAAACAAATATATAAACAGCTATTGTGCGATTTCAATCACTGTTTCGGGAGTTATTCAACTCGAAGACACTTTTAATAATAAATCCTACGAGTTTTTTTGATACTTCATTGATGACATTACATTTGACACCTTTCAAATATTATTTTAGTCGTATAAACAATCCAATTTATTTTTACCATCCAAGCTTACTTACATACTACTTATATAGTAAGTATTATCACTTTAAAATATATTCATTTACTAAAAGAGTTCTATTTGAAAGAATTAATATTCTACGAGTATGTTTTAAATATTTGGGTTTTGAGTATACGTACATTTTTATACTTAATGAATGTGTCTACCACTTACTTGTATTCTACTAAAACATTTGACGTGACCTGGATCAGTCTTTTAAATTTTTGATGAGTGTTAATCAAAATAACTCCATATTTTAGCGAATTTTCAAAATCTGATTCCACTTTTTCTCAATCACTAAAACTCTTTTTAGGGTTAAGCTCGCCTTTGTACATGTCCCATATGTAAGTTTTTTTTTTCTGCATTTTCTGTATGTACAATAAAAAATAAAGAAAATCACTGGAAATAATTTTTATAAGAAGATTCTACATTCTGTTAATATTGGTGATATTTTTCTAAATGTATTTGACCAATACTGGCCCTTTTTATAACGCTTTTTTATTCTTCTATCACGAAGTGTCTCTTAAATGGTAAATTGTAAGGTACAGGGTTCAATAGTATCAAACACAGACACATTATTGGAAAGCTTAACGAATTTCGTACCCAATACAGAGGTTGTATTGACCTCACCACCTCCGCCTACATAACCAATGAGCTTCCATTTATCAAATTAGTTTCCTTCAGCTCAATACCTTTTCCCTGACTTTATTTCGTACTTACACTTGCGAAAGTAGGAAAGGAATTCCATGTCAATGTCATGATTTCTTGACAATTTCCTTTAAAGATAGCTTCCATGATACAAACTGTAAACATGGACATAAGGCTACTCCCGAAATTATAAATAATACTGGACATTTTCCACACAGCATTATCTAGCCCCAAACTAAGCAAAGCTTGTATTATGGGAACTACATGACTGATACTACTTTAAAACTTTTTTTTGTAAAGACATACATATTATACATAGAAAACACCCAGACCCGAAACAAACGTTAGCTAATCGTACAAACATTTGTCCCGCAGCGGGAATCGAACCCGCAACCTTCTGCGTCTCAGTCGGGCCCACTGCGCCACAGGGGTCGTCGAAATTGGATATTCAGACATTGATTTGATTTGCACTGAGAATATTGAAAACAAATATTGCCCATATATTTTAGACTGTTCAACAGTTTTCAAAGTTCAAAAATGTATTTTGTAATTTCCCAAAAAATCAACCTCCGTGACTCGAATCCATGACCTACCGCTTGGTAGGTCAAACTATGTTTCACCTAACACAACTGAATCTTGTAAACCACTTTTTTAACGTATAAAATTTTGCCTCTACCATCACTGTATATTTTAGAGACGGCTATTTTTGTCAAGAGTAATCTAGATCTTTTCATTCGTCCTTCAAATATCGTTGTCCGCAACAGGCGCGACAACCACAAAGTATGTTTACCAAAAAAGAACTACAACAATGATAAGCAAGAGTATCTTTGGTAAGGCTCCATCTATATAATTATAAAAAATTGCCACAGTCTATAAGGTCATTACCGAGTTTAAGAGTTCAAAAGAAAGCTAAAAACAATACTCTCTATCAAATGTTATTATGACATAAAATAATTTATTAATGACAAAAAATGTATAACTATATGGCATTCGTAATCTGTATGCTTTAATTTACAATAACAACTTTAATTATCAATTTAATCTTATTCCACGATATGTATATTTTTTTTCAATAGTACCTATTATAATAGTATTTATTCAATTTCTAAATTTAATTTATTGATTGCATGATCTTTTTTTTTTTAATTGACCTTAGTTTTTGTTCTTATCCGCATACATTTTAATCAACCTTTGTAAATAAACATCGCATGTTTGACTGTAAAAATACATTGAATAACATTTATACCTAAAAAACATGTACCTACATATAATTCACGCAATAAATTATGTTTTATCTATTTTTATCTCTGGTACGCGGGTGCTATACCAACATAGCCACGAGATCGTTACCAGTCTGGTTGGAGTTCTTGGAATTTTTAGCATGATAGAAAACACGATCGGAGCTTGTGATATAAACCTTTCAATTTAATTAACAGCTTTTGTTTTTCAAATATGCACAACTATGTACACACAAAAAATGCAGATGAATTAGCTCGCTATGTAAAGACCATTTCAAACGATCTACAGATAGATCAACTGATCTAGATCACTACCAGACAGAAGCGTTCCCAAAATGCTAGCTGGATTGCCACGACGAATGGTAGCGTTGACCCAGATAAGAGCCAGTTAGTGTTGAATAAGTGGTAATGGCGTGCAACCTAATTGGAATACTAATTATTAATGGCTGTATATAATTAGAACCTACTAAACGATAGGATGCCCACTAAATTAAATCAAATTTCAACCAACCCACTAACCAATTTTATAAATAGTTTAATTGCTTCCCACAGTATTTTGTGTCTAACAAAAGTAACGGTTTTGTGGTTTGAGTTTAGATTAGCAGCACATTCCTAAAATGTCGGCTTAGAAAGGCTATTTCTTTATATTAATAAATAAATAAAAACCCCACTGACAAATTTTTCACATGTAGAAATACGTGTCGTGGGTATCAGGAACTACAAGTACCGTGGTACCACAATACCCAGATCCGGAAAATAATCTGCAGCAGAACACACAATATTTTGTAATAATCGAACCCTCTTGCGTCAGTGAGTAGATCTTTGGGTATACCAAGTAGAGGTTAGCCAGAGGCACGTCCAAACATTACATTTGACACATACCCACGTTTTGCAAGTAGGTAGGTAGTAATCGACGGGATAAGTTGCAAGTCCATCGTCGCTTATGATACACTAACTTATGGCTTGCCTTTGATTTTTTCTTCTTGAGTATGTTTGAGCACGTGTCGGTGCTTATATAAACTTTTCGAGTGGAAAAATTAATTGGTGCACGACCAGGTTAAAACCCACGACCTCTAGATCGGAAGTCGGGGTACCGCTCACAAGGCCAATGAGCTTATATTCTACTTACTACTTTATAATTTTAAAGTAGATTAAAAAACGAATTCGTCTAGATTTACAAATTTCAAATTAACCAGTCATTTCCAAGTCAATCTCGAATAATCAGCATAGTACATAAAAGATCTAACATTTTTCTTTTTTTTTTTACAATTTTTGATAAAATAATAAGAAATTACGTTTATTTTAAAACAACTTACGTGTTTTCTATCGATTTAATTTCATTGTGTATATTGTTTTTAATATAAATATAATATTTATCTACAGCAACTTCAATATTTCTACGTTGTCATAAACCGGCAATACTCCTATCAACGAAAACACATAAACTTATTTTCTTTCTATTAAAAAGAGCTGGTAATAAATCATGGAAATAAAACACACACATTGTAGTCGAAACAAACCATTCTTTGATACGAGATGAAAGCCAGCACGACAAAAACAATAAATGGAAAAAATATGTTCAAGTTAATTTATTGAGTGCAGGGTGTTCTTTGAAGATGCTTTCAAACGAGCGATTTAAATTGCGCAATAGTGTCGCTTCCATTCAATGGGGCAACTTTTGTTTCAGATACAATAAGATCAATAACATTTCGAGAATCTAGTAAAACCTAACACAGGTTTTACAATACTTCTAAATTAATATTGTACGTACTCAGTTTGTTCTTAAAAAAAAACAATTCCATCCAAAGTCTCCTAAATGGATTTAAAGATATAATTCAAGCAATATCCAAGCATACACAATATTATATTATCACGGCATCACAGAGTGAGATGAGAGCATGGGGGTTATTTTGCCCATCATAAATGAAACAAATATCCTTTTTAAAAGATAACAAGGTTTTAATAAAAATTGTATATTTTTATGAAATGTCCTCGCTCAAAGGATTCAGCGAGGGAATGCCGCCAGTGCTCTTGGCACCTTTCCGCATGAAGAACATTTATTATTTAATTAATATGAAAGCTCTAAGTTTCTACTCTTTGTAGATGTATTTACGATTTCAGTTAATTTAGTTATTGTAAATAAATAACGAAGTTTTATTATACATTTAAACTGCTGTTTTTGGGCGATGCTTGAATTTTCATGATTATTTTGTTTTGTCTAAAACTTTTGTTTATCTACTGTCTAGCAAGTGTTGCCGGGTCATGTAAATAAAATTATGCACTACGTAATTTTATCACGGATTATCTTGAGAGACAACGCTTTTGAATTAAGAGCCTGTATATTTATTCTACTTTGTGATTATGTGAATTAAATTCTACTGTGCGTCCTAACAAAGTTATGGTTTATTTTGAACCTTCCAGGTACCTGGTAAAATTATTATAAAGTTTCATGCTTGAGGCTAATCCTAAGGCTTTTCTTTAGGAATATATAGCGAATCAATTAGGTTTATAAAATTATATTTTTAACTTTAGTGTCTTGTCCCGGTCAAACTGACGTTGTAGCGATGGCGGTGGCGTTGATGGTGGCGATGACGGTGGCGATCAAAGGGTTGTCAAAGTTCGCATCAATATTCCATATATTGATGCGAACTTTGACAACTCTTTTATGGGTAACTCGTACGCTTCTATAATAAGCTTCCACTAAATGTAACCGAGCTGCCTATTCGAAGATAAAGATCAATCTAATAAAGAAGGCGTATTACACCTTAAATGCCTATATTGACGATAAAACTGTCCGATATGATCGCTCCGCTCCCTCGTTAGCTTAATTGTCAAATTACATATCTGTAGTAGGTAACATATTTTTTTTTAAGAATAGGTTAAGCATTATTTTTATTATAAAGCGTATCGTGTGTTGTCTTATGAACTTTGGTTGATACTTTTTAGACTTGATTTAATTCTTTTATTAGTACTCTTTTTGTATAAACGAGTTCGATTGGCACCACACAAAAGCTGAATGAAGGATCATCAAAAAATAACCAGAGTAAAACGTTTGTTACCTGATTCTTCTAGGCTTGGTCGTTAAAGTAAATTCACTTTAACATTTTAAATTCACCTAGTTTTTAAGTTGACGTTTCTATATGATCCTTGTGATTTCAATTAATAAAAACCTATTGATTTGACTTGATTGCCATCTCGACCACGTTATTTTGGCCGGATCTTACATACGGGTAAGGTCCGGCCAAACTAAGCTAACTCGAAAGGCGATGATTCTTCAAATTAAAGTGAATAAAGTCAAACATTATTTCTAAAGTCGTAGTACAAAAATTATTTCAAGTCATTCTACTTGTTATTCGTAATAATTTTTGTCCAAATAATCCCAACTAATTTAGTGCACATTCTGGATACTGTATTTTACACTGTAGGTGCAGTTAATTTCGAAGTTGTCGTGACGAAATCTCTCAAGAACAAAATCAATATAATAAAGGCTTATAGTCATTTATTAGCAGTAAAATCGGTTAATTTGTTTGCGGTAACCAGTAAAGCGTTTTACGAGCTCTAACACGATTACGCCATGGGTTAACGATTCCTTCGGGATAGGGAAGTGAGACGGTTTATTTATATGTGCCGCTGACCGACCTCGTTTTATTTATTGCCGTGGAAATGTACTTTTTGAAGAATTGATCGTGAAAGTTGTGATGCGCTTTTTATTAGACTTCTCGGCCTCTACGTTATCTTGGTTACGAGAGGCCGAGAGTCAGGGGGTTGAGATTATTCCCATCAGGCATGTAATGGACATCTCACGGCTCCATATCTAATATTTCGTATTCTGAGATGGAAAGGCGTGTAAATACAAGTTGTTTTTTATAATATACAAGGTGGAATGGGACAAACTGGAAAAAGATGACTCGAGACTTTAGTACTTATTCTAAAAAATAGTTAATACCATTTTTTTTATCTTATTTAATACAGGTCACGAACTAAACCTGTTCCAAATTGCTAAAGTTCTATTTTATATTTTATAACTTTCCCGATCAGTACACAGAATAATTTGGTTTTACAGTCAAACTTTGACTAACTGCAACACAGCTGAAACGTCGGGAAAATCATAAAAAGGTCAATGTTAAATACCTGTAAAAAACTTACAAATTACTATGAATATTTTAAACAAAATGTCATCAAAACCACAAATGAACACCTAGCAGACGTATACATAGTCCTGACCCAATACTAGGATTCCCTATGTCGAGGCTATCAGGAACTAAGAGTACCGTGGTACCACAATACCCGAACCAGGAAAGAAATATTTGCAAAACGTTGGGAACTTGAGCTAAGTTCCCAATGTTTTGCAGATATTGCATGGCAGCTGATTCCTCAACACCGTGGCCCATCGCACCACCGAGTTCGTCCAATCTGCTAACGATAAAATTACGTTATTCAAATCACAGTTTAATGTTGGAGACCAGCGCTCAAACAAATGCAAAACACTTACGTAAAATTTAAGTGCGAAATAATTTAAACTGAGTCGCATTAATCATTAGATTAACGTACGAAACAACCTCATTAATTCTGCATTAATTGTATTATGCTAATCATTGTAGTAGGTGGGTAATTGAAAATATTATTAATCCAGCTCAAAAAACCACAGGGCATTAGATAAATGTTATTCAGGCGGACTACACCTTAACCGCAGCACAGATGGAAAAATGGCACTGGCCTGTGTGAGGTCTTGCTGTTGCCTGGAATTCGTTTTCGGTGACGTATTTACGTTTTTCCGGCGATAATCAGCTTGAGGTCAGGAGAACCCTAAACAGATGAGCATGCATAAAAAAATGTGATGAAGTGATTAAAGCAAAAGTATGGCAGGATCGTAGCAAATGGGGATCCGTGGTCCCTATCTTCCGATCCAGAAAACAGGCGTGAGTATTTATATTCGGTTTGAAACGACCGCACATGTTTTTCGTGTGAATGGATATTTGCAGCCGCATACAAATTCATGCCCGACCACTTTTTGACGCTGTATCAGTACAGATTTTTTTTTTTTTTGTATTTTTATTTATACCAAATACCACAGCCTCAGGGGCTGTGGTATGATTGTGGTGAGGTCCGTCTGAATCCTTCCTAACTGAAGTATCGAAACGTTTTCAGCATAACATTTTTAAACCAAACGCCGATGCGGTTGATAAATTTTAGATGTATTTGCGAAGAAAACGGCGATGATAAATCGCTCGGCTCTGAGCACAAAATGGCGGGTCTACCTACTTTTGCTGTTGATATTTCAATCAAATAATAGTTAATCAACTTAAATAATAATAATAATGCTGGTAATTTTTTCACACAGCATCATCTAGCCCCAAACTAAGCAGAGCTTGTATTATGGGAACTACATGATTGATACTACAAAGACTCTTTCTTTTTGAATACATACAAATTTATACGTAGAAAACACCCAGACCCGAGACAAATATTTGATACGTAAAAATAGCATCACCCACTATGTAGGTACTTGTATTTTTATTATAAACCGAATCTTACTCAGCACTTTTTGTCACGCCAAAGGCGGGGACCCTGTGTCTTGTGTCGGTGAACTGGGTCCGTCTGCGGAAAGGGTCGGCTGATAAAAAA
Organism: Perizoma affinitatum; assembly: GCA_961405105.1. Lineage (NCBI taxonomy): Eukaryota > Metazoa > Arthropoda > Insecta > Lepidoptera > Geometridae > Perizoma > Perizoma affinitatum. The sequence goes on from OY560199.1 coordinate 9,650,304, forward strand.
TAGGCTGATTTAAAAATCAATGCAATCCTGATCGTATTTCCGTTTAGTGACATTGTTAAAAGTTAACTCGTTAGTTATTGTTCTGGTTAAAGTCATTGTAAGAAAAAGATGTTGGTTAGGTTGATATACTACGCTCTTTTTTTTTAAACTGATATTATTTTATTTTTCTTCTGATAACTTTACTCAATATTTTAACCTGAACTGTTTTTTTAAAGGGAAATCATTCTGTTTATTTAAAAAATAATCAGAAAAATAATCATGGAGTGCGTTTATAATCCTCGTGTGTTGTCCCTAGAGGGCCGCGGTGTATGTTGGAAATGTTTTTCTACATCATTATTTGAAAACCCAGCATCAGCAGCATCACAGAGTGAGATGAGTGCTCTCATCTCACTCTGTGATGCTGGTGGTATCTCGTGGTGATAATTATAGTATTGAAATATATAGTGTGATTCATCAAAACAGATCAGGATGGGAAAGTCTTAAAATATAAGAGATAAAAAAAAGATTGACTGATAAAAATATAATGACAGCTCCTTATCTGTATATCCTATCCTATTACTAATAAAAACGCGAAAGTTTGTGAGGATGGATGTTCGTTGCTCTTTCACGCAAAAACTACAGAACGGATTGTGATGAAACTTTACAATAATATAACTTATACATCAGAATAACACAGGCTACTTTTATCCGGGTACCACGAGGGCGAAGACGTGAGCAGAAGCTAGTTTATAAATGTTCGCAAAAATATCAATTCACGCACAAAGGAAGCAACACAATATCACCTTATACAAAGATAAACTCGCTGTTTCCATAACTAGGCTAAAACTTATTTAGTGTCGTTTAGAGGGCAAAGTGTACGCTTCTCGAACTAAAATCCGAGCGATGTACTGACAATTATTAAATAATAACATAGTTATCATAAATTTTATAGTAAAGCCTATTATAAATATCAGAAATATGTCATAAAAGCTCGAGACGGAACTAGCTTTAACTATTTTGTATGCAAAAATAACAAAAAAATTACTAAGGTCAGTTTATGGCCGCTTTTTTTGGTTCTTCGGTCGGTGGTCGTTGTAAATAACTCTTCCTTGTGATTCTTTTAATCTTATGGAAATAAACGATTCTCATTTCACTTAAAAATATGGTCAATAATTATAAGTTTAACGGGTCTTTATCGCGTTTACCTTTTTTATTATATTCCCGACGTTTCGACTGTATTGCAACAGCCGTGGTCACGGGATGACTGGAGTATACGGAGCTATCGTCGAGAAATAAAGGCAGTAGCCGCAACTACCCTCATTTCATCATCAGAATCAGAAAAGTCCATGTTCACATTACGACACACTACACTAACCGTATCACCGCACTGCACAATCGGATCGCGACGCGAACACCTGTTTATCACGGGATTATGGTCAAAACGTTTATTCTCCATCCTTGTTGGACATTGGCGATCCTCCGATCTATACAAGTATCAAATCCCTTGAGAATTCTAAATAGAGAGTGTCATAGGGTATAAACATTGACACCTGTCAACCTTTATGAAAGATCTGTGGCCTAAGGAGATCGTCTATCGACGTTTCCCGGGTCGGTTACTGAACCCAGTCGCACCCACGTCGTGGTAACTACCTATAAGTTAAGTGAGTTTTCCTGTTTAAAAAACTTATTCTTTGTATTTTTGTTACTTCTATGTATTATAGTTTTAAGGTATTAATCCTATGGGTCCTGTATTTATACGTGGACTTAATTATTATAACTTTTTGCCACAATAATTCCACCTATTTTGCATTCCACATGACATGTTGGAAGACCGTCCCCGCTTTATTGGAACATTTACCGATGGCACATTCTTTCAATAGTTTGGCTAGGTGTTCAGTTTTTTATTTTTAAATCAATGGCTTCAGAAACAAGCTTGTGGCGAAAATACTTATTTAATAATCTTTTTTGAAATCATACAAATCGATTTCGTAAAACCGCAATGTATACGAATAAACCGTTTTGGAGATAAATAGTAACAAACATACAAATAAATAACCTTTTACGTCAAACGCTTCTACGTCGCTAAAATTAATAAAATTAATCGCTAAATTAAAATTACTTAAATACTATAAGCTAAAATATGTGTTTTTCATTAGTTCGATATGTACTCCGTTATGATAACGATATAATGTAGAAAATAGACGCGAAGTTATTCGATCTGAGGGCCTGAGTTACAAATACGTTCAAAACTTTTTTGTATAGAATTCTTGTCGATACGGTTGACGTTTTGAGATTGTTATAAACTCAGCATAGACCCTCTGTTGTATATCGCTCGTGATGTGCCTGTCTAGTGCCATTATCTAAGTGTCTTTATATCGCAAACATCCTAGATTTTAACAGCAGTAGCAATTCAAACCATTATTTCCACCTCTTTTCCATCCGTATCTACCAAAGTAATCTTCCGACTGGTAGATGAGTAGATGAATTTGATCGCAGAATAATGGGTTTTCTACCGCGAATTAATAAAATTCTTCTCCGCTCCGAATAATTTCACTAGCACTGAGTGCACTTGACTTAACGCGCTTAATTTAAACGCAAGTATCGGTTGATTTAAATTTAATGTTGTTAATTATTCATTTTTAAGGTTCGGTAGTCAACAAGGAAAGCCTATAGTTTCGCCATGTCCGTCCGTCTGTCTGTCTACATGCAGCATAGCTCAGAGACTCTTGATACTAGAAAGCTATAATTTGGCATGGGTATAAATACATATTAATCACACCAACAAAGTGGTCTAAGTATTATAAAAGTCATTGGACTTTCAAAATGTCTTATTTCGTCAAATGGACGAAGGAATTTTGCCCTAGAATAGGATTTTAAAATACGTACCAGAGTTCTTAGGAAAGTACTCCAGACAAGTCTCAAACTGAATGCAGACGCAAGCATAGATTTTGGAGAGTATCCGTGTAATATATGCCATCTCCCATTTTTACTTTTGATATTAATTCTTATTTTGCTTCGCAACAGGTAGACCAAGAAAAAATAAGCAACAATGAAAGATATGTGACAAACGCTATTTCTAAACTTGTATCTTTATAAAAGTTCATAGAAGTATATGATATTTAGCGGTTTTCGAAGTCAGACAAAGGTAATTTTGCCATATTTATGTCCGGTTAAAACAAGGAGATTAGGTGAAAGCGTCCGGTATGTTGCGGCTTCTAAAAAATTAATGCGACCGCTGCCTTATTGTTTTTAAGACAAGTTTTTTCGGCCATAAAAACAAAATGTTGACTAAAAACGGGATATTAACAATGATTTTCGAGTCTGAAATCCTGTGGTCAGATTGTACAAGAATCAAAACATGCTACCAGCTGCCCTTCTGGATACCGCTAGTATATTGTGTCAGGGCCGAGACTTATTCGAATGTGACAGTGAAACTGGTGCTAGTAATAGGTAACGTTTGCAATAAAAAAGTGAGAAAGAGGGTAGATCGATTCGTATGCCGTAAGACCCGAAAAAACTTCAGTTCCTCCCGTGATTGTGATTACATGAAAAGTAAATAAAGAGTATGCCATTTTCAGAAAAAATACATTTATAACCATGTAAAGTTTTAAAAGTTATATCACAATATAAACAAACCACAAATTCGGGACCCTGACATCTTGTACTTTAATAACAATTAAATTCACAAAGAACATAGGTTATTTGTGTTGTTCATTATTAGTAGTTAGAGGTAACTATTTTTTCCCCTAGGCGAAGAAAGAAAGTAGATGGATCACCGCAATACGTCTCCATATCGGTCTTTTTCTTAATTTTGTCCTCCGATTCTTGTGACAGCGAATTTTCTTTGCAGTAGTGCATATTCCTATTCTCTAGTAAATAAATTGTGTGAATTCTAGCGTTATGGCTTTGTTTCTTTGCATATCCAATGTATTTGTTCCAATGTTTAAACGATTATTCTATTCTATTCTATTTAGTACTTATTGAGGGCGACTGGTCGAAGCGACGCGTGACAAGAGAGCTGGCTCTTATCTGGGTCAACGCATTAGCATTGCCATTCAGCGTGGCAATGCGGCCAGTATTTTGGGAACGCTTCCGCCTGGTAGTGATCTGGATCAGTTGAGCTATCTATAGATCGTTTGCAACGGTCTTGCAAACTTAAATAAAGCTGTTTCATCTGTATTTTTTGTATATACCTACTTGTACATAGTTGTATGAATAAATGTATATTCGATTATACATCACTATTTAGTACTGATTCGATATATAGTTCGAGTACTGCGCACATAATTACTAAAATAAACACACTCACCACTGTAATCCCCATAATGGACTAATACTATACAGTTCTAATACTCAGTATACATAGATTCGTGAGATGAGTAAGTAGGGAGTACAAAGGAACGTACAAATAATGAGGTCCTCAAAAATTTGTTCTAGCTAGGTTACAAATGCATGGTTGCTAAGAAAATGGACACAAATTAACTAATTATATTCTCTTCTATTATGACTATGTTGTAGTGAAGATGTTTTACTGTTATGTATAGCTCTGTGTTGTCAACTCACGGTCAGTAGGTCCATTACATTTCTATTTCGTTACTTTATCAACGTCAGTACTAACGTGAAAGGGCTAGGGAATGCTTATAAGCTATTTATAAGCATTCCCTAGCCATTTTCTTTTCTTTGTGAAGACATCGGTTAATTTTCAAATACTAACGCAGCATTTTGCGTTTGTTTTATTTAGCATCGTTTTATTATAAAGTAAAATTTATTTAGTTTTTTTTAACAAACTTGTATATGTTATAAAATATCGTCGTAGGGAATGTAGGTTAGGTTAGATTGTTTAGTTATACCAATAATTATTGTTGTTGCATTTTCATACCAATTATATATAGATTTAGTTAGTGGTAGCTGTGACGTCAGCAGCTACATCAGTGAACGGGGCTGAAAAACAGCGTGTTGAGTCCTCGACCTTTTTACTTACATACAAACATTAACTATACCTACTATTTTTATTACCTACTTACATATTGTTCTTAGACTAGGTATATTTGTTTAAGTTTAAGTAAATAAACGCCCTTTTTTTATTTATTCATTTATGTACTATTACAACTTGTATCTATCATATATTTAGTACAGTCATGTTATTTTTACCTAGGAATCATGAGTCGCCAAAAAATATATAATATATTTATAAAGTACAGCATAAGATTGTCAATAAATGTGTCTGCATGATGGAATAAACATGTCATAGTTTTTAAAGTGTAAATAAACTTAATTCACTAGATTAGCTGAGTTAAAGTAAATTGACGGGTTTGGTGCACTGAGAGTTGCGTTGGATTGGAGCTGATATAATGACACACTAAGCTTTTGTTCAGGCGGACGCTTGACGAATTACGACGCAACGTGACGCTTGTACAAAATCAAAGAAAAAAAAAAAAAAAAAAAAAAAAAAAAAAAAAAAAAACCTTATCTTGATAGTTTTAGAGCAATAAATTACACAAGAGGATTTCCTACTTATTTACAGCATAAGTAGCTAGAAATAGGTACGTTACCTGTAGGTACGTATTACTAAATGAATAGTAAAAAAACATTTGTTAAAAGCCCCTGAATGCATCAACCATGTCATGGTAAAACTTAAAACCAGCTATCATAATAAAATGCGTACACAAAATTTCGCGTCTGTGCTGTTGACCGTTGAAGAGTTCTTTTATCTGGAGCTAATCCTGGATGTCGATTCGGGTCATGCTTACCATAAAAATGAAATTGAACCAACTTGTAAAAATTCAACTCCGTAGGATAAGAAGTAGTACAAACTAACATACAAGTTGCAAGTTTAATAAAAGCTTGTAACAAAAAGAAAACCAGCTGACTAAACGTCCGTGTAAACACACTGTAGGTAAGACGCAATTGAACCGCACTAACAACGGAACCGCAATAGCATCCAGAATAGCATCCAGCCTACCTCAGCGGTTTGTCTGCCGAGCCTTTAGTAGTTATGATGATTGATAATAATGAGTTACTGGCTAACATATCCGAAGATATATAACTGTCAGGTCATTCCTTCCACTACATTTCAATTAATATTGCATGCACTGTTATTCCTAATCTATTCTATGTACCGGGTGTAGACTACACCCGAAAACTGAAGACATTCATTATGCCCTAGGAAAAAATAAAACCGCTTTATTCAACATCTGTGGCGCAATGGGCGAAGGCCCGCCTCTCAGGCGAGATAAATGTTTGTACCTGCAAATTTTTGTCTCGGGATCTGGTTATTTTCTATGTATAATATGTAAGTATTTACAAAAAAAAAGTATATAAGTAGTATATCAGTAAAGTAGTTACCATAACACAAGCTCTGCTTACTTTGGGGCTAGATGATGCTGTGTGAAAAATGTCCAGCATTATTATATTATTATTCCAAAATATCTTAATTGACTGTTTTTGTAAGAGTAAAGGACATCTTTAAATATTATCTTAGTGGAATTTCTTGGGTATGTTACGTTAATCTTAAATAAATACGAATGAAAACGAAATGTCGTAAAGTTCATTAAAAAATTGGAATATGAGAATCATTATTAAAAAGTCCTGATATCCTATTTCCAGTTTTGATAATTTTGATGAGAATTGATCGAGAATCTAAGTCTCATTGTTCCTTTTTTCGGCAGTTATTTTATAACAACCTGTATAGTGTATTTTATATCAACCAACCCGTATAGTGTTTCCTATCAAATAACGGAAAGTAACTTTATGATTTACGATATAGGTACTAACTTGCTGGAAACAATAATACTGTGAAACTTCGGAAACTGTTCCAATGAAACACTTTGCGAAGATCTATATGAAAGCACGGTGACTATCTAGTTCAGATTTAGCTACATTCAATAGTTTCATTACTTTACAGATATCGGACATCGGAGACTTGATAATTTAGTATTCGGTTAAAGTTCATCATCATAGTTAGTATATATAAAACAAAAACGTGTGAAATACAAGAAAGGAAATGTATTTATCACTGTTGAAGGCTTGAAATCACTTTTGGAATAGATTTCGCAGTCAGTGGCAGGGACTGACTGCAAACTGTAGACCACTATCGATGACTGCAGGCCTTCTATTGCTCTTGAGAACTCTGTCAATACGCTTCGTAAAAAAACAATAGAAACCAGTGCTGTCGCTTGCAAATGCTGCAGTTCGGTTTGCGGTCTGCGGTGTGCGGTCTGCGGTCTGCGGTCTGCGGTCGTGTTCCATATCATATCACCTACTTTATCCTGCATAGCTTTGGTGCACACCATCAATTATTTTCAAAGCCAAAACCGTAGTAATAATTCATCAATTCAAGACATCGAGCCAAGAATGTATGCAAACTTCCTCACAATTTGTTTCAGATACATTTCAGTGTAATTTATTACCCATTGCAATTATATAGTCAGCAGAAGAAGCTTACCTACATTAACTATATATAGATTTGACGACCTCCGTAGACTGAGACGAGTTGGCCCGCCTGGGACGCAGATGGTTGCGGGTTTGATTCCTGCCGCGGGACCAATATTTGTATCATCTGTAAATATTTGTCTTGGGTTTGGGTGTTTCTTTGTATATAAGTAAATATTTCCCAGATGAGATTATGCACAAGGAGCTCAACTACTTTTTTCTTATAAGTTTTTATTTATTTATTTGGACGACCTATGTATCACAGTGGGCGAAGGTCCGCTTGAGACGCAGAAGGTTGCGGGTTTAATTCCCGCCGCGGGACAAATGTTTGTATGATCTGCAAATATTTGTATCGGGTCTGAGTGTTTTCATGTAAAGTAAGTATGTATTTAGAAGAAAAAAAATATATAAGTAGTATATCAGTCATGTGGTTCTCATAACACAAGCTCTGCTTAGTTTGGGGCTAGATGATTCTGTGTGTTTTTTTTCATCATTATTTATTTATTACAAGGGAAAATTACAAAAGGAACGCTGAAAAATGCTGAAGGCAAAAACTGTGTCGCATCTTCCAGCGCCCGTCCTTATGTTCGATACAAAAAAACATGATGCTTATCTGCAAAAATAATTCACGAAAGACACTGATTTATTAACACACGCTGAGTTCCACATAAATTGTAGAAAGCAGTTTGACTGAATGCAGAGCGATTTGAATAAACCCTGATGCCTATCTGCAAAAATAATTCACGAAAGATACCGCCCCCATGATAGATATCCTCAGATACATACTCAGTGAGTAGATCTTGTTGATACCAAGTAGGGGGTAGTCAGAGGCACGTCCAAACATTACATTTGGTACATGCCCGCGTTTTGCAAGTAGTAAGCATTCCACGTGACAGGTTGCAAGCCCATCGCCGCATTTGACTGAATGCAGACCGATTTGACTAAAAATCCTGCAACGATTTAGTAACCGAAACTTCTGATGGTGAATAGTAAAAACGTTTTACAGTCGTAACATAACCTAAAATTATACAAAACCACTAGTATTACTATAATTTTAATACCTTAATCATTTTAGCACCTTTTTACTGAGTACAAGGTTGACATATGTAATCTACCAATCTTCCCAAAACAGCTCATGTCGAAGCCCATCAGTAGTTTAACACGGGGACATAGTGGCCCTATGTATGGCATCTACAATCACTTAGGAGCACATTATAGTGCGTATCGCACGGAGACCGCTGTTATCTTAATAGCTATGCTTAGGATTGTGGGGTCCAAGCGGACTACGAGGGATTGTCTGACACACGGAGTTATGGTTTGACGAAGCTTTAGATTTTCTCCAATAACAATGGATTTTCCTCTATAACAGGTACTCGTATTTCGACGTAACCCGTGGAACGTCAACTGAGCTGGATTTAGATAATATCCTTTGACAGATGCTCTAAGAGCTGAGTGTAAAATCATTGAAAAGCAAAATCCAATGGTCTACTAACTAAAGTCACTTATTTTTATTCGCTCGTCTTTTCTCAGATTCTCTCTTGATCAGCAAGTAGGTTAATAATAAATAAATTATATATATATATATATATATATATATTATATATTATACTAGCGGAGCTATCTCCTCCGCGCCTATTTGTATATTTTTTTAAGTCTCTTTCGTTTCTTGTGGTCTGCCTTCTGGGCATTGAGCTAGAGTTCGGTGTATTGTTCGTACTAGACTGGATTGAATAAGCCCAAAATCCAGTAGCAAATACATTATTTTTATTATTTTATACATTAAACTAAATTAGGTCTCCTCTTTAGAATTTTATGGTCTCCTTCATGTGATTATTGGCCAGCTGCAAAATTTAAGACGAAGAAATTTACCCAGTTTTTAGTTATATTGTGACTCTAAGATAGCCCTAGTAATAAATAGTGAAATAACTTCAAATCAATGTGGTGAAAAGTTTAGTTCTTGATCGCAGAGGCTATTTTTATAATTATTGAAAGCTAGTCCTTCATGGATTTATATGTTTGTAAGATTTCACGGCAGTGTGATATAGGGGACACATGTAATCCAAGTTTTAACCTATTCAATTACAAGATAGGGGGACAGAGAAATATATTTTTACTTGGGGAGTTACAGTTAGTTTCTAGAATATGGCCGCTTAGTATTCAAAGATAGTCCGGTTACAAAGTGGTTGACGTACATGTTACTCTACGGGATTATTTAAGCATGCTTTGAGAAACTAGAGTAGACAGACTCTAGAGATTATTGGAGCTACACGACCTCGCTTTTATTACAATGATATCTGCTATCACAGACAACTTATTTCCGTTAACTTGCATACAGTTAAAAAATAGCCAGTATATATCATTATTAAACACACAACATAGTCCTGACTCGCACACTAGGATTCTCTGTATCGTGGATATCAGGAACTACGAGTACTTTTAAATTCCACAACACCAAGACCTGGAACAAATATTGGAACATGCAAACAATTGTCCCACAGTGGGAATCAAACTCGCAAAAAGTTTCAACCTTTACTTGCCCGCCACGTGGTCGATCAAAGTTTAAACTGGAGAGGTGTAAACAGATTTATTTTTGTCAGAAGGTCTTTAAAGGTCCCAGGGATGCAGGCCATTTGTCTTCACCCAGTAGTTCCATGATTATTCCTGGCACCACAACAGGATTTTCCGTGTATTTACTTAAATTATCTGGCTCATTGTAAATCGCCGACCGTTCTAGTAGCATCTACTCTCCAATCAAGCTATAGCAATAACTGCAAATCTTCTGAATTTCAAGAAGATCCCTCTTAAACGCAACTAATGTTATTAATTCAGTCTCAGAGATATCTTCAAGTCAAAGTTATGAAACTCAAAGATAACTCCAATACTTCAAATTTCATTTTACATGACTAAGTGTACTATTAAAACTCAGTGCTATCTTTGAACCTTCGATCAGATAGTTTTGAACCAAAATATTAAGATTGCAATATTAAAAAATTACAAACTGTAAAATTCAATCGAGTGTAGTCAGGACTTTCTCTAGTTGGGATAGATATTGAATGAAAGGGAAATAACAAACTCGAAGTATCAGAAATTTCAGCGCGATGAAAGGATTCAGGGAGTGGCGCCCCTTTGTGATGCTACGAATGCAAAGGTTCGGTTAAGAACGCTTTTTTATTTAACCTCGGTGTCATGGCGGGTAAGTAGCCTTTTTTTTTGTGACGAGGTGGAAATCTGCTAACAGATACCCTACCACATTGAGGGTGTGATAGGGTTATGTGAGGTTCACGGACTCGTGGACTCACTAAAACCCCCCGGTGGCCGGCCTCGATGCATGTCAAGAGGCTCCGAAGGACGTCGGTTCGCGTCCAATCCTAGTCAGGAACTCACCAAAGCATCCGTGCCCGGTGAGAACCTGAGTAAGACGGTAGGTGACGTTACCCACCTCCCTCCCTAGCCAGCCTTCGAAGTTTGGCAGATGCGGGTAAGTAGCCTAATCTGAGTAGTCAAGTGTTGCGGGGTCGATTTCCGCTGCGGGACAAATAATGTGCGTGTTCTGCAGATATTTTTTCAAAGTCTAGGTGTTGTAATAGTTCCTGTTAGTTCCTGACTCATGACGCAAGGAAGCCTAGTGTGGAGTCAGGACTATGTATCTGTTAGGTGAGATTTGGTGTAAACTCCGAATCTTGTCTTGGATTGAATATACGTATTATTATCATTAACCTGGATAACATGTGCTTGATTAATACTATGAATCGACGTCACCACTTCAATTCTAGTGTTACACCAAATCTTACCAGAATACATTTATATAGACAGTACCTATTTAAATAGACTTTTAACTCTATAAATAAGTATGGGTCAACGCATCAGCATTGCCATTTAGTATGTCAATGCGGCCAGTATTTAGGGAATCCCATCTGGTAGTGATCTAGATCAGTTAAGCTATATTTAGATATCTCGCTGTTTCATATTTGAAACATTTTTTCCCTATTTGTAGTATATAACTACTGTAGTTTTGTTGTATCTAAGTTTTGATACTGTATTGTGCTAAAATAAAATTATTTGTCATACCTGGAAGGAACTAATACCTATAATACAGGCTCGGCCTAGTTTAGGTATTAGTTTAGGTATTGTATACTTCTCCGTTAAGCTCGAATGCCTACCTACTTCAGAAGTACCGTGATTAGAAAGTTAATGTAATATATTTGATCAATAAATTATTATTATTATTATTATTACTTGTACATTAGTTGTTTAAATATAAATAATGAATAATAGGCAGATAGACTTTTTCTGAAAAACTATTCAACGTGAACACAGTCACGAGTTTATCACCTTTGTTTGTTTGTTTGTATTTCATATGTCTATTACCATTTATCGTGAAATCAATGATAAAAAACAGGTCAGGGATTTTAAAATTGTATTTGGGGAATTAATTAATTAACAGTACTTGAAGAGTTCGAACCCCGCGGATATTGAAATTTGAAATTATAAAAGCTATTCAATAAATATAAATAACTTGTTTTAATGCTGCACTGGGGGCATCCTTGACTACGTCCTTGCAACTGAGCCATATCAATATCGTTTTCGTATTTTCCAACCCAACATTCATCGTTTCGATTTGTTCCACATTCGCCCCACTTGTTTGCCCCACATTCCAAAAAATTCTGCTTTCGCCCCATGTCAAAAATATTTCCGGTTTCGCCCCACATTACAAAAGGTACACATTACAGAGGCAAAGTACAGTTGACAAATAAAACCAATTGATCAATGTTTGTAAAAACATGTATGTACTTAATTATACTGTAACTTAATCATAAATCGCAGAAGTTATTAATTAGATAAAATTTTAAATAATCAACGGTTATGTTGCGCCAAGGTAAACCTAAAATATAAATATAGTTTTTCATAAAATATCTTCATATCAATGATAATTATTATAAAGTAGTATGATTAAATCAAACAGTCTCATAACCACAATCAAAATCACGGACAAGTTTATTATTAGTACCTAAATAAAAGTTCTAAAAATCTAAACTATTAAACTCTTTGAATATTTAAATCAATAATGTAAATTAAATATTGATATTACAGTAAGGCAACTTACAAGATACATTTGTTAAATAATTAAAAATGACCGAGAAAAAAACTAGCAAAACTAATACAAATATATATACGATCATATAGATTTTTATGAGTAAGTAGCTGGTTTAATAAACAAAGGGGCATATTTTTTCTAAGCCAATGGATTAGAGCCATTTAACATTGATGTTATAGAGTCGTTAATAACTTTATCCATCTGAATAAAATTAGGCTGTCTTGGTTTTTTCTTGCCCTCGGAATCGGCTCAGAGAGAGTTCAGCATACTTTTGAATAGTTGTTAAAAACCGGATAATGTTTAGTTTTCCTGTAAATGTTCTATTTAACTTAGGATTACAGCCTTTGGCTGGATTATTTGTTCTGTAAATATACCCAAAGAAATCCCATTTACCCATTGCATTTTTTACCTGCTGAGTTGTAAAGCAAGTTTAAAAAATACCATAACAAAGTATTATTTGCGTAGTTTACCATTAAAATGTTTCAATGCTTCAAGCATTTTATCTTCTGACTGTACTAAAGTGTATTACAAAAAAATGTGAGGCAAAACAGGAATACAAAATGGGGCAAACGTGGAACAAAATTATTAAAATAAAGAAAACAATATTTTCGGGGCAGACAAGGAATATAATGTGGGGCGAACGTGGAATTTTACATGTGGGGCAAAACTCTGCGGGGCGAACACGGAACAAATCATCGTTTCATATTGATACAGCTTTTATCTAGCTCTGTGAATTGGAAAAGAGTTTAGAACTTCGCGTTAGAAAACTGTATTTTGATCGAACGTTTTTACGAGACAACACTTTTTTTTGTCGTTTTCCCTTTTTTTAAACCGGGATGAAGATATACATATCCTATTCTTGTAATATAAAAGCGTAAGTTTGTATGTTTGAACGTTCAGATGTTTGGAAGTTTGTTGTTAAGAATCATAATGGATAACATTTAGAACAGGCATAGTTTTTACTTTTTATCCGGGTATCACATGAGTATGTGTTTGTGCGACGCATATAACGTACATTGATAGATCTAGATGTTAATTATCCTGTATAGGTGTTACTAATACCTCTGACCCACCTGAGACGCAAAAGGTTGCGGGTTCGATTCCCGCCGCGGGTCAAATGTTTATATCTGCAAATATTTGTCTCAGATCTGAGTGTTTTCTATGTATGATATGTATATATTTAAAAAAAATGTATATAATTAGTATTATCAGTCATATAGTTCCCAAAACAAAAGCTCTGCTTACTTTGGGGCTTGATGATGCTGTGTAGAAATGTCCAGCATTATATATATTATATATAATAATATTATACAATGCCAAAGTTGGATGTCAAGATGTTCGTACTGATTTTGATAAAATTTGGAACTAGTGTGTCGCGACCTTAAATAACAACACTTTTTATCCGAATACCACGCGGCAAGCCATGGACAGAGGCCAGTATTATATAGTTTATTTTTTACTAGGAAACGCCAACAGCAAACACGCAATAAACGCTTTAAAAACTACTGAGCAATAATCCTATATATTTCTACATTAGGGTGTATAATTGAGTAAGTGTAGGTACAGCTGGGAACGACCAGACAAAATACACCAGAAGCGTTTTACGCTCCATTAAAAAAAAATACTTACACACCTACAGCGTTCTGTATAAAATTTCATGACCCATCAACTCAATTCATGATATTGTGTCATTTGCAGCGCGGTAAGCGTTGCAGCGAATCTCACTATACGTCGAAAGCCGGTTTTGACCAAAGCGCTTGCAATACCAAATACACCGCAACGAACAACCTGTTTGTGCGTTGCGTTGCTTACTGAAAATAACAAATCCGTGCCAAAGATAAAAATGGGCACAGACAAACAAAACTTGTTCTGCTCTATACCGCACTGCCTTTAGATATCACTATTCAGCATAACGAAACGGTTTTTACTGCGGGTCTTAACTTAAAAACTCTATCGATAGAAATGAAACACTAACGATAGCGTTTTTTAAAGGTGCCACTTGGCTAAACATTTCGTTAATATTCACAAACGTGACCTTGAAATAAATTGATTTTGGATAAAGACTGTAGAAATAGAAAAGTTAAAAATACGAAGCGATGAATATATACAGAGGGGGCTTGGCAGACGTATTAAATAGTCACTGACGTCGCTTCAGTTCATTTATTGCAATGAAAAAATTATCAAAAATATACGATGTAACGTGGGTTATTTTGTCGATAGGTACATTATTTAAGTTACAATTACAATTACAATTCGAAACGAAAATTATCTTGAGTCAGTAGATTACAGCATACTGGCTGAGTCACCATGATTAGCGTTTTAGCGTTTAGCGTTATTAGCGTTTGCAGACCTACTATGAACTTAAGTAATTACTTAAGTTACGGTAGGCTCAGGAAAAATAGAGATCATGTCAGAAAGGTTACAATTTATACGATGACATAACATAAACCAGCACTGGTATGTTTACAGACATGGCTCTGATTACTGTGTAAATGCAGCCTTCGCTAGAATACCGTAAATGCGTTGCATTTCCACTGAAAAGAAACGAATCATTAAAATTCGCTGGCGCCCGAGATAATGATAATGATCGCGGTCTCGCGGAGAAATATGATATTATTATGGGTAAGTAAATTCGGCTTGTTCCTAAGCTGACCGAACTACGGCTATTCGCGCTCATTTATGTAGCTCGGGAAAAAAGTTGTCTAGAATGGCTACCACAAACAGAAAACGCATTGGCCGCGAAGGCTCCTTAAGTACTAATGAAGTCGCTGAATAGAGAAAGCTCAAGATTGTTCGTCATGGAACTCTTTAGTTGAAGCCTTATGTTCAGCATTGGACTTCTACTGGCTGTTTATAATGATAATTACTCACTTCTAAGATGTTCGAACCAAACCAACTGAAGGTAAAGACGGCCGCCATACAGCGGAAACGCTAAAACGAACGTAGTACACCCACGTACATTTGTAAGAAATAAAAAGATTTTTGATAAGTAGGTATACCTACTTATTTTAGCCCGAGCGAAAATGAGGTTACCAACCATTTATACGCTCAAACCATTTTAATTGGTTCATTAAATAGTTCTTGGTCTAAGTGAACCACATCCAACCAACCAGCATCTAGCGCCATCTTTCGTCAGCAAAGTAAGTCACTTGGTTCCGCTAAGTTTGGTTAGATGGCATCCGCCAAGTTTGGTTATCGGTGTAGGTAATTGTTTTTTTTTGTTAATTCATTTTAGATAATTTTGTTGAAAATTTGCAAATAAATCATAGGTATGTTGTTTCCAAAATCCATGAAAACATCTTCCTTAATATCGTACCCTTACTATAATATAATAAATGCGAAAGTCTCTCTCTTTATGTGTGAGTTTGTGTGTGTGTTTGTGTGTATGAATGTGAATGTTTGTTACCACGTATCTTCATAACAACTTAACCGGTTTTGGTGAAATTTAGAATGTGGATCGTTTAGGTTTTGAAATAACACATAGGCTAATCTAATTTTTGAAAATCAACCCCGAATGAGATTAAACAGGGTGGTAAAGTTTCTATGGAAAATTTTATCGCTTGGTTAGATTCAAAACTAGGTACAAATAAACTTTGTAATTAATAATAATTTGTAATCACAATACGCATTTTTTATTTTTTCAAAATTACATTATTCGGGGCGTGTAAGGGGATAATTAAAAAGATACCAATTTACATATTTATTTTCAAATGTACCTAAAGTTGATAAAATTGTGTATTATGTTTATGAACCTACTTATTAGTCTAAAATTTAACAAGTCACTGTTTAACTTATATATTTATTCGTCTTTATAAATTATTTTCACTGTATACATACATTAAAACGATGTTAAGCCGTGTCTGTTGCAAGTTAAACTCGTACTTATAATATTTTTGGTTAATGGTTCCTGAGAGTCCGATTCATTTTTACGAAAAACTTTGTGTTTCAAATTCGTTTTTAATTTTTCATTTGTCGCGTAACCGGTCCTGTCAACCTGCCTAGAAGTCAATGACCTACTCTCTAATACACTTATAAAAGGTAATGGAGAAATACTCATTTTGACATATCAAAAAGTCATACAAAAAAAAACGGAGCACTTTTCATTTCAATTTCCATTTCAATCGTAAAGTTTTTGAATTTGTTATATGCCTGGCAAAGTGAGTTCCGTTGTCTTATAACGCTAGAAAAATGGTTGTGAGAATATGGAACTCTTTATTATAATAAATGTCAATATAGGTAATTAATGTTTGAGTTTTCGTTGCTAATAAACCACGTGACGGCGAGACCGATTTTCTACCGACCGACCGACTTGTGGCAATAAAACAACCAATCTATGAACCACCCTAGAAGTCATGCTAATCGGATGGAAAAAACGCTTTATACAAAAAAATGCTTTTTTAGGTAAGGAGTAAGTAATAGAAAAACACACAAATAACCTCAAATGGCAAACACATAAACTGGCTCCTCTCGTCGCGGATAAAAAGTAGAAGACACGGTAAAGTGATAAGAGCCAAAATTGATCTAGGTGTACCTAACTACGTATATTTAAAGGAAATATAAACTAACCTTCAAACAATTTTGGGTTCAGTACAAATTGTAAAGTTTACTAAATTATTTTATTTTGTTTTTGTCTGTTTTAGATTATTTGTTTTTGCAAATCGAAATTGTGAATGCTAAATTTTAGGGTAGATCTACCTTCACACTATTTCTCACTAGTCAAATTACTCTAAGGAAAAGTATTTTTTCCGATGATTTGCTATCTTACAGTTACAGCTAAATTGTTATACAGGGTGTCTCATAATAATATCTATACTGACACGAAAGTGTGAACACATAATAACAGAACAACATTTGTTCTACGAATGGTCACAGCTGTTTTTGGCTATATATTTATAATTATATTTTATAGTTATAGTTGACTTATATAGTTGACGCGATACACCGGCTTTTGTGCTAGCACGAGCACATAATTCCAAGCTTTTTCTGCAGACCGTCCAAAACAAAGTTAAAATCACGAAGTATAAATTCAACTACTCCGATGGTTTTTGTGCCAAAACGATAAGTTTGAACGTCGGTACGTGTTCCGACATGAAAACGTGACCACACGTCTTAATTTCAGGAGGTCTTGTATCGGGACCTTGCCGTATTTAATGGGTAACTACGAGTATTAAAATACTTTTCAGTATCTTGTTTCCACTTGCAAGTGGCCCTGTTTACAGATAATTATTTTGATTCTTTTAACATATTAATGTTATCTATTCCACGTTCAAAAATATTTGCTCTTGTACAAAATCAAGTGAAGAAATAAGGAAATGAGGACGCTTTCCTCTTCAATTTATTAGTATTTAAAAAAAACATATCTATCTCAGAGATTACTATCTTATTTTTTTTTTTTTTTACCTAATAAAATACATTTATTCATACAACTATGTACAAGTAGGTATATACAAAAAATACAGATGAAACAGCTAGCTATCTAAAGACCGTTGCAAACGATCTATAGATAGCTCAACTGATCCAACTGATCCAGATATCTATATTATTAGATTTCTGTTAACATATGTAGTTTCAAGGCAAATTGTAATTTACTTTATTTGTACTTATAAAAACATTTTTGTTGTTCTTAAGAATATAATAATAAGATACCATTTGCAAACAAAAAAACGAAAATTCAAAATATGAAGTTTGTACTTATTTAAAATTTTAATGTGTTAATCTTTGAATCGTGTTTGTACAAATATAACTGTCCATTATATTCGGAAATTTTGGTCACATGGTGCGGGTAGGTTACATGACACAAAGCTACGGTGTTATAGCCCACTCGGCGTTTTCCTTTTACCTAACTCCTTGTCAAAGAGAAAGGCTAACTGAAACTCTGGAGTTTCTAAGTGGAATACGTTTCATTTTAAATTTTGCTTAGCCTATGAGTGGGATCCAGATCCAGCAATACTTGCAGCTCAGCTAAGCTGCCATTGTATAGTTGCTACGAAAATAGCTGAGATATTTTTCACCTATCTCTTGGGCAGTTCTACTAGTAGAGGATGTTTCAGGACATGCATAAGACTATCCCAAAAATGGTCATTCTACAAAAGCTAGAATGACCATTTTTGAAATAGTAATACTTGTATATTTTATCTCATATTACGTCACTTTGTATGTTTTTATTGTCTATACACCACCGTCCTTTATCGTGCATGTCAATTCCTGTCCATCCAAAGGTTGTCTGGAAGAGATCGCTATAAGCGATAAGACCGCCCATTGTACTTCCGCGATTAGATTGTAATTTCCTGTATTATTTGTAAGCAACTTATTATGTTGGGTACAATAAAGTGTTATCTATCTATCTATCTACTTATAGTTTTAGGACTTTATGAAATTGGGCTGTTTTCACAAATGAAAATGGTGGTAAAGATCCAATAAATAGGTACTTAGTGCAGAAATATATAGTAATGAAACAAATTTTGCAATTTCCTTCTCATACATTTTACGAGGAGCCTAGCGGTTTAGGCTGTTCTAGGTACTACAAACAGTATTGTTTTGTACCGACAGAATTTTTAAAACTAGTTCTTTGCATACTTTGGCTTTTAGAACGGTGAATATTCTTATATACGCAGACCTTTCATGCTTTGCATTTCAACTATAGTATTTTCAGAAGTCAACTGATATTTTGGACAATCGTTTTATTTAATTTGCATCTATAGAAAGGACTCTACACCTTGAGGGACTAGAGAAATTAAATCTTGGTCTTCAATAAAAAAAACACAATTTTTTATATATATATTTTTTGATAGCCAACGCCACTGCCAGGATAATAGCACATCATTATTTATTATATATTTCTGCTACCATGTTTTTGTTACATTCGTTTTTGTATGAATATAGAAGAAAGTTCTGAAATTAGGTTTAACTAGGTTCCACGGCTTCGCCCACGTATTATGTTAATAAACCACCAACTTTTGAGTATATCAAACAAGGGAATATTTGTTTTCCATAAAAAAATCAGAACTTTATTGCATACCTCCTAGGGGTAGTTTTGAAAAAATAAAAAATACCTGTTTTATTATTTATTTTAAGTTTATTTATACCGAATCTTAACAAGGAATAAAAATTTCCGTAGAAACTTTACTGCCCTATTTAACCCCCTTAGGTATTAATTTTAGATAATTAGATTTGCCTATATGTTATTCCAGAACCTCAACTATCTACATACCAAATTTAATAAAAACCAGTTTAGTAGCTACGGAAATACGTGGTAACAAAAATTCACACACACACACAACAATTTGCATTTATTATTATTGTAGGATAGTAGATAGAATTGCCACACATTGAAAACAGGACATATTTTTCATATATTTTTTTATGTTGACATATTGAAATGTACGTAATATTCAGATATACAGAATGGGGAAAGCAATAACTTATTTCTCCTGTCACCGACTGTTTTCAACATCAACAGAAAACACGGATCTCATAAAGAACATATTAGACATGGTTACTTGGAAAGAAACTATAAAGAAACAACACGAAATTGCTTCTATGAAATGACCCCATCAGCGGAGATGTCTGCTCTGTCATTTATCACTCGTAGATATATGAATAGGTGGGTAGATAGAGGCTTCACCTTCCAAAATAAGCACGGACAGGTGACCGATTGCAATTATATCCTTAGATACGAGATTAAAAACCACACGCGTAATTCTATTGCTTATAATAAAAATATTGTTAACAACGGGTATACATTTGGATAAAATACCCAACCGTTGACCTCTGTTATACGTATTCGTAATCACAGAGATTAAATCCAACTCGAATATTCAGTAGAATGAACGGCTCCAGAAGAGTTTTTTTTAATAAATAAATAATAAATAATTTAATGTTCTCGTAATAAACAAGGTAGGTTGGCACAGAATTCGATAATGATGATTAAGTAGATTTAGAATTTATTTTAATGAATTTTGGAGGTAGTTTCAGTGTTCTGATAAAATTTTGATGATGAGCAATACATATTATTTTTGAATAATTATATAATTTTTGATCTTAGAGTTACAATCTGAAATGAGGAAAAATTATTAAATAAAGTCACCAATATACGAGTATCTCTTGGAGTTTTTAAGTTGAAAGGGCAACAGGCAGGCCCGTTAGCTTGCAGAACTGAAATTTCACGCAAGGGCAGGAATATTCCCAGTACCTGAAATCCAAATGACCTGGTGGATGACATAGTTGTAAATTCTTCAAAACTTCCATCCCAGTGCAGGTGTCCACCAAGGATGTATAATATCACCACTCCTGTACAAAGCATATACCGAGCTCATAATGTAAGACGGTGGTGAACCGTTACACCATTTTGATGCTACAAAATTGAAAACCTATGTTACGCATACGACGTATTAAAATTATGATCGTGGATCATGAAAAGTGACTCGGATTGCTACCTGCACAGACATTGTGGCTGCGTGGATAATGTTAATAATATTAATAATCTATATTATTTACTCAGATAACTTGATCCATCTTATAATTGTTATTAACGCACTATGACAGATTTGGGGCAGCCTAAAATCTGTAACACCAGAACCACAACTTACTCATATAAAAAATCACTATTTTGTCTCAGAGACGGCAATGCGTGTGTTATATGTCTGGTGTTACAAGCGTGCATAGACTTAACCATTTACAAACAGCTTGGGCTGTATGGTCGTAATATGCTTGATTGTAACTTCAGTATGGTATAAAAAAACAACTTATCGTGGTAGTTTGCAGTGATCTCTGTCGATACAAGGTACTCAATGCACTTTGCATTGAGTACCTTGTATCGACAGAGATCAAAATACCTAGAAGACAGTTATCGCTAATTCCAATGCGTATTCAGTGTACGAGCTTTGTAGTCAGTAGAATCCGTTTGTGTTTGACGGCTTTCATTTATAATGAACAACCAAACTCTAACAATAGTACTACTACAATAGCTAGACAAAATAATTTATTAAGATGCGATTCCTCTGAAGCCTGGCACTATAACCCCATTTAAGCTTTGAAACTAAACGAGAAGATCAACATTGTATATTTAAAAGGATTTGTGTTACAAGTCTCAAACAACTTAAATCCATTGAACTAAGGTTCACATAAACAATCTATATCATTCCAGAGCGGTATAGCTATGTTGTTTGAATAATTGCGTGCCTATTTTATTCTGCAAAAGTTTCAGAACGTATGCCAGATAGAATACAGAATGAAGTCTTGTCATCTCATAATTTAATAATTTAACATTATAATTGCGTTGTAAAATTATATTAATAATATAATTTTACAACGTATTTATTAAGTTCAAACATGTTTTACTAGCAAACCGCAACATAATACAGAATTATCTAGCTACCAAAGTTACCCCCAGTAAATTCTCCCTGTCTAAGAAATGTAGCCAACTAAATATGTCCTACGTTTCAGAATAGGTACTATGATAGTGCGTACTCTATTCCAAGCAAATAAGATATAGATAAATCCAGTCGTACTTTATGTTAACTTGGATAGGATAAAGCAATAAGCAGCTCTCTAAAAAACTTGAGACATTCAGTTATTGCATAAGGCTAAGCCACCGTCGCTTCTTCATAAAACATCCAAGTAGTAATTTCACCGCAATATAATTCTCATTTCTGGCTTTCAGCGTACTTACGAAACGCTAGGTACTCCACGATTAAATGGCAGATTTATGCAATGAATATAGCGCCGTCTCTTTCAAACTCATCTTAAATCTTGAGATGCGTCTCTGTATAAATTAGAGATGCTGCTTTGACTGACATCAAATATCAATGTGGTATATTCTCGAGACAGACCACAACCAATATAGATATGTAGATAGAAGATAGAAAATACTTTATTGTACACCAAAGATTTCATAAATAGTACAAACTTTGCCAATATTGTACAATGGGCTGGTTGCTAATTAACGATATCTCTATCTCTATCAGACAACCTTTGGATGGAACGGACTGTACGAAAGATTACAAGGGGTTTTAAGTGGTGTACCACATACTATGAAAATACAATATTATTATTACCTAAATAATTATTTACTCACTACACAAGACAGCCATATACAAGAAAACCACAAAGTTCCAACAAAGTTATATACCTACGCATGTTTAGTATTTCCAACAACGATCGCCTCCTAGTAACTGAGGTCTTTCCAACCACGGTAGGTGTACCGTCCTAACAGCAGGCAGCAAAAAGCCTACTACCAATTTTTAGGGTGTTGAACTAAACATTGTATTAATACCTAACTACCAACTTAATACCTATCTGTAAGAGATGAAAAATGTATTTTGGTATTCGAGAGACTACGGGTAAAGATAAAGGTGTTAGTGTGACTCCATGTGACTTGTCCTTGGCACCATTCCATACATTCAGTAACTTGCGGATTTGTGGCGACAATATTTCCATGCAAACAGACTACAAAGGCCAAGCTTACGAATAATCCATGTATCTACTGGCAATAAATTGAGTCACTTTTGATAGCTGCACTGTAGCTGTACTGTACTATAATAATTTGTCAACTCGAAAAAGCAACATCCATAAACTGTGCCGAGCCCTAAAATTCAAAGTAATACTTTTTTTGGAATACAACTAACTTAACCAGGGATGTAATCATACGGAGCCTAGTGTTTTTTTTTTCAAAACTTGGACTCTCAAAGCGAAAGACATGGCAAATAAGTTTTTGACAACTACAAACATAAAGTGAACTAGTTCATAGCTATCAAAAGAGGTTTCATAAGTTACCCAGTCTATCGGTCCCCAAGAAATCTCCGCATTGCTGAAATCCCCATCCATTCCGCTAACCGCGATTCGCTAAAAGGCCATATTTCTAGTGAATTATTTGTAAAGGCCCCTTGTTCCTATGAATTATATTTCGGTCTACCTTAATCCAAGGTATTATGAGAATCAGCAGCCGTCATATGACGGTCAAAATATTGCGGAGTTGCTAATCGTTCATTGATGAATTATTTAAAATACCTCAATTTACAACAATAATAAGTTGTCTCATCGATGGGAGTTGAAAAAAACGCGGTCTATGTTGTTACATACTCCACTGATAATGTGAAAATAGTGTGAAATAAGGTAAGATTCTGCCATCTATATGGATATTCAGATCTGCTATACCCTAAAAAAACCTACTCTCCGCTGAACTAAGCCCTTATTCTGCTATTCATTATTGATTCCTATTATTGAATCTACCTAGCCCTCCGCCAGTCCGGTCCTAACTCTCATCTCGATCACTTCGTTATAAAACATATTAATAATTTTCATAAAAAATATTATTAAATTCTACTATTTTGTCTTATTCCGATCAAATCTTAATGAATTCCTTGCTAACACAAAAAGTTTTTTTTTTGCAAAAGCCGTTTAAATCTCTGTGTTACGGACAGGTATACATAATAGTTGCCGCTTTTTAGAAGACCAAGCAGATTAAGCTGGCTCAGCTCTTTGCGTAAATTTGACGAACTTCCAACATTAGTATAGTTAATGATTGAGTTCCAAACTAATGGGTAGGTTATCTGAGTAGTTATATACAATTACCTGTTGACAATCAATACATAGTCTAAACTTTAAGACCTGAAAAATATATAAAATAAAAATAACGTTTATTTGGCACTAATAATGAAAAGATGATGAGTATAAATTGGCCGACGGCTAAAAGTATAGGTTAGGTTAGAATTATACAACTACTTTAAAAACAGAAAATAAAAAACAATCAACATAATGTGAATATTACCACAGACCAGTTAAAGTAAATAGACTAACAATGGCCTACAAAATATCGTACTCCGATATCTGTTTACCTGCTAGGACGCGAGATGTCACTGCGTGTTGCGAATCGATGATTAATTTAAACTGCACCTATTTTTGCACCACTTTGCACCTCTACTTTACTGCCACTCTTAGTAGTACGAAAAAATCCTTTAGATGGCGCTATTTCTGATTTCGCGTGCGACAAAAAGTTGCTATTTTATCAAGACGATGCCGATGCATAAATCAAAAACAAACAAACAAACACGCTCACGACTGTCTTCCCCATGGTGGATATGATACATACTCAGTGAGTAGATCTTCCTCCCATCCTCAGATACATACATGTATTTTGTTTTACAAACGTTTTTCGTAAAAAAAAATCCTTGGGTTTTCTTTTATTTGACGTAAGGTTTCAAAAACAAGCTTCACTTTAATATGCCTGTCAATTCAATTCAATTTCAATTCAATTCAATTTCATCTCTTCATAAAATTAAGGGCCCGTTTGAAGAACCGCAGAGTTTTAAGAACCTTAATAGAGTCTGTCAAAAACGCCAAACTTAGATAAATAGTACTTATTGACGACCTCTGTGGCGCAGTGGGCGAAGGCCCGCCTTAGACGCAGAATGTTGCGGGTTCGATTCCCGTCGCGGGACAAATGTTTGTATCTGCGAATGTTTGTCTTGGGTCTGGGTGTTTTCTATGTATAATATGTAAGTATTTTCAAAAAAAATGTATATAAGTAATATATCAGTCATGTAGTCCCATAACACAAGCTCTGCTTACTTTGGGGCTAGATGATGCTGTGTGAAAAATGTCCAGCATTATTATATTAACTAATACTGTATCTGTCTATTATTGCAATAGATACCCGTGATCATGAAAATAATGGTGAAAGTCGCTATAAATACAAACATGAGTAACATGAGAAGGAAATCTCTTGCAAATCATCTACCATTTAAACTTAGACTTCAACAACACCGATGCCCGTTAAATAATATAATTACCTATCTAGAGATGGTAAAATGTGTTTCAATTGTTCTTTATGCAATGTAGATATAGGTATATAATTTTGTTTTGACAAATACTGATACAGACAAGTACAAAATGATAAGAAATAGCAAACAGTAAAATACAATAAAATACAAAAGATAAAAAACAAACGATAAAAGGCAAAACGATAAAACGTGGTAAATGTTATAAATATTTTCACACAGCCTCATCTAGCAAAAAAAATAGCAGTAAAACTTATAAAAACATGCATATTATACATAGAAAACACCCGGACCAAATTAAAAATACAAATATTTGGAGATAATACAAAAATGTGTCCTACGGCGGGAATCAAACCTGCAGCCTCCTGCATCTTAGGCGGGCATTCCGCCACTGCGCCACAGAGGTAGTCAAAATGTACGAACATTTTCCGCAAATTTTACTAAAACATTATTACGCACTACAGTGGACTATCAAACTGTTTTATATTAAATAGAAAACATACATGAAATCAGAGAAAACAGCGGTGAAATCTAGACTCGCTACCTGCAAAATAATTGCCATTTATATGCCATTTATTTTCCACGGATGTGTTTGTTTTATTGTAATATGCACTCAAACTTTAATAGAAATACATGGCTGGGTGATTATTGGTTTTTAGACTTGTCTATAATATAATTTATGAGACATTAAATGTCAAAAAACTAAAAAATAGCAATGCTTGGGGAATAAAACTTTAATTCGACCACCTCGGGATCATTATCTATACAACAATAAAATAATCATCAGAATCGGTTAACAATTGGCGAAGGTAACAAAAGGAAACAAACACCCACGATAAAAAAAATACAGCAGAATTCAGAAGAAGTTGGCTAAAAATATCAATCAACGAAGCATTTTGAACTTGGAATAAATCCTCGGTCAATGTGCAGAATGATAAGGTTAGATTATTTACTAAAATAAACGTTTTATTGGCTGTCAGGTTTAATGGCCGAAATGTGAAATTGCTCATATCCTCTTACTGGAACATTTCTCTGGTCAAAATATGATATGAACTATCATATACACACTTTATTTTACTATTTAGTATTATTTACTAAAAGAAAGCAAATTGTATTAGATTTAAACTACCTAATGTTACACAAGTTAAAGCAAATATCAATTGAATTCTAAAAAACCCTCCCAAAATACATTTTCCCTATATTTGTGAACGTGACAGACCCCGGTATAGAGGTCTGAATCGTTACAATAAACCCCAAAATTTTACGCAGGTTACCAAGCGTAACAAACTAGCAGCAAACTGAAGGAAAATGTTCACTTCACAATTACAAATAGCTACTCAAATATACACATCAGAATGAATAGTGGTAATCTGTGGTTATTTAAAAAGAAATATTTTAAAACCTACTGCATTTTTCCTATATTCGTGAGAGTGACAAATCCCACCACAGAGGTGTGATTCGATACACGTTCACGGTTTCATGACGATGTAAAAAATATGGAAAAGAGGTATCAAGGCCGTTTAGACATTATTATGATGGCGGACAACTGCTGGATGATACTCGTACAAAGGGATAAAGTTTTAAAATTCATTTATTTTATTTTTTAAATAATTATTAATAATTCTATAATATTTATATGTTTCATGGTTTTGATGTTGGAAACGGCAACCCTCAGCTGATTATCGAATCTAATAGGTTTTCATTAATTTAAATTTAAATATTGACGTTTCACCAAGTCTGCTCCTCTCTCTCCAATCATAATGGATGGTCCATTTGTGTTCCCACTTGTGATAGTCGGCATAACACTAGCATCTATGACTCGAAGATTCTTCACTCCATACACTCTTAGTTCATTATCTACCACTGATGTCTTTGAATCGGGACCCATCATGCACGTACCAACAGGATGGTAACATGTTAGTACCATATTCAAGCAGACACACTTCCAATAATCAGTACTATCCAACTCATATTTGTCACACAGAGGCCATTTCATCCGCCCTATGAAAGCATTAATGGATTTGAAATATGCAGAATTTACAATTTTAGTTAGAGTTTTAATGCCAGCTGCAGCATTTACAAGATCTCTAGGATCTTTGAAATAATTTGGATAAATTAAAGGAGGATCTTGTGGATTATTCGTATTCAAAGAAATATTCCCTCGAGAATGAGGATGGAGGAGATTAAACATGAAATTGAAAAGAATGTGTTTCTCATTCAATTCTACAACATAATCAGCAATTGTAGCATTATACCGAAACTGATTTGAGAAGGCATTTCGAGTGTTCGTGAAGTTTTTCCAAAATATTGAAAGATGACTTTGGAAGTCTGGATAAGTCACGTTCTTTGAGTTAGAATAGAACGCTAAAATATCTGAGAAACTGTTCTGGGCTAAATACCCTTCCCGGTTGAAAAGATATCGGATTGCATCGAAATTTCTCGTTGCGTTATCTGGTTGGCTTGGTCCGTTACCATAAATTGTCACGGGGATTATGACATGATCTTGGAGATTTTGTCCGACCATTGGTGAATCAACTTTGCATGTTATATTTTTAGATTCAAGGTGACTTTTTGCTCCAACACCTGATAGCATAAGTAGTTGTGGTGAGTTGAAAGCGCCTGCACTTAAAATAACTTCTAACCTAGCAATAAATGTCATTGTTTTACCATTTCTCTCAACTTTGACACCAACAGCCTTTTTTGTGGTAACATCGATTAATACTTTTGTACAGAGAGTATTTCTTAGTACTTTTAAATTAGGCCTATCCCGCACTGGATTTAAGTAAGCTGCCACAGAACTCTGTCTTATTCCATTCGCTGCTGTCACAGTAGATATACCTGACCCTAAAACGTTAGCAGTATTTAGATCAGCAACTCTGTTTATACCAATCTCATGCCATGATTCGATGATTTTTTCAGTTAACTCCCTATAGGTGCTGTTGAAAGTATTTAGAAACAAAAGTCCACTGTGCCCATACTGTTTGTTTACTTCGTAATTTTGCAGTAATTCCTGGTTCTGATAGTTTTCTGCTTTATTAAAGAACTTTCGCACTACGTCTGGGTGCCAGTTTTTATTGCCAGCATCATACCAGCGCTTGTAGTCATAGGTGCTTCCTTTCACGTAAAGCATACCATTCAAGTTGGTGGAACCTCCCAGCATTTTTCCTCGGGGCCACATGATGGATCCGTTGATTTGAGCTTGGTTTGATCTTCCATCGTTAGTTGTCAGGTATTGCCAGTCATATTTTGTTCTAAACATGGCTTTATCTAAACCCGGAATCTGCAAATAATCAGTAGGTATTTATTACTTGCTTATATATAGTGAGATATCTCACGAGTTCGCTCGCGCGTATTTTTTTATACAAACTTAATCTTGGAATTAAAATTATCGTGGTTTGCAATCATTTTTGAATATTATTACGACCATAGGTACAGTAATAGTAAAGTGCGTGGTATAGTCGTGATAATATTCTAAAACTTCATCTACTTGTAGTTTTCTCTAGGGTTGGAATTTTGGACAATCCCTTTTCAGTGCGGAGTGAACTACCAACACACACCCAAAATAACATACTGTCAAAATATTAGGTCACGGTTTACTGTGCGTGAATTGTCAGTCAATAAGACGCAACGATCTTATATAACGATTATATTGGCTGATGATGATATATTTTGGTCGGTGTACGATCAAGATGTACGTAGAGAGGTTACGCACGGTCAAATCAAATCATGCAAACTTAAGAAGAAAGCTAATGTTATGCATTCTTTCCTTCCTTGATTATGATAAAAGCTTTTCACGTGCCTTGCCTTGGCATGACTTAGGGTCGATTGTCAATCTTTAATTCAATTGATGCTACTTACAATAGCTTCAGCAGGTGGATAGTCACCCGCATCAATAATAAGTACAGTCCAATTCTTATTTTCACTCAGTCTGTTTGCTACCACGCATCCTGATGACCCTGCCCCTACTATGATGAAGTCGAACTTTTGTTGATCTGGAATAAGCAAAACATTTTTATTAGTTTTAGGGGTATTTATTGCTTTTACCTTTTAAATTCAAAGCTGAGCCATATCATTAAAATTGTTAAGAGCATCCTCTATTTCAATAATGCTAATGTGAGGCATTCTAGTGTTCAGAGTGGCTGAGTTAGTACATAGGATAAGATAGTAATAATTTATGTTATATAAATAGGGCAAATCTGAGAAATTTCTCATATTTGCTTTAATTGTATTAAGTAGTACCTATTTAGTTTATTTATAAATTTAGTTTAGTGATCCCCGAACTGTGAGGAACTTTAGTTAATTAGATAGTCTGTTCGATATTCTAATGGTGATCTCCGAACTTATTTTATGTTAGGAATTTTAGTCAAGTAGATAGTCTGCTCGATATTCTGTTTTGCTTAGCTGTTCGTACATTATGTTTATGTCGCCATCAATTTCAGAACTGTACAATCTTTGTTAACCTACATATATTTTTTGTGATTGTGGTGGTTTTGTGCGTTTTGTTGTTAAATTTTAATCGTGTAGACGACTATTTTCTCTTTGCACCTTGGACTCCCGTGATTAATAGGTGTCCGCGTCGCGATCCGATTTTGGAGTGCGGTGATACGGTTAGTGTAGAAAAGTTAAAAAATTATTAAGATAAAAACAAAAAAAAACCTAAGAACCGAACCTCTTCTGATTACAATATGGTTAAACATTGGCAGCCATTGTTGATCGTAGTGATTCACAATGACATTCCAGGATGTCAATACATAAAATTAGAAAACTGCACTGTTTTGTTAAACGGCTGGCCGTTATTTAAAGGAGCGGATTATACGTTTTGACTGCGGCATATACATATAGTTATGATGTAGAATTTTATGGCAAGATGGTATTAAAATAATATGTCGTGTTACTATTATATTGACGACCTTAATGGCGCGGCGGACCAGGCAGCCAGGCAGCCATGCAAAAGTTGCAGGTTCGATACCCGCAGTGGGACAATTTGTTGCATGTTCTGCAGATATTTATTCCGGTCTGAGTGTTGTTATTTTTAATGTTAATAATGTTTGTATCTTTTTACTATAAAGTTACTGTATATAGTGACTTTTGATTGAATACATTGATTTACTTACTGCACACATCCGCATCAGGAGGCCAGTCGTCCGGGATGAGACACTGGGCTGCTGCAAAGAACTGGAGCGCTGTTGTAAAGGTCTGAGGAGCGACACCAGTCGAAGGTGACAGGCAAGTGGTATTCGCAACACTGAAAAAATTCGCAACAGTGGTATTCGCAAATGAAATAATAATAATGATTTTTCTGATAAGTATACCTATATTTCAAAAGTAATGGCTTTCAGAGAAACTTCCTCACGCAAAAACAGCTATTACAAAAGAGCGTTTTGAAATTCTCAAAGATCCGTCATCCCACGTTCGGTACTTTTGGTATTGCAAACGTCCATAGGTTACGGTAACCGCTTACCAATAAGCGGGCCGTAGGCTTGTTTGAATAGAGTGTCCATGATAAGGATAAAGCGTGAACATATTTAGGATTTTTTTGCCTAAGTTCGAAATTTGCTGATTCAAATGTATTTGCTCTCAGCCTGCTATACTAGTATCCATCGAGTCCTGACCCCACACTAGGATTCCCTGAGGCTATTAGGAACTACGAGTACCATGGTACCACAAACCGGAACAAATGTTGTGCAGAAAATGCAAACATTTGTCCCTCTGCTGGTATCGTAACTGCAAATCTTATATCTTAACCGGCTAGTCACCCGTCTCGCCACCAAGCTCTCATATGAACTGATTGATTAATCCCGAGATTTCTACCAGGTGACTCGAGGCAAGCTTTTCAAAGTTAGGAGAGCAAACATAAATCTTGTGTCCTATTCTGAGAAACTATTCTGTCTTGCAAATGCTTCTTACATACAAGTGTAATAGTTTCATAGCTTTGAATAGCACCGAATTAGTAGAGCTTCTTGTAAAAGAGCTTGTCCGGGGAAGTCACCGGGTGTTGTAGAAAACATAAGCTCAAAAAAAAATACAATAATCCTTCTAAACTATTCCATACTTATATCTCTTTTTCTATACACATACCTAGAGCTAACTCTGTTTACACAAAACCCAGTACTTGCCCTGCTAGCTTTGAAAAACTAACCTCGTTTCACACGGATTACGCAGACCTTAATATGTACTTACCACGACATTTCGAAATTCAAGCGAAATGCGATATTATTATTTGTTATATTTTCACTTTTACACAACGATTGTTTTTAAAATAAATATATCTTTATTTAAAAAAAAAATTGAAATAACAATCTAAATTCCTATTATGTTTGATATAGCATTGGCCCAAGGATGTTTGAAACAAACTGTTTCTCAACACCAATTTATCAAGTGAATTTTATCAAAAATTTAAAACGTGTTTTCTATCATCTATTGCAATTATGGTAATAAACTTTATGTATATTTCTTCTAGATAAGGTTTATTATGTACCATTTATTTAGGTTTATTATCATAAATGGTAAATTGGCCTTAATTTGATAAACCTTATCTTGAACCATCCTTAAGTCATAAAATCGCATATCGAATGTGCGATTTTTTGTTTGTCAAATAAGGAAAAGCAAATATTTGGTAAATCTAGTCAATTTGTATTAGTTTTTTTTCTATCATTATCCTTAAGCTACCTTAAGTAGGTACAGTACAACAATATATTGGAAATATACAACAATTGCAGTACTACTCTCAGGTTACGAAATCACTATATTTTAGTACCACGACTTTTAAACAACTGATCCAAATAAAGAGTGTACAATAAAGTAATGCCAATGACATACTTCTACAAAGTCAGTGTATTTTGTATTATAATGGGAAATTATATAATCATAAAATTTACATGAAACAGTTTGTCGAGTTTATCGTTGCACATCTGTTTTATCAAGTATCGATCAGTCATAAACATTTAACAGAACGTCATTTTTGAACGATAAGCTTTATTAATAGTTATCACGTGTGGATTTAACATGACACATACGAAAAAAACACACTTTGTCATACACGGTGAAATACCGAACAATGGTGCCAAAGTGCCTTCACCGATAATATGGTTCGTGAAAATTCCCGTTTTACAATATGAAGGGGTCTACATACTCTCTTTCTACAGGCTATCCCCAACAAATATGGGTATTCCAAAAAAAAAACCATTAG
Source organism: Perizoma affinitatum (assembly GCA_961405105.1). Classification (NCBI taxonomy): domain Eukaryota; kingdom Metazoa; phylum Arthropoda; class Insecta; order Lepidoptera; family Geometridae; genus Perizoma; species Perizoma affinitatum. The sequence continues at coordinate 9,682,774 of OY560199.1, forward strand.
GTTTAATTTTTATTTTTTTTTAGCAATGACACAGACTCTCTATAATATGATCGCTCTTTTCCACTAACTGTCAATTTTATAAGATTGTACAATTAATTACCTGACTAATTTATATTAATATGTACCTACCTATCTTTTCAATAGCAAAACTGTAATCACTGACCGAAGGACAACATCCCTTTATTTACCTTTAATAAATAAATAACTATTCTCATGTAAGTCTGTGTCTTAGAATAGTTATTTCTGTTACAGACTGTGTCTGTTTTGAGAATTAAATATCTTTAAACCTAAACCTAACTGACTAAAAGAAAAGGAAAGGTTGCACGGTGTTTAACGGTTTAGTTACAGTAACTAGATTTTGTTAGTTATTTTATATGAATAAACTGAAATCCAAAATTAGTTTAGTTTACAAAAACAATTACAATAATATCGACCCTCTCGTTCGACGTTGTTTAAATACGAGGACAATATTGTGTGATCAGATGTAAAATAATAACATTCGTAATATTTCCAAAGTATTACAAAAGAGAAGACAAAAACGATTTCTGTCGCCTATTCCGTCAAACAAAAGAGAGGGACAAAATATTTTCCGTCTTCTCGGCGGTAGACAAAACCGTTGTCTAGGGTCTTCATGTTAAGTAGGCAGTAGAGTAATATAGAGCTCGAGACTACCTACTCGACTAGTGTTCGCATGTTGTCTAGTGATGTTAAAATATGTGGTTCACATTCCGAAAAGGTTTATTAGAAGTTTCAGAAGATTATCATGTAACATCGCAAAATATAAAAATATTGATAGATAAGAAAAACATTATCGCACACCAAATAATAAAATCTCTTTGATAAATACTACAAACTTTGACAAAGTTGTGCAATGCGCGGTCTTATCGCCAAAAAGCGATCTCTACCATATATCCTTTGGATGGAACGGACTGTACAAAAGACTACAAGGGGTTTAATTGGTGTGCCACAGACTATGAATATATACTATTATGTACTAAATATACCTACATGATATTTTTAATTTAATTACTATACACATCATTTTTTTTTTTTTTAAACGTAATTACTGCGTTATTTTTTATATCAAATGCATGATAACAGTGATTTTGGCACAAGTTGATAGTCATATATTTTTTGAGCTTTCCTTGTCTTGTTTTTATGTTTCATAAGGTAGCATGACTTTAAAAAAATGTAGCTAAACACATAATATTATCGGTTACGACTGTACCTACAAATAACAAAGAAAAAAAAACATAACGATGTGAGCGTTTGCAAAATAAATGAGCAAAAATGACATCGTTTTTTTTTCAATTACTACCTATTGGTTGATACAACAGATGTTTTTTTTTTGTACAATCGTGTTTTGGTTAATTGTACCTAATATTATGATGAATTTAGTTTTTCTCACTGCCACTATCTAGTGTCTATTCTACTTTTCTTCTGTTCTGTGAGTGTTTCTTTAGATATAAAGTAGGTGTAGTCGTAATTTTTATTAGAAAATCCGCCGGACCTTTCTCCCTTGGGCCTTTCCAAAAAAAAATATTATTTCTACTTATTATTCCAGCACGGAAATAACGAGTTTATTTTTTTAATGTACCCATTTGAATAATTATATCATATTAACAAAATTAATCATTCATTCTAAAAACATTGTAAGCTGGTTTCTCAGTAAAGTTTAATAGGTACCTTTCTTGAATTAACGCATACTTTATCTCTCTACCTTAGTTTTAGTATAATTGATACGGAACAGGTCTTCAAAAATAAAATACAATACAGCTGATAGTTCTTATGAAGGCGGATACATTAATTACTAATGCAATTAATTCACTCAAATAACTCATTATAAATATTTAAACAATGGTACTTTGTATCTTTGTTTCGCGTTTAACAATGTACCTATTATAATACTATCTCGTACACGGATGGCTGTTCTTGACACAACCATGGTGAAAATAAATTCCCCGTTGACTAACTAGATAATAAAAATATAAAAATATTAGTTTAACCAAAAGTAGGTTACAATCATGACATTCTGGTGGTCTCCGCACGAGGGCAAGACTGTATCACGAGAGGCCGGGTTACAAAATTACAGGGTAAAATCCCTGCAACAGGGAAAACAATAAGATAAATTATCTTACAAAATTAAATAATAATTAAATAAAATACATCAGTGACATGGTTAATAAATTCCTCCATGTAACTAACCTACCAAATACATATGCAATACTAAGGCATTGATAATTATTTTGTGCTAAAAAATGTGAGTGAAAAAAGTATACGGGATTTTTTCAGGATAGTTTATTAAAAAAAAAATATTGGAAAATAATTAACTAAAGTATAACGCTCATATATTTTAAAGAAATTACCTATATTCTAAGACCTCGGCGCCGCGGCGAGCGAGAAGCCAGCTTTGACGTAATTGGGTTCGTTTCCCGCTGCGGGACAAATATTTGCATATTCTGCAGATATTTGTCCCGGGTCTGGGTGTTGTGGTACCAGGGTATGTACTCGTAGTTCCTGATACCCACGATACAGGAATCCTAGTGTTGGGTCAGGACTATGTAAGTGTCTGTTGGGTTTTTTTTTTTAATTTCTAGTACTTGTATGATGCTATGCATATTATGTAATTAGGTATTATGTTGGCCTAGTGGGCTGTACGCTAACTTCCGATTAGGAGGTTGTGGTTTCGAATCCAGTTGTGCACCAATGTATTTTTCCACATTTAAATATGTGCACATCAACACTTGCCCAAAACGGTGAAGGAAAAACATCATGAGGAAACCGGCATGCCCTAGAACCTAAAATTCGAAGGCATGTTCCAATATACGGAGTGTAAGTAAGTATATATTTTTATAAGTTATTGAGTAATAGATTAATATATATTAAGACTATGTATGTTATTAAAATTTATACCCAACGCGTAGATCTTTGAGGATTCTAAGTAGACGACTAAACATTACATTTGGCACAAGTCCGCGATTTGCAAGTAGTTATCATTTCACGTGACAGTTTGTAAGCCTATCACCGCTTATTGGAACGTCTCATGGCACATGCCTCTGAAGTTTTGCTCCTAGGGCATGCCCATTTCCTCTAGATGCTTTCCTTCGCCGTCTTAAATATAAAAAGGGCATTTATTTACTTACACTTAATTCTTTATTCTTTATTGTACACAGAAAAAACAGACAAAAAAAAACTTACATATAGGACGTACAAAGGCGAGCTTAAACCAACATACCTAGCCTAAATAGATAAAATAACTTTAAATGGTGTTCTAATTAGAAGGTATGTCTGTAGGTAAGTTAAAGGGTCGAGAATTTAGCAACGCTGTTTTTCAGCCTCGTCTACTGTTTTACTTTTGTGAAGGTGTTAATGAGCACATAAATTAACAACAAATTATGAGTATAATGCAAATAATACCCGATTGTTTGCCCTAAAATATAACCCAATTAAGAACCAGAGAGAAAATTTACCGCAGTAGGTATCCTATAATTATTTTTTTATCTTACTTTGTCAAGGCAAGTTAAGAAAACAAAGCCACAACACCTCCTCCGCGTTAAAACGAACAAATGGAAATGAAATTAGCGGAGCTGTCTGACGACCAAGTCTCTAACACAATAACTCATAATAGCGTTAATTTCATTCAACGTGTTGAATTAAATCGGGGACCTGAGACTGAGGCTTTGTAGTTTTAGAAATAGAGATTTTTCGTTCTCCATACACACTACGGGGTTGCGTGTTGATGTGGCTGCATTGAAAGTATCTTCAGACGGACCACCAACCACATCGCACCTGCGAAAATGCGTGAATGTTTTCGCTGTACCTGCCTAAAGTAGTATTATGGTCATACCACCAATGGGAAAAACACACAATAACTCATAATATCGTAAATTTCATTCAACGTGTTGAATTAAACGTTCTCCATACTTACTGCGTTGTTAATTGTTGCTGCGTTGACAGTGTCTTAAGACCGATCACCAACCACACCGCAACTGCAAAAATGACGCCAGGCAGTTGTCTTGTCTCAATGGTATCGCTGCATCTGCCTAATTGGATGTAGTTGTGTTTTTCCAGCGTAAGACAGCGTCATAATAGCGTAAATTCCATTCCGCGTGATATAAATCGGGGACTTGAGACTGAGGCTTTGGTGTTTCAGAAATGGCCCATCGCTTACATTGGTTGGTGTTCGGACATCGGCATGTGCCATTAGGTACATGCCTTCGAGTTTTTGGTTTTGGGTACGTTCGAAATAAATAACAATAAATAAACGATGATCTCTACATTATGTTTTTCTTTGCTGAAAAATGTATTAGATAAATTCTTTTATCTCACCCCCTTTTAGAACATTACCCTCGAACCAGTCTGTTAAAATTATTTAGATATTTATATTTGAGGCCACTATTCAGGAAATATAAGGCCCCAAAGTACCTATGTTGTGTGTTCATCCCAAGTGTAAGATACAGCGCAAGTTAAGCGACTAGTTTAAGAAGGAACTTACCAACGAAAATTGATTCAACGGACTTGCAGTAATAACTTTGGGCGATATGGACAACTTCTGGAAACTAACATAACTTGTTTCGACACGTCTTGGGCAGTTTTATGTACATTAATAGTACACAGATTCTTAGTTAAGTGCAGAAGTAAAAATTGTAGAATCAATTTTGGTAAAAAGTTTTAAGCGTGTGATAAATAAATATTAATTTTGAGACAGACAAAATCATTTTTATCTATGTAGCTACGAGTATAATAAGAGAAGCCAGAGGTATTTATTGTCAAATTGACGAAACGTAAGACTACAGATGAAAAAACTAAGTGCGGTTGCTTGTACACTAATCTGATTTGGTAAGTATCTGAGCTCAAGTTTCTAAAGAAAGCATCATATTGCAAAATTCATCCTTGAATTTTTGTCATGAATGTTTAATGATTGACATAAAATTGTTTGTCCTAATTGCCAGTATGTGGCAATTAGGATCATTAATTATATTAACGTCGTTAAATATTAATGATTACGTCTAAAGTGTATATTTTATTAAAATATTGTAATTATACCTGTCCTTTCTGTGCTTTGTTGTTGTCAAATAAACTGCTTTCATAACTGATTCTTGCGTCTCAGGTAGACGCAGGCCGTATGCGTGTTTGCAACCTTACCAAATAAACACGCATACGGCCACCTGTTAGTTAGAGGTAACCGCCTATGGACGCTTGTAATACCAGAGGCATAAAAGGCGTTGCAGACCCTTTGAAAATTTGTGAACTTTATTTTTGAAGAACCTCATAACACTCTCTAAACACGCACAATTTCGGAATGGGGAAACGATCTACCTTGCAAAATTTCCCACTATTAGACAAATAAGCTGGGGCAGAACAAGTGGAGTTTTTGAGACATTTCGTCACAACCTGAATGTTTTTGGATATCAAATACCTAAAGTGTGAACAAGTCTTTACCCAACACCCAAGAATTTATTGCCAGATGTCTACCACAATATTCAGTTATCCCAACTGTTTTATCTTTTTGACGACTAGTCTCTGCCCGCGATTTGCCCGCGTGATAGGATTGGTAGCCGTTTGCCCAGATACAAAGTAGGGGGTAGTCAGAGGCACGACCTATTATTTTACCAATTTATCATAATCATCTTCGCCATGTTTTGCGTAGTAGGTACCTAGTTAGTATTTAACGGGACAGGTTACAAACTCATTGCCTTTAATCGATGGCACATGCCATTGGTTCGATCACGTTTTTGGCATTTTCTCTCTCAAATGATTAGGTACTATTAGAAAATGTACTTGTAAAACCTTATTTGAGTAGCAGTCTTACTTTTATATATTTTAGGAAGTTGCTAAGCGATGCTTTTATTTTCTTCTGTTGTATTTGAAATGATATACGTATATCATCTGTTATACGTGTTGTGTTTGTATGATCTGCAAATATTTATCTCGGGTCTGAGTGTTTTCTAAATATAGTATGTATGTATTTACAAAAATAATAATAATAAAGTTTATAATTAGTATATTGGTCATTTAGTTCCCATAACACAAGCTCTGCTTAGTTTCGGACTAGATGATGCTGTGTGAAAATGTCCAGTATTATTTATTTATATCAGAAAGAGACGAAGCAGTATTTAGTTAAAAAACTGTTTGATTTGTGTTTAATATTTATTAGTTTTCTGAACATTAATACTTTTTTGTATATGTTTTTATAGATGGATAAACTCTTTATTGCACACGAAAGAAAAATACTAAAACACAGGAATTCATTCAAATATAGGTACAATGGGCGGTTTTCTCGCAAAGCAATCTCTTCCAGACCACCTTTTGATGGAGGATAAAATGGAATCAAAAGATGGCGGTGTTCGAGTAGAATATTATTTTATAAATATATACTTACATCCATAACATATAGACATATACACCCTACCTTAACAAAGTACATGTGATTTTGATGATCTTATAGAAAAAAGGTAAAGGTACTTACTTCAGTGGTATTTTTCAATCTATAAAAAGCTTTTAAAATCCTATTTTAAATATCCTAAAAACCACACCGCAACTGCAAAAATGACGCCAGGCAGTTGTCTTGTCTCAATGGTATCGCTGCATCTGCCTAATTGGATGTAGTTGTGTTTTTCCAGCGTAAGACAGCGTCATAATAGCGTAAATTCCATTCCGCGTGATATAAATCGGGGACTTGAGACTGAGGCTTTGGTGTTTCAGAAATGGCCCATCGCTTACATTGGTTGGTGTTCGGACATCGGCATGTGCCATTAGGTACATGCCTTCGAGTTTTTGGTTTTGGGTACGTTCGAAATAAATAACAATAAATAAACGATGATCTCTACATTATGTTTTTCTTTGCTGAAAAATGTATTAGATAAATTCTTTTATCTCACCCCCTTTTAGAACATTACCCTCGAACCAGTCTGTTAAAATTATTTAGATATTTATATTTGAGGCCACTATTCAGGAAATATAAGGCCCCAAAGTACCTATGTTGTGTGTTCATCCCAAGTGTAAGATACAGCGCAAGTTAAGCGACTAGTTTAAGAAGGAACTTACCAACGAAAATTGATTCAACGGACTTGCAGTAATAACTTTGGGCGATATGGACAACTTCTGGAAACTAACATAACTTGTTTCGACACGTCTTGGGCAGTTTTATGTACATTAATAGTACACAGATTCTTAGTTAAGTGCAGAAGTAAAAATTGTAGAATCAATTTTGGTAAAAAGTTTTAAGCGTGTGATAAATAAATATTAATTTTGAGACAGACAAAATCATTTTTATCTATGTAGCTACGAGTATAATAAGAGAAGCCAGAGGTATTTATTGTCAAATTGACGAAACGTAAGACTACAGATGAAAAAACTAAGTGCGGTTGCTTGTACACTAATCTGATTTGGTAAGTATCTGAGCTCAAGTTTCTAAAGAAAGCATCATATTGCAAAATTCATCCTTGAATTTTTGTCATGAATGTTTAATGATTGACATAAAATTGTTTGTCCTAATTGCCAGTATGTGGCAATTAGGATCATTAATTATATTAACGTCGTTAAATATTAATGATTACGTCTAAAGTGTATATTTTATTAAAATATTGTAATTATACCTGTCCTTTCTGTGCTTTGTTGTTGTCAAATAAACTGCTTTCATAACTGATTCTTGCGTCTCAGGTAGACGCAGGCCGTATGCGTGTTTGCAACCTTACCAAATAAACACGCATACGGCCACCTGTTAGTTAGAGGTAACCGCCTATGGACGCTTGTAATACCAGAGGCATAAAAGGCGTTGCAGACCCTTTGAAAATTTGTGAACTTTATTTTTGAAGAACCTCATAACACTCTCTAAACACGCACAATTTCGGAATGGGGAAACGATCTACCTTGCAAAATTTCCCACTATTAGACAAATAAGCTGGGGCAGAACAAGTGGAGTTTTTGAGACATTTCGTCACAACCTGAATGTTTTTGGATATCAAATACCTAAAGTGTGAACAAGTCTTTACCCAACACCCAAGAATTTATTGCCAGATGTCTACCACAATATTCAGTTATCCCAACTGTTTTATCTTTTTGACGACTAGTCTCTGCCCGCGATTTGCCCGCGTGATAGGATTGGTAGCCGTTTGCCCAGATACAAAGTAGGGGGTAGTCAGAGGCACGACCTATTATTTTACCAATTTATCATAATCATCTTCGCCATGTTTTGCGTAGTAGGTACCTAGTTAGTATTTAACGGGACAGGTTACAAACTCATTGCCTTTAATCGATGGCACATGCCATTGGTTCGATCACGTTTTTGGCATTTTCTCTCTCAAATGATTAGGTACTATTAGAAAATGTACTTGTAAAACCTTATTTGAGTAGCAGTCTTACTTTTATATATTTTAGGAAGTTGCTAAGCGATGCTTTTATTTTCTTCTGTTGTATTTGAAATGATATACGTATATCATCTGTTATACGTGTTGTGTTTGTATGATCTGCAAATATTTATCTCGGGTCTGAGTGTTTTCTAAATATAGTATGTATGTATTTACAAAAATAATAATAATAAAGTTTATAATTAGTATATTGGTCATTTAGTTCCCATAACACAAGCTCTGCTTAGTTTCGGACTAGATGATGCTGTGTGAAAATGTCCAGTATTATTTATTTATATCAGAAAGAGACGAAGCAGTATTTAGTTAAAAAACTGTTTGATTTGTGTTTAATATTTATTAGTTTTCTGAACATTAATACTTTTTTGTATATGTTTTTATAGATGGATAAACTCTTTATTGCACACGAAAGAAAAATACTAAAACACAGGAATTCATTCAAATATAGGTACAATGGGCGGTTTTCTCGCAAAGCAATCTCTTCCAGACCACCTTTTGATGGAGGATAAAATGGAATCAAAAGATGGCGGTGTTCGAGTAGAATATTATTTTATAAATATATACTTACATCCATAACATATAGACATATACACCCTACCTTAACAAAGTACATGTGATTTTGATGATCTTATAGAAAAAAGGTAAAGGTACTTACTTCAGTGGTATTTTTCAATCTATAAAAAGCTTTTAAAATCCTATTTTGTGAGTGTTATATTTTTACTACTGCTATAAAGAAAAACGAATTCACTAAAATATAATTTAAGCGTGTTTTCGGCTTCATCTTTTTAAAACGACCGATCATTGGAACATTGAGTTTGGTTAACATAATTTCCTGATACCAAGGAGTTCTGTAATTCAATGAATGAATGAATTAATATATTTTATTGTGCACCTTAAACAAATAACATAATAAACGAAATATTATTCCTAAGAGAGTACAATGGCCGGTCTTAACGCTTATAAGTAATCTTTTCCAGACAACCTTTCAACTTTATTTTTCAATGTTACTTTGTGTTTATGTAGTTTTTAGCTGGCTTGAAATACCGATGCGATAGTATTGTGTGATCTGATGTTTATGTTTGCAAACACGGTAATTTTCGCGCACTTCAATCGGCTGGTACCGACATTGTTTCGACTCTTTCCAAGAGTCCTCGTTATGGTGAATGACCGTGACGTGTTTGCTTTCTAATAATGATAATTATAACGCTTATGTCAGGCAACCTGTGCCCATATAAAATATAACAAAGGCCCATATTTGTAAATATACGAGTACCTTACAGACTAACATAAGTATATAAAATTATACACATAAACTTTGTGAATTATTATTATTGTTTATTTAATAATTGTTACTGCACATTAAATAATATTATTAGTTTTAGTATTCTGTTATTTAAATAAAATTTTCCTAATACAGGAGAAACTAATTAATTCCCGATAGTTTATATAACAATAATAATGCTGGACAATTTCACACAACATCATCTAGCCCCAAAGTAAGCAGAGCTTGCGTTATAGGAACTACATGACTGATATACTACTTTATATAAGTCTTTTTTGTAAATACATACTTATTATATATAGAAAATACCCAGTTCTGAGACAAATATTTGCAGATGCAAACATAGAAATCGAATGGAAATGGAATCGAACCAAAACATTTGAATCGAAATATTTTAGGGTTTTTAGGGTTTCCCCTCACGCCATCATGGGAAATACCGTCGCCGTAAACGCGTGTGTTTATTTTGTCATAATTGTCCATCAATCCGTTCAGAGATAAAATATGCATTTATTTAGTTAATTTATAAATGGCACAAAGTTTCTTGAAAATTGAAAATCTTCAAACTCGCGAAATGGTCAATACATTGCTCTGATTGGAGGCATAGGTGCAAAGATGTAAACATATTTATGTTATTTACTGTAATTAAATATCAGGAAATCTTTTTATATCATTCAACAACTTTGGGAAAACCCAAAAGCAATCTTTTGTCAGAACATGGAGAACTATTAATTTCGCAATTAAAAGTCCAGAACGGTATTTACCCAAGGTCATCATTATATTTGTATTATGCCTCACAGTTCAAACTTTAATTTATGACATTTAAAATAAATGTGTTTTTTTTTTACTTTATTTATAGAACTAACTCAAACAATTTGAATTATCTAGTCTTGTGAGTAAAAACTGTCAATGAAAAAATATTATCGATTAATAGATGCCGCAAAATAGTGTAATAAAATTTAAGTAGGTATTTCAAGGCCAAGTTTTGCAACTAACTGCAAAACGCGGGCATTCGCAAATATAATGTTTGGACGTGTCTCTGACTAACCCCTACTTGGTATCCTCAAACACACACTGCGTTTGTATCTGAAGATGTCTATCATTAAAATATAGATTTTGTTGTTTTCGTTAAAATAATTTTGAGATTAAAAAACTGCTGAAAAAGAATCTAATAAGATTTAAGTAGATATTTTAAAGCCAAATTCATTGTACAAAAATGCTATTGGTAGGTATTATTAAAAATTTATACAAATCACTAATTTTCACACGACATACTTCTGGCATACCCGAGTGCAGGCTAGTAGGGGCTGCAGTTGTGATGTACAGAGAACAACGATTTTTTATACCTTTTTTTACGATAGGATAATGCATTTACGCATGTAAATGCCAGAGAGGGGGTCTGTCAGACTCTCCAACTATCCAACTAACGTAATTTTAGCGAATGGTGGCATACTGAATAAAAACCTATCAATATTTCGTACCTCAGCTCAGTGCTAATGCGTCTTCAGACAATTCGTTTCACAGCGTATTGGCACTTGACAGCTCTGAGTTTACGGTCAGCTTCGACCGCAGCCCTGTCGGTGGTCACCCGCCTTCTGCAGATCCCTCTGTCATCGGTTGTTGGGAAGAGACCGCTTCTAAACTATAAGCCCGCTCATTGTATTTTGTATAGTGTAGTTTAATACATTATTGTAGTACCTAACAACAAAATCAACCAAAACGTGATCCCAAAAGTATAATGGGCGGTCATATATTCATTATTAAAAATAGATGTCTTTCAAGCCACAGAAGCTCTTTTAGGCGTCAATATCAAAGTACTTGCGTCCTTCCCTATCAGTAATTTGGCCGACTAAAGTCAAACCAGTTTCACCTTTCCTGTTTATGTTTTTGCGACGATTTTGTATTGATTCAGTCGTCTCTGTCTTGCGTCTCTGTTAGAACCGCCTTAATAATTGGTACGTCAATCAAAATATATTTATCTCATATAAATGCGACATTAATTAACAAGTTTGTTTACATCACCTCTAGCCCATGCTTATCAGTCCAGTAATGAAACAACTATAAATAGATGGTAGAAACGAAAGGGACAGCTATATATGATTCCAAGAACATGTTGTTGTATCACATATATATATTATAGGTAGTGCTATGTGTATTTATTTTAACCGTGAGGAGAACGATTGAAACGAGTTTGCGCTCTCGCGTAGCTCAGACGCTTCGCGATGGCCAGCAGAAAAGTTCTGTTCGGCCTTTTGGTTTTGTGCATATCGATATACTTGACGGAATGTGGACGGTCCGGTGGTGGCAGAAGCAGCAGTCGCGGTGGCAGTAGAGGAGGCTCCTCGTGGGGTAAAAGTTGGGGCGGATCCAGTTCGAACTCAGGCAGCAGCTGGAGCAAGCCGAGTAGCTCGTGGGGATCTAGTGGAAACAGCTATAAGCCATCAACATCATGGAACACTGGATCGAGTAGCAGCGGTAGTTCTTGGGGTTCCAGCGGTAACAGTTACAAACCAATTTCATCATGGAGCACGGGTTCTAGTTCTGGCACTAGTTCGTGGAACAAGCCGAGTTACCCCTCATCGTCAGGCCTATCCGGCACCGGATCGGGATCGCACAGTTACCCTTCATCATCATCTGGCTTATCTGGGTCAGGGTCAGGAACCCATAGCTACCCGTCATCACCGGGATTATCAGGTGGATCCAAATATCCGTCAGGATCATCTGGTTCAGGGACCCATAGCTACCCGTCAGGACCGGGATTATCAGGAGGTGGATCCCATAGCTATCCATATGGGACAGGAAATTCAGGCAGTGGTTCTAGCAAATATCCTTCGTCATCCGTTTCTCATGGCTATCCTTCCAGCCCAGGATTATCTGGTTCAGGGAGTGGAACACACTATTACCCACCGTCTCATGGAAACAGTTATAACAATTATCCTAAAGTTGTGCATAATTCTAATTCGGGCTATGGGGCAACACACAGTTACATACCCCACACGTACTATACCGCTCCTCAACATGTTTATATCACACAATACAGAGATTCAGGTAGTAGGTACAGTGATTTACTAACAGGTCTGACTTTGTATAACATGGGACGCTCACATAGCCACTACCATGACCATTATTACTACGATGATTACTACAGAAATAGGTATAACGGTAACAATAATAATTACCAGCATCAAAATATTTATAACAGACCAGACGACAAAGCTATTTGCACTTTGAGAATTAAAGAAAACGGAAAACTAGAAGTCATGAAGATACCTTGTGAAATTGTGTCCACTTTCACAGAGGGAGGTAAAAAGGTAGAAAGTGAAACATACAACAAACATACAGTTTGTACAACTAATATTACTTCTACCAAAACAGATTCCACTACGTTGCTTCAGTACCCACAACTAACTACTTATGTATCGCCAACTAGTACTACTCAGTCACCAATCGATACTGGGAATGTTACTGTAAATGTAACAGGCAGTATCTCAAACAACACTATGGTGATGGAACAAAATGTGACGGATAACGCGACATCTTCAAATATTACTACAACTACTAGCAGTAGTTATCCTATTGAAGTCCCTCTCAATTCTACAATGATGACAGAATCTACTTTATCTAATAATAGTGTCTCCACTACGACATCACCAATTCTCAGTGCCCCCATCAAAGTCATGAGTAACACAAGTCGCGTTGAATTAGATGGTAACGTATTCACACAGACTGTGAAAACTATAACACCTACAGAAACAATTGTAAATGTGACCACCTGTACAACCACTCAGAGTTACATCGATCCATTGAGCGTAAAAGATAGTTCTGCCGTCGATCCTTCTAATATGGAATGTGCAGTCGATATCAGAACTAAAGAAGCTCATTTCCGTAATACAGTTGAATGTAAGACTCTGATGGAGTATGCTAAAATGCCTGTACCGAAGAATGAAGATAAGCCGTTCCTGCCGCCTCGTGAAAAGCTTAAGTCTTGGCTACAGAAGCCTCCTTGGTGGATGTCTATGTTTATAGCGGTGTAGTCTCTATGCATAGATAAGTGAACTATATTACTCATAACCTTAGACCATAAAGTAATAATGGTATATTTTTTAATTTCGTCTACTATAGTTATGTTTTTTTTAAATAACTTACTACTAAAACTCAAGATGCGTTCAAAGAAAACCTTTTCAACTTGCTATTTTCTAGTTTTTCTTCGATTAGGTTCCATTACTACTCATGCATTTAGTTAGCATTTAAAATTATAAAATTATTTATAAGTGTATTAATAAGGATATTGCTGTCATCATAATAACAAAATTATATAATGGTGCTGTCGTTACCTCTACTTACGATCCGAAGGCCGTGGGTTCGAACCCGATCGTGCAACTCTTTTTTTTTTAATGTTTGCTCACGTTCACGTACTCAAAAATGTATTATTATTATTATGTGCCATGCAAAGCTTGCAAAACGCGGGCATGTGCCAAATTAAATGTTGGAACCTCAGACTACCCCCTCCGTGGTATCCTCAAAGATATATTTCTGAGGGTATCCATCATTATAGGTAATAATGTCGTGAGCGTGTTTGTTTGTTCTTTTTTATAAAACAATATTTCATTTATCATTATTGTAGGTATACAAATAATTATATGTTATTTAGTTAGTGACTGGGAACTAGGGACGCTTATGTCACTAATATAAAACTAAATTAGCACCAATATAATTACCATTATTTCAAGGTTGATTAATGCAATAAAATATTAAGTCCTAATCTCGTTTGTTTTGTACCTAACTAATTTTTATAGTCCGGACAGATGAACACTACCAAAAACTGCCAATATAATAATATAAACAAAATAGAACAATATAAGGAATCCGTCCTTATATTTTCTGTGTTGTTATTATCAAAGACCAATTTAAAGATTCCTTAAGTTTTAAGCCTTAGAAAAAAATCACTTATGATGGGTTTCTTAAAAAACATGATACATTAGTGTCAAATATCGGGGAACGTTCACAAATCATTGTTGCACAAAATAATCATTGAAAGTATCCCGATTTACTAAAAATTATATTCTAAATTATTTTTATATTTAGAATATATTTTTCAAAGATTATCTTATCCTTACTACTATTATAAACGCGAGAGTTTGTGAGAATGGATGTTTGTTACTCTTTCACACAAAAACTACTGAACGGTTGATGAAACTTCTACATCAGATTAACACATGGGCTACTTTTTATCCGGTAACACGCAGGCGAAGCTGTTGGCACAAGCTAGTAATTTATAAAGATACTATAGGTAGGTACTACGCAAATCCATTAGTTTAACAAGTTTTAACACGTTGTAACAAAAGAAGATGTATAAAATGAGGTACCTTGTCAATCATACTATCATACCATACTCATACAACATTAAATTTTTACGTGTTCGATTTTCCATCAGGTCAAAAATGTATTTCAAGCGTATTTTGCTCTACCAAAAACTTAATTATGTCGCTAATTGATGTTTTTGTATTAATGCAATGTTTACTCCTCGAATGCTTATCAGCCAATTATTATCAATTGAGACGGAATGAGCGGAACCACTATATACTTAACGTTTTGGGGTTCCGAAGCTAAATGCCGAAAAATGTAACCCATTATAGTCTGTAACACACAGTTATCCAGACAGAAAGTTAGTGGTGTATTCACAGTTTTACGCGTATTAAGTTTTTAATAAAACAAAACAAAGTTTTTGAGATTTTAGTTGTTTTTTTACTATTACTTGTGTATCATTGAATAAGTCTTTACAATAATTTCGAAGTACACTTAGTCGAGTCGACTTAGTCTTGGTCCGATAAAATTGACGCCGTAAAAGTGGCGATCAAAGGGAAAGTTATGAAGTGGTTGTCATTGTTCACCGACAACTTCAGCCATTCTTGACCTATAGGAAAAAAAAAGAAAAAATGTTACGCCCTATTCAAATGATTTAACCTTTGGCTGAAAATGATTTATAATATATACGCAAATTTTCATCTAGTAGGAACTAACAACGAAAACTGGCTTGACGGATTTCCAATGATACTCGTAACTTTAGAATATAGGTGACATCCTCGGGGACCCTAATATAGCGAGTCTCGACATGCCTTGAGCAGTGTTATTCCTAGAACGTGTTGTCGTACAAACGTTCAAAATCGGAATGCAATGAGCCAATGCATTCGGATCGCACTGATGCTTTGCGATGGCCACCATAAATATTGTGTTTGACCTTTTGGTTTTGTGTATTGATATATCTGATTGAATGTAGAAGGTCCAGTGACAGTACAGGCAGCAAGTATAATAGTAAAGGCTTATGGAGTGAATATAGTTCGAGCTCAAGTAGCAAGCCGAGTGGCTCTTAGAATCAAGTAGTTACGCGTTCTGATTCTTTATTATTTATTCTTTATTGTACACACAGAAAATACAGACAAAAAAAAAACTTACATATATGACATGTACAAAGGCGAGCTTAACCCTAACAAGAGTTTTCTTCCAGCAAACCATTGAGGTTAAGGACAGGTGAAAAATAAAGGTGGGTATGTGTACATCGACAGATAATTTCTGATAATATAAATAATTATAACATACTACTATACCTAAATACATAATATACATAATTATTCCTCTTCATCAGGTTTGGTTGGTTACAAATCATGCATACGGTGACCTTTCAGTATCGTCTGGTGTATCTAAAACAGATTCAGTGTCCATTGGCTACTCGTCTGCCTCAAAAGTATCTGGATTTGGTAAATCACGCTTTAATTCTCTATTTATGGTGTATTTTTTTATAATTTTTCATAACTGTGTATTATAATACAGTTCCTCAACGTGTTTACATCAAACAAAACCGAGTTACCAGCTGTAGATACAGTTGCCTGACTTTTTTATAACATGGGCCGCTCACCATGATAAATATTACTACGATGACTTTTACATAGACAGACACAACATTGAAAGCAACTTTAATTTATTTCAACCCATGAATAATATATTGAAATGATCAACAAAATAACGACGGGTCACAGATTATCTCCAAACACAGAAACAACTTCAAAACAGCTACGTAAGTACAACTTTGGATCCAAGTCCCTAGTATTTTTTCCATGAAAATTATTCATTTCGAAGAAATTACAATATGGTTGTAATTCTTCGTTGCGATTAATAAAAACTAAACTTATTTGATAGTACTAGATGTATCGCCATCTTTATTATATCAGTCATTCCAAAAAGCAACAGAGATTGCTTTGTTTAAAATTAAAAGATTCAGTTGCGAAAATAAGACGTATTACGAAGGTCACTGATGCAGTCAGCATGCTATGCAAGCTAAAATGGAAGTGGGCGGGTCATGTCGCTAGAACCAAAGATGGAGGATGGAGCGAGCGGATCCTGCACTGGTACCCTCGAGACGCGAGACGGACGAGAGGCAGACCGAGGAGAAGGTGGTGTGAAGACAACCTAGAGGTAGCGCAGAACATTTGGACTCGACTAGCACAAGACCGACAACAATGGAACCGTATGGAGGAGGCCTACGCCCAATTTTGGGTGCCAAAATGAAAATCTATTTAGAATCAATAATGTATGTGGATTAGATTAGATGATATATTATTTTGGAAATAAAGGCTTTATTGTTATTATCACTATTATTATTATTATTATTATTATCAGTCTGTGACTACATATACAAGTAAAGGTAATTGATGATTTATTCGTCCATGACTCCGGTAATAATTGATGTAACACAAAATCCCAATGACCGTGGCGGAAACGGTGGCAATCAAAAGTTGTCAAGTGGTTGTCAAAGTTTGCAATCGCCACCATCATGCCATGACCGCGCCAAGTCAAGTTAGTAAAAAAGTTTTTTTTTTATATTACGATACATGAAATCCTTCACCAGGATATTAACACGGTATACTTTTCTCGTTCAGTATTACCGTAACAAAACACGTACCTTGTTGATTATTGAAAATGCCCGTACTCTATACACTTCATTGCCTAATTATTGAAACTCGTACGTCTGATGTGTATCAAAGACTTTATTATTTCTAATTTTCTGCATTTATTATATATTCAGCACTGAAGCAGTTCTGTTTGAGTTTGTCTTGCAAAAACAGAGCCTTTATTAATTAAAACTCTTTAGTGATTCTGCTTTTGTGAAGTTTTCTTTAGTGCTGCATTGAATATACAGTTTGTTTGGTTAAATTACTTTCTTTTAGCTACGGGTTTGTTAGCTTCTTATAGTCAATTTCGTGTTGCCTTTTTATGAAACTTTCATCGTCATCAGCTGAAAAAAACCTCTGCATCATCGTAAGCCTTTCCGAAAGAGTACATGTGGAAAGATCTTATGCTACCGAAATCCACTGAGTTCCGTCGACCTTTTTCGATGTCATTGGCCCATCGGGCTTTCCTACATTGCGATGTTTGTTTCTTGATCGCCATTCGAGACCCTAAGTATATTTTTTATAAAGTTTATGAAGCATGAATTTGAAGAACACTTTTCTCATAAAATTCTCAGATAGAAAACTTTTAACGATGGTCTTAACGATCAAATGGGACTTCGAAACTATAGTGGAAATTAAATTCCCCTTGCAGCCTCATTCTACGAATTAATTCAGAGTTTAGTGATCTGAGAAGTTTTCCCAGTTCGGATTATTCAGGAAAAACAGACCACGACAGTGTGATCCATTCCTCCGCCCATTTTACAAATGTTTATATGATCAGCAAAACATTTCTGCAAGTGTTATCTAAGTATAATATGTATATATATATATAAAAATATATAATATATCAGTCATGTAGTCCTCATAACACAAGCTCTGCTTGCTTTGGGGCTAGATGATGCATTATTTATTTATTTATTTATTTACTTCTCTATTCTGTGTCAGATCCAGTAGTTCCTAGGTACCTTTATAGGAATGAAAACACGCTAACGACTGTCTCCCCATGGTGGACATCCTCAGATACATACTCAGTGAGTAGATCTTTGAGGATACCAAGTAGGGGGTAGTCAGAGGCACGTCCAAATATTACATTTGGTACATGCGTTTTGCACCTAGTTAGCATTCCACGTGACAGGTTGCAAGCCCATCGCCGCTTATAGTACCCTCTAGTGACTCGTAATCATCCTTGAATTTATACAAACCTCAGTCCAATCGGATAACCCGTTCCAGATATAAATGGTAACAGAAAAACAAACAAGTACTTACGTATCAACGCATGTACGCTTCTGAAGTCACTGATAAAATATTAATAGGCATGCAATTTACAACTGTGTTCGAGACTCATGATATTAGTCTCCGCCATGTTTACTCACTTAAAGACGGCGCTCCACACGCTGGAGGTGTGTGCTGCGTGGGGTCCCATGCGGCACACGCTTTCAGCGATCCTGGGCCGGGACCTCTCTCTGCCGAGCGTGGTAAGTGCCATGCTCGGCGGAGAGAGAGAGTGGCAGGCGATGGTCTCCTTCTGCGAAGAGGTCATGTCGCAGAAGGAGCCGTCTTTTCAGGGCGCGGATAAGGGCCTGGCGACTCTTAAGGCGACACCAAGCTGGTGTTTGGCTGATCCGTTCCAAAGCTGGCAGCAGAACTGCATACTAGACTTGTGCTTGATAAATACTGAAGATTACCAATTAGCTTGCATTATGGCATCCCTTGGTTCTGGATGAATCCACCCAGTATCAGGGCATACGCAATGCACCTACACTGCGTCTTTATGACAACCTCTGAGGCGCAGTGGGAGGAAGCCCGCCTGAGACGTAAGAGTTTGCGGGTTCGATTCCCACCGCAGAACAAATGTTTGTATGATCTACAAATATTTGTCTTGGGTCTAGGTGTTTTCTTTGTATAATGTGTATGTATTTAAAACATAAAAAGTATAAAGTATATCTTTCTCTCTAGTCACGTAGTATACAAGGCCCATAATATAAGCTCTGCTTAGTTTGGTGCTGTGTGAAAAATGACCAGCTTTATTTTTATTATTTATTTATGTACAGTTGAGGCAAATGTTAAGGCGTTTTTTATACCCGAAGATGGCAAAGCAACTCCATCGGTCAATTTAAACAATACCGACCTAAATAAACAATTATGAAACCGCGTAACCTTCAGATTGGAGCCCATCAATAGTTTTTGGCGCCAGATTAAAGATATTAATAGAAATACTTCTGAAGAGAAATTATTTAATAAAAAGCCCCATTCAGAGCTCTCTTTGCTATCTTAGTTATGTATGTATTTAGTGCCAACAAAAGCTTAAAACTAATAACAACATTTATTCATACAACTATGTACAAGTAGGTATTTACAAAAATACAGATGAAACAGCAAGATATCTAAGTACCGTTGCAAACGATCTATAGATAGCTCAACTTATCCAGATCACTACTAGGCGGAAGCGTTCCCAAAATACTGGCCACATTGCCACGCTGAATGGCAATGCTAATGCGTTGACCCAGATAAGAGCCAGCTCTCTTGTCACGCGTTGCTTCGATCAGTCACTTCGAAAATAAAGCTTAATGATTTATTTTCGTTAGTTAGTGAACTATACCTATGAATTTCATATTATAAACAAAAAAACGTTTATCTCAGTTGGATCTCAAGAACCTGAACTGGACACGTCTCATTATGCACACGTGAGTGAAACACCAGATGAATCAGTAGCAATCTGGGTTTGGTGTTTCTTGGCTCACACAAGAATGTTTTTGTCCCTTAAAAGGTTAATGTTGACAACCGTATTAAAAAATGGAACTATGAACGACATGATAATGCCTAGTATTGTAGAATACGAGACAAAACAATTATAATAAAATTAATAAATAAACACATAACTGACATATTCATAGTCTTAAACCTCACACTAGGATTATCTGTGTCGATTACCGTTTTACCACATAATATCTGCAGAACATACATATCCTATCCTATCATATCCTATCCTACTAATATTGTAAACGCGAAAGTTTGTGAGGATGGATGTTTGTTAATCTTTCACGCAAAAACTCCTGAACGGATTTTGATTAAACTTTACAGTAATATTGCTTATACATCAGTATAACTCATAGGCTACTTTTAATAAATAAATAAACACTTAACTGACATATTCATAGTCTTAAACCTCACACTAGGATTCTCTGTGTCGATTACCGTTTTACCACATAATATCTGCAGAACATACACATCCTATCCTATCCTATCCTACTATTATTATAAACGCGAAAGTTTGTGAGGATGGATGTTTGTTACTCTTTCACGCAAAAACTACTGAACGGATTTTGATGTTACTTTACAGTAATATTGCTTATACATCAGAATAACACATAGGCTACTTTTTATCCGGGTACCACGCGGGCAGAAGCTAGTTTATCACAATCAATAATCAAACCAAAATTTTGAGGTAAGTTTTCTTTGAAAATCTCAATTATATTTGTAGTCTTCGATCAAGGGCCGCAATGAAGACGCTATCGTTTATTTTGAGTTTTCTTGTGATGTCGCCATTTCAGTGAAACGATTCACGTGGAAAATTATTGTATTTTTTATAGCCAAGATCTAATAAAATTATACAAGCTGTATTGCTTTTATTATTTGTACAAGACGAAAAATAAAAGCTTTATCGGCAGTAAGACCTCCATTTGCTGGATGGGCTCTTTACGACTACTTTGTTGTTATTATTTACGGTCATTATTATTACCTAAGTAGGAACATTTAGCTTTCAGTTCAAATTATGTAATTTTGGTGTCCTCTCTTTTTAGATAGATAGATAGATAAATCATTTATTTGCAACTACTTATAAATAAGGTATATAACTAAGATGGTTGCACTACTGATAAGGTAAGTAGCTACAAATTGTGGTAGGACTCAGCATAAAGTGCCGCAGACCTGGTGTAGGTAAGTAGCGCGCTGATCTTCCGTCCTCTCCCAATATCAGTAGCAGATAGCTTCGATATAAAAATAAGATTAATTTTCTAACCAGGTACTTATATAAGCTTAAATAGTTCAATACATTTATTTACTATATTGTATACAAACTTTGTTAGAAGTTTGTAGGAAAACTTTTTATTTTGCAAACTTTGAAAAAGAAATGAAATCACAATCCTTATGCAGAAACCTAATTGGAAATATAAGTTATTGACAAAATTTGTGAACGATAATTTCTTCACAATCCCTTTACCCTATTTTTAACAAATGTGAGGTATAGATATCCTAAAAAAAATTAAGCTGGTCAAGGATACCGCAAAATGAATTTTATAGACCTGTTCTCTGATGCCCAAAACAATCCCAGTGCAATGAGAAATAAAATCATCCCACACTTTACATGTACAAAACTAAATCACTTAACCACATTAAATTTCAATAGGTACGCTATGACGACCTCTGTGGCGCAGTGGGCGAAGGCCCGCCTGAGACGCCTAAGAAGGTTGCGGGTTCGATTCCCGTGGCGGGACAAATGTTTGCATCTGCAAATATTTGTCTCGGGTCTGGGTGTTTTTCTATCTATAATAAGAATGTATTTACAAAAAAATATATATAAAGTAGTATATCAGTCATGTAGTTCCCATAACACAAGCTCTGCTTACTTTGGGGCTAGATGATGCCGTGCGAAAATGTCCAGCATTATTATTATTATTATAAGCTGAAGAAAAAGCATGGTGACATACTTACGGGCAGACAGATAAACGGATGGATAGTGACTAAAAAATGTAAAAACTTTAAACAGATAACCTTTTTATTGCAACTGATTCCTCTTTATATTGTGAACAATATTCCTAAAAACTTCACGTAGATTGTTCATGATACGGTTAAAAGATTCAAAACATATATATAACAAGAATTTATAAGTATTGTGGCAATTGGGCGGCATTTAATAAATTCTTACCATCCAAGTTGCAAATGACAAAAATGGTAAAGTGTCCGTGCTCGGGGAAACTATTCTTTAGTATCTAGAATATCAGCAGTACAGAATATCGGAACTACAAATTGGAGTAGTGAAAAATGACCCGCGACTAGAACGGTTGGAATATTAGTCACCGTCTGCTTTTGTACAGTTAGCAGATAAATTCTGTTACAATGTATTACTACCTCGCTGTGGAAATACTTTTTTTATATTAACCTATAATGCCCAAATGCTGGGCAATGTCTCCCAATTTTCCTTCCATGTCACTAGTTCCATTGTCACCTATGCCCAGTTGAATTCGAATGCATTCATGTCATCACGCCACCTTCTTATTCACCACCTACTGAATTTCTGAAGGTTTGCCCAACGTTCTGCACGCATTCGAGTCACATGGCCTGTCCAATCCCATGTTAAACGAGTGGTCTTTATGCCTCCATCAATTATGCTAGTTTTGGCACGTAGGTCGGTGTTTCTCATTTTATCAGTTCCTTTGACATCGATAATGCTCTTTGTCAAATCTTGTGCTGAGACTTTTGCGCTTCGGTCAAGGTTCAAGTCTGAGCTCTATAGGTTAAGATATGCAGGATTGTAATTTAATAATTGCATCAAAAATTTAAAACGTCAGACACCCGACTTTTACATCCTGTATGCATATCCACAGGTCTATGTTATGTAAGGGCATCAAAGGCAAGTCTTAACATCATGGTGTCTTTAAGGTATTTTCCTTCACCTCATTTAACACTATACTGCATATTTTTTTTAAATAAAATTATGTATACCTACCTAATGATAAATACTTTACTAGAATTTTAAATTTAATTTAAACTTAGCTATTCAAGATTACGCAAAGATTAAGTTAAGTTACAGTCACTTTAACAGCTGTATTAATTTATATTTAAATAACTGTACTTATGTAAATCTTATTTGAAGAGTTCTACGCTAAGATTTTTTAAAACAACTGACGCGAAATTCTGGAAATGATTTCACAATTAAGTCTCGATACCTATAAAATATGCCCTCCGGAGCATCTGGACAGATTCTCAGCTTAGATTCTTAGCTGGACAGATTAGCAACTGGACAGAACGTGAACAGAGTGGACTAATGTACTTTTTATTCACTTCCAAGCTCAATTTTGTGTTTTTTGCTTCTTTTTGAATATGAGAATTTGACATTAGATCTTTTTAATTGATCTCAATATTTTTTTAAAAAGATCTTTAGTTGGTGACCTCGACTTCCGATCCAAAGGTTGTCCACCAATTAATTTCTCCATTCTAAAAAGGTCTATGAGTAAATAACACGTGCTCAAAACGATAAAGGAATATTACATCGTGAGGAAACCTGGCATGCCCCAAAAATTCAGAGATTAGTATTCCAAATGCTTGGGCTTGCAACCTGTCATATGGAATATTAACTACTACCTTTTCAAAAGTAGGCATGTGCAAAATAAACTGTTTGGACTTGCCTCTGACTACCTCCTACTCAAGTAGGATACCAATATTCTCATGGGTCTACGTACTGAGTATGGATTTGAGCATATCCGTCATAGGGAACACAAGGGGCGTAACAATGTCTGTTTTTTCTTTAAGAATAAGGCGTTGCTGAAATCTTTGATATGTTAGTGGACCAAGTCGATTTCAAACGCCCACGTCTGATGCTATCTTCGGCTATAAATCTCAAAGACATTTCTCAGCAAAAGAGCAAGGCATCTTGTACTAATGTCCTACAGTTTTAGTACGTTTTATGATCAGACGCCCCACCTAGGTACAACCTTCGAAATGTCAACATTCAAGAAGATAAGATTTAAACCAAAATTTGACCTTTTTGTTGCTATCAACAAAAAGGATTATTAAGACGTCTCTCCTATGAGAGACGTCTTAATAAGAATGTTTAAATTTCTTTTGTATGCCCGTTAAATGACAGGCAAGACATCTTGTACTAAAGCCCTACAGTTTTAGTACGTTTTATAACCGGTACTACAACGCCCCACCTAGGGCGTAATGTCAACAGTCAAGATGATAAGATTTTAACCAAAAGTTGACCTTTTTGTTGATAGGAGAGACGCCTGAATAAGAACGTTGAAATTTCTTGTGTATGCACGTTAAATGAAAAAATGCAAGCGCTCTGTGAAGCAATGACTATAATATCTGGGGTGTTTCCGTTTATTAAAAGATGTAGCTTTACATACGTCCAAGAGGTGCGGATTCGATTCCCGCTGCGGGACAAATGTTTGCATGTTCTACAGATATCTGCTCAGGGTCTGGGTTTTGTGGTACCATGGTAGTTCCTGATGCCCAAGCCACAAGGAATCCTAGTGCCGGGTTAGGACTATGTACTGGGGAAGAAAGATTGTGAAAAAATTACAACCACGAACCGTTAGACGCAGTAAAGGAAATCAAACCCTATAGACTAATGCCATCTAAAAGGTTGCGGAAAGTTGGTAGATCATCATGAGAGCCATGATACCCTGGTGAGCTGACACTGGCCATAAAACCCAGCTGAGCAGCTGACGACCTCTGTGGTGCAGTGGGCGAAGGCCCACCTGAGACACAGTAGGTTGCGGGTTCGATTCCCGACGCGGGACCGATGTTTGCAAATGCAAATATTTGTCTCAGGATCTGGGTGTTTTCTATATATAATATGTATGTATTTACAAAAAAAAGTATATAAGTAGTTTATCAGTCATGTAGTTCCCATAACACAGCTCTGCTTACTTTGGGGCTAGATGATGCTGTTTGAAAAAAGATGACTAGCATTATTATTATTATATTAGGTATTATAATGTTGCAAACATTTTTCCCGCAACGGGAATCGAACACACACCTCTTGTGTCTCAGCCGGCTAATCGCCCACCACGCTACCGGGGTCGTAAAAGCTCATATTCATTTCCATAGCCCGCAGCACGACCTTGATTTTATGTGTAAGACCAAATAGTTAGAGCAAGTCAACAGATGTACATTTTAAAATGACACAGCGGTTTTCAAGAGTCGTAACAAAGATCCATAAAGCAGCTCTGGTTTCATCTCTATTGGAGTGGATTCGGCAGCCCGCAACCTCAGCGTACGTGATATGCTATCCAGAGTAGTCTTGGGACATAGAATAGCTGATAGTTCATAGCCATGTAGGTTACAAAGTAGGTCGTAAATAGATTTACCTACAAGTAGAAATTGTTTTTGATGCGATAACTTTGTAATGAGGGCGCTAAAGTTACAGGTAAGAAATTAGGAAACGAAAATCATTACAGAATCATTATCTGAAGTTTTTCACTATTTTCTAAGATAATGATGGGTCTACACGAAAGTACTAAGCAGATGTGATAAATTAATAATAATGCTGGACATTTTCACACAGCATCATCTAGCCCCAAACTAAGCAAAGCTTGTGTGATAGGAACTAATGACTGATGTACTACTTTTTTGTAATACCTATATATTATACATAGAAACACCCAGACCCGCGCCAAATATTTGCAGATCATACAAACATTTGTCCCGCGGTGAAAATCGAACCAGCAACGTTCTGCGTCTCAGGCGGTCCTTCTTCGACCACTGCTATACAAAGGTCGTCGAAGACAGATATTTGCAAATCATACAAACATTTGTCCCGCGGTGAAAATCGAACCAGCAACCTAATGCGTCTCAGACGGGCCTTCTTCGACCACTGCTCCACAAAGTTTCGAAGACAGATAAGATAAAATGACTGTCAAGGCCAAAGCATAGAATATTCGACTAACGCAACCGCTGAGATGAATATAATAATCTGATAAAAGTGCTAGATAAGCATTTATTATTCAAAAACATCCTAAACTTTCAAAGGTTGGTCATAAATTAGAAACTACTAGGTTTTTATTAATTGAAAATAAAAAGATAACTTGATATCGTCGTCGAGTGCGTAACGGCAATGATGCTTAAATTCCACAGACTTAATAAGGATGCTAACGCATTTAATGTGACAATGAACATTCAAGAGAAATTCTCAGGAAAGTTTTATAAATAAACACTTTCATAGATAGTACAGAGACCAACGTGCCCAAAGATCTTGAACATCGATACAGGTCCATTTGTCATGAACAACGTTAGCTTAACCGAATACAAAGATACCACACCGCGACGAATAAAAGTTCATGAAACACGATCCAATACAAGATTCCATGTCTGTCCATGTCGTGAGTATTGGAGTACATCTCACCACCTGCGGTTCCTTAGGCATGCAATATTAGACATTGAAGTCTCAGGACAACAAGCTACCGAGCAAATCAGTTTTTTTTTTAAATAGGGTTTCCTTTATTGTGCATCGAAACACTTCACGGCAAAACGAAAATATCCTCAGAATCCAACTTGAAACTTACGGCTGTTATTGTCAGTCAGTTCTGTGCTAAATGTGAAATATATGGGCTATTTTGAAAAAAGCCTTATTTTCTTTAACCAAACTAAATCTCTCATTTTTTTTATTTCGATCTGGGCGATTTAGTATTTACTTGTATATAAGATTTATATATATATATCAATATTATATATATATAAGTTTATTATTTATATCCAGAGTATTCTTGCTTCAGGATATTGTTGAGGTATCTAGTGCATCCTACCTGTCTACTTGACAAGTTTGCCAACGTAGAACGTAGAATGTATTCTACGACACTTCTACAAATTATATTTATCTTCTCCGAGAAGCAAGGAGCTGGTAAAATAATAGGTTGGGGAAAAAGTTTCTTCGCATTTTTTAAGAAAATTCAAAACATTTTTTAATATAGTTTATTTACATTTAACTAAAGTATGTAGGTACCATTTTGTTCGATAACTTTTTGCCATTTTGTAGGCAGGGACATGATCCCATTGCTATAAAAACTTTGGGGCTTCTGTTCAAAATACCGCGACAAGTGGTTTTGGCAGTCCTCTCGTGATGTTAACCTGACACTGCCTAAAGAATTCTGAAGAGACCGAAACAGGTGGAAATCTGAAGGTGCAAGGTCAGGACTATACGGCGGATGCATTAACACATCCCAGCCAAACTCTCTTAATTTTTGCTGAGTGGCTAAAGATGTGTGAGGTCAAAAATGGTCAAAAATTTCTTCAAAAATGGTTCGGTTTCATTACGTCGTAATAAAGAATCACAAATGAGAACACGGTTCATTAGGTTTCTTTCAGTGAGCTCGTGAGGTACCCAAATATCGAGCTTTTTTGTGTACCCAGTTTTTTTCAAATGCGCCAAAACTGTTTTGTGGTCAATTCCCAGTTCTTCAGCTACGTCGTAACTACTGATATGCCGATCTTGCTCCACTTTTTCAAAAATGGCATCCATTTTATCCGTAATAGGGCGACCAGAGCGACGTGCATCTTTGACATCAAAATTTCCGGATTGAAAACGCTTAAACCAAATTTGTGCTACTCTCACAGACACTGCACTAGGTCCATAAACATCGCAAATTTTTTTCGCGGCTTGCGTTGCATTTTTACCTTTTTTGTAGTAAAATTTTAAAATGTATCGAATTTCTTCATTAGATTCACTCATCTTAACAGTACGAAAAACAAATAAAAATCACACATTTTCCTAATTTGAATTTGGAATTATATTCTTTAAAATTTAAACTTTTAATGATACCAAAACCAGCCAGATACAAATAGTATAGCCAAAGATATTTTATTACAAGTTCATACATACAATAATGCGAAAAGACTTTTTCCCCAACCATAATATGTCTTTGGCCTAAGAGGTGTACATTTTTTCTTTGATACGGCTTTAAAATTATTTCAAATAATTTTGACTTCTAGGAAGGTTTTTAGATAGTTATTGTTTATTAATAGTTATTGCAACACGTCACTAAAAATCCCTATAATAGACGATGGAGAATATAGATTCATAGAAAATGCTTTGGTCGCAGGCGACGAATCGGCGTGAATTCACTTAAAAAAATAAAATTTACTAGTTTATAATCTGACGTTTCTTATGAATCTTGTGATCTCAATGAATAAAAACCTATGACTTAAACTTTATTGGACTAGATAGTATATCAAATTCATAGGTGACTTGTGAAAATTGCCTTTTATTGTAAGCGGTGTTCAGATTGAATATAAAGAGTCATTTAGAAAAGTGTACCTATTTTTCTTTATTTAGGTTTTTTATATCAACATATAAATCTCTGAATTTATAATTTATGGGTTTGCATTCATTCACACGTTCATTTTTTTAAATGAACGTGTGGGTGGTGTCTGGGTGTTTTCTATGTATAATATGTATGTATTTACAAAAAAAGAGTATACAAGTAGTTTATCAGTCATTTAGTTCCCATAACACAAGTTCTGCTTACTTTGGGGCTAGATGATGCTGTGTGAAAAATGACCAGCATTATTATTATTTGAAGGGTGTTCTAAAAATCACGTTGAGGCTTCTGAATAATTTTTGATATATAGCCTCAAGCCTCCATCCAGAAAATGTAACGCTAAAAAGTAGTTATGTTGTATGCCCTCCCTATAACTTTGCAATCTTATTCTATAGACATATAAAACAAATTTGAATGAGTAGCTTTTGGTAGGAGCTACCAACAATAATTTGACTCCGAATTTCAATGATAATTTTAAGAGTTATTACAAAGCAACTTTGGAACCCTAGCATAGCGACACTTGACACGTCTTGGGTAACTTGATTTTTAATAATAACATATTTATTTTATCATAGTAACAAAGGAATTATTAAAAAGTCAAAGGCAAGTACATACACCCCTGTCGTATTTTCCTTTGACTATTTCAGCGCCCTCTTGTGATTTTTGGCGACAGGATACTTAAAAACAATCCTAGAAGTCATGCAAAACGATTTTACCGTATTTCAATAGGATAAGCAGTTGTGGTGATAAATGGTAACAGACAAACATACAAACATTCAATCGAACAAACAACCTCTTATGTCAAGCGGATATCTCTTTACGTTACGGGTAATAAAATTAAATTCACATATTCAAACGCCTACATTTAGTTTGATAATTAGAGAGAAAGTTATCCAACTGATCTCATGTGTCTCGCTTACAGATTCAGGGTGTCTGTTTGTATACGACACTTGGACCGTAAATTAACGTTACGTGTACGTACAGTCAGCGACAGTAACATCACGTTGTATTACAAAGTATTTTTGATGTACGGCAAGTGTCTTCTATAATTCTTGCAACACACGGATTCCGGATGGCGGATAGGTAAAAGGAATTATGTTCAAGTCAAAAACTTAATATTAGATTAAAATTTTAAGTAAAACGATGTTAGCAAATATTCTATAGTAATAGGTAAATTTTTGCTAAATTTAAAAATCACTGACGAGTTTTCCTTCGTCTATCGCACCGGCTTCCAGACAGCTACTATAAATATTTCGACGTTTTTAGACTATGGAAGAAATATCATAATGAAATTGAAATTAAAGTAGCTAGTAGCAGAAGAAATTTAATTTAATGTTAATTTTATTGACATTTATTTCACAGTGTAAAGTCAACGTATGAAACGTAATGTCGTTTTAATATTTATCTCAGAGTTTTCAATTGGTGAACAGTATTTTCAGCTGACTGTATTCGAGTTCGTTCAACATATCCCTAACCTAACTTTGTATTCAATTGCTGTGGTCCTACGTGGTTTACAAAATGAACAATTTATCTGGGCTTATTACGAAAGCGAAGAGAGTCTGTAAAGAACAGAGTGATTGATACTTTTGATGATGATAAAATTAGATAGCTATTAGATTAGCAATAAATAACTTATTTATTCTCATACTAATTTATTTAAGAGTGTAGGTTTGCGTTTGTATTTATTCTAATACTCATTTATTACAAATATCTGCATTTCTGCAGATATTTGTTTCGGGTCTGGGTGTTCGACAGGACTATGTACCTACGTGTCTTTTGGGCTATAATTTAAAAATTATTTAGATAAATAGATATATTTTTATTAAAAACCAGTAAATACAAAAGAAATGCGAACAAGAGGGCGGCCTTATCGCTGAAAGCAGTCTCTTCCTTTCAACCTTTGGATGGACAGAACTGGAGGAACAAATAAGGACAGCGGCGCTACTAAAAAATAATAACAATAAAACTTACACTGTTTATTTGGAAGGGTGCTAATAACAGACAATTATTTTGTAGGTTCATATAATTATTTAGGTAACAGGCATTATTTTAAACATACATTATAGATAGAATTGTAGCGTCAGAACAAATAAAAGATACCGTTATGTAATACATATTCCGCATTTATTATATTAGTAGGATAGGATAGTAGGACTCATTTCTAGTTACACATAAGGTCCTCGAACAGGGTCAGGTTGACTTCTATTGACACGTCAACATGGGGCACTATTTAACTTTGTAAGGTGTTTATACAAACATACATTTCAGACAGAATTGTAGTGTCAAAACAAATAAAAGATCCCGTTACATATTTCGCATTTATTATATTAGTAGGATAGGATAGTAGGAATAATTTCTAGTTACACATAACATCCTCGAACAGGGTCAGGTTGACTTCTATTGACACGTCAACATGGGGCACTATTCAACTTTGTAAGGTGTTTATACAAACATACATTTCAGACAGAATTGTAGTGTCAAAACAAATAAAAGATCCCGTTACATATTTCGCATTTATTATATTAGTAGGATAGGATAGTAGGAATAATTTCTAGTTACACATAACATCCTCGAACAGGGTCAGGTTGACTTCTATTGACACGTCAACATGGGGCACTATTCAACTTTGTAAGGTGTTTATACAAACATACATTTCAGACAGAATTGTAGTGTCAAAACAAATAAAAGATCCCGTTACATATTTCGCATTTATTATATTAGTAGGATAGGATAGTAGGAATAATTTCTAGTTACACATAACATCCTCGAACAGGGTCAGGTTGACTTCTATTGACACGTCAACATGGGGCGCTATTCAACTTTGTAAGGTGTTTATACAAACATACATTTCAGACAGAATTGTAGCGTCAGAACAAATAAAAGATCCCGTTATGTAATACATATTCCGTATCAAGACTCGGGTCCAACGGCCGAACCTCGATAAATTATATCTTGAGGGAAAAGGTCAAATAAAATAAATAAATACATTAAGGTTTTTTATTACAGTATTCCTACCTTCTGAATTGAATTAATAAGATGATGGAGGGTCTTTCAGGTTCGGATTCCTTACCTTAAAGGAACTTATTGTACTTATACATAAATTAATATCTGGGATGCTACTGCCGTTTTTTATTTTTAATCTATGAAACTTATTATCTGAATTTGTCGTTTATTTCGTCTAAATTTATCAGACCAAAGTGGTAAGACAAGACCTTGAATAAAAGCAAGTTTAAATAACATTTTCAGCTAAACGATTTTTGGTACCAAATGGAACTCATTTAAGAATCAATTATGGGAGGAACTTCAAAGCAATTTTCAGAACATTGTCTGTCTTCTAGTCTATACAGAATGTTAGGAGCCAATGTTGTAACCTCATTTACACGGATAAAGTTTCTGATCACTAAGATGCTATTATCGAAAGAATATAAAAACTGACGGCCTCTATGGGCTGCGGGTTCGGTTCCTGTCGCGGGACAAATGTTTGTATGATCTGCAAATATTTGCGTCCAGTCTCAATATTTTCTTTACAAAAAATATATAAGTACTTATCAGTCATGTAGTTCCCATAACACAAGCTCTGCTTATATTGGGGCTGGATGATGCTGTGTGAAAATGTCCAGCAATATTGTTATTATTAATATAAAAAATTGCATCATGTTAACACATATTCGATATCCGCAGGTGAAAGGAAAAATATATACCTAAGTACTTATCAGTCATGTAGTTCCCATAACACAAGCTCTGCTTATATTGGGGCTGGATGATGATGTGTGAAAATGTCCAGCAATATTGTTATTATTAATATAAAAAATTGCATCATGTTAACGCATATTCGATATCCGCAGGTGAAAGGGTAATTATCGCCTCGTCTCTGAATATTGAAAATGTCCAGTAAAAGAAGGTGAGAATAGTATTCGAGTTTTCATGGCATGCAATCACGACGGCTGGTCTTTCTAGTCTCTCTAACTCCAGTTTGTTAAGAGAGCTCGATCAATCATAACATAATCGAAGGCGATTTTTTATTTTTTACTTGACTTTAAACACAAGTTATCGTCTACGAATGATCGCCCACAAAAAATGTAGGCATATTCTCGCCATAAGGCGTGTGAAAACCGTATTCATGTGTCATCTTCTTTTCTTAGGAAGAACATAAATAATATGTATGGAATTTTGCTAACACATAATGTCGATTCGAATTACACAATAAGGCTACAGATTTGTGGGTCCAGATGGTTTCTATTCAATTATTATCAATATTGGGGTCTACCTACGCTGCGTTTTCCAGGTCATGAGCTACATTACGAAGAACCTTTGTTCCCAGATACTTGTAAATCTTCTAGGAAAATTGCCTGTCTATTGCCACTTCAACTGAAAGATGAAAGTGGATTTACTCGTTTTAGATTTATGTAGTATGTATTCATATTGTATTTTGTGTTTATACTGTGGAATTCCAGTTCGCATACCCAGCATTACAGCAATGATTAGTTAAATCATAAAGCCGTTTACCTAATGCGTTGTCTGCATGGAGCTGCTATTACCTCAACACAGGGTTGTATTCAGACGGAGGACACATAGGATTTAGGGTTTAACTACCACCAACATCCAGTAAATCCAGTGTCTCTATGTATCTCCTACCTAGAATCAATGTTAGTTAGTTTTATATTATAGACTTCTTTATATGAACAATATTATACTTTTAATTGTGTTTTAATATCGTGTAATAATATTGTCTGACATAAAAAATATTGAATTGAATTGAAAATCTCGTATGAGTTTGAGACTAGAGAGCTTGTTCTTTAAATGTAATACGGGAAGATCTGATTTTTTTAAAACGTCGTCTATGGAATCTTTTGTGTATACAGGCGACGTCTGACGTAGCTCAGACATGAAAAAAAATTATGGTGCAATGGTGGACGTTGTCGGCTTAGCATAAAAAAGGTCTTGGGAATAATTTTAGTGGTTTCGCCATTCACCACTTCTGTATTTATTAGAAACGTAATTTTTTCTTGTAAACATATATTTACACATGGTAATTAACTACACTCGCAATAAACCTCTAGAATTAATAAATGATTTAAAATCATTGCATGACTGAATGACTGACAATCACAGTCAAAACCAAGTCCTAGAGCCCTGAAATTTGTGAGGATATTATTTTTTACTATAGGAGTTAATTGCCATTTAGCGTGACAATGCGGTCAGTATTTTGGGAACGCTTCCGCCTGGTAGTGATCTGGATCAGTTGAGCTATTTATATATCGTTTTCAACGGTCTTTAGATAGGTAGCTGTTTCATCTGTATCTTTTGTTTATACTTATACATAGTTATATGAATAGGAGTCAATAAAGAAAGAATAATTCGATATTTAATCCCTAGTAGGTGCAACGAGAAGCTGAAATTTGTATCTGTAAATAACAACGCGGTCAAAGTCGCGGGCGTTCCTTTTATTAAACCATAGGGTTCCTACAAGGTAAGCGCGCCTAGGCTGAGGTTTGGTGTGTCGACATCTCGTCAGTTGGTATGTCTGATCCTAGAATCCGGCCCTGCCGACTGTTAGCAAGCCCTGGCTCGGCATTCAGTATAAACGATCTTAAATCCTTGCTTCAATTAGCTGTGACGCCAAACATGGTCATCTGATCTTAATAGATGTTTGGGTAATAACGCCGCTTGCATGGCTATTGGAATAACAAACCTAATTCTGTCACTTCTATCTTAATTTTAAAATTCATAGAAATCGATGCATTATCAAAATTATCCCGGCCTCGCTCGCAATTTTAAATTAGCAACACCAAAACCCGACTCAATAATTATACTCCGTAATTATGCTCTCGCCTGTTTCCCGGAGGGGTAGGCAGAGGCCAGGCATTTACACTTGCTACGAGCAAGACATATTTTTTTTGTTTAATAATAATAATAATAATCATGCTGGACATTTTTTACACAGCTTCATCTAGCCCCAAAGTAAGCAGAGCTTGTGTTATGGGAACTGAATGACTGATATACTACTTATATACTTTTTTTTGTAAATACATACATATTATACATAGAAAACACCCAGACCCACGACAAGACAGACCATGTTTAATTCACGATTATCACATTATTCATGCATGCTCGCCTGTTTAGGGTACTCTTGAACTGTGGTCTAGACAAATACCTCACGCTTACTTTTCCCTTCACGCTAACGCAAATTGGTCAAGGTAAAACTTGGCAGCTGTCACGTGACATTTCCACAGCTTATGTAATTTCCATACATTTCAATCTTTCCGCAGGCGTTGACGCCAACAGAAAGTGATATTTCTAGTCTAGACATCCTGCCTTTTCTGCAGAACAACTAAATGAACCCGAAACAAACCATAAAATTGCCATCTTCATCACAAATGTCGCGGGATAAAATTAAATGTTTGTATGATCTGCAAGTTGTCTCGGGTCTGGGTGTATTCTTAGTATAATACGTATGTATTTACACAAAAAAATATATAATTAGTATAATCAGTCATGTTGTTCTCATAACAAAGCTCTGATTAGTTTGGGGATAGATGATGATGTGTAAAAATGACCATTCTTTATTATACACACAGATAAACACTTACAAAAAGGCAGAATTAAATGAAACGTAAAAAGGGCATCTTAACCCTAAAAATATTTTTTATCAGTAAACATTTATTTTTTTAGTTACCAGCAATATTTATTTATTATTATTTATGAGCATGGAGAACACTATTTTGATCACTTATATCACTTGTAGAAACCAACATACCCTAAAACCATCAATTTTAAAAGCAGGCACTAACCTACTTTTAAAATTAAATTTCGAAGAAACAGTCATGGGCTTGCAACCTGTCACGCAGAATGCTAACTACTATAATGCAAAAAATTAAATGAGGACATAAAAATATGCTTGTACGTACGAACCCTCTTGGTATCCTCACTGATCTACGTACTGATACAGTATTACTAGTAGTGACCGTGTTTTTTTATTACTGAAGTGCCCTCTTGCAGATTTATGGGATTAAACCTCACGCTTCCACCGTCGCAGCCGGCTCGCCACGCCAGGTGTATACTGGTTTGGTTAATCTGCTTTCTTCCATCCTTTCTTGTGCTGAAAATTGCTGTGAAATTCGTTCGCAGCACATGCTGAGCTCAAGGTTTCTGAAAAAAAAAGGTTCTTATGAGAACCTTTTTTTACTTACCATGTATAAGTGCTTGTATATGTGTTATATGTTGTTGTGTACAGTTCATAAGAATAAATATTATTATCTTATCTTATCTTATCTTAACTGTTTTTTTAAATTGTAAAACCATAACTTAACCCCTTATTGTCCTCACAGAGACAGAATATATCGTATGAATAAATGAATGAATGAAAATAATTACACCGTAAATAAATTAGATACAACGAAAAAAACTTAAAAAACAAATGGCGGTCTTATCCCTTAAAATCAAAAGCTATGATATAGTAAGTAGGTAATTGTAGTCTATGTAGCATAGACTTTAGAATTTATCTAAATAAAAAGATCAAATTCTAATGCATCAAGATTTATCGTGTGAATAAGGCCAATATTTACATAGGCCTCTTTTATGGTTCATAGATACCGTAAAACTCGTAGGTACAGGTATAAAAGGTAATAGCTGGATCAGTCAGCTTGACCTAAGTACTATTATAATATCTGTGACCCAAGATAGCAACTGTACGCCGTAGCAGAAGTGCTCCGCTCGGATGCGGAAATGAAAACTAAATGCTATCAACGATAAATAAATAAAAAAACAGACACATACATGGTCCTGACCCTAGGATTCCCTGTATCCTCAGAACAAATATCAGAACATGCAAACATATGTCCAGCAGCGAGAATCGAACCCGCTCCTATTGCGTCACAGCAACAATCTATAAAGGAGATGTTCTTATTTGCCCGAAAGGAAAGCTACAGTTTCCTCCATCTTCATTTTGGTTTGCATATTTAACAGTGATAAAGTTACCCCGTGTCAAACCTCTTGATCGTTTAACGTCAGACTTGGGGTAGGCGCAAAATTCAAAAACCAACTGGTGTAACAAATATTAAAAAAAAAAATCCTGAAAATATAATGTAAATTCTTATTTTTTTTAGGAATACCTACACTTTCATAAAGTCATTCCCTTTCAGAGTATAAATCATTTTATTGCATTAGCAGTTTGTAGTCCACGAATTCCTTTTAGGCTTTTGAGTTTAAAAAGAACAATCGGGATGATTTACAAAACGAGTATTGTATCTATCTATACATGCCGGCGAACATACCATTTGAGGAAGCTCATCATGGGAAATACTGTTGTTAGCATACATTTTTCTTTTCGTTTGTACAGGTAAAAAAGAGGTTTTAATGTGTGCTGTGAACAAGCTTTCTCCAAAACTGTGTCTAAACCCCGCGTTTGTAACTACCATTCTCATACCAATATTTTATCGAATAGACGTTTTTATGGAAGACTCCGCCTTCCATTGCATCTGTGTTTATAGGAATTCATTTCGATCGATTGTTTTGAGATCTAACCGTGGTTAAGGATAACATAATAATGATACAATTGTAATATCTTGCTGTTTTTTATGGCATTAGTAAAACATAAAGACAGACCCTCTGTTTCATAATCACTCGCTTGCTAAGTATATAATCTGGATAGTGAATGATGCATTTTTTTTTATTATTCTATTACCAGACATCATTTTAAAATTTTATTTTTTTATTTTCAGACAGCATCATCTAACCCCAAAGTAAGCAGAGCTTATGTTATGGGAAATACATGACTGATATAGTACTTATGTAATTTTTTTGTAATTATATACAAATTATACATAAAAAACACCCAGGCCTGGGACAGATATTTGCAAATCATACAAACCTTTTTCCCGCTGCGGGAATCGAACCCGCTACCTTCTGCATGTCAGGTGGGCCTTCGCCCATTATGCCACAGAAACAGGCAACAAACAAGTACATATTTCAAGGATAGATTTAGGACTCTTTTATGAGTAACCTTGGATGTTACTTATATTATTTAAAACTAGCCACTGCTCACTGCTTCGCCTGCGTGGTACCCGTATAAAAATAGCCAATGAAAAGAAGGTCTTGCCGTTAAGGCAGCGTTCGTAAGAAACGCCTTCGCTCGACCGATTTTTGGTCGACATAAAGCCTTACAAAACTTTTCTCTTTATAACATTAGAATATACAAAAAGCCAACCGCTGACCCTGTCCTTAAGTCTTCAATGTCAAAATGACTAAAAGTATTTCAACCTTATCTTGTACATTATGCCTAACTGCTTACAATAAAAAGACAATGAATTGGTACCTTTATACCAAGTCCAACAATGGTCATATGATTAGGGTATGATAAAAACCCACCTATTGGCGTAGAACCAAACTCGTAACATCGCATAATTATGGAATTATCTTTTAATACAACCTTACCTAGCAGGATATAGAGATACTTTTAGCATAATTTACCCCTTCATCATTTCAAAGTAGTATGGCTCCATACTTATTTCTGTTGCCAAGCAGTAATGCTTCGATTGCTGTGTTTCGGTTTGAAGGATATGCCGGTAAAATTATAGGCACATAAGACTTTTTATGTCTTGATGTCGGCAACGCGCAAATAATACTTGTAATGTTGCCAGCGTCCATAAGTTTATCAAAAGGTTTGCTTATTGCCACTTTAGTTAGTATAAAACAAACAGCAGGACTTAGTATTGAATACCGCGATTGAATACTGCTCACCGCGGGAGAGCCAGACCCAAACCCTCCAGCTCGTAAAACAGGAACAATCCACAAACAGAAAGAATACAGAGACCGCTGGAAAGAACTGGAGGAGACATTTACCCGAGAGGGGTCCTAACTATACTAAAATGAGATAAATATATATATATAATTATTCATTATTAAATAAAATAATCAAAACATAAATTATCTAGATAAATTAGTAAATTGCATGAATTGTAAAATTGAAAAATCTTATTTTTAAGTTATAGAATAAACAGTTTTTTTTAATTAATTATATAAGTATTGAATATAGTTGTGGCTGCACAGCATAATTATGCCGCAGATGTTATTTTCAAAACTCAAAGAACTCTCTTAAGATAAAATCACTAAAATAAAATATTTCCTATGTTGAGCTTACTCGAAAAAAAAGGAGCTTACTGTAATCTGCTCTTACTTTTCAAAATTACATGCCTCGATGTGACATATTAAACAAATAAAAAATCTAGAGCACAACAAAAGAAATATGCTCATAAAATGAAGGTACTTTTTCAAAGCTTGACACAATCTAAACGCGAGTTTGATACACGTTATTAAACAACCAAGAAGGGACATTATTTTTCACGCGTTTTATTTCGTCCGCTTTATTTACCGGTATCATTCGGGCCTACATTAATGGCATTGAGTTTAAAAACATTGTATATATAAATAAAAGTGCATAGCTTTGAATAAATAAAATAAGAAATACCATAATATCTTATTGTATTTCTCAGTAATTTTGTTTTGTCGAACGGCTGAAGAGGATTTACAAATAGTGATTTTTCAGCCACACAAATTTCACTGTACAGAAAGGTAAAGGACTAGACTTGACATCTTTATTATAGATTGAGAAAAACGAAATGGTAATGTCATAAATATGGCGCTTCTGATGTATTTATAGTTAAATTATTAGCTTCCGGGACATAAATAAAAATATAGAAAACGCTTAAATTGTTTTGCCCGGCCCACGGTCTGGACTTTCAAGCTATTTCTCTTGCAAACATTGTTAATACATATCTTAAGGTATCAGTTCAATAGATTACACCCGTAATTTCTTGAGTTTCGATCAAAATGTGTCTTAGTGATTCTAGCGAAACTCCGCACGATTTTAAAACGCCACACAAGCTCACCACGGCCTTTGCAGAGATAGATTAAGTTCTGAGCTTGATGTAAGTAAATGGTATTGTTAATATTTGTCTCATACTCGGACAAGCCGTGTTGGTCTAGTGGGTGATACCCCGACCTTTGATCCGGAGGTCGTAGGTTCGAATCCGGACGTGCACCAATGGATTATTCCACTCAAAAAATGATGTACGCATTAACATGTGCTCAAAACGGTGAAGGAAAACATCGTGAGGAAACCGGCATACCCTAGAATCAAAAATTCGAAGGCTTTTGCCAACAGTTAGTGTTCCAATAAGCGGCGATGGGTTTGCAACCTGTCACGTGGAATGCTTACTACTTGCAAAACGCGGGCATGTACCAAATGTAATGTTTGGACGTGCCTCTGACTACCCCTACTTTGTATCCTCAAATATCTACTCACTGAGTATATATCTGAGGATGTCCACGGGGAACATATATTTACATTTTTTTTTACATAGCCAAGTAAAAACATAAGTAGGTCCAAACATCAATGTTATTGCTATAATACAAAAAAAAACTAGTCGCTGAAATTGGTTACAAAAACTTGTTCAGAAGCCTTAAAAAAACAAGCTTGTCACGAGAAGCACAAAATTAAAAACAACCTTAACAAAGTCTTAAAGTTCTACAAAAACAAAATTTTCATTAGTAGACGCTAGACTTGGAAAAAGTGTGGAATCACGGCATTCCTTGCTGGCAGCGCAGAGGTTTCACGCTTGATACAGTTTCTTAATTAAATTTACTCTAGAAGAGTGCTCACTGTCTTGGGGCCATGAAATCTCTTTAGACTTTGGCACCGAAAGACAAATCGAAGCGGTGTATAGGAAGGTGCATCGCACGCTGTCTTCGTTTTTAAGTCATGACTTTTTTTTAGCCAGTTTTTGGCTATTTAGATTACCACTTTAGATATATATTTCTATTAAGTTAATATTTGTTAAGAGGAAATAAATCGTAATATCTGCCACCATGCAAAATTACTGTGTTAGAGTTTGAAGGGGTGCTGGTTATATTACAATTACAATCACATGAGACTTTCACCATTATATCTCAGGATCAGCAACGCGCGAGTTGCCAACGACCAACAACAGACAATGGTCGTTTGCGACGGTGTTGCAAACGACCATTGTCTGCGGTACCAACAAAGTGGTCCGTGTGCTTGATTGCCTCATTAGTGGTATAAAAACAAATGCAACTTTAACTTAATACTAACACAGTCTCACAGACACTAGACGTCAGAAGCCTAACGCACAGAACAACAATACGCCTAACGCTAAATCGGTTGATACACCGTTCGGATGTTTCTCCACTGAGTTCCTTATGACCCCAAAGTATGAATAAACCTTTATTCATACTTTGGGGTCATAAGGAACTCTCAGTCACGTCAATTCAAAATGCGATAAACAATGAAAAATACAGAGTTACAAAGATAAGAGAGTTTTAGAAGAGAGTGACATAATCAGATTTGATTAAACCAACTATAATAAATAAAGATACAAAAATACCTGTAGAACGGAGTTTTTTTTAAACCAAGGTTAGTTTAGTTAACTATAATTAAATCAATATTTTTAAGGGGCTCTAAAGCTTTGCCAACAAATAAATACTGTAGTTACTGTAAATAAGTACCAATAATTGTAAGCAGCTTTTCTTAACTTCTTGAAGACTTCTGTGGCGCAGTTGGCAAAGGCCCGCCTGAGATGCAGAAGGTTGCGGGTTCGATTCCCGCTGCGAGACAAATGTTTGTATCATCTGCAAATATTTAACTGGGGTCTGGGTGATTTTTATTTATAATATCTTATAAAAATTACTTAAATGCCTTTTCTTTTGAATACTTATATAATATTATAATACTATTCTCGTAGCCAGAAACGTTCGCAGGGCATTGTTAGGAAGGTTTTTACCAACTGAAAACGTCTTTTGGCTAATGACGTTTTATCATTCGGTTTTATTGATGACTAACTTTTGTTTACGGCTTCTCCAGCATTGTACCCGGCAGACGTATCTTATGTTTTTCAGGAACTATACCTGCTCTACATATCATCCAAATTGGTTCAGCCGTTATGAAGATTATTAGCAATAAATATCCAAACTTTCACATAGCAAGGATAGGATGATGAAATTAGACCTGAACCTGAAAATGGCTAACAACTATACAATAACGCGGACATATGTGTTTGTACGTAGCCAAAAAACTACCCCCTACTTAGTATTCCCACAGATCTGCGTACTTAGTATGGATCTGAGAATCTCCATCATGGAGATTACGGTCGTGAGAGCATTTTTTAATATATATATATTTTTCTACAACATACATATAGTCACGCTTGTTTCCCGGAGGGGTAGGCAGAGACAGATTCCCACTTGCTACGATCCTAAAATACCCTTTTCGCCCACCCTCATCATATTTCTCATACAAGCTCGGTGGTTTAGTGTACTTCTGACCTTTCTCTAGACTATCTCTAATTTGGTCAAAGTACGCTCGCCTAAGCCTTTTTTTGCTAATTAGACCTTTACTTTTACACGTTTACCTTTATTTTTATCTTTCCTGATCTGAAGATCGATATTACACCACAGTAAAGAGTATCTAAAGATCGATATACGATTAAAAGTGTCCGACGTATTTTCGTTTTTTAAATAAATTCTCTACGAAATATAATGCAAATCGTTATAAATCAATGCTAGCACAATAATGTATATTTACCATCGCTAAGCAATCTATCGAAGTTGGAATAAATTGCTTGAGATTTCTTGGCTGTGAGCCAGAATAGAGAAGGTAGTTATTGGTGACGATAAGTTCGTTACCTTTGAGTTCCAGGATGTATGTCTTTTTGAAGATGTATTTTTACTTAATTTTGCTGAATGGTTACAGCTGAATTTAGCTGAAGCTTTTGTTAAAGGTTATTTTGAAATCGCAAAAGTTTCCGCTCCATTATTCCTACGGTTAAACCCTACAATGTTCTACAACTTTTGGAATTTCAACTTATTATCATTTTTTAAAGTTATATTTCGGTAAAGCTTCTGTTAAATTGATCCGATGGTTATCAAAGGGAAAAGGTTTTCAAAGTTCGCCATTGCCAACTCGCCGTGACCGCGCCAGTTTGCCGTTAGTTTTCATGAAAATTTGCGCAAGCACTTATGTCAAGTAATTCATTACTGTGTTCCATTGTGAAGGGTGTGTCGGTGTAATTACAGGTACGTGAGACTTTTCACCCGTTATGTCTCAGAGTCGGCAGCGTGTGAGTAATAACTCTAGTGTTGCAAGAGTCCATAATCTATGGTAAACGTTTACCAACAGAACACTTAAGTTTAACGAATAAAAACATGGATTTCTATAAGTTTAAGATATAATAGTATTTACTATACAAGCAAGGTCGACACCGAACACGTGCTCAAAACGGTGAAGGAAAACATCGTGAGGAAACCGGCATGCCCTTGAACCAATAATTCAAAGGCATGTGCCAACAGTTAGTGTTCCAATAAGCGGCGATGGGCTTGCAACCTGTCACGTGGAATGGGGCATGTACCAAATGTAATGTTTGGACGTGCCTCTGACTACCCCCTACTTGGTATCCTCAAAGATCTACTCACTGAGTATGTATCTGAAGATGTCCACCACGGGGAAGACAGTCGTGAGCGTGTTTGTTTTTGTGGCAAACAAGCTTAAAGCCCACCTGTTGGTAGCGTTTATGCATATGGACGTTCGAAACACAAGAGGCATCAAACGCGAATTGAAAACCCTGTAAAAAATTCAAAACGCCTTTTCGAAGAAAAATCTCAGCAGGGAGACCATTCCATAACCTGAGTGTGAGACTATTAAGAGTTATTTGGTTTGATGGTATGTAAAAAATCCGGAGATTTTGTTTGATTTAAAACAACCCTGTATAACCCGTTTGTATCGTGGCCCAACTGTGTGTGTATTGTAAAGTACAAGCAATTACTTTGGCTTCACACTTCACTGGCGAACAGACTTCTCAATAATCATTGCAATAGGTCGGCTTGCACCTTGAGGGCTAAATTATTTATAAACATATTAATCAAATAACAAATAATACCCCAACAAATAAATACATAATCCTGACCCGCACTAGGATTGCGTGTCTTGGGTATCAGGAAGTACGATTGCCACAGACTCGAAGTAAATGTATGCAAACTTTTTTTTTTTCTTTTTTTCTTTCTTCTCAGTTGTCTACTTGCCCACTGCTCTACACTGCTGTGAATTTCAGTATAGACAAAATACCTACTGATATAACTTAAGTCACATTTAACTTGATAAATCATATTGATTTAGAATATTTTTGGTTAGACAAAGATAGTCTTTAAAAAATATCACATTTAAAATCTCGGTTCAATACGCAAAATTGCAACATTAATTAATTTAGGTGGCTGTCCAGTTTTATAATTTCACTAACCAAGCACTAAAAAGTTAGATCCACATTCAAACATTCTAAAACAGTTGTCAATTCCTACAGTAACGAAAGTTGTTACACTGTTAGGGATATTTTTTTATGACAGCCCCTTTACCAGCTTACCGGTTAAGGGTAACGCAATGGCGATAATATTTTTAAATCTTCATCGTCATTACAAGCCTCTAGAAGTCCACTGCTTAACATATGCCTCTTCCAAAGAGTTCCATGACGAACAATCATAGGCCACCTCTATTGGTAGTCTTCCAGCAAACCTATAGATCTAAAAATCAAATAATGGTTTAGGAGTGTAAATTTTACTAGTTGGTTGCATTCCACAGTGACAGTGACATGCCCATCGTCGCTTATTGGAACACAAACTGGTGGCAAATCCCTCCGAATGTTTGTTCAGTCAGGGCATTTCAGATTTCTTGCGGTTCTTTTTGACGAAATACACAATTCCAAGCTAATTTAAAAATGCCCATAGATTATCTGCGTCCAAAATATTTTCAACCTCGCTATCGTACATTGAACTCGGTCAGTGATCTTTTTCAGTCTTAGCCTATAACCTTCCTATTACGCTCGGCATAATACAAAAACTTTTTTAATCTCATTTATATTCATAGACCTGCATGAGCCCATCCATGAATATGATATGCCTAATTCAGGTTTGAGCCCCCGCTAAAAGAATCGCAATTTATGGCTGGAGGAATTTCAGTGAAAAGCATTCTATCTGGGATGCTTGCAGGTTGAATAAATGGCCAACAGAAAGCTTCAAAAATTCCTTGAAAATATTTTTAAAATGGGTATTTGGAAAAAATCGTTCCTGCCAAGGTAATAAAACCATGTTACTAATAAAATTCGTAATTTACTTGAACTTACTCATTTGATTATTAATATTACTTTCAATCAGCTCATGTTGTCTCATTCTTGGG
Source organism: Perizoma affinitatum (assembly GCA_961405105.1). NCBI lineage: Eukaryota > Metazoa > Arthropoda > Insecta > Lepidoptera > Geometridae > Perizoma > Perizoma affinitatum. Next base: position 9,727,641 of record OY560199.1, read on the forward strand.
CAAAGGCCTCCCCCCATCTCCGCTAGTAACTTCAATTTTGAGCCACCGTGGAACCTCATATGCGTCCAGCCTGCTTAGCTGTCTTGCCGCCGAGAAGACTAAAAATATTTTGTCCCTCTCTTTTGTTTGACAGAATAGGCGACAGAAATAGTTTTTGTCTTCTATTTCGTAGACAAAACTTTGTCTAGAGTGCTTATACTAAGCGGGCAGTTCATCCCGTCACTTTCTTCGTGGTCGGCCGCGATTCCGCCTTGCTGTATCAATGCTCCATTTAGAGGCAATTTTAGCCCATGACGATTGAAAAAAAAAAAAAAATGCTGGACATTTTTCACACAGCATCATCTAGCCCCAAAGTAAGCAGAGCTTATGTTATGAGAACAACATGACTGATATAATACTAATAAACTTTTTATGTAAGTCATACATTTTATAGTACAAAGAAAACACCCAGACCTGAGACAAAGATTTGCAGATCATATTTAAATAATTAATAAATAAATAATGCTGGACATTTTTCACACAGCATCATCTAGCCCCGAAGTAAACAGAGCTTGTGTTATGAGAACTACATGACTGATATACTACTTATATACATATTTTTTTGTAAATACATACATAATATACATAGAAAATACCCAGACCCGAGACAAATATTCGCAGACCCAAACATTTGTCCCGCGGCGGGAATCGAACCCGCAACCTTCTGCGTCTCAGGCGAGCCTTCGCCCACTGCGCCACAGAGGTCGCCTTGTTTCTCTCATTTATTAACGGTAGAAATTACATAGTACACTTGGTTTAAACAAATTGCTTGATATACGTCTATAAGTATAATAAATATGGTCAGTTATGTACATAATTAATGGGGCGACGATATCATTCGACGTGGCATTGCTGATAACAATGATGTTTTTGTACACAATAAAGCACGTTATTGAACTATCCTCTATTCTCAGAGGAAATCACCGGTGTTTATTAAACTCAACTTCGTTAATGGGAGGACTCGCCTCGCTATGTGAAAGTACTGAACAACTTGGTTAAAATATAATCATGCTTATTTTAACCATAATTATGAAAGTTACGAAACATTAAGGATCACGTTTGGATAACGTTATCGCGCTATAGAATTTAATCGTTTTAAAGTACGTGCGAATTTTTATGCATTTTGTTAATAAAAGGGTGAGATATTCCATAAAAACATCGCCTGCGTAGATTATGGCTGTTTATGACACTAAACATTCACTAATATTTTGTTTCGACACCTCTGTGGCGCAGTGGGCGAAGGCCCGCCTGAGACGCAAAAGGTTCTGGTTTAAGATTTTATTCTCATAAGAATTTATAATTCACTTAAATGAGTACTTATAACTAAGAAAAAAACATTGCGTAGGTAGGTACCTACTTAAATAGTTGCATACGCGAGCATGCGTTATAAACTAATCTAGAATAGGTAAAAACTAAATGACAAAAAGCAATTATTATAACGTTAGATAATACCATGCCTAACAAAAGATTCGCAACTAGCATTGTTTAAGTTCAATATAGGTGGGTTGCGGGTTCGATTCCCGTTCGATTCTCGATTAAGCGGGAATCGAACCCCCAAATCTTCCGTCACAGCGCCATCAAAATCATCATGATTTCTGTTGTTAGGTATTATGGGTCCAATAGCAAAGTGAACTTACCAAAAAACACTTGCTATATTTGTAATCATCCATGCATAGCAGTAGCAACTAATAGTACCACATCAAGGCAGGTCAAATAGCCTAGTACACTCGCGAGAACGCTCTTTCCGAGCAAGCTAAGCTTCCCTTTGTACATGTGCTAACAACAGAACTGGAAGTGACAGCTTCATTACACTTTGCTACGGCTTTTGAAAAATCACGTGCATTGTATAAAGCCGATCAAGGGGTTCAAAAGAAAATTCATTTGTTCAGGGAGGTAGTCTAAAACTTACAAACTTTCATCGTATCCTATTATAATAAATAATAATAATGCTGGACATTTTTCACACAGCATCATCTAGTCCCAAAGTAAGCAGAGCTTGTGTTATGGGAACTGGATGACTGATATACTACTTATATACTTTTTTTTTGTCAATACAAACATATTATACATAGAAAACACCCAGACCCGAGACAAATATTCGCAGATACAAACATTTGTCCCGCGGCGGGAATCGAACCCGCAACCTTCTGCGTCTCAGGCGAGCCTTTGCCCACTGCGCCACAGAGGTCATATTAATTATTTATGGTGTACAATAAAGTATTTTCATTAATTCGTAGATGTAAAGTAACTGGACACAAATTAAATATTGCAGCTAAGGGATCTTGAAAACAGCCATCTGTATTCATATATAACTGAATAAATCCACTACACCACGTTTAACTGAGACTTCTAATGAAAAGTTAGAGAGTCCGTCAAGTTTCCACTTACAGTTCACTTGTGCTGAACTCCTAAACTATTTAATTACATAAAATATGCAATATCACTATTCATGACGTGACAGTGGTTGCAGAAAGCATTGATCTAAAACTACGTACCTACTGGACTCGAAATGCTGCTTCTGGTCTGTATACCAAGCAGTTTTAGGCTTGGTCGGGTATATATTTGACATTGAATGAAATTTGGCGTACTGCTGCATTTCGTCGCCGGTTTGCCGGTGAAAATGCGCACACGAGGATCATGAGTCTTATTACCATATTGTCCCCGTTCAAATGTGGTCAATGTATATCGCAATTATTCTAAGGCAGATGTCACATGAAGTGAGCAACTAGCTTGTTCCGTCACTTGCTTCAAAAAATTATAAATAACTCTGATTTCATACATCAAACAGCAAGTAAGTTCCTAGGAGTCAAAATTAATCTAATAATTGGAGACTTCGGCTTTTCTTTTTCTTTTGGGAAAATAAACAAAAAAAATATTTAAAAAAAAAAATTAAAAAGCTTTTTCGTATATGAAGGGGTTTCCGCAAACCCTTTCATTTAATACCATGGGGGTGCATAAAAGATAATTGGTCCACCATCGATCGTTGGAAGTCCGCCATATTGGATTTAAAATAATGCCACTTAGCTACCATGAATTCATCCAAACCAAACGTGTATATAAAATGTCAGCTCAATCGGTTGGAGATAGCTGGTTTAAACTAGTTGCAAGATTTGACCCATACATACTATCTAACATGGCAAAATGGGGTCAACACATTTTGGTTTAAATCCTAGGTCTGTAGTATATAGCTCAACAATAGAGTTGGGGCAGTGGCTGGCAAATTCAACAGTCCTCTGCAGAAGCAATTAAGACCGCTCAGGTTTGTAATCCACATGATGGCCATCCTCTTGTCTAGAAGAGATCGCTTGTTAGCGTTAAGGCCGCCGTTTGTACCTTCTTAAGAATAAGATTATGTTTATTATGAAAGAAGAAAGAAATAAAATAAATTTTTTAACCACAACACAACAAAACAGGTGACAAAATACAGATTAAATAAACACACACACTTTGTTGTGTGGGGTCAAAAGCTCACTATCTCAGCATAATGCTGCACCAAACCTGGGAAAGGTGTAGCGCTGATTTTCTGACAGGGCCTGCATCGTTATGTCACGAACAACGGGGAGCAACATAAAAAAGTAAAAATATATAAATAGATACTAAATTAATAAGTGTTATGTACAATACATAAATATATCATTAATGTTATAATATATTATATAGATAATGATGTGGGAATAAATTATTATTTGTTTGTCTGTGGTCTGTGCAGTGTGAGTCTATATTAGTGGCCATTCGAATTTACTTGAAATAGTCTGTGGTATTTTCATTCATTCATTCACCCTCAGATAAATACTCTTTCAACAACATCTCATAGATCTTTGAGGATACCAGAGGCACGTCCAAGCATTACATTTGAACATGCCTGCGATTTTCAAGTATAAAACTTTCCACGTGACAGGTTGCAAACCTATCGCCACTTATTGGAACACTAATCTATAGCTCATGCCTTCGAAATGTTGGTTCTAAGGCATGTCGGTTTCCTTACGGATCTAAGTAATCTGAATAATGTACATGTGAATTTTAATTTATGATTATGGTTGTGTAGTGATTTATTTAGTCAGTCAGTAAGTCTAGTAGTATGTTAGCATAGCTTCGATGTAGCAAGGGCTATCCGTCGATTCAACATTGACATATTAATGGCTATATAAAAAAATAGCATCCAGTGGTGTAATTCCTCAAGAAAAAGTCGAATCGTGCTAGGTTTTCCATTCACGCAGTTGAAAAGTTGCTACAAACTTTTGGAACGACCCTCCAACAGTTTCGGATAGGTACCTACTGGTGGTTTTGAGAACTTGTTGGATTCGGTCCAACAATATTGGGCCGGATTCGGGAAGGAAGCATGTTGGGATGCCACAACAAAACAGCACAAGTGGAATATTGCACTATAGGTGTCCTATTTTATCGTCGTCATCGTCAGCCAGAATATGTACATTACAGGATTCTAGGAATGTTTTGAAAATTAATAACATAAATAGTTATTTTTTTTTAATTTATTATTATTTATAGGTAGGTATATTATGAATAATATATAAATTTACTAATCGTAATGTAAATAAATAATGCTGGACATTTTTCACACAAGATCATCTAGCCCCAAACTAAGCAGAACTTGTATTATGGGAACTACATGACAGATATACTACTTATATACTTTTTTTTTGTAAATACATACATATTATACATAGACAACATCCAGACGCGAGACAATTTTTTGCAGACTTACAAACATTTATCCCGCGACGGGAATCGAACCCGCAACCTTCTGCGTCTCAGGCGGGCCTTCTCCCACTGCGCCATAAAGGTCGTCAATGTAAGCAGACATCCGTGATTTCACAGTGTTTGGCTCAAATGGAAGATCAGCTGTGTTGCCACAATAAATGCTGAGTTGGACGCCAATTTGGGTCGTAGAATATTGGTAGGCATAAAAATAGTTTTATTGCTAGTATGTAGGTATCGTTTTATTGTGCAACGTTTGTAAATTAATGTTTTCCTTTATATTACATAGTTTTGTTGTTACCTTTTTTGAATAAAAATGGTGACAAACGAGCGGGGGAACAAATGTTTCGAAACTAATAACATAAATTTGTTTTGTTAACTTTTTCGTAGAGGAATAACAAATAAGATGGTGATTGAAATCGCGCAATTGACATTGGTTATTATTTGGGAGAGTCGTATTGACCTTGTGAGTGTACCTCTACTTCCGATCAGGAGTTCAGGAGGTTGAACCCGGTCGTACGCTTTTTTGTTTCCGAAGGAAAACATCTTGAGAAAAACGACATAAACCAAAAAAGACTGTGTCCACGTGCAATGCAAGCAATCACTACGCCTATGCTTTTTTTTATATAATTATTTGTTAAGTTCACAACTTGAAATGTACACATTATATTCATAACAGGGCAAATGAATGAGTAACATTTTCGGTGTAATTTTTAAAACAAGTGAACACAGTATGCGTTCACTAGTTTTATGATTCTTCTAAACACGTATATTATCTTCAAATACATTCATAGTACATTAAAGTTCAAAAATTACTTAAAGAATTTCTATCGAATTAAATGTTATATATAAACGAATATTGCTCGGACAAATTGAATATTATTTGAATCACAAGACATTTATAAAAAAAAATAAGTTAAATAATTTCTTAAAAACTAGGTGTTTTAAAAATTTAAAGTGAATTTAAAAATTTAAATTCATCTAGTTTAAAATAGTTAACCTAGTTTATAATTTGCATGATACAAAATAAGAGAATAGAAAATTATTTATTTTTAACAGGCCTATACATACATCTTCGTAGTTATAGTTATGTTACAATTTAATGTGTAGGTATCTTACCGTCCGTGCTCAGCACAATATTGTACTCATTTTCAGCACGGACTAAGTACAAAAAGTAAGATATAAAAGTCTATATAAGTTGTTTAAATGAACCTACTGACTGGGCATCGTCCAAACTTCTACAACCAGCCCTGTCTAACAAAATAGCCAATTCCTAATGCATCGTACCCATAATGTCGCAGCTTGGAATCTCGTCTTCTTCTTCCAGTTTCTTGAAGCTTTTAATAAATTTAGCATTCAGATTTATTTTGAACTAACTGACCCGACAGACGATGTTCTGTTCTAGAATTTCCTTGACAAATACAAAACGTCAATTCGACAACCATACAGAGGACCAACCATCTTAGTTGGCGAACGAAGTGTTAGTAACCACTCCGTAAGATAGTTGGTTCCGTTTGTATGGGACCAAAAAAAAAGTTTTATCGCATTTTATTTATTATAGAATATACACATGTCTCAATAATAAGTAATATATCTGTCTAATATGTATCTGAAATTCAATCTGTAACGAACGTTTGCCAGTCAAATGATATTTACAGGCCCGTATTCTGTGGCCATATTTAAAGTATGTGTGCCCGACTTTCAGATGCAAATGTCCAACATAGGGAGTCGTGAGCGTGTTTTTAAGAGGCATGAGCGTTCTTCATCAAACCGAAAGTGGGACTCTCATGTAATTTTGTATTTTCTAAGAACATAAATTATGTATTTGGCATGTTTCCTGTAACACTTAGGCCAATCGAAATTTAAGTAATAAATAAAAAACTTTCGAATGATAGATAATAGATAGAAAAATCATTTATTTGCAACTACTTATTAATAAGGTATATAACTAAGATGGTTACACTGCTGATGAGGTAAGTAGCTACAAATTGTGGTAGGACTCAGCATAAAGCGCCGCAGACCTGCTGTAGGTAAGTAGCGCGCTGATCTTCCGTCCTCTCCCAATATCAGTAGCAGATAGCTCTGATTTAAAAGTAAAGATTAATTTTCTAACCAGGTACTTATATAAGCTTGAATAGTTCTATATATATCACATGATGGTCACCCTAAAATCTTTGAGGATACCAAGTAGGGGGTAGTCAAAGGCACGACATTTGGCATGTGTCCGTTAATTTTTGCAAGTACTTAGCATTCCAAGTGACAGGTTGAAAGCCCATCGCCGCTTATTGGAACACTAACTGTCATTGATATTTCACTCAATTTAATTTGACTAGCCAAGGCGTGGTAGCAGAAAAGCTCTCCGAGACTTAAACAGTGTTTCTTCTCCTTATTATTTTTTAAGGCAAGGTTTCAAGTCCGAAATAAAATGAAATATTACTACGTCTGGTTCTTTTCATCTCCAACTCGCTACGCTCAAACGGGTCGTTCATCTGCAATACACTTAACTGAAAATGGGTAAGTAATGAAATGGCGGAGTTTTTCCATATCCCACAAATATGTATTTTCATAATTATTACAGTGCAAAAGTTACGGTGGGCGTTTTAGGGTTCCCGAAGCGAAATGGCACCTAAAAAACCCAATCCGATATTGAATATACATAAAAATTTAGATAAATATCTTACTTTGACAATATGCCTTATCTAATACGATAATACGATAAAGTGCTTAAGATGAGCCGTACGTTCAAAGGTTCCTGTACATTCCCGGGTTTCAAGTTATTTGGACCTATTACTGAGGGTTGTAATATCTGTATATTCTGAACTACAAAACCGATGATCTTGAAATATTTACGGGACAATCTTTAAAGTACCTCCTTTCTAACAAAAAAACAATGAATGAAATCGGACTACGTGTTAATGAATTACATCCAAGTACACATTTTGACTTCCATCCCCTCTCCCAAGGGAAATATGCTAAATTTCGGATAAAAAAATATCCTTCCTCGTAGTATAAACTCAAATCATGCCAAGTTTCATTTGAATTCATTCCAGATACAGCCAGACAGACAGACAGATAAAAATTAAAAAAAAACATTGTTGTTTTCCGTATCGATTATAGAACCCTCCAAAAAAATGTTTAAAAGATATTTAAAATTTTATTTAATATTAATGTAGGTACAGAATTTGACCTGTTACATTCTTATTATATTAATAGTTATATATATAGAAATATTTTGAGCCAAATACCTACCTAATAGCATTATTATTATTAATTATAATTTATTTTTGCAGACAGTTCTTAAAATACGATATGAAATAAGAGAAGCTTCCAATAACAATGATAACCAAGAATAACGTTTATCTACTTTGTGAAACCCCAATGTAAAAACCCTCCATTGTTTATGAATCGATACTTGTTTAAATACTGCGTCCAATCATACTTGCATACAGTTGACATTATTTGCTTCCTAATTGTGACCGTTTATTGTGAACTTCAATAATGTTGGTTAATTTAAAAAATATATTCCTTATCATACACTTAATATGTGTCTTGTGCAAGGGTACGTATGAAAAATCCATCTCCATTATTAATTCTCTCAAAAGACCCCTCACCATCGGACGCTCGTAATTCCCGAAACTATGACACACAGAATTAGTGTAGGGTCGTGACTATGTGACTGACTGTTGGGTGATAGATCTGTTTATAAAGTAATAAAAACTTTTTTACTGCGCCTAGCTAGCGGCACCTATCTAATAGAATTAATAAACTAATTTAGAACAAGGATCACAACTTTGAATTTAAATTTTAGGCCCTCCGAAGCACAGTTGCGTTAGGTTATAAATGTCATTATTATTGAACCTATTTTAATGATACCCATTAAAATAGTGACTTTTTAAAGTTTTTTTTACCTAAGGAATAATGCCTTTATGGATGTCTTCCGGCCCGGATCGGTAGAGTAATATTAATAAATAATGCTGGACATCACAAAAAATATTTAAATGCTGCATCGGAACTTGACAGAGTCACGGTATCTTGATTTAATTCGACCGCGACTCAGTCGGTAACTGTTCCCGATTGGCAGACCCCTCGTCCTTCCCTCATGGGGAAAAGGGAATGTCCCGGAACATTGACGATCTCTGTGACGCAGTGGGCGAAGGCCCGCCTGAGACTCAGAAGGTTGCGGGTTCAATTCCTACTGCGGTACAAATGTTTGTATGATATTGTATTATATCAGTTATGTAGTTTCCATAGTAAAAGCTATGCTTAGTTTGGGACTAGAAGGTGTTGTGTGAAAAAATGACCAGCATTTTTATTATTTTATTCAGGACATCCCCAGGCGTCAACCTGTACAATGCAGGAACGGGGCTCCCTGATGAAACATTGCTAAAATTAGCTGATAGGCAAAGCTATGACTTGAGCGCAGATACTAAGGTACCACGTGAGACTACGGTACCCTAAATATCAGTAATTTTCAGATTCTGACAGGGACCACGGGTCTGAATACAGACACTACCCAGCACTCCACGGTTGGCTGAAGCTGTACTATGAACCAGCCAACTGGAATACCGCACGGACAAATTGTCATAACGAAGGTAATGCTTTCGTGACTTGAATGTTGCTATGAGTAACAAAAAAAAAAAATTTAACGATATTAAGGTTTACTAATTAATAACTCAACCTTATTATAATCTTTAGAAATCTAAAGTAAAATATAACTTTAATTAATTGAATTAGGCATGACGTTGAGGAAATCCATAATAAAATATTTAAATAGGTATTCAATAACAGAATAATTCCATTATAATTCAATAATTTCCTTCTTCGCAGTCCAAAACAATGCAGGACGCTTTCTACAGCAGCATCTACAATAACTACAGTAGAAAATACAATTGGAGATTAGAGAGAGAAAGAGTGAGAGTGAGAGAGAGATAAAGCGAATAGTATTTTTTTGATTAACTCATTTTGTACTCGAAAACTTGAAAAATAAAAGAATAATTTTAATCTGGAATACAAGCAATCTGGCAACACTGGGATCCTATCTTTCTTTTTTAACACTTTTATTGACCATACTTTTCAGGTGCCTTTTTAGCATCCCCATGGACACATAAGTTCACCTCCGTTCTATACGAAATAATGTCCGTAGCCAAACAGTCGGATGATCAATTGATACCAGTTATATTCTCCGGAGCCCAATTGTCATTCCCTGAAGGAGTGTTTAACGATGTTGAAGGTAATTGAATTCTGAAACAGCAAAAACATATTTAATTGTGTTATGTAAGATTGTGCCACTGTCTTATTTAGCGTTGACATTACCACATAGCATTTAGCCCCTTAGAGATTGTGTTATGGAAACTACATAATTATAAAAAAATTACAAAAAATATATAATTCTCATTTATATATTTTTTTGTAAATACATTCATATTATACGTAGAAAACATCAAGAACCAAAGTATAGAATATAACAAAAAAAAACACGAATCAGAAAATAAATAAAAGCGTCGGCAGATTTCGGGAGACTAGCGTGTCTCGTGAGCTACTTAGCAGCTCAGTGGAATGCTAGTTGCTTTTATATTACAGGAATACCAACTATTACTAAGGAACAGTACAATTTGACTCGCAATTGCATCGCCTTGTACGCTAATGGTGCCATGGGCGAAGTTGATTGCGAACAACATCTCCCTTACGTCTGCTATGCTCAGAATATGTCTGCAATGGTGCAACTCCACTGCGGTGAAAATACCCCAGGTATGTTTTATCAAAAACCCAATTTCATTAAACCCATACATGTGGAGTGCTAACTTCTATGCAAAACGTAGTCATGTGCCAAAGATTTGGACGAACCTCTGACTATTTGTTACTTAGTATAATCTCGGATCAACCTATAGTAAAACCTCAAAGTCAAAGTTAAAATTCATTTATTCATTAAAATCACAAGGATCACTTTGAAACGTCGGTTTTATCTACTGCCTGTTATTCCGCGACCAAGCCAAGAAAGAAAGGCAAGAAAACAAGGCTCGTTATTCTTTTTAATGATCCTCTTACAAAACAACAAATTGGAGCATTTTCAATCCCAAGAGTTTTTATCTGAAAATGAGAATAGTTTTGAGAATGTCGATCAATAGTAGTTTAAACCTCAGAAGCCAGTTCTATCTTCTGTCTTCGATTATTTCATAAGATCAACGGTTTTAACAAATTTGATCTTATACGATAGTAGATCAAACCAATCGATTGATTTTAATAAGTTCTCTATGTTTAGAAAGACATATTTTTATATTATCACTCTTTACAGGGTACAGACTTGATAACCGTACTGGAAACTGTTATCAGTTGCATGATGTTGCGATGACTTGGGAAAACGCCAGAATAAAATGCCAGGAGGAGGGTGGAGATCTTGCTGTCATCAACAGTGAAGAAGAAGCTGACTTCCTCAAAAAGATGTTCGCCAAGTATTCTTCTCTATACTACACATACGACGGTTCCCACGTGTTTGTTGGCTTCCTAGACACGGGTGTCGGCTCTTGGAAGACTATTTACGGTAAGACACTCACGCCCGAATTCTAAAAGGTTGATCAACGCAATAATTTATTAATCAATGGTGAAATCTCAAGTCAAACAAGTTTTTTTTTTCTTAAATGTTAAACCTCCGACGTGTTTTTAATCGTCTTTTGACGATTAGTGACCTGTGACAATAAACCTATCAAAGAACCTACCTCGAAGTTTACAAATCGATTACAAAAAACCGCATTTCAATAAAAATCAATCCTCCGTTAGGAGCCCGTGTACACCTCCGATGTGAATGATTTTTTCAATATTACTCAATTAATTACGTTAGTTCACATACGATTTTACATCAAGATAGTTTGATCAGCCTTTCAGAAATCGCGCAACGCTCGGCGGAACTGGAATGTTTCTAAGTTGCTACTTAGCTCGATATTTTTTCAGAGCCAAACTGCGATAACTCGTTAGTTTCTATGAACAGTTCCAATTAAAAAATACTGCGAATGTTTAGTTGAGTTTATAATTCCAGTTCTGACCCTCACTCCAATATAAAGACTGCTGCGAGTGAACCAAAGTATTGCTATTCGTAATGGTACCTATAATTACAGTATTTTAATGGAGAATTCGGGATCGAAATCCCCATTAAAATACTAATCGGGATCGATAAGTCAATAGTGTCACGAAATTTTAAAGTGTCCTTCAGAGCAGACAACGCATTACCGATGCCCCAGGTGCTGTAGATGTCAATTGGCGACGGTAAACGTTATCGACCAAGTGGGCCAGGTTGGCTGTTAACCTTAATATAACATTAAAAAACTTATTACTTACTATAAACTTGCTGGAAGATTTAAAAGTGACAGGGGTCTTGGTTTTGTAAAAATTACTGTCGAATCTCGTAACAAAAAAATGTGATATCAAAATGACGTTATTATGTCATTTTGAATGACGCATCAACAGTGAGGAAGACGGTGGATGGAGTTGGCTTCGTCATGGGGAACTCTTTGATTAAGGCCTGGACACTACGCCCAGTAATGGACTTCTACAGACAGTTTTTACTTTCGCTATCGATTATAATCATCATTTACAGTTAATGATGATTATTATCGATAGCGAAAGTAAAAACTGACGTTAATTGTATAATATATCTTTGCAAAAATGATCAAAAAATCTGTCATCATTTCAGGTGAGACGTTGGAAGAGGCTGGCTATGCCCGGTGGGGCAAAGGCGAACCCGACAACTTTCAAGCCGACTGGCCTCTCCAAATTAGGAACCAGAGGCAAGCTTGTGGAGCTATGCACAGGGACGGACACTATTCTGACAGATGGTGTATGATGCAACAAGCGTACATTTGTGAGAAAGTGGCTATTAGAGAGAATGATGCATTCCATTCTTAAATGACAAACTGATCCGCCCGCAACTTCATATACGTTGATTTTGTATTATTGTTAGGAGTAGTTTGTGACAATCTCAAAATAGTGTATTTATACCATCATGAAAGTAGTATAAGTATGGATGAAAGCTGAAGAAATGCTGAGACCGGACATGGCGTAGTAGCAGTCAGCTGTATCGCCTTTTCAATTTGTGCTGGAACACCGGCCAAAGGATTGGTGCAAGGCTGTCAAAAACTACAGAGGCATTAGCCTACTCAGCATCGTCGGCAAATGATAAGCGAAAGTGTTGATTGGAAGAGTAGTGAAAGAAACCGATGAGAAAATATGAGACGCTCAAGCGGGATTTCGAAAAGGTATTGTATGTCCGGAGATGCTTAGCCAAGAAGTTTTTGGTCAAGGCTCAAAAGGTCTATTGCGCTTTCGTAGATTTTGAAAAGGCCTATGATAAAGTCTGACACTAATGTATGGTAGTAAAAGTCCCAACTTTTAATCGACTTTGATTCTGACTTTGATTCTGACTTTGATGACGTCGATTGAATGCAGTGGAGCTGAGAGCTTTGAGAAGTATGTGTAACGTAACTTTGAGCAATATAGTGAGGAACAGCGTGTTAAGATAGTAGTTTTTATCGAATGAAGATGTAGTAACGAGAGTTGAGAAAGTTATGTTAAGATGGTTTGGGCATATTTGATATAATCAAATATTCCCAAACCATTCATAATCAAATTGGAGATAATCTAGAGAAAGACCAATCAGAAGTACATTACATCGCTGAGCTTATATGAACAATTTGATAAGGATGAATGAAGGTATGCCAGGATCGTAGCAAGTGGAAATATATGGTATCTGCCTACCCCTCCAGGAAACAGGAGTGAATATATGTATGTATTTATGTAATATTTAATCGACTTCCGTAGATAAATAACATTAAAATATATTTTCCTCAAAAACCTTTGTTCATTTCATTCAATCTAAGAATACCGCATTTGTCTTCTAAAACTACCTGAAACGGAACGGCAGTGACGCAGAAAACCATTTACCATCCGAGTACCGACCCATTCCAAAGGATCCTGTTTCAATTTAAAATTTAAGTTAACGAAAAACAACTTAGATGCACTTAGTTCTGAACAGTCACGGCCACTGTCCACTGAAGCGTAGCGTGTTTGGTCACGCTAAGCACTATTTGAAGCACTATCAGAGAACTATTTGCAGCAATTTTAGAGATTCTTGAATCTCAAATAGTGCTATATCCAAAGCGCCGATGAAAGAATCCCGTTTAAAATGTAATGTACAACAAGTACCTATTGCTATAGAATGATTTTGTTAGCCTGTAACTAATATGAACGAACTCCATTGCTAATATAATTTAAACATTTGTTTAATATAGTTCGTTCATATTAATAAGTTTATGGAACTACCGCGAGTGATTAAGAGTTCTTAAGCGCAGCCGTTTAGATTTAAATTACTTGATGACTGATATACTACTTATATTCTTTTTTTAATTCATACACAGAAAAACACCCAGAACCGAGACAAATATTTGCAAATCATACAAACATTTGTCCCACGGCGGGAATCGAACCCGCAACCTTCTGCGTCTCAGGCGGGCGTTCGCCCACTGCGCCATAGAGTTCGAGCAGTATGTGCCAAATGGCCGAAAAAAATGACAAATCTTACTACTATTATAAACGCGAAAGTTTGTGAGAATGGACGTTTACTCTTTCACACAAAAACTGCTGAACGGATTTTGATGAAACTTTATAGTAATATTGCTTATAGATCATAATAACACAATCCATATGATAACTATACGATAAACTGTCAGCTGAGCACAAAATTACGCTTATGCCTTTTCGTACTCAGGCTCCACTTCTAGACTCCATAAAGTTAGTAAATCGTTTAAAGGGTAAGGACGCTTTTATAACATATTCCCAAGCGATATACAAAAATTGTCAATTAACAAATTTAAAAATGTAATTAAACAAAAACTTTATAAAAAGGCATACTATAAAACTCTTGGGATTGAAAATGCTCCAACTCGATAAAAAATGTAGGAAACCTATTGTTTTGAAAAAGGATAATTAAAAAGAATAACCAGCCTTGTTTTCTTGCCTTTCTTTCTTGCCTTGGTCGCAGACGACCAGGCAGTAGATAAAACCGACGTTTCAATGTGATCCTTGTGATTTTAATGAATAAATGAATTTTGACTTTGACTTTTGATATCGATACAGGCTTAGGCTAGTGAGAAAGCAATAACTCCTTCTAGATATTAAGTTCTCAGCTAACAATGTGCATCCATTTCATAAGATGTTATGAAAGTCTTATATTAAATCTGATACCTATAAATAAATAATAATGCCGGGCATTTATATTTCCGCACCATAATACCATATAATATATCTATTAGTACACAATTAAAACGTTCGTCTAATTGTAATAAAATATTGCATTTGTGATGTTTCTGTATACAGTGGACTTTATTTGGTCCGAACGATTTCTTGTTCCGTTTCGACGGATATTCCTGTTCGATTGCTGTGAAGTTAAGAGTTTTAATTCGTTTATAAGCTTCCCGATGCCGAAGTTATTTTAAACGTGAATCAGCTTCAGAAACTTTGCTGATGAAGCATTCTGAGTCAACTGCAGAAACTTAGTTAGTACGTTTCTCGTATCCTTTTTCATCCTTTTAGTACACGAGAAATAGTAGTACTTATACAAAATGGTTGCGTGAAACAATGAATCTAACAATCAAATCACAGCTTATTCTAAACCTTGGTCATACTTAACCAAATGGGGATACACCAATGATTGTACAATGTGACTGGATCCATACCACAAACGATGACTTATCTAAAGTCGTGGTCGGAGTGCACAAACACCTGCACAATGAAAAGACTGTGCTACAGAAGATGGTGTAAATGTGTCCGGCAAACCGACGACGAAGAAGAAGAAAACACAGCTGGATCGTTTTGTAAACTCTTCTTTCCAGACAGCTTACGGCGTAAATTGAACTGCATTGTCATTTCAGCGGTCACGTGACACTTGAACTGTTTTCGTCCTGGATTGCAGGTATATCAGATATACGAAATCGATCAGATAAATTCATAAAACGGGGATTGTTTTACTAATGAGCAATTAAATAATGAGGAAATTATTTTCCTCAACAGTTCAGGTGATTAGGAACAGTTCAGGAGCTAAGAGGCGCAAAAAAATTGTTCTTCTTAAATTCCATTTCCAGGAGGATGCAGCGGTAGCTGTCAAATTCATATTCTTTATTTCATTAATTTTCACCGGCTTCGAAATCATACATTAATAACTCGTAGTGACACTTAGATTCATCAAATTACCTACAGCTTGTTGAATTAAGTACCAACGTAATTACCATTTAGTTAGCGGCTCAAACACAAATCAAGTACGCGTATTATTCACAACCACATGGATTTATTCAAACAACTTTAAATAAAAAACCTTCACGTATCTGTCGTGTGTTAAAATCAAGGTTATCCATTGCAGTCATACGCAGATTGCCCTTGGAGACGTGATCAGAATGAATAGTCTACATCAAAATATACCACACCGTATATTATTGTATTATATGTACAACTTCGATAAAAGCTTAATTAAGAATTAGCCAAATGCGAGTCAGACTCGCGCACTGAAAATTCCATACCATAGTTACATTCATTATAAAGCATGTCCTTACCTTTATTTTGCAGCTCACAACCTATTTTACATTGAAATCCAACGTAGTTTTTATATTTGCTAGGAAATTTTATAGAACAAGACATGCTGCGTCGATCTCTCTAAGACTCAGACCAACCACATCACAGTGGCTGTGATATGAAAATCTGACACATAGTCACCGCCACATTGAATGGCTAGGCTGGAGGAACTATGCCGGACATTTTCTGTGTCCATAACTTGAGCATCGCGTCGAATGAGGTGAAGGCACGAATGAGGCCATGCTCATCAAAGCTGGCTGTGATAGGTACGTAATGATCTATGATCAGCCGACTTTGATGGCAGGGCAACATTGCATCCACTTAGTCACTTGAAATACGGTCAATACACGGCTGTATTTTAAGCCTTGTGTCATAGATTCTCAGGAATGAATATCTCGCAGCATAGAAAGCTGAAATTCTTTAATCTGAAATCTAGATTCTAGCGAATCGAAGCATAGAATAAAGTATTCGCGCGTGAAGAATCGCCGAAAATTCACTTATTCTTTAGACCGGGTCTACATAGTTGTAAATCAGATCTAGGACGGGTCATACAACAGGTGAAAAATATTCATTGTAAAAACGGTATTTTTCACGTACCGCACTATCGATGAAGACACCGACTAAGTATCGACTCATTCTGAGAGTCTTCATCAGGGAAAATATAAAAAAGGTCAAAAATATATAAAATAACTTAATAACGTATGTTGCCAGTACGCACTTTGGCAGGAAAAGTGTTTATTAGTTTTAGAAGGAGGAGTTTCTCAATGTGTCTGTATTTTTTTTTGTATGTTACGCGGTATATCCGCCAATCATCGTAAACCGATTTTGGTTTGATCTTGTTTTAATGGGTATACTTCAAGAATGGTTCCATATAAATTGTATGCAAAAATCCCATACCCTATAAAAATGGGGCATGAAAAAATCGGACTTTTCATCAACTTCCCGGTATATAAAGAGGGTTTTTATATATTTTTTCTGAAAAAAAAAACTTGTTTTGTTAGTTTCTATAATGATCCTCGTGATTTCAAGGAACAAAAATCTATTGATTATGACTTGAATCATCATCATATGGATGTCCATCATCATATATGTCCTCTGGACGCAAGCCTTCCCTTAATTCCCTTAATAATCATGTACCAATTTGATACATGCCTTGGCAGCAAAAGCAGCTTTGTTTTAAAAAGCAGATTATCTGACACCACACAAAATACCTGACTCGCAGCTAGTAGAAAACATATTATTCTATAACAAATTTAGTCCTGTCAGCAGCACTTTAATAATATAAACTCCATGAAGGCTTAATTCAGCGTCTCCCTTCGTCTGAGCCATTTACTTCGAGTCATCGTAGAAACACAGAACTAAGAAAACACGTGGAAGAGATGTCAATTAAAAGAAAAACAAACACGCCCACGACTGTATTCCCCATGATGGAATACAGTCGTGGGAACATCCTCGACATATCCTCGATGAAAAATGGCGAAAGAAATGTTGTTTTTTTAATTCTGAACTATGTATTTTAAAATAAATAATCAATTTCTCAAAGGGGTTTTTATAATATTTCAAGGAATAAAATTTATTGAAACTTTAAAGTGATCGATAACCCTACTTACTTTACATGTACATACAGAGAATCTGTAACTTCAGGAAAACTTAGGTAGAGTTTTTTTTGCTTAGGTCATTTTATTGGTAAGACTAGTTAGTAGATTAATTTCTACACTAGTAGGATTTCTTTGTCTATGATATAGAATGGTCAACTTTACCTACGTCACAAAAATCTATTAATATTAAATAGTTCATTACCACTTCCCGCATAGAGGTGTAACGAATTCTTAATAACTCTGTGCCATGAAATACGGTAATGCTTTCCACGACCGCATGAAATTTAGTAGGAAAGCGGAAATAAATTTAAACAGGCGAGCCATCGGACCATTGGATCATCAGAAAGATTAAATATAGGGCGGGTGCGGCCTTTCAATAGACTAATTTTCATTCGTGTCAATGGCCAAGCTCCAAATTGGTATTGAAAAAAGTTTGCCTCGCTTGCAACATGACACTCCTATTTTTTGGTTATTTATATTTGACTAGCTATTGCCCACGGCTTAGCCGCGTGGTACCTGCCCGGATAAAAAGTAGCCTTCAAAGGCAACTTTTTTTTAGTTTAATAACATATGTTATTTACCAGCGGCGATGGGATGCAAACTGTCACGTGAAATAATAACTACCAAACAGAACGTGGACATGAAAGAAAAACAGTGTTTAGATGTGTCTCTGACTACCCCCTATCTAGTATCCTCATCAAGGTACTGAGTATGGATCTGAGGATCTCCATCGTGAGGATGACAGTCGTGAGCGTGTTTTTTATATTATTTTTATGTGTTATTCCAGGTCATATCCCAATCGGTTCTTTTCTTTATTAGCAACAAGAGTTTAGTTGTACTCTTGTTGTTACAATATTATTAATAAAACTAGCTACTGAGCTCTACGATACAACTAAGTGGTACACTTTTTTCTTTTAGATCGTATAAAGGCGCTTGTAAACGGGATAGTTTTGTGGCAATTTCTCGCTACAATTGTATAGCCGTCGCAAAAATAAAGAGTAAAGACCTATACAATTACAGCAAGAAATTCCAACAAAACTTGCCCGTTTGACTAGACTATAGTATAATGTTTCCTCGTTATTTTAGAAAAGTGAATTATGGACTATTTTGTTTAAGTGTGTTCTCTTTCGCCATAGATCTACAAAAATTCTAAATCTACAATAGATGCGTGTTGCTAGTGATAACATAATTATATACTATAGCGCTGACTCTTGTTCAAAGTTGCGCAGAGGCCTATGGAAAGAAATATGCTCGGAGTTTCAATAGTGAAACTATATACATATTATATTTATAACACGGACCTAGGTCCGTGATGAAAACCGAAACGAGGAAATTCGTAGTAGAACTAAAGTCATGGACATAGCTTTAAGTATAAGCAGGTGGAAGTGGCAATGAGCAGGCCATAAGCTCGCAGAACTGACAACAGCCGGGCGAAGTTCTTGAATTCTACACTGCGTCCTTTCTAGGCACGAAGACATCTTAAAAGTTGCGAGAAGTCGGTGGATGGTGAGAGATAGCCCAAAATTGTTCGTCATGGCACTCTTCTCTCTCTTATACCAAGTGTTAAGCATCGAACCATAAGGCAATCCATCACTTATCTCTTTAAAAAACATCGCACATTTCAGCGCAAAAGCGGTAACTCTGTTATTTTTCCAATTCTCAAATCCGCCAGGAACTTCGTTTTCCAATACGTCTAAAAATTCACAAGGATGGGAATCGTTGGATATTTTTGACTAGCCTCTCTTTGTCTCATTATTTATTTCTATTATATTATTATATTTGATTATTCCATTCGAAAAATGGTATGTGCGTAGACCTGCCCAACATGGTTAAAATTAAAACGAATGGAATTTGACTTAGCTGGGAATCGGGATACGTACAACGAGCGGGATCAGCTGACTAAAGAGTAAACAGTTCTGTGGTGTTTGGTATTTACATGATTAGTCCAAAATCAGAAATCAATTCATTATTTGCAAACATAGGTCACAAAGATGTAGGTAATTATAATTAATAAGCACCAGACATGTTTTGCTTTGATCTAGGGCATGCAAAATTGTGCTTTAAGGTCAGCAGTAAATAACACTAATATAAATATAAATACCACAGTAATAAGCCTTAAGTAACGCAGTCATAAAAATAATTAAATACCTAATAAAACAACAAGTCAAAGTCCATTCATAAAAATATAATAATAGATAGATAAACTAAACACATTACTTTTCACTTCGATTGCTAGAAAATAAAATTTAATCTAAGAGTAAAAAAAATGATTTTTTTTAGGTTAGTTTTTGCACGTTAAGACACATGCATCCGAAGATCGCTAAGAAACGAATTCAATGTGTGAGTCGCTTTCAGTTCCATTATCAAAAATAAAATCAAATGAAAAAATAATTTTATATTTTATATATATTTTTTTCAAATAATTATTTCAAAAACGAATTTCGAAAAGCCGTTATAAAACGGATCACATTAATTTCGTATTATGTTGACAATAATAGCTAAAAATAAAAACAAAATACTTATTACCCTTGACTAAAAATAACACTTTGGTCTGCCTACGCTTAGCTAAAATGACACACTGTTAAAGCATGAGAAGTGAAAAATATATAAAAAGACAGTCCTGACTCCACACTAGGATCCCCTGGGTATCATAACTACGAGAAGGTACCATTGTACCACAAAAACCCGAACCAAATATCTGCAGAACATGTATCATTTATCCTGCAGTGGAAATCGAACTCGCATATTTTGCGTCTACATGCCCGCCGCGCCATCGAGGTCATCTCATTTAGGTTAGGTTACGAAATTTCATTCAAACTTTTCATATATGACACATTTATTCATACAACTATGTACAAGTAGGTATATACATATACAGATACATATACATATACACATATATAAAAATACAGATGAAACAGCTAGCTATCTAAAGACCGTTGCAAACGATCTATAGATAGCTCAACTGATCCAGATCACTACTATGAGTCAGTCATATAAGATAATTGCTACCAACCTTATCAAAATAATAATAACAGACTCAATAGGTACTAACTATCAAAATAACAGAGCTAAAATCACGTGACTTATAGGAATTCAGCTCATCGTAGTTTTCTTAGGATAAATTTATTTGCGGGCTTCAGGCCCCGGGAGGCTTCATTGCTTCAGAGAAATGACCTGATTCTTCGTACCTTATTATTAGTCGTTAGCTGTGACTTCAAATAGAGCTGCAAATAATAAAATAACCAGCCAAATCTCATTATTTTTTCGATAATATGAGAATATCTGTGAATTCTCTATATTTTTATTAAAAGATCGCTCAATTTCTTCTGCTGACCCATTTAGTATCTCCCATCTATGAATGGAAATTTCAGTATTTAGTTTATTTTATGTCATAACCTACCCCAGCCTGTGTTCGGTGTGTCATAGACATTAATTATCTTTGATAAAAGCACAGCTCTAGCCGGGCAACCCTAGTTAACGTTTCGCTCCCTAAAGGCAGATGGCGGCTGGACTAGCGACTAGCATGTGCTATGTTAAGAATTAAGCGTTTTTATAATACAGTTTCTACATTATCATATTAGTTTATCAACATCCAGACTAAAACACAGTGGTTTTTTTTTTCACGATCATACTCGCCAAATTAAAGAAGCCAAACATGAAAGTTCAAAATACAATCAGCATCATGACTCTGCCAGTTTCCTTATTCGTATAAACCAAGCCTCATCTTACAAGCAAGCCATACATTTGTAGCAGTAATGTCATACATTATATTGAATAATAGATATCATTCTATGGGTACTCTATTCAATTGGTTGACAATGTATCGAGATTGGAACATGAATTGATTCCCATCCATTTACTGGATAGCTATTATGGTGGATCCATTTTTGATGCCCTATTAAAGTAATATACTTTTTTAATTTTATAAATTCAATACTACAATTTGTTATATAAATTGAATAAATAGCTCGATTGTAATACTAAAAATGTTACTTATACAAATATACAGAAAGTTCTAAATTACCTATTTATAGTTTTTGTAAAACAAGTTTTTGTATTTTATATTGTAACAACGAGGAATTGAAACTAGTAACAGATCTAGCTATGAGAGTCTAAAGACTCAGGTACCTCCTCATATAGAGAGAAGTTCTGTTACTACGTAAAACTACTATCCAGTTTTAGTTCCCAGGAAGTCTGATCTATTAGAGCAAACGAAAAGAATAGCGTCCAAAAAAGTTTTCAACTCCGCCTTCAATTTTTGTTTTTATAGCACCGATTCTATGATTTTTCAGTCAGACTTGCTAGAAACAGGCACATAGTGGTGTTAAATATGTAGTACGTTAGTTATGAAAGCTGACTAAAAATGACTAGAAAATCTGGAAAAATGGTATTACTCCAAAATATAAATTAAGCCAGCTGCACCGACGTTACATCAACAAAATTACTGTGGCGTCGCTTGAACTTGATAGCTCAGCATTATTCCCGAAAGGCCCTACACTTGGCCCAGAGCCGTGGTCAGGCTATTCGTCTGTAATTTGTTTCTGGAAAAATCCATATAGGCCAGTTCTGTGGTCCGGGACTAACACAGTATTTAAGCTGTTTGTAGCCCTAACTTTGCATCGTTAATTTTGGGTTATGAATAAGCTTTTTCTAATTCAGTTAATGCAAAATTAACAACCCATCCAACATTTGAAAATGTATAAATACACCTTAATAAATCATGATAATAAGTCAATCTTCGTACATATAGAATGAGTTTTCACTAAAATATACAAGTAATATATATTGTATATATAGTTATATATATTCTGCCGCCAAGCAGTATTGCTCTCATCGCTGTGTTCTGAATTAAAGGGTATGGATGTCTGTGAAACTACAGGCACGTGAGACTTTTGTCTCAGAGTCGGCAACGCGCGAATGATACCTATAGTGTTGCAAGTTAATTGGCAAACAAGCATATACGTGGCCCACGTATATGCTTGTTTGCCAATTAAGTTGCAGAAATTACTAAATAAGTACGATATTCCAAACTAAACGAAAGACAACATTTGCCATGACCGCAATATATTTTATTATTCAATCTATTCTAGGAGATTTTAAATAAAACCGCAAATACGCATGAGCTGCTCACATGAATGAGCTTACCATTTAGTGCGAGCATGCTTTGCGTTCATTACTTACCAGCGCGTTATTTGTCATTATCTCTTTATCTGGTGAAGAGTCACAACTAATCAAGAGTTTATCTGGTTAAAAGTTTTAAAATTAGTATTATGCGATACCAGTCCATGACCACGGTACTGGACCATCTAGGTGCTGCTTAAGGCGGTTCGCAGACAGAAATAAAAAGGGCCATCCCCTCACATTAAATGGGGTCTGGCACGTAATTACACTGTAATCTTGTAATAAAGCAGTTAGCAATTTCGCTTTCTGTCCCGTGCTGATAAACGGAGGCGACTAGACAAGCGAGGCGTATCTGAACTGACACACTTGGTATGAACACTGTCTCACTTTAATTTTCTCGAGAATTATTGCAGAACTAATATTTATTTCTCTGTTTTTTTGTTATTTGAAGGCGAACTGACTTATCGCCCATTCTTACGGCTCACCAGATGATAAGAGATATCGTTAGAATAAGGGAGTGTCCCACTGAATTTCGACAGTTCGTTATTTCGACATGTCGCTAACTTCGAAAAAACATATTTCGACAAGTCATTGTTTCACAGTGTCCCATTGAATTTCGACAGTTCGTTATTTTGACACGTCGCTAACCTCGTAAAAACATAGTTCGATAAGTTATTGTTTCGACTGAACATACTTCGACAAAACACACCTTTTAAAGACCACTACTTCGACAGACCTTACTGCGACATGCACTTGTTAGGCAGATAATTATTTCGATAGAAACATTAAAAAAACGAATAACCTAACCTATCCAAGTCGGACCTGAAAATGCTTTTTACTTCGCTCGTGGAATAAATTAACTTCAAGAAAAAAAATTCCATTAAAAAAAATTATGTGTCAAAGCACGCTCAAAACGGTGAAGGAAAACATCGTGAGGAATGGCATGCCCTATCATGCGAGCCATTGGTTTGTGTTCCAATATGCAGCGAAAGGCTTACGGGAATGTGCACAAAAATAATTTTTGTGCGTAGGTACCCTTGTCTGCTCCCTACTTAGTATCCTCACAGGTCTGCGTATTGAGTATAGATCTGAGGATGTCCATACTGGGGTTTACAGTCGTGAGCTTGTTTGTTTGCTTATGTCACTCCATGAGTGAGAGGCCAAGAGTGAAAAACAAAACAAAATTGTTCAAAAGTTTAGAATAAAACTTCTGCAAAACGTCTGCTCTGTATTGAGAAAACTATCTATCTTCTCATCTCAACTTCTCAACAGATAAAGAGTTTGTAGGTTTGAGTTAGTATATTTATTGAAAACTCCGCGTTTCCGAATCATTATTACGAAGTTCTGTCCTCGTTAGAACCACAAACGGTAGAAACAAGACAATAATTGTCTTTGGACGTGACCTTACGCTTTGTTGTGGTGGTTGTTATATCTGTTTTTAGATTTGAAGTTGTAGAGTTGTCAATGATTTCCCGTTCATAATGTGATTTCAGTCGTAGTACATTCGTATCATGGAAAGTATTTCATAAGTGACTTGTTCCCTACAAGTCACTTATGAAATAACACATTATGTACGGGAAATCATTTGATTATTTACGTAAAACGGAAATTTTACGCCGAGCAAATGTTTGCGGAATTGAGGTAATGCATATCTGATGTAGTGTCAGCTGCGATGTGGCCACGTCTAGAATACCCAATGAGAAAGTGGCGAAGTGCAAAAGGAGGAGGTTATTTTTATGTTGACGACCTCTGTGGCGCAGTGGGCGAAGGCCCGCCTGAGACGCAGAAGGTTGCGGGTACGATTCCCGCTGCGGGACAAATGTTTGTAATGTTTATCTCGGGTCTGGGTGTTTTCTATGTATAATACGTATGTAATTTATAAAAAAAATATTATATAAGTAGTATATCAGTCATGTAGTTCCCATAATACAAGTTATGCTTAGTTTGGGGCTAGATGATGCTGTGTGAAAAATGTCCAGCATTATTTTTTTATTTCTATTTTTTTATGTATGTTACTTGATATCTTCGCCAAAACCGATTGTTAACCGATTTTGATGATTATTTTGTTGTTGTATAGAAAATGATCCCTTAGTGTTCACATAAAAGTTTTATAATCAGGTATTGCTATTATACTTAAACTCCAAAAAGGCAAAAGTTGAGCTGGTGTCAGTTTTTCAGTTACAAACATATTCAGAAAAAGCACATTAAAAGTGCAACTCAGAGTTCTTTCTTTGGGAAACGTTAGCGGAAAATCGCTTAGACTGGAGAAGGTTGGTTTAGCGGAACGTTTCGACGTTTGAGGACAACAGAAGGGCCGATTTGGACCAAAAACGTGACGAAGTGAAGATCCCGCCTTATATAATTCTACCATTATGAAAACAACACCCTTAAGTGCAGTGCCATCATTGTAAGCGCATTTTCAACCAAGTTGGCGTACGTACCAAGAAAGGCACACCAACAAACCTTCTTCGTCTGAAGTTTAGAAGGCCAATTAGTTTTTTGTGTCTCAGGTTTCTTTCTGGTCACCCTTGTTTAAGGTTTGGCATCGATATTCCTATGAACATCGATGACGTTATCATGTTCATTGTCTTCGAAATTCAGGTCATTGTGATGTTTTATTGGATTGGTATAATGGCTATGATAGTAATTTTGTCATGTCTAGTGACTGATCCCTCTAGGCCGGATCTTATTCGCTTGAGGACCAAACGCCCGGTAAACCTTTGTTTGTGGAATCATCAACAAATTTAACTTGAGATGGGTTTGAACTAAACTTCGGAGTCTGCCTGAATAACTGGAATGCTCGTTCATACAAAAAGGAGTTTTATCTGCATAATAGGTTCTGAACTATATTTGCATTCATTAATTCAGTTATATGGGCAGGTATGTAAGTACGAGTAGGTTTAATATACAGGGATGGAAACTTAAGATGGGGCTTACAGTACAGCTTCTATTTTTATTAAGTATCTACTATTCTAAGCATCTACAAAAAAAGTGGCAGACTTACCTACCATAATGAGACTTCCCTTAATCTTGAGTAATTTTCCTAGCAACAGGACCGAATTGCGTGTAAAAATCTTTTTGTTAAAATTTGCCAAGTAGACTGCAATTTTTATTCAAAATTAGTGTTTTATCAAGTGATTACACAGACTTTAACGGCCATTCATCATAGCATTTTTTGGGGGAATCCAACAGAACACTTCCTAGTTACAATAAATAAAATATACATGCTCACGACAGTATTCTCCTTGGACATCCTCAGTGCGTAGAGCTATGATTATACCAAGTAGGGGGTAGTCAGAGGCACGTCCAAATATCACCACAGCTTCCTAGTTACACCATTTAATTAAAAGGTCAATTCCCTGAGTAACACTTATAAAAAAAAATACAAGTTACTGGAATCCATCCCGCGATGGTGTTAGCTCAATGTTCACTTACAGAAATAAAACACAACTTCCAGATAAGTTTTGGAGTTACAGGAGCTTTGTATAACTCGATGATAAGATCCGAGAAAGAAGATTCATGAAACTGGGACGAAAGAATCCGAAATGACTTAAGTGGAACAAGCCTTGAGAAAACATCATTAGGTATGCATACCTACCATGAGAAACTCAGCCTGAACCAGTTTCACTCAGCACGATCTCTCTGGAAGTGATGTTCTTTAATTGATGGAGCGAGCGAAGCGAGTGAATTCTCTGAGTAAAATTGAATGAATCGGTAATTTGTATGTATGTGTTCGACTATAACTTAGGAATGGTTGATACGATCTTTATAAATATATATCTTTATAAAAATATGCAGATTTAACACAATAGAACAGTTAATTTAAACTGTCCCAAATATTACAGTAAATTTAAATTGTCCCGAATCCGCACCTTGGCCTCTAATAGTCTATTCGTTGACCAAATTACGCCATGAATCGAGTGACGGAAACATTACTTATGGTCCGATCAAACGAATGACGAGAAAATATATAAACGTTATAGTTATATAAACGTTATAGTTATATATAGTTGTATAGTTCGCTGTTAATATATAACAGCGAACTATACAACTCATTGTTGCACGCTTTAAAAAGCGGGGCAATGACACCGGACTGCTAGCGCTCATAATTTCACTCTTTGCTAATTAGAAACGAGAATTTCCATAATATTTTCTCGCTGGTGTTACCATGAACAAATTTTCACACAATGTGCAAACTTGTTGGAGCGAATAAAGGTGTAAAGTTTCTCGAAGGTGTTTTAACAAATTGAAATGAATGCTTACACAAATTGCAGTTGTGGATAATGGTGTTTTTCCACTCGAAAAATGTATGTGCCCCTTAACACGTGCTCAAAACGGTGAAGGAAAACATCATGAGGAAACCGGCATGCCCTTGAACCAAAAACTTGGTATCCTCAAAGACCTACTCACTGAGTATAGTGGACATCCTCCACTATGGGGAAGACAGTCGTGAGCGTGTTTGTATTTTTTGTATTTTTGAGCAACATAATTTAACACATTATTTATCTGCATCATAGTGTAGGTAACTTGTTTTTTTTTTTAATTTTGCGCCAAATATATATTTTTTTATTTCATTTCATTTCACAGTTACCTAACTGTTCAAAGTTTAGCTTAGCTTTAAGCATATATATGACAAATTTATTTGAAAATATAAACAACTAGATACGCTTATAAACCTCTTTTACATTATGCAATCTACCGCATGCAATTTGTCGCAAAAGTGGAAGCCAATCTGATCTGTCCATCAAATTATTGTGCGATTTGTCTATCATACTATTTATCGCATGTGTTTTTAGATTACATGCGATTGCATAATGTAATGAACACATTAGTCTATATAGAAGTCGGATTAAGCACGGTGTAGGGAAACCGCTGCGTGAACTAGATAGTATTTTTTCTTCCTGTCTGACATTTTGAGATACGGAAGAGAAATACGCTAATCCGTGGCTACGAACATCGCCGCTGTCCCGACTTTTTGAATAACTGACAGTAAGTATACCAATTAAAAACAGATAAATCAAATTGATATACCGACCTACATACTACGTATTTCAATATTATTAATTTAGTATTTATAGAGGTTATCTCCTCTGTATATTATCTGTACTGAAATAAAATAAAATTAACTTATTCTAAAAGTTCTCGCAACGCAAAAAAACTTTCAAATCCTACAAATATTACAAAATGGAGAGTCACGACTTTTTAATCAATCAAAACAGGGTACGTCAATTTTCAATTAGACATAACGGAATGGAGAAAATACTGTTTATATTAAGATTTGAATGGGTAAATTCAATGGAAATATGGCCTTCAACAAGGTATCTGAAAAATAACTAGTGACGCAAAGGCAGAAGGGTTATTAAACTCAACAAGGTCTCGTTATAACCAAAATTTACCTTCACTGAACCTTAATATTAATGAAAGCTGCGAAATTCATAACAATGAGGCTTTATTTAACTCAACTTTATTATTTGAAGTCATATTATTCGGGGACTTTCATACGCTTTATAGAGGTCGCCTCGGTTATAGGGCCAACGTTAATTATAACAGTGAAAGAAGGTTATACGTTTTTATTTTTTTTTTACTGACGCCTTGGCTAAGGACGGAACATGATAAAGTGATCCAAGCGAGTATAAATATATAAAGAATATAAGTATTTATATAAGAATATAAATACTTTTATTATTTTTATTTATTAAAAAAAACCATCACTATACCACAAGATTATTAGATAAATTACAAAAAAAAACAAGTTTTTGGCACAAAATAATCCAAATTATATTTATTTTGCCATGCAAAGGTAGTCTGTGTGAAATCATTATTTAGCGATTAGACCTTACTTGTATTGAACTATTGGACAAAAAAGTGGCGGGCGAGACCAAAAGGTGCGAATTCAATGCCAACTAGTAAATAGTATTTTTATTTTGCAAAAGAGAGCTGTCAGAGGCATTTACAGACTTGGACCAAGAGATAGCCTGAGATAAATTTTTAAGAAAATTAATATGTTGACCATGCCGTCGCTTTATCTACATCTATTTAAGTATAATACGCATTAGAAAACATATAAATAATTACAATAGGAATAGGATTAGTGGTAATCACGGCTATGAAACGCGCAGTAAACATAAGCTTGTGTTGCCGAATACGAGATTGGCCAAAATTAACAATTTATTTTTAATTAACAGCGTTAGATTTTATAATGTTTTGTCAATAAGTATAACGAGTTTAAATGAGAAAGTTTTCAAGAAAACTATTAAAAAGCAACTGACAGACAAAGCATATTATGACATCAATGAATTTCTTTCTGACTGCAAATATTGGGAAAATTTTAATATAGGAAATTAGCTACTATGCCTATCCGTGTAATTATTTATTCTGTTGACATGTTTATTTTAAATCTAGTTACATAAGTATATTTTTATTTTATTTTAATGTATTACTTGTTGACCTTACATATCCTTATGATTTTATTTTATTTTACCTATAATCATGTGATCATTATTATTCCTTATTTTATAAAGTCGACTTTCTTAAGTGCAATAATTTTATGTGCCTTCTGAGAAATAAATTGAATTGAATTGAATTGAACTGCGGAAAAAATTGCATAATTTTATGTACCACGTTGCTTGTAGTTTCTAATACCCTCAACACAGAAAATCCTGGTGTCTGGAGGACTATATATATGACCTTGGGTTATTTAGAGAAGTCAAAATGTATACTTATTAATTTGAAATATATTCATAAATATATCTATCTATACGGTCCCTTCCCCACCGAGTTTATTGTACCTACAATATTTGAGGTCATGAAAGCTTCATAAATGTATCTAATATACATTTATAAAGGTACGAGTATACCTATTAAAATTGGCCATGAGTGTATGTTATACCTAAACTGTAGGGGCCCGGCTTGCTCAATGGAAGAGACATAACTATGGCATAGCTTTTTATTACTTTAAATAAGAACACGAATTTCTTGATGTATTCCCTGAGTGTGACATAGGGTACAAGAAATATCCAAAAGGCCGCGGCCACAGGTGAAGTTTTTTCTTCAATATATGGCGATATTGTATTAAAAGAAAGGTTATAAATATGAGAGCTTTGAGAAATATGTGTGGTGTAACTTTGAGCGATAAAGTGAGCAACGGCGTGTTAAGGGAGCAGTGTGGAGTGAATGAAGATGAAGTAACGAGAGTTGAAAAAGGTATGCTGAGATGGTTTGGACATATAGAAAGGATGGATGAAACAAACAAGTATACAAGGACAGCGTGAATGAAATGGTTGGAAGAGGAAGGCGAACGTACTCTGACCAAATTGAAGACATTCTAGAGAAAGAAGGATGAACGAAGCGAAAGAGGTTAGCCAGGATCGTAGCAAGTGGTCTCTCCTACCCCTCCGGGAAACAGGCGTGACTATATTTATGTATGTTATAAGTATGGTATGGTATTTTAGCCGACTGCTGCTGGAGGGTGTTTTTATAGCTCGTCTAGGTACAAAATATATGTGTTTATGTGATCACGTAGTACACGAACGACTTCATAGATTCCCTGAATGTGACATAGAGTTAAAAAATTTTAGCTTCAGGTATTTTTTTTTTCAGACACGCCGTTTTGGATTTTAAAATAAAAGGAAAAAAACGATACCAAAAACGTATTTGTATAAAAACTAAAAATATAAACATTGATTAGGTTGTGCATTCAACTAATGCCCTAAAAGTAGATAATTTTAACTAGCAACTGTGTTATTAAGAATTTCCAGCCGTCGTATAGCAATGTGAGTGTGGCCACATGTCTCAACAGTTTTACGCCAAAAACTATGAGAACAGTCATATTGCAAACAAAGAAACATTTACGTACTGTAGATACTTAGTATAATTTATAAGAAATTAATGTCAAAAAACCGACTACAAAAAACGGGAAATTTATAAAAGTGAATTTCATAATATGAAATTTCATCACTAATTTTTTTATCCTAAGAAGCAGGATGTATATGGTGCCATGCCATCATCATTAAAATCGATTCACAATTGGCGAAGATATCGCATTGTTATGCCACGAATTTAGAACATCCTCCTTGTTTGAAGTAGGCTGTTTGTATTTAAATCTGTTGTTAAAATACAAAATAATAATCGCCCACAAAAATGTTTCGGCTCGTCGTGATTCCATAAGATGATGATGTTTTTTTAAGTTCATTGTATTGCCACGGATATTTTCATGTATCGAACAAGTTAGATTAGTATGTTTTTACTGAGGAATTGCTATTTAATAATAAGAAGTAAAACTTTTATGGGACCACCTCCGGATCAACAACAACAAAATAATCATTAAAATCGGTTAAGAATTTGGTAAAATATCACACACGATAAAAAAAACATACAGCCGAATTAAGAAATTCTTCCTTTTTTTAAATCTGTTAAAAAATATTAAAAAAAGAAAAGTATTTATTTTTTCCCAATTAGCCTTAAAAGTTGTAAATAATAATGAACACATAAAACAGATACCTAGCATAAAACATACTAACCTAACATGTTCGATACATGAAAATGTTCATGGCAATATAATGTAAAAACCCGTGGCAATATAATAAAAATACCCCGTGGCTATATAATGAAGTCTCAAGCAAGTGAATTTTAGCAAAATTTTAATACCACCGACATGTCCTCCCTCGTGCAGTGCGCCCTGGTGACTTGTACCGATAAAACTTACCTAAGAAACCTTCCCTTTCGGAGATAAATAGTAACAGACAATCATAAAAACAAGCAAGTAAACAACCTCTTATGGCAAACGCTTATAGGGGGTCCTCGCGGCGCTGGTAAAAACGTCACATCTAGCACTGCAAACCTCATTGTCTGTAAAATGGATACGGTTCATATAATTTTATACCTGGACTGTTAGGCTATTAACCGCCCCCACCCTTTTTAATACTGGAGATATGATATCTGCAATAGTTTTCATTACATCGGCTCATTTCACGGGTATAACTATATCAAGATAACAATTGTTCGTGGGATAAAATTTCAAACACTCCACAGCGTTAAATAAAGACCGCTATATCACAACAAAAAACTCTTTAAAAATGCGTGAATATATTTTTTAGAAATATATACATATTATGTGGTTTGAGTAGTTAAGCCCTCTGAGAACCGTTGCAAAGATCTACGGATAGCCGTTAATAGATCACTAACATTATATTTTTTAAATAAAGAACCAACTTTTATGTTATTTGCCAGGCTTTCAAACAAAATCGCAAAAGCTTCATGACCTACAAGTAACCTACATGATCTAACTCAAAGTTGCAGACCCTAACGAGGTTCATGTTCATACCTACCTTCCTATGTTTTATCAATCCTATCAAACCCACTTAAACATTTTTCCTGCTTATATCCGTAATTATGTAAGGTGATTGTTGACAATTACTGTAAACCAATAATTGCGCCTAAGATGATGTTTTAGTATATTGTAATACTTTAGTTTGAGGGTGCTCTAGATCTTCAATACCCATGCATGGAAATAATAGTCTTGTTTTTAGACAAATATTAACAAGGTAATGCCTGTTTTCTAACGGAGCTACACCTGCGTAATGTCATTAATTATTTCGCTAAAATTAAAGCCGTCATTTTATTTGAATGTATTAAACAAACACCGCAATAATTTTAGCGACCTTATTAATGGCATTACGTAGATGAAGCCCCAGCAGCTTTTACTTTTTTACTCGTCATTCTGCCGGCCATTTTGAAAGCGTCTGTAAGTACATAATGTTAGAATAATCCACATTCGTTTTTCAAACTTACGCCATTTTGAAACCTGAAAATTGCGAAACACGCCTGAAAATTGGTCCAACTTGCAAAGAATTGCAAGTTACGAAGCAAAGCAGCTGTTTTATACATCTGTAAATCTGAAAGTTCTATTCAAAATTCTGTAGGTGCCCTATCTCGTTTTGTTCAGTCGCTGGAGACTATCTTATAGTCCGTGTCTACGATGTTTTAGCGTCTTGAAAAGTACTTCAAACTTTTTACCTTCTATTTCTTCCATTACAAACACTATCAAAACGAAAAGATTTCTACGAATTTTAGTTTTGATAGTGTATGTAACAGAAGATAAGGTCCAACATTTTAGATAAATAGATAAATCATTTATTTGCAACTACTTATTAATAAGGTATATAACTAAGATGTTTACACTGCTGATGAGGTAAGTAGCTACAAATTGGGGTAGGACTCAGCATAAAGCGCCGCAGACCTGGTGTAGTAAAAAAATGTTAAATAAGCAAAATAGGCCTCCCCAAAAATACATACAACATCAAAGAGAACGATCGCTATTAGATAAATAATGACAATAATTTCTGTCCGAAAGATAAGAATAAAAATACATAGTACCTACTTATTGCAGTGGTACCTACTGAACATATCAGCGTTAGATTTTTATCATAGTGATTTAGGTAAACTGGAACTATTTCAACGGGCAATTGGATAGCCAATAAAATCCAGCAAGACAGCATTGGCTACTTTAATATCTAGAACAAGGTGATCGTAAAGCGATCGGCGTTTAATCTCTTCAAAACAAACAAGTGTATAAGTAATATAAACAGTTTACTAGGTTCAAACTAACTAAAACTTCTTCCTCACCTATCCCTGTTAGGCCGAACTGTCAAAGTTTTATAAGTATAATTTTATTAGGAAAAGCGCCCTTTCATTTGTTTTTTGCCCTTGACCTACTTTTTGATATGATTAGACTCTTGTTTGTTCTAATTTTGTTGAATAATAATTTACTCGTCATTATGATTTATACCAAATAAATTACTTCACCTACTGTCCAGTAAGAGTATCTAATCAAGGTAACCCTTTGATTTTTACTCGTAGAGATATATTTTCTTTATTTTTCTGATAACTAAATACTTACACAACTGATGGTGGAAAAAATCTGAAAATGACTAGCACCAAATAAATTTAGTTGGTAATAGGTGAAGGCAGCGACTAAGTTTCGACATTCCGAGAGCCTTCATCAGGGTGATGCACGACGCGACGCAGGAGAGCGTCGATCACCCTGAGTGATTGACTCACCCTTAAAGACTCTCAGAATGAGTCGAAACATAGTCGGTGCTTTCATCGAACGTGCGGTACGTAAAAATCCTGTATTACAATAATATGAATGATCGAAATCACGATCGTTTTTCGAATTACAAGCCCGATGACCGCTAGGCACCTAGCTACCTAGCTATCAAAGCCAGTCGAGGAAACATCCAAGAGACTATAAACTTCAAAGATCAAAGTTTACCTTAAGAAGCTTAGGTTTGAGCTTCTGCCTTTAACTTTACTAAGACTACGCGTAAATGATTTATGGTGAAGCCACTCCCATTTGAGGCAAAAAGGTTTTTTTTTTTTCAAAATATTCATAGGTGCCAAAGGGTATGCTTCTTTTGATTTCAAAATGTTTAAATAATGCTGGAATAAATAATGCTGGACATTTTTTTTCACACAGCATCAACTAGCCCCAAAGTAAGCAGAGCTTGTGTTATGGGAACTACATGACTGATATACTACTTATATACTTTTTTTTTTTGTAAATACATACATATTATACATAGAAAACACCCAGACCCTGAGACAAATATTTGCAGATGCAAACATTTGTACCGCGCGGGAATCGAACCCGCAACCTTCTGCGTTTCAGGCGGGCCTTCGCCCACTACAGAGGTCGTCGTAAAGAGGTTGCAAAAGTACGTACTAAAATCCACTTCTACTGAGTAAACATTGCCATAAAAATATAATAATTATATAGATAAAAATGGCGTTTCAAGTATTTTTTTGGTTTTGACGTAGATTTCACTAGATTGATTGATTGATTAAGTTTTGAACGAGTTTTTAGGTGCTATTGCATAGGTACGTAGATTTCAGTAGTACCTATGCAATAGCACCTAAAAACTCGTTCAAAACTTAATCAATCAATCAATCAAATCATTTATTTGCAATAAAACATATTTTATAAATTTAGGTCTTAAACATTACTCAGGTTATATTATTATAGGTATTTATTATAAATTGTTAAACACATATTATAAACATTTTTCTTATAGATATCCTTAGAGCAAAGAGGTGTGATTATTCGAGCAAGTGGTCTTAAATCAGAGACAGCTTTAGATGATACGATAGGTTATGAATGCACAATGCAACCTCTTTAGACAAAGCATCCATAAAATAAGCTATGGAATAAAACAGAATTGCTCATTCCGCTACCACCACCA
This sequence comes from Perizoma affinitatum, assembly GCA_961405105.1. Lineage (NCBI taxonomy): Eukaryota > Metazoa > Arthropoda > Insecta > Lepidoptera > Geometridae > Perizoma > Perizoma affinitatum. The sequence goes on from OY560199.1 coordinate 9,762,967, forward strand.
AAACAGTCGAAATAACCTATTAACTTTAGCTGTTTCGCTTCCCAACGACCAATATCTATTTTCCATTTATGAGCACAGGAAGTTTTAAAGTAAATACTGATGCTGCATTGTACATTGGAAACCATTGTGGCGTGCTCCTTATTGGATACCGCTATTCTCACTTGGTTTTACTTGACCCCGGTATCTAAACATACTCTCTTTAGGAACACAACGCTGAAATTTCTACCCTGAATCCAAGCAGATTACTTTCATAAGCATAAGGAACATGAACTGATTACTTTCATAAGTATGAAATGTTATCATTATACTAATACTATTAATAATAAAGCTGAAGAGATTGTTTTCTTGGTTTTTAGTCTTTTGTTTTTGGTTGAACGCGCATATCTCTGGAACATACAGTCGGATTTAAAAAAAACTTTTTCATTTGATAGCTCAATTCATGAGGAAAGTTATATTTGATATAACTTTGAGCCGAGCAAAAAAGTAATAGCACGGGCGGGCGATGCGACGGGACGATACGCGCGGGACGCGGCGGTCAGCGGTCGGGGGCCAAGGGCGGCCGTCGCACAGCTAGTAAATAAATTTATATAATACTTTCAATCAACGTACAATCAAACACACAATGCTTTGGTTTTATGCAGAGATCCTCTCATTTGGCCGTTTGTCACACGGTCACGTGCCCGCGTCTGCAACTTATTTAGAACGAGGACTTGCAATGGAATGCTTGGAGGAATGTGAAATCGCTTTGAATGAGGAAAATGATAGAAGATAAGGAACATTTTGAGGAAGTCGCTTTATTCCCGCTGCGACGTTCATAAATACAAGGACGGAATTTTAGTTCGTATTGATTGAACGATACCTTCTTTATCTAGTATCGAAAAACTAAGGAAAAAATACAAGAAGGTTTTGAAAGAGGTTTTTTGTGATGTTGAATTTATCTATGGTTCAGTAAAAAAACGGACATTGGTAGTTTCTAGCTGAGAAATAGTTTCAGTGTTCGTTTGACGACGTTTCATAAAAAGTATTTGAGACGTAACATAAAATAGAATTACCTATGGTACTCAGTGGATGGAGGTGGCTCAAAACAGAGGGATAAGGAGGGGTAATTTTTTTTATGATCTTTTTTAGGGCAGGCTATAGTCATAGGACCATACCGCCTCTGCTTCCGTATCGTTTTTTCATTCGTGATTTTTTTTTTGTCTTTCGGTATAGGCACATAAAATTTAAGTAAATTGTTTCATAAAAGGTTTAACGATTAGCGATGTCAATAATAGAAAAGTCAAAAAAATATGGGATTGACATAAAGCTATCGCGATGTGGTCACATGACATTTCGATTGCTTATTTTATGTTTTAGTAATTGCTTCCAGCAGATTTATTTATCTTACTTTTTATAAATAAATAAGTAAACAGCCAACAGACCCATAGATAATCCTGACCCCACTAGGATTCTTATATCATAGGTATCAGGAACTACAAGTACCGTGGTTCCATTTGTCCCGCAGCGGGAATCAAACCCGCAGTTCTCGAACTCACGTGCCGCGCCACGAGCCCATCAAGATATTATTGCAATGCTCGGTAATTTCAGTATTGCCAACATTTCTAAGCAACAAATTAAATCCGTAGAGAAACCAGCTCTCAGCTCTCCAGTTCCAAGGGGCGTATAAATAAATAAACAATTGTCTTAAACCAAGTACCTACATGGCCCTAAAAGCTTCGCTGCATCGACAAACGGTCCATAAAATCGATGTTTACTCCACGCCAGCGAATTTAAAAACCTATGAATTAAATATAAACCCAGCCAGTTTTGATTGTATGTGTGCTGTTAAATCAAACATTTAAGCTCGCAGTCTGATACCAAAACTCTTTACACAACATAGAATTTTAAAATGTTATTTTTAACAGACTTTTCAAAACGTTGGCACTGGCCGTATGCACTGACACAATGTTTGAAAGTGCGAGTAACATCTCCCTCTATTTAGTATCCTCATGAATCTATATATATTCCTGCTGAGTATAGAATTGAAGATATCTATCATGTAATGCAGTCTCACGGCTGTTTGCGTGATTGTTTTTTTTATCAAAAAGATAGGAAGTTCTATTTTTCTAACACAGGTACCTATAAATCCCTACACACTAAAATCCATCAGCCCTATGACATAGACTTAGGGAGTGCCTTATTGATGTTTCTTCATAGAAACCTGTCAAATGACATGCCTTAGTTCAGGACAAACGGGCAAAATAAATAAATGGGCGACGTCCCTTAATTTTTCAACATGCAAAATCAAGTCGCGGAAAGTAGGTGATTGAAGGTGGCAAGACCGTCCGCCTTAGCAACATTTCAGTAAGGCCAATCAACCATCGCTGCACCTACGCTGGACCTATTAAGTTTTTGGTGCAGTATAATGCTGAAACGGGCACCTATTTAACCCCACGCAACACAAAAGTACACAGTTTGTTTGTTCATCTCGTTTCGCTTTCTATGTTAAGTATCTGTTTTGTGTGTTTACTATTAGTTATTTATGTTCAAGAGGATACAAAAATATATTTTCTTTTTTCTTTCTCAACCAATGAAATTATTTAATTATTTAAGCTGATAACGATGATGGCATTATTATGAATTCATATTTATATACGCGTAACTGTGTCTGAGTAGACACACCAGATATAGGTAAGCCTTGTGTAATAATTCACTGCGTGATTCTAGTTTATAGGTAATTGTGTGCACCATGCCTAGGCGCGTGTAGTAGGTCGGTAACGCAGATGTACACATCGTAACACACGCGGAGGTAAACAGGGCGGTAACGTTAGCTGAATACTTGAGCCAGATTAGCACAACACAAAGTAGCCTTATGCATAACGTCATTGAATTTAGAGTAGCCAGCATTCCCATGCAATACCGCGTAGTTACAGCTTAAATACTTAAAACTATAAAAAACAAATACGCTCATGACTGTCTTACCGATGGTGGAAATCCTCAGATACATACTCAGTGAGTAGATCTTTGAGGATACCAAGTAGGGTGTAGTCAGAGGCACGTACATGCCCGCGTTTTGCAAGTTATCATTCCACGTGACAGGTTGCAAGCCCATCGCCGCTTATTGGAACACTAACTGTAGGCACATGCCTTCGAATTTTTGGTTCTAGGGCACGTCGGTTTCCTCACGATGGTTTCCTTCACCGCTTTAAAGCGAACATACATTTTTCAAATGGAAAAACCCACGCTTCTGGGTTATCGCCCACTAGGCCAACACGGCTACTTAAAACTATAGTGGCTGGATATTATATTTAAATTATATGCAAAACCAAAAAAAAACACGCTCACGACTGAGATTCTCCATGATATAGATCCTCAGATACATAGGTACTCAGTGAGTAGACTTTTGAGGAACCAAGTAGAGGGTAGTCTGAGGCACGTGGTTTGCAAGTAGTAAGCATTCCACGTGACAGGTTGCAAGGTTAATTTGATAATTTGTTACCTGTTTTGCTGTAAAAATAAAAGAAGCGGCTGTGTCTGCCGGTGTATCATTATATTTCTCACAATAAAATCAAGTAAAGTTACCCGCAGTTTAATTTCCTACATAGTATTCGCCGGTCTTCTATGATACGCGGTCGCTGGAGGTGCTCTTAATGAAGAGAGCGTCCGCGTAATTTAGAAAAATTAGCGACGAAACGTCAGCAAATTCAAATTTATGCCAGAAGGGGTTTTAATACAATATTAAATTGTTTTGAATAAATATTCTGTCTTTAATTTATAAATCCACGTTCTAAATTCAAATTACTTGTCTGCCTCTTCCACAGACATACTAGGTATGCTACTTTTCTCGATGTCCCCCGCTGAGACTCTAAGGTGAAGATTTTTTGTGTTAATATTTCGTCATAGTTTCATGAATTCAAACCACAAGAACGCAAAACGTACTCCTGTATTCTCCAGCTAAATCAAACACTGCGGAGCGTAACGTAGCGGAGAAAGTTGCACACACATTTATAATAAGGCAAGCGTATTTCGAGCAATTTTCTTTCATAGCTTACTAGCAGCCTGCAGGCAGAGATAACCGGTATATTTTCTTGACGTGGCAACACTGGCAAATTCCTTCGGCTTTTGTCGTTTTATACGTTCTTTCTTGGTAATTTCGCTGATCGAAGCAGAGGCGCCCTGCCCCTCAGTGAAATTAAAAGCCTATTTACTCTCTAAGATAAATAATTGACTCAGGAGTAGGGTCAAGACAAATCCTGACGTCTGGTAGATACGTCAGGATTTCAACTGACATGTGAGGTTTTTTAGCATTGGTCACTTTTAGTGAAATAATGAAATATCTACAAAATAAGTTAATTATTGTTTTATTTTAAAGAATGATAAAACAAATTCAAATTCTTTATTTACACATACAAATACAACATTACAGATAACATATACATCTAATTCGTTGTACTTGTAAATAATGATTAACTAAATACAAGTATATAAAACAAAAACTATACTACATTAAAGATATATAAAAATAAAACATATTTTTTTAATGAAAAACAAAAATAACAAATAAATTAATACAACATAAAAATCTTTGTAAATTCCAATAATGTTCATAATAATGAAATTAAATTGCGCTGTGCAACTGTGTGCACGCACACCAATAAAGTCAGGACATTTTTATAGAAATCAGGCTTCATGTCAGGATTTTCCAGAGAGACATCTGGTAACTTTGCGGAAATCCATTTCAAGAAATTCATCCTCGATCTCCCCGTTGCTAAACGTAGGTTTTCTTGCATGTTGAAACGGGCACCTGTTCGACCCCACACAAAGTAAGCAGAGATTGTTTTATGGGAACTACATGAATGATACTCCTTAAATACATATTTTTGTTAATACCTACATACATAATTCGCATAGAAAACATTCAGACCCGAGAAAAATAATTGCAGATACAAATATTTATCCCTCGGCGGGAATCGAACCCGCAACATTCTGCGTCTTAGGCGGGATTTCGCCCACTGAGGTCGTCAAATATCTAGTTGTTCAATTTTTTTTATTATTTTTTTTTTTTTTAATTTTTGTGTGTTATTATAATAATAATTAATGATGGAGACTTATAAATGAAGGTATTATTTATTATCTCTTTTCATATGTAGTTAACATCATTTTCAGCGTGGGCCACTAGCTCACTACGAAAATCGTGTTTCTTTATTCGTTACCTACTATTTATTCCTAACTAAATGTAACACGCTAGACTGATCTCTGTCTACCTATCAAACTACAAAAGTAAGACAGCTACGATTTTCACAATCCCATATAAAGTCGCGGCCAAACTGTAAGCGGTTTAGTGTCTCGCGCCTAGAATGTCTGTTCATATAGTTAAATGGAGGACCGGCCACGCTTCGCAGCTGGAGCCCTGCGTCTAGCTGCCTATATAGGGAAGTGACCGAAAGTCCTTTCTGTTCTCCTGAAGAGACCCTAAGATAGGCGCCTATCGAGTCGCCTAGTGTCTTGTGGTGCGTACGGCCATCACGTAGCAAGCCTTCTAGCTAGACATCCGCAGTGTGGACACCCATCAACTACAGGCCAAGCTCTGCTTATGCTTTCTAGCTGGCCTCGGGAGGGCGACAGTACATCGTGGCGTGTGGTGCCGTCAGCACTGCGAGGGTGATGGGAGCGGCTTCCAGCAAAAAAAAGCTCTAATTAGCTGTAAAGCCAAAAGCACTGCGTCCACATTGTAGCAAGCCGCCTAGTTATATTAGCTAGCTCTAACCAAACCAATATTTTTACCCTACTCGTTTATAGAAACAATATTTCATTTTATAATCCTTTAACAAGAATGTGTCAACAGTATAATGAGATATCAAAGAATAATTTGGAGCTGGATATTTTTAACTCTAAATTATGTAAATTTAATAAAACACTAAAAGACATCCTCCAGTTTAACGGGGGATTGGTTGCTCATGCACAGTAGCGTGTTGCGCCCAAACCTCCATTCAATACGTAGGTAGTTTTATCATTTATGTTTTTATTTAATAATATCTGTTTAAGTATTTTAGTAGGTAGCTACTTTGCTACATTTAATTTGTTTTCCTTAACTTTCTCTGGTTTTCAAATCTCAGTTGCTGTTTGTCTGCTCACTATTTATTGTTTTGCTGTGCGCACATAAGTTATGTTCCGAAACAGATTTAAACTGTATACTAGTTATATTTATATTTTTAATGTTTGTAACGTGTGCCTTAATAAATAAATAAAAATAAAAAAGCTGCCTAGACGCCTGCAGTGTGGCTGCGGCCTTACAGTTATACTCGCTGTTCCAAGAAGGTGGAAATTACGCCTCTGTAATAACTTCCTTCCACGCTGTTACCGTAATGTGAATGTAGAAGCTTTGAAGGATTTCGTCGATATTCGTGGAAGAGGTCTTTAATCTGTCTGCTCTGAGATAATTGTTTAATGCATTACCGTTAACGGACGGTTTAAACGGACGTTTATTCTAATCGAATATTTTTGAGAGGTGCCAGAAAGTGGATGGGAAGAGCCGAACACCGGGCTCAGTGGCGCGTAATGGGGCATGCCTAGGTCCTGCAGTGGACTGATGTGGGCTGATGATGATGATGAAATATTTTTACATTGTTTTTGACGAGCTCGTCGCTGCTAGCTGAGACGCAAGGTGCAGGTTGGATTCCCATAAAGATGCACCTTTCGCGAAGCTCTGGGTGTTGTGATAGTAATAAATAGCAATATTTTAGTGTTTTTATGAAAGCTTAGGGTCCCGCAAAGTTATTGTTGTTTGGATGTTAAAAATTTAACTTTTTACGTTCGAGCGAGCGTAAATTCTTTAATATCGATCAATATTTTTGTAGATTGCATTATTGTTAAAGCTGATTATTTTATGCGAGAAAGTACCTACTAAGATTCGTAACTACCATATCGACGCTCCAGCCGAATAAAACGGTTATATGAAAATCCAAATTTTACAGGCGAGCCGAAACACGTTAAAATCTGCTTCTTAACGTTTGCTTTGAACGAATGCATAAGTTGCATGTTGTTAAATAATTAGATGCGTAAAAAAAGACTTAGATTATAATTCCAAAAAGAAGCTTACACAGAAATCTCACAGGTTTGCTTTTATAGACAAAAAACTATAAAATATATTTGTTCGCCCTTAATTGGGCCCTTGGGTTTTTTTTTGTAAATAACTTTACGTCTTTTTTCCCTTTAAGGAATGTGTGCTAGCATAAGCGATGTGTAATAACTGTTACGTCATTATTCGCTTGCAATTATCTTGCTACGGTTTCAGTAAATTTGTAATACCTACTATTACTGCTGGAATCTCAAACGGAAAAAAACTCAGAAGCTTTGAAAAAAACTTAATTAAATATAGCAATGCCAAATATAATCATCGTTTAACTGAACCAACATTATTGATATTTTAAATAAGCCTACTTTGGTAACCTCTGATCTGTAACATTTTACAGCACTTTACATAAAAAAGCTGAAATAAAATATCTACGTTTAAGAACCTATATAGTCTGCAAGTTCATTTGATTTTAGAAAACAGTGTCATTGCTACTTGGAAACCAACAATCTTGATACGAAAACAACATATATAACAAAACCTAAATTTGTTTACAACAACTACGTATAAGTAGGGATTTTAATCTTAAGGTATAAGTAGTATATCTTATGTCATAAGAAGTAGGTTTTTACTTTAATAAAACCTATCAGAAATGGATCAAAATTAACTTATCAGTTATTCTTATGCAAAACTTATTCATGCATGATACGAGTACCTACCTATATTAAATGGGATAGGAACTAGGATCATCACATTTTTAACCTCATCTCGGAATCAGATCATTTATATCCATAATTCGTAGTTGCAGCAGTGGCTTGTTTTTGTCAATATCAACGATTTTATAGCTGCATAAAAAATTATTGATATTGTACGGGCATAGCCTTTGTTTTTCATAGGCTGATCAGGTCATTGTATCATAGCTGGTTGAAGGCATCTGCCGTGTTATTTCTTCTCCGATGTATTCATCTTGCATCTCATGCATCTCCTTCACATAAAAGGTATTATAAAGCAAGTTAATTATATAAAGTGAAATGACGGCAGCTGAATGCGCTTGTGTGTTTGGCGCTGACTCAAAATCATTTAGGTAAAAATGTAGGAGCATAGTTAGGCTAAAAAGGTTTGTTTTTTATTTTTCACTTTTCAGTACGTTGGTGAATTTTATTGTTAAAAAAAACAAAACCAAAATAACCATATACCATATTGGATATTCAGGTCTCTGTCATGTTGTAGCGTCGTAAGAACTATAACCTTTTTCTACCCTAAAGGTGCTTTTTTTTTATATGAATGGGATTTTCAAATCTAATGGATGAAAAAAAAATAGAGATGAGAATGACGTTTTTTCTTCACAATTAATTAATTTCAATTTACACTTATATATTTATGTTACATATGTAATGAAAGTTAACTTATTTGTTAACACCATAAGTATGGGTATAATATTTGCAAGAATAAAAGATTTTTAAAACAATAATATTATCTGTTTGCAGCCAAAAACATTTTATAACTCCTTTATTAACCCCTTTTTTGTAGCTATCTGATTTTGCGTATGATGTTTTAGTTTATTCTCCTTATTTTTACTACGCAGAGGCAGATATTGAACGAAAAAAAAGACGTCTACTGCTATAAATCAGCGAAGAAAAGGTTTGGACGTCACTAGCAATATACAGGGTGGTTTGGTCCACCCTGTATATTGCTCACATCATAAAGGTACAAAAGGCAAATTGATCATTCTTTGTCTTCATCGAGGAAGTGATTACTCTACCCCGACTCTACACTTCTACTGAAGAAGCTTCACGGAAAATGGTAGAAATACTAGTTTGATTCGTCGAGACGAGTAGCAGTTATTGTAAAGGCGACGTTTATTATGTGCTAATTAAATAATAAAATTAAAAATAATATAATGCTGGACATTTTTCACACAGCACCATCTAGCCCCAAAGTAAGCAGATTTTGTGTTATGGGAACTACATGACTGATATACTATCAACTTACATACATTTTTTTCTTAAACAACCCCGAAACAAATATTTGCAGATCATACAAACATTTGTATACGGGGCGTCTACAACGGGTATCGAATCCGCAACCATCGGCGTCTCAGGCGGGCCTTCGCCCACTGCACCACAGAGGCCGTCAAAATAAAGCCTACGTCTAAAATAATTGTGCTTATTATAGACCTAGTTATTATTTATGGTAAGTAGGTATGCCTAATACGTTGTTCGAATTAACATGAGCCGTACTCTGAAATTACAACCGCATTCAATCAGAGATGAATCGTAATTAGAAGCTAGCAAACGCCCTCTCAAAGACGTCATCGATACCTATGAGAGGCTACTTGGATCTACAGACAAGTTAAGTAGCTAGTGTAGTACCTAAATATAAAGTAAAGTACCTACACCGAAAGAACGACATGTTCTGAATGAATGAATGAAAAATGGATGAATACCTACTTAACTGTAACTCCACAATAAATTTACAAAAAAAAACAATAACTTTACATAACTAAAAGTACAATGTGCGGTTTTATCGCCTAGAAACGATCTCTTCTAAAAAACCATTGGATGGAGAGGAATCTAGAAGATTTTACGAATGGTCTTATTTAGTTGGGAAATAATTTAAAATTGATTTTCGCTATTTGAGTCGAATCTCTGCTATGAAATACGTTGGTAGTAGATTTTTGAGTCGAATCCCTGCTATGAAATACGCTAATAATGAGGTCTCGCTCCCAAGATTTTATACATAAATAATATACACAAATCTTCGCAAATCGTACAAACATTTGTCTAGCGGCGGGAATCGAACGCGCAACCTTCTGCGACGTAGGCGGGCCTTCGCCCACTGCGCCACAGAGGTCGTTAAATTACTTTTTACTGATGTACCTATTCCAATTTTACTGCCAATAAAACCAAGGCAGTAATGTTTTCGATAATGTCAAACAATATGTTGGGGGTCGTTTTGTTGCAAAACTAACATAAAATGTAGTCTGACGTGAAATGATATCGTTATCGAAGAAATGTATTATTTTTGTGGTTTTCATAATACCTTTTGCGGTGCGTAAACCTTTTTTTTATTCCACGGTGTACGGTGGCAAACAATCACAGCTCACCAGTTTGTAGGCGGTTACCGTAGCCACAGATAAAATAATACTAGCTATAGCCTAGGGATTCTTGCAACACCAGAGGCAATACACGCGCGTTGCCAACCCTTTAAAAATTACAAAACGCAATTTTTGAACCTCATATCGTAGACACTTAGAGGGAAAACCTCAGCAGAGAGATCATTCCATAACTTGAGTGTTCGGAGGAAATCAGTTTTAAATAATATCTCGGAATCCCAGGTAGGTTGTACGTAAATAAAATTGAGATAAAAAACCTATCAGGAACGATGAGTACCGTGCTACAACACAACATCCATATCCAAAACAAATATCTGCAGAACATGCAAACATTTGTTCCGCAGCGGAAATCGAACCTCTACCTCACCTCGCAGCCGGCTAATCACTCGTCGCGCTACCGTCGTCAAATGCGCTTCATAGACCTTTTTATGGCTTAATGTAGGGAAACTTATAGCAAAACTAGTTCTGAGAAGTTGTGTCTAACGGAACTCGTATTTAGGATGGCACAACTATTTGTTCATACAGTTTGATCCGTGAGGAACATCTTATAATAACTACGCGTAGGCGAAGGACACCCTTTTTTTTGTTTTCTTTATTTTTTATGTCCGCGAGTGACTTTTTTTCTGTAAAGCATGAATTTCTCTATTCTATTTTAGTAACTCAGTTACAAACTAACCGTTAGCTGGTTAGGATACACACAGTTCAGCAACAACGGACGATCAAGTCTAACAATTGATTATAATGACAGATTCCTATAAAAACACGTGTGAACAAGTATAATTTTTAATTTGTATAGGATCTAACCCACACCCGTTATTCTGTTGAACTCGGGCAGCCTGAGGCTTGAGTTCAGCAACAAAATAAACGGACGGTCAATTCTAACTATAGATTATGATGACAGATTCCTCTCGTGTCAAAAAGCTTTGTTTACGAGATCCTAAACAAAGCCTAAGGTAATTTTCTACTTTGATCCAGGTATCAGACGTCCTTGAAAGTGAGCGGTCGTCTTTCTTCGGATTCAGTCATGAGGTCTCCCTCAGCGCGTCCACGCTGGAGCTGGTGCAAGCCCTCAGCGACGCTGTCATGCATCAGGCAGTCGGTGATAGGCCTGTCAGGCGATACTTCCAGCGATATGACACGCCCTTTGTAGGGGAAGGCAGGAGGAAGGGGACCAAATAAACGTCTACATTCTCAGTGGTTTTTTTTTTGTCTACCCTAAAGTATACCCCATTATTTTTTACAAAATTTCAAAGCCCTTACCCGGTGTATAATAAAGTCACCGTGGGGAGTTGGACTAACACCCCCTAGCATAGATGCCTAGCCCAGCCATTATAAAAATCTCATTAAATCCTCTCCATCCAAAGGTTGTCTGGACCGCCCATTGAACTTTAAGTTTGTTTTTTGTTTTGTTAAGTTATATCTATTTTTTCTAAAACACAAAGTATAAACTACAATAAAGTATTTTAATTCATTATTTAAAATTTTATCAACATTGAGAACTATTTTGTTCAATTTTGTTTTTGTACTGGTGTTCATGATAAACGAATTAAATGAACAACAAAAGTGGCTACATCTATTTAGGGGAGCAGACCCACCATACCCCTGATCATACCCCTGGGGGTATGGTGGGACGAAACCATACCACTATAGAGATGTGACCATTAAGATAATCTTATCGTGTATTTCACCCAAAGTTAGGAATTAATATTTAAACATTTCTAGGTATTGAAAAATAAAATGTACCGGAGTTGAAGGCTTGTTTTGTAACGCACATGCTTCGAAATCATAAAAATAAAAGTCATTAATAAAGCGCGATAATACGCGTGCGTGGGTTTTAAATTTATTTATTTTTAACCTTTTATAATTAAACACCTGGATTCCGATATGATATACATGTAATTACAATGGACCAACTTTATTGGATACTATTCAAATTTTAATTTTAGTCCAACACTGTTCAGTCCAATAGGGAACATAAAAACACAAGCACGAGCCGAGCGCAGCGTGCCGCGGCAGCGGCCGGCGAGTGCCAGAACCGAAATGGACCCTATTCAAATTTTAAATTTAGTCCGACACTGTTTAGTCCACTAGGGAACATAAAACACAAGCACGATGCGAGTGCAGCGTAATTATGAACTTGTTGGTGAATCACAAAACCTAATTTAACCCTACTTCTTCTTTGTGGAAATTAGGAATGTAGGCCTTACTCAGTTTGTTTGTATTCGAATTTCTCAGTACCTACTTAACTAACAATAATTAAAATCGACATTACTTGGAAACTTTTCAATTCCTAACTTTGGGAGTGGTACCATTGGAATAGGGGAGTCCACCCCTTCCACCCCCTTTTTTTCCTAAATCCGTGCGAAATTAAAACCAATTTTCAGAGTCAAAGTTCTGTGACTTTGGAAATTATAACAATCAACATAATCTAAGAGCACTCGAATCACAATCACAACACAGTTTTGTTAGAGAATTTTATTTTTTCTCTGCAAAATTATTTGTCTTACACTGCCCTCTGGGTATTTTTTTTTTGTTTAAGTTGAATAATAAATTTTAAAATAAATTTATTTTTTTTCTATTCCCAACACTACTATAGTGGTATGGTTTCGTCCCACCATACCCCCAGGGGTATGACCAGGGGTATGGTGGGTCTTCAGTGCTATTTAGTACATTTCTTTCCACTCAAAGCAAAGAGAAAGAGAAGCTAGGGAAGGCTTCTTCTACTGACACCATAACAGGTAAAACTAATAAGTGCATTACTTGTCAATAATGAATTAGGTTAAGAATTAGTTTAGTTTTATTTTTAAGTACCTGTCTACTTGATAAGTTACGTAAGAATTGTGTAATCCTCAAAAATACAGGCTTTATATTATCTTAATAATATGTCCCGAGACCATGCAATGCAAAATAAAAGATGTACAGATAACTGAAGAAAAGAAAATATCTTTATAACAAATACTGGTTTATTTACAATTGTTTACTCCTTCAAAATATTATAATTATAATCTCACATTATAACTTTTGAAACTCATGCTTATGAACATATTTTTGTACTAAAAGCTATTATTTACTAGATATTTACCATGTTTTACTTCTAAAAAGTTACTAAAATATCGGGAAACATTCAAACTCACAAATCATGGAAATAACCAGTTTTTAGTAAAAAAATATAATTTCACATTGTTATTTAGGACTAGTCTCGTATTCAGACATAATAAATATTAATTAGCTACACTTGGTTCACCCTTCCACAGCGCACAGTGTGTTGGCATACTGGAATTCTGGACTATTCTCATATTCCGACATATCTAGTGCGACCTCACAGCTTTCACGGACCACAGGGCGGGGGTCGTTCAGATACCTGAAATAGATACAGACAGATTATTTAAAAGATGTACAGACTGATTGTTTAATTTACTTTTCACAATATTTTTTTCTGTAAAGATACGCTAGTACAGCAGAGTAGGTCGCTTTCAGTTCCATTTTCGAAATAAATAATAATAAAAATGTTCTTTCATTACTTATTTTTCTAAGTTATTTCAAAAATGGAAAATTCATTCCATTTTCGAAAACATCGAAAAACCGAGCATAGAATTGGCTTCGTATAAAAAAAGGATCACATAAATTTCGTAGTCTGTTGATAACAAAGACTAAATAAAAAAAAACTTTAATCCTAGACTCTAGTTAGTAGGATTTAGGATTATTAAAAAAAACCTCTAGCTCTAGGGCATGAGAAGTGAAAATAGCTAAAAGAGGGCACAAAATTGTTTTTTTTTTATATCATATATTGTACCCATTTTTGCTACTAAAAATATTTATATTAAAATTTCTAAATACAATGGAAACCGGACAGCCCAGAGACTGACACAGTTAAGATGGCCCAGGTACCTACTCTACTCAAATACTTACTCACACCACCAACCTCACGAATGATCATTAAATACATTATCACTGACTTCTTAGATAGCTAAGAAGTCCACAATCAGTGCGTTCTGTCGCCCTCTTTTACTGATAAGTGTACGCAAGAAAGAGACGGCAAGAATTTTTCTCATGTCAAATTAGTTTACGTGCAATCTTGGTGTATATAGTCAGCATGTTTTAAAAAACTACTTAAGTTTTGAGGAGAAGGTTAGTCAGGTGTTGAGATTACTTTTTGAAGAGCTTATGTCTTTTATAGTGCAGTTGATGAGCAATGGAGATGTCTTAACGAAATTATTAGGCTTCTTTTATGATGGATAACAACATCTCAAATGTAACTGCGGCCAGGGCATCAGGCCCCGTGGGTTCCGTTGCGCAATTTTTAAATATTGCGCAATGGAACTCGCAGAGCTTGATGCCCAAGAAACAAGAGCTTGAACTTTTGCTTTGTCAAGAAAAAATAGGAGTTTGTATATTAAGTGAAACTTGGCTCAACTCAGACGTTAGTTTACGCATAAGTAACTATAATATTTTTAGGAAAGACAGAACTGATACCTATGGAGGTGTTGCTATATTAGTTCATAGATCTATTAAAACGCACATGCATTCTATAGAAATTAGCAATGGTGGTATTGAGGTTTTGTGTATTAGAATTTTAAACTGTAAATATTTAGAACATGTTGTATCGGTTTACTGTCCTTCAACCGTAGGAACTACACAAAGCGACTGGGATAGCATTTTTTCAAAATTTTCAACTAAATCTATAGTGGCTGGCGATTTCAATGGTCATCATTCTAATTGGTCCTGTAAAATTAATACTAGAGGGTTGCAGATACTAGATGCCTCATTAGAACATAATTTTGTGTCATTGAATAACGGGGAATTCACACGAGTTAAATTAGTAAACGGTTATTTGCAGGAATCCGCACCGGACATTACATTTGTATCATCGGATATTGCAATTTATTTTAAGTGGCAAGTAACACGAGAGAGCTTTGGTAGTGATCACTTAATAATAAAATTTTCTCTAAATTATCAGGATTCATGTAAGTATATTAAACGCAGAAACTTTAAACTAGCAGATTGGCATTTATATAAGGAGACATTGAAAGGTAGTTTCGGTAAAATCATTGATGAGGATAACATTCAATCAAGTTATAATTTTTTAATAGAAAAGGTGAATTTTGCAGCTGAGAAAAGTATCCCTATGATTAAAAATTGTACAGACCCAAATTCATGTTTTCAACCCAAACCTTACTGGTGCCCAGCTATATCGTTGGCTATAGCTCAACGTCGTTTGGCTTTGAAAGAGTTTAGGCGTAATCCTACTCAAAATAATCTGGATAAGTTAAATGAAAAAATCGCTGAAGCTCGTAGGGTTCATAGGCGTGCTAGGAATGCTAATTGGCAACAATTTTGCGGAACGGTAGATGAAAAAATTACAGCTTCAGATATGTGGCAACGTATGCGGTGGATGAAAGGTTTTCGTAGAGCGCTCGTAAGCGCTCCCAGTGATAAAAAGGATGAACTTTTATGTAGTTTAGCCCCAGATTCCGCGCAAACGTCACAACCATTGTTTAGATCAAATAACAGCTTTTTAGACAAAGAATTTTCCGAGCAAGAATTTCTAAATTGCCTGAAAAAGAAAGACACTGCTCCTGGAGAAGACAATATTACCTACTCTATGATTTATAATCTACCTCCGGAGGGTAAATCATTCTTGCTTAAAATGTACAATTTCATTTTCAAACATTCTTTGGTTCCTGAACAATGGCGTAGTATTAAATTGTACCAATTCCGAAACCTAATAGTAACCAAAATGCAATGCCTAAATTCCGTCCTATATCACTAATACAAGATACAAGATACAAGATGTATATGCAAAATGTTTCATCTGATGATTTTTAACGTATTGAATGGTTTGTAGAAAAACAAAAAATATTAGCTCCAGTAACAAGTGGATTTAGAAAATGTCAGTCCTGCCTTGATTGTTTAGTGCGTTTAGTGTCACGAATTCAGATAGGGTTTTCTAAAAATATTTCCACGCTAGCAGTTTTTTTGGATGTTGAAAATGCCTACAACAATGTTTTGACGGACCAGCTTGTTATTATGCTTGATGATTTAAATATAGGATCTCGAACGTGTACATATTTATGGTCCATCTTAAGCAATCGATCTTTGAAAATAAAAGACAATGAGGATTATCAAGCTATGGTCAGATGGACTGGTAGAGGATTGGCACAGGGTGATCCTCTTTCTCCTCTCTTGTTCAATATAGTTACACATAAAATTTGTACAGGATATGATAACGTTAGTGTTCTGCAATATGCTGATGATTTTGTTTTTTACACGCAAAATAGGAATATTGTTCATAATGAAGCATACATTCAAATTGCTTTAAATTGGTTAAGTTGGAACGGTTGGGTTTAGAAATATCTCCAATCAAAACTCAGTGTTGTAGTTTCAGGAGGGGAACAAAGATCGATCATGTCGACCTAAGCATTAACAATAACAAAATGGCCGCGGTAACGAATATCAAGTACTTGGGCATTTGGTTGGATAAATCTTTGTTATGGAGAAAACATATAAATGAGACTCATGAAAAAACAATGAAGATGATAAGATAAGCTGGTGCTTCATGGGGCTTGCACCCTAAGCATCTCAGGCGGCTATACATAGCCTTGATTCGAAGCAGGATGGATTACGGGTGCTTTCTTTATGATACTGCTGCAAAAACTCATTTATCTAAGCTTGATAGGGTTCAAAATATTGCAATGAGGACTATAGGTGGATTTATTAAAACGACACCAATACATGTCATGGAATGTGAAGTATGTATACAGCCACTGCAGTTTAGGCGACAGTATCTTGCCACCAAATATTGTCTTAAAGCTCGGTCCTTCTCTAATAACATGACCATCACCCTATTTTATGATCTTTTAGACTTGTGTGAGTCAAGATATTGGCATAAGAAACCTATCCTTATTGCGGTTTTTGAAGAATCTCGATCTGAAAAAAATTGTTCGAGTAATTCTATTAATATATTTTCTTTGAATACTTGGGTGTCGAACATAAAGTTGGATTTTATTAGGACCAAAGTGGAAGGAATTGACCAGGCAAAAAGCCAGTATGATGATAATGAGCTTAAGTCTCAAACGTTGTTTATGCTAAATGATAAATATAAGGATTGGCACAAACTGTTCACCGATGGGTCCAAAACAGGAGTCAGTGCTGGTGCTGCCTTTTACGATCCCAGTCGCGATGTAAAAGAAGCTTATATGATAAAGTCTGAGTATAACACTATTATGTCTGTGGAACTCTTTGCAATCTCAGAGGCATTATCCTATGTCAGTACTTTAGAGTTGAAAAAAGTAGTTATCTTGACGGACAGTCTAAGTGCGTTGCAGCATATCGCTCGATGCGTCAGTGGCTACAGAGGTACAGCGATAGCTT
This sequence comes from Perizoma affinitatum, assembly GCA_961405105.1. NCBI lineage: Eukaryota > Metazoa > Arthropoda > Insecta > Lepidoptera > Geometridae > Perizoma > Perizoma affinitatum. The sequence goes on from OY560199.1 coordinate 9,780,504, forward strand.
ACAACATAATAAATAAGGTACTAGTGCTGTCAGGGAGGATGTCTGTTTCATTGCAATGGATTCCATCACATGTGGGCATACATGGTAATGAGGTGGCAGATTCGCTGGCTCGAGAAGCAATATCAAATGGAACAGAAGTCTTTATGAAACCTGAATACTCAGAAATACTTCATAAATATAAGAGTTGTATCAGCACCAAGTGGAAAGAATATTTTGATATTGCTTCTCGGGAAAAAGGCATCTGGTATAAAACAATGCAAAGTGAACCGCCTCATGTGCCATGGTTTGCAAACGTTAAATTAAATAGAAAATTTGTTGTTATCATTCATAGGTTGCGCTCCGGACATATTCCATCAAATAAATTTAAGTTTTTGATGAAATTAGTGGATAGTCCAAATTGTGCAGATTGTGGTGTTGTAGAGGATGTCTATCACGTATTGATGGAATGTGCTCGGAGCGCGGCACTGCGCCGCAACTCCTCGTGGTCCAATACTAGCGAAGTAGGGATTTGTAACAGTATTTTGGCCTCGCCAGCATCTAGCAAAGCCAGAGAACTGATCCAATCATATTTATCCTCATTGGAGGATTCTTTGTTGTAGAAAGTAGTTTTTTTTTTTTTGTTCATTTTGTTTTTTTTTGTTGTGTTGTATTTTATGTTTGTTTTTACGGGGGTGGCATAGCCGCTGTTTGGCTAAAACTCCTTAAAAAATTCAAAGAAAAAAAAAAAAAAAAAAAAAAAAAAAAACTACTTACATTAACAAATAAAACTTAAATCTTACAAATTTAACAGCACTAATATTGTCTCACTTTTGTTACTCTAAGTAAAAGAGAGTGATAGATAAAATTAAGTTTAGTTGGCCTACCAGAGTATCGACGCCATTATGGCAATCAGACTTGGTCGGTAACTGTTGGCCACATACAAGCTCATGCTGTCTGAGTTCCTTTGTTCAACGATTGTCATTTTTGCAAGCTATATGATCTGCCCATTGCCAATTCAACTTATTCTGAGAGCTATATACAAAACCAAAAAACAAACACGCTCACGAATTTCTTCCCCACGGTGGACATCCTCAGATACATACTCAATGAGTAGATCTTTGAGTATACCAAGTAGGGGATAGTCAGAGGCACGTCCAAACATTAAATTTGGTACATGCCCGCGTTTTGCAAGTAGTAAGCATTCCACGTGACAGGTTGCAAGCCCATCGCCGCTGCAAGCCCATCGCCGAGCAGAGCTAAATGACTACTATAAAATTATCGTGGTTTGGTATCATTTTTTTTTATCTAAATGGTCAACGAAACGTCAGCAGAAGAATAGTGTCGTATAGTTGTAATAATATTAAAAAAAAAATTATACAACTACGTTGGCGCGGCGGGCGCAAGAGGCGTAGCTTTGATTCCCTCTTGTAAACAAATGCATGTTTTGCATTTGTTTGCAAACAAATATCTGCAATGCATGCAGATATTTGTTTCGGGTCTGGGTGTTAAGCAAGAGGTGTATGTGGTACCAAGGTACTCGGAGTTCCTGATAACCGCAACACCCCTGAGTTGAATGTAGTCCTACTTATTTCCATGTTGCGGTTTTTATCGCACGTATTAAAACTCGGAGCATAGCTATTTCCATAGTCTAACCTTATGATTGAGACCAACAATTATCGACCAAGTCTCAGTATGCCATGCCATCTCTAGCAATATACACTGATAGTAGACTTTCGTCTTGAGGCTATGCAATATCTGACTAGAAGATATGACGAAGTTTCCCGAATGATATCTGTGTAGCATATGTAGGCTGGTCATCTCTTTGTTGATATAAATAAATAAATAAACAACCAACAGATACACACATAGTCCTGAGCTATATCGTCGGTATCAGAAACTAACAGTACCATGGTACCATAACACCCAGACCTTGAACAAACATAACGGGGAATGTGTTCTGCCCCAGAACATATTCCCCATACCTCTTGTATTGGTTACTGTCAATATGAAAAGGTACCATTGTTTTTGTTACTCTTTTCATATAGCCTTCTATATAAAATAACTAGATTAGACATATTAGTTAAGACTTGTTTGTTATAGTTTTAGTATTTTAGCATGCCCAGCTCTGTTTCCAACCACTATGGATGACTGGTAGGAAACAATGTAATTAATTCCTCCCTTTGTACATTGTTAGTGAGCAATAAAGCATTAAATAAATAAATGCTAACTTCTTCAAAACCTCCGTGCATTCATCAGTAGCGATGGAGCCCAGTGCTTCGGCTGCCTCATGCCTGACCATCTCGTGTTCCGAGGTGTCTTCTAAAGTCGCCTTTAGGAACGGCACGCTTCTCTCGTCTTGCATCTGACCAAAGATGAAGGCGACTTCGTGCCTGAACAGCGCGCTTGACGCTTTGAATCCTGGAAATAGATTTAAATGAATTGATTAATGAAAATACTTTATTGTCTACCATAAGATAAACAAAAAATAAAAACTAACAAGCAATCAGTCAATCAATTCAAAGAAACCCGGCTGCAGTTCATATGCATGGTTTTATAATCTTAATATTACTAAAGAAAATTTTGTAACAAATTACACTACATATATCCTATGACGAATTCAATCGCATTTATATTTATCTGTCTGGTCTTAATTTTGTTTTTATATTGGATATTGTTTATCTCGGCACATAGCTGATTTTAATCCAAAGAGCCAAAGGAACAAGAATACATACATAAACCGAAAAACATTACCCACCTTTTGGGCAGTCAGATAAAAATATAATGAGTATTGCTTAAAAGTGATCTTTTGCAGACAACTAATGATGTGAGTAAGTGCTTGCAGCAGACATTTAGTATTCAGATAGATGGCGCGTCGAAAGGACTTGTATTGTAAATAAAAATAACTGGATATGTTTTTTTGTAAAAACTTATTTGCTCCACAAATTATTTTCTTTTCTAAAACTCAGTGTTTAATAGTAATTGTTGTTTGATATTTTAATAATGCCATAGATTGGACTACCTGATAATTACATATGTGTGTTAAAGATTATAGATGTGGCAACTTCAATTTAATATGAATGTGTTGTTTTTTTCTTTAATAAGTAAATTTAGATTCTGAGCTTTTTTGTGGTGGTGGCAATCAACAGGTAAATGTTCTCAAAGTTACAATAAATACTAATGGTTACCAGCGTGTCAATTTACACATTCCTTTAAGGATATACATCTAACCATACTGTTTTTAGTGCTGTGGCAGGTCGGGATGCAATCACACTTCCATTACTATATTGTCCAATTTCTGATGGCAATTTTAAGAACTTTTTACCCACGCAGTTTTGCAAGCCAATCGGCATGCCTAATTTCCCTTATTCGTTCTGAGAGCAATGTTGGCCTTTGTAGTTCTTCTATGGATTTTATTATGTAGTGAAAACTTTGTGTTCTCTTGTGCTCTTTAGAGCAATTTTAAACTTTTGTATAGTTAGCACCAAAAACTCAGTGCCATAAAATATGTTATCACAGGCACCCTACAACCAAAGTCCAGCAGAAAATGTACAAACCTTCTCCCAAAGCATTGATGCTCTCCATTGTCCCTAAATTCCTCAAACTGAACATAGCCCTGTATCTTTCAAATAAGGGCTTTGCCTCATCCATCATTATCCCTTTGAGCTTCCCAACATTATTCTCAACACTCGGTGGAGCCGGATCTATAGAGGTATACAGACTTTTTGACAGATTCTCCTTGGAATCGCTAGCGACCCATTCTAGTCTTTGCAATGCTATTTGACAGGTCTCTGCTACTTCTATAGCAGGATCATACTGGTACTTCTGGAGAATTTCTAGAAGATTTGGATCGCCAATAGCGCCTAGTGCTTCTCCTGAAATTTACGAACGAGAGTAGGTAGGTCTTATATTTATAATTTTATGTAATTAGGAATGGTACGAAACTGTTGTTGAGAAAGAAAAATGAGACTAGAAAGTGTTATTTAAGTTATATCATAGCACAGGTGAAACATTTGTGATGTTATTATTAAGAGGCATAGCAAGGTAATTTCGCGTGTTCTTGAATGAAACCCTTTCCTTATCTTGCCTTCGCGTATGTGCAATTGTTGATAAAACTTCGAAAAGCATACCTGCTTCATGCCGCACTATTGGATCATGAACTGTGTCTTCTAGAACGCTCCTGAGGATAGGAATAGCACGTTTATCCTGCATCTGGCCCAGACAGTAAGCCAGCTCATGTTTTAGCAACACCGATTCATCCACAAAGCATTTGCTGATACACTGAATAGCGATTTCCCCGCCGAGGTTTCGTAGTGTGAATAAAGCTCTGAAACGCTCTTTCATAGGTCTGGCTGGATCATTTAGAACTTTCCCGATGTTTTTTACAGCCGCTTCGCTAATGTTAGACATTTTCTATGAAATAAAAATTTAAAAACAAAAGAAACACGTGAAAAATTCAAAATGTACCTACGTTTTTTTTTGTTTGTTGACCACCAATTGTCACTGCCACAACTGTCAATGTCAAATAACTGCTGCCAAGAAGTAAGTCACCTCAACTCTCTATTTGAGACAAACATTAATTTATTTTCATAAATTTAAACACAAGATCCACAGAAAATGGAGTACCAGAAGGCATCTGGTCAATTTTTCGTACACTTGAGGTAATATCCTCAGTGATGAATCTAGGGTAATAACACCAGCTAGAGGCCCTTACCTGCCAGCAGCTCAAAACAGACTATATTAAAAACTGACCACCACAAGATTTAGCTTGCCTCAAAACGAAAAGACAGCCCACGAGATGGCGCTGCCAAAACACAGCGCAGCTCGCTCAATCATTTTGTGGGGATTTAGCTGCGATTCCTATAGGTTGATGCCGCACCGTTCATGAATAAAATAAATTTCAAAACAAAATTATTTTTATCAGGCTTACTAGATCGGTGGCAGTCGAAGACAAAGAGATTGACTCTATCTATACTCTGACTGTCTTGTAAAGGTCTATCTTGCAAAAGTATTTTAACATCCGATTTTTTTTAACCGTCTTTATAAGGTTTATTTAATTTGAAGTAAGCATTATTTTAATATTTAATTTTGTTGTCGGGACATTTCGTCTTCTCCGTTCCAGCCGTCATTGCCGATATACGTGTACCTAGTATCTTCTAGTCTGTGATATGCATGCGCTATCGTCTACAATTTAACACTTCAGACTTCACTTCTTGACTTCTTGATTATGGCTTGTGACACAAAGAACTTGGTTTGGACACCTAAGTAGGTGTAAATCCATTATGTATTGGAGGTAAATGAAAGTTCATGTCGAATTCCGCCACTGAAAATCGTTTTGAAGTTCCCCCGTAATCGTTTTGAAATTACACAATAAGGCCGCGGGGAATCGAGAGCACGAGAGTAAATTCTAGCCGTAGCCAGAAGATAGTCATCAATGTTTTTATATAAGTCAGACTAAGAGCTAAAAAATTGTCTGCTAAATACGTAACGGACTTGTCCCTCTTAAATATTATTTTCATCTATTTATAAATACTTAAGCGCCTACCTATCAACTCATAAGTAATTCCTACGCTAACTGCGTACCTACCTACTCATGTAATTTGACTAAGCACAATCAGTAGGTAAGTAGGTAATTACCTAAGTATATAAACCCACTATTTTTGTTCGAGTTGTATAATTTACTGACTCATTGTCATGGCGTATACTTCCATAATCTACATACTTACTTACCTAGGTAGTATAGAATCGTCGCGATAGAAAGACGCGTGTGCGGAGTGCAAATACTTTTCGACAGATCGACTTAAAAAATAGTGCTACATCAGTGTTTACCTACTCACTAAGTAGGTATTTATATTAAAGCTTTTCTCAGTATACAGTAATTAAGTAAGTATCGTAGCTATTTGCATATTTGTATTTTTTTTATAATCACATAATCACGACGTTTGGTAAAGCTACAAGAAAATTAACTAATTTATTTTGTCATCTTGCAACAAATTTAAATTTTAGATTTTTTGTACTATTATCAATTACTAAATAAAGATAACATTCTATAAGCACGCACATTTTCTATTAATAAATTTCTATTATTATAGGTATTGCTAGTATCTATTTGGTTGTTATCTGCTCCGTAAAAACAAATATGTCCTAACAGTTGAAATAAGTAAAAAAAAAAATATGCTTTAATATGTATAAGTATTTTAGTTACTATAATGCGCTTTTTTCTGTGTTGTTTTTTGTCCTGACTTGTACTTTATGTATAAAATAATATATTTATATTTTTTAACTTCTGAGGCACCCCACCTCGTCTTGACCGGCTGAGACGCGAGAGGTGTTCGTTGCAAGACGAACGTTTGTATTTTCTGCAAATATTTATTCCGGGTCTGGGTGTTGTGGTAGTTTCTCTCGTCGTTTTGGATCCTTTTCTTCCCTTTCTATCACAAAAAAGTTGCAGGTACCAACATAATAGAGTACTTTTACCTATTTTCTGAAATCGGCCTTCAAAGGTAGGCTATCTACTTAACATGTGAACCAAAAGTAAAAGTTAAAAATAACGATGTTTTTGCCTAGCCCTTGACTCACATCAATAAAACTCTGTGGCGCAGTGGGCGAAGGCCCGCCTGAGATGCAGAAGGTTGCGGGATGGATTCCCGCAGCGCGACAAATGTTTGTATGATCTGCAAATATTTGTCTTGGGTCTGGGTATTTTCCACGTATAATATGTATGTATTTACAAAAAAAAGTATATAAGTATTATATCAGTCGTGTAGTTAACATAGTACAAGCTATGCTTAGTTTGGTGCAAGATGACGTTGTGTGAAAAAAAAATCCAGCATTATAATAACAAAGAAATTGCAAAAAAATACCACTCAGTAGGAGTATTCTTTCTAGCCATGGGGAACTTTGTCATCAACCTGTGGTGGGGCGGAGACCCTGACATGCCGGATTTCTTCTCAGGCCTGACGCTACGAGATGTCCACAATGTTCAGAGTACGTGGAGCCCGGTCTACGCCCAGGCCGGGACCTATGGGATGCAGATGTTCTTGAGGTTTGTATCCGAGGATTACCTCTTCATAATCAGCCGCAATAAGTATGACAAGGCCTTAAAAAAATAATACGATGCTGTACAATTTTGTATCAGATTATAAGCTAAACCAGTATTACTACCATGCTGTACAATTTTGTATCAGATTATAAGCTAAACCAGTATTACTATCATGCTGTACAATTTTGTATCAGATTATAAGCTAAACCAGTATTTCCACCATGCTGTACAATTTTGTATCAGATTATAAGCTAAACTAGTTAATTTCTGTACTACTTTCTACTTCTTTTGATGATACTATTATGATGAGATGTAACTTTCAATATCTTCGATACATTTTCAGAGATTCATATTTAAGTAGGTAGGTAACTACTTGAGCGTTTTTGTTAATGTTCAGAACTTTTTTTTAAATTTTAAAGTAAAACCGACAGTTACTTAGAACATATGAGGGAAATTTGTTCCCTACGTTGAGCAATAAAACGTTCATCCAAATTTCACGTAGGCACAAGAGTTTATTAGTATAATACCACACAACAAAAATCAGGAAATTATTTAAAACATCGGTTGTCAGCAAAAGAGCAGAAAAACAATATGGCCAATTTTGCATTAGGGATGGGGACATTACCACACTAGTGATGTGAATGTGAACGATCGAATCGCCACACATAATATTTAAAGGTATTCTAAAAATTCCGATTCAGCGGGACTTGATCCCGCATCTTATGTCGCTTATTATAGGCAGGCGATTCGGACACATTTAAAATTAACATATTTCTTTCAGACTCTTCCGAAAAGACCCATACACCAAAACGTTCTTCAAAGCAGTCAGGAAGCTGGATGACGAGCAGATCACCAAATGCTACCAATTCAAGGCCCATGTGATAAATCTCATGAGTTCCATTAACACGTGTGTCGAAAACTTGAAGGAGCCTCAAATTGTCGCGGCACTTATGAATAAGCTTGGGGAAACGCATTTTGAAAAGCATATAGAGAAAATACATTTTGAGGTTAATACTTACCGACCTGGAGCCTAGTTTTAGAATTTATGGTTAGGCACCAGCCCCCTTAGACAACAACCATTTTCTGTAAGACGTTAACGTCTGTGGAAAGTTGGAATTGTATGGAAATTACATTAGCTTGTGAAATGCCGCGTGACTTCAGTCAAGTTTTTCCTTGACAAAGCGTTAGCGTGAAAAAAAAACTAAGTGTGAATTATTTGTCTGAGACACTCTTATCAATAGATAGATGATAGAACGTTAACCAGAGTAATCAACTGTAAATTTGAGATGCGGTGGCGTTGGTGATGGTTCCACCGCCACCGCGCACCGCGTCAGATTGACCGGGCCTTAAGACAGTATGAGCTCTGGGTACAAAGTATTACTTATATCATTTCAGGAATTCAAAGAGATCTGGACCGGCGTTTTGGTAAACCTGAACCTGAACGAGCAAGTGATGGTATCCTGGAACAAGTTCATCGAATTCATTTACAAGCACATCTATGACACATTAAATTGCGACAGTTGATCTTTAGACGTTCTCGAAGTCAGTTATTGTAGCTACTTAAGTACCTTTTTTCTACGAGATTGTCATCGATTTCAGTTTCTACATAACTTCTTGATTATGGCTCTTTAGTGAGCCATAATCAAGAAGTTATGACCCCGCTAACTGATCCCGCTCTCAACTCATCCCACGAGATGAGTTGACCAAATAATTAATTATATTAATTTTGATTAGTCAACTGATCCCCCTTTAAAAAAAGATAAAAATTAATGTATTCTTTGGAATATATGTACACACGTGAACAAAAATCTTAGGGGAAAAAATGACACATCATTGTTTGGTATACTGATATATTAAAAAATCACAGTCGTTTGATTAATGAACATAAAACTAAATCTAAATAAGTACCTACCTAGTGTTAATATTTGAAGCGCCTTATACCTAACCCGTAGAATACTGCCGCTTAATTTTTTATCTAACGATATCGGGCTTTCGATTGAGAAGTCGTGAGTTCGATTCCCACCCATTACTGAAGCATTAAGTTAAAAAAAACATTCTTGATTATTAGTAAGGTACGATGGCTTGTGTGAACTTGTTGAAAATTACATTGAAACATAATTTTTTTACTAAATTTAGATATGGTATATAGGTATTGAACAGAAAAAGTTAAGTAGATACCTACATACCAGATTCTGTTTTTTTATATTATATAATATTTCAATACATGTTATTATGCTACATCGAATGGCAATAGACATATCTATTGAGTTTTAAGCAGGTACCCATGTAAAGCTCTTAAGTTTTTTGTTTATGTATTACTAGTCTTCATGCCACCTTTGTGGTACTACGATAAAAAGTGTTATTCTAAGTCATAAACTATGCCTGTTCCAAATATGGTACAAATCGGTACAGCCGTTACGGACATATTTAGCAACAAACTATAAACATCCAAACTATGACACATATTTAATTTTGTAGGATAGGCTAAGATATTAGTAGGATAGCTGTGTTGGTCTAGTGGGCGATACCCCGACTTCTGATCCGGAGGTCGTGGGTTCGAACCCGGTCGTGCACCAATGGATTTTTCCACTCGAAAAGTTAATGTTCGCATTAACACGTGCTCAAAACGGTGAAGGAAAACATCGTGAGGAAACCGGCATGCCCTAGAACCAAAAAATCAAGGCATGTGCCAACAGTTAGTGTTCCAATAATCGGCGATGGGCTTGCAACCTGTCACGTGGAATGCTAACTACTAGCAAAACGCGGGTATGTACTAAATATAATGTTTGGACGTGCCTCTGACTACCCCCTACTTGGTATCCTCAAAGAGCTACTCACTGAGTATGTATCTGAGGATGTCCACCATGGGGAAGACAGTCGTGAGCGTGTTTGTTTTTTTAGTAGATTATATTGTAATAAATAGATCTTACGAGTTAACGTTTTTTTTTAAACTAGCTTATGCCTCGGATGTAAACTATATTCCCCTTAATGGACATCTTCAGATACATACTCAGTGAGTAGATATTTGTAAGTTGGGGATACTCCCAATTAGGAGGTGGTAAGAGGCACGTCCAAAAAATACATTTAGCACAATGTATGCTTTAGTGTTAGCATTCCACGTGATTGGTTGCAAGCGCATCGTCGCTTATTTTTATTCGACTGGAGAGTTATGTTTTTCGGTGTATGTCTGTATGTATGTATTTTCCTTGCCTTTCGCTGTAGCATAAACGGCTTGATAGATTTTGATAAATGAGGTACCATTGGATTTGTCTTGATCACGGGACTGACAAAGGATATATAAAGTAAAGAAATCTAATATGGCGGCTACAAACCGCTCCGACGACGGTCCAAAAATCTATTAGCTCATCCTGTAACCTAAACGACTTGATAGATTTTTCATTGGATCATTGGATTCGTCTTAGCCTAGAGAGTGATATAGGATATAAAAGTTTGAAGTATCAGTTATTTTTGAATATTATTACGACTACACCACGTACTTTACTATTATTTTCAGGAGAATAGTAAAGTACGTATAGTCGTAATAATAATCTAAAATTATACCAAACCACGATAATTTTAAATCCACTATCAATTATTATTAAGATTATAGAATTAACCTAATCTAACCTAATTATCCTACCTAAATTACTTAAAGGTTAAATAAAAATATAAAATTTGTCGAAAAAATAATGTTGGTACTCCACTCCGACTTCTATTTTTGTTCAGTAAAATGACAGGTCCAAACTATAGATACTAAATAACATCTTTTCTGTTGAAAATTTACCGAAAACATGTCAAAGTAATTTTATTTTTTATTTTGAGCTTGTAATAGGACAATGTCTTCCCCTCCCTCTTTTCACTTTAGGCCACAACCACACATGCATGCGCTATAAGTCCGGTCACGCTGATATCTGCGGCCCTGAAGCATTAAAGTCCATTCAGAAACAAACCGATATACGCCCAGTCCGTGTCTCCATCTCCTTCTGGGCCTTCCAACGCGGCCGCCGCTTATTCGGAACCCATTCCAGTGTGGTTTTCACTCTTTGTTCTTCCGACAAGCGTCAAACGTGATTTTACTACTGGGCGTTAAAAAAAAAACATATCCAGCCCAGTCCCTCTTTAGTCTGGCAGTTTTTGAGCCACTTTTAGCTTTCTGAGTTTTGGAGCGCTTCGTTGAGTTCCTAATGCGATTTACGACAGAGGTTAGTTATTTTTTTAAATATGTATTTATTTGAATCGTTAAATTCAGTGACTCTTAAGAACCTTAATTTAAGGCTCTTTCCAGAATGGTAGAGAAACGAAAACTACGATTTAATTAGTGTTTCATTCAAGAATTGATAACACGAACTCTTTATAACCGTCTCTAATTTCAATAATCACGTCCACTTTAAAAGTAATAACCAATCATTGAGATAAAAAATCAATGGAAATGAGATGGTCCTTAACCGAGTGCGTTTGGCACATTATTGAGAGCTCATTGCGCAACTACTTATAAATTATTGTCATGCGGCACATGAGTGCCGCAGATTTTTTTGTTGTTTTCTATATTGTGAGCACGAGATTTATACGAAAATATTTTTTGTGGAAATCCACCGAAATTTGAATGAAACTTGCGGGTCGCTAGTTTAACATAAAAACTTAAATTTATCTAAACAAGAAACTAATCAATTAACTAAGTAACAAATGTTATTCATGCGACAAGGTGCCAATTGCCAAGAGCACGTAATCTACTTACATATGTACATATAAAATGTACAGCTTTTGGCGGCCAGTATTTTGTATATACGCTTCTGGTCTGGTAGTGAAGGGGAAAACACAGCTGCTTTCGGTAAATAAAACAAGTGAATAATATATCTAAATCAGATATTTTAGTTGGAGGGTTGGCACAATGTAAGAAAATAGTTTAATTTTTTTGACGTTTTTCTTGGTTCTGGTAAATTGGACTAGAGGGCGACTGTATTTGACTAGAAGCCCTTACTTCTATTATGTAGAGGCCCGCGTTCGAATGAAATTGTTATTCAAGCAACGATTTGGCATGGCACACGTAGGTACGTACCTAACTCTTTTATCGTATTAGCACCTCGCACTGAATCCATAAAGGAGAATCCACGTGGAGTAGAATTTAAATTGAAATACCTACCTACAGTACGTCAGTGACAGAGTGGCAGAGACCCTAAGTAAATAACTAATAAGAAGAATAAAAACAAGTTAATTTAAAACTATTTTTTAACATTTTAAATACACTTTGCTATTTTAAAAGGGCGCGCAGTTTTAAAGGAAAACGTAGTGCCACGGGTTTACATAAAGTTTTTTTCTTGAAAAACTTTTGTGTTTGGTAAACAATAGAAAAAACGTTCTATGGCACAGTTGAGGCTTTTAGGGAATGACTAGCAAAGATACAACCACAGCACAGATATTATAATACCGCAGGTAAACAAAAGAGAATGCGTAGATTTTCCTACATGCCAGGAAAAGGGACTATAAGTTCAGCTGAACTTCGCGAAAATGGAAGAGCGGCAGGGAATGAGCAAAAAATCACCATAGATAATTAAAAAAGAGTGAGTTGAACTTTTTTTATTACTCGTGACCTACATAGCCATTTTTAAACGACTTCAAAAGAAAGGAGAAGGTTCTCAATTCGTCTGTATGGGTAGGGTTTATTTCAAGGATGGTTTCCTATACATTTTATGAGAAAACTCCTCAAAATGAAATGGTTGCCTAATGGCAACCATTCTAATGACGATTGAATGTAACGGCGAACCGATTATCATTCAGTTTTTTGTAATTGTTTTGTTCGACTTTAAAATATGTAGGTTCTGAGATAATATGTTTTATAGCCACTTGTCAATAGGGAGCTCACCTTAAACGTTTTTAAATTTTGTAAACATCTTTTTTAGGCAAACTATATAAATACATAATTAATAATACATACATTGGCTTCGTTTTATTCAGGACTAGCTTCTGCTCAGTACTACACCCGCTTGGAATCCGGATTAAAAATATCCTATAGCTATTCTAAATCAAGAACTATAACTGTTCTAAATTTAAATTGCTTTAATTTGTTTAAAAGATAAATAAATATTTAAATCGAGGAAATCGCAGCAAGCATGCGAGTGAAGCCAGATGTAGAAGCTAGTAAATCATAAAATCAGTCGTGAAATCAATTGTGATTCCATACGCGAAGCAGGGACTCGATATTATGACAACCATCGCCTAATAGCCCATTGTCCATGCCTTTACTTGGGCACAAAGAGCGAAGTGTTGACTGTTGATGTTGTGAGATACTGACTAACATCCGTTGTAGGTACTGAAAGGAATGAAAGCAGCATTGGACTAAATAGGCTTTAATAATCTACAGCGTTCCCGGTACTCATATTTATATCCCGAAAAAACCTTCCCATTTTACACAATTAGCGCAATTTAGCACAATACAACCTCCTTGGTGTAAAGATTCAACCAAAAGGTTTGTTTGTCTATTGGCATTGGTCTCCGAAAAGTTTTGTTTATATAAATACAAAAACGCTCACAACTGTGAGCGCCTAACATGCAAGAAGTGATAAAATACATTTTTTTTTTAAATTATGCTTTCTGATCTTTATGCCATGAACCTATTTTCTTAATATTTTTATGTACAATAAAGAAATTTCTATTTAATATGTACCTACCTATGTTTTACTTTCCTAATTTTGACAAAGTTATGGTTTATCGGTAAAACCGACTAGACTTGTTATTAGCCTAATAAAATCATTTAGGTAAGTAAGTAATTGGGTAACTGAGTCCTAAAATTGTATGAGTAAAGTTTATGGTGGTGTTACAAATATAGCAGCACAATTATGTTCGTGACCTATTTCCACCAAGAATTGTTGAACAAACAATAATCGAATAAAACAGTTTTGGCGGAATACCAAACTCTAAATTAGTTTCCACCAGTCACGTAGTATTTGACATAGTGTTTGTTTGAAGCTAAGAACTCGTAGAACATTATAAAATTAATTTATATTTTTATGTATGCGTGTTACATCTTTGGGGAATGTATTTGTTGTATTTAAATTAAATGTTCAAAATGACAAGAAAGATAGGATAACAACGACAATATTGTACACTCGAAAGAGAAAATTGTGCGAAAACATTGAGATACAACCAAACAATTTTACTAGAGATCTGTATCGTGCCATATTTACAATAAAAAAATGGTTTTGCTTAGTTATTTTTTAAATCCAACTGGTAGTTCCAGAGATTAGCGCGTTCAAACAAATAAACTAGCTGTACCAAGCGGCTTGCTTTTTACGCGTGGAGTCGTGTTTAAAAAAACCCATACTATTCACACTTTAACCCCCATTTCCCCCTTAAAATGTGAAAATCCAAAAACCCTGAAATACTTTATTATTTATTTCTGACAAGTAGTAACAATTTCAATTTTTAAGTTTCTACCTTTAAAAACGGATACTCCCATACAAACTTTCTCCCCCTCCCCGATTTTAAAGATATTTTATCAAACGATTTTATAAGTATAGATTGAGTATACTCTTATTTTGCGAAAAGACGCAAAAATAACAAAAGGCCAATATCATCATTATTGATCGTAATATTAAAATTAAATTAATATTAAAACACAATTATGAAAAACAAGATTTTTAACCCTGACTGCAGCAACCATGTCATGATAAAACTTAAAAACAGCTTCATAATAAAATACGTACACAACATTTCGTGTACGTATTTTATTATGACCGTTCAACATTGACCGTTGAAGAGTTCCTTTATCTGGAGCTAATCCTGGATGTCGATTCAGGTCATGCTTACCATAAAAATTCATTGTCATCGGAACTGAACCAACATGTAAAAATTCTACTACGTATGAAAAGGTTAGCTTCGGACATTCACGCGAACTTTAACAACCATTTGACAACTATTTCCCATTGTAACTTTATAAACTATCATGGACCTATGAACATAATTTTAACTAAAAAACGTGATATTTACCATGATTTGTTCATGGTAAACGGGAGTTCCTCCCGTGATCATGGTACATGCAACTGTGCCGAAATATAGGGAAACATTCAAACTCACAAATCATGGTAAATATCCCGTTTTTTAATAAACATTTTTATTTCCCGGGCCCTTATTTTTTCTTTTAGCTCATTTTGGCTTATATTATACTACTCTGTCAAGAAAGTACCGGGAAAAGATCAATAATACACAAAATGTTAGTTATTCATCTAAATTTATTTTATCGCCTTCAAAGTATGCTCATTCAGAAACGATTCACTTACGCCAACGAATAGTCCAATCATCAAAACATTTTTTAAACACTTTTTCCGGAATTGAGTTCAGTTCTCGTCGCGAATTCTCCTTTATGTCTTCTACCGAATGAAAACGTGTGCCACGAAGTTGTAATTTGAGTTTAGGAGAAAGGAAGAAGTCGGCTGGAGCCATATCTGGTGAATAAGGTGGTTGCTCGATAGTATTTGTTGAGTTTTTGGTCAAAAATTCGTTTACAATTATGGCCTTGTGCGAAGGCGCATTATCGTGATGCAAAATCCAAGAATTTTCTTTCCACAAATCTGGACTTTTTCGCCGAATTTGCTCTCTTAAACGCCGCATAACGCTCAAATAATATTCTTTATTTACTGTTTCACCTTCCGGCAAGAATTCCGAGTGTACAACACCTCGATAGTCAAAGAAAACAGTCAACATGACAACATGACAGTCAACTTCTGATCGACTTTAGCGTGGTTTTTTCGGTTTCGGTTCAGTTGGGAGGCGCCACTCCGAAGCCTGTTGAATAGTTTGCATGTCAAACTCGTAAACCCACGTCTCGTCACCAGTAACAATGCGTTTCATGAATGTTGGGTCGGAATCGTTCTAGCATGTCCTCAGCGACTCTTATGCGATTGAGTTTTTGGAGAAAATTCAGGTCTTTTGGGACTAGCCGAGCAGCAACATGTTTCATACCCATGTGATTATTTAAAATGGTGCGGATCGACTCGTGGGACACAGAAAGTTCAGCGGCTATCTCTCTCAAATTTGAATGAGGATTTTCAGTCACTAATTCCTTTACTTTTGCGACGTTAACTTCAGTTGAAGATGTTGATGGCCTACCAGAGCGAGGCAAATCTTCTATCACATCTCGACCGCTTTTAAACGTTTTCTACCACTCATAAGCACGTGTTTTGATAAAGTCGATTCACCGTAAGCCTTCTGTAACATTTTCAGTGACTCCGAACACGAAATTCCGTTGGCGATGCAAAATTTAAGACAAACTCTTTGTTCGATATTTTTGTCCATAGTGAAATTCGCAGTACACACTAGATATGATCTAACTAAAAACAGCACTATAATAAATATAAACAACAGATGCAACTCAAAATCCGCTCCAAAATGGAAAACAGTTGTGCCAATCAAACAGCAAAAAAATAAACAAAAAATTTAATTGGGAACCATAGACAAATTAATCATTCCCGATACTTTTTTGACTGAATGTATATATTAGCTTATATTATAAAATATATTAAAAAAAAATGATTTTTCTAAAAAATGCGCGGAAATATTGTCATTACTTTCTATTACGTTTTCTTTCGCCGTTTTGAGCACGTAGGTAATTTGAAAAATATTGGTGCACGACTGGGTTCAAAGCCACGACTTTAGGATCGGAAGTCAGGATAGGGTGCAGGCCACAAGGCCAATACGCTAAACGTTAATTTATTTTTCGCAGTTTTGTGCAAAGTAATAGTATTTCACAAATCTTAATTGAAATCTCTTATCTTTATTTAACTATGAACGACCATAAAATCTGAAACCGTTGGCAATTTGCATGGCCATTCATGTTTTCTCATAAATAATTTACTTTGTGTGTAAACGATTATATTTTCTTTTTACCCGACTGCGTAGGGTTATGTTTTTCGTGCGTATCTGCGTATATGCATTTGTGTCTCGGGATTCTTTATTACCTCTTAGCACACTCACGGATTTTGATAAATGAGGTATCGTTAGATCCCGAGATGGACGTAGGCCTCATAAACTGTCAAAAAACATCTTATGATGTCCACAAAGTACCTACAATATTGACTAAAAAATCTTTTCCAATCCAATTGATTGGCCAAAATTAAGATTTTAATGAGACTGGTCTTAATGGATATTGGTAATTACCTGTTATCAGTAATAACCATTATGGATATCCTCACATAAATACTCTGTGCGTCGATCTTTAGTTTGGTTTTAAATAAAAAATAAAAAACCTATCCATCCCAACCTATTGATCTTTTGTATACCTACCTAAAAGAGACGGCACCAAAAATTTTGCAATGCAGTCGAATTGTTTTATTTTACAATTTAATTTTACTCTTAGGGATTCAGGGCGGGAATCGTAGGGCGGGCGGGCGACATAGTAAACAAATGAATGTCACCAGTATCACTCCACGAATCGGTCGGACCGCGCGCGTCTCTTATTTTATACAAATAAAACTCGTAAAATTACAAAGTTGGACCATAATATTGTCGTTTTAATGGTATGTGTGAGTGGATATAGAAGACTGGTCTTGAGGTACGTACTTACGAGTATGTACTTACTTTAGATACAACCTATGTATTCTGTCATGTGGAAGATGAAGCCGGCAGCGGAAATAAGATTTGGTTTCATCAGACAGATGTGAGATAGAATTTCAAAACATTGGTAAGTTAGTTACCTATCGTGCCTATGTATAGTTTTACAGTACTTATTTAGAATATATACACATAAGGCTATGTTTGTACAGACAAACATAGCCTTATGTGTAGCCTCTGGTATAAGAAAAGGCGGATATATTTTTCAACCGAATTAAAAAAGGGAAGGTTGGGTATTAGGTTAGGTTGGGTGTACAGGAGTACATCCTATCCTACGATTTGAAGTATAATGCCGTCATTCAAATTATTTGATTGATACCTAGTAGATACATACTTACAAAAGACATACCTAATCGTATGCCGTATGCACGAAGTAATATTTTATTTTATAGATAGATAGATAAACCCTTTATTACACATCTAAGAGGCTTCTTAGCTTCTCAGCGATAAGACCGCCCATTTTACTTTAAGTTGTGTAGAGTATAGAGTATTTTTATAGAACAGTCGTTCTTCTTTATAATTTATATGCACATTTAAATACCTACTTGCCTACATAACAAATAAAATACTTACGTATAAGTAATAAACTGATAACATAATCGACCGTTAAGTGCTACAAGAAATCGCTCAAATGATTTCCTACAAGTTTCGTTTTATGACCCACTTTACGAGTTTACTTTGATTGACATCCGTTTAGGTAGGTAAAGTAGTAAAATAGCAAAGTGTATGAAACAAGGTTTATTTTGATTACGCGCGCCAGTGTAATTTGCAGCTTAGACCATCTTATAACTATTGTTTTTTTTTATACACTTCAATTGTGATACCTTTATTTTATTTTGCCCTTTTAGGGTAGGCTATAGTCGAAGGACCGTACCGTCTTCCGTAACTTTCTTTTCATTCGTGATGTTATTTGTTTTGTCTTTAGTTAATAATCCTACTACTATTATAAACGAGAAAGTTTGTGATGATGGATGTTTGTTACTCTTTCATATATAAACTACTGAACGTATTTTGATGAAACTTTACAGTAATATAGCTTATACATCAGAATAGCACATAGGCTACTTTTTATCCGGGTAATACGCGGGCGAAGCCGTGGGCAGAGGCTTGTAATAACATAAAATAATAAACGTGTTTTATGATATTCTGTATCTTCAAATCCATATGATATAGCTAAACTATACGATAAACTGTCAGCTGAGCAGAAAATTATGCTTATGCCTTTTCGTACTCAGGCTCCACTTCTAGACTCCATAAAGTTAGTAAATCGTTTAAAGGGTAAGGACGCTTTTATAACATACTCCCAAGAGATATACAAAAATTGACAATTAACAAATTTAAAAATGTAATTAAACAAAAACTTTATAAAAAGGCATACTAGAAGCTAGTTTAATATAATTTGGAGTAAATTATTTCATCAACTTTGATGCAACCGAATGAATGGGTTTTAAAGTCAAATTCAATTATTATTAACAACTACTACATCAAAATTTGTTTAACATAACTTATCTTAACAAATTATGAATTTATATACACACATTAGCATTTTCTAAGGATATTTAATTTCGAAATGATTTGCATAAAAACTATTTGCTATTTAGAAAAAGTTTATATATGGATTTAATACTTTTTTTGTTCTATTTTCAAATTTATAATATAAAAATATAAGAATTAAAAAGATAGAATGGGGACTGGTTTTTTATGTATGTATTTACAAAAGTATATCAGTAGTATATCAGTCATGTAGTTCCCATAATACAAGCTCTGCTTACTTTGGGGCTAGGTGATGCTGTGTGAAGATGTCCAGCATTCTCATTTATTTATTTATTTGTCATGTTTTTAACGTCGACATTAAAGGAGATAAGAAATGATGAGAGCTGTTGGCATGTTAGAAGCCGGTGCTATTCCACGTGTGGTTGCCGACACCCTACACAATTATCAAAACGTATTTCTCGATTGTGGTCACGTTACCGTATAACTAGGTATGTAGCAAAAGCGTCACACTGGGAAAAATCCAGTCACCACCCCGATACAGGATCGTTTTCTCCATAATTCCGCCAGGAGGGAACCTAATCTCACGGTGATGCAACTATTGCAACGGCTCTAGTCAGACCACCAGCTGTTAGTAAGCGACCAAACAAACGAAGAATTAAAAGAAGCCTACATAAGGTTTATTTTCATTCTCGTAGACCGCTTCGTATGCCAGCTTGTTTGGGCTAAAAATCAACAATATGTTAAATATCCCTAGACAATGTTGATGGTATATTATAAAAAGTTGATGCATTTATAAGTATCTTCTGCGTACAATTATGGAATACCATAAAAATAAATAATTAGTTTCGAAAATGTATTATGAAGTGGCCAGTGACATTATAATAAAATCTGAAGAGGTTTCTAATCGAAAATATAAACTTTTTTATAACTCGACTGCAATTATGTCTTAGGAACATTTCTATGTAAGGAACAGTTATACAGCACAACTAGCTGTGCCAAGTGTGCCAAGTTGAGTCAAACGGAACTACATAATATTTTGGATGGCGCAACTAGTTGTGCATACCAGTTGGTCCGTGAGGAACACCTGATTAGCGACACAGAGAAACACGTAGATTAGCGTGACAATAATTCAATAAGAAAGTAGATTTATTGTTTAAGCCGTGTTGGCCTACGGGTGTTAGCCGTGTGGGGCGTTACCCCGACTTCCGATCCGAAGATCATGAATTCGAGCCCAGTCGTGCACCAATTAATTATAAAACTTGAAAATGTATGCGCATTTACACGTGCTTAAAACGGTGAAGGCAAACATCGTGAGGAAACCGACATGCCCTAGAAACGAAAATTGACATCAGTTAGTGTTACTTGGAATGCTAACTATGTAATGTTTGACGTGCCTCTGACTACTCCCTGCTTGGTATCCTTAAAGTTTTAAACACTGAGTATGTATCTGAGGATGTCCATGGGAATTATAGTCGTGAGCGTGTTTGTTATTTGTTGATTTACCAATTTACTAAAGTAGGTACCTACTTACATAAATTTTAATTCAATATTCATTAATAACAGACATGTTATTTGAACCTTGAACCCACAATATCGTAACGTAGGTATAGATCACGTTGTATTCTTCCTTCAATCATTGATCATTCATTGGTCATCAGACACTGGCAGAAGGCAGAGATCTATTCTACTTACTTACGAGACCTGAAGCCAAGCCCAACTGAGCAGGTTCTATTAGACGGGTGAGTTTTGTATTATATTGTACAGATACAGACAGATGCAAATTATATATTCATAACACCAAATTAGGACTAAGATAGACGAGCATAGTTATAGGTTACAGTCAGCTAAAAAAGTAGGTAGTAGGTAGACATTTCAGTGAATCAATAATTTCTGGATCATTTCGATTTGTGGATGAGTGATTTACAGCCAAAGTAACTACACTTTATCTATTATATAGTAAAATCATAATCAGTTTGAGTAGTTAAATCATACCACAGAATAATTTCTGGGTATTTAGGTATAATACCTAATACAATACACACGAATAAGCAATGTTTTTCCAAGAATTTTCATATTTTACTTACAGTCTTGTAAACCGACCCACTAAATAGGTACTTATTTGTTAGTTGTCATAACTGTATTAAATGTATCTTTCCCAAGTTGATACCCAGTAGAAAACTATTTATTATATAATATTATGCTTAGTTTACACGAAGCTAGTCTCTTCTTGAATTCAACGCGTCCCTAATTGAACGTGATTCATAACACCAAATGTTTTAAAACGAAACTCATCTTTTGTCTGCTGTCATCATTTCTGAAATGGTGACGTTTGCATGTTGCATGTAAACAAAGTTCAAGTTTTTTTTATTTCAAGACTATCAGTTCAGTTAAATACGTAAAATGAGTTAAAAAATTATTAAAAAAATCCAGTATTGCGGAATACGAAATACAAAATGTCCAAATATCAGATCACACTTCCCGAATAAACGCTGAAATGAACTATATGTGAAACCTGTACTTCAAGAGAGAACATACTCTGTATGAAAATATAGAGCATTTGGTCATACCAAAATCTCAAAGATGATTGATCAAAAATTGACAATTAACAAATTAAAAACGTAATTAAAAAACAACTTTATAAAAAGGCATACTATAAAATATCTGATTATTTATATGATAAAAACTCTTGGGATTGAGAATGCTCCAACTCGTTGTTTTGTCAAAGGATAATTAAAAAGAATAACCAGCCTTGTTTTCTTGCCTTTCTTTCCTGGCTTGGTCGCGGAAGAACAGACAGTAGATAAAACCGACGTTTCAAAGTGATCCTTGTGATTTTAATGAATAAATGAATTTTGAATTTGACTTTGACTTTGACTTGACTTTGATTATATCAGTACCTCCGAATCTGAGCATGCCGTAAATAATTTTATTAATTGCCTTAAAGGCACATGAATGTAGAGTTATATTTTATGCTGGAATAAAATAGAACAAATATCTGTCTTATTATATATGAATAAAAAAATACTAATTTACTTTATAGTGTACATAGCTTACTTCTTAGTGTTAAATAACATGAGTAGAGTACAGGCTCGTCCAATCAAACAATTTAAAAGATACAAACATAGTCTGTTTGGCGCGCCCCTATTATTTTCTACTCTTTTTGGCCAAGCTATAAGTAGGCAAGTAGACCTGAAGACAGCCAGACAGATAATAGCTACGCCCGCAACTTACCAACTGTCTGTCTGTGTAGCTTTGTCTAAACTAGGCACTTGCACACTTACCTAAACTAAATTTAATTTAAAAAACTCCTTGAATGCATCAAAGTATTCTACTTAAAGTGGATTTAAACAAAAACCAGCATGCTCTGGAACCAAAAACTCGAAGGCATGTGTTATCAGTTAGTGTTCCAATGAGCGGCGATGGGCATGTTTCAATGACAGGAAAAATAATGTAACCTACCTCCATTGGTTAAATAATAATATGGACAAAAGAAATACCTACTTTTACCAAAAAAACACATTATTAATACATTATTTATTACTTATGGCCTAAGCATTAGTTATAACTATAATTTAGGTAGGTAAATTGGTGAGTAATGCAAACGTAAAGGGCATATTGGTGTCTTTGACCAATGATTGGTGTCATTGTGATACTTACCGTAAGCAAAGAGGTGTTTTACACTATTTTGTACCTACTCACTAAGAGCTATCGTCGGCAAAAAAATAACATATTCACAATATGTTATTTTTTTGTCTAATTTGTTTAAATTTGAAAACCTCCAAAGTGCATTTGCATCATCAATTGCAACGCCCCCTAGTAAACTTGTGACAATAAACCCTATCTTATAAGCATCCTTGAAAAGATACAAATCGATCGTATTACAATCCGGTAAGCAATTTTGACGCTCACAACTAATACAAAATCATCTACACTATAAATGAAGGCTTACGTAGGTAAGTACCTACTTAATTTTGCTTTTTAATACCTTACCTATCTTTTACCTACCTACAACGACTTAGGTAGTGAGGTAGTTGGTACCTCTTATATGAAACTAGCTTCTGCCCCGGTTTCCCCGTGTTAGGCAACCGGATCGTTGCCTATGAAAGAACTTATAAAACATAATAATAGGTACCTAACTAGATTTAAAGAATCTCCCATACAAATTAGAATTCAACAGATATGCAGAGAGCCTTCATCGCACAAAAAATGTGTCAGAGGTCTATGCGGAATACCACCCCTCAAAGTTGAAATTAAATTATTCTTTCTTAGTTCCTTCTACGTTATATAATATACCTATTTTACAAATTTAGTAGTTTTCAGTCAGTCAGTCATTAATCATTATCTATGTTTGTATGATCTGCAAATATACAGGGTGTAATCGTTAAGTGTGCACAGGCGATTATTCCGTAACTATTGCAGATATCAAAAAACTTTAAACTGATATCGAAAGTACTTTACCTAATGAGTAAAATGACATTAATAACTTTTTAAAAATAAAACGAGAAATATCCAAAAAAAATACATTAATCACTCCCATACATTTAGTATGAGATAGTAGAAAGGTTTTAGTTTCCTTATTTTAAGTGGAATAGTACCTACTCATTTTACCCTTGTCATTTTATAATTATGTACGATATGAAGGTATTAATGAATTTCAAGTAGATACACGTGTAGATTAATTATCTTACCACTTCAAATTTATAATAAACCTTGTTTCAATATTGTATTGATTTGAACTAGCTGAAAAGCAACATACTAAATAAAAACAAAAAGAAAGATACTCTTTGGTGTTCGTTCTAAATTCAAATTCTTTATCGCGGGTTCTCGTTCAATTTCAATTTGCGTTAATAATCGTGATTGTTGCATTTATTGATTGAAAAATGGCATATTCCAATACAGAAAAGAGGGACATGTTAAAAATGTACTACAAACATGATTGTAACAATAGGGCGGCCATTATCGCCTACAGAAGAGAGTAGGTCTATTGCAATTGGCTAGTCAATAATTATGTCAATGTAAGGTCAATTTTATGGACCGATGAAAGTAATGTTTCAAACTGCGGCATTTACAATAGAAAAAACTCGCATTATTGGTCAATTGACAATCCTCGCTTAACTACTGAAGTTAGAGCTCAGGTGCGATTCTCAATTAATGTGTGGTGTGGTATTCTTGGAGATCGGATCATTGGGCCATATTTTTACAGTGGAACCTTAAATGGACAGAGATATTTCTCCTTTGTACAAAACGATATGCCAAGTCTCTTAGAACCAATTCCAGACGATGAAAGAAGGTCGATAATTTTTCAACAAGATGGAGCACCTGCACATAATACAAATGTTGTAATGAATTTCTTACGAAACAATTATAATGGCTTAATAGCCAATAATAGTGCAACCCCTTGGCCTGCCAGATCCCCGGATCTCACGCCTTGTGATTTCTTCCTATGGGGATTTGTCAAAGACCACGTGTACGCTGAGAGAGTACACAGCCTAGAAGAGTTACAGAATCGTGTACGTCGTGCAATTGCTTTAATTACTCCGCAAATGTTAAGGAAAGTTCATTTAGAAACTGTAAATAGAGCTCGTCATTGTATTGCACAAGGAGGGCGTCACTTCGAACATATGCTTTGAACACAAAATTTTGTATTTACTAAGAAATAAAATGTATGGGAGTGATTAATGTAATTTTTTTGGATATTTCTCGTTTTATTTTTAAAAAGTTATTAATGTCATTTTACTCATTAGGTAAAGTACTTTCGATATCAGTTTAAAGTTTTTTGATATCTGCAATAGTTACGGAATAATCGCCGGTGCACACTTAACGATTACACCCTGTATGTCTCGGGTCTTGGTGTTTTCTATATAATATTATTATAGGTCATATAGTTCCCATAATTCAAGCTCTGTTTAGTTTGGGGCTAGATGATGCTGTGTGAAAAAATACCAACATTATTTATTACAAATTTAGATACTGGAGACTATGTATGTAATAGGTTGGGGAAAAAGTTTCTTCGCATTTTTTAAGAAAATTCAAAACATTTTTTAATATAGTTTATTTACATTTAACTAAAGTATGTAGGTACCATTTTGTTCGATAACTTTTTGCCATTTTGTAGGCAGGGACATGATCCCATTGCTATAAAAACTTTGGGGCTTCTGTTCAAAATACCGCGACAAGTGGTTTTGGCAGTCCTCTCGTGATGTTAACCTGACACTGCCTAAAGAATTCTGAAGAGACCGAAACAGGTGGAAATCTGAAGGTGCAAGGTCAGGACTATACGGCGGATGCATTAACACATCCCAGCCAAACTCTCTTAATTTTTGCTGAGTGGCTAAAGATGTGTGAGGTCAAAAATGGTCAAAAATTTCTTCAAAAATGGTTCGGTTTCATTACGTCGTAATAAAGAATCACAAATGAGAACACGGTTCATTAGGTTTCTTTCAGTGAGCTCGTGAGGTACCCAAATATCGAGCTTTTTTGTGTACCCAGTTTTTTTCAAATGCGCCAAAACTGTTTTGTGGTCAATTCCCAGTTCTTCAGCTACGTCGTAACTACTGATATGCCGATCTTGCTCCACTTTTTCAAAAATGGCATCCATTTTATCCGTAATAGGGCGACCAGAGCGACGTGCATCTTTGACATCAAAATTTCCGGATTGAAAACGCTTAAACCAAATTTGTGCTACTCTCACAGACACTGCACTAGGTCCATAAACATCGCAAATTTTTTTCGCGGCTTGCGTTGCATTTTTACCTTTTTTGTAGTAAAATTTTAAAATGTATCGAATTTCTTCATTAGATTCACTCATCTTAACAGTACGAAAAACAAATAAAAATCACACATTTTCCTAATTTGAATTTGGAATTATCTTCTTTAAAATTTAAACTTTTAATGATACCAAAACCAGCCAGATACAAATAGTATAGCCAAAGAGATTTTATTACAAGTTCATACATACAATAATGCGAAAAGACTTTTTCCCCAACCTAATATATTGTGAGACTGTATAGTCCGAATAAAACAGTTGAGCATACCAAGGTAACTCATCTGGTCCAGGTCACTACTAGACGGAAGCGTCCCCCAAAATGCTGGCTTCATCGCCACGCTAAATGGCAATAATGCGATAAGAGCCAACTTTTGTAACCTTTTTATCTAAACTCTTGGATTTCATCTGAATTACACGTAGGTGTAATCAGGTGAATTGCGTGTACACAATCGAAGTCAGCTCGTAATTAAGTAGGTACAGGTAAGTACTAGGTATTCATTCAAAGGTACTATTTCTAGAAGTTGATAAAGGAATGATTTTAATCGGTTTTAAGTTAAGATAAACATTTGACTCTCCACTGAATAGGTAAGTGGTGTGAAACATACTCTCGAGTATAATCCGCATAATGGGGATCCTCAGATCCTTACTCAGGAAACGCATAAAAAAAAAGCTTTTCGCTACAATTCTTAAAAACACTAAACAAGGACATTCATTGATGTCACATAAATAACACTACATGATAACCTCAGAGCTACTTATTGATAAGGTAAGTAAATAATAGTTTAGTCTGTAATCTGTATCATAGTAGGTATAGTAGTCAGGTATTATATGTACCTACCTATGTAATCTACAGCTTTTCGTTTATTGTGTCCGTTTTTTGAAGTCAATTCTTGGAATTCCATACCAATTTCTAGGTTTCTGCAATAAAATAAAGTTGAATTGCTAACAATTCAACTTGCCCTGAATATCTGTGCCCATGGACAAATTACAATAGAGGTGAGACTGTCATCAAGAGCGAATGACAGCGCTCGCTGGTTGGCTGAATACAAACCACTGCCGTTGTCATAAATCAAACATCTTTCGCTAATTTAAATTGAGAATTTCGATCGTATGGATGGAACTCGTGGAAGTGATTTCCTGTTACCGCCAGAAGCTGGAATGGAACTGGATAATTAGTGTGGTAGTTCTTTTTAACAATGTAATACATTTATTCATACAACTATGTACAAGTAGGTATATACGAAAAATACAGATGAAACAGCTAGCTATCTAAAGACCGTTGCAAACGATCTATAGATAGCTCAACTGATCCAGATCACTACAAGGCGGAAGCGTTCCCAAAATACTGGCCGCATTGCCACGCTGAATGGCAATGCTAATGCGTTGACCCAGATAAGAGCCAGCTCTTTGGCCATAACAGATGAGAGTCATCGTGTCTTGCAACTAATTCAGTAAACGTAATTTCTAGGTTTATTGGTAGAGTAGGTGTTATATTTTAGTTCGCAAAGTACTCTACGCTGTAGGTACCTACCTTTGACACTGATTCAAAGTTTACAAGTTGCAGTAACACCTACCTTCTAATTGATTATTTGCAAGTTTTGTCAACGTTTGTAAAGTTGTATATTTTTATAGTTACTAAGTAAAACCAGCATGTTGTATTTTCCATACTTTATCGCTACTATTGTTATCTAAGTATCCATATCCCTTGTAAACTTTCTTACAGTCCGTTCCATCCAAAGATTGGCTGGTAAGACCGCCCATTGTACAACATTGTTTGTAGTACTTAACTAACCTGATGTGTTATTTGGTGTTCAATAAAATATTTACTATCTTTTTATCTTGTTATTGTTTTTTTTTTAAATTAGCTGCCATAGATACTAGGTAGTAGAAATATATGTTTCCAGTACTTTTCCTTTGTTACCCCTGACGCAACAGAGGGGCGTTTTAAATTGTATCGGTATGTGGCATTGTACCTAGCTCCTAAACGGATGAACCGATTTCGTTTTTTTGTGGTTTTCAAACAATACTAAGCGAGATTTTTCTTAGCTATGATTCAAGAAAATCTGTTCATCAGCTCTTTTGTCTGTTAACATACTTATAGGTATTTACAAAACAGCTTATTCTACAGAAATAGGTTTTTTTTTTCAATCGATTTTTGTTTCTTAAGGACCACTCATTAGGGGCGCTGCAGTAGACGTAACAAACACGTGTAAACACGTAAATATTTGACAAAACTTTTGCGCGCATATTAATTGAGAACCAATCGATCGATAGTAAAGAGTGGCATATTAGTTCACTCAGTAATTTATATATTTACCTAATTGCGCAGTTGTTTAGGATAGGATTTCGTATTTTACAGAGCTTAGATAAGGCATCAGCTGCTGCTATCGGTTAGTGTTCCAAAAAGCGGCGATGATGCGAAACATGGTAATGAGCCAAAATATGCAATGTATGGACTTTCCTCTAACTAGTTGATGAACCTCCATCACCGATCTGCGTAGGTGTCGGTACTACGCGTAGATTTGAGAATGTCCATCACGGAGATTTATGATCAAGATACAGATGTATAAATGTATATTTTAAATTTAAATTTAAGTTCCAGTGCCTTTCAAATAAAGATGTTGTTTACTTGCACATAATTGATGTAATTGAACAACATTTCAGAACATGGATAAAAATATTAAACGTACTAACTACGTTTACTAATTAAAGTTGTTTATAACTACGAACCAGTAGCGGATCCACGGGTGGGGGGCTAAGGGGCTCAAGCATTTGGGACCACCTATGACAAACAAAACAGTTTTAGTGTTTACCTTGATAGAATGGAATCGGCGCAAATTCACTTTAAAATTTTAAATTCACCTAGTTTTTAAGTTGACGTTTCTATATGATCCTTGTGATTTCATGAATAAAAACCTATTGACTTTGACTTTGATAAGGCCTACCATAGCTGGGTCAAGCCCCACCCAAATCAAAATCCTCGATAAAGTCTACCCTAACCTGGATCAAGCCACTCTCAAACCAAAATCCTTGATCCGCCACTGTACGAACCTAGGTCAGATAGGGGTTGGTAGGGCGTATAAAGTAAAACGGGACAGGTCCCTGCGGACTCTACATTATGCGGACATTTATTTTATGTACAGTGTTCACGACTGACTCGTGTGCTTGCTATATTCACCCAACAGACGTATACATATTCCTGACTCAAGAGGTCAAGACCCCACATTAAGATTCCCTGTGCCGTGGATATCAGATATCCGTGGTAACACAACACTATACAACTCAAGGTAATAAACTAATAAGTCAAACAATCATGTAGATAGAAGTAGTAGAGCTTCTGTGAAAGGGCTCAAACGGGGAAGTGCTACCACCATGCCTATTTCTGCCGCCAAGCAGTTATGTTCTCAGTCTCGACAGAGCTTACTTATTTGAGCCTTTTGGGGTTGAGACTCTGGGTCCGTGAGGAACCGGGGCCCTTCGCGTTTTCGAAGCGATGCGTAACAAGAGAGCTGGCTCTTATCTGGGTCAACGCTTCCGCCTGGTAGTGATCTGGATCAGTTGAGCTATCTATAGATCATTTGCAACAGTCTTTAGATAGCTAGCTGTTTCATCTGTATTTTTTGTATATACCTACTTGTACATAGTTTTATGAATAAATGTATATGTTCTCATTGTTGTATTCCGGTTTGAAGGGTAATACAGGTACATGAGATCTATCATCCTGATATCTCATGGAAGCAACGAGTGATACCTCTGGTATTGCAAGCGTTCATAGACTACGGTAACCGCTTACCACCAGATGGGCCGTTAGTTTGTTTGCCTCTTTAGTAGTATAAAAAAACGTATCTCTCTAACTCTGTCTATGGTAAGAGATGCTTCGAACACATGTTAGCATGCTCTGCAGATATTCCTACAGGGGATCCTAGTGTGGGGTCAGGACTATGTATGTGGGTAGTTATTAACTTTATTTATCTGGGTCAACGCATTAGCATTGCCATTCAGCGTGGCAATGCGGCCAGTATTTTGGGAACGCTTCCGCCTGGTAGTGATCTTTATCAGTTTAGCTATCTATAGATCGTTTGCAACGGTATTTAGATAGCTAGCTGTTTCATCTGTATTTTTTTGTATATACCTACTTGCACATAGTTGTATGAATAAATGTATTTATTATAAATCTTTATTTATTTATATGAGAAAAACATTGCAACCATCAAACATTTTTTTTATGTTTCTTGAAGATGTATTTATAGGTTTATAAATTGACACGTTTAGATTTGGCTCGATCTTATGTAAATAATACTTTTCAATCGGTTTCTGACTAACATTTACTTGTCCGCGAATGAATAATATTACGTAATATTTATTTCGATAGGCTCTTAACACTTCTGACTATGATTAGAATATGACGTTATTTTAGAAGAACAAAAAAAGTATGATTTTTTTTAGGTCAAAAACAGTCACTTGTCTATTCAGCTGCCGTGTTTAACTTAAGTCTTGTGACCAAGATAACTTCACTTTGTTTAATGAGATACACAGTTACAATTAGAAATGGTGATTTAACAAGACATTAGTCTGTGGGATACGGTAAGAGGAAGTTTTCTGTTTTGTTTTAAAAATGCAATTTTACGTTTACTTATCCTCAATCTTCATTTTGCTAACTGCTTTTATTGTGTTGAAGAAACTTAAAACAGTACAGAAGGATTGTTCTTTAGTAAGTTTTATTTTTTCCTTAATCAGAAGGCTAAGATTTCTGATTAATAGGATAGGTGGTGACAATATTTTTTATCAAATGTACAAGAAGATTAGATCAATGTTTAACAGTTATTATCAGTATTATTTATTATGCTATTGATTAGCATTCGAGATACTCATTTGTTGCAGATTTCCTGTTGTCTTGTCCTTATAATTAAATAGATAACATAACATAAGCATTTTTTACAATATTACCTTGGGTATTTCAATACGTGCCTAACAAAAACTGATAATTGATAAAAACTCGATAGTTCTACATGAAAAAACAGAATTTGCGCACAGTGCTTTGCATCGAGCACATAAATCGTAACACACTGATAAGTTGAGAGAACAGTGTGGTTCAATATGACGGGTCTATCGGTTATTTGCGCACCGTACCTTGTTACTATAGGAAAATATATTATAACACTAGTAATATAGGTAATATTATTTTTTGTTCCAGATTACCATGGGTGGATGGGTCAGCTACATTTGGTGGGGCGGAGACCCCGATGCAGTGAGTCCTATCTCCGGCCTGACCAGGCGGGAGATCTACGCGGTGCAGAAGTCCTGGGCGCCTGTTAACGCCAACATGGTACCCAATGGAACTGAACTGTTGAGACGGTAAGTACAGCAATTTTAACTTTTACATAGCCAGATATTTTGCACGATACTTTACAAAACCAGATTGACGATTTAAACTCGATAATAAATCTAGCTCTTGTAAAAGAGCAGTTCATTTTGTAAATGAATGAATCGTTTTGTAAATGAATGAATCGAACCATTTTTATCCATATTTGTTTTGCACAAATAGGTATTTGAAAAAAATACAAATGAAACAGCAAGCTATCTAAATAACGATTAAACGATCTATAGATAAGTCAACCGTTCCAAATCACTAACAGACAGAAGCGTTTCCAAAATGGCTGCATTGCCACTTTTGCAAAATTTTTGGACGTATTAGGAAATAATCAGCAAAAACAAGCCCTAACTAATGGGCCCAACAATATTTTTAAGTACGTACCATGTTTTTGGGGCTCATACTAAAAGATAAATGAATGAATGAAATGTATGAAAATAATGTATTTGTACATCGTAAGAAAAATAATGATAAAATTATAAACGTAATAATTATCAAAGTTGTAATATATATGTTATAACTACGCAATTGATTATTTGATTACATACTTACCTACCGCCTTGTGTGGCCGCTTATCAGAATGCGAAATACAATAAAACATTCCTAAAAGCAAGAATTTGTAACAAGAGTTTTTGATGATTCAGTGATTTTACTATACTAATAACCACCGACTAGTGTAATCCATTAGTAGTCTTCCTGACGTGACTAAAACCTCTGTATGTATAAACTTTTCTTGAAGTCAATACATACTGCTTTACAAATTGATTAAGCCTTTTTAAAAAGTATAACAACAGCCAATCACATTATCCTAACCACCCCATACTACAATAGAGTACAAAAGAGAAGATTTATGGACAAGGGGACTACACTTTCCACTCGATACCATTTCAATTCAGTTCTATTCTAATCCAGTTTTCTTTTTTTTTTCAGCCTGTGATATTTCTATACAATACTCCGCGGTCTTGAATGTCAACGTCAAAATCGTGTCAAGAGTACCTTTGAATAGCATAGGTAGTCGATTTCAT
Source organism: Perizoma affinitatum (assembly GCA_961405105.1). Taxonomy (NCBI): domain Eukaryota; kingdom Metazoa; phylum Arthropoda; class Insecta; order Lepidoptera; family Geometridae; genus Perizoma; species Perizoma affinitatum. The sequence continues at coordinate 9,812,780 of OY560199.1, forward strand.
TTAGTTCCATAAAATTCCAACAAATACTTATTCTAATCGTGCCCTAGTAAATACTAGCGCAATTTGGTACTCCCGAATGCAATAATTCAGGAATACCAAATTGAGCGAATTCGATCCTTATCCCAAATTCGATTAGAATCGAGTGTCAAGGGTAGCTCCCTGTAATAAAATAACTAGGTACGTAGTATGGGAACCCATTACGTACCTAGCCATTTCGCCGTCGATTTACTCTACCCTTGCGAATTCACCTGCCCTTGAGACAGCCGAGCCCATCTCGTTACTACGACCCGTCAGGAATTTACGCTCAAATACCAGGGGAATAATGTTTGCAGCTAGGGATGGGAAATTGGCTGAAAATTTGAAATTTACCTACTGACTTATTTATGAGCACTTGAAAGGAGAAGAATGCAGCTGGGATGCGAGTGTTGACGTGGATGTGTGGAGGGAGTTAATGGATAATTATTTTCTTAATAATTGTCCCACAAAGTAGAATGCATAGTAACTATGAATTACGAACTTAATTTACAAACAGACAGAATAATATAACAGTATAAAAAATATTAAACTGTTAGCCTATTGGGCGGTACCCCGACTACCGACCCGGAGACCCCGGTTCGAACCTGGTCGTGCACCAATGGATTTTTCAACTCAAAAATGTACCCTCTCCGACCTCTCCGGTCACAGTGGGCGAACGCCTGCCTGGGACGCAGAAGATTGTGGGTTCAATTACCGCCGCGGGACAAAATAAATGTTTGTAAGATCTGCAAATATTTGTCTCTGGTCTGGGTGTTTTTACATGTATGTATTTACAAAAACATGTATATCAGTCATGTAGTTCCCATAATACAAACTCTGCTTAGTTTGGTGCTAGATGATGCTGTGTGAAAATGTCCAGCATTATTATAATTATCAGTTGCGTTTTAACACGTGCTCCAAACGGTAAAAGAAAACATTGTGGGAAAACTGGTATGCCCCAGAACTAATTCGATGGCATGTGGCATCAGTTAATGTTCCAATAAACGGCGATGTGCTTGCAACGTGTAATGCTAACTACTAGTAAAACGCGGGCTAGTGTCAAATCTAATGACTGTGCCTCTGACTACCCCTAATTGATATCCTTAGAAATTAACGCACTGCGAATGAATCTGAAGATCATGGAGAATACAGTCGAGAGCATGTTTGTTTATTTTTGTATTTTATTATTACAAACTTGTTAGTTTGTTCATTAACTCATATATTATTATATCAGTTATTCGCGTTCCACTGCCGGGCAAAATCTTCCCCCATTCTTTCCAAACTTCGCGGTCTTCAACTTCTTCATTCGAGTATAATATACGAGTACATTGCTCCAGTTCATCCCGCCATCTTCGTCTGGTCTACCACGTCACTTTGGCTCACTGCCCCCCTATTCTGTATCTGAATTTCACTCGGTGACGAACGATTGTTATAGACAAGTTGAATGATTTTCACTTGGACTTGGTTAAATGCTGAGTTGGACACCAATTTTTTTCGTTTGCATATTGATAGGTATCAATATGCCAACGGGCTTGTGATGAACATTTGACTTGTCAAACGTTCGTCACCGAGTGACTTTCAGATACAGAATAGGCGGGCTTAACGCCACTTGGTGCAATATCAATATGGCCACTGGCTTGTGATGATAATTTGACTTGTCAAACGTTTGTCACCGAGCGACTTCCAGATACAGAATAGGGGGGCAGAACGCGACTTGGTGCAATATCAGTATGTCAACGGCTTGTGATGATCATTTGACTTGTCAAGCGTTCTTCACCACGAGTGACTTTCGGATACAGAATAGGGGGGCAGAACGCGACTTCGTGCAATCATTATCGTAAGCTAAATTGGTTATACTATTGTAAAGCCAATAATAATCTAAAGTTGAAAAAGTTACTATTCACTCTGACATTTAAATAACCCATTCGTGTAATTGTTTATCCCACACTTTTTTGGTTTTATAAAGTTGTTTTAGTACAATGAGTAAAATTAAATTGGTGTCCGCAAAAACTAAATTACGTATCTACCTACCTAGCTAGATACAATGGCCACCTAGCAAATGCAAGTCAACTTAATAAACTATGTCAAGAATATTATAAGCTTTGTAGCTGGGTTGCGCATTTAGAAAATATTTGTTTGTAAACTTCTTATGTAAATAGAGTTAGGTATATCATTTATTTGATTTCATCGGTATGTTATTTAACTAATAGGTATGTTTCTGTATACCTACATAGATATGCTAAATGAACGAATAGGTGTTACGAATGTAAACAATGAATTATTTATGGAGGTTAATACACTTAGGCGTAATTTTGTCCTTAAGTACCTAGTAGAATTGGGTATGTAGGTTTTTATAGATTAGGTAGGTATTTATTTTTGCACGAACGAATGTTAGATAGCAAAATTAGCAACTTATGATCATCGACAATCTATCATCATCATCCACAAACAAAGGGAGACCTATACTACTAAGTATTCAAATATCTGTGCCAATACTCAGCATTGATTGGCATTGAGTATAAGTCCCTTTGTCTGCGTCTCTCTTAGTCAAATCTACCTACCAAAAAAAAACCTGGGAATTTTTGTTCCTAGTGCAAGCCGTTTTTAAAGCGTGCGTATATTTTTCGAGGATATTTTTTTTATTTTCTGTTCTCTCGAAATATAAATTTACAGTAGATAGATAGGTACAATCAAACCATAATTGAAACACTCATAAACCGCAGATAGTCACTGATAATTACTGTACCTAACCTACAGTTGATAAGTCCACAGGGAACTAGTAGAACAAAAGGTCGGTTGAGGTTTTAAACAAACAGAGTCTGTGCAATGAGTAGACCACCCCCTTCCCGCCAATCAATACCTCCTCTACGAGAAAATCCTTTCTACTGCACCTAGGAAAATATATGGGGCAAATAGTCTTTTCTGATTTTCAGTAAAATGTTCAGACACTAGTTCTGATTCACAAACTATGACCGGTTATTTTTAGCTGGAGATACTTAGTAGGGCGTTTATATAACATTTAAAAAAATATTGGCGGTGATAAAATGAAGCTGTAGTGTCCAGGTTAACAGTTTTATCAGGTTAACTGTCCACAGCCATTAAAAGAATAGGGTTACCGAAAATTTCAGGACAATTTTCTAAAAATATCCCTAACAGAAGACCAGCGCTAGTTATTGCAACCAATATTATACTGAGTTTTTTGCAACAACTGTCTATCTAAGAATATGACGTAAAAAAATCGTAGAACAGGTTCTAAAATGTTTAATAGTTCAGGAGCTAGAGCTATTTTATGTCTTGATTTCGGCAATGGAATATACATACATACATATGTTTATAAAGAAGATTTTGCAATGTGTTTGTTTGTTTCGTGTTTTTGTTTGTTAGTCTGCTACCATTTTTATTATTATTTTTCAAAACGGCTTTAAAGCGTTTTTCTGCAAACGTCAGGTATGGCTTCAATGATAGTTCTGAGATAGGTTTTAACGCCACATGTCATTAGAGTCTGCAATGCGTGATAGAATATATCAAGTTTAACACTTTGTAAAATTAACTTGTTTCGTAAATAAGTTTTATTTTTCATATAAGGTGCCTGCTGATTTATTCTTGGTTTTCCTACCTGTGAATAAACTCGCAGGCAAAATCCAGCACCAATAAAATAAACAACTTCCTATAATAACTAGACTATAAAATTATATAAACACACTTAACTTTTAAGTGCCGTAGCATCATCTTAACTGCCGGATTTACAGCTTTCGTGAACTCGATGTTATGGCTAATGAAGTAATGAATGAAGAGTTTGATTATTTTTTGTCCCCGTTTATAGTAAGTAGGTACATGCGAGAACCGTTCGCCGTATTTGTGGTGCTTATATAGTACATCACGTATGTATAAACTATATTACTGTAAATTTTCATCAAAATCCGTTCAGTAGTTTGTGCGTGAAAGAGTAACAAACATCCATCCTCACAAACTTTCGCATTTATAGTACTTGTAGTTAGAAGATTTGACTAATAACTCTCTCTCAATAAAATTTCACCTTGTTCGATTTGCACACTATAGCTGGCAGAGTTTTAAATTCACATCGTTTTTAATCTATTTGTAATTTCAATAAATAAAACATATTGACTTTGACTGTTGGGTGTTTATTTAGTTAATTTATTTATAGTTTGTAATTTCCTCTAGTGAAGTTCGAGATCGCATAGAGTTTTGCAGATATATATTTATTGCCAACCAAATTAAGGTACAAAACAAAGGAATTTAAAATAAATCAAGATCATCTAACAGTATTTTCGTTAGATAACCTTAAAACTAAATCAAAGACAGCTGTTTACGAGTACTTACTTATATACCTAATACATACAAATTAGATTATTATACGTCTTATATATTATATAAGACTTAATAAGTAGGCATGGCACTGTATCAGTTTGAAAAACACAAGATAATTCACTTATAAACCTCCGACGCTGTATTTTACCACGTATTTCATCGCCCAGTAGAAACAAGTGGTTAGGTAAATAACAATAATAATAATAAAATACTTTAATGCCTAAATTTTTTTACATTTGGTTCTACTTGGAAAATAAGGTTCACAAAGTATTAAAATTGTACCAAAGGTGAGCTCTGTTCCCCGCACTAGGTCTATAATAGCCTGTATAGCGGGGTCAAGGGACTCGCCGACGGACTCTCTATAATTGCATGCTACAAAAGGAGAGAAAATAAAAAGTTATGGAAGAAGAAGAATAATAATATGCTACAAGATTTAACTAAATTTAAATATAATTACAATCAATCCAATCAATTAATCAAATTATTTATTTCATATAGGAGCAGGAGGTTCAACCACCGAGGTTGAAATTTTGAGATATACATATCATTATATTCTTGAAATTTTAAGTGTTTGGTTTTTACATTAAAAAAAACAAATAACCATAACTTTTTTTAACATCGGGCCCCAAACTTAGGCAAAGCCTGAATATTGGTGACCCAAAGCAGGCGGCTTCTGAAGTTGTGGATAAGGAATAAACATTCAGAAGAGCGTATACCTACCTTAAAAAGACAATAATTATACTGTTAACTCCGACCTCTGTGGTACAGTGGGCGAAGGCCCGCTTGAGACGCAGAAGGTTATTGCGGGTTCGATTCCCGCCGCGGGACAAATGTTTGTATGATATACAAATATTTTTCTCGGGTGTGGGTGGTTTCTACGTATAATATGTATGGTGCTGTGTGAAAATGTCCAGCATTATTTAACTTACTATCGGTTTTGTACGAAATCTTACAAAACCGATTACAATGCACTATACAATTGGTTAAACCATTTCGGAAATGAAATGGTAACAGATAAACAACGAAAAAAATACGAAGCTAAATTGTCTTTATTATTCGTATATACAGAAAATGTAGGTATGAAAATGTTGGCCAATTTATGTTTCAAACAGTTTCCGATTGAGCCTTGAATTATTTAAAGCATCGCGTTCGAACCGACGGACGCGTCTCCGCGTCAATTCCAGCAGTAATTTTCCAATAATTGGAAGATTTGCTATACTTCTACCATGCAATAAGTATTTTGTGGCGAATAAGTATTAATGATTTATGATAGGTGTATCAACTTACCTACAATATATCAGAAGAACTTTTTTTCATTCAATTTCAATCAAGCCGGTAGATACGATTTTTTGTTGCGATTATGTATTATTCGGAATATCAACTTAACACTAAATTCAAACTTCATTAAAGTCATCCTGCTAAATACATTAGTATAGGTGATATACTAATGTATTTAGCAGGATGACTTTAATGTAGGTTTAGGTGACATTCAAACTGTCGCGGTGACTAAGGAAAAATATTGTCAAGTGGTTGTCAATTGGACCAGGCCATTACTGCCTCCTACACGCTAGAGGGGCTACAGGGTCTTAACCCCTTAGCCTTTTTTCATGTCCCTAACTCCTCATTCTATATAACTTCTGCCCATTGGGTTATTCTCAGTCACGAAATAAATAGGTGACCTAGTCAATAACACACAAGATGAAAAAAATACAGCCGAAATGAGAACCTCATCCTTTTTTGAAGATGGTTAAAAAAACAAAGTACCTAACTACTACACACTTTTACTTTCTTCTTTTTCAGACTGTTCAAATCATTCCCTGACACAAAAGAATTCTTCAAAATGGTCAAAAAACTCCCCGAAGAGGAATACATCAATAACCCACAATTCAAAGCCCACGTCATCAACCTTATGACGGCCCTGAATCTCGCCGTAATCAACCTCAACCAGCCGGAGATCGTCGCAGCAATGATGACCAAACTGGGAGAGTCGCATCGGAGACGGAAAATACAAGAGAAAACCTTTACAGTGAGTACATCAACCCTCAGTTCAAATACTAAGTTATAAACCTGGTGACGGCCTTGGATCTGTTGTAAGCAACCTGGGTATCGTACTGAGGTTGGCCAGTCAGAAGTGCTGGGGGAGAGTCGCATCGAAAACAGAAAATGAATCAAAGAACTTTAAGGTGTCAACTGTCAGCAAGTTGATGACATGTTATTTAATCGGCCATGAATTCAACACTGACACACTGACATCGCAGGTGAGTCGCATAGGAGACGAATATATATATTTATATACAGCCAAAGAACTTTACAGTAAGTATATTAACCCTCGACTCAAATATCACGTCATCAACTGTCATCAGGTGACGCTATTGAATTGGCCCTGAATTAGAGCCGAAACCAACCTGAAATTGAAGTAAGGTATGATGACCAAGCTGGGAGAGTCGCATCGGAGAGAGAAAATCCAGTAAAAGAACTTTACAGTTTATAGGTAGCAAGTTTGGGACTGGCGGGTTGATGTCTACAACCTGATGACGGCCCTGATTTTGTGGATCAGATCATGCCAACCCAAATCAGTGATTCAAAGTTAAAACGTATAACCACATCCCGTTCTATCGCGAATAAATCGTAGAGCACAATTTAGTTAGAATGAAAATAGTCTGGAATTAATTGGACGAAACTTTCTTGCGCTTGAAAGTTATTTTCCATTTAGGTACGTTTTTAAATTGGAATTTAGTGTTTTAAATGGTTTTTCACAAATAATTGAGTTATAGAATTTTGTACATCAAAACAAAGTATTGGTATCAATTTCAGAAGTGTGTGACAACTTCATAATAAAATAACTCTACGGCACTGAGTAATCATTAGCAAATTACGGTAGGTTGCCTGAGTATAATCTATATACCCGATAGACTGATGACATCTGACCCAAGATAGTGACGTCATGGCACTCTCTAAGGGTGGTTTATCTTCTACTAGCTGTTAATGATGTTAATTAAAACTGCAAACATTAGTCTCATCTCTATGATAACGGACCCTTCGAGGTATTGCATTGTGACCTGTGACATCAAATAGGCATAACCTAATGTAGGTACCTACCTACATACAGATTTTACTTAACTAATAAAATAAACAGACGGTCAAGTCTAACTATCGATTATGATGACAGGTTCCCATAAAACATGTGTCATTACATTAAGCTTTCATTATGACCCGTTATTGTGTTGGTGAACTCAGGCTGAAGCTACTGCTTAAGCCCCAAGCTTAAGCTGCTTATTTTTGGAGTATTTTGTTCTATTATAGAACGAATAGTGGAACTAGGTGGTCTATCCCAAAATCATGTGTGTCCTATCTACCAAGGATTTCGATTCATGTACAAGAATATAGCAATGATAAGTTATGTGAAGGCGGTAGGAATATGTTGCGGTATAAGCCGGAGTAAAGTAGGAAATAAAGATTATGTAGGCACTCAGTGCCAAAACTATCCAAAATATTATAATTTTATATAGTTTTAGGTTGACATGCATTAGAGCAGCTGGACAAATTACAAGTATTTTTTTCGTCTTTATAAAAACCTAACGTTGGAATATGAGTTATACTTAGTGGTGGTAATCCTGGTAACATGTCACGTGGAACTATGCTGCTAACTAGTTGTTCAAAAGCGGACATGACTGTGCCAAATCTAATGTATGGTTGTGACTACCCCCTAATTGGTATCTCTCTTTGTATCTGAGGATATTAATCATGAGTAATAAATAAAGTCTTATAGTGGTTTGTCTATGAATTAATATAATTCTAACCCACTTCTTTGTATCGGAAGTCAAGCTCAATAGGCCAACACGACTGATTATTTTTACCCGTGACGTAAGGTGCCTGTATATGTATAGGTACGTCTTCCATAAGGGGTTGTTTGTTTATTTCATTATCTGATTCCATTTAAGTATGTTAGAAATGGCTTATCCGATTGAAATGTCTTTTGCAATCGATTTGTATAACGTCAAGAATGGTTTTGATATGATTTTCTCGAGACAATTCACCAGAAAGCTCTACTTACAATACGACGGAAAACGAAACTAAAGGAGTTTTTAAAATTTTGCTATAATTAACCAGGTACTTATTTATCAGACCTGTTACTTACGTAACTTGGTAGAACCCGTTTTTATGTAAATATAGAAGACCATTGCCTGTTATGAATCAAGCTTCTTTGTTCCAGGATCTAAAAGAAGTAATTGTCAAGATGTTCATCGAGGTTCTGCAACTCGACGGACCGACCCTGAGCGCGTGGGGGAAGACCGTCGACTTCTGGTACAAGAACATATTTCACACCCTAAATCAGGACGAGACGAGATAACACGCACCAGTCTTACCAGTACAGCTATTGTTGACTACTTTACATTTGATTATACTTTACAATAGGCCGTAAACGACGCTTGATAGAACGTAGCTATTTGTATAGTAACATTTTAGGAGTTTGTTAAACTCTGCTGAAATAGATTTTATGGTTAGTGTGACCATTCGATCAAACCAGAACAAAGTAGGTAGTTTTCAACTATGTGATATTCGTTAACCTTTTTTCTAAAGTCCTGAATGGCGAATATTACATAAATTTTTATATAACTGTAGTGATTTAATTAATTTTAGCCCCCTGATCTTCATTTAATTTTGTGTTATACCTGCTTATAATAAATCATGTAGGTATTTTTTACAAATTATTTTATATTGTTAACATTATTTACACAAATATAATGATATTTTTCTGGATGGGAATAATAATGGCTGATACCTAATGTTTCAAGCGTTCATTTATCCGCTGTACATAAGTAGCAATTTCCATAAATGTAAATAATGCTTACGGTTTTAATTTTTTTTACAATTGTTATTAAACCAAAAATTATGAGTACATTATTATTATTATTATTTATATTACTAGCAAAGAATATTATAATGTAAAAAAAAATCTTGAAAAGGTTTTTGTCTTTTTTTTTCTAACTGTAAGGAAACGAGGGACAACAAATCCAAACTCTAGTACTGCCCAGATTGTTTCTCTACATATTGATATATACTTACCTACATATTCTGAGACACCCTGTACATAGTGTGCTGTGTACCTTATGTAGTTTGTGGTGACGAAGTGTATAACTTCTCCGTATAAAGTATGTTAACAAGACAATTGATTTTCACTTGCAGTTGACAATAAATATGTCCACAAAAAACGCTCTTGTTGTCAAACATTCGTAACCAAGTGACTTTCAAGGTACCTACATAATAGGGGGCAGAACAATAAATTCTAAGTCCCAATCCCCCCCGACACATTTACTCTAATTTTATCAGAATAGTAGCATTAAACATACCTTTTTTTTAAGTAGTGTCTAGTCAATGTACGTTTTTAAAACTAAAATCATTCATACAAAAAAGTGCAAATAGTAGAGAAGGTACCCATCTACCTATGTAGTAAGTATACATTCAGTCAAAAAAGTATCGGGAATGGATAATTTGTCTATGGTTCCCAATTAAATTTTTTGTTTATTTTTTTGCTGTTTGATTGGCACAACTGTTTTCCATTTTGGCGCGGATTTTGAGTTGCATCTGTTGTTTATATATATTATAGTGCTGTATTTAGTTAGATCATATCTAGTGTGTACTGCGAATTTCACTATGGAAAAAATATCGAAAAAAGAGTTTGTCTTAAATTTTGCATCGCCAACGGAATTTCGTGTTCGGAGTCACTGAAAATGTTACAGAAGGCTTACGGTGAATCGACTTTATCAAAAACACGTGCTTATGAGTGGTAGAAAACGTTTAAAAGCGGTCGAGATGTGATAGAAGATTTACCTCGCTCTGGTAGGCCATCAACATCTTCAACTGAAGTAAACGTCGCAAAAGTGAAGGAATTAGTGACTAAAAATCCTCATTCAAATTTGAGAGAGATAGCCGCTGAACTTTCTGTATCTCACGAGTCGATCCGCACCATTTTAAATAATCACTTGGGTATGAAACATGTTGCTGCTCGGCTAGTCCCAAAAGACCTGAATTTTCTCCAAAAACTCAATCGCATAAGAGTCGCTGAGGACATGCTAGAACGAGTCAATTCCGACCCAACATTCATGAAACGCATTGTTATTGGTGACGAGATGTGCGTTTACGAGTTTGACATGCAAACTAGTCAACAGGCTGTGTGAGTGGCGCCTCCCAACTGAACCGAAACCGAAAAAACCACGCCAAAGTCGATCAAAAGTTAAAGTCATGTTGACTGTTTTCTTTGACTATCGAGGTGTTGTGCACTCGGAATTCTTGCCGGAAGGTGAAACGGTAAATAAAGAATATTATTTGAGCGTTATGCGGCGTTTAAGAGAGCAAATTCGGCGAAAAAGGCCAGATTTGTGGAAAGAAAATTCTTGGATTTTGCATCACGATAATGCGCCTTCGCACAAGGCCATAATTGTAAACGAATTTTTGACCAAAAACTCAACAAATACTACCTTATTCACCAGATATGGCTCCAGCCGACTTCTTCCTTTTTCCTAAACTTAAATTACCACTTCGTGGCACACGTTTTCATTCGGTAGAAGACATAAAGGAGAATTCGCGACGAGAACTGAACTCAATTCCGGAAAAAGCGTTTAAAAAAATGTTTTTATGATTGGACTATTCGTTGGCGTAAGTGTATCGTTTCTGAAGGAGCATACTTTGAAAGCGATAAAATAAATTTAGATGAATAACTAACATTTTGTGTATTATTGATCTTTTCCCGGTACTTTCTTGACAGAGTAGTACATACATCACGCCTGTTTCCCGGAGGGGTAGGTAGAGACCAAGGATTTCCACCTGCTACGATCCTGGCATACTTCTTTCGCTTTGTCAAATTCTTCATACAAGCTCGGCGATTTAGTGTACTTCTGGCCTTTCTTTAGAATGTCTCCAATTTGGTCAGAGTACGTTAGCCGAGGCTTTCCTCTTCCAACTATCCCATTCACGCTCGCCTAGTATAGTTGTTTTGTTAATATTTCATCCATTCTTTCAATATACCCAAACCATCTCAACTCTCGTTATCACTTTTTAGTTTACGTTAAAAAAAGTAAGTATATTACTCGAAAAATACATCAGACAGATAAAAAATAGTACCAGTGAACGTCTCGGCAAAATAAAATTCATGTTATTCCCGATCCTTAGCAAACTGGATAATGAAATGGAAGAGGGCTCTGCATTATTCAGCCGCCTGGCTCCTGCATATATAATGCCTGACGACCCAACTCGCATTCAGTCAACGGAAAAACGTAGAGTGACATTAGTAAAGTTTTAACACCGAAACCTATTGTGTTATAATTCGTGTATTCGACTCGCGAGCACCTCGATAGAGACTCAAGAATGAGTCGAAACAGACCAATAGTAAAGTTCATGAAAATTCCCGTATTTAATATAGGTATGAATTACTACTTTTTAACGTTAGAACCACATGGGTTGAAAACCTATCGACAGGCGACTCACTATTTTTTATAGTAGAAAGGTATGTAAATCCCAAAGCCACTTGAAATCTTTCCTGAGCTTGCGAACACGAGGAGTCATCTTTGATTTCGAAATGGACCTCATTTCCATAATAAGCATCCCCAAATTAGTGAATCCTATTAAATAACTTTTGAACTAAGTAGTTTTATTTTTGTCCGCCCTCTTTTATTTTAAATTAGATGGCAAAAGCGTGAATCTTTGCGACCAACGCAACAATCGTGAATTATGGGAAAAATAAATTCACAAGAAAAAATAAAAATTAAATTAATAAAATGTGTGGTAACTAAAAAACACGTTTTTATCACACACTAAAATTTATAATTTATTATCCACCTCGTGGCTCCATCATCAGACCCTAGTTACCAAGCCCAATCGATTAAAGTCAAAACGAATCATATGAGCCACTGAAGATTTCCACTATCCACCTCCTGGCTCCGTCATCAGATCAAGATACCAAATGATAGTATTGTCAGCCGAACTATGCATAGGTACATACAAAGTTTCATTCCGTTACGACAGTTAGAAGGTTAAAAATTACTTCCAAGATTTCCGTTAGAAAATCAGCGCTACACCTTTCCCAGGTTTGGTGCAGCATAAAGCTGAGATAGGGACCTTTTGACCCCTCACAACACATATTTTTTTTGGTTATTTTTTGTAATGTGTTAATGTAACTTTTCCGTGTGTATTTATTTGTTCTGTATTTTGTCACCTGTTGTGTTGTGGTTAATAAAAGTATTTTCTCTCTTTCTATTAGAAAGAAAGAAGAAAAAACATTTATTCAACAGTACCTACATAACAACAAAGAATAATAAAAATATAACATTGTTTGTTCGTCAGTTACAAGTGAAGCTACGCCCTAGCTAACTACAAGCTTGTTAAAAATGAAATCGTGACACCGCTTGGTCTGTTTATTTAAAGAACGCCCAAATTGGCTGTAGTGTAATTATTTTATATCGTCTACCTCCAAATCTAAAGGCAAAGATCCAATGCTCAGATTTTAGAATTGAAGAGTATGCTATGATATGAGCGCGCTGAAACAAAACAAAATTTTGTTTCATTATCCATGTTTTTTTTTTTTTAAATCAAAAAAACATGGATAGTTGATAATATAAATGCAACCATCATCAAAAATTTATTTAAGCAGTGTCCCACTTTTCTCGACGACACTGTAGGTACTCATCATTACAGAACAAAAACGCAAGTTTGGGACAAAGAAACAAAGCTTTGCAAACAGCCAGGTGGAAGCACTATTTCTAATGTTTATTTGAGAGAAACCCATTGTATGTTATCCGGGAATAAACAGAGACATGCTAATTTACTTTCGACTGTAATTGTTATTGTGCCGGTAGTTTGGAAAGTAAATGTTTTATGTCAATGAGCGTTTTGTTTTTAGAATTATATAATCTGTGGGCCTTTTAAACCACACTAAATTGAGCTTTGCGCTCGGAATTAAAAAAGTAAATTTTACAGGACAGGGGAAAAATAAAATAAGCTAAGTAGAACTTTCTACAAAGTAAAATTCACATCACACTATTTTGGGAAAACAAGGTGGTGCTGGTTGGGAATAAATAAAACTACAGATATTTTATTGATTTTTATTTTTTTACAATTAAGTTAACATACATATCAAACCAGCCAGAGTTTGGCTAAACCCATTTATTATCTAAGCTTATGAACAATACAGAATTGATAATTTCCAAATTCACTTAGTTTACATAATATAGAATAATATTTATGCATTCACACTAAATATAATCTACATTCTACTTATTAATAATCTAAGTTTTGCATAAATTCAAAATAATATGCCCAAAAGAAATTATCGTATCTATGCATATAGTATTTAACTTTTTGGCAATTTATTGAGTATCATCTCTGTTTACTGCATAGCAAAATTAATTTTCTTTAACATGTAACTTAGATCTTAATCGTAGAGGCCACAAATATAACATGCGTTTCTGTCATCAGTTCGAATATAATTAATAATAGGGACTTTTGTTATATTATGTACTGCCTAATAACTATAAACATTACACTTATCGAATTGTAAGAAAAATATCCTTACGCAATAACTGAATTATCCTAGCAGTGCTGTGCGGTGAGTGGGGTCCCACTCGTGGGCGCGTGGGCAAGCAACTGCCCACTACCACGCGCGCCACGCGCAGGCCACCAGTCATCGTTGTGCGTTGCGTACACGTTGCGCTAACGATACGATAAGATAATATAAGATAAGATAAGATACTATACGATACCATACAGTACAATACGATACAACAATTCACATTACCATCAAACAACTATGTCATCTACATAAAATTTGCTCCAAATGTTATATTAAAATAGTTCTACTTATTGTAACTTCTAAGTTACAGCCAACTTTACAAATAATTGATACATTAGACTCTCAAATAGATCTCTACTAACTACATATAATATTATTAATTAATGGTAAAAAATAAAGAATAAAAATACTTCTAAACATTGCATTTCAATCACATAAGGTTTAGTTTAATTATACAATAATAACATCTTTTAAAACCCGAACATAAGTATTATTACAAGAACAAATTGTTATCGTTGAGTTCTGGAATGGAAAATAGCACACTTAAATTCACTAACTGTTACACTTACATAATAATTATTGTTCTCCTGTTTTATTTTTTTGTAATATACAAATTGCTTTTAGTAGTATCAGAAAAATAACAGTAAAAATATTGACTATTTGATACACTGATAAAAATTCACGCTAAAACACCTTATTAATTAACTTAAAGGAAATTTTGCTTGTGTACCAAATAACAGTGCAGATCACGATAAGTACGAGAGGCGACGTGGTTAGGACACACCGTGAGGTTACTGAATGAGGTAATATTATAGATACAAATAAATATGGAGAGATTTCGACCGCTGCCGGCGACACGCGACAACCCAGGCTCAAACTTCCGCGCCCCTTAAAAAACGCGCTACATACCAAATGAATAACCAAGTTATTATTCGCAAGCAAACAGTAGGGAACCAACATGTAGCGAGAGCCAACCGGGACAATAAGCCCAGGGATTTGCAATCAACCGTGCCAGACACCTGCTAAGCTATTATTTGGTACGTGACGGAACTTCTTCACAGGATCGTGTCATACAACTATTAAGGCAGCCGGACATAACTTACAGTACAAAGAGGCTTCTCATTTACAGACATTTTAAATTTGCAGACAGAGAATACAAATTTTAAAAATAAATACTCAACAAATTTGAATAAGAACATAAGGAACACTACAGCAGCAATCAAATTGCGAACACATTTTGTACTACATAAAAAATAATACACAACCCTTTGCGCGAAAAAGACTGAAAAGTTCAACTTTTAAAGTCACAGGGAAACTAGGGTCTTAACATGACAGCTGCAGAGACTGTTTCCGCGCGTCGCGGCTAAATCTACACGAGTATAGTATATATTATGTAGTATATTATAGCGTCAATTCTGTGGACGCTCGGAATACCGACTCATGGTACGACCCTCGCTTCTTTTTCAGTTAATACTAGATCTTTAGAATAATTTTTCTCATCACAGAGATTTGCAGAGAAACCTTTCTTTATTAATTTTAGCCTATTGATATAATTATGTCATAATTTAGTATCCGCATATTACATTAAGTGTTCCAATAGAAATACGGTGAGAATTATAAGAAGAGACGGCTTAAGTCTACACTTATATTATTGATTAGAGTCATTCTGATATCATTACGATAAATAAACGTCACTGAAAATCATGGTTATTAACTTACGTTGTACTTTTAACTCAAAGGTGGTAAGAAAAATATATTTTTTAATCTAAAAACGCCAATCGATAATTTTATATTTAGAGAGGTGTCACTACAATACTAAAAGGCGACTTTTTAAGTGTTTTCAATTACATTAAACTTAAAGATATAAACTTAACGCACTCTATGGAAAACACGGATATGAATACAACAAATTATATTGAAATAGAAATGTAATCGATATGCAACGTTCAAGATCAAATAATGAGTCAAGGAAAAGTTATTTTCAAGTGACATCGGTGGTAATAGAGAAGTATCTCTTGTTAACAGTCTGTCTGTGTCTGAAGCGGTCACCGCGGTACCAATCCGCGGGCATTGGGTACGGTCTTGGGACTGGTAATGTAGATACGTGCCTAGATATTATGGTGGGGATTATTACTAATTAAGCTTGTTCCTTTGCACAACATAACCAAAAACGGTAGCAGTCCACTCATATAATTTAATGCTCTCGAAAATGTAATCTCGACGGAATACATCACTAAAGTAATAAATATACGAAGCAGTTATGTCTAGGGGCATGTATCCATGCTGCTGGCAGTAGGAAACCGCTAACAAAATAAATATTTTCTTCCGACTCACTGGATAATATTAAAAATATTTTCATAATCACAGATATCAGTCTGTCAAAATTTAAATTAAGTATATTTCAGAATTGGATTATTCATTCCTCACTTACATAGGATATTATTCAAGTACGGTCAAGGTACAAAAGTGACTAATAACACCGCGGAGTATTGTTTTGATGCGAATACAAAAAACTATCGACAAAATCGAGAGGGTATCGTTCAATTAAGTGGAACATTAAGGAATTTGGTCGTTCGAACTACACAATTACGTATAAAGCGCGGAGTCTTCGAGACTGGTTCAGTACACTTATAGTACGAATGCACATGAATATAAACAATTTGACACAGGTACAACAGAGATCTAATGAAACAATAATACAAGCTAGTTTAATAGGATAATGATCGTTAATTATGCTCGATAGGATATGGTTTCGGTCACCATACACTAGCACGAATGCGTTAGACTAGAAGCAGTGTCTTCTGCGGTCAGCTAGCGAGCAGTTCGAGTCTACTGCATCAATTACCGTGGTGGGGTTTGGCTCTTTACATACATAGATATACGATAAACTGTACAGCGAGCGATATAACGAATAAAATGCAATATTAGGTAGTTAGTGAATAACTACAGTTGTACGGGAGTAGCTGAGTAACGGTCCGCGTGACTCCGCGCAAGCAAACCGGCCGGCGCGGACTGGTGCGTTCGCGCACCGAATTAATGGCGACTTACCTCAACTATTCAAAGTATACGCAGAGCGGTTAAAATATTCTCAGCAATCACAATTAGTTATCAATTACCTCGTAGAAGAAAAATTTTCTTAGCTCAACATTTTTTCAATGGCCCTCGGTTTACGCGTAAGTCACTCAGTACATTATTATTTTTTTATTATTTTGTTTTTATTTAGTTGTGTGTTTCTATTAAGGACACCCTTTGTCTTACAGCTATTTACCAATAATAATACAAAATCCATTCACTATAATTAAGGTAAATTTTAGATATTTAAAACGCTAAAAATGTAAAATATTAAACATCCTAAATAAAATCTGATATTTCCAATTTTAGGCATTAGCATAATTAATATAAATATGATTGAGTGACTATGACAAAAGAGAAATAAATGCATTACAATAATACTACCCAACGTTTCCGCTGTGACGTTCGATGGTTGGTTTCCAAGCTGCCCGGCGCGGTCCTACCACTAACACACTAACACAACGTCAATGTCAACGCCATTATATATTTGGTATTATGTTATCGCACCACATAACAAGACTAGAGGAATGATTGCCTCTTGTGCCGAGTGTCGAGTGTCGGGTGTCGAGTGCCGAGTGCCGGGTGCCGAATGCCGACGCGGACCTCCTAGCCGCACTTACACCCACATTCATAAGGAAGACTAGTTTCATTGTAGAATATCACCTAATGTGCTATTGTATCAGGACGACGCGACGTATTCAAACATTAATTATTATTATTAAACGAAAATATCGTACATAAATAAATAAATACAAAACAAGCAGAACTTTATCTAATGTTATCTAAAATTAAAAGGCCCTGATGAATATCAAACGCTATCACTAAATTAATGCTTTAAAAACAACTCTTCAATAGAACACGACCGTTGTCAATTTCAAAAATGATTGTCTTTTTATAAGATATTTGGTAAAATGAATGCACTAAACGTGAAACAACTTGGTCCCTAAATCTGTCAGAAATGAGTACTGCCCAACGATTTATAGTGCGGAAGCGGTGTATGATGTCAAGCTAAATAGTGAAGCCGATCGATACCCAAAGCGACCCGTTACCTGTCCGCGCGCGCTATTCCAAAACGAACATTCATTTCCCGATCGTATGTAACATGCGACGTCGTTTTGCAATATCGGTTTAACCGATTGATTTTATTCGAGCGACTCGATCAAGTACCTAAAGGCAGTGTATGTAATGCTAATCTCGCAAGGCAACGGGCGGCAGTATCACACGATAAAACAGAACAATACAGCCAATACATATAACATAAGATACGACGCGGTCGTGCAACGAGTCACAGGCGGCATTTTGCTGAATATGAATCGCGGCAATGTTCAGGAAACTTTTAAAACTAATTTGGAGATTACATAAAATAATTAAAATTTTAATTCCACATAAAAGGAAGTGTTTAAATAAGACGTAAAACTAATAAAATTAACAACAATATGAGCAAACTATTTTAATAGTTGAGCTAAATTAATAACACCGGCGCAGCTTGGACTGGGTGAAGAGACATACATCCGCGGATGTTCTATTCAATGGCTCCATTTGTACGATCTACGTTTGTGATGTAAAGTGTCTACGGATACAAACAGCATACATCAGTGCTCGTTAAATGGCATTCAGTATTCGACTTTGGCATTTGATTGTGGATAAAAGCAGAGGACGCAACCCGCCCGATTAAAATCAAGCGGCCTCCGAATAAGAGCAAAACCTATGCGGTTTTAAATTTGGGTAAACTTCATGAAAACGAAAATATTAAATGGATAAAAACTATTTACACGTAAATATATATAAAATGATTGATGGAGTAACACTTAGTTAATAAAATTAAAACAGCTAAGCTCATTAATGATTACAAAAGGCGTGGGCACTGGGCAGGGCACGTGCCCATTGCTCGCTCGCAGCCTTATATTGTCTACCGACGCGAACGGTGCCTAGCGCACAATTCATTCACAATAAAATCTTCGAGGAAACGATTAAACCTGCCATCGGTTACGGTAACGTACCACAGTTCATTGAGGCACAATCATTGGTTGCTTTAATTGCTTTTTATGTTTTTTTTTATGTTATTATTTTTTTTGTTTTTTTTTTTCTTTATTTTCTTTTTTACAATACACCTACGATAATATAATTATTATAATTACTTTTAGGTACGTAAATTTACTCTAAATAACAAAAAACAAGTCACGAAAAATATTAAAAATGAAAGCGTGAAGCGTATATTTTTTTTTCCTTTACGAATATAATTTCACAATATACATATTACAGAATATAATGTAAGTTTTATAAATACACAACAACATAATAACACAGACTAAATTGCACGTGGCGCAATAATTAATTGTGTGCAGGAAATAATGATGCAGTCATTGAACCGAAAGGAGATTCAGTTATTGTTCACAACCTTGCCGTGCGGAGGCTCTACGCTGCACGACATCTAAACATTTACAACACTTTATATGACCATACAAATATACTTTATATATTACCCATTTATTTAAGTACTGATAACTTTAACTGACTAAACATTTGAAGGCATGACACATTCGTCTTTTAATATTTAAATTATGGACAACGTATTCTAAAGGGCACTGGAACATTATACACTCCGTTTCATCGGCTTGTCTAATTTTAAAAACACTAATTTATAAAAATTATAATGACGTATTTTATTGCTGCGATTTGCACCAGTTAACGACTGAGATTTAGGCGTAATCCGTTATCAAATAATGTGGACAGAACAATATCGATTTAAAAATAATAAATATTTTATTCTATGACGTAGTAAGTCAATAAAAATAAAGACCCTCACGTGAATTGAGCTTTACGACAATAATATAGTAGAATTGACATTAGCCTGATCGAGCCACGCTGTATTCTGATAAGACACAGCACGGGTGTCATAGGAACATCAGATCGATAACCCGTACAGCGAATGTCCGTACATTAATTTAGAAGATCATCGCCGGGCCGAGAAATGCTCATTGCGTCTGGATATCTTTGATATTAATTCTTTGGCACCTAACGTTAGACGTGTATCGACGTCGCTCGCCCATGGCCCCTTCGAGGCGCATATAAATTGTTCGTTGGCATGTAACGTGCCCGTTATTTCGCATTCGATTCGATTCGACAGTCCAACCTCTACATGCAAATCGTAAATCGAATATACAGAGAATTATTTACTTATAGCTTAACCATCGATAAGAAAATATACGATCGTGTAAATCAAATCTGCACTCAATCGAGATATGCAAAAAAGGCAACGAAGAATATGCGATTCATGTAAATATTTAACAGTACGTCGGTCCCTATGAGATAATAAGGTAGACATGACAAATACTAATTCTGTCACTAGATGAACACATCACACATATAGAAACATTTATCACTAGACTAAACAGGTCCAAAGCGATTAGAATTTATTTAAAGACGCACAATTACAAGTCCAAAGTCGCATAAATACTAACTTATTATATTAATTTGTGAAAGGTGGTCGGGCTCGACGGCCAGAGCCCGTAACTAACCTAGCAATACAATCGTTACGTTTATACGAAGGATCACTGGAAGATATCGAGATAAAGAGACGAGGCGAGCGCGATGCTGCCTGCCTGCCTGATCGCGGATCGCGGATCACGGATCACGGATCACGGATCACGTATCGAGGATCGAGGATCGCGGATCGCAGAGCGGGCTGCGCGCGGGCCGGCCGCGTTCGGAGCGCGGTCGACTCGCGTCGCAGCGGACCGCAAACTGCACGCGCGGGCGGATTACCATCCACTCACCGCATCGCTACTCCCGCTATTATTGGTAATGATATAGTTTGGCAGAGTCACTCTGTGGCACACCATCGATAAATTAAAAAGTAAATAAAAATTGTAAATAAACTTTCTCATATCGAACAAACACTTACACCCACTATCGTTGCCGTCAATATCATAGTATTCTTACGAGAACTAACACAGGACTTAAGGTTACGCTTATATTTATACATTTATTATAATACCGACGAGACTACCGCTACAAGTATATGATTAACAGAATACAATGTCTAAAGCATTATTTCCATATTAACGTTGAAATTGAGCCTATATAAAATACCACATATCTTTTCTATAAGTTATTGATATGGCTAATTTTAAGTTAACTATACACAAAAGTGTAATATTTATATTACCGTTAATTATAGTACTTCAATAACATTTTTCACAAAATGTAATATATAAAATGATAAAACAATCTTTATTAAGTTATCCTTATATTAATCGTATAATCTAGATACTCGTTTCAATATAACTTAAAGTGGCACTTGAATCACAAATACTGGAAAAAATTTGGGGAAATCAGCATCAGCCGGATGCCGGTGCCGACCGCCACCGGCTCGCACTCAGATACTCAACGAAATACATTATTATCCTTACTTAGGCAAGATAGTTTACATCACAGGGCCGCCGCCCGTCCGCCCGCCTGCCCTCCAGCCACGGGCTGCGGCCTCCTAACCAATATTTGTATATCTCAGACTATAAACGCTGTTACCACTAGAAGAATGCACTTAAAATCTCATAATTTCAAATTTTGTTACTTTTATAAAAATACAACTTATTATAAAAACGTATTGTCGGAGCGAGTTGGGACGAGGGCGGACGCGGTCGGGCGATCGAATCGGTCGAACGGTCGGGCCTCCCGCTAGCTCCAATGCACTGTCCGGTCGGCGAACGGACGCGATGACCCCCGCCCGCGCCTACGCCGCGCCCGACTCGCCCCACAACACGAAATGCTCTTATTGCTGAATTAAAATATCACTAATGGAAAACGGAGGCTCGCGATCGACAATTAAAAAAAAATAGAATAAATAATTAAAATAGGGTTGTTTTTAAAAAACGAAAAAAAAAAATCTAGCACAAGAAACTCAACAGCCCGCGAGGCGAAACAGCAACAGCCCCGGGGGCGCAACAAAATAAATACAAATACAGGGCCACGGGACGAGTGACTGAGGTAGCCCGCGACAACTAATCCGTTTTACTATGTCATTCATTTGGTAGAGAGGAGCTAGCCTACTTACACTACTCTATGTGAACACTTACAGTAGACGTGGACATCGGTCATGCTACCGTGCGGATGTGACTAGGCGGTGCGCGGTGGTTGGACGCGGCGTGCTGCGTCCGACCGCGGCGAGCGACGCTGCGGGCGACGCGGCGAGCGACGCTGCGGGCGCTGCGGGCCTGCCTTAGATGGACTCTCCACCGAGGAGGTCCGGGGGCAGGAACGAGTTTAGGGAGGATGGGGTGGCGCGCTGCTCGTGCGAGTCGGGCCACATGGCCGGGAAGCCGCCGCCCCAGCTTGCCTCCTAACACAACGATACATACAATGAATAACACATCTTTACTATAATCCTACTACTATTATAAACGCGAAAGTTAATGAAGATATAAAGATGTTTGTTACTCTTTCACGCAAAATCTACTGAACGGATTTTGATGAAACTTTACACTAATATCGCTTATACATCAGAATAACACATAGGCTACTTTTTATCTGGGTACCACGCGGGCGAAACCGTGGGCAGAGACTAGTAATATTATAAAGAGGTAAAGTTTGTATGTAGGAGGGTAACTAATCTCCGAAACTACTCATTCAAAATTTTTTTCACCAACAGTTAGAATGGACCTTTCGGGTGGGTATAGGCTGTAAATATCCCGTTAAAATAAAAGTCGACGAAATAAACGTTCGAGCGAAAGCGTTTCTTACGAACGCCCCGGTAAGATCTACTTTTTATCCAGGTACCATGCGGGCGAAGCCGTAGGCAGTAGTTAGTTCAACTATAAATCCCTGTTGAGTTTGAGTTTGAGTTCGGCATACCTTGCCGGCTTGTGAGCCGGGGCGCCAGGCGCCGCCGCCGCCCGAGCCGAGGTGCTGCAAGATCAGCTGCACTTCAGACTCAGCGGGCGACTCCGCGAATATCGTGGTGTTGGACAGCACGCAGTTGTTCAACGCCATTTGAGCCTGCGCACAAAATAAATACGTTACTTTCACATTATATCAGGCCGCAGACTGTAAAACGCAATCTACAGCATCCAAATCCAGACGCAACACTGGTTTCTATTGTTTCCAGCCAACAGTCGAGTGTATTAAGACTAGGATTTTATTTACACTAGGATTGCTTGGGTCTTAGGTATCAGTAGCTACATTTACAATGGTACCAAACACTCAGACTTGAGTTCACCAACAAAATAAACGGATGGTCAAGTCTAACCATTGATTATAAGAAAAAGATAAAGAAAAAGATATCTGCGAACCCTCTTGCGTATTGTCGGCACCGCAGATGACACTGCCGCATGAATATGGCCAAAAGATTTAAAAGAATAAAAAAAAGTTTTATAATTAAAGAGCTAGCATTCCCTAACTTTCGTCACTGACATTACATGCGAAAATACGCACAGTGCGAGAGGATCTGATTCGAACATGAGAGCGAAAATCTATTTAAATATAAAAATAATTTTTCACCGGATTTGTGGTTTTCTTTTTACCTACCTATAGTTATTACCACCACTTATTGTAATTGGTTCTATACTGAAATTATTTATGACTATGTAAAGTAGACCACACCCATAGCGGCCATTTGCAAATTTTGTACAAACTTGAAACTGAACTTCTTGATAGATATATATTTGACTGTTTTTTTTTTCGTTTTCTATGTTATTTTGGAGACATACCTTAGCAGCCTCCTCGCGCGTCGAATAGCGTGCGAGGGCGAGGCCCTGGTTCAAGTACAGATGGAAATTCTGCAGAGGTCCGTGCTGGACACACAGGGTCTTCAGGGTAGACCCATCAATCTAAAGGAAAGAGAAACATTCTTACTACTTGACCTCCATAACTGAGAGGCTATGCAGCCTCTTCATATGGAAACTTCACATGGTCAATAGTATGTATTTGTATGTATTTCGTTATGGTATTTGAAGAAATTTCTCAACACCTTATCAATTGTTGAGGAATGGTGAAATAGAATTAACTGTTTCGACAAATGTTTGAAGAAATTATCATCTTCATCTTCAACTGCCCGTAGAACTCCATGGCTGGAAGGGCCTCCTTTAAAGAGTCCCTGCAAACTTGAAGATGTCATTGGTCCATCAGCCATCCTACATTACATCATTCGGTTTTCGATTCTGCAAGCTATCAGCCTGCCCATTTTACTTAACTGAGAGCTATGTCGGTGTATTGAGTTCTTCCACTAATATCTAGTTCTAATAATATCCCCTCATACCTGTGCAGTCAAATTCTTGAGCAGCAGCCAAGTGGAAGCCTGCCAGGAAGGCAGCGCGCGTTGCTGGTTCGCGGCCGGTGCGGCGTGGTGCTGCGGCCAGGGTTTCGAGATCCCCGGGGGCACAGGGCGAGGCTACAAATAATGTTTTTTTTTTTAAATTCACGATCGTTTTTTGAATAAAATATCCGAACACACGACCTTCGAATCGGAAGTCGGAGTACCCACTAGGGCATCACGGCTCTATTACTGATATCAATTTATAGTAACATACATTGTTGCAGCGCCCTCTGCATTCTAATATAAATTCAAAAGGAAGACTGCAATATTTTTAGGTCCTGTCCTGTCGAATGTAAAGAAAGAATGAAGTGGCCATGTAAACCCTCACTGCCTTCAACATTGCCGCAGAAGTGTTTAGGAAGGAAATCCGGCAGCGCGATCAGCCGTGCAAGGGGCTGAATTTAAACGAGGGGTTAGATCGATAAGCACTAAGTGCCACACCCTTTTCACTCACCTTAGCACCCCAATCGGCGCCAGCCTTCACGCCATTGCCGCCGGCGCCAGTGGGCGCGTACGACCAGGTCGAAGAAGATAGAGAGCGCTCGCTGCCGGGCGGCGAGGTTTTCCCTCCAAGCATCTCAGAGTCTTTGATAGCGGCCAGAGACAGTGGCGACCGGACTACGGAGCCGGGCGTCATTGCTGGGTCGTCTTCTACATTCTTCATTTGGTTACCCTATTGAAAGAAGAAGAAGTTATTATTGGACTCAAAATAAGTGGACTCCGCGCGATTAATTTAAAGTGAAGCACAAAGTATACCGCACGTAAATACGTGCCCCACACGCACGCACACTCATAAGAGTATGCCGATCGGCCGCTTTTGCACTGTAATTCTTACGCACACATAGCCTACTTGACTATACAATTAGACGGCGTGGATTCTTCTTTTCTCGGCCGTAGAGCAGCTATTCGAAACTGATGAAAGCTTACCTTCCAAGGCTTGCCAGGCTCGAACTCTGGCACGAGGTCGTAGACGGGCGCGTGCGAAGGATGCGAAGGCCAGTCCTTGCCGTCGGCCGTGTCCACGCCGACGCCCGCGTCGCCCCAGCCTTCGTTGCCGCGTCCCACGCCCCAAGTTCTAATGACAAACATATTAAGGTGATTCCTAGATCTTGGTCAGGACATCAGAAGGTAACAATACAACCTCGTGTGTGTGTGTGTACAATATTGTTGAAAAACATGAAAAACTTTTATATTGCTTTTCAAATAAACTCTGCTAGTTCCAAAGCACACTGCGCTACAATGGGTGCAGCATGTATGTTTGTGTTGAGGGGCTGTTTGTATGGTTGTCTGTTCTTCGGATTCTTCCATAGGGGAGCACTATGCCGTAAGCAGCCTAACTACACTCCTAGCTGCCAACCCGCCCCCGCAGTGCGACCATAATAGTTCATAATAAACCACTGGGCTGCCTTGTCAGCCTCAACGCCTACAGTGTGTTGGCTGTTGAAGATATGCTGGCTTTCAGGCGGTATCATGACGTAGCATGTAGATGAATAAGTGACGTTGACAGTCTTTTAGAAAATGGATGAGATAGTTTTGGTCAGACTTACGAATCGGGTTGCAGGCCCATTAGCGGGCTAGTAGCAGACTTGGCGGTGCCGGGCGCGCGGCTGAACTCAGAGCCGTCACTATCCTTATCCAAGGAAGGCAGCTTCCATTGATTGAGTCGCGATTGCTGGTTGCCGCCGCCGTAAGCCTGAAACATAAATCCATTCAAATTACCTACATTAAAACGGCGTAGATTGCCAGATTGAATCTCTATCAGATCAATTCTCTAGAATTTTCCATTTAAAACGCAACTAAGACAAATTCCAAAAAAAAAAAATAGTCATTCATAATGGGTGACTGTTGAGCTATGTCCACACATGCGCACTTTCGTCTTCCTATGAAGCATGCGTAAACTAATTGATCGGCAGCACAAACCAATTCGTCTAAGACATACAACAATGCATGGTCTAGAGTTCTTTAACTTTCAATTAAAGAAAAGTTAGATGCAAGCATAGCTATTCTAGTATTTAGACATTAAAATGTGTACATCAATTATGTCGCTGATCCCGTCCAAGTTGATTTTAACTAGATAGGCTTTAAAACCCTGAATTCCAACTGAATTTAGAATCTTGTTCCTGTGATACACTATGTATTAGAACTTACGGAATGCGGGTCCTTATTGAGGCTCATTTCACTGAAGTTGTTCTGCAACGGAGGCAATGGATCCGGTCCAGGCTTGAACAAGTCATTCCCTGCTTGCTGCTTCATGTACAACGCTTGCTGTGTTGCTATTTGATTCTGGATTCAAAAAAAAAACAAACATTATTATATTTATTAATTTATGGAAAAAAAGTTGTATATTTGCATCACTGGTAAATATTGTACAAGGTTGTGATAATACCTGATAAGCGGTAATTTGCTGCTTGGCCTTGGTTATCTGCATGGTGTACTGCAAAGTGAGGGTGGAGTGCCCCTTCGTCATAGCCACAGAGTTCTGCTGCATCAGTTGTTGCAGTACTTTGATCTGTCCAACAAAATACTAGTATTACAAAATGTTTTCTTAGTTATTCCTATATTATTATTGTGGAGTTGTTGTCCGGCACGAAATCAAGAAAAAAATTGACACTTATTGTACCACAACTTTAGATGAACTTAATGAAGCATTTTGTGAGGCGTGGGCAAACATTTGTGTCGAAACATGTCAGAAACTTATAATGTCTATGCCACATCGGTTTCAAGCGGTCATTACTAGCAAAGGTTTTGCTACTGGGTACTGATTTTACCTGCGATGGAACAGGGTTGGGTTTAAGAATTATAAAAAAAGAAAATACTGCAAGTTATTAGTTTCATTTTACTCTATTTTTCATTTTAGTTTACTGTCCCTTATTAAATGTCCAGCTACAGAATTAACTTAAATTGAATATGTGCTTAAGCTTTGAATTTTTTTTTCTTTTAATATATTTTATTTACATCATTTTATAGCATAAACATATAATAAACGGACCAAATTATGTAAATAATAGTAATTGAGAAATCAATAGGGTTTCATATTTATACGTACATAACCAAGCTATTACTCTTCACTACCTTGAACGTCCCTAATTAGTTGACCACGACTGTATATTTTCACAAAACGCAATGAGTACTCTCAAACAAAACAGTTTTGATTTAACACAATTCCTCGGGGAGAACGATTGGCGCGAGTCAGTAAGTGGATGAAAGAGCCGGCGTTAGGGGACTTAATGACACTAATTTGGAGAGCATTATCTGTGAACTGAATTATTGATAAAGCGGACGGCTGTCGGAAAAATACCACATACATTATGACACATCATATGTTTATGAAACATCATACTGTCATGACTGTCGACAATTTTAATTTGAAGGAAGTCGGTGGATGAAATTAACACAAGAACATTCATAGTGGCACTCATTGGGGAGGCTTCTGTCCAACACAGAACTTCTGTCGAACAGGGAAGAAAGGCAGTAGTTTAACAACTTTATAAACTACCCTTATCAGTAAAATGGCACCAACTTGACGCAACTCATGGGACTGGCTGTTCCTTACATATGTACTCTTAAATTACTTGCCAAGAAAACCTCAAACTTCTGTAACATTATAAGCTTTTGGTAGACAAAATACACACAAATGCATGCTTGTAGAACAAGACAAGGTAGGTAAAATGTTTTATCTGATAGTTTAAACTGGTTTAAGTAAAGTTGCTTTGCAAGATTAGTGTCAAATTACGAATTAAATGATTTTAAAGTGAATGACATCAGAAATACTTGGTCACTTAATTAAATCATGCGTGACCACGGTTTGAGGGCGCGATTTGCAATCCATTATCCATAAATTCACATTGTCACTATGCAATATTCTACTTGAATAAGACCCGTGTTAATTATGTAATCAGTACACATTGACCCATGCCATGTATGTTATTTATTACAAGACCTACCCAGAAATGCCTTAGTTGGAGCGTGATTTATGCAACTGTAAAATATGCCTAGTTGAAAAGGTATTTAAAGAACTGAACCATTGTGGATTTTGTTTGGTAAAAATATATATACTACTATCAAACAAATAACTATCACAATGCCCCAAACTAAGCAGAGCTTGTATTATGGCAACTACATCCTACTACTATTATAAACGCGAAAGTTTGTGAGGATGTATGTTTGTTACTCTTTCTTTTGATGAAACTTTACAGTAATATAGCTTGTACATCAGAATAACATATAGGCTACATTTAATCCGGGTACCACGCGGGCGAAGCAGTCTTTTATACTTTTTATTAATGTATCTAAAAACAATACATAAGTTTCTGTAAAGTCGGCGGCTGGTAAGTTATACCGCCGTCGCTGCTATTTGGATCTATATTTTGTCAATCCAGTTTTATGAATACCTTCTGAAGTAATTGATTGAGCAACACCAAGATCTGCAGGTTTCACCAACACTACCATTACAATCAGTTTGTACACCTTGATTTCTTTGTAGTATGAAATGTACTAAACACATACCTGCTGAAGCAACTGGTTGAGTAACACCAACGTCTGAGGGGCCAATGGCTGGTTGAGTATCTGATGGTTGAGGTATCCCGCCGACACCGCCATTTGTATCTGCTGCACGAGCATTCGCAGTTGAGCTGCGCTTGGCTGGCCGTTGTTTCCGGCGCCGCTATACAAATAAATATCTATTAGCTTCAAAACATTGAAAAACTATAGATGCCTTAGCTCAGATTAAACTCCTAAGTTTGGACAGTCAATCTTTCAGATGTTGCTATTGAACTCAGCGAAAGTCTAAAACTCTCTAGTTATTAGCATGGCAAATCATCACAAATCTAACCAATAAAGATACCAAGTTCACCCAATAAAGATACCGCAGAAAAAAGGTATTGCACTAAATGTTTTTAGTTGTAAAAGAAATAATGTAAATTGTTTGTAAAATGTAAATAAATATGATAACCATAAGATGATTACTGCAAGATTGCTGTCGACTCTGTCAGCAGAAAAATGTTGGTGTTGAAAGCCTCTTCTGAAAAGGCAATATGACTAGATGGAGCGACAATCTGGGTAACATAGCTGCCAAGACCAGGATGAAAAAGTAGAGGTTCTAACTGTATGCACGTTGGGAGACACCTAAGCTGTAATGAACAGCTTACAAATATCGCTCACCTGTTAGGATTGTAAGACGGATGATGCTGATGCGTCTGTGGCGGCGGTTGGTTTAGCATCTTCTGCACAACAGCAGGTGGCACGTTTTGTACGTTAGGTGGCGGCTGGAAGGGCACGCCTGGGTGGAACTCATCCCGACGCCAAGCATCGCCTCCGCGCCCGCCTGCGAGGAGCTCCAGTGCCTCCTCGGTGTTCATGTCGCGGTTGCGCAATGCCGCTTCAGCCTCTTCCTTCTTAAAACCCATCTCAACGAGGAACCTGCACCAACATAAACATGAGAATAGGAAATATATGGAATTGTAAGAATTATAAAAAAAATTGACAGTTATATGCTGACCTGAACTGCTTGCTGTTCCAAACCAGCTCCTTTGGCAATTGCTTGCCGCTCATAGGCCCACCTTGGGGAGGTTTTGGTCCGCCCCACTCTCCAATATCCTCGGGCCAGCCACCGGGTCCGGGCGGCTTCGGTTTTTGCGGCCAAAGTCCCGGGCCGCCCGCATCCGGCCAGCCGGGCTCGCGCTGGTCCCACGAAGGTGTGTGGGGCTCGTCCCATGATCCGTTGCGCTGTCCATGACCCCAAACCGCGTCGGGTTTGGTCGGCGTAGGGGGGACGCGCGACTGTCCAGGCGGGGGTCCTTGCGGACCTCTGCCCATGCCGCCCATGCGTTGCGCCCACAGGGACGTTCCGTCATCGAAGCCGCCGGCCGTGCGACGCGTCGCGGGCGGGGAAGGTTCTTCCCATCCTGCGCCCTTCATTGTATCCTTGGGACCCTGTAACCAGTTTAGTATTGAAAAGTTAAGAAATAATTGGACCAGTAACTTATTTACAGTAATAAAATGGGTGTTTTGGATGTCTTGAGTGGCTTAGTGTTTGAAATTTCTTAATGTTGTAAAGCGAATACTTCTAGTTATACACCTCAACTTGCCCATTTTAGATATTTCCATATTCTCTCAGTATAATGAGTATACAGATGATGATGGAGGGGCATTACCTGAGAGTTCCACTGGTTGACCCCGCCTGAAGCGGGAGGCATCATCTTGTTAGGAGGGGCGGTGTGCTGGTGGTGCTGCGTCCACATGTCGCCCCCATTCAGGCGTCCGGAGATTCCTCCGCGTAGATCCATACGCGGGTCGGGAGGCGGGGCGCGGGGATCCGCCCGTCCATGCTCGAGTCTCGGATCGGGGCCCCTCGGCTCGCCCCATGCGTTCCAATCGTCCTTCTTTGGGACGGGCCATTGCTGAGAGTGCGGGGGCGGAGCGCCGCCGCCACTCCATTGCTGCGTCGGTGGCGGTCCGTTCCATACATTGCCAGAGTCGGCGACATCATCATCCTCGCCCCACGTGCCACCAATGTTGGTAGTTGGCGTGTGTCCCCAAGGCGTTTTGGAGGTAGGTTGCGGCGGCGGCTGACCGCCGTTTCTAAGATTCGCCTCCCAGAGATCAGTGCCGAGAAAAGCGCCGTTGTTGACGCTCGGCTTCCAAGGCGGCGGGCCCGCTGTGGAATTTGGCTCCACTTTCGCCCCGGGTTCCGGCGATCCAGGCACATCCCAGTTGCTGTCTTGATTCACATGCTGCTGCAATTATGAAACACTGTGAGCTTCTAAATAATAAGAATCTCCTTTCTAGAATAATCTGTGACTATTTATGATGAGAGAAAGAGCAGAATATATTTAGTAATAAGATTATTTTTCCTCAATTATGAGTATCTTATAAGTGCTGGACTTACGAAATACTGCAGTGATATTTTCTTTTCTATTTATTTAATGCATTCAGTTGACTCAAATTCATTCTTAAATAACTGATCAGATTACTTATATTGTATTTTAACTTATTTGACAAAACCAAATGTACTGTGAAGCTATTATTCCCATGCTCATTTATTCACCGTAAGAGGTGAATAAACACTGAGTATAATAGTTGGTGGAAACGATCTGGTATTGATAGTCGAGATGGATACTCACGCCACCCCACCCATCCTGGCTGTATAGAGCCTCTCTCATGGAGTTTAGCTGCTCGATTTTGGCAGAAGAGTTGTTGTTACTGCCACCATTGCTTCCACTGGGTGAGTTGTTACCGTTAGTAGCCGGGTTCGGCGGGTTGGGACCACCGTTTCCGCTAACGCCATTGTTTGTTCCTAAAATAGACAAACATAATTGTATTCTCTATTATGTAACTCTATGTATAAGTAATGTAAAGTATGTACCAACGCACCATTGGTAGCAGGCGCCCCATTATTGTTAGGCTGCGAATTTGGCATGTTAGGCGGGGAAGATTGCCAATTCTGTGAAGGTGCACTAGTTGGTGGGATCTGATTGCCATTCCCCTTGTTACTGTTCACTGAAAGAGATAATCCTTTAACCGGAAGCAAATACATAGATTAGTAGACTCCAGACCATAGACCAAACCAAACCATAGAAGCATCAGCGGCTAGGTTTTTGTTGCAACTTACGATCGGCTTGAGAAGTTGGTGGACGTTGAGCCCCGTTGTTCCACTGCTGAGTATTGTTTGCCCCATTATTCGATTGAGCACTGGAGTTGCCTCCCCAATTTCCGGCTGATAATGAAAAGAGAGTTTTTTGCTCTTGAATTAGTATGAACTATTTGAATTCCTAAAAAGTACTATCATATTATGGTAGCTTAAGACAAAAGCTATTATTAGGGTTCTTCACTTTGTTGTCCGTCTGTAAGTCTATATGTCTGAATGACTGTCAAGACCCTTTTTCTCAGTGCTGGGTGGTCCTGGTTCAATTAATATCAAATACGCAGGTCTATGGTCCCTTGCAGCTCTAAAAAAATAAAGCTTCTCTAGGTCTACGCTATAAAAAAATACGGCAAAAATGCGACATATTTTGATACTCGCAAATAAATCAAAACCTATGATTATTTCTATGATTTTAGTACACCTAAAATCATGAAATTTGGCAAGAAGCATGGTCTCACAGCACAATTAAAGGAAAAGATCCGAAAAAAAATAATTTGTAATTTTATCACATAATAAAATATTTTTTGGGATTATAAACTCACATTTGCAGTTGGAAAATTGACCCTGACATATATCATTATCAATGTATGGGAAATATTTTAAGTTAAGTTTGTCTTTCAATCCGACTTATCTTTTCGATAGAGCAGCTTTTTGTTTAGTGCTTTCATAGTTTATGTTAATTATTTTGGTGAACATACAAGCTCGTACGAAAGCCTCGGTGCGCGAGTCATTGTCGCACTTATCCGATTTTTTGTTGTTACCATTGCCTAATAACATCTGCACTTGTCTCATGTGTTGCCTATCCTAAGACAAGAGACAATTTTAGAGGGCCCTAAAAACTTGAGTGATGCGACAGCACCCCCTCCTATCTTAATTAAATTAAGATAGGAGGGGTGCTATCGCATACAGGCCCTGCTTGGTTTACAACTAGCCGCGGTGAATGGTACATACTATAATACCCAGCAGTGGGTGAAGTCGGGCTGTGGATAATGATGGGGGCGCTGTAAACCACTAAAGATGATATGAAAATTACCTGTATTTGAGGCTGGTGGGCTGCCCCACCCGCTAGCCGCGTTCAGAGAGCTCTCGCCACCGCCACGCAGTCGCAGGCACCGCGGCACCCCCCAGCTGTCCACCAGTCCACTCCTTCGGAGTCCCTCAACAACTCTCCCCTCATTCCTCGTCAGATCGAGCATCGCCGCGAGCGTGAGATCTCCGTTCCTGAACCTCCTCAGATTCAATCTCTCATCCACATCTTTTGCATCCTTATTGTCATGGTCTTTCGTTGACGTCTTGTCATCAATCCTCTCCTTCATGATATGCCTTATCAATAATGAATTGCCAGGCTCAGGTAAACGTACCAAGGAATTAAAAGCATAATCAGACTTGTTCATGTACTTTGGCGCTCCGAACGCCATCTTATAGTTTAAGTTAAAGCTACTGAAATATGGGTCACTGTATGAGATACCCTGGACTGTTATGGCGTTTGTCGTACAAGGAATGTCGGTAGGCGTATCGCCAATCATTTGGTTTTCGTGAATACTTTCAACAATATCTACATTATAAATACTCTTATCTATCATCTTTACCACTAAAAGCTTATTTTCATCCTTCTTAACTAATCGCTTAGAAGCACCAATTATATTTGTGTCCACCACCAACCAGGTGGAATCATTACATTGCAATGGTTCAGTAGTAAGATTGAAGTAACAAGTAGGTATCCTTAATTTATCATGGAACACATTACAGAAGATTATAAATAGACTTTTCTACAGTATCTCTTAGATTATTCACAGTTTGCATGTTTTATTAAACAACTAAGTAACAATGGTTTGTCGTGATGCAGTCAAGATAGCAGGTATCAGAGTTTAGTGCCTCAGTGGCTGAGGACAAGGTGAGATCACCACTGGAAGCTGCTACGGACACACCACAAGCCCTGAGTAGCCCAGCCCTATAACACACAAAACAAAATCTCATTAGAAAGCATTACTTAAATGCTTACTTTGCAGTCATTCTTAACAGATTGACTAGTCTAAAATAGTTTAGCAAACTAAGTTATTGGTGGAATCAACAACTGAGCTTGATAACTCATTTAGAAAGCCTGAGGCATCCTATAAATTAGGGAACTGAGGTGGTTGCCCAATATCTTATACAAAAACATACATCAAACAAGTATCCAAAACCAAGAATAAATACCAGTTTGTCACAAACTGAAATGTCATGAAATACTTTTAACTTGACATGTTATTCTATTAGTATTTTACCTTCATGTCTTTATAGCAAGTTTCATCAAATTTGAATACATGGTTTGACAGTTATTGTCGGTCAAACAAACATACCAGCCAGAGTTTCCAAAACAACTCTGGGTAATACACAAGTATTTTGCACTGGGCAATCAACGAGTTAGATAGTAACCCTGGTTATAATTATAAGCCCACACTTTTATTGGGCTTTTACAAAATAAAAAAGGGGTTGAGGAACTGACCTTTTAGGACGGACGAGAGGCTGAGCTGTATATCACAGATAAGGGCTCGGCAAATCCTATGAAGCAACTTTACAGTCAGACATTGGTATCTATCTGTAAACAAACAAAAATATTAGTTAGGCTAATTAACTACAGACTTCACTTCACTTCTTTCTTCACCAAGAAAAATGCATTTTTTATTGAAACCTATCAAATTGACAAGCCAAACAGACAAATTTCTTCATGAATAAGAATCAAATTAGCACATATTTTTTTAGTTTTATGATTTCTAACACATCATAATGGAAAAGTATTCTACTCTGCCCACAGCCTTAGAACTTTGCTGATCAGAATTTTTGAGGTTATTCCAAAGAATAAGGTGACATGTCAGTACCTACCTATGACCTACGACGTACAGACAATGGAAGATGCTTGCTACAAATTTTACAGAAGGCCCAGAACAATAAAATTTGCTTATTGGGTGTATTAGGTTAGGGGCATAACAGTTAAGTACGTACCCAATAAACCTATTTGCGTGATATTCACTTGTTAGACAGAGTACCTATCTTTACAATCTTCACATTTATTTATATCTGCTCCGAATCGAACTCGTGTAACTAACTGTAATCTTTTTGCAAATGGACAAAGTTGTCTTTTCTGCCTGATCTGTAACACCAATATTCTTTTTCTCTATCGAGTAGATGCGAATTGCGAATGTATGTAGGCACAAGTATTTGTATATTTCGGCCTTGAGACGACGACTCGATGTGATGTTGAATATCTAGCTAGCTCGTACGTATACCTACATGTATCTGTGCTAGTACTAGTGTGCTATATCATCTACGCTACAAGCAAGCACCTATCTATAGTTATAGTGAAAGTTAGCACGACCTAAATCACGATATTAGGGCAAATATTCTTACGACTAATAATCACTGTCCATTATCAAACACACCAAAAAGTTAAAAATCATAAAACGTTTTCGAAAAACATTCATTTTCTAGGTAAAAAACGCAAAAATCTTACGTGACACGACCGAGCAAAACGGTGTTATATTACTAGAGAGAGCGAGACGACAAAGTTAACGCTTTGCTTTGATTCCATAAGATAGACTGAGAGAAAATATGTGCCTGAAGAAAGAAAGCGATGCCATAAATGCTCAACCAAAAGGCATCTACGACATTAGGCTAATTTATAAAATGTGTTTTAACTAACGCATACCTTCGTTTATTTAGTTGTTGGCACATCAACTTATTCGTTTTTTTAGCCGTAATCCCAAACCCCCGAGAACACGACTTCGACGGCTGGATGGAATGGTTTTGTCGTCGGGGTTCGCACGAAGCACTGCGCGGAACACTACAAAATCAAGGCAAGCCTTGGTGGGTAGCGCAACAACATGCTGATTTCGTATCCCTAATTTAGTCGCATTACACCTATAACTTCACTGTACAAAGCAATTTCTCAACATAGCTACGTCTGTAAAGTACATATATTAAGTAGATACGTGTATATCTATCTACATACTTAATGCACTTATTTACTACTCAAGTTACCCGATTGCGCCGGCGGAGGATACGTGGGGCTAAACGAGTATGAGATTTTTCCTGTTGCCCCTTGTCAATGTTTTGCCATGAATTTAGAATCAAAGATGGCGGACACGATTTTAATTTATAAAAATGTCAAGGCCCTCATTTTACATAAGTAAATGAATTGCTACGATTTCCTTTTAAAATCAATTATATTAGATGACAGATTCTACTTATATTTAAAAAAAATGATTTAAGGAACTCTTTTTTGAGTTATTACTTAGAGGTAGCGAATTATGTAAATAAAATTTAGGTACCTATGTAAAAGTGGTCTATTTTTTAAATCAAAAATTGCTTAGTTTGGTACACATTTTTTCGATTAAATTATAATATGGTAAATTATCCTATGAAGTTGTTTAAGGTGAGTGATGAGTTGTTGAAGTGAGTGAGACGGCTGCATCGTTATGGTCAGGCTAGGCGTGCCGCTAATCCTAGCGCATGGCTTTATATCGGAACACGTGGAAACGCTCATCAGTTTGCAATGGCAGCGCTACTCTCTCAGTACTCTGACGGTTTATGCGTGCATGTATGGCGAGACACCAGCGCCTTCCTAGACATTTCCCTATTCCACTTAACAGGTTAATAGGTATCGGGGAGTACTTTCCCCTCCACAAACCCCTCCACCGGAGATGCGTAGTTTTGAGATATTAGGGGCTGAAGTTTCGATTAAACTAACCCCAAAATAGTGAATTAAGAGACTTGCTCGGTTGCTTCGTGTTGGACTCTGCTCCCACCAGCTCTTAAGGTCGTCCTTGAGTGTCACTACACCATACTCGACCTTTGATCTACTTGATCTCATATGGCTTGCTCAAACCCAGGACCACGAGCTTCTGGCATCCGCACTTTTTATTTACACTCTAGGGCCAGTACGCACCATGATGACAAGACTACGTGGGGTGGGAGTGTCCTGTGTTGGTTCTGTCACTCAATTAGAAACTACCTCAAGTAGAAGTACCTTTTTTACGTTTATTTTATACTAGCTTTTGCCCGGGGCTTCGCCCTTGGTTGATATAAGTCGTTAAGGTTGATATAAGTCGGGTAGGACCTTTTCCAGGCTTTAAACTATGTCCATATCAAATTTGGACAAAACATCACAAACGGCTCAGCGGTTTAGCCGTGAAACATATAAGTAGGTATTTTTCCGATATAATTTTACTGGCATAAGTAATTGATACTTATCGTTATATTATGGCCAAATCACACAATATCATTATAAATAAAGTGTAGACTATGTGATATTCTGATGTATAAGCTATATTACTGAAAATTCATCTAATTCCAAACAGAAGTTTTTGCGTGAAAGAGTAACAAATATCCATTCATCTATTCGCGTTTATGTTAATTAGGATACTTATGACTGCGCAATTGATCTTTCATACTGATCGCGAAAGTTTTATAGGACGGTCGTAGTATTTATTGTCTTGATCGAACAGTCATTATGTACATTTTTGCGTTTGCTTTAAGGATAATTTTTAACATGCGAGTGAATCGCATCTGGGAATTAAAAAGTCAAACTTTATGTCTTTAGCAATATTGTAAACAACCTAAGAATAATTTTAGTGAATCGAACCAGGGTTTGTTTTTTCATAATTCCAGAGCTTTATTGCACACACTTTATTGCAATCGTTCAAACATACCTACCGGAGTTACCGGACCGACCCATTCCTTGATTAACGCTAGTTCTAGTGAAATTATATAATACAGCCATATATACATCTGTAATATAGACAAGAGAGATATCTCACAATTTGTCTCAGCAAACAAAACATAAAAAAAAGAAAAAAAAAAAAAAAAATACAACTAAAACAAATCGATATGCCGCATACCACAGATGCAAAAATTGCTACGTTTCTTTCTGCCATGTAGACAGGCATGCACGATCATACGTAGTCCGAAATGTCAGGAATGACAGCCAGCAGCGTACCGATACCGGTAGCGGCATGGATGCGAACTCGAATCGATCAAGGATGAATTATATCGAATGAAGAATTTATATCGATGAAAAAACAGATATGTATGGCAGATAAACGTTTCTTAAAATTATTATTGAGGAAACATTACAGTAACATTGTAGAAAATGATATTGTCATTCTACGAAGCAGTACTTACGGATCAAATGCCAAACGAGTAACGGTGGATAATTAAATCTATAATTTCATAGATAGGGTCATGCAATCCCTATGTTTGCAGGCCGTGATAGGTTAATCCATGAGCACAGAAATTCACTATTTCTCGCGAAAAGGAACATAGATCTTCTTCTAGTTCCAGCATTCGCACAAACCGGCGCGAACGTTGGAACGACGTTGCATCCAACAGTTAAGTACAAACGTTTCCTGTTAAATCATATTTTAACTTACCGTAGAATTCATAGTCAAGATAGGGGCTTCTCTAGGGGACGATTCAGCCGCTGTGTGGCGTATTCAATCTCTATGCATTTCATAGACGGCAGGATGCTGAAGGCCCGAATTTCGTTCTCCAAAAAGACCCCTACGGAATCTAAATTGTTCGGGCCTATGCTCGATACCGGGTCCCAGTCTTCGCAGCAGCAGCCTTTCAAATAGCTTCGCTATGGTTGGGAGCAGCGTGATGGGTCGTACCCTGGCGCTTTTCTTCTGGGCAAACGAAATATAGATGGACGTTCTTTGGGAGTTATTAAGTCTTTTCCATTGAGGAGCGGTATCGGGCTCGATAAGAACTCCATGACTGTGGCGTGAACTAGGTCGTGATGGTCAGTGATTTAACTGGAAAACGCAATAGATGATTGCGTTTTCCGGAACGGGATGAGGAGTAAATCTCCAAATGAGCAGGCAGGATCTCAGCTCGGTCTGCTGGGGTGAATATTCTTTGGCTTTGTTCGTCCAGTAGGGGTTATGTTAGCATGCAAGCTTG
Organism: Perizoma affinitatum; assembly: GCA_961405105.1. NCBI lineage: Eukaryota > Metazoa > Arthropoda > Insecta > Lepidoptera > Geometridae > Perizoma > Perizoma affinitatum. The sequence continues at coordinate 9,851,651 of OY560199.1, forward strand.
TTTCGTGTTCTGCAGCTTAGAATATCCTAACATCCCATCCCTCGCCAAGCCTCCACGGCCGCTGAAAACTCTTTCCACATTTTGTTTAGTTCGGCATTCGCTATCGGGCAATGTGTTCATCGCGACGCCGAGGCTTTTGGGGGGAGGGTCGAGTTGCCAGGTCTTTAACTTGGATCAGTCTATCGTTGAGATGAGATGCAGTGGCTTCTACCTCTTGAGCTGTTACTAGCCGGCCGACGGTCAGACCTTCCAACGATTTTTCATCTAACCTCAGTCTAACCTTGTATGTACCTGGGGGGCACAGAGTAAAATTTGCGTCAAGTTCAAAGTTGATGAGGATGGGTAGTTGTGACATGTCCATATCGTGTAGAACTTCTATGTTAACTGGGCATTGCAGATTTCGGTAAACGACGATATCTAGAACATCAGCTGCATGTTAGGAGTTTGCTGGCTTTCAGGACCTAGTGCACCTCGAAACCGCGAGATTCTGTCTTAAAGTAAACGACCCGGTAATTTATAATTCTTGAGCCCCACGTTCTGTGCTTGGCGTCGAGGTCACCAGCAAAAAGGGTCGGGGTGGCAACAGTGAAGATCGAGGCTGAGTCACAAGCAACAAATCTTGGTCCTGGTGGAAGGAAGAAGACTAATAACATTCTTCCTTTAACTGGGTACCTAATTTCTGGTGATTTGTTCAGTTTTTCCATTCAGAAAATAACCTAGGGTGAGCGGTACCATTAGCAGGCCCTGACCTGCAGCTCCAAACAGAGAAGCTGTTGACCATTGATCAATTATCAATGTCACAAAGACATTTGACTGTTCGCTTACGTGTTGTTTAGATACGGCAGACTTCAAATTGCCGTATGTCGTATAAATACGTCAATGTAAAGTAAAACCAAGTACAAGTGGTATATTTTTTGAATGTTCCTTGTGCGTTTTATCCCAAACGATAAAACGGAATCCTTATTGAGCGTGTGCATTTGCCTATCATTGGGCCCTATCATTGGGCTAGGTAAGTTGTATGAATATTTATATGCATAAATACAGATTTTCTGAGATTCTCACTACACCCAGACTCGAGATACGTATTTACAGATGATATGAACATTTGTCTAGCAGCGGGAATCGAACCTGCAACCATTTGCGTCTCAGGCGGGCCCTTACCCACTGCGCCGCCACAGAGGTCACAGAGCAGTCTTCAGCTTGCAAACAGATTCTGATAAATTTAACTTGACTGTTATTCACTCTTATCAAAAGTGTTCCTTGACTACCCTTATTATGATAATTCCTAGAAAATATAATAATTTCGGAAATATAAATATATATTTCATATTCTAAGTACGGCAACTCAGATTTTAATTTTATCGGCAACACTAAATTAAATTGGTTGGGTTTGTCAACTTTGTCATGTCAATTTGGTTCAAAAATATTGCTAAAAGTCGCTGCTTCATAAAATATATTATTTTAGTAATTACAGTAGTGTTTATATTCTCTTTCTTGGGTCATTGCTGTGTCAGTTGTCTGGCAGCAATGTTGTGTGGTAAAATCGTGCTATGCCACGTCGATTTTGGAGTTTAAGAAGAATTTTGAGAATGCCTCATAGCGAGGTCGGGGATCAATATTCAATATGGGTAAGTTAAATATTTTGTCTGATTAACTTTCCCGAGTATTTCTTAGCCAATTTACTCACCATATGGTCTTTTTTTCCAACATGCTTTCCTTCAGTACTACAACAAAAGCTGACCTATGTTTTCTAAATATACTATGGTTTTTTGTTTGCTTGTAATAGCATTCAATTCAGTTTAATTCAGGATTGATTTAATAATAAGGCTTCACAAAAAAGATATAGCTAGTTGCTCAAGCTGGAATTTTAAAGAGCATCATTTTGCATGGTAAAACGGGACACCTACTACTTATGAGTCAGTTGATAGCATACTGGTCCCCAGTTGGAACAGTATGCAACTTCAGATTTATTTTTTACATATTAACCTAACTAATATCTATTTCTTACAATGGCTTTTACCAGAACAATAATTACCAAATATTTTTTTAACAATGACAAAATTTATCTTAAAATCATCCCAATTAAACAAAAACAAACAATAAAAAATTAAAAAAAAATCTATTTGTTCATGTTTTTATTTTGGATGTTAAATGTGTAAAGTATGGATGTTTCTTGCTACTAATCTCTGTAGCGGCTGAACAGATTTGGACAAAATTTAGAATCAATACTATTCATGAGTTAAAATCTATATTAATAATAAAGCTGAAGTTTTTGGTTGAATGCGCTAATATCTGGAACTACTTTCGGATCCGAAAAAATCTTTTTGCATTTGATAGCGCAATTCTAGAGGGAGGTTATAGGCAATTTAACATCACGCTACGGAAAGAACTCTGAGTGAAAATAAAGTAAAAGCATGGATAGGATGTGATGCTTTAGATCCGGGGCCAGTAGCACAGTGCCACAAACAAGCCTTGGTCAGAAGCTTAGTAAAGAATACAATTATTAGTAATAAATATATTATTATTACTCTAGGTGGGTCTAATCTACATATTCAACTTGATTGTTGGCACGGGAGCCCTGACGCTGCCGGCTGCATTCGCACGCGCTGGCTGGGGACTCAGCACCATATCCCTCGTGTTCCTAGCCTTCATGAGCTTTATGACTGCAACTTACGTAATCGAGACCATGGCATGTGCAAATGCAGTCTATAAGTGGAAACGGTTGCAGGCTATTAAACGCGATAGTGTGAGTATCTTCTTAAATGTAACTCAGGGACTTTGAGAAAAAGCAGAGCTTGCTGGTAGATCAAACTAAATATTGTCATTGAGCAGGTATGTTTCAAATATTATTCCATTGTTACCCACTAATGGTCAAAGTGATATCGGGGAACCCCCTTCTCACCTTAAATAATCAGACCTGTTCACATGATTACCTATATTAATTAACAATTTTCATTTCATTTCTTTATTCTTTCCTGACTTCTGTAGCTACTTCTGTCCAGTCCATCCAGACATCCAGGGTTCAAAACACCCTAAACAGAGACTAATTTTGTACTACTAAAGCGGAGTTCTACAAAACAGGTGGTCAGATCCTAATTAAAGCTTTTTGACATATCTTTTCATAGGAATCTGTCATCATAATCAATGGTTAGACTTGATCGTCAGTTAATTTTGTTGGTGAACTTAAGCCTAAGCATTCACTTTTCTAGATAGAGGAACACAATTCAGAGGATGAACACGCCACATCCCAAAACAACTTCGGTGAGATGGAAGAGCCCCTCGTCTGTGGCGATACGATTCCCTCGCGGTACTACAGTCTAGACAGAAGAGTGGAGCTTGGGGAGATGGCAAATATTTTCCTTAGTCGGACTGGTCGCACTATGTTCTATTGCACGCTCTGTGTGTATCTTTATGGAGACCTGTCGATCTATATTGCGGCTGTGGCTAAAAGTGTCACGGATGTTGTATGGTAAGTTAGTAGTAACATATTTATTTTAGGCTTTCTCCCTTAGGCAGATATTGCAGAATAACCTTCAAATCAAATCTAGACGCAAGCATTGATTTTAACTTTTTTTTAAATAGACAATGTCATAGAATTTCAAGGCAAGGCTGTTAGACTGACTAGTATTACAAGTCTATTGCAATTTTTACTAACAACATGGAAAGTTGCTAGTTTATAAGTAATTTTTTGTTATTTATTAAAGTTTAAACGAATTTGTACTATTTATATATGTATTAATAAAAATTAAATGCTGTTCGTTGGTATGCGCATCACTTAAGGACTGCTGGAGCGATTTGGCAAAAAATTTAAAATGTTCGTAATAGCCCGAATTAGGTTATCAAGAAAAGAAAACAGGGTATTTTGCTGTCTCCCAAACAAACTGTTGGTTGTCGAATTGACGTTCCGTATCTGCCACATTTAAGGATATTTTTACAATATATCTTAGTTATTCGTATATGTTCTTTTTATTCCATTTTTATGTGTCTGTTTGTCAGGTGGCAAGGCCTCCTCCTATCTCCTCCAATTGACCTTTCTATGGCCACTCTACCACATGTAGTTTCTCGCGACTTGTTTAATGTCTAATGTCGTAAACTTAATTTTTACTTTATACAATTTACCTAGTGTTTTTTTTTATATATTGTACTATTGTGTAAGATGATTCTTTTTTACAATGCTGTTGGTACTTGTTTGTGTAAATTACTTTGTCTTGGCACTAGTTATTATTATTATTATCTTAAACCGATTTTTTGTAACTGATTTTTCCAAGAATGCGCGATGTGTCAAAGGATGTGAATAAATGAAATGAAACGTCTGTCGGGTCAGATAGTATGGAAATAAATTATCTTTTATTAAATCCACAGCTCTCCGGTCCCGTCAAATGTGACAAACTACGAAGATTGGGATTTGCTGGCCTGTTTCAACTCGAACCGTTCCTTGTCAGTCAGTGCGTCAGTACCAGAGACTGCGCCGGTAACGCGGCTGGAGATGTACCGCGGCGCGTTGCTTACGTTTGTGGCCGTGATGGGACCATTTGTGTTCTTCAACGTGCAAAAGACTAAATATCTTCAGCTCCTGACGTCCGGGATGCGATGGCTCGGTAAGATAATGTACATACACTGACAACCTCGGTGGCGTGGCGGCCGAGTAGCCAGCTGCGATTCAAAAGGTGTGGGTTCGATTCCCACTGCGGGACAAGAGTTTGCATGTTCTGCAGATATTTGCTCCGGTTCTGGGTGTTGTGGTACCATGGTACTCATAGTTCCTGATAACCAAGACACAGTGAATCTTATTTTATAAATTCATTGGTGGACCTTCGGAAGTTGGGGTTTAACCAACAAGGCCTACACGGCTCTCAAGGCCAAAAATAATCCTACTACACAAACTTTTGCGTTTATAATAACGCGAATGTTTGTGAGGATGCATGTATGTTTGTCACGCAAAAACTACTGAACGGATTATAATGAAACTTTACAGTAATATAATTTATACATTACAATAACACATAGGCTACTTTTTATCCAGGTACCACGCGGGCGAAGCCGTGGGCAGAGGCTAATTTATGATATATTTTTTTGTTTCAGCATTCTCTATAATGATCTCACTGGCAATCCACCTTCTCGTCGGGCGAGGTCTTCAAGGCCACCCCCCTGCCTTCGACTTCACCGGCATGCCTACATTATTCGGAGCCTGTGTTTACTCCTTCATGTGCCACCATTCTTTACCAGCACTGATAAGCCCTATTCGAGGAAAGAACAGACTTGGTTTACACCTCGCGCTTGATTACGCACTTATAAGCGTATTCTACCTCTTATTGGCGTTCACTGGCGCATTTGCGTTCGCGCATCTCAGCGATCTGTACACTCTTAATTTCGTACCGACGGACAATGAAAACATATTTTTGGAAGTAATCGAGTACTTTCTTGCTTTATTCCCTGTTTTTACACTATCCACTAGCTTCCCTATAATAGCTATAACATTACGTAATAATCTGCAGTCTCTCTTTTTAGATATGACGCGTTTGGATTCGTATAATTTCGTTTCGAGAAAATTATTTTTTCCCATTGTAACGGTCGCACCACCGGTCTTGCTTACGTATTATCTGAAAGATATTGGGGTTTTGATAGAGTTTACAGGTTCCTATGCTGGTACGGGTATTCAATACTTGATGCCGACTTTCCTAGTAGTTTCGGCGAGGCGACATTGTGTTAGTTTGTTAGGTTTGGGGGTGGTGAATCGATATAGGAGTCCGTTTTCACACGTTGCGTGGGCGATATTTGTCTTATTGTGGTCCGTCGTGTGTATAATTCTAGTATCTGTGAACATTATTGAGAAGAAATCTTGACACAAGTGATGGAACCATGTCAAACAGACAATACGTATATTAAGGAGAGCTGTATATTTTTACATATTTTACTATTTTTTAATGTTAAATAATTGAAATTGTGTGCGCACATTATGGTTGCTAACTTTAGAGACGAGTTTTGTATGTTATCTTTTGGATGTTACCCTTATTTTCCAAAGAATAATGTTATATTAGAGTTATATATACATATTTAAAAACCTTGCTAGCATTTTAAGGCATTTTTAGGAAGTACAATTTGGTTAGTTCAATGTAATGTGATCTTTGTTTGCAGCTTAACATTTATTCTAAGTATATTTTTTAAATAAATAATTTACCTACGATTTATGTAAAATACCTACAAAGGTATATTAAAATACTTGTTCAAATAAAGATTACATTGTAGAAATCACGAACAATGTTCTCGAACAATAGATAAATAAAGATATCCTTTCCAAAATCATGAATTTACGCATTGTCAAAGGTTATGGTAGAATTGAAATTATTTTAGTTTGGTATAATTTTGGGGGAGGCGCTGCAGTCGCACAGTCAACATCGGCTCCGTAAACTTTTAATCTTAAAAATATAATACATTAAAAATAAAGCATTTACAGTGTTGAAATAACTAAATATACGTACTAAGTGCACGCATAAACGTTTTCAAATGGAAATAAGTAAAACTGTGACAATAAAGTGTGAAACAAAGTGACGATAGTGATGCTCAGTGATCAATAGCGTAAACAGTGAAATAAAGTACACCAAATACAAAAGTGGGACCCTAGACCTAAACAATAACTATAAATCAGAATATTAGTGCAGAATATAGTGAAAAAGTTGACAAAAACCACTGTCCCATTCAATTAAAAAAGAGTGACGGTAGCAAAAAATAAAAATTAAAACGGACAAAAAATGTTTACGCTGCAAAATGTATACTGTGTTCAGTTGAACCACTAAATTCGTCCTGTGTTCTAGTATCACCGATAGCCGAGTGTCAATGCACATCGGCTGACAAGAAAAGCCCTCGAGTTCGCATCCCATCGCCTCCTACACTTTTTGGACTCAAAATTTATTCTTGTTCATTGGTGTTTGGTAGGACGCCATCTACATTTGGACAAAATTTGGATATTTGACCGGTGTCTAATCCATTGAAGGATAAACCAAAAAACACCAACAACCAACAAATACCCTAGCTACTTCAAAAGAGGGCGCTCAACATAAACATGGACGAAATTATGAAGGCAATCGCTGCAATTGGAAAACAACTGCAAGAAACTGAAAACAAACTCTCAACAAAAATTGATGTTTTAGATGAAAAAATAAGCTATTTGCAGCCACAAATCGATGAATTAAAAATAAATCAAGACAAGCAAGAGAAACGTTTGGATTATCTTGAAAAAGAAATAAGAATTCGAAATTTGGTGTTTTTTGGAATAACAGAGCAAGAGAAATCCTATTTCGAACTGGAGAAAATAATAATTCAAATCTTAAACAAAGACCTTCAAGTAGAGTGCAACCTAAATGAAATCCAACACGTAAAGCGCATTGGAAAGAAGGGAGAGAAGCCTAGACCAATCAATGTGGCCTTCACCACATATGGTAAAAAAGTTTTAATATTGAAAAATAAGCACAAACTGATCAAAACTGGCTGCTATATAAAAGAAGACTTCCCCCCAAAAATCCTACAAGAACGAAAACAATTACAAGAGCAGGTGAAAAACGAGACGGAAAAAGGAAACAAGGCATTCATCAGCTACAATAAATTAATTGTTCGAGTACCTAATATCACACAAAACATCAAATTAAGCAATGAAAAAAACACAAAAAAGAGGGCTCTACCGAGCGATGCTGGTCCAAGCTCAAGCAACAAGGAGACCAGCAGAGCAACAAAAAAGAACAAAATATATACGGAAAATAGAAACATATCACAATACCTATCATTCCAGACAAGAGAACAAAATACAAACACCAAGGAAAACGATCAATAGCAATCAGCGCTGCCTCCTCCAATATTCAAAAGTAAAGAAAATTACATAAAAAACAGCATCCCAATACGGCTGGTCACCGCGGGAGAGCTAGACCAAAACCCTCCAGCTCGTAAAAAAGCAACAATCCAACCAAATAAACAGAAACAATATATTTTTATATGTACCTACAATGCAAAATCGCTGTCCACCGAAGAAAGAATGATTGCATTAACATATGCATTAAAAGACATAAAATACGACATAATAGGTATAGCTGAAATCCGACGAGAAGGATACGACATACAAGAAGACAACGAACACATATTCTGCCATTTTGGCACAAAAAAAGGACACCTTGGTGTTGGTTTCTTAATTAAAAAAAAATACAAATCAAACTTTACAAGTTTTCGAGGTCTATCCGATCGAGTCGCAATTTTGAACCTGAAATTCAATCAAGATACACTATCTCTTATTCAAGTACACGCACCCACGTCAGAATCAAGCGAAGAAGAGATTGACCTATTTTATGATACACTTAACAAAGCTCGAGAAATTTCAGAAAGAAAACAAATCATTATGGGCGACTTCAACGCGAAGATTGGAATACCAAAACATGAAGAAACAAAAACTGGACTATTTGGACATTATGGGCTAGGAACACGCAATGCCAGAGGGCAAAGATTAATAGAATTTGCAATGGAAAACAGACTCTACATATCGAACACATTTTTAAAAAGAAAGCCCAGTCAAAGATGGACATGGGTCTCGCCAGACAAAACAATAAAAAACGAAATAGATTATATTCTTTCCCCAAATCATAAAGGGTTCAGTAATATCGAAGTGTTAAACACAATATACCCTTCCGACCACCGACTTGTAAGAGGTAAATTCACAATGGAAAAAACCAGGACAAATCGAACAATGTACAAACCAACAATACCAAGGCTTCTAGAGGCAGAAGAAGAAAAAATAATTTACATACAAAATCTTGAACAAAGAAAGGAAGAAATACTAAAACACGACGAAGACGACATTCAAACTTTCTACGATAAAATAGAGCAAATGATTCTACATAGTATTCCAAGAAAAGAAGAACATACAAAAAGAAAATGCATACTATCAGAAAAATCAAGAACCCTTTTAAAAAAAAGGCACGACCTACAGAATAAAAAACCGCTGTTGAAAGAAGACAAGTTGGATTTAAGCATACTATATAAGAAAACAAACAAGCAAATTAAACTAGACTACAAAAACCATCGAAACAAAGTATTAGAAAAACACCTAAATGCTTCCGGGAGTCTGAAACGAGCACAAACAGAACTCTACACAAAAAAACATTGGATCCCGAAATTAAAAAAAGAACATTCATATAAGGAAACTAGAAGCGAAATTCTCGCCATCGCCACAGACTTCTACGGCACCCTTTATAAGTCAAAATCCACTGAAATAAATCCAACAACGGAATCACTAAACGAAGACACAACTGAAAATTCTATTTCAAATTTTGACCAAAAGGAAATCGAACTTCTTTTAAAAAACCTTAAAACTCGAAAAAGCCCAGGATCAGACGGAATAACAAATGACATGCTTAAAGCCTCTAAAAAATCACTTCTTGCTCCACTGACAATACTTTTCAACAAGATTCTAAGGAAAAAGGAGATTCCAAGACAATGGGTAGAATCGGACATAGTCATACTATATAAGAAAGGAGATCCCGCAGACATTGCAAACTACCGTCCAATAAGCCTTATGGCAAGCCTATATAAAATATTTTCACAAGGTTTACAATGTAGACTAACGCCAAAAGTAGAAAACTTTCTCTATGTAGAACAAGCCGGTTTCCGTCGAAGCTTCAGCACAATAGACCACATACACACCATTGAACAAATTATCGAAAAATACCAGGAATTCAGAAGGCCACTATATCTTGCTTTTATTGATTTTAAAAAAGCGTTCGATTCCATAGAACATACAGCTATTTGGAATGCCTTAAAACAAGCAAACGTTAACGAAACCTATATAGAAATAATAAAAAATATATACGCCAATTGTAAAAGTAGAGTGAAACTTGATAAAACCGGAAACTTCATAAAAATAGGAAGAGGAGTGAGACAAGGAGATCCACTTTCTACAACTCTATTTATAACCGTACTCCACTCAATTATAAAAAAGCTTACCTGGGAAAACGAAGGAATAAAAATTAATGATAAAAATTTAACATACCTAGCCTTTGCAGACGACATAGTTTTACTCGCGGAAGACGTGCAAAAGCTCCAATATATGCTAACGACTTTACAAAATGCAAGCAAAAAAAGTGGACTGGAAATGAACCTACAAAAAACACAAGCAATGACAAACAGCGTACAGAAAAACTTACTTATAGAAGACACACAACTTGAATATGTGACAGAGTACATATACTTAGGCAAACAGGTTTCTTTCAAGCCTACCAACAACATCGAAGAAATAGAAAGGAGAATATCAAAAACTTGGAAGAAATTCTGGAGCATGAAGGAAGTATTAAAAGGCCCACTGCCCCTTAGGTTAAAGAAAATAGTAGTTGACTCATGTCTTCTTCCCACACTTACGTACGGCAGCCAGACGTGGACATTCACAAGAGAAGTCAAAAATAAAATCACCAAATGCCAAAGAGCCATAGAACGAAATATAATGAAAAAAAGGCTGCTCGATAAAATACGCCACACGGAAATAAGATCCAAAACCAATTTCATAGACACTCTAGAGCACGCACTAAAAATGAAGTGGCAATGGGCAGGACACGTAGCCAGAATGGATAAAAAAAGATGGGCCACCGTAATCACCACCTGGAAAGGACCAAAAGGAAAAAGAAAAATCGGTAGACCACAAGCAAGATGGACCGACGAACTAAACAGATTCCTAAAATTAGAAGACTGGACGAAAGTGGCAACAGACAGAGACCGCTGGAAAGAACTGGAGGAGGCCTTTACCCGAGAGGGGTCCTAACTATAAATTAAATTATAAAAAATAATAACAATCATTAAATAAATAAATTAAAATTATCTAGATAAATTGCATGAATTGTATAATCATATTTATTAAGTTATGGAATAAATAGGCTTTTTTATTTTTATTTTTATTTTATTTTATTATAATTTTGGGGTAAGTATAGTACGACTATATCACGTACTTTTATATTCTCCTGTTAAAGTTTCGTTAAGTCGCTTCCTCATGATCACCGTGCGCGACCGCGACCACGCCACGGTCGTGAAACGCTTACAGCAAAACGTCAACTAAACGTCAGCAGGAGAATAGAAGAGGACGTAGTATAGTCGTATTATATCCAAAAATATATTTCTAGAGTTGTATGGCATGTTTTATGTAGGCATGTAGATTACAACATTATTTTTATTAAAAAATGTTGTAATCTACATCTGTTCTTTTGGTTACCTAATTATAGCTACCTGAAATTCTTAATTTGTGTTCTGTGTTTTTGCTTTTTTATTTCTAGTTATTGCATTTAAAATTTTATTAATTTTCTGTGATAAGAAAACATTTCAAATAATGCGTTTATGTATATATTGTAAACTAATTTGATTATGAAAGTGCAAAGTATTTTTCTATGACAATAAATTACTGTCTTCTATTAAGTTTTTTTTTTAATTTTGCCCGCACCTGTTCAGTCTTGCGGGTTTATTTGCCCTTTCGAGAAAATACAGTCACATGGCTGATTCGCAGTTCGCCACCTACCTACCAAGTTTCATCAAGATTGAGTATACGGGTCGGCAGTTATTATCGTCAGATAAACTCATACAAACGCCGGATTGTTCAAGTAGAATAATGCTGGAAATTCTCACACAGCATCATCAATGTTATTATTATGGGAACTACATGACTGATATATACTACTTATATATTTTTTAAAACACATACTTTATACATAGAAAACACCCAGATCACAAGACAAATATTTGCATATCAACGGAATCCTTATTGATCGAGTGTATTTGAGCCCTATCATTGGGCTAGGTAGGTTGTATGATTATTTATATGCATGAATACAGATTCTCATTAAAACACCCAGACTCGAGATTAATATTTGCAGATGATACAAACAATTGTCCCACAACGGGAATCGAACCCGCAACCACCTGCGTCTCAGGCGGATCTTCGCCCACTGCGCCACAGAGATCATCAATATAGGCACTTATTGACTAACTTGTAGATGACCTTAGCTTTACATATGAGAGATTAGAAATTGATATTATTTTTGATGTGACCTATTGCTATCTAGTCTCAAGGGTTACATCGTTTCTACAATGAAAACAAAGTATAAGGTTGAAGAAATTATTTATTTTTATCCTCATCATAATACATGTCACTTATCTCGCGTACACAAGCGACGAAAGCCTTCCATAGCTCAATTGACTTTGGCATGAAGTAACGTTGTATTTGTGCAGCTGCGGTGACGCAGCTATCAACGCAGTATCTATTTTTAAGCGCTAGTGTTACACCTATACAAAGATCCGTATTCAATGAGAATACATCAATAGTACTCCCACGAAATATCGTTTTAGAGTCTATGCTGGGTTACAAATACAATATTTCCATATGAAATTATCAAAACGGTCACCGACTCAGCAATAGTCTGCTATGACATGTTGCAAGACTCAGTATAGAGTCTGCTATGACATGTTGCAAGACTCAGTATAGAGTCTGCTATGACACATTGCAAGACTCAGTATAGAGTCTGCTATGTCATATTGCAAGTCTCAGTATAGTCTGCTATGACATGTTGCAAGACTCAGTAATAGAGTCTGCTATGACATGTTGCAAAACTCAGCATAGAGTCTACCAGACGGACCGGTGGCGTGATCTGACGTCATCTAAAGCTGGATGACACACGCTGCTTAGTGCGACTCGTGTCACGATTATTCGCAAAAAAGTAGCACGTCTCTCCAACCACTTTAAATGGGGGGACGGGGGACGGGGGACAGGGGGTTCTAAAATAATAACACTGGGAGATAATAGAAGTGACATAGCCCGTGTTCATGCTTAGGACTGTTTCTGTCTCACACAGTTTCAAAACACCTGGGGAGAGGCCGGACGGCTTATTAGGTTACATGACAAAAAAGTTTAGTATCCAAAGAAAAATCACAATCACGGCAGCATCCCTCGTGAACCGTGAATGGTTCGTACTAGGAATGCCTGTCGCTCGCCTGTGTACCTACCGATTGCTAGCGATACTTAAAACGAATCGCCGCGTTTGAATGTAACGATTGCACAGCATATTGTTAAAAATTACATAATAAGCCAACCGGACAGTGGTAATAATTTAGCACGGATCAAGTGAACGAAATAAAAACGCATGCAAATAAATAAACAAAAAATACCCTCATTTCAAAGATTTTGTGACGCACGGCGAAAAACAAACCATGTCACCCAAACTATAACTACTTATATGCGACAAGCGAAATAATCTGACTGAACATTTTGGTAACAAAATAAATAGATTTAGGTATTTTCACTTCTAATCCGAAGAAACACCAATTTTACGGTCACTGATGCCAATTCCTACAAAACGGTGTATGTACTTTCATCGTTATTAGAAATACAATAAAAACAACATTACACAGATTATAAACAATATACAAAATTTGTGAATTTACACATGACATTACACAGTACATAAAAATAAAACTATGAGATATTCATTGTATAAAATACCTTTATACAATTAGTTCTCACTATCAAATTGTAATGGAATCAGGAACAAATAAATTCTAGGCTGTATCTATCCTGCCTTTATTATATTAATTAATTTATAAATACGTAAATGTAGCTAAATTTAAATTATCAACAGCTCAAGGCAGTTTTATTGCTCAGTACTAAAAAGTATGCAGTTTAATTATACACTTGTACACTATAGCCGTATAGAATTGCCTCTTATTCATTCGCTCCATAACTTTACCGACTCGATAAAAGTATATCCGTCTATATAATAAATAACAACCAACAGTAACATACATAGTCCCGGCCCACACTAGGATTCCCTGTATCGTGGGCATCAGGAACCACGACTACCAAATTACCACAACACCACCCGGAACAAATATCTGTAGAACATGCAAACATTTGTCCCGCACCGGGAATCGAACCCGCACCTCTTGCGTCTTAAACAGCCACTTGCTTGCCGCGCCATCGAGGTCGTTATCTTTTGTTTAATGTTAAAAAAGGATAGAACTAGTCTAGAATTATCAAGTCGATAAATATATGGATCGAGTGAGCATGAATAAGATGGTAAGAGTATATTTTTTTAATAAATTGTTATATGCATATACACAATTAGCATATTATCTCGAATTACATTTAGAATTTCAATAATATGATTGCAAGTGGCCTGTTATTTCATATCACTAGAAATATGAATTACATACCATACTATTATAAATTACTATAAAAAAATGAAATTAGTTGGGAATAATCCAATATTCTAATAAATTGAGATACAAATAAATAAACCTATACCTCGGTTCGAGCATCTAAAATCCTAGAATCAAAAAGGTACATCACAATAAATACTATGACTACGATAAAGTTTTAAACAAGTTGAGAAAACGCAGTATGGGAGACGAATCTAGCTCGACTTACCATGGCGGTGGAGTTTTGAATACAAGTTTGAAGTGCAATCCCCCAAAGTCCGTAAAAAGCACGGGTGGACATCGTGAGGCAAGTCTCCGAATTTCACAAGCTTCCAATTTCCTAGTGATCCTACGTCTTTTTTAGCCAACGAGCTAGTTTTATTTGCGAACGCAAATCACATTACTACAATTAAGCTAATCGAACGGAGTTTATGCAGAATCTCTACACATGCTTTTTACATGATCGGTTATACATGCTATTTCTGATTTTTTACAATCAAATCACGTGTAAGCGCCATCAGAGGCCAAATAATGACAGGGCTCATATTGCAAGTCCGTAAATCAAACAGAACTGTTAGAGTAGTGAAACTGTTGTTTCTCTACAGACAAGTGTCAATTCGGACAACTCTTACGATATCCAGAGTTAAGTTCGAAATACGGACCTTACCCCCAATTTCACAAACCAATCACGCGATTTAAGAGACACGCTTTCCATCGATGCGTACCGTGATGAGTTGGTTTGAAAATTTATTAGTTATTTGAGGCCTATAATTTGAGACGCCGTTCCGTTTGCGATCTGATTAGTTTCTGAACTAGCACGCACGATCAAGCCGATGAACAGTTTGCGGGTACTGCACACGCTTTCGCTAGCATTATATAACATAGTGTGCGCTAGAAATACTACAAGCTAGGCTATAAAGTGGATGGCGGTACGATGATGTCGTTGCGGAGTAGTGCGCTCCGGAAGGAGTCGAGCGACGAGCTTAGAGTAAGGCAGAATCCGCGGGAAGCCGGTATCAGTGGGTATTCCGGAGGGGTGATGCCCTGGCCCTGCCCGTTGGAGAGTTGGACGAGCCCCTCGAGGCGTTGGCAGAGATTTACGGCGTTTGTTCTCAAGTGGTGCAGGATCTCCGCGCGGAACGGCTCCGGTGGGTTCATGAGCATCTTCGTCATGGACTGCACCAGCTTGAGGAGCACCATCTCGTTGTACATGCGAGAGTTCTCAATGCCTTGTTGCGTGCCTGGAATAACAATGCGTAAATAAGTGAAACACAAATTGTAATTAACCACCTTGATGTACCTAACACTTAACTAAATTCACAAACAATAAATTATTTGATTATTATTATTTATTTGATTGGAATTCTTAATTCATACCCTACCAATGGCATATATAGATTTTTTAAACAGTAAACTATACATGTCTCTTTCTGATAGTCCTTTCAAAGACTTTGTAATATTGCATTCAAATATTTAAGAAAAGCCGCTTGCCCGAATACGGGCCTCAAACCCGCAAAATGAAAAAAAAAAACATTATGTATTTTTATGATACCAATTATATTTTTTTTATGAAAGGATGAATCGCAAGGATCAACTCCGCCGACCATTTATATGATCTTATTTGCTATCCATCCAAAGGTAATAAATATATAAAATCTTATTCTAAGAAGATACAAGGGGCGGTCTTATCGCTTAGAAGCGATCTGATCCCGACAACCTTTCGATGAAGAGGATCATAAGAGATTATGAGAGTGGCGAGATAGAGATATCTTCTAAGCGCCACCCTTTGTACTTTCAGTAATGTCTACTAGTATTAAAATATCTGTGGTTACGTAAAGTTTTTGTTATTTTTGAATTTTTCTTGTAGTGTAATAATTCTTAAATTTGGTATTGTTTAATTTACGATACAACTAATATTGTAACAAGGTAGAAGTACCCTTCTGTTTCTCGTAGCCGGCCTCGTTGAAGTATGGCTCGTCGTTGAGTATCAGCCCCTGCAGCGAGACGATCACCTGCAGCAGCGAGCTGTCCTTGCGCCACACCTCCACGCCGCGGCCGGACCACGTGCCCAGCAGCGACACGCACACCTGTTATACACGCAACCGCATTAGCAGCGCCGCAACCGCATGCGGAAACTAGAGGAACTAGCGGACAAGTACACTGTACCTCCTATTCGAAAAGAGCGCTTATTACACAAATACGAAACTTGCCCTCCTATTTGAAAGAGGCGCATAATATGACACAAACACGAAACCGAGAACAGAAACTTTGTTTAGGAATAAGATAGGAAGACATTAAATTAACGATCAGATGCACCCTTTTTACTGAGCAATGTCAAATATTTAACTAAATTTGGCAAAAATTGTAGATGCGTCTTTAGCAAAAATGTAGATGCGCCCTATTCGAATAAGGACAGCATTACACTGACCTACTGTTCAAAAAGGGCGCACATGTGTAATCACTACCACCATACATATTTCTGCCGCCAAGCAGTAATTCTCTCATTTCTATCAAGGTCGATGTGTATACCTTGCCGTCCTCGTAGAGATTCGGGTTGAGTCTGTCCGAGCAGTAGGAGTGGTAGTGGCAGAGCGGCGGCGCGCGCGGGTACTCCCCGCCGAGCTGTACGTCGAACACGAACAGACCGCCTTCGTACGGCGTGTTCATAGGCCCCGCTATCATCACCGACAGCAGGTCCAGCCGGTCTTCGAAGCCTCGCACCCATACCTGCAACAACATATTGTATATAGAATAGAAATTATCCTGGTGTGGTATAATTTTAGGATATTATTATGACTTTACTATCGCGGACGATGCTCACGATTAAGGAGCTCTATACGGTCAATTAAACAACAGCAGGAGAGTAGTAAAGTAGCTGGTATATGTAGTCTTAATAATATCCTGAAACATATTTTTCTTCTAATGAGGAGCGTCTCAATTCGTCTCTTTTTTTGTGTATGTTAAGCGATATCTTTGCCAATTGTGAAAAGATCTTAATGATTATCTGTTTAATGGGTAGGGTATAGGTGCTTCAGGTGTGGTCCCATATAAAATTTATAAAAAATTCCTACACTTTAGGTTGAAAAAAATGGGTAATGAAATTTAATATTCGACTTATTAACATCCCGTTTGAAGTAGGTTTTTATTTTTTCCTGAAACAATTTTTTACTATTTTCTAAAGTTCAATTTGAAATGACATATTTAGAACGAGGCAAAGACCTGCTTTGTTTATCAACTGTTAAAAAAATCTTTACGAGTCCTTTGTGTGGTTATATGTTTACGTTTGAAATGAATTCCGAAATAACTAGACATTAATTAGTTTTGTATTCTTGTATACTGACTATGGCTGTAACTACTTCATATCAAATTCAAATGAAAATATCAATAGCGGGCGTATTGATATATATGTTATTTAATCAATCGTCGTTTTCCGCTCGAACAATCAGGTTGTCCAGACAAATACCACTTCTTATTAGTGATAACGCCTGCGCAAAGATTAATGGCTCCTGAAATACAGTTTCTACTACTTCGGGAGCCTAGGGATTCATATACAATTTGTAACATTTTATTGTGTCATTAAATATATTTTTAATTTTACTTTTTACTCTTAGTTGTATGAAAAACATCGTGAGGAAACCGGCATGCCCTAGAACCAAAAATTCCAAGGTATGTGCCAATAGTTAGTGTTCCAATAAGCGGCGATGGGCTTGCAACCTGTCACGTGGAATGCTTAATACTTGCAAAACGCGGGCATGTACCAAATGTAATGTTTGGACGTGCCTCTGACTACCCCCTACTTGGTTTCCTCAAAGATATACTCACTGAGTATGTATCTGAGGATGTCCACCATGGGGAAGACAGACGTGAGCGTGTTTGTTTGTTTTTGTTTTATTGTGTGGAAATGATATTGGCTGTGGAAATGTCACGTGACCTCTGCCAATTTTTGCCCTTGACATTGCGTTAGCGTGAAAGGGTAACTAAGCATGAGGTGGGTATTTATATAGAGCCCCCCTTGTTGTATGATCTGTTGACTCACCCCGGCAGGTAGATCACTCTTTAGCAGCTTGATCTCCCGCTTGACTGCGGAGTAGAAGGTCCTCGGCTCGGAGGGCTGCAGCATAGAGAGCCGGAAGCGGTGTCCGGCGGGCGCGGACTCCAGCAGGCTGAACCCCTCCAGGCCGGAGCAGAGCGGCGCGCCCGCAGCGTCGCCTTCCATGTCAACCTTCTCCGCCGTGGCCAGCGGCGCCGTCTCCATCTCTGAACTCGACCCTACAACAACATTATTATTTTATTACTAGCATCTGCCCACGGCTTCGACCGCCTGGTACCCGGATAAAAAGTAGCAATGTGCTATTCTGATATACAAACTATATTACTGTAAAGTTTCATCAAAATACGTTCAGTAGTTTTTGCGTGAAAGAGTAACAAACATCTATCCTCACACATTTTCGCATTTATAATATTAGTAGGATAGGATAGTATCAGGTCTGCATGTTTTCTTTGTATATGTATTCACAAAATATATCTATATATATGTAAGTAGTATATCAGTCGTGTAGTTCCCATGACACAAGCTCTGCTTACTTTGGGGCTACATGATGCTGTGTGAAAAAATGACCAACAATATTTATTTTATTTAGTCGATGACTAACCGTTCTCAGTGGCGGGCTTCATCAGCACGTCAAGAATGGGAGCGGTACTGTCAGCCGCCCGCACCACCTCAACAGTACCAGCAGTGGGTGTCGGCTCCTCGACTCCGCCGCCCTGCTTGCTCGCCTCCGTCTTACCGTCCTCATCCTCTTTCTGGCGCAGAGACTCGCAGGACATCGTCACCACTAGAACGCCGTACTGACTGTACATACAAAATCATACGTAAGAAAATGGTGTCGCTTTCAACAACTTACGGCCAGTTTTTTACGAAACCTATCCTCAGGCACCAGTCTCACACAAAACAGTTTCATAAAGTGGGTTAATATACGGATAGTTAAGAACTTATCGTGTTGAGAAAAGAAACATTTATTATTATTATTTTTAATTCCTGTAAGGCTGATCAACGCGGGGGGTCTAGACAAAAACCTAACGCTTAATTTTCCTTTCACGCTAACGCATGTGTCAAGGAAATACTTGGCAGTAGTCACGTGACATTTCAAAAGCTTAATGTAATTTCCATACAATTCAATCTTTCCGCAGTCGTTAACGCCAACAGTACACAAATACAAAGTGGTATTTGTGAAGAGACACCCTGTTGCTAAATCCCAAGTCACCTAACGTGATTGCTTGAACGAAATTCAAGAATGACGAAATTTAATAATTCAATCACGTCTATTAAACATTAGTACTTTTTAAACTTACGCGATTACAAAACATAATTATAAATTTAACGGGTCTTTATAGCGTTTTTTTTTAATTATTTTCCCGACGTTTTAACTCTATTGCAACAGCCGTGGTCACGAAACAAAGGTAAACCCGATAAAAACCCGTTAAACTTATAAAAATATCAAAACATTCTTATTTTTTTTGCCTTTTGAATCCGTATATTATCTCATTATTATTTATACCATACCATGTTTTCTATGTATAATATGTATGTAAAAAATAAAGCAAATAATTAGTATAATATCAGTCATGTAGTTCCCATAATATAAGCTCTGCTTAGTTTGGGGCTAGATGATGCTGTGTGACAAATGTCCAGCATTATTATTATTCCTACAAAAGCAAAAATATCTCGACGACTTGTTTACAAACAACATGCTATTATTTATCGGACTTCGAGGTCATTGCACCGCACACCGCATGCCGACGAGAAAATGTCTACACTCGACACGTTGCGAAATCATTTCACCATGCACAGAGCTTGAGAAGCGCGATTAGTTTGTGTTATAATATTACAGAAACAAATAATAGGTAGTGCGTTATTTGATGGCGAATGACAGGTCACATTAATAATGGAAACAAAATGAAAATAATACCGGTCATTTTTCACACAGCATCATCTAGCCCCAAACTAAGCATAACTTGTATTATGGGAACTACACGACTGATATACTACTTATATATTTAACTAATTATATATATTTTTTTACTAATAAGCAGGATATTTGTGAGTTTCAATGTTTCCCAATATTTCGGCATAGTCGCATGTACCCCGTTTCCCGCTTTTTTAGTAAAAATTATGTTCATAGCCATTATAATTTCAAAAGTTATACCTAAAAATGTTTAAAAAAAACCGTACCACCGATTTTTACAAACAAAATAAATAAATTAACACCCAATACATACATACATTACATACAGATCATACCATAGTCCTAACCCCACACTGCATTCAGGATTCCCTGAATCGTGTGTAACAGGAACTACGTTAGTACTCAGAGTATTAAAAACAACGATACTTTAAATACGTTGTTATCGCACGGCAATAAGCAAGATGGTATTTGGTCAGGAAATAACGCACGACCTATAAACCAAGCCAAATAAACTTAAAGTAAAAACTTTCACCATTGAATGCATGCGTCGAGCTTACGATAATATTTGTTAAGCGAAAAACTAGGAAAAACACAAAAACTCAAGGAATACAAACAGGAACACACCGAAATAACCAATTCCACAAGTTATGAAGCATCGCAAACACCACATTTTGTAAATTAAAAACCTCAATCATTATTTTAAACTTCGAGTTAAATTAATAATAAATAAAGCTTCGACGACCGAGCGTGCGCTCGATCGAATAGTATTTTTGATAGTAAGTTGGTTCCATAGTGTTGCAATTAACTCAAGGTAAAGTACAAACTTCTTGTAATTCATTGCAACATCAAAATTTTCAATGGAAAAAGCTTGTTATATTTCAATAACTCTGTCATAGTATGCCAATTACATACATTTCTGATAAAATCATATAATTAATGTGGTTGGTAATCAATGATGCAGGATGCATTCATGTTAGTGCGAACAAGACATTACAGAACCAAACATTAATTCGATAAATAACAATGACCAGAAACAGTGTACGTGATTATCGAATACAAAACTTTTCTTCAAATCTAGGATCATTCTAAACGTAAAATAAAAATGAGAAGGCACTGCTTCGAGAAATTTAGAAAGACATCATAAATGAATTGAAAATTATCGTTATAAATAAATAAATAATGCTGGACATTTTTCACACAGCATCATCTAGCCCCAAAGTAAGCATAACTTGTGTTATGGGAACTGGATGACTGATATACTACATAAATACTTTTTTTTTTTGTAAATACATACATATTATACATAGAAAACACCCAGACCCGAGACTAATATTCGCAGATACAAACAATTGTCCCGCGGCGGGAATCGAACCCGAAGCCTTCTGCGTTTCGTTACGTCATTAATATATAAAACTTTGCTTCTTCCGAACTTAACGACAGTAAATTTTCAGTTAGCGCGGTCGTGAATATAACTGATTATACAACCTAGGTATACAAACGAGTCAGACATTATTTTTTAATTAATACTCAGTCATTTGATCATTTATAATCTTTAATAATGGTTCCTACGACAAATGTGTTACACCATTGGATTTAACAAATAAGAATGGAAGTTTACTTTAAGGATGAGTTTTACGGAAGAGACAGTTTACGACTGTCCATCCACATAATAATCCACGGCTCAAGACAGTTCGCCGTTGGTTATGAGAGAAGATAGTTTAACATGATTACAATCTCGGGTTCCAATTACAGAGGTAAATCGACGACGCGACCAACGTCTCGTTCCTGTCAAAACTGAACTGCAACTGTTGAATACTCAAGAATAAGTATAACAATAATTTCATCAAGATTCAGTCCTATAGTTACGACTATTATTGGAACCTATTATTGGATACAGAAAATGTAGATCAAAAAGTGCGAAGCAAACCTTGTTTCTGAATGAAAGTTTATAGATAATCATGTACAGTGTCCTACAGATGCATAACATGAATAAATTATAGTATGTAATCATAAAAATAATAAAAAATGTGAGCTCACACTGAGAAGTGATATGGCATGGTCTCATCAGGAAACGTATTCCTCGCTACCATTACTTTGTTGAGGAATTCGGCCATCACGATCGGCCTTCGCCTGCGGAATAAATCAGCCTTTATTTCATACAGATTAGGGTACATTGATACTTTACTTCAGATATAGATTAGATGCCCGTTTAGAAAAGTTGCAATCGAAGTGTTAGCGTTTGCAGGAAACCCTGAGATCACATGGTTACGAACAAACTGAGTTGGGTCACATTTATTTGTAGGTAATTTTTGGCTCAAATTTGTGACAGCTATCAAGCCTATAAACTATAATAAAATGTTACAGGTGTTGCTATAAAATAACGATATAATTACTTAATTAATCGTAAAATTGCACACGATTCCGCCTGTAACGCGGCCGGAGTATGTCAGCAGCAATCGCTCAAATAAGAATGAATTCAGATTCATTCAGATGAATGATCATAAATTCCGATTGTTTTTTACTAGGATATTCGATAGAATATTATTACATCCTAATAAATGATACCAAACCACGATAATTTCAGTTCTTTTCGCTAACGCTTCGACTGAAATATGCAACTTTAACAATGCAGAGCAAACATAAACTATGCTTATAAAACATGGATAAAGTGACAACAAATATCTAAATAAATAAAAAAACACAAATATGGTAAACACAATATAAATGATTCAAAGAATTTCGTTGCTATTTGCTATGGTTTGTGGGAAATAAAAATCATTAAAAATAAACTACTCACACTAAAAATACTAATAATAAACAAAGGAAATTATATACATCCTAGACGTAAATCAACAGTAAAGATTGTCAGGGCTATTTTGATGAATTTAATATACTGCGGCGGTTAAACATGACGCAGCCTAGGCCCGAGTTCATCAACAAAATAACGGATGATTAGGTCCTAAGCAAAGCTTTCTGACACATGTTTTCATAGGAAACTGTCATCATAATCAATGGTTAGGTTAGGTTAGGTTAGTCTTCCATTTATTCTGTTGATAAATTCAAGCCTTAATAATGATCAATGCGAATAATGAGGCTAGTGACGAACATGGCATCCACACACGCGTCTTTCGCTGCTGATTCGTTAAGTCAACATTCGTCATTCGTCTCGCAACTCGCCTCGCATATGTAAACGCGGTAGAGTTTTTCTTTTCTCGATCATGTTCTAGTCGATTTTACGATTCCAAGGTCACTTGTTTATTAATATTAGGGTACATCTTTAAACTAAAAACACGGATGATGACCTATAAGTTTGTTTAAGACGTATGCGCATAATAATTACTTAATGACCATTCAAGGTGTAAATAAAATGTATACATTTATAGGTCAGGAAGAACTTGCACTTAAAATAATAACAAACGTAAATTTGCGATAAATCTGTAAGGAGTGTGCACCAAACTTGTGGTCAATCACACTAATGATTATAAATCTTGAAAAATGTAGAACTGAACTGAATTGGTTAAAATTTAAGCTACAACTTCAGACTTAGTTATCTAAGTTTAGAAAACCGAAAATTTAGTTAAGTTATTTAAGTGTATCTGTATCATCAATTAAATAACTATTTTTAAAAAAAAGTTTGTTTACTAACATATTTTGCTTTTGTTTCTCTTCATGTATGAAAGAAATATGGATGTTTGTAGTCCGAAATAAACAATAATTTATTTATTAATGCCATCTGATCTTCTAATTCAATTATTAAAAAGTACAACCGTTTTCTGTTACCACAATAACACCAGTCAGCTATAACAGAGTGATCACATCCGTTCAAATGAATGAACCTATAATTTTGGATGAGAACATTCACTCTTCGCATTCCCAATTCAATCATTCAATGGAACTCTGGACTGAACTAGCTGCAGTGTGGTTTGGTCGAAGCATTTCGGCCGACCATAGCGGAGCGGGTCCGCTTCGTTGGACGCTGGCTTTTATACGTACCGGCTGATTTCAGCGTGCGCCTTGACGAGCTGCGTGTGTATGAGTCCGCAGAGCTTCTGGCACACATTTTCAGGGCTGCACTTCACATCGACCGCCTCGATAGTCGCCGGGCACATAACTACAGGTAAATATAAAATGTTAACAATCCTACTACTATTATAAACGCGTAAGTTTGTGTGGATAGAGGTTTGTTCCTCTTTAACACAAAATCTACTGAACGGATTTTGATGAAACTTTACAGTGATATAGCTTATACATCAGAATAATACATATGTAACGCGGGCGAAGCTGTGGGCATAAGCTAGTAACAGATATAGATAACTCTTTATTGCACACCACATAATATGTTGCTTACAATTACAAGCTAATCGCGGGAGTACAATGGGCGGTATTATCGCTTATAGCGATCTCTTACAGACATCCTTTTGATGGACAGGAATTGACGTAAACGACAAAGGACGGTGGTGTATAGACAATACAAGCATGTATAGTGACGAATTATTAGATAAAACAAATATAACAATAATTAAATAATAATAAAAACATGGTCTCAGTTGAAACACAGCGCTGCAGCATGGCAACATGCTGTAGCACATCCTGAGCAATAAATAAACGTGGAGGATTTCTAGACGTTATTTTTTTCAATTCCAGTTTTCCCCTTTAAGGGAAATTTTTAAGGGGGAATTCTAGACTTATTTTTCCCCCCTACTGGGACAAGTGGAAACGTAAAAAAAGTTTTTTTTAAAGGGGGGATAAAATTGCTTAATTCACAAACAATTTTTGATTTCAGTTTTCTCCCTTATCAAGGGGGAATTCTAGACTTTTTTTTTGATTCTGTTCCCTCCTAAGGAGGATTTTTCAGGGAGGACTTGTGTTATAACCCCAAATCACCAAACACGGAGCATACCTACTGTATTTTATTTTAGTTCTTAAGTTATTTTATTTTCATCTAAATAATCAACCTTATAGTTTAATGTTTGTAATTTTTGGTGGTTTGAATAAATAGTTATCATGTTCATTATTTTCTCTCACAAGGTAAGTACCCATTCTTAGTCCAAGGCAACAATGCTAAGTTAGAGTACCAACTTTGTGAAAGACTGTTGCCTGAAGTAGGTTCATAAGAAACTGTATTACAGGTCGCCAAGCCCCACTCCTCGAGAAAATACCAATCATATTGTTTTTGGTTTGCTTCCGGTATATTAACGATACGATACGATAAAATTCTCGGTCAGTCGCCACCTCACGAATTTTACATTTTATAGTTAATTTTTGTCATTTTCTCGTTGTACTTACTATACGAATGGTCGTATCGTAAGGTGTTACGTTACGATTAAATGCTCTGGTCGCCATATTTAGACGAATGTCCAAGGAGAGAGCAACGAATCGTACTTTCAACTCAACAACAACAATGTCGCCGTAGCCGAAATCGGCTTGGGTGACATCATCATCATTATATATAATAGATTAAGAGTGTCTCTCCCGCCCTTCGGCTGACAATGCCATACATAGGTAGGCAGTAGAGCAGTGTCTCGCCACTATATGAATAAAGCTGGTAATTTTTTTTCACACAGCATCATCTAGCCCCAAACTAAGCAGAGCTTGTATTATGGGAACTACATGATACACAACTTTTATACTTTTTTTTGTAAATACCTACATATTATACATTGAAAACACCAAGACCCAAGACAAATATTTGCAGATCATACAAACATATGTCCCGCAGCGGGAATCGAACCCGCAACCTTCTGCGTATCAGGCGGGCGCTCGCCAACTGGGCGAAAAAGGTCGTCGACTTTAACATGTAATCAAGGCACGTTATGAGAGGTGTCGAATACTCACTCGTTTCTCCGTTAGAATCCCTGATGCCGACGTCCAATGACGCTGCGTTCGGGTTGACGTTGGAGCTGGAGGCAGCACGACCAGGCTTCTCTATCTTTATGATGAACTGGCTCATCATTTTGCCACCCATCTAACACGTGAAACGAACACAAAGTCATTATAATCGCTACAATACAGGGTGCAAGAGAATGCCCCTATAAAGCTGAAAGGAGCGTGTTCCACACGTCGTAATTGCGAATAACTTTTGAAAGTTTTTCATTCATGAAATGCCTAACTTTCCACCAAAATGTACCGAGACACAACATGAGGCAGCCCTAGTACCTTTACAGCTGTTCTTTTGACCTTTAAGTGTGAACTCTAGATGAAATTACAGAACTGCCACCATTAGGTAGTGCCTAATAATGAGGTGCCTCAGAGAGTACCTAAATTCCGTTTTTTTTTAAATCAAATTAAAGTCGTCGCCGTTAAGGTAGCCGCGGCGGTGCAGCTTATTTTTATACAAATAAAGTTGCAAACAAGCATACGGCCAAACTGTTGGTAAGCGGTTACCATAATATGGACCCTTGCAACACCAGAGGTACCACTAAACAGTTGCGATGTCGTCTTCACGCAAAAATAGCTCGTGTAATTTAACTCGTAAATACTAAAAATATCAGACTACTTGCCTCCATGGGTTCAGAGGAAGCGGCGTCGTCCATCCGATCCTCTTCGGCGGGCTCGTCGGGTGTGAACAGACGCGCCAGTTGCTCGTGCACACGGCGGTCGCCCGCGCACGGCGTGGACGCGCCCTGCTCGCGGACACGCTCCACCAAACCCTAGGGAAAGTAACGCACCAGGGCTGAATCAAGTATCATAAATAAAAAAACAATGGCGAGTTTGGTGCCTGATTCTAGAAGAGTCAACGAAGAACCTAGAAACTTCTTGATTTGTAGCAGATTCCGCGCGACCAAGCATAGTAGAATGATTCTTCAGGAATCGGCTTATGTTAATAAATACATTCTATACTTATGAACTGAGAATTAGAAAGTTGAAGTGGCAATGAGTTTGTCATACTCGTAATGCCGAAGAATCGATTACTGATGGGGTTAACGAGTTTTTGAGTGGCCGACGCGACTTGGCAAACGTAGTATGGAGACGCCCCCGGCTAGGTGGAGCGATTACATAAGCAAGGCGGCGCTCGGACTGAAAATGGATACGAAGAGCCGAACACCGGGTTCAGTGACGCGTTGGGAGAGACTACAATGGCCACTGATTTAACTGTTTGAACAAGAGATATTCGAACTCACCATGAAGTGATCCTCATGGAAGAATGTCGTCCCCATCAGTTTGTCCAGAAACCGACAATCCTTGTACAGGTGCAGCAGCTTGCGCATAGTCTAAAAGATAATTTACGCTCATTGGTACAGAGTTCACTTAAAACTATGGCCATGCTAAGAAGCACTAGTTGTGTTATTCCCCGGTGATCCGATGTTTCCGCGATGAATAAAGCCTCGGCGCATTGGGTGCGGTGTTACTGCCATGATAAAGCACGAACTGAAGCACGTATTCCGGATATTTTTCTTATTTTTTTTTATCGCTCTTAACAAAAAACCGCCTATTGTATCACCACAAATTGGTTTGAAGACTCTTTGTAAAGTGTTTGTTTTTTAATCCTGTTAATTCATTAAAAATTAAACTAGAATAGGATAAACGTTTAATTCTCACAATGACAAGATAATTCGTATATAAAGGCCGACAACTAAAAGTAGGTGTGCCTACACTTATCTAAAAGAAAAACAACAAAATAGTTCGGCTTATGTTTAAAAGGATAATACTAAGTTCGAACCAAGCTAGTTAAAAAAGTAAGTAGATACCTACCTAACAACATTGTTCTATTTTGATGCTGTGCACCTATTTTGAATAGAACAGATATCCTCCAAGAAATGTACCGACCCATCAGCAAAGTCCAAGGTTCGTTTGTTTCGTGATATTAAAGATTTGTTTTTTTTTTCTCGATAATCCACGGAGTTATGGCGAGATATTTTGTAGAAGTGTAGAGGAGCTAGTGATGTATCACTTGTGTAAAAATGTTATCGTAAAAAACTTTTTTTTTCGAGAAAAATAAAATATATATAAATTTTTCAAATCCGTAATATCACGGAAACAAACGAACAAAGGGCTTTGCTGGTTGCTCTAAAACGTAGGTTTTTAATATACATTTAGTATCAACAGTTTGGTGTTTTATTCCATGTATTTAGATATATTATTTTCTAGGTCAAAATATTACATATTCAAAAAAAAATATTTCCAAAACTGGATACAACTGATACCCAGAATGTTTAATCTTACATTTTAATTTATATTAAAAATTATAATTTAAAAAGGCATGCCACAACATCGAGTGTGCGTCCTATCTACCTACTCAAATTATGATAAAATGTACGCAGTATTTAACACCGGTTTATTCAGCTGATTGCATTGTCACTATACCTAACGTTATTATTGTTAACTACTCTTTTTATTAAGATTTAATGATGTGTGCGGATCGTGCTGTATCTGTGAGTCAACTGAGATCCGTGCTGAAAATTTGTATTCATACTTACACAAATGGTCCTATATTATTATTGTCTGAAATAATTAATAAATGAATTTAATTTTATTATGCTGAGCACGGACCTTTTTTGACGTTACTATGCATGTTACAATACATAAGCTGCTACTTTTTTTTAATTATTTTTACCTATTGACGCATCAATAGGTAAAAATGTTAGTCATGTGTGGTCAAAAATAAAATTATTTTCTTTCTTTCTTCATCTTTCAAATAAAATTGCAAAAAAAAAATATTACATAAATTTGTATTACAAAATGTATGTCTGTACCAAAATATATCTAGATTCGACCCAAGTACACAAACACAATAACGGTTGGTAAGGTCCTAATCAAAGCTTTTTGAGACATGTTTAACCAATAGTAAGACTTGACCGTTTGCTTATTGCGTTGGTGAACTCAGGGAGGCTACATTTTCTACAGCACTCTGTATACATCAAAACATGTGAGGACACATGCTTAACCAATAGTAAGCTTTGACCGTTTGCTTATTTTGTTGGTGAACTCAGGGAGTCTACATTTTCTACGGCACTCTGTATACATGTGAGGACACATGCTTAACCAATAGTAAGATTTGACCGTCCGCTTATTGCATTGGTGAACTCAGGGAAACTACATTTTCTACGGCACTCTGTATACATGTGAGGAGACATGCTTTACCAATAGTAAGACTTGACCGTTTGCTTATTTAGTTGGTGAACTGAGGGAGGCTACATTTTCTACGGCACTCTGTATACATGTAAGGAGGTAATAGAAGTGATAGTTACCTCTTGGCTCTGCAGTACAGGATGCTTCGCGAACATGTCCTGGAGGCGTCGCATGGCGTGGCGGCCGCGGTCGATGTGCGCCGCAACACGCGGCTCGAGCAGACGCGGCACGGGCGGCGGACCCTCCACGACAGGCGCCGGCGTTTCTACCACATCCATCATCCCGCTCGGTTCGGGGCAAGCGTTGTCAGTAGCCACTTGGGGGTCTGTGGGTTGAAATAATTATTTTAATACATGCTGTAAGGTACATCAAAGAAAATATTTAATTTTTACACACACGTTGTGGGCGCTGTCTTAAAACCGACCGACGAACTGGAACTATCGCTCCACAATCTGTAGGATGCTCTTATGAAAATAGTGGTTGGACGAGCTCGGCCACTTTTAAACTGATGTTTTAGACTGTTGTTGATGTTAGGTCTACGGCCACGTACTTACCGATGGTGGGTTCAGCGACGGGTGCGGGCAACGCGAGGGGGCAGGCATCCAGCTGGTCTGGAGTACGCGGCTCGCCGTCGTGCGCCGAGCTCTGCGTCTCCCACGAGTCCTCGGACCCGGACGCGTCAGAGGCCCACAGCTCGCCCTCGTCCGAATCGTACTCGCCAACCTGAAAATGGTATTTTCAGAACCAATCAATGACATCGATTCACTTGTACACAAACTGAACTAAATTTTACCTATCACTCTCTTTTACTTATACCTTACTTTTACCTTATACAGATCCTGTGGCCAGCACATGCTCGTGTGTCCGTCGACCCACCACACCTTCACTCTGCCGGACGGGAAGTTGTCTATGACCTGTCAAACATAAGTTCGCATGAGCTAGGGGCTAACTGCAACTTTTACCTTTGACTGTACAGAAATAAATGCTGGACATTTTCACACAGCATCATCTAGCCCCAATGTAAGCAGAGCTTGTGATATGAGAACTATATGACTGATATACTACTTGTATTTTTTTTTAATACATACATATAACACCTAGAAAAAAACTAGACCCGAGACAAATATTTGCAGATCATGCAAACATTTGACGCGCGGCGGGTATCTCACCCGCAACCTTTTGCTTCTCAGGAGGGCCATCGCCCACCTCGACACAGAGGTCGTCAAATATACTACATACATACATTTTTTATGTAAATTTATACATTATTATAAAAAAAAACCCACCTGCCCCGCGGTACAGTTGGTGTCCTCTCCGGTGAAGTTGGCAACCCTGATGACGACAGTACCAGGCCGGTATTGGAAGTCGGGATGGTCTTTCAGGTCGTACACACTCATCTCACTCTCATGTAGCATTTGAGGGCTGTCGGAAACCAGTTCACTGATCAAATCCAAAGTTATTCATGAAACATAATTAGATATTTGCATTTTTGGTCGCTGAACATGGCGAGACATTCTGGCGCATTCATTGTGTTTGAGCCATGAATCTATTTCTTCAGCGAGTAGTGCCGATTATGCTGTTTCCACTGAACAAATTTTTTGACAGCACTAAACTACTAGGTACACTTTTGACGGTAAATGCCTATATGTCACCGAAAATAAACTTAAAAACACTTTTAACTCAATCTATTATAAAAGGTTTTAGTTCTGTCAAATTGAGTTATTAATGGTGCAACAGAATCGTCACCATTTTGTTGCAAAAATATATGATATATTTCAATAGTGAAGGCTTGTTCTTGCACCGTGAACTTCGACCATGAAAATTGTTACAAATACTCACATTGGCTCAGCCATGTTCGTGTAGGTGCGATACCAATGAACGATAGCTGTACGGCCGTGATGGTCGACTTTCTGGACCACGCCATACTCTCTGTGTTTGAGCTGAAATATCATATAACTTTACTTGCTTTTGCTGCAGAATATTGTAAATCGATTACGTGAAAACTTGACAAAGCAATTATAAGTTGACGCATCTTCTTATTTGGAAAGAAGTTACTCTGCTCTGCCCCATAATTAATTAATTATTTGAATTTGTATCTTCTACTAAACTATGCGACTAAATAACACTAAAAAAGCCTAGCGATGGAATTTACATTATGCTTAATATGCTATCGCAATGTCACGTGGTCTGTTGCGATATCGGCTAGGCCCTCAGTGATCTTTTTTTGGTGATAAATGCAGTTACATCTAACCTGAAAAGGTTCTTCTACATTGGCGGCGCCGCTGACGACGAAATCGCCCGGGAAACACTCTTGACCATCGAGGTGGTGAATCGGGTAGAGCTGCGTGGATGGAATGCCCAGTTCTATTGTGCCGTCCTGTAAAAATAATAATTAATGTTTACTATAACAATCCAAATAAATGTTACCATATAAACGAACCGAAAAAAAAAACAAATTGATGGAATATTCAGCGACAGTAACTTTCAATGGTTTGTAGATGCATTCCAGCTGCCATTTGCAGTCGCGGCGGCGGCTCGGGCGGCGCGCGGCGCACGGCACGCTTCAGCCGCTTGTAATGAACGTGCTAGTACCTGCCACACGACGTTGGCGACGCTGGAGGTGTGCAGGGTCTCGACGACGATGCGCTCGCCGAGGCGCGGCGGCGGCGCGGGCGGCGCGCGGCGCACGGCACGCTTCAGCCGCTTGTAATGAACGTGCTAGTACCTGCCACACGACGTTGGCGACGCTGGAGGTGTGCAGGGTCTCGACGACGATGCGCTCGCCGAGGCGCGGCGGCGGCGCGGGCGGCGCGCGGCGCACGGCACGCTTCAGCCGCTTGTAATGAACGTGCTAGTACCTGCCACACGACGTTGGCGACGCTGGAGGTGTGCAGGGTCTCGACGACGATGCGCTCGCCGAGGCGCGGCGGCGGCGCGGGCGGCGCGCGGCGCACGGCACGCTTCAGCCGCTTGCCGCGCAGCAGGCGCACGGCTAGCTGCGGCGAGCGCTTGCCGCGGTTCGACGCCACGGACGAGCAACGGGATGACCATGTGGCCCCGCTGTAATTAAATTATGATAAGTCAAAAACCTGTGGAATGGGATGAAACCCATTATTGCTATATATTATTGGTTAGGGCGGCAACCATATTAATAATATTATACTGACCGATTTTTCCCGCTATTGTGGATTTTTTTCCAAGCAATCGGACTTCTACTTCATCTATCACGAAGTTAGATCGTTAAGAACGTAAGTACATAGTAAGCCTCTCTAAATTGTGCAATAAACTTTGGATCCGACACCTGACGCGTGCGTGTACCATCCATTTACCTCAAAATACATCACCATTGTTCAAGATGTTTCTGTAATTTTATTTTATATAACAAATATACATTGCTCTTGGTATACTTAAGCGGAGATGTGGTCAAGACACCTGAAAGGTTATCTATGTTTGTTAGCGTTTTTTTTTAAAATTTGTCCCACGGCGGGAATCCCGCAACTTTCTGCGTCTCAGGCGGGCCGTCGCCCACTGCTCTACAGAGGTCGCAAATAATTAAAATTAAGAGCTAAAACGATGACTGACCTGTCTGTATCGCTGCCGTCGCTGCTGGTGTTCTCCCAGTTGTCTGAATCATCATCGTTAGGTATTTGAGACTTGATATTGTTGCCGTTAAGCAGGGACTCCTCGCGCGTTGGCTCCGGACTGCAGAAACATTATGACAGTTAAATAAATAAATATTGCTGGACTACATGATGTGAACTACATGACTGATACTTATATACTTTTTTTTGTAAATACATATATATAATTATATAATACATGGAAAACACTCAAGACAAATATTAGCAGATACAAAAAAAAATATATAAGTAGTATATCATTCATGTAGTTCCCATAATACAAAACTACCTAGTTTGGGGCTAGATGTTGCTGTGTGAAAAATGTCCATCATTATTTATTTTCTATTAAATCCTACTAATATTATAAACTGGATTATAAGTGGATGGATGTTTGTTACTCTTTCACACAAAAACGACTGAACGGATTTTAATGAAACTTTACAATTACTGTAAAGTTTCATTAAAATCCGTTAGCTTATACATCAGAATAACATATAGGCTACTCATTATCCGGGTACCACGCGGGCGAAGCCGTGGGCAGCGGCTAGTAACAGATAATTTCCCCAGTAATGTGAATGACATACCTTATCCCAGAATCGTTCTTTTCCTCAGTAGCGGTATCCTCCTGGCTTCCTTGAGCGGACCCATCTCCCATTGGCTCGATCTTGATTACGGGACAGTTGCGCAGTTCCGTGAGAAGGTCGTCCAACGATTCCATTTTATCATCTACGGCATCCACTTCCATAGTATCCTTCTGAAAAATATACAGTTAAATAAAGTATAGATCGAGACTATATTGATATCTCTTGTCTTAGTAAATTAAATTAATTTATGAATTCAGAAAATAATATAGGTTAATTTGTGTTAGTAAGATTTAATAATATGTATATTATTAATTCACCCTATGAAGGTCCATTCTAAATATTAGTGTAAACTAGATTTATAAATACTGTGCATGAAATAATCTTTGTGAGAGGAACTGAATCCTTTCACCACCTTAGTTAACCCTTGGCAATAAGTAAGGTCTGTAAACATACATCAGGAATCTTCCATTTGCGTTGTGAAGAGGCTCTCTTCTTAGGGCGCGACGGTACGCGTTCAATATTCGTTTCCGTTCTAGAAGACTTCTTCGTAGGTCGCGTTTCCTTACGGATACTTCTGTAGATTTTACCTGGATATAAAAAGTTTTTTTAGCCGATATACAGCTTATTCATAATAATAAAATAAAACAACTACGCTTGACTGTATTCCACATGATTGACATCCACAGATACATACTCCGTTCGTAGATATTTGATAATACCAAGTAGGGGGTAGTCAGAGGCACGTTCAAACATTTGGCACATGCCCGAGTTTTGCAGGTAGTCAGCATTCCACGTGACAGATTTCAAGCCCATCGCATTCTATGATATAAGGAATCAGAACCGCAACTTGGTCAATATGAGCGAAAACATAGTTAGCTTCTTTTTATCCATCGGGGAGTTCGGTCTCCATTATCAGACCAGCTTGCTTTTTCATTGCATTATCATTGGTACTTGACAGGTATGAATTTCACTCTATCGTGTGACGGGAGAGAAGTAAAGTAAAGCAAATCTTTATTGCTAAAAACTCTGTACAGAGGCGCAGTGAAAGGACCTTGTTCAAGTGCATCACTTTACTCTGCGAGTCTGTGGTTCAGTGTCAGGTTATGGACACAGAATAAATAATATTACTGCTTTGGATGTGAATTAATCGAAGTGAGATGTTTATTGTGTGACACAGTCATATAGAAAAGTGCTTATATTTTGTAACTTTTTAACAGTGTAATTTGATGTGTATTGGACTTCATTATTTTATCCTGAGCCCTAG
The DNA here is from genome assembly GCA_961405105.1 of Perizoma affinitatum. Taxonomy (NCBI): domain Eukaryota; kingdom Metazoa; phylum Arthropoda; class Insecta; order Lepidoptera; family Geometridae; genus Perizoma; species Perizoma affinitatum. Next base: position 9,886,359 of record OY560199.1, read on the forward strand.
ATTGTAACAATACATACTCTGATCCTTCCGCCACTGCTTCTTACTGACGAAAGTGTCTTCGGGGCCGATAACAAGGAAGTTCCTATCGCCGACCTGCAGCGTGCACGGCTCAAAAACATTCAATAGCTTGAGATTCTTTAGCTCATCACCTGTGAAGCATAGAACATGGTTTTAACAAATCCAGCACTACTTTGTCACCTTGCTTTAGTTCAGCGATCAAATGGGGCCTCCAAGTGAACGATGATGGTGAAAAAAACAGTGTGGACGTGAAAGTATTTCAGTGCGCTTCCTTTCAGAAAGGAGGTCATGCCTGTTTCTTCACGCATCTTTTCTTTCATCGTTTGAGAGAACTCGCAATGCGACCTAAAATTCTACTATAGTAGTATCATAATGGCCGAAAATTAAGATTCCTCCAGGCAGAAAGTATCAAGTGGAGTTGGGTATCTTCGCAAGATGGTAGTATCGGCGAAGGACCAAAGAAGTCACTGAATAGTGTCTAAGAGATATACGACGGCTTCCAGGCAGACCGCTTGGCACAATATCGCCAGGAGTGGAATGATAGAAAAGAAAAGTGATGAAGAGTGTTACTGGCTGATTATATGGACACAAGTCCTATCATGTTATTCATTTCGCAAGACAAACCTTCGACTAGGAACTTGGGTTGTTGCGAAGAGTTTCCTTCGGGCGGTGGTGTGCTCATAGCACGGCACTGCCAATGGACGCTCACACTCTCTGTGATTACAGATTCCACAGTAAACTGAAACACAGAGTCTCATATAGTATATCTTCAACAAAAAGTTCTGCCAAAAAATCTAATCTACTCTAGGAATCTACGAGTACGTCGGCAACTGTTGACTTCTGTACATAAGCAAAGTTACAAGTTTTTCTACATTATACAAGTCGAAAAGAACGCAGGTCACCATATTCTCAGATTTATTGATCAGCTTATAGACATAATTATAAGTTTAACGGGTCTTTATCGCGTTTACCTTTTTTATTATATTCCCGACGTTTCGACTGTATTGCAACAGCCGTGGTCACGGGAGGTAAACGCGATAAAGACCCGTTAAACTTATAATTATGTTATCTAATCGCGAAAGTTTGAAAAGTATTACAGCTTATAGACGTTATGACTAACGTCAGATGTCTTCTGGCTAACGATGAGACAACTGATGGAACTAGAAATCCTGTATAATCCTTCATCGACAAGTCTACCTTATGATCATGCATCTTGTGTTTCCTAGCTGCCTTCATTTCCTTAGTAACGTTCAGCCAGTTGGCGTTCTCTAGTGATCCCAGTGGTCCATATACAATTTGTCCTGGATAGAACTCTGACGACTGATAGGGAGTAGAGCGGCGGAGACGCATGGAATAGTCTTCGAGAGGGCAGGATTCTAGATCAGGATATTCCAATCGCGAGCCGTCCGAGGAAACCAGGCGAAGTTTGCTGTGCACCGCCTGGAAGTAAATGGTAATTAGAAACAAGTTGATTGTCTAAATGCCTCATTATGACGGGGGTAACCTGCACAAACGTCCCATACTGTCTCATTACGTGAAGGATGATTTTCATTGATTCAGAATCGTATCACGAATCCAGGCATTGAATGTTATAACAAATTTAAATCCAGTGATATGGCAAGTAGAAAACTGAATGCGTTAAATAAGTTAGCCTGGTTATAAAGCAAGTTTAAGCAAATCCCGTGGTTAAAACACCGTAACCACATCACTGACATCGTATTAGTAGGCGTGGATAATGCTTTATCATGAGTGATATTTTTAGACCCAGGTCTTAGTTGGATCATCCAGCGTAATGAGAGAGATAGGGTTTGGAGTTTGTGCAAGTCCCCCGGCCAACCTTACCTCGATTAATCCGACTCCTTTAAAAGTAAGTGACCCATGATTGCTTTTCCCGTTGTCTTGCTGTAATATAACCTAAAGGGTCTTTTATGAAAATCAAACGCTTGGAGAAAAGACAACAAAATTAACGATATTTTAAAACGCCATAAAAAGCTAGTGAAAAAAAAATTAAGCACACGAACGCTTATAACTTGGATGGAATCTCTCTACATACCTAATTTTAAATAGCGTTTATAAGTATGATGACATATTTTGATAGCCTAAGGATAATCTACCAATTTTAAACATGCAATGCAAAAGCATTCAGATAGATCATTCCGTATTATCGCATTCAATTGATACTAGAGAGATAAGAGACATGCACGAATAATGTTATGTGAACAAGCATAAATAATGAGTTGAGATAGGTATTTAAATGAGAAGATTATTCAATAGTAATTCCAAAATGCAGGACCATGACTAGATTGAGTTACGCGTTTTTTATTACAATTGTTTTTATAAGTATTAAAAAGCAAATTTGTAAGCTGTAAAATTAATTGTTATCAATGCATATGTGTTACTTAATACGGAATCTTTAGAGCATAAAGCTATGCTATCTAAAATCATGCTTGAGCTAAGTTTTAGCACAGATATTATAATACTAGGTTTTAGAAAATGGCTTGCTGCCACTACGAGTAATTCTGAGAATCATTTTTTTTACATTGCTAATTTTTCTTTATCTGAAATTTCAAGAAAGGTTCCCTCCCTTACAAAATTACCCCATGAACCGTCTTACCTTGGACGTTCCAACCCAAGACTCCAGGCACACAGCCAGATCGGGTGTGTACTCTTCCAACGGCTGGAGCCGCTCGCTGGCCACTCTTGGTAAAACATGTTTGGTGCCAACGACCTGTAGCGCTGCTTTCATCACGATGTCGCGACAGTAGCCGCGCTGCGTATCCTTGCCGGCGATGAGGCGGCGGACAACATCGCCAGGCATTAATGAACGGTCGGCGAGCCCCACCTGTGTAGGAAAGCGAGGTGGGCGTTAAGCCGGAATTTCACGCGATAGGGACCTAGAGTACTTGACTTACGAGTTACGTTCTCCTGTCCTGAATTAAGGCTTTCATTGTTGCTATGAAAGCCTTAAGTCAAGTAGTTGCTTGGTCTCTCGTCTGTATGCCATGTGTAGATCTCTGTTTTAACGCAATTTGCAATCCTTTAAACTTTAGACTACTGCCTGGGATTCCAGACACACAATGATTTTTTTCTGTCTTAATAATATAATTATGTGCTTAAGCATGCCAAGGATTAAACCATCCAACATACTTTATTTACCTACCTACCTGAGGCAACTGATATTGGTAAAGTAATCAAAAGGAAATTGCAATTAACATCCAGGTATAAAACAATAAGCAGCTATGGGCTTGTAATCTGTCATGTGAATTGCTAACTTATGTAATGTTTGGACTTCCCTCTGGCTACCCCCTCCTTGGGAACCCCAAAGATGCAGGATTTTTTTTTTGTATGAATTGCAAATATTTGTCTTGGGTCTGAGTGTGTTTTCTAAGTATAATATATATGTATTTTCCATAATAAAAGCTCTGCTTAGTTTGGGGCTAGATGATGCTGTGTGAAAAATTACCAGTATTATAAAAAAAAATGTCTATGCTAGTTAACAACCTCTGTGGCGCAGTGGGTGAAATCCCGCCTGAGACACATGTTTGTACATGTGTATGTATTTAAAAAAAAGAAAGGAAAAGTAGTATATCAGTCATGTAGTTCCCATAACAGCTCTGCTTACATTTGGGCTAGATGATGTGAAAATGTCAAGCATTATTATAGTTGAAAGTTGAATGTTGGTGGAAGTATGGTTGTATGCTTGTTGAGAAAGGTCATAATTCAATAATTTTATTTTAATTTTTCGATTTGTTTTAACAGGAGCATTCAACTTTACTAGTTGAAACTCTGCATCTGTTGAATACACCATAGGATAATATATTTACTTTTAATTTTTCTGCCTCTTTTTTTTGTCATTCTGCAACCTCTGTGGCTGTGACCCAAGATTTGTTGGTGTGTTTTCCGCTGCTGGACAGATGTTTGCATGTTCTGTAGGCATTTCTTCCAGGTCTGGGGTTTGTGGTACCTAATACCCATGACACAGGGAATTTTAGTGTAGGGTCAGGATTATGTATGTGTCTGTAGACTGTTTATCTATCTAAATAAAAATCAATTGTTGCATGTATGTATCCCATAATCTCATAAAAAATATATTGTAACTTGATTTTATAGCATACCAAAAATTATAATCCCACTGACAGTAACTGCAACATCCTCTTTCATGAACATAGCTAGTTTCGTAAATATTAATAAGTTGAGCTTCATTACATATCTAGTTAAATATACATAAAAGTCCCATCAATTAAGGAAAATTAAAAAAATATATATGTATGTAGAGCCATGTGCTCTAAGATAGTATGAAGAAACTGAGGGTACCTTACAAATTAATTATAGAGCATAGAGATTTACCCTCATCTAGAATATGTAGTATAGCAATTAATAGTGATGTTGAACTCTCAAGAATTACCAAGGCAGAGTAATTAGAAAACCAAGGAATATCATGACAATACAAGCTCCATGAAGGTACAAAGGTACGAGGGAGTTCGACTTTGTCGGCATGTGGAAAAGACAATGAAGCATGAATTTCACTCACAGATTTCTCGGATATCACTCGTTCGGTGCCTGAAGGATGCCACACAACTCGAATTTCACCTTTTTGAATGGGTGTTTCAACGTCGCTCTCCTGATCGCTCGAGTTAGCTTCATAGTTCTCGAGTACGAGGCCGAAAACCACTTGCCCGCTATTGTTGATTTTATACACTTCGTCTTCGTAAAAGTATTGAAAGTCTGTCGGCGAACCTGGATTTTGTCCCGCCATATTGACGGGAAATATCTAAACGACACAAATAATTTTGTTTTTTACGTGATAATTCTTTCTGACAGCTGATTGCAATGTGTTGCGCATGCGTCAATAAATTATGCAGCACAAACACGAACGCCATCTGGCGACGCGGTGGGCTCTAAGCTCTAAGCAAAGATTCATACATTCCGTTCAACGCAGTCAGTGTCGTACCAGTTTTTATACCAAAAAACTGATATAATACTTACATTATTTATGAACAAAATTAAGATATTTTAGTAAATAAACAATAATTTATGTACTTACCTATCTCGTTTAAAAACGTGTTTATACCTAATATCTCTTTCTCTCTTTCACTGTCACTCGTGTTAACAGATTGCTAATGCATCTCGTTTGACACAAGGAAATAACCACTGCGTTTATTTTCCAGCCTATCGTTTCTATATTATATGGACTGATGACATCTCAAAGGTTTTTTTATACAACTTAAGTGGCAAACAAGCAGCCCACTGATTGGTAAGCTTCTACCGTAACCCATGGACGCATAGACGCTTGCAACACCAAGGTTACAGGAAGTCGGTGGAAGTGCCATGTCGGGCACTTTTTGGGGGAGGCCTATGTCCAATAGTAGACTTCTACAGGCTGATGATGATTATTATTATTTGGTAGGTTATAGGTAAGGTAAGGGCTTTAAGTATAATTAGTGAGTGTTCAGCAAGTAGACGACCTCGATGGCGCGGCGAACGAGCTGACTGAAACGGCCGGGTCGCCGCAGGTGCAGGTTCGATTCCCACTGCTGGACAAATGTTTGTATGCTCTGCAGATATTTGTTCCAGGTCTGGGTGTTGTGGTTAATAAAAAAAGTAAAGTAAAAAAGTGGCCAGGACTATGTACCTAGTGTCTGTTGGATTTTTATTCGTAAATCATTGAACTGAATAAGATCTACGTGGAAACGTTAAGGTATGTTAAGTTTGGTAGGTCCGCAATTGGGTTTCATTGTGAATCGATAATTTATATTATTAATAGGTCACAATGTACGTTGGCAAAGCGTGTAGGAGTAAATGTAATCTAAGTACTAGCAGTTTGTAGTCCTGACCCACTGCTATGACGTTAGCTGAAGGCGATGCTATTCTAGTCCAACGATCAATACCGCGTTATCAACATAGCTAAGGCTGTTTACATGCGCGCGCGTAGTACACACGGAACGCTTGAAAGAAGCTGTCGCGAGTGATAATATCATCATTCATTAAATAATGTGAATATTTCATGTGGGAATCATGCCGCTGCCAGAACTTATCAAACGAGCGTCGAGCTACTTCCTAGGACTCGAGTTCGACGACGAGGAACCTCTCCATTACGTCGATAACGAAATTCTATTTTGCAAGAACAACGTCTGTGTGCATCCACCGACCGTCGCTCGCCATGAACTCGATATTATACACCACCCGGGCTATTTAACCGTCACAACAAAAGTATTCACCGATCAACACAATAATTCGAAGCGGCCGACGCTGTTCCTAAATTGGATTCCTAATTCGACGCTGCGTAGATGTCCTTCAGCGGTGGAAACTAGTCCGAGCGATGAAGTAGGATGCGCAATCAAACCGCCAGCGAAATCTAAGGAAATAACGTTAAGAAACGATGTAAAGAAAAAATATACTAACAACGATACTGCGTTTTCCGATTCTTCGGAAACGACCAGCCTTACTTCGAATTCTGATAAACAGAGCATTCAATCGTACACTAACAACGATACGACGGAGCTCTCTACCAGTTCGAAGCCAACAGTGATGAGCGTTGATTCTAACAAGGACATTGCCTTTAACAGCGATTCTTTCGATAAGGATGAGGCAAGAGATGAGGTGTTTGTAAATGATAAACACGTGCGGTCCCAATCGATGACGTCCGTCAACATAACCATTGCCAATCCTACTATTGAGAACGTAGATTTGACCCCAGATTCAGTCTCTGGAGAGAGGTTTATCAGATCTCTATCAATGAGCTCGTGTGACGAAGGCAATCCCAACTGGATGAGCACGCCAGAATTTCTGGCGCTGAAGCATAACTTGGTGTTCCCGGATAGCGTGCACAGCTCGCCCGTGCCGCAGAGGAAAACACCAATTAGATGTCGAAGGTCAGTTTCTTAATTTTTCATACATACTTAGGTACCTTTATGTGAATTTTCTTCAATATATGATTATACAATCTTAATTTCAATGAGTAAGGTACTTACATAGCAGTCTATTCTGTTTTATCCTACCTAAAATATTTTCAGAGAATTTAGGAATACGGTGTATGACGTAGACAAAACACCCACGCCTAAAACGTTCTCGAATATTTTATTTCCTTCTAACAAAATAGGTGTAAAAGGGCAAAGTTCAAACAGGAGTTTTCCAATTTTTATCGCATGAGGGCGTGAACGAATACGAAGAAGATACGCAAGCAGTGGCGATAAAGTAGTCGAAAAACCGATAATTACTTTACCTAAGTAGGCACCTTTCTATTATCTATTGGGTTGGCCTACGATAGCTTATCTTGTAACATTTAAACGCCATTCGATACAGCAGGTCTTACCGTTCATTAAACAAATAGTAATAGGTACCCACATAACTAACTTAAAAAACAATTAAAAATTGAGAAGTCCTTCTTTTAACTTACCTACTTGATTAATGATAGTTCAACAAACAAGTGAAGTAGGTAGATCAATACCTACCAATAAACACTAAGTACTATAGGTATAATATATCTCTGAACGACCGAGTACTATAGCATAAAAATAAGTAAGCATATTATAATAGTGCCTCACACGTCCAACTTTTGTTTAGTTTAGCGTCCGTCGCTACGCAAATCTAGATACGGTAATGTATCACAATCAGCCAAGGACGGGAGATAAAAAAAACATCACACTCGCCGTGTTAAAATATTAATAATAACCTACGTAAATTCCTATGTACATAACTCTCGTTTCTCAATAGACTTCATTGAATTCCGTACACTGAAGCCATCTCCAGGAATTCCATTAGATTCCCCTGACCTTCGGCGATCGCACGATCCACGCATTATTTAGGACGAAACCGCCCTTAGAGGTGCTTATTAAGTTTGCATTAGGGACATTATTTTTTATTTGAATGTTTGGGCTAAAGGTTACAGGCGTTTAAGGATCACGTTTCGATTCTCTGTGAAAAACTGTAATAACTTTGACGCTTTTTTATGGAAAAACGAAACTTCGTTCGATTAAGGGCGGTTTCCAATTTCAGTCATAAATAATGACGTCTAGTTTTTCCTTGAAATAGTTTCGAATACTAACTTGAACAGGAATAGTACGTGATCTAGAACAATACATATTCTACTTTTTCCGGGTAACATCAGATCATATGATCAGCTCGGTGGAAGTTCTTCCCCTTTGCTAATGGAGGACCTCACAACCAACCGTGTTCTGGATAGGCAGTTCAAGAACAGCCCCTACAAAATATATCTAGTCCGCATTTAGCCTGTATGCTATCCACAACAATCTGTGCCAAAACAATACGGTCGGTAAATACTTATAGCAAAAAAAACTATCACTTTGTTGTTTGTCGGTTTCGTAACAGTCAATTAAACATTACCAGATTCTCAGTAGACCTGAGCCAGATGCGCTCTCTCCGGCTTTTCTTCAACGACGACAACTGCACATGTGGCCAGCTGGTGGTCGCGTCCAGGGAATCGCAGTACAAGATCCTGCACTTCCATCATGGAGGGCTGGACCACTTGGCACAAGTTTTGCACAGGTGGCATTCACTACTGCACAACATCAAACTCACTCCTAGTAAGTGTGCTAATCCATGATTGCAAGCTGATGCTGATAACAATTGTAAACAAAGAAATTATCATTTAGTTAATATTAAGTTAAATGACTTACTCATTTAGCAATTTCCGATACCTTGAAATTTAAAAAACTGAGGACAAACGGTTTCTCTTTTTCAAGTTTTAGAAATTATGGACACAGCAAAGCCTGGCAAAATGAGTATTTTCATGTTGCTATATTTAATTTAATTTGGGAGCAGGACAGAATAGTGGTTTTGTAGAGCGGTTTTCCATTACACATGTAAAATGCTTCACAAAGCCAAAATAATATGTCGATCTTGGCCATTCTTTCTGAAATCCACTATGTGCCAGAACATCCCGGGGCCAAAACTTGCATTACTTTAAAAAGCTTATTGTCTTACAGGTTCCGAAGAGCCGAACTTACCCTATCGCCATTTCATGGTATGCCGTCCAGAAGTACAAAAATCAGAACAACATCCGGAAGAAGGAAAAGTCTCAAATATAACACCTGAATTCTTCTACGAGAAAGTACAAAATGGGAAGGGAATTATAGAAGATGACCTGTTTCTGAGAAAATGCGTTTTCTTTGGTGGTTTAGACAAAGAGCTGAGACGAGAAGTATGGCCGTTTTTGCTACACTGCTATCCTTATAATTCCACGTACGACGAAAGAGAAATAATTTTACAAATGAGAGCGAGAGAATATGAAGAAATAACGAGAAGGAGAGTTGAGAAAATGTCACCGGAAGAACATGCAGTTTTTTGGAAGAATGTACAATGCGTGATAGAAAAGGACGTAGTTAGAACTGACAGAGGCAACCCGTATTTTGCCGGCGAAAATAATTATAATGTAGAGATTATGAAGAATATTCTATTGAATTATGCGGTATACAATCCAGTTCTCGGGTACCTACGTTTATATACTTACCAATGTCCAAATCGTCGCTGTATAGACATATTATTTTCACGCATGCTCGCGTGTTTCAAAATTATTGTCGTAAGCTTTGCGCAAAAAGCTTGCGCTAAAGTAATGCTAGAGTCAAATGTAACGTTATTTTTGTAGAAAAAAATGTGCCACGGTAAAAAAAATCGTAATAACTGGGACTGTAATTTTCCAGATACACGCAAGGAATGAGTGACCTTTTGGCGCCGGTCCTGTGTGAAATTAAATGTGAAGCGGAGGCGTTCTGGTGTTTTGTAGGCCTCATGCAAAGGACGATATTTGTCTGTACACCCACTGACAATGACATGGATAATAATCTTGTAAGAATTCTGAAAATCTACACTATCTTATTTGCACTGGGTGTGGACTTGTTTAAACTGAACGGTTCTAATTAAACTATAAACATTAAAGGGGTGCAAAGGGTTACATTTATCTGAAAGCGTGTAATGTAAATCTATAAATAAGTAAGGTTTTGTTTCAGAGTTATCTGAGGGAGTTGATTCGGCTTATGCTGCCACATTTCTACAAGCACTTAGAGAAGCATATTGATGCAATGGAGTTACTGTTCTGTCATCGTTGGATACTGCTGTAAGAATTTTTTACCAAATATATGTTACCATAAAAATGGACCTCCGTCCACATGACATGTGGACACTAATGAGCTCAGTTAATGCTTTTTAAACTGAGCTCAGTTTAAGTTTACTTTCCATCTAAAAGATTTAAGACTTTTTTTACTTTCGTCGTTTCAGCTGTTTTAAACGAGAGTTTACCGAGGCAGTAGCATTACGGATGTGGGAAGCATGCTGGTCAAACTATCAGACGGACTACTTCCACCTGTTTCTATGTTTGTCCATCATCGCGGTGTACCAGGATGACGTCATCGCTCAGGACTTGAACACTGATGAGATGTTACTGCACTTTAGTTCCTTAGGTATGTTCTTATTCTTACATATTATATTACCCACTAGTAAAGTCATCTACGTATCGGTAGTTTCGGGTGTAGCAAAATATCGCAATGTACATACTTTAACCGATGTGTGTGGGTTACAAACTTACAATAATTACATTGTTGGTTTACTTATTGACCTTTGACGCACAATTAAGTAGGTAACTTTATTTGGAGCATTTGTAATATAATATAAAAATATATTGAGCATAAAAATTAATAGGTAACATTAACCTAGCTTGAAGTCCATGGTTGACTTTCTAGTTTTCCACAAGAAACTTCGTTTTTTTATAAAACTTTGATGTACATGAGGATCACGTAGTTGCAACTGTCATCCACAGATCTCAGCATCCCATACAGACTGTGGTGCCTTTGCACAGATCTCTCTTAGCATAATTATTCTCTCATTCTAGCAATGTACATGGACGGTCGCCTCATCCTCCGCAAAGCCAGAGGTCTCCTTCACCAGTTCCGTCAACTAGTCAGGATTCCCTGCACCCTCGCGGGGATGTGTCAGCGATGCGGACCTGGGATATGGGACTCCACGCATCGACCTAGCGTAGAATGCACCGGCGCGCACGATATATGCGAGTATGCCGTACAATAGAATTAACATCTAACGCGAAGAAAATTTAGAGCCATGGACTAAGCTGAATAACTTTGGTAAATGTTGATGGTAGATGTTTTGGATATTGACTAATATATACGCAGTTCTTGATCTGTAAAATAGATTACCATATCTTCCATAGTCCAAAATGAGTACCTATATGTTTGTCCGTTGTGACAGCACGATAAAAGTTATATGCTTCGGAAATCTTCATCTAACTTCGGAAATTGGAAACTGGGGGCTTTTAAACTCTATGCATTTCCAAATTGTACAACTGTACGTGCGTACATCATATAATTTTATAGTAGTATTACATTAGAGTAGGTACATACCTACTACTATAAAATTATATGCTGTTTCCTCCATATAGTTATGAAAGTATTTCATTTATTGAGCTTTTTCTTTATTTATCCTTTAAATTTTAATTTTTACGTTTTTTTTCTTTTTTTCTGCTTAACAATCGAAAAATAAAAGTTCTCTAGACAGCTATGCATTTAATCATAAATTTTCTTAACCTTAAAATTATTCTTATAAATTCAATCATATTGTAAGGGCTTCAAGTTTGTCAATGGAATAGATTTAAGGAAAAGCTTACTGACGTATTGAAAAAGACACTAAAGGTAGATAACAGTACAAATTTTGTAGGTATAACATTGAAGAGGAGTGTACTAACGTACTTTTACCTCAATAGTACAAAAATACAGTATTACGCTTGTTGGATGAAAATGGATATGGCTAGACATATCAACATGAAACGTACGATATGTTCAATAACATATCCATTAACGTTACATTTATTACTTATTTAAAATATATAATATTACGATGTAAATTTACCTATATAAAAGTTTAAAAAGATAATTAAACCTTTTGTTATACGATTGACAGAATTTTATAGGATTTTTTTAATTCTTTTTTCCATATTTAATAGATTTTATCACTATTTAAGGTTTCTTACAATAATATTTATTAATAATTTAGTGACAATACAGCCAGCATTTTGGAGACGCTTGTAGTATATTTTTTCTGTTAATAAATGTATACTTTAATTATGACCCTAATGTGAATAGATCTGAACTGCACAGAATGTATTATAGTGTATACCTACATACATCATCAACAGTCTGTAGAAGTCCGCTATTGGACATAATGTCTTCATAAACTGAACACGAAAACGGACGACTGACGTAGAATGCTTCCATCACCTGATGGACTGTATCTCAAAAAGTTAAGGGAAGTCGGTGGATTTCGTCAATTTGTACACTTGATACTTTTCTATGAAACAAAACATGTAATTATAATAATTAGTAGACAATTTCGTTGATCTCATGAACCTTAATATTATTTGGTCGACAAAGTAGCCAGAATAAAATATTAGTACCCAAATAAGTATTTTTTTATAAGTTATTGATGAGCACAGTATGATAAAATAAAATAAAAACAAAGCCTTTAAAATAATTTATTCAATAAGAATAATTAATACTTCAGGTAGGGTCATTTTCACCAATAGTACTTTTCAAACTTTCGATTGAAAAGTACTATTGGTGAAAATGATTCACCAATAGTACTTTTCAATCGAAAGTTTGACTTACGATTAGATAACATAATTATAAGTTTAACGGGTCTTTATCGTGTTTACCTTTTTTATTATATTCCCGACGATTCGACTGTATTGCTTACTTATTTTTTTTTATTGTGCTCATTAGTAAATACTAAGCTGTAAACGATAATTTACTTTCGCATATTGTGAATTGTTGCGCGTACTGTGATATTTAAGATGATCTGCTTGTAAAATATTGAAAGTTATGCAATATGTATTCGAAATAGCCATATCTTGAGAGTAAAAGTTTAAACACGCATGCGATTTTCGTTTTATTTAATTAACCCTACATACAAAATGAAAGGTAAACGGACATTTAGTTACATTTTTGGCGAAATGGGCGAAGACCCGCCTGAGACGCAGAAGGTTGCGGGTTCGATTCCCGCCGCGAGACAAATGTTTGCATATGCAAATATTTGTCTCGGGATCTGGATGTTTTATATGTATGTTTTTACAAAAAAAGTATATAAGTAGTATATCAGTCATGTAGTTCCCATAACGCAAGCTCTGCTTACTTTGGGGCTAGATGATGCTGTGTGAAAAATGTCCAGCATTATTTATTTTATTTTTATTTCCCGAAGGAAGAAGATTAATAATGGGTTAGGTACATGATTTCTGGAAACTGATCATTTAACATCCGAAACATAACGGTGTTTTAGAATAAAGTTCTAAAATCGAAATAACAGGATGCGACAGAATACAAAACAAAAAAATACAGAAGCATGAAAGCTATGAATAGCCAGTTGCCAGTTCTTTCTTACTTTGTAACGTTTCCAAACTTCTAGACAAAGAATTATCAAATTACATTTTACCCAAAGTAAATTCGTCACTAGAGAAAATTCCTTATTGTTATTAGGACGTAATGCTGATAGCTCTTTATAAATCAGCCCGGGAGTACAATAAGATGGTGTAGCGTGGCGTAATTAGGTATATAAATAAATTAGGTTGTAAATAATTATATCAAGGAACTTACAATTATATATTTAGTAGCTCATAACGTGAGTCATAGAATATGTCAACTGAATACTATTAAGTAATGCTTTGCCTGACATTATTAGTTTTATTCTTAGAATTGCAGGAATCATTATATGATTATGAGCTTTCCACCCACTTTCGCCAGTCATTTCGACCTTGAGCTACCGTAGGCCAGTCCCTCTATAGATGTCCAGTTCGTCAACAAATAAGCTTTTTAGGCCAAAGTAATATAGTACCCAGTTTTATAAAACGCACAATTCATTTATTCTTTACCGAGTCTGAATTAACGACATGATCACAAATTACATAATGTTTACTCGTATTTCTGACAACTCATGCCGGTCCGGTTTGTTGCATATTTTTTATTTACTATAAATTCCGAAGTAGGCGAGGTCACACTGTTGAAAGTCACAGCATGCAGCATGCACCGGACAGCATCGCGACCGGAAACAATAGCGTTCTCTCAACAACACGGAGCTGATCTAGTGGTGAACCACACTGAGGACCTTCTGTCGCAATTGGAGGCAAATGGATACGCGAAGGAACTCGACTTGATCCTGGTGAACTATACTATACTATCCATTCCCATACTGGGACACTTTGATGAAAGCTGTCAAGGCGCAAGGGAGGATTTGTTTGATAGTAGACAGCAGTGGTTTGGTCGATATCACGCCGCTTAAAGATAATAGTGGAACGATACGAGCTTATGAAATTATGTGGACCAGAATAAAACATGATACAGAGGACAAATTCAAACATCATGAGATCTTGCAAGAGGTTTCCAAGTTGGTGGACGAAGGAAAACTGAAACACGCTTTGACGAAGACACTATTTCCGAGGAATGCTGCAAATTTGAGAGAAGCGCATCGGCTTATTGAGGAGAAACGCATGATTGGAAAGTTGGTGCTGACTGGATTTTAAGTGTTGTTATAATATTTTGACTCTCAGATATGTAGTTGTTTATCCGAGGCATAACCTGTACGAACGGATGCTCCAATTTCGACGTAGTTTGTTATTCGAAGCTGCTTGACGAGATTCAATTACTAATTATAATTAAACTTCTCGCAAGTCATGTCGTTTTGTCTAAATTTTTCCAGTATATTTATCGAAGTAAACGCGTCCACACGTCTGCCTTATTGAAAGCCCAGACCAACTATATTTTTTTCGATCATCTACATAAGTATTATAATATTATGCTTCTCCAGTCTCGTTTAATGATAAAACCAGTGTAAGCCGCGATAAAAATTCAAGAGTCATACATTTTATCTCTGAATATAGGTGTATAACCCAGTAATATGATATATAGAAATATTGTACTTTTAACCGTGCTTATCGCAAGAGCGCATTCCACGATGCTGGCTAAAAACTTACCGAAACAAATGAAAGCCGTCGGCCTGTACAAGTACCTACCAATCACAGACGCGAACAGTTTTCAAGATTTAGAAGTAGAAGTGCCCGCCTTACAGAAAAGTGACGTCTTAGTGGAAGTGAAGGCGACTGCCGTGAACCCTATCGATGCCAAGCAACGCGCTCCGAAGTCGAATGTAGAAACGAAACCGAGAATCCTAGGATGGGACGGGTCTGGTGTTGTAGTCGCAACGGGTGAAAACGCTAACCTATTCAAAACAGGTGATGAAGTGTTTTTTACAGGCGATTTACGAAGGAATGGTTCCAACGCTCAATATGTCGCTTTAGATCAGATCTTGGTCGGAACAAAACCAAAGTCATTGACATTTGAGCAAGCGGCGGCCTTGCCCTTGACAGCTGTGACTGCGCACGAGTCTCTTTTTGACCGATTAGCGCTTACAGAAAAGGATAAAGGCAAAACTCTGCTTATCATCAACAGTGCTGGAGGTGTGGGTTCAATAGCGTCTCAGCTAGCGAAGAACTTCGGACTGAAAGTTATCGGAACAGCATCACGACCGGAAACAATAGCATTCTCTCAACAACACGGAGCTGATTTAGTGCTGAACCATACCCAGGATCTAATGCCGCAATTGGAGGCAAATGGATATACGAAGGGAGTCGACTTGATCCTGGTAAACTATGATCCATTCCCATACTGGGACACTTTGATGAAAGCCATCAAGGCGCAAGGAAGGATTTGTTTAATAGTAGACAGCAGTGGTTTAGTCGATATCACTCCGCTCAAAGACAAGAGTGTAACATTAGCTTTTGAAATGATGCTGACTAGAATCAAGTATGATACAGAAGATAAATTCAAGCATCATGAGATCCTTGAAGAGTTGTCAAAGCTAGTGGACGAAGGGAAATTAAAACACACTTTGACGAAGACACTATCTCCAATAAACGCTGCGAATCTGAGAGAGGCACACAAGTTAATCGAAGAGAAGCGCATGATTGGAAAGTTAGTGTTGACCGGATTTTAGGATTTGTTTAAAACGTAATGATTGTTCCTAATTAACTAACGATTCACACTCAACATTTGTGATTTTAAATAAACATTTGTTTTAATCTATCAAACTTTTTTAAATTCACAGGCTGTCTTCTAAAAATCTATTTAAGGATTTAAAATTTAAACAAAAATTTATGTTTAAAATTTTTATTGCAAAGCCTTTTCACTGTAATCTCAATTGGCACCCACAATATCGTTTCAGTTAATAATAATCGGAAACTTACCAGCCACGTCAAACATAATAAAAAACACATTTTAAGCTTCCTCTTCAGAAAAGTTAGGTGGTTTTTGGCTTAGCACACTGGGATCGAACTCTTGACCTTGGAAGGGCGACCCCGGCGCGTTCCAAGCCTTCTTCAGTATTTCAATATTGCGTATTTCGTCACTGGTTGGAAGTCCTTTCATCTTCCTCTCTTGGTTCCACTGGAGTTCTCTAACCTGATGTGAAAGATAATTAAATTAACACATGGTTAATACCTATCTAATTAAACCGGCTAAGCTATAGACAAAGTAACGTGCAGAGGCTCTGTCATTTGCATAAAAAAGTTTGACTCTTTAAGAACTTATGTATTAACTTTATTTTCAGGCCAAGTGGCAATATAATCACCATGCTCAATTATTATTCTATCAGTGGTGTATGTAGCTAGTGTAAATACCTTGTCAATATGGTCTTGTGGAAGTTCATCTAATGGTCTGGAGCAATCTATCATGTCCAGATCAATAGCCTCTTCTCCATTCAAAAATTTGTTCCACCACCGTTCCTGTACTTTTTCTGAAAGTTAATAAAAATATATATATTTAAGATTGTATTATTATATGATTCTTTAAAAAATCTTTACCTAGAGAAATTAGTAACATGATACAATGAGAGATTCAAGGGGTACAGTCAAATTTGAAAAAAGGAGTTTTCCAATAAAAAAGATTTTTGTTGTAGTTATGGTTATGAGAAATAAGTGTGAATAGCATTATTTTGTTGGGGGTATACAGTTGCTCTGATATGGATGTCTGTCTGTGATAGTAAATAATATCAAAGACTATAATATTTAGCCTGTACAGGAGTCGAACCTGCAACTGTTATAACTGCCTTACTATAAAACAATTGTATCTTGTCCAGGGAAGTACCAACACCATACTTATTTCTGCTGTCAAACCAGAATACAGTAATGCTCGCATTGCTGTATTCTGGTTTGGAAGGTGAGGCTGCTGGTGGAATAACAGGCACACAAGACTTCACCATCATCTCAGGGTGGAAGGCACAACACAATGTGACATAGGGCAAGTATCACTTAGGGCCTAGTTGGTGGTGGCCTATAGGGTAATGCAATTGTTTCCACTTAACATAAGGTGGGTAATATTGCTTGTTAGCACTAGCTCAAATAAAAAATATATACCTAAATGCATTAATAGCTTTCCTTCACTGATGCTCCAAAAGCTGTCTAAAGACTTGATCTTCCATGGCAGAGTATCCTTAATTATGATTTCACCATTCTTCCGAATAACGGAGACATCGCCAGCATTGATTGCCACCTTCAGATCTTTGGAAGACTTGACGTCAGGTGGAAGTTTCAAAGTTACATCTGTAAAAAGATTTAATATTTCAAGATACTAATAACCTACAGACACGTTTTTCCATCATAGATTACAGCAACCCCTAGTGACATGTGGA
The DNA here is from genome assembly GCA_961405105.1 of Perizoma affinitatum. NCBI lineage: Eukaryota > Metazoa > Arthropoda > Insecta > Lepidoptera > Geometridae > Perizoma > Perizoma affinitatum. The sequence continues at coordinate 9,904,071 of OY560199.1, forward strand.
AATAAAATCAATGTACAAACTATCTTTAAAGGCAGATTTCTTTTTTCAAATAATGTAATTTTTTTTAGGTAAAAATTTAATCCAACTATAACATCAAGAAATTGTTAAAAAGTCCAGAGTGACATTTAATGCTTATTTTTTTAATGGTATAACCTATCTGTTAAAAATATAACCATGAAAGTTGGTTCACAGTTGGCGAAGAATGTAATTGCAGTGATACAAGAAAATGGTAGCAAATATAATAAAAATAATGCTAGGCATTTTCACACAGCATCATTTAGCCCCAAAGTAAGCAGAGCTTGTTTTATGGGAACTACATGACTGTTAGACTACATATTTTTTTTTTTTTGTAAATACATACTTATTCATAGAAAACACACAGACATGAGACAAATATTTGTAAATCATAAAAAAAATGTCCCCGGGCAGAAATCAATCCTGGAACCTCCTGCATATCCTGCCTTCACCCTCTGTACCCCCCTAGGTTGTTCAAAATATAGGCTCTGTTTGTTGCAGGCTATAATCAATAAATGGTTCAGATGGTATTATTGGATAAGCAAACATACATAGCTACATACAAACACTAGATTGCCTAAGTAAACTGCTCACTCAATCAGCTAGTTCAATGATTTGATTTGATAATAATAATTATCAAAACAACCTACCAAGTTCCATTATATTTTGAGACCATGAGTACTTCTCCCGTTCAGCACCATTGTAAGTTTCACTATTATTCTGTGTGGGTATCATTGGTGGCTTGTAGCCATCTGGGGCCACTGTAGGTGTTTTTTTTGGCTTGTCTTTAGCTTCTAAGGACTTGGAACCATCTGGGCCCACTTTAGATGTCTTTTTTTGACTGTCATTAGCTTTTGCTGAAACATCTAGTTCATCCTTAGGAATACTTTGTTCAGGTGTTGTATCAGATTTTGCAATTTTGGGTTTTTGTGATTGAGGTGGTGCTGCATATTCATGATCACCGGTGGAAGGTTGATACTCTTCATCATAAATTTCATCACCTTCAGCAATTATTTCTACCTCTTGAGCGACTGTAGAACACATGATCTCATTATTGATGTCTATTGGTCTCCTTGCACCGTTTGGTGCTTTCTTTTTGTTTGGATCGCAAGATCGCAGAACTTTGATGACTAACTCTTCTGCTACTCCAGGTGGGAAACCCATGTTTTCATATTGCCCTTGTGGGACATAGTAGAAGTCAGTTCTGAAATAATATAGGTACCTACTAAGTAAGTTACTAATTCTAGACGCGAAAGTTTGGATAATAAGGTAATTGGATGTTTTTTGCCATCTCATTATCAGCTGAAACAATTTGTATGAAATTTGGAACAGGTATAGTTTATGACATAGAATAACATATAGACTACTATTTTTACAGATACTACGCGGGCGAAGCCTTGGACGGAGGTATGTTTGTTACCAGTTACTCTAACGGCTGAATCAATTGAAATTAAACTTGATGTAGATCTCGACCTGAACTTTCTGGCTCTACCACGCGAGCAAAGATGGGACAGAAGCTATATGATGTTGTATTAAATAAATTAGGTAAATCTGGTTACCTACACTCCAACTGCTATTTTACAGGTTAATTTACTCTAAAGTTAGTTCATCTATGTGGTTGTATTGTACACTAGAAGTATTTCTGATTCTTAAAACTTACCGCCTAGCAAGAAAACCAAACACAGCCGACAGGAAACCCAAAATTGACTTTTCGTTCACTAAAATTGACGATAGCACTTCATCATACTTTGTTACTTGAGACATTTTTATTTCATGCCCAAATGAACCAAATTTAAAGGTTTTCAAGTAAATAAATAAATACAACTTAAGCAAGCAAATAGCTTAAAACTTCATATTTTCTTCTTTAAAGAGCTTGATGTGTTTTGTTTGATTATTTTGCAGTTTTTTTTTTTGCAAAATTTCTTGTTTGGCTTTTTGACGACTTGACATTGACAACAACAGATGAAAAAGGTTGACATTATAACGTAAGCATAGTGGTTCCAGAGAGCGTTTGAAGAAACCCTGCTGCTGCAAAGTACCATGTAATTTACCAAACATTAGTTTTACAAACCGAGATGAATTTTAATGGGCGAGAAATTAGTTCCGGAATGACCATCTACGCTAACATATATTTTCGAATAATTTTATATCTGGAACACAACAAAAGCAATGTTGCCAACAAATTTTAATTTTTTCTAAATCTACCAAAATGGAAGCAGTTTTTTAATACTAGTAATAAAACAACCGGTTTCTAATTTACATTCCCGCCACTTGATGGCGCTAGGTACTTTACTTTCGAAAGTTTCACATCCGTAAGCAAGAGAGCGGCAAGGCAAGGCAAGGCGACTGGTGAAGTCAAGAGAAGTCTCGCGCGCGAACTTTACGTACGCTGCTGCATGCAGGCGATGACCGCATTCATGAGTTTTTATTAAAATATTGTGTGTTGTCGTGTTCTCCGTTCCGTTAAGTGCTTACAAAAATGCTTTGTAGGTGAACTAGAAGAAAAGTGTTGTGGTTGTGTTGAAATCTTAATTCTTCTATTATTTACTGTCTCTCAGAGTTTTTAAAAATGCCTTGCTCAGCGGTAACTTTGTCTATAGCGACCATTACGGCAATCGTGGCCGCTGCTTTGATGGCTATTGCATTCTCGACTGATAACTGGCTCTACATTGAAGTAAAACGCAGCAACATCCAGGTAAGAATTTTCGATAAGTTGCCTTTATATTAACCTTTTTTTTTGATACCTGAGTACCTACCTTACCTGGTTGTATAGTATTATAATACCTGTGCCTGGATGTAACACACGTAGTTGGAAAAAATATACATTCTCAGTCTACCCGTATTTTTAACCCTATCGTAAACTTGGTAATTATAACCAGCTGTTACAATAATTCAAAAGGGCAACTCAACCAGTTTTTGGAAGTAAGTATTCTGTTAAAATGGGCTGCTAATAGATACCTAGGGTCCCTTTTCTTTTGTCTAAGTACGTCTACCCCTCGCCCTTTGTTACTGCTGAAATTTATTTATCCACCTTGAGTTAGGTCCTAGCCAGTTAATTGCAGGTATTTGCGATTGAAGTGCTAGGATGAAGACTGACGTTGGCAGGTACCTTCCTCCTTATATACGAACCTCTTGAAATTGCTGCATGACAAATGTTTGCATGTTCTGCAGATATTCGTTCCAGTTACTCGTTCCAGTTACTGATACAGTGAATCCTTGTGCTAGGTCAGGAGTAGATCAATGTAACAGGACTGTTGGGTGTGCAAAAATTAAACTAAGTAGGTAGGTACCTTAGTACCAATTTAAAATTTCTAGTTCTCTAAGTGAAAAAAAAACATTACATCAGTAATTAGACAAAGATACACGCTAAAAAAGAGTGATTCGCAAAAAAATCTGCACAGTCCCAAACACGCGAATCTTGTCTTGACTTGACCGAAACAAAAACTTTCAGTACTGTAGGTACCTATCTATCTACTTAAATATAAAGACAACACCTTCAAATGATTGACGTTGAGTAAAGATATACCTTTAACTACCTATATCTTTCACATGGCATGTAGACATTTATAAGAATAGGTTGGTACCACTGATACTATAGGAACAAAAACCCTTGGTTCCAATATCTGTGCATCGTATCGGGGAGGGCAAACTTCCTACTCTTGTATTATTGCTATAGCCAAATCTCCGTTCCGTCATTAATGTAGGTAGTAGGTACCTAACGTGCCTCGAGTCCTTGCCAAGACCCCGTTATATCAGACACGTTACGCATAAATATGCACGTATTTAATGGCACGAATGTGTGTAACTGTACTATTCCGTGCTATTACTGCCCACCCAAACGTGGAGATAAAGAAATCACGACCGATAGTTACCTACTATGCAACTTACTTCTGGAAAACTCGATGTGAAGACGTTCGATCAGATAAAATAAATATATAAACACCTAACAGTCACAAACATAGTCCTGGCCCACATAAGGATTCCCTGCGTCGTGGGTGGGAAAGTATCTAGAATTCTATGGCACAAAACACGTAGACCCGGAACAAACAAGCATCTGCAGAACATGCAGATGCTTGTTTGTTTCAACTTTTGTCCCGTAGATCGACTTACTAAAATCGCTGCTATGAAGCTTTGCACAAACATTTCAACACAACTAGACAGCGCGTAATTTACAAAAACTGGAACATCTCACGCTTAATTCGCTTGTTATGTTCGTGGCAGTTTTTGTCTGACAGGTTCTGGTTTCTTTTTCTCTCGAGTTGGAGTCAAAGTTTTTTGCAGCGCGAGCAAGCCAAAGAGACAATTATCTACCTGCCCTGCCTTTACCCTGCATATCTTTTTTTTGTGTATTCGCCGAGGGTAGCTTAAAAACACTTTTGTAGTTTATGAACAAATAAGTTACCTGGCACAGTCATGTTCATGATAAAAATGATGATGGATGGCCGAAGGTCAGTCTTGTTACAGATTTTATAAAATTATAGGTAGGTATATACATATATACATAGGTCCAGTCATGAATTTGAGCCTGGCATGAATCGTGTCGTGCTCTTCAGTTCTGTATTTATCGATGGAAGCTCTGCCCGTCTAACTTTAATCTGAATTGAGTAAAAGTAACATGAAATAGTTGCACAACAATTCATGTATGTGATTTTGATTATTTACATAGGAATCCTAACCGAATACGTAATCTATTAGGCCTTCTGACAGACGACAAACATTGGAAAGCTTGGGAGAAATCGATCGCGAAAGTGTCGAAATCTGTGTGAGAAGATCTTATGCATGTTACGCTGGTACGTAAATTAAACACCGCTGGTTATCAGTATTATGTATCAAGTTTATAAGACGACGAAGCATTTAACTAAAGGCAATGATTTTTAATAGAAATAAATTAATTTACGAGTTGATACGGTAATTTACAAAGTTACCGTATCGAATGGACCCCATAACTGGAGTGTGTTATTTCCTGCTTGTTGCCGGATGTCAATGAACAGCAGCAGTGTGAGAAAAAGATTGTCTCGTGGAAATTGGTATGAAATTTAAGCTTATTATGAGAGGATAGCGTACTTGACTCGCTCGTTTTTATAAAATCTTACATACAAATCGACGGAACGACTACCTATAAACCCAATTTCAAAGAGATTTCCGAAGAGTACTTACGTAAGTAAGCACTTTGATTGAATCCTATATTCATTCAATGTATCGTTTCCAAGATGTATTGACAATAGATCCATTGCGGAAACCAGCTTTCTTCATAACAGGCGACAACCGTTTCTCACGTCTTCTTTTGGTTTTTATTCTGTTCCGCTTTCGTAAATACCAAAACAGGAAAATTTATAAAAAGCAAATGTCTACCAGTGTCGCTGATAAATAACGGGACACGATAAGTCAGTCCAATTTGCTGAAGAAATATAAAAAAATATGTAGACTATCAATATAGTCATAAATTCAGGACTTCGGAAGCGATTATTAATACCTAATTATTATCATATCTTCAATAATTTTATACAAGCGTGAACCACCTAGTTTTCAATGCTTGCCTAACAAGTCTCGCGGATATTGCTTGGTCAAGCGCCAATGCATCCTCTAATGGCAGGGTAGATCGTTTGTAATCACTGACTTTACCACGTCTATTTCAAATCAGGAACTTATCAGAATAGTTATTTATTCCTAAAGCATAGATAGCATCTATAAGTTCTTGGTAATTTAAATCAATTTGGTGCAAAGTGGAGAAAGGAAAATATGTAAATATGTGGTATGTAAGTTCACGTTTCCAGTGATGATAAAATATAAGTCATTAGGTCCCGTGGTGGTACCAATACTGTCGCCACCATGAAGCAACAAAAATGTAATAAATACAAAACGAAGATAAATCAAATAGAAAGAGCGTGACACGATAATATCAATTTGAGTGAGCTAGGAAGTGTTGTTTCCTTTCTGCTGGTAATACTGTAATATCATACTACTAATATAAACGCGAAAGTTTGTGAGGATGGATGTTTGTTACTCTTTCACGCAAAAACTACTGAACGGATTTTGATGAAACTTTACAGTAATATCAGAATAACACATGCTACTTTTTATCCGGTACCACGCGGGCGAAGTCGTGGGCAGAAGCTAGTAAATATATAATTCGATTAGATCCAGTCAATATACAAAACATAATATTACGCCAGAGCTGCCCCATGCAAAAAATAAACATGATCTGAGAAAGTGTTGATAATTTAATCCGTGATTCGTCATTACAATTGCCTTTCACTAGAGTTTATTTAGTTTTCCTGTCTCTGACTGAAGACATTATTCATATTTTAGAAGCCGTACATGACACTGTCGCATGTCGGTCGGTTTTTAATTCATCGATGTTGCATAATACTTTTTGTACACAATTCGCGTTCTCACGTACAACGAGATTGTGTCACTTGGAATTTTTAATTGTTGGCAAGTTAATTTTATGTTACTTTTGAGAGCGTCCTATCTTGTCGTTTCTCAAAAGGTCACAACATTACTTTCAGAACTTAAAAGTTTAATAAAAACTGAGTTTTGAAAAACTTGAAAACTGTTCTAAAGTATGCAAAAGGGAAATTTTATTATTTATGAAATTATTTGAGATTAGTATGGTTGATTTACTGCTTGGCCACGCTTATAACAAAATAATCAACGATTGATAATGAATCGCGTGCTATCAGGCCGAAGCGCGAACTAAAGAAATTGGTGAAATCATTGCATAGTAGGGTAGCTGAAGCAAATCAATGTTGAAAGGGGAACTTAACGTCAACTTTTTACACCAGGAAGTTTATATTTAATAGTGTCCTACACATAAGAATCAGTGTGTGTGTGCAGGCAATTAAATTGTCTAGACAAATACCGTAGTCCTGATACATTACTATGTATCATACATAAGGCTCTATCATTGTTCCTATTGTTTTAAATAATCCCCCTAAATAATCCACTTTCTATTTTATAAGATAAGATAAGATAAAGTTTATTCGGTAACAGACGTCACAAATACATCATATTTTACAACAATTTAGGTACTTAATTTATACTATTCCTGATTGGGACAACATAGGTATCCAAACTAGGTAAGGACCTGTGTGATGGTATACCTATGCTCTCCGCCGGATATTAGGTTATGGAGGAAAAGCGGATGAATCTACATTTAAAGCAGATGTGAGCTATTAAAACTGCAGATTTTGTTCTTAGTTTGTGGCAAATTCCTGTCTACTCGTCTACTTTCTGCCTCTAGCTACTCATGAACCTCCTTCTCGAGTCCTCACGTCATGACCACTTCCCTGGATTAGTTTATACTTGACGATGCCTTGTTCTCTGTTGAGTTCTGTTGCTGGCGCACTGTATGGCTTCGTGAGGTTTTGAGTCAAAGGTGGTGCAGGGTCGCCATAATAACAGGTTCCGCCCTCGATTTTACCAGCTAAGACGAGAGGAACATAGCCTAGTAGTCTTGAGTTCCTCGTGTATTGACTTGAATAGTTAAATAGCTGAAACCAGCCATGGCTGATAGTGACACATCCAACACATGCTAAGCTGAATACCAGTTTAATACAGTCATACCTTTTCAGATAAATGAGCCCAACAATGTTATTATTATTATGGATTTGAGATTATCGTGGTTTGGTATCATTTTAGAATATTATTACGACTAGAACACGTACTTAACTATTCTCCTGCTGACGTTTCGTTGACCGTTTGGAGGTCTTTCCTCATGAGCACCGTCTGCGACCACGCTCGACAGTCGTGAGACAGGAACTCAATGATGGTCCCGTCTCACAAGTACGTGGTATAGTCGTAATAATATTCTGTGTTGTCATTGTTTTAGATCTAAGTACCTACACATACTCTGAGTTATCGCCTTATGTACCCATTATGTTTTCCAAATAAATGTTTATTCTATATATTATTTATTATATTCTACAAATTGCTCATAATATCGTATAATACCATTAAGTTCCTAAAATTATTTCATATACGTAAGTATACTTAGAGAAAGCTTCTAGAAAACTTATTTTTAATTCTATACCCATGGTCCATTATTCTTGCTAACGTGATATATAATTATACTGTACAAATCATAAAAAAATACATTTGCGATTAATTTATATCTAAGACCATACAGATCATGTTGTAATCAACTGTTTTGTTCCTTCACGGAGTAGAATAACGTAAATATTACAATGTAATAGGTTGGTTTACGTACGATACTAGTGACGAATTCTAACTATGTACCATGGCGATAAAAATGCTGTAATTTATTCTGCCTAATTTATATATTATTCAGCTAATTCAAGGTAATCAGGTTTTTTTTGTTGGACCTTAAACGTAAGTCAGGTACATATGTACATAATGTAACATCCACGTAAAACATCTGCCTTTAGAAATACCTGAGCTCCCAGTTGTTTGACTTGTAATATTTCTCGTCCTAGCGGGGTATCTTTATACCGGGCGGGTGAATTATCTACTATAAAAAAAGGCAAAAAGCCGGCTGACACGTCGGTGCGGGTTCAATTTCCGCTTAAGGGACAACAACAACGTCATCTAGCCCTAAACTAAACATATCTTGTATTATGGGAACTCGTAACTGATATAATATCTTTATACTTTTTTGTAAATGCATACTTATTTTACATAGAAAATACCCAGACCCGATACAAATATTTGCAGATTATACAAACATTTGTCCCGCAGGGGGTATCGAACCCGCAACCTTCTGTGTCTTAGGCGGGAATTCGCCCGCTACGTCACAAAGGTCGTCAGGTATTGTTTGCATGGTCTGCAGATATTTGTTCAGACCTTGGTGTTGTGATACCATGGTACTTGTAGTTCCTGATACCCACGATACAGGGGTAGTGTGGGGTCAGGACTAAGTATTCGACTGTTAGGTATTTAAATACGTTTATATACATAATGTTCAAAAACAGAAATCTGAAGGCTTAATTCTCATGTCATTTTTTGTCAATGACTGCCTTACGATAACGGTCACGCGGCGAACACAACCGTCGTTATTTGACGTTAAGTTGACTATCATGGCCACATCTATATTACGGCCATAATAAATTGGAATACTTACTATTATTGTCAGTTTTAATCAAATCGATTAACTAGGAATAACTTATAACTACATAAAGATATTTTTGATTTGATTTGAAATATATTTCAAATAGCCATAACCTACCCAACTCTAAATTTTGATTAAAAACATTGCTACACGTTTGTCGTATAAATTCAGCTTGAAAATATCATGTTACACAGTCGACATTGCAAGGCAAACGAGCCGGGACCTTGCCAGGATCAAGTGCACAACCCATTATAAAAACGTTGACTCCACAGCTGTGTCGGGAACGCACACAAACGATCGAAACAGGTTAGGCCTGTAAACCCGGCGATGTTGGAATTTTAAATTTAGCAGTATTAAGAGCTCATATAGAATGTATATCAAAAATACTGCTCAGCAGCGAGTGATCCGGGCTCAAATAATGATGATTAAACGTTAGCTTCTTGTTTTTGCTTCGGAACAGAAAATGATGATATTGAAATAAAAAAAAACATTAGTAGGTACACTGACTATGCCCTAAAGTAGCCCAGGGACGTAGCTGGTCGTTTAAAATGATGTCCAAAAAACAAATGGGAGAGATCCTTTTCAAATAAGTACCTACGATCCTACATATCAAAATGATTATTCAATTCCTGCTGCAAACCGTCTTTCTATATTATACCTACCTACATATTCCCAAGGAAAGGTAATCCAATGTTCCAATTGCCTTATCCAGCTTATCCATGTTTAAAAAACCGGAACATGGAAAATGAACCGCGCCCTCGTAACCTTGAAGTCGTGTTCCCTCTCCCTTTTGTTTGAAACAATTTTTTATCTAAATACTAGTATCAGCGAAGTACAAAACCTACCCTAATCCGGCTATGCTAGTCGCTTGCTACCCCGGCTTTTCAACTCTTTAAAATAATAGACATAGCTATTGAGAAAAAAATCTTATGTTGTCATAGAAAATAATGATTTTTCTATGACAACATGTTATAACATGGCTCATTCAAAACAAAAGAATCTCTGGTATTCAGCAGAAACCATCAAGGTAGGAACGCTTATTCCAGTCACAATACCGGTTTGAATGAGCCATTTGTAGCATCAGCGTAATATGAATCTTATTGCAGAAGTATAGGATCCTAATGACGAAACGGCCTTGCCTCGGCCGTCGCGTCGTCCGTGCTCAGACATAGATTGTCGACGTCGTATATATTATTACTAGCTGTTGCCGGCGGCTTTGCAAGTATGGAGTCGTGTTTAAAAAAAACCATACTCCAATACAAAATCTTTACCGCCCATTTCCCCCCTTTAAAAAGTGAAAATCGAAAAACCCTTGAAAAGGTCATTATTTATTTAAGACGAGTAGCTACAATTACAATTTTCAAGTTCCTATTTAAAAAAAAAACTATATTCCTATACATTTACAACATCCAAAAACTCTGAAACACCTCAGTATGTATATATGCTCAGTAGCTGTAATTAAATCTTTCTTGGCACATACGTTATAAAATAAACCTATGTTCCATTACAGCTTGCGCGTTGATACATCAGTCAGTCAGTCAGGAGAAACGATTTTATAAGTATATGGTTTTATATGGTTGCCATGTTTCACTACGCAGGCATTCGCACATAGCTAAGAAAAACCTTTGGCATATATTTACATATGACTCGCTCTGAGAATGTTTACGCAGTTCATCATCTTTGAGTCAATGCTCTTTGAATCTGATAAGAAAGTACTTTCTCTACTTTTGCATGTGTGAGACAGAGTGTGTCAGGTTATATATAACACACACAGACACGCACATAGTCCTGACACTACACTAGGATTCCCAGTGTCGTACCTATGAGTACTGTGGTAGTTGGTACCACAGGATCCAGACCAGGAACAAATATCTGCAGAATATGCAAACTTTGGTCATGCAGAGGGAATTTATCCTGTACCTGTTGCGTCGCAGCTGGCTATTCGCCCGCAGTGCTATCGAGGTCGTTTAACGGATGCACAAATATGATACTATACTAGACAAGATGCATGCGAAAAAATGCTTTTTACTTACCAAAGGCTCAACCTCGTAGGATTAAATTCGAGGTATCGAGAGACGCGCGCGTTGAAGTCTTTTCAATGGAAATTCTTCTAACAAAAAATAACATTTTCTGTATAGGTTGTTATTATTTAGTAGCCGGATAAAAAGTAGCCTCTGTTATTATCTACTACCTATAACTATAAGTACCAAAATATTTTATAAATAGAGCCGTTTTGTATGAAGATTATTCCGGAAACATATATTAATGCAGATTACATTCTCTTCGTTGTCCTCATCGGTTCTTCTTGGTCACTGTGCGTTAAGTTGGAGAACTGACCAGCGGCCTCATTGTGTAAAACGATTAAGAGTGAACTTCAATACGAGTATCAGTTGTCATTAAGTCTTCGTATTGGAGGAATTTGACTTTCAAATTCCTCCAATAGTAACGCATTCTGAGTGCGATGTCGATTATCTGTTGTGTTACACAATATACCCACAGGTAAGATGCAAATCGGGTAAAAAAAAACTAATACATACATAGTCCAGACCCCACACTAGGATTCCCTGTGTCGTGGGTACATACGGCGCACTATTAATTTTCCGGAACTGGCCACTTACATAAACAATATTTAAAAAGTAATTACAATATTGGAACTCTGTGGCACAGTTTGGCAAACAGTTTGTTTCATCTAGCTGTTACGTGCCACTCTTACTAAATTCAAAGAAGGGCCATCAAATTTGTTGTGGGACATTGTAACAGGTGACGAAACGTTATAGCTACGACCCTAAAACAAAGCAGCAATCGACCGTTTGGGTGTTTCAAAATGAGCCGAAACCAACCAAAGTGGCGTGCGTGAAAATTGCCTGTAAGCGGATGATTGCTTCTGCTTTTAATATAACTAGACACGTGGCTACTGTTGCTTTGAAGAATCGTCGTAAAGTGAATAGTGATTGGTACATGACCATTTGTTTGCCGGAAGTTATTGACGAACTCCGAAAATATAAAAGTAAACGTCGTATCATCTTGCACCATGACATTGTTTTCAAAAATGAAGAACCAAATACGCGGTCAACGTCTGTTCTTCATCACCAGAAGAGGCTTTCGAAGAGTATGAAAAAATGTTTCCGAAGTCACCATGGAGGAGTGGCATAAATATTTGCAAAATTGGTTTATTCGTATGAAAAAGTGCATTCAGGTAACGGATAATATTTTGAGAAACAATAAATTCATTTTTGACCGTTCATAGTATTTTTTTTCTTATTCAATCCGGAAATTTTTAGTGTGCTCCTCATATTAAGAACTAAGAGCACAGAAAATATAATACAGAATAATGAAATTTATCAGTTTTTTGTTTCTTAATAAGCTGCGATACGTCACGTAGAATGCTAACTACTTGCTAAACGCGGGAATTTGTCAATTGCTAAGGGCCTCTGGTAGTCAAAGACACGTCCAACATTGTGTTTGACACACAGTGCGTAGATCTTTGAGGATGCCAAGTGGTATCCTCAAAGAAATCCTCAAAATTTCCGGATGAGTACTTATCTGAGGATGCCCATCATGGGGAATACAGTCGTAAGCGTGTTTGTTTTTTTACCTCTACCGAGATTGTGACACATTGAATTCAACTACTAGTTTCTGTCCGCGGCTTCGTCCGCTGACCCTGATTAAAAGTTTCCTTTGTATTATCTCGGTCACGAATATACCAGTTCCAAGTTTCATCCAAATCGGTCCTGTCGTTCATCATTCAAACATCGAAACCTTGATTTCCTACTACTATTATAAACGAAGTTTGTGAGGATGGATGTTTGTTACTTTTTCACGCATAAACTACTGAACGGATTTTGATGAAACTTTACAGTAATATAGCTTGTACCTCAGAATAACACATAGGCTACTTTTTATTCGGGTTCCACGCGGGCGAAGCAGACGCTAGTTAATAATATTAGTTGGATCAAGAGAAGACTCCTAAGCAGCACGGACGAATAGTTTTTACTGATTTTAACAATTTTCAAAAGTAGTTTTCGGTAATTACTTTAGCGTGTTCATTATACTTTCTGCAGTTGACCAGCGTGGCAAAGATTCTGAATTGCGGAAGCGGCACTTGCCAGCGAAAGTCTCGACAGACAATGGGTGTGTAATAATTACTGGCTAGAGGCTTTGAGATGTGTGAAAGTGACCGAAATTGACCATGGAGGAAATGAACAGTTCGCATGAAGACGACACTGAATCTAGGCCATTTTTAACCGGCTTCAAAAAAGGAGGTTCTCCGTTCGTCTGTATGTTTTTTATGTATGTAATGTGATATCTTCCCCAATTGTGAACCGAAAAAACACCAACATCAAATAAGTAACGGAAAATAGTTAAAAAGTCCAATATATGTTTTATCACCCATTTTTTTCCCAAGAGTGGGATTTTTTCATAACATCTATATGGGACCACCCCCTACCCATTAAAATTAAATAATAAAAAATGGTTCACAATTTTATTGCTGAAGATATTGATGAAACACGTGAGTTTACGTTATTTGGCTCACTCCAATAGCGATGATGCTCTTTCAAATAAAAAAATAAAGTAAATTCGCCCCGAACAATATTTGGGCTAGTGCTTCCATTATGATGATGATGTTTTTTAAGTTTAAACGAAAAAAATAGCAATCCCTCTGGAATGTAACATATCGAACCGTCTCGGGATCATTCTCTATAAAACAACAAAATAATCTGCAAAATCATCGGTGAAGATATCAAGTAGTTTGTTACTTGATATCTTCGCCGATTATAAACCGATACAATAAAAATATATAGCCGAATTGAGAACCTCCTCCTTCATTTGAAGTCGGTTAAAAATTTACTTTATCTGGGTTATCGCCACAAGTCGCTAGGGAGCGCTGCATTGTCAGCGATGGAATGTGAAGCAGCGTAACTGATTTTAGGCAGTTATTGGTTTGTAGTTTTGTTAGACAGTTCTTATATCTAGAATAAAACAAAGAAGGGTGCCAAGTAAAAAAAAAATGTTTTGCAACTACAAACGATTCTGTTCAAGGATCAACTTGAGTGCTGACAAAACCGGGAGATGAGTTTTTTCAATGGCCTCCAATTTTTGTCTAGAGCTAAATACAAACAAAAAAATATTACTACAATCAGCTACATACCAAAATTTACAAGATAAAAAAACCTTTTTCCAAAGTCGGATAAGTTCACAAAGCTATAATATAGGTTTTATTTAACACGTCCCTATGGGGCGCTCAATGTACGTGATGGAATATACATAAGTCGCGGGATTATTTTTTTTTTTAAATCCACTTAATAACGGAAATAAAGCTAGCCTCGTGACTTCTCGAGAGATAATTATTTCAGAAAGGAAATAATGTGAGAGTCATGGCTATCTGAATATGAGGCATGGTGAGTGTATCGTCATTATCACGTGTTTGCGAAACTTGATGACACTCAAATCAGATCTTCAAACTACGTAGCAACGTGAAATATAAAAATATCCGAAGATAACGTGTTTTAAACATGTATAATGTTTACAAAAAAAGGTACAAAGTAGTATAAATATTAGTCATTTAGTTCCCATAACACAAGCTCTGCTTACTTTGGGGCAAGATGATGCTGTGTGAAAATGAAAATGACATTATTATTTCTCTTTATTCACTTAAATTTTACCTTTACAGGCATTGGTGGAGTTGAAGCTAACACTAAGAGCCCTTTTTGTGCAATACATTGTTATATTTAAAAAACGTAATTCCTTGGAAGGCAACTGATAAAAACTATTGGAAATATGGGTAATAATGAACTAGACTATTGCAGGATCATATGATCAGGTGATTACTCGACCCTATAACTGCCAGCATTGATAGGCAAAGTTGGTGTGGACGGCTGAAGGGTGTGGAGAGGTGTGCTGCAGTTTCACTAAACGCTTCCCGTGCTTTATGTCTTTATCACCCGTCTGGCGCCTCCACCCCCGACCGGCAGGCTAAGGCGAGCCAAAGGTCTCTGTCGACCCCAGGGAGTAATCCGCAGTGTCGTCACGCACCTAACACTCGCCACAAGTGCGTCCTACGGATTATTATTCCTCTTTATTTATTAAAATCTCTACTGTGTGCTGACTGCTGATCTCTGAGTTCCCTCAGGAGTTCTAACAGCGCACATAGGCGCGGTGGCGGGCTATACTACAAACAGCATTTGTACGGAGTGATAAACACTGACGCGGGCAAATTTAGCATCGCAAGTTGATCGCCACCGCGCCAATTTGTGCGAGCGTTAAAAGATTTTGATGAGATTTCTCAAGATTATTATTACCACTGTATTAGATGACTTTCATTAACTTTCCCATCGATTATCGTCATCCGACCGGGTAAAAACGACGAGCGATGAACTCCCGAGTTGAAGGAACGTCGCGCTCCGGTGATTAATCACAGATCATTGCTAGATCTAGAGCACACGAATGATTTGCAGTTTATACAACTGTCTGTTATCTGGCCGGTCGAGTTAATGATGGTCCACAGCTGGCTTTAATATAAGTTTATCTAAATTGTAAATTTCTAAGTTGTTCTGATCTATTGGGTCTTTAGTATATCCTGGTTCGTCTCCCAGGGTTAAAAATCCTTCTATTCAGGGCTTTTTATTGGTCACCCTGTTTGGAACACATCTGACCAGCCCCTAATTACACTAATAAAATGGTAAATCGAGACAAGACATTTCCATTCAGTTTGGCTTACATTTATCTAAAACTTTTGTTGAAATTGGGTAGTTGGGTAGTATTGGGTCACATTGATTTGAAATTGCTAAGACCCTCAAATCCATTGATATTTTGTAATATCCAGCAGTGTGGTAAAATTACTCAGATTTCTATTGGCATGTGAAAATGTCTAAAAAGTTACTATAATGGTTTGAGCTGTCTTGAATGTCATACGGATTTTAAACAATACATTGTTGTTATTACCAGGAAATGTATTTCAAATAGAAATCTTTCAAAGCATACCCAGTTTTTATTCGCAGGTAAAGTACGCAATAACATAATTTTGTTGTGGTTGCTGTACTTCCGACCAGGCATTAAGTCATTAATAATATTTTAATAAAAATCCTACTTTTGTCTGGAATATTGAGAAGAAAGAGTCTAATTGTCACGTTGAAGAGTTCGTCAAATGCTATCCATTTACCACTTTTAAAACAGTCACGAAGATCCTGCGAAAGAACGCCACGTTTTTTGATGATAATATAAAATGATTGATATCATATCATAGAAATGTGAAAATCTAAATAAAAATCTACAGCATCAGATAAACAGAGACTTTCAGCTGTCGCATGTCGAGTTAACACTGACTCCACGCGTGTTGTAACCAGTATTTCATCTGGAGCACGTAATAAAAAATATGTGATTTTTATTGATACCTACTTTAAAATGATTTGATACAGCACATAGTTTAATTCGAGTTCAAGTGAGCTGATCTAATCGATCCACAGAGATATATCCATCTGTGTATGTGGGTTCACTCATCAAGGAATTTGAAGGGAACTGATGCCATTTGAAAGGAAATCGGCTAAACCTACAAAAAAAGATTTGTCATTTGGTTCTTTCCAGCTATAACGAAGAAAACTAGCCAAAAAAGAACATGAAACGAACGAAAGTGTCCTCAGTGTCAATATATCGATGATTCCTTTGACTTGCGTAAACCATTCGAGATCATGTTAGATACCTACTTCCTATAAAACAAATGTTTTCTCATCCTGCTGAGATGCCTGCTTTCCTGTCTCTGAAAGTCATTATAATGCGGTTCTTGGACATGTACGATGCCGATGATTTATAGGCAAAGCATTCTTGCTGCCATATATTGTGCCAAGAATGTAGTCGTTACGATTCTTGCTCATAATTTTTTCAAGACATTATATCAAGAACAGATTTTTATTAGTTTTTTGCTTAAAAAACAGTAAATTCGTATTGCGTGTCATCTTATAATTCATATACAACACTGTTAAAATTTCGTTTAGATCGCTAATTATGGAAGTTGTCATTCATTTAGCACTCGTAATTTACAAATTTGATGATCATTAGATCAATGCGGGAGAGGAATTATTGATATCACGTGTTGATTACTCCGCAGCTTTTAAATGTGTGGATCTTTCAAATTTGCGGCTTCTCGATGCTGAAATGTTTACTATTCGTTTGCCCACAGACTACAGTAGACCATTGTAGTAATATATTAGGTTGGGGAAATAGTCTTTTCGCATTATTGTATGTATGAACTTGTAATAAAATCTCTTTGGCTATACTATTTGTATCTGGCTGGTTTTGGTATCATTAAAAGTTTAAATTTTAAAGAAGATAATTCCAAATTCAAATTAGGAAAATGTGTGATTTTTATTTGTTTTTCGTACTGTCAAGATGAGTGAATCTAATGAAGAAATTCGATACATTTTAAAATTTTACTACAAAAAAGGTAAAAATGCAACGCAAGCCGCGAAAAAAAATTGCGATGTTTATGGACCTAGTGCAGTGTCTGTGAGAGTAGCACAAATTTGGTTTAAGCGTTTTCAATCCGGAAATTTTGATGTCAAAGATGCACGTCGCTCTGGTCGCCCTATTACGGATAAAATGGATGCCATTTTTGAAAAAGTGGAGCAAGATCGGCATATCAGTAGTTACGACGTAGCTGAAGAACTGGGAATTGACCACAAAACAGTTTTGGCGCATTTGAAAAAAACTGGGTACACAAAAAAGCTCGATATTTGGGTACCTCACGAGCTCACTGAAAGAAACCTAATGAACCGTGTTCTCATTTGTGATTCTTTATTACGACGTAATGAAACCGAACCATTTTTGAAGAAGCTGATAACTGGTGATGAAAAGTGGATCACGTACGACAAGAACGTGCGAAAAAGGTCGTGGTCAAAGGCCGGTCAGGCTTCACAGACTGTGGCGAAACCCGGGTTAACTCGCAACAAGGTGATGCTGTGTGTGTGGTGGGATTGGAAGGGCATTATTCATTATGAGCTGTTACCACCAGGCAGGACCATCGATTCTGAACTCTACTGCGAACAACTGATGAGATTAAAACAAGAAGTTGAGAGAAAGCGGCCGGAGTTAATCAACAGAAGGGGTGTGGTTTTTCATCATGATAACGCTAGACCTCACACATCTTTAGCCACTCAGCAAAAATTAAGAGAGTTTGGCTGGGATGTGTTAATGCATCCGCCGTATAGTCCTGACCTTGCACCTTCAGATTTCCACCTGTTTCGGTCTCTTCAGAATTCTTTAGGCAGTGTCAGGTTAACATCACGAGAGGACTGCCAAAACCACTTGTCGCGGTATTTTGAACAGAAGCCCCAAAGTTTTTATAGCAATGGGATCATGTCCCTGCCTACAAAATGGCAAAAAGTTATCGAACAAAATGGTACCTACATACTTTAGTTAAATGTAAATAAACTATATTAAAAAATGTTTTGAATTTTCTTAAAAAATGCGAAGAAACTTTTTCCCCAACCTATTATTTTCTGTGTTGATTTCTCTATTTAATGTAATTTATGTACTGTGTTTATGTACCTACCTACATATATATATATTTTTTGTTATATCACAATTTAAATGGTAGTAACCCAGGAGTTTTCCGCGTCTCCTCCTCCTTCCTCGTCGTAGGCCCTTTCTAAAAATCAGCGCTGCTTCTCACTACTATGCGGAGCAGCACTAAGCTGAGACAGATCCTGTTTGGCACACACACAGACACATACACACACACACACACACACACACACACACACACACACACAGAGACACACACACACAGACACACATACACACACAGACACACATACACACACACACACACACACACTCGAAATAATGCGCTTAATGTGCATAATGTATTTTCTTTACATAATGCTTCTGCAAGGTTCTCGATATTTATGCCTTAAAATTTGCACAGAATTCTTGTGTGTCATAATATCATTCAGATTTCCATGAAGAAAACCAAGGGAACGACACAAAGTCCATTCGTCATAGAAATTCTTGTAATGGAACAAAAGTCCATTCATCGTGAGAACACGGGTTCGTCACTAGTATTTATTATTCTGTCTTACTGTACAATAAAAAGTTGGGACCCTTGAATACCCTGCACTGAGCAAACGCTACACCGAAGCTAAACGGCACCTACCACTTATCTAAAGTGCTTAGCGAATCACGTTCAACGGATTCGGATATCGTTTGGCAAACCGACAAGCTGCCTAAGTTATCTACTTAGGCAGCTTATCTGTCTGCAAACTACCTGACCTAGTAACTACCTGAAATATATACCTAAAAAGTGCGCGATTGTAATACCATGGTTAATTGATGCCACAAGCTATAAGCTGAAAGGCCTCTTCAAACTACGAATGAGGGTCATTCGTAGTTTGAAGAGGCCTTTCAAGGCTGTCAAATCCGTTCCGCCCCTGATAGAACCGCTCGAAGAATGCGGTCCAAAAAGCCTGTTTCCTAAACTATGTTCGGTGGATGGTTATGTTCCGGACCTTTGTATTGTTCGGAGCACGGTCTCGGCCATTGTGTAAACGCATTTAGGTTGTATTTCACATTGGCTTATTAAAAGGCATTTCATCTAATGTGTATAATTGGAATGCATTGTAAAGCCACCGGTTTTGCGCCTTTGTTTATTGAGTATAAGGCATATTTATCCTCTTCATTTTCCTCGTTTTAAGTCAATGTTATAGTTTTATTAAAATCTTGTTATTCCTCCTAATTAACTGTCATTATTGTGGTTTGATAATAACTACGAGCCTAGAACAAATAACTTGTAAATTCTCGAATTTCATAATTGGTTCCCCGACCCATGCCCACATCATCTCTTCATCTGTGAATAATCCGCAAATTATATTTTACTTTGACTTGACTGATTTGCTACGAATTGAATACGAATTGTAAATAAAATATAAATACTTGTGTAACAATAGACGTTACGAAGTAGCAACATATTATAATACAAAATTATGGATGTTTGTTACTGATAATCTTTGTAACGGGGCTTGTCCAATTTTGATGACGTTGACCTGGAATAACACAGGCTTTTTATTGAGGAACCTCCTATGCGAGCGAAGTTATAAGCACTGCTAGGATTCAGGCCAGCTAATAGCTGCCACTCCCAAAACTATTCCTAAATTTTCATATAAAAAATCGATTATCGATTGATAAATGGGATAATTTTTTTTTTGCTTGTTTTAGACGTACGCTGCGGAGAACTCGGCTGGCAACATGGCGATATTGGAGAACCTCAACAACAAGTACTTCTTCTACACGAGGACGAGAGGTCTCTTTAGAATTTGCTACCCGAAGGAGCGGCCTCCGACAGGTAAGAAACAAAAAATAAAAACATCCTACTACTATTATAAACGCGAAAGTTTGTGAGGATGGATGTTTGTTACTCTTTCGCGCAAAAACTACTGAACGGATGTTGATGAAACTTTACAGTAATATAGCTTATACATCAGAATAACACAAAGGCTACTTTTTATCCGGTTACCACGCGGGCGAAGCCGTGGGCAGAAGCTAGTACATCATATTTTTTTACCTTACTACCAGAGCCGCGACTTGTTACGGGGATCTAGGGGGGCATACATGATGGACAGGAGGTCACGTTGGCGTCTTCCTAGTAGATTTGTTTGGTTAGCGTCTTTTGAGAGAAAAACGCGAAAATACAGCACATTCGTCACTTCGATGCACTTGGCGTCAATCGGTCGGGTTTCTCTATGAGAAGAGAGAGACGCAAAGCTAGCCGACCACGCGGCCCGATACAACCACCGGAGTCATATTGTTCTGTTTTGCCCAAATTATTACGGAACACTCCAAGAGAACGAAACGTAAAAAAAACTATTAGTTCGATATCATGAGAGATTAATGCGCTAAATATTACCTCCGCAATCTCTAAGAAAATACCAGAAACAGTAATAGCAGTGTTTACTCTAATTGATGAATGATTATTCAAACTTATCGGTGCGTTAACAGTATTTCTCAAACCACTTTCGACCTTAACATCAGGAGTTACATCTCATTTCAAAGCTTCTACGCTACTGATCTTATCAGTTGATTCAATAAAAAGTGATCTTTACATTTTCAAGTTATGGTTCGTAATGCAACGGCTGTGACGCGTGGTCAGTAGATCAGGTGTACGGTACACGTCTGCGGCCACCGCTAAAGAATACTGCGGCAGATGTCTAACTGTTGCTAAGAGATACAATAATCGTAATAGTACTAAATAACACTGTAACATCTGTATATAGTATAGTTAGTATTGACCGAGCGATGTTTTGTTGTTCAGATTCTATCGTAGTTTTTTATTCAAGTGTTGATTTATGCCAAGGCTTCGTAATGCGGATTTCGGAAGTGTTGATTGCCTCGAATCACACATAACTCGAAGTAAAAGTTTGTAAATATTTATAACACATTCTCTAGCTACACGACCCTCAATGGTGTCGTATTGTGCTCGTCTGCATCAAAGTCAAGCGTATACCTATAAAGGCATATTTTGATGGGCATTAGACGTTTTGGCGCGTATCTCTCTTTGACGTGTTTATCGGATCAGCTTCCGCCAGTGACCAATAGGGAACTTTAGTACTGGACGCTGCCGTGTTTCGGAGGGCACGTCATTGCCGGCTATCACAGTCAAGCCATGAAGGAGGCCTTCGCGCGTCCATAAAAACCTTCGAATTAAGAAAGGTTTAATACTATTAATGTTGCTTACTTTACGGCATTATGTGCCGTTGTAAGTGTTTCGTTGGATTGCACTCTTCTACCTACTACGTTTATAATTGCATGACTTCAAGAATTTCTCCCAAACCGGTAGGTAGGTAAGTAAACCAGTTATTACAGTATTCAAAATGGCAATGGCAATCAAATGCGGCCACTACCATTGGTGTATCAAATACTAGAGAAAATTATTCACTATGAATGGGTCAATGTGCTATGAATTCCATAACTGATTGATTTCACCTTACTACGGACTGGTTAAACCGTATGATGTGTTTGAAAAGTAGGCATAAATAAATCATAAGCAGGTATGCTTAGAAAGTAACGCAGTTAAATTAGAAAACGAATTTATTACTTACACGGGTTAGTTAAAGAAAAAACGCTGGCTGAAACCATAATAAAGAATTTCCTACAAAAAAATATGACAATTAAACAATTATTTCCCTTCACTATTAAATGAGATGTTTTATTTTTTATCTGTGGCATGTGTATAGGATGCAAATGCTTTATAGGATTAAGCCCTCCTTTTGTAGATTGTTTGAGTGCAATAAAGCATGAAATAAATAAATATGTGTTTATATACAGTTCTTCTAATTCTCAGAGATTGTCCAGTACCTATCTAAAGCTTGAAACGATGGTTTATGGTTCTTTCTTACAATTCTTAGCATACAGTGCCATCTAGTTACTGTCAGGGAACAAGCCGGGCCTGCCACAGATAAATAATAGATTCTTTCAATATTTATGCGCTTTAGTATGCCCAATTTGCTCCGATGAGTACCCAACCAAACATATAAATCAAATAATCCAATTACCACTTCGCAAATTCTTATGCAAATAATACCTGATACCTTATCCAAATCTATTGGTATGCCTCCGATCGAAATAGTTTCAACATTAACCTAATTCTGCGTCATCAGAGTCAGTGGACTATCGAAAGTGAGCGGGTATAATCCATAAGATTTTCCTAATACGGTTCAGTTCTGTTTTCAAATGTTTGATCTTACTAGAAATTATGAATCAAGATTTTATCCGGTCCAAAAGTCCGTAGGTTACGGTAACTGCTTACCAACAGGTGGGCCGTATACATGTTTGCCACTTTAGTTGCATAAAAATCAACATACAAAATGACAACGTTGCTATTTGATGATCTAGTCACGCACTTTGCTATTTGCTTCCTAACCTGCAATCAATATAAATGCAAGCTGTGCCATGACCGCCCTTGGCCCACGACCCACCGCGTCGCATCTCCCGTCTGCGCTGTTCTTTTGCTCGGTTCCTAATAGTCGTAGCTTGATGTTAAGCCTGTCCTTCCTCAAGAATTGGGCAATCTAATACAAAAATATTTTTTCAAATCCGACTAGAGGTAGTTCCAGAGAACATCTCTTCAGCTTTATTATTCGTATATAGATAGACTTAATCATGCCTTCGATTTTTCCGTAGTAATAGGTACTTACCTACCGACATTTTCAGGAGAAAGATTCTCACGCTCGTAATTTAACTTGTCTATCGGATTTTCTAAGTTGAACCAATACATTCAACGTCCTCACAAATTCCGCTGGCTCATTCGAAAGTCATAGCCTTAATTAAATTTCATATTCAGCCCGAGTAAAACACACCGTAAAAGCATTGTTCGCTGTGGTTGTGTCCATGTTATTCTGTCCCAAATTGTACCATGTTCGGACCACTTTTACCATGAGCGACCTTATTTGGAACGAGAAACTGTAAGGTCTAGGTTGAACGTGTACAGCGTGTATTGATTTGATGCAATATTTGGCAGCTAGGATAAAATTTTCGCGGACTGTATTCTTGGTGTTCTTACCATAGACCATTTAGTAAAACAAAATTCGGCATGTGCTATTAGTTAGTGTTCCAATAAGCGGCGATAGGCTTGCACCTGTTACGTGAATTGCTATCTACTTGAAAACCGTAAAGTTTCGACGTGTCTCTGACTGCTCCCTACTTAGTCACTGATGTGTATCTGAGGATGTCCATCATGGGGTATACGGTCGTGAGCGTGTTTGTTTTAATTTGTTTTTTAAGGTACTTTGTGAGTTGTACAATGAACAATTGACTACCTTTTTGCATTAGTGCTATGCGTTTTCGCAACTTTCTATCTTCGGTTACTAGCTGGCTAGCTGCTTAGACGCCTCGTCAATTTGTCATTCCTTTCAAAACTGTGGCATGGCCTAAACGCTTCTTTTAGCTCGTTGTCACTGACTGACGTAACCAGAACGTAGACTTTCTTTCTTCAAGCTTGCTACCGTGAATTTAACAATGAAGAACGCAGCATTGTAATTTGTATGGAGAACTGATCTCCCTGAATAAAAATGCCATGACACTGGTCAGACTCCAATACCATTGACTTTCGCGTGTTTCATTATTTACGAACGATTGGAGTCACGTCACAGAGTTTAAACTCCTTCGTGGTGAGAGTGCCGACCGAACACCAGTCGATCTTCGTGAAGGAAGATATGTGGCCTAAAGGAATCGTATATCGATTTTTTCGGGGTCGGTTACCGAACCCTGCCGCGCCCGCGTCGCAGTCACTACGTGCTCGATAAATATTTTTTTTGTTTCATATAATTTTGTGGGTTTTAGTTTTAAAGTATTAATGATAATGGGCCCTGTATAACGTACGTGTACTTTATGTGTTGCCTGAAATAAATTAACGAATAAATATTTTTATCCTTATACTATTATTATAAGTTAAACCGAAGTTTATGAATATTGAAACGAACGATACATTGCTGTGACTAAAAAGACAATGACATAGGAGCTAAGGTCATCGCCTACTCCATAGGAAGTGGCCTTGACACTCCCAGCCATTTTAAATTGTTAAGTAAACGCTTATTTACTTTGAATTGGTGTAAATAATTTGACGATTGTCATACTATCATGGTGGCTTACTTTGATAAAAGTCACGACAAAACCATAGATGTAATTCTAGAAGGTTAAATAAAAAAAAAACAATTCTGGACATTTTCACACAACATCATCTAGCCCCAAAGTAAGCAGAGCTTGTGTAATGGGAACTACATGACTGATATACTACTTTATATAATTTTTTTTTGTAAATACATACTTAGATATTATAGATAGAAAACACCCAGACCTGAGACAAATATTTGCAGATGCAAACATATTCCCGCGACGGGAATCGAACCCGCAACCTTCAGCGTCTCAGGCGGGCCTTCGCCCACTGCCCCACAGAGGTCGTCCTACACGACCTTCATCAATATCAATTAAAATGACGTACCTACGTAAAAAGCAATTCAACTCGCATTATGCAAACTGCATGAAACAATTTGCTTAGGTACCTTATAAATATCATATAACCTTGATTAATAACGAACTCAATGTTATATTTAAGGTTATAGTGGCTGAATTAGCCGTATTTAAAAAAATATAAATACGGATAATTCTGCTCTAAACGTTATTGTCAGCAAAATCTACGAAAAACAGCATTAGTCATATTTTTATTTTTAAAATATGAACTCAATGATGCTTAGATATATGTAGGTTCATAGTTCACAGTGTTCACAGTTCAGTTCATGTACGGATATATGACGGTTTATGAACGGGTCTCGTCATATAATGGCGTCATACATGGATTTCTAGATCGGCACATGTATGAGTTCACTAATGGGATAATTTATTTATTTACTAATAGGTAAGTGCATAGTTTTTGGACTCCAAGTCCTTTGATATTACGACCTCTGTGGCGCGGCGGGCGAGTAGCCAGCTGCAACGCTAGAGGTATGATTCTCGCTGCGGGACAAATTGCATGTTCTGCAGATTGGGTGGGTCTTGTGGCGGGTGTTGTGGTAAAACGGTAGTTCCGGATTTCCACGGCATAAGGAATCTTAATGGGGTCAGGACTCCTTCAAATTCATCATCATCATCATAGTCCACAGCCCAACTTCACCCACTGGGTATAGGCCTCCCTCAGTGTTAGCCATCCACCACGATCTTGCGCTAGTTATATTAATTAAAAAGATTTGAGTAGTATATCGGTCATGTATTTCCCATAACAAAAGTACTTACTTTGAGGCTAGATGATGCTGTGTGAAAAATTACCAGCATTATTTATTTATATAAATGTCATTCCGATAGAACCCAAATGGTCAATTGAGTAACTTACGAATATTCGCCTTGCTACATACGCATTATTATGTAAATTGTCTTTAGTCATGCGAACGCTATTTCAGTAATCCTCTCGTTGACTCTGTGGGAAAAATGCAATCGGCCTATGTTATGTTTTTTCATCATATAAGACATATGAGAACATAGAGTATAATATAGCTAAACAGGCTAAGTGGCTGGCAGTAACTATAAAATATACACAAAGCAGGAAAAGAAGACTTCGGGAAGTATGATTCTGAAACATGAGGAAAAAACGGAACCGTTATAGGATCACTTCGTTGTCCGTCCGTCTGTCTGTCAAGTCCCTTTTTTTAAATGAAAGTGCAATGCTAACTAGTTGCAAAACGCGGCATGTGCCTAATTTAATGTTTGGACGTGTCACTGACTATTCACTACTTGGTATCCTCAAAGATCTGAGTATGTATATGAGTATGTTTTTCTTGGGTCTGGCTAGATGATCTTTGGGTTCTTCCACGCGTCTGTCTCAGCTGCTAGTAAAAAAATAATAATAATGTAGGGTGATATCTCAATTGTAAATTAAAACACAACACTAGAAGCCAGTGCCATCTGCATACCATTAATCTTAATAATCGATTTAGCTAACGATTCTGCGTATTAGTTAGATACTCGACTCGATCCTATTGACTCATGTTAGGGGAGGGGTGGCATGAAAGGGACACGTATTGAAAGGGACAAAATCAAATTACCGGTAATTAAAAACGATTTCGAGTCAAAAAAATTTTTTTTCGTTTGGCAGCCTTGATGCAAGTTCGTTCGCGGCTAACTTCATACTCCTGTAATTTCAAACATGGCGGATACGTGTAAGTGTTGTTAATGGCATTGAATAGTATTTTTTCTGTTAAAATTGTGAAACGTTTTATTGAGTGCTGCGAGTTACTTATTTATGTGTAAATCACTGTTTAAAATAGGCTGGATATCCACAGACGCAAGAACATAAAGTGAGTGAACTTTAATTTAATATTGTAGATTTTGTGGTTATGTTTTAAATTTTTGTATGATATTTATGAAAGGGACACAACAAACGGCTATGAATGGGACGTCTCCTTCATAACTGTCCCTTTCAAGCCTGCTATTTTGCACTGGGCTTGTAATATTGTTTTTACTTCTTTTTCAGATTAAAAATGCCACCTAAGAAGAGAACGCGTGTTGATGCACACAAAATTGTAGAGGCAGTTAATGAAGTATTACAAAAAGGCATTTCTGTGAGATCGGCTGCGAAGATAATTAATTTAAGCAAATCCCATTTGCATAGATTGATCGCAAAAGCTAAAGCTTCTGAATGTACTTCATTTGTTTATCAACCAAACATTGGCAATAAAAAAGTTTTCACGGTAGAAGAATGTTCTCTGGCAGATTACTTAAAGACCTCCGCAAAAATGTGCCATGGCTTATCTAAGTTTAATTCAAAGTTTATGGAGACTGTTGTTAATTCTATTAAAAAAAAACAATTATTATTTTAATAAATGATATATAAAATGGTTGATTTGTCTTTAATTTTATATAAGTGTTAAATTTCTTGTTAATTATAAGGAAACTGATTATAAGTGTCTTAAGAAAAGCTATTAATAATTTTTAAGTTCATTTTATCAGAGAAAAGTATTTTAATATTGTTGATTTCTATTTAAGTTACATAAAAGTATTTATTAAATTAGTCTTTAAGATGACGTTAATGAGACGTTAAGATTAAAAAATGACAATAGTTTCAGTCACTTTAAAATTTGATTTATAACATATCTAAGTAATTATTGTACACATATTTCCTTGAAATTAGGCACTGTCCCTTTCAGAAATTACTGCGTCCCTTTCAATACTGTCCATTTATGAAAGGGACAAAATACACAATTTTTAAAGATGCGTAAATATATTACTAAGAATTGATTAATGTCAATTATTGCATTTCATTTCAATTATTTAATAATAAACGCTTCCTATTCGACTCCAATCTGTTTCAAATATTTTCTCAATCACTTACTAGGACCTCAAATTCAAAAATGTCCCTTTCATGCCACCTCTCCCCTACTTTCTCGATAAGCGCATTCATTTTACATCCATCGATGGCATCTTCTGTCTCGCAGGTGAAATCTTTGTGCTACAAACCGAGTCACAACCGGTCTTCGTAGCTTCTCGCTCTTTCAAAGAGACGTTCTCGGTAAAATTTATTATTCATTGGAATTGTGGATAAAATGCCTTTCAAACACAACTATATATTCCAGATGCGTATTGCTTAAATAGATAAAAAACGCTTTACATAGTAATTTTACTCACTATAAAACATCGAAAGGGTGTTTGGTGGAAAACGTTGTTTAGCAGTGAAGGGCGGTCCACTGTCCAACATAATATTAAAAGTTTAACGTTGGTAGATTAAAAGTTATGTGGTGCAATTAATCAGTGGATCAGTGGAGACCTCTAGGTGACCTCATAGTTACTAGTTTAAGCAAGTCAATTACAAGTCTATCATATATTTGCAATGTGCCAGCTCTTAAAATTTCATTTTGTATTTTAAGAGCAATTTAGGGCCGCAATTCTCTTTGGTAGAAACGACGCAACGTTTTATCTTGCAGCTTACGGAGTCTCCCAGACTAAAAAAACCGGGAAGGTCGGGTCGAGAGCCGAACTTGAATTCCTCTACAACTATAAGCTAAACTGTGTTGACGCATCTGGGTAAGGTTACCTCGCAGCCAGTTTCGTATGTTGTCTCTCTTGTGAGTTTTTTGTTGGTAAGCATATACATATCTACGTGTTATGTTGCGAAGGCTGTTCGAAGATGCATGTTTTTGTCGTGATGTCAAGAACAGGAAGTTTGGTTTTAGAGTTATCATTGTTTTTATCATATTGTGTATAAAAACGTAAACCTATTGAATTTTTTTTTATGATATAACTCAAAGTAAGCTACTTTAAAATTGTTATATGATGTTACTTGTGCATATTAGAACTAACTTCGATGTAGGTACATGAAAAGGTAGGTTAACAAGGTCTGTGGACAACCAACCTGCGTGCATGCATTTTATTTTTTGACATCATTAAAAAAATATGTAACGATGTAATAATAGTTTTTTTTTACTTGTTTAGTCATTAAACCGGTATTTAACGTCAGCACGATAACAATCAGACTTGTAAACAGTACGGTATTCAAGCAACAGGACAATGAACATAGATGTACTGTATGAGAAACTTTATAGGAATGCTACTAAACCTTGTATTCAGGTAGCTAAGCTAGGGTATTCCGCCCGGGTAGAGCCCTGGGCAAAACTTAGTAAACTTTGCTACAAGTAAGCAGATATAATTTTGCAAGTTGAAGCGGCAATGGGCAGGCCGTATTGATCGTAGAACCGGCAATGGCTATGCTTCAATGGTGAATTTCTTCTCCAGCTATTGCCGGTTCTCAAATTGCGACCACGAACCGAACGACATAGTGTATCGGTATCTTCAGACCTTTACCAGAAATGAATTATGCGAAAAAAAACTTGAAGAATGATGCAGAAAATTTGTGATCAAATACTTTGAGGACTAGATTCGTTTTTCACTCTACAACTAAGAATGAAACACAGTCGTGCCTGCTAATGCTTCTTGTTTTTACATTTTTAATTATCGATTACGATGCTTTTAAAAAGCAAAATTTTAAGATTTCGAGGCCGCCCTGAATTGATGCGGACTGCTCTCAGATAATTTGTTAATCAATATATTATAAGTTTTTAAGTTATGCCTGTAGAAAAGGTTATAGTAGTGTGTAGGAAGGTCATTCTTCATATGGACCGAAAAATATGATAATGGTAGTGAGAAGGCAATGGATGGAGATGGCCTAAGACTGTTTTTCATGCCACTTATTGCGAGAGTCTGATAATGATCAGACTCAGATCAGGAGTGTAAATCATTGATCTGTTAGAGGGTAGAAGCTAATAGGTATATTTCTTACTAAAACGAGATATTTACCATGATTTGTCAGTTCCCCCCTGATCATGGTACATGCAACTGTGTCGAATTATCGGGAAACATTCAAACTACCGTTTTTAGTTGAAAGGATAGCTGTCCAAGAAGGGTTCCGGTTCTTGAGACAAATACAAACAAAACGCTCACGACTGTATGATGGACATCCTCAGAATCATACGTACTCAGTTCATAGATCTTTAAGGATACCAAGTAGGAGGTAGTCCAAACATTATCTTCATTTGGTACATGCCGGCGCTTTGCAAGTATTTATCATTCTACGTGACAAACTGCAAGCCCATCACCTCGTTCTTGACGATATAAGCACACCAACAATTTTGTCTGATTTATTTTTTATGGCACACATTCCACGTTACAAACATTAAAAAAAAATATATAACTAGAATACAGTTTAAATCTGGTTCGGAACATAAATTATGTGCGCACAGCAAAACAATAAATAGTGTTAAGCAGACAAACAGCAAATGAGGTTTGAAAACCAGAGAAAGTCAAGGAAAACAATTAAAACAAATTTAATATAGCAAAGTAGCTAAATTTAATTGATAAAAGATTAAACGAAGAAATGTTTATGTTACTAGAGTTCATATCTCACTGGTACTGGAGGTACAATCTTTCGACTGCACTCATCTAATGTTTTGTTTTATGGCCCTGAATTAGCGATTTCCTGCCAAGATCACCACTGCTCAATTATAAATGATGCTCAACAAGTGTGTGTTAACTACAATACAATGATGTCACTGCATGATAAT
The DNA here is from genome assembly GCA_961405105.1 of Perizoma affinitatum. NCBI lineage: Eukaryota > Metazoa > Arthropoda > Insecta > Lepidoptera > Geometridae > Perizoma > Perizoma affinitatum. The sequence goes on from OY560199.1 coordinate 9,934,737, forward strand.
GATGAACAAACAAAGTTGAATTTATGCTTCAGATAAGTACACAAAACTGGACTTATCTGTGATACTTTCATTTCGGAGACCGGTTCCATAATGAGTAATCGAAACTAGTTTTCAGACGTTCTTTTGAGAACTTGCTATATTTTTTGTTACTAAGAATCACAAGTGGTATACTTGTGTCTTTACCTACTGTGTGGCAGTTCAGAGAAGCTTGGTACACAAAGATATTTGACATACCTTTTCAAGTATAGTTGGTCAGATTTTGGCAAAACCTCTTTAGTTATGAAACTAAGGATTGGGAATCAAAACTGAAGTTTGACGACCGCTGTGGCGCAGTGGGCGGCCTACGCCGGAGACGCAGAAAGTTGCAGGTTCGATTCCCGCCGCGGGCCGAATGTTTGTATGATCTGCAAATGTTAGTCTCGGGTCTGGGTATTTTCTATGTATATTATGACTGTTTGTATATACAAAATAAAAGTAGTTCTTAGTGCTAAAAGGATGTTGCCTACGAGGACACTTGGGTACTATCCAATAGGTAAAATGCTAAAGAAAGCCCATTGAAAATCATCAATTGCCCACACCACACGACAGTCCAAACTAGTAAGCTACCGATACCAATGAAGGAGAAAACCTTACCTACCCACTCGTAACTAATAGTTAAAGTTTCGCAAACAACTGGCGAATCTAAGTCCATATCAGGATTGTGTAAGTAGCAGCGTACCGTGAAGGTACATGGAGGTTCGGACATCCGCAACTAAATGTGCTATTGCTTAATATTAATACAAATAGCCTTTAGCAAACTCTCCTCTTCGACCTCTGTGACGCAGTGGGCGAAGGCCCGCTTGAGACGCAGAAGATTGCGGATTCGATTCTCGCCGCGGGACAAATGTTTGTACCTACAAACATTTGTCTCGGGTTTGAGTGTTTTCTATGTATCATATGTTTGTATTTACAAAAAATAGATATATATATAAGTAGTATATCAGTCATGTAGTTCCCATACCACAAGCTCTACTTACTTTGGGGCTAGATGATGTTGTGTGAAAAAACCTGTGGTATACCTGATTCAATGTCCAGCATTATTATTATTAGTATGGATTATCTAGACTATTTCGACCGACATCTCACCTTCGAATGCTAATCTACGGTGGTAATTTATTAAAGTAAATAAACATAGAAAAGGTTCTCTGTTTCTTTTGTATCTCATTCAGAGATTACAATAATGGATTATGTCAAGTCTCCCATCATTTATACATGTTGGTCTATGGTTAAATATGTGCGGAATGTCTGTTTGCAATTCGACACAGTTATTTATAACTGGATTGGAACACCGGTGGATTGGACGCATGAAACGGGAAAATTCACTGTCCTCAAATTAAATTTCCATTCTTTATTACAAACAGGTTATGACATATTATATTTTGTATTGACAAAGGACAGACAGAACTTTTAAAAAGGCGAAGAAAAACAAATACTACTAAAGATAGAACAGCAACTTAAAGCTATAAAACCTTGCATCTGTATTTCATAAGTAATAGACATTTCATTTTCTACCCTATAAGTGTAAACACTACCCGGAAGACATCGTCACAGCATGTATAGATGGGTGGTTAGACCGCAACTGATGCTTGGTTAATGGTTACTATCATCATTATGCCACAATATTGCCATACTATTCTATTACATAGGTATTTCCTACATGCTAACTTACATAACTAGAACACGCTATTCTAGGGCGTTGTCATAATATAATATAATCGTCAATCGCAAAGTGATATTTGACATCTCTTATTGCCATCTGCCGAGAATGGACTCCGACATGGAGGGAGGCATTTTTAGGCTTACTTATAATTCTTATACATTTCTATTTGCCTTTATTCATATTCCTGAAGCGAATTTACAGTTTTACCAAATTCCTGAAGGAAAAGACTTGATGGTTAGGCCCCAGTTCGTTAAGAACTAATGGAAATAATCTGTGTTTTTGCTGATTTGTCCTATTTTTTTATACTACTAAAGCGGCCAACAAGCGCCCACCTGTTGGTAATCGGTTACCGTAACCTATGGACGCTGAGAACACCTGACCCTGAAACGTAACTGATGACGAAAAGTCATATGTGCCTGTAAACAGTGGTTGCTGTTGCTTACCAGCTGGTCCAACTGACTGTCAGAGTTTAGTGATGTTTCATATATTTATGCGACGCCTGTCCAATACCGTTGCTTGACCGCTTTGATGTAAACGAGCGAAATTAACAGCTGGTTGACGGCTTCTGGCTTGAAATGACATAGTCTGTACGGTTATTTGGCTTGGAAGAGGAGTATGCGAGTGCGTAACCTGTTTGAGCGAGGTTCGTCTGCATAAGTTTAATGTAAGTTGTTGAAATGCTGGAATTAATACCGGTTCCGAGAAGATAAAATCGAACACAACTCATTCATAGGTAAAGTCAAAAACTTCAGGGTTCATTCAAGATGTTCAACGCTTTGGTTGCCTAGAAAACAGAATCATATTTTTTTTTCAGAGCGTTTATTTCAATAGATGACTAGAAGAGTATTCTTCTATACAATATACATATACATTTTATTTACACATTTACATATTTTAGAGAGCGATCACTTACCTTGATGAAAACTCTCGGAATGAGTCGAAAGAGTCGGTGCCTTCACTGAAAGTACGGTACGTGAAACAGCTAGCTATCTAAATACCGTTGCGAACGATCTATAGATAGGTCAAAATTAAATGATCCAGATAACTACCAGGCCGAAGCGTTCCCAAAATGCTGGATGCTGAATGGCAATACTAATGCGTTGACCCAACCCAGATAAGAGGAAGCTCTCACGCTATTATCTGGGTCCTCACTCAGAGGGTCACGCGTCGCTTCGCCAGAAGAACTATACGTCTCTTACTGCAGTGACCTCTGTTCTAAACCTGGAGGTCTCGAAAAGTTAGTAATGCATAAATAAATAATGCTGGACATTTTCACACAGCGTCATCTAGCCGCAAACTAAGCAGAGCTTGTATTATGGGAACTACATGACTGCTATACTACTTAGGTATATAATATTTTTTTTTAAATACATACTTCTTTTACATAGGAAACACCCAGACCCAAGACAAATATTTGCAGATGATACAAAACATTTGTCTCGCGGCGGGAATCGAACCTGCAACCTTCTGCGGCTCAGGCGGCACAGAGGTCATAAAACATACTGAGCTTGTCATTTGTAATTTCGTCACACGCTACCGTATCAATAATCGTGACGCGTCTTCGGCATGGTGGTCAGGCCGTGGTGCCTTATGGCGTTACAAAATCACGAGTTCACGATTCACATGTTGACATCATTATCTTGTTTTATGATATAGCCATCATTGGTCGTAAAGCTCCTTTTGTACCGCAAGCTACAAATATACTGCAAGATATCTCGCCATCGACGGTGCGGTGGGCTTGTAGACAATTCTTTGCATGTTTAGAGATATTCGTTTTCCGGGTCTGGGTGTTGTATCTCGGTACTCGTAGTTCCTGACACCACAGGGAATTCTAGTGTGAGGACAGGACTATGTATGTGTCTGTTTAAAAAAAACAAGTACGATGATGATGTTTTTGGATCTTTAATTTGGAAGAAAGTCCAAGAAATTCTAGATCTAAGATACGATATAGGATAGTATCGAACAATCTATGGATATATTAGTCTCGACAGCTGAAACGAATCGACCGATAGATATCCCAGCTCCGATATGACTCCAAAGATAATTTATTATACAGTTCGATTCAACGAAACTCGTTGCTTGTCACTTATATCCATCCTCATTATCAACACAATGTGAAAATGAAGTCTTAACTTTAATCATTATCAAGAAGTTGCCGACATCCGGCATGTTTTCTATCACAATAAGATTCTATTTAACTTGTAATGAGTACTAGACTTGTGCCCGTTTCGTAAAACGACTGAGATACGATTCAAACAAGTTACTGGTATATTTGTGTTAAATATTACCACTTTTTGGTTTACGAGGACCAGTAAAACTAGCTTATAAATATACTACATAAATCTGTTTTGGAATTACTATTTAGCTTGTTTTAAATAAGTTAACGTTTATTAATAGAATTGTTATGTATCAGGGTCGGCAATTGATTGATACCACTGGTGTTGCAAGCGACTATAGGTTACAGTAACCGCTTACCAACAGGTGCACCATATGCTTGTATACCACTTTAGGTGTCTTCAAAATATATAATTATGTATACACCTTTATATTGGGTAAATAAAGTTTCTCAACGTTCTGAAACACTTAAATAAATTCTCTAACCATTTTCATATCAAACTCGCATCTAAAACTAGTAAAACTACAGCCTTTGTCGAGATAATGTAAATTATATTTAAACAAATCAAATACGAATACGATTGGCTACTTTCTTCCTCCACTTTTCATCTATCTTTAAAACATTTGTCATTTGCAAACCACACCTTGAAGGGTCACGATTTACATACCAAAGTGGTAAGAGCAGTAAATTAGCTGCCTCAGGCTTCTCTATGTAGTACGTAGCCACGGTCGAAAGTCGTAAAGTTTAGCTAATAAACAACCTTATATCAATGAGGCAAGGTTTATTGCTAACAGCCTATTTTCTTAAATAGTAGATACATTGGAAAATCGTGAAAGTGAAACTGGCTATTGCTAATTGGCGGGAAAATCGTGTGGAAATACTGGACCGCAATGTTATATTTTCTTTCCTGTCATTTTCTACTTTGCACTTCGAAACACGTTTATCATGGTGATAATTAATGTTATTCAGTTAGATTTTTAAGATAGTTAGACCTTAACTATCTTAAAAATCTAACTGAATATTATTTACAAAATTATAATAAAATTATTTCTCAATAATCAATAGATATCAAAATAACATAACGATCATCAAGAAATAACTTTTCTAGATTCAAAATGTGACTCTTGCTATACCTCGAATTTCTCGCTCTAGTGCAATTCTCTATTGTCTTTTTTAAGCCACGTTTAATATTAAAACATATTTTTTATGTAACAGTTGCGTAACACACATAACTAGGAAGTTAATAAACATTTTATAGTTATATCAACGAAATGACTTGGTGCTAACTGACTGGATAGTTATTGTTTTTTAAATCACTGACTCAAATTCTTTGACGTGTTTTGGAAGAGTGATGTACACAACTCGATTGTTTGGCTAAAGTAGACAAGAATAGAAAAGTACAATCTGACATACATAAACCTATCAAATACGCTGAAATAAGTCCTTTGCTTAGAAACATAATACTTATAGTGCCTTGAAGTCAAGAACCGGGAAAGTAGCCTGAAATGGTACACGTTGAATTGATTTGGACCATACAGTCCAATAATTATTTTTGACTATGATGGCCGAACATGAGATACAAAGATGCAAGGCAAGTTTAATAAAAACTTGCAAAAACAACTACCAGTTACGTCAAGTAGACACTCATAGAACAATATTAGAGTTTATTGCGCACCGAGAAGCAGACTAACTTTCTTCAGGATAGAACCGTCAGCCAACAAACAGTGTCCGTCTTAAGAATAAACTCCAACTTAGACTTAGACTCAAAATATCATCATGCAAGTGTTTAAAATCAAGTTTCTAAGGTCATTTGCGCAAACATATCTCGAAACTTTGATCAGCCAACATCACTTCACCACAAGGCCGTTTGGCATTAACAGAGCCAAAGCCATTGTTGATCACCATTTAGTTATGAATATGCAATCATCAATATGAATAAGCATAGTCTGCATATTAAAGCATTGTTCCACCTACATGACTGGTATTGGTGACATAGTCTGGTATGCTATGAGTGTGACAAGCTGGCAAACATTTACGCATTTCATAAATAGAGATGTTTATTGTTTGTTTGGGGAGAAAGTCATGGAATGTGATCATAAAGCAAACATTGGGCATTGTTTTTGTTTGCTCGACGTATTAAGAAGACGTATTGTTGAGGGCTCGGACGTAATGGAACTCCTAGGAGTAGACCGTGGCGAGGTCATCAGCCGTCAAAGTATCTTCTTGTTCAAGATTATTTTTGATGTCCTAGCTTGACCGCTCATCGACCACACTTGCGCCACGGAGGCGTGAAGTTATGCCACAAATAGGTGACCCGGTCTACCGGCAATTCATCCGTAGGCGCTTGAAGTAGAAAGTCGCCGATTTGCGTCCTTGTTAGCCTGTTCAATATTCTGTCAGGTGCGGTGTCGTAATTTGAGATCTGACAATGAGATATATTATACTGTTGAATTGATGATTATTAGGTTCCAACGCGACGTACGATTATGATGGTCTGTTGGGTGTTATATTATTTGATTACTGGCCGACAGATCCCTTCCTATATTTAGTGGCTAAGTAGTTACTCTCAACCATAATTATGTACTTAATTAATAAGCATATAAATGATTTATCTACGAGTATCTATCTACCTTCCTTTTTAGTCTCTCTATTTTCTTCTACCAAAGTTATCGTAGGGTCTAGCTTCGTCAGAAGTGACCAGGTTATATGAATTTCTTTGAACGCTTCCATTGTCAATCACCCTGGTTGAGTTTGAAGAAGCATTTTCTTCGTCATATCCTTTTTCATTTTAAACTTTCTCGTTTACCATTAACTTGTTGCCGCCGAGCCGAGTTGTCGGTGTTCGTGGTACCAGTTTATCTTGCAAAAATATATTTCTAGTGAAATCGAAATTCAATCGCTAGTTGTAACTTTTATCACCGATACATCCGTCACTTTCAATTCCAAACAGCTAGTATTTAGCCAGAATGAGACAAACATCTGAGTCTACGTTAGTCAATGGCCACATGAGAAACCGACGAGACAATGGAGTAATTTTTGTAGTTATTATCTCTTTAATTGTTATCAATCCGAAGTAGGTTTTTAGGATGCGAATTAACGTTTCGACTCGGCTACTACCTAGGGTTGTACCCAATTAATTGGATGGTTTTCAGTTCTTCCTTTGATCGACTTCTATTCATGAAAAGAAGAATGTAGAGGCAGGGGGTTGTTTGTAAGTAATTTTAACGTCGGAATCTCACTTTGGGCGTTGACTCATATTTGCATAATCTAATTAGCAACGTTGATGGAAGTACTGTCTATTATATTCTAACTAAAATATTCATACAACTATGTACAAGTAGGTATATACAAAAAATACAGATGAAATAGCTAGCTATCTAAAGACCGTTGCAAACGATCTATAGATAGCTCAACTGATCCAGATCACTACCAGGCGGAAGCGTTCCCAAAATACTGGCCGCATTGCCACGCTGAATGGCAATGCTAATGCGTTGACCCAGATAAGAGCCAGCTCTCTTGTCAAGAGTCTATTCTAACCGTGTTATTATCAATATGTTCTACATGGCGATTGGCGACTTTGTGTTGCCCGTATTCGTATCCGCAATCTTCGATTCACAGTTTCTCGATAGTATTTCATTTAAACAAAAAGATCAAATCTCTATTATGACAGCATTATACGGCTGGCAAATAAAACAATAGAATCGTAATTATAGCATGGGCTAGCATTGTGCCACTACCTTCCTGGTTCAACGCATCCGAGGTATGAAACTGAAACAATGGACGCTTCTTTGATCTTATGGATTTATAAAGGGCACGTCCGCTCGTCTGGCTAGATGACACTTAGCTGGAATTTAGATATATGAGCTGCTGGTACATAATAGCTACGTGTTATTCGCATAAATGTGGATCAGTACTTAGGTATCAGGCATAGATATGATAGAATTTTTTTTTATTCAAGTAAAGTTTCAAACCAGCATATTTCTCACCTGTTGGTAAGCAGTTACTGTGACCTATGGACGCTTGTAACAGTCGCGCGTTGCCGTCGACCCTGAGACTTAACGGGTGAAAAGTCTCATGTACCTATAATTTCACCCTTCAAACCGGAGCACAGCAATGCGAGCATTACTGCTTGACGCTAGAAATAGGTCAAAGTCAAAATTCATTTATTCATTAAAATCACAAGGATCACTTTGTCGTCCATAAACGTCAGTTATGATGGTAGTACTTGCCGGACGAATACTCCACAGCTTTACTATTTACTACTACTAACGTGACTACTAAATGAGATTACCTACTGCTAAAGGAGCCCTACTACTAAGTCCAGGTGCCTTTGCGATGAGCTTGGTATTTCGCGATCCTACCATCACAGACAACCTTCACACTTTCCCCGCCGCATAAAGGCCGTCTGATCTGCACATGATGAAGATTGAAGTATTGATTAAAATGTAATGTTTATTGGAAAGTAATATATATGTAATTTCTTGCATCATTTCCATCCAGTGTCAATCTTGATATTATTATAGATCTGTGAAACAGCTTCTATGTAAATCAAGGCATTGTACTTATCACGGACAAAGCACAAATTAGTAAATAATGATTCAAACATTTGGAATTTTATAAAAAAAAAACATTCTCGGTATTTTGTAGCGATCATATTTTTGATCTCCTGATGTCATATCTAATTCGGTTTTCCTGTTTAGATCGTCAGATCGTACGGAATAAGTTTATTTTCCTTTGTACAAATTTTATTGTGAGTTGCCCAAATATCCAAAAGCTGTAGAGCTGTAGACTTAACTTCATGGTTTGTGGAATTCAAATGTGCATGTAGCTGGTTTCTAGTTTCACTCAAAGATTATTTGTTTATTGTTTTCAGTTGAGATCTACCTCTCGCCTGTGGAGACACACTGCAGCAATGTGGACTACTTCATTCCTGACGAGAACAACGAGACCAAAGATCTCTCAGACGATGCTATGAATAGGTAATCCAACACATTTATGACGACCCCTGTGGCGCAGTGGGCGAAAGCCCGCCTGAGACGCAGAAGGTTGCGGGTTCGATTCCCGCGGCGGGACTAATGTTTGTATGATCTGCAAATATTTGTCTCGGGTCTGGGTGTTTTCTATGTGTAATTATGTATGTATTAAAAAAAGTATCTAAGTAGTATATCAATCATGCAGTTCCCATAACACAAGCTCTGCTTAGTTTGGGGCTAGATGATGCTGTGTGAAAAATGTCCAGCATTATTTATTACTTAACTTAAGTCTTCCTCCTTCAACGCCCTTGTCTATACAAAATAGAACCTTAGTTTAACTAGATATAAGACCTATAGTGTATGTCCGAAACGGGCAAGCTGTTGAGACTTTTTAAAAACAATACCTACCACAGTTATACACATTAATTGCAATAAAGATTTACTTTATTTAGCTAGCATAATATTTTCGCAAGCATTTTTTTCTAAATATTCAGTAAGTTTTTTTTTTTTTTTAGTTTTATCCGAAAAATTTCGTAAAGTATCCAAAGGTTGCACGCAAAATCAACAAATATCCTAGGGTTGAATCAGGTTTTCGTAATGTTGCCGTCACACTATAGAGCGTTTAATTTAAAAAAAAAAAATGTTCTTGATGTAAAAATATTAGGAATATGTCAAATAATGTGAGATAGTTCAGGTACGTATAAATGTATAAAAAGGAAAAATGGCCCAGTTAATTTCAGCAACCATTCTGTCCTTCTAACAAGAACACACATTAGATAACAGTTTCGGGTCATGTTTACTGACGTAACTTTTATGTAGTCAACGATAAAGGTCATTGCACTCATTGATGCATACAAAATGAGGGATACATAGAGTAGATAACTAGAAGGTTGGGTGTGCCGTACGTAATGTACGTATGCTTGTTTACCAACTAAGTGCCACCATAGAAAAAAGAAACTAGACAAGTGCGGGAGTCTGACTCGCACACCGTGGGTTCCGTATAAGCCTGTATGTTCACCAAAATAATTAAATATGAAAACACCAAACATTGCTTTAACGAAAAGGTAAAGGACAAACTTATTTTTATAATTTTCACGGTCATTTCTAAAACTGCTTTTTTTGCGTTGACTTAGAAGCTGTTTTAGACGACAGACGGACAACGAAGTGTTAATATATCGGTATCCGTTTTTCCTTTTGAGGTACTAACCCCTAAAAATATTAAAATGTTAAACTCATTTGTTCCACCACGTATTGCAAAGACCCTATAGACGCGTGGAGTTAAAACAAAGTAACTTATCTAAGAAGCAGCTTCGTCTTGTCCCATATACGTGGGGTAGGCACAAAATGTTTTCTTCTTCCACAGTCCTCTATCAGCCGTCATTTCAGACTACCTTCTTATCCATGTCATCCTTTTAACTGGTTTTAACCGTTGTAATTAAAGTAAATTCAATAAATCATATATACTATAATCATATACACTATATTTTCGTTGGTCTACCCCTACTTTTATATCCATCCACATTCATAAACTTTCAATTAAAATAAAAACAGGTCGTAATCGGTCCACTTATTTGGAAGCTTTATATTCCTATCCATCTTTATAACATCCCTCATTTTGCGTCGTGGGTTAAAACATCAGCGTTTCTGTATTTGCGTTTTGGATACAGAGCCCTATTTATCGATCATTTTAAAACTCTTCAGTGAGTTAGTTTCAGTTTAAAATAGACCTAGTACTTATGTGGTAATGGTTAACTCCTAGGAGTTAAATCACACAGGTCGAAGACCTTGTATCGAATGAAAGCAAGTGGGTCAACAGCCAATAGCAGCAGATCACAATCGTAAAACTAATCTGTAGATATATACCTAAACCATACTCACATTGTTTCATTTTCAATACGGAGGCAGTCATGATAAATTATTTTATTTGAAGCTAAACTAATCTAGATATTTTTATATATAATAAACAAGCTTACGGCACACCTGTTAGTAAGCGGTTACCGTAACCTATAGACGCTTGCAACATCAGAGATATCACTCACATAACGGGTAAAAAGTATCATGAGTTGTGTTGACATGAAGGGTTCGGGTGAAATTACAGTTTCAACCGAACCCTTCAAACCGAAACAGCAATGCGAGCAGTACTGCTTGGCGGCAGAAATAGGTATGGTGGCAGTAATTCCCCGGAGGAGATCTTTAACAAGGAGCTCTACTTCTGTATGCATTGTTGTCTAAATTGTCGGTCAATTCTGGACAAAGGTACAATGTATATTTGTTGGGAATTTTGGAATCTATTCGTTTGACTGTATAACAGTTTATAGGTTACTGTGAAGTGCAATGATGATATCATTGATAAAAGATATGACGGCACTCATGGCTACAAAGCTTGTTTTTTGTTTGAATAGTTTTACGGATTATCTTTTCTAATCCCGGATTGAACGTATGAGGAAAGAATCTTTGTTTATCTAACATGACAAGAGGCTTTTAGTTGAACAGTACTGTACCCAATGAGATTTACTAAGTTAATCATTACATATTTTAAACAGCTGAAGGCCGCTTCGGATTCTCTGCATGTTCCTAAACGACTGTCGCTTACAGTCAGTATCTGCCCAATACGTTCCATCGTAAGAAAACTATGGTTTTCTGGTCTCCAAATACATTCTTAGGACTACAAACGGGGCTACATAATCAATGACTAAAAGTCTTTATACTTATAGGTATAAATATAATTTTCGCATCACCTTCTCGGAAAAAGGAAAAAGCAGAGGTTGCAAAATGTATTGTTGCTATTTGACCCGCGGACCCCATAGAGCGGAATAGTTTTAAATTTCAGATTTTGTATCGTGGATTAATTCTAGAAGCCAACAGTACTCGTCTCTGCTTTATTCTATTGCTGTCTTCCATTTTATCCTGTCCTTCCAAAGATTGCCAGGAAGAAATCGCTCTTAGCGATAAGACCGCCCTATACCTTGTATGCTTACGAATTCCTGCGTTTCTTTTTCTGTTTCGCAATAAATAGTAATACTATATCTATCTAACAAAAGTTTCCGAAACGTTTCAGGCTACACATGGCGCGTTCAACGGTAGCTCTGTTCATGGTGGCGTTTTTGGCTCTGTTCATTGCATTCTGGACCGGCGTGGTCGGCTGCTGGAAACGCAGTCCGGGCAACATCACAGCCACCGCCATACTCATGCTGCTCACTTGTAAGTATCAAGAACAGTCTGTAGACACTCAGTGCTGGACCTTCCTCTAAGTGTCTTGGATCTTGTGCCACCTCTGTCCACCGATTTCCCGCCACGTTTTGAAATGTCATCGTTTCATCGCGGAGCCTTCCTACACTGCGTTGTCTGGGTGGTCACCATTCGAGAACCTTACGCGGTTTTTGGTTCTCCGGCTTGCTCATTGCCAGTTGAACTTGCGAACTCTTCAACTTCGTAACCATCTATGTTGAGAGCGATGTTAGGCCTTCCGTTTTTCTACGGGTTGCTACTGGACGAGGCGAACCCCGTGGATACGAATATCAAATGCATAGGAATAGTTTCGGAGAAATAACGTGTCCTTGTCTCACTCCTTTTTGCAATTTGATAGGATTTGTGTTCTGGCCCTGAATACGGATAGACAGTGTTCTGGCTGTACAAACACTTCAAAACTTCCATATATCGGAAGTCGATCTTGCACCGTTATAGTTACGGTAGCAATTCTCTAGTTTCGACTAAATCTAAGGCTTTCTCGTTGTTCATAAACTAAAGTGTAATCTTATTGAATTTCAGGTCTGCTGGCAGCAGGCGCGATGGCGCTGTGGCACGGAGTGGAATTTTATGAGAAAGAGAAGGTTGTCGGCGAGGAATTCTACCAGCAATGGCCTAATGTAAGTTACTCGACTCTTGTCTAAATAACCCTCGTTCTAATGAACAATTTAGTTCCAAAGCCGAAACGACAAAGAGTTCACTTATGTCACACGTAGCTTGATCCAAGGCTTTCCCTGCTAGTCTAAAGACATCGGAAAAATAATATCTTTAACTAGTGTAGGCAAAAGAAAATATATCTTTCTTCTATTTATATCTGCTAAAGGTCACAATGGTCACCATTGGTAAACAGTATGATGTATGGGCATGTGAAGAGGGAAGAACGGCCTATAACATCAGAAGAGTGTTGAATATGAAAGTAGATGGAGAGTTCAGGTAGACCGAAGAAACTGTGTGTGAATTGTGTGGGTTGACGGCTGATAGATAAGCGAAGGAAGGAAACCTGTTGGCTCGCTGCCACATATTACGGACGAGGAAATGATGACTACGGTATGTAGTACATTAAAACTCATTCAACGTGATTTGAATATATTGATCCACTCCTCCCTAACAGGTGCTAAAAGACAACTCGTCGATATGGTACGACTGGTCGTACATACTCGCCTGGTTGTCTGTCGCTGTGTCCTTCGGCAGTTCAGTTCTCTTCTTTTCGTCCGCCATTTGTCTGAGCAAGGAGAAGCAGCGAGAGCAGCAGAATAACGTGCAGTATATCATGCCAGGTTAGGCGGCCATTTTGTGGCGTCCGCCATCTTGCTAAGGCTAACGCTTGACGGTTTCGGATGACTTTTGTACATTTTTATTTCAGTGGTAGGAAGTTGGACAGGTTCAACGTTATTTAGTTTATGGTATAAATTTATATCTTTTTTAATGATTTTATGTATAATTTTTACATTCAATTTATATTTTTATAAATTGTCCATATTTATGAAAAATCAAGTCAATATTCCGATTATTGAAATTGTTTTTAAATTTAAATACATAAAATGAGTTGCAGAAGCAGTTTCCTGGTAAAATTTTATTTCTTTTAATATTTTTTTCGGAATCTATTTTATGAATTATTTGTGTATTATCATTATTATTTAACCAGTAACCTAAGTTTAGGACATGTAAGTACCTCGAACTAACAAAAGCTTTTTCTTTCTTTTCATGTTTCTTTGAAACTTGGCTACTGCGTTAACGGCGACCATGGCGATTCGCGCTACCTTAATATCTGGTTTATGTCATTACTAACATGCTTACCAATAACTTCTCTGATGTTGTACATACATTTTATAAAATCAACATTACTCTGAATAATACATAATGTTTAATAACGACATAATCGAAAACGAAAACAAATCATTCAATTATACCCCCCTACCTCCCTTTTTCCAAATTCTAAATCATGTATTATTCATATTTTTTGTCGCAAATTCTCTGACACGTGATATAAAAATACACCGTAATCTGGGATGGCCTAAATACCCCCATATCGTATACTTCTCTGACATGTGACATACATTCTTTCTTTTCTGAATAAAAACACACCCAACTGGGATGGCCTAAACACCCCCATATCGTAATACTTCTCTATACCATACCTTCTGATCCCGCTACACATCTGTGCAAAAAAACGGGCTATAAACCAGATATTGCGTGACAACTCGCGAGTTTGGTACGACTGGTCATACATCGTCGCGTGGTGCGGCGTCGGACTGTCGTTGGTGTCCGCCATTTTGTTCTCGTCGGCCGCCATTTGCTTGCGCGGCGAGCGGGAGAGGGAAGAGGCGCTTAACATGCAGTACCTCATGCCGGGTAACTTAGCTTTCATACCACATCTAAAATAGCTTATTTAAAAATAAGTAATAAGCATCAAATAATCAAGTAATAGAAAACTTTATTTTACCTGCTTATGACCCCTAATGACATCATTAAGGTAAGCCTTTAATAATGGTCATGGTATTCTAGATAGACTTAAATCTGTCTGCAACATAACAAGGGCAGTACAACAAGTTTCCATATGAAAAGTCTTTTGTAAATATTCATAATTATGTGAGTGCTTTTAAAATGCATGGGGGTATGATTTTTTTGTGATAAGTTATATTTTGTAAGTATCCTTCCCTTGCTTATTTTATGTAAAATTACAGACAATACTTTCTATCACGTTAAATGTATTCTGATATACCTATTGAAACCTCGATTGATGATTTTATTTGTCCATAAAAATGAAAATACAAAACTTGACGTATAATTTCTGTGTTTGCAGTGTACCCTCAGAAACAACAATACGCGTACGCCGGGTACCCGCCCCCGCAAGCGTACCCCGCCGGACCCTACTACCACGGCTCCCAGTACGGCCCTTACAACTACTGAGCATGCGACCAGATGAGGTAATTAAAATCATTATTTTCTATGTCCTGCAGTGTACAAGACTTTATAGATCACAGAGACTTGCTATCAATAGCACTTAAGTTGTGAAGAAGGATTCCGATGACAAGGAACTCTTATTAGGGTATGGCTCCCTTTGGTACATGTCCTGTATGGTTTCTACGATAAATAATGAACATGAGTTAAATATTAATTGACATCAAATTACTATTTAATTTGACAATGGTCATAATTTACTCGATTTTTCAGGCAAATGTGCTTGGGAAATCAAGTAAATTATGAGGTAATCCTGTCTAGTACAATTTGATTGGCATATACAATTCGAAGACAAATGTTGTCAGAGTTCGCGTGAATGTAATTTATCGCCACTTCAGTTTGAACAGGCTTTCAAAGAATTCTCGCGGGCTGGAATATTCTAGCCCTATAGCCAGCAGATAGTATATTCTTGTTGGTATATACCAAAAAGAACTTCAGAATGAAACTGGCTGACTATGATGATAACGACCAAACAAACTGTTCCATCAGTTCGAACAGGCTTTCAAAGCATTCACGCGGGCTGGTATATACCAACAAAAACATCAGATTGAAACTGAGCTGAAGCTATGGTTATAACGACCAAACTAACTGTTTCAGGGACATAGTGGCGGCGTACTTCTCGAACGCGCCCGCCCCGCAGGCGCCCGCGCGCAATCCCTCCCCACATAGAACGCAAACCCCCACTAACTTCGAAACGTTCAACTCGCACCGTCGCATCCGCAACCGTATCGGCGACCGCCGCGTCTACCGACCCGCGCGGAGGCACACCCTCTCCCGCATCGACGAGACGCCCAGGCCGAGATCGAAGAGCCTGCAACATTCCACTGACTTCTCGTCCACCAGAATCCTGCGATCCCGCTCCAACATCTCAGCGGATACAAGCAGGAGCGTGCCGGTCTGCGATCAAAGCCAAGAGGTGGAAATACATCAGATAGAAAGCGGCAGTCCTCAATACGCGGAACCGAAGTCCGATTCTGCATCCTCGTACGATGACCGACCAGCGTCGATGAGCGATCTGCCGATCGTGGTGCCGATCGATCCCGCCACGGGAGCGTACATCCCATATCCGGAGTACACGTTCTACCATGACGATGGATGTAGGCTGAACCGTTTCAGAAAAAACAAAAAGTTGAAGAAGATATCATCGAAAAGCAACTTGTATTTAGCGTTCATGTATTAGCGCGGGCGCATACACAGTTATGTATAAGGTTATGAGTTTCGATAGCCGATACAGTGTGTGACGCCACGAACCCATGTCTCCGATGAAAATCAAGCTATTCTAAAAAATAACATACACTGTCTTTATAAATGGGTGGCCCGAATCTGGTAGAAAGAGGAACTTGCTATACGCACGTTTTATTTGACCGGGGGTTCGTTAAACGCGACTCATTAGTCGTTTTTTCTAGGGATATTCAACCACTAGTACTAGCCAAACAAGGTATATTCAAAGTGATTCTCATTACATGCTTTTATTTAACTATGCTGAGTTCCGATGACAATATGATTAACAGCGACCTGCGAGTTTTCCTTTCACGCTAACGCAAATTTGTCAAGGCAAAACTTGGCAGAAGTCACGTGACATTTCCACAGCTAATGTAATCTTTCCGCAGTCGTTAACGCCAACAGAAAGTAATATTTGTCTAGACACCCTGCTATGATGACGGAGATTCTCTATATAAGTGGACAAACTGGACGACATAATCCTTTTTTTATGTTATATGGAAAAAAAATATGAAATTTCATATTGGACTTTTTAACAACTACCCGATATTTGAAGATTTTTTTCTTAAAACAATTATTTTTTACTATTTCTTTTTTTTCATGATCATCGTCAGCTGTATAAATCATAAATTTCCCGACTAGTGGTTGAATCCTCCTAGTTATTTGTATAAAACACATATCAATGGACTAACTCCCCGGTTCTGAGCACGGCTTTACGGAACTCTACACCACTGGCTCCGCTTCACGCGATTCAAACTCGAATACGATTTTTAGATTATTTTATAGTACTTATCAGGTGAGTATGGAGTTTCACTCCGCCATAATTATAACAAACAAACTTATAGGATACGATTTAACTTAAGGGTGTCAATTTAATGATCTTTGAACAAAACACGAACAAATATTGAAAAAGTGCCTTTCTTTTCGAAGTAAATGCTCATTTTGTATTTAAGATTAATAGGGATCTAAAAACGATATGTAGGTACACTATTTATGATAATCTCTATTGACTTATCTGTATGTAAGCTCAATATTTTATATACGTTTACATAATATACAAAGATGAATGAAAGAAATATGATGTATCTATGTAATGATATATTGTTTCTTTCTTTCTTTATTTTAAGAAATAAGTATAGATAAGATGACTGACGACTACCGTCCTCAATACAAATTTTTACCCGACTGCAAAAGGAGGGTAATGTTTTTGATTAGACGTTTCTTTGATTTTTAATGTTGTATTTAATTCTTAGTCAAATGTTGAGTTCACTGAGGTTGGTAACCATTTAGAATATATTAAATAAACTAGTGTAATTTGATTCGAAATAATAATTGTAAGAGTGTAGGAATATTTTTCACTTGTATTTAAACTTTCCGAAATAAATATTGATTTAGAACAATGTTGTTTTTTACTTTGTACTAGCATCTGTCCATCTTAGCCTAGATAAAAAGTAGCCTACGTTGTATTATTCTAGGGTACAAACTATACCTGTTCCAAATGTAATCTAAATCGGTCCGGCCGTTACGGAGATTATTTGCAATAAACATCCAAAAGGCCCTGTCTGAAAACCAGCGCAGCAACGTACTAACACGATGCTGCATTGAGCTGAGACAGGGACCTATTTTGACCCCAAGCAACACATATTTTCTACAGGCTAATTCTTTTACTAGTATTATACCATGTTTTTGGGTTCAAATAAAATAAATATTTCTTTTAAACTGGCATAATATTAGTAGAATATTTCTTATTCATAATCACTCGGTAACTTCAATATCTCTAGCCCTGTATGGCGGTCAAATTTTATAAAGCTGATTATGTTATGGAGTGATTATGAATAAGGGTGTTTTGTAGCAAATAAAAATCATTTTAAAATCATATAAAATATATTTTACAATTTATAAAAATATAATATGGCTTGGACGATTACTGGATGGAATGTTTGTACATTTCATATTTTATTGAGGGACAATTGGTAAATTGAGGCTTGGACGCAAACCACACATTAACATGGAATGTAGAAGAAAACACACAAAAACTAACACGTTGATCGATAGACAAGGAAACCCAGAAACGAGATGTTTTTTTTATAAAATAGTAATGTAACAATCAATACCTATACATATTTATATAGTTCCTTTGATAAAATAAGGCACGCATTCAATCAGGAGCAAAATGTACTGATCCAGCCAGCAGATTATACCAACAATTTTGCAGGCAAGATTTTACACAAGTGATATGTTTTTTTTTATTACTGACAATATACTGAATTAAAACCAGCCTTGGTTCAGAGCAACGCGTATTTAGCTGCAGATGGCGCTCCAGAGTCACGCGTGTGGTCAAACAAGAACACCGGCCCGGAAGCCTACGTACGGACGCATTGCTCTGAAACCAGCCTTTAAGGTGTGTAATTGGTGTCGTGTTTGTGTTGTTCCGCTACCTACCAACCTTAACGTAATTCGCGATTTCTGTAAGTATAAATGGGGAAGCTATGCAGCTTTGTGCGGCAACTAGTTAGGCGACCAGCTGCATGGTGAAAATCGACTCATCTAAATCCTTAATATCAAGTAGTCTTCGGCGACTATAAAGCCCCATTCAATTTGCATTTCCGTTACAAAACAAGTTAATCGTATCAACGGTGGCATGATGTCTAATTAGCCATAGTAGAAACCAACCGAGCATCAAATAAGTACACTTCCGACAACTAGATCAATTATTCGTAATCAGCGGTACTGTTTACGCATTACATAGTTTTTACATTGATATCAGAGTTATTTTGTAGTGTAGGTAGTAATTGCAATTATATTATAGCCCATTAAAAATAGCAATTATAGTCGCTATGTTGGTAAATTTCCATAGATTAACATGAGTGAAAAACTAGCCTAGTTAAACTAGCAGTTTTTCACTCACATTAATATGGTAATGCACTTTCATCAATGACCTAAATACTGCTAAGAAGCTGTGGTTTCGTCAGACCGTCAGCTTTCTCTCATAAATTGTATGAGATTAATACAAACAGATTATAACAGAAGAATATATACTACATCTGGCCATTGAAAGTATCATTAAATCGATATAATAATTCATAAAACAATGTTGAAAAGTTTTGACGATTACAATAGTGCGGTGGACAAGTAGCCAGCTGTGACGCAAGAGCTGTGTTCGATTCCCGCTGCGGGACAAATGTTTGTATGTTCTGTAGATATTCTGCAGGACAAACAAACATTTGTATGCAGGTCTGGGCGTTGTGGTACCACGATACTCGTAGTTCCTGATACCCATGACACAGTGTAGGGTATGTGTCTGTTGGGCGTTTTATTGTTATTAATTTTTAATATTAAAAACCTGAAAATATTATAATGCACGTCATTACACATATAACTTCTGGTATAGTATAAACTACTATTTGTTTGCATCTCGTTTCTAAGTGCACTATTTAGCCTTTAAATAGCAGTATCGATGATAGGCCCAGGGTGAGACAGCGCTTGCTTCCGCTCCTGCACAGCTGTCACCAGTTTTCTGAAATGAAAAATATAACTATTATAACGACAACACTGAGTAACACTGAGAGAAAGAAGCCGGTATACGCCTGCTTCCTGAATCTGTCCAAGGCCTGTGATACCTTTTTGTATGATAGGCTTTGGTGCAAGTTGGAGACTGCGAGTGTACCGGCTGAAATCGTGTTTATATTGAGAAATTGGTATCACTGCGAAACCAAGTGAGATGAGCGGGCGCGTTGTCTGATACATACGGCACGGAGTGTGGTGTGCGGCAGGGTAGGATTACATCTCTATTGCTCAACCTCTATGTGAATGATATTATCAGCGGTACCCACCCATACGTGTTGTTTTGTAGATTGAGTTTCCATCAACAATATCAGTTACGCGAATCGTATGGTACTTCTGTGACCGTCGTCGGAGGGCTCAGTCCGCGAACTGGTCACGATTTGTAAAGCATACACAATGTAGCATGGACTGAGGGTACCAGAAATACAGATAAGCGGGTTCTACGGAGAAATGCCGGTTACCTGTAGGGTCCCAGCGGCAGATGCAGCGTCTTCATGTCGCTCTCGGTGAGCAGCATCAGCGCGTCCAGGTCGATCTGCTCCTCCTTGAACTGCTGCACGTACTGCGCGAGCCCCCACGCCGTCAGGAACCGCTCCAGCGAAGCGTATCCCGTCTCTTCCGCGTCGTTCTCTTCGTCCGATGTCATTGTAGAACTTTCTGGAATTGAGAGCAACCGATCAAGAGATGACACGGAACAAATATAGCAATAATAAATCTGGGCATTTTCACACAGCATTATCTAGCCCTAAAGTAAGCAGAGCTTGTGTTATGAGAACTACATGACTGAGTGTTCTTGTGATAACGAATCATAAAAAATATATGTATATGAAAAACAAAAAAAGGCTCACTAAAGCTAAAAAAAAAATTTAAGCGCGCTGTTTTTTCTTTCTTCTGTATCTATGAATATATTAATGTGTATGAAGAATATTTTAGTTCTGTTTCAATACTTTTGCCATACTTTAATTGCTCAATGCATAAAGAACGGAAAAACAATAGAATAAAAATCTTTATAAGTAAGCACTAACATACTTATAAAGATTTAAGCAAATGTAAACGTTTTTTATTTTTCTTGTGTTTATTTTCAAATAACACATATCCCAAAGCAGTGTTGAGTTTACCAACTGTTTAATTGTATGGAATTTTTCATTCCTTTTGAACTTTTTCAACTAACTTTCACTGCCATCATTCAATTGAGTGAAATGATTTGACTTATCCGTTCAAAAGAATGGACTTTGAATTGTTTAAATTGAACGAACATAATCAAGAAGTGAAGTAAAGTGAAATTGAACGAAAATTTCACTCTTTCACTTAATTTTATGTTTTATACTATAATTGGCCACGGAATCACTAGAAATTTGAGGCGTCCAAAGGAAATGCGTAGAGAAAAAAAATAGTTTAATTAAGTAAAAGGGATAAAATTAAATGTTTAAAAATTAATGTAAAATAAAAGCTACCTGACTGCGCGGAGGTCCACTCAGCAGGTTGGTAAGTGTGCCTTGCCGCCAATGAGCCAGCGGAGCCAATAGACAAGTCTTCACCGGGAGCACCCGGAATCGCGCCCAGAGTAGCAGTTATAGATCGCCTGAAAAAAAAAACTCTTGAGAAATGTATCCACGATAACACGTGATTAGAATGGTGAAGACATCGTGAGGAAACCAGCATACCCTGGACATAAAAATTGTAATGAGTTGCATTATAGGCAAGGACCGCCTGAGACGGGTTCGATTCCCGCCGCGGGTCAATGTTTGTGTGATCTGCATATAAACTCGGGTTTGGGTGTTTTCTATGGATATTACAAAAAATATTTATATAAGTTACTATTATATAAGTCATGTAGTTCCCATAATATAAGCTCTGCTTAGTTTGGGGCTAGATGATGCTGTGTGAAAATGTCCAGCATTATTTATTAACAACTTATGTGTTTTGGAATAAATATTTTCTTTACCTAAAAGCGACGCTGCCAAAACCAGGCCGGTCGAATATACTGGCGGGTTCTTGCAGCATCACCTCTTGACCGATGCCGCTATCTTCGCCGGCAGCCAATTGGAAATCTGGCTGGCTGGCTGATCTGCAACATCGCATTATGCCCTTTTTATACAACTAAGTGGCAAACAAGCTTACGGCCCACCTGTTGGTAAGCGGTTTTTCATACAACTAAGTGGCAAACAAGCTTACGGCCCACCTGTTGGTAAGCGGTTTTTTGATTTGTTCCACATTCGCCCCACTTGTTTGCCCCACATTCCAAAAGGTATACATTACAGAGGCAAAGTACAGTTGACAAATAAAACCAATTGATCAATGTTTGTAAAAACATGTATGTACTTAATTATACTGTAACTTAATTATAAATCGCAGAAGTTATTAATTAGATAAAATTTTAAATAATCAATGGTTATGATAAACCTAAAATATAAATATAGTTTTTCATAAAATATCTTCATATCAATGATAATTATTATAAAGTAGTATGATTAAATCAAACAGTCTCATAACCACAATCAAAATCACGGACAAGTTTATTATTAGTACCTAAATAAAAGTTCTAAAAATCTAAACTATTAAACTCTTTGAATATTTAAATCAATAATGTAAATTAAATATTGATATTACAGTAAGGCAACTTACAAGATACATTTGTTAAATAATTAAAAATGACCGAGAAAAAAACTAGCAAAACTAATACAAATATATATACGATCATATAGATTTTTATGAGTAAGTAGCTGGTTTAATAAACAAAGGGGCATATTTTTTCTAAGCAATGACCCAATGGATTAGAGCCATTTAACATTGATGTTATAGAGTCGTTAATAACTTTATCCATCTGAACAACATTAGGCTGTCTTGGTTTTTTCTTGCCCTCGGAATCGGCTCAGAGAGAGTTCAGCATACTTTTTAGTTACATGTTACATGTAACATGTAATACATGTTTTTACAAACATTGATCAATTGGTTTTATTTGTCAACTGTACTTTGCCTCTGTAATGTATACCTTTTGGAATGTGGGGCAAACAAGTGGGGCGAATGTGGAACAAATCGGTTTTTTATACAACCAAGTGGCAAACAAGCATACGGCTCATCTGTTGGTTAGCTGTTTTTTTTAACAACTAAGTGGCAAACAATGTAAACGTATAAAATAAAATATAAACAGCCAACAGACCTAACTACACATTGGGGTTCCCTGTCGAGTACTGTGTAATCACACCTAGACCCGGAACAAATATATACTAATAATAAAGCTAAAGAGTTTGTTTGTTTTTTCTTTGTTTGAAACTCAAACTAGCAGTCGGAATTGAAAAAAAAAGTTATGCGTTTTTTAGCACAATTCTTGAGGAAGGTTATAGGCTATTTAACATCACGCAAAGGCTCTTTGCGACGCATTACTTCTTTTGCTCGGCTCTATAGCTAATATAATGCAAACATTTGTCCCGCGGCGAGAATCGCACCCGCAACCTACTGCGTCAGACAGGCCTGCGCCTACTGCACCACAGAGGTCAAATAATTATAATAATAAGAATTTATTTATTTGAACACACACACATGATTACAAGACATGTAACAAAATTTTTTACATGTCTTGTAATCATGTAATCTTGTAATTATTTAATAACAAATAATCTAATCCGTTGTCGAGGTTTTTACCTGGTGAGTTGTGATTTGTTAGATTCCTTGGTCTCTGCGAATATATCAGCAACATTGCCACGTTGCTGCGGCCCCGCTCCGAACGTGCCCACGTACATCACCTCGGAGTCACGACGGAGTCCACTCAGTGACGTCACCGACCTACGCCCGGTCGTCTCCACCTCGCCCACCTTCAATTAAAAAAACACAAAATCTAACGAAATAATAATACCATTGAGTCCGTTCCATCCAAAGGTCTGGTAGAGATCGCTATTAAACGATAAGACCACCCATTGTACAACGTTGTCAAAGTCTGTAGTACTTATCTAAGCTGATGCGTTATTTGTTGTGCAATAAAGTATTTTCTCTATATCTAATACATAAAAAAACAAACACGCTTACTACTGTCTTCCCCATGATGGACGTCCTCAGATACAGAGTCAGAGGCACGTCCAAATATTATATTTGGTACGTGCCCGCATTTTGCAAGTAGTTAGCATTCCACGTGACAGGACCTCGAAAATACCACACAATACGCCGCTACTCTTGGTGATTTCATGAAAATACACATAAGGAACATAGAAGGAACCAGCGAGCAAAGCAAGCTGCAAAGATGTGGTACAGTTGTGGTAGAGTTGCAACGTCACATTGGGCTGACCTTGAAGTCGGGTGGTGCGGTAGAGATGCAACGTCACAGTGGGATATTACCTTGAAGTCGGGTGGTGCGGTAGTGTTGCGTCCCACGGTGTTGTTTCGCAGTTTAGTGGCGAGTGCTTTCTTGTAGACGGCGCCGCGGCCGCGCGCGCCCGAGTTCACAGTGCCAACCAGCGCGCTGTATGTGGGTCGCGGAGCCTCCTCGCTCAGCAGGTTGCCTGGAACATTACAAGTCGGACGTTTTACCCGAGGAGCCTGTACTAGCCGAACTTTAAACAATCATGCGGGAGTACTGCAGGCTTTTTCCCGCACTAATACAAACAAACAATTTGTTTTTATTTATAGCAGCTTCCACAACTTATTCCGGTTGCCCCCCGATCAGGGTTACTGGATGTCTGACTGGAGAATCCTGAGAAGCCCGCGATGTTATGTTACAACAAGTTCACTGTGCGTGCACACAGGCAATTATTTCACACGTGTACAGCGCAATTTATGTTCATTTTTATGTATTGAAAGTAACAAATATTTTCATGTAAATTGTGTTGATTTGTTTTAGTTTTATCGTTCTTACAAATAACTTACTTATTTAGTAGTTTTCATTAATTCACCAAATGTCCTGACATTTTCATAAAAATGAATCCTGACAAGTCAGGACAAATATGGACGATTGGTAACCCTACCCTTACGTTTGACATCTAGTTTGAAATCTAAGACGGTGAACACGATTTTATGTTCGAAAAGTCCTATGCTGGCCCTAATGCTGATTATAGATAGGCTTCGAAACCAAAAAGGTAAAAACAGAACCCTTATTTTGTCCGTCCGTGTGTTGCTGTGCGGACGTTCTTCCTAACAACAAAAAGATAAACGCGTAGCAAGAAATAAAAGGCTTTTTATTTATTTATTAATAAACTACCTAGAGCAGGTAAAAACCAAATAACCATATACAATTTAACTCAATCAGATGACAACTAAACTACGACACAGGTGAAAATGAGAATGATTACCTGAACTGGTGGAACGTGTCATTTTCTGTTTAAGAGCGAAGAGTACATTGCTCGGCCGGTGCGGCATAGTGGACACCTCCTCCGTATACCCTTGGTCCCATTCCTTCGCTAGCTTCTTCAACTCCTTCTCAGCTAACACCTCGGCCTTACTCTGCCGTTTCTGATACTGTTTGTGCGATTTCTCGTAGTCTTTCTTTGCTTTCTCTTTGAAGGATTTGGCTTTCTTTCTGGAAGAAGCAGATAGTAACATTGCCTTTAGTAGACTAGTTTTCTGTTTTTGTTGTTCATACCTTGTGAAGGGCTAACATTTATGTAATTTTATTGTCAAGAGAAGCAAGCAACAGAAATACTTAGTAGTATGTTTTCTTGTTACTCATGCAATACCTCAAAACTGTTTTCCATATTACACCAAGGTTAGCTGGAAGAGAATGCTATCTAGCATTAAGTTCGCCTATGTTCAGTACTTTTAGTTGTGCAAACTACTATTATAAATGCGAAAGTTTGTGAGAATGTATGTTTGTTACTCTTTCACGCGAAAACTACTGAACGGATACAGTAAGTTAGCTTTTATATCAAAATAATACAATGGCTACTTTTTATCCGGGACCTACGCGGGCGAAGCCGTGGGCAGAAGCTAGTCGTACTACTATTATAAACGTGAAAGTTTGTAAGGATGGATGTTTGTTACTCTTTCACGCAAAAACTACTGAACGGATATTGATGAAAATTTACAGTAATATAGCTTATACATCAGAATAACACATAGGCTACTTTTTATCCGGGTACCACGCGGGCGAAGCCGTGTGCAGTGGCTAGTTATTAATAACTTACTTGTCATTATTCTCCAGTTTGGCGGTAGCTTGGTCGAGATACCTCAGTATGTCCTCCCGGCCGTTGATCGCTGCTAGCTCCTGCGCGGTGTGTCCGTCTACGTCCATAGCGAACACGTTGGCGCCGAAGTTGATGAGGAAAGTGACGCACTCCTTGTGGCCGCGCGCCGCCGCCAGGTGTAGAGCTGTGTTGCCGAAATAGTCGGCTTTGTCTGGCTCCCCCCTGGATAGCACATTTAGCGACATTTTCAACAGACTTAGAAGTAGGAACTAGGAGATTCTGAATTTGTCTGTGTTTTTTGCGTTTTAGCGACATTTTCAACAGACTTAGAAGTAGGAACTAGGAGATCCTGAATTTGTCTGTTTTTTGCGTGTACCTATGTTACGCGATATCTCTGTCAATTGTGAACCGATTTTATTGTTTTTTTATGGACCCTACATTTCAATGGCCATTAAAATATAATCATTAAAATCGGTTTACTTCAAGGGCGGTCCCATTAACATTTTATGAAAAAAAAACACCACTTCTATGGGTGAAAAATTGAGGGAATAAAATTTCATTTTGTTCTTTATATCAACTTCACGTTATTATTATTTATTAAAAAAACATAAAGATCAGAATAATAGAAAGGAAAACTTATTAAACTACATGACATTCAAGTACTTGAGAATCTAGTTAGCATCCATAGTAAATTTGTGGAAACTAGGGATGCAAATTCGCGCGCATCCCTCGATTCCACAGGTAAATTTTTATTTTTTAATGGGTAGCGTTTGCTTCAAGGGTATTCCTATATAAATTTCATGAAAAAGCACCACTCCTCAGAGTGTAAAAATGGGTGGGACTTTTTATCGATTTTCCTGTATTTGAAGTCGGTTTTTCGTGTCATTTAATGTCTTATAAATGTATTATTCAACAGTAATAAAGCAAAAATTAACTCTACTATTTAATGTCAGCTACAAATTATTTTGTACAAAATACGAAAACCATGGACGTGTATTTCCGCCCCCGTGACTTGTGGCGTTAAAATCTATCAAAGAACCACCCTTGAAGACACGCAAATACAAAACCTCATTACAATCCAATAAGTCGGATATACCTAAATCGTAACAGACAAACAAACAAATGGCAAACGCATATGTTATGAGTGTTATGGGCTCCTGTCGCCGCAGGTACCTACTGCTTAGCGTCGTCGGTCGCCCGTCGGACGTCCGGCTATTTTACCGAACATATTTTTCATCCGGCCAAATGTACTGGCTTATTTATGCAGTGTCACTGATTTTCTGTCGGGCTTACAGTTGAATTCGGAATTAAATTTCTTCAAAGAGATTATATAGGTTTTAAAAGGCATTTTGTCTACTGATAAGTTAATTGTGATAATATCAATAAATATGTAGTGTTGATATAACTTGCCATTAATGCATGGACTTATAATTATGTTGTCACATAGCAGCCATAGATTATACAATCATAAACGTTTAACCACGTAAGATTTATTACTAGGTTGTTACCTATTATTGTTACCTAGTTATTGTTTGTACAATTTGTAATTTAAACCGAATTTTAACATTATTGATATGAAAGCAATAAATATAAGAAAATATTACTTATTGTTTTTAGGGACTATGGATTCGATAGTCATTAGTCAACTTACCATATACACACAACTTTGATAATATAGGATATAACTAGATACTAAGAGAACTACAAAATACTACTTAGAATGATATCATGAAAAATACTTTTTCTGATAATTGAGAAGAAACTTCCGGAATAGGTACCATTATCGTAAGTTACGTTTACGTATTACGTAGTTATCTACGGAATACGTAAACTAACCGTTTATCAAAACTAGGCAGGCACATTATTTTGTTGATAAAATAGTTTTTATCATATTTGAAGATTGTGAAGTTATCATTAAAAAATAAAGCACTTGTTTTTTTTTAGACATGACGTAACTTTGCGTAACTTTTACGCACGACGCGGTCGACAGCTATCCTATAACATTCACAACAAATGATACCAACCCTCTTCCGCACAGAAGCCTAAGAGCCTCGATGTGTCCTTCAAAAGCTGCCCACAGCGTGGGGGTCATGCCAGACTCATCTTTATTGTTGCATTCTTTCCTAGTGGCTTCCCTCAGGACTTCAAGAAGACCATCTTTAGCTGCTCTGAAAATAAAAGTTTGTGGTTATTTATGAAGCTTTTCCAAATCGAGCCCCTCAAAAATATTGTCAAAAAAACAACCAACCTAATACGTAACAAATTATTGTTAATTTCACAGTGTTTTTTTCGTAAGGTAGATTATGCAAAAAATATAAACTTGATAGGTTTAGATTATCTAACAATCGCGATAAAATGGATCGATAACCGAAAAAGTTCCTATTATAATAAGTATGACATAATTAACATATTTTGGGTATATTATGTATGTATAAGTAGTGAGAGCTTACCCAACCCACCGATTTGGTAACGTTGATCAATAAGTGATAGGTATTCGTCGTGAATAATAGTTCGAATGCTATCTCATTGTGTAAGTATGCGAGATATTAAACAATTATTACTTTAAAGTACCATAAATAGATAAACAATCAGAGATTATAGCAATATTTTTAAGTGTAGGTACCCAATTCGAGCTTTACTTTCGAATTGTAATTATTGAGTAAGATTAACATTGGTTTTATTCTAAAATTTTGATTTCAAGCCAAAATTCACGTACATAATTATACTCTTTGATGGTAGTCTTAAAGTTATTACATATAAATGCGTGTATATCATACTTATGTAGAAAAGAAACGTGAAACGTCATCGTGTGATAATTGAATGAGTACCTAGGTGATAATGATAAAATATTATGACGATTATTTAAATAATACATTATTCGTTCGGTCATAAATTAAATCGATAGTGTTTGATTTGTAGCATGGGACAAGAATTAACGATACTTTAACATTTAACGATCAAGAATTATGCACCATGTGACGAGCACTGAATCTTTTCACCACGCTAAAGGATCTCTTTACGGTTTATTAAGTATAGATTCTTACATTTATAGGTACAGAGGCAGGGTGGCGACCTCTCGAAATTTGAGGAATAACCTAAGAGATACACGAAAGAAAAATACCATCTTCAACAGCTAATACTAATCATATTTGTAGTGTTGAACTTTAGAAAATTATTTCTTGGATCTCATCTAAAAGCAGCGAAAAAAATTGTATGTGGATAGAAGAAATTGCTCGTCCCAGAAATGTATATATACGCTTTTATCCAAGTGGGTACAGACACACGGAAAATTTAGTGTACAAACAAAACTGTCAAAACTCTGTGAAATGGTAGCAGCAACTGAGCAACGAATGAGAATATTAAACACCAAACACATTCAGAAAGCTCATAATTGGAGGAAAATGAAAGTTTGAGATGTTTATTACGTCAACGTGACGTTCCACGGTTATAAGATTTATGCGTGTTAGCATAGTCTAGCATATCATTATTAAAAAAATAATATAAAAAGAGAAATTCTTAGCCAAAAGGATTTAGCTCGAAGTCTTACTATCAGATGTTGTTATTAGAATAGTTACACATAACAACCAATGCAAGGGCTAGGTACTTCTAAATCTTTAAGTAGTGTAAGTAGGACGAGTAGTTAGATGATTAAAAAAAACATATTAAACATAACTTTATTTTAGCTATCAGTTTTAATAAAGATATGACGATACATACGCGTGTCGCAGAATTCAGAATAATAATAATGATTTTTATAGTTCTGTGGTTAATTACCCGTTATTGTGTACCAATACCAACACAAAAACGAGTGGTTTTGATCCTAATCAAAGGTTTTTGACATAATTATGTTTTCGTAGAATCTGTTATCAACTTATCACTGACCGTAATTTTGTTGGTAAACTCAAGGCTTAGTTCATTTTTAATTCAAAAGAAATGTAACAATTAAATACAGCAATGTAACTGATAGGTTTAGTACATAAATGATTTCCTACGCATTCACATGTCATGGGCACACGTTTGCAATTAATTATTTGTATAATCAAGACAATCGTGCGAGCGATACAACGCAAAACTACATTGTTTCTTAATTCTTACAACATTTTTTGTGTGTGAAGAAGATATTCCGTCAACAATTTAAGCCATTATCATTGTTTGGCTGTTTATGAAACCAGCAAAGGATTGAGGATTATGTAGCTGTTTGGGCCTAAATGATCTATGGTGCGCATAATATAAAATACTAGAACGAGAGATACCGATAGAGTTGACGATATTCATATCGTCGAATATCGTCAACCAATAACCAACAAATAATCTTAATTATTTGAAGCACGATCTTTGATAACGAATATAAATTTCCTACTTCCACAGGTATTCTAACTACGTTCTTGTTAATAGTCTAGGTAATAGGTAGAATTAAGGATCGCTTTTCATTGACAGTTGCTTAACAGACACTCTATTATTCAACAGTTTTTGGCGAATCGTAATTTCAACTCTGTCTTTGTCAATATCGTATAATCGTTCTATTCATATAGAACTTTGTGAACTATGTCATTGAACTTCCATATTTCCGCCACTTCCGTGGTCGGTCACCAAGGGCGACAGCCCGCATATCGCTCAATAGATGACTGATATCATTGTTGAGCGTTTTTATACTTTATTCTGTAAGCAATAAAAGGCATCGTGTTACTCCCGGGTTCAATGTTTTGGACCCTCTATGACATGGGGCAGGCAAGCGTGAAGGTGGTGGAACGCGAATAATGATATGCTACTTTGCATAGGTAGTTTTTAATGATTGAGCACGTTGGCTGCTTATTTTGCCGGTTGATGAAAAATAGGTCAGTAAGTAGGTAATAGGTTTTATAAATGAAATCTGCTTTGGAGAGAAATTGCCACAAATGAACAAATCAACAACTTTATTAGGTGTCTATTGTGCTAAATTGGTCCTATTTTCTATCTATTGGTTATCAGTTATGTACCTATGTAGGAATATTACCTAGTTAGAAACATACTCATACTCGATAGATTCCAAACTTATGGTATGTTTGGAATCTATCGAGTATGTTCCGGGAATGTAGGTAAGTAGATAGGTAGATATTACGAGATCCGTTTCCGCTAGAAAAATGCTTACAACATTCGATTGTGTTCTAGGTCGGTTGGTATAAGGTAAATTCTTAACCTAGGTACCTACCTATATATAGGTGTATAAAAAAAAATATTCATTTCCGGTCCAAAAGTCCGTAATTTTTAACCTATCTTTTACTTTTGGACCGGAAATGAATATAGGTAGGTACTAAGTCTTAAAGTGAAAATAAAATAGCCGGACAAATTCCCGACTTTGACACGAGTAGGTATGTGCACATCCCTATATTTAATTTCCAAGGAAAAAGTCAATCTGGATTCGTCTGAATAAAAACCTTTATCTACTTAAGTAATGCACTTACCTATTAATTTAATAATAATAATAATGATTATTAAATTTAATTTCCAAAGTGTAATAGGTAGGTGGGTATCTACATACAATCTTATCAGAATGAGGTAGATCCTAGCTACAGGTATGTAGGTACCCATAAAAAGTTGTAACTTTTACTTACTTGTGAAACCTGTCGGTGGTCATTTTTGATGTAAATAGAACAAAACACTAGCACAACTAAAAGTTCTAATCGCTCACTAAATTACAATTAGATCGAAGTTTATTCAACTCATATTACAGTTTTGTAAAATTTGCCAACATTATAATGATAGGACGTGAAAGTTTTTATAATTTTGTCACACTTTACGTTGAAATTATGTATCCTCTTTAATTGTTTTTTTGTACAGTGTGTACGAATACCAATCTATGAAAACACAACACAGAACACCTGTTTAGCAAAAACAAAACAAAACTGATGATTACCACCGATCGTCATCACTCACTGACACTCACTCAACAAAAACAAACTTCCCACAGACTATTAAGAGCTACATACCAACCAGTTATTGTTCTGAGATACAACCCGTACTCAATCGTGATCAACACGTAATCAACACCAACTCACTCACTAGTATAGTAGGAACACACAGATAATAAATGAATGAACTAAGTAAACGAACTAAACGAAGTTCATTGGCCTGAATAGTACTGGATTTGTGAGAATGTACTGCCATCTATCGACAGTATTTGAATGTGGTACAGTGTCACCACCTATCGACAAAAAGTATTGTAGAAACATATTTCTACTCAACAACAGATGTCACTGCTGGTCTATAATTTACAGGCAAACTTTTAGTTGGCGCCGAAAGTTTTTAATAACAGGGTTACACAGTTTGGCAAAAATACTTCATGGAAGTATTTTAATTGTTAAATATAATTATTCGGTAAGTAAGTAGGTACCTACTTAATTTGTTGCAAAAAATGTGGAAACCGGGTTCCACATGAGCTATATTCAACTTTCGTTTTATTAGGAAAATAAATAAAAATATAAAATTCAAGTTTGTAATAAAATTCAAAATCTCTACTATTACGATCTCTACTATGCGAATCCTAATAGTTTGTAACAATCAGTAGTAGATCATCACATGTGATCATGAAAAATAAACTTATAGGATCGAACTGTATCCTAAAGTCTCTCATTAACTAGCACCTGGTAAGTAAGTGGTTGGACATGTACTGTGTTCTGCATGGTAATTCCACAAGTTGATCGCGTATAACTCATAAACTCGTTATTTTCACTCTAAAGTTAATCGCAGTCTAAGAGAATGCCCACTTTAAAATATTTGCAGTTAATTAGAATATAACAAACAGTTACTGTATTAAAATCATTTTAGATAGTTGGTATGTTGACCATAATGGAAAACAATAGTGGTCAACATGTTGATCCTTGGTTGACACCAGAGCGCGTATGATCTAAGATCAGAATCATATAATCCAAGGCGAACCAAGGCAACGTATCGTAGCTAGCAAATAATATAGGTACATGTGCACCCCTAATTGCCTTTTTTCACAGTTTTTTTAAGATTTTCGAGAAGCTCATCGTTGTTAACATGTTCAAAAGCTTGCCTTATGTGCCAACAGTCGTCTCACAAACTTTTTGAAGGGTTGCAGGTTGTGGGAAGGGCTATAAGAACAGTAAGTTTGGATTTTGTTACGCTCAGTATTAACCTAGGTACTATAGGGTTATATTACCTACAACTGAGGATGCCGATATTATATTCATATACTTTTATAACGTAAGTAATACATATCTTAGATAAAAGTTGCAATTTTGTGCTAAAATATATATCCATTCCATCGATAGACGCCATCGACAAGGACCGTGTGACATGACACACGATCTAATCCAAAAGAGCTTTCAACTTAACACCAATATTTGCTATCCATTAGCGGCATATAGGTATCTCATTAATGTGTTTAGCATGTACCCGTCAAGAGTTTACAAACCAGCCGCCAGGATTACGGATAACACTCTATGACTGATTTATAAGCATTATCTATTAGTATTTTGAAATGCAGATAACACCATTCCCGAAGTGGCAACGTCATTCTCTTTTAGATTAGCCGTTAATGGAACTACAATATTAATACCAATACCAATACCTACCTGTCTATTCTATTGGGTAGATAATGGAGGAACCTAGGAACATATTTTTCACATCTTCAAATAACCACATAATATTTGTTAGAACACAGTAAAATTAATAAGAAAACATTAACTTACTCATTGATAATAGATACGCAATATAACGGAAAGTTCATTTATGGAATTCTTATTAGTTATACGCGTCCTACCCTCAATTCGAAAACATAATTAGCTCGAAACATTCTCGATAAATCCACATGAAAACAGTGTAATAACGTCGTAATCCTCGTTTGAGATGATTGCCTCGCTCGGCGATATATCTTTTTTATGTCCGTTTATCGCCTGATAATATAATAATCATATCACCCTGACAATAATGGCATGCCAAATAAAATCAACCTACCCTAATACACTTATCACCTTAATAACGCAGTGAATTTCGCTGGCAACCTTGATTCGGAATTATATAATCAAAAATGATGAGAACAGAGTTAAAAATTCTGATACGATTCGACCGTGTTAAGCCATTCCCAAACATAAGAGAAAACGATGTTCGAAAACAGAACGCGTACAAATTGGGTGAAGAACGGTGCGCGCGGGAATGTTTATTTCTTTTTAATTTCCGGTTCGTTTTAATGGCGTCGAAATCAATATAATGGTGAATCGGCCAGCGCCATTTTCGCATTTTGTGGTTTTGCTCATTTAGCGTCATTGAACGTGGCTCGACATCGCTGCATTGCCTGCTTACGCTAATGAGCGCTGTCGTTACCTCGGTCAGTAGCGGGATATGGAAATGATGCGATGTTTTTATGAGATTTAATCAGTAATAGCTCTTTTTATCATTATAACTAGGTCCTACTATAAATACTGCTTAAGTATAATGTGTTTATTGCAATCACAAAATTTATATAGGAAACCTACTTAGGTATGTCATTTGTAAGATTATCTGGAAGAGATCGCTATAAGCGATAAGACCGTCCATTGTACTCCCGCGGTTAGCTTGTATTTTGCTGTGTAAGCAAAATACAAGTACATACAATGAAGAGTTTTCTATCTATCTATCTAATGTTTTGCTTTACTCTTAATAAGTGTTAAAATTATATTAATGAACTACCACAATCGCTGCTCTTACCGAACAAGGGTGCTAAAATAATAAAAATAGGGAGAACCTTTTAAAATTCAGTTCGTCTCCCAACGATCCATCGGGTGATTGCGCCTCGCCCGCGGCAGACATCTTGATTTTTAGCGTTCAATGATTTAGGTGAACTTTTACGGGAGATCTTAGGAATCTTGAAGGAATCATAAAATAAATGTCTATCGAAATAGCAATACTCTAAGTAACTAAGGCTCATTTAATTATTCAATAATAACGGCGAATGCGCAAAGGACGTCAATCAAAGAAAATGTATGAAGAATTTATGTTTAAAAATAATATCAGATCAATGTATTGTATAAACGAGATGTTTCATGTTATAAGTAGTAGATACTGATCCACGATGAAGACTCTTACAATGAGTTGATGTTCGACGACCTCGATGGCGTGACGCAAAATTTATGGGTTCAATTCCCGCTGCGAAACAAAAGTTTTGGAGTAAAATCATTACGGTGTCTAATATACGCGGCCATGCGTTGATATATTTTGTATGACCTCCCGCGATACAGGCTCGACCTAGTGCGGGGACCAACAGCAACTCTATTGTAACTCTATATTTTTGGTAAATAAATTTATTTGTACCTATTTGTATTGTATGACAAGCGGTAGAGCATGTGTAAAGGTAGCCAAGTAGATTCACACAAGCTTCATTCCTAAATAAAATTGTACCTACTTAACCAACTAGGCGTTTGATAACCAACCAAGATAATCGTAGAGAATATAGAGTATTCGGCAAGGCACTTTTTTCAATTACACTTGCTTTAGATTTGTTTAAGATTTCAGAAAAGCATCTTTTAAATTTAGTCTCACAGGTACAAGTACCTACTTACCTATCATACGTTTACCAACACGTAGTTAAAATTGTAAATACATAGGTTCTTCTTAAACTTAGACTATCTATCTACTCTTTATTGCACACCGAAGCAAAATTCAAAAAACAAAGGATTTTTTTTTAAAAGCACAATGTGCGGTCTTTTCGCTAAAAGCGATCTCTTCCAGACAACCAGATTGACAAGATAATATGGAATCAAAAGACGGCGGTGTACGAGTAAATATATAATAAAATATTAATAATAAATACCTACATAGAATAGAATAGAATAGAATAGAAAACACTTTATTGCACACCAAAAAACACATCAGCTTAATAACTAAAACAATAAACTTTGATAATGTACAATGGGCGGTCTTATCGCTAAATAGCGATCTCTACCAGACAACCTTTGGATGGAACGGACTGTACTAAAGTTAACGAGGGGTTTAATTGGTGTACTTACATACTATGAATATACTATAATATATGCAATATACAATGTATTACACAATATAACTACATAGCTACAACAACTATTGTATGATCTAAAACATAGATAGACTAGAAGCAGGCAACAGTTAATGACTCGAGGACAAGTAGTGTTCCTTGACCAAAGATTTAAAAATAGGTAGTGATTTAGCACGTCTGATGGTCACAGGTAGTTCATTCCATAAACGGACAGCCTGCACTGTAAAGGAGTTATCATAGTAGGAAGAGGTGTGTACAGGTGTAAGAAGTTGAAGAGTTTCAGAAGAACGCAGGGATCGAGCATGGGAGAGATGAATATATTGGAAACGTTCTTTGAGATAGGAAGGTGTGGAGGGATTGAAAAGAATATTATATAACAGATTTAGGATATGGGTATTCCGGCGAAGACGTATGGGTAACCACTTGAGCTTACTGCGAAACTCAGAAACGTGATCATACTTGCGTAGGCCAAATATGAACCGTATTCCGAAGTTTTGCAGTCGCTCAAGTTTATCCAGCTGCTGTTCTGTGAGGTCTAAGTAGGAAGCATCAGCATAGTCTAGTATTGGAAGTAGGAGAGACTGTGCAAGCGAAATT
Source organism: Perizoma affinitatum (assembly GCA_961405105.1). NCBI lineage: Eukaryota > Metazoa > Arthropoda > Insecta > Lepidoptera > Geometridae > Perizoma > Perizoma affinitatum. The sequence goes on from OY560199.1 coordinate 9,971,215, forward strand.
TTAGTGGCAGTCGGAAGGAAGTTTCGAAGTCTCCTAAGGGAACCTGCCGAAGCGAAAATTCTACGGCTGACTTCAATTAACTGAGGTCCCCAGGACATCTGTCTGTCGAGGAGTTAAAATATCCTATAGTAGGTATACACTTAATGCACATAGATTACTTATTGATACCTACCTAGGTAAAATAAGAACCTAGGTACACTATATAATTTATAGTTTAAACTTAGATACCTACCTACAACATATATATATATATATATATGTAGGTAGGTTGGTAGGTTGTAGGTAGGAAAGCACCTACTAATCATCGGTTTATTTGGCTTAAAATAGAAATGTAAGTAGGTATTTACCTAAAATTTATATTCCTTGTGCTTTCCTATTGGATTTTTCACCTCTAAGATGACTCTTCAATATAGAAAGCTACACCATTTTTCTATATAAAAGTCACTTAGTAAGCGAAGCCGGGTCATTTCCGAGTGGGCCAGAGACACGTGTGGATGATGGGCTCCTTCCGCCACTCACCACACTGTTTGTATTGTGGCGATAATAACACCATTCTCTGTTTGCCTATAGTTTAGCCACTTTTAGACCCTACCACAATTTTGGCAATTCGAAGTAAAAAAATCATTACAAGTTTATTCGATCTGGTGACGCTTTAACACTTTTTTTAATGCGTGAACTTTTTGTTCATATGAATGGACTATTGATCCAATTTGAATGATTCACTCTTCTCACTTAATTGTATGGTTTTTGTTTTTTATCAGCACGCCCTCTATCGGAAAAAGTTCGAAATACCTATTTATGTGTCTTAACTATCTTAAATAAATGTGTGGTGAATTCGGGCTGTGTATAAAAGGGGATATATTATATATAAGGAGTTTAATTTGCGAAAACACGATACATAATAAATCAAGTTTAAGACTTAAACGACAAATAGGTAAATAGTCTAGTTGCAAAAAAGGTCCCTCAATCAAAATTCTTTCACCACACTGGCTCACCATTAGACAACTATTGCAGTCTAAACCAGGATGCCCACGACAGAATTACACGTAAACTTGCGAAGAGGATGATATTCGGAGCGATTCACTTATGGTATTTCATAAAACTCTGTTTGATTATAAAAGTAGGTAGGCTTACAGATAAAGATAATTTATTTGCTTAAACATGTGTAAATATGATGATATTATAGTGAATGTGATACAACATGCTTTACCGATATCGGTGTGTAAATACATGCATTAAATGTACACCACTTACATAGAAATAATAACAATAATAATGTTTTCCAACGTTTTAAACTAAAGACACGTTCATAGGACGAAAAAAACGAAACGTTCCGAAAATATCCTACCTAATATCAATTAGGAATTATCAAATATGTACAATAATGTACATAGTAAGTCCATTTACACAGTCTGGAAGTGTTAATAGCTTGCTGCAAAGTGAAATGTTCCAAATGATACCATCCCCTACTATGTAGGAATCTGAAAGTCACTTGGTGACGAGCGTTTGAAAAGTCAAATAATGTAAACTAACACATAATTACATAGTTAATATCAATATTGCAACAGAATAAGGTCTTCTGATGATAATTTAACTCGTTAAACGTTCGTCACTAAGTAACTCTCAGATATATAATAGAGGGCCACGGGGCAGTTCAAAATAGAAACTGAAAAAAACAAAGTCACCGATAACATCATCATTACAAAAGCCTAATTGACTGAAGCAGTTAACGCCTTCAGAGTTTGCTAGAAAACTTCGCCAGGCGGCGTTACTATCGACCGGAAGTTGGCAGGAAATGGGCACTAATGGCAGCCGCGCCGGAAGCGAGGCCATTACGTCGCTAGTGCTGCTCAAATAATTACCAATAGCCTGTTTGTTGTGCGAAATAGATGATGGTGAGTGGTAAAAAAAACTACACTAGTAAAATAGGGCGCTAATTACAAATAATACTTGGGGCAAATTAAAAACACATCAAAAACATTTGTGGGCAAAGTGTGGCGAATATTATTATCATGGACATGACCTGTCCGAACAAATAAAGAGTTTCAGAAATATTTTTTTTGCTAATTCTATACCTTGTACAAGATTAGTATCTACACCTACACTTGAGACCACGGTTTACTTTAAATAATTTTCATTATCTGTGCTCCCATTGATATATCAGCTCTATAGACCACTAGTAATATCAGGTAGGTAGTGCAGCAAAGCTACCTGTACCTACGTAAAGAAAAACTTTTGTTAAATAGAACAAGCTGATCAATTCACTACAAAAGCTAAAGAACTTTCACAGCAGACGAGATGTCTTAAAAGAAAATTAGAAAAACGAGTATCCCTCCGTTCCCGAACTCAGTCTCTAAGTAGATTTTCCAATTTGAAACTCGTTACTAGCGGGAAAAGAGCCTTTTCACTTGAGCAGGGGATTTATCGGCCAACTTCGCCGAGAGAACTTGGACGGATGGAAATTGTTGGTGCCAGTTATTTAGAGTCTGTGGCGCAGATGATCGGTTGTAAATGAAATGTCATATACTGAAGGTGGAAAAGGAATAATTTATAATAATTAGAACTATCCCTTTTTCATCTCCAAACAAAGCAACTTACCTATTAGTTTTTGATCGCACTATCAAGAAAGCATTTAATAACAAACCTACACTCACCTAACCCTCATTTCAAAGAGGTCGTTGTAATAGATGAATGCTTATGTACACAAAATATAATTTTACTAGCTGTTGTCAGCGGTTTTGCATGTGTGGAGATGTGTTTACATTGATAAGAAACGATACTTCCACACAAACTTTTATCCCCATTTCCCCCCCGTAATATGTGAAAATCCAAAAACCCTGAAATACATCATTATTTATTTTTAACGATTACTTAGCTACAATACCAATTTTCGAGTTTTTACTTTTACAAAATCTATAAGTACTCCCATATAAATTTTCACTCCATATTTTCCCCCAAAACCAAAAAGCCCCACATAATAACATGTCATTATTTATATGTGCTCATTAGCTGAAATTAAAATTTTCATGTTTTAACTTTAAAGAACTCTGCCCATTTCCTCCTCTTAAAGTCGAAATTTACAAAAATCCTTTCCAAGCATAAACTTGTTTTCGTTATAAAATAAAATCCAAATTTCATTTTCTAGTTTTGGTTGTGCGTTGATAGATCAGTCAGTCAGTTAGTCAGTCAGTCAGTCAGGACAAACTTTTTTATAAGTTTAGATTTCATTTCAAATACCTAGCAATACGTTAAGGAACCTTAGGTTCGCCTCTATACAGTATTTTTTAGTTGTGCAACAAAGGTTTTTCTATCTATTTACCTAGTTTAACTGCAAGTAAGAACAGAAGGTAGGTTAACAACAACATTTTAAATACAAAGCTGCAATCTTGTTGTCCGCAATCCTATTGTTCTCAGCCGGCAATTTCCCAAGTACCCGCAAAATGTGTTAATGCGAAACCCGAGCCCACAAGTCGCACAGATTAAAAAATCATCCAGGATAATAAAGAACTTATCGTCTGTGAGATCTGACGCTGCCTAGCGAATGAAAAAAAAGGAGGGAATTTGATTCATAATGGCAACCAACATGGCGGCACTGATTGCGATCTGAAAGGGAGATAGCGAGGGGTGGTTGCTTTGTCTTGCGTTTGATTACTATAATGTGACGTTGTCGTTTAAATAATTATAAGTATTGTGGCTGCACCAATGGCTTATAAATTGGCTCGTCAGAACACCAAAACAGTAAAAATAGGTTGGTACTCGTATCAAATCTTTTACATTTTAAATATTTTTACAAATGCAACACTTCAAAACATAATAGTTGCTTTTCGTCACAAAGAATAGTTGATGAGGCCATGTTGGCCTAGTGGGCGATACACCGACTTCTGATCCGTAGGTCGTGGCTTCGAACCCGGTCGTGCACCAATGGATGATATTGTTTTTTTGTTTTGGAATAGTTGATTCGAAGGGTTGCTTAACACTACTACCCGACCATCATTTATGATCTTCAAACTCTTCATTCTAATTCTAATCCAATAGAAGCTTCAGCAGGCGAAACTAAAAAAAAACATTTGATATAGAATCCGCAAAAACGAAGGGTGTTTTACTTTTTATGTGTGATATTCGATTTGAGTTGCATGGACTCAAATTTCAGTTGAAGGTCTTTCGGTCTGAAAATTACATGCTTTATAGGTCTCTATCTGGACCGCAGCTAAGTTTGTTAAATGACTATAGGCACCTAGGTGCCTATATTCATAGAACAACTTTCTTTAAAATGCTAGACTTAGCTATCTGACTAGGACTCAGACTACAAAGACTCGCCATGACCCTGATGTATCATGGGAAAGGTAGAGCTGTAAAACTCGAAACAAGGTGGCCTTTACTGTTGATTGAGGAGTCTTTATTGCTTCGCCATTGTAATAGATATTAGATTAGTGTTTACCTACTTATAGTTATTGTCCTTAAATACGTACTTTATGCATGGAACCTCCACAAATATAGATGCTAGTATTTAGTTTGTTTGAAATATAAAATGGTTTGACCAAAAGTATATGTATGGCAGCTATAAATTTACAATCGTATGTGAAGATTGCAATTTTCATGATAATAGAGTTGTTTATTTTGAATCGAGATGTTTTCCCCGAAAACCTATCGAATTGACAGCACTCCTTGTTTACCATGGCAATAAAACTACTACTATAAAAACCATCGCGGAAAAGGGCTTGCTCTCCGAAATGTAAATTCGACGAATCGTACCAAATTGGTCAAAGGGTAAAGGCGTGAAATCACTGTCTATTTGCCGAATACGACAAAGTGTGACAGGTTCAATACATCGACAAAGATAACTTTACCCTCTTGTCTCTAATACTACTTTTTATACAAAGGGGGTAGGGTCTAAAATAGAGTATACAATATTCGTAGAAATGTATCGGTTGATGTCGGTATTTGAACACAATACAAAGTGTAATAAAGTAAACTGTCCGCAATAATTTTTATTTGTAAGAAGGGTCCTGAAATTATCATTTAGATGGGGCGGTGGGCAATATGGCGCGAATTTCGACTTGTCGGGCCAAAAAAGCCGACGCGACAATTGAGTTACGGTTAGGGATGACTTTTCTATAGGGATTTTGGGGGATTTTTGTAATTGCATCATTTTACAGAATAGGGGCTTATAATCATATTTTTGAGTAGGTACTTATCTATTTATAACTGGAATTCCTGATGTCAGGAGCAAACCAGCTAAACTCAAATGGGTGTGAAAGAAGAAGCTTTGTTTCTTGCCTTTCTTTCCTGGCTTAGTCGTGGAGGAACAGGCAGTAAAACTTTGACTTGACAGTGGGCGGGCCACGTGAGCTCGAAAACTGGGAAAACGCAGAAACACATTGGATACCTGAGAATGGAATACAACGTCGTGGTCGGCCACGAAAGCGTGGATAGACAGCCAGGGATAGAGGTACGAGTAGATGGAAAAAAATTGGGGGAGACGATATGTTAGAATCTAGATTGATTCATGGATAAGATATCCCAAAGTATTTCTTAAATATAATTGAAAACATAATTTTGGGCGATTCATGACTTCGAATAACACAAGACTACTTTTTACCTGGTTACCTACCACGTGCACATCGTAGAATCACAGAATAGGACAATGATGATACTAATAAAGTTTACTGTGTCTAAATGTAATGATTGGACGTGCCTCTGACCCCCCACTTGGTATCCTCGAAGATCTGCTTACTGAGTATGTAATGAGGATATCCATCATGGGCAATACAGTCGTGAGCGTGTTTGTTTGTATTGTTTTTTTTTAAATAAAAGTGCACATTCGTGCTTACGTATTCATCACAAGTTTAATACAAACATTAAATTTTAATCCGATGCTCGTCAACAAGTACGAGGATTAATGACAAACTCCCCGCAAAGACGTAATTCCCCTGAAACACATTAGCGCTGGCTGAGGGTTAGGGTGGCGATACAACCTTGAGCGACAGCGATTTTGTTTCAAACTCTTCATCTATATATCTGAATGAATGAATGAACGAATATTTATTATTTATATTAAAATTAACAATGACACTTACTAAATTTTAGTAATCGAAGTTAAGTTTGTTAATCTTATTATTTAATAATGAATGTAGGTAGGTAATGTGTAAGTAGGTAGGTTGTTAATAGAAAAGCTGGAAAATTCCTGCTGATTTCGTCTAAGTATTCGATATTGATCTTAAACTAAGTACATACCTGTATAATAGGTACCAGTGTATAGAAAAAGTCCAAAAACCCAAAAGATGTGCAGCCTATAATGATCTATTGATTATGTGTAGTGGTTATAGATGTTTGGGTATGTGTAGAGTGTTCTGCGTATCTGAGGATATCCAACGCGAAAATTAAAGTCGTGAGCGTGTTTGTTTTTTGTATCACGAACGTTGACCACAGATTATTTTGCAGAATTAGCGAACCTAGAACGAAGCTATCCTTTGTTTGCAAGAGCTTAACTTTTATTTAAACATTTTTATTTAATTTTGTTGATTTTTTTCCATTGAAATGTTGAGAAAGATAACCTAAACTATTTATGGGGGCTTTAAGTTGAAAGAGGAAGGCCTCGGCGTACGTACTCTGACCAAATTGAAATTCTAGAGAAAGGCCCGGTCAGAAGTACAGGATGAACGAAGCGAAAGAGGTTTGCCAGGATCGTGGCAAATGGAAATCCTAGGTCTCTGCCTACCCCTCCGGGAAACAGGCACGACCATTTGTATGTATGCACTTTCTGATGGCTTATTCCACAAACCCCATGCGACAATCCCCTGCGATAGGGATTTATGGACTTTTTGTCCAGAAATCTCCTTCCGGTACACAAAGGGGAAGCTAAGGGGATTTGTGGACAAGAATTCCAGAAATCACCTGATCCATTTATTTACACTGTTAATGTAGATCTAGGAATCGCCTTATGAATTTGAAATCGCTCTCGCTCGCTCAATTCGCTCTCGCCGTTACAATCATAGCGAGATAGGCTTGCCAAGGGTGGCGGGGGTGTCAAATGGAAAAAGAATCAACCCTGATAAATGATTTTGGTACAAATGTTATTTTGATCTTTTGCGATACCATTCCATTTGTTTTGGGGCTCAGCGATTACAATTCGTTCTGTTCCGTTTTGATTGCATTGCGGCGTATGGCGCAAATAGTTTTATGTAAAGTAACAAGTGAATCTGGTTCTGAAGGAGCCATGTTGTATGCTTAGTATCGCCGCGTACTCCGACTTTCGATCCGGAGGTCGTGGGTTCGAACACGGTCGTACATCTATGGATTTTTCCTCTTGAAAAATATATATGCGCAATTAAAACGTGCTCAAAACGATGCCCTAGAATCAAAAATTCGAAGGCATGCGCCATCGGTTAGTGTCAGAACAAAGCGGCGATGGGCTTGCTACATGTCACGTGGAATGCGAACTACTTGAAAACTGCAGACATGTGCCAAATATGAAAAAATAGATGTATGAACGTGCATCTGTTTACCACAACTTGGTCGCCTCAAAGATCTACGCACTGAGTACCTATGTATCACAAAAAATATACCAATCATGTTTATTTGCCTTTGATAGTTGTGATCTCATGTTTTGTGATATTTCATTTCTAGAACTAGGTTATCTACTTCTTCCTAGTTCTGTAAGAAGTGGAGTTATCTTGGCTAATACTAAATATAAAATTATCCGTAGGGTCAGATTCGTTATATTTAAGTAGGCATCTAATCCGTAGGGATTAGATTAAAGATTTCCCCGGATTTTCCTACCTATCGTGTGGTGTGGTTTGGGCATGTATGAATTACGGCTAAGCATTTTTTTAAGAAATGCAGAGAAAGACAAAGCGATGTTGGTTCAAAACGGTTTATATAAAAATAAACCTAATTAGGTACACACAAATAGTTAAAAATTAACGCGAAAACGGTGTTATGCAAGAGCTTCAGGATTTAGCAGAATTACCCTGTAAGAGAACAAAAGACCATTATATTTTCTACCTCAAAGTCAGAAGGTTTTTAGAGTTCCGCACCTAAAAGGTTTAAAAGGGATCCTATTACATCTGACGTTATGTCTGACGACCTCGGTGGCGGGGCGGGTGAATATAGCCAAAGGAGACCCAAAGGTGCGGGTTTCCCGCTGCGGAACAAATGTTTGCATGTTCTAGAGATATCTAGATTCTAGAGTCAGGACTATGTATGTTACTGTTGGATGTTTACTTATTTTATTGTAAAAAAAAAAGTTATTTGTTATGTATCATTTTTCTAAACATGAGAAAATAAACCATTCAAGAAGTCAATTATTTGTATCTTGAATCTCATACCAAAAAAAAACTTAGAAAAAGCAACAACTTGTTGTTAACCAAAAACATTATGTACTTACGGAACCCTTAGTGCTCAAGCTTGACTCGTACATGGCTAACACACAATTAATCATTTGTAATTAAATAATATAAATAATGCTGGACATTTTTCACACAGCATCATCTAGCCCCAAACCAAGCAGAGCTTGTATTATGGCAACTACATGACTGATTTACTACTTATATACTTTTTTCATATATCAAATACATACATAGTATACATAGAAAACACCCAGACCCGAGACAAACATTACAAACATTTGTCCCGCAACGGGAATCGAACCCGCAACCTTCTGCGTCTCAGGCGGGCCTTCGCCCACTGCGCCACAGAGGTCGCTGTAGGAATTGCTGTAGGATATATTAGAATTTTTGGCATATTTTAAAATCTTACAATTGCGATATTGTAGATCATGCAAACATTTAACCAGCAGTGGGAATTGAAAGTGCACCTCTTTATCCCACCACTCACCCACCGATCCACAGACGTCATCTATAGATGATATCCCAGAATATCTATACTATCCTAAAATAAGGTTATTCTGGCACATAATAGATGGCAACTTTTATTTTACCACTTTTAGAAATTCTAATGTTATCATTAAAGAAAATGGTGGAACTTAATCATTTGATTTTGGTAAGTCATCTTAATAAATCAGTTGTTTTAGATACTTACGGTGTTCAATGTCAAACATTTTGTTTATTTACTTATAGTTTTAGGCTAGGCAGAGACACGAAGTAAAAAGAAGCTGAATAAAGGATGTTACAGCAGTTTTAAATTTTTTTTTTTTTTTTTAATTAAATTATGTTTTTTTTTTGACAGAATCAACCCCTTTCATCAGTTTAGATGTTCTGGGACACCTTGAAGGCCTATGCGTGGGTATCAAACCAACGTACCCATTTATGCGCTATCCAGCCTACGACATTGGCTGAAAGCCGAGGTCCGACCAGTGGATTCATCTGAGCTATATAAATAGTAACCCAACTGTAAAAAGAAAATTTTTAATTTTTTTAAAAACCTTGACTGTTTATAATATTTTTTTAAGCTTAGTTTGAAACATACAGCTTTAAAAACACTAATGAGATTTACAGATGAGATGAACACATATTTTTATATCGTCTATTACAGCACTCCCTAGTGACTTGTGACAATAAAACCTATCTGTATGATAGAAACTATCCTTGCAGTCATACAAATCGATTCCAAAATTCCGCATTTCAATTGAACAGCCCGTTTCGGAGCTAATAAGGTTACAACCAGACAAACAACCTCTTACGAAAAACACATAAATCATACTCTGAGATACACTATATTGACTTCGGTCGCGAGAAATAGTTTTATTTAATTGTTAAAACAGTATTTGCAATCTTGGCATTTTTTATTTAAAAATCTACCATGGTTCTCGTTACTGACACCCAGGACACAGGGAATCCTAGTGTGTTAACCGAAAAGTAATACTGTTGTTCCCTGTTGAATTTAAACTCATATCAATATTGAATAACGTCATTTTGTCTCAGTGGTTTTTGAGTTCTGGTGAATACCGAGTAGATAAATTAATTGAAATATAAAAAAATTAATAAAAAAAAACTCACAAAATCCACATACAAAATGCTGTTAACATAATGCAGCATCGTATGATTCTGAAAAAAATAGAAAATGTATTATATTTAGGAACATTGAGCACTCTTTTACCGTAGTCGGGTAAAAAATTATTCTACACAGGGCTTGTCGGAACAAGGGGGCCATGCAGGGACAATATGGGCTTAATACAAAATATTCGTAGGTAGCAATGTAGGCTTCTAAAGCTTGCAAAGGTGTCTTTTTTTTAAACAACTTTAGTGGCAAACAAATTTACTTCCATCTGTTGGTTACCGTAACCTATGGATGCTTGCAAAACCAGAGGTTTCGCACATTACATTATTTTTAATTCGAAACAACACGCCATCAAAATTGTCTTACTCGCCTAGATATACTTTAACTTTTTTAAAAAATAGATCTCATCAGTAAAATTGCCGTGTTGGAAGGTGACATTGAAGATCTGCGAGGTGTAAATACGGCTGTTAAGGCTGTTACTCCCGAAGTTACTGAACCAGAAGATCAAGAGAATAAGATATTGACCTGCAAATCTTAGTCAACTGAAACTAGACTGCAGCTGTATTTACTCCAGTCAAGGATACATATCCAGCTAGCCTGTCCATGACATCTGCTTTCCCGACTTCTGATGGTGCTTCATCGACTAGTACTTAATACTTTTTTTTCTATAAACGAGTTCACCTTGTTCGATTGGCACCACACTAAAGCTGAATGAAGGATCATGAAAAAAATAACCAAGCAGAGTTTGTTGCCTGATTCTTCTAGGCTTGGTCGCGCGCGAGGAATCGGCGTAAATTCACTTTAAAATTTTAAATTCACGTAGTTTTTAAGTTGACGTTTCTATATGATCCTTGTGATTTCAATGAATAAAAACCTATTGACTTTTGACTTTGACTTTGATTACTGGTGGTAGTAATGCGACGGTCTCGCGGTTTAATCCCGTCCTTCAGATTTATTGAGAGCAGCAAAAGTGGGCAAATACTTTTGAAATCTAGTCATATATATCAGGTAAACGAGATAATTAAAGGCGGGCTCATCCGTTTGGATTTTATTTGCGTGGCAACATTGACATTTCTGACCTATTGTTACAGTTTTATTATAAGTATATATATATGTTCATTCACATAATTTTAATCATAATTATCAAGTCTCACAAAGTATGAGTTTAGATTGATTTTCTTTATGTGTTATCTACATAATGGAATTTTAGTTTGTTATTTTTTTATTGATTTTATAAGTGATAATTTTTTGCTCAACCTTTTTTTTTTAATAAAATTTGATTTTACAATCCAATCATCAAGATTTTTGATTTCCTAAAACTAAAACTTTAAAGTATCCAGATTGTTGACTCCCTGTAAACAAGTTCGATGCCCACTCGAGGCTACAAGACGCGCACTCAGACTGTGTTAAAATACTTTAAAAATTTGTTGAGACTGTGACAAGGTTTTCGTAAATGTTTGTATGAAAATGCTGGATGCTGGACATTTTTCACACAGTATCATCTAGCCCCAAACTAAGCAGAACTTGTATTATGGGAACTACATGACTGATATACTACTTATATCCTTTTTTTTTAATACCTACATATTATTACATAGAAAACACTCTGGGTGTTTTCTAATGTTTGCAAATCATACAAATATTTGTACCGCGGCGAGATCGAACCCGCAACCTTTGTAGATACGGTCACAGTATTGACCGTTTCAACACTCGGAGACTGAGCGACGCAAACATGTGACTAAATGTACACGACATGAGACGTAATAAAGCGGTCGACGTTATGGAGTTCGTGAAAGCGGGAAGTCGATGTAGCGTGTAGTCGGAATGTTGGGAACCGTTCATTAATTCATTCATTTTAGAAGCTATGGACAACATTTTTTTTTAATTTGAAAAACATTGTGTATATGTTCAATTATAAATCAAAATGATTGCTATAGCTATGTTAAGGTTTCATGGAATGCATGAACTTTAAATTAATAAGGAACGTCGTCAGATCAGAACTATTTGGTTGACATTCAAGGTTAGGCTTCATCAGACGATGTTGTTCAACGCACCCATGCATTGCACCTAATCTGACTTGGTGGTTGGTGTCTATTATAGATAGATAGAACATTCTTTATTGCGCATAAAAGTAATACATAGGCGATCTTGATATTAAAAAGCATTATCTTCCAGATAACCTTTGTATATTGTGTAAAAACGTAGTTCGGTTGAATGTTTATTTTAGAGGATGTTATGTAGGTAATATTTAACGCAAATGTTAAATAGGAAGCATATGTTCGAGCAATATAAACATAGCAATGCGAGTGTTACGTACATACATAGCTACCTATGTAAAATGATCTGACCAACCAAATATAATGATCTGACGACGTTCCTTATTAACTTAAAGTTCATGCACCTATGTATGTACGTAATACTCGCATTGCTATGTTTATATTGCTCGAACATATGCTTCCTATTCAACATTTGCGTTAAATATGACCTACTTTTGTAACATCCTTTAAAATAAACATTCTACCGTTTTTACACAATATAAAAAGGTTACCTGGAAGAGAATGCTTTTTAGTGTCAAGATCGCCTATGTATTACTTTTATGCGCAATAAAGAATGTTCTATCTATCTATCTATAATATGCAGACACCAACCACCAAGTCAGATTAGCTGCAATGCATGGGTGACGGCAAAAACAGTATGGCACCATTTATATCAATGCGTAGGTTACTAAATATGATTTCGAGGATTTTGATCGAAACCCCTTGTTCTTACCCTTTATTAGAACACTTGCGGACAGTCAAAGGCCCAATTAGGAAAATGCCTCCGAACACACCAGTAATCACATACAACGGCATGTAGAATGTCTCAGACATGGTACTAGTCCAGGTAAAACATCAACCGAAGTTTTAGCAATAGGTAATAAAAACTATCGTATGCTTTAGTTATTTGTATATAGGACAGTTCCGTTTTGCTATGATTTTCAACAACTTTTTCATGAGTTTCACGTACCTTCGTCTTACAGACAGCTTTTTATATTTGTTTATCTGCGACGTCAGCATCTCCATCACAGATAACTAGGTATACTCTTAGCTCTTAGCGTAGCGTTATATTTTCTGTAGGTATACAAGGAGAGAAAAAAAAATGATATTTATTTGTAACCTCATTTCATAAAAATCAAAATACAAAGAGGTTTCGCCTGCAGAGTATTTGCGATTTGCCAATTTTTCTTCAGCTATTTAGTTTACTTTATAATGTTGTGTGTAAGCTACTGTTGGCTTTTTACAGATCATGCTTACTTAAGGCAATAGTGAAAATTAGATCTACAACAACTAAGTAATCGTATTTGAACAGGACGCTCCAGAAAACAGCTAAGTAACTTAAGGTACCTTTAGCATTTTTGAAACTGTCCTGAACAGTCCACAAACACCTACTTACAGAACAGAACAGTCAGAACAGTCTGGCCTTTGGGTCTCGTTACTCTAATTATAACCGTATAAACCATACCATCGTTCGATCCCTCAGGCCGATCGCATCTCGATCGCAGATAGGCATGCGCGCGCGCAGCTATAATGACTCAATTACCCGCTTAGCGGAGGCGTGGCCTGGTACTGTATGTCTTCATTACAAGAGTAAAGGCTTGGTAGTGTGAAAAAGGCTTACGTAGATGAAAATAGTGTGGTAGACAACCACACTATTTTCATCTACGTAAGCCTTTTTCACACGAAATGCCATATTATTTTTTGTTTAGCAGAATCTTAGGTAGTCTGTTCTGCAGTTTATGAACGCACAGCCTAAATCATAAAGTCTAAATCCTAAGGACTAGGATTTGGAGAGAGGTTCCTTTATGAGGTTCCGTATGTGCATAATAAATAATTTACGGCATTTCACATCGACAGTGTTCAGCGGTTGGTTGAAAAATAAAAATACGTTAATGAAGTCACGGGGCGTTCTCCTGGACCTTTTAAAATATCACCGTTTAATGAAAACGTTTAAAGCAAATACCATTTAATTAAAGATCTCTGGGCTTACTTGAACAATCCGGCATTTGTATGCATGCTTCTTTGTATGTTTATTTCTGAACTCAGTGAAACTAAGTAGATTGGTAGATTATACTCATATAATTTTGAAGTATGACTAGGTATGAGTTGAATCGGTAGGGATGTTTTTTTTGTTCGAGTGAACTAAGCGAACTTTCGGTAGTCGGGTAAAAACGGTACTTAGCAAGATATTTCGTAGCGAACTGCTAAAAAATGCGCATCAATGAGTAGGAGTACCGTATCTGGTTTATGTATGTATGGTCTGAAAGGGAGATTACATGTATTTCACAAAAAACATTTGTTGTATTCTTCAAATACGAGTATTTAATACTACAGCAACACACAACCTCTAACCGCTGAACTGTCAGGAATTAAAACGTTCAAAAACAATGGCACGAAAAAAAAGTGTTTGCAACTCTATCTTAGCACCAAGGAAGAGCGGCGCAGCCTCATAGGATGTTATCTATTGGTACTTTATCCATTGGTACTGGGAAACAGCTGGATTTATTGGTAAATGCGCTTTGATGGCCACTTAACGTACTTTCAAACCACGAGACGGTATCTCCTTAAATTGTGGTATCTCTGAGAATAACCTTAGGGGTCATGAATTGATTTTTAAGTTTCTATTTTGAGATAAAAACAGTGAACGGCTATATTATTATTTTTTAGAAACGACTATCATATTCAGGATGTTTAGCTTAAGCATAAATTACTCCGTGTGGTGGGTATAAGGTATCTATATAGATTATCACATATTGAAGTAAGAAGTTTGTAGAATTTATATTACGAGTAATATAAATTAAAATACACATATTATATTAGGTGAAGTTTAAAGCCTTCAAGCAGCAAAGAAAATAAATGCCTTCGTTATGTCTCGGAGATAGAGCCAAACCTTCACGGTCAAAGGGCAAGTGCGCATGACTGAAACCGAAGATGGAGGCAAGGGTTTTGACAGCTGTCACTTTGACAACGCGGGTCAAGCTTCCGTCTTCGAACTTCAATTTCCGTTGGGCGTCGCGCGATACGAATTTAATTTAAGAACGTATCAATCATCCCCCAGTCTGTTAGCTGCTGGTTATTTCAAAAGTATATACATAGTGGCGGCAATTTTAAAGGTTTATTTATGTTGCTGTTTATAAGGATTTCATAGTTGGAACATTATCATGAGATTTTGTCTAACGTCAAATATTCTAGGACATTTCGTTCCAAATGCCTACCACAAGTAGGTTGGTAGAATATAGACATGTCTTATCATTAGGCTCTATCATTCTATGGGTTGATGTGGTAGAAGTATCTAAAACTTATTTTATCCGAAATTCTTGTTTTTTTTTAACAAAATTTACACAAAGACATAGTTCTTGAATTTACAATTGTATTCATGTGGCGATCATACATACTGCAAACTGCAACGGTCCGGAACATAGCATGCGACCTCGCTGCTAGAATAAATCACACTTGATTTATTTTTATTCGGTTGGCAACACTGAGCATCGCGTATATTCCCCGCAATGCCGTTTCCATTCTTTATTCAAATTATTTTTCGTTTGTTTTAAGCCAGTTTGTGAAGTCAGTCGGCTACTTTATGAACGGACTCTATCTCCAGTGTAGATTTCTTTGTAAGTAATGTTTTAGGTTTTCGCAACGGAATTTCTAATTATTTCTTTGTATGTACTGATTAAAAAACTGTCAGAAATGATTGTACAACACTAATTGGTAAGAATAAGCAATTACTTGTGTAGCTCTTCTAAGGCTAAAGTTTATTTTACTTAGG
Source organism: Perizoma affinitatum (assembly GCA_961405105.1). Classification (NCBI taxonomy): domain Eukaryota; kingdom Metazoa; phylum Arthropoda; class Insecta; order Lepidoptera; family Geometridae; genus Perizoma; species Perizoma affinitatum. The sequence goes on from OY560199.1 coordinate 9,986,977, forward strand.
TAACTGAAGCTATATCTAAAATTACAACCTGCCTATACAGCTTGTGGCTTCAAGGCTAGTGCCGTGAAATCCTAAATAAGACGATCCCAACATGTCTTGTGATGATTTGCGGCTGGATAACGCCCTGCAGTTTATGGCCACTGAAGTAATGTAGTGAGAATTGGCATCCATTGTCACAAGTTGCAGTACCTACTATACAGGGTGTAGTTAGATAGTTTTCCTTTATGTGTTTGTAAATAATTGTTCATAAAAAAACATTATAATAAGAGCATGATTCTTAAATAGACTTTATTAAGTAGTTTTCATATTTTAGACATATAGTCTAAAGTTCACTTCTCTTTAGACATATAGTTAGAATGATAGACAAGTCCATATTTTTCTTCACGTAAAAATATGGACAACAACAACAATATATTATATTGTTTATTTATTTTGTTCAAAAACAATTCTATAAGCTCTGCTACTTTTGCAGTTACTATTTTTATTTTATCTGAAATAAATTGTGCAATACCTACCTAAAAATCGCTTTATTTTCACCGACAAAGAACAGATGACCGGACAGAGTGTCCTACATAGCTGTCAAAATGATAACCTCTACATTTTAAGTCTGTTAAAAATCAACATCATTTGATTCGGCGATATTAATATTCAATCAAAATGTTATCAACGCGCGGTTACTTGAAAAAGACGAAGTCATAATTTATTTGGCATTTCTTGATAGCCTTCGCATTGATACCGTATCAGAGACACCGAAATGAGTAGAAACTTTTATTAATCGGCTCGTGTCGCCATTCGTCAAGATTTTTGAATGACACCTTCAGTGAAACGTTGGTTAGTTAAAATATTGAAAGGGAAATTTTTATCCGTCTACTGTCCACGGCTTTACCCGCGTGGTACCCGGATAAAAAATACCTATGAAAAGTAGATCTTACTGTTATAGCTGCGTTCGTACGCATTTTGTCTTGACATATATGTTAGCTATTTTATTTAAACGTGAAATTATACAGCCTATGCTCTAAAGGTCAATTCGAAATTAATATTGAAATCTTCACACGAACTTACGAAAATTACCTATATTCATAATATTAGTGTAGAAATACTTACTGAATCTTTTTATCAAGTCGATATATCCCACGATTGATTAAACCTTTTCCTAGTAGTCAAAACCAATGATACAACAAACTAACGAAAAACTCAAGTGATGAGATCAAACCAGTCGGCTTACACTCCGTCTCACAAACAGCAAATTAAAACAAGTGTTTATCGCTACCCTTTAACCCTGTTTTGGTCGTTACATTTGTAGAGCACGATTTTATCGTGTTATGTCTTTTGCCTTATTATTTTGATGTGATTAATTCTATTTTTAGTAAATATTTGGATGTATGTTATTATTTTACCTATTTAGTTGGATGTATGTGAATAATTCAATTTAGTTTTTTTTTTTATAAAGCCTACATCATCTGCATGTATGTAGGTTTTATATAAAAATACCTGTTTTTTGTTGTTTGTATTACATAAATAGGTCTGCACTAAACTATTTTTGTGATTATTGAAAGAATAAATGAATATTAATTTCGACTACGTTGGAACAATGCCAATTAGACTAAATTGTATTATCTAGGTTGGTCTACAGTAGGTACCTATTAATTGTTAATCTTATTTTTGATTAATGTTTTTTTTAATCCTGCTGCTTTCGTCCAAGTGGTCAATATTAATCCTAAAACTACCTCGTTTAATTAACAATTAGTACCTATAACTGATTTAGTGCGAGCGAATCGAGCGATGATCTCCAAGCCTGCATCAGATTCATAAAATGTTGCGTTATATAAAATAACTGTGCAATAATATAAAACTATTGGTTTATTGGTATAGGTAGGTTCTACATGAATCATCTTTATGGGCAATTCCGCCGGCACATTTCGGCAATTCCCTGAATTATGGCGCTATTGTAACCTACCTACAGTTCTATTGCTTCTGATATATTGTGGCTATTTTCTTGAAGAATACGTAGGTAATCGGTGGGTTTGTTGGTGGTGGCCTGGTTTTAGAGTCGGCGAAAATACCATCACATTTGTCCAACATGTTTGACGGTATGAAATGTCTGCGTTCACATGGGATTATGTGTTAAAATCTACATGGAGTTCATGGTTCATAACAATTGAGGAACTAAACTAACACCTATAAGTAAATACTGTACGGGAAGAGACTTTACTCTTAGAAAAAGCCTACAAAAACAAGGCTGTCAAATCACCCTAATCAATTGGCTATAAGGCTACTAGAACCGGGCTAGGTTCTATTAGCCTTATAGCCAATAATTGATCAAGCATAAGTCCTTATAGCCAACTAAAACGGCTAAAACGCCATAATATCTTGGAACACAGTGAGCAACACTAACTCCTGAGTGTGCTTTACTTAATGCAGTTTAGTGATAAACGCTACACACCCAACCAATCTTATTATAGCCAACCGACTGATCGTTTTCATTTTAAAACGAACAAACTTTGATTGATAGATTTATACAACACTAGCTGTTGCCAGAGGTTTTGCATGCGTGGAGTCGTGTTTAAAAAAAATACTTCCCTGCTTAAAATGTGAGAATCCAAAACCCTAAAACATGTAATTATTTATTTATGATGAGTACAATTCCTACTTTTAAATAAATCGAGATTCCCGTATAATTTACAGACCCCATTTCCCCCACTTAAAATGTCCAAATCCTAAAACTGCTGCTGCTGAATTCAAATTTTTCATGTTTCTAACTATAAATAACAAAGACTTTCATAGAAAGTTCATCCCACCATTTCTCCCCCTGAAAGTAGAAGTTTTTAAAATAAATATTTTTTTAGCCTATGTATATTATATATAAACCTATATTCCAAATTTCATCTTTCTAGATCTCGTAGTTTTGTCTGTGTGTTGATAGATCAGTCAGTCAGGACGAACGATTTTATAAGTACGGATAAATGTAGGTATGGCGTTTTAAAACTTACAAGATTTACGTAAAGTTGGAAAGAGATGACGCTATATAGTGGCGTATTATTAAGCCATTAGCTCCTAACCTACACTATGTTAGTCACTGGACAGTGTCCGAGTTTGTAGGTACATCGCCGCTACATTAATATCCATCCGCACTTTCCTCAGTCTAAGGGTCAGATGTAGGACACACTCCTGACTTTGCTCCTGTTTTTTCATGGGATTTGTGCAGACAAGCATAAGCTACATTTCTTTCTATACTACCTGCATACTAGAAAAGATTTACACTCTGTGTAAAATTTAAATGATGAGTATGGTATTTCTTATTCTCTTAACACTGGTCACTTAGTCTGAGACTCTAAAAACCGCTTTTGAGTAACCTTTAGAGCATTTATCTAGTTTTGTGAATGCTGATGTTAAGCAGATATTTATATGGGAAAAGGAATGCCAACAATTTAGCAATTGCTCGGACTTTGAGCTGGAATGTTTCCGAATGAGAGACTGTAGATGGCATCCATGGCATCCTATAAGCTAAATAGAAAGTGTCCAATAAATTCGGACTCAGCGTCAATCGATTCATAGCGTAATTGTCCTACTAAATCGGAACTTTCGGGACATTTCAATCTTATATCTAATCGTTCTTAGTCGTGATTAAATACTGAAAAGCGTATCAGTATTCGGGCGGTTAATAGGTCCGAGTTCTCCACCACAATAACGGGTCCATAGGTCCTAATCAAAGTTTTTTGACGCATTTTTTCATAGGAATCTGTGTCTTGACCGTCCGTTTATTTTGTTGGTAAACTCAAGCATAAGTCTTTGATTGGTTTATCAGCATTTTGAGCATCGATGTTGTCAAAAGAAATTAAGTCCTAACCATCACTGCTCTTAAGCCATAACTTACCCATACAAACAGACTATGCATCACCAGCAACAAGGCTGAGTCACCAGGGGCACATAACTTAAGCGAACGCCAGATCAAAAGAGCCGCGGGGCAGAACAGACAGTGCTCGATTTATACAGTCGGCCGTTGGTGATAGCGCACTGAAAAATAATGTACAACCTACAACGAATCGGTATAGTGCTGTGAGTATATCAGAGGCACCTGTCGACTTTGAGTATCTATGCAATCTATTTGCTGAATAGTATTTTTTAGTGTTAACTGTAAGTATATCAGAAGCGCTTGTAGATTAAAGCATCGAAGACAACCTTATTTACTTCGGGTATGGTCTCAATGCAAACTATTTGCAGAATAGTAGGTATTTTTCAAGCTTTCGCGATCATTAAACATAATTAAGTTTTATACGGCTAATTAAATAATTTTACTTAAATGTTGTTGCTCAATACGGTGAAGGAAAACATCGTGAGGGCCGAAAATCCTAAGGCTTGGTATCCTTGATTAGTGTTCCAAAAAGCGGCGATAGGCTTGCAACCTGTCACGTGGAATGCTAACTACTGTGCAAAACCTACGCCTACTGGTATCCTCACTGATTATAACTTTGATTATAGATCTGATGAGCATCCAACATAGAAATAACAGTAGTGAGCGTATTTGTTTTTGTTTATTTTGATAGAGAGCTTCCGTTTTCAGTAGAACTGGTACGTTTGTGAATTTGAAAACGCAATTCATTATACGGATAGAAGATAAATGCCAATTAATACCTACTTACACTCACAAAAACGATGTTTTGCAAATTGCCGATAACGCTATCAATAAGAGCGGATGTAGCAGTACGAATCTTTTGATAACCTATTACGAGAGTTTCAAACTATCTCGTAACCAACAGCTCCTTTGACATCAGATCTGTGCGCCCGCGTTGGAGAGGTGCATCCAATGCTGCTGAAGTCAACAGTTAAATAGACTTAAAAAAACCAGAGACATTTTGTTTTGTTAAAACTTATGCTTGCACCATAGACGACACAAGTCTCATAGTGGGTTCCAAGGACAGCCCTATCAAAATTACGTCATGTTTATCTGTGAAAATATATCAAAGTTTTGATGTTCTTTCAACGAATCCACCTTTAATACCTATATGGCACTTTTTTAATGAAAACATGTCATCAGCTTAGAGCGGGCAATGTTTAGTGTGTACCTACGAGTATATCCTACACTACTAATCGTACTAATATTACTATTTTAATGTACGATATTTAGAACTGATAATCGTCGTAACGGTTTAACCGATTTTGGTGAAAATTTAAAAAGACAGTTTGTGACCCAGAAAACATAATATAACGAAGACACTGTTTTCTTGCCAAACAAATATTGAGACACAAAATTTACATACTTTTATTTAAAATCGAAATTAATTTCAATAATAACGACAATTCTAAAAATTTGCAAGACGGAATACTCAGATATTCTTACCAATTTATTTCCTTGCGCGCTACAGTATTACACCATCCCGACAAAATTTAATTGGACAATAAAACACAACAGCCGCAATGATTTGTGCATCGATAATTTAATGTTAATTATTATTGGAACTCATTGAATAACATCTCTTATCAGTAAAGTCCATTGAGAATCGAAGCCGACTGTCATTCATTTGTAACGACCTAAATGTTCCTATTGTTTTTAGATTATTCAGAGTTATTGAATGGGAGATATCAGACTTCCTCGAGTATTCCACCATAACTAGCCGGAATAAGGTATTTCCTTCATTAAGCAGGACTTGGTGATCGGTTTCAATTTGCCTCCGCAGACGCTACAGTGTCATCGATTGAACTTTTGACATCTTACTACGTACCATTATAAATATACTTATAATTTTTTTTTGTAATCATTTTCTGTTTGTACTCCTCCTCCTCGCATCGTATCCCTCAATACTGAGGGTCGTAACTCCTTCCCCGATGTAGTTTTTCTTAGACGCTGATGCGCCATCGTGATCTGTTGCTTAGCCACGTTGAATGGCAACGCTAATGTGTTGACGCAGACCGGTTTTTTATTATTCCATTTGTATACCTACCCAAAGAAATAACTCAAGCAAATTAAGTTCAAGTTCTTTCACAAATAAATAAAGATCGTAATGAAAGAACCTGAATATTTCCATTAGCAGTCAATTTAATGAAATAATATTCTGTCGTTCAGAATAATTTTATTCTGCGCTTGCTCCTTTAAGCGAAAAAAAGAAATCTTTCGATTAATTTCTGCCAAAATATAACACCTTCATCCCGTTTTAATGAATAAAATATGGGCATAACACTTATTTATTTGAGGATGTTTTTATTATGAACACTTTCACGCGCATATTCTTGAAATATGAAATGACTCTCGGCATAGGTCAACGATATGTAAATTAAGTAAACAATCGACCACACCCGGACACTAAATGTTCCTTCGAGCTGGATTCCTAGAATACGATCTCTGAACTTCTCATCTTCAATGTTCCTAGGAAGTAGGTACAACGTCATACAAACCCACACACATTTCTCAATAAACAACTTGTATTCTTACAAACGTGTTTTGGATGTCAAAAATCTCCCTTCATGTCTCTAGGCTACGGTAAGCTACACACAGCACGAAAAGGATAGCCTGATAAAGATTTCACTAGAAAGAGAGAGAAGGAACTGTAATAAATGGCTGTGAGGTGCGAATTTGCATTTCATCTTATTTTCATTTAAGGTTTATTTTATTTTACCTGGTTAATTAAAGTGCGTGTTTTACACACGTGTTAATTATGGATTGATTAATGTTGGCATGCTACCGTCCATTTGTTTACGTTCGTTATAGCATGGTGTGAATTGATGACGGGGTGCCAGTGTAGTTTAGTGAGCAAAAGTGATAATGATTTAGAAACATGTCTCACACAAACTCACTGAATGAACGAATTAATCATTATAATTTATTGTACACAAGATAACAAAATAAACAAAACTTAATGTAATTAAATCTGGATGTTTGTTGCTAATTACTCGTACAGGCTAGACCGATTCTGATTTCGATTAAATTTTGAATACGTCAAGTTCGTTATTAATTATGGCCCTAAGACTACTAGATAAGGTATCGCTTTCTGAAGGTACTCGGGCGAAGCAGTGGACCAGTGAAGCCAGTAATATGTTCCCGAGCAAAGAGTCGTTTTCGGAACTTTCTGTTAAACAAACATACGTTCCTATTAGTCTAGAGTAATAGGATATCAGATAGCTAGATAGATAGCTAGCTTAGCTAGATAGATAGCTAGCTTCTTATCATATCTATAAACAAGATGCTAAGTAAGTATAGCCAGTTAGTCATGAATACAGTTACCTAGTAATTATTATCGGCGTCCTAATTTGAATACTACGACTTGGCCTAAGACCTAAGCATTCATGTTTCCGTTCTATTTACTCAAAATTAATCCAATTAAGTTGTTATTATATTATTCTATCCAATTCATTCATACTGTCTGAGTACCTGTTACAAACGTATAGTATTTATTATCTATACACAAAGTAATAGGTATACGTGCTATTGTTTGCATGCTCTGCAGATATTTGTCCCTTGGGTATTGTGGTACCAATGGTAGGTAGGTACTCGTTATTCCTGATACCCACGACTTAGATTATCCTAGTGTAGGCTCTGCATACATATTATGCCGTACCTAGACAAAACGCACCAAACGTAAAAGAGAGTTATTTTATAGAACGGCTAGCCATTAAAAAAAAAGGCTTGCTGACGTTCCGGAATCAATATCTTCGGACACTTAAAACAGTGCTGTTTTCTTATTTGGCGTATTGACGTACATTTCTATGGGTACCTACCTATTATCTTATAATATTTATAAGTATTACTATTAGTCTATGGCATCGCACTGCAGAGCAAAAGCCTACCTTCCACACCTCTATATTGAGTGCTGGTGTTGACCAGCTTTCATATAGTAGTCAAGTTCGCCTTTTATAATAATAGAACCTAGTAGTACTATTATTATACTTATACTAGGTAGTATTTCAATTCTTAGAAAATGAACATTGATAAAATGCTACATGCAATGACCAGCATAGCTAACTGCAAAAGATAATGATAACACTTAGTTAACAGTTAAGTACCCGTTGGTTTTTAGGTAAGCAGGTGCCTACTTATTTTGCATAAAGGTAGGTATAATGTTATTATAACGGCAATGCTTATTTCGATCTCTCACAAAGAGATTATTAGTTTTATTGAATTAATAGATACAAATAAAAAAACGCTCACGACTTTTAATATATCATTTTTACGCTAATCGAACTAACTATCGAATAAAAGTTCCAGCACTGAGGTTATAGGATGGTTCTGAAAATTATGACTTAATTATGTATAATTATTTTTACTCTTGACACGATTTTTAGACAACACATTTTCTTAGCTATACAGCAACTCACTCGACTGCAGTATATTTATGAAAGAAACAGTGTTTCTGCCAAAAAAATACTATGCTAACGAGCATAAAAAGCTAAGGAAAAATCTCCTTAAACAACATTGAAATAAAAATCTTCCTCGAGATAAATTCTTAGAATAAAAGCGGAATGTCTGAAGTCATCCGTATTTAGTAGTGCGATTCGACACGTATAGATTTCGAATCAATTTCGACAAATAGAAAGGACATAGTTTTCGAGTAGGGAGACCAAACGTTGTTTTTTTAATTCAAATGTGAATAAAAACAAATATATTTGTTTGCCAGAACATACATTGTAGTTACATATAATTATGTACAATAAGGTCTTAAAATAATTAAAATAAGTGCAATTATGCTCTACCTATACCAGTCACTAAAATGTTCATCAACTCTCAACTCATCTTTTCATAAGAGTTGTGTATTGTATAACTAGACAATGGATTTAAGCCGACCCGCAATGTCTCCTTGTAAAAATCTGTTTCCAGGAATTGGTAAGTTCTCTATTTATATTACTTGTATAGTTATTATCTTCTTATTAATACTTTCTTTGGGAGAAGCCAATGGCGCCTGAAATACAGTTTCTACTATTTCAGGGGCCTATGGGTACATAAACAACTTGTAACATTTTATTATGTCAAATAAATATTTTATACTTATTTCTATTTCACTTGAGGGTTCTAATACCTATCATTGGATACATACCTCAAGATGCAAGATGCGGGTTTGATTCCAACCGCGAGACAAATTTTTGTATGAGCTGCAAATATTTGTCTCGGGTCTGGTTGGTTTCTTTGTATATATTTACGAAAAAAAAAATTTAAGTAGTAAGTATATCAGTCATGTGGTTCCCATAACAAAAGCTCTGCTTACTTTGTGTTAGATGTTGTGTGAAAATGTCTAGCATTATTTATACATTTTATTTATTTACTAAAACTAACTTAAGCCTACTATAAACGTGTCATTTCTATATCATACTATGTTTATCACAATATTTTTCGAATTTTAGATTTTTTTAAATTTATGGCTACCCTACAAATTCAAGGATGGATCCCCACTCACCTGCTGCGTCCAGGATCACTCGCACCATGACGTCTGATCCCTTAGAATTTCCTATTAATTAACAGTTTCAACACAGACCTGATGACTTTGACTTACTAGTCATTATTTAATCTGTGGTGATATAACTCTCGGGGAGTCGGTTAAGTGGGTTAAATTGTACCAATAATTACTTTTTTCAATCGACTTCTGGAAAGGCAATTTTAATTTATTGGTTTGATTGAGGAATTAATTGTTTTCTATGCCTATTAAAACTATTATTAATAAAACGTTGGAAAACCGACTTGATACCTAATTCTCAATAACGTTTTTATTATTCTGATGGGCAAAATCACCTTATTCGGTTTTAGCCTTAGGTATAATATATGTTTTGTATACTTATAATAGATATTATTTCCTGATATACCATCGTGTTACACAGGGTGCAATACCGTGGAGCAAAGTCAAAGCAAAATTATAACATCGAATCATAGACAAAAAATGTTTTTAATTACATAGGGTGAAGATGTTGATAAATAAAATAAAAAAAAATGAGATTTACTTTTAACGAGTAGTTACCTCAATTCATGCCTCTTTATAAATACGTTTCAAAGCATCATGATTCACAAATTCACCTGATCCAAAGAAATTCTATGAGCGAGATGGTTTGAAAGGTAGGAATGTGCGGCACTAATCGGACGAAGCTATCGACTATCGATAAAAAAGCCAACGGAAATGATCGAGCCATATCAAATGAGAATAGCCCCCGAAATTGAATAAGTCGATATCACCAAACCCGGAATTGAAAGACGATTGACTGAAAAAAATATCCGATCGATTTGCTTCCACGGTTAACTGTAGAAAATCGGACGATAGAGATGGGTAAATGTTGCCGGTACTTCCCGAAAATAGAACTATCGATGAGATGGTACATACCGATATACATATAAGTATAGTAAGGTGCTAATTTCTTCAATCTCATTTAAAATAAATTATATGGGTCAAATAACCGATAACAAATTGAAAGTTCCACTGTGGTTTTTTAACGGATGACAATAAGTTATGTAATTAATTGCGTATATAAAAGAAAAATGTTTACGATGACTGTACTAGAACATTGCAGGTATATAGAAATGTATCTTTATGTTATACGTAAGGTTCATTCTCTTTTTGATAACAAAATAAAGGAAGGCTTATTTATGTGTTCAGTAAATCGATTATTTGATATTGGGTATCGACAAGGTCGATAAATCGATATCGATATTTTAACAGTTTAAGAGAGTGACACTTGGAAACGGTAGCCAGTTCACAGCAGGGGGCGGTGCCCGTCAGCCATCTTTATTTTATTATTTTTTAAGCCCTTGTTTATCCAGTCCGAGACGTCACGGCTCACTGGACAACGCAATCAATAATACCTACTGTGACCGAGCCCGCTACAACTAAATACTTTTACAAGCTACCTAGAGCTCATTGTACTTATTCCGGATCGGAAATTAGAAATAAGGAGAGTTAAATTGAACGGCCACTAGATTTTGTAAGAAAATAAGGTACTGGTTAAATAATTTATTATGCCTTGGTTGCCACAATATCGTTTTATTTATTGAAATAGGTATTTATTTGAGATTGAGATGATAAGTATTTATAAAAATTGGTAGTTCGTCGACTCAAGATTTTATAATAAGTGTAAGTACATGGATTTCTCGCAAATAAGCTTTGAATAATCAAGCGTTAAGTAATTCGTGAAATAAATAAAACTTTTATAGTGCGCGTACGCCACATGGTTACGTAAGGACTTTTTACAGAACTGGAAAATATTTTTCTTTCCCCTTTTACCTGCATACAATCAATAATTTTCCCACTGAATATTAACGATTATTAGTAAGAGAAAAAGAGCAATCTAATTTAGCGCCAGAGCTGAATACCGGGGGGAACTCAAAACCTAATATAGAATTATAACAAACACCGCTCGGTGGCAATTTCACACTTTATTAATGCAAGTATTACGGCTAATTCCATCGGTTGACACGTGCTGAGTTTGTTGTTCCCATAAAGCCCTACCTCCCCTAGCAAAACGCAAACCTACAGATCTGAACTCTACATCACCAAACATACAAACTAATTTTGCAATGTGTCATGGAAGTGTGAAATCTCAGAATGAATCAAATTGTTGTGCGCTTTATAACCAAAGTGAAAAGATATAAAATAGTTTGAGTGGCACTGTCGGAAGCGAGTACAGCTTTTCACAAAATCGACTTAGTTTCCCTCCAATATTTGACAGATACGCGCACGATTCATAGATAACGTGCAGTATTCCGTGGACCATAGATCACAGAGTAATGCGGTCACGCTCTATGGTATTAAGTGTCAGTTATCGTCTCCACGGAGCTTACGTACGTATTTTTATGTACGCTCCCCTTGTTGTAATAACAACGTGAAGTGAGGTTTACTCGGATTGAATACGGTATTATAATGAAATGATTCATATTTAAGTGAGTCCTCCCCCTCGGCTTTGTAATTTGATGTGTCGGGGATCGGAAGCAATGTTTCTTATTAAAGTGGTGTTATGACGGCGTTTTTATTGTATTGTGCAAATTCCTTTTATTGGCTGGTTTTTCTTGATAACGGATATTTTTAATTAGAAAAGTATATACATTTTTAGGGGTGTTTAACTTTTTGAGACAGTGTAGCGTAGACACCAGAGACGACCAGGATATTTTTTAAATTGCTTACCTACAAAACATTTTAGCTTAATTGACTAAGAATTCTACCTCGATAGTGTGGCGGGCGAGTAGCCGGCTGCGACGCAAGAGATGTGGGTTCGATTTTATGTTCGCATGTTTTGCAAATATTTGTTCCGGGTCTGGGTGTTGTAGTACCACGGTACTCGTAGTTCCGGATACCCACGACACAGGGAATCGTGGTCCAGGCTCAGGAATATGCATGTGTCTGTTGGTCATTTATTTATTCGTTTTGAGGTAGGTATCTTATCCGCATGTCTCGTAAAAATATTTATAGGTTTAGTCACTGGAAGATTGTCATGAAAATATTTTTTAATGGCACTTAAAATGGCACAAGCATTATGCAAAGTGAATCCCAAAATGTGACTCCGTTCCCAGCCTGCTCATAATCCTGGACGATCCTATACCGAAGATAACACGATAACTGTCCCGTAATAGTCGAAATATCTCTCTAATGTGTATGTAATGTCACGGCACGCGACCGCCGCGTGGACACCCTGTATTTGCTTATTTGTCTACCGGGATTAGCACTTTGGTGGCGACTGTACAGCGTACACTGCGCCGAGGATCTGTTTTAATTACTGATTGATCCGCAAGATATGTTTTTGTTGCCGATCGTAAATTAGACAAAGGCACAATACGACTGGACGTAATAAATAATGAAACGAAATAACAATTATGTAATTTACAACAGAATCTTTTTTACTTCTAAAGTGGTGAATAATCATACTTCCCACCTGTTGGTAAGCGGTTACCGTAGCCTATATACGCTTGCTAACCCAGAGGTATCAATCGCGCTTTGACCCTGAGACATAACGCATGAAAAGTCTCATGTCCCTGTAATTTCACCGGCATCCATACCTTTCAAACCCGAAAACAGCAATGCGAGCATTACTGCTCGGTGACAGAAATAGGTATGGCGGTAGTACTTCCCCGGACGAGCTCTTTCACAAGGAGCTCTCCTACTATGTACTAAGTCTCTTTTGAAATCACGAAATAAACCCTTTTTTATGAGAAATAGGTATAAGCTAACGATTTGTGGATTCTAGACAAGTTCAGCTTCAGCCGAACATTTTTAGATACGGTACAGTATTATGGTTTGTTTGATAACGTTAAAAAATAAATGGTTTTCTCTATTTGTTAGGCGAAAGAGGTTGATTTTTTGTTTGTGTGTATATTGTCTGTTAACATTTATCTCCAAAACCGCAAATAGCGTAATGCTATTAATCACCGGTTATGCGGTTTTTGCAATCGATTTGTATTGACTTGAAGTATAGTTTTTTGATTGGAGAAAAACGTAGTTATTATAGACTTGTGGTCTATAATAACTTGTGAAAACACGTGGTTGCAAAATATTGCTATAATTTACAACAACAAAATAATTATAATTTCAGTCGAGAGAACCGTTTCTCCGATTAAGCTTTAAACTGAAAACCATTCCAGTAGATCTACGTAAAACCTGCAAAGACCTGCGGACTTCGTATCTCATTGCAACAATACCGTTAACATTGTAGACAAAATAGCCGCAGTAAAGAAAGCTACAACGCTCACGGCTCACATCCGACAACCCGAGCTGAGCTCAGCAGCGCGATTCAATTCTGTTTTATGTGTCAACAATTGGGGATAGTCCATATACAAGAACGGAGCGGCCGTTACACAAAATCATATGTAGAATAGTAAAATAGAATAATAATAAAAATAACACCAACGTTGATCCTAAGCTGCCTATTGGCGGCATTTATGAGGCCTGTTTAGTGGACGGCAACTTATCTGCCTATGATTTGATTTGAATTTTAGTCAGAATTGGCAGGTGCCGTTCCATCCTACCTATCCTAGCAACCATTACATAACGATACGTACGATGCGTACGATACGATATTTAAGTGTAAATAAACATAACGATACGTACGATACGTAAGATACGTACGATATTTAAGTGTAAATAAATAATTGCCCTTTTATTTTATTTTATTTATTTATAATCATATACTCTTGCAATAGCCTAGTTTATCACCCAATATTTTCAATAGTTTCATCAGTCGACATCCAAAAAATAACGTTTTTTATATACTTTTTTTTTTTGTACAAAAAGGCCTCTTAGTGTTAGCTTCGGCTCCACTAAAGCCTGTAACGGCCCCAGGCATAAGCCTGAGATTTTAAATAAATAAATATAAATAATAAAAATAAAGTGCCATGTGGGCCAAACAGGTTCTGTCTCAGCTTAGCACTGTAATGAGATGCAGTGCTGATTTCCAGACAGGGCCTAGGAAGGATGACCTCAAAAACGCGGAAAACTCATAAAGTATGTTTATTTAATAATCATCATATAATGTAGTGCAGGACTTAATGCTAAAGTATTCTCTACTAGTCAACCTGGGCGTACAAAAAGACGTGGCATGTCAGGTAAAAACTAGGAATGATTACTTGGTTGTCTGGTAGAGATAACTAATTAGCGATAAGATCGCCCATTGTACAAGAATTTTAAAGGTTGTACTATGTATTGAAAATATAGCAAATATAGAATATAAAATACTGTTACGAGCTAGGGTACGGGATAAAATAATGAAGTCCACTTGAACACCAAAAGAACACTGTATTAGTCAGGTTACACTATAAAATTAACTTTGACACTAACATCACAACAGAATTACACCACTTAAACAAAAGCACTAAAACACTGAATTACTAGGTACAACACTATAACACAAACAGTCACTCTACTAATCACTGGGTATCGCTTCTTTATCACTTTGATCAATTCACTTCCAAATCTCGATCGGAACTGTCCTACGGGCAGCTCACCGCGCTTATAAATCCCCCCTAAGACGATACCTCGATCCTTCCAGAAAGATCTCGCACAATCCCGTCCTTTCTAAGCGCGCACAATCCCGTCCTTTCTAAGCGCGTGCTATCCCCTTCTAACGCATTTGCTATCTCTTACTAACGCGGTTAATAACCGATCTAGTCGGTTCCATAAGGGGCGGGGTGTCCGCTACGTGCGTGCTAGTTCTTTCTACGCGATATTAGATGGCGGTAGAACGAGTAGTGCGTCCATTTGATAAGAGATGGCGCTAGCATACCGTAGTTAGCTAGCAGCGCACGTCACACTGCCCCCTCCTTAGACATGCTCGTCCCGAGCATTGTCAGACCCGTAATACCTCGCCAAACGGTCAACATGAACGATCTTAGGGGCTCCTCGCAGACCCTTCTGTATCCGATAAGTGACATCGTTAATCCTGGTCATAACACGGTACGGTCCGTCCCATTTGGGCTGTAATTTGGGAGACTTTCCTTTTTTCCGCACTGGATTATGCAACCACACCAGTGAACCTTTGTTGAATCCCAAATTGTTTAGTTTTCTGTCATAACGGGTCTTCATCTTTTCAGACGTTTGTTGGCTGGATTGTCGGATGTTTTCATATACGTCGTTCATTTTATTTCGTAAGTCGCTCGCATAATCTGTTATTGTGCGTGGAGAATCAGGTGGAATGCCAGTTATCAAGTCCGCAGGTAATCGCAGTTCACGTCCAAAGTTCGCAAAGGCAGGGGTGACATTTGTGCTCTCGTGAACTGCACTTCGATATGACAGCAGAAATGGCTGAATGTACTTGTCCCAATCCTTTTGATTGGTCTCCACCACTTTTGCCAGATAATGTTCCAACGTCTGATTAAACCTTTCTACCATTCCGTCCGATTGTGGGTGATAGGAGGTGGTTCTGGTCTTATGAGTGCCCATTAAACGACATGTCTCCTGAAATACCTGGGACTCAAAATTCCTTCCTTGGTCGCTGTGAATTTCCAGAGGTACTCCAAAACGACAGAAAACTTCGTGTACTAATTTATCCGCTACCGTCGAAGCTTCTTGGTTAGGAATTGCGAAAACTTCCGGCCATTTTGTAAAATAATCCATGACTACCAAGAAGTATTTGTTCCCGTTTTCACTAACAGGAAACGGTCCAGCAACGTCCAGCGCTATACGTTCTCACGGCGCTCCGACATTGTATAACTTCAATGCTCCTTTGCTGCGCGTGTGGGGTCCTTTTACGGCTGCACAACTCGTACATTTCCGGCACCAGTCCTCCACATCATCTCGACAATGGATCCAGTAAAATCGTTCGCGGATTTTTAACAATGTCCTTTTTATTCCCATATGACCACCCGAACATCCCTCGTGGTAGAGCTTCAGAACGTCAGATATTTTGTTCCTAGGGACAACCATTTGAAGGTGACAATGATCTCCTCGAGCATTTTCCCATTTACGGCACAATACTCCATTATGGACAACCAGACTGTCCCACTGTGCCCAATAACTTTTTGTAGTTGTGCTCATTCCAGCAACATCACTCCACTTAGGTTTGGGGCTACCAGCTTTGATCCGTTCTACAATTGGCTTGAGATCGTTATCCTTCTGCTGTGCTTGCTGCAGGGCTTCCTTCCACTCCTCGCTAAGGTCTGTTCTCAGCATTCTTATGGGTACTGCTTCTTTGGACTCCTGTTTGACACAATGCTTACAGTTTTCCAGGCAAGGTCTTCTAGAGAGTGCATCCGCGTTACCGTGAGATTTTCCACTGCGATGTTCAATTTGAAAATCAAACTCCTGTAGCTGTTCTATCCATCTTGCCACTTGCCCCTCGGGGTTCTTGAACTGTAATAGCCATGTTAACGCAGCATGGTCAGTTCGCAGATGAAATTTACGTCCTAGCAGATATTTGCTGAAATGCTGCGAAGATTTTACTACTGCCAGCAGTTCCCTTCGTGTGACACAGTAATTTCTTTCCGGTTTGGATAAAGATTTGCTGAAGTAGGCTATCACCACTTCTTGATCTCCTTTGCGCTGAGATAATACACCACCAATACCGGTATTACTTGCATCTGTGTCCACGATGAACTCGTTATCTAGGTCAGGAAAGCCAAGAATAGGTGCCTCACACAGACGCTTCTTTAGTTCCTGAAAAGCATGGTTGCAGTCTTCATCCCAGCAGAATAGTCGCTTCTCCTCGGTGAGCTTGTGCAAAGGCTTAGCTACATCAGCAAAGTTCTTCACAAACCGTCGGTAATAGGAGCACAACCCTAAAAATGCTCTGATTTGTGTCTTGTCCATTGGAATCGGCCAATCCTTGACAGCGTCTATTTTCTCTGGGTCAGTTTGTATACCGTTTCGTGAAACTACATGACCCAAGAAGCTTACTTGCCGTCTGAAGAACGAGCACTTTTTCGGACTTAACTTTAGATTTGCTGCGCGGATCTTTGACAACACGCGTTCCAGATTTTGAAGATGTTCTTGAAATGTTCTTCCAATAATGATGATGTCATCCAAGTAGACAAGGCAGGCGTCTCCGATCAATCCAACAAGTACTAGCTCCATTAGCCTCTCAAAAGTCGCAGGGGCGTTGCATAATCCGAACGGCATGACTCGAAATTGCCAAAGTCCCTTTCCCGTAGAGAATGCAGTCTTTTCCTTGTCTCTAGGGTCTATTTCTACTTGCCAGTAGCCACTTTTCAAATCCAGAGTAGTAAACCACTTCATTCCTGTCAGTGTATCTAACGTGTCATCAATTCTTGGTAGTGGATAACTGTCTTTCTTCGTTACTTCATTGAGACGACGATAATCCACACAGAAACGCATAGTTCCGTCCTTCTTCTTGACTAGCACGACAGGCGAGCACCAAGGACTGGATGAAGGTTCTATTACACCATCCTTCATCATTCCCTCAATCATGGTTTCTACTTCTTTCTCCCGTGCTACTGGTAATCGTCTAGGTCGCTGGCGGATCGGTAGCTCATTACCAGTGTTTATCGCATGCTGTACTAGTCCAGTCTTTCCAATATCAGCATCATTCGAAGAGAATACATCGGCATACTGAAGTAACGTCTTTTTAGCCATTGCAACTTCTTGTTCAGAAAGATCCTTGCGACAAACTTCCAGAAACGATGACACATCATATTTGTTCTTTAGGTTTTGGCCACTGGGCAATTCTTGACACCTTCGCAAGCAAGCTACTTCCTCACAGGTTCCCATTAACGTCCCTTTTTCGATGAGGTTTTCTTCACTACTCAAGTTCAATATTCGCACTGCTGAGGTACTCGTAGCCTTCACTAGAGTTCGTGACATAATCCATGGTTGGACGGTATCCAATCTCTCTATCAGTACACATCGATTATTTCCCGCAGTGTGTGGCAATCTTACTGGTACAATGGTTTCCGACCTTGGAGGCAGAACAGTTTTCTGTAGACAGTAAATATTCCCTGGTGATCCACCTTCTATAATAATTTCCTCCGTTCCACATTTTAACACTCCTTGATTCACGTCGATCTTGCAGCGGTGCTCTCGCAAGAAATCCAAACCCAGGATACAGTCGTCAACCACGTCGGCCACGATGACGTTATGCAGGAAAATCCTTTCACCCAGCTTCACCTCTACCCGCTTCTCGCCTCGGACGGATATGTGCTGACCGGTTGCTGTTAAGAGTTGGACTCGGTCACTGTTACGGAAGAAGTTCCCAAGTAAGCGATTTGCAAGTTGGGAACTGACCACTGTACGAGAAGCACCAGTATCCAATGTGATCTTGCAGGGTGTTCCATTGATTTGGCCATTGATAATCAGGCTGTTCCCGTCGTGTGCTTGTGAGATCGAAATTCTTGGGACTTTTTCACTACCAGCCAGCACCCGTCCCGTAGTCCTGGCGTTTACTCGTTTCCCTGCTGCTGTTGGACGGAGGCGCTAGCCCCCTGTTCTCCTTCAGGCCGATCTTCCCCTCTCGAAGTGCGTTTTGGGCAGCTAGACCTCAGGTGACCTTTTTCTCCACACTCGTAGCATCGAGGACTAAATTTAGGGCGGCTGAATCTGTCACTGGAAGGAGATGCCACCACTTCCCTGACGCGGTGCGCTCGATGGTCCTGACGTACGGCCTCTACCTCCAAAGCATGGGCCAAGGCGTTCTTCAGAGACTCGTGGTGCCCAAGCCTCACAGTAGCTCGTACTTCCAGGTCACGTATTCCATCGACGAACGCCTGGATCAAGATTCCATCAATGAGCGCAGGTGAAGATTGATACGCCTTCCGAACCAGCTTTTCAATTTCCAAAGCCCACTGTTGTAGGTTCTCGGTGCTCCGTTGGCTTCTGTCCTTTAGCTGAGCACGGAACACGTGCTCCAGGTGTGCGTCGCCATATCGGGACTCCAAAGCTTCCAGCAGTTGCTCGTAGCTGACTTCCTTCCCCAGGGCTTCTAAGATGGTGAGCGCCTGGTCACGAAGGCCTAGTGTAAGTGCAGTCATGGCTTGCTTCTTGGTCCATCCATTTGCTTCAACAACAGCATCAAGCTGGATCTTGTACGCTGACCACGTAGAACTTCCATCGAAGGGTGGGACCTTAAAACCTCGAACCGATGTAGAAGTTACTACAGGAGCCACGTTGCCGTCGCCAGATTTTAGTACACCCAGAGCTTTCTTCACGTCGGCGATCTGAGTTTCGGCCTCTGAGATACGATTCTCGTGGTGCTTCACCTGCTCCTTCACTTCTTTGAGGTCTTTTCCAATAGTCACGTGTAGTTCCTTCAGAAGGTGAGCTTGTTCCTCCTGTCGACGAGCCTGGTCTGCTTCCAGCTGACGGAGTTGCTCCTCCTGCCGACGAGCCTGCTCCTCCTGACGACGTACTTGGTCCGCTTGCAGACGTGCCTGGTCTTCCATCATAGCCATTAAGGCAGCAAAATCAAACGAAGCAGGAGATCGGGCCACAGTCGATGATTCTGCAGATGATCCAGCAGCTGACTCCATCTCCGGCTGAGGTACCCGCCCAGGTTCTTGTGATGGGGAACCTCCGAAACGCCTTCCATCGACTTCTTGCTGTCGTTGATGTCTCGTCCTGACACCCTCCATACTGTCGTCCTTTGGTAGAATCGGCATTATTTTATCCCACTTCTGACACCAAATTGTTACGAGCTAGGGTACGGGATAAAATAATGAAGTCCACTTGAACACCAAAAGAACACTGTATTAGTCAGGTTACACTATAAAATTAACTTTGACACTAACAGCACAACAGAATTACACCACTTAAACAAAAGCACTAAAACACTGAATTACTAGGTACAACACTATAACACAAACAGTCACTCTACTAATCACTGGGTATCGCTTCTTTATCACTTTGATCAATTCACTTCCAAATCTCGATCGGAACTGTCCTACGGGCCGCTCACCGCGCTTATAAATCCCCCTAAGACGATACCTCGATCCTTCCAGAAAGATCTCGCACAATCCCGTCCTTTCTAAGCGCGCACAATCCCGTCCTTTCTAAGCGCGTGCTATCCCCTTCTAACGCATTTGCTATCTCTTACTAACGCGGTTAATAACCGATCTAGTCGGTTCCATAAGGGGCGGGTGTCCGCTACGTGCGTGCTAGTTCTTTCTACGCGATATTAGATGGCGGTAGAACGAGTAGTGCGTCCATTTGATAAGAGATGGCGCTAGCATACCGTAGTTAGCTAGCAGCGCACGTCACAATACTTAGAACTTTTCAAACTTTCGCGATTAGATAACATAATTATAATTATAAAATACTTAAATATTATTTGGTTCACGTTCAGTATTATTTTAAATGCCATAAATGATATGATATGAATGTTTATGAATGTTATTCACAAACATTATCTACAGTTTCAGTATAATCAATCATTATAATCATTAAGATACTAATACATGATATTCCTTGATGGATAACATGTCTACCCAAACTGGGATTCCCTGTATTATGGTGTACCACCGGAAGTAATAATTACAGTAAAATATGAAACATTCATAAAATAAGTTAGGTACATTAAAAAGTTATAATGCACGCTTATACGAGTATATACTACCTCATAATAAAGAGTTTTATTTTAACGCGCCAATCTCTGGAAATATCAGTCCGTTTTTTTTGATACTATCTAATAATTTTTTTTTTGAACGCGCCTATTTCTGAAAATATTAAATATGAAATTATTTAATATGAAAATATAAAATATTTTTTTTGCATTTGTTAGCTCAATTTTCTATAAAGGTTATAGTCTAGTTAACATCACGCTACGACCCTTACGAGTCGAGCAAGAGAAGTAATAGCGTGGACGGGCTATGAGACGCGGTAGGTTAGGCAGGCGAGGGCGGTCGTGGCAAAACATTAATTTGTAAATGATAAATACGCATTTAAAGCATTTGATTATAAATATGTAGTAAATAAAAAACATAAGCAAATTTATTATGCGTGTTTTTTCATTTAAATCATTGATTGTAGCGTCTCTAGTGACTTGTGGTATACAATATACGATACCCCCTATTTATGAATAAAAAAACAACCTTATGGAAAACGCATATACGGGCTCCTGTCGTCGCGGTTAATGATTAGACAAGACTAAGTGCGCAAGACGGCTTTGAGGAACAGTGGTTTCTTTTTTATCCGTGGAAGGCGAGTTCCCTGAAGCTTACTATTTAGATACCAATGTAGGTTATACTCATATGTCCTTATATTGTTCAAAACAAAAGCGGCACGACAACTACAAGTTACATTAAAACAATATGAAACAAAGTTATTATTTCGTTTAAATTTGAAGAGCTATAAAATGATACTTACAGATCAAAAAGAAAATACCGAGTTATTTTTACACATTCATAGTCCTAACCCTGCACTAGGATTGACTGTATCGTGGGTATCAATAACTACGGAAACCATGATACCAAGACACCCATCCCGCGACAAATATCTGCAGAATATGCAAACATCCCGCAGCGGGAATCGAACCCGCACCTTGCGTCTCAGCCGGGTAATCGCCCGCCTTGTCTACTAGGTCGTCTATACCTACATGGGATTGCCGTCTCTCCGCTTGTCGCTCAGCTTGTATTGAGATAGAGGTCTAAGTCCACTATGCCCTGCTGATCTATGCTCTTTATACATGGAGATAGTTTTTGCAATGTACACTTTAAAAGTGTGAGGACATTTCGGGCGATCTGGATTTCAGAATAGCTAGCCTACAAAGAAAGCCCCTTTAAGGCCCGGTTAAAATAATCAATAGATCCACACGAATCAGAATCGTTTATTCATATAAAAGATACACGTTAAGTAGATGACACATGTGTAAAAGTAAAACTAAAAACAAGTTTAATTAGGTAGTAAGTTAGGTACTATCCGCATCATATCGTTTGGGGCTAGATGATGCTGTGTGAAAAATGACCAGCATTAAATATAAATATATATAAGTTTCATATCTAGGTACTTGTTTTTTTAATTATTATTAGTAATTTTTTATAGTAACTTAATCAAGGTTTGCTGAACAACCCAGATTTTTAATTTTGTTTCGAAACTGATTAAATAGGCTGGGACCATCTTTGATGCTTTTAAGGGTTCGATTGTACCTATTTTGGTGAATCCATGAAATGAGACTACTTTGTTGCAGAAAACGTATAAATGGTTCTTGTTAAACAAGATTCCTAGATATAACCGGATTATGAAACGATAATGTTTTGTCGTTAAAGTTTGATAAGTATTACCTTTGTAACCAATGAAACTATGTACCTATTTACAAGTCAAATATGAACAGAAAACTATAGCATTATGCAAGTATTTTCTTTTACATTATAAGGTTCCTACTTAGGCTACGTAAGTATGTACAAGTAATGAAAGTTACATAGACTGTCAACCTAAAAATTATTATATTCATAATAAGTTTTTTTTTACACGTAAGAACCCTTTCCTATTTTTTTACGCTCATAAAAATGAATAAAATAATGTAACCGCTGTAAAAATCCCCAACAAACCATTCAATTTACTAGTAATTGCTTACAATGTATCGCTGTAACAGAGCACAGATAGGTACATCGTGCACATTCTATAAAAAATAATAGGTGCATTTGAGCGTGTATCGTAATAAAAATAAACAAAATGGCGGATATTACGCGTATATCGGGGCAGGCCCCCGGGCGATGAAAAATAAATAAAAGAGAGGCTGCGCTGCGGGAAAAATGAAAAGCCACTTAGTGTCCCTCTTTACCCTACCTCCTACAGGGATCTCGTAACAAACTACTACAAAGTGTTGCTGGTTTTGATGACGCATCATTACTATTTTTATCGTTGTCATGTCAAGGTAGGGTAGGTTAAATGATAGGGAATTGTGTTTTTCGTCCCTTGGTGAGAGGTAATATAACTCTTGCTTAAAGAGGATTAAACGTCTGTACTAACTAATTTTACATTGTCCTTCTGACCTTAAATCGTGCACGAATGGATTGTAATTAACATGTGCTGAAAACGATTGAGGAATTCATCTTGGAACCAAAATGCGAAGGCATGTCCCTTACATGCCTTTATGAATACGATTAGAACAAGCAAATCGTTCAACACTCTGGCACAGGCAGATGTTGATAGACTTATTTAAATATTCGATAAGCGAGTTAAATCGCATGCTAAGTGATACATTCTTTTCAGACAATTATTTTTATTTTTAATACATAAAGTATTTACATTTTTATGTCTAAATTCTAAAATTATTATTATTGTTAACATTCGTTCTTACATTATTTATTTATAAATAATGCCCTTTTTATATACTATTTTGTCATGTTACTCTGTTTTGTCGTCTTAACTGTTTTCTTTTTCTATACTTTTAAACCTTTAAGTGGAAACTTGTAATTAGCCATCAGCTTAAATAATAATACGTGCCTGGCATGTATTTTTTATAAATTTATCTATAATCTTGTCTACCAGTATGTTTTCCCAAAGATTGTAAAATTAAATAATTAAAATACAGATAGAACTGTAGTGTTCCAATATGCGGCGATAAGCTTGCAACCTGTCACATGGAATGCTAATTACTAAGCGAACCGCGGACATGTGCCAAAACTTAATGAAGACAAACATCAGAGAGGTAATTTTCACATTTCTCTCAAAAATCATATATTTTTAGAAGAAATGTCTTATACATACTGTCCTTTCCCTACACGAAATTCCCCTAAGAACGTGGCCATCTTGTTGCCAAGTTTTCCACATAAAATACGAGCGTTAATGACATTAGGCGGTGGAAGCCATAAGTCATGATTTCCCCTGATTTTTCCCGGAAATATATATTTTTATTCGAACCCACGTTTGTGGGAAGGTAAGTACCTATCCTATGTACCTACAATATCCCTGTTAGAATGCTTAATGTCTTGTGAGTTTCGAAAAGTCCTCAGTTTTTTTTATATTTGTCGGATTACAGTTTGATCAAATAGTTTTAAAGTCCTTTTATTTTGGTTGGATTAATAGAATACGTTTGTACACAAAATTTTATGTCTTCTCGATTTGAGGTATAAATTCCGGTGTTACCTCGAACGGACAGACAGACAGGCATTATATCATCATTAACAGCTTGTATTTACCCACTGCTAGGTATAAGCCTCCTTCATTTTGTGCCACTTATCCCTGTTTTGAGCTCATCGCATTCAGTGTCATCCGCGATCCTCTCGATTTCATTGGCAGACAAAATATATAGTACTAGTATTTGCCCACGGCTTCGCCTGCATTGTACTTGGATTAAACGTAGCCTATGTTTTATTCTGATGTCTAAGCTATATTAATGTCAAGTTTCATCAAAATCCGTTCAGTAGTCTTTGCGTGAAAAAGTAACAAACATTCATCCTTACTTACTTTCGTGTTTATAATAGTTGTAGGATGTAACTATCAGACAATTAAATTAAAAAAAAAAAAAAAAACTCTATACTCGAAACTAAATTAAGTTTTTTAACATTAAAAATAATTTGTAAATTTACACCATATCTTTTTTCACTTTTTTCATTAACTAAGCTTTCAAAACCAGTTGTAAGCACATTGTATGAATGGACTATCGCGAACACGATCTCTTTGTAACTCTTTCATCAATTCAATTTAAATATCAACAATAAACCACTACTACCCTTGACTGCAAAACTCCAAAACCACCCTAATGACATAGCTTATTATAGGCAGCTGGAACATTTCAACGATTCAATTCATACATTAAATATTTCAGCTGGTAGATTATAGAAACTAAATGTTGGACTGTCTTCAAAGATCGTTTGAAGGACACCTTTTGAGGGATCTGAACACCGTTGAAAGAGTGTGGGAATTCGAGATGGCATAAATAGTTGAAGGGGCCCGGGAAAGACTCAAAAAGGTAGCGGGACGACATACGAGGATTCAATTATATTTTACATCCAAGAAATAATTATTTTTCAGAAACTATTAAACCATCGACGTGTTTCATCGATTGCAGTGCTCTCTAGTGATTTGCGGAAATAATATTTATCGAGGATTGTTCTTGAATCTATTGTGTAGATTAAAAAAAACCGCAGAAAGTCCATTCATACAACTCAGCCAAGAAGCCTGACGCTTTTTCTTTTTAAAAAAAGCATTTTTAAAAACTTTCACTAAAATATTAATCCTACTAATATTATAAACACGAAAGTTTGTGAGGATGTCTGTTACTCTTTCACGCAAAAACTACTAAACGGATTTTGATGAAACTTTACAGTAATATAGTTTATACATCAGATTAACACAAAGGCTACTTTTTATCCGGGTACCGAAAGGAAGCCGTGGGCAGAAGCTAGTAGCTGATATATTCAAACCATGACTTGCCTTGCCGTTTCGCTCATAAGCTGTGACAATATCTGCCACAGCCTGTTATACTAGATGTGACAATCACAACAAAAGGTATCGATTGTGGTGAATGCGGGGAGATAATATTTTAAAGGACTACTCTATTCAGTGAATTAAATTGTTGTAAACGATGTCATTTGATTTTTAAACGAATCTATGAGCTCTTGTACATTTTACTTCAATAGATATGAGTGTAATTTTATTTTAAATCTTTTTTTAGGGAAAAAGAATAATTACTTAAACAACTATGCACAAGTAGATATATATATCTACACAAAAAAAACGGATGAAACAGCTCTTTATCTTGAGACCGTTGCAAACGATCTATAGATAGGTCAAAAGATCTAGATCACTACTAGACGGACGCATTCCCAAAATGTTGTCTGCATTGCCACACTTGTTAAAGCTTTTATTTAAGTTGCTTCGTAAGTTAAGTGGTAGCTTAAGTTTGTTCGTCATGACACTCTTTGGGGGATGCCTATCCACCAGTAGAATTCTACAGGGCTGTTGATGGTGATGATAAAGGGTGTAACACAAAAGTTCATAACTGAATACAAATGGGACAAATGCCACCAATGCCAAAGAGATAATCCGATAACAATAATTGAAACATGTGTCACATTACGTTCTGACACCAAATAGTCTTTAATCTACTCTTTTATTTTAGTTTTTGGCGGTATTGTGACAACTAGCTTCAGAAGCCATAATTAAAAGTTAGTTTCGTCTTAGACGTTACACTTCGATTCGTAGTTTTAAAGTGCGGGTAAGAATCGAAGAATCGAGTAAGAAGCTTATTTTTAAACGCTCCCGAGTCTTTGGGTGATGCCGCACTGTGTCATCCTGGCTTGCAGGCTCTCCCAGCAGTGGCTATAAGTTGGACGTTTACTTGACTGCGTTGGTCAATTCTACTTTTTGTTTTAACAAAACACCGTTATCTTTGACGTAATAAAAGCTGTTAACATGACAGTACTTGGCTTTTTGGGTAATCAAAAATTTAGTTATCGTATTAGAAGTTTATGGCTGGTGATAAATGTCCTAAAATATCTACATAGTACATGCTATACATTTATGATGTATTGAGATTATGATAAAGTACCTAATACTAGGTATCTATCTAACTAGGCCATTTTTACCCAACATTAAGAAGCATATACACAAAATATAGCAAGCCAAATATAAAAAAAAACGCAGGGATTTCTTGTGGCCCAATGAATAATTTAATCTGGGTCTAATTAATAATTTAATATGAAACTCAGCAAGTACTTTTATAAATTTTTTATTTACTAAAGTGGCAAATAAGCATACGGTCCTGTTGGTAACCTGTTAAGTAACCTAGTAAGGATGCAAACAGCACGAGATTCGCGCGTTGCCGACCCTGAGATGAAACTTTACATTATATCAAGTTTCTGGCACATGATGACATAAAACTTTACATAATATTGCGAAGTTTCATGTGCATGATTTTTTTCCACTTTGACTCCTACCTGCCTTTTCATAAACAGATATCTATACTAAACCTTGAACAGTAGAGTCAAGGTCTGTTGTAACAGCTCAGCGGATGGGCAGACAGATGCGCTAGTTAAAGATTACGACCCGTTTGGGATGCGCCGTCTCCCGAGACCACAGACCCTACTATGGTTGGGGGGCCGTTATCGTGCAACTGTGATTAGATTCCGTGATTGTTATTGATTTGGCTTGAATTAATAGGAATGAGGTCGGAAACTCGAATAGTATGACTCTGTTGTACTTCGGTTGTAATAGAATTTTCGGCTATTTTCCCAATTACTTTGTCGAATGTATTTTTGAGACAATATGGCCAATTTTTTTTTTAAGTTTCTTTTCTTTCTATTCAATTCATTTTCTTATTATTAAAATATCGAAGACGTGTCAAGGACGCGCAAAGCTAAAGGGTTCGTTGTCAAAAATTAAAAACTGTTCAATACAACATGTCAATCTCGATGACGTTTAAACTGAGACAAAAAAAAAACACGCTCACGTCTGTCTTCCCCATGGTGGACATCCTCAGATACATACTCAGTAAGTAGATCTTTGAGGATACCAAGTAGGGGGTAGTCAGAGGCACGTCCAAACATTACATTTGGTACATGCCCGCGTTTTGCAAGTAATCATTCCACGTGACAGGTTGCAAGCCCATCGCCGCTTATTGGAACACTAACTGTGCATGCCGGTTTCCTCACGATGTTTTCGCATTGGTGCATTGGTGCACGACCGGGTTTGAACCCACGACCTCCGGATCAGAAGTCGGGGTATCGAGTAGGAATCAAACCTGCTACTAAGTACCTATGTGTCGGTTGAGTGTTTATAAGTATATTATAATGCGATAGGCAAGCTATTTATAAAATAATAATCATAAAGTTTATTATAAATTTAACTTCGAAGTAATTACAAATATGAGAATCTTCAAAGGCCCAAATGAACAGAGGTAATATAATCGTTGGCATTTTAAACGGAACGCAAATAATTAGGTATGTGCCACACTGCCGCCGCCCGCCGCCGCGCCGCCCGCCCGGACGGACCGAACTCTATTTACCGACACCCGTAGATACTCTCTGTTTAACGCGTGCTTATTCTGGATACAATTTTGTATCAATTGCGAGAGAGTTTTTTTGATCAAAATAAAGTGTCATTTACAAACACGGACCAGAAAAAAAAGCTGGGCTCCGCGCTGGGCTCACATAACTTCATATGTGAAGCACTCAGAGTATGCCGGTATGCTCGAGCCTAATTCATGTTCACACTCGTAAAATAGTATGCCTAGTGAGTTTAAAGACAAACGTATCGCCACTTACTGTCGCACCTTCGGCCCCCACTTAACCATTGCTATATAATAATAACATTTTATTCAGACAACATGATCCAAGTGTTAGTAAACTTAAGATAAGGGTTAGTACTTAATTACTAAGACAGATTTTGTCCTCTAGGAGAGCTTCCACGCCAGAGGACATGCAAAGTTGTTTGCTATTTCTTTCAGGATGCTATTGTTGCTCGCGCGCACTCTGCTTAGCAGAGAGGCAGTCTTTTTCAGCCAGATGGCGTCAAATGTATCGATGCGCACTACTATAACTGTCTGGAATCTCAGTATTATGTTATAGGTTTCAAGTAAAGAGAACCTTTTACCTAATATAAAAAATATAACAATTTCACGCTCCCTTAACATTAACTGGAGACTCAAGATGTCAAAATTCATTTATTCATTAAAATCACAAGGATCACTTTGACGTCGGTTTTATCTACTGCCTGTTCCTCTGCGACCAAGTTAGGAAAGAAAAACAATAAAACAAATCTGGTTATTCTTTTTTAATGATCCTTTTAAAAAACAACAAGTTGGAGCATTTAAATCCCAAGAGTTTAAAAAAAAACCACTTTACTTTCAATATTCACAGCTACAGAAAACAGCAAGTGTGTACATACATACAAGATGAGGTTCCGGAATAGGTGCCCTGGAGTGTTGCCATCCTGCCAAGGCTGGGGGGAAGCTATTAAGCCAAGCCAAAACTAATTTAAATTAAATCCTAGTGAATTACCCGAGGAGGAAATTGTCGAGCGTACCCTCGATGCTCTCAGAGAGGTACTGGTGGGCACAGAAGTATTAAGTCACTTTGTAAGATCTAGTAGGTAAGTTTTAGTAGTGTTTTTTTTAGGTTCTGTAACCTAAAAAACACTACTAAAAACTTATCTCTCGTCTCTGTAGACTGCACCTGTTTTCTTTCTATAATCGCTAACGCAAATGGAAAGCCTCATTATGTATGGCATTGACAGACATGTCTACCATTCAAATATCCCAGTTTTGTCTCAGATAATGCTCTTAATTGAAATGTGATTTGATTAGAAAGTGCGACTGTTGGGTGTTTTATTTTATGCTGGTTTTCGTGCAGTGTTTTTGTCTACCATTTGAGGCACGTGATGTTGATGATTGATAGATGACAAAATAAAATTAATATAATAATAAATTCTTTATTGCTTTATTTTTTTAACATTTGGTACTTTTATATAACAAAATATTGTACACAAAGTATTAAAATCAAACCATAGATGAGCTCTGTTCCCCGCACTAGGTCTATAATAGCCTGTATAGCGGGGTTACTCTATAATTGTATTCTACAAAAGGAGAAAAAATAAAAAGTTATGGAAGAAGAAGAAGAATAATATACTACAACATTTAAATATAATTATAAATGCCAGTTGTAATATGTACAGTGTATAGGTATGTATGTTTTTGTTGAATTTTTGATTTTAATGACTCCATAGTGTTAAATTTTTATTTAGACTATTGTCTGTTGCGACAGGTCACTCAATGGTTTTAAGTAGCTCTTCAGTTTCTCTAAAATTTATTTTAAGTAAGTAATATGTTTTTATTAATTTGATTAAACAACCTAGGACCCATATTGACAATAGATTTCCTACCAAAATTAATAAACTTTTTTAAATTTAAATATGAAGTCTTCTCTTCTTTTGCCTTTTAGATTGTCCAGTATTTGTTCAGTTACTAAAGAGTGTCTTGTAGCAGAAAAGTTGTCTGACATTGTACATGGCTTCTGTTTCAATCTAAAGAGTGCTCTTTGAGCTCTTTCTAGAATAATAAGATTGGTTCTTGCTGCATTTCCCCATACTGTGTTGCAATAGGTTAATATAGATTGGGCAAGACAGAGATACACTTTGGTTGTTGATTTAAGGCTAAAACATGTCGAAGTTGTTTAAATACATAAATTAGTTTTCTAGTGAGACCTTATATGATTTTGATATGTTTTTTCCAATTCAGATTATTATTGACATGTACACCTAGGTACTTTATGTCTTCCGTGCATTCAAGATTCGATCACCTGCAAGAGTCTGGACAAAAACATGTTGGATTATGAATTTTAATTTGGAGGGGACTTTTTGGTTGTGTACTAGAGTTTATTATAAAGGTCATAAATTTCGTTTTTTTAATATTGACAGTAAGGAGATTATTTTTTAACCACTTTGAAATGACATTGAGACCTTCGTTAGTGTCGTGTTCCCACTCGTTCAAAGTTTTGCCAGTAAACAGAAGCACTGTATCGTCTGCATATGTTATGACTCTACCGTAATTCAGCTATATATCGCAGAGGTCGTTAATATATAACAAAAACAGTGTCAGCCCAAGAATACTGCCTTGCGGCACTCCAAACTTTACTTCAACCTCATCACTTAGATGATCTCCTATAATCATTGTTTGTTTCCTATCCGATTCATAACTGTTGAACCATTTTAGTGCAGTTTCTCTTATGCCAAGAGACTCAAATTAGCCAGTAAAATGGGAAGAGATAGGGTGTCAAACGCTTTTGAAAAGTCTAAGAACACTCTAAGAGTTTTTTGTCCCGCAACATAGCATATAACGAAAACTTTAGTTTTGTTTATATGCTCTGTGACGTTCAACACCGCATCTTCAGTACTTCTACTAGCCCTAAAACCATACTGGTTGTACGAGATAATTCCCTTCTTTTCTAAATATTTCTTTGGTCGTTTATTCATTATTTTTTTAGAATTTTTGAAATTACAGGTAACAAGGAAATTGGCCTATAATTTGTTATATCAGCTTCATCACCCCCTTTGTAAATTGGGCAGATTATGGATTTCTTTAGCACTCTGGGAAATATACCATATTCAAAGCAATGTTGGCATATTTTTGTGATTGGATCAATGAGGTAAGGTAGCGCAAGTTTTAAAAGCTTCTTCGTTATAGTGTCTCATCCAGCTGCACACTCATTTCGCAGAGATTGTATAATAGAGAAGTCCAAGCGATGTCAATGAGAGGTGATTTTTGTATTTCAGTGCTAAATCATATTCCTTTTTATTGAGGTATTGTAGAGTCGCTTGGGCAAGACTTGTGCCCACACTATTTATTAGACATAGGAACTTAACTACTCGAATTTTAACTGTGCTTTAAAATTCAAAACCATACAATAATACATTACAACTAAGATACAAAATTATTGTTTTTACAAATAGTTAGAAAAAACTGTTTAAATCTGTTTATGCAGAAGATCAGATATATGCTGCTATCTTTTGTATGGAAGTAAAAAAGACTCACTAATGTATTTTGGTTTTAATTGTTTGATTAAAAACCGACACCAAACATTTGTCTACGCGAGTGTACCATCTATATTGCTTGCGGGCGGCGTTGCGGGTCTCAGGGCGCGTCGTTACATGTACCATTTGAATATTATCTAACCCCCCAAGGGGGAGGGGCGCCCCCTACTCCCCCAGTTTAGAGGTAACTGAGGCCTCAACGCCTTAATTAATGCAAATTTCAGCGCTAACAAGATTATGAAGCCCGCTTTTTGAGTCTAACACTTTAAGAAGCTTTGTCGTAGTTTTGTACCTTAAGTTGTTGTATCTACATAAGGGTGGGAGTTAAGTAGCTTGAAACAGTTTTGTGCGCGACTGTCTCATGAGTATTTACGAAGGTAAAGTTTAAGATGCAGTTAACATGGGGCTTCGAGTGGCTGTTTTATTTGAAGAGTGTGAGGAGGTATTTGTTTTGAACTAATAGGAAAATACGCTTAATAAAGTGAGTTTGTCAAATAACAAACATACGTATTAGATGAATGTAAAAAATAATCACCAAAGATTTTTTTTGGCCCAGTTTGTTGTCGATTCTTCTGGTGATTTTATCGCGAGGATTCAGTGTAAATAATCGTACCTGTGATTTTAACAATACCTACTAAGCGAAATTTCATTTCGTTGTTTTATAACTAGGTGATACCTTAATTTAGGTACCTACTTATATTTATGTATGTATGTATATGCACATACCTACATGTCATGTTTTTATAGCCAGAGATCCTGGACTTTCACTAGCCGCTATCATAATAATATATACATGGGTAGTAAGGGCATCTGTCTGTTTAAAGAAAAAAAAAGCGCTTTACTCATTTAATTTGCACTGAAAAAGTAAAAAAATAATCATCATTGCAGGATTTTTTAATGTTGTATTTATTTTAATTCTCGCTTTTTTAAATGCGTATAACCGTTATGCGTTATTTTTTTGTGCCAACTTTAGCGTTTTCAGATGGTGAAATGTTATTTATACAACAGAATAAAACAACTGCTTTAAAACGGTAAGAATCTGTTAAACTATCTGCATAATATTAAACTAGGAAAAGAAAGAAGACTGTTTTCTACCTGAAGAAATAGGACTACAGAGTTTAAGTCACCAACCGCAGGAATAAATAATCATCTTTTTCAGATGAATATGGATACATATATAAAAAAAAAACAGACAAGTGCGAGTCTGACTCGCGCACCGAGGATTCCGTACATGCTTGTATGTTAACTAAAATAATTAACATTACTCAAGGCATAAACTATGAAAGCACCAAACATTGCTCTAACGAAAAGATTGAAAGATAAATATAATTTTTGTTGTTTTTTTTTGCTCATACATCGATATACGTCACGGTCAATTCTCCAAATGCAAATGTAAGATAGTAATCGCAAAAAATATATGTACCTACAAATTACACTAAAATTTTATTAACTTGTGTCAAGGTCAAGGTCCCACACCTTGCTTTTTGCCAAATTTCATAATTCTAGGTGATTTATTTGTGAGTATCAAAATATATCGCATAAGTGGTCATATTTTTTTATTGCGTTGACGAAGAAGCTTTATTTTTTTAGACCTCTAAGAGACCGTATTTGATATAAATTTCAACTTGATACCTCCATGCGTTCCTGAGAAAAAAGGTATTGACAGACAGACAGACGTACGGACGTACCTACTGACAACGAAGTGATCCTATAAGGTTTCCGTTTTTCCTCTTGAGGTTCGGAACCCTAAAAATAATACAACTAAGTTTTATACAAAATATACAGATGAAACAGTCTAATTATCTAAAGACGAACCGATAACGAACCGATGCAACCTTCTTCAAACTTCTATAACTGTAAGGGCACTTGTGCATGAAAAAACGGCATAAAATACGATTTTTAAAGAAAAACATGCAAAAACAGGTCATCGTAGATTGAACATTGCTTGGTATAAAACGATTTTGTTTACACAGTAGGGGTAGGTAAATTCGCGATGGACAGGTACCTGTGTTTTTTGGTTTCGGCAGCTGTCCTTTATATAAAATAATAAATAGACAAAATAAAAAAAAACTTTGTTTCCTAATAATGTACTAGGAAGACCTCTGTGGTGCAGTGGGCGAAGGCCCGCCTGAGACGCAGAAGGTTACGGGTTCGATTCCCGCCGTGGGACATTATGAAGTATAATATGTATCTACAAAAAACATATTTAAGTAGTTTATCAGTGATGATGCTGTGTTAAAATGTCCAGCACTATATATGTATTTATTAAAAAAATATATATATATCAAGTTTCTTACTTTAAAGTCTTTTTTAATACTGGACTGGACATTTTTTTTAAATATGCCTTGGTAAGTCTGGGCAAGTTGTAGCGGTAATCGAACCCGCACCTCTGGCGTTGCAGCGGGCTACTCGCGCCACCGACCTTGCAAATGTGTCTTATTAATGTATATTTCAACGAGAACTTCCTATTAAAGGTGGCTATAGACTTGTCGATGCAGGTGGAACAATCAGCGAGGGGAGGGCAGTTTGATTGATGACACTGACATACTCACCCTACTCACCTAAGGGCCCGGTCAAACTAGCGCGGTGGCGGTGGCGGTAGAGGTGGTCAAAGGGGAATGGTTGTAAAGTGGTCGTCAAAGTTCGTGTGAATGTATTAGGTACAGCGAAGGCCACCTCCTCGCCACCTCCTCGCCACCTCCACGCCACTTCCATGCCACTTCCACGCCACCTCAACGTCACCTCCACCCCATCGCGTCAGCAGGGAAGTATAATTATTCAAGCCAAAAAGCCAACCTTTTGTGTTTAAGACATTGAATAAAAACAAATACATTAATAGTTAAAAAACGTTTTCACAAAACAAGCTTTTAACCCAGAGTGGTATGACAACAATGTCATGGTAAAACTTAAAAGCAGCAATCATAATAAAATTCTTCCACAAAATGTCGTGTCTGTGCTGTTGACCGTTGAAGAGTTCCGTTATCTGCAGCTAATCCTGGATGTCGATTCAGGTTATGCTTACCATAAAAATGCATTGTCATCGGAACTGAAACATGTAAAAATTCAACTCCGTAAAAGGTAAGAGGAAGTGTTTCTTATTCAACTTGCAATATTTGACCTTAACGTACAAACATTGCAAGTTAAATTGCTACTCATCATCTTCTTGTCCTTATCCCACATTACGTGGGGTCCGCACAACAAGTTTTCTTCTTCCACTCTCCTCTATCAGCCGTCATCTCAGTACTCACTCCTTTCTTAACCATGTCAGCCTTCACACAATCCATCCATCTTTTCTTTAGCCTATCTCTGCTTTTATTTCCTTCCACACTCATATTTAACACTCTTCTTGTAATGTGACATTCTTCCCTCCTCATGACGTGCCCATACCATGCTAACCGTTTACTCCTCAATTTTTCATTCACGTGCGCTACTTTCAAACTTCCTCTGATATACTCATTCCTTATTTTGTCCATTCTAGTAACTCCACACATCCATCTCAATCTCGCATTTCAGCTGCGTGCACTCATTTTTCATCAATCTCTTTGGTTGCCCAACACTCACTACAATACTGTTGGTCTTATGATCGTTTTGTAAGAACTACTGTAATCTTTATATTGGAGATTCTTAGATCGATGATCAGTACGCAGATCTATGAGGATAGTAAGTGTTAGGTAGTCAGAGACACGTTATATCATATCATTATAATTTGGCACAGTATTTAGCATACCAAGCCATCGCTTATTGGAACTAACCGATGGCGCATTCCTTCGAAGTCTTTGATTCTTCGGGCTGCTGGTAAAAATGCTGACTCACTGCAGCTTCCTGGCCTGCCCATTTCCACTTCTCCGTGCCAATTTTCGATTAAACTTGTCTAAATACGAGTATCATTATAATTTCCTGTCAAAAATCTTAACCCGTCGCATTAAATATTGATAACGAAAGATGAATGAGGGGCACGCGCGGTGCCAATTGATTTAAAGTTAAATAGAAAAGTGATTGATGACATCATACGTGTGACGTCACGCCCCAGCTTCCTGAGAACGGGTTGGGATAAACGGTTTTGGCGAAATGCGTTTTCGTCGCTTGTTTAGTTCGGGTCCAGTGGCTGTGATCATTAGTGGAGAGAGTGGTGTGAGAAATATCTAAACTGAATTTTAGCATTGAAATTATCGTGGTTTGGTATAATTTTAGGATATTACTAGCTATTGCCCACGGCTTCGCCCGCGTCGTATCCTTATAAAAAGTAGCCGATGAAAAGTAAATCTCAATCTTTAAGGCAGCGTTCGTAAGAAACGCATTCGCTCGACCGTTTCCTGTAGCAGAATTTACAACTATAGTCACCGCTATATTACGGTGGTCAGACAGACGCTTCTTAAAAAATCTTGTCCTCTTGTCTAGAGAGCTTCTTGGCACATGCCCACACTTTGCAATTACCCATAGTTATTTACCTATAGTTGGTTACACGTGACAGGTTGCCCAGCCAAGGTTCAAAAATACTATACAAAACAAACACGATAACGACTAGTATTCCCCATGGTGGACATCCTCAGATACATACTCAGTGAGTACATCTTAGAGGATACCAAGTAGGGGGCAGGGGTAGTCAGAGGCACCGCCAAACATTACATTAGAAACAAGCCGCGTTTTACAAGTATCATTTCACGAGACAAGTTGCAAGCCTATTGCCGCTTATTAGAACACTAACTGATGGCACATGCCTTCGAATTTTTGTTTCTCAAGCATGCCGGTTTCCTCACGATGTTTTCTTTCACCGTTTTGAGTACGTATCAATGCGGTCATACATTATTAACTTATAATGCTATCATAAAAATAAAATGGCAAAAGAAAAACTTGATAAATAGAGTAGGTACAGTTGCAAATAAAAATAAACAGTTACACAAAATACTTTAAAACCGCAATACAATACTGCACCGATAAAAACAACTAAAGCGCGCCATTCATTGTAACGCCCGGGCGTAAGCCAGACGTAATGAGGAGAAACGGCCCGCGCGTGCATGGCCAGCTTAATATACGACAAGAACAAGAGATAGGGAAGCCACTGTTGTGCGAGCGAAAGGGAAGATAACCGAGATGTTTATATCTAGAAATTGGTGATAGATGCGGCGAAGTGCGGTAGAATACGGAAGGAACTATTTATATTCATTTTGGTTTTTGCGATGATGTAGTATGACGCCAACGAGCTTGAGGTTTCAGTTTTTTCTAAAAAAAACAGCGATTTATATTTATATGTTTTACGGGTATTTATCGCGTTTACATTTTTTATTATTTTTCGGACGTTTTAACTATATTGCTACAGACTTTTTTAAATTATTAAAAAAGGTAAACGCGATAATGACCCGTTAAACTTATAATTATGTTACGAAAGCTTGAAAAGTAGGTACTAAAACGGCGATGTGTTTGCAACCCATTGTCACGTGGAATACTCCTAACAAAACGCACATACCCGGCCAAATGTAACATTTGGACGTGCTTCAGACTAACCTCTACTTGGTATCCACAAAGATTTACGCTCTAAGTATGCATCTAAGGATGCCCATCATGGGAATAAAGTCGTGAGCGTGTTTGTTTTGTTTTATTCCTTTTTTTTCTTAGTTTTTTTAACTACCGGTTTCCGTACCCAATACCTAATCAATCTTTTAATTATCTCACCATGCTCAAACAAGCCGAAAGAAAAGTTTTCAGGAAAAAATGCAAAGATTTGAAAATGCTAAAAACTATTTCCCCAGCCTTTGAAGTGCCTCTTAAAATCGGAATTAAATTGAAAAATCTTAAATCCTCCATAAAATAATCTTAAAGTTAAAAACGGCGAGAAGAAAACAAAGAACTCCGTACGAAACCTACAAAACTCTCATTAAGAGAGCTCTAATTAAAAAGTAATTAAATTCGCGAGAGAAAAAGAGACCACGACATTTAACTGATACTAATAAGATCGTCAAACAATTACGAGCGGGTAATCCGCAGCTTGAGAGAGGGACAGAGAGAGAGCCGGCTATCTCTCCCGCTCGCACACACCACACTCTCTATTTAACTTTTAATTTATACTCATTCCTTTATATCTTTTATTGCTTCGCCCATCGCGACTCCTAATGCGCCCGAGGTGCTGCTCGCACTAATTAAATTCATGCAACACTAAGCTTTCCCGACACCCCCTGTATAGACCGCGCCCCCTTCCCCCTCTTCTCTGCGCTGGCCAATCAGCTCGCGCGGCGGCATTTCCACAAACGAGGGGCGGGGTGCCGGGTACAGTCAGTGCGAGATTCCTGATAGAGCTGTCATGTCGCGTCCGAACGCTCGTTACGCCCGTCTTGACATATTTTATTATTATTTATGTCAATTACGTTATTACTTTTTTTTTTGTTTAATGGAATAAGGAATTGGTTGTGAAATTGATTGCCTTTCGGTCGCTTATGATTCATCACTGTCAAAAATATAATCTGAAACGTGTTAATTTTGTATGATTGATTGTTGGTCCGTCATTAGAGTCGATTGGAGAGAGACTGAGATGTAATCTAGTTTTACGCAATGCTATTGTATGCCTAATAACGCCGCTGTCTCTTGTCTAGGGGAAATTAGATGTTGATTGCTCATCGACCAGCCTTCATTGTCACTACATAATGATGTGAATTATAAATCGATTTAAAAAAAAAAATATGAAGGCCCCTTTTTAACTTTGTACCTCAACTCAGATATTTCTTTGATTTAATTCAATAGTTAGGTATTCGTGACACTTTAATAGGGTATTCAATCATCCAATAATTTTTGAAAGTATTGAAGTTCTGTAAAGACTTTTCTATTAGTAGGTATTATAAACTAAATTGTTAATAAAATACAACGTTCCTTCACAATATTAGATTAAAATAGATTTACTGGCATGCATTAAAAATAAAACTTTACCATATCTGTGCGAAGAAATAACTTTACAAACGCATTCATTTTGCGGTGTGATTCCACTCCTTGCAGAATCCGTAAATGTATCGTAGTACGGGCGCGCCATGCGGCTAAAAAAGATTATGACAACCCCACAAACTCCTCCATACAAACGTAAACCTTATAAATCCTATGTTTAAGCAACGACCGAACGATTACAAACGCTATCAACGAACGA
Source organism: Perizoma affinitatum (assembly GCA_961405105.1). Classification (NCBI taxonomy): domain Eukaryota; kingdom Metazoa; phylum Arthropoda; class Insecta; order Lepidoptera; family Geometridae; genus Perizoma; species Perizoma affinitatum. Next base: position 10,025,905 of record OY560199.1, read on the forward strand.
ATAAAGCTGATTTTAATTCACCGCCAACCGCCGTCTACGCTGTCGTTAATTCAATGTAAGCCTGCCCTTAATTTATTACTCGCTATTCAATACAGGTCTCTAACTTTAAAGCATAAGGTTTGAAAGCGTTTAACAGCAGCGCGCGATGTACTGTCGGAGGAATAAATCTATAATATGAAGGAGGCGGGGAATTAATTTGTGCGTTGGTAGGGGTAGGGGGGGTATCGCCCCGCCCCGCGGCGTCGCGCCATCTCAGTGCCGGGCCTGGCGCGGCCGAATGCACCGCCGACACAACGACCGGGATGTGCGTGGAATAAATAAAACAACTGCACGTGAATAAAAAAAAAAAGTGTCTGTGATTGAATTTTGAAATTGGAACGGATTGATAACGACATTCTGAAATGACAGTTGATAATGCGATTGCGCACCGTCGGCGAGCGTAGTGTTGTGTGCGTTGTCGATAGGCAAGATATCGAGGGAGGGTCGTGCCGGCGGCGTCGGTGGCATGGTGCTGGAAGGTGGGCTGCCGGCGCCGCTGCAGCTGTACGCGGCGGCCGCGGCGCAGCTGACTCCCAGACCGACGTGGCCTCCGTTCCTGCCGTTCTTTGGAGTTCCTCCGCCGTTTCTGACGAGGCCACGGCTGCCTCATCCTATGCCCTCGAGAGCGCCCCACGGACCACCTAGTGAAGATTCCAATGAAGATGGTTCAAGTAGCAAAGGTAATATTTTAATTTTCTACGTAAGCGCACACTCTGTTATTGAATCTGGCAGATAAGTACTAAAAGATAAGAAAAAACTTCCTGGAAGAAAAGGGAGCGCGTTCAAATCTTTTCTATAGAAAAAACAAAAGTAGACCCCCGTTAGAGTCGTATTTTTTCGTTAAAAATACGTCTTGTAAGTAAATAAATAATTAAACACAATAACTAGTTAGGTAAACGTACATTAATAAGTAAGTGAGAAAGATTCTATAGTTCATGTCATCAGCATAAAATATGTGAAAATGCTTCATAATTAAAACGTGTGCAAAGGTACCTCCTAATATAAATGCCTACCTAATTTCTAATAGAGGTAAATAAACAAACTTAACTATAATTTATACTGACTTTATGTGACAAAAATTGTAAAGAAAAAAATACGAATAAATTATAGAAATAATCGCTCAACATACCTATATATTGTTTAGTTCTAAATAACAATGGAAATTTAATTCTAATTTCCAATATGAAATATACCTATATCTTCTAAAAAACTACGAATAGACTAAAATTTTGACTTGAAAAGTCTATCAAGTTACATCTATTTATTTATCCTACCTACCTATGTAATTACTTGCATTTATGCTACCAGTTTTTATTATTTCTACTATTTTTTACTTGCATTTATTCTATGGGTACCTTAACTACACCTATCTAATTACTCGTTACCTCGGATGATGCATTTTAAGATGTTTACGAATGGAAATGACGTAGCAATGAGAATATTTGGCAGCCGCCATTTCTATAACAAAGACTAGGTCTATCAGTCAACTACATAGGTTAATTTAATTTGTTTAAAATGCTTGATCATTAACTAAATATTTTATTTTATTTTATTTTATAGACGTTTTGTATTAAGCATGACAGAATGCATTGATTCAAATGTGATAAAATTACTTGTAAAGTTTTAAAAGGGTCGCACAGGTCTTCAACTTGGATACATAATATGTTGTTAATAAGGAATATTTTTATCAAAGTACCAAAACTGTTGTACAATTTGAATGTTATGTGTATTTCAAATAAACAATGTCGTTACCCTAAAAAAATTGGCCTCAAATTTAAAATTAGAATATAGAACATTCTGATTTTAAAGCTGCCATTTTATTATTTATCCACATTGACTTTTGAGGGGTTTTAGGAAAAAAAACATCGGAAAAAGTTCTTACTATGATACCCACTCAATTAAATATTTTTTCATGTAGGTATTAAAAGACTTAGACTTGTTTTTCCGAGCACTAATACACTCTATCTGCAAATTAAATTCGCAAGTAGTTTTTTTTCATAAAGCGACTCATATGTCACATAATATCAAATCAACATATTTTTTTAATGGATTATATTTGTTAAGTTAGGAATAATTTCCTTAATAATCAAATAATGCGTTGATCAATCCCATGAATCAATCAAACTGAAGATGAAAATACGCTATACTAGTCATATAATTTTATTCACACCGTCATTATTTTAAATTGTTCCATCCTAAGGTTGTCTGGAAGAAATAGCTTTTAGCGATTAGATCACCCATTGTGTATTTCCTTTGTTTTTTGTTATTTTATTATGTTTTTGTGTTTTGTACTGAACATGAACAACACAAAATGGTGTTATGCACAATAAAGAGTTTATCTCTATATTCCGAACACAGAGAACACTTGGTTTTGTTGATTTGTATAAAATAATTTTTAGTGACTGTACATAAGAATTGTCAGATTATAAATAATAGTAAAATAAAAAAAGAATCAATAATAACTATTTGAAATAAAATAAATTGAAACAAATGACAATAAATCAATCAATTTCAAAGTGTTGTCATGCCATTAATTCAATTAATATACTTAAACCCTAAGTAATTTATATTTAATTTTTTACTTAAATCTTATATATATTTAGGTATTTTATTATAGAATTATATACAATTACTGAGTAGGTAATGATTTTATAAATTTTTGAAGTCTACATATTGTATTAAAAACATATTATAAAATTACAAATATGTTTCCAATAAAAAAAAATTGGTCTATTTTTTTTGTATTGGACATATTTTGTCTTTGGCATCAATTCAAGTAGAACCAACCATCACGGAGTAATCGGTGTAGGTACTTATAAAAAATACTACCCCGAATCGAGAAGTAGAGCTTCTGTGGAAGGGCTCGTCCGGGAAAGTGCTACCACCATGCCTATTTTTGCCGCAAAGCAGTTATGTTCCCATTGCTGTATTCCGGTTTGAAGGGTTGACGGTGAAATTACAGCCACATTAGATCTTTCAACTTGATATTCTCATCTCCTTTAACTATCTGAATTAATAAGAGGTGTTCTTCGTCAGTTATAAAATAGAGAGGATAGGTAAACAAAACAACATTCTATTCACAAGAAAAAGTATACTTATACCAACAAAAAATATCAAGAAACATGACCGTTATTGCGGTCAATCATTTTAAGTCAGTCCTGACCTCAGAAGATTAAAAATATCATTCGAATAATGGAGCAAATAATGATAGATCCACATTCCCGTCGCTTACAAACTTATCCTCTAGGCATAACATATTGCTTTTGTAATATCAAGGCATTATTCCCGAAATATGTTCGGACTCGTTTGAATAAATTTTGTATTAATAAAAAGTAAACGTCGGGCAAGGTGCTAAGAGGCTAACGAGCGTAATCCAAATGTAAGTTATTAGTTTAGAATAGGATTGCCTGTTGACCGGCTTTTGTCGGACGCGGTCGGCTTTTAGAACTCCATATTTATGGAATAGTTAGATGTATTTTATTTAATAACTAGCGGCAATGTGTCTATGGTTCACTTCTACGAATATTGTTAGCAACGAACACCCAAATATACATTCAAAATAATACATGTCAGTTTCAGTTCTAATTCACGATGTTCAATACGTATTTTTCTTAGTCGAAAATGTTGGTATAAAATATTTTTTTTAATAAAGTAAAAAAAAACTAACACGCTGTAAAAACAGTCGTGGTCACGGGATTATTCAATACATATAATACTGTTGCAATACAGTGGAAACGTCGGGAAAATATTAAAAAGGTAAACGCGACAAAGACCCGTTACACTTATGTTATCTTATCACGAAAGTTTGAAAAATACGCTACAATTGATTGTAATCCAAAATCTACGGCTTAAATATTAATCCGGCTTTTTGGATTCTCACCTGCCAACCCTAGCACTGAGCCGGGCCGCCTGCTGTGCAAGTCTCTCGGTCTCGATGTCGATATCAGATTTTTATCGAATCTTTTTATCGACTCTTTTGTCGGCACTAGAGCTGAGGTGTTACTCACGAAATTAGGATGTTAAATGTTTTGTGGATGACGCATAGTCCGCCCGCATTGTGCTTTGTATTTTTTTATGATTTGGTAATAGAAATATCAATCGTTTTTTTGGTGACCGTAATAAATTATGAAGATGATAATGTGTGAAATTATTTAAATTCATAAGTTTTTTTGTCTGATCGAATCACATCAGCACGATTAGTAAGGTAACGAAGCAGTTGGTGATACCCAGATTTATGTATGACAATGTATTTTGTTTCAAAGGAAAAAAAACTTAGTTCTTTAATAAAGTAAACTGTATTTAAAAGAAAAGTGCAAACACTTTTTTGCTGGTTGTACCAGAAATGTTTGAACCAAACAAACAAGCCTGTAAATTATTGTATTATAAAGGTGTATTATTCACAAATATACTTAGGTATGACAAGTTTAAAATTATGATAAAAAAAACTTATCATAAAATAACTTCTGAGAATAAGGTTTTAGGGTTACCGAACTTATTTATTAACAGCGCAGTAAGTCGAGAGTTTTTTTAATGCATATATTTTACGATTAAAAACATAAAAATAACGAACGTGTTTTATGATAATTACTTTACAACTAATTAAATCACTGTAGAATTAATAATTATCTTGTTTTGCCTCTTTATTTATTAGGTATTGTTATTTTCTTATCTATTTGTCATGTACATAATTAACTATTTGTCACGCAGCAATAATGATTCAACTTACATTATTATTGCAAATGAAAGTAAAGATAAAGAGAATGTTTCTCATTTAATTATTATAGTAATTGACAAATTTTAAAACCATATTTACCTATTCAGTTTTGTTTTGCCTTATTAAAAAAACTATTGATGGTAATCTATAGTCTATTGAATCTATGGTTGAAAGAAAATATACCTCTTTCAACCATAGATTTAGACAACCGTAGACTTTTTAAATAGTCTTTTAAAACTTGTCCCATTTTTAGTGTACTCCATTAGTATAAATAAGGGGTATTTAAAAATCATAATTTTTGTTTCGGCCTAGTGGGCAGTTCTTCGACTTCTGACTCGTCTGGATTTTTTCTACTAGAAAAATATATGTGCTTTATATGATTCGGACGTGCTTCTGACTACCCCCTACATAATATTCTAACGTACTACGCAATGATTATGTATCTGCGATCTATCATTGGGAATAGGTACAGTCAGGAGCATGTAATTTAAATTAAAACATTTTTGGCAAATTAAAAACTACCTAAGTTTCTTTTAAAACTAAGTAAGAATAAGTCAAAAATAAAAAAAAACATTATTCAAATCAATGCACCCGACTCTTACGTATTGGTACCAACTAATGGTAAGAACTAAATAAGGCGACATTTCGGAGTAGAACTAATCAATTTTATTTTTTGTTGAAACGAAGCTGTGATCTATTTCGTAACACGGATAAAGATTGTCTTTGAAGTTTTTATAATCTGTTTTTATCTTTATTGAGAGTACATAACTTTAGTTAGTTAACCTTCAGTTTGAACAACTTAGAGTACAAACAGCTTGCCTTGTTAAATCTTGTACCTAATTATTGTAGGTACCTAAGTTGTGTATTTCATGTTGTATTGCAGCGCCCCCTAGTGACGTATGCCGATAAAACTTTGGTAACCATTTCGAATTAACCGGCTTTCAAATACAAATGCAAATTCAACTCATATGTTAGAAAAAAATATATTTAGCAAACTTATTATTCATATGTAAAAAGCTGCTATTTTTTATTTTGCTATCTCACTTTTGATCCTGACTGTAGCTGTCAACAATATAAAATATATATATTTTTATTTTTACCCGCAACGCAAGGAATGTTGTGTTTGTGGTAAAATTTTGTTTGTTTGTCCGTTAAATGGTAAATAAAATGAGATAAATTTTATCTCCAATTGCCGAATCCTGAATAGATGGTATTGTCACGTAATTCAATATTAAAATTATATAATGATTGCCATAATAACTGCGGTTTGTGAGGTAAAATATTTAAGTGCTCATGGCAACACCGAAGGTGCGGTGAACCAATTCTAGTTAAGTGACCACTAAGTATGTTTTTCTTAAAGTTCTATAAACAGGTAATTTTAAAAATTCGGGGCAGGTTTTAGTCGACGACAAAGATTAAAGCCACATCTGGCACCAAAAAAAAATTAAGCGTTTTAGTTACTCATCGAATTATAGTTTTCAGTATTTTTTTTACACCTAAAAAAAGGTTTTCTTTTTATTTTTTCCAATAACCTATGTAAGCATGCACAAAGACTTTTTAATGGTTCCGTAGTCAACAAGTACCCTTGTAGTTTCGCTATGTCCGTCCGTCTGTCTGTCCGCGGCTTAGCTCAGAGACTCTTAATGCTAGAAAACTGTAATTCGGCATAGGTAATTGGGTATACATACTAATAAAACTAGTAAATACTAACTAGGGTATACTAGGTAAACTAGGGTATACATACTAGTAAAATAAAATTATTGAAAAAATGCAAATTTGACAAAGTAGTAAAAAAAAATATTTACTCTAACAAAAAAGTAAATATTTTATAAGTTAAAATCCATAACAGTTAAAAGTTAGTGTTACCAGCACAACACCACCCATAGCCTGCACAAAAAAATAAAAAAATAAAAACACAAAAACAAACCCACTTACAGCAAAACAAACGTACTATAAACAAAGCTAAATGGCATAATAAACAGAAATCAGAACTAGTCAAAAGTACATCAATAAAGGGGTGGCAGCGAGGGGTCGGATCGCATAAATTACGCGTACAAGCCCTTTGCAGCCGCAATCAAATGAACTCTTAGATGAGAGTTACAAATGTAGGGTAACCCTAGGAACTTCTTCTATAACTGTACAAGAAGGAAACATGTTTCTTAAAAGAACATCTTAAAAAAGAAGTAAGTGGTGCTCTTTGTAAAGAACTCGTCTAGGGAATTACTAACACTATACTATTTCTGCTGCCAAGCAGTAATTCTCGCATTGCTGTGTTCCGGATTTAAAGGTGCCAGTGAAATTACACTCGTTACGTCTCCGTGTCGTCAACGCGCGATTGATACATCTGGTGTCGCAAGCGTCCATAGGTTACGGTAACCACTTACCAACAGGAGCTAGGCTAGTTTGTCACAAAATTGTTCAAAAAAAAAATCTTTACAGTCTGGCATCACAACGCCGGCAACACGATCTGAATGATCCTTCAATGTTTTTATAAAAATATTTTTTTAATTATATATACCTACGTGATACATGCTAAAAGGCAGGCATCAAATTCTTTCTTCAACGACCAAATGTTTTTAATTAACTTTCTTCCAACTTATTCAAATCCACTGCTGACTATTCCCTTAAACGCCATTCCTGTAATTTTGGTCCATTCTCAACCAGGTCTTACCCTGAACGATGTCATCCATCCGCTTAACTGTTGATCTGCCAAAGCCTCTTGTGTAACCCCTCGACCAACACTCAGTTTACTAATCCAACTTATTAATCGAGATAAAGAAAAATCGAGTTTCTCTATAACTTGCGATGTTTGTATCTATATACAGCCAAACGTTTCAATTAAAACTGTTTCATTGCAACAAAACTAAAAAAACAGCCAATTTATAAACGTAGTGACTTCATTACCGCTTCTGTAAGCGAACAGCTGTGTAAAAGCCAACTGAGAAATAAACTTCTTGTGGCCTGTTCACGCATGAGCTGAGCGTTGAGCGGAGCGTTTACAAAGTATACTTTAATATATCTACATGGCTGCGTGAGGAAAATCTAAGACTATGTGCGTACACCAAAACCATTGCGCAGTACACTATCTATTTTGTGTTATGTAACATCGTGCGCGTACTTATCCGCCTCTTGGTCGGTCGGTTCAGCTATTTGTTGCTGGAGAATTTCAACTTCATCATAATTGGTGGTCGCGACGACGCAATTTCAGGAAATTGCAATATACCAATAACTCTATTATACTGGATGAATGCCCAGCGTCATTTAATCGAGCAGTGTGGTTGGATTGCCTGTTGTCACTCTACGTGGCCGGGCTCTAGTGGACCTGGAATTAATTATTATTAACCTTGTTCAACATTTTTTTATCCGCGGCGTATATAAGTTTACCAATATAAAAGGTTGAATGAGTGTTATGTATTCTGTTACCATTTATCTACGAAACGTCTTATTCGATTGAAATCGATTTGTTCCTATGAATTCAAGTCTGGTATGTAGATATGTTGTATATAGCCACAAATAACTAGGAGGAAAACACGTCGGGGGATTTCACGTTTTCATAATTTGTCTGTATTGATGCCATACACTATTATTATACAACTATATACAACAGGGGTTTTTAGCTAGCTCACACAGATTAATTTATACGATAAAGACCAGAATTGAAATAATTATACTCCTTTTTAGTGATGGAACATTACGTACATACAATCCGATTTTGGTTTCTCTGCCGCTCAGTGCTTCAATGTGTCCGCATCTTAGCTTTTATTTTTAACCGTACACTCCCCATGCTGGGTGTGTTGGGAAATGGCCCTTGAAATTGGCTCGTCTGCTTATTCGCGCACCTTGCTACCGACTTGAGTAATATCCCTTATTACGCCCGTTTTCGGCCTTTTGTCACTTGTTTGTAATGAGCCTGTTTTTGTAAGGTATTGGTGACAGTGGGTTGAATGCTTGTGGTTTTGTTGGGGAAATCTGTGAGGAGGGAATTATTTACTTACCTGGGGTGCAGCGTGTGTAGTTGCGAATAATACTTTTTGGTTTTGTGTTTAAACTCAAGCTGTTAAACTCAGTTTAACTAGAAAATGCTTTTGATATAAATGTTTTTTTGATGTTTTTTTATCTGTAGACGGCCTTAGTTCCTTGAAGCTAGACGGCACTACTGTCACCATTTATATAGCATTGTTAAATGGTGACAAGGTCTTTGGTCGCCATTTGGAGCTATAACAAATATATTACAGCGAAATCTGTTGGCTCTTGGAAATGGAGGGTTTCTCACCATATTTTCCTTTACCGTTTTTTTCGAATATTAAGCACATAATTTTTTCGAATAGAAAATATGTAGTTTTTTGTTCCAAATTCAAATATTTCCATCGACTTTTACATGATCTCTAGATTCGAACTAATGCATACATTGTTAAAATACATAAGTAGTTAGATAAATATTACAGTTGTAAATAAGTACCGTCTCCAGTAAAAGTAGGTTCAGATTACTCAATACAATGGATTCGAACAAACAAAAAGCGTTCAGACAAATAAATGTAATTTCCAAAACTATTGAAATAAATGTAGGAACTATGCCATTTACCAACGCAGAGCATAATATTCGACGACACTACCAGAGCGTTGTGTCAAACAAATGTCAATAAATTTTGATAGCTTCTAAAAATACACACTCATTGCAGCGTCGCACGAGCCGTGACGAAATAAGCGTCGCGTGGCCCCAAAACATGCATTTGTCAAATTCGACACGCTTTTTAGGGTTCTGTAGCGGACTAGCAAGCCAAAGTTTTGTCCTGTTTCGTCAATTGCTTGTCGTTCGGTCAGACCTTTTAGTCTTAGGTTCATATTCGGTATCGTCACCCAGAAAACTGATGACGGAAATATTATGAATGAATGAATGAATGAATGAATGAATGAATGAATATATTTATTGCATAAAACATTGCACAACTTAGGAAATGTTTTTGAATATAAATAGGGTTTGTAAGGGATGCTTCAGATGTAAATAAACAACCAAGATTGCTTCAAAATCTGAATTAGGACAGGTGTATCAACATTTCTCAATAAACGTTCCAAACTAATATTGGGTATATTAGTCAGAAACGTTCCGATTTATGCAGTAAGTAATCACTTTATCTTGAAGTCTAACGTTTCATGTTGTATCTAATTATTTTCATAACAGAGTTCTAAACTGATAGAACTTGCCTGTTTAAAGAAAACAATATCAATAAAAAAAAAAACAACACGATTAATAAGTTTATTAAAAAAAACATATTGTAATAGTAAGTAGGTACGGAACACGCACGGGCGAGTCCAACGCACTCTAAGCATTTTTATATTTCATGTGTACCGTTTTGGTTGGTATACCCCTAGAAATTGGTCACGGGAGACCTTGTGATTTCGCGCCAATATGTCCTGTAGTTTAGCGGTTTATTGGGTTCTTGCTATTGGAATCGGCCTCCAGGGTGCTGGAAAAGGTTTCATGTACTCGTAATTTTGATGGGTTTAGAATAGCTGGATTAATGTATAGGGAATTATAATATATTTAATGATAGGTAAACCACTTACAATAGACGTTTATTATCAAACAATTGTCTCAATCTTATATTTTTAAAAGAAACTTAAGATCGTTCTTGAGCTTCATACATCAAAGGAAAAAATTTACTCTTAAGATCACTCTTGCGCACGTTTCTGTTACAATAGTTTTAACATTTGCCTATACTTCAAACATCATTACCTACTTGATTATTATTTTATAGTTTTCCTGTAAAATAAATGTGACAGTACTATTTTGTGGTAGCTTACTTGTAACTTAGTTCTGCAGACATCATGGGAGCATTACCTTCACAATTTAAGTGGGGCTTTGCAATAAAAAAAAATAAGCTCCTTTTATTTTGTCAGGGTGATGTGTCACGAGCCTAACTAATGTAAAACAAATTGCCATCTACACACATATCACTCTTTTGTTTTAATCGAATCGAATTGATTATTTATGTCGTAAATTTTAACAATAATTATTTCATGGGACAAATTACAAAAAATGACACCCACGTTTTTTTTACAGAGCAAAAAACAAACAACTAATTTTACGCTCCAATAGGAGTAATGAATAAATTAATGTTATACATTTTGTTATGAACTGTACAAACGGGATTCATAGAAGATTTTACTTCATTGATTGTATTATTTGAGAGATTTTTTGGTCCATCGTATGCACCATGCATTTAAAATATTGATGCATGATACGTTAATAATAATAGGAACTTCATTTGGTAGATAGTTTTTTTTAAACTGTCATGGTTACGAACATAATTTTAAGTAAAAACGGAATCACCATGGTTTACCATGATGGTATTTGTTTGTACAAAAAATCTAAAACGATTTTTATGAAAACAGTCTAGTTAAGTTTTGTGGACAAATTACGATGTATAACTGGAGAAAATACCACTTATAGGTATGGAAAAAATGATAACCGGTGTCAGGCCAGCTGCCAGCTCGGCCGAAAACACGCAGCTTTTCTGGTTCTGGTTCGGGTCCCGAACAAAGCTTCTAAAATCATATAAGATGATAAATTTTCGCTCGATTTTTACCCGCGACTACAGGAGCCCGTACCGTGTATGTATGCGTTTGACATAAGATGTGCCTAGTTTGTTTGTGTGTTTGTCTGTTACCTTGTATGTCTTTAGTAATGGTTCTAAGATTTAAATCACTAGGGAGCTCCAAAATCGATGTTTAAAACACAAAAAACAATTACTCATCTTATTAAAATATCTAAAAGGCAATGTAAAAAAACAAACGCAACCTATCGACATGGGAAAATCTTAACCCACACAAAACACTTCCTATTAACAAGATTATCGCATCATCCTCTTACAAACACACCAAATCCTGTTGAATCCTAAACATATTGCTAATCCAAACGCGTGCGGGGCCTATGGGACCCCGCACCATAACTAACCCTATTAAAAAGTGGTCCCGACCCCTGTTACGTTTCTAATGTAGCATAAAATTAACCCGTGCGTTACGCTCCATGCTCACAATGTTTTAAGTAGACGATTTTGGTTGGGGGTCTTTGAGACCGTTAGGATTTTGGGCAGTTTATATTTTGATGTGACCAGCCAGTGTACGAATAGGGGAAAAATTTCTTTAAAGATGTTTATGATATCATTTTTGATATTGACTGCCATTATTTTTTCCACTCACTATATTGTAGGTATCTACTAATACTTTTTCATCCTAAGGATCAAGATGAGTCTAACGATACCTAACTCGTTTAAATTCCTTCACATATAGTGAACTTATACTTCACGTATACTTCACGGGAAGTGTAACCCTTCTTTATAAAAAAGTTAAATGAATCGGAATTAAAAAAAAACCTATGACCGTCATTTTGAAACTCTGTATATAAGCAAAGAATCTAGGCATGTAAATAATAATACATGCCTAGTTAGTTTTAAAGACTTTTGTCCGGATCGGAATAAATGTTAATTTTTGTTTCGAAGACACCTTTTTTTTGGCAGAAAATGGTGACGGTGGCGATAATAGAGAAAAGGTGGTCAAATGATTATCAAAGGTATGAAAAAATCTCACCGCCACGCCAACGTCGCCGTGACCGCACCAGTTTGCGAGGGCCTTTAGACGCTTGTGGTCAAGTCTATAATCAACAACAAAGTTTTACTTAAATTTTAATAAATATTATATTTATATTTCTAAATATTATTTTTGTTCTTTGACATCAACGCTACTTATCAATATACTCTAGTTGGGCGACCCTTGGCGTCACAGATTGCAGACCGCGGCGGTTTGCAGATCTATCGCTCCCCACGGAACCCTACCCCATTGTTTTATAATAAGGACAATAGATTATAGGCGTAGGTACGTCAAGTGTGTTTTAGGATGGTTGTGTTTATCAAATATACATCTAAAATAATAATTTTTGCAACAGTTTTTATATAGCTATCTGTTTCATCTGTATTTTTTGTATACTTAACTACTTGTATATACATAGGTGTAATACAACAATAAGTGTATTCATTATTAAATGTTCACTAATTACTGATTTTACAAACAAATGAAGACGGTCAAGACTATATTCCCCGTGATAGACATAGTCAGATAGATACTCAGTGCATACACTTCTGATGATAGAGTTGCGTGTGGCATTTACAAACTTAATTTATGGCACAGGCCCACGTTTTGCAAGTTGTTAACATACCATGTGACAGGTTGCAAGCATATCGCCGCTTATTGAAACACTAACCGGTGGCACATGCCTTCGAATTTTTGGTTCTAGAGCATGCCGGTTTTCTCACGATGTTCTTTACCGTTTTGAACGCGTATTATTTTTTAAATGCGCACATATTTTATTTGTGCACGACCGGACACATTCGGATTCTTATATTGTGGCCACTAGACCAACATACTGATATGTTGATAACTTATCTACTGATTTTAGTGTATAACTCTATTTTTTCCGACTGATCTGCTAAATTTAATAGCGGGGATTAAAAATTGCAAAGGCCGCGAAATTAGCAATAGCCATTTCCGCCGAGGCATATATAGTGCTTTTCTCAAAAAAATGTAAGGGAATAAAAAAGGTTTCTGATGTAAGATGCTTTTATGTATTTGTTCTTTTCGCTGGAAGCAGGTTCTCCATCTCTAAATTGGCTCATTCCCTTAGATCTTATGATCTTATATATCCATTTTGTTATCAAAATACTGTTATTTTGATAATAAAATAAATATTGACTGCACTCCACCAGAAACTTTTGATTAGTTCTGTAATCGAGACGAACTTTAGCTTTACCGCCATTTTTTATTTATTTTTCTTCATGTGCTGAAATGTCAGTCAAGAAAATAAAGTAAAAGATTTGTCGTAGTTTTTTTTTTTCTTTTTTAATCTTTATTTATTAAAGAGGGTGTTATCATTTGTCGTATTTATTATTAAACGTACAACCCAGCGCACCGGCAATGGATTTCCACAAAATATTGCTGGTGCGTTTTTTGTTCTAAATTAAAAAAAACGGTTTGGCAATTATTTTTCTTGCAATATTGCCGGCGCATATTTTGTTCCATAAAACTGGTACTGTGTGAGTAAATATGATCCTTTTGCTTTTACTTTTTACGAAAGTTATGTTCATTAAAATTAAAACATGCGTGGACCACGCATGTTTTAGAAAATAATTTTCTTGGTCAGTTTTTTTCGATAGTAAAAAATACTGCAATAAGCTTATAATTCGACGGTGTAAGTAAATCAAGTGTAAATCAATTCATGATTGGACACAGCTCAGAATAAAACAGCAATAACGTGTTAACCCCAATGAAATATCACTGTAGGTACCTTAATTACAAATTAGCAATAAGCTTATAATTCGACGGTAGTAAGTAAATCAAGTGTAAATCAATTTGTGGTTGAACACAGCTCAGAATAAAACAGCCAATAACATGTTAACCGAACGCCAGCTTGATAACCCCAATGAAATATCACTCCCGCGAGACCGCGCAGATAGTGTGTGTACAACTTGCAAAAATAGTGCTTGGAAGCTTGTTTGTTGGGGAAAATAAGAACTTTTGACAGAAAGATTTATAGAAAAGATTGTTTGAAATTATTGCGAGAGTCTCAAAGTTTTTTGAAAAGTTTGATAGGTATCATAGCCATCATCATCAGCCTGTATAACTACAAAAAGTTAGGTTAGCTATGAATGGTTCTGGAGGAGATCTCTTTCAGCATCTGATTTGACAAGTAGGTAACCCTTTGTGAAATTCGCTCGAAAGTCTATTACCTATAGTGTAGTGCTTTGGTCTTGTTAGAGCAAGATAGCAGCCCATACCACTTGGGAATAATCCTCTAATTATTACTAGCGGTCGGTTTTAGCTGTTCGTTTAAAATACTAAAATTTCACTTGATAACGGATTAAAGAATACTCTTTACTTAGAACATCAATAAAAAAAAAAACTAAATTCAAAATACATAAATTTTCGGTAGTCTGACTCGTCTCGGAATTCATTCTATTTTTAAAAAGGTACAATCAGTGACAAAGTTTATTATTGAATCTCAATAATTACGTAGCAGGTGGTAGATACTATTATACGTCATTATTATTATAAGGTATGTTACATTTTTGTTTGAGTTAATGTCCTACATCGGTTTATTTATTCAAATACAAAAGTTTATTTGAACTATTAAATTCCTATCTACATGAAATAGTTTCCCTAACTAAATAAATTGATCATCGAACCAATTTTGTCATTTGGTACCGACAGCGGAAAAGCACAGAATTTTCCAAACCTTCAAAACAATCACGTAATCAGCGGCATGTCCGATGGCCGTTTCAATAAAATTTACGTAAAGCATTAAATTGTATTAAACCTTTATCATCGCTGGCATAAAATTGGCGTATATAACATTGTATAATGTATAGTAGGCTCAATTTATCATGTTTCAATCTCCGAAAATGCCGCGGGCGCCTCGACCGTGCCGACAAAATGCAGGAACTTCGTGAAATAAAGTCATTTTCTATTCAGATTCTTCTAAAGATAAAGCGGAGGCTACTTATTACTCAGGCTATTTGGATTTTGAATTAATTTTATTATTAAAATATTCAAACTACAATGTTCTTTGAAACCAAGTAAATGAAAATTTTATTAAAAAAAAACAAATAACAGGCTTTAATCACACACTAAAAATTATTAAAAATAATTCCACTATAAACCTCCTGGTTTCATCATCAGACCCTCGTGAATCATATGAGCCCCAACTCGAGGGGTTTACTAGTAGCCACTGAAGAGTTCCACTATCCACCTCCGGGCTCCATCATCAGATCAGCTCCAAGATACAAAATCATAATATTCCTATTCGGCATACAAAGTTTCATTTCGATACGACAATACAATTAGAAAAAGGTTAAAAATAACTTCCAAGATTTGATTACATTGTTTGTTAGTGAAGCTTATGATATAAGCGTGTTAAAAAGGTTGGTATCCGCAGTAACGAAGGTTGGTATCCTTACTGGAAAATATCTAACCTCGTACGAAAGAATGGACCGGTCTTCTTCACAGAGCAGCTGAGTCTAAACATGGAACTGCATAAAAGCATGTTAAAAAATTCCACGACCTCCATTACTAATCTCATAACAAGCGCTAATGTTCTCATAATGATATGAATATTGCTAATCATTTTTAAATTCCTATAATAATCTGCCATTATGGTCGGTAGTCAGTAATTATGGAATAAAAATGCAAGAATATTAATATTCTAGGCAATATAATAAATTCGAAGTTTAGAAATGAAGTGTTTGTGTATTTGGCAAATAGGTAAATGTTAACAGCAATAACATTTAAATGAAAGTGCACATAATTATTGGGTTAGTAAATAAGAAAATTATCAATGGTGATAGTGGAACTATGATGAAAAAAAAAAATGTTTCCACAGTTAATCTGTGATGTAGCATAACTTAAAATTACTGACAAAGTTTGCGTAGTTAAAGTTATTTTTTTAAAACTAATTTAAGATTTTCAATTAAACTCATTGGCAGTATGCAAAGTTACCTTACAACATGATAAAACATCTATATAATGTCTTTATTAGCATAAGTCGATATATCAATCCTTAATAACCGACCCATTTTAAGTTGATTTCTCTAAGTCACGTTTGACTGCGATTCTTGAACTTAAAATTATTGGTGTGAGCGAATTAAGTCTATTTTAAAACGCACATTGAATGTCAGAGAAACAGGTCAAACCGTTAATTTTATAGCTTTAAGGAATTTAAGTAATAAAAAAACAATACGTTTCGCGACATAAAAGAAATTCAATTATACCGGTAGAGCTGTAATGTGCTTCGCAGAAACGTGGGCTTAATGAAGCCACTTTTCGAGGCGAATGTCTTCATCGAGATGAGGCAATACAGAGACGGATTAAAGAATAGTCTTTATTGTTCAATTTCGGTGTCACATTAAACTACAATGTGAATCTACACACACAATACAATTTACAGAAGCTGATGTTAGATTTTTAAAATTCTTGTTTATTACTAATTTGGTACCATTATTGCGCAGCCTCATTTTTTTATCAATGAAATCTACAAAAAAAGACAACAAAAACGGATTAAAGAATAGTCTTTATTGTTCAATTTCGGTGTCACATTAAATTACAATGTGAATCTACACACACAGTACTATTAACAGAAGCTGATGTTAGATTTTTTTAAATTTTCTTTATTACTAATTTGGTAAGTACCATTATTGCGCAGTCTCATTTTTTTTTTATCAATGAAATATCAAGGTTGTATGTATTATTTTCTCATACTAAAATAAAGACTGTTCAGCACTATGATTGTATACCTACTGGTAGTGGTACCGCCACAGAACATAAAACAGTGTAAATAGGTATTAACAAAATAAAAATAGTGATATTATATCATAAGACACTGAAATATTGCTCATAATCCATACATCTAACTGAAAGACATAGCTGTCTTTCAGTAAGATGGAGATATTCAGGTCATTACTCAGTGAGTAGATCCAAGTATGGGGTAGTCAAAGGCACATCCAAAAATTATAGTTTGCATATTATGCCCGCGTTTTGCTAGTAGGTACTATTCCACGTGGCGAGCTTATCGCCGCTTATTGCTTATTTGTTATCTGTATATTTTGGATCTACTGTCGTACATTTCTAGATAAGTTACAGCTGTATTTTATTTCAAATTAAAATAAGAGTTTCACTATAATGTTGTGAGCAATAATTACCAGTCCAATCCAACCCTGTAAAGCGTGTCTGTCCTCACAGCAGGTACGTATTTAGGTTAAAATTATAACTTTATTATTGCTGGTGATTTTGAAAATTAATTTCCGAGGATCGAAGCCAAATTATAGTGAACGGCCTCAGTGAGCTTCGATCGTTTTTTATAATTCCAGGCCACCATTTTGCAGTGTTTTCTTATTCCCTTGGAATATTTGTTTAATAAGGACATTAAGTAGGAGGGTTTGAGCGTGAGTGAATGGTCGGATTTAATAACTTATTATTAACGTTGTAAAAGTAGTTTTATGTCAATTAGAGAATATGATAAATACTTTTTTTTATGAATTCCTAGCTTTTATTACTATGCCGATAAGGTTTATAAAACACCTTAATTTGTAGAGTAAAGTTGGTCTACAAATGATATATAAAATTGATATATACAACCACATATCTACTTGGTATCCACATATATCTACTTACTCACTGAGAATGAGGATGTCCATAATGGATCCAGTCATGTTATGTCTCAGGATCGGCATAGCAACGCGCGAGTTATACCTCTGGTCTCGCAAGAATCCATAGGTTACGGTAACCGCTTACTAACAGTAATAAAGCAGATCTTAAGGTGTGCCGTATTACTATCAGTGTAATTAGTGGTGCCTTTCATTTCCACCGCAAAACATATAATTTAACTGAAGGTAAACCCAACACCAAGAAATAAGTAATTTATCACAGTCTCCATATTTGCAGCGACGACTCCATAATCGAACCGACAATTTAATCAAATTAACCAATTACCTGGTTTGCGTAAACCACAATTTCGTACGCGCAAAGTAAACTATTTTTATCGGTTTCGAGAATTATCCGTCTTGCTCGTACTGGTGGAAAATATCAATTTTTTATCGGTTCTCCCGCTCGCACAATATCAATTTTCGAGAAAGCAAAACGGTGTCTGTGTGAACATTAAAGGACCTGATTATCGTAACTTGTGACTGCATGTCTTTTTCGGTGCTTACAACGGTATTTTATGGATGTTTTCACCGATTCTGGACTGAGTCCGGCCCTTGGACGATTGATTCTCAGAATAAAGAAATTATAAGCCGATGCGTTGCCCAGTATTTTGATTGGTCACACCAGCTATGGTGAATCGCAGAGAGAAGGAAGATGTAACTGGAGTCTGACCAGAAGTCGGCGACAAAAGAAAACAGCGGCAACTTAACTTAAAAACTGTTTGGGGCTATATAATGCTGTGTGAAAATGTCCAGTTTTATTTATTTATTTCTTTATTTATATTCATGCATTAACAGAAACAGATGTATAATTCACTATGCTTTTATACATCGAGCTTTTTCGAGTACTGAATCAACGATTATGATTTAATATCAAAACCTATCCAACGGTACCCACATTACCACGAAACTAGGAATGAGACGGGTTGGAAATCTTTGTACATCACCATTCCATTTGTTAACTGATGACGTTTCGTTTCCTTCCATTTGACAACAAATAAAAGATTATGTTATGTTTAGGTAGGTATACCTAGATATTTTTTTACACATGTTACAAAGTCTAGAATCAATAAACTTACATCTATCAACTACAATAACACATAGTCCATTAAAATAACCAGCAATACAGAACCAAGTCCATATCAATTTGCCTCCCCACTCTATAAAGACAATCAACCATAAAGATATAATCTCGCAAATATAACTATAACTCATCTATAATTCGCTGCAAACAGTATCAATTTCGCTTTATGGCTTCTTGTAATAGAAAAATAAAAGAAAAATAGGATTTTATTGAATAGAGACGCTCGGGGACTCTGAAACGTGTGCCGTTTCTAATTCTGGACCAGCTCAAATTTAGAACTTGGGTACCTAACTCAAACGACAAACAAAACTCAAGATTTATTAAAAAAAAAGGACATATTAAAAAAAACAAATCGCTCACAACTAATTATAGTCGTGAGCGATTTGTTTTTTTTTCTCTGAACCTCCATCATTACCTCATGATGGAGGTTCAGATCCATACTCAGTACACAGATCTGTGAGGATACCAATTAGGGGGTAGTCAGAGATACGTCCAAACATTACATTTAAACCGGTTAAAAATAATTAAGCTCTGTCAATCTCATCAGTGTCTGAACATGAAATTGAGGAAAGTACCTAGGTATTTAAATAACATTTAAAAACCCTCTGTTTCATAATCACTCGCCAACTTTAGCAGCGTGCTAGAAGTTGTCTCTATCCTTTGTTTAGTGTTAGAAAAGGACAGAGCTAGATTTAGCGACTTGCTAAGTTAGCGAGTGAATATAAATCAGTAGGAAAGGTTTTAACTGTGTTCTATAATAGTGGTGGGTCTTATTAAACTATAATAGTAGGAAAAATAGTATGAATTTATAAAATGGGTACAATTGTATAGTTAAGCTTTAAAAAATAACTTTGTCTCAAAAACTTATTTACTTCAGAATTACTTATAAAATCGTTTCATTCTGTATTTTTATCGTGGCTATACCTTCATTTGACCATAATCACACCTGATGGAAAGTGATGTCATGGCCGAAGAGATATCTATTCACTCTTGCCTTGAAGATACCCGAAATGTATCATGAAAGACAACGGTTTTGTGTTCCATTTCTTTGCCGTTCTCAAATCAATATTTTGAGAATTTAAACGTTCAATTTCTCAAAATATGTGAGACGTTCCAAAAAACATATACATTTTACTCACCTAGTTGTGAGAAATTTATAAAATGTTTTCAAACATCTATGTTGCTTATTCATCAAATATTTTTCACCTTCACATTCAAAGGGGAAAATATGGGAAATGGGTACACGTATCCGAGTCCCCAGCTGACTCTGAGTTAAATTCTAGCTGCCAACATCGTGCTGCGATATGCTGTATGAATAAAATAAAAATATTTGTCTATGCTTGTTTTGCTTTCAGAAGCTCTACCATGAATATTCCCACTTTGTACTCTGTACGACTATTTCCTTGTTTGTGCTGTGTACGAATATATACTTATAGTGTCTCAGGGGAAATTGGTCCAACCAAATATCAGTATAGTTCAGAGTGAGGATAGTCTATACAAAAAAAACTACCTAATTATGAGTATCTCTTTATTTTAGTATTCTATAGTTCTTTGTATGAAATTTGAATTTGATACAGAAGCAAAACCATTTATAGATTATACAACGTCATAATTAAAACACATAAAACCTCAGAGACCCCAACTAATTTTTACCCGACCACAGAGGGTTAGGTTTTTCTCGTGCATCTATGATTGTATGTTTATATCTGGGATTCTTTATTACCTTCTAGCACCCAAACGGCTGGTTAGACGCGATAGGAACCCAAAATAGACATAGACAACATAAACTGTCATAAAAAAATATAAGAAGGCCACCAAGTTCAGTATTGTATGAAATGTCAAAAACAAATGTAATTTATATGGGCATCAAAATTAAGATCTTATTGATACAAGCTCAAATGTTTTATAATAAAAATAAAATAAAAAATATTCCTACTCTTTTGATAAAGGTATTAAAATTAAGGTATAGAGGCAGTACAAAGAGACAGTATAAAAAAATTACAAGTCAATTTTTTTTATTACATTTGATCTGTTTGTTACAAAAAAATTAAAAAAAACAACTCAGCTGCTAAGTAATGCTCGCATTGCTGCTTTTCAGTTTGCAGCGTATGGATGCTGGTAAAGTTATTATACAGACATGTGAGACTTTAAACTTTCTGTAATGGTAGGCGCATCAATCTAATATACCCAGTTGGTTCTGAATTGTCTAGAAACAAAGTAATGAAAGATATAGCATGATTTAATAGCGAATTTATTAACCACTCCATCCTACCCTCAAATAGATACTAACACCCCCCCCCCCCCCCCCCCCACCCTCCCCGTCCCTCCTTCCCCTTTTGTGACATTAAAACATCGAGCAGACTAAATTAAAGCGCGCCAAAACTGTTGTCTGTGGGCCCAAGGCGGTCGTTTGTTTTAATACAATAACTGCGACCGTCTCTTTTACTCTTGTACTGATTTATTTTAGCCCATCTCGCTCTCTTGCAGTAATTTAGTGATGTCTCTCAAGGCGACAGCGTAACGCATCATTCATAATAACAAGTTGAAAACTATTCGACTTCGTTAATAGAAAATGATTTATTTTGGATATAATTGATTTGGCAAGGTTGTCCGTTACGTGTTTAATAGGACCAGTCAATATGAATCAATTAAGTATTTAAAATATCAGATCATAAAACCACAAATCACATGTAAGTTTTGCGATAAAAACCAAATGACTTAATTATTATTTTACCTCATATTTTATGTTTTTAACTATAACAAACAGTAAGCTCGTGTAAAAAGCTAATTTACGTAATTATCAAACTCACAAAACAACGATACATTGAACGCAACAGAAGCGTACCTCTTAATCACTTCTAATTTATTTAGTCCCTCCGAGGACCGAGCGCGTAATTTATTGCCATCCCTTTCCAAACCCTAACGCTGCGCGGCGCACCCGTCTCACTCTCCCGGGACCATTTTTAATTAAAATCACCGACAGAAAATTAGAAATTATATTCTATTTTCAAAAACTTGTTCTGACGGTTTGTTCGAGATTATCTCTTTTTTATGAGTCTCTGGTCGCGGCTTTGTTTCAACTGGCGGAGAGTCTTCAAGTTGAGTTGAAGTTTTAATACCGGTAGAGCTGCTACTAGCTGGCTGTGGACGGAAAGGTCCGGCTTTTACCGCAAAAAATATAACAAGGTTTATTTGGCTGTAGGATGTCCCAAAATATATAATGTTATCCCGAAGGGTTTTACGTAACTACATGAGGAAACTATCTGAGTAGGTTTCTGATACCGATAAGTTTTTTTATATCTGTATAACTATTATGGTACTTACAATTTACAGTATTATATTAGTAGGTAAGTTATTCATAATTAAATTTGTTATAAAATGGGTTTATCATTAAGCAACAAAATTCCCGGGACATTGAGGACTTTAGTACAATTTTTTAAAACAAAACCTAACAACAACAAAGGCCGTAGGTACAACCTTTTCTGCCTTTTACGGATTTTCTTTATTAATATGGCAACACTAGCTACCAGTGTCTTTTACGATTATGTCTTATTCATTTCAATCTGTCTGTGATTGGGAATGTTCCAACTTTATTCATTCTCCAGTATATAGGTATGATTTATCTGTGTGAAGTTCTAATCGGTTTGGATGTTAAAATGTAAAGCCTATATCGATATTTATTTAGTATTTAACAATTATTCATACAACTATGTACAAGTAGGTATATGCAAAAAATACAGATGAAACATCTAGCTATCTAAAGACCGTTGCAAACGATCTATAGATAGCTCAATTGATCCAGATCGACCAGGCGGAAGCGTTCCCAAAATACTGGCCGCACTGCCACGCTGAATGGCAATGCTAATGCGTTGACCCAGATAAGAGCCAGCTCTATCTCTATCATCTCTTAGTTTTAGTATTTTGGAATCTTAGAATATATATTTTCCAGAAGTCTCCACCTCGTACAGTTTTTATGGTACACACCGTAATTTCCGCAAGTTTGCCTTACTTCTAACTCTTAAAAATCTTGCTAGCTTAAATAATAATAAATAATATTACTAAATGTCAGAAGTGGTGATATTCAGTGTATTACCATTCATGTACCGTCTGCTTTAACATATTCTAGTAGTTCTAAAATCCTAATCAAACTCTATTTGGTAATATGCACAACGCGCTATCTGGTTAAACTTATTCTAAGTTTGCTTGGTTACAGAATTGTTTAGTAAATTTCTATCTATAGAACCAAGTTTCGATGTTGTTTTTTTTTCGGATAAAGGTCACACGGTCACTTGTGAAGTTCAAACTTATTCATTTCAATTTATCAATTTTAAGTTGATGACTTTTAAATAAAGTCGACTTTTAAATAGCCTCTGTCCACGGCTTCGCCCGCGTGGTACCCGGATAAAAGATAGCCTATGTGTTATTCTGATGTAAAAGCTATATTACTGTAAGGTTTCATCAAAATCCGTTCAGTGGTTTTTGCGTGAAAGAGTAACAAACATCCATCCTCACAAACTTTCGAGTTTATCATATCAGTAGAATATACAGGGTTTACCGGAATAGTTAAAGTTATCCCTAAAATGGTTACACTTGGTCAACTTAATATTTGAGCGTGTTTTTTTGTGTATGATATAATAATCTTCTGTTAATATTATCTTTATTCGAACAGAATATGTTTCTTACCAATAATAGGTCTGTACTTCTCACCAGGTGGCGTAGGTGATGACGACGGTGACAGCGGGAAGCGTCGTCGATCAAGAACCAACTTCAACTCCTGGCAGCTGGAGGAGCTGGAGCGGGCCTTCCTCGCATCACACTACCCTGACGTGTTCATGAGAGAGGCCCTGGCTATGAGACTGGACCTTAAAGAGAGCAGAGTGGCTGTAAGTACTGTTAATGTACGTATTTTTATCTGAAAAAGGTTTATTTTATTTTCTACCCTCACTTTTTTTGTTCCTAACTATTCCTTTCACGCTAACGCAAATACGTCAATAACTTAGCCGCAGTCACGTGACATCGCAACTGCTAATGTAATTTCCATACTATTCAATCTTTCCGCAGGCGTTATCCAACAAAAAGTGGATGTTGTCATTTGTCCCGGGAATCGACCCCGAACTTCTTGCATTTCAGCCGGCTACTCGCCCACCGCACCACCTAATATAGAACATCAGCATATAGGTAGCACCAAATATCGATCGTGGAATACTAGTTTCTTCGTGGTGTATGAAGATTTTTCTTGGAAAAGCCAACGAAAGTGCTATGCATTGCCGTATATTATCATAGAGCTGGAAGACGTTTCAGCTATCTATTAATGCAATCTATTAAAATAAACTAAAATCCAATGACTGCAATTTCATCGGATAATTTTTGAAACTTTCTTATAGACCTCTATAGCCTTATGGTGTTTGGAACAAAATATTTTCTTGACACGTGAGATATTTCCACATTTTTCATTTTTATGTAGTAAACATGGTAGCATTCAAAGATTCATTAATTGGAATCAATCAAGCCGTTCAAGTGTGAAGGTATTATAAATAACAACAGACATAAGTAGGTACCTACACACTATTTTTTTTACTTCTAAAGAGGTAACAAACTTACCAACTGGTGGTAAGCGGTTACTACGGTCTATGGACGCTTGCAATACCAGGTACTCACGCGTTGCCTGCAAAGATCTCATGTACCTGTAACTTCATCGGCAACCAATAATAATTGTACTTATAGTATGAATGTTTTTTTTTTATTATTAAAGAAAATGCAAAAAAGGTTGCAAGCAGTTAGGAATAATAAAATTACTCTAAACCGGTTGACTGACCAAAATTAGTGAACTTTACGACCATTAAGCATTTGAAAATGAGCTGCTACACGACAGGAAACACATTAGAAATAAACATTCAACCGTCTAATTAGATATGGTGCTTAGACACTACAAATCCTTTGATGGTGCCAACATACAGGGTGACACAGAACACGACACATCCGGAATCCTGGAGTAGATACACTGAAGGAAACTACTTTCGGAAAAGTTTACGAAATAGGTACAAATTAATCTTTAGTAAAATGTTTAGGTTTACGAATAAATTAGTATAGTCTGAAATGGAAACAGGCTTGGATTGTTTTTTGATCCGTTATTCAGCCCAAAACTAGATAATTTTAAAATTATTTATAGCTAGATCGTAATGTTATTATTATATATTTTGATTATTAATTACCTAACAATGTACTAAAAAAACAACTTCATCTGCTTTTTTTTTATTTGAAAAAGTTTAGTATAGTTTTTCTAAACGTAGTTTTTCTTTGTCAGAATTGTCTTACAAAGTGAATCTTAGAGAATTTAAAGACTTCAAGTCTTTAAATTACCTGTATAATGTTTTACTTATTTTGAAACAACTTGTGATTTGGTGTGATGTTAGTGTATTGACAAAACGAGACAGAAATATTAAATCACGTTGTGCCAGAGCGAGACTGAAATCTATTGCAGTTTTGTGATGGTTGCTCGTTTTAATTTTATTACGCTTAGGGTTAGCACTTAACGGTTAAATGTCTTCATTTCCTTTGGCTAAATCTGTCTGAGTCATTATTTTATGAAGTGTTTGCTAATATGGTCACTGGTTGATGACCTAAGGATAAACAAATTAGATAAAGACTAAACTCTATTTCCTTAAGACAAACATGCTTTGATATTTTCACGCCCGCAACTTCATTAGTCTAAGATTTCTCCATGGAATTCCCGAAAATCATATTTTTTTCTTATACACCAAAAGGAACCTCTTCAAATATTATTTTTCAGTTTAGACTGTGCATTGGTTCTGTGCATTGGTTGGCAGTTAATCAGTCACGCAATTATTTAATACATGATTTTAAACGTAAAATAACGTTACCAACAGACACTCAGTAGGTACTTATTTGACAAGTCGACGAAAACGCAACATTGATCCATAACTTGTAAATAATGATATAACATGGTACTTTTAAATATGCTCCAAGATACCTACAGAATCATCATTGATTCTTTGTTTTTCTTCTTTTACCAACCTCGTAAGTTAGGAAGTAAATAGACCCTCGACACTCGGTTGGTAAATACCAAAATACATGGAACCAAAACTACTCGTTGGAAGGTTTCCTTTCAATATAAATGAGGGACGATTTCCCTTCTTTTTCCGGAACCTTCGGGGCTAAGCGGTCATCGGGGACGGACAACTTTATATAAACCTCACCCAACCGCCTGTCTCACTCCCAATATCAGTAGTTAATGTATTTTTTTTTTATAATATATTAAGCAAGCAGATTTGCAAAAAAAACACTGTTTTTGTTAAAATAAACTTTAAAATAAAAAAAAACCAGCGCCATCTATTTGGCTATAAAGAACTATAAAATGACACCTTTAGAATAAAGGAAACCATTATTTTGCTAAATGAATATAAGCCTATGAACAGTCACTTCATAGTTTTTCGCTCCGTCTTTTTTTCCACCGATTCAATTATAAGTAGTGTAACTTCATGTGAACCTTCTGTACGCTGAAACTATTGTAAATCTATGCCCAACGAAATAAACCTTCATTGAGATAATACACTTTTGAATAGAACCCATTTTGTAGGGGTTTGCAAGCGATTGGAATTGATAGAGTTTTAGAAGGTTTAAGGTTTTATGAAGAGGCCCTGCTTGCGAGGCGCTTAGAATGATTTCACCATACTGATTCTCCCATCGAATAATTCAGGATGACCAAGACTGAAACTGTGAAGAAGAAAAAAAAGACAAATCGTTACCTACATAATAATAACATACAAATATAAAACTATAAATATATTAACAAAACACACTAATACTCAAACAAATCAAAATTTAACACTTAATAAATATCTACACAAAGAACACAGTAGAAGATCATAGCGTAGACATGTAAAGATATTGTTCTCTGGTTCTCTAATTATTGCGTTTTAAATTGCTGCATAGGTACATTGCTGTGCAAGCATGAACTTGGAGTGGTTTTGAACAATGTTTTTATTTAAATTAGCTATACTATAAAGCTAACATAACTTTAACAAACTAGTTAGGCACTTATTCAAATTGCTTGAGAATTTGTCGATAGGTCTTGTTCGGTTATTCATTATTGAAGTCTGTTTAAAAAATATCTTGTATGCTTTTATATATAATGCAGGAACAAAGAGTTTCATCTTCATAAAACACGACAGATAAATAAGTTAATCCGCTTCTATAATCAGTACTAACGTCTATTGTACCGACGTTTATCGCAAATCTCGTTCGAGACAGAATATCCTACCACTCCTAATAGTTGGTATAAATCAAAAGATTGCAATCTCGGCGGCACCCCTGGGACGCGAGCGAGACGGCACGATTGAATAGCATAGATTTAAATGGGCGGGTCTGATAAGGATGGCTGCAGATCCAGCGTTTCCGACCTCGAGTCAGCCGCGGCTCACAGGGACGTCACAATTCGATTACAGCTCAATAAAGTTAAAGTGACTTGTTTGCGTCTGTAAAGTGGATTTTTTCCTCTTCTTTGATTTCTCTATTTTCTTTCGTTCGGATATTTTATGTGGCGGGATCGGCGGCCCCGCTATTGTTTATTAACGTTCACTGAAGTTATAACTAACCATGACGCCCTTGACGTTAATCCTTTCTATTATAGAGAATTGTGTGATTATATTAGTGATAAAATACCTATTGTTTTTCAATGATATAATCGTTTGAAAACTGTTACGAGTAGGTATGCCTCTATTGAATTATGGAGCTACCTAAGTATTTCCCATTATTTTCTTACGTTGGACGATATGTACCATAAGATAGATACTAAACTGGCTATAAAACATCATCACGACAGCAGTTAAATACCTATTCTTTCCGCAAAGTGGCATACTCTAATCTAATTTCATCCCAACCCGACGAAAACTCCTTGAAACCACAAAAGTATCGACTTCATTTTAAAATTCATAGCATAAAATTTACATTTATATGCCAATTTCATTCCGTAACAGGGCGTTGGCGGTTGCACGCACACATCAGTATTCCGTACACATCGAATACACCCCAAAATAAAAAAAGAAAATCTTACATCGCCGCCGAAGAAGAAAAAAAGAAGCGCGAAGTTTAAATATGGAACACTAAATGGAACGCTTAGGCGACAAAATGCGGATAGAATATAAAATTTAAGGAGTCCTCGCCATCCCTATCACTCTCTTGTTTTCTGTATCCGTTTTCTCGCTCGGAGGGTGATACGAGCGCCGGAGGCTTAGCGGTAAAAGATAGACATGAAGCCTACTTGTAGGGCTGCCCCGAGCTATGAATTATAGCACGTGAATAATTTCTAGCAACGTATGTTAAAGATTTATTTCGTATTAAAACGGGATAGTGTAATTACTGTAAATTATTAGATGCTTCGTTACAGGACCAAGTTATTAACACAGTGACATAAGCCCTTAGGTACTAGCTATTAAAATGCTTACATCAATATACTTACTAATGCTATAAAAGGTGAAGAAAGACGCGAGGTGAACACGTGAGGACGTGAGAAGTTGAGGTAAATAATTTTATTTTCTAAAACAAACACTTAAATAAGTCGGTGCAGTTGGTGACAACCCTAAAAAACTGATCCTTCAGATATTAGGCACGTGCGCAAAACATTTGTTACTTTCATTTCTAAGCACTGATTTCTTGAAAGTGTAAACAATCATGATATACCTGTTAAAAAAAATACAAATTTCAGAGGAAAAATCATAATTTCAGTTATCTAATCAAACAAGACAAACAATGTTTCCACACCAAAATGAGTTTTCGAACCGACGAACATATGAGAGGAATTGTGTTAAGTATATTTATACGTGGTTCACGTGGTTGCTACATTTAGAGGGAGTTTCTTATTTACCGAATCAACTTAGGGGAGAAGCGACAATTGCGGTCGCAGGATTTCCGAAAATGTTTTCCTAGCTTATTTTGTAACAGGAAAGAGATGGTGATCTTATAGGAGAAAAACATAACATGGTAACATATAAAATATATTATTCTAAATATATATAATATATTATTTAAATATATTATATCTGGGTGTTTTATGGATAATATGTATGTATTTAAAAAAAAAGAATTTAAGTAGTATATCAGTCATGTAGTTCCCATAACACAAGCTCTGCTTATTTTGAGGCTAGATGATGCTGTGTGAAAAATGTCCAGCATTATTTATTTATTATTTTATTTATTTTATAATTCGCTCCAAACCAATCAAATTATTTTGCATCTGACTGGATAACTTAATGTGTATTTTTCAAACTTTCGCGATCAGTTAAAATTATAAGTTCTTATGGGCCTTTATCGCGTTTACCTTTTATGAAAAGTTTACCTAAAAGTCAAAATGTATCTTTTATGTTTACCTTTTTATATCGGGAAAACAATAAAAAAAGTAAACGCGATAAAATCCCGTATAAAACTTAGAATAATGCATAACTTACATCAAAATCAAATGCAATAAAGTATTTGGACGAGTATTTTTTGTCACTAATTTTAGTTGGTTTGGATAAGGTGATAGAACCCTGATATTGAGTAAAGAAAATTGTTGAGTTGGTTAAACAGAAAATAAATTGACTAGAACGTTCGAGAAAGGTTAATTAAGCAGGGACCAGTAGGTACTTACCTACTACGGGTAAGTACCTACCTGCCAATATAAATAAATGAAATTACATTCACTGACTTCATAAATACGTAAAGCAAATAATATTATATCTAATTAACCTATAGACATCTCATTTTACTATATTACCTGGCATTTTCTTGTAACATTTACCAAACCTTATATCTTTCAGACCTATAACCAATAGACATGTCATTTACGTCGGTATATATAGACTAATAAACGTTTTAATTAACCCTACCTTTCTAATCGAAAAACATTGATTAAGGAGTAGAATCGTACGGCCAGTAATAGCCACTGATGGGCAAGGTAATGTAAAGATAGGGTGTCCATACCTACGATTTAGCCGGACTTTAGATTCATTTGACGACGGATTTAATCACGTAGTACACTTTTTTAATAACCTGTACTGGCCCACTGCTAGGCAAAGTTCTCCCATTTTTTCTACACCTAGCAATTTTTTTTATAAATTACTATTGTTTGATCCCTATCTCACCTGATGCAAAGTATGTGGTCGATGAGGTAGCACGCTGGTCTAGAAGATATCTATTTACTTTCGACTTGATTACGCCAAGGTTATTTTTATCATACAAGACATCCCACCAGCAAATATTTTCAATGGAGTTTTCCACGCAATGCTATTTTGCTCTCAAATGGTGTAGAAAAACATCGTGAGGAAACCAGCTTGACTTAGAAAAAAAACTCTACGCTATGTGTGAAAACAGTATCTACTTTTGTAGAGGCTGTTTCATGTGAACTTTTCACTCCATTAGTTCATCTACCATCGGTCACTAGGCCCTTTTGAGGGCCACATATACCCCAACCTAGTCAAAACAACCTAACTCATGGTTTCAAATCGGTAATATGACGATCAAACAAACAAATTTTACCAAACGTCATCTGGCAAATATTTACAATCACATGTGTTATCCGGCTTTTTTGAATTGTCCGATCTATCTTATTTTATATTCCAACCCCTAGCACAGATAAAACAATAGTCACTACCGTGCCCTCTCCTAATGAGACACGTATCCCCCTTATACCCTTTACCCCCACTCTCCTCTGCCATTAATTCACCTCGGATGTCTCGTTTCTTTTATTCTCGTCTGTACCTAACTTAATTACTTTGTGAGCTAAATGAGTTTATCAAATGGATTAATTACTTTCAGATAGGACTGTTTACATGTTAGTACCTACTTATTTCTATATATCTACTTAGAATATATCGTTTTAATGACCCAAAATATGTTTGCTATTCTGAAAAGAAATAAATATATTTGAGTATAATTATTTATCAAAAAAAAAAGAAGTAAGTATTTATAACTTTGCGTAACCAGTCACGTGGAATACTTATGCAAAACGCATGTCAAATATAAAGTTTGTTTGTTGCCTATGTATAATGTGTATGTTCTATATTTAGAAATAAAATAATTTTAGTAGTATATCGGTCATGTAGTTCCCATAACACAAGCTCTGCTTAGTTTGGGGCTAGATGATGCTGTGTGAAAAATGTCCAGCATTATTTATTTATTTTACTTGCCTCTGACTACCTGCTCAATACCCTGACAGATCTTCGTGCTTAGTACAAATCTGAGGATGCCCATCACGTGTATATTATTTAATAACAAGTACTTTTTGTTCCCTGGCTTGATACTATGAAGCCGCGTCTCTTCTAAACAGTACGAGATGAAGATACTTAGATACACACACACACGACGATTTCTTACTTAGCTGGACCGCGAGATCTTGCTAACTTGCGAATGGTTCCTAATTCCTAAATGTTTCGCGTAATTTGTAACAGACTAACGTTAGAACTGGTGAATACTGGTTATTACCGTTCACACATACTGGAAACTACCAAAAAGTTACAGAAAAACTCCTTGTGGTGGCACGCGTGACGCGTATTCTGGTGTAGAAAAAGAAGTTGATTAGATTAACACCATAGTTTTGTATAGACACATAAATTATGTAATAAATTTATCTTATTTTACAACTATATATCTGATATTTTTCTTTATCGTTTCACCGGTTGTTTTTTGGTTCAGTTAGTGATTTGACCAGGTTGAGGTCATGCCTAGTTAAGGTTATTATTTAACAATCGCCTGAATCGACTCATATTTTTTACGGTGTTTAATCATTTAATTCCTTGCTTTAGCAATGAATGGGCTTGAGCGCATTGCATTGTTTTATAATCTACAATCAATTCTATCTGAATCTATTGTTATATTTGCATAGAAAATTAGAAGGAAAATGTATTGATTGTTACAAAAATGCCAATAAGTTTGTTCGAAAGTATGAATATTCAGCCATAGTACCTTGCTAGATAATATTTTTCTTGTCTTCAACATCTCTAGCTTTACCAAAGGATTACCTCGAGTTCTGTCAGGGCCACTAAACTAAAGTATGCGTATGCTTGATTTATCTTTTATTTAGTTATTCAAATATAAAAACAAATATGTTTTTGGAAACGTCATATAAACTATCGGCTATTTTATTTCAACATTCAATTTAATATAAAATTGTCTTGAAAATTATGATTAAAATTTTGGTCAATCTCCAAATATTGAGATAAGCCACCAATGTATACCACCTTCGACATTAGACTCTAAGGTCTAGCGACGTATAGCTTTCGTCATCAAACTCGTTCGGATGTGCATCCTGCCATAGAGAGAGTGATATTACAGGTACATTTTTTTTTTAATTTTGATTTTGGCACATACAGTCACATAAAAGATACATTGCTTATTTATTAATGGTTGCACTTACAATAGACACGGAGTGCCCAAAAGAAGTAACTCAATGTTGTAGGTACAAGTTGAGGGTTAGCCAGGACTTACAATGAACTAATATGTAAGTAGGTATTGGTACTTTGATCTACCTAATGGGATTGCATTAAATCTTGATCCTTGTGAGCTGAACTTACCTATGTATTAACGTGTTACAATGTGAAAAGTAAAACTAGAATAGTACTGATAATAGAAAAAGTTAAAATCTACTAAAAAAAATTGTAATTATCTGAAGAATAATATAGAAAAAGGAGTGCGCTACCTCACGATAAAATTCACGTTTCGGCAGATACTGTTTATAACCCACTAAATCATAACATAACCCTGGGATATTGATTGCAATCCCTTCTACAGATTATAATTTACCTACGCTTTTGCTACCTACGTTTCTGTTTATCTAATTTTTAAATGCTAGCAAATTTAAAAAAAAATCGGGTTACCTCTTCCTTAAAAAAAAACAACATGAAAAACAAATAACTATTTATTGTACATGTAAAAAAATCATTAAGATCCAATCATTTAGGGATGGGAACATATTTTATCTCTGTCATGGACAAGCGCAACCTTATCGTCGCTCTTAATAAATGCTGCTGAGCTAAAAAGGCACTAAGTTCATTTTATTAAATTAATCCAAAATTAATCCGAGGCCGCCGTAAAATGCGATGGGTAGCTCGTAAAACGACCTCAGCATTTCGCCCGTTACCTGACAGTCCGCTTCTGAGGGTAGATGGATATTTTATTCAATTGCCCTTTAGAGATGTGTTTTTGTAATTGGGTCTGATATAAATGTGCTCTTATAAATGTAATACATGAATTTATGAACAATAATTTTGGACCTTATTTTGCATAATATTTTAGTCTGAAATTCGCACGGAACCTATTTTTATTAATATTAAAGGTTTGTGGTTCTATAGTTTTGTTTTGATGCCACATATATGTATCTACCTAGGTACTTACTAAGAACAGTTCTAGGGCTAGTGTCAGTTGTATATGTCTGCTGTATACGTCGATTTAACGCAATACATCGTCATCTCATGCTAATTGCTCAAAGATTAACACTAAGACCCTACATATCACCGCTAACCCTGCGTAATATATAACTCAGGCCGTAAAGCAGATCCCTGATGTACCCCGTCAGAGCCGTAATGAGGGATATATTGATATTTTTTTTACTTTGCATAACACCTGTAACAATAAAATAAATCATTGCCGAAACTGAATAAGAACAATGGGTATTATCCAAGTCGTACTAAACTATTTTTTACATCACACAAAAGTAAACGGGAAGAAAATGGAAATGACTCAATACGTCGTCGTCCCTTGCATTATCAAACTAGACCCAATAAAATTACCTTGCTACATCCCTGCCGGGGCACATGCATGAAATGCGCGCGCACGCATCTAATTAGCATGTAAACGTGCATTCAAATTTTATGTCTCAATACAGACTCAAAGGCCAAGACTTTTATATAAGCGGAGCGGCTAAAGATAAAAAACTGCTCTTAGGTACTATTTTTAGATATAGTTATGTGAGTATTTTTAATCTTTTCGTAACTACCTACTTTACCAACATTTTTATCATTTTGAAAAGAAATGTGTTTAAAGAAGAAAGTACAAAAATACATTTATTTGAAACACAATTAACACAAAATGAATTCAGGTGCTGTGTCATGGTAGCTGTAACGTTGTAGGTAGGTACTGCCCAGAATACTTTACATATTTTATACTCGTACAATGATCGCTTGCGACTCTTGCTTTTTTTTTACGGGAAGGACTTACTGAAGGTATGGCCTTCATTTGTATTGCGCTCCATTCGTCGGAAGACACGTTATGATGTCCGTCCCGGCACCCACACTCGCCCATGGCTTAGGGCTTTAAAACTTCGACAACGTTGGCTCCTTGCTCATTCGAACAGACGAACTATGTTCACTGTGCCATTGGTACCTATCAGGAACTCTTAGTACCATGATATCACAATAAGCAGACCTGGAAAAAAGATTTGCAGAAGCAAACACTTGTCAGCGAAGATCGAAGCCGCATTTCTCAGCTGCCGGGCCACGTATACTGTAATTCATCTTAAATTAGGAATATAAAAAAAAAAAAATATTAATTAATAATTTATTTCAGCGCGTACATTTACAGGACCCACATCATAAAACCACATACAATTATATAAAGCCAAAAACTTATTTATCGAGCATGTAGTGACTGCGACGTGGGCGCTGTTGGTTTCGGTAATCGACCCCGGAAACGTTTAAATACGATTTCCTTAGGCCACAGATCGTCCTCATGAAGGTCGATAGGGTCAGTTCCAAGCATTGGAACTGACCCTGTAGCGTGTCACGGGGTTGTTCCTGTACCTACTGCTTCATAGTCGTGTCGCTTCGCTCATGCCCAGTCACAACATACCGGCGACTGATCATGCTTTTATTGGCGCGGAAAGTGTCTAATGGCTTTATCGTGGGGTCTTTTTGAAGTCCGGTTTTTCAGAAACGCCTACATGATGCTACATGTGGGTGTTGGAACCATAGAGATAAGATGAAGAGACGTTATAAATGCTAGCCTGTAGGTACTACTGACCGATACGATAATGACAGTACCTGAGTCAGGGTGACCAGGGTGAAGAACCAATGACACCTCAGAACCTGTTTCGACGTATCGCGGAGTTCCATTTGCTGCAATCCTAACAGTCACACACTTTTAATTCAATCACTCATTACATTTTTCATAAACCTGCTTTTATCCAAAACGTCTTTTTCAGCAGGGTCTTCTCTTTTCAACTATTTCATTCACCTCAGTTTAATGACGGTGGAGTGGCGTACGTGTACCTGGTTGAGACGCTGGGGCTGCGGGTTCAATTCCAGATGTGCTATAATGGTGCACGTAGGAACAAGTTATAATAGCGAATCCGCAAGATTAGCACAATTAAGTTTCAGGATAAATAATAGTTCGTGCAAAGAAAAATGTGTAAAATTACTAGACAAAAATACTCATAAATTATTTTAAAATCAGCGTATCGAAATGCACTATCCAGTGTCCATCCTTTTTAAACAGCCTTTAACTAAAATAAACGATCTATGTCCCCAGGTATGGTTCCAGAATCGGCGAGCAAAATGGCGCAAAAAGGAGCACACCAAGAAAGGACCCGGGCGACCGGCGCACAACGCACACCCTCAGTCGTGCTCCGGCGAGCCGATACCCCCTCACGAGCTGCGGGCCAGAGAGAGGTGAGGAACTTACAACATAGACCGCCATAACACCATCTTCCAACTAGTTTGACCTTCCACTGATGAGTGAATTTAAATATTTATAACAAAGCAAACAATAACATATTCAAATTAAAGGTACAATAGGGCAGTTCTATTGTGATGTTATGACATATCTATTAAAAAAAAACGTGGGTGTGTTATACGCAAGAAGAAAAGAGGAAACCTGTGTGTCCTAGTACTAATGGAACTGCCTATTTGTCGAACATTTTAATTATTGCCACAATAGACGTTTCCTAATCAAAACGTACCATGAATGCTTAGCCATGTTCTGTTGAGTAGAGGAACCTAAATCTACCAATCACAAGTTCTATTCACAAAGAACTTGGGTCCGTAACTTTTGGTTGTATTAAAAGTGAGTTATGATGACCTTAATCTCTCTAAAATTAGGTTCTATACTAATTTTGCCCTATACCTCAACAGGGCGAGAAGAAGAAAGAAGCTGGCAAAGGCACTCGACCGGCAAGCAAGAAAACTCCGAGCTAAAGGCATCGCGGTAGATCTCGAGGCTTTGAAGACAGAATACTTAGCCCAGCATCGGAACAGCGGCGTGTATTCAGATTCCGATGGAGACGGCGAAGGAGAAGAATGCATGATCGATGTTGTCGGAGGGGACTCTTCACATTCCGGACCGGAAGACTTCTCTATGACGGGCCGACTCCGAGCACCTTCAGGAGCTGACGGAATCAACAATTCAGATAGCTCCACATCCGATGCTCATTCTGGAAGACACTTCAGTCCGACTCCGGACCCTCAAACGTCATTTTTCCAGCACTTCGGAGCAGCAAGCGCAAACTTTGAGAAATTTGATTTTGATTCCGGGAGAGCCGTGTCTTTGGATCTGAGTGGTGGCCGCAACATTGAACAGGACCTGTCGAAAAGTGGGCCAACGAGGAAACATAATCCGTTCAGCATAGAATCATTGCTGAACACGTGAAAATGACTGTAAAGGCTCTTGTGTGAGTGACTTTTAAGGCATTGCGAAATGTTCCTTTGCTTTACGCAGCTTAAGACTTGACACTTAACATATCCTGTGTGAATATAGACGTAGATCAATGTATTATATAGTTATGAGTAGTGTACATAAGTTTTGTATTTATTTTTCGCTGGAATTTAGATCTTAATTTGTTTTTTTTGGATTCGGGGCAATAATTTTATGTGTCGTTGTTGGTGTATTTTAATTTATTGAAAAGATTTTATTTTATTGTAACCAAAATGTAAAGACAAAACTACGAATTATTATTTTATGGAGGCTTTTATTCTGTTAAGGGTTTTAACATGAACATAGAGTAGATATTCCCCATTTACCTATATAATTACAAACAAGTACTTACCGGCCCAGTTGATCGATTGTCGTGAAAATTGGACAAGCATACACCATAAACACAAAAATATAAAGGTATCAGGTGTTTGTGAGAAATTTGTATTATTTACATTGTTTGTATTTAATTAATATATATCATGTACGAACTCTGAGACGCAGAAGGTTGCGGGTTCGATTCCCGTCGAGAGGCAAATGTTTGTGTAATCTGCAAATATTTGCCTCGGGTCTGGGTGTTTTCTATGTATAATATGTATAATAATATAATTAGTAGGTATATCAGTCGTGTAGTTCCCATAATACAAGCTCTGCTTAGTTTGGGGCTAGATGATGCTGTGTGAAAAATGACCAGCATTTTTTTAATGTAGGTACAAAAATATGAATCCGTGTACAAACCTTATTTGATTTTGAAATGGACCTCGTTTCCATAAGCATCCCCGAATTAGTAAAATACCTATGGAACCAATTAACGATTTTTTAATAAAATTCGTATTTGCTATCTTTTGTAATCACAAACTACATAAACCAGTCTGTAACTTCAATATACATGGCAAAAGTGTGAAAACGAGAAAAATACTTACCATCGTCCCCAAATGGCGTCGGGGATAGGGGGACAACGAGAATAGCCTTAACTTGGTACATTTAATAAGGTCCAACAATTTTGTAGAGTGCCCTGTGTCAACTTTGTTTTGTTAATTTAACACGAGCCAAGCAATTATGTTAATAAAACTCCATCAGCATTAACGCTTATGTTTCTAGGTTGTAACATTGTCGCAAAATAACAATTATTTCAAAATAGGTAGTTGTCTACTGCCTCCGTTTTGATCGTTTTGCATTTATTAATACTTACGTCAAAATTATTATTATTTACAACAACAGGTGGTTGTTACTGTAAATTATTGTTTTGACACTTAGAACTGCAATTATTTTTAATAATTGCTAGAATTTATAATGAAATGTGTAGTGCCCTTGTCCGAGCAATAACTCTGTAGTTGATTTATGTTATTACTAATATTTACGCACTTATACATTAAAAAAGCCATAACTGTAGGTAAACAATTCATACGTCAATTATAGTGAAATATAAAGCAATCGTAAAATTCCGTTTAATTATGAAATGGCGGAGAAAAGTATACGCAAGAAATATGATATCAACGTAAAACTATTTTGAACGTTTAATGCAAAACGACTGATAAGAGCGCCAATTAGCAAAACAAAATGGCTGCCGCAGTTTATTGCCATTTTTACTTATACCGTACAGTCAACCACACAATTTAACTTGCCATTCAAATATAGTATTATTTTCGAAGAGTTAAGGCTGATAATATGTTTGTTTTGATAACAATGCTAGGCGATTGGCTACGCAGGTATTGTCTCGAATCGTTGACACGTGAAATTATATAAAATTGTCCTTCATTTATGGATTTATATAGATTTCTTATCATAATAATGATGTGAAACGAAAATAGATTGTAAAACAGTCTGTAACTGCAATATACATATAGTAAGTACCTGCATGTATGTAGTGATTTAAAACACCCAGTTTTGCATACCTAAATTTAGTGACAAATTTCACCGATATTTAAAAAAAATATGTTCTTATTCTTAACTGTAGATACTACTTACCCTTGTTAATAACCCTTGATCTGCACAAACCATCTAAAAATTTAAATCTAAATGTACATCTCTGTAGTCTGAAACTAAAATTAGGTACAAACATATTTAATAAGTTACTTATTTATAATTATTCTAAAGACGTACACGAGATACATGGTTATCTGTAAATTCATAATAACAATGTAACCTAAGATGTAAAAAGGTATGTTATGTGACTTAATTTATTGAATCAAAAATATAACACGATAAAACACAGTTTCGGTATTTTATTACAACTGAGGTCGATGGCGCGGAAGGTAAGTATCAGGCTGTGACGCTAGGAGGTGCGGGCTCGATACCAGCTGCGGGACAAATGTTTGTATTATTTGCTGAAATTTTTTCCGGGTCTGGGTACTGCGGTACCACGGCATTAGTAGTTCACGATACCCACGACACAGGGAATCCTAGTGTGGGGGTCAGGACTCTTGATCCTAACAGACCGATATGTCTGTTGGGTACAAAAAAACTGTAATGAAACTACTATCGATAGATAGAAAATTCTTTATTACACAACTAAAAAGTACTGTACATAGGCGAACTTAATGCTAGATAGCATTATCTTCCAGTTAACCTTTGTGTAGTATGGAAAAGTCTTGAGGTAGTGCATGAATAATAAGAAAAGTTATAAATTATAGAGCTATTCTATTACTAAAACACAAACACTATTCTCTAATCTATTCTATGGATGCTAACAACTTTTATATTCTTCGGTTACACAGTATAAGTTACAAGGTTACACGAAAGCAGATCGTTGAGTGTGTCCAGAAAAGTAATATAAAATTGTGTGAGCGAGCGGCGGAAATCGGAAGAAGTAAGAACGGCTCGGCAGTGTTACCAACATTACAATTTGACAGTGGCGTTCGGATACGCCATACACCTTTGTTTGAGCCGTTTTAAATATAACTGTATTCTTTATGGTACACACAGAAAATACAGAGAAAAAACTTACATATAGTTCATGTAGTCCTATATGTAAGTTTTTGTACCTACTACTTGTGGTACAAAGGCGAGCTTAACCCTAACAAGAGTCCTGTATAATATATGTAGTAACAGTCCAGTTAGTATGACAAATTTGGCAGTGGCGTTCCGATACGCCATACACCTTTGTTTGAGTCGTTTTAAACATAGCTGTATAATATAAGTAGTAACAGTCCAGTTCGTATGAAAACTTATGAACGCAAAATGGTCGTTTAAAGGTAAAACTTCCAAAAACTTAGGTGAATCCCAATAACTGGTGGTTTGATGTGACAGGTTGTTAACCCCACGAACACTTCAATATCAGAGGCATTTGTTTTTCTAGTTCTTGACGAGGCATGCTACTTTCCCTGCGATGTTTTCCTTCTCTGAGATCTTCCACGTATTTTTTTCCATTACTTTTTTTCAATGAAAAAGTTCATAGCAATAGTAATTTGCTAATTAATTACCTAATTAGCAAATTACTATTGCTGACGCTTCGTTGCTCGACGGTCGACGGTCGTCTCACGACCGTCGAGCGTGGTCGCGGACGGTGCTCATAAGGAAGGACTTATTAAAGCAGGAGATTATTAAAGTACGTGGTATAGTCGTAATAATATTCTAAAATGATACCAAACCACGATAATTTTAATTTCATAACTTTTTTTTTATTTACTTTTATACAAGCATTACTGAACGTATCCACCCACTGTACACCACGACGAATGCGCATAAGTCCTTTAGTAATTTTAAATGTGTTCAAATTATCCGGTCGAGTTCACGGCCCAGCCACGGTGACTTTGACATTTGATCTCCGTGTAATGTATATTTGGACGCGGTGCAGAAATGTGCGCACGATATTTGGGCGAAAAAACACACGCTTCGAAAATAAGTCACCATGCAGAACGAAACAAATGGCGAAGGCATTCCTAAATGCTTTACGAGACCGATATAATTATTACTGGTCCAAGATGATGTTAGGACTCTGATAGTAGTACCTTCCAACCTTGATATTATGAATGAATGAAAATGCTTTATTGTACATCATAACAGAAACAGATCAGAGAAAACTTAAATTACAATTGGAGGTCTTATCGCTTAGAAGCGATCTCTTCCAGACAACCTTTGGATGTAGAGCATATTAATATTATGACAGTATTTACCACCAATAGCACATACTTATGCATGCCGTTGTAGCATTTTTAAAGTGATTATGCCATCACTTTAAAGGTGGTCTGGAAGAGATCGCTGTCAGCGATAAGACCGCCATTTGTAGGACGTGCTTCCATTATGTTCCTCAATAAAGTAATTTTTCATTTCATTTCTAAACTTCACTGTCTAAATACACTGTAACTCAATAAAATTTAAATAGTTCATTTTTGCGTATTTTTCATGTTATTTGGAAGGTATTTCATGTTTTGCAGATATTTGTTCCGGATCAGGATTTTGTGTTACCACGAGTAGTAAGTACTCGTAGTTCCTGATACGCACGACACAGGGAATCCTAGCGGGGCTAGGTCTATATGTAACCGACTGTTGGGTGTTAACTTAAACAAATGTTTGAAAAGTCCATATTATAATTTCGGATCCTTCCTTGTCCGTAAGATCACTGTAGAGTTGAATCCAATCATTTAGAGCAAAACTGCGATTTTAGTAAAATGTTAAACTAAGATTCAAATACAGATTGGCATTTTAAATATAGATCATTCGAAGCCACCTTTAGAACAAATGCTCATGTTTTATCGTGTTTCCATCGCGTCTGTATTTTATTTAAATCAGACAATGAAAACATATTTCTTAGTAAATAATCTCGCGCCGGTGCTGTGTCGAATCTGTAATCATAACTTCTACTCGAAGAACTGCTATGGAAAGTTACCTGCTCTACAGATTGTACGCACTATCTAAGATCGCCATAGCTGTTGGATAGAGTCGGAGGATGGAAGTTACTCAAGACCGTTTGTCGTG
Source organism: Perizoma affinitatum (assembly GCA_961405105.1). Classification (NCBI taxonomy): domain Eukaryota; kingdom Metazoa; phylum Arthropoda; class Insecta; order Lepidoptera; family Geometridae; genus Perizoma; species Perizoma affinitatum. The sequence continues at coordinate 10,067,576 of OY560199.1, forward strand.
GCATTATGCTTATCTAAAGCATTTTATTCAGAGTTATCATAAGGATAATTTTTAATGTATAATATTTATTTATATTTTCGTATACCTATATATATTCTAGTTTTACTCTATTTTTCTTTTATGGCCTGGATTCTCGTCTCTCTACCAGTCTTTATTATCAAAAAATATTTTGTTTCTTTCAGTCCCCCTCTTTTATTTACTGAATGTACCACGAATAACAAAAAACAAAACCAAGTAGCCACTTTTTTTTTTGACGTTTGGAACGGCGGCATTTAATTGTCGCAATACCATCAATAGAATTGATGAACTATCTAATGGTACCATGGTAGATAAAGGAATGATCTAAACATCCAAGCTTTTGCATTTTTTATGTTAGTAGGAAGGATCAGATATTTTTTTAAGTTTATTAAATCACTTGGTAGAGAGTTATGTTTACAAGTGAAACTAATACGTTCTATAAATAAATTGTAGATCATACCAGAAATCGCTAACGATGATATTTCACGCCGAACGAATTGCATCACTCACAAATATTGATGCATAGAAAGTAGGAAAGCGGCAAATAAGTATTTCCAAGTAGCTATATATATTATGTAGGTACCTACTTAACAGATGTTCATAAAAGTATTTTTTTTGTTAACCGTATCGTCTCACTGCTGGGCCAAGGTTTTCCCCAAATTCTTCCAGCTATCCTGGGGTCTAGACAAATACCTCACGCTTCGTCTCACTGCTGGGCAAATGTCTTCCTCAAGTTCTTCCAGCTATCATGTAGGTTAGACAAATAATTCACGCTTAGTTTTTCTTTCACGCTAACGCAAATTTGTCAAGTAAAACCTTGGCAGAAGTCACGTGACATTACCACAGCTAATGTAATTTCCATATGATTCAATCATTCCGCAGGCTAACGCCTTTTAACTTAACACGACAACAGAAAGTGGTATTTGTCTAGACACCCTGGTGTCGGACGGTCTCCCACCACCTCTGTCTCATGTGAATCCAGATGGTCCCGCTAAAGCCTTCACGACCGGCCCAGTCGTCGCCTTCCGTGAATGTGAAAATTACGTTTAGATTCACTAGCGCCGATTCTCTCTACCCCTGACCAATCTACACGTCGCTCTTCTTCGTGTTTATAGTCAGCATGTTTTGAAATCACGACTAAACTTGTATGGAAAACTTAAACTTAAGACAGTAATGATTTTTTTAAGTCTTGCTCACAATTTACTAAATGTGATATATGAAGCTATAATTACCATGGACAATTACTTTTAATGTACTTAGGTACATCTAGCCCATTTATTGTCATTTAATTTCGAAGCATAAATTATTAATAAACAACTTATGCATGCTCCGCCATTATAATTAAACTTATTATACTCAAATCTATGATAAATGATTACAATGGCTGAGTACATTTTAACTTTTCAAACGTTAATACAATACGTGAATAAATGTCCTCAATCAAGACATAAATAAAAACGGAGGATGGAAGTTACTCAAGACCGTTTGTCGTGGCATTATGCTTATCTAAAGCATTTTTATCAGAGTTATCACAAAGATAAATTTTAAATGTATAATATTTATTTATATATTCTAGTTTTACTCTATTTTTCTTTTATGGCATGGATTCTCGTCTCTGTACCAGTCTTTATTATCAAAAAATATTTTGTTTCTTTCAGTCCCCCTCTTTTATTTACTGAATGTACCACGAATAACAAAAACTATTTTTTTTTCACCACTTAGAAACTTTTTTTTTTGACGTTTGGAACGGCGGCAATTAATTGTCGCAATACCATCAATAGAATTGATGAACTATCTAATGGTACCATGGTAGATAAAGGAATGATCTAAACATCCAAGCTTTTGCATTTTTTATGTTAGTAGGAAGGATCAGATATTTTTTTAAGTTTATTAAATCACTTGGTAGAGAGTTATGTTTACAAGTGAAACTAATACGTTCTATAAATAAATTGTAGATCATACCAGAAATCGCTAACGATAATATTTCACGCCGAACGAATTGCATCACTCACGAAGATTGATGCATAGAAAGTATGAAAGCGGCAAATAAGTATTTCCAAGTAGCTATATATATTATGTAGGTACCTACTTAACAGATGTTCATAAAAGTATTTTTTTTGTTAACCGTATCGTCTCACTGCTGGGCCAAGTTTTTCTCCAAATTCTTCCAGCTATCCTGGGGTCTAGACAAATACCTCACGCTTCGTCTCACTGCTGGGCAAATGTCTTCCTCAAGTTCTTCCAGCTATCATGTAGGTTAGACAAATAATTCAAAACTTGGCAGAAGTCACGTGACATTACCACAGCTAAAGTAATTTCCATATGATTCAATCATTCCGCAGGCTAACGCCTTTTAACTTAACACGCCAACAGAAAGTGGTATTTGTCTAGACACCCTGGTGTCGGACGGTCTCCCACCACCTCTGTCTCATGTGAATCAAGATGGTCCCGCTAAAGACTTCACGGCCGGCCCAGTCGTCGCCTTCCGTGAATGTGAAAATTACGTTTAGATTCACTAGCGCCAATTCTCTCTACCCCTGACAAATCTACACGTCGCTTTTCTTCGTGTTTATAGTCAGCATGTTTTGAAATCACGACTAAACTTGTATGGAAAACTTAAACTTAAGACAGTAATGTTTTTTTAAGTCTTGTTCACAATTTACTAAATGTGATATGTTCCGTATCGGACGGAAGTAGATATCTCGATCCTACCTATCTTGATCAAATTTCATATCATGTTTCTTTTCTTGCTGAAGTAGGTAGCCTTCTATTTAATGGTGAAGCAGACACAATTTATAGGGTAGATCAAGAAATCTTTTATTACTCGCTTCTTATTGGCTATAGTGGGTATCGACACTTTCGCGTTTTGCGCCGGAGTTACACCGGCATTGATTGATCGTTCGCCAAGCCTAGCACACACGCGCGCGCCTCCGAAGTTGCTTGCTTTCCGCGCCGACCGGCCGCGTCATCTCCTCTCGGGACCGCTCTTTGTGTTTTATGCCCTGGAAGAAGACGACACCTCTACCCAGCCAGCATCCTATGGAAGTACGTGGACTCTCAAGGGGCAACTGGGGAGCTACTCCAAAACGATACCCACTACTGGACGTGATAAGGTTAGTCGTGCCCCAAACCAGCCATTACCTAGAATCCCGTACATAGTTTTGGTCCTTCGAGCCGGATTACCTTGATTTCTGTAGATTGTGTCGTCTTTATTTGCTACACTACGTGTACATTGTTCAATTTTCCGTTGGTCATCGTGAGTCATCTTTGTCACGCAAAATGGCTGACGATGCGGCCATCGAACAAGATATTTTCGAGCGAGATATTATTTTAGAGGATCTTAAAAGAACGTTGTTATTTGCTACTACTGATGTTTTACAATTTAAATCACGATCAACCGATCTTGCGGTTCAACAAAGAAAGTTTAGTAAACTTCAATCTAAAATTGAAAAAGCGTTGATGAAATCAAAGCTGTTTAACAAAGATGAACAGTTGAAAATTCGTAATGATTTTAGTGATTGTTATTATGCTATTTTGATGCATGTGAATAATTTGAAACAAGCCGATCAGGACGGTAGACGCATGAGCCGTGCCACCACCCAATCGATGCCATTCTCACACCATAGTAATTCTCATTGTTTGAATAAATTGCCTACTCTGCCTTTACCATCGTTCAGTGGTGAACCTACCGATTGGACTTCATATTTTGATCTATATCGTGCGTTAATCCACAACAATGATGCTTACACGTCAGCGGAAAAATTCCGTTACTTGTTGCTTACTTTGAAAAATGAACCTCACAATTTGATTAAATCGATTCCTATTACTGAGGAGAACTATACGGTTGCATTAGACATTCTTAAAAATAGGTACGAGAATCGTAGAATAATCGCGTCAAAACATTTAGATCGTATTATGGATATTGAATCTTGTGCTATCGAATCAAATGCGAATTTACGTAAATTGGTAAACGTTTACATGGAAAACATTAAAGCACTCGAGATGATGCAGTTTCCAGTACGGGAGTGGAGTTTCATTTTGTTAAGTGTTTTGTTGCGAAAAATTCCAAATACCGTTCGCAAACGTTTCGAGTTATCACTCACTAGGCCCTCTGATATACCTACCGTCGATGTACTCATAAAGTTCTTAGAACAAGAGATTACAACTTTCGAAATCATGTCAAGCGGCGAACAAAAAAAGATGGAAGGTAGTTTTCGTTCCCGCGCAAATAGTGTGTCGTATCGCTCTGGTGTTTCAAACACTCCTTCCAGTTTAGCCCCGCGACGATCGTTTGCCGCTACAGAGGCATCTATGAGTCACAACGATAAACATTGCATTTTGTGTGAGGCTCCGCACATTCTAACAAGATGTGCAAAGTTTTTGAATCTCTCTCCACAGGATAGGTATACTTTCGTGAAAAATAAAAATGTTTGTTATAATTGTTTGAATGTTGGTCACGATATCAGGTCCTGTAAATCAAATTACGCGTGTCGAACGTGTAATAAACGACATCATTCGTTACTCCATTTTGAAAATCAGTCAAATCGAATGACAACTTCAAACAAAGTTTGTGCGGTTTCGTTCCCTCCCACGGAGGAAGCCTCTGCATGTATATTGAATGTTGATGGCTCGGTTGATACTCAACGGCCATCGACAAGTGTAAATCATTCGTTGCGCGCGAGTTGCGAGGCGACTGCGCCGTTTGTTAAGAAATCAATAGTCATGTTGTCTACGGCACTCGTTGAAGTTTGCATTGGGGTTGTGAAACACACGATTAGATGCCTGGTGGACCCGGGAAGTCAAGCGAGTTTCGTATTATTATCATGTTCTCAGCGTTTAGGTTTGAGGTGTAGAAATGTAAACATTCCAGTTTTCGGAATCGGCGAAGAGAAGCCGATACAGCCAAAAGGAATTGTTTCGTTCGTCATCACTCCGCGTAACCAAAACCAACCGGCTATTCCAGTCGAAGCTTTGGTTTTACCTAAATTAGTTTCACAATTTCCGAGAATTCCCGTGTCGATCAATGAATGGCCGCATATCAAAAATTTGAATTTAGCTGATCCTACCTTTAACGCACAGAATCCTCAGCCTATTGAAATGCTTCTCGGTGCGGATATACTATCCCACGTTTTTCTCGAAGGTATTATTAAGGGTCAGCCTGACGCACCAATCGCCATGAATAGTATTTTTGGATACCTATTGTTAGGGAAAGTTGTTTTAGATACTAGTAGTCCGCCTCCAATCCAGGTGTGTCATAGCTCCTTTTTCGAGGACAACAACCTCCAACGGTTTTGGGAGGTGGAGGCAGTTCCTGAGGAAAAATCCCTCACTGCCGATGAGCATTTATCCGAATCTATTTTTGAAAATACTCATTCACGAGACGAAAATGGACGTTATAGTGTGGCGCTTCCGTTTAAAAATACACCTATACTAGGTCAATCCCGTGACATCGCCCTCTCTCGGTTTCGCAAGTTAGAATATCGTTTAGAACGTAATCCTTCCCTCAAAAAAGATTATCACGCGTGTCTTCAAGAATACTTAGAGTTGAACCAAATGGAATTATGTAGTCCTCCTTCCAAGGACGATAATTCCCATTATTACATTCCGCACCACTGCGTGGTCAAAGAATCTAGTGAAACTACTAAAGTAAGGGTGGTATTCGATGCGGCTTGTAAAACTACGAATGGCCATTCTTTAAATGATCTTTTACTTACTGGTCCGAAGCTGCATTCGGATATAGTGGATATTTTACTCAAGTTTCGTGTTCATAATATCGTTTTTACAGCTGATGTTAAACATATGTACAGAAATATAGGAGTTCAAAATTCCTACTGGGACTATCAGCGTATTGTTTGGCGGGCCTCTCCAGATTTACCTATTCGGGACTATAGGTTACGTGTTGTCGTTTTTGGTATTAGTGCATCTCCTTACTTAGCTTTACGGGTAATACGTCAACTCGCACATGATGAAGCCGATACATTTCCGCTGGCATCAGCAGTTTTATTAACCGATGTATTTGTTGATGACGTCATTTCAGGAGAGACCGATGAAGCTAGTGCACTCGCACTACAAAAACAGCTGATAGGTATATGCGCGAGCGCGGGGTTTGAGCTGCGCAAGTGGCATAGTAATTCGCCGGCGATTCTCGCCGCCGTTGCATCAGATTGTCATGGTGAGCGGCCCGAGACTTTATCCTTCTCAGTAGTAGAGAAGGATCCTACAATTAAAGTACTCGGGCTCCAATGGAATCCTAATTCGGATGTTTTTTCATTTAAAGTTCAAATATCCAATACCACTTGTACAAAAAGGGTTATTTTGTCAGAAATCGCAAAAATTTACGACCCAGTAGGCTTCTTATCGCCAGTTATATTATATGCCAAACATTTGATACAATTACTTTGGATTGCTAGTACAGGATGGGATGAGTCACCTCCCATAGATATCGTTAACGCTTGGTCGAGCTTTACAAATGAGCTTCCACTCTTATCTGAGTGCGTTTTTCCGCGTCATATTTTTAACAAAGCGGACTCAATTGAATTACATGGGTTTGCGGACGCGTCTGAACGGGCTTATGCTGGATGTGTTTACGTTCGTTGTAGATCTAGTGATGGTCAGATTTGTGTCTCTCTTGTGTTAGCAAAAACGCGGGTCGCACCATTAAAACGGTTATCTATTCCGCGACTTGAGTTAATGGCAGCCCTATTGTTATCCAAACTCATTAGCAAAGTGATGCTCGCTTACAGCGACAGAATTCAATTTGACCATGTATACGCGTGGTCGGATTCTACTATTGTGTTAGCATGGTTACGTTCATCTCCGCATGAATGGAAAACATTTGTGTCAAACCGGACTAGTGATATACTGTCACGTGTACCGGCGAATTGTTGGCGACACGTACCGTCTTACGATAATCCTGCGGACGCGGCTTCCCGAGGCATGCTTCCCGCAATGTTCATAGATCATTCTTTATGGTTTCACGGGCCCAATTGGTTACAAGACGAATGCAATATGTGGCCTACGCTCACTAAAGAAATTAATACTCAGGAAGAAAAGCGTAACCTTCCTCTTATCGCAACCCCATCGACAATAGGTTCGGACGAACTAAGGTTTTTTCTAAATTTTCTTCATTAGGAAAATTGGTTCGTGTCATATCCTACATATTTAGATTTTACCAAAAGTGTAAAAAGACCCAAGTCACATTTCCGCGACACATTACTGTGCCCGAGTATAATTTGACTTTGAAAAGGATTATAGGTATCATTCAACAGTCTGCTTTTGCCGAAGATATAAAAAATATTTCGAACGGTAAATTAACTACCAATCAGTTAAAACGATTATGCCCATTCATAGATAAAGATAATTTATTGCGTGTGGGGGGACGTTTGCATAAATCATTGCTTTCGTTTGAATCTAGGCATCAATTGATATTACCGAAAAAACATCACTTAACTACGTTAATAATCGACGATGCTCATGTTACCCACCTGCACGCCGGTCCACAGTCAACTCAATATCTATTGTTGCAAAAATACTGGATTTTATCTGGCCGTGATATAGTCAGGCAACGTATACATAGGTGCGTACCTTGTTTTCGAGCGCGACCAAGACACACACAGCCACGAATGGCTCCGTTACCTAGCGTACGCATACAATCAGCGCGCCCATTCTTAAAAACAGCTGTTGATTATGCAGGTCCCTTTTACGTTCGTGCCAACAAGGTCCGGAATGCTAAGATAGTTAAATCATATGTTGCAGTATTCGTGTGTATGAGTGTAAAAGCAATACACCTCGAATTAGTTTCTGATCTTACTACAGAATCGTTTCTCGCAGCCTTGCGACGTTTCACGTCCCGTCGAGGCTTATGTACAGATATATATTCTGATAACGGTAAAAACTTTGTTGGTTGTAGTAATCATCTCAAGGAATTGTATGCATTTTTAAATACGGACTCCGTTCAAAGCATATTGCACGAAAAGACACTTAAACAGAACTTGACTTTCCATTTTCAACCTGTCACCGGATCACATTTTTGCGGATTAGTAGAAGCGGGTGTAAAAAGCTTCAAACACCATTTGCATCGTGTTATTGGCACCCGTACACAAACATACGATGAAATGCATACAATCCTTTGTCAGGTCGAGGCGGTTTTAAACTCTCGTCCGCTTTGCATCCTAAGTTCGGATGCTGCGGATCCATTACCGTTGACTCCCGCCCATTTTTTGATAGGTGGGCCTTTGACGGCCCTACCGGATGTTTCATTAACGGATTTGAATCCCCATAGACTTACTAGATGGCGATGGGTACAACAATGTATTCAACATTTCTGGAAACGATGGAGTCGAGAATATTTGCATGAGATTCAACAAGCTAACAAATGGTTTCATAACCGCGGATCTCCAATCCGTGAAGGCATGATTGTTGTGGTACGGGTCTTACAATGGAGGTTAGCCAGAGTTCACACTCTCCACCCCGGCACAGATAATATTACCCGTACTGTTACTCTCCAAATGGGAAACTCTTTTACCAAGAGACCCGTGGTAAAAATATGTGCCCTTCCTCTTAATTAAAATTGCGAACAAATAACTTCGCGCATACATAAGAAATTAGATGTATAGGTAGTTAAAATAGTTTAATTCTTTGTCTTTTGTTTTATTAATCCCTAAGTTCAGTTAGATTATTGTATATTTATTTCGTTATGTATTAATCTAGTAAATTTTGTTAAAAGCAACCACGTTCTTTTAAGGTGAGCGGCTATGTTCCGTATCGGACGGAAGTAGATATCTCGATCCTACCTATCTTGATCAAATTTCATATCATGTTTCTTTTCTTGCTGAAGTAGGTAGCCTTCTATTTAATGGTGAAGCAGACACAATTTATAGGGTAGATCAAGAAATCTTTTATTACTCGCTTCTTATTGGCTATAGTGGGTATCGACACTTTCGCGTTTTGCGCCGGAGTTACACCGGCATTGATTGATCGTTCGCCAAGCCTAGCACACACGCGCGCGCCTCCGAAGTTGCTTGCTTTCCGCGCCGACCGGCCGCGTCATCTCCTCTCGGGACCGCTCTTTGTGTTTTATGCCCTGGAAGAAGACGACACCTCTACCCAGCCAGCATCCTATGGAAGTACGTGGACTCTCAAGGGGCAACTGGGGAGCTACTCCAAAACGATACCCACTACTGGACGTGATAAGGTTAGTCGTGCCCCAAACCAGCCATTACCTAGAATCCCGTACATGATATATGAAGCTATAATTACCATGGACAATTACTTTTAATGTACTTAGGTACATCTAGCCCATTTAATCTGTAGAGCGTTAAATATATAAGTAGAAAATGGTACTTATCTTATTTGTTAGTAAATAATAACAGAGGAATTCAGACGGGATAACAGAAGCAAGGTACAGTCAGGCTAATTATCACATTTTATAATAAACTATGTTATCGTATCGGTAGTCGGTAGTGTCGGTGAGCATAAAGAAATTCCAGTTTTTTTTAACAAAACTTATACACCCTACACATACATAGTTCTGACCTCTCACTAGGATTCTTTGTGTCAGGAACTACGAGTACCGTGGTACCAAAACAGGTATGGGACATGCAACAAATATCTGCAAGACATGCAAAAATTTATACCAAAGTGGGAATTAACTTGCGACAATCAAAAAGCTACTCGAAGCTATATTTTCTATAGCTTCGAGTTGCTTTTTGTATGTATTGATTTTAGGACATTATTTTTTAAATTCGGACCATTTTCATCAATGTTGGTAGGTACCAACATACAACATTGATGAAAATGGTCCGAATCTATTAAATTAATCTATTCGTATTATTAAGGTTAATAATACGAATTATATATATTCGTTTTGATTGCATATACCAATATTATTATTATTATGCCAATTAAATTACATACACTTTTCACCTATTGGCAACGTTTGGTGTTGCAAGCGTCCATTGGTTATGGTAACCGCTTACCAAAATTAATTTACATGAGATCTAATGCTGAAGTGATTTTGAAATAAGTGGGGTAGAACTGTTTGCTTCAAATATTTTTTATTATTTAGAACTTTCTCTCCGACTGTACTAGAGCAACTGACATGAATTACAAAGTAATTACACTGCATACAAATGAAGTCTTTCATTTCCAAATGATTCAATTCGAATAAATTCGAGGCGAGTTTTCATTTAATTTGACTATCGCGACTCTAATCTCCAACTCGGGTAATTATTATGCCTATTGTAGAAAACGTATTATTTGTGTTCCATTTGGTATTTAATTTGATTGGGGTGGGGAAAGGACATCTTTCTTCTAACTATGTGTGTATAAAATCGATACTAAACTTACTAATTATATAATAGAGAGATAAAGTTTGTAAGTTTGGATGTAGGTAAAAAATCACCAATATTTAGAATGGGCCTTCAGGGTTGAAATGGGCTATTTTATCCCGTTTAAATAAAAGGGCTTTTCGTGGAGACTGTTTTTGTCGACGAAAAAACGTTCGAGTGAATGTGTTTCTTACGAACGCTGCCTTAACGATAAGAGCTGATATTCATTGGCTAATTTTTAATCGGGGTACCACACGAGTGAAGTCTTGGACAGTTTTTGGATAAAAAATGTTCCAATAAACTGCTGTTGCAAGCTGTCATGCGGAATACATAAAAACGTGAGCTTATGCCAAATATATATTGGCCAATATTGGTATACCTACCTACATATGCCAATGTTTGGACGTGAGTCTGACTAATTCCTACTTGGTAACTTCACGGATCCACTCACTGACTATGTATGTGAGTATGTACTGAGTTTGTCATATAGTATATCATGAGGGAATATAGTCGTGAGCGTGTTTTTTTTTCACAGTGACGTTAAGAAGTACGATTTAAATTGGTGTAAGCCATTTCATGAATAATTGCTAATCGCTATTTTATAAAACATCTCGCAGGCAATTCGCATTTAAAAATTAAAGAAAGTATCATTTAATTTCGAACCATAAATTATTAATAAACAACTTATGCATGCTCTGCCATTATATTTTTAAAAAAATCCTCAAATCTATGATAAATGATTACAATGGCTGAGTACATTTTAACTTTGTAAAATGTTAATACAATACGTTAATAAATGTCCTCAATCAAGACATAAATAAAAACATTAGACCCGTCCAAAAGAGTCATTAGTTCCAACTTTTCGTTTTTCCTAATGTTTCTGACTCTTAGCTCGACTTCTGGATCAGATAAGGCGAGTTCACACAACAGATAATAAGCAGATTGGTTTCGATGTAGTTTCTGTTGTTTTCTTGGTTTTGGGGTGAAAGCAAACTATTGATAAAATTCCTTTTCGACATTTAGTGGTCTAAACTAACCTTTGATTCAACTAAAATATCTATGCAAGAAATAATGTTAACCGATTGTAATAGGGATTTTTGCAATCGTTTCGTATGACTTTAAAGATGATTCTTGATAGGTGTTATCTTTAAAAGTCACTAGATGGCGCTGCACCAGACGAAAAAAGTATATAAGTAGTATATCAGTCATGTACATAGTTCCCATAATACAAGCTCTGAGAAGATCTCCTAGATGATGCTGTGTGAAAAATGTCCAGCATTTTATTTATTTTTTAATTGTCTCAGGTCTGGGTATTCTTTTATGTACAAATAATATGTATGTATTTACAAACAAAATATATATAAGGCAGTCATTTAGTTCCCATAACTCTTACTTTGGGTCTAGATTGTGCTGTGTGAAAATGGCCTGCACTATTTTGATTTATTGTATATTCTGGTAGTACAAAGGCTCTTGTTGTTAAAAGCCGGTAAACCCGGTAAGCCGGTCTCTTGCTTTTCAAGTAAATGTGGCCTAGTGCGCCTCTCGAATCAGATAAGGCCGAGTTCACATCGCAGTGGAAAGCTAGAAGGGGCGATCCCGCAATTATAAAGGAATTAGCCCAAAATTGCGCTTTCAATGGCCACAAATTGATATAATAAAAAGTAGTATGGTTAACGCTGACTCTGCGGGCAGTAGGGTTGTCTTATAAAAAAAAAAGAACACCAAATATATATTTATATATTTGTCCTTGTCCTAAACAAAAGTTTTACGAGGCCACAGTTTTTAAGGACTATAAGGTGGAGGGAGAGACACACTTAAGCTCATCAAGTTTATTTTAAAAAGGATTAGACGATACCTGTATTTTTATTGGTAACATTTATTTTCCAATTTTTATGTTGTTTCTTTTCTTAATGATCTACTGCTTATCCTTTAATCAGGATTATAAGGTGTTCAAAAAAAAATTACACATCAAATAATTATATAGAAAGTAGATGTTTTTTTTCCAACATAATTTACTTTCCATGTTTCTTTTCAGTTGAGACAAGAAAAATAAATTACACGACGCACTGAAAACTCCTGTAAGAGCAATTGGACCATGAAAGACTTAGTGAAAGATAATCTTTCACTCTACCTCAAGCGGAAAATCATGGACAAATCTGTTCTCCCCATCCTGACCTACGGTGCACAAAGCTGGTCTTTAACGGCTCTTTATAGGTACAAACTCGCGGTTAACCAGCGAGCGATGGAACGCAGCATTCTCAGCGTCAAACTCACTGATCGCATTTGACACCACACATCGGCGATTTTGGTCTGGGAAACCAAAATCGCCGATGTAACCCATAAGAGTTCCAAACTGAAATGGGACTGGGCTGGACATGTGTGCCGTATGCTGGACGAGCTAATAGCTACTAAATAGGTCCCACAGAGTATAACGCGGCCATGGGATCAACCCAAGTGGAGGTGGCGCGACGATCTGAACACATTTTCAGTATTCTGGCCAGCGGATTCTCAAGATCGCGAAGAGTGGTAAAAGAAAACGGAGCATTTTGCCCTGCAGTGGAAACAAATAGGTTAATTAGATTAGATTAATTGATTGCGTGTTGATGCACGGCGTCCGAAGTTCACCGGTAGAAAGATGATCCAAAGACAATTTGCTGCTGCTATAAATTTTATTGACATTAACATTTGATGTCTATGTCTTCTGTGTAATGCATCGAGCGGATATATTGTGCGATGGTATGATGTGAATGTAATATTATGTGTGTGGGATCGGCATAAAGGCTTGTAAATGTGCTTGTAAATCAGGTTTTTTTTGTGTTCTAAACTTAAAAGTCTTGTGACAGCCCTACACCCAGGAGGTTAAGGTGTCGCCCAATAATTAAGTGATTACGTTAGGTACGCGTGTCCAAGGCGCGATTTGTATCAATGCGGCCCAATCATTAGCATGGAACCTTCGTGCGCGGACCAAATATAATGAAATGTTTTATTTTTTCGTGTCAATCCAAGTCAAGTCAAATTTGATATTTAAGATTTTACGGATATTTTAGATTCGGAGGGACTTTTTGTTTTATAAACTATTCTGTAGGTTCTAAATTTAATTGAGCTGTAGGTAATTATTTGTTTCCACTGTGGATACTTTATGAGAATCATTGTCAAATAAAGGATGTGAAAATATCTTACCAAGTAACATCATGAGAAACTAATTTACCTGCTTAACGGCATATAAGTACTATTTTTTGGCTAAAAACTAACAAAAAAAACTTGAATTTTTCGGAAGTCCGTTACCATTAATTCGTTTGAATGTTATATAAGTAAAAGAAAATTATAGAATGATATGATATAACTATGAAGATAATAATATTATTATATAATTCGTTTCATTAGTTTTAGAAATTACACTAAAAATGATTATTACAGTGTCCTGTTACGACTGTCATTGTGTACATTTCAAGTAGAGAACCAAATAATAAAAAAAAGAAAAAAAGCTTGATTACAGAATAAAAAAACAATAAACTGATTTGCCCATAGAAACTGTTCTTTTCGTGGTTCATTAAACGGTAAAACAATTTCGCGTCGCGTGCACAGAGCGGTGCACGTTGACGCCTTCGCAACCCGCACGCCACCCGGAGTGCCACTGACTTAATATCTTCTCTAAAATGTAACTTTGGTTTGCACGAATAGTAGAAAGGTATGGCTGAAAAATGAAAAAAATAAACACCCTAGATACACATTATATAGTTCTGACCCCACTCTAGGATTGTCTTTGTATCAGGAACTCCCAGAGCCGGAACATGCAAACATTTGTCCTCCAGCGAGAATCAAACCTGTACCTCTTGCGTCACAGCTGGCTACTCGCGCGCCGCGCCATTGAGGACGTGGATACCAAAAATAAATATTCTCCATAATCATTGTAATATGTATTATAATGCACACGCTTTAAAGTATTGATTCAAATTGATTATTATCCTTTTAAAATAATAAGGTATAATAATAAGATAATAATGTACTATTGTAAAATATAAGTAGGTAAAATATAATTTAAGCATTCCTATAACTTTACTTAATTATTCCCCCTGAGCATGATTTTTAGTCGTTAAATTACTCATTCTTACCTATTTCCCATATTTCTCCTGATTTTATCACTTTTATTGTTCGCTATTAACAAAATCCAAACATCATAGCAATAGAAATCATATTATTTCAGGCCACGCCTTTCACAATAACCATAAAACTATTATTCTTGAACAGGGATGTATCCAGTGGGTAAATTTGGGGTAACAAGTACCCCAAAAGCTTGATAGCTTAAAAACTATAGCAATACATATTAATATCAAAAACGCTAAAACTACAGTCATTTTAAAATTTAATTTCAAAGTCAAAGTCAATATTTGTTCCTTTCGTGCTCATCGTGCGTACAACAGTGGCGGCATAATAAAACTCAAAATAGTAAACACAAAACTCCGTTTTTATTTAAAATTACAAGAGGTTCAGGTTATTCATTAAATAAAATTCACAATTATCATTTCTAATAGTCACGTCGTCATATAGACCAATGCTTCAAACCCAGCGCTTTTATTAACTGAGTTTGGCATCTGCAACTAAAACATTAACCTTAGTCTTTGTTTAAGCTTAGTACAAATGTACATAAAATGAATGTATGTCCCTTTATATAATTTACTCTATGAGCATTATGTTGGAGCTCTCGCATATCTACAGACGTTTGTCTACAAACGCTGCCCCTTAAATATGAATCCTGAATACGGGATTGTTCACTTTACTGAAAATATCCATAAAATCATAACTTAATATACGGAATAATAAAAAATATTCATAAAATATAAGCTCCGCCGGTAAGTTAATTACGTAAGTTGGAACAGGAAATTATTCTGTACTAAACGAAATGGTTTTTTTTTCACTCATGATTTACCACAGTGGGTTATGAATACAGTACGTCGACGCCCTTCGCTTTGATAATTTTGCGAAAGAGTCGACATCTGTCACTTGTAAAATAGTATTATGATTAATATAATAAGCAAAACACAAAACAAAATTAAACACAAACAAAACAATAGAGAGAGGTTTTATTTTTAAACAATTTTTAGTAGGTACATTTTAAATTTTGTTATTGTGAATGTTGAGTAATGATAGAAATCCCAGTACTATTATAAACGCGTAAGTTTGCAAGGATGCATAGATGTTCTTACTTTTTCACGCAAACGTACTGAACAGATCTTGATGAAACTTTACAGTAATATAGCTTATACGTCAGAATGACACAAAGGATACTTTTTATCCGGGTACTATGCGGGCAAAGCCGTGGGCCGAAGCTAGTATTTTATGTAAGCTTAAAACTGTAAATTGTATTGAGTCATTATACCTATGAACAGTGTAAGATTCGGTACATTTGGACATTTAAGTCTAGAAATATTAAAAAACCATACCAAAAATGTATTTTATACGAACGTCATTTTTCATCCAGAGTATACCTTTATCTTACAATACTCGTAACAAGAAGCAATTTTTCACAAATTCTATTTTATTTCTTCAACGCTATACGGACTCAGTTGACCATCCTTTTAGCAAAAAATATTTTGATTTTCTTTGTTCTATGTTCTTTTGTTTATTTTACGTTTAATCTTGCCTCTTCTAGGCAACCAATCAGTTTCAAAAGATTCCACTGGTTATAGACCTATATAGAATTTCTCAAAACAGTAAGTATTATTTAGGAAAGTCGTCACTCATCCTAAAATTATCATCTGGCCTTCTGGTTATTTCTTAGTTTTTCAGACTGCACTGAATCGTGACCAAACAATTCTATCTCGTCTTATAATTTGAAGAAATTTAAAAAATGTAACGTTATTTTTCATCATTCTATTTCAGGTTACGAGCTCTCGTAGACTATTTACCAAAGCCGTAGTATTACCATAACGAATGATACTACTACGACACAAAAGTAACCTTGTTTTTTACTGTACCATGGTCACCACAATATTTCCTTATGCACGTAGGCTGTGGGCCATAATAGTCACATCCGTTACTTAACACGGAATGGTACAATTTTCACTTGCCCACGAATCTGCTTCTAATGAAAATTGCTCAATTTTGTGCTGTTATGAATATAAATTAATGACTGAATTAGCTTGTGTTTCTATGAACATTATTTTGATTGTTTGGTTGATTTTTTTAATTCAATCAACTGTTCTAACTTTAGTAAGAATGGCTTAAGATGTTGAGCGTATAAACACGTGTTCAAAAAGGCGAAGGAAAACATCGTAAGAAAACCGGCATGTCCTAGAAACAAAAATCGAAGGCATGTGCCATCAGTTAGTGTTTCCATAAATGGCGGTGGGCTTGAAATAAATAAGAAAGAAAATTTATTCATTTGTTCCTTATACACAAAAGTTGTAAATAATATTCAACACACAAAAGATATCATAAACAAAACAGACAGGCTAATTTTGTGTTGTGTCGTAATAAATAGGTCCCCGTCTCAGAATTACATATATTGCACCAAAACCTAGGTAGGGCAGGTGCGGCGCTGGTTTTCAGACGGGGCCTTTGTGATGACACGAAGATCGGCGGAAAATCGGGTGCAGAAATAATAATGACATAAATAATATATTATGTATAGAAGATCATAGATAACGTAATAACATATAGTAGCTTTGTTCAAAATCTTTGATACTTAAAGTAGCTTTGTTCAAAATGCAAAAAGTTTGCATTTTCGATTATTATAAATCGGAAATGCAAACTTTTTGCAAATATATTTTCTGTGGCTCAGTTTAGTTTGACAGTACTGCTAGCTTTTATCTGTCATGTCACTGTCAGACTGATCGAAACGGTCATCAGAAACTATGACCCTAAAGATATTGGCAGTATTGTGACAAATAGTTACAAAAGCCATAATCATGAAGTGAAGTGACCTATACCAGAACCCGCAGAAACTATGACCAAAACCAAACCAAACAAACAAACAGAGAAATTGTATGGACACAATGTAGGTCACATAATTTCAGGGTATAGTGTACTAACCTATTTGTGAAAAATTAGAATGCTTGTCACGTGTAATGCTACTTATACAACGCGGGTATGTGCCAAATGTAATGTATGGACGTGCTTCTTACTACCCCTTACTTGGTATGCTCAGATCTATGCACTGAGTATGTATCTGAGGATATCCATCAAGGGGAAAACATGGTCGTGAGCTTGATTGTTTGTTTTTGTTTTTGACTAAATAACATTTCACATAATAATATTTAAATTTATGTTGTTTGACATCTGTTGTTATGACTTTACTTAAATTTCGCATAAAATTAGGTTTTTTTTTATCAAGTCAACACTAAGTGTGTCAATTTTCGACAACTCTCATGCCCAACTTTGGTACAAGACCTAACAGATTTTTACAAGTGACTATCCACGAGATTGGATGCCATTATTACAACGGATTTTCATATTTTTTTTCGACTAGACCAAAACTCTTCTGTAAAAGGACAATACATACTGCAATGCCCTTCCGGATCGGACGGGGTTTTTGTTACATAAAGTGAAGAAAACATGCTCACGACTATATTTCTATGACGGACATCCTTCGGAATGATACAGATCTGTCAAGATACTAATTAGAGATTGTCAAGAGATGAGTCCAAACGAATATATAGGTACTACCTACCTACCTACCCACGTTTTTCATAGCAGTTGACCATTAGAAAGGTTGCAAGTCCATCACTGCTTATTGTAAAACTAACCTACGGCACATGTTTTCACTGTTTTAGGGCATGCCGGTTTCCCTGCGATTTTATTATTCACAGCTTTGTTCAACATTATCCTTCACTTCACGTAGGTAAATGATACAATTCATCTATAAAAGCTTTTCCCTCAATATTATTATACAAAATTATGCCACGGTGAAGCTCAAGTGAACGAGGTTGTAAAATGCAAGATTTATGACTTATTGCGATTGGTGGATTCTTCTGTTTTGTAAAATGTTCGCTAAGGAAGAAAGGGCCTTAGTATCCTTTAATTTTAGATTATTATTGCATATTCGATGTCATCAGTAAAGCTTACTTTGGACCAAACTCGGATTGGATTAACTGCAAATCGTGTAAACCACGAATTAGACCAACCACTATTATGATCAACTACGATTTGGTCCTATTATTATTCTCTACTCTTTATTTTAAACTACATAGCTCCGTAATTGACGTAGGTACCTACAGAAATAATACACAAATTAGAAATAATATAATCTCATAACAGGTAAGTTATATCCATGAGAAAAACGAAACAATTTAATATGATCCAGTATTTTAAAATATGTATTTTAATATCTATGTTATCCGAGATATTTTTTTAAATACTATTCTATCATCTGCGATTTGGACCAAGTACTAACTGTATAAATTACGAATTAGACCAACCATGATTTGGACCAAACATGGATAGGATCAACCGTGATTTAGACCTACTACCAATTTGACCAATTGGTAGTTAGTCCGACTCACGAAAGAAGAATTGGGCAAACCACGAATCGATTGAACCAACCGCAACTTATCTTACACATACATTCAGAAATAAGGTACACGTATCCTACTTCAGATTTGGTACGCACATAGTGATTATATCAATTGCTTCGTGAATCTAAATCAATTTTATTGGTCCATAGCGCCGCGCACTTGTTAAGTAATTACAGCCGACCAGACAGGCCAGACACCTTATCCCAGGGTTGGATGTTTAACAGCCAAGTGTGAGTTTGCCTCAGTGAAAGCAAGGTTTCGAATAAAGAATTTATTCAGTTAACAAAGAGTGCATCAAATGATGCACTTTTCCATGCGAGGCACAATGAACCTATCAACACAAAGGTTGTCTGGAAGAGATCGCTTCTTAGCGATAAAACCGCCCATTTTACTTCGAAAAGAATACGATTTTGCTTTTGTTGTTTGTATTTTCATTCACACTAGTCCTTATACCTACCCCTTGAATTTTTTCTTTTGTTTCGTAAATATATCAATTTTAAACGAAATTTTCTTCTGAACTTCTGACCGTGATCTCGGAATGCAGCAATGAAAATTGCAGAAATAACTTGTGGAGTGAACGTTGGGTTACCTAATTATTTGCGTTCATGTTGTAATAGGCGTTATAAATAATATAAGCTTTATAATATGTATTGTAAAAACTGGAATTTTCACGCTATGCTATCGATGGTATTGACTTACTACAATTCGCCATTGAGACTTAAAAAAATATTCAGGCTCGTTTTTGTATCAAGATTTGACATTGTGGCCAAATGAAGGTCTATCACAATGTCACCTGATGGTAAGTGATGATATAGCCGACAATGAACCATGAAGATACCTTCTCCCTATTACACAGATAGTATTTTTCAGAAAAGGCAGACGATCGCAGTCTAAAAAACTACAAAACTTAGCTCATCGCACTTTTCTTTTTACTATTATTATTTTGGATTCTTATTTCGAAACTCTCCTACCTATAGCTACCTATTACAAAACATAAATTCGAATTCTAAATTTCTTGGAATATAGGTGCATATGCACAAAATTTTAAAAGGTGCATATGTACAGAGGGTGTATTTTGTGAAAACTTTGGTAGGTTTACACACAATACACAAATGAAACAGTTGAACCATATAAAGATCTCATTATGAATAACTCAAATCAAAATTGAAGGTGAATACAAATATGTAGGTATACATATTTAATATGTAAATATGTATAGGTGAGGATATGTAGTCTATCAAAATCGACACTTGGCAGCCAAAAGTAATGTGCAAACGTGATACAAGTTTTACCTAGAATATAATGATGATTGGCCACAGACAGTAACAAGAGCAACAATGCCTATAGAATACGAAACCCTAATAAAAAAATCCAATCGGCCGTTTATATTAGGTGGCGCGGGGTATCTCGTTAAAGTGGGCGGCGATCGACTCCGGTTTGTATGATAATTTTTAAATCGACCTCGCCGATGAAAAATTGATTTCGGCTGATACGCTTTTGATTATACGGTTGGCAGTCGTTAGATACAATTATTTGGATACAGATTTCAAGTGAATTTGAACTGCGATTACGTCAGGTTGTGGGTGAGGTAATGAAGTGATTTGTTTCACTTTGGTCTAAACGAATCAAAATTTACGGGGACCGTATGCTCGAATTGTTTTCTCTGATCCATCCCAGAATAAAGCCAGTGACACAGTGAGCACTCCACCACAACATAGTGATTGCGTGCTGAGCGCGGTGTTGCCCGCTAATTTTCACGTCGCGTCTGATCGCACAATTTACTTGTCAAGCCAACCTCCTTGCTATTACTGCTTAGCCTGGTACAAGCCAGCCGCTGCATCGAGCTGAGTATTATAATGTGGCTGATTATCCAGCAGCCGAAAAACAAAAAGCATTTTAAATTCTATGAGAAAGAAACTCAGTTAGTTTGACAGCAAAATTGCGATTTTTAGTACCCATTTCAGTCAGTAACACTTTAAAGCAGACCAAGTTCTGTTTATAAAATAATAAAACCTAAAAAGCTTTATTTTATTCATTACTCTGCATTATGTATTCTTAAAGCGAAATAATAGAAATAATACATCAAGACTTTAAGTATGAAAATAAGAGACAGAACCGACGTTAGTATATAAAAAAGTAATTTGATAGTAGACATTTAAACTATCACACCGCTTAAAGCGCCCCATTTCTCCTATAAAACGTTCACCGCTGAATTGCGCTAGACACGAACATTATTAAGACATTCGCAGCCCTAACGTGCCGACCAGCCGCGCCGCTTCCTCATCATAAATTAATTTACACCTAAAATACCAAAGGAAAGTGCACGTGATATCACGTAGGTATATATAAAAAACAAAAAAAAACTACCCAATTTACAGCTCACAACGCCGATTCAACATTAAAAATCAAACTGTATGTATGTGAACAAGATACGACCGAACAACAATTTGCCCACCATCACATTCAATCACCTCTAGCTAACGATCTGCCGCAAAAAACACGACAGACTCTCAGGAAGTCGGGCAACAATAAAAAAACAAATAGCCCGAGTAAATTAAGTTATAACCTAAAACACGTATGAAGCCATCATCCCAACGGTGTAATCATATTAACGACTACAAAAGGAGCGGCAAAAAACATAAAAATTAGAGGATCGAGAAATGTGGGCCAAACAAAAACGTAACGTATCGCCTAATTATAGCTGTTGGACGAAAAAACAATTTTATGTTCGCTGGGTAGGCGCACACGAGGTGCCTTTATGATGTTTGATTATAGCTCCGAACTACTAAACCGATATATTTAGGAGAATGATAAAAGTAATGTGCATTGGGCATGAATTTATGTTTATGTAAATATTTAACAGACTGACGAAATTATGCTAATAGACGATCTTCTCTTCTATTCATTCAATATACATATATGTATATAGGTACACTTTTGGTTGTATCACTAATATTATTGTATCGTAATTACCGATCACAGCTCAATTTTAGAACTAGTATATCATTAGTTTTACACTCAGAAATAATAAATCACATCACACACTATTGTTCAAAAAGGTGACCCGTGTCGATCGATTCTCGGGCAAATCCTTTATTATTTCGACGTGTTTATTTTTATTTTGTTTCCTCCACGATTATTATTTATGAATTATTATTATTTGAGAATTTATTATTAGCTTGGAGAGCAAGCGCGTCCTTTTTCAATTTGCCACAAGGTGCCGAGCCTCAGGTATGCCGAATGTTTTTTTGTCAATTCCTGTATCTTTAATTAAATGGTTATTACCGAAATAATACAAATTCATTCGTGTAATAATTTAATTAACTTCTCATTTTATTTAAAGCAAACCTTTATTTTCTAAAATGAACGTTGGATTAAAGTTTACTAGTCTCAGCAATTAAATTACATACATTTCAAAATAATTAATGTTTAACACCTATCACTGTACAGATTTTATCACTTCACGCACGATTAACAAGCAATGCTGTCCTGTCACATGTCTTGGACCCATAACCTATTGCAACAGTGAAGTTTATAACTCTATCTGTTATTGCGATTGCACGAGAGGTCTCGGTGTGCCTTGACCTTTTCAATAATAAATCCTGCTTAGTTTGTTAGTTATAATCACCCCCCACCCAATGGACTGACGACATTGTAAGGTCAATGTAAGATAGTAGTTGCCAGCTGAAGACCGTTCATCTTTTGGATAGGCATTCTTGTTAGATAGGGTTATATTCAGGACTTTATCAGGCTGATGATGATAAGTTATTTAATACTCAGAAAGTACTGTCTAAAACAAAAAGTTCTTATTCGCTTTAGTTTGTTTTACTTAATGTCAGTCTAATCAAAGGCAGGACCTTTTATAAGTTGACTTAAACACAGCTTCCTGTGATAAACTTAATGATATTTTTTTTACTGAGGGAAACATGGGTGTGAAAAGTTCTGCCCCCCTGTCAGCGACGGGGGACATTCCATCGCCGCATTGGAAAACTAACTGATGGAACATGCTTTCGAACTTTTTGTTCGACGGCATACTTTTTGTTGAGGAAACCCTTATGATGTTTTCCTTCGCTATTTTGAGCACGTGTTTATCTGATCAAAACGTCTACCTACAGCAAAACTGTCCAAACTACACACAGCGTCACTATTTAGCAGGCAGAGCGCTCCGGGCGTTTATCGGCTCGATATAACTTGGGTTATTTATAATGCAATAACAATGTGTGCAGTATCTGAACTGTAATTTCTCAAATACACACCTCGCCCCGACATGAGAGAATTAAATAGCTTGCGCCGGCACCGTGGAGTTATTCAATGGTATCATTTTATTAGTTTCGGTAACTGTATGTAGTTTTAAATATAATGATTTAGAAGACATGAGGAAAATGATCTGTGTCCCAATATAGCGTGTCTCGTGTTTCTCCACACGTCTTGGTGTCTTTTTGTTAACGTACTACTTTTTACTAAAGTTTACTATCGTTTAATGTGAGTCAATCTAACGTAACTGCCACACTACCTAATATACAGATACAGGGTCAGTGTGCCTGAAGCATTAGTTTTAAAACGATATATATATTGTTAGAAAAAACTTAATACATAACTTACTACTTACATACTTAATACTATATCCAGATTTTTGGGAATGATTCCATCTGGTCAGTTTCTGAATCAGTTGATATATCTAAAGATAGTATACAACTGTCTTTAGTTAGCTGTTTCAACTGCATTTTATGTATATACCGTGTACAAAGTTGTATGAACAAATGTATAGTTATTCATTGGCAATGTTATGTCAATCCAAAGTGTCACTATGGGTAGGCAATATAGCAGAAATAGTATAGTGCACACAATAAATCGAGTGGAAAAATCTATTACCTAGTGTTAGACAGGATTTGAAATCACGACTGAAAATGCCACTTGGAAATACGCCGCCAAAGTGCTAACAAAAAACTGTTATTTTTAATATATTTATTTCGAGCCTGGACTGTCCCACTACAGGGCAAAGGCCTCCCTCCCTTACCTCGTTCCATTGGGTAAAAGCAGGGTATCTTCAGAAAAAAAATCGATTCTATACCATCATAATTTCATATTATAAATGCCTGCCTCTATTAAAATTGACCAAAAAGATATATTTGCTTAGGATCCTTTTAGAAGATTGAAAATATGTATTTTTTTCAAGGCCTTGAAATTGGCCGACCATTTGATGGAAGCGGTCAACGATGGCGATAGAATATTAGCAATATCCGGAGCCAAATGATGGATTAGTTCATTATTCAAACATACATTTTTATTTTAATAAATTTAAATGAAACGGAAGCTCCTGTGCTGACCGATTGGTTTATTTATTGGCATTATTATACAATGCAAAACATGAAGACACAGTCGAAAGCGATTTTGCAAAATACTAGGTACCTTGACTGGTCAAGTGTAAGTTAGATTCGCGTACTAAGAGCTTCGTACCACAATATAATACATTATTTTGTTACAAGTTTTTTTTTTCTACAAAACAAGAAACCCCTGAAGTGTATTTTTATCATCGATTACAGACCTCTTTCATGTCTAATAGTTACACGTACTCTGTGAAAATCTCATGTGTCTTCATCGTCATAATTTAGCTGTATGTTTTAGCTGTCTAGAAATAATCCCGAAGAGGTTCCATTTAAAGATTAGACACTTGTTATTATTATTTATTTATTATCTTCAACCATCAATGTCCCACAGCTGGACAAAGGCCTGCCCCCACTCTTCATTTCTTTCCGGCTCCAAAAGCCAATCTGTTCGGATTCTTTCGAGCTCATGTCTTCACCAATTATATACTTACGCTTTTGAAATTTAAAAACTACGAATATTTACAAGTATTTTCATTAATATATAAATGTATTTGTAGTTAACAAAATAAATCATTTAAACGGGTGAACGTACTCCTCTGATTAAAAGCGCAGTTGCGCGTGCGCACAGCTCCGATATCAGTAAACGTGCGCACTACAACGCCCCGCCATTTGTATTGTGCCAAAACCCGCGACCGATCGATGGGAAAGCGTCAATTCATTGAATTTATTAACCCGCATTCTGTTCTGAACACTGCTTATCTTATAATCGGGAACTGAGAATTAGAACATAATTCTCAGTTATAAAGCTCCACAAATAAAATCATCTACAAAAAAAACCTATGGCAATTATCCTAACATTTTTCGATTCGACCTCTTGCTACTAGGTAACGTAGGTATCGTTTTAAAACTAATGCTTCAGGCACACTGACTGTGTATCTGCATATTATGTAGGTAGGTGGCAGTTACGTTACATTGACTCAAATTAAACGATAGTATACAGTAGTAAAAAGTAGAACATTAACAAAAAGACACCAAGACGTGTGGATATTCTCGACACGAGACACGCTATATTAGGGCATAGCTAATTTTCCTCGTGTCTTCTAAAGCATTATATTTAATTCTTTAGCAGCTCCGAATGCGATATGCGCCTATCTTTGGAAATTAACTTTAAGCTTCATACTTCCTGCATGTCATGGAGCCTACAATTCAATAGATATCAAGCAAACCATTTTGGGAGCTTTTTGGGAACAAATACCTCACGCTAACGCAAGTTACTACGCAAGTTTACTCAAGGTAAAACTTGGCAGGTGTCACGTGACATTTCCACAGATAATTTCATTCCCATACAATTCAATCTTTTTGCAGGCGTTAACGCCAACAGAAAGTGGTATTTGTCTACCCCTGCTCTGGTGTGATGTTTGGTGGGTGAGATGAGAATAAAGTATACCCCACTTTACAAATATATATCTACTTAAAAAAGGTTTCTTGTTATTTTTTTTTCCTGCAACATAGTGTCAAAATAACGCAGGAGACTGTGCCGCACCATATTCTATTATATATTGTTCTTAAAAAGCGATTTTGTATTTGTATTTTGGCACACACATTTTTATTTTCAATACTTACACTTGAAACTTTTGTAGAAATCGGGATGCGATATCAGTGTACGGATGGCAGATAAGACGAAACTAGGATTCCGCTTGGCTTCGAAACCCTAATAAGTGAATACAAAACAGTAAAATGTTCCTAAACGTTTACTCAGAGTAAAAGTTCTGTTGAACTGAGTTGAAATCATGAGCCGTTTAAGTTCGCTATCGGCCGGTTATTATTTTTCAGTGTTATTGTTATGGCGGCTCGCTTATTCCCGCTTTATAACGCTTAACAAACTATTAAAGGTATTCGCTTAGTGCCTTATTATTTTGATAAATTCAACTGATTGTCTGGATTTCATTTACCCTGTCTTTTAAATTGTTTTGAATAGGATGTTCCAAGTCGTTTAAAACTAAACATTTCTTTTGAATAATCTTGTGAAACTAAGCCTCTTTGAGATGCACTGAATCTTTTTACTAGATTGGTTCTATGACGATCGGAATAGACTTCACGACCACCATACCTCAACCGATCATTGATCTAACACAAAATGCGTAGGTCCAAGAAATAAGGAGTGATACGACGAACGACTGAAATCTCTTCCAAAGACTTTAATCAAATGTTCTCAAGTTGAAAGTTACATAACACATCGATACCCTATCTACTGTCTTGTCCACAATGTACTTAAACCTGAACAGTGAAAGACCTAAGCAAGAATACAGAAGATGGTGAAAGTTGGAAAATTGTGGTCAACCATTGACATGACGGACAAAAAAAAAGTGCTGGACATTTTTCACACCATCATCTAGCCCCAAACTAAGCAGAGCTTGTGTTATGGGAACTACATGACTGATATAGTACTATAAGAAAAAGAAGTTACAATCGTCATCTTTTTTTTAAGTATGAAATCGTGTGGGCTATTTATCCGCTAAGCGGCACCGCATGAACCTGCGATACCATCGCACGGGGTCACATAATAACACTTTGCAAGAAACGCCTTTATGTAATTGGCCATGATGCCAATGCACTGTGGGAAAGTAGCTAAATCTTTTGGCCAAAATGTATGAAAAAAAACAAGCTAACAAATAAATTATTACTTATCTTAAATGTTTACAGTTAAATTTTATGTTTTTGATCGTGCCCATTTTTACGTAAAAATTATAACGAAATTTTGAAAAATGGTTGCTTACTGCATTTACATAATCTGGATTTCAACCTAAAGTGAACACCCTAGTCGGGCCCAAAATCAGTTTTATAAATAAAATATATAATGCTGGACATTTTTCACACAGCATCATCTAGCCCCAAAGTAAGCAGAGCTTGTGTTATGGGAACTACATGAATGATATACTACTTATATACATTTTTTTTGTAAATACATACAAAACATACATGGAAAACACCCAGACCCGAGACATATATTCGCAAATACTAACATTTGAAATCACAGATCGTTTTTGAGCACCTACTTATACCGAATCGAAGGCTGTTGAGGCCCTTATCAAGTTGTTTTCAAAAATTTTGGTCATTGCTAATACCAAAACTCATTGTTACTCATTGTCATTTTTTGTGCGATTTGGTGGTCTCTATTGACATATTGACGTATAAACAAAATCAAATAATTTATTTCCAGTTTCTTGCGATTCGTTCCACTGTGGAATCTAGAGGCGTGCAGTTTTTACGATTGGCATCGTGTTGCATTCCCGCGCCCATACAATACTTCACTTTATAATAATTAGTGATTCTCTTATTAATTAAATGAATGCCGATCGTACTCGCATAATCAGAACTAAAGATCCCTTAGTGATACCGAAAGAAGGCACGGTTCATACGAATAAAACAGCGGTGTTAATACATAAAGCAGATGCCAGACTATATTTAAAAAAAAAACATGTCATTAAGTTATTGTAAATCCAAGTAGGCCTACGAATGAGTTTGAACTACAGAATCAACAAACCAAACCATGAATAACAAACAATAATTGATGAAGCGAGTGAAGCGTTCTATGAGTCTACTTAGAAAATCCCGCGTTTTACACACATCAAAAAGTTTGTAATCATTTTGAAAAGTTTAAATATTTTCATCTTCCTTTTAATTGCTTTTCCGTATGATTTAAATTCATTTTACACATAATAAAAATATAAATGAAATGGTTCGTTTTTATTTGAAATGTTGTATTTTTAACAAGGAAACAATGCGTTATATAATTTTTAATAACATATCAATAAAAATTTAAGTTTTGAAACTAAGACTAACAAATCGCCTGAGACGCAGAAGGTTGCGGGTTCGATTCCATATGTTTATATGTTTGTATCTGCGAATATTTGTCTCAGGTCTGGGTGTTTTCTATATATGTTAAGTATATATTTACAATAAAAAAAAAATTGCGATCAACTTTTTTGATGTGTGTATTTTATGTATGTATGTAGGCCAACCGTTTATTCAATCTTCATGAAACTTGGTAGGTAGGTAAATAACGATGTTTTCCTTCACCGTTTTGAGCACGTGTTAAGGCGCACATAAATTATTCGAGTGGTACACGACTGGGTTTGAACCCACGACCTCTGTATCAGAAGTCGAGGTATCGCCTACTAGGCCAACACCGCTTTTATTTTTAATGATCCTTTTGCAAAACAATAGGTACCTACATTTTTTTATTGTATAAAAATTTAAATAAAACCGCAACAAAACAAGCAATGCTTTAAGCTCCTCTGTAGTGAGGCATTTGAGTATGTGCCATTCTCCTCACCACTTCTCACTTATTCCCGTTGTCCCCCGATTTTCGGCCCCATCGGGGGACAACGGGAAGATTTTTTTCCGTTGTCTCCGGATTCACATTTATAATGGTATGAATCAATGGATCGAAGGATCGATGTATGGAAGGATTTAAGATTTTTCCATTCGCCCACTAGAAGGAGATAGATAACTCTTTATTGTACACCACATAATATGTTGCTTACAATTAACACAGCAAATTACAAGCTAATCACGGGAGTAAAATGGGCGGTCTTATCGCTTATAGCGATCTCTTCCAGACACCTTTGGATGGACAGGAATTGACTTGTACGAATAAAGGACGGTGGTGTACAGACAATAAAAACATACACAGTGACGTAATATTGGTAAGAATGAGGATTTCCCCCATTGCCACAGATAGTATAGAAAGAGGTCATACGTTATATATATTTTTTATTTTTTTCCCACTAGTGGAGATTATATATAATATGAATATAACCTAGCCTCAAAAATCATATTAGGTAGTTAAATTAGACTGTTAAATATTAATAAAATGCAAAGCAACAATCTAAATCGACTCTTAAATTAGATTTATTTTTGCGTGCTACCACAAAACTTAATTAAATGAAGCTAGCTAATAGAATTTATAATTTATAGCTCATTATGTACCAACTTGTTTATGTGAGCACGATACACTCATTAACATAGCTAATTTAATTTATAATGACACTGAATTAAAACTATCCGTTTCGTTTAGTAAGACTCTATACCTATTGGGATCTTAAATGGTAATTTTGCCATGATTTAGTTAAATTGATATGAAAAATTAATTATTATTTTTGAATTAGTTACCTGGAATTGTATATCAAAATATATTATTTTATAAAAGAATAACCAGTCTTGTTAGTTGTTTTTCTTTACTGGCTAAAAAAAAGCCGAGTTGGCCTCATGGATTTTTTCACTCGAAAAATGCACGTGCTCAAAACGGTGAAGGAAAACATCGTGAGGAAACCGGCATGCCCCAGAACCAAAAATTCGAAGGCATGTGCCAACAGTTAGTGTTTCAAGGCGATGGGCTTGCAACCTGTCACGTGGAATGCTAACTACTTACAAAACGCGGGTATGTACCAAATGTAATGTTTGGACGTGCCTCTGACTACCCCCTACTTGGTATCCTCAAAGATCTACTCACTGAGTATGTATCTGAGGATGTCCACCATGGGAAAGACAGTCGTGAGCGTGTTTGTTTGTTTTTTTTTTGCTTTACTGGCTTGGTTGCGGATGAACAGGCAGTAGGTAAAATTGACGATCCTTGTGATCTTATTGAATAATTGAAATTTGACTTTGACGTTCTTATTTTTCTTCGAATTTGGTGCACATTGTTCATTGTGTAGTGTTGGCCCGATTGATAGGACCAGCTAATTAGTTAAAGTATCATCAATACTCTACTAAAGTCTCAAAATTAGGTACAAAAATGTTGTGAGACTCTTACTCATGTCGTCATTTTTGAATCGTCATTATGAAGTCATAATTTTAATATGATTTCATTCAAATATTGACACGACTAAAGTTCATGGCCAATAAGCAATAACTCAGTCAACTTTAAGGCGTCATTCCCTCAATAACTTTGATGAAAACGATAAAATCATACTTATCGTGCAATTGCTGTCATAGAATTACGGCGGCTTTTTCCAAGAAAATAGCTAAACAGATCTGTATGCAAGTTATTTACTAGTTGGCCACACTCAGGTGACCCTACATTTTACGGCACAGGAGGTTGAACTTTTTGTGAAAAAAAATAGTAAAAACATTATTTAGCAAAAAGTTTTTCTAAAATAAATCTTTACCTGTGACAACAAAATGGCAGTTAACAAAAAAAATTAAGAACATTTTCATGATTTGTGATCTTCGAATTGTAAAGATTAGACAAAGGGGAAATAAACAAAATTTCGAAAATGACCAAAAACTTTAAAACCGTGATATTTTTACTAAATACATTTTTTTAGCTCTGAATACTTGTGATAACCCTCACCCATAGTTAATAGCTTGACTTCTCTAATAAGTCACAACCTGTATGTAAAATAAGATGGCTTTTAAAATCACATGTAGTTAAATATACTTTCAAGACGATTTAAACCTCCTCCTCTAAGATTCGAGCCAGGTATTTTGTCACAGAGTAAAGTTCTTCACAGAAACCGACTTATTCAACAATTTGTCAATCTATAGAATAAACTGTAATCATTAAAACTTGAATCATGGATTTGAGTTCAAGTAGATTATTAAAACCTGGCAGGCGTATAAGTATAACTAGGTATATAACTAGCCCTCAAGTAAGTGATATACAAGTCACTTACTTGTGTAAATAAATATATAGACAGATAACATTTTATTGTATACACCAGAATTTAAAAAGACACTTTACATAAGATCTTATAAACTAGGTTGTGGTGATCCAATGGGTGGCCTTATCGCTAAAAGCGACACACACAACAATTGGACAGACTTGACTATAAAGAATACGAAGATCAGTGCATTCGTTAGCCTTACTTCGTTTTTACCCTTAGCTGGCAAGTATTACATTATATATAATTAGGCACATTTGTGCCTATTTATCTATGTACCCATAACATCTCGGTTTTATAAAAAATAATCTTTAATTACTTTCATAAATCCTAATATTAATTTAGCCAGCTAACACTATTTTAAGTTATGAACCGCATTAACTCTGCGCTTACAGATAACTTGAATAACTGGGCACCTAACATTTGGGAGTGGACGACCTCGACTTAGCATGATTTATTTCACAAAATTAATATACTTCGATAAGTGAAACTTAACAAGATTTAAGCAAGCATTCATTAGTATTTCCTTGTTTAAATTATGCCGTGATTTACTGTGACTAAGTTTTAAATATTAATTTGTGTTCTAACCGGTAACAAATTCTTGTAAAGCATACTTATGCAAATCGTCTCTTTGTTTCCGCTGCGGGACAAAGTTTTGCATTACTGCAGATATTTCCGGGTTTGTGGTACCACGGTACTCGTAGTTCCTGATACACACTACACAGAGAATCCTAGTGCGGGGTCAGGACTATGTATGTGTATGTTATTGGAACGAAGTTCTTTATCGCGCGTTGTGAAAGGGGGCTAGACGGAAAAAATCTCACGAAAAGTTGTAACGACACTTTTTGCTATAGTAAGCTATTGTAAGCTGTGCGGCGTGCGCATGTTTCTCTGTCTGTCTCTCTCTCTCTCTTATAGAAAGCAAGCCAGATATTTTCATTTATTTTATTATTATTTTTATTTTTTTTAAGTAGGCTTGCTAAAAAAAAATTTATTACAATTCCTTCACTAATTAATCGAAAGGAACTTCGTTCCATCCGGGTGTCCCTTGACACCTCTCATTTTTTTTTTATTAAGGTATTTATTTCAGATCTACCTACTCAATGAATTTAAGATTTCTTGTAAGGAATCGGCGTAAACTAACTTAGATGGCGATCTAAATATTGCTAGTATTTTAATAAGACATATAGTTTTCCAGGTATTTATAATTAAATAAATCAAAAGCTTAAAAAAAATAAGTAAAAATATGTGTGACGTAACGTAGAGGTGGATCATGATACCACAAGCACCTCTCTATTAAATAATATAAAGAATTATTATATTAAATAATATAAGAAAAAAAATCCTGACGTGTTAAATCAGAAGAATGATTAATAACACGTCCTGTTTGTCAAAAAATGCAAATTTACTAAAATAAAAATATTATTGAAAACCCCCCCACCCCATTAGCTTTATTCTATATTATTATTTTAAACCGATAATAATCGTAAAAATATTTTTGAAAAGTATTGTTTTCGACCACTATAGACGAAACAAAATGAGAATACCTCTACGTATCTACCTTTCAAAAACAATAATTAAAATAATCATAAAGAACATGGCAACCCTAATTAATTACACTTTCGTGCTATAACCCGGTCGAGTTCAACTTATTAACACATCAACTCCGCGCAACGGGACTCGGGAGATTATTATTTAGTCGGTTAATAATGGAGCCATCATTTCGCCGTGACAGCTTCACACCTTGAGTCGGAGCGAATTGACTCTCTTTATTATACTCTCGCTTTTTTTCTTTTTTTCTGTAACTCATGTCGGGTTTACGATCGGCTTTGTGAGATGCCCGCCTGCCGGCAAACTTAATAGTGAGGTGTTAAACAGACACCGATGTACGAAGATAATATAAATTGTTGGCGGTAATGAAACAGTGAAATAATTAAGATAATCAAGCTGATTTGTGGAGTGACGACGACGTGATGATTACAGTGTAACAGGATGACGTTTAACGTAGAGTTATGCGAAGAAATCGTTTAGTTATACTTTACAGAAAGGTTTCGTATTAATATTATTCCAGGGCGATAGTAACATATTCATGTCAAAGAAAATACCGGTGAAAATGGCTACTTAAACAGGGATAAGAAAAATATCTTTAGATCATTGTTTTTCAAAAAAAAATATAGATTTTGACGACCTACATTTTGAAAGATTCTTGTCATCAACAAATTTTTTAATGATTATACCAAAATGTTACGTCGTGATTTTAACGAAAAGCGCAATTTAATTCTGCTAGAATTACAGGCATCAGCAATACCCTTGGGTGTTGCCATCTCGTGAACCGTAACCAATAACTATAATAATAATAATACACCCAACAGAGACCTACATATTTCAAATATATTATTTTATAAAAGAATAACCAGCCTTGTTAGTTGTCTTTCTTTACTGGCTAAAAAAAAGCCGAGTTGGCCTCATGGATTTTTTCACTCGAAAAATGCACGTGCTCAAAACGGTGAAGGAAAACATCGTGAGGAAACCGGCATGCCCTAGAACCAAAAATTCGAAGGCATGTGCCAACAGTTAGTGTTTCAAGGCGATGGGCTTGCAACCTGTCACGTGGAATGCTTACTACTTGCAAAACGCGGGCATGTACCAAATGTAATGTTTGGACGTGCTTCTGACTACCCCCTACTTGGTATCCTCAAAGATCTACTCACTGAGTATGTAGGTATGTGAGGATTTCCACCACGGGGAAGACAGTCGTAAGCGTATTTGTTTGTTTTTTTTTGCTTTACTGGCTTGGTTGCGGATGAACAGGCAGTAGGTAAAATTGACGATTCCAAGTGATCCTTGTGATCTTATTGAATAATTGAAATTTGACTTTGACGTTCTTATTTTTCTTCGCCTTTGGTACACATTGGTCATTGTGTAGTTCATTGGCCCCATTGATAGGACCAGCTAATTAGTTAAAGTATCATCAATACTCTACTAAAGTCTCAAAATTAGGTACAAAAATGTTGTGAGACTCTTACTCATGTCGTCATTTTTGAATCGCTATTATGAAGTCATAATTTTAATATGATTTCATTCAAATATTGACACGACTAAAGTTCATGGCCAATAAGCAATAACTCAGTCAACTTTAAGGCGTCATTCCCTCAATAACGTTGATGAAAACGATAAAATATTATATATTCAAATATCACTATAGTTATTATAATTTTATTATAATAAATAAAGTGATGACAGCCATCAAGTTAATAAGAATCTGAAACCATCGATTGAAATGGTTGTTAAGCCACTATCGGAATCATACTTATCGTGCAATTGCTGTCATAGAATTACGGCGGCTTTTTCCAAGAAAATAGCTAAACAGATCTGTATGCAAGTTATTTACTAGTTGGCCACACTCAGGTGACCCTACATTTTACGGCACAGGAGGTTGAACTTTTGTAAAAAAATAGCAAATAATCTTTTATTTAGCAAAAAGTTTTTCTAAAAAAAAATACTTTACCTGTGGCACCAAAATGGTTACCATTTGATAACACAGTTATTCAAGAATGCTATAACAAAAACAAATTAAAAAATTTCTTGATTTGTGATCTTTGAATCAAAAAGATTGGACAAAGGGGAAAAAATGAAAATTTCGACCGTAAACCTTAAATTTTTTCGTGACCGTGAACCGTGAACACATTTAAAACCGTGATATTTTTACTAAATACATTTTTTTTACTCTCTGAATACTTGTGATGTCCCATAGTTAATGGCTTGACTACTCTAATAAGTCACACCCTGTATGTAAAATAAGATGGCCTTTAAAATCACATGTACTTAAATATACTTTCAAGACGATTTAAACCTCCTCCTCTAAGATTCGAGCCAGGTATTTTGTCACAGAGTAAAGTTCTTCACAGAAACCGACTTATTCAACAATTTGTCAATCTATAGAAAAAAAAATAATCATTAGAACTTGAATCATGGATTTAAGTTCAAGTAGATTATTAAAACCTGGCAGGCATATAAGTATAACTAGGTATATAACTAGCCCACAAGTAAGTGATATACAAGTCACTTACTTGTGGGCTAAATAAATATATAGACAGATAACATTTTATTGTATACACCAGAATTTAAAACGACACTTTACATAAGATCTTATAAACTAGGTTGTGGTGGTCCAATAGGTGGCCTTATCGCTAAAAGCGATATCATTCAGGCAACAATTGGACAGACTTGATTATAAAGAATACGAAGATCAATGCATTTTATAGAAAAAACGGGCCATTCGTTAATTAATAATTAGGCACATTTGTGCCTAATTATATATGTACCCATAACAACTCGGTTTTATAAAAAAAAAACTATAATTACTTATTCATAAATATTGATATTAATTTAGCCAGCTAACACTATTTTAAGATATGAACCGCATTAACTCTGCGCTTACAGATAACTTGAATAACTGGGCACCTAACATTTGGGAGTGGACGACCTAGACTTAGCATGATTTATTTTACAAAATTAATATACTTCGATAAGTGAAACTTAACAAGATTTAAGCAAGCATTCATTAGTATTTTTTTGTTTAAATTATGCCGTGATTAACTGTGACTAAGTTTTAAATATTAATTTGTGGTTTAACCGGTAACAAATTCTTGTAAAGCATACTTATGCAAATCGTCTCTTTGTTTCCGCTGCGGGACAAAGTTTTGCATTACTGCAGATATTTCCGGGTTTGTGGTACCACGGTACTAGTAGTTCCTGATACACACTACACAGAGAATCCTAGTGCGGGGTCAGGACTATGTATGTGTATGTTATTGGAACGAAGTTCTTTATCGCGCGTTGTGAAAGGGGGCTAGACGGAAAATATCTCACGAAAAGTTGTAACGACACTTTTTGCTATAGTAAGCTATTGTAAGCTGTGCGGCGTGCGCATGTTTCTCTGTCTGTCTCTCTCTCTCTCTTATAGAAAGCAAGCCAGATATTTTCATTTATTTTATTATTATTTTTATTTTTTTTAAGTAGGCTTGCTAAAAAAAAATTTAATACAATTCCTTCACTAATTAATCGAAAGGAACTTCGTTCCATCCGGGTGTCCCTTGACACCTCTCATTTTTTTTTTTATTAAGGTATTTATTTCAGGTCTACCTACTCAATGAATTTAAGATTTCTTGTAAGGAATCGGCGTAAACTAACTTAGATGGCGATCTAAATATTGCTAGTATTTTAATAAGACATATAGTTTTCCAGGTATTTTTTTTTTTTTTTTTTTTTATTGG
The DNA here is from genome assembly GCA_961405105.1 of Perizoma affinitatum. Lineage (NCBI taxonomy): Eukaryota > Metazoa > Arthropoda > Insecta > Lepidoptera > Geometridae > Perizoma > Perizoma affinitatum. The sequence continues at coordinate 10,103,703 of OY560199.1, forward strand.
TTTTTAGTGGCTTTGGTATCGCTGCGGCCATTAGGCCTATTGTGATCGCCACTTGTTTATTTTCCCCACTGGGGCGTTCATAATTCACCTCTTAGCCCTGCCGCTGTTAGAAACTGCAGGATCTTTTTGGGTGTTATGAGTTTTAGTTCATCTGGGCTAAGAATGTGTTTTCCCAGATGAAGGCTACGCTTATGTATCAGTGGTCCACACTCTCCTAACAGATGAAGGGGCGATTCGTCTGCCTCATTACAGAGTCTGCAGGTTTGCGTGTCACTCAGCCTTAGTTTGAACATGTGCTTGTTGAGGCGACAGTGTCCAGTCAAGGCTCTTACCATAGTGCGAAGGTTGTTTCTGTTTAGCGCTAAGATTTGGTTGGTATACCGTTTGTCAAAGGCTTTGATCAGTGCTTTAGAATGGTTCATGCCTGGAGAGTTTCTCCAAAGATTGGTCGACTCTTCAAAGCATGAGTTCAGAAGGGTTCTTTGGGCTAGGCTTTTTGGTATACCACAAAATGGCTCTGGTCCCATTTGTGTTCCGTTGGCCCCTGCACGCGCAAGTTCGTCAGCACACTCGTTACCTACGATCCCAGCGTGTCCCGGTACCCATCTTAGCACAACTCTGTTCCTCGAGCCCAGAGAGTTCAGTCTTGACAGACAGTCTTCAACTAGCCTGGACGTGATAACCTTCGAATCCAGAGCCAGAAGGGCCGCCTGACTATCAGAGTTGATGTAAATAGTATGGTTGGTGTAGCGCTTTTGCAGATTGGTTTCTGCACATTCTAGGATGGCGTACACCTCTGCTTGGAAGATGGATGCGTGATTTCCCAAGTTTATGCTACTTTTGAACTTGGGTCGCTCTCCATATACTCCACAGCCTACATTCAGCCCCATTTTGGAACCATCTGTGTACCAGTTGAGACACCTGTCCTCACAGAGTGACTGGCTGTTCAACCAGTCTTCTCTAGAGGGCATTACCACAGCGAAGTGTTTTTCGAACACATGCCGTGGCAGCATGGCATCAGTTGTCATGTTCAGTACGGGTGATTCCAACGTTGAGTCTTGTAAGGATCTCAGTTTCTGGGAAAGCCAGTTTCTTCTGCCCTGGATGATTACCCTGTACATGCTGGCTTTCGCCTCTTTGTGCATATGTACCTGAAGAGGCGGTAGTCCAAGCAATGCATTGAGCGCTAATCCAGGGGAGGTGGACATGGCTCCCGTGGCCATAAGGCATGCAGTTCTTTGTAGACTGCCTAGTTTTTGTATTGCGGTAGACTGAAAGGCTTTTTCGTACCATACCATGGAGGCGTATGTGATTATCGGCCTCACAATGGTAGTGTACAGCCACAGTGCAATCATGGGGTTTACACCCCAGTTGTTGCCCATCAGACGGCTGCTAGCCCCCAGGGCAATCTTAGCCTTTTTTAAAACGTTGGCCAAGTGTGTATTCCACGTCAGTTTTTGGTCGATCGTGACGCCCAGATATTTAACTTCAGTGGAAAAGGTTATAATTTTTCCATTAAGCTTAGGCTTTACAAGCTTGTCTAGCCTCCGCCTATTGGTGAAAGGTATAATCACTGTTTTGTCAGCATTAACTGAGAGGTCACTGTTGACACACCAGTCGTTGACAGTGTTCAGAGCTTTTTGCATAATGCTCGAAATTGTGGACTGGCAGAAGCCTCGCACGACGATTACAAGGTCATCGGCGTAGCCTTGAGCATCGATTTGCAGGTCTGCCAGTTTATGCAAGAGTTTATCCACAGCCAGAGTCCATAAAATAGGCGATAGAACTCCGCCTTGTGGGCAGCCTCTAGCCGTGGAAATCTGAATAGCGGTTTGGTGAAGGGCTAGTCTTGCTCCTCTATGTGTGAGCATTGCCTCTATCCATCTGGTGGTGGTAGGGTCGACATTTTTGTTTATCAGCCCATTTACCAGCAGAGAGGTAGGCGAGTTGTCAAAAGCTCCTTCAATGTCAAGGAATGCACATAGTGCAATCTCCTTGTCTTCCATAGCCTTTTCCACTCTGTCGATGAGACTGCTTAGTGCTGTCTCCGTGGATTTGCCTTTACGATATGCATGTTGGCTATGATGAATGGGAGATGCGATAAGCGCCACATCTCTTATATATCTATCTACTACCTTCTCCATTGTTTTTAAAAGAAAAGAGGATAGGCTTATTGGCCTGAAGGACTTTGGCTGACTGTAGTCCTTCTTTCCAGCCTTGGGTATGAAGATAACTTTCACGTTGGACCATTCTTCTGGTAGGAATCCCCAGGCGAGACTCGACCTGAAGACTTTAACCAAATACGGACAAAGGATGTCAATCCCCTGCTGTAGAAAAACAGGGAGTATGCCATCTTCCCCACACGCTTTGTGCGGTTTGAAAGAGTTTACGGCCCACTTTACTTGGTTGGGTCTTATAATTTTTGCCGCCCTCTTCCAGTCCTCGTTCCGAGGCTTTGTTATTTTCGGATGATGGTGTGAGTTCCCATCAAGTGCACCAGGAAAGTGGGTCATGGCCAGCAACTCTAAGGTTTCCTTCTCATTGACTGTGAAGGAACCGTCTCCTTTTCTGAGGAGACCAATCTCGTTAGTTTTGGCTTTGGAGAGCAGGTATTTATAACCTTTCCAGGTATTTATAATTAAATAAATCAAAAGCTTAAAAAAAATAAGTAAAAATATGTGTGACGTAACGTAGAGGTGGATCATGATACCACAAGCACCTCTCTATTAAATAATATAAAGAATTATTATATTAAATAATATAAGAAAAAAAATCCTGACGTGTTAAATCAGAAGAAAGATTAATAACACGTCCTGTTTGTCAAAAAATGCAAATTTACTAAAATAAAAATATTATTGAAAAACCCCCCCCCCCCATTAGCTTTATTCTATATTATTATTTTAAACCGATAATAATCGTAAAAATATTTTTGAAAAGTATTGTTTTCGACCACTATAGACGAAACAAAATGAGAATACCTCTACGTATCTAACTTTCAAAAACAATAATTAAAATAATCATAAAGAACATGGCAACCCTAATTAATTACACTTTCGTGCTATAACCCGGTCGAGTTCAACTTATTAACACATCAACTCCGCGCAACGGGACTCGGGAGATTATTATTTAGTCGGTTAATAATGGAGCCATCATTTCGCCGTGACAGCTTCACACCTTGAGTCGGAGCGAATTGACTCTCTTTATTATACTCTCGCTTTTTTTCTTTTTTTCTGTAACTCATGTCGGGTTTACGATCGGCTTTGTGAGATGCCCGCCTGCCGGCAAACTTAATAGTGAGGTGTTAAACAGACACCGATGTACGAAGATAATATAAATTGTTGGCGGTAATGAAACAGTGAAATAATTAAGATAATCAAGCTGATTTGTGGAGTGACGACGACGTGATGATTACAGTGTAACAGGATGACGATTAACGTAGAGTTATGCGAAGAAATCGTTTAGTTATACTTTTCAGAAAGGTTTCGTATTAATATTATTCCAGGGCGGTAGGTATAACATATTCATGTCAAAGAAAATACCGGTGAAAATGGCTACTTAAACAGGGATAAGAAAAAGATATTTAGATCATTGTTTTTAAAAAAAAAATGTATTTTTTGACGGCCTACATTTTGCAAGATCCTTGTCATCAACTCATTTTTAAATGATTAAACCAAAATGTTACGTCGTGATTTTAACGAAAAGCGCAATTTAATTCTGCTAGAATTACAGGCATCAGCAATACCCTTGGGTGTTGCCATCTCGTGAACCGTAACCAATAACTATAATAATAATAATACACCCAACAGAGACCTACATATTTCAAATATATTATTTTATAAAAGAATAACCAGCCTTGTTAGTTGTCTTTCTTTACTGGCTAAAAAAAAGCCGAGTTGGCCTCATGGATTTTTTCACTCGAAAAATGCACGTGCTCAAAACGGTGAAGGAAAACATCGTGAGGAAACCGGCATGCCCTAGAACCAAAAATTCGAAGGCATGTGCCAACAGTTAGTGTTTCAAGGCGATGGGCTTGCAACCTGTCACGTGGAATGCTTACTACTTGCAAAACGCGGGCATGTACCAAATGTAATGTTTGGACGTGCTTCTGACTACCCCCTACTTGGTATCCTCAAAGATCTACTCACTGAGTATGTAGGTATGTGAGGATTTCCACCACGGGGAAGACAGTCGTAAGCGTATTTGTTTGTTTTTTTTTGCTTTACTGGCTTGGTTGCGGATGAACAGGCAGTAGGTAAAATTGACGATTCCAAGTGATCCTTGTGATCTTATTGAATAATTGAAATTTGACTTTGACGTTCTTATTTTTCTTCGCCTTTGGTACACATTGGTCATTGTGTAGTTCATTGGCCCCATTGATAGGACCAGCTAATTAGTTAAAGTATCATCAATACTCTACTAAAGTCTCAAAATTAGGTACAAAAATGTTGTGAGACTCTTACTCATGTCGTCATTTTTGAATCGCTATTATGAAGTCATAATTTTAATATGATTTCATTCAAATATTGACACGACTAAAGTTCATGGCCAATAAGCAATAACTCAGTCAACTTCAAGGCGTCATTCCCTCAATAACGTTGATGAAAACGATAAAATATTATATATTCAAATATCACTATAGTTATTATAATTTTATTATAATAAATAAAGTGATGACAGCCATCAAGTTAATAAGAATCTGAAACCATCGATTGAAATGGTTGTTAAGCCACTATCGGAATCATACTTATCGTGCAATTGCTGTCATAGAATTACGGCGGCTTTTTCCAAGAAAATAGCTAAACAGATCTGTATGCAAGTTATTTACTAGTTGGCCACACTCAGGTGACCCTACATTTTACGGCACAGGAGGTTGAACTTTTGTAAAAAAATAGCAAAAAATCTTTTATTTAGCAAAAAGTTTTTCTAAAAAAAAATACTTTACCTGTGGCACCAAAATGGTTACCATTTGATAACACAGTTATTCAAGAATGCTATAACAAAAACAAATTAAAAAATTTCTTGATTTGTGATCTTTGAATCAAAAAGATTGGACAAAGGGGAAAAAATGAAAATTTCGACCGTAAACCTTAAATTTTTTCGTGACCGTGAACCGTGAACACATTTAAAACCGTGATATTTTTACTAAATACATTTTTTTTACTCTCTGAATACTTGTGATGTCCCATAGTTAATGGCTTGACTACTCTAATAAGTCACACCCTGTATGTAAAATAAGATGGCCTTTAAAATCACATGTACTTAAATATACTTTCAAGACGATTTAAACCTCCTCCTCTAAGATTCGAGCCAGGTATTTTGTCACAGAGTAAAGTTCTTCACAGAAACCGACTTATTCAACAATTTGTCAATCTATAGAAAAAAAAATAATCATTAGAACTTGAATCATGGATTTAAGTTCAAGTAGATTATTAAAACCTGGCAGGCATATAAGTATAACTAGGTATATAACTAGCCCACAAGTAAGTGATATACAAGTCACTTACTTGTGGGCTAAATAAATATATAGACAGATAACATTTTATTGTATACACCAGAATTTAAAACGACACTTTACATAAGATCTTATAAACTAGGTTGTGGTGGTCCAATAGGTGGCCTTATCGCTAAAAGCGATATCATTCAGGCAACAATTGGACAGACTTGATTATAAAGAATACGAAGATCAATGCATTTTATAGAAAAAACGGGCCATTCGTTAATTAATAATTAGGCACATTTGTGCCTAATTATATATGTACCCATAACAACTCGGTTTTATAAAAAAAAACTATAATTACTTATTCATAAATATTGATATTAATTTAGCCAGCTAACACTATTTTAAGATATGAACCGCATTAACTCTGCGCTTACAGATAACTTGAATAACTGGGCACCTAACATTTGGGAGTGGACGACCTAGACTTAGCATGATTTATTTTACAAAATTAATATACTTCGATAAGTGAAACTTAACAAGATTTAAGCAAGCATTCATTAGTATTTTTTTGTTTAAATTATGCCGTGATTAACTGTGACTAAGTTTTAAATATTAATTTGTGGTTTAACCGGTAACAAATTCTTGTAAAGCATACTTATGCAAATCGTCTCTTTGTTTCCGCTGCGGGACAAAGTTTTGCATTACTGCAGATATTTCCGGGTTTGTGGTACCACGGTACTAGTAGTTCCTGATACACACTACACAGAGAATCCTAGTGCGGGGTCAGGACTATGTATGTGTATGTTATTGGAACGAAGTTCTTTATCGCGCGTTGTGAAAGGGGGCTAGACGGAAAATATCTCACGAAAAGTTGTAACGACACTTTTTGCTATAGTAAGCTATTGTAAGCTGTGCGGCGTGCGCATGTTTCTCTGTCTGTCTCTCTCTCTCTCTTATAGAAAGCAAGCCAGATATTTTCATTTATTTTATTATTATTTTTATTTTTTTTAAGTAGGCTTGCTAAAAAAAAATTTAATACAATTCCTTCACTAATTAATCGAAAGGAACTTCGTTCCATCCGGGTGTCCCTTGACACCTCTCATTTTTTTTTTTATTAAGGTATTTATTTCAGGTCTACCTACTCAATGAATTTAAGATTTCTTGTAAGGAATCGGCGTAAACTAACTTAGATGGCGATCTAAATATTGCTAGTATTTTAATAAGACATATAGTTTTCCAGGTATTTATAATTAAATAAATCAAAAGCTTAAAAAAAATAAGTAAAAATATGTGTGACGTAACGTAGAGGTGGATCATGATACCACAAGCACCTCTCTATTAAATAATATAAAGAATTATTATATTAAATAATATAAGAAAAAAAATCCTGACGTGTTAAATCAGAAGAAAGATTAATAACACGTCCTGTTTGTCAAAAAATGCAAATTTACTAAAATAAAAATATTATTGAAAAACCCCCCCCCCCATTAGCTTTATTCTATATTATTATTTTAAACCGATAATAATCGTAAAAATATTTTTGAAAAGTATTGTTTTCGACCACTATAGACGAAACAAAATGAGAATACCTCTACGTATCTAACTTTCAAAAACAATAATTAAAATAATCATAAAGAACATGGCAACCCTAATTAATTACACTTTCGTGCTATAACCCGGTCGAGTTCAACTTATTAACACATCAACTCCGCGCAACGGGACTCGGGAGATTATTATTTAGTCGGTTAATAATGGAGCCATCATTTCGCCGTGACAGCTTCACACCTTGAGTCGGAGCGAATTGACTCTCTTTATTATACTCTCGCTTTTTTTCTTTTTTTCTGTAACTCATGTCGGGTTTACGATCGGCTTTGTGAGATGCCCGCCTGCCGGCAAACTTAATAGTGAGGTGTTAAACAGACACCGATGTACGAAGATAATATAAATTGTTGGCGGTAATGAAACAGTGAAATAATTAAGATAATCAAGCTGATTTGTGGAGTGACGACGACGTGATGATTACAGTGTAACAGGATGACGATTAACGTAGAGTTATGCGAAGAAATCGTTTAGTTATACTTTTCAGAAAGGTTTCGTATTAATATTATTCCAGGGCGGTAGGTATAACATATTCATGTCAAAGAAAATACCGGTGAAAATGGCTACTTAAACAGGGATAAGAAAAAGATATTTAGATCATTGTTTTTAAAAAAAAAATGTATTTTTTGACGGCCTACATTTTGCAAGATCCTTGTCATCAACTCATTTTTAAATGATTAAACCAAAATGTTACGTCGTGATTTTAACGAAATGCGCAATTTAATTCTGCTAGAATTACAGGCATCAGCAATACCCTTGGGTGTTGCCATCTCGTAACCAATAACTATAATAAAAATACACCCAACAGAGACATACATATTTCTAACACCACACTAGGATTCCCTGTAACAGGATCTACGAGTTAATACCAACAACAACCAGACCGGAAACAAATATCTGCAGAAGATAAACATTTGTCCCGCAGTGGTAATCGAACCTACACCTCGTGCGTCTTAGCCAGAATGAGGATCAGCCTTGTCCGTTAATTTCTAAATTCGTGCTTCGTATATCGAGGTACTAATCGGTAAGATTGTCAGATTGTCCGATTCAATAAGGTGCCGCGTACTATCTCGCGATCTCCAATCATTACATCATATTGTGATATCTCTATCTCGCTTGTGATATCTCATTGTCAATAATATTTTATTAGCCGGAGATTTGTTCGCCTTTCAACTGGTAATATACCTCTAGCGGTATTTGAAGGAGTTAGATACAATTTGTAGTGTGTATATCAGTTTCTCGTAAATTAAAATTAATAATAACATTTTAGAATATATAAGGCACTATGAAAATTGTAACACATGTATTGTGATCTTATCTTTTTCATGCAGATAAATGTTCTGATTTAATGTAAAGTACAATTACTAGGTCCTACCTCAAAGTATTTAAAAATACCTTGCAAGCGTAAACTTTTTTCGTATAATCATTCATATAACCCTCTGCTGGATACAGGCCTCTCTCAGCTTGTATCATAGATAGATAGAAAATGCTTTATTGTACAAGATAAAACAAGTACATAGGCGAACTTAATACTAATTAGCATTTTCTTCCAGCTAACCTTTGTGTAATTTAGAGTGGGGCGGTAGTGCGTTTGGCTGATTACCAAAAAAAGATAACATTTTATTAAATTAAATAACTAGCTTCATAAAATAGAAGTAAGCTACATACATAGATGGAAAATAATTCATACTTACATCCAAATATATTATATTAAGATACATACAAATATTTTAAATCCTCAATTTTGTTGTCTATTCTGTAGAGAGATGCTGTTCTAGTCTAATCAATCCACGGTCTGCAACGTTGACAATCCGACATTGAATGTCGTCTGCCCATCTCGCTGCCTGACGGTCTACGTTTCTGCAAACACTCCTCGGCCACAAATCCAGTGGTTGTGCTGCTCCACCTTTCATCAACATGCCTTGCAATAACCTGTCCTGCCTAACTCCATTTCTTTTACATATCATAAATACCATTTCTTTAAATTTAGTGCATCCCTGTACATAGCGAATTGTTATTTTCATACAAAAGACTTAAACGCGTGTGCTCGTTTTGGATGTTTCATTTAACTGCCCTGTTTTAAAGTATAATTCCTTTTTCAAACGTAGACAAATAACAAAAATGTGAATCTTCCAATTATACTTTTAGTTAATTAAGCTATTAACTGAGGAAATAGATCCAAATTATAGCAAATTATAAGTTACAATCCATTTTAATTATTAGCTGGCATTGTATCTACAATTTTGTTAATTAAATTAATTATTGGTGTGTATGGTCATTGTCTTTGTGCGTGTGAATTGGGCGGGATCCTAACAGCCAATAGGAACCTGCGTAGGCGCAGTGTAGTCAAGTGCGTGTCTATTAAATAGAATGTGACTTTTTATAATAACGATGAGTTTTCGGTAATAAAAGGTAAAATTATTTTGGACATTATTAAAGGCTTTGATTTGATTTAAAGAAGTTGTTAATAGTACTTTTCAAATGTTCGCGATTAGATAACATAATTATAAGTTTAACGGGTATTTATCGCGTTTACCTTTTTTATTATATTTCCGACGTTTCGACTGTATTGCAACAGCCGTGGTCATGGCTGTTGCAATACAGTCGAAACGTCGATAAAGACCCGTTAAACTTATAATTAAGTTGTTAATAATCTCTATTCTACAGAAAACTTGCTGGCAATTCAATGTCGAAAAGGGATATCCTTTAGCGCAAACCTGCACTATGGGAGAATATGAAAACAGCCACTAACGTTACCTATTTATTAATTAGGTAGATAGGTATATAGTTTGATAGGCAAATACATATCAAGCTATATACTTACGTTATACATATATACATATTATACATAGAAAATACCCAGACCCGAGACAAATATTTGCAGATTACGCAAAAAAAATCCCGCGGCGGGAATCGAACCCGCAACCTATTGCGTCTCAGGCGGGCCTTCGCTCACTGCGCCACCGAGGTCGAGACAAGTTATAGGTAGACCAGAAAGTAGCCAAATTTTCTTACTTAAGGGGAGGTAGTCGGCACCTTAGGTAACTAGTGAAAACTTTGGTGCGCTGTAAGCGATCCATCATCGCTTACAAAGTACAGAGTGACTTTCCAACCTATCTAAGAACCAGCCAAAGACATACAATGATGCAACACAGTCGAAACGTATAGAAAATAATAAAAAAAACTCGTTTAAGATTCGTATACTTATAATTGTATACAATTGGATAAACCATATCGGAGATAAATGTTAACATACAAACATACACACAGACAAAGAACCCCTTACGTCAAACACATGTACGGGCTCCTTACGTCAAGAGTAAAAAGAAGAAGACAGCATACTTGGGTACCTATAAACCTATCTAATCAGAGCCAGTACAGACGTCGGTCGGTCCCCCTCAAGAAGGGAGGAAGCGGTGTTCTTTGATTCTCGAGGTGCTAATAACGAGGAACCCTACCGCGCGCACCCCGCTGCGCTCAGAATGTGGCGCGAGACTTACCACCTTGCGGTCCGACAAAAAAACATAATTTAATTCATAATAGACCGTCACTGTTGTGTATCCTACCTATCGAGTACCAGAGGCCCGGTTCGCGTATTTATAACAACAGTCAAACTAGGGTATAACAGTCAAACTGATGTTTTTTTCTATCGAAAAATTTAACGATAACGATAGAAACACATCAGAATTGATATTCAAAGTGGATTGGCAGAAGATCGCAATGTTATGTCGAAACTTGATTGTGAAAGAATTACGAGAATTGGGAGTTGTGACTCGTTTTTTCCCAGTGTGGCGCTCTTCTACATCCCCAGTTATACGATAACGTGACCACAATCGAAAAATTACGTTTTGATAGTTGTGTAGGGTGTCGGCAACCAGTGGACGGCGGGGCGAAGGGCGCTGGGAGAGCGCGTCGCCCCGGAAGAGCGGGAGGCCGTCCGGCAGCAGGCGAGGGACGCCATCGTCCAGCATTGGACGGAGGACCTTGCCTCCGCCGTTTTTGGCCGCCGAACCCTGGACGCTCTGGGGCCAGTCCTACAAGACTGGCTCGAGCGAGACCACGGCTTCCTCTCTTTCCGTATGGTGCAGGTGCTATCCGGGCATGGATGCTTCGGATCGTACCTGCACCGGATCGGAAGGGAGGAGGCCCCGCTGTGCCACGAGTGTGGTGCAGCGGAGGACACGGCGCAGCACACCCTCGAGGTGTGCCCGTCGTGGTCCGAGCCGCGCCGCGGCCTGACAGCAGTTGTCGGGCCGGACCTCTCGCTTCCCGGTGTGGTCAATTCCATGCTGGGAAGCGAGGTGGCTTGGGCAGCAGTCGCCTCCTTCTGTGAGGACGTGATGTCACAGAAGGAGGAGGCTGAGCGTGCGCGAGAGCTGGACCCTCTCGCGCCGCCGCGGCGAAGGAGGAGAAGGGGGAGAGTGAGAAGGGGTGGGAGAAGGCCATCGTAGTCGCCTTCTCCTTGCCTTCTGGTGGTGAATAGCGGGAGATAGGCGCGGGGGCGCCCTCTCCCGCATTGCACATATTCACCACCCCGTCGGGCGGGAACGGCCGTACTGTCGTTCCCGAGCCCCTCCCTACAGGGGGGGGCGTGCTGGCCCCGCTGTAAAGGTGGGGGCTCGTCGGCGGGGGACTGGACGTAAAGGCTTTGCCGGATTCCCAGTCCTCCTCCACATAGACGATGCTGGACAGCCGCTGGGTCGTTTAGTGGGTATACCGGTCTTAGACCGGGGAGTCCCACATATCCCTCCCATCCCCCAATGGGAGGGAATGCGTAACGCATTTTTCCCAGCGAAAAAAAAAAAAAAAAAAAAAAAGGGTGTCGGCAACCACACGTTGAATAGCACCGACTTCCAACATGCCTACGTCTCTTATCATTTCTTCTCTGCTTAAATGTTGACGTTCCATGACATCACAAAATCAGTTAAAATTTAAAAATGCACAGGTAACACTTGTTATTAATTAAATATAAGTAAAATAATATTGGGCAAAATTAACGTTCTAAATTCAAATCAGAGTAACCGGTTCTATTGTTAATTGCGTTCTTTTATTTGTTTTTTTTTATAAATAGAACAAAAGAGGATTAATTCCATATAATCTTATAGTTTTCATACAAATCATTTCGAAATAAAGTATCCCTAGACAATGTTGATGTGTGTACTTTCACGTCTTTTGTGTCTTCTTCCACTCCATGTATGACTCGTCCTGGTACTCAATGGATAGGGTTGGCGTTTGTGGCTACCCGGTCTATAATAAGATGTTTTCTTTATACCTACCCGTGAGAAGCCCGTATATGTGTTTGCCATAAGAGGTTATTTGTATGTTTTAGAATATTATTATGACTATACCTACTTTATATATACTTTAGGCAAACACGTAATAATATAATTTATATTGTAATAATATTCTAAAATGATACCAAACCACGATAATTTTAATTCCATATTTGTTTGTTTGTTTGTATGGTATGTTTGTATATTTATCTCCATAACGGCAGATCCAATTGAAATGCTGTTTTTTCAATCGACTTGTATGAATTAAAGGATGATAGGTTTTAGATAGATAGATAAATCTATATTTGTAACTCCTTATCAATTAAGTATACATAAGTATTAAGTGTATAACTAAGATGGTTGCACTACTGATGAGGTAAGTAGCTACAAATTGTGATAGGAGTCAGCATAAAGCGCCGCAGACCTGGTGTAGATAAATAGCGCGCTGATCTTCCGTCCTCTCACAATATCAGTAGCAGATAGCTTCGATATAAACTTTTATCGCCAAAATTCTGGTATAACAAGACATTTGGTCGAATCTATCCAAAAACGTTGCAACAGACAATGGAAAACACGTTAGTGGTTAAACATTTTGAGATTCATTTACGGGTTCATAGATAACAATGGCGGTCTCTGAGAGAGCAAGAAATAAATAATGACTTTATCGATCTAATTCAGGAAATATATCAAAAAAGTACAGCTCAAAACAGACTAGAGTCAACGGGACCTTCATTTAAAATAAAGAGGTGTGAAACAGGGGGATCCGCTCTCTCCGAATCTTTTTATCCTGAGGTGGAGTAACATGGGTATGAAAATTAATAGAAAATACCTTTCTCATTTGAGATTTGCGGACGACCTAGTTCTACTATCTGAAGACCGAACCGAATTGCAATACATGTTATTATAGTCCCTAAGCGCAGATATTAGAACGATAGGCCTAAGGGTAAATCAACACAAAACCAAAGTACTAACACAATCAAATTTCCAATTTCAATCAACTCACTCACTCTAGAACATGTAGAAAACTACATTTATCTCGGTCATCACATATCTTTTCAGGAATGCACAGATAAAGAAATAAGCAAACGAATACATGTAATAAATACTGGTCCATGAAAGAAGTTTTCAAAGGAGCTCTACCAGTATCACTGAAAACAAAAGATCTAAATATCTGTATAACCCCATGTCTGACCTACGCCTGCCAAACCTGGCCACTAACAAAAATACATTTGGAACGACTTAGGGTCTGCCAAAGGGCAATGGAAAGGAGCTACCTAGGGGTGAGACTGAAACACAGAGTCGGCAATATTACTAGAGTTAGCAATATTATCCGGAAAAAGACAAAAGCGAGAGACGTAGTCCAACAGACAATAGCGCTAAAATGGAAATAGGCAGGACACCTGCAGCGAGTATCACCTAATAGATGATCTCAATTAACCACAAATTGGGTTCCACGGGACATAAAACGTAGAACAGGCAGACCTCTCAAACGGTGGAGCGACGATATCGTAAAGGTGGCCGGAAAACTATGGCCCAGACTAGCGGCAGACAGGGACGCATGGAAAAACTTAGAGGAGGCTTTCCTCCATGGATAATTTTAGTTAACTAAGAGTTAAATTAGTTATTATAAGTAAGTTTAGTTATATTTTGTGTATAGTGTTAAGGAAATAAAGCTCTTTTTATTTATTTTATTTTATTTATAGATAACAAGGTTTCGAACCACTCTGCCACAGAGGCTGTAGTATCATTAATTTTTGATTCAAGCGTTTAAGCTATTAAAGATATGCTTCTTGCCATAAAGTGGAAATGAATATGCAATAGAGATGTTCTCAAGAGCGTGCCTCTGCAAGTCTTCTACTAACACTAGGCACACTTGCACAACCCAGGATTAGTGTCATAACCCCATTTACTTTTACACGGTGCATGTCACTGGAGCAAGGAGCGGGCTACATAAGCGAGTGACGTTAGCTCGGGTCTAGTGACGTTATTACTGTTTATACTGATAAACAGTAATAACGTCACTGGACCCGAGCACTTCTCTCTGCGGTAGTTTACACGATGTATATAATGTACGTTACACACTGTGCGAGGTATACAGAAACTCAAAACACACCGCAATTACCGCATCACTATACTTTTCACCTCAAGGCTAGCTCGCAAACCGTTTCCAAATGTTTACTTATATTTTTGATAGGAGATAGACTAAATTATTGTCAGAAGTGGTGATGAGCGATTTATAACGATTCATATACACAAACTGACGAGATGTTCGATTCGGACTCCATTTGGTGGCACGCACGACGCGCTTTCTGGTTACGATCCACTTAACGAACACGGAGCGGCATGAAAGTGAGTTAATTCACTAACCCTGCGTCGCGCAAGTGGCTCTTAGTTGATAGAATAACGAGTCAGGTAGAAAGGAGATACCTACTTCTAGCTTGTAGTAGCAACATAAAACAATAAGGTTTTCTGTTATATGTGGCAAGCCGGTTTGATCCCTTATAACTAAAGATATCACTGATAGTCAGGGACACATTAATGTAAGCTAAATCATCCCTTTTTCATCCGTTTTTTTGATTCTCAAATTTTTTGTAGAGTTTGTTAACACCGTCATTCGTCATTCATCATTCGGAAAAATATTTTTAATTCGAAAGGATATACTTTAAGGTCAGTCCCGTTTTTATCAAAATCCAGCTCTAATAATGGGATCTTGACTTTTTATCAATTTCCCGTTATTTGAAGTCGGTTTTTTGACATCGAGAATTTGGAGGAATAATTTTATAAGTAAAATTATTCCTCCAAATTCTCGGTATAGCGCCATCTCTGTGACTTTGAACAAATCATACAAGTGTCATTTTTCATGGAACTTGATATTCTCTAATGGCAACCACGATACAGACGACGAAGTGTGGGAAGGCCCCCAACCCGATGGACCAAAGCGGGAAGTCGTTAGATGAAGGTAGCCCAAGATTGTTCGTGATGGCACTCTTTGGTGAAGACTTCTAAGGGCTGTTGATGATGATAATAACAATAAATGTTCTCAAAATCAGCTTCAGAAATCATTGAAATATCCTTATGTTCTTCAAAGCCTCTTTCTAAAGGTACAATCGCAATAAAAAGCGAGAAAGCACCCAGGAGAATGTTCCCGTACATTGTAAAGCAAATTGTTTTCTCGACGACATGTCTAAACACCCACCGCCTCCATTGATTGAGCCATCACTGACGCTATTTCAGCTGAGCAGCTCCACACATCCGATATAAAACTACACATGAAATTAAATCTGAAACCTTTATTTTATACATGTCAGAGTCAGAAATCCAATGACGTTGGGTTCAACAGGTGTCAAGATATGAAGGTCAGTGCTGAAATATGTTGCCGTAACTCACATGTACAGTCGGAAACTATTATTTGTTGCGGTTTCTTTACATTGTAAGTA
Organism: Perizoma affinitatum; assembly: GCA_961405105.1. Taxonomy (NCBI): domain Eukaryota; kingdom Metazoa; phylum Arthropoda; class Insecta; order Lepidoptera; family Geometridae; genus Perizoma; species Perizoma affinitatum. Next base: position 10,119,452 of record OY560199.1, read on the forward strand.
TGTATTGTGAGTAAGACTAATTTTTTTGCGAAATGAAAAAGATTTTGCACGCACGTTTCTATAGTCAGGTTATTGTTTTACGTGTCTCCCTATTATTGATAAAAAAGAGAGTTCACATTGCACCTCCTTGGAACTGACCCTCTCGCGCCCTCTTTCAGTATTACATAATATTAAGTAAATTTTTGCAAAAAATATTTTTTTTTGTGTTCAAATGTTTTATTTAGAGTGAAATATGCCAAATGAAACATCAACATATTTTCTTTATACGACTTTTGAACGTTATTCGTATTTACCTCGTTGTGGAAGTGAAAAGCAGATTGTGCCATTCGGCGCCAAAGTTATATTTTATCCTCGTGATTCTATATTCCATAGAATTATTTGCTTAACTCTGGATTTAACATACCACCTTCGCTATACTACTACGAATAGACATGTATTAGTTTAGTTACTGTAATTTTTTACCGAAATCCGTCACCAAAGGTACGCCTAAGTCGATACCTAACCGGCCTTAATTATTTTTTTTTTATTTTAGAATATTATTACGACTATACCACGTACTTTACTATTCTCCTGCTGACGTTTCGTTGACCGTTTAGAGGTCCTTCCACATGAGCATTTTTAATTCCTTAACTATTTTATTTAATTGTTTTGTGATATTGTCTTCGTCATACCATTTCAGACGATTAAGTATTTAATTCCCATTTCATCAAAAACAAATAATTATGCTGATGCATTCGGAATTTAAATTGACAGTTGTCAACGAGTGATTATTTTACATTTTGTTGGTTTAATGACATTTAAATCTACCCTCATTCGTATGATAATAACTTTAAAAAATGTTTCGGCTCATTTGTGGTCATAATTCGTTCGTCAACTTCTCGCCAAGACATCGAGTCCCTGATTGAGTGATCGTATAAACACGATGAAGACATCAAATTGAAAACCATCAACAGTTACCAACCAATAACCTAGTAAATTAAGAACCAGTAACACAACTTTTCAAATACCGACAAATAACTCAAAACTTTTAAGATGTTAACTAATAGGTAAATTTCTACAATTTTGCAGTCACAAAATCTATAAGCTTACAATAGTTTTTTACGAAACTGAGTGTCAAAAACCGGCTAAGTGTGAGTTAGACCTTTGTACAAAGAGTACCACTGATTAACCAATGATTATATTGGTTGTTCTGAAGGTAGTGTAGTTTGATTCAAGATTAGTTATTTTAATGTTTTTTTCTATTATTTTCCAGTACAGTAAACAACTCAATGAAATTGCTTTTGATAACCATAAAAAATACGTTGTTTTCTTGCAAATAAATCGAGTATAACAGTTATTTGTGAAGTTTTCAGTTGACATCCCTCATCATTATTTCTAAGTGCACACTAATTGCCGATCCGTGGAGTAGCTGTGAGATGAAGTATTGAATATTATATGTACATCGTCCATAATGTGGCTTTTATTACCTTGATATATTGCCTGTACAAATCGTGATTACACTAGTGGAAATGTCGTTTCAACAAAACACTGTATTAAAAAAATGAATAATGACTTCTTCGCCGACAACGTCATTATGACGCGCGGTCACCGGCTCGCCACGAGATTTCTATCTCCACTTTCCTTTACACATAACTTCAACCTTATGTCTATAAACATAAACACTAAACCCCCCTTCTTGGATGGGTTAAAAAGTTGCGTTGAAAATTAAGTTGTAAATACCGATATGTAAAGTAGGATTTTATCTGCAGTTGCTGTACTATTCGATTTGATTGTAGCGTTGCAAATCGGATTGACGAGAAGGTTATTATTATCACATTTTACTTAGTATGTGTGCATTTACATATAATTTGGTGTGATTTGAAGAAATGCTTGAATTGGTTTTCTTGTGGACTTTCAAAATAAGTGCGCGCGTTATTGTGTTACTTATTACGAGATAATGAATGAAATCAAGAGCGTTCTCCCTATTTTCTTACTAATAATTATTCGTTATATAACTACTAGTTATAACTATTAGTTTAATGTTTTAATTCGGTAAAGTTTCGTGTAAAACACTGTTTTAAATAACAGGCAATATATGTGTAAATCAATGGCTTTCTTTTAGATTTATAAAAGAAAGCCATTGATTTAACTCAGAATACGGTCGAAATAAAGAGGCGGGACGTGTGACTAGAGAACTAATATCTAATCATAGTTTATTGTCGGAGTTACAAACAAAAGTAGCGTTCCGTACTATTTGTATGAAAATAAGAAAAACACTTTTGTATGAAAATACGTCATCATGAGACTTTTATGCCATCTTGATTTACAGTTGCAGTAGAACGAAGCAGAATGAATAAGAAATAATCTTAATCGTCATAAATACTACAATAAACACAGCCTTTCACACAAATAATACTGCAAGTCCATTCTTATTTAGCTGTCAATCGTATTTCGGGTTAAAAGTGGGAGAAACGCAGATGCGAACACGGTCGTAACTCAAGAAAATAAAGGCGGACAAGTGCGAGTAGTACTCTTGAACTTAGGAGTCCGTAGGGATCGAGCGAACGAAGCGAGCGCAGATCTCCGAGACTACTTGGACAATCCGGCGCGCGGCGTTTCTATGTACTCGTAAGTTTGTTCGCCTAACATTAAGTGCCGATCAATTTGATTAAATCTTGATGAAACTTGGAAGGTAGTTAGGTTACTAATATTATTTTAGAGTTAGTAATATGAGATTAAGCTTAATCGAAGGGTTTTTGAACTAAGGATTCGCAAAAAATCACAAAATCTCTAATCTTCGCACGTAAGATTGACTGGGTATTTTATGTATATTTCAATGCCAACATTATAATAAAACAGCGCGCAATTTTAGAAGTTTTTACAAATAGTTAGTTACCCATTTGCTCTTGACGCACAGAACTCTAAAAAGTTTGTGAGTCGGCGCGAGAAAGGAACGCATTAAATTATTATGATTTATGTGTTTTAGTGAGCCTCGTAATTATATGCGGGCTAACGAACAAACCTAATGGCAGGTTAGACATTCTCCGATTTGAAGTTATCCCTTTATGCATTACCTACCTGTGATTGTTGTATGATTTTTTCTCATCTGCTATTTTTTTAATTGTATTTTCTAAAGGGCGATTCATAAACATCGAACATTTCTGAACACTATCTGAAATATGAACATTATTGAACTATGACCTCACAAAACTATCTAGGTTCTCGAGTGTCAAACTCTAGGTACCAGTTTCTAGGTACCAACACAGCCGAAACTTCGGGAAATTTATAAAAATTTAAACTCAATTAAAACGTATAAAAAGTAAAGCTTAAGTAAGTTTACACTTTGTACAACTTTGTAAATTCAGTACCTACCTAGGTGTAATAGGTACCAAAACATACTTCGACTGTTTCTTTTATGTTGTGAGAATATTATCTCTGATTATGTTAAAGTAAGGTAAGTAATCACTAGGTATATTTTTGCAGTAGAGACTTCTAAATACTACACGTAGTAGTTTATAAATCAAAAAATAAATAAAACGACAATCAATAAAGTGTTAAAATATTTAAATATGTTAATTCATAAGCTTTAAATTATCGTCGGCCGAGACAGTGAAGATTTACAGCCAATAACCGAAACTTGGACAAGTTATAATCGTGTTCGAATTAATACTGATCTATTCAATTCAAGTGTACCTAACAATAAATTATGGCTGTAACAGAACAAATAAGTTAACATTAAGTATTAAGTACTAGAGTTATTCATACAAATGTTAGATTAGGTATGTACTTCTGCTAGGATGTTTTATAAAACAATTTTGAAAACAAAATGCCATGTGTAGCTAATTTTTTGGCTAATATAAACCAGATACAATACAAAATCTATTTAAATTGATGTTATGGAGTTTCACTAGCTTCTGCCCACGGCTTCGCCCGCGTGGTACCCGGATAATAAGTAGCCTATGTGTTATTCTGATGTATAAGCTATATTACTGTAAAATTTCATCAAAATCCGTTCAGTAGTTTTTGCGTGAAACAGTAACAAACATCCATAATCACAAACTTTAATGTTTATAATATATATAGGATAGGATTTATTTTAACACTTAGTTTCATCAAGTTTTACAAAGAAGATATAACCTTATAAGTTCCGGAATACTAACTTATGGCACACGCCTTAGATTTTTTGGTTTTAGTGCTACCGGTTTCCTTACCTAGTAACAACCTAATAGATATAACAATAATAAACATACTTACAGACTATACACTTATATATATATATCACACTTTACACTTAACAGACTTAAACAGAAAAAACAGACAGGCAGATCAGATCATTGCTTTGTAGATTATTGACATCAAGAAACTTCTTCGGTATAAATACAAAGGAAATGCGCATTTTGAGAAAGCCTGGACTGATTTGGCTTTATTTTATTCAAATGTTTGCAATAGTACGAATTAGGATTTTATGGAAATAAACATTTGAAAATCGAACGGAATATTTAAAAAAACATGGTTTATTTCTTCTCTACAAACTGGTATCAGTCATCGAACGTAGTGGTTACTTTCTCTATGGTTGTCGAATTGAAGATACGTACTCGTATCTGTCACTTTTAAAGAGTTTTGAACAAAGAAAGAAATAGATGAATGATCGGTGAGCAGCGTTGATTATTGTTGTAACTCATCTGACAAATCATCTGAAATAATGACGCTACAAACAGATTCGTTATAGACTTGACATCTCTCCTAAAATTCCTCCAATAAAAAAAACTCCGTTAGACATTTTATAATTTAATCGGTTTTCAATCAACCACAGAATTTTTAATACTAATGAAATGAGTTTGTGATTAAATAAATAAATACATATGGAGCCGTTGATAGAATAATTTTCCCGAATATCGACCTAATACCAATCAGACATTATATTCTCCGTTTAATTTACAGTAAATCACATTATATTATTCAATTTAATTATAAAATTTTGATAACGGAAAATTTCTAGATGCGACTTTAAGTCGCGCTGAACTTGCATAAATGGGATAGGAGTTGTGGCATTTTCAACCGTCAGCCTATTGAACACACGTGAACTTTGCAAATTTGTCGTTTAAACCGACTTCAGAAGATGAAGAGTTTCTCTATATTTGTATTTTTTTTTAAGTTTAAATATATGTTGCATTTTGATATTACAGAAGATTACGAAGATGTATAGTTATATTTATGCAATGAAATCAAAACAGGACTTCAATACAAAATTTTGTATTGAATTTTTGTCTTTGTCTTGTCGATACAATCACTGTTACGATATGTTATAATCAAACTCAAAAACAACCTCTGAACTTTGACCCGACTTCGACCTACAACTCGGTTAAAGTCTAAGATCTACTCTACTGCAATCACTAATACCTATTACCATTGCCGTACATTAATTAATACAAATATGTACAAGTAGGTAGGTATACCAAAAAAATACAGATGAAACAGCTATTTAAAGACCGTTGCAAACGATCTATAGAAAATAATCACTATTCCAATGAATTAGATACCTACCAGCTATACTTTGACTTTAGTGTAGTCGCGTTCAAAAGTCTCATCCGACAAAATGCTTCTAGCTTAACCGAATTGTCAAATAACGAAGACAAATTGCTGCATGTTCGTGCTCATTAGCGCTGCGCGTTAAAATTCATAATGAGGCTATCGAATATTCAATTAATTAATAACGTTATCGATATTCCCGTGATTCGATGTCCCGACACTACATTTTTTAATCTCACGCTCACCCAATCAGAATCTTAATGACATCGTTATTTTAAATCTGGAGTTTGGGATATCTTAAATTCTGGTAGTTTGTTTTGTTGCAAGGCATTGCCTGAAGCCATGATATATCTTGTAACTTTGCCGGCACCCATTAGAACCGAAAATAGCTATAAATAGCGGCATAAATAAGTACTTGGATAATACTACCTATGTACTTCCCCAGACAAACTCTTACACAAAGAGGTGTATATAACTCAGGTTGAATCTTAACTGATATATTCTGTTCATTTTTATTCGGGCAATAGATATAAAATAAATAAATAACGCTGGACATTTTTCACTCAGCATCATCTAGCCCCAAACTAAGCAGAGCTTGTATTAAGGGAACTACATGACTGATATACTACTTATATACTTTTTTTTTTTGTAAATACCTACATACATATTACACATAGAACACACTCAGACCAGAGACAAACATTTGTCCCGCAGCGCATATCTATGTCGCTTACACAATTCTGTGACTATTTTATCTTTTAATTTAGAAATCGGTTGAATTAAAAAAATAACAGAAGCTACCGATTGTCGATGAACACGCGAACCGGCCATAAAGATAGTTCTAATCTCTGTAACACTTTAAACTCAATAAAAATAGACGTTCGAACGCTTCTGTGAACGATCCTAATCTCAGATTCCTGAGGATTTTAATGTGACATCGATGATTGAGATTTGCTCGGGAAAGTCCCAAGAATTCACCATTCGATATATGAAGAAGTAAAATAGTAGTGTCATTTTTTTTGTAAAATATACAAAACACACGATAAGTTTCAAGAGTCCCTAATTTATTTGTCACGAGGTTCTTTATATAGTAAATATTTAAATCTTTAATTTGATTACACCACTTCAAGACCAGTTCAAACTTTATGGTATATTAGTACAAAGGTCCTTAGGGTCCGCTAATTAAATCAATTGTAGTTAGTTCTTTATATTTTTACCATCTATAATAATTAAGTAATATTTGCATGCCCAGTAAAGAACATAATTGCACTTATTTCAATTATGCTAAGACCTTAATTGTACCTACATGTGGCAAATAAACGTATTCTATCATAATCCAGAAGTCAAAGTAAAATTTATGCAATCATCTATTACAATATACAATATAGTTGCAGATTTTTAAATCCTTATTTTCGTTTCTGTAAATAATGATATTATCTACCTAGATAGGTACCAAGTCTCACAAGAAGACCCAAATAATTTCATTGAGTACCAAAAACAAAATAGCTTCATAACGGAACTAGCAACAGATGGTTTTCGATGTTATCCAATCCCTTTTTTTTTCATGTTTTTAATTTTTCTTTAACACCTCTAATCGCTTGTCACGGTTGAAAACAAAACTTTGACAGTCATGATGACGATAAAGTTTAATAAAATATCGTTGTTATTATAAAAGTATAACAGTTAATGGTACTTATTTTGATATGATAACGAAAAGGTTAATCGAATAATAAAGCCTTCGCCAGAGTTTACAATTTAGAAAAAAAAATCTTTAACTCAAATCAACGTTTAATTTTGTTTAATATTTACGACTTTTAACTTAACTTATGTTACGTATTAGTATAGTAGTACAGTATAAGTTTAAGGCCATACTTAGTCGGCACTTGGGTAGATTCATCCAGAAAATTTAGTTGTAGGTTACGCCTTGTATGTGCCCAAATTAAATATCTTCTCTATAGAAGCAATGTATCCTTTGATAAAAAGTCAACCAACCTAAATAAATAAAATTAATATCAGCGCCAAGTAGGCCGATACTTTTTGAATAACGTCGCACGTTATGCGATCTTAAAATGAAATAATTTTACAACTAATCCGAATGTATATCAGTCATAAATTAAAAACGGTATCGCCGTCTGTCTAAGCCCTATTATAGTGATGTAGTGGCAGTTATATCGATAACGCGGTTTCGATAGAGAAAAGTATGAAATAAATCATGAACTGTCATGTAATCATGAAATAGAAATAGGAAATAACCTTAAAATAATAACAAATCATTAATTATTTTGTTATGATTTGGTACATTCCTTAATATACGTTTTCCGTTATGCATAATGCCTATTGCAAATAAGTGTTTTTTTTATTTTGATCAGGAAATATGTAATTTATTAATTACAAAGATGGCGAATACGTTTATAATAAAAATAATGATTTATTATTTGGATACAATAGGTTTAGTTAACATACGTACGTTTACATACGATTGAGGTGCACGCAAGACTTTTGAGATTCTGAATTACAGTCGATAAGTAGAACCGATAGATAGGATTTATCGATATCCGACAACAGCCATCACTAAAATACTTAGGTAGGTACCAAATAGTATCCGCTCAAAGACATTTGTGTAGATTAAATGTACCTACAGCTCAATAACATATAATGCCTTGTTATTAAAATATTCGTTTTATTGTCATGGATACGAACCACTTTCTATAAGAAGCCACCTGATAATTCTGTTTTATGTTCCTAGTTTTGTAGTTCTATGACCTTCTACATAAAAGTAATCTTTTGGAAAAACGCGTTCAATACACTTTGTGACGCGACATATACCTACTAGTATTGTCTGCTTGTCTGTTAACCATATATTTCTTTTAGTTATGGGTACCTACCAAAGGCTATGTGGTAACTAGCGATAAAACTTATTAAAGCTAAAATATTATTCGGTGAGCAATAAAATGTTTTATATCTTCTTACCCAAATATGTTTTACGCTTAATCTTTGAAGGCATACGCAAAAATCTGCATCACATCCAGTTAAAGCCGTTCTGGAGAGAAATGGTTTAATATTAAGGTTATACGTTTATTCCCATAAAGACATCACACGAGAACATAAATATCATTAAAAAATCAAAAGTAGAACGTTCTAGTATAGTCTAGTAATAAAACAGACAAACCAGCTCGTTGTCTCGTGGATAAAAAACTCTAAGGCACGATTTTCATCGTGCCCCACCGTTTGCAGGGAACCCTGTTGAACCCTTGCGCGTTTCAGTTTCCATGCCGACATTGTACCCCCATTGCCGGCGTTGTGATAGTCCGATTGAGATGCTTTTTCTTCATGGTAAAAAACTCTAAGGCACGATTTATATCGTGCCCCATCGTTTGCAGGGAACCCTGTTGAACCCTTGCGCGTTTCAGTTTCGTGCCGACATTGTACACCCATTGCCGGCGTTGTGATAGTCCGATTGAGATACTATTTCTTCATCCAATACAAAAACAAGAAATGCAAATACAAATATATTTATTTACTTCTAAGTATGTTACAATAATGACATTCTGGTGATCCCTGCACGAGGACTAGCCTGTATCGCGGGAGGCTGGTTACATAAGTTACCATTACCTAGCAGCTAAGTTCGAGTACTGTTCGAGTACCACCTGACTTTTGCATTGGCAGCCTTGATTTTTACTATTTTTGATGCATCTTTCTTCGGATCCATCTTTTTTTCGCCAATTTTAATTTGCGTTGTAATTTTAACTTTGACTTTCCATTTAAAATATTCCTCAGATTAACAGTTGTACCATTCAACACACAATTGTATGCCTTTTCAAATGATATAGGTACATATCAATTATGTAACGTAATTAGACACAGATTGTTAATGTGTTCACACATCACGGGCAACTTGAAAAAGGTCAAAGTCACGGGCAAAAGCAATATTCTACAATAATACTAATAAGAGATTGATTTACGAGTTTGTTTTTAGAAAGAAAAAATATCAGGAATGTCTTTACAATTTCAAAGGATTAGTTGATACGTGATCTTATTTTTATTCGCGAATTTACAATTTTCAACGTTGGGCAAGTGTAATTTATGAGTTCATTTTCCAAAAACTCTTTATAAGATTTCCAATTTGAGAATCAGCTTTCTGATCCTGGTCCAAAGAACTTTCCGAGATTAAACTTTTGATAAACATCTGATTAACCTTTCCGTTTGGCAAAAAATACACATAAATACCTTTTTGGTATTCGTCAACACGTTTTATTAAGTCCCTTGACATTGAATAGCTTTTTTTAAGTGAGTTTAGTTCTAAGTTATATAATTAACCTACGTGAATTCCACCCATAAAAAAAATTGTTAGGCAGATACGTACTTACACAGAAAACATTAACATCATATCGTATCCTCCTATTATTTCAGAAATGTGAAAGTTTGTGTGTTTAGATGTTAGGATGTTTTTGCTTATTATCTCTGTACTGACTGAACCGATTTGGGTGAAATTTGGAATAGGTATAATTTGTGTTCTAAAACAAAACTTATCTAGGATTTTTATGCAGGTATTATGAGCGAAGCTCACTGCGCAAGCTACTGTAGGCAGAGGCTAGTATGAAATAAATCAAATTTTCATATATTTTTTTATTATTATTTGACGCCAAGGCTTGTTAATTTGCTGTTTTATTTGGGGTTTCCTTTCCAGCATTCATACTTTTCGGAATACTTATAGCTATTTTAAAGAGACAGAGATAGTGTGAACATTATACTCTGCCATGCTTATCCAGGGATATTTCATCAAAATAGTAGGCGACATGATACGCACGTTTTAGAAACGTAAATCAAAATAGAAAACAAGGTGTTTTCCTAACGCCCTTTTCTATTCTATGAGCGGTTAATTGAGCAATCTAATTTGACACCTCACGGAGTGAATAGCCAATTATTAATATGGACCCTTGATTAATTGTGATATCAGCATTTAATTTTCGTGTTAACACACGCCGCGCGCCGCGGTCTCGTCGCTATTGTGTGCCGCGCCTTTGTGCCCCGTGACGTTTCAATTTTGAATAAATTAAATTTCGAACGCTTCATTTTTTCAAACCTTTTTACCTTTGAAATGAGCTCGTGGCCAGTGTTATTTATTGTATTTTTAAACTGAGAATAGGTTGTTTGTTTTTATTGTACTTACATAATATAAGCCATATTGAGAGTTTTTTTAAATGTCTCATGTCTCACGTTGGAACCGCGATCAACCATGAGATTCCATGTTTTTTGTTTTTTGGCGACAATTTCGAACAAAACTTCCTGAACGTAAAAAATACTAATACGACGTATATGTGACAAAAACAAAAAACATTAAGGTATTTCAATTTACACCTAAAAAATAGAATAGTCTTTACAATAGAAAATATATATTTACCTTCACACCAAAACATAATAAAACGCTTACAACAATAAAATAGGTACCAACTTCAATAAAAACGAAGCATTTAACAGTTCGTTTCATTTAGCTACCGGCCAATGAGCTGATACAATTATCGCTTTTATGGCGGCAATTTGGAAGATGGCCGCGCGTTCGAAATTTGAAAATTCGAACCTCCCATTCAAACCAATGAGTTTCGTCCTAATTTTATTACGCAGTCGGTTTTATGAATTTAACTAGGTCCCTTACAATAATCTAATGGATCTAAGGTAAGCCCACAATATATTTTTTATTTATGTTATAGATTTTAAAGTGTTTTACAAAAAATAAAAGAAATGTAAATGTTGTTTTTTTAAGTATATGAAACAAGAAAATTATTATTGAATAATACTGATTATTTTTCCGACCCAAATATCGACCAATAGAATTGCACCATTCGACGTCACGTGGTACAACCTACATGGTATTATACTGATAATTTTTTGAAAATTTTCTCGGTTGTACCACGTGACGTCGAATGGTGCAATTCTATTGGCCGACATTTGGGACGGAAAAATAATCCCCTGAATACCACACGAGCTTCAAAATTATCTGGCATTTCCCTCAAGGTTCCCTGCAAACAAATAAAGTCGTCAAGTTTTTCAGGAAAAATCACTCGCGCTTCGCGCTCGTCGCGCTTCGCGCTCGTGATTTTTTAACCTGAAAAACTTGACTCCTTCATTTGTTTGCAACGAACCTATCGGGAAATACCCGATAATTTTGAAGCTCTTGTGGTATTATATGTGAAAATTATTATTGACTGCACCTTTGGATGCAGGATACAGATTCGTGTGGTTACCAAGTAGGGGGTATTGAGAGGTACGTCCAAATGAAAAATATAGATAAAAATATAGGTAATATTTTATTTTACGTTATTTTCAGGTAACATACAAAAATCAAACAGAAGATGGCAGAAGTGTAAATCGGGAGACAGAAAAAAACCCCGAAGATCGGTGGATAAGAAGAATGGTTATTTATTTGACTTACCACATTATTTTAATATGTATACATATATAATAATTTGGTAAGTACCTATAGTAAGTAAACATAAAGCTTCCTACGCAAAACTATATATGCATTTAAAATCAACAATCACAATCCACTTCGTTATTTGTAAAATATCATTATCATAATCTACAGCCTGTAGACTCAATCTTTACAAGATCCTTTCTTCCAGATCACTAAGTTGCAATCTGAGGTGTTTTCGCTGAACATGAAACACTAAAAAATATGGCATTACATTATAGCTGAATGGAGGATCATTAAAAAACCTTCTAGGCATGGAAGAGAGCGAGGAATCGGCGTAAATTCTCCTTAAAATTTTAAATTTACTTAGTTTTTATGCGGACTTTTTTATAGGATCCTGGTGATTTCAATGAATAACTACCTTGACTTTGACTTTTTTAGACAAACGCGCTGACGCATATATCCAAAGATCACCAATAAACGCTCGTGTAGCAGTGAAGGCCGCTTTGAGTTCCAGTTTCAAAAATAAATTCTAATTTAAGATAAAAACCTTTAAGGTCCAAGTGCATGTCGGGCAACGCGCAGTGCAGGGTACCGTAGCTGCACATAAACTTTTATTTAATACCTATTTTAGACAACTATCACAGTAATTTTCAATGGATTTGTAAGAAATTTTCCTTTATACCTCTCCAAGTACATTTTATAAGTTGGTAGACTATTACTCGTTAACTTGTTAGCTGTGATAGTATTCCTTTTACCTTCGTTATATATACTACTGCCGTGATTTTTTTCACATACCTATCCAAAAACAACCGTTTAGCTGGAAGGTTCTACAAAAAATACACTTGACTCTACAAAAAATAGCACTTTAAAACTTAATATTTCGCAAACAGATCCCTGAATCAAAAAATTGTTTTCACATACCCGCAATATTTTTGAATAACCTATCCAACAACACCCCACACAACAGGATAGACGATCAGAAAAAAACATCCTCACTTTAAATTTTTATTTAGGAGAAATCCCAAATTAAAATTTTCAAGTTTTTGTTTTACCAATTTGTCGGCGTGATTAATACCCATGCCAAATTACGGCTTTTCAAACTTTCACGATTTGATAACATAATTAAACTTATAATTACAGATTTCTAGTACTAAGAGTCTTTGAGTAAAGCCGCGGACATACAGACGGACGGACATGGTGAAACTATAAGGGTTCTTTGTTGACTACGGAACCATAAAAATGGTTACTTAAGTCTCTAGTTGGATTCAGATTTGTATCTTCATTAAACTTAAATGACACACTTTTAGATCACGAGAATTGAAAAACTTATTACTGGACAACCTACCACCATCTGCTTAGTTAGAGATTTTGCAAAGCATTCTAGTGATCAATATAGAACCAGTGACATATAAATGTATTGTATTTTTTTATAAATTTTAAGAAATCCAATAATATTAATATACATCCCAGGGGTCTAGACAAATACCTCACGCTTATTTTCCTCTCACGCTAACGCTATTTTGTCAAGGAAAAACTTGGCCGCTGTCACGTGACATTTCCACAGCTAATGTAATTTCCATACAATTCAACCTTTCTGCAGGCGTTAAAGCTAACAGAATGGTATGTATCTAGATACCCTGGTGCGCAGAGCCCGGGCCAGCTCCAACACCGTACTGATTGCATTCACTAACAAATTTTACCTACAGTATCAATCACTGCTGTATGATTTATCTGCACTAGGTGAATTAGTTTAGTTGTCAATTTAAAAGTATGTGTACCTAGGTAAATCCTAATAAGGCCATGCAGGTAGGTAGAATTAATTATTTTATTTTAGGCTTATTGACATGTTCATTTAATACTAATGCTAGTTTAAGAAAATTATTACTAACAAAATGATCCAACGACGATTGATTCATAAATAAATTATTATTTTAATAGGTATATTTGCCAACCCCTACCTCGTACAACATTGCTAAGGCGATATTTACAATGTTCTATAGAGGTTCCGTAGGTACAGGCCAAACGTACGTCCAACTATTCTGCAATATTCTAAAAGATATTCAAAGCTGGAATAGTATATTGGCATGCAAAAACGCTGTCAGAAAAGATACAGTCAAAAAAGAAAGTCAATCTGTCAAATCAATTCTTTTCACGCGAGGGGCTCATTAAAGTTGAATTAGGCTATTTGTGTAACTGCCCGTGAGAACACATCGGCCTCACCATTGCTGGTGTGAGTATAAATTAGTTAATATCGTGGATAAACTTGTGAGCGCTTGTTGTTCCTAAAATCTTGCAAGCGAGTCACTCTATTGTGTCACTCTAGCAGCTTGAGTGTTTATCTATATTACAAATTACTTTTAAGTTTACTAACATTAAATACAGAGGGCAGACTACGAAGTCTCACCAAAATACTCTTTTACGTTTCGTTAAAGAAACCCCAAACATCTTAGAATTTCAACATCGGAGATGTTGATGTTAATGATGATGAAGATGAAGTGGAGCGGATATCATTTGAATAACATTAAAAAGATAAATTATAAATTTAAAAGTTGGTATCAACAGCAATAAAATTAATATACATACAACGTTGCATCCAATAAAATAGCATTTAACCACAACGCATGGTGACCCTGTACTTTCAGTGTCAATTGCGTTCCCATATTAATTTTGAAGTTTCTGTGACAGTTCGTAAGTGCTACAATTTGTCGCTTCGACTTTAGTAGGTACAATACAACTTTGACTGTATTGTCATGCATTGTTAGCCAATGATACTAAGAAAATTATCTTTGAACAATGCAAAAGGATTTTAATAATGTTTGCAGCTTTCTATTTCAGATACCGTGGGGACCAGTGGAAAGAATAAAATAAAATAACGTGATTTAAAGAATTAAGTTGGTAATTAAGCTGTTTGCGTAATGGGCACAAACCATTTATAGAAAAAAAATCGATGGGGTTCAAACCCACGATCTCCGGATCGGAAGTCGGGGTATCGCCCACTAGGTCAGCACGGATCGTTTACAGAGGTAGGTAGGTAATATCAAAGTTTTCATAATTTCCAACTTCAACAAATCATCACTTGAAAGTACACTACCAAGACTCAACCACAAACCGTAGGTACCTCGAGATAAGGGCGGGGCAGAGTGAAAAAGGCTTTATTACATATCAAATAGAGAGAGACAGCTATAACCGTAATAGAAGAGTAAGAAGGAGAGCTTTGAGCTTCTATGCGCAAGCGCACAATGCCTATTGTTTTCCATTTCGAGCAGTTAACGCCTGTCTAGTTATTGATGCGGTTTCGGATTTGTTTATGATGCTATTGTCTAAGTTGCTACCGGAAAACGGTTTTACTATTTTGTTGGATCGTAAAAATTTGGATAGGAAAATGTATAAGGTACCTACTGATAATAATCCGGGATCTATTATTATTAACTATTTTATTGCATGTATATAATATATAATACTCCTGCAATAGTTTTTCTCATTGTTTTCAATAGTACGAGTACCTATATCCATCTGTCCCCATCCACAATACATTTTTTAAATTGTACCTTAAGCATCTTCGCGTTGGCGCAAGCCCCGCTACTGCCTCCCAAAGATGTTTCTTTTTTTTACTATTCGACCAAATCACAGAAACATTCTAACCATTAGCTTTACAAACGCGTTATATTTCCCACTATTATCTAGACGAGTAATTAAAATGTATGTAACATCACTCGCGGGCTTCTAATTACGATTACAAGTCATGCAGTCGTATTGGAGGCGTCAATACGCCCAGTGGAGCGTTCAAACCGGCTAGGGGACTGTCGGGCTAGTGGCACAAGCTAGTCGATTTTAGCAACTTAGGCAAGTAGGCTATTCAAAACGACTACGAACCGCATGACGCAATGCTCTGGAGCCCGATGAATCGATTACATCTTAGAGGTTACGGGAAGTCTGTGGATGGAGGTTGCCTAAATTGTTTGTCATGAATGTACCTACTCTTCAGGGGAGCCGTCTATGTCCAGCCGTGGTCTATTAAAGGTGATGACTATCTGTGCAGTTGTATTTATTAGGCTGAATAGAGCGAAAATAAAAGTAGAATCCGTAAACAAAAGTAGACATGACAGCAGTCGTCATTTTCGGTCTAAAAATGGTAAAAATGGTAGGTATGGTTAGTAAGGCCAGACTGTCAACGACAAAATAGCTTAGTTGGTAACAATCACAGACTGGTCTGTCCTAACAATTGACAATGGCTTTTCTGTAAATACAATTTAACTCATTTATACCGACCTATTGTACCGACCATATTGTATATGAAAATATCATAGATCAAATGATATTTTCAGATCAGACACTAGCAGAATTTTGACAACCAGCCACAGAAGCCATAAGAAGTTGGGATGAGAGTTGAGATACAATTTCTACCAGTTGTCATGGATCCAAGCCTTGCCTAAAATAAACAGGCTCATAAAAAAACACTATTTGAGTTCGCTCTATTAAAATATTTCTATTAGCAACGGTATTTAGATAGCTGTTTCATCTGTACTTTTTGTATATAGTTGTATGAATTAAAAAAAAATCCTCTGTGTATTTTACCCATAAAGATACCTCTTTTGATATCTAGGTACGTAGACAGGTACCCATATCGTTGTAATAGGAAGATTACTTACTTACTTCTCCTATCATCAGCTAGCTGGTAACTATCCAATGTGAACGCAGCTCTATCGGCGCAAGTCTGTAATCATCAACACGAGGGCATTTCCGAAGCCGCAATTAAAACATAGTTAGGATCAAACTCACGCCTCGCAGATGAATTTAATAGAAATGTTACACACATGAATTATACGTTAATGGGACTTTAGGGCAGCGGTGGTATAACATCATATCCACTTAAGGCCTCTCAAACTTTAATCATCTACGGGCCAGTTGACGTAAATTAGATGAACTTAGTGAGAAAAAAGTTTGCTAATTTTAATGTTCACTCAATTAATGATTTTTAACTGATTTTGCGGCGAGTTGGTCAGTCACATCATATTTTAGTTCAAATGGAATGAGATAATTTTTTCGTTCGAAATCATTTGTCTCGGTTCTGGGGGTTTTCTATGATATGAATTTACTTACAAAACGAAGTGAAGTATATCAGTAATGTAGTTCCAATAATACAAGCTCTGCTTAGTTTGGGGCTAGATGATGGTGTGTAAAAAATGTCCAGCATTATTTACTATTTAATATTTTTATTTCAAAGTCTATACAAACGCAGTAAATAGGTATGTGTGTGTGTCTTTTAAATAATGAAAACTGAACCAGCGCACAATAGTTAAAAAAACTTACTTAAAAATAAATTATAGTAGGTACCTACTTAATTATAATACCTACTATAATTTATTCTGTGACTGGAGTTACTTAAACATCAAAAAGTTATTTAAATTGGCACTGGTAGTACGACTAGGTAGCTACTTATGTAGGAAGAAGCGTACTCGGCTTTCTAGTGAAGTTCACGTAAAGGTATTAGGTCTGATTTCAAAACTTGAAACATTAGATAAATGCCTGCGTCCACTATGTAGGTATGTTTATGTGCACTTTCCGGCTTGTATAGCTCTCTGTAATCCTTAGTGCTTATCCAACACATTTCATATACGAGTAGGTGCTTATGATATTCTAAAGTGCGTTAAACGGCATAATATCTCTCGCGAGCACCTATGAATTATCAAATAACTCAAAAGCCGTAACAGCCTGCAATTTGAAGGCTCACGACCGCTTCAAACGGAGATATTAGCGCAATTTGCCGCCATAGCCTGCCAGTAAACTAATAACACCTAGCCTATATCAATAAAAGCTATTAGCATCGATCAGCGTAAGTATACTTGTCTTGAGGTATTACCTCAAATTGAGTTAAATGCTCTCTGACAGTAATAACACCGCGGATTGGCCGCCAGCGACTGACCGAATGAAACCAGGGAACGAACGATGTTGATGTTGGAACGGTGATTAGGTAAAGTCTGTACTTCAATTTATTATTTTGTAATCTGTATTTTGAGCCTGTTTTATTTATACATGCTATAAAAAGAGTTGTTTTACTGACTCAACTGTAGACCTTCCTACTATAATTTTGTAGGTACACCAACTAAAAACAATGAAAATGAAATCATAAACAATGAAATAATGTCATCATCACTCAATTAATGTCCCGATTCAATAGTATTTCTGTGAGACTATTACATCAGAACCTGAAATGGGAGAGTCATACTTATCTGTCTTGACCATAGAGTCATACTTATCAGGATGGTGTTGGTATGTCCGCACTCTTTAATAATATAAATATAATATTTTAATAACAGATACAAACATAGGTAGATAAAATATTTTCGACACATACGGATATAGCTTAGACAAGTAGAAATTACAAGAAAAAAACAGTAAAGTACAATAAAATATATAAGATAAACGGTGGTAATAGTAGGGACCCCAGACTAGAATTTCCGTTGTCGTAGGTATCAGGAACTACGAGTATCGTGGTACCACAACACACACCCGGCGACCCGGAACAAATATCTGCAGAACATGCAAACATTTGCCCAGCAGTGGAAATCGAACCCACAGCTGGCTACCCCGCCGCGTCACTGAGGTGGTGGTGCCCTACTTAGAGGGTTTTCTTTCACGGCCATCTTGAGTTTCAATCAAGCTTTCAGCGTTGGAAACAGATGGCGCTACTCTGAGTAGAGTATTTAAAAATAGAAAACCTTTGTCATTTCATAAAATTATATTATTTTGAAGATGTGAATTGTGAATTTAACCCACAGACTACAAGGATGCTAACGCATATTTAACCCTTCTTTTATTTCCAAATCAGTGTAATTTGTAGAGACAGAACATTTGTTTTTCCTTTTGTTTAAAGTAAAAAAAAATAAACACCCAACTGACCCCACACTAGGATTCCCTGTGTCGTGGGTATCAGAAACTATGAGTTCCAGACTTAAAGGTAA
Source organism: Perizoma affinitatum (assembly GCA_961405105.1). Classification (NCBI taxonomy): domain Eukaryota; kingdom Metazoa; phylum Arthropoda; class Insecta; order Lepidoptera; family Geometridae; genus Perizoma; species Perizoma affinitatum. The sequence continues at coordinate 10,138,334 of OY560199.1, forward strand.
ATGACAAGCTTTCATTGGCGGTCATAGAGTAAGTAGGTTGGTACATATAATCCTCTTTCTCACTAGTCATAATTTGACATCACACCCGAACCACAGGCCAGAGCGTTTGTCTCTCTCCCTCTAATTGGTTGCTCGAGCCTCTGAATCCAATTAGTACGAGAGCGGGTACGTAGATACGTGAATTTATTATGTAGTTCTTGTTTAGTTTGTTGGCCTTTTTAATTGAAACGTAGTGCGTAACTCGCGACCGGTTAATGAACATGACTGCTTTGGGACCGTTTCACTTATGTTTCAAATGGTTATTCGTACCTAAGTTACAAGCGTAGTATGTAAGTAGAATTGATGATCCGATCATTTTGGGCCAATTCATTGCAACAGTAGGTAATAGGTACTTATCTGGATCGCTTGCAGCTATCAAGTACCTATCTATTCTACTTAAAAAAACAGAAAAGATAGTGCCAACATACACATAATTACCTGCACTTACCTCTCCGATGTGCATACCTACCTATTAGCCTATAGGTAACTAACTCTCTAAGATTCCTAACTATCAATCAAACACTGTTTGCTTTTTCCATATTATACCAAATAAATAAATACTTAAAACTTTTAAGAACCCTATTAAGTAGGTACTCATTTACTTGTAACAGAGGAACCTTTTAATATTTTCACATATATGTACCTACATGCGCCATCTCGCGTGGAGTAGCTTAATTTCTATCATTTTCCGTCGGGATACTACGATTATACCTAACAGTGAAACCTTTTTGGAGTGGTGCTGATCATGGAACATAGGATAACATAGGACCTACCAAATCAGAGTACCGCCGGAAAATGCGACAAATTAAGCTACTCCGCGCTAGATGGCGCAAGTAGGTATATATGTGTCTATCTAAATGTCGTCGACGATAACTAAACAAAAGAAAAATTGAGGGCTGCAAATGGATCTGAAAAATCGATTCAAAAATTGTAATTGGAGGTATGTAGGTAGGTATAAAGAAAATTATAAGTTCCGTTTGACAAACTATGGCCTTCACCCAGCAATGGATAGCCCCTAATAATAAAGAAAATAAAAAACGATCATAATAACAGATAAAAACTACTTGAATATAAATATGATAGATAATATGACATGCCATTAATATAATAATTATGAGAATGAAATCAAATAAATTCTAAAAAAAAAACGGTAGAATTAATGACATGCAAATTAATGAGATGCATAAAAATAACTACTCTACTGATATCTCTTGCTGAAAACCACAGTTCACAGCACTAGATTCTACGACATGTCTTTTACAGTTGAAGCAGTGCGCCTATGTGGAATGCATTACCGGTGTCAATTAGGCACGCCCCATCGCAAGGCATATTCAAAGCTCGAGTTAAAAACTTATTTTTATCAGAAATATCTTTGAACCAGTGAGTAAAGCTTAGTCCTTATTTTTATTAAGATTTAATATCCTTTTACTTTTCTATATGGTAGGTGTATACAGAGCGTTTTTATTTAACTGGGACAGTACGGGGGCACCCATAACCAGAAGAGATACAGGTGCAGTTTTTTTTAAACATCAGCTCCTTTTGATAGGAGATAAATATTTTACCGGATGAAAAATATCTGAGCAGCGGAAGTTAGTCAAATTTAATAAAATGTTTTCACATAAGTTATCTTAGTAATTTGGTACAAAAATGGTATTAAAAGTACCTATTGCAATAGATGTTCGATATGGTCCCCATGTTGCTGTATGCAGGTACGGGCACGTTTCAAAACACTTTTAGTAATCTTGTTGAAGTGAAAATGTACTGCGTCATTTAATTCTTGAACGGTATTGTACCGAGTTTCGTAAATACGACCCTTTATGTAGCCCCATAAAAAAGTCCATCGGCGTCATGTCGGGTGCACGCGGTGGCCATTTTATTGTACCATACTTTATGTGCCCATCCAACGCTCCATCTGGAAGAGATAGATATACAATCTATTGTACTTTTAGTTATATTAAGTTTTTGTTTATTTTGTTATCTTGTGGTGTACAATAAAATATTTAATTCATTCATTAATTTACTCATAGCGTAAAATTCTCTGGCAACACAGCACTAGCCAATTAAAGCACTCGCACATGATAACAGACCATGAAAATGTTTAACGTATTTCAGGGTTGTACAATACTGGCTGTTTAAGGTCACCACGTGTAGGGGGTGCCCAGTAATGTACGCCCAGTATTACGCAGCCAATATTTGAAATTTTGGCTGTACTTTCCATGGTTGTGCATTCTATGGACGTACAATACAAAGATTCAAGTTAAAGCAAAAACATTTTAATCTGTGTTTCAAAAGTTGTGTCTTTGTTGGTGATCTAAACTTACATTTATTTCTGGGATCGCAGTACAGTGAAATTGAAAAACAGCTACTAAAGGCGCCCCAAATGAATGTGCTGCGCTGTAGAAACAACAAATGAACACAATGTGAGTACACAGTTGTTAATTTATTTAGCAAACTAAAAACTTAAACTCTCAAAAACTGTTGTCGACAATGAAAACATTTTTTTTTCAGGAGTTGCGTGGACCTAGCCACCCTGACGTTGCACCGACGACACGAGTTGGAAAACAGAATCCATACTTTTCAGGAAAAATGTGATCGCGCGATCAATGATATAAAAAAAATGAAATTGAAGGTATGTTTAAAAGTTACAGCAACTTACTTTTTTAGTAGAATACTAGGTAGGTACTTGCTTAATAGACCAATAAAATTTAAGATTAAATACACGGTGTTAAAAGACCCATAACCAAGCCGAAAACACATATTCTATACATTATTGGAATATTTTCAATTTCTCAATCGACAAAAGTGGGTTGGCCAAAGAAGATATAAAGCTTATAATGCATGTCGCTTTTTGTGATATAATTAGTTTGTGCTCTTGTGAGAATTTGAAATTTACCGAACGTATCAAATACGTAGGCGTTATCCTGGACAATAACTTGGCATGGTCGGAGTAGATAAAATTATCAGGGCTTATCAGGGCGCATCCGGAAACTTATCTATATTTTCAAACATCTGCCCCATGTTCTCGATTCTGAATCACTTGTCACAAGTTTACCTAGCACTTGGTCAGTCAATTCTAGGCTATTGTATCGCTGCCTGGGGAAATTTATCCATTTTTTGTTTTTACTTTCTTTAAATGTTAATTATCTTTTTATTTTAATGTTTTCCTTTCTTTTTTTACTTGTTAATAACTCTTTTTTTTTTCAAGTTTGCTACCCATTGGACTTTGAGTGTATGCACTTAATAATTATGTTTTTTTTTAATGGACTTGATGCTGCAGGGCTGTAGTCAGTGTCACTGGACAATATTTACTGTACTATGGATTATTGTATTAAGGCCCGGACAAACCTACCATGTGGTGGCTATCAGTAGATACATTCACATGAACTTTTTGCCAACCATTTTGATTACGACCGCCACTGATTACGCGCCAGTTTGATTGCGCTTTTGAATGTGTTTAATGTGTTTGGTTATGACCACTTTTATTTATCCTGTACATTCAGTAAGAACTGCCAAGGAAACATGGGTTGATGGATTCAAATGATAACTGTGTTTGATAACAATGATGTTTCTTAGCATGATGTCCTTGACAAGTTATTTTTTTCAATTAAAATTACAGAATCAAAGGATTTCTAAACTTTTAAATAACTTAACACTGCTTTGTCTCCATCTGATATGTGTCATTTTAATTTAACACAAGAAAATAAACACTTTTTAACTAAACCAAAATTTTAACAAGTGTTTCCTAAATCTTTGAGCTAAACAAGTGTTCAATTTTCTTTTTATAAGTAAGCTTGTAAATTATTAACAGTTGTTATTATCCTACCATTTTCATGTTATGGATTGCTATACCTGTATTATTAAGATTTCCAATTTAATTGTTGTTTCTAGTTTTTGGGGCATTCATTATACATTGCTAATACAAACTGAAGGGAATGGTATCTTGTTTTCTGATACACTTTTTTGAATATTATCATATACTTGAAATCCTTTGTCATTGTAATATGATCTTAAGTTATTCATGCGTGATAAGCTGTGTTCCAAATACCTTGCTTGATAATATACACATAATGTACACTTAATATGTACAGTTGTGAGAATGTGATCATGTTACATAAATCTAAACTTATAAAATCATTTGTCCTGACTGACTGATCTATCAACACACAGGCAAAACTACTAAGTCTAGAAAGCTGAAATTTGTAACACATGTTTATTTTACAACGTAAGCATGTGCTAATAAAAGGATTTTTGGAAATTTCGACTTTAAGGGGGGAAATGTGGCGGTGGAACTTGAAAGTTCTTTAAAGTTGCTACTGAGCATAAATAAATAATGACTTGTTTCAGGGTTTTCGGATTTTCACATTTTAAGGGGGGATATTAGGATTGAAAGTTTGTATGGGAGTATTGTTAACTAACTAACAGCTAGTAAATATATAAACACCCAACAGACACATAGTCCTGACTCCACTAAGATTCCTGTGTTATGGGTATCAGAAACTGCAAGTAGTGTGGTACTGCAAGACCCGGAACAAATATCTGCAGAACATGCAAGCATTTGTCCCGAAGGCCTATGTGGACATATGCCACATACATAGTTGTAAGTTCATAGACATAGGTCTACTGCTGGACATAGGCCTTCAGGACAAATGAAAAGTCATTTTTTTGTCACAACCTTGTTGACGATGGTGATGACATATTTGTATTAATTCTGCGCCATACAATTCCAGACAAACAACTTTGTGTCCCATCTTAACTGTGACCCATCAGAATTGAAGGAACGCTTCCTCAGTGTGATGCAAAAGCTTGATGAATACATCTACCTGATAACTGATTTCAATCTTGCGATGGCACAAAATGGTAAGCCTACACAAACCTGATATCACATCTTGACTTCTTTTTCATATTAACATGCAGTACTAGTTAAATTCAATTCTTTATAACTTGTAAGTGAATTACAATAATATTTATGTAATTTTGACCTCTGTGGCGTAGTGGGCGAAGGCCCGCCTGAAACGCAGAAGGTTGCGGGTTCGATTCCCGCCGTGGGACAAATGTTTATATGATATGCGAATGTTTGTCTCGAGATCTGAGTGTTTTCTATGTATAAGTAAAATATATAAGTAGATTCTTCCAGTCATGTATTTCCCTTTATACAAGCTCTGCTAAGTTTGGTGCTAGATGATGCCGTGTTAAAATGTCTCAACATTTCTTTTTTTATATTTATATATCCAAAGTTAAACTCTCAAACTATTAATTAAATCTTGATGAAACTTGGTAGGTAGGTAGGTTATAATAATAACCCTGCTTATGTGATTGTAGAACACACTACATTATATAAATTATATTATCATCCTTAGCCGATACAGACAGCACAGAAAATACACCAGTTCAAGACCACTCCGTACCAACCTTACTGCCAACCCTCAGCCCGTACAACTTAATGGATGCACTGACGGAGCTGAGACCGATCGAATCCCAAGCGTGCCCGAACCTCTGTCCCCCGCAGAAACCCGTCCGGGTGAAGACTCCTAGGGAGGAGAAGCTGATTGTATTCTCAAGCTCATCTTCAGCTGAGAGTGTGCCTAAGAAATCTGAGAAAGAAATTCAATTTGAAATGGTGGATGATATGGCACAATTGGCTATCGGAGGTTAGTTAAAAAACATTTTGTAGTGTCTCAGTTAAGAACTCTTTACATTATGCAATTCATCGCATTTAATTTGACCACATGCCATAAACTCAGATGGTACGCTAATTTTAGGATATTATGTACTTTACTATTCTCCTGCTGACATTTCGTTGACTGTGCTATGTAGACATTCAGCTAAATCAATGGTGGCTAAAATAATTAATATTGGGGAGTCAGAAAGCCTGTGCTATTTATGTGCTTTATGCAATAAGAAAGGAATATCCCAAAATCCAACCCTAACTGGGTGAAATGGAGAGATTAATTTTGTAGGAAAGTCCATGGCAGGAGTTTCTATAGTAAATTATCATCATTATCAACAGCCTTCAGAAGTCCATTGTTCATTGTTGGCAATCTCCAAGGAAAATTCTATAACAGTGATATAATATAAGAGTGAATAGAGTTATAAAGTTTATATCAAAATACTCCACACTGTGGTTCATTTTGCTCATCATATTATCTAGAAGAAGAATAGAAGAATCTTATATCTAGAGTGCTTTGCTGAAGTTAGACCATAGTATTCCAAAGTGTTTTGTTTGTGATTTGTGGTTATTTAATACATAGATCGGACTGATTGACGACTGACAATCAACGCACAGACTAAAGACATGACTTTTTTAATTCTCCGTGTCATGTTACGGGGTACTCGTGTCCGTGGTCTTCTGTCCGTGTGACACCACACTGTCTTACACTTACGGACGTTAAATGTTACTAACGTGGACTTGCCGAAAGCTGGTCCACTGCTGTTCACAAGCCTCCACTAGAGCTATAACATAATCTAGAGCCAACATTTCTGTATTTGACCGCTAGACTTGAGCCAATATTGAGGTGAGTGGAGGCCCACCGAAGGTTGCGGTACCTTTAAGATGCTATTGGTCTTTCGGGACCAAATAGTCTTTTAAGAGTAATTTTAATAGTTAACAATGTTATCTATTACAGACTCCCAAGCTGCCACGGCGCCTTTATCTTCAGATATCAATAGCATGAACTGTTGTCTCTCAGCTGCTCAGCCTGTCCTAGAGGTATTTAATCATTAATCTGAGGGCAAATCCGGAATAGTAAATTGAGTGTGAACTCATGGACAATCGTGTTAGAGTTAATCCACCAGAAACATGATTTAACGACTAAAAACTGAACTTAAAATACAATGGGCGAATGGTCGCCCATTGTATTTTAATTACGTGATGTTAAATAGCCTATAACCTTACTCAAGAATTAGACTATCAAAGGTAAAAATATATTCTCAAATCCGACTCGTAGTTCCAGAGATTAGCGCGTTCAACAAACACTCTTCAGCTTTATTATAAGTATAGATTTTAATTAATTAATTCAACTGCCTAACGTACCCTCCGTTTGATTACAGGTAGATCATGAGTACCCGGCGACAATCATGAACATTCTGGAAGGAGGTAGCTTTGCAGTAATCACCGAAGACCTCTCAGAAGTTACTAAGTATGTTCAATCCTCAGCCGGAGCTAGTCCATGGCTGAACATAGCCAGACATCGTCCTCCATAGAAAGCCAAGACTTCCTGCTACTCTAATAATGCCATCTTCATAAGATGGTTATTATTATGTATGTTCAGTTATCAGTATGAACACGTCTATGGCTGAACATCTTGGCTAGCTCCAACAACTTCCAGCGACTGATACAATGCCATCCTCATATGATGGGAGTTATTATTAAATAAATAAATAAATAATGCTGGACATTTTCACACAACATCATCTAGCCCCAAAGTAAGCAGAGCTTGTGTTATGGGAACTACATGACTGATATATTACTTTACTTATATATATTTTTTTTTGTAAATACATACTTATTATAGATAGAAAACACCCAGACCCGAGACAAATTTTTGCATATGCAAACATTTGTCCCGCAACGGGAATCGAACCCGCAACCTTCTGCGTCTCAGGCGGGCCTTCCCCCACTGCGCTACAGAGGTCGTCATTTTGTTAGAGATTATGTGTGTTCAATCATCAGTTTGAACACGTTCATGGCTGAACATCTTGGCATAGCTCCAACGGCCTGCAATGCCACCTTCATCTGACCGGGAAGTAATTTACCAACCGTGTCACAGTAATAATGTCTGGAAAGTAATTGACGCCTCATTATCTAACGCCCAATTACTGAAACGTTGCTCATGATTTAATGGATATAAAAGCGATCGTCCATTTTGTTAGTTAAATCAAGTCGTGATTAAATGATGAGTAGCGTTTTAGTATTCGTTGATAGATCAAACCTTCTCTGTACTGCGCCATCTGTGTGTCTTTTAAGAACTATAAAATAACATTTGCCTCTTATTTATGTTGATGGTAGAGAACTTCTTATGAAAATATCTTGTCGACTTCTATAGCGCTGTGGGTGAGCCGCCTGAGACGCAGAAGGTGGCGGGTTCGATTCCCGCCGCGGCACAAATGTTTGTATAAATATATGTTTCGAGTCTGGGTGTTTTCTATGTATAATATGTATGATTTACAGAAAAAAATAATATAAGTAGTATATCAGTTGATAGTTCCCATAACACAAGCTCTGTTTAATTTGATGCTGTGTGAAAAATGACCAGCATTATTATTATGTATCATTATTATTATTGAACAGCTTCATGTCAGAGATGACAGACTATTACATGAAGAACAAGACAAATATCAGCCCTGAAGAGTTAGCGGATATGACGTACTGTGCCTATTGCGACGATGATTTTTACTACAGAGCCATGCTTCTCGAGGTACGTTTATTAAATCAAACTGCAGTCAATTTGTGAGGTCTCAAATAAATGTACTTCTGGTTTTTTTATTATTATTATTATTATTTGGTTCACAAATCGAAATGTACACATAATATTCATAACATCATGATTGTGTCCTACATTAATTCGTAATTTTTCTTTTAACACAATAGATACATACATAGTTTTGGCCCCACACGAGTAAGGATTCCCTGTGTCGTGTATATCAGGAACTACGAGGTTGTTTGGCTTGTTTGTTTGTGTGTATGTTTGAATGTTACTATTGAGATAAGTCGAATGAGAAATGGGTTATTCAAGCTGCAATAACGAATTGTGTTATTATACAGCAGTTAAAGGAGTATTCACATCTGACTAGCCATTTATTAAAACACCACAAATAAAAAAAACATACTCTATAATGTCGAATTAAGAACTAAGTTATAAAATAACATAAGAGTCTAACACTCTTACTTATAAAGTCTTAGGGCACGGCGAAACTAGAGTTACCAGATGTCTCACTGAAAAATCCTGACAAGAAGCCTGATTTCTATAAAAATGTCCTGGACATTAAAGCCGCCAGCGCGCGCTATTTAATGTAGGTACCACAGTTGCACAGCGCAATTTAAGTTTATATTGAAGTAGAATATTTTATGTTAATTTTGTTGATTTGTTTTAGTTTTATCGTTTTTATAAATAAAACAATAACCAACATATTTAGTAGGTATTATACGATTTCAACAAACAATCTGACATTTAAAAAAAAACTCCGGCGATGGCGTCCAATACACTCATGCTTACTTTGACAACCACTTCCCTCTCTACCATGTCTGTTCCACCTATGGCTTCCAGACATCAGGTGTCAGGTGGTGGTGGTTAGACTCTTATGTTATTTAATATGAGGGAATTGGTTGTCAAAGTACGCATGAGTGTATTGGTCTCCATCGCCACCGCGCCAATATGCCCGGGCCCTTAAAGGTTTTGCGAAGTCGGTGAATGTTGGCTGAAGCCCAGTTATGTCTCTATAAATGAGGGTTGTGGACTTGTAAAAGCTTTTAAATTTAATTATGGTTCAAATACAATTGTATTAATTCTAGGATATTATTACGACTATACCACGTACTTTATCTTCTATTATAAAGCTCAACTGCTAACGTTTCGTTCCGTTCCCGTCCCGCGACCGTCGAGCGTGATCGCGGACGGTGCTCATGTGGAAACACCTCTGAACGGTCAACGAAACGTCAATATGAGAATAGTAAAGTACATAATATAGTCGCAAATAATATCCTGAAATTATACACAAAACTACGATAATTTCAATTTACAATTTTATTCTGTAAGCGTTGTATTCAACTCATTGTTAAATTTATGACTTAGGCAAAAGTTTAACAATGAGCAATGAGTTTTTTTTTTATTGTAGCGAGATCAACAGACTGTGCAACTGTTCGTGGTAGACACGGGTGAGATTCGCAACGCCGCTGTAGAATGCCTGCAGCCTCTAGTCAAGCAGTTCTGTACTCGGCCGCCGTACGCACGCTTCTGTCATCTAGCTGGGGTGAGAACCACTTAAGACATCGTTGCAGACGTCACACTATAGCGAATGATATAGTTATATGGATAGATAAATGCCTTATTGCAGCATTTTCTTCCAGCTAGCCTTTGTGTAATGAAGAGTGGCGCGGTAGTGCGTTTGTCTGATTACCGCAATAAGATAACATTTTACTAGTTTTAAATAACTTGCTATTTAAAATAAAAGTAAACTACATGCGTAAATGAAAATAATTGATTATTACTTAAAAACATACTTACATTCAAATCGTAAAAAACATACATTCAATAGGACCGTCCATCATGCGTTTTTTTTTTTTTTTTTTTTGGTTTCTGTTTTTTGTACTGTAAATTGGTGTTAAGAACATAACACAGTTTATCTATCTATTTCTATATTATGAATTAAGGATAAAACAAATATGTTGCCAGATTCTTCTAGGCTAGGTCGCGCGAGAGGAATGGATGTAAATTCACGTAGTTTATGAGTTGACTTTTCTATAATATGATCCTCGTATCTTTGAGTCTGGTGCCGAATCCACACAACCTTTTGGCAATTAGAAAAAGAAAAAACACTAAGTTATTTCGAATGCACGGTAATTGTAATAAAAAATAATTTGTGTGAATGATTGTTTAAAATAGCAACGTACTATGGTCGACAAAAAAACTATACAGCTACTTATCCTCAAGTACTTTTCAACCTGGGTGCCCAGTAACTATTTATCCAATCGAGCTAGGCTCATAAAGCTTGCAGAACCGACCACCGCTGGCATAAAGGTTCTCAAAAATTGCGACCACGATCGTAATTTTTGAGAACCTTTATGCTAGAACTTTGTGATTACTTTCAGATCGACATGGGAGAAAAAAGCCACAACAAGAGACTGATTCAGCAGCAAGAGGACTTCTTGAAAAATTACAACCACATACAGTGCACAATTCTGATCGATGATAAGTACGTCACAGAAATGACACACACGACAGGGTTCACTATTTTTATTAAACAACTTAACTGGATAACGCATACCTGTTGCTAAGCGGTTACCATAACCTATGGACGCTTGCAACACCTATAGCAGGTGAAAATTTAATGTGTCTGTTATTTCACCGGCACCCATAACATTCAATCCGAAACAGCAATGTGAGCATTACCACTTCGCGGGACGATCTCTTCACAAGGAGCTCTACTACGTTGACCATAATAATTAACAGCTTGAATTTTTTTACATGTTATGATCCTGTGATGGGATCTCTTACACAAAAAATGTATATAAGTAGTATATCAATCATGTAGTTTCAAAAACACCAAGTGTGGAAGGAAGGAAAGTAACCTCCTTGTGTAGCGTCTGGGAATGTAGTAGTAAGCTCCTTGTATAGAGTTCGTCTGGCAATATAGTAGTAAACTTCTTGTGATGAGTTCGTCTGGGGATGTAGAAGTAAGCTGCTTGTGTAGAGTTTGTCTGGCAATATAGTAGTAAGCTTCTTGTGATGAGTTCGTCTGGGATGTAGAAGTAAGTTCCTTGTGAAGAGTTCGTCTGGGAATATAGTAGTACGTTTCTTGTGATGAGTTCGTCTGGGAATATAGTAGTAAGCTTCTTGTGATGAGTTCGTCTGGGGATGTAGAAGTAAGCTCCTTGTGTAGAGTTTGTCTGGCAATATAGTAGTAAGCTTCTTGTGATGAGTTCGTCTGGGATGTAGAAGTAAGTTCCTTGTGAAGAGTTCGTCTGGGAATATAGTAGTACGTTTCTTGTGATGAGTTCGTCTGGGAATATAGTAGTAAGCTTCTTGTGATGAGTTCGTCTGGGGATGTAGAAGTAAGCTCCTTGTGTAGAGTTCATCTGGCAATATAGTAATAAGCTTCTTGTGATAAGTACGTCTGGGATGTAGAAGTAAGCTCCTTGTGTAGAGTTCGTCTTGGAATATAGTAGTAAGTTTCTTGTGATGAGTTCGTCTGGGGATGTAGAAGTAAGCTCCTTGTGTAGAGTTCATCTGGCAATATAGTAATAAGCTTCTTGTGATAAGTACGTCTGGGATGTAGAAGTAAGCTCCTTGTGTAGAGTTCGTCTTGGAATATAGTAGTAAGTTTCTTGTGATGAGTTCGTCTGGGGATGTAGAAGTAAGCTCCTTGTGTAGAATTGGTCTGGGAATATAGTAGTAAGCTTCTTGTGAAGAGTTCGTCTGGGATGTAGAAGTAAGCTCCTTGTGTAGAGTTCGTCTGGGAATATAGTAGTAAGCTTCTTGTGAAGAGTTCGTCTGGGGATGTAGAAGTAATTCTTGTGATGAGTTCGTCTGGGGATGTAGTTTTAGCGTGTTTAGAGTTTTCTACCCTACCCTCAGTTGGGTCAAGCCGCTCTCAAACCAAAATCCTGGATCCGCCACTGTGCATATGTAGATGCATCCCCAGTGGCACTTTATTGGACCATATTTATAACCATATTGATATAATTTTCAGTTCCTCGGAATCTCTTGGCGTGTATGTGATACTGCCTTCAGAAAATACTACCCTGAACGATCTTCTGGTGGAGAACTGTCTAGCTGTGCCAAGTAAGTGCTTTATCATCATATCAGCCGTTAGACGATCCACCCCATAGGTGCCTCCCCCATAGTACGCCTTGACGAACTGTCTGACTACGCTTCCAACCTCGACCGTTCCTGCGACCGTTTTAATACAAATACAAAACGTTTTTATTGCGTTTCCAAAATATATTTCGATGGCGTGGCGGGCGTGTAGCTAGCTGCGATGCAAGAGGTTCGATTCCTGCTGCGCAACAAATAAATAAATAAACACCCAACAGACACAAGCCCTGACCCCAGACTAGGGGAGCCTTCAAATTAGACCCTCATAATGTAAATACTAAATTACGATAAAAGTTATAAAAGTACTAAATCGTGGTCTACTGCGCCACAGATGCGCCACTGCAGCGCTTCTATTAGTGTTAAATTTGAAGGCGCCCCTAGATTCCTTAGGTCGTGTGTATCGATAGACGATACTAGATGGCGGTAGAACAAATACTGCGTCCATTTGATAAGAGATGGCGCTAGCGTACCGTAGTTAGTTAGCCGCGCACGTCACAGTATTAAATCCTACTACTATTATAAACACGAAAGTTTGTGAGAATGGATGTTTGTTACTCTTTCACGCAAAAACTACTGAACGTATTTTGATGAAACTTTACATTAATATAGCTTATACATCAGAATAACACATATACTACTTTTTATCAGGGTTCCAAGCGGGCAAAGCCGTGGATAGAAGCTAGTATTAAATATTTGTATTTCACAGTAGACAAACCCATGCGTGCTACGCAAGTGACGCGACTAGAGGGAATCCGCGAGTCGCCGCAGGAGGTCAGCAAATCACGTCCGGCATTCCTGGAGCCGTCTCTCTCGCCTCAGGCGGACGTTTGCGCGCCGCCAGCGCAGAGCAGCGAACAATGGAACCTGGCCGACATCGACATCACGCAGTGCCCTGAATACGAAGACCCCGTGCTCGCTGTCACTGTATGTAGGAAGAGTTTATTTGCAAAATTTTAGTACAACCCAAACTAGCGATAAGATCGTCCATTGTACAACATTGTCCAGGTTTGTAGTACTAGTATTTGGTGTACAATAAAGTAGTATATTCTGTCTACAGTGCCGTGAACGAAAAAAAAAGTATTCGGTACTTTTTTTTCATGTTTTTTTTTTAAACCGACTTCAACGGGAAGTTGATAAAAAGTCCAATATGAAAACTCATCCCCCATTTTTTCACTCTTAGAGGTGGGATTTTTCATAAAACTTTTATGGACCCTTGACGCCAACCATTTTGCCTACACATAAAAAAATCTTCGCCGGTTCACAAATTGGCGAAGATATCGCGTAACATACACAAAAAGAAACATAGACGAATTGAAAATCTCCTTTTTTGAAGTGGTGTAAAAAGTGTGTACATATTTCAGGGCTACCACAATCGCGACGAAGCAGACATCTGCAAGCATTACAAGGGTGGCCCCGAGAAAACATGTTTCAAGGGAACCCGCTGCAACAAAAAACATATTTTACACCATCCCGGTGAGAATTCTTCATTGACTCTATCTTACCAATAATCATTGTTGTTGCATTGTCATACCAATTATAGATTTAGTTAGTGGTAGCTTTGACGTCAGCAGCTACATCAGTAGGCTGAAAAACAGCGTGGTTGTGTCAGTGTGTCACTATGTGAATGGGAATAATAACATTTTCCTGTTATTATTCCCATTCACATTGAGATTAAAAGCAGTTTTAAAAAATACAATTATATTTCAAATTTACGAATGGACTTTTCATAGGCCCTGTCCTATTTATTTTTTTACCCTTACGTTTTGTTTGTTTCATATTTTTTTCGTTCTTTCCAGATGGATGGACTTTGGACCAAGTGTCGATAGTGGCAAAGTGCCAGTCGGTCCCGCTGCCCGCTCCGGGCACCTGTCACAGGGTCTTCGTGACTGCCGTCTGTCACTTTGACAGGGTCTATGTGCAGATGGTGGAAGATGCCGAAGAAGGTTAGCTCACTGCGGAATTCTGCTACTTTATACTGTATAGGGAGATGCAAATGCCAGCTAGAACAGAGTTCAATTTGAACATGCAAACATTAGCCCCGCAGCGGAAATCGAACTCCCACCTCCGCGCCACTGAGGCCGAAGGTTTTAGCTTGCACTGTATGTTGCGTTATCAGGATTGAATTAACCTGCTGCTTACCTAAGGGGGACGAAATAGATAGATAACTCTTTATTGTACCACATAAAAATAAATAAATAAATAATGCTGGACATTTTTCACATAGCATCATCTAGCCTCAAACTAAACAGAGCTTGTGTTATGGGAACTACATGACTGATATACTACTTATATACTTTTTTTGTAAATACATACATATTATACATAGAAATCACCCAGACCCAAGATAAATATTAGCTAAACGTACAAACATTTGTCCCGTAGCGGGAATTGAATGCAACCTTCTCAGGCGTCTCCTGGCGGACTCAGGTCTCAGGCGGGCCTTCGCCCACTGCGCCACAGAGGTCGTTACATAATATGTTGTTTACAATTAAAGACTGTTTGTTGTGCAGAGGAAGTGCCGGAGTTTGGCGTAGTGCTGCCTCCGATGACGTTGGCCGCTTTGCAGCGAGACATGAACAGTCCGGCGACCATTATGGCGTACAAACCGTTGAAGGTAATAATAATAATGAATGCTGGACATTATCACACAGGATCATCTAGCCCCTAAGTAAGCAGAGCTTGTGTTATGAGCACTACATGACTGATATACTACTTATATACTTTTTTTTAAAAGCCGTGTTGGTCTAGTGGGCAATACGCTGACTTCTGATCCGGAGGTCGTGGGTTCGAATCCGGTCGTGCACCAATGGATTTTTCCACTCGAAAAAATTATGTGCGCATTAACACGTGCTCAAAACGGTGAAGGAAAACATCGTGAGGAAACCGGCATGCCCTGGAACCATAAAATTCGAAAGCATGTGCCAACGTGCCTCTGACTACCCCCTACTTGGTATCCTCAAAGATCTACTCACTGAGTATGTATCTGAGGATGTCCACCATGGGGAAGACAGTCGTGAGCGTGTTTGTTTTGTTTGTTTTTTATACTTTTTTTTTTCATAAAAAAAGCTCTGGTTACTTTGGTGATAGCTCGATGATGTGTGAAAATGTCCAGCATTATTTACATTTTGATTTTATTTTTTTATTCAAACCGAAAATTGCGGTTCAACTGTTCTGTATGACTTCAGAAAGATTCTTAGATAGGTTTTAACGCCACACATCGCTAGAGGACGATGCATTACGTGACGGAATAACTTTACAGAACAGATTTCCATGAAATAGGTATAGTTGTTGACTTGGAAAATTTGACATATTTACGTTACAGATGACCCCCGCGCCGCATGAAATGGTCGCCGCTCTCTATTCAGATAACTACTGGTACCGCGCGCAAGTCCGCACTGTCACGCGCGCTGACCAATGCGTTGAGGTATGTCACCAAAAAATATAATAATAATAAAGCCTTTATTTCCAAAATAATATATCATCTAATCTAATCCACATACATTATTGATTATCTAAATTGATTTTCATTTTGGCACCCAAAATAGGGCGTAGGCCTCCTCCATACGGTTCCATTGTTGTGGGTCTTGTGCTAGTCTAGTCCAGGTGTTCTGCGCTACCTCTACGAAGTCGTCACACCACCTTCTCTTCGGTCTGCCTCTCGTCCGTCTCGCGTCTCGAGGGTACCAGTGCAGGATCTATAGATGACTTAAAAACGCAATGCGTCTTTGTCGATAGATTCTTTTAGCTAGCCTAAAGCTAGATTCTTTAGCTAGTCTTGAAGAATCTGCTCTAAAATCTCTCTTTAGGAGACATTAGTCTGTCAGGCTGACGATACCATTATTGCTTGTTGTAAGGTGATGTTCGTGGACTACGGCACAGTGCTGTGGGTGAAGGAGGACCAGGTGTGCGAGCTGGAGCCGCGGTTCCTGAGACTGCCGCTGCAAGCCGTGCAGTGCGTGCTGGGGGGCGTGATGCAGCGCGGCGACGCGGCGCAATGGGCGCGCGCCAAACGAGCCCTAGCGGACATGGTGCTCGACCGCGAGCTGGAGGCACATATCATGTGAGTCATCAGCTATACTACATAATCGCTGCGGGCGTGATGCAACGAACCGCGTAAGGTCCAAACAGTATGCGCCTCGGTTTGAGCCCAGCTTCAATCCCTAATTGTAACTTGTTCCAGTGCCCGCGAGTATGACGAAGTGATCACGGAGCTGCTAATATCCGACCCGCAGGATCCGACGCGCAAGAAGAGCGTGGCGGAGCTGCTCGCGGCGCGCGGCCTCGTCGACCTGGTCGAGTTCACCGTCAGCCCCGACAGTGACGTCACGCAGAAACTAGTCGTGCCTTGACTTTACAAGCGAACAAGTTCATTCGCTGATGATTAACAGCGGCCAGTCAGCAAGTCAAAACCTTCAATTTAATGTATGTTCAAATTATTGATTAATGGGCGAAACATATTAATTTCTTTTTTAATTCAATTGAATGTAACTTCTTGATTGGCCGCAATGTGAAAGCGGCATAGTTGCCTGGTGTTTTTCTATGAGGTCCACACATAGTTTCGCTATACAGCTATAAAAAAGAGTAGAAAAAATATTGAGCGCCATTTTCTTTGTAAATAGAATGACATCAGGTTACGTTTGAGATTTTCTTGTTCCGTTCCCTTCGTGACTGTAAACTGTTATAGTTTGGACGATGTGATTCTTTGATATAAGTAATTTTATAAAGTTATTGTGTGGATATACGGGTTAAGTTTGTAACTACTCCGACACAGTCGAATCTCAGACTGCAGATGCTGGGTCTTTATCATATAGAATTGCTATCGTATAAATTAAGTGGAATTTAAGATTTTACTATATAAGTTAATTTACGCAAATTACTCTCGACCTAGAAGAATCAAGAGGCAACAATTATGGCTTGTGTTTTTTATGATACAGGTTCATAAAAAATGTGGTAAGAATGTAAATAAATCGAGAAAGAGCATTTTAATTAAGTATGAAACAAAGTTCTTAGGATTTGTTGAAGTCGAAACTAGCCAGAGATGTAGATAATATATGCTTCTCCGGTAAGTGCCCTTTGTTCCTCAGAAGTCACGCAAGATCCTCTGCCTAGCCCCACCACGTTTTATTGACAATAACTTTTGAAAAATTCTCATAATATCAGAGTAAAAATATCTACAATATTCATACTTTTTTTTTCATCATTTTGGTTGTATGAGTTATGCCTTCTAATTTACATGATGTGGCGTGGTTAGAAGGCATACTCACAGGCCACGCCACCAACTTTGCCCTGGAATATTAGATAGATGCGTATTTTGTTCTATTTCTTAAAGCTAAGTATTTTCGTACAGCTGTGGCGTATCTACAAAGTATTTCATAAAATGTTGACAAATATCTACATATCTAGGAGAGACCTAAACAAACAATTTAAACCTTATTTTTATTTACATTGTTTTTTATGATTGTATTGGTATCAACCAATTTTCAGTTTTCAATAAAAATAAAATATTAAATTTGAGATTTTTATTCACGACATTCAAGCATTTCATAAATAAATTATTACAATAAAAACATGGAACTACATAAAACAACAATTATTTTTGATAAAATAAATTAATCAAAGCATTTATCCATCACTAAGGCACTTCATCGCCATCCTAGATTAAAAAAAATATATAAAAACATGTAATTATTACTCTTAAAACGTGCAATTGAAATAAAATACCTTCTATAAAAACTAAAATCCCGATCATTGTGCCTGAATTCAATTTAAAATAAAGGAATATTATCAATCTGATACATAGTAAATACTAGGATAAGTTATTAGACTAGGCTCTCAGAACTCTATATTATAAAATACTAATCTTGGAAATCAAAATCAATACACATTAATTAGAAAATTTACTTGTAATAATGAGTCTTGAATAGATCGACGCACATAAGCATACCAAGGGTTAATTGATACATTTTAGTGAAAGTTATAAGAGCAAAAACTGAATTCAAAAGTGTTTTTACCTTCTTGCAAATCCTAGACTTTGGCGCCGATTCTCTAGCACAACAAACTAAACTGAAATTTGAACAGCCGCTCTTTTTTATTGATACCTAGTGCACGAAAGAAAGAGATGGATGAAGACTCCTGTCAAATTAATTTACGTGACACTCTTCGTGTTTATAGTCAGCATGTTTAGACATCACAACTAAACTTGTATGGGAAACTTAAATCTTACTAATTTGACATCTCTAAAATTGTTGCCTTCTCTTTCTTTCGTTACTGTTAGTAAAAGAGAGTGATATATTAAATTTAGATTCCATGGTGTACAAGAGAATCGACGCCAAATAAACAAGAAACATATTTAGGCAGAATTATGTCAAATAACCTTACAAAACATAATTAAAAATTAAATATTATTCATCTATACTTTTTAATTTACACTTCGTTCAGATGTACATCACAAAAATATACACAGTCACTCATAGTTTTTACAATAACATTGTAAAAAGTATCACCCATTGAGCTGATGAGCATTTCCATACTCTGTTACAAGTAAATACGCTAATTTTTGCTCAAACTAACTTGATTAAACATTGAACACTCTAGGCAAGGAAAAGTTAGCATTATCAAGCATGCATAATACCTACCTCCCCAATAATATAGTTTAAAGTTAACAATAATGACTAGACTGTCCTAAAAGCTAGCTACTGGCAATTAATGAGATTCAAAAAGTATCTTAAGATCTTAACTATCTGAAACAAATAGTTTGGGCAATTCTGATTCCAAACGTATCACTCTGACTATCGATGTCAATCGCCAATTATCATAAGGATTTGATTTCTTTGGAGTGTATGATTCAGGAGGGATGAAAGTGCTGTGGTAGGAAATTAATTCATGCGATCGATCACCATCCAAATCTGCAATCATTAGTGACTTCTCCTGATATTCCAGATCAGGTTGACACAGCGGCAATGGGGCATGGGTGTCAATGGGGCCTCTAGCACAAATCTGAACAATGTCCGTCTGACTCACATTTACATTGTGAGTTTGGAATCTATCAAATGACACCAATACTATCCTCTCTGAGATATCATGTGCAGTGAATTCTGGATATTTTATAAAAGATGATATGGATGCAACATTAATTGATGGCCGGTAATTAAAAAGATCATAATTATTTTTAGGGCTTTGGTTCTGTATGTTGTTGTATCTGACTTCATCGACTTTTAGTGCACCCTTTGCCAAGTGTGCACTGTTCCACTGTCATAATTTCAGCACGAAACCTCGTATTGAATTTGCAAATGAGTATGAGCTGGGTCTCATTGCGTAAACATGGTTGGCTGAATATTCCCAACTTACATTAGTTGTACCATTCCTTTCCAGTATTAGTTTCAAATTAACTCTGCATGAGTTGGGACATTCGCCTGAATTTTCTACAATAAGCTTTCCCGGTCCATTGGTGAATAGTTCTCTTGTATTGCCAATGTTCTTCTTAAGACTCTGATTGATCCTTTTTGATACTGGCAATGAAGACTGTGTATGATTGACTGTCTGATCTAGTTTCAGCAGTTTTCTGTATAGCATAGGGTATGTAATCTGGCGCACAGCTTCTGAAGTACCATTCTTACAAATGTAAGTAATCATTTCAGATTCAGTAAGAAGCTTTACTGACAAACAGTCATCTACAGTCATCGGCTCTCCAATTATGTTTCCAGTTAATCCTGAAATAATAATCAGGGAATTGTGGTTTGCACTCGGCATCACTGTTGCTACAGTAAGAAGATCATTGACTCTGTCTTTGTCCATATCCTTCATTACAATTGGAAAATCAATAGCTGCAATACTACTAAATATCTTTCCTTGCTTATTAATAAACCAGTAATAGGTTCCATACAGTGGATTCAGGGCAGCAAGTAATCCCTCTGACCCTGAGATGATACAGTCCTTGAGTTTGTCCTGGTTCACATCAATGAGATGGCAGTTGATTTCCGTAGGGATTCTAGTTTCTCTGGTATACCAGCCAACTTTACCCGTGTTTCCGACGATAAGCAACACTCCATTCACATTTGCATTGGTTTTCTCTTCCAACTTCATGTGATTGCCGCGGTATATGAATATGAGATTCTTTGTGTTCGCGATGGCTCCTTCCACGACCTGCACGGCTCCGGATAGTTCTATTTCATCGTACGGCAGCTCCCAGCTCGTTGTTTTGTCTTGCCAGTCGGCAACAGCGCAACTGCCTACTTCCGAGCAAGGTATACCCCACAGAAATATCACAACGGTGAATACGCAAGCTAGGATTGAAGCGATGAAGGCGCAGCGGCGTGGAAACGTCATCCTAGTCGAGATATCAGACTGCATGAAGCTGACGTTGTCCATTGTGCTTTCTACGGTGTCCATGTTGGTGTTAAACTCGCCCATGTCGCTAATACTGTAGTTCTTCGATGAGTGCAAACCACTGTTGTAATCGAGGTTGTTGCAGCTATCGGTAGCTTTCATGGTAGAATTTTCTAGTTTGTTATCATCCTCTGATTCAGAGTCCGAAAGAATCTGCTTGAGTGGCGCATAAATGCCACCGGTTCCGTTTGTCGACATTTTGGTGTTTCTAGTACCTATTAACTTTTACATTGTAATATTTACACGATGTAGGATTAATTATTAGCTCTATTAGCAAAATATTATTGAATTGTTCGCTCAAAAATTACACAACAAACCTTACAAGCTTACATACAAACAAGCAAGCAAATTAAAAAAAAAGAGAGGGTATACTAATAGAGGTGAGATGACGCGTATTTATCGTAACAGGTACATATCTACTTTTGATCACGAGATATACTTAATATACGACGATCGAACATCCTAACTAAATATTCGACACGGCATGCGGCAGTCGAGCGCGCACACACGCTCTGTGAACGCGTGAACATGTGAACATTTTACCGGGTTGCTCGTGTTCGCGCGGATGACTTTATCGCAGTTGAGTCTCTAAGAACTAAATTATGCAAGCATTTGATTAAAACTTGACGTGGGTTTGTTAAAGTTATCCCCTTACAAGAGATAGACAAGATAGACAAACTCTCCTTCGCCCTGTTCTTGACTAAACTGATGTCTGCTATCTTGACCTCACAGAAGATCAGCTCTTTAAACTTGAGCGTCTCCTAAATGTCTATAGTAGGTTTTCCTTTGATATATTTCTTCATGATAATCTGAGCATGATATTTTCTACATAGTATTTTGCAATCGGTTTATTTACATCGACGTATGGTAGGTAATTAGGACCCACCTCTACGGTGGTAAGAAATGTCAATGTCTAAATCTTCAGTCACAAAAAAACAAGTTCAAATGCTAATAGATGGCATGAATTCTGATATCAGTGGCAAGGCCCTTTGGAAAAGTGTTCAAAATTAATGTTATTAATCACGTTGAAAATAACTTCCGACCCCGTGCACGTAGCTTGAAGGCGCGTGAGCCGAAAAACGAGGTTGACTTGCGAAGCCTTGTGTACAAAGGACTTAGTAGATTAGATTCCTAGCTTCATTTTCAACTGTGGGTAGGTACCGTAGGTACCTATTGAGTATAGTTTGTTTTGTGGTAGGTACTTTCGAAGATTTTTAACTCGCTGCGCTTAGTCGAAGTGCGGGTTTGATTTGCTGTAATGTTTTTTGTGATACTCAAAGATAGTGAACGCTGTAGAATTGATATTAATGATACTAGTATCTCTCGGATTTAAAAGCCCTAGTTTTCCGAAGTTTGTTGTGGCAAGTTTTTCCTATTGGGATAGTTACTATTATAATATCCTTTATTCCATCCAGTCCTACCAGTAGTTGGATAGTCGAGTTGTTTGGATGTTTTTTTCCAAATTGTTATACTGACGGATCGAACTATTTGGAAATATGAGATTCAAGGGGTCAAGCTAATAAAATGCAATTTTAAAGGCAGAAATGTATATTTTGTTTCTGTATATAAAATTAATTGCAGTTCTGTTCATATATAATCTACTAGCATTAACACGGTTTTATATTATGTCACACTTATTGATGTTACCTTACAAAATGGTATATTATGCAAAAATAACTTTGCATCAAATAAATGTAGGAGTTACAGCTATACAGGAAATTACCTAACTTATTTCGAGGCTGATTAAAAGGTCAGACGCAATTTTCATAAATATTATAAATACTAAAATCGTCAAGCTACTTTATTCTATTTGAGATTATTCAAGGTACATAGATGATTAACCTAGATTAGTGAAAATCACTAACCAAAACAAGCGTTTAAGGCACCTGCAGACTATTAGACGATGCAATTACTGTAGGCAGCTTTACCTTATACTTTTAGATGAGGTGAAAAGTGGTACAAAATAATGTAAATTAATCGGCAGCCTAACTGGTGTATAAGATATGGTTGAAGTGAGGTTAGAGGGTAGATAATGTTTATAGCATTAAATCTGTCAAGTTGTGCCAAGGTTTACATTGTTTTGTAAACTCTTTCCCCCATTTATACTGTTCATGGAGAAAAATAACAAAATAGGGAATTCAGGCGACTCCACATCATTGGTTTCCACTGAGAAATTATGTTAAATATATCTTTTCACTTCCATAGAATTGTCCAAGAGAGAGCGCAATTAGTTTTTATCCACATAGTCTTTCTAGTACTCAACAAATCAGATTGCTTAGAATGTAGTCTGCAGGTATCTTTGTCTATCCTTAAACAACAATTTACCACAAGTCCTACCTTGTTTAAATACCACTCCACTAATTACATACAATAAATAAATATTTACATGTTCAGCCTCAAAACCCTTCGCAATTGAATTAAATTCAAGTTACAATGACACTTATTAAGACCGTTCAAGTGAGGTGCCAGATCCAGCTAAGATTTCAGCAGACCAAATAAATAGGAACAAATGAAAACCTAATTTAAAACTAATTCTTAGCCGAGAATAAATAAAATAGTTCTATGATTAGTGTGATGATTTCTTAAGTCGATGGACAAGATTAGGCATTAGTGAATAATTCGACAAATATCAGTGGCGGCAGCCTCTGTAGAGATACGATAACGCTTAGCAAATGTATTAGTAACGCGCGAACAACGCCCAAACATTCTTGTCCCTGCTGTCCGATCAAAGGAGGGCAACGCGCACAAAAAGTACATTTACAAAACGATTTCGTGTCGGGTCTTGTTTCTCATGTCCGCTAGGCCAGGAAAAGTTTATACAACTCGACGCTAGCGACGAGCGAACAGAACACGTAAACATTAACATTCAAGGTATCAGTCTTGCGTTATTCAAAACATTTATATATACACAGAATCGGCTAAAACAAATCTGCGTTAAACATTTCACTAAATACCGTAGTTGAGTCCCATATTCAAATACTTAAAATTAATACAGGTTAATTTTACTATTAATAAATTAGAATTATAAGGAGCCGGCCCTCGTACTAGATATAGACAAATATATTATTTGTACAATAATAATGCAAACTAGCTATGTATAACGCGAACGATGCATTTTGGCCGCTCTGAAGTCATTTTGCGTGGCAATCGATTTATGTTATTTGAAGGCAGAAAGGTCTTTAACTTTGCTGGTCGTAACCCGCAAAGTTAAGCGGTTACGCTTGACCTCTGCAATACCAGAGGCATTGCTGATGTTATGAAATTGCTGACAACAGAGAGGATAAGATCCATCGGCCGCGCCTACGTTACCCATACCATGAGTGTTTGACTTACGCTAGTCGTTATCGAGTTCAAAGCAAATGTCATTGAAAAATCATATCAAAAACATTTCGAGCCGTTATGCAACTGACCAGTATCTAACGTTTGAGATGATCACGTAAGCCATTCGAACATAGTAATAGTACATAGTTTTGCATTCGGTAGTCGGAGAACAGAACAGTCGCCACTTGTCTGCCACATAACAAAGTGGGGATTCTAAATTCACACTATCGACTATCAAGCGCAACACTCATATAGATCGTCACAAACCGGGAACTACAATTAAAAGTGTACTGTCTATAGCAAGACATACCTCAACAAGTATTGCCATGTTTGAAATTTAAAATTGCGGTTAATTACCGCTGTTTTTCGTCGATTTTGATGACTCTTCGTAGCTCAGCCTATCATAAGCCCCGCTCGCGACCGCGTTCGACGACGTAAAATATCAAAATCCATGAAAAACAGTTGTAATTTACCGTAGTTTTTATTTTTCAATATTATTTTTTTGACGTATAAAGTAGCTTTTCAGCTGATACCGAGCGATGCTTTAATTTTATTATACATCAGAATATGTTTCCACATAACCATATTGATCTGTATAAAAATATCAAAATATACACATCCCGCAATGTAATATGATATTATAGCTTCCGTTTGTGACGACGTGGTTATCTGATTAGTTCTATACCTTAACTAGTTGACAATGTTAGATCGAGTACGGATATTCACCGAGATAGTCTATAAGCGCTGAGGGCAACGGTAGAAGTCTATGTTTCGGCGCACACCACAGCTTAGGCGTTAAGGGGTTCGAGTCCAAGGCTTTGTGTATCGCGAGCCTTGCGGCTTGCAGGAGGCTCGGTGGGGACTTCCTCATGGGGTTCTTGAGGAGCACAGGGGAGTGTGTGCAGCCCTGCCTGTCGACCCACACTGTGTCAGCCGGGTGCCGCGCCCCGATACGCGTGTAGTGCTGCACCAGCTCGACTACGCAGCGAAAACGGGGTATGTACTTCGCTATGGGGACGTCGCAGTCTAATCTGGAAGAGAAAAGGCAATCTGTTAGGACATTGTGCATTGCATGTATCCTACTACTATTATAAACGCGAAAGTTTGTGAGGATGGATATTTGTTACTCTTTCACGCAAAAACTACTGAACGGATTTTGGTGAAACTTTACAGTAATATAGCTTATACATCAGAATAACACATAGGCTACTTTTTATCCGGGTACCACGCGGCGAAGCTATGGGCAGAAGCTAGTCTATACTAATAATGAAGCTGAAGATAATGATTTTTTATTTGGACGCGCTAATCTCTGGATTTACCAGCTAAGTTCATTAAACTGACGATGAATAATAGACAGTGGTTTTGTGGTACTTCCCCCGATTATATATAAATACATTTCAGGCACAGTCTGCGGTTGCGTCATAGCCAATACCTTTTGTTGTATAATTTGTTTGCATCATTAAATTAAGGAATCCTCAGCGTGACGAAATCTAATACCTCCTGTATTCGATTTCGTCACGCTGGGGATACTACCAAAGAGATTGCCAGAAAAAAGAGCACAGCAAAAAAGAGCGGAACTACATGACTGATATACTACTTATATATGTAGTTATATTTTTTTTTTATATATTTATAGCACCCGAACCTTTCACATCGAAATACAGCAATGAGAGCAACTGTTTGGGGGCAGAAGTATGGTGGGAGTATTCCTACTTTCCCGGGCATGTTCTTTCGCAAAGAAACTCCAAAAATACTGTGTAACTCACAATTCTGTAGGCTGAACGATACAATTTTATTTATTTATTAAAAAAAAATATAAAACATTTCACTCAGTCACATCACAAGGGTCGTTATGAATCAGAAGAATTTACACCGATTCCTCGCGATAACACGCTTCAGTGGAAAGTAAACCAATACCACAATACCGCGAATAAACAGTTCAAAGGCAAATCTCGGTAAAATGAATCACAAATCACAATAAGCCTACGTGTTTAGCTGTTAGTGACGTTGACGCAATCTCATTTCTCTGAGCGGGCGCACCGTCAACAAAGCCGGCTAAATAAATAAAGTTTTAAAGATCCTAATAAACTCTTTTGACGACCTCTGTGGCGAGTGGGTAAGGCAGGAGGTTGCAGATCCGATTCCCGCCGCGGGAAAAATGTTAATAAAAATTTGTCTCTGGTTGTTTTCTATGTATAAATATATAAGTAAGAAATTAAAAATAAGTAGTTTATTAGTCGTGTAGCTGCCATAACACAAGATCAAATAAAGAGCCAGTACAAATACATAATTTCGCTACAAATTTATTTAAGACTAGCTTTGGCCCATGGCTTCGCCCGCGTAATACTACACACTTAGGACTCATACTTCAAAGTCAAGTGTTTCTAATTTCCTCTTAGACCCAGTTCTAGGTATTTCCAAGACGAACTGGTATTACATAAAGTAGAATTACGTTACCTATTCATTGGATTGTTTGTTTTGCGGCTTTTCTGTTAAACCGTGCCAGGGGATTCACGTAAACGTTTCCATTTCCTTTACTGGACGTCTGGACGTGTGAATTTTATTGACTTTACGCCAGCCTTTGAGGTTTGCAAAAGTAGTTGAAAATCCAGCAGACAATTTAGACCAGATTCAGTCATAGAGTATATAGTTATTATGTCTTGTGAATTATTTTTTATTCGGAACAGTCAATCGTTGTGGTTGAGTGCAGTGTCTTAGGAAACGTAGGCTTGTATACGAGAAATAATCTCCGAACTGAATTGGGATTTAAACAACGATCGTATTCCAGGAAGAAATTAAAATTCAATCTTGACTTATCATTATATATATACATTTTTAGATGAATTTTCACCGAAAAAATCCATGCTTCAGTTTAAAAGATGTAAAGACAATATTTATAGGGGAAAAGTGGATGAGAAGAGCCGAGCATCGGACTAAATGCGCGATTAAAAACAATAAACACGCTCACGACTGTAATCCCCATGATGGAGAGATGAATGGACTAATACTGTCTGATAAAAAAATCTAATTGTATTTTGAAGTTTAAATATGAACATAATCGATATGGTTTAGGTGTTTTAGAACTATGTTGCCGAAAGATCTTAGTCTGCGAACTACTAGTAAGAACGATGATAAATTTGTATGTATTTTACAGCGTTCCTTATCGTTCATTAATTCCCAATGGTTGTCTGGAAGAGATCGCTATTAGCGATAAGACCTATGTTAATCTCGTGAATAGCTTGTAATGCGCTCTGTTTGAATTTGTAAGCAATTAAAAGTATAAGTGTTATCGATCTATCTCAACAATTCAATCCAACATCCAACAGAGACAGACACATACATAGACCAAGGGGGTCTAGACAAAATACCTCATGCTTAGTTTTCCTTTCACGTTAACGCCAATAAAAAATTATCAAAGTAAAACTTGGCAGTAGTCACGTTACATTTCCATACAATTCAATATTTCCAAAGGCGTTAACGCCATCAGAAAGTGGTATTTGTCTAGGCATCCTGACCCCAAACTTGTTTCTCTGTGTCGTGGGTATACGAGTAAAAACTACGAGTACCGTGGCACCACAACACTCGGATCATAGTGGAGACCTCTGTGGCGCAGTGGGCCCGCCTAAGATGCAGAAGGTTGCGGGTTCGATTCCCGCTGCGAGACAAATGTTTGTATGATTTGCAAAAGTTTGTCTCGGGTCTAGGTGTTTTCTATGTAAAATATGTATATATTTACAAAAAAAAAGTATATAAGTAGTATATCAATCATGTAGTTTCCATAATACAAGCTCTGCTTAGTTTGGGGCTAGATGATGTGTGGAAAAATAACCAGCATTATTATTATAGATAGTCCTTACCTAAAGAACCCCTGTTCATAGTGCAGTCTCACAGAAGTAGGGCCCCGTTCTGTCTGCACCGTGAGTGAGAATATAAAATTCCTGTCCCCGCTATCCCGCAGGATGAACGCGCCAACGGCGGCGTCCTTCAGGATGGTTCGAGCTGCCTGGAAAACAGAGATAAAACTTTCAGAACACTGGATCAGTACTATCTAATATAATAAATAAAATAGAAAAAGCATGATATGTAATCA
Organism: Perizoma affinitatum; assembly: GCA_961405105.1. Classification (NCBI taxonomy): domain Eukaryota; kingdom Metazoa; phylum Arthropoda; class Insecta; order Lepidoptera; family Geometridae; genus Perizoma; species Perizoma affinitatum. The sequence continues at coordinate 10,166,699 of OY560199.1, forward strand.
AAATATGCAGTTTCCTGTATAAAGAATCGTCTTTTACGCATCTCCAAAAAAATTGAGTCTTAACGTAATTCCATCGATTTGTTTTTTAACACCCAGGCTTGGGTTTACCACACAATTAACTAACCATTGATTATGATGACAGTTTTTAAATATTTGTCCTAACCGCCCGTTTATTGTGTTGGTGTACTCAGGCTCTAATTTTGTCTGCTACTTTAATAAATAGGTAAATTCAGCAAAAGACAAATAGTGCTAGGGCGGCATTTGGATTCGGTTTTGGGCACAAAAGTTAAATAAAAGGCTAGAACAAACTTTTTTGATACCCACGTATAGTATACATACAAAGCCCATTTTCTAATTTAAATTTATATTTATTCACAGGAAACAGAAATAGAAAAATATATATCGATACAATTCCGAAAATCGATAAAGTTTAATTCTCCGCTGACGTTTCGTTGATCGTTTAGTGGTCCTTTCCATGAGCGCCGTCCGCTACCACGCGAGTTCGTTCGTGAGACGGGAACTTGGCTCATCAGGATTATATTAAAGTACGTGGTACAGTCGTACTAATACCCTAAATTATACCAAACCACAATAATTTCAATGCTTATGTTAAATATCTTTGTTTGATATAGCGTTACGAAAATTCGGGACCCTGGATTCCAACATGGCCTGGATTCCAACATGGCCTGAATTCAAACATGGCCTGGATTCCAACATGGCTTGGCGAATGTTACATTAGGATCACGTTTCGTGATTAGGAGGAAAAATTCCACCAAAAATAAGCACCATTAAAGACAAAACTAATCCACAGTCAATTAACGATGGAAATACCGAGAATAACAGCGATGTGGGTACTGTGCGAAGGTGTGTATTGCATAAGGAAACATTCTTTAGCAATTAAAACTATACATTCTTGTGTGGGAAACTCTATAAAAAAGCCTATGTAATGCATTTTATTTTTTTTATAACGCAAACTGGATGATGTCAACTCATTGTTAAAATGTTCAGCTAGCAACACAATAAAACATTTTTCCGAGAAATATGGTTGGAAATAACTCGTCAAAGGAGGTAATTTGCCTTTTGTCATGGTTCCAGGCACAAACACAATCATAGTCCGGAGCGTTATCCACAAGATGACAAGACTGAGCGAAGACTTTTTTAGGTTCAACTTTAACAACTCAGTCTCAAATTATTCGCCCACTTATTAGTAGAGGTATTTGACATGGAAAAATCTATGCCATCAAAAACATCTGATGTAAAAGCAAGTGAGTTATTTAAGTTCCTAGTGTAGGCTATTTACAATAATTTCATAAAGGTTTCAGTCACGACCGCATTGCCATCTTAGTCTAGGTCGTCTACCACAATTAGAGGCTCCCCGGTTGGTTGTTTTTGGCCAAAGGTCGCTCGGCATGCGGCAACAATGCTAGCACAATCCCCACAATTATATTGACAATTGATAGAAAAACCAACCTGCCAATCCAAGCCGCCGTAGTACCACCCCGACAGTCTCAGCGCTCGCAACGTGTCCGCCAGCCGCCTGAGCTCATCGTTGTAAGGTGGCACTGGTACTGAGGGGGTGGTGTAGTGCGGCAGGTAGGGCTGTATGCTGAACGGCGGCGGTGTGTGGGGCGCGTGGCACTTGCCCGCCGGCGTGAGGGACACGCGCAGCTCGTGCCGGCAGTTGGGGCAACATGCCACGCCGGAGGACCAGCTACCCAAAGGTACGCTGACTTCCACACACGCATCTGTAACAATTAACAAACGTTAGTTTTTGAAGCGCTACCACACTTATGAGGATTCTTCATATCTAATTATCAACAAAACAACAGCCTAAGAAGCCACTGTTGTACAAAGTGCCAGATCGAACGATTTTGGGCTACCTACACCCTCCAAATTATGTTTCAGTTTCAGTTTATTTTTTTGACAAATTCAATGTTAAAGAAATTTCAACAATATACAGATGTAGCTTAATAATCAATTGATAACATACATTATTAATAATTATTATGGGAAAACTCAAGATTTTATATTATCTCAAATATACCCAGTGACATCCCTCTTGGAACAAGGATGCTTTAACCATATTGCAGGGACAATATTGCCTGATGATTTATATACAATATTGCCTATCTAATGCCAATTTTACACTGCAGTCTTGAATGAACAAAGTGATCTTTCTAAATGCCTAATGAAAGCTTGTATGAGCTAGTAGATGATTATGGTATCATGAAGTTTATAGGCTAAGACCTCCAATTCTAGGTACATAGGTACTAGGAACATAGAGATTTAAAGTACACTATAAAATTCTATAATAAAAACAAGTTTATTCAAAATAGAAAATAACATACTTAACAGTTAGCACTAAAGTAAGTAGATAGCTTCAACAAATAAATAATATTATATTATATTATTTACATACCTAATTTAGATGTATCTCTTATCATTGCATTTTACGTTGAATGCAGTTCCAGTAACAATATCACAATTCAACATAATTCATCAATATCAGCACACATTGATAGGATAGCAAGAAAGATGAATATATATAAACTGCTGATAATAATAAAAGAACTGATTAACTATTCATTGAAACAATACCGTGACTTTAATGTAGAATTGTGAAAACTGTGGCCAGTTAATATAAATTATCATTGAGTGAAACAAGTAAATTTTTCCAAAATGGTTTTATTTGAATGAAAAAGTGAATTTACATTAAAAAAATTAGCAGCTGCTGCCTGAAGATGTGTTTTTATAAAAAAAAAACATATATGCGCCTATATACACACTTCACCCCATTAACACACAATTTTAATTAAACAATTTTATAAGTATAGATCATGTTAGACATTTCTTGACTTGACTTCGCTGGCGCTAAGGGTGAGTAGCCAGCTATGACACAAGGTGTAGGTTATTACCCACTGCAGGACAAATGTATTCCAAGATATTGTGTATTGTGGTACCACAGCATTTGTTCCTGATAGTTGATACCCACAGCACAGGGAATCCTAGTGTGAGCACAGATTTAGGTATGTGGTTGGTATGTTTATTATTAATAATTATTTATATAAATACTATTATAAGGCAGGCCAGCAGTGGGACAGCAATGGCTAAATAATAATTATAGTACTATTTTACAAATACTGCTAGGCTTGCAGCATGAAATATCATAGAGCACAGCCATTTTTCTTCTGTTATCAGCTGTGAACAAGGCTGATAATGCCAAATGTAAACTGATAATATGGCAGTCCATATTATGTCATACATTAAAAGGGCAGTGAATATTTATTTTATATTTATTTATTTAGGACATAAAACAACTACACTTTTATATTACTTAAAAATGTTATCAACATGGTTTTTAGAATATAATCAGCCCCATTGTCTACAAATTGGCATAAGAAATCAAGGGGTGATTAAAAAAAAAGCAAGCATGATTAAGAAAACACATTTACATGTTAAGTACCTAACATAGATATGACAAATGGGTTTTCTTCACTTTTTCTCAACAAGCCGGGTGATGTTGCGAAGAATTCAATGAAATGATATAAAATATGTGCAAAGGTTCGCACTCACCAGTGTTTGTTTTACAGTGAGTCGGTGCAAATAAGTAATCTTTGTGGGTATGATGGATATAATGTATAGAAATATATGATGCCATATATTAAATAACAACATTTTATCTAGGAGGAATCTTCTCATCTTAAGTGTTGGTAAAGAATACTTACTCAAAAGAATGTCATAAGATTATTATATTATGTCATACATTAAAATTACGGAATCATGAAATGTTAGTCTTTGATTGATTCTGTGATTACACAGATGATAAAAAAACACTATGTTATTCCTTTCATATACATTTTGTATAGGTCTTAAAATGATATGTTGGGTGTGAAGTCCTGTTTAAGTCAAATACAAATAAAAAAAAATACCGAACATACAAATACACAGTCCTGACCCCACACTAGGATTCCGTGTTGTGGGTATCAGGAACGAAGATTACCATGCTATGCATGTATCCTTGCCTATACTAAGATACAAGAACACAATACCTACATCTTCAAGGATTTTGAAAGGAACAAGCTTAACAAGGGTTTAGTGATTGGATTAGCAATAAAAACAGCAATCGACATAACAGGAGTCAATTCAGATATTTTTTTGGATGTAGCTGTTTCATCATAGGTTGGTAACAGCAGCCGCAAATGACGCAAACGATAACACGTCGTTGACCAAAAATGAAGGCAATTAAAGATGAAGCAGATGAGATCATCAGCGCTAAACCGGAATCCGGAACTAACCTCAAAAAACGAACGCAAACTATTTTAACTTACTTTGAGAGGGCATTCTTGCTGCTAGAGTCATTTTCCACGGAAAAATTGGCGTCTCTTGCTTTTCAATCAAGCACTTTGGCCCACAGTCCGTGAAACAATCATCAGATCCATTCACAATCCGACACAACACAGTTCAACTCGCGTCTTGTGCCCGCATAAAAATACTTCTGTCTGTTCACATCACACGGTTCTAGATAACAAAACTTTAGGTCAGGCACTTTTCACTGCTGGCTGGATAAAATTTCTAAAAATATTGTCCACAAAAAAGATCTCCAGTTTGTTTGTTTTGATCACAGACTTGTAAGACGTATTTTATATTTCTCAAATGTTCCCATCAATTTCAAACATCCGTCTAGTCAATTTGACTTTGACAGCTGTGTAGATTATATTTTAGAAATCCGCGATGCTTTTTTTAAAACTTTTATTTTAGAGACGTTATACGCGCGCGTGTCTTTAACGACCACTCGACAGAATGAGAATGAAATGAGTGTGTCGTCGTCTCGGTTCGGTCGTGCCGAATCGAATGCGAGCGTGCGGTACGATGCGAAGGAGCAAGCCAACTGTGCTGCAACGAGGGCCGCGCCCCGGCCCGAGCGGAACGAGCGGGTCGAGCACGTTGTTGAGTTGAGCGAGGTGCAGGCAGACAGCAAGCAAGCTTCTGTGCAGGCAAGCGGTTGAGTTGATTGATCTTTACGCAGAAGAATAACATAAAATACTAGCTACGATATATGTATTTGTTTAACTAACTAGGGGCTCTTTATTCAGCTGATCCCGCTCTTACTCATCCCACGGGATGAGTTACCTACGCTGAGATGGACGAACGAACGAACACTAAAACAATATAATTTATAATACCTCCTTAATTAGTCTTCTGAAATCGCTTGTTTGATAGATGGAGCGGACAATACAACCACGAGTCGAGTTGGGATATTCTATAGAAAGAAGCCTGAACCAATCGAAACGCTACTAAGCTATTACAAGACTCGACTCAGCTGACTGTTCACTTCCAAGAATTCATTCACAAAGCTACAATGATTAAAAAGCTAAGTAGTTAGGGCATTAGAATCTTCGTGGAATTCAGCATTGTAGGCATAATGTTTTTTTTGTAAACTTAACGAACAACCAGCAAAATATTAAGTGGGTAGGTAGGTAGGTACTATTATTATAGAACTTTGGAGCCTTAATTTTTGTATTTTACCTCTCAGTAATTTATCTCGGTAACGTAGCAATTCAGGACATTCTCAATAAATAATTAAATAATAATGCTGGGAATTTTCACACAGCATCATCGTAAGTATTATGATATCTGTGCCTGAAGTAAGCAGAGCCTTTTATGGGATCTACATGACCGATATAGGTAAGTACTACGTCACAGATATTATAATTCTTACAATACGTATATAAAATGAGTGTTTAAACACAATTTATACCAGTACATGATTGTATAATAGCTACGCTAAACTAACCCAACCTAACATAGCTATAATACATGTACTGGTACAAAACACCCAGACCGGAGACAAATATTTGCAGATCATACATATAGTTCTATTTGTCACGCGGCGGGAATCGAACCCGCAACTTTCTGCGTATCAGGCGGGCCTTCGCCCACTGCGCCACAGAGGTCGTCAACAAAGGTATGTTTACATATTTTTTGTTTGTATAATGTGACCTCCATCAAACTAAAAATCATACGGCGACTTTTTCATCATATTACCTACCTATTATTATTACCAAGGAACATTTTATACCAAAAAATTTTAATTTCGCAATTATAATTTTTGATAAACATCTGATTATCACTCTTGTTTTTGCCAGCACGTTGTCGTGAGTACCACGGTCTTGCGTATGCTATACCTACCTATTTATTGAACATAAAATATATAATTATGCTGTCATCTTGCAGCTTCTATACCTATGTACCTATTTATTGAGCATAAATATATTTCGATGATTTTATGCTTTGAATGACGTATGGTCACTTTATGATGTGCTAAGTCGGCAACTGTCTGCCTCTGTACTTACCTACTTTGATGGTATGTACCTCAGTTACGAAACAAGTTACGAGTGCCGTACTGATAACTCGTCTCTAAGGGTTATAAGTTATTTATTTAAAGTAAATTAAAACGGATCAACCAATTACATTATAACGTTATAAATAACGAGAGTAGAACGAGTGGTATCGAGCAAGCGTGCAATGCAAAGCAACGGGGCAGGTGTTTGTTTGATTCGCACTTGAGCGAGCGCGCCAATACAAGTAGAGAGCGAGTTCCTCGTAGCTAGCGCGATATATTCGGTGTTCTCGGAACTCCGCTTACCTGCGTTGGCGCAGCTTTCACAGCCATCTGCCGAATGCGTAGTGCCGTCTGTCTGTCATTGGCGCAATAAAATGATATTTGCCCCAACCACTCGTTTGCAGCTGCCGCTCATTCCATTCAATTCCATCGCCAACTGACGATTGTCAAATAACAAAGATTTGGAGGGCCGGAATAAAAAGATGTGTAGGTAGGTAGATCCCATACGTAGGGCAAAGCATAGAGCAGATGGTAGGTATACGTGATAAAATAATGCTTGTTGCATGCATTTATTGAATCAAAAAGTATTTGTACTTTTGATATTTAGATTGTACGCTAACACACGTTTTTAGAAACGTCAAAAAAACCGTTAGTCATAATCTTAACGTTTATTGTTTCATGTGAATAAACCTACCTACATAAAAATATAACTTCCTGATATCCTAACATGGACACAGAATAATTAATGGTACGAAATTTTGACGTTCCTGTGTTGTGTTATCATTATAATAATTTTATTAATAAGGGATAATTAATCACCTTTTATTGAATAGGTAGGTATAGTCTAGTATAGTATTATAATATCTGTGATAATGGTGTGGTTTGCAACAAGAGCCCTGTTGGTGCATTACCAGTAGGTGTTTAGGTACGGGTAACTAAAATACCTAGATCACATTTCAGCTAGTAACTACCTAGGTATGAGTTTTTATGCCCAGGGTCTATAATTATTATTAGGAATATAATTACTTATATAAAAAGAGTTCGAAAATTTAGTTTACCTGGAATTTATCTATTTAGTTCCTAAACGTACCTAAACAAAGTATTCCTTATAAGAGGGGTATAACTTTCCTTACCTAGAAGCATCGATTTTAATAGGTAGGCGAACTTAATGCAAAAAAGCATTCTCTTCCAGATAACATTTGTGTATTGTGGAAAAAGATGTGTAGAAAGGAAGGTTAAAACAAAATTATTAACATGTAGTAATTATGTATGTAATGCAAATGTTTAAATACACCTAGATTATTGATACTAATATATAGTATTTAAATATTATTAAGGTAGGTTAGTTAAGATGTAAACTGACAATAGCGATAGCTCGCCTTTGTAAGTGTATGTCCTTTCATTCTCTCTTATGTGAATGTGTTTATTGTGTCAATAAAGAATATAGATTATTTTTTATTGACACAATATGGCACACACATGACGACCTCTATGTGGGCGGAAGCCCGCTTGAGACGCAGAAGGTTGCGGGTTCAATTCCCGCCACGGGACAAATGTTTGTATGATCTACAAATGTTTGTTTCGGGTCTGTGAATTTTCTATGTATAATATGTACGTATTTACAAAAAAAGTATATAATTAATATATCAGTCATGTAGTTCCCATAATTCAATTTCATGGGTTCTATCACAAACTTCGGAGGAACCCTAAAAATGATGCATGTTAGGAAGACACGGTTGATGCCATAACAAAACGGGAGATTGCAAAACAACGTAACCTGCTGAGCCATGACATACGTATCATACTAAAAAAGAAGAATTACCCACAGAAAAGGGGTTCTTGGAAATATAATGGATTTTCTCGGAGCCTAGGTATAAATATTAATTTTTGGAGTCGATGACTTTGCTTAATCAGGTGAAAACGGTTTTTCTGAAAGTTTCTTAGCCAGCATTGTGGTTTTGTAAAAACTTAACTGTTTCAACAAAAGCGAATTTTAATAATCGGTATCTACCGATTGAGATATTAACCTACTCAGTACAGCAACCTACCTAAGTAGGTAGGTAGGTACACTAAGCATCATAAAACGCGGTGGTTAAGGGATGAATAGAGACAAAATAGAATATTAATAATTATCTATCTATTCATGCAAATCAATTTACTATGTTTTAGAAAAAAATAAGCTACACCCGTGTATATCTCCCTATTCACCCCGTTAGCCACCCACCGGGATGAATAAAGAGGGATCCAACTACCTAGTAGGTATTATAGCGAGCATTTTACTGACAGATTGCATGCAAGTCCATGCCCGCTTTTCAATTTGTTAATATTTAGGTATCTGACGACCTCTGTGGCACAGCCGGCGAAGGCTCGCCTGAGATGCAGGAGGTTGCAAGTTTTATTCCTGATACAAATGTTCGTATGATCTGCAAATATTTCTCTCCGGGATATATATATAATGTATTTACAAAAACAAGAATATAAGTAGTATATCATTCATGTAGTTCCCATAACACAAGCTCTGCTTACTTTAAGGAAAAGATGACCTTTATTCTTTATTTTACACACAAATAAACACTTACAAAAAGGCAGAATTAAATGATATGTACAAATGCGAGTTTAACCCTAAAAATAGTTTTTTTTCAGAAAACCTTGAGCTAGAGAGATGTAATTGTAGAAGGTTAACATTAATTAAGTTTACGTTACGTGCACACGTCATACGTGAGTGAGTAATTTCTGATTAATTATTTCGTTATAAGTTACTCGTTACTTTCTTATCTTCGTTTATCTCGACTTGAGTCATTGCGAAGCCGGTGTTTACTATGGCATTCTTATGAGTTGTGAAACTTTATAATCATAACTAGCGTCTGCCACTGCGACGCCAGCGTGATTGAGATACCAAGGAAAAAAGTTGCCTGCATGTTATACCCTTATCTTGACCCATGTATACTTTACCCCAAGTATACTTGGGTCAAGATCAAATCGGAACAACGACCAGTTCAAATACAATCATCATTTACTGTTGATATGCCACCTACTTATAAGTAGTTAGGTACCTTAATGAGGTGAGCGAGGGAGAGGACACACTCTTTTACCACTTCTCATCATTATCATCATCTAACTTCGACCCCACCTAATATTACTTACTTAGTATTATAGTTACTTAGCCATAAATTAGCGCGATGTTCTATGAGTTATCAAGGGGGGATAATAAAGTACCCAAGTGAAACCCATACTTTTGTCTGGAAATACGAGTACATACCGTGGTACCACAACATCCAGACCCGGAACAAATATCTACAGAAAATAGAAACAGTTGTCCCGCAGCAGGAACCCGGTACTAGCTAGCCGCGCCACCGTCGTCGACGCTATGTGATTGGTCTACCGCCTACCCATTTGTTTTATCCCACACTTGTTTTTATTAAGAACTTACATCACGTGATTGATTTTAAGAGGCTGTTAAAGATCACAAAATGTCACATCAAGATATAGCAATGACAGATTTCTCCGAATAAAATCATTAAAGTCTCATTTATTTTTTTCTGAGAATCGCTGAGGTCCGGTCGACGACAGCTATATTATGCACGAATGAGCACAGATCAGGCAAGAGTTACATTAGAATAGGCGAAGGCATCACGCAATGATATACACATCTACATAAGTCTAGTTTATAGCTAGGTATATACATCCATACTAGTCGGTCACGAGATTATGATTTCATCATTCATAGCTTAGTACAGCATAGCATAGTAATTTCAAAGACTCATTGCACGAACTCTTGCATTCCACTGTCGTTGACTCCACTGGATTGTGCACACAAGTTTACAAAACAATACAACAGCAAGCATCAATGTGGAACCGTACCTATGGAAAATGCCTTACAGTAGTCTAATTTCTGACGTCTTGTGATCAGTTTAGTTGAGTGAGATGGTACTGACTAATTTACTCCGGTAGGTAGGTACGAATTCGTCGTCAGAAATAATGTGAACGGTATAAAGTAAGCGAAGGAACAAACCTTCATACTGATTATGTCCGTAATCCTGAATAATCTGAATTTATTTTATCATTTTACTCAAGGTCATCCATCTTATGTCTGATGATGTAGGGTGGCCCACAGTGTGCGACCGGTCTATAGCCACGATTATTACCACGTCAATCGCAAATCACAAAACCAATCAAGCATAGAGCGGTTTGTGAATAACATTTACGAATAAACGGGTAAACGCTTATATCCGATGCAAACCGTTATGCTGCGGTTGTAAGATCCATATACCTAACTACCTAACACAGCGGTAATTTTGCAGGTTATTGAACGGTCTATAGATATTAAAACATTCTAAAGACACGCGTACAGCTTGAAACCTCTTTGGAGCAGGGAATATCTAGCAAGCCAGACGGTCGGCAGGCAGTCCAAGATCTCTAGTATCCAACCTACTTGGAATTTGACAGAATGACATTGACATATTGTGGTGATAATGTTCGCGGGATCTGCGGTGATCTGGTAGTTTATGATCTGTGAGATATCTTTGGATGGAGGGAATCTTTGCTTGCAAGATGATTTCTTTTACAATGGAAAATTACGTCAAATTTGAGGTTTATTCGATCTGAATTCTAGAAAGCGTTGAAACGTTAAGTATTTATAACCTAGTAAGGTAGAGTTTGCTCTACCCGTCTGGTCCATGTTGCGTAGAACAGAGAGCTTATGTAGATACTCCGTTACTTTGTGTTCTTAAAGATACTCACTTAGTACCTATGTATCTGAGGATTTCCATTATGAAATGGACCTCTAGTCAGGTTTTTATGTCTCAGGGTCGGCAACGCGCGAGTGTTTCGTCTGGTGTTGCAAGCGTCCATAATCTACCGGCAACCGCTTACCAACAGGTGGGATCACCGCGTCGCATTCGAATAGCCAGCCCGCGCTATTAAGTACTTCGTTTTCGCTTACCGTTTCCTTTCTGTCTTTTTTGGCCGTACGTACGCATTTATTCTACTAAAATGTATAAAAAAAGCTACAAAGACGTATGTATAAGGCCAGCCCAGAGTTTTGTGTATGCCCAGTCGTATTGTTTATTCTAGTTTTTGGACAATGCCTAGGCTACTGTCTGCAAACGAGTATAAACATAAAATTCTCGTACCTAGACGGCTTTTTCTTGCATTACAAGGTCGCCGATCGCAAGCATTCGTACCCCGTCATGACATGAGTCAGGTGAACAGCTAGGGCTAGGCTATTTCTAGAATAGCCTCGATAACTTTAACGATATGACACACCTGTTCTGAGTAGACGCCACGGCATATTCCAAAAATATAATGTTTGATCAACACGAAGACAATAGACAATGAAAAGAAAACTAGTTAGCTAAGTACCTATACTGCTTATTCATAAATTTTAAAGAAGTTTGTTTTAAACTAGTCGGAACGTTGGTAACTTACTTATTAATGTAATGGTTTATTGATGTAATGTAAATAGGTAATACGATGATAGAGCTACTGTTATATAGTGGATAGCTCTTTTTGGGTACCCGCTGAAAAGTGTCACAGTAGATATAATAGGTTGGGGAAAAAGTTTCTTCGCATTTTTTAAGAAAATTCAAAACATTTTTTAATATAGTTTATTTACATTTAACTAAAGTATGTAGGTACCATTTTGTTCGATAACTTTTTGCCATTTTGTAGGCAGGGACATGATCCCATTGCTATAAAAACTTTGGGGCTTCTGTTCAAAATACCGCGACAAGTGGTTTTGGCAGTCCTCTCGTGATGTTAACCTGACACTGCCTAAAGAATTCTGAAGAGACCGAAACAGGTGGAAATCTGAAGGTGCAAGGTCAGGACTATACGGCGGATGCATTAACACATCCCAGCCAAACTCTCTTAATTTTTGCTGAGTGGCTAAAGATGTGTGAGGTCTAGCGTTATCATGATGAAAAACCACACCCCTTCTGTTGATTAACTCCGGCCGCTTTCTCTCAACTTCTTGTTTTAATCTCATCAGTTGTTCGCAGTAGAGTTCAGAATCGATGGTCCTGCCTGGTGGTAACAGCTCATAATGAATAATGCCCTTCCAATCCCACCACACACACAGCATCACCTTGTTGCGAGTTAACCCGGGTTTCGCCACAGTCTGTGAAGCCTGACCGGCCTTTGACCACGACCTTTTTCGCACGTTCTTGTCGTACGTGATCCACTTTTCATCACCAGTTATCAGCTTCTTCAAAAATGGTTCGGTTTCATTACGTCGTAATAAAGAATCACAAATGAGAACACGGTTCATTAGGTTTCTTTCAGTGAGCTCGTGAGGTACCCAAATATCGAGCTTTTTTGTGTACCCAGTTTTTTTCAAATGCGCCAAAACTGTTTTGTGGTCAATTCCCAGTTCTTCAGCTACGTCGTAACTACTGATATGCCGATCTTGCTCCACTTTTTCAAAAATGGCATCCATTTTATCCGTAATAGGGCGACCAGAGCGACGTGCATCTTTGACATCAAAATTTCCGGATTGAAAACGCTTAAACCAAATTTGTGCTACTCTCACAGACACTGCACTAGGTCCATAAACATCGCAAATTTTTTTCGCGGCTTGCGTTGCATTTTTACCTTTTTTGTAGTAAAATTTTAAAATGTATCGAATTTCTTCATTAGATTCACTCATCTTGACAGTACGAAAAACAAATAAAAATCACACATTTTCCTAATTTGAATTTGGAATTATCTTCTTTAAAATTTTAACTTTTAATGATACCAAAACCAGCCAGATACAAATAGTATAGCCAAAGAGATTTTATTACAAGTTCATACATACAATAATGCGAAAAGACTTTTTCCCCAACCTAATATATAGATAACAGGTTTTTCCATAAAACCTGCTATCTATGTGTCCTGACAGAAAAAAACACGACTAGATAGCGTTAACTTATAATCGAAGATAAAACATTAAACATAATCTAGGAAGTTTATTTTTGTTTCTCCCGTAAGAGTAACGCATACACCGAGGTAGGAAGATAATTATCTTTAGCTTAAGAAACAGTCACCTTGAGTGCATTACAAATGCTCCGTAATTAAAGAATAGTTATTAGTTAAAGCATTTGCCAAAATTGGCCTCCCATCCAAATATGTACTTGTAGTTAGTGAGTCTAATTTAATAATAAACAACAGAGGTATATATATGTCTATGTAGTTATTTTAGTATCACTTACTCAGTATACTCATTAGACGACTCTAGATCGTAATCAAATTTGTGATGTTCGCTTAAATGGTACTTTTATTAAGGCCCAGAATACTCTCGCGCAGATTTCAGATTTCATCCCCACTTCCCCACAAAATGCAGTAAATAGAAATACTAGAAATGGTGTTTTTAATTTAAATTTGAGTACCTACTTACCATAAAGCAAGCTGCACTTAATAACTAAACTAGATTATTTCGGTTCCGCTGAAAAGAAAATCAACAAGATTAATTATAAAATGTCAGTATGTCAGTCTTATGATCTAACGTGTGAATTAAAAATGTCAATATCAATAAAATAGAATAATATAGAATAACCTACCAGAAATAAAATTCAATCATAGTTATGGGACATATATCGGTCATTATCGGAATCAATATCTACTCGCCGCGAAAAAAAATACCAGGAACAAGCTTCTCAAAGGACCTACAAGTAAAAAACAAACCATAAGCACCGGACGTAAAAGATAAATTCTGCCGTACGACGTATCGTCCTAAATTATTGATTTTTCGCGGACTCGAGGCGCTTCAAGGAAATAAACAAAAGAGCGTAACCACGGTAATCTTTGTGAATACCTACCCAGAAAGATCCGTTGAGACCGCCGAGATATACATAGAAAGTAAGTGGGTGATTATTATTGGTGGCGCGTATTAGGAGAGGCCTATGTCCAGCAGTGGACTAATGTGGGCTGATGATGATGATGATGATGATGATGATGATGATGGGTGATTATTGTATTGAAAGCTAATAATCTTGACAAGCTCTGACAAGGCATTTAGTTACATGGAGATATTACGCGTCTCAAAGATGTGAGTATCAAAGGAATATAAAAAACTTGCCTAATTTATATGATATGATAATACACATCATTTACCTACGATATCTGCAAGAAAAAGGGCGATTATCACCTCGCCTTTGAATATTGGAAGTCTTTAGTTTTAATTGTTTGCTTGAATGTAAACACCGACAACTGACCCCAGATTATCGCCATCGATACTGGCATGCATATTTTTGCCTCAAAGCGCGTGAGAAACTCTCTCAATGTAAATGGGCCTTTATCATTTCAATAACTTATCAGCTACAGAGAGACCGTAGGTCAAAGAAAATTACGTAATGCGTTAAGTAGGCCATACAAATTTGGTTTTAACCATGAACATGTTAAGAATTATGTACAAAATTAGAACTCGAAACTCAAAGCGATCTTCTTGGAAACATTTTGTTGACTTTGTTGCAGATGGGAATATTATCTGTCTGCTTCGTGGTAGTAACCGTTTCTGCTGAATCTGAGTGAGCTTTCTATCTACAATCATTCCATTCTGAGTAGGTATTGAACATATTTTTTTTTTAAAGTCAAAGTGTTTGTTTTTAAGTTTGCGTCAATGTGATCGCCACTGCTAACGCCACCGCGCTTTATTTCGTACGGTGAATCAACTGCCTGTATACGGATTCATCAAAATTAGTTCGTTGAAGACAATGCGATATAAATAAGGTTCTTAATATCAGTCTTCAATAGCAGATAAGAACCACTGATCTCCTTATATCTACTATGGTAGGTAAGATAGGAACTGAAAATATCCAGGAGTGTGATTAACATTTTGTTACTGAATCTATCTGCTCTGATAATAAAATAAAAACTCTCGATAAAAGGCTAATCTTCTTGGATGATTCAAATAAGTAAGCAGAACCCAAGTGGCCATTTTGGGCATTGGTTTGAGGAATGATAAAGTACTTCCTCTTGTTCGAAAGATGAAATTATTAAATAAGGAAGTGTAAGCGTTGTCCTGTAGTTCTTGGAAGCGATTTCTTTCGCAAACATTACTATTTGTAACGAGCTATCTAGCGTGGTGCCCCAGCCGACATCTGATTTCAAACATGGATCTTACTTACTAGTAGAACGACTAAAATCAGGCTGATTTTTATTGAACCAGAAGCATGAATCCAGCGCTGGATCAGCATTGGACGAGAAACAAAGACGTGTCAGTCCACTCTAGGACCGTCTCATCCAGCAGTTAGCTGAATCGAAACACCAGCCATCGCCAATATTGCAGCAAACATTAAATTTTACATGAAGATTTTGCGATTATCGTGTTTGCCAGAATCGTGTAGGTATATGACAGAGTGTAGGTATTGACCTCAATCTAACAATAAAGCTAATGCCCACCAACCAATGCCGACAAGACTTTGTCTATAAGCAAGTAGGTACCGTACCGACCGATTGAATGTGGAGTTTAGCAGCAACCTTCGCGTGTACTGAGAACTCGCCGACCGGTCGCTTCGAGCCGCGGGTTCCCGGAACAGAACGTCGACCCGCAGTTTCGATTTTTAAAATAGACGCGTTCCGTTACCGTAGTCTACAGGTTATGGACCCAGATTTATAGACGCTCAATTAAACGGTTGTGTAATCTGTAAATGAGAGTCACTATTTTTATCTACGGCCAGACTCGTTTTAGAGTGAAAGGGGTTTCCTACAGGCTTGTGAAACGGGTTATCGACTTACGAACTTTCCTCTTTGATGTTCGAAGACAGATCAAAAAAGTTACTGAAGCTCGTTTGCGTTCTAAAATAGAAAGTCTATGATCTATGAATAAGCATAAATAGAGGTGGGATACACGCTATTTCTGTATCCTGTTACAAATGAAGATTAATGTGATACGCACGACAGTTTTAACACAAAACAACTTTGGAACTCAACACGGCATTGGAGTCTCGATCCAGTTAATGATAGAACTTGTTTATTCTGGCTACGTTATTGTTATATCGCAGAATGAGCATTTAAAATAATTATTTTTCCAACAACATCAGACGGTGCGGTGAACGCCTTCCGTATTCTACCACGGAGGTGACCGAATCGTTTGCATTCATCTTATTTGTTTATCTAGAGAGGTTGCTTTGATTTGATACCCATTGAGATAAAAGTAACATTCAACTAAATGTTGCTACATACCGGAAATTTCTCTAAGAACACAACATTTAAAAATGCTTAAAACTTGTTAAAATACTTACTTGACGTAGTTACTCTGCAATAACAACAAAGCAAAAACTAAAATGAAAATGTAATCATACATTGCGAAATAAAAAAAAACTGAAACTAAACGAGAATAAGCAAAGGAAAACATACGAACTCAAATTGCAAAACGGATTTCGGATCTCTGAATATTAAGTCAGAAATGCTACGCATCACTGAATGGTTCAGATCAAAGCCGATCAGTTCGTTAGTCAAAACTTCGGCTGTTCGCAGTAGTCTGCCATTGAAATTTAAACTAGCTCGTTCCGGGAAAACAACACAAGCGGTTCTGTCTCTTTTTGTTTTATTTCAGTACACCCGTTCAGTCCTTCCCCAATGTAAAATGCCCACCTCTGGCGAAACGAATCGAGATATTTATCGTTTATCTTATTCTATAGGTTTCCGTGGTGGTCCAGGAAATTATATACCAGTTCCGTCATGGTAACGATAACAACCATAATGTCATATTGTAAGAGTAATAACAATGCTGACCATGAAATACATAATACATAATTGCAACTATGCATCATACAATCTACGTATGATTTGATGTTATATTTTTTTGTTTCCTGCCGTTTACGTAAACCCATTGCTGATAATGGAGGTACTCAAGAGAAGTCAGGTTTTCTGAATAATAAATCGTCCAAGATAAATTTTTTCTTATTTTTTTTATGTCCTGATTTTCCCGCAATACACTTTATAAAATTATATTTATATTCCTAAAACAAGAAACGCGAAATAAATTTATGATAATTATTAAAAGATCGATGATCTATTTATAAAGAACAATATCAATCTGGTATAAGTAGCCTGATTTAAAGGGTTATGTTGGGTTCGGTAATGTATTAAGTAGGTATTGTCATACGTTTTTATTTACATTGAGAATAATAAATGCGTCACTCAGTTCTATTTTCATCACTGAATTAATTAATTTTTGTTTTATACCGCGTGTACATGCGTAAACGCGCCATTAGATAGGTATCAAAAAAATCCTACTTATTCAGAAAAAAATCCGTTTGTAGGAACAGGGTATGTGAAATACCCTGAATTGGCACCTGCTAAAGGGTGCAATCGAAGTTGGTAGATTGACAGACATGACAGTTCTTGATGACAAACCAAAACTGTTAATAGGTACTACATATTATAAGATGTACGTTATACTTTACGATCCGTATCATGAATGATTTTCATAGACAGTTTTCTGGTAAATAAAAGTAAGTAGGTACTCCATAAATAGAATTGGAAGCGATTTGGGTGGAAATAGAGCGAGCGATGACGAAAACAATGAATTGATTCTCGACTGCAACGGACTAGCATGAGTCAATACAAAATTCTATGGCCTTGGGGTCAGAGGCAATTCTGTTTAAAATCATTATAAGGCCCTTCTCCGAACAATAACCCGCATACAATTTTCAAAATGAGACAATGCAAAAAACAAATAAAAATTTGAGTCATAATGTTGGCGATTTCTCATAACAACCCTCGGGATGGAGGCTTCCAAGGATTAATTACGAGTTCCGAGTAGGGCCGCCACCGGGCCATTCAATTCTCAGTAAACTCGAATCGAAAAAGGAGCAAAAACGGATGCGGCGCGTTCTGAGAAGACGCATACCTGCGCTCGCGCCGCGTCCCACCTTGTTCCGCCGACGACGATTCGAGAGAACGACATATTCTCCTAGTACCAAGTAGGTACACACCACTCTCACAGCAACGCATTTCTCTTTATCATCCTGAGCATGTAAACTGTATCACAAACTCGTTATTATTGCCATTAGACAGTGTTATTTTACAAGCGCGTGTTCGGAACCGACTATCATAAATTTATCATCGAGTTCTCGGTAGGTACGCATTTACATTTCATTTCGTAGGTAAAATGGGTATTGTGTTTGAACATTATAATAGGTTTCTAGGAAAGCTAGACATTATTAAATTGTATTAGGTACAATTACTTACCTATATACCTTACCTAATGTAGGTAGGTATTCTGTGTAATACGATCCAATTTGTAGTTATAAAGGAGTTGTAGATACCTTGTAACGTCTAGTAAGTAAACTACAATATTGTTGAACCTTGAACGTAATGATCATATCTGTGGTTGTAAAACATATACCTATAGTCATTCTCACAATGCCAAATCTATTGTTCTCCAAATTTAAAATTCAATACATGGGTTCCCAAGCACTCCCATGCCAAAACTACTTATATATATTGAAAATCTTTTTTATACCATTATAAAGTTACGCTATATTTTTATAACGGAGAATTTCATTCATTCTATCATTTTATACAACCGTTAACAGTTTTTACCTTCAACCTTCAAATAACGTTTTAAATTAAAAATGTTTTAAATGATCATTTAAAACATTGGAACAGATGAGGCACATAAAACAATGGTTAAACAAAAGCAGAAAAAAAACAAGAAACCAATTCTAAGGTAAAAAGTACTATTTTTTAACCATGAATATAAGATATGTATCTCCTGCAAATTGAGGACGCAACACTAACCGTGTTCTCCATACCTAGTTTATTTCGAGACTTATCAATAAATTGAAGTGCTTCTACGAATCTTATCAACGTCAGAACATTAACTGGTAACAATAGGATTTGTAGCCTTAAAAGTGGGTTGAAAAAATATGATTGTGTATTGTTTACTATAATAGTAAACAATAGCAGCAGCGAGCACAATCCCTTTTCAACTAAATCGATTTGTAATAGCCCTATAGAAATAAACATGGGTGGATAAGAGCGAGAAACTTTTATCTAAAATCGCGAAGTTACCATTAAAAAAAACTGAATCGAAAATAATGTATGTTAATTTCTATTTCTAGAATCGGGGTTCGAATAAGCATAAATATGAAAGATTTAAGCTCGAATATGCTCATTTCCTATTATTCTCTTTTGTAGGTATCTAATCTAATGTAATCTAGTTTATTAAATCTTGTGTAAAATGTTTTTTTTATTCTGGTAAAATAAACAGTTTTCTGCAATAAACAGTTCTAATCTATCTATAATTTTCTATTGTTAATTTTACGTATTACCTGCCTAAACAACCTACACCGCCTTTTCCGAATAAAAAGATAAAATTATCATATAATTAGTGAATATTATTATCAGTAACAGGTAACTGATTTTCTTGTCGTCACTACTACTGCTAAGTCTGGATTATCGTTATCACTAATCTTATCTTACTTATAGTTTTCCACAGAATAGGAGTCAGTTCTTCGTTCTCTTGATAATTTCGTTCTTTTAAGAGGTTAACAGGTTAGAAAATATACCTACCTACGTCAATCGCGTATTTTAAAGTATCTTTCATTGTAGGAATTCTTTGTTTTGATAATTATCATCTCTTAAATCAGTAGGTAGGTATCATGTTTCGGAGGGTGGCTTCCCACTGCGACCTCAATTAATTTGTCGTTTCTTTACGTCTTCCATTTTTATTGACTTCCATTACTTAACACTTCAATTTGTTTTTACCTGCATTGAATTGTATTTTTATCGTTCCCTTTTCATAGAAATTGACGCGTGATAGTTTCATCATTGTTTTTATAGAGTTAATAGGTACCTACCAAGATAATTTCAATGAATGAATGAAAATAATTTATTGTACACCATAAGAAAAACAGATATAACTTATCAAAACTAAAACAATAAGAAAACTTAAAGTACAATAGGCGGTCTTATCGCCCATTAATTAATTAGGACTTATAAGTTCAATGTGACTTATAAATGTTATTTACGCATTCTCAAATTGTTCAGTCAGCACTCACAGCAAACAACTATCTAGTCGGTTGTTTACAAATCTACAATCGATGTTATTTTTAGTTAAGATTGTTTTTAAAACAGTTCTCAGAAGACCAGTTGGTACTTCGCATGATGCGATTATTATTTCAAATAAACTCATACCCAGCCTTTACATAGACAGAGTGACACTTAGCCACACGACTAAACACTAACAATTACCCTTATTTACATATTTTTTGCATTTATTAAGTATGTAGGTAGGTACTTCCTACCGCATCACAATCGTCTATAAATAAACCTGTTTATAGAGTTTCATTAATGCAATCGGGCGAAGGCTCGCCTGAGACGCAGAAGGTTGCGGGTTCGATTCCCGTCGCGCGACAAATGTTTGTATGATCTACAAATATTTGTCTCAGGTCTTCACACATTGGGAATTAAAAAGCAAATAGAGATTAGCGAAATAATTTCGCGTTTAGAGCTTGAAGGTACCCTTTTGCTGTGGGCTGAAGAATATCACAAGAGCATTTCATATAGAATTGTTTCTTCTGTTGATGAAAAAAAAAATGAAATTGAATTTTCATTTTGTTTGTATGGCGGTATTCTTTCCTATGTGGATGCTATATGTATTATTGCTATGACCTGCATCCATTGCAATTTGCAACCAGTGAACACACGAAAGACACACAATGAGGCCTGTGTTATGTAGCTACTGGTATTACATATAATATAGTGGTGGGTCTTCACATATCACATAAAGTTGTTGTGTCGTCATTGAGTTATCTACGTTATCATTCGCAACGCAACGATCCCGAGTGGAATAATAATGACAACAGCTGGTGGTAGACGCCTCTATTTTAACTTGTTATTTTTGCCCCACTCTACACGTGTTTTGCAGCCATAAACAATAAATAAAAGGAATGTTTTAATTAGCGGCGTGTGTCTGCTAGAAACTTTACTGCTAAAACTAGATTAACCTTAATTGCTAGGTCTTACCTGGCAGTTTAACCACCATTGGAGGTGTGAATGGTTTATTGGGATCCAATGTAAACGCCTTGTGATACAACTGTACACGGAAACACAACGTTCACTAGTAATTGCTTAGGTGTATTTCCTCAAAACCACTTTACGGCCGTTTCGCTTCTCGGTAAAACTCTTTATAACAATTTCGTAGAAACCGACCGCACTGGTGAAATTAATTTGCAGAAATTGCCGTCTGCCGAGTCCGTCCGAGAGTCTCGGAGACGCTTTCTAAATCGCGCACATGTATTCAATTTCACTGATGTTTTTATCACAGATATTATCGCGGAGGTGAAAGTTCGGGAGCCGCCGCAAAAGACGGTCCTGAAGCGTGAACGGAGTCAGACTGACGTGAAGCAGTGACGCGGCTCGGAGCTGTGCGAGCGAGGCGACTCCGCGAGGTAAACACGCACAGGCGGGGGGCGCGCTCCACACCAAGCAAGCACGCTCGCAGTACTTGCCAGTCGCCGCTTCCCAGAACGACCAACCTTGCCTCTTCCACGAAATAACTCAAGCCATTGTCACTAATTTATAAAACGTTCTTCCGTCCAAGACGACGCTGGTTCTACGGGCCACGTTGCTTGACCTCCATGACCAGCGCACGATGTTACTTTGACTTGCAGGTTTCTATCTATCCATCAATCAAAGCCGGGCTCGGCCCCTTCCATAAGGTATGGTTAATGTTGGAAAGTTCATTCACTTCTTGCTCTATTTTTTGTGAGCGAGGAACATTGATAGTACCTAGAGATAGTGTTTCTATGACAATAAGATTGAACAACCTTTTACCATGGTATCCTTAGCGCCGTTGGCACCGAGTGTTGGGTCTTTTTAAACTTTGCTCACGCTAAAGTTAAGCAGTTAAGATACCTAATTTAAGAATCCAGCTAGATACTTTAGTAGAGTATTGAATTATAGACCTAGGTTTGGTAAAGAAGTAAATGCACAGTAAGAACTGCGATACAGGCCGCTATGTTACGTCCATCAAATTATTGACTCCGTTATCTTAGCAACCACACAGTTGAAAAGTGTTACGTGAAAATTTATAGTATTATAATGTGAAAGATTTATTAAATGCTGCAGTAGCGTTGGCAAGCGACGGCGATCGGTAAATTGACAACCACTTGACAACTTTTTCCCTTTCATAGCCACCGCCAACGCATCAGTTTGACCGGGCCATAGAGTGTTTGGAATTTGGACTTGAAGAGAAAAATTAAGGTTCCTTTTTAATACTGGATTTTAGCACATCAGAAAGTAGCAACAGAAATTGCAAACACAACTTCTTTACATTTTTAACAGCATCTGCCAAATGGCGCTTAAGAAACCGAGCTCATTTCTCACAAAAAAAATAGTAAAACGCACTAACTCTCTCAAAACCTCCCGTCATTTCAACCAATACCAGGTAAATAAATAAATAATGCTGGACATTTTCACATAGCATTATCTAGCACCAACGTAAGCAGAGCTTGTGTGATGGGAACTACATAAATTATATTTTTTGTAAATACATACATATTATACACAGAAAATCACCCAGACCCGAGACAAATGTTTGCAGATTTGTTATTTGTCCAGCGGCGGGAATCGAACGGTCAACCTTTTACCAATTCCAAATAGAATTTAATATTTTTCCCGTCATTCCAAGCGCCGTTATTGTTAAAGAGTTGAACCCAATTTTCTGTTTAAAACATATTTTTTTGGTATTATTGTTTACATAGAAGATAATAAACAATGCAGTTGAGCTCTCTATAGCTCAACTGATATAGATAGCTATATCTATATATCTATCGTTTGCAACGATCTTTAGATAGCTAGCTGTTTCATCTGTATTTTTTGTATATACTTGCATATAGTTGTATGAATGAAGTATTAAAAAGGGAACAAGTTTTAAAATGATCAGTTTACAGATAAAATGACAAATAATTGATATTTTTTGGACATTTATAATGATTTTACTAAGATCCAAAGACCTATCCAAAGATGACCAATCTCACAATGTGTCTTAAGTGAAAGGCTTCTAAGATTTGAACTATCTATGAACCATAAACGATCAGTCCAAAGTCCAAAGACCTTATCCGATCAACACCTCAATAATTTCTATAAACACATTGTATTGTATAGCTTTATATTGTGCGTTTAACTGAAGGTATCATCTAACAATAGTCGATTTCTCTCCAGCAGAGTAATAATCAATAAGAGAGATAATGGTGGCTTCCTCGAAAAACGCGGGTGACATGCGCCACGCTTCTGCGAAAGCGTCTTCGTGACGGGTACACACGCGCGCACAAGCCTTACGTGTACTTGATTTGAATTTATTATGTAGATCACGAGCTTCTGATAGAAACAAACAAGGACTTTGGTAAGAAATTTTATGGTAGGTACAATGACTTATTCTCAGGGTCTGGGTAGTAATGGTAGTTCCTGATACCCAAGACACAGGAAATACTTGTATGGGGTCAGGACTATGTATGTGACTGTTGGGTGTTTTATATATTATTTATTCCTAACTAACTACCGCCAAAATCTCATTTTCGTTTAATGATTATACTTTAAAAAAAATGAGGTAATAAGATTTAAGAACAGATCTAAATTTCAAACGTATTTCGTAACATTTGACATTGAACCATTGAATAAAATCAAGTATAACTAATAACTTGTCTCTAGTCTTGTCTCTACCTACTCTCGGACACAAAGTCAAAGTCAAAATTCTTTTAATCATGAAAATCACAAGAATCGCTTTGAAACGACGATTTTATCTACTGCCAGTTCCTACGCGACATCACAGCTCAACAAAGGCTCTTCAATTTTTAGTAGCACCTATCTTCCTAAGCATTGAATTTACCCGTTTCAACATGATTTAATATTCCCATGAAGAAAAAAACCTAATGCCACTTACCCATGACAATTTATCACAAACATGACCACACAACATTCTTGAAACTTCTGCTTGATATTGTATAACACAATAAAGTTATGTAACTTCAAACGTCACCACGCAATACTCGTAGCGTGACTGACCTATATACTCTAATTAACGCTTTTGCCATTAAGTGTACCCGCCTCAACAGATGGTGCACATGTGGCCCGCTTATTTCAAAAACGTTTCGATAATAATTGGTCATAGAGTTTCGAAGAGTTATGGTCTTTGATATAAACAGTTTTTATTAAAGGTTATGGTCTGTTGCCCAACGGCTGTTATGTTTTCGCATTATTCATCAAGGTCATTCATTACAAAAAAAATATTTATCACAAAAAAAAACGTTTTTTTTGTGTGCCACAAAAATAAAATAGGCTTGAGTAAATATACTATAGTAATTAACACTAGTTTAACAGTAAAAAGGATCGCCAACATGGTCGCCGATCAGCTTGCTATACCTAGTAGCACGTTGTGCCTCTTAACCTTGGTGTTTTTCATCACCATTACATGGTTCACTTCCACTGCTGGTGAAAAGGATGAACCATCTTTGGACATCACACCAACGACTTCTCACGACCGTTACAATTGTGGGGGTCCATTTTACACTGCGTGTACGTCAGCGTCTAGGGGAATTGCAGCTGGAAAAAAAAAACCTTTTATATACCGCTGCACGTCCCCACACAAATTCTGTGAGAACTATTTCACCATGACAATTTCCCATAGAAGTTTTGTATGATATTAAGAACCCCTTGAACTAACTTTTATTTTTAAGTTATTTTCTGTTAATCCAAGCTTGAGGATTATAAATGTAGGTGGAATAAACATGTTAGCTCTCTAAATAAAAGTATTTTGACTCTGGATTCTTAGGTATGTTTTTGACACGCTGTCTGAGCGTACTTAGAATTTAAATTAGTTAATAATAGAGGTTGTATTTGTCTGGCTGAATACCGTCAAATCGTGACGTTTTGTCTGCATCACTTCAGTGACATTGTAAATCACATTTTATTTGATCAGTGAACTTGGCTACGTTTTCTATTTAGCATTCAGCGTACGAATCGTTCATTTCACAGATGGTACACATACATTCGAGTTCAAAAGTGCTTATACCTACCTACTTACCCAGTTATATTTGTTTTTAATAAATACCCAACATGGATTAGACAAATACCTCACAAAGGAAAAACTTGGCAGAAGTCACGTGACATTTCCATAGCTAATGTCATTTCCATACAATTTAATATTTCCGCAGGCATTAACGCCAACAGAGAGTGGTATTTGTCTAGATATCGTCATCGTAAAGGTTTTGACATAACTAAACAAACAAAGACGCTCAGGACTGAGTTCCCTATGATGAACATCCTCAGATACATACTCAGTGAGTAGATTTTTGAGAATGCCAAATAGGGGGTAGTCAGAGGCACGTCCAAACATTACATTTGGCCGCGTTTTGCAATTTAGCATTCCACGTGACAGGTTGCAAGCCCATCGCCGCTTATTGGAACACTAACTGCTGGCACATGCCTTCGAATTTTTGGTTCTAGGGCACGCCGCTGTCCTCACGATGTTTTCTTTCACCGTTTTGAGCACGTGTTCACGATTAACATTAATAACAACGCACATTAATTTTTCGAGTGGAAAAATCCATTGGTGTACGACCGGGTTCGAACCCACGACCTCCGGATCAGAGGTCGGGGTATCACTCACTAGGCCAACACGGCTTATTTATTATATATACTTATTTAACCAACAATCATTATTAAATAGATGTTATTCCTTTATCGATAATATTGGTACCCAAACTGTATTCCCTGTGTGATTGCATACCGTAATTGCCTACTGACTTTATAATAATTAAGTTATATTTTTTATACTTAATATTTTCAGGAAATATTACGTATAAAAAACATTACCTTAGCTACCTAGCTTTCGTAAATTTACATGTAAGGCATTCATGTCATGCATTTCAACATTCAGCCAATTTATAAACAGCTTCTATCAGACATTGATTCATATGCGTTGCGACAGGTTTTCGTAGAAACTTGCCTTGCGTTTTCTCTAGTTTTTGCCAAGTTCGATACCGGTAATGTATGCACTTTGGCATCGACTGTACAGAGGTGTATTAACTGGAACTATAAATAATCGGGTCAAGATTTTTACAAACACATTGTTCTGAGAAAAATTGTTGGCCGGATTTCTTCATTTGATTGGCCAACGTATTTTAACGTAACATTTCTTGTCCAACATATTGCAATTACCCTACTAATATTATCAATGCGAAAGTTTGGATGTTTAGATACCTGTTGCTAATCATCTCCGTAACGGCTGAACCGATTTGGATAAAATTTGGAACAGTTATAACTAGAATATAATATAGGCTACTTTTTATCGAGCGAAAAGCCATATCTTTGATCGCCACCGCTGCCGCGTCAGTCTGGCCAGGCCCTTAGTCATTCAGACTACGTGGTGGTAATTTAGTGACAAAAGCGAGTGATCAAAATGTTCACAGTACGGACGAGAAATACAAGACTTTTTTCTAGTGCGTGAGTTTTTTTTACATTATCGTAGTGTATTTCAAGATGAATAGTTTAAAACGTAATATAAAAGGTAAGCTATTAAATCTATACAGGCTAGGTATAAGAAAGAAACGAGTTCCTACCTGAATTATAAAAATCTATAAGCTGAAGTTTTTTAATTGAACGTGCTAATCTCTGGAATATATTTTTAAATTCTATTGCCATGATTTGCTTGTGTTGACTTACATAGTTGTATAAGTTGTCTTTGTATAAGTACTAACAAATTATGGATCATTGGTCTGAAATAAACATTATTATTATTATCTACATAATGATAGATCTCATGTTGTGAAAAATGCGTGAAATAAAAGTACCTTGTACAGTTTTGTACTGAGTAATAAGTTTGCCTAGGTTCTGACTTATTTTAAAACGAACTGCTAAATAGTACAAAACATTGTTATTAAGCTGTTACTTGTTCGACAAATATAACGTTGACTCTACTGAAATATTTATATAACTAGGTTATCTTTATATTATTCGGATCAGACACACTAACTTAAGTTACTCGCTAATTGCCATTCTACCTAATTACTATCAATCAAAGTAAAGTAGGCTATAGTTCTCTTCACCACACTGAAAGGCAATTAAAGTCTGTACAATAAATAACAGGATTTAACTATAAGTAGGTACCTATTTGGTGTATTAAATATAAATATCTGGTAATACCTATATTCTTTATTACCTATTTTATTTATTATTTATTTAGTATTTTAATTCATTCATTCATACTTGTAAAATAATGCCTAAGTTGTGCGTTAGTTGTTTATAAGTACAATAATTTAGAATAATGAATAATAATAAATAAAAAAAAACGCCCAACATACACATATATAGTCTAGGGTGTCTAGACAAATACAACTTTCTGTAGATGACATTAGCTGTGGAAATGTCACGTGACAGCTTCCAATTTTTACCTTGACAAATAATAAATCAAGAAAAGAAAAGAAAGAAATATGCTTGAGTTATTTGTCTAGACCTACTGACCCCTGAATAGGATTCCCTGTGTCGTGGGTATCAGGAACCACGAGTGCCGTGCTACCACAACACCAAGACCCAGACCAAATATTTACAGAACAAGCAAATATTTTCCCCAACTCGCTCGCCACACCATCAAGGTCAAGTTCTTCGAATTATGTTTTACGTAGATTCTACCTGATACCAGATTAAGCTGATAAAAACTTATAATTCTCGATTCCAATAGCGTGTTATTATTTCCAGCTACTCAATTTAAAGATAAGATTGTAGTAGTTAGATTAGTCAGTAGATATCTAACCGGTATTATTACATAATTAAAACGGGCGTTTACACACAGATATTGTATACGGCGATACAGTTGGCGATTCGCAATACAAAAAAACATCAAAAAAGTTTGCGATCATTTTGTAAACCCTTTCTTCTTGTTTATTTTTTTTCCATGGCGCTCATTGTATTTAGCGATTTAAATTAACATGATTGATTTGATTCGAATTGTTGTATTTTCAACAAGGAAACACTTCGTTTTAAAATTTTCAATAATATTATTCCTGTAAAAAAAATAGTTTTCAAACTGAGCGCAAACTTTTTTGATGTGTTTAGGTGTAGATTTTTTTCACTTTAAAACGCGAAACAGGTGCATACTTTTCGCTAAAAATACTTAGCTAATTTATCTAGTACCTGCCTAATGCTTGTGTAAAAACATCGCAGTGAATTTCCGACATCATACAAAAGGGAGGAGGTTCTCAAATCGGCTGTATTTTTATCGTGTATTTGTTATTTGATATCTTCGCCAATTGTTAACCGATTTTGATGATTCTTTTTTTATATAGAGAACGATCCCGAGGTCCCATAAACGTTTTATCCCTGAGAGATTGCTATTTTTCCCGTAAAACTTCAAAAAACATTTTATCACGATTAGCCGAAACATTTTATGTGTGAGATTTTACTTTGGTTTTCGAAAAAGTTATCCCAAGTTTGATGTCGGCTTTTTTACATTACAAATTATATTATATATTTTATTATTTATTTTATAAATTTACCTCAATACGGCTGCAGTAGGTATGTTATTTACAATATGCCTACGGAAATATAATGCAAGAGTTACTCAATACATTTATTGCTTTCGCAGTGAACATAGATGATATTTCTAAGATGTCTCATAAGAACCCTGTCTAAGGTTATGGACAGGCCCAGGTTTTGCTTAACTAGTAACAAAGTTAAAGGATTCCGATATTTGAACGCCAACATTACAATATGGTTGTATATGAAAAAGGAGCATGGTCCGGTAGAAGTGAGAAAACACTTGTCTACGAGTTGCTACGCCATACAAAAGATATCAACGAGAGCACCTCTACGAGAGCTACGTACTACGTTTGCATGCTTGTGTTACTACTTGTGTTAGCTAGCTAACGCGTTAGCAGCAAGCGATCTATAGATAGCTCAAATGGTACAGATCACTACCAGACGAAGGCGTTCCTAATATGCTGGCCCCATTGCCACACTGAATAGCAATGCTAATGCGTTGACCCAGGTAAGAGCCAGCGCTCTGATCACGCGTCGCTTCGACCAGTCGCCCCGAAAGAAAACGCTAAAGGCCCCGGTTCCAAACGGACACAGTGTTTCAATTCTTTGAATAACATATATTTTATGCAAAATACGGCATTCGTTTTATTATTGAGTTACCTCAATACATTTTTCCTGAGAGTCTATGAAGAGACCGGATCATCCACATTCGAATCCACGTCACAGGCACTACGTGCTATATACATAAGTTTTTTTTTAATATAATTTAGTATACGTATTTTAGTTTTAAAGTTTTTATCAATTGGGCCCTGTATATTATTAACTTTACTGTGTTGCCTGAAATAAATATTAATTATTAAACGAGCTTATCTCCGAAGGTCCATCGATCCAAATTCCTACCGAATGCTAATCGTATATATATTTGAGAAACTCCAGGACCTTAACAAATCGTAGGCAATTTTATTGATCTGCGCATAAGACGTCGTAGACTGTAGGTAGGTACATAGCTAATTGCTTACATTGAAGTGTTTTTACCAAATTTCCGAGAAGCAAGTGTAATTGGTTTCTTGTAGCTTCCGCGGCCCCAATGACAAGCAATTACCCATGGGCGAATCAATTACCTCTCGATTAAAACTACATTAACTAAATAGCGATAGCACTTGACAGATGCGCTTGTGCAATGTTCTATGGTTATAGGACATACCTAAATTGGTACCTGAGGTCACACAAAATATTTTCTCCTATATTAAAATCAAACCTAATGTTTCCTAGGGACAACATTTTCGAACTACAAAAATAGATTACATTTCTTGAAAGTCCCGTTATCATGCAACACAACGATATTCTGTTTTACTTATTGTAATTGATGAAAACTAAGCATTTTTGATTGTCCCCAATCAGTATTTTCTTGGAGATCTTGCAACGATAAATTAAAATAACAGTTAACAAAATAAAAATCAAATATTGATTTATTTAAATATATTTTGCGGTAAATTTCGTAGGTCTACTCCTATAACTCCTTTGTCAATAAGTCGCTAAGTTTTTCATTTTTAGTTCCTAATAATACTTATACTTAAATAACTAGTAATCCATTAGTTATATTTGTAGCTTAAGCTCATTATAAGTGAATCATGTTCTTTATGAGTATTTAATAAACTTCTTTAACCAGAATAATACCATGAATATACATCATAATCCTACAAAACCACGTATAAAAATACCACAAAATAAGATCACGTCAGCGAACGTTACGATATCTATCACAGCACAACCAGTCCAATTAATATATTTTAATTCCGTATAGCGTTTTAAAGTAAACCAGTCGGTACAACGCTTAATGGAGCGGGCTGATTGAATTCTGAAAACTGTGTTATTAACTTTTTACCCCTTTTTTATTGCAATTTATTCGCCGAAACAATCTCTATACGAGTGCGTCCGGTTGTATAATATTTATAGCCCAAGGCTCTATGCAAACGTAAGTATTTATAAATCTAATACAAAAAAAAAACTATAATATCATGAGCTCTCCGACCCTGCTAATTTTGATGAAACTATTACTAGAACAATCTAGAAAGGGATTGGGAGGGGGTCAGAACACTACCTAGTAGGTGATCCATTATAATTCTATGCGAAATAGTAAAGATAATATTGTATTATCTTTGCTATATAAATAGTGGAATACCCGTAGCGCGGAACGAAGCCATCCAGGAAATTCACTTCAGGGAAATTACTTCTTGCCTGAGCCACAGAACAATAATAGTAGGTAAGTCCACTGAACTAAGTTTTTACCCGACTACGAAGAAACGGAGCGAGGGTACTGGTACTGTTTCCGAGACGCACGTCCGTTCCGATTTTCAGAATTTGGTCGTTTGCCGATTTTGAGAATCAAATAGGTACCTACTTATGGGAAGCTTTTTTGTTCTGCTTCAAGCGAATATTCTACAGTTTTGCCTTCGCTGAAGTCGGATAAAGACATGCTTTCTAACCACAACTTAAATTAACGTTCGTTTTATTTTGCAGAACGAGTCTATACCTTGAGTTCCTTGCTATCTTTTTAGTTTTTTTTTATCGTAAACTTTTTTCGTTTTGTTTAATAACGGTACAATTTGGCAATAATTAATATTATTTTAATGAAAACAGAAATCAACTGTTTTCCAAGTTAGTTTTTTTTTAGAGTATATACTTTCTAAAACACTCCTAAAAATCCTAACAAGCACTTTTCATTTTCATCAAAATCCATCTAACGTTTCGTTTTGTAAATGTTAACTTTCCAACCACATAAGAAAAGGTATACCTACAATCCTTACTTTCATTCTTATACCTAGCATTATCTTGCCACACCCTATAAATATGAAGACAGCTAACCAGCAAAATGAGGTTCGCGCATTGTTTTGAGAATCCTACCGGTTATTATTTTCAGAAGTACTTTTCAAATAGCTTGTTTAGCAACGTTCGTTCTAATTTCGAGAATAAACATTCAATAGTTTTCAGAATCAGACAACGGATAGCGATTAGCGGTAGCCAAGTTTATTTACGTCGTGAGTTCAAAACTGGTTGCATTGAACACTAAAACGGATATTGCGATATTGCAAAAATCTACGTTACAGATGACACACAAAGGAAAATATGTTGCTACCTACTACCGAATTATACGACTTTGACACTATTACAGGTACTTACATAATAGTTGAATTTCGTTGAACTTGTGAAATAATTTGATAGAGTAATGAGATTATGAGATATTACCGAAATTAAAGTTATTATTTTTAAATTGAATAATACAACTAGTGACAAACCTAAATATGGTTGTCATTTTAAAAGCCTTCTTACAGACTAACCTACAACCAGAGTCCACAGAGCATATTTCAATACAAAATAGATGACAGTGTTTACAAATCTTAAATACAAGGAACGTGTTTCATCATAATTTCATATCTGACAAACTCGACAGACATGATACCTGAAGAAAAGGAAAAATGATCATTGGACCTGCCTGATTTGGTGTGGGTAACACCAAATTACTATAAGCAAAGTTGCTTATAGTCGGAAGACTGATCGCAGATGTACACAGAATAAAAAAAAGCACAAGACACGTAAATATGTACCTACTCAGGTAGATAATGCTATCGTTACTACGAAATTTTGAGATTACAATGAATCGAGCCAAGGTTGAGAATTAAGTTTTTTTTATCTGAATAATAAAAAAGTACCTATCTGAGAATGAAGACAGCGAATTATTGGCATTCCGTATACCTATACTTTTAATTCAAGTAAAATAAATTGAGAATTTGTCGGGCTTCGGGAGTAGGGGGTCCTTTATTTAGTCCCCACAGAGAATACAAAAGGCTTTTCACAAAAGGCAATATCTCCTTACCAATAAACTTTTTGTAGAAAAATACTCAGAAGATATTTAAATGTTGGGTCTGGTATTGAGAGCTTAGAAAGTACGAAAGCACCTGAAAAAGGAATGCTCATTTTCAGTATAATGTTCTATCCAATTTATTTGGTCTTTTAAGGTTTCCTCGAATGCTGTTTAAAAACCAGCAACAAGTTAATAAGCACTCTGAGAGGAAAGTCCACTTGCTACGATTCTGGCATACTTCTTTCGCTTCGTTCATCTTCATCAAATTCTTCTTACAAGTTCGGCGATTTAGTGTACTTCTGACCTGGCCTTTCTCTAGAATGTCTCCAATTTGGTCAGAATACGTTCGCCGAGGCCTTCCTCTTCCAACTATCCCATTCACGCTGGCCTCGTATACTTGTTTTGTTAATCTTCTTTCATCCATCCTTTCTATATGCCCAAACCAGTGAGCAGTGTTAAGAGTAACACGCTGTATAAAATTTATATGACTTAAAATTATTCTTTATCATATCAGATACAATATACAAGATTATATTTATAAATAATTTGACAAGTCGAGTGTGTAGGTCAGTAGGTATACCTTAATTACACAATATACTTATACATAATAAGTTATTAACATTTATATTAGTCTACTTCTATTTTATGAATTGTATATGATTAAGCCAATCATAGAGCTCTTTGAAAGCTCGTCCAGCGAAATACTACCACCATAGTTATTTGTGCCGCCAAGCAATGCTCGCATTGCTGTGTTTCAGTTTCCAGGGTATGGATGTTGGGTAAATAACAGGCACATATAAGACTTCACCCGTTACTCAGGGTAGGCAACGCGCACTGGTAGCAACTAGCAGTAACTGTGTTTCAATACCATGATAGATATTATTAATTATCTGATCTATAATCATCAATACTAACTAGGTACAAAGATACCGAGTATACTTAAGTAGTACAAATCATAAATTAATAATATAGGCTTATATAGGTGGGCCGTAAGCTCCTTTGCCAATTTAGTTGCATAAAAGCGGATAGGTGCGAGTCCGACTCACGCAACGAGGCTTCCGTACAAGCTTGTATGTCAAAATAATGAACATTACTCAAATACATAAACTACGAAAAGCACCAAACAATGCTTTAATAAAAAGATAAGTCGGATAAGAACGATTTTTTTTCACACGGTCGTATCTCCACCTTAAAATGAAAATTTGAAACGCAAAAAATAATTATTTTATAGTACAAATTAACGATTTTCGGACTTTTTTTCTTTTACTAGTGCTGTGAAACCTTGCTTCTAGCCAAATTTCATGATTTTAGGTAAAGGAAAGTACCGTAAAGGTTTTGATTTATTTGCGAGTTTCAAACTATGTCGCATAAATGGCCGTATTATTTTATAACGTTGACTTCGATTTTTGATTTTTTTAGCTCCGAGGGACCGTAATATCAAATACTTTAATTTCAATTTGATACCTCCACGCGTTCCTGAGAAAAAGGGTCAACTAACAGACAGACAGACGGACGGACAACAAAGGGGTCC
Source organism: Perizoma affinitatum (assembly GCA_961405105.1). NCBI lineage: Eukaryota > Metazoa > Arthropoda > Insecta > Lepidoptera > Geometridae > Perizoma > Perizoma affinitatum. The sequence goes on from OY560199.1 coordinate 10,200,899, forward strand.
TATAAGGATTATTTTTTTCCTTTTGAGGTACATAACCCTTAAAAAATTAAAAGTAAGTATAAACTATGCGTTACAAAAGTTGCGGGAATTCGGTGCATGGAGGTGGCTATGGCCGTAAGGCAGTGGACTTTTACGGGCTGTTGATGATGATGAAATAACTATAGCATTATGCTCTACTATAGATTAACGATAAATAAACTATGTATACGGCTCGTCATACCCACCAATAGCCAAAATTTATATAAAATAAATAAGTAGGTATTACTAGTTTGGTACTCTATGATGGTATTTAACAAACTATAACATTTTGACACATTTTTTAAACAACAATAATAGGTATGGAACCCTAAACCTGATATCGCTGCTCTCGGTACTGGAGTCAAGGCTACCCCATTTGACATTGTTAGTGTATTGACCGGGGCACCGTATATCTATTTTACAGTTATTCATCTTTGACAAAGTAAAACTCAATAAGTTTATTCATTAAAATCACAAGAATCGTATTTTTTGCGATCTGCGAACTTATGTTTTTATATTTTACAGGTTCTAAGTATTGTATAATATAGGGTTTTTTTTTTCGAAAACTTTGAGGTTATTAAAACCTCTAAACTCAGCTGTTTCTTGAAACAAAGAGTCTTATTAGGACGTATAGTGCTTATTTCATGAAAGAACAATAACTTTAATAAAAATTGAATAATAATATGTCAAAAATAATAACAACACGTTTTTATGGTAAGAATTATGGTCTGAGCTTTTACGTGATAAAGGTTATAAGACCCTGTACAAGGTTGTGGGAAGTAGATGATTGGAGATGGGCTACCATGGCCATTTGTCGTGGCACTCTGTAAAGAAGGCTTAAGTCCAGCAGTAGACTTTACAAGCTCGTAATGATAACGACGATTTTAACAATATTTTATAAAGATACCTAAAGGATCACTGGATAAGGCAAGCAAGCAAGTAAAAAGAAACCTAGATATAAGATAATAGGATAAAAGGGCAAAAAATAATTAGATCTAGATTTTTTTTTACAAATATGTCTAAATTTGCTGTTAAAATTCCAAAATACCTATAAAAATAAACAGTTCTGTAATTTAATTTGGATAATGCCTGAAACTAGAAATGACATTTTGAAAGAACTCAACTATTGGTTGAGTTGCTCTCTACTATCAATAGTTAGAGAGAGAAGGCGTATACAAAAACTGCTTGACTGTCTCAATCAACGGAAGAACTTGCGCTACTGCATGCTAGCTCTAAATAGCCACGGCTTCCACAGAAATATATGAACACCACGATAATGATACGGCAATAATTCCATTCCTAGAAAGTAACATTACCACACTGCAGAATGTTTGACGTTTCGTTTGAAGTGGGGAGGAAGCACGACAATTAGTTGCTGTACTGAATTGATATTTATAAACCTTTCGAACGCCATATTATTATTTACTACAGTCTACTAAATAATTATAGATCGATGAAAATTAATCTTTCTTTCATTTCTTTGTTTGTCCAAAGTTTCGAAACGTCTTATCGGATTGTAATGCGTTTTTTTGCAATCGATTGTTAATATTATATATTTTTAAGGATATTTCTTAAATAGGTTTTGTAAAGAGGTTGTTGTCGATGTCAACGTATTCCGGGTACTCACTAGTATGTAAGCTATACGATATAACCGTTTTATGGCAGGCTGTTTTCAACGAACTTTCGCTTTCCCTCGCGATACGAGATCAATCTCGTATAGGACGTATTAATCTCGTATCTTGACAAACGTTTTAAAGTTCCGTAGCTAAATAGCAAATGAACCCTCGTCTTGTCCGTCTGATTTCGTCCTGAATTTGAAATTGAAAAATTGATTGACAATTTGTACAAATACATTTTAGCAACACACAAACATTACTTGTATTTTATTAATATTAAAAGAATATTGTGAATTTAGGATGAAATTTGTTTTTCTTTGTAGGAAGAGTGTGGGTGAGTGTACCCCTCTGTGTGGGGTATCTTTACGATAACTTTAGAAAATACTGACAGGCAAGCAACTTCAGGGCCCTAACATAGCTTTGGATTACATATAATCTTGTAATCAACATTATATGTAATATAATATTGATTACTATATGTATGTAGCATTAGACACCTAAGCTGTATCGAAGGCGGGAATCATGTCTCAGCAGGTACTGAAATAATACCGTACCGACAGACAGGCGCGACTTTAGTTTATACTTACTAAATCTATATGTAAACAACTAAATTAACGAAGGAGATTTGAATTCTCAGAATCTTCGACGTCAATCCTACTTCCTACTACTTATTATAAACGCGAAAGTTTGTGAGGATGGATATTTGTTACTCTTTCACGCAAAAACTGCTGAACGGAATTTGATGAAACTTTACACTAATATAGCTTATATATCAGAATAACACATAGGCTACTTTTTATCCGGATACCACGCGGGCGAAGCCATGGGCAGAAGCAAGTATATTATAATCGTCAAAGTTTGGATGTTTGCTGCTAGTCATGCGTAACGGCTTTATCGATTTAGATGAAATTTAGAACGGTTATAGTTCTTGGCCTAGAATAAAACATTTCCTTAATTCTATCCGGGTACCACGCGGGTCAAGCCACGGGCAGAGCCTAGTATGTGATGGTATCTAATAATTGACGATTGCGATATAATATAACTTCTGTATGTCCACGGATTCGCTCGCGTTATACCTACCCTATTTATTTATTTAACAGTAATAACATAGCATTACAATATACACCGATGCGCTATGTGAAATACAAACAATTTGGAAAAAAAAGCCGAGTGGATGATACCCTGACTTCTGATCCGGAGGTCGTGGGTTCGAACCCGGTCGTGCACCAATGGATTTTTCCACTCGAAAAATTGATGTGCGCATTAACACGTGCTCAAGGTGAAGGAAAACATGGAGAGGAAACCGGCATGCCCTAGAACCAAAAATTCGAAGGCATGTGCCAACAGTTAGTGTTCCAATAAGCGGCGATGGGCTTGCAACCTGTCACGTGGAATGCTTACTGCTTGCAAAACGTGGGCATGTACCTTATGTAATGTTTGGACGTGCCTCTGACTACCCCCTACTTGATATCCTCAAAAAATCTACTCAATGAGTATGTATCTGAGGATGTCCACCATGGGGATGACAGTCGTGAGCGTGTTTGTTTTTGTTTTTTGGGAAAAAAAAAAAAACCAAGTACAATAAAAAAATAAAGAGATCATAAAAAAATAACAATAATTAACTAACAATACCTCAGACATTCTCTAGATACATTCGTACATCGGTCAGCAAACTGCTGACCCGAGTAAACAGCCTACCTTGTTATTTTAGGATACAAACTTTTTTTATATTACGTTGTATAATAATTTATTTCTTTAATATAAACCAAATATAGTTTCATCGCTATGAAAATTAATCATAAGTATATTCGAATTCCTAAACTAGTGGTTAATATTAAATGTAGTACAAAACACGACGGTTCTAGGAAGCGATAAGATACGGAGTTGTATTAAAGTAGGTAGGCATTTTACATATCTATACCTAATGTACCAGATTCAGTTTCGTGGAAAGGCTGGTTTACGATCAGTATACTTTTAGAGTTTCGAAGCGTAATTTCGATTTAGATTAACACAAGATTAGGGACACTTATATAGATTAAGTTGCTTAGGGTAAAAAATTGATATTGTCATTTTTTATTCAAACGTTAGGGATTAAGAACTGTCCTGTTAAAATGAATCTTGTATATAAATTGATATTCAATCTATCTAGAGATATTTGTATACCATTTAGATGGTACATTACCATTATGTAGGTATTATCATAACTGTATTCATGCAAATAAATGTTATGATTTCTGATTTCATGTCTGTCTATATGTCTGTCCGTACGTGTGTCACACTCTGATTTCTCGCCCAGTTTAAAGCGTATAGAGATAATAAATATTGGTATTTAACTTACAAATTAAAATAAATATCTAAGAGTAACCCTAGATATTATTGTTGCAAAGGGATTATTGTTTTAATTTTACAAAATGATCATTGAATAATTCAGTACAAATTAAGGTTTCCATGACCATTTTTGATTTCAAGCCCTTTTTAGACAACAACGACTTTCAGTTTGCGTTATCGTTTGCAATTCAATCTCTCCATATTTCAATTCCCTATATGGAAATGACATAAGCCGTTGAAATGTCACGTACTGCTGCCAAGTTTTACCTTGACGCATTTGCGTTAGCGTGAAAGGAAAACTAAGTGTGAGGTAGGTATTTGTCTAGAGTCAGTACTTTCCTACATCTTCGGATAACAAGAAATTACATGAGGTTAGGAAGAAAATATTTTATCACAATAGAATAGAAAATAATTTATTGCACACCAAAAAACACATCAGCTTCATAACTAAAAAAACTTTGATAATGTACAATGGGCGGTCTTATCGCTAAATAGCGATCTCTACCAGACTACCTTTGGATGGAACGGACTGTAATAAATAATAGCGATTTGTTGTGCACGAAACCTATCGTGATTACTTAGACAAGTAGAAACGATTAAATCAATATTTTTTTCCTTAGAAACCATTGACAACTGAAATGGCGCGGCGGTGCAAGACGTGCGGGTTCGATTCCCGCTACGGGACAACGTACACGTTTTTAGAATTGAAACTATCGTGGTTTGGATCATCTAATAACATCGTAAATATGAAAGTACGGATGTTTTTTGCTAATAGTTAATATCCGTGACAGCTAAACTGATTTGTCGAAATTAATAATAATATTTAAAATAACACAAATACATAACCTATGTACATACAATCAACCTCCAAATTTGACATTATAATTATAGTAAGATAGAATTTTCTTACTATAATTAAAAATTTTGACGCACTGAATATACCTATTCTAACGGGAATATCCATTATGGTGATGAAAGTCGTGAACGTGTAATATTTTTTAATGAATGACCATACTACTTGTATTATAGTATGGTACTTTACTACTTATTTTAGTAAAAGTTTCCCATCTCGTCTCACCAACGTCAAACATGGTCGCGGATGGTGCTCATGAGAAAGATCTTCCAGATAGTCAACGAGACTCCAGCAAGAGAATAGTAATGTACGTGGTATAGTCGTTTCAGTCATCAGTGGATAGCAATCCGCTATTCTACCTTGTTCTGTGATCCTGCCCTGTCCTGGATACCCCGTCGCGCCGGTATGCGTTCATTTCTACCGAGAATTCATGATCGCTATCCTGTAATTACTTCCAGTAAATAGTACTGCATTTGTCATTGCAATTACAGGGCTGTTACAGCAAATATTAAGTATTGTTGTTGTTAATTTGTGTTATAGTTGAATTTATTTATCAAAATAATTCATTTGTAAATTTTATTAATTATTTTATTTAATTAGAACAGGACATACCCAATTTATTTAATTAGTACGGGACAAACCCAAAATTATATTTTATTTTATTGTTTTAGGAACGACAAACAGTCATACATTAGATTATTAGTTACAAACTAAAGTGAACAATGTTAGGTAAATGTATGACCCACAGCGTCATTCGGATACAATATTGTATTATATTGTATCCGAATTTGAAACTTCAAGTTGTAGGAATAGACAGGCGGCTACTGGCTTGCACATTCGACGCATCTTATGCAAGGTATAGGGACAATTCATCGAATTCTGAGGAAATAGTCAACAAAGGGAAAAAACCGCACAATATTACGAAGAAACGCTACAGAACAATACTAAGAAAACTCTCTAGCAAGTAGCGAGACTAGATGGAAACCTAGCTTATTAATTGGCTTGTGTTTCCACGTACTCCCCGCACGTTTTCTGATCTCGGAACAATCGCCTCTCAGAACCAGCAGACGCTAATTACACTGAAACTTAACGACAAATAAAATGTAGAGTTAAATAGGCAGAGTATCTATAGTATACCTAATTCTGCTAATCAAACGGTTTAAGGTTTAAACAAAACTTAAAGCCATTATGCATCCTAAGTCTGTACCTTCATAATCATATGTCACCAAGCTCATTCATACACACTTATTCATTATTTTTGAATATGAAGCTTTGTTCTCGCAAATATTATTTCAGAAGTAAATTGAGAAATTTGGTAAAATCGTGTTTTAGAATCAGTCAGATTAATATAAGGGCTCGGGGCGACGATGCAGTCGCCGCGCCGCCGTTGCCGGCGCCTCTAGACTGTGTAAACGCGACGTTAGCCGCGCCGCCGCGCCGCCCCGGCCGCTTCCACACCGCCAGTATTTGTTGTGTTGTTGTGTACATTGAACATTGCCGGCCGCCTACGAATGCGAACGTGTTATTCTAACTTTAAGAAGTGATTACGACGATTTATAAGTAATGGAAACTGTTGACTATGAATCGTTTGTAAGTTTAGTTACGTATTACATTCCTCAAGGTTACAACCAATTAGGGTTGGTTTTTATGCCCCCATCAGGGGGGCTCTACCTATTCCCCCTCCCCTTCCCCTCTCTTCTCTCAATATTTCGTGCAGCACGATATAAACATTTACCTTGTCTTCATTATCATATGAAGATAATCACAAAACTTCCGCTCATTTTTTCGTAGATTTTCAAAAAGTGTATGAAATTCACCATGATGTTCTCTTTGCATCGTAATAGGATGAACCCATAACCTTCTATTAGATTTTTTACTTTGATTTTGCCAATTTATAAATGCAAAATAAAACTATGCAAACACTGACTTATTTGTTATAATTAAATTCGACATGTTTGTCATGCGACACGTGTAATGTTCGTGGCTTGCAATGTATTACTAAAAATGAACAGTGATATGGCAAAATGAAGCGAGGCGGCGGCGCGGCGCCGTCTACAAGAGCCCTTAGGTATTATGTTTTAGATGCCAACTGCCAATCTAAGTTATTTTTGGCTTCAGACCCTTAAAATACGGCATCGACGTAAAAGTAATATTTACTCCATTAAGGAAGTTTGCGTTCTTACTCAATCAATCACATACATGATTGATAAAAATCACATACATATAGATGATTGATAAAAAGGGAGACAGGCAGAAAGCGGATAAAAAAGCAGATAAGGATTTTTTCTCCCAATATTATTAGGGTGCAAAACAACAGACAAAAAAAATCAGGTTTAGCTGAAATGAAAGGGCAAGTCGGATCTGCGTTGAAGGGGTTCCACGAAGGTGAGAATCCCTTTCTCCCATTCATTACTTAAAGCTGGTTTATCGTTAGTTAAAGAGGACAAATGGTATTATGTAATATATTTAATACTAAACCCTACAACCCCACAGTGAGATGGCAAATCTCAATAGGTATCCTCCCAAATGGACCTGCACGGACCAAGCTGTGTTGCATTCATACAACTATTTACAAGTTGTTATACACCTTTAAAAATACAGATCAAACAGCTCGCTTTCAAAAAGTTGCATACGATCTATAGTTATTACATAGTAGGAATAATTCTACACGACTGGAAAACACATCCATAGGAATGTTAGCGCCACTCAGTGAAGCGGTAAAATTATATAAATACCTACATATTATGTTAGTTATAATTTCTAAACTCGTTTTACGCTTTCGTGGATTCGTTTTTACATCTTTAGAACGTATCACGGTTCCGAGTATCGGAGTAATGAAGGGACTAATTGCAGAGTTCGCGGTAAGCGACGCGCGGCCCCTTGTGCCTCTAATTATGTAGAGGTAGGTAGTTGTAGGTAGTTGTCGTGTTCGGGGAACCGCCAACTGTTACACAAGCTAAAAATCGCAATCACACCGACTGATACTCAGCTACAAGTATTTACGGAAAATAAAATAATTAGACGGGAGAGTAATAAGCATGATGTGTGTCGAGCAGCCGGGAGACATGCATTTACCTAACAATGGATCATTTAAGGTCCTCTAGACTAGACGAATATATGTAAATGTTAGCAAAAGGTAGAACAATCTTAAATTTCAGACTAATAAAAAATGGATAACTCCGTGCGATGGTCAAGGTTTGCTGAAAGGGAGCTGTTTCTAGTGTTAAGCTCGGTTTTGTACATGTGATATCATTCTGCCTTTTGTGTCTACCCAAATAATTATGTTTCGCGTTTAGCAGAGTTGTTTTGAAAAGTATATCCTATCCTACAAATATAATAATGTCGTTTGGGTGTTTGTTGCTAATAATTTATTTAACAGCTGGTCCGATTTGGATGACATTTAGAACAGGTATAGTTCGTTACCTAGATAATACAAAAGCTGCTTATTTCGAGTACCGCGAGGGCGCAGGATGAAGCTTGACACTACATATAACCAAAATGCGTTAATAAATTGTAGCGTAAATGTCAAATATAAACCAATGAAATTAAACGTTTTAATAACGTCAGTCATTGTACTTAGCTAAAATCGGGCATTTGTTATGTTCATACTATGATAAGACGCCTCTGCTATTTTTAGAGACGAGTGAATTATGGAAAACGACTTGTCACAAGGCCTACGAGTAAAGTGATAATGGTAATGGCTTGGTTTTGGATCCACCTGTGGGATCCCACCTCTATCGCAAAATATCTAACAGATTTGAACCATCAAACAAAATTGATTGCGACCCACGATCTACGCGTGCTTACAGTTCATACTCGTTCCTTGCAGGCGCTCTTGTATATTCCTATTTTTGGGGCGGACACCATGGACAAATTCTACAGCTCAAAACGCATTAACGAGGGTAATGAGAACATTTAAAAGAAAATACCCAAATTACATGTACGGTGTCTACCAACTTTATTCACAATGTAATATATGATTTATTCTTATGTGGTCAAGCCACTAAAATTTCAATATATTCTAGCAACAATCGATATTGTTAAAAAGCTTGGAGGCTAAAGTGGGTTATGAAATTCCACTAAACAAATTCAGAGAACTTATATAACTAAAAGTTTCACCAAAACTCGGGATGAAATTCAGCAGAATCCCAAAGTTATTAGCGGACAAAGGTAACTTATAATTTGTTTTGCCTACGCACGATCCAAATTAGTTTAGCGCATAATATTATATCAACGATCTCTGTATACATGATTAGTAAATATTTTAGAACTATCGTCGTGATTATGTAGTTCGTTTGTGATATCAAGCTAGTATTTTGATAAATATAATTCAGCATTACGTAGGATACTACTGGACTGAATAATTGTATTTTGCTCTCGAATGAATCGATACACTAGTTTACAAAATCGCAAAAGTCTGCGGAAAGCGGATGATGGGGTGTACTAAACTTTTTAATTTAACAAACGCATAGCAATTAAATTTAGAATACTGAGGCTTGGTACCAACAAAATAAACAAACGGTACAAAACAAAATAATAATAATATTATTATAGCGCTGTCTCCTACTATGAACTTTCTGAGAACAATTCGTCTCCAACCTTTAAGTTTCTTCGATCGTCAGAAAGATTCAATACCTACCCAACGATATACAAGTATATTTTAGATCTAAACATCTCTAGCATCTTCTAAAGTGACACAGTAAAAACTAGTTTAATAAAGATTTTATCTCCAGTAGTTTGTTGAATGGGATTACCTCGTGATGCTATGGGAATTCATTGAGTAGCTAGTTTCCTGTGCGTAGGTGTAGTGTCGTAATCCGGTTTATTTGTGAAGTAATTGACGTGGGAAACTGTGACAGTTGCTTTGTATTCAGAACAGGAAACTCAACTAGGTTGATACAGCCAAACTAGACTATTTCCATTTGCTTGAAAATCTGTTATTTTATAAATTGACCGTTCGAGATAAAGTGAAGAGTCTCTTCATTTTCAAGATTCGTTTTAAGGAGAACCCATTTCATTTTCGTTAATCTCCTAAATTTTATTCCTATTTCCTTTGTGCCTTTAAAATTAAATGTGCTTTTGGTGGCATGTGGTATTCGTTAATGTAGTACAAGTACAAGTAGTTCGCTTACTACTTGCCAGCCGCGGGCATTCAAATGTAATGTTTAGACGTGCCTCTGACTACCCCCTACTTGGTATGCTCAAAGAATATGGCCCATCATTGGGAATATATGTTGTTTTTTGAAAGTTTATTTTGAATTTCCTTATCTTTTAACAAAGATAAATAAACTACAGTTTCTGAAAGCATCCATTCCTTTTAGCTTTGAGTAAACCTAATATGCTAGTTTAAGGAAGATACATATCAATGTTGGTAGGCACTGTATTTATTTATGAAAACAATTAAATCACCACAGGAAATGGCGGTGCTAAAAACAACGAAGGTTTCTAAAATATGCGTACAACAATAAATAATAGGTACCTATCCTCAAGGAAGGAAACCCAGTTGCGCAATATTTTACAAAACCTTATGCAGTTGGGTTTAGTCATAGCAAGATTAATTCATTTAAACCTCGGTTTTTTTTTATAATCTTAGAGAAAAACCAAAATTCTACATTATGAGAAAATAAGACTAAAAGCGTGTCGAGCAGGAATTCAAGTTAGTAGATAATCTATGGTTTATGTATTTGAGCCTTTTGGGTCGTACACTTGCAGTAACTAATTTACACAGTAGTTAAAAACTTTTTAATTTTAGCATTAAACCTATAATCAAACCAAAAGTGTAACCATACGCTTATTGTTTGTAAGTACTAGGAAAATTATCTCGGTCAATAAAAATTATAAAATAATCTAATCCAATATCTTTTTATTACTGCCTCGAGTAATTTGGACATTCAGCCAGAATAAATAATACTCATAATACATTTTCCCGTTTAAATATAACTTCAGCTAAACTTGGGCATTTACAGATCAATCACGATTCGTGATACGTACGACAAATACCCAGCTTCTGGTAATACGCAAAATAATCAGCAAAATCATATTGTCATTGTGGACAGAATTGGCATTTGAAATTCAGGAACATATAACAGAACAGAAAGAACAAACTTGTGTTTGGTATAGATAGGTAATCTAATGCAAAAGTTTGTTGGTTTAATCCTTCGTATTATTATAAGACCTATAAAACAGGGCACATTTTAGTTCTAGTGAATAAACCTTTAAATTAACTAAAATTAACGTTCAAGCCTAAAATTAACGTTATTTATTTTACAACCTTCTGTATATAACTATTAATAAACTAACCAATTATAAGCGTTGGGAAAAAATAACAACAGGAAAGTTCGTTTTATGTCATACGTAAAGTTCTCCTACGTCGCCAATTTGTTTGAAGTTGACGTACCAATCTAGTCAGCGCTCTATTCTAGGTGTAGGTCAAGGAAATCATGACGTCAATGTTACCTGCCACTGAATATCGTTTACTTGCCATACACACTTACTTGACTACAAATTACTCGACTTTACAAGGACATTATGAATCATCTATTCCAGCGCTAGAACACATAGAACATATAAATTAATAAATAAATAATGCTGGACATTTTTACACTGCATCATCTAGCCCCAAAGTAAGCAGAGCATGCGTTATGGGAACTACATGACTGTTAAACTACTTATATACATCAAGATACATATAATTATATATATTTATTATACTTTTAACGAAATATAAAATACTTAGATACTTCAGGAAAACCATCGTTACACAGAACAGGTAAAATTAAAAATAATTAATTAAAATTCCATCAATTTATTAATGCTAAAAAGCTGTCCCAAATTCCAGGACATCAAAACGGTGACATCATTTCTTAAAATCGTCTCAAAGTTAGCTCTCGTTTTCCGAGAAGCAAATGGAAAACCATACAAATAAGCAACGAGGCCGTATGTGCCATTTCACGATACTCGTGCTATAGATCGGGCGACCATAATTTAATTCTTCATAACTATCTACCTTACATGAGTAGTATATCAGTCATGCAGTTCCCATAACACAAGCTTTGTTTACTTTAGGGCTAGATGATGCTGTGTGAAAAATGTTCAGCTTTATTATTATTATTATTTACAGGTATCTTTGGTTCGTTTCCTTATTATACTAATATCTTTAATTTTGGGAACTCTTCACAATAATTAAATTTTAGCAAAAATAGTTCAAATTTAAAAGTCCTTATGTGTTTCCCATAGATTGCAAAGAAAAGCATCTCAATCGGGTAAGCTGTTTCGGAGATTAATGCCAAAGGACAAACATACAGACAATCATAGAAACAAACAAACAATTTTTTGTATGCCCTTTGCTACGCCACGCTGCAGCACATTTTTTTCTTGCATTTGTCTGTAATAACATTTTTGAGAATGTCTTGTGAAATCTAAAACCATTGTCGCCGTCGCGTATAGAAAGCGTGCGCTTGGGCCGTTCGCAGAACGCCTCCACAATACCGGCTGTTCGCTGGAATCCATGTTTTCCTGGTACCGGCACCGTCGAACATGCGTTTTTTTTAGCACACTACTTTTAAACACAATGAAGATGTTGAATTAATACGTTTTTTGGTAGTTAATCAAAAGGGGTCCATGATAAACTGCCAATTAATTTAACTTTTCAATTTTAAATTATAATAAAAGACTTGAAGGAATATAACTTTTAATTGATGATTGATTGGTAATCATGGAGTTGGAAAGGTAATTTTGCTTGTTAAAATTAAACTCATTTTTGAATGAGTTATTCTTGTAGTCTTGTAGGTAGGCTTTTTATGCACATAAGTACTACGGTAGCCCTTAATAAAATTAATATCTTAAGTAGGTACTTAATCATTAGGTAGGTACCCAGTTACCTACTATTGATTTTGTTAAAATGTTAAGTTCACATTCAGTGACGACTACCTACTTAACTGTATTTTTTTTTGACCGTTACATGATCACATTAAAATCACCTAATACCAATTACTTACAACAATTTATGAAGTCTTTGTTTTTAGAAAAGACCTCCGGATACTGTAGTTTTGAAGTTGGCAGTTTCTTTTATAATTCAAGTCCTAGGACCTAGGATTACCTAGGATCGTGAGTAGTTTACAGGTTACAGAGATTATGCCAGCCACTGAATTTTATTTTTATCTAAGTATATTATACCTAGGTACCTACTCTCAGCTATTAATCAATATAGATAGGTCCAGGCATGCAGCAGATATTTCAAGGGCGCAGCTGGAAACGCAAATAACACGAGTTGCTTGTAAACAAATATAGAACTTCTCGGAAATTCATTCCGTTTATTTTTATCGCTAATCCTTGGCGCCCGAGAGAAATGGCTGCGCAATTACTAATGAAATGAACATATTGTTTTGCGTAATTTTTTGTACGTTTGTGAATCATTTGGTGGGTAGACTGACGACTGACGATGAAGGCATACAAATGTACAAAATAGGTAGGTATAATGTGCGAAGACGTAATCTATTTCGGTAGCGCAGAGTCTGACGTGGGCAGTGCGTCGGCGCGTCACAGCCTCGAATACGGTATTTCTGTACAAGCAGTTCAAAATCATAAACACAAGAAAAGAAAAGAAAACTCTATCAATCGTACCTACCAAGAAGTTTGTTTAAAGTAAACATTATCAAAAACATGAATTTACCTTCCCAACACTTGAAACTTAATTATAAGTACTTTCATAAAGTAAGATAGATAGCATGTATTAGTTATTAAAATAAGTTGTGCTGTGAAAATGTTTTTGAAACCAAGTAAATCTTTTTCATGCCAATAATATAATAGATATTATGTAGTGATAATAATTGTAAAATTCACCCTTGTATTTTTTCATGAATAAAAAACATTATTATTATTAATTATAACTTACGAGAAGCTGGGCTAGGTAATCAATATAATTTTGTCAGTTTGTATTGTTTTGGTTGCCAGTACCAAATGCATCAAATGGTATGGAGCTCTAAATAGCGGCACTTGTGGACACGTTTCCTACCATTTTTATCGTGGGAAGGAGGGTCTGATGCAACCTGCATACTGAGTAGAAGTGGAACGTTTTTATTATTTCATAAGTATCCAATAGTTAAAGTCAGGTATTTATTCATTGAAGAATAATTTAGAATCGTAAATATTCTTGAATCGAGTTTCGGATTAAATAGTTATTATTTAAAAACCATTAATTATATTATACATTTTACACTGACTCCTCGCGACTGAGCCTAGAAGAATCAGCCAAAAAACCCTGAGCCTTGTGGGTTTTTTATTGATGATTCATCGTTAAGTTGGTACCACTTTTCATTGAGCCATTTTTAAAAACTAAGCAGGCGGGAACGTCAGTTAAATAAGACCTACTTTATAGAATCTACGAACCCGAACAAACAACCTCTTACCTCAATACTATACCGCTTTGTTGCGGGTAAAAACAGCGAATAGTATCTAAATTAAACTAGTACAGACCAACAACAGGCGGGCTTATCGCTTACAAGCTTAAAATTTCTGGAAGGTGAAAATAATATTCCAGTCCATTTAAAAATGTTGGAAACCTCAATTTTGGTCACGCTTCGCAGGGGTTCCTGATGGCCTCCCGTGCGTGGCATGTCACTAGCGATGCGCACACGCAACCTTCCTGGAAACGCACCGGAAACTCATAGAGCTGTTTATGCAATTCCATTGCACTGTGTATTTCTTTCAAAGAGATCAGCCGACGACTGGTTAACTCAAGCACTCGCAAGAGTCCCTGCTGGAAAAACACCGCGATAAGCTCTCCCTATGGTGATCACTACTAGTCAATACTGCATTAACGGCTGTGCGGTAAACCAAACTTGACGATTTAACAGTAATTTAATAATTAAATCGACGACATAGAGTTAGCCCAATTTCCTTATACGAGTAACGTAGGTAGATATAATTATGTCCTTTGACTGATCATGATCTTGGCTAAAGGATTCTGATGAAATCTAAAGAATACGGGGAAAAGTCGCAGAGCCGGAAAAGCAGACGGAAAAAACTTAGAGGGGTTAAAAGTAGAACGCATACTGTTTTGGTTGTGGCCAGCCCAGTACCCGAGTAAAGCTCGGCCCTCAACTAGTATCTACTAGTATATCTATCAGCAGATGCCCCCGCTTCGAGATAGCGTAGCACGCTCACAACACTAGTGGAAACGCACCGGAAGTCGGTAAGTGGTGCAATTTGCGTGGTTCCATTGCACATCGTTGCGTAAACACATTTTGTCGTACTGCTAAGTGCTTGGTAAAGTGGTCCTAAAGTGGACTGCATTCTCAGTTCTGATTAGAAGCAACCGCGGCGGCACGGTTCCTTTTAAAGATTACTTTGTTGCAAGTTCTCGATTAGCTTAGACTTGAAGCCACCGGTTCAAAGAGTTGTTTTATGATACTGAAACTTCCCTTATTCTATCATTATCATCATCCTCCTTAAGAAGTATGCTACTGGACAGAATTAGATAGATATATCTTTATTGTACACCAGTAAATAGAATAGAAACACGAAAAAGATATTATAATAATACCTAGTGGTACAATGGGCGACTTTATCGCTGAAAGCGATCTCTTTCATGCAACCTTTGGATGGACAGAAACTGGAAAAAAAAATAAGGACCAACATTATAGAGACCGAAATAAGTTAAAAATAAAAACAATAAACTACATAAATATCTATACTTTATATAAACACACCTAACAGCTACATAGAATTAATGGTATGACGAACAATCTGGAGCCACCAGGACTTCTCGCTACTATTGAGATGTTTGAGATTAAACAAAACCTGCCACTTCAACTTGTTAAATACTGATCAGTATGCAGCCGCCGTGAAACATACATGCCGTGAAATTTAACGGTGCCGTTAAATTCGATTTTATCCTTATACATATAATGTACATTTAAATATCTTTTCACACTAGGTGTTGACCCTATGGTCTACGAGGACCACTTTTTTAGCTTTGGTTCAGATTGCCCATTATCAATTACAATAAGTGAAAGAAATATCAAGCGCGGCTGTGTATAGTACCGTACAACGACACGGTCCGTCGATTTCCACGGTACCTGGGCATCTCCTGACCCTCAAATGTGGGATCGCCGAAACGAACCTGTAGGAACCGTGGGATTTTTCAGTCATCCCAAGTTTTTCCAAAGATAAAACAGGAACTTGTTTAATTCTGTGAAGGACCTTTATAGAAATATTCTATTAACCTCTTTTTGACAATAATAACTCTGGCCGTCCAACAAAAAAAGAACACGCTCTAAAATTTTAAAATAACGTTTACCTTCTGAGCGAGTAAATGTCAGGCCTCACTTTAGAAAAAATCTTTACACAGGACACATAAAAAATTTATAAAAAAAACCTTTTGGAAACTCTAAAATAAAAAACGAAATTTACAAGTGTACTCATCAATTTTAAAGACGCCACGTGATACCTTAAACTAATTCGGTAACGAAAATGGCTTGTTGTGGTGGACCTTGCTTCCCTTGCTGCGGACCTTGCATGCCGTGCTGCGGACCTTGCGGGCCTTGTATGCCTTGTTGCGGACCGCCACCGTCGTGTCCATCACCTTGTCCACCTCCGTCTTGCTGCGGACCGTGCCCGCCGCCGTCATGTGGCCCGTGCCCACCACCATGCGGCCCACCCTGTTGCGGTCCGTGCCCACCACCATGCCCGCCGCCATCATGCGGTCCGCCGTGCTGCGGTCCGTGCCCGCCACCATCTTGCTGCGGGCCGTGCCCACCACCATGTCCCCCGCCATCATGCGGCCCACCTTGCTGCGGTCCGTGCCCGCCATCCTGCCCACCACCTTCCCGATGCTCGTGCCCTGGCTTGGGTTACTGCCCGTGCCCATCGTTCTGCAATCCCAGTTGTGGGATGCCATGCTGCGGTCCGTGCCCACTACCGTCGTGTGGCCCGTGCCCGCCTCCTTCCTGCCCACCACCATCTTGCGGCCCGCCCTGCGGACCCTGCGTGCCTTGCGGTCCCTGCTGAAGAGCTAAAACGTTGTAAGACTCCTGTGTTGTGAACCGTGAACCCTGATCACCTGGACGTGGGCTAAGGCTGGATAGACCTGCGACCAGGTGCTGTACCACGTGGCTGTCTCCGTACGTAAAGTGAACGTAATTTAAGAATAAAATGTTGTCCAAAAATACTACACTTATCTTTTTAATCTAAAGATGATCACTACAGTGCAGGGTTCTAAATTCATACATGAGGATGTTTCATCTTGATATCTCAGGGAGGCAACGCGTGAGTGATACCTCTTGGTATTGCAAGCGTCCATAGGCTAAGAGTACCTTTTAACAGGTGGGTTGCCACCAGTAAGAGGCAAATAAACGTAGGAGCACGAAGCGCGGCATTCAAAGGGATAAGAGGTTCGAATGTGAGTTTTTCACAATTCGCTATGAGCGTATATGTCGTAGGCAGTGTGGGGTCTTGCTTGAGATAATGTTATAGTAATTTACGGGAGCAGACCCATCATACCCCTGGTCATACCCTGGGGGTATGGTGGGACGAAACCATACCACTATAGAGATGTGACCATTAAGATAATCTTATCGTGTATTTCCACCCAAAGTTAGGAATTAATATTTAAACATTTCTAGGATATTTATTGAAAAATAAAATGAACCGGGTTGAAGGCTTGTTTTGTAACGCACATGCTTCGAAATCATAAAAATAAAAGTCATTAATAAAGCGCGATAAAATGCGTGCGTGGGTTTTAAATTAATTTATTTTTAACCTTTTATAATTAAACACCTGGATTCCGATATGATATAGTACATGTTATTACAATGGACCAACTTTATTGGATAATATTCAAATTTTAATTTTAGTCCAACACTGTTCAGTCCACTAGGGAACATAAAAACACCTTCTTTCCCGTGGTTCACCTATTTTGTCCACCTGGTGGACCATTGGCAAACATATTCTTCCGTGGTCCACCTGATAATCGCGTAAATTATTTTTATTGAAATATATTGCCTATTGTCCACCTCTTTTCATTGGCTAGATTTGAAGGCTTGTTTTGTAACGCACATGCTTCGAAATCATAAAAATAAAAGTCATTAATAAAGCGCGATAAAACGCGTGCGTGGGTTTTAAATTAATTTATTTTTAACCTTTTATAATTAAACACCTGGATTCCGATATGATATACATGTTATTACAATGGACCAACTTTATTGGATAATATTCAAATTTTAATTTTAGTCCAACACTGTTCAGTCCACTAGGGAACATAAAAACACAAGCACGAGCCGAGCGCAGCGTGCCGCGGCAGCGGCCGGCGAGTGCCAGAACCGAAATGGACCCTATTCAAATTTTAAATTTAGTCCGACACTGTTCAGTCCACTAGGGAACATAAAACACAAGCACGATGCGAGTGCAGCGTAATTATGAACTTGTTGGTGAATCACAAAACCTAATTTAACCCTACTTCTTCTTTGTGGAAATTAGGAATGTAGGCCTTACTCAGTTTGTTTGTATTCGAATTTCAATTACAGTGAAGCACGTCAACGAAAGACCAAAAAGATTGTGTGCTCAAAGGTGGACCACGGTTAAATAATAATTTCCTATGGTTCACCTTAGTTCACCTGGTGGACCACGGAAGAATATGTTTACCCGTGGTCCACCAGGTGGACAAAATAGGTGAACCACGGGAAAGAAGGGATAAAAACACAAGCACGAGCCGAGCGCAGCGTGCCGCGGCAGCGGCCGGCGAGTGCCAGAACCGAAATGGACCCTATTCAAATTTTAAATTTAGTCCGACACTGTTCAGTCCACTAGGGAACATAAAACACAAGCACGATGCGAGTGCAGCGTAATTATGAACTTGTTGGTGAATCACAAAACCTAATTTAACCCTACTTCTTCTTTGTGGAAATTAGGAATGTAGGCCTTACTCAGTTTGTTTGTATTCGAATTTCTCAGTACCTACTTAACCTACAATAATTAAAATCGACATTACTTGGAAACTTTTCAATTCCTAACTTTTGGAGTGGTACCATTGGAATAGGGGAGTCCACCCCTTCCACCCCCTTTTTTTTCCTAAATCCGTGCGAAATTAAAACCAATTTTCAAAGTCAAAGTTCTGTGACTTTGGAAATTATAGCAATCAACATAATCTAAGAGCACCGAATCACAATCACAATATTCGAATTTCTCAGTACCTACTTAACCTACAATAATTAAAATCGACATTACTTGGAAACTTTTCAATTCCTAACTTTGGGAGTGGTACCATTGGGATAGGGGAGTCCACCCCTTCCACCCCCTTTTTTTTCCTAAATCCGTGCGAAATTAAAACCAATTTTCAAAGTCAAAGTTCTGTGACTTTGGAAATTATAGCAATCAACATAATCTAAGAGCACCGAATCACAATCACAACACAGTTTTGTTAGAGAATTTTATTTTTTCTCTGCAAATTTATTTGTCTTACACTGCCCTCTGGGTATTTTTTTTTGTTTAAGTTGAATAATAAATTTGAATATAAATTTAAAATTTTTCAATTCCCAACACTACTATAGTGGTATAGTTTCGTCCCACCATACCCCCAGGGGTATGGTGGGTCTGCAGTGGTAATTTACAAGGGTCCGTGACTTACGATGCCATGTGACGGAGTATGCGTTACTGACCACTCCTGATATCGAAGTATGACATCATAACCGCAAATAAACGCAGTGGTGTGCATTAGCAAAAAATTCATGTCTGACAGAAAAGGATCTACTCAGTGTGGACCACTTATGATTAATGCCACTTAAAAAACTATATTTCCTTACATTGTCATTACCAATATTTTAACACTTCAAATATTACCGCCATATTTTATTTCAGGCATTATGGTATTGAGTCAATAAAGGTTATAAATAAGTCATGAATTTATTAAACAGAAGGTCTTAAACACAATTGCAGTAGGCACAATCAGGTGTAAAAGGGTGGTCTATCCACAGGCGGGGCCACAGCAAGACGCGCACAGGCCGCTAGTGCAACCACCGATGCAGCCGTCTCCGCAGCTGAAGTACGAGCCAGCGACTCCACCTCGTGCTCTGGACACAACAAATTCATATATAAAAAAATATAAAGACCCCCTATACGTTTTTCCATCATCGATCGCAGCGCCCCTTAGTGACTTGCGATTAAACCTATCTAAGAATGATCCTTTATACACACAATTGCAAAAAACTGATACATCCGATAAGTTGTTTCGGACGTAACAAACAAGGTTCTGTTGTCCCTCCTAAGGGAATTCTTTTAGGTGAAAAGTGGAATAAGAAAAATGATAAGGGGGATTTCTTCACTTTTTTTAACATTGTATTCAGTTTCCTCCCCTAAGATACTACCCCTCTAAGGATTTGTGGAATAACCCAAAAAAGTGTAAACAACCTTTTATGGCAATCGCATATACGGGCTACTGTGTTGGAGGGTAATAAAAACATTGTCAGCTTCGTCGCACTGCTTAAAACACATATCTATCAAGAGATATATAGAGCATTCACTATACCTAAACCTTTATTGTCTGTCAAATAAATACTGTTTATACATAGATTTATAAACAGATTTTAAAGTTGTTTAGCTAATCGGCGTTTTGTTTTCTACTGCTGATTTTGATACCGTGTAAACACATTAAAACTAATATGGTTTCACACCGGTCCCTCGTCGCGTTCGATTTGCGAGTCTGGCTCTTTTTTTTTTTTTTTTTTGGCCTTTGCCCCGCGATTGTGTGAACGGCAGTTCGCATTGGAACTACACGAACTTTTCGACGAGTGAGACACATATCAGAAAGATACAAAGCAGTGTTTAGGTTTCTGGGGTAAAAGGTCGATAATGAAGAAATACACTGCTCTTTTCTTACCCATGTAATACTCCCCTGTCACCGCAAGGGGACGAGCAGCACCCAAAGGAATGGACGCAACAGGGCCCCACTTCATTGCCGCAGCACTCGGTGCGGTGTGCGAGGGGCCCGCAGGGGCCCGCCATGGGACCCTGACATCCGCGGCAGCAGTTACGGACAGGCATGATGAGCTTCAATCAGGAACTTTGTGAGCTTCTCCGTGAATTGAACTGGTGATGCATAATGCTTATCTTAGCCTATCCTACTAAGCAGGATACACTTACTACAAATGCGAAAGTTTGTATTTTTGTTGTTAACAATCTCTGTAACGGCTTAACGGTTGAGGCGATTTTGATTAGGTACATTTGGAACATGTGACGGAGAATTACATATTTTAATTCTTGTAGGTACTACGCGGGCAAATCTTTGGGCTGGTAGGTCATAACGGGACAACTGCCTTTTTGTGTTTCTGTTGTTGACTCTGCTAATTCTGTTTAAACCCTGGTTTTTGAATGAATGAAAATACTTTATTGCACACCTTATGAAAAATAGCTTAAACGTAACAAAAATTAAAATAAAAAAAAATTAAAAATCTATGGGCGATCTTATCGCTTTTCTGCTTCTAGTTTTTATAGTGATCATCCTTTTCATGTATACTCTTCAGTAGAAGAGGAAGTGGACACAGTGAGCTCTTCACTAAATAAATACCCATTGACAATGAAAATACGTGAAAACAGTTTTAAACGGTTCAGTAGAAATACTTACTAATGTAGAGTTTCTGAAAACGGGAGAATCTTTATTTTTGATAATTTATAATTTTATAGAAAATGATGTGAAAACACAGTTCGTAAAAGCAGTGACAGATAAATGACAACGCGCCTGGCATTTTCGTTTGTAGAATTTCTTTTTGAGAAGAAAAAAGTTTATACTCTAATTAAAGCAGTTCTTAAAAAAATATATGTTCGAAGAAATAGGTTATACACGTGCTTTTCATCTTCGCGTATAAGTTTTTATTCGTTTAATTCATCCTTCTTTATTTTCCATTTTATTTTGGTTGCATGACAGAAGAATTTGTACAATACACACGTCTACAAAATAAATATTGTAGAAACAGTAAAATTTTCTAAAAAAAATACAAAACCGATAAATTATATCAAGATGCCTGGATGCCCTCCGAAATGCCCTCCTCCATCTTGCGGCGTCCCTGGCTGTGGTCAAACAGCTGGGCTGGTGTACTGTGCCCAATTCAGCGGACCCTGTGATGGAGTCTGCATCGGACCCTGCGGGAAACCATTCGGTACCTACAGCTGGAGATACGGACCTGGCCCCTGCCCCTGAGAGATGATGAAAGCCGTGGTTTTGTTTTAATAAAATAATGGCATTGTTCGTTTATTCTTTAATTCGTCTAGTATCTTCTTTCAGAATATTTGGGCCTAACACATAGCTGTGTTAATGTACCTATGCGTTTTTTGCGATATTGTATTGCAACAATGCAAACGTTAACGCAGCTTCAGAACTTCTACAGACAGCAATATAATATTAAGTACTGGCATGTGGTTGATACAAAGTGGTAGGTACAATATAAATACTACTGACTTCTTATACTTGTTTTATAGAAGTAATTATTTTGCGATGAAAAATTAAATGAATTGGTAACTTTAGATTGGGCCAAGGCGGAACTTTTAATAGGTACTGCCCAATGTTTTGAACAACAAAGCCAACGGTTTCCAGAAATATCTGTTTGATATTGTAAAAACGGGAATTGTCTCATAACGTACTATCGCTGAAGGCACCGACTAAGTTTCGACTCACGACTAGACGCGGAGGGAGAGCGTTGCGATCACTCGCCCTGATGAAGACTCTCGAAACCAGCCGAAACTTAGTCGATGCCTTCACCGATTGTACGGTACATTCTCGTTTTTACAATACGACAATAATGAAATTCACACTAATTTTTGTAATAAAATATCTGTTTGAGTTAAAGGGCCGTACCTAACCTAATTACCTAGGAAGGCAGCAATGCCGCGGAGTTCTCGCCTCGGCCATAATAATTAAGATACTAGTAGTTAAGTCGGTGTGCTTTGTTTCAGTACCTAGAAATGAGTACATAACTACCTAGGTACAGAAATTTCCAACCATCCATTGTCTGAATAGAATCTTCTTTAATGTATTCAATTGGTACAAAAATATTTACAACGTTCCAAGTTCCTCCGCTTTTATGAAGAGGGCAAGGTGTGCAGACCGGAAATGCGCTCATTTCGTAGCACGTCACAATCTGATAAAATGGTGGGAGGAAATGAAATATCCGACGTTAATATTCTACGTTCGCCATTTCCCATCAGCTAATGGATTTCACATGTTGCAAACTTGTTGAGTTTATTCGTATTGTCGTATAAAATTAATACCTTTCGTGCGCAGTGTAATAAAATCATGCATGATTTTATTACACTGGAAAACCTATAGAACACCACCGTATTCTTAGGTAGATATAAGGTGATGTCCACAAGTGCCAACTCTTCATCTTTGATTTTAATATTTGCTACTTACTATTTTCTAGGTAGCGGGAGCTTCCGAGTTATTTTAACTTTATCCTGTTTGTTTGTCTACCTATTTTCCTAGGTTATAATTATATGATTTTTCCCATGTCGTGTCTTTTCACGCATGCAGCACTCAGCACGCATGCAGTTAGTTGACGCAGGTCATGGTTAGTTGGGCTTTGCGTGGGGTGCCGAATTCAGGGAAATTCGTGGGTCGTTAGAAACGGGGGCGCTTCTTGGAAACTCTACTGTCATTATTTTAATTAGCTGGTTCATGGTAAACTGAATTCGGAGGTTGGTTCAACGACATTCTCGCGGTTATCGAAGTTATACTTACACACGCAAGATAATGGGACTTTCAAGAAATCTATGTACCTAGTAGTAACTGTAGGTACTTTTTAGGTGTACAAATAATTATTTTGTATCTATGTAAGAAAAGTAACTTTTACTCAATTCGGTGAAACAATCCTGAAGAGACATGCACTTAAAAGAATAAAGACAGCTGCCTTGCACCGAGTCCGGGTCGTGGTCATCTGTTCTGTCCAACCAGATGCACTGCTGACCGCGATGCAAGTGGTTGGAGAGGATGTTTGTTTATTTATTTATTATACCCAAGACAGAGGTAGTAGACATGGGTAATGTAGGCACCTATTAATGAATGTTGGGAGCTCAAACATAAAATATTACTTATTAGATTGGAACATGATTTAGCGTTCATCCTGATCAGTAAAGATCAATAAATAGGTACCTAGGTACTTAGTGTTTTAGATCTCAGGTGAAATGGCGAGTTGGGGTTACAGATACCGAGTTCAACTCGATGGAAATCAACAAAAATATCAGGTTTAATTTGGTTTTATTCACTGTTACAAGCACAGATACAGAACGAAAATAACATCAGCTTCAGGCCTTCCACGGTTCAGCTGCTAGCTGGCACTGCGCCACTGTGACAGTTATTGCAAGGTCCGGTGGGGGAACAGCAGCAGCCTTGCACGCAGGGTAGGCAGCACCTCGGCATGGGCTTGTCACAACCACCGGGGCATCTTGAGAACGTGCTGATGGCGAAATCCCTGTAGCATCCGTGCTGAGGCATTTTGTAGGAGAATTTTTGAATTTTTTTGTTTTTTTTTTTCTTGTTTCGTTTTATCGAAATAATAACAACAATTTGACGATAATATATAAAATAACTCCAATGTTTTGACAGTTAGGTATCTTCTATGCCTTGTTTGCTGATGCTGGGTTAAACGTATTAGCAACTACCTACTTAATAAGGTTTTAGGTTCGTTGTTAGAGATATTGAAATTAAACACCTTTAAGCGGATTAAGCGCGTTATTTTATTATTTATTGTTTTCTAAATGTCAGGAATAACATTTTTTATATTTTTTTTTTAAACTTTTGATTTAGAGCAGATGTTGCTTCTGGATTTATGCATTACTTCTAAACTATCCAACATTTAAGAAGATAGATCTTACCAACATTATGTACATGTAGGTAATTCCTACCTACATTAGGATCATCCGAAAAGGCTTACAAAAATGCGTCAGCTGAGCTGACGGCCGGCCGCCTACTTGTGTATGCAAAGGTGCTTTGTATTATCTAATAAGTAGGTACTTGTAAGTAGTGAAAAGTTATACTTACTATAATGATATGTACTTTAGTCTCAAGTTATGGAGCTATTATCATCATATTTTTATGTTGTTGGTTAATGTTGTTGCTTGAAATAAAACGTGTTCATTTTTATACATATATTGAAATAATATATTTGTATATCTTATCTTTTGTAGTATCTATATCAGTCAATCATGTAGTTCCCATAATACAAGCTCCTTACTTTGGGGCTAGATGATGCTGTGTAATAAATGTCCAGCATTATTAACTATTATTATTATACTTAGTACCTACGTACTTACAGTACGAGAAAGCTCCTACCTGGAAACATATGAGGGATATTTTCTCGGATCTGGAGTTTTTTCCATCTGTGTGGCAGATAGTTTTTTCTCGTTTTTTGTTTCTAGACCGAACGGGATACCCGTCGGTATCCCGTTCTTGTCATCAAATTCGTTCAAGCCGATCTAGAAATTGGTGTATAGGCAAAAACAAAAATAACGATATATTTCTCACATAAATTGTGATATAGTAGGAAATGATGGAATTAGAACTATCCACTGGATCAATTAAGCTTGGCCAGCTCTTTAAATTAGTTTCAAGTCATCTCCAAGAAGTTTCACAACGCCTGCAGCTAACAAGAAAAAAGGTTGTAACTATTTTTGAGCATGGAGATTTCGTTCCAAAACATTCTGGCATGCTAGAAAATTTGAACAAGTATTTTGTGTTCCACTTTCAAATTGAAAACATGTAGGTGTATACTCATTGTTGACAATTTGGAAAAATACAGCAAGACAAATTAGCTGCAAAAAAATACTATTTTATTTTTATTCATTTTTTCTCTTTCATCATGCCTACATACTATGGGGGGTTCGTTGGTGGCCCACAAGGAGGCGGCTACTGCCTGTATTCCCAGCAATGTAACCCAACTACTGGTGGCTGCGGGCCGAGTCCGTGCAACCCACCCAAGGAACCTTGCTGCCCACTCTCCTGTTGATCTGGTAAGAAAAGTTGAGCCCCCTTACAGCAATCTACCGCATGCAACCTTAAAATAGTTCAGATGAAAATACATAGGCGAGTGCGAATGGGAAAGTTAGAAGGGGAACACTCGGGCTCGGGGAACGTATTCCGACCATATAGAAAAAGGCCAGACCAATAGTAGGTATACCTCAAACCAACCGTCTATTCCCACTAGTTCAGTTGTCCAGTTCAGTTGACTGAACTAGTGAGATTTATTTTCTCGTTTGTTCAATTGAAAATAAGACTAGCTTTTGCACCTTGTTACATTTATTACCTATTATTAATTTAATTTACACGAAGTTTTCCAAAAAGTGTATTTCAAAGTTAGGAATTAATATTTAAACATTTCTAGGATATGTATTGAAAAATAAAATGTACCGGAGTTGAAGGCTTGTTTTGTAACGCACATGCTTCGAAATCATAAAAATAAAAGTAATTAATAAAGCGCGATAATACGCGTGCCTGGTTTTAAATTAATTTATTTTTAACCTTTCATAATTAAACACCTGGATTCCGATATGATATACATGTAATTACAATGGACCAACTTTATTGGATACTATTCAAACTTTAATTTTAGTCCAACACTGTTCAGACCACTAGGGAACATAAAAACACAAGTACGAGCCGAGCGCAGCGTGCCGCGGTAGCGGCCGGCGAGTGCCAGAACCGAAATGGACCCTATTCAAATTTTAAATTTAGTCCGACACTTTTCAATCCACTAGGGAACATAAGCACGATACGAGTGCAGCGTAATTATGAACTTGTAGGTGAATTTAACTACTTCTTCTTTGTGGAAATTAAGAATGTAGGCCTTACTCAGTTTGTTTGTATTCGATTTTCTCAGTACCTACTTAACCTACAATAATTAAAATCGACATTGGAAACTTTTCAATTCCTAACTTTGGGAGTGGTACCATTGGAATAGGGGAGTCCACCCCTTCCACCCCCTTTTTTTCCTAAATCCGTGCGAAATTAAAACCAATTTTCAGAGTCAAAGTTCTGTGACTTTGGAAATTATAGCAATCAACATAATCTAAGAGTACTCGAATCAAAATCACAACACAGTTTTGTTAGAGAATTTTATTTTTTCTCTGCAATATTATTTGTACTGCCCTCTGGGTATTTTTTTTTGTTTAAATTAAATTTAAATTTAAAATTTTTCAATTCCCAACACTACTATAGTGGTATGGTTTCGTCCCACCATACCCCCAGGGGTATGACCAGAGGTATGGTGGGTCTGCAGTGTCGATTTTAAGTGGCCAGCACCCAGCACTCTAGTGGTGAGAAGTAAAGAGTTTACATACATAGGAATGTCACTACCAGTGTATGTTTGTTTGAGTATATTACATATATATACTCAAACAAACATTTATACAATTTGTATAATATATTATTTCTATATCTGAACTGAACAAACAAGAAAAGAAATCTCACTAGTTCAGTCAACTGAACTGGACAACTGAACTAGTGGGAATAGACGAAACCAACGAGCATAATATGAATATAAACTTTAAAATCCCATTTGTATCCAACTTGGTTCAGCCATTGCGACGTATTTTAACATCGCAATGGCAAGTTTCATAACAAAAAATAATTTTACCGCATATAATTTAGCATTTGTTTCAAGGTTTAGGGGGAAAATAGAATTTATTTTAGGGTTTATACACACTAAAATATTTTTTAATTTTGCGAAAGGGGCATTTAGAGACCGTCCGAATCCACTAGATTGATGGGGAAACCAACGTAAAACAGTTGGCCAACAATATTTTATAACCTCTTGCATTTATTACAGATTGGATCGAAAGAAAATTATGAAGCAAGCATATTGAAAGAAAATGTTTACTTCGTGACGTCACTGGCCGTTTTTGTCGTATTGTTTGCAATCAGCCTACAGGGATTTCTTTCCGAAAATACAGTGTCTTTGGAAATACAGCAATATAAATAAAACTTTACTAAAATATCGGATCTTTTTATTTTAGACCTCTAGACTCATTATTATACATTATCTTCTGTGGCGAGATCTTCATTTTACAACCAGCGTGAACGACACGTAGACGACGCGCTTTGGCTTGGTGTGCAACCAAACCTTAAGCGTGGGAGACGTCCAGACGTGTGCGTCTAATGTAGAAAGATTACGGGTATCCTTGAAACCAGGGTTGCGCCTTTTCCTCAATTTGACAGGTAATTGTTACCTTGACATTCCTGACCTTTAAATGTCTGTCCTGTCACTTACAAATTCCTAGTTACAAACGCCATAATCAAGTGAAGTGAAGTAAGTCGAAGGTAATTTGATGACCTCTATGGCGCAGTGGCCCGCCTTTGCTTCTGCAAATATTTGTCTCGGGATCTGGGCGTTTTCTAGGTATAAGTTTTTACACAAAAAAAAATGTAAATAAGTAGTATATTAGTCATAGTTCCCATAACACAAGCTCTGCTGCTTACTTTGGGGCTAGATGCTTGTGAAAATGTCCAGCATTATTTTTATTGAATTTATTTTAAAAGGCCATCGACCTGATTCGAACTCGTTGGAAAAAAGGGTAGGAGTTTTTGCGGTGTGGAATTGGGAATCAGCGCACATATCAATACAAGTCATTACATTGATATTTTGCTAATCCTATTCTATTGTAATGAAAATCCAAAATAGTGACCTGAACGTATTTTTTATTACAGAAATCCATACAAAAATAGACACTGTTCTGAACGGAAAACGGAATCGCGACAATATTGCCGAAAGCTTTACAAGAAAGACGCGGCCCGCGCCCAGTAGCGGATGACTGCAATAATCAATCCTTTGTTCCATCTGCAACCTGGGAGCACGCCCAGCAAACAGCGCCGCAGCCTTCCGAGCTCGAGAAGGCCAGATAGCTCAGCGCGCGACGGAGACCCGCTCTCGTCAGGCTCGACGCCGTATAGCGGAGCCGACGCACGAGCTTATAAACGCTGATTAAACGCTGGGAGCGAGCATTTCGGCGCGTTCCGCGTCCTCACCGCCTCAGCAGTACCTCGCTTGCTCTACTTAGCAGCACCAGCCGCCGCAACAGGGAGAGCAGCACCCGTAGCAAGGGGAACAGCACGGCGCGCACGAGTAGCACGGCCCACAGCACGGGGCGCAACACGAGCTGTAACACGGGTAGCAAGGCATCTTGGTATCGAGTTTGGTTCTAGATTCAACTTTCGGAACAGTTTCACGATTGTTTGCAGATTGTTTTGGGAGGTTGAGCAATTTGCACTTTGTAGGTTTGCTTTTGAAGTTTGACGGAGTGTTGAAGGTTTGAAGTTTGATTGTTGAATGAATTTCTGGGCCGTTGCATCGTTTAGGATAGTTTTTTATAGTTTGAAAATAGAATTTCCGAATAACAAACTTCTAGATTTTTTATTTCTATCTGACATTGGTTCAGAACTGTGGTCAAAGAGGTTAACCAGTCATAGATGTAAAGAGTTTTATTATACGTGCCTAGCACGTTTCGGCTGTGTACATGCAACATCCGGGATTAGGTACGGGTTGTTTGGAGTTTGAAAAGTACCTACTAGCGTTCTAAATAGCTGTAATAATAATTAACTGACAAATATAGATGGTTTGATAAATATTCATGCATTATCAAGGACCTAGATTATAGGTTGATAATAGGTGTAGTAAAAAGCATAAGTAGGTATTTTGTAGTAATTAATAAAACATCTTAAAATTGTCTTCTTCTAAATGTCGTTGTGTAGAACTCTAGGCATCAACTTTGAAATGATAACAAAACAATGATTTCGCAGAAATGTGATTATACGTTATCGTTTGTATTAGTTTTATAGATACCTACCTAGGTACCACGAACTGTGGATGTATCTATACCTAACCTAACTATTGTAACTAAAACAATACGTCAATTTACATTCGCCTCCTAGGTATGTTACTTGTTCAGTTCTATTAAAGAATAGCTAGTAGAGGTACTTACCTACCAATATTTGGCATTATCCATTCATTTTACTAAAAATATACTTTTTAAAGCCATTAAAGAAAATAAAACTTTTTGAGGTTTGTATTTACCAAAATCTTTGAACGCAGTTTTTATTTTAATCACAATCGTGAGTCCTTTTAGATTCTTTTTGAGCTCAAAGAAATATACTTTCTATGGATTGACTCATAATTTTCCGCTCTATCGAATGGCGTATTTTAAATTTTGATAATTTTGTATGCTCGCATACCCATGTCACTGTCTCGCCATCCATGTCAGTCTACTAGTATGCTAAATCAATGCAAATATATACCTACGTGCGAGGGGCACGAGAGCGTATACCTAAAGATTTTGAACAACACTATAGAAGGAGAAAAACCAAATACCTACATGGCTCTAAAAAAGTGCTAGGCTATCAAATAAAAAATATGTTTTCGATTTATAAATTTATTCTTTTGGAGATCCAACTATAAATGCAAATTCTAATTCTTTATAGATACTAAATATAACATAACGGGTGAACCAAATAGTTACATTTAAAGTTATAAAAACTACATACCTACATACCTACATATTAACAAAAAACACATTAAACTAAAATTTAAAACAATAACCCATTTACATAATACTAACCAAATAGTTTTTATTCACTTATTAGATTTGGTACCTGCGCTAATACTATACAAAAGAAAAGAAAAACAATATACAGATCACTAAATAACAGCATTCCTGCTAAATTAAAAAAAAACAATATCAAGTATCTACACATAGACATAGACATAGACATAGACATAGACATAGACATAGACATAGACATAGACATAGACATAGACATAGACATAGACATATCATTTATTTACCACCACAATACACACAATATAAATTGAACATTTTGAACATTAAAAAAGGTACACAATAAAAGGTTACACAATAAAAAACATAGGAATAATAGGTTGAAAAAATAATTATTATTGAAACATAGAAATAAATAAGTATG
Organism: Perizoma affinitatum; assembly: GCA_961405105.1. NCBI lineage: Eukaryota > Metazoa > Arthropoda > Insecta > Lepidoptera > Geometridae > Perizoma > Perizoma affinitatum. Next base: position 10,231,665 of record OY560199.1, read on the forward strand.
ACTTATGTGTGCTGCAGTAGCAAATTGGCCTAGGCTCAGCATAATGCCGACTGTTGTGAACAGAAGGCGCTGTTATTCTGCCTAGACCAGGACAAGAACGATCACAGGACCCTGCGATTACAAACAGTAAAAAAAAGAAGAAATAATAAAAATATATTATGTATACTCAGTAATAAGAGTAGTGCCTTTAAAAATAATATATAGAGCATGAATAATAACACAAAGGATATAAATAGATAAATATTATTATATGCATGTATTTACTGTGTACTATAAGAAAATCATGATAACATAAGCAACAAAAAACCAATAACTTAAATAAAATCTAACATTTAAAAGGGACATCGGAATCAGGCAATCCAGACTTTTGTTGATCCAAAATAACACATTTTAGCCGTTTTCTAAAAGTGAAATTGGATTTTAACAACCTAAGGGGTGGTGGAATGTTATTCCAGCACTTGGTTGCTTGGTACCTGAAACTGCCACAAAAACCTAGCTGTTTTGTGATTATAATAATGCAACAAATTTCTATTAGGCCTAGTGCTATATTTAGTACGTGACTGATCAAGTTTAGAGAACAAGTATATAGTGGTACCAAATGTCAAAACACCATGAACCAGTGTGGCCATATGCAAAGCCCGACGCGAGGCCATGTTTAGTGTTGAAGAAGTGTTTAGGTATGGTGTGATGTGTGTTCGCGGCGGAATATGATAGCAGAATCTACAGCATGCGTTTTGAATTCTTTGAATAAGGCGGCTAGTTTTGTATGTAAGTCGCGGGCCGTATACTAAATCCCCATAGTTAAGTTTCGATAGTATAAGAGTTTCACAGACTCTAACACGAACCTCTTCCTTAAGATATTGCCTGATTTTGTAGAGCAACTTAAGTCTGAAGAAACAATTTTGTGCTAAAGTCAAGATGTGGCGCTCAAATCTAAGTGCACTATCAAATACTATTCCAAGATTTCTGGCTTCGCTTACCTGTTCAATGCTATGACCTAATATATTTAAATCTAGGCTAATATTGGCAAGATTATTTAGCTGAAATTTTGTCCCCAGTATTAAAAATTTTGATTTAGTAGGGTTAAGTACAAGAGCATTATTTTGAGACCATTTAGCTATGCGACCTAGATCCTCATTGACTTTCTTTACTTGAACAGTCACATCACTAGCGGTTATGGGTAGATATAACTGTGTATCGTCGGCATATAGGTGGTATTTACAATGTTCTATACCCCAACAAATATCAGCGCTATATATAATAAATAGTAGGGGTCCAAGGATAGACCCCTGTGGTACCCCGCGGTCCAATGGTTTATGAGGAGACTTTAATTTAGTGCCATCTTCTTTAATAATCTAAACATACTGAGATCGGTTACTCAAGTAGCTATTGAACCATTTAAGGGTGTTAGTATCTGCCCCATAATATGACAGTTTAGAGAGTAGTAGAGGTATATTTAACGAGTCAAAAGCTCTTGAGAAGTCAAGCAGTACCAAGATTGAGGCCAGACCTTGGTCCTGGTCCGCGATAATGTTATCCACTACATCCAACAGGGCAGTGGTTGTCCCCCTGCCTTTACGGAAACCGGACTGTACATCAGGTAATACATTGTGACGCTCGACATAGTTACTAAGTTGATTATAAACAACTTTTTCAAGTACCTTTGACAGTACGGGGAGAACACTAATGGGCCTAAGTTCATTTACAGTAGTTGGGTTCGATGTTTTAGGAATTGGATTTACTGAGGCCACTTTCCACAAACTAGGAAAAACTGAGGTAACGATAGACTTATTGATTATTGCAGTTATTAGAGGTAAGGTATATGGTAAGGTTAGTAGTACCATATCCATCGAAAGACCATCAACTCCAACAGCGTTAGTTTTAATAGAAAAAAGAATTTTGGTGATTTCCAATTCATCAACGGGCTGCAAGGAAAAAATAGTATTGTTAAATTTATTAAATTCAAAATATGTTAACGTAGATATTGGAACAGAATTAGTGCCAGGAACATTCAAGAAATGGTCATTTATTACGGTAGGGTCGCTTAAGTGGTCGGGAAGATAATCGTTACCATTTGAGGTGGGGAGAACATCTTGTTTAATATTCTTCCATAGTTGTTTTACATTATGTTCATTATTTATGCGAAAGTTATAATAAGCGCGCGTTTCATTGTATATGCCCTTGTTGACTAGTGACTTCAATTCCTTGTAATATTGTTTGTGTACCTCAAGTTTCGTTTTACGATATTTCTCATGAGCAGCATTGCGATGGTTCATCATTATCTTAATAGTGTTTGTAATCCACGGTGCAGGTTTATCTTTGATAATAAAAGATTTAATGGGCGCATGTACATCAAGTAAGCTCGTAACAATGTTAGTGAAAACTTCTACCATTCCGTCAACAGAAGTCACGTCAAAGAAAGGGTCCCAGTCAATATTTGAAATGTCTCTATCAAATTGCTTCCGGTCAATATTTTTAAGAGGTCTGTATATAATAGCTTTAGGATATATTTTTTCTTTTTTAATATTAAGCATAGCAGTAACAAAGGCATGCCCAAAAGATGCAGTGATTTTATTAACTTTAACATTCCGAATTCGGCAGTCACCACATATTACATCAATGAGGGTCTCAGAGCTGTTTGTAAAATGAGTTGCGGAGGGTACAAATTGAGTCATACCTGTGTAACTAAGAAATTCACAAAGTTTTTTAGACATACTGTTACTAGGATCAAGTAAATTAACATTAAAGTCTCCCAAAATGACTATGCCCTCATAACTAGAAAAATGCACAACAGAATCCGTCAGAGCATCAATAAATGTATCTATTTTAACCCAATCAGGGCGGTACGCAGTACCAATTGCAATGCAAGATCCATTCACATTGAGTGATAACCACATCTGTTCAATCTCAGCATCAGGATGCTTAATCAGCCGTGCACGAATTCCACGCCTTACATAAAACCCCACGCCTCCGCCTTTCTTACGACTAAAGTGTAACGGTCTTGGGGTATGCATAAATTTGTAACCGGGTATTTTCGGGGCTCGTGCTTCTTCACCTTTTTTTATAAAAGTTTCATTTATGGCTACCAAGTCATTTTTAAAATTATGCATGGCCATTATGAAATCGTTGTGACCAGTATTTAGAGATCCTGCATTATATAGACCCAAAGAACAAAATTTAGTCTTAGAAACCATGATTTAAGAAAACGTATAACCAGTTTTCAATTGTATGAACTCTAGAGAAATACAAAAGTGCGGTAAATAGTATGAATTGGTAGATGGGGATATAATATGGAACCTGGGATATGATTACGTTAAGTTTAAAATATATAAAGATAACTATATAATTGAGAGAGTTATTGCAAGTGAATTTATAGGATAATATGACTATAAGTATTTGGTACTGCAGTATCACAAGAACATACATAAACAATACAATGTAAAATTTAGACACACATAAATTCATAACAAAGTTTGACTCTAAAAAGGCAAAACACAGTATACAAAAAATTAAAACATAAAGAAAAAGCAAATCTTCTTGAAGTGCAAGGATTAAAACTATGAGCTTAAATAATGCCTGAGGGGCTAAGCATTTAAGATGACATTTTTTTCCTACAAGCATCAACTGCTGCAGCTCCAAAAACCCGTGTCAGATCAGCCTCTGAACGCAGGCGGTGGCGCGGAGAGTCGTCACTCTGGTGCTGGCGGGCGAACACACGTCCGTCCTTTGTCCAGACAAACCTCCATTTAAGGCTTGATCCAATTTCTCTAGCTTTTAGAAACAGCTGTCTGTTTTCACGCGTCAAGCGCTCATTGATGTAAAAGCGGCGGGCTTCCCCGTTTAGGCCTGCATCAGCGGTGGTGACTCCACGGCGCACACGCGCAGCTCGCAGTAAGTTTTCACGTACTGCACGGCGCACAAGCCTTACGGCGATCGGTCTGGCACGCGGACGCCCTGTTGCCTCATCGTGCACTGCACCCACCCGGTCAGCGCTAACGATATCATTCTCACTTAGCGTGACTCCCAGTTTGAGAGCAATGGTAGTAACAACGTGGACAACCGATTCGCCTTTAGCTTCGGGAACACCCACAATGTCAACATCGTTGACCAAAGCTTGCTGTTCAGCTTGTCGAATATGGTCCTCAAGCCTGTACACCGCATCACGAAGTTGCCCGTTTTCCGCCTGTAGGCCAGCGATAACATTATTCTTCTCTGCAAGTGTAGACTTCAGACTCTCGAGCTGCGGGACAATGGCTTCAAAAGACATTTGAAGGCCGGCGAGTACATCATTAACACTCTGTAGTTGTTTCTGAACTGCAACCGCCACTGATTCCGCGACAGCTTTAGCTATTTCACTTTTAATGAGAGATCGTAAGTTGTCTTTATTCAGGCACCATTCCTCTTCATTTACCAGCGCGCCTGTTGCAGTCGGTTTTCGCTTATTGACGTTACCGTCATCATTACTTCCACTCGCAGGGACAGGGGGCGCAGTAGCAGAACGAACCGGGGTATTAGAGTTGTCACCCTTCCGTTCCTTAGTTTTGCATTCAGGACACTTCCAGGAATCCTTAAGAGCCTGTTTCATGGAAGCAAAGGATCGTTGCGTAACATTTGCACATTCCAAATCATAATAGCTTTCGCAAAATAAGCATTTGAAGTATTCCTTAGCAATGATATTCTTCATGCAGCCATGGCAAGCCTTTTTCTTAAAATCACTCATGTTCAAAATCCAATAAAAATATATTGGATTATATCTAAAAAATATATAATTTTGCAAAAACAAAAAAGCAAAAAGTGATGATCGCGCAGAGATCCGAACCCCAGGTCGGAAGCTGGCAGACCGTATAAGTAATGTCTGGGCTCACACCGCCACCGAGCCACACGTATTAGTGGTCGAAATTAGCCAAATGCAGAAGCGAATGATGGGCTTAAGTTCTGTCGGAGGAACGAGCGAGGTAGGCGAGTGAAACCGGTTCTACGACTAACTACAACTAACTCACTTGCCGTTCACTTATTTTGCGTAGTCATTCGAAGTTATTTCACTTGTAACGTCAGTCTTATACACAATTATTGATTTAATTTTGCACCACACGAAAGGTATTGTTATTTGGAATGCAAAAGTGTAAAGTTTTTGCCGAGCTAATAACTTTTAACTGGGTTTATAGAATTAAATATGCGGAGTAAAATGACACACGACTTGTTCTCACAAGGTCCAGCGACCGTCCTACACATACCTATACATACCAAGATCCAGATCACTAAACATCACCAAATCACCTATGATGGCCTCGCAAGGAGCACTGAATCATTTCACCAAACTATTTTCATCACCGGCACGCCACCGGTTATAAAAGCCCTCTGAAGGGCATTACATCTTGAGCTAATGAACTAGAGTAAGTAAAGTTTTCTGCCTGCAATTTACTGGAATTTTAGACAAACTCCTATTACTACGTAAATGCCTAGGTCCGAAATACTACCTACGACGTCACAAGCACTCCAAGTACTACCACCATACCTATTTATGACGTATAATTATGAATAATGCTCTGACACAATAATTATATTGCTAGTGAATAAATAATGCTAGCATTGCTGTGTTCCGGTTTGAGGGGTAAGGGTGCCTCGATGTTGCAAGCGTCCATTGGTTACGGAAAACGCTTACCAACTGGTGGGCCGTGTGCTTATTAGCAGGGCCGGCCCGTCCCTAGGGCGAACGGAGCGGCCGCTCTAGGCGCCAATTGCCAGGGGCCGGAGGCGCCCCATGGCCCTTCGCGAAAGATCCTGGGTGCCCGCGACGCCATTAGCGCAAAAGCCGAATCCGTTTCGGATGTACTTCTGCTTACTTGAAGTGGCCACGGGGGTTTTCTAATTTTTTGAAAAAAAAAAAAATAACTGTATCTAAAAGGCGTTCCCCTTTTCAATATATGATTTGTATTTTCTTTACCACTGAGTTGCTGTACCTGACTCTCAGAGTACAGGCGCCGTCGGTGCCGATCTAGGACACCTAGGCGCCCTATAAGACAGGCTTTGAATCTAGTGTCACGTACAAGGGTGAACCTTATTCGGGAGTTGCAGCATCGGAAGCGTTTGCTGACTTTTTTGCAAGCGTATTTCTTCCTGAAGTACCCGTCCTTAGTGCTCAAAATATTAAAAGTTGCGACTATAGTCATAGCAGCAACTATATTAGTATTTTTAAATTTACACCCAAGGATATCGTTTGTGGTATTAACAAATTAAAACCTAGTAGCTCCATCGGGCCCGATGGTATCCCACCAGTCATTTTCAAAAGGGCAAGGAAAAACTTTGTAGGTCCTCTGTGCCACATTTTTAATTTAGCTTTGACGTCAGGTGTGTATCCTCCTCAGTGGAAGGTTTCAAGAGTGACTCCCATACCAAAGACCTCAAACAAACAAGCCATCGAAGAATATCGGCCCATTGCCATTCTGTCCTCACCCGCTAAGATTTTCGAGAATGTACTTCATAAGCTAATATACACGCAGGTCGAGAAATTCTTATGCAATGCACAACATGGCTTTAGACGTAAGAGGTCAGTCAATACTAACTTGTTAACTTTAGTGGAGTACGTCTCTGCGCAACTTGACAAAGGGCGGCAAGTGGACGTACTCTATTTCGACTTCAGGAAAGCGTTCGATAGGGTGAATAATGATATACTTTTGGCGAAATTAAGTACCATAGGCTTTACCCCTTATCTTTTACGGCTTCTTGCCGATTATCTACGTGATCGCCAACAGTATGTCAGGCTTGGAATTTACGAATCTTCGCCCTATCACACGCGATCCGGAGTCAGTCAAGGCTCAGTGTTGGGGCCACTGTTGTTCTTGCTCATGGTTAATGACCTACAAAGTGTTCTTCAAAGTGTAGAGTGTCTTTTGTATGCGGATGATCTAAAGCTTTACACAGTCATTCGATCTGTCTCCGACTGCTTGGCACTTCAGCAGGACATTGATTCAGTGTATCAGTGGAGCATCAATAATAAAATGGAATTTAATCCCTCCAAATGCTCTGTGATGACCTTTGGCACCCTATATCCTTTGATTATAGTATCAATGGGAACTCGATTACTAGAGCAACAGTTATGAAGGATTTGGGAGTCATGTTTGACAGAGGTCTCACATTCCATGATCACATTGCTGTATGTGCTAAGGAGTCGTTCAGAAGGCTAGGCTTTGTGCTTAGAAATGCTCGAGATTTTCGGAGTGAACATGTCATACGACTTCTGTTCAGTGCTCTGGTTCGAAGCAAGCTAGAGTCTAGCTCCTGTGTATGGAACCCACATGAGGTTACGTATGCACTCCTCTTGGAAAAGGTACAAAAGGCTTTCCTCAGATACCTGTACAAGCGTATTGCAGGATATTACCCCTTCCTCCATCCGACTAAATTCTTGTTAGGTTATTTGGGTTACAATTCACTGGAAACAAAGAGAGCATGTGACCAGATAACGACTGTATTAAAGGTGTTCCGCAACGTAATAGACGCTCCTGATCTGAGCAACGAGTTAGTTCGCTCTACTAACTGCCTACCCCGATTGTGATATATTTGCGGACGAATGGAAGGAACTCATGTTGGTATGCTTGAGGTACTGCGAGAATGGCGTATGAGTGGTTGTACCTATGTATTTTATAATTTCATTTATTTTTAAGTAATTTTAATATTGTTCTTTTCATTATGTGCTTTTTAGTTTCTTATTTTTTTTTCTCAATTTATTGTATATTTTATGATTTTTGTTAAAAATAATTAGTGTAATTGGGTTTGTCCCGTTCTAATTAAATAAATTAAATAAATAAATAAATGATCATTTTGTTGCTTTAAAGGAATTTAACTGCTAAATGCATCTTTTGATAATTATTTTCTTTTAAAATCAGAGGCGCCGCCGTTCTTTGGTCACAGCGGATGCGTTTTTTTTACAGATCTCAGTGGTCGATAAAATAAACAGAAAATAAATAAATTTATATTTCTTAATCACTGGATTTCGTAAATCCAGACGGTTATTGTTAGGTATTGTTTTTAGCCTGTCAAGAGATAAATATAAACGGAAATATAGCTTCGTCATTTCGATAGCTTATTTTAAGTCTCAACTTATTTTACCACTGAGGTGCGGCGCGTCTGAAGCCTTAAAGTTTTTTTTTTATCTTACTGTTAAAACCTTACCTATTTATAAAGTGTCTAGGTCCTTTCTGTACTTTGTTTTTGTCAAATAAATCACTTTCTATTCTATTAACAAACAGCCTGTAGAAGTCCACTGTAGGCCTATGTCCAAAGAATGCCATGACGTACGATCCTAGGCCACCTCCATCCACAGATTTCCCGCATTCTGTGCACCTCTGAATTGACAATTCGGTCCGGGTGCGGGCTTCCTACACTGAGTCGGCGTCGCGTCGTCATCGGGTTTATGAAGACAAGTGAGCGAAGCGTACGCAGATACGTTCGGGTCTGGGCTGTATAATAGGTGTTTAATGTTGAAGGGGCGGGCGTGGTGCCGAGGAAAACCAAGAAAATACCAGCTACAAGGCAAAGGTTCACCGCTGAAGAAACGGTATCTTGGTATCTCGAGATATCAGTACATACGTGGCGAACTACTAGTTTTATTATTTATTCTATACCGATAAAAAAGTTTTTACCTTTTAAAAAAGGTAAAAACTACCGATAGTTTTTTTTTTTGTTTGAACGTGCTAATCTATGGGACTACCAGTCGGATTTGAAAAAATATTGGACTTGCCTCTTAGTATCCATATAGTCCATGTATGCTAAATGTTTTGTGAGCAAGCACGTATTTTTCTCGGAAACGCTTGCAGTCCGCTGTGGTTCCAATGTAACAGAGTTGTGCGAATTTCGATTTCATATAAATTATACTTATACGTTTCGCCGAAATCATTTTGTAACATAACAGTTTGCAGTGACCGTTAGTCACTTTTTTAATTCTCAAAGTGAGTCTAATTTATTTTGTAGTTAGATTTTGTTCTTAGGCAGCATTAAATAAACTATGGAGAATTTAAAAACTGCATTCTTGGATTTTTTAAAAAGGTCAGTCAGTCTGATATACATAATTTATCTTAAGCTAACTATTTCAAACGCGACTACTTTATACTAAGTAATTTCCATCCGAAATATTTGAGGTTCCATTATGTACCCTAACCATATTATAGAACAAAAAAAAAAATTTATCAAGATTAACAAGCTTATATTCAATTTTAACAAAAAAACACTAACTCTGTGGCGCAGTGAGCGAAGGCCCGCCTGAGACGCAGAAGGTTGCGGGTTCGATTCCCACAGCGGGAAAAATGTTTGTAACTGCAAATATTCGTCTCGGGAACTGGGTGTAATCTATGTATAACATATATGTATTTACAAAAAAACAGTCATGTAGTTTCCATAACACTCTTCTTACTTTGGGGCTAGATGATTCTGTGTGAAAATGTCCAGCATTATTTTTTTATTTATTTCTTTATCACATCAAATCACATAATCATGAAACTCTCTTCCTCTTCCTCGCTAAGCCTTCATCCTCAGCGGCGCTCGCCGCTAGCTCCGGCGATATAACATCCGTTGACGCGTCGTTTATTGCTTGGAGATCTGCTAAAGGAACATTTAATTTTGTAAATCCCGATCAAATTTCAGGAATCTAGACAAATACCTCACGCTTACTTTACCTTTCACGCTAACTTAAATTTGTCAAGGAAAAACTTGGCAGCTGTCACGTGACATTTCCACAGCTAATGTCATTCCCATACAATTAAATCTTTCCGCAGGCGTTAACGTCAACATAAGTGGCATTTGTCTAGACACCCTGGTCTATAGACGACACGATCAAAGTAGCGTCCCAGTCGTCGTCAAACCCACTTTGAATCTACTTTGTCCAAGCAGACTTTGATTACGCCAACGCGGCCTTAGACTGTGGAAAGTGGGGTTAATCTATACTCTAAATAATCTATACTAATAATAAATCTGAAGAGTATTTTTTTTAAACGCTATAATACATGGAACTAGCAGTCGGATTTGAAAAAATATATTTGCATTTGGTAGCCCTATTCTTGAAGAAGGTTATGGTCTATTTAACATTGCGCTACGGCAATTAGGATCCGAGCAAAATAAGTAATAGCGCGGACGGGCGATGCGACTGACGTGTTGGGGGCCGTGGCCCAGCTAGTGAATAAATAAATAAACGCCCAACAGTCACATGCATGCTACCCCACACTAGAATTCTCTGTATCGTAGGTAACAGGAACTACGAGTACCTTGGTACCACAAAACCCAGTACAAAACGCAGGAGCTAGTTAGATATTTAAGAAAGAAAATAAAATTCGATACATGAGCTACGTAGACTTGTCCATACCTTCATCCCTACGTTCATCCCGACCTACATCGCTTCTACTAGTATTATAATATATGTGCTCCTACCTTCATCCCTAGTTTCATCATCATCAGCAGGTCCGTCTCTCGCATTGAGGACCTTCTCCAGAACAGCTGTCTTGATCCGGAAGTCGCGCGCCGTTCCCAGGGACAAGTAGTGCTGCCAATCCAACTGTGAGGAAAGTTTTTTCTTTAATAAAATAAATAAACACCCAGCAAACACATTCATAGTCCTGACCCCACACTAGGATTCCCTGTGTCGTGGGTTAAAGAGTAGAAGTGGATGGGAGAAGTGGGTAGAGATTAAGAAGTAGTTTAAGGAGTTAGTTGTGCGCCCGTTAGCGACATCTATTGATATTCGTCTGAACTTTGCGGTTGGTAAACAGAATGAAACGATAGAGATGTGAACCCCGAGCAACGCTGACATACGCGGAACTGTTAGACTTTCAAGTATCCGTTGTAGATGGCGTAGTAGAAGGAGGAGATTATCATATTACGCGATATCTTCGCCAATTGTGAACCAATTTTAATTATTATTTGAACCATTGCAAAATATAATTATAAAATTATATTTTTATAATATAATTGTTTTTTAATATAAATGTTACACGATATCTTCGCTAATTGTGAATTTTAGGGAATTATAGTGGGGGGTTGTAGCCTGTCCACCAAACCCTATTATGTAGATACTAATCACTGAAACAAAACTGACTCCAATTTCAAGTAAGTATATTGTCCGATAACAATAAGTACTAAACACAAGTTAATTCGATCAGAAGCTAGAGGCGACTGTCGGGGCGAGCGCTGCATGACGCAATCTCAAATGCAATTTTGCTGCGTAAGCCCTTACTGAGCCCCTACAGTCATCCCTTCCTTCAAAAAAAATTTTTTTACAGAGAAAAAAAAAATTTTTACACAAAAGGTATAAGGAACCCTAAAAACTATGAGCTTACATAAACATACAGTGTTCCCATTTGGTGAGGAGCGGAAATGCTTAGCAATGCATTCCGCTGGCCTTGTTATGACTTGGCTTACATTGTTCATACCTACTTATTTATTTAAAAAGTTATTACATTTATACTCATAGAAATTTGCTATGAATTTACTTTTAAACACAATAAAAAAATTTTTACACTTATACTGTTTTTTTATTTTACATTTATATATTTAAAACTTACTTTAATTAAATCAAACACAAAAAGGAATAAAATATTACCAATCACTATTTTTTAAACTGTCTGTTGCGCTTTCGCTTGTACGTTTTGAATCGTACATTCCATCTCCTTTCTCAACCATTTGCTTGCTTTGGTGTGACATTTCCCACAACACATGTACACAATTAATAAACTCACTATAATCACCATGATCACCATTCCAATTCCGTACAATTGCATGTGACTTTCTATAGCTGAGTAATCAGCATTATTTGCTCCATTTTGGGCAATGATTATTTCTTCTTCTTTACTATAGGATTTACCCATCTTATCGTTCGAATTACAAATTATAAAATCAACTAACATGTAATGAGTAGAGTAGGTAGGTATGTACCTTCTCTACCTAGTTACTAGAAAGAATGTAAAATTATTTTTAATCAAAAACATTTCTCCATAATGCTTAGCTAGACTTTCTTCCAAAATTCATTATTTCGCACCTATGCAACTAATAAGAAAAACAAAAGCTATATTTTAATACCTAACACAATTTTTGCTTAATCTATTTTTCACCTATACTTACTTACATTACATTATTTTTCAACTTAAACCTGTCTATCCACTAAAGCAAAACGATGCGATGCGATGCTACGCTTCGTTTGCAAAATGTTTGAAAAAGAAAAAAAACTAATTATCACGTAGGTCGTATCGCAACGCTTAGCTTACTGTGTGCGTAATACCTATAATCTAAATCTAACTGGTTGCTTCACCACGCGTCCCGAGCGTGTTTTTCGAACCGTTTGCTCTGGTATGAGTGCGGGTTCGATTCTCTCAACAATGTCTGGTACTTTACAAGCCTCATTTTTCGATTCATTCTCATCTAATACATATGCTGGTTTCAATCTATCAATAGATACAAATGCTATTCTATTTGGATATTGTATTTCATAGACTTTATCTTTTTTACTTAACACACGATACGGACCATCATAAGTAGGATGAAGTGATTTCTTTGTCATATCATTTCTTACAAAAATATGCGAACAATCTTTCAAATCTTTGTGCACAAATATTTTTCTTTCACTGTTAACCGGTCGAGGTTGCGGTTTTAAGCTACTTAAAATGCTACGCAATTTATCGACATAGGTATATAAATCAGTAATTTTTGGACTTGCTTGATTATAAAAATCACCTGGAAGTCTCAAAGAATGTCCTAACGTTAACTCTGCTGCACTAATCCCACTATCACTTCTACCTGCCGCTCTAAGTCCTAATAAAACTGTTGGCAATTCATCTACCCATGATGTGTTTCCTTTTAATCGACACGTAATAGCTACCTTCATTGATCTATGCCATCTCTCAATCATACCATTGCTACTCGGATGATATGGACTTGACCTTAACTTATCAATTCCTAACATTTTCATTAGATTATTAAAAAGTTCACTTTCAAACTGTCTACCTTGGTCACTTGTGATTTTAATAGGACAACCGAATTTACAAATCCAATTTTCATAAAAAGCTTTTGCTACTGTCTCTGCGGTTATGTCTGCTACTGGAATAGCTTCTGGCCATCGTGTGACACGATCTATCATGGTAAGACAATATCGGTATCCTTGTTGTGATGTTGCTAAAGGACCTACTAAATCGATATGAATGTGCTCAAATCTATTGCATGATGGAAAACTTTGCAAATCGGAAACAGTGTTTCTATTAATTTTAACTTTCTGACATGGTATACATGTCTTGACCCAATTATTAACATCTTTATTCATGCCTGGCCAAAAAAATCTCTGCGCTAACATTTTTCTTGAAACTCGTTTACCTGGGTGGCTTATATTATGTATTGATTCAAAAATTGTCTTTCTAAATTTTTCTGGTAAATAAGGTCTTGCATTATTAGTTGAAGTTTCACATAGAATAAAACTTTTACTATTCGGTACTAACATTCTTTTAAACTGTAACCTATTATTGGGATTATTATCATTTTGCAACACAGTAACCTGAGTATCGGCTTCCTGTGCTAATGCTAATTCTTCGTAATCTATGCTCGCTGGACATTCTATGGAACAAACTCGCGATAGCGCGTCAGCAACTGGATTCGCATTACCTCCTACATGTTGTATATCGCTCGTGAATTCGCTAATGTACAACAACTGACGAGTTCTTCTGGGCGTTTCTTTATCGGAACCTATTTTTGTAAATGCGAAAGTTATTGGCTTATGATCTGTAAAAATAGTTAACTGTCGCCCTTCTATCATGTTACGAAAATGCACCAATGCCATATAAATAGCTAGTAATTCTCTATCATACGTACTATACTTTTTTTGTGTGTCTGACAATTTCTTTGAAAAGTAACCTAAAGGTTTCCATTGTCCGTCTATCTTTTGCTGTAATACCGCTCCTACGCATGTATTAGATGCGTCCGTCATAAGTGATAAAGGAACATTAGCTACTGGGTGTGACAAAGTAACTGCGCTTTTTAAGCTAAGTTTACATTGTTCAAATGCTAAATCCGCTTCCTTTGTCCAAATAATTTTCGTTTTGTCCCTTTTCTTTGAATTATGTAAAAACTTGTTTAATTCCCTTTGATGATACGCTGCATTTTCCACATGTGATCTATAAAAATTCGACATACCAAGAAATCGCCTTAGCTGTTCAACGGTTTCCGGCTTAGGGTACTCGCTGATTGCCTGCACCTTTTCATCCAACGGTCGTATTCCTTCCTGCGCCACGCTGAAACCGAGAAAATCAATTTCAGTTCTACCAAATACACATTTACTGAGGTTGATAGTAATACCTAATTCATCAAATCGCTCGAACAATTTTTCTATATGTTTTCTATTTATACTTTCTGAGTCGGCTGCTATTATGACATCATCTATGTAGCAAAACAGATACGATTCTTCTCCATTTTCTCTCATACATTCTATACCTTTTAATGCTGTGTTGTCCATGAACCTCTGGAAGGTTTGTGCGGCATTTCGGAGCCCAAAATTCATGGAAGGAAACTCATAGAGCCCGAAAGGACATATTATGGCAGTCTTCTCTATATCATCAGGATAAATTGGTATTAAATGATATGCTCTATTGATATCTATCCTACTAAAAAATTTTTTACCTGCCAATCCATATGTAAAGTCTTGCAAACGTGGTACTGGATACCTGTCCGGTTTCGTGATTGCATTCAGCTTCCTGTAGTCGCCGCAAGGTCGTATAGCTCCATCTTTTTTTGGTACGACGTGCAACGGACTAGCCCAAGGACTTTTCGATGGTCTGCAAATACCTAACTCCTGCATGAAATTAAATTCCTCTCTAACTTTCTTATACCTGTCAGGTGGCAAAGGACGAGCTTTAGCAAAAACTGGAGGACCTATGGTCTCTATGTGATGATACACAGAGTGTTTTGGCTTCTTTTTAAAACACATCGGTTTCGTAATACTGGAATACTTTTCTAACAAATCGCGATATGGATTATCCGTTTGAATACTTGTAATCGACGCTTCATTATACTTAATGACGGTTCCGTTCGTTTGCAATGCAGTAACTGTATCAACTAGTTTCTTATTATATAAATCTACCATTAACTTAAATGTCTTTAAAAAATCAGCTCCAATGATTGCCTGTTTCACATCACAAATTACGAATGTCCACTTAAATGCTCTACGTAGTCCTAAATTTAACTCTAACACTGCCGAACCGTACGTTTTAATTTCTGTATTATTTGCTGCGAAAAGTCTGTACTTGCACTCACGACGATTTTTTGGATTAGTTCTACTTACTGGTATGACCGATACGTTAGCACCTGTGTCTATTAAAAATGACATTCCACTTTTTTTATCTAATACACTAAGACGGTGATTTTCACTCGGTACGAAGTCTCCCGTCGCCGACGACTGTACCGCATCTAGTTTTCCGGCGTAGCAGATGGACTTCCCGATGTAGTATTTTTAGTTTTCCAAGCACACGGCTTCTCACACGACCTTGCTCTATGCCTGAACCGAAAATGGAATCGACAAAGCCAATTTGGATTCTCTGACGTCATCGCTGGTCGGCTCTGAGATCTAGGTCTCGACCCACTTCTAAATCCACGGCTGCTTCTTCCTCTGAACGCACTTCTTCGATGCTGCTGATCTTTCACATCTTCTCTTAATGCTGCTATCTCCACATTCATTTTGTGCATTTGACCTAATATTTCTTGTATTGGCCACGGGTTATTGGGGCTGGTCGCAGTGGTCACTTCCGCGATATCTCCTGTCTTGATATTCTCGTTAATTTTATCAGCGATTCTTGCTAGATTCTCCAGGTCCTGATCTTGGCTGACTGTAAGGACTGCTTTTATTGATGATGGTAATCTTGCCATCCACAGATTATGTATAGTTTTTTCTGATGTCTGTGCCTTCCTGCCTAGGTCTCTCATTCGCCGAAGAAGTTGTGACGGTTTCTGAGATCCTAGTTCCATTTCACTGACTAATTTTTGAAACTGTCTCTCGGCACTCTCTTCATACACTTGCAACAATCTATCTTTTAGAGTCTGGTATTTGTCACTTTCAGGTGGTGAAAAAACAATGTCACTAACCTGCTGCAAAGCGTCTTTTCCAAGTTTTGACACTACTAGGTTGAACTTGACGACGTCTCCCTGCTTTTGTGACGCGACGATACTCTCCATCTGAGCGAACCATAATCTGGGCATTTCGTTCCAGAAATCAGGAATTCTTGATGATACGGTGATGGCAGCCAGCTCCGTTGTGCTCGCTGTTGCCATGCTCGCAGACTTGTCCGGATCTTCACTGCATTTCCCTTCACTGTCACTTGCCGCCGTTAAATTTTTGTTCGTAAACATTGTTCACCTTGTATTTATCTAAGTCTATACCTTTCACGCGGTACTTGTAAAAGGGAGTCGCCCCGAGTTGCACTGTTCCTTAGTCCGAGGTCACTTTACTTTATATTTTTTATACTTTACTTTATCGTCGGGTTATCGGGGTCACCACTTTAGGGAATTATAGTGGGGGGTTGTAGCCTGTCCACCAAACCCTATTATGTAGATACTAATCACTGAAACAAAACTGACTCCAATTTCAAGTAAGTATATTGTCCGATAACAATAAGTACTAAACACAAGTTAATTCGATCAGAAGCTAGAGGCGACTGTCGGGGCGAGCGCTGCATGACGCAATCTCAAATGCAATTTTGCTGCGTAAGCCCTTACTGAGCCCCTACATGAATAATAATTAAAATTTATTATTTTTCATTGAAAAATATAATTAAAATAATTGAAGATATCGCGTAACATTGTAGGGTGTTGTACCCTGCCCATCTAGGGTATATATATTTTTAATAATTACCACCTAAAGGTGAAAAAATAAGGGACGAAAATGGATTGTATTGGATTTTTAACAACTTCAAGTTCTATGAAGTAGATTTTATTTATATTGTTTGGCTCACAGCTTGAATGTACACATACCAATCCCGTTTTCAGTAAATATAATGGAGATAACCATGATAGTTTCAGAAGTTATATAACTTAGTTTATAAACAATTACCTTAGCCTTCCCAGCAAGTAGTATAACATTCTTGCTGTACTGCTCAGCTTCTAAGACAAGCCTCGGTATAAGTTTGGTGTCTCGCAGCACTTTGCTCGCGCTTTGTTGGTCCTGCGAAGCCTCTAGGTAGGTGATGAAACTGTCCGTTACTGATGATAGCTTTTTACCGCTCAGCTTTAGCAGGCGCTCGAATCTGTGAGAGAAAGCGTTTTGGTTGATATTTATTAAATCAATAAATAAAAAATGCTGTTCATTTTTCACACAGCATCATCTAGCCCTAAAGTAAGCAGAGTTTGTGTTATCGGAACTACATGACTGACATACTAATTATATACATATTTTTTGTAAATACATACATATATACATAGAAAACAACCAGACCCGAGATCCACAAAGGTTTTTATATTTCATGCGACAAATTGCACAATGTAAAAAACGCTTACGGCTTCACGAAAGTGGCTACACCCTTGTCACACTGATTACCTAACAATTTGTGCAGTGGCGACATCTATCTGCTTGGCGAGACAGGCGAGCAGCGAGTACAGCTTCACGAAGGTGGTTAGAACCTTGTCGCTGCCGGCGCCGATGGAGCAGCGCAACTTGCCGCAGCGCATCGTCCAGTTAGTGAGTTGGCATAGCTGGATCACTACCGACTTATACAGCTCCTGTAGTTCTGCAAAGATATCCATGTGAGTGAGAGAATATGGGAATATGATCGATGCAGATCGAGAGGTATGAATCCTCCGTGGCGAAGTCGCGCGCGCGCTTCACCAGGTGCGGGCACGCGTGCGCAATGCCGCGTGTCCGGAGCGCTCGTCTATCGCACGGGGGATACATACCTCTGTGCGCTCGCTGCTCGCGGCTGGGCGCAGCGTCGCGTGTCCGGAGCGCACGTCTATCGCACGGGGGATACATACCTCTGTGCGCTCGCTGCTCGCGGCTGGGCGCAGCGTCGCGTGTCCGGAGCGCACGTCTATCGCACGGGGGATACATACCTCTGTGCGCTCGCTGCTCGCGGCTGGGGGCAGCGTCGCGTGTCCGGAGCGCTCGTCTATCGCACGGGGGATACATACCTCTGTGCGCTCGCTGCTCGCGGCTGGGCGCAGCGTCGCGTGTCCGGAGCGCACGTCTATCGCACGGGGGATACATACCTCTGTGCGCTCGCTGCTCGCGGCTGGGCGCAGCGTCGCGTGTCCGGAGCGCACGTCTATCGCACGGGGGATACATACCTCTGTGCGCTCGCTGCTCGCGGCTGGGGGCAGCGTCGCGTGTCCGGAGCGCTCGTCTATCGCACAGGGGATACATACCTCTGTGCGCTCGCTGCTCGCGGCTGGGCGCAGCGTCGCGTGTCCGGAGCGCTCGTCTATCGCACAGGGGATACATACCTCTGTGCGCTCGCTGCTCGCGGCTGGGCGCAGCGTCGCGTGTCCGGAGCGCACGTCTATCGCACGGGGGATACATACCTCTGTGCGCTCGCTGCTCGCGGCTGGGGGCAGCGTCGCGTGTCCGGAGCGCTCGTCTATCGCACGGGGGATACATACCTCTGTGCGCTCGCTGCTCGCGGCTGGGGGCAGCGTCGCGTGTCCGGAGCGCTCGTCTATCGCACGGGGGATACATACCTCTGTGCGCTCGCTGCTCGCGGCTGGGCGCAGCGTCGCGTGTCCGGAGCGCACGTCTATCGCACGGGGGATACATACCTCTGTGCGCTCGCTGCTCGCGGCTGGGGGCAGCGTCGCGTGTCCGGAGCGCTCGTCTATCGCACGGGGGATACATACCTCTGTGCGCTCGCTGCTCGCGGCTGGGCGCAGCGTCGCGTGTCCGGAGCGCTCGTCTATCGCACGGGGGATACATACCTCTGTGCGCTCGCTGCTCGCGGCTGGGGGCAGCGTCGCGTGTCCGGAGCGCTCGTCTATCGCACGGGGGATACATACCTCTGTGCGCTCGCTGCTCGCGGCTGGGCGCAGCGTCGCGTGTCCGGAGCGCACGTCTATCGCACGGGGGATACATACCTCTGTGCGCTCGCTGCTCGCGGCTGGGCGCAGCGTCGCGTGTCCGGAGCGCACGTCTATCGCACGGGGGATACATACCTCTGTGCGCTCGCTGCTCGCGGCTGGGGGCAGCGTCGCGTGTCCGGAGCGCTCGTCTATCGCACGGGGGATACATACCTCTGTGCGCTCGCTGCTCGCGGCTGGGCGCAGCGTCGCGTGTCCGGAGCGCACGTCTATCGCACGGGGGATACATACCTCTGTGCGCTCGCTGCTCGCGGCTGGGCGCAGCGTCGCGTGTCCGGAGCGCACGTCTATCGCACGGGGGATACATACCTCTGTGCGCTCGCTGCTCGCGGCTGGGGGCAGCGTCGCGTGTCCGGAGCGCTCGTCTATCGCACAGGGGATACATACCTCTGTGCGCTCGCTGCTCGCGGCTGGGCGCAGCGTCGCGTGTCCGGAGCGCACGTCTATCGCACGGGGGATACATACCTCTGTGCGCTCGCTGCTCGCGGCTGGGGGCAGCGTCGCGTGTCCGGAGCGCTCGTCTATCGCACAGGGGATACATACCTCTGTGCGCTCGCTGCTCGCGGCTGGGCGCAGCGTCGCGTGTCCGGAGCGCACGTCTATCGCACGGGGGATACATACCTCTGTGCGCTCGCTGCTCGCGGCTGGGGGCAGCGTCGCGTGTCCGGAGCGCTCGTCTATCGCACGGGGGATACATACCTCTGTGCGCTCGCTGCTCGCGGCTGGGGGCAGCGTCGCGTGTCCGGAGCGCTCGTCTATCGCACAGGGGATACATACCTCTGTGCGCTCGCTGCTCGCGGCTGGGCGCAGCGTCGCGTGTCCGGAGCGCACGTCTATCGCACGGGGGATACATACCTCTGTGCGCTCGCTGCTCGCGGCTGGGGGCAGCGTCGCGTGTCCGGAGCGCTCGTCTATCGCACAGGGGATACATACCTCTGTGCGCTCGCTGCTCGCGGCTGGGCGCGGCATGCGCGGCGCCGGCGAGGTCGCGCGCGCGCTGCAGCAGGTGCGCGGTGCAGCGGAACCGCTCTCCGAGGTGCGCGCACGCGTGCGCCAGTGCCGCGTGTCCGGAGCGCGCGTCTAAGAACGGAAAGCAACTCGACTCCTCGCCGCCCGCTGACGTGTCTTCCTCCTGGATAGCAGAAAGGGCGAGGTTCTCATTTGTCACAATTGATTTGCCCTGATTGGTGTGGTGACAAGTGGGCATAAACTTCCTATTCGTCACCTGTAGTGACAAATGAAAAGTAAACTTTCGTTTCCATTTTTCAATATTTAGGAAGTATTATTCCCATTTGTCACTGGACACAAATCATAGGTGACAAATAGGAATCACAAATTCTACGATCCTGACAATGCCTCCTAATAAAATCCAATTCGTATTTGAATTGGATTTTACAATTTCAAATACGATAGTCCAATCAATACTGTTATATTACGGTACCCAATTGTTTGAATACTCACATCGATCCTCCCCAAGACCTGCGTGAGTCTGTCCAGCAGCTCGTCCAACAGCTGTGCCTCTTGCTGTTCCCTGCGCGCGGCGCCCAGCAGCGGCGGCAGCAGCGAGCCCCAGTCCTGCTTGCTCGTGCGCACGTAGTCTTCCAACTTTACAATTACCTGCAAAATGGTTCATTAGCTATTACATACGATCGTCACCACACTGAAGCCAATATGTTTAGCTTTAAATTTTAGGTTACGGTTTCCAATCCCAAAAGGGGTACAATGGTATCCACATTGTTTGATCGCCAGCTCCACCCAAAACTACAATGGGTACACGACAATGGGTAAGTGATGAAAACTAGAAGCCATTTTGGTTTACTTGTTGATAAGCGATTACCGTAATTCTGAGACATAACGGGTGAAAAGCTTCATATGCCTGTAATTTCACCGGCACCCATAACCTTCAAACCCGAACACAGAAATGCGAGCATTACTGCTTGGCGGCAGAAATAGGTATGTTGGTAGTACTTCCCCGAGCTTTTTCACAATGAGCTCTGCTACTACTATTTAAAAAAAAAATCGCCTGCCGGTAGATAGTAGATAAATAAAATAAATAAATAAACGTCCAACGCCTGTTACACATAGCCCTGACCCCACACTAGGATTCCCTGTGTCGTGGGTATCAGAAACTACGAGTGCCGTGGTAAAACAACATCCAAACCCGGAACAAATATCCGCAGAACATGCAAACATTTGCCCCGCGGCTGGAATCGAACCCGCAACCTTCTGTGTCTCAGGAGAGCCTTCGCCCACTGCGCCACAGAGTTCGTCACATAACACGGTACTCACATTACACATATCACTGCAGGAATGTGTGGGAACCTCCAGAAGAACCGTCGCGGTCGCTATCAGTGCGGCCAACAGCTTTTTGATCATTGCGTCCCTTTCCTCCAGCTCGCTTTCCAACTCGATATGCATCAGTGCTGTGTAAAGGTGCTCTAGCATGGTAGCTATGCTTGTTGATATGGGCGCCTCGCTGTTGGTATCGGCTGAAAGTTTGTATTTAAAGAAAACGTTAGCTACTTGAAAATTGGAATTAATAATAATAATGCTGGACAGCATCATCTAGCCCCAAAGTAAGCAAAGCATGACTGATATACCCAAGATACAAGCTCACGCTTAGTTTGGGTCTCGTTAGGGATTCCACTTAGTATGTAGTAACCTATCCTATCTGAATACTCTGCATGCATTTTTAATCTGTATTCTTCACCTTTGATAATATACATTTTTTTTATCCTTTTTTTTTTTTAAATACATACATATTATACATAGAATTGTCGCTACTCGTCATAAATAAATAATGACGTGTTTCAGGGTTTTTGGATTTTCTCATTTTATGGAGGGTCATAATCCAAATGGGGGGTAAAAGTTTAAGAGTATCAGTTTTTTTATACACGACTCCTCAAATCCTTACGTGCAAACAGCTAGTTTATTTATAGAAGCTCTTATCACTTACTTATCTTTGGGAAAATGTTCTCCATTTTCAGTCTATAGTTCGTTGAGAGGAGTAAAGTCAGGCAAGTCTTGAACAGCTCTAGGCAGCTCAAGGCGGTTTGGTCGTCGAATTCACAAATTGATTGGAATCTGAAATGAATACATCATACCTGTCTGTGATTTAGCATGAAATATAATTGAAATAGTCATCTTATCTGTGATTAAGCATGCAATATAATGTCATTACGTCGAAGAAATCATAATAAAGTCACTTACAAAACACAATCAAATTTAATCATAAAAGGCAACAAGGAAACAATTAATAAAACTAAACCAAACAAACACGCTCACAACTGTATTCCCCATGATGCACATCCTCACAAACGGCCCACCTAGTGGTAAGCGGTTACCGTAGCCTATGGACGCTTATATATGTTTGTAGGTATGTGATTGCGTTCACTTACCTACCAACACATATATTGTACAAAACGGTAGCTATCGAGCCCTTACACAGAAGTCCTACTACTTTTAATATTGCATTAACTTACCTACAAACACATATATTGAACAAAACAGTAGCTATTGAGCCCTTCCACAGAAGTCCTACAACTTTTAATATTCCATTCACTTACCTACGAACACATATATTGAACAAAACAGTAGCTATTGAGCCCTTCCACAGAAGTCCTACAACTTTTAATATTCCATTCACTTACCTACGAACACATATATTGAACAAAACAGTAGCTATTGAGCCCTTCCACAGAAGTCCTACAACTTTTAATATTCCATTCACTTACCTACGAACACATATATTGAACAAAACAGTAGCTATTGAGCCCTTCCACAGAAGTCCTACAACTTTTAATATTCCATTCACTTACCTACGAACACATATATTGAACAAAACAGTAGCTATTGAGCCCTTCCACAGAAGTCCTACAACTTTTAATATTCCATTCACTTACCTACGAACACATATATTGAACAAAACAGTAGCTATTGAGCCCTTCCACAGAAGTCCTACAACTTTTAATATTCCATTCACTTACCTACGAACACATATATTGAACAAAACAGTAGCTATTGAGCCCTTCCACAGAAGTCCTACAACTTTTAATATTCCATTCACTTACCTACGAACACATATATTGAACAAAACAGTAGCTATTGAGCCCTTCCACAGAAGTCCTACAACTTTTAATATTCCATTCACTTACCTACGAACACATATATTGAACAAAACAGTAGCTATTGAGCCCTTCCACAGAAGTCCTACAACTTTTAATATTCCATTCACTTACCTACGAACACATATATTGAACAAAACAGTAGCTATTGAGCCCTTCCACAGAAGTCCTACAACTTTTAATATTCCATTCACTTACCTACGAACACATATATTGAACAAAACAGTAGCTATTGAGCCCTTCCACAGAAGTCCTACAACTTTTAATATTCCATTCACTTACCTACGAACACATATATTGAACAAAACAGTAGCTATTGAGCCCTTCCACAGAAGTCCTACAACTTTTAATATTCCATTCACTTACCTACGAACACATATATTGAACAAAACAGTAGCTATTGAGCCCTTTCACAGAAGTCCTACAACTTTTAATATTGCATTAACTTACCTACGAACACATATATTGTACAAAACGGTACCTATCGAGCCCTTACACAGAAGTCCTACTACTTTTAATATTGCATTAACTTACCTACGAACACATATATTGTACAAAACGGTACCTATTGAGCCCTTACACAGAAGTCCTACTACTTTTAATATTGCATTAACTTACCTACGAACACATATATTGTACAAAACGGTACCTATCGAGCCCTTACACAGAAGTCCTACTACTTTTAATATTGCATTAACTTACCTACAAACACATATATTGAACAAAACAGTAGCTATTGAGCCCTTTCAGGAAGTCCTACAACTTTTAATATTGCATTCACTTACCTACGAACACATATATTGTACAAAACGGTACCTATCGAGCCCTTACACAGAAGTCCTACTACTTTTAATATTGCATTAACTTACCTACGAACACATATATTGTACAAAACGGTACCTATCGAGCCCTTACACAGAAGTCCTACTACTTTTAATATTGCATTAACTTACCTACGAACACATATATTGTACAAAACGGTACCTATCGAGCCCTTACACAGAAGTCCTACTACTTTTAATATTGCATTAACTTACCTACAAACACATATATTGAACAAAACAGTAGCTATTGAGCCCTTTCAGGAAGTCCTACAACTTTTAATATTGCATTAACTTACCTACGAACACATATATTGTACAAAACGGTACCTATCGAACCCTTACACAGAAGTCCTACTACTTTTAATATTGCATTAACTTACCTACGAACACATATATTGTACAAAACGGTACCTATCGAGCCCTTACACAGAAGTCCTACTACTTTTAATATTGCATTAACTTACCTACGAACACATATATTGTACAAAACGGTACCTATCGAGCCCTTACACAGAAGTCCTACTACTTTTAATATTGCATTAACTTACCTACAAACACATATATTGAACAAAACAGTAGCTGTTGAGCCCTTCCACAGAAGTCCTACAACTTTTAATATTCCATTCACTTACCTACGAACACATATATTGAACAAAACAGTAGCTATTGAGCCCTTCCACAGAAGTCCTACAACTTTTAATATTCCATTGACTTACCTACGAACACATATATTGAACAAAACAGTAGCTATTGAGCCCTTCCACAGAAGTCCTACAACTTTTAATATTCCATTCACTTACCTACGAACACATATATTGAACAAAACAGTAGCTATTGAGCCCTTTCACAGAAGTCCTACAACTTTTAATATTGCATTAACTTACCTACGAACACATATATTGTACAAAACGGTACCTATCGAGCCCTTACACAGAAGTCCTACTACTTTTAATATTGCATTAACTTACCTACGAACACATATATTGTACAAAACGGTACCTATCGAGCCCTTACACAGAAGTCCTACTACTTTTAATATTGCATTAACTTACCTACGAACACATATATTGTACAAAACGGTACCTATCGAGCCCTTACACAGAAGTCCTACTACTTTTAATATTGCATTAACTTACCTACAAACACATATATTGAACAAAACAGTAGCTATTGAGCCCTTTCAGGAAGTCCTACAACTTTTAATATTGCATTCACATACCTACAAACACATCTATTATACAGAACAGCAGCTATCGAGAGTACGTGTGGGACGGCTCGCTTGTCAACATGCTCGGACAGCACGGATTGCACGCATCGCAACGCCCAATGGTGGAAGTCGCGCCGCCCTCGGATTTGATTCCGCTGTTCCATGGAACACCACGATACTTCCTCGCTGCAATAAAAACATTACATTATTCCATCCTACAATTATTTTGGCGTCTAATTTGACAAACTCTGTGGCGTAGTGGGCGAAGGGCCGCCTGAGACGCAGAAGGTTGCGGGTAAAATTCCCGACGGGGGACAAATGTTTGAATGAGCTGCAAATATCTGGGTCTGGGTGTTTTCTATGTATAATATGTATTGTAATTACAAAAAAAAAGTATTGGGGCTAAATGATACTTTGTGAAAAATTATCAGCATTATTTATTTTAGTATTCCAGCAGTCCAGTAGTTTGTAGTAGTTTTATGAGTAGTAGAGCTCCTTGTGGAGGGCTCGTCCGGGAAAGTACTACGACCATACCTATCTCTGCCGCCAAGCAGTAATTGCTATGTTCCGGTCTGATGGGTGCCAGTGAAATTACAGGCACATGAGACTTTCACCCGCTATGTCTCAGGATGGACAACGCGCAAGTAACACCTTTGGTGTTGCGAGCGTCCAAATGGTACGGTAACCGCTTACCAACAGGTAGGCGGTATACTATATTGCCACGTTAGATGTATAAAAAAATAGTAGAAGTCCAGTAATAAATATTATTCACTGAATAGAGAAACTATCTATTTTCCCTGGCTTCGCTAGCGAGGTATGTGTGTTAGTCCAGTTCAAAAACTATATCTATTCAAAATTAATATTAATTTTATACAAAATAGTTAACATAGGAATGGATGTGATATTATAAGTAGAAGTAGTACAGTAGGATAAAAGGAAGGAGGAGTTGAAAGTGGGACAGTAATAAGTAAAATAGCATGTAAATAAGTGGCATGGTTTAAAATAGGATAGTAGAGAGTAGGAAGTGGGATAGTAGGGATAGTAGGGAGTAGGAGTATGAGATAGTAGGGAGTAGGAAAGTGGGATAAAAGGGGGTAGGAAAGTGGTATAGTAGTGGGGTAGGAAAGTGGGATAGTAGGGAGTAGGAAAGTGGGATAGTAGAGGGTAGGAAAGTGGGTAAATGCGCATCTCACAATACCTGTATAACAGTTGAACGATCCTGACGCAGAATCTAGCATCCCATAGACACGGTAGCGGCTTGAAGGGTCCCGCCCTATCCTTCACCAAGTTGGACACCTTGGTTGGTGCCTTTCTATTCTCCTTCTGAGATTTCTGACTCTTCTGCGATTTGGCTGTTTCTTTTGTCTCGTTCAGTGATTTCCCTCCTTTCTTACCCGATTTTGGTGTACCCTGAAACGGATTATCAAGATTATGTTAAAATATAGAATGCTCCAAAACGGGGGCAAGTGCCTTATATTTTTTTGTAGTGACTCTTGACTACGCCCTACTGGGAAAACTCACAGTTTTAAGCATCAATCGAATATCATATGATACATGTTTATTTGGCAAAAACAATGGTTAAACATAGGCCGACAATTAAAAGTAGAGGTAGCTACTTAAATCTAAAACAATAACAACAAATTTTTTCAAGGACATTATTATGAATAATTATTTATTTATTTATTCAGATAACTTGATCCATAATTTTAATGCAAATTAATTTAGCATGAAAAAATTATATATAATATATATGAAAATTAGTCTCCACGAAAAGCCCTTTTATTTTAGAAGAATAATAAACAACCCTGAGAGTACATTCTAAATATTGGAGAAATATATTTTGAAATGTGAATTACCGGAGATTACATTCATACTTTACCTCATTATAATATCAGTATAGATTATATGTACAGTAACATTCAAATTCTAATAGAAGCCATAGAAATTTAGCTTCCAATAATTATTACTCACATTTTCTATATAAATATTGCGTTATGTCATATACAATACCTTAGTCAGGTCCAAAAGCTGGTTACAATCCTTGTACAGCTTATAAACAGGGCCAGCTAGTTCACTGCCTGCATTGCACATCATTATCTTGTAAGCGATTAGCGTTTCATAGCATTGGAGCATCTGTTGCACTTTCAAACACTTAGCCTTTGATTCTGGATTCAGGTCTGTAAGGCTGGTGTCATCCTGGAAAATTAAACAATAATAATAATGCTCCATATTGTAAAAACAGGATTTTTCACGTACCGACTAAGTTTCGACTCATTCCGAGAGTCTTCATCAGGGTGGTTTCACAACGTCAGGCAGCGCGGAGTGCACGATGCGACGCGGAGGGAGAGCGTCGCGATCACTCACCCTGATGAAGACTCTCGGAATGAGTCGAAACGTAGTCGGTGCCTTCACCGATAGTGCGGTACGTGAAAAATCCCGTTTTTACAATATGAACAATCAAATTCACGATAGTTTTTGGAATTAAATAATAATGCTGGTCATTTTTTCCACAGCATCATTTAGCCCCATTGTAAGCTGAGCGTCTGTTATGGGAACTACATGACTGATATAATACATATATACTTTTACAAACATATTATACATAGAAAACACCTAGACCTGAGACAAATATTTGTAGATCACACAAAGATCCGGGAATCGAACCCGCAACCTTCTGCATCTCAGACGGGACTTCGCCCACTGCGCCACAGAGGTAATATAATAATGCTGGACATTTTTCACAGCATCAAAGTAAGCATAGCTTGAGTTATGGGAACTAGTATGTGAAAAATGTTCAGCATTATTTATTTTTTCTAAAGAGTAATTACCAAATCAATATGGCCCAGCATCTCATTATCACACAGTTTGTCTAAAGTAATGCTGAGTGTACTCTTAAGGTGCGCACTCGCCGTCTCGACGGTTTGGCTCGCGAGTATGTCTTCTAGAGATTCCTCTTCGGTTGTCTGGAGGAACTGCGCCACGGTGTACAGTAGATGGGATATTGGCTCCTAAAACAAAGTAATAAATAAATAAACACACACACAAGGACTCAATGTATTGTGGGTGACAGGAGGTACTACAATAAGGAATGGCAGTCGTGAACATTTTTTACAGAACATGTTAAGACCTCTCACTGTTTAAACAGCAGTAGCCCTGGTCATCTGAACACATTTGTCCCATAAGTGACAGTAACTAAGGCATAAAGCGAGTGAAGAGAGCTCCTTCAAATCACATTAGAATCACTAAATCATGGTAATGACAGTCGTGAGCGTGTTTTTGAGCATTTGTACACCCTCACCGTTAAAACAGCAGTCGCCCCGGTCATCTGAACACATTTGTCCCACAAAGGAGACAGTGGTTGTACGTTATCGCTATCCGGCATATATTTGCTGATATGTTCGCAGAACATTTCCAGTATGCACTCGTGAAGCGCCAGCTTTTCCTTTGCACACTCGTAGATACCTGCAAAGTTTTTACATTAACATGTGCCATAAAACCCCTATCCCTATCATCATACAAATTCTTTATTTTGTGTGAATTTTGGTTTGTAATATAAATCAAATATAATATATATATATTATATATATACTATAGAGGTAGAGATCAATATTGTGATACAATTTTTTTTACTGAACCATGACCGCCAGTTATGCAGTGATTTAGCGAGAGCCTAAGGGAACTGTCAGTCACGTGGTTTTCGCCTGGTACGGTCCTTCTTAGTCAAAATAAGAATGGAAGAAAGACCTAATATTGGAGGGTTTGTTCTTTTTAATGTTTAGAGATGTACTATGAAATCATTATTTTTTATTATATTTTTTGCATTAAAATCAGGCAAGTCGTTTCGGAGGAAAATCGTACAGACAAACACAGCAACAATAAAACTAACGAACAACCTCTTCGAACGAAACATGTGAACGACAGCCACATGCACAAGATATATTATGTACTCAAACAAAAGTACTAGTAGACGTTACAGTGATTTCGGGATGTAACGTCATCTCAATATATAAACCTAGAAAAGATGGATCGGTTATATCCTTCAGGCTATCCTGAACTATGAGTTTCTAACCCATTTTAGAAAGGAGTGAATTCTGAGATGAAGGCTTATAGAGGAGTGTGTATGAAGAAAACATGTTGCGCCGATCTCAATTAATGTGGAACAAGGACAAGAAGATGATGATACAGACCTAGAAACACTTACTAGTGTAAAGTAGCTGTTTGACTGCGGCGTCTTGCATCAAGCACCGACGCAGTATGGACACCACCTCCATGCAAACAGCTTCGTTGTGAACCCGCGACGCCACTCTAAGCAATGCACACAGATACAGAATTAAAAAGAAATGGCAGAAACTGTAATGAGGATTTATCTGGGGATAACCATCATGGGAAATACAGTAGAGCGTGTTTGTTTTTGTTTTGTGGTCGATTTATTGAATATGTGAGTGGCGATGCTGCTGATGATGAAGACCTTCTTAATCAGCCTCGAAATACCAACAAATAAATTAAAAAAGTATGAAATAAAACATTTACCACCACAGTCGCCAGTTTGCACAGACCTGTTTCCTTACAGCCGTTTTTAAGTGAAATTAGGGGGGAAGATTTAAAATTATGGTGACCCTAAATATGGCATAGTGACTGATGGTGAAATAACTAATGTAATGAAAGTATTCAGTACGCCTCGCAAGCTTTTTTCTTGATATTGCTCAAATGAAAGTGCATTGCTAAGTGCTCTGATGAGAGTGTGATGTACTCACGTAGCGCCCTGCTCGGTCGCGTGGAAGTCGACGGTGAGCTGGGTGAGGTAGGAGGCGGCGCTGTTCGCGTAGGGCGAGCTGCTCCCGCTCTGGCTGCTGGAGAAGTGGTGCTCTGATGAGAGTGTGATGTACTCACGTAGCGCCCTACTCGGTCGCGTGGAAGTCGACGGTGAGCTGGGTGAGGTAGGAGGCGGCGCTGTTCGCGTAGGGCGAGCTGCTCCCGCTCTGGCTGCTGGAGAAGTGGTGCTCTGATGAGAGTGTGATGTACTCACGTAGCGCCCTACTCGGTCGCGTGGAAGTCGACGGTGAGCTGGGTGAGGTAGGAGGCGGCGCTGTTCGCGTAGGGCGAGCTGCTCCCGCTCTGGCTGCTGGAGAAGTGGTGCTCTGATGAGAGTGTGATGTACTCACGTAGCGCCCTACTCGGTCGCGTGGAAGTCGACGGTGAGCTGGGTGAGGTAGGAGGCGGCGCTGTTCGCGTAGGGCGAGCTGCTCCCGCTCTGGCTGCTGGAGAAGTGGTGCTCTGATGAGAGTGTGATGTACTCACGTAGCGCCCTACTCGGTCGCGTGGAAGTCGACGGTGAGCTGGGTGAGGTAGGAGGCGGCGCTGTTCGCGTAGGGCGAGCTGCTCCCGCTCTGGCTGCTGGAGAAGTGGTGCTCTGATGAGAGTGTGATGTACTCACGTAGCGCCTTGCTCGGTCGCGTGGAAGTCGACGGTGAGCTGGGTGAGGTAGGAGGCGGCGCTGTTCGCGTAGGGCGAGCTGCTTCCGCTCTGGCTGCTGGAGAAGGCGCCGCGCGACAGCCGCATGTGCCGTAACACTGTCAGGAACCCCGACAGTGCCAAGCAGCGGTGCAAGGAATCCCTACAAATAAGTAAACATTAGCATTTCACGATTATACAATCTCCGGAAAAGTACATATATTAATCAACCGTCATAAATCAATTTTAAGCCCATTTCACCACACAATGGAATGGTCTTCGAGCATTCCGGTGTAGACCCGTAAAAAAAACTAAATTGGATATAAAGTTTCTAAAAAACTGATTGGCGCTGCTATGTGTACATGAAATATTGTCTTTTGTTGATTCTATAAGTAGTTTGTGTAAAGACATATTTTTACCGAGTTTTTTTACAACCCTGATTTTTACTTTGAACTGTGATGAGTTCATGTTGCATTTATCAAAATATTTAACTCTTAGCTCAATATACAGGTTGTCTCAGAACATGTATTATATGTTAACCTGAAAGGGGATAATTCTGCCGATAAATGTGAACAAGATTTCCGATGTAAACTTAACCAAATCAGCGATGGTGATCTCAGGGTCCACGGTACCTGGAGTATAGTCCCTTGCGGCACACCATGAACAAGGTGTCCCGGGCGCGCGTGCTGAAGTTCAGCAGCGGATGCACGGCGTCCAGCACGGCGGCGGCGGAGCGGTACTCGGCCGCGGACGGGCGGCAGTTCTCGAGGATCGTGCTGAGCTGCGTGCACCGCTCCACAGACACGGGAGTCAGTTTGCACAGGATGTACAAGCAATCTAAACGAGAAACCACCTTAAGAAAGCACATAAATACAAGTACAAAATATATTTAACAACTAAGTAGGTATTTGCATACTATATTTAGAATTAATTCCACGTGACAGGTTGCAAGCATAATGCCGCTTTATTGGAACACTTGAAAAGTCAAAATAGCTAGTCTTGTAGAATTTTTTGATTGTTGCCAACCTGAGACACTTCGATTCCCGCCGCGGGACAAATGTATGTATGATCTACAAATTTTGCCGCAAAAGGCCCAATTTTTTTATATGCGTGCCGTTATTACCTCGTCGTAAGTCATATTCGTAAATGGTTGCAAATTTAATGAAATTGGAGGTTAAACAAACCCAAAAAAAATAGGAATTACAATTTTTGAAAATGCACAGGTCTGACCGGACGGGCTCAGTCGAGACACCGCGAGCAAAGAGAACGCCAAGTTTAAAAGACCGGTCACATTAACCTGCGTATTGCTTCATGCTGCAGTCGGTAGCCAGTCGATCAGCGAGCTGGCTCAGTATGTGCGGGGCGGTCTCCGGCTGCGACTTGCTCAGCCTCACCAGCACCAGCTTGCCGTGACCCCAGCAGGTCTGAGCGGACGGCTTCAGTCGAGACACCGCGAGCAATGAGAACGCCAGGTTTATGAGACCGACTACGGTTAGTTGGCGGTGGTTGGCGCTAGGAAGAGATAACTTTCTTTTTAATTAGAGGTATAAAGGGTCATTATCGCGTTTACCTTCAAAAAAAAAAGGTCAAATCACGAAAGTATTTTTTTTATATACAACTATAGCAGCAAACCATGCATTCGGTCCACCTTTCGGTAAGCTTATGGATGCTTGTAATATCGAGTTGAGACCCTGAGACATAACGGGTGAAAACTCTCATGTGTCTGTAATTTCACCGACACCCATAACCTTCAAACTAGAACACAGCAATGCGACCTGCTTGGCGGCAGAAATAGGTATGTATGGTGGTAGTAATTTCCCGGTTGAGCTCTTTCACAAGAAGCTCACTACTTCCAAAAAAAGTTAAACACGACAATTTTGAAAGAAAAATTAACACCCAGTTTGTCTAGACACATAAGTACCACTTTCTGTTGACGTTAACGCCTACGGAAAGATTGAATTCTATGAAAAAGTCACGTGACAACTGCCAAGTTTCTCCTTGACAAATTTGTGGTAGCGTCAAAGGAAAACTAAGCGTGAGGTATTTGTCTAGACTCTAGACAATCTGACGTGTTTTCAATCACGTATTACAGATATATACAGGTATCAGCAAATGCATAGAACGGGTTCAAGCACATCAGCCGTTTTATTAAAAAATGGTTACAAACGAACAACTTCTATTCTATTGCAAGCAAATAGTCTATCGTAACGGCATTGCATAAATTAAACTTACCTTTCAGCAGTGAGCACTTTGAGTACACTAGCGACATCTACATCCGGCGGAATCACGGAACGAGCCCACGCGGATTCGTTGCTCCTAAGCTCATCCATCACGCGCTGTTCTATCGCAGACTTTATCGCCTTAAAAAAAACATAAGTACATAGTTTTAGTGTTGAATTTCTGGGTGTCAGGGTGATATTTCGAATTATCCTCGAACATAATGTTTGTGGTATTCGTACAGTGAGAAGACTCTACATTTTTCACAGTTTAATAAGAAATAACTTTACATTAGGTACGGCATAAGGATCGGGCTGAAACTGTGTTCCCGAGTACGTCGAGCAATGACACCTCGACTCTGTCGAAGCGCACCCGAAGTGAAGTTTGTCGAGAATGGGGGGGTGTTGCGGGTTCGATTCCCGCTGCGGGACAAATGTTTGTCTCGGGTCTGGGTGTTTTCTATGTATAATATGTATGTATTTACAAAAAAAAAGTATATAAGTAGTATATCAGTCATTTAGTTCCCATAATACAAGCTCTGCTTAGTTTGGGGCTAAATGATGCTTCGTGAAAAATGTCCAGCATTATTTATTTATTTATTTATTTATTTAATGCCCACAGAGGGCGCGCTTGGTTACAGTTTAGAGTCCGTGGTCATAACCAGATTCGACCTATACATAACAGCATTCAATACTATTGAATAGTCTATGTAGGTAATGGAGTTAACAAAGCACCTATGAAAATGTACATCTATTGTATATCAATAATCCATAGATACTTGTAGGTTCCATAGGTCTAGGATGTCCGCAAATATTTGAACTGCGTTCGAAGTTTTTGTATGGGACGTCAGACAATCAATATTGTAAAAGATATGTTGTTCACGCGCTCAATAAAGCATTTTATTGATAGATTTCTACACAGAGACCACGTATTTCCACTTGTTACGATCCTTATATATCTCGTTTGCTACATTCACTCTCATAACATTCTTCATGCATGCTCGCTGGTTTAGCGTACTTGATCTTTCTCGATAAAAATGTACCTATATCCATAAATATTATAAATTAATCTAAGGCGCATTACCATTCGGCGTGACAGTGCAGCAAGCATATTGGGAACGCTTCCCTCTGGTCGTAATCTGAATCAGTTGTGCTATATATTAGCTGTTACATCTGTATTTTTTGTATACATACTTGATCTAATATACTTACATCCAAGCAAACAGCTCTGAAATCCCTTCCCTTATCTGATATAGCAAGCGCCAGGTCGATGATAAAAGGCGCTCTCAAAAGCTGTGTTTTCGGCCACATCTTGATATGTTTCCTGATAAGTTCTGGCTCGACTGCTCCTTGGGATATGTGGTAGATGCAAGTTGACAGGCAACGGCTTAATTCGGCCGCACTGTACGGGACTGAAATAACAAAAATAAAAGTAAGCTTATATACTGATTACTAGGCATATACCTTCCTCAGAAATTGGGCTATCAATTGCATGTTCCAGTGATTAGCACATTCAAACAAACTCTTCAGCTTTATATATTGTGTTCTTTGCCTAGTGGATGATACCCCGACTTCTGATCTGGTCGTGGGTTCGAACCCGGTCGTGCACCAATGGATTTTTCCATTCGAAAAATTGATGTGTGCATTAACACGTGCTCAAAACGGTGAAGGAAAACATCGTGAGGAAACTGGCATGCCCTAGAACCAAAAATTCGAAGGCATGTGCCAACAGTTAGTGTTCCAATAAGCGGCGATGGGCTTGCGACCTGTCACGTGGAATACTTCCAAATGTAATGTTTGGACGTGCCTCTGACTACCCCCTTCTTGGTATCCTCAAAGATCTACTCACTGAGTATGTATCTGAGGATGTCCACCATGGGGAAGACAGTCGTGAGCGTGTTTGTTTGTTATAGATATCATACACCATAGCTTTATATAATTGAAAAAAAAGGATCTATTTAGTTCCATAGGTTATAAAATTTTACCTCTTTATAATATTGGAGTTTAGAAGAACTTGCTTACCTATGTCATCAATATCCATGGTAGTGGACTCTGAATCCTGCGGAGGGGGCTCCAGTTTACTGTACAACCTTACACTGAAGTAATTGCTCAAATGTCCCAAAACTATTTCCAAGTTATACACCTTGCAAAGCCTGGAAGAAACGATTTAGTTGTATTAAATTTAATAGGGGCAACAAACATAAATCCCGCCAAATATCTATCCCTCGACAATACGAACGGTGTAAATAAATGGATCAGGGGATTTCTGGAACTCTTGCTGGATGCTTTCATTCCTTTCCTTTGTGTACCGGAAGGGGATTTCTGGTCAAAAAGTCGGGAAGTGGATTTCTGGACAAAAAGTCCAGAAATCTCAGGAAATTATCGCAGGGGATTTGTGGAATAATTTCTTGATCTGACCTCCCTGTAAAAGGGAGACAGTTTGCCAACCTCCTGTCCTTTGAATTGTCGAGGGACTGTCTAAGTTGGTGATTCTTCATGTTTAGGGTACTTTGAGAGTACCGAAGCAAAAGTGGTGTGTCTGGATCGTAGTAAGCAGCAACAGATTGCTTACTACGATCCAGACACACCTCTGCCTACCCTTCCACCCTGCATAGCATGAAGACCCAAGACAACGGTTTTGTCTACCGCCGATAGACTTAAAATATTCTGTCGCTCTCTTTTATTTTCCAGAATAAACGATAGAAATAGTTTTTGTCTTCTCTTTCGTAGACAAAACTTTGTGCTCATGCTAAGCTGGCAGGAAACGGGCGTGAGTGTATGTATGTATGTATGTACAGGGATTCAAGGTTTTTTTTCACGACGTTTTTTCCATCATCTATTGCAGCCCTCCTATTGGTTTGTTTCGTAAAACCTATCTAAGATCGATCCTTGACAAATCAATTTCGAAATAATCGCATTTCAATATGATAAGCCATATGGGAGATAAATGTTAACAGACAAACAAACAAACAAATATACAGACTCCTTGCGTGGCGGGTAATAAAAGGTCTAAATTTCAATGTTAACATTACAGGCCCCTGTAATGTATGTACAATGTTAACATTACTGACCCCTGTAATTTAGGTACAATTTTAACAATGCAGATCTCTGTAATGTAGACACAATATTAACATTACAGACCCCTGTAATGTAGGTACAATGTTAACATAACAGGCCCCTGTAATGTATGTACAATGTTAACATTACTGACCCCTGTAATGTATGTACAATGTTAACATTACAGACCCCTGTAATGTAGGTACAATGTTAACATAACAGGCCCCTGTAATGTATGTACAATGTTAACATTACTGACCCCTGTAATTTAGGTACAATGTTAACATTACAGATCTCTGTAATGTAGACACAATATTAACATTACAGACCCCTGTAATGTAGGTACAATGTTAACATAACAGGCCCCTGTAATGTATGTACAATGTTAACATAACAGGCCCCTGTAATGTATGTACAATGTTAACATTACTGACCCCTGTAATTTAGGTACAATGTTAACATAACAGGCCCCTGTAATGTATGTACAATGTTAAAATTACTGACCCCTGTAATGTAGGTACAATGTTAACATTACTGACCCCTGTAATTTAGGTACAATGTTAACATAACAGGCCCCTGTAATGTATGTACAATGTTAACATTACTGACCCCTGTAATGTATGTACAATGTCAACATTACTGACCCCTGTAATTTAGGTACAATGTTAACATAACAGGCCCCCTTTAATGTATGTACAATGTTAACATTACAGACCCCTGTAATGTAGGTACAATGTTAACATAACAGGCCCCTGTAATGTATGTACAATGTTAACATTACTGACCCCTGTAATTTAGGTACAATGTTAACATAACAGGCCCCTGTAATGTATGTACAATGTTAACATTACTGACCCCTGTAATTTAGGTACAATGTTAACATTACAGATCTTTGTAATGTAGATACAATATTAACATTACAGACCCCTGTAATGTAGGTACATTGTTAACATAACAGACCCCGAAGCTACATACTTCACCAGCTGATGAACCAGCGGAGGTAATGTTTCAGGTGGTATGTCTATTATGTAGGAGCAAATTTTGTTCACAACTTGCTTGTGACTGGTCCGCGAAAGTTGCATATCTCTGAAATTAACAGAAATAAAATATTATAATCTGAAGGATTTTTTTAAGGACACTTAGTTTGTCCTGACCCCACAATACGACTCTCTGTGACGTGTGTATTAGGAACTACGAGTACAATGGTACCACAACAAATATCTTCAGAACTTGCAAACATTTGTCTCACAGCAGGAATCAAACCTGCTCCTCAGCTGGCTCGCCATCAACATCAATAATTTTAGATCACAGATGTTAGTGTTTGGTTTTATATGAAAAAGCCTCAGTTATCGAATGTCTGTTGAACATTGGGTCAGTTATCGAAACCCCATGGTTCTTTTAATCTATACTAATAATAAAGCTGAAAAGTTGTTTTTTTTGTTTGCACGCGCAAATCTCTGGAACTTGCAGTTGGATTTGTAAAAATATTTACAAAGCCTTTCTTCTGATAGTCCAATTCATAAGGGAAAGTTATAAACTATTTAACATCACGCCACGACCATTAGAAGCCGAGAAAAATTTGTAATAGCGCTGACGGGCGATGCGACGCGGTAGACTGGGGGCAGAGGACGGACGAAGCCAGCTAGTGTTATGTTGTAAAAATGTTGTATAGATTAACAAACTTTGAAAATCCTTATTTATAATTAAAGTTCTAACTCACTTGAACATAGCAACGAGCTGCACCAGTTGTCTCTCACTCCATCGGCACTGGCACAGAGTGTGCACAGATTGTTCTTTGAACTCGGCACTTGTCATCTCGGTATCACAATGTTTGACCATGTCATGTGTAAGCAAGACACTTGTGCATTCTGGAAGGATATCGCGCCAACTAAGAGAAATAGATAGATATAATTAACCATAAAAGGTATATCTTTGTAGGTATGAAAGCTGCAAAGGACACACTACTATCATCTTGACTACCCCTGTGGCGCAGAGGGCGAAAGCGTTGGTTGTGGGTTCAATTCCTGCTGCGGGACATATGTTTGTGTATGTAAATATTTGTCACGGGTCTGAATGTTTTCTATGTATAATATGTATGCATTTACAAAAATTTAGTATAATACCTAAGTAATTAAGTTCCCATAACACAAGCTAAGCTTAGTTTGGGGTTAGATGATTCTGTGTGAAAAATGGAAAAATGTCCAGCATTATTTATTCATCTATCTTTACTGAAAAATACAATCTGGGTTTCTTCAAGGTAAGAGTGAATAGGAGATTTTGGCAAAATTAAACTATATTTTGATTTAAAAAAAACCTACCTTTAACTACCAGAAAGTCAACTTCTTGTGCAGTTAGAAAATGTTGTCTATAGCATCTTTTAAAAATTTAACAGTTTTTTTTTGCCTTATTAACATTTGCCTAATTATTTTGTATAAACTTACATCATATTCACATCGCTATCATCAATGATAGATTGTACACAGTCATTGCACCATCTCACAAGAACCTCAACAGGTAATCTTGGCAGTTCCATGCACAGTCTGCCGATAACACCTCCGCAGTGAGTGATGGAGGTAGACTCCTTCCTCATTGTTTTGAGCACCAATTCAATAATCTATGGAATTTTGTTGTTATATTATCTAGTGTATGATCAATTTTATTTTATTTAGGTACTTAAAACATTCCTTTCAGGTCTTTGTTGGCCATTTTTATAAAGTTGGTTAATCATTATTATTGTCTGGATCTGCTAGCCCAGCAAAGGCCTCCTTCAAAGTCAAAGACACAGTCAAAAGGTTTTTATTTATTGAAATCACAAGGATCATTATAGAAATGTCTCCTTAAAAACTATGTGAATTTAATATGTTAAAGTAAATTTTTGAGATTCCTTGCTCACAACCAAGCCCAGAAGAATCAGATAAAAAAAAATTTTGTTTCTTTTTTTATGAGGTGAACAAGGTAATTTATCTAAAAATATTAACTTGTCAACCCCTTCCACTTGTCTTGGTCTCATGCAACCATGTTTTTCCTGCTGACCGGACAATCTCATCATCATATCTCCAGAATAGCATACTTTTCCTGTTTATGAAGGTACATACTGAATCATTTATTTACTTAAATTTGAATTTCTATCGTACAATTTATTAACAAAAAGAGACAACAGGCAGACTTGAGGCAATAAGCCTTTTTTAGTTACCTTGACTTTGTTTCTTGATGATGCAGCTGAATTATCCGACAGTCCATTAAAAATACAATCCAGCAGACATTCACCGTCGCTATTTAGAACACGTCTTGGCATACATTTTATTATCTGCAAAATTATTGTGAAAAGTAAGGAGAAAAGTAAGGCTTGGTAATTTGGTCAGCTACACGTCTTGGCATACATTTTATTATCTGCAAAATTATTGTGAAAAGTAAGGAGAAAAGTAAGGCTTGGTAATTTGGTCAGCTATAGCCAGGCATTTCTTTACCTGATCAAATTGTTGAATACAGTATGTATGCAGTTCTTCACGTTTACTATTAACTCGACCGAGTTCTTTTAGTTTGTGAAACATTGGTTCACCCATTGTTAACAAATAGTTGCCTAGAGGCACAAAGTACTTTTCCTAGAGGTATGTAAAGTGCAAAAATAAATCGTAAACAAAGTTTGTTTAGCAAATAAACGTAACAATGTAAAAATACAAAAATTCCAACTTCAACTTTTTACCCGCCAAAACTGTGACAGTGACTAAATAATATTTGTGATAGTGAAAGTCCGTTCCTTAGAACAATTCCCGCAGATCTAGCGCTAGTGTTCATGCATAATACTTAACCCAGACCCACTGTCTGATATTTAGTTCCACAAATAGCCACGGGACTTGTTTTGTGGAACGGGCTCTACTACAAATCTCAATTATATAGAGTAAGATGTTGCTTCATGTTAGCCCGACTTTAAAAAAAAAACTATAGTGCTGTTCTACTCCGACTTAATAGTGCATAGTAGCTGGTTCTAGAAGAAACTAATAGTAGCAGCTTTACGGCCGAATACTGAAACGCCACTCAAATATTTAAGGGCTGCTTAAACGTTTGAGCAGCTCCTAAACTTTAATTTCGTATACACAAACGTCTATTTTGAGCATCTGTTAAATATAAGTGCTTCTTAAATTAAATGGTGCTCAAACACCACTCAGTTTAAAAGTCGTATACAGGAACGCAACTCAACGTTATTTATCTGTCAAATGAACTGTCAAACTGATTTGAGCAGCCCCTAAATCTGAGAGTGGTCGCGAGGTCCCTCAAATCAAGTTAAATCTGTTGAAACTAAATAAAATAGTGATAAAAATGTCTTTGTCTTCACTTTCGGATCACGAAAGGCCATCTGTGAGCCGCAGAAATGAAGAAAAGTTGAACGCTTTTGAAAAGTATAACGACAGGGAGTTTGTATCACGGTTCCGCATCTCGAAAGAAACTGTGTTATATTTGGACTCTGTATTTGGTAGCAGTATTAAACCCCTAACAAAAAGAATTCGAGCCATTCAGCCAGTGGACCAAATTCTTATAGCTCTCCGGTACTATGCGACAGGCAGCTACCAACGCGTATTAGGCGATATTTTTGAGGTTGAACAACCCACGGTGCACCGAATAGTGCATAAAGTAACAGCGAAGATAGCCAGCTTGAAATCAACATATATAAATATGCCAACACCAGAAGAATTTCCAGTTGTGGCAAATGAGTTCTTTGCAATAGCAGGATTTCCAAGAGTTTCATAGAGGTGCCGGAGTTGCTGCCATGTCCTGAAGCCACTACAGCGACAGCATTGTACTGTTGGCACACTGTATCCCAAGCATCTCTCTTCTTCAAAATTATGTTAGCATTAGTTTCTTTGTTTTCTATTATATTTTGATATCTGAAATATTTAACAAATTATTTACAACATGAAACAGTTAGAAATTAAACTTAGGATCTGTGAAATGTTCAGGAGTACTTGTAGTAATAAAAAAGTAATTGTACTTAGACATAAATCCTTGTTTATTTATGTACTTACTTACTTCTTTATCAATTCCAAGAGCATATCTTTCTCGGCAGGTGTATAATTGCATCCACGTTTCTTCTTCTCTTCCATCGTGAATCAATTTATAACTTTACTTAAACTTGATAATACGCGCGAAATGACAAGTTTGACGTTCCAATCTCGACAATTATCTCAAGAAATTTTATTTTCATAAGACGTCTTCTTTTGATATTCAGTTGATTTTTATGTATATAAATACTAATCTAATTTCAATCGTAATTCAAACCAAACCTATCACGCTGTTATATTTCAACTAATTAATAATTATAGAAAATATTTGTTCAAAGAAGACTGCGTAAAACGAATACGAGACGTAAACTAAATTATTTTGTAACTGAGAACGTGCTGAGATCAACTTTTTAGCAGGATGTTGCCATGATGTAAACATTTGAGGACTGCTTGGCTAATCATGGTTTCAAATTGCTTGAGTGGCGTTTGTGTATACCATTTAAATTTGAGGGATGCTTATATTTAAGTAGCTTTTAGGTGACTGTGAGATTTGAGTGGCCTTTCAGTATTCGGCCGTTAGAGAACCAGAAGCGGCTTCTGAAACGATTGATTTTCAAGAGATGGGTTTTTGTATATTTAGTTTTTACAACTTCAAAAACGTTGTTGTTTGCAAGACGGTTCTTTCTAACCCATATTTGTAGATAATTGGTGAAGCCGTTTCAAGGATCATATTAAAGAGCTCTAAAACTTATTTTAAATTGACCCTGAGCATTGTTATTTCTAGACACTTTGGTTTGAGCTTAGAATATTAAGTTTTGATTAAATCTGATTAGAGTTCAGAGTCAAGGGTATGATAATGCCCAGCATAGAATTAACAGGATCCAGAGTGTAAATGGTCGATGAATGGGGATTCACCTAGATTGTACGTCATTTCTGGTAATCTTTACCTAGGGGAGGCCTCAGACCAGCAGTGGACTTCTGCAGGTTGTTTTTGTTATTGATCATGATGATGATATTCTATGATAACCCACTACAAATTATTAATGAATAATTTAAAAAAATCGATTTAGATTTACGTTGTTAATTTACTGTTTACTCAATTAGTACAATTAAAATAAATGCCGGTAGAAATACAGTTTAAGAACATTTACCTCCCATGCTAGTTAACACTGTGTTACTGCAAGGTAAGTTAAAACTGTGTTTCGGCAAGGTTCTTAATTATCAACGTATATCGCCAAACCTATCTAGTTATATAAAATTTTCTTAGAAATATTAAATCGAGCCGCACAGAAACACATTTCTGGAATAAAATAGTTTCTATTAGTATCGAAAACTGAGAAGTAGCTACTGAAGAAGGAAGCCTGCTTCCTCTCAAGGTAGATGAACATTTTATCTAGTGCTTCTTTTCGTTTCTCATTGCAGTGTTTTACAGATGTAACGTTGATTTGACAGCGTTTAATCCATTGTAATTCATAAATATTCATATTCATAAATAAATAATACTGGTCATTTTTCACACAACATCATCTAGCCCAGGGATTCCCAAAGTGGTCGATATCGACCCCTTGGGGTCGATATCGACCACTTTATATATATCGGTTTATATCGGGATATCGGTTTCCTAGGGGTCGACATAAACGAAAACTGATTTTGGGGGTCGACGAGGTCTAAAAATCGACCCCTATTAAATTAACACAAGTTCTTATTTAAAACTTTCAAGATAGTTACTGTATTGTTTATGTTGTGTCACGTGTACTAAGAATAATTAATATTTTTGTAGGAAATAGCATTGTTGTAGTAATGTAAAGTCTCAAGTTCGTACAAGATGAAAAACTCGGCAAGTCAGTGTGGACAAGTTTGTGCAAGACAATGAGTTCGAGCGTACGTCTTTCAGCCGCGTTTTGACTTACTCTCTATTTGACGCTTACGCGATTTAACACGAACAAATTCATGATAAAGTCCAAACATGTTCCTGATATTTTACTACAGTAATGTAAAGTCTCAAGTTCGTACAAGATGAAAAACTCGGCAAGTCAGTGTGGACAAGTTTGTGCAAGATAATGAGTTCGAGCGTTCATCTTTCAGGCGCGTTTTGACTTGCTCTCTATTTGACGTTTACGCGATTTAACACGAACAAATTCATGATCAA
The DNA here is from genome assembly GCA_961405105.1 of Perizoma affinitatum. Classification (NCBI taxonomy): domain Eukaryota; kingdom Metazoa; phylum Arthropoda; class Insecta; order Lepidoptera; family Geometridae; genus Perizoma; species Perizoma affinitatum. Next base: position 10,274,764 of record OY560199.1, read on the forward strand.
GTCCAAACATGTTCCTGATATTTTACTATTTAACGAGCTTGCACTTAGGTTGAAAGTTCATTTGCGTTTTGAAATTCGTTGGAGCTTGAAAGATAATAATCTAATACTTTGTAATCTTTTGAAATAAATGAGTACTTATAGATAAGTACTCATTTATTTCAAAAGATTACAAAGTTATTACATAGCTAAATTAAGTGAAGTAAAGTGACTGAAAAAGAATTTACAAAATGCTGAGCTCCCTACGCGAGTTAATAGCGTAACCATACAATATCTGCAATTTATGAAAAATTAACAGGGTAAGTACCAAACAGTTTTTATCCGGCACAGCGCATCAGCATTGCCCCACTGTGTGATAGTGATCACACTGAGAGTTGCCTCAGTTGTTTCAATTAACTATAAAAATTTACTAGTTTAATTTGTTTTAGTATTTGACTGTAATTGCAAGTTCTTACAGACCAACAGATTCTCTCTCCAGTTGGACGAATCTACATTACCCGGCAATGAAGCTCTGTTGAATATGTGCCAGGAACTGCTTTTTGCTACATATTTAGAGACTGATAAAGGAGAATCGATTTTTCAGGCCGTGGAACTTTTTTTTACTGACAAAGCTATTCCATGGAAGAACATTGTTTCCGTTGCGACTGATGGTGCACCGTCTATGGTTGGTCGTCATCGTGGTTTTATAGCTCACTTAAAGCGACAACTGCCTGATGTACTGGTCATTCACTGCGTGATTCACAGGCAGCATTTAGTAGCAAAAAGTGCATAAGTCTTTACAATATGTAATAAATGCTATGAACATGATTCGAAGCAATTCTTTGAACTCTCGGTTATTTGCTCAGCTATGTGAGGAAAACGACGAAGTCTTTACTCGATTACTTCTGCACACTGAAGTTCGCTGGCTATCAAGAGGTTCTTGCTTAGAAAGATTTTCAGCGATTTTTGAATCTGTGTTGAAGTTTTTACAAGAAAAAGATCCGAATTTGAAAGAAAATCTGAACAATTGTAAAACAGATATTTATTACTTGACTGATATCTTTGGAATGTTCAACAAAGTTAATTTGCAGCTGCAGGGTGACGATCTTAACTTGATTAAAACAAAATCAATAATATCGGCCTTCGTGGGTAAACTAATCCTTTATAAACAAAATTTGGCAGAAAAGAATATTCGCAGTTTCCGCATTTGTCAAAATTACCAGAAATGCTTCAAGATGATGACATTTTATTATATGTCACTCACTTGGACGCATTACACAATGATTTTACGGAGAGGTTTGAGGATCTTTTAAATTTACAAATTCCTCAATGGATAATAAATCCGTACAATACCACATCCATAGAAGAAGCCAATGTGATAATGCAAGAAGAGTTGATTACCATCAGCACAGACGAAGAGCTTAAGCAGAAGTTCAACCAAGGCTATCAGAAGTTCTGGTTGCAACGCAACATTGAAACACAGTATCCTACATTGTGGAACATTGCTGAAAAATACCTAATCACTTTTCCATCATCATACCTAGTTGAAAAAAGCTTCAGTGTGGTAACAAACATTTTAACGAAACAAAGAAACCGTTTGAAAATCAACGAACGTGGAGATTTAAGGCTGCAACTCACCAATATTGAACCGGATGTAGCTAGATTGGTAGATAGTCACCAGGTTCATCCATCACACTGTATGTTTTATTTTCTCTTTGCGAATTAATACTTTTTTTTTTTATTCCTACCTACTTAAGATTCTTTAAGTAGGTACTTAATTTGTAATAATCATTGTAAATTAAACTTGATATTTACTGAATTTTATGACTATTTTGTTAAATTTTGATGAGAAAATGAAGTCAACTTTACTCACTTAACCAAGTGCAAAGTTTTCCAATTGGTACCTTAGTACCTAGGTATTTTGTATCAATAGGAAAAAACTAAAGATAGGCCCCCTTATTCATAATAGTCTGCTAACTTAAAGCATTGATAATTCTCACTCTGTCTTCTTCTATTGATCTAAGTCAGAATGAAAAATAACAATCTGTAGCAGCTGTTTTAAGTTAGCGGACCATTATGAATAAGGGGGTTGATCTTAAAAGTAGGTAATTTGGCCATGGGGGTCTGAGGTAACAGTTCATTTTGGAAAAGGGGTCACTTGTCCAAAATAGTTTGGGGATCCCTGATCTAGCCCAATATAAGCAGAGCTTATCATGGAACTACATGACTGATATACTCATAATATACTTTTTTGTAAATACGTAAATAATATACATAGAAAACACCTCGTCCCGAGACATATATTTGCAGAACATACAAACATTTGTCCCGCGATAGGAATCGAACCCGCAATTTAAATTAAATATTTATTTTAAACCGTCTTTATTTCGTTTTGGATCAGATTGCCCAGCGCATCTACGCCCATCCCTAATTCCCCTCCCCTCCATCGAACACATCCACCACCGTCAAACGCCTTTTGGTGACGTCATCAGTTTATGTTTAGCATGTGTAGAGTGCAAAATTTTAACGAATTTCGTTGTAACTCGTGTTTTTCGTACAAATTGTTGTGCAGCGTGATATTTTATCGCTAAAATCATTATTGACTATAGCAGACAATTAGTGTATGTTATAAAATAACCTTTCTAACCATTGGAAGTCAACGAGTCGTTACGTTACTTTTGGCGGCATCGAAAGAAGCCACCAAAATAGATTTCCTTGTGCAATTTGTAGTGTGTACAAAAATCTAGTGAACTAATTCGGACAAGGTTGAAATTTGGAACATTTTCATCCGGAGGTGTGTGACGATGTTTGCAAAAACGGGCTAGTGGAAGACGATTTTAAAGTGGTCCTAAATATGGATAACCCAACGGTCAGTGGATTGAGGTCAAGGTCTCGTTCGAAGACACCCTTCTTGCGATCGAGCTGCGACCATGAGAACTGCACGGAGACGGAAGAACACACACACAAATCGGGAAAGAATACTAGTAAAAGAAGTACTCCCATAAGGTAAGCAAACACAATTCCAGTTAGATTTATCAATATAAGTAAGTCTGATGAGCTTCACTAGAAACAACTATTGAGCTTAAAGTTTGAACTAAACTTGCATTCTGTATGTATCCTAGGGTTGGTCACACCTGTAATTTGTGTCCGGTGGAAATAAATGAGTTCTAAACTTGAATAGTCATAGCTTATCACTAATTCCCCTGCCAATCCATGATACATTGATAACAACTTATGCTTGACATAAAAAATATTGAAATGAAATGAAAAAACCTTTATTTAACATAACATACAAAAAAACAACATCAAATTTGTTAGTTGAGATGGTATTAGGTTACAAATTTATGGATATTCAATATGATTTCTCAATATGATAAAGAATGCTTAGAAAATATCTATACTTTTTTCTTCAATAAAAGAAAAAGAAAGAGTAGGGTATGCTGATTAACCTAGAAAACATTAATAACAATGTACTTCTTCAAGACTGTCATGTCATAATCACAATTTTATTCTACATTCCCAAGCTTGCCAATTTATAAATAGCTGGTTACTGTAACTATTAGTTGTTATGCAGGTATTGTATGAAAATATCTGCCAAAAATAATACAAACAACCTGTATAGAAGTCAAAATTAAAGCACCGCACCAGCCACAATATGTGAGCGTGAATGAATGTTTTATTCATAAGCTATCACAAAAGTGTAGCACCTTTTAATACTGCCAACTGCAGCTAGAATAAGCTTAGGTCACGGTGTGACCTGCACTTTAGTCGTATTTGTTTTAAAATTAGTTTTTTTAGCTATGTTTTCTATTATCAATTGCCTTAAATTTATAGCATGTCAAAACAACTCAAAAATCCACATTAATTCTAGATAACATCTACCAAGGCTATGTTGAGGAAAGGACAGATTTGTTTATACAGTGACGTCACATCACATAAAGCCAAATGAGGTCATGAGGTTCTAACACCATTGAGGCCTTATTCAATACCAAATAAACCTTGAAACTTATGTCAATGAAACATTCTTGCCATGTTTTTGTAGACTTAATTTTCAAAAGTTTTTCAATAAAATTATGGTGAAATTTTAAAACAATGTATTGCTAGTATGATAACTGGCCTAAACTGATGTTTGCCTGCACTAATCTTAGGCAAAGATGTAGGCATCTCTTAGTGATAGTATTCTATGAAAAATATCCTTATGACACCCCTAAGACTAGTGCAGACAAGCATGAGATATAAATATGCTATTATGTACAGATAGTGTCATTAATATTAAATTAATCGTCCCACTTTCTTCTTTGATAATAAAATGAGTATTGACCCTGAGAGCTAAAATGATAATATTTAGCTCCTCACATTCATTCATATCATGCTCTTAATCATAAATGCTTGCTGGGACAGTACAACACTGTTGTCTGTTACCATGTTGCCTTCTTGTCTTTCTTTCCTGGCTTGGTTGTGGAGGAACAGGCAGTAGGTATCGACAATTCAAAGTGATCTTTGTGATTTTAATGAATAAACAAATTTTGACTTTGATCTTACCAATCATCAACCATTATGAAAGAGATTTTTATTTGAGATTCACTTTTTATTGCACGCTAAATTAAAATACAAGAACACAGGAATTCATGGACATAAAATGGGCAGTCCATGTAAAGCAATAAGATTCAAGAATTTTTCCATAATACACAAAGATTAGCTGGAAGAGAATGCTATCTAGCATTAAGTTCGCCTATGTACAGTATAGTTTGTCTATGTTTAGTTGTGCAATAAAGTTTTTTCTATCTATCATCTATTGTTGGGGATAGCACAAAAAAGAAAGCACCCCACAGAGCAGGTCCCTAGTGTATGGTTACCTACCATACACTAGGGACCTGCTCCTAGGTGGGGATCCACCTAGAATTAGGTACATAATGTTTTTCTACCCACAACAAAATCGGTTTTCTGAATCTGTTTGTGATCATTTGTATCTGTTTATCAAAAATGCCCTTAAACTGAATAAAATGCAGGTATTTGCAATCGCTTTGTATGTTTTCAAGTGTGTTTCTAAGATAGCTTTTATCGCCACAAATCGCTAGGGGGCGCTGCAATAGACGATCGAATGATTAACATTACTTGTCACTAGAGGGCGCTGTAATACGTGAATACGATCAGCATACCAACACCGAAATAGACGTGGATGGTTTCAAGTTTAAAAAAAAAACCTTTTATTATGTACCTACGAGTATGTCACACTAAGCAATCTACTATCACAATTTTTGGTACTTAATTTAAGTAGAAAATCAGTCATGTAGTTCCCATAACACAAGCTCTGCTTACTTTGGAGATCTGCAGATCATGCAAGCATTTGTCTCGCAGCAGGCATTGAACCCACATCTCTTGCTTTTCCTAGCCCACCTCGCCAATGAGGTCGTAAAGTGGTCGGAAGTTTCTATTATCCTTTAAGATCCAGATCTCGCCCATAACTCATAAAAGCATCATCTCCTATAATTGTCTCCAGGCAACTCGGGCAGACCACCACTCGCGTAACAGAAACAATAAAGGAGTCAAGTAAGGAGCAGTTCACGTCGCCGCCAGCGCATCGCACGCGGCAATCCATGAAGAATTCTGACGCCAGAACGTCGGACTACTCATCAGAGGACGGCTTCGAACGGCTGAGAGGGCGGAAAGAGATAATCCAGGTAAGTTGAGTTGCCAATCGGAATACCAGCTTAGTTATGCATAGCCAACTAATTGCGTACATGTGAATAGCCAATCTAGGCCAATGCGCAGATCCACCACGGGGATCCATACTACTCTCAAATCCTATTAAAATATTTGTGGCTAGAAAGAGTTGTCTCTTTGCTCCACCACCAGCACCCGGAAACAGCTCATTGAGGCAACCGATCAGGCTATAGAAGTAGCAAAAATTTGGTCAAAACGAATTTAAAAATAAATAAATAAAAATACGTGTCATTGACACGATATTGATGAATTAATGCTGAAAGAAAACTATTTTTAGGGTCAGGTTGCCTTCGTACGATGACGTGAAATGTCATTCTGCCTTCTCTTTATTCTGCTGGGAGCATAAAGAAACTAGTATTACCATGTATATCGCCACAATGACAATTGTTATATTTTACCACCTTGTGTGACGTAATAAAACAATATTAAACAAGCAACACGATAGTAATTAGAGAAGAATACGTACCATATTATTAAACAAACAGAAGTTTTACACTCCCTTGGTATCCGCAAAATAAAATCGCAAAGTACCCTTCGTTAAAAAAAATACCAATACTATCATATTGAAGTGTTAGTAGTAGATAGATAGAAAATGCTTTATCTAATTTTCTTTGTGTTAAGAATACCCATATACGAGAGATTTATACGCACAGCCCTGTCATTTTATGAACAAGCTGATTTGAATCTTATTTGCAATGATACAAATTTTATAAAATATCTGCGTCAAAAAAATATATTAAATCCGGCGACCAGCCCGTCTTAAAAACTGTCTTAAACCTACGCGTGGTGACACTACTTTCGTGTGAACTTACACTTATGCAAGCTGGTATAAAGCAGAATAGATAAATGTGTCGCACAGCGCACGACTACGAAATTTAGCACAACAGCTGTTTTAAAATTCATAGTGAATAAACTAGTCATTCCAGTACCTATTTTATTCTTACTAGATACTAGGAAGGTATTAACAAAATATTCTAAGTCGTTTGTCAACTCCGACCTCTAGATATCTACTTAATTTAATCGAGCTTAGCTATGCATAAACAAATCGAACTTCATTAATAGGCAATCGTGCTAGACTCTTAAACGATATTCAGAAGGCATCATTTAAGAGGCTTATTTTTGACCTACTTGTCTGAATCAATCTGATACCACTATACCTTATGGTCCAATGAAAAGTTTGCGTAGAAAATGTTTAGTTTTTTCGATCAAATCGTATTTTTGCATTGAAGGTTTTGATGATCTTATGACACGTAAAGCTACATCATAAAGATACCAAGATCGAGATGGCAAGATAAAATATCAGATGATCAAGATACATGGCTCAACTGTACAATATGTGCCGGGATGTTTGGGTTCCATATCTCCCAGTTCATCAGGTAGATAGTTTTACGAGAAATGAATTATTCCATAGTGATATTTTTCCATAGTTACATTCTATATTGTGGATATAAGTTTGGTCACTATTTTTCTGCACTTCAGGCTAAAGTCATAAGGGTCTCCGGTCATTAAACAGTAAACAAACCGAAAACAGTTGGTTAGGTTATATTAACAGTAATCAGAACCCAGAATTTTTTTTTTTTTATAAGCTAGAAACATTTTTTTCTTCTTGAAACCCCTCGGTTTTCGCAACCCCCCTTTACAGGGTGTAATTTTCCTCCCACTCCCCCTCCTTAATCAGTCGGCATATTATTGTATATTCCTTCCCTAAACATCACCAAATCAGCGATGGTGGCCTCTTAAATTGGCTTGCAATGTTCATGCACGCTACAGAATTTAGAATTGGGTATTTTCGTATTAACATGCCATCTTTTCTTTGAATCATGTTTAATATCACTCGCACTTGCAAGCCCATCTGTTTAACAAAACAATGGAGTTAATTCAAGGACTCTGTAATCTTTAAGTTCGCCATTTCGTTTCTTCAGATTATAGACCACCCGAAGTCTGTCACGCCTTAGTGACCAGCGGTACGTTATCTCTGAGTCGGTAAATTACTATTTTAATGTTAACTAGCTTTCCGCCCGCGACTTCGTCCCCGCTGACGTAGGTAAATAATATGTCGCCCCTCTCCCCCCACTTCCCGCCCTACCTCATCCACGTACTCGCATCGCCCGTGTTATCTATAGCGCCGCAGTACCTACTTGTCTTAATTTCACATTATCTCTTAAGAGGCCCACGTCGGATAAATTGCCCATACAAACGTAATACCAAAATCATTTGTAATTAAAGCTTATTTCCACCATATTATGCTATTATTTGTATTCGAATAGTATTTATCTAGGTACCTTGATAAATATTTTTTCAAAATACTTACCTAAAATGAAATGTAAACGAATCGCATTTTGGATATTTTTACGTCATAAATGATATGTTTTCATCTTATTTGTTTCGTATTAAAAACAACAATGTCTTTCGTATCGTTATATTAGGTACATAGATTATATTGTCTAGTTACAGAATAACAACACGATGTGAAAAATACAACAAGTTTTCAGTCATCATTTTTGGTATTACGGAACACCACCAAATTTATGACAAATTCCAAACGGCTAATATTGCTATCACGCTTTTTGATGCGCACCTGCATCAGACAAAAAGAGATAGCTATATTCGGCCGACGCGCCTCGAATTGAAGTTGAGAGCGCAAAGCGCCGCAGCCTTAAACTTTTCTATCAAATGACATGCTGTAAAAGGCAAACTTTATCTAAATATGTAAAATTGTGCCGTTAAAACCATTTTATTCATTAAAAGAAATGAATTTAAAAAAATGTAATGATTAGTTGCTAGGAACCTAACTTCGTACGTTTGTATTTTAGAGAGCTAGTTTCGAACTCTGGTGTAACCTAGTTTTTAGTCCGCCCAACTTATTTTTAGTGTTTAAAGATATACATTTTTAGTCGTAGAGGTATATTTTGTTTATTGTTATGAAGCGAAAATGTAGTTTAAGACTAAATACATGATTAATGATGAAAACAATTCTTAAAATTGCTATCTCACTCATTCAAAGTTCGATATTTAAACGCCAGAGGGCACCAGTTGGTGATGCTCACTGTACCCATAGCCGAAATATGGATTTCTTTATTCTGTGGGAAAAGCATAGCAGCTTCATACTAAACCTAGATAAGGTTGCCATTTAATGAGAGCAAGCGAACCGTTTCGAAAATGCTCCTTTTTTAACTCACAAACACGTTTCACAATCCAACAGATAACGTAGAGAACCTTTTAATCCACTTACTTTTGGTGGGTTATTCACCTCTTTAATTGTTTATTATCATTAACATCCGACCTATTACCACAGAAGCAATAGCAGTCTAAGTACACACCACTCGTCTATATCTTAATTGAATTACAATTTTAAACACAACATAAATATCAATGAATCAATTGAATAGAGCAGACGCCCACAGGCTTTATATTCTATTTCCTCGTGCGGTGTTCTTGAGAATGCACCATATGATAGCGTTTCACTAGATCTATATTGAACTAGCTAGCTTGACTGTTAGCGTGTGCTTTACTCATAGTTTGCTGCATTTACTTTGTATTTGTTGATTCGTACATAGGTTTAATGAAGCAAATTTTATTTTTGGCATCATGCATCTCGTAATCACGTTTGTTTTGCATTGTTAGTAAAAAGTAGTTTGCGCCATCAGTCGAAGAAACAAATAGTAAATCAATATAAAATAACCCGACTTGAGTTCTTCGGTTAAATACTTAAAGAGATAACAATAAAACTGCTTAGATACGTATACATATATACAAAATATACAAATGAAAAAGTTTGCCATCTAATTTTATTATTATTATTATAGCTTAACACAAAAAAACTATAAACTCACATTTTTTAAATCGATTCATCCTTACTCTTGAAAACTATAAGTGTGATTAGAAAAAAAATATCCATAAACGTGACACAACGTGAAGGCTGGTAGCGGTCACTTTTGTTAATATTTGTTTGACAATGAAAATACATAATAGCAGAACATATAACCTCCGCAGTCGGGTCAAAATGTGTAAATTCCTATGTAGGTACGAGTATGTTGCCTTACCGCTGTCATCAGCGACTGTACTTTGTTCGACTTCCTTTATTATGATCCATGCCATTTTAATTTTCTCCGCCCGCCATGGCAACTGAGTTACACAACCAGTTGTCTAATAATTGTACTCGGTAAATTACAAATCAGACTCGTAGACTGCAGTGTAATTTCATAGGGTCACTTGCCATTTCAATAGTTCTTTTCAAACTTTCGCGAATAGATAACATAATTATAAGTTTAACGGGTCTTTATCGCGTTTACCTTTTTAAACGCGATAAAGACCCGTTAAACTTGCCATTTCGTTTAAAGTTGAAGGAAAATTTAGTGAAACGAAGCAGGGAACTCACAAAATGCGCATGAGAAGTAAAGTTAAATATTATTTCCTCCAACACTATTACAAAGCTATATAAAAATAGAGAGATAACATACTGATTTAAATTGATACAGTGCCGCGAAAAAAGCTCACTGCTGTTTTTTTCAGCATAAATCTCGATGACGCACGGACGTTGCACGGCAAACGAATAATAATTAGTTGTTATAATTAACCAACACAAGAAGTAAAACGTCTCCCTACATATTGTTTATTTTTAACAATAAGTAGGTAGGCAAGCGTAAGTGGATAGTTGCAAGTAGTAAGTACATGGTAGTAAGAAGATTTGAAGTACTAACAAAAAATATTTGAGTACTGTACCTAGTAGGAAATGAAATAAAGCTTATCTGTTGGAGAACATTACTGGGGGACTGTCTGTAAAAAATGCTTATCCAAAAGGACCTTTGATCAAGTTATTAAGAGTGTCACAACAGGAAAACAGGACTATAATTCGTCCAAATATAAATGCCTGTAACATTCCCCCGCGTGGTTTTATTTCTGAAGCACTACATATGGGCATTATTATTTCAAGCCATCTGGCGACTTTCAGTCGTTTGAAGTTATCAGAGAGACTAGCACTCGCAGTTTTGGTGTTCAATTGGAGTTTTATAACGTGATTCTACGTAGTCTTGACCCAGTTTCTTTATTTAGAGGATTTCAAGGATTTAGCGGGAGGTAGGTCTAGCTATAGTTGCCATGGAAATGGCAGTGTGGTTACGCAGAATGTATCAGTTGGTTTGAATCTATTCAAGTGGCTGTCGGATATGTTTTTCCAGTCTTTCAAGGTCAGTTTATTTAATCCGAAATACTATATTTAATGTGTTGCTGGCATTATACTGTATTTGTGAACATCTTTGTTGTTATCTTACAACCATTAAGATATATGGTCTACTTGCTGTTTAAAGTTACTTTTAAATAATTCTGTATTGTAATAGCTATAGGTATGTTTATACAGGCTGTGAATGCATCTGTCCCACCTTGACACTGCAGCTGTCCATAATATTTACCATTGACCGCCAAACCATCTGCCGATACCATTAATTTCCTCGTATATAGCGAAATTCCGCTAGAAACATTCATCTGTTGTTTTTTTTTTCATTTCGTCAATAATACGTACATTCGATTTGAATTTCCGTTACTACCGAATGTAGACACGCTATGCTATTTCTTCTTCAGGGCCATTAAAACCGCGTCCCAACTGCTAACTTGTCTGCGTTTGGTTTTTTTTAACACCCAGCCGTTTATTCTCTGTATCTTATCGTGGATATCAGGAACTACTTGTACCTTGGAACAACATCACCCAAAATCGGAATAAATATATCCAGAACATGCAGACATTTGTCCCGCAGCGGGTATTAAATCCAAACTGCATCTTCTCGTGGCATCCTTTAGTTAGGAGGTTGCATTTTTAAAAATCCTTATTTTGAAAAATTGCACCAAAAAAAAAATAAGAAATATACCAACATTTTCAGGTCTCTAGGATTTATATTTGCCTGTGCGTTGATTGTCAGTCATTGATTCACTCCCGCAATGGTTTTATACTATTTAGAGATAAGTAAATATTAATATGTTTATTAATTGGCATTTTATTCTATCTTAACATATGTTTAAAATGCATTTATTTTTTCTCATTTCCTCAACCATTGGCATCCAAATAAGCTTCTGTAGCTTTACGCGGGTTCCCAGTTGACCAATGGTCTGGTTGGTTTATTTTTTTGTGGCTCTGTCGTTTGACTGCGAATGTCTTGGTCCCAGTATCTATATAGTTTGCTTGAATCAGAGGCAATTCACGCTTTTTATCTGGCCCAAACATCCAATGTCAATCCCCTCATGATTCATAGCCGGCACAACCAACGGACGCAGTTCGCTTCGCGGTTCAATTAGGTTCTGTAAGAAATAGTTACAGCATGTTTTTGTTAGCTATTACGCAGATTAGGTGAGGTAACTACGTTGGTTGCCGGTGATGTCATGACGGCTTATGATGACTGATGAGTTTTTTTACGAAACTTGTTTTATCAGAATTTACAGAACTTACAATCAGGTGCATTAATTAAAATGGCCTGTTTTTGTGAAATTTTATGATTTTTAAGAATTTTCTATATAATGTTGACGATCTCTGTGGCGCCTAGACGCAGAAGGTTGAGGGTTCGATTCCTGCCCCGAAACAAATGTTTGTATGAGCTGCAAATGATTGTCTTGGGTTTCTATGTATAATATGTATTTATTTACAAAATAAATATGTATATGAGTAGTATTTCAGTCATGCAGTTTCCATAACACAGGCTCTTCTCACTTTGGGGCTAGATGATTCTGTGTGAAAACGTCCAGCATTATTTATTTATTTTTATAATGTTATTTGGAAGCTAACAGGCAAACGTCTCACGGTTGCCGTTGCATATTGACATAGTCACAATACCAGAGGCATTACTGATGCATTGCCTGCTTTATAGACAGAGTTGTAAAGTCTCATGTGGTTCACCGACAGCAATGCCCTTCGAGCCGGAATATAGCAATTTAAGCATTACTGCTTGGCTGTAGTAATAGATACGTTTACTGACAAGTAATTTTACTGTCAAATAGTCGGATACATTCCTAAAGAGAACAAAGCTATAATAATAAGCCACCGGACCCATGATTGCCTAAAGTAGTAGTGAAAGTAAAATTAGACTATAATTTGCAAGGAACAGGACGCATTTTAATATATCAATGTAAACTTTTTAAATTCGTTGGCAATTTATGTTGCATTGGGGTGCTCTTATCAACATCCTTTCGTGCTGTGTTTATTTTAAATTTAAACCGAAAGAGTTTCAATAAATTCATGAAAGGTTTTTGGTTTTTGCAATGTGGACTAGACCCGCGATAACCATGAGCCTATTATTCTAGTTCTACGTCCTTGTACTTTCGTTATGACCAGTATACCCCGTACCAATAGCAAAGTGCTGATAAACCAACCTGAATAAGATAGCCATGAAAGAGTGTAAAAAAAGATAATATTAACATTATGATTCAAAGGATTGGAACACAAAAACACTGGAAAAAACTACTTCCTAAAGCACCAAGGCTTCTTGATCTCCATTGTTTTCACATCGCGTCTTATAAATGTCGTTTTGGTATTCGTTTCCTCTCACATCACAAAATTTCTAAGACACAGTTTCGAGTCCCAGTAAAGTTAAAAACCGATAGAAACCAAGACTTAGAGAACATGCACCACGTTTTATATTTTTTCACATGAATATAGGTTTCACCGATAACATCTTACGTTGTGACATCTGAGCATCACCTTTCACGCTAACGAAAATGCGTACCAAGTTGACGTGACATTTCATAAGCTAATGTCATTTCCATACAATTTAATCTTTCCGCAGGCATTAACTCCATCAGAAAGTCGTAATTTAAGACCCAGACCGGGTCTAGACAAATACCTCACGCTTACTTTTACTTTCACACTAACGCAATTTTTTCAATGTAAAACTTGGCAACTGTCACGTGACATTTCCACAGCTAATGTCATTTCTATACAACTCAATCTTTCCGCAGGCGTTAACGTCAACAGAAAGTGGTAAAAGTGGTATTTGTCTAGACCCCTGATATATGGGGGATGACTATGAGACTCACATTACGTGGACACCTGCCTCGGACGATGGATTTTGACAATATGATTGTTGTCCACAGAACGAGATCAACAGCCAATATGAACGCGTGTCGACGAGTTCGCATCATGGGTACAGCGCGCTGGATGACGTCACACTTAGTCCGATCCATACGTCGTTCAACGTGACGCAGGACAGGTGAGCTTATTGACGATTCATGCACTCTGATTCATAACTCGTATTTTCTAGAACCTGCCAATTACACTCGTCATTTCATGAAAAACTTGTATTAGATATGAATGAAAGTGTGGGTACTTACTATTCTCCTGCAAGGCTTAGCATGAGCACCAAGACACCCGTTTTGTCTTCTGAAAAGAAGACAAACATAACTTATGTTTTTCTTTCCGTCAGACGAAAGAGAGACGGATGTTTTCTATTCTCTTTCGACGGTAAACTGTGGTCAACGGTGCTCGCTCATACTACTGGCGCTGGTGGTTCATAAGTAGCTACTGCAACTGAGACGCAATCTCATGCTTTAATAAATTTGTACTTGGTATAAAAAGCTTTAACAACTTTCGGACTGCAATTATTTCGTAGATCGCGTTTGTTCTAAATTCTAAATTATGGTAATTTAATTGTTCACAAGTATCGTTCGCAATGAATTGCTCACGAAATAGGTCAGGAAATCCAATAAACTAAGCCAGGGTCGTCAATTACGCAACTCCCTAATCGATGAAAGAAAACAAAACAACGGTTATAAAAGCTACCTGCCTACATACGCAGACAAAGTAACACACTTGGCGCTATTCCAGAGCGAGATGCTCGCGTGAGATCCATGCATTATTTTATTTACGTTTGTCGCCACTCCACATACTTATCAAAGAACATTTATAGCATAAGTTAGTTTGTACAGTGCTACCTACTGTCATGATAAAAATACTTAATTAAGCTACTTTTTACCGGAGTACCACGGGGATGAAGAAGAGTGCAGAAGCCAATCTCGCATAAAAATGAAAACTGCTGTAAGTTCAATAAAATCACCTATACCCGGCTAAAACCCATGCTGAACTAGACAGTATTTTGTGAGTAATTCGGAATATCGTACCTATTTATGCCGTCATACAGTAAAGCTCGCATAGCTGTGCTTCACAGACAGGCAATGTTGATAGGTAGGTAGGCTCCTGGCCGGTCGGCACTTGCGCGAAGCTCAACGTGGAAGTCAATCAATTTCCTTTTATTCTTCGACATATATCATTTGGGTGGGAGTGGGATTTAAATACATGCGAAAGCTTTATATATTTAGTCCATTAAATATCATATATATTTAGTAATTTATTATAATTATTTTTGTAAATGCTCACATAAGTAACAGCATAATAATATGCATTTTATTTATATTTATATAAGTACGTATTCGGACGTATTATATTAGGTTGGGGAAAAAGTCTTTTCGCATTATTGTATGTATGAACTTGTAATAAAATCTCTTTGGCTATACTATTTGTATCTGGCTGGTTTTGGTATCATTAAAAGTTTAAATTTTAAAGAAGATAATTCCAAATTCAAATTAGGAAAATGTGTGATTTTTATTTGTTTTTCGTACTGTCAAGCTGAGTGAATCTAATGAAGAAATTCGATACATTTTAAAATTTTACTACAAAAAAGGTAAAAATGCAACGCAAGCCGCGAAAAAAATTTGCGATGTTTATGGACCTAGTGCAGTGTCTGTGAGAGTAGCACAAATTTGGTTTAAGCGTTTTCAATCCGGAAATTTTGATGTCAAAGATGCACGTCGCTCTGGTCGCCCTATTACGGATAAAATGGATGCCATTTTTGAAAAAGTGGAGCAAGATCGGCATATCAGTAGTTACGACGTAGCTGAAGAACTGGGAATTGACCACAAAACAGTTTTGGCGCATTTGAAAAAAACTGGGTACACAAAAAAGCTCGATATTTGGGTACCTCACGAGCTCACTGAAAGAAACCTAATGAACCGTGTTCTCATTTGTGATTCTTTATTACGACGTAATGAAACCGAACCATTTTTGAAGAAGCTGATAACTGGTGATGAAAAGTGGATCACGTACGACAAGAACGTGCGAAAAAGGTCGTGGTCAAAGGCCGGTCAGGCTTCACAGACTGTGGCGAAACCCGGGTTAACTCGCAACAAGGTGATGCTGTGTGTGTGGTGGGATTGGAAGGGCATTATTCATTATGAGCTGTTACCACCAGGCAGGACCATCGATTCTGAACTCTACTGCGAACAACTGATGAGATTAAAACAAGAAGTTGAGAGAAAGCGGCCGGAGTTAATCAACAGAAGGGGTGTGGTTTTTCATCATGATAACGCTAGACCTCACACATCTTTAGCCACTCAGCAAAAATTAAGAGAGTTTGGCTGGGATGTGTTAATGCATCCGCCGTATAGTCCTGACCTTGCACCTTCAGATTTCCACCTGTTTCGGTCTCTTCAGAATTCTTTAGGCAGTGTCAGGTTAACATCACGAGAGGACTGCCAAAACCACTTGTCGCGGTATTTTGAACAGAAGCCCCAAAGTTTTTATAGCAATGGGATCATGTCCCTGCCTACAAAATGGCAAAAAGTTATCGAACAAAATGGTACCTACATACTTTAGTTAAATGTAAATAAACTATATTAAAAAATGTTTTGAATTTTCTTAAAAAATGCGAAGAAACTTTTTCCCCAACCTATTATAATCTAGATAATTACAGTAAATACAGTTTTAAAAAGTAAACATTTATATTACTTATTGAACATTTAATTTCTTGAGAGTAGTGTTTGCTTCTGGTGTCTGTGACGTCACTGCGCAGGGTCAGCAGAATACCAGCGCTAAGTAGGTAGCCACCTACCTACTATTATGTAGGGCTGATACCTGCGACATTGAACTGTCTAGGTGGATAGATGAGTAATGTGCGTGGGGCATTTCTGTTTCAGTTATACATATAAGTAGGCTATTCTAACTTATAAGATATTATTACTACTTATTATTATTATTATTTTCATCCCAACATCCTGCAAAATTTGTGTTTTTTATGTCGTGCTAAATAAATGTTTTTATTTCTGTGTTCCTGTTTAAAGTGGGTACCACCGGTGATATTTCAGGCTTATGAGACTTAAAGTATGCCTAGTGTAAGCAATTTTCCGCAATTCGGTATCATCGGTGGTAGTCGCATTTAAAACTGAATGCTTTAGAGTCATTTTACTATAGCTAAAAGTAGTAAGTTGAGTAAGACATGCTAGCCGCACGCTGGTCTAAACCTAGAAATACAAAAAATAACCTGTTAGCTGAAATCCCGCCACCAGAGTTGGTTACTAGCTCACACGAACGAACGAACCACTTAACATCTGCTAGGCCGTTCGTCTGATGTATGCCTCGAATCATCTATCAACAAATTCCTAGTGATTGTTTTCGTACAAATGATTCAGCAACAAACCCTGTTCTCCGCTACAAGTTTTATGCCTGTTTTCCTTCAAGCGATCCAGCAGCAAAGTCTATTCTCCCGTACAGATTTAATGCCTGTTTTCCTAAAAATTATCCAGCAACGAACTCTGTTCTCCCGTACAGGTTTTATGCCTGTTTTCCTACAGAGTCAGTCCAGCATTGAACACTGTTTTCCCTACAGGTCTAGGCGCTTCGGCAGCCCAGCGACGTCGATCTGCTCTACGGACAGCTCGTTTGCGGAGCAAGCGCTGGCGGACACCAGCACGTTGCTCAACGAAAACCCTAACAACGACCATCTGCCTTCGAGGCTCTACAAGATGGCTGGCGAGTACTGGAAGTGAGTAGACTCATAATTATAGAAAGAGCCTGCTGTTTCTCATAGAACTCTATAGAATAGCCGTTTCTGTCTGGTAGCGGCGGCGCATCTGCAAGGAAAAGTTGATGATGTCAACGACAGACGAGAATAAAGGACTACGTATGACGTATCTGAAAAACCCTATCACTGGTAGGGCTTTTCAGATACGTGATATGGCCAAACATTTTGCTGTTTGGATATCAGGCAAGATGTTTTGTCCATGTCACATTTTAAACTGTCTTTCTCTGTCAGATCCGATGAGTGATAAGGTCTTGGGAAATATTGTTGTTATATTCATCATCTTGCAATACATTTATCTTTTCTTTGACCTACCTCTATTCTTATATTCTATTCACATTCATATTGAACACTCTTTTCTCGTAAAATGACGTTCTACCCGTCTCATCACGTGCCCATACCACACTAGCCTGTTACTCCGCAAGTTTTCCGTGGAGACATCAATTTAAATATCAAGAATAGTTTTAGAGTTGTCGTCTTATAAACTAAGTGAATTTGCGCAAATGCCTCGTCACCAGCACAACTTGATCGTAAAAATTTAAGCTAAAAATGTTGAACGCAAACATGGAACGTTATGTTGACAGAATGATGGTTCATTTTATTGAAGGTGGGTAGGTCGTTCAAAAAAACCAAACAGTTACAAACTAGAGCGCTTGCGTGTGATATTACAATTTTAATTGGATTTCAGCTGTTATTTATAACAATTTCAATCGTTAATTAATGTGTTTTAATTGTTTTTATTGGTGACATTGTTATTTATCAAAATGGCGAATTTTCTGACTCTGACGGAAATTGAAACCGTTGAAGAAAGTTTGACGATAAGGTAACTGATTTTACTATTAACAAAATATTATATCAAAGACAACTATAAAGTCGGTGTTTGCCACCGAGACTTAAAGAGTGTTATAGCTGACCGACAGAGTAAAGTGCCATCCTAACATCAAAATTATCATTTTTACATGATACTGGTCATGACGGGGCATAATAGGGGCAACATCGTCTAAGAATCTACGTCTTCTTCGTAAAATTAGTTTTAGCTCTGCCCTAAAACGGCTAAGATTTAACCCTGTATTCTTTTAGTAGGAACCAACTATAGACTGAATTCATTTCTTTGGCGAGTTGGTAACCAGTTCAATGAGCTTTCAAAAAAGAATAATGACCTGGATATCTTCTGCTCCAGTATCGAATCCGTGAGGCGGCGGCTTAGCGGAGATTTCTTTTCTGCGTGGCAATATTGAGGTTCAATCGAAAATTCATAATACTAATTGCTCTTATTTTTATCTGATGTTTGTATATCTATTTAATAGCTAATATATAGCTTTGTATTGTTTCCTGTCCAGCTCACACTCTTTATGTATCCTTACGCTATATCTACACGTGAAAACCTTTTTTTGGCTTCTGTGTTATTCTATTATGTCTTTCTGTAATAAGTTATGTTAGTTTTCCTAAAAATAGATAAAAAAGAAACTCCCCAACCTCAGATCCAAGAACTAATGGTTCATTAGCAAAACGATGGGAAATTACAAATTATAAGCAAATCAAATCGAAAGAATCCTTGCAACGACGATCATTTAATAGTAGGTTACGTTACTGTAAAGGCAGTGGCTATAGCCACCGCAGGGAAATGTTAAATTTTTGTCAAAGTTCGCCACCGCGTCAGCTAGGCCGGGCCATAAATCATTTGCGCTTTGAGCTTCGTTCTGTGTTGCCTCATCAATATCTTAGCTGCAACTGCCTTGCAATTTCCAACAAGTAAAACAAAACACTGCTAGGGCGGTAACAATAAAATTAGACTTGCGTCTATATTTGCATCGCGGTACCCAGTCAAATGCCAACCGCGCGAAGTAAGAGACACTTTGCAAATACAATTCAAAATCACTATCGGCTATTTTACAAATAATAAACTGCTTTAAAACTATGTGTTCTTAGGCGATTGTAGTTATACAGTGTCTAATTGGCTTAGAATTCGTTTACAAACTGATAAAATTTCGTGTGAATTAAAGATTCACACAAAAATGTATAGATTTCTAGGAGTGTCGTGGTTTGGTATACTGTGAAAGTCTGAAGACAAATACAATGTGTTTTTTTTATTGACTTCACTGTCATGACAACAGAAGACAAAGCGATAGTGTTCAATTGTAATTTGTGAAATTTTAAATGATTATCCTTTTGAATGGTCTATTTAATTGTGCCAGAGCGCAATAGATTAGGCACAAAATAAAACGTATTAAATAAAATCAAGTGTATAATCGATTTATCCGCATAATTTGGTGTTCAGTCATGTGTGAAGGGCTCAGGTTTTCTGATATTGTGAGGTAAATAAGTTCGTATTATCTAGTAGGCAATCTCGTTGTCAGAGTTCTTCGACATGGTTCAGTGATTGTTATAGCCAGAATCGACAGCTAAATGTGCCCTTCGAAGCACGGTTGTCAATACCACAGCCTGTAGAAACCCACTGCTAGACATGGACCTCCCCTAAAGAGTACCATGACGAACGGTCTTGGACCACTTTTAACCGGCCTTCCGCAACCTTTAAAATAAAGCACGGCTACCGTGCTTTGCTCCAGTTGTAAATACCACTAATGGTCACCCATCCAAATGTAACAATACTGATCTGACAAAATGTGCTACGAGTGTTTAATTTTTTGTTTACCGAATAGTTAATTAATATTCTGTATTGATCATTAAATTACAAAATGAAGCCTTGAAGTGTATTGTCTGTTTATGAAGTACTTACCTTATTGGTTGATATTATTGTTTGGATCACGTCATAACAAAGCCTGTTGGCCATTATCTACCAGGGATATGCAAATTATTGCAACAACCCAGCTATGCCACCGGCAAAACATGATGCAGGCAAAAGTCCTATTTACAGAAATAGACTGATACTGCTTTTGTAATTTTTGACGACCTCTGCGGCGAGAGTATCTTTTTAAAAAGCAAAAATCCATTGGTGCTTACCCACGACTGGTCGTATCGGAAGACAGAGTACAGTCCACTATGCCACTGTTTATCCTTTGTTCCAGGCACTCATATAAAATTATTAACCAGACGAGTTCAGCCTCTATTATGTATCAGTATCTTTAAACGTTCGTCACCGAGTGAGTTTCAGACCCATAATAGGGGTGCTGTTAGGGTGGGGCTGCCTTTGGAAATCTGGAAACTGTCTTTAAGTCCAATATCTCACAATGCCTGAAGCCCAAAGTTTACAACCAATGTGTCCTGCCTATCCTTACTAATGGTGCTGAAACTAGGCCGCTTACGAACGTGCACGCGCACAAAATAAAGTGGCGCAGCGGAACATAAGGCGCGCTATGTGAGGCACCTCACTGATTAACTGAATATCCAATGTCGAAATTTGACGAAGAACTAAAGTTGTGGTTGTGGGTAGGAAGATATATCAGTTGAAGTGGAGACGGGAAGGGCACTTGGCAAGGGGAGAAGTGACCGAATGGTAGGCGCGACGATCTCGGGACAGTGGGTAGTTTTTTTTTAAATTGGCTTGCTAGAAAGGAGCCTTATACAGCTGTGGATGAATGTAGGCTGACTAGATACATAAATAGATTGTTCTGGAGTGGACTACCACGGTAGCACGGCGAGCGAGTAGCCAGCTGCGTCGCAAGAGATGCGGGTTCGATTCCCACTGAGGGACAAATGTTTGCATGTTCTGCAGGTATTTGTTCCGAGTCTGGGTGTTGTGGTACCACTGTACTCCTAGTCCCTGATACCTACGATACAGGGAAGAATCCAAGTGTGAGGTCAAGACTACGTATGCGTCTGTTGGCTGTTTATAATTACGAGTATTAAAGCTAGGTTTTCTACTAGTTTTATAACCAAAACAAAATCTAGCTTATGGATGTTTCGTCCCCAGCAAATACCCCAAAACGGACTACACATACTCGCCGCTGTCGAAAGACCGCGTGGAACTCGCACCGGGGCAGGTCGCGATGCCGAACATGTCGCGACGTTCCCTCACGCAGTTCCGCGTGCAAGGGCCCAACGTGAGCGCGGACGAGGTGGACCGCCTCGCCGCTACCACCGCCTGGACGTCCAGCACTCTGAGGAAACGGTATACGGTGAGTACAATCAAAGCACTTACAGCTATGCCGTTGGGTGTAACTTAGCTATGTGGATACCCCAAGGCATGGACAGGGCAGCACGCTATACCGAACATGTCGCCAGCACGCTGAGGAAACGGTATACGGTGAATACAATAAAGCACTTACAGTACGACTTTAAGGTATAACTAATGTATTTTGTATATATGTAGGTAGGTGTACTCTCTTTTATGCATCTTACTAAAGTTAATCTTAAGTTGATCCATTATGCGTGCAAGCCTGGCTAGATGACTAGCCAGCCTATCTCCGCCCAGAAGCACAGACGCTTCCTGGGTGTACGCATTGATGGGGTTTTACTTTCTGCTCTCACACAATAATGAACACTCGCCATTGTTGCCATGCTGAGTTCAGTATGTGAACACGATTACATGGGAACTACAATGACTGATATACTTGTTTTGTAAATGCGTACATATTATAAATAGAAAACATAGAAATGGCGGGATACCATGAGGCAAGCCACATCAGCCCTCAATAAAACATCATCGCAACTACGAAGGAGAAGAATCTAAATCGTATCTTTATGTATTTCAGTCCCTGGACAGTTCTGACGACGAGAGCAGTTTCCTCCGCAAGGGCGCCGCGTACCCGGCAGACCAGCGATGGTGGATCACCCGACTGCTGATCAGCATCGTCTCCAGCATCACCACGTCGGCCAGCAGCGCGTACAGGAGTGTGGTCGGCCCCTCCCACCGGTATCCCTACACGGACAGACGCCCGGCTAAAGGTAAGACAAGCACAACGGTGTCTTCAGAAGAACCACGCCGTTATCAACATAGAGTGGTGTATTAATTAATAATTTAAAAAATATGTAGCGGTAGCTTAAATTATTAAAAACTATCGGTGAAGGCACCGACTAAGTTTCGACTCATTCCGAGGGTGAGTGAGGCTGTTTAAAGATGTAGACTAATTCCAAATCTTTGTTAATTTTCTTTTTGTAATTGTATTAACTTACAAATAAACCTTGTAAAATATTACTACACGGTATTTCGAGATGGCATTTATCATACCGTATGTACTCATTACTACTCTTATGATAAATTTAGTTCAACTTTATTAATATGGTGCTCGTTCGTTTCTAGCCAGCATCGTATCGCGGACGGCGGCGGCGGCGGCTGCGCCTTTCTACTGGATCTACACCGTCATCAAGCACGTGGTCACCACTACCGTTACGACTGTTACAGAGACGGTAAGACCTTTCTCACATAGCATTGAAATTATCGTGGTTTGGTATCATTCTAGGATATTATGACGACTATACCACGTACTTTACTATCCTCCTGCTCACACTAACCCATGGCTATCGAGATGGCAATCAATCCATTAATCATCTGATTATAAGTTATATAAAAAACGGAACTTCCAATGGGGAATCAATTTCGTTCATTCGCATTATCCATCTATGGCACATCCAGCCTACAGATTAGCGTGATACGATACATCCCATCCGTTTTTAACATAACTTATAATCAGATAATTTGTGGATTGATTGCCATCTCGATAGCCATGGGTTAGTGTGATCGCCCTGCTGGTCGAGGACGGTGCTCATGAGGAAGGACCTCTGAACGATCAACGAAACGTCAGCAGGAGAATAGTAACGTGGTATAGTCTGTAGTCGTGGTTTTTAACATAACTTATAATCAGATAATTTGTGGATTGATTGCCATCTCGACAGCCATGGGTTAGTGTGATCGCCCTGCTGGTCGAGGACGGTGCTCATGAGGAAGGACCTCTGAACGATCAACGAAACGTCAGCAGGAGAATAGTAACGTGGTATAGTCTGTAGTCGTGGTTTTTAACATAACTTATAATCAGATAATTTGTGGATTGATTGCCATCTCGACAGCCATGGGTTAGTGTGATCGCCCTGCTGGTCGAGGCCGGTGCTCATGAGGAAGGACCTCTGAACGATCAACGAAACGTCAGCAGGAGAATAGTAACAGTTGTAGTAATATCGTAAAACTTTCACATAATCAACCTTCTTACCCATAAAGTGCTTGTAAGAAACAAAACGATCGAAGGCATGTGCCATCGGTTAATCCTACTACTATTATAAACGCGAAAGTTTGTGAGGATGTTTGTTACTCTTTCACCCAAAAACTACTGAAAGGATTTTGATGAAACTTTACAGTATTATAGCTTATACATCAGAATAACACATAGGCTACTTTTTATCCGGGTACTATGCGGGCGAAGCCGTGGGCAGAAGCTAATATTCCAATAAAGTGGCGGTGGGCTTGCGATTGCGAGCTTTAACGTATATGCTAACTACTAAGCAAAACGTATAAGTATTTACTTCTCTGGCGGTTAAATTTCGTTCACACAAATAGTTGAATGGAATCCACCTGACTGGCGGTAACCCAGTCTTCTCTTTTATCTTGACGATATTCTGACCTGTGTCGGCTGTGTCATTGAACTTTTGACTTTTCTCTGACAGATAACACCAAACCACGTGGCCCAAACGAACACGTACGTGGCTCGGCCCGCAGTGCAGCCCTCTAAACGCCGCTGGTGGCCGTGGCTTCTGCTGCTTTTGCTGCCCGCCGTCGGATACGGCTGTAAGTATATCATTCCTATTACATATAGTCTTAGTCTGTAGTACACCAGTTTTTTTTAAATCTTTATTTATATATAGAGGGTTTGTTCACATTTTCAACATGCCACCCTCGGGAAGTACACCAGTTATAAATTCGGTTTCCAGCTGTTTCTTATCGAGGGTTTTGGTTCTTTGTCTGAAATGACCTATCAGACGTTTTCTGACAATGAATGGTCAAGCCATAATATGGTTGGTAATAGCGATTTGCTACGAAAGGTAGGTATTTTTCGAATCAACTGCCCAAGACGGGACCAAGACACGCTATGTTACGGTCCAAAGTTTATCTCGATAACGAAACTACAAAGATATCGTTTTCGCAATTTCGAATTCAAAACTTTTTATTTCAGCTTTCACACACATAATAGGTATAACAGAATTTGTCTGTACCGAATTTTCGGTACCCTGTTT
The DNA here is from genome assembly GCA_961405105.1 of Perizoma affinitatum. Lineage (NCBI taxonomy): Eukaryota > Metazoa > Arthropoda > Insecta > Lepidoptera > Geometridae > Perizoma > Perizoma affinitatum. The sequence continues at coordinate 10,299,414 of OY560199.1, forward strand.
TTAGTTCTTATATTATCAAGCTGGTGCTTTAAGTACTTTGTTTGAATAAGTGATGTGAACAATAATAATTCCTTCCAGCGCACTACACCTACGAGAACTGGGAGCACATCGCAGTTCCTAACTTTATCGATTTCCAACTGAACCTCACAGAATTCACGAATAAATTACCCGCGTTACCGAACATAACATTCGCCGATTTGAACATCCTACCGAAAATGAACCTCACCATGCCAGACATAAATATCACTTTACCGGACATTAGCTATGATCTACCGGAAGTACGTAAAACTTGTAACGAATACAAAGATATAGTACAGAATAGAATGGCCGATGCGTCCGATTATATGAAAGTGGTCGCTGAGAGTTGTTACGAGGAGTTCAGGCGTCTCTGGCGCGATGTTATCTGACAATGTACTCTTCTGATTGACATAATTTCATTCCTAATGTCAATATACCCATAACTTACTGTTTTGTGACATAATCGTGAACAGTATTTTTTTTAATACAACATTATGTATGTAGCTCATATCAAACGTAGCAAGCAACGATAACATATTTTTGTAGTTTTTAATTGTATCAGTGATAGTGGTTCATACATTTTGTATGCAAAAGTAGTGTAGTGGTCAAAATTATTTAGTTACAAAAAATCATTTAATGTTTGAATTAAGGATTCTTTAAAGATACCCGCCTTGAATTAAAATTACTTAATGTTTATTTAGCACTAAAGTGCCCTCCTTTGTTGTTGTTAAGTGCTTCATTAACTTAAGATGAGAATTCAAAAAAACCGTTCAGATCTTTAAGAGATTGATTTTAAGTTGTTCACATATTTTCCGTGATTACAAGTAGAATTAATAATTTATACTATTTTATACCATTTACCTACTATTAAATGTAAACACAAACATTATGACAAGTATTTTTATATGATACTTACTTAAATTTGCGGACATAACCATGGTACTTACAATTTTGAAAATAATATTTCCATTTAACATAAGTACCTACTAATAACCTTAAAAAGTTTTAATAAAAAAGTATTTTTTTAAATAAACTGTTTAAAATCCGTAAATCTGAATCGGACATTTTTTTATAAAATTAGATATAAGTTAGGTAGGTATGAACGCGCAAATACTGAATACTAGTAGTTTTTAATGTGAACGGTCAGTATGGCTGGTTTAAGACTCTTCGCTCAAACAATTGCAATGGACTTGCGGCTAAATGCGAATACATATTTATCGACATAATGCCGATGAAGAGTTCTGTCTTGCTAACCATAAAAACTGTGTAACTTCTACATCTTGGAATAACAACGATTTCGAGAGTCATGCGAGCAAAACCAAACCAAAAAAGGCTACGTCCTGTCTCGTCCTTTTTTTGCTAATTATATGCCAATTGTTGCATTTTATGCATTTACATACTGTAGGCGTAGACAAATGTGAACGAGCATATCAAAATACATAAAACCCCACGGCAAACCCCGACCGCATAGGGAGAAGGCCGCTTCAGGAAAATAATTAACAATGGCGTCGATTACACCTGAACTTAACTTAGTTTTATGTATATTTTACTAGCAGTAACGAAAGAAAGAGATTGCAATCTGCGTGCTGTCAAATTAGTCAGATTTAAGTTTTCTATAAAAGTTGTTTCATAATTTAAAAACATGCTGACTATAAACACGAATAAGAGCGACTTAAAGACACAAACTAATTTGATGGGAGTTAAATTCTTGCACTATCAATAAAAGAAAGTGACAGATTAAAATAATTTTAGTTGGTGTATTCGACGCCTATGTCTATTGTAGGTATACGAACACAAATGTTTGTTACGTACACATTAAAATGATGTATTCGCGCGTTCTTTTAGTAAGTAAAATGTGATTTTAGTCGTGTCATTCTTGGAGTACAAATATTTATTTATGCAGATGCTAATTACATTATTTTTTATGTCAACTGTTTAGTTACAGCAATATTTTATTTCTGTTGTTCTATTTTTGATTGATTTATTTTAATATGACTGTCACAGCATTATAAGTTAATGGTTATTATAATTTTATATATATATAACCTACCTTCCCATAGTTCTAAAAGAAACATGACGTGTCCATATTTTATTTAATTTGTAATAGAATGGGAAAATTATCATTGGTAAAACTAAAGTAGTTGTGTTCACAAAAAGACTAACCGCTAGTCATAAATTTTGTTATATTTTTGGTGTCATTATTTTAGGAGCTTTATTTTTTTTTTAATTAGTACATTATCGTATAATCGCAATGAATAAGAAATTGAATATTTTATTTGCAAAAATAGTACCATATTAATTTTGTTTGTCAATGTCACAAAAGTTCAACTGCTTATTTAGCTTTAATAAATAATTTATTATTCTCTAATCTACATAATTATATGGGTTCAGGGATAGTATTGTAAGCTTGAAATTATGTTCAATACACATAGTGAATGTGTATTTGTTTGATTTTACTCTGGGCTAATTCTAATAATAATAATAATACTTTTAGCAAACCGTTTTTTATTCCCACATAATTCTTCCCTATAGCAGATGATTTTGATAAAGCCTATTCTAACATGAGCCAACCAAAACTCAACTAAAACGCGAGTCAAGTTTCGCATTGCTTGCAACATCTGTTCTGGTTGTCACGTGTAAGAATAGCCTGAAAGTTGGGGAAGGATAGAGGCAATATCACCTATAAGAAAGTGGACGTACTCAAGGACGCTACACTTTTAGGTGAGTTTTTGACTTTTATAATTGTTTAATTATATCACTCTGTCCTTCCCTGTACGTTCAAATAATTTCTTTACAGAATTATGTGGGAAGGACAGAGCCTGAACAACCAAACTAACTAAGCCTTTCTATTTACAGGTTACAGTTGCGCTGATTACATCCAGCTACCTCAAGTACCGACCTCCCAAGAGAAACCAATCTTAGTGGACACCTACAAATCACCTCAGATCATCCAAAACCCGGACTTGACGAAACGCATGGCGGCTCTAGAGAACTGGGCGTTGAACGTCGACAGCCGACTCAAATTCTTCGACCAGAAACTCTCCAAAATCGACAACCTCGAGGCTCAAATCGAACAATACTCCTTCAAATATCTCCAACAAAATCTCATACAAGTATTCAATACAGAGAACACTGAAGTTTTAGCTGAGAAATTGAAAGGCTACTTTGATAAGTACTACATGACTAGCGAGCAATTGCAAATCTTGAGTCAACAGGTCCATGAGCGGTTGATCTCAACTTGGAAGTCAGACATGGATGAGGACGCGATACGTCGTCTCATCCAAGAGTACATGTCGGTATTTGAGAGGAAACAGATGGAGATTATATCGGAACGGTTGAAGGAATACGTGAGAGAGGTGGAGGTACATTCTGGCACTGGAACAGATATAGAAGCAGTTAAGAGAGTGGTTGCGGGCATGCTGAATGTGTACGACGCTGATAAGACCGGACTTGTGGATTATGCCTTGGAATCTGCAGGTATGTGTCTTGATAGATTTATAGATAAATAATATTTGCAACTACTTATTAATTAAGAACATAAATAATATGGTTTAACTGCTGATGAGGTAAGTCACAAATCGATTGGCATAAAACGCCGCAAACCTGGTGTAGATAAGAAGCGCGCTGATCTTCTGCCCTCTCCTAATATCAGAAGATGTAGAAACTTATTGGTATATTCAATTGGTTATTTTTGGGGGACAAATGATTGTATGATCTACAAATATTAGTCTCGGTCTGGCTGTGTTTTATGTATAATATGGATGTATTTAAAAAAAAACTATAAGTATCAGTCATGTAGTTCCCATAATACAAGCTCTGCTTAGTTTGGGGCTAGATGTTGCTGTGTGAATAATGTCCAGTATTACTTTTTATTATTATTTATTGTTTTTCTGGTCGTACTAAAGCTGCAAATGAGAATACTCCTTTAAATTGTTCCAGGCGGGCAAGTGATTTCAACGAAATGCACTGAGCTATACCAGATCAAGACGAAGCAGTATTCTATCCTCGGGCTCCCCGTGTGGTGGGTGTACACGTCGCCGCGATTCGCGCTAACGCCGGGAGCGATGCCTGCTGAATGCTGGGCGTTCCAAGGATTCCCTGGCTATTTAGGTAAGCTGCTAAGCATTCGTTTTCTACAACTAGTTATACGTGATTAAGCTGAAATTAGTATATACTAAAATTGGGATATTTACCATAATTTGTGAATATCGTAAAAATTTAGTTCATAACCATAATATGTCGATAAGTTCAAAAGTTTTCAAGTGAAATTGTCCAATATCTTTTAAAAAAGCTTTTTACCTTAGCCAAAGTCAATAGTATCTACATCACATCTTAAATAAATCTTATGAATCAAGTGAATATTTTACAGGGTTGGCATGATTAAAACAAGTGATTTTAAAACACATGTTTAAGACAGTGTTTAAAACAGTTTCAATTAAAACCGTGTTTTTTATTAAGTGTTTAAAAACACGTTAATATGAGTTGAGCCTAATTCCCCTGTGGGTATTCCCCTAATATAAAGGGTTAATTAACAATATTAACAATATTTAAAACGTACAGAGTGAATGTACTGAGATTAGAGATAGATACGCACGACAACATAAAATTTATTCATTAATTTAATTGTAAATATTGATTATTATTTAATGCATTTGAAAGTACTTAGTCTAAAAAGAAATAATATAGGTCTAATTAATGATAAATTTAAGGATAAAACTAGAAATAAAAAAAAAAACAAATAAAACACAGATTAAAACAAATTGAAATGTTTGTTTTATAAAATTTAAAAAAAAACTGTTTTTTTTCCAACCCTGATATTTTATACCCCCCCCCCCCTTGTTTTTATAGAAGTTGCGTCTTTACCAAAAGGATTTGGAAGGTATATCTTCACCAGCAGCACAGCCAAGCTAGAGACCACATTCAGAAAATGATAGGAATTTAGAACTTTTCAATGACCCACTTGTCTTGCTTTATAAATATTTCAGTTTTGCGAACATACGCGATAATAGAAGTGACTGGATTTTCACTGGAGCACATGTCGCGACTCCTGGCCGTCGAAGGCAAGATCGAGTCTGCGCCGAAGAACTTCTCCGTATACGTGAGTCTGAACAAAATTTGTGGTTTTGTTTTTATTTGTCGCAGGCCGGGTTATTTCACTAACGCTAACTAGATGGCGCTGTTCAAACCGGTCAACAATGAGTTCTAACGCTATAACACCTGTATGACTTTCTATAACTATTCAATTATGGTATGTACATACATACATATAGTCACGCTTGTTTCCCGTAGGGATACCTCCTCGCTTACATCTTTCGCTTGTTGTACATAACTATACTACTATAGTAGTATTATAAAATCTGTATACCAAACATAAATATGTCGCTTAGACCCGCTTAAGCTTATTGCAGGGCGGGCATGTATGTGCATATTTTTTAAAGACGAAAATAAAACAGTCAATACTGGGTAAACAAATAAATTGGTGTATGATACACCAATAATTGGTAGCTAGTTTATTTCGTAGTAGTATATATTGTTATGTTGCTATATTGTAAAGTAAACGATATAACCAATTGTATAGAATAACCTTCGAGAAATAGGACCCTGGATGGAGTGATTATGAAACAGAGGTCTAGTTAAGTCTCATGTACCTGTAATTTCACCAGCAGTCATACCACATCAAAACACAGCAATGCCAGCATTACTGCTTAGCGGCAGAAATGCTTATTTCTCTACGGGACACGTTTTTACGTCTTTTATAATAATATTCCGAACAATCTATCTTCTCATAAAGTCTCGTTTGATTGAAGCCAAGCGTCTTTAAGTCAAATATCTGCACTCAAATAAAAATAACTTAATATTCCAGGGTCTCCACGGCGAACAAGACCCGGAGCCCCATCTCTTTGGCGACTACGTGTACGAAGCGAACGGCACAGCTATACAACACTTCCCCGTAAAATACCCAAAGACCACCCTCATAGGGGGAGTCCCGTATCCCGTGGCGTACGACATTATAGAACTACGAGTCGAGAGCAACCACGGCAACCCGACTTACACCTGCGTCTACAGATTCCGGGTGCATGGCAACCCACTGACTGATATCCGTCAAGCTACAGAAGACAGTATACTGGATAGTGAGTTGTAGATGTAGAGCAGTGTGTTAGGTCCACTGTGGTTTAAAGCGTGATAAGGATTTATTTGTGTGTGTTTTTCGGTCGCTGTGTCACTGGTTGTCACATGACCACGTTTATGAATGGTGGCTCTGAAAATGCCCTCGGTGAAAAGATTGAGCTTCGCAGAGGTGAACAAAGTTTAAAACGGTCTGACAGTGTGTGTGTGAAAAACAAAACACAAGACTTTTAACTCAGGATTTAAAATCACGCAATCAAAGGACTAACAGATATGTCAATGGAATTTTAATCATGGAATTTTAGGATTAAGTGCAGCAAATGTTTGTTGATGTGTCCGATAAAATTTTCTATTTTGTATTGGATATCATTCCTAGTTTTAATGTAATTCGGTTAGTGTGGCCTTATGTAATAAGATTAATTATAATGAAATAAGAGTACAAATTGTGGTGACTTAGGCTTACAGACAGAATCTGTTCTGAGTTGGGTTTCATTGGGGGGAGCTTTGTTGTCTATATCTATACTTGGTGTAATACAATCATATTTGTGCTCTAGGATTGGTGTAGATTTAGTGAAACATTTTATAAACCAAGGTTAAACCAACTACTAGCCAGATAAGGGTGCTAGGCGCAAAATTTAACTACAGAACTTTTTATAGAGATCGGATCTTATAGAACGAAATAGCTAAAATTGCTGTTGTGGTCACTTTTATTTTTATGCTCCATTTAATCAACAGTCCACACAATTAATTAATTAAGATTAATTAGGAGAACGCCAGCAACCTCTTAAGTGTGATTTATTTGTTTAAAATACAACTCAGAATACCAAAATGACACTGAAAATCTCTTTTCTGTAATATAATTATAATTTTTGGATCGCACAACGTCGTTTTTTTAAGCTAAGTTGTTATAATTTTTTATCGATATTTATATTTAGATCATGCTTGTACTAGTTTTTAATTTATTATTGAGGTTTTTATTTTTTATGTTATTATGGATAAGCTAGGTGGAGCTGTAGACAGGGTAGCTATATTTCTCATTCATATTTTATTATGCTGCTCAAAATCCATAACACTTGTAGTACTAATAGTGGAAAGAAATCATAATTTTACTGGCCTTGGCAGGCCTGCCAGTATACAAGATCTTCCCAAAAATACAACTTTACTCGGTTACAAATTCTATTTATTTTAAGATTGTTTTCCTTTCTTGCCCTGTCTACTTTTCTCAGTGTTCATTGTAAGTCTAGGTATAATGAAGGAGCTAGTCCACTAGATGTAACATTTTAATGCCAAGATAATGTACACTTAAAAGTTGTCTCAAAAGCTAATTTAGTGAGTAGTGGAATCCCAATGTCCCTACTAACTCTTGATCTTATTAAGTTACGTGTTTAGTTATTTATGTTTGCACTGTAAATGCTTCTAGGTAACTTAGGCTATATTTTGTGAATCTTTGTCGTGTTTATTAATAAAATAATCCAATATTCGGCTCAGCAGCTGGTACCCATTTGCCGAGTCACATTCACTGTTCAAAAAATGATTATTTTAGTAGAACACCAAAGATGCTAAATCAATTTTACAAAAATTACATTGCTAAAGTACAAGCATGCCTAATTGAGCCTAATTTGTGAATCCTTACTTAGATGTGAAAACGGGATCAATTAGTAAAGCCAAAACTATTCTGTTCATGGCTCTTTAAAATATACCTAATTTAAGATAAGGATAAGGGCTAAGTTACCAAGTTTCAAGCAGTTTTCAAACAGTGCGCTATATTGCGCCTAAGGTACCACAAACTGCCAGGGCACAATAGTTTTCTCTATTTTTCAAGCAATGAATATATTTCGAGTAGTTTTATAAAACTGACTTTGTTGTTATTATAACTGTAAATTTTTTTACTAACCTATTTATCTATTAAAAACTATTGTATTTGTGCAAATATTTTGTGATGTTCATAATAAAAGTTAAATGAGAGCTTGTATTTTAATAAAATAATTTGCTAATGTGGGCGCTACGACTACGACGACATCAAAAGTAAGGAATCCTCAGAAAGATCAGACTATGTATCATATATGGTTCTAATCCAGACTGGAGGATATTATGCTTGTTTATTATCTAAGCGTAATCCTTTTTATAAAAGGGTTTTTACTGTATAGGCTGATACTTTGAAAGCCAGTGACTAACCAAATAGAGATTCGACGTAGGTACTTACTCTGCCAAGTTCAATTCATTCCAAGCAAGAGATTTTTAACTTTTTTGCTTTTAGGGTATTTGTGCTATGCAAATAAATCGGATTGTGGTATCAACAAACACCAATATCTTCAATAAAAACTAAAAAGAACTCCTTAACTATTTGACTTAGAGCTTAGATCTTGACATCAGTTTTATGGTAATATAGTGCATCTAAAAAGTAAAAAAGGTATGTTTCAGTCTAGATTTTTAAAAAGTAGTAATGACAATATTTTACACAACACGTAAGTATTTTTAATAAAGATTTTAATGAGAGTTTTTGATAAGTAAACCTTTTAGTATCAACTTATTACCTACTTAGCTATCGAACGAAACCTCTTTTATGCCTGTAGGACCTCTACATCGATAGATATTGCTAAAATTTACGAACCCATCCGAACTAACTTTAAAAAAATGGCCGCCATTTTAAATCAAAATGCCTTATTATGGTGGATTTCTCGATAAAATTTATCATATTGCTTCGTCTTAACGGTTCGGACACCGGTGACCAGACACACTGTATAAAAAAATCAGTCGTCAGTACGCACGCAACTGATATAAACATCAAAAATAAAAAACACCTCATCTTTGGAGATGAGTCAGCTTTTATCTAAGGCTTGAGAACTGATGACTAGGACTTCATTTGATTATCACATAGATCAGATGATCAAACGCAGGGGTGATCTTTGCGTCAGAAATCACTTGAATAAATTATGGGAAATGAGAAGATCCTTATTTCATCAGGGCTGTCTATATGACATGCCTTATTTGTTGTTAGAGTTTAGCAACTAGCCAGGCCGCAAACTTGGCCTACCGAAGTCTAAGCGTGTATGAACAGAAGAAAAATCTTCTGTTTAGAGACGCTTATAATTACAGAGCGTTCTTTTAATTCCTGTAGTTAGGTAATTACTAAGTGGTAGGTACTAGCGATCAGCCTAATCACCACGTGGACTATCACAACAATCGATTGTGTGAAAAGGCAGAGGCTAATTTTAATAAAAAAAAAGCGGGTTCTTTTATGAAATTTTGATAATATGTAGATGAACTACTAAGAAAGATCTGAAGGTCAACCTTGGTTTGACGTGTAAATCCGCTATTTTTCTTTGTACCTACTCCACAATGTTAGGTACATTTAGAAATACCTACATCAGAGATTTTCAAGATACAAAGAGGAGCAACAAAAATGTACTAATAGGTAGGCTCCTGAGTAATGTTCTGTGATCTTGATATTGGAAAATTTCAAAAATTCTCCACAGCCGTCAACCACGTGGGGGATTTCAGGAATTGTTATCAATTAACCTAAACACTACATACTGGCATTGAACTAAAGCTATTTCTGGCAACGCTTGTTCGGTCGCGTGTTCTATATCAGAACGTAGGTCAATGTCGGTCATTGCCGTTGCATTGGCATTTATGTGATAGGAGTGAAAGAAAAGATGTATGAATTTTCAGTTTTTTTATGTATTTTCACATTTTTTATAATTTATAAATGACCTAGTAAGAAAGTAGTCTTATCCGTTTCAGCACATACATTCATCATTCATGAGATTACAAAAAATCCTTTGGCGAGTGCAGTACCGAGGAGGGCGCGGCGCGCCTTCCTGACGTCACTATTACGTTTAATCACATAATAATATCTTACGTACAATTAAATTAACGGAGATTACAAGCCTGAGTATTACAGCCGGCCGCGGGACCGGCCGGGCCGCGGGTTACGCGGGGCAGCGGCGCAGTCGCTTAGAAGCACTTCCTGTGCACAATTGAGGGGCCGGACTCGTCGTACTCCTGTTTCGAGATCCACATCTGCTGGAAGGTAGAGAGGGAAGCGAGGATCGATCCTCCGATCCATACGGAGTACTTCCTCTCCGGGGGCGCGATGATCTTGATCTTCATCGTGGATGGCGCGAGGGCGGTGATCTCCTTCTGCATGCGGTCGGCAATGCCGGGGTACATGGTGGTACCACCAGATAATACTGTGTTGGCGTACAGATCCTTACGGATGTCGACGTCGCACTTCATGATCGAGTTGTAAGTGGTCTCGTGGATGCCGCAAGCTTCCATACCCAGGAATGAGGGCTGGAAAAGTGCTTCAGGACAACGGAATCTTTCGTTTCCGATGGTGATGACCTGTCCGTCGGGAAGCTCGTAAGACTTCTCTAGGGAGCTGCTAGAGGCAGCGGTGGCCATCTCCTGCTCGAAGTCGAGCGCGACGTAGCAGAGCTTCTCCTTGATGTCACGAACGATCTCACGCTCGGCGGTGGTGGTGAACGAGTAGCCGCGCTCGGTGAGGATCTTCATCAGGTAGTCGGTGAGGTCGCGGCCGGCCAAGTCCAGACGCAGGATGGCGTGCGGCAGCGCGTAGCCCTCGTAGATGGGCACGGTGTGGGAGACACCGTCACCGGAGTCCAGCACGATACCGGTGGTACGACCGGACGCGTACAGCGAGAGCACGGCCTGGATGGCGACGTACATGGCGGGCGTGTTGAAGGTCTCGAACATGATCTGTGTCATCTTCTCTCTGAAATGGAAAGGTACCGGTCAGAGCTGAATTTGAGCTGAAAGAGAATTTGGGCTGAGCAGGGGCGCTGGGCCTCTGATAGACACTCACCTGTTGGCCTTGGGGTTGAGGGGGGCCTCTGTGAGCAGCACGGGGTGCTCCTCGGGCGCCACACGCAGCTCGTTGTAGAAGGTGTGGTGCCAGATCTTCTCCATATCGTCCCAGTTGGTGACGATACCGTGCTCGATGGGGTATTTGAGAGTTAGGATGCCTCTCTTGCTCTGGGCCTCGTCTCCTACATAGGAGTCTTTCTGGCCCATGCCGACCATGACGCCCTGGTGACGGGGTCTGCCGACGATGGAGGGGAACACGGCGCGAGGCGCGTCGTCTCCCGCGAATCCGGCCTTGCACATACCGGAGCCATTGTCTACCACCAACGCGGCAACTTCCTCGTCGCACATTTTGAATTAGTCTGAAATAGACGAAACGTAAAATTAAAAAAAATTGTATCAGCACTGATAACCTTAAGAACTAATTGGAGGCCAAAAAGGTCATTTTAAAATGATAATTGAATAGTGGAAGATTTGTGTCGCATTATAAATCCATTTTGTAATATCACATGTCCTCGATCCCCATATACAGAGTCAGGTGGGCAGATGGCCTACGCAGGCATAGCAGGACAGCACTAAGTGGGCGAACTCTCAAATTGAAACCAAATAAGGAACGGTCAAGTATCCACGGTATGGCGCAAACGTGGCATGTCTTGGCCCGACTACATTTCGCGAAACGCGAGAAAGTCGATCACGAGATGAGAGGACTTTCTAATTGGATGGATAATTATTCAAGCTCAATCGATTCATGAAGATTAAAGATCGCACATGTCTGTCCGGCCACGCCCTACCGCAACCGGCTATCCCAAGTCCCGGATCGATGTCATCGCCCAACCCTATCATGTCACTGACCGCAACCACTAATCAATTCGCACTATTTCCACTATCACCAAAACAATTTCACAGTTATAACACGATTTGTCAACTTACTTTTAATATAAATAGTCCTAAATTAAAATAAATTAATTTGCTAGTGCACAGCCTAGATCGCTGCACAACGCTACAACTCGAGCTCACTCCGTGGAATGTCGGCAAGCGCGGCTGTCGGAGTATATAAACGAGGCTGGTTCTCGAGGCGCCCCTACCCCCGCCTCAGCTTGGTTCAACCAATGGCAGCGGTACGGCACAAAACGTGAGTTTTCGTGACCATATATGGTATTGCGCTGCAGGGAGACTGCGCTACCCTCCCGCGCCGCGCGCCCCTCCCCTCCCTGCCTGATACCGCGCCGCTTGATAACGACAGAAAATTCAGTAGAACCTCACATTGACTTCTTGACTTCACCCAGTCAGACAGACATTTAACTAAGTACCCTACCTATCCACTTACTTTGAAGATCAAAGTTTGAACATACCTTAGCCTTCATATCATACAAATCTACCTACCGTAGTGATTAAGTACCTAGTCATAATCATACATAACACAAACAGATCTACATACAAGACAGGTACTTAGGTAAGTCTCAGCAGCTCGTACGATAAAGAAAGTTCAACGTTATCACTTGGCAATTTTCCAAAAACGGTTTGTTACGAGAAGCATGCAGGAGTTAGGGGATTGATGACGCATCCTAAATGAGGAAACCCGGCTATGCATCTAAAAATATCTTGCACGGCATGGACAGACAGCCCGTAGACTTGACCGTGAATTAAAGGTGTGGCTAGACATACTCTTCTGTGAGTACGACCCAAATTGGCAAGCGACATTCATATTTTATGCTATATTTTTTTACTCGTGGAATAAATAGGTAGTTACATACGTTGTACATAGTAATAAAATGCACTTACCAATGAATTTATCACACGCACGAAATTTAATAGCGGAGCGATCGCGAACGAACCGTAAGAAATGAATGCCGGCCGGTTTCTGCAGGCAACTCGCTCGCACGTTGGTTGAGGTCGGTCGATCGATAAGCTTCACTAGAATCCGTACGCTAGCTAGCTAGCGCTCCGCAACGCAATCGACTCACCCAACAGACCTCTACGTGTGCTTAAAAATACGTAATTTTTCAATAAAATACACCAGGACAGACTACCAAAATGACCTACAAATTTTATCTGGTGTCAAAACTAAATGACAATGTCAAAGGTTGTTCTCATTTCAAAAGAGCAAGGTTACAAAAATTAAACGGAAACATGGACTCGTCCGACCTCCCCACTTGGCGCAACCGATGGCCTTACCAAACATGGGCATCAGTGAAATCCTGGATTCTGATTGGTGCACGATGGCAACGGTCTCTGTTGGTAAAAGACACACACATAGAAAAATGTAATGTTTGGTTGTGTTTGTGAGTTGTAAACGAACGAAGTATGTACCTATGTTCCCATCCATTCAATCGTTCCTCACTCGGCAAGGCAAGGCGGCAAATAGTGCGGCTAAGTTACGAGGTTGTAATTTATATTGTTTCGATGATACCTATTAGACGACGGTGATTTTTTTTTTAATAGTAAAACATTAAACTAAGTCCAGCCAAGCAATGCAACATTACTCGAATAGGCAATCTTAGTGGTAACTTAATATAATACTAGGTAGTAGGTAGGTACCTAGATAACTACCTTCCTTTTTTATTTTGAATGCTACTTATTACTGTTTAAATAAATTTGTGAAATTTATTTAATGAAATGACGACCAATGCATTAGTAATATCTAAAAGAAACGGTAGCTGCGAGGGACTAACCAATAAAATTATAATAAATAAGTACATACCTACCTACATAAAATAGCTTTTCTCAAACTTTCGCCATTCGTTACCAATGGACCAACCATCTACCTAAGTAGGTAAGAAGAATGTACCTAAGTACCTACCTACTTATTATACCTACTATTCTATGTAATTACGTTAACTACGTTATTACCTACCTCTTCATATTTTTTTTTACTTTCGCTATCAGTTAACCTACCATAGAAGAGAAGTTAGGTAAGTTAACTAATCGCGATATAGAACTAATTAGGTAATTAGTCCTTTATCGCGTTTACGGTCAAAAACGTAGAAAACATCGGGGAAATAATTAAAAATGTAATAATGAAGAAACCGTGAAAATCTCATAATTATCACATATTGCAGTTAGTGTCTACTGTCTACCTAAAAACAAAAAATAACCTACCTTACCTTACCCACAAAGTGTAATCAATATTGTTATCGTCTGTATCCGTAGGACTAACATATATACAAACGTCGGTTGTCATCATCCTAATCAGCCTGTGGAAGTCCACAGCTTGGCATAGGCCCAAAAAGGCCCTTCCATAACGAACGATCTTGGGCCATCTCCATCCACCATGTTATCGGTCCTGTTTCGTCCGGTTCGTGAACGCTATTCAAGAACCTTTTTCCCCAGATTTGTTGGTTCTGCGAGTGGAAGTCCACAGCTTGGCATAGGCCCAAAAAGGCCCTTCCATAACGAACGATCTTGGGCCATCTCCATCCACCATGTTATCGGTCCTGTTTCGTCCGGTTCGTGAACGCTATTCAAGAACCTTTTCCCCCAGATTTGTTGGTTCTGCGAGCTAGGTATACAATCTTTATAGTTTAAATAGGTAAGTATATAGTTTGATATTCAATCAAACACAACCCTAGTTTGCAAACTTGCTATTTCAATCATATGTAGCAGGTAGGTACCTACCTACCTAGTTTGATAAATTGAGTTGAATGGGTGAAATGCAGCATAGGATAAGAATCTTATAATAAAATGTATTTTGTTACATAACTATATACCTACCTACGCAGATTTATGAAGGCACGTTGATATATACAAATTATATATCGTCAACGTATCTTTAATAAAGCTAAGGTATGTTTTTTCTCTTTCATGAATTTAAATCTTTAGGTAGGTATGTAGGTAGGGACTCTAGGGACGTCCGTCAGTAGTGTCATACAAAGTAGGTATGTAGCTGAAGTTGAGTTCATCGTTTCCTGACCGTTAACCTTCATCAGTTGTTTGTACAACAGTGATAAAGCTTTGTTTATCTGCTGGTCATTACTGCATAATCTGAAATCCCAATTATGAGTCATCCACGTCCAGTCCACGACTTGCGTACTATGTCGGTGAGTCAATGTCTCACTGTGTATGGGACCACGATACTAATTTACTCCTTTGACATGACTAATACAATGTGAAATACTGTTTCGGAATCATTGTGTGTCACTTAGATTAATGTTATACTTTAGGTATAACTACATTGCAGTATCTATGTATCTCCTATACCATAATATTTGTGTGAAGGGACATAACAACGAACACAATGGTTGGCACACGTTGAGTTGCTTTATTTTTGATCGTTGATATCCTATCATACCTTTGTTTACAAATAAGACATGAAATGTAATGCTGTATCAGATTTCTAATAAAGAACATGAACTGTTATTAAAAAAGGGGTTAAGTATAAAGCTAAACTAATTAAATACCTACACTTGTAATTGTGAAGGACATGAACAAATATAAGTAGGTAGGTACTCATTTTACCATCGAAAAGGATGCATTTAAAAAAAATAACGACTCAACGTCGGAAACACGAACATATTTTATACAAAATTATCAAATGGTGTTGAGCATTGTATTGAAAAGAGTCAAGATCGGAATACTTAATACTTATAGGTAGTTCGTCTTATGAATGAGTCATCATCGAGACCTTGGCAGTCGCGTCCCTACTGGTGTGTGGTGTGGTGACACATGATACTAGCATCTACTTGCCGTAATGTTATTGTAGATACGTACCTACATTGCAATAACTTTTGAGTGCCCCAATGCAAAATGAAAGCTTGTAAGAGATATTTTCTCGAAAGTAATATACGTGTATATAACTGAAAATTACAGGTACCTATTAAACCGACAAGGTATGTTTGCCTCCACCACACAACTAGCTTTATTATAATGTAGTTTACTGAAGCTCGAACATTTTATTAATGGTCCACGATCACATTTCACGAGCGATCGCATCAATTGTCTATGATCTGATGCAAACTGGCCTACTTACTTACTTTAAATATAGAATATACTTTTTGTTACCTTACCATTTATGTGTGTGGAATGTTGCGTGGTTGGTTTAATAGCTGTTTTATATTTTAAAACCAGGCGTAATAAGATCTATTTTAGAAGATTTGTCAGGGCCAATATGTTGTAAGTTTAAAATAAAAAAAGGGTCGTACGTTTCTGACAAAAGACTGGATTAAAAAAAAACAGGTTGCTTCATAACGTCCTTTTGTAAAGCTTCCTGTGAATTTCTGGATATCTTTCTCCAAAACTAGATTGAAGCAGGTGATGTATTGACATACATTCGTTTATTTTAAAGTTATTCATGCATTTAAATACAAATCATTGATACAACATGAGAGTTTCGCTGCTTAAAAAATAACGCTTATGCAAATCTTATATTATAAGCCTGGGAGTAAAACCCATACATTCGTGTTAATAATTTCGTTAACTGTAGGTACATCGAAGGTCGCTAAGAGGATATGAGTAATAGGGATTGAACGTCCCGCCCGACAAGGGCCCGGGGTTGTCGAACGGCCCGGGGGAGCTAACATTTCATTTGATATTTCACTTAATTAATTATATAGGTTCAAAATGTAGAGTCGCTAAGTCATAGACTCCCTCGGTAATAGAAGGTGACTAGGAGGTAAACTAACAAAGAGATTACTTGAGGATGTAATTTTATTGAAATAAACTAGTAGGTAGTTCGTCACAAACTGGGATCTCGCGATGCACCGTTTCCCCTCGACTATCGAAAAGAGGGTTATGTATGAGTAAAACCATCGCAAAAACTATCCATCGTAGGTATATAAAACCATCTATGGTAAAACGATCGCAATCTGTTCAAACAAAATAGGTAAGTACCTACATACCTCACTTTAAAAAAATGTTGTAGGTAGGTACTATGTTTGAACAAATTGCCATCTTGCTGGATGTTTTCGTCAGCTCGATTCAGAAAATGACACTTTTCACGACCGATATCTTCTAGTTCTGTTTTTTGTACTAATATAAAAACTATTTTTGCTAAATCAAAAAACAAATGTGTCTTTAGGTAGGTAGGTAAGTATACCTATATTTTTTATTTTCAATCGATACCTCTCGTGATACGTGAGCGTTGGGCGATGTTTTTTTTTAAATCGGCCCTTCTTACTATATACCTGTAGGTAACGGTAATTTTTGACATTGACACATTATTTTTATGTTATTGATTGATACCCAATATGTTATCAACACGGAACGGAAAAGGTTTTTTCGCACTTGTGCTCAAACCCATTCATTTCGCACAGCGTATATTTTCACATGGAGTGCTGGCTGTGCGATGTTTTAAAATGTATATAGGTAAGTATATATATTATAAATTAGGTAGGTGCCCTAGAGAGCTAATTTGTTTTCTTGGAAAACTAAGTACTTACAATGTTAACCTGTAAAATAATGACATATGCATCCATAGAGAGATGTCCTGAAAATATGGATAATGAAAGGTTAATAATGTTAGGTGATTTTAATGGATGGGTGGGAGTAAAGCGTGATAAATTTGAAAGGGTTCTTGGACTGCATGGTGACGAAAGACTGAATGATAATGGTAAAAGTGTGCTTGAGATATGCCTGGAGTGGAATCTGTGTGTGACAAACACCATGTTTGACCACAAAAAGATTCATTTGTAGTGTACGAGAGGCGAAGAATGTAAGAAAAAGTATGATAGATTTTGTAATAGTAGATGAAAGAGTGAGAAAGAACGTTCTTGACACTAGGGTGTATCGCGGTGTCGGTATTCATACTGATCATTTCCTTGTAATGAGCCGGTTAAGGGGTCTTTTCAAGGGATGGCGACATCGGGCAAAAGGACCCATAAGTGTACTCGAAAGAATAAGAGTAGAAAACCTGCAAGGAAAAGAAGTGAAAGATGAGTATAAAAGAAAATTGAGTGAAAGGTTTGTTAGGTTTGATGATATTTGTGAGAGTGAAGAATTGTGGCAATCTTTTAAAGAAGAGGTAGTGAGTGTGGCTTCTGAAGTATGTGGTGTAAGTAAAAGGAACAAAAGGATTAAGAAGAAGAATGTTTGGTGGGATAAAGATGTACAAAAGGTCGTATGTGAGAAGAAGAAAGGATGGTTAGATTGGTTAGCAGTTAGAGCTAACGAAAGAATGGATAAGGCTACAAATGAGGATGTGAATGAAGCTAGGAATGAATATAAGAGATTGAAAGAGGTCGTGAAAGAAGTGGTTAAAAGAAAGAAACATGAACAAAAAGATGAGCTTGACAGAAGATTGTCTCAGGATTTCCGGACGAACATTAAGTTTTTCTGGAAGTCAGTTCGCTCGGCTAGAGGGAAAAAACAAACCTCAGAGCTGAACTCGATCAGAGACCAGAATGGAAGTATAGTGAATGGAGAAGAAAGTATATTAAGAAGATGGAAAGAGTATTTTGAAAGTTTGTTTGAAAGAGAGGAGACTCAAGCGTCTTCTTCTGTTATGAATGAAATCGAAGATGAAAGTAGTATTAGTATGGATGAAATTGTGAAAGCTTTGAGAAGTATGAAATCAGGGAAGGCTGCTGGGTATGACAGGATAACGGTCGAGATGCTGAAGGCCGGACATGGCTTAGTAGCAAGTCAGCTATATCGCCTTTTCAATATGTGCTGGAACACCGGCCAAGCACCAAGTGACTGGTGCAAGGCTGTCATCGTACCGCTTTACAAAGGAAAAGGATCAAAGCAAGACTGTAAAAACTACAGAGGCATTAGCCTACTCAGCATCGTCGGCAAATTATATGCGAAAGTGTTGATTGAAAGAGTTATGAAAGAAACCGATAAGAAAATATGGGATGCACAAGCGGGATTTCGGAAGGGTATGGGATGTACAGATCAGGTCTTTTCCTTGCGATGCATAGCCGAAAAGTTTTTGGCCAAGGGTCAAAAGGTCTATTGCGCTTTCGTGGATTTGGAAAAGGCCTATGACAAAGTGATGAGGAATTAACTATGGTCGGTGCTGTCAGTGTATGGAGTAGACAGCAAACTAATTCGAGCTCTGAAATCTCTCTATGAAGATTCCAGTGCTTGCGTAAGGATAAACGGGGCATACACTGAATGGTTTAGCATCCAAAAGGGTGTTAGACAGGGATGTGTAGCGTCACCGTGGCTGTTTAATCTATTCATGGATAGTTGTTTGAAAGATTTGAAAGATAGTGAATGTGGATTCAGAATGAATGAGTTACTCGTCAAATGTTTTCTCTACGCCGATGATCAAGTTATATTTGCGTCATCGGTAGATGAGTTACAAGAGATGGTAACAATTATGCATGATGCGTTTGAAAGAAAAGGGATGAAAGTTAATGTAAGTAAGACGAAAGTAATGGTTTTTGATAAAGACGAATGCATGAATGCATGTGATATTCTGATCGGCGGAGAGAGAGTGGAACAAGTGAGAGAGTTTGTATATCTGGGTACTTTATTTACTAGGGATGGGAAGCATGACGAAGATATTGAAAGGAGAGTAAATGCTGGAAATCGAGTGAATGGGGCACTTCACTCCTTCATGAGCAGCCGGAATTTATCTGAAACTGCACGACTAGCCGTGCATAAAGGAGTGTTAGTGCCGACACTAATGTATGGAAGTGAAAGTTGGGTATGGCAGAAGAAACATCAAAGTCGAGTAAATGCAGTGGAGATGAGAGCTTTGAGAAGTATGTGTGGTGTAAATTTGAGCGATAGAGTGAGAAACAGTGTGTTAAGAGAGCAGTGTGGAGTGAATGAAGATGTAGTAACGAGAGTTGAGAAAGGTATGTTGAGATAGTTTGGGCATATAGAAAGGATGGATGAAAGAAGATTAACAAAACAAATATACATGGCGAGCGTGAATGGGAAGGTTGGAAGAGGAAGGCCTCGGCGAACATACTCTGACCAAATTGAAGACGTTCTAGAGAATGGCCAGGTCAGAAGTACACTTAATCGCCGAGCTTGTATGAAGAATTTGATGAGGATGAACGAAGCGAAAGAAGTATGCCAGGATCGTAGCAAGTGGAAATCCTTGGTCTCTGCCTACCCCTCCGGGAAACAGGCGTGACTATATGTATGTATGTATGTATGCATCCATATGCAACTGATTTTTTTAATCATAAACATTAATCTTCGATTAATTTACGGTAGGTCATTCGTACCTACCGTAAATAAATATAAGTACTTAAGTAGGTGTATGTAGGTAAGTTCTTAAGTAGGTAGGTACCTACCTAATTACATGGAAATTAAGTCTCCAAAAATATATAACAAAAAATTAGTTTGTGCGAAACACATAGGTATCGCACTGCCTTTAAAGGTACGTTTGCGACTTCTTCGAGGGATAAATGTATTCTTAATAATTTATACGACAATTTATCGTTCGTTTGCATTGAACGCTGGTAAGTTGGTAAGTTACGTTAATTTATAATCAAAGGTAAGGTAGGAAGGATGTAGGAATAGATAGTATCTTTCTGTTATCGATTTTTGCTACCCGCTACCATCCCCCCCACCCTTCAAACCCCGCCCTTGACCCTCGCTGCAGGCGCTAACGCCTGCCAAGCGCGAGTTGTTCGGCCCACTGATTTTGAACATCGCTGCTTGATAAAATACTAGTATTCAGTGTTTTTTTTAATATAAGTAAGCAATAAAATTCAACGAGCTACCTACTTTTTTGGATAAAACAATTGTTACAAACATGTCAAGTCCAAATCCAAATGTGTTCTATCGCTTTAAAGCAATTTACCACATGCAAATGTATACTAGGGCTCATTTACGGAGACGCGGTGCGCCGAGCGTCGCGTTGTGCGGCGCGGTAAATTCAAAATATGGCGAGCCTTTTGGAGATACAAGTCTGTGTAAATCTACGTTTTACAGCGGAGTGGTTCTGTTTGGCCTATGTACGGATTTTCTTGGCTTGTACATAGTGAGTACCTATGTAAGAGGTATAAGAGCGTTAACGGAGAAGCGATTTTACGCGCGTTTGCTTGAAATGCAGGGTTGATTTCGGCGAAGCCCGCAGATCAGATAGCATCATTGCGACGCACGCGACGCATATCGTGGTGGTGCACGCAGCGTTGCGGCTGGCCAGTTTCCTGAAATTCTCCTTTTACGGAGAGGCGGCGCGTGTGAAACGTACCGATACCTGCGTCAGTGCATGCTATCAGTTTTGTTTGGATTTTTGGATATCGCACAACGCAGAGGTGTGCAATGGAGTACGACATCTTCGACTTTTTTTTAGAAGATACCATCGTTCTGCACACCCTGGATGACTAATAGAGAATGCTTTAGCATTAAGTCCTCCTAGCATTATATTGTTTATGCGGAAGAATTAAATAAATTAATAAATAATTCTAAACAAGATCCGTAGCGGACGAAGCGATGGGCACCGCTGCTCCTCACGCAGCGCTCCATGCGCTGCCTCTTCGTAAACAACACCGTACATTGCCATGTTTATGTTTGCGCGTGTGATGCAGGCCTATACGTTCCCTGTACGGAAGATGTACGTTCCCTTTACAATTTACACTATGCCACAGACTTACTAGAGATGACATTGACTTTTCTTTATTTCAAGCCAAAGATGGATTTTAGGGTAGTTTTGTAAAAATAAAATTAAGTGATTCATTATTTACTCTATAGTTTATTTAAACAGAATTTTGAGTGAATCGAATGGCATAAATTATTTATTATTTATCGCAGATTGCATAGTGTAAATTCCTAATTGAATGGTTCCCGGCATACAGACTCGACGCTACATCGATTTCTAGCAATCGCGAACTCTACGGTACGTGTCGTTCGCACACATCGAGGATTTTCTGAATGATTGGCATCATTTGGATCAGATGGTATTGATGGGTGCTTATTGGATCGTTCAGCCTAAAATTATAATATTAGTAGGTACCTATGGTATAATGTACCTTTCTATATTACCTAAATCAGTGTATTTCAACCTACATAAATATGCGATGCGACAATAAAATTGTCCCCCCTTCCTGCCAGATAAACGGTTGTATTTAATTTGTGAAAAAAAAAACACGGCAATTAAAAGGAAAACTATCACAGCTAAGTAGGCATTACGAGTTAACAATTTGGTTGAAGGACAATTTCGTACAAATACAATTTTATATTAGGTACTAAGATGATGTTAGTTGCGTAAAACTGGTTGTAAATATAAGTTTATGGGCAACTACGGAACTCTTCAGTGCGTGTGGCCCAATACACCCTTCGCCGGTTTTGGCATTCTTGGCCAAAGCCTATTTTTAGTCAGTTAGATAGATGTTGTTAATTTTTAATCACTATATCTATTTTAAGAAACCTAAAGGTACTGCCTGCCTACCGACCTTTACCTGTAGGTACCAATACTTGCCAATGATAAATCAATTTCTGAATAACAATGTTTACGTCAATAGGTACCAACCTAGTTCAATATTTTTATAGGTATGAGTCATCACGAGTGTGTAGTGGACTTGTGGTCGAGCTAGCCACATAGTCAAGGTACAAGGATAAAATATCACATTGTGCTATTTAATAGATTGAATTGAACAAAAGGATTCTGTTTTTCATATCCCTATTTCGTTATAGGATTTTACGAAGTTTTTATATCTATCTACCTACCTACCTAGGTAGTTTGCACCAAGTTGAAGACGAGCATCCCAATTTTAGGTACCTAAACCTAAATACCGTAAAAATCATAAAACCGTGTTAGTTTATTCATAAAAGTATGTTTAAATTATTGAATAATAAATGCATAAAAAGGTAGGTTATTAATAAAATGAATGTCTCTGGACAAGATGGAAGATTATGTAAATTCGAGCGGTCAGTGAACATATAATTATTGCAGTTAGAAATTTAGTAAGCTACAAATGTAATTCGCGGATGTTGATTCGCGCCGTTGGATGGCAGACGCCATATACATAAATGCTGTAAATGATTCTAGTCACTTTTCACACAGCATCATCTAGCCCTAAGCAGAGCTTCTGTTATGGGAACTACAGTACTGATTTACTATTTATATATATATTGTAGATCATACATATAATGCATAGAAAACCCCAAGACCCGAGACAAATATTTGCAGATCATACAAACATTTTTGTCCCGCGGCGGGAATCGAACCCGCAACCTGCGTCTCAGGTAGGCCTTCGCCCACGGCGCCACTAAGGTCGTCATAATCCTCATGCCATAAACGGTACTCTACTTTACTCAAGTTGTCTGAGTCTTCACCTAGCTAGTCAACATATTTTAATAAGGAAGCCAAGCTGAGAAGGAAAAAGAAAAGAAAACGTCAAGATTTATACCGGTATAAATTATGTTTTATTATAAATGTTCAGGTTAGTAACGATCATTAAAAAATAAATAAAAATCTTTGTATAAACAGTAACCACAATGTTACCTACGCGTAAAAACGTAATTATATGCACATTACGATACCTTACAACCTATTAAAATACTGAACTTACATAAAAAGATCACAAGCGTAGTTTGAGCCGCCCTTTCAGGGGCTTGGTGTAGGGCATCATAAATTATTAAAAGTCTTACTTGGAGTTTAGAAGCACTTTCTGTGAACAATTGAGGGGCCAGACTCATCATACTCCTGTTTCGAGATCCACATCTGCTGGAAGGTAGAGAGGGAAGCGAGGATCGATCCTCCGATCCATACGGAGTACTTCCTCTCCGGGGGCGCGATGATCTTGATCTTCATCGTGGATGGCGCGAGGGCGGTGATCTCCTTCTGCATGCGGTCGGCGATGCCGGGGTACATGGTGGTACCACCAGATAATACTGTGTTGGCGTACAGGTCCTTACGGATGTCGACGTCGCACTTCATGATCGAGTTGTAAGTGGTCTCGTGAATGCCGTTGGCTTCCATTCCCAGGAATGAGGGCTGGAAAAGTGCTTCAGGACAACGGAATCTTTCGTTTCCGATGGTGATGACCTGTCCGTCGGGAAGCTCGTAAGACTTCTCTAGGGAGCTGCTAGAGGCAGCGGTGGCCATCTCCTGCTCGAAGTCGAGCGCGACGTAGCAGAGCTTCTCCTTGATGTCGCGAACGATCTCACGCTCGGCGGTGGTGGTGAACGAGTAGCCGCGCTCGGTGAGGATCTTCATCAGGTAGTCGGTGAGGTCGCGGCCGGCCAAGTCCAGACGCAGGATGGCGTGCGGCAGCGCGTAGCCCTCGTAGATGGGCACGGTGTGGGAGACACCGTCACCGGAGTCCAGCACGATACCGGTGGTACGACCGGACGCGTACAGCGAGAGCACGGCCTGGATGGCGACGTACATGGCGGGCGTGTTGAAGGTCTCGAACATGATCTGTGTCATCTTCTCTCTGAAATGGAAAAGTACCGGTCAGATTGTTGGGGACACATGACGGTGGACTTTGGGCTGAGCAGGGGCGCTGGGCCTCTGATAGACACTCACCTGTTGGCCTTGGGGTTGAGGGGAGCCTCTGTGAGCAGCACGGGGTGCTCCTCGGGCGCCACACGCAGCTCGTTGTAGAAGGTGTGGTGCCAGATCTTCTCCATATCGTCCCAGTTGGTGACGATACCGTGCTCGATGGGGTATTTGAGAGTTAGGATGCCTCTCTTGCTCTGGGCCTCGTCTCCTACATAGGAGTCTTTCTGGCCCATGCCGACCATGACGCCCTGGTGACGGGGTCTGCCGACGATGGAGGGGAACACGGCGCGAGGCGCGTCGTCTCCCGCGAATCCGGCCTTGCACATACCGGAGCCATTGTCTACTACCAACGCGGCAACTTCCTCGTCACACATTTTGAATTAGTCTGAAATTTAAAAAAATACAATGTTAAAAGACGTATTTCTAACAAAGCTTACCACGTAAATTGAGATTCATAGATGAGAGCAACAAGAATGTCGAACACACAGATTACGCAATTTTTTCAACATTGTTATGTAACTCGTATGACGTCAACGTTTTCAAGCACTGAAGCCCAAGATAGAAATAATATGGGTACCATACTATGTTTGGATAAATTCATACAATATTGCTACAAATTATTATTGTATAGAATTAAATACAAGAATTAAACTTACAGTTTAAATAAATGTAATGACTAGGTAAGACCGTAGTGCTTCGTTCAAGCACACTTCACAAATGAATGTTGGCTCGTGAGGATAAACTATATAAAACGTGCCTTATCAGAGTTCACTTATAATCGGCAACAGCGTTTTCCGCCAATCACGAGCTGGAAGTAGCAGCCTCAATTTTTGTCACCATATATGGTAAGCCTACTCGACTTTTATCAACATGGGCACTGTACATACATCAGTATGATAACGACGCCTTGATAAGTGATTATGTTACGCGACGCCGCTCACGTGGTACTAGGATTATTGTGATTCGTTTCCAGCATTTCCAGCTAATTCAATGAACGCATTCTTTCTTCGTAAAAAACTCTGAATATTTTCACTTCAGTGTTTCATTGCTTTCTCTAATGTGAGTCTGCTGTTTCGCGCTAATTGCCACAAACGTTTGAGATTAACCTAAAAATATTTAATTAGTTTAGAATTCGCTATACCGTCTGCAGCGTAATTATACTTAAGCGTCCGAGAACATTATCGCTTTAATTATGAAGAGATCAGAAAGCATTACAAACTTACGTAGAGAGAAAGATGGAAGATACGAGTAGCTCTGTTATTCGCTAGCAGTACAGTCTCTGAGAGGCAATCAGCGCTGATTGTGATAGGTATTTTAGAGAACGTTGCAAATGAAACTGTTATCTTTGGTAAGGTGATGATCACGTCGACGTGATCTTTCGAAAATACGTGATGATCTTACAGAATGTTTTTAAGAAAACAAATAAATCTTATACGCATGATTTACAAGCGAAGTGAAATTTTCGTAAATCTACAAATATAACATTCTAATGCTGCAGTATGTTAAATGTGCACAAAGGTCAAAACAGGTGGAGTCAGCTTTTAACGAAATAGCAGAGTTCGTTTAAAATAAAAATGCTGTATCACCAGCCTGCTTAAAGTTTTCCTAAGGCTTTTCTAATCGAACTAGGAATTTTTCTATATTTTGAAATATTTTTTGGAGTAAAACATGTAGAAATATTCCTCGTTCTATAAGGTTCTTAGCAGTTGCGTGCCTGTAATCTTGAAAACAAAGAACCTATAATACCTATGAAGTTATGCTGAAACATTTGAACAGGATAATGTTGAAATATGTTCATAAAGTCTCATCAATTCCACCTATTCAGATTACAGATGCTGATCATTTTATCTCGTAGACGGTTAGTCTGCGCGTATAATATTATACCAAATATCTGTGCTCGTATTGATTTTTGCCTACCCCAGCCGGTGCATCGCCACGCCCTGTCTGGAGGGGTGCGGGCGTAGTACCATGGGGTTGCAAATGACTCATCTGACGCACCCTCGCATTGCTGTAGCGGGAACATTAATACTGCAAATTCTATTATTGTTCCAGAAATCAACTGTATGTTTTCTCTCTTCTCTAAAGTACTAATGTCGTATACGTTTTTTGATTTCTTCCACTATTCAAACTTTTCAGACACATACTCGTACTTAGCCCTGACCCCACACTAGGAGTCCCTGTGTCGTGGGTATCAGGAACTAAGAGTACCGTGGTACCACAACACTCAGACCCGGAACAAATATCTGCAAAACATGCAAACATTTATCCTGTGGCGGGAATCGAATCCGCACATCTTGCGTCGCAGCCCGCCACACCATCCCGAGGTCGTCAAACTTGTTTACACTCTATAGGTATTTTTAGCTCAGCTTCCATCAATATTTTTGGTGAAGACAGAGATTATGTAAAAGTACCTAAGTAGGTACATTCATTCACACGATCTCGGAATAAAAGCTAGAGAAAGTGATGATTCAGGTTATTTTGCAGTTAGAAAAGCTCTGTATCCAACTGTACACCTTCATACACAGTAGATACCTACCTACTACACACATCTCGGTCGATAGAGCTACTTATTTGTTTTCTTTTTTCTATATTTATTATAGAGAGTTTAGTTAAAACTGATTATATCACCCTCGTATTGGCCGATATCGCTATTAATTCAGGGAATTATGGTTGTGTTTTGTGCATCGCAGAATAAAGTTTCTGATTTAGTTGTCACTTGTCTTTGCCTTCAAGTATATTCCGGCTGATTTCTTAGAACCTTTCGTCAGCGTGAATCAGCTGTAGTCGCAATCGATTGTGACGACTTGTCTCAAATAAATTTTCTGATTTAGTTATCACTTGTCTTTGCCTTCAAGTATATTCCGGCTGGTTTCTTAGAATATTTCGTCAGTGTGAATCAGCTGTACCTAGTCGCAATCGATGGTGACGACTTGTCTCAATTGATTTCCCATTCGGACCGCAGCGTGACGAAGAATTTGAGGAAGAGTGAAACTTGTTTTTATAGGATTACATGAACCACGTGGGCCCATTTATTAGATATACATAATCATAGAGCAGTGGCCGCAAATGAAATTACTGAATAAACTTCTGGTTTTATTTTCCACACATAATCATTTTACATTTTCACGTTTTCCTACATGACACTAATCGGAACCGGATACATAGACTAACCATGTCTACAACTTTACTGTCAACCTTAGACATTTAACATCCTAACATCATTTACACCAATTCCTCGCTACCACAGGCAATAACCTGGGCGAGCGAAACAAGCATGGATTTTCGATTCTACTGGACAATTCTGCATTTTTATAATGCATCTACCTATGTACCTATGTAGTACGCTTTAGTATAGGATACCTACAATTACCTAAGTCAAAGGTAAATTTAAGCAAATCAGCTTAAGCAATAAGTTACTAACAAGTAAACAAACAAAGCTACACAAGGAAAAAATATGTAAATATACGTAGATAAGTACGTTGTAATTTGTGCCAGCAATAATATCAAATTAATAATTTATTTACAGGAAAAACGCTCAGTGAGCTATCAATTCAATGATTCACTACTCAGAAATGAGCAGCTCGGTCATTGTCGTTAGCTTTAAACTTTTATTTAAAAGAAAAAATATAAAAATCGTCTATTACTAAAAGTGTACAGATACAGAATATTATAATCGCATATTTTTTTTGCAAACTATTATGTTTGTATCAGAAAGTTCATGGGTATGAAGGAGCGTCCAATATAAAAAAAAGGGGTGATGCTGACTCCTACTGAGTGACATCTTGGTGACAGGCTGCTTGTCCACCTATAAGAGGTTTTCTCTTAGTTAGGTTAACTACTATTACTAGTATTATAAAATAGCCTTTATTCATACAATAACGTAACTTCTATGTACAAGTAGGTATATACAAAAAATACCAAAAAACACCGCCACACCAAATACACACCAAAGTAAAATAAAAAAGCACAGGAATTAAAAGAATATAAAAAGGTACAATGGGCGGTCTTTTCGCTTAAAGCGATCTCTTCCAGACAACCTTTATATGGACAGGATAAAATGGAATCAGATGAAACAGTTAGCTATCTAAAGACCGTTGCAAACGTTCTATAGATAGCTCAATTGATCCAGTAGTATTAGTATTATAATAATAGATGAGCTACTATCAAAGATAATATCTTATGTCGTGTGCTTATTATTTCACCGGCATCCATACCCTTCAGACCTGTGTTCTAGCGATACGAGCATTACCTACTGCTTGGCGGCAGTAATAGGTATGGTGATAATACTTCCATTAGCTTTAGCACTAACTCTACTGCTTTTATTGTTGATGTTCCTATGTATTGATGGTTAAATGCTGGAACAGATTTCATCACTTCAAGACGCTAGTTAGTGCTTTACAATATATTCTGGCTAACCTTTGTACTTCTAAAGCCAGCTAATTACATTAATCAAAAATAATAATTCTACCACAATATACCTAGCCTACATTTACATGTACCTAGTGTAGGTACTATAGCATAGATACACAATGATGTAGGTACATACTCTATTGTAAAACTAGCTTTCCTGGTAATTTTAATGGGTACGGAACGTGAATACGAAGTTGTTTATTTATGAAATTTCCTCTTAATTATGTATTATTTAATACCTAGGTATACGTGCGAATTATTATTTTTGTCATGTTAGGTAAATAATTAACTTGTAGGTACCAACTTATTTAAATTATAGGAGTAGATACACTATCTATAAAATAAATTATCCTATAAAAATGGGTCGAAAAAATACATATATAATAAGGTATGTTTTTGTTATCGATCAGGGGTTATCTCCTCGATGGTTTTTGTTTACTGACTGCCTGAGCCTGTAGGTATACAAAAATGTAATAGGTATGGTGGTTTCCGGAGATTGCCGAGCAAATAACCCTCTAGTTCTACCCCACCTTAATATTGAGATTTAACACATGAGATGAAAAAGGGACATGAACAAACGCAAAACTTTAATGGACTGCCCAGCCCCCAGCGCCCTGCTAGATCAGGAACAGTCAAGAGGAAAAGTGTTTAAAAATAAATAGCGCCAAGGCAGCGACCTCAACGAAATTTTAAAATTTCGTCCTGTTTCACTCAATGTATGAATCGTCCTAGTACTCGATAGATAAGGTAAATGACTGTGAATTCCTGGTAGGTACACACTCCTCACTCCATTACGGATAATGTCAAATGAGACCGCGATACATTTCTAGGATAATTTCCGCCCTATTTGACGATAACCTTTGCTAGACCGTGTACGAGTAGTTGGCCTTCTAAAAGCTGCATGGAAGCCATAAAAGGCCTAGTACTTCGAAGGCGCGGTGATCGAATGCAGACCTTTTTTGGCTGACCATCGAGCTGGAAGTTGGAACCTTGGTGGCCTGCCTTTGTATCTAGATGGCACAACGATAAACCCATAATAGACTTAACGGTACGTAGGTACGGACAGTCCATTAATGGGAGCCTACGAGTGTATCGCTTATGGAAAATCACAAACACAGACCAAATGATGTACTTGCCTGCAAAATTCAAGTGTCCTAGGGGAGGTAAGCATACCTAGCGATCGAGCGAGCGAAACAAGTAAAGATCTCTCAGTCTACTTGGACATTTCGACGTATAAATAATAACTTTTTGTTTGTCTGTTTATTCGTGGATCAACTATTAGTTTTTCGTAATTAGCAAAATAATGTTATTATTCGAATTGGGATTAACCGGACAAGTTCAACAGAATAATTAACATTACTCAAGTTCATAAACTATGAAAGCACCAAACATTGCTCTAATGAAAACATAAATCGTATTGAAAGAAGAAATATTTTTTATTTCATTTTAATACCTACTTATTGTTTATGTTAATATTGTTATTTGACTGACGTGTAAATTGTATTTACCAATAAATTGGTTATTCTGATTATTCTAGGCTCCTCTGCGGACATGCCTAGGTACATGTTTTCCGGCTGGTGGTATGTACCTTCATAAGGAAAACAAAATCATTTCGTCGTCGAAAACGAAAACGCTCAAGACTGTAACTAATTCCCTTGTTGGTACATCAGATCTATACCTACCCATAGCGTAGATCAATGTTACCAAGTAGGGGTCTGGGGGGTTCGAAGCTCGTATACTTAGAATAATTTGACATTATCTACCTATGCCCACGTTTTGCATAGCGATTAACATGCCGCTGACTGGTTGCAAACCCATCGCCAATCATTATGTCCTCTGTTTGTAAGGTTTAATGCGGGAGATTGGTAAATAATGAATAATGCTGAATATTTTTACACAGCATCATCTAGCCCCAAAGTAAGCAGAGCATGTGTTATGGGAACCACGTGACTGATATACCTACTTATATTTTTTTTTGTAATTACAATTTGTAAAACATGAAAACAATCGGACCAGAGACAAATATTTATCCCGCGGCGGGAATTGAACCCGCAACCTTATGCGTCTCAAGCGGGCCTTCGCCCACTGCGCCACAGAGGTCGTCATCATGGTCATCCATAAATATTATTGAAGACAATTTCTTGTCTACTTTCATTCCTAATTTTACTGATAGGGTTTCCGTATAACAAATTGGTGGTAATTTGTTTTGAGAGAAAGAGGAAAATTCTTGTAAATATACCTTCTTACCTATAATTATAAAATTAAATAACTTAAAATAATGGCGCAAATTGTTTGAGTACGATCACAGGTCGATTTTCGAAAGTAAATTACCTACTTACTTAATTTTCAATATCGATAAGCGAATACCTATTCATCTAGATTCGATTTTTTTGTGCTGTTGTAAAAGTTACTTGGTAGATACCTACTTGTGATAATGTCCATCGATTCCTATAGGTTTTTTTGAGAGTATCCACTTGATTTTAGTTAGGTACTTTTCATTTACCAAGTCTTGCATTGTCCTTGCGATAAAAATGTATTGTACAAAACAAATAAATTTATTCGTCGCTCTATGATATTTAAGATGTATGCCTGTTCTCTTTCACTTAAAACCCAGGACGGCCAGGTACCTAATTCTATGCGTTTGCCATAAAGATGTTGTTTGTTTGTTTGTCTTCTGTAACCATTTAACTACCTACCTATCTCCGAAAAGGCTTACTAGATAGTAAAGCGATATTTTTTTTCGATGTTAATTGATGGTTCTTAGATAGGTAGGTTTTATCACCACAAGTCACTAGGAGGCGCTGCGATCTATGATGGAAAACATGTCGGTGGTTTCAAAATCTTGTAAAAAATCATTATATCTAGGTAGGTAAGTACCGAGGTACACGAACTGCCAACCAGTTTTAGGCCCAGAAACATAAGTGCCAGAGATTTAAAAAAAAGTACTATGTTAGATTTAGGTTATCTTTTCTGATTCAGTGAGTCTTCAGAATTATAAATGAGTGTTATTTTCGCTTGAGTGAAGATCGCTCACTCATTGGGTTAGTCTAGACATTTGACCTTCAAGAAACCAGTCCTTGTCTGGAGCACAGATATTATAATACTAGTAGCTGGAATCAAATAAAAAAGAGAAGAGGCCCTACAAAGTTGTACAACTGTCAACTGATAAGTTCCTAGTCTACCTAGGTAGGTACTATTTTACCAAATCAAAAACCGCGGTCGGTCTCCATCGACTACAGACATTAGTTCCTAGTCCACCTAGATAGGTACTATTTTACCAAATCAAAAACTGCGGTCGGTCTCCATCGACTACAGACATTAGTTCCTAGTCTACCTAGGTAGGTACTATTTTACCAAATCAATAACCGCGGTCTTTCTCTATCGACTACAGACAATAAATTATGTCTCATATCATAACAAATCGAAGAGCAACCGTATTTAAATGAGGTAGGTACCTACCTACCTCAGTAGGATAACGAAAATTATCACGTACGTGATTCATTTCATTCATTATGAATAAGAGGTCCATAACCCCACCCCCAGTCAGCCCGTTAAAATTTGAATTCAAATCGTTTACTGGTTGTTACCACATGGTTTGCCACTATTGTCTCATCCTACGCTGTAAGATTTTACCGGATGCTATTTTGGACACAGAATACTTAAATAGTTTTTGGGAACTAGTCTAGCTCTACCAGTCGATTGTCGCGTCGTCGGTCGTCGCGTCGCGGACAGAATAGATGTATAATACTATGCTTAGGGCTGCCATGCCAACTCTACTAGGTATTATACTACATTAGGAACCCGAATACTATATTTCTACTATTATAAGTATTATATTTACGTAGGTACCTAAACTTTTTTATTTATATAAGTAAGTATCTACCTAACTAAAACAAAAAATATCGTTCATTATATGCGAAAACATCTTAATAGTAAATAGTATTTTAAGAAGTCACTTCAAGTTAAGTTAAGTTTGTAAGTCACAAATACTGTTTGGTTTCCGAATAAAATAAAATAAAGTAAATAAATAATAAATTAAAATACTAATATATTTTAGTTATGGCATCAAGAATTCTGTGAACAAATTGGCCGGGATTGATTGAAATTATTTGAAATGGATTGTAACCTTACCTTTATGGATATGAAAGCGGCCGAGGCAAACAAGTGCTCAAAAATCTTTGTCTCTCCAGGAGCTCAAATATGTATTTATTTTATATATTAAAAAGTATTATATATTATGTGCTTTGCAATTTTCGAAAACCTCGAAAATACTAGATATATTTGATAATCTTTGGTAACCCTAACTATACTAGTAGTGGTAAGAGGAAAGATAAGTATGTACCTACTACTGTTGTCTTTACGAGCTATTGTCCATTATTTCAAAACTCGAAAAGTTCTGGCAACTTCCAGCCGTTTATGGATGTAGAAATCAATTTATTTTCTTCCTTTTAGAACAATTTTAAATATGAAGGTTTCCTACTAAAACGTACTTTAGGCCAATAATTTCTAACAAAATTGATAATGTTTACAAGTAGGAAGCTAAGTATCTACTTGTGTAGGAATCTTTCAATACATAGGTACTTACCGTATTGTATAGGTTAGGTTGGTAGGTATCAAGTAGGTAAAATCAATTAGGTAATTTACGAAGAAGAATTTTGCATACATTGTGAGACAAGCTGATTAAAATTTGATAACGTTAATGATTAACTGAATTTAAGGAATCCAGCGATTAGATATAGGTACCAAGTTACATATATATCGATGTGAATTATGTCAGTCAACGTTGGTAGATAGAACATATTTCAACCCTAACATCTTATTAAAATTATAAAAAGCTTTAGGTAGGTACTTAAATTAATGGCATGAATGTACGGAACAGCTGTCTAGCTAGAGCGTAGGTAGGTATGTACCTGTAGTGCGGCGGCCGGCGTTACTGGAATCAAACACTACACACCTACCTAGATATATTATGGTACCTAATTTATTTTGAGCAAAATGTTTATTTTCGGTTACTTACCTGTAACCTTAGAATACCGAATAGCCTTCGACACAGCAGATCGTGAAGATCGTGTAAAATAGGATTGAATAATGTTCGAATAACGTAGGTAGGTATGTCATATTTAACGGCCGCGCGGCCGGTCGCAGTAAGTACCTACATATGTAGGTATAGTACCTACCTATCCATAACCTTGAAATGAGGCAATCGTTCTTTGAATTCAAATACTTATTGGTAGTGCTATTATTTTATTCTGTGACCCAGGTACGTAGGATCTACGTAGTATGTATTGTAAATAGCTAGGCAGGAGTAGGTGATGCGTCCGAAGTAGGTAGGTACGGTAGGTGAGACGCGGTGGGTTGGGGACCGAGTGCGCCGTGGCATAGCTAGGTAACTTCATACTGACACATTTTTATAATAATGGTCTATTTTTTTAATCAGAGCACAGGTTAATAGCTTTAAGCTGTATTATAATATCTGTGCCTAGTTTTTAGTGGCTTTGGTATCACTGCGGCCGTTAGGCCTATTGTGATCGATATCTGTGCCTATAGTCAGTAGGTATATCTGTGTTGGCTTAGTGGGATGTATTCGGACGTCCGATCCGAAGGTCGTGGGTTTGAACCCGGTTATGCACCAAAATGTTTTTCATTTTATCTCAAAAAGGAGAGCATCGTTAGGAAACCGGCAAGCCCAAGAACCAAATACCTAATCTGAAATATTCATCAAGTTTTTTTCAACTACTTACTTCACCACAATTTGTAATTCTACGTACGAAATCAGGACACAAGAACTATTAAAATCGTAGAACATACCTAACTAGCTACATGGGGGTGATTCGGGTCGATCACGGATCATAGGGCATGAATCACCAGATATGTACATAGGTAGGTACCTAAATAATTACCTATTTGAAATATCTATTTTAATAAGTAGGTATACCTACTTCGCATACATTATATGAATTTAACCTTCCTGTATAATAATATCTGTGCCTTCTTCGTATCGTACCTTATCCTCTGGATGTTCGATTCGATAGTGTGGTTCCATGCAAATCATAAAATACCATTTAGATTAATCATATAAGTGTACGAGTTGATAGGAAGGAACTTCAGTACTAGTTATTTACAATATTTAAGTACAAAACAATGAAGTTAACATTAAACATGCGTTTTTATCGCTAAGAGCTATTTTGTGATATTACCAGAAACTAGTTATATTTATGGTAATAGCACAAAATATTATAGTATCTGAGGCTGTAGCATTGCATGGACTCGAAATTAAAAATGTTTGTGCTGCCATCTCTGTTGAATCACCAAGCAACTGCAATAATCTTTAGCTCTTTTAGTTGGTTACGAAAGGAGCTCTCAGGACTAACCAACTGTAACAATAGATGGCGTTAGTATTGTGCACTTGATGGCAAAATTAGTAAAGCGTGTGTTTGTGTAAATTATTATAATAATTCATGTTTATTGTACTATAAATTACATACATTCTACCTACGTCTTTTTTTACTCGTATTTATTTAAAACATGGCAACATTATGATATTATTTTATACTGGCAAGCTAAATTTAAGTGTCTTCTGTGTCAATGACCAATACTGCTCAACCAATCATGATCTAGAACTATTGTGCCATCTGGCGGAAAAAGTCAAACGATCAAACAAACAAAAAAAAACAATATGGCTGTTGTTCATTTTGTTGTAAATTTGTAAGAGAAGGCAGTGAAATAAAATTGACACGATTTCAATAAAAATACCGAATCGTACGAAATATGTGCAGCTTAAATTTACTTTCATTATTCATATCACAAGGATAGGTGAGTGTTTTTATTGACCGTTTTGTTTACAACGTCTAGAAATCCATGACCTTATTTTCTGAAGCGGTTCTCTTGTTTGTACCGTTAGACGGGGCGCGTGGCCCCTGAGCAGTGGGCTGTGCACTAAAGAGTGAATAACGCGGAGGGCCGCGCGCTACCCCTCCTCGCGGTCTCCCGTGCCGGTGCGGTGGAGGAAGTCAACGGGAGCGGGAGTAATTTTGCACTTGGAGGGGATTTTGGTGGGGATGCGTATCATTCTCATCGGTCGAGAGGAGATGGTAGGGTTGAACAACCTCCGATATCTGTGTGGAACCGCCCACTACCATGTGGGCACCTTTTCACCCTCTTGAGAACTTTATTTCATGAATTTATATAATAAACAATAGTATTTCACTATAAATTGCGTAACTAAAATAGTCAATCAGCCATATTTGTTGCAGTCTCTTTGTCTTGATCTCACTTTTGACCATAATATTGTATCAACTCAATTGGCCCTTTGCATTATTAAAACTCAAATATACTCAAACAAAGCAACATGCTATGTTTGTCTTTATGATTTTTTTCTCTGAATAAATCCATGCACAGGTATTAAGGTCATTGACATTCTCAGATGACCTCATTCTAACTTTCTGTTGGAAACTTTCAAGGTTTCTCAAGTAGCGGAGCAAAACATATTTCTAAGAATCTATATTTATTTATGCTATTTAAACATCATTGTTTGTTGTATATGTAGGTATAACCATTACTCATATTACTAGAGTTAATCAATGAACAAGATAACTCACTTTTTAAGAATTCTATTGTATTTGTAAAACTTTAAATAAACATGAAGTATTCTTAATTGCTAGGATAGACAACAGCGAAATACTCCACTAAAACAATACAATCACCGCAACATTCCCACAATCAGTGAACCACATCCACACAGCGCCTTGTGAAAGTACAGCAAAGAGAAAGTGAGACCACGTTAGGCACATACACACAGCCACCAGTATGTATAACTTGTCTGTCGACTATCGAGCCAGCATAAAAAACTTTCTTTAACCCACTTTCTTATTAGTGGCCGTCGGCGATCATCTTTCGCCTCTCACTGCTGCATTAATTTTAGTGTTGTGCTGTGTGTGGTGTTTGTTAGACTGGTGGCATGTGCCCTACCATCGTGTCCCAGGTCCCGCCGCAGTGGTGGGATGGTGTGGGGATACGCGCGACTTGTGAATGAATTAAGTGGGACACTGTGTTTTTTTTTTCGATTTCGTTTTTTTCTCCCGACGCGGCGTGAGCTAAGATGTGCGATATGCAGAAAATGCCGAGAGATGACGCGTGGTATGAGGATTATTTTAAATATGTAATCCGTTTTTGTGTGTTCTGCATACAGAATATATTTTGTCACTTTCCAACAATGAGGTCACAAGTTTAAAAGTCGCGGAATATTACGAATTAACTTATAACAGATCAGAAACCTACTTTCTATTTTGATTTTAATTATTTATAAATATTATGTCACTCTGTGTGACTGAGGTGAAGTGGATTCTAAATGATGGAACAACAATCTATTGGTAGAAATTTGCTAAGGTTTTGAGTGCAGTAATTCTGTAGGAACTTAGTTTCTTCCTGCTTTCACTTTTATGTAAGAAATTATCACATTAATGTGTTAACTAGTGATTGAGCTGTTTTTCAAGCATGATTTTTTTTTATTATAAACTATTTATATATATATATATATATATATATATATTTATTTATTTGTATTATAATATAAATAAAATGATGCTTGAATAATGTAATAAATCTGATAATCTAATAATCATAGTAAAGGAAGAAAATCCATAAAAACCTATTAGATCAAGATAATTAAAGTCCTACCTAATCAAAATTGGTGTGTTAAAATTTATTTTAATAGCTGTTGTATAGGTATACCTACAACAGCTTTTAAAATAAATTCTTTCTTCGCTTTTAAATGCAAGTCATGATATGAGATATGAGGTGATTAATCAACTCAACAATATGGAAAGAGTCCTTCAGAGCAGCCACAGCATCAGCCATGTCTAAACTGTTGCAGAACTCAATATGAGTGGCGCTTACTACTCTCCATCTAGTGAACATGTCCGTTTGCTTTGGGTTAATTCTTTGAAGTTTTAATTCCAAACCGCTCATACAATATTTACCTTGTTTCCAGTGACGAGGACAGTGATATGAATTTCGCCGCGTTTTCGTCGGTCGGCGGGGCAGGCACGCACTTCGTAACGACCGGCGGACAGATGCCGGTGGCTAAGATGCAGCAGGGGATGACCAACAATTCACTCTCACAGGTAAAGCATTGACAACTCTTATACAGTTTACCGTTTTAAGCACAAGATATGCCACACATGTAATACTGCTCTAGTTTATGGCACGGAGCTTCCAAGTACTTTGCTTTGGCTCCCTCCTCAGAACAGCATCTAGGCTAGCCTCGAGTAGATGGAGTATCTTTCTGAATTCTCAATTCAGACAGACATTCTAGCTACTCCACCAAATTCAGATTATCTGGAGATACATATAAATAAGTAGTCCGCAACACACATTCAGGCTCCGTGGTTTAGCAGTTTTTACACCCTCGTTCCAAAAGGGAAGTTGCGGATTCGATCCGCATCTGAGTTGATAATGTATAAGAATTTATACTGGGGTACTTTATTCCGAAATTGTGGATCCTTCAGAAGAACCTAAGTGATACGTATTTTACATAAATCCTTGTTAAATACTAGTGTATATGATTTTATCCTTTTTTTAATAATAGCATGGAGTGTATTTTTCATTCACCATAACTTGATTCAGGTTGTTGGTATGGTCGGCGGAGTCTCTGTCAGCGAGGGAATGCAGTACGGTGGGATACAATCTGCGCCCCAGTTCATATCGGTGCCCATCACGCTGCCTGGAGCCAAACCTGGTAAATACCTTTCAATATATATAATAATAATAAAGTTTGTTTGTTTTTCGTTTGAACGCGTTAATCACTGGAACTACAAGTCGGATTTTAAATAATATTTTTGCTTTTGATAGCCCAATTTTTTAATATCATGATGAGACCCTTAGGAGCTGAGCTAAAGAAGTAATAGCGCGGACGGGCGATGCGACGCGTTGGGTCGAGGGCCGATTGTGATACAGCTAGAAATTGAATAAACTGAATCCATAATGGTCCAGAGACCATTTTGGATTTGATTAAGATTTTACCATCTGCAAACGATTTTTCCAGCAGTTCGTGCATTACACGTAGACGCACACCTGCACACGGCTATAATCAATAGGATAATCGGCAACGATTATCTTAATCAGAATTATATTATTGTGAAACATATGTTAATACATTGTACTATTATAAAACGGGAATTTTGTCGCGCCACGATGCGTTGCGGAGGGAGAGTGCGTTCACCCTGACGAAGACTCTCGGAATGAGTCGAAACTGACTCGGTGCCTTCGGTACTGCGCGTGAAAATTCCTGTTGGTAATACTTTTGCCTGTACCAAAAGTAGGTATTCTCCTGCTGATGAATGATTCCGATTTTGCCAGGTGAGCCTCAGCCCATGGTGCAGATCCAAGTGCTGAACCCTAATCTACTGCAAACACAGCAACAAAAGTACCAAATGCAGATACCAATACAGGGATACCAAGGAGGTAGGTGCATGGCTGAATAGACATTTATTTCGGAAACAAGTTTATAAAATGATGTAACTAATAAAAAAGGTTGAGTTTATCCTTTTTTTTTGTTAGATATTTTTTTTTATAGGAAACATGTTAAGAAGAGCTGTGAGTCTGGTACTTGAATTTTTAGGGGTCGTCTTTTGTGAATCTCTCATATTTTTTGTGGACAGGCAGAATAATAATACTCTAAAGATTCCATCAGATGGTACCTAATATTTTGTATGTTGGAACCGGTTCTACGGTTCTAGAATACATAACCACCACAGACTAGTTAGGTATTGATAACCAAGTAGAATGAGACTGAAATAATACAATCAATTCCGACTATTTCGGTTCACAGAATTTTTGCTGCCATAACTTAAATATATTAGAATTTAAATTTATTACTTTTCGACATGTTTAAAAAACTTAACAAAGTTATTCTAAATCACCAACTTTTATGATTTTACAAGTAATTTTTCAGGGTTCCTACAAATTCAAAAAACAGAAAACCTATATATTTCCACAAATTATTTTTTTTATCATACTACTATGTACAAGTAGGTTATTACAAAAATACAGATGAAACAGCTATCTAAAGACCGTTCCAAATGATCTATAGATAGCTCAACTGGTTAAATTGATATTTTCATCATGTTTTATAATTAACACCTATTATTTTATAATGATATATTATATATCATTATAAAATATATTACTTATAAAGCCGAAAAATTATGCATCGAAGTTTCTATCCCACTACTATTATAAACTCGAAAGTTTGTGAGGAAGTTGTTTTTTACTCTTTCACGCAAAAACTACTGAACGTATTTTGATGAAACTTTACAGTAATATAGTACATACATCAGAATAACACATAGGCTACTTTTTATCTGGGTACCACGCGAGCGAAGCCGTGGGCAGAGGCTAGTAATGTATAAATGTTGAACAGTGATGGGCCCTAAAAGTACTCTCTTTGCAGGTGGCGCCGTCCTGACCTTGGCTTATTCGCCCGAAGCAAATGACGCGGCCATGCAGCTAATGGCGCAGAACACGCTCTCTGAAAGTAAGTACCTGGAGTTTGTGTTAATCTATACTTAGAATGTTTAAGGAAAATATCGTGACTAAGTCAGCAGGTTATTTTTCGCGACTGGCTGCGGTAGCCGTTCATTTCTAATGTTAAAGTTGTTTCTAGTTGTTTAAAAATTTACCTTATCTGCTCGCCATAAATATCGTTGTCGACTAAGTGCTAAAATCGTAGAATTTTCGTATTTTAAACTTCCATAATATAGCAATAAATAAATAATGCCGGACATTTTTTCACTCAGCATCATCTAGCACCAAACTAAGCAGATCTTGTTTTATGGGAACTAAATGACTGATATACTTATATATTTTTTGTAAATCATACAAACATTTGTCTCGCGGCGGGAATGGAACCCGCAACCTTCTGTCTCAGGCGGGCTTTTGCCCACTACGCCACAGAGGTCGTATTGTTTATTACTTTTACGTGTACTCCTGTATCCTTTGTTTGACACAAAATAAAATATTTTTATCTTATCTTTATCTTATTGAATAGAGTTTTTAAATTTTGTGAAATCACAGCAGAAGCTTGGAATTTAAATTATCGTAGTTTCGTAATGATAATTTTATTTACTTTCTACACGGTCACGTTTCTAAACGGTCAACGAAACGTCAGCAGGAGAATAGTAAAGTATGTGGGTATAGTCATAATAATTTTCTAAAATTACAGCAGAAGCAGCTATTAAATTAAACGTGTTCTGTTTTCGCAGATATGATAATGACCACAATGCCACAAGAGATGCAGGTTGTCCAATCGGCGCAATCCAGTGACGACAAGAGCCAAGTACAAGCGAACTTACAACATCAGGTTAGTAGTCACTAACTCTATGTATAAGCACACTATGCTATTAGAAAATGAGTTTACATAATATAAAATCAGTCTATATAGGCTATAAGTCTTAAAGAAATGTAGTATACCGTAAGTTCTAAAGACCGGACCTTCGATTTGATGTGTAGGGATGCACTAAAAGAAAGCATTTTACGAAAACAATCCTTAGGAAGTGGAACGGGATGAATTTTGTATGGAAAAAAGTCAACACGAAGGTGGTTCACCAGTAATAAAATGTAAATGATGCCGTCGGGTCGCTCGAATCGTCGAGACGTTTTATTAATCCAATATAAGAATAAGAATAAGAAATATTTATTTTTGACATAATAAATTGTTACAAGTTGTATATGAATCCATAGGCTCCTGAACTAGTAGAAACTGTATTTCAGGAGCCATAGATATGGCGGACGTATATTGACGACCACGGTGGCACGGCGGGCGAGTAGCCGGCTGAGATGCAAGATGTGCGGGTTCGATTCCCGCTGCGGGACAAACTTGTTCTGCCAATTTAACCATGGTACTTGTAGTTTCTGATACCTAATTACCCACGATACAGGGAATTCTAGTGTGGGGTTCGGACTATGTATGTGACTGTATGGTGTTCTTTTTTTTTTTGTTTTTTTATTATTATATATTCTTTTTAATCATTGACTTTTATCTTAACTATCTATTTCGTTCCACTGTTGGACAAAACTCTCCCCACAAATCATTACAACTCTTAACTAGTTTGTTACAAAAATTTGTTTTAGGTCTTCATTACGCCAAACCAGCAGATAATCATCAACAGAGCAGACGACAGCAAAATGTTAAACAACAATACAACTAGCAACAACAACAATGAGGACGCCGTCACGATCAAGAAGGAGTGCGATGAACCAAATAATGATGATGTGAGTCATAGACAAAGTCAGAATTCATTTATACATTAAAATCACATGAATCATTTTGAAAACATCGGTTTTATCTACTGCCTGAGTAACAACACAATCAAAAGACTTGGTTCGCGTCAACATCGACACTAGCTTAAACTAGCTAGACTTTTCAAGCTAAAACATCGCTCGTGGTTTTAGCTTGAAACGTCTTAGTTTATTCATGGTTTTGTAGGCGATCGGGCAATACGAACAGAGTGTCTAGCCTCACGCTTACTTTTCCTTTCACGCTAACGCAAATTTGTCAAGGTAAAACCTGGCAGCTGTCACGTGTTTTCACAGCTAATGTCATCTCCATACAATTCAATCTTTTCGCCAATATGTCTAGACACCGAGCACTAGTAGCACGAGCAGCCAAAACAGCAGAAGACGAAATATACTTCTGTCTCTCTCTCTCTCTTTTGTTTGACGGAAAAGACATAAAAAGTCACCTTTAGTTGACAAAGTCGCTCATGCTAAGCCTGCTGAGTGTCATGTTATCATTTCTGTTCTATGTTGTTATTTTGATCTGTTCTTGAATGAGACAGATAAGAAACGTCAATTCGACAAACATTTAAAACAAAAAATTGCCAAATCAATCCTGCCGTTCTCAGTTGATGCGCTTACCAACGAACAGTATTTCACTTTTATTTATATAGATGAGATTTAATAACTACGTTGGTAGTTGCATGTTTTGACGCCCCAACTTTCTATACGGCTATCTCTAGCTGAAATGTGTTTAAAGTATTTCTAACTCAGCATAAAGGCTCAGAGGATCTATGCTGAGTTTTGCGACATGTTGCAACAGTGATCGTTTCATTAAATTTGTATGGAATTTTAGATACGGTCACCGCCTTGACATAATTTATATCTGCAACAACGCCGTCTCTCATGCGTTGCCTGTCCTAAAATAAATTTGCTTAAAAGTTACGGTAGTATTACTTCCCGGACGAACTTCTTCGCAAATGAGTTCTGCTATTAGTTTTACCGAAATTGCATAGAACATGGTAAATGATTTATTTTGTTATTTTTTCAGGAGAGCTCGCAAGGCACTGAAACGAGTGAGAACACGCCGTGGACCATGTCCAGCAGCCAGCAGGACCTCGTCAAGTATTTCAACAGCTTGCCGCCGCAGGTACGATACACCATCTGCTATATACTCACTATAAACTGGTCTCTATAATATCTGTTCGAGTTTACACCGAACACAGCAATTCTGGAATTATATAAGCAACGAATCAATGTAGCATTGCCTAAATCGAATTGCCTATGTATTAAGTGTAATCAGTTTTTATATACCAATTTCTTCCTTCGCTTTGAATAAGCAGGTGATTTTCAACCTC
This sequence comes from Perizoma affinitatum, assembly GCA_961405105.1. Classification (NCBI taxonomy): domain Eukaryota; kingdom Metazoa; phylum Arthropoda; class Insecta; order Lepidoptera; family Geometridae; genus Perizoma; species Perizoma affinitatum. Next base: position 10,342,773 of record OY560199.1, read on the forward strand.
AGAACAAAAGTCCATAGATAACGGGAAATAGACCTTTTATATATATTAAAAAAATATCTGTGTTTGTTTCAGCAAACGCAAACCTTGCCACTATCTCTGCAGCAGTTCCTGAAACTCAACCCCAATCCGACCCCGGGCGAGCTCAGGAAGGAGATTGAGATAGAAGTAGATATGGAGGAGAAGAAAGACGAAGAAGCTGTCGCGGAAGCTATCATTGGCGAAGGTACCCACTAAAGTTAACAAGTTATTTTTTTCAACCCATCCACCGTTGATTGAGGATTCAATGAGATTTTTTTTTACATAAATTTTATATCCTTTTTTTTCATCATCGCATGCAGCGCCCCCTTGTGACTTGTGGCGATAAACCCTACATACAAATCGATTTCGTTCTATGAAATTACAATCCGATAAGCTGTTTCGGAAATTAATGGTGACATGCCTTAAAAATAAAACGGAATTATTGCACTATTATACCATCCATAAATATAACTTCGCATATATAATATCAGTAGCATGGCCTATAATTATTTATAATATAATAGTGCAATAATTAATTATTTTTTTACCCGCGACTATTGCAGTGCAGCCTGCATAAAACGTATATGTGTTTGAATGTACTGTTCAAACGAATATTGAATAGTATGTTCAACAGTAGTTATATTTTATTTCAGACGGCTCAGTCAGAATACAGAGCAAAAAGAAGAAGAAATACAAGAAGAAACCGCCAAAGCCAGCGCGGCCGAAGCCAGGGCAGGTCGTTATTGCGACGGCCGCGGACGGGACCCCCATCTTCTGCTGCCCCGAGTGCCAGATGGCGTATCCCGAGAAAGAGCAGCTAGAGTTACATTTGGGTGTGCACAAGATCGTGCGGCGGTTTATATGCGGCATCTGTGGAGCTGGGTTAGTTCATTTTATAAGTTTAGTCAATAGTTGTCTGTCGAGCCGGATGTCTGTTCTTTGAACCAAATATGCCTCAGTCCTTTAAGTCAGATTCGGTTTTAATTCGAATTCTCCTAACCAGATCGAATTTGGTCTTCCAAAGTATCATTCTCCTTGAGTCCTTCGAGTCGGATAAGACTAAGTCCTTCGAGTCTCTAATTTTCTAGCCGGAAAGATGATCTTGTTCATCTATGGACCGAACCGGATCCGTTACTCGGTTTTTGTGTTGGATACGACTTTAATTCAATATAATTTTGAATCTAAGAAACTGGTTAGTTAACTTGGCAGGATACATAGACAATTACCCGCCGAAAAGGGATGTGATCGTTTTGGTCATGTTGGCTTTACTTATTGTGTGTCTTTTGTTGTTTGCGTTTGCAAATGAATGAGTTCATATCTATGCGTCGTGACGTTGTGTATGTGTGCGTTTACTTAGTTGTGTGATGTAGGTGTTTATATAAGCCTCGCAAAAATTTACACATATTATGTATGCGAGTAAATTTTCAATTGTCATTTATTTGGTAAGAGTATTACATGTCACAGATCAATTATTGAATACAATGTTAACTGAACAACACAGATTTGAATATATAAGATGAGCAAGTAGTATATTTAACTATATTAAATTTTTACCTGATGTTACCTCACATTCGGTCATACATAAAGTCATGCCTGTTTCCCGGAGAGACTGGCACGGATTTCCACTTGTTACAATCCTGGAATGCCTCTTGCTTCATTCATCCTCATCACATTCTTCATACAAGCTTGTTGATTATGGGTACTCTTGAATTGGCCTTTCTCCAGTATGACTCCAACTTGGTCAGAGTATGTTGTCAGAGGCCTTCCCCTTTCAACTATCCACGCTCGCCTTGTATACTTGTTTTGTTATTCTACTTTCGCCCATCCTTTCTACATGCTCAAACAATACAATACAAATATATTTATTTACCATTATGTACATATGTTACAATTATGACATACTGGTGGTCCCCGCACGAGGGCTAGTCTGTATCGCGGGAGGCCGGTTACATAAGATAACATTACCAATCAACCAAGTTAAGTTACTGTTCCAACGAAATAAAAAATAAAATAAAAATCTATACATTAAAATTTACGTTATGACTGTAAAACCCAAACTGAATGAACTGAATTATATTATGAAACAAAAACAAATCTTTGTATAAACATCATCAAACCATCTCAACATACCTTTTTCAACTCACGTTACTACAAATTTCACTCAAAAATGTTCTCTTAAAAAATTTAGATATTAAAAAATTGTTAGGAGTGGTAGACAAATTCAAAATTTTTGTGAAGTTACGCCAAATTTCTCGCCACCAAGAATCAGTCAATGAACTCTCCCTCCTTATTTTCAGATTGAAACGCAAGGAGCACCTCGAAAGGCATAAGCTAGGGCACAATCCCGAGCGGCCATACGTGTGCGGCGTCTGTCGGAAGGGGTTCAAGCGACGTGAGCACCTCAACCTTCACACTGTCATCCACTCCGGCGTCAAGACAGAGATGTGCACCGAGTGCGGGAAAGGTACATTCATATTAAATACACAGAAGTACGAGACGCAAGAGATGCGTTTATGATTCCGGCCATGGAACAAATGTTTGCATGTTCACAGAAATTACCAATTAAATAATTTGATGACGTAATTAATCGAAACTTTATTTAAATGCTATAACATATCAGACTATTTAGATGAATAAAAATCTTGGGATTGAAGTTGCGCCACCTCGATGAAAAATGTACCTAGTGTTTTGTAAAAGGATAATTTAAAAGAATAACCAGCCTTGTTTCTGACTTATTTTCCTGGCTTGGTCGCGGAGTAAGAGACTGTAAAACCTGTGTTACCATGGTGCACATAGTACCTGATTCCCACGACACAAGGAATCCAATTGTGTCATGTCAGAACTATGTATGTGACTGAAGAGTGTTTATTTTATTAATAGGTTTCTACCGGAAAGATCACTTGCGCAAGCACGCGCGCTCGCACGAGACGAAGCGCGCTCGCGACGAGTCCTCGAACAGCAACGTGCAGATATTCAAGGCGGACTCCAACCCGCCTGCCATCACCACCACCACCATACTGCCTGAGATTACTATACATGTACGTTTACCTACTTATTTAAGTACTTACCCAAAATGTTTGATGAGTCAAGGAATGTTACGCTTACCATAAAGTAAACCTTACTATTTCTCATCTTTGTCAAGAAATATTCTAATATTTATTCTTACTGGAAACCGTTCATTGCATTTTTTCGTCGACTTACGTTGCATAATTGGAAATAGTCCGCAAATAGTACTTTTATTTGAACGGGATAATATACAGCGTATGCCAACCACGAAGGTTCATACTAAAAAAGTTTCTGAAGGCTAATATTAAAAAACGTTAAAATATTTTTTTTAATCGGTTTGCTAATTTCGGGACCTCCTACATCCAAACTTTCTAAATTTACCTCTTTATAGTATTAGTGTGGATAACTAACTTAGAATTTAAGTATTTTATTCATCTTAAACACATCAAAACACGCCGGTGTTGTACAAGAATAATAATAAAAGTTATGTACAAAAAAAAATGCAATAAATTGATATGCTTCTTAATCTGCAGGTACCCACCAGCTCAAACGTGAATGTACCAGTCCAGATAAACATCCCCCAGCACGTGGTGTCCTCGCTGGAGGCAGCGCAGACGCAGCAGCAGCAGAACGACACTCAGGCGCAGCTCGAGGCGCTGTTGGCGCAGCACTCGTGACAGGATGACAGTGACGACGACCGCTTCGTCATCGACATCCCGCTAGGTTAGACACAAGACTAAAGACTATTTAACAGAACGTAACACGTGTCTTCGCTACGTCGAGTGAAGAAAAAATATGAACTATGAGCACCATAGCACTTGGGATTGAGATGGCATTGTCCGAAACTTGACACTGGACGAGTTTAGTTTACGTTCAATGACAATCCAGCGACAGTGAAAACCTCTAATACGACGTGGCGTAACTTTAGTGTAAGTGTTCTGTCTGTTTAAGTTGAGCGAATACTGTGGTCTCTTCTTAAGGGCGAGTAAAGATCGAGGCGAGCAATAAAGCGACACACATGTGGACTTTTAATGATTGTTGCAGAATTCTCACTGAATCACGGGGGGTCTAGACAAATACTACATTCTGTTGACGGTTGCGGAAATATTGAATTGTATGGAAATTACATTAGCTGTGGAAATCGCGAGGTATTTGTCTAGACATCGGTCGGAAACTTTGTCAACACATACGACATAGCCACTCTTAGGTTATCTTAGTCTCGACAAAATACTGTCTCATTCATTAAGCAAGATTATGCATGCTCAACTTGAAACATGTACATCATAGATGTAAATAGTTAAATTAAGCTGTAACATGTCAATCGTTTGTATAAATGTGTAATGTAGGTATCCTGCTTGCAATAAATGATTTAGGATAAGTCCTAGTATGAAATAAAACAACTGCGTACGGATTTGATACTAAGAAACTGTACATTTTTTCTACAATATAGCATGGAATGATGTGTTCAAATGTATATTTTAAAGCTTTTTATGTGAATCACAGAATAAAAAATAAAACTCAGATACTACGAATATAAATCAGAAAAATAAAATAAACATATCATTTTGTTGACAATAAAATAATTAAATTATTAGAAATAAAATAAATGAATACTGCCTAGCCAGAGTCCAGCGTTTTTATTGAAATGTTTTTACGAGACATTAGTTCCTCAGTTAAAACGTTAGACATTTTTACAAGTAAAGTCTAACAATGCCTACAATCAAATCATTTTTTACGTTAGTTACGCACAATTGTTCTTAAAAAATACATATTAATGAAAAAATTGTTCACATTAAACAACTAATTAAAACTGGTTTCTTAAAAAAAAAAACTGTCTTCTGACTAGAGTTTTGGTGTCAGGTGTTGTATAAGTAGGTTCTGGAAATTAGCTTCAGTCTATCTCTGTTATATCTCTGTTTTTTCTGTTTATTGTCTCTGTTTTGTATGTAGTAAAATGTAGCTGTTTTAAAACGATCTCTTACACCCCTGCTAAATAGTCTTCCGATTTGCATCATTGTTGTCCAGTATAGATTTAGAAAAAAGTATATTGCACAATGTCCATAGATATTTCTGTATACACCATTAACTAAATTATATCAATTCATTGTAAATATCAAGTAAATATCATCATCACTGTGATATGTATTTTAATAATGTAAGTGTACCAGATATGATATGTTTTCCTGTATTTCAAATGGCGATGGAAGTATATTTGCGCATAGTTTTACAACTAGTAATCAATAATAACTGTTCATTAAAAGTTTGTCAGACTTTTTCATTTGTTTATTTCTGGAAAAGGACAGGGTTAGAGTTATCAATTATGGAGTAAGTAAATTATGGAATGAATATGTACAAGGGTATGAAATTGCTTAATATTTTTAAGCTGTTGGTTTTAAGTATTTAGTACAGTGATTCCTAGTGTGGGGTCAGAACTATGTGACTGCCACTGGTTTTTATTTATTTATTATTCATTTGCATTGTTTTTTTTATAATAATGCAAATACTCAAAAATGCATGTGTTTGAGAATTATTTTATTGAACATAAATGAATCATGCGTTCGGTGTGTAAAAGCGACTGATCAATGGAAACGTTATTTCGTTTTCATACCTGTGACGATCGTACGTATACGTGCACAGTTTAATGGCGCGTACTTAAATTAGCGTGCTTATCAACATTGTCAGCTTTAATATATTATTGTTTAGTTTAAAAATATTTTTGTACTTAGATTAAGTTGTTTATGAATTTGTGAATTAATTGTTCTGCTTTGTTTTAGCTACAAATGCCTATGGTTTTTCAGAAAGTACAATTTGTAACTTTTTTAATTTAATGTACCTACGCGTGTATATTGCATGTATTCCACGTAGAACAAAGTCGGAACGCTGCCGCAGTAGCTTGTACCTTGTGAGAAATACAAGCTAGTTCTGCAAGTCTGTTTTTTATCTTTGAAATATGAATAATCCCAAAGTCGTCCGAAGTAGGTTCCTACTTAAATGCCGTATCTATATTTAGAGTACTAGGCGTGTTTTCAAGGTGCTTTAATAATATATATGTACCTTTTCCTGAAAGTATGTATATTTTGTTCTCGGTGTGATTTTTCCGAGTTTGTTTCATTGTTTTAATCTCATTGTTTTAGAGTCGGATATGTTTTCGTGCTACTTATCTCTTAGGATAGATTAACATTGCTTAGAAATAAGCCTTAAATTGTACGTAGAACGATATTTTTGTACTTTTTTTTTGAAATTGCAGTTGCAAGTATTAATTCAAGTTAAGACTTTAGTTGTAAGATGAAATGCGCCGAAAGTTTAGATGTAAATTTTGTATGATGTTTAACTTATTAGTATCAGTGTAATGAGATTGATTAAAAACATTGATTTTTAATTTATTTTTTTAATTCAACACCTTTAAATAGAACTAGCGAAAGGTACCGCGACTTCGCAGCGTTACAATAAATAAATAATGCTGGAAATTGTCACACAACATCATTTAACCCCAAAGTAAACAGAGCAGGAACTACATGACTGATATACTACTTAAGTTTTATTCATATAAATTTTCATCTCAATGAACCCTCTAGAGGTGGAACTTTCGTAAATATATACTTAGCGCACCTCTCCACACCAAAATAAATCTACCCTCCGAATAAAAGGGTAGGTTGCTACCTACCCTATATGTTTTATCTTATTTGTTTCGTATTAAAAACAACAATTTCTTACGTATCGTTATATCAGGTACATAGCTTATATTGTCTAGTTACAGAATAATAACACGATGTGAAAAATACAAGTTTTCAGTCATCATTTTTGGTATTACGAAACACCACCAAATTTATAACAAATTTATTATTTCATTATTCGGTGTCGGGTAGGCTATATATATTTACTATTATATTATCAGCGTTCGACAATTTACTGTGCGTTTTAGTTTGCTAAATTGTATGTTATTCTGGAATTCGGTCGTCTCGAAATTGGAAGAATTTTATTTAAATGTGTTTTCCTGAATTAAAAGACCATTTGCCAAGAAATACCTACCTATCAGGGACAGAATATAAATAACGCAAACAATAGTTAGGGTTTGTACGCCGGTTCACCGACCAAATCCTTTTTTCGACCTTTTAGCGCATCTTTGCTAGATAAAAGTAAAAAATAGAATAATTATTTTAGTAAGGTGTGTTTTAGTGGTTACTTGAATGACTTGGTTTAAAACACGCACCAATTTTTACTCAATTACTCTAGAGACTGAATTGCAAAAATTTGCTTTTGATGTATACATAAATGTCCGGATGCGTGAGAGAACGATCTACATCGCTAGCAACGATGTTTTCCTTCATTGTTTTGAGTACGCACATAAAGGTTTCGAGTACAGATAATTATATGTTACTAGTTAGTGCAGTGCGATAGGCTTGAAATATATCACTTGGAATGCTAACTACTCGCAAAACTCGCAGGCATGTACCAAATGTAATGTTTGGACGCTCCTCTGACTGCTCCCTACTATGTATCCCTAAAATTTAAAATTGATAAGAAGGTTGATGATTTTAAAATTGAGTATATAAAAAGTAACTTTGACCAGACTTTTGTTTAAAAATGTTAGTAGATTTTTTTTCGCTTCCTGAAGTTGAATCTACCCAACGTAGTTTGTTTAGTTTTGATTACGTAAAATATTAATTTTCAGAAACAGTTTAGCCTATATGGTCACACCACAAAAAAAAAAAAAGTCACCAAAATTGTGAATTGATTTGTAGGTATTTTTATAGATGAATGTGTCAATACATATCCTTTATTTACAAACCTAGGAACTATCATAATGTCACAATGCTGGTATATTTTTGTACCTATATCATCCTAAATTTATAGGTAGGTATCCTATTCTAGAGGTAATAAACGTATGTAGAACCTACCTAAATTTCATAAATTTCCTAAGATATACCTAGGCCGGCTTTGTAAAAAAACATTAATAATGCCGCCGGAAACCGATGTTTTCCTTTCCGCACATAAACTTTTAGACTGGAAATATCCATTGGTGCACGACAGGATTCGAGTCCATTTGCTCCGGATTGAAAGTCGGAGTACCGACTTTCAATCCGGACTACATATATTTAGTCTTATGCATTCTGTATTAGTTTCAAGTTATAAAGTTTTACATGAGCATCTATTTTATTATACCACTTAGGTGGCAAATAACTCCATGTGCTATACGTCGCGTTGTCAGCTGGTGGCAATGAGGTGGTCCGATACGGTGCCGAGCTGATATGTGTTCGATGTCAGTCAGTCAATGACAACGATTTTACATATTTGGATAATAGGTTCTGAATAATTTATTTATAACGAATATAAGTTAGCTTCATGCAGGTGTCACACGCATATAAGCATTTTCACTAATTATGCCTGTTTTCGCGTGTTAACTTCTTAGTTCAGATAATGTAAAGCTTTAAATATAATAATCAACAATGTGGTGAAGGGATCATTGAAGGATGGGGCTTGTAAGGTAGGAGGGTATACCCCCATACACCATACCACCACGTAGTACACAGCCCCACTGTTCTCATAGGACGTATTCACGTAAAAAGCAGGAGATCGCGCCTGGTGCTAACTCCCTACCAGTGCTAACCGGCACTAATTTGCGATTTTTCTTTGTGTAAAAGTTGGTATGAAAAAAAGCAAGCAAAAGCTTTAGTTTGCAGAAACCTGTTTTCTTAGTAAATTCGACCCTACACCACACTCGGTAGGTAGCTGTGTCGTTGTCAGAGGCGGGTCGAGCCGTCTCACCTATGCGAGTATCGCCGGCGGCGCCCCCGACCTCACTCCGCTGTCCGCTCAATGGCGTTTCGCGCAGCCGCCACCCCATTGCGCATAATATCCGCGCACCCCAACGACCCTCCACAATCGTATTTCAGCCACCACGAACAATTAAAACGCTATGAAAACCCATTCTACGGATTCCGCGAAGGTACCACCTCCATAAACGTCCGTTCTTTGCGTGTTCCAGTGTTGCGCGCTTAAACCTCGCTCCCGCATCGATGGTGTGGGATGGGCCGGTAAAAATAGAGATTTAGAATGGCTGGGGTGAGGCATAATGGCGGGGGTTGAGTGAGCGCCCTGCCGGGCCGCACCCTTCGCGGCCACTTCTTGCTACCTGTCAGTGCATTAGTGTCCGAGACGCCGTCGTGACTGCAATGTTTCCCGCGGTTTCAGGTCTGAGGTGCGATGAACTTCGCTCCGTTCAACGGGCACGTAGCGTCGGAGAACGCGCTGCCTACCATCCACCAGTTCGCTTCAAAGCTGGGTTACGACAACGAGAACGGAAACAACCCGGGCGTGGTGCAGGAGACTAGGTACCATAATGCTGGTAACAACGTGCAGTTCGCGGTCAGTCCGGGCTCAGGGCAACTCATGGTCGATGGGGTTAAGTTCAGACAGGCTGAAAGCGTTGTGGTGGTCAGCACTGCGCAGCCGGGCACGGTCACGCTAGCCGGCGTCGCGCCCATTCAAGTCGGTCAGTATCATAGAAAGAAGCTGCCGTCTTTTGAGATTTCGTTTGAGAAGGATATGGGGAAATGTGTTGAAGTTGAGAGCGGTTTCGCAGTGAACACTGGCGTAAAATACGAGACGATTTCCTCCTCGTCTGTGAATCTCGGCAACATCGCGTATGGAGGCCAGGCGACCTACGTGCAGGCTGACACTGTTCAGCAGATGAAAGCGGAACAGAGAATGGACAAACGAGAGTTTCGAGAAGAACTACAAAACGATCTGATGGCGACCATGATGCAACACCAAGGTGAGTAAAAAATCTTGTTACGATTTGCCAAAACCATAACTTTTTGCCTTTGCCTTTTATCTCATCCCTTTATTGTTTTATGCCGAGGTGAAACGAATTATAACTTCATTATTACAGTGTCACAAGCCCCTGGGCTACAGCAAGGTCAACAATTGCTAGTTGTTCTCCACGAGCCGAAGGACGCAGCGGCGTTCACTCGCGCCATCAAGCAAGAAGGCAGGCAGGACCGCACGGCTGCCACCGCTGAGTTCATCAGTAAGATTTTCTACTACTTACATCTTAAAATTTCTAAATTCCTGTACAGTATACGGGATACTTACAGCCAAATGCTCCATCAAACTTTTTGGTTCTTCCAATGTCTTAGTTCTACCTCAGTGATGATAAATAGTGTAAACTAATTTTGGAATAGTGAAGCAGGTTACCGTCATAGACTAGAATTCCTACTATAACAGTCTCAGAATTACATTTATTTTATAACAAAACATAACAGTTCTGACCTCACACTAGGATTTCCTGTGTCGGGGATATTCACAACAACACGGATCAAATGTTTCTTGGGAATCGAAACTGCACATGTTGCATCTCGGCCGTCTACTCGAATTCGTTTGAGAGTCTACACTAATTCAGATACTTAAGTCTTTCTCCTTCTTTGACAACAGAAATAGCAAAACTAGATTCGTGCTACAGGAATATACAGTTTCTTCTGGAGAAGAAAGAAAATACATTTATTTGACGCACACTAATACACAGAAATGATATAGGGGCAGACGTATATAATTATTTCCGCCCTACAGTAATAAGTAGGGACCGTGATAGGCTTTAGGCACAAAATACCTAGTCCTCTCCGTGACGCGTGAGCCAAACATGTCCTGTCTCAGCCACATGACCGGGATGTGAAAACGCTGATTTTCAGATAAAACCTAGTTATGACCCCACAACCGACAGCGTTACTGAGAATAGAATAATAGAGATTCTGAATAGAGTACTACAAGATGAGTTCGGAGGTCGGAGTTCTCGTAGTTTATACTCTAGGGAAGCAAATGTTGCAGGCATAGGCGACGTTACCGACAGCGCGACATGGCAAACTTTGACAGGCGGTGGCGTAGCAGACTACATCACAGCATTGCCTCTACCCTTACACCAGCTGCTGAAATACGCTCCGCCCGACTGCAAGCGCGACGACCAAACAATTACTGTGAATGCTAATATTATACCCGTCACTACCATCACCCAGGTGAGTGCTTGAGCACAATGAGTGTTTGAGACAAATGCGTGGAATGCCTACCAATCATTTACGTCTCAAACACTCATTGTTATTATTATATATACAACAACATTAATGTGAGAAATCAAATATTTATGATTTTGTAAAAATATATGTTCAAAAACAACGAATTTCCTTAGAATTATTACGAAAGTGAATAGGAACGGAGATGTTCGAAACGAAACTTATACATAAAGGAGTTCTCCGAGGCAGTTTTTTTGGCGCTTTTCTCATTTGAAAGTTTAAATGATCACTTTGTTCCTAATTGGGGAGACCTTTCCCTAACAATGGAACAACATGGGCTTGGCATAGTAATAGTAGTAATGTGTCGAACTGAAGAAAAAAAACAAGTGAGATGATAATATGACAAGATAAGAGATATACTTGATGCAGTAGGCGAGCGAAGCAAGCTCCTGTGTGAAGAAAAGGAAAGTTTCCGGCACAGAAGTTATTATCATATCAGTAGAGCCTATCAGGGAATCAGAACTGGAATGTTAGCCTAATGTAGAAATAAACGACTTAATTTTATATAACAGGTACCAGCAAATAGTGTAGTGGTTCAGACAGGGACAATCGTGAACCATTCTGTTAACAACGGGAATATAACACCCGTCCCATTTAAGCCAAAATTTAGCCCGAGGAAGAAAAGGAGATGTAATGATAAAGATATGAAGGAGAGGCTACAACCGGGCGAGATTCGGCTTTCCACTGCTTTGGGTAAGCATCAGCTTTTAACTTGTGATGGGTTTCAGGCTAGTTTTATCGTTTTAACATGCCCTGCTTGAAGTTAGCTAAGAGTAGCAATTTTAACTTACCAGATTTTTAGGTGTCACCAGATTCTGGGACTTTCACAAATTTTAATGTAATCTAATTAGGGGGTTCTATAATACGGCTGTGGCAGAATGCTAGCGTATTTCATAAAAAGGTCGCAAAGTAATATTATACTTTTAAAATTAATTGGATTCAATCCTACATTGCAGATGGTAGCACATTATACTGCTGCCCTGAATGCCAAATGGCATACCCTGAACGTGGCTTGCTGCAGCAACATCTCTTTGGACACACAATTGAAAGAAGGTTAGTACACTTTAGACAAAAAGTACTTTCTAACAAAAAATGCAGCAAACACTTAGATACAAATTGATATAAGATTAAATTTTGAAGTTTATGTCGCACAAATGCAAATTTTTAGTACAATTCCAGTAATACAAGTAAAATAACTAAATAATGGCATGCACCTTAAGGAGCACTGTTCCCTACACTAGGTCTCAAAGAGCCTACCTTGTCTTGATACTTATTATTATCATATACCTACCTTTTGTTGACTTGACTTGTCCAAGAACGCGTAAAGTAGTGTCAAAGGATATGATTAAATGAAATGAAAACGTTCTCAGGTACATTTGTGACATCTGCAACGCGGCTCTTAAGCGCAAGGATCATTTGACTCGACACAAACAGTCGCATAATTCGGAGCGGCCACACATCTGCAACGTCTGCCTCAAGGCTTTCAAACGCAAGGAACAACTGACCCTGCACTACGTCATACACTCAGGCGAGAAGAAACACAATTGCAATGAATGCGGGAAAGGTACGCGAACACAAATTCGTAGGATGAAGTGGTTATGGCGGCTCGCTTTGTTCGCCCATATATCGTTCTCATCTATCTGACCTCTGTGGCACAATAAATGCCAGCCTGAGAAAAAGGTTGCGGGTTCGATTCCCGCTGTAGGGCAAATGTTTGTATGATCTGCAAATATTTGTATCGGGTGTTTAGAACGTATCATGTGTATGTCCTTACAAATCATTTGTTAACGGAACATTTGTTCCGCTACGGAATCGAACCCGCACCTCTTCCGTCGCAACTGGCTGTTCAGCCGCCATGAAACCAACGTCATTATTTCTTCTTAATGCATCCCAATGTAGTCAGTTATTAAGGCCTAGTCATATTATCAGGGTTCTACCGCAAAGACCACCTCCGCAAGCACACCCGATCGCACATCGCGCGGCGCGTTAAGGCAGAGATGTCCCAGCAGGGGTGCTCCTCACCGCCCCTCTGCAACGCGCCCGCGCCCGCCCCGGAGCCCTCCTGACCCGATGATTAGAACAACTTTGAAGCTCATTGAAGCTACAGACACCAACCGTTCGATCAGAAAACGACGACACTTCGACGATCTGAATCTGATACCCCCTCACGTATTGAAAATCTGAGTTTTTCAATACGTGGGGGTGTTTCATCGTTATTCAGAACATTTCGTCTACAGCGAAAGGAATGTCGATATTAGTTTGAAAGATTTGATGTAAAACCTGAGGTTGCAATTTGATCATTCGAGTTTCGACTTCAGGGTGAAACTGAAGGCGAAACTCGAATGATCAAATGCTACTGAGTAATTTGGTCCCGAAAATGGCACATTGTAGAATACTCACCTTAATAATTATGACATTCTTCGTCGATTGAATTTGAACTTTATTTGTATAATGATAAATCTTTTGATCGAGGCATTAATTATATAAACATCTGAGTCCGTGCTCCGGTCGATACGGTTTTACAAATGCTGATATTCAGTTCTTTCGTCATTTAAAGTACAAATTCAAAGGACAACGGGCTAGGCAGGTAGCCCTTATGTATATAGTTAAATATATTCGCAGATAAGAGTGACGTTTATATCGACCTGTCAAGTTATACTTACTAGTTAAGTACCTATAATACTATAAGTAATAATTATTTTGTTTGAAATTGTATCAATATTCAATATTCTAAAGTACTTAAAAATATAAAGTTATCTACTCATTCTTAGAAAGCTTGGTCTCAATCTAATAATCATACATGATTAAGTATTAATGTTATTGAATTGATGTTATCAATATTAATAAGTTTTATTTTATAGTTATAACTATTGCTGGTAAAACGGTCTAAAATATTGTTGTTTTCGTGAGGTTACGGAGTTAGATTCGAATGTTTTTTTTATAGAATAGAAATTATCATGGTTTGGTATAATTTTTGATTATTATTACGACTATACCACGTTCTTATTCTCCTGCTGTCGTTTCGTTAGCCGTTCAGAGGTTCTTCCTCATGAGAACCGTCCGCTCGACGGTCACCGTCCAGCTTGGTCGGAGTAGTAAAGTACATGGTATAGTCGTAATAATATTCTAAAATAAACTTTATTGTTCATAAATGTATCTTTTTCATAAATTTAACCTAAAAGATTTTACTAAATTCATACCAATTTCATTCAAAATACATTTTTCAAATTATTTAGCTCGAAATCAGAACATGTTAGTTTTATCAGCGCTAGACAAGCGTCCATCCAAGCGCGGAATGTCGTTGAGAATGACGGTTTTTATATGATGATATGTCAGTTCTCTGTATCAGACAACTTTTCCTGGACCCAAGCATGTTTGCCGATTCGATCTTACGGCAACGCAATCCGGAAAATTTCCAGTATAGCTTTACCGGTTTTTGTACGGTGAGTACACAGCGTGTCAAATCTATGCGGGAAAATACTTTAATCCGTACCAGAGATTTACATACATTACCTCTTCGCATATCAGTCGAACTATGAACAAGCACTGGAGCAGCTGAAAATTCCAAGCGGCGGAAATATGATGCCCTTAAATTTGTGCACGGCTTGGCGTAGAGACTCTAGGACCAAAAACTTTTTAAAAAGTTAACGCCCCTTGTCGACGCCGCTGGTGACGAAGGATTGGCTCTTATCTATCTCAATGGATTTCTTTGGCCATTCGTTTTTATGACACGCCAATGTTAGCAGGACGTTTGTTTAAGAGCACATGATTTAATTATGTAAATCTCGCTTTGCGATTTAGGACGCTATGACAACGAATTTAATCGCAATAAGAATTGATGGAAAGGTCCTGGGAAACGTGTTTCAATACAGAATTTGTCTGCTTGATATTAACTTTACAATAATACATATGCCCTACCCATATATACGCACATGTTAATTCATAAGATATATACCTGGATAAGTTAGTTTTTTTTATATGTTTTATACATAATATTTACCTTTTAAACTGCGTATTGTATTCAATAAAATAATAAATTGAAATGTCTGTCTTTGTTATAAACTACTGCAAAAAACTACTAACTGCCGCACCCTGAGTCCCAATTTATCTTTATTAGTTAAATGTAAGAAAACAGGGCAAAGTTAGAAGCACTTGGTCATGTACTTAATAGTAAAAGAAATGACGACCTCTGTGCCGCATTGAGCGAAGGCCCGCCTAAGACGCAAAAGGTCGCGGGTTCGATTCCAGCCGAATGAATTTATTTTTGTTTGAACTGCAAATATTTGTCTCGGATCTGGTTATATTCTATGTATAAAACGTATGCATTTACAAAAAAGTATAAGTAGTATATCAGTCATGTAGTTCTCGTAATACAAGCTCTGCTTAGTTTGAGGCTAGATGATGCTTTGTTAAAAATTTCCAGCATTTATTTAATGGTCTACATAAAGAGATTTGTGCGTATTTTCCGAAATGAAGAGTGATTTCTACTTTTGAATTGGGATTCTATCTTAAAAAATACTGCGAATAATGTGCAAAATATTTTTATTTAATTTTGTACTTCATCTTACTTACATACTTAGAAGGACTTACGATAAAATCACAATATTCCATTAAAACACGAAAATTGAGGAACTTCACATAAACCCTTACAACAATATTATACTAAAATCTTTTTGGTAGAATGAGTACATACATTTTAACTCCGAATACAAGGTGTCCTAAGTGGGATATGAAGAAAGGGAATATTTATAATAGATAAAATTAAATCTTATGTACAAGATGATTTCAAATGCCGAATGAAATTCAGGTTCCACACCTTTGCCGCTTGCTCCAAACATACAAAAGCTTGGCTAATTTAGGTGATGTTATTAATTTGATGATTGCGCTTGTTTGTTCCGAAGAAGCGATCATGCTTCTGTGTAAAAAGCAAAAGTAACTACAACAATATCTTAATAATATAAGTGAATTATTATTTCATAAACATTTGGTTCACATGGCACGATATGTGATACTTAAAACTAATTATGAAGATTTTTGAAGTTGCTCATTTTTAGTCTTAAAAATTCCGATTCAGCGGACCTCAAACCATTTCCACCTCTAATGCGTTGACCATTTCGAATTGGAATTTTAAGAGCACAAAATTTAATTTCCTTTAACGAAAATGTAGTTTTCACTTTTAAATGATCAAACATCATGCATTACTTATAGAATTTAAAACCTTTTAAAATTATCTTATACGTGATTTATAGAAAGATTTTTTAAAAGTAAAACTGTTTTTTTTACTCCCAACAGTCACATACATAGTCTTGGAGTATCTGCATCATAGGTATCAGGAAGAATACCACAACACCCAGACCAATTTGTCCTGCAGAATAAATATCAAATCAGAATCAATTCAAAAATATGTGCAAACCGAAGTTACCATTAATTGTATTCACAAATATTAGTTCCGGGTCTGGTTGTTGCAGTATCATGTACTTAGTTCCTGATACCCACGACACAGGGTATCTTAGTGTGGGGGGGACTTGTATGGGGTTGGGTATTTATTTATTTATAGCAATTGGACCCCTAAGTAAAGTTACAATGTACAGTTATTAATTTGGAAATAAGTAGGAATGTTCGCGACAGAATACCGCGACATTTATAATTAAGCACGAAATAGCTTGATTGTAAATGTCACTAACAGTCATTCGGATGACCGTGGCGAACGTTGCTTAAACTATTATTTGTTTCTATTACTTTATATTTACAAACAGATAAACGCACGTTTGTATTACGTATATCCCGACAAACTACAAAATGCATGCAGAAAATTATTAGATCTAGGTAAAGTTGAATAGCTTAGGCACTATTTTATTATTAGTATATAATATTGCATCGTTACGACCACATTAAAAAAAACATTTAAAATACACACGCTCAAAAACCATTTTATCGAATGAGAGCTTTCGAATTCATAGAAACTTGAGTCGTTTTAACCAGTAGGGTACTCCAAATGTGTCATGGCTGTGCATGAACCGTGCTGAATCACATAAATGTTTAATTTTATAATTTTGTTACATCCATGATGGCAACGAATTGAATGTGCAATAAAGCTATTGTCGTAAAATTGTAAATGGTTCAGCCGTTTGGAGTAAGGCGGATGGCCTAACCAAAAACTACTAATATAAGGACTCAATGAGATCTGGGACACGATTTTGTATCGTCAAGTGCCGATATAATTAACTGCCCCATTAATTTGGGTTCCTAACGGAAGTGCGAACAAAATATGAATTTGAAGATGTCCACCATGAGGGTACAGTCGTGAGCATGTTTGTTTTGATTGTATATACATCTTATTTTAAGCAAAATAAGATTTATATCACGCAGATAAAAATTAAAATAGTTTGGGACACTAAACGACTGTCTAAAATAACTAAAAATAATAATATTTGACTTTGAGATCAACAAAAATAATATCTACGTTGTTTTATTACAATATAGACCTAAAAAGTCTATTAATATAAGATAAGATCAAGTGTTTGTTCCATAAAGTTGATCGGTACAAACATAACTTAATAATGTTTGAGGTTGTACCTTATACAACCTTTGTTTCTGTTGCCCGATTCTTCTAGAAATCTGGCATGATCGTAAATTCACCTAGTTTATAAAAACTTTTTAAATTAAAAACTCTATTCTGTTTTATATCTTTGTGATTTGAACAAAACATATAGAGTGAACTACAGGGTGTCTAGACAAATACAACTTTCTGTTGGCGTTAACGCCTGCAGAAAGATTGAATTGTATGGGAATGATATTAGCCTGTTGAAATGTCACGTGACTACTGTCAAGTGTTTCCTTGACAAATTTGCGTTAGCGTGAAAGGAAAACTAAGCGTTATGCATATGTCTAGTCCCCTGGTTACCAACTGGTGGTTCATGTTTGTTTACTACTTTAGTTGTATAAAAAAACATTGTATAATAATACTTAAAACTCAGATCAGCAAGGTGCATGGGGTATGATTATACTTGCAGAATTTATTGTTTTTTTTATGATTTTCTTTCATTTAAATTCCATAATTTATAATTTAACGGTGTGGACATAATATTAGATTTTTTGGTATTTTTTACCCAATTTTTACCCATAAAGTGTTATATTGTACCAAATACTTTTTACCCAAATCGTATAAGGTAAGGCTTTCACTAAAATGCCTTACCCTACGTGATAATCTCGTGTGTAGATTGTGGGTCGTAGGTGACTGCCGTCTGCTCCCCGTTATCCATGGACATCACGACTTGATACGGCACTTTGATTTGGAAGGGCACGCGCAGTTTCGAGCTCGAAGGTGCCTGTAAGTAAAAACGAAAGTTCACACTTTCTGTGCCAAAATCGGTGAAGGCAAACACTAACCAGGGGCTTATGAAGTCTTATTGCGATTCAGTTCAGGCAAAGATGACACTTTTCGCTTTGCGATTGAAAACGCTATGGCGTTGTTATAGCTTTGTCAATCGCAAAGCGAGATTTGACTGAAATGCATCGAAATAAGACTTGATGGTTAGGCCCCTGTTGTAGCATTGAATTCAAACCCTTCGATACTGCAATACTGTGTATTATAGGACAAAATAAATTTAATTTATTTAATTTACTCACAGTGATGGTGATTTCAGGCTTAATATCCTTGATATCTTTCTTCTTCACCACCATATCCAGAGACAGTAGACCGGGCACAGGTTTCTTCGCTTTAGGCTTGCCCGAGTGGACTTGCGAGTGCTTTTGAAGGTGGTCCTTACGGTAAAATCCTGAAGTTATAAAAATAATAATAATACAATTTTATTTATAGAAACTAGTAATTATACAATACATAAGTGCACAAAATAAATAAATATAGCTAATTTTGCCTGAACTAGGTAATCCTGTGTTTCAGACGACAATAGAGCTAATTATTAAATAAAATAATCACTTACTATCACGATAAATAAAAAAAAGAAACAATATTGAAAATTTCTGAGACAGTTGAAGGTTCAATGTTTGTATGATCTGCAAATATTTGGCTAGGGTCTGGGTGTTTTTTGACATATATATATTATGAAGGAATTTACAAAAAAAAGTATATAAGTAGTATATCAGTCATGTAGTTCCAATAACTCAAGCTCTGCTTAGTTTGGGGCTAGATGATGCTGTGTGAAAAATGTCCAGCATTATTATTATTATTATATATCAATCTTGTCGTTACTGTCGACATTATATCACGTTATAAACTCAGCATAGATCCTCTGGTAACACAAATTCAATAATGTTTACCTTTCCCGCAATCCGTGCAGAAGAACGACTTGATCCCGGTATGTATGTGGAGATGTATCTTGTAATGGTCTTTGCGTTTGAACGATTTGGAACACCATTTGCATACGAACACCTTCTGGGGCACGGGGATGTCGCTCTCGTCCTGGATTATGTACTGCGTCTCGTCTTCTGCGGTCGGTTCCATCTGGAAGAGAGATTTATAAAAATAAAATTATCCCCAAACTAAGCAGAGTTATTGGAACTACATGACTGATACACTACTCAATATACTTTATTTTTGTAAATACATACATATTATACATAGCAAACACCCAGATCCCCAGACAAATATTTGCAGTTGCTAAGGACATTGCTGAGGCTAGAATTCACAAACAAAATGAACTGACGGTTTAGTCTAACCATTGATTATAATGACAGATTCTTATAAAACCATATGTCTAGAAGCTTTGATAAGGACCTAACCATCCGTTTTTGTGTCGGTGAACATGGTACTAAATATGTTATAATGAGTTATTTTTCATTTCGCATTTTGTTACTTACATACAGTACCTCCCGTGATCATGGTACATGCAACTGTGCCGAAATATCGGGAAACATTCACAGAGCATGGTAAATATCCCGTTCCTAGTTATAAATATACTTTTCATCCCATCTATTCGAAAAACTATGTTTTGTTCCTCAATAAATGCGAAAAATGAATCATTCCGGCGCACTTAATTACAGTGACGAAATGACTTGAATTTGGAACACTATTGTATTAAAAAGTTTGAACGCAATTTGCTTCGACAAAGTCCTGGCTAAAATTTAATTACATGTAAAAATGAACAAAAAGCAAAATATACATTTTTAATTTGGTTATTTAAATATAAATATTCGTCACTACTTAAAGTATAAGTATTTATTCAGTAAAAAGTACAATATAGTGACATAACACATTTGTTGTAGATATAGTAGGTAGGTAATCTAATATTATTTCTTTATGAAGTTGTTTGTAAGTACTACATTACAATATTCTAAATACATTTACAATTCCATAAAAAACAACAATTTCAGATACCTACAAAATAAAATTTTCTTTTAGCAGCCGTGCTAAACCTAGGCTAGGTGTAACCACACCTGTGTTACAGCTGCTAAATACTTCCTTATGTTTGGGCTACACCTGCCACAATGTAGCCCAGGCTTAAAACTAAACAAATAATAAGGTTGGTAGGTAGCTATGATACTCAAGATAATTTCTATTAAATTTAAAAGTAGAATCAAAAAAACAATAAATTGTGGGTACATGAATAAAACTAGTTATCAGCCAGCTGACTGCGTTCGGTCACCGTAACAACAGTTGATACTGAGTGCAAATGCCACGGTACAATAATTGAGGTGACCTAAAAAGACAATTTCTGTTCGAGAGACGGAAATTAATTAGGTGGTTATCGAAAATCAGGAGTAAGTAAGTATCAGAAACGTAATTTAAAAAGATATAATAATATTATTAATTTTAACTTTCAAAGTGTTCAAACTTTCAAGGCAGTAGGTGTTATCGGCTGATTAGATAGATTAAGTTAAAGCAGAAAAATATAAATAGAACGATGATAATAAAAATTTAATAAAGATTTTCTCATAGAGGGGGATGAAAAGCAGAGTGTGCCACACGGTACCAAAATTATTAAACCTCGAGCGACGTACTTTTAATCCAGAGCGAAGCTAAGCTCTCAATAAATTATTTTGGTCCCTGGTGACACAGGACTACTATTACTATTTTCCTGCTTCAATGCTATGACATGTATGTATTTAGTACGGGAGCAAGACACGCGCTTGGTCTTACCGGTAAGATAACTTCTTGAAATGGATATTGGTTCTCCTTCTTAGCGTCTACGGGTGCGGCCGCTATATTCTCCAGGCTTTCCTGGATAGGTGTCACCAGCTTTACACACTTGTGGTTTTCCAAATCAGCATCGTAATTGAATCCTGGAAAATACATTGCAACACTTATGAGCCCACAAAGTGTAAATGCCGTGATCGTATTGTATGTAGAATAATCCTATCGTACTACTATTATGAACGCGAAAGTTTGTGAGGATGGATGTTTGTTACTCTTTCACCCAAACACTACTGAACGGATTTTGATGAAACTTTACAGTAATATAGCTTATACATTAGAATAACACATAGGCTTCTTTTTATCCGAGTCGTGGGCAGAGGCTAGTTAAAAAAACTGAACAATGGAAAACTCAACATCTATATTTTTTTAAACCTTGAACATTTGTGACGTTAGGTACATGTTTGCCAGTATTTATATATTGGTGATCGTGATTTTACTTAAGGCAAAAAAAAAATGCTGTTCTCATTCTGATTAAATGAACTAATGAAATGTATAATGTGAAGAAACTCCGAGCATAGCTCTACCCATAGCCCAATGCATCGCTATCTAAACTTATGCTTGGGCCATTGGTGTGCCAATACAGTCATCACTGGCAACACGCACTGAATGTAGACTTTCTTAAGGCTCATTGTGTGCTTTTTTGTAAGGAAGTTTCTCGAAGGCTGCTCTCCGTGTTGTCTTGGTTTATTCCCCCGATGGGGCCGAAGACCGGGGGACAACAGAAAGTGTTTTTCCCGTTGTTGATGAGATATGAGTTAAGACTTATTATTTTAGATTGTTTTTCAATTTAAAGACATTGTTTAACAGTTAACATCAAAACTTAACTATGTTAATTAATTGACAGAAAAAATTCAAGAAATTCTCTAAGCTAAAACTCAAGTAATGTCTCAGATACATTTAAGATCTTTAAAGATGACTACAAGTTGGAACTATTACAAAAAATCATTTAAAATTACGACCACCCGTTGAGTATGCGCATTGTTAGCGTGATGCGTTCTCTGTGACAAACGAAAAGCCGATGCCGACGGACGCCTTTTATGTGGTCGTTGGGAACATACAGGGCCTTAGTATGGTCGGATTACTAACTTTTTTGCGTATTATTAGGCAGTAAGCATAGCTAGCTGCAGTTTACGCCGCAGCTCTAGAGTATCTAATCCGACCATACCTAACTTTATTATCCTCTTTCGTCATGAATTTAGTAAGGTTGGATTATTAACTTTTTTGCGTATTATTAGGCAGTAAGCATAGCTAGCTGCAGTTTACGCCGCAGCTCTAGAGTATGTAATCCGACCATACCTAACTTTATTATCCTCTTTCGTCATGAATTTAGTAAGGTTGGATTATTAACTTTTTTGCGTATTATTAGGCAGTAAAGCATAGCTAGCTGCAGTTTACGCCGCAGCTCTAGAGTATCTAATCCGACCATACCTAACTTTATTTTCCTCTTTCGTCATGAATTTAGTAAGGTTGGATTATTTACTTTTTTGCGGATTATTAGGCAGCAAAGCATAGCTAGCTGCAGTTTACGCCGCAGCTCTAGAGTATCTAATCCGACCATATCTAACTTTATTATCCTCTTTCGTCATGAATTTAGTAAGGTTGGATTATTAACTTTTTTGCGTATTATTAGGCAGTAAAGCATAGCTAGCTGCAGTTTACGCCGCAGCTCTAGAGTATCTAATCCGACCATACCTAACTTTATTATCCTCTTTCGTCATGAATTTAGTAAGGTTGGATTATTAACTTTTTTGCGTATTATTAGGCAGTAAAGCATAGCTAGCTGCAGTTTACGCCGCAGCTCTAGAGTATCTAATCCGACCATACCTAACTTTATTATCCTCTTTCGTCATGAATTTAGTAAGGTTGGATTATTTAATTTTTTGCGGATTATTATTAACTTTTTTGCGTATAATTAGACAGTAAAGCATAGCTAGCTGCAGTTAACGCCGCAGCTCTAGAGTATCTAATCCGACCATACCTAACTTTGTCCTCTTTCGTCATGAATTTAGTATGGTTAATAATCCAATATTAACTTTTTTGCGTATAATTAGACAGTAAAGCTGCAGTTAACGCCGCAGCTCTAGAGTATCTAATCCGACCATACCTAACTTTGTCCTCTTTCGTCATAAATTTAGTATGGTTACTAATCCAATATTAACTTTTTTGCGTATAATTAGACAGTAAAGCATAGCTAGCTGCAGTTAACGCCGCAGCTCTAGAGTATCTAATCCGACCATACCTAACTTTGTCCTCTTTCGTCATGAATTTAGTATGGTTAATAATCCAATATTAACTTTTTTGCGTATAATTAGGCAGTAAAGCATAGCTAGCTGCAGTTAACGCCGCAGCTCTAGAGTATCTAATCCGACCATACCTAACTTTGTCCTCTTTCGTCATGAATTTAGTATGGTTAATAATCCAATATTAACTTTTTTGCGTATAATTAGGCAGTAAAGCATAGCTAGCTGCAGTTTACGCCGCAGCTCTAGAGTATCTAATCCGACCATACCTAACTTTATTATCCTCTTTCGTCATGAATTTAGTAAGGTTGGATTATTAACTTTTTTGCGTATTATTAGGCAGTAAGCATAGCTAGCTGCAGTTTACGCCGCAGCTCTAGAGTATGTAATCCGACCATACCTAACTTTATTATCCTCTTTCGTCATGAATTTAGTAAGGTTGGATTATTAACTTTTTTGCGTATTATTAGGCAGTAAAGCATAGCTAGCTGCAGTTTACGCCGCAGCTCTAGAGTATCTAATCCGACCATACCTAACTTTATTTTCCTCTTTCGTCATGAATTTAGTAAGGTTGGATTATTTACTTTTTTGCGGATTATTAGGCAGTAAAGCATAGCTAGCTGCAGTTTACGCCGCAGCTCTAGAGTATCTAATCCGACCATACCTAACTTTATTATCCTCTTTCGTCATGAATTTAGTAAGGTTGGATTATTTACTTTTTTGCGGATTATTATTAACTTTTTTTGCGGATTATTAGGCAGCAAAGCATAGCTAGCTGCAGTTTACGCCGCAGCTCTAGAGTATCTAATCCGACCATATCTAACTTTATTATCCTCTTTCGTCATGAATTTAGTAAGGTTGGATTATTAACTTTTTTGCGTATTATTAGGCAGTAAAGCATAGGTTGGATTATTTAATTTTTTGCGGATTATTATTAACTTTTTTGCGTATAATTAGACAGTAAAGCATAGCTAGCTGCAGTTAACGCCGCAGCTCTAGAGTATCTAATCCGACCATACCTAACTTTGTCCTCTTTCGTCATGAATTTAGTATGGTTAATAATCCAATATTAACTTTTTTGCGTATAATTAGACAGTAAAGCTGCAGTTAACGCCGCAGCTCTAGAGTATCTAATCCGACCATACCTAACTTTGTCCTCTTTCGTCATAAATTTAGTATGGTTACTAATCCAATATTAACTTTTTTGCGTATAATTAGACAGTAAAGCATAGCTAGCTGCAGTTAACGCCGCAGCTCTAGAGTATCTAATCCGACCATACCTAACTTTGTCCTCTTTCGTCATGAATTTAGTATGGTTAATAATCCAATATTAACTTTTTTGCGTATAATTAGGCAGTAAAGCATAGCTAGCTGCAGTTAACGCCGCAGCTCTAGAGTATCTAATCCGACCATACCTAACTTTGTCCTCTTTCGTCATGAATTTAGTATGGTTAATAATCCAATATTAACTTTTTTGCGTATAATTAGGCAGTAAAGCATAGCTAGCTGCAGTTTACGCATCAGCTCTAGAGTATCTAATCCGACAATACCTGCCATACCGAACTTTATCCTCTTCCGTCATGAATCTATTTATTTTCTCTATTTGAGTTCAGTTAGTCGAATCGTTTGACTCAAATTGATTATGTCATCATCATCATCAGCCCACATTAGTCCACCGGGCCTAGGCCCAATACGCGCCAGTGAGCCCGGTGTCCGGCTCTAATCGACTTTCTGCCCGCCGCCTTTTTTAAATCATCGCCCCACACAACGTATGCCGAACGTTTACAATAGATTTACACAGATAAAGTATCAAAATAGAGGATTCCTACCTTTATTACACTTGATACATCTCAACAGAGGTTCGCTCTTGGTATGTGTATGGTAGTGCACTTTAAGATGCTGTCTCCGCTTGAATCGCTTGTGGCACACGTCGCACTCGTGGCGTCGTTCAGCGTCCGTGATGACCGCGCTGGACATGCTGACCGGGACACTCGCTCGCGGGACCAGTAAGCTGTTTTCTGTCAACTGGCAGAAACGTGACGTTAGTTTCGGGAGACAGCGTTTATGACTAACAAGATCGTAAAACATTTGATGGTTGTGCCATCAGGAAGTTATAGAGATGTTTATAACAAACTAGCTTTGCGACGGCCGCCCTCGGCCCCCAGACCACCGCGTCGCATCGCCGTCCACGTTATTACTTCGTTTGCTCGGTTTCGTAGCGTGATGTTAAATCGGCCATAACCTTCCTCAAGAATTGGGCTATAATTTTTTATCTGACTGCTAGCGCGTCAAATAAGATGCCTATAACACGTCGCATCGCCGTCCACGCTATTACTTCGTTTGCTCGGTTTCGTAGCGTAATTAAAAGAAGTAGCGTGATGATAAATCGCCCATAACCTTCCTCAAGAATTGGGCTATAATTTTTTATCTGACTGCTAGAGCGTCACATAAAAAAAAAAAACTCTTCAGCTTTATTATTATTATTATTGGTTTGAAGGTGTCGGTGAATTAATTTACAGTATTTTTTGCACCCGACGCTAACACACGACAGTTCTTATCTGCGTATCTGTGTGTGCATCGTAGCTTAACGGATGAACCGATTTTGATTTAGATGATGCTGTGTGAAAATATTTATCCAGCAATATTTATTATTATTTATTTATTTATATTTATTAGTCAATTTGCGCATAAGGTGTTAAATTACTTAGCATTAAAATAAGAAAAAAAAACGACGAAAAAAAATGGTCCAGTTTTTTATCATGTCGATATCATACATAAAGATTGTATGGACAAATTCGTAGTAATTTTCCCTTCTATTAAACGGATCATAGTTTATTTAGGTCAGCGGTAAGGGGGGCTTAAAATAGTTTAATTGACCTTCCCAGCCTATAACAGCTGTGGCTCAGTGAACGAGTAGACGTGTATGGGTCATGGCCGGAAGAGACAACAGGCGCGGGTTCAATTCCCGCTGCGGGACAAATTATCATTAAAGGCTAATATCTGGGTGTTGTTTACCATGGTACCTTTTTAGATAATCTAATCTCAAGCTTAGATTTTCATACAGATTTTTAAAGGAAATATATAAAATATTGTATGTGCCTGAATCTAATTTCAGTTTGAGATTCGTTGAATAAAGGCCCTTCTACTCCTTTCATATAAATCGATTATTGCAGATTATCAATATGACGACATAAACGGCGGCGCGGGCGAACTGCAACGCAAGAGATACGGGTTCGATTCCCGCTGGGGTACCAACGTATGCATGTTCTGCCGATATTTATATCCGGTTCTGAGTTTTGTGAAACGGTATTTGTAATCCTAGTAAGGTAGTGTATATTGGGTGTTTATTTATTAAAAAAATATCAGTTGCGCTTTCTATAGATCGTTTGCAACGCTTTTTAGATAGCTGGCTGTTTCATCTGTATTTTTGTATATACCTAATTGTACATAGTTGTATGAATAAATGTATATCAGTTTAAAAAAATACTTCTAAGATGATATTAATAGTACGACTTAATTTATAAGGATATAATAGAACATGCATATATATAAGCCATATAGAAAGTTGCGGGTTCGATTCCCGCCACGGGACAAATGTTTGCATATGCAAATATTTGCCTCGGGATCTGTATGTTTTCTATGTATAGTATGCATGTATTTACAAAAAAAAAAAACAGTATTATTTATTAATTAATTTGTATGAGTACAATTATCACTTACAAAGGTAGAAGGATCGATGATGTTCTCGGCCAGCATGCTGTGTAGTTCCGTCTTGTTATCTTCGTCGTAGACCATGGAGTATTGGTTGAGGTGGACGCTCATATGCGCCAGGAGTTGCTCCTCCCTTTGGAATACTGTTAAACAGAAAACAAGAACATAAATAAATAAAATAAATAATGCTGGACATTTTCACAAAGCATCATCTAGCCCCAAACTAAGCAAAGCTTGTGTTATGGGAACTAAATGAATGATATACTACTTATATACATTTTTTTTTTGAAATACTACTTGTTATACATAGAAAACACCCAGACCCGAGACAAATATTCGTTGATACAAACATTTGTCACGCGGCGGGAATCGTACCCGCAACCTTCTGCGTCTCAGGCGTGCCTTCGTCCACTGCGCCACAGAGGTTATATATTTCTAGAGGGGAAATTCTATAGCTTTCGTTATAGCCATAATCATAGCCATTTATTTTTATTCATAGGTACAACTATTTACAAGTACTTAGGTATATACAAAAAATACAGATGAAACAGCTAGCTATCTAAAGATCCAGATCACTACCAGACGGAAGCGTTCCCAAAATACTGACCGCATTGCCACACTGAATGGCAATGCTAATTACGTTATCCCAGATAAGAGTCACTTATTGTTAGTAATATAATGAATTTTACAGGTCGTTGTAAAAGTAGATAGCTAGGTAAATACTTACCAAATTTTCTTGAATTTAAATGCGTTAATATAATTTATAATTATCTATTATTTTACATTACACATTTATTACATTAAATAACATCCAGTACATACAAACTCGTACGGAGCTCGTAGTTCCTGATACCAACGATACAGGGAATCTTAGTGTGGGGTTAGGGGCTATAAATGTATGTGTATGATGGATGTAGGATGTTCATTTTATTATTTTTCTTAAAACAAGCTTTATTTTACTATTAATTAAATGAGAAAAGTACTCATAATGTGCGTTTATGTATTTTGAGTGTTAGAAGTTATTATTTGATTCAAGTACAACGTACCTACATATTATCATATGAATAATAATAGATAGGTAGAAAGAAAATTATTTATAGTACAGCTAACAAGTACTTTACATAGGCAAAAGTAAAATAACAAATTATAGTACATTAATGAGAAATAAAATAGTTATTTAAAAGAAAACTGCGAAACCTTGTTTAATAAATCATTCATTTGTTTATTGTTTAAATTAATTATCACAGAAATCGCACAGAAAATCTCGAAAACAGGTCGAACGTTTTTGATTAAATTGACAGTTTTGGTTATGGATTTTAAAAATATGTAGCTAGCCTATAATACTAATAAGTCCCACAGCCGAAAAAACACGGTCTCATGTACAGTCAGCTACTGAAGTAAACGAGGATGTCCATTATGGAGAATAAAGTCGTGAGCGTGTTTTTTTAAATGACTTATTCAGAGAACATTCGCAGTACCTCCCTCGATAATCTATCCGCATTCCTGTCCACGAGTCTTCATAAAAGAGCTTGGATGGTCGATGATGGAAATTATTTGACTGAAACAGTATAAAACTATTCTAAACATACCATCCTCACTTGAAAATCGATATCCTAAGTACACCATCCACAAACACAGCCAACATTAAACTCTACCTACGCGTTATAAAGCGTAAAGTCCGTACAAGCAAAGTTAGGTAGAATTACCGTTCGACCTTCCCCTCCCTTTTCTAGCGTCCCCCATGGGCAAAGCGAGGGGCTTAGGATAGGGGGTGAACCGACCGGTTCAGAAATCCAATTTATGAGGGTGAGGGATGGCTATTTTAAGCTGGTATTTTGTAAGTAAATCGATATTTGGATGTTGAAATTATAGACGGTAAGCTTTGTTAGGAACTATATTTATCTATACTAATATTATAAAGCATATATTAAGTTTGGATGTAATCTCCGAAACTTCTCATCGAAATTAAAAAAATATTTCTCTTATATTTAGAATCGACTTCAGGGTGGATATAGGCTGTATATATTATCCCGTTATAATAAAAGTGCTTTTCGTGGAGACCAACTTTGCAGTGTAAGCCGAAGAAAAAACGGTCGAGCGAATGCGTTTCTTACGAACGCTGCCTTGAAGATACAAGCTACTTTTCATCGGTTACTTTTTATCCAAGTACTACGCGAGCGAAGCCGTGGGCAGTAGTTAGTAAATTCATAAAGGTCCAGTCTTTAGCCGTATTCAAAACTAGTATGAAACTTTTTTATCTAAACATTTATACTCGTTATGAATTTAACACTTTTAAACGTTTACTCGCGTTGTTTATTATTTGTTATTCCTGACGTTTTGAAGGCATTACAGCTTTCGTGGTCGCAGGTAGAATCCCCTGCAGGTAGAATCCATCGAAACAAAAGGAATAACAATAAAAAAAAGTTTGAAAGTGTAACGCGTATATTTATTTTATTTCGTTTTACGTAACTTACAAAAAGGACTAAAGCTACGTCATTCTAGAAAAGAGAGTGAAAACCATACAAACCTATTTCTGTGCGCAAATGTAGACTTGCACAAGTATGCATTTTATATTATATATATTGTAAGACAGGAATTTTCACGTACCATCGATGGAGGCACAAAGTTTCGACTCATTCCAAGAGTGATCGCGACTCTCTCCCTCCGCGTCGCGTCTTGCACTAATATGGTTAGCACAAATTCTTCAAACACACGTTAACTTTGCATAATATAAGCATGCACATGTATGAAACATGTGCATGCTTATATTATGCAAAGACATAGTTATGTAACTATTTCTTGCCATATAATAATAATGCTGGTATTTTTTCACAACACAGCATCATCTAAAAAGTAAGCAGAGCTTGTGTTATGAAAACTACACGACTGATGTACTACACATATATATTTTTTGTAAATGCAGTGCGAACTTATTCGAACTCAAAAAAAAAGACGGCGGGATAAGACCCATAGCAGTGGGTACCACTTACCGCCGCCTAGCGGCTAAAGTCTGCTGTCGGAAAAAAGCCGTCTATCTAGGCGACTATTTCCGACCACTTCAGCTAGGCTTTGGTGCGCGTGGCGGCTATGAAGCCGCAGCACACTGTTTACGTACATTTTCGAAACAAAATTGCGGGGAAGATATTTTAAAGGTAGATATTAAAAACGCCTTTAATACAGTAGTTAGAGGCGCTCTGCTAAAATGCGGCCAGTATTTTGGGAACGCTTCCGTCTGGTAGTGATCTGGATCAGTTGAGCTATCTATAGATCCTTAGTTGTTTCAACTGTATTTATACCTACTTGTACATAGTTGTATGAATTATATTATTTTTTGTAAATACACATACATATTATACATAGAAAACAATCAGACCCGCAGCGGCAATCAAACCCACAATCTTCTACGTCTCAGCCGGCCTTCGTCGGTAAAAAAATCTTACCACACACGGAAACTTCTAGAAAAGCGTCATAGTAAACATGTGAAAGTCTCACCTAACCCACACTCAGAGCACGGCTTGCCCGCCTTCTTGAGATGTGTCTGTAGGTGAAGCTTCAAATGGTCCTTTCTCTTGTAGGTCTTATGGCAGAGGGTGCAGGCGTGCGGGCGGAAACTGGCCGTGTCTATCACTAGGGTTTCAGTGCTCGCTGACATTTCACCGTCCTGCGAATGGAAGAGGTGAAAAGACCGAAAATTAACCCACGGGTACTAGACAAATACCTCAGGTTAGTTTTCCTTTTACGCTAACGCAAATTTGTCAAGGAAAAACTTGGAAGCAGTAAGTGGTTGTTGTCTAATGGGACTGGTTTACTGGACATAACAGCAATACCTCTGTGGCGCAGTGGGCGAAGGCCCGCTTGAAACGCAGAAGGTTGCGGGTTCGATTCCCGCGGCGGGACAAATGTTTGTATGATCTGCAAACATTTGTCTCGGGTCCGGATGTTTTCTATGTTTTCTATATAAGTAGTATACCAGTCATGTAGTTCCCATAATACAAGCTCTGCTTAGTTTGGGGCTAGATGATGCTGTGTGAAAAATGTCCAGCATTATTATTATTTGTATTATAAATACCTCAGGTTAGTTTTTTTTCACGCTAACGCAAAATTTGACAAGGAAAAACTTGGAAGCAGAAAGTGTTTGTTGTATAAGGGGACTTGTTTACTGGATATAACGGCAATAGGCTATAACATTAAGTATTAAAACAAAAACGCAAAGCCTAATAATACAAAAACAAACACGCTAACGACTGTATTCCCCATAAGGCCACCCTCAGATACATACTCAAGCATCTTTGAGGATACATAGTAGGGGGTTGTCAGACATTAGTTCGCATTGCACGTGACAGTTTGCAAGCAGCTTATTGGAACACTAAGCGATGGCACATGCCTTCGAATTTATGATTCTAGGGCATGCCGGTTTCCTTACGATATTTTCCTTCCGTTTGAGCACGTATTAATGTGCACAAGCTTTTTATGTGCAAAACTCCAATTATGTACGCCCGGGTTCGAATCCACGTTCTCCGGATCGATAGTCGGGGTACGGCCCATAGGCCGACGCGGCTCCTAATCTAATCGGAGCGTCTAATTATTATATTAATACTAGCTTCTGCCCACGGCTTCGCCCGCGTGGTACCCCGATAAAAAACCTATGTGTTATTCTGATGTATTAAGCTATATAACTGTAAGTTCTCATCAAAATACGTTCAGTAGTTTTTCCGTGAAAGAGTAACAAACATCCATCCTCACAAACTTTCGCGTTTATAATAGTAGGTAGTAGGATGAAGTGATGTCACTCTTTAGGGGAGGTTGGACATTTGCAAGCTGATGAAAGATGATTTTGATTAAGTTTGCAAGTCACAAAAACGAATTCAATTTGTGGAGCGATGACATGAGAAAGGTGGGCAGAAAGTGGGTGAGACAATCCGAATACCGGGCTCAGGGGCGAGTATTGGGAAAGGCCTATGTCCAGCAGTGGACTAATGTGGGCAGATGCTGATGACAATGATGTGTAAGTACTTACCATCACCATGAGTAATGTAGAAGTAAGTTTATACTTAATTAATAAGTAGTTACAAATAAATGATTTATCTATCTATCTATCTTTCCATCCAAAAGTTGTCTGGGAGAGATCGCTATAAGCGATAAGACCGCGCATTGTACTCACGCGATTAGCAAACAAATAAAACAGCAAATTACATTGCTGTTTTATATGTTAGCAACATTTTATGTACTGTACAATAAAGAGTTATCTATCTAAGTACATAAAAAAATATATAGAATTCAAAAGCACCTCCTTATTCTTGGAGTCGTTTAAAATTACCTCAGAGTTTTGCGAACTATTATAATCTTCATCCATGACTTCTGACTTCAGAGTTATCAGTTCCTTGTCGCCAAGTATCTGCATGCTCTGTTCCATGAGGATCTTGCCGTGGGTTTGAAGGTGCTTCTGAAGGTGGTCTTTACGGTAGAATGCTGCAAGGTAAATATTCATTAGTCATAGAAGAACTTACAAGGTCACGCTAATTTCGTAGATACGTTAGTAATATATTTACAAGGTGTCCCAGAATATGCTTACTATCCCGAAAAGTCGTTATTCTACACATAATAGGT
This sequence comes from Perizoma affinitatum, assembly GCA_961405105.1. Taxonomy (NCBI): domain Eukaryota; kingdom Metazoa; phylum Arthropoda; class Insecta; order Lepidoptera; family Geometridae; genus Perizoma; species Perizoma affinitatum. Next base: position 10,375,574 of record OY560199.1, read on the forward strand.
AATAGGTACCAAACAAAATATCAACCGTCTTCAAAAAAGATCCTTAATTTGTCTGTATTTTTTGTGTGTATGTTACGCGATATCTTAGCCAATTCCAATATAACGATATTTTTTTAATGGGTTACGGTATACTTAAGGGTCCATATACATTTTATGAAAAAATACTACCCCTAAGGGTGAAAAAATGGGGGATGAAATTTCATATTGGACCTTTTAACAACTTCCCGCTAACCGATTTTAATGATTATTTTTTAATTACCAGGGTAGGGTACATCGTATACCGTATCGTGGTATTATATACATTTTATGAAACAATCTCATCCCGAAGAGTTGGTATAGGATTTTTTATCAACATCCAGATAAACTATTCTTCTGAAATTTCGCAAAAAGATGTAGTTCTAATAACATGGAACACCACGACGATAATGCACTGATTTGACAAAAATAATGATAGAAACGGCACGCAGTCGAGGAGAACGCCTCAACAATGTACAGCTGAATACAGCAGCTACCTCGTGGCTTGGCTTGGCTATTATGAATTCTCTTGACAACGACTTACCTGCAGACAAACACTCTTGTATGCAGTCTAGTCGATGAGGTAGTTGCTCCTCCGTTTCGATTGATAAAAGCCGATTAGCATGACTTTTACGCCGGATTAAAGTCATGTACTCTCTCTTTTGGAAAAGTCTACGAGCACGCTGCTCATTACTCTCTTTGGAAATATTTATTCTATTCCTTTCTCTATTTTTTCTTAATCGTTCATCTCTTTCGTCACTTGTTTCCTTCAAACGACGCTCTCTCATTTTAATAGCTCGCTTAGACCTACCCATAGTTAATTAAACAAAATAACAAGACTAACAAAAATTACAACCAGATTCCGACTTCAAAATTTATTTTACTCTTATTTAAGTATATTATTACGACCATACCACTCTTGCTTTACTATATAGATAATCTATTTAAATTTTAATTGAAGCCAAAGCCTCAAAAAACAAATGCTAATAATTGCAAACAAGCGCGAGGAAATACCGGATTATGGCACAACCGTTAACGAAGTCTGCCCTCTCGCGTCTGCCCGCGTTTGGATGCGCACTTAGCCATGTGCCTCCCCTGTCCCCCCCCCCCTCATCTGTCTGGGCTATTACGTCTTCCTTCGGTCGGTTTTGGGATGAAGTACATTACGACTTTTAAGTAATAATGAGTAAATATTATGTATTATTATTAGGCATGTTTGTTACGAATTGCTTTTTGAAAACGATAATTATTTTTTTATATACTTTTTAATAAAATAGTCATTTCGTTATCAGCCCCAACTATGATGGAGAAAAAATACATTACCAAAGTAGGGGAAGTCTTCTTGGGCAACAAGAAATAGGGAACGAAAAAAATCAGTTTTCTTTTGCGAAGATTAGGCGTAAAGTCGCATAGTAAGTAGTTTAAAACTATTCAAAATAATGATTCCTGAATAAAATGCTAGGGCCATTGACGCTGGCAGAATTTGTATGAGTTGTATACCACAGATATTAGTCGATCCAATGCGTTACCAGAAAAGGAGGCACTTGAGCAAATCTCGAATGTTTTATATATTCACTAAATATATATAAGTATATAAGTATTATATCAGTTATGTCGTTCTCATAGTATAGTACAAGCTATGCTTAATTTGGGGCTAGGTGGTGTTGTGTGCAAGTCGATGAGACTTCGCAAACTTTTGACCCTATCTAAGATTAATATGAATTATGAGACAAAACTCAAAAGCCATCGCAGGTACTACATGGTGCAGGATGAAGGTATAGCCGTACCTAACCGGTTTTCGAACCCACGGCTTTCGGCATGGACCCTTCACTCAGAGTTCGCCTGCTACACTGAAGCCATATCAATATAAATTACTTCTGAAGCACAGAAAACTTCTCTTTTTCAACTTGAATATATGATTTTTCCCATTTTGTTTTCGTCCCAAACACCCTTGTACCAACACCAAAATGATTTCATCAGAATCCCTTCTAGTATATAGTAGAGCGTTGGTCGGGAAATGAGATAGTAGTACCCCTAATGCTACTTTTTATTGGACAGGGTAGCGAGAAAATAGGCTGAGCTGCCATTAAATTTTTTTCCGTTATGGTGTTTTTCCCCGGCTTGTGGGATTTTTCTCAGCAACGAGACCTAACTTGATTGTTTTATTTTGCTTTACTTGATTGTTCCCAAACCCTCTGGTCGAGATTATCTGTGGTTATTTTGATATAAAATCAAAAACAATTACGAGTTTGTTGCCTGTTTCTTGTAAGCCTGTAAGTTCGGCCGCGTGCGAGTATTCGGTGTAAATTTACTTTTAAAATTTTTAATTCACGTAGTTTTTCGCTGAGGTTTCTACATGATCCTTGTGATTTCAATAAATAAAAACATATTGACTTTGAAACAAAAAATACCTGCGTTGCTTGTTTAGAGTATAGTGCCTTACTTATAAGAATGTATAGTGTTTTGGTTTTCTACTGTTGAATATTAATTGACATATATAAGAAAGAGACAATCGTTCAATCAATCGTTTAAAAATCTTTTTAAATAAGGCCCCATTATGGGGATTGGGATCGTAAGCTAGTTTCTCAAATCACAACGCTTTATACTAATAACTAAGTAGGTACCACTGAACAAATAATTTTAACGTGCTATTCAAAACAAGGGTTAAAAATCTGAGCAGATGTCGTATCAAATGGTAGTCGTTCCCCTCCCCCTTATTTAGTTAGCATAATGAGCTCAACTCCTAAAGGGATAGGTAACAGACAAGTTCGATCACGGTCAAGGTTTGAAACGAGCTTCATCTTGTCAAAAAACACAACGACAATCCTTTATTTCAGACCACCCTTTAACCACGGCTCCACCCGCGTGGTACCCATGTAAAAAGCAGCGTATGTGTTATTCTAGGTCACGAATAGGTCACGGTGTATGTACGTACATATTCCAAATTTTAACCTAATCGATTTAGCCGTTACGAAGCAGAAAACGTGCATCCACACTTTAGAATGATGTATAATATTATTAGGATTAACGAGCGATTAGACCGACCATTGTGCATTTCTTTTGTTTATTGTGTTATTTTTTTTTTTACTGTAAATTGGTATGCACAATAAAGAGTTTATCTTTCTAACGAGGTTTATGATCGAAGCCGTAAATTGACACTCTGGCCTCTAGAGAAAGCGAGAAGAAGAATTAACAGAACACAAAGTTCCCTGCGAGAGATACAAGTTAGGATTCGTAAGGATAAAACCACTACGTTGTTTGATATTTAGATCACAGGCGGGTCGCCCCCTTCCATTAGCAACTGATTCATACCTGCTATGAGTACATGCTTACATGCGGATTATATTACACGCAAAAATTAAAAAGATTATGGTTTTTCGATGAGGACGACGACTTCAAAAAACAAATAATTATCAAAATCGGTTAACAATTGGCGAAGGTATCAAGTAACAAACACACGACAAAAAATACAGCCGAATGAGAACCTCCATTTTATTTTTAAGAAGTCTGTTTAAAAGAGATAAGAGCATTTGGTTTGTCGCGTCACTTTATTCATACCATGAGAAAGGAGAGGGGCCACTGACATTCCTATCCAACCCCCTCTAAGCCGAAATAGTCCGTTAACCATGTCTAAGGCGGGAAAAGTACGCAGGTAGTATTATTATTACCCCAAGGACCCTTCACAGGAACCCACCGTTCGGAGAAAAAGCCTGTAGTATTTAATGTTATACAAAGTGTGCTTTTGCTAGAAACTATTACAAAGACAGACTACTACTTAATAAGCCGGATTACTTCTTATTGAGACAGATCTTTATCCGAGACTAGGGCATCTCGCACTAAAAATGCTACCTTTTTCGAGTTGTCGTGCGGCTGGTCGACTAGACGTACATACTCGTCGCAGTAGATCTAAAACCGTTGAGTATTTTGCCCCGATATTCGTATTTCCCCGACTGTAGGATTCATGGGAACCTAGATAGCTTTATCGCTGAAAAAAACTACTATCCTGTGAATTTTGTTAAAATCGTTAGGAGGCCGTTCTCGATTTTTTTAGTGCTGTCAAACAAATAACTAATATTCTCTAACTTCTCATTAGGTACAATATCAATTACGGTTGGGATATGTCAATACGAATTTACTTATTTTAAAATAGTTTTTAGTTTAGTTCTGTTTCCAAATTGATAAATATCGGTATTCTGAGACCACTATCAACCACACCATGGCACATTGACGAATCCTTTTGGCGAACGAATAATATAATAAAAATACAAAATAGTCTCCCCTATCCTACACGTGAAAGGGTGGGTTGTAAAATAAGCTGGCAAAAAATCACGCACCCCACGGGGCAAAGGATGGCATCCCTTCCATCCCCTTTGAATTTCTTTTATACTATTTTGGTAGTTGTCCAGCGGCCAGCGACAGCTTTCGTGCGCTCTTTTTATTTGCCTATGCCAGAATATTATAGTTACTCCTATTAATTTTGATAGTTTTCAAATACATTTTCGAGGGTTCAGCATCCTCAGAGAATCTATCCACATACTAATAATATAGCTGGAGAGTGTTTGTTTTTTTTTGTTTGAACGCCAGATTTAAAAAAAATAGAAAAAGGCTATAATTAACATCACGCTAAGACGACCCTTAGCCGAGCAAAAGAAGCAATAGCGCGGTCGAACGATGCGACGCGATAAGTTAGGGAGTCGAGGGCGTGCGTGGCACAGCAAGTAGACTTACATAGCACATTTTCATACAAACAAGAAAATAAATCACATCTAGAATCACATCAAAAGAAAAAAATAGGACTAATCAGATAAAATCATATATTTTTGGTGACATTTTAACAATTAGGTATCATAATACATTGTCAAAGTTTGTAGTACTTATAAGCTGTAATATTATTTGGTTTGCAATTATTTTCTACCTATCTATCTAGAAAACTCGTTTATTCGAAATTCTCTCAGAGCCCTGGGATTTAAGATTGTTCGCTTTCGACAACTTTTAAGGGGCGCAATGGACTAACTTAACAAAACCCGGAAATCTTAACTTTAGAACCTTTGTAGGGTAAGGTAAAGGGTTCTCTTGGTCAAAACTTTTTAGGCAGGGGAGGCAGAAATGGTAACTAGCAACTTACGTTTATCATATTTATAGATTGGTCACTGTTACTCCATGCGAAAATACATTTCGTTAAAAATGTATTAGAGACAAGAGAGTGAAAAATTATAAAAGTGTAAAAATAGGTAAATGTAAGTAATAATTTTTCGACAGATTCAAGATTTTATAATCACCAATAAATTTTAGATTAAAAATCTGCTGAAAATTACGAGAAGAGAACTGAGACCCAGATAACTAAAAATCACCACATCACTGATTGTGACCTCTTAAAAAATTTGCTGCCTAGTACTGCAAATTATATAATATATCACCTGCTACTCCATTATGCAACTAACTACTTTCATTGAAGTATGGACAAGTGTGATAAGTCAAAATTAATTCACTAAATAATTTCAAATTATTTAATTATTATGTAGTTTATAAGTTAATGTTTCTATATGATAATACTTTAATTTACAGTGGCAATAAGACTTACATTTCTGACATAGCATGCAGATTTCCGTTCTGTCCCCGGTGTGGATGCTGAAATGCACATTGAGATGCTCTTTCCTCTTAAAGCCTTTGCTGCAGATGGAACAGACGTGCGGTCTCACTTGTTGGTGCTCTAATGTGTGCCGATCCAAGTGCTCTTTGCGTTTTAACCTGGGTAAAAGAAATGACTTACTGGCTGTGATCATCGAGGAGTGTCCTAGTGTAGGGTAACATTAGTTTGCAAACTATAATTTTTTTTAAGTATTAAAGTTTCAGAAATCTTTTTACAGATTATTTTTAAGATTTTTGACATTGTCCATATATTGATGTTGCATCTGTTAAAATATGTACACAATAAGTGAAAGTAACAGAAGTTAAGCTTAATATATTTTTTTGTTTACTTAATTTTAATTTTTTTACAAACCAAATGAGTTCTCATCCAATTAATTATATATGCCTTGGTTATTGATAAAGACATAATGAACTTACCCAGTTCCACAAATACCGCAGAGATGCTTATACTCGCTATTATGAGTGAGGAGATGTTTTTCTAATTCTTCTTTATCAGAGCTGCGGATGGGGCACTGGACACAGCAGTACTGAGTGCCGTCTCCTTGCTGGATGATGATTGCTAGTTTATTTTTAGCCAGAAGGCTGCGCTTCACTAGGTACTCCATAGAGTCAACATCTGAAATTGCACTTGATTTTAGATTTTGTTACCAGGCATACTGTAGTATGCCGTATAGTACAATTTCTGGAACTTGTGTATTGTGTAGAAAGGGTTAAAATAAATTTTCAAAATAAATATGAAAAATAAAAAAATAAAATTTGGTACAATTCTCAATGTCCTTACCTTCGTCATGTTGGTCTGTTCTATCCATTATTTTTCAGTCTATGTACCTGAAGAAAAGAACACAATATAACAACACTGGAGTCATCAGCAACACACGCGTAACCGTTAGTGACGAAAAAAGTGAACTTGAACCTTCCCCTACCTACGGATATCGCCCCAGGACCGCGCTCCCCTCCGTTTTGGGGCGACTACCCTTTGTCTGCCTAACATCCCCTATGGGAAGGGAGGGGACCCCACTCCGTTATTAGGAGGGGTGGATCGCACCCGGGCCGCATCGATTCAAAATCCCTCTACCTGAGTCCCTAACCCGAGTGCTGTAATAATAATAGTGTGCGTTAATTTACTAAAGTAATATTTTGAGTCTAGTTGGAAATATAAAAGCAAACAAATACAATCTACCTAAAAAAAGTTGCACCTATGGTTTACAATTGAGCTAGCTTACCTTAGAATAAAGGGGCTCGTAACATAATAATCCAGAACACTAAAACGTCACAGACTTAAAAACTTAGAAAATTTACTAAAATAGTTACGAAAAACAACAACTTGAAAAACAAACGTCCGCCTGCCGCCTACCCGCCACCGACGACGACGGTTCCAGTGTTACTAGCCACGTCTTGTCAAAAGTTACCTAAAATAAATATAAAATTACCTTTTTTGGTTTAAAGAGAAAAGTAATCTTTTATAAGTATTTTTGGTTGGGATTTTGGCCCTCGCACGAATCTTGAAAAACAAATGATATGTGATGGAACGGTACCACTCCCAAATATGTTTAAATTAAGTTATGTGACTGACAAACATGTGCATCAATAAGAATCGTTTAGATCGTGTTTGTGGTATTATGTTTTCTAGTGGAGCAGTGTCGGACTACAATTAAGATTTGATCCATTTGATCCATTCCGAGATCCATTTCGGAGAGCATATCGGAATCCAGGAGACAAATTCGCAAGTTAAATAAGTACAATATAAATTCATTCAAAACACACTTGTTTTTCCAAACAACTTTTTTATTATTTTTGCAAACTCTGCAAAAACTGTAAGCCTTTTTTATTTTTAACGGGATAATATATAGCCTATCTTCTCTGAATATCCATTCTAATAACTGGTGAAATAATTTTTGAAATCGGATGAGTAGTTTATTAGGTGCCTGCTACATCGAAACTTACAAACTATAGCTCTTATAATTTAGCGCTACTACGTTCTATTTCAATTTGAATTCAAATTATAAATTAACTCTACGCTTTCCAAAAAATCACCTAAAAGTAACCTTTTGAGTTGTGTAACCTGGAAGTAACCCTGCGTAGGTAAAAATCACCTAGAAAGTTACAAAAGTAACCTTCTGGCAACACTGGCGAATGAATGACTGATTGGATTACTTTACTTTAGGTTTGGAACTTTGGACTGACTGATTAATGGAATGAATGAGTTTTCGAGTGAATGATGAATGTTTAGAATGTTCGATTGTCTAGTGAGTTTTATATAGTGTCGATTTTGGGCATGTTTTTCAATTTATCATATCGATTTTACAAAACTGATAGGTGATCATTTTTTATATAAGTTAACCTAACTAATCATACCTAGTTTTAATTCAGCACTCACTGTGGGTGGGTGAATGTGATTTTTTTTAATTATTGTAGCATTCACGTGTTGACGTTTACAACACGTTAAAAATGAGCTTCGAAAAGCAACTTGTTGAGTTAGCTATTAAGCTTTTCTCCATAGACGCAGTAAAGTTTGGAGATTTTACTACCAAAAGTGGAATAAAAACACCAGTTTACTTTGATTTGAGGGTTATAGTTAGTTATCCGGACGTAATGGTATGTATAGTTTATGTTCTTAAATTAAAATTAATAGGTAATATTACTTTATGATCCTATAGTTTTCATTCTATTATGAAGCATAATGTTTGTAACTGGCCATCTAGTCACTAATAAAAGTTTTTGTAACTAGATAAGTATAGGTACCTACCTAACTACTTAGTTAGGCACCGACTGAGGTTATGACCTGAATTAAATTTTACATAACCACCTATTAATCAATTTAATTTCCCAGTTTAGGTACCTATAGGTAGTATCAATTCTGCCAATAATAGTTAGGTAGGTATGTTTTTCCCTGAAAAGATCCAAAGAATATGAGCAAGTAGTGTCAAAAATAATTTTAACATTTCAGCAATTGATAACGTCTTTGCTTCACGTCCATGGAACAACAGATATTCAGTATGATCATGTTTGCGGCGTACCATACACAGCTTTGCCGATAGCAACTCTGCTTGGTGTTAAAGTAAAAAAGTCAATGCTGATGAGGCGTAAAGAAACCAAATCGTATGGTACTAAGAAGTCAATTGAAGGACACTACAAAGCTGGTCAAACATGTCTTATCATCGAGGATGTGGTAACTTCAGGATCCAGTGTACTGGAAACAGTAAGAGATCTTCGCAAAGAAGGCCTGATCGTCAACAATACTGTTGTAATCTTAGATAGAGAGCAAGGAGGAGTTAAAAACCTAAATGCAAATGATGTACAAGTAAAATCTCTGTTTACCATGTCCACATTAATTGAAATACTGTCAGATAATGGAAAAATTACTGAGAAAACTGTCAAGAAAGTTAAGGACTATCTGAAAGAAACACAGGCCCCAGTTATTGGTCAGTTCATTAAAATACTTTCTATCTATTATCTAAGGATGTAGATAAAATTCGATCAATGGCACATAGGGTGAGTTGCCAGCTGAGATTTAAGTGGTGTGAGTTTGATTTCCGCTGGGACAAATGTTTGCAAGTTCTGTATATACTTGTTTCAGGTCTGGGTATAGTGGTACCACAGTACTCTTAGTTCCTGATACCTACAGTACAGATAAACCTAGTGTGGAGTCAGGACTATGTATATATCTGTTGGGTATTATTGAGCGGTAAATAAAATCACTGCAAAATTTCAACAAAGTACATACTAGTTAGTTTATACCTACATTGTTGTATAATTGTGTGCTACTACTTACCTATTTTGTAGTATGTTATTGCTTAGTTTGTAATATTTTTCTTATTATTTCAGAACAATCCGTAGACAGGCTAAGGTTGCCATACGATAAGAGGGCAGAATTAGCTACTAATCCAATAGCCAAACAATTATTCAACATAATGGCTGTGAAAAAAACTAATCTCTGCTTATCAGTTGATCTGACAACAACAGCGCAAATCCTTGACCTATTAGAGAAAGTTGGTGAACATGTCTGCTTGGTCAAAACTCATGTAGACATTATAGAGGACTTTAATGCTGATTTCATCTCACGTTTGAAACAACTAGCAGAAAGATTTGACTTCTTGATTTTGGAAGACAGAAAATATGCCGATATCGGTAACACAGTATCCTTACAGTATTCAAAAGGGTTGTATAAGGTAGCTGAATGGGCCGACTGTGTGACAGTACATTCCCTACCAGGAGAGGGATTATTGAAAGCTCTTAATGCTGTGTCAAATGGGCTCAACCGAGGCGTCTTCTTGTTAGCTGAGATGAGTAGTGAGGTGAGAACTAATTTCAAGATCCTTTTCCACTTTTCCTAGACTCTTCATTTTTATAAAACACTATTTAACTCAATATCACTCAAATAGCATTGTTATCTTTTCAGGGCAACCTTATCTCGCCAGAATACAAAGATGCAACGGTTAACATGGCATTAAAATACCCAGAGCTGATTGCCGGGTTTGTTTGCCAGAACAAAAATACATTCAAAGACCCAGGCCAGATACAATTGACTCCAGGGGTAAAACTAGAATGTTCCAAGGATGATCTTGGTCAGATTTACAACAGCCCAGAAAAAGTTATTTTAGAAAATGGTGCTGACTTAGTTGTTGTAGGTCGAGGCATTGTTGCTGCAAAAAATCCTGAGACTGAAGCTGTCTTGTACAAAAATGCCCTATGGAAACATTATCTGACACGAGTCTCTGGTGATCTGAATTGATACTATTTTTGCCTACATACCTAGAACCTATTAATTACAATATCCCAAAAATAACAACTTCATCAAGAATCAAACCTGTGGCCTCCTACTTTGTATTTCTTTTAAGTGTGGGATAACACTTTAAACAACCAAGTACCTAACCTTAATACATACAATATTTACATCATATTAGTGTTCCTACCCATAAGCCCATACCCATACCTGACCTATAATAAAATATCTGTTGTAACATTACATGATACCTACCACAACAACCATACACAGAATATTTGCACACCTTACAAAGAACATTTATCCCGCAGCGGGAACAGAACCTTGCGTCTCAACCATCTACTCCCCCACCAGGCCACAGAGGTCATCATTTATATTATAGTCTTATTTTGTTAAGTGAAGTAAATAACACATTCCAGAATGTAGGTGTTGTTGGATAATTTAGTTAACTTCAGATCAAAGGCGATACAAGTACTAAGTACCTAGTTATTATTTAAGGGGTCCAACAAACATTGTTTAAGTTTCTTTAATTTTTTTACATTTAACCTACTGAACTCTTGCTTTATTAATCTAAGAGTAAAATGTACCTATACTCAACAATTTGTCAATTAAATTTGTAATAAATTTAAAAAAATAGGTAATGAATAGTGTATATGTTTAGCATAATATCCTACTAATATTATAAGTTCGGATTTGTTGCTAATAATCTCCATAACGGCCGGACCAATTTGGAACAGGTATGTAGGTCGTGACCTAGAATAACACAATCTACTTTATATGGGGGAACCACGCGGGCAAAGCCGTGGGCAAAAGCTAGCAGACTAATATAGATAAAGAAATTGATGATATTAAATATTTTATTACTAAACTATATCAAAAACATTAATATGTGTTTTAATGTTACTATCTACCCATTGGCAAACAAAGAAAGAAAAAGAGGTTGCGACTTTATTTTGGGTAAATCAGTTCAATAATTGATTTGTATTAAGACTATTATAGTTCCGTTGACGAACTCAAGAATGCTTTAATGACACCATGGAAACCCATGGTTAAGTTACAGACTACTTAACAAGTTAATATACCACTAAGCATCGTGAAAAAAAGTGTGGTCAAGATTATTTTTTCGCTAGTCTTGTATTCCATGCGACCATTAAAAAACAGATCACCAGTTATAATCGATTTCAAATACGATTCGTACAATATCATCCCTGCTGATGATCTATCCGCTGTCACTTTACTGTCATCTTGAACATTGGTTTCCACAGACTGATGATAACCTGTTAGTTTTTGACAATATGAATGTGTTCAGGGCCTTTGCTCGTGAGCTGCTGGTGATCTGAGTTAGTCTAGTTTATGAAAACTAGTGCGTTGGTCTAGTCTAAACCATGTGAAATGTGTTACAAAATTCAAATGATAGAACCGCAGTGTAGTGCTCGTTACGGCCGGCTCGGCTGGCGGGTGATCGGTGTGGTTGAAAGCAAGCACACAATAAAGCGAAACATTACGCATTCTAGGTCAGAGTGGAGTATTTTGAACTATGAGTTTAGGTAGTCAGGTAAAAACTCATTGTGAGGTTTTTGTTGTCGACAAACTTTGAGCAAAGGTAAATGCGACTTTGAGCAATGATATACCAAAGCCCCGATCAAACTGACGCGGTGGCGGTATTAAGCAAAGGCAAATGATTGTCAAGTGGTTGTCAAAATTCGCGTGAATATATAGACCGCCGCCACCGCCACCGTCAATTTGATCGGGCTCTTAGCGAACTCATTTGTTTATTGATTGTGATGTTTAAAATTAGTCCTTTGGAAGAGACTAGCCACCCACAACACAGGGAATCCTAATGTGGGGGCAAGTAAACATGACTAATTTGCCAAGTAGGTGATGAAAACTGCCCTCTATGCTACTACTTAGTAAGGTGTTGTACCTTTTTTTAGTTGTTTTCGTTATCCTAGTAAATAAGTCAGATGTTAAAAATATTTATTAATTCTAATAAACAAATTTATTAATATTTTAATAATAAATTGAGGGACCAAAGGTTAGGCACTTAACGCACTTGTCAGTTAAATTATGCTGTCAATGTCATGCCCGCCGTATAACTTTTCGTCAATGTCAATTTCGATAAAAATAATGAAATGTCTGGCTGCAAAACAAAACAACACAAAATAAAATGATAAGAAATGGAGACAATTGCTAAAGAATTAAATTTGTGCGTAAAACAAATACATTCTACTGCCTCTCCCAGTTTATACGCTGTGATAGTGCATACAAGCTGGCTAAAGAAATGGCTTAAGAACATTGAAAGTGATAACTGCACGCACAGTGTCGATTTTACTTTCCAACCTGGTGAAAGTGTGCAGTATCCGTGGAGAAAGATATTTATCAAGGTATTTAGTAACGTCTACATCACCTTGTGTATCCATAAAAAATATTTACGTTTTGTTAACGATCAAATTTCATTGTCATCATTCCAGGTAATAAATAAAAAGGTCTCCAAGGTCCTGCCACTTCCTCGTTACAAGCTCGGTGAAAACAATACCGATATACCTTTAACCATATCACAGCTCCTACAGTATGTCTCATATAGCAACCAAAGATCACTATGGAAAGAATCTTACAAGAAATACTGCCAGAACCTAGAAATTAGCAAAGAGAGTACCATAGTTAATTTACTAGAGCATGATCAGCTAGTTTTAGAGGTTGTGCTGCGACTGTATGGCTGTAACATCATTAAGATTAAGTCTGACAGCCCTGGTAACCATGTAGAGTATAAAGACATCACTAACAAAAATGTACTTAAAGCATATGAAACACATGCCAATTTACTGGCAGCTTTATTCACATTAGAAACTGAAAGTAACATATTTATTGTGTACAGAGGACATTACGAAAATAACCTTTTAGATTGCCTGAATTTTAGTCCAAATCTCATAGATATTAATTATGGCCGAGGATTATTCATAGTCTATCAATTGTTGAATCTTGCCAAAGCCTTTGGTGATAGGGGACTCAGTATGGGAATGTTGATGTTACAAGACATATATTTGTCTGAGGATCTCTGGCTGCAAGTCATGCCAGTTATAACAAATAACATACACTGTCTGGATCCTTCATTGATATATGAGCAGAACCGGAAGCCAAGCCCAGCTGTGAAAACTCAAATCCCGGAAAGTAAGGAGCAGGGAAAGAAGGAAGATTGTTGGCGGAACTATGTCATTCAGTTGGAAAAGCTATGTATGCTGTGGGTGCGAGGCCGGATATCTAACTTGGACTACCTACTTCATCTGAACATGTTAGCAGGGAGGAGTGCGGATGATCCTCAAGCACACTTTATGGTGCCCTGGGTGACAGACTTTGCTTCAAGATGTGGTAAGAAGCTTGTGTTATAATTCAGTTTAGGAGCTTGGGCTATTTGACGACCTTTGTGGCGCAGTGCCTGAGACGCTTGCGGGTTCGATTCCCGCCGCGCCGACAAATGTTTGTATGATCTGCAAATATTTATCTTGGGTCTGGGTGTTTTCTATGTATTATATGTATGTATTTACAAAAAAAAATTATATAAATAGTATATCTGTCATGTAGTTCCCATAACACAAGCTCTGCTTAGTTTGGGGCTAGATGATGCTGTGTGAATAATGTCCAGCATTATTTATTAATTATTTATTAGGCCTGATTTTGAAAATTATCTAAGGAAATAGCATACAATTTTGTGGCGAAGGCATTGAAATAAACCTTTTTTTTTTTTTTCGGAAAATGCAGTTATGGAAATTGCAGCAAATTTATTCTATGATCATTTATTTTTTCAGTCATAATATCCTGTTCATCTTTTTACACCCTGTAACAGTAGTATCATGCTGTATATCATTATCATCTGCAGTCTGTAGAAATCCACTGCTGGACATAGGTCAGCCCAAAGAGTGCACTGGTAAATCTTGAGCCATCATTCACCAACTTTCTGCAACCTTTCTGATCTATCCGGTAGCTTCCTACACTGTGTTGAGAAAGGAGAGAAATAAAGGAAGCACTCCCACACTGGGTACTGCCAGCTTTATAAGGCCTGTCCATTGACACATCAACTTGCTAATTCTAGGAGTTATGTTGGTGACTATAAATACTTATTGTATTCGATCAATGGTCACCATTGACTTTGATATGTCTACAATCATGCACTAACTGTTTTAACTCCCTCTGAACCCGATATCTTAATTGCAGGTAGAAACTGGCGGGATCTATCCCGGTCCAAATATCGTCTTAACAAAGGCGACAGACAGCTGGACATGACGTATGACGTCAGCGCATCGGATCAGATTCCACACCATGTGTCCGACGCGCTATCCGATATCACCTGCTATGTGTACTTGGCACGAAGGTGAATGTTATTTTGAAACTTGTAGTTGAGTGGTAAGGCACAATATTGTAGAGTAGTTTGTGAAATGAGTATGTTTTTATCTGTTTTCATTCAAGGCAGATTTGGATGATGTTAAGTAGTAGAGCATCATTGAGGGTTTTAATGTGTGATTACCAAGGCAAGGACTTTACCTTTCTATTCTATAATAAAAAATAAAAAGTCCATTCATAATAATCTCGTAAAAAGTGTTAATATTTTACAATACACTGCTTAATAACATCAAATAATATTGCAGTCACAGAAAAAGCTTATACCGTAACAAACATGTTTATTTACTAGAATGCCAAAAGAAGTTTTATGCAAACACGTGCGTAACAATTGGGTGCCAGCGGAGTACCCTGCGTCAATCCAGCGTATGCAGGAATGGACGCCTGATGAATGCGTGCCCGAATTCTACACGGATCCGAACGTTTTCAAAAGCATACACGAGGACTTGCCGGTAAGGAGGTAGTTTGTGTCTTACGTTAAAATACTCAACACTCCTTCAGTAAAGTCAAATAAATTATAGCCCTTACATAAAAAACAGGTTTTAACGATGCAATAGTCAATCCTAGCTAAATAAATAATAAATAAAATAAATAATGCTGTCCATTTTCACACAGCATCATTTAGCCCCAAACTAAGCAGAGCTTGTATTATGGGAACTACATGACTGATACTGATACACTACTTATGTACATTTTTTTTGTAAATACATACATATTATACATAGCTGGCACCCCTAAGGCTTTGACATAAGTATGATTTACAAATTCTATCTCGTTATTTATATCCTAGTAAAAAAAAACACCCGAGACAAATATTAGCAGTTTATACAAACATTTGTCCCGCGGCGGGAATGGAACCCGCAACCTTTTGCGTCTCAAGCGAGCCTTCGCCCAATGCGCCACAGAGGTCGTCGATTGCACTAATTATTTTAAATTAAAAATTACAGGATCTAGGAATACCGACATGGGCATCGTGTGCTGAGGATTTCATAACGAAGCATAGAGAAGCGTTGGAAAGTACACACGTTTCGGAGAATTTACATCATTGGATTGACATTACTTTTGGATACAAGTAAGTTAATAGTACCTATAATTAAAAAAAATAGTTAACAACTACAACTACAAATTATCATTTGTGTACACCTAATGGCACCGTTTAAGTTGATCCGACTTTACCATAGAGCTAGACGCTTTTGAAACGAGTGAAAAAAGCTATTGAATGACAGCACACTACATTTTACGTAAATTTATGACTAACATTTTCAGGCTGTCAGGAACAGCTTCTATAAAAGCTAAAAACGTCTGCCTATCACTAGTTGACGGTCATACGAAAACAAGGCGAGGTGGAACAGTTCAGCTGTTGACGGCGCCACACCCTCCTAAAGCTTCGAGAGCATTACCGCCTGCACCTCCGAGGCTACATTGGACTACGACCAGAGATTCCAGTAAGTTAAATTTAACTATTATGTGTTTGCAGCCTTGTGATCAGCATAAGCCTTTTTCTTATCTTTCATCGCCCTTGTGAATTGTGTTGTGTATAAAAGAAAAAGTGCAAGACCTAAAATGGCCCTTGCTGAACTCCATCCAACTAATTACACGTTTTAGGGGCTTTTTTCTATTATGTATATGTTATGGATTAATTAATGAGTATAATTTTCAAAACCCCATTAATGATTGTGGTCAATAACTTTTAGTAAATGAAAACAGAATTGGACTTGTTAATTGGAAATTTAACACAAATTTATTTTCAGGAAAACCTATCAAAAACGACAGTTCTGACGACATATCAGACGAAGAAGACGAATCGGTCAGCCACCACCTTCCCCAACACGTGTCTCGTTTGCACGTACCGTCTCAAAGCGTTAGAACTCGACACAAAAGCAGTAGTAGAGCACGGTCTTTATCCAAGGGCGTCGAAGATCAACAGCAATCTAGTTCATATGAAGGAAGAGCGTCTTCACAATCGAGACATTACAGGGTACAGAGATCAGAGCTGGGCAAAGGAGTTATATACTTACCAAAGGAGTTTAATCCAGTCGCGTCCATACAAGCATTAGAATCTTTAGACAATTTTAGAACGAAATGCTTTTTCAGCAAAGCTGAAGATAAAGAGAGACAGAAAGAAAACGTCACGACTTTAAACCTTTTCCCAATGCAGCAAGAAGTTCGGCCGGATAATGTAAATGTGACAAAAGATGATGATACGGCGTTTACGAATCATATGTTTCTGGCGTCGTATGAGCAGAGTTACTTGAAGAGGATAAGTCAGGATGCGCACATTGAAAGTGTTCTAAAAGAAAGAAAGAATAGAACTTTCAATACAAGGTATACAACAGACGCTTCAGTTTATAAGCAATTCGTCACAGAAAGCAGAAAACAAGACATGCTAGTGATAGGATGTCTGATTGTAGAAATATTTCTGCACACGTATATGAGACCGCTTAGAACTACGAATGACAATTTCTTAGAGCGATTTAACACATGCAGAATCGTTTTAAAACACAACTTCAATGCGATGCCGAAATGCGTGAGCTACATAGCGTCTTTGCTTTTGAACGTGCAGCCTCTTAGCTTGAGTTTTAGAAACGAGCTGTCTTCAAAGAAAGATGAAACGATGAAGAAGGCATCTGTCACTGATAAAGGATTACCAACACCTAGTCCATCGCAACTTCTGCAGCCTTTATTGATGCAGCATTTAATTCCTTTTCCGCAGAACTTCCAAACGCTTTACAATTTGCTAAGCACGTTACATGAATACGAATTGACTAGCAATGAACTCAACATTCTATACATGTACGAATGCGATGGAACTCAATGCGAGAAATACCAGAATCTCGACAAAACAAAAATGTATTTCACGCTGAAAATTGCCGAAGGGAAAATTAAAGCGTGCGCTGCGCATTTAGACGTGCTTCTGAATCAAATCAACACTAGCCAGTTCGATGTGCTGGATATATTCCTAGCTCATTACATAAAACTGCTGCAAAGTAAAGACACGTCTGTACTAGCTGCGTGGTATCTATTCGACACGATCAGCAAGGCTTTAGGTCCCGCGCAGACCATTAAAAAGCTACTTAGGCATATCCTCAATCTTTACGAAGATGACGATTATGTAACAGATAAGCCGGAAAAACATAAAATAACAGATGTTGACGCGATGGCGAACGGTGGAATGGCAAGTAGGCAGAAATTTGTGAAGCTATACCACAACATATTCTTGCTGCAACTGATGGTGCGGCTGGGACTTCAATGTTTCCTTGACAATTTCACGCAGCATTTAGTCGAAGCTGTCGGAGGCTACAAAGATGTTAGTTTCGAAGTAGGATCCCCTGGACACTTGTGTCATAATCGAGCGATGGCAAACAAAAAGCCTAGATACTCCGACGATAACGTCAAAAACGCTCTATCAACGAACACAGATATATTTTCTCCTGATACGTCGTATGGGTCTGAGAATGTTACAACTCCCAGTGTAGATAAAACGATTAATGAATCTTTTAGAGACAAGGATAGCGATAATAGAAGTGAAACCGATTTGTTTCACTTCGAGACTGATAAAGATAGATTACCAAGCAGAAATAGTAGAAGCAAATCACCTGCTGAGTCAATAGATTCGTTTAACTCTTCAAATGCTGCTCAAGAGAATAACATACACTCGCCTTCACCCACCAGCGAATTAACTTTCCCCAAATTCAATTCAATGAACAAAGAACCTAATGTTGTAATTACCAAAGAAGAGTTTCCAGAAGCTACGCCCAAAAAGACATCACCATCAATAGAAATTCCGACAAAATCGATGTTCACTAGCTACCTTCATTTCGCGGAAGAAGAAAACGAGGAGGTAGAACTAAGGAAGGAAAGTCGCGGACGACTTGTGAATAATCTGAATTTGAATAAAAGCTTAGAAAATCACGAAGAGGAACTCAATGCCACGTGTGGTGTTGAGTATGATAGTGAATGCAAAGAAAATTGCAAAATCTCGGACATGAGTTCAGAAAGTCTTATTTGGCTGGCGCATAGACTAGGTCCAGTTCTGACTTGTAGATATATCACAAGGAATTTGCTTAAAATGCTGACTTTGTGCTACATCGGAAAAGAAAACCTAAGCCCTTGGGAGACAGATGATAAGGATGAGTTTGATGACATTTCTATTGTGAACAGCAAAGTTGTGGGCGATAAGAATGCTATGAAGGTTATAAATTGCCTTACTTCTATTGTTGGTTAGTAATCATTAAACATTGCTGCATAATACTCTAAAAATCTTCTTGGTCATAATAATAATTTCTTCTTTTTCAGCAATGTACGGCGAACAGCTAATCATATTCCAATACCTACCGCACATGAGCGAGTTGATTGCGTCTTGTCGAAAACGGTTGTCGGTTCCTTTAGAAGGGGGAGTGGTCGCTTGCTTGCAGCTCATCAAGTACCTGGTGCCTTACATGACTGATGTTAAGATTATGGAGCAATTGCAGGTAAATACATTTTGACAAATCATTATTTTGAGACCAACCTGCGTCATATGTTACTCAACACTGATTTAAAATGATATTTTGCGCTACTTATAATTTAGTGACATCTGTCAGTAAGACATGCGTTTTGTTTTTAGTGCGGACATTTGAGACGATATTCACGCCACATATAATAATGTCTGGACATGTGTGAAAATGTCCAGTATTATTATTCAATATGGCGGAGCCTGTCCTCCAGTCGAGTTCTTCCAATGATGTTGCGTTCGACTTTCTCTAGTGCAACGAGTAATCTGGGTGTTGTATAAATGTTAAATTGTTAATGTATCCCAGGACACATTCCTGAAGAGTATCCTCCAGCCGTCGCTCCGCCTGGCGGGCACGACGCGCGGCACGTGCCCCGGCGGCGCGGCTGCGCGCGGCGCACTCTGCCGCAAGCTGGCCGCGGCGCTGCACGCGCTGGCCTTGCGGGTCGGACCAGAAATGACGAGGAAACATCTGTGTGTCCCGACTTTGCAGAGGTTCGACACAAAACCGTATCACCCGAAACAAATAGGTTTATGGATTGTCTGTTCAGCTTTTCCTAAGTGACTACAGCATGTGGTCGCGATGGCGGTAGCGATCAGTACATTAACAACCACTTGACAACCATTTTCCTTTGATCTCCACCTCGTTTTCTCAAACAAAACTCTTTCCCCTGCGTACAATTAGGTTATGGAACGACGCTGGTGTTGCCAGCGTCAATAGACTACGGTAACCGCTAACCAATAGGTGGTCTGTAAGCTTGTTCGCCGACCTTAGTATAAAAGAAAACGCAGGTTCATTAGACTTCAGAACATCACACTAAGACCATCCTAAACGCCGGAAACAACTCATACTGAAAGAGATTGTGGCGAATCACTATGACTGACCGTGTACAGGGTTTATACCTAGTGTGTGGAACAGAGATGATCCGTGGTACCATCCCAAAATGTACTAAGAACGACTATGTGCCCTGTGTTATCTGCCATCATGATTATGACTCGTCTAACGATACCTCATTTATTTAAATCCATCAAGCCGTTTCGATGCTACATGCCCGTTCGTAGATCGAAAAACCGCGTCGCCCGTTAACATCATCTCATTTACTTTATTGGATGCTAATCTGAGGTCAATAAGCTAATCGTAACTCAGTTTAATTGTCAAATTTGCAGATTTTTCCTGACATTTGATAAAGCGACTGGGAAGATTGAAAACTGGCCGAAACAGGACGACAATATGGTGGATAAGGTGTAGTATTTGATCAGTAAAACTATATTCAAGTCTTCTTATTTGTTATAATTTCCTAGTACCAGAACCTTTAAAGGCATATGCCATCGCTTAGTATTCCAATGTATGGACTCATGACTACACATTTCTTGATATACTCGCGGATCAACGTACTGAGTATGGATCTGAGCATGTCCATAATGAGGATCAAAGTAGTGAGCGTGTTTATTTGTTTCCAGCTATCAGATCTGGAGTCATCCGATCTGAAAATGGAAGGGTTTCTAGAGATATGCCGCGACGGCACGACCGCCGAGTGGAAGGTGCAGGACGGGCGAGTTGTGCGCGCCGACCTGCCCGACTTGGCTGACCTGGCCTGCAGCCCGCCCGACCGAGCTGCCGATTCGACCGCGCTCACTGTGAGTACTACTACTCCTTCTTTTTCTTCTTCGTCTTCGTCGTCTTCTTCTTATCTTCCTCTTCTTCTTCTTCTTCTTCGTCCTTCATTGTAGATTTAAAGGGCTCGCTTCTCTCACCTTTTGCTTTTACTCGGAGAAACGTATCAATCCATTGTGAATTTGAGGGGTCTTGCTTACTCACCTGCTGCGAGTGCGCGGGGAAATATATAGATTCCACGTGGGGCAGACTCGCTTTGTTCACATGCTGATCTCAGAAGGGCCTATACGCTCATTAATGTATTCTACGCAAGTGAAGGCATTTATCTATTTAAATAAAAACTAGCCTTTTAAAAGTAGTGTTCGTAAGAAACGCATTCACTCGACCGTTTTTCCGTCGACTTACGTTGCAAAATTGGTCTCCACGAAGAGCCTTTTTATTTTAACGTCATAATATACCTTATCATATGTCCGTTCTATGATTGGTGATGAAATTTTTTGAAATCGGATGTTTAGTTTCTCAGATTCCTAGCATTTTTCTAATATTAGTAACAATATTTCCTGTTTATCTCTCAGGCTCAAGACGAACTTCTGCTCGTGTTCGACGAAGAGCTGGCGTACCAAACGTACACTTCGTTCACGAAACTCGTCGGCGCTGATACGATGGAACGTTGCCTTAAGAATAGTGACACTATAAAGGCGTTGTGCCGGAAATACGAACGGATTCACTCAATCAGGTACTATGACGTTTTCAGTGACGCAGTGGGCGAACGCCCGCCTAAGACGCAGAAGATTGCGGGTTCGATTCCCGCCGCAAGACAAATGTTTGAATGACCTAAAAACATTTGTCTCGGGTCTGGGTGTTTTCTATTTATAATATGTAAGTAAATATACAAAAAAAGTATATAAGTAGTTGGACAGTCATTTGGTTCCATAAAACAAACTCTGCTTAGTTTGAGGCTAGATGAAGCTGTGTGATTTAAAAAAAAACATGTTACTATGTTTTGACCTTGCAATCAAACCCTGAGTCTTATTATTGACGACCTTTGTGACCAGAAGGTTGCGGGTTCGATTCCCGCCGCGGGACAAATGTTTGTATAATCTGCAAATATTTGTCTCGGCTCTGGGTATTTTCTATGTATAATATTATATGCATTTCCAAAAAACACTATTGTATTATATAAGTTATGTAGTTCCCATAGTACAAGATATGCTTAGTTTTGTGGGGAAAATTATCCAGCATTATTATCTACTTCTCGTTGTTTGAATACAATTTTTTTTCTTTGAAAAATAATGTATTTTTCCACCAGCTCGCCGCTCTCAATAAGCAAGCGCTTCCAGTCGTCACACAGCGACGAGCCGCTGCACCGGCGCGACGCCCCCTCTAAGGCGGACGCGCTGAACGACCACATAACCAGCTCGAACAGCTTCGGCTCCAACGTGACGCTGGTCGGCAACAGGATAGACGTGGCGAGCGATGCCTGCGAGATGAACTGCCAGGACGGATTCGGTGTGGTCGCATCCAAGTTGGATAACGGGGTCAGGAGTAATCGGTGAGTGTACGCTTTTAATAAATAAATAATAATAATAAAGTTTTTTTTATTATATAGCTATGAATTTTAACTAGATTTAATGAATATTTGGTTTAAACACCAAATGTTTGGAAAATAAAAAAAATAATTTATAATATCCCAAAATTTAAAACGCGGTGGTTTAATTTTTACAAGAAACAACAAACTCAAACACGCGACGCTTGGTACGCGGGGGCTATATACCAACTAAGCTACGGGGTCGTTACCAGTCTGTATAAAAAAAGGATATGAGTATTATATCAGCTTTGTAGTTCCCATAATAAAAGCTCTGCTTAGTTTAGGGCTAGATGACGTGTGAAAAAATGACCAGCATTATTTATTTAACATTATTTATATATAAATATATATATATATTTTGTTTCAGGCACCTGCGTGGTGATTGGCTTATATACTGGGAGCATGAGATCGGCCGTCCCGACAAGGAAACCCGCTTCAACCTCAAACAGATAAAGCTGCAGACGTTTCACGGACACACGCAATCTGTAAAGTCGATACACTGCCTTGATAACGAGAGCTCATTCATGAGCGGATCCAAAGATAAGACCGTGAAGCTGTGGTCGCTTCGGAATCAGGTGAGTCCATTCAAACTGTCTGCTGCTATATAACTTTTGAAACTATCATGGTTATGAAGTCAAAGTCAAAAATAATTTATTCATTAAATATGTGTATGGAACAAAATGTTTACAAAAAAACGGGATATTTACCATAATTTGTGAGTTTTGATATTTCCTGTATTTATCCGATATTTACCGATGTACAAATCATGGTAAATATCCCGTTTTTAAGAAAACATTTTAATCTGCTGTTAGCTTCTGCCCGCGGCTTCACTCGCATGGTACCCGGATGAAAAGTAGCTGATGTAAATATATAGATAAATGTTGCTGGACATTTTCACACAGCATCATCTAGCCTCAAACTAAGATGTTATGTGTTATGGGAACTACATGACCGATATACTACTTAAATATATATTTTTTGTAATTACATACATATGTTCATGTTTCTGGGAATTGAACTAGATCTGAACTTGATGATATGTAAATCGTATGTTTTTTTACTGCAGTGCTGTAACTTTTGTTTTTCTGTTTTTTTTTCTGAATAATAATAAAAAAATAGAAATTAATCAACAGTCATACGTTCTTGATGTTTTCTTGAACTTTTCAGATTTATATTTCCAGTCTATTTTTGAGCAGCATTGTTATTATTTATTAACTTAAATCTCAGGCTTGCCTGGAACCTTTATAAGCATTAGTGGAGTCGAAACACTATGACGCCTTTCTTTTAAATACATTGTTTTAAATAAAAAATAAATATAACCTCGTGGATGGCAACTGATAGAAACTATTGGAAAGATAGGTAATAATACCTGCCAATTATGGCTCAAATTAATTATTATTTTTAATAAGATGTTGTCTTGTTGTTAGGGCGACGGCAACGCGACAACGCAATGCAACTGGACGTACACCGGCCATAAGAAGGGTGTGCTGTCCCTCTCGTTCCTGGAGTCGTTGCGTCTCGCCGTCTCCACGGACTCCGTGGTGCACATATGGGACCCCTTTATGGAGAGCGTCGTTTCACAGGTACATACGTTTAGGTGTATTTCAGGCAATATTGTAGCCTAAGATCAGGTCACACTGAAATGCGTCGCATTTTTTGTGATAGCGATAATAGTACTTAGTAATGAATTAACTTAATTGTCTATGTGACAATCCACCAAAAAAACCTAGCCCCAAACTAAACAGAGCATGTATTATGGGAAATACATGACTGATATAATTATTTAGTATTTTTTTGTAAATACATACATATTATGCATAGAAAACACCCAGACCGGAGACAAAAATTTGTCCCGCGGCGGGAATCGAATCGAAGCAAAAGAAGGTTGCCTTCTGCATCTCATGCGGGCCTTCGCCCACTGCTCCACAGAGGTCGTCAATATAGTGTAGATTAGTGTAAATATATTTTTTGTTTGACAGTTGGACAATTTGAAGGCGCCTGTTAGCATAGTCCGCGCGCTTGGCGACGGCTCGGCCGCCATCATCGCGGCTACCGGCGACGCTCTGAGGATTATAGACGCGCGAGCCCCGCACACCAGCTACGAACTCAAGGTACACCACACCACATAATAAAATAATAACAATAATAAATAAATAATGCTGGTCATTTTTCACACAGCATCATATAGCCCCAAAGTAAGCAGAGCTTGTGTCATGG
Source organism: Perizoma affinitatum (assembly GCA_961405105.1). Classification (NCBI taxonomy): domain Eukaryota; kingdom Metazoa; phylum Arthropoda; class Insecta; order Lepidoptera; family Geometridae; genus Perizoma; species Perizoma affinitatum. The sequence goes on from OY560199.1 coordinate 10,400,265, forward strand.
GAACTACATGACTGATATACTACTTATTTACATTTTTGTTTTGTAAATATATACATATTACATGTCTGAAAATCAATGCTGCTTCGCCTTGGCGGATCAGCAATAAGTTGAGTTAGGACCTTTTCAACATATATTTACCACTGCCAGCATAGACTACCCTTGTTAGTACTGGTTAGCACCCACATATTGTATACTACTGTGTTTTTTTTTATTGTATGTTCTTCTTGTCATTTGTACTTGTCTGTGCTGCATTTGTTTTATTTAATAGATATTTATACATAGCGAACAACCAGACCCGAGGCAAATATTTACAGATATTTGTTGATCATACAAATATTGGTCCCCATTTGTCATTTGTACACTAGGACTGTACTTTATTTTCACAGGTCTACATTGGCGTCGATTCTCTTGTACACCATCTAATCCTTTTTTATCTAACGCTCTCTTTCACTTACAGTAACAAAATAAGAATATAACAAAAAATTTAGTGCTGTCAAATTCGTCAGAATTAAGTTTTCTTAAAGTTTATTCGTGATTAAAAAATGCTGACTTAATAAACACGAAGAAGAGAGAAGACGGTTGTCTGGAAGAGATCGCTTCTAAGCGATAAGACCGTGCATTGTAATTTAAGTTTAGTTAAGTCTATTTTTCTTGTGGTGTACAATAAAGTATGTTAATTCATTCATTCAAGAGCGACACGTAAACTAAAGGATTCTTGCCGTCTCTTTCATACCTGCACAATCAGTTAAAGAAAGTTTAAAATAAGTTTAGTTGGTGTATTAGAGAATCGCTTTCATTGTAAGGCGTTGGACTAAGTTAGTCTGTAAGTGACACTGTATAATGAAATGAATAAATAAACGACAGGTGCCGCTCAGCGCGAGCACGTTCGTGCGCAGCATGTGCGTGTGCGTGGGCGGCGCGTGGGCGGCGTGCGGGCTCGCAAGCGGACACATCGCGCTCATTGACCTGCGGACGGGGCTGCCGAGGCACGCGTGGAAGGCCCACGATGGAGAGGTACAGATGATCCATTACACGAAGTCCCTACATGACTGATATACTACGTGTATACTTTTTTTTTGTAAAAACTTACATATTATACATAGAAAACACACAGATCCCGAGACGAATATTTGCAGATCATACCAACCTTTGTCCCGCGGCGGGAATCGTACCGGCAACCTTCTGCGTCTCAGGTGGGTCTTCACCCACTGCGCCACAGAGGTTGTCTTATAAATTCTTGTTATAAAAATGTACGTGTGTTTGTAGGTACTGAGAATAGCGGCTGTTGATGAGAACAGAGTGCTGAGCTCCGGGCTGGATCAAGTAACGGCGCTTTGGAGACCCGACGACGGAGAGTTGATCGCACATCTCAAGTACGTCTTCACTCTACAATAATAATTATTGGACTATCCTACTACTATTATAAACACGAAAGTTTGTGAGGATGGATGTTTGGTACTCTTTCAAGCAAAAACTACTGAACGGATTTTGATGAAACTTTACAGTAATATAGCTTCTACATCAGAATAACACAAAGGATACTTTTTATTCCGGGTAACACGCGGGCGAAGCCGTGGGTAGAAGCTTGTTAGTAATAATTCTGGAAAATTTTCACCCAATAAGCCCCAAACTAAGCAGAGCTTGTATTATGGGAACTACATTATAAAATTATAAAACATAAAGACCAGAGACAAGTATTTGAAGAACATACAAACTTTTATCCTGCGACGGGAATCGAACCCGCAACCTTCTGCGTTTCAGGCGGGTCTTCGCCCGATAAGGGTATGGGTAAAAAACAATGATATGGGTATCAAATGAAAGGGTTTGCCGAAAAAATATGTTTTTTAGTTTAGTTTTTTTTTAATTTATAATTTTATTGATGTGTTCACACTTAAGGAAAATCAGAGGATTTTATAATATCACAAAAATAAGTAACTTGGTCGAGTGAAAAGTTTCTGTAGGTTGCGCCTTAGCACTTCGAGCCAAAACATCCAAGGAATACGACCAGGCGATTAACGATCGACGTGGTTGAATTGGTATAGCACCCGCGTACTAAGCGGGAGGTTTCGAGTCCCACCGTGGCTGTTATTATGATAACAAAATAACACTATTTTATTGAGAGCCGAGCTAGTGGGCGCTACCCTAACTTTCGATCCGGGGATTGTGGGTTCGAACCCTATCGAAAATTAAAGGATTTTATACTGAAAAAAATATCTGCGCATTAACAAATGCTCAAAACGGTGAAGGGAAACATTGTAGGCATGCCCTAGAATCAAAAATTCGAAGGTATGTACCATCAGTTCATGTTCCAATAAGCGGCGATAGGCTTGCAACCTGTCACGTGCAATGCTAACTACTGCAAAACGCAGGCATGTGTCCAACGTAATGTTTGGACTATCCCCTACTTGGTATCCTCAAAAAGATCTTCTCACTGAGTTTGTATCTGAGAATATCCGTCAAGGAGAATATATTTTTTTACTTTATATATTTTTTTCTTTTTAGGGGCAGCACGGAACCCGTCCATTGCCTCTCCGTGTACTACAACGAGCTTATATCCGGGACGACAAACAACCGCATCGGAGTTCACACGTCGCTCGGCCAGGACGCGTCCTTCTCGAGCACCAAGCTCCGCTCGGACACGTTCAAGGGTGTCCTGACTTGTATGTCGGTCTTACCGCTTAATAGACTCCTGTTGCTAGGCAGCGATAATGGTACTATCAGTCTGCTTTGCTGAGTACTGTTTTAAACAACTCGCCTAGAACACCTTGATGCCAAGCGCATCCACTTCCACGAAAGAGGAAACCTATCAATTACGATGTGCAGCGGCCTTTATTTTGTTTTCTATGTATAATAAGTATGTATTTAATAAAAAAAGTATACGTTTAAGTAGTATATCAGTCATATAAATAAATAATAATAATAAATAATGCTGCTGGACATTTTTCACACAGCATCATCTGGCCCCAATGTAATCAGAGCTCGTATTATGGGAACTACATGACTGATATACTACCTATATACTTTTTTTTGTAAATACATACATATCGTACAAAAATTTGTCCCGCAACGGGAATCGAACCCGCAACCTTCTGCGTCTCAGGCGGGCCTTCGCCCACTGCGCCACAGAGGTGGTCACATGTGTCTGTAATTTCACAGACACCTTTACCTTTCCAATTGAAACACAGCAATGTGAGCATTACTGCTTGGCGGTAGAAATAGGTATGGTGGTAATACTTCCCCGGACGAGCTCTTCACGAGGAGTTCTTCTATTTAGTTTTCTGGCATCAAGGCAACCGTTTTGCCTTACTTCTTTTTCCGAATGAGAGAGAGGGACAGAAATCATTCTTGTTTTCTCTTTTGGCAACAAAACAGTAGTCTTAGGTTATGCTAAGACAGTTAAGAAATTAGCTGCTGTGGGACAAGAAGAAAATCTCCCCTCAAAATAACTTTATCGTGTTTTTATCATACAACATGGTTTTGTGTTAGGTGATCAATAATTATAAGTTTATTAGACTTGTAAAGTTTTTGGTAAGCTTTAAACTATAATACACGATCTAATGAATAATCATTAGATCGTTTCAAAACGATCAAATGAAATATTATAGAACTTATGAACCTGTAAGGCCAAGGGGAGTTACTCAAAAATAAGTAATTCCCAGTTATTGTTTTCAGTCAATGTACAATGAACATATTTTAAAGTTATTAAAATTAAAACGATTCTCTTTTGCTTCTTATTTCCATAACAATAATTATATTTGTATATTTTGCAAGTATAATGCTATGTATGTTTGTATAAATGATAAGTGAATTTATGATCTCGGACTCTTATGTATTATATAGTTTCGTAAGATTAAGTGAAAATAAGATGTAATATTAGTGCTGATAAATATAAAAAGATCACAATAGAAAAATATTACCGAATATATAATTATCGGTTATACAATTATGTTGATTTAGCTGTTTACGATTTTTTTCTAAACAGAGCGGTCAAACGCAAAATTCTTTATTATTCCATCTAACCCAATATCAAAATGATAAATCTATGTAAACATTTTACGATAAAGAAGTACAAAGTAAAGTTGTTAATGTTACCAGATATATATAAATGAAAATAATATTAATTGTACGCATAATTTTACTTATAACTAGTTATAAATGTCTTAAAAACATATATTTTGTAATAGAAACCATCCCTATTATTGTAGAAACTACATAAATTGATAATTGGTAAGTGTACTTAGCTAATAAAACTAAGTTTTTAGTTGTGTATATGACAAGAAATATTAGAAAAAAATAAAACAGTAATAATTACTTGAATTATAAAAGTTATTGTCGAAACCGCAAGCTGATCAAATACAAAAATAAACCCAAACCACACCACATCACATACAACTGTAAATATATAGGTAGGGGTTATATCGTCCGCCTTTCGTCTCCATTATTAGTTCAACTCTGTGTCACCGTTGAATTGTCATTGGAATTTGACACGTAAATATGCAATACTAGCCTCCGAAATATTTATGTTTATAAAAAAATGTGGGGCTATATCGATGCGACAGTTTATATGACGTAGGTCACATTGGCAAAAAAATTACATACATTTTATAAAAGTTTCGATATTTCAATCAAGGCCCTTCCAAGTTCCAAACATTCCCAAATTGTACATGTTGTATAGTTAAACTGTTGTAGTCTCCAGAATCTTGATTAGTATGAGTTCTTTTTATATTTTATTTATTCGTCCGTACCGCTGTTGCTTACGCTAGAGCACAGGATCTTGCCATATATATTATAATATGATACTAGATAGGGGCTAGTGTAAGCTATAGCGGCATGCATAATAACATTGTCAAGGATAGTACGTTTAAAATAAAAACTGCGCTTTTGAATTTAAGAAAAGTTTTTGTGTCTTACGATTTGTTTTTAAGAAATTAAATAATGCTTAATTTACAGTTTACGGAAATCCAAAAATGCAATTTATTTTTTTATTTAAATTCGCCTATGTTAGAGGCGAATTCTAGAGTTATCCTGCCACACCTTTTATATCAATAAACTTACAAAATCATTAATCAGAACTTAAGTAATGTTTGTAAAACTAGATCGTAAAGTGAAAATCAGATAAAAATGTAGTATGTAGGTACCTTCCCTTATAATATGTCCTCATATTTTAAAGTGCAATGCAAGCTTAGAGTGAAAGGGAACATCGCGATGATTTAAATATTCCTAAGTATACCTATGTATAGGTAGGTAGTTAAATAAGTAGGAAAGGTATTTTTGAAATAAAAGTATTTTTAAAGTTTAAATAAATCTTTTTATTCACATTATAATCGCTGGGAAGCAAACGATGCTCCTACAGTCTAGTACGAGATATCCTGGGTCTTAGTTGTTCGAAAGTACTTGGGTACACGAAGGTAAGTAACTATGTGAGGTTGAACCTAGTACGTCACGTCGTAGGTCATAAGCTTCTGAAATAATAATAACTTTTCTTTTCTCAAGAAACTCTTCTGTATCTCTGCTTTTGAAATTCTAGCTTTGCGCAAAAAACGGACACTTCTCGATATGACATGACATGACATAACGTCATTTTATTGTGTGGAGTGATTTTAGTAAAGAAAACTCAATTAGTATATTTTCGGTGGTAATGCCTCACAACCCTCATCGGAGGTCCAGCACCTCTCTTGTTAGTAACCGGCGAACTAGCATCATCGCGCACGGAGCTGGCGGACCCGATATCTCGGAGCTCAACCTACTCAAAGAAGAAAACCACACAGGGGACCACTTCCTTACCCCAGCACAACTAGAAGTGGTATACAGGACCAACGTCATCAACGGCCTCTCCGAAAACCTAGCCAAGGAGCTCCTAGAAATAAACGGACCAAACGCCCTCAAGGAACTACGGGGAACCAGCTACTGGAAGATATTTCGGCACAACTTGTTTGGCTGGTTCCAATGCGTGCTCTGGGTCGGGGCCGTACTGAACTTTATCGCTTACTTCTTCGCCAAATACCTGGAACACGGGGACGGCGGCGGACATTCAGAAAAAGAATACCTCTATCTTGGATGCGTCATCACCATCACAATAATCGGCACAGGACTCTTCGGGTTCTATCAAGAAGCAAAGAATATAGCCGTCATGAGCGGCTTCGAAAAACTCGTCCCGCCGAGCGCCCTCGTCATCCGAGAAGGAATTATGAAAAGTATACCCAACATCGATGTAGTGCTTGGCGATATTGTAGAGATGTCCGGCGGAGAGGTGGTCCCTGCCGACGTTCGCATACTGTCTGAGAGCGGCTTCAAAACAGACATGTCTTCTCTGACCGGCGAGTCGGAACCTATCAAACACAAAGCTGAGTGCACTCATTCCAACCCGCTCGAGTCGAGGAATATGGCTTACTTTGGTTGCCCGATCACTGAAGGAACAGCTAGAGGCGTGGTTGTAGCCATCGGAGAAATGACTCAAATTGGTAAAATTGCTGGTTTAGTCACCGGCCTGGAAAAAGAAGAGACCCCTATAGCGAAGGAAATAACTCATTTCATAAAGTTGATTTGCGGCGTGGCATTTGCTTTCGGTTTAATTTTTTTCGTGATGGTTTTTTTCATACAAAACAGCTGGCTATCGGCGCTGCAATACATGCTTGGAATAATACTAGCGAACGTACCAGAAGGGTTGATCGTAACATTGACTGTGTGCATGACTTTGTCTGCTAAACAGTTAAAGAAAAAGAATTGTCTTGCTAAAACTCTTCAAGCGGTAGAAACTTTGGGATCGACGTCGTGCATTTGTTCAGATAAAACTGGCACACTAACCGAAAATCAAATGAACGTTTCCCACCTGTTTTGTAATTTCAAAATATATGACAAAATCGACCACACCCACGTTTCTGATCCAACATATGCAACTCTCTGTTTAGCGGCTTCCCTTAACCTTAGAGCAGAGTTCGATCATGAAACCATCAGCTTGCCGGTGGAACAGAGGAAAATAATGGGTGACGCATCCGAAGCGGCGATTTTACGATACATGGAGTCTAATCGTTCCGCCACTCAGACTCGTGAAGAGAATCCAAAGGCAGCGATGATACCTTTCAGCTCTGCGTGGAAATACCAGGTCACTATTCACAACCTACAAGCGAAGCAAAGCTATTACCTAATAATGAAAGGTGCTCCTGAAATTGTTTTAGAATACTGCACCACCGTGCATACTGATGATGGAGACCAACCGCTCACCCCGCAAGTAAAGAAAGAGTTGAAAGCTAATTTCATCAAGCTTGCAAATATGGGAGAGCGAGTCATTGGATATTGTGATCTGAAACTGCCTCTACAAAGTTATCCGATAGGATATAAGTTCGATACTCAGACAAAAAACTTTCCAATTGAAGATTTGAATTTCGTAGGTGCCATATCGATGATAGATCCTCCCAGACGGGGCATTGAAAAGTCGATTGCGCTTTGCAGGCAAGCAGGAATTAAAGTGGTGATGGTGACAGGTGACCACCCCGTAACAGCGCTAGCTATATCTCGACAGTGTGGAACTATAACACAGCCAACTGCTTACGACTACGCGTTTGAACACCACATAGAACTGACTGATGTTCCGACTCACATAAGGGCTATGTTCAAAGCGGCGGTGATTACTGGCGATGAGCTGCGGAAAATGAGCGTGAACGACTTAAAAGTGGCTCAAAATAAGTATGAAGAAATAACGTTTGCCAGAACTAGCCCTCAGCAAAAGCTGTTCATCGTCGAGACTTATCAATCGTGCAAGCATGTCGTAGCCGTCACAGGAGACGGTGTCAACGACTCACCCGCTTTGAAAAAAGCTGATATCGGTATTGCTATGGGTATTAATGGAACAGAAGTTTCTAAGCAAGCTGCCGATATGATACTATTAGATGACAACTTTTCCTCTATCGTTTTGGGTGTCCAAGAGGGAAGAAGAATTTTCGATAACTTGAAGAAGACTATAGCGTACACTTTAACTTCGAACACACCAGAGATGCTACCATTCGTGCTGTACGCCTGCGTGGGAATGCCTCTCCCACTAACTCTGATGCTGATATTGGTTGTAAATGTGGGAACTGATTTACTGCCAGCAATGAGTTTAGCTTATGAGGACTCTGAAGAGGATATCATGTGTATACCGCCGCGTAAGCCAACTGATCACTTGGTGAACAGAGTTTTGATTTTCATGGCTTACTTTCAAGTGGGATTGATTCAATTTTTCGCCGGAATGTTTGCTTATTTCATAGTTTTCGCACAGGACGGATTCTTTCCGTCAAGCCTAATCTTTATTCGCAAAGAATGGGAGTCTAAGAATATTATAAAGGACACATTGGGACGCAGTTGGTTTTACGTCGACAGGAAGAGGATCGAGAGAAAAGCTCAAACTGCTTACTTCGTGGCGATCTGCATGACTCAAGTTTCCGACGTAATAATTTGCAAGACTAGACGAATTTCGCTTTTGAAGAAAGGTATGAAGAACCACGTTTTGAACGTGAGCATTGTGGTCGAAATAGTTGCAGCAGTGATCGTGACTTACCTTCCCTTCTGCCACGAAGTTTTCAGGACTGAACCCTTATCGTGGTTCGATTTCTTTTTGGCTACACCTTTCATGGTACTGATGATCATTGGAGACGAAGTCAGACGATACATAATTAGAAACAATATCTCGGAATGGGTTGAACAAGAAACTTACTATTGACCTGATACAATTAGCGTACGTAGTTTTATCTAAGTTTTAATTCTTAGGTTTATCTTAAATAACAATGGTTTGTTTTTTTTTGTAGTTTGAGTCACATTAAAGAACTCTTCATTCTAAAATGTTTAATTAAGGCTGCTACGAAATCAGCTATAGATAATTAGCTCATAGGTAAATACTAAAGAACATAGCGGTAAGTAGAGGTATCGGAGGTGCGTTTCATTAAAGTTTAATATAATATCAAGTTGCAAGACTTGTAACGAAATTCTGTTCTAATCTAGATTTCAAATTATGTGTCTGGCACACATGTCTAGGTAAGGGCGCGGCATTCAATATGAATTTAAACCTGCACATGCCTTAGATAGGTACCGGAATAAACCGACAGCCGAGTGTGACCTACATTAGGCCAAATTGCATAACGCCTCTTAGTACATTCTAATGGTACCACGGTAAACAAATGCTTATACCTACTATCAATCAATACTTGCAGTTAGGTAGATTAGTTGCTAAGTGCTCAGCTCAAAGCCAAAGTCAAAATATACATATTAATTGAGACAGAAAGTAATTTGAATATCTGTGAAACCGCTTCCCTTCATTATGAACATAGGTAGTAGTAGGTTCTTTACGTAAAAGTAGATAGTTGAAGGTAAATTTATTTACTAAATTAAGATCCGCAACCTGAGGCGATGGGCTTGCTTGGCACGTGGAATGATAACTACTTGCAAAACGCGGACATGTGCCAAATATTGTTTGGACGTGCAAAATTGGTCAACTACACCTCATAAACCTCATTATAAAAAGTGCAAGATACCTTAGTATTTATTATTATCCATACCTATTTAAAATCTGATGCAATTTCGACAAAGCTGTCGTGATAGCGAATAACCTACCTAACTAAATCATGTAAAGGTTTCGCCGGCCTAAACTAATGCACTTGCAATCTAGTTAGGTAGGTACATATAATTTGAACAAACAACATTGGGAAATACCCAATAAACCACCCTAGGGTTTTCTCTTCTTATCTTTATGTAAGGAGTGAAGCGGGTCACTGTGTGTCAAGAGGTCTAGAGTCAGACTAGATCACTGACGATTTTTTTGTTTGAAAACTGAGATGGATACAGACCAGCACCAATATGCTTTAATAAATTAAAGCTACAATAAAAAGAGGAGTTTCTTAACTTGGGGGTTTTGTATTTTTTTGTATCATGCTTGATCCTATTCTTATGATTTTTTCTTTAATGTGCAGAGGATGATATTTTTATACAGTGAGATTAAAAACATTATTCTTGGTAGGTATTGCATTATTCATGACGTCATTACGGACACCCCTGGATCAGCACTTGCTAACTTATCAGTACGATAGCTTTATTGCACAGTTTTAGGTAGAAAATAATAATATACCTCTTATTGCATGGTGAAATTTTTCAATATAATGATTATGACGACCTCTGTGGCGAAGTGGGCGGAGGCCCGCCTAAGTCGCAGAAGGTTGCGGGTTCTGCGACTTAGGCGCTCCCGCTGCGGGACAAATGGACAAATGTACGATTAATTAATGTTTTTCTCGAGTCTGGGTGTTTTATATGTATGTATTTACAAAGTAAGTTTTTTTTGATTGTGTATTCTGTCTGAATAAAATATATCTTTACGAGTAACAAAATCAATTGTGACACTGTCTGTTAGTATGCCCGAAGACTCTAAAAACTAAATTTTTGGTTGTCGCTGAATGTACAAATAAAATTTTATACCACTAATTATATTTTATTTGCTATGTGCCTAATTGTAGGTACAGTGTGTCCCCACGGCTTTGCTACATGGTAGACAAGTACTTTAAATGTTGAAGTTTTACTCAATCGAGGCTTCTCTTTATTTAAAAAAAAGTAATACTGCATTCTAATATTTTTAAAAAGACGCTTTTTTAAAAACCTGCAAACAGTGATAAAAACAAAACATTCTGTATATTTTAATACCGATCGTTATCACAAGTCAATTCCTTCTTAATAACAGTATCTCAAATTAAAGGAACATCATGAAATTCTGTGCCAAATAAGGCACAGAACTGAGTGAACACTATATTTATAACAGGCCATGTTAGTTTTAATTTTAAAGAAATTATTAAAAACTTTGCAAATAAACGAAGACAGAAAACAAACAAAAAATTAAGAGCTATGTATTATTTTTAATACTATTTGATAAACAGCCTCTTTTAATAACACTTTTTTATTTATTTTCTATGCGGATATAAAAAAGGAGATGCATAATTATAAGGTGTCCTGAACATAATTTTAAATGGAACTTTAAATTTTGGCTAAAGTAGGCTACACAAGATTACTGTATAACTTAAAATAGCAATATTGTATTATTTGTATGTTGAGTATGTCATAAATTCAACTAGAGGGAATGCCAACTGGGCCATAACTTTTTCCTCGTTAAAATTTAGACGCATTCCGTAAATGGTCCTACCTAGATATGCCAAAGCAAGTTCGCATGACCTTTTATCTGCTATACAGTAACCAGAAACACTTGCTTGTCCTGGATTTGGAACAAGTCTTGTATTTTTTTTAAACAAAAAACAAATATACGACTTCGTCCCTCTTGATGGACATTTTAAAATATATACTCAATGACGACTTAATGTCATTGAAGATACTAAGGGGTAGTCAGAGGACCCGTCCAAACATTGCATTTGGCACGTGCCCGCGTTCAGCACGTGACAGATTGTAAGCCTATCGCCGCCTTTAACATTAGTAATATTATTATTAGGTCGGCACCTACTAAATAAATTAGAAAACGACGTGTAAATTGAAAAGTAACTTAAATTCAAAGTCAAGTCAAAATTCATTTGTCATTAACATCACAAGTATCACTCACTTTGAAACGTCGATTTTACCTACTGCCTGTTCCTCCGCGACCAACCCAGTTTGTTTAACACGCATTTACTAAATGTATGGAGTCTACAAGTGGCAACCGCGAGTTTATCTGTTAACAAATAAGCTGCGTTCATTGTGTCCCTTGAATTTTTGCATAAGCACCAAAGTACATTATGTAGGAATAAGTACCTAGCACATTATCTATAATTAAAAAAGATTCATAAGCTATCAAAGTTTAGGTTTCAGAGTAATTCTAAAGTTAACCTTTTCATAAACTATTGAAACGAATATTAGAATGTCCGTTCTTAGCTAGCGAGATCAATACCTATGCCATAGTCAAGTTGGCTTGATAAACTTGCTTCTAATCAATGCGTGCGTTGTCTCACATATCAGCGTTGCGAAATCTGTATCAAGTACAGGCTGCCTGTAACTGCAGGGTACATATACGAGGGCGGCACCTGTGGTCGGCACACGTGCCCTAGATCTAGCGGAGTGCGCACGCGCCATCATGATTGCAAAGGTAAAAAATAGATCATAAGTATAGTTTTATAGCGGAGTGTAGTGAGCGAGTCAGGGGTTAGGACGGAAGGAGTGAGATTTCTATTCCCGTTACGAGATAAATGTTTGCATGATCTGCAAATATTGATCACTAATATTTAATGTAGTACTCATAATCCTAGTATAGCTAGGGAAAGGACTAAAGTACTACTATTGTGGCTAACAATCGGAGATCATTTTAATTTGCATGGGTGCATTTTATATCTGGTTATAAGTATAATTTCAGTTACATAGTAAGCAAGGCCAAGGCAGCAAGGTAGTTACCGTCATACTTCTTGGCATCTGCATCTATAGACTGACTAACATTTATAACTAACTAGCCTGTGCCCACAGCTTCGCCCGCAATGTACACGGATAAAAAGTAGCCTATATTACCTGTTCCAAATTTCATGTATTTCCAGCCGTTCCCGAGATTATTAGCAACAAACATCTAAACATTCAAATTTTGTCATATAAAAATATTAGTTTAATTCTGTTTGAATTTGTAAGCAACATAATGTGGTGTACAATAAAGTGTAACGTATCTATCTAGAAAGGATAGGATAGGATTTAGAGCTTAACTCGACAGCCGGCGTTTTCCCCAGGAACCAATCGACCACCTGAATGACAAAGCTACTTTGGTTGGCGCCTTTTCTTAAATTTTGATGGTGTAACTTTGTTCCAGTTATTTCTGTTAAGTTGCGCGTGGGCGGCGGCAGTAGCTGCGCCTGGTATCTATGACGGGATCGGTTACGGTGCCATAGCAGCCCCTGCCTATGCGCCCGCGATAACACAATATGCTGCGCCCGCCTACCACGCTCCCATTATCAAGGCCGTGGCAGCACCAGTAAGTACTCCCTCCGACCAGACGCACGAGTTTGGAGAGCCAATCGAAAAGGCTATGTCTAGTATAACCCCTTTCCGACCGGACACGGTGCCGCATCTGCAAGAAGCAGAAGCTCCAGGTAGACGGTACAGAATAAAGTCGAGACAAGGATCGTATGGGCGCTGCTTAGGAAGATTTTGCAAACACTTTTGTTTTGGCTTTATCTAATCTTGCCGGCTGCGCCTAGGCAGCAATATCAGAGCTTCAAAATATTCACGGTCAATGTCATGCTACGCAATCTTATGTGCTACGCTGCTGGCTACAGGCGTACTTAGCTACGCGCTTGCATCTCGTAGCATTTTACCATACGTAGCATGAAATTGGGGTGTTCCGCTAACTTGTTTTTAGAAGTAAATGTATATGAACTTGAGGGTATGATCTAAATAAATTAAAAACACGATTAGTGAAACTTCTTTCGAAAGATTTATGTTTTGAAATTGGCTCGTCACAAAACTTCCACCATTCCAACTTTCGAATCTAGAAAATATTGACGAGTAATTTTATGTCACGCTACTTCGTTTAATGGAAAAGAGTTTTATGGTTAAACGTTCTATGTATTTTTAGTTCTCGTGCACCAATCCGTCCCACCAGCCAGTGCGTATTTTATCCTCCAGCGTACTTAATGACGTATTTTGAATTCACCTATCATCTACACAGGTGGTCCGAGCGGAGCCCATAGACCCGAACCCAGCGTACAGCTTCTCGTACGGAGTGGCTGACCCAGCCACTGGTGACCACAAGGACGCGTCGGAGACTCTGCAGAACGGCGTCGTGCAGGGCTCCTACAGCCTGGTCGAGCCTGACGGCCACCTGCGTAGGGTCACCTACACGGCAGACAAGATCAACGGCTTCAACGCTGTTGTCGAGAGAACCGGTGGCGCTCATGCGGTGAGTTCAAACTACTAATTCTAATGCATGGTAAGTCACTGTGACTTACCGTTGTGGGTTGTTTTGTTGTGAGCATAGTCCCCATGTGTTGACTTTGCCCAGTGCCTTAAAATATCGATCTGATGGGAACAAAATCGTAGCGTCAATGGTTAGCGTTAACATGATTTACGTAGCTGTTACAGGCCAGAATATAAAATCTTTGATAATGCATTTATTATACACGAAATGTGGTGTGCACAAAATTCACGATACCCTAAAGTAGCGGTAGTTATACGATTTGAAAATCTGTTTACGAACGCGCATTGAAGAATATTTTCAATAAGAATAGATAGACCATCATCAAGCTTCCTTTACGAATATAAATAATCCTAACTTCCTTTACGAGGTAAATTTTCACAAAGCATCATCTAGCCCCAAAGTAAGCAGAGCTTGTGTTATGGGAACTACATGACCGATAAATGCTACATATATATACTTTTTTATTGTGAATACATACATTAATATGTAGGTATGTATTACATATTACATAGAAAACATGCAGATCCCGAGACAAATATTTGCAGATGCAAACATTTGTCCAGCGGCGGGAATCGAACCCGCAACCTTCTGCGTCTCACATGAATAATGAAGATATTTAGTACCACCATTTATGGGTACCAATGTAATATTAGAGCTCCTACTCTTTTACATTTTCTTCGACCGCTACGGATATTTTCCCATTAGGTCTCTCTCAATTGATTTTCCAGATATTAACGAGTTGGTTTTTTAACGAAAGATAAAATTGTAACTACCAGGTGGCGCCTATCGCCAAGGTCTTAGCACCAGCCCATGTTGCGGTGGCCGCTCCGGTGGCCAGGCTAACCCTACCCGGTCACGTCGGTGTTGGCTACGGCGGCCTCGGTGGCGTGGTTGCGAACCCCTGGGGCTAACCTACCACTGCCACTACCACTGTCACTTGTGAACCCTATTCGATTGCTGGGAAGAGGAGAAGATATTGGACCGGATTGACGCTGTGCCGAAATTATGTTATCTAGTTTGTTGATGATTTCTTCAAGTCTGGGAGAAATGTTTTGTTTTTTGTAAGTAAGCTGGATAAGATCGCGGTTATGTCGCAAAGAAGAAAAAATTATAGTATTTTATTTTTTGTTTTGTGAATTTTTCATATTTCTTTGCAGTCTGACCGTGGTCTTACGAAATGGTAGGTATTCTTTTCAGCAATTAAATAGGGATTTTGACCTCGCACACGAAATTTAAAGTTAATTGTTTATTTATTAATGTACTGCTTTGACTGTTGCCTACGGACTCGATCTTGACGATTTGTACCTATTTACTTTATGTAAAAATAGTTTAGTTTTTAATAAATGCAATTTTTGCAGGTAAATGAACTGTTTTATTATCTAAATGTTTTATATATTCAACGAAGTGCATCCTAGGATAACATTTACACTGGAATTGAACATAATTATAAATAAAATATAAATATTTACATTCATTACTGTAGGTACTTTATTTGGAATTCACTGTAAGATCTTATTTGGTAGTCACACCGGATGCAATACCATAAATTACCTACTCCAAAGCAACAGAACAGAATTGCGTTCACATTAAACTAGGTAGGTAGTTCCTTTAACCAATAAAGCTAGTATGCAGTTACTCGGTAACGAGCCAATAAAGTCATTGCAAGGAACGTGTCTCCGTTAAATATCTGCACACATATTTTCCTCCATATGGTAGAAGTTAGAAAGGAAATGTGTCGAAATACATTTGCGCTCTAGGTTGACGACATTTTTCTTATGGAAGCCACGATTATTTTTAAAGACGTTATAAAAGAAGACTAACCAATTTATTTCTAAAATACAGAAGTATTACCTACATAAGTATTTCAAACTATAATCAACGCATTAGAAGGTATTTTGTCAAAGTTTGTACCTAGTAATTATCTAAGCTAATTTTATATTTCTTTCTATCTATTAAGTACCTAAGTATTCCAAATATTTTCGTGCAATGCTCACAACACGCAGTGAAGTTTAAATTAATTTATAATGATCCTTTTGAACAACTTTAAGAACCGTAAAAAATATCGCCTATTTTACTTTCGCGGCACAACATGGAACTTCCCCCCTAGGATCTCTAGGATTCACCCACAAACTTGCTACAGATGCCATTTTTCTACAATGATTTGAGAGTGGGATGTGTCATTTTATGGCGGACGACTAGTATTATAATGTATAATATCTGTGATATGGGTATCTTATTTAGAGAAGTGTGTCACAATGCCCAAGCATAGAAGGCTTGATCTATGTCACCATACCATGACATAGGTCACACACGAATTAATAATTTAGTTCATTTGAGACTACTTATACAATTCAGTAGGCCAATCGACCCAAAATGGTTGTACAAATACTACCTACGTAGATTCGAAAAACTGGTCCAGTCATGCTTGTTGGCCAATAAATACTGCTTATATGGTAGAATATAATTTAAAGTTTATTTACTCGGTGTAAGTTCAGTTTTTTAGTCATTTTCAAATGCCTTATTAATGCTGGAATGGAACATTCTTGACCTGAATAAAAACATATATTAATTTATGAATTAGTATTTTATATCTTGCAACATGTTTGGTATATGGGAGCCAGTTTAGGCAAAGTCCGAAGCTATCCTAGCTGATACCACTCCTAAAGTTAGCAAATCAATAATTATCGAGAGCTCAATATGCGATATATAATATATTAAAGACTGATATATAACATAAAGCTGCATTGACTTCAAGAGTTCTAAGATTGATTTAATCGCCAAGGTTAAGATTGATCTAAGATTGATTTAATTAACAAGAGACGCTGCGAAGACGATAAAAAACACCTCATCGTTCAAATTTTATAGACACAGAAGTTGCAAACAAAACTTCTTTCGAGTAGGTACGTCATTTCCAAGGCAGACAGTCTAAGTCGCTAATAATATGTATTATTAGCGACTTAGACTGTCTGCCTTATATGTGTACTATGTATTTTATTGTACCGTTTATATTGCAGTTACACCACCTCTCTTCACATACCTTTAGATCAAGTCCATGCAATGGTTGCCTGGAAGAGATCGCTCTTACGATAACGATAAGGCCGCCCATTGTATCACCACAACCTAGTTTTAAGATACTAAAACTAGGTTGTGGTTATACAATGGGCGATAAGATCCTTCGTAAAGTGTTCGTTTTTTAATGCTGGTGTATGCAATAAAGATATCAATATATCTATCTATCTATAAATAAATAAATAAATAATGCTGGACATTTTTCACACAGCATCATCTAGACCCAAACTAAGCAGAGCTTGTATTATGGGAACTACATGACTGATATAATACTTATATACATATTTTTTTGTAAATACATACATAGAATACATAGAAAACACCCAGACCCGAGACAAACATTACAAACATTTGTCCCGCGTCTCAGTCGGGCCTTCGCCCACTGCGCCACAGAGGTCTATAAAAATAAAGGTGTTATATCCGAAATAAATGATTATTATTATTAGGCGATAGGGAGATAGGAAGTAATGAGAAACAAGCCACTTATAGAAACAAATGCATTTGTTTCTTTATGTGGTCTTTGTACCCGACGGAATTCAAGATCTCTGCCGATGATATGCGAGTATATCAGTATTCTCGCAACACCACCGACCTCGATGGCGCGGTGGGTGAGTACACAAGATAATCCGGGAAAAATGTTTGCACCTCAACGTTCAACGAAACGTTAGCAGGAGAATAGTAAAGTAACTGGTATAGCCATTCTATCAGCCTTAAAGCCAACTTAAAGGCAGAATAAAATCCTGTTTACCTAATTAAAAAAACTCTGATAAGGCATTAAGTATATACGTAATCGTTTTAAAAGTTTTTTAGTTATCGTATGATATATTGTACGTTATCAAAGTTTTTTAGTTATTAAGCTGATGTGTTTTTTGGTGTGCAATGAAGTATTTTCTATTCTATTCTATTCTATATCTAAGAGTAGTCTAGGTTTCACGTCAAAGTAATATAAAGTAAAGTTTATTTTGAGCATAACCACACACAGGTACAACTTATATAGGACTTAAGATGAATATTAAAATATAGAGGAAGATAATACAATTAGTTATGTTCATTACACGGTTATATAAAAAAAGGTACATTACACATTGATCCTGTTTTGTTGCGCCCATTTAGTAATGGGGCGAGTGATTTGTTCCGCCCGAGGGTGCGCCCGGGGACCACGCAGGAGCGCCAGAGCCTCGCGCAGTTCCGCGGCGCCGCTGCTCTTGTTGGCGGCCGCTGCCTGCGCGCAGCCGCACACTGCCCCGCGGAGCCCTTCCCACATCTCTGGGCCTCCGTCCAACCTGGTATTATTCGTATCAGACTAACAAGGGAAGGTTCAGAAATCGGACTTTACAAAATGATAGAAACCCTGTCGGTCTCATTACGAAATGTGGTATAAACTCGAGTTCTGTCAAAGCCACTAAACCAAGGTTTAAATATACCTTATGGATATTATGGCAAAGCGAATAAGGTCAACAATTTAAATATAAAAAAAAAGCGTGGAATATTCATATGATTAAAAAAATTGTTTAAAAAAAAAACAGTCATCAAATAAACTTGGGACAAATTGTTTGCGGAATGCAAATGATGTCAATATGCAATTAAAAGAAACAAATACAAAGAAAATACCCAGATCCGATACAAATATTTGCAGATTAAATAAACACTTGTCCCGCAGCGGGAATTGAACCCACAACCTTCTGCGTCTCAGGCGGGCATTCGCCCACTGCGCCACAGAGGTCCGCTATCAACATACCCACAAGTTGGTAATTAACCGTTTACCAACTTGTGGGTAACTGTTTGCTCCCAAATAACATAAAAAAAAAGTTTCAGTAATTAAAGAATGATCTGATCTTACCTATCTAGCATGTGGAATGCCTTCGCAGCTACAAGGAACTGCCCCATTCGGTAGCTATCATTGGCCACCAGTTGCAATAGCGCAAAGCTATCAGGAGTACCAGCAGACTGTAAATGAAGAAAAAAAATAGAATTTTCTCTTTATTGCAACGAACTTTTCGGCGCAGTCATAACGCTTTTCAAACAAAAGTTATTCGCAGTAGTTTCTATAAACAATTCCTGTTAGGATGATTACTAAAATGTTTGTTTTAGATGGATAGATTGACAGAAAATTCTTTATTGCTAAAAAGTTATGTAGGTACTTTGGCGAACTTAATGTTAGATCGCGTTCTCATCCATTCATTCTCTTGATTTGATCGTGAAAAAATCCTAAATAAATCTGTTAAATATTATTAATATAATGATTTGCAACATTTTGGTTCACTCGCAATGTTCCTTTATTATAGTGAAAATCTAAACCGGAACTAAAACGAATAAAATCAAATAAAAATTAGCAGTATTTCCAAATTGGAACTGTTCATAGGATTTTTGTTTCAAGCCGAACAAAGCCAGAAGCGAAGATGACTAGTAGAGAATATTTTAGCATTAAGTTCTCCTAGCACTACATTATTTGTGCGAAAGTATTAAATCAATAAATAAAACAAAAGAAATAAAAGCGCGGGCGGCCGTGACACAACTAGTTGAATTATAAAACTACGTTTAATTTGGTTTAACGTATGGGACAGCTTCTCCTCACGAACTCGACAGGCTCGTTTCTTTATGTCAATATACCAGATAGCCTGTCAATATATGATCAGCCCAGTGGAAGATCATCCCCTTTGCAAATGGAGGAAACAATACCAACCGTGTTCTCCATACTTATGGACTTCCACTATGTTTATTTCATTTGATAGAGCTGAGAAACTACAATACCTTGAGACAGATCTCCCAGGCGAGATGTGCGTCCTTGTTCATGACGTGGCATCGACAGAGACAGGCGAGGTAGGTGAAGGTGCTTCGCATGTTGTCGTCCTGGATGCCGAGCAGGCACTCCTCCGCTTCTCGGTAGAACCCGGTGGCCACTTTCGCCTGCACCAGACAACAGAAGTATGAACAGCGACGAACGTTGATAGATCATACTACTATAATAAACCCGTAAGTTTGTGAGGATCGATGTTGGTTACTCTTTCACGCAAAAACTGAACGGATTCTGATTAAATTTTACAGTAATATAGCTTACATATCAGAATAACACATAGGCTAGTTTTTATCCGGGTACCACGCGGGCGAAGCCGTGGGCAGAAGCTAGTAATAAATAAACATCCAACAGACGGATACATAGTATTTTTATAGAAAATTTGTCCCCTATTGGAAATAAAACCTCTTGCGTCGTTCATGTAATTACTTGTAGATAGATAGATAGAAAATACTTCATCTTAAATAAATAGTACAAACTTTAACATTGTTGTACAATGGGCGGTCTTATTGACAATTAGCGATCTCTACCAGAAAACCTTTAGATGGAACGGACTGTTTAAACTGTTGAAGTAACAAGTTTAAGAGGCTAAGTCAAAAAAACAAGACATCTTAAAGCGTGGCTCATAATTATTTTTATTTATTTGTATATTTTTATTTTATCTCTATATAAGGTGTTATGTAGATACAACAATTACTTATTCTATATATATCCATAATCTCACTGATCAGCGGACACATTACCTGAGCATAATTAAAGTTGAACGTGTCATCATTCACGAAGAAGCTCTTGATAGAGTTGAGATAGACCAGCACTTCTTCGAAATGTCCAGCGAGGAAGTATGAGGACGCCATACACTGCCGGCCAGGTATCGTGTCGCATTCCGAAGTGGAACTGCCCACGAGGTGGAAACTCTGCTGGGCTAGCTTCATTTGGTCTTCCTAGAGGGAATGTATCGTAAGGTAACAGCCAGAATGGTCACTGGCGGCGATTCTCTTAAAAGATTTAGAGACTACCACCGCCAGCTAAACTAAATTGTATCTATCGCTCTCACAAAAGTAACAAAAGAAAGAGATAACAATTTAAGTGCTGTCTTATTAATCAGATTTAAGTTTCCCATACAAGTTAAGTAATGATTTAAAAAAATGCTGACTATAAACACCGTTTACTAAATTGAAAGTCAGGAGTAAAATTCTCGCCATCTCTTTCTTTCGTGTACTGTTAGTAAAAGAGAGCGACAGTTTAAATTGAGCTTAGTTGGTCTAAGGGAATCTATTTCAATGTGTGGGAAACAGAACGTAATAGAAAATATTGAGTAACCTCGGGTTCCAATTACAGACGTAGCCAAACGCAGCCGTATTTTAGCAGAAATGCGGTTATTTTGTGATATGTTTATTGTTTTTTTCTTCTGTATAGTCTATGTGTACGTAATTGTTTTAGTAGGTATTATGTAAATATGTTGTTGTTTTGAATTTTTTGTGATTTTTTGTTAATAATTTATATAACTGGTTTTATACCTTTAGATGTAACGATTTGGTTTACCCGTTATGTTACATTTACTTAAATTAAGAATTTTAATTTGAACGAAGGCGACGTCTCGTTTTTTTCACGTTGTTTTGAAATCTCTTCATGCAGGAACGGTACGTCGGCCGCTTAGAAATGTAATTGAATCCCGCCATAAGAAAATGTACATGCTCGCTTTGCTCACTCGCCTCGCGCTGTGCTCACAGTTCTCAAACATAACCAAACCAACTCATTTCGATCTGAGCACAAAAGTTACTTAAAAACCTTAAAAAAAAGGCTTTAAAAAAGTTAAAGCCATTTGAAGATTTTATTTGGAAAAATATAAGAAGGGGGCGTAGACGGTCCCTTCTAAGAATGAAAATTAAATTACTTTTCAAGTGGCGGACTATTTGTATTGTCTATTTTCAAACACACAGCTCCTAACGGTTAAAGTTCGTTCAGATTGCAATTAAAGTTACATGATATAGGTTGGCAGCTCTTCTTTTAAGTTGAAATAACCTGTGTAGAGCTCTTTTCTGTGGTCAATGTACCTAGATACTGTGGATAGGCAGTGGATTTCTACACAGGATGACGATATCAGCGTTTCAGTAGCACAAAGATATCTATACCTATATCTATATCAATATATATATCTATATCTATATCTATATCTATATCTATATCTATATCTATATCTATATCTATATCTATATCTATATCTATATCTATGTATTTATGATTATCTTTACTACTTACGTCGTTAGTTTCGTTGTAGAGCCGAACCGCGACCACCGCTCTCAGAATGTAATGTAGCGGCGATGTCGGCTGCAGGGGTTCCAACAAAGCCCTCGCTTCTAGAGGCTCGCGATTCCGCAGTCGGTACCCCGCTAGGTTGAGCCTCGCTTCCGGCACTACGTCGACTAGCTCTGGTAACGTCTGAAAACGGTAAAAGGAATGTTTCATCTCGTACTAATATGTTTAGCAGTGTAATATTATAGTTTATTGTAATGCGGTCGTGGGGTCAATGGATTTTTACACTCGAAAAAATTATGTGCGCTTTAACACGTGCTCAAAACATTGAAGATTTCTTATCATCTTATACATATATTTTAAGGCGCACGCTCTTATTTTAAATCAATACTTAGCAGCGAGCGTGGTAAGTCAACTACTTGCCAACTGTATATAGTTTTGTCGTCCCCAAAACATTCAAAAGATCATATTTATATTAAAGTCTTTCGAACCGCTCTCAAGATTTGCATACTAAAGGAATACAGGGATAGAACTTTGGTATACCATAAATATTCTGTTAAAAATAAACTATGCAGATACCTTGAGGGCTCCTTCTCCATTCTTAAAAACCACCAAGTTATGTTTCACCAAGTCCTGTCCAAATGTGTGCTGATCTGACGAAATCTGCTTCAACTCATTTTCAGCTGCTTTTCCGTTGTACAACCTGAACACAAAATATTAACTCGAAAAGGTATTTGGTCACACTTTAACAAGTGGAACTAGTTATTTTCTGATTCCATTGTTGGTATTTTTGATACGTATTTCAGTAGGTAAGTGTTTTTTGTTAATATGTGAAGTTACTGAATGAATAACTGAACTTATTTCTAAATCTTTTGGTACCCGGACAAAAAGTAGCATATTATTATAAAGTTGTGCTAGTCGAATTGTGCATGTTTATATGATACAACTATAGTGGCAAACAAGCTTATACGGCCCACCTTTTGGTAAATGGTTTATACCAATTATAATGTATTGCATCAAGATCAATTAAGCCGTCACAAATATTGTAACTAAGCTTTTGAAACTATCATGGTTATGAACAAAATGTTTACACAAAAAACGGGATATGATTTGTAAATATCTCGTTTACAAATCATGTACCTATCATGTGCCGATATATCGGGAAATATTCAAACTCACAAATCATGGTAAATATATCCCGTTTTTTAGTAAACATTTTGTAACCAAGCATTCATACTTTCACATTTATAATATTAGCTATACGTATTTTACGGGTCTTTATTGAATTTATCTTTTTAATTTTATTTTCCGCAGTTTCGACTGTACCTATACCGTAAAAAACGTATAATTATGCTACCTGGGGCATAACCATGAATTTCTTACAGCGATTCAGTTCAGGCAAAGATGTCACTTTTTGCTTTGCGATTGAGGAAGCTATGGCGTTGTTAAAATCTTTGTCATTAACAAAGCGGGATTTGACATCATTGCCTGAATCTAATCGCAATAAGACTTGATGGTAAGGCCCCTGATCGCATAAGTTTTTATATAAATAAATAAAATAAATAAATAATGCTGGACATTTTCACACAGCAGCATCTAGCCCCAAAGTAAGCAGAGCTTGTGTTATGGGAACTACATGACCGATATACTACTATATATATATTTTTTTAAAACATACATATTATAAATATAGTCTTATCTCAACTAACTTGAAGAGATTGCACGCTTTCAAGTTGCTAGCGACAGTCGATGTGGGATGCTGTGCGAGGTACACACTGAGCACTTCTTGCGAGACATCGTAGTAATCCAGTTTATAGTAGCAGAGTGCTACGTAAACATTTAGAGCCATGAATGTGCTGAAACACGATGGAACAAATTAAATAGAGGCTGTGGATAAAGTTGTATTGAACATTATTTCAAGATACATATGCATAAATTCAATTAGATACTTATAACCCTGAAGTTCTCGTTTTCAGCGATAAGACCTCCCACTGAAAACTTATTTTTTTGTTATGGTTATATTTTTCATTTCTACCGTAACATCGTGTTATGGACAATAAAGAGTTTATCTATCTATTTACAACACACAATGCAGATAAAATTTGCAAATAGGATACTTAGTATCAATCTATCATGAAATTAACAAAGTGTTGAATGCTTTCCCTCTACTGGTTTTTACACCGTCAGTTACATGCAGTTTCCAGGGTATCCATAAAAATACCTTGCTGGGGTATTTTTATGGATACCAATGCTAAGCCATGGACGACTAAACCAAATAGTTCGAATAATTCGTCCATGTGCTCAGCCCAACGCAGGGTGACCAAGAAATAATCAATGAGACCAACTCTAACTAAAATACAACATATATTTTTTTGAAAAGATAAATTTGACGGGTTAAGATGCACTACGAAGATCTAAGCTACACTTATATTCACGAGTGCTTAGATAGGTAACTGTACTGTTACGTAGTAGGTAATACAAAACCAGCGAAGGTACATTTCAAGTTTATCGGACTGTATATTACCCAGACGTATGCGATAGGACTTTGATCCAGTCCATATCATCCTTTTCATATCTTTTGAATCTGCAAGCATTATTTTACCATCTATTTGTAAAAATCCTGACACACACGACATGGATTCTCCAACTATCCTTCGACTTTTATAAAAACGAACAAAAAAAAATCCGTTTAATTTCAATGTATTAAAATCCATTGAAACTAACGCACTTGGCCTGTCGAAATTAGTACTTCCCATTCAAGTACTAATTCATCCAAATCTGTTCAGTCTCCACGAACATTAATTAAGAAGCAACTTACTTTCACATTATTTTATAAAAATAGTAGAACATCGCATTCTGAGTCAGAATGCGCTGATGAAATTATGCTCAGTGGATGCTATCTACATGTTTCCGAATGCGACATTTAAATTTAAGTGTCGTTTTCACAACTTGGAAGTCATTACAATGGAGTGGTAGGAGTACTTGATAATTACCGTCTGTCCAGGAGTAGTTTCTTGTAAACGTCAATGGCCTCTTGGTAGTGCGCCCGTAGATAATGCACAGAGGCCAAGCTTAGCTGGTCTTCGTGAACATCACGTAACAAAGCATGAGTTTGCATCAAAGCATCTTCGTCGGCTAGCTTGTGTGCTAAGTGGAATAGTAGCCGGTTCTGCAAAAGGCATAGTAACCTGTTGTTTTTGGAAATCCAATGAAATGTGGTCTAAACTCGAGTTCACCCGAGTTCTGACAGGGCCACTAAACTAAGGTTTGATTACGAAAAGTGTTCTAAACTCGAGTTCTGTCAGGGCCACTAAACCGGTAAAAAGATACCTGTTGTTTTTGGAAATTCAATGAAATGTGTTCTAAACTCGAGTTCAACCCGAGTTCTGACAGGGCCACTAAACTAAGGTTTGATTACGAAAAGTGGTCTAAACTAATAATAAATTAGTTTTAATATAGGTGTTAATATATTGAGCGCCTTTCATCAATACATAAAATAAAACTTTCCATAAGGGAATTTACTTCTTATCCATTTTATCAACTAAGCACCTACCTACTTTCAAACATAACTCTTTACTCAAGGCTTTTAAAAAAGAATCCGGTATAATAACAGCACTGAAATATATTGCCTAGCGTATATATAATGTAGAGTGGAGTATAGTGCTTTTATGTATAACATTATAAATAGACAAATATTACCTTCAATGCACATTTTGGGGCGCCCTCAACAGATTCTTGGGACTCCTTATACATTCCTGAAATATATAAAGTTTCCTTCAAAAAGTCCCCTCTGAAAAATATAAAGTCTTAGCATTCCTTCAAAAGGTCTACTTTGACGTGAGAGCTTTATTGTTGATCAATGCTTGAGGCGACTGGGCCAAAGAATGGTGACCTTGCAAAAGGTCCCGAGCCCCATAGAACTATTCAGTGCAGGCTCATTCTATGCACAAAAACGTAAGAAGAATAAGAATACATTTATTTCTTTTAACAAGGTTATATAAACAGGTGCACTGAATTGACGATGTTCAGTTCACCTGTTTTAGAGAGTGGTAGATATGTTTAGAAAACCTGTGTTCACTAGGGGCCCACTCCGCAGGGTGAACTTAACTTCAGCTACACCAATTTAACATTTAACTTTATAAGAAAGTCCCAGAAAAGGATTGGCGTTTGTGGGAGGAGGCTTATGCCCCAGCAGTGAGTTATAGGGAGCTGCCAATGAATGATTTAACTTAACACTAAGCTTTAAGTTGTGTAGAGTGTAAATTATATGAGTTCGTGATGTGTGAGAGTGTGAGATAGGTACGAGTTTATTGAATGTGGTATACTGATCCATAGAAAAGGCTTTTATAAAGACCTAGGTAGAAGTAGCATACGGCAATATCAAGGGAAACGGCATCCGCCACTTTATCATCAAGTTTCTCCAAGGTGCGTATCTCAAGGTACAGGTCCAGAGATTTCCGGTACTCCCCGAGATGGAACCAGCTCCACGCAGACCAAACATCCACCCAGACGGTGTTGTTGCCTTCGTGTTTCAGAAACTAGAATTAAAAATAGTACGAAATAGTGAATTAGGCAATTCTACTATAGTGAATTTTCATTTATGGGTAACTTAGCCTCTGCTCATGGCTGACTAACATATTTTGTAGTAGTCTATGCTATATTCTAGACCACGGACTATGACTATTAAATTTTTTTCCAATACGATTCGGACGGAGGTATGTAGCAGCAAACATCCGAGCATCTGTTAACATCTTGATTTTATATGATTGATATACTCAACTTTTAATATCTATTATAATATCTGTGGAAGGATTGTCAAATGAAAAGGGTCGCATTTAGTCGTGCAACAATGTATTGCCTCGCTCGAAAAAATTAAATGCGTATTAACACGTGCTTGAAGGGAAACACCATGAGAAAACTGGCATGAGCTTGAATCAAAACATCAAAGGCAAGTTTTATCGATAAGTGGCGATGGGCTCGCAACCTGCCACTTACCATGCAAAACGTGGGCATTGTGTCATATATGAACGTGCCTTTATCTTGGTAACCTCACTAAGATAGAGCCACGTATAGATCTGAAGAAATCCGTCATGGAGACTGCAGTCATGAGCGTGTTGATTTTGTAAAATTCGATTGAAAATCGTGAAAGACGCGTTAGAGGCAACCTAACTTGCAAATACATACTTTACTAACTTTTGTGTATGGGGAGAAATAAAATAATTTTCTTTCATTCTATTATACAGTTATTTGCTCATACATTTTTGTAAGATACAAAATACAATTAATTTATTTCTCAAAATGCTATTTAAATGGATTCCGTACTAGGGCTAGCCTGTATCGTGGGAATTCGATCAAAATTTACCAAGTAGTATGTTTATGGAGAAAACAAGCGCAACTTTTAACTAAAAAGGTACTTAATAAAAATAGAGCTAGGAAATGTGTCTCAAAATTTTATTATATGGATTCCGCACTAGGGCTAGCCTGTATCGCGGGAATCCGATCAAAATTTACCAGGTAGTATGTTTAAGGAGAAAACAAGCGCGACTTGTAATAACAAAAAAGGTACTTAATAAAAATAGAGCTAGGAAATGTGTAAAAAAAACATTAATGAAGTACATAATAGATAAAATTTGGATTTGTATTACTGTAATGTAATGTCTGTTTATCATCTCACCTCTAACAGAGTTATTGCACCAACATAATCTCTCTTTATAATGTAGTCCCCAAGTTCTGGGAAGTTTTTCTTAGCTGAACTGCTGCCAGTGTTTGCACGGCTGTCTGTAGCCGGCTTGGATCGTGAGAGAATCTATAATCCATGATCTAATCAGACGGGAACACCCACAGTAGTAAAGGCCTCTTCTCTATAACGCCACCGTGGCTCACCTTGTTGCCCTCACAGTATTGTCCGACCATCGGGCAGGTGGTCTTAATGTAGAAACAGTTTAATTTTGGAAACGAAAACACAATGGGGTCATTGTATCATCATTAATTTTAGTATCTTCTCTATAGTTACTCAATGCGTTATGACAAATAATAAGTTGTATATATTTTTATTAGATGTGAATTTATTGTGACATTAATAAATTCACATCTGAATAAATTTACTAACAGCTAAGTCCAAGTCGCTACTAACAATACTGGTGTTAAATCCGAAATAAATGATTAGGGCGAATAAAAACAAATAATATCTTGAGGTTTGTTTTTGTTTATTTTAAACAGGCTCGTTTCGTCGCGGGTAAAAATGAATCGGGGACGCGGAAAGATAGGACCTGAATCGGGGTCATCTTATGTAGATTTAACGAAGTTCTAATAGGGATCTACCTTCAATAGTAATCAGTATTTTCTACCAATAAAGGTTGCAATTACTTACCATTCTAATTAATTAATTTACTTTATTTTATTATAAAAGAAAGTACACTTCACTCCACTTCTACAAAACCGCGCTTTTATTGACGTCTAACGTTACCATAGCAACTCCCGATAATCGACGTATCAAGGAGGTTTCTATCAAAGCGCGGCAGAAGTTAAATGCAAACTATTTACATCCAACAACAAATTATGTTTACTCGTACATTGACTAAACAAAATAGGTTGCTATCCTGCAACCTTTTTAATGGATAAAAGGAAAAACCGTTGCCTAGCAGCAAATGACGCTATCTTTCACTTTTGAGTTTTTAAGTATATTGAAATCACGTTCGACAAAATATTTAATTTTTACTGTGATCTGTATTAAAAATGTCTGAATCTTCAAGATCTGGGTCCTCCAGGGCCTGCCCCTGCACGATAGACAGCTCTTCGACTGACACACAGTTGTCTCCGCATTGCGAGTGCCCCAGAGACGAGCATGACATCGTGATACATGATGAAAACTGCCTCATGTACAAAAATGAGATTATAATATTTCCTCATGTAAGTATCAGAATATTAAAAAAATATATATTTAAGATAAAAAAATAGACTCTTGATAAAATATTTATTTCTGGGAAAAAAAATATTTTGGCACATCGTCGGCCGAATTTGTTCTGTAGTCACTGTTCAAACAAAGGTTTTCGATTTTAGATTTATTTGGTCTCATTCAATGACCGAAACATAGATTATCGGTAAGATGAGGCGATATGGTCTTATGCCTGCACAAAAATAGCGAACAAAAAATCTTAACAAAAATAAATAGGCGTAAAAAATAAATAAATTAATTAATTTCTTGAAAACTATTAGCTTGCGCAAGATGCAATTTCGTATAGTCATTTTATATACTATCTATGAAAAAAAGGTAGGTACATTGATTTTAAACACGTGCCTAAAATCTATAAGTTCTTTTTTTCAGGAACCTGAAGTTTGCGAATGCACTACTCCTACATTTGAGGATGGTCTGTGCCACTGCTGCGGATGCCTGCCCGACCAGTGTCGCTGCAAGAAAGCTGGCAGAGAAGTTTTTGACGAGTAAGTGGCTTGTAGGTCGTGGATTCGAATGTTGAATTGTTTTCCACCAATGAGAATTATTGTGAGTACGGTTTGGTACCACAAAGCTCACAAAGAAAATGTCGCCCGCGAAATTACAATATATTATATGGAAAACGAACATTTCAAATACTTAAATGCATGCTCACAGTGGTGACTGTTATCTTATTTCCCTATCCTCAAAGGAGCACAGAAAGAAATAAATTATTTGTCCCCATTACACAAAAGTTATATTTTATAAAATCAGGTAACATTAACCGAAACTAAATACAGACATCAATTAGCCATTCGAGAAGCCTAGACTCAGTAGTGGAAACTATTTTTTTTTCAAAGGGGTAGGGGGATGTTTTATCTTGGCCTCTTATTTATTCTGTGGTCTGGCTGTAGATGGCGTAGCAAGCGCGACATTGGCGCGATGCCAGCAGTCCTGGAGGCCTCCCATCCGCTGATGCAGCGCTTCCAGGAGACTTTGAGGCACTTCTTGCAGAAAGAGAACGCTATCGCTGAGGAGCAGATCCTCAACTTGGTAAATAGTCATTGACGACCTCGGTGGCACAGCGGTCGAGTAGCCAGCTGTGGAGCAATAATCGCGGGTTCAATTCACGCTGCGGAACAAAAGTTTGTATGTTTGCAGGTATTTGTTCTCGGATCTGGGTATTTAGGTACCACGGTACTCATAGTTTCTGATACCCACGACACAGGGAATCCGAGTGTGGGGGAAAAGACTATGTATATGGTTGTTGGGTGTTTTAGTCTTTCATGCTTATGAATCTAATCTGTACGGCTAGTTTTAAGCATCTGTAGTTGTCTACTTACAGATGTTTGAAAATAATATATGCTAGGCGACTTTCTTTAGCGCCCGTTGATAAAGAAGAAGTTGGAATGTACAAATACTTCCGAGTCATGTGAGTATTGCGTCAGGTAGTATTGCTAAATAGGTTAAAATCAATCTAAACACCTTCTATAGTGACTTCAAGCCAAATGAAACGATGTCTAAAAATTTACATTCCAACTAAGCATTTTCTGAGAAAAATGGTAATATGTCAAACCTGGTATGGTGTCAAACCTTATCTATTTGTGATTGACAAGCCTTAAATAAAAAAAAGATGGAGATCGTGGTCTCCCAACTGTACGGTAAAGTTACCCAAAGCATAGCCTTACCAAGTTTTTTATTGTAGGCAACCAATATTAGGTTAGTTAAAAATTGTTTTTTCAGCGTGATGAACTGAGATTGGGCAAGTTGGGCTATGAGAGGGACCTTGAAACAATCTATCGAAGCGACCACGACACCAATGCACAAAGGGTGCTGATAGAAGAATACGAAAGCACGCTAGCTCAAAGAACAGCAGAGCGCGAGGCGGCCGAGCGAAGAGCCAAGGAATCTAATGAGAAATACAAACGCGCTAAGGAGAAACTGGAAAAGGATCAACTCAACGGTACGTATCGCATAGAAAAAAATGGGGCTGTTGCAGTAAAAACGTCGGGAAAATAATAAAAAGGTAAACGCGATAAGGACCCGTTAAACTTATAATTATGTTACCTAAAGTTTGAAAAGTATTAAGTTGCAATCGTATAGGAATGTTGTGAATATTTGTCACTTTTCATACGTTGTCCAGAACGAGAGGCAACGGAAGAGCTGGAAGCTCTCACGACCCTGTGCAGGCAGCTCGAGCAGTGGCGCGAAGAGACGGAGTCGGACCTGACAGTCAGCCAGCGGATGTCGGACAAGATGCGAGCCGAGAAACGTGCCCTGGCCGACGAGAAACGGGAGCTGGTAAGCTTTTAGCCCCAACTCATGTTGAACAACAAAATAAACGGACCGTCAAGTCTCACCATGTATTATGATGACAGATTTCTACGAAAACATGTGTCAAAAAACTTTGATTCGTTATTGTGTTGGTGAACTCGGGCCTTGCATTCGCATTCGCGAATACTTTGACGAAGTTCCTGTCATCGAATCATTTATTTTTGTGGTTTTAAAGCTAAATGTCACACTCCGACTTCAGCGATAGAAGATTCTAGCTCCGTTTTAAGCAAGGAGAACATGTTTTTTTATTACCTAAAAATAAAACACAATAGTAACTTTTAAGGGCACCCGTACATAGAAAGAGAGATTTGTTTTTTTATTGCATCCACAAAAGTTTTTATTGAAAACATAAATATATTATATATATAATGTGTATAGATTAAAGATATATAAGTATAAACACATTTAGGCGAGAGCTAGTGATATCTGTCTGTGAGGGTCTAGGAGATATTATAAAGATTTTCTGAAAAATCAAGAACTGATCTATGAAATATTTACATTTAGATAGATGAGCACTGAACTAGTTGAACGTGTTTCAGGACATGATAATCTTCAGCGTCGGTCAGGAGGTGTGGAAGCTGGAGTCCAAGTTGGAGATGTTCCAGAAACAGCTCGAAATCAAGAACGTCGAGATGGAGCAAGTCAATGATAAGGTAAAATTTATGTGATAGGTGTAAGGTATTGAGGGAGTGCTAACATACATAACATAGTGATCCTGTTCTGGTCAAAGTATCTAAACTTACCATACGTTGTAAATGAAGTTCATCAGGATATTGAATCAAAGAAACATTAACCCAGGTGGAGATAAGATCCTTTGCCACTGGGTCTATTAATTCTTGGGATACATTTGGGGTAGTTTAACACGGTTCTCGTAGTTTCTGATAGCCACCTTTCAGGGAATCCTAGTGTGGAGTTAGGCCTATGTATGTGTCTGTTGGTTGTTTATTTATTTTATTTGAACAAAAATACTATTAATTATTGATACATGGATGAGGACATGAAGATGATGGTTTTTTACATATACCTACAATGATTAAGTTAAGATACCGTTGATAAGTATGGAGATAAGTTTGGCCCCACATATAAGGTATCCTCTTTGATATATCGCCCGAAGAATGTCTCTGCAGTGTGGTAATTGTTGAAATGGTATCTCGTTCAAGGTAACCGCATACGCAGCGGAACTCGAAGACTTGGAATTGGACAAGCGACGTTTGGTCAGCCTGTGGAACTCCGTGCTCGTCAACATACAGCAGAGAGATAAGGTCTATGACTCTGTGAGGGACGATTACAAGTAAGTGATTGTTTTTGAACGATCTTATATGATCGGTATACATGCCTGGGTTTTTTATTTTTTGTGTAGAGAATAATCTGCCAAAGGTTGTCTGGAAGAGATCGCTTTTAGCGATAAGACCATCCTTGTTGATTTTATGAATTCCTGTGTTTTTGTACTTTGCTTTGGTGTGCAATAAAGAGTTTATATCTATCTATCTATATAATCCCGCTGTAGTCCTCTTTTCTTCCTAAAAATTCCTTAAGGTCCTCTCCTAAAAATCTGAACTTACTTAATAATATTCTATGATCTTGATGGGTTTGTTGTATCGATTAACGATAACGATCTCTTGAACGCTAGGTTCTTAATAGTTGTTCTTTGCTGTGTATCGGATGATTCCGGTATGGTGTCACGAAAATATTATCTGAATTGGAAATCTAACTATTTATATATCATAATAAAACGACTTTCTGATTGGTTTGCGTTATACCGGCGATTACTCCGTGGATGCTTGGTCCTGTTTTTCTTTGATACCTATGGGATCACTAGTGAAACGGCCTACACAGCTCATCTTCCCGCTGCCACAAGTCAGTAAATAAATAAATAATGCTGGACAGCATCATCGAGCCCCAAACTGATATACTACTTAAATACTTTTTTTTTGTAAATAAATACATATGGAAAACACCCAGACCCGAGACAAACATTAGCTAATCGTACAAACATTCGTCGGCAGGCAGGCTTTCGCCCACTGCGCCACAGAGGTCGTGTCGTCGTGACACTTTTGTATGTATATTATGATGGTACGGGTGTGATCCCATGAATATATTATAACCGCTTCATGTTGGGATGGTCCCAGTTAGATACAGTTAGAACAAACCAGTGAGATGAGCGCGCGTGTAACTGTGCCGAAATATCGGGTACCAACAATACAATTCACATATAATTTTCTAGAAGAAATTGAATTTCCAGAGTGCTGCAAGAAAATTATCGAACATTGATAAATAACCTCGAGATCACAAAGAAGGTGGTGACAGAGGAGATGAACAAGGGCAAGGAGATTGCCATGAACAAGGACAAACTGCTCTACGACATCGAACACGCTACTAAACTATGTAAGTTATTAACACGGCAGCTATAAAGTACGTACATTATTTTTTGAAACTATCATGGTTATGACCATAATTCTTACTCAAAAACGGGATATTCTCCATGATTTGTGAGTTTGAATGTTTCTCGATATTTCGGCACTCACAAATCATGGTAAATATCCCGTTTACTAGTAAAAATTAAGTACCTACATTAATGCCCCTCTTATTCATAATCACTCACTGACTTTAGCAGCGTACTTAAATTTGTCTGCCTCTATCCTTTGTTTGGTGTTAGAAAAGGTTTTGACGACCTCTGTGGCGCAGTGGAAGAAGCAAAAGGTTGCGGGTTCGATTCCCGCCGCGGGACAAATGTTTGTAAGATCTGAAAATATTTGTCTCGTGTGTGGGTGTTTTCTACATATAATATGTATGTATTTACAAAAAAGTATATAAGTTGTACCTACATCAGTTATGTACACTACTTATAAACTTTTAACGCAAGCTTTGTTTGCTTTGAGGCTAGATGATGCTGTATGAAAATGTCCAGCAATATTTATTTAAAGGACAGTTAGAATTAGCGACTAGCTAAGTTAGCGAGTGATTATGAATAAGAGGATATATATTACATTATCTAGGGCACGCGCAGCAGGTAACGTTATGTATTTTTAATTCCTTAAACGTCGAGAAAGCTTGTTATTCTTACATAGATCTTCTTTCAAAATGGCCTAGCTGTATGTTGCATTGTTTTGACTCAGTCTTGAGGGAGAGTTGCTGGTGAAAATACAAACAGTGTAATGTACTTGCACTAAGTATCAACAGTGAAAAATCCTTAGAGGGTCATTAAATTTAGTGGGATGAAACAAATTTGGTGCCAACGTCAAAAGGTGTTTATTGATTGATGTTAAATTAAATTATTTGATAGCTTTGATAGCATGTCTTTTTTATGATAGCTAGCTATAGCCTCTCTGTCTAAGAGACGTACAATTGAAAAGGAAAGCGAAAAGAGTTATCAGCAGTGAAAGAGTCCAGGCTAAAAGAACGCTGCTGATAAGGATATATTTTTTTGTGTTCTAGTTGATATCGAAGACGTAAAGAGAGTCAATCTGGAAGCCCAAATCGGAGAATTCACAGAATCTATCGAATTAACCGAAAGAGACGAGCAAATGATACAAATGGTAAGACAACGAAATGTTATTTTTGTTCATAGCGACTGGGCAATTCGGCCAGAGCTTTAAAAGCGACTGATTTTAAACATAGAACCAGTCAGGTGAATAGATTCTATGCACCTTACAAGATCCTTCTATATTATATTTTTTTATCCAACTAAAGTAGCAAACTAGCATAGGGCCCACCGGTTAGGAAGTGGTTACCTTATCCTATGGATGCTTGCAACACCACTCGCGCGTTACCGACCCTGAAACACAACGGTTGAAAAGTAACATGTGTCTGTAATTTCACCGGCACCCATACTCTTCAAACCGGAAGTATTACTGCTTGGCGGCAGAAATGTATGGTGGTAGTACTTCCCCGGACGAGCTCTTTCATAAGGAACTCAACTACTTTTATAACTATTAAGCGATATTACTAATGGCCACTTTCCCCATCAACAGCATCAACAGATACACTTTGGCTTAATGGATTTACATCTAGATATGCTTTCAAACATTGGTTTCACTCCCACGTATGAGCCACCAGGATAGAACCAACTGATAGTCGAAAAAGCCTTAAAAAAATACTGCTGGTGATTCTTGGAAAGAATCTTTGCACGAGATGACGCCAAATCTCGAATTACAATCAAAATGTTGTGGTCTTCACACGAGATGTAACGTCATCTCATCGGCGAGATTTATCCAAGAATTAAATAACCTAACGAATAAGTTGCAAAAGTAACAGTTGCTTGAATTTTAAACGCGTTCCAGGAAAACCAAGCTATGAGAAATATACTGAAATCGACTTCAGCAGAACTGGACCGGAAGATAGAAAATAAACTTAAACTCGAGAACGATATCCTGGCGAACCTACAAGAGTGCTTGCTGAATGACAAGGCCGTGGAGTCCATGGCTAATGGCATCAAGAAGATGAGGGAGATGTCGCGGAAACAGGTAACTTTCGGTTCGTAGTCAAAACTCAACACATAGGCAAAGTAAAATATACGGTAATGAAACAGGAATATTTGTGATGATAATTGAGTTGATAGTTGTAATACATTTTAAATTAGTTTCAAATGCTGATATGATTGCAACAGAGTAAAATTGGTAACATCTTTGGTGTTGTTCCAGAAAGCTCTTTATTTTAAAAATAATATAATACTTTATGTATTTGCATCAATCTTACAAAAATATTTGATTTAAAAAGCTACTCTTTTTCTAGGAATTGTCACTTATGGCAATGGAAAACCAACACGCGAAGATGATGCTGGATATCGAAGTGAACCGGAACCGACAAGCGAAGAACAGCATTATCCTCGAGAAGACACTGGGGAAAGTCAAGGAAAGGGAAAAGGAGATAGATCAATTGCAAGAGAAGTATGACCAGAAAGTGCTAGTCATTACGAGGAAGCAACGGGAACTGGATATAACCCTAAAGAAGTACCAGATTTTGAAAGAAATCTTTGATGTAAGATGAAATCTTTTAATTTTCTTTATATGATATTATTAAACTCGTACGTATCATACTATTCTCCTGCTGACTTTAAACTAGTCTTTGATGCTGTCTAAACGAGAATATGTGGTCTAGTCGTAATAATATCCTAAAATAATACCAAACCACGATAACAATGCTATTTTATCTTCTATCTTTTTTTAATATTTTGGTAACTATGAAATTAGGCCTGAAATTATCTTAAAAAAAACACTTTCGTTACACACCCCCACAATGGACATCCTCAAATCCATATCACGTACTCTACGCACGTAGATAGATCCGTGTGAATACCAAATAAGGACACCTCCGAACATTATATTATGTAGTTGATTTTGCACTTCACGGGACAGGTTGCAAGCCCATCGCCGCTTATTGAAACACTAACTTATGACACAATAACGTCTTTGGATGTGAAGATAAATTATGTTTAGTTGAGAAAATAATAGTAAATTAATTAATGAATATTAACATATTTCAGTTGAAGTCTCCTCAAGAGCGTAGAATCGAAGAGTTGGAACAGCAGATAAAGTGTCTTCGCGAACGAACTGAAGGCATGCAGCATGAGTGGCTTCGACTGCAAGGCCATGTCGTGAAGTTAGCGGAGCAACACCAGAAAATGCTCGCTGATATCAACCTTATAACCAAACGTGAGAGACTAAGGACCTTTTTCTTTATTAAATATTTAATTTCATGACTATTTTAACTCGAACAAAATGAATATCAATAGAAACCATATCTTATGGCTTATGTAAGTAGCCT
Organism: Perizoma affinitatum; assembly: GCA_961405105.1. NCBI lineage: Eukaryota > Metazoa > Arthropoda > Insecta > Lepidoptera > Geometridae > Perizoma > Perizoma affinitatum. The sequence goes on from OY560199.1 coordinate 10,437,297, forward strand.
ATTTCGACGACCTCTGTGGCGCAGTGGGCGAAGGCCCGCCTGAGACGTAGAAGGCTGTGGGTTCGCGCATATTATACATAGAAAACACCCACTCCCATACTAAATCATACAAAGATTTGTCCATCTGTATGGGAGTGGGTATTTTCTATGTATAATATGTATGCATTTATAAAACAAAAAAGTATATTAGTAGTAGGTATAATATCAGTCATACACCTACCTAGTTCCCATAATACTAGAATACAAGTTCTGCTTAGTTTGGGGCTAGATGATGCTGTGGACGTTTTTATCTAGAATTATTTATTTATTTAAGTACTATAAGATATTAAGAGCCTTACTTTTGAAGATTACTAAACAGTTGTTAAATTGAACTAAACACTGCCTTGTCTCTTTCTGATGTGTCATTTCAAATTCAACAAAAGAAAACAATATTTATGACTAATATTTTTTTGACAAGCGAAAATCCTACAGGCTGTGCCAAGTTGTTTGAAGTTATTTAAACCCATCTCTAATGTTTCCGTGCAATCAAACGAAGGATGCATCAATATTTTGAAATAGGACTGCGAATATCGCAGATGATAAAATGACAGGCATGGTAAAACGAATTCGAGATTTACTTTTGTTCCAGAGATACAAATCTGCGAGCAGAAGACGATGCGCATTCAAGCCGAGTGTGAAACAGTTTTGCAAGAGAGAGGTCGCGTGGACCGGACACTGCGCGAACTTAGAGGAAGGCTTGAAGTTCTAGAAAGAACAAGAAAGGACTCGCTCGAGAGAAACGATAACGCGCAAAGGACCAATGTAGCAATGACGCACGCTTATTCTGCTAACTTGAAGGTATGTTTCCTTAAGCATTTTAAGTAATTCTAAGAACATGACAAAGTTGCATAGGCGCCGCAAGTATAAAGTATTAACCAGACGATCAAATCTTCGTCAGTCAAGTTAGTAGAAAAAGACGAACCAACGTGTGTAAAGAGTGTGTGAGGATTACAAAATTGGAAGGACACAGTAAGCCTAGAAAGGCTTCAGAAAAAACGAATGCTTACTGTGGTTAGATAATAAAAATAATTAAAAGTATTTATTTTATTTCTAGGGTGCCGAAACAGATATCATAGAGCTGGAAGATGAAATAGAACAAATGGACAAGGAAAAAATGAATCTGACTCAAGATCTAGATCGCATTCAAAGGGAAGCACTGATCTGGCAGCGAAAGGTAGATAAAGCTACAAAAGAAATACAGACCCATTCCCATGTCTTTGGCAAAAACCATAAATTATCTAAACTTCCTGACGTTTTGTTCTGTAGGGAATCTTAGCAGTAGAACTGAAAAAGAACATGCAAGAAGCCAAGTCTGCGGCCGGGGAAATCGGACAGATGCGAACTGAAATTCACAGAATGGAGGTAGAGTCTCGAGTGTTTAAGAATAATGCTTTATTTTGAATGGGAACACATCTTTCAATTTAATTGATCAAATCTATAGGTTCGTCGTGAGCAACTTCGTCGCACAGGTGAGAAGTTAGCCGAAGATCTGGCTCTCTACGTAACGAGGCGCGAGACGGCCATGGATAAAAGCCGAGCTGCTGCGGCCGTTGAGAAGTCTCACGGCTCAGGAACGACCTCGCAGTCTGCTTACCACCACAAACTGCGGCTGGCCAGAGCCGACGTCGCAAGAGTTACCAAGGTAACATAAACTAGAGTAACTAAAGATACCAAAGTATGTAACCTATACTAAGTTACCAAGGTCATATGTTATCTAGGCTGACCTTGATTTGACAAAGCCCCTATACAGCTCCGACTTTAGAATTTTCCTTGTAACTTTGTAATTTTCTAAAGTTTTATCTCTTTTGAATTGACGTGACTTCTTGTGATCCCAAAGTATGAATAAATATGAATATATAACAAAAGAATATCGTAAACTAAAGCTGCTTAGATAGCCTATTTTCTGATTTGCATGCATAGCTGAAAAAACTAGATTAAGAATTTATGTACACCTTGACATTTTTAGATTAAGAACATGAAAATGTATACTTTGACATGCCAATGTTATGTTACTATAACGAAATGGTTAAATAATCAAATATCAAATAAAAAATATCAAATATCTATTATGGTTTAAGTTACCTTAATACCTTGATAAACTAGAGTAAAGTTAACTTAATAAAAGATAAAATACCATAGATAAAATAAATAAAACTTTCGATATCTTCATGTCCAATTGAATACGAGAGCTCGACTAAACTTTTCAGGACCTTTCTGAAGCCGAAGCCAGGCTGAAGCAGCTAAGGGAGGAGCAGGACAAATTGGACCGCGAGGTCGCCGACACGAGCGCTCTCAACGCACAGCTGGAGGAGCAAGTCGCGACACTGATGCGCGAGTGTCGCGACACCGACCGACAGAAGCAATGGGTGAGAGAGATCATAGTACCATGACAGAGGTCGCAACTAGCTTTACCCTATGTCCTAATAGCCATGTTGTTCGCCCACAAAATCGGTTGCTCGCCCACAAAATCGGTTGCTCGCATTACCGTCCAACAAAATTAGTTTTGTCGGTCGTCTCACGATGTCAACGTGTTCAAACCGGACTGTCGTCAATCGTCAATATGGCTTTATCAAATTTAGATTTAGACTTTAGACCAGTCTTTGTCTACCGAAATGCGTTTTTTTATAGTTTTTTTCCATTTATTCCATTTACTCCATAATATTGGTCTTAGCTGCTTCAGTTATTAAATTGTATTTTTTTAACACATCACTCAACACGTGAATTTGAGTTGATCGACACGACAATATAAAAACCGTTGATAATCATTTATCATTATCATCACCTTGTGGACGTCTACTGTTAGACAAAGACCTTCCCGTCCAACATGAACGATCTTGAATTACCTCCATACGCTGACCGAACGAACATTCGAACCGTTACAATGCTAACAACAATGCAATGGTAACGGACCTCGATCGTGTGTAGGATTGAAAGAACCTATATAAAAGGCAGACGTAAGTCGTCCGCCATTTTTGATGTTGCGTTGCGCTACTCACATCTGAAGGGCTTTGTTGGTTTTAAAACTATTCCCACATTCTTTGTACGGATATCTGAGGCCTTGCCACTTTACAATTCAACACAAAAAATGTTGTAAACGTTCGAAAATCTGAAGCCCTCCGGTAAAATATTGGTTTGGTTTTTTTGTTCCAGCTTCTAGAACGCGTGGTTCGCAGCCAGCGTTTGGGAAATGAGCTAACTACTGCCATCAAACGCCAATCCGTGCGCGTGAAGAAGCCCAAATCCACCGTCCTAACCGAATACAACCAAGCTCGCGCACTCAACGACCGCATTAAATACATTGTCGAATGCTTGACCAAAGAATACCCTCATTTCGGTGATAAATTAGATGCTATAGCCAACACGTTGAATATCTTCACGCCGGGCAACTCGCCGCGGTTGACAGAGGAGGGAACTTGTTCTACTATTGAGGAGGATGGGGAGAATGTGGCTGAGAAACCGCTGTGTCCCTAGTTACGATTCTGAAGGCGGTTGTTAATTGATAAATGACTAAGCGACATAAATTTTCTATGGAATAGACTGATTGTAGATGCAATGTCGCAAAGGTTTGCAGTCTGCGGTCGTGTTCCGGATCATATGTTCCTTAATATCGCTGAGAATATGCCCCGATTGAAAGCCCTCTTTATGTTCACTGTTTGGCATTGTGTAGTGTTAGTATTTTAGTGGTAGTGTGAATGTCCTCCACGTGTAATTAATTTTTAAATGAGTTTTATATTCACTTATATTTTGGTGCCAATGTTAGATTTCTCTACCCATATTAATAATGGGATTAATCATACCTGTTTAATAGAAATGGCTGAATGATTCATTTTCTAATTCAACCTTTGAATTAGAAAACGACTTAACACATGGCAAAGATGTTCGGTAGGGTCTTTTTGACATAAAATAAACATGGTTATAATAACAAAATATGCATAATTTATTAAAACTTAAAATAAACTGTTTTGTAAATCGCTACCTTAAAACAACAACACTTAATATTAAAGTTTGAATAATCTTTAAGTACTTAACATCTCCTTGAGGTAAAACTTTTAAGCTATTTTATAACAACCACTTTTCCAATCATTGGTCCATAATTCATTAAAATGATATCATAAATTATACTAAGTCCTTCTTGAATTATATATAAAACCTATTTTAAATTCGATCTTACTAGATAGTAGAACAAAATATTAATAAACTGCTAACTGCATTCTGATTTTGAGTTTTCACGCCCCTTCAGCATGTGGAAGTCGAAGGAAGATATTGACAATTACTAATAATTCCTTATGCAAGTACTTTCATCTCTCTTCTATATATATATATATATATATATATATATATAGCTTGACTTCCGAGAGATACTGATGCTAATGGAAATACACTACGAGTTTAGCTGATGTATAGTATAAATTGCAGACATGTTTGATTTCAAAATGGCGGACATATTCGTTCAAACGACCTGTAATGGCTTTAGAAGATTGAGAAGATTTATCTTTGAATGTATCAAAGAGATCATTTTTACATGTAATTTCATAGTTCTTATATGCCTACCCTGACCTGATATAGATAAAAAGAAAACTTTGGGGAATGTAATTCATTAGGAAGTAAAAAATACGCCCGCCATCTTGGATATCAAAATTGCGGAAGGACTATTTGTGTCATCTTTTCCATGATTGAATCACACGTCTTGCAAATAGCCGCATAGTCCTCGGCGGAATAAAGTTTATTTTTTCACTCCACTCTCAATGCCCCCCCTAGGGCCGCAAAAGATATAGCAGAAACAGACTTCTCCCATTATGAAATGGAAGTATGTCGTCGCTCTCGTGATGACAGGATGTGATGTGCTTCAAGTAGGCGGTGAACTCATGCCGTTTACGGTTATCGGAGCGGTGGAGTGCTTCAAGTGGGCGGTGAATTCATGCCGGTTACGGTGATCGGAGAGGTGGAGTGCTTCAAGTGGGCGGTGAATTCATGCCGGTTACGGTGATCGGAGCGGTGGAGTGCTTCAAGTGGGCGGTGAATTCATGCCGGTTACGGTGATCGGAGAGGTGGAGTGCTTCAAGTGGGCGGTGAACTCGAGCCGTTTCGGGTGATCAGAGCGGTGGAGTGCTTCAAGTGGGCGGTGAACTCGTGCCGTTTGCGGTGATCGGAGCGGTGGAACCGAACGCTGCAGTACTGACATGGGAAGCGCTTTTCTTTGGTGTGGCTGAGCATGTGCGCGCGCAGGTAGCTGCAACCCAAATAATTAAAATATTATACACTTCTCAGTGTGTCGTTTTAGCTAAGCTTAGGCGGACTTAAGTACGCATAATGTACACATTTGTGCTATTACCGACTCATCATTTGGTAGTTGGCTACCAAATTAATTTGATCCTTTGTTTAGACTAGACTTTTCGATGTTCCATTTTTTAAATAATTTCTCATAAAAAAATATAAATATCATTTTTGAAAATGGAACTGAAACCGTTTACACTACATTTCTTGATTTTTTTTTGTGCTAAAAGTCTACTGGGGCGTGTAGGCAAGATATTAAAGGCTAATTTAAGGCATGTGCCTTCGGTTAGTGTTCCAAAAAGCGGCGATGAACCTTGCTACCTGTCACGTGGGATGCTAACTACTATGCAAAACGTGTGCCCCCTACTTGGTAACATCACGGGTCTACATACTGAGTATAGATCTCAAGGATTTAACCTCTCGTATGCCGGAACGTGGAACCGCGCAATACCTTTTAACTGCCGGAACGTACATCCGCGCTGAACCGACTCCTCTCGATTTTTTGCAATTTTCAACTAAATTACAGTACAGATAAGGTAACAAATTAAAGAAAGGCATTGCTATTGAGTGAAGTTATGTTCTCAACTCAATCAAACCATTCAGTCTCGTTCCAAATTCGCGGAAAAAGTGTTTGAATCATTGGTCGTTACTCGTGTTCGAAGGTGTACGTGACCGATACGAAAATTAAGTTTTTGGCTGATTTTTCCAGAAAAGGTAAGTTAAACTTTGTGTTTATTTATGTGTTTCGATATCATAAAAGTATTGAATAAAAATATTATGACTGGGTGCTTAAAAACACCTGATAAATCGACGTAATCTTAGGGACTGGCCGTTAGCCGCAACAAGTGTAAATTTGAATTACTTGTATCTTAGTATAATTATTTTAGTACATACGAGTATTATATGTTCTTTTGAAGTTCATTTTATACAGAAATCAATGAAATATAAATATCAATATCGAAATGTACTATTTCGTCTAAATTCTAGTTGAGACTTATTCATACCGATTTGAGCGCGGATCCGCGTTCCGGCTTTTTGAAAGTTCTGATACAGGATGTGGTAAAATAGATTGACGCCTAGTATTAGAACAAAGTGCATTGATTTGGAACACGTCTTTTTTGTTTCATACGTAAGTGCCCATGTAAAACTAATTTAGGTAAGTACTTATTTATTATGGTTTTCAATTTGTTTAAATGGGAATCGAGTCGGCGCTACACTTTGTTTTTATATCCTCTAGTACATATACTTTTCTATAGGTACCTACACATTTTTTTATTTGTTAAAGGTTATAAGCAAGCAATGGTGGTTATCTTAAATGTTGATAATTATCTCAACAGAGAAGACTACCGTTTATGCATTTATGATTTGAAATGGCCATGGAAGGAGACTCACTTCGTGAAAATGAATGTATGTGCCGTGTGTCGCTTGCCTACCCATCCAAAGCTGAAGCCTCATTTTTTCCGTCGCACTGACATAAATAATACTTTTAAAGTGCTTTTTAATACTAAACTTTATTGTAGTTTCATTAAAATCCATTCAGTAATTATTACGTAAAAGAGTAACAAACATCCATACATCCATCCATACATCTTCACAAACTTTCGCGTTTATAATATTTATTATGAGAAGATGAGATGGAAACCTAGAAATATATAATCTATAACCTTTTTATTATAAAATTTGTAATTATATAAATTTTGTTTTTTGAACCCTCCTGTATACAAATGAACAGGTCTATGCCGGAACGCGGATCCGCGCTTAGAAATCCTAAAAAAATGTACTCTAAAGAAACTTATATTTTTTTAAAATATTTCACAAGGAGTAGCTATTTTACAGTGTAATTACTTACACAATATAACAAAGAATATAATAAAACACGAAAAAGTGAAAATACACATTTTTTTAATATCTATTATCTGTGTTTTACTAGAGTATGTTTTTATTTCCTCCTCTTAGGAAATAATGAGTTATAATAAATTTATTATCCATGCTATTCTAGTAAATGATGCATCTATCAAAACTAGCATTCATGGGCTTTTTCAAACAAAAATCAGATTAACGACACGTTTTCTTTTCATAAAGATATTTGATGTCAAAGTAAATGTTGCGCGAACGCGTGAACACTCAATATTTCCCGGCACACTACGGTACCGTCACTGTTCGAGTCGCGGCATACGAGAGGTTAACCATGGGGATTAGTCAGGAGCGTTTTGTTGGTTTTTTAATACTAGCGCCATCTAGTTTAAACTTTGAACTATGCCACTCACCCTTGCCTCACGAAGGCCATGTCGCAGAGCGAGCAGACGTGGCTCTTCTCGTCGCTGTGAATGAGCTTGTGGTTGTTCAAGATAGTGCTGGAGCTGAAACACTTGCCGCAGATTGTGCACGCGTGAGGCTTCTCTTTTGTGTGGGATCTGTTCAAGCAACAATGGACATTTTAAACACGATTATAATTGTTGCTTAGGGCGCCGAGTAATTGCTGTAATTGAGGTAATTTCTGATCTTTAGATGAATTCTTCTTTAACACGTTCCCTGTCCAATGACTCCAAAAGAGTCACGTTTGTGCCAAACTCGTACGTCTATGACTCTAATTGGAGTCATACTCCAAAGATAAATGTGATGCTTTATATTTGATTGGACGTATGACTACGAGTGAAACCATTATCATGGACGTATGGTTAGATAACAAGGTTAGATAAAATTCAAAAGAGCCGCCGTAAAATGTCACAAGTTTCTTATTAAATGAAGATGGTAAAATAAAACATTTTTTTTAGTAGAAATTGTACTTTATTTATCATGGACGTATGGTTAGATAACAAGGTTAGATAAAATTCAAAAGAGCCGCCGTAAAATGTCACAAGTTTCTTATTAAATGAAGATGGTAAAATAAAAAATTTTTTTTAGTAGAAATTGTACTTTATTTAACTAAAATCAATGAAGTGCATTGTAACATGGACGGCAGAGCACTATTTTACATTTAGGGCACCACGTTGTTACTTTTGACGCCTTTTGCGCAAATTTTGAAGTTTGACCCTCTGAAATATGTTTTTTGTAGCATCGTTTTTTATTCGTCTTACGACTTGGCTCTTTGGTAATTTTCTCCAAGGTGTGTTTATCAGCTCGTGATAAAAGTGGATGTTCAATAGACGGTCGGTTTTCGTCGCGTATTTCAAGTAGATTTTTTATTATTATCTCATGTGCCGATAGTATCGATAGCTTTTTTTGGCCCGCGTTTTTTTGCAGCTCATTGAAAATAAGGCACGAGTTTACCACTGCGATTGATAATAAATCCACGGCAATCTTTTTGTACCACGTTATCGATTTTCTTGTAGGACTATTATAGCTACTCAACTGATCAGACACATCGATTCCTTTTTTTCCTTTATTATATTCCAAAACCATTTCAGGTTTGAGTACTGGTCTTCGTCCGCCACTCATTTTCATTTGCTTTCCATTGCATGTAGAAAGAAGCAAAACGTCTCGTTTATCGTGCCATTTTAGCACGGTAATATTCGCTTTCTGCATAGCCGCAATCTCTCCTTTCTTCAATTTACTTCCGGTAACAGGTTGCGGAAGGCCCTTTCGCTTTTTATTTAGTGTACCAATTAAATCAGTACGACGGCTCTTCAAAAAGGTGGCTAGTGGTATACTGGTGTAAAAGTTATCAGTAATAATCAATCTACCCTCATCCAGCAGGTTTTCATCAAGGCGTGCAACTATACTTCCAGATAAATCCAAATCGTGGACTCTTTGGCTTTGACCACAATAGATTTCATACTTCCATACAAAACCATCCATTGTGCACAGTTTATAAATTTTAACGCCGTATTTGTGGGCTTTAGATGGTATGTATTGCCGAAAGCAAAGGCGTCCACGAAAATGCACCATCGATTCATCGACCACAATAACACGGCCTGGCGTATAAATTGCATGGCCGTTTTTCATGATCAGGTCTACAAGTGGTTTTATTTTATAAAGCCTGTCATCATCATTCCTCGCGGCGTCATTATCGGCAAAATGCCAACATTTTAATAAAACGCAGAAACGGTTGTAGGATAATTTTATATTATGCATGAGGGGATGAAAATATAAAGGGTTCTTTTTCCAGTAACTCTCAAGTGTGGGTAGCTTGACAAGTCCCGTAAAAAGTACCATGCCCAAGAATTTTAGCATTTCATGCTCTGTTACGTCTGTCCATCTTTTGATCCTACTAAATTCTTGTGAAGCACTCTCTTTCAGCCGTTTGCCGTAAATATTTGTCTGTTCCACCATTAGTTTTATCACTTTATCATCCACAATTTGGCGGAATATAGTGAATATATCGGTGTTCATGTCAAAGTGAACATATTGACGAGAGAGATTATTCCAACCAGTAAAAAATTCTGAGCATAAGTCATCAACTTGAAGCGACCATTGATTTTCCACTCGGGGATCTCTCGATATATTTGCCTGAAGGAGCAGGTTAGACTGTTGTTCTTCTTGTTGCAGGTCATCCTCCTGAATAAAGTCCCGAATGTCGTCGATTGTCTCATAAATAATAGTTGGGGTAGACTCACGTTCAAAATTCACCGCATCTTCGTCCTCTGAACTCGATTCGTCGCTGTTTTCCAGTAGACGGATTATGTGAGCAGCGTTAACGTTCCTAGCAGTCATTTTGGAAAAAAAACCTCGTTTATTTGAACTTTTTGCTAAATTCTAACGTTCAATATCCTATTTTCATATCCTATTTTCATAGATCTGACACAAACCTGACATATGACACTGACATTTCATGCCACAGAGTGCGAAAAAAAGCAAAACATTATTTGTTATTCAGATCAATTAAGATCACACGTTCATGACTCCGTAGGAAGTCATATAGTTTTTAGTTCATACGTTCATGACTCCATAAGAAGTCACACGATTTTAAGTTCACACGTCCTTGACTCCTTGTGGAGTCATAAGTTATTTTTCAGTTTTGCCCTAAAAATATACAGTTTTTTAACTGATATTAATATAGATGTAAACCCCTATATAAATATTGTCAAACTAAAAGAAAATAATCGATAGACGTACGAATATTTTTTTAATTTTTGTTCTGGAATTTTTGTACGTGTTAAGGAGAGTCAATCGCCTTTACTTCGAACCCTATCTCCCGAGCTGATTTTACACCGCCCGCACCGCGAGAAATTTCAACGCCAGCGATTTTTTTGCGTTGGCGATGACGCAACTGCACCAAGCGACTACATTGTAACGTGTTCTTCATGCCCGCGAAAAAGTATATGAATAAAGTTTAATAGTTTCCTCTTGAGTTATACAATATGTTTTAATATTGTAGAAGAAGGGCAACAGTTGTTACCACTTAATTAAATGTTTGTGCACAGTAAGATAACAGGTAAACAGTTATATATAATATTATAAATGAGAAAGTTTGTGAGGATGGATGTTTGTTACTCTTTCACGCAAAAACTACTGAACCGACTTTGATAAAACTTTACAGTAAACATATACATCAGAACAACACATAGGCTACTTTTTAACGGAATACCAAGCGGGTGAAGACGTGGGCAGAGCCTTTTTTTTTTTTTTTTTTTTTTTGTTCTCGGAGGGGAGATTCATTTACGAATACTACCGGTCTGGGGAGACCGGAGTTATGTGGGACTCACTGCCCTGAAAAGGGCAGAATACCCACTAAAACCCCTCCGGTGTTCCTCTCTCGCCATTATAGACGAGCCACGGGGACAATATTCCTTCCGCGACCCGACTAGCGATCCCAATCCCTCTCTTTCTTAGGCGGCAGAGCCTAGTCTATTCATAAAAAAATATTTAATAGGTTAGGTGTCAGTTGGAATAAACGGGGCCCTCGTAATCCCATACTGTTGCGGTTTTTTTTACGTTCAGCGCACAGTTTGTGAAGCTGCCAAATATGGATTCTGATAAGAAATATTACTAGTGAAACACTTCACTGAAACCGACACGCGCCGGCCGATACGCTACGGGTTAGTGATGATTTCGTTAAGCTCATAATTAGTTTATATATGACAGGATTCTTAGTTGAAAAGAAACTTAATGGGATTCATATATTCAAGTACATACCTCAAATGTATTTGTAAATGATGTTTTTTGAAGAAACTCTTCGAACAGTATTGGCAAAGATGTGATCTCTCCTTATTGTGTACACGTCGTCTGAAAAAAAACTTGGGTTGAGAAGATTATATATTTAGGAATGCTATATATTGGCGATAATATATTAACATGGAGTTTGCCATTTTATTTGAAATGTAGAAATTGTTCTGCATGCGTTTAATATGTCTCAAAAATACCGAACGAATTTTTGACTTTGAGCAATAATGTTTCTGAAAGTTCCCAATATACGAGTATCCAGAATGTCTCGATTCAGACGAAGGCTAATTTAAAAAAATAAAAAAATTAAAACGTTTTATTATTTGTATTTTCAATAATTTGAATTAATAGGAAACCGGAGCAAGTTTATATGATATAATTAGATATTGAAGAAATATTAATTGATGTACCTATACCTAATTGGAAGTGATATATTGGTGGATGATGATGATAATACACATGTCACGCTTCACTATTCTAGAACGTTGTGCTATTCATTATTTTGTACCTTTACGCCGTTTTGACACAACACGATAAAGTACGGATGACGATTCCGAACCCCAAAAAATTGTAGGAACGCAAAACGAACCCGTTTTGTGTGCGACACTTGTATTCGACAATGTTGTAAATGCCGCTTTATCGTGACGATTTTTTTATTGTGTCCAATTGTCCATACTTAAACATAAAACATTAACTTGCTGATGACGCACAGCACATCATCAAAACTCTTGGAAACAAACCGCGACTGTTGTATCGTTTCTGAAAATCGTCGCTCTGGGCGTGCCGACGACAAATCGTGTCCTGTGTTGTAAATTGCGAGAGTCAATTCAAACTTACTTATGATTACTCAAGCACAATTTGAGCCTGAACTTGGTTTGGCAGATGTCGCACTCGAATGGCTTGTCCTTCGTATGCACAGAGATGTGCAATTCCAGCCGTGACTTGGATACGAACCGCCGGCCGCAAGGCGCACACTCGAACTTTAGTTCTTCTGGATTATGCATCTTCAGATGCATGTTTAGATTTTTCACACCTGATAAACAGAAAGAGTGAACTTTTACAAAATTAAAAAATCACGTGTATTCCATCAAGTATTGCAGCGCCATCTAGTCTAGTGAGGTGTGACGCCATAGGTTCTTCAATGCATGCTGCATCCATGACCAAGAAAGACAAGTGAGTGGTTTAATGACCAGTGGTGATGAACAATTGAACTTACTTATATGACAAGTGGGGCATTCTTTCTTCGTCCCAAAGTGTTTACGTTTCTTATGTTTGGACCTAGATTCAGGTGATGCAAAATTCTTCTCGCATAAATCACACTTGAATAATTTGCGTTGCTCAGATGGGAGATGTGTCAGCCGATGTGCTTTCAAATTCCTCACGTATTTGCCGCATTCCTCGCAGACCTTCATTAGCCCTACTTTCATATCTTGTTTGCTTTTTGGAACTTTTATCTTCTTTGGACGGCCTCTTTTCTTTTTGACAGTTGCTGAAATATTCAATAAATCATTAAAACATAGAAATGTGTATTTGTGGAATGGAGGGTGATAAATTTAAAATCCTAAATATTAGAAATGAGGCATTATGGATTGTTATTGCTAAAGTCTTCTTAGACGAAATTTTATTAAAATAGGCCCCTTTTTCAATTAAATTTGCTTTATGATCCTACTCTAGATTGGTGGACATTTACCTAATCCAAGTACCTACAACACAGACAATACCAGGGGCAGAAGCTAGTCTAAAATAAATATAATTATAATAGAAACAACTTTCTAATATGATTTCTTGTACAGTTTGATAATTGGCCAGACATTAAATAATAATCACCCAAATGCTGGTAGAAATGTTTTCTATTAATTTACATTTTAATAAACTTGGGTGAAAGTTTGGCCGATAAATATGCAGATATACTTGATTGAAAAAAACTTCTCCAAACTTCACCTACATCCAAAGAAATGACTTTAACAAAAATATCACTGAGTGTTTGAAGAGAATTAGCAAAAGAATAAAATTGTCTAATGAATTACTAAAATGATGTAAAAAAGCATCAAAAATTATTTATTTCCCAAACATTAAAAAATTAGGAGTGAAATCTGTAGCAAGATTAAAACTAGGTACCATTCAAAGCTAACTGAATTTGAGACAAAAATCTTGACCAAGTGCAATGAAACATGAAATAAAAGTCTCTAGTTGTACTATATCTTTCTACATGGTTATTCAGTATAGTGTAAAAAGTATTGTAGAAAATTTTAGTTGTTTTGAAGCTAAATAAAGTAGGTATACTTATATCATATCACACACAGTTCCTTTTATTATTTTTATTTTATGAATGCATATCAGCCTATCCTCCAAAATTAGTAGGGTTGCAGGCATGCCCACCGAGCTGGATCTGCACCTGATGATATCCCTTATTGAAGTAGTTATATTATACAATTGTTTGTTTCACATTATGAGGTTAAAGATATTCTATTATTTTTCATAAGAAAGCTCAAAGTAAAGCCAAGTAGTAGTTAGCTACTTGGCTATATTTCAGAATTTTTAAAATGTCACCTATCCCATGAACGGGCAAAATGTCAAACAGAAAACAACTCTTAAAACTCAGCATGATGTCCCCGCTATCCGGGCGAAGACATTGTGGCATTGTTCGGGCATGAATAATTTTCATCCCAGTTCCATAGGAGAGCATTGTCATCTAATGATAGGTAAATAGTAGGTACATACCATAATCTGTGTCTTCTCTATCTTCAATGAATTCATATTTAATTTTTTGAATAACGCTAAGTAGTTCGTCTTCTGACCCGCCTGGTTTGGGTTCATGTTTGATTTCAACTTCAGATTCATAATAAATTGGATCGGATTCAAAACCGTTGTCAACAACATCATTAATATCCACTATTTCAATCTCTGATTTGATTTCATCTTTGGGGATCTCATCTTTGAAATTTAGTGAGAGTGAATTGACGTCAAGGGATTTCAAATAGGCTTGATTCTGCAAAGCTTTAGTCTTGAACAAATAGAATTCTAATGTCTTCTTGAAACATTTCACACACAACTTTGTACTAACTTTTGAATCATCTTCTACCTAAAATATAAACATGTTAGATGGGATAAAACTGTTATTAAACAGTAACTTATTAACTAAATTCTTAGAGACATTTACCTGTGTTCCCAAGCAAAACAACATGATCTCTGTGTAACTCTTTTTAGCAACACCATGTTTCGAAATTATGAGTTCAGTAATATCTTTTCTGGGTTTAATAGCAAGGCAAAATCTACAAACGTTCATATTTCATGCAGAGTTTAAATACAAAAATGCAATTTTCTTCATCAAAATAAACAACACAACTGTCGTTGATTTGGTGAAATTATTAATCTGTGGTTGAGTGATTTAGGCATGCCAAAAATATCGATATTTTCCTATAAAATTGTTGATATTTTTAATCACGTTATATCGATATTTATTTTTAATATTAACATTCATTTAATAAAATAATGCTTAGAAGAGATCTGTCTGTGAAGAGTTCGTAGCTAGCTATTACAACCGATAGAACTGCAAATATAGTGGCAGAGCGGTTCGATTGTTTATAGGGGTGATCGCATAATTGCATGTATGGATTATTTAAACCTCATTGTTGAAGACTGACGATATAGATCGATATTTTTTACTAGATAATTATCGATTTTTTTTTCCACTTGCGCAACCCTAGGTTGAGTGAAACATAGAGGAAATAACCACTACGTTGAAATTGGAATTGTTGCTAGTACTAATCCTAAATAAATAGTGACGTGTTTCAGTTTTTGGATTTTAACACGCGTTCAACCGCTGGAAATAGCTAGTTGACAATAAATTTATCGTTTAGTGGCATTTGTTAGACTTTCCTTTTAATGCTGGCACAGACTTAGCATCCACTTAAAGGAACAAAGACATTCTTCATAGCGGCTAAACTGAACCGATTTGATGTTTAAAATTCTAAGATTGCTGTCAACGTCGATTTTAGGCCGTCTTCGCAGAGCTCTCGAAATATTTTACAGCGCATCTTGGAAGGCTACAGACCAAGCGAGTTTGATTCATACCCTGGACTACAATTGTTTTGTAAACTTCTGTGGTTTATACCTTACAATTAAACTGGATAGGAAATACATATAGAAATGAACGCGCAACTTTTGGGATTCAGATTTGGGTACCTTCACCTATTATAGTCTTGCTCGCATTTGGTGTAACATACTATAGATTGGTAGGTAAAGCACATACTTTCTAGGGATGTGGGTAGTTGTAAATGGAATTAATGAAATTACTCAAAAAAATAATTGAGCATTAATAATGCATCATTCATTAAATTGAAACAACCAATTTATTTTATCTTAACTTTTAATCTTCGTGTAAGAATGTTAGGATACAGATAGCAAATTTCGTATCAAATATTTAAAAATGCCACAATACTTAGAGAAAAATTGTACATTATTATAAAGTGAAGCATGTTAGGCGTCATACAAGCCCGTAACGCTTTCTACAGTATAATAAGGCTGTTTTAAACTGATCCAGTGTTTCAACCTAGTAAAGCAATCGATTGATCTTGGCATATAATGCATATGAACGGCATATGCTCGACGTTCGAGTAGCCGGCTGACGCATTGGCTGGGGTTATTCCCTCGGCAAACATGCAACATTTATTCCGATCTGGTGAAACCTCCATGGGTATCATAGCGAGAAGAAGAACAATGTTTTAAGTACTTATGATGATTGACTATTTCGGGTCACATATCTATAGTTTTTTAAACACGTTATTGAAGCGTTTATCGCACGGTACTGTTGGATCGATAGCAGACTGGATGGAAACACTATCTGTTAAAACACTAAATGCGGCTTAAAAGCCTTTAACTGAAGTTCTCTTAATAAAATAGGCAGGCACATTAAACTTATATCTAGGTAAGAAAATAAAATAATAATGTCTAAAACATATCAATCCCTTTTATACTTATCACAAGTTGTGATGTAGTTACGGTGTGCTTACTACAAGTAACAGCTGCCATTAAGTTTAAATCTTGCTCAACACTTCTTTAAGAATTATACTTTTTTTCCCATTCTCTTGCTCCTAACGGAGTTTTTACTTCGCGCTTTAAACTAACTAACGTGTCGTGTCACAGGCTTTAAAGCGAACCTATACAAATATTACCGTTAAAAAATAACTATAACGCTAAAACATATTGCAATTCGTTACATCCCTATTCTTTAGTTGTAATTTATAAAATATATTCACCTACTGAATTTACAACGAAAATAAAAAAGGATAAAAATAACGTAGGTCTCTATTGAACTTTGACATTAAAAAACGAATAAAAAATAAGTATGTAGTCATAACTAATTGTCAATTATGTCTAGTAATTACCTAGGTACAATTTCTCTTCAGTATAAAAATTGAAATAAATAGGGCACACCACATTCGCAACGAATGTTTGCATTAAATTAACCTAAACTGCTAAATTAAGTTTAATTTAACAAATCATTCAAAATCCTCAATTAAAAATACATCGATTGAAATACAATCTACAATTAAATTGTAGCAAAAAAAGCGCAAATTAAAGATATGGCTTCTCTGGGTTTGTACTAAAACAATAATCTTTTCCACATCATTTTATCTAACCAAATAATACAAATTATTATTATTAAATAAACAGTAATCTCGATTTAAATTACAAGCGATACCGTTAAGTACTGAATTAATAAAGCGTAGTAGAAGTCTAGAGAAACCAACGTTTTGGGGTGCGATCGACGTCGAAGCATCGTCCGATCGCTCGCTTATATTCTTAGATATTATTCGGTTGGCATTCACGGTGTGGATATGGCCTGCGTGTTGGTCGAACCTCATATGACGATGAACGTTCAGACGCACTCCACGCATACATACAAAAACATGCAAGCAAAAATGGATCCATAGCGTAATAATAATTTGTTTGTTAGATAAAGCTCGCTACCGTATATTATTACGCAGCTATAACATGATAATTTTAAAAAGTTAAAATTGCACTTTAAATATACGGAAATAAAGTTTAGAATGCACGGCAGTAAGTTTCGCTATCTGGTAGCAAGAACATAAAACGATAATACCTTTGTATAAAAAATAAAAACATAAAAATCATTCAATCAATTAAAACTTAGGTTCGATATTTGAAGTGAAATTTCGGTGGTGCAAATATCGAATGTTTCAACAACTAGATAATTACAATAATCTGATGTCAAAATGCGTTATTTTGATCAGCATATTTACTACTAACGAATATTGTAAAAGCTTACACAAAGAAAAAGAGATAATTTAATTATGTAAGGCAAATTCACTGCCCCATCCAATAAGAACAACAAAGGAATTATTTATGTGAACTATAAAAAAGCAGTAGTACAAATCTATACATTATTGCGCCAAACTGGGACAATGTCATTTAGTTGGTTCCCAATGTTATCAAGCAGGTACATTGAGGGGCATTTCTTGCAATGACAATGAACAACTATGGATACCAACCAATGGTCAGCTGGTTTCCATTGTTGTTTATTGGTTCACAATGTTGTTTACAAGCCTACAATGTTGTTTATAGGCTTACGATGTAGTTAATTGGTTTACAATGTTGTTTATAGGTTTTCCAGTGTAATATGTGGGTTTGCTATTATATTTGTTGGTTTCAAATGTTGTTTACTGATCTACAATATTGTTATTTGGTTAACAATGCTGTTTATTGGTTTGCTATGTTGTATGGTTGTTATCCGCTGTTGGTCTAGTTGGTCTCCGTGGCGTTGGCGGCCGGCGGCACGGGTACGGAGAGAGGCGATCGTTGCCGGTCGAACATCTCAAGGATCAGCTTCGGGTCGGTCCCGGCCGGCACGGTCACGGTTCCCGTCTGTAGACACCGCCTCATGAGTACCATCGCACATTCTTCTCGACAACGCGTGGCGGTCGCGCGTGTCTGTCCGGTTCTACTGTTTTATACATCTTAATTCATTTAATTATACATTTCACAAAATAATTAGACATCTTTATTAAATACTACTTATTTTCAGTGATCGTTGATGGTCAGTGAACCTTGGATATTGGACTTGGTAACAACACGAGCGAACGCCACAACATTGCTGAGTACAAATACAGTTTTTTTAGTAATTTGTTAGTAAAACTGTGGTAAAGTTAGTAAGAAATCATTTTAGTTACTGGCAAAGGAAGCTAAATAATATCATTTACTCTTCTGTTTGATATGAATTGCACAGTTTACTTCAACACACAATAAGAAAATAAAGATAAGTAAATTGAGAATAGCAATAGTTCTAAAGGGGGTAGTTTCATGCAATATTGTTTGACCAAGTTCACTTATTTCCAAGAACATTTAATTAAATGCAAAAATAAAATAATTTGCAAGTATTATTTATAGGGTTCCAAGGCCAAATAGTTTATACTTTTCACAAACAGGAAATTCAGTTTCTATGATTGAGTTACATTGTATTCCGATTTTTAGCGTTGTTGGACCCATTTCTAAAACATACCATATATACGACGTCGTAATACATCTACAACCTACATGTCCGTCTGTCTGTCGGTCCATGTGTCACAACACAGTCCCTCCTCCATTTTTAAGTAATTCTAATGCCGTGGTAATGTTGTGATTTAGTCATTTTACTAAAAGACCGCCCCCATTGTATATTTAATTATGTCAAGTTGTTTCTTGTGATGTACAATAAAGTACTTTCATTCATTCCTTCAATTTTGTTACATGTATTAGACCCTATCAATACTTGGTCAAACAATACTTAGCAATACTATTGGAATAAAAATAAGGTATATTAAAGCAAAGTGTTGGATACCTCGATGCGCGTGATGACTCCCTCCTCGCGACTGTGCTCTAGGACTACGAACAAAACACAAAGCGCCCGTCAAACATACAAACAAACAAAGGGTAAACACTCATCCTCTTATTCGTAATCACTCGCTACCTTTAGCAGCGTGCTAAAATTAGCCTGCCTCCTTTTAGTGTTAGAAAAGGACAGGGTTAAAGTTAGCGACATGCCCGCTTAGCACGTAGGACAACGTTTTGTCTACGAAAGAGAAGACAAAAACTATTTCTGTCAAACAAAAGAGAGGGACAACACATTTATTCGGTAGACAAAAGCGTTGTCTTGGGTCTTCATGCTAAGCAGGCAACTAAGTTAGCGAGTGATTACGAATAAGACGGATAATATTTTGGGGTTTATGAAGCGAGATAACGATAAGGTTTTAATTTCAATAAAAGAAGAATTACAGGAGCTTTCAGTACAATATGTATTCGTAAAGATATTAATCAGTGAACTTAATCACTGATCAATTTCATCTTAATGTTGCAAATAATTTGTATTATTACTGAAAGTTTCTACAAATCTACGTATGAGCGTGTTGATTGGCTTAGCTTTAATTTTTAAATCGATACACTATAGAAAATAATAACAGATAATAATTATGTAAGCAACGTAATAATTATTGCAATCATGCAATTTCCTCTTCTAGAAACTGACAATAATAGTATAAAAATAGGGATAGCGACGATGGGCAAAACACAGGCATGTGCCAAATATAATGTTCGGACATGTCTCCCCATGCTTGGTATCGTCACAGATCTGCTATGGATCTGAGGATCCCATCAAGGGGATTAAAGTCTTGAGCGTGGTTGTTTCATTTGTTAAGTTGATTAACCAAACGTAGATCCGCTATTTTGTATCGAATAGTTTTTGGACTGCGCTTTAGTAGCCAATATTTCGCTTTTTTGTTCATGTTCACATGAAATTTCTTCATTATCAAATGAAAATTTAATTTGAACATTTTCTGTCTCAAAAGATCGGTGAATGGAAACGACTTAAGACAGTTCGTCTTGACATTCTTTGGCGGAGACACAGGTCCTTGATGAAAAAACTAGCTCCGGGTGCGGAGCTGGAAGCATTTCGGTCATTGACACGCATAGTTTGTTTCACTCTCTCGCGTACACATGTCGTACACGGGAGGTGATCGTCGCTCTGTGAGCAATCATATAGTGAGCTTCATATGAGTGTTTAATAAACTTCTTTAACTCAAAAATATACAGACCGCGATATCGGTTTACACTCTTTCACTTAGAGAAACTGAGAAATCGTTTGAAAGATATAGAGAAGTAAAATCCTGCGGACGACAACGAATACGGGTCAATGACCGACGTTCTTTCGATTCCGCGTCCGGAAGTTGGTACTAGCAGTACTCACTGTTCTCGGTGGCCGCATTGCTCGTGGTGGTGGTAGTGGTGGTGGCGCCGCCGTCGGCGCTGTTCTCGTTGACCGTCGTGCGGGTGGTGGTCTTCACAACCATCGAGCTTGTGTTCACTTGCGTGTTCTGTCGTAAAATGTACAGGTTTACCAAACAGTCAACTTACATAGTCCTGGGGGTTCCAGACAAATACCTCACGCTTAGTTTTCCTTTCACGCTAACACAAATTTTCTATTCTCAATTTTCTATCTAATGCCAACAGAAATTGGCATTTGTCTAGAACCTATGACCCCACACTGACAATTCCCTATACGTGGGTATCAGAAACTACGAGTACCATGGTACCACAACACCAGGACCCAGAACCAATATCTGCAGAACACGCAAACATTGTTTCCGTAGCGGGAATCGAACCCGCACCTCTTGCGTGTCAGCAGGCCAATGTATACTGTATAAAGGTTGCGAAAGGTTGGGTGTAAATAGTGAGCGCGTTTGTTTCGTTTTGTTTTTAAAAAGATCTTTATTAGTTGCAACCGCTGTTGGTGCTATTACAGTATATAATAACCTGCAAGTTGATGTTGAGCTCGGGCGGTGCTTCCGACGTGGCGTTGGTGTGGTCCCGCACCGAGTCCACCGTGATGTCGGCGGAGGCCGCGGTCACGTCATGCGGGGCCTCCGGAGCCTCTTCCTGTAAACAATGGAACTCATTCACAATGTATTTTAGACCAGCTATTGCCCACGGCTTCGCCCGCGTATTACCGGATAAAAAGTAGCTCTCACCGTTAAGGCAACGTTCGTAAGAAACGCATTCACTCCACCGGTTACTCGTCGACTTACGTTGCAAAATTGGTCTCCACGAAAAGTATTTTTATTTTAACGGGATAATATATAGCTACTTGTACAGTAATATATACTGTACAAGTAGATATGTGTATCCAACATATAGACGCTACAGCTAGCTATCTAAAGATCGTTAAAAACTATCTAGACTACGAGTACCATAGTACCACTACATCCAGACTCGAAACAAATATCTGTTGCGTCGTTAATGACCGTTTTTTTTTTAAATACCTTGTGTTCGCCATTGGTGAGGGGAGTCTCTTCTGTCTGCCCGCGGAGCGCCGCCGCCCACGGCGATAGAATGATATGGCATTCCGCTACTGTCACCTGACATCAAATATATAACAAATCAGTTCGTCCAATTGTAACTCTCGCATTCAACTACTGTCACCTGACACCAAAAAAACTCTGGTATCAGTTTTTAGACCGCCCGAAGTCCTCCAATATGCCTGTAATGGCGGTTACAGCCGTGGCCGACCTTCAACCATCTCTTTAATAAGAGACATATACATTTGAGCGGTCGCATTTCTTCAACACAATTAGGCAACCAACGCAGGCATTCGTAAAAATAGCTAGTAATTTTTACCAATTCCTGCGTTTTGCTTATAGGCAAATAGGGCCTATATTGCTATATGCCAAACTAAGTGTGTGAAACTACAATTTGTTTAAATAAATCACCACACAATGAACCAATTAGAGTGTGAATGCGGAATGGAGTCCACACACATACACATACATACATCACAAACCAGACGCAATTGAAAGTACCTTGTTCGCTGCGAGTGAAATCCGTTGTAATTCGGACGAGGAGTGCAAGTAGAGAGCTTCACCTCGCTTCGAGAAGCATAAACTCGATATGCCGCTGAAAAATATTTTACCAATTATATAAGTAGTATATCAGTCATGTAGTTCCCATAACTAAGCTCTGCTTAGTTTGGGGCTAGATGATGCTGTGTAAAAAAAAAAACAATTATGTAAACTTACTCACTACCTTCGTTTATAATGATATAAATGTATTTTTTAAATGAAAGTACAGCTATGACAGTTATATAAAAATGGTGTTATTTACTTGATATCTTCCTTCCGGACCGCGGCCGCGTTGATCTGCCGCCTCAGCTCGGGGCTCAGAACAAGGCAGTCGCCCAAATTTGTGAGGCAGAGCAGACACCATTCGCGGTGTTTTTCAACACCGGCCCCGCACTCGAACCATGCGAACGCCGTTCTTCGCACCTGCAGTATTTCGATAAATGAATACCACCCAACTACCACCTACATAGCCATAGCTCGATAAGATTTCACGTGTCCTGGTTATCTCCAGACTTACCACTACTCCAGAAGTAAGTTAGATAATTTATTAACAAAAACACAACTCGTATGCTTTACGAGCTGTATTTCACCATCAAACACAATTTATTTTAGACCAGCTATTGCCCACTGCTTCGCCCGAGTATAACCGGATAAAAAGTAGCGCTCACCGTTTAGGCAATGTTACGAACATTGCCTAAACGGTGAACGCATCACAAAAAAACATCACACTTACCTTTTTTTCTTTAAAGATTTACACATGTATATTATTATGTGTAAATCTTTAAAGAAGATTTTGTCGGGAAAGATTTACATTTACACCTTTCCCGTCAAGGCATTTTTCGGCATAGTGCCGTCGGGAAAGGTGTAAATGTAAATCTCCACTTAATCAATAAAAAATCCGTCATCCACTTAGCGGTGGAAAGGTGAAAGTGAACTAAATTAGCAAACAATCATACGGCCAACCTGTTTACAAGCTGTTACCGTAACCTATAGACGCTTCCAACACCAGAGCTATCACTCGCGCGTTGCCGACATCATGCTATCTGCTAATATAATTTGCAAACACCACCGCATCATCTTCTTGTCCTTATCCCACATTACATGGTGTCGGCACAACATGTTCCACTCTCCTCTATCAGCCGTCATCACAGTACTTATTCCTTTCTTAACCATGTCATCCTTCACACAATCCATCCATCCTATCTTTGGCCTACCTCTGCTTTTATTTCCATCCACATTCACATTTAACATTCTTCTCGTAATGTGACATACTTCCCTTTTCAAACACCCGCTATGAGTTTATCAATTCGTAGATGTTAATAAAACGGCGTACCCTAGCACCCTCGTGCGCGGTGAGCTTGTACTTATTGTGGGGCTTCAGTGACGGCAGCGTGAACACCTTGAACTGCTCCTCCGACGTGATCACCACGCGGTGAGTCCCGGGCTCCGGCAACGGAGACACACCGCGTTCAACCTGAGAACAAGATTTAGACATATAGAAAAATTTATTCAAAAATTGTGAATTTAATTATTCATATTGTAAAAACGGGAATTTTAGTAGTGTAATTTCCGTAAACAGTACAAATCACAGTCTAAAGGCAGACGACAAAGTAAGCATTCAGCAGCCATTGAATGAAACAGCTGTTCGGTCAGTTCGTGGAACTCGCATTTCATTCTTATCTGATATACAGATATACAGGCTGTACAATTTCATCCTTATCTGTCTGGTTAGGTATACAGTCTGTACAATTCCATCCTTATCTGTGTGGTTAGATATACATGTTGTACAATTCCATCCTTATCTGTATGGTTAAGTATACATGCTGTACAATTCCATCCTTATCTGTGTGGTTAGGTATACAGTCTGTACATTTCCATCCTTATCTGTGTGGTTAGATATACAGGCTGTACATAACATTAAAAAAAACCTAAAATATGGTTGTACACCATATTCCTAACAAAGAGCAAACTTACCTCTAGTGGATCCGGTAGCGGTACCGACGCGCCGTCCAAAATAGTGATGCCTATAACGGGCGCTCTGTGCTTCAGCTGAATCTCTTTCGCGAGTTGACAGGTCACCTGGACGAAATAAACATTTCATTACAATAATTCAAGGTAATTAATGATACTTAAAAAATAATTAGTCATGTTTGAAGACTTCAATGGTGTGGCAGGCGAGTAGCAGGTAGCTCTTGCGTTAAGAGGAGCGGATTCGATTCACAATCGTGTCCCCAAGGAACATTCAATTTGAATCAATACGTCAATACACATACTGTGGTACGGATGGCACACACTTGGATAATAATAAATATAAATAATCCTGGACATTTTTCACACAGCATCATCTAGCCCCAAACTAAGCAAAGCTAGAATTATGGGAACAGCATGACTGATATACTACTTATATACTTTTTTTTTCTAAATACACACATATTATACATATAAAACACCCAGACTCAGACAGAGAAAAAACATCTGTAGATCATACAAACATTTATCCCGCTGCAGGAATCGAGCCTGCAACCTTCTGCGTCGCAAGCGAGCCACCGCCCACTGCGCCGCCATAGAGGCTTTTTATTATTAAAAAACAAGTTAAAGTATCATTCAGATATTGATGATAATACTTACTGGCTCGTCTTTTCTCTTGTTGCTGCTGGGTACGTTGAGGGTGAACGCGAAAACTGTTCCGTTGTTGGTGCCCGCCCATAGCGTAGGCACGCTCATCTGTGCTGCAAATCAACAAGAACATTAGAAAATAATTATGATAATAATAATGCTGGACATTTTCACACAGCATCATCTAGCCCCAATGTAAGCAGAGCTTGTGATATGGGAACTACATGACTGATATACTACTTATATATTTTTAAATACAGAATGTAAGAAGATCCATCACCAAGCCGAAATCCACACAAACTGTTCAGCTTAAAGAGTAACAAAGAGCTTTTAAGCATAATAGTCATTATTTGTAGCACAAAATGTGAAATATATAAATGTAACTTTGCAATAAAAGCGATGCGAAGCCAATCGTGGTTTCTAAAGTTTTTTTGGCGCGCTCTGTGGGACGAAGGCCAGCCTGTAACGCAGAAGGTTGCGGGTTCTATACCCACAGCGGGACAAATTTTTGTATGATCTGCAAATATCTGTCTCGGTCTGAGTAGTTTCAATGTTTAATATGCATGTATTTACAAAAATAATTACATAAGAACACATAGTTACATAAGTAGTACATCAGTCATGTAGTTCCCATAACAAGCTCTGCTTAGTTTGGGGCTAAATGATGCTCTTGTGAAAAATGACCAGTATTATCATTATTATTACAAAAATCGCAGGCTTATGCCTGGAGCCTTTACAGGCATTAATGGAGCCGAAGCTAACACTAAGAGGCATTTTTGTACAATACACATATAAACAGTATTTTTTTTAGATGACGTCTAATGAAACTATTGGAAATATTATTAAAGTTTGCTTCCGTAAAGCGCGTCTCAATTTACCTCAAAAACCAACTCTACGAAATAGTTGTAGCAGCAATCACTTCCCTTATTACACTAACAAAATGGAATTGGAGTTGGCTCATTTTGACAATGCTTAGATACGTCCAAGCTTCTAAACTTTGACAATGGAAAAGCGAGGTGTGTCCTCTTTCAGGTAGTCAGTTTCATAAATAGCGTCATCCTACTCTATTATAAATCTTTAGTAGAGTATGATCATAAGCCAGTTAAAATGAGTCATTCCTTCATCGCCATTTTCGAAGTGTAATCAAAAGGCAACTTGAGCAGTGAGCAAGGGTATACCAGGCAGGAACATCTAGCTACACATACTAAATACAGGATCTCTGCGGCGCAATTTTCTTTAAACTTTAAGCCAATGTCAATATAAAATAACTTTTTATTGTAACAAATACATAGGTTATAACTACTATAATTTAATGAGAAGGAGATATCAAGCCAATCACAAGGTACATAACTCACGATCAGATGCATCATCGGCCTGTTTGTCGTCTATAATCCAGAGAACAAACTAATTTACAAACGCGTAAGCCAATTGTACAGTCAAATAACTAAACATAATCATTGAGACAGATTACAAGGTCAATATTATGCTGCTTTCAAACCCGCGGCCAGTCGGACAGTCAAATGAATAGATTTTTGCATTTTTTTTTTTATAAAAGTTCACGATTTTCTTTCTCTTTTATTCTAATACCCTACTGACTGGCCGCTGTAGAAGCAAAATTCTGCTTTCATAACGCGCCCAATTGGCTAATAGAATTCAATTGAGTGATAAGTCTGAAAATGATCACTTAATTGAATAATAAAATATCATTAACTTGGACTGCCCGCGGTGTGGTATCAGCATATATGGTACCACACTGTGGCAAGGGTCGTCCGCAGTTCAAGTTCACTCAATTTAATGAATTTTCTACTGGCCTCGTGCAAGTTTGTGTCCATTCATATTCTGTTTTTGTGCGGTCCAACTGGCGTGCGTGTCAATTCTTATTAATTTTATCATACCTTGCGGTAAATAATTATATTTTGTATTTTTACACAACGTACATAAAAATCTACACAAATTCTTGACAATAAAGTATTTTACCTACAATTATAACATAATATATCAGTTATACTTATTTTCAAAGTATTATATCTTGAGAGGTGTTCACTTGATTGTTTGCTAGTACTTCCATTAAAATATGAAAAGCCTTGAAGGCGCACAAACCTTTTATTTTACTCCAACCGAGATAAATGGTATAGTACTTACTGGCCAGGAATAAAATACTTTAAATATTTGTTTCACACAAATAATTAAAATGATTGAATATTCTGAAACATCGAAAATCAAACACTAATGAGTAAAATTCGTGCTTGTGCAACGAGCTGCCGGTAATGGTGGGGGGCGATGCAAGAGCAAGACGGCGATAGCGGTGGGACCGCTCACCCGGAAGTACTAGCTAACAATCAAGCGAGCACCTTTTCTAAATGATATAATACGTTAAAAATAAGCGTAACGTATAAATAATACGTTTTAACTGTTCATGATACGAATACTTGTAACAAAAAACATATTTGCTATTTATAGGTTCAGGAACAATTTATAATAGCGGCTGTACACTGTCAACAAGAAACTCCGAGTCCGAGATGTGCCTAAAAATAATGAAGAGACGTGGATTGCCCCGACAACGTGCGATATATATGAGTATGTTGTAAATTCAAAATTATCGTAGTTTGGTATCATTTTAGAAAAATTACGACGATACCACGTACTTAACTATCCTCCAAAAATTCAAAAATTAAATTAAAACGTAATTAAACAAATACTTTATAAAAAGGCATACCTATTAAATATCTGATAATTTAAATGACAAAAACTCTTGGGACTGAAAATGCTTCAACTCGATAAAAAATGTAGGTACCTATTGTTTTGTAAAAGGATCATTAAAAAGAATAACCAGCCTTGGTTTTCTTGCCTATCTTTCCTGGCTTGATCGCGGAAGAACAGGCAAATTAATTTTTACTAAATAAATGAATTTTGACTTTGACTCCTGCAGTCGTGTCGTTGACCGTTTAAAGGTACTTTCTTATGACCGACCGCGACCACGCGAGCTCGGGAGTACGGACGTGCGACGCAAGTACGTGGCACAGTCGTAACATATTCTATACGGAGATATCTTGCGCGAGAGTGTACAGACGGCACAACACAAAAAAAAACAAAGTAGATCAACAAATATATACCAACCTGAATCTTTGCGTACAGTGGTGTCCGAATCGTCAGATAAGCCAAATTAGAGAAGAAAAGATGAAATCCAATTGCTATTTACAAAACCAAAACAACACAATAGGCTTAGTAATATTAATACAGCATCTCCAGGTATACATGTATTTCTGTGTTTTTACAAACCAAAGTGCTCTTGAGACATTTTGAAAAACTTAATCTATATAAATAGAAACTAAATGCTGTCTGTTGGTAAGCGCACCAACAGAGAACGGATGCATCGATTTTGCAATTTTTTTATTTTAAATTGAGAATTAGGTTTGAAAATTAGAAATATGTAACAAAAACGGTTTTACAAACTGATATTAAATAAATACATACGCAATGCGCGGTACAGCGTTCTCGGTCCAAACTATAGTTAGGAATAATGAATGGTATACATACTGTTGATAAGGAATGTCCTGGCGAAGTAGAGGCACCGCACCATGGAGCCGAAAGCGTCGTCCGTGGAGCGCGCCTCCACCGCCCGCTCGATGGGCTTCACCTCCGCGTCCGCTTCGGACGCCGCCTTGTCCAGCGGCTTCTTGGCGGGCTGAAAAATAAACATAAAACAATCATAACCACCTTTGTGGCGCAGTGGGCGAAAGCCCGCCTGGGATGCAGAAGGTTGCGGGTTCGATTTCCGCCGTGGGAAATCCATTTCTATTTATAAATTTATTCTCTTAGTATACATATACATACATTTTTTTAATATACAACCTCCAGAGTGTGTTCGAAACGCATCGCCGATTATAAGCGAAGGTCTGAGTTTCAGAAATTTTGGGAAACATTTTAAATTCACTACTGGTATGTAACGGGGATTTGACGGTGGATCTGCAGGATCAGGGGTCCCAGCAGTGGGATGGGAAGGCTTACTTGTGTGGGCGACGTGGGACTAGCCGTGGTGGTTTGCCGCCGCTGCGACCTGCCTTTCCGGAGCCGTCTGAAGGATTCCCTCAAAGACTTCTTGAACGATTTCCTCCTAGAGATGGGCGTATCTCCGGCACCGGCCGTATCTGAAAGCAGATATGTCATTTTTACGAACTTAATAATAATGCTGGAAATTTTCACATAGCATCATCTAGTCCCAAAGTAAGCAGAGCTTGTGTGATGGGAAATATATGATTGATACACTGCTTATTTATTTTTTTATTAATACATACATATTATACATAGAAAACACACAGATACAAACATTTGTCCCGCGGCGGGAATCGAACCCGCAACCTTCTGCGTCTCAGGCGAGCCTTCGCCTGCAGAGGTCGACACCTTTTCAAGCTCTTCCCCGACATCCGTGCACATGCACATTGGCTCGGTAAACATCAATGCAATTTGCAACTTACCATGCGGGTTCAGGGTGCACTTGTGCGTTAGGGGGGCGGCTCTGACGGCGTCCAATAGCGCGAGTCCGTGGGCGGTGCCCGCGCAGACCACGCCCCATTCCCACTGTGCGCCCAGTGACGTCACCGCCGCGGGGGGCTGCAGCTGCACTACTGATGTCGCCTGAGAAATGTTTAACGAAGTTAAGCTCCAGGCTGTGATATTAAATCAGCCTAGTCGGCCTGACGTCATCTGAAGGTGTGTTCGAAAATAATCTATTTTAAATTACACCACATATTTTCTAGATCCGTTTCCATAGAAACGTTATTAGTTTGAGTGATAAAGAGCTGTATTTCTAACACAGCGCATTTTTGTATGGACAATTGGCAATTAGACTTGCGGGATTTGAGCGTGTGCTTATTTTCGGATAATGGCCATTGGTTGAAATTCACCGTTCGTATTGGTAAAATGATAGATAGTAAAAAGATATACACAATTAAAATGTCAAAACCACCTGATTTTGACTCCAGCCGTGTTGTAAACTAAACGACGATTCAGAATCTATAAACATTGAATATATACTGACGAATCCGACGGTGCGGCGTGCAAGCAGCCGCCTGCAACGTAAAAGGTGCGGGTTCGATTCCCGCTGCGGGACAAATGTTTGCACGTTCTGGCAATATATGTTCCGGGTCTGGGTGTTGTGGCACAATGGTACTCGTAGTTTCTGATTCCCACGGCACAAGAAATCCCAGTGACAATACTATGCATGTATATTTTGGGTGTTTTGTTCTTATTAACTTGATGTACCTGATATCCTTGCGGGAATGTGAGCGATCCAGATCGCAGCGTCAGTTGGTCGTGTCCTTTCCACACGAACCCGTCGCGGTCGGACACTATGTTCACTGACACGAACTAGAACAAGCAACATTTTTTTTAGGAAAAAGAAATAGGAAACTTATAACGGAAAGTTGAAAAATGACAATATTAAATTTCATCCTCTAGAATGTACATTAGAACATCAAGAACCTTGTCCACCTTGTTCGATTAGCACCACACTATAGCTGAATGAAGTTAAAAAAAACGGTATCGGTGTGAAATATAAAAAAAATTCAAGTACTTTTTAAGCTGACGTTTCTATAATATGATCCTTGTGATTGAAATGAATAAAAAGCTAAAACTTAGAGTATATTTGGTTACCTTAACTTCAGCCGTGTTAGACGTGGTCTTCAAGCTAGCGATGACAATGTGTCCCGCTGCACCTCCGATTGTTAGCATACCGGACAAAGGGCAGAGGATCACCTGCAAACAATAAGTCACAAATGTATCAACAAAAAAAGAAGATATTTCATTTATAGAATCGAAATTATCGTGGTTTGGTATCATTTTAGGATAGTACTTAACTATTCTTCTACTGACCACGTAAATCCACGTTTAATTTGGATTGGACATTACCACGTTCGACTGGGTTTGAATTCCCGACCTTTACCTTTTACGGGAAGAATTCTATCAACTTTTGGGATAGTTTGCCTACAATAATATTTTGGCATAAGTTATAAGTTGATTTTTTTCGTAAGCTTACCTCTTAGCTCTTACCTTTCGCCGGCGAATTGCCCACCGAGCCACCGAGGTCTTCAAATAAAGTATTACATGTATAATTTTCATTGAGACTCACCCTTTTGACAGCGAGCCTGGGGTCGTCGCTGTAGGGGTCAAAGTTGCCGACTCGCCTGAAGGGGGGCCATTCTTCGTCATCCGTCGTCTGACTGTCGTTGTTTTCGCCTATTTCTTCGCCGCTGCAATAAACGATACTTACATGTATTTATTTATTTCATAGCTTAAAATATATCAAGTGGATGTTATAAAATAAGCGGTCTGTATAACTTAAAGAAATATTTATAAAAAGCAACGGCCCAGAAAAATTATGGTAAAATGCAACAACAAAAGTATGATGTTCGTGCCTACTTCAAACAAACATACTTATAAAATTGTATGCCAATCGTGCCATTGCAAGGCACGGCGGCGAAATTTTCAGTCCCTTTTACTCGTCCTTGCTAAAGACACATTGGCGTCGAATCTCTTGTCTTTACCTAACAATAACAAAAGAAAGAGATAGCAACAATTGTAGCCCTATCAAATTAGTCAGACCAAGTTTAACATACAAGTTTATTCGTGATTTAAAAACATGCTGGCTGGCTATAAACACGAAGAAGAGCATCACGTAAACTAATTTGATGGGAATACATTTCTTGCCATCCCTTTCTTGCGTGCACGATCAGTAAAAGATAGCGACAAAGTTTAGTTGGTGTACTAGAGAATCGGCGCCATTATCATCAATAGCCTGTCGAAGTCCACTGCTGAATTTAAGACCACAGTCCTTCTTTAAGAGTGCCCAATAAAGGTCATGAGTACAACCTCTATTCAGACTTCAAGCTACCTTTAAATCATCGTTCCATTGGGTTTGGACCGTCCTACATGGTGGCAGTGTCTCTAAATCTAGAAGTCAATCAAAAATCGATACTTATTTGATCTATGTGACATGCAACTAATTGCAAGAGAACTATGTGCTGACATTCTGACAGTAAAACAGTAAAAAAAATGCTGTCAGCGAAATAGAATATTGTACAAAACTGAAAGCGGTATACATTTTTTCAACATTGTAAACAACAATGAAACAAAATTTCGAAGCGGTATATAAAAGTACATAAAACACATATTTTTACACACAAGCTGCAGCACACAATGCGTCTGAATAACGTGCCAGAATGATCGTGGTTACAGTTAGAAAGAACGATAATTGAAATTATATTAGACGCATGTGTGGCCACAGCATAACAGAAACGAATGTTTTACATAAAATCTATCGCTTTACCTCGGAGATGACCTTTTCAGTCCACTTCGAAAGCAACAAGCAAAAGACAAATAGCAGGTTATTTTATAAATTAGCAGGATATACAGGGTAAGGTAAAATAATAGGATACTTTGCTTTTGTAGTAAGACATTTTTATTGGAGTATTTGAAAGAATATTATTTAATATCGTTTCCTAAATTATATTTTTTTTCAAGTGTCGTTTATAGGCTAGATTTATAATATCAAAGAAGTTGTTATTATTTTCATGAAAATGTTACCTAATGTCACTACAAAACTGTCGACCTCTGTGGCACAGTGGGCGAAGGCCCGCCTGAAACGCACAAGGTGTGGGTTCGATTCCCGCCGCGGGACTCGACTCTGGGTGTTTTCTATGTACCTATAATATGTATGTATTTAAATATATAAATATATATATGTAGTATATCAGTCGTGTAGTTCCCATAATACAAGCTATGCTTAGTTTGCGGCTAGATGATGCTGTGTGAAAAATGACCAGCATTATTTATAAAAGAAAATGTAGTGTCACATTATCTTGCCACAAAATACATTACAATATTACGTCACATAATGAGCTATTTACTGATAGTACTTATTAGCTTTTCAAGCGCTTACGTTAATTAAATCCTACAGACAATATTGTTTGTTATGTTGGAAGATATTTTACTTGTTTAATACTTTTAAGTTGATTAATGGACACAAGACGGATCCAAAGACGGGTCACAGTAGGCTCTCTATTCCCCCCCAGCTTCAACGGTCTTGGCTGACTGAGCTGAGACCGTCAAAGTGTATATGCAATGGCAAGCGAAGCGAGCTTCTTCCATTCAATTAATGTATAACACAAAAAACAGACTAAAATCATAACAACGAACTATTTTTTAAACTAGCAACATAAATATTTGTATTTTCGTAAGTAAAAGAAAATCTTGGCACAGGCTGAATTATTTTGATGAAAATGGGATTTTTTGATATAACATTTAAGCTAAAAAGGGAAGGTTGTGAACCTTTGTTCACAACCTGAACCTGTTTGTAGGGTAGCCGATTCTGAAGTTTTTATTAATGAAAATTACTTTGGGATATATCCATTCCGAATTTATGAGAGCTGCTGGTGTATATTGCGTATAAATTCACAATGAATATAAAAAAATGTTAGTTAGAAAACATTAAAACGTGTTAAATGAAGATTTTCAAAGTGTGATTTTAACCAGACTAACATTCAGCCGATATAACACTTACATCACAAACCTACAGAGTAACATTCACTTTGGTGAGTACGTAATTAACCTTTCCTTGTAAGACCCAAGCCGGGAATCCCTTATAACGAGGAAACATGAAGTTTTCGTGGTAGTGACGTGTTATCGAGAGTTGGCGCGAGATGTTTTACGGGGTCAAAGACTCGCTGCCGGTGCGGCCATAAAACTCTGTTGCTAGTGATGGACAGGAGCGGTATGGATTATCGTTAATCCAGGTAGTCAGGAGCAAAGTCATGTAGCTTTAACGCGACACGCGTGCATTTCCGATATCCAAAACAGAAAGAATAGAGCCTGGGTTACTCGCTGCTGGCCTTGGTGTACCAGCAGCGAGTATTGGATCCAAAGTCCATAGTTGTCGAGCTAAGTTTTTTTTATACTACTAAATAAAGAGGCAACCAAACATACGGCCCTGTTCGTAAGCTGTTACCGTAGCCTATGGACCCTTGTAATACCAGGGGCATCACTCATGCGTTGCCTCCCTGAGATATCAAGATGAAAGATCTCATGTGCCTGTAATTTCACCAGCATGCATATCCTTTTAAACCGGAACACAGCAATCTGTGCATTACTGCTTGGCGGCAGAAATATGCATGGTGGTAGCATTTCCCCTGACGAGCCCTTTCACAGAAGCTCTACTACTCTTAGATAGATAGATAACTCTTTATTGCATACACAAGGATTAAAAAACAAACACTTTACAAAGAATCTTAATCCTTTGGTTGGACTTGATCTAGATGTAGTATCTAAGAGTAGTAGAGCTTCTGTGGTTAACTCAAACTCCTACTTTTATTATTTGTTTGTGTTATAGTACAAACCTGAAAAGCTGAGCGGTGGTGTATTTGTAGAGTGGCGTCATGGCGACCCCGGTGACGTCCCAGAAGCGCACGGAGCCGTCCTCGTGGCCAGTCAGCAGCAGCTGCCGTTCCGACGTGTCGGGGGACTCCACGATGCCGCCTGATATGGGCCAGGGACTGTCTGAGTACACATTCTCAGTCTGCTGTTGCCCTGTGGATGTAAGGTTTAGGGTGAAAACTTAGTAGGAAACAAAATATAAGATCAGGTGACAAAGGCGAGCACACACTAAAAAGAGTTTTCTTCCAACATTTTTTTTCTTTTTTAACAATTTGAAACAGGCTTCAAAAAATAATAGGAGATTCCTTTTTTAGAGAATTCAGGAACTATGTTTTTTGTATGTATTGTACGCAGTTGCACCGCGATACTTGGTCCTACTTCAATTGTTTTTTCTTTGCTGTGTAAAGAAGGCAATTCCTGTGTTGTTTCCTATGAAAATATTACAAATATCTGAATCAAAAAATGAATCTGAATTTAGTTTTTAATAATGAAGCGTTATTGTCGCTGAATACATTATGTGGACGATATTTGGTTCTAGTGCTCGGAATACCAAACTGAAGTCGGTTTTTTAACTTGAACATTATATTATAATGTACATTACGTGTTAAGTACCAAGTCTACGCCGAAGCTCAGAATCTGCATGCAATTAGTAGATAGATAGAAACTCTTTATTGAGAATACCACCAATTTACAGTGCAAAACACAGAAATATAATAAAATAACAATGGGCGATCTTATCGCTTACATCGATTTATTCCAGACAACCTTCGGATGGAGAGAACTATTTAAAATAATGACGGTGTTATTGCCTTACTGAAAGTGTTTAGTTACATAGTTATGAAAGACTACTGCCAAAATGCGCCGACCTTTCTAAACATTTTGTCTATAAATGCACACTATCATACCTGCAGCAATAATGTTGTCGTATACATTGTCAGCGACATTGTCCACTAGCTGAGCGGTGGTCACCGCCGACGCGTGTATGGACACCAGGTAAGGAAGCCGCAACGGCCGCCATTTCGAATCGCATAGATCTATGACGACCAACTCTTCTTCCGCTAACACCACCTGCGGGTAAGTGGACGTGGTTCTTTCAGAGTATATCAAGCATTTACGTAATACGGATAACATAGAGAACACCATTATTCTAAGTGATCACGTCTTTAAATTGGCCAACTATACAACGCCAAATTGTTTGTCAATTTTTGATGTTAGTGGCGCCAAAGTCTTGATAATCACCAGTCGGTGTTTTGGTGGTTGTCTACCTACACTATTATAAAGAGATAAAGTTTGTAAGTTTAAAAGTATCTTCCAAACTATTCATCCGATTTAAACAAATATTTAGAATGGACCTTTCTTATGGACCGACATAATCTCAAAAACTCTTTACTTTAAATGTTTTTCTATGAAAAACATTTTGCAACGTGAGTCGACGTAAAAACGGTCGAGCGAATGCGTTTCTTTCGAACGCTGCCCTTACGGAAGAGCTACTTTTTATCCGGGTACCACGCGGGCGAAGCCGTGGGCAACATAGAATAAAAACTTCTTAGAAAGCTTACCAAAGCAGCTGCAACTTGATTGACGGTGTGGATCTGTAAATGCGCAGGAGTTTCAGGTCTGTCCTCTTGCAAAGGTACGCCATCTGGCGGCACCGGCGTGGAAGTGAAGAAGTCTATCACTCGACTTGTGAAGTCGAAGGCCACGTGCTTCTCACCCTGTTGTACCGTCACCGTGTACTTGTCTGAGTATGACGAACGTGGCATGCCTCCTGAAAACCACAGAGTATTTTAGAAGCTTTTTTTACTTCACGTCTAGATTGTTCGCCTTTGACGGAGTTCCTGTCAAGTTTCGATGACAATGGAATATAATGGTGACAGCGAGCTGTTCTTATCGTGTATAAAGGCAGACGACGGAACTCAAGGAAGTATAATATCATGTCAGTACTTCTGGCCAAGATAATACAAAACCTTACTTATTGACAAAAAAAAAAGGGTAAAGAGGGCAATTCGGAAGCCTGTTGGTTAAGGATCCTAAGTTTTAGCAGAGAATAAAGTTAATGCTATATTCCAATGATGAATCTGTAGTAGCATAATTACTATCATTCAACGCGAAGCCAGTAGTAGGAGGCGGCTTAAGATAGTGCATCATAGCATATTATAAAATATCAAGGCCGATACCCAGAAGTATTCGGGAGGATGAGGCGACTTACCAGCAAATATGGTGATTTCCTCGCCATCAATACTTGTCCTGTTTAGTATCTTGGAGATGGCCTTGCAAGGGTAGGGGCCGTATGGCGTGACGGGTTCTTTGAGTGGTCGCTCGCTGGCCGCGCCGGCTACTTCCCACGTCACGTAGGATCCGTCGTTGTGTGATGATGTAAAGTGTTCGCCTGCAGAAAAATATTTACTATTATGTGAGTATGATCAGAGTCTCAGGCTTTTAAATAGCATAAAATGATATAACAAATGGTAGGGGCCACGCGAGATTCACAGCAGAACACCAGCCTATCTAATGATATTGTGAAGATGGTTGGAACTTACTGGGTACGATTGGCACAGAACCGTTAAGAGACTAGGCATACTAGATGGGATACCTATACCTAGTTGTGGGTGAATATGTGATGAGTACTGAGAGACCATAATTTGAACGAGGGTTTCCATAGATTTTTAAATTAAACTATCTCACGTAAAGATACAAAATTGTTAAAGAAGAACATAAACAAAATTGTAAGGACGCTGTATAGGCCTTCTTCTTGGAAGTTTACCGATTCATAATGATACCGCATCACCCACAACTCGGGAGCTGAGTTCATAAATTCGGGAGCTGAGTTGGTAAATTCGGGGGCTGAGTTCACATAGCGTGTAAATGGACTGGCAGTCGACGTACCGTCATCATTCCAACATAAGCTCTCCAGCTGCTGGTTTGAAACGAAGGTGTGAGTGGGCGCGGAAGATCCGCGGTCCCACAGTACCACTAGTCCTCTATTGTATCCGATCAACAGCCGACTGGGCGTCTTAGGGTGTTCGCAGACTGCTTCGACTGCGCCCGGATTCACTTTGAAGTCTTCTGGACAACTGAAAATGCATAAGCCTAGTTAGAACG
The DNA here is from genome assembly GCA_961405105.1 of Perizoma affinitatum. NCBI lineage: Eukaryota > Metazoa > Arthropoda > Insecta > Lepidoptera > Geometridae > Perizoma > Perizoma affinitatum. The sequence goes on from OY560199.1 coordinate 10,474,745, forward strand.
GCAACCTATTAGAAGAACCTATTCGGATAATAAGCATTATGATTAATTTAATTTCTAGAGTTACTCTTACAGGAGAAACCAAAGTAAAGGAGCAATCTACTTCCTACCTACTACCTGCTTTATGGCCACCTTAAATGCAATTAAACCTGACATACCTACCTTACAATAGTCATGTATAACTACATCTAGTCTACATAGTGGTGTAATGTACCTAGGTACCCACACCCAGGTTTGAGAGAACCACATTACAAAAATCAAACAACTGTTCATCATTCATACCATTTGATTTACGAAATTGTATTTTATACGTTTTTAATTGATTCGCCAGACATGTAAATTCACGCTCAACAACATGTCACAGTGCGGCGAATGTTGGCTGCAAGTATTTTATGTCACAGATTAATGAATGAATTGACAAAAAAAAAAACATGGTTTAGTAAATTCTCTTACTTTTGCATAACCACCTCTTGGTATATCACATCCTCTGTGATACTGAATGTGGTGAGCTCCAGACTGTACAGGTTCCCGCCTTCTGTGCCAAGTAGCAGATGTTGGCCCGACGATTCCACGCATACTGCTGATACTTTCTTGTTCTTGCCTTCGAATGTGAGCGATTTGATTTCGACGAGGGATTTCTCGTTGATCTCCCATAGGTGGAGGCTGTTGTCGTCGCATAGTGATATCAATCTTCCTGTACCTGAACGAAAAAGGGTTTTGTATATTTCACAGCGATATAATGACGCAATAACTTAAACCTTAATAGCTGATGAAAATAGAAGAAAGTCGTATAATATCGCTAGAACTTAGAACCGCTCGTATAAATGGTTCTTAGTACGTTCATATTATTAACTATTCTGTGGTAGTCACTGGAACCGAAAGACTCAGGATTCCCACCAGAACGATCGATTACATTATGCAAGGCCGTGCAAATACGGTAGAGAGATGGCAACAAGACCTACGTGCATTATTTTCCCTGTAGGAGGCATTTTATTCTGCAATGGACAGGCCTGATGATGACGTCATGTTTTATAATAGTCTTGTGTGAATAAGGCGCGTTATCGAAACCACTCCTTGTTTCGAATGAAAGAGAATGTTTTGATAAGGGATATCTTTCATGATTACCTATTTACAAACGCTAAACTTAGAACATGAGTTTGTTCTGTTCTAGAACAATATGGGAGATTCTGAGAAAGTCTCATGTTGAAATCATCATCGAAATGGACTATTTTGCATATATATTACAAGATTATGTTGGGATTCATATACATAAATAACAAAAAAAACATTCTGAAACGTCAGCAACTCCAGGGTTCGGTTCGGAATAAAAGCTACATAAGTACATAAGGTCTCGTACATGCCAATATGTATCAAACCGTTTTGCAATATCAGGGTCTAATTTCACTTAAACTGCTGAGAAACATAAACTTTTGTTACTCAACACAATTCGTAGGTATTCGATGATTTCGAAGTAAATATGCTAGAAAAGATAAGATCCGAGGTATCCCGCCAAGCCATAAACAGGCGTCGAGTGTATGCCCGTAGCTGTAAATCAAAAGTCAAGGAGGTAGCGTCGAGTGTGCAATAAATTAAAAAAACATACCAGGAATAAATCGTATCTGCGTGACGGTGACCTCTGGATTGCTGTGCTGCCCGTATAGCTCCACTCCAGGCCGACCGTAGACCTTGAGCGCGCCCGTCGCCGTGCCCAGAGCTGCTAGTCTGAGGAGGGGATCCCACGCGAGCGCTGACGCTCGGTGTGGGAATCCGTGTTGAACCGTCTGTAACAAATCAAACAAAGCTGAAATCACCAAGTTATTGAGCACAACGGGATGAAGATCGTAGCGTCAGCAATCAATAGTAAGTTAAATCTAGATTCAGTAGCTGATATGTACGAACACGTCTAGTGCTTTGGGAAAAACCTTAGCCAAGTTTTAATATTATTAATAATAATAATAATGCTGGACTATTTTCACAGAGCATCATCTAGCCCCAAACTAAGCAGAGCTTGTATTATGGGTACTACATGACGGATATACTACATATTTACTTTTTTTTTTGTAAACACATACCTACATATTACACATAGAAAACACCCAGATCCGAGACAAACGTCAGAACAGACAGCAGATGTTGGAGAAGAGTCAAGTACCTATTGAGGTAAAACCAGTGCTTTGGAGAAGTTTTGTACGAAACTTGTTGTGGCGGGACCATTCCTTGCATATGCGTAGATTATTTGCAACAAACATCTTAACATCATAACTTTGACATTTTATCTCTTAAGATATAGGGATAACTAATGTATCATATAGTAGAAAGAAGATTACTATGGGATCAAGGCTGTATAATCTAGTGACAATACTGTTATGTACCTATATACCAACCAATTAGTAAGAATGAAAACTATACCATCATATAACATTAATTGCAAGTTTATTTAACACCAATTGAATAGGCAAACAATAGACGGAGAATAAAGTTTTTACCGTGGATTTAACACCTTTTCTCTCTCAATATAATAGCAGATAGTCACACCACTGGGTACTTGAAAATGCTTTAGTATCTCTATAACTCCCTCTGTGTATGTGTGCGTGGCATACTATAGGTATATCTCTTGTCTATAAATATTACATGGGTATGTAATCCATCACAGAGTTTTCAATTCGCCGTACCTATTTGATATCAAATAAAAATACGCTGTTCTAAATTGGAATTGTTAGTAACTACTGTGAATGTTTGTATATGTTTTTGCGTACAAGCAAATAATTACATTTTATGTGAAATTACATGTTATAAAATATGAAATCCTAACCTAACTATTGAATGAAAAGGTAAGACAAGCTCAATCGAGTTTGTAGTACTTTCTAACTGGGGTAACGGATCAGCAATAACAAATTATTATAATATAAATTATTGATAGAATTCAAAATTAATGCATTAATGCCCTTCCCTTAAAAACTACATAGATATGAACTCATGCATGACGACCTCTGCTTTTTACTACTGCCGTGTAAACACGTGATTTACTGTAAATTTACCACTCTGCGAGTTCTGCGAATGATGATCGCGAGGATTTATGTAAAGTAACACATACAGATGTTCATTTTGAAAATATAAAAGAATCAAACTACTACAAGTTTAATCAAATAATAGGGAGTTACATCTCGCAGGTGAATAAAACTTGTGAACCTGAAACAGTGCATAAGATTTCTTTTTTCGAACACCTGATACCAGCCCCAGCAATATATTGTTATCATGCGGTATAGATTATTTTATATAGTAGAGTCGAGACCGGTAGTTTGGTATAGATTACCTTTTTTTAGGGAAGACCCAAAGCTCAAAGGTGTAAATCGTTGGTTCAAACATTCACTTCTGGAATATGATGACCTTGTTTAAATGTAGTAATTTCAAAAAAGAACTTTTACGAAGCATTGTAACGGAACATTCGAGTAAGTAATAAACTAATAACAGACCTGAGACTTTTACTATTATCATACATCATATACTAGCAACAACTGATTAAAGACTAGGTACTGGGCCGATGTGAAAGTCGAATTGCATACAATAAGAACATTCGTTATGTTCCAACGGTACTATCGAGATGCTAATGGAATTGAAACCAAATGACATGTTGCGTGTGGTCCAGTTTCGTGTAATCGAGGGTCACAGTTCAGTGCATCTCGAAGCGATGAAATACATTCCATCACCTTAAAATGAGCTGAGATACCTCGTTTGCAATGCACAGTTCTGCATAAGATTTCATAAAGTAAGTACATCACCTGAAGGTCGTATCCAATTCATTGATTCAAGGAATAACATTTGGCTCAAGTGCAAACTGTTTCTATACTAACCTTAAACTTTTCAAATCGATTCAATTAATTGAGGGCTTTGGCACGACACGGGGATCCCGATTTAACCAACTCTTTCTATTAAACCGTAGGTTTTGAACCAATCCACAATTTATTTAATAGTTTCTTTTGAACCTTTCTGTATTATGACCAAGTAGTATTCTTTGAGTAAACTATGTATCCCAGTACCGTGATTTGAGCTCTATTGAACCGGTTCTACCGTTAAATCTCAAGATTCACCAAGGGATAACCGTCGCGCTTTGCGATTACGAACCTTATTATGATTAGCCAGAGTTAGTTGTGAAGTAGAGATCAGCTTTTGGCGAATGTTGCTTCTACTTTTCTCAGCAGAAATACTTATTGATGTATAGTACTAAACCGTTTTTCTGATCTATCTAATTAACCAGTAACACTCACTGTTGAGTAAAGGCTTCTTCACTATCGAGTCACTCCTGGCGATATTGTGCTAGCCAAATCTACTGCAAACCTACCTGTCCTCACAATAGTAGTTGAATCTCGATGTTAGGCTCAACGAGAAGGATAAAAAGCAAGGTGCGCTCTACCCTTAGTTTTTGACCCAAAGCTAAGGACCCTTTGTTTTTTGGAGTTCCGTACCTCAAAAGGAACTCTTATAGGATCACTTTGTTGTCTGTCTGTCAGTCTGGAAATACCCTTTTTGCTCAAGAACGCGTGGAGATATCAAGTCGATTAATTAATATCAAATACGTAGGTCCCTTGGAGCTCTAAAATTCTAAGTCAACGCAACAAAAAAATACGGCCATTTATGCGACATATTTTGATACTCGCAAATAAATCAAAATATATAGGCACAGATATTATAATACTAGTATATAGGGAACTTCCCGTTGACCTAGAATCATTAAATTTGGGAAGAAGCAAGGTCTCACAGACAAGTAAAAGGAAAAATTCGAAAATAGGATACTGCTTTTATATCATATGAAAAATATGGTTTTGTGATTACAAACTTACACTTGCAGTAGGATAATTGATCGTCACGTATATCAATGTATGGGCGAACATTTTTTCAACTACAATGTAAAGTCGGGTGATATTTGGTTTAAAGACCAACTTTGTAGTTTTGGATTTTCGTTAGAGCAATAATTATACTTAACATGGAAATAATTAGTATTAAACCTCAATAAACCGTACCCATGCATAGGCTTCCAAAACCTCATCATACCGACACCCTCTACATTACATGTATGTATGTAACATTCTGAGTATATTATTAAGACTGATTTACATAAATCAGAAATTCAATCAGTAAAACACAATTATGCCAATTAGCTGTGCCTAGTTATGATTGACTACATTAAATTAATCTCACAAATTAATGTCATTCTACCGTCAATTACACGTGTTAATTATACAAGGAGGTCAGTGTGTATATGTGCGACACAAAATTACACACTTTTTCCGCCGAATACTGAAACGCTATTCAGCTTACGATTTAAGGACGATTAGAAAATGACAGCTTATACAATGCAAACTATTACTCTTTTTAAGTTTCATGCTGCGATCACCAGCAAACCCAACCAGTATACATAGCCTCCTAATATAATAATTATAATATACATACTTTTTTGAGAACTTAAATTAACATGTTATGCATTTTATTACACTATATTTACAATTGACCTACAATTGTCTAATCGCCATCAGCAATTTCTTCCAGACAACCATTATTTGAACTATTCGAAACATTTAGTGTCAATTAGAGCTACGCATTCAGCTATACGTTACACCCACACCATAGAATATATATTTTTTTAATTTTGATTTTTTTTTTTTAATAATGCTGGACATTTTTTACACAGCATCATCTAACCCCAACCTAGGCCTAGACATTGCGTGAAATGTCCCACATTATTATTAATACCTAGAATTTGAAAATGTTATTATTTATATCGTAAATATAGTGGCGCGGCGGGCGAATACTTGAATTAAAATAATTAAGTAATTAATTTAATTCAAATATTATTCTTTAGTGGAACGCCGGCGTTGAGTTTTTTCCATACAAACTATATTTTCCCGCTGCATCCATTTTCGATGTTACACTCCTATACACCAAAATAAACTTATTCTTCAAATTTCAGGTTTCTAGGTCTTACAAGGCATCGATTATGGAAATACAAGTCGGATGTTTTCAAATTTTGTTATAATTATATGTGTCGAGAAGTACACTGACTCCACTTACCTGTACTAGTACTAGAATACCTGTACTAGTTATAATAGATAGGTATGTATTGCTAATGCAGTGATACACGCCTACGTACTCGTAAAAAGCATGATATGATGTCACCGCGCCATTAAAACTAGATTTCGATGCCAAATGACGTCACATTATGAGGGCAATTTGACTGTTGTAGATAATCAGATGCAACATTCTAATAGGAGTTTTAAACTGACACTAATTGTTATCCGAAAATTTTGACTGTCGCGAATTATGCTTAACTTTGTAGGGCCACACATAAACGAAAGTTCGTCCTGTAATCAAGTCAAAACTATATGAGATCACAGTTTGTAAAAGAAATAATATTCATACATTTGTAGCTTCAACAGAGTAGAGTTTCGACAAGCACTAGTAATGAGATAGGGGGGGGGGGGGGGGGGCGTACGGAAAGGGGTTGCCAAAGTACCGACAAGTTGTAGACAAAGGGAACTTGTATGTCTTCTAGTTTCCGGCTAAAGTAGCCCGTAGGTAATTGAACATGGTCAAACTTTTGTTTTTATTTTGTAAGTTTGGATGTTATTATATTTTTCTATGCAAGTTTCAAGTTGCAAATTAAAAGTATCAGGCATGGAATTTTGCAGGACGAGTTGAGATTAAAAACGTTTGCGTAGCAATATACATTTTTGGAGTCTTACTCGCACTTGTTTGTACTTAAACTGTACCTTATTTAAATTTGGATATTATTAAAGGTAGGCTAACATAAGATTGAGTGAAAGGTGTTTCTTTATACTACCAAGTTGGCAAACAGGCCTACGGCCCACCTGTTGGTAAACGGTATATGAAAGAAAGGAGCTAGTTTTATGAGGGAAAAGTACTTCATATCTTGTGGGATAAGGGCAAGAGGATGAGGAACAGATGACTATAATCAAAGATTTTCATCCAAGAAGCAACTGAGATTGAACAAAGTCCAAGCCATAGATTCATAGATATGATTTTAACGAGCAGACGAAAACCTTTCAGTAGTTTTCGTTTGCTCGCAACAACATAAATTGATTTTCCATATCGTTCCCACAATTCGCAGACATGGTTCGAGGTGGTACAATCCAGCGGTTTCCTGCACCATTTCCGGAGGGCACCGCCTCCCATTGTGTGCGCGCATGTATGAATCGAATATTAGGTGTTTGACACTTGGAACTAATACGCGACGCAGACAAAACCTGACGTAATTAATCCGAATAACTCTTTTAATGTTGGTTGCCTTTCTGAAGATATTCTAATCAAAGAATAATAACATGAACGCTGGACTTTCGATCCCAGGAGTTCCTGGAACAGCGACTTCATGATTGTATGAAACGTTAGTAAGAGTATCAACACCAGCTGATACAAATTACGGGATCAGAGTACCGACAAAACATATAATTTAGGATAGGGAAGAAAATACAGCATTGAAACCTGCTTACGATTGACAATAAACAGCTCGGGAGAAGTTTGTGCTCTACCCTACTTATTTTTAGTCAGAGATAAATGCACCCAAAACAAAAAGGTTACTGCGGAACGATCACGATCTATCAACAATAGCCAATCGATAACGGAAAAAAGCATCCGAAGTACCCACAGTTATGATGTCATCATAATACGAGTATAATGATTAGGCCTGGTATCAAGTTATCAACAGATGACTCAACTGAGGAAAGACGATGTATTATATAACCCAAACACGACTGAGAGGTTAATGATGACTGTTTAGTGATTATAATAACCACTTAATGCGTGATGATCGATGAGTATAATTACAAACAGACAACAGAGCACTAAAACTCCGTTACCAGTCTAAACGAGAATAAACAGCACAATTCGAATAGAAAATCCAGAAACAACAGTTAGTTCCAAAACTATCATTAAACTGCGTAAAGCAATATAACAAGCGACATTAAATTTGTTGACTGATCAATGAAAAATTGTAAAGCTACTCAAGCGTAAAACCGGTGTGAGTCATCAATATGCAATTAAGTCGGTTAAGTAACCTGGTGCCTTATTGGTGGATATAATATGAATGATTTCCTCTACCGATGCCCGTATGCGGCGCGTGTGTGTCGTTCACAGTGACAGCTATTACATAGTTCAATGAAGTGAACGCGCCGGCGCTTGTGGATCATCGTAATAGATATCAAGGATATAAATTAAAATGTTTATTGTATTTACGAAGTGTCGATGATATAACATTCATGCCGATTTCGGCCATGTCCACTCAACTTATGAACTAGACTGTTATTTCTGCAAATAAATAGATAAATTGAAATCCGACGCAAGATTACCGATATTTTCACCGCTTGAAAACAACCATTTATATGTATAGTATTTATTTAGAAACTAGGTACATATAGCTGACTCTATTTTCCACAAACTCAGACCGTGTCACCTGATTGTTGATTTCCGAGATATCATTCTAAAGGAGTCTAGATTTAGATTACATGCACGGTACACAATGCAAAGAATGAATCAGGTTTTCGAAGATAACCTGTTCCGCACAGTAAACCCGCTATCGTGTGACAAATAACATGAATCAGTTATCAAACATCAATAGAGAATGGAACTGGTGAACAGGCTCTTTATCAATCCAACCAAAGCTTTAGCGCAAAATTTGTTTGATTACGCTAATAAAAAATATGCATGGGTATGGTAAGGTACAAGGCGCGGATTCTACAATCAGATAAAAACCGTTAGGTCAGTGATCGGTTTAATCTGGCACATAAATGTGACTGATGGGAAAAAGATTCAGTGTCTCGCTGAGGCTCTTTTTATGTCCAATTATTAGCGTCCGTTGGAAGTGAACCATATTGTTTGCATGCGTGGTACGTGCCACAGAACAACAGATTCATATTAGCATCCCTAAAGTGACTCGTAAGTACATAATCTTCGGTGCCAGTGGGAAATGACGAGTAATACTCGTACGAATCGTGCTCTGGCGGTGTTTATAAAAGTTTATTTAAAGCCGTCGATGTAAACTCGAACGAGGCAGGCGTCATTGATAATGGTGACCGCAGAGAATAATGAATCTCGCAGGTGATTGCGGAGGCATGCGCGTGAGTCATACCCATTGACATTCTGGATGTGTACACGCACTACGATAGTGGTTCCCTTCGCTGACTTACAGAATGTACAAAATAAAGCTTGTAAAATACTGCAGTGTGGATTTTGTGTACAGTTGTTTTAATGAGTTTCGCAAACGTTTTGGAAAACGTCCGATACAAGAAAGTCATGTACAGCCCGAACAATGTAAAGTTACTTTCATTCCCACTCACTATCAATGATAAATTCAACGGTAAAATGAATAAAACTTATACGTTTTTTTCCCACTCACTGTCAACGATAAAATGAATGAAACTTATACGTTTTTCTTTAACACTGGAACTGTTTTTTTTTCTATTTGTGGAGCGTGTGGGTCTGGTTTGGGGATTACATCATGACATTTTATTCCGGTTATTCCCGTGATCGTTTAGGCTGTTTCTATGGGCAATGATTCAATGATTCAATGGTTGAAATCATTTAGTTATTCGTGATCAGAACCCATCATGCCGCATGATAGTTTCTGGTGCAGACAAGTACCATATAGGTACTTGTCTGTACCAGACAAGTACTATATTCAGAAAAGAATTCAATATATATAAACAAAAAAATATTAATCGATTATTATTATTTTAATATTAATAAAAAGTGTTTCAAGGGAATTGAGGTAGCATAAAATTCGAATATGGCCTACTTACTCTACAAAGTCTAGAGCGTTCATTAATCAAGTGAGTCAAGTCAAGTAACATTTACCAATCGCTGCATTATTCCAAAGCGCTTAAGTCTTATTTTTCATTGCCACTTTTAGCAGACGAACTGATGTTTGATTTTGCAAGCTTCACGGTATAATAGGTAATGAACCTTAACGGGACATTTATGGGTATTGCAATTTTTTTATTGTTTTCTTTGGGCCCTACGTGTTCACACAATGTGTAGACAATATCCATTAAAGTTTTATTTTCTGCCCATTGACTCCCCACAAAAACTAGGTCGAAAGGTTTTATGATTCAATCTACTGCCATTTTCAAAGAACCTTCTCACCAGCCCGTTAAGCATGAGCACCCAAGACAACGTTTTGTCTACGAAAGAGAAGAAAAAACTATTCCTGTCGCCTTGTCAAACAAAAGAGAGCGTCAAAATATTTTTTGTCTTCTTGATTGTGGACAAAATCGTTGGTTAGGGTCTTCATGCTAAGCAGGCTGGAGTCACACTTTATGTCCGCTGTGCTTTAGTAGTTTCCCAATTAGTATGGTAGTTTAGTCTACCGCCAAATACTGGAGTACTAGTATAGTATTATAATATCTGAGAACTTAGAGAAAATAACAGTTCTATATAGTACGCTACGCCATCGGAACAATTCCATTGCATATAGTGTCATCTTTTTACAACGCTACCTAAATTTTGAATAACGTTACAGTATCTGGCCCTTGGAAAGATTTTGTTATATAAATTGGCTTTTTAAACTGCAAAACTGTGCTGCCACAGATCAAAATGAAAACCCTGATTATGACGTACAACTGCTGGCGAAATGCTAACCCCGGATCTAGGAAACAAGTTCTTTCGATATCAGTGCTCAGAACATAGATCTATTGAAGAGACAGTAGTACACAGAGTAATACATAGAATGTATTAAACTGTCGTTATATGGAAGCGAATTTATGCGAAAGTGAAAATCGATTCTTGTATCGTATTCAATCTGACGATTGAATTATGCAATAAGAAGGAAATGGAGCACGCAGCGCGATCTTAATATCGTACAGCGGAACGGTTGTCACTGAGAATCAACTAACATATTATACTTGCTAGCGAATTTACATGGTTAGCCATATTGGATATATTTCACCTTAACTGTATCGTGCAAGATCCAAGATCATTTACCATAGCAACGTTGTTGGTTATAAGGGAAATAGCAAAAACATTTAAATCATTTGTAAACATAGTAAAACTTATAAAACCAAAATGTTAAGTTTCTTTAATATCTAATTCAGCTACAACTTTCAGTACTTAAGGCACAAGGATAACTAGCTCTGGGTTTATTGGAATGATGTCACTCACTGCTCCAATTCAGACAAGTGCAAAATTTTCATTGAATCATAAGTTTATCTCTTCAATTTATTTCATCATACAATTCAGACCCTGCCCACTTTGTTACATACCAGACTTATCTTCAGATATCTTAGTCACAGCTAGTATTTTTATTTAGTTTCAACAAGCTCAATCGAAAAGGTAAAATAATTTACCGAAAACCTCTAATTTCGTTTCTTCTTCCTTAACAATGGCGTCGATTCTATTGTACACCAACTCAAGGTCAAAGTCAAAATTCATTTAATCATTAAAATCACAAGGATCACTTTGAAACGTCGGTTTTTACTGCCTGTTCTTCCGCGACCAAGCCAGGAGCATTTTCAATCCCAAGAGTTTTTATGATCTTAATAATCAGATATTTTATAGTATGCCTTTTTATAAACTAAACTGTATTTAAGCTGTCGCGCTCAAAAAGCGCTAGCTTGTCTAAAATAAGACCACATAGCAACTAACAATAACTTCATAATGGGCATACCGATAATAGTACGAACGATAACATACCTGTCCGATACGACCTTCGTACAAGAATGCGTTTCGTCCGAAATGTTGTATAATGTAGACCGAATTTCGTCGACCGACTCTTGATCAGTTTTTAGCCCCTCTATCCAAAAGAATGCAAAACTTCTTTATCTGTTGTATTTCGATAGAATTTGAAACATAATGGCTTTGAATGTAGAGCTGTCTATTTACTAATTTTAGAGGTTTGAACGCGGCTTAGTTCATGATAATTCTTTGTGGATATTAAACCTTCAAAGGGCTAAAGTACTGATAATCGATACCTAGATAAAACTTATCAGTTTACTGATACGGGGCAAAATCGTCATTTTCAGAAATTTATATTAACTAGCTTCTATACACGGTTTCGCCCGCGTAGTACCCTGATAGCCTATGTGTTATTCAGATGTGTAAGCTACATCAGAATAACACATATTACTGTAAAGTTTCATCAAAATCCGTTCAGTAGTTTATGCGTGAAAGAGTAACAAACATCCATCCTTACAAACTTTCGCGTTTATAATAGTAGTAAGATAAATTTGCGAGTTTTCAAACCTTATGAAATAAAACGGGGTTATGCTCGATGTCACCAACATAACTTATTGGTTAGGTAATACGAATTCATATAACGGACTAGCTATTTATAGATAAGTAAATGATAAAACTATAACTTATTGGGATTCACTTGGTATTTGTTTCAAAATATTGACACAGTAAATTATAATGGACAACAAAAATATACATTCATTCAACACATATTAAGTCAACATTAAAACTGGACTACTAGCAATTAGTCTACGATATTGCAGCTGTATTTGGTATCGTGGGAATCCCCAAATAAACGTTAGAATTCGAAATGTATTACAATCTATGGCACTGGGACGGATCTCTTAAACGAATCATGAATTTACATAGTTCTCATGATTAAGAAGTAGGTTTACTAACTCAAAAAGATGATGACATCTTTTACACCATGGACACATTTTTCCACTAGCTATGTAGTCTTAAAAGAAACGGCACAAAGCTGTGCCTTGCCAATAAAGTGTCGAACCTTCCATAAAGTGCATGTGATACGGACATGCATTTCTGCCAAACCATGGAATTATGGCTTAACGGGTTGCTTTCATTAAACTCGGAAATCCCGCTCGTGATGTTATGAAACAATCAAAGCTCAGCAACGTCTCGTATTACGTGACGTACGTGATATTGAATTAATGTACAATCTGTGGTAACCACAGCATTGTCTGCACTGTACCCAAGTAACTATTTAACGAAAGAGCAATACGGATTCCACTTTCACAATATTAAATAAAAGAGAAATATAGAAAGCAATCTTCAAGATATGAATCCGTGCGGCAGCATTGATTAATTTCGACGTTCAGCGAAATTACTGTCTATGTCGCTTAAAAGAACGTTGATATTTTTCAATCTGCGACGAGGTTTAAAGAGGCAGCAAAATCAATACGGAGTGCGTCGAACCTAGCCGTGGGGCTTCCAAAGCTGCAAGCCTCTGCAAGCAGGTGATTTCCGATATCCACCTAACTTTCTAAGGTTTCGAGTGCATCAGACCATTACAGGTTATGCGTTTTGTTGCAACAAGATTACGGTTGTATTACTCCATTTTTATGTTGTTGGCTGTCGCTAGGGTGCCCTTTGTGACTGCTTAGTACAAATGGTACCAAGAATTGAGAGTGAACTGTGATTGTGTGGAAAGTCAATCGCCTTGAGCATCGCAATGTTCCTGATTTACTGACAAGATGTAAACTGCAAAGATGTAAAACAAAAAAAAAATAACAATAAGTGTCGTTCTCATGGCTATAAAAACTAAAATTAAGTCAGGTGGCTAACGGATGACTTATCATCCATTAAATTAATAACCTCGCGTTCGTGATATGTAATCCAACCCTATATATATATTTTTTATAATATAAAAAGTGTTTGCTCATTTGACGTGTTTAAACACAAATTAGTCCATCTTATTATCAATGATGCATCACTGCTAAATACACGTTAAATTGGAACAACCTAAACTTATAACTGTAAAAGAACAACTCTTAAGATGAGTAATTAAGTTTGTATTGTTCTCATATAAGTGACATCTGTTTGTCTTTTTGAGAATAAAGTTATTTAAACCTAAACCTAAACACATTATACAAAAATATGCATTATTCACATAATGCTGTTCTTTAACTGTGAATTGTCAATTAGAAATTTATTTATTTATTTCTTTACTTTACACAAACAACGTTAATTGAGTTTGTTTCAGTTCCAATTAAATGAAAACATCATTGTAGCATCTGCAGCATTATTATTATTGGCGACGTTCAAACTTAACTCGCAATGACAACATAATACAAATAATATTTTTATACAAAATACACAATCTCTGTAATCATATCTTTGGGCTGTATTTCGAAAAACCTAATATCGATAAATTTCGTGGACACATAAAGGTGTAGAGGATGAATACACAGACGCGATAAACGCCTCTGACCTTCAGTTAGAGGTGATCGCCCTGCCACAAAGGAAGGCTTTAGCTGTTACTAGATACATGTATAAGTTTTGTACTTCTATTAATAATTTACGCAAAAAGCTTTTCGACACTGCCTATTTTCAAGTAGAAAAAAACGAGGATTTTTTGTGGCAATCAACATCACTTTATCGATCAAGATATTAAAGTTATAATAGGTATATGAATATACACACGCATTTATACGCCGTAAGCATGATTTCCAATCGACAGGAACGATTATGACGAACGCAGCTCCATAAATCATCAAACAACTCTTGTTTGAGCACTGGTTCCCGGGTTAATCAGCGAGACGTTTGACAACCGAATACCAAAATGCAACGTTCGTGGTTTTTCATTGATCTATCGGATTATAGGAACGAGCATTTATTCATTGTCAATATTGAAAAGCGTGCTATGAATTTGAACAATTACTCAAAAAATATTGGTCTGGCTTAGTTTAGGTTAGGTTAAAAAATTAAAAAAATACAAAAATACCTAGATAAATCAAATGAGTAAAATTATTTTAAACTATTTGCCACAGCCAGCGGGGCCAGAGAAACTATTTTAAACCTAGCGCCCAACTCCATAATAAATAACTACCGCTTCAACAAGTAGAATGCAAGGTATCAATCAAAATCGTCTTCAAGTCTGTGAAGATTATTATTTTCGTGATTTTATAACTACATGACATATTTTATACCGAGATCGGATTGCAAGTTAACAAAAGTTTTACATAGAAACACTAATATTGCAGAAGTTAAAAGTTTTACACACAAATATTCATGTAGTAGGTATTTCATAAAACAAACATTGGTTTTGATATTCATTGAGATAAGAAAAATGCGATTAAAAGATACAACAAAACGGTTGGAGACAGTGAAGAGTGAACGAACTCAAAGCAAAGCTTATCGTACGGCGACTCTACCAGGTTGCGGAAACGTTTTCAAAATGCAAATATTTGCCTGCAGGAACCAAGGGAACTTGAAATGCTTCAGGAAATAGATTACATAGCTTTACAACTCCGTAACGTAACTTAACTTTCAAGACGGAGTCTCGACGCTAGATTAATAAAGTTTTGAATAGTTATTTCTCCCTACAAGCAATGCCAATTAACGCTGAGCAGGACGCGGGAGTTGCCAGACCAGGAATAGAAAACGACAAAACGTCACCCACCGGGCAGTAATTTCTTGTTATTATGATGGTCCGAATGTGTTAGTTAGCCTGAATTGGCGAATGGAGTAGGAAATCGTGGGAGGCTCTCCGTTCAAGCAATGACGCGGCTTAATGGAGGTTAAGATATGTGCCCTCGTGTAACGAGCATCGCGTCTAGTTTGACGCAAGCACGCCATACACACAAATTGGATGAGTTGAGAAATCACGCGTGATGGACAAAATCGACTTTCAAAGTAATGGTACACAATCGACTGTGATCATATCGTGGCGTAAGAATTTTGACTCTACTATCTCAATAACCAATTACAGAAGAACAATGAGGAAATATTTATCATCCATTAAGAGTACTGACAGATGGTATCAAGCTCGACGGCTTCCAGATTAGATCCTATCAATCTTCGAGGCAAATTTATAAATATTTATTAGTGGCTCTCAGGAGCGTGCTCTTACCAAATTGAACCAGTTTGTTATGCAGTATTTACAAATATTGATACAAGAGGCCTAGAAGAAATTATGAATTGGTAAAAAAAATATACAATACAGAGCCATCTGAACAAATCTTAAGATAGTGTGTACACAGTTCAACCTACACTTACTCGTAATCTAAGGCAATACTATTTTTGTATGCGAACGACAGGACAAAAGAAAGATCTTAACTTGGTCGAATAACTACAATGGTAGCACGTGGAATGCGGTCTCGCCTGTTCCACATAATTGTTGTATCATTGCTATTAGAGAACTAAGTTGACTTGCATACATCCAAAAAGAGTTTAAAAAAATATAATGTTTGTATGCCTCTACCGCCCAGACGAAAATACTACCATGTACCTGGCTACATAAACGTCAATTAAGCAATGGTTTCATATATTATTTGATGAATAGAAACAATGCCTTGAATACCAAAGTAACAAGTATAAGCTCCTTCATTCATTTCCACGAATTCATTGGCATTCCTTGCTAACAGGCAAAGTTATAAATCTGAATTAGTGGAAACACCACCATCCTCTGAGCAGGTGTGGTCTGACTGACTGAGGTGTGGTCTAACTGAACTAGGTCACGTGTCACTTAATTCTATAGAATGTTTAATGTGGTCCTGGTGACATGATCGCTTCTAGGTTATAGTTAATGCAGGTGAAATTAACAGCACATCACTAGTGCTGTTAATTTCAATAAATGATCGATCTGTGGTCTTTGATCAACAAGGTTGCCATGGCTAGTGATTGATTACTTACTCAGAGGCCATGATTAACCATTTTAGAACCTTAATACTGATTGAACTTGGATCTTTTATGGAACAAATATATTCGAAATACAAGTTAAAATGGTATTCGGAAACACTGGATGTAGATTCACTATTGGCTGTGCTATTGGCAAACAGGAATCTTCCTCTGACGACCTCTGTGGCGCAGTGGGCGAAGGCCCGCCTGAGACGCAGAAGGTTGCGGGTTCGATTCCCCCCGCGGAACAAATGTTTGTATCTGCGAATATTTGTCTCGGGTCTGGGTGTTTTCTATGTATTTACAAAAAAAATGTATCTAAGTAGTATATCATTCATGTAGTTCCCATAACACAAGCTCTGCTTACTTTGGGGCTAGATGATTCTGTGTGAAAAATGTCCAGCATTATATACAAGTCAAACGTAAAACCCTTATTTCATTGGGGTTTCAGCGAAAGTCTTGCAGTATCATGGGGAAAGCGGCAATCGCAGTCAAAAAACAAAATTCTTCTTAACAATGCATTTTACACCAATGCATGTGAGTAAGAAAGAATGAGAGTCGCTATGAAATAAGAATATTCTCTCACGCATCTTATGAAATATATTGACAAGTACAACCTGTTTGAGCCTATTATATCATCTACCTCATACATACCAGTTCCAACGTTCACAAACATGAGTCAGTCTTGAATCGGTTCAAGTTCGACTTATCACGTAATACGAGGCAAAAAGTTTTGCCAAATTAATAGGTTGGCTGAGTTTAATAGGGGCCATGGAAAGTTTTTTTTTTTAATTTTGTTAACTATTGTGCGGTTTTTTTTTTGTGGCGTAGTATAACTGATTGGCCTGCCCTGGTAACTCATATAAAGCACATACAAGCGTTTCATGATTTAAGAATATTAGTTAGTGGCTGGAGAAGGTTAGCTTACTTTTAACATGCCCATTTTAAACAGTGTTTTGTTTTCTTCTGTTGAACGGAATCCCAAAGTGAAACAAGAAAAAAAAACAATACTTGATTTGGTTTGAGATTCGTTATGGAATACGGCTAACAGCCATTACAGAGTGCCTCCTATAAAGTTCTAAGCTCTACAGTTGTTAAACTACGAAAACCGAGTTAATCTCAAGATAAGCATTGATTTATCCACGATCGAATACAAATATTTACATACACTATTATAATACTAGCGTACAAATCCCTACAACATTATTAATAGATGGTAAACTTCGGATTAAAAACGTTGACTTAATGCATACAGCTTTTACAAACTTGGTACACCAACAGAGAAGCGGAACCTCACAGATTATAGCCAAGTTAGTTGAAGAAACAACATTTTGTGAATGCAAGTTAGCAGTTTCTGTTAAATACAAAGTACGAACAGTACAAGTTAATGAAATGAACTTAGCATTGTTGTGCAAGCTTTCGTGGGGCATTCGAGCGCAGAAATACCAATGTGTCTGTGTGCTTCGGAAAACGCTCTTTGTGCTAGGGAAGACAAAGTTATAGAGCTGAGCCTTGAATAGGCAAGGAGCATATAAAAGCTTTATTGAAAACGGTAATATAGAACACGAATTTTATTGTACAAAGATTTAATAATCATCTTTTGGTGATTGTAAATTACCAAACTCGTAATTTGCCACTAAAAGTGATTCCGTTATATAAATACCGAGCATTCAACTGAAGATATTAAAACACCAATGTCAAGAATTGAATTACCTTCATTCAAAATGAACTAAACGCTTTACTACAAATACCTTATCGTGCCTTTAGCGTACTAAATTCAAGGAGAGCCTTTTATCGATGTACTCAGCACTATCTGAGTTAAATATCAGTTATTATCAATAAAAAAATACGACTCGGGCTAGGTCGGGTGTGGTGTTTATCGCTTCATAGGATAATAATATGGATGCACATTAAAATTTGAAGTTAATTTATCACACGAATATATAAAAAACTGTGTTCTAGCAAAATGCATAATAGGTACCTATATCTTTCTCAAGTCTAAGCGTAAAGTCAAGAAAATTACAACCAACTGTTTAAAAGGAATACAGTGTCTGACACTATCTGTTTTTAGTTTGGAAGTTTATAGGACTCGCTTTTCTTACTCTTATCGATTTCATTACAATTTAAAGGATGTAAGGTTTAGTTTCCAATTATCGGATACATGGATATCGATTGGACACAATCGTTATCAAATAAGTCCGATAGATAAACGTTGGCTTACACTTTTGTATAGCTACAATATTTTGCATGTCGCATCGACATATATATTTTAATAGTATGTCATTTTGATATGTTTATCGAAAATAAAAAACGCAAACATATTGAGAGAAAATAACTAAAATCATCGGCGAAATGAGACAATTTCCAGTTTCGAATTCTAAAATCCGAATCGAGAAAAATAACTACGTAGAATCCGAAACTTATTTCTCCGACAGCTCTCGGAATTCGCAAAGTTAAAGTTGTAATGAACCAGGCCACATCTGTGAAGTAAGGTTAGTCGAATGGTGACCATAAACTGGACGTCACCGGTGTAGGAAGGCCTCCAGGGTGGAAGGCCTTCCTACACCGGACATCAATAGATGACACAACGATAACGAGAAGTCTTAGGATGGAGATGGCTTAAGAGCATCATGGCATATTTTGGGGGCAGCCTATATCTAGCAGTGGCCTTCTAAAGACTGATGATATTGATGAAAAATGGAAGTTAGCGGGCTTAGCATGAGCACCAAGACAATGTTTATGTCTACGGAAGAAAAGATTAAAATAGTTCTGGTTTCTCCATTCCATCAGACAAAAGAGAAACCTTGAGATTTGTTGTCATCTCTTCTTGTTTCTTAGGTAATCATGCTACTGATGCTGTAACGCATGCTAGTGGAAGATTCCGTCATCAAAGGATGAATGAAAATTAATCAGGAAGTGAGTCTTAGGCAGAATTGGCTGACCCAAAATTCTTAGATTAATTTAGCTGTATGCCTGCAGACTTAAAACATTGTATGGTAGTTGTTTTTAAATAAGGTCTAATTTCCATCATCACACCAATCAAGAGCTGAGTGAGATCAATCAGCACAGCATCTATATTAATACAAACAATATGAAGGCCTTGATTTCAATTTACTTTATTGTTTGGTCCCTTAGAGGAACAATATTGATATCTTGTGAACATCATTAGAGCATGTATTACTGTTTAGCTGTCTTGCTCATACAAACAAGCATAGGCAAATATCTGATATTGTTTATTAGAATGTGTTCATACTGGCAGTACAAAATGTTCACAAGCACGTTGTTTAGTATTTTTAGTCTGACTGGTGTGATTGGAATGAATTGGGCGAGGCAGCAGTTTCAATATTTTGTAGGTATTTGATTGATATATATTTGTTTTGGGGAGTGAGTCATTGAAAGTTGGCGAGCCAAATGGGAGCTGCGTTTTTCAAATTTGGAAGATTTTTCATAATGAAACTTGTGTTTACTTATTTATGTAGTGCTAGGACATAATGCTAACAGTATTTTTACAGGTCATCCTGGGCGAAAAAACCGGTGTTCCTACCATACAGTAAGTCTCTGACAGTCAAGAGACTGTTTCAAAATAGCAGTTTTGAAACATCAATGAGAAATCATCTTTTTTTGCTTGTTCAAGTAGATGGCCATGGCCCAAATCAGCCCTGCCCATTACATGCCTACTATAAAAATTACCTGACACATACAATCTAAGAACAAACAGCGTAGGGCTCAGATAAGATAGCTATACAAACATTATGAAATTCAGGTTAGCTTCTTTTGAATTCAACTGCAAATATAAGTTTTTTTTATACAAGTGATAAATAGAATATGTGTACAACAGGCTTCTTTCGGCCCATGATGTGGTGTATAGAAAAAGGAATTTTGTTACCTACCTAGTATTTTAAACTCTCAAAAAAAAATTGCTAGCAAAGCCTGGTATACAAGCCCTTTTAGTTTTCAAGAGTGGACTATATGAGTTCAGTCAAGTTCAGTAATCATGGCACTTGAGAAAGATTGAATTGCTATGGTACATGTATGGTCAATATATAATTGTTGAGAGGCAATGTTTCACACTTTTATGAAGAATTCTATTGGAAATAGGTATATTGTGATGTACTGGTAGTTACAATATGTTTGTATTAGAAAACTGTTACAGTATTATGTAAATTGTTTACAGTATTATTTAGTTGGTGAATATTTTTTTCCACACAAATGGTAACCATGTGTATTGCAGACAGTCAATCCTAAGCAAAGGAATTTGAGTAAGCAATCTAAAGTGACCAATCCACTAACCAACACCTATTTGACAACCTCTGTGGCGCAGTGGGTGAAGGAACACCTGAGACACAGAAGGTTGCAGGTTCGATTCCCGCTGCGGGTCAAATGTTTGTATGATCTGCAAATATTTGTCTTGGGTCTGGGTGTATTTCTATGTATAAAATGTATATTTTACAAAAAAAAAGATTAGTTATAAAATTATCAGTTATATGTATAGTTCCTATAACACAAGCTCTGCTACCTTGAGGCAAGATGATGCTGTGTGAAAATGTCCAGCATTATTTATTTACATACAGATCAAATATTTAGACAGTGCCATGTTATTCAAAACAAAGCAAATTTTTGTACAAAATAATTTGTTTTTTTAGTGAATTGTACTAAACAATATTTATTTTGTAAAATACATACATAAATTTATTGATTTTTCATTTCGAATGGGAGAACATCACATGTTTGAGACAACTTTTACTGAGTAATATCTTCTTCCAATTATATGTATAACTTGCAATAAAAAACAAAACAAAACACAAGTTGAATGAATGTAATAGATACTAATTATAATAGATTCTTTTTACAGCACAGCATAAGTACATACCTTGCGGAAACCAAAGAGCTCATTCTGAAGCTTCTGCCTTTCAGCAGAGGGCTGCTGCCCCTTGCCTCGTATGAACTTTAGCATCCTGCCAGCCTGCAACAGAACAACCACTTAGCACTGGCCACAAACACCAAAACAGACAGGGCAAGTCATAGGTCCCCACCATAATTGATATACACGCGCGGCGCTAGCTCACTGACCGGCATCGAGTAGCCGACTGCATAAATCGAGTGGGCTTGGTGACTCGCGACTCGACAGCCCTCGCACTACGATAACCACACGAGTTTCTCTCGGAATCACACGATCCGGATAACACAATCTACATGCATGAGACAGTTTACCCGAAAAACATGCACTTTACCACAGCTTCACTGCAATAGCATCCTCGAAACTTGGCGACGCCTGTCTGACGGGACGGGTTTTAGACAATACAAGAACAACATTCCAGGTTACCATACAATCCGATAATAGTTGAAATGAAAGGATACATACCACTAGACAACAGTTTCAAGAGTTTTATTGATAAAATCCAATATTCGAGGGATGACAGACAACTCACAACGGGCTTCAAAATACACACAAACATGAAAAACCACTCACAATTTCGTAAACGCACGCATGCAAGCCGTATGCAAACACACCCGCACAGCCACACACTAACACAGACTCACTATAAGCACAGACTTTAAGGTAAGGATGTAAGTATGTGCGTGCACACCAACCAACACTAGCGCCGCGATGATGTGCGTGCGTGACTGTGACAGACCGTTAACATAACAGTTGACAAGTTGACAGAATAGACACAGGAACAAAAGAACGGAAAATATCTTTATAGCCTAGAGATAATAAAAAGTTACCAGCCAAAAACATTAATTCTCCCACTTCTCAATACTTCATAGCTATCACTTAATTCAACTCAAGCTTGCAGCTCTTCCAGGAATTTTAGTTTTAATGTATAAAATGTAACCAACTTCGTAACAGTTTGTAGTTTGTAGATTGCGAGTATGTGCTGCTCATATGAAAATTTGGATAACCAATTTGATATCAACAAAATACCTGAATAATAAATAAAGTACTTTATTAATCAGATTTTTAAATTACTGGCAACAATTCTGAGATTTTAGTTGTACGACCATGGAAAACATAACCCTGGGCTGCACAACCAGTATTCCGTGGACATGGGTTTCAATTATTTGGATGTGCTTTTCATGGTCGTACAATACGCACCGTGCTAGCTAGACACATGATAAAATTGCAAGCCCATGGAATTTAGGCACGCCCGTGTACACATGATTGGTCGAGAGTTCGTCAAATCGCTAAGACCTCAGTGGTCGATGCGAAGGAGTCGCATGACAAGGTAAAGCCAAGTTTACACTGTGCCATTTCTAACATTTCCAACCAATAAATTAAGGTTGTTAGATTTTTATGACTACCCAAAAGGGGTTCGAACAAACCAAATATATCTGGTTCTCTGTAAAAACCGACACAAATAACTACTCTACCACGGGGTCTAATCTATAAGATAACAAGATTAGTTCAAACAAATCTCAATATGATGAATTAAGTATCGCTTTGTTATTTCAGTTTAATAATAACTCAGAAAATAACAAAATTAGGTCCAACAAATAAAATAAATATTATTTGTTGTTGAGTTCACCTTCTATGTATTCTATTTTATCGCAAAATTGGGCAATAAAATCTAGTTGGCGTAAGCATCTAGGTGAATCCGATTTTGATTCTTTTTTCGAGAGCGCGAAAGTGAGTGGTTTATGGTCGGTCATTACCACAAGACATCTTCCCTCTATTATATAACGGAAGTGCTTTATTGACATATATATTGCGAGTAGCTCTCTGTCGTAAGTACTATATTTGATTTGTGCGTCGGTGAGTTTCTTAGAGTAGAACGCGAGTGGTTGTAATTGCTTGTTTACGAGTTGATGTAGAGCTGCACCGATGCAAGTGTTCGAAGCGTCCGTAATTAAAACAAGTTTGGCGGTTGGGTCCGGGTGCGCGAGCATAGTGGCTTCGCTTATCATTTGTTTACACTTGTTGAACGCTTGTATGGCTTCGTTAGTCCATAGTATTTTTGTTTTGTCTTTCCTTTTCGAGTTGTGTAAATATTTGTCGAGTATAGATTGCGTTGTTGCTGCCTTAGGAATGTTGTTTCGATAAAAGTTGATGAGACCGAGAAAACGGCGTAATTCCTCAATTGTTTCAGGCTGTTGGAATTCGGTGATGTTCTTGACCTTCTCTTGTTCCGGTGTAATACCATCGCAGGTGACGTGGTAGCCTAGGAACTTCAGTTCAGTTTTTCCAAACTCGCATTTGCTGGTATTGATTGTGATGCCATACTCGTTGAGTCGTTTGAATACGGCTTCGAGGTCTTGAACATGGCGTTCTTGATTTTCTGAGGCGACCAGGATGTCGTCGATGTACGTAAATGTGTTTTCCATGGTTTTTAACACCTCGTTGATGAAACGTTGAAAACTTTGAGCTGCGTTGCGCATTCCAAAATTAAGCTTTAAAAATTCAAAACTTCCAAATGGCGTGATTATTGATGTTTTTGGAATGTCCTCTGGCGCGATGGATATATGATGGTAAGCGCGACGAATATCGATTTTTGAAAGTATAGTCTTACCTTTTAGAATGTAAGTAAAATCTAATAGTCTTGGAATTGGGTAGCGATCCGGTTCTGTTATAGCATTAAGACGCCGGTAATCGCCACAGGGTCTTAATTCCCCGTTTTTCTTCTTCACTACATGGAGTGGGTTGGCCCAAGAACTGGTTGAGGGTCTGCAAATGCCGAGCTCCATCATTCGCTCGAACTCTTGTTTTGCTGCTTTGTACTTTTCTGGGTTGAGTGCGCGCGGTTTTTCATATATTGGTGGTCCGCGAGTACAAATGTAGTGAACGACGTTATGTTTTGATGTCTCCTTGAATGATTCGGGTTTTGTTATGTCCGGATACTTTGCTAAGACTTTATGGTAAGGATCCGTGGTGTTAATCGCTCTGATTGTGTCGTTGGCATCTTTTGAAAATTGAGTTTTTCTAAATAATTTGGTGATGTTATCGACTAACTTGCGACCGTGTAGATCAACCATTAGTTGATTTTTGGCCAGAAAGTCAGCTCCGATAATCGATCGTTGAACGTCCGCTAATATGAAAGTCCAACGCAATGGGCGTCTGAGACCTAGATCTAATGTTAATGTTTTCTCGCCGTAAGTTTTGATGGGTGTGCCGTTTGCTGCGTAAAGTGTGTAGTCTGCCGGTGTCTGATTAAACCTTTTACAGGCTAACACTGAAACATCTGCACCTGTGTCTATGAGAAAACGCATTCCCGTAGGCTTATCTGTAACGCATAGGCGAAATGAATTGCCGGCGCCAACGTTCGCCACCGCTGGAGCCGTGTTTAGTTTAACGCCTTCTTAGAGCATTTATCATCCCCGCATTTGTTTGCGGTGTCGCCGTAAATATAATGGTAGAAGCATTTGTAGTTGTGATCGCCGGGCCGTGCCTTTTGTGCTCTGAATTTGTCTTGATTGTCTAGTTTTGCGGCCCTATTATGCGAATGCGATCGCGAGCGATAATGTGATTGACCGTGATCTGGCCGTGCTTGTTGGTGCCGCGACAAAAGGGGTTCGTATCGCTTGTTCATCGCGGCGACTTCAAGTGTTAACTTGCGAAGTTGTTCGTCTACCGAATTTGAAATACTGAAGGTTTCAGCAGTTGAAGTTCTCGATGTTTCTATGATTTTGTCGGCGATTTGTGCAATGTCATCGAGATCTACTTGTTTGCATGCTGCAATGACTGCTCTTACCGTGTTAGGCAGTCGCTTGAGCCACAACAGCTTAATTGTGTCTTCCTGAATTTTGTTCCTCCCAAGCTCCTTCATCTTTCGGAGTAGTTGAGAGGGGCGTTGATCACCTAGCTCGACCCGGAATAGCTTGTGTAGCTGGATTGTTTCCGACTCCTCGTAAGCATTTATTAATCTATTCTTAAGTGCTAAATACCTATCGGAAACGGGTGGGTTCTCGAGAATGTCACTAACCTGGCTTAACTCGTCTCTCCCCAACTTCGCTATGACCATTTGGAACTTGCAGAGGTCTCCGGTTTTCTGTGGTGCGATGATGGCCTCGAATTGATGAAACCATAGCCGCGGCTGCGTGGTCCAGAAACTCGACAAGCGCGATTGTATGGTGACCGCGCTGGCAGCCAATTCCGCTGTGGTACGGCTGGTAGTTGTGGTGGGTTGCTGTGCCGCCGCGGCGTCGTCTGCGCCTACGAGCATCTTATACTGCTCCTCGGTGATTGGGTCGGCGGGTTGAGTCATCACTGACTGTATGTCACTTCGGCACTCGTAGATCACGTCGGGTCACCACTTTTGTGTCTCTTCACCGCTTAGGTGATTAAGAGGATCAATTGTCTCTCGTGACTCTAAGCCTACCTACCTATATGCCTGAACTACCAAGTTATTGGTTTAGTTATGCCGGAGGTAAGGATAGAGGTATCAGAGGTACGTGTAAAAGTAAACTACGAGGCCGGTCAAGTGCGTGCGATTTAATTGAGCGCCAGTTGAAGACTGTCCGCCAAACATGAGTGAGCACAGTTTTATTATTTAGAGTTATACTAGTAGTTAATCTATGGTGCGATGTGGGAGCGTAACCCTACATCTACATCCCCCTTAAAATAAAAATTAAAGGTACAAAATAGGTAAACATTTGTAAAAAATTGAAACATTTAAACGATTTATAATTAAACAAAATGTTGACATTGTTTGTGATGTGACATGATGTGCGTCGCCGCGTTGTCATCGGTGATGGTCGCAGTGTGCGCGTCGCTGGCTGCGATGTTCTGGGCGACGGTGGTTGACCCATGTTGTGATATAGATGTGGTGTGGTCTGTGCTGTGTCGGTGCGAAAGGTGAAGTCCGGCTTTGTGTGTTCCCCTTGCGATGATGACGCGATGTGGAGTGACACTGAGCGTGGAAATGTAAACCGCTCAAATGTCAAAGCGCACAGTTCTCTTAACTGTGCGACCTGATCTGGTTGTAACAATGGGGCTCTGTTGTTTAGATGTGTTTATGTTATTGCCGGACGGTTCATATGACTCGTTTGATGATAACCGCTCGGCGGATATTGATGGTGTCGACTCGGCTGGTTTGATGTCGGTGTCGGCTTCACCGTGGGACTCGTCCTGTGATGAAATCACGGCGTAAGCTGGTTTGAGCCTGTCAAGCGATATGGTGACGTTCCGAGAACCCATTTGTAATGTATAGAACTTAGGATGCCTACTAACTACTTTAAAGGGGCCCTCGTAAGGTGGAGTGAGTGACCTCCGCGCTTCCCGCCTGACAAAAACATAATTAGAAATTGCAAGATCGCGGTGAATAAAAATTTTCCTATCGCTATGATTATGCTTACAAGATGTTGGTTGAATCGAAGCTAGAGTTTCCATGAGTTTGGTAGTATATTCGGCTTGATTGATGTATTGGTCGGACGGAACGAAAAAATCTCCTGGTAATCGGATTGATTTTCCGAACGTTAATTGTGCGGGACTGTACCCTATGTCCTTTTTGATTGCCGATCTTAGGCCTAATAATATTAATGGCAGTTCCCGTGCCCATTGGTTGGTGTTTTCGCAGCGTGCCATGATAGCTGCTTTTAGTGTTCGATGAGCACGTTCTACTTGGCCGTTAGCCTTTGGGTTGTACGCGGTGGTGTGTATTTTCTCGATTCCTAATTTTCTTGAAAGTTGCGAAAACAGTTGCGATTCAAATTGTCTTCCTTGATCTGTGGTGATCTTGATGGGGCAACCAAACCTCGATATCCAGTGATCGACGAATTTGGTAGCCACGGTTTCCGCTGTTATGTCTTTCGTTGGTGCTACTTCTAACCATTTGGTGACACGATCTATCATCGTAACGCAGTATGTAAAATCATCTGATGTTGGTAATGGTCCCACAATGTCTATATGCACATGCGCAAATCGATCAGATTTTTCAAATTCTCCCAGTGGAGAAATAGTATGTCGTTGAACTTTTGCTTTTTGACACGGTATGCAGCTTTTGACAAACGCTGTGGCATCGCGATTCATACCAGGCCAAAAATATCTGTGCGCAATTAAACGTCGTGTAGCGGCGGCGCCTGGGTGGCTGAGCGCATGAGTACTTGATAACGCCCGATTGCGGAATTGCGCAGGTAGGTAGAGTCGGGCTTGATTTGTTGACGTCTCGAAAATAAGTTCGTTTTTGGAATATGGCACCATGAATGATTTGAATTGCAGATTATCTTTATGACGTAGTGTGTCCAACTCCGGGTCTTCGATTTGGCTTTTGTATAACTGCTCATAATCGAAAATGTGCGGAAGTTCGATCTCTTCCAATCTTGAAAGGAAGTCTGCTGCGTTGTTGAGTTCACCTTCTATGTATTCTATTTTATCGCAAAATTGGGCAATAAAATCTAGTTGGCGTAAGCGTCTAGGTGAATCCGATTTTGATTCTTTTTTCGAGAGCGCGAAAGTGAGTGGTTTATGGTCGGTCATTACCACAAGACATCTTCCCTCTATTATATAACGGAAGTGCTTTATTGACATATATATTGCGAGTAGCTCTCTGTCGTAAGTACTATATTTGATTTGTGCGTCGGTGAGTTTCTTAGAGTAGAACGCGAGTGGTTGTAATTGTTTGTTTACGAGTTGATGTAGAGCTGCACCGATGCAAGTGTTCGAAGCGTCCGTAATTAAAACAAGTTTGGCGGTTGGGTCCGGGTGCGCGAGCATAGTGGCTTCGCTTATCATTTGTTTACACTTGTTGAACGCTTGTATGGCTTCGTTGGTCCATGGTACTTTCGTTTTGTCTTTCCTTTTTGAGTTGTGTAAATATTTGTCGAGTATAGATTGCGTTGTTGCTGCCTTAGGAATGTTGTTTCGATAAAAGTTGATGAGACCGAGAAAACGGCGTAATTCCTCAATTGTTTCAGGCTGCTGGAATTCGGTGATGTTCTTGACCTTCTCTTGTTCCGGTGTAATACCATCGCAGGTGACGTGGTAGCCTAGGAACTTCAGTTCAGTTTTTCCAAACTCGCATTTGCTGGTATTGATTGTGATGCCATACTCGTTGAGTCGTTTGAATACGGCTTCGAGGTCTTGAAGATGGCGTTCTTGATTTTCTGAGGCGACCAGGATGTCGTCGATGTACGTAAATGTGTTTTCCATGGTTTTTAACACCTCGTTGATGAAACGTTGAAAACTTTGAGCTGCGTTGCGCATTCCAAAATTTAGCTTTAAAAATTCAAAACTTCCAAATGGCGTGATTATTGATGTTTTTGGAATGTCCTCTGGCGCGATGGATATATGATGGTATGCGCGACGAATATCGATTTTTGAAAGTATAGTCTTACCTTTTAGAATGTAAGTAAAATCTAATAGTCTTGGAATTGGGTAGCGATCCGGTTCTGTTATGGCGTTAAGACGCCGGTAATCGCCACAGGGTCTTAATTCCCCGTTTTTCTTCTTCACTACATGGAGTGGGTTGGCCCAAGGACTGGTTGAGGGTCTGCAAATGCCGAGCTCCATCATCCGCTCGAACTCTTGTTTTGCTGCTTTGTACTTTTCTGGGTTGAGTGCGCGCGGTTTTTCATATATTGGTGATCCGCGAGTACAAATGTAGTGAACGACGTTATGTTTTGACGTCTCCTTGAATGATTCGGGCTTTGTTATGTCCGGGTACTTTGCTAAGACTTTATGGTAAGGATCCGTGATGTTAATCGCTCTAATTGTGTCGTTGGCATCTTTTGAAAATTGAGTTTTTTTAAATAATTTGGTGATATTATCGACTAACTTGCGACCGTGTAGATCAACCATTAGTTGATTTTTGGCCAGAAAGTCAGCTCCGATGATCGATCGTTGAACGTCCGCTAATATGAAAGTCCAACGCAATGGGCGTCTGAGACCTAGATCCAATGTTAATGTTTTCTCGCCGTAAGTTTTGATGGGTGTGCCGTTTGCTGCGTAAAGTGTGTAGTCTGCCGGTGTTTGATTAAACCTTTTACAGGCTAACACTGAAACATCTGCACCTGTGTCTATGAGAAAACGCATTCCCGTAGGCTTATCTGTAACGCATAGGCGAAATGAATTGCCGGCGCCAACGTTCGCCACCGCTGGAGCCGTGTTTAGTTTAACGCCTTCTTAGAGCATTTATCATCCCCGCATTTGTTTGCGGTGTCGCCGTAAATATAATGGTAGAAGCATTTGTAGTTGTTATCGCCGGGCCGTGCTTTTTGTGCTCTGAATTTGTCTTGATTGTCTAGTTTCGCAGCCCTATAACGCGAATGCGATCGCGAGCGATAACGTGATTGACCGTGATCTGGCCGTGCTTGTTGGTGCCGCGACAAAAGGGGTTCGTATCGCTTGTTCATCGCGGCGACTTCAAGTGTTAACTTGCGAAGTTGTTCGTCTACCGAATTTGAAATACTGAAGGTTTCAGCAGTTGAAGTTCTCGATGTTTCTATGATTTTGTCGGCGATTTGTGCAATGTCGTCGAGATCGACTTGCTTGCACGCTGCAATGACTGCTCTTACCGTGTTAGGCAGTCGTTTGAGCCACAACAGCTTGATTGTGTCCTCCTGAATTTTGTTCCTCCCAAGCTCCTTCATTTTTCGGAGTAGTTGAGAGGGGCGTTGATCACCTAGCTCGACCCGGAATAGCTTGTGTAGCTGGATTGTTTCCGACTCCTCGTAAGCATTTATTAATCTATTCTTAAGTGCTAAATACCTATCGGAAACGGGTGGGTTCTCGAGAATGTCACTAACCTGGCTTAACTCGTCTCTCCCCAACTTCGCTATGACCAGTTGGAACTTGCAGAGGTCCTCGGTTTTCTGTGGTGCGATGATGGCCTCGAATTGATGAAACCATAGCCGCGGCTGCGTGGTCCAGAAACTCGACAAGCGCGATTGTATGGTGACCGCGCTGGCAGCCAATTCCGCTGTGGTACGGCTGGTAGTTGTGGTGGGTTGCTGTGCCGCCGCGGCGTCGTCTGCGCCTACGAGCATCTTATACTGCTCCTCGGTGATTGGGTCGGCGGGTTGAGTCATCACTGACTGTATGTCACTTCGGCACTCGTAGATCACGTCGGGGTCACCACTTTTGTGTCTCTTCACCGCTTAGGTGATTAAGAGGATCAATTGTCTCTCGTGACTCTAAGCCTACCTACCTATATGCCTGAACTACCAAGTTATTGGTTTAGTTATGCCGGAGGTAAGGATAGAGGTATCAGAGGTACGTGTAAAAGTAAACTACGAGGCCGGTCAAGTGCGTGCGATTTAATTGAGCGCCAGTTGAAGACTGTCCGCCAAACATGAGTGAGCACAGTTTTATTATTTAGAGTTATACTAGTAGTTAATCTATGGTGCGATGTGGGAGCGTAACCCTACATGTTCATATGAGGAAAAAATATCTTATGCATTAGAAAACGAAATAATGAGCTCATTAATCACATTTTCTTTTTTTATCAAAATTAGATGTTGTCGTCAAATTACAGGCGGAAATAAATTGTATTACTTGGAGGTTGGCAACATACGTTTATTTTTAAAGTTTGTACTGTATAGTGATATATGGCACTATTTGCAAACTTACTTTTTTTTTGTGTGAAATATAGTTAACCTATATTTCACACATGTCTAACTTAGGAAAATTATCTATACTTAAAAAAACATATTTCCTGACTGACTGTACTTGACTAGTAGTACTATGCAGCCAGAACTTGAAAGCTTTTAAGTATATTATACTTTTGGAGTATAATTTGCCTTTGTACCAAATTAATGAACTGTTATTAAATTATAATATTTATTAAATTATAGGAATACCGTGCATTGTACCACTGGTGACACGCCCGCTAATTTAATGTTTGGTAGGAATTTACGATCTAGTCTCGATTTAATTGTACCATCTAGCGAAACTCGAGTGGATTCGCCAACTTTACCTGTAAACAGGCAATTTAAGACAGGTGATATCGTTTGGGCTCGGTGGTACAGCTCACGGAAAGAAACTTGGCAGCTAGGAATCGTAAAAGATAAAGTAGGAAATAAAATGTATAAAATTTTTATGAAGGAATTTGATGTTTGTTGTATTCGACATGTTGATCAGATATTTAACTATACGGGTAATAATAATCAGCCCGCAATTACTGATTCAAGTAGGAATAACAATTCGCATCACCAGCTTCCCTTGCCTATCTGTACTTCTAATGATACTTCAATTACTGGATTATCGCCAGAAAATTCAGTGTTACCAGTAGTTGCCAGTACCTATAAACAGACTGTTGAAACAAACATTGTAACTGAAGCTGATATTACACCATTTGCAAGTGAGGAGGAATGCGGTGATTGTGAGGGCGAAGGGAGTGAGGGAGGGACCGCTGAGTATGCGACGGAGCGGGCGCAGCACGGAGCGCTTGAGAGTGAGTAACCTCGAAATACTACCGCGTGCACTATTGACTTGCCACCAGCACCGTCACCCACTCTCTCACGCCCGAGGCGTGTCAAAACAAAAGTAGATTATAAGAAATATTGTTAAGTTCTTTATTACTGTTTTTTTATTTAGGAATGTACTCAATCTTATACCATGCTTATTTTGGAATGTATACCTAAAGTTATGTATTTTGTTACCAGGGTTCAAAATCTAAGTGTGGAGGAATGATGTATATGCGAGCTGTTCGCGCTGTCACCTTCAGCAATAAACTAGTGTGCAACACAGTCGGTCGTTTCATTACTATCCATATCTATAATTTCCACGGTCGTGTATTGTCGGGGCGAGTAATCCATCATCGTACAATACAGGAACTCCTCGAGGAAACGTTGACAGAGAAATCCAGCGTCATTTATTATCCCTAAATAGTCTGTGATCATTTATTTACAAAAGATAACATCCCGCTTAGCTATAATGTCTTGTCGAGTACATTAGTATGTTGTGCATATGTTTAAGTTTTATTGACCTAAGTATGTATTCACAGCACAGAGCACAGCTTATTTGTGATATAGAAACATAGGTATATCTCTTTGTCTAGTTTGTGTGCAAGCACCACGCTCCGCACAGCAAGTATGATCCAAAGAGTATAACGCTAACACGGGAAGTATGACCTAACGCCAGTGCGGCCAACTACTGAAAAGTTGCTAGATTGCTCTAAAAAGTTGCTAGAAGTAGCTAAAAAAATCTTAGAAGGTAACTATAAAATGGCATAATTATTATTCCAATCATTGTTTTAGAGTTGAAGAGGATGATGTTGATTGTTGGGGTTCAGTGTTTTTCATTGATTTCGAGTATTTTTCAACATTACCCAATTTTTGAAGTACTTATAATGTAAGGGAAAATACAGTTCTATAACTGTGTAAGTAGGTTGCGTTAAAAAGCTGTATGCAGACGCTTTTACCACAGATGTCTTCATATAGCAATTTATATCAATTACGGGCCCCAGAGAATCACTACACCAAAAGTTTTAAAAAATAATTTATAAGGCATTCAATGTCAAAAAACCGACTTTAAATAAAAGGGCAATTGACTTGACTTCAAATAACGGAAATTCATATGGAAAGTACATAATAAATTTCGTCACCTATTCGATTTTGATAAAACCAATCCGAACAAATAAAAAAAGAACTTTTCAAATTAGTTTTATAAATGACGGATTTCTGAGGTACCTAACAAACATTAAAAAATAAATACAACCAATAAAACCTCCTTTTTTTGAAGTCGATAATAAATATTGGGTTGTCTGGTAGAAAATGCTTTAGCATTAAGTCCGCCTATTGTTAACGTTTTAATTAAATGTGCAAAAAAGAGTTAATAAATAAATAAATATAATTACATTCCCTTGTCAACACATATAGGTATGAAAATCTGATGTACTTATGTGTTTATGTAAAATCTTACAAAAGTATAAATTTGTTTAAAAAAATAGCGATAATCACTATGTATTTTATTCGACTAAAGACTACTAGACTATTTACTTGTAGAATCCATAAAGTTAATACCTAAATCGTAGCTTTTATAAAAAAACTCCCAAGAGATATATAAAAATTTACAAATAACAAATTTAAAAACGTAATTAAACAAAACCGTATACCAAAAGTAGGCATATCTGCTATAAAATATAGATATATAAAAAGAAAATCATTTATTGCACTACTAAAAAGTATTGTACATAAGCGAACTTAATGCTTATCTAGCATAACCTTTGTTTATTACTTATAGAAAACAGTCTTGAGGTAGTGCATGAATACCAAGAAAAGTTATAAATTATATACTAGAGCTATAAGTACTATTTATTAATCACAAAATTATTTACTTTTTAAACACAATTACATAAACCTATCTACCTACTTACATTTCTAATCTTATTATCTAGATGATTAAAACTCTTGGGATTGAAGTTGCTCCAACTAGATCAAAATGTAGAGGTTCATTAAAAAAAAACAACCAGCCTTGTTTCTTGCTTCGCTTTCCTGACTTGGTTGCGGAGGCAGACGATAAATCGACGATTTTACCTACATTTTAAAGTGGTCTCGAATCCCTTTAAAAATTGACCCGAGACCCGAGGAATGAACAACCTCGACAAATCGTAGTCCCTAGTAGGCTCTACCTACAGGCTCTACAAAGTCTCTGTGACTTAATCAGGAAGGACCCCATATATCCATGCTAATATCTTTGATAGTAAAGTTTGTAAAGCGAACTAAACTCGATAGCTATAGGTTTGCAAATTTCCCGTGCGGTTTCGCTTTTACAACGGACGACTTTTACTAAAATATCGTACTTAAATGTACGATGATTTAATTTACCTATATACAATAGGCAGAGACCTAACATAATTATCTTTGTAAAAAACTATTTCTAATTTGTACTAATGATTTCATTAGAAATTTTATTTTAACTTATGATACTGTGTATCTTTGTAAACGTAGCAAATTAATAATTGCTATATTGTTAGCATTTAATGTTTATGATCCCGTTTAAAAGTATTATAACGCACTTCACTGACGAACCTGTAATTAGTAGTAGTACTAATGAGGGCATACAAGCTATAGGGTCAGCTAACAATCATTTAAACTGACCACACCAACAATGGGACAGTCAGGCACACTTCATATTGTCCACCAAAATATACAAGGCCTGCCCAGCATAGTCTTAGAAGTAGAACAATTTATAAGTCATTTTAATGTAGACATTATGTGTGTTACTGTACACTGGATATTACAATTCGGGTTACTCCATACTTATACAATTATTTCCAGAATTTTAATATTGTAAGTTACTACAAACGTAAGAACGGCATATGTGGTGGCTCTTTGATTATTGTTAAAAATACTTTAAAATGTAAGGAACGTAAAGATATCGCAAATCTCAGTATTGAGAGGATTATTGAGCTGTCGTGTGTTGAGTTGGAGCGGCATATCGTTGTGTGCGTTTACCGTCCCCCCGATGCGAACCAAGCTATATTTGAATCCACTATGGAAGAAGTACTGTTAAAAATTCTTGCCTGTCATAAAATGTTAATAGTGTGTGGCGATTTTAATATAGATATTCCGGTTAATCCCTTAAATCTGAGAGAATTATAAATTTATTATCACTGAGAGCCGTATTAAGAAATTCCAGGCTACTTGCTGGAATCTCAATTGTCTCTAGTTCCAAGCCCTGGATGACCCTAATGCAATTTTTTTGTCAAATGTGATCAATAAGGCACACATCAATATTATTAATTTAAAAACTTGTAAATCTAAATCACATGTCGGATTTGCTGAATGGGCTACACCTGGTATTTATAGAAGTAGGAATAAATTATATGATCTATATGCAACTAGGGAGTCGATGCTACACGATCCTACGTGTATCTTTTACATAAAGAATTATTCCAAAACTTTCAAAAAAGTTTGTCGTGCAGCAAAATCAATGTATTTAAGAAATAAAATTGCTAAATCTTCCAATAAAATTAAGGCTACTTGGAAACTGCTAAATAATGAAACAGGAAAATCTAAAATACGGATTAAAGAGATAAATTTTAACTACGAAAATAAAATACTGACAAATAATTATGATGTTGCAAATGCATTTGATCGTTTTTTCTCTAATGTACCTAAAATTGTAACCCAGGCGTTAAACTCTTCCGCCACTAGAGCGACTTTTTTATTAGAATCAAGTGTTGAAAAATGTGAAGTCATGTTTGGCTTTAGATACGTTAATGCAGATAGGATTGTAAAAACGTTTAAGTCACTAAACATAAAGAACACTGAAGACCTATGGGGAATATCGATAAAAGTACTAGGTGCGATAATCATTGATATCGCTCCGTGTTTAACCCATTTTTTCAATAGTTGTGTTGATGAAGGACTATTTCCTGATCTTATAACTTACTTACTTACTATCCTGGCGCATCGACCCCGAAGTGGGTCCTGGCCTCCGACACAATAGAACGCCAACGGTCTCTGTCGTGTGCCGCCTTCATCCAGTCCGGTGCGAGGACTTGAAGTGAGCGAAGGTCTTTCTCCACTTCATCCTTCCACCTATATCTGGGACGGCCAACTGGTCTACGACCAACCGGCACACCTTGGAAAGCACGTCTTGCTGCTCGATCATCCCCCATTCGTAGCACGTGGCCGAACCAGCGTAGTCTGTAGGATTTAATTTCACCAATGATATTAGGCTCAGCCACTAGTTCGACGATCTCCCGATTTTTTCTAGTCCGCCAGGTGCCATCATCGCGCTGGACTGGACCTAAGATTTTTCTTAGCACCTTTCTTTCTGTAACCAGAAGCTTATGTTCCTCTTTCTGGGTAAGTGTCCAAGTTTCACACCCATACATTAAGATCGGGCGAATAATCGTCTTATAGATGCGGATCTTAGTTTTTCGGGACAAGAGCCTGGACACCAGGATTTTGTGTAATGCTGCACTGCAACGAATCGTGTTCTGGACTCGTATTTCAATTTCGTCTCCTCTGGTGTTCGTATCTGTCACAGTGCATCCCAGGTACTTAAATCTGTCCACTCCTCTGAATAAAGAATTGCCAACTATGAGGTCCTCAC
Organism: Perizoma affinitatum; assembly: GCA_961405105.1. Taxonomy (NCBI): domain Eukaryota; kingdom Metazoa; phylum Arthropoda; class Insecta; order Lepidoptera; family Geometridae; genus Perizoma; species Perizoma affinitatum. The sequence goes on from OY560199.1 coordinate 10,511,268, forward strand.
GTCGTTGTCGGAGGTTTCTAGCACGTCGCATGTGAATGTACTCGGTCTTGTCCAAGTTAATCTTGAGACCCACAGTCGCAGCTTCCTCTTCCAAACACCGGACTGCCTCGGCAACTTCGTTATTGTTGGCCCCGAGCAGCGCCACGTCGTCAGCATATCCTATCACCTTGTGTCGTCCATTTAACTCCACTCCGCCGTTGAGTGAAAGAACTTTCCGGATAATGTGTTCGAGTGTGAGATTAAACAACACCGGTGACAGGGCATCGCCCTGTTTTAATCCATTAATGATTTCAAACTCCTCAGTTAGCTTTGTGCCCACACGTACCTTAGCTCGGCTTTCATGTGTGGCTACTTCTATCATTCGGACTAACTTTGAAGGAATTTGAAAATTCCTTAGGATTGTGTACAGAGATCTTCTGTCGACACTATCGTAAGCCTTGGAGAAGTCTACAAAAAGTGAGTGAATACTTTGGGCGTATTCCCACTTTTTTTCCATAAGCTGTTTAAGGAGGAAGATTTGGTCCACTGAGCTACGGTTACGTCTAAAACCGCCCTGATAGTCTCCCAAGATTCCTTCCGCGTAAGGCTCTAGTCTTCTAAGTAGCACGTATGACAAAATTTTATAGGCACTTGACAGGAGAGCTATCCCACGGTAGTTGCTACACTGTTTACGACTCCCTTTCTTATGAATAGGGCATATTATACCTAGGTTCCATTCCTTCGGTTGGTATTCCTCTTCCCAGATTTTCAGAACTAGGTGGTACAAAACATGGTGGACCGCTTTACCGCCGTACTTCCACAGCTCCGCAGGAAGCTCCTCGCCCTGGCCCTCACGGGGTAGAGGAGCGTCCCCCGGGTGGCGGATGGGGGTACGGCCGGTAGTACAGCCTCGCTATGCTACTGGCTAAGTCCGATGGACTCGCTGACCGACGATGGGTGTGGTCCTCCATCATTACTGGGGGTTGTGCGGCGGGTTAACACCCCGTCCATGGAAAAATCCTTATGTTACGAAACCGACAAGAATAGAATACCGATCTGATCCCAATTTTGACGACTTATGCAAGCGAAAAACGGACACCCGATTTGCCTCATGGAATGTAAGAAGTCTGTATAGACCTGGTGCTGTAGAACAGGTAGCAAAAGAGCTGAAACGGTACAAGATAAGCATAGCAGGCTTGCAGGAAGTGAGATGGCCAGGAAATGGAGAATGCCCTCTGGATAATGGATTTACTCTATTTTACAGTGGTAGTCCTGACTACAGACATTATAATGGCACTGGTTTCTTAGTGGACAGAAAACACATGGGTAGCGTACTACGATTTGATGCTGTATCAGAGAGAATATGCGTGCTGCGAGTCAAGAGCAAATTCTCCAACATCTCTGTCATCAATGCATACGCTCCGACAGAAGTATCTGACGATGTCTCGAAGGACAGTTTCTACGAAGATCTTGAAACTCTATATGATCAACTGCCGGCGTACGATGTTAAGATCCTTTTAGGTGACTTCAACGCTAAGATCGGGAAAGAAGATATGTTCTTACCTACTATCGGAAAACATAGCAAACACGATTCTAGCAATGATAACGGCATCAGATTGATCAGTTTCGCCGCTTCAAAATCTATGGTGATTAAAAGTACAATGTTCCCTCATAAGGATATTTATAAAGGAACCTGGAAATCTCCCGACGGCGTTACTATAAACCAAATAGATCATGTGTTAATAGATACTAGGCACAGGAATACTATTAAAGATATCAGGACATTCAGAGGAGCGGATTGCGACAGTGACCATTACATGATAGGAATTAAATTAAGTTCAAAAATCAACTGTAGTAAAATACATGTCGTTACAAAAGAGAAAATTGATGTAGAAAAGCTAAAGGCATTAAATGTTAGAGAACAATTTCAATTAGAATTAAATAATAGATTTGAGGGTTTAGATATGTTAGATAATTTAGACGACACGTGGTGCTCGATTAAAAGCATTGTAAGTAACGTAGGTTCCAAGATTTTGGGGAATAAGACTAGAAAGAAACCTCGGAAGTGGTGGAACGCAGAGTGTGAACAACATTTTGAAGAACGAAAACGCTTGAGAAACCTGGCTGAACAGGATAACACACGGAAGGAAGAGTATGAATACTGCCGTCACCAAACTAGATGTATTATAAAAAGGGCTAAGAGAAAACATCTTGATGAGATAATAACTAACATGGAAAACCTCATAAATTCAAACCAGTCTCGAAAGTTTTACCAAGAAACTAGGTATGCTCGGAAACCCTATCAACCTTTTACACAGTTTCTCGAGGACGATAGCGGAAACCTCATTACCGATGAGCAGCAAATCCGCAGGGTTTGGCAGGAATACTTCACCGATCTTCTAAACTGTACATCTCTAGTAGTGAATGTTGCAGTGACTGAGATCCGGAACGAAGAAGAGGTAGAATCGCCAAGTTTTTGTGAAGTTCGGGCTGCTATAATGAGGTTGAAGAACAATAAAGCCCCAGGAGCTCCTGATCTTATGAAATACAATAAATTAATTCCTTTGTTCAAGTCTGGAAATGTTAGAGATCCATCAAATTATAGGATCTACTATTGACATGGGGGTGCCGCAGGGTTCAATACTAGGCCCTTTTTGTTTCTGGTATACGTTAATGATCTTCCCTTTTTCGTGGAAAACTTATGTGATATAGTACTATTGGCGGATGATACTTCTATAATATTCAAGTTGATAGATCTAAAACGAATTACGACGATGTAAACTTATCTCTATCTAGAGTTCTTGATTGGTTTACTGTCAATAATACTGTCTTATGAACTTTGGTTGATACTTTTTAGGCTTGATTTAATTCTTTGACTAGTACTTTTTTTCTATAAATGAGTTCACTTTGTTCGATTCGGCACCACACTAAAGCTGAATGAAGGATCATCAAAAAAATTACCAAGCAGAGTTTGTTGCCTGATTCTTCTAGGCTTGGTCGCGCGCGAGGATTCACTTTAAAATTTAAATTCACCTAGTTTTTAAGTTGACGTTTCATGCATTGTGCTGCATTGTTCTAAGTTAGTTTTAGACTTATAGACAGTAATACATATCTTAAGGTTTAGTTTTTCGTGCTAAATTAGCACGAAAAACTGAAAAAAAAACTACCAAAATAGCGGCTTTACAACTAGGCACTGCACTTTTGGATTTTCCAAGTTTTGACAGTTGTGCTGCATTGTTCTAGATTTGTTCTGCATTGTTCCAAAGTAAAACCGTTCTAAGATGAAAATTGACGAAGAAAATCATGTGGTAATAAGTGTCTTGGTAATATTATGATGAATTTTAAATTCATCAATTTATTAGAAGTTTTTCCTAATTACTGTCTATAATTTGCACTAACCAAATATAATTTGCACAAAAAATTTAGTAGGTATCGTTTGTGGGTTGGGAAATCGTAGTGTGTAAAAACCTCGTCTGGTATAACGTGGGCGGGCGTTGCCATAGCAACCAACATCGATTAATGTGGCAGGGCGCATCTTGCAATGTGCACAACACGGACCTAATAAAGGCTTTGAAGGAGATACGTAGAGCGTTATGTTACGAAATTTGTACTTTGTAGTTATAAAACAAACTTCTTGACCCTAAAATGGGGACTATAATGCTATTATTCTGTGGTTCTAACATTTGCATGCTGAGCTTTGATTTATCGAGTATCTAGTAACTTAATGCTGAGAAGCTTCTAGGTATGGACTTATGAGGACTTTTTCCTTGAGAGTCGGTGAGAGGACACTAATGTTATTGTGGCCTAAAGTGACAGCTTTCCAAGAAAATATGTCTGACGCACATAAAAAAAATATGTCTTTGCTGCAGACGGACCTAACATAATTATTGTTTAATGCGTATAATGTAAAATTTGTTGTGATTAATAAGCTAGTTATGTATTAATAGAGTAGGTAGTACGAAAAACACGAGAGACGGAAAAATTACGGTGATAGTTTTGCCCCTAAAAGGATTTTGATTTAGAGCTAAAAATACATCGTTCCTTTTGGAGTTATCTCAGTTGTTCTAGTGTTCCTCTGGTTTAAGCTTCCCTTTTCTCACCTAAAATAAATTACTATATTCCATCTGTTGTTTTACAACGCTTAAAAATTGCATGAAGCCATAGATAGATACTTCACTATGGAATTTTTATCTAGCCCCGCCCGACGACGCCCTGTCGGAATTTAATTTCGCATGGCTTGATATCCCAGATGTTTATAATAATTTCCTTTCTTCGCGAATCTTATCAGACAAAGCTAAAATAATTTTATCATAGCTCCAAAATTTAAGAATATTATCGTAATAGCAAAGGTATGGCACTGATAAAGTATCCGAAATAAGCAAAATACGATATCGGTAGTTTTACAGTTACAGTGTCTACTGTAGGTATTTATGGTATCAATGTATATATCTAGATGTATCTAGGTCCATTTATTATAATAACATCTCTATCTGCCGCTGAAGAAAGCTTTCATAATTACCTATTAACCTAAAGCTAGAGTTTACAGATAGGTAGATCATGCCATCCTAAGACATAGGTACATACCAAGCTACGTAGGCCCTAAGTAGGTAGGTATACCTAACACCTAAGTAGATATTTACCGGTGCAATAAAATGTATGTAATCCTTATTAATCCAAGGTAGATATTTGTGGATTTATTTAACTTCTTTATAACGTCGCTGTCGGTTTATATTTTTAAGCAATGGAGAAATTATTTGAAAGATGGACCATTTTATCTCCATATGCATATTCATTCTTAATCATAACTTCACAAGGAGTGAGATAAAATTATGACGTTAGCGTTGGACCGGTGATCTGGCTCAGTGCCAATTCCAATGGAAAGTGTTATCTGAGCCGGCGGACGTTCTACCTAGATAAGTAGGTACTCTTTATCTGAAAACTTTTACTCTAACTCCTGACTACGTTTTACAATGATAAATCTTCTGTAAGTTACTGCGAAGTGGTACTAGGTAAATACTTACTTAATTTAGTAACTTTCCAGGTAGTACTTGAGGCCCGTTTGCACAAAACTTTGAAAACTCCTAAGTTGCCAATATGCCAAGCGACAGCTTTTTATAAAAAAAAAACTGACGTTATGGATGTGTGTCATCCATATAAGTAGGGCCCGCTCACACTGCCACCGCCACCACGTCTTTTTGACGGGGCCCTAAGTCTTTGTCTATCCTTAGGTTCATAAGTAATTATAATTTTAACATTTTGTGTGTGACAAGTGTTTGTGGGTATTTTCTACGTATAATATGTAAGTAATCACAAAAAAAGTATATAAGTTTATCAGTCATGTAGTTCCCATAAAACAAGCTCTGCTTAGTTTGGGGCTAGATGTGTGAAAAATGTCCAGCATTATTATTATTATTAAGAGAAGGAATGGATTATGTATAATATGTATGTATTTACAAAAAAAGTATATAAGTAGTATATCAGTCATGTAGTTCCCATAACACAAGCTCTGCTTACTTTGGGGCTAGATGATGCTGTGTGAAAAATGTCCAGCATTATTTATTATTTATTATTTATTAAAAAATCAAAACAAAAGAGACCAACAAAAACAAAAGCACACTGGCCTTATTCCAGTAATATAGGTAGGTAGGGATAAAGTCACGTTTCGTTAAGGGACACCGAGTCACTGTATTTGTAGGGCACACTCATAGCATCAAATATTCATAAATTTCGCGAGTTACCCTAGGGTGTTTGTCTTTGAAGGTGTTTTCTGTTAGAATTTGGCAAAACAATCAAAGTACCTATTGTATATTGTTCGACAGAAGATATTCAATAAATCACGTGGTTCATCTTAGAGGAAATACATGTTAATTGATTAATAAACCATACGGGTGAAGATTAAAGCGTCTCTAACAAATTAATTATTCTTTGCCTTAGTATAGACGGGCATTAGCAGAGAGAGTTAGTTTTGGTGAAGGTGCAAAAGGAAATTGGTTAGAACAGGAGGTATGGAAATCAAGAAGTATTACAGTAGTCTTCATTCAGTAGAACTAATTATATCCTTTTCAAACTTTCGCGATTAGATAACATAATTATAAGTTTAACGGGTCTTTATCGCATTTATATTTTTTTTTTTTAAGGGGGTGACGGATAAGATTGGTAACATCTTGAAGAGGTTCTCAATCAAGTCAGTGTTCATACCGCTCTCAAAAGTGGCTAAGCAGCTTCGAACACCTAAGGACGTGGTACCTCTGCAAATGCCGGGTGTTTATAAAATAGACTGTAGCTGTGGCCGTGCTTACATCGGGCAAACGAAGCGGACAATTGCTGAAAGGGTCAAAGAGCACATTGCAGCTGTCAAAAATCGCCAGATCAATAAGTCGGCCATCTGGTATCTGGTGAACGCCAATATTATAAGAGAATAGTGCGGGAAGCGATTGAAATCAAAAAGTACCCTAATTTTAATCGTGAAGACGGCTATAGACTCTCTGCGTCCTGGAATCCCGTGATAAATAGGTGTTCGCGTCTCGATCCGATTGTGCAGTGCGGTGATACGGTTAGTGTAGTGTGTCGTAATGTGAACATGGACTTTTCTGATCCTGAAGACAGTCGAAACGTCGGGAATATAATAAAAAAGGTAAACGCGATAAAGACCCGTTAAACTTATAATTATATGCTCTTTGATGAAATACAGTTTTATCAAAGAGTACTTACCTATACTTAGTTAAAGAGAAGAAATATAAATACTAATATGATATATAAATTTCCATCCAAAGGCTCTCTGTGAAGAGATCGCTTCTAAGAAATAAGACATTATTCGTTAGAAGCGATCTCATAACCTTTAATCGTGTACCTTTTTTATTATTTTTGAAATTTTATTGTGTTGCACAATAAAGTATTTTCATTCATTCATAAATTTCCTTCAGAAATGTATTTAAACTAAAATGACGCTTCGGTGACGCGGCTGAGATGCGCGGGTTCGATTCCCGCTGCGGAACATAATGTTGCCATGGTCTCAAATATCTGTTCCGGGTTTGGGTTTTGTGGTACCTTGGTACTAATGGTTCCTGTTATACACGACACACGTGTGGCACTAGTATATGAATGTTGGGTGTTTTATTTATTATTAAATCAATGAATGAATGATTGAAAATATTTTATTGTACACCATAAGAAAAACAGATATGACAACAACAGATGAAAACTAAAACAAAAAAATTAAAGCAAAAAGGGCGGTCTTATCGCTTAGAAGCTATCTCTTCTAGACAACCTTGGGATGGAGAGGATTTATTGCGATTGTATTAATGGCTAGGGGTGTACTAATACTAAACATATTTACCGAACTGAACGATCTGTAAGAATCGAATGAAATTGACACTCTCACTTCATTATTATAATACGCCTCATTCCAGTTTTGATTTCAGTTTCTCATATGAAAATAGAAGAAAATGACTCTACCATTTCTTAAATCTTTTTCTCTACAGCTTTGATACAGTTCTAGGTTTTTTGTACCAAGCAATTGTGGCAGGTACCTACCGATTTGCTGAGTCACAACTTGAATCACCTCAAAATGTAGGTTAAATCAGCTGTTCCGTGAACATCGTGAACCAGTAAATGAGCGACAATGATTCAGACTGAAACGAAGCGTGTGGTGGCTCGATACATGAACAAAGGATTTGCACATACTCGGAACATCTCATAATTCAATATTGTAGGTAGACACCAGTGGTTGCATGCAAGGAAATTATAATAAATAAAGCATTTATTTACTCTCACAAAGGTTTTTTTTGTTGTCTTAAACTTATGTAACGTACTTGATAATAACCTGTTTTGTGAGAGACTGGTGCTTGAAGTAGGTTTGAAAAACTTGTACTACAGATCGCCAGTGCTCTCGCTTCACGGATTAAATGTAAGACATTGTGATACTTGGTTGTAAATGTTTGGTTTTAGGACATCCGTACGAGTTTTGCCTATAGTATTAATTAAGCACATACATTTTTCGAGTGGAAAAATCGATTGGTGCACAACCACGATGCGAAATTCGCACTCACGACCTTCGAATCGATAGCCAGGGTCTCAACTCACCAGTGCCCTTAAAGTTTCGAGTTAGTGTTAGTTAAGTGTTCATAGAGCTAAACTTACACGGAATGTGAGTAAGAATGTATGTGCAGTTGTCCTGGCGCTTTCTTCGAGGCAAGTAATTACTTTTCTATGTTCCGTTTAATTACTTAGCGACAGAACCAAAAGCCGCCGGTGAATAAAGGTTCACACGTGCGATCCACAAATCGGCCGAACGACGCGAAGGCAGGTTCCCCCCGCCCGCATATGGAAACATAACATCGGTGGATAGCTCTGGCTAGGGACAATTAAATAAATAATAAATAAATATTGCTCGATATTTTTTCACCCAACGTTATCTAGCCCCAAACTAAGCATATAAATAAATAAATAAATAATGCTGGACATTTTTCACACAGCATCATCTAGCCCCAAACTAAGCAAAGATTGTATTATGGGAACTACATGACTGATATACTACTTATATACTTTTTTTTGTAAATACGTACATATTATACATAGAAAACACCCAGACCCGAGACATCCATTAGCTAATCGTGCAAACATTTGTCCCACAGCGGGAATCGAACCCGCAACCTTCTGCGTCTCAGGTGGGCCTTCGCCCACTGCACCACAGAGGTCGCCATAGCTTGTATTCCATAGTACAAGTGAACTACATAACTGATATAATACTTATATACTTTTTTGTAAATACATACATTTTACACATAGAAAATACCCAGACGGTGGCAAACTTTGGGGAAAGCTATAATGCTCCTTATACACACATATAAGTAGTTATGTGTGTATAAGGAGTTTCTAGTGGAAAGCTCGTACGGAGACGTACCACTGTAACTATTACTGTGTTCCAGTTTGAAGGTTGTAACGTTACAAATTCCTGGGAGGAGGAATTTGTAAGGTCACACTATTCCTACCTATCCTCAGATCTGGAGGAGAGTACGGTTCAAGAGAAAAAGGTGAACTGTATAACCAAATATATTAAAAACAAACACTAGAAGAGGCCAGGGGAACCGGGGCACGAAATGTTAGCGTGTTCACGGGCTTGTAGAGGAGAGAGGCCTCTTGAATCAGGTTTCTCTCTCCTTTTAGTGGAGGGCTAAGCGTCCCTGGAGTGTCCAGGACTAGGTAGAGCCGGCTTGGCGATCTCCAGAAGGCGTCAAAAGAGAAGGAAAAGGCGTCAAAATAGGATGACGCGTCGTTTCACTTTTTACTCCGACATCACTTTTATACGCGTAGGTAGTAGGAGGATCGGACTCTCTGTTCTCAGCTAGGAGGAAACTGCCCTTCCATCCACTCCTTTCTATTCACGTCTTGCCGGCTTCAATTCCAAAAGTAGACTGACTGTGCTCCCCCGTTCCCTGTCATCGTTTTTCCTGATGAAGGGCCTGTTATTTATTTGAACCAAGGTTCTAGAACATAAAAAATATAAAGTGATTTATATGAAGGTCTAATATCAATTACATTGAACCTTAAACTCCTAGCTCCAGCGGTGAATTAAAAATAAAATCTAGGCTTGTCATTAACTGACATTACAGAAAGTAAACAAACATTGAAGAGGTATAAAATCCACAGAAAAACCTTAATAATACAAATTATAGAGCCCTAGGAATGCTTAACCTCCAGATAATGCACATGCAGTTATCTGGAGAGAACTTATGTTTCAATTTCAGGTTATAATAGTCAAAAACGTAAGTATAAAAGACGAACATTACATTACCCCGACAACCCCGGAAAATTTTTGAATACAATGAAAAAATTTTTCTAGTATGTACAACATTAAAAGGCCATTAACCAGTAAAAATAAACTATATGACTATATACAGTGGTATAGAAAGTTTAAAAAATTAACTCTACGTTTCCCCCCACAGAAAATTATCAACTAAGAAAATTTCGATGTTGTAAATAAGACCTTGCTCTTTCATACACCTTTCATCAACCCACCTTTCAAACTCTCAATCATACATCACCAGCATACTTAGGGGATATGGTTCACATTCTATGACGCATACTCCACAAGGAATTATTTTTAAGGTTTACGAAGGCTTATTTATTTTAATTAGGTGTCGTAACCCGCACCTTTTTAAAATCCCGTTAAAACTAAAATAAATATTTACAAATGTTTTCTTGCTCAAGGAAAAGGTGTCAAGGTAAGCCTTCGAGTTTCAAGTAGTTTCAAGTTCAAGGATATAAAAAAATTATCTAAGTTAGTTTAAGATACACTAAGGCTTATTTTACGAGTTATGAGACCGCTCGACACAATGGCTTATTTAAAGAGTTGTGTACCGCTCTATAAAAAAAATCTAAATAAAAATAGTGGAAACTAACATATGCCAAAAGTTTTTGGAGAAGGTAAATATTTACAGAACTTAAATCTAAATGGTTTTTACAAGAATAAGTACAAGTTTTAGAAGACATCAAGGAGTAGAAATATTAAATTATAGTTATATATAAAATTAAAATTTTAGAAGACATCAAGGAGTAGAAAATACGAAAACAGAGCAGATATAAAATTACACTTTAAAATCTTTGATGTGCCATTTTCCTCTTAAACCGTTCTGATCCTCCAAAATGAAAACAAGTGGTGATAGTTTCTCAAGATGAAGAGGAATGGGTGATGATTTTATATAATTAGATAAAATATGTTCAAGTTAGTCATTTGATCTCTCAGGTTCGTTCAAAGTCTCAGCTGGTTTTTCAGTTCTAATAGTCACTTCATATTCCAGTTCAAGTTTGTTTAAGTACGAGAATCTTATTGTTCTATCCATGATTAAGGTTTAAAGATATTAGGTTTAATTTAGTCGAGATTTACGGAATTTCTCTAGTAGTCTTTTCAGTACCGATATTCGTCACCATAATAGACCCCCTGGAACATTGTTACCTAGCAACCAATGTCTAATAACAAATCAAAACTAAATGAAGTATAGTATTTGTAATTTGTGTAACGTAGATGTATAAGTTTGTTTAAACGTCCACAGGATACTCTCCTGTATCTGTCGTAAAGTAGTGTCCCAGCACCCAACTTGATAGTGCCCACGAGTGGGTTAACACACCCAAGCGGACACTGGGTACGATTACCAGAGGGTAACCGCAGTAGTGTGCAAGTGTGTGGGATGCAGTGTAGCGATGTATTTGTAGAGATTTAAGTGTATGTGGTAAAACGAATACAGGATACTCTCCTATAGCATGTCGTAGAGTAACCAAGATGATGTACAGTAAGAAGAAGAGTTGAGGATTGAAGTGGATGATGTAAATTTTTAAAATTTTCCGGGGTTGTCGGGGTACTGTAATGTTCGTCTTTTTATACTTACGTTTTTGTCTATTATAACCTGAAATTGAAACATAAGTTCTCTCCAGATAACTGCATGTGCATTATCTGGAGGTTAAGCATTCCTAGGGCTCTATAATTTGTATTATTAAGGTTTTTCTGTGGATTTTATACCTCTTCAATGTTTGTTTACTTTCTGTAATGTCAGTTAATGACAAGCCTAGATTTTATTTTTAATTCACCGCTGGAGCTAGGAGTTTAAGGTTCAATGTAATTGATATTAGACCTTCATATAAATCACTTTATATTTTTTATGTTCTAGAACCTTGGTTCAAATAAATAACAGGCCCCACGTTGGGCGCCAATTTGTAACGTTACAAATTCCTGGGAGGAGGAATTTGTAAGGTCACACTATTCCTACCTATCCTCAGATCTGGAGGAGAGTACGGTTCAAGAGAAAAAGGTGAACTGTATAACCAAATATATTAAAAACAAACACTAGAAGAGGCCAGGGGAACCGGGGCACGAAATGTTAGCGTGTTCACGGGCTTGTAGAGGAGAGAGGCCTCTTGAATCAGGTTTCTCTCTCCTTTTAGTGGAGGGCTAAGCGTCCCTGGAGTGTCCAGGACTAGGTAGAGCCGGCTTGGCGATCTCCAGAAGGCGTCAAAAGAGAAGGAAAAGGCGTCAAAATAGGATGACGCGTCGTTTCACTTTTTACTCCGACATCACTTTTATACGCGTAGGTAGTAGGAGGATCGGACTCTCTGTTCTCAGCTAGGAGGAAACTGCCCTTCCATCCACTCCTTTCTATTCACGTCTTGCCGGCTTCAATTCCAAAAGTAGACTGACTGTGCTCCCCCGTTCCCTGTCATCGTTTTTCCTGATGAAGGGCCTGTTATTTATTTGAACCAAGGTTCTAGAACATAAAAAATATAAAGTGATTTATATGAAGGTCTAATATCAATTACATTGAACCTTAAACTCCTAGCTCCAGCGGTGAATTAAAAATAAAATCTAGGCTTGTCATTAACTGACATTACAGAAAGTAAACAAACATTGAAGAGGTATAAAATCCACAGAAAAACCTTAATAATACAAATTATAGAGCCCTAGGAATGCTTAACCTCCAGATAATGCACATGCAGTTATCTGGAGAGAACTTATGTTTCAATTTCAGGTTATAATAGTCAAAAACGTAAGTATAAAAGACGAACATTACAAGGTGCTGGTGAAATATCAGGCACATGTGACTTTTCACCAGTTATGTCTCAAAGTCGACAACGCGCGCGTGATACCTCTAATGTTGCAAACGTCCAAAGGTTACGGCAACCGATTATCAACAGGTGGGCCATATGCTTATTTGCCACAAAAAAATGCCGGTGTGGATTTTTTTAGTCTAATGATCATGTTGGCAAGTTTTATTCAATACTAGCTTTTGGCCGCGGCTTCGCCCGCATGGTATTTTGATAAAAGTGGCGTATGACCTTCTCTAGGCTTCAAACTATGTCCATATCAAATTTCATCACAACCGGCTCAGCGGTTTAGCTGTGAAACATAAAGGAAAGGGATATTTCCGATAAAATTTTACTAACTTAATTGAAACTTACCGTTATATTATTGCTCGTAGTATAAACTCAAATCATGCCAAGTTTCATTTGAATCCATTCTATAGTATCGGCGTGATGCGCGGCCCAGATACAGACAGACAGACAAAAAGTAAAAATTTAGAGAGCCTTCCAAAATATCTTCAATGTACAGAATTTGACCTGTTACATTCTTATTATAATATATAGATAGATAAAAAAACTATACGAACAAAGGTACGCCGGTATACAGGGGTGCTTAATTGTTTCTTTTGTGTCGTGTTCTATTCATAATTCCATTTCCTATTCTATAGGTTTATAAAGTATTTATAAACGATAACACGCATGTAAGTGAAATTACTGACACAATGGAAAGTTACAATCGTTGCCTAGGTATTTTAAGGATTTCGAAGCTATGTTATGTTAGTCTGTCTATCCGTATTGTGCACACAAGTGTATTCTTAACCCAACCACAGACATACATACATTACAACATAACAAACTTTTCCGCCCGCAGTTATGTAAGTGTGAGATAAATAAATAAATAAATGCTGGACATTTCATCTAGCCTCAAACTAAGCAGAGCGTGTATTATGTACTACATACTACTTTTTTTTTTGTGATTACATATCATACATAGAAAATACCCAGACCCGAGATAAATATTTGCAGTTCATACAAACATTTGTCCCGCAGCGGGAATCGAACCCGCAACCTTTTGCGTCTCAGGCGGGCCTTCGCCCGCTGCTCCACAGAGGTCGTCTATCGTGAGATGTTTTTTAAAATATTTTTTAAACACAACAAACACATACAGCCCTTAGCCCACATTAGAATTCCCTGTACCCTAGGTATCAGGATCTACGAGTACCGTGCTACCACAATACCCAGACCCGGAACTAATGTATGCAGAACATGCAAACATGTAACCCGTAGCGGGAATCGAAACCCGCATCTCTTGCGTTGCAGTTACTCGCCCGCCGCGCCACCGATGTCCTCATTTATCTCATCAGAGATGAGGCAACTCTAGATAGATATCTTTATTGTACACCAGTTAATACAAAAGAAACACGAAAAAGAAATTATAATAATACCTAGTAGTACAACCAACCGGCAAGGTTGCCAGTAGGCAACCTTTAGATGGACATATAATAATAATAATAATAATTTATTCAAAAAATCGTATACTACACACATTACATATTTATGATCTAAAAATTAACATAAAGTAAAATTTATACTAGAACCTGAACTAGGTATTCCTGTGTTTCAGGCGGGAGGGACTAACATTATACAAGCAAGGCAATTATACAAACAAACAAAACACTTAAAGAATAAAATATAGTGACTTCGACATATAGGTGAACTACATAAATTATGGTAAAAATACTCATATTAGATTATTTTATGAGTTAACATAAAAATAATATATAATAATACTGGTAAACACTTGAGTCTAGTGCGATATTCGGAAACGTGATCATATTTACGCAAGCCAAATATGAATCGGATGGAGAAATTTTGTAGCCGCTCAAGTTTGTTAAGTTGATCTTCGGTTAAATCAGGATAGCCGGCGTCGGCGTAGTCGAGTCTAGAAAGCAACAATGACAATAAGCAGCTCTATGACCCTACATAATGTGTCTTGACATTAAAAATAAAAGGAACATTAAAAAGAATAACCAGCCTTGTTTCCTTGCCTTTTTTTCATGGCTCGGTCGCGAAGTAACAGGCAGTAGACGTTTCAAAGTGTTCCTTGTAATTTTAATAAATAAATGAATGTTGACTTTGACATTTCTTGACAGTTAATTTAAATGCGAGAGCAAAAACAAACTTAACCTTAATTGGTAACTTAGTAACCCACGAAGAATAAGAAGCCCGATGCCATGCAATTAAGTTTCTCCCCCCGCAATTCGATATCTTCCGAGTATTAAGTTACGCTTAGAGGTGCAAGTATATGCCAGACGGATTTGAACCGAATTGCAAGCGAGTAAAACTTCATGCCCTAGAACCAACAATTAGGAAGCATTTTATGTGGCATCAGTTAGTGTTCCAATAAGTGGGCTTGCAACCTATGACGTGGCATGCTAACTACTTGCAAAGGTTGCAAAACGCTGGTATGTGGTAGATGTATTTGGACGTGCGTCTGACTGCCCTCTAAAAATGAGGTACTAAGCTTCTCTGTTTTTCGTTACGTTTTGTTTTATGTTATCTATTTTGTGTGTTTTTATTTTTATTATTACTTGTTTATAATGGAAATATTTTTTTTCTTTTCCTACTTGGTATCCTAAATGGTATACGCACTGAGTATGTTTCTGAGGATGTCCATCATGGGGAATACAGTCGTGAGCGTATTTGTTTGTATTATTTTCCAAGCTCCTGATCAATTTGCTACTCATAACCCTCGTCAACGTTCGTTAGGTAAAGTGTCTCACAACACAAATAATCGAGGATGTATCCACATTTGAGACGTCTTAAATAAGATGAGACGGGTTTTTGTCACGCCCATCAATGAGTACCGTGACACTGTCACGGAGTAATGTTAATATTACAAATATTTCAACACATATTACTCCGTGAAAAGGCGGGCCCACGCCTTTATTTTACGTAGTTGTAGAGGTGGCGTAGCGTTCCGTAGAATTGTAGCTAGTTTCGCGTAGCACCGTAGCTAAATTCATAACACACTGGCCACACTGGCCAACAGTAATAGAATACCTACTTATATGTTTTTATATATTTTATGTCATCGGTCCATTGTGTAGAGGACCTTCCTTCACTGCGTCGTCGTCGGTTCATTGACATTGACACTTCAATTTGCTATTTCCAAAAGTCTGTGATATTAATTCTTGTACGAATTCCCTCGTATTAAATATTATCACGTAGTTATACTACAAGAATAGCTCTTTACATAGCTCGCTGCTTGATCTCAAGTTTATGTATGAGCTTATATTATGTATTAAATGAGGTTGTGAATAAAGACTTTGACAGAGTGAGTAGGTATCAGTCGAGTTCCAGTAGTATAAATACATGCATCACCGTTCGTGCATCCAATTTCACCGAGCCAATGTGCACGGAAGTCAGATAATGGGAGCTTGAATAGGTACACTCAAAGAGACAAGTTAAACAGAGCATTGCAGTGTTTTAAAGTTAAAAACTTTAGTTTACCAACACCGTTAGATTGTATCAACTTCTCTGACCTTTTTGGCGCGGCAGGCGAGTAGCCAACTGAGACGCAAGATGCTATTTTGATTCCTACTGCGGGACAAATGATTGTATGTTCTCCAAATATTTGTTCCGAGTGTGGTTGCTATGGTACCATGGTACTCGTTCCTGATCCCACCAGATAGAAAATTCTAATGCAGGGTCAGGATTATGTATGGTGGGTGTTAAAAAATAAAAAGAACATGCACACTGAATCCTTTCACTACTTTTTTTTCAACTTTGACACCATACCCTCCATATTGACGACCTCTGTGGCGCAGTGGGCGAAGGTCCGCCTGAGACGCAGAAGGTTGCGGGTTCGATCCCCGCCTCGGTACAAATGTTTGCATATGCAAATATTTGTCTCGGGATCTGGGTGTTTTCTATGTATAATATGTATGTATTTACAAAAAAAAAGTATATAAGTAATATCAATCATTTAGTTCCCATAACACAAGCTCTGCTTACTTTGGGGCTAGATGATGCTGTGTGAAAGATGTCCAGCATTATTTATTTATTTATACCACGACCATTGGGTCATGGACCAAGAAAGAATCAGTGACACGACTAATGGGAAAATAGTATCCGAATCACATGTTGTACGATTCTACTACATTTTTTTTACTGTGATGTTTTCTTTTGCCCTCGTTTTTGTACCAGCGACGTAAGGACCGCGTCATTCCGTATATTCGTTTGCCGTAAAGGGTATTTGTATGTTACTATTTATCTTTGAAACAGCTTAAGCGATGGGTTTTTTCCAGCGATTTGTCTGACTTCAAGGATTTTTCATAAATAGGTTTTATCATCACAAGTTACTAGGGGACGCTGCCGTAGACGATGGAAAATGCTTTGATGTCTGTATTTTATTGCAAAAGTTGTCGTTATTGTTTTGAAAGATTCTGTATACTTTATAATGTTAGTACATTATTAAGTTCACATGTAGTCTGCTGATCACGTTGTCTATAAGACAATCATTCAACATCATAATCATAATTAGCTTATCATAAAACAATTTATCAATTCAACTTGTGTTACCGACTGTCCTTTCCAATAAACTCGGTTTGGACGTATTCCCCGTTCATTTATTGGGGAAGCTGATGTGATGTTCGATTGTTTTGTATTTTCTGATGCACAGAACAAAATGTATCAGTTTTTTTTTCGTATTCCTTTGCTTATTCTTTTTCACCTTACACTCTCTACTTTTTACTAAAATACATTCATACTCCAAGCCATAAAATCGTAATGACTCGTTTGAGTCCCTTGTTGTTGTGTGTTTTTTTTTGTTTATGTTGTGTTTTAGTATTGTCCGTAGAATTTCTTATATCATTTCATATTAGGTAACTAGCTGCCAATGATATATAATAATCAATGAATAGTAAAAAACACCCAAAACAGTCACATCCATAGTCCTGAGCCCACAATACGATCCCTGTATTGTGGGTGTCAGAAACTACGAGTATCGTGGCGCCACATAGGTCACCAATGATAATGATGATGATAGAAACACAGTACTATCAAAAGTGTTACAAGAAATGGAAATTCACCTGGCTAAATAGTAACGTTAAATAAATCAGCCCTGTAATATACGAACAAAGGGTGTAATAGGGTCCCGCAGGCACCATTTGCCCACAAAACAACTAGGTATAACTTTTGGATGCTTTTTTTAGCTATGTTGTTCTGTTGGTTATGGCTGTACTTACCGTCTAAGACTAACATTATATACACCTAAAACGGACACTTAAAATGAACCATCTCCGAAAATAAAACCCCTTTGAATATAGATATAACTTAGAAATAGATTTAAAGTTAAAACAACCTTCCTCGTTTTTTGTTATAGCTCTCTCTCAGAATCCTATAAATAAAAAATATTTCCTGATAAAAAATTCATCAATAAAGTTTGGGCAAGAAACAGGTACCTGCAGGATTTCATATTCGGTGACGCATTTCAAGAAAATATATTCCAGCTCTGCTCCGGAAATATAGTTGTGATACACATGCCCATATTTTATGAATCCTGTGCCAAAGCAGAGCGTGTCTGTGTGCTGTTTACTTTTATTCAACCTTAGATAGGTTGAATAAAAGTAAACAGCACACATCAACTTGTAGGTTGAAGCGAACTATGATGTAATTTTTTGAAATATATATATATATATTTATATAGGCAATATATTTATATATCTTATAGGCAAATGATTATTCAAATCAGACTTGACTTAAGAGTTAACAATACAAAAACACATTTCCCCTATTTTTTAAAGTAATGTTTCAATTCAATTCAATTTATTTATTTGCAAAACATGGGTACAAACAGTAGATTATATGGTACAGATAATACAGTGATTGCCGGTACTATATGTAGATTTAAATTTGATTGAATGGAATGTATTTCACCTTGGTTCCTATTATATTTATAATAATTATATTTTACCATACCCCGGAAAACTACGACCGAAATCACATCTCTTAATTACTTCACCAAAATGTTACCAAATCATTAAGAGCGGTGCCGGCGGCGCGGCGTCGACGTGCGCCGATGGCCCTACACAACTCGTTAAAACCAAGGACCCTTCAGGTATGCAGGAAAGATCGGTGTGAAAATAATTTCAAGTTGAATGACTCTGCCATACGTTGCTCCAACCATTGTTTTAGTTCGTAGAGTAGGGGAAACGTTAAATGACGCTTTTCCTGCTTTAAGAAGGTTCTTTTGTCTGTAATTCCTTAAAGTTTATTCATAAATCTTGGCCTTAAAATTTGATTAAAAAAGTAAAGAAATAAATACGATAATTTCCAAAGCTCTTGCAAGATGGAGGAAGGATTCCCACTTAAGTTACGCTCGCCTAATCCTATTCAAAAACTTGTACACGAGCTCAATAAAAGCACAGACAAGTTAAAATGCATTGCAAGCATGCAGACTGCGTACTTCCAATTTAAGTTCAGAAACTCGTGAGAGAAAAATTGCCCGTTTCGACAAAATACCATTGAATGATATATTATTTTGTCTTTTTCTATTGAGTGGCGAAATTGGAATTAATAAAAATGTTTGTAGACAAAATAATGGTTGTCTGAATGCCTGAAAATATATATATAAATATAAGAAAAGGGTATGATTCTGCACATACAATTTTGGAAAATTATTATCACATTTTATTGGTATTAAAAAAAGTATGCAGTTTGTATAAATAGATAATAAAGTAGACACTACTGAAATTTAATCTGAAAACGGTACCAATAGAAACATAGCATCGATGTTCTCGCTAATGGCAAAACGTCCCCATCTCGTCCCGTTATTAGCTATACTCAGTTATTATGTATCTTAACCACCCAACAAGCGTTTGGTTTCCTTTGATCCCCAAAAGCTGAATTTGATAGATAACCACTACTATCATAACCCCTCTTACTCATTTGCTTTAAAGGAGAGAACTGAAATACGAATTGCGAAATATTCTCTATAAATATCCAAGAAATGAAGTTCTCTTGTTGGACTGCCTTTTTATGAAAATTGCGAAAGAAACCTACAAACTGTATACAAGAGGAAAATGACTTGGAAAATTCTTGTTTGCTGCAAAATATTGTGAGTAAACGTATACAATTTTACTTTTTCGGTTACCGTACACTGCTTTTAAAATTAGTTTTTGATGAGTTTTTGAGAGCAATAAGAGATTACTCGTGGTTTACCTTTTTTCGTGATGTGAAAGATTTTATCAATAGTTTTTTGTATCAATAACAATTGTTTCAATTGTTTCTAGGTTTTATAATAAACCTAGCTCGATATACCTACTTTCTTCTCTAACTCTACCAACTATTCACGAAGTTTTATGGACGTTTGAACCTACTAAGCCGTTCGTGACCTGGAATAACCTTTTATACGGGTTTCAAGAAAGAAAACTAACTTACTTAGAGCTACCTATTATTTATACTACGACAAGTTCTTATAGCGATTATTTCTAAAATAACACTGTACGCCTGGAAGGATTTCATTATGAAAAATGATGATTTGCCTGAAACAAAGGTAAAGGGCGAAAACTTCCGTGAAACATACAGAAATACGAGTGTATTTACCTACCTAGAACTCACACCGTCCTAGCGCCGCGCGGTGGTCAAAGTTTAAATAGTTCTGGTTCATCTGAAACCTTTGAATATATGATTATCATCGTAGGATGTAAATTTTATACGTAAGCCACTATCATTTTAATATTTCCTTGCAAGACAAACATGAAGGTACCATGTTGCCAGTGATAAATAAAAATTCTCTGAATAAGAAGCATTATTTTCCTGAAATTTCACAACGCGCTACACGGTCCGCCCACCCAGTGGGCGGTGGTTTAATATGTGAAAACTACCGAAATATGCGTGTGCTTCCTATTTTTTTTAACCCATAGGGTGAAAAACATTTAGATAAGTAGGTATCTAATTGCTGTGGCTATTGTGTCGTATTAATTTACATGTATATTAAAGGAACAAATTAAAGAAAATGCGTTTTTGATGTCTGAATAACTGGTTTCACTTTACGAAAAGGCTCATTTCTGTGTAAATCAATACATCAGGCAACTTTCGGACACAAACTTTGGTCAAAATAAGAACCAAATTATGCCTCTCCTCTCTGTCCCCTACCTAATCCATAAGGTTTCGCGGTAGTGCGAAAGGGCGGCCGCGCACTCGCTCACGCAAGCCTCAGTCGGATCCCCGCGCTCCGCGAAGTCACACATCCTGTATCTTCCGTATATTCATCTCAACAAAGGTATCTGTTCTATATATATATACTGTGTGAAAACTGGGCATGTGGAAGGAGTAGAAGAGGAAGGATAATTTTGAAGGTGGTAAGTCTAATTTTAATAGCGTTTTCTTCAGGTACTCTTGGCTTACCTGTGGTTTTGTATTTTGTTTGAAGGCACAATGCCGTAATATATACAGGTTGTCCTTAAAATGCTACTAATTTTAATTTAAAAACAAATGATTAGTGGCATGAAATACGAGTATGTTTTATCATTATTACGTCATTCAAACTGATGTTAATTATTGAACTTCTAATTATTTTTGTGTAAATTGATATGATTGGTGGGAGTGTTTTTTTAAATATTTTCTTTTCTTCTTCAAATATTGAGAAAAATTGGGCACGTGTAAAGAGGCAAGAACAATCTTAGGTTCTTAAAGAGCTATTTATAGATGTTGTTTTCTTCCAAAATTTTAACACTTATTGGATATAAGTGGGTAACTTTTTCATAATATCTAGGCATTTTATTTATTTTTATTGTGGTGCTAATTTATTGTCTTGTCTTTATTTACTGTCATTGGAAACCAAGATTTATTAATTGTAGTGTTCGGCGGACTTATTGCTAATAGCATTCTCTATTACCCAAGGCTTCAAAAAATGGTGTGGTCTGTTATTATATGAACTAATATTAATACTTTCACCTACGGTAATAAAAATGTACGGTAATAATAAAAATTCAATACCAACAAACAATTCTTGATTAAATATAATTAGACATGCCTTAATGAGGATCCCTTAATTGCTTTGATCCCCAATCAGTATATTCGATGAACCTACCGTCTCCTTCGGGATAACGAAGGAAACATCGTATCCCACTTCTTTGATCATTACCTGAAAAATATCACGCGAAAAATTTACATCGTTAGAAAAATTATTTTATTATATCCTGTTCTCAAAATTTACTTATCGTTGATAAATAGCTAAGAAAGCATGGACTTGTTGAGTCTACTTATAGCTAAATAGTAAAGGTTGACTATAGATGGTGCAATAAAAAACTGTAACTTAGGTCTTTGGTATGGTTTTATATGGATTGAGGTATTATCCTTCTTTCTTGGGCACCCTGCGTTAGGTTTGTGCTCTGACCAGCAGGTTGCGGTAAACCTTATAATGAAGGTATTTCAGTATACAATGGCAATACTATAGCTTTAAAGCGATCGCTAAAAGACAAACTTTGGATGGAATGATCTGAGATACCTCATTTACAAGGTGTTTGATGGTGTCTACAATTCGTGCGATTTAATAACTTAGAATACATTTTGCAATACGGGTCTAGTTATTTCTTTGGGCAAAATTAATTTGGGACTTAGCTAGGGATTTCTAGCTTTAGAAATCATAGAACTGTATCCAACACTTACAGTTAGTCTAATTGTATCAATAAAACTTTCAGATGTTACTATTTGTTAATAACGACTTCATCGAACACTTCATTCATTATGAATTGATTACCGGGTGGAAGAAAATTAATTGAATTTCAATCAGTATTAATAACATCATCGATATTCAACAGGATAATTATTGATAACATCAATCGATATATTAATTTGGGACAAGTTAGGATCGTTTGGTAATATGCGATAAATTAAATGATAGCGGTAGTGTGGGGATGAATAACAAAATCATTCGAATGAGTCAGATACGTCAATCAAAATTATGTAGGTACACCAATATATAGTTTTTTTTAAAACCTAGGGGTGTTTACAAAATATTTTTAGCGTGCTTATATTTATGTAGATGATTCTGTTTAAGACTATCGTACTTAGCTGACCATTAAATGGCATTGTAAGGTAACCTACCTCCCGTGCTAGTTAAACACTGTGTTACAGCGAGGTAGCACTTCACATATAATATATCTGACTTAGTAAAACAGCCTAAAAACCTTGTAGAATCACTTTTTTAGTGATCCTGTTCTTCGGTAGTGGATGATTAATGTAAATTCCGGTATAGTTTCCTTCAATAATCTTATTAGATTGATATCGACGCTCCACCGTCTTCGCTAATATTGATACGATGTTAACATTGTTTCGAATAATTGTGTATAAACAGCGACCCATTAAATAGTAACAGAATTAAGACTCAGCTTATTTGTGGAGGAAAAGAGAGGGTCTATGGGGGCTTTTAAAAGGGAGGGGGGTTATAAGGAAGCAGGTAGAAGCTTTTAAAGTTTTACAGTTTATGGTGGAGTGGAAGGCACTCTTACTACGTACCTACTTAGTTGCTAACGGAAGCGGTTACAAATAGATCATTCCTGGGAACACAAAAACAAGCAAGTTTAAGAGTTTAGACGCCAAATGGCGAAAATAGTTTCGTCATGTCGTCGGTCTGTCTATTCGTTTGTGTGTGAAACTCTTATTTCTCGCTCTATTTAAAGCATATCAAGATAACATTTGGTATATAACGTGATTACATAATCAAAAGAAGTATAAAATAAAATTAAGCGTTTAATATAAACTACCAACGAAAATTATTTCGAAGGATTTTAAATGATTACTTTAGGACTTATGAGGCAAGCCTAACACAGCGTGGTTGGCACTATATTTCATATATATACTAATAATAAAGCTGAAGCTTAAAATCACGCTACGACCCTTAGCAACCGGGCAAAAAGAAAAAGTCAGAAATAACGTTAAGCGAACACTAAGTAATAGCCCGCGCGGGAGATTCGACGCGATGGGTCGGGGGCCGAGAGCCGCTCGACGAGAACCGAGCATTCTCGAGAAAGTACCACACGGGCGAAGCCGTAGGCAGTAGCTAGTAAATTGGACATATAAACCGATATCAAACGTTCCTCTGCGTCCGAGTCCGTAATTTTCCAACCTCTTTGGTTGAATACAAAAATACTTGTATGTAGGTAGATAAAAAACCACCTTGTTATTGATATCTGTTAAATATTAAACACAAATTAAAATGTTTTGCTTCTCTAGATCAATCGACTTACTGTTAAGGATACTAACGCATATAAAGAGGAAATAACTACTACGTGTATTATATATTTACAAAACCGCCTATTGTACTTCCGCGATTAGCTTGTAATTTGCTGTGTTATTTGTAAGAAACATATTATGTGGTGTACAATAAAGAGTCTATCTATATATATATATCTAACTATCTTCTCTTTGATTTACAACATTTGAGGAAATAACCACTATTTACAAAAAAATCTTCAATAATTTTCACAAATCAAAGAACTCAGAAAGCGGAATCGTTTGGGCCCACTAAATCTAGAGGACATTTCAAACGTTGACTACAAAGCACGGGGACAATCAGAATGACAGCCACAATTTCAGTCGAGGTGAGTGCACTGAGCCACAGCTTGCAAAGAACAGCTGGTGTACAAAAAAGCCTTGAATTAAAGCAGGGTTCATGCAAAAATACCAGTTGATATTGCCTTTAATAAAACCAAAAGAGTCCCGTATGAGGTGTGTAATGCAAGTTCTTATGCGATCTCCAATGAAGTGAGTACGTTCGGTAAGCTACAGAACTTACCCCCACTGAAATTGGGGGTTTGGCACGTTTTCTAACCCAAAACGCATATACGGGCTTCGTCACGGGGTTTTCACACGGCATAGACCGTTGTAAACACTCGACGAAGCCTCAAAATAGCGTTCTCTCTCTCTATTGTTTTTTTATCAAATTTACAAACCGACATGTTTATTTAGAGATCACGTTATGGCTTAAATAATAGGATGTTTATATTTTGTATAGAGTGGGCTATCTATTATGTATGGCCTGTGGCATGACTGTGCTGAACGGTTGCTGAAGGGCCCTCACAGCCCTTGAGCCTTTTGCAGGCATCGAACGTACTCTTGACCTCGCTCGCAAATTAAAAATACTTACCTTATGTAGGTACTGTTGGGTGAATTAATGACATTGAAGAGGCAATTTTTGCTTTTTATGTTCACGAAAACAATGCGATCTGGGTAGGTACATGAAACCTTGCAAGTGTTCAAAAGTAAAACATGCAGATGCACCTGTAATCCTAGAGAGCCGAAAGCAGACAGTGAAAGGTGGACGATGGAACTCCTCGACGAATTACTGTGCTTGGCCTAATTAATATCAGCTTGTTCTGATTATTAACTTCATATGACATATTTTTCATCAATTAACTTTTGGCACCTACTTAAACTATGTCTCATGCGGTATGTGGCACTGAAATGTCGTTGCAATCTGATTCTTACATTTTAATCAGTTAAATGCGTTAAAATTTTAAATTGTTCACAGAACCATATATCAACCATATCTTCCTCCACTAACATTTTCCTGTAACTACATCAAAGCAAACGATGTTTAAACCATGTTTGAACTCACAATTTGTATAAAACGACCACGAAACTTGATTACCTTCAGCGCCGGGAATAATTGGGTTATAGCCGCCTCCGTAATATTCTGTTCCTCGAATATCGACGAGGATTAATAATAACCGTCATTTTTGAATACGTTCTTCTATTATGGGGGAGCACGGTCCTGGGGAAAATTCTACTTTTTTTGTTGAGTTTTGGCTTAGAGCTAATACCTAGCTTTCGAGATGTATTAGTAAAAGTAATTACGAATAGGCTTGGCCTGTGCGATTACGGTGTTACAGCAACGAGGGTGGTAAGCTGACATTCAGGTGCTTGTACATGGTGCATGTAGCTGGAGCTACAGTATGCGCAAGCTAGTATGCACGGTCCTTAATGCGTCCCTGATCCCGCGCCTTTCTTTACACGATGCATACAATAGCGCAAATGCCTCAAGATAGTAGACAGAGAGTGAACCTTAGAGAGAGTTTATTAGTTCATAGACCACGAAGACAGAACGTAGACCTTGGAAACAGTTACCCGAGCCTTGTACAAGCACCATAAGCTGAATCATTATTTTAAAAGCGTGTAAACCACGTATTCAGCGTGCGTAGACCGCGTAGACAGACCGTAGACCTTTTGGAGACAGAGAGTAAACCTTGGAGAGTTCATTAGTTCATAGATCACGAAGACAGACCTTAGACCTTGGAGACAGAGAATAAACATTGGAGAGAGTTCATTAGTTCATAGACCACGAAGACAGAGCGTAGACCTTAGAAACAGTTACCCGAGCCTTGTACAAGCACCATAAGCTGAATCATTATTTTAAAAGCGTGTAAAACACGTATTCAGCGCGCGTAGACCGCGTAGACAGACCGTAGACCTTTTGGAGACAGAGAGTAAACCTTGGAGAGTTCATTAATTCATAGACCACGAAGATAGAGCGTAGACCTTGGAGACAGTTTAGTATACAACAGAGACAGTTCGTAGATTGCGTAAACGGGGTGCGTAGGTATTGCGTCGATGACAAATTTCACATTATCTTCTCTTCTCTCAACCTTCATCCCATAAAATATACCTTTGTAGCAAATGTCAAAGGCCTATGGAGAAAATTAATAAATCTACGGAAAGCCGGTGACTTTGTCGAGATGTTAACAAAAGCGAGACATACAATAAAGCGAAGGGTGCTTTTTATCGATGTCACAGAAGGTTTCTCTCTCGGTATCTGGGGTAACTTAGTAAAACTGTCGGCTGGGTATAAAGTAGAAAATAAGAACTTTTTTAAGCCTATTTGAGTTTCTGTAGTACTTAGCAAGAAAAGTAAGATTAGAGACAGACTACGAATAAATTTTCATATCACTTCAGTTACATAGATATATGAAAACAAGGTATAATTTTCAATCCATCATTAACAAAAACCCAGCCTTTATATCAGGCGCTTCGCTTTTCAAAAGCCTAAAATAAATTGCAGCTACCCTCGACTTTCCACCAGTATCTCTCGAAATTCGCTGGCAATATTGCCGTCCAATTTTCGCGCAGCTATTGGACAGGCATCGGAGTGGATAGCCATTGGACCGGACAGCTTCCATTATGCCGTGACAAGCCTGGAAGAGCGCAGCTGCCTTTGTCTACGGGCGGCGAGGTTTCAAATATAAGTACTACTCACGAGGCATGAATTTCTGTTGTGTAAAATACATACTCGATGCCCTCACACAGATTTTTATGTAGATATACGAGTAGGTATAAAAGTTAATAACTATAAAAACGCGTATCTAAATTAGAAGTTCGTATCAACTGATATCTACGCTCTCAGCGCTTTTCACCTTTCTTTTTCATATAAAATGTAAAATAGTACACACTATACACCGTATCGACCCACTTTGTATGAGCTTCTGCATATTTCGTCCATGTCAAGGTAAGCGTTCTACTTGCCAAGGACACACTTGAAGGTTGAACTATTGCGATAAAATTTTAAATTTTATTCTTTGCATCGCGTGTCAGTCCAGGTTTTCATAGTGCTACTTTCACAGTAATGAGTTTCTCTCACCATCGATTTTCACTATCAGAAAAATTAAGTTGTTTATCCTATGTGAAATAGTCATGTTGGGGTAGTCTCTCTGTATCTGTCTACACTAGCCATAGGCAGCCAAAATGATGTGCGCATATCGGCTTGTAAAGTAAAACACTTTTCCTAGAATTGAAAGCTCTGCCTCTCACAAAATTCCTGCACAACAAAGAAAAAGTGCAATGACGAACGATACCGAGCAATCCACCGACTTCCCGCAACTTTTAAATTGTCATCGATCCGTCGGGTGTGTTTCAATTGAGAGTAAGTCGCATTCATTCCATGCTTCATGGTTTAACATTAAGTCGGACATTCATATTTGTAATAACGCGACTCAGCACCAAAGCAAATTCTTTCTTAAACTATAAAAGACTCATGTTTGTAGCAACACAGATAACTTAATTATTAAGTTATCTGTGACTTAACAAACTTTATATTTTGTACGAGTATACTACTGTCTTACTTACTACGATTACTTTTTTGAGACAATACCTTTGTATCTTTTGAATAATTTATTTTAACATTAACAGTACATAATATATAATTATTAAGACAGTTTAAGTTAAAACTTTAAACAAAAACGGTAAAATCCTGATGTTCTTGGGCAGTAATTATATAGCTAGCAGGAGGCAAACAGATTAAACGTAGTCATGTATACCTCTTGTTGTACTCTCTGTACCAGCTGCGTTTCAAACTAATATGTGTGCGAGCCATAACTGACGTGTTTGCAAGCTTGGTAGCCAAATTGTAGAGCCGCAGTGTAATTCAGATGATAAAATTGGTCTGGTTTGTTTAAACATTAATGTAACAATACTTTGCTACAGTTTTTTTTATACAACTAAAGTGGCAGAAACCTTTTAGCAAGCGGTTACCCTAACCTATGGACGCTTGCAACACCAGAGGTATAATCTCAAAAAAAACCGGATTTCATCATTTAATTAACCATTTATTGAATTAAAAAAAAAAATATTATCGTTAAAAATTTAATGAACGGCGTATTTAGTAGTAATTAATGAATGAATGGAAATACTTTATTGGACAAAGAACATTGAAATGAACAAAGACTTAATATAACTAAAAGTACAATGGGGGCGCTCAAAAGCGATCTCTTTCAGACAACCTTGGGAATAATAATCGTAATTTTATTTTACTATTGTTCGTTCATCGGTGAATGTGATTCTTGCAATGTAATAAAACATATCGCGTGATGTTAGCTACAGAACATTATGCGGTCAGATCCGAGGGATATGTATGAGTGGATATGGTTTTGTCAACGAATTGGAAGACAATAATTAAATCTGTCTCACTTTTTTGTCTAACAAAAAGGAGAAACAGAAGTCATATCTGTCCTCTCTTCTCATGCCTGCAGAAAAACATTATTATTTTATTTCAGACTCATCTGGCAATTGTCCAATTGTACCTAATTGCGCGCTGACTGACCATTTGGCCATGTGGCTAAGTTTTTTAAACGTTCTATTATGAGACCAAATGCAGAAAAAACAAAACGTGTTAAACATTATTTTTTTGATGTACGTGATGAAACATGAAACACGACTATTAAGATTATAAACCTCGCTTAAGAAACTATTCTTAAATGAGGTTTATAATCTTAATATTAATTTATAAAATGTAATAACAAATGACACTTCGTTTTATTATATCCTATGTTCAAAAGTATTTCTGACATTTTATGAACTCCATACTCTCGTGATCAAGACATCTTACTCCATTGACATCTTATTTATCAAAACCCATCAGGTCGTTTAGATTACAGCGAGAGCCAAAGGAACAGACATACAAACATATATACATACATGTACCCGAAAATCATTACCCTCCTTTTGGGCAGGCGGGTAAAAAAAGCTAAACCGAAAATATGCATAATATCTAACTAAATCGAACTGAATTGAGTAAAATTTGTTGAAATATGGTTTCAAAAGATTCAAGCATCAGTGCCAATTTATGAATTTTACGAATCGAACCACGACTTTATTCAACAAGTGGAAAAATAATCGCTCTGTATATTAAAACTGTACCTAAAATGAAAGGTGTAGTAAAAGTTTTAAATGCCCATTGTAACTTGTTACAAAACTCACGTTATGTTCGCTTTTCGTAGATACATAATTTATTTGCGTCACGAAAACTATGCTGAGTGTTCGTTGAACACGAACTTTGGAATCAGGAAGCTTTCCATTTCTTTTATGACATGGCTGCAACCGAAACAAAAACTACTTTAACTTCCTTTTTCTATTTGTGTTCAAAACCATCGACGACCCAACTAAGTATACCCTGTTTATGGGTCTCGTCTTAGGACACTTGAAAGTATATTTAGAATTGTAGATGATAGTAATAATTGATCAAGTCAAAAAAGCGACTTCAATTCTCTGTTTCAAACACGTCTAGACCAAACCAAAACATTTGGTCCGGGGCAAAAGTCACGTAAAATGTATGCGCGCCACGCAATGTAAGATATAAAAATAATGTTGGACATTTTTCACACAGCATCATCTAGCCGCAAAATAAGCAGAGCTTGTGTTATGGGAACTACATGACTGATATACTACTTATATAATTTTTTTTTGTAAATACATACATAACATACATAGAAAACACCCCGACCCGAGACAAATATTCGCAGATACAAACATTTGTCCCTACTGTACTTCTTAGATAATCACATTTTCACGTTCTGGGATCCAATTCAGATTATATATCTTGGGGAATACTTCACTGGGATAATCCCCTACAGCACAAAGTTTAAGTAGGGCTAAGCATCAAGGAGTAATGGATGTATTTAATAAGTAGGTACTTACACAAAAAAATACCTAATTGAGAAAATCTACCTTTTTATCTCGTAAACGTTGCTACGGCAAATAGGTATGGACATGTTTATATTTTGTTTACTTACTTCTAAACCGGTAACCAATGTTATAAAAAGAAATAATAAATACCTACTTGAAATGAAACAAAAGCACTCCATATTTTGCTCCAACCCTCTTGAATGGCATATGATTGAATCGTTTATCGATTGAACTTTTATTTCTAGTAATCTTCGGAGGTTTGCGACTACTTTTATTTATCATTTATTTGTCGATCGGTTTAATCTTTACAATCATCTAATTAAGCCAAATTCAAGACTCTAGTAGTTTGGCAAATTCACTTAGTAACTTGATTGTAACAGAGGTCCATAGATTTAGATAATGTTGAAGGTCTACTTTGCCCTGTATTTTCTTTTCTGTTACCTTCGTTTCTGCCCTGTTTTGCTTTGCCTCACAAAATTTGTAAATTTATATAAAAAGAAACAACTCTTTTAGCTAGCTTTCTTTGTAATAATCTACCAGCTGGAAGAAAATGCTAATTAGCATTAAGTTTGCCTATGTACTTGTTTTATCTTGTGCAATAAAGCATTCTCTAAGTCATTCGACCTCTGTGGCGCAGTGAGCGAAGACCCGCCTGAGACGCAGAAGGTTGCGGGTTCGATTCCCGCCTCGGGACAAATGTTTGCATATGCAAATATTTGTCTCGGGATCTGGGTGTTTTCTATGTATAATATGTATGTATTTACAAAAAATAAGTATATAAGTAGTATATCAGTCATTTAGTTCCCATAACACAAGTTCTGCTTAGTTTGGGGCTAGATGATGCTGTGTGAAAAATGTCTAGTATTATTTATTTATTTATTATCTACCACTCGATGGACACGTAGGTGACAGGAATGAAGTGGCAAAAAACCTTGTATACCTTGTAGGTCTGACTTGTAGGTGTAGGTTAGGTATGCTGGCTCATGATTATCTATCTACCCAATACATCCCACAGATTTTATTCTAAATATTCCCTTTTATTAGTTACCACTGAGTTCGGTTTCAATGAATCCTCAGAATCTGTATAGGTAAAGAAAAATGTTAATATTCCGCAATCGATATCGGAACGTGGATCGAGAGCGCTTCAGAACCGTACAGGAAGCAGCGCATAATGAACTGGGGGCTTGAAGTGAAGGCTCTCCGGTCGCTACGAGCGGTGCAATATTGGCGAAACAATGTCCTTACTGCTACGAAGTGTTCTACGAAATGTAGCTACCTCGTAGTACTCGTTGTTGAACCAATATTAAATAAATTTGCTTGTAATTTGCTTTGTTTGAATATGTAAGCAACATATTATGTGATACACAATAATCTATATGGATTTCGATGGTTTCAAGACAATAGAGTATTTTGAGAAGGATTGTTGATGAGCGTAATTATATGAGGCAGAGTAATTTTGTCAATTTATCTTATTTCAGACTAGGGTTGTACCTTTTTGAATTATAAAACACACAGAAACCTCGGGTAATGTATGCTCATCCCGCAAGGGTTTCCGGATAAGCACGGACTATAGTACATTATTTTCTTATTATTCGTAGCTAGGGTTTAAGGCTGTATATATTTTTGTTACAGTTGATTTGGGAACCCTATCTAGATTCTATCAACTTAGGTAATCATCGATTATGATTATGAAATCAACTGTCTGTAGAAATCCACTGCTGGCTACTTACAAAGAGACGATTTTTTGTGTGTATGTTACGCAATTGTGAACCGATTTAATATTTTTTTTAATAGGTAAGGTATACTGTAAACGTGGTTCCATATACATTTCATTAAAAAATCTAAGGGTGAACAATTGGGGGATAGTACTTCGTATTGTACTTTTATCAACATTACTTTATTTGAAAAAGAAGGTTATTATTTATCGTCTTGAAGATTTGTAATATCTGTGAGGTGCATGTATTGATTGCTTGCCTCAATAGTAACCTCTATCTTTGGTCCAGTATAGTACATTGTTCTATACGACTCGTCGTAATTTACTGGTCCCGGATGTACCAGTAATCACCATTGATGTCGTTAATTTGCGTCTCTGGCGCGCTTATGTACACATCATTCCTTGTTTCCTGGTCATTTACAACATAATAAATTATGTTTTCATGTATGTATGTACAATAATTATAAATTATGAGTTTAACGGGTCTTTATCGCGTTTACCTTTTTTATTATATTCCCGACGTTTCGACTGTATTGCAACAGCCGTGTAGAGTCATCCCGTGACCACGAATGACAATTATGTTATCTAATCGCGAAAGTTTGAAAAGTACTATGTATGTACAATATACATAAATAGACAAATAAAAATAACTAGAAAGTTGTATAGCTTAGCGAAATGAATAGAAATAGAACATAATTTATTTATTTGCTTGAAAAAGGTGAATACAGGTTGTTGAAAAAGATAATATAAAGGTCCATAATCCGCTATAATATTAGTACAAGCATGCAAATTATAAGACAATTTTTATATCATTTCTATATACATATTTGTCCAAGTATTCATTTATTGTATAAAATCCATGACCAAGCAATTATATATTTTTATACTCATATAGAAACAATTTTTCTTATAAAATTCAGTTTTGGGAGTGAAATCGTTCACAAGACGCTCGCCATTTCTAGTATTATAAGGGTAAATGTCTCTGACTTTCTTAAATAAATATGTGTTGTTTTACAAAACATGCATATTTGTATACGTAGAGACACGAAAGGGTAAGTATTTTTCGAAACATTTGTTGACACCAATCTACTGGTCCTATGCCACAAACTGCGTGCACTCATTTTTTTGTGCTTTTAAGTCTTGATTATTTGTACTGCATTCCTACACTATCAAACCGTATCTGAGAACTGAAATAACATAATCGTAGTATGATGTCAGTGATGTTTCTTTTTTTACAGTTCTTCTAAGTCTACGTAATACGTAAACGAACCAATTGTTTTTACTATTTGTCCTTTCCAGTTAAGGTTCTTATCAATTAATATGCCTAGAAATAGAACATTACCCGGTTCATTTCATTTATGAAATGATACATTATATTAATTTCAGAATTTTCATAAAAGTTTGTTTTATTAAAATTCAAATTACATATTTATGTCAAGTCAATTTATTATAAATTCAATTTAATGTCAGTTCTATGATTATTAATGTCAGGGTTTTTATAAGTTTTCACAACTACAGAAATGTCATCAGCAAATAATATTGAATTAAATAAATAATGCTGGACATTTTTCACACAGCATCATCTAGCCCCAAAGTAAGCAGATCTTGTGTTATGGGAACTACATGACTGATATACTACTTATATATTTTTTTGTAAATACAAACATATTATACATAGAAAACACCCAGATCCTGAGACAAATATTTGCAGATGCAAACATTTGTCCCGCGGCGGGAATCGAACCCGCAACCTTCTGCGTCTCAGGCGGGCCTTCGCCCACTGCGCCACAAAGGTCGAATTGTATGATGTTACCTCCGTAATATCATTTATATAATATAGGAATAATAAACGTCTTGGACGCTTCCTTGTGGAACATCAAAAAGTTGAGGAGCGTAGCCTGACTGGAAATTCTCTAAAGTATTGACGTGATTTAAACTGGTAATCTGAACACATTGTTCTCTGTCTAATAGATAGCTCTCGATCCATTCCAATGCTCGTCCTCTTACACCGTAATGAGTTTAAGTAGCAGTAACTCATGTGATACAAAATCGCTTTGGACTTTAAGTATAAGCTTTCTGTCAACGCTCTTAACTAAATCTCTAATTAGAGAAGCGAAAGGTATTGTGGCTGGAACATAACAAAGACATCGCATCTTCTGCAATTTTGCGTGACGTTCTATTCAAAGCATTATTACATAACAATTCACTAGGTTCCTTGTAGTGAAAAACCTAAAAACTGAGTTATTTTATATATTTTTAACTAGTTTTCTTTAAAAAATCTAATCAAACAATAAGTTGTCATAGCTGAACTCTACAATATAAACTTCTATTAATTCTGCTCGTCCCAAACTGGTTCCTGCGGTTCCTAACAAGAGAATTTAATTAAAAGCAAACATTGAGTAGGACAATGCCCTGTTTTGCCTCGCTTTATACACTGGCCGCCAAAAAAATCGACCCACCCGCTAATTTTGAGTAACAAAGGTGTTATCTTAAGTATGCGTTGACATATTGGTATGTTTTGCTTATGCTTTATAAATAAACATCGAGTACCCACTTGACATTGTTTTAGACGAATACAAGTGCTAGGGTGGGTATTTGTAACATTTTAAAAGCACTGATAAAAAATTAATGACTTTTGCATAGAGTGCAAGGTTAGTTTATTTCGAACTTTTGTCGCGGCATATTCACCGTGCATCGTAGTGATTTAATCTTTTGTTAGAGCAATCATATTCGTTGCTTTTAACCATAAAATATGGATACAACTGAAGCAGAAGCCGCTCAAGTGGTAGCTCTCGTTCGTGAAGGGCTAAGTCAGCGAAATGTGGCAAGAAGATTAAATTTGAGTCGATCAGCAGTGCGTCGAGTTCATAAACGATACTTAGAGACGGGAGAGTACCGCCGGAGACCAGGATCTGGAAGAGGATGTGTCACAAACACGACGGATGACCGTTTTATTGCCTTGACTTCCTTGAGAAATCGGCATCTTTCTGCTGTTGATGTGCAGGGCAGGCTGAGGGACACTCGTGGAGTGGCTGTAAGTGAGAATACGGTGAGAAGAAGACTTCGGGAGCAAAACCTGAAACCACACAAGCCTGCCACGGGACCAAAACTCACTGCATCTCATCGGCAAGCAAGGTTAGAATTTGCTCGGCAACACATCCTATGGGATCTTGGTCAATGGGAGACAGTTCTGTTCAGTTATGAGAGCCGAATGTCCCTTGTAGGCTCTGACGGACGTCGTAACGTTATGAGAAGACCAGGAGAACATTATGCTCAGTGCTGCATAAGAGAAACAGTCCGGTTTGGAGGAGGCTCTACAATGTTTTGGGGAGGTATCTCTTTAACCGGACGTACGGAGCTGGTTTTCTTTCGGAATCGTGCGGTTAATGCTGAAAATTACATAACGGATATTCTGGAACCTCATGTGATGCCATACGCGGGATATATTGGCGAAAATTTCCAGCTCATGCATGATAACGCAAGACCACACGTAGCCAGAATTGTAACCGGATATCTTAGGGAGGTTGGCATACCAGTTATGCAGTGGCCAGCCAATAGTCCGGACCTAAATCCGATCGAACATCTCTGGGACCAGATAAAAAGGAAAGTTAGAGCCCGAAATCCAGTTCCAGAGACGTTAGATCAGCTGGAAGCCGCCTTAACGGAAGAATGGGAACAGATACCCAAGAAGACATCAAAAAGCTGATCCGTTCGCTGAATAGGCGTATGGCAGCAGTCATTAAAGCAAGAGGAGGAAACATCCCATACTAAGGTGAAGCGAAAATGTTTTTAAATGTCAAAAAACATAAATTTTGCCATTTACAGTAAAATCGTTAAATTTGCCAAATGTTATGGTTTCATTATCTTATCACATTTTTATGTAAAATATCCCGTACCACGCCAGATTTTTAGGTTTTTTACAACCCCATAATTGCATTTTTTCATTATTAACATAAAAAATATCTATCGATTGTAGTAAAAACCCATAGGACACTTTTTTGCGAAAAAACGTAGGTGGGTCGATTTTTTTGGAGGCCAGTGTAATTTCATCATCGTTATCATTACTACTTGTTGATGGGTTGATTTTAGGGTTCCATACTTAATACAAAGAAAAAAACGGAACCTTATAGGATCTGTCTGTCAAGACTCTTTTTCTCAGAAACGCGCGGAGCCCAATTCTTGAGGAAGGTTATAGGCTATTTCATCACGCTACGATCCTTAGAAGTAATAGCGCGGGTAGGCGATGCGACGCGGTTGGTCATGGGGCCGTGGCACAGCTTTAATAATAATATATAATGCTGGACATTTTTTTACACAGCATCATCTAGCCCCAAACTAAGCAGAGCTTGTATTATGGGAACTTCATGACTGATATACTACTTATAGACATTTTTTTGTTAATACATATGTACATATTATCCATAGAATGGCTAGTTTATATATATTATCGTCCTTGCTACAGGCATTATTTAATTTTCTCTGCTGTAGGTACCAAATGCAGGAAAATTTGGCTCCAACTCAACAAAACTTAAAAATACTCCTAATTCCAGCCATTCCAAGATGATTTTACGTTATGGTAAATTACTGACTGTTTTATCTAGAGACTGAGAATACTTTCAAGTATCTTGAACAAATTTTTACAATGGTTTCCAACTCACCAACATTATATACCACTATATATAATATACCAAACTTCAATTTTCAACCCATCTTAGAAATATTTTACTTTTTTTAACAACTCTTAAAATAAACCTTTTCAAAGTAGGCAGAGTTCGACACGTTTTGTATTTATGTATCTACTAGCTTCTGCCCACGGCTTTGCCCGCATGGTACCCGGATAAAAATAAGCCTATGTGTTATTCTGATGTATAAGCTATATTACTGCAAAGTTTTATCAACATCCGTTCAGTAGTTTTTACGTGAAAGAGTAACAAATATCCATCCTCACAAACTTTCGCGTTTATAATATTAGTAGGATAGGATATCACGTCGGTGATATAAAAGTAAATTTGTATTTCGGGAATGCTCTGAAACCAAAGTTTTCCCATCTATATCAGTATATATCGGCATGGCAACAAATTACATCCCATAAATTGGATACTGGCAAGCTGTGGCTATCGGCGACCCTCGTCAAAGGGTTAATGATTGCAACCCCCTTCTCCCCTATGTTGTGCAAATATTCAACATTATTAACGTTAATAATATTTTATGACTTGCGTGTAGTTATACGCGAAATTATTGTGAGTCACGTCACATGTTTATGACGACTCTATAAACTCTAAAATTAACCGGGAATTTATAAAAATGGTCTGTTACAAAATTTATGTACATTTTTTTCACTAGGTCACTTATTTGCAATTTCAAATGACTTCACAAGTTGAAAACATTTAAATATAAAAGCAATAGCTCTATTTATTTGTCAAGTCAATATGTACGTTTTTTCGAAGACTTTAATACGTGGCGTGGGTAAGAGTGAAGGACACGCGTATCCACTAAAAGCAAATTGGCCTGGCATAGGTCAGCTCAGAGTTCACTTGAAGGTGCTTCTTTATTAATTTTACAAGATAGTTATTACACAAAGAAAAGTCAAGATGAGTCCCTCGTTGCTTAATTTATTCTGAATTTTAATGCGAAACCTAGAGCATTAACCCTGAATATCTTATCAGAATGTATGTTATGTTTATTCAGCAAGTAAGGATAATTTAAGTAATTCAGATGAGACTTTTAGCGATACAAAATTGCACAAAAGTTTGTCACCAAAACCAGCATTGAGACAAAAAATGTTCTCCAATAAAGCGATCGCTTTTTCCCGATGTCACGTTATTTAAAAGAGCTTAATGTTAAGGCTATGTTTCATGTAAACATTTATATATTGTCTCAAAGAGAGACAAAACATTTAAAAAGCTCACTTTTAATATTATTCAGACACATGAACCTCAGATAACAGTGCGATTCCAGGCCCGTAGTCACACTTACCGGAGCATGATGGCAGTTTTTGCTACCTCGGAACGTCCATTGTTCGTTTTATTACAAAATGGCCACTCGTTCCGCTTTGCAACTATGCACTGAAATGTAACTTTTAGCTTTCATTTCGTGTTTTATTCTCTAATCCTTTTTCATTGTGTGATATATTTCCAACGGAGTAAAGTCAAAAGTCATAATGGCTTTTATTTTATATATTAGTGTAGGATGAATGCCAACTGGTAGAACTTGTTGCAACAAATCTAGAATAATGTCTTAAAATAAGCGCGCGGTATTCAACAACTTACACACCTTATTGTGAAACTACTATCCTAATCGCACAATTGCACATTTCGAGTGTATGACCGGTACAAAATTATTATTTAAAAGTGTCCTCTAAAGTTTTTATCAAATAACTGACAGAAACTTGATGATGTGAAATAATCAGGTTGTGAAACGAGGCGCGCTGTGGAAATTATCAATTTACTTCATTGCCAGTCTAAATTGAGAACGGCGCTACTAGCGCCAATTCTATTTGAATAGAAATTTAATGAAATGACTACGGCCAATCCTTACTTTCAACTTTAATATAAGACGAGGCCATTTTCCATCGTCTATTACTGCGCCCCCTAGTGACCTGCGGCGATAAAACCTGTCTAAAAGACGCAGAAGGTTGCGTGTTCGATACCCGCCGCGGGACAAATGTTTGTATGATCTGCAAATATTTGTCCCGGGTCCGGATCCAGGTGTTTTATATGTAGAATATGTATGTATTTACAGAAAAAAAAAATATAAGTAGTATATCAGTCATGTAGTTTCCATAACAGAGGATCTGCTTACTTTGGGGCTAGATGATGCTGTGTGAAAAATGTCCAGCATTATTTATTTATCTAATTTACCGTTAAAAAAAATAAACCGTTTCGGAGATAAACATTAGAGTTTCGTTTCGGATGATAAGAAACATCTATAACAGACAAACATATATATATACAAATACACAACTTCTTCTGGTAAACACATTAACGGACTTCCTTACGTCGCTTGTAAAAACTGATGCTCTACATTTCATTGCAAACTACAGAAACAAAGACATTCAAGTCATAAGTAAAAGATCTTCTTCAGACATCGTACTGTTAAGTGGTATAATTATCAATCTGGAACAGCGTAAGGCACTACATTGTGCTTCTGGAATGCCATTAAATTACCACAGATAAGTGCACAAGCAAGGCTCAAGTGTGCACTGAAGGGTGCGGCAACCACTTTACCACATCAAAGGCGACTACTGAATTGCTTAACTATTTGCACTCTCGACTTGTCTTTGCGAATGGTTTGGTCGGTGTGCACTGTGCTTTATAAACGTTTGAGGTAACTTAGGTAACTTAATCGGTTCGCGGTTTCACAAAAGTTATAGCAAAGTTATTTCCAGCTTTTTCATGGTTTCTTGTAAGATTCGCAAAGTTGTGTGACGAAACTCTCTCTAATTATATTTTGATTTACATTACACAGCTAATATTGAGTTACCCAACTGCAAAGATTTCAAAACTAAGCACTGTGTCTTTCACCTGCTCTTCAGAACATTAGTCTGTCACAAAAGAAGATTCAGTAAATACTTACTTTGTAAAAAGTATAATAAAAGTTACTAGCAAAAGGAAAAATCGCGCAGGCGGGTAGAAACCCTTCACAAAAGGTGACCTCGCTTTGACAACGAGACAGCCAGTGCCGCTTGAAACTAGGCTAACATTAAAAAGTAACATGGAGCGAAACGTCAGGAATTATTGTTATATACTTTGACATAAATTACAATAAAACAAACACATAAAACTTACACTTACCATACACATACACTTCAAGTACAGTTTATTAACAACTATTCCATTTTAATTGATTATATCTGATATTATTTTAGATCAATTTATGAAGCTTCATATGATGATGTCATATGATGATAAACCACCAACTTTTGAGTGTATCAAACCAGTATATATTTGTTTTCCATACACAGTTCAGAACTTTATTGCAAACCTCCTAGGGGTAGTTTTGAAAAACTAAAAAATAAGTGTTTTATTATTTATTTGTACCGAGTTTTGAGCGAATCTAACCAAGGAATACAAATAAACTTTACTACCCTGTTTAACCCCCTAAGGGGTTTATTTTCGAAAAAAAGATTAGCCTATGTGTTATTCCAGAAGCTCAACTA
Organism: Perizoma affinitatum; assembly: GCA_961405105.1. Lineage (NCBI taxonomy): Eukaryota > Metazoa > Arthropoda > Insecta > Lepidoptera > Geometridae > Perizoma > Perizoma affinitatum. The sequence goes on from OY560199.1 coordinate 10,551,149, forward strand.
TCTACATTCCAAATTTCATTAAAACCGGTTTAGTAACTACGGAGATACGTGTTAACAAACATTCACACACACAGACGTTCACATTTATTATATTAGTTGGATAGGATAATAGGAAGTTGGATTAACCTTTTATTTTCTTATGTATTATTTGACATTCATGATAACGATTTTGTTATTAAAAATAAAATATAAACTTGCAGGGCCCTTACAGGGTCCATGTACTTTCCTACAGCTACTCTGATGTAATACCGATGATAAGCTGATGTACATTTGAGCAGGAATAAATGAATAAGAACTAGTTTTAGAACTCATTAGAAAATTACCTAATCCATAACTTAACCAACTTTTGTACCGACTAATATTTTACGAAATAAACTTTACTTTACTTTTTACATAAATAGTCCTGAGTATTTCAGTATATCCATAGTCACATATACTAAGGTTCACTGTATCGTGGGTATCAGGGACTACAAGTACCAACTTATACACCACATCACGTGTTAAGCGCACATAAATTGAAAAATTAATTGCTGTAAGACTAGGTTTTAATCCACGACCATCGATCGAAAGTCAGATATGATTTTTTATTTTGTTCTAATAATGATAACCTCAGACTAGCACGAATAACTTCATGTAACCCCACCGTAGAGATTGGAACTAGGTGATGACCTCTGTGGCGCAATGGGCGAAAGTCCGCCTGAAACGCAAAAGGTTGCGGGTTCGATTCCCGCTGCGGGACAAATGTTTGCTTGATATGCATACATTTGTCTCTGGTTTGGGTGTTTTCTATGTATAATATTTACAAAAAATAGTATATCGGTCATGTAGTTCCCATAACACAAGCTCTGCTTACTTTGGGGCTGTGTGTGGATGCTGTGTGAAAATGTCCAGCATTATTTATTTACTTATTTATTTTATCTAAAAATATCACAAACGAGCGTGTTAGATTTCACACCTGTCTTATCTCTATTGTGAGAAATACCCAAGAATAGGACCTTCGGGGATCTTATTTACCGCTCTTGTTAACGACTTTCACACAAAAGATGAACTCCATACACCAGCTTATTTATGGCACGGTAAACTAACTTTCTCTGGGAGTTCGAGTTATAAAAAATATTTTGATATCTTTATTCCTACAAATAAGATAGATAACAAGTAAATTTTGTAATGGTGTAAAAAAACAACTGCTTACGTTAAAAGCTTATACGGGCTCATTACGTTGCGAGTAAATCATTATTTAAAGACCCCTGACGTGTATTTCCATCATTAATTGCTGGCTCCCCTTGTGACGGTGGATATAACACATATCTAAAAGAACAATCCTTAAAGACATACAAATCGAGTCACCATGATGATGTAGGTAATTATTTGAAGAATAGAAGATTTCATATTTTACACCTAAGAAGGTATTTTATATATAGTTCCCAAAAGATATCTTAGGATTAGATATTCCTTTTATGAGCCGTGGTGGTCTAGTGAGCTACACTCCGACTGCCGATCCGTAGGTCGTGTGCTCAAACCCGGAAATGCCCCAATTTACTCAAAACGGTGAAAGAAAACATACCAATACTAGCAAAACGTAGGCGTACGTCAAATATTTTGCGTCCAACTACCATCTCTGTTTGGAATCCTTACAGATCTGCGTGCTGAGTATGAATCTGAGGATGCCCACCATGTGGATTAAAGTCGTGAGCGTGTTTGGTTTTATTTTGATGATTCCGTTTTTTTTATCGTTTTCTATGGCTTCCGGGTTCTTAGATAGGCTAAAACGCCAAAGCTCACTTTGGCGTTGCAAACGTGATAAAAAATATGTTGAGGAGTTACCATATTTTGTTGAAATGAACTTGTAACTAATCGATATCTATCTATCTCTTATCTGGGTGAACGCATTAGAATTCCCATTCCTCAAGTGATCCAATGATTTGGATCACTTGAGCTATCTATAGATCTTTTGCAACGGTCTTAAGATGATTAAACTGTAATGTATCATATATATTTCAACTGTATGTTTATTTAGACGATATTTTGTCTTATTGTTTGAAAATTTGTTATTAATTAATTTTTCACAATATTTTTATTAATCTTATCACATTTAAATGTGTTTCAAAAAAAATACAATTCAGCGGGGCTAAAACAGGAGGAAGTCAGTATTTTCAGTTGAATAAATATTTTGAGGTGTTTAAGTTGTTTGACCTATTTTTACTTGTCCCCAGGAGCCATGGCTCGTCTCTGGTGGCTGGTACTGGCCATAGTGACGGTAGCTGCAGCAGATGAAGCATCTGATCCTGAAGGACTTCTGGAATCCGGACAGGGTAAGTAGTGTTTTTTTTAAGTATTCGATACATTTACACATATACTAGTACTCTTAAACAGTAAATTTATTGATTTATTTATTATAAGGACACAACAGGGTTATTAATAATAATAACTAGCCTTGTTTTCTTGCCTTTCTTTCCTGGCTTTGTCGCGGAGGAACAGGCAGTAGATAATACCGACGTTTCAAAGTGATCCTTGTGATTTTAATGAATTTTGATTTTGGCTTTGATAAGTTACAAACAAAAAGTTAAATAAAGTTATGGAGTGATTTTATCGAACTCGATGGACCGAGAAGTCGATGGTGGAAGTGGAAGTGGCTTATGAGCGCTAGTCATGTCACTCTTTCTTTCTTTCGGTAAGGCCTTTGTCCAGCAATGAATTTTCTGATACATACATACATAAACTCACGCATGTTTCCCGGAGGGGTAGGCAGAGACTACGGATTTCCATTTGCTACGATCCTGACATACCTCTTTTGCTTCATTCACTCTCATGACATTCTTCATACATGCTCGCCGGTTTAGGGTACTCTTGACCTGACCTTTTTCCAGAACATCTCCAATTTGGTCAGAGTACGTTCGCCGGGGTCTACCCTTCCCAACTACTCCATTCACTCTTCCCTTATATACATGTTTTGTCTATCTCCTTTCGTCCATCCTTTCTACATGCCCAAACCACCTTAGCATACTTTTCTCTATTCTTGTCACTACATCTTCTTTCACTCCACAACGCTCCCTTATCACACTGTTCTTCACTCTATCTCTCAAAGTCAAACCACTCATACTTCTCAAAGCTCTCATTTCAACGGCATTTATTCTACTTTCGTGTTTCTTCTGCCATACCCAACTTTCACTGCCGTACATAAGTGTCGGCACTACCACTCCTCTATGTACAGCCAGTCTTGCCTTCTTGGACACATTGCGACTGCTTATAAAGGAATGTAGTGCCCCATTCACTTGATTGCCCAATTTAACTCTCCTTTCAATTATCATCTTCATGTTTTCCATCACTCGTAAACATAGTCCCCAAATACACAAACTTTTTCACTTGCTCCACTCTTTCTCCACCAATCAGAATATTACATGCGGTCATACAATCATTCTTTTCAAAAACCATAACTTTCGTCTTGCTCACATTTACTTTCATTCCTTTCCTCTCAAAAGATTCATGCATTGTCGTTACCATCTCCTGCAACTCATCCGCCGACGACGCAAGTATTACCTGATCATCAGCGTAGAGAAGACATTTGACAAGTAACTCATTCATTCTTAAACCACACTCACGAACTTTCAACTCTTGTAAACAACTGTCCATGAATAAGTTAAACAGCCACGGTGACGCTACACATCCCTGTCTAACACCCTTTTCGATGTTAAACCATTCAGTATATGACCCGTGTATCCTCACGCAAGCACTGGAATCCTGGTAGAGAGATTTCAGAGCTCGAATAAGGTTGCTGTTTACTCCATACATAGACAGTACCGACCACAGTTCATTCCTTCTCACTTTATCATAGGCCTTCTCCAAGTCCACGAATGCGCAATAGACTTTTTGACTTTTGGCCAAAAACTTTTCGGCTATACATCGCAAGGAGAAGACCTGATCCGTACACCCCATACCCTTTCTAAAACCCGCTTGTGCATCCCATATTTTCTCATCGGTTTCTTTCACAACTCTTTCAATCAACACTTTTGCATACAGTTTACCGACGACGCTGAGTAGGCTAATGCCTCTATAGCTTTTGCACTCTTGATGCGATCCTTTTCCCTTGTATAATGGTACAATAACGGCCTTGCACCAATCACTCGGGACTTGGCCGCTACTCCAGCACAAATTAAACAGGCGATACAGTTGGCTTGCTATGATGCCATGTCCAGCCTTCAGCATCTCAACTGTTATCCTATCATACCCTGCAGACTTTCCTGATTTCATACTTCTCAACGCTTTCACAATTTCATCCATGCTAATATTACTTTCATCGTCGACTACATTTTCACTCAAAACTAAGGTAGGTGGCTGTACCTCCTCTCTTTCAAACAAACTTTCAAAATACTCTTTCCATCTTTTTAAAATGCACTCTTCTCCAATCACTATAATTCCGTTTTGGTCTCTGATTGAGTTCAGCTCGGAACTTTGAGGTTTGCCTCTGACTGAACGGATGGATTTCCAAAAAAACTTTACGTTTGTCTGAAAATCCTCAGATAACCTTTTATCGAACTCATCTTTCTGCTCATCTTTCTTTCTTTTAACTTCTTCTTTTACTAACCCTTTCACTCTCCTATATTCATCCTTAGCTTCCTCAACATCCTCATTTGTTGCTCGCTGCATTCTTTCACTAGCTCTGACTGCTAACCAATCACACCACGCTTTCTTTTTCTCACATACTAACTTCTGCACATCTTTATCCCACCACACATTCTTTACCTTTTTTCCTTGTTGTCTTTTACTCACACCACATACATTACTTGCAACACTCACCACTTCCTTTTTAAACAATTTCCATAAATCGTCAATCTCGCAAATGTTATCGTGGTCATCAAACCTTTCACCCAATTTACTTTTATACTTCTCTTTCACTTCTTCCTCTTGCAAATTTTCTACTTTAATTCTTTCTAACACACTTTTGGGCTCATGGAATCTATGTCGCCATCCTTTGAACAGACCATTTATTCGGCTTATTACCAGGAAATGGTCGGTATGTATGCCAACACCACGATATACCCTTGTGTCTAGAACATTCTTTCTTACTCTTTCATCTACTATCACGAAGTCAATCATACTTCTTCTGACATTCTTCGCTTCTCGAGTGTACATATGGATCCTTTTGTGTTCAAACATGGTGTTTGTCACACAAAGTTTCCATTCCAAGCATATATCTAGCAAATGTTTACCATTCTCATTCACTCGTTCATCACCATACATTCCCAGAACTCTCTCAAATCCATCACGCTTCACACCCACCCAACCATTAAAATCACCTAGCATTATTAACTTTTCATTATCTTTGCAGCTAGTCAAAACATCCCTCAAATCCTCCCAAAACCCCTCTCTTTCTTTCATCTCTTTCTTCGATGTACTCGTACCCAAGTCAACAGGAGCATATACCCCTACAACAAAGATACGCGTCAATCCAACTTTAATCCTAATCCATAGCAATCGCGCACTCACGCATTCAAACTCGTTCACACACTCAGTCATTCGCGCGGAAAGTATAACACCTACTCCCTGGCAAGCTCTGTCATTATCAGATACTCCAGACCAGTATGCTGTGTAGGGTCCGTGATTGGTGGTGTCACAACCTTTCCGCTTTGTCTCATTCACACAAAGAACATCAATCCGTCTCTCATCCATCATCTGGCACACTTCATCTATTTTTCCTTCCATTCCTCCTCCAACATTCAACGTAGCAAAACGGCTCTCCGTATGCCGCTTTTCGCCCCCGCGGGAAACGAGACGTGACGGGTGGCGGACCGCGTCGCCGCCATGCGGATGCTTAAAATTTGCTAAAGTCTCCATTGCGTTCCCACGAGTAGTAGGGATCTAAAGGTCCACCCCCGCAGAGCCCTTTACGGGGGTAAGGCGGATCAACGTTGTGTCCTGTGACCGCCAACACAGACACCCTCCGTTCACAACCAGACTTCCCTCTGGCTACGAATCCCTCGGCACGGGTCGGCTGACACCTTGGATTGGAGCTTTTTTTCCGGGTATGCTCCCTGAAAGTTGGTTTGAATTAGGAGTTTTCCTTCTCCTAGACGGGTGGCAGCCCATTGCTAACGAGGCCCATCTCCTCGGGTTTGATTTCGGAGTATTCCTTCTCCTAGATGGGTTGCAGACCAATGCTAACTAAGAATATAATATAACTGATATTATATTTAATTCACACATCTGACATTTTACCGTAAACCGTTATCGTAAAATCGTATCGGAAGGATAAAAATATCTAAACTATTAAAGTTCAGTTAGTTGTAGTAGGTATCTAGAGTTATTTGTATTATCTTCTTATATATTTACTATGTATATACCACTGCAACACCTACAAAAATACATAAACCTATATATAACCTTATACAGAACCTATAACATTTTGTCTACTTAAACGTACCTAGTCTATTATATATGAATAATCATTAAATTCCCTTTGATGTGGGCATAAAGTGATAAAGGACTGTGTGATGTGGGCTTTTCTATTTCCATTCGAGTTCATTCATACGTTAGGCTATGTTTCATTTAATATTTATTTTATCAAACAGAAATTGATATATACATATAGCTTAAAACCTATGATAGGTTTGTCTAGACGCTGGGTTCTAGAGAAAACTACGACAACCTAGTGTCTAGACAATAACACTTCGAGAACCTAGGTTCATGAAGTGTTATTTGTATCTGAAACAAAAGTGCACAACAGTGTGAGTAATAATGTAATAATAATGGTAGGCATTAAAATTAATATTTTAAACTTTATTGTACGTGCATTATTATATATAAGTGACCGCACATAATAATGACACCGCCACGGAATATGAAATAGTATTGCACAACTTTCGTTACATATTCGTTATATAGATTCATGTGTGTACGAATACTAAGCACTAATATTTTACAACTTTATGAGCAAACGCCTGCCTGATTAACAAATGCCTGATTAAGACATGCCTAATTAACACATGCTTGATTAAAAGGTAAGGGTTGAACATTTAAACGAATTAAAATGTTCGCAAAATAAATTAATTATTCACTATAGCTACGAGTATATGTTTTAGAGCGATTGGCTCAATAACAGTTATACAGGGTCCAATAGCAACAGAAGGGTAGAAGACTTTATGGCTCATCCAAATTACCTCCATGTATGTTAAGTATGTGGAATCACCTGTGTAATTTGCATTTTAATACCTCAACCAACACAGATAAGTAAAAATTAAAATAATGTTTAAACGACGTATGTAAGCTTACTTACCGTAATAAAACAATAATCGTGCAAAAATAAACGTTACTGAAATATTACTTCCGCAATAAAATACAGGTTATTGCGACCGCGGTAGATGCGTAGCGGTTTCGTAGAGGGTCTACGAGCGGTCGTAGCGGTAGCTTTACGCGCACAGGCGTTGGAATTAGCTTAGCACAATACATGCTTAATCCTACGAGTGATTGATTTCTGTAATTTCTTCCAGTTAGATACAAAATATATAAATAATGCTGGTAATTTTTCACACGCCATCATCTAAGTCCCAAAATAAGCTGAACTTGTATTATGGAAACTACATGATAGACTTTTTTTTGTAAATTCATACATATTATATATAGAAAACACCCAGATCCGAGGCAAACATTAAAATTTGTCCCGCAGCGGGAATCGAACCTGCAACCTTCTGCGTTTCAGGCGGGCCTTCGCCCACTGCGTACACCTCAGATACATTTATTGTACATTTGGAAAAGAAAGAAAGAAGTTAGTAGATGAGCTCCTTGTGAAAAAGCTCGCCCAGGTAACTACTACCACCATACCCATTTCTAATGCCAAGCAGTAATGCTCGCATTGCTGTGTTCCGGTTTGAAGGTTATGGGTTCCGGTGAAATTACAGGCATATTATGCGACTTTTCACCCGTTATGCCTCAGGGTCGGAAACGCGCGAGTGATACCTCTGATGTTACGGTAACCGCTTAACAACCGTATGCTTGTTTGCAACATTAGTTAAATAGAAAAAAATAGTAACATTTAAAAAGCACTGACGTGTTTTCGATCGTCTATTGCAGCGCCCCCTAGTCATATCTAAGAAGTTATACAAATTGATTGCAAAAATTTGCATTTCAGTCGGAAAAACCATTTTGGAAATAAATGGTAACAGACAAACATACTAACGTATGTTATACAAACAAACAAAACAACCTATGACAAATGCATATACGGACGTCTTACATCGCGGGTATAAATACATTTATTTCGACATAAATTATGCATCTTAGAAAAAGTAGTAACTTACTACCTCACTATAGTATCATGCATAGAGCTTCCAAAAACACAGTGCTCATTATAAATGCTACACGATAAAATTATGTGCTTCTTTAACACGCGCTCATAACGTTTAAGGAAAACATTATGAGGAAACCTTTGGCTTTAGAACCAAACATTTCAAGGCACGCGTGAATATCTATAACTCTAATATAGTTTTTTATGTCATACTAACACACAAATGAACCTGTATTACTGTTTGAATTTAATTCAAAGAAATCATATTGTAGGGTATCATTTTACTATTATGTAAAACTTGAGCAAATGGCAAAATATGTTTAGATTCTAAACATATTTTGCCATTTGCCCAAGTTTTTGCCTCTGTCTTCCGTACTTCCATTGCATGGATGAATAAATCAAATCAATTGGCGTAATAAGTTTGTTCTGAGAATATCTATCATGGGGTACAGTCGTGAGCGTATTTATTTTTCTACTTTTGAAGCCGTAATAATTATGTTCATCAACTCATCATGATATTTGACTGCCTTAGTGGCGCAGCGGGGAGTAGCTTGCTGCACCATGAGTTGCGGGTTCGATACCCGCTGCGCGACAAATACATACATGTTCTGTTGATATATATTCTGAGTTTAGGTATGATACAGGAAATCCTAGTATAGGATTAGAACTATGAATGTTATAAAAATAATAGCCGTTCACACCAACGTTGCCCATACGCTGCCTACTTTTGCTCACTTATGGGGAGCCATAAAGTGCCAGGCAAGTTTAGTACGTACCTAAACCAAGCTGAATTATTAGTATAATTCAGCTATATTAGTCATATTATAGTCAGTATATTAGTCAGGATTGGTAGGTGCCGCATTTCATTCTTAAGCTCAGCATTCATTCCACTCACGTTTACTCTCTTAATAACCCTATGTTTTATCTATATTTTATAGGTAAGTACCTGAAATAGTATTCCATCTGTCTCGCCTTCACTGGCATATAATATTTCATTTTTAAAAAGGATCTACGCTGTTGGCTTCGGCCCTAGAAATACCTCACAAAAAACAGAGTAAAGAGATATTTTAATGAATATGTGAAATGATAATGGGCGAGCATACGACACGTTTTTGCTGGTTGCTCAACATCGCATTATGAAAGTTACAAAACAATGCTTGCACTCGGTTATATTTCCAGCCCAAGGAGTTTTATGCCTTTGAGCGACGCGAAAACTATTTTTAATTATAAAGTTGAGTAAAATTCTCTGTAAAAGCACCGTTAAAGGTAAAATTCATTTTATACCCGCTGGACGTCCAACGTTTGGTTACACGTTTTTCTATGGATCAGCTATGTATGGATTTATTAACTAGTACAGTGTTCGTGAAACTGGGTCAAATACTTTTATTTTTTCATGTATTTTTCGAATATTTTTATTTAATTATAAAGATTCATCGTGGTTTGGAGGGAACGTTAAGTTTTTGATACTAGTTATAATCTTTGAAGACCTTTGTGGCTACATTTGTTCTGTTGAATGGTAAAATGATATTATCATAATTCTTTGGAACACGACTATAAACTGTCAATTCTATAGATATCCTTTAGCTTCTTTTTCCAGCAACTGATTTATTGACAGTTATTACGATTTTCTGGAGTTCACCTTCACCTTCACAAATGATTCGGGACACGAATGCGGACCGCAGACGGCAGCGACAATGCAGCGACAAACTGTCAATTCTATGTAGAGAAAGTTTCTATCACTTAGCAACTGATTACGTTATTATAACTTTCTGTGGTTGCAGTCGGTCGTTGTTGCCACTTTGAAGTTGATTCGGCACACCACCACAGATTACTGTAGTCTGCGCGAAAATTCAGCTACAAACTGTGGCATACCTCAATCTGAGTACAAGTCAACATTATACTGTTATATTTTCACGAACATTGAACAAAGTAGATGCGTTCGAAGACATATTGACACCAATTGTGTTGTTCGGAATCTCCATAATAAGCTCTTGGCTTATGGAAGCGATGCCGGCTGGTGGCGGGCGTAAATTGAATTCTCAATGATTTTTCCCTGATCCATGTCAGGGGAGAGGTTGTTTTTTCGACTTTTCCTGACTTGGCAGGCTATTTAGCAAAGTGCTCTGTGTAAATTAATAGCATAGCCAAGAAGCATGGCATGAAAAGATTGCTACTATAATTTCATTTATTTTTCCTTAGTGTCTACTGCAAAATGAAAATAATTAAAATTGTTCACACAGAAGGCATTTTACGGAAACAAGTTTATTTAATTCTGTGTACAGATAAAAACAGTACATGACTTCCATTTCTGCTGGCCATTTACAAACAAACAGTGCTGCAAATAGTTCCGCAAACAAGATAGCGAACGAACTACTCAAATAACAAAGCTACAGCCCCTCGTAAAGCCCAGTCTACACCGAGCGTGACACGTTAATCTGGCCAAAATGCACATAATATGCAGAACTGCGTTCGTATATCGTACCTACTTTTGCACGAGAAGACTAAAGGCTCGGACACACTGATCATCACACCAGGTCACTGCATGAAGGATAAAAAAAACAAGTAGGATTTGCTGCCTGATTCTTATAGGCTTGGTCGCAAGGAATCGGCGTAAATTCGCTTTCAAATTTAAATTAACGTAGTTTTTAAGCTGACGTTTTATTAGATCCTTAATAATTATACACGCACCCAGACCCGACAAAAATATATGCAGATCGTACAAATATTTGTCCCGCGGCGGGAATCGAACCTGCAACCTTCTGCGTTACAGTCATTTCGATTAATAAAAACCTGTCGACTTTGACTTTGTCCGCTCTTGTTCGTTATATTGAATTCTTGATCTTGAAATTTTATTAAATTCCATGTTTCGAATGCAACAAACCTCTAACACCACATATATTCCCATAAGCACAGGTATTACCGACCGATGGTAATGGACTTGACGCGTTTAATTACTTGAGGCACAGATACTAGTTATAATACTCTGGTGGTACGAGGTCAGAGTTAGGTTCTAGCTCATTCAAACTAAGGAACTACGAAGCTGCGCCAGGCTTAAACCACGCTTTCGTATTTACATGATATAGGTATAAATAGTTCCTGTAGTGTGTTCCGAGAAACGTTTTGTCGAGCTGAGCAGTATTTTCAAACTTATCCAAGACAATAGTCAACTTAAAAAACGTAACCATAAGTTTTATATGACTACTGATTTACTGGAGAATATGAAGCTATCGTAAACATTGAAGGCAGTAGCCGCAACTACCCTCATTCCATCTTCAGATTTATATGTCCATGTTTAAAAATCAGGAATAATGGTAAAACTTATGTTTACTGTTAGTGAAAATATTATCAAAAATGTATACATAAATCAATAAATGCTTTTTATCCATATGAAACACGTTTACCTATGTTCTCAAGCAATCATGAGAGTTTTACTTGATTGTGTTTTGGCATAGTGTAGACGCAGCTTTGTTTAGGTAGAGTTTGTATATATATGTGAACCAAAATAGGTATATCTTTGTTTCTGGCGAGCATCTTAGTACTTTGTAGTACCAATGAAAATAGAGAACGGAAATTTGGAGCATGATATGAAAATGATTCAATCGTATCGGCACAGGCTCCCCCAAACAGCGGTTATAACGGCTGATATTTGTAATGCATTTTGGCGTCCAATATACGACCACTATCGTGGCATGTGTTAGATCGTCCTTATTCAAAACAGATATCGTAGAAACACATTACGTTATTCGACCGATATAAAACAGTTGGGAGTTGAAAAACTGGGATTTTAAATATGTGTAGCCTGAGAGCACAGATATTATAGCTGAGAGTGATGTCAGTGACTGACTCAGTTAATTATTTGTAGTTACCCTACAAAGAATTTGTATAGAGCTCCGTGCTCTACCAGCCCGCTTAGCATGAGCGCCCAATACAACGTTTTACCTACGAAAGGAAAGACAAAAACTATTTCTGTCGCCTATTCTGTCAAACAGAAGAGAGAGACAAAATATTTTTAGTCTTCTCGGCGGTAGACAAAAACGTTGTCTTGGGTCTTCAGGCTAAGCAGGCAGGGAAGGGAAACAATTTCACCGCAAGTTTCACTGTTTGTTTAGGTGCGAATTCGTACCTTGGAGATCATAATCCTACATAAGATAAGTATTTATAAGTAGGAAAATATATGTTCGTATAGGTTCCTTCTCGGTTAGAAAGTTGGCATTGCTAGTTAACGCGGTATTTCACCAGCCTTTAGGGCACCCTGCCTGCGGTCGATAATTTGCAAAGTAAAACTATACAAGGTAGAAAAAAGACTTAATTTTATAGTTTAGTTAGGAAGGACCACATATAGCTTATTACCCATCTAATTTAATGTTTACCGTGTTTGTAAGTCGTTTTTATTTTATTAGCAAGTACCACTTATAAGTTAGGGGTACCTGGGGCTAGTAGACACATACATATATTTACAGGTTATGTAGAATAGGTAATTTAACTTATTAATGAAGGTGAACGCTTTTTAAATCTTATATTTTGCCCAATATTAGAGAATATAACGAGACACAAGAGGTTCAATTAATAATAATAACTTTTATTTTCCAGACCAATTCGTCCATAATTGTTGTTAATATGTAGTACAGTTACAAACATTAAGCTAATCTTAGTGACACATAAAAATAAAACAATTAATAGACATACCACTAAACGTTTATATAATGACGTTATAATGATGCTACACTAGACGTTTATATAATGAGGTGCATCCAGCGGCACCTCATTGGACAATCTCACCTGTCTGATAACGTGAGAATTCAGTTCGGAATAAATGTTATGCAGATATTTGTTCCGGGTCTGGGTGTTGTGGTAATATCACAGCACAGGGAACCCTAGTATGAGCTCAGGACTATGTGCGTGACTATTGGGTGTTTTTAAAATTTAATAATTATTCTAAATAATAAAATATCAAAAGATTTCTTTGCCGTCGTAACCTATCAAATTACGGCCTTAAATCATATGTTAGTTTAGGGAGATTGAGTACCGGCACGAGCACATGCATCAAACATTTATATTGGTAGAAACGTTATGTAGGTTATTGATCTGAAAGCTTTAGGATGCTGCGTCGTATTCCACAGAATGCGGTTTGATGCGGGGCTCGTAAAACACACGCTTCCTGAAAGCATCAACCTCGCACACTAAAACCACTCTCCGGAAATAGCATATTGTATTATTGAGTCTAGCGAAGGTTTTAGAGCAATACAAAACGCAAGTGTCCCTTATAAAACGATCCACTGAGAGATTCAGGGTTGCCTTAAGGGCTCTTTCCTTCCCCAGCTCGGATTTACTTTTTGGGACCACAAACGCAACGAATAGCATACCCCCCCTATTGTGGACAGCGAAACTGAGAGACGTGGTCACCGAACGTGGAATTAGCTCGCCGTATTATACTTGAGGAACGTTGGCTTTTGAATGGAGACCATAGGTTAATAGGAGAACTTGAGGTGATATCACCTTAGTGACGGGCAAGTGGACAAAATAATCCACAAGCTATTAAAAGATGGCAAAAGCAGCCGACCGTTGGTCGCTCATGGAATGTAGGATGGGACAACAAAAGTTGTGAACAAATGGCTGATGATTGTGTTTCTTGAATTAAGTTCCAGCGATCAAGGTAGAAGTAGTTTTAAATTTTTCCGATCATTTCAGCAGTTACCTTTTAAAGGTAACGTGTCCACATCGTATGCATCAGACGAGTTTTTAACATTAGCATCAGCTACTCATTCGAAAAATAGCGTCGTCCGGACCATCTGGTGCGGATCAGTTTTATACGATTTAAGATAATTTATTTCTCAAAAAGATTTTCTATATAAATAGCTTACTGAGAAATCACAATATTACTAAACTACTTAACAAGTAGGTACTAAGATGCATTTTAGATACAGTGAGAGCAATATGCATGGCTAGGTAAGTAGGTAGGTAAAGGGACCTACACAAACAGATAAAAAAAACAAAAAACACAGAACCAACCAATATATCATTACATATAAGTTAAGAAAAAAGAAAAACATTGTGGGTAGTCAGAAAGAAACTATGTCCATACCATACAAATAACTCTAAAATCCATCTGATGCGATCCATCCGATGCGTACGATTTTGTACTGTGAATACCTAAATAAAACTACCCAAGACATGCTCCACAAGAATCCCGAAGTTGCGAAAACAAGCTATATGAACCGACTAGTCTGGTGTAGGATACTATAGATCTTGGTTATCTATCTTGCACCGGCACAGATGGCTGTCTCATTATAATTATTTAGTCGGTAGGAAGTATATTCCAGCACATTTAACTATTCATAGCAATATGAACGTTCTTGAGCTACCTACCTACCCACCTACTTCTTGCTACTTGTATCGGATATAGGGCATCCCATGATGCGTTTTAGACGTTACCTTCATCTGATTTTCTGCTAGTAATGGTTACAATGTCAATCTACCCTTTTTAATGAATAAAAACATAGACCCTTTCCAGCCATGAGCTCTGGATTAAATACAAGTGTCCTCCACCCCTCGTAATTGATGTAACTCGCCTGTGTGAGGTTGATAAGGGCACATGGCACGATTAACCCGGCATTACGTCTAAAATCGCCCACTTGTGTACTAAGCCTCATCCGCGCCAGTGAGCTGGAATAAAAAACAGTGATTCTTACTTATAATCCTTACTTAAATATATTTAAGAACTATACAGGGTGTAATCGTTAAGTGTGCACAGGCGATTATTCCGTAACTATTGCAGATATCAAAAAACTTTAAACTGATATCGAAAGTACTTTACCTAATGAGTAAAATGACATTAATAACTTTTTAAAAATAAAACGAGAAATATCCAAAAAAAATACATTAATCACTCCCATACATTTAGTATGAGATAGTAGAAAGGTTTTAGTTTCCTTATTTTAAGTGGAATAGTACCTACTCATTTTACCCTTATCATTTTATAATTATGTACGATATGAAGGTATTAATGAATTTCAAGTAGATACACGTGTAGATTAATTATCTTACCACTTCAAATTTATAATAAACCTTGTTTCAATATTGTATTGATTTGAACTAGCTGAAAAGCAACATACTAAATAAAAACAAAAAGAAAGATACTCTTTGGTGTTCGTTCTAAATTCAAATTCTTTATCGCGGGTTCTCGTTCCCGCCAATTTATTGTATTTTCAATTTGCGTTAATAATCGTGATTGTTGCATTTATTGATTGAAAAATGGCATATTCCAATACAGAAAAGAGGGACATGTTAAAAATGTACTACAAACATGATTGTAACAATAGGGCGGCCATTATCGCCTACAGAAGAGAGTACCCAGATAGAGAAGTTCCTTCTGGTACGTATTTACGTAAGTTGGATAACAATTTGATAAATTATGGATCTTTTAACAGAAAAAAAGGTTCGAGAACAAGAGCTCCGGAATTTGATAATGACTTAGATAACAATATTATTAACTACGTAGTAGATAATCCACAAGAATCAACGCGTTCAGTGGCCCGATCATTTCCAGTGTCCCACAATTATGTACACAAGTTATTAAAAAAACACAACTTCAAAGCATTTAAGATAAAACCTACTCAAACGCTGCACAATGATGATCCTGCTCGTCGGCTGGTCTATTGCAATTGGCTAGTCAATAATGATGTCAATGTAAGGTCAATTTTATGGACCGATGAAAGTAATGTTTCAAACTGCGGCATTTACAATAGAAAAAACTCGCATTATTGGTCAATTGACAATCCTCGCTTAACTACTGAAGTTAGAGCTCAGGTGCGATTCTCAATTAATGCGTGGTGTGGTATTCTTGGAGATCGGATCATTGGGCCATATTTTTACAGTGGAACCTTAAATGGACAGAGATATTTCTCCTTTGTACAAAACGATATGCCAAGTCTCTTAGAACCAATTCCAGACGATGAAAGAAGGTCGATAATTTTTCAACAAGATGGAGCACCTGCACATAATACAAATGTTGTAATGAATTTCTTACGAAACAATTATAATGGCTTAATAGCCAATAATAGTGCAACCCCTTGGCCTGCCAGATCCCCGGATCTCACGCCTTGTGATTTCTTCCTATGGGGATTTGTCAAAGACCACGTGTACGCTGAGAGAGTACACAGCCTAGAAGAGTTACATAATCGTGTACGTCGTGCAATTGCTTTAATTACTCCGCAAATGTTAAGGAAAGTTCATTTAGAAACTGTAAATAGAGCTCGTCATTGTATTGCACAAGGAGGACGTCACTTCGAACATATGCTTTGAACACAAAATTTTGTACTTACTAAGAAATAAAATGTATGGGAGTGATTAATGTAACTTTTTTGGATATTTCTCGTTTTATTTTTAAAAAGTTATTAATGTCATTTTACTCATTAGGTAAAGTACTTTCGATATCAGTTTAAAGTTTTTTGATATCTGCAATAGTTACGGAATAATCGCCTGTGCACACTTAACGATTACACCCTGTATAGCACGGTATTTTACTACTTATGCTAATTGTTTGACTAAGAGTTAGATAGATAGATAGCATGCCAAAGCAAAATACAAAAACACAGGAACTCGTAAAATAAAAAGTACGATGGGTGGTCTTATCGCTAAAAGCGATCTCTTCTGGAGATAAAATGGTATCAAAAGACGGCGGTGTACGAGTTAACCTATAATAAAATATAATAATAATTATAAATACCTACATAAGTAACATATCCTATATAATATACATACAAATAATAGCAATGTGTGTAATAATATTAATAAACTATTAACTAGCAGCTCTGAGACATGGAAAGGAAATGCTTGTATACCATAACTTTAAATAGCGACGATGATCTAATTTAAAGTTCTTCCCACTTCGCAACTAACCCGCACTGGTATGGATAACAAAGGAAGCTAGTAGGTATTTCAGAATTGTGGGTTAGACACTCTTCGCGTTTAGGATACATAGTTCAAATAAAAAGGAAGGAAGAAATAATTTCTGAAGGCACGCTTATAAAACCAGATAGAAATAAATAAATAATGCGGAACTTTTTTAACACAGCTTCATCAATCCCCAAAGTTATGGGAACTACATTATTGATATACCACTTACATATGTAAATGCTGATGTACATATTGTAGAAAGAGAACACGCAGACCCAAAACAAATATTCGCAGATCATTAGTACCCGCAACCTTCTGTGTCTCAGGCGGGCCTTCGTCCACTGAGCCACAGAGGTCGTCCAAATATAGGGTCACTAAGAAAATAGATTATTGCATTTCGACATCATTTCACCTTTTTGAGGTTTCTCACGCCTTTTTGCCATTTCCCCAATAAAATAGCCACTCATATTTATCATTTGAGATCGATTTTTATTTCCGCCGGAAACAGTAGGTGTCTCTGCGGTGCCGGCGTATCGTCATTTCCTTTCCGTCTACTGCCGGAAGTGGACATAACATCAACCTAGTTCACTTTGGCACACTTTAAATTTTATGAAACGTTTTTGTATTATCTATGAGAAATAACAATTGTCAGTAAAGATATTTATCAAACGAGATATATTTATTACCGGTAGTAGTTTTTTTAATAGCAGAGGCTCTACAAAGAAACCTACAATACATAGGTACCATTACACAGTTTTTAATTGCATCCTGAAAACTTCCCCTTGGCTAAAAGCCCAGACATATTATAATGCGCCCACGCGCTCGATATGAACTAAACTCATATCCAAAAGGTTTAAGATAAATTTTACCCGGGGGGCCTTTACTTGCCCGTCGATCTAAAAGCGGCATACGTGTCTAATATATATTTAATTACGAAATCCACATACAGGCCTAATACTATAGTTCGAATCATTTAAACTAGGAACAAAGAGGATTTTATTTTGGAGAAGCTACCTACCTATAAACCCCTAATACTCAACACCATGGGAAACAGGTATAATTTTACCAGACAGCTATTTATGAAAGCCTCTCCTTGAAGAGGAAAGTTGCAGATTGTGTACAAGGCTGTCAGTGGCGTCGGTGCCTTGTCTCGCTAATGCGCACTAATGGAGGCAATTTGGTGCGCTTTGAGATACTACTCACCGTGTTTCATAACCGAGGGAAAGCAAACTGATGATTGGTCTAATGTTTTGTTTTGTTATTTGCCAGGGAAACACGGTGGTATGTAATTAATTTTAAAGAATAATAAATAAATATTATTTAACAGACACATACATAGTGCTGATCCCACACTAAGGTTGCCTGTATCGTGGGTACACCACACCCAGACTCGAAACAAATACCTTCAGAACATGCAAATAGTTGTCCCGCGGCGGGAATCGAACCCGCACCTGTTGCGTTGCAGCTTGCTCAAGTCAGAGCGGTGCGCTGACACGTAACACATTTCCTCTATCTAATTAAACTATCGGAAAATATACATAGATTTTATAGGTATCATACCGTTATACCGAATACCATGTAGGTAGGTACGCTATCGTAATTAATTAATTATGTAGGAAAGCATTTGAGCAATGCGACATAACTCAGTAGGTATTGATTAGTAAATGCATAGCTCGTTGACCAGAAAATGTAGCCACGCTAGGTACACTGAACTTTAGATAAATATAACACTGTGACGACAACAGTGGGTGCAGACCCGCAGTAGGTTACGGGTTCGATTCCCGCCGCGTGACAAATGTTTGTATGATCTGCAAATATTTGTCTCGGGTTTGGGCGTTTTCTGTCTTTACAAAAAAAACTATATAAGTAATTTATCATTCATGTAGTTCCCATAATACAAGCTCTGCTTAGCCATAGTTTGGGGTTATATGATGCTGTGTGAAACTGTCCAGCATTATTTATTTATTTAACATATTTCATAGAAATATATCTATCAGTGGGATGAATAAAGTTGGATAAAAAATAATAAAGTTGGATTAATAAGTTGGGTGAATGAGGCTGGTCTCGAGTTGATTAATGGAAAAAACATGTTTTCAATTTCAGCTGATTAAAACTCTGCATAAATTAAAAGTTGCTGTAAAACAAGTTTTTTGCAATACTTGTATAACTTCAAATATGTTTCGATAGATTTATTCGCCACAAGCCACTAGGTGGCACTGCAATAGACGATGTAAAACACTTTTAAGATTTAGCAAACATTCACTTGCTCTACAGAAACATACATATTTTGAATTATCGCTTTGCATAAAATAAATTATATTAGACCTGGTATCAAACTATTCAATTCTAACTTAGAATTCTAATTCGTATTTAGACGTACAAACACCAAGTTAGAATTGAATGTTACGGATTGCTAAGCAAAATTTAGTAAAATTTATATTATTGCACATAAAACTGATCCATAAAAGGCAAATAGAGTTTTACGACGATATCAGATGAATAAACACGCAACTGAAAAGGTAACGTAAGCTGTTTACGAAGACAAGGGAGCTGACCCGCCTAACATGCAACCTAGGGGTCAAAACAAGCCGCAAATAGCCGACATAAATAATAGCCTATTGCTACAAGCCTTTGTAAGTATTATGATATCCCCTGATCCATTTATTTACACAGTAATAATAAGCAAATACTAAATAGGTAATCACAGTCTTTATTTTTTATACATAGGTATATAATCAATCATTAACGATTCCACTTTCAATCAATTTATTGGTGTGTAATAAAGTCTCTCATATATTTACAATACTAAACGAAATTTTGTATACTTATATTAAAATATCTCAAAAAATCTATTCACAATAATTCTCCCATAAATACCTAAGTTCTATGGTCACAGATTTATCAAACTGACTATAGTTATTATTATGAATTATTGTCTACAAAAGAGAAGACATAAACAAAAATAATTTTTTTATGACAAAACCGTTGTCTTGGATCTTCATGCTAAGCAGACTGGTCTTTAATATTCAAACTCACACTTTTTCTTAGTTCTCTAGGTATAGAAATTGAACGAGTAGCATTCGATTTGAATTGCCAACGAAAATGGTTCGCCAGATTTCCAATGATAACTTTGGAGATAGTTTTATACAAATCTGTGTAAAGTTTGGATTGGATTTTTATCTTCTCTTTCATTGGGGACTACATCTGGCGTTATTAAGATGTCCTATTGGTTACAACAATATAAATGCTAACTTCTTGGCAAAACATGAGCATTTACTTACTACTATCCTGGCGCATCGACCCCGAAGTGGGTCCTGGCCTCCGACACAATAGAACGCCAACGGTCTCTGTCGTGTGCCGCCTTCATCCAGTCCAGTGCGAGGACTTGAAGTGAGCGAAGGTCTTTCTCCATTTCATCCTTCCACCTATATCTGGGACTGCCGAGAGGTCTACGACCAACCGGCACACCTTGGAAAGCACGTCTTGCTGCTCGATCATCCCCCATTCGTAGCACGTGGCCGAACCAGCGTAGTCTGTAAAATTTGGTTTCGCCAATAATATTAGGCTCGGCCACTAGTTCGACGATCTCCCGTAGTCATGTAGTCAATATAATGTGCCTACTGTATAGGACCTGAGGATGTCCATCGCGGTGATTAAAGCCTTGAGTGCAATCCTTTATTTTAATGTAAAATACCTCACATTTTCCGCATCGCCATTGAATGAGACGTGGGAAAATTACCTGTTGTTTTACTTCCACGAATTCAATTTTCAATTACAGAGGAAGTCGCATGATAAATTTGTCACACTAAATACATACTAGCAACCTAGGAACATGCTTCTTAAAGTAGTTATAAGAACTGGAACCGTGTAACAT
The DNA here is from genome assembly GCA_961405105.1 of Perizoma affinitatum. NCBI lineage: Eukaryota > Metazoa > Arthropoda > Insecta > Lepidoptera > Geometridae > Perizoma > Perizoma affinitatum. Next base: position 10,572,196 of record OY560199.1, read on the forward strand.
TATTTATACTTAGTCAGAATGTGACATAGAAGAATGATTGCGGTCCAAGTTGTGCCGCTAAACTCATATATTTTTCCTTGACACCAAAGTTATCACTGATCCTTAACAGCCGCTAAAGCTGTACTAGTTATTTGTTTCATATTTATAAAAAAAATATAATTAAGACAAAAAATACGAATAAGATATTACCGACCCCGTGTCAAATATTTCGCCATTATTTTATCTTAAAAAGAACCTACTTTATTTGTTAGACCTACTTTTTTTCTAATATGTTTTACTCATGGTTCAACCTGTTTAATGTCCAGTAAACTTCTTTCTAGCGTTATGATTTTAATCAAAATAAGAAATCTCTTATGCAGAATAATACTCGTACATGACAGAGTTTCCTGTGTTAGTTATCCATTCTGATAGCTGTAAAAAACAACAATGAAAACGTAGAACATATGCATAACACACACATCAAACATAGCCATATTGTGTGCAGTGAGGCAGACTAGAATCTGCCTCTGGCAGGCATATAATAGGCTTATATTACAGCTACTCGCCCGCATGCCAGTATGAACATTCCTTTTAACTGGAAATGATCACAATCTACAACCTGTCTACAACACAACAGGGAAATAGTGCTCCTAGAACTGAACACATCTTGTTATGTTTTAGGACTTATAAAATGGTCCAACATCTCTGTCAAAGCTCTTTTCGATCATAAACAAATTAAAGCGTGCTAGTACTCAGCAAATAAACACAAACTTTTTAAAACACTGGGTAACGATTTAGCCAAGAAATAACCACTTTCACTGAACCAATGAGTTCTAGTATTGAAAAAGAACTGAAGAAAGTATTCACTGTGCTGAAACTGAGATGGAGCTTTCAAAGCTGTGCCAAAAAAACAGCTTATTCCATCATCGCTTTTGTAACATTGAATAAAAATCACGACATCAGTAAGACATCCTGGAAGAATCCATTAGCCATCCTGCCCTCAATTTTCACGCTCCTATGACTAAAGAATTAAATTTGTGAAAGGTTCTGCGTATTTGCTTTACTGTAAGCAGAAGAGCTCTTTATCGTGCCCTGAACGCTTACGCCTGTAAATCGGTAGATATTCACCCTCCCCCAGGTGGGGGGTGGGGGGCACCCTTCGTGCTGGGGGTATTTGCCACCCTTTATTTCCTCCCCCATAATCGATCGACTCTCGGTGTCGCAAACCGCTCCAGGCGGGCTTTGTGAATGGAAAAGTATTTTTGTTATTAAAATGGATGTATCATGTTTTCATACGTTAAGTTTTCATCCAGTTAGAGCGTGGATCTGAGGATCGATATCGTTCACTCCGTTCTAATAATAAGGATTGTTTATTGTATTTTTCTCATCTCTGACTCGATGGTTTCAGTTACATTTGAAATTAATGTTTACAGATCATTTTTTGATCCTCACCCAAGGTACCGATGGCTTCGTAAAGATTATGGAAAGTAGCCCAAGATCGTATGTTATGCCTTTTTGAGGAAGATCTTTGTCTAGTGGTGACATTTTTGACTTTTAGTCGACGACATTTTTGACACGCTTTAGCTTGACTTGTAACTAACTAACAAACAATGTAATCAAATCTTGCGAGACAATTTTAACCCACTTCTACTTGTCGTATAAAAATGAAACTTATATAATTAAGTAGCTCGGATGACAATACTATAATTTGGTTTCATGGAGATAATCTCATGATGGAGCCAGGAGGTGGATAGTGGAACTCTTCAGTGGCTACTAGTAGACCCCTCGAGTTTGGGCTCATATGATTCGTTTTAACGAATCCAATAGATCGGGCTTGGTAACGAGGGTCTGATTCCATCATCAGACCCTCGTTACCAAGCCCGATAGCCAGGAGGTTGATAGTGGAATTTATAGTGCATGATAATGGCGTGTTTTTTAGTTCTTTTTAAAAAACACATTTTATTTTTGCATAAGGAGGATATGGTTTTATACCATATTTCCTATCTAGAAATTCCAAAAGTCTTTTGTTCGAAGCTTTATCTTAATATCCAATCTAATAATGAAAACGCCAATCAAGGGGATAGTTAATTCCAGAGAGGATTCTGTGTGATGAAAATTGATGTAGCGACGCTTAGCGTTGATTAATGATAGTATTAAATTGCTTATTAAAATGAAAACAAACGAACAAACACGCTCACGATTGTATTCCCCACGTGTGTATCACACATTAAAAAAAGCAAACTCAACATATTTTATGATAATTAATTTCTATGTACTTACTTTTTTAATATGTTTGTCTATGAGTATTTATTATTTATGAAAGACTATTTATACCTTTAGTGTTTATTTAAGTTAAAATAGAATAATAATGTATATTGTATGTGTGTCTTTCACATGCGCTGTCTTCGGCGTATTTTGAACATATCGTGAAAGAATCGGATAACAAACGAGAAGGTTCTCAGTATCGTACAACTGCCCAGTATTGCTGCTGTACTGAAGCAGCGGCGTCTACGTTGGCTCGGGCATGTTCAACGTTTAGAGCCATCACGTTTGCCTCGAAGAACTCTTCTTGGTGAAATCGCGGATACTAAACGTCCAGTTGGGCGCCCAATGTTAAGATTTAAAGACAGTGTAAAAAGAGACATGATCTTTTAACATCGACCCGAGTAACTGGGAAAAAGCCTCAGATGACCGTGATGTTTGGAGGAAAGCCGTATCTGATGGGGTTTTCGTTCACGACAACACCTGGTTTGCTCTACTGTCTCATAAGCGTGATATTCGTCACCAACGCGCTGCTCTTCCTCATACTTCACCAGGAACTCAATTTGTCTGTGAAATATGCGGTCGTAGCTGTCGCTCCCGTATCGGTCTTACTAGTCATTTGCGTAAGTGCCGCACCTCGGAAACGGATGCTGCTTAAATCATCTTTTATAGATGTAAAAGGCCTATGATGATGATGATGTATGTGTGTGTCTGTAGTAACAAATCATTTTTTATCTATCATATAGGGTTGTCGTTGATCCCTCCAACATCCCTCGCTACACGTGCGTAGCCTCTCCGTGAGCCGCAATGAAAATACAAACATTTCCAAAACACGTGACATCCGAAAATTACTATCAGTTTCAAAAGGTGACGCATGACAAAGTATTTTTACGCAAAAAAGCGTAGCGCGTGGCGTAGACAAATCGTAGCACGTCGTAGACTTGACGTAGGCAGCTTAGAGTTTGACGTAGCATCACGAGCACGTTTGGAATATAAGTAGATATTAATAATATATGATTGTTATTTTAGGATCTACTAAGGGTGATTTGATATTTCAATAAATATTGAAAACATTTTATTGAATATCTTGAAAATGGAAGAATAATATTAATTTAGTAATTATTCACACCATCTGAAATATTGCATCAAAAAAATATAAAAGAAACATCTGCAATTTCTGTTGTCTAATTTTTATAAGAATTTAACGTAAGAAATATATCTGGGCGCATAATCCATGATAATGTAAGCCAGAAGCTGTTGTGGAGAAGAAACAGTCTGTCGGTCGCGACTTTTCGACACGACTATACATTTAAACAAGACTACCCTCTGTCAATGGCGTTGCTCGTACGGTACCCGCTTAAAAAATAAATATATGAACACTAAAAGAAGACTTACTTGTACTTATTAGTATTTGCTTAAAGCTTGGGCACCTTGCCTCCGGTCGGTGGCTGGAACTTCATTTCTACAGTAAACTGTACGTAGGCAGTACCTATAGTTAACTACTTTAAAGTAGTCGATATTTTCAAGTTCTAAAGTGAATACGCCTATTTATATACGAATGTGTTTTTTTTGATAATAAATACGTTCACTCAAAAAATACTATATGATATTAAAATATACCCTTCTTTTACACACTCCGGTGGGAGATAAGATACGTGCTTCACTTTTGTTTACTTGTTAACTAATAGTCTATTTCCTTTAAATCCTTTTTGTTTAATATCTTCTGTAAATGCGATTGTATATCGCGTCTTGAAATGTTCTTGCTTGGGATGAGATTAATTCAAGCCGCGGACTCGCAAATTGCCGACGCTCATTAACCAATATGTATCTAACTCTCAAATGATGGACTTATTCCTGTGAATTATTTTGACGGGTTTTTTCCCGCGTTTGTTATAAAAGATCTTTTGTTCGTTTGCTAACTTTTTTCTCCAAAACGTACCTAATTGTTTTGTATAACTTCAAGAAAGTTAATTGCTTAAGTTTTGCGTGACGTCACTGAAGAGAGCTGGTACGCGATGCAATAAAGAACGGAGGTTTTAATTAATATAAAACATTTACTTTTTGGTTTGGAAAAAGAGAAAGGAGGAAAGGAAATTCCTGAGGTTCTAACAGGTTCCTGGCCCGTAGATGTAGGGTGCACGATTGTAAGGCGTCCTTTCTCCGATTCCGTCCGATGATGTGCTGATTATGGCGGAAGGCGCTGATGCACACGATGTCAATCGATAGACGGGTTTACGCGTCGATTGGGGCAGATTTTCGTTATTCTACAAGGAGCAAATTCGGGCTCGACTTGTGCGACCGGTAGCGAACGTCAAAGAGATGGTTTTTTCTTCTACTCCCCAGGATTTTAGAGAAATGATAGGAACCTCTTCCTATAATTTCTCTATAATCCTGGCAGTTGAGGGTACATTTAATATAGATAGGGAATAGACAAAGATTCGTTCCGAAACTGCTATCTTTACGAAACACTTTTGTTTTAATAATTTGGATGGCAATGATATATACTAAGAACTATAAGTTCATTACACGTCTTTACACGCAAAGATTCATGATTGTTTCATATCATTACCATCATGAGACATCTTGTGCTTTCACAAAAAGAATCACTCCACTTTAACGTTCTTATCAAATAGTCAACAATTTTCTGAAAACGTTATAACGAGCACGTTCCTTTGCAATTCTTATTCAAATTTACGTTACAAATACGAATGGCCACCGGGAGTAGGATGCAAGTAGATGCTTTTAGGCACTTGTTCTACTGACAGAGATAAAGCGATATAATATGATAGATGTGAAGAATCTAAAAAGAAAAGTTCCCTTTACCATTCAGTAGAGACGAGAATGTTTACCAGTTTTTTGATACTTTTGATACTTACGTTACGTAACAAGTACATATGCGAACTTAGTGCTAATTAGCATTTTCTTCCAGCTAAACTTTGTGTAATGAAGGGTGGAGCAGTGCGTTTGGCTGATTACCTAAATAAGATATTTTTTTTTTTTAAATAAAATAACTACTTAGCTACTTAAAATAGAAGTAAAAAAATAAATATATAATAGGTTTTTTTTCAGGACTTATGTATTTTTTCGTGATTATTCCGCGATGCTACTTGAATGTTTTTTTTTTTCTTTGTTGAGTAAGGTATGATTCTGTGTAGTCTCATGAAAATACAATCTGAATCGGAAGATTTTAAAAAAGCTATATTTTTTATACTTTATAATTAGTGCTCAGGAGGCCTATTCCTGTATTAAAATTAGAGTCAAAATATAGTATGAATCTCATAATGTCAAATTCAGTAATCTACTCAAAAATGATAAACAACCCCATCTTAAAAAATTTCATCAAAATTAAAAAAAATAAAGCGTACCGAATAAAGTAGATAGATAGGTACACTTGATTGTACCCTGTTTGAAACATATTATGTTGCTGTACAGAGTCAATTACAAGTTAATCGTGGAAGTACGGTGGGCGGTCTTATCAGTAATAGCGATATCTTCCAGACAACTTTTAGATGGACATGATTGTGTGTGAATGTAAAAGGATGGTGGTGTATAGCCAACCAAAGTAATAAAGTAGACATTATATCTAAGTTGGGTTGTAATTGGCCTCTGAAAACCAAATCGAAGGCCGCTTTGTGACTAGAAAATATTGTTGTTTTAATTTCATCGTCGTGAGCTGGAATAGTTTACTAATTAGCTAGCTACCTATTCCTTGCAAAATAATGTTAAAAAACGCTACACGCTAGCAGAAGAGTACCCTTTTTTCTGTGTATGCGAGTCACGGGCGGCGGCTGTATGCGATGTGTGATTTCATTCGCTCCACTGATTTATGAGAGTAATCTCCATAGTGACGCCTGAATCACCGACTATATTTTCTACTTAGTAACGTGTGGTAACGCCCCTGTACTAAGTATCACTAAGTTTGTCAGTAATTCTTGATAGGAAAGAAGGAAAGAAAGAAAGAAAATATATTTATTAACCACAACAGGTGACAAAACACAGAACAAATAAACACACACAGAAAAGTTACATTATCACATTACAAAAAAAATATGGAAAGATGTGTTGTGTGCGGTCAAAAGGTCACTATCTCAGCATTATGCTGCACCAAACCTGGGAAAGGTGTAGCGCTGATTTTCAGACAGGGCCTGAAAATCAAATCAAATATTTGTGCTTACTATGGTATCCATACGGGTGAGGTTCGCTCTTCCTTTGTGTTTTACTATTAGCTTCTTTTAATTATAAATTTCACTGTCGGTGCCCATTGTTAAAATAATGAAAATACAAAACATTATTTGTTTTATGAAAAGACAGGTACCTACTTTATGGAGAAGCCATACTGAGCAACCTGCGCTGTTTATTATAGCTGAAGTAACTCTCTCAATTTTCCTTTATTTTCATCAACGTTTGCCGTATTGTTGTGAGTAATTTTATTAACGAACGCGATTCTGGGAATTCAGTCGCTGAAATAAATGGGATTCCTCGTGAAATCACTTCAATTGTTTGTTGCCAGTTTTTGTATGAAAACCTTGTATGTTTTACCGCTCTTTACACATTCTAGGAATGATTTTACCATCGTTTGTTTTCGACTTTTGCTATTATCGTGGAAAGGGCAATCTTCGAGCGCCATTGTTTTTTTTCTCGCATCATGTGCTATTCGACAACATATGAAGTGCGATAGACAAAACGCTCAACAAAACTGATCCCTGCCTCTAGGCACGATGTGCCTTAGAAATAGTCAGAACTATCATCATCATCAACAGTCTGTAGAAGTATAATGCTTGACATAGGCCTCCACTAAAGTGCCTTACAAGTGCGAACAATCTTAAGCTACCTTTATCAATCACTTCACTATTTATCACGCTCTAAGTATACTTTTCAAATTTCATCCAAATCGTTACAATTATTAGAAACATCCACACTTACGTACGATAGAATAGATATGATTTGAAAGAAAGAAAGAAAAAATATTTATTCATCTGAACATTACATAACAACAACAAAAACAAATAACGCTTATACAAACACTTATACAGATAGGTATAGCAGGATGGGACTATTCCAGCATTATTTAATTTATTCTGCATACACGTGTATGCAGAACGCTGCTATGTACAGGTTCCTATGAAAAGCCCTGAGCTCAGAATATGCTGGGAACTAATTCTCAGCACTGGTTTTCAGCACAAGGCTTTAGTGACGCAATAACTTAGTAACTTCCTTAGTTAGGTACCTGAATGACATAAAAAATAATTATATTACGTGAAATATAAAGAGAGTTAATATAATAAAAATAAGAAATTGATGCAACACACATATTATAAACATTATAGAAGGAAGGAGTAATACAGGAGGAAGGAGGATAAGCTACATATGGCTATTCTCTCGAAGACACAAATATAATAATAATGTTCTTTTGCCATACAAGTTAAAAGTAAGGGCATTGCACTCAGGTACGACTATATTGTCTTTATTGTGATAGAAATCTCAAAGCTTAGTATGTAATACAAAGCTTGATGTACGGTCTACAAGTATATTATGGCACACGTAGATACATAGGCGTATGTGGCTATTGTTCTCGGACATAAGGTAATTCGTGTGAGCAATCTGCAGCTGGTGAAACAGTATTTATACCTGTGTTATATCTGTAGCCTGTTCGAGAGATAGCACTGACTGTGTTGCGATTGTTACTAATTTGAATCCTAAGTTTGCTAAAAGAGACTATTAGATTTTCTTGGGAAACTCCAGAGCTGCTGCTAGTTGTATCTTGTACTGAGACTACAGAAAAGTCACTTTGTTTTATTTTTTAATTAATAATAATAATTTAATTATTTTTTAATGAGCATCATCAAAGCCGGTGGATGAAGGTTCAAAATTATTCGTCAAGGATTCGTTCACTCCCTTGGGACAACTTATGCTCAATGATGATGCGACCAATTTAACACAAGCCATACGTATCAAAAGAGTTTGTTTCTTTTTTACAACACACACACCGTATTTTCTCTTAAATGCGAATTACTTAAAAGCACAAAAACGACGTGCCTTTTTAAGCTTGCCCACTCCCCAAATTCAGGAAAAGCTCTAAAATGATACAATAAAACTAGGTCGAGAATAAAAACCGGTATTTTACCGTAATGTCCGACTTGTGAACATAAAGTATGTTTGGGTAGGAAGACTGTATTTTCATAAAATTCCGGTTTCCGGCGCTTATCTGTCAGCGTTGACTAGTACCTACCACGACTAATAGTACGACTAGTATGACTAAGTACCTGATGAACAATTCTCGTATTTTTTTTAAATAGTCTTAATCGTAACCCTAGTGCATGGGAAAAACTTCCTCCATCGAGCACTCAGGTTATGGAATGAGGTATGAGGTTCTTCACAATAAAAATATTTTTTTAAAGGATCGGCAAAGTGTCATGCCTCTGATGTTGCAAGCGTCCAGACTATGGTAACCACTTACCAAACTTACCACAGGTAGTATGGTTGTTTGCCACCTTATTTTTTTTGTTTTTTCTACAATTTATTTACAAGTTCATTTATTTACAACACCATATGTTGTAAATAAATGAACAGTCATAAACGTCAAAATCTTCTTTGATTCAAAAATTAGAAAATGCTGAATGAAAATAGACTGACACAATAATATCGAGACTTGATTGTTTTCACCATATTATTGAGAATTGGGCTGCTGCTGTCTGCTTACAAGTATATTGCGGCCAGTGTTAGGGCGAGAATAAAAAGCGGAAACGGTAAAGGCCACGTCCGATATAAGGGGTCACAATGGGAATATAGAAGGGAAATAACCGACCGTATTTCATACACAATAAATATTTCAAGTACTTACGATACGGGTAAATACCTACATGCATAACTTTTAATACAAGGGGTTTACACAACTTTTATCCCTGAAATGGGAATGTTCTCTATTGCAGATTAAAGGAATGTCAGTTATTCGAGACTATTACGCAAATTTTTGGGCAATAAAGACAAAAAGCCTGCGTAAACAAAATTGAATAAGCGAATTGTAAAAATAACAAATAGAAAAGTTTAGTATCAACAAGTTCATATTCAGAACCATTGATTTAGGTTATTGACTTGGCAAATGAAGTTCACATGAAAAGAGGCCACCGAAAAAAGTTTATTCCAAAAATGATTTCGTCATGGGATGAGAAATTCAATGTCTTTTAAGGACATTTAGCTCTAGAAATAAAATATTATAATTGTCAAACAAACTACTTTGTTGATCATACTCGTTGTTACCAGCTCTAAATAATAATGTAGATTATGTAGATGATTGTACCTTCTATTGTATATGTAATATAATACTGTTTAGCGATTAGATTGCTTTCCAGGGAATGTACGGGCAGGAATAACCTCTACAACAGCACAAAATAAAGTCTAGTTAGTGTTTGCAAACGAAAGCCTGTTACGCAATACAGAGAACATTATTTTCAGAGGCAGAAATATATAACAGACAGAGTTCATTTTTTATTTTTTTATTCCCACTGCATCAGAGTTTTAAATGTCCGTACGTTTCTGGTGTGCTGAAGATAAAAGGCCAGAGGTGTCCTCTAGCTGGCTTTACAAATAAACGCGGGGATTGTACAGGCTGTATTTTTTTTTATGTTCACTCAAAACACCGGCTTTTAATGTTGTGCCAGTGGTGGGCTGAAGATAAAAGGCCAGTGATGCCCACTAGCTAGCTTTACAAATAAACGCGGGGATTGTAAAGGCTGTATTTTTTTATCTCGACTCAAAACACCGGCTTTTAATGGTGTGCCACTGGTGGGCTCAAAATAAAAGGCCAGTGGTGCCCACTAGCTAGCTTTACAAATAAACGCGGTTATTGTACAGAATGTGTTTTTATCTCCACTCAAAACACTCAGCAACTTTTAATGGTGACAATAATCCACAAAACGTCATGTAAAACTGACGCGGTGGCGGTGGTGGTGGCCCTGAAACTAGGGTCGGCAACCCTAGTTTCAGAGCATCAACCGAACGAAACGGAAGCCACTCGACTAAACCGAAATTGGAAAAGTTTGGACTGAGTTTGAACCGATTTGTGTAGGATCATAGATTCCTCTCCAGGTTTGAAATGATTATTCGGCCCGTTGAAAGCGGTCATACGAAATTATTTTTTACTTAAACGTAAACCTTTTCGTTTGCCAGCTTTAACTTGCGGTTTTGCAAAAGGTTTCACCTATTTTCTATTAAAACATTTTGAGTTGTCTTTGTTATCGAGCGTAAAACTATTACGCAACTGCGGTGACTATTTATAGCTTTTTTTAACCGACTTCAAGAAAAGAGAGTGGATCTCACTTCGGTTGTTTTTTTATGTTTGTGTCTTGATATCTTCGCCAGTTGTTAACCTAGTTTGATGATTATTTTGTTGTTGTAAGAAAATTACCCCGAAAAGGTCCCATAAAAGTTTTATTCCTGAGAGTTATTACATCTTATGGAATAACGAATAGCTGAAACATTTATTGTGGTATATTTTACTTTTGTTTTTAATTCGAAAGAGTGTCATCCCGATTGAGCAAAATAATGTAAGCTCGTGAGGAAATCGGTTTTTTGACATTAATGTCTTATAATATCAAGAAACAAGTGGGAGGACGGAGAAATAAACTATTTCCAAACGTCAAGCCAAGCTACGAGCCAAGAAAATACCGATTTCGCTCTCAATTTCAACAACAATGGCAAACTTAAACGTTGTCAGCGTTCCCGGAACTCTTTGTTCTAAACTACCGTCTACGAAATAACACAATTATCTGTTCAGTAAAATTAAATGAAGCTAGCGGAAACGGTAGTTACTTCTATATTATAAACTGTGGTGGATCTGATTGCAAATGCCTTGCGCAATTGCTGAGTTATAAAGCAACATTATATGGTTTGAATATCAGAATAATTTAAATAATTATTTATAATAATTCTATTGCAGGCTATATATATATATTTATAGGCTACTATTTTATATAGATGTTTAAGTACATGTCATAATTCAGACTACACAAACCATATTTCAGACTCGTTAGTTCACGCATCATCCGTTTCAGAGTAACCGCAAATATACTGCCAAAAGCATTTCGGTTTTCGCTGATCGAACAATACAGTGAAATCAAATAGTATAGTTCAATGAACCATGCCTACCTCAGAGACAATATATTAGACAGTGCTATAATGCATGGATATGAACAATGAACCGTTTAAACATACGAACAATGTCGATCAACGGAAAATGGTTGTCAAACTTCGTGTGAATGTACTGATCACCACCTTCACCACGTCAGTATGACCTCAAGGGGTACACGACGACACTAGCCCTCAATACACTAATATAACACTCAACACTATACAGTATACACAATAAGCAATCTGAGACAAGCAACAACAAGGCTAGATCTACAACTGATCTAGTTTCGAGAAGCAAAATACCAGTGATAATTGAGTGGGTCTGCAGATGCGCTGGCCACAAGGCAAATAAACTACGCACTGTGTAGAATATATATCTTCCACGGTATTCACATTTACACCAACATTGTGTCATTTAATGAGAATCCATCTAAGATGCCAAGGATTTAGAGATCCTTGAGATTAGTCGGAGATTAAGGTATTCCGTTTGGCTTGAGATGATTCCGTGCCAAATGATGTGAATCTTAGTTTTTCTTACAATTTATAAATATGGAACTAATTTTACTCGGTGACGTTGGATGTGGTAAAATAAATTAACCATTGATAGACCGTCTCCTAGAATCCTCTTCAATTACTGTACCATAAAGTATTTTAGCAAGCGTGCAGAATTTATCACAAGCTAGGCCAATGGTCTTAGAAATTGAAATTTGCACTTAAATATGTTTGAGCGCATTTCGATTTGAAATCTTCCATCGGAATTAAGACTGCTTTGTTGAGTTTGATCTCAACTACTAAAAAATCAAATATAAGTATCCGTCGCAGGACACGAGATTTGCCTGTATCTACAATGAGTCGATCATACGAGGAAATCGGTTTAGAGTGAGAAAATGCAAAAGATCATCCAACAATCCGATCACATCTTGATAAGTAACGACAGTATGGACCATGCTCATGGCAGAGCAATTTTGCCCGCAGATATGGGTATTCGTTGCAAATACCTTTGTAATGAATTATGTACTTTAGATACTCCTAGATAGATCCAGTTATCGATCAAGTTAATTATGCAAATAGCGTTCTCGCATCATGCTGATTTTACATAAATTACACTACCTATATGTAAATGTAAATTAATGGAGCGGTGGACATCAAGGGGGTAATTTATCGATGCCCGGTCAGCGGCGGCCATTATATCAGAAACGCAGCATAAATAGTCGCTGTTGTGCCAATTTCAGATATTGTTCGGTTTCAGATTGTATGGAAAACGATGTACATTATCCTAATTGAGAAAAGCCTTTGAAATACAAGTTAGAGTTGGCTCAATATATAATAGTAGAGATCATATAGAAACTCAATAATAACCGCGAATCGTGTATCAAAAACGCTCAGTTTTATCGGATAGCCTGAAAAGCTAGTTAAACGTATTAGTTTTGATTAAAATTAAAGTCACGCAAAATGTTAGAATTACTATGCAAAACGCGGACATATATAATGTTTGGACTTGTCTCTGACTACCCCCTACTTGGTATCCTCACAGATCTACGTGCAGAGTATGGATCTGAGGATCTCCACCATGGTGATTACAGTCGCAAGCGTGTTTGTTTGTGTCTTTAGTGTAATTTATTGCATAGCGTTTACCATAACAGCAAAAAAAAATTACGACCTCTGTGGCGCAGTGGGCGAAGACGTAGAAGGTTGCGGGTTCGATTCCCGCCGCGGGACAAATGTTTGCATCTGCAAATATATGTCTCGTGATGTGGGATGTGGGTGTTTTCTATGTATAATATGTATGTATTTACAAAAAAAGTATATCAGTATTATATCAGTCATGTAGTTCCCATAACACAAGCTCTGCTTACTTTAGGGCTAGATGATGCTGTGTGAAAATGTCCAGCATTATTATAACTATTATTTAAATGTGAAGCGCTTCGCACTGTCACACATTCCATCCAAATTTATATATATATTTATATACCTTTGTGCCATCAAACTGCATCTCATTTGGTATCCAGATAATATTCCGAATCTACACGGTAGCCAAGGTACTCCCAACATTCCCGGCGCTAGATGAAAGACGGTATCTGTATGTTAATGTACATTCTCGTGGTAACCTAAACTAAGCTCTCTTTGAATACCTATTGTCTGTACTTACAGATTAGAATATTAAACAAATTCTGTACAACTAACGCGTAATGTTAAGTAATGCGACTGGTCGAAGCGACGCGTGACCAGAAAGCTGGCTCTTATCTGGGTCAACGCATTAGCATTGACATTCAGCGTGACAATGCGGGCGGTATTTTGGGAACGCTTCCGTCTGGTAGTGATCTGGATCAGTTGAGCTATCTATAGATCGCTTGCCACGGTTTTTAGATAGCTAGTTGTTTCATCTGTATTTTTTGGTATATAACTACTTGTTATGGAATTAACATTATCGTGGTTTGGTATCATTTTAGAATATTATTACTTTACTATTCTCACGACCGTGCTCGCGTGGTCGCGGACTGTGCTCATTAGGAAGGACCTGTCAACGGTCAACGAAACGTCAGTAGGAGAATATTAAAGCACGTGGTATAGTCGTAATGATATTCTAAATTGTACATAGTTGTATGAGTTAACTAATAATAAGTATATTTATAAAACAATGATCAGTTTCTTAAAATGATCTTGCATAAAAATTTTAGGAATGGATAGGGATGTACCTACCTGTATCTAGAGCAGGAGGATTCCTAAATCTCAAGTGATGGTTGTATGTTGTGAAGTTCTAACTCAAGGTAATTCGATCACATTCGATTCGTTAGGCGATATCGATGGCGCTGGTGCGGCGAGCGTGCAGCCTATTCCCTCTGCGGTAACGTTTGCATGTTCTGCAGAGATTTGTGCCGGGTCAATATGTTGTTTTATCACTGTAGGTACTCGTAGTTCCTTTTACCGAGTACAGAGTATGTAGTGTTTATTTTAGTTATTACTAAACTGGATGGGTAATTTTTCTCGTTTTGCAGATCTAGTATCGTGTGGCGATAAAAGCTATCTAAAAACCATCCTTACAGTGATACAAAAATATTGTAAAACGAAAAAACCATAGTACAAACGTCAGACAAACAGACACACACACGAACAAACAAACGACCTCTTTCCCCAAGCACATAAACCGGTTCTTTGCATCGCGGGTAAAAACAGTTTATTAAAACACGGAGGGTACATCCAGAACATGTACACAATATTATAATAATTGTTCACTCATCAATATTCACCAGAATATTGGCTATCTACAAGTATGTCTAACCCGCATTAAATACAGCCGCTTAAATAAATTACATTATCGACGGTGCTGGCTTGATGAAATCCAAACAAATCCGGGTAAATGAGTTTACGATAAGTAAAGCACTCTTCGACGCTGTTTATAATTAGGTTTTATTTATTAAATTTTCTTAACTTGAAACGAAATCTTGATTAAAATGATTACTCGGACCTATTATATTAAAGATTATCATCATCAATCGCTAGGGATTCTGGTTCCATTGACCACCTTCGCTGCTTTTTATATACAAGTAAACATTTCAACTGTCGGGTAACATTCAACACTCACATTTCATTGTAAATATCTCGTTTTCAGTAAAACTTATGTTAATATTAACATAAGTTATAGTCACTGTAGTATCAAAAGATATACATACAAAATTAATCATGAATACACACACGGCAAGCCTTCTATTCAGATGCGTCAAGATTAAATGGTTGCGTCATGATGGTTTAAATTATTATTCTAACTCAAACAATATAAACTTTGAAGCAAAATTACGTAGCACCTAGTGCAGACAATTGAAATTACAAATTTGACAAGTTTCTCACAAAGTTAGTAGATAACTTATCCATTTCGCTCAAAGTCAATAAAGGTTAGTTTTTGCTTTGTCGACTAGACACACTCACAACTCAAGACAAAGTTGTAGGTTTATTTTCTATTTAATGCTTCATTATAATTCAACTTTTACCAATTTCAAATGGAATTTAAATGATTAAACTCGCTGTCTTTCTCACTCGTGTTATGGTACCACGGTACTCGTCGTTCCTGATACCAACGACACACTAGTGTGAGGTCAGGACATGTCTGTTATGTGTTTATTTTATTTATTAAGTAACCGTGGTGGAAGCCTCAAACACTATTTTTTTAGTGACGCAGTTTAGGACGTCGTATAAAGTGGAATGTGGAAGAAGGCTTTTTGTTAAACCGTGGACTTCTTCCTACTGATAATGATGAAGGTTTCATCGGGCTTGTTTATACAGCCGTTTCGATATCAAACCATCAACTTTTCATTCCCATTCGAAATCCAATCTGTAACAATGTAATCTCGTCAGTCAAACGTGTATTCCGACAATATCGAACAAAATGAAATAAAAGTTAACAAGCCTGGTATCGCTGGTATCGGCCTTTGTCAATGTTCAAGCGATAAAGATAACGAGCTCAAGCAAATAGGTACGATCACGCTCATTCTTTATCTACACGCTGAAAGCAGAGGCTTGGCTACCGAGAACCCGCACTCGACTTCTTTTGCCCGCGCAAATTGGTGGAAAAAAAAGTTAGTCGAAGTTCACGTCATTGTACAACTGATCGCCACAGTCACTGTTACCGCATCAATTTATGCGAGCCTGTATGGAGGGGTCCTCACTAACGCAAACTTTGCGAACCTTTTTCCAACAAGTTGAGTGCCTTCGTTACCGTCACCACGCAAATCCACGCGGGCCTTTAGTGAAAGCCAACTTTTATTTGTCCAGTATTTCGATCCAGGCATGAGATTAACCCTTGATCATCAACGAAGGCAAACATCATTCTAACCGTATTCTCAAAGAGTAGGACAAGTATTTCTTGAAATCAGGTCAGAGGTTTTGAAAGAATCTTTGACCTAGTCTTCTGGAATTGTCGTATTCAGTCCCCTACAGTCACAATCACGTCGAGATTCTTAATAGGTAACGATGAATACTGTTACAAATTTTAAAAGTGTCTTGGAACAAGATGTAAACTCACTAAACAAGGTGTGGCAAGATCATGTGACTCTGAAGGAAGTGAGTAGTTAGAATGTTTGTTTTTAAGAAACATAAGTTAAAGTTAAATGGAAAATAAGGCATATTTGGATTGTTTTAAAACGGTACCGACAGCCTCATACATATCTACATAAATCGTGTATCATCGATGGAATTCAATAAATGTTTACCTATCTCTCGTGGTAAATATAAGCAAGATTTCGAACAAAGGATCTTCAATTCCGCGCAAATACGCCTCCATTATTGGTTAGACGAAGCAAACAAATCAAGTGCCCTCAGAGCTAATTCGATATAGACTTGCGCCCCCCCCCCCTACTCACCCTAAGCTCCGCATTGCCCCCACACTTAATTAATTAAGACTGTAAACTGCTTCGTGTTCCTGTACCGACCGTAATAATATTATAGCCATGATTTTAAATGGTTTTTGTTCGTCTAGAGGCCATTATTAAATTCAGTCATTTATGAGAATCTTGAGAATTATGAATGAAGTTGAAGTTGCAGAAGACGTATCACATATTTTTTTCATACAACTCTCTTCCTACATTAAAATATCGATCATGACCTTTGGCCGGAAAATATAAAAATAATTTAAACAACATAAAACGACAACGATTATTTTAGTAAGACAAATTTTATCATAGTGAAACTGATAATAATAATATATTTATGGAGAACACGATTGATATTGTGTCCTCCATTTGCAAAGGGGAAGATCTTACACCGAGCTGATCAATCTGATACACTTTCTCGGGGTCCTAGGACCGACAGTTGTTTGTCGGCGCGATGTAGACACTTTGATGCAATGCCATCTGTGTATTGACTGTGTTATCTCTTCCTTGGTGCGATGTAACGTAGCTCAATTATGTGGCGAGAGATGTCACTACATATTTTTATTTAAAAATGGTAAATTCGAAAGTGGCCAAAATAATAAAACAATAAAATTTAAGGTCCTTACTAAAATTACATATGCAGTAGAAGTACCTGAGTACCTTGTGTATGAATATCACATAACTTTAGCACAGTCTTAAGAGTAGGTAAAATGCACCTATCCATAAAAAAACTGTAAAATGCATGAATCGCCACGAATGAACTAGGAAGTTTTACAACGATGCAACCCAAAATATTTCAATTCAGTTTTGTGGCCCATCCAGGCCTTAATTTAAATTTACTTATGTACATCGTATTGTATATTTAAAAAAGGTAGGCACTGTCCGAACCTTGCAGTCGCAATAAAAAAAGTTTGGTTTCAATCTAACTTCAGTTTTTGTCATTATTTTGTTTCAGAAGCCGGAGCAACCTCAAAATACTCCATCTACGTCAGCCGATGGACTGAATGCAGCCCCGCGGGACTGGGCGAGCACGCGCGTCCTGTTATTCTAAAAAGGTATCCTTTCAGCACCATCCTATACATAGCGCGCAGCCATACAGACCGGCTTATTTTACCTTTTTCATGATTTTATTTCTACGCTGTGCCCGGAAAAAAACGAAACACTACGATTTAAAAAGAATCCCATTTTGAGTGCTATGGCACTCATTTTGCCCAAGCTTAAAAATGTCCTTACTTTCAAATTCATGAAAATGGGAATTATAACGTCGAGAAGTGTCCCCTATTTTTTTACAAATAAAAATAAACTGTTTCAAAGTACTCACAGTTGGCAGTTATAAGCAGATATAGATAATAGAACTCTATATTCACAAAGTAGTAAAATCCTAACAAAATACGGCGCATCGTCACACGTCCCACGGCTACGTAACGTGTGCGTGTGTCCACTTTCTAAATGCAATGCACAAACTCTGCATTAGACATGATAAGATCGCTTCTAAGCGATGAGATCGCCCATTATAATTTCTTTAAGAATAAGGTTTTTTTATTATGTTATTTGTAAATTTTCATGCACTCATTCATAAACACTTTTATCGTACTTATATAAAATTTCTCAATTACCGGACTTATTTTGATCTAACATCAGATTTTCTCAGTAGCCTCAATTCTAATAATATTGAAGCCACCGTTTGACCCATTTGGCATCGAACGCTTGCAAATTATATTATTTGGAAGCCAAGTAGAGCATATTTTACTATTAATGCAGGTACCGAGCGAAGGAAATCGAGTCAGACTCGCTCGTGCACACCCCTAGGCTCGGCCTGCAGCGGCGACAGGTGCAGTGCCAGGACAAGATGGAGCGATTTGTTGAAGCTATGTAAGTATATCTACGTCTTCTTACTTGTAGCATATCCTTCGGTCAATTTAGATTTTCGCTGCCGGCAGCTTATTTTTGCTAAAACCAAATATTTTCAGTTTGCGGGTAGCACGGGTAGGTATGCACTAAGCTGGAGGCACATTTATGAGTACACGATGTAAGTTTCTTGCAAATTGCATAGAATAATGCTGTGATCTGTAATTATAATTGATTTCGAAAGAAAGCAGGTAGGTAAAAACATGATTGCGAATATCGCCTCAAAACTACGACTAGACTCAGACTTGGCCACTAGCTCATACGAACTTTATTTACTTTAGTATTTAGTTCGGTAGGCACTTTTCTGCGTTCAGAATGCCCTTATTCAAATACACCACATCATATAACTGACATCAAATAGTGGCTACTAACTATGTTACATCGTGAATACCTCAGCCATTTCACAGAAACTAGGTCAGCTCTATAGAGCTAACCTAGTTGATCAATATGTGCTATAGCACATATTGATCTAATTCGACTCACTACATTGAAAATCTTGTATGTGATGCTACTACGCGAGTTAAGTCCGTTTAAAATTCTCTCTGTGTCTGTATTCGGAATTTTATTTCTAGATGTGTGAGTTGGCATGCATTAAGTTAAATGCTTGGAGTTTTTACTGCTTCTACATTTTATGGGTTACTTAGTAGTCCTCGCTCGACTGCAATCACTTTTATCTGTATATTTTATGCCCAGTCTTGCTGGACTTGGAGTAGACTTTTATAAGAAGGATAGAACAAGGGTTTTCATAGACAGAAAACGGTGACGCGTTCAAACGTTCCGAGTTGAGGATTTTAGTATGGTTGTTTGCTTGTCTACTTAATACATCGAGGGGTTATCTCCTCGATGACTTAATATCATTTGTTTCCTAAACAGTTAAACCGATACGTTTTATTTGCAATCGTTTTGCATGATCCAACAAATGCTGGAAACACGAGTCAGAGGGTTATAAGTTTATAATTTTTGTTAAACGTACTTCTTTGACTAGACTACATTTATTCATACAACTATGTAAAGTACGTATATACAAAAAATAAAGATGATAAAAAATAAACAGCTAGCTATCTAAATACAGTTGCAAACGATCTATAAGTAGGTCAACTGATCCAGACTACTACCACATAGAAGCTTTCCCAAAATGGTGACTGCATTGCCACTCTCAATAGCAATGCTAACTCTTTTGTATTGCATTACGTCAGATTCGTACATTCATTTGAACGCGGAACGCTTGAACGCTTGACTGCCTTCTGGCTGAGAAAACCGGGATAAGTGTATAGGCTGTGGGTAAATAAACAACCGACCCGTTAAATAGACCAGTAGACACTATGTGATGCTTATATTCTTCCATTATAATACTGACGACCTCTGTGGCGAAGGTCCGCCTAAGAGACGCAGAAGGTTCGGGTTTTATTCCCAAATGTTTGTATCTGATAATATTTGTCTTAGGTCTGGGTGTTTCTATATATAATATGTATTTACAAAAGAAATGTACACAAGTATTATATCAGTCATGTAGTTCCCATAACACACGCTCTGCTACTTTGGGGCTAGATGATGCTGTGTTAAAATGTACAGAATTATTTACTTTTTATTATAAGACTGAGTTTACAAATACATGCTTCGTGTTATAATTTTCTACTTCTATCGTGACATTTAACTTTGCATCGTAAACTCTATGGTTGTCTACGGCACTAAAAATCTGCACTAGAATTATTACTTCACCGTAATTCTGCAGAAGTTCCTTGCTGGCCATAGTCCTTCCCCACAAAATGTCTCAATGCCGAGTCCCTGTCAAAAAAGTAATGATTAGTTGTTGGATCGAGGTGCACCAAAACTGTGTGTCATTGCTCCTTTTGGGGGAGGCACTGGACTTGAATACGCCGTTGACATCTTTATATGATAAGATCTTTCCATCAGGTACTGTGGAGCGGCAGAAATTGCGAAGATCGGAACAACGCGAGTGTGCGTGATCCGCGAGAACTGTACCTTAGCGGAATGGTTGCCGTGGCGACCCAGGCCAGACGGTGCTCTCGTGCGGACGCGAAGACTGAAACGACTGCCTCAAGGTAAACCTACACTGATTTAGTTTAAGCACTTGAACTTTGAACTCAGATAAGATCATGTTTATTTACTAATCCACCCCCCGAATTCATAGCTTTGTTTGGATGTCCTCATAGGCATCCAAATTATAGACTATGTCAGCTGCTCTTAAATCTAGTTTTATTTCACCAGGAGATGGAAAAGAATGCGACGTGGTAGAGGAAGTTCGACCGGCGGCGTTGGAAGCGAGCGCCCACTGGACACCCGGCGCTTGGGGCCAGTGCCGAGTCGCTACCGAGCTGGCTGCTTCTCCTCTACCTTGTAATTACCTATACTTTTCACCACATTAGTCTGTCGCCATTAGTCACAATGCTCATTTCACCTAGCACTGATTGATCACCATTATAGCTACCGGGTCCATTATATATCCGGTATTCAGTTCGGTGTATAAGGTATTATTTTCCTAATATTGGGGCTATCAAGGAAAACACTCACCCTCTCTTGTATACTTCGTCAACTTTAAATCCATAAAAAAAGCTAAATCCAAAAAATTTGCTAGTCCCCATCCAAAATGTTTGCCCAACTCACCTAATCAAATTATAAGATTTCGAGAAAACTATTCGTATACCTTTTGAAATAAATACGTTCGGGCTATTAGAATTTAAATTGTTTGCCCACAGCAAATGACGAAGACGATGACGCAGATGATAATGACGGTATCTACGACGATGACTCTGAAGATCTTGACGACGAAGACAAAGAGGTTCAAGCGAGCTGCGGTGGTGGGGTCCAGAGAAGAGAGGCTACGTGCGTGAGAGCCGATGGACGGGCGCTACATCCAGTACAGTGCGCCCATGCTTCTGTGCCAACCCTAGTACAACCGTGCGAGGTAACTATGGAATACTTGATTGATGTCAGTTATAACATGGCATTTAGACTAAGTTATATATTATTTATTTGCCCCATATAATACAATTATCAAAATAAAACCATAGCAGAGTAAATGCAGAGTTATAGCTCTCCCAAATAGCAAGTTGAGGTGTCAATACACAGGGTTCAAAGCTGTCGCAAGCAAAAACCATCATGGAATAAGATTCTCGAATGGTGACTTCATGCATGATCTCGCCATTTTAGAACCTAACTAAACTGGACAGCTCAGCGTTTAAAGGCCCGATGGACCGATGACATCCTAATGGTTGAGGCAAGTCGATGGACGGAGGTAGGCCAAGACCATTCTTCTCAGCTCTTTGAGGGAGGTCTATATCCAACAGTGGACTAACAAGCTGTAGATAATGATGAGCTGTAGACCCTGTATATTCATTGTACTTCCGCGAATAGCTTGTTATTTGCTGTGTCAATCGTAAGCAACATATGTGGTGTACAATAACGAGTTATCTATCTACTATCTATACAAGACTTGTCTTAACTTTGCACGGCAGTCTGTTAGCATGTGACATGTACAGGAGTCATCCTATCTCGGTTACTTTTACTTCATATTTTACCTCTTGTAGCTAAATTTTAGAGATGTTTGGTCCAGGTCCCGTGCCCAAGGGATTGCGAAGTTGGACAGTGGAGTGAATGGGGAGCCTGCCAACCGACGGACGGATGCCCTTTGTTTCCTGTTCAACAGCTTACAACTACCGGTATGTAATGTACACACATCACAAATGTTAACCACAGTGCCATCTACGGCTCAACTGCCGAACCACACCCGTGTCCCTTGCAAAGTAGTAACGGTAATTAATCACATAAGACTCGATCATTAGTACACCATAGTTTCAATCACTGCCGATGTGGCGCATCTGTCTGTATCAAGAATATATAGAATATTCTAGTCTGTTCTAGCTGGATTTTTCGTATACCTACTGCACAAAATTACAACAAGAACATTAAACTTTTGTTTTTATAGCAGAAGAACGAAAATTTCACTGACTCTTCACTTATAAAGGTTTAGAGTTTCTACCGGATATTCGTCAGTCATAAATGAGCAGTGAAGATTTCGAAAAACACAAAACCAAACCCCTTTTGTATTTTCGGAGGCTAATGAAAACAGTATCTAGCTCTATATCTATCCGTCTATAATGTTTGGATTTGCCTCTGACTACATGATATCATTACAGGTCTGCGTAATGAGAATAAATCTAAGTATGTCCATTACTTTACTTTTGGTTTAGGCTACAGCGTCCGCCGTCGTCGAGTTATCTCAGCAGCCTCCGGTGGTGGCGCCCCTTGCCTTCCTCTTGAAGAGAAGAGAGCTTGCAGCACTCCTCGTTGCGCCTCATGGAAAGCCCTGCCCTGGGGCCCTTGTGTGCTATTCCAGCCGCATACGACTTGTGGACCAGGAAAACGGAGCAGAGATTTGCAATGCGTCGGTCATGATGGTGTAAGAATATTTGGTCATGAATATTTGAAATTATATGAAGTCTTTAGATGCACTGAAAACTCCAATTCATCCATCACGTTCTGACTAATGATCTTGGATGGTTAAAGAATTTACTAATGATTATAAATTAATATACTAATTAATACACATTATTTATTAGAAACGAAAGCAGGACCTACAGTCACACCGAGTGTAGGTTCTGTCGGTTAAAAAAACCGGCCAAGTGCGTCACAATATACAGACTTAGAAGGGGGCTTTTTGGTTTAAACAACTAACAACTTCATCTAAGTAATTTTCATTAAATTTTTTACGAATTTTTCCATTTCACTTTCCAAGTACATTTTATAAGTTGGTCGACTCTATTACTCGTTAACTTGTAAAGCTTATTTAACTGTGATAGTTTTACTTCGTTATATACTACTGCCGTGATTTTTTCACATGTTATAAAACAACCGTTAAACTGGAAGGGGGACACTTGACCCTAACAAAAATTAGCACTTTAAATCTGCTGCTGCGCAAACGGACCCTGAATCGAAAAATATTTTCACACACCCGCAATATTTTTAAACGACATTCCAACGAGAACCTACACCAGATAGACGAGATAAAAAAAACATCCCCAAATTACGTGTAAGGAAAAAAAAAACAGCTTTCTAGTACTAAGAGTCTCCGAGCAAACCCGCGGACAGACAGACCGACATATAGACGGATGGCAATGGCGAAACAATAAGGGTTTCTTGTTGAGTACGGAACCCTAAAACGAGCCATTACAATCATTTTATTGTACATATTGTAATAAATATATTTTGTAAGAATCCAGCAATAGACAGAAATTCATGGTTGATGATAATGTTGTAAGTAAGATGGAAATTATCTACTTTGAACTAGTATATTGAGTACAAATTACAGGATCCACGCATGACGGTGCCTTTAGCTGAAGTACATAGAAAGTCTAGTCTAAAAATGTCTCAATTAACACGTTTTTGTATTCTCTTACTATCAGAATCAGCAAATTTAGGTGGCAATGGGCAGGTCATATAACTCCCCGAACCATATCCGCTTTACAGAAAGAGGCTCAACGTGCTTGGTGCAGTGGAACGGGTGCGCCAGCTCGCATCGAACGCTGCCGCATCGCGTGTGCAGGTGACTGCGTGGTCTCGTCATGGGCCGCGTGGCCTCCCTGCCCTTCCTCCTGCACCGTCCCTTCGCGCCCGACGCCCACTCGTATTCGCCGGAGACATGTGCTGGCGCATGCCGCCCCCGGTAAATCTTTGACCTTGATCATAAACCAAGGTTAACCTTAACATTGATCATGATCCCAGTGCTAAACAATATATTTGTATAAGAGTAGTGATGCATGCTGCTCTCGGTCTGAACTGAACTAGATTTAATATACTCCTCTGCCCTGACTAATTCAGTTGTTTAATTAAATAATTAAAGGAAAATAAACTTGAATACTTTTCAGATGGCTGGCCTTGCCCACCGGAAGACCAATTGATACAAAATGAGACTTGCAACACACACGCTTGCGCCACTTACTCCTGGTTGGCTACACCCTGGGGTCCCTGCGAGAGACGCCGACAGGATTTCGTTCCATCTAATAATTACACTGATTTCATGGTATGCATTATTTTAAAGCTTTAGCAATGCTCACACTTATTCACACAGTTGTTCAAACTTCGAATTTATGATGTCTTCCAGGATGGTGAATCTTTCAGTGATATTGACGACGAAGAACCTTGCGTAGAAGAAGGTGAAATGGCCAGAGACGTGATGTGTGTGCAGAACAACGCTGATGTAGT
The DNA here is from genome assembly GCA_961405105.1 of Perizoma affinitatum. NCBI lineage: Eukaryota > Metazoa > Arthropoda > Insecta > Lepidoptera > Geometridae > Perizoma > Perizoma affinitatum. The sequence goes on from OY560199.1 coordinate 10,597,056, forward strand.
AAGAGAGGCCCTGTAAGTAAAATCTTGTGATTTTATCCATTTTTATTTAATAATTAAAGCAACTAACCATCAACTTTTTGCAAAAACGTTCAAAAAACTTCCAGAAATAAATAATTATTTCATAACACTTTCTTAATAAAGTTTAACTTGTGAACAGTTGTGCTCCCCTGAAGAGACCTGCGTCAAGACGCGCCTGTACTGTCAGGTGTCATCGTGGGTGTAAAGTGGAAGCCTGGATGCCATGGTCTTCATGTCCCAATACTTGCGGTGAGTCTTTCATAAACCGACGGCTTTCATGACCCTTGTACATTTAGTAGACTCTGTTGGAATGTTAATAAATGACTACTCACATCTTTCCTGATCATTATTGAACCAAATTCATTGGTGATCTCATACTCCACTTATTTCTTTCTTTGTAATTTGTTATTTAAACTCTCTCTCTCTTTCCCTCAGAACCTGGTAAACAGAACCGAGTCCGAACTGTCCGCGGAGGACCAAGCTGCGGACCAAGACAGGAAACTCGCGACTGTGCCGTTCCCTCATCGTGTCGGTCCCGCGACGTTGCCTGGGTTGCTGGTGAATGGTCTACTTGCCGCTTACCACCTGCACAGATTTGCGGTTCAGGGTACCGCGTTCGAAGTAAGTCTACCTTAAATTCCAAAGACAAAGTATCTGAATCTGTACAAACTAAGCTATTGATTTAGACTGTATTTAACGTTTTAATTACTCCGCTTCTTCTAGGCCTTTGGTGTGGTAGTGACTCACACCGAGTGGAAGCCGGCGCGTGCGCAGGTCAACTTGTTCCACGCAGCGTGGCTGCTTGCAAAGTACCTTGTGACCACATCATCCCTCTTACATGTGACATCATCTGCGCTGATCCTCTAAAGTAAGTCCTCTGAGTAAGATTTCTAGCAGAGGAGATGAGTGAAATGTATTTGATAACATTTTCTTTTCCCAGATACTTGGATGCGTCAGAACCTGATATCCCAAGTTGCGTTTGCAAAAACGTGGCTTTGGAATTGCTGCCTTCTGATTCTGATTGCATTCTGGCTTCAGGGTAAGGCCCAAATTCATGCTAATACTTTCACCATTTTACGAAATCTTTTTTGAAACTTTACTAATGATCTTAATTCTAATGTAGATTGGAGTGTGGAGAGGGTAGAGCGTTGAGAGCAGCCAGGTGCATGGTCGCGGGCTACGATGTGCCAATGGATGTTTGCAAGAAATATCATCCTTTGTCTGGTAAATACCCTTTATGAATAAATGCGAAGTTCTGCTCTCTTGTCTTAGACCTCCTAGTTTTGTAAAAAGGTTTTTTTATACACAGCCGTACGGAACGGAACAGCCGTATCCGAACATATATATCTTTCTATCTATCATTGATTTCTTAAACTTGTCTGAATTTGGCAGGTCCTAAACGAGTGCGTGAAGCGTCCACAGACGGATACTCGTACGATTTGGAATTTAACGGACTACTCCGCGGTCCCTGCACTGTGCGATGCGCGAGGGACTGCGCCGCTGGATCTTGGGCGCCGTGGGGACCGTGCGCCGCCGAACCTGGATCTAGGGCTGCTTTCAGATTCAGAACTAGGTGAATATTTATAGGTGGTGGATCTAGAGAGCACCAGTGATATGAATGCCGATTTTGGACCTGAAGATCGTAGGTTTGAATACCGTCGTGCACTAATATAATTTTCTACGAGAAAATTGTATGAGCACAGTGCCAATTAGGAATGAAGGAAAACATCTCGAGGAAACCTAGAACCTAGTATGTTTCCTAGAACCAAAAAATCAAGCATAAAAGGAGCTTCTACGAGGCGCACTGAATCGTTTCACCACACTGGTTCTTTCACCATTGGTCACTAGGCCCGTTTCAGAGCCAACGTACCTCAACCTGGTCAGATCACAGACACAACGCTGGATGACCAGGAAAGAGCAGGTTCACGAAGAAGAAGAGCGGTAGCCTAAGAACCTTCGTATCGTTGACTTGGCTATAATTCTTAGGGAGGTGATTGAAGAAGGAAGTTCTGGTGGTCGGGAATGTGGTGCGACTCTACAACGCGCGACTTGTGCTGTGTCGGAGCCGCGGTGGGCGCTTGGCGAGTGGTCAGCTTGCGCGCCAATACGCGCTCTGTGTGGTAGATCCATCATCAACAGGACTGTCACGTACGTACCTGCTTAGCTACATCTGTAAGAAAATAATTCTGATTCTTACCCTGAAAGGAGTACTGAATCCATTCACCTTTTTATTTATTTCTATATCCTACCTTGACTTGGTCACTGATGTCTTGACCTAGCTTAGTTACCCTAAGCTAACTTTCCATTCTTAGTTATACTATGTAACTACGAATTAAATGTATTTTTGCACATTTTTTTTCCCAGCTCGCGTTCTCCATTATCTATTGCAGCGCCCCCTAGTGACGTGTGACAATAAACCGTCTTAGCACTTACAAGACAGAATAGTTACAAAAAATCCAAATAAGACATTTTAAGAATTTTGATAGTAATAAACAAACACACATACAAACAATTTATTATCCCGAACACATTATATGGGCCCTTTTCGTTGCGGATTAAAAACGAGTAAAACTAGATTACACATTAAGCATGTCTGGACATAAATGCAGATAACTAAGAAGCACTGAGTCGAACTGATTCATAGTTTTGTGTGCAGATGTGTAAACGCTGAAGGTGAATGGGTTGAAGAAGCGATGTGCGAGTCAAGCGGCGCAGGCCCGGCACCGGCTCGGGAGATGACTTGCAGGGCTCCGTGCCCCGCTGACTGCGTCGTAAGCACCTGGTCCGAGTGGAGCCCTTGTGAACAGGTTCGAGTAAGCTAACATTATCTGATGCTTTAGTTATGAACCATCACTATCACCGTCAACAGGCTGTAGAAGTCCACTGTTAGATACAAGCCTCCCCAAAGTTCGCAAAGAGTGAAGAACGATCTTATGCCACCACCATCCACTTTCCCGCATCCTTTGAGATACATATGCCAAATATAATATTAGGACGTGTCTCTGACTTCCCCCTATTGGTATCGTCGAAGATCTGAGTTCTGAGTCTTGATCTGAGGATCTCCATCAATGGGGATTACATTCACGAGAGTGTTTGTTTGTTTTTCTCTATTGAGCAATAAAGAACTAATCATTGTTTTGCTCTGTCAAGGACAAACACCCTACATAACATGCTTCTATTTTCCTCCATCAGACTAAATGGGGTGGACGTCGTGATCGAACCCGGGTGGTCCTTCGACCGGCAGAAGATGGTGGAGCCGCGTGTCCTCAGCTAGTGGCAGCTGAACCGTGCTCTCCTCATATGTACTCCTGGCATGTAGCACCTTGGGATGACTGCCAACCATTAGGTACCATGATGAAAATATTATACATTTTCAGCGATGCGTCTCATTTAAAAATCATGTGAGGATGAACTGACTTACAAATTATCATCCTAAAGATAAACAGCAGCCAATTTGTCGCTAACGTATTCTACGATGTTTCAGGAGGTTCACCTTGTGGTGAAGGGCTAAAAAAGCGTGCTGTTCGGTGTTTGAGGAGCGATGGAATTTTCGTCAACGATACTTTCTGCCCTGTAAGTTATCAACTTGTCTCTTCGATCAATCGCATATAATATTAAAAATGTAAAACGTTAAAATAACTGATCACATTTCAGAACTCAACTGCCATTGAAGCGAGGGAATCTTGGTGTTACGTGCCCTGTGGCGTGGACTGCGAACTTGGAGAGTGGAGTCCTTGGGACACCACTGCTTGTTCCTGCGGTGATACATCCTCGGCTAGGCACATGCGACGAACAAGGTATGAAACATCAAATGATCATTTGTTGGGATGCAATGGTGGATATGGTAGAAATATTGGAACCATGAATTTCCAGTATGCTTACTGTTAAGAGTGGGAAGAATGGGAAGACCATCATTTATAGAAAGTCTACTTTCACCATCAATACAGTTAAGAATTGAAACTTATTGCAAGCGGTTGTCTTTCGCAGTATATAATTGAAATTATTATCTGTAAGAAATCGCTTTTAGAGATAAGACCGCCCATTGTATGTTTTTTAATATTAATTCCTGGTTTTGTATTTTTCTTTGTTGTGCAATAAAGAGTTTATCTAACTATCTTCGTCGAAGGTAAATATGTATTATCTAGACAAGTACCTACGCTATATCCACGACCATGTCGACGCTTTCCATCAGGACAGATTGTGGTCACACGTAAATTATTTAAAAATAAGATATAATTGTTATGTATTATTATTATTATTAAAAAGCCGTTGATTTGACGTCTGAGCTGACCAATGACCAAAATACCGTTGATATTGCAGACAGCACCTGACCAGCGCCGTATGGCCGGGACGATCGTGTCCTCCGACGGAACAGCACGCCCCGTGTCCCCGCGAGCCTTGTCTCCGACTTGTGGGCAACCCGTCTCTTGCTTGCCGTGTTAGGGTGTGTATTCTACCAATTATTTACTTGCAATAACTTACTGAACATCAAAAAATGTATTATTCGACTGGTACTTAATATTTGATCTGTGGTAAGCCAATGGCATGACGCCCCAACACCCACTAAAGATTGTGGGCATGAAGATACGTTGGAGCAATACTTTTAAAGGTGATTTTTACGCAGGCATGTAAAGTATTATAATACATTATGTTTGAAATGTTTGAACGTCTGAGTACCCCTAGTATGTTCGTGAATGTACGTACTGAATATAGATCTGAAGATGCCCATCATGGACATTAAAGTCGTGAGCGTGTCTTTCTCCAAGTGGTTCTCATAATAACATATTCATTAATGGCTTGACTCTCCTATTATGTCCTTATCAGACAACATCCGGGAAAGAGACATACGCCTGTGGCTGGGGGGTGAAGCTGACTCACGCGCGCTGTGAATTGACTAGCGTTGAAGATGAGACTGCTGCGAACGTGTACTTGGAGCCCTGGCGCTGCGCCACCGTCCTTCCTGGCAGGATTGCCACACCACCTCTGCACTATCAGGTGAAAGTCAAATCAAGTAGATACAATTTAGGTGCTTTATTGTACCTTCGTGGTAAATACTGAGTACTTCTTTCATAACTTTACTTACTAAAAACTGAACACTTGAATGATGGGGTAGTTCTTCTCCGGACGAGCTTTTTCATAATGAGATCTATGGTAGTATATCAGTCATGTAGTTCCTGTAACAAAAGCTCTGCTGACTTTTGAGCTTTTGAGGATGATGCTTTTTGAAAAATTACCAGCCTTATTTTTATTATATTATATTTGTTTGGTCAGGAGGAGGAAGTATGCGAGGTGGAGTGTGGGTGTGCTCATTCGGAACAAGGCCAGCCGGGTCCATGGGGTGCCTGGGGCCCCTGCCGCAGCGGTGCTCGCTCCCGCACTAGGCAAGAACTGGTGCCAGCGCGACGGAGGTGCAATATCCCTTCACGGTCAGTCATGTATTGTAAATACAAACAGAGAGAAATTGGGAGAAAAATTTAATTTTGGCAACGTGTCGTAGGTCGTTGGGGTCATCCATAAATAGGTTCTGTCTGAAATCAACGTAGAATCACATCCCGGTGGTGTGGAGCTGCTAAATATGAGACAGGACATATTAGGCCTGCACGTCGCGTAAAGTACTAGGAATAACGTGCAGTACCTACTACAGTTTATCACAGTAGGGCCGAAATATATATACGTACCTACCTATATCCTTTCTGTGAAATTGTGTGTCAAATAATTTTCTTTCTTCTTTGTTCAGGCTAATTGCCTATCTTCACACTAGCTTCCGTTTATTCCCGCCCAAAAAAACAAAAACAAAAAAACGGGCTACTCCCGTTGTCCCCGATATTCGGCCCCTTCGGGAGATAACGTTTGATTCACACTTTTGCCCTTTAGTTTGAAATCAAAGTTTTTTGTTGAGAAAAAAGCCCTGTAGTTCGGTCAGTAGAACTACTGATAATACACGCGAGCTTGGGAAAATCTATCCTGGAGCGTTATCTGTACTAACAGTTTGTAAACGTGGCAATGAGGAAAACACTCAAGAACTTCGGGTTCTTAAACTTGCGTCACATAATTGAGCAACACAATTTATCACCACTTCAATTATAGCTCATATCTAAATTTCCGTTGGTACGTTTAGGCTTAAAACGTACGTATGAATAAATTAAAACAAACACGCTCAAGACTGTAATCCCCATCCCATGATGGGCATCCTCAGATCTATACTCACGTACGATCCGTACGCAGATCCATTAGTATACCAAGGATTATGAAAAAAAATATCGTAGTGATATTTATCAGAAGTAAGCTCTGCACTCGTCGAAAAGTTAGTTTATCCATAATCGCGAAGTCTGCAGACAGTCTCGCGAGTCGCGAGGCGAATGGTCTGACGAAGAGAGTAACGAACATGCCGATCACACATACGTCCTTCGCCACAAATCAATACTACCTAAGTGCTTAACGTCCATCATCGCCTCGCCACTCGCGTAGCATGATAAAAAAGTATAACATTATGCAACATCTTATTCGTATTGGGAATTTGCGCAGATTCGTAACAATTGAATGGGCAAACTGCACCGGCGAACTGGATGAGATACCCAACCTGCTGGCCATCGAACCGCATGAGGACAAACCACGTCGCGCTTGGGCCGATAGGAAGTACGTGTACGAAAACGGATATATTGGTAAGTAACGTTATATTTAGCAGCAGCGTATTTTTCTATTTATTTTGTTTTTCCCGGCTCTTCTAAAATAATGTGTTTATATTTATTTTCAGAGGGTAGTGCTTCTGTGCTGGTCTTGGTGTGGGCTACGACGATTTTGGTTGCCGTGTTCGGAGCTTACACGCTGTACCAAGGATTTAAAAAGTGAGCAATTGAGTTTTTCAAACTTAGCCTCATCCAAGTCAATGTTGAAGACCGGCGAACATGAAAGGCCAGAGCGCGTTATAATGTATTTAAATAAGACTCTCTGGTGCCATTAAAACCGTTTATAGATAACACATTTATATCGCTTTCCAATAACCTAATGATACTGAAGCTCAAGATATGAGCCTAGTTTGGAACTCGAAGCCTTTTTATCATATTATTATCTAAAAACTCTCGACATCTTGGACATTCTATTCTATTTTTTATTTTATTTTTTTCATTTTTCTTTCCAGATGCCTCCGGAGCAGGAAAATGAAGAGCATCACCAAGGTGTAAAGGACGAAAAGGTAACGTTTTGTGACTCAACTGGTTACCTTCGCCAATCTCGCCCTTCGTGACAACGTATTCTACTATAGTTCCGTTGAAAGCTCTAACTATTTAATAGTTCATAATTTGATCTCATGTTTAAGTATTTGTTGACTTTGTTACCAAATTGTTTAAGAATAATGATTTGCTCTATCGTCATTAAATCTTCTTCATTTGCAATTAGTATGAAATCAAGGCGTATTGTACTATCGAATTTGTAACAGTGGTAAAGTACAAGATAGCCAGCGAAGAGTCTGTCCGCAGGAGTGCTTCCATGTTTTTAATACTTATATCAAACGCTTTAGACGTTTTTATAATCCGTGCAAAAATTAAGCTACGTTTATTGGGCTTTTGGATCGACAATATACTTGATGGGGGCTACGTAGTTAGCTCGGTAAAATAGTTTGGACGTTGAATGTAGGGAATGTTCCCAGTAGTTCCCTAGAATACCTAAGGCAACGTGTGATAGTAGCACACGGCCGTCCATTTTGGTAAGCTTCTCAAATTGGAGGTGGCGAAAATAAAATATCTTGTAAAATAAAACCAAACTGATTTAATATTTTCTTCAAAATGTCATATTTTCTACGCTAAAGGGCTACAATGTTCGTCAATGTACTTACTATTTTTATAAATCTATTTTCTTAATCTGTAAACTCCGCACAAATTGAAGATTTACGATTTGAATTGCAAAATATTTTTATTAATTTACAGTATTACAAAACTATATGTATGTAACCATTTTTCAATGTTATTATAAGTCGATGTTATTGTGAAGGACTTGAGAACTCTAAGAAAGATTTGTATGGATGGATGCATACGACCAAACTATAGACGTGACACATCATGCCACATATCAGTGTTTTAATAAGTATTTTCAGAAATATTGGCCGCCTTCTGCATCGAAACACATAATCAAACAAATTGCAGAAGTACCTATACCTACCTTCTAAAATAACGCTTCAAATATCAAGTAGAGCTTTGGCGCACAAAACTACTTGCCTAATCTTAATAGTTTGTAAGACCTATATATTACTGAAGATCAAAAAGTTTTAAAATCATAATAATGTAATCACCTTTTGTAGATTTCGCATTTAAACTCATGTATTGTGACAAGTATTTATAGTGTGAATGTGTTCTACCGTCTTATCTAGTTCTTTCCATTTCATTTCTTTTCAACATACTTACGATGCATTTCGAGGTCGAAGCCTTTCAATAGCCGTTTCTCTTCTTAAGTTACTTTTATTTAGGTTTCCACTTTCTTATTTATTTCTAAACCCGTATTTTTTTTCTATGAACCTATAACTCTGCCTTCTTTGTGTTGACTATTAATAGAGGTTATATTACCATCTAGACTGTTATTCTATTTAAAATAATGTTCTAAAACTATACTATTTACATAATATTCTTGGCTATTGTTCCTTTATGACAATATATAACAGTAACTATAATTTACTTAACTCTGTGTGTGCTAACGTAATATAATATCATTCTTTCTCTAAGACGTATCCACTGTATTATTTCCTTAGTATTCAATGTGTACTTAACAATATAATGTTTGTAACCGTTTATTCACTATGCCATTGATATTGATGTGAAATATGAAAGTTAAGGGATCGTGTTAGACAATACAATATTTGATATTTAATAAAATTCGATTGTGTTTTTATAATAATTATGTTGTTTCGTCACTATTAGAGATTTATAAATACCGTCGTAACATTTTTGTGAATGTTGCGGGAAATAGGTGGGTATAAAATACTCAAGACTCTTCATCATGGCACTCATTGGGGAGATTGTCCAACTGTGAACTTCCCTTGGCTAATGATGAATATTGTTCTCTTAGTTATGTCAGTCAACCTACTTTCTAAGTGTTGTTCTGCATTTTCAAGCTGTCCAGTGCATTGTGCTCGTATCTCAGCTCAGCCAGACCTTTCTGCACGATGGCGTTCACTCGCGTGGCTCGCAGCTCGCGTCGACACCTCACCACATTTTTTTCAGCAACTGCCAAGTTCTCTAGGTTGTTGAGGAGCACCTTGAAATAAATAATGTGTGATTTACAATAGCTGTTACCCAATCTAACAATTATCAGCTAATTCGAGCTCTGAAATCTATCTATGAGGATTCCAGTGCTTGCGTAAGGATAAACGGGTCATACACTGAATGGTTTAGCATCCAAAAGGGCGTTAGACCCCTGTATAACACATCCCTATGTGTAACGTCACCGTGGCTGTTTAATCTTTTCATGGACAGTTGTTTGAAAGATTTTAAAGATAGTGAATAATAATCATATAATAAATGATTTATTTCTCTCACATAGGTTTCTTAAGTTTAGATATAAATTTACACAAAATTTATGAAAACCAGTTTTGTGAGAGGCTGGTGCCAGAGAAAGGTTTTAAAACCTGTATTACTGGTCACCAGTACTCTCGCTCCACGGAAGATGGGACATGGACATGAACTACTTACAAAAATAAATTTAAAGAACAGACAACAAAGACAAAGTAAAAGAACAAAAAATAAAAAGCAAAACAAAATACAGGAGATGAGATGAGATGAGAACAAAATGGAGGAGGGTATGTGTATGAGAGTATGTATGTAATGAATGTTTGAGATTTGAAACTTCTGGGTAGGTTGCCATAGAAAAGATAAACAGCTTATTGTGGGGGGGAAAGTATGTCTTCGGTTTCCTGGTAATCCAAGGTTTTAAGCCACCTTTAGATTTCGGACTAACATTTACTTTAAACTAGGGGATAGATAGGCTAAACACAACTGTATTGTAAATGTAGGGCCCCAGGAAATAGCTGTAATGGTTTGAGAATCTTGTGTTGAATGCTCTGGCTTCACAAATTTTTCCCTGTCTACGCCTGTTTCTCAATAGGTTTTGGTCATAAATTAGTTGGGAGTGTTGGGAAAGGATAATTTGCAGAACAAAATATTGCCTGACAGATAGAACGTCCCATTGTTGGGAATTGCCACGGAAGTCCTGCACTTACTTTAAGGATCGCTCTTTGGGATCTTTCCAGGTTCAGCTAGCAGGAAGAATGTGGATTAAGAATGAATGAGTTAATCGTCAAATGTTTTCTCTACGCCGATGATCAGGTTATACTTGCGTCATCGGTAGATGAGTTGAGTAGACAAGAGATGATAACAATTATGCATGATGCGTTTGAAAGAAAAGGGATGAAAGTTAATGTAAGTAAGACGAAAGTAATGGTTTTTGATAAAGACGAATGCATTAATGTAAGTGATATTCTAATCGGCGGAGAGAGAGTGGAACAAGTGAAAGGGTTTATATATCTGGGTACTTTGTTTACTAGGGATGGGAAGCATGAGGAAGATATTGGAAAGAGAATGAATGCTGGAAATCGAGTGAATGGGGCACTTCACTCCTTCATGAGCAGTCGGAAATTATCTAAAACTGCACGACTAGCAGTGCATAAAGGAGTGTTAGTGCCGACACTAATGTATGGAAGTGAAAGTCGACAAAATGACGAAGAAACATCAAAGTCGAGTAAATGCAGTAAATGCTTTAAGAAGCTTGTGTGGTTTAACTTTGTGCGATAGAGTGAGGCACAGCGTGTTAAGAGAGCAGTGTGGCGTGAATGAAGATGTAGTAACGAGAGTTGAGAAAGGTATGTTGAGATGGTTTGGGCATATAGAAAGGATGGATGAAAGAAGATTAACAAAACAAGTATACAAGGCGAGCGTCAATGGGATAGTTGGAAGAGGCAGGCCTCGGCTAACGTACTCTGACTCAAATTGGAGGCATTCTAGAGAAAGGCCAGGTCAGAAGTACACTTAATCGCTGAGCTTGTATGAAGAATTGGATGAGGATGAACGAAGCGAAAGAAGTATGCCAGGATCGTAGCAAGTGGAAATCCTTGGTCTCTGCCTACCCGTCCGGGAAACTGGCGTGACTATATGTATGTACTTACGTATTAGCGTGCATAGCTAATAGCACTACGATTTTAGTTACGAGAGCTGTAATACGTGATGCTTATCGTGTATGAACCTACCTACGAAAGTATCTGATGTAGATTATGTACAAACAATGACTCATCATTTCATCTAAATGCAGGTAAATAAAACTGACATATAGGAGGTAGATGAATGTATATGTATTTAGTCTAGTAGGTAAACATAATCACGTCAAATAAAAATAAGGTAAAAGGTTCATCTAAAATAAATCATATTCATAATCTAGCGTAGCTTGAACAAGCAAACTCGGCTGCCGCTTTTTGAGCCCTTATCATCGTGGACGAATTATAAGTGAAGACATCGGAACAGTAGTAGTCCTTCAGGAACTTCATATCTACTTCGATGGGCCCAGGCGCAGACGAAGGGGGCATCAGAAGCTGTGCTAATAAGTCGGGGAACAACTTCTGCTGATAACCACCCAAGTAGTTAAAATTAGGGCTGATTTGACCCATTCTGCAGCATAAGGAGCTGTAGTCGTTGTAGAACATGCAGATCCCACAGTATTCTGCCAAAGCTCGGATTATCTTCCAATCCTGACGCGCCATTCCCGGTGGAGTTACGGCTGGCATCGCGTGCTGAGATCGGCCTTCCATATTCAAATATACTCCACCGGATTCAGTGTACGCGCTACCAGGTAAAATTATCGTCGCCAGCTCTGAGCCTTTATCTCCTTGGAACCCTATGTAGATAATGGGAACGCCTGCGGGTGGTGTCCAGTCGTAAAATATTTCATCGGCTCCCAAACAAATCAATAAACTTGGTTGGTTCTTTTCAACAGCCACGAGCGCTCCCGGTTTCCACCCCGCTTCAAGGGCTCCGGCAAAGCTCGCCTCCCGTGTTACAATATTCAACACACCCCAATCGCAGCACACCTTAAAAGAAGCTGCAAGCTTAGTCAGTACACTCATAATTTCACGAGCGTTATCAGTTTCTAGCTGTGATATGCCGACAAAAATAAGAGGCTGTTTCGCTCCCTTTAACATGCTTGCTGCGTTCGATAAGGCTTTGACATCATGACCAAGGTAGTTGACGTGATAGTTGTAGTCACAACACGGGCCAACCACGTAAATGTCACATTCATTAGTTCTATAAGCTTGGCGTATCCATGCGTTTAAAATCGGAGCTTCGAACCTCGGATTCGTCCCCACCAACAAAATTTTGTCTGCTTTTACAATATCCTTCATATTGACATTCAAGGAATATCCAGCTCTTAGATCTGTATTGGAATTGGTGTAATATAAACCACGTTCTACGTATGTGTGTTCCGATCCCAATATATTTATAAAATCTTTAGCGGCTACCAAAGTTTCGACATTGCAATGAGGCCCTGCTATTGCCATTATGTTATCGGGGCATGCACAATTTATTAGACCCGCAACTATTTTCAATGCACAATCCCAGTCTAAAGGACACAGGCATGTATTAACTCTCTGCATCGGGGTCACCAAACGTTGCATTTCAAGGGAATCTATCGCCCACCGACCTTTATCTGATAGCCACTCCTGATTGATTTCTTCGTGCTCTCTTGGCAAAACCCTTAAAACTCTATCGAATCTGAAGTTGACAACAATGTTTGTTCCTGTAGCATCAGTTACGTCTATAGAGTTAGCTTTCCGAATCTCCCATGGTCTTGCCTTAAACATGTAAGGAATGGCAGTCAATGCTCCGACTGGGCACAAATCAATTATATTTCCTGAAAGTTCCGAAAGAAACATTTTGTCTACGTAAGTCCCGACGAGCATATCATTTCCTCGTCCAGAGGTGCCTAGAACATCGAGGCCACATACTTGAGAACCAAATCTTATGCATCTAGTGCAGTGGATACAACGAGTCATCTCAGCTCGAATAAGTGGCCCGAGATTTTTATCCTCGACTGCTCTTTTCCCAGAAAAATGAATGTCTGTGAACCTTGATCGGTCGTTTCCAAACCTCATGGACAAATCTTGAAGATCGCATTCCCCACCTTGGTCGCAAATCGGACAATCCAATGGATGGTTGATGAGAAGGAATTCTAAAACGCCTTCTTGGGATGTAATTGTAGCCGCCGAATTTGTCCTTATCTTCATCCCTTTAGTGACGTGAACTCCGCAAGCGATTTGCAGTTTCGGCAACCCCTCAATTTGAACGAGGCACATGCGACAGTTTCCAGCAATAGAAAGCCGTTCATGGTAACAAAACGAGGGGATCGTCACTCTTTCTTTTCGCAAAGCCTGAAGTATCGTGAAATAGCTTGGAACTGTGACGCTTCTTCCATTGATAAACACTTCCACATCAGTCGACTTCTGTTGCATCCTCGAAGGTATGCTTTGAAAACTGCGGCACTTTAGGAGTTTGGCAAAGTTTTTAAACATTTCAGAGCAAAAATATTTTCCACGACTTTTGACTTGACACAAAGTCTATTGACATCTGAGATACACATCGTGACTCAAAATTTAATTAAATCGCAGGCACAACAAAGAGTTCTACCGAATAAGTAAAGAGGCTCACTACTAGCTATTGCTCATAAAAGTGAAGGTAAAAAAATAACACCACCAACCTGATGAATGGAATCAATAAGATTCACCATAGCCTCCTTAAAATGAAGAAATGTTTCAGTTACTTTCTGATACCTGCAAAGGCAAACCAATAGCAAATTAACTTTTTTGGTGCGTGACTGTTTTTCCATAACATATAACCTTCCATGACAGAAACGTGTATGGCATAGTTGACTAGTTGTTACTAAGAGTAAATTTAGTTAAACAACACCAGAGTTTGCTTCTAGCTTATACGAAAGAACGCATTACCTTACCATGTCTAAAATAAAAGTTAAGTTACTTGTGATCATGCATAGCGTCTGTAAAGGCATAATCCAGGGCCAGACGTAAAGTCCTTGCTGCTCGAGGTGCAGCGTGGGCAGAGAGCACCCGGCGGGCGCCACGCTCAAGGCAGCGCGCGTCCACCATCAACTTGCATGCATCTGCGCAGCCGCTTGTGCGTTCCCAGCCGCTTCTGTTGCATCATACCAACATGTTTCGAAAAACGAAGCTATCTTTGACTCAAAAAGTCAAAACGCATGATAATTAATTCAGCGTTTACTTTCTCGGTCTACATAAACTATATCCTATTATATTGGAGAGTGCATCAGATAGTGTTGGGGGATCATTTATTTGCACGCACTTTTGAGAATTATCCAAGTTGAAAAGTTCATAAGTGCACGACGGAATATGAACCTTCGGATATAAAATTCTATCATTAGCCATCAACCATTCTATAAGTGAAAAAAATATCGTGTATGAAACTAACAATCCACCTCACAGCCTAAACCGTCCTATTTATATTCATAATAATAAGAATGTAACAGGTCAAATTCTGTACTTACATTGAAGATTATTTTTTAAATAATTTGGAATGTAGAGTACATTAATCGATACTGAATCCAAAAATTTAATTTTTGTCTGTCTGTCTGGCTATATCTGGAACACGCATCGCGCCGAAACTACTAAATGAATTCAAATGAAACTTGGCATGATTTGAGCACATACTACGAGGTAGGACATAGGATACTTTCTATCCCGAAATTCAGCACGGTTTCCTTGGGAACCGGATGAAAGACAAAATGTGTACTTAGTTCAGAAAATACAGACATATTATTTGGACCTAATACTGAGTAATAGGTCCAAATAACTTGAAATCCGGAATTTACAGGAACCTTTGAACGTACGGTTCATCTTTAGCTGGCGTAAGTACTTTATCGTATGGGCTTAATGGATAAGGCATATTGTCAAAGTCAGACCACTCCAAAGAAGTCACATATTGACAAAAGATTATACACGTATAGACGTCAAAAATAACTTGAAACCTAGAATGTATAGGAACCTTCGAGTATATGGCTGGAGTAATATTTGTAGTGCACTTTGTAGTGAACGCTGTACTCAGCTGTACTACCTACTGGTAGTCCTATTACCAAAGTTAGTAACGCCACCCTGAACGTAAAACCTGAACGTATTTTTTACGTCAAAATTACAAAATTTCAATTCCATCTTTTTTGTAGTTTTTAACAGACTTTAAAAAAAAAAGGAGGAGGTTCTCAATTCGACTGTATGTTTTTTTTATCGTGTGTGTTTATTACGCGATATGTACGCCAATTGTAAACCGATTTTAATGATATTTTTTTTAATCCTGGGTTACTGTCTTCTGAGAAATACAACCTGGAAGTTTTCTTTGTTGATAAGAGTGCTTCACCGCAGTCTACAGCGTTGCTTAATATGAGACAAACTGTGGTCAAATGCGAATAATTAGTCGGCAGGGATGAAAATCGCGAACGAAGTCGTGGGTACAGCTAATTTGAAATAAGATAGCATTTTCAGAAACTCCACCCCTATGGCGCAGCGAGAAGATTAAGTTTTCATGATAAAACACTACTAGGTATATGCAAAAAACTAAGGCTAACCTAGTGTAAGCGTTTACGGGAACTTACTTGCCAATAGCAGTCAGCTTCCACGCAGGAAGGGCATCGTCGAGCATCCTCACTGCCCCGTGCGCGTATTCCGCGGAGGCCCGCAGCCTCGCGCTGACAGCTGCGAGCGCATCGCGTAATGCACTGGCCTTCTTCAGCGCACCTTCCAACGGGGTGCCTGGCCGAGGGGCACTGCCCCATATGCTGCCTGAAGTTATTAATGTCACTGTACGATGGGGGGAGACTTGTAATATATGTTTGTGGTATGAGGTTGCTCCAAAACGTTCGCAAAAAAAACTCGCACTGCCGCTCTGAGAAATGCAGGTTTTTTGCAAACTCGCCATTAATAAAAACTCTCTTTAAATAATTTATAAGACATTAAATTGATAAAAAGTCCAATATACAATTTCATCACCCATTTTACACCATTCGGAGCAGGGAGTTTTTCATAAAATTTATATGGGACCTTGAACAACCATTAAAAGATTGATAACATACTCACAAAAAAAACATAACGACTTGAAAACGCATTTCAAAAAAAGGTTCTCCATTCTAGACGAAAGGAGAACGTCTTCTTTCTTTGAAACATAAGTACAGACGAACAATTGAGTACCTCCTCCCTTTTTCGAAGTCGGCTGTTAATAATTAAATCGAGTTGTTCGCAATACGTTTGCAGTTCCAAGTTTACGGTTTCTCTCCTGTAGGTACTCCATTATCAGATCCTCCAGATTTGTGCTTACATTATTTTGCTCACTCGGAATGACACTCTTTCAAATAATTATTTTACTAACTCGGGATGACACTCTTTCAAATTAAAAACCTAAGTAAAATCGCACACAAAATATGTTTCGGCTAGTCGTGATTCCTTATGATGATTTTTAAGTTTTACGGGGAAAATAGCAATTCCTCAGGAATATGACTTTTATCCGGATCATTCTCTATACAACAACAAAATAATCATCCAAATCGGTTTACACATAAAAAAATACATTAAAGAAAAATACAAACAAATTGAGAAACTCCTCTTTTTTTTTAAGTCTGTCACCCTAATGACTTCAGAACGTAGGAAGGTCCTTCGAAAGTTATGGATCACGACTATAGTTTTCAATTCCGGTAATAATATTTTGGCGGTCGTACCTACTCATATAACCGGTGTCCACGGATACTAAGAGTATTTAGGGGCACATTTTTTACTTATTCGCATCCTATATTATCCTACTACTATTATAAGCGCGAAAGTTTGTGTTTTATTACACTTTCACGCAAAAACTACTTTACTACTAACTGATTTTGATGAAACTACAGTAATATAGCTAATACATCAGAATAACACATAAGCTACTTTTTGCCTATGTTTAAAATGGTAGACAGCATTCCACTTTACAGGTTGCAAGCCCATAGTCGCTCATTGGAACACAGGCATTGCCTTATTGGCCTCGACATTCGTTCTAAAGCATCCCGGTTTATAATGTTTAACAAACATGTTGGATTTACCAAGCAGTTCCTGCAAATGCGTGTATGTTGACCTCAGTTGCAATATTTGTAAGTGAAGAGCTCGTCTTTCAATCAGTAACTCGGATTGCCGCCGCCGCAACCAGGTTAGTTCCAAACGCTGCATTTCCTGTTGAAAATAATTACTTTCAGCACATTATGAAGCTATTATATTCATAGACGACCTCTGTGGCGCAGTGGGCGAATGCCCGCCTGAGACGCAGAAGGTTGCGGGTTCGATTCCGGCCGCGGGACAAATGTTTGCATCTGCAAATATTTGTCTCAGGATCTGGGTGTTTTCTATGTAAAATATGTAAGTATTTACAAAAAAAAAGTATATAAGTAGTATATCAGTCATGTAGTTCCCATAACACAAGCCCTGCTTACTTTGGGGCTAAATGATGCTGTGTGAAAAATGTCCAGCATTATTTATTTATTATATTCAAAGATTCCATTGATTATATTCAAACATACATCCATCCTCACAAATAGAAGGTGTCTAACCTTTCTGTTAACATTAGCTACAAAGTCTTCATTTTCTGTTGCCAAGACAGGACGTCTATAGAGGTCCAAGCTTACAAACATCTGGAAGTAATAAAATAAACGAATAAGTAAAAGGTGATAAAATTTGATTGAACATTACATCATAAATGCCAGGACGATTTAATTGTCAAAGATCTTGAACTCCGCTGGTATTTTCATGTAGGTAGTCTCATCTACCTACCGACTTTATGATGTCATCGAATATAGGCCGTCTTATGCTGCATCATTTGGCTATGTAAATCAGGTGTAGGTACTAACCTGATGCATAGTTTGGGCATAGTTATCTTTGGTTGTAGATCGCGTGGTCTCTTCAAACGAAAGAATTTCCTGAAATAAAAAATGTGCAGCAGTCTTGACTTAGAAGTCATTATAGATAATGATGGTAGGAGCAAGAGGGAAACTCGTTTTTTTTTTAAAGTAGTCTTCTAATTTTAGAATATTATTACGACTATAACACGTACTTAAATATACTCCTGCTGACGTTTCGTTGACCGTTTTGAGGTCCTTCCTCATGAGCACCGTTCGTAACCACGCTCGACGGTCGTGAGACAGGAACAAAAAAACGTAGTAAAGTACGTGGTATAGTCGTAATAATATTCTCAAATGATACCAAACCACGATAATTTTAATTCCATAGTCTTCTAATGCTGGTGTTAGTGATAGGCGTATATACCTACATTTATTATAAAAAGTAATTGGGTATCCAAGTTTATCTTAGCCACTGGCATCTTATCACTTCGCTGATTCGAGTGTATGCTCGAGTGTGTGTAGGAACTGAGACAAACTTTATAAGTATATGTAACTTTTTGATTGAATAAATAAAAAGAAACATAAAAGTCAGGCTGATTGCAGTTAGTTCCTCTTACTCTTAGGTCGCTTTTTAATCACCTGTTGTATGGTGGCCAGTTCAGCGTCGACCACAGCGAGCCTGGCGGTCGGCATGGCCCGCTCTCCAGCAATGATCTCATCGTCTATCCGCGTTAAGGCCGCGACGACTGTCTCTGCATTTGTGTTGTCTGACAGTTCTGCCTAGAAAAGATTAGGGAACAAGCAGGATGCCAGAAGAAACCTATAAGTAGGTATCTGAACCACATGTAGTAGGTATCTAACTAGGTACATTATTAGGAATAGGTACCCACACAGAATTACAATTAGTTTTTATTTATTTGTACTCCCCAATTAGGTGGTCACCACGTAATGCACTTATTATTAAAAATACCTAGGTTACCTATAGGTTATTATAATACCTATAGGTTACTTTCTTAGGCCGTGTTACGAAACGAGTAGGAACCTGGATTTGTAGGTAATGGCTACTGGCTACCTAGGTACGTAGTTGGCTAATTTCAGTGCAATTTATTGAAAAGATACAATTCGTCAAAATCTAAAATAATGTAGGACAAAGTCAAAGTCATTCCAGAAATAGGTATCTATGAAGCACATGATAAGACTCACAGACACTGTCGACACGCCTATCCTTTGCGAACTCCCCACGCACCCCATTCGGACCATCACAACTACAACTTCAACCACACTAACAAACCCTTGACTTGAACTTTTATTTAAATAGAAAGCTAAACTATGTAAGTAGGTGCTAGGTTAATGATGCCAAGGCTAAAATACCTACGACCATTAGTGGTTAGATTATTTGCACAATGTTGGGGAATGAACGCTTTGGGTAGACAATGAGGGCGACCCGCGATTGGCACCGACCCGATGGACTTCTCATGCAATGCCATGGATGTGATAAAAACCTTGATCCATTAATATAGTTTCTAGTTAATTAGTTAATTAGGTTTGACGACCTCTGTGGTGCAGAGGGTGCAGGCCCGCCTGAAACGCAGGAAGTTGAGGATTCGATTCCCAGACCAGAGACAAATATTTGCAGATCATACAAAACATTTGTCTCGGATCTGGGTGTTCTATGTATAATATGTATGTATTTACAAAAAAATATAATTATATATAAGTAGTTTATCAGATATGTAAGTAATTCCCATAATACATAGCTCTGCTTGGTTTGGGGCTAGCTGATGCTGTGTGTAACTGCATTATTTATTTAAGTATATATAATTATTAGGTAAAAAAGCGAGTAAAAGTTAAACCTAGTGCCTTCCTAGGTTAAACCGGCGGGCATGCATGGAGAATGGGATGAGAGTGAATGAAGCAATATAGAAACTGTTTTTTTGCAAATGAGAAAGTTTCATTTTACAATACTTACATTATGCAGGAAAGGATTAGGGCAAAATTCAATAATTTCTTGATTCGCTGTGTACCGACTGTGTAAACCCTTAAGGACCGAATCTTTTAATGACAAATTGCTCGGAATCTTTTGTGTTACGAGGCTCAATCTCTTAACACAAAATGAAGCTACCTACACGTCTCATTAAATCAAATTTTATTTTGAATAATATAAGTGGTTAGGCAGCTATAGATAGCCACTGATCCCAATCTGATGCTAAGCTATACATACATATTGCATGTACTTAGCTATTAATTATTTAGGTAAGTCAGTATAGGTACCTACCTAACTATAAATTTGAACGTTTTAAAAATAAAACAGATCAGCTTCATGCCAAATAATGGCATTAAACTATTAGATACACCTTTCAGGTTACTGCTACTGGCTACCTAAAGCACCTACTTTAGGTATATACAAAGTAGGTGCTTTAGGTAGCCAGTACAGCACGACTGTTGAAGTGAGAATTTCAGTCGCTTTGTACCTAACTAGGTCTTGTAGATTGTCTTTTGATTACTACATTTTGTATTGTAGTTTAATAACTAATGTGTTCTAGGTATTGCTTTGACCAGACCATTCCATGATTACTGTTGAAGTTTATTTTATTAAACACGCTACCATCATTGTTGAGGTGAGAACTTCAGCCGGTTACTAGTACCTACCCGAGGAATGCCACATCAATCGCTTTTATTCAGTAGGGTACAAACAAACGTTACCAACCTAGTTATGTGAATTAACGTATATAATTGTTATAAATCACGACATAAAATATTACGTTAGGTAGGTAAATACCTATGTAAAGTTACGTTTAGGTAGCGTGCATGAGTAGGTAGGTACATATTGAGCATGATTGTTTTATTACAAAGTCACGGTCATGGCTCTATTACAATCTGATCATCCATAACTACCATCATTATTTTGAAAATGATTATTCTGTGCCATAATAAGTAGGTTATCTGATAACACCCATCGATATAAAAATTATGTAACCCACACTAGGCTTCCCTGTATCGTGGGTATCAATAAATAATGTATCATAACACCCAGACCCAGACCATTTATCTGCAGAACATGCAAACATTTGTTCCGCAGTGGGAATCGATCCTACAACTCTTACAACCCGGCTGAATTCGTTCCGCGCCATCAGCTAGCTGCTAGTGGAACAAAATAATAATTACCAGCGATAAAATATAGAGCTTCTAGAAGCGAAGATTAAGAAAAAAACACGCTCACGACTGATATCCCCATGCTCCAGATCCGAAATGAGTACGCAGATCTGTGAGGATACACGTCAGAGACATGTTCAAACATTATATTTGGCACATGCCCGCATTTTGCATAGTAGTTAGCATTCCACCTTTCAAGCCCATTGCCGCTTATTGGAACACTAGGCGATGTCACATGCCTTCGAATTTCTAGAAGTGAAGAATAGAAAAAAAATTGGTAAAGTAATCAACGAGTGGAGCGAGCTGCGAATTTAAACCCATTGTTTTACGAGCAAAAGACACAATAAGTTTTATAAAAAAAGCCATGGTGCTCCCTCAGCCCTGCTATGTATTATTTATGTAGTTATGGTACCAGCGCCTACCAATCATAGTATCTTTACTGCTGTTTAAGCACATTGGTGTTTATTACAAAGAAGCGCCCACGCGTTTATGCAGGTGCAGATTGGCTGGCGTTGCATTAGATTTCTAAGTAAGATGATGGTAGAGAGAGCTCTGGGAGCGCAGTCGTAATAAATGAGGACATGGGATCGAGCAGCTTGTGAGTAAACCTTTTCACTTCCTGTTTATCATATTCCTGTGTCTATTCCACATTTTCTCTCGAACTTAAATCGTCGAGCTTATTAATTACGTTTATCTGATTTTGTTTGCACTAAAATTGGCGAACTGGTTTGCACATACATTGGCAAATCCATCATTCTCGTAATTAATTTGTGTAGCAATAAGTAGATGTAAGTGCACTAAAATAGGCAGACAGATTTGCACATAAATAGGTAAATCAGTGTAGAATAAGTAAAAGTTGATACCTAATATCAACCTTATATTATCAAAATGGATTTTAAAGCAATTCCGAAGGAAACTTTAACCTTGATCCCTAGATATGATGGGGAGGAAAATTTATTAAATTTGTTCATATCAAAATGTGAATATGTTGTTAAAGGAAGTAAGATCGAAGGTAATGCAGAACAAAATTTGTATTTATTCCATGCAGTGTCAAGTCGACTTACCGGTAGAGCTGCGACTCTACTTAGCGACCACCCGAATATTAAGTCATATGACGAATTAAAAGAACTGCTTACGCAACATTTTGGTGACCCGCGATCGGAAGATTGCATTGCAATTGAACTTGAGACTTTAAAGCTCAAACAAAGTGAATCGTACATCCAGTTTTGTCATAGAATACAAAATGTTAGGAGTTCTTTGTTCGCAAAGGTAAATAGGCTTACCGATGAAGGAACCAAAGCAGCGAAAATGATTGTGTACAACAACACAGCTCTGAACGTCTTCTTGTATAATTTGCCAGAAGATATGATTCGAATTGTGCGACAGTATTTTAAAATTACCTCACATTGTGATTCCTGAAATCAATTCGAAGTTTCTTATCGATACCGGAAGTAGTAGGTCTTTTATAAGCCCTGCCAAAGCTAATGAGTTTTTCAACAACTTTAGATACTACGAGCCATTTAAAGTGATTAGCACCCATGCTCAGAGCATGCATAGTGAGATAATATACATACCACTATTAAAAACATTCAAAAGCACACATCGCCAAAAATTTTATATTTTTGACGTTGATGGAAGATATGACGGTTTGATAGGATCTGACCTTCTGAAAAAGTTAGGAGCTAACATTGACATGCGTAATCAAATGCTAATGACACACAATGCGGCAATCCCTATTCTATACAGTCCGCCCTATGTAACTGTATTCGAAAATAAGGAATCCGAGGTAAACGTTAAAGAAAATTTAAGAAAATTGCGCTTGGATCATACCAACAAAGAAGGAAAGCTAAATTGTAATGCCGATGCCTTATCGCGAATTAGAGTTAATGCTTTAGGCGAAAACGACGACGTTTCAATGAAAGTAAATGTAGATCCAAAGGAACAGAAATTACAGCGCCATATTATAGATTTGACAAAAGAAATTACGCGTTTGAGTAAAAACGAAAACGATACCTCTCGCGCCTCTACCCCGCGCGAACGAACACCATCTCCGATATTAATTTCATCCGGCTCGGAGAAAAGTAATAGGTCTTTAGTTGCTGGCGGTCGACGATCTCCCTATCCGATATCTGCAGGTAGTACCACTGCATCTGCGTCTGAAGGACGGAATGAAAGTATAGGCACGATCCATTCGGCTCGCGATCTAGATACTGATGGTATGCTTATTTTACAAGAGGCTGTAGACACCAAGCCAAACCAAATACTTGTACATACCTGGAACAGAAACGAATTATCGGTAAAAGACTTATCTAGAGACAAACAAAAGGTTTTAGAGATTCACTTGCCGTTAGATAACCCGGATCTTATCAAAAGGTTTCTGAAAAGCTACATAAGACCCAAAATAAAATATTTCTTTTATTTTGAAGACGCATTACATCGCAAACAGTTTTCAGAGGCTACTATATTGCTTTTTCAGAAAGGAACAGTAAAGTTTTACGAATGTACCAAGAGAGTAATTTATATAGATAGTGAGGAAGAACAGAGAGACTATGTACTTAAATATCATGTAGGTAAGAATAGTCACAGAGGAATTAAGGAAACGTTAATACATCTTAGACGAACCTTTTATTGGAATAACATGGATCAAACAGTGGCTAGCATCATAAACGCATGCGAACTCTGTAAGAAAATGAAATATGACCGTAAACCATTGAAACCGGAACTACAGTTATCACAGACACAAGTAAAACCATTTCAGGAACTATTTAACGATACATTCTCTATCGATGGAAAATATTACCTCACTATAGTTGATGCCTTCAGCAAATTAGGTCAAGAATTCGAAATAAGCACCAAATCCACCCCTGAAGCAGTAAGAGCTTTGATAAAGTACTTTTCTTTGTATGGAACTCCTAGTAGAATCAGCTCAGATCCCGGTACGGAATTCAACAACACTTTAATGAAGGAAATGTTGTCATTTTATAAGATCGACCTTCATATCGGTACCCCTCATAATCCCAACTCTATGGGGATAGTCGAGAGATTTCATTCGACTATTATAGAAATTTATCGAATAGCGAAGTATGAACAGAAGATTACGGACGCTGCATCTGTTATGTCTTATGCAGTAATGTCATACAATCACACGATTCACTCTACCACAGGCCTTACTCCATTTGAGGTAGTTTTCGGACACACTGAATCCAACAGCGCATTTTATGTAGACTTTAACAAACAGTTTACTCAACAATTGGTTAAAGAACATGTAAAAAGGACAAAACATTTGTATGAATATTTAACAGACAAAATTATTGACAAAAAGAGAGCTATGATAGAGAAACGTGGAGGTGAAAAAGAATTCGACATAGATGTAGGCGATACGGTCTTTATTAAAGGAGTAAACACGAGACGTAGTAAAGATAAACCGCGATATCAAAAAGCTCAGGTAACCGGAGCTATAGAAAGAAACGTTGTACCAGTTAAAACACAAAATCGGAATACTAAAGTTCCCATTAAAGACATCAAGCGTCCTCCACAGGTTAATCCTTCTGGCAGTTCAGGTGATCCAAAGCCAGACCCTTCATCTGCAGCCGATTAACAACAATCCGGGACTGTTACCAGTAAAGGAAGGTCAAGCTGTCGTTAGCCATGACAAATGGACTGTTATTAAGATTCTAGATTTAAGACGTAGGTACTCATGAGAAACTTGAATTCAATATAGATAAATATGTAGGGCTCAAAAGACAAGTTCAAAGCTGTTTTGATACCAAAGTTTTTGATACAGACTTCATAGAAGTAGAGTCACAAACCGATTACATCATGAATATAACAATAGAAAAATATAAGCAATTGATTCCTTCTGTAAGATCTAAACGTGGTTTAATAAATCCGCTTGGTTCATTGGTCAAGATGATTACAGGTAATCTTGATAATGACGACGCTGTAATGTACGAAAGGTTAATTCATGAGGTAAAGACAAAACAAGACGCTACAACTAAGAAAATGACAATCGTTGCCAAAATGTTGGGTACGTTCACGAAAATTACTAATAGTACAAAAAACAATTTCATTCAGATCGAAGAAGATATTCGAGACATTAACCATAGATTAAATAATTCAATATTTTATCAAACCAGTGATAAACTTATACACATCTATAATATTTTTATAAATAACTTTCAAACGCTCTACATAAGGCTGAATGAGATTGAAACGGCTATTGCTTTTGCTAAAATTAAATTGTTACATCAATCAGTTATAAATACTGAAGAATTAATATTATTGTTAAAGGAAATTGAGAAAACTAACAAATTAGTGTATCCGGCAAAGATTGAGAATATTGTAAGGATAGAGCAATGTATAGAAATGAAAGCGTATATCAAACAAAATCAGATAAAATTCATAATGTATATTCCTTTGATTAGAGATGAAGTTTTTAACTTATTTAAATTGATTCCCTTACCTGTCCATAATAAAATCAATGGCCTTACCACCCTCATCCTACCAAAATACCCTTATGTCCTTGTGAAAGGGTTGAAAGCAAAGCCGCTCTCCCAGTCATGCCGTGAAATCGATGAAAACCGTTTCCTGTGCTTTGAGAACGACGTAGCACCGCTTATCGAAGACGATTGTATTGCTGAACTTATGAAGTTTTCCGCAAATATCTCGAGCTGTCATCCAGTTCCTGTGATCATCGACGATATAAAAGCTGATCTTATCCAGCCCAATCAATGGATAATTTACGCGAAAACTGAAACGATACTTACCCAATACTGCGAAAACGAAATAACACAAGAAACCATTAGTGGAACTTATATATTAACTATGGACGATGATTGTCAAGTTAAGATAAAGGAATTAAATCTGAAAAAACATCAAAGTCAAGGAAAGGACATAACTTACATGAAGTTTCCAGTTATTAACCTGCCTAAAATATTGTCCAGTGCAGCGGATATGCAGAGGAAACCTGTCAATCTCAACGGAATCGATCTTGCTGACATTCAGTTCCTGAATTACATATTGCAGAATAGTGGAAGTGAAATTATTAGCGATAGTGAAAATTATCATAGTGCTCTAGATTATAAAAGTGTTAGTATAGGAAACTTGGCGTTATGTGTTATCACTTATCATAGTTATTTGTCTTTTATTGTTAGCAATTAAATATAGAATTAAGAAATATTGTAATTGGGGAAAACCTCAAGATAATCCTCATCCTTCGGATAATCTCGAACTTACGGAGGGAGGAGTTATGGTACCAGCGCCTACCAATCATAGTATCTTTACTGCTGTTTAAGCACATTGGTGTTTATTACAAAGAAGCGCCCACGCGTTTATGCAGGTGCAGATTGGCTGGCGTTGCATTAGATTTCTAAGTAAGATGATGGTAGAGAGAGCTCTGGGAGCGCAGTCGTAATTAAGTTGCCATTTGTAACACATTTAACTTTCATTAAATGTTTTAAATCAAATACTTTTGTTTTTAAAAAGCATTTCCACGCTTTCCCGGCTAAGTCTATGTAAGCAGCAAGCCTATTTAGTATGACCAGGTATGTACGTAGTATTATGTCTAAGGCACTGCCCATCTGCCAAAGTAACGCTAATATAATGTCAGAGCTGTCAAAGTCAAAGTTATTCAACGTCGATTTAGGCCCCGTTGGTTGACCCTCCCTCCCTCTCGCCCTTCTCCTTCACTTCCATCCATCGAATCATCCGTCATCGCGTTATGTGTAATTTTGTAATTTACTAAATTATATTAGTTCATATCTCGTTTATTTATAGATATTTATAAATCAAACTAACCAGTGAACTCAAAATACAGGTGGTAAGTAGCATTTCTGGTACAATTTATATGAAAGTGGCACATGTCGGTAGATTACGATTTTGCTAAAAATACTGCTTTGAATTCCTTTCAGGTCTTTTTGAAGGGAAGTTCTAGGCCTCAGGCTTCGGCCTGTGGTCATCCCGACCTTCAGGTCACCAAATACCCCGCAAAAACGTTACAAAAACCGCAAACTAAGCAACCTCTTGTTCAATTTTAATTGCACAACATTATACCTAAAAACTACTAAAATGTCTCAGTGGAACAACTCATACACTTTCAACAATCAATACCAACAAGATCCTAATGGCTGGAACGGTGATCCCAATGGCCAATACATGAATCAAGGCTACTACAATAGGCCAGATGCTAATGGACAGTATGTGAGTTTCAATGAGTTCCTAACACAGATGCAGAGCAGCAATGTAGCCCCTCAGCCCAACACCAATACATTCAGCAATGTACCTTATGAGAACTACCCTACTGGTCAGTATAATTATCAAAACATGCATTCTTCATCCCAATCCCAGCCCAACAGTTACAACTATGGACCTTCTAATGCCCCTAATGAAGCCAGCACATACCCAGTCAACCCACAGACCCAGCTCAGTGCCCAACAACCAGAGCCAAAAACATACACAAATAATATGGCATTCAAATCCAACCTTACAGCCACTGCAGTTGAATTTGTACCAAAAGCTGCCGCTTCCAGTATTCAGAACATTCCAGAGTCTTCCACTAGTTACAAGGATGTTAAGGAAAGTGCTAATGAGGCCTCATCTAACTTTGGCAACTCATCAGATCGCAACTGGAGACAGAGGCCACAGAGCTCCCAAAAAACCAATAAGGTGAAAGATAAACCAGTACCGAATGGGCAACCTCAGGAAAACTTCAAAAGCTATGAGCGTAATGGACGCAACCGTGACACTTCCCAACTAAATGAAGCCAATGGGATACAGGGTAACCAAGATTATAGTATAGAACCAAATACACCTAACATCGAATCTAATAGGAACCAAGAGTCATATAATAGGAGTCAAGCCACAACTGAGAGCCATGAGTCAAATAGTCTGAGCAGAGAGCCACGTCAACGAAACTATGATGCAAAGAATAAAAATCAAGAATCAAGATCCAATAATAGGAATCAAGACTCCCAACATAATGATAGAAACCAAGAACCAAGACAAAGAACTTATGATGACAGGAGCCAAGAAACACGAAGAAACTATGATTCTAATACAAGAAATCGAGATTCTCGTCTAAACTATGACTCTAATGACAGAGGCCAAGAATCAAGAGACTTTGATTCTAATCAGCAGTATGACACTCGCAATGACCGCCGAAACCAATCTAAGGGTAACCCCAAATCAAAAGGAAAAGATGAAAATAGGACATTCTATAATAGTTCTATTATCAAAGACAGCCAAGATGTTAGGAGTGGCAGAGTGGAAGGAAAAGGGGAAAACTCTGGGAGGGCAGATGTTCCTACTAGGGGAGAGGTCTATGCAAGGGCTGAAGGTCCAAGTAGACCAGAAGGCTCTGGAAGGGGGCAAAGGAACTGGGCTGGGACCCAAAGACCCCGAGGTGACCGTAGCCAAGATGATGAACAATATGCTAATAACTACTATCAGAGAGAAGAGAGAGATAGACTTGAAAGAATAGATAGAGATAGATATGATAGAGGAAAAGTATATGATAGGCAAGACCGTGAGAGAGGATATGATAAACAAGACAGACAAAGAGTTCCAAAATCAAATCTTTCTAGTCCTGCAAGGCTTAACAAACATCAAGGTGATCTCGGTATGTTGAATTTTATTTTGTTCTAGCATTTAATTTTAGAAACTATTATGGTTAAATATCATATTTTTTTACTTAAAACAGGATATTTACCATGATTAAATAACCTGTTTAAAGTCAAAAAATGTCTTCGAACATTTGTCGTTGATTTCTTTTTATTTAAATAAAAATATGATACATACTCCTTAGTCTGCACAAAAGCATTAGCTGACCCACTCCATGTTGTTTGTGGGGATAATATCCTACTAATATTATAACGCGTTTGTGAGGATGGATGTTTGTTACTCTTTCATGCAAAAACTACCAAACGGATTTTGATGAAACTTTACAGCTTATACAAAGTCAAAGACAAAATCAAAATTCATTTATTCATTAAAATCAGAAGAATCACTTTAAAACATCGATTTTATCTACTGCCTGTTCTTCCGCATCCAAGCCAGGAAAGAAAGGAAAGAAAACAAGGCTGGTTATTCTTTTTAATAATCCTTTTACAAAACAACGAGAGCATTTTCAATCCCAAGAGTTTTTATCATCTAAATAATCAGATATTTAAGTTGTTTTTTAATTACGTTTTTAAATTTGTTAATTGTAAATTTTTGTATATCTCTTGGGAGTTTGTTATAAAAGTGTACACCTTGGCCTTTAAACGATTTACTAACTTTATGGAGTCTACAAGTGGCAACAGGGAGTTTATCTTTATTTCTGGTATTAACGCTGGTATTATGATTATCGCTTTCTTTCTTAAACAAATTAATATTTTTGTGAACAAACATTATTTTCATAGATGTATTGACAAGGAAATGTCATGATATTTATTTCTTTAAACTTCTGACAAAGTGATTCTCTGGGACCCATATTATAAATTGCTTGAACAGCCCTCTTCTGCAGCACAAAAACGTTATTTATATACATCAAAATAACACATAGGCTACTTTTTATCCGGGTACTATGCAGAGGAAGCCATGGGCAGAAGTAGTATTCTTAATAATTCACCCTCTATTATGGTATCTTTCCCGTTATCATCATGTTATAATCTACATAATTTCTCCCTCCCAGCTAACAAAGAAATGACCCAGCGTGAGCGGCTCACAGACCAATTAGACAAAGGCACACTGGAATGCCTGGTGTGCTGCGACAGAGTGAGACAGACTGACCCAGTGTGGTCCTGCGCTAACTGCTACCATGTTTTACATCTGCGGTGCATAAGGAAATGGGCCATGAGCAGTGTTATCGGTGAGTATACTTTTCTGGATAGGTCTCAGCTTAATGCGAAAATCCAATCCAATATGTAGCAATTCTTATTCAATCTCCGCAATTAAATAAAAGAATTATTGTACATACTTGAAGATTAAATCTATAACAAAAAACATTTATAGGATTCCCTTACTTGATTGTATGTAACACATATTGGTTTTAGACTTGTTAACATATTAAACAAAAAAGTTGCAAATGACAACTTACAAATGTAATTAATTAGGTACACACTTCCTACTTGACACCCTTCAAGTAGTAAATCGTTTCAGGCAGGAATATCGTATTTTTGTCTTTTAAATGAATGAGTGTTGTGCTGTTTCAGAGGGCAAGTGGCGCTGCCCTGCCTGTCAGAACACTAGCAAGAGCATCCCGACTGAATACCGCTGCATGTGCGGCGCGGTGCGCTCGCCCGACTACCAGCGCGGGGGGAGCAGCGCGCACACCTGCGGCAAGGCGTGCAAGCGAGAACGCACGTGCCCGCATCCGTGCACGCTACTGTGCCACCCCGGCCCGTGCCCGCCGTGCCAGGCCACCGTCAGCAAGTGAGTGGAGCTAGTCTGAGTAACTTGCTTCTCGTCAAAACATAAAAACTCCCGTGCCCCCTTAAGTGACGTGTGGCGATAACATTGACCTAAAAACCTTTATTTGACGTCATACACAACGACGGCAAAAAGACGCATTGCGACCAAAATTTTTAGAGAAGTGGTAATAGACAAACAAATCACTCTCTTTTTCCGTCGCGGTTAAAAATGACTGAGCGTACTACGTTAAGCATGAGTGACTCGATACGTTCTCCAATGCAGAGAGATCATCGGCTTAGGCCTTGAACCAAAGGACTAAGCCGATGATCTCTCTGCACGCTCGACTTGCTAACATTTTAAGAAAAGTAAAATGTATGCCAAGCCACTAAGAATAATTATCTATAAAGGGCATTAGTTAACGCTACGCTCGTAAGTTAGACTATGAAGAACTTATGGTGCCAATACTTTGTTTAAAGGCAATGCGGCTGCGGCGCGGAGACTCGCTCCATCATGTGCAGTAGCAAGCTCCCGCAGGTCTGCGGGCGCGTGTGCGGTCGCACACTGACGTGCGACGTACACTCGTGTGCGAAGGAGTGCCACGAAGGGGACTGTGATGATTGCGACAAGAACGTCACGCAAGGTACTTACATTCTATATTAACAAATTTAGTGAGTTCTATAGTATGTTAGTGGTGTCTTAAAATCTATGTCAGGTTTTCGAGGTGTATTGTATTTGAAACCAAAGTGCACAACTAAAACATGAGTAATAAGTAGGTAGGCATTGAAATGAACATTATAAAATTATTATATTACTTAAGAGCGCACACAGCAATAACCACATCGTCTCACCGTCATTAGCGATTTCACTAAAACTCGATGGCTCGCTTACTTATAAGTATCTGAAATCAAAGTTCACAGCAAAAACATGAGTAATAAAACATTGAATATAACATTTTATAAAAAAATACTTAATTATTATGAAGAGCGGACACAAAAATAACCACATCGACTCACCGTCATTAGCCATTTCTTCACTAAAACTTGACGGCTCGCTTACTTATTAGTAAGCCATAGTATTTCTACATTTCTCTTGGTAAATTGTGAGGCTGGCTTCTCCTACCAGATCTGAAATGACAATGCTTTGTTCACCAATTTTTATGAAAATTAAGAAGCTACACTTGCCTGTTGCATTCAGCATGAAAATTATTTGGCGAATTACGAACTCAGCTTATATATTTTATATTTTAGTGGGTTGCTTGGGAAGTGATTGAAATAATTTTGATGGGTTGCAGTTTGTTACTGCCCCGCGGCGACTGAGCGCACGATCCCGTGCACGCTGGAATCCGGCTCGAAGGCGCAGTGGGAGTGCGAGCGCGCGTGCGGTCGCATCCAGGCGTGCGGCGCGCACGTGTGCCGCGCGCCGTGCCATCCGCCGCCGTGCGCCTCGTGCGCGCTGTTACCCGAGGCCGTGCACACCTGCCCCTGTGGCAAAATGAAGTGAGTGACGGTATTCTCCTATAATGTACCGAGCCGGAGCATGCCCGAAAGCCAGCGATGGAACTCGTGCGCTTTCGTTAGCTCCGTCCGCGCTCGTTCGCTTGGCCTGTAACCGGCATAAGGAAGAGAGAACTACATGTGTTTCACAATGTGCTCGTAATTCATTCATAGTCTTACTGGAACGAGTGGGATCAGGTCAAAACGGCGACTTTTCTTCTAACGCATTGCACGTTCCAATGAGTGTTGTGTGTTGATCAATCAATATATTGATCGATCCAGATACTCATGATCGTAAATTATACTTTAAGTTTTGTAGTTTTATTATGCTTATTTTCTTATGGTCTGCAATATATTATATTCATTTATTAATTCATAACACTGAACATATATTTTTAAGTTTAAAACCTGAATTTTAGACCCTCTCGCTATCTCAACCGATATGAAAGTGCGCAAGATATCGCAAATTATTTATTCTTTCAGAGGATAAAAATTGATCATCTCAAACTATAGCAAAATATTTACGTAAATATATACACAACTCATGTGTTGAACTCAAATCAAATGTATCTTTCAGGCTAGAGCAGAATGCCCGCAAAGCGTGCACCGACCCAATACCTCTATGCGGTAACATCTGTGCGAAGCCGCTGACATGCGGCCCTACGGGTGACAAACACTTTTGCAAGCTCGTCTGCCACGAAGGTACTTTACAATTTTAATCAATAATACTAATCAATGAGCCCAGAGCGCGAATGCGACCTCCGTGGACCAGCTGGCGAGTATCCGGCTGGTCACAAGAAAAAAACAGCCAGGGAACATGTCAACGATATTCTAGACTAGCTAGATCCGACTGTTAGTTCCAGAGATTAGCGCGTTTAAACACAAAATAAATGCCGGAACATGCAAACATTTGCCCTGCAGCGGGAATCAGCGGACAAATGTTTGAATGATCTATCAAATATTTGCAAATATTTGTCTCGGGTGGGTGTTTTCTATACTGAAAGATATTTCTTTGGAATTATGCATGTCCTCTGGTGTGGAAGCTCTCCCAGAAGACGAAATCTATCTTAGTAATTAAGTCCTTCACCTTTATCTTAAGCTTACTAACACTTGGATCATGTTGTCTGAAAGAAAACGTTACTATGTATAATATGTATGTAATTACAAAAAACAATTTATGTAAGTAGTATTATCAGTCATGTAATTCCCATAACACAAGCTCTGCTTTACTTTACTTTGGGGCTTTGGGGCTAGATGATGCTGTGTTAAAATGTCCAGCATAGACGGTGTTATGTATGAGGCTTCATTGTTTGTGTTCAGGCTCGTGTCCCGTGTGCCCGGACAGCACGCTGGTGCAGTGCCGCTGCGGACACTCGAGCCGCGACGTGCCTTGCGCGGATCTGCCAGAGATGATCAACAACGTACTCTGCCAGAAGAAATGCAATAAGGTAACTCAAATTGAGACGCATAGATTCTGTATCCGAACGCACTGGTTTGAACTGAAAAAATCTAAATAGCCAACGTTTTTCACTTGTAAAAACGTAGTGATTTTTTTCTCTATGGTCACTTGAAAAGAAAGTGTAAAGAAATGCCGGTGATTTTATTTACAAAAAAATCTAAAGAAATCGCTCTGATTAACCGAACAAATTTATTTCACATGGTGAACTACCCAAAAAGTTGATTTTCATAAGTTGGTTTTTAGATTTAGGAGGGAAATTATTTTTTTATCAATTTATGTAGCGCAATGCTACACGGATCCTGAATTTGCCATGAGCTGAAGTATTCGTGTTTTTTTTATGTGTTCTCTCTAAATGAAGGAATGTCACTTACATGAGAACATTTAACTTAATGTAAATTATGGTCTTGATAACATAAAGGCAGATTTAGTAGTATTCATCCAATGCATTTTGGTCTGAAAAGTAGTTTATTTTACTTCAACGATGTTCGACCTGGACCTTGGTATTGCCGTGCGCCATAGTGACGAGTGTGTAAGTCGATATTTCGAGAACTATTAATCTTAGTATATCACTTTCTACATATAAAAATATTTGGATGTAGATACGTTACTGGGAATACGTTTAATGTACGAGAACACTAGCTGCCAGAAAGGCAGCCACTTATTGTTATTTATTTATTTACTCTTTATTGCACATTTAATTAAAATTCAAACAATAGGCGGACTTAATGCTAAAGCATTTTCTACTAGCCAACCCAATTTGTTGTGATTAATTTGGCGGTAAGCATGCAACAATTTTTTATCAGTTTATACATAATAGATACAATATAACAATATTGTTGCATTGCCTGCAGGAACTGTGATCCTAAAAGTAGTTTTTTTCCTTCAACAACCCAAGTTAATGGTATTACCGTGCGCCATAGTGTACAGAGTTGATATATATTTTTTATTTTTTACTCCATATAACGCTGTCAAAAAACGTGTGGAAATTTTGAACCGAAAAGTCTTAATGACTTTTCGGTTCTATTAGTTATAGAACTTATTGTTGCATTGCCTACAGAAACTTTCGTGCGGTCGTCACCGCTGCCGCAGCGTGTGCTGCGCGGCTCCGTCGCACCGCTGCACGGCGACGTGCGCGCGCTCGCTGCCGTGCGGGCTGCACCGCTGCGAGGAGTTCTGCCACACCGGACACTGCCCGCCCTGCCCGCGCGTCAGTGAGTCACATCGCGCACTAACATCACATCGTTATACAGAGTTTATAAACAAACAGCTTTAATCAAACTAATGACCTACAAATTGTATGAGTGGGATTAGCCATCGACAGTTTTCACTAACAGTTCTAAGTTTAATTATCAATAACTGTTTAGAATAATGAGGAGTTTCCACATATAACTACTACTGTTATTGGTTAGTATGCATGCAACAACAGTAATATAACTCACAAAATAATCCTATAGGCCTATGTTAATACTACTTACAATAATAGGTAAAGACAGACATCCATATCAGCTAAGAATCGCTGAAAGAAACTTAAATAGCTATACGTCTCTGAGCTAGCTGCTAAAAC
Organism: Perizoma affinitatum; assembly: GCA_961405105.1. Classification (NCBI taxonomy): domain Eukaryota; kingdom Metazoa; phylum Arthropoda; class Insecta; order Lepidoptera; family Geometridae; genus Perizoma; species Perizoma affinitatum. The sequence goes on from OY560199.1 coordinate 10,632,037, forward strand.
TAGTTACCGCAATGTGCTGTTTCACTCAGCTAAAAACTAAACTGAGTGTACAGGATTGGACCCCCCTGTTATCTAAACTACGATGTTATCTACACTCTCGGGGGGACTACTCCTGGCTACAAGTAATTTTTAATACAAATAATTGGACAATACGACGTGTTTTTCCGTCGATCGTAGCATCCTCTAGAAATAGTTCGATTATTTTTCCATTTTTAGTGTCCACTTTTCCAAAGTCAAATAGTGGAAATGGAACTCTCATGATTTCGTCCTGTCTGCCCGTCCATCTGTATGTAACACCCCGTTTTCTCCCTGGTGTGCAGACGTGCTTTCATTAATTATAAGCGATTCTGTTTAGATTTGTTTGATATACCGTAGGCAGAAGCTGGATAAATAATATCTTTATTCTGCACCTTAATATTAACGTGTACCTGTTGTTTAGGTTTTGAGGAGTTGCGGTGCGAGTGCGGTGCGGCAGTGCTGCTGCCCCCCGTGCATTGCGGGCAGCGCGCGCCCCCCTGCGAGGGGCCCTGCCTGCGCCCCCGCGCCTGCCTGCACCCCCCGCACCACTCCTGCCACACCGGCGAGTGCCCCCCCTGCGTCGTGCTCACCACCAAGCGGTGCTACGGCGGGCATGAGGTGAGTCCGCTTTAAATAGACTGCTGTCTTAAATGCACTTCGGGCATTCAGTTTGAGCAGTTTGTTGTTCAGTTTCACAGACTATGTGAGCCGTAGACTTTTTGCCACTTGTAGTCATCCCAGATGGTTTATTTTACAACAAATGGTCCGTATGGAGAACGACGAACGTTTCGACATTATGTATGAAAATTTGAACGCCCCTAGCAGAGTTATTGAGAAACACAGATTTCCTGTCAAAAACGTTTTTCTGAAGAATTATTTGTTGTGAAACGTTTTTCTTACCTTCGACTTTTAACCGGCTCAGCATTACTCCTTCATGTTGGTATGTTTATGTCTAATCTATTCACTACTATTTCACAGGAGCGGAAAACGATACCGTGTTCATTAGAAGAGTTCTCTTGTGGTCTGCCGTGTGGTAAGCCCTTGCCTTGCGGGAAACATTCATGCATCAAAACCTGTCACAAAGGACCTTGCGACGCTGGCAAGTGAGTTCGCTGGCACAAATTATATGTTATGTTACATATTTAAAGAATGATTAGATTACTGCTTTGAATGTGGCTATTGTAAGTGAATAATTAAATCGCTTTTTTCTCAGATGCACCCAGCCCTGCACGGAGAAGCGACCGGCGTGCGGGCACGTGTGCAACGCGGCGTGCCACTCGTCCGCCGCGCCCGCCAGCGCCGCCGCCACCTGCCCGAGCGCCGCGCCCTGCCGCCAGCTGGTGCGCGCCACTTGCCCCTGCGGCCGACGCCGCGCCGAGCGTGCCTGCAGCGACAACTCACGGGACTATGCCAAGTAAGCGAACACAGCGCCTGTCCGAGTGCCGCCAGCTCGTGCGCGCCACCATCCCTTGCGGCCGACGCCGCGCCGAGCGTGCCTGCAGCGACAACGCACGGGACTATGCCAAGTAAGCGAACACAGCGCCTGCCCGAGTGCCGCGCCCTGCCACTATAAGATAATGATCTATTAAAATTCTTAAAACTTTTCAGAATGATGAGTGCCTTAGCTGCCACGAAAATGCAAGAAGGCGGTGCCTTCGAGATCACCGAACAACGTCCCGGAAACATGCTGAAAACGTAAGCCATTTTAGATTTTAAAAAATAGACTTAGAGCCTTTTACTTCTACTCTGACAAAATGCCTAACATTCTTGTTTATACCACAAACAAGAATTTAAGGCATTCTGGTCAACTTTTAACTTACAAGGTAGTAAAATTCGGCAGTCTTTTGATGAAGTGAGAATGTAATTTATGAATGTTTCTAGTATGGAATGCGACGACGAGTGCCGAGTGGAGGCGCGCACGCGGCAGATGGCGCTGGCGCTGCAGATCCGCAACCCCGACGTGTCCGCCAAGCTGGCGCCGCGCTACAGCGAGCACGTGCGCACGACCGCCGCGCGCGAGCCCGCCTTCGCGCACCAGATACACGACAAGCTGACCGACCTCGTGCAACTAGCCAAGAAGGTACCTCACCAACACACAGCCTCTCTCGCGCTTGATGTTTTTCAAATAGTTGCTAGCGTATATACGTACGCTATTGCTGTCGTGTTGGCCTAGTGGGCGATACCCCGACTTCTGATCCGGGATCGTGAAATAATATATTTTTCAACTCGAAAAATTAATGTAGCAATGTTGCTAGGATATTCTTACAGGATTAGCTAATTCCATCTTTTGTTTTTCAGTCGAAACAGAAGACCCGCGCGCACTCATTCCCGTCAATGAACTGGCAGAAACGACAGTTCATACACGAACTGTGCGAGCATTTTGGCTGTGAAAGCGTCGCGTACGATGCCGAACCTAACAGAAACGTTGTCGCGACTGCCGACAAGGAAAAGGTAAGCTCTTTATAAACACTCTTACACTCTAAGGCTTATTCTTATAAAACTATGGCCTATCCTTCATTCAATTGACTGTGACGAAATCGTTCACACAGTCCGCTGCCGGCACACGGTACGGCCTCGCCACGGACACTGACGTAAACAAAGTATTTACAAAATGTACCAAGCTATATTTTTTTACGCTTCTACTCTGATGGGGCCTTTTAGGATGAATAATAATAAAATTATATTGATTCGGGCAAATCAATTAAATAAAATCAACAGAAACGTGCATAGTTTTGACCTAACATTCCCTGTGTCTTGGGATTATTGAGTGAGTCCATTTTGTTAGTAGAAACTTAAAACTAGTTCTTAATAACTTCTATGTGGTCCTCTGTATGAGTTTTCATAGCATTTTGTATAAATTAGTTCTTGTCGACACCTTCCAACCTCCCACAGTCTTTCCAACCTTATGGTTTTACGGCTCAAAGCCTACATGCGCATGCAACCATCGACTTCGGCACGTAGTCCGTCAGATATTATTAGTATTTTTAATTAGCAAGCATATGCCACTTTTCTCTTAACTCCATTGAACAATAAATGAGTTTAAATTATACTAAAGCTTGCAGGTAACCGGAATACAATTTACAAGTATTCTATAGTAGAGAAAACATATCAAACCATGACGATAATATCACATCATGCAGTCTCTAAATAACTCCAAAAGGCACATAACGCTTCCAATATTTTGTCCTAGTGTAAAGTCCCAGCCAATATCCTCCTTTTGGGGATGTATGTGGTGATTACGACGCGGTTTTTCGATACATATCGAGAGGGGCCGAGGTGTGCCTGTAGTCGTTATGTGATCAGTTGTGTTGTCGACAGTCGTGGCTGCCTGCGATGAGCGTTCTGGAAGTGCTGGGTCGCGAGGCGGGCAAGCGGCGGGTCCCCGGGCCCGTGCTGCGCGCGCCGCCCTCGGCCTCAGCATCCGCGTCCGCATCCAACGCTGCCAACAATGCCAAGTACGTAGCCATATCTCACGAAACCGTATTAAATAATAATCCCACTTGTGAAAGAGTATCAAACATCCATCCTCACAAACTTTCGCGTTTATAATAGTAGTAGGGTTACTTAAGGCAAACGCATATACGGGCAGCTTTCGGCGCGGGTAAAAAATATATTGTCAGTTTAATTGTTATTTGCGCAGATCGACCAGCGGCTGGGCGACGCTCACGTCCTCTAAGTCCACGAACGCTTGGGGAGGCCGCGCTCAGAGCCAAGCCAAGCCGGCGCCGCAAGAGGCCAAGATCGACTATTTCGACAATCCGCCCGACAACTGACGCCCTACCTCAATATAGTGTAAGCACCATGTACCTATGTAAATAATAATGCCGCTTGCGCAATCTCCGTTTGAGAATTTGCTAATTGTTTCAGAGTACATTTGTTTTCGCACGTATTTTTGATAGCGCCATTCGCGAGTTGCATCTACATATTGTACTCCATATTGCAATTAATTTATACATAGCCAACGAAATGAACACTATATTTAAAATGGTTCTTAGATAAATAAAAATTAATTATTCATTGAAACCAATGTGGACAGCTTTGTTTGGGTGAAATCACCCTGTCCCTAAATTTCGGTGGGTGTTAGATAGAAATATTAAATAGTAAGGAGTTATGTATAGCAACTTTATGTATTTTTTACTGGGTGGTATGATGAGTCAGATCAAAATTCACTAATTCGCGGTGATACAATGCTTAGTAGTATAATCGATTGAAATACAAAAGACTTTATTATTACCTTGAGCAATAAAATATTATTTTATACAATTAATGTGTATGGAACATTATTTCAGAAACTTACCTGATCAGTAAGGTATTTTGTTCGTTAAATTATTTGTGGAAGTATTTATAACTTCCTTATCATTCGAAATTGATAGTTTCATTAGCATTCGTAACATTTCTATACACTGGAGTATCCGGGTATTGTCTTAGATAATACTGGGACATTATAGTACCTAAAGAAATTATTTTTCTTTTCTATTATAATATTGTAAATTACAACTTGTGCAAATAATTGTATCGATGATTAAAAAAACATAGATAAAGACACCATGCACGTAAAATTTATGAACATTCAGTTTAGATTGTCATTTAAAACACTAATCCTCTGTTTCATAATCACTCGCTAACTTTAGCAACGGGCTAAAAGTTGCCAGCCTCTATCCTTTGTTTAGTGTTAGTAAAGGACAGGCCTAGAGTTAGCGACCTGCTAAGTTAGTGCGTGATTATGAATATGTTTTCAAATCAAAGGTATCTTCATTTATGTTATTTTCTCAGTAAGTAAAAAGTAGAAAATATAATTAGCAGTGATCGGAATTAGGTGAGCTAAAATACCTAAAGTTCGAAAAATAACAGAGACTAAGTGGAGACGCCTTGCGACTAAATATTTTTCCGGGAAAATTTTCCCGGGTTTCGAGAAATTACTTAGGTCCATCTAAAATTAATACAGTAAAATAACAATCGAATTAATTTCCTCTTCTTATTATTGATAACAAGAAGAGGAAACGAATTCGATTGTTGTAAAAAACGGTAAGCACGATTTTTATTGTTTTCAACAAATAAAATGAACGATGTAAGTAAGCGCGGAAGCTAATGTGATTTATAAACCAGCTTTAGTAAATAGCTATAGTAATAAAAACATTTTTTTAAGCAAGGGAATAAAAAAGCCATTTTATAGTTTTTGTACCATTTATTCATTTTGTACAGATAATGGAACTCAAAATCAATAATTAAGAAAGTAACCAGTCCTACCTAAGATACACAGTCGGAACTCTAAACATTATTTCCATTGATGTTGAATTTGTCCCTTAATCTGAATCGCTAACGTTTTCATCATGGACGGAGTATAAAGAAATATCTTCGTCCGGAGAATTAAAGAAAATCATTAGGAGTTTTTCCATATTATCTATTTTCAAACGATTTCTTTTTGTACTTAAAATCCATTTATACGTAGAGAAGGACCTTTCAACATCAACTGAAGTTACAGGTACATATTTATAGAATGACAATAATTCATTTTCATTATCTAATCCTTTATCTATATTTTCACAAATGTCTCTTAATGCATCTAGATCGGGATTTCTGTCCATAACGTTTTCTAATTTTTGTTTTACTGGTTCAGAAGAACACCAGCTTAGAACAATTCTTGCTTCATCAAAAATATGGAAAGTTTCCGTCAACAATAAGTTAGACTTTTGCAATTTTTTTAATGAAATTTGAATTATTTTAAAATATTCGTCAATGTAATCTAAATCAGTTTTTAAACTTTCTTTTCCTAGGACAGTTTTAGCATGCCTGATAGACAAAGAATCAGAACTTCTTAGAAGTCTTACAATAGTTTTTATTTCTTCGTAATATTCAGCATAATACGAAGCTGCTTCTAGCCATGTACCCCACCTTGTTATGACAGGTTCAGGTGGCAATGGCAGGCTCGGAAATTTTTCCCTTAACAATTTTACTCTATTAGGAGCTTTTAAAAATATTTTTTTTACATTTGAAATTAAAGTATCCACATCCGCATATTGTGTCCGTATTTTTTCTGCAACGCGGTTAAGAGCGTGTGCTAAACAGGTAACATGTATCATATTTGGCAAGGAGTTCTTTAACATTCTTCCTGCTTTTAACATATATGCTACGCTATCAGAACATAAAACTAAAACATCTCCTACTTTGTCTTCATACGAGTCACCCCACATATTTTCTAGGCATCCAATCACAAAATGAGCTATTGTCTCTCCATTTACTTTTTCTAACATTTTGCAAGCTATTAAAAATGGTTTGTTTGTTGCGAGATTTAAAGGTTTTACAAGAAAATTTACAATATAACGACCTAAATAGTCGGTAGTTTCATCTAGAGATATCCAAAGTTTCTGATTAAGAATATGGTCATGGATTGATGCAATTTTTTTTTTAAAAACTATGTCTAAATAAACCTTTCTCAATAACGATTCATCGGGAATCCTTTTAACATTTGTACATTTACAACACATATATTTCATTAAAAAAGTTTTAAACTCTGGTCGATTTACTCGTGACCAGGGTATGTTACACCATATAAGAAATTGTATTAAATCTAAATAAAATTCTTTGTTCACTTGCCTAGCAGTACCTTGATGTTTTGGTCCGTCAATATGCCTCTGTATATTGCTTTTTTTGCATACAATAGAATTCTCACATTTAGAACAAAATATCGTGTTGCTAGCGGGGTCGTGGTACAATTCGGGGTGATCTCTAATCCACGACTGTACAATCCCGTCGGTAGGTTTGGTCGCCATTTATTTGCTAGTTGCGTTGAGGCAGAAAAATTACTGAAAACAATGAGACAAATATATAGTTTCTACACTTTTCCAGGGACGTCTTCGCGTAAAATATAGTTTGATGATAGAATTGCCAGTAGCTCCAACATTTGTGCACGAACTCAAATATAAAACACTGAATAAAATTCCATAAATAAATAGTTGCATAAAATTGTTTGAATTTGGTAAATTTATCAAAAGCAGTCTAATATTTAGAATGTTTTAAAAGTGTAGTACAAATCAAAGACTTACCAAGTAATTTGATTGCCGTAAAGCGCAGTAAATTTCTGGTTGCAGTAAATCGTAGTCCGTAAATTCAAGCCAAGGTAGATAGGTACAAGTAGTGATATGGTTGCAATAAATCGCAGTCCGTAAATTCAAGCCAAGGTAGTTATGTGAAGCAGATCCAATAAACGATACGAAAACAGGTTAATAAAATATTCACGAGTCTAAGATACACACGCTGCCGAGGTAACTATAGAAGTGATGCACGCACGCATACAAGTAATTGCTACGAAAACTACGTGGCCTTAGAAATGAACGCATACATTTGATTTCTATGGAGAATTGAACGGTGTGTAAGTACTCACCAACAGTACCTACCCATCGGTGTTGTAAGAATCACTTTCTGGAGTAATTTTGTAACGCACACGTGTCTTGTATTGTCTGAAACGGTCTTTAGTCGCAGATTAGGAAATAGTAACTACGTCTTTAGTTAGAAATAACGCTTTGGCTTCACCGCAGAAAAACCTATCTTGATTTGAACATATCCTTCCGCTCGTTATGTATCTGTTTCTAGATTTATCAGCATGTTTTATATTTGTACAGCACAACATTAATACCTACATTATTTATTCAATTAATTGCACTCAACACATGTGCACGTATATAGCAAGTGAAAAGTAACTCCCAAAATATGTATTTTATCATTTTCTACAACAATTGCGCTTGCCAAATCATCCAAATTCAAAAGTAGCGTTGTTCATTCTTTTTGGGAGTTTCTTTGCATTCTGGATATACCTAGGATATACCTATACCTATAATGAAGTTAACTTACACGAATTTTAGTGAGGGTGAAGGGGATGCAATCTTATGATATTATTGAGCTCATAAAAATATTTACTCATTAAAATACGAAATAAATATTGTAAACTAAATTCGCCGTTGTACAGGCGACTAGTGTAATAAAGTGTTACATATTTGTTAAAACCGACGTTTTATTTCTAGAGATTCCACATTATAATTAAGGTAATTATAACTTTATAATAGTTTGGTTCTGCCCTTTGTATGACGTTTGTCGTAGTGTAGTCACACTACAGAGTTAGTTTGTGAGACGAGAAATTAAAAAAAAACTTCACTTTAGTTCAAGGCACGGACAAGTAAAAATACTTTTTATGGGTTCTCGAATACGGATGTTGGCAACAGTATGTTTTAAATAATATTTGAGTAAATAAACAAAATTAAAATTGAATAAAAGATTTATTTAATAACAAAAATTTCATACAATCATGGAGTCATCGATTTCCTTCAATACACTATCAAAATACTGTGATAATTTCAACATAGGATTTAGCACTTTATACCGACACTTACAATGCTCTCTCAAAAAATATTCAGTCGAGTCGTCATTCGAAAAGTCAGGCCAAATACTGACGTATGAAGACTTGGTGGGTACGCTAGGCTTCCCCTTATTCAGTGAAAACTTTGGAGTACTGCGCCAAGGTTCGCTGGCTCTTCGCTCTTTCCGTTTGATTGCTCTTTTCTCTGAAGACCCTGAACAGTGCTGCTGCCAGCTATTCTCTGAATGATGCTTCCTTGTGACTTGGTATTTGGTGAAATTTGTCTTGTGTAACTGTGGATAGAAAAATAAACTTTACGTATATTTCGTACGTATAATCCGAAAGTATTATAAAAAAAATAAACCATTACCCTGTCTGTGCATGTATTTCTTGATCTGTTTGGCCGTGAACCATTTTTTCGTTTAACGCTTTTATGGCTGTCTGTTGAAGAGTCCGAATCAGTAGCAAATTTTATCGGAGATACGTAGTGCTGCAAAATATGACCTAAAATTGTAGGTATCACTTGTACGATTATGAGTAAGCACGTTTCAATTAAATGAAGCTCGAATAACTCGCCAGTTAGGTACGTACACATTCTGTTGATGCCTCTGCGCAGAACGTCGCAAGCCAACACTGCAGTCAGGAACTGAGATCCATAATCGACATAGCAGTTACCTAATGAGAAACAATGCTATAGAAAAATAAAATAGAATACAGTCTTATTGGATTATCCTCAATTCCTCACCTAAATGTGCCGTGGACAGGCATTTCCAGGATTAGACATTTGGTATGAAAATAGAGCTGAAATGTCCGTCCACATTACAGTTAGTTGTGGATTGTCATTAGGGTGACCTTACCCTGATTCAGTTGTACGATTTGATAAGCAAACGAGACTAATTTCGACCACATAGAAAACAGGTTGTTATCGCAAGAAGTGTTAACATTCTTATCCTTCATCACAACCGGCAGCGCATCATTCTCTTCGATCGAATACAAACTGTCGTACTCAAAGATCTTATCATTATCATCCAACTCTGTTAGTTTCTCTATACGTTCCAGATTGTCTTTCACTTCGTCAAAGTACAAGTTTATTTCATCTACGACAGTATGTTCTTCCCCAATTTCTTTTCCGAAATCCACAGTGACTGTTTCTTCGGATTTGACGTTAACTACGCTGTTCACACTTTCTGCGCAGCTCGTAACGTCGTTTTGATCGTCTACGCTTTTGAAATCGTCCTCGTGACTGCAGGCTTCAGATAAGTAATCCGTTACGTTAGTTAGACGTACGTTTTGCAGCTCGCAGAAGCTTTCGTAGAAATCATCGTTGCTGACGCTAAGAGCCGTAGTAGCGCCTTCGCTTTTGACGCTGCGTTCAATTCTGGATTCGCTCTGGCATATTCCGTACTGATCATACAAATTCCGCCTAGCTTTCCGCTCAGACAACTCTCGACGCAGGACCCTGTCTTGGTAGGACCTGTCCTTTAGCTTCTGCGTGGCGTCCAGCTGGTTCCGCTCCAGGGATTTAAACTGCTCGTATAGATACCACGACCGCACCCTACGCGATCGTTTATTCGACACATCCAAATCTAAAACAACGTTCTTAATCAGTTTTAAATCATGGAGGGTAGTATAATAATGAGAATTACTTACCAAGAGAATCTAAGAAATCCATCCAAAAGTGTTCAAAGCAAAATTGTTGTCGGTAAGTGTTTTCCGCAGTCTAAACGAAATTTTCGCCGTTTCATGAGGTTAATTTTGGGAATTTCCTGTTTTATTTCGGAAATTCATGGAAACGTTTTCGCCGCTTCTACCAGAAGACTGTGTGTTTGACAAGGCAGAAGACAGGTAACACCTATTTTATTTTTCTGCGGTCCTGGCAGACGCAAAATAAAAAAAATTGATTAAAGAGGTTTACTTACCTTTAACATCGTTACCATATCTCCTTGTATAGGGTCTTTCGTTAAGCATGTCCTATCTTTAAATTTAAATAAAACAAAGTGTGTGTGAGGTATTATCGAAATTATTTATTTATTTGAAAGATGTAGTGATGCCATTATGTGTGGAATATGAATGTCATTCAAATGTCCGCCACGGCTTCTCTGGGTGGAGCGCATGCGAGATATCCAATTTTCCATGACTTTTGCGCATAAACAGGCTGAATTTGACCTATGGCATAGGTTATGTTGGCTTTGAGGGCCGCTGTGGTTTGTGGTTTATTCGCATAGACCTGCGACTTAAGAAAACCCCACAAGAAAAAGTTTAGCTGGGTTAAGTCACACTATCTCGGTGGCCAGTTCACATCAGTTCCACGTGTAATGACCATGCCCTCAAATCTCTCATGCAGAATATTAAATGTGGCATGAGCTGTGTGGCACTTAGCGCCGTCTTGTTGAAACCACATGTCCTTGGTGTTCAGATGATCCAGTTCAAAAAAATAAAAATCTTTTTTTTTTCGTAAAATGGTTTAAGCGCGCTATGCGTTGCCCGAACAGAACACTCATTTTGATAAAACAATTTTATCATTTGCACGTGTTGTTGAATGTTAACTGCCAAAGTTCGGACGTGCCTATTGGAAGACCCGTTACTATCACAGTACACTATGCGCGTAAACAAGTATCTAGGTATAAACTCTTATGCAACCTAAGTAAAGCAATGCTAAGATAACAGGCCTTTTTGCGAAACCTATGTTCGGTCACAGGTATTATAAAACCATGGTTCGGTGTAGGTTGAAAGGTAAAATGGATTCCACGAGTCGAGCCAAATGCTAGTCTGCCTGTAATAATAAAATTAATGTGATCAAATCATGTTTATTTGACCATAACATAACTAAATCTAACTCTTCGCCCTAATGAAAGGTACCTACCTATAAAAACAATAATTTACTATCTATGCAATTACAAATGACTGAGGAAAAATAACAAAATATAGGTAGTAAGCTCACAAAAACAGCGAAGAAAAAAATTTCTAATAGAAGTAGATTGAACTACAAAGCTAAGAAGAACCATAAAGAATGAAGTAAGTGGAGGGTTAATAGAAGAAGATTGAACTACAAAGCTTAGAATAGCCATTTTAAAGAAGTTGATGATTAGTAGAAGAAGATGGCGCCGCCTGCAGGCTTTCTGCTGTAGCCAGGGTTGGTTTGCGAGGAATGCACGCCGGAGTTCATCAGCTTCACGCTGAACGGTGATTTGAACTCCTTGATGCCGCCTCGTTTCATCGGGTGACCCTGGATGGAGGATATATCGTATTAGAACCATTTCATCACACAAATAAAAAAACAAACAAACATAGGTAATGCCTATGTTGCCTTGAACTTTCAGTTTCAAGGCAACAAGGCCGGTTTCTAAACGACAGTGGTCAGGGTAACTAGATCTACTAACTACAGAACCACGCAATGGTTACTTCACGCGGTCGTTTGGACGAAACTGACCAGAACAGCTCTGCCATATCGCAGCGCGCGTCTTATTAGACTAAGCTTCTTTGAGGTCGGTTCCGCTGTCTGTCTTTGGGAAAACACAACTACCTACATCCAAATTGATGGCCGTGACAAAACAACTTCAAGCAGATGCAGGTGCTTTGTCTGTCTGAAGACACCTTTTTTAAGCTTCTTCGTTATGTCACCGATTCTTTCTTACCGTTAGCGAATACTAGTTACCTACTTGCTATAGCCAGACTGTGGCATGCTGTTGAACTTACCAAAGGGACGACCACCGGCGGGTACTTATCATAAGTGTTACGAAGGCGGCGCCAAGTGGTACATCCGTGGGTCTCCGGTTGAAGGTATAAATCTTCCTTATCCGCGGCCCGTTCTGTAGACTGGTTGTAGGTGGAAGTTAGAACGAGATCCAGGCTGTCGTTGGGCAAGCTAGAAATGACGAATCTTGAGATAATACACAAAAATACGCAACTGAAGCGTTACCGCTGATTCGAGCCGTTAACCAGATATCCTGTATCACAAAACAATAAATAGGAAATTAAATTGCCAAGATTATACGTCATGGCACTCTTCATGGGAAGCTTATATCCAGCAGTGGAATTTAAAACCATAAGGGGACTGAGTAGAACTTGTTAGTAAGACTTACTACAGAGGATGATAAAAACTCAATCTCCGAACACTAGCCAACGTATGATGCGAGTAAAGCCTACACCCTGCGGGAACCCCATGTTTCTCCTTTGAACATACAATTATTTCCTTCGTGAGAATTCCTTCCTGGCTCAAGTCAGGAAGGAGCCTCTTGTTTCTGACTTGTTTGATGCCGGCCATACTGGACAAGGCTTTAATTACGAAGGTAAGAAGATTGGTAAGCACAAATTTCATACAGCAGAATTTAAAACCCTATCCCTAAAACGGATACTGGACTTTTAACTCATGCTATTAAGTTTAGTTAAAATATACAGAATTCATAAGATCTGAAACTTCATGACAGGAAAAAGTAGAAAGAAATGACATGACAGGAAAACAGTGGCGGATCCAGAATTTTGGTTTGGGAGGGGCTTGACCCAACTGATGTTAGGTCAAGAGTTATTATATTTATTGAAAATTTAATAAGTAATTTTATTTGAATTTTTGAGCTAAACTATCAGACTTATCCCAAAATAACATATGACCTTTTTTGTAGATCATTGCATTCCCTACAAATTAGTTCACCATCCACAAAGTTTTTGAAATTCTCGCTATAAAATTTTTCAATTACTTAAATGTCAATTTATATTACAAAATCGTGTTTTTTATTGATTATATGCATAAAAATTGCAGATTTATTGACTAATAGTTATTTGTTTATATTTACCAAATCATAGAAAAAACCTTTAAACTAAGAGAAAATTGTCAATCAATTAAAAACGGTCAAAACACTAATAGTAGTAAATTATTGCAAATACACTTGAGAGCAATAAAATCGCACATCCGCACATTTTTACTTAAAAGTTCAATTTTTTTTTTATTTGGAGCTTACAGCAAATTAAAATCAAATTAAATTAAAGTGCATAATCTAGGCATTCGCAGAACTGATAAAGGGTTGACATTTACCTTTAAAAATAACTCATTAGCAACAAAACAATAGACCCCCTTATGTCGCTCGATCCAGGTAAGGCCGGCGGCGGGATTTATCGCAGGTATAAAAGAGTGCATATTGAGGGAATGGTCATCATTTGCATACCAACGTACAGTGTGAAAGGTTCTCTATTGATATTGGCTTCAAACGGAACACGAAAATGGATACTACACCAGAAGTAGCCGCTCAAGTGGTTGCCCTTGTTGAATCGGGGCTTAAGCAAAGTCAAGTGGCTCGACAATTGAGTTTGAGCCGATTTACCGTTCGGCGTGTATACCAGAGGTATCAAGAGACTGGTGGCTACCAACGGCGACAAGGATCGGGCCGTCCCCGTGCTACAACAGAGCGTGATAACCGCTTTCTTATAACGACATCTTTAAGAAATCGTCGTTTGAACACAGTTCAACTGGGCCAACGACTTCAAGAAGTTCGTGAAGTAGAAGTTAGCCGGTGGACAGTCAGAAGACGATTGAGAGAAGGTGGCCTGACTGCACACAGGCCAGCAAACGGGCCGAAATTGACCCCAGCCCACCGAGAAGCCCGCCTTCAGTTCGCTCGAGACCATTTGAATTGGACCGAAGAGCAGTGGAGTGCAGTCCTGTTCTCTGATGAGTGCAGGATGTGCTTGCATGGCAACGACGGACGGGGGAAGGTGTATAGAAGATCGGGAGAGCGATTTGCCCAATGCTGCATAACAGAACGTGTCGCCTATGGCGGTGGATCAATCATGTTTTGGGGAGGCATGTCTATGGAAGCAAAAACCGAGCTTGCCTTCTTCACCGGACCGAATACTGGTCGCCAATCAAGAGGATTGACTTCCATACGATACATTGAGGAAGTACTCGAGAGCCACGTCGTACCTTTTGCTGGGTTTATCGGCGAAAACTTTCTGTTTATGCAAGATAATGCAAGACCGCATACTGCTGGCATAGTGATCGAGTACCTTCAAGAGGTGGATGTGACCGTTATGGAGTGGCCAGCTCGTAGCCCAGACCTCAATCCCATCGAACATCTATGGGACGAGCTGAAAAGAAGAGTTCGAGGCCGAGATGCTCCTCCATCGACTCTACAAGAGCTGCAACAGGCGATCGCAGAGGAATGGGAGGCTATTCCTCAAGACTTTATCAAAAGTCTAGTAACATCAATGAAAACACGGATGGAGTCAGTGATTCAGGCTAGGGGAGGGAACACTCGGTATTAATAACAAACTTTAAATTAATTTTATCTTTTAATTTCATAACTTTGACACCAATACTTGAATAAAGAATTTTGTACTAAACATGCATTTTTGTTATTGATCCACAAAAGCATTTTTATGTAATGATTGAAAGACAAATCAGATACCACTGGATAGGTATTAAAATAGACTATGAATCTGCATTACAGAAACATAATATTTTTTGTTTTTTTTTTAGTTATGTCAAAAAATCATGAATGTGCGATTTTTTTGCTCTCAAGTGTATATGAAGAGCCTACCGAAATTTTGAAAACTATGAAAATTAGGAAATAAATTGATCTACAAAGAGGTACCATGACATTTTGTTAAATGCCTGTTAATTTAGCCGGAAAACTCGAATGATATTAAATTTCAACCATGGTTTTTTTTGTAGAGCGTTTGATTTCCTATTAAAGTATGTAGTTCATTCAACCGATACCGACTCGATATTCAATTGATTAAAAATTTACGTACTCGACAGTCTATGAACACCAATGAAGGCGCCAACGACTTTACACTTAATAAAAACTTTAATATATTTTTTAATATATGTACTCTATTAGTTACCTGCTAAATGGGTTAAATAAGAATAATGATGAAAATTTTAGGAATTGACCCCCTTAGCCCCCCTTGGAGCCGCTACTGCAGGAAAAACCATTATGCTTCAGTTTCCATAGAAACAAAACTCAAACATTAAACAATGTCTGTTGCGTTAGTAACATTCCAATCTAAGTCTACTGTGCACTAACTACAGAGTACGTTGACCTTAACTTTAATTTGTCTGTGGATGTTGTGGTTATATGGATGATAATTAAAAAGATAACGTATGTGGTTCTAGAAATGCAGGGCTGCCAACATGATATCACGGGTGGGTGCTAAAAGACATCTAAAAAAGTGCTTGAAATTTGCTAAATATTTCTGAAAATAGCGATAATTTTACTGGACATACAATATAGTCATAATTAATATTGAATTTCCCATGATTTAATTTTTCATTAGTAACTAAGAAGGTTTTGTGTCTATTCACCGCTTAGGCGATTAAGAGGATCAATTGTCTCTCGTGACTCTAAGCCTACCTACCTATATGCCTGAACTACCAAGTTATTGGTTTAGTTAGGCCGGAGGTAAGGATAGAGGTATCAGAGGTACGTGTAAAAGTAAACTACGAGGCCGGTCAAGTGCGTGCGATTTAATTGAGCGCCAGTTGAAGACTGTCCGCCATACATGAGTGAGCACAGTTTTATTATTTAAAGTTACAACTAGTACTTAATCTATGGTGCGATGTGGGAGCGTAACCCTACAAAGATAGATGTTATAATTACTTTAAAGCTATACCTAGTCATGGCTACCGATATCCAGAACGCATAGCCGGCCGTGACACAAATAATCTGTAAATAAAAAAAACAAATCTTCCAGGGTTACTTTATACAGCAAAAAATAGTATTAACACTTTATTTCAGGCTACCAAGTTCGTAAATAATATAGGTAGTGTACTTCTAAGTATAAGTTAGTTTTAGCTTTATAAAATTCTACCATAATAATGTAATTTTGACATGCACACACCGAGTCAAGTGGGAACTAAATCAGGAATCGTCAAAACCGTGGAAGAATTTTAATGATATGGCAGCACTACAATTTCCGGTAGCTTTTCTTTTTCTATCTGCGTCACTTCGTTACTTGATCAGCCATACATCCGGTCGCCATATTTGTTTCTTGCTTGCTTTCTATGCGTTGGTCCATGGCGTTTGTGATTTGTGAAATCCTAAAATCGTTATAATTCAACGATTAAATCAATCTAATTGTGCATATTGTGGTTGTAAACTAAACTGATATCAAAATGAGTTACGGAAGGCCGCCGCCGCGCATTGACGGCATGGTGTCACTGAAAGTGGACAACCTCACGTACCGCACCACTCCTGAAGATTTGCGTCGTGTATTCGAAAGATGTGGTGAAGTCGGTGATATTTACATACCCAGAGATCGTTATACAAGAGAAAGCAGAGGATTCGCTTTTGTCAGGTAAACGTTTCCTGTTATTTTATTGTGACGTCATACACCGGCAAAATACCACGCCTCGCATCAAAAAATTTGATGCTTTCGCGCCCATTCATCCAATGTTGATCCTCAAACCATGATTACTAATTGTCTGTTAACCTATCTATCTAATAACCTACTTTAAACCTTAAATAGCCAACTTTTGTGATGGTTTGCAGCAATCTGGTTGTCAAACATATCCCTGCACAAACAGGCATATTTTACCTGACTAACGCCTGCTTGTGTTCTTAGATTCTATGACCGCCGTGATGCTGAAGAAGCTCTGGATTCGCTAGATGGCCGCATGCTGGATGGGAGGGAGCTCCGTGTGCAGATGGCCCGCTACGGACGCCCATCATCACCATACAGGAGCCGGTAAGACCATCGCGAGAGTATGGATAATTTATATACAATGGATCCTTATGAAGCTCACATAAAAGACTTTCAAATAGAAATAAAAAGAATCTCATGTGAAAATCAATAGATAAACCCTGACTGACTTCATTTTTGTTATTTTTACAAAATTAATGAAACATTCGTCGTAAACCAATTTATAACTCACACAGAGTATGGAAGTGTGTATGAGCACCCAAAAAATCAGTTTCTTGTCTGATAAAAGGTTGAAACAGAAGTAATTATTGTTTTTTTCTTTCCTAGATCAAACAGTTGTCTTGGTGCTCCTGCTTAGCCTGTTGAATTCAAATGTGTTTGACCTCTGCTCGCTTTATCCCAGATTCTTGTAACACAGGCTACTTCTTGCTAGCAAGTGAAAGCTTCGACGAGGTTCCATTGTACAGTCAAACTGTAACTTATGTAGTTGATATTTCTTTTAGCAAATCTCGTTCGCGCTCTCGTCGTCGTAGCCGGTCCAGGTCGCGTGGCTCGAGGCGCCGATCGTATTCGCGCTCGCGTTCTCGCTCGCGATCCCGTTCCCGCTCGGACTCGAAGAGCTCGCGGGCGCGTTCGCGCAGCCGCAGCCATTCTCGCTCCCGCTCCAGGCATTGAGGTGCTGAGTAAGTATCACTTACCTCTACTTACACTCAAGTCAATAGGTTTCTATTCATTGAAATCATTAGGATCATCAGTTCCTATAGAAACATCAGTCTAAAAACAACTTGAATTTAAAATTTCAAAGTAAATTTACGCTGATTCCTCATGTGTGACCAATTCTAGAAGAATTCAGCAACAAACTCTGCTTGGTTTTTTTTATGATCTTTCATTCAGCTTATGTGTCAGACTTTTATCTATTATAAAAGTTATATCAATGGTGGAATTTTTGTATTAAGTGAAAAAGAT
Organism: Perizoma affinitatum; assembly: GCA_961405105.1. NCBI lineage: Eukaryota > Metazoa > Arthropoda > Insecta > Lepidoptera > Geometridae > Perizoma > Perizoma affinitatum. The sequence goes on from OY560199.1 coordinate 10,650,005, forward strand.
AGTAAGCCTCCTGGGGATATAAGTCCACAGGTCAGAATGTTCAAATGCTACAAAAACAACTAGTCAATAAGTAAAAATGCAGAAATGTCCAAAATAACTAGTCAATATTTGCAGAATTTCCAATGTGTGATTCATAATGTGTCACATTGTGGCTATGAGCAAGGCCTAAGACCAGCAGTATATACCTAACAACTAAAATGAGTTTTTTTTTGGAGGCAACCTCCTTACTTTCTTATGCCTTTCTGACCAGAACTCTACGCTCATATGCCCAAGTGCCGACATTACATGCAGATGTGAATGTATCTTTCCAATCAGCTGCACTTTTCCAAACAACCATGGGCAATCTTGTGCCAGTTCCACTAATCACCTCTTCCCTCACAATATTGTCTGACTAGTTGATGTAAGGTAGGAAAGGAACATGCAAAATTAATCAAATTTAAATTATATTTTGCAATTTTGTTATTCAACTCTAGAGAAGCCTAGTTTGTTCTTTTCCCCTAAAAAGTAATCTTTGGCATAACCTAATAAATAGCTTTGCTTTGGTGTTATGGTTAGTTGTGTAATAATATTGACTGAGTATTCTTTGGCATCTCCACAGGTTGAGCAGTAGTACCAGTTGAGAGCCGAAGTGCTGTGCTGAACATTCCCGAGCAGCCTTTGGCTAAGGTACTATTCTCCTCGGTTCTCATGCCCACCGACCTAACTATGATCACATAGTGGCAAATATTCAATGTAACAAATTAACACCATAAGTTCCCCCTAACACATTTTAGTTATACATACATGGATATTGAATCTTGATATGGATACAAAAATAAAACTAAAGATTTTCAAAAATAAATTTATGGGCTCTTGAGTACAACTAAATTGGGCTTAATTATATGATTGGATTTAGTATTAGTTATACATTGATGTAGATTTTACATATATTTTCTCTAAGTTATGTATGTAAGAAAGATGTAGACCTTACACTTTTCAATATATTGTTTCTTTCTTGCATTGTCATTTGAGTAACATTTTGTAATCATAATGTAGCACTTACTTTTAGATAATCAACTGAGAACATTGGTTCTTAGAAATAATTTCAGGATATTAACATGATGGACACCATTGTAACACCACCCAAAAGGGATAAATGGGCTAAATTGGGCAATAATTGCGACATCATTACCTTGGTAAATAACTTCATAGTTTTACATAAAATAGTGCTCTAGATTATATTTTTTAAGTAATAGGTCTCAACAAGCATGTCGTCCTAGTAAGAACAAATTGTAATTTCAATATGAACAAATACTTCACCCTGTAAGGACCTGTGGGACCTATTATTTTGATAGCATGTAAGTTTTGTGTAATGTAATCTGTAATTTCTGTAATATTAATATTACTGTTGGTATGCTCAGGGCGTGTGGAGTACGCGGGGAGCGAGGCAGTTGCGGGGAAGGGGGGGTTTGCTGTTTGCTGACAACTGCTGAATTGCTGTTGTTGCGGTGCATAAAGTTATGAGTAAACTTTTATTTTATTGACAAACCGAGACACGCATTTCGTAAGACAAACATTTACAAATCGCATTCTGCGAACATTACTACGTGACCCTTCGCCACATCTATGTATTGTAAAACTGACAAAAGGAACTTGTTCTCAAAGCGAGATACGTGACTGAATACACAGAAGGGGCGAAGAGTCACACTTTTTGATTCATAAAATATATGACACGACACAATCCAGATGGAGGGCGGCAGACAACAGACTAACATGTTCGTTTGTTTGTCAGGCCGGTGCTGCCGCTGGCCTGGTTGCTGATCCAGTTCCCTGTGTGCTGATTGCTGTGATTTGCAGATACCCGCGCGTCTAGGTTTATCGGTAAAGAGGCGGCACCTACCTACACCCTCCCTGCCTCCATAACATGTCCCAACATTTTGAACACATTGTCCCACAAGTTACTATCTAGAGCTCACCTTGGAACGTTTGTCTTGTGTTTGATCATGAAGACAGAAGAAACCACCCACTGATGACCAGGCACCATGTGTAGATTTACTTTTTCGTGAATAAATTTCTTTTATTATGTACTTTGTTTTTCAATTACTTTCCCCTTTTATATTTAGCACACAGGCACCTATAGCTTTTTGATTTCATCGAATAAATTGTGAAAGATCATATACCTATAGCTTTTTGATTTCATCAACTAAATTGTGAAAGATCATCAATATAATATTTAAAAATAAGTACATACCTGTACGTTTTTTTTAATGATTTGTTATCTTATCTGTCAAATTGGTAAATCAGAAATATTTTGCCCTTACTGACTGTTCTAAAAATGCACAGCCAAATAAGTCTAGAAAGCTGAATTTGGAACATAGTTATATTATAACGTAAGCATCCAAGAATGGATTTTTGGATATTTCAACTTAATGGGGGATGAGTCTCAAGTTTTAAATTGTAGCTACTTATCCTAATAAGGTACCCTTTTTTGGTTTTTACATTCAAAAGGGGTGAAAGTTTATTTATGAGTATCTTTTTTTAAAAGGCACTTGCAATATAAATAGCATCATAAATAAATAATTGTTTTGCAGGATATTTTAATTTCACATTTTGGGGGTTAGAAAGTTTGTAAGGTATGAGATTTTTTTTTTACCGAGCCTGACTCGCCGCTTGCAAAGCTGCTGGCAACAGCTAGTAGGCAAATATCATATTGTTACCCAAAAGTGAACTTGCCAAATACCTACAAAAGAAGGATAAAAGTATATACCAATTATATCTTAGGTAGGCTTGGATAAATGTACATACATACCTTACGTAATTAGCTTATAAAAAGTGCGAACCTAACGAATGTGAGTAACCAACACAAACCTACCTACTTTGATGGAATTAAATTACTACCTACTTTGGTTTACGTGGTTAAAACATTATAGAAACTCTTATGTATGAATGAATGTATCAATCTATCTATTGATAATAACCGCTTACCGTTAACCAGTAGTAGTAAGCGTGTATAATGTAGCGGTTTGCGGTGCACCGTTTCTTTTTTAAATGGTTGGTTTGACGACCTCTGTGGCTCAGTGGGCGAAGGCCCGTCTGAGACGCAGAAGGTTGCGAGTTTGATCCCCGCCGCGGGACTAATGTTTGTATGATCTGCAAATATTTGTCTTGGGTCTGGGTGTTGAATGTATTTACAAATAAAAAGTATCTAAGTAGTATATCAATCATGTAGGTTCCATAATACAAGCTCTGCTTAGTTTGGGAATAGATGATGCTGTGTGAAAGTGTCCAGCATTTTTTTTATTTTTTTTTCCATAGAATTCAATCTTTCCACATGTGTTAACTCCAACAGAAAGAGGTATTTGTCGAGATAACCTGGGGTTAGGACTATGTGTGTCTGTGGGTAGTTTCTTTATTTTCTTGGATTCATTCATGAAATAGAACAGAATGGGGGAAAAAGCTGAAATAATAAAATAAAATATAACAATTTAATTAACACAGTCTACATATGTATATCATGATTTAATGCTAAAATTAACTACTGTCAGTCCATTCTTAGCACTCCCAAGCTTAAACCATCTCCCTGACTTATGTTCCTGGCCAACTGCAATATACAGCTGTCTTCCATCCCCTGTGAACTGCATACTGTTAATAAACCCATTCACTTGTATACTGAAGAGAGGCAGAACTTTCCTATAAGCATCAAACACCTTCCATAGTTTTATATTACTGTCATATGACCCTGATGCAAAAACATCAGAATTCAATAGAGTTGCTAGGCTTGTTATCCATCTAGGTACTTCATTCTCTGATCCATGAGCCTCTAGGACTGTGCATAGAGGCTTCTTCTTCATCACACCCCACACGCACAGTGAGCCATTATCACTGCCAGATACAAAATGCTCTTCATCCAACAGTTTGACTTCATCCAAACTTCCAACAGGCCCGTTGAATATGAGCTGTGACTCTTCTGAAATCTTCCATATCCGGACAGTAGTATCCCTCCCACCAGCAGTGATAGCTCTTTCTCTCGTCAAGGCATCTATGGATGTTATTGGTGTCTGGTGCCCAAACAATGTTTCAACATAAGCCATCTCATCCAAAGACCAAATTTTTACAGATCTATCCTTACTAGCAGAATATAAATCATGTGTATTCTTTCTGAATACTATTCCTGAAATCATATCTTTGTGTCCTTTGAATGTGTGGGTATGTTTGAGAGTGCTAGGGTCCCACACTTGTATGTTAGGTGATTCATCAGATGAAACTAGAAATTTGGAATCATATGATATCGCAATACAAGTAATGCCACCTTTCAGTAGCTCGGGATGGGTTTTAAAAGTTAAACAGCCAATCTTTTTTTTGTCCTTGATTCCCCATTTGATGATAGTGCCACATTTACTGCCGGAAAACACAAAACGGTTATCATTGCTTACACAAACACATGTAAGGGTTAACCTGTGTTCTCTGGCTCGTATGAGTCTAATATCTCTTTCAGTAGGTGCAATGTAGTTATCTGCGACTTCTACTCGGAGTTTGCCCTTCTGTTCCAGATAGTCTTTCTGTAATCTCTTTTCAACTGCATCATCGAGTTCCTTCTCCTCCGCCCGTTTCGCCTCTTCCTTCTCGATCTCTTCTAAATATTTCTTGGCTAGGCGTAACTTTTTCTGCTCGGCAGTTTCATGGTCGCTCTCGGATTCTTCTCCATCAGAAAACTTTTTGATATCCAAGTCACTGCCCGAGGACTCATCACCGTTTTCTAGGTTAGGTGTTTGTTTATTCGGCTTCCTTTTCTTTAGTTTTTCACCTTTCCGCGTATGCACTTGCCTTGATTTGCCTTTTAGAAAGAATGAAGATGACATTTTTATTTATAAAACGCCTGCGCCGTTTTGTGAAATAAATATTTTTTTTTATGATCACAATCACACGCAGATCACACGTTGGTTGACTTAATTCACAGATTATACTGGTATTTTACTACAATCTTTGACAGATTAAAAAAAATTGCACTTGGATGGAAACGAACGTAAAGCCTTCAAGCAGTGTTGCCGTATGCAGGAAAAAAAATGCAATATATTTTACGAAAATCTGGTTTACGAAGTCTACTAAATTCCGCTACCATATAATTAATATATATATGTATTTACAAATAAAAGAGTATACCAGTAATAAATCAGTCATGTAGTTCCCATAATACAAGCTTTGCTCAGCTTGGGGCTTGCTGTGTGTAAAATGACCAGCATTATTATAATAATAATTTATTATTATATGTTTTATATGGAAATAAGGAAAACTGCAATAATCCAAGGACATCTTTATTTATTTATCTAATATTAGGAACTAAAATCAACTAAGTTATACAATTTCTCGTCTTCACCACCTATAAATGCCGATGAAGAGCCCACACCAAGAAAAACCAGTTCCTCTCAGTTAGTGAAGCTTAGACGAGTAATATAAGCAAAGCAAAAAATCATTATGTAAAACCATTACGTAGTACCTTAATTGTATTTTTTTAGCACTGTTATGAAAAGATCTAGCGCCGAAAGCGCCTTTGGTTCTTTTCGGAGGAGGGCTCTAATATTCGCGAAACAGATTTTTCAATTTCTGCAGATATTACCGTTCTTTCAAGTTTTTGTATTTTGTTGACCCAAATAAATATATTTTGATTTTTTTGACCTAACAAATTCACCAGACAGGTCAAAGGTTTTGACTCAAAACCATATGTTTTGAGGACCCGAAAATAAGAAATTGACTAGGCTAACTACCTAGCCAACTTCTGTCTCATTAAGTTTCAGTAACATAATAAAATAATTTCAGCAACATATATAGTATGTTTTGGTAGACTTTTCCATTTGTTTCATCCAACTATCATATTAGCTCCTCGTAATAGTAAATATCCAGCTGTGATGTCCATTGGCAGGGATCGAACTGTGGCAAATTCCTCGCAATTGCTGTAGAAGAGCTTAGAGTGTCGATCTATATATGGTGCAGGGAGACCAGAAATGTCTGAATATTTCTTATTAGGTTTGAATGAAGGTGGCGCATTTATTGAGTAATCTGAAACAAGTTTTTACCTCATTAACTATTGCTTTTTAAAATGTTAACTGTTAGTGGTTTAACAGTTAATTAGGAAAATCACAAGATTTTATTTTTATAAATACCTAGTTGGAGCCTATTTCGAAGCGAAACATTAGAATAATTTAGAGCATGCTGTGACAATCTTGAGGCTTAGTGGATATAGTCCCCCTACTAAGCAAGAGGTGTTTGCCTTTTGCTGGAGTTGATATTTTTGGGATATTATTAAAATATTTACTAAGGCTATGGAAGTATTTATGCCCACTCTTGTGTTGGAGTAGGTATAACAACTGTCTAGGTCAACCGAGCAAAGTAACAACTTAAGTTGGCACCCTCTAACTAAAGCAAAGAAGCGCTTAGGTTATGTATTCAGTGAGTTCAATATGTACATTCCTAGACGAAAATATGATAGACTTACATAAAACAGCATCGTTAGGCCACGGTAATGCTCTTTCAGCAGTCAATATTTGTTTCAGAGATCTCCACATTCTTTTTTTGCACCCACTTTTTACAATAAACTTGTTTACTGTTTTGAAACAGTGACTTCTCTCTGATTCACCTGTCATCTTACTATATTTGATAGGTAATTAATACATTTTTACAGAAATATTACCAAGTTGTAGTAAGTTTTGAAAGTTTTTTTTTTTTTTTTTTTTTTTTTTTAAATTAATGGCAACTGATTCCTCTGAGTTGTGAGGAATATTACTGCCAACTTCACGTAGCTCGTTCACGGTACGGTTAAAATGGATATATACAAGAATGACTATACAATTATTGTGGCTGAAATCTAGTGTTATAACTAAGACAAATAATAGTTTTATAAGTAATTTATAATTTAATATTATAAAGGGTTAAAAATTGTAATAATGCTTTCGTTGACTTTTTTTCTTTAAGGGAGAGAAGGGAAAATACATTAGATGGTAATGGAGCTTTAAGATGGGCTAAAATATCATAAAGAGATGGGTTAGAGTATCTAGGGCAGGAGAACAGTATGTGAGTAATAGAACCCTCGTCTAGACCACATTCACACAGAGCTGAATCTCTAACTCTTATTTTGCGTAAATGGACCGGTGAAGAACAGTGATTAATTCGCATTCTGCAGATTGATGATGTAATTTGCTTTGTAGCTTTAATTTTGGTGAACCAAGGCCTAAAGGTAACAAACGGTTGGATCTGATAAAGGTGATAGCCTTTAAGACGACTAGTTCTAGACCAATATGAATTCCAGGATATTTCTAACGATTGTTTGGCCATGGAAATAATATCGTGAGAATATGTTGAAAATTGCCTCTTATTGCCGTGCAAAATAGCTGTTTTGGCTAGGGAATCCACCCGTTCATTACCAACAATACCCCTATGTCCAGGTATCCATGCCAATGCAACATTCATATCATCTTCATGACAAAGTCGTAGTAGATGTTTGATAGATAGAGAAATAGGACAGTTAGCTGCAGTTTTGCCAAAAGGGTTCGTTTGCAATAGCTGTAGACTACTTTTGGAGTCAGAAAAAATCACTGAATCAGGGATATTATTATTTCTAATAAATTTCACACATTCTAAAATGGCTAGACTTTCACCAGTAAAATTTGAACTGTAATGAGGATATTTAAATAATTGAGAAATGTTAGAATTTACATGTAAGAAAGCAGCGCCTACAGAACTTTGTAAATCCAGCTTAGAGGCATCCGTAAAAAATATGTCTGATTTTGGCCAGAGGTCTGCAATTATTTCATTAAGTTTCAAATTTGGATTAGAGGTTCTCTTGTCAATTCCTATTGAGAGTTTAACATCAACTTGAAAAATTTTGGATTTAAAATCGAACAAAAATAATGGATGAATTGGAAATCTCTCCACTTTATATTTAATACCATCAAGTTTTCTGTAGCTTTTAACTAAGGGAGGCAAGGGTTTATGTCTCCAGTATGGTTTGGTTTGAGTGTACGAATTTAGTAATTTTAGTTTAGGAATCAAAGGATGGTTTGCAAAGACGCTAATTTTATAGATGAATCTGTCTGCAAGAAATTGTCGTCTAATGTTCAGAGGAGGATCGGAGCATTCAACTTGGAGAGCATTAGTAGGCGAAGATTTCATGGCCCCTATAACTATTCGCAGAGCCTTCAGTTGACATAAGTCTAGTTTTTTAATAGATGTTTTACTACCTGGAATCAAGAGATAGGAACCAAAATCTAAATGGCTCCTAACTATAGCATTATATAAGATTCTAAGGGAGAATGGGTGAGCACCCCACCATACTCCAGCTAAGCATCTCATGATGTTAATACCACGTTCGCTTTTAGCCAACATGTGTCTAACATGGCTCACACCGTTTAGTTTATAATCAAAAGTTTTACCTAGAAATTTAACTTCCTTAACGACTGGGATGACTGAACCGTTACAGGCAATGTGAACATCAGGAATTTGTCTTTTTCTAGAGAAAATACAGATTGAGCTTTTTGAAACCGACAGAGAGAGAGAATTATTGTTCAACCACCTAGATAGGATAACTACACCCTCTTCCAGCTTATTTGCTGCTTGATTTATAGAAGAGTCAGTAGAATAAATAAGTAAGTCATCAGCATATTGCAGAATTCTGCACACCACAGTTATAGATCTCTCAATATCAGCAGTGTAAACATCATACAAAAGAGGACTTAAAACAGATCCTTGAGGGAGACCTTTCCAAATCACCCTGTCAGTCTCATTCACGCCTTTGAGACGCAGAGAAATATGCCTACCCGATAACAAATTAAATATGAAAGAGGTCATCTTATTTGGAATTTTTAGCTCGAGCAACTTTTGCCTAAGGATCCAAAGATCAACATTATCATATGCAGCTGAGATGTCCAAGAAACCAGCAACAACTGATTCTTTTCTAGTCAGCGATAATTGTATATCTGTAGTAAATATGGCTTGGCTATCGGAGATGCTTTTACCCTTTCTAAATCCATATTGAGTACTCGGTAGAAGAGAGTTATGTTCTAAAAACCACTCTAGACGGTTTTTTATTAAGTGCTCAATTATTTTAGGTAGGGTAGATGATAAAGCAATTGGGCGATAAGATGATGAATCTAATGGGTCTTTCCCAGGTTTACATACAGGAATTATTATTTGATGTTTCCAAAACTGAGGGATAAGACCGGAATCTATAACTATATTGATTAAATTTAAGAAATATGTAAGGGTAGTCTCATTTGCATTAGAAATAAATGAATATGGTATTCCATCTGGTCCAGGCGCAGAATCTTTCAAATGGTTCAGAACCAAACGTAATTCTCGGAAAGAATATAGGGAATCTAGCCTAAAGCTAGAGTTAGAAATCTGTGAATATGACTCATTAGAACAATAGTAAGGCTTAGCAATCTGATTATAATTGGGAGCTAAAGGAGGAGCTAATTTACTCATGAAGTCGTTTGCCCAAGAGGTAGAATATGAAGAGTTCGAGTTCTGTCTGCGAGATGATCTAAACCGTCTTATTTTGTCCCAGACAATAGTAGAGGGAGTTTGAGGGGAAATAGACGAACAGAAATTTCGCCAACCCTGAATTTTTTTCTTCTTTAACAATCGTTTGATGGCAGCATTAATATTTTTAAGAGCTAGAAAATTATGTAGCGTTATTGCTTGGTCGCAAGAAGATTCCGCAAATTTTCTGCGTTTAATTGCGGTTTTGAAAGTTAAGTACCGATTTGGAGTAAACACGTTCCACAAAGTCATGAATGAATCTCAGATAGAAGTTATAGTCTATGGTCATGAATGTAAACTCAAGAAGTAACAACCTTTCAAGCGTCTAGTCTGTCAAATGTATGTGACAACAAACGGACAAGCCACAATATTGCCACGTTAAAAAAAAAGCAGTCAGACACCACCATAATACCAATTTTAAAATTAAAATATGCAGCCTTTTTAGGTTTCTGCACCTACCTACATTCTGATTTTTCAATTTTGAGCAATGATTTTAGTAGGTAGATGTTTTTTATGTTTCATTAGTGAATTACATCCATTTTTAATCAAGAACGAGCAAAGCGAGCATATCCAAATCAAAATATGTTTATTTATGCTAATATAATTTCCCAACCCTTTATTCAATCTTGATAATACGCAGATAGTACGTGGATTATTCTAATACAAAAAATAAACTAAACACGCTCACGACTGTGTTCCCCATAATGGACACCTGTTGGTAGGCGATTACCGTAACGGTAATAGCTTACCAACACAGCAATGCGAGCATTACTGCTTGATGGCAGAAAGGTATGGTGGTAGCACTTCCCCGGACGAGCTCTTTACAAGGAGCTCTACTAGTGTAGTGTGTCTACTAGAAGTCTTCTAGATTCTTATATTCCTAAGATAGATGTCATTTATGTTGTTATAAAAAAGCCGCCCCCTAGTGATAATCTAAGAACATATTTTGAACTCGTACAAAACGTTTACAAAAATAGCATGGAAATTGGTTACGCTGTTTTATATTCTATTATTATTTGCAGCGCCTCTTATTGACATGTTGCTCTAGATTTAGAACCTATATTATCTTTTCTTTAAAGTCATACTAAACGATCTCAAAAATTATATAAATAAGCCCTTCTATAATCATAATGTTGAAACAGAAAAAAAAACGTTTTCTGGTAACTAAAATATAACAAGCCGTGTTGGCCTAGTGGGCGATATCCCGACTTCTGAACAAGCCGTGTTGGCCTAGTGGGCGATACTCCGACTTCTGATTCGGAGGTCGTGGGTTTGAACCCGGTCGTGCACCAATGGATTTTTCCACTCGAAAATGGATTTTTTAACACGTGCTAAAAACGGTGAAGGAAAAACATCGTGAGGAAACTGGCATGCCCTAACTGTTAGCATGTGCTAACAGTTAGTGTTCCAATAAGCGGCGATGGGCTTGCAACCTGTCACGTGGAGTGCTTACTACTTGCAAAACGCGGGCATGTACAAAATGTAATGTTTGGACGTGCCTCTGACTACCCCCTACTTGGTATTCTCAAAGATCTACTCACTGAGTATATACGTGAGGATGTCCACCATGGGGAAGACAGTCGTGAGCGTGTTTTTTTTTTTTTTTTTTTTTTTTTTTTTTTAATATAACATTGTAATCCTCGTCATGGGCCGTGGGTGAGCTAAATTACATACGCGAATTAATTACGACAATCCTTTTGGGCTGTCGTAATTGTGTCATTTCAAAATCGAATGAAATCTGCACCACCAAATCTAAGAAAAAAACGCTTGTTCGTTACCCCCTGACTGGACATCCTCAGATCCATCGTGAGGATACCAAGTAGATAGTAGTTTAGGAATCCAGTAGCATCTACTTGCAAGCCTGTCGCCGTAGCATTGGAACAATATCTGTGGAAAATACTTTCAAATTATATGGTTTTAGAACATGCGAGCTTCCACAAAATGTTTTCCTCCACCGTTTTGATCACGAGTTCAAATTGAAAAATTCCATTAGTCATATTTTGATTAGTGTTAGACAGTCAAATTAGTCAAATCAAACAAGATCCTCAACAACAGGTTGTGACCAAATGGGTCGATCGACGCTCCCTATATAATACTATAAGTATTTATGTCCCACCGTAAATAAAATAATAAACGGAGAAATGGTTTCGATTCTCTCCCAAATTACGATTGATTGATGAGTATTATTTAAACAGTAACTCTCCAAACGGTCAAACAATATAATTTTATATACCTTTCTTAATTTAAGACAAAATAATGATACACACCTGGCACTCACGGATAAGGAGCAAAAACATTTTAATCTGTGCACACTCAACACGTGTTGTTGACGTTTTGTTCCGTCAAAAAACATATCGACAACAAATTTTGAGGTTACATTTGTTTTGTAGTGAAAACTAGAAAAGATCACGAAGAAAGTTTAGTGTGCTTGTTATAAAAGCTATTAGAATGGATATCGTCAATCAAATCTTAGAAAGGGAACAAAAAAAGGCAGAAAAGTACAAACCTATCTCAGTCGAAAAACATTTAGATCTAGAGTTCGATATCGGCACATTGCTAGCCTCAGACACAAATGATTTGAACACAAAGTTGTTGAAGTAAGTATTTACCTAAACTGCTAACTTTTGAGGGTAATCTAGGCAATGGGGGTACTGTGCACGTCTTTCTGTCCTCCGCCACCTCGATTAGTACTATTTTAAAACTATCGAGTACCTACCTACTCGATAGTTTTAAAATCCTTTGGATAACTGATAAAGAATGTTTTTTTAAAATATGTCGTTCATGTTTTTCTCATAACTCTGCTTACTGTGCGGCTAAATGATACTGTGTGAAAATGTCCAGCATTATTATTATTATTGTGTGAATAAATTTATTTAGATACATTGTTCTTTAGTTTCTTGCAATTTCAGGTCAGACAAAGATACATATTTACAATCCCTAACCCGTGAGAACACCCAACTCCTGCTTAACAAAGTTTGGGAGCTGCCCACTGAGCGAATAGAAGAAGCCATAGTGGTCCGCCTCCCTGCTCCTACCACAATCCTTCCACGTGCTAAACCTGTGCCTAAACCTAAACCACTGACGAAATGGCAGGAGTTTGCTAAAGCTAAGGGTATTGATAAGAAGAAGAAGGATAAACTTAAGTGGGATGAACAGCTACAGAAATGGGTCCCATTGTTTGGGTAAGTAGCAAATTAGTGTATTATCTGTATCAATCAGCTAGGTAAAACCTAGTAAATCTGTTAAGACAAACCAGGTACATAAAATGCTTCACAATTTATTTATTTTCCTGTGTCAGTGTTAGCCTATTTTGACCACGACTGAAAGTCAACCACTAGACCACCTCTCAATAAAATAACTAACTCAAGCACTAGGCCCATATGCCAGAACAAAACTGAATCTAGAGACTAGATTCAGCTTAGATATGTGGAGACATCGAAAATTGCAAAAAAAAACTTGAGTCTCGACTCATTTGCAATCCCTGCTGGAATAAAGGCCTCAGTGATAATTTAATTCTTTCAAAAAGGGATAAATATGAACTTGTTTTCCACAGTTTTAAAAAGGCTACAGCAGAAAAGGAGAAGAATTGGCTAATAGAAGTGCCGCAAAACTTAGACCCTATGACAGATATGTATGAAAAGAAAGCTGGTGAGAAGTCAGAAAAGGTTGCTAAGAATGAGCTTCAGAGGCTCAAGAACATTGCCAGAGCTAAGAAGGTCAAAATACCCAGAGTTGGACTGCCTACCACCTCTGATAAAGCATCAGCTACACAGGTAAATAATATAAACTGCAATATTTATAGATTGTAAACTAATATTCAGGTAATTTTTAGTCTCAGACCAGGACAACTAAGTGATGAAGGACAAATAAACCAAAATACTATCTCAGAATCTCCACTAGATTATATTATTCAGTTCTAATTAGTAACAATTACTCTGTGCGAATACTGCTGTTTCAAAAATTACCAATCATTCAAACAATTATTTATTATGAATATTTCAAGGTACGGTTTATCTCACAGAGTTCTAAAGGACAGAGTGTCACTGCTACAAGTCAAGTAGCATACCTCATGCTTAGTTTTCCTTTAGGTTAAACTTGGCAGCAGTCATATGACATTTCAGAAGCTAATATCATTTCCATACAATTAAATCTTTATGCAGGCATTAACACCAACAGAAAGTGGTTGTTGTCTATGGAGGTGGAAGCAGCTGGACTAGTATTATATGAGTATTAGTAGCATCGGCAACTTTTTAACCCTGATAACAGGCAAGCTAAGTCAAGGCAGAAGATAGTACAATACAAAATTTAGCACTCAAAAAGCAAAATCTTTCCCTTTTCAGCTAGCAACAGCAGCGACAATCGCCAAAGCCTCCACTGCCTCCCTCGGCAAGTTCCAGGACAGACTGCCCAAAGAAAAGGAAGCCCGGGGTAAGGGTGTGCACGAGCTGATCCCTGGAAAGGAACGCAAACGCAGGCCGGCCGTGCCCACGCCTCAGGCCGAGAGGGAGAGCAACCTGAGCCTGATAGACAGCATCCTCAATAAGAGACCCAAGATTGACATGGATAAGGCTGTGGCCAAGCATATACACAGTGAACAAACACAGTAAGTACATGGATACATTGCACCTTACCATTTAAATTCTCTTCCCTCTTGCATTAGTATGCGTTGATTGAGTCTGAAGGATCGGGGCGTCAGCTGTCTAACGCGCTATGGCGCTACACGCATCGTCAAGGCCTCGATCGAAAAGAGTAAACCGCGGTTTTACGGCTAGTCGGTAAAGCTCACTTGTATATGTGTATATATAATTGTATCAGTGCAAAACCGCTGTCATAAACACCGCTGTGAATGGCTCGTGGCTTGTTTAACGTATTTGATTGAATGCTTGGCTCGCTATACCGTGCGTCGGCAAACCGAATCATCAGCGCGGCGGCGCAGGAGTAGCGAAAGGTTGATGAATTTGCAAACTCATAACCACGAATATACTCTAAATTCAATAGTGCCGCGGTTGTATCTCGTCAGACGATCAGCACCATTGGTTTATGGCACGTATATATAACTAGCTTCTGCCCACGGCTTCGCCCTCGTACCTGGATAAAAAGTAGCCTATGTGTTATTCTGATGTAAAAGCTATACGGATTTTGATGAAACTACAGTAAGTTTCATCAAAATCCGTTCAGTAGTTTTCGCTTGAAGGAGTAACAAACATCCACCCTCACAAACTTTCAGGTTTATAATAATTAGTAGGATATGATTAAGGACATTCAATGTACTGAAGAGAAATAACCTGGTTATGTACTTATAAATATGAAACCCTGTTGATTTCTCAATTACTATTATTTCCATAATTTGGTCCGATTATTATGCTATGAATATAAGATTAAAAAAATGACTTTTGTCGAGCTTAAGCATGTATTCAATTTAAGTTAATACTGTAGCTGGACATTTAATTAGGGAAAGTAAAGACAAATGAAAAATAGTGTAAAATGAAACAAATAATCTGCAGTATTAAGAACGCAAATTCTCAGTCTCAGTAAATAGCACTGTGATAACTGATAATCTATCAGCAATACAGTAAAGAGGTTTAGTGTTCAAGGAGTTGTTATTGTTTTTATAATCGGACACTCAAAAAGGAGTTGTTATTGTTTTTATAATCGGACACATAAATTACTAATTATATTTAAATGTAACAAATCTGGAATTATTTTTAGATTCATTGGAAAATAAAATAAAATTCACAATTGGGTTTAACTAGTGAGTGTTCCTAAATAATTGACCACAACTGTATATCGATCACCCACTTCACAAGACGCAACTTGGATGAAAATGAAAATTTTCAAACAAATACCTATTACTTAATTAGATTAGTTATCTACTAATAAATTAATTTCTTTGCAGAAGATCAGAAGAAAAGAAATCGATGAAACCTTCAAAGGGCTCTTTCAAGGACAAAGGCAAAGGGAACACCACTAACTTCTCGGCAAAGAAACCCAAGGGCGGGAAAGGCAAGCGATCTCCCGGCAAGGCTGTGGGTAGGAAGAGAAGATAGAACAATTAAGACCCTGTTAATTGTAAGCTGTTTCACTAATATAGTCATTTATGAAAAAAATGTTTTTTTCTTCTCACACCACGTGCTTTGCTGACATCACAATATAACTATATGTAATAAGGATCATCCATAAAGTACGTCACACGTTAAGGGGGGAGTGGGTCGACGAAGTGTGACATAGTGTGACAAGGGGTGAGATTCTAATATTCGTGATGTCACATTTTAAAATCTTAGACATCTATGTGTTATAGCGCAAATTTGAAATATTAACGAAAAACTTATTTTCCCACTGTATGGACATAAGGTTTAAATTGTTTTGTTAATTTTTTCAAATGTTTGATTATATTAAAAAATAATTTAATGGAAATAAAACGAATTACGGAACTGCAGTTTTAATTTAATAATTTCTAAATAGCCTTGTGGGCGATACCCCGACTTCTGATCCGGAGGTCGTGGGTTCGAACCCGGTCGTGCACCAATGGATTTTTCCACCATTGCACATAAATTCGAAAAAATTATGTGCGCATTAACACGTACTCAAAACGGTGAAGGAAAACATCGTGAGGAAACCGGCATGCCCTAGAACCAAAAATTCGAAGGCATGTGCCAACAGTTAGTGTTCCAATAAGCGGCGATGGGCTTGCAACCTGTCACGTGGAATGCTTACTACTTGCAAAACGCGGGCATGTACCAAATGTAATGTTTGGACGTGCCTCTGACTACCCCCTACTTGGTATCCTCAAATATCTACTCACTGAGTATGTCCACCATGGGGAAGACAGTAGTGAGCGTGTTTGTTTTTTATTATTTCTAGATGTAAAATTATAAAATATGTCACATATTTTGTCACACCTAGGGAGGGGTCATAAAATCACGACATTAGTGTGACGTACTTTATGGATGACCCCTTATATTGAGTTATTTTTTACAGGTCTGTATGATAAATTGATAAAACAATTTGTACTTCTATCTGAACCGAAAATCAATATTACCTACATTATTCATTAAAATTACGTGGATAGTATAGCAATCAGAATCCCTGGACCACAAGGTAAAGGTTAATATCTGATTACCAATTAAGGATTATCGTTATCACCTAGTCCTCCCCTAAAGAGTGACATGACGAACGATCTTGGACCCCCTCCAGGATTATTTACTAGTGGCAAACAATTATATGGTCAACGCTTGCAATACCCGAGGTCTAGCGCGTTACCGACCCTGAGATAACGAGTGAAAAGTCTCATGTCCTCCAAAAATATTAACTAGTAGCAAACAGTTATACGGCCCACCTGTTGCGAAGCGGTGTCCGTAACGTAGGGACGCTTGCAACAACAGACGTCTCACTCGATCATTGCCGACCCTAAGACATAAATGGTGAAAGGTCTAACTTTACCGGCACCCATACCTTTCAAACCGGACCTTTGGCTGGTTCCTAGTCACCAAAGCCTAAATAATCAGACAACAAACACTGAGCTGCTCCTGAAAATGATCATTGACAGTTTGATGATAAACATTAAAATAAAACTAGGTTATATTGAATATATTAACTTTATATTCCATAACAAATTCATTCTCTGGACTAGCTTCATAATCTTTGTTGGATTTTTTCACCATGTCACACCACTTTCGAATACATTAAAATTAATAAAAATATATGATATATTTTTGCTTATATTAGGTACCTAGATAGATATATAGGAAAAGGTATAATACTGTATATTGAGGATCCTAGTAAAAAAATATGGAGACAATACTTCAGTTTGTATAATAAACAAAACAACAACTTTTAACCTTTATAATTAAACTTATGAGCTTAAGAATTAAAATAATTTACGAACGTAAACTAAGTAGTATACAAACTGTTGGCAATTTTAGGGGAGAATACAGAGTACAGCTAAAAATGTGAGTTTATAATAAACTAAAGTATTGCCTCTCATAGTTAATCTAGCACAATACAATTTTATAACAATGATAAATAACTGCTTAAGCTATATTGCAAGCATCTATTATATTATATCTACTTATCTAATCCATCTTCTACTATGCCAGCCATATTCTATCCAAAACAGCGCTACTTACTAATAATAAACAGTAATAATATACTTCTAAAGTTTGATTATTTTTTAATGTAATAATTGTAAAATCTCGTTTTATACTATTTGTTACACTTTGCTGTGTTCCATTAAATAGATTGAATTCATTCAAATAATGTTTGTCAAAAAAACGGTTTACAGAAAAACAGATTTTTGACGAACAAGAATAATAATAAAATATAAGGGTGATCGACACCGCTCACAATAATATCACCTTTAATTCAGTTAGTCCATAAATCGACTATTGTGTATTCAGATCAATGAATAAATATCTATTATAAGTTTAACGGGTTTTTATCGCGTTTACCTTTTTTAATTATACTAAATATCTATTGAGATGACATCGAATCCTCATTGAAGCCACTATAAGCAAAATATCAATAAAATGCCCGTTCATTGCATAAACATGCATGACCTACCAAGCCCTACTTAACAACTAATATTGCTACATTTGGCTAGTTTCTACTATCACTACTTACACGTCGACCTAAGTAATAAGTAAATGATTGTCACAAAATAGGACTTTTTCTTATAATCTAAGGGTAAACATTTAACAGTTAGACTAAAGAAAAAAATACTGATGCAGAAGTACTCAACATAATTGTGGATTTGATACTCTTAAGTAGCTGGCTAGTCATTTTGCAACGCAGCTACATCGGAGCCACACCACAGCTACACGGCACGACAGCGACAAAAAGTGGTCAGCCACGAATAGCGCTTCCGTGCTTTGAAAGTATATAAAAAATATTTTAGTTTTTTTCTTTACAAAAGTCAAATAATGAGAATTAACAAAATACTTATATAATAATAACGTCAAATCTAAGTTATTCGCACAAATTACATAAGAAGAACATTGGCACATCACTTGATAATATAAATCAGAAGATGTATTTCTAAAGAAAATGTCTAATTCATACGTAATCGTTGGAATTGGACATTGGAATAAGTAACTTTCAATTCTTTAAGAATTCTTTTTTTATCTATAAAATTCGATAAGCGTTAGACACCATAAGATAAATATAAACTTATATAATTCATAGTAAGTACATTGTGCACCAAATAATTTAATTTGGCACATTCAAAGCACGATTTTAGTAATTCATAATATTAAATAGTTTTTTTTACAGTTTATTGGAAAGGTGAAGTAAGCTCAGTGTAAAAGTCTACATAACTTGATCAAAATTAATATTTTTAAAACAACATAATTTGTCTTCCCAAATGGTTCAAAACCATAAACACAATGTTGATCTATCTATAACCCTGTATAACATTGAGGTTCGTCTTTTGATAAAAAAATATATTATTTTCTTACAAAGATTTCAGTAAATATTGCATTCAAGATTAAATATTTTAAACTGGATGCCACAACCTTGGATAGCTGAAGGACATGAAATAAATAATATGTTTTTTATATAAAGCTTTTTTCTAAAGCAAAAGTACAATGTTTAATAATATTATTATGTTTACTACTTAAAAGTTACATGACTATTTATTTATTGCTCTTACCTATATGTATATTAGTAGTATATAAGGGAAAGGAGATCAATATTGAGGAATAAAAAATTTTACAACATCAACAATAATTATTTGTAAATAATCACTACTCTCAAAGGCTACATGGTTATAACATAGGTACTGTCTATCCTATGCACATTAAACATACCTAAGTTGAATGAAAAAACATCTTAAAAGTACATAAATTAAGTAACTAAAAATGTTACATAAAAATCATAACGATTTTAATTTTTTATATATATAAAAAATTGTAAAACCATTCACCAACTTAAAAAGTTAGCTAAAAATCAGTATGAAATGTTTTAATTTAATATTGTACATATAATTAACTTTTATTCTTGAACTTAATCAAATAAAACTAATAAAAAAATATAGTGTTAAAAAAAATTAAGTAGATACCTAGTTGGAAGATGATTTACCGTACTGTCTTTTTTTTACTACAGGAAGCTTTAGTACCAAGACTCACTGCCAATATGGCCATAAAACTAGTAGCTAGTTTGCTAGTTGTAATAAGCAGGCCGGTATAGATTACGACAATTTAGGTAGTCATCCCCCTTTCAGACGACCACACCAGCATTTTCGACATTCAAATGCATGTAAGTCTGTCTAGAGACTGCGTCCGCATCGGCAGCGAGTCTTGGACCATACTATAAGTGAGTTTGTAACACCTACTGCATTTTTTTATTTCCAATTCCTTTGTTTTCAAAGCAATTCTTGCATACAGTGTATACATCTGATAAAGCAGCATGCTTTCCTTTATGATGGCACACAATATGCACCAACTTCAAATTCTCTCTAGTGAATATTTCTAAATAATATCTTTCAGTTTCCAAGCCGCCTGGTTTTTTCACCTTTTCGCATGTAATACATTCAATATCACCACTGTATAGGCTCTCAATGCCTACAAGTATCTTTGGGATTATAGACCTTGACAGTTCAATTTTGTGGTCTAAATTCCAGGTTTGGAATATGATGCGTTCCTCGCGGCTTCTATATGGATTAATTATGTGCTCACCCTTGTATGCGCAAATGTTGTTGTTCCAGAGGCCTCCGCATTCAAAGAGCCCGTTTTCGTTGCACATGCGTGTCTCACTCGCTTTGCGATTAAAGTAGCCTTCATTGAACTTATTTGTTTCTAGGATATTGCGGAGATCTGTTAGGAACTGGTCAATGAGTTTCTTACTGCTGCCGGAGTGTACGTAGATTGCTGAGGATTGTAGTCCCTTTTTGGTTTTGTAGAAATAGCCTCGCATACGCTCCTTGACGCGCTTAGACATCGATTGTTCTTTGGTCTTCTCAGATGGCTCCAAGCCTGCAAGAGAAAAATAAATAAATAATGCTGGACATTTTTCACACAGCATCATCTAGCCCCAAAGTAAGCAGAGCTTGTGTTATGGGAACTACATGACTGATATACTACTTATATACTTTTTTTTGTAAATACATACATATTATACATAGAAAACACCCAGATCCCGAGGCAAATATTTGCAGATGCAAACATTTGTCCTGCGGCGGGAATCGAACCCGCAACCTTCTGCGTCTCAGGCGGGTCTTCGCCCACTGCGCCACAGAGGTCGTCAAACCTCTTTAAATTTAAACATAAAACTTTGTATTTGTTATTTGCATTTTAAATTTTCAGTTTCTTGTCTAATAAGGATTCTCATATGTGACCCGCGAAGTAATGTCTGTTTGGAATACATAACAGCTCAGGAATAGAGTTTTATATTTTCACAATGAGTGTGGCCTGTCTGGCTGGCTCCTCAGGAAATAATTAAAGGCGATGAGAAGCAGTGAAGACGATGTAGCACCACAATCAATTACCAAAATGCAGAAAACACAAGTGCTCCAACCGAGGGAGAGCGCCGGACGCGATCACTCATTCTGATGAAGATTCCCAGAATGAGTCAAATCTTGGTCGGTGTCTTGCCGATAGTACCGTAAAAAAATCCGTTTACCAATTTGATATTTAAGATCATTGTGTTTGTATAAAAAAGGGAATTTTAAGTTATATTGACCTTGAAAAGGGCCTAGTAGTTAGGTAAATACCTCATACCCAGGAGAAAGCACAAACTTGATTTTAATAGAATACCTAGCTCAATAAATGTCAAATATATTTAGGTTTCCAATTGCATTCTCACCTTCAAACCAATCTGGATCTTGTGTCCTCTCGCTAAGCATGACTTTGGCATCATCAGCTGCAGTGATGTATCTCTGAAGGACACCAATCTTCTCCGTAATGTTTGTGGTGAGGAACTTCTTTGCAGCAGCCCCGGCCTCAATGTAATCCCTTTTGGGAGACCGGATTAAATTATAGATGTAGTCAAATTCTGAAATATATCAAAAGAACTTTATCAAAACAGCTGAGTTTTTGGTTATGATTAACTAGATGATGGTAATCTTATGATGATGGGTACCCACATTGATCTTTGATTGTACTGCATTTTCGTTGAAAGTTTACTTTTTGGTAATTAAATCTTGAAAGCGGCAAATTATTCAATTGACTTGAAGTACTCAAGTCAATTGAATAATTTGCCTACTTAATAGTTGTAGGTATTCTTGTGTGTAAAGCAGTGTGCTTATAATTAATCAATTTGTTGCGGATGGCACGACAGGAGTGGCATATTTTTTTTTTTACTTCTGGCTTCTGCTACTAGAGGCATGTCATTTTGAAATTGATTGTAACACCCTCACATAAAGTTTTAAAGGGTATAGAAACTATGATGATTTCTGAAGTATTTTTTTGATTTTTAGATAATGAATACAATGTGTATGGCGATAATTACTATAGGAATAAAAGTTGAATAAAAGAACATTTTGAAAGAAACATTTTCTTTACCTACTCCTTGACTAAAACAAAAAAAATTAACAAAATCATAAAAGGTTTCGAACCTTTTATGATTTTGTTAATTTTTTTGTTCTGAAAATGTAAAGTCACTTACCTTGCATTTCAGGGAAAAACATATTTAACCTCTTAAAAACTAATTAAAATAATGTATTGTGCTGTACACTACCGTAGTTTGATGTAAACTAAACTTGAATCAAGTCTAAGCCAGTAAAAAAGCAAAAAACACATGTGTTTTTATATACATGGCTGATGGCACAATAGGCATGTAATCAACTTCTATGGCGTTTGACACGCCAGTCGTGTCATAGCCAAGGCGAAAAGTTTTCGAAAATGGGTGCCACAACAAATTGGTTAAGTCAGTGTGACAATACGTGATGATAGACCAGAGACCAGAGATTTTAATCCTTGGTAGTATTCTTAGGCACAGATCTGTTCATTTGGAAAGACACAATTGATTAGATATCCTAAGGTTAAAGGAAGTCAATAAATGGAGTAAGTTCAGAATCTTTTGTCAGGGCACGCTTTGTGACAGACCTCTACACAGTGGATTTGTACAGGTTTTTGCTGATGAGTGGTAATCAAACATACCAGTTACCATTTCCTCATTATTCTTCAGCAATATGAAGAGTGTCTGCGGAGGCAGGGTGGCTAGATAGTCGTCGTCAGACACGCGCGTGCCGTCCTCCGCCACGAAGAGGCCGCATTCGGCACAGCTGACATTGAACTGAAAACTCCACGAATTAGGTCAAGGCGAACAAATATGGGTCACGGGTATGGCCCTGACCCACTTACCAAGATTTCAAGGCTATACATGAGAAACTTTGAGTGAAGCTTCACCTAGAACTACATGAATAACTAAGAAACATGCAAAAGTTACGATAAAAGCATTAAATAAGGGATTCAGCGTACTTACACCCAATTTATTGCAGGATTTCTCGATTAGCTCGGCTAAGCTCCCTGCAGCCACCCCAAACTTTTTCTCACGTTTCACGTCTGTAACCTTGTATCCTTTCTTCATGGTAGTTATCAAATAATTTTAAACATGAATGTACAGTAAAACAAAACACTAAAAAAAAACAAAGAAAAGCTTCAATTTGCGTTAACAAACTACGTACACACGGCCTACCACCCACCACAAACTAGTTATATGCAGTGTTGCCAACTGCACTTTTAGCCTGTAACAAGATATCTTGCGAAAAGTTGCTAGATTGCCAGATTTTGTTACCCATAAAAGTTGCTAGAAGTAGCTAAATTTTTCTTAGTAGTTCACAGTGCGGTATGAAACTCGATTTTGTGACATGCTCTTTTTATCACAAAAACCATTTTAATACACGAGAGTATTGAAAATGAGTAGTTATTTATTTCAACGAGCACCAACATAATGTATACAAAAACTTATTTATATTACGTTGCAAAACAAAAACCGATCTCCATTATAATTATAGGTGAAGACAGCATGCAAATATTATTGACACGCTCAATAAAAAAAAACAATCAATTCTACTTGAATTGAAGAGGAAGATTTCAATAGTTGAGGTTCAGTGCTTTTCATTGATTTCGACTATTTTTCAACAGTTCCCATTTTTTGAAGTACTTCGTTAGACAAAATATAATCATAACAGCATTGACCTCTGCATCAGAGGCTCCCTCAGGTTTACCTGAGGATTGAGTTTAGCGTTATCAAACTCATTTGACAAGACAAGGCAGAACATAGGTAGTTTTCACGGTTTGAGTGCATGAATGAAACGGGGAATTCCTGTTCCCAGCCGCCGACCATATCATAGATCATACCATGACCATATCATCTAAAGTATTGGCTCTAAGATAGAGCGCCACGTTTTGTATGTTTGAGGTCTAGTGACCTACTACGAACTCACGATGTATTCACGTCATGTGAAAAGTTGCTAACAATTTTATGAAATTTGTAGCTGCCTGATACCACTAAATTGCTAAATCTAGTTTTAAGTTGCTAAGTTGGCATCAGTGCTTATATGCGTTTGATAACATCATCATATAATTCAGTCTGTGCTTTACAGGGATACACCCATAGACTTAATAACGGCCATACACTCACAGACTAGTTAGGTATACTACGTATATCTACAACCTAATCCCTTTAAAATAACATTCTCTGAAAATAAATTCAAATATATATTTTCTTAGAAGTTATGGGTTACGTTTATTTACTAGAAACGAACCGTAAGAGACTAATGCAAAATCAAAACCCATAATCTTCAATTAAATTCAAGTACATTTTTAAAGATTAGTCGTTTATGAAACCCAAAATAATATCGGATTTCGTACGAATTTTCAACGAAGGTGCGAATAATTTTATTCAAGAATCCTTGAAGGAATGGAAAGTTTCTTGTTTGGGGCATTAAAAGTCCAAGATCTTTGGGGGTTGTCAGTGAATGATTGAATGATACACGTAGACCCGGTTCTAATAGTTAGGTTTATTTAGACCTCATTCACGTTATCAAAAAAAAAACATTTAATGGACATTTATGGAGACATATCCACCTAGTATTTTGTCACAAGGCAGACTCTATGACAGTATGTAGACTACCCAAATTACGTTAACGTAAATAGTTCCTACGATACAATTTCCCAGCAGATAAAAATAGCAATATCAAGTAGGTAGATGTGTTGTTTTTTTATTAAATAACTGTTACTTTTTCTAGTACACGTCTGTCAGTCGAACAGTCTTTTCTTTCTTTCTTTCTTCTTAATTTATGGTCAAGAAACTTGCTTGTGGTTATTTAGCGGTTAGTCTGTCTAAAATACCATTCGTTCATTCCATTGTCAACTAGGGATGGAACATCGTTCTTAAAATAATCGATTTTTGGAAACATTCCTGCGACAAACATCGGTAATAAAAACGATACATCGATGTTTTAATGATCTCATCTCTCACACGAATTAAAACGTGGTTAGAGACATTTTAATAAACATAAAGGAACCAGATTCACATATTCATTACCAATGTAAATGTAAGTAGAAGTAATATAAATATGACATACCTCAACAACAACATAATACCAATCTTTACAGTTTTTAACCGAATACCTTAGCTAACTTCCAATTTACTAGACCACAAAACAATAAAATAGGTCTTAAAAATAAAACACATTTTCTCAATCGAAAAGTTTTATTTATTTGAATTACTTGAAAAAAATCAGAATTTTTAATAATTACTTTAAAAACAAAACCTTTTGCTTCCCACTAATTAACAAAACAAACTGAACTAACCTCTCGTATGCCGGAACGTGGAACCGCGCAATACCTTTTAACTGCCGGAACGTACATCCGCGCTGAACCGACTCCTCTCGATTTTTTGCAATTTTCAATTAAATTACAGTACAGATAAGGTAACAAATTAAAGAAAGGCATTGCTATTGAGTGAAGTTATGTTCTCAACTCAATCAAACCATTCAGTCTCGTTCCAAATTCGCGGAAAAAGTGTTTGAATCATTCGTCGTTACTCGTGTTCGAAGGTGTACGTGACCGATACGAAAATTAAGTTTTTGGCTGATTTTTCCAGAAAAGGTAAGTAAAACTTTGTGTTTATTTATGTGTTTCGATATCATAAAAGTATTGAATAAAAATATTATGACTGGGTGCACAAAAACACCTGATAAATCGACGTAATCTTAGGGACTGGCCGTTAGCCGCAACAAGTGTAAATTTGAATTACCTGTATCTTAGTATAATTATTTTAGTACATACGAGTATTATATGTTCTTTTGAAGTTCATTTTATACAGAAATCAATGAAATATAAATATCAACATCGAAATGTACTATTTCGTCTAAATTCTAGTTGAGACTTATTCATACCGATTTGAGCGCGGATCCGCGTTCCGGCTTTTTGAAAGTTCTGATACAGGATGTGGTAAAATAGATTGACGCCTAGTATTAGAACAAAGTGCATTGATTTGGAACACGTCTTTTTTGTTTCATACGTAAGTGCCCATGTAAAACTAATTTAGGTAAGTACTTATTTATTATGGTTTTCAATTTGTTTAAATGGGAATCGAGTCGGCGCTACACTTTGATTTTATATCCTCTAGTACATATACTTTTCTATAGGTACCTACACATTTTTTTATTTGTTAAAGGTTATAAGCAAGCAATGGTGGTTATCTTAAATGTTGATAATTATCTCAACAGAGAAGACTACCGTTTATGCATTTATGATTTGAAATGGCCATGGAAGGAGACTCACTTCGTGAAAATGAATGTATGTGCCGTGTGTCGCTTGCCTACCCATCCAAAGCTGAAGCCTCATTTTTTCCGTCGCACTGACATAAATAATACTTTTTACTTTTTAATACTAAACTTTATTGTAGTTTCATTAAAATCCATTCAGTAATTTTTACGTAAAAGAGTAACAAACATCCATACATCCATCCATACATCTTCACAAACTTTCGCGTTTATAATATTTATTATGAGAAGATGAGATGGAAACCTACAAATATATAATCTATAACCTTTTTATTATAAAATTTGTAATTATATAAATTTTGTTTTTTGAACCCTCCTGTATACAAATGAACAGGTCTATGCCGGAACGCGGATCCGCGCTTAGAAATCCTAAAAAAATGTACTCTAAAGAAACTTATATTTTTTTAAAATATTTCACAAGGAGTAGCTATTTTACAGTGTAATTACTTACACAATATAACAAAGAATATAATAAAACACGAAAAAGTGAAAATACACATTTTTTTTAATATCTATTATCTGTGTTTTACTAGAGTATGTTTTTATTTCCTCCTCTTAGGAAATAATGAGTTATAATAAATTTATTATCCATGCTATTCTAGTAAAATATGCATCTATCAAAACTAGCATTCATGGGCTTTTTCAAACAAAAATCAGATTAACGACACGTTTTCTTTTCATAAAGATATTTGATGTCAAAGTAAATGTTGCGCGAACGCGTGAACACTCAATATTTCCCGGCACACTACGGTACCGTCACTGTTCGAGTCGCGGCATACGAGAGGCTAAACCTGCCGTCCCCACCCGTTCACCCGCGCCCGACACTAGCAAGCTAACATGACATTGGCAAGCAATCGTAAGCAATAGTATGTGCGTACTTATCGAAACGAATAGAAACGCGTAACTTAATTGCCAATCTATGACAAATACTATAATTTTAAACTATTTACAAATATGAACTATGTATATAATACTTTACTTAACTACCACCAGAATAGCAAAACGATGTTTGACACTTTTGCCGTCGATTTATCGGCGAGGTATCGTGCATCAAAACATCGATGTTACCGTCGATGTTTATAAATAATATAACAATCGACGGTATGTATCATCCCTATTGTCAACCTAACAAATTAGTTTGCGCGCCAATTTTTTAGCTAATCCAAGGTAGGTAGGTACGTCAAGTCTTAAATTATTTTAAAATACATAGTTTGTTGTTACACCTACTTGTGTGTTAAAAATAAATAAAAATGAACCAACAGTTACAGATTAAAAAGTAGGTACCGGTTGTTTGCCCTTCTGTCTGTTTGTGCGTTCATACAGAACCTTGCAATCTGGTACACAAGTAGTACATAAATTAAACCGCAATTCTTTTCAAGTGTTTAAAATTCAGTAACTATAATGAAACGAGGAGCTTTGATCGTTATAGAAGGTGTAGACAGGACTGGGAAGTCTACACAAGCCAGAAACCTAGGTAATTAATAGCTAAGAGATTATGATTGTTGACTACCATCGAAATATTGTTTATTAGACTTTCTGCACTTTTCCATGCTGCACAAATTTTCATGTACGCAGATGACGTGGCCGCTGTCGGATGCGCCCAGTCCATTGATGAACTCGAGCAGCGGTTGTACGAGGCCGCTCGTCAAGTGGCGCAGTGGTTTCAGTGGAACAGACTAGTCTAAAAAAACTCATTTTATTCATTTTTCCATCTCTGGCCGCAAAGGGTGGAGCCTGTCTGTTTCAATGTATGTGAGGCAGAACCTCGACTCGTTTGAAATGCATGGAGATGGGCACGCTTGATACTATAATACCCATGGTGCTGGCAAGCTCGCCACAATAACGCACAGACTTGCCAAATCGGAGGCATCCAGAATCCAACAACCTGCCGTTGCAAGTTATATAAATACCATTATTTAAGACAAAATTAAAATCATAGCTTGTGGAGAGGTTGTTCTATAATGTGGAGGATTTTATAAACAAAATCTGATGAGTACTTTGGTATTTAAATAATAAATTGAATCAACATCTACATATCTACAATTACAATTATTTTACATGTGCAAAATTTAATGTTTGTTTTCTATTTCATTTGAATATTTTATGTTAATATTACTATTTGACTGACATGTAAATTTTATTTACCAATAAAATGATAATTCCAGTTGAAAGTTTGAAAAAAAAGCATGTACAAGCTGAATACACAAACTTTCCAGCACGAGATACTGAGATAGGAAAGGTTATCAACAGCTATTTATCATCTATGGTAAGAATTTTTATATTACTGTGTGATTATACCATCAAAATTAAATATAAATCTAGGTTTGCTTTAAGAGTAGCTGTTAATATAATAATCAATTTTAGAATGACCTCTCTGATGAAACAATCCATCTTCTTTTCTCTGCCAATCGCTGGGAACGGGCCCAAGGCATCATCAAGACACTTGTAGAGGGGACAACTCTTATTGTGGACAGATATTGCTACTCAGGTGTAGCCTTTTCAGCTTCCAAAGGTAATTTCACATTGTCTTTGATAGTGTGACTTAAACATGATTACTTACAAATACAGAAGATCATGAAAACCACTGAGGTGCAGTGGGCGAAAACCCGCCTCTGCGATTGTGGGTTTGATTCCGGCCATAGGACAAACATTTGTTCTGAAAATCTCCGGTCTAGATGTTTTCTGTGTATAAAATATATGTATGCTTAATCATTATTTAAATTGGTATTCATGAAAGCCTAGTCAGACTAGGCTAGTTATAACTATGTCTAATAGGTTTCACAGTTAGCTTCTACTATATTTAACTTATTTATTTATCTATAGACAAACAACTTAGCAACCTTTACAAAATAATGGTTTTTTCTACAAAAGAGAAGACAAAAATCATTTCTGTAATTTTGCCCAATAGAACAGAAGTATTTTTTATTTTTTTCTGTAGACAAAATGTTTGTCTTGGTGTTAATTCTAAGCCAACAGTAAGGGGCCCTTTCCACCCAGTACAGCACAGTAAGTGAGAACCAAGAACATTTTTCCCCAAGCAGTTTTAAGTTCTGGGAGCTTTAAGGCCACTCCATTTTGCCAATTTGAGAGAAATGTTGCCAACATTGTTTATTTTAACAATGTGTATTTCCATAATTGATTGCAGCACCCTGTCATGGCATGATAATTTAACCTATCTCAGAGTCATCTTTGAAGTCATACATATTGATTGCAAATATCCAAATTACAATCTGATGATCAGTTTTTGAGATAAATTATAACAGGACATGCAAACTATATCTTGTGCTTATAAAACAAATTAATTGATTCTAGGTTTGGATTTGAACTGGTGTAAGTCCCCTGATGTAGGCCTGCCAAGGCCTGATAAGGTGTTCTTCCTAACTATGCCTTTTGATAACATCCTACAGAGAAATGGATTTGGTAAAGAAAGGTAAACATAATCCTACAGCTGTTTCATTAGATCATTCTAGAATGATCTATGTTTATTTTAAAATTTGGTAAATTTTTCTCCAGGTATGAAGTATTGGAGTTCCAGAAAAAAGTATTAGAAACATACACACAGTTAAAAGATAACACTTGGGAAATTCTTGATGCTAACAGGTATGTACCTAATATTTTTTTTAAATTAGCAATCATTGATGAATTGAAATTAATTGAATTGCTTACTTTGATCCATTGTAGGTAGTAAAGGTTCTTAACTACTAGATTACCTATTTGATCATTAGTTCATTAGACATTACACAATTTTTGACTATTATCATCTGACTAAAACTATTCAACAACAAATTTTAGGAGGTAACTACATTGTTTTAGTTGCAGAAAAATAACTTAACAGAAAATAAATCAAGCCAATTTTTATTTGATTATATTTTAATGGTCTTGGTAAACAGAATTGTATAAGGTGTAGACCAAAAATGGTTTTAATATTATGCATTTTGTTTCAGATCCATAGAAGTTATTCAAGAAGAACTACTAGAGAAATCATTGAATGTTGTGAATAAGAGTGTGGATGAGCCAGTAGGAAAAGTATGGGCAGAGGGTTACTATAATTTAAATACTTTAGTGGTTAGTTAGTGATAATTTTTCAACTCTAAATAATTTCAGCTTGGTTTTAAAAATTAATCTATTGAATCTTATATTATAATTAGTAATATAAGATTATTATATTACTAATTGTAATATAATTATCAAATAGTATAATATAAAATGTTTATAAAACATTTTACACAAACCTACCTCACCTTTTTGATTTATATCTGTACAGCATTTGTAAGTTGACAAAATAAAATGTATTAAACCAATCACTTGATGTGATTTGACCATTGATTAACAAATGTTTGCCAACTTGCCAACAAATTCTTCCAATAATATAAGATTTGCTATATACCTTTTTCGTTTTCGCTATTATCTCTGCCCTATACGGTATAAACAGTATCCTGCGTAACCATACTTACCTTTTATAATAACAACCAGCAGTAAATTATAAAAAAAACAGATCATCTTTGTTTATTATAGTCAAGGTAAATTAAAAAAATCATACAAATTGAAAATAAAATTATCTTTAACACAAGCTCTGCTTAATTTGGAGCTAGATCATGCTGTGTGAAAATGTTTAGCATTATTATTCCTTGCAGGGGGTCAAAATAAAAGAGACATTGGGCCATGATGGCTCTTAACGAAGCTAAAGTAAAACGAAAGTTAGCAATAATTTGTAATGCAATCATTTATTCTGAATAGTTTGCAATAAAAGTTTAGCTCCCTCCGAAGACTGTTGTTTTAAAAGACTGACATGTGGTTTAAGCTTTTTCTTAAGAGCACTTGCTACTTTATCGCCATTGCTCTCAATCAGTTTGAGCAGGAAGAAACACCCTCTGTTTGTTGGCAGCCATGTTTTTAACTAGAAACAATAGAAATAATATATAACAGCCTAAACATTTGTTCAATTCAAATACTTATACAGGGTGGTCAAAAAGTCGTGGATCAAACAAAACAGGGAGATAAGGGAGGTAATTTCCAACAAAAAATCTTTCTACAGTATAGCCATAACTTCATCGCACGAAAAGTCATGACCATTTTTGTATTTTTCAATAAAACTACCGAGTTTTTTTACAATTTAATCAATAAAAAATTTAATTGGTCAAAAACAATAAAACAAAAGGTGTTGTATTACGGAAAAGTGACCCTGTATTAAAAAAACTTACTAATTTAATGCTGATTCAAATGAGGTACAACACTTTACTGTTTGACCTTTAGTTTTGGTTCTATGGTCGTTTTGTCATATTAAATAAAATAAAATGGAAGAATAGAGTGGCAGAAATGTGGCTGCAACAAGACGGTGCCGAATTTAACGGGCAACTAATTGCTCGTTAAATTCGGTACCAAGAGCTAAAACACAATTTTCGTAGTTTTGATACATTATTGAGTCATAATACAACACCTTTTGTTTTATTGTTTTTGATCAATTTATTTTTTTATTGATTAAATTGTAAAAAAACTCGGTAGTTTTATTGAAAAATACAAAAATGGTCATGACTTTTCGTGCGATGAAGTTATGGCTATGCTGTTGAAAGATTTTTTGTTGGAAATTACCTCCCTTATCTCCCTGTTTTGTTTGATCCACGACTTTTTGACCACCTTGTAGATTTGATTAGATATTGTCTCTTTTGTATCACATTTCAAACAAAAGTACAGCAAGTAGTAGGTTAGTCCTACTAATCCTATCCTATCCTACTAATATTATAAACGCGAAAGTTTGTGAAGGTGGATGTTTGTTACTCTTTCATGCAAAAACTACTGAACGGATTTTGATGAAACTTTACAGTAATATAGCTTATACATCAGAATAACACATAGGCTACTTTTTATCCGGGTACCACGCGGGCGAAGCCGTGGCAGAAGCTAGTATTAAATAAATCTGTTATTTTCAAGAATTGAGCTAAATATGACACACATTTTTTTGTGTACAAGCTTTGTGAAAAGCTTTGTGAAAAGTTTTTAAAATATGATTTTAAAAAATACAGTAAATGACGGCACTAGTAGGATGGTTGTTGGAACAATATCATTTGCCCATTACCACTTGCATCTGAGGGCTATGTCGGGAGCCTTTTTTGTTTTGAAACTCCAAATAGCTCTATTCATAGCCCTTTGAGCTTGTGAACTAGACAAATAAAGCGGCCAAGTCGTCTTGAGACTCTGCCGTATCTATGACGAGTTGTAGTCAACCAAATGTTGAGATTACTCACAGTTTCGCTATCTAAATGCTCAGCCACTGCTTCCCCGAATGTGCCATCAGTCCGGTCCTTGTCCAAGAGCGCTAGTTTCTTGAGGCACATGTGTATGCCAGCCTCTTCCACCGCCAGCGAGTCCTTGCCGTCGGCCGTGACGCGCCACTCTGGCTTGCAAATCTCTTTGGATAGAGCTTCTACTATTTCTTTTGATGATTCTGTATGAACAGTAAACAACATTAAAATTTATTTTGATTTTGCAGCGCTTTTAGTGGCTTAAAAATGTTTATGAACCTGCTCTGAAGTGTATCAGGTGTATTTTAATTAAACTTGTTCAATCATAAAAAACAATAATTGAACCAGTTTTGGATAACCAAGGTTTCCTCTGTAAGCGAAGCTACTGTGTTTTGAGCCATATCATCCCACAAGTTTCGACCGGGCTGAGACTGGACTCAGTGGCTTGCTTAGTGGGTAAAACACACTTCGATCCCGCCTGCGGTGCTCCGTAATGATGAAAATAAAAACGTTCTGTTGGTCGAGGCAACAGGAGTTGTTAGTAATTGGATAGCGATTCAATGTAGTGTTGAATATGCTTAATGGAGACAACTTCTTGTAAGTTTTTTGTAATGTAGATTGTGTGAATTTTGCACTGTGTTGGACTCAACAGAGACAAATATTTTTCGAAGTAAGTTAATAATATTTATAGAATACATTGTGAACAAGCCCCTCCCTTCACCTATAGACAGTACAGCGATAGCCAGCAGCATATTAGTCTTGCTGCTGAGCCAGGATGCAGGGTCATCTTCTATATCCTTCTTCAGCGGCGGAATAACAGCCTCCCGGAGCTCCGCCACGCGGATTTCGGCGTCTTTCTTGGAGGTGCCACTTTTAGCGCCCTCTTCCAGAAACTTGGTGAAGGTCGGATGGAAGGCTGCCGGGTCTTTCGGTTTCACGAGCCAGTGCAGTGTCTATGGATGAAGAAATAATAATGATAATGATGCTGGTAATTTTGCACATCATCATCTATGTGCGAAAATTACCAGCAAGAGCTTGTGTTTTGGGAACTACATCACTGATGCAACTTATAATTTCATAAAATAGTATGCCGATAATGACATTTCTTAATCTATTCACCATGTTAACTACCCCAATGGTTTTTCATCTATTAACTCCAATGGTATATCTACAACCAGATTAGGTTGTAGCCAAACAATGTCTTTGTTTATTAACAATGTTACCCTGACAAATGGTTTCTAATCAATTCACTATGTTACCACAATGGTTTCTTATCTAAAAGTTTTTTCTAATTTTTACCATGTTACCCCAATGGTCCTTAGCGATGTCCTTCAAGTTGGCTGCGAGTGTTGATACAATCGTCTTTTT
This sequence comes from Perizoma affinitatum, assembly GCA_961405105.1. Lineage (NCBI taxonomy): Eukaryota > Metazoa > Arthropoda > Insecta > Lepidoptera > Geometridae > Perizoma > Perizoma affinitatum. The sequence continues at coordinate 10,683,851 of OY560199.1, forward strand.
CACGAGCACCGTGTCGTCAACTGAGTCGAATATCGCGATCAGAAGACGGTAGCCGGTTTTGTGCTTGCTGAGCGGCACCGCGTGTTCCTTCACCACCTTCAGTATCGCCTGTGAAATTGTTAAGTTATTTGTAATATCCTCTAATATCCTCTACCTACTCGCCGTTGTTAGTGGCTAAGTAATTTATGGCATGTGCAAAATATAATATTGTGCGGCGATGGGCTTTTAGCCTGTCACGTGGAATGCTAACTATGCAAAACATGATTGTGTGCCAAATATCATATTTGAAAGTGTCTCTGACTATCCCCTTCTTGGTAACCTCACAGATCTACATATTAGATCAGAGGATGTGCATTATGTCTGTAACCATTTTTCTTGTCCTTGTTAGTGGCTTGCCAGACAAAGATGCTTGCCGCGTTGGCAGCAAGTTTCTAAGCGGGCTGATCACCAATGTTGGTTTAAGAGCATCAGTACCTTCTTGTCCTTGTTAGTGGCTTGCCAGACACAGATGCTGGCCGCGTTGGCGCCAGGTAGCGAGTTGCTGAGCGGGACTATGAGCGGGCTGAGCGTGCTGATCAGCTCCGCCCGCTGCTCCGCGCTGCACTCGCGGATGTAGTCATACAAGACCGAGTGGAGCAGCCTGTAATTCATTGTGAATATTAGACGAGCAGCCCTTTATCACACTAATAAAATGCCAAAGGAGGAAGATTCATTTTGACTGGCGATTAGTGTTTCTAGTGGGACAATTAGTCAATGAGGCGCGACGTTCTCAAATTAGTGTATATTCGCGTAGGCTATTTTTGACCTGTTTACAAAAAAGCACAAAGTTGTTTTTAACTGAGAATGGATTCTCCCAAATCCGACATCTTAGCGTTCTTTATCTGCATCTTTAAAGTAAAAGAGCTAACAGAAGTGTTTCCTTGTCGGAATCCATTCTGTTACTAATTATTGTCCAGAAGGCGGATTGCACGCCGCATGCCCGTAACGTAAACGCATACGCTTCGTATATCGTCAGTGTAATAAGGCTCTTAGTAATGATCCGAGATCTGTGCTGCAATATAACATTGTCTAAACTCTCAATTATTTTAAGTTTGAGTGAATATATGCCTTACTCTCCATCATGTAGGTTCTTGTCCAGTATCTTCTGTATGTTAGCTTTGCAGGAGCTCAGAATGGCTGGCTTCATCTCAGGACTAGTGCTGTAGCAGTCGCTTAAACTCTTCACTTTACTGTCTTTAGTCTGAAATGGTAAGATTAAGATGAAGAGATACTAAGATTAAAATAAATGAGCTATGAAATCGAGAAAAACCATGGTAATTAACCATATTTTTAAATGTACATATAATAATATGATGGATGGGACAAACCCTAGTTGTAGATCTGTCCTGTGCATGAATAAATTTATCCCCACAAACTATTTATATGGTCAATATAACTGAACCAAAGCTTTCTAACTTGAACCAATAATTCGAAAACATGCACATGAAAGGAGTGTCTATGAGAAGGCGCACTGAATCCTTTCACCACAACAGTTGTTCCATTGATCACTAGGCCCTTTAAAGGCTATATCTTGGGCTACTTCCATCCACCAATTTCAGCCTATGAGATGTCATGGATTCATCAGGGGACTTGTATTCTATATTGTCAATTGGCCAGCATAAAATACATTAAAACCAAATGCTACATGCAATGTACTTACATTTCTATAAATCTCTCCATAAAACTCTTGCTGCATGTGACACTTCTCTCTCTTTGTTGCAAACTCCCCGTATGCATAATCAAGTACTGGGGCACTTATATTATGGGAGGCAAGGGAGACTATATGACCAAAAAACCTCTTAAGGACTTCATGTCTAATAAAATCTGTTCCATATTTCAGTATACGCTTAACAGCATGCTGGCCATACTTTGACTGAGCCATTTGGACCATTAGATCAAGTAATTCCTCAGTGATTTGTGTCTTTATGTCTTCAGAGCTGTGTTTGAGGAGTACTTGTATGACTCGGCTGAGATCGTGGGTGAGAGCTATTGACTTATACTGCCCTTTGAGGATTCCATGGAGCTCTTTGCAAGAGTTTTCTCTGAAGTCTGCTTTAACTGTTTTCCTGGAACACAATGAAATAACCATTAAAAAATACTCTTTTTCTTTTTTCTTAAATGCCCAGTTTGGAGTATTCAAAGGCAAGTCCAAACTGCAGAGGTCCAGTTCAAGAGTAACCTAAACCTGCGAGCATATATGAAAAATATTATGAGAGTGAATGAAGGAAAACAGGTATGTAAGTATCGTAGCAAGTGGAAATCTGTAGACTCGGCATACCCTCCGGAAAAAAAAAACTATTAAGAAGTTATAGTGCAGACGGGCAATGCAACACATTGGGTCTGGGGCCAAGGACAGCCGTGGTGCAGCTAGATAGTTCATATTCATAATTTGAAAATATTGGCCATTTTAAGAATATTTAGGACTAAGTTTGTTAATTCATTGTTTATTTATGCAGTCAGATAAAATTTAATTAGGTTTATACCTCTGAATTTGCGCCGCCAATAACTTTGCTTTGTGTGAGATCTCAAACACTTCCACCGAAGCCTTTGCTTTGCGTCTCACTATCCTGAGCTCCTTCTTTTCTTTTTTCATCTCTGACCACACAGGCTTTACACTGGCTTCATCATTGCCCGGTTTTCCTGAGCCAGGCTTTCCAAATTTACCTTTGAAGCCATCCTTCTTGAAATCCTTTTTATCACCAAATTTATTGTTTTTATCACCAAATTTTTTGTTTTTATTACCAAATTTTTTGTTTTTATCACCAAATTTCTGTTTCTTATCACCAAACTTGTTGTTTCTATCTGCAAAGTTATTCTTTCTGTCAAAAATCTTATTTGGACCAGAGTTCTTGTCGTTGGAATTCAACTTCTTCTCATCTTTATCACCTTTAGTAATAGGTTTTGGGTTATTGAACTTCTTCTTCTTAGGAGAGCCAGCAGCATCCTCACTTTTTCTTTTTACTTTCTGCATCTTTTCAGTCTTCATTTTTCAGGTTCAGATTACTAGGTTAAGTGTGCACAATATTTTTTGTAGATGTTTGAATTCTTTAACAATAATTCAGTAAATTAAGATAGTCTAATACTAACTGTTAGGCACTGAAAACTAATAATAGTTTCAGAAAAAAAAACAAAAGTTACACGTGCTTTTAAATAAAATTACATCGTGATTACACCACAGCCCTAAAGGTACGTTATACTATGGGATACAATAAAGTAATATTGTATCCTGTACTCTGTGGGATACTACCACAGACTAGTTAGCAAATATACTCTGTGCTAGTTAGTTAGACTATACTAACTAATTTACTACTACTAACTATATAGCCCAAAAGTGGGCTAGATTACTAACTAATCAAAAGTAAGTAGTCATACGAGGCTGGAAGGAGCCGGAATGGAATGGTGAGTTTTAATCTTGATTTATCACAATATATTAACCACAAATTAATTGGAATCCCAATACTTGAATGTTATTTTACATAATTATGTTTGATTACATATTAGAAAAAAACGATAGTCGATTAAAAAATATCCTGCTTTAAAAACATATGTGATTAGGCTATCACATCGGGTGAAAGTTGAACTAATAGACCTATTTCATGTGAGGGCATTGAGCGTAAGTGGATTAAAAGATTCAAACTTTGGACCAATCCAAAAAAGCTTCATTACTCTAGTGAAAGCTCAGTTTAATTATGTTCTTAGTATGACTGTTCTTTTTAGAATTTTGATTGAATTTTTTTAAGTTCATTTTTTTTTTTTAGTTTTTGAATTGTTTTAAATATCTGTGCTTTATTTATGCATTTAGAATTGAGTTAATCTTTCAATAAATTAATATTTAAACATAATATTTTCTTACCAATGTGACCACCTGATGACATCTATTTAAAAGCGAAACAATGACCCAATGTTATTACGCTAGAACAAAATAAAATGCATTCAAAGTTACTGAAATAGGGTCCTCCCTACGAATGGAATTTCAGTAACTTTGAGTATAACCCTCCTGGGTTATACATGGAAAAATAAGGATTTTGTTCTATTATTCCTTATATACTTTCAAATTGGCTTATCTTGGCTTGGGATGTAAGCACTATAATTCATTTGTTCACATCGGGTCATACTCTGTAACAGGCAATTTTTTAAGGTTTTTTTGCAAGGTCTTAGGAGGATACACGTATGCATGTATAGCATCAATTTAGGAAAGTATTTTTACTCTGTGATAAATTATACCTACACTTCTTTAGAGTTTTGTTTTGGCCAATCAATGCAAACATGGTTGATATCAATAGGTATCTTGAAAGTCAATTGGCATTATCTAAACAAAGAGAAAACAAAACAAGTAAGAAAGATAATGTCTCTCTAAAAAGTAAGTCTGCCGCCGAAAATATCTCAAAGAAACAAGCTAAAAGTTTCACTAAAAGTTCTCACAAAAACTCATCTAAATCTTGTAAACAAAGCGAGAAAGGGTCCATTAATCTAAGTACTACGAATAATGTTGACTTAGACGAAGATTACGAGTACTTGCCATCTGATGATGAAGATGAAACTGTGGTCCATCCATTGTTACCAGCGACCTCCCGAGCCAAGCACAATGTAAAACGGATAATTGACGATGGCGATATTGAATCTTACAACGATAGAATAAGGAACTGGAGAGACAGCTTAGAAGCTGCTGCCTCGGGCAAATTCGAAGGTGATAATATAAGCGCCGATATCCAATACATACTCAATGGCAATAAAAACCCAGATGAAAAACATGAGCTGCAGAACAGCCTCTGTATACCAAACTTCATTTGGAAACAACTTTATAAGTTTCAGAGAATTGGTGTCAAGTGGCTATGGGAACTCCATCAAGTGGAAGCAGGAGGCTTACTTGGCGATGAAATGGGCCTAGGTAAAACCATTCAGATAATTGCATTTCTTTCCGGACTTGCTAATTCAGATATGGGGAAGTGGGGAGGCCTTGGACCCAGCATAATTGTAGCACCTGCAACAGTGATATACCAATGGGTATCACATTTCCATTATTGGTGTCCACACCTTAGAGTTGCTGTCCTCCATCATACTGGGTCACATGCTGGGAACCACAACCAATTGATTAGAGATCTTCATGGATCCCATGGAATAGTTCTGATAACATATGCTGGTGTTGTTAAGTACAGCAAAGATTTAACATCTCGAAAATGGCACTACATCATTTTAGATGAGGGTCATAAAATCCGGAATCCTGATACTCAAGTAAGTAAGCTTATTAAGCAATTCCAAACACCTCATAAGCTTATTGTCACTGGCTCTCCCTTTCAGAACAGCTTACAGGAGCTATGGTCTTTATTTGATTTCATGAGGCCTGGACTCTTAGGAACCTATGCTGCTTTTATGGAGCACTTTGCTCAACCAATAACACAAGGAGGCTATGCCAATGCTACTGAATTCCAAGAAGCTACAGCTTTAGAGATAGCTAAGGCTCTCAAAAGTTTGATAACTCCTTACATGCTGAGAAGGACAAAGAATGAAGTTCAAGAAAACATAAATTTGCCTGAAAAGAATGAACAAGTTTTATTTTGTGCACTGACTCAAGAACAGAGAGATCTGTACATGGGGTATCTGATGAGTGGTACCGTTCGAAGCATATTGGACAAGGATACTAAGTATGGGGATCCCCTAAGGGCTCGAATGCTGGTTGCACTAATGACTCTGAGGAAAATGTGCAACCATCCAGACCTGTACCTGTATGAAGCACAAGAGGATTTAGAAACTATTGATGAAGATAAATTTGGAAACTGGAAAAGATCCGGAAAAATGACTGTTGTAAATTCTCTGCTGAAAATATGGCAGAAACAAGGACACAGGACTTTGATATTCTCCCAGTCCAGGGCTATGTTATGTGTTTTAGAGCAATACTTGCTGAACCAGGGTTACAAATACTTGAAAATGGATGGCAGTGTGGGTGTTGGTCAAAGACAAAGCCTGATCAAAACATTCAATGAAAACTCTGAATACTTAGTGTTTTTAGCCACCACAAGGGTAGGTGGATTGGGAGTCAATCTTACTGGTGCTGACAGAGTAATAATTTATGACCCAGATTGGAATCCAGCTACAGATGACCAAGCTAAAGAAAGAGCATGGCGAATTGGTCAGCAGAGAAGTGTCACTGTTTATAGACTGCTTTCTGCAGGAACTATTGAGGAAAAGATTTATCAGAGGCAAATTTTCAAACAGTTTTTAAGCAACAAAATTCTAGTTGATCCCAATCAGAGGAATGTTCTCACAACAAGCAACCTGCAAGGTCTCTTTACACTCGAAGAGCCTAATTGTGAGGGAGACACAGAAACAGCTTCCCTTTTCAAACACACAAAAGTAAACCTTGAACGAGCTAAGGGAAAAAGAGAATTGCAAAGGATCAATGATGTTTCAGCCCAGAGAAAGAAAATAGAGGTAATGAAAAGAATGGCAAAAGCAATTAGTAAAGAAATATCAAATAATGCAAAAAAAGAACCCGAGTTTGATCCAAGGGAAGAGTATAAGAAGAAAAGAAAGTTAATATTGAATCCCCCTAAAGTAGAAGAACCAGAAATTAATTTAGTAGATGACATAATCACAGAAGTTCCGTTTGAAAATGTTTTGTCTGAAATTGATATTGTAAATATGCATGTGAAAAAAGATTATGAAGATAAATTACTCAAAGAAGTATTGAATAAGAAAGATGAAGAAGAGGAAGGTGAAATTGTGGATTGTGATGAAGAAACTGCAAAATGTAATGATGAAAGCAATGATATAAATGATAAAACTGTGGAACCAATAAGCAAAGATCCACAGCCAATTGCTGATGAAGATTCTAGAAGTGATCAAAAGGCAGACAAGCACACGAATCCACGAAAACGCAAACATTCAAAATCAGAATCAGTATTAGAAGCTGAGGTAGAGAACTTGGTAGCTATTAAAAAAGTCAAAAGAAAAAAACACAAAAAAGAAAAAGATAAGCATGAGAAAAACCAAGGTGATGATGATTATGTGTTAAGGAAACTATTTGCTAAGTCATCTGTTAAGAGCGCCCTTCATCACGATGAAGTGGTTGGGTTGGCTGAGAAAGAGAAGAAACATCGAATGAAAGAAGAAGCCACGAAAAGAGCAAAAGATGCAGTTAGAGCTATAAAATTTTCCTCAAAATAATTCCATGAATCTATGTTAGTTGTAAGTACATATAATAATTGATATTTTTGATTGCATTTTCTAGAAGATACCTATGTAATTAAGATAAAATCTGTAAATGCTGTTATTATTGTGAATTATCTTTTTTTTATGGTTATTTTGTCTTTATTTTTTAACCCACACCAAATCTGAAGTTTATTATCATTGGCCAATTGTTCGCGGGTACACAAGGTGTACCCGTACAAGTACCTGTATAAAAGTAGAAGTACCTACCTAGTTACATAATCACATAGGCACCTATCTATAGCCTCAAGTCATTCTTGCATAGCTATTACGAATCCAATAATTATATGCCTTTGTAAAATTTATATCATTTTATAAAGGCATTTAATAACTAAGGCCAAAGTCCACACTATGAACCTCCAAAATGGGTCACCCCAAACTTCTTGAATTCCGTTACGCTGTCATCATCGGTGTACACTTGGCAATAAGGATACACCTGTATGTACCTATAGGTATAATTATGTCATTATATTACATGGTCATAATTATGTCGATGGTGCTGTTTTATTTATTTAATGGAGCACACAGTCATGTGGATCCTCACACAGCATCCCCAAATTCTAATCTTTTTTTTGACATCATTATTCGATATGTTTAAAATACAATTCATAAGTTAGTGGGGCGATTATCGTTAAACCTTCGCTTCGTTGCAATCAATTTCAATTGATTTAAAAATGAAACTTATAAAAATGGCGTCTTGGCTACACTCGTTTGTTGTGGAGAAGAATGTCCACACAAACGAGTGATTGCAATAGGGATACGTAATCGGCCTACTGATGTGTAAAATTTATTTTAAATTTGTAACGTTACGGGAGACCACAGGAACTGATTATGGGAATAATTCCAACCAGAGCGACAGTCCAAGGATCTTGGTTCCGAAGATCTTGAACTACCTAATTGGTTTTAAATTGGAATTCAATATATCACCTAATAATTTGATGTCAATGTCAGTCAAGTAACAAATAGTTATATTTTATTATAATCTGTGGTCATATTTTCGTTGTCGTCTGCCCCGTTTTGGTATTTATTTCATATTTTGTTGAAAAAATAGTATAATTGCGTAAATTCAACAGAAATCTCTATGTATGATAGCAATAATGTAATCTATACATGGACAATGATCATGTTTTTGTGAAGAATTCAAGGTTTTTTGTGAGTGCTGCTTGTTACAAAATCGTACGCTGTGATCTTTACATTGATAACTTCTGCTAAATTGAATAAACTTGCATATTGTACTGTCTACTCGTTCAATTAGTGCCGTAACATGTCTGCTGGACGAAGAAAGCCACCGCCTCCGGGCTTCAACTTCAAACCACCAGAAGAGCAAGTTGTGTAAGTGCCTGATGTATTAGCAACAAACCATATTTTGAAGTATCTGTTATTGTCCAGTGCTTATAAATTACTCAAAATACTATATCAAAAGTTGCTATTCTATAAATTTACCGTATTTATTAATAAATCATGGGTCATCACACTGATAAAAGTAATGTTTTTTCTATTATAGAACTCCGCCAGCCAACTTGGACAAGCAGACTACCATCACTGTGGACGACAAGACATTCACAGTACATGCTGATGATCTGGTGAAGATCTGTGACCTTGGTCGCGGGGCCTATGGGATTGTTGAGAAGATGCGCCATATACCGAGTGACACCGTCATGGCTGTGAAGGTCAGCTGTTTAAGTACTACACATGCTATGAATCAATTCAATAACTTGATAAATCATGCACTTTTTTGATGTAACAGATGTTGATGTAAGAAGTTATAATTTGTAGTGTAAGAGGTCTTCAGGTGGGCCCATAAACATGTGACACCAAGGTTGGCCACTGACCAAAACTGTTCATAAAATTTGTGTTTCTTTCAACAGAGAATCACAGCAACTTTCAACAGCAGCCATTCTTTAGAACTGAAGCGTCTACTAATGGATTTAGATGTGTCCATGAGAGCCAGTGCCTGCCCATATACAGTCCACTTCTATGGAGCTATGTTCAGGGAAGGTGACGTCTGGATCTGCATGGAAGTCATGGATATGAGCCTGGACAAATTTTATACCAAAGTGTATAAAAACAACCGCAGCATACCAGAGAACATCCTGGGAAAAATAGCTTTCTCAGTAGTCAGTGCACTACATTATCTCCATTCAAAGCTTAAAGTCATCCACAGGGATGTAAAACCTTCAAACATCCTGATCAACAGGAAAGGAGAAGTCAAGATGTGCGACTTTGGCATCTCTGGGTACCTGGTGGACTCTGTTGCTAAAACTATAGATGCAGGATGCAAACCGTACATGGCCCCTGAGAGAATCGACCCCTCTGGCAACCCGGGGCAGTATGACATACGCAGTGATGTATGGTCTCTAGGTATTTCAATGATTGAGATTGCTACAGGGACTTTCCCTTATAACACTTGGGGTACACCATTTGAGCAACTGAAGCAAGTGGTCAAAGATGATCCACCTAGACTGCCTACTGGTAAATTTTCTCCTGATTTTGAAGATGTAATCATTAAATGCTTACAGAAAGACTTCAAACAAAGGCCTAATTATGATGCACTGTTGGCTCATAATTTCTGTAAAGAGCATAGTGAAAAGGATACCGATGTGGCATCATTTGTCCAAGAAATATTAGACTTACCAGATGACTCCTAGCAATAGGATTGTTATATTTACGTACCTATAAGTACAATGTTTAGTTTACTAACCAATCATGTAGATCATTATCAAAGTAATAACTATAAATATGTTAAAAACCTATGTAATTAATTGATGTATGTCTTAGGTAACAAAGAGTGGCCATTATTCTATCTGGGATTTTCAGTTCAAATATATTTTGTAACATGGTGTGACAAACTTATTCTGTTACTGAAAACCTGATTAGTGTCATTATTTTTTTACAATAGCGTCGAAAACTCCGTTTACTTTTTAATCCACTAGATACTACTAATATCTGTTACATCACAAGTTAATTTAGTCTTTTAATAAACAACATGCATAATTGTTTTCATCTTGGTTTATTTTACGAACTTCCCAATTTATTTTCAACCCGAAATTGGGGTCGTTTTCGAAATGTTTGTTATTATTAACCATTTATGAATAAAAAATTAAATGCTAAGTTATTGCGGTAGGCACAGAAAAGAAAAACCAGAAATATTTAAGAATATTCATTAAAAAACATCAAAACACTACAACAGTATTATACTTACCACAATAAATAGATAGTTAAAAAATACGTACATGTTAAGTACATAGTCATTTTCATTTTCTCTTAAAAGGATACAAAGTACTCAAGGTAGTTAAAATGTTTCGAAGATAAAATATAATAAAAAAGCACAACCTCAAGAGAGGATAAAGATAATTAACACAAACAAATTATTATTTCAATGCGGTTTCTGTCATGTCCTAAGTAACATAGCTGAAAATACGGAGCATAATGGAGCGGTTGGGCGCTCCAATGGTATTGTATCAAATTATGTAATCATTACTATTGTATCGCTAAATTCAAACGCTCCACATTATCGACATCAAGTTCCGATGCTGTCCCCTCAGGGTAGTGTTTACAGTATAATGTTTCTTACACAGTAGCTACAAGTTTATAGTTAAGCGTAATTGACTAGAAGGCTAGGCCATCAGCGCTCAGAATGGTGAATTCATGCCCAGTTTTGTGCCGAAATCCAGACGCGCGCGACGCTGATTGCGTACGTCCGCCCTGTAGGCAAAAATAAAATGTTTGATTAAAGTAACATTGGCGTGCAAAACCATTTCCTATGAAACGAAAGGTGCCAAAAATGACGAAACAAAGACAGAGAACTACAAAGTTAGTTTGAAGAGGGACGAGACTGCTTGCTAACGCGTAAGGGCTTCAGCTCCCATACCCGCGCAGCTCTTGTAGGCAAGCAAAATGAGCTCATTTTGCTCACCTGCGAACGCGAAAAGAGTAGCTACTCTCAGGTGGTTAACTAACAACATCTTGTACAAGTGTTCTTTTGGTTTGGTAGGTATTAGACCCTTCACTCTCTCTATATTGATTATACTGACTTGATCTCCTGCCATTTGATGAACTCTACTAGCGCGAAGCAGGCGAGGATGGAAAGCGCGTAGCCGCTCGCTAGCCCGGCCGGGACGCTGTACGTGAGCGAACATAGCTGCCACTTGTCGCAGTATCCGTATGTACCCGATAACATCACGCCACTGAATATGCCTTGTATTATTATTCTGAAACAAATAATTGTTGCTCACAATCGATAGAATCGGTACATAGACAGTTGAGTGAGCGAAGCGAGCTGCTCGATCTTTATAAGTATGCCAGAAAGTCGAAGGGCTACTTTTAATATGTACAAAGATAACAGGTGAGTGAAGCGAACTAGTCGACCTCAGTCTTGAGAAGCAAAGGAATATCAAATAATATCGTCGTGTCGTTATTAGCGAGCGAAAAGACTCAGAAGAGTTTGTCTTTGGAGCTTGAAAGTGGTGAACAAGAAGGTTTTAACTTTTTGTAATAAAGAATCGATCAATAGTAGATAAAATTGATGTTTACTTACAAAAACACCACAGTCGCACACCATACTTTGTTCGACCAAAAGCCCCTCTGCCATATCGAGGATTGTCGGTGGACGAATGACAGTGAAATAATGACTGAAACATAAACACAGATGATCCATCGTCAATGAAAAGTGTAGACATTAATCAAACAGTCTAGGTGTGGTTCCGAGGACAAATTGCTAATCGAATCGAGGTTCACAACATATTCTAGTTTATAAATGCACGGGATACGAGTCACAGATATTATAGGTTAAGTGTTCAGAGGCATTCATTCTTGTACACCAACTAAACTTAATTTTATTCATCACTCCCTTTTACTGGTAGTTACAAAAGAGATAGCAACAATTTTAGTGCTGTCAAATTAGTCAGATTTAAATTTTCGGATGCAGTATAATCGTGATATAAAAACACGCTGAATATAAACACGAAGAAAGAGCCACACGTAAAGTTTGACAGGAGTAAAATTCTTGCCATCCCTTACTTGCGTGTACTATCAGTAAAAGAGAGCGACAATTTTAAATTTAGTTGGTGCACTCCATCTAGTGAGACTGGCCGCAGACAGGAATCTGTGGCGATGGATGGAGGAGGCCTTTACCAGAATATGGGCACCTGAATAGTTAAGAGAGGCCATCCCTCTCTTAACTATTCAGGTGCATTTTCATTACATTACATTTCCAGGAGGGGGGGAAATGTTCGGAAATAATGTTTTAAATTATTATGTAGAGTAAGCTTTAGAGTTCAGGCTTATTATTATTATTATGGTGCACTATAGAATCGACTCCAGTAACTCATCATCAGTACTTATTCGTGTGTGTTGAACTCACTTAAATGCGATGTGATCAGCGCCAGAATGATATGCTGTACCACGTAGAAACCATCGTAGAAGTCGTCGCCCCAGCCGTGCCAGCTCCTCTGCGTCAAGTCGTGCGTCGCCGAGAAGTTGCCCACATTCACCGGGTACACCAACCAACACGCCGTGGTATTGGTGGCTGTTGATATCTGCTCGCAGAAACTGCGCAATGTATACCAGTAGAGGACTAGTATCGATATTGCTGACGGTAGGAACTTGCACGCGTAGCACCAGAATATGAATAGCGCCATCTGCGGACAGATAATGTAGTGTCAAAAAATACCGTGACCAAGTCTAACAATGACCTACTGCTCTATTATGTGACGAGGGAAAAATACAAGAAAAACAGGACAAGTGCGAGTCGGACTCGCGCACCGAGGTGCATGGTTTTGATTTATTTGCGAGTATCAAAATATAAGCTTCTAAAAGCTTGTTTTTTTAGAGCAACAAGGGACCATATAGACCTACGTATTTAATATTAATTTCAACTTGATACGTTCTCGCATTCCTGAGAAAAAAGACGGTCGGACGGACGGACAACGAAGTGATCCTATACGGGTTCAGTTTTTTCCTTTTGAGGTACAGAACCCTAAAAAATATGTATTTAATATATAAATTTTAAGTATAAAACACATACTTAAAAAAACAATTCAAAACTCATTTAAAAACAATCTTTCAAATTGCATTACAAATATTTAATAACATTAATTGTTTAGATACCTCCGTATTTTTCCAAAAATAGATAGATATCTCGTAATTAAGTAATATCATAATTAAGTCTCGTCGTGTTGATTCGCCTACCAGAGCACGTGCGACTCGCACGCCAGTTGACTGAATTGTCTCTTAGCAAATGAACAAAGATTTCGTCTCTCGGGATTATGAGTGTGTGGTCGATGGCATGTCGTGTTCGTTCGGTGCACTCTCACCTTGGCGTGGAGCGGTCGCAGCGGGCGCGTGGCGGCGCGCTGCATGACGGCGGGGTCGAGCGGCGCGAAGGCGAGCGCGTGCGCCAGCAGCGGACACACCGCCACCGCGCACCACACCGCGCCGCCCGCGCTCAGCGCCAGCGGCAGGAAACCGCACAGCGAACCCGTCTGACGAAACAAAACGTTTTTTTTTCAACTGACTGACTTCGTCGTCTCAATTTTTTGTGTGTATGTCACGCATTATCTTCACCAATCATTGTGAATCGATTTTGATGATCCTAATCAAAGATTTTTGAAAACATGTGTCAAAAAGGTTTGATTAGGACCTAACCACCCGATAGTGTGTTGGTGGTTTGGCATAAGACAAATCCAACAACAGCAAACGTAAGGGATCTCAAAAGGGCACTGGAATCAACATTTTCCGAATTATCCCTTTTACAAGAACCCGCTTTCCCTTGCCTGAGACGCAGAAGGTTGCGGGTTCGATTCCCGCCGCGGGACAAATGTTTGTATGATCTGCAAATATTTGTCTCGGATCTGGGTGTTTTCTATGTAAAATATGTATTTTTTTAAAATATACCTACTTTGGTTCTAGATGATGCTGTGTAAAAAATACCAGCATTATTTATTTATAAAGTAACACTACTGCCTACTACCAAAATGTCAGAAACGACGCTTACCTGTATAAGAGCGATGAAACAAACGCTGCACATCCAAAACTGCGTACTGTTCCACACGCACATCATGAAGTGACGTGACATCGTTATCAGCGTGAACAGAGACACGTCCGCGTCGCGGGTCATCTGCAAAACAAACGCAATATTAAAAACAATTATTTGGAAGCCATTTAATAAGAATTAAATAAATAAATAATGCTGGACATTTTCACACAGCATCATCTAGCCCCAAACTAAGCAGAGGAACTACAAGACTGATATACTACGTTATATACATTTTTTTATACATACATACTTATTATAGATAGAAAACACCCAGACCCGAGACAAATATTTGCAGATGCAAACATTTGTTCGCAACGGGAATCGGACCCGCAACCTTCTGCGTCTCAGGCGGGCCTTCGCCCACTGCGCCACAGAGGTCGTCATGAATTGACGACCTCTGTGGAAATTATTATATATCTTAAATAAAATTATATTAATACAACCTTGCAACCTGTCACGTGGAATGCTTACTACTTGCAATACGCGGGCATGTACCAAATGTAATGTTTGGACGTGCCTCTGACTTCCCCCTACTTGGTATCCTCAAAGATCTACTCACTCATGTATCTGAGGATGTCCACCATGGGGAAGACAGTCGTGAGCCTGCTTGTTTTTTTGTTTTGTTTTTGTTTAAAATTATATAGCCCAGAGAATTATTTATGAGAGAGATTCATATTATGGAGAAAACTAAAAATTTAGACCCAAGTTGTGGTTAAAACAATCGACACTACCTTCTGGTATGAAGGTGCGGTGACGTTCGCTGCACACAAGTCAAGATAATGTAAGTGTCAACGCATTAGCATTGCCATTCAGCGTGTCAATGCAGCCAGCATTTTGGGAACGCTTCCGTCTGGTAGTGATCTGTACCAGTTGACCTATCTATAGATCGTTTGCAACGGTCTTTAGATAGTTTACACAGAATTGTACACTGAACATCAAAAGTTACCGACAACACAGATTACAACGATGGCAACATAGCAAAGAACTTAAACAATGGTTAAATAGCTAGAGTAAATAACTTTTACGAACAGCCTTAAAATACTCCACATACATAGAAAGAATTGGTAGGCGCGAGTCTGTGACTCACGCGTTATCTAGATAGTTAGTGATCATGTTTTAATAACTTCTTCACAAGTCAGAGAATTCAGAACAGAATATGTCTTTCATTCTTGTAAATTGTTAAAACTTTAAACAAGCAGACATTATACTTAGGCTCGAGTTCACCAACAAAATAAACGGACGGTTAAGTCTAAGCATTTATTATGATGACTGATTCCTATGAAAACATGTGTCGAAAAGCTTGGTAAACACCGTTATTGTGTTGGTGAACTCAGGCCGTACATTGTAAATATATGACAAACGTTTAGTAATGCTTAGAGTATTGGCATCTCTTACTTTTAATAATAGGGTGGCAAGACAAGAATATTTTAATAGAGATTTAAATCAAAACATGCAATTTACGCACCTGTTCTCTGCAGTAGTTGGTGTAAGGCTGATTTTGCCACTTATTTTGTAACTATGAGCAGCATAGAAAAATATTATAAAACCATGATTAGTTAAAAACCAAAGCAGATAATTTAGCTTCTTAAAATAAAATGAGTTTTCAAAGGCATCTAAAAAAACTCAACCGCAGTGTGTCCCAGAATTGGTATGTTCAGTATAATTATGATTAAGGCTCAAAAATTGTTCACGTTATTATGATTATCCCATATACCTTTCGGGATAACATACAATTTCCAAAGAACCACGGTGAAGGTTGCGAGTTATTCTGTACAAGGTAACCTTAATACCAGTTAAAGTAATGGGGGTCTGCACTAAAGTCAAGCGAAGACGGAGGCCCGAACTAGTAAGAACCAATCTCAATCAAGCATAGTTTTTTTTTGACAGTTTGTGATGGGTGTCAAAAAAATGGATGCAGGCGATAAATGCATCTTAGAAAAAAACTATAGATACGATAAGAAAAAACAAAACTTACCGATAAGGAACAAGGTACAGAATTGAGCGATCTCGCCAGGTCTATGGGCCCTATGCACGTTTCAGGCGCTTTGTATGGGGGCAATTTTTGGCACAACACTGGGTACAGGGGCTCCACCGCTACGCTAAAAGGACAAATAATTTTGAAACTTTAGAAAACCTAAAATAATTGCAAACCCGTAAAAAAAAAATCGTGATTGAATCTTGTAGTTTCAATGCTAACCAAGGTTAGCGTAATTGTCAGAAATTATGTTCAATTCAGTTGGATTTTTTATAAAACACAATAAATAAATAAAAACCCAACAGACACATACAAAGTCCTTCTCTGTAACGTGGGTTTCAGCAACTACGAGTACCATGGACACTTTATTACAGTCCGTTCCATCCAAAATTGTGTGGTAGGGATTGCTATTTAGCGATAAGACCGCCTATTATACAACATTATCAAAGTGTTTAGTAACTAAGCTGATGTGTTTTTGGTGTGCAATAAAGCATTTTCTATATCCCTCTCGCGCTATTACTTATTTTGCTCCTAAGGGCCGTAGCATGATGTTAAATAGCATTTTAACCTTCCTCAAGAATTTGACTATCAAATGCAAAAATATTTATTTAAATGCGACTGTTAATTCCAGATATTAAAGCGTTCACACAAATTATTCAGCTATATTATTAGTATAGATAGATTATACCACGTAATTTACTATTCTCCTGCTAACGTTTCGTTGACCGTTTAGAGGTCGTTCCTCATTAGCACCGACCGCGACCACGAAACCAACAAAAAATTTAAAGTTCTGAAATTTCCTAAATTAATTCCAATACACGATAATTTAAGGTACCTGTGTTTTAAGAGAGCTTACCTTGCATCTGCTTGCATGAAAATCTCCATATTAGAGCAGTTGGCAGCGGATCCCATGACGCACACGACTTCTCCATAATCCTGCCGATATGCAATTTATCTTGAATGTGGCGAATCTAAAGTGGGTTTGGGCGGAACACCAAACCCACTGAAATAATGCCCGAATAACTGTAAGGTAATCACTTCGTTTCGTATTGACCATTGATCTAACATGTAGAAAAGCCTTTATACCTTGGCTTTTCTGACAGAAAGGCGGATTTTTTTCCCGGTTTTTAGTGTATTTCTTTGATAAGTTTTATCGCAACAAGTCACAAGGGGCGCTGCAATATACAATGAAAAACATGTACTTTTGCACTAATTAACTTATTAATAATAAAACATTTATTTCAGATTTCACATGATCCGTATTGATGTAAGGTGATTTGATAATTTACGGCCATGTTAGTTTTAGAAATAGGTAGGTCAATCGTCATCAACACAGGAACAGAACTAAAAAGGGACTATCCCACTTTTCATCTTTTAAAGAAAGTTTTTGAATGAAGCTCCGGTCACACGAACACACATTCACTCCCCTCCCTCCTACACACCACACACACACACACAAACCCATACATGCGCATTTTAGTTTACTTCGTTTGTTTCTTCCTATACATTTTATGTTCCTATTAGGTACTACTTACAAGACAATTATATTTTTTTATAGAAGAGCGGGTTTTCCTTTTACAAGCAAATAATTTCTTAAAAGGTGACTCCAAACACTGTAAGCACTAACTTATAAGATATAGAAATAAATATTTAGTATTTATTTTTGTATTTCGTATCTATCAGTTACTGTTCTTAGGATGGTGTAGGATCTCGCGCGAATTTTTATACAATTGTAGTCTACGGAAGAACTAGATTATTTTTGGTCGGGGGACAACGGGAATAACCCATTTTATGATCGCGGATTGTTTTAACATCAGTTGTTTTTTTTGTTTGTTTTATAATTGGATAGTACATGTCGTTTACCTGCATAATCTGTATCATTTGCCGGACGGACTTCGCGCCGCAGTCTGTGAACAGCGACACGAGGAGCGGCACGTTGTCGACTTGTTCTATGTGCGGACGGATGTTCTCTATGCCACGGGGGAGTTTCGCCTGGTCGAACATAACAGACTCAATTATTAATTCTGACAACTTCAACAAAACAAAGACGAAGATATTTTTTTTTTAAATGTGGAATTTTTTACACATCATCTAGCCCCAAAGCTCTGCTTAGCTTGTGTTATGGGAACCACATGACTGATACTACTTATATATTTTATTTTTTTGTCAATACATATATACTATACATGAAAACACCCAGACCCGAGACAAATATTTGCCGATCATACAAACATTTGTCACGCGGCGGGAATTGCATCATCTTGATGCTGTGTGAAAAATGTCCAGCATTATTTATTTATTTATCAGAATTCTTAATGAATATCACTTCCTTCATCTCTCATTCATCCATGTCCCGATTCTATGGGCTTTCTGTGAGACTATTAATAATGATTTTAACATATTTTTTTTTAAGCCCAGTCTCCATAAAATTTGTGTCCCACCTCTCGTATGTTTAGCGAGTAGCATGTGATAGGAGCCACTCGTACTAACGAAAGTTCGTTCGATCGATTTCCAGTTAACTTTATAAGTTATGTGGCATCTTCTTCACTCTAACATAGCATGTCTGGACACCCACGATGAACACGACGCGACAAGGAGCGAAAGCGTCGCGATCACACACCCTGATGAAGACTCTCGGAATAAGTAGTAACATAGTCGGTGCCTTCATTTATATGTTTTTTTGACGACCTCTGTTGTGCAGTGGGCGCAGGCCCGCCTGAGTCACAGTAAGTTGCGGGTTCGATTCCCGCCGCGGGACAAATGTTTGTATGATCTGCAAATATTTGTCTCTGGTCTTGGGTGTTCTCTATGTATAATATGTACAAAAATGTATATAAGTAGTATATCAGTCATGCAGTTCCCATAATACAAGCTCTGCTTACTTTGGGGTTTGATGCTGCTGTGTGAAACTGTCCAGCATTATTTATTTATTTTAAGTACGGTACGTGATAATTTCCATTTTACAATACGAGTGTATGGAAAGTTGCGCACTACATTGGTAGAATGTCTTACTCGGTTGCTCATATCGAAGTTGACGGGCGCCGAGTGGTCCGTGGAGTCGGTGAGGCAGGACAGCGAGCGGCATCCGTCCGCGGGCGAGTCCTCGCCGCCGTCCTCCTCCTCGTCCAGCAACGAGTCCGCGGACGGATGTGCCGTCGCAACGCTGCCGCGCTGTCAACGTCAATGCTAGTTACGAAGGTATGAAGCACTTCGCGTCCACAATGTTTTCAGGATGTTGTTGGGGTCCCCGCGGTTCTGCAGCGCCTCCGGCATGTTCGCAGAGACGCGGGTTCACGGATTCGCCGCCTGCATGCGCTAGAGTTGCCTCAACAATAAGCAGAGTGCGCGGGATCACCGACACTATCCTGAACACGGTGGCCGATAATATATATATATAAACTTATTATGTAAGTAAGTAGGTATATGTAATTATGTTTATCTAGGCAACAGTGTTTTGTATTTAAGTAATAGTATAGCTCTATAAAATATAATATATATTCCTATATAGCAGAAGTTTGCAGGTTTGATTCCCGCTGTGGGACAAATGTTTGTCTGTCCCTATTTGTCTCCGAAAAGTAAAAGACTAACAAAGAATCTCTTAACACAAATGTATAAACGAGATACGTCGCGATTAAAAACAGGTGTTTCAGTTCATACCTTCAAAGCGGTGTGCGTTGTTATAGAATGTCGCGCTTTCTTGATCTCACTGTCAAACTTCACCGTAGTGTGGTCCAGGTTTATAGCGCCGGGAGCCGACATGGATAACGCTTTGGACGAAGCTATATTGCTGCGGATCGGTAATCGCAAATATTAGTTTGTTTCATATTGTAAAACGGAAATTTTACTGAAGACACCGACCAAGTTTTGACGCATTCAGAGAGTCTTCATCAGGGTGATGTGATGTGCACGACGCGGAGTGAGAGCGTCGCGATCACTCACCACCTGATCACCTGATGAAGACTCTCGAAATGAGTCGAAACTTAGTTGGTGGCTTCACCGATAGTACTTACGGCACGTGAAATTCCAGTTTTACAGAATGAATGATCACGAACTAATGATTCACGAAGTAGTTTTATGTTTTTCAGAGTGTTTTCACAATATCCTTTCCGATGTTATTATCGGAAGAAACCAACATGAAAATATTGTACGATAACGATATCGGATCGGGTAGTGTGAAACCTTTGAAACTTACCATTTCAATGCGAAAAAAAAAAGTAAACAGACGTGCAAATTATGCGCGGTTTTCCGAAACTGTTGCTTGGTGCTAGTTGTATCAGCTGGACCATTTGGTGGTGGATAATACTTTGTTTTAATAATACAGTTTATCTTTTTTCACTCGCATTGAAACTAGATATTTCATGAGAAATGATTTTGGACGTAACAAGACCCACATCAGTATCTAAGCGACCAAGCTTTACTAAAATATATACGGGCAATTCCTACTACTTTTAATCTAAGGGTACTTTTTACGGATTTGTGAGTTTCTAGTAAGGAAAAGGTATATCTAACTTCTACGTACATCACAAAATCTATATATATATACTTATACAAAGACTAGGTTTTGGTTACTGTTATCAAACTATTTCCAGCTATTAGTATTACTTGTATTGTTTAATGTTAATTAGAAAGTAGTTAAAACATGTTTGCCAATACCAAGCGTTATTTGAAATGTAGCATCATAACCAGAAACGAAATAAAATATTTAATAAAAACGAGCGCTCATGCCTAAATTAGCTACAATGCAAAGCTCACATAAAGGTATTCCAAAGCCTAGTTCAGACTGCGACAGAAGCGACGACTCATTTAGGTTTTCTAAAGCCTAGTTCAGACTACGACATATATAACGAATCGACGACTCATTTGATGATTTGAATGCTGATATAGCTAGTCGGTCTGCATTAGGCGTGAAGAAATTATATTAGACTAACGGTGAAGCGCTACTCAAAGTTCAAGTTTGCTGGAACTAGATGGCGCTTTATGCAATATAAAGGTGTAATTTTCTAATCGCCTTTAAGTCGTGATTAACTATTGAGTAGCGTTCCAGTATTTGTCGGAAAAACATTGGAACAAAATAATAATGTAAGGAAGATTAAAAACGGCTAATGAAGTGTCGCATCTCTGTCAGCTTGCAATCAGTAGTTGGAAGATGAAATCTACGTAACAAGTGTGATGGAACCATACTCAGGTACGATAGTACAGGCTAAAGTACTCTAGATTCGGAAATTAATGTATTTTATAGAATGGAATTAAGCTTACAGTGAAAACTTTAGATCTACGAGCACATCAAGGTCCCGAATTCCACAGATGACCTAAAACAATATTGCACTTCAGTTGGCCAGTTAGCCTGAAAGGTGTAGATCTACGAGCACATCAAGGTCCCGAATTCCACAGATGACCTAAAACAATATCAGTTGGCCAGTTAGCCTGGAAGGTGCTGGAAAAAATATGGTGGTCAGACGGTGATGTTATTTGAAATGGTATTCAAAAAGATAGCATCTGACAGAGATGTGATCTCCAAAAGTTTATGACACTAACGTGAAACGGACATTGGCAGAATTGTGACAAATAGTTACAAAAGCCATAATCAAGAAGTGAAGTGACAGAGATGTGACAAGCATAGGAGTGCGATGGAGCTCAGAACAAACCTATAAAAGCCGTGTGCGGACGAGTAAGTTTCGGTGTCCCTAATGACAGCGGTCTTCGCAGGCAGTGTCTGAGGGGACAGCGGGGAGGCACCCTTGCTGTCGACAATACCCTTCGGTCACGGACTAAATCCATATTTATCGTGTGTATAAAATACACCCCGCATACTACTGCGACGCGGCTGGGTTCACATGCTCGGATAAATGTCGTCTTTCGAGACGTCAACTCGTGCAAGACATTTTCCCGA
Organism: Perizoma affinitatum; assembly: GCA_961405105.1. Lineage (NCBI taxonomy): Eukaryota > Metazoa > Arthropoda > Insecta > Lepidoptera > Geometridae > Perizoma > Perizoma affinitatum. The sequence goes on from OY560199.1 coordinate 10,705,997, forward strand.
GAATTGTCCCCCTTTGTTCGTTACGTCATTAGGTCACAAGTTCTAACAGTAGGTATGTTTGTAAGAACGACGTTGTGCGTTTTTAGTCTTTGCTTTGTTATTGGGAGGACAGTAATGAAGACTAAGAGATTTCTTCGATTTTTAAATATGATCGTGGAACTGTCCATTAATGCGAAATAAGTCATATTGAAATAGGTACTTATGTAAACAACCATATTATTAAAATTGGTGAATTCATAAACATAACATGATTTACATGACTTTTCGTACAATATTTATCCTATCCACAACACGAATGTTTCATAATTATTAAGAAATATTGTTTCTACGAAATTTTTGTTAAATTGTATGGAAAGTGTTATTTTCCAAATGCGTTTATTAAAACCACGAATGCAGGTCTTTATTGAATTCAGAAGTACCTACCTACTCTTGATACATAAAAGGAATTCGTAGGATATACATTCTAGAGTAGTGTCTAGAATGTATATTCTACAAGTTCCTTTTTCTGAAAACGCTATCAAACATCGATAAAAATGGGGATAGAGACAGAATAATTTCAACAATCTAATAACATTGACGAGTCTTCTACACATTGAGATTTAAAAATATAAATGCAACATCGAAACTATGCCAGTTCTAAGCTACAAATACCTAATAATTAAACATCAATGAAACGAATATGTTATTTGTGTAAGTAATGTGACTGAGAAGTTATTTAAATCTTTTAATTGTTTTAATATCACACCGCCTATAAGCATTGTTCAAAAACAATTATACCTTCGTTTTGTAAGTCTGTTTTGATTAAAACAAAGAATGTTAATGAAATTAAACATTTTTAGAATGTATTCGATCAAACCTTAATTTATAGTAGTATTTTCATTAATTCATTAATATTTCGACGTACAGACATCGAAGTTCAACGTGTTCACTGCTTTAGTGTTTGTTTACGAACACGTGTTTTAACACGGTATAATATAGTAGACTCAATATAATATCGTCCTTGTATTTTTCAAACATTCACGATCAGTTAACATTATTATACGTTTTTTATGGGTCTTTATCGCGTTTACCTTTTTTATGGCATGTATTATTACAGCAAGTGCATACGGTAAAAATGCTCAATTTCAAGATAGATTCGAAACTCTTTGATACACGCATATTGACAAATCAATATGCGAGTATCAAAGAGTTTCGAATCTATCTGGATAGACTAGACCAAGTCTGCCCTGAGCCGCCTTGCGGCATCGGCCCCGCGTCACACCTTGCTTGGCTGCTACTTCGCTAAGGCAATTCATGGATACTAACTCTGTGGCGCAGTGGCCGAAAACCCGCCTGAGACGCAGAAGGTTGCGGGTTCGATTCCCGCCACGGGCCAAAATTTTTGTAAGATATAAGTAGTATATCAGTCATGTAGTTGCCATAATACAAGTTCTGCTTAGTTTGGGCTAGATGACGCTGTGTGAAAAATTACCAGAATTATTTATTTATACGGTACGGAGCTGAGAGAAATAGTGGCTGATTGTCAAAGAGTTCTGATTCTCCAAAAAAAAAAGAGCAATCCGTGCGATAGTAAAGATCCCGTCCGAGTCGTCTGCTACTACTTTATCGAACTCAACATTCTTACCGTACCATCCGTCTACATCTACCAGATAAGTTTGTTTGTATGTATGGACCTAGATAGGTTCGAAAGGATGGGGCTGGCACATCACTACCCAACTAGCCACCGTAATCTGCGCAATCCTACCCACAGACTTACCAAGTCCGAGAAATCAGCTCACATTAAAGGAGTCACTATTTTTATTAATCTGCCACAAGAACAAACTTAAAAAATCATTACCAAAAAATGCCTACTATTCGGTCAGTTGACTTTATAGAATATGTTACCAATGAGTAGACTTTATAATTTATATTACCTACTTTTTTTGCATTATGTACCTACCTAACAACTACATAATTACTAAAACCTACCTATTTGAAGTGTAAAATGATTTTTACCAATAAATTATCTGTATTATTCATTACTAACTTCTGCCCACAACTTCGCCCCGAATAAAAAGTAGCTTATATTTTATTCTGATGTATAAGCTATATTACTGTAAAGTTTCATCAAAATCCGTTCAGTAGTCTTTGCGTGAAAGAGTAACAAACTTTCGCGTTTATATTATAGTAGTAGGAATATTTATTATTACGTTGCTGACTGTATTTCAACAGCCGTGGTCACAAACGCGGTAAAGACCCGTAAAAAAACCGTATATATGTAGTATACCAGTTCCAGCCACGGGTAGCAAGTTCAGCTCACCTGGGGGGTTCATCGCTCATCAGCGAGATATGACAGTTCCAACCGGACTCTAAGCCCATTTTCTCACTGAACACCCGCGACCTCAGCTCATTCTCCTTACTGAAGTGCACGAAGCGGATGCACGCGCGCTCCAGCCGCTCAATCAGCTCCACCATGTCGCTCTGAGCTTGGTACTGCATCGTCACCATTCCTATGAACACCTGGAATACAGAAAGTACTATGACAGTAGCTGTCTAGAGCAAATCACTTTCAGCAAAACGCTCTGGCTTATACGTTTCGTTTTTGTTTTTGGGCTTAAGAAAGCGCCTGTAAACGAAATTGTATATCCTACTACTATTATAAACGCGAAAGTTTGTGAGGATGGATGTTTGTTACTGTTTCACGCTAAAACTACTGAACGTATTTTGATGAAACTTTACAGTAATATAGCTTATACATCAGAATAACACATAGGCTACTTTGTATCCGGGTACAACGCGGGCGAAGCCGTGGGCAGAGGCTAGTAGATAATATGTTTTAAACTGAGGGAGCAAATCACTTTCAGCATAACGCTTCATGAGGATGACAACCTCGGTGGTGCGGCGTAGCCGGCTGCAACGCAAGAGGTGTGGGTTCGATTCCCGCTGCGGGAGAAATGTTTCTATGTTCAGCAGATGTTTGTCTGTTGTGATACCATGGTAATTGTGGTTCCTGATACCCACGACACAGGGAATCCTAGTGTGGGGTTAGGACTATGTATGTATGTGTATGTTGGGTGTAAAAAATATAATAAGTGTTCCATTTTTGCCATTTGCCTGGCCAAAATCTAAGTACCTGATTGCATTGCATGTCAAAATATCCTTCTGCGTCTTTGACTTCTTCATCTGTCACCTCGTTGAAAATCAATGAATCTGAAATAGGTTAGAATATTTTTAACCGACTTAAGAAAAGGAGGAGGTTCTCAATACGTCTGTATGTTTCTTTTTGTGAAGAGATTTTAATGATTGTTTTTTTAATGGGAATGGATACTTCAAGGGTGGTCCCAGTTTATGAAAAAGTCTCACCCCTGAGGGTGAAAAAATGGGTGATGCAACTTCATATTGGACTTATCAAAATCCCGTTGTACTAAGTCGGTTTTATGACATTTAATGTCTTTTATGTTATAGTGGCGTGTCATCAGTTATGTATCGATGATACGGGGAACGACTAGTGCAGGCCGATTTAACCAAGCCGGGGATCGTGGAAGGTGTAGGAAATCTATTGAAATACTTTCAAGGAGTCACGATCTTCAGCATTAAGAGACCGACAGAAGAGGACAGGATAAGGTCTACACACCGGTAGAATGGAAGTGCAGCGCCGGCGCGTCCGCCCACGTCTGTGAATGCGGGGCGTACAGCTGGCGGCTGTCAGCTGGCAGCTCGAGGTACATGGGAGAGAGGTTCGGAGATATACCGCGTGTCAATGGTCTGAAACAACGGCTAGTTAATTTTTGACCCACGGCGTGTTTTTATACATAAAGATTTATACGGTGTCCATGGCTGAAGCAACACAGCCCAAAACGACGGAATAAAAAAGGTAAACGTAATAAAGACCCGTATTAAACTTTAACTATGTTTTCTATTGTCTATTGCTGCGCCCCTGGCGATTTGTAGTAGTGGCTTTTTTTTATCCGGGTACCACGCAGGCGAACTCGTGGGCAGTAGCTAGTTGTAAATACTTTATCGAGCGAAGTGAGCCGTTTAAATGTATTGAAGAATAACCAACCAAAGCTTTTATTCTTCTAGGTTTGGTCGCAAGGAAACCTTACTGGCAGTACTGGGGCCTAACCATCAAGTCTTTTGCGATTCAATTCAGGCAAAGATATCAAATCCCGCTTTGCGAATGTCAAAGCCTTAACAACACCATAGCGTCCTCAATCACAAAGCGAAAAGTGACATCTTTGCATGAACTGAATCGCTGTAAGACTTCATGGTTAGGCCCCTGGAGAGCAAAGTGAGCCACTCAAAAATACTACGCTTTATCTTTCGAGTCTTTACAATTTGCATTTCATTATCAATGAAACCATACATTTTATTTTCGCAAGCAGCCAATACCGTTGTCTCGTGGACGTCTTATTGACACTATTTTTTTCTTGGCCACCCTGCCTTAGATCAGTGACCACCTTGCGATATGTCGTACACATATCTACTATTTAACTTTACCTTAAATAGGGGGCTTGACTTACTTGTAAGCGAACGCCGTACAGTAGGCGGTGAGCGAGTTTCTCTGATAAAAGTCTATAATCTTCTTGCGGTCGGACGGCGATATCGTCGAAAGGTCTTTTCCGTTCCAGTAGTCTACGCACGAGTCCAGGACTATATCCGCAGTACCCTGGAATTTAAGAATGTATAAGCTTTAGCGTAGCAAACAAGCCTACGGCCCACCTGTTGGTAAGCGATTACCGTAACCTATGGACGCTTGCAATACCAGAGGGAACACGCGCGTTGCCACAACATCCGATGTTTGAGCTCAAAACATACCAAGAATTTTGTACCAGGCTGGAAACGATCTCGTGGTTTAGTTAGTATAGTCCCCGCGACTCCCGCCGAGATTTATCTTAAGTGTGGGTATATTTAATGCTTTTTTGCACACAAATAATGTACTAGAAACGGTTAGAAACTCTTTAAAAAACAATTAACCATAGCAGTATATACTTTAAAATAAAATGTGTACCTGTGTGAGCATCTGCAGCTGGTGCGCTCGCTCGCTGACGAGCACGGCTAGCATGTGCGGGAGCGGCACCTTCACCCGCGTGCTCAGTTGCAAAGAGCGGACGAACTTCGTCTCGCGACGAATCGTGTCTGCTTGCTAAAAACAATTACATCAAAAATAAATCCCCCTTTGAAGTGTCATTTATAAGGTTTTTTATGGTGTTCTACCGTAAAATATATCGTGTATTATTTATTAGCACGTGCTCGCTCGCTGACGAGCACGGCGAGCATGTGCGGAAGTTATTATGTATGTGTAGGTATATTGTAAATTTATTTTATTTATTAAGCTGTGTCAAGGAACACTACTTATCATCGAGTCGCCAACTGTTGCCTGTTTCTGGCTTAAGTATGTATTATAGAATAGTTAAAGCTAGTATGTAGGTTTTACGATGTGTTTTAATGTTATTTTTGAAGGTGTTTTGAGTTAAATAACGAGAATAACGAGTTTCTATATAACTTGGGACGGAGCGGACGGATGGATGGACGGAGGAGATTATGTTTTGAAGCTGAAGTAACTCACCAAGTGTCTGAACACTGCTAGACAATCTTGCACCTTGTAGGACTCCGCGACCGCGTCATTGAAACCAATCTGCTTGGCCAACTCGCAGAGGCAGCGCCGATTGGTCACAGGTACTAGATCTTCGCTGAAATAAAATATATGTTTCATCCCATCTATAAGCACAGAATTCAACTCTAGAATCCTTTCATTCTTTATTGTATACACAGAAAATACAGAAAAAAAACTTATAAATATGACATCTACAAAGGCGAGCCCTAATAAGAGTTTTCTTCCAGCAAACCTTTGAGGATAGGGACAGCTGAAAAATAATCATCGCTCCGCTCTGGATCCAAAATTAACCAAGAACATAAACAAGAAATGCCCTGAAGCGTAGTAAGAGCATCTGGTAGAAAATCGGTCTTAGAAAATATTTTGCGGTTTTATTTAAAGTTTGCGTTAATTGAACTTAAATATGTAGAAATATTATTACAAAATTAAATACCTTGCAACTTTTTTTTAATTAATAATAAATAATTAAAGCATCATCTAGCCCCAAACTAAGCAGAATTTGTATTATGGGAACTACATAACTGATATACTACTTTATATACTTTTTGTAGATAAATATATTATTATACATGGAAAACACCCAGACGCGACACAAATATTTGCAGATCTTACAAAAATTTATCGCGCGGCGGGAAACGAACCCGCAACCTTCTGCGTCTCAGGCGGGCCATCGCCCACTGCGGCACAGAGGTCGTTAGTGCGCGAACGGATTCGGATCCTCCGGCTTGGAAGCCGGGATACCACCCACTTACAGGTAGCTTACAAGGTTTAATATTAACCTGAAGTGCGCCTCGCAGGTGAGATGCGCGCAGAAGTGTGCGTAGGTGTGTCGCGCGGCGGGCGCGCACGTGTTCAGCAAGGCGGCCAGGCCGAGCGGCTTCAGCAGGGACAGGTGCTGGCGCCATCGCTGATCGTCGAACTCCACGCAGAACGGCGCGTTCTGATCATGGGTCAGATCCAATACCTGGACGGAACAACTATTTTATAACATCCAAGTCTGTTCAATGGCTAAAGTTGCATTTAATACATAAATTTCCAACATTATTATAGATTTATATATATCACAAAGCAACCATTTTGGATTCAAACATATGACAAGAGCCCGAGTTATTTTACCGTATGGGATTGTTTATTTGCTTGGTAGCCAATATTAATTATTCAAATATTTTAGGCACCATAGTAAAGTACATTTATCTAGCATGTAGCGACTGCGACGTGGGCGATGCTTGGTTCGATAACAGACGCGAAAACGTCGATAGACGATTCCCTTAGGCAGAGATCTTCCTTCATGAAGATCAACAGGTGTTCGAATAGTCAATAGTAATTTATGCGTGAATTTTATTAGATTAATTTGTTATTAATTCAAACATAAGTTCTGATTTTTTATAATCATTTCTCAATCTAACTATTGCACACCATATGGATGGTAGAATATACAAGGGCCTAAAAAAATTTTAACATGATGTATTATCTGACCTATATTCAAATAAATATTCTGATTTATTTGGTAAGAGATAGAGAGACACATTTCTAGCGCCATCTATACTTCACTATCATCTATTCCGAGCTTTAGTCGTTAACGACTAGTAGACTAGTCGTTCGGGAAATATTCAAGTTTTATAAACCGAAATTGTTAATCTACTTTTGTCGCTGAATGTAAATAAAATAAATAAATAATGCTGGACATATTCACACAACATCATCTAGCCTCAAAGTAAGCAGAGCTTGTGTTATGGGAACTAAATGACTGATATACTACTTATATATATATTTTTGTAAATACATACATATTATACATAGAAAACACCCAGATCCCGAGACAAATATTTGCATATACAAACATTTGTCCCGCGGCGGGGATCGAACCCGCAACCTTCTGCGTCTCAGGCGAGCCTTCGCCCACTGCGCCACAGAGGTCGTTAACTAGGTATTATCACTTTTTTTTTTACCTACCTCAACAATAGTAGAAGGTTCCGTATGATTCCCATCGCCCATTTGCTCCAAATTCTCGCTCTGATGTTCCATGGAGCCGACCAGGCTCGTCTTGCTGGAGCTGTTCGAGGCCGGACTGGAGTTGCGCAGAAAGAACACCTTCTCCGCAGTCGGGTTAGGCCAGGACAGTATGCCTTTCTTATCAACGCAGCACAGCGCCTGTTAAACAATCTCCAGCTTTATGACGGTGGTCGCAATCTATGACGGAGAGTTATGTCCAGTCTAGTTAGTTAGGCCTATCTTGTCTGTTAAATAAATAAATCAAATTAAAGGTCATTTATTTACTTACACTTAAACAAACATACCTAAGTAAGTAAAATAGTAGGTATAGTGAGAAGGTATGTCTGTATTTAAGTAAAAAGGTCGAGGACTCAGCCACGCTGTTTTTCAGCCCCAAGTTAGTCAGTTAGTTCCAAGACCGCCCTCCCCACCGATATATCGTTCATGTTTTTTTTCTTTTCTTCATTTATTTCCGTAAACGACGAAATTGAAAATGTTTTGCTCTGTTTCTGTTAGTTTTATGGAAATCGTTTTATCGATTTCCATAAAATCACTATTGGTAACCATAATTTTTATTGTAATTTTTATATTTTTGGTAAATAAATGTATTTGTGTCTAGCAGTTGGCACTGAACGACTAATGATGAAATCTCAGGGTGGCTGATGCAGTCACATAACACATTTACGTTCTAGGTGAACTTCAGCGATTTATCTACAGAAAATCTCGAAAACGGCCTTCTAAACAATTAAGATACAAACATGCTATGGGATTTTAAAAATTATATTTTAGTAACATAGCTGCGAAAAGTACCATCAGTTTCAACGGTCGTGTGTGAATAACTAAATAGAAAAAAATATATACAACAAAAATTGCAAACGGCCTGTCGGTAAGTGGTTGGCTTAACCTATGGACGCTTGCAACACCAGAGGTATCACTCACGAGGTGCCGACCTTGACACATAACGAGTGAAAAGTCACATGTGTATATCATTACACTGGTACCCATACCCTTCAAACCGGAACAGAGCAATGCGAGCATTACTGCTTCGCGATATAAATAAGTATGGTGGTTTCCCGGACGGGCTCTTTCACAAGGAGCTCTACGATTTGTTCAACATTTCGTATTCCTGGCAATGCTCTGTCGCATTCACAATTCTCGGTTGCGAGACTCACCGATAATGAGCCAAGTACGTGGACTATATTAGCAGTCCGGACCACCATATCCTCCCTCCCTGTGGCTATATTAAAGAACGTCTTCCAAAATGACTTGAGGTTCTCTGGTTTTAAATTGGACTCGCTCAGGGCTTTGATGAGTGGGTCGCTGGCGTCTTCTGATATTGAGCAGGACTTTGGACGGTAGTACTTTTGACGGGTCTCTGACAGGAGCTTGAATCTGCAGCAAGAAAGCGAAGGTTTTTAAATTATATAATTAAATGTTATATACGAAGTTTATTTGCAATGACATTACACATTATGGACTGAATCCTAACTTGAGGTTAAATTGGAATGCAATAATTTTCTAACTAGCTGAACATATTACTGGTAACATTTAATTTAAAATTACGGTGGACACGAATTGTTTTTGTTCAAAAATTCGTTGATATGGTTCAGTATTGACAAATTTATTTGGGGATGTTGATTATGGAAATTTTAATGAGATCAATTTTGAAATAAAAAATGGCGTATTCTATTATTATTTCGAAAGTTATATGGAGATGAATATAGTATTACATATTTGTGATATGGGTATCATTTTTTACTAATTTTGGGATGTTTCCTTCCCGTTGTTCCCTGATAGGGCTGAAGATCGGAGTACAACAGGAATAACCCTTTTCATTATGGTGCGGTCATAATCTACACAATAATAAAAAACTTTCACAAAAAACGTACAAAAAAACATGAATATAAGTTACTTATTCGTTCTTTGAATGAAATAATCAAATATTTGTGTGACTAACTGTTTAGAAACTCTGGTATTCCCTCTAGATATGTTTTTTGGGCTTGCTGGCTTTGTCTTACATCAGTACAATTTAGTTCCTGATACCCACAACACAGAACTCTTAGTCTGAGATCAGGACTGTGTAGGTATGTGCCTGTTAGGTGTTTTATTCATTTATTTTCGTAAAAAACTGAAAAAGGTATTTCTTAAAATATATTTCTAACATGCTCATTAAATAACAAAAAATAGGTTATAATTACGGAAGAACTCGTCAAGACCATTGCAATAATCTCTCGATCACGCGCGTAAGATAACTGAGTCAGAAGTTTATATTTACACTTTCAACGGTGTGAGGTGGTGAAAAAATTAGCTGTCATGGTGACCTCTGTTAACTGATGTTAGCTGAAGAATGTTTGCATCAGCAGGTTTCCTTAGAAGACTTTGCAACTTTTCTTTCCGACTTTTCCAACTACTGTCACTTTTGACCGAAGATTAGGCTCCATAACTCCATTTTCTTTAATAGCTATTTATGATTGTAATTATATCAATATAGAGTTATGTATCTGACCTGAAAACAGTTGCGAAGAGATGTACCTCTTCTATTTGGAGACATTTTGTGCGGATCACTCAATGATGAAATCAATAAGATTTTAAGTGAATGTTCTGTGTCCTTTATCGAAATAGGGGTCATCGAGATTACCTTGAATATTTTCCTGTTATTGAACATCAATAATCCAATCCTACTAATATTAATTTTGAGTTATAAATGCCAACTAAAATTCAAATGTTTGTATGTTTGTTGCTAATCTCTTTAACGACTGGACCGATTTGGAACAAGTACAGTATGTGTTATCCTAATAAAACATAGGCTAGTTTTTATGCGGGCACACGCGGACGAAGCCATTTATAATATTAAAGCTTTAATATTATAAATGCGAAATTTTGAACTGTTTGATTACCTCTCTAAAATATTGCGTTTGTAGGTACTAGCGCGAATAGCAACACTTTGGTTCACTCGCTTTAGTAGTTAAGCTGGAATAAGAATAAAAACTGGAGTCGCCTACACCTGCTAGGCACTGCTAGGGTTGTATGATGACATGATTCATAACTAAATACAAGTGTGATCATGTGATCATGAATCATGCCATCACACAGGTTGTGTACATCTCAGCAAAACGATTTAAAGGTCCCAAAACCTCCACATCAATTCTCTATCTGAACAGACACTATCTATAAATAAATACACACCCAACAGTCGCATAAATATTCCTGACCTCACACTATAATTTCCTGTATCGATGAGATACGTAGGGCTCCGATATGGCTCGGCGGCTGTTACAGCCAGGTTTACAAAGGATGCAAGCGATCACGTGTAAATGCCACTAGGTCACTCCATCTCATCTCATCATCAGTGGTCATGTATGACGAACTAACGTCTTTTGTTCATCATGCATGCGATTTTTTGTATAAAAATAATGCTGGAAATTTTCCACACAGCATCATCTAGCCCCAAAGTAAGAAGAGCTTGTTTTTTGGGAACCACATGACTGATATACTACTTATATATTTATATATAAATACTATACATGAAAACACCCAGACCCAAGCCAAATATTTGCAGATTATACAAACATTTGTCCCGCGGCGGGAATTGAACCGACTGCGCTACAGAGGTCGTCATTTAAGCATTTAAGCGGAAGAAAAGGAAACTAACCAAAATTTCTTACAGATTTTACAGATTTCGAACCCGCTATTGGGTACATACCTGGCCAGTCCGTAGCAGTTGAAGACGGCCCAAGCGACAGGGAATACGATTTGCAGTAGCGGCAGTGACGCGGCTAGAATTATAAAAAAAGTTAGTGAATTGTAGTGATATTGGAAACATACATTATAAGCACTGTGTGACCTTATCCTGCACTTAAGTCACGCTTCTGCGAGACTTAAGTAGTCGAGTTTTACACCGTGCGAAAATGAATGTACTCATTTCACAGATGCATAATAAACAAGATGAGATACTTTCTTTGACACTCAGAAATTGACAGCAGAAAAATGACAAACGAGGCGTAGGTTAGCATTTCGCCTAAAAACAGAGTCTTGTGCATTCATATGACATTTTGCAGGATGTGTATTTATCGTACATTTAGTATTTGAGTAGTCTTGTATAGTAAAGCCAAAATACATCACTTATCAGAGATCGCTGTGCTCTTTCCACTTCTATTAAATTAGTTTCAGCATTTACGAATTTAGTTTTAGAGGATTCATGACCTCTGTGGCGCAGTGGGCGAATGCCCGGGATCTGGGTGTTTTCTATGTATAATATGTATGTATTTACAAAATCAGTGATGCAGTTCCCATAACATAAGCTCTGCTAACTTTGGGGCTAGATGATGCTGTGTGAAAAATGACCAGCTTATTTATTATTTATTTATTATTTTTCTGAGGACGGAGGAGGAGGTCAAATGGAGAAAATGGTTCGGCAGTTATCGACGGACAAACAAACATAGATTCGTATAAACGGCGGATTGTCCAACTCAGAGATCTTTGCTCGCTTCACTCGCTCGATCAAAGAACCATGTAATTACCTATGGTCTGCAGGAAGTAAATCTCGGTCCAATGCGTCACGCCGGGCAGGTGGTACACGTGTCGGACGAGCGACGCGATCACTACGATCGATATCACCAGCGGCAGTACTATGCCTTCCATTATTTTAACCGTGCACTGGAAAGTATAAAATGCTTATTAGGTACACAAAAACAAAAACAAAATATATGTTAAAAATAATGCATACATTAAAATCACTTAAAAATGTCTCACTAATCACTTTTTCTGTGATGCAGTGGGCGAAAGCCTGCGTAAGACGCAGATGGTTCGATTCCCGCCGCGGGACAAATGTTTATAAATAATTGTCTCGGGTCTGAGTGTTTTCTATTTATAATATGTACCTATGTATTTACAAGAAAAAAAATATATAAGTAGCATAACAGTCATTTAGTTCCCATAATACAAGCTCTGCTTAGTTTGGGGCTAGATGATGCTGTGTAAAAATGTCCAGCATTATTTATTTATTTGTCTAGTTTACTGCCTGTTCCTCCGCGACCAAGCCAGGAAAGAAAGGCAACAAACAAAACTGGTTATTCTATTTTATGATATTTTTACGCAACTATATAATATATAACAAAATAGATAAGTTATACATAAATTGAAACATTTTTCATTGAGTTGAAGCAACTTCAACCCCAACATTTTTTATCATCTAAATAATTCGATATTTAAGCATTTTTTTAAAGTACATTTAAGTTTTTTTTTTAAATGAGGATGAAAAATTTACAGTTTCACATCTATTATTTTTACCGGCGACGTCAGGAGTTTTCTTACCACTTAATTATGATACGATTGAATTTGTGCAAACGATTTGTATTTCTTCAAGAATGGTTCTTAGATTGCTTTTAACACCACTAGTTTCTAGAGGCACTGCCAGACTGCCATTTTTTCCAGACGCCAGGGTTATAAAACGCAAAATTAATATTATGCTGCCTGAAATTACTTTCAGTATCAGTTCTAGGTGATAGATAGAGTGAGGCACAGCGTGTTAAGAGAGCAGTGTGGCGTGAATGAAGATGTAGTAACGAGAGTTGAGAAAGGTATGTTGAGATGGTTTGGGCATATAGAAAGGATTGATGAAAGAAGATTAACAAAACAAGTATACGAGGCGAGCGTGAATGGGATAGTTGGAAGAGGAAGGCCTCGGCGAACGTACTCTGACCAAATTGGTCATTCTAGAGAAAGGCCAAGTCAGAAGTACACTAAATCGCCGAGCTTGTATGAACAATTTGATGAGGTTGAACGAAGCGAATGCTAGGATCGTAGCAAGTGGAAATCCTTGGTCTCTGTCTGCCCCTCCGGGAAACAGGCGTGACTATATGTATGTATCTGTTCTAGGTTCATCCCACGTAAGTTATTTTATCTGTCCGTTAGGAAAATGTCGAAAATAATGATCATCTATGATTACATCATCATGAACAGACTGTAGAAGTCCACTGCTGGGCATAGGCCTCCTTGAAAGAGTGCTATCACGAAACACCGTGGGCCACCTCCATCCGTCAACTTCCCGCAACCTTTGAGGTGTTAAGTACCAAGAAGAAATGCAATAATCTTAACAGTCGTTCCGTCGACGAAACCTTTTGTCCGAAGTTCCGAATAACTCACCAGATATCTCTGCTTGTCGAAAACGGTCACCGGCCGCAAAGTAGCCTTGTCCAGCGCAAGTCTGAGATTAGTCAAGTACGGCGTCTCGCACATCCTGTAAGCCTTATTCTGGTGTGGCGAGCGGACGCGCGGTGTGCTGAAATTGTCTTTGTACTGAAAACACAGTTCGCTTTTTTTACAACGATTTCTATATTCGACCGATTTCTTTATACGACCTCTGTGGCGCAGTGGGCGAAGGCCCGCCTGAGACTTTCGGGCGGGAGTTTGATTCCCGCCGCGAGAAAAATGTTTGTATCTTCTGCAAGTATTTGTCTCGGGTCGGGTATTTGGGTCGGGTATATGTATAATATGTATGTATTTAAAAAAAAAAGTATGTAAGTAGTATATCAGTCATATAGTTCCCATAATACAAGCTCTGCTTAGTTTGGGGCTAGATGACGCTGTGTGAAAAATGTCCAGCATTATTATTATTATTATTATATATACGCAACTTCTTCTATCGGTTCTTGGACACCCTACGATAAGTCAGTGATCTGACCAGGAGTGGAGGCACTGAAAGGGCCTACGAAACTAAGCCAGGGCGGATCCAGGGAAAGGGGCACAGGGGCAAGAAATAGTACAGTACCCAGCAATAAATCCTTATGACTTAGAACAAAGAAATACCGCCTTTCCGGATGTATGTATGTACGTCTGTTCCTTTGGCTCTCGCTAAGTAGTTGATTGACTAAACACTGCTTTGTCTCTTTCCGTTAACTCTTTGCAAAACGCACGCGGGCGTTTGCCAAATTTTATGTTTGGACGTGCCTCCTGCTCGCTATTCTCATCTGAGTATATACATACTCAGTTGAAGATGTCCATCACAGGGAATACGTCGTGAGCGTATTTGCGTAATGTGTAATAATTAAATGTGTAATTTCAAATTCAACAGAAGCAAACAAAACACTGTTTAGCTAAACGGTTCTTTACAATCTTTATAAATAAGGCCCTAAGTTCTGACAAGAACCAGGTTTAGTTTCGATTCGCAGCAGTGTTGCAGGATATTTGGGTGTTCTGGTACCATGGTATTCGTAATTCCTGTTCACCGCGACATATGAAATCCTAGTTTAAGGTCAGAACTTAGTATGTTGGCTGTTTTATTTATTAAAAGTACCTGTGAAGTAGGCCGGTATGTGTGTCCAGGGAACAACTCTGGGTCATCATCTTGCAACCCTTTGCAGTGCCCGGGCACGTCCTGCCCAGGGCGCAGCACGATTACGTCGCCCTCCACCAGCAATGCCCAGGGCAGATTTACTATTGTGGCTGGGAAGGAAAAATTTACATGTCTTTCAACAGTCAAGTTTTGTTTTGAAATACTTACTTCTTTTGAGTTAACAATTGAAAATTTACCTTTATAGAGGAGATTTTGGCTTTCGAAAGCTGCCACAGGCAAGATAACCCGTTACAGTAAAAATTGTATAGTAATAACATTTACCATCTCGATAAGTCCACTGCAAGATCACGCATGGCGAAAACGGAGCACACAAATGTGGGTAGTGTTCTTCTTTCCATTTTGATTTCCTTATAGATTCATCTAATGTCTCTGAAATTTAAATAAATAGGTAATTAGTAAATTTGAATGCATGCCAATTCACATCTAGAATATAAGTGCCTGTTAACAGAACTAGCAAAATGTGTCCACAAGCATATTTTAAAATAGATTTGGGCAGATTATTAACATAAGGGGACAATGGGAATAACCCCATGCTATTAAAAATGTGGCATATATCTCTTTTTGGCTGATGCATGCAGGCTATGGTGGAAATAAGCTCTAATTACAAATTTTGGTATTACATTTGTATGGGCATCCTCCACTGGCCTTTAAGTCAACTATGAAATTTAATTGTATTTGTCTATTAAAATTTACCAATTATTTTTACTAGGTAAAATGGTCAATAGAGATTAAGTTGGGAATACAAATAAAATCAAGAGGGAAATTCTTCCAACACCTCCCTCAACAAATAACCAATAATAATAACATAATATGAAGGTAATGTAAAAAGCTGTGTTGTCCCCCGAATTCCAACCCAGGTTCTAATGTTGTCCACCAATAGATTTTTCCATTCGAAAAATGTATGATTAACACATGCTCAAAACGGTGAAGGAAAACATTGAGAGAATTACACTATTTAGGCAGCAAATTGTTGATTAAGTGAGTGAAGCAAACAATGATATTCAAGTTTGAATGTATGTTTGTTTGTCTGACATTTACTGTTGAACTGTTTATTCAATCCAGATGAAAATTGGTAGGTATAGGTAAGTAGGTAATAATGATAAGAAATTACATTCAAATATGAGCTTTAACACGGTGGGGGGTTTTTTGAACAATGGTGTAAAAATGGTAGATCACAAGATCTTAGTTGTAGTATGACAGAAACTAAGACCTTTGCTTGTACTACTTTTTATACCATAGTTAGAAACTCACCTAACACTTTCCGTACTCTATGAGGTATCTCGTTCCTGTACAAATACTCTTCATTAAAGGCAACTAGGAAGTTTATAACCAGAATTATGAATAGGAACAGGGCTTCCCAAAGCAGATATGCATGAGCTTGCACAGATTCTCCGAGCAAATATGTCAGTATCAAACATATTATGTATAGTAGTGTTATTGTATAAGCTACTCCGGATAAAAGCACTTTCTCAGAGGAAAATGATATGACATCCTGGATGAGTCTGTACCTGAAACCAAATCAAGTAGCTATGTGTAGATCAAATTCTATGTGTAGATTTATTGCCAGCCAGTAGAAGTCCACTGACACTTAATGTCCGTTAGGATAGGAAACTGAATCACCACATAAAGAACCTTTAGTCCCCAGCTGCTAATATGTATTAAGGTTTAAACATTTCAATGGTGTTTCAACTTGATAGCATGCAAAAAAGCTAGATTTGAAGCCAGTTCTATCAAGAGTGGGTTTAGAATGTGGTGCAAATATTAAATATGTACTAGGTACTTAGGCCATTAGACCTCTGTTGATGGACTGATGAAATCTCAAAGGTTGCGGCAATATGGTAGATGGAGGCAGGCCAATATAGTTCATCACACATTAGAGGATGCCTATGTTCAGCTGAGGTCTTCGACAGGCTGGTGAAGATAATGAGATAATGATGATAGTCTAAACTGATTTAGTTTTACCCTGTAGGATTTTTGGATCGATGTTCTTCAATCTCAAGGCTTATTCCATCGCGTAATTTTATCAGAGCTTCTTTGGTAGTATAGCCTAGAATTTGCTCTTTCATACCATCCATTGTAAACAGCGTGCTATTCACATATTGTAGAAAGGTATAGGAACAGGCAGGAATAACTTATTAACCTGAAGTTTATTATGTACTCAGCACTACTGGTTATATTACAATCTACAGTTCCAAAACAAAATAAATTATAAGATCGAGAGTGTCGAATTCGTAGTATATTCGCAAGCAATCATTTCATTATTTACTTATACGTCTTTTCATTGCAATACAAACAATGTGAGAAAAAATAAAATATTATTTTTCCGTAGGGATTAAACTCTATCTTCCCCTTTTTTTATTGTTAGTTTGTTTGATTCAAAGATTTTAGTATGGTTTGATTGACTAATTTTAACTTGCTTGCTAATCTTATGTTGTATCAGTGTTGCCAGCTGAGTCTAGTCAAAAGTTACCTAAAAAAAGTAGGTAAGCTTTTGGTGTGAAAAGTAACCTTTCATATATTTTCTCACTAATAACGTTGAACAGGTTGACAGAAAAAAATATAATTTAGTAGTGTTTTCCATTTAAGTTGTATCTCGCGATATTCATAACAACTGCTTCTTGTATTTTTTTTGCCTTTGCAAAAAACATACCACAAAGAGCGCTACTATTGTATACGTTTCGTTCAATTTAGATTCCAGCAAGAAATTCTAGGTTTACAAAATATAAATTCTAGATTTACAAAATTAAAATCTTGTCTGAGGCGCTCATGAAACGACGCTGCCTCCCGAAAATAGCCGCATAACTTCGATAAGCGGTTATGTTAAGAAATCGCTTAACATAACCGCTTATCGAACATTTACAAACTTTATTAGCACTATTCTTTTATAGCATCTGTGACTTGACACTGACATTTTGCAAACGTCGTTGACAAGAACGAAATGGCAAAATTACATTTGGAATTTTATTACCAGCTTCTTATATTTTACCCAAATAACCAGCATAATGCTGCTACACTAGCTAGTTAATGTAAACAAATCTTTTAACCTAGTTATATTATTATGTAGGTACTTTATTTTCCAGTTCAATCCATGGTATAAATTATATCAAAGAACTCTGACTGGTTTAACCCAGCCAGAAAGGCAACGTAGGCATTGGTACATACTATCGGGTAGGGTGCAGAACAACTGGTCGCCAAACGACTAGGTATGCCAAATGCCTTCAAATCATTGGATTTTTATTTTGAGAAAATACTCATTTCATCGTTCGTTTTAGTATTAATCACACAGCATACATGGTTTTGTCTAGTTACTCAAAACTAAATAAGGACGATTACAAAATTTCCAACGGTGGTATTTTATAAAAAATAAAAGTTACCTTTTTCGGGAATTGTCCTAACTTTGATGGTAATACTATATTCACGAAGTAGTGTTGGGCATTGATATTTCGACAATGTCTCGATTTTAAACATGACAACGACTAACACAAATATTGGAATAAAACGTACCGTTACATTATTTTTTTACATTTCTAAGTTTTTTGAGTTTATTTGCCACCACTACATTAGTATTTCATCCACTGCTGCCAACTTAGCTACTTTATTGTTAGATTTAGCTATTTTTTGGTGTCAGGCAGCTACAAAAACTAAAAAAACCAGGCCTAAAAAAACTAAACGTGGCACTATATATTAGAGCTAATACCATACATGCTCTATCTACGATATGGTCGGCGGCCGGGAACTGGAATTCCCAGTTTCATTCATACATTCAAACCATAATTACTACCTGTGTTCTGCCTAGTCTTAAAGAATGAGTTTCATAACTCTAAACTTAATCCTCTGCATCAAAGACTCTCTCAGGAAAAGTGGTCAATGCTGCTATAATTGTATTCTGCCTATAGAAATACTTTAAAAATTGGGTACCGTTGAAAAATATTCGAAATCAATGAAAAACACTGAACTTCAACCACCAACTTGGTTGAAGTTCAGTGCTTCCTCTATAACTATTTGAATTGATTAATTTTCATTTTTACATTATCGTACAATTTATGTATATAAAAAAATATAGCGGTCTCACATACCGCTAATATGTTTTAGTTAAGAGTTAAGAGTTTAATAATAAAGAAATCACAAAGAATTTAAAATACATAATCGATAACTTTAGCACGATCAAACTGTCTGTCACAATCGCTCGCTTCACTCACGTTCATGTGTTTATCCCCTCCCTCAGGAGAGTGAAGTGAAGTTGGCGTTTCTCAGAATTTCTCCTCAGTTTTTTCTATTGCTATTTTACGTAAGTACTTTAAGCGTACCCATACAAAATCTTCTGTGAATCAATCAGCAGATCCTCCTGGATAGCATACACGCTGTTCCTTTTTCGCGATGAAACATAAATGAATTATTGTGGCTTAGATAAATGTGCAGTGCACCCTGCAATCGTATTCAGTTCAGTGTTGTGTGTCATCGTGTTGGGCTCGGGACCATTGGTGCGCCATTTACTCAGTGTCACAAACAAAACAAGGAATGTTTCATTGGACTCATTAAAAAAATAGACTTGTAATTATTTCGTTATGGAGTGTTAGTTAGTTTACAGTTATGGCAAATAACATTAATAATGCTAGAAATCGGTTATGTTTGCGGAGTACTCCACAGTTCGCTCTGTGGTTCTGGTGTGTAACAATACAGTGGCTGATTACGATACCATGCATTTTCTCAAGATGTCAAGGAATCGAAAACCTATCGCTGGCTGTACACCCCGAAGGAATGGTGAAGGTGCTGTATGGACAGCCACTGGAGATATTTTGCGAAGACGACAGATTCTCCGCCGACGACAGATTCTCCGCCGACGACTTGGAGTTTGCATTGGGCGGGAGTCCCGTCCCGTCAGAAAAAGTGAATACCACAACTAGAAGATTAACTATGGAGCAGCATAAAAAAGGAGTGTTTGTCTATTATTGCCGGAACAAAGCAACAAACAAGGTTTGCCCCACTCGAGTGTTGGTGGACTCTCCACCGGCGAATGTGACGGATTTTGCCTGCAAATCTAAAAATCTAGAAGTTTTAAACTGCACCTGGACAAACCCAGATGGTTTCAGTGTCACCAACTACACATTAACTTTAAAGATTGAATATGGCCAAACTGTGGATATATGTAACCCTGAGAAAAGTGGTAGAACCAGATATTGCTCTTGGAACATTGTCAGTGAACATCGGTATCGACAACAAGAAAAGCAGTTTTTCTTCTATCTACATTTTTGCAATGTTTTTGGATGTCATAATCAAAATTTCACCATTGATCACTTTACTATTATCAAACCAGACCCACCAAGTCACTTAAAAGTATTGGGCAATGGCACACATAGTGTGTTTCTGCAATGGAGTATTCCGAACAACATGTTTGACTTTTTACCTCATGGAGTTGATCATAAAATAGAATATCAAATAGCTAAAATTGATAACACATCTTATTTCCGCACGGTAGATACATCAGGGCTACCTGCTAAAAATAAAACATACAAGTTTCTGCTGTCCGACTTACCCTATGCTCATATGCAATATGAAGTAAGGATATACATCAGACCTAAAGAAGCTGTCAATGATGAGTTCTGGTCTGATTTTACATACCTAGTCTTTTACACAGCCAGTGAAAGACCTAAACGACCACCTGATACAGTAGTGGGAGCTTTTGATCAAAGTCCATATGAGTCTAAAAGGAGAATAAATGTTTACTGGAAACAGTTAGAAGAATATGAAGAAGCAGGAGCTAATTTCACATACAAAGTTGTGATTCATCAAGGAACAGGGAACCCAAAAACGCTATTAGCTGATACAAAGAAGAGTTTGAGTTATGTAGTCCTCGAAGATGCATCTCTGGGAGCCATCAATGTTGAGATCTGGTCAACTAATGATAATGGATCATCACTTAACAAAAGCCATCTCTACATCCCTCCTAACTCTGGTACTCTAAGAGTCTCATCATTTACAAAGCTAGCATATGAAAATGGCACTTACAAGTTGTCATGGTATGGCATAAATAACATTGATAACTACACTGTGTTCTGGTGTCAACATAATGCCACCAAAATTTGTGCCGGGCGAATGAACTTCACTGTTTTGGAGCCAAATAAAACAAACTATGTAATTGATTTGCCGAGAGAGAATAGATACCAATTTGCTATATCCGCTAATAATGGGACTAAAACCAGTGGAATGGTATGGGCTACTTGTGACATTTCCAAAGATAGCATTCCCATGTATGGATTTCCTGTACAACTAAATCATGGTGCTCCTGGAAAGTCATTTGTCAAGCTTACATGGACTTTGACCTGTTCATTGCAAGAAGGTATTATAACTGGCTATAATATTACTTATTGCCCAGTGAAAAACATCAGTAATGTGTGTGATCCATCATATGCCAAATCCACTGTAATTATATCAGACCCAAAACAGATGGAAATTAATATAACGGATCTGAAACCACACAGAACTTATCAATTTGCATTAGCTCTGAACACTACTTATGGTTTGAAGACAATAGAAAATGCTTCTGATAGAGTCACTACCACGGAGGACACTCCAACCAGTCCTAGAAATGTCACCATTACTAAAATTGAAAGTAACTCTGTTGTAATATCATGGGATCCTCCGTTAGAAAAGAATGGAATCATTGGAAAATATGTAATTTACAACTACACTGATGAATATGAATTTGATAAAGGTCCTGATGATACAGCTAATGATTCTCTGAGACGGAGTTTTAAACTTGAAGGACTTGATGGTTTCTCAAATTATTCATGGTCGATTGCAGCTTGCAATACAGGAATAGGAAGCTGTTCACAAAAGAGCCCTCCAAATGGCATTTTTCTGAGGACCAGAATTGGTCCCCCTAGCAAACTGAAACCACCAATCATTTCTAATAACCCAGATCTTATAAAATGGGAAAAGCCTGCAAAACCTGGAGGAACTGTCGATCTTTATCAAATATTGAGAGTCAAAGATGACCAAATTGAGGAAATTTTCAATACAACAAATTTATTATACTCCCTTGCCAACTGTGAAGGAGGTGTAGCAGTAGAAAAATATAGGGTTAGAGCAGTTAACTTTGATGAGGATCCATATCATGGAGTATTGGCAGACAGAATGGAAGTAGACTTACCAAAAAGAAAAGATAAGGACCTTTTGGAATATCCTGGTGAATGGAGTGATCCTAGTCAACTGGCATGCAGGAATAGAGATGGTCTAACAATGACTTTTATACTAATGGCAGTGTTTGCATTAGTTGCTATAATGTATGGATCGATAAAGTTTTACAAAAAATATCGAAAAATGGAGGACATAAAACCAGTCCTTCCGAACGGCCTAGGTATACCTGAAAAAGATATATCAAAATATGCTTTCGGTGGCTGGAACCCAACCAGCAAGGATGAAAAGCCGTCATCTGATGAAATGTTATTGCTTCCTAACAGTAGAGCTACTGTTTCCACAGACACTAAACAAAAAGAAGAGAGTAACTGTGGTGCTAGCGATCACACGGACAGCACCGTCCTATCGGATGCTTCTCGAGGACCAGTGGAAAGACAAGCCTCCACTTCCGACGACGGCTCAAACTCATCGTTGCATATGGAAATCGAACCTGTCAAAGCCAATAGTGATGCACCGCAAGACGAAGAGGATTGCTCAAGCTCAGAAAATGAAGTATCCCACGAGATCTCCCCATACTTTAGCAATGAAGATTTTAAGAAAAATCCTGCCAGTGGCTATGTGCAGCAACCAGTTGTGAATCCCGCTACGGGTTACGTGCAGTCGGCTACAGCGCCGGTGAAGAGTCTTCCGCCGACGGTTCCGCTGCAGCCGGCGAACTCTAGCTACGTCATGGCCGCATTATCGCCGCCAATATTCACAACCGGCGTATCGCCTCCTAGTCTACAGAGGAACCCTCCTGCATCGTCGGGATACGTACGGCCTGAAGACGCTCAAGCGAGATCGATGCTCAATTTCCCCAATCACAAGTCTTCACCAGCAAAAATTTTCGGGCCGGAGAGCTTACCGATTATGCCAACCTTGCCACCGCCGACGAAACACGGCGCCGACAGCAGCTACATCCAGTTGCAGTCCCTGCCTAGTCATAAACAGCCTGTACAGAACAATGTGCCATTAAAGCCGGGCGCGTCCAGCGGGTACGTGAGCCCCGGTGACGCCGTCATCAATAAACACCTGAACAACATGCTCTCTGCCGGGCAGCTGGCCGAAGAGTCGGCGATACTGGACCCGATGATGTCCCCCGACGCGTATTGCCGATTTTCATGGAGCACCGACCCGGCCAATGACAATTTACATTCGTTACTTGCCAATTCGCCGACGTTAAAAACCACTAAGAATTGAATCTATAGTTAATAAATTAGCAAGTTTGTGTATAGACTGTTAGTGACTGAACTGTAAATAATAATGGACTTTAAAAGCTATAAAAATATAATAAATGCTATAAAACGTATGGACAAAAATACACACAAACTAAGCAAGTGGGTGTGTTGTCTAGTGATAAATCTTGTGCCTTATTAATTTATTTTAGGTGTTTCTATGAAGCTAAGTAGGTAAGAGCTAGATGATTACTAATTAATTAAATAACATACTTTTAATTGACCACTTAGCATAACGATCTCTTAACTGATGACGACCAACATTATACTATATTACAAAGCTATATTACACACAAATTAGAAAGCTTAAAATAGCATTGTCGTAAACAATAGCTTTTTTGTTTCAGAATCCACCCGTAACAGCTTTTAGCCATGGAGGGTATTTATAAAGTCAACCTTATTGCTAGCGATTTAAGCACAGAAGAAACTATACTCCAGATCGTAGATACGCTTGACAATCTCAACGGTATAGTGGATGATGTGTTTTCGCGTATATTGACTAGAATTGAACAGAACATGCAAAAAACAAACAAACTTAACGAAAGAATCGACGCCTCACGATCCAAGGTCGAGAAATTAACTGGCATGCATAAAGCTATCAGAGTATTTTCCAATGCGAAGTATCCAGCATCTATAAAGCAGGAACATTACCAATCCGTTTTCGATTTAAACGGTTACAAACATGAACCAAAAAAGATTACTCTGAGTGGAAAGGCTCAGGGGTTGTCAGATGATAAACCTTTACAGGTATTTGTTTTGAAAACTTGATTCATTTTACCGTAAAGTTTTAAACCTTTTTACTGAGTTTTGCGTTTTTTTAGGAGAAACTGCACTTTTATCACGTCAGAGTAGTAGTTCATAATGCTCCGAAACCAAAGCAAGACTTCAGCTTGGCCTCGGTAATCGACAACTTAGAGAGCATTAGTGAACTCCTGGTATTCAATACGAACGAGAGTCCTTATCTGGGAACACTGTCCAAAGCACCAGCTTACGTGCCCCCTGTCAGCTGTAAAGTTGTCAGTAAAAGTTTGTTGGAAGACGCACCATCTTCTATCATGAAAAGGGACGTGCTGAAACGTGAGGCCGACGAGTATATGTACGCTCCGGGCATCGGGATGGTGAGTTATAAGAATATATGTGAAATCGTTTTATTGGATAAATGAGAAGTCATCGGAGTTTCCGATCGTCCAATCGATACAACTCAAAGAAACTTTTCGGTTAATATCCGGTTTGGTTATTTCAATAAGAATCGATTTCAATTCATTTTATACATAAAATCAATAGAAATAACATGGTCTGTTTTTATTGTAAATGTAACAAGGAAATAATTAGTTATATTATTTTTAATAATTTACCATAAATGAGACCAGCCTCCATTTTAAAAAAGTAAATAAAATCGGTCAATAATTGGCGGAGATATCGTTTTACATAAATAAAAAATCCGAATTGAGGACCTCCTTGAAGTCTTGTAAGAATAACATCCAACGCTCCGCGACCATCATACCCTTTCATTACTCACAGGTACCGGAACTGGAGATGCCTCTAGACTTACCCAACCTGGCAGGCATAGCCGGTGACGTGCAGTTCTCGATCACCACTGACGGTTCCATCGCGCCTTCCGTCGTCACATCTCCCGTCGCACCATCCGTGCCCGTATGCGAGCTGCCCGAGTTGTCTGAGCTGAGTCTGCCTGAGCTGAATCTACCTGAGTTGAGCCTAAGAGCGAGCTCAGAAGATAGGCGGTTCGAAGAAAGATCCGATATACCAGATGCTCCTCCGCCGATGGAAGTCAGCGCGCCATCGCTGCCGCCCCCGCCACCACCACCGCCGCCTCCGCCACCACCACCGCCGCCTCCGCCCCCGCCGATGGAGGCCGAACCACCCGTTCAAGTTAAACAGTAAGTCATTTTTATCCATCACTGTTTTTATGTTTTATCCAGATTATGAACTGATTTCCTCCTATAACATTATCTGAAAACGTAGGAAGAGATATCAAGAAAGACCTTGATTGCATTTATTTGATAAAAGTGAGCTGGAGTGTTTTTTTCATTTTTTTTTTCAAATTTAATCTTGTTGCACCCTATAGGGCTGGAATTTGTTAATTCTCAGTCAGTCGCCCAATGATTATAAATATGTGTTTAGAATAGGAGATAGATATAGGCCTTGCCTATAAGTCTTCTATGTACCAAAAAAATTGATGATGATGAAATCTCCCTTAACTACTATAAGAATGTATTTATTATAGTCTGTAAAAATAGAAAGTGTTATCCATCCCGAGACCCGAACATATGTTGACTTTATTTTCAACAAAAAAACTGATTAGCGCTCACATTTTATTGGTTACCTGTTTTTTTGTGCTCACTCACACTACGCCATTATGTGGTGGTAGTGGAACGGATTTGAAGCCATCAGCGCAGCGCTAACAACTGTGTTACAAATACATATGATAACGATTATTGACATGATAACGATCTGACTGAATACAACTTTGCGCCTCGATCAGAAGCTCCACTTTTTTTTACAAGATTGTACCTACGAGTATTTATAGGACTTGCTCGTTTTTAAAAGCTGCTGCTTTAGTCATGGCATAATTATAATTCAAACATGCGTCGAGTCAGTATTCAGGTATTTAGAACTCGAACGAACATAAGTGAAGAAGGATTCGTTATGTTAGGGTAACATAACGAATCGGGAGTTACATGAGCATCGGACAATACCTTAAACAGTAATATGTGCAGCAAAACTTGTCATCACACGCATAAATATTGCATGACGTACAAAAAAGCCTAGGATTCACTGAATAACTATGGGATTTTACGTGATTAAGCGTTTTTAGCAGGCAATTATCACAAGGGAGGATGCCCTAAACAGGGCGCGCCGTAATTGGTCGCTTTATTAACTCACGTGGAATGTTCAGCCTTGAATAATCATTCAATTCAAACATAATCAAGTTAATGAAAAAACTCGTCTAGAATGAGCCACCTACTTTAAATAAAGTAATTAGGAGCGCTTTTTCTGAAAACTGCTCTTGCTACCTCCAGTAACATTAATTACGACCTTAAGGGTTGGAGCAGACCATGCGAAGCGTGGCAACTTCCACAAAAAAAAAACTACGAGTTTGATATCGCTGAAGTTCTCATAAAGCGTTCTAACGACATTTTACCGAAGTTAAGTGAAAGCCTGAGTTACGCGAACAAGGAACGAGTTTAAAAATTGAAAACCTTATCAGCTTCGGATTTTCTACATAAACACATCCGTCTTTGTCCGTCCGTACCGTAAATATTACATGTACTGGAGTCGCATGAATCGTAATCAGTACCTCTACGGAAGAAAGGTGTTTAAATTCAACAGTTTCGTAGAAAAATTTAAATTTCTGTTTTCTACGCGACTCCATATGCCGGGATCAGATTTATGGGTAATTTAACCCTGTTTACTCCTTCGATGGAATAATAAATAGCCGTAAACAAATATCAACAGGCTCAGCAGTGCTTAAACTATTTTTATTACCACAGAGCCACTTCTCCGTGTATGAGACCAGAAAGTTCATTCTAATTTAAACCTGTTTGGTTATACTTAAATATATTACCAAGATTAATGTAACGATTTCACGATCTAACTTAAGGTCTGTCTAGGGTCTGGCTATTTTCTATGTATAATATTATGTATTTAAAAAAAAGTATGTAAGTAGTATATCAGTCATGTAGTTCCCATAATACAAGCTCTGCTTAGTTTGGGGCTAGATTATGTTGCGTTAAAAAGTCCAGCATTATTTATTTATTTATAATCTAAAACAATACATTTTCGGTTAATTTTGAGGATTTGCTCACAAATAGGTTTAAATTAGAGGAAATAGTATTTGTTACATACCCTTAATCATTATTATGTCTGCTGTAATTAAAGTATCTGTAAAAATGAGATAAATTAAAACAGTCGTCGAATCGAGTATCTACCAATCTTGGTGGTCGTCGATGTTTGCATTATCACATGAGGCAAAAAAGATCGCTTTGCAAGATTTTCATCGAATTGCTACAAAATCAATAATTAGTTCGTAGCTCGTAAAGCCATAGCCATAGAAGCGATGTATTCGCTTAAATAAAATTACTATTAACATATTTATGCATGCATTTGCATACTTAGATCATTGTGAATTCTCGCCGATCGACTCATCCATATTTGATACTTTTGAGAGCAAAAAACACAAACTGGGTATGTTAAGTTATAATTATGGTAAGACATGTTTCGAAAAAAAAAATTAAACACTTGTACGATTCCCAAGCGCTTGTTGAATGTAACCGAGATGTTATCGTATAATATCGACATCTCTGTGTTATTTTCAATGTCTGTTTGTATTGAATTTGCCAAGTGCCGAATGAGTAGGCCGTCGAAGCGTTAAGAATAGGGATCTATTTACAAACCCTCTGTTTCCCCGTATCGTGTTAATAAGTAGAAACAGTCGTTTTGAAAACAAAGCGTGTGCGCATGTTCCTTAGAACCTGTGTTTTACATTGTACAAATAGGTACTTACTTAGTGAAGGATATAGGTACTTAATCTCGACAATCACTACAGGAACCTTATAGGAGAACGCCATATTTCTTTATAGACGTTCATCGGAGCGAAGTTCTTTTTAACGGAGAACTTCTTAGCTGCCTTGACGAAACAAAAGCCGGCCAGGAATAATAATAGTTTCAAAGGAATTGCAAAGAGTGAATTCTCAGAAATTACACATGCAATCATTCTCGAGCACACCCTCAGTCCGGATAGTTGCATTATAATTTGTCTTAATGGACTCACATTGATTAATAAAATAAAACAACGCGCTACCCTACCTTATTAGCCCGGTTTTCAAACAAGACGCGTTCTAGGGATTTACTATTCATACCAACGATCGGTTTTTATACGATCTACTTAATTATAAAATCTTAACACAGTATTATGGTCATGAATTGCTTGCAGGCTTTACATATCTGGACGCATTGCATTCCCTTTAACTAGAACGTTCCAGGTTCAGATCTCGGAGATAAGCGCTGGAACTCGATCGGAATATAATATTTACCGGGAGCTCTGGTGGCATGTTTAATTTTCTTTTTTTTTATAATGTACTGTATCTGCAAATAAATTCAAAAGTGTATAAAAATACAGTTTTGTATTTAAAATCAGCAAAATTATGTAGTTATGACAGGGCAGCTCATTGCGTTTTTTTATTTGTTTATTGGAACAAAGAGATACATTATGTAGGTAATAATTGTAGAGAAATGGGTAGAGAATGAAATACAAATCAGACTTAGTAATAATGCTGGCCACAGCGCTATCTACAGCTTAGTATAACAGATTTAAAGAACCCTACCGCTCTGCCTACATTAGGTAATAAACAAAAACCTTGCTAATTTTTTTTATTGACGAAATTCAGTTGTGTAATTAAACTAATTAAGAACTTAAAGGCTACCGAATGAAATCTCTATATTTAGAGCACAGTTTCGTGCTTCTTATTTTATTCAGGTGAATACACTCGAACTGAATCTCAATTTCGCACTTAATATAAATAAGCGATGGGGCTGTCAATCTCATCTGATTCATTTCATCAGCCGGTATGCAAAGACATCTCATAATTGAATAAACTGCTAGATGCTATATTGCCTGCCGACGGACATGATAATTCCATCCGTTGAACCTTCTATTCGTAGTCCTTATTGTTGACGACTTAACGCTCAAATTGTAGCCATTTATGCCCGTTAGTAAGGATTCGTTGAACCCATTCGACTGTCCTACAATATTGGATAAGTGAGTTATTTGTTAATAATATCAATTGATGCTCATGTTTATATTCCAACGATACGTACGCACTTATAAACTTACCACTAATCACTTTTGCAAATACGCCGAGAAAGTCTTAATACAGTACTCGCGTATGACATACTCACATAGCTTTACAGGAAAGAAACACTCACTGAACTTCAGTAGTAGTTGACAATCTGTCCATGTAGAGTGGTTACCGACAATGCGTTCGGTTTTTTTTGTTTCATTAAACAAAAAAAAATCGCTTGCGGTAGCCGAATGCCGATGATCCTTAATGATACCAAGTAGGGCGTAGTTAGAGGCAAGTATAAACCTTATATTTGGCTCATGCTTACATTTGTATGGTAGTTAGCATTCCACGTGATAGGTTGCAAGCCAATGGCGTAGCGTGGACTAATCTAAACGTGGGCGAAGTCGCATCAGCGATGCTCTTTTCTTTCCGTATCTATTCCCACGATAAATGCATAGATCCTAACATATTTTTGTAAAAACAAAAGCAAACCCAAATTCATTCATGATAGTGAAATATAAGTGCGCGGAGAATATAGGAAAGCATATTTTAAAACATATGTACTTTGTGACCTGCTTGATTAAATCTGTTACTACTTTGGTTCTGTAGTAAGAAGTTGTACTTAATTTTTGAAGCTAACTCTGCTTTGATTAATAATGCAGACAATCGGTCCTGCTTCATAGACTTCATACTTTTCCTCAAATAACTTTTAATAATTTAAAACTTGAAAAACTTCTTTCTGCGGAAGCAGTACTTGCATCATGATAAATGGTTTGCAATTAAATTTTAATTGTGTATTCAATCAGGTAATTGGCGTCTTTATATAGAGTCTGTATGTAAGGTGCTAAAAGGTTGTAGTTCTTCGTACACTTATCTCGTAGGATTCTGTAACTTTGCTTTCTTCATATTGAGTACTGCCTTAAGTCATAGCAGTGCTTCAAAAATTCGCTATTTTTAAAGTATTTTAGATTATTTATTTCGTACAATAATCAAAAATGATTGTAGGATTGAGAGCAGTAAATCTCATGTCAGTGTCTTGTACTACGGCATGAACCATTGTAGTAAAAAAAACAATTCTGAATCTACTTTCAGCTGAATCAATATACTCATCCACAGCTTCATTATAACTGAAAATTATCTTTTTGCAAACCATTTTCTCTTTAAAAGTCGTTGGAATCTCATATATTTTTCTATGAACTCGTATATTTTGAAGTACATTCATTGATGCCTGTTTCCCGAAATTCCCATTCGTTCTATCAAACTCGGTCAGCTCTGGTCAAATCTAACAAGACGCGAATGCCTCGGATTTCTCGCATCGTATCGCGTATTCACTTGCTTGCTTATGCCTTTAAATCTTCTATCCCGCTCATTCATCATCCCGGTTTAAAAAAAAAAAACCGGATCGGAAGTCAGGGTACCGATCTGGCCAACACGGCTTCTTCCAGACAATACCTGGTACAAGTATGTTGCTGAAATATCTGTAACAGTATAGTTTTGCTCAATAGCTGTTTCTAGCAGTTCTTGCTTACAGTTGTTATAAGCGGTAGTTAATCTTGAGAATCATAAATATTCTGATGATTCTTCGAAACCTTTTGATTTTTTCATGACGCTGTCGGTTATGTTCAATGATTGTAAAGGCGTTACTATTACTATGCGTTCGAGCGTGTAGACTACCAGTATAGCAAAATTATAAACTCTTGCCTTAATATAAGACAGGTTTTGTTTTTGGTGTTTCGCAGAACTTATCAAACAGTGACCTTAACGCCTTTTCATCCCTATTAGGTAGCGAGAAACATTGCCACAGTTAAATAGCAAACAGTCATTTATCAGCATTGTTTTGGATCGCGCCATGCTTATATCAGCCCTTACTTGGTGGGTCGTAAATTGAACTATTAATATTTATATTATATTTGAATACAATAACGCTAAGTAGGTACCTACCTACTCTCATAGTTTTCCTGCTTCACAGTTTGAATAATAGTTACTCATAGGCGTCACAATTTATTTATAGGTTGGTTTCCTACGAACACCGTGTCTAGTTACTTTCTAGGTTTACTCGCAGAAAAAGAAGAAAGCGGAGGCACTTGTAAGATAAGAATATTGTGGTTATAGGTCATGTCATGTTACGCGAAGTTGTGTCTTTATGAATCGTAAGATAGATTGGTAGGGGTGGATCACATTTTGTTCGGAAAAAAATTGAACTGAAATAGTATAGCCGCAACCACGTTAATTTTTGCTTACGCTTTGTGTCTAGCGATATTGTAAAGTACAGTTTAATTTATTCACAATATATCCGGCTCGATATTTGGAATATCTGTACATTTAGTGAAAAAAATGGGTTTTATTTTATTTTTACTACGAATTCAAAAAAGCACCCCCGCTAGTCAAACTTTGATGACTTTATTTGAAGTTCTGTAACGCGTAGAACAAATTTGCATGAAGTCAGATCAATCAAACGTGTTGAACAATCGAATTAACAACTGAATGCTAATTGTGTATTGTTTTGCAAAATATTCCTGTAACCTCAATACGATTATATCGCGACTAACCATACAAACATATCAATATAATCATAGGCAAATTCCTTCAAAATATTATTCAATCGTTTCATACTTATTATTTTACGTAATAAGTATGAAAAACCCAATGCGAAAATCTTAATCCGTTCGACGAATTCTTTGAAGTTAACAATGTGACGTAATATTTAAGTGATGTCACTTTTACTTTGCACTCATTACAATTTACAATTAGTTTTATCCTGATTGACCAATAAAATATCAGTCAACATGTTTAGGCAGGCGATTCCAAAATGTCTACTTTAGGTGTGTCATTCCTTGCAAACGTCATCATGTGGCTGGCAAATGCTATCTAAGTAGCCTCCTAACATTTCGCGAGAATTGTCTGAAAGCACGACCGAGTGTTAAACTAGTATACTTCCAAACAGTGCTCTTATAAGTGTACGGGTTATTAAATCTGAGCAACACCACTCCACCCAATGATAATAATTTCGCGGCCACGTTGTTCTCTAAAAAAACAAACGCTCACGACTTTAATCTCCTCGATCATAACAAGTAGCGGACTATACTTAACACATGGCCACGTTTTGTATGGTCAATCAAGTCTAGTTAAAATATAACTCCAGTTACTTTAGTATACTTTTTTTTTTTTTTTTCGATGGGCTGCTAATTTGCTTTTACGCATGTCCCCCGGCCAGAGGAGAGCTGAGAGGGTCTGTCGGGCTCACCAACCAGAACACTAACAAAGTGCTAGTGGGTGGTGGCATACCAACTAAAAACCCATCGATATTACATTTTTTCACCTTAGGGCTAATGCGTCGTCAAACCAATCGTCATTGGCCAATTCGTTTGACGGCGCGTTAGCACTGGACAGGGCTACGGGTTCCCGGTCGGATTCGACCGGGGCCCTGTCGGTGATCGCCTTTGGCGTAGTTTAGTATACTTAGCACAAGTATCAATAAAAATCATCGGTCAGTTAAATCATTACCTACTTGGAGAGGCACCACGGAACACACTCGAAAAATAGATAAGAAATGTTTATCAGTAATTCATGAATATGCCACCATGCACCTTGCAATAAATTATCCAACTATAGCCACTTTGGATTTGTCTAACACACTTGCGGACATTGGTTTTTCCTCCTTTGCATAACAAATCGATTTGTATACCCTGCACCTCAAAGGATCCTATTATGATCAAATTTCTGTTAAGAACTAAGATTTATGATTTAGTAGTGATTCATTAATATATGCATTATAATTTATGACTAAAAACTTGATGCATCAGGCCAGAGATCCTCTAGGCGAGTCTGTCTGTAGCGATAGAAAATCAGAGGGAAACACAACCTCTGACCACAAACACATACCGGCTCCTTCCGTCGCTGCTAACATGACTATACTTGCTCTTGCCTATCGATTTCACAGTATGGCGAAGTTGGATTAACTACTGTCACCTAATTGTCACATAATACCATAAAATAATGAAAACAAGTGTTTTTACGCGGGCGGTCTGCGAACACGTATCGCGTGATAGCACGCAATTATTTACCAGAACGGGCACTAAGGTCTCGATCATGCACTCGCGAAGCGATAAGCGACACTTCCTGCTTTGTGATTATTATGGTTTTTCAAAGCGTACCCGAATAGAGTAGTTCAAAGCGATGCCCCAGGTCTAAGATTTATGCTGAAATTGGCGAGTTTAACGTCATGTATAACCGCCCACAATGTTGGGACGCACTAAACCCAAAAATATTTATTTTTGGTTGATGGTGTGATCCTGTGATAAAGCGAAAGGCAATTATTGCTTTGCAGAACGAATACAAAACATCATTATTCAGTATTCAAGTCATTCATTCGGGATAACTTATCGCTAACTAGCTTTCGGTATCGCCTCCATGTCTGGTGGTCGCCATTAGTAAGTCACTCGCGTTTTATCAGCATACCTTGATTACAACTTACTAACCTTAAAGTTATCTTTCTTAAACGCCACCGCTTGTTTTCGTGTCGACTAAATCTGATACATTATCCAAATGATGCATTTCTAAATATTAAAACCACGCTCCGCTTGTATAAAGAGACATAGTTTTATGAACGTTGATCCTTATCCCTCTAACAAAGTTTACGTATCTTCTTTTAATTAATATTATATTTTTACAGTGTTTTGTTTTTGTCGTATATATTGTTTTAACCGTTTTATTGAAAACTTGAATCTGAAACCTTGAAGTCAACTCTCACAAATATTCTCCGTGGAAGACATCCATAGTAGGTCAAACTGCGTTCTGTAAGAACTTTCTATGAGTAGATGTTAAAGACAACGAGCTAAAGCACATGCCTAATGCGTAAGTACTAGTTAATTTTAGCAAAAACTTGAAACGTGTTCGTCGTCCATTTCAGCGCCAACCTTCGCCCGACCGATTTCTGGATAAAATGTAGCCTATACCAAATTTCATTCATATCAATCCAGATGTTACGGAGATTATTAGTTACAAACATCCAAAAACCTAAACATCCAAACTTTCACATTTATAATATTAGTAAGATTTTTCACAATGAGTTTATCAAGTCATATCCCGAGAACAGTTTTAAAGTTGAATGTGGATGGATATAAAAATAGAGGCAGGCCAAAGAAAAGATGGTTAGATTGTGTTAATGGTGACATGGGTAAGAAAGAAGTGAGTACTGAGATGGCAGCTGATAGAGGAGAGTGGAAGAACAAAATATGTGCAAAACACGTAATGTAGGACAAAGACAGGAAGATGATGATGATAAACATCATTTTACCCGTCCGTCTTTTGTGATTGTTGCCTGTTTACTAAAAAATATCGCGTTAAAGTCGCTAGATCCTTCTAGTCTGTGGTGTACCTTCTGCCTTCTACCAAGAAATATCCAAAGTTCACAAGTTAATTAAACCAATGACCACGAGGCCGTATAGTATGGCCGCCACTCGCTACGCATATTACCTACTGGCTAATTATTCTGTATTGTAACACTGTATTATAACACGCTAATTTATAATTATATACCTACCCAACGTTCGCCCTTGTAAAAAAGACTAATTATGTGTAGATAAAAATGAATTAGTTTTAGTCGAACACCCGTGACAATGTTAGCGTTGAGTTTTTTTTTAATATTTATTTTACCTTTATTGGTACCTAACTAAAATAGTACCTAATTAAGTCTTATTAAAGAAAAATAGACACACGCAAAAACACGCACACACACACACATACACACACACACGCACACACACACACACATCCTCTGTATTTTAGCTACACTGGTTCGTTCCTCATCGAAGGCTTTCATGGTAACTTTCATAATATCACCAAAGAACCTGTAAAGCCTGAACGATCAACAATATAGTAAGCTCTAGTATATTATGAAACTCATCAGTTATGAACAGAAAAACACTATATTACGCCCAAGGCACGACTTCGGGCTTAGTTTCCTTAACGATTCTTAAAACAGTAGCATCTTTCATCTAGCTCAAGGCAGTAATTATATCAATGTTATTCCGAGATAGCATCACTATGATAGCATTACTCGGAGGCATTCCAGAAACTCTCACTGGAATCAGGATCCTTTTCTACGTACCCAGCTCATTTGAATACTTGTGATTTTGCGTTGCAAATATCAATCGGGATTAAGAACTATGCCCGTCTACACTAAAGCCAAAAAAGCTTAAGCAAATATTGAGGAAATGTTCGAGAACGAAACGATGTTTTTCAGCCTTGCCCAAGGTTGGGAGGGAGAGGGTATGATTCAATTTAATGACGATGATGTGCACGTACATTTTAAACGCTGCGTGGCTGATTGTGTGTGGTGTGTGCGTTTAATATGCGAGGGTGATCGTGTTTGTGTGTGTATGGGTTTCCCTGAAAACTAACATGTTACTGTAGTTTGTTTATTTTGTTGGCCTAGTGGGTGATACCCCGATTTCTGATCCGGAGGTCGTGGGTTCGAACCCGGTCGTGCACCTATGGATTTTTCCGCTCGAAAAATTTATGTGCGCATTAACACGTGCTCAAAACGGTGAAGGAAAACATCGTGAGGAAATCGGCATGTCCTAGAACCAAAAATTCGAAGGCATGTGCCAACAGTTAGTGTTCCAATAAGCGGCGATGGGCTTGCAACCTGCCACGTGGAATGCTTACTACTTGCAAAACGCGGGCATGTACCAAATGTAATGTTTGGACGTGCCTCTGACTACCCCTTTCTTGGTATCCTCAAAGATCTACTCACTGAGTATGTATCTGAGGATGTCCACCATGGGGAAGACAGTCGTGAGCGTGTCTGTTTTTTTTTTGTCTAGTAAATAGTGTTTGGTTTTCTTCTGTTAAATTTGAAATATCACATATCAAACAGATATTTGGATATGTGATATTTATCGTGGATAACCCAGCGTCTGTTTCTCAGCAGTTCTGCGCTGTTTGAGATTTGCGGCAATAGACGTTTCTTGTTAAAAATGTTCGTCGATTAAACGACATAAGAAGTACTCCTCGTGTACGATTTCTGTATCCTTCACGATATTTAGCTCATTAACGTTAATGATTGGAATCCCTCCGCTCCCCCCCCCCCCCTCTCATCTCCTCATCCCCTTCGAGGTATCGTAATTTGATCATCAATGTTACGAAATAAAAAGTCGATAACATTGGATGGGTACTAGCATGAAGTGTTAAACGATTCCCCATAACAACTCGCAAATCGATGTTTTAACTGCACTTTTATTTGTTAATAGAAATGTGAATTAAGTTTTTTTTTTAATGATAAATGCGCAATTCTTTTACGCAATATTATATATACAGTCTTATAAATTTTATAATTACACTCGATTGTTTCTGAGCATGCCGCGTAACAATAGCGCTATTATTTTTTGTAAAGCCAATGTGGAGCTGATGGTAAAAGTTACTTAATTGTTTTAATTTCAATATATTTATTTGTGGGGTAAACTGATAACTTGATAACTAAAATAATACAACGACCTCTGTGGCGCAGTAGGCGAAGGCTCGCCTGAGACGCAGAAGATAGTGGGTTCGATTTCGCGGGACAAATGTTTGTATATGCAAATATTTGTCTCGGGATCTGGGTGTTTTCTATTTATAATATGTATGTATTTACAAAAAAATATATAAGTAGTATATCAGTTATTTAGTTCCCATAACACAAGCTCTGCTTACTTTGGGGCTAGATGATGCTGTGTGAATATGTCCAGCATTATTATTATTAATTTGTTGCATAATAATAACAATGTTTTTACACAAAGAGCGCTTTATACTGAAATACTGGAGAATATTTTATAGAGCCTGTACACAATATTTTCCAAAAGCTCTGTACAAAATGTTAATTAACTCTAACGTATTGAATCAACAAAGCTTTCTCGCATGAGTTATTTTTATTAGCTAGTATGAAATAGCGACTCGGCTACTATAATACCCAGTCTAGACGCAGACCCAGTAATTGGCAGCGACGACGGATCGATGAAGCTCAAAGCAAGTACGCGAGCTATGCTCAAAGGTTAGGAGAGTAGAACTCATTTGAAGCGTTCCGCGAACTTTCAGTAACTAGTTATGAAGTCATTGTTATTTTCGTATAGCCCTCCGTTGCTTTGCTCTTATTGATAAGCATTATTTCTGAATTCTGAGAGCAATAATAGGTGTAAGACTTTGATTTCCATGGAAGTGGAAGTATTCTTAAAAATACAACATACGGCCATATAAATTAAATAAAATGCTTGGTCTATTTGAGAGAGACTGTCTCGGTTTCCCAGAACAACATTGGAATTGATTGATCCATACCTTTGTTTATTTCACTCATCTATATGAGTGTATACTAGTAATGAACAAAATAATACTGTTGACTGCTGTTGAATTTATTTTTTTCAATTCACATTATCTGTGATAAATTACGCAGTATTCTCGATACCGGGAATATTTTATTCGTTCTTTCTGGTGATATTTTAGTACGTTTCAATGAAAAACTTAACGATACTTATTTTTAAAATAGCATTGGAAAAGTGCGTGTTTATGAGATGATTGGCCCCTGCTGCTTCGCTCACCCTCTAACGATGCAAGCGCAATAATACGCAGTAACAATTCTGCTAGCTGAAAATAAAAGGATGTCCCGAGAGACACAGACCTGTAAAAAATAACAAGCCAACTGAACTGATTGTGTCCCAATACGGGCATCTAACCTGCAAGACATCTTCTCACTGCCAATCTACGTCTGTCTATTCATCTGCCACTGTCCAATTTTATACGATAAATAATGAATGAGTTCCCCTTAGAACAGCAAAATAAATGGCCACATTTTGCAGCCGAGCTGAAACTAGAATAAAATCAAGAGGTTGTTTTGTTCGTAAAGGTCAAGGCGTATTCCCGATGCAAGGTTCTTTAATCGCATTTCTGAGAAATAGAAGGACATCGGGTCATGCCAGGCTTTTAGATAATGAAGATCACTGTTTCAATTTAAATAGTGTGTCTTTATTTCAATGTTTCCCATAAAGATGAATAATTGGGTAGATTGGTTAATAGAATTGTTTGTTATTTTGACATCACAACTGGTTTTACGAACGGAGAAACCCAGAATAACATCTTCACAAACAATTTGATATTTATCCCATTAAAATGCCATTGAATAAGCTCAAACCCTGAATAAACATTCAGTGTAGAAAAAAAGGGCTATGATAGAGGTGGATTCCCGCTACTAGCAGGACACATGTTTGCATGATCTGACAATATAATACGGGTCTGTCTGGATGTCGTGGTATTTGCATTATTAGTTTACCCACAGAACATGTGACTGTTCAATGAATGTTGTTGATTTTTATCAGCTTTAACTAAACCTTCTTCGGTACATAAATATTCCCTTTCGAGCTAGCTATGTATACCAGCGTGCAATGCATCGTCCTCGAAAGTCAAAGTAAATAGGTTTTTATTCACTGAAATCGCAATGATCATGTAGAATCGTAGTCTAAACGATTATGAGTGATTCTTGATTTGCTTTAATAGCTCAGACATATATTTCCTTGTATCACCCATCTCTCAGGTAGTCTCGTATTCTAGCTTTACTGATAGTTGAAACACCTTTTCCTTGACCAGCAGGCAAGAGAAGAGCCAGCAAGCAGTGGCCCCCGTCGGCGATGCTCACGCTAACCTGATGGAAGCCATTCGCAGTGCTGGAGGTGCTGGCCGCGCCAAGCTCCGATCGGCTGCAGACACCACTTCGGCAAAAGTAAGTGTTGCTCCAACCAACATACTTCTAGCAAAAGAGTACCACAAGCTGTACGTTATTTCAGCCACTGCATATTGGTAGATTCTTCGCGTGAAGTATCTAACAATATGCAATATGCTTGAGTATAGATGTATTACCATCTTTAGCCCTTTGTTGGATTTAATTGAGATCAAAATAAAACTTTTTAATTATTTAGGAGAGACAAGAGGGGAACGATATTTATAACGGGTCTCGGCAACTCGTGCGTGGTACGACGAAAAGCTAATGTTCGTCGTATTGATGTGCAATCAGAATTTTATAGCCAGCATGGGCGGACCAAGTATTGGGCTGGCCAGAGGTTGGCATAGCAAATAGTTCTTCTATTGAAATTGTGGCTTATGATTTACTTCGGCTGTTCTTTCGTTCTTATGAGTGTTTTTTAATAGAAAGGGTGTCACAATGCACAACGTTACACACAACGATTAGTTTGAGTTCATTCGACACACATAGTTTTATCACTATGTCTATCTAATCTAAGGATGTATTTTTGACAAGTCTGTTTGAATTGAAACTGGCTTACAAAATCTCTAAGTCTATGCCCTAATCGCTTAAATATCATTTCTACGATTCTAAGTATCAATTTATTTTCCCCATATTTTTGTTAACACGGAATGAATTCTAGGAAAATAATGTAACAAATTAATTCAACATTATACGGAGCCGTGAACTCGTTTTTTTAACTAAGAAATATAAGGCTGAGACGTTAATTAATTTGATATTAACCAACCGACAAAACAGAGATTACTACGAGTACGTGTTGCTTCGATGAAATAATTATTGTAAGCATTTAAATTAGATAAATAAAATACGCCTTGCTCCTTGCTAAGTTTTAGTTTTAGTTTAACGGAATCTCTATTACATAACTTGACTGAGATAAACTTAACGTTTCGTTAGACTGACAGGGAAGTTAATTATACGGTACGGGTATTTACACGAAAATTGTTTTTATTCAAAAGCAACAACCTTCCTTGAAAACCTCAAAGTACAGATGTATAATTACGAGCAGAAACAGTCGGACGCTTCTCTGAAGCAACGATAATTGTATGCTAGCTCGGTTCGCTTCTTAGAACTGCCATTACAATAGTCCATGATAACGCCATGATAATGGTATCAGCTCTTATTGTCATCCACGTGGAGCGCTACGCATACCGATTGTTGACAATACAATTTTTCCTCAATTCTTGAAATCTGTCATCGATGACGTTTCGTAGATAGATATGCACATAGGAGCCTTGATGTTTTTAAGCGAGCGATCCACGTTCGTTCACTTGATAAAAACAAATCGAGCGATTGATAATGTGTTGCGTAGGACGCGTGCCCACGCACAACTTTACAGACCAAATTGTCAGAAAAATACGAGGCATAAACTGATTTTCTAGTAATTTATCATTTGAAACATCTTTAAGTTGATATGGTAGGTATTTTTAGGATTGTACGTTTGAGAGTAGTTTAAATGATAAAACGTTTCCAGTTAGCTTGAGTAAACTTAGCCTTTTTTCCGTCGGCACAAAATTATTATTCGTGATTGCGTTGCGTTCTAAAATCCTTTGGAAAATAGTAAATTAGTAACTAAGTCCTCTTAAGTACATTAAGTACTCTTTGAGTATAATTTGTTGTCTCGCTATGTCATATTTCGTTTTGGGAAGCGTGCTATTTCTTAACGTGAAAAGCAATCCTAACTGGAATTCGATAAACACGGTAAGATAAGACTATTATACAGTATCTATATTGACCATAGAAAAAAGGCTATTTCAACTACAAAGAAAAGTTCTCAATTCTTATCATATAATTTTACTTGAAATCAAAATAAAAACGAATTTATATTTCTTTAATACAGTTTTTCTTATTTCTCAAAAAAAGAACGCGTTACTAAGCACATTAGCAGACGATGCAAGCACCAACATGAAATCGAAAATGTAAATGCATGCGTATTTATTGGAAGCCACAAATCGATCAGCTTACAGTTTAACAGAATCCGTATTTCTCATGATTCGGCTTTGTTGCCGGTTCCAGCGAACGTCGACGTTTCTTGTGAACATACGTACACTCGCTGCCACTTTTTGTTCCGTCCACCTCCCCGGCCATTCCCTGAAATATCGAACACAAATTGTTATTAATAATATTTATTCCGCCTCAAGTGCGTGAGAAATGGCACGCTCCAAAAACAAACAAATTTGCATTTCGGAAGTTCGCGATTATTTTAAATCAAACAAAAGCTTGGTATTCCTAACAATGTGGAAAAACGGTGCTATATATTTCTAGAAGCAAATTCAAAATATACGAGACCGCTTGTTTATAAAATTAAATGTAACATGGTTGCGGACCGAACGAATCGGAGCTTTGTTAGATTCTCTTGTTCTCAAACAGGATAAGAATGTATACATTTTCTCTGCTAGCGAACCGATATTAAACAATAGTTTAAACCTATTGTAACCACAATAGGTTATACACACGGTATTTTCGGCTACCTCATAATCGATAGTGGGCTACGAGGAAGATATTGCATAAGACATGAGAAGTGAATCGAGCATGAATTATTGTGAGACTTCAAAGTCAATATTTAATGAACATACACAAGGTTTTTCGGCTACATTCTCGTTCGAATCGATTTCATAGACGTGTTGGACTTAAAGTCCATCTAACGTTTAGTTAGAGGCTAACGAATTCTGCACGAATTCGTCATTTGTGTTCCCATGATCAGCTCGAGTCAGTATCAAAAGCATTCAAAGAAGAATGTATTGAGAACGTAAAAAAAATTCATACTCCAATAACAGAGATTTCCAAAAACACCGTGAAAGAATAATAATATGTAGATATGAGTATCTACAATGGTTTTTTCTGTTGACTGTACCAACCTAACTAAAACTCGTGGCATTGGCTGGGAAAGAAAAATACTTTATTTTTATTTAAAAAATGGCATGGGATCCCATGATGGCTTTGGAAACCCATATATGGAATTAGAATTAGGAGAACAATAGATTTGGCATTGGTGAGCATGACCCTAATAGACACAAGTCCTCACCGGAGGCAGATTAAATAATTGATCCAACCATTGCACGCCCTTAAGTGCTTTCTCAACATCCTCAAGCACTTGCAACATCGTAGAACTTGTCAATGCAATGATTGTGCTGCGCGTGAGATGTTATCATTAGCCGAGGAGCTGGTTTGACGAGCGCGCCAACCAACTGCCGCCGTCCTTACGCAGAATGTATACCGTCCGACCATCTCATGAATTTTTTCCGAGTAAAATATCTCCGCAATGATACAAGGTTGACAATGTTACAAGAAAGGAGAACGTTTCCACGAAGATGTTGTTTCTTTTTAATGTAATGAGTGAGATAAGGTGATAATATATCTTTCATTAGTCAGAATAAGCGCCGAATAAAATCGTAGCTCACTTCTTGGTATAGCGTATTTTATCGCGACCTTTTGCCCGGATTTCGTTTAATGGTTTTCTATATCGGCGTCGTTGTATTGTTTTTTAGATAAACAACTGCTCAAAGCCCGCAAGATTATCGCGCATAATTTATTGTGGATCAAATGTGAAGACATTTGAAAGCAACATAATCTGTAATATATCTTTCAGGTTGGACAGTATTATTTAAAATTGTTTTAATATTCAGCTATTTGATCGGACAAACAAGAAATGGCTCCATCAAATTTATGAGACTTTACTGATTCGATCTGTTCTCTGATATCGATCGATACGATACCTTCTCTAAATATTTTGCATTAATTTCTTGCCCGAAAGAAAATATTACCTACTTTCTTGCATTATGCAAGTAAGACTATCCTACCTATATTCATTCAATTTCATCTTTCATTAAAATTGTTGTAGACATTCAATGAAATCCATTATCAATTCAAAATAAAATCAATGTGCTGTTTCCAGATGATATTCTATTTATTGAAACCAATCTGCCATTGACCTTTTCTCCGTAGGACTGATTACTCGCTACTGATACATTAACAACAACGTTTTATGATTAAATACATTATTAATTTATTTGCAATCATAGGCCATTTTCTTTCGAAAAGTACGTAAAAATATTATATTTCCTTATTAAGGCGGGCCTGGACCAGCGAGTGGGTACTCGCTGGTCCAGTGTTGGATAATCTTAGTAGTAGTTTTGGTATCTAAAACTTCATTGTTTTATCCAAAAAGTTGGATCAAACTCGTTGAATTTCATTGAAATCACAAGAATTAATTAGAATCGTTCTTATAAACTCGTATAAACAACTTGGAGAATTTACGTCAGCACTCCTGTCTGTCGATCACGATTTAAATTATGATTCACCCAACTCCTTAACATTGTTTTAGATACATACATTGAATTGGTATTGGTTGGTTTCATGTCATAATTATTGTCTTAGTAACGGCGGATTACACCTGTACACCTGTCAAATACACCTGTGATTCTGCTTAGGACATAAATATCGCTACGCAGTATTGCGTTGCTATTGTCGCTGTTCTAGTAAAACATAAATTATGCAAGACCAACAACTGAAAAATAGTTTGAGAAAGTTGTAGTTTTAAATTATTACTTACATTTTTTTAGCCAGAGATTAGTCATATTTAACAGCCTGTATACAACCACTGCTGGACATAGGCGTCCCCCGAAAAATGACGGTTCTTAATGGCCCTAGCCACCTTCATCCATTAGACATCCCGCAACCTTTAAGATGTTTTCTGGTGAAGGGACTTCAGCAGTGCTTCGTTTGATTCGTGGTCGCCATACGTGGCTCTCTTTTAGGCTTGGTACCGAGGAATCGGCGGAAAACTACCTAACCACCTAGTTTATAAGAACGTTCTGAATGAATTTATTCGGTACGTCACAAGAAACGTTATTTTATTCCAAAAACTATCGTGAATTTGATTATTCATATTGTTAAAACAGGATTCTTCACGTACCGCACTATCGGTGAAGGCACCGACTAAGTTTCAACTCATTCCGAGAGTTCATCAGGGTGAGTGATGAATGAGTCG
This sequence comes from Perizoma affinitatum, assembly GCA_961405105.1. NCBI lineage: Eukaryota > Metazoa > Arthropoda > Insecta > Lepidoptera > Geometridae > Perizoma > Perizoma affinitatum. Next base: position 10,749,925 of record OY560199.1, read on the forward strand.
AAACTTAGTCGGTGCCTTCACCTATAGTGCGGTACGTGAAAAAATCCGTTTTTACAATATGAAGAAATGTTATCTTTAAGAATAACGAATAACTTTAGAAATGGTCAATTATCACGCTGTGCTATTCTTCACCAGGACTCCAAAGCGCCCGGCGGGGACCTGATGGCAGACCTTCACGCGAAGCTGTCGATGCGCCGGCGCGGCATCTCCGGCGCTGAACGCTCCGGCGGCACTTTACTGCACACGCTCGCATCCGTCATACCGGAACCGGAGTCCGCGTCGCAACGCTCGTCCAGCGACGACGATTGGGAGTGAGGTTTGATGCTGAGATGATCTATAGCTCTTCGACCGTCGCACATGGACCGCGCGAGGATATAGAGCGGAAAGGGTTAGGTTTTTAAATCATGCCGAGAATGTGGATATCAACTCTATGGCCTCTTAACTAATTTAAACGATTGCGGAGTTCAAAAACTTCCCTGGAATCGTGCGTTCTCGTTAATTGATGGTATCGCTTTCACGGAGAGTTCATGACTAGCTTTTCTCGGTCTGGACTTGTAATCTGATTTAGTTTTGGCTACAGTTTCAAAGTGAATAGCGTATGGCATTTACATAAACGTTTACACGCCTTACTCATAAATGCTTTTTAAATTTTAAAATTATATTCGCATCTATTTACCTTTGACAATTAGTGAAGGAACTTTATTTAGTTGCTAGATCGAAAGTTCTATTGTTAGAAGCAATATGGTGAATTATGATGATGTAAATCGGGGGACAAAAACGGGAATAACCAATAACTACAAAACTACTTTCGGTTTTTTTTGTGTTAATTACGTAATGCTTAAATTTAGACAGCGTTTATAAATAAGGCCGTTTCTAATTATGTGCTCAAATTATGTATCAGAACAATGAAAGGATAATGTTAAAGTGGCATTGAAGCCTAGAAATAGTGAAGATTCTTGTATGGCAAATTATCCGACTGAGCAAGGTTTTGTTAAGGTTAAGTGTCATCTATTTGTTCGACCCGCACACTGCAGGCTCAGCACTGAGCGTGCACTCGACACTAGGTTACTAATATTTAAATATTTGGTAGATGGAAATCAATCACACAGCCCTAAGAGCGCATACAAACCGGGCGTGTTAGCTCGTTTTTACGCATTAGTTTTTGGTGAATCAAAATGATAAGTTAAAACAACGCGTATAATTTCAACGTTATATAATAGTGTAGAGTTGTACAGTCAGCGACAAAAGTAGATTGACAATTTGGTTATACAGATGCCCTTTTCCTTCAGGTTTCACTTGGTAACTGTAGATTACTACTACTTTGAACACGAGTCTACGGGTTCCAGAAATATTTGAGATTTAAAATTCGAAATTAATCGACTTATGTTGCTGACTGTACATATAAACGATCTTATCTGTGAAAGCACGCCCCTTTAGTGATCGCCAGTAACTTCCTGCAAAACGATAGATAGCCCTGCAGTGTGCTGACTGATGAGTGCTGAGCCCAATATATTCTGGTTTATGTAACTTCAATAAATATTCTGTACGTATTACTATTATTATTTAAATACGTAAGAACATCTTCTTTAGTGACATGGTTTAGCTATGACTGTTGGGAAAACAACTACCGCGCTAAACCAAGTTTTTAAAAAATTAGCTGGATAGTATTTCGGTTGTTACTTAAATCACATTGTATAAAATGGTTAGTGTAACGTATTTTTCCATAATTTATTAAAATAAACCTTTCCCGGAGGCTTTAATTAAGTAAGATCTAGTGACTGGCAACATAAAAGATGGTACGTTTTCCTGGTACGCGCCGGACGTAAGTTCTAAGTAAACCATTAATTTGTTCTCCGAAAACTTGTATTATTGATAATACTTAATGCTGTAGCTCGAATCCTGACTTTATGTGACTATCACGATCACTTCTCGGAAATAGTGCTTTTAAATCGATTAAATTACCATCATTACATTACCAACGAAGCTTCCGAAACGTTTTAACGATTATCCCGAGAGTTAGGCATGTAATTTGATGGTTTATTTAAGGAACCCTTGGATCACGCAATTAAGAACCCGGAGTTTGAAATCGTTGCAGCTATCATCATACATTTGGTTTTTTATAAATGAATCGTTTTTTCTAAGAATTTCACGCAGAGTTTCGTGTATGTAAACATGAAGTATAGAGTTTTCCTTGTTTTCTTGAGCTTGCCTTTGTAATGGAATAAAGGACACCATGTCGGCTGGTAAGCTCAGAAAAAACATAACGCAAGGCTGTTCCTTGTCTAAAATCCGATTAAGTAGAAAAAATATTAAAGTTCGCGAGTTTAATGTCGTAAATTTTTGTGTTGACACGATTATGTTCTCTTAATAAAATACCAGTGTTTCACGCACGTCGAACGTGTGTTTGTAGCGTAGACTTCGTGCGTTCTATTTATACAATACAAAAATATCGGAAATAGGCTCTCGTTCCGGGAGATTATTACTATAATCGCATTTCTCACTAGCGGCTGTCTCGCTTTCGTTTCTCGGAAGGCGTACAGAGTTACGGACTCAGCTCTTCCCCGCGAACTATCAACTGGTTTGGGTTATTAGCATTTCCAGAATCGAGAAAAAGTTAGATTCGAGAAATTTCTCGATTAATGAATCGAGTTGCGCTGCACTCTCACGGATGCTCTGAGAATACGGTGCCGATTGTATCAGCTCGTTACCGGTTTTATGGTTAGATGTGTTGCGACATCTTTAGATATCAGATTAATGTTCGTAATATAAATAAATTTATTCGTGTTATAATCTCTCTGATGTATCTTAATATTGACAGGTTTATTTATAAGGGTTATCGAAAAAAATAACTATTAAAATTAAAAAGGTTTTAAAAGTAAATTATTGGAAAAGTTTAATAGATATTCAAAACGATAAAACTGCCTAACAAATCTTGTTGTTACTGTTACAACCTACTTAAGAATATTAAATATTTTTACAATTAATGAACAAAAATTCAAGTTCGTGTTATTTTTTAATGTCTTCGTAAATTACATATTAGTAGGTATGTTACTATCGCTTCCAAATAAATATAACATTTCGAGATCTGTGTTGTTGTTATAAGGATTAACTTAGGCGGATGTTTGTTTGAAATTAAATTATCTACAATTTAAATTGTAACTCGTGGAATAGTCGGATCGAATTATATCTAGGAGCCTTATAAATTAAGGCTAGAAAATGTACTGTGATGTTCGTGCCTAAACGATTGCTAGATTTACGCCCGTTTAGAAATGATTCCCACTCGGAATATGTGGAAACAGAATGTTGAAAATACTGCCGAGATGTGATAAATTTAACAAACGTCATTTAAATCATAAAACTATATTATTCGATAATATTGTGTTAGCGTCATTATTACGCAGAAATAAACGTTTATACACGTTATACATACAACATCGAATGAAATGTCTATTATGAACCGTTGTTATTGGTGAGGGTTGCAGGTATTAGGTACATCTCTAGCGAATGTTATGTGTACGTTGGAGCGGAACGCCATAGCGTGGGCGAATAACAATATTAACTTACGTAACAATAACGACTGATGCGGACGTTTTCTTTGGAAAAAATAACATACCGCAATGCCGCGTACTTAGCAATTTAAAATGTAAAAAGACCGTTTAGAAGTGTATTATTTTCGCGTGTTCAATACAAATGTGTCGCGGACGTGACAGGGTTTGCTAACGAAAGAATTAAGGTAATAGCGGGCGGTATGTTCCTTTCAGGTAAGTTTCGACGCATTTGTATGCCCGGCAGTGGCCATCCGACAGTTATTCCTATGAAATAGCTGTAAGCTCACACTCGGATTAACCGCGACTAATACCCTTACATAGGATAACTGGGACGTCGTTATAAATCTCTGCGGGCCATCAAATATATTATTGCCACGTTTGGTAATAAGTGCGCTTCTTATCCGCCGTACCTATCGTGGGCCGGGTTAATGCGATACGGTGGCCAACTGCACCGTCGAAGCCTTAACGTGAATTGTGCATTCCGGTCATACAAAAGGCGCCGGTCCTTTATGGGTTGTTGGGAAATATCAGTGTCCTTCTCAAAATATTCCCCTCCCAAAATTTATTGAAAATCTTTAAATAGCTCAACGGGCCTATCTTACGGTATGTGTTATTTTTATAACTTGACTTATTATCTGTCGTCGTTCAAGAAACAATTACGTGTAAATCAATTCATTACATCAATTCTCCGATTTTTTTATTTCAATCATTTAAAATATGTAAAAATGTATTGTAACTTTTTATTTGAGCTGATTAATGGTTGGAATTTTAAAGATTTCGCAAACTTTTGTCCATTTTGTAATTACATATATTTAGGGATAATGATATCGTTTGTTAATTAACTGGCGTAAAACCTTTTTCCTGGTAGGTATCCGTGGCTTAGTCACGGTTCAATCATAACAATCATCGTTCAATCATAGGCTAAAACTTGTTTTTGATTAATAATATTAACTGGCACGACGCTAAGAGACTGTATTTATTCAAGTAAAAAATACTATGTATAATGAATGGCAGCTTTGATCCCACTTTCCTTCTAAGACACATTTTAAATAATTATTCGTTATTCGTAACTAATAACGTTTCTGATTTTTTGCTTTCATAAATCACACATGTTCCTGATTAATATCAGCTTTTAATACTAAATGAAAGACAACGTTCTTGATAAGTCGTTTAGCTATCGAATAGCGTGGTGAGTTTGCTTTGCGTGTTCTGCTTATGTTAGTAAATATTTACGCTACAAACACGATTACGTCAAGTGCGAGCGCAGGCCTCATCAGGGTCAACGATAAACGCGCTAAAGGAGTCATAACCCCTTATATCGTAATGTTTAGAGCCTATTTTTAGACGTGAAATCTGCATACGCAGATCAGACATTTTAAATAAAAACGGTATATTTACCAAATAAAAAAAAATATATTAAATTCAGTCCCTCCCGTGATCATGTAAACTTCTGGAAATTCACAACTGGCTGTTGAAATATCTGGAAACATTCAAATGTTTCCAGATATTTCAACAACCATGGTAGTTTCATAAGTTATAATAGGTCAAAAACATTTGTATCCACAACCTACCTAAAAATTAAACTACCTTCGTGACTGGAAGTCGAGATCTTGTCCAGTATCAGGCGTTGTTTTTTATAATGCAAAGATTCAAATCTATGTCGCTGACAGTACACAGGATATTTTCTTTTTAATCTGCTTATCCGATTTGTGGTCGATGTACGGATATAATGCAATCCTATAAAATACTTAGTATAATTAAAGCCTGGTCTTGCCTGTCATGTACAAACAGACATAAGAAACTGTTGTCGTTCGCCGTTTCCTATAGTTTAGAACTACCTACGTCATACCGGATATTGCCCTCGAGGGGAAGCCCGATCGGATATTAAACTTTGGTTTAAGACGAAATTGCACAGTTACTCCGGAGATTATGATCTTGTAATGCAGCTGTCCGTGTGTGTGTGTGTGGGTGCTATAAGTAATGCCATTGTTTTAGCTTACGTTACAACTTAATCCGCCAATTTAATGCACTTTTATAAGATTTAATTAGTGATTTAATAGCTTGATGCGAACGTGAGCGAGCAGGCACTCGTACGAATAGGTATTTTGTTTTTATGTAATTGTGTCTGCTCGCTCGCTAGTCAAGCACTCAAATCTGAATAGCTGTAGCGTATTACTATCAGCTGAAATTACAATATGTTGATATTATTATATAATAAATTTGTAAACTAAATTATGTATATAAATAGCAATTAATATCTATAAATTAATTGTACATAATAAATTAGCCCTCGTTATGTATACTTTAATTATAATATAGTAATACTTGCCTTTCATAGATTTTATTTAAGTTTTTGACTGATTGATTTAAATGATCTACATTATATTTTTTTTACAATCCATGCATTTCTTTTTAAGTCATTGCATACATTTTTACATTTAGGTACAACCACAGAAGATAATCGCTATTCTGTGGGTACAACGAACAATAATAGTCAACATACTTAACTATGTTAGGATGGATTAGTGTTTAAACCTTTTAGATACACTTTAAAGCCCTCTATTTATTTACTACTTAAGAAATCAACCTTTTTATTACGAATGTCACTAATCCGTCGCTTTTATGTTTTGAAATGAAATAAATGTAATGAAATGAAAAACATTTTACTTTTTAACTGTTTTGTCGTCGGTACGTATATTAATGTTGTCGAATGTCGTTTGTTGTACGATTGGAATTTAAATGTTACGATGTACGGTATGTCATTCATTAAATAAATGAATTTATGAATAACATGTTTTCTTATTTTTATCATTCCGTAGGTAGGTAGGTCACAAGTCTCGCAGCCTCAGCAGGTAGCTATGAATATTTTCTATATTTTTATTCGAATGTAGGTATGTCCTACCTACATGTCCAAACACTTGATGTGTCTGATAATACTTTGCTGTAATAATACATTCCCACTTGCTTCGACTGCAATTCGCCAATTGCTTGCATATCCGAAGCGCAATTCGCATTCTTCGAAAAGCAAGCAAATCAGCATCTAGCAACAAAAAGAGGAACGGATTCCAAGAGTCATGGTCATAATTGCGGGTCACCGCACCGGCGGCGGCACCGGCCGACTCGTTTGCGCATTCTGATTATTTATAACGGGCGTAAGGCACAGCACCAAGCTCGCTAGAAAGCTACGTGTTTCGGGTTTTACAAGCATCGCCCCAGAATAACGCGAGTCGAGATTTCCTGGTATCACCGCGGCAAGTATTTCGGAATCGGAAATACGGATTCTCGGAAATCGCTGGCCTCGCGGACGCGACCGCTTTGGACGCACTCTGTACTCACTGACGAGCATTTATAACCATACTAACTGTGTTGCAAGCTTTGGCGGGGGCGATGGGTGGCTGAGCCGGATAGCCAGTGACGCTAATGCTGTTGTTTATCAGTAAAGCTAGGTAGTATAGTACTACGTTTTTAAACTCTAAATTAAAAGTAATTACGTAATTATTTTTTTTTTAGTTTTTTTAGTACTGTTTATCCATACAACTTTAATACAAATAGGTATATACAAAAAAAAGATGAAACAGCTAGCTAAAGATCGTTGCAAACGATCTATGTTACAATTCAAATGCTCCAGATCATTACCAGACGGTAGCGTTCTTAAAATACTGGCCGCATTGCCATGCTGAATGGTAATGCTAATCCGTTGACCCAGTTATGAGCTCTGATCATACGACGTTTCGACCAATCGCCCCCAAAAATTTCCAAATAAGTAAGCTCTGTCGCGACTTCTATATTTGCGCCTTACTGATGTCCCCGACAGATGAGTTGGCACTAGGGTACCTATCTACGCATGTGGTGTGCTATACAAAAGGCCTTCCCCTCTCCAAAGGGACAAGTGTCAGGCCTAGTGACAAGTGATAATCCGTGGTGACCAAGCTGTTCGACCAACGCACCGTACCGAACTGGCACTGATGAGGTGCACAGCACTGCGCACCCAAACGTAGACTAACGATTTACTTAAAAAAAAAACAAGTTGATCTAGTGAGCTATACCCCGACTTTGAATATGAAGGTCGTAGGTTCCGATCCGGTTGCGCATCAATTTTTTTTTCAATGTATACAATTGCACAAAACGGTGCTGGAAACTGGCATGCCCTAGAACCAAACATTCGAAGGCATGTGCTTGTTCCAATATGCGGCAATGGGCTTGTAGATATGTGCCAAATACAATGTTTAGACGTGCCTCTGATTATTTTTTTATAAATATTATTCACACAGATTTGCGTACTGAGTATGGATCTGAGGGTCTCCATCATGGGATTACATTCGTGACCATGTTTGTTTTTGTTTTGCCTAAAGGATATATGTAACCACTTAACTTCACTTCTTGAATATGGCTTTTGTAACTATTTGCACAATGCTACGTTCTGTTTTAGCTAACTTGACTTGAAAATGACATTTAAGGCAGTTATAATTGTTCTCATGGTTGTGTTTGACAGTGACATGACAACAGTATAATGTCAGTAAGACAAATTGACTGACACATACACATCACACAATATGTCAGATCAATCAAGCTTTGTTTGTGTTATGGTTGCATTCCTTCTTGAACTAATATTTTATTAATTTTTGTTTATTTCTGTCTAATAAAATTTTAAAAACGGCGCTGAAACGATAAATTAATCATGGCTGCTGCGTTCCAGCAACAAATCTTTGCACTGGACGCCCGTTTTAATGCGTACAGGGCACCGAACAACCCAAATTTCAGTAAGTTTTCAAAATATACTTTATTTCCGCCACTGATATTTCGCAAATACTCAGCAAAGAAAAGAGTCACCCCATACTACTAAAAAAGTATACTGGAACTCTGATCAAAAGAATGTACCTACCTAACTAAAGATCGAGGTACTTTATTTATTTACCTACTCAATGGTACCTACCTAAACCTACAGCTTTCTTGAATTATCCTATATAATATACCTATTTACTTGTTTTAGAAACATTATACATAAGGCGCCGCAGTCAACTTCTTAGGGAAAACGCAAAATTTAAGGTAATATCTAATATTTTTTTTTTACCATTTTTGTGTGTAATTGTGTATTGAATAAGTGTGGTATCAAATAATAATCTTTGTGAATCGCCATTTCAGGATATAGAGACGATAAAAAAATACATAAATGTGAGAAGTCAGCTATTGCAGCGTCGCTATGGAGTCCAGGACAACATTTCTATCAGCTCATCCTCTTCAAGAGCCAGATCCAGCAGTAAAGTAAGTCCAGAATCCAGATGAGATGGATTTACAAATATTTCGTCTTTTCTTTGTTTGTTATGCCACCAGTTCTTTCTTGGTCAGCAGTTGCAGTATGGTGGCCTTTAGAATTATCTAGTGATGGAAGGTAGAGGCACCCATGTGGTGAAAGGATTCAATGCCTATGTCAAGCAATGGATTTCAACTCTTTTTAATGTCGATAGTAACCCTTTCAGGCAATATTCCATCTCATCCTTTTCATAAAATAGTTTTCAGTCTAAAATTTGAGTCTTCTTAAAAAAAATCTGTTTCATTTATTTTGAAGCCATAAACTTGTTTTCACTACTTTTAGGCAAGCATAGCAGTTGAAGACAGCACATCTACCACCAACGCAAAGAAGAAGAATGACATGACAATATCTGAGAATTATGCTTTTACTGGAGTGCACCACATTTTTGATCAGGTATTATAAACATTTTCACAGTTCTGTCTTAAGACTGAACTAACTAAAGCTACCATACTTTTCATACTTTTATATTAAAAAAAATACATTCTTTAGCCAATGTCAAGCAGTAAACATTTCTGGACATTGATTGTTGACTATATTTGTTTGTTTTTTATGAGCTTTGTTTGGCCAACTCCATTGTCAGAGTTCTTAGAAAACTTGGCATCTTAAAGTGCTTGCAAAACGCAGACATGTACTAACTATAATGTTTGGACGTGCCTCTGACCATCCCCTATTTCCGATCCGGTGGTTGTGGGTTCGAACCCTATAGATTTTTCCTCTCTAAAAATATATGTGCGCAATACTGAGTATCTGAGGATATCCATCAATGGGGAATACAGTCGTGAGCTTGTCTGTTTTATGTACTTAGCTTGATTTATGTGCTAATATTGATTAAGATTTTTGAATTAACTTCCAATGAATGCTGTTGATTGTTCCAGCATGCAGAACAAGTGAGCGTGGTAAAGTTCGCGAATAACGACCGCTCGAAGCTAGCGTGCGCGTCCGACGACGGGTCCGTGTCGATATGTGACGTCACAGCCACCCCGCCCCGCGTCAGCTTTATCATAGAAGCACACACCAAGGCTGTTACAGGTAAGGTTATTGAAATAGCGTCTGTTGAGCCCCTATTAGTGACGTGGGATGATAAAACCTTTCCAAGAACCATTATTCATTTTGTGGCGCAGTGGGCTAACGCCCGCCTGAGACCCGAAGTAAGCAGAGCTTGTGTTATGGGAACTACATGATATGCTACTTTATATATTTTTTTTGTAAATACATTCATATTATGCAGAAGGTTGCGGGTCCAAGACCCTTTGCGAGACAAATGTTTGTGTGATTTTCAAATGTTTGTCTCGGGTCTGGGTGTTTTCTATGTTAAATATACATAATTACAATTAGTATTAGTTTGGGGCTAGATGATGATGTGTACAAAAAAGTCCAGCATTATTAAGTTTTATAGAAAAGACCCGAAACAAAATATTTGCAGACAATACAAACATTTGACCCGCAACCTTCTGCGTCTCAGGCGGGCCTTCGGTCAATGCGCCTCAGAGGTGGTCTTTCAGGAGGTCAGAGGAGAAGGAGGAATGATTTTGATGGTTGGAGTGTTGCGTAGATTGTGACTGGTCGGCGTCGAACGAGCTGCTGGTGACATGCGGGCTGGACGGCTGCCTCGCGCTGTGGAACGTGAGCGCGCGCTCGCGGCTGCGGCTCGTGCGCGACCAGCTCGCCGCGCCCCTGCTCTGCTGCGTCTTCCAGCCGGCCAATAATAACATGGTTATTGTATCCTTATTCGATTGTACACTGTACCATACACATAATAACAAATTTAAACGATGCAGACTCACAAATGTTATTATATATACAAACCTTTATGTGTATCATCATTATTTAAATGTGTAAGAAAAACAAAATGCTCTTCTTAAAAAAAACCATCAGAGGCGGCGAGTAATAACATGGTTATTGGCCTCGATTCTCTTAAACACCAACTTAACTTAATTCTATCTATCGTTATTTTTACTGACAGTAACAAATGATAGACATAAGAACAATTTTAGTGCTCTCAAATTAGTCAGATTTGAGTTTTCCAAACACGTCGTGATTTCTTTCGTGAGACTATAAACACGAAGAAGAGCGACACATATACTAATTTTAAAGACGTAAAATTCTTGGCATCTCGTTATTGCGTGCACTATCAGTAAAAGAGAACGTTAGTTTCAATAAGGTTTAGTTGGTGAACAAGAGAATCGACGCTTCCTATTTAAACATGTGTCAAAAAGCTTTGATTAGAACCTAACCACCTGTTATTGTGTTGGTGAACTCGGGCCTAAGCTTGTAGGCTGGTTTCCTTACTACATTATAAACAAAGGCTGGAAATGCACGAGGCATGGTTGCTGTGCTCAACATCTCAACTGGCATTTATCCTAAAGGTATGTATGTAACATTCTACGATACGAATATCTACCATAATAAGGTAGAGTATGACTAAAACGAAGCCAGGTCGAAAACGGGACTGCAAGAGCTCATCAACTGATGCTCTCCGTCATCAATAACTGTCAGGAGGTCAGGGATACTGGAACTCTGCTGTCAGGCCCGCCTGAGACGCAGTAGGTTGCTGGTTCGATTCCCGCCGCGGGACAAATGTTTGTATGATCTGCAAATATTTATCTCGGGTCCCAAAGTTTGGGGCTAGATGATGTTGTGTGAAACATTATTTATTTATTATTATTAACCCAGAGTCCTCCGCTATTAGAAGGAGTTGGGCTGGTTGGGGTCAGGCTGGAAGGAGATAATGTACAATGCACCCCAATAATAATGCTGGATTTTTTTTTTCACACATCTAGCCTCAAAGTAAGCAGAGCTTGTGATTATGGGACATCCCAATACTGATATACTACGTATACACTTACATATGTATCTTTTTTTGCAATAAATACATATTAAAAAATACATATACATATGAACGTACAATGCAGGGCGTCAGTGCAGACCTTAGTTCCCCCACTTAGAATAATATAAAAATAAATAACTTAGAAAATACTTTGTGAACCTATCACAAAGTATTAAAATCGTACCAAAGGTGGACTCTGTTCCCCGCACTTGCTCTATAATAGCCTGTATAGCGGGGTTACGTGACGCGCCGACGGACACTATAATTGCATGCTACAAAAAGAAGAAAATAAAAAGTTATGGAAGAAGAAGAAGAAGAATTATATACTACAAGATTTAACTTACATTTACAAGTTACATAGGTACAAAAGGTACTGTAGCTGTAACTACATGAATACCTAATTAACAGTTATTAATATGATTTAACAGGAGGCAGCAGTATTTTAGGGGGAAGAGTCATGTCCATCGCCTGTGAATCTAGCGGGCGAATGTTCTGGGCTGCTAATGACAAGGTAACTTTCTTTTTTATGACAACAACATCATCAGTTTTAGTAATTATACCAAATTAAATAAAGCTGGAGTTATTTCTGTGTAAATTAGAAAAAAAAAAATTGGTTATATGCTCAGAAAAAATGAAAAATGAACACAAGAAGATTCACAGTTTTGATTTTAATAATTCAAATATTTCTGGAGCCATTTAGGCTCCAATTAAACATATTGAGCTACATTAGAACACTGTTCTTGGCAAGATTGGCAAGACCAAATGGCAGGATTTTGTGAAGAATTTCATCACTGAAATGGATCGAAATTCCTAAATTACAAGTTGGTGACGCTTACTAAACATAAGTGGCCAGACGAAATGGTAGGATTTTGTACTGAATTAATCACTGAAATATATCGGATGTCCTGAATAAGGAGTAACAAGTTGTACGCTTAATGGTGTCAGGGTGCAATAGTGAGCTACCGACTGGAAGGCGCGGGCTCGCTGAGTAAGTTGCGCCGCTTATGCGTCGGCGGCGGCATCACGTGCCTCAGCTGGTCGCCGTGGCTGGCGCGCCACCCCGCCTTGCTGGCCAGCGCGCAGCATAATGCCCTGTATTTATTCAGGTAATAGCCCCTGTGTATTCATGTGGGTACTTTGTATTTTGTTGACGGAACTGGCCTAAGGCCAAGAGGTCACGTTAGTTAGTTTGTTGGTTGTTGGCGGTCACTAACCTCTGCTCATTATAACTGCAATGAATTGTATCGCGCTTGTCACATAGGACAGGTAAGTTAAATTTTGGTTAATTATGTAGCATTGCCTTGATATATACAGTGTGAGCGTTTGTCCAAGCAAAATATAAATAAAAATACTAATAGATGAAATTGGTGGAATAGTCCTGTACTACACGGTACATCCTGAGGCATGAGAAGAAAATTAAATGTGACTGTAATTTCACAGGAACACAGCAATGCTTCTTGGTGGCAGAAAGGTTAACGAAAACAATTTAAAAAGATACAACACTTACTAATTAGTAGCAGGTATTTAATAAAATAACAGCTCTATTACTAAACATGCTTATACTCATTAACTCTGACCAACAGAATCTCGGACCGGGAAGGCAGTCTGACCCTCAAGAAGCGTTTTGACGTCGCCCACACGCAATGCAGCGTGAAATCCACCTTCTGCCCCATAATGTCGTTCCGTCGAGGAGTCTGCGTGGTCTCGGGATCGGAGGACTCTTGCGTCTACTTCCTGGATATAGAGAGTCATGCTGAACAACCCGTAGTCAATAAACTGCAAGGTAGACTATTCCAGAAATGGCCTCATTTAGTTTCTTCGTATTAGCAGGCGAAGGAACCGTAACACATGTTTTACAACAAATGCCCTGAACGGATAACAGCGAGCTTTTAGACATATTTCAGATATAATACCGAAAATAAAACTTTACTTACGCAGTTTTTTTTTTAAAAACCTGTGTGTAACACCGTTTAGAGAACCTAGATAGATACTTGTAGTTCTTGATACCTACGACACAAGGGATCCTTGTGATTCCTTGTGATCTTGGGACTATGAAAGTGTCAGATGGGTGTTTAAAATTCCTTTTCATGAACGATATAACAGTTTAGAATATTATTACGACTGTACCACGTACTTTACTATTCTCTTGCTGACGTTTCGTTGACCGTTTAGAGGTCCTTGCTCATGAGTAGGTACCGTCCGCGACCACGCTCGACGGTCGTGAGGAGAATAGTAAAGTACGTGGTATAGTCGTAATTATATTCTAAAATGATACCAAACCACGATAACTTTAATTCCATGATATAACAGTTTTCCAGACTTTCTGATTCTTCTATTCAAACGAAACGAAACTGGTTTTATTTCGTAATTTTCCTAGAATTATCCGCCCGTACAATCAGGAGTCGATTATAGAATACTGTGATGTTTCAGGGCACGCGTCACCCGTCCTCGGAGTGAGTTTCAGCTACGACGAGAGCCTGCTGGCGACCAGCGACCTGTCCGGGCTGGTCATCATCTGGCGCCGCAGCTGACACAACCAGGACACACAGAAAAATAACACTTTATGAAGCACGGACGCTACTTTATAGAAGTGTTAATTTGCCGTTCACATTGTAAAAACGGAAATATTTACGTACAATATAATGATACGGTAATGATTCAATGGCCTCTGTATGATTATATAAAATAATGTATGATGAGTTATGTAGAATGTTGGCAAATTATTCGAGTATTTTGAGTGTGAATTATGTGATATTGTTGGGACTGTCCCTGTCGAAGAAATCCACAAAAATCCAATTTTCGTTATCTTGTGTTATGTTAAATTTTTGATAATAGCCTAGTTGGACAATATTATAAGTAAGATCTCAATCAAAAAGACATCTTGTCAACTTCATTGATGCATGTAAATAAAAAGCTAAAAATTGAGTCACATATTTTATTTTATTTTCATAGAAATACTTTAAAAGACTCGACAAAGTCACAATATGAAAAGACTTCCGATGTGTTCACATTCATTACTAAATACTGTTGACATAAATCGAAACAATTTATATATTAATTAATACCATAATAATTGGACAATTAATTCAAATAAATTCCTTGTTTTTGAACATCTATAAAAGGGACAATTTAGTTGCAACTCTACACAATGCTAATTAAATCATAAATTCATCATAAAAAAAAAACTTGAATAATAATATTTTTTACTCTTAAACTCGTATGCTAGACAAGTAACCTAAATCCAAAGTATTTCCAAAGTATTATATCGAGTTGCCTTTCCTACATCATAACAAAATGAACATCTATTATTTATTTACAACTGTACATTAACGAAATTCTAAAACTGTAAAAAATAATGCTCAGAACAATAAACACATAATACAATTAATAAATGTTCATATTCAAAAAGATTCACTTGCATACAATAATAAAATAACGTTTAAATTATATTTACAGCAGTAACTCAACAACTAAAACGCGATCACAAGGAAATTATAAGAATTGCACTGAATTGCTTTCACAATGGACGTATTGCGTACAATGTCGAACGGATTCGTGGCTCGCGGCATGTGGCAGTCAGCAACAGTTTACATAGGGTGCTGCTCGCAAACATTGCTAACTGTGCAATGAGGTACTAATAAAAGCATCCTGTGAAACTTTGACTGGATTCAGGCGCTCTATAAAGAATTTATGAATTTGCAAAATAAGGCAATTAAGACGAATATACTCGCAATGCGCCCTGATATTATTTTTTGTAGCATAAACAATTAGTCCGAGAAAGAAATAGCAGTACAAATAGGCCGAACAAAGTTAAACTATCTTGCAAAACAAATCAAGACGATTAACATATGCATTGATAAATAAGAACTGGAAACGTTGATAATAACCTAACATCCTGTTGCTGAATGCGCGATGCTAATGTATCGACCGCATCATTACATCTAACTCTACGCTTAGCTAATAATAAACTTTCACTTATCTAACAATTGGCATCGTAACCTCTAAATGTAGACCGTTTGTTCCGAGGTCGAGATAGAAGATGCGACTCGTTTGTGCGTAAAGTCTATACTTCAGCACGATATTAAATATTTTAGACACCGACTTACCCAATTACCTACAAACGCTATTTAAATTTCAGCATTACATACAATTAATCCCTTCAATCTTCGATTTGCTAACGAATGACACAACAAGACTGCGGTTATCGGTAAGCTTTAATCGATATTACGTTACACTCGGGTGCACACCCACTTATCAATAATTGATTAAAAATGTCATGGCGGAGTCGGTACCTTGTATAAAACTTGTTACTGGGACGCGCACCTTCGCATCGGATTACAATCTATACTACTACAACAATAAAGAGTAAAACTTTACGTATGAAAATTCTAGCTAATACGTACATACAAGGATGGTTTAACAAACATTGTTCATGAAGAGAGCCTCTGCCACGGTCCTTTCTCCACCAGCTCACCGACAGAGGTTGACCAAGAATGAATAGACAATATGTGAAAGGTGAATGTGGAGATAACCAGGCGTCTAAATACGTTTGGCTTCGAATTATAACTATGTGGGGAATGAAGATAATATATTTTTTTCAAGTATACGTCTAGCAGATGGTATCACATTGAGGCGACGATTCACAAAATCTAGACTGTCTTATTTACAAACGTCAAATAGAGTCGTCCTCCCTTTCGTATAGTATTCCGTCAAGGAAGACAGCTAAACCACGCTTATCAATGAGACGGCTCAATATACAAACAAAAAAAGTAGGGAAAATAGACTGAATTTCGAATAATCTAATTACGATAATCTTCACAATTATTTGTAACCTTGTTGAGTAGACTCCGAAAAACGATCAGTGATTACATATATTTTAAAATGAATCCATTCCTATACAAATGCTATTGGGGACACGATATGTTTGTAGATCTACATAAATCCAGCAGTATCATTACAAGATTAAGATAAATACTATTTAATTTTAGATGTAAATACTATTTGATTTTAGCTATTTTAATGGCATTACTGACGGACACTTATCCTCGGCGTTAATTCAAATAATTACCACACCCGCTCGCTACATGATTCATTTCCTCGCCGGGAAGGATAGTTTATTATATCCATCTGCAAATCTCTGATCATTCATAGATACATGTTTCATTTTCTTAACGGGTGTTTTTTAGTATATTCGACCCGTTAATCCTGTAATCATTCTTAGAAAATACCGCATACTTAGACAATCGTCCATGCGAACGTGAGCGCTTTTCGTACGAGAAGGCTTATGCGATCGAAGAACACCGATCACTGTCCTAGTTCTTAAGTGTTTTATCGGTAGCGCCTTACGCTTGGCTTAACGTTTGTCTAGGATATCTCCGTACGCAGGTACCACGTAAACATTGAACATACAATAACAGTACCGCTAATAGTTTGTTCTATTAAGAGACGTTCGTATTCCGTTCGAGGGTCGCCTTGGAACTGCTTTCGATCCCCGAATCTTCATCTCCGCTATCGAGAACTGTACCCTCTCCCTTCACGGGTTCAACGACCTTCGGACTTTCATCTTTGACCTCGGTTTGTTCGACTTCATCTAATACAATCTTTTGTTCAGGTTCTACTTTTTGGGCGCTCTTGCCGAATGTCGAAAATGTCGGTTCAGTGACGGGTAATTCCTCCTCTTTCGGCAAAGGAAGGGACGTGGTCACTATGGGAGTTTCGTCCGTCATGACTAAAGGCGTGGTAATTTCCACGTTTCGTTCTTCCTGCCTTCGTTTGGGCCTCTCTAGTACGAAGCTGAAGACTCGGTTGTGTCTAGGCGAAGGCACATGAGGGCTGGGCGGTAAATCTAGCTTTAGCTTATCGCGCGTGTGTCTCAGGCCTCCTAGGGCTTCGCCGCCCGGTGAGCTGGGGCTAACAGATTCGGAGGAGCTTCCGCTATCGACCGGTCGCCACGTCAGCTCGCTTTCCGGGAGTTTCTTTTTGAAATCCTCATCGGTGGTTGAACCTGGCGTTATGTCTTCCACACCCGAGTCTGGTGTAGTGAAGTCCAAGGAGGGTGTTCTGGATTGTACTAAGGTGGTGGTTGGCAAGGGGGAGGGCGGTGGGGGGAAGTCGTCGACGTCATCGGGCATTTCTCGCTCCATCATGGGTTTGACGTGCATGCCGGGGAAGAACTGACTGGCCGTGGACATGATGCCGAGGCTCTCAAACGGACGCGCCGACGATGAGATGAAGAAGTCCTCGTCGTAATCTGTGTGAGATTTATTGGTTGGTTGATTGAATCACTGGCATTTTAACAAGGTCTGAGTGTTGCGGTATCATGAGAAGACAAAAAATATTTTCTCCCTCTCTTTTGTTTGACAGAATAGGCGACAGTAATAGTTTTTTGTCTTCTCTTTCGTAGTCAAAACGTTTCGTT
Organism: Perizoma affinitatum; assembly: GCA_961405105.1. Classification (NCBI taxonomy): domain Eukaryota; kingdom Metazoa; phylum Arthropoda; class Insecta; order Lepidoptera; family Geometridae; genus Perizoma; species Perizoma affinitatum. The sequence continues at coordinate 10,768,029 of OY560199.1, forward strand.
GTCAAACGCTAATGCTAAGCGGGCAGGATATCTTATATTAATGTATATCATAATTATCGTTGAAATGGAATACTCTGCGTTTTGTCTACTAAAATCGAATTAACCATGTCGTGAAATTACTGTCAAAGCAAAAGACAAAACACTATATTTCTAGGTTTATGTGCGCATTCACACGTGCTCAAACCGGTGAAGGAAAACATTGCGAGGTAACCGGCATGCCCTAGAACCAAAAATTCGAAGGCATGTGCCAACAGTGCGTCACGTGGAATGCTAACTTGCAAAACGCGGGCATGTACCAAATGTAATGTTTGGACGTGCCTCTGACTACCCCCTACTTGGTATTCTCAAAAATCAACCCACTGAGCATGTATCTGAGTATGTCCACCATGGTGAAGACAGTCGTGAGCGTGTTTGTTTTTTGTTTTGCTGACACACATTGATTCGTCAACACTTTCATTTCGTCGAGACAGTGCGACGAGTAAGCTAGGTAAAGCCACTAACGCTTCAAATGATAATAGTGTTTTTGTAAACATAGAATAGAATAGAAAATACTTTATTGCACACCAAAAAACACATCAGCTTAATAACTAAAAAACTTTGATAATGTACAATGGGCGGTCTTATCGCTAAATAGCGATCTCTACCAGACAACCTTTGGATGGAACGGACTGTAATAACGTTAACAAGGGGTTTAATTGGTGCACTTACATACTATGAATATACTATAATATATACAATATAACATACCTGATCCTATAGCGATTCCGGTGCGCAGCGGGTAGTTGGGCATAGAGAACAGATGTCCGTAGCAAAGTTCTGCTTCCTCCACACTAGTCGGGTCCCACTCTGTAACACACGTCAATAGTATTATAAGAAAATACACGGATAACATAACGTATGTAAGGTAAAAATAAGTTTAGGTCGGTCAATACAATATACAATCGCCTACATCCTTAGAGGAAAATGGTTTCATTTACGGTTATTATTTGTACAGTGCAGTTTTATCATGAAACGACAGTTTCATTTATAGAGTGATTTAACACATACCGTCACTTCATCTGCCTTCAAAATGGAAGGCGAAGAAAAAAACTATTTGATTCATATTTTATACATAAACATAATTGACAGTGTTCAGATGCATTTATAAAAGAATGCCCATGGCTTTTGAGTATAGATTGAGGATGTCCTGATGAAGCAAGCAGGACATCCACAGATCTTGCAAGAAGGGCAAGTCCAAACCATATAAATATATAAACAATGCTGGACATTTTTCACAGCATCATCTAGCCCCAAACTAAGAAGAGGTTGTATTATAGGAACTAAATGACTGTTAAACTACCTATATACTTTAAAAAAAACGTATTATATTAGGTTGGGGAAAAAGTTTCTTCGCATTTTTTAAGAAAATTCAAAACATTTTTTAATATAGTTTATTTACATTTAACTAAAGTATGTAGGTACCATTTTGTTCGATAACTTTTTGCCATTTTGTAGGCAGGGACATGATCCCATTGCTATAAAAACTTTGGGGCTTCTGTTCAAAATACCGCGACAAGTGGTTTTGGCAGTCCTCTCGTGATGTTAACCTGACACTGCCTAAAGAATTCTGAAGAGACCGAAACAGGTGGAAATCTGAAGGTGCAAGGTCAGGACTATACGGCGGATGCATTAACACATCCCAGCCACATATAGAAAACACCCAGACCCGAGACAAATATTTGCATGTCATACAAACATTTGACCCGCGAGGGGCCTTTTTTTTAAATTTTGTTGACATATATATAAATACTTTATTGCAAACCAAAAACACATCAGCTTAGTTACTAAAAACTTTGATAACGTTGTACAGTCGGTCTTATCGCTAAATCGCTATCTCTACCAGACAACCTTTGGATGGAACGGACTGCAAGAAAGTTTACAAGGGGTTTAATTGGTGTACTGACATACTATTTATTACACAAATAAATTTAAATTTTGTGAAATACCTGAGTAGGTGGATAGGTCGGGCAGGTAGGCGGGCGAGTTGGGTTCCGCATCCATTGCCTCGCGCGGGTACTCGTAAACGCAGTGGTACTTCTGCCGCTTGAACACAACACGCTTCTTCTCGCCCGTGTCCTGCGAAACAAAAGTAGATTGTCTCACCAGCCCCGCTTAGCGTGAGCAACCAAGACAACGTTCTGTCTATACGAAAGAGAAGACAAACTATTTCTGTCGCCTATTCCTTCAAAACAAAAGAGAGGGATAAAATATTTTTTGTCTTCTCGGCGGTAGACAAAACCGTTGTTTCTAGGGTCTTTATGCTAAGCAGGCAGGGATCAAAGTATATTTATTTTAGGGCAAAACGTTGAATACTCTGCGTATGTCGTAAGGCGAATGGTTTTACAATAGAATCATTAGCATAACGAGAGATTATACGGTATACGCGTAGGGAAGAAATAACTTTGGTCCAAAGTAACGAATACTGCTTCTCACTTCAACTTAGTCGAAAATGCGCAGGCCACAAGATAGTATTTTCCAATAATAATAATGCTGGACATTTTTCACACAGCATCATCTAGCCCCAAACTAAGCAGAGGTTGTGTTATGAGAATTACATGACTGATATAGGTACTACTCATATACTTTCTTTTTTTTTGTAAATACATACATATTATACATAGAAAACACCCAGATCCCTAGACAAATATTTGCAGATGCAAACATTTGTCCAGCGGCGGGAATCGAACCCGCAACCTTCTGCAAGCCTTCGCCCCCTGCGCCACAGTACAACATTATATGCAATATGAACTGCAAGTGACGGTTGTTGTTCGTTCGTCGTGTCATTTCTGTTCCATGGTTTAGGTAAAGTGAGTGATAAGATTGAGGAATGACAGTTCTGAAAAGGGTCTACTATATATAGTAAAAGAATCAACCTGTTAAAAGGTTTTCTAGCGCCTCGCAGAGGCTCTTTTCATACACGTGGCAATGTTAGATTTGTTTGCCGTTGGACATAATGTATAATGTAATCATGATGATTTCCTTCACAGTTTCAGTACTTTGAAATGGCAATAACAGTGTTTCCTTAAAGCTAATTGTGATCTTGCACGGTTAAATTATTTCAAATCCAGTTATCAGCTATCAGAGACTTGCTCTGAGCAAGTTTCCATAATCTACAATAAACAACAAACTGATGACACACGAGTATTTTCAAGTTATTATTATTATATATTTATGCATATTTCTCTAAAGATCATGAAAAAAACTCACTAGAGAGGCTTGTTCGAGGCTCCGCAGCGAGCTCTTGGCGGGCGCAGCGCGGCAGTCCCACGAGGAAGGCACGAATTCCACCTCATCACCCTCCGAGCCTGAGCACGACTCCCCCGAGCCCTCGGAGCCGTGCTCCGACCCGTGCCCCGCGGAGCCCTGACCCGCGTTGTCGGACGGAGGCGCACCGCTGCTACCGCGTTGCTAAACCACGAATTAGTTTGATATCAGCTTCAGAGATAAATACAATCTAATATAAATAATAAATAAATAATGCTGGACATTTTTCACACATCATCATCTAGTCCCATTCTAAGCAGAGCTTGTATTATTGGAACTACCTGACTGATATACTACTTATATATATATTTTTTGTAAATACATACATATTATACATAGAAAACACCCAGACCCGAGACAAACATTAGCTAATCGTACAAACATCCCACAGCGGGAATCGAACCCGCAACTTTCTGCGTCTCAGGCGGGCCTTCGGCCACTGCTTTACAAAGGTCATCTTGTTCGAGAATATGATTGTCATATTCGAATAAAAATGTCGTAAGTAAAACAAAATTGTGAAAAGGGAGAAGTTACTTAATGAAATAATCTACTCTTTTATGAATATTGTGGTAATGTTGAGAAATTAAAAACATACGCGTTATGACATGGAATGGTGGATAAATGTAGAAAAAAATACGTCTAGATCTATCCTAGTCCCTTACATAATAACACACAAACACCAATAAAAGAGAATTACATGAAAATGGCACACAAAATAAAAATTATCTACAGGAGTTTGTAAGTAAGCAACTTAAATATCCAATTACAACCGGACGAAATTAAGTTGAGGTCTTAGTTAGGTGATATAATTAAAGTAAAATGTCTTATTAAACTCAAGTGCGATCAATGATAGATAATTATCATTGATCGCACTTGAAAACACACAAAGCAAAAAAAAAAGGCGAAATAGGTATCTCACTAGCGATTGCTAATTGCCTTGATGATAAAGTTATTGAACTGTATACAAACCTCAAGTTAACTAAACCGTGCTGCAGTTATGTACAAATGATAAGAGAAATGAGGCCAACTTACATGGTCGAAGTGCGTGGTCGGTACGAGCGATGTCTCGTGCCCGTCGCCGTCCTACGCCGTTACACACACAAGGAAACATTTACATGCAAGCACACCGACACCGATACTAGGGTTTATACACGTTGGTAGACAAGTGGACAACGGGCTTTGAGAAACGTGAATGGCCATACAATTTGATCGGATTACGTGCTCGGAATATCATCTACATTAATATAATAAAAAATTAAAGTTTGTATGTAGGGAGTACTCTCTAAAACGATTCCTGTTTAAAAAAATATTTCACCAATATTTAGAATGGACGTTCAGGTTGGACAGAATCTGTATATGACTCGTATCTCGTTAAAATAAAAGAACTTTTCGTGGAAACCAATTTTGTAGTTAGCATACTACGTGACAGGTTGCAAGCCCATCGCCGCTTATTGGAACACTAACTGTTGGCACATGCCTTCGAATTTTAGGACCTTACTTCATAGGATCATTTCTATAGTAAGCTCTTCCCAAGTCTTTCACAATATATGAGACCAACTTTTGCAACGAACGGTAAGAGCTAATTTTCACAGTCTACTTTTGAACCGCGGGCGATACATTTTTTTATTCAGTTGCTAAGGGAAATGCAATGGGGCATGGGATTTCTTTGCGAAAATGCAATCCCATCAAATCCCATGCAATAAGATTGACTGTGGGAATATGAACACGCTGACTATAAGGCGTTTTATTGAGATAAAAGATCTAAGTTTGGGTAACGAGTCACGTGACCATGCGTGAAATCATCAAGGTGCAGATTTTGGGTTGGAGGTTAAACAAGACAAGTGGGGCACGCCACAGAGATGGAAAAGGGATTGGCTCGTCATCTGCTAGATAATAGCTGAAAATAATGTTTTATTTATAGAAACATTATTTTCAAAAGAATCATGATAATCAAAAGAAAAGTCTTACAAACAATGGTCACGTAGATTTTAAGAAACCTTAAATTCACGACGGTTATATTCCCACCGACAACACACAAGACAAGAATAATTTCATAGTTGATAGAGCGAGCGAAGATTGCCGAGTCTACTTGGACAATATTTTGGTATATGTATGTATGTATGCATCCAGCGTGTTTATGTATGTATGTCTGACGACCGGTTATTCAATCTTGGTAGGCAGGTAGTTAGGTTATACTTTTATAATTACTATAAGTTCGAATAAGAGTTTTAACCCTCCTTTCCATAGACGGGTTAAAACGGTATTTCGCGAGATCAACTCGTGGCGAACTTCTAATCAAATATTACCATCCATTTTGTACGTATTTACATAGCCCTTTGTCCACTTATCTTTCATATAAGCAAATTACAGGTAGACTTTTTGTTTTATTTTAGAAAGTCGTAAGGGGATCTAGAGGTTTATTACATTTCCAACAAGCGATTACATAGGAGGGGACTACTATGTACTTATTCACACCATAGCATATTAAGGAACTACAAGAAATATCGATGTTTTGTTTTTCTCATTCTATCCATTTTGAGGAGTTTAAGTATTGAGAGGTTGCATTAAGAACACAAAAAAATAGACACACTAATAAACCACAAGAGCCTGTTTCACCAAGTGCATAATCAATCTGACAAAAAATACTTTGTTTGTTTTTAGTATAGAAAATACATGATAACATCTGTAAGATTGCATCTAGTTCTTTGTGAAAAAGGCGCCAAAACTAATGCTCTAGAATTTTTAAATCCATAGTCGAATACATTAACAAAATTAGAGCATTAGAAAATTACCCAATCCATTATTATTTACAAATCTGTTAAACCGAAACCACTAAACCAACACTCGCCAGCTATCTTTGCAGGTGTGAAAATAGTCAAAATAAGCGTCGCAGTGACAAAACAAGGAGTGTCAGGATTTCAGGGTGCCTGAACGTACAAATCTATATCTAGAATAACACCTGCTAAGATATTTAGAGCGTCTATGATCCAATATCAACCAATATAACCAACGGTGTCATTTTGTATCGGAAATAACAACGTATCTATGCAAATATTTAAAACAGCAAAATATCAATACACAACTGGACTCACCTTCCAGATAAATTCACCGCTGGAAGAGTTGCTTGAGTGCGAGTCACTATCGCTGTCCCAGTCTTTCATTATCTCCGCGGCGGTGCTGGGCTTGCTGTCCTGCTCGCACTCGGGGGAGGTGGGCTCGGTGGGGGAGTCTTGAGAGAACGAGGTGCTCATTATTTCTGTCGCCGGTCCTGTACAAAGCAAGATGGTTTCAAAATGGTGTCAAAACTTGAAAAAATAGCGGTCATTCTAAATTCAATTAGGAAAGGACAGCACATGTACTCATCTAGTAAACTTAATGACAATCAATATTATAAAACTGTTCCGTTACTGATTGGCGGATCAACGCACAGCCTAAACCATAAGTCCTAGAAGCATGAAACTTGGAGGGTATATTCCCCTTATGGTTTAGGGGTGCAATATGAAAGGAATTTGGAAAATTCTACCCCTAAGGGTGTGAAAAGGGCTGAAAACCTTTGTATGAAATATCGTATTCCTTGAACTTACAGTCTTGAAACTTCACTTAAATAGTCTTCAATTCAAATGATAAGTCTTATATAATAATTTCCCCAAAATACCCCTCAAAGACGATATAAGGGGTGTCAAAGTCCAAGAGGTGAATCAACGCACAGCCTAAGCCATAAGTCCTAGAAGCATGAAACTTGGAGGATATATTCTTAAAAATATATATATGAAACACATAAGAGATAAAAATCAAATGAGCAGTTTAGGAGATTGCCACCTACATGTAAATTTACCTCCTTACAATATTACTGTAGATATGAGAGAACCAGAACTTTAAGGGGATGTGACTTGAACCAATTCACTTAGGGTCTGGTTGACAATATAAATACTAGGCTGATAATAACGATTACTTACCAGTGAATCTGATATCACTCAGCATAGGTAGGTAGGAGTCGTGCAGACAGAATTTCTTTTCATTCTGTAAAAAATCCTGAGTTACAACTTTGTGCGAACCCTCTGATTCCCCATTCATTTTGACCTCTTCACTTAAACTCTGTGTTAGTTTCGATGTTCCTGCAGACTTGTCTTCTACAGGGCTTGCTATATTCCCTTCGGACTGCGATTCTGATTTCGGATCTGTGTTTTCGTCTTTACAATCGCCGTCATCTACGTTGCTCTCAATCAGTTCTTCGAAATTTTCACTGAGAAAATTTACAGTGGCTATGTTCACTCCATTGCTATTGAGTTTCGCATCATTGGATATGGTTGCTCCAGTTTTAGCTTCATGGGAAATTATTTGAGTCCCAGTTAGTTGAAGTGATCCATTTGGTAAGTCTTCACTTTCTGTTATTGGGGAGTGAGTAGCGTTTTTTGATGGTACTTTTTCAGTTAGCGCTGAATCCTTGACAATCATTGACGGTACTGTTTCGTTTTCAACAGCAGTTTCCATCTTTGAACTCTGTTCGTTCGATATTAAATTATCAATTTCATTGGTAACTTCGCCATTGACTTTTGGCAGCTCTAAGACCTCATCGGGCTTAGCTGCTTGAATGTTTTGATGAGAATCGTAAGTGTGGTTGAAATTCCACTCGGTATGTGAATCGTAGGTTCGTTCAGGGCTGAAATTAGACGCATTCATCGGAACTTCGGTCACAATGATCGAATGAGGTTGTTCGGTTTCGTCCTCAGGGCCAAAGTTTATCAGTAAGCTTGGCTCTCTTACGTCGAGTAGTTCGTGAGATTCTATTATATTCGTAACAGTAGGCGGACTGAAGGGTAGAGATTGCATGGGCTCACTGAGCTTGCTTGACTGACTAGTCTGATAATCGACGCTTTCAGGCTGAGTTGTCTGATTATCGACGCTGGGAGACTGATGAGTATTATCGTCGATGCTGGGAGACTGAGACATCTGATCGTCGACGCTGGGAGACGTAGTCTGGTTATGGATTCCGGAAATAGAGCTCATAGCTAGCTCGCCGGATAACCTTTCGCTTCTAAGCAACAGCGAGCTGGCGTCGATCAAAGATGACAAATCTTGCGGACAGTTTCTCACAGAATTTTCAAAATGCGTGAATTCTACAGAACTAATACCGCTCTCCATGCTCTGACTAGACGTGTTCCTAGAATTCAAATCCTGCGGTTTGGTGACAGCAGAGTTTTCAAAGTCCGAATAGTTCGGAGTGCGATCAGATCCAATGAAACTGTTGCTGATTCTGCTGTGCGTTTTGCTATCCCCTTCGAGCAAAACCTCGGTATCCTGATGCGAATCGCCGCCCGCGTTCGAGGATAAATCCTGAGGCCTAACTTCAGCCGACTGCTGAAAGTTTCTGAAGCTAGGTACGTTTTCCATGTCAGAGCTAACGGTAACTAGAGGTAGTAGCATTGGAATAGCTTCAGAGTTTTCGCCATCTACGGCAAGTTCAATAAGAGGCGTGCTGGTGACAGACGGCGTCATATTCCTGTAGTTACAATTCGGGCTATCGTTGATAACAATGATATCACGATTTTCCTCTTGTTTGCTATCAGTATCTGTGAAGTTATCCTGTAAACAGGATATTTCGACGCTATCCATTTTGTTTAGACTGTGTTCAGTGATTTTCGGGCTCGATTCATCGTTGCACTCTTTTACTTGAGGTTGTTTCGGTGGTGATAAGTTAACGTCGTCTCCGATGGGACTTCTGCGGACAAGCTCGGGTTGTTGGATCTTCCAAGCGTCTGCCATTCCAGAGGCGTTTTCTGTGGTACAGTTCGAGAAAGACGGCATCCCAGACATAAGCGTCCCGTACGCTAGATCTTTTGTGGTATTTTTCGTTGAATCGTTAACGTCAGTTGCCGATGGCGTGGTCAAAACCTCAGTTTTGACTTTCGTATACGTGTGGTTATCGTTCGCGGTTATCGAATCGGGCGAAAACGTCTCGCAGTTTTCCGATTCGCTATCGTGGATTATGTAGGTCGAGCAATGGCTTAGCCCCTGAACGTCTTCGTTGTGGGTCAAGGTATCCGTGCTTTCGCTGTTGCCTTCATCCTTTTCGAATTCGACAGCGCAGTCGGGGTCTAATGCCATATCATCGAAGTTTTCTTCTACATTATAAAGCGTATCGTTTGAGCACCACGAATCGATGCTTGTCGCTTTGGACAGGCATTGCGTTTCTGGTTTAGAGTGTTTCGCATCGGTCGGTAGGGTAGTCTTCGATGTGGACACTCGGGTGTTGTCGGATATATCCGGGACCGAGGTGTCAGTGGTCGGGCTTACGAGAAAGGGAGACACTTGGGAAATCCGCTCGCAGTTGGATTCCTTCTCGTCCTCTTTATTGTAAGTTCGGTCATCGATCGGCGAGAGGGTCGTTTCAATAATCTTCCGCGGACTGGCGTTCAAACTGTCCGCGCTCATTGTTAGACTGAAATTGAAAGGAAACCTAATTTAGAAAAGGAAACTTGAAATAACGTAATACTAATTATACAGTTTACGAGGATAATTAGGCCTAACTGTGCGTGTTCCGCTGGAGGATAGCGGTACTTTAATACCGCATGCACAAAATAAATCTCCCATTACTCGAATTCGAGTCGAATTGTAGGCACATATATTATAATAATATGTCGTAGGATCTCTCAAACGACAGAGTACAGAGTTTCTAGCGTTTTTGATAATCAAGATCTTATCAATCTACATATAAAATAAACGCTGAATGAAAAAGGTGCTTTTATTTTCATAAATAAGTAAACATGATTCCGCAGTCAAGCAGTAATGTTCGGATTGCTGTGTTCCGGTTTGAAGAACATGGGTGTCGATGAAATAACAGGCCCATAAGACTTTTCACCCGTTATGTCTCAGTGTCGGCAGAGGTATCCACTGGTGATACCTCTGCTGTTACAAACTTCCATAGGTTACGGTAACCCCTTACCAACAGGTAGGCCGTATGCTTGTCTGCCACTTAAGACAAGACAACACAAACAAGACTTACCCTCTGTTTTATAATCACTTGCTAACTTAGCAGGTCGCTAAATGTAGCCCTGTCCTTTTCCAACACTAAACAAAGGATAGAGACTGGCAACTTTCAGCAACCTGCTAAAGTTAGCAAGTGATTATGAAACAGAGGGTATCATTCCATAATTTTCACTAAAACAAACAAACAATACCAACACGCCCACGACTGTCTTCCCCATGGTGGACATCAACAGATAAATGTGATTTTTGAAGATACCAAGTAGGGGGTAGTCAAAGGCATGCGTTTTACAGGTTAGCATTCCACGTGACAGGTTGCAAGTCCATCGCCGCTTAATTGGAACACTTACTGTTGGCGCATGCCTTCGAATTGGTTCTAGGGCATGCCGGTTTCCTCACGATGTTTTCCTTCACCGTTTTTAGCACGTGTTAATGTGTTTTTCACTAAAAACAGGTTATTTACCATGATCTACCCCATATACTACAGCTCCTCCCGTTATCATGGTGCATACAACAGTACCGAAATATCGGAAAACATTCAAACGCACAAAATTCGATCACGGTAAATATCCTGTTCATAACTATGATAGTTTCAAATGTGAAGACTTACTCTCGACTGCTAGCTGCGGCGGTCTCCTTACACACAGTGTAGGTATTGTTCTGCGAATGCGAGTTATCATGCGAAGGCATAGTGTGGGTGTGCTCTTGGTTCCCTGTAGGCAGCTCCGTGGCTTCGTCCGTGGAGTTATTGCATGGTTCAGGGTAGCTTTCTGATGAGTCGGTCCGGATTGACGGGTTCCCTGAAATTGTTTATAGCAGTGTTCAAGTTCAAACGTATATATCCAGTGATTAGAGAAGTTCTGTGAAAACTGTATGAAAATAGTTTTTTTCGACATCCTACTACTATTATAAACGCGAAAGTTTGTTAGGATAGATGTTTGTTACTCTTTCACGCTAAATAAATGAACGGATTTTGATGAAACTTTACAGTAATATAGCATATACGTCAGAATAACACATAGACTACTTTTTATCCGGGTACCACGCAGGCAAAGCCGTGGACAGTAGCTAGTAATTAATAAATTAATAAACAATCCTGGACATTTTCACACAGCATCATCTAGCCTCAAAGTAAGCCCTTATTTTTTTTTGTGGGATTACTAGCGTGACCTATAAATCTGAATAAAATAATAAAAATAAATAAATACTTTATTCTTACTATTTTTAAAACATTAAATGTCAACTTCCTCACATTATTGTGCTCGTTCGGGATGACACTCTTTCGAATACAAAACAAAAGTGTAATTGACAAAAAAAAAAGATTCTGCTAGTCGTTATTCCATAAGATTATGATGTTTTTTTAAGTTCTACAGGAAAAACAGCAATCCCTCAGAAATAAAACTTTTATGGGACCACCTCGGGATTAACAATTGGCGAACATATCATAAGGTAAAAGACACGCACAATAAAAAATAACAGCCGAATTGAGAACTTCCTCCTTTTTTGTCGGTTAAAAATAGTATACTTATACCTACTTTCCAATTTTCACAATGAGCTACGCGCTAGGACCTAGCCTTTATTACGCAAGCTCAGATTGAGTATGGCAGAATCTATCTAAAAATCAATCGCCGCATGCATGAAAGTTTTTTTTGTTGTGTTCATAATTGTCAGAACAAGATTTGTGTGAAATATTTTTGTAGGAAAACACCAGCGGAAAAGACGGAAATTCGGATGACCCGTGCCGGGAGGGGTCGCTAGTACATAGATATACAGAGAGCGTACTTACATTGCATATCATTATCGTAGGCAGAAAGTTGCTGTCCGGTTTCCTCTTGAATAGGGCTGAGCGCTCCCGGGTAACTGACCACCAGCTCCGGCGGCGGTGGTAGCTCCGACGACCATTCGCCCTCGCCTTCCAGTTGCGGCTCGATCGACGCCACCTACAAAATTTACACTTATTATAAACTTTTTAGAGGTTGTTGACCCTCAGACAGTATAAAGGTGACAAGTCTCATGTGCCAATAATTTTACCGGCACCCATAACATTCAAACTGGATTACAGCAAGCAAGATAAATATCATTAATTCATTCAAGCGTACTGCTTCTACGCGAGCATTACTGAGCAGTAATGCTCGCATCTATAAACATAGTACTTCCCTGGACCAGCTCTTTCACACTTGACCCATTTGTACACATCTTTTCTGGAGGTTTCTACATGGTTCATCTAAAATCTTACAGTTTTCGGTTGTTGCTGTGGCACATCTCGCATTATGGTTAACTTCTAATTTGCCGTATACAGCGATCCGTTCAAGCGGTCTACAAAACTTAGAGCCCAGTTAGGCGCTGTATCACAGTACCAGCCGGAAACTGTAAAAAGGTACTCACTTGCGCTAAAGGTAGCTTTAACTCCAGTTCATTCCGTAACGCCGTCACGCATTCCTCATCCAGCGACAGGTTTTCCCCCAAACCCTCTAAGGACTCCCCGTTTCCAGCCAAATAAGATTCAGGAATCTCATCGTTTTCAGGCTGCATATCGACTTCTACTTCTACTTCCACTACAACCACCGGGCGCAATACTGGTGCAATAGATTGTTCTAAGTTCAGATTATTCTCGTTTTCCGCCATAGCCACTACATACATGAGATCGGTCAAATCCACTTCGAATAGCGGTGGCAAGGAATCCTGATCGTCATCGGCTTCGTTCAAATCGACATCGATAGGCTCGGAAGTAGATGCGAACACTCCTGGCGAATTCGGAGGAGTGGATGGTGAAACGTGTTTTTCTGTCCCAGACGGTCCACTGCCGTCCGTCTCACTCGCTGGCTCCTCTTTTAGCTCAGTGATGGAAGCCAGATCATCGAATACGTTATCATCAGTAATTATATCAGGAACTTCATTTAGGAAATTCCCGTCGCGTAACGGAGAAGGCGTTTCCAAGTTTATCTCGCTGAAGTTAGAAGAAAACGCAAGAAGCTCTTCTCTCGGCATTTCGCCCATTTCGACGTTAGGTTTTACGCCTTTGAACAGTTCCAGAGAACAGTTTTCGAACGATCCTAGGACGACGGAGCTGTTTTCGTCGAACGTGTCCGTGTGGTGGCTTTTTGTCGGCGAATCGAAGGGACTCATGCTTTCCGGAACATATTTTTGTTCTTTTGGGACGGTTACCTCTGGTCCGTAATCCGGAGCTTTTGCGTCTGATAGAATTAACGTATCGTTTTCTTTTATAGAATTTCCTAGAGTGCCCAATGTATCTACGGAGTTATCGCTAGTTATAGGCGTGCTCGAGCAGATTTTATCAACATGATCGTTACTCATTCTTTGGGAGTCTAAAAAATCATCAGTTCTCACCATAACTTCGAAACTAGGCAGATCCATATAAACGGTTGATTCGTTTCTGAAAGTCCTGTCATCACAAGGAGCAGTTTCTATATGTCGTGTAGTCTCTTCGTTTTTGTTATCCTTACAAACTTCACTATTATCTACATTGCTATTAATTATTTGACTATTAGTATTATTAATGAGATCCATATATACAGTGCTGTCGTTAGACCGCTCATTCAACTCAACCATTAAATAACTATCAGATCTAGACATGGCTTTATCATCCTTACAATCTACGATTTCACCATTGACATTTTCATTATCAACTAAGTTTTCTATTTTATTTATATTTTGTACTGATGCAGGCAAAACTGTGGGCGTTGCTGGTTCATCGTTTTTTGTTACATTAGAATCACCTTCTACGTTTTTTGATTCAATTTGTTTTTGATTCAGATAAATTGAATCAACAGGTTCTTGAATATCCTCTGTTGTAAAATGTATCTCCTTCAAATTAGAAGGTTCTTTATTCTCAATTATTGAATCAACTTTTTCCGTCTTTGAATCAATCAAATCTTGATTTTCAACTAAACAAACATTATCTTCCTTGGCATAAATAGGAGCCTGATTATCAGCTATAGAATCAACTTTTTCTTTTCTTGAGTCAATCGGTTCTTGACTATTATGCATGGAATCATCTGTTTTAGTTTCTTTAGCAACAATTAGGGCTGGGTTAAAATTTTTAATTGAATTAATTTTGGTTGTCTTTAAATCAATAGGTTCTTTATCATCTATAACTTTTTGTACTATTTCAGGTGTCGGTTCTGGGCCTATGATTACATCTACATTAGATTGGGATTTGCTATCCAGTTGATCCTTAGAACTATCGGCTACAATATCAATGAGATCACTAACAAATATTGTTTCATCCTTACTATAATTATTGTCACTTTCAGTTGTTTCAGGTTCGTCGAAAGAATCTAGCTTAATTTGAGAAGCTTCAGTCGCGTATGAAACCTCTTCTGTGACTGAAGGGAGGGTATCGATTTCTTCATTACTTGTTTCTTTGTTATTTACAGGCAAGATATCGTTTTCTTCTGGTTTGTTTTTTCCACTATTTGTTTGAACTTCATCGGTTTCAGTTAGTATTTCATCAGTCCCTGTTTTTTTTTCATCCGTCCCCGTTCTTACTTCTTCACTTTTTGTTTGTGTTTCATCGCCATCAGTTTGTTCTTCGCTTTTTGATCGTAATTCATCGGTTTCTGTTTTAAGATCATCTGTTTCCAATTCATCTGTTTCTGTTCGTATATCTTCGCTTGTTGTCTGAGTTTCATCACCTTTAGTTATTTCTTCACTTTTTGATGGCATTTCTTCAGCGTTTGTTTCTACATCGCGTATCACTTGCATTTCATCAAAACATACTTGTTCGTGTACAGAATCAGTTATCTCTATTTCATCAAGAGGTATACATTCTGTATTTATTACATCAACTAATGACTTAGTTTCTTCATTTTCAGTTCTTCTGCTATCACATGATGTTTCACAGTCTTTTACAATTAATTGTTCTTTAACAAGTTCACTTAAACTAGGTTTCGAGACTACACATAACTCCTTTAGTTTCGGCACTTTACTATCAACTTTTTCTTTCGGTAATTCTTTATTTTGTTCCAGTACAGTCATTTGATTTTCAACTTCAACACCAATATCAAAGTCTTTCATAGGCGTGTCGGGAGTAAGATTTTCAAGCGTATGTTGGCTCGTAGTATCACTGTGTCGTTCGAACGAATGACTGAGCGTGCCTATAGTATCGCGATCCAGCTCATCGTCATTTTCAGTTTCATCATCCTTAGTAGCAAATCCTGTATCGAGAAAGTTCTGGAAGTTACTTATACCGGGAGACTTGACCATGTTTGATTGGACTGGGTAATCTTTCTTGCAATCGAGGCTAAGATTATCTCTGGATGGACTGGCTTGATGGCTTGACTCCGAGCTTGACGTTTTCTCCGAGTTGAGGATATTGTCGAGATTCTTGATAACGTCGCTCACATCTTTATAGTAGCTCACATCATCTTGACTACCGGCAATAATTTCTTTTAGCCACGGATCGACAGAGCTATCTGAGCGATCGTTTTCTTTCTCAGGCGCTTCTTCTAGGATATTCCCTTGTGTGCATTCAAGGGTGGCCGTTTCGTTGTGCGTAAGGTAAATATTACCCACGTCTTCTAAGGACCCGTGTAGGTTTGTGAGGCTCTCGGATTTGATCTGGCTTTCTAGGGGGTCTTTGTCGGACATGATACTGCTGGATCGAGAAGCTGCTGTGTCCAAGTCGACACTGAGCGTGTTCTCGAAACCGTGCTCGGATTCGGTGAAGTGGGCGGTGGACGTTGACGGGGCGTGTACTATTGCGATGTGCTCATCCACCTTGAAATTAAATATTTTGTATTAATTTACGTTCCAAGTAAAAGGAAGGAATATACGCCATTATTACTTTCGATCGAAGAAGTCATTGTACCTTGGGGATAGAGTTGGGTTTGAGTCTCTGCCAGCGGTCCTCGAAGTCGGAGCTCGCGTAGAGGTCGCTGTGTGCGTTTTCCTCCGCGTGTGCGCGTACGAGCGCGTGCGTGCTGTGCAGGTGTTCGACCATCGCGTGCACCTGCGCCGCGGTCGGTCGCTCGTCGGGGTTCATGTTCCAGCACAGCTGCATTACTTGGTAGCTGAGGACGTATCATAATATTTAAAAAAAAAACAACTTACACATACATAGTCCCGACCCCTCCGACCCGTATGACTGCCGACTATTGTGGCGCAGTGGGCGAAGGCCCGTCTGAGACGCAAGAGATTGCGGGATGACCTCTGTGGCGCAAGTCATGTAGTCCCCATACAACAAGCCCTGCTTACTTTAGGGCTAGGATTCCCTGTGTCGTGGGTATCAGTACTCACGAGTACCGTGATATCACAACACCTAGCCCTGCACCAAATATCTGCAGAACATCCAAACATTTGCTCCGCAGCGGGAATCGAATCCGCGCCTATTGCGTCGCAGTCGGCTGCTCGCCCGCTGCGCCACGGAGTTTATCAAATATGCATGCTTCAATAGGTCTTTAATTATCAAATTATGACAGTTCACGATTGTCTTCCCCATGGTAGACATCCTCACATACATACTCAGTGAGTAGATCTTCGAGGATACCAAGTAAAGGGTAGTCAGAGGCACGTCCAAACATTACATTTAGCACATGCTCGCGTTTGCAAGTTGACAGGCTGCAAGCCCATTAACGCTGTTGGCAAATGCCTTCGAATTTTATTGTTTTTTCATACAATTATAATATAATGAGCCGTTCAGGCGTCTGAGCATGGTGGTACACTCCAGCATCCACAATAATGCAGTACAAAACACTGAACAGTGATACTTACAGATGGTTTCTATAAGGGCACGGTAACTCGGGCGGGGGCGAAGGCCGACCACTCGTAGGAATGGAGCCCCACGAACACACCTCCCAAATAAGTGTTCCCAGAGACCATATCTCGCTGCTTGGCTGTTAAACACAAAAATTATATATGGATGAAGTTTAATTATATATCAAAACTATGGTCTATTCCAAATGCAGAGCGATAAACGGTCATTGACATTTGAAAGTACCATAGGGATGACAAAACTAAGGGGCTAAACTTATTTAGGTAATCGATAAATAAATATATGGAGCGCGATGGCCGTTTCTCACTCTGCATTTAGCTTATAAATATCACAAACACAAGAAGTTTATCTCTATGTATAATAAATAGTCGCGTACATAGAAAAAGTAACAGTGCTTTGTCTTTTAAAGTTTTAAAATCGGTCGAAAGAGACAAAAAGTAGCGTTAATATTCTAAGGCGTAACAGAGTTAATTGGCAAAGCGAAGCGTGCTTATAAAATTAAAAGAAACAGAATACAAGAGATTAAAGCTTAGTTGCCAGCAGTTTTGATGAGCGTAGAGTTATTCTAGTGATATGTCACTAGCGAACCCAGAGAGCCGCTGGTTATTTTGAATAAATGAGAGGTTTTATTTTTATCTGTCAGGCTTGGATAGTTGGCCAGGCCTGATCGGCAACTAGGGTGCCCGAGACAGAACACGAACAAAAAAACACTTTATGCCACACTACCTGTTGCCAGCGGCTTTGTACGCGTGGAGTCGTGTTTAAAATAAAACCCATACTCCCGGTACAAAAACAAATAAACAAAAACGCTCACGACTGTCTTTCTCATAGGACGCTTAAGGAAATGTAAAGTGATTTATTTTAAGCTATAGTATTAAGTTATTGTTAGTAGGTTGTTGGTGCAATTTTGTAAATGTTAATGTTTAGTATGTATTGTGTATGTCTTTTTATATTTCTTTGTCGCTTTGGTGCTGCACTGTAATGGCAATGTAAATAGGTTAAAAAAAAAAAAAAATTTGGTACATGCCCGCGTTTTGCAAGTTAGCATTCCACGTGACAGGTTGCAAGCCCATCGCCGCTTATTTGGAAAACTAACTGTTGGCACATGCTTTCGAATTCTTTGGTTCTAAGGCATGCCGGTTTCTTCACGATGTTTTCCTTTACCGTTCTGAGCACGTGTTAATGCGCACATAAATATTTCGAGTGGAATAATCCATTGGTGCACGGCCGGGTTCGAACCCACGACCTCCGGATCAGAACTATCGCCAACTAGGCCAACACGGGTCAAAATGGTTCCGAAGAACTTTAAAGTGAGCCATTGATTAAAAAGAAAACCTCTCAACGGCCAGCATTTAAATTAAAACAATGACGCTTACAGTGTAGATGGCGCCGCGGCGCAGCACCTCCGGCGCGAAGCAGTCGTGCTGCGGCTCGACCACCTCGTACCGGCCGAGCACCGCGCGCGCATCCTCCGAGTGCCCGCGAACCAGCACCGACCCACCCCACAGGTACCTGTGAACAAATTTACAATTTCACCTTAAAAAAACATCTGACATACGACAGGTGATATAAGGGGGCGTCCATTAATTACGTGAGGTGATTTTGGCAATTTTTGGAACCCCCGACAACCCTAAGTGAGATATCGTGAGATTTGGCTCGACCCCCTCAACCCTCCTACTAATCTCACGTGAGATTGTTCAAAATGCGTAATTTGACTGTAATGCTTCATTTGGATTTTAAAATAAGCGCATAACCGCGATAAATATTTTTGTGTTGAATTTAGTCATATTTTAATAGAGCAACGCGTTTTGCAAAATTCAACCCAGTTTTCTCGCAATTTTACACTGTTTCTTGCGAAAAAAAATTACGTGATACTTGCCAGGACCCCCCCTTTCCCCCATTTGGGTGATTGGGTGAGAATCGGCTTGACCCCCCCCCCCCTTAAACGCCAAACGTAATTAAATAGACGCCCCCTAAACTATATCTGTCACAGACGCAAAATACTGAACCGGCGACCGTCGGCACTTTAGTACAATTCACTGCGTTTTTATTCTGGACAACTCACCCGTACGTGAATCCGTGTGAGTGAATGTAGGCGAGGGCAGAACTCACGTCGCTCATTAGCTGCAGCGGGACTCCGGTTTCGTTGATGATCGCCATCCTGGGACGGTTCACGACCAAGTACCTTTGGAGATCCTGGAAAAAACATTAACCGTCAGAAACTTCTGTACAGTCCATGCCATACCTGCTTCCTTGTCAATCCCACATTAACACCTGTACCATGGAGACCTTACGGAGTAATCATATCAAGCTGTTTTATTCAGCTATTGTGGCAAACCAGCATACGGCCCATCTGGTAAGCGGTTACCGTGACCTATGGACGCTTGCAACACCAGAGGTATCAGTCGCACGTTGCCGACCCTGAGAAATAACGAGTGAAAAGTCACATGTGCCTGTAATTTCACCGGCAACCTTACCCCTTCAAACCGGAAGCACAGCATTGTGAGCGTCACTGCTTAGCGGCAGAAATGGGTATGATGGTAGCACTTCCCCGGACGAGTCCTTCACAAGAAGCTCTACTACTACTTCTGGATGTGGCCGGTTACCGGGCGAAGTTTATTTATTCAATTTAACAAGGATTCACAGTATCGAAGTATCTCAGAGTAAAGCTTGAAGTTGGAACATCGACACAAAATAGCAAGGAGCTACCTGTATTATTCTGATCTGATCCATAATTGGTTACACAAACAACTTATACAACTATGTTAGTCAACACAAGCAAATAAAATAATTATAAAATTTAACTTAAGAGTTAGTTTAACTACATATATCAAATTTGTAAACTCCCAACCGATAACATATCCCCCGGAAGAGACTAGCCACTCACGACACAGGGAATCCTAGTGTGAGGGCTAGTATTCACAAACCCTGATTCATTTTTGTTTTCTCAAACTACCTACCTACTTATTGCTTAAGAACCTATTAATTAATGACCAAACCTACATTTATAATTACCTACCTATTATAAAGCATACTTGCCTATAACAGTAATGCTATTGGTAGGTAACGTACCTATTTCTAGCTATTAAGAACCTGCTGTAAATAAGTAGGAAATCCTCTTGTGTAATTTATGTCTCTAAAACTATCAAGATAAATCAACGATTTTGATTTGATTTTTTTGATACATTAACCTACTTAGACACTAGGCGAGAGGTCGGCTTGAGCACTGCCAGCCAGTGTCTCACGTAGCCGGAGTACACATCTTCTGCAACAACGGTCAGTAAGCTGTTAGAGCCCCCGCGAATGCGGCTCATCAGGGATGTCGTTCTTTGTCGCATGCTTGCAAAAAAGTCACCAGTGCGTGCGTCTGCGAACATCCCTGATGCGCTACAGTATCGCGGCAGCCTCAACAGCATCCTGAAACCGTTGTTGTATTGGATCCGCAAGGCATTGTAGGATTTCTTTGTATATTTAGCCCCAAGAATGCAAGTTTAATTTGATGTACAATACGCTTTCATCAAGCTAAAATCAAGCTCGACTTACCATTGAACATAGTTCGAATATGAGTAGCCACGGCTCTTCCTCGAGACATTTTCCAAGGAACTGCAGTATCTGGTCATGATTTAGCTCTCTGTAGATCCTGACCTCTTCTAGGAACCTCGCTTTGTCTTCTAAGGAGGCGTTTTGATTGAGGATTTTGACTGCTGCCGTTCGGGTGGCGCCTTCATTTTCAACGTCGCTCGCTACCACCTACGAGTATGTTACATTTTATTACTTCATCAACAACTTGAAATTGAGCCATAGTCATATAATTTATTCACCTTCGTAACACAGGGAACACTTGGTTTTGTTACTATAACATAAGTTCTTTAGCCGCCTTGTCAGATTGTAAATAAATAAATAATAAATAACACATAATTATGTAAGACAAAACAAAACAAATTGATTCTATTTTATCCTGTCCATCCAATGGTTGTCTGGAAGAGATCGCTTTAAGCGATAGGACCGCCCATTGTACCTTTTTTTTATTCCTGTGTTTTTGTATTTTACTAAAATACAAAAATTTTAAGCAATCAGTCAAATTACGATCAAACAATAAGTGTTGCCATATCATATATTGATTTTCTACTAAAATCCTAAGTAAACTAAAATTAGCGGCTGTAAGAGCGTAATTTATTTTTATTATAATTTGAAACTACCCCCGTCACTTATACATTTTTCAATGGAGACGTTGATTACTCCATAACCTGGGCTTTCTACTATCTCCCTAAAGAAGATCCGTTCAGTAGTTGAACTTACCCTTCCAAACCAACCCCGGCCCAGCTCCCTTATGTACTGCAGATTATTCCGTGGAAAGTGTTCGCTTGCTGTAATGAGAAACGATTTATCAGTCAATCGATTAGCACAGTACTTGGATACCAAATAAGCGGTTCATGATTCATGGGAAGTTTAATGGTCCAGTGGAAACACTACGTCAATAAGGTATTAAACAGAGGCGGACACTTACTTAGTTTCTAAGGTTAGAAGTCAAGTCAAGTATCGAATCAATAGCTTGCCTACGTTTTCGTTAAGTTTAAAGCTAAATTTGTATTAGCTTTCAAAGAATACGTCCGTCCGTTCGTTGTGATCCGATTATTTTTGAGTTATCCTGCGTTAGGACTTAATTTGATTGAGGCATGGTTGCCCTGAGAAGGATCTAGTGATCCATGTTGAATAGACTCGATCTGGCTCTTTTCATAGGCGTGTCACATGTGTTCACATTTTTTTAATTTTTGATTCTAGCGTATACGGGGTTTCTCATAAAAGTATGTTTTCCGTCCTAGAACATCAAATAGTTGCGGGGCCTGAACGAAATTGCCTCGCCACTTGTCTTGTTGCTTGCCAATCTCAATCATGTAAAGTTCAAGTTGCCCCTAAGAGACAGGTACAGCCTAGCCTAAACAGTTTATAATACTTACTGAACCACTCAGTATACGGTTCTAATGGATCATCAACATGGATTTCCATCGGTAGCGGATCAAAGAGCACAATCGACTCGCGACTATTCGTAAATCTATTAGCGTTTCGTTCTTCGTTCTCGTTAAAGATGTAATCGCCCGCGTTGTTGTTGGCAATGTTCTGCATTTCCTGAAGCGATATCGGTCCATTGTTGTTGTCTTCGCCGCCGACGTTGTTGTTGACGGGTTCAGCTAACGCAGGATCTGGCGGTTGCACGCGTTCCGGGGTGTGGATGTGCGACGCGTTTGCCGTGAACAACTGGGGACAGAGATTTAAACTGTAGGGTATATCACGAAAAACCTAAGAATAACAAAACAAAATTCAAACAGAATCCAAAGCTTTTTTACCAACAAAAACAAACAGTCAGTATTTAGAAAAGATAACACCTTTTGGGGATGTCAAAGGACAATATTATGCATGAATACCCAGAAAATAAAGTTATCAACTAAATTGTTCCTCTAAAAAGGCGATATTTTAAATTGTTAAAGCAGAAAATAAATGAACACACACGCAGAACAATAAACAGAAAGACGCACACAACTACAGAACAACGTGTAAGCTACCTGATTGTCCGCTCCTTCGTTCGGCTGGAGACAAAAGAAAACAATACACGTGAGATATTATAAGCTTTCAATCTAGTTTACAACAGATACCTTCCTAATACAATACAAGGACTATAACTTAAGTTTAATTGGATATCATAAAACACATGAGATTCCAGATTTCTCAGTGTGTTTATTGTTCTAAAGTTGGAAAAATATTTTTTTAAAATTTGGTATATTTAGCTCCAGGAATTCAACTACGTTTGGTTTCCTTCTGAGACATGTAGTTTAAATATTTAAGTTTATGGAACACTTAAACTCTAGTGAAGTACGAGTAACCACAGCAGATACGGTATCGTAGTTAAAACAACGGTGATAAATGAAAAAAACTTCAGAATCTGCCTGATTTAAAAGTTTATAGCATATTAAAAAAGTTAGTTACGCAATTTTCAGACAGTTAAACACTAGTTTTAGTTGCGTAAATTGTCACTAACTTTAACAGGCCCCAACCCATGTTAATTTTAATCGGGTATAGTTACGAGAATTCGAAATTGGACAAAGCACTTTGCTTAATTTCATATCGCGTGTAGGAGGCGCTTTCACTGTAATTCAGTACATCGAGCGTAGTTTTTGACGACTGCCTTCGTTGAAAGAATATTCATTTCTCAGAGAGTTCATCCAGAAACATACGTTGTTTATGCGCTAGCAACGCATTGGATTGTCTTTAGTGCTAGGACAAACATTAGGAAGAGATAATAAAATTAATGTAGGAATGTTTAAAAGGTAGATCAAGCGACTGGCTATCAGCACTTTTGTAGCCAAGTACGTGAAATGTTTAATTCAAGACCGCTTCACAATACACGAAAAACCTAAGAATAACAAAACAAAATTCAAACAGAATCCAAAGCTTTTTTACCAACAAAAACAAACAGTCAGTATTTAGAACAGATAACACCTTTTGGGGATGTCAAAGGACAATATTATGCATGAATACCCAGAAAATAAAGTTATCAACTAAATTGTTCCTCTAAAAAGGCAATATTTAAATTGTAATTGTTAAAGCAAAAATAAATGAACACACACGCAGAACAATAAACAGAAAGACGCACACAACTACAGAATAACGTGTAAGCTACCTGATTGTCCGCTCCTTCGTTCGGCTGGAGACAAAAGAAAACAATACACGTGAGATATTATAATCTTACAATCTAGTTTACAACAGATACCTTCCTAATACAATACAAGGACTATAACTTGGATATCATAAAACACATGAGATTCCAGATTTCTCAGTGTGTTTATATCTGAGTAGATTTACAGCGAAAACATCTTCACAAAAAGAGACAATTCGGTACAGTAATATCTAAGCATCCAGTAAACTATCTACCGCATCCGTAGGTTATTTAAGCCACATTATTTAACCTTTAGATAACCTCGTCTAAATACACTGCATTCTGCACATGTTTGAAATGACGTAACCGATGCTCTGAATGAGCCTAATCATGGACTCTCAATGGATGCGACAATGGAAACCGGAATAAACGTAACAAAACATTTTTATGGCATTGTGATGGATGAAGGACATGCCATCAATGGCTGACCTAAGACTATATTTGCGCACGAGACTCGATTAGGTAAAATTAATGACTGTAATTTTTTCTCAGCATGTATCTCAAATAATTGCCTTGTATAATGTTTCCAGCTGTTATATCTTTTTCGCTTAATCAGTTTCGGCTTCCGCGATAATGGCTTGAACAAACGCAGAGCATTATGTCACACTTTATAAGACTAGTATACTTGTAGAAGAGAAAATATATTTTTTTTTGCTTCTCTGATCTTTGGATACAATTTACTACATTTTCGCATTTATCTAGCACCTAGCAATGCGTCCGATACCTTGACTCAGCAAACCCTCATTCAGTAAACCATCGTATTAGGATCTGGAAGATGACCTCTGAGGCGCAGTGGGCGAAGGCCTGCCTGAGACACAGAGGGTTGCCGGTTAGATTCGCGCCGCGGGACAAATGTTTGTATTATCTGCAAATATGTGTCTCAGGTCTGGGTGTTTTCTATGTATAACATGTATGTATTTACAAAATATATATATACGTCTTCAAACAGTGCGTCCTGCCCGTGATGACCTACGGTGCCGAGATATGGACACTCACAGTAGGGCTAATCCACCAATTCAAGGTTGCACAGTGAGCTATGGAACGAGCTATGCTCGGGGTTTATCCTACAGAGAACGAGAGTCATCCACATAGCTCAGAGGATTAGTAAGCTGAAGTGGCAATGAGCTGGTCATATATGCCGAAGAACCGAGAACCGTTGGGGTAAACGAGTTCTTGAGTGGAGACCGCGTCTGGGCAAACGTAGTCTGGGGCGCCCCGTCTAGGTGGAGCGATGACGTAAGAAAGGCAGCGGGCAGAAGGTGGATGATAAGAGCCGAAGACCGGGCTCAATGGCGCGTAATGGGAGAGGCCTATGTCCAGCAGTGGACTAATGTGGGCTGATGATGATGATGATGATGATGATATATATACGTAGTTTATATATCACAGGCACTGCCCATATTATTCACTTGGTACAACCAAACACACATAATATGTGGTATATTTTGGTTACGTACAAACAAAACGTAACATGAAAGTAGTGTTCAAGGAAACCGCAACCACACAATCAAATTACAAAACGAATGAATGGACATAAAAAACTGTTCCTATGTCTTGAGGTTATTTCTGTCAACAATGGCTGGCAATTCTCATGAAGTAGGTACTTTCGATCGAGTGACAAGTCAACGCATCGTTGAACTACGAAGAACAATGAAGTTGTAAAATATTTTATAGTTTCTTGTATCCCGGTTACAAACAACGTTGCGTTTAGACAATCATATTTGTAATCAGAGAAGTGTTGATTGATACACTTTTGGGGCATTGACTAACTGAACAAAACCTTCCAGTGTTATGAAATAATGGAGTTTGTGAAAATCTAAAAGGTGCGACTTTGAGCACCTTTTACCTTTTAGGAAGTCTGTCGCCAATTGGATCATTGCATAAATTATTTCCACAAACACACCGCGAGTTATAGTTAAAAAATACAAGCACGTCCTTTGCAGTCTCTCTCGCTGAAAAACCAAGACGTTTTATTGGTTCTCTCTTGTCGGACGATTGATTAAAGGAAGTAAGCAATTAATATCCAATCAGAGAAGGAATCCGTTAACCTGTTCGGGAAGGGCATGATTAACAGCAAACCACTGGGGTGATTGGAGACGGAAGTTGAAAACAAAATATTATCAATGCTTATTTCGCATTTGGTCTAGAAGCCGATACCCTAACATCCGATACGAAGGCTGTGGGTTTGATTGGTTCCGGTCGTGACCGGATTTATAGACGTTTCTACTCGAAAAAGATGCGTACTAATACGTCTCAAAACGATGAAGATAACAACTAGAGGAAACCGCCATAGATCCGAAATTCAAAAGCATGTGCCAACGGTTAGCGGGAACAAGTTTTGTCCAATGTCACGTCACTGGAGTCACGTTAGAATGCTTAAACAAAGAATTACAGCTAACAAGACCGCATGCAATCACATTTTGATGAATACATTGTGAATACCAAACAAAAATAGATTTAAAATGAATGACACTGTTTACTTGCCAAAATAATTGGAATAGCACTCTGGGCATTGACATTCTTTTTCATATGAAAAGTACATTTTAAAATAATACGCCGCTGTTGGTATTTATATTTATGATATGCAACATCTTCAACGGAATCACCGTGTAAGTACTGAAAACAATAATGTTGTCATGGTTGTTGAGAACTTAATAATTTGTATTCAGTAGAAGCACAACGCACAATTAAGCTTCTATATTGTTGTAAAATTCCTAGATGAAATGACATGCAATATTATTATATATTTTTATTTTTAATTATTAATATTATTTTATTATTTATTAAATACATTCGTACTTTTATCAGATATATAGTTTTGCTGTGCTTAATATAAATGCTTAATACAATGTCAATGAATACTTTTAGGGGAAATAAGGCTATTTTTATTTTATTTTATTGCCGGCAAGATCAGCGCATACGTATTATACAACTACCAATGACGTCGAGATTCGACAAAGATTATGACTAGGCAGCTTTGCGAGACGTAGCCAAACATCTCGCTTCGTGACTAACAAACTAAAACTAGAAAACTAAATCCACCTGTAAACTTACAAGTGTACAAGCGATACAACTAATATAGAAAACGCAAGAGGCGCTCATTAACCAGAGTTATCAACAGCTCAAGGTAAGCACGTGTAGTGTGAAAAACGATTCAATACCAAACCGTATTTCCAAGCAGTACGTTCTAATGAGTTTAAAGAGGACGGCTCTGTAATTAGTGCGTGCGTGAGTCATACTGATGATGCACTCGCATTAAACTATGCTTTTATCAAGAGACGTGCCGGCTACCAGAAGCCAGTACACTTTTAATTAGTATTACAACTCGTTATGACATTACGATAAGAAATGAAATAACTTTATACAAAACTATCTATATCTGAGACAGAACCGGTAAACAGAAATAGAAACTAGAGTATGTAATGAAAGCGACATGAAATAAGATCAGATTTCAAAATGGAGACGGCAAGTTGTCAAGTCACATGGCCAGTTAGTGCTAATTGATAGTGAGTCATAAAATACACTTTTAAATAAACATGCATGTGTAGCAATGGTACTTAGCATTAATTACTATGTAACAGCGACAAGACGTGACTTGACGCCATATACATTATTAAATCGGATTAAACATGGACTAGATTAAAACATATTCAACATAATACATACATTGTCCTCTAGGATTCACTGTGTTGTGAAACTACGAGACCAAAATACCTAGTTTGTGTCAGTATAGTTGTTAGACATATCCAAGTTGTGGCTCAGTAGTGCGAAGGTGATAATGCTTGGCAATATTCCTCTTCCATCATATCATAAGTTCATCTTTTTACGGTTACAAATAAAGAAAATAAAGCTAAACCATTAACAGGAAACGCTGGCTCGTGTGCTCTCGTAAAGACTTTAGTGCTAGATCATAAAATTATGAATATGAATGCCAAAAACAACGTTCCAAATCCGTCATCAAACAAACGCAAAATAAAACTGATGAAAATAAGATGGCTTAAAATAATTACATACAGGGTGATCAAAGCAACACGGGCCAAGAAAACTGGGGAAAATATTGCTGGCCCCGAATCAACTTCATGTACGAGTCAGTATTTACGTTATTTGGAAGAATTTTCGTTTAAGAAAATGGGTTCTTGTTTCTTTGGGACTATGTTACTCTAATCATACTGTATAATGTCATGTGAAGCTGTAGCTCTGTAGACCTGCCTCAATAAGCTAACAAAATGCAACGAGTAACTTGTTTGTCTTTGATAAAATTTTACTGTTTGCACTGCGACTTATTTGAGTAAAATATTAAAAAATATTATTACTGCTTGGACTATAACCAGCGACCCTTTTGTGTAACACAACTGATAATCAATATCGTCTTAAAATTTTATACCGGCATGTATTCACTATTGGAGGAATTTAAAAGTTGGCGTCATATTCCTCCAATAAGCAGAATTCACGACCATTTATAATCGTTTTGAAGTTCCCTCGTAACCGCTTTGAAATTTCACAATAAGTCCACTGTACTTATCAATTTTTTGGAGGTTAGAAGTACTCTTCTCTTAACTTAAAATATGAATATTTCACTGTGTATGTTAAACTGTAGCGTTCGTAGAACTCAATAATGCAAACCATGAAAGCCAGCGATCAATCAGTGATGATTTATAATTTAAGGTGTAGTACCTAGTAGTAAATCAGAAAGTCGCAACAAAAATTCAGATTTATTGAATTAAAGTTAAAAACAGCATGAACAAGACCGTGACGCTTACGACATTCGCGCTGACAAAAAGTTAAATACCTTTTTTCGCTATTACTCTCTTTCAAAACCGATTATTACAAAAAAACCCAAGTGCGAGTCTGACTCGCGCACCGAGGCTTCCGTACAAGCTTAATAATTAAAATTATTCGAGTTCATAAATTTTTAAAGCACTATTGCTCTAACGAAAAGATAAATTGGATTTAAAGACAAAATTAACTTTGTAGTTTTTTATTTTTAATAAATACAACTATGTAAAAGTAGGTATATACAATACAAATACTGATGAAACAGATAGCTATCTAATGACCGTTGCAAACGATCTATAGATAGCTCAACTGATCCAGATCACTACCAGACGGAAGCGTTCTCAAAATACTAGCCTCATTGCTAAATGGCAACCAGGTATGACGCGTGACCAGAGAGCCAGCTTTCTGGTCACGCGACGCCTGTCGCCCTGAAAGAATTTTGAAAATGCTAAGGTGTTCCCCACGAACCCAGAGTCTCAATCCCAAAAGGCTCAATATGTAAGCTATTTTGAGACTTCAAAATGTGGGCCTCTTGAGAAAAAAATGTTCTTCCATACATCGATATACGTCACGGTAAATTCTCCAACTGCAAATGTAAGTTTGTAAACTTGACCTTGCTTCTTGCCAAATTTCATGATTCTGTCAACGGGAAGTACCCTAAAAGTTTTGTTTTTTTTACCAGTAAATTACCAGTAATGCGTCAGTACATTGTCGGTTTTACACCAGTCTATTATTTCGGGGTATGATTCAGAACAGCAATAGGGGAGCTGTGAAGTGATTACTGCGTGGGAGGGGCACGACTGCGGGGTGGGCCTGCCCCGGGCACTAAGCCAACAAAAAGCGCCACTGCATTGTAAGATTGCTGACATTACTCTACTATAAAGCCATTTAATTTTAGTTCTAATCCCGTAGGCCTATGGTCTAAATCTAAGTTTTATTACATGCAGAAGTAAAATGGTTATGTCGTCGTGTGAATGTCTCGCGCGTAGTCTAGGCTTTTTATGTGAAACATCTCAAAGTCCGCCGTGCAAAGAATGTGCTATGACTATATTGTTTTGACGACGAGTTCACACAAAGCCCACATTTCTGGCACCCTTCTGGATTTCCAGTTCTAAGTTAGTTCTAGTCTAATATTTATGAGCATCGGCTATATGTAAAGTTTTGTGCCAAGGATTAGTATAAAATGCGGATGCAATAAACTACAAGTAGTGAAATTGCACTCAAAATACCGATTAACTATTTCGGATCACTGACGTAGCGTTATTCCAGTAGGTACTCGTACATGTTTACGGGCAGACGTCGTTGTCAACTGCAGGTGGGCGTGATGATGACTCACAGATAAGACTATCAGACGGTCTCAGTTTACGTTTTTTTCTAGAGATTATACGCGCGAATATCGCTGTTTTCGTTCAATGAACGGCGCTATTGTTGAATGTGGAACACTGCATTAGCGGATTGCAAGGTCGTTTGATCACTAGACGTGCCCTGACAGTTGGGGTGATCAGCAGCGCCAAAATAAACAATCTAAATGATGGTTTTGTGAAAGCTTGCTAAAATTACTAGTAGATTGAATTCTGCAGATTTTTGTCGAATACTCTCGATTTCTATGCTACCTTAAGAAAACGAAAAACAGCGTACGTATTCACGCAACAAGGAAGAGGATTCTGCACCTGCCCATGATCGTACATCTAATCGAACTCGTGAAAGAGGTCATATTTTTCTTTAATTTGCAAACTAATACATAAATTTCCACAAAAAATAACTTCTAACACATGGAAAGTATTGAAGACAAACAAATCATATGAACTGCGCACATTAGCAGATGGCTTCAGGGGATTGACCGCATTTTTTCAAAGTCAGCTAATTGATTACTAATATTTTAAGGCTAGAGATTGGACCAACACGGTGTCACCTAAATTACAAGGTTAGGTTTAGAAACAGATTAGTAGAATCGAGCAGAGTCATTAAAATAAGTGCCCTGAACCAATTTACGGACACTTTCATCTAGGGATCTAGTGCATGAGACAGATTAATGACATAAACGGATAATAAGGCCAAACATACGGGCTATGGTGATCTAAATGATACATGCAACAGCGAGAAACTTCTTTTTAAATCTACTTACTAAGATACGCCACGGAATTAGCAAAGCACCATTCAAAAATCAATGTAGATACCGTAACAGTATCATGGCCAAAATAAGAAGTCTTCCGACCTACCTACGTACCTAATTGACCTAATATCAAATGATAACGTTATGAATGATAACGTTATCACATGATATCAAAACTACATGAATGAATGTGATGAGGATGAATGAAGCTATCTGAATGCCAGGATCAAATATAGCAAGTGGAAATCCGTGGTCTCTGTCTACCTCTCCGGGAAATAGACGTGATTTTATGTATTAAAAATACATACACTAATTGGAGGAATTCAGGCCGATATCGCACGAAGCTACCGAACGTTTAGAAATATGAGCTACAGGACAGCTCTTTGACACAAACGAACGAAAATCCGGTTTCAGAAACACAATAATAAAACTATGTGGATCTGCATTCATGCAGAGGAAATTCCATTAATAGGATAATAATGCATCAGCGAAGAACGAGTTGGACTAGAACAAAGAGGGTTTCGTACCATGGGAAAGAATTGCGAGGTTTACTAGCTGCATCTATTAGCTTTGAATTAGGTAAAGTACATATTGCATGTCATAGAAAATCCTTAAAGATCTGAATGCGTATTTAATATTTTTTTCCTTGATTACTTTCGTGCAAGATACTAGGTCAACGAGAAGGACCATCGACCTGCGAATCGAGTGACGCAGTTCTATTTTATAGGTCGTATGTTTTGAATCTATTTAGATGTCTGACTTTTACAGGACGTTATTCACTTGACTTTATACTTCAATATTTGGCTATTCGGTAGGTACCTATTTTATGTACAACTTGATACCTTTATCCGTTTTTAAGAAATATGGTCTTGATAGGCAAACAACAAAGTGCTCCTGTATTGTATTTTTTTTGGTTTCGATACTCAAAAGGAACCCTAAAATAGCAATACTAGATGATTATATAACTCAATGATGCCATTCATGTATGGAAGCCATAAAAAAGGTAGGAATAAACACATGTGCGGTGACTAACAAACATAAAACTGTCGGTACTCTTAAATGTGAAGTAATAGAAGATGGCGCATCAGCGCGGAGAATAGAAACACAATAGATGCCAAATGTGATGTGCCGGATGAGTAATTGTCGCTAGTCTGAAGAATAGTAGAACTCAATCTTAGTATTGCAGCTGGCAGAAAAATACGTAAGACACTCAGGGACCTCGAATATGTTTTGCCATACTTTACTTCCATAAAATGACATATAACAACTATTACCACTAAATAAGGGTTGCGGACTAATCTTCGATATAAAAGAAGGGACCTAGTTCAACTCCCCAATTTCAAAGTGCTTGGGATCTTTTGTAATTTTGCAGTATCTGGGAGTATAATTTTGCAGAAGGACTCTGCTCGTCAGTGTCCTCCTGTAACATTCGGATATACGAGAATCTAATAGTTTAATAGCTAGAGTACTCGTTTATACAAACTGCATGATCTCGATGTTGGACTTTTCACTTTCAAATAAAATTATTGCCTGTCATTTCTATGAAGATGCAACACTGTATTGACCAGAACAGTATGTTGTATATCACAAACTCATTAATGCGAGCAATTACCTAGTTGATGCCAGTGCTACCTAATTGGTAACTGTTGTTTGGCGACTAGGTTTTGGCCGTGACAATGAATTACGGTTTATTGACGTCGCGCGTCGAACAGCGACTGATCGATGTGTCATTTCTCGAGGCTGCTTGGTCTAATGAGCTTATCCGTTACTGTGTAGACAGTACGACATCTAAGAATGATTCGATTTACGCCACTCGAAGATCTTTTAGAAAATCTTAGACGAAAACTAATGTTAACACTTGATCAACACTAACGACAAAAAACATGGTCGATTCGTAGAATTGAAATTATCATTATTATGGTTTGGTATCATTACCATCTTCTTGTCCTTATCCCACATTAAGTGGTGTCACAACATGTTTTCTTCTTCCACTCTCCTCTATCAGCCGTCATCACAGTACTCACTCCTTTCTTAACCATGTCATCCTTCACACAATCCATCCATCTTTTTTTTTGGCCTACCTCTGCTTTTATTTCCATCCACATTCATATTTAACACTCTTCTCGTAATCTGACATTCTTCCCTCCTCATGACGTGCCCATACCACATTTTATGGTTTGGTATCATTATAGGAAATTATTACGACAATACCTCGTACTTTACTACTCAGTTCCCGTCTCACGACCGTCGAGCGTGGTCGAAGGTGGTGCTCATGACGAAGGACCTCTAAACGGTCAACGGAACGTGAACAGGAGAATAGTAAAGTACGCGGTATAGTCGTAATAATATCATATAATGCTCGATTCGGTTAAGGATAGCAAAACATCGTTCATTAAGGCTTTAAGCCAGGATGACATTTAGGAAATCTAAACTCTTGATAAGCTTAAAGCTATTTGAAGAGGGTGGCGTCATAAAAGGGACAGAAAGGCTATGATTGACGTCATTGACGGCTGACGACCACCCGGCGAAATGGACCCGATTCGCACCACCCACCACTGTCTTCACTCAAAGAGATTCTTCAATTTGCTTTTGTTTGTTCTTAGATCAAGTTACACAAAGTTGGTGAACTTCGATCGCTCTGATCTTAGAGGAGCTTTGACTTTATCAATACAGTACTTTTCAAGGACTCTGTGGTAAAATGTTATTTTCTTGTCTATTTGTAAAACACGATGGTTTAATTTTAAATGCTTGCAGTAATTTCACTGTTGACTTTGATAGAGGGATCATTTTATAATGCGCTAATTGAACCCAGTCTGGGTTCTCTCGATAATCACCTTTCTGAAAGACTACGTAAGGCCTTTCATGATTAAATGCTCGCGCACCAAGCTTTATAGAAGCAAAATATTTAACATTACTCAAGTTCATAAACTATGGGCACCAATCATTGCTCTAACGAAAAGATAAGTCGGATTGTAAGACAAGCTTATCTTTGTAGTTGAAAAATGTTCTCATACATTTTCGACATAGGTCAATTCTCCAACTGCAAATTTAAGTTTGTAATCGCACAAAAAAATATGTGATAAAACTACAAATTAACGATTTTTGGTCTTTTACTTGTACTGTGAGACCTTGCTTCTTGCCAAATTCCATCTAGGTCAACGGGAAGTACCCTAAAGTTTTGATTTATTTGCGAGTATCAAAATATGTCTCATAAATAGTCGTACATTTTTATTGCGTTGACTAAGATTTTTTTAGAGCTCCAATGTACCGTACGTATTTGGTATTAATTTCAACTTGATAACACCACGCGTTCCTGGTAAAAAGGTTCTTGACAGACACACGCATAACAACGAAGTGATCCTATAAGGGTTCCATTTTTCCTTTTGAGGTACGGAACCCTAAAAATGGTAATAACGCTTTTAGCGAAACCGCAAATGTCCTCCAGATTCATAAGCATGGTGGTATCTAATTAAAGGGCTTGGTGTAGGTACCAAGGCTTCCATTAAAATTGACAGATGACACAATAGCTCCCGTTTCCCATAACATAGGCAAGGGCGTGCCGGGAGCGTCGACCCCGCCCGTCCGCTGATTAGATATACAACTGCAACTTTTATTGGCCAATCGCTAGGGCTGTCTCCTGTAGCATGGCTTATTTGTATGCAGTGCCTAAAATGGTTTCAACTTTTGTAAAATTTTGAGCTGGACTCACACATCACGCAACATTTCTGAAAACAACTGTAGCTACAATTTTTTTTATACCCCAAAATATCATCCTCGGCTGGGTGGTGAGTTAACATTTTAAAACCAAATAATGACTGTAGCTACTGGTTATGGAAAGTATGAGATCGCAATATCGCGAACAGATTGTAAAAGTGGGCGAGATACTAATAATAATATATGTATAGGATTCTGGTAACGAGGCAAAAATCAATAATAATAATGTATGAATTTAAGAATTTGTAGACAAAATCAGCAAGGGGGCAAATAGCAAATAGACCATCTGATAAATGCTATCAATTATGGCACTTAATATCAAGTTATAAAACAGCTGCTTTATAGAATTCACGCTTGCATTATATAATTGATCACTTGACATTTCACGAAGTATTGTATCGTCAATGGCGTCATTATTTCCACGCAAAAACCCTACCTTTTATTTACCTAGCTGTATAACATCTTTTTTGAGATATTTTCCTCACGGATCTATGAGAATGCCCATTATGGGGGTTTAAGTCATGAACAATTAAACATACATGTTTGTATGTTCATAACTTAACGCAATTTGGTATTAATAGAGCTTTACCAAAATTTTCTCAGTATAAATTAACACAAAATCTACATGTTTGTGACAGCCCTTGCAAACTGAGAGTAAGGTATTATTATGATGCCTGCAGTACTACATGACAGGAGGATGAATAACAGATAATAATATGACTAAAAGTTGCTTAGTTGCAGCCAAATATTTTCAGACTGACTTGTTTTAGCTATTTAAACTGGGTCTTATGGGAGTTACTTTTCTCCTAACAAATTCTTATGGGCTAGGAACAACAATATCATACTGAGTTTTAAATAACATTACTTTATTGTTTTTCTACCTTCAGAAGAACACAAAATCGCTGAGCTTGTATGAAGAATTTGATGAGGATGAACAAAGCAAAAAAAGTATGCAAGGATCATAGCAAGTGGAACTCCTTGGTATCTGCCTACCCACCGGGAAACAGGCGTGACTATATGTACCTTCAGATGTCAGGAGCAGATGCCACTTTTATGCATTCTGTTACTTTAGATTAGAAAAACACTCACCTTGCAGTCTTTATGCCTATAACACCAGGTGCAGCCGAGGAGAAAGGCTATGGTAACAAAGACCAGCGCCAGCGCTGGTATTGCAGCCAACACCCCACTTTCTGACGTCCATTCATCAAGTGTTGACTGTCCATCTGGAAGAAATATTGAATTTTAAAAACATAACTTTTGAAAGAGTTTATTTTGTTCAGGTGCCACGAGTTGTCCTAGCTGTGGCACCTATTATATTATAGCCAAAGATGTGAAATAAATTTATAAAAAAAAAACAAACCATATCATATTGTTATCTTATCACTTGTTTTAGTTTGTCAAATAAATAGATTGTAAACACATTTGGTTGGTTTAACATTACAGGTAAAGTAATGTAATGATGCCTGCAGGCACACTGCAGGTGACTAGGCTGCTAGGCTACAATTCAGTGAAGGTGGCACCAGACATCTAGTTGAACTATGACTTAATAAATAATAAAGACAACATTATTTTATTGTTTTATTTTTAACTTTTCATGTCAATATCATTGTTCGCTCTTACTCTGCTCAAGAGACCGTTTCTTTTACCAGCTTATATTGAAGCCAAGTAAATTTTTGCAAAAAATTATATCTCTGACATGTTTTACATTGTCTATTGCAGCAGCCCCTATATAAAATCTATCCTTAAAGTCAAAAGTCTCACATCTTACAAACTCAAAGTGAGGTAGGAAGACCTACATACAAATCATACACATTTTGCATTCTTTGTTAATGTTTACTCACCTGCAGGTCATTATAATAACACTATGTAAATACTATCTTACATAACATGCAGGAAATCATTGAATATTCATTGACCAAAATATGTAATACTAGTTTATTATACCGATAGCTTTCTCTGTGTGATACCGAGATAAAGTGTAGGCTGTTTTTCTTGATCTTTACCTTTTACAATTTCAACCAACAGGCATTACTATATACATACAAATGTTTGCCATACTTTGTTATTATAAGTAGCTATGAATTTTTACCATTTTATTTGTAAAATAGCAGAATTACTAGTTATTAAAAGAGTCCACATCCAGGTACGTTCACAATGTACAATTCTGATTAAGCATGAATTAATTAATAGATTGGAAATAATTGGAAGACTTAATGAAATTTAAAACTAATAAATTAATTATTCAGCACATGGCTAGGGGTACATTGATTCTGTTGACCTGTCACAACGGTACCTACATGAAAATAATGAAAATAGCATGAATAGGTTTTGAGTCTAGTAAGGCAAGTGATTTCCGTTGAATTTGACCTCAGATTTAACGAAAATCATGATTTTTTTCAGCAAAATGACTCACCGAGAGGGTAGGTTTGCGGCGTTGGTCGCACAGGCAATCCGTATCCTAAATGAGAGCCGGTCAAGGTCACAAATAACACCACCCATAGCAAACTCATCATTGTCACATTATTTGCACAGCTTTGTTATTTTTCTTCTCATTATTTATCGTTTTCATACATCACCACAACACAAAAAAATACACGGTCCATGACAGGTTTGCACTTATGAATTTTTACCGTACACCTCGTGCTTGTTTCACTGGTATTTTTATGTAACTAGAACATATTCACACAAGGAATATTTTATTGAGATCTTATTAGGGTTTTTTAGTAAATTTCATGCACATTTACATAAAAATTGCGCAACCCACAGCTGTACAGAACGCCATTTTTCACTATTAGGGTTGCAAGAAGCAAATTAAGCAAAATAAAATGAAAATGCTGTTTTTTTTGTGGCAACATCAACAAATCGATGTTGTAGTTATTGCTTTGCTCGAGAATATCAATTAAAATAACCTACATTACCAACCTTCGTGCTGTCGGTTTGTCAGAAACACACAAACAACAGATGACCGAACTGTCAATGTCAAAAAGTGTGAAAAACACTGAAAATTCATTCAGGAAATACTTCATTCCAAATCTGAAAATGTGTTAACAATTCCAATTACAATAGCGCAGACAGATAATGTTTTTTGCCAAAAATAAAACTTACAACTGAAATCTGGGACTAATGCTCGTAAACATTCTCCAAAAAGAACTAACCTAAAATCACATGTACGGTACCAGGGTTTTGCTTAACCGATTAGTTAGATGTAGTTTGCGTTTCTACTCGCAAAATAGTACTAAGAAATTATTGGAATTTTTAGCCAAAATGCCGAAAGCGCATACAGCCCGTATCACTGATTCACAGCGTCAAAGACTCCTAAATAAAAAATCTGACCGATATCCTCCTTCCAATGTATACCTGCAAGTTCTAGGGTCTGGAGCTCGGGGCGCTCCTAACACATTGTACCTCTTCACTGATCAAAAACGGTAAGTGCTATTTCATTCATAGTATTGAAACGAAATGAAATTTATTGCATAAAATGTCAGTCGAAGGAATTTTTAGATAATTGGCAAAGCATTTTTTTTTAAAGTCTAGCATGTAATTTTAAATATTGTTCAGTTAAATTTAAATATGAATATCAGCAAACAAATACAATTGGTTGTAGCGATAGTCCTGAGTCATCAACAAAATATTCACAGCACAAAATAGATTGTTAGGGTAAGGAGCCTCAAAACAGTTATATTATATTTTCATCTGAACTCCAATTGATTTAAATTTTTCTTATTTATTTTAAGATTTCATGAAGTTCTACTTACTATCTTCAATATTCTTCATACCTACTATGATTGTGATCAAGCTGATGTGGCCTGCTTAGTAATTTGTTTTCATGCTTACAATGTCATGCATTGTTCATCATAATTCACTCTAGTTAAGTAGAATATTGAGTCTGGATCTGGAACCTCAGGAATCCATCAATTCATCTGCTTGTATTGAAGACCTCTGTGGTACAGTGGGCGAAGGTCTGCTTGAGACGCAGAAGGTTGCGGGTTCAATTCCCGCCGCAGAACTTGAACACGCAACCTACTATATTTGTAGTATATCAGTCATGTAGTTCCCATAACACAAGCTCTTCTTACTTTGGGGTTAGATGTTGCTGTGTAAGAAATGATCAGCATTATTTATTTAGTCCACTGTTATGTATGACTCTCACTTTGCTTAGTTTGGGGCTATATAATACTGTTTGAAAAAATTACTAGCATTATATATTTATTTATGAATTTATTTGTCTATTCAAGACTGGATATTGGTAGAAAAATATATTAACTTCTGCAATTCTGCATCTTTGTCAATTAAATATTACAATTTACACACACTAGCTAAGTATAGATATTCAATATATCACACCATCACCAAATGAGAACCCATAGAAATATGAAGTATACTGATTGAGTTGAATTATTTTATGTGCAATATTTCTATTTATCTATCCATCTAAATACATATCAGGTACCTATTCAACTGCGGTGAATGCACACAGCGCCTGGCACATGAGCACAAAGTAAAGCTATCAAGACTTGACCACATCTTCGTCACTAGCAAGAGTTGGAAAAATATTGGAGGTTTGCCAGGTCTGTCGCTGACATTGCAGGATGTTGGTGTTCCCAATATCACACTGCATGGGCCTGAAGGGCTGGTTAGTAACTATATTTAGACAATTAATCTGTATGTATAAAATAACAAGTCCTGTCTGATTGATTGACTGAGTGTACTCAGAGCCTAAATAATAACTCTTAAAGATCTAAAATTAAGAGGGTACCTTTTGATGGGTTAGGATAATTCAGATTTTGTTTTTCCGAAATTCCACTCCTTGAGAGTGCAGAGGGAAGATAAGTTTTGTATAAAAAAACAATGCAGATAAAGTTTCAGGGAGTTCCACTATTAAAATATAATAACATTGTTTGTTTCGTATCATAGGTAGGAGATAGGCCAAAGAAAAGGATGGATTTTGTGAAGGATGACATGGGTAAAGAAGGACTGAGTGAGCTAGCTCTGTACAAGTTTGAATGTATTGTTTAATTTAATGTAATTATGTGTAATGTAACAAATTTTCATTTTAATGAAAATTTTTATTTGAATCCAAAACATTTGGTAAGTTTTTATCTAGCTACTTGTAAAATTCAATATTTTACTAACTAATGACTATGACTATGAGGCTGATAGAAGGTATATAGAACAAGTCACAGGGCATGCATAATGTGGTTTAAGATGAACCTTATACCTAATCCATTTTATGTACTTTTTTTCAGGATGACCTTTACAATGCTACCAAAAGGTTTGTCATTATAAAAGAGATGAATGTGACCATGGCAAAGTGTACAAACAGTGAAGACTTTGAAGACAATGCTTTGAATGTGAAATATGTTTTGCTGTGAGTATTCATGACCGTCAAGTGTTGACCAAATAGCCTGCTTAGCATGAAGACCCAATATAATGCTTTTGTCTACCGCCGAGAAGACAAAAAATATTTGATCCCTCTTTCTTATTTGACAGAAATATTTTCTGTCTTCTCTTTCGTAGACAAATCATTGTCTTGGATGCTCATGCTAGCAGGCAGGATTATTTTCGACTAGCTTGTGCCTATCGCTTGGCTTGTATAGTACTGTATAAAAAAAATATTTTATAAATATCGGGGTTCAATCCCCGCTGAATATTTGCAGATGCAAACATTTGTCTCGGGATCTGGGTGTTTTCTGTTATAATAAGTAGGTATTTATAAAAAAAAAAGTATGTCAGTAGTATATCAGTCATGTAGTTCCCATAACACAAGCTCTGCTTACTTTGGGGCTAGATGATGCTGTGTGAAAAATGACCAGCATTATTTATTTATTTGTTTATATCTATTTAAAACAAACACACTCACAACTGTAATCACCATTATGCACATCCTCAGATCCATACTCAGTATGCAAATCTATGAGGATTCCATGTAGAGGGTAGTCAGAGACACGCCCATACTTTATATTTGTACACAAAAATTACTTATTCCTATTGATACTAAAATCAATACTTTTAATAATTCTGTTTGCTAATCCTTACAGCACATACAATAGAGATATGCTTGAAATAAGCAAGGTGTGTTGACCCTGGTCACACACCTTGCTTATTTGCCACCTTGTGTTAGGTCACTGACCTAACACAAGGTGGCAAATAAATAAAGAAAAACCCAGTGACATAAAGTACTCAAAAACTAAAAAAATATATATAACAAGAAGTGGGATTCCCAATTATCTTTAGAAGATCCTTACATCTATGCCTTTAATTTGCTGCGATAATATCTACAATGGTGATGCCATGTCACAAAACATAGAATTACTTTAAGACCTACTCTATTTTTAGATTTTGTCAAAACAATCAAATCAATACTATGTAAAATATTTCCAGGGGACCTCATGATAGCCTTTTTCCTAAAGATAAACCGGCTGCTAAGAAGCCCAAATTAGATGCTTCAGACAAGGAGTTTGAAGAGTTTGTACATGACGACACAGATTATTATAAGCGCGATGCACGGCGCACAGAATCTAGGAACAAAGCGGCAGAGAAACCAAAGCCTAAAATCCCTGTTGTAACAGGTAAGTAGCCTAAGTAAATTATCTCAGTTGTAGATGTGCTGATTTGGGGTGAAATTCGTTTGTTTCCGAGGTTTTGATTGTTAACAATTTGCTAAAACCTTAATCATTCCTCACACCACCATGTGAGGAATGATTATAAAATAGTTAAATTAAAATATGCGACTAAGTATTTGATGCTTTAAAAATATATTTATATATTAGGCTGCCTGGTTCATATTTCAGTTATATAAAAAATATATAATTGCTAAAATATGAACCAGGCAGCCACCTAGTTTATTTCTACTATAACTCAACCTTCACCTAGTCCCGTCTTCGATCTGACTTCGCTGGTGGACTGTTCTGTGTTTTTTTTTAAATCCAATGATATGAATATTTCGGTTTTTCAGACATACAAAAAAAGAAAACCGAGAAAGTGCTCCATGACTTACAAAAGAAAACCCACTGTACCGTTGCATACATTTGCACTCTCAAGAAGCAAATGGGCTCACTCGACTTGGCGAAATGCGTCGAACTCGGAGTGAAGCCGGGCCCTATGCTCGGCCAGTTGAAGAACGGTCAAGATGTGGTACTGCCTGATGGAACCCTGGTTCTGTCACGTGACGTGAAGACACCTGATGAACCTGGACCAGTGTTTATTGGTATGTATTCTCTGAAACACAGCTGCTTATTGTCATACCTGTGCTTTGGTACACTTAAGGCTTGAGTTCACCAACAAAATGAATTTACAATCAAGTCCAGCATTATTATTATTATTATAAGTATTACCATTGATTATGATGACAGATTCGTATGAAAACAGAATTGAAACTATATATAATGATTGTATCATACTTAAAAAAAATGTTCTTATATTTTAAATTTTCAAGCCTGCTGATCATCCCTTTTTGCACACATTTCGTATGAAAACAGAATTGAAACTATACATAATGATTGCATCATACATAAAAAACTTTTTTTTTGCTATATATTCAATTTTCAATTCTGATGATCATCTCTTTTCACAAAAATTTCAGGCTGGGTTTTGCGATACCAGTGTTGTATTAACATACTACTAGATTGAAATACTTATATAACTTTAGTTTTAAACAAGCGCACCTATTGGTAAGCGGTTACCATAACCAACAGACGCTTGCAACATCGGAGGCTTTTACCAGCACACATCAAACCGGAAAATAGCAAAGCTAGCATTCCGAGACGACCTCTATGGCGCAGTGGGCGAAGGCCCTCCTGAGACGCGGAAGGTTGCCGGTTCGATTCCCGCCGCGGGATATCTGCAAATATTTGCCTCGGGATCTGGGTTTTTTCTATGTATAATATGTATGTATTTGCAAATATATATGTAGTTCCCATAACAAAAGCTCTGCTTACTTTGGGGCTAGATGATGCTGTGTGAAAATGTCCAGCCCTTAACTTCTACAATTCGAACTACATTTCTGAATTGTAATCGATGTTATTTCAGTTTTGGAAGTACCAGACCTGACATACCTCAAGGAGTCCGAGTTCTCAGCGCATTTCGACAACGGCGAAAACCCGCCTGAAAACATTCCAACTGTCGTCGTCCACTATACGCCGCCGCACGTCTTTAATCATGCAACGTAAGTATACAGTTAAACACTGCCTTATGCGTTGCTGCTTTTTGCCTTATAAAAAAATAAACACTAGAAGCCTACTTAGTATATAATATAATAGAATAGAATATGGTTTATTTGACAACAACAAAGCACAGAAAGGACAGGAACAAAATAAATAAATAAGATAGACACTATAAATAGTTAAGTTTTTTAATAAAAACAAATACAAAGAGGAAGATTATTCTGCTAATTAGTCTCATCTCGTCGTCCCATACTTGACGTTTATTAACGACTTAAGGACGATTAAAAGGTTATTAAAAATTAGATTAACATAATTATAAGTTTAACGGGTCTTTATATTTATTAGTTTTCCGGACGTTTCGACTGTATTGCAACAGCCGTGGTCACCAGTAGACTGGAGTAAACGGAGCTATCGTCGAGAAATAAAGGCAGTAGCCGTAACTACCCTCATTTCAGAGGCACGTCTAAACGTTGCACGTTGACTTCAGTGGCGCAGTGGCCGCTTGAGATGCGGAAGGTTGTGGGTTCGATTCCTGCCGCGGGACAAATGTTTGTATGATCTGCAAATATTTGTCTCGAGTCTGGGTGTTTTCTATGAATAATATGTATGTATTTACAAAAAGGTATATAAGTAGTATATCTGCTTAGTTTGGGCCTAGATGATGCTGTGTGAAAAATGACAGGCATATTGTTTTTTTACATCCGGCAATAATATTTTTTTATTCCATTCTATTCTAGATACCGCGACTTCATGGCGATGTTCGGTCCGAACACGCGCCATCTAGTTCTGAACTCGCAAAACTCTTGCCTCGGTTCCGAAGCCGTGCACCGGACGCAGCACAAGTTACACCTACTGGACGCCGATATATTCCCGATGTTACGTGATGCGAGCATGCCCGCCGTGTGGAACTCCCATCCTGCACCCACCAACGATAGCCCGGTGCGCCGAGGACTGGAGGACCTCAAGAACAAGGTATGTGTACAACGCATCTGATAACACTTAGAGCCGTGTTGGTGTTAATTCTAATTCCAAGTGGGGGAACTAAGGTCTGCACTGACGTCCCGCATTGGGGTGTATTGTGCATTATCCTCCTTCTAACCTGACCCCGACCAGCCCAACTCCTTGAAGTAGCGGAGGAGGACTCTGATCCGATCTGGGTTCGAACCCGGTCGTGCACCAATGGATTATTCCACTCGAGAAATTTATGTGCGCATTAACACGTGCTCAGAACGGTGAAGGAAACATCTTGAGGAAACCGGGAACTAGAACCAAAAATTCGATGGCATGTGCCAACAGTTAGTGCTCCAATGATCGGCGATGGGCTTGCAATCTGTCACGTGGAATGCTAATTTGCAAAACGCGGGCATGTACCAAATGTAATGTTTTAAGTGCCTCTGATTACCCTCTATTTCGCTCACGAAGACAGACGTGAGCGAAATAGGGTGTAGTCTGAGGCACGTCCAAACCTTACATTTGGCACATGCCCGCGTGTTTGTTTGCGATAACAGTTGCGTACTAATATTTTCGTGCCACCACACAATATGAACATTTTTATTGGCTTGTAACTGACCAGATTAACTATACCTATAGCCTTAATTAAGTAATTTGACATACCCCACTTGGGGTGGGTTTGTCAAATTACTTAATGTAGTTCCTACGGTTAATAAATAAGTATGGGTAGGAGTATAATTCTTTGAAAAATAACTGCATAGTTGCATTTTTTTGACGTTGCTTGGGATTTGACTTGTTGATTGTTTCATGCCATAGTTTTTTTTTGTGAGGATTTCAACTGTCTACATAACAAAACGTTTAAAATATACAGCCCCAGGGGCCTTCCCATCAAGTCTTATTGCGATTCAGTTCAGACAGAGATTTTCGAATCCCGCTTTGCGATGGTCAACGTCATAGCGTCCTCAATAGGATTAGTCTCGCTCAGTTGAATCGTTTTAAGACTTGATGGTTAGGCCCCTATGACAGACAATACGTATGCTACAGTAGCATCTGCAAGATAATTGTGGTTGGTACAATATGCAACAGTGCTGATCTATCCTTTTTGGAATGGAATATATACCACTCTCACAAATTAATTTCACATTTAATTTCCTCTGATGCCTGCCTTCAAGCTTCACCTCATAAGTGTTCTTGTTTTGGAAGCTCCAAATCACTAATTATATTACCGCTTTCGCATGCAATAAATAATGGCTTACGGTGGATGAAAAATAACAGCTCATTTTTAGATTGCCCTCGCGCAGTTCCAGAATATAATAAACCTGGAGGGATCTAAGGGGGACGGCCAGGGTACGGTTTGCAGGGACGACGAC
Organism: Perizoma affinitatum; assembly: GCA_961405105.1. Lineage (NCBI taxonomy): Eukaryota > Metazoa > Arthropoda > Insecta > Lepidoptera > Geometridae > Perizoma > Perizoma affinitatum. The sequence continues at coordinate 10,812,847 of OY560199.1, forward strand.
GGAACTAAGTTGGAGGTGATCACCGGACGGACGCTCACAATGTTCCATTTGAGGCCGAAGCGACAGCTCGATAGGTAAGCTATCCTGCCGGTTGCACCATGTTATCACAGAACTTTCTCAAACACCTTCGCCTTAAAAGTCTTTATAAACAATACATCCATTAGTCAGTATGTGTTGATACAAAGATCTATAAGTTTATAATAGTGGTTCACTTGATGTATTAAATAATAATATGTTCAAGTTTAAAAAGGAAATATTAGCTGCTCTAGCAAATTCCCGCCGCTGGACAAATGTTTGCATCTGCAAATATTTGTCTTGGGATCTGGTTGTTCTCTATGTATAATATGTATGTATTTTAAAAAAAATATTTGAGTAGTATATCAGCCATGTAGTTCCCATAACACAAGCTCTGCTTAGTTTGTTAGGGCTAGATGATGCTGTGTGAAAAATGGCCAGCATTATTTTTTATTTGTGATGTGTGACTTAAATCCTAATCATATGCTGTGCTGATCAGGTCAGCCGAACCCAAACTCCACATCCAAGACTACATCCAAGAGACAATGGACGTTGACGGCTTCGTCGGCAGCCTGGAACAGTTCCGGCGGCTGATCGACAGCGTGCGTTATGCGAAGAGCGACTCCCACAAGGAGTATCCGAAGGTCGTTTTCCTTGGTACCGGCTCGTGTATACCGAGCAAGACCAGGAACACCAGTGCTATCGCTCTGCAAATTGAGTGAGTATCTTATGTATTAAGTTTCAGCAGTCCCTATCCTATAAAGGTTTGCTGGAAGAAAACTCTTGTTAGGGTTAAGCTCGCCTTTGTACATGTCCTATATATGTAAGTTTCTTGGCTGTATTTTTTATCTGTGTACAATAAAGTATAGGCAGGCCAAATTTGCCAATGATCCTACTACTATTATAAACGCGAAAGTTTGAGAGGATGGATGTTTGTTACTCTTTCACATAAAAACTACTGAATGGATTTTGATTAAACTTTACAGTAATATTGCTTATACATCAGTAACACACATAGGCTACTTTTTATCGTGGTACCACGCGGGTGAAACTGTGGGCAGAAGCTAGTAAATAATAAAGTAATAATAATTACTTAGATGGATATAGGAAGTACCTATTTTTATACGAAAATATATTTTTTTTAAATTGACAATCAGATTCCATACCTCAATGTCACATTACGAGAAGAGTGTTTAAATATGAATGTGGATGAAAATAAAAGCAGAGATAGGCCAATGCAAAGATCGATGGATTGTGTGAAGGATGACATGGTTAAGAAAGGAATGAGTACTGTGATGACGGCTGATAGAGGAGAGTGGAAGAAGAAAACATGTTGTGCCGACTTCTTGAAGGACAAGAAGATGAAGATGATAATCAGATTTTAAAAAATGTGAATAAGGTTACCTTGACCTTAAGTACTTAATTAAAATATTAATTAGTTGTTGTGAATGCTGTGATGGTATTACGGGTGCAATGGGGTATTTGAACAATAGTTATTATTTTTGTATGTAAGAGTAACCATTTAAGTCATCCTAATTAAAAAAAATCGAGAGTCTTTTACAGAACGACAGCTTGGTGGATGGATGACATTGTTGCCGTACAAGGGATGACCAAGGGATGATGTAACGGCGAGAACTGACTCTTGTGGCGTTTGTTTGAGGAGCGCTTAGCATGAGCACCCAAGACAACGTTTTGTCTACGAAAGAGAAGGCAAAAACTATTTCTGTCGCCTATTCTTTCAAACAAAAGAGAGGGAGAAGATGTTTTTTGTCTTCTCGGCGGTAGACGGAACCGTTGTCTATGGTCTTCATGCTAAGCAGGCTGGTGGTGTTAAAGATTTTCTCTTTCCGTTTTTCAGTGAAGATCGATCAATGATATTGGACTGCGGCGAGGGTACGTTCGGTCAGTTGGTGCGTTTCTTCGGGCCTAAGAAAGTGAACGCGTTCCTGCGAACTGTGAAAGCCATTTATGTGTCTCATTTGCACGCGGACCACCATATTGGTAAGTCTTATCAAATGATAGGATCAAAAGATTATCAGCAACATCTGAACATCAAAGTTTTTTTGTATATTTTGTATGAAAAATGTAAATTTTTGTTTGTATTCTATGTGTGTGAAGCGTTGACGTGGATCCCTGCCTATGCGGTGTCCTACGTAGGTATTCGGCTAGGTAGGTAGCGGGTAGGCAGGCCAGGCGGCGTATGGAAACAGCAAGAATATTTACAGGGTTTAATGAGGATAGTCGAAAGTTACAGATGGTAGAAGATAGGTAGAAACGATACAAAACAGTTACAGAATGATAGATAGATGTAGGTATGAATTTAGCGTGATTCGCGAGTACAAAGTGCGTGAGTAGCGAGAGCAAGCGATACGTGTATCCCGTCGGAAGGCTCTGAGCGAGTGTGTCGGAGGCCCGAGCGGTATGAATATTTATTGAGCAGCCGGTGTCCTCCGCCCGCGCGCCTCTCGCATGCCCCGCAGCGCAGGCTTGCACTCGGGAGACGGACTCGGATGCGAGGATGAATAATGTGAGAAAGAATATATACATCTTTACAATAATCTTTTGCATATAAAGATAATAATGATACGAGCAGCAATAGCCTAATTAATGGTTTACTCATTGTTTTCAATTGTATACATACACACTACAATATAATACTAATAATGCTAGACATTTTTCATACAGCATCATCTTGCCCCAGACTAAGTAGAGCTTGTGTTATGGGAACTGCATGACTGATATACTACTTATATATTATACATATTATGCGTAGATCATCAAGATCCGAGACAAATATATGCATACACAAACATTTGTCCGTGACGGGAATCGAACCCGCAACCATTTACGTCCCTAGTCTAAAGTATGAAAATACTTTAGACTAGACCATAAGAAAAATAGATATAAAAAAACTTAAAGTACGGTACTTAAGGCGGTCTTATCGCTACGAAGCGATCATTTCCAGACAATCTTTGGATGTCTGGAGAGGATTTAATTAGATTATTATGATTTAATGACAAAATAAAATGTAACAAATTGTATATGAACCCATAGGCTCCGGAACTAGTAGAAACTGTATTTCAGGAGCCATTTGCTTCTCCCATAGACTCTTCTAAGTATTATGTCGTACTTACAATAAATTAACTACATTAAAAAAACAAGCATAGCTATAAAAACTTACGTAAAGAATCTCATTAATATCATTATATAAAACAATAAATAAATAATGCTGTACATTTTTCACACCGCATCATCTAGCCTCAAAGTAAGCAGAGCTTGTGTTATAGGAACTACATGATTGATATACTACTTATATACTTTGTTTGTAAATACATACATATTATACATAGAAAACACCCAGATCCCAAGACAAATATTTGTCCCGCAGCGGGAATCGAACCCGCAACCTTCTGCGTCTCAGACGGGCCTTCACCCACTGCGCCACAGAACAGAGGTCGTCTATTATATTTTCTTTCTTTCAAAAATTGGTTCGAAGCGGGAATCAACACCGCACTTCTCAGCCGGCAACTCGCTCGCCATGCCACCATCGTCCCTCAACTTCAGTTTGTCATGTGAGTTGTATTCGAAGGTCTGATCGGGTTGCTGCAAGCGCGGCGCGAGGCGTACGAGTCGGCGGGTCTGACGCCCGAGCCGGTGAGCCTGCTGGCACCGGGGCAGATCTACACGTGGCTCTCGATGTATGACCAGCAGTTTGAGAAGATCAAGCCGGACTTCACGCTCATACCCAACCAGAGTCTGGTGAGTGCGCGCTAACTTAAACTACATACATAAATAGATAGCCATCTATTCAATCCACCACAAATTGCAAAGTATGTCATTTATTATTATAATAATAATAATAATGCTGGCAATTTTTTACACAGCATCATCTAGCCCCAAAGTAAGCAGAGCTTATGTCAACCAGCCCCGAGACAAATATTTGCAGATGATACAAAAAATTATATCGCGGCGGGAATCGAACTCGCAACCTTCTGCGTATCAGGCGAACCTTTGCCCACTGCGCCACAGAGGCCGTCAATATGTTGACTTCATTTACCTAATAGTTTTTTTTTTGTTTGAACGCTCTTATTTCAAGTAGATAAATAAATAGTTTTTTAATTTAACACAGACAATTACAAATGACAAGTAGGACAAAGAATTAAAAAACAGTAGAATACAATACGTGGGTGCTAACTGGTTGACGAGGGCAGTCTATGCTGCAGTGGTAAATATCAGTTGAAAAGGCCACCTTACACCTTGTACAATATTAGTACGTTTTTGCAGTTGGACGACGAGGCGGTGCACAGTTCGGAGTTGAGTTCGGCCGTGCTGGCGGGTATCGGCGTGCAGCACATACAGACGTGCCTGGTGTCGCACTGCCCCAACGCGTTCGGCGTCGCCGTGCAGGTGGACGCGACGAACAAGATCACGTACTCCGGCGACACCATACCCTGCGAAGCGCTCGTCGCCATCGGTAAATCACTAAGGACCTTATAAACATATATATAAAAATAATAATAATGCTGGTCATTTTTCACACAGCATCATCTAGCCCCAAAGTAAGCAGAGCTTGTTTATGGGAACTACATGACTGATATAATACTTATATACATTTGTTTTGTGAATAAATATATACATGAAAACACCCAGACACGTGCAAAATATTTGCAGATCATTCAAACATTTGTCCCGCCGCGGGACAAATGTTTGAATGATCCTGATTTGAATTGAACCTGTTACAATAGTAACCTGTAGAAGCCATCTAAAAAACTGAGATTCTCACCTCAGAAATTCACATCTATCGCTTGTTTTTTTTTATGAATACAAACTCGCGCTTGTTTGACAGAGAGGCATGGACACGGATTAAGGATTTTATTTGTTAAGATCAAGCATCTTTTGCTTTATTCGCTCTCATAAAATTCTTCATACATACTCGTTTGTTTATTTTATTAGGAATACAAAACATTATTTATGACTAAATAGACAACTTCTTAAGATACTATTTACCATTAAAATGTTTTCGCATATAAGAAATGAAATAAACTTTTTTGTTTGAGTTAACTAAGTACTTACTTAAATAAGTAGAAAAGTTTAGGAACAACTTTGCGAAAAACAATTGACTGTGTTTCAATAACTAAATAGTTATTGAACAGATTCAAACCAGTAATTAGAAGGGACATGCTTAAAAATTTACGGATTAATCTGGGAAGTCAACTAGATTATTATAACAACTTTCAGATCTAATAAGAATGAGTTTTGCATATAATTGGTGGCGCTATGAGGAACTTATGGAGAAATTGGTAATCTGACCGATCTGGTAGGGACGAGAGGAGACCGGAGTTAATTATTTGAGATTGCACAATTTTAACTGAGAGACACTTCTGATATGGCTCTCCTTTCTTAAGTGGCAGCATGTGATGCCTTCAACATCTCATAAACATAAACATTGCACTTATACTGAAGAAGCCACATAAACTAACGTTGAATGAATACAAGTAGTGTATTCTTGACCTGGCTTTTCTTTAGAACTTTTTTCTTGTTTTATCATTTGCTAGCAGTAGAAGTAATTATATTATACGAACCTATGCACGGTTTCTCCCGCACGATACCACCTGTTCTAAATTTTATCGAAATCAGTTGAGCCGTTACGGACATTATCATCAACAAACATCTTAACATCCTAACTTTGACATTTATAATATTAATGGGATCACTTTTCAATGTATTTCCAGGTGAAGACTCGACCCTGCTGATTCACGAGGCGACTATGGAAGATGAGTTAGTGGATGAAGCGCGAACTAAGATGCATTCCACGACGTCGCAGGCCATCGATATTGGGAGACAAATGAACGCGCAGTACACAGTCCTCACGCACTTTAGCCAGAGGTATACCATACCACTCACTTGCAAATGTCAGCTTAAAAATACTAGGAGCTCCTTCTTGAAGAAGTTCATACGGGGAGGTGCTACCTCCGTATCTATATCTGCTGACAAGAAGTATTGCTCGCTTTCATTAAGATCAAGGGTCTTATGGAAACGAAAAGGCAATGTTGAAAAGTTACATGTACCTGTAATTTCACCGGCTACCATAACCTTCAAACTGGAACGCAGCAGTGCGAGCATTCCTGCTTGGCAGTAGAAATAGGTATGGTGGTAGTAATTCCCCGGACGAGCTCTTTCGCAATGAGCTAAAATTAAAAATGCCATGAGCAAAAAAGTTAATGTTAAAAATATAGTATTATTAGGTATGTGAACTGGTTTTGCTTCTGGTAATTTCAAACTCCTCTTAAGGTTTTGGTTCTAATTAGATTCTTTCGTATTTTACTCTTAGGTATTTGGCTGTTTGACTATCAGTCGATCTTACCGTAGATTTTGCTCTAATTCCGCTCTTTTTGTACCTGTCCTAGTAGTTTCCTTCGGTTAACATTTATATTTGCTGCGGATAATCATCCTTTACGTAGGTATTTTTCTGCTACAGTTTTATTTTTTAAAATTGCGAATTTTATCCCGTAATTGGTGAAGGTTGCGATAATGGGTCTGATTTTTTTTTTGGATCTTTTACCACTCTTCTTACCATTTCTAAGTAGCTTCTGTTGCATAGTGTTCATATGAATTGTGATTATCTGTATTATGACGACCTCTGTGGCGCAGTGGGTGAAGGCCCGACTGAGACGCAGAAGGTTGCGGGTTCGATTCCCGCTGCGGGACGAATGTTTGTACGATTAGCTAATGTTTGTCTCAGTTCTGTTGTCTATGTACAATATGTAAGTGTTTGCAAAAAAAATGTATTTTCTATTTTCCAATTCTTCACAGGATTTTTCTCCCTTGTGTACTGCGAAAAATATTATGTTTTTGCATCTTACATGTTTTTCTAGCACGAATTTCTAGTTTGTTCGTTTATGTTTTTTTTTTTTATTCTTTCATGCAACATTTTAGTGACTCTGCTGATGTGTGTTTTCAACTCATTAATTAATTGTGCAATGTTCGACATGTTGGCGCCCTCTTGTGGTTTCCCGTGTCTTCTAACAATACAATACTCGCCTAGTCTCGTTCCAATGTTTGAACCCTTACTTTAAGTGTTCTCAACGTAGTTTGGTTAACTTGCGGTAGATGTCGCACCCAGTTAGAGCTTGGGAGAAGTTTGACTCCTCTAACGACTAGATGTCGCTTATGCAATCAAAGCCGAATTTTTTTTTTTCTAAATGTAACATAACTGTTTAATTAGATCGTTAAATCTCAAATAAAAAATAAACTATAAACATTAACAAAAAACACAAATTAAACTAAAATTATAATACCACAAAACCCACGACCTCCGGATCAGAAGTCGGGGTATCATCCACTAGGCCAACACGGCTATATTTTTATAATACAACAAGTTTTCATAATACTTACCCAAAAAATGAAAACCTTATCAAATACTATACAAAAAAAAAAACAATATGCAGATCATAAAATAACAGCATTCCTGCTAAAGCACAAGCTTTTTGCCGAAGATTTTATGTCAGAATCTGAAATCTACAGTTTGACACAATAGATGTTAATACTTTTCGACCTTTGTGGCGCAGTGAGCAAAGGCCCGCCTGTGACGCAGAAGGATGCGGGTTCGATTCCCGCTGCGGGACAAATGTTTGTACGATTAGCTAATGTTAAATATAATAATCTATGCTAATGACTGGGTGTTTACTATGAATAATATTTATGTATTTACAAAAAAAAGTATAGAAGTAGTATATCATATCAGTCATGCAGTTACCATAATACAAGCTCTGCTTAGTTTGGGGATAGATGATGCTGTGTGGAAAATGTCCAGCATTATTTATTTATTTTATTTTCTGTAAGACCTACGGTTTTTGTCTTATCACATACAGCTCTGTTTTTGTTCAAATGTTATCTGTTGTCCTGGTCCATAATAATCTTGTGATTATTTCTCACTTTTTTTGCGTTGATGTAGATGTCTGTCACTGTCTTCTTTATAATTATTTGTTGTTCACTGGGTAAATTAGCTTATAATATTTATCAACAATTAAAAACTGCGGTGCAACTATCACTCGATGTTTGCTGAACGCGCCATCTAACGGGAAAACGAGGTACTACTAAGTTAAAAGGTTTTAATAAACATTTGGTGACGCTCGAACCTTTTCTTCTCCGACAGATACGCGCGGCTGCCTCGGCTGAACGCTCATATACTCAACGACAACAAAAGCGTCGGCATCGCCTTCGACAATATGCAAGTGAGTAGCATCTTAACCCTTTATTTAATATAGTCACAGATATTATAATACCAGATATAGTAATAGTTAATGAAATTTACCAAATAAAATACATTATTTGGCTGTTTCAGCGCCACCTAGCGGATAAAAATAGAGGCTGACAAATTTAGTTTACAAAATCATAACTAGATGTCACTGCTAAAAAGTGACCATTTCTAGAACGCGCTATCGATGTGTTTTGAGACTGGGGTAACTACTTTTGGTCTCTGACATAGAATTTATGTATAATATGTATTTACAATAAAAAATTGTCTTTTTGCAGGCGAGCATTGCATTTTGCATGGCTTGCTTCACTATTAATATATTTGGTTATTACGATAATGATTAATAACACCTATTCATATGAATAATTATTTATTTGACTTATTTCACCATACAACATTTTTAGGAATAACTATAGATACTAAATTTCAATGAGGTTATATCAATGACTTAGCCAATAAACTTAGCAAAATAAGAGAGTTATCTGATATAAACACCTCAAGGATGGTTTAATACATTTATTTTCATTGTATTATGTCAGGTAATTATGCTGTGGGGTAATGCTGCAGATGCAAATAGTATTTATATTTTGCAAAAGAAAGCTGTCAGAGGCATTTACAGACTTGGACCAAGAGATAGCCTGTGAGACATTTTAAGAAAATTAATATTTTGACCATATAATACACACTAGACAGAAAACATATAAATAATTACAATAAGAACAGTGAACAGGAACAGCTATGAAACGCGCAGTAAACAAGCTTTTGTTTCCAAATACGAGATTGGCCAAAACAATTCATTTTTAATGAACTGCGTTAGATTTTACAACGCAGTTCATTAGTTTAAATGAGAAGGTTTTCAAGATAACTATTTAAAAGCAACTGACAGATAATAGTAGAATTTATTGAAGGCAAGAGCGATTGTTTGAATCCAGAGCGTAGCGAGGAATTCAAAGTACTTCGCTCGAGGTTAAATAGTTTTGGTACCGTGTGGCACATACTGCTTTTCATCCCCCTCTATGAGAAAAATAAATAAGAGACTTTTAGTAGTGACGAATATTTATATTTACATTACAAATTTAAAAATAACTTTGCTTTTTGTTAATTTTTCTTTTGCTTTTTGTTTAATTTTCCATGTCATTAAATTTTCATACATATTTTTCTCTGGATTTGTTTGGTAGTAAATTTTTTATGGCAAAAACGACGATCTTTTAGAAAAACGACGTTTTGGTCCTCGATAAGTGCAAACAAAATGGGATATTCCGGCGCACTTAATAACAGTGACGAAATGACTTTTGAATTAGGAACACTTTTTACTTATAAAGTTTGAACGCAATTTGCTTCGATAAAGTCCTGACTGGTAATAAAAAAGCGCGCCTGTCGACGCGTCATTGGTCAACTAAATTAAAAAAAAACAGGGGGAACTTCTTATTCGTTTTTTTATTACTTTTTATCAAAATATTACAGACTATTTGAATTTGATTCACACAAATTGAATAAAATATGAGTTCTAGTAGTGGAAGTGGAATATTAACACCAGAAAGTGTAAAATTAAACGAAACAAAGAAACTGTCTTAAACAATTTATTACCAAACAAATCTAGAGAAAAATATCTAAAAGCCTATGAAAATATAATTAAATGGAAAAATTAACAAAAAGCAAAGTTATTTATTTATAAATTTGTAATTTGGTTATGTAAATATTAATATTCGCCACTACTAAAAGCATCTCTTATTTATTTTTCTCATAGAAGGGGATGAAAAGCAGAGTGTGCCACACGGTACCAAAATTATTTAACCTCCGCGACGTACTTTAAATCCCTCGCTAGGCTTAGGATTCTACTCCACAAGCCTTCGCTTCGCTCTAGATTCAAACAATTGCTCTCGCCCTCAATACATCATTTTGGTCCCTTGTGACACAATCTACTATTGTAAAGTTGGCTTTCTTAAGTGCAATGATTTAATGTGCCTCCTGAGAAATAAATTTAATTGAATTGATTACACTAGTTGACTCGCACGCTACTTCGGGTTCGTGGATGGATTACGTATTAGAATAATTTATACATAGTATATTTGTCCTGTTATTGGTAATGGTATGATAGCTGCATGGACTTTGCCATCATCTGTTTCAGCGCCACCTAGCGGATGAAAATAGAGACTGACAAATTTAGTTTACAAAATCATAACTAGATGTCACTGCTAAAAAGTGACCATTTCTAGAACGCGCTATCGATGTGTTTTGAGCCTGGGGCCACTACTTTAGGTTTCTGTCATAGAGTTTATGTATAATATGTATTTACAATAAAAAATTGTCTTTTTTGAAAGCGAGCATTGCATTTTGCCTTGCTCGCTTCGCTTATATTTGGTAATTAATTACTTTAATGATTATTAACAACTATTGATATTAGTATTAATGACGACCTCTGTGGCGCAATGTGGGCGGAAGCCCGCCTGAGACGCAGAAGATTGCGGGTTCGATTCCCTCCACGGGACTAATGTTTTTATGTTCTGCAAATATTTGTCTCGGGTCTGGGTGTTTTCTATGTATAATTATGTATTTATTTACAAACAAAAGTATCTAAGTAGTATATCAATCATGTAGTTCCCATAATACAAGCTGCTTAGTTTGGGTCTAGCTGATGCTGTGTGAAAAAAATGTCCAGCATTATTATTAATGTATTTGACATAATTCACCATTCAAAATGTTTAGTAATAACAATAAATACTAAATTTCAATGGGGTAATCATATCAATGACTTAGCCAGTAAACTAAGCTCTACAGCATTTGCTGTCCGCAAAATAAAAGAGTTGTCTGGCATAAAAATCTCAAGGATGGTTTAATACCGTTATTTTAATTATTTTATGTCATGGAATTATGCTGTGAGGTAATGCTGCAGATGCAAATAGTATTTTTATTTAACAAAAGAGAGCTGTCTGAGGCATTTACATACTTGGACCAAGAGATAGCCTGAGATACATTTTAAGAAATTTAATATTTTGACCATATATAATACACACTAGAAAGAAAACATATAAATAATTACAATAGGAACAGTGATAGTCACGGCTATGAAACGCGCAGCACACATAAGCTTTTGTTGCCAAATACGAGATTGGCCAATATTAATTCATTTTTAATGAACTGCGTTAGAATTTACAATGTTTTGCCAGTTAATAAGTATAATGAGTTTAAATGAGAATGTTTTCATGAAAACTATTAAAAAGCAACTGACAGACAAAGCATATTTGATGTAATAATATTATTACATCAAAGAATTTCTTTCTGAACACAAATATTGGGAAAATATTAATATATAAATTTGCTACTATGCATATCCGTCTAATTATTTATTTTTTTGACATGTTTATTTTAATTCTAGTTACATAAGTATAGTTTTATTTTATTAATTGTTGACATTACTCATCTTTTTGTTTTTTTTTTACCTGAATGTGAAGATCATTATTATTTTGTAAAGTTGACTTACTTAAGTGCAATGATTTTATATGTTTTCTGAGAAATCAATTGAATTGAATTGATTACACTAGTTGACTCGCACGCTACTTCGGGTTTACGTATTTACGTATTACGTATTTAGAATAATTTATACATATTATATTTGTCCTGTTATTGGTAATGGTATGGTAGCTATATGGAATGGGCCATCATCTGTTTCAGCGCCACCTAGCGGATAAAAATAGAGACTGACAAATTTAGTTCACAAAATCATAACTAGATGTCACTGCTAAAAAGTGACCATTTCTAGAACGCGCTATCGATGTGTTTTGAGCCTGGGGCCACTACTTTAGGTTTCTGTCATAGAATTTATGTATAATATGTATTTACAAAAAAAAATGTCTTTTTTGAGAGCGATCATTGCATTTTGCCTTGATTGCTTCAGTTCTATCTATATTATTTTGTTAAAGAGTCCCGCTCGATACTTTTACACGCTATTTAGTCCTGTTGATGGTATGGTAGCTTGAGGTACATCCTAATATTGTTATTGATAGTTTTTTTGAGGAAATATGCTCCTTCTGTTTTGTCTCTATTACAATTACTATCAGCCTGTAATTGTCGGGAAAGGCCTCCAGCATTTGTTCATGGTGTATAATAAAGTGTTTTGTTTAATTCTCCACAGATAACTATGAGCGACTTGGAAGTGCTCCCTCATATGTACGCGCCGCTGCAGCTGATGTTCGCGGAGCACTGCGTGGAGATGGAGCTGAAAGCACAGCACCGGGCGAGGCAAAAGGAGAAACAAGACAGGCGTTCCTCTTCGCCCAATTTACCCAGCTCCGGTAAAATCACTTCACCTCACCGTATCTTAGACAGCCAAGGTAGCTTAGATGTAAAAAGGAAAAGGAAGATTAATGAGACTTAGTTTTTTTTAAGTAGTTAGCGGTAGGTTTTTAATTCGAGTTATTTTTAGTTTGAGGCTTCTCAGCTTCTTCACTTCGTTCGTGCATCAAAGGACCCTTTGCGAGGCGCGAGTCTTTCACCACACGTGTTAATGTTTTTCTCTGAATTATTATTGATAAGAATGAACTCTAATAAAAATTAGAGAATTGTAAGATATACTCCGCTGTGTGTCATCATAACAGAATTGTAGTCATTGTAATCTTATTTCAAATGATGTTGGCACTTGTCGATCCTGCATTTCCTAAAACTAAACCTAAGGTTTAAAGTTTACGCGGGGTATTTTGTACTGTAGTGAAAGGGATATGATAGATTTAGTGCTGTTAACTTAAGAGAAAGCTGATTGGTCTTAGAGTCTCATTTTCAATGTGACTCTATTACCATCTTTTTTCAAAACTTTATACGATAAAGACAAGAATGATTTGCTGTTATAAGTAAAATTATGTTATCCTCTTAGTTGAGTTTTCGTTATTTATTGAATGATACCTACACATGTAAGGCGAGAGTATATGTTTATTTTTAAAAGCTAGTTCTTTTAGAATGTCGAATTGTTGAGTTCATTAATGGACTGTTGATTTTGCATTGAATGTAACGTTGTTTAATAAAGCTTATTTGAAGTACTGTTTGTTTTAATGCCACCAACTTCCCTTAAAGTAGGTAATAGTAACACCTCACTTGATAGAATTGAAATATACAGTTTTGAATAAGGAGTTTTATTTTGGCACATCATAATAGATAAATAAAACTCTTTTTCCGTCGATATCCGTTACTAGGCCTAATACGCAAGAAGCTTGCAGATGATAAGAAAACCACGAACAGGGGTCGCAAGACGTCGCCCGGCTGTCGCTATGCCAACTCGGCGCCCGCACCCCAAGCAAAATATAGGGAGAGTAATGCCTCAAGTTAGTGCGTTGTGTATTTTATTTAAAAAAACATAGTATAGACCACAGATTATAAATAAAAACAACGCATACATTTAAGCATAACCAAAAACCTATCCTGTACATGTTGTCGTTGTTCATATTCATTTAAGAGCATATATAAATGTACATCAGCTTAGTTATTACATCAAAGTAGCTGTAGGAAAGTACATGGACCCTACAAAGGCGCTGCAAGTTTCAGCCAATAGTTATTTAAAACGAGATAATAATAGAGCTATTATGGTAATCATAATTAGGGTCAAATAATACATAAAAATTTAATTAAAAAAGAAAGATTAGTAATTCATAAATTGATCTAAAGTAATGTCAGATACATATTATAATTTAAAATGGCACTAATAAAATAAATAACATTAATGCTTAACGTATCTACCTAGTTACATATTGCTACGATGTAATGTTTAAAAAGTAGGTATTACTTAAATGTTTATTAAAATGAGGCTTATTGTTAAATCAACAAGTCGGTATTCCTTTACACTATACTCGTAATATAAAACACACACAGACTATAAAATATAAAAATAGACCTGTTAAAAAAATCCTACATTTTTTTAATGGTTTTAGGACTCCGGCAAGAGTTGAAAGGAATGACAATAACAGGCGTTGTAAAGAAGGGACCGCGGAGCCAATCCTCCTCGCCCATTCAGCGGACCGCAAATTCAAGCCCGACTCGTATGTAAATATTCAAGAAATTACCTTGAAAATGTATGTTTCTTTATGGGCCGGTTGTGCCAAAAAAAAAAAAAAAAAATAGGGTTAATTCGTTAAATTTTTATTAATTAAATTCACGGATCATTTGAATCTTAGAATGTGCTTATGTGGCATATTTATTAGCTCGACACAACGATCATCCTATTACGGGCACAAAATATACCCATCACTTGCTTTCTTTTAGGTGGACTTCATAGTGAAATTTTAGTTCCGAGGAGACGGGATTCGGACAAGACCATAGACCTAAATTCTACACGTAAGTTTTTCATATACGGATCTGATCGCATCACACGATTCTTGTTGGAACTTCTGTTTGGAACTAATGCTTGTTTAATCTTACAGCTAGGACAATGAGTGAAACTTCCAATAACAGCAGAGATACGGAACGTTGCAAAATAACTGACAGCGCCCCTTCAGGATATGGTATTGTCGATAGTTAGTGTGTTACCTATAGCGAAAGATACCTTGTGTGATGTTACGTATGTGCTTTATATAACATTGGCGAAAGATGTTAGTAATTAACAAGAGACTGGTCTTATTTCAGCGCGATCAAAGACCCTAAACACAGTCCACCCGACGTCGCCCTCGCAAGAAAATGTTTGTAAAAAGGGCGTGATGGCTCCTAATTTAGTAGGTGGTAAGTTATTTCTTAATGTTCCTAGTTACCTAATATTCTACCGGCTGCGCCATCTTATTTTACCATTTATAATCATTGCAGTTCGTTCGAACATAGCCAGTGGATATGGCAAGCCGCTTGTCACGCCTATAAACAAGAGGCTGGCAATACGCAGAGATTACACTATACAGGATTCTGCAGGTAAGATTCTTTACATCAGCATAGTCTGGTGACGTTAACATCTGAACTGTAGAGGAAGCTCTTTTCCTCATAAATAACACTGTCTGTCTGTCCCCGGCTTAGCTCTTAGTACCTACTAGAAAGCTGTAATTTAGCATGGGTAATACATATTAATCACGCCGACAAATTGGTAAAATAAAAATCTTGAAAAAATAAATAGGGACCTCCCCTATAGATAAAGTGGTGATGGTTTTTTTTCTCTCATCAATCCCATGGTGTGGGGTGTCGTTGGATAGGTCGTTGAATATATTGCGGGTGAGTGAAAACCATTTATCGATTAAGGGATCCGATTGGATGTATGTAAAAATCACGGCAGTAGTTTATATAACAAAGTTAAATGGAAAACTATCACAGCTAAGTAGGCTTTACAAGTTAATATCCTATCGTTACCAACCTACCCATTTTGTTTACACAGCGTTACATGGAAAATCCCCGATCATATGTCGTGCTAGATCGCCAACGAAATCATCTTGGAAAGGTAAGGCAAGAGACGTACGTTTGTACGCACTGACATTACCTACAACAACCGCCGTATCCAAAAACATTAGTTGACTTTAAGTAATTTAAATGCCTACCTACTGTAATTTTTTCAACAGAACATATTGTGTTGAGTTGGGGTTGATGTTTGAAAGGCGCGGGTTCGTTTCATTTTGCAGTATTGTTTTCTTGGGTTTTATACATTATGCGTTACTAAAAGAAGTTTTTATATTTCTTTACTATTTCATATTATTTCGTATTTTTCCAAGCGGAAAAAAGAGGGACATTCCCGTCATCTGCGAAAGCCTCCGAAATGGTGGCGGAACCTAGATTACGTGAGTATTGCCTTTCATTTTATATTCCACTCCTGAAGGACAATTAAAACGTTATTCCTGCTGTGTAACTCTGCTTTATTTTATTTTACTAGTATCAGAAGGGATAGCGAACAAAGCCAGAATGGTAGCGAAGTAACTTTAGTTGATAAATGTTGAAATTACGATAAGAGAGTTCAATAAGTTATTTACGTTGGCAATTCGGCTGTTAGTCGGCATGCTTAATGTCCTACATACAATGGTTAAGCTTAAATCCTAAGATAGCTATGTGTAGTGTCCAAGTTCGTTGGTAGGTACATCGGCCCTGTCAGGGAAAAATCTTGCAACAATCGTATTAATTTCTCTTTCAGTAATCCCCAAAGTAGATGTTATAACCAGCATACTTATACACATTATCGTGTGGAGGTTCGCCCACATAGCCTCCTGCTTATTTTTCAAAGCCTGGTACAGTACCGTGGCCATTATAGCGCTTGCTGTTTTGTTTTGGACAGCCACTAAGGAGACATCTTCTACAAATCCATTGCGCGCGTCCATCACCAGTCCAAATGTGAGGCGCGAGAGAACGCCCGTCGGAGGCCCTGCTGGTGCCAAACGTGAGATCTTTATCTAGTTACATTGCGTGTTCAATGCTTAGTTATGACTAATGGCCCGGTCGAAATGACGCGGTGGCGATCAATACATTCACGTGAATTTTGACAACCTCCTCCTTCCTTTTTGTTTTCCTTTTGATAGCCACCGCCACCGCGTCAACTTGACCAGACCCTTACGCTGAAAGAACGTAAGGGGCCGGGGAAAGATTCGACCACGACACGGTCGATGGTAGTAGAGTACCCATAGAGAGTTACTAGCCCCCCTCCCGATGGACCGATACGAAGGGCCGCGGCCGAACTGCAAGCTTTAATGTAGGATAGCTGTACAGGGTAATTCAGGCACCATGGTCCAAAAGGAGCGGGACTATGCGATTTTCAATTTACTTTCCCCAAACCAATGTTCGAGCAAAGAACCTACTGAATTTACCAAAAAAAAAATCAATGTACTCCCTCCAAACCAAATATTACAAAAATAAAGTGAGTCGCCAGCCTGATATCAGGATGGCCGGTGTATTCTCAGTCTGGTAAAATGTCTTAACTATCAAAATACATAATTAATATCATAGCAATGTACTAGCAATTTACTTCCACATATTACAAGCAGAACCAGGTGAGACGAACAGTTTATGAATATTGTTTTTTTTTTTAATAATGCGCCTGACTGTTTTTGCTTAGCAATTTTTTTTATAAGTTCTAGCAGGGTCATTGCTTGGAGGATGAAACTGGTGCCAATTCGGACATTATTTTTCAAAATAATGTTCTGAACGTTTGAGCATTTTCAATTTATCTAGGTAGGTATCTCAACCTGAACGCCAGAAATTGACGAGGCCTTCTCTTGTTTAAAAGCAGAGGAAGTTGAAACTCACATCAAATGATAGCATTTCCAATGTACTCGAAATTATCCATTTCATTTGAAATAGGTACTTTTGATAGGGCCGGAGATAAGTCATTCACGTTTTAAATTATTTTCCGTCCCGCGGGTCCCTTTTGATTCCAAGCTGATGAAAGCATGAGTAATATACCAAATTGAAGCAAT
The DNA here is from genome assembly GCA_961405105.1 of Perizoma affinitatum. Lineage (NCBI taxonomy): Eukaryota > Metazoa > Arthropoda > Insecta > Lepidoptera > Geometridae > Perizoma > Perizoma affinitatum. The sequence continues at coordinate 10,830,472 of OY560199.1, forward strand.
TTCAATGCACCTACTACTGAAGTACCACTTGTACCACTTATAATATAAATTACTACCCAGGATGGCGACTCACTTTATTTTTGTAATATTTGGTTTGGAGGGAGTACATTGAATTTTTTTTTGGTAAATTCAGAAGGTTCATTGCTCGAACATTGCTCTAAGAGCGGGATCAGCTGACTAAAGAGCCGTATAAAGCATGGCAATTTGTAGACCTAAGTACATCAGCCTTCCTGATGCACACGAACTAAGTCTATTCTTGTGTCTTGATTTCGATCATTTCCTGATGGAAAAAGTACCTACGTAGAATTACGAGATTGCGGATCGTTATTCGCAGGCGTTGGAATACGTTGGTGAAAATTTCAGAATAAGCAATCATTGAACTGACGAAAGTTATTAAGATAAGAAAAAAAAATTAGTACATCGAATCCAGAACCAGTGACAAGTACCTACCTACCTACTGCAGATCTGCGATCTAGAGAAACAACTGCCTTACAATTAATTATTAGTAACTCAACATTCTTCATTTGTTTCAGCTAAAAGACCGTTATCCTCTTCAATATACAGACCTAAAAGTCCCACGAAAGAAATTAAATCAATGGACAAACCACCAGGTAGGCACTTTACCATACCAAGTGATACGTTATATACACGTGGTGTAATTTTATATTATTACGAATTATGTTTGATATAGATATACTCTAAAGAATATCCGTGCCTAGCGCAGGTGTGGTAAGTTGTGGATACTTACTTAGTGGATATAAATAATCTGCTATCTGATATACGCTTTCTATATGTTACCTGTTACTATAGATAGGATTAGGTAATTTTGACACGTTTTTCTGTTATTATTAATTCTATTTGATTTGTATTTGGCCACGGAATTAATATAAATTTAAATACAATATTGTTTTCATACGCCTGTAAAGGCAGGTTTTGGTAGTACCTACTATAATAGTAAATAAATAAATAATGCTGGACATTATTCACACAGCATCATCTAGCCCCAAACTAAGCAGAGCTTGTGTTATGGGAACTACATAACTGATTTTTTGTAAATACATTCATATTATACATAGAAAACACCCAAACCCGAGACAAACATTAGCTAATCGTACAAAAATTTGTCCCGCAGCGGGAATCGAACCCGCAACCTTTGCCTACTGCGCCACAAAGATCGTCAATAATTTTAAGATCTATGTGTAACCCAAAATCTTATGAATAAATGAATAGATTCCTCTCCAAAGGTTCCAAAGGTTCTCTGGAAGAAATCGGTTATAAGCAATAATACAGCCCATTGTACTTTTAGTTTTTTGTTATTTCCCTGTGGTTTACGATAAAGTATTTATTATATAATTTATTTATTAAATTCTGAAACATCAATATTAAACATAACAAAATACGGTTTCACTCAATGGATTGTGTGTTATCTGGGATAACATACAATGTGTAATAAAAATACATGTTTTTTTTTTAGTGAATTTTACAAATAAACCGAAGCAACTACCAGTTACGAAGAGTATGCATCCGAAGACTGATATAAAGGGAGATAAAGGTACATTGAGTTTTTCACGTTGTTATGTAACCCACACTAATGGAAAATGTCAAGATTTTTTATATTACAAAAATATCAAACTGCGAGTGAGTGGTTCCAGCACCGAGGCGGCACCTGTAGGTCGCGGATTTGATCCCCGTCGATGATGATATTTTTCGAATGTAAAGTGTGGTGTTTGCAACTAATTTATTTACTTACATTTATAACGCCTTTGAGGAATAGGAGTGGTCCTAATAAATCACCCTGTAACACATCATTAGTAAGAATCAGCTCGATAAAGCAATCGTTATTTCTTCTGAAACTCTTAACTCTTATTTTGTTGTTTTATTATGTATTTGTTAGTTGTAGGTAGGTACTGTAAAATGGTGTTATGCACAAAATAGTTTATACACGTATCTATCTATGTTAACAGTGCCACTCGATTTTCCACCGAAGCCAAGTAAGATACCGACGCTCAGAAATCCATCGACGGAAAAGCTGAAACAGCAGTTTTGCAGAGATACCCCTGTGTACGCTACTGGAAGACCTAATTGTAAGTTGGTGACTTAACCGAATGGCTAATTTTATCCCAAATACAAATTTGATTATTCATATTCTAGGTAAAAAAGGGAATTTTCTCGTACCGTAATATCGGTAAAGGCACCTAAGTTTCGACTCATTCCGAGAGTCTTGATCAGGGTGAGTGATTGCGACGCTCTCCCTCCGCGTCGCGTCGTGCACGACTTAGACTCTCGGAATGAGTCGAAACTTAGTCGGTGCCTTCACCGATAGTACGGTACGTACTGGTAGTGTTTTAAGAATGCACAAGGATCTACCGACACTGTCTGAATTGGCTCCCCGGCGGCGATGGGCTTGCAACCTGACCTTAAATTATCATTTTTTAATTGGTAGCCATAAAAATTATATGAAAAAAATAAGGTTTGATCAATGCCCATAGAGTATAATAGTTTACATACATTGATAAACACTTTTTTATGCAATTAATATGAATAGGTACTTATATATTTCGGCCCTACCGTGACATGCGGGTCAAACAGGCCCTGTCTATGCATATTATGTACTAGGAAGCCTAGTCTAGCGGTCCTTCTAGTCGTAGTGAACTTTTCTGTGACGCTGGTGTAGCTAGTTGAAAAAGTGAAGCCGTATTTTACATTTGCACAACTAATTAAACTTATCATGTCACACACATGCCCTTGATAAATGAAGACATTTTCAGTTCACTTGCGATGATTTAGATTTTTAATGCATCGATATTGTTATCTTTCTCACCTGCGCATGCAATTATTAAAAGTTTTATTGTTTACAGCGAATGTGCACTGCAGTACAAAAAGTTTTAAGCCCCAGTTGGAGGATATCAAAAGTTCTTATTTACTTCTTAGTAAAAAGCCCATCGAAACACCAAAACCAGCTGAAGTTGAAATTGGTAATGGGATTTTTACTTTATGTTCAGCGCACACTATAATACTATATGGGTTATGCGGCGAAGTCACTATAATCTATAGCTATTTTATGGAAACCATCCAATTAAGTCACTTTGCCGCCATTCCGACAATATTCGCTGATAAAAGCTTGTTTAAAATGATAATTGTGTTATTTGTTTGTATTATTTTAGTGAAAACTGGGCTGTGTCTACGTTCATATTCGTTTTCAAGAACAACTGACTACTGTAATAATTAGTGCAAATCAGTAACAGTGGACCAGGCCAATTTTCACGCGAGGTACCTTCCTAATCATATGTTTAATTAACTGTGGTAACAGCCTACCAATGGAGTATTTTTATGTATATTTGTTTTAGAAAAGATGACCGAGCTACTCCCCAGACCACGAGTAATAGACGAGAACCAAAGAAAAGAACTCTTGGTAGAAGTTAAGAGAAAGTTTCAGAGTAGAGAATTTAAAGCCCACGCACGTGCGTATTGTTACAGTTGCTATTTACTGTAATATGATTTTTTAGGTTTGTTTTTCACCATCAACTTACCATGCTACCGATTCTTGTGATCAAAATTCAATGTCGAACTGATATTCTCATATCTGTTGAAACTGTATGAAATAAAATGTCTATTATCACGAGAATTGAACCCCTTATGTGGTGGTCAGCATCGCATACTTCTTCAGCTAGTTCTCTATCATCTCAGTAGATACTCATCCTTACACATATCATGCTACTCTCAATCAATACCCATGTTTTGGTCCTTCTATACCTTTTTCCATTACTATTTCAGGATATGACAAGATAGAGGGACTGAACTGGATATCATGGAAATAGAAACACAAGGTCACAATAGAATCTGTATTTTTGCATCTAAAGTTAAAGTAACACTTCAGTGTGGTGTGTAATGTTATGGTTTACGAGCATAATTGTATCAATAAAAAAATTGAAAAACATTACATTGTTTTAAGAACTGCCACTTGGACCCTTGCCATCTTTGTCCTTTTCCTTGTCATTTTTATCATTTTTGTCTTTCTTAATGGTGGACATGGCGTTACGGATGGCCTCACTCTGTGGGTCTACACCTGGAAGGTTCTCAAGAACACTTTGAAGGAATGCCGGGTCATTCATGACTTCAGCATACTCCTCAGCTACATCCATGCTTTCATCAGCTGCACCTGCATCCTGCTGCATGCTCATCTGCATTGCCAAGGCAATCTGTTCCTCCTCAGAGAGATCCATTGGCACACCACCCAGAGAAACAGCCAGAGCATCTTGCACACCTGCATTCTCAGTATCTGCGGGCTTAGCCTCAACTTCAGTTGTAGTTGCTTGGCGACGAGACTCCTCTTCCTGGCGCTGTCTTTGCTCCTCCATAGACACGCGCAGAGCTAGAGCTAACTCTGGGTCTTCATTCGGATCCACTCCGAATTCAAATGATGACAAACCAGAGCCTGATGGTCCAGCCCCATCACCACCAATCAGAGGGCTTGTGATCAAAGCATCTGAAAGTACAACATGTCCACCCGTCGGCACCGAAACTAAATGACTGCCCCCAGTGGTGCTGTCTTTACCGTTCAAGGTGTTGACGAATGTGGTAAGCAATGGGTTGTTCTCAGCTTCTTCGCCAAAAGAGACAATATCGCAAGTTACCTTTTCTTTCTTCAGTCGCTTGGCGAGTTTGACTAGCTCCTTCTCGTCCGAGTTTATTGGAGAGCCAACGAACACAACAATACGCATTTTGTGGTTCTTTCCTTGACGGTGCTTGAGCGCCAGATGAGCGATTCTGATTCCGGTCAGCAGGTTGATGTCGCCGTTCGGCTGGACGCGGTGCAGCTTGGAGAGGATGCGGCCGACATCGCTGGTCAGCGTAGCGAGCACTTCTACGTTGGCTAGTGTCAGTAAACCGACATTATTTTCTGGATTTGCCCGTGTTTTGGAATGACACACCAAGTTTACGGCATCTTGCTGAGCTTGCAGTCTTGTGGGCAGGAAATCTCCATTTCTCATGAAATCACTATTGTCGACGCAGATCATGGTACTCTCCAAGACCATTTTGATGAATTTACTAGACTTTTACGAAAATTACAGACTTTCGCAGGGCTCTAACACAAAGATATCCAATTGATTGAATTGAAATTTGCTGTCTAATCATAGACAAGAATTTTGACAGATAGAGGATTTTCATTTTTTTTAATCCAGTTTGCCATGAACGATTTAGTCTGCCAAGCAAGCAAGCTAAGCAAGCAGTTTCGTTGTTTTCTTGCAATACCGGAGGATTACACTTGTATTCTAGTTGTCGATGGTCGGTCGTTCAGTCAGCTGTCAATCAAACTTGACAAAGTGAAATTTTTTCTCATCGAAATTTCGGTGATTTTTCACAAAAATCATGGCGTTCGGTGATTATCCGAAGGAATACAACCCTGCGGTTCATGGGCCGTACGACCCAGCTCGTTTCTATGGAAAACGTAAGTAAATCTTGAAAAAACACATTTGTCCCTCAAACTGTCTTTTCGATTATGTAATTTTATGTTCGTGTTTTCAGCTGATACCCCCTTCGGTCAGGTGAAGATAAACGAGCTTGGAGCATGGTTGAGCCGCAGGAACAAGTCTCCCTCTGCTCTGATGGGCGCGACCAGCCGCGGTGAGTATCGATATTAAATATAAATTATAGGTTATAGATAGACAGAGAAGGTAGATTCAACAAATTATTGATCTAGTGTTAAGACAAAAATTAACAAAAAGTGAAAGTTCCCCATTAGTGTTTTAAATTCTGCTTTTATTAACTTTTGTTTTGACTAAGCTGAAGGGCCATACAGAAAGAAGCCTCTATTGAGGTGCACTGAATCCTTTTATCACATGGATCTTTTCACCATTATTCTACTACAGTTTTTAAAAAATTTAAAAAATCCGTCGCCGCATTCCCTCATCGATTACAGCACTTGCTAGTGAAATCTTTTATTGCTTCATAAAACTGAAGAAATAAATTGACAAGTCTAGGTTCCTTTAGGTTTGGTTGTACCAAATAAATGACAGCAGTTTAATATTATGAATGTGCCTTTGTATCCTTATTTAAGAATTAAAAGATTATTATCTATGTTCATAGCCTGGTGGAGGTGGCAGCACAAGTATGTTCAGCCTAAGAAAGTAGGCATGGCTCCTTTCTTCCAGCTGCTGGTCGGCAGCATGACCTTCTTCTACTTTATTAACTACGGAAAAATGAGTAAGTCCACAATCTCTTCAATGAACATCAAAATCATTCACCAGACTATTATTTTATGAGAAGTTTTTTTTTAATTCACTTGGATGTTTGTTATACTGTCTGTGTAGTTCCTGTGACAGACAATATGATAAACAAGCTAATCTGATGATTAATACATGATGGTGGATTAAATAAGGAATGAGTATATCAGGGAAAGTTTGAAAGTAGCACCTGTGATGGAAAAGTTGAGGAGGAATAGGTTAGCAAAAAAAAACATATAACCTAATAATGTATAAAACTGATGTTTCAAAGTGATCCTTGTGATTTTAATGAATAAATGAATTTTGACTTTGACTTTAGCATGGTATGGGCATGCCATGAGGAGGGAAGAATTTTACATTTTGAGAAAAGTGTTAAATATGAATGTGGATGGAAATAAAAGCAGAGGTTGGCTAAAGAAATGATAGATAGATTGGGTGAAGGATGACATGGTTAAGAAAGGAGTAAATACTGAGATAATGACTGATAGAGGAGAGTGGAAGAAGAAAACATGTTGTGCCGACCCCACTTAATGTGGGATAAGGAAAAGAAGATGATGGTGGATAATGATTGCATAGTTATTTTTAGCAAAAAAAACTCCTACCCCCTTAAAATTGGAAAGTTTATCCCAACTATCTCTTATATAATTTTCTTATAATAATCTAGGAATACTCCCACTTCACCCATTTTAAATCTGGTTTGTATGTAAAGAATGTCTGCAAGATTGGCAAGTTTTTATAATGATTGTATGTTCCTTATTATACACTAAAATGTTCTATTTCTATTTCAGAGCACCACAGGAACTACAAATACCACTAAAGATGTCAGACAAAAAATAAATTCTAACATCTTTTTATGTATGCAATCAAATAGCAGAATCTGTAATGTGGTAGGAAAAACATTAAATATTGTTGCAATAAAATCATTAGTGCGCTACTTATTTGTTTTATTTACCACACAAGCTAATTGCAATTTTTATAGAGACCATATTACTGAGACACTGGGTCAGATGACAAGGGTATTGTTTTCTTTAATAGCCCTAAATAAAATAGAACCTTTGAAACCTAGAAATGATAAACTCAGTCATTAAATTAGAACACATCAAGCAAACTCCATATTCACATATGGAGTTTGCTTGATGTGTTTCTTGTTTAAGCCCATTTTTCGCTCCCATATGCCAACACAGGCAGGATGCATGAGTAAATAGTTTGCTTTTTGTTGAAACCTTATTAGCTAGTTCATTTTCTAATTTAATGACTGAGTTTATCATTTAAATTTGCTAATTTATGAAAACTATTTAGATTTTATTTATACAACAGAGTGATAGGATTACAGAGGCCTAACCATGAAGTTTTACAGCAATTCAGTTCAGGCAAAGGTGTCATCTTTCAAATACTTACTAGTTATTATCAAAATTTATCACTTGCCATGGAAAGAAGTATAGTGGGGATCAGAAGAATGGACAAAGTAAAAAATAGCAGCATCAGAAGCAAGACTAGGGCCCAGGATATAATTTTGAAAATAAGAAGACAAAAGTGAAAATGGACAGGCCACATGATCAGAGGATTTGTGGAAAGTACACCACAAAAAAGGTGGGACCATGACATTAGACAAGTTGTGGGTATATGGGATGGAGTGGCCATAGAAAGGTGTGGATGGAGAAGACTGGATGAGGCCTTTGCCACCTGGCAAATGGACACACAAAAACAGAATAAAATAAACATATATGAATAACAAAAATAAATATTGTAAAAAGTTTGAATAAAGGCTTATTACTATTGTTTTAGTAAGGTTTTGTATGAATAAAACAAATATTAATATTAAAAATATTTACCTAATAACAATAATTTACTCCAATACATTCACACTCACAATAATGCTCACATACTGTTTGTAAAATGCAATTAAATGGACTTTTGGATGTTCACAACTTGATCTGATTAGTTCACAGAGCTGATGCAAAATCACCATGATGACATGTCCTAAAATGTTTTAATATTCATCTGAAAAAGAAGAAAAATACTTTCATAAGTAATCATTTTAAGAGCACTGGAATAACAAATGGAGGAGATAACCTCTGTGGTGTAGTAGGCGAAGGTCCGTCTGAGATGCAAAAGGTTGCAGGTTCAATTCCTGCCTTGGGGCAAATATTTGGCTCAGGTCTAGGTGTTTTCTATGTATAATATGTAGGTATTTATATTAATATATATACTTATATCAGTTGTATAGTTCCCATAACACAAGGTCTGCTTAGTTTGGGGCTAGATAATGTTTATTTTAACACATTTGTAGCTTCAATCTTAGTCTTAGAACAATAAGGCCAATAATGAAGCAGTTTTGCTTAACAGATTTGATTGAATACTGTGAATGATTTCCCGAAATATCTAACAGCTTTTTAACAGTACAAGGAATGTAAATCCATTAATCAGAAACTAAGATTGCTTGGTTTCTGCAAATGGTCAAATCTTCAGACTTAGGCAAGGAAATGGGCTTACACCATTAACTTCAAAACTAGCGAGTTATTTACTGGCTTAACATTTTCTTTTTCTAAAAAAAGCTGTTGCAGGAGTAAAGAAAACAAATTTTCATGAATTTTGAAGGAAATATGGAAATTAATTTGATGAGTGGTTTGAAAAATTCTTACCTAATAAAATAGTACAATACATTGTATTGTATTGTACTATTTTATAACTCAGATCTACCCATATATTTGGGTTTTAATTCTTCTATTCTCTTGATGAAGTCGGTCTTCTCGATGCAACCGTCGCAAACTTCGTCCCAGTCGTTTAGGATCTTCTTAAGATCGCGCACTTTCAACTTCTTCAAATCGACGTTCTTGAGGTCAATCTGTTTGTCGAATCTGAGGTCGCAGATTTGGACGTCCTTTTTCCTTAGCTTCTCGCAGATTTTGTCAGCGGGCATGGACCAGCTCAGCGGCTTCGATAGCTCGCCGAGGATGCCGGTAGCAGATTCCTCGAGACCGCCGAGATAGTAGCAAAACCTATTCTCCTTACTCTTGGAGTTTTTACAGAACTTTTTGAACTCAGACTCGATTAACTTTGGGTCCTTCTTTACGTTGTCTGCTAACGTGGCTGCGAATTTCTCTATTGTCTTCACGCAAACCTCGCACTCTCCTTCCTTTAACGAGAGGACTACTTGCGTCATCGCTCCCAGTAACAGTAAATGAAACACCCCTAATTTATACATCTTGAGCTAATATTTGTACAATGATTGTTCTAAATTTACAGTAGTTGCTAGCACCACAAGTGAATTATTATGAATTTGTAGAATTAGAAACAGCTACAATTTCGTCCATTTGTTGACGTTGACAGCTAAATACTTGTCGAACTGTGATTGGTGCACGTTGGTAGGTCGGGTAGGGACGGGGCGTAGGTAGTCGGTTATTGGGTACAAAGAATTCGAGTAGGTCAATGAGTCATTTAGATTGTCGTCTGTGACTCAATTTGTTGACTTTCGCGTTACCATAAAAGTTGTCATTCTCAAGTAGTGTAAAATTTTAATGTGAAGCTTCTATTTTACTGCAGTCAGTATTTGTTTGTATGTCATTGTCCATCAGTCGCCATGGAAACACAATTTGTGTACCAATAAAATGTAATTCATTTGTTCTGCATTGTTTTGTCGATATTTTTGTTCTACGTTTTGGTACGTTTTACTAGGGTAATTCATCAACTGCAAAAAATGTCTGAAGTCAAACCAAAGCTCCAGGACAATCCAAGAGGATCTCTAGAACCATTTATAACCGCTTTACAAAGCGAGTCAAAAATGGCTCGAAGAAAGGCACTGGATGATATAAACGCGCAGATCTTTGAAACCGTAGAGAATGCAGATTGTGATTATACAGTAATTTTCCCGGAAGTTTACGCGTACGTGCTGAAAAGCTTCTCAGATCCGTCAGAGGCATGCCGGGACGCCGCTGCGACGATTGTGTCCAATTTCATCGAGAAACTGCCTCTCAACGACTACTATCTCACCTACATACTACCTGTGATAGTCCGTCGCATCGGCTGTCCTGAAATAGTCGAGGACTCGGAAGAGATCCGACTGGTTTTGATTGGTCTTGTCAGAAAAATATTAGAAAAGTACAAAGTATCTCATCTTCTGAGTCCATTTATGAATGACTTCACTAGTATTTTGACTAAGACAAGCACAGATCCATATCCGAAGGTGAAACTAGAGGCTTGTGAATGTATTATACAGTTGACAAAGATCCTGCAAAGGGATTTCCACTTCCAATCGGAGAGTTATGTCAAGCCGGTGCTGTCCAACTTTGCTCATCAACATTTTCGTGTACGAGTTGCAGCTGTCAGAGCTATAGGTAGTATTCTGTGCAAATTTGAACCTAATTTTAGTTTTAAAGCTTTTCTTGGGCCCTGCATTTATTTGCAATGGGAGCTTAATAACTAAACAATATTAAGTTAAAAAAACAAAGCAAGTATCTTTAATTTTTTCTTATAAATATGGTGAACCTTCAACCTCCTGCTTCTTCTAAGCAATAGTATGCAGGTTCGAGTCCTGCAGAGTTTGAATTTTTAAGATACTATAAAAATCTTATGATTTCCCTTAAGTGTGGGTTAACACCTTAATAACTAAATAATAGATAAAACTACAAACCTAAAAATATAATAAGGTTAATTTTTATTATTCAACACAACTACATAATATAAGTGTGTTAAAAGGTGATATTTTTAACACACTTATATTAGCTTCACTGTAAATAAAATCAAATCTTGGTAGTTAATTTTTACTTACTTCTAATTGTTGTTTCCAAATAAAACTTTGTATCTATATGTAGCTCAGATGACAATAATATAATTTGGTATCTTGAAGCTGATCTGATGATGGAGCCAGGAGGTGGATAGTAGAACTCTTCAGTGGCTACTAGTAAACCCCTCTAGTTTGGGCACAAATTATTCGTTTTGACAATTCATCCAATAGATGGGGCTTGAGAGTCTGATAATGGATCAGGAGGTTGATAGTGCAATTCTTTTTGTATTTAAGTTTTTTTTTTAACTTCTCATTTTATTATTTATAATTAAAAGAAGGCCTCAACAATTTAACATGATTTGTATATTTTGGCAGAACAGAAATCCATAAAACCATTTTTCATAGAAGTTACAATCTAAATAAATTTTAGGTGCTATTGTCTTGAATGGTGATGGAAAAACGTTTGAAATTTCCATCTCTCCAATGGCGGAGAAGCTATTTGATGAGAACACGCAAGTACGCTTGCAGGTGACCTTGGAAGTTGGAAATTGGATGCTGAGTTACAGGGACCGATATTCATTCTGGCATCGGATGATACCGCTGTTGCTTACTAGGTACGTCAAATTTTCAGGCTTTGGCAAGGATACCATAACTTTAAACATAGTGAGTAATTTTGATGGTTTTATAGGGTTTTATAATGCTGGACATATTTCACACAGCATCATCTTGCCCCAAAGTAAGCAGAGCTTGTGTTATGGGAACTACATGACTGATATACTACTTATATATATATTTTAGTAAATACATACATACTATACACCCAGACCTGAGACAAATATTTGCAGATCATACAAACATTTGTCCCGCGGCGGGAACTGAACCCTTCTGCGTCTCAAGCGGACCTTCGCCCACTGCGTCACGGTTGTATATCATTCAATAGTCCTACCTACTCGTTAGAGTACCACCTACCTAGTGTTAAATTTTCAGTCTAAGCGATGTAATGGCGGATATTCGCGAGACAGCTACCAAGCTCTGGGTGGATATCGGTGTTCAATACATGGAGGAGAATGAGGAAGATCTGAAGAAGAAAGCCGACTTCTTAAAAGATGTACCGACCCACTATCCTGACGTAAAACGGCCCAACTTAGGCTGTCGAACCCTCGTCATGAGCAATATTGGGAAGATCGTCCCAGCTATCTGTAGAGGTAAGTACCTACCCTACACTTTCTTAGGAAGACTAATTTAAAAATTAGGTACGGCACGTCATTGGTCGCCAATTTTAAAATAGTCAGGGGAATTCAATTTACGCTAGGATGGATGCCCTGTGTCGTAGTAATCAGAAACTACGAGTAACATGGTACCACATCACGCAGACCCAGAACGAACCTTTACGGACATGAAAATTTGTTCCGCAGCGGAAAGGGAACCCGCAGTTTTTGCGTCTCGGCCTTCTACTCGCTTTTTGCGCAATCGAGGGGTCGTTAAAATTATAATAATATATATTATCTATCAGAGGACATTTATATTTTTTTTTTATAAATAACCCCTGTCCTTCTGGACTTCGGTTGGAGGTTGGAGGGCACGACACGACTGCAGCCATCTGGAATTAAACTGGTTCTGATAGCTATTGTCTAACACCTCCCAAAAACGACCTATTGATATTACTAGGCCGTGCCGTGTTGGTCTAGTGGGCGTTACCCCGACTTCTGATCCGGAGGTCGGGGGTTCGAACGCGGTCGTGCTCCAATAGATTTTTACATTCCAAAAACATATGTGCGCATTAACACGTGGCCTAGAATGCCAGGCATATGCCAACAGTTAATGTTCCAATAAGCGGCGATGGGCTTGCAAACCTGTCACGTGGAATGCTAACTTGCAAAACGCGGGCATGTACCAAATGTAATGTTTGGACGTGCCTCTGACTAGCCCCAACTTGGTATCCTCAAATATCTACTCACTGAGTATGCATCTGAGGATGTCCACCATGGGGAAGACAGTCGTGAGCGTATGATGTAAATTTTCAGAAATGGAAGGATGGCAAGCGGACGCGCGTCTTCGCGTGTCGCAGCTGCTCTGCTGGCTGGTGCTCTGCGCGGAGGAGGGCTGCACGCAACACGCGCAGACGATCATCCGCTCCATGACCCGCGGAGCCGGCGACGACGATGCAAGAGTCGTACTAGAGGTAGATAACATTTTCAATTACCAATGCTGGACAGTTTCACACAGCATCATAGCCCAAAACTAAGCTTGTGTTATGGGAACTACATGACTGATTCGTTTACTTATATGCGTTTTTTTCGCACGCAGAAGGTTGCGGGTCTCGATTCCCGCCGCGGGACAGATGTTTGTATGATCTGCAAATATTTGTGTCGGGTGTGTATGTATTTACAAAAATAAATATATTTAGTATGATGCTATGTGAAAAATGTCCATCATTTTTTTAACTTATTTTTTAAGCTTGTTTATGGGAACTACATGACTGATATACTACTTATATATGTAGATATATATACATATTATTTATACATACCCAGACCCGAGACAAATATAAAGACAAAGGTATAACCTATTACTAAATTCTGTTTATTTCAGGTAAAACGCGCTGCTGAGCTGTTTGGCTACTTCATAACCCCCGACACCTGGTGGCCTCTGCTAGAAGCTGACATGGACTCCTGGCCGGCTCTCTTGGTACTCGCGAACATACTGAAGGGCTCTAAAGCTGACCTCGTGAAACAGAAGGCGATGCACGAGATTTGCCTAGAACTGTCCGATCCGGACAGATGCAGGACCAGGAAAGTAAGTTTTGTGCAGGTGTTCCCCATATGCATACAACTGGTTAGTTGTGCCACAACTTGGAACAACTAGTTGGAAGTTCCGTTAGGCACAACTAGTTGTGCTATAACTGTTCCTTCTATAGAAATGTTTCATATGACATCACCCTTTCGGGTGGTCATAGAAAAATACCCTAACAACCTAGGTTAGGTTGTTATGGATGGATGATCCGAGTCGGATCTGCTAAATCTATGTCTAAAACTAGGTAACTCTATGAACTATATATTATAAGTATTCAGCGGATCGCTTGGCTCGCCAATTATGTACGTTTTGAAGTCCTTTCATTCTAGAACTGTAAGAAAGTCTCTTTATCCTTCAGTCTCGATTCCAGATCCACTTTAAGATCTCGATTTTGGCATACGAGCCTCAGTGTTTATCAGATTAGTAAGTTTATTAACTTCTCTAGAATACAAATTGTTTAGTGGCTCTCTATACTTACCAAAAATAGGTACAGGAGTTTAATCATGTAGGTAGGCACAAGAGGTATCATCGATGATAATTTGGTGATGAGTCCAACTGATAAATGAATTATACAATTTATTTTTTATTGAATTCAAAGAGGTTCGCAATTCGTAGCGTATTTTCGACTTGACTAAGACACCTTGTCTACTGATTAGACAAGGTGTCTTAGTTAGTTCGCAGTGCTATAATATTATGTTAATTCTGAACTTCGCAGCCAAAGTACCAGACAAATCTACTCCACGTGTGCGAATCTCTCATGGACTTGTGCTGCGATGATATTCTTCCAGTGGCGGAGCAACTCTTCATCATAAACTTCACCGTCTACTCGATGCCCGTCGACGATCAGATAGCATTCATGGCTTTGTGTGAGTGAGCGTTCATCAACAGCCTGTAGAAGTCGGATCTAGATCTCAGGATGACCAAGCAAAAACCAGTGAATGATGTTACTGGGCTGAGCTATTTCTGGGCAAGTCAAAATGTACCGCCCGGTCATTTTTCACACCGATTCTAGTGTTGATAGATTGTGTTTCTATCTTAGGATAGAACTGAAACACAAGTACCTAAGCACATCGATCAACGATACTGTTTGGTTGATTAAAGTATCATAGAATAGCTTCAATCCAATTTAAACAATAAAATAACACGCTTAAGACTTGTTCCCCGTGATGCCTCATTCTCCGTGAAGCCTCTGAGACATTCAAAATCAATACAATCCAATTTTCAATTTAAAAAATCGTTAGAGGACTCTATGGTGGCAGCCTGGCCATATTGAATTGGCCTAACTAGGGGCATCGAAAAATAAAACATTAGTTATGTTTCCCTATGTTGTATTATCTATGTTTTATTCCAAAAACTATCGTGAATTTGTTTATTCATTGTAAAAACGGGATTTTTCACGTACCGCACTATCGGCGAAGGCACCGACAAAGTTTCGACTTATTCCGAGAGTCTTCGCAGGGTGAGTGATCGCGACGTTCTCCCTCCGCGTCGCGTCGACACGACGCGACAAAGTGAGTCGAAACTTTGTCGGTGCCTTCACCGATAGTGAGGTACGAGAAAAATCCCGTTTTGCCAATGAAATTATCTATGTTTTACAAAAGATTATATACATGGCGCAGCCTGTACAATCTAAACTTTAATACTTTGATGTTTGGTTGTATTGCAGCTAATCTAGAAAAACAGCGCTTCCACGAGAAATGTGGGCGAACGCTCACGACTTTATACTCGAAGCACATCGGGAAGGTTTTAGCGGGGATCACCAGTGACGCAGTCACGTGGACTCTGCTCACCCCCGACCGGTGCCTGCTTGAAGCTGCCTTGCTGCATTCTGGTACGTACAGAAGACTTCAAATATAAAATAAATAAAAACACAACAAGTCTTCAAATAACGGAAAGTTGATAACAAGTATTAAATTTCATTCCATTTTTTCCCACAGATTTTGTTCACCCAAAAATTGGATGGGATTTTTTAATAAAATGTGTATGGGACCACTATTGAATTGTATAGAAATTGGCGACGAAATCGCGTAAAATACACATAAAAAATAGATAGAGGCGAATTGAGAACCTCCTAAGTTTGTCTTCCTTTTTTTCTAAGTCGGTTGATAAAGCCTTTATTTCCAAATCCACATTTTACAAAATAACTTAATAACAAATACTTAACTTTTGTGATTATTATTGATTTTAATTAACTTGGTCATCCAAAGGTACGTCACCTCCATGCGATTCTATTGGAGGTCATTCCAAAATACTAACATTAAAAACAGTGCTCACCATGATTTTGTACACGTTACTTGCACCTACAGAGTTAATAATATACTAATCTGTGCCTGCTAGATATATGTGCGTGCCTACCGCAATAGTAAAAACAATTATGCTTGTCGACAGTATTAGGGACACGGAAAACACCTAACCTAAAGCAGAAACAAGTCTACCAGTGGACGTGTTCCGGCTGATGATAATGATAAATTCACATACATCCCCTCCCCCCACACATTCAAACCTATTAACGTTCTCATTAATATTAAAATGTGCAAGGACCATCGTACTTCAAATCTGTGGGGGATTTATCGTTAATGTTTATCTTTCCTAATTTGTAGTATTGCCATATTTTGTGTTATTTTTTATGGCAATCGTTATATTTGTAACCGCAAACATAGTTTTAAAATGCTATTGTGATAGTTTTTTGGTAATCAAATATTAAATTAATTCAATTAAATGATTTTTTTTTATTAATTAAGAACATCAACCGAATTTACATGAATTTATAATTATGCGGTATTGTGCATAATTATAATTATTATTACAGGCTCAGCTATGGGTGCCCAACTCCACCTGATAGCGCCTCTCCTGAAGGAATGCCTGGCGACGCCCAAAGTGGACCCTGAGGTCAAACTCAAGATATTCACGACGCTCTCCACAGTACTGTTGAAACGGCAAGATAACTTCGTCAAATGCGAAACTGACAAGCTCGAAGCTTTCTTGAAAATTGTCATTGAAGGTAGTTTAGCAACTGAACAAAATGTATACTTAATTTTATGACATAGGGCAGGAACTGCGTCAAAAAGATTTGATTTGATACAAGATTTGAATTAATGAATGAAAATACTTTATTTTACACCATAAGAAAAACAGATATAACTTATCTAAACAAAAACAAAAAACTTAAAGTACAATGGGCGGTCTTGTCGCTTAGAAGCGATCTCTTCAAGACAACCTTTGGATGGAGAGGATTTAATGAGATTTGTTTCTCGATTGAGCTGCACATGCTTGTATAGTGACTCTGAGACTCTGGGAAAGTCACCCAGGAATAAGTAAAAGCAAAATATCTACAATGGGAACGCGTCTTCGCAAATGTATACTAGGAAAAAATAATTTCAATAATGGCAACTTTGGGGGTGGCCTATATGTCCAGTAGTGAACTTCTACATGCTGAACTCCATTTCGCTTTCGCAAAATCATTTATCTTTTACTTATGAATGTTTCCAGAAGTAATAATGTCGAACTTGGTGTGGTCTGCGGGCCGCACCGCGGAGGCTATTCGCACGGCGGCCGTCGCGTGCCTCTGCGCCGCCTTGCAGGACAGGCCGGAGGGGGATCCCAGAGAGAGCGGCGCTCAGGGTGACTCCGGGGAAAAGGTACGAAAACTGCAACCTTTCAGGAATTATTCCCATCTGTCACCCTGCTCTGTCCCCCTGGGGTGACAGTTGGGAAAAAAAGTTCGATCTGTCCCCTTTTTTGCAACAGGGTAGGGTGTGATGTACAGAGACCGATGTAGATTACCATTATTTTATGGAACTAAAATGGTAAACAAGCATACGGGCTACGGTATGTCGGTAAGCGGTTACCGTGACCTATGGACCTATGGATTGAAACACCAGAGGTATCAATCGCGCATTGCCAACCCTGAGACATTACGGGTGAAAAGTCTCATCATTCATGCGTCTCATGTGTGTGAAATTCGAAATGGTGGCGCGTGCAGCAGGGGATTCAGCGGGGCGTCTAGCGGGGCGTACAGCGGGGGGCCCAGTGGGGGGTCCAGCGGGGCGTTCAAGAGTGAAAGGAAAATTAAACGTATTTGTCTTGACCCCCAGGACATTTAACTGCACGCTGTTAATGCTGCTAAGAAACCTCTAAGACTATGTGATCATTTACGGAGAAGCAATTTTGCGTACATTGAAATAAAATCTCTCATACATCGCCATATCTATCATATGTTTGAAGCCTTTAAGTCTTTACACGTTTAATAGCCCAGCGTGCACGCTCAAAACAACGCCGCACTCGGCAGCACGCGCCGCCGACATCCTGAATCTGCTGCCTAATTCTAATCAGCGTATTATTATTTCCAGGAAGTGAACCTATTCCCAACTAAGGAGTCCCTGGAGCCGTTCTTGGAGCAGATGGTGCCGTTGCTGGCCGCGCTGATCGACGACAACTCTGCTCTCACGCGCCAGCACACGATGCGGGCGGTGTGCTACCTCGCCGCACTGGCTAAACTGCGCAACTGTTTCACTAGTGAGATACTGCACAAGATTTACTTTGGTAAGTGTGTAGCGTCTGTCATTTAACATTATCAGCCAAATGGAGTCTTAAAGTGTTTACCCAAGTGTGGGATAGGGAATCTCCAGATTTTATAATATCTAAAAAACAAAAACAACACGCTCACGACTGTAATCCATGATGGAGAGAGATATATATATATATGTAATGCAGGTAATTTTTCACATAGCATCATCTAGCCCCAAACTAAGCAGAGCTTGTATTATGGGAACTACATGACTGATATACTACTTATATACTTTTTTTTTGTATAACATATAATAACATATAATACATACATAGAACCACCAGACAAATATTTGTAGATCATACAAACATTTGCTCCGCAGCGGGAATCGAACCCGCAACCTTCTGCGTCTCGGGTAGGCCTACGCCCACTGCCCCACAGAGGTCGTCAGATACATATTCGGTACCCAGAGATGTTATGATACCAAGTAGGAGAGGGGGGTCAGACACTGGTTGCAAGCCCATCGCCACTTATTGGAACAAGTATTTTAGTTTTTTAAGGTATATATCTATCATTGTTGCCAGAAATAAATTATTATTCTTATTATTATAAAAACCTATTGACTTTGCTTTGTGTGTGAGCGAGAAGTATGAACAGAGAAGCGATCGTTACTGCGTATAGACACCAATCTGTGTGCTTGTGACAGATTCGGGACGTTTGGCTTTAACCTGCTGGTCGCCTAAGCAGATTAGCTATTAAATAAAAAAAACTTTGGATGAAGCAAACGCACACGAGGATAGTCTGGGACTAATTCGTACAGATAGCGAGTCTACGGTAAGCGCTTAGTTGAGGACTATTTCATCAACCTTAGGGAATCAGCAGGTTAATATTGCGACGTAAACTTTTATTTTTTAATCAGTGACTCCTAATAAATATAGAACTTTCGTAAGGCCGTACAGCTAGCTAGCTTACAACTTTGGATTCTAATTCTAATTCTAAGTGGGGGAACTAAGGTCTGCACTGACGTCCCGCATTGGGGTGTATTGTGCATTATCACCCTTCTAACCTGACCCCGACCAGCCCAACTCCTTGAAGTAGCGGAGAAGGACTCCGCTACTTCAAGCATTGTTCAGCATTGTTCTAGTATCCCTGACTTCCTGCCAGTTAATGATGACGGGCAGCATGTGACCAGTTAATGATGACGGGCAGCATGTGACCAGTTAATGATGACGGGCAGCATGTGACCAGTTAATGATGACGGGCAGCATGTGACCAGTTAATGATGACGGGCAGCATGTGACCAGTTAATGATAACGGGGAGCATGTGACCAGTTAATGATGACGGGGAGCATGTGACCAATTAATGTAAAACTTTGTATTTGATTGTACAGTGGTGCTGAAACGTCTGGACGACAGCAGCGACGCGGTGCGCTCGCTCGCCGTCCACACGATCGGCACGCTGTTCTCGTGCCGGCCGGCTGCCTACGACACGGTGGTGTTCGGGGCGCACGTGGATGCACTCTACGCCGCAATGCTCATACACTTGGACGATCCTGACGAGGCGTTCCGGAAACAAATGCTAGGTGAGATTTTTAGCATGCGCATATTAACAAACAAACACGCTGTCTTCCCCATGGTGGACATCCTCAGATAGATACTCAGTGAGTAGCTATTTGAGGATACCATGTTGGGGGTAGTCAGAGGCACGTCCAAACATTTGGCACATGCCCGGGTTTTGCAAGTTAGCATTCCACGTGACAGGTTGCAAGCCCATCGCCGCTTAATGGAGCACATGCCTTCGAATTTTTGGTTCTAGGGCATGCAGGTTTCCTCACGATGTTTTCCTTTATCGTTTTGAGCACGTATTAAAGCGCACATAAATTTTATTTTTCGAGTGAAAATATCCATTGGTGATCGACAGGGTTCGAACCCACGACCTCCGGATCATAAGTCGGGGTATCGCCCACTAGTACAACACTTCTTTTATAAAACACACACGGCGCATATTAAGTTTTCTAATATTGTCAATTTTATGATTTTGTATGATTATTGTCATTTATATTTTGTATACCTACCTACTATCCACTAATCTTTTGTTTTTTTTTTTATTAATTGTAAAAATAATACCTACCTACTTGGAGGTACACTAGATCTAAGCTTAACCCTCGTAAGCATGAATAAATGAAATTGAAATTGTAAGGACGATCTTGAAATGAAATGAAATGAAAAATCACTTTGTTGAGGAAATCAATGGCTGTCTTATAGCTGACAGCGAATTTTCCAGACAACCGTGCGTTATTGCTACCTTATCAAAATCTAACTAAACCTAAACTATACCTAACTTTTCCACCAACAGAGTGAAGTTTAGCGGTGTGGATAATCACCATCCCCCGAACTAGTTATAAAACTATATCAGAAAACTCTTCAATCGCCAACGCACAGTCTTCGCCATCATCGGGTATAGAATGGCATAGTAGGCCCAACAACACGGTCTTGACGGAGTATCTGTCGTCTCTTCACATTATATGGTCTAGGTTAAAACGTATCTCTTTAATTTCAGATGCCTTGATCCAGCTCGCAGATGTAGACCCAAGGCTTCTCATGAAGAAGGTAAAGGCCAACATCCACCTGTACCGGAACAAGGCTGCTTACGAGAAACTTTCTAGTCATATTGAGAAGTTGCTGTAACTTAGAGATAGTTTAGGGAATGCCAGGTGGCAGGAGTCATTATACGTCTGACTCGCGCTATTTGTTGGAGAGTAATGGAATTTGAGCGGTGACTTTAATACACAACTGCGTTATAACGGTCGATATTAACGTATTTAACGGAGGCCTATGGGGACTCGGGATTCCACAGTCACAACACAGGTCGTTAAAACAGAATCTAAAGTTTATTTAGGTGAGTACACAGAACACGGAGTATATTGATGGATACAGAATTACATATAGGTAGGTACAAAATGATGTGAGTCGGTCGCGGAGGATAAGAACGCACGCGTGAACATGGCATGCACGCTTTGGGCCGACTGTTGCTAGGCGCTCGTCGCGATGCGCAGGCGAGCGCCGGTTTTGGCGAAGAGAGCCGATGCGATGGACTACCGAGGGCAGCCGAATAAAAACGACTTGCTACACGTATTAGTTATATTAACGTTTTTATCTGCCGATATTCCCAGCTGTATGTAGAACCGAAATCGCATTCTACGAGCTTTATTAGCGCAGGTAATTAACGAGAGTGTATGATTATCGTAATATAAAATGTAGGTACTAAGAAAAGATATCGCAATATCGCAGTACGGAAGAACACAAACGATCTTCTATTGCGTCGTTAATATCGCAGTTGTGTGTAAAATCGCATACGCGCTAACGTCCTACCTGATACAAAATTTACTATAATGTCGACCGTATAACGCTGCTGGCTCCTCCGCCTTTAGTGTTATGGTTGTTTTACACGAAGCTAGACAGACAGCCGGATAGTTGCGCGCGTAACTTAACTACTTTACTGACACACACTGAATTTAAGCGAGTTCACGTGAAGTTGACGCATACTGACTGACTGTCTGGTTTCGTGTAAACCAGCCTTTACCTAGTCATTTAGTTTGTGCTAGGATAAGCAAGACCACTTGAAAGCCAACAGTTGGCCAGACTTATTCAGTTGTTTTATGAAATAATGAGTCGTGAAAGCACTTTCTGGCATATGTGTTTCATTATGATTAAAGTATTGAATTATGATTAAATGACTCACTTTATTGTGTCTTTGGCAATGCATTAAATATTTTTAAGCTATTTAAGTTGCACATGTGATTCTATAATTTTTGGTTTGACTTGTGTTGTTGTTTTATTGCAAATAAACTTATTTTTCCTAAAATGAGTTGCAGTTTTTTCTTAAAGTTGGAAAGCAGCTTGTGACATATATGTAATAAGATTGTTTTTTAATTTTTACAAATAAAACTATATATTTTAATAAATAACAGTTTACTGTGTGTGATAATTATTATGACCGTCAAACTGTGGGCCCTGAATGATCTAGGTTCTTTCTGAAACCAGCACAGGTAGCTTCAGATCCCGGTGATGTGGTAGTGCACAATATGCTGAGACAGCACCTGTTTGGCCCACGCGTCTTGGAGAGGACTAGGTATTTTGTGCCTACAGCCTATTACGGTACGGCCGGAAGGGAAAATATGTATACCTACCTACATAGGTACGATATCGTTTCTGTTAAATTGTGTGTGTCAAATAAATCTTCTTTGTCCATCTATTATAAAGTATTATTTACTTACATAAATGATGTGAGTGCCATTGTAGGGACCACTGATTGTTTGAATTTGTGTCCTACTGAGTAAAGTAACTACCGAGTTTTTCCCCTGTTGACCCCTTGGTCCCTGCAGATGACAAAAATATTTTTAACCCATGCCATATTCCCATATTGCGGTTCTTCCCGTGCCGATTTAGGGAAAACGAAATATAAATACCTACCTTGGTTTGTGTTTATTGACAATATTTGAAACCAAGATATATTACTTTTTGTAATATTAATTGTCAACGCAAAGTAAAAACAAGAGTAAACGACACAGACACGGAGTGCAATACTTTGCAATGCCTCCATGCTCTTTTTTTGTTCTTTGAACAGAGGGCATACTAAGCGGCGGCTGCGTATGTTAGTTCTGTATATTCTTATTTTCATATTAAACGGTAGCCTCGACTTTACTTATACCGGTCGTAGCATCGCCTGTGCGGTACAAACGTGCTTAACGGATCACGGGTTCTACTTGTGGATTCATCCGAAGCGACCGGTCGATGTGAAGGTAGCGAATCGAGATCTGGAGTTGGTATGTTGTCCGTATACAGGGCGTACATTGTAGGAGATCGGCAGATTCCTTGTGGGACTCTTGCACTCTTGACGACCTCTGTGGCGTAGTGGGTGAAGGCCCACCTGACACGCAGAAGGTTGCGGGTTCGATTCCCGCCGCGGGACAAGTTTTTGTATTTTTTGCAAATATTTTTCACGGGATCTGGGTGTTTATTATTTTTAAAATGTATGTATTTACAAAAAAAATATGTATATAATATGTAGTTTCCATAACACAAGCTCGCTTACTTTGGGGCTAGATGATGCTGTGTAAAAATGTCCAGCATTAAGTATGTAAAAAAAATTTCTTTGAGCAGGAGACTGCATGAACTATCGAAACAAAAAATGATCGGTTTCTTAGATACGATGCTATTATGTGGGTAGCAGGGGGAAGGTTAGGATTCTATAGTTATGGCCATCGTGCCATACTTTCTCAAAGGCTTTCTAGATATGAAGGTAGACCCCGAAGGTGCGACGTTTGGAATTGAGCTCAAAAGCTAAATAGTGAAGGACGGGATAAAATATCTGTGAAACGGCAGAGTTAGCGCGTGGTTGAGTGAAGCATACCTACAGAAAGTGATCCAAGGAACACCCGTCCTTCACCATTTGTGATTGAATAAATGTCAAATCAAGTGAATTTTGACTTTGACTTGACTTTGAGAAAGCAAGTTTACATATTGATTGTGACATTTGTCACACATTGACAGAGACATCAAGGCAACCATATCGATCGTTCGTTTGCTTTGCTTTGCTTTCGTGCGGCTGCGCGCTCACATTGTATTGTTTGTGCCAGTTTTATTAGCATTTTTCATTATTTTTACTTCTTTTTAGCTAAAAATGTGCTTCAAATGATATTCTAAGAATATAACTGACTGTGTTACTCCAATATCATGGAGGTCCTTCGTAGCAGTAAGTATTTCTCATACATTTCACAAGGCTCTGTTTCACTGTTGTTTAATGTTCTTTTATTTTCAGATTTCAATGAAGCTTTGCCCGAAATCAGTACTTCTATAAGAAAGGCGGACTTTTTAGTCATCGATGCTGAATTCACGGGGCTTATGAACGGACGGGACGTGTCTATATTCGACTTACCAGGGGACTACTATAAATGCTTGTTGAACGGCTCAACGGAGTTTTTGGTTGTCCAATTTGGGTTGTGTGCATTCTATTGGGACGAAGAAAAGAAGCATTACATGAACGATGCGTTTAATTTTTATTTGTTCCCTCGGGGGAAGCCTGGGCCTGAGAAAATCTTTCTGTGCCAGAGTTCTAGCTTAGACTTCCTAATTGCTCAAGGGTTTGACTTCAATAAGGTGATACGGGATGGTAAGTGTCACAAGAATTTTAAGTTAGAAAAATAGTTTCACAAATGTTGCAATAAATATCATCTTTTAGGTATATCCTACATGACAGAGCCAGCTGAAACTAAGCTTCGTGAACAACTCATGGAGCGACAAAAATCTGTGATAGAGAAAGATAAACTCCCAGTCCCTGAGGAACATAAGACTTATATTGAGGAAACATGGTAAGGCTTTCTAGCATTGAAACTAAAACTAGTTTAAGTTTGTTAGTAGATTGTTAATGTTGCTGTGTTGATATCTCATTGCAAAGAATATTTAATGTGTATTGGACATTTATTGCTGGTACTAACACAAACCCAGCCAAACCTAACAAAGTGAAGCTTTATGCGTAATACAAAGCAAGGCGAAGGTTGCGGGTTTGATTCCCGCTGTGGGATAAATGTTTGTATGATTAGCTGATGTTTGTCTCGGGTCTGGGTGTTTTCTATATAATATGTATGTATTTACAAAAAAAAGTATATAAGTAGTATTTCAGTCATGTAGTTCCCATAACACAAGCTCTGCTTACTTTGAGGCTAGATGATGCTGTGTGAATATGTCCAGCATAATTATTATTACCCATCCAGTTCCTGCCAGCCATCTTGCGCAATTTGTCTAAGTGTCAAGATTAAAAAGTATAATTTTAATCTTTAGACATAAGCACAATATTCTATGAGCAATTAAAAGGATGAGCATAATGATTTATTTTCTCCTTCCAGTAAAAAGGTTCAAAAGTTCTTGGATGACAATACGGAAGAAGCGTTGATCATAGACAGATGCAATGCTTTCCAACGTCTTATGCTTTATCAAGAGCTGAAGATTAAATTCAAGGAAAACATTGTGGTAGAGACACATATTCTAGAGAATAAAAGTAGGTGAGTATTTGTGGCTTTCAGCACTGTTTCAATCAAGCAAATACTACAAAATCATGATATACATACAAACAACCTCTCAAATTATAAAATCTTAATGTCTTGTCTAAGTTTTAAAGATACATATAGTCACGCCTTTATCGCAGAGGGGTAGATTTAATTTTTACCAAAATTAAGTAGGTATTGGCCCATCAGGCTCATTATAATGCTAAGGTTGTCTTTTTACTTGCAAGGCCAGGAGCCCGTATATGGGTTTACCATAAGATGTTGTTGTTGAATGTGTTCTTTTTTTATTTTATATCACTAAATTGGCAATTTACAACAGTTATCATAACATATTGACACTTGCAACACACTTGCATGTCGATGACCCTGTGACCATGTGATAACATGGTTTCTTGAGATCAATTTGTATGGCCTCAGGGATGAGAAATAAACTCTAATAATCTCCAGTGCACCCTGGTTCCTAGGGAACACAGAGCTGCATGATTAAAGTCAACATGTTAGCGAGAGCTGAAGAGATCAATATTTCTGCCCAAGCATAACAGGATAAACTGAAAGCCATCTTGATCAACTAGTACAGCTACTCATAAAAAAATCTACTTATAAGAACAACTTTTTTTTTTATTCTACTAAAGAGGCAAACAAACTTACGGCCCACCTGGTGGTAAGCTATAATTTGTCAAAAACAGTTACATCTTTATATTACTGGCCTATGGAATACTAGAGGTATTGCAATTTGCTCAGTTCAAAAACATTTGACCAATTATAATTATAAAAAAGGATGTCATCTTTTTTTTTTGTTTTGTTACACAAGTCACTATGTGCTGCAATGGACAGTGGAAAACATGTCAATGAGTTAATTATGAATAATTAAATAATTTGAGGGGCATTTTTCAGGGTCATGAAAGTGCAGCGGGTGAAATCGCTGACAGATGAAAGGGATCACATGATTCGGAAGAGGAAGAGAGAGTGGATGGAGCTGGAGGATGCAGTGGGGTTCTCGAAGGTCGCTCGGATGATCAGCCAGTCTGTGAGTTCTATAAGTACCTACCTACATTTTCACTTCACTTCACTTGATTAAATTTTTTTTTGTGCTTCTTCTAGGATGTTAACAAAAATTGCCGATAGGTGGTGGTAAACGCTTTATCTAAGGAATTTATTGCCAATTTGCCAATAGGCGACGGCCAACGCTTTTCATAAGCCTGTTTGCCTCGACCACACTTTCGACGTAACATAAAAAAAGATTACCTAAGGAATTCCTAACAAATTTCAGGAAAAGTTAGTAATCGGCCACAACATGCTGCTGGACGTGTTACACACTCTCAACAACTTCTTCCAGCCACTGCCCAACGACTACCATGACTTCAAAGAGTTTGCTCATTGCATGTTCCCTAGGTAAGTTTGCATTTATTTTTTAAATTTAATTGTACATTGTAACTTACAGACTAACTTAGTCCAACATGTTACAATGTAGAACTAAGGTAGATAAGACAGTTTTTTTTGTGCAAGAACGGGTTGTGTCCAAGATCTGAAGGTAGGCAGTCAGTGTACCGCCCACTAGGCCAACTCGGCTCTATTGCTCAGGAATGGTATTAAGATAATAATTAATAACTATGGTTATTTGGTTTTTAAAACGTTAACGCACACTAAGGGTTCGGATTGGAATTATTTTTTGGGATATTAAAAACTTGGTAACTATGTTTTCAGTTTGCTAGACACGAAGTACATGTCTAGCTTGCCGCCGTTCAAGGACAAAGTGAACTCCAGCGTGCTGAATCATTTGCTGGCAACACTCTCCGAGCCTCCGTTCTCAATTCCTAAAGTTGGTATGTACATTGTACACATGTGAACTCGATAAAGCCTACCACTGTCGACGAAATGCTATCCAAGGTAGTTAAGAAATAGTCCATGCTTATTAGTATGTATCTAAATACCCTATTGCACCCATCTTTCTGCTAAAACACATTATAGAGTTTACCCCCAGCTGCACATATTAGGCTGAGGGCATATTAACAGAATTTGAATATTATACATACCTTAAAGACAGCCACTACAATCCCAGTTAGGACCGTACAAGTAGAGTAAGTTGGTGTAAATGGACTTACCACAGAGCACGGGTACATCCACGATGGTCATTCACATAATTTACCTACTGATGTAAAAGTAAAAAGAAACCAGTTAGTTTCACTACAAGTTTTTATTCACGAATTATTAAGTTAAAACGTAAACGATCACCACTCACCGCGACTGTCTCGTGCGGTCACCTTAAGTGCACTCTCTGTTGGTCAAATAATTCCGCTTATTGCGGTAAAACTTTTGTACGTCACTGTACAGCCACACATAACTATATATGTCGACTCATACAGGGTCATTATGAAATAACGCAAAAACTCAGACAACCTAAATGTTTTTTTTATACGAATAATGTGGCAAACAATCATACTGCCCACATGTTCAGTTGGTAAGTATGAAGTACCCAAACAGTGCCGTAATAAAAATAATTTAGGGTATGTACAGTATTTAAATAGTGTTATTTCATCGTAGGGTCATACGAAGGGCGGGGCTACAAGCAGGCGGACGACAAGCAGCACGAGGCCGGCTACGACGCGTACATCACCGGGCTCTGCTTCCTGGCTATGCACGCGCACCTCACGCGCATGCGCGGCGAGCAGCACGCGCGCGCTTTGCCCTCCTCGCCCGTGCTCAAGCCCTTCCTCAACAAGCTGTTCCTGGCCAAGACCGCGCACCAGGACTCGCCCTATATGAACCTGTGCGGCGCCGACCGTGAGTACACCTTCGCAAGCGGGAGAGCGGACCTCGACCCCTCCCTGTTAACAAGACCGCGCACCAGGACTCGCCCTATATGAACCTGTGCGGCGCCGACCGTGAGTACACCTTCGCAAGCGGGAGAGCGGACCTCGACCCCTCCCTGTTAACAAGACCGCGCACCAGGACTCGCCTTATATGAACCTGTGCGGCGCCGACCGTGAGTACACCTTCGCAAGCGGGAGAGCGGACCTCGACCACTCCCTGTTAACAAGACCGCGCACCAGGACTCGCCCTATATGAACCTGTGCGGCGCCGACCGTGAGTACACCTTCGCAAGCGGGAGAGCGGACCTCGACCCCTCCCTGTTAACAAGACCGCGCACAAGGACTCGCCTTATATGAACCTGTGCGGCGCCGACCGTGAGTACACCTTCGCAAGCGGGAGAGCGGACCTCGACCACTCCCTGTTAACAAGACCGCGCACCAGGACTCGCCTTATATGAACCTGTGCGTCGCCGACCGTGAGTACCCCTTCGCGAGCGAAAGAGCGGACCTCGATCCCTCCCTGTTAAGTGAGTTAATCCTTCAATTGTCTTAAGGCGCAAGCAACACAGATATGACGTCTGGCTCTGACATGGCACGGACATCTTCCTCGTTTCAATTCAAATTTCAAACAAACCTATTGCAATGTAAAACACACTGAACTGAAGGCAATCGATTGCGGCGCCGTAATAGCGTGGCATGTACTGTATTTTAAACTGCGCCTTATTACAACAGGTTTTGTTTAAAATTTGATAATAGATTTTTTTAAATAGGTGTAATGATTTGTCATGGAGATTATATTTAATTGTAGCATTATTATGAATATGCTATTTTCAAATTTACTCATGGCTCTAGGGCCGCATTCACGGAGCAGTTTTAACCTACTTTTAGTGATGAAATAGTGTTTTATTCTTATTACATTGTTTCAGCGGCGCTTTCACGGGATCACGTGTTCCATCTGACTTTCCCTAAGGAATGGACGAGGAACGATATTAACCTGCTGTTCAGTCCTTATGGTAAGCTTTCTCTTGAGCAGTCACATAATACACACTCCCATATTCTTTATTAAAAATGATCAAAAACACACCAACAAACAGACAAACTCTTACCCCAAACAAGAATACCTCGGTGGCGTAGTGGTATTAGGGACGTTGCTCTAGACTTTCTCACTTCCTGTTTAAGTGACAGAGTACAATGAGTAGACGTGAACGGAAAGCGTTATCCGGAGTCTCTGGTATAGTGACCGGAGAACGCTTCCCCTAGAGAAGAATTGATCCCAGCGGGTGTACCGCAGGGATCAATTCTTGGACCATTTTTGTTCTTAGTATACATTTATGATCTACCCCATATTGTGACGATTATAAGGTATGTATTGTTTGCAGATGACACGTCACTTTTATTTAAATTAAAGCGACGACAAACCGATTTTGACGTTGTAAACAATGCGATCTCTAAGGTTGTAAAATGGTTCAATGTAAACAATCTTCTACTAAATGTAAAGAAAACAAAGTGTATTAGATAAGTTAGTGAAGCTTAGTTCTGTGGCATACGCAGTCAAAAATATCCGTCTTTATACAGACGTAGACACTGCAAGACTAATTTACTTCACACAGCATTATGTCGTACGGTATACTGCTGTGTGGAAGTGCTGCAGATATAAATACCGTTTTTGTGCTGCAGAGAATCACTTCGCCAAAAATTCAGCCAAATAAATCTAATGGCATTCCCTTGTCAATACATCTATGAAAATTTGATGTAATATGTGATTTCACAAAAGTATATATTTTTAATGAAAAATAGCGATAATCACAATGTTAATACATACTGAAAATAAAGATAAACTCGCTCTTGCCACTTGTGGACTCCATAAAGTTTAAAGGACAAGGTGTACGCTTTCATAAAAAACTCCCAAGAGATATATACAAATTTAGAATTGACGTTGATGCGTGGAGTCGTGTTTTTAAAAAGAAAACGATACACCCCATACAAACGTATGTTCCAAAATAAACCCAATGTTATATATATATTTATAAAAAAAAAAAAAAAAATGTTCCAAATTACAGCTTTCTAGACTTAGTATTTGGTTGTGTGTTGATAGATCTTGTAAAAATATGTTAGAAAAATAATTACGCTAGACCTAGAGCTCTCCCTTTTTATTAAAATCAAGCCCTGTTTTATACTATGAGCTTAGCGATACGACTCTGATCACGTCAGAGGGAAACCTGTTAATAATAAAAAAAAAGATTTTTATTTTAGATTTTTGTCTATATTGTGACTAGATACTCCCCACCGCGCTATCCAGCGTGCTTAGCATGAAGACCCAAGGCAACGGTTGTCTACCGTCTTTTTTAGAAGACAAAAAATGTTTTGTCCCTCTCTTTTGTTTGACAGAAATCGTTTTTTTCTTCTCTTTCGTAGACAAAACGTTGGCTTGGTTGCTCATGCTAAGCGGGCAGGTAACAGTTGTGAGCGTGTTCGTTTTATTGTTTCATGGTAACAGCTTTGTATTGTAATTTGTCAGGTCCAGTGGTTTGTCAGTTCTTGGAGGAGAGTGAGGCGATAGTGGGGCTGACGCGGCGCGACCAGGCGTGGGCGGTGGCGCGCGGGGTGGCCAGCAATCTGCGCGTAAAGCTCACACCGTACGACTTCTACAAGGCCAAGGTGAGTTATATCCTTTCAGGAGGCTGTATATGAAAAAAATAATATTAGAAAGAGAGAGAGAGAGAGAGAGAGAGAGTGTAAGAGGTTGTTTTTTTGTTACCGTTTATCTAAAACTATTCCCGTTGTCCCCCGATCTTCGGCCCCATCGGGGGACAACGGGAATTCTGTCACTCTCGTGATCAAGACAAATGCATTGACACCTTATTGTTCAAATCCATCATTCTTTTTATTTTTCAGGATAAGCTAAAGGATTTTTGGTTCATCGGAAATCGAATATGGCGGTTTGTAGTCGCCATATTGGATTTCTTGTCACTATTATATCCTATGTTAGTCATCATTGGATGGATCATTTTTATCGTTGGATTACCTTATTTATCAAAATCAGTCATTTATTAGGCTGCAGCGAGAGCCAAAGGACGTACATACATACACTAAAAAACATTACACACCTTTTAGGCAGTCGGGTGAAATGAAATAAATATATTGACGATAGACATCAACTGACAAACTGGCAGACAGGCCGACAAAGACGAGACGAAATAATAAGCGTTCCGTATTAAGTTATTAAGTAAAGGAAATAAAGAAGCCTTCTAATACAAGTATTTTATACTCAAATGAAGGTCCCTATCTTAATGAAAATTGTAAATAATAAATAAATAATGCTGGACAGTTTCACACAGCATCATCTAGCCCCAAACTAAGCAGAGCTTCTATTATGGGAACAATATGACTGAATATATTTAAATTATTGTAAATATACACATATTATACATAGAACATCCAGACCCAAGACAAATATTTGCAGATCATGCAAACATTGTCCCGCAGCGGGAATCTAAACCCGCAACCTACGCGTCTCAGACGGGCCTGCGCCCACTGCTTCACAGAGGTCAAACCTCCAAGGTGTAAAACTAATACAAAAACAAACAAAACAAACTCGCTCACGACTGTCTTCCCCATGGTGGACATCCTCATTGAGTAGATCTTTGAGGATACCAAGTAGGGGGTAGTCAGAGGCACGTCCAAACATTACATTAGGTACATGCCCTCGTTTTGCAAGTTAGCATTGCACGTGACAGGTTGCAAGCCCATCGCCGCTTATTGGAACACTAACTGTTGGCACATGCCTTCGAATTTTTGGTTCTAGGGTGGTTTCCTCTCTAGAACCGCCCAGCCTACACGGCTTCTTGAAACATTTATACAGAAATAAAAACGTTTTAATTTGAAAACCATTTTTGATTTGATCCAATTTTATTTTTTCCTTGCAGATGCAGACCAAGGCGCCATCTAATAAAGAGAGCGACAAATACAAGATGGACGGCGTGCTAAAGTTCGTCCTATTATATTTTTCTTGTAGGGCTTTTCTGTTGCTCGCTTTTAGTATCCTCTGCTTCGTAGGAATTTGTTATTTTATAGCTGAAACCTGTAGCGGTATCTATGAGGAGTATATAGAAGGGCATTTCCAGACGGTCTCGGGATGTATGGATGCGGTGCATCGATGTATAATCTATGGCAGAGCTGTCGATTACTATTACATCCAATGACTAGGCCCCTGCCACCGGCTTAGCTCGCGTGGTTCGTGTCCAGATGAAAAGTAGATTTACGCGTGAATCCAAGTAATTTGTATATGTTCCAAATTTCATTCAAATCGATCTAGCCGCTACGAAATTTATTAGGAACATCCATACATTCGCATTTAAAATGTTTGTTGGTAGGATTTTTTTTTGTTTGCACGTGACCTTTTGCCTGATACTTGTAATATCTCATTTGCATTGTTTTTTTTATATCTATAAGTATCTATGACGAACCACGAACCGGAGGTCGCAGTGTAGGAAGGCCCCTCGCCCGATGGACTGATGTCATCCTAAAGTTTGCGAGAAGTGTATGGAGGTAGTCGAAGATTGCCGTGACACTCCATGGGGAGGCCTATGTCTGTCTATGGACTTCTAAAGGCTGTTCTACGATGCTGTTCTGAAAATAGTATAGATATATTTTATTTTAAGCAGAACTATACACACAGAAAAGAGAGGAATGATAGGCTATCTATTGATTTATTTTTAAGACGTTGCAATGAATGTACTCGTTTGATTTAAGTTGCGTGTCTATTTATTTTTGCTTTAGGCGTTCAAGTTTTAACTCTCTCTGTGATTTTGTTCCTATTTAGGTTGATGATCTTAAAACATTTATTTGCGTTGATATTTGTTCGTAGAAAACTATTGATCAGTAGAATGAACTATTGAGATGAAACTATATCGGCATATATGTAGTTCATACAAAGGTTTGCCCGTACTTACCTATGTAAGTACGGGCAAACCTTATCCATCTATATGGCGTTCGTGCTTTATGAAGTTTCTGCTCATGGCATCACGTTATGGTAGGTTGGAAATTGGTTCGACTGATTTTGTATGTTAACTTTAGGATTTATGTGAGGCAACTGCGAGACTTATAAACTTATAGGTTATATTAGGGTCCTAGCCTGTCCCTAAACGATATGTCTTGGGCGATTTTATCTAAGCTTTTTGTCAAAAAATAGGCTCTAGCAATAGAAAAAATCCTATAGCATCGGAGCTTTATTGTGATGGGGACGATTGCCTTTTTATAAGATTACTAGCCTTTGCCCACGGCTTCGCCCACGTGGTACCCGGATAAAAAGTAGCCCATGTGTCATTCGATGTATAAGCTATATTACTGTAAAGTTTCATCAAAATCTGTTCAGTAGTTTTTGCGTGAAAGAGCAACATACATCCATCCTCACTTTCGCGTTTATAATAGTAGTTGGATGGTTGGCGTTGTGTCCTCCATTTTTTAAAGACGAAAATTTTACACCGGGCTGATCCATTTGGCCTGTCGGGAGGTATACTATATGTTAAAACTCCCTGAATATGCCGTAAGTACGGTCTAGACGTTTCGTTTGCCATCTGTGGATTGTAATGTAGTTTGTTGCTCTTCACACTGGGTTGAGATGTAACGTAGCTCAATCATGTGGCGAGAGATGTTGCTGCAACAAGATTTAACTAATATTTCTTGTGTTTTTTAAGTGGAACGTTTTTGCACTTTTTTGTGTTAAAGTATTTTTTAAGTTCGATACGAACGTGCATGGTTTTCTCGTAAACACATATTTACCAGCAGACTTAATTGAGTGTCGAGGCAAATACCACTTTCTGTTGGCGTTAACTCACGCGGAAAGACTGAATTGTATGGAAATGACATGCTGTTGAAATGTCACGTGACTGGCAAGTTTTACCTTGACAAATTTGCGTTAGCGAGGAATTGGTTATGACACCCTGTTTAAGTTGCTAGTTCCAGCATTATAGGTTACTAATTTTGATTTTAACCCTGCTGGTTATTCTTTTTAATGGTCCTTTTACAAAACAACATGTACCTAATAGACTAACTGAACTGACAATCAACATAAACCAGTAGGAGGGTAGGTTTCTTTTAATGTACGGCGTGTACTAAGTCGCGCCTTGACTATAAAACGAATAGTTCGGGTAGGAAACGAATCGTTTTTGTTTAATATTAACGGAATGTGACTCTGACTGTACTAATTTTAAGTCAAAATGATCTGTTAAACGAATTTAGTTATTAAGACTATAAATGAATAATTAATTTTATAGTGATTTTTGTCAATTCCTCGATTAAAGTCTTTCGAGTTATTTTTGTTTCTTTTCACGCTTCAAAGGTCGGTTGGAGTCACATTCCTGTAATACTGTCAATTTAAACAAAAACGCATGGTTTAATTTTTCAGTTTTATTTATTTATTGTGAAATTAAGTCACTCCAACTTACCATTTTCTTATATTTATGCATAGTTTTTCATATCGTTGCAATAATTAGGCATGAGTAGTATTTAGTATATTTTTTTTAAAGTCCCCATGAATCTGTCTTCTCTTTCTACGCTTTATTGGAACACTAACTAATGTGCCTTCGAAATGTGAGTTCTGAAGCATGCCGTGTCGAGCACGTATTTAACCATTAGCCATTTAGTGGCTTCGTTTTCGGCGGAACAATTTGTTATAAAACCGTAATTTGTGATACCTACACTGATCGTCAGTTTATTGTCTATTAACATAGTCAGTTATATTTTATTCTTTACCGTATCTCTACGGAATTCTACGAAAAATATATTTCTCCAATTTACCGCTCTTCACGTACCTGAAGCAGCTCTTCAGGGATTTTTCCATTGGTTCAGTCAATTCGACGACCTCTGTGGCGCAGTGGGCGAAAGCCCGCCTGAGACGCAGAAGGGTGCGGGTTGGTAAACGTAGTTCCCATAATACATGTTCTAAATACTAATCGTTTGGGGCTAGGTGATGCTGTGCGAAAAATGTCCAGCATTATATCCAGCAACGGACAAAAAAAGCTTAGTTACAGTTACCAATGGCTGAAAAAAATAAACAAAATAAACATGGTCAACTGGACCACGCAACTGTACCGAGGGCAAGCAGTGAAATAAATGAGGGTAGAATATAATCGCACGTGGCCGCATGCAAATGTGGGCGCATTAAAATGCGCGATGGCGGAAGCTCGCACGCGAGGTCGCGGGTCGCCGTATCGCCACGCGCCATTGTACGGACGGCGGGCTACCGAGTCCTGCGGCCATGCTGCCGGACAACTCGGGACATTACGCTAGTTATTAAGGTGCAATAAGCCTACTTACACGACTCTTAAAATCGGATTGTGGATATAACACTTCAACCCTTTCTAAAATTCAAGAATAAAACTCCAATTTTACATCATTTTAATTGCAATTCTCTCTTGTACCCATGCAAATAGACCAACGCAGCAAAGACCGTGACATGTATTTTTGTCCGTGTGTCAAATACCGTCCACACTAGGTTTTTGTTCTTTGAAATCACGAGAATAATAATTATAGAAACGTCAGCAATGATTATGATGACAGATTCCTATGAAAACGCATGTCTCAAATTTTGAAACCAAAAATTCTGGTCGACTTTCTATAATTCCACTGACCATATCCTTATCTTCACATCCTCTGTATTGTTTATGAATGTATCATGGATCAAACGGACACTGGTATAATTGTGACAACTAGCCACAGAAGTCATAATTAAGAAGTTGAAGTTGAAAACGCGTGTCAAAAAGCTTTTTTTTGTGTCTGTAAACTCGGGCATTAGACTTGAAATTTGACATATTTTCGACCGACTTAAAAAGGTGGAGGTTGTCAATTCGTCTGTATGTTTTTTTTTGAATGAATGAAAAAATCCCAAACTTAAGGGTAAAAAAAATGTGGGATGAAATTTCATATTGGTCTTTTTATCAACTTACCGTTATTTGAAGTCGGTTTATAAAAATATACTTGCTTAATTCTGTTTTCTGAATGAAAGTTCTGTTGGTATTTCAGTTGATTAGGGGTTAACGTTAGAATATAATAAATGATATACGTTTACGTTTTCATTAAATACGATATTTCGAGTTTCGGGATTTGTTCCCTCTACAGGTATTCCTCGTCAGGAAAAACCACATCCGTTTAGTTTTGTTTCATGAAGTTTGTTGATATGGTCACCCCACGGGTATCGTCTCACGATCCGCTAAATCGACGTGTACAATAGCGGTGCCTGGTTCGCTCAGCGAGACGTCGAAACGTACAAACTAAATGTTCGTATTATCCTGCATTCAATGTTCACGAAATGTTGACGTTGAAAGTTAATGCTACCTGTTTACCGATGATAGTAAGGAAACCAACTCTCGGAATTATTAAAACAAGTCAGTTCTTCATCGATTGAAAAAATAGTACCTACGTGTTTACAATATAAAAACCAAAAAAATGCCACGGAATATAGAGAAGTGTGTGCACCCATAATCTACGCGCTATGAGCACCCGGGGTTCATCGCGCGTACCTAGATGATGGGGACTAGGAACCCTGTCCCTTTTACCAAACCAGATAGATTTCAATGGATTAGGGAATCAAACGAAAGTAACAAATATGGCGGCCGCCAGGCTTGATGTTGTCTCGTGTGCAAAGATTTTTCCCTTTAAAACTCCAATGCCCCATCACTTGTGGGTGGCAAAAGGAAGGTACCTACACCGATGAAACATCAGTCGCGATATATAACTTTCTGAATTAAGTTCTTGCTATTTAATAATAAATGTCTTGCATCTTGCGGATATCTAAGAGCCTGTTGAATTATACCGTTTTTCTGCGCTCGTGAGCGAATAACGGCGGGTTGCTAAATAAACAATAACAGTGAACGCGTCAGCTCGTAAACAGTCGCGTTCATCGCTCGTGCCGATCGTATCTCCCGCGCCAGAGTTACGTTCCGCAATAGATCAACCACGCACAGATACGATTACTCATACAAATCTGTAACATATCACAACGACCTCTGTGACGCAGTGGGCGGAGGCCGGACTGAGACGCAGAAGGTTGCGGGCTCGATTCCCGTATCTGCAAGTATTCGTCGAAGTCTCGGGCCTGGGTATTTTATATGTATAATATGAATGTATTTACAAAAAAAAGTGTAAGTAGTATAATACTTATGTAGTTCCCATAATACAAGCTATGCTTAGTTTGGGGCTAGATGACGTTGTGTGAAAAAATTACCAGCAATATTTATTATTTTAAATAGACAATTCAAAAATGCTCATAAATTGGACATACTGTGACTAAACGATAATTTTGGTATGGTGAATAGGTATTCTGTGAGGTTGCATGCCCGTTGCCTCAAGCAGTACACGAGGAAGTAGTAATTTTATTATCGAACAAGTTTCTGTCAGTTCTGTGCGGCAACTACCCAGGTATTCTAATTGAGGACTGATTAGTTGCAAAGATCATGTCATGTGATGATGGCAGGAAGATTCTATAGGACGAAGTAGGTAAGTTCTTCTCGGTTCTGTACACGCGCTACGAATCAGCCTTGCGTCTTCCATTTTAAAGTTAACTAGGATGTTGCCATTCGGTAGGGAGATTCTATAGGGCGAAGTAGGTAGTTCCTATACGGCAACAAACGAGTCTATAGATGCGCCACGAATCCGGATTATTTTTGAGTTAGCTAGTGTTGTTGTCATGTGGTGATGACAGGGTGTTTTTTTTGGGCAATGTAGGTCGTCTCTGTCGGCTCTGTGCGGTAGATAACTAACTAGTCTATGTTTGCGCACGCGCCGCGAATCCGGCTTTGCGCCTCCGATTGCCGGTAGTTGCACGTATTGTAGAGTTACCTCGTGATGTTGTGTGGCGATAGCAGGGTGATACCTACTATCAGAAAGTATTACTTAGAATGCCACTTTATCACGCCGTAATAGCTGACCTGGTTGGATGTAGAAGTAGGTAGAGCTCGTCGGACCAGTACTACCACCATACAGTATTCTGCTCGTGCATTCTGCTGCTAAGCACTTAATGCTCGTGCCGGTGTAATTACAGGCACATAAGACTTTTCACCTGTTATGTCTCAGGGTCGGCAACGCGCGAATACCTCTAGTTGCAAGCGTCTATAGGTTACGGCAACCGGTTGCCAATAGGTGGGCCGTATACTTGTTTGTTACTTTAGTTGTATAAAAAAAGTGAGACCACTTTCTTTGCCAACCACCTACCGAGTCTATGCGGGTATTACACAAGTAAAGTGAAATAACTTTTTGATGCAAAGTTCACCAACACAGAAACAGGCGGTCAAACGGTTGCTTAGT
This sequence comes from Perizoma affinitatum, assembly GCA_961405105.1. NCBI lineage: Eukaryota > Metazoa > Arthropoda > Insecta > Lepidoptera > Geometridae > Perizoma > Perizoma affinitatum. The sequence goes on from OY560199.1 coordinate 10,868,895, forward strand.
TTAAACTTTGACAAATGTGTTCATACATCTAACCAGCTACCTACTGGTAGCTCTGGAATTATCAGCAATCAAAACGCTTGTGCCTAGGGTACCATAATACAAAATATAAAGCATTCAACTACTAGACCAATGATCGCGCGATTTGTTAAGAGCTTGACAAAAACTGATGTGAAGTCGTTACGGCTCCGTGTCGGACAATAAATCACAGGCGTCGTCGGGTGGCTTCATTAGTTCAATGTCAGGAGGCTTTGCTCCCGAGCCTTCTTTGTCTAGTAAAATACGCTCTGGGCAGAAATACTTGTACAAAACTCTACGCATTATAAAGTCAAAGTCAATATGTTTTAATTCATTGAAATCACAAGTATCATATAGAAACGTCAACTTAAAAACTACGTGAATTTAAAATTTTAAATGAATTTACGCTATTCCTCGCGCGCGATTAAGCCTAGAAGAATCAGGCAACAAACTCTTCTTGGTTATTTTTTTGATGAATCTGCGAAGCTATAGCCTATTTGATGTCAAAAACGTTTATTTTCTTGGATAGAAGCTCTTGTCCTGAGCAAGTTTGAACAGCTGTCCAACCGCCACGATTCCGCCCCATTCTCAAAATGCTTCATGGCATTCAACCTTTTACATTTAATAGATGCAGTTATATTAGACAACTATTACCGCTTATCGAGCCGCCCTTGCAGAACAGACAACAGCTAACATACGGACTGACAGCTTCATTCTATTATAATCGCTTGAAATACCAACTTTACCATAACAGTCGGCAAGTTGTATCGCGATCTGATCAGTTCGCACATCGACTATCTCCCATCTGGACAAGTGACACCAAGTTAAATCCGTCTTGTCGCCTGCGGCCTGTCATCGGCAGGCACCTAACGGGGCGCGCTCGACGTCGGCGATCGGTCGGCTTTGCGACGCCGACCGATGCTATCGATCTCATTAGCTAATGGCGGCTAACGGCCAATTACCTTGAGTGACGTGTCCGGGGCAAATTGTACATACGTCATGTGTAAGGATTTAGACATGGGACGCGCCCGCGCAATACCATTTTCGCCTTGGCTAACGAGCCGTTCCAAAAAAAGATTGGTCCCTTGTAACTACACTTGTTGGCAAACAGAAAGCTTGCTTGAGTGACGTGTCCAGGGCATGGACGTCATGTGGAAGGATTTAGACATTGGCCCATTTTGCCTCTGGCTAACGAGTTTATAAAATGATTGGTTCCTACACTTGTTGCATTAAGCTATTCGCATTGCTTGGATGTAGCGCTCGATCCAAAATCGATCTAGGACGATTTTCTTGTTCCCAGACAGAAAGCTTAGAGACGTGTCCGTTGCAAAGATTCCGTATGTGTTCGTGGAGGCTATAAAAATAATTGGAATCGAATCGCGCCCTTAACAGTCCACTTTCCTCTATAATCTCGATTCAGAAAATATTGGTTCCTCAGAAAGCGTTCGTGAATCAATTTCGGACACCGATTTTCAGATTGACAATTTATATGAAACTAAAATGGCGTTGGCGTTATTTTACTTTTCGTTAAGCACCTGCTTTGTATTTAACAACAAAGATCTCGACTCGCTGCTTCGCATATATTAAGGGGCCATGTGACGCGTGTTGCTCTTTCTCGTCGATTAGGGGTTGACATCGATCCCAAGTTTATGTTACGTGTATCCCACGTCCGTGTGTTGTGTCCCACGTCTATAATATGTTGTGTTCAACGTCAGTTGCTGATACATGCGATAAACAGATGAAAGACGTTGTTTCTCGACGTAGGTACTCACAATGTGACTTCGGCCGTCGGGTTCTTTTTACAAGCGACGGCTGAAGCCCGTGCATGCGTTTGACATTGTTTGATTGCCATTTCAGAGACGGCTTATAGTGTTTATTGCGATCGATTTGTATGAGTTCAAGGATTGTTCTTCGATAGGTTTTATAGCCATAATACTGTAGATGGCCGAAAACAAGACGCGGGTTTGAAATTTTGCCAAAATTAACTCTATATGTCTATATGTTTGCTTTCCTGCGAGGCGAAGTGAAGGTTAGTTGATAAGCAAACTTAACACTTTTAGAGTCTATAGTGGCTGGATGTCTAAAGCTTAGACACCCAGTTAAGGCGTAGCATGGTGCGCATCATGTGACGCCGTAACTGGAAAAGGTAGTTTTATTTACTCATCTCCGCATAATGGAAGAAAAAATAATAAAGACTGCTACAGTTACCTATACGAATTCGCAATTCAGATTTACGGGAGTTCTTGTACACATCTCCCAAACAGGTGTATCAGCTATAACCAACACTTAACTGGCACTTATTAAAAGTATCCCATCACTTGCGTAAGCCTGAAAAGGGTATTTTAATGTGTTTCCTTGAAACTACAAAAAGTAATGGGCTTACATCTTTGCGATGTAAAGTTTAACGACGCGACGAGAGGAGTTTAGCTTGGCGTGTTAGTTTAGCGCTAGGATCACATGGCTTTTTATTTAGGATCGAGTCCGGTCTCGTGTCACTACCCACTGGTATAGTATTGTATTATATCTGTGCTGTGTTATCGTGGACTCATGAGGAAGGACCTCTGACCGATCAACGTAACATCAGCAGGAGAACAGTAAAGTACGTGGATAGTCGTAATAAATATATCTTAAAATGACACTAAACCACGGTAATTTCAATTCTTTCATTTTTATAGTTCTTTTTGTCACTTAATTGTTTTTGGATACCTTGGGTATCCAACCCCTATTGCTTCTTGATTGGAATTGGTATTCATTTTCATTTAAAACTTTTAGAAGCTTTGGTATTCAATGATTTTCGCACACACAAAAAATAGGTACAAAGGTTTTTAAACAGTGTTTCTGCAATAAGAGGGCAACACTTAATGCACAGAATGTAACGAGACAACTTGCTGTGTCGAGTAAAATAGCTCAAGAATGAAATTAAAAAAGTAGGTAATTACTTAACAAAATTAAGAGATATTTACCTATGTACTTACCTAAGTATGAAATTATGAGTTAAAGTCAAATTCATAGACGAAGTAAAGTGGGTACTATTGACTTAGGTACAACAAAATGTTGCAATGCATATTAAAACTTGTGTATATATATATATATAAATAAATAACTGCCGCGTGTATGAAATATCATAGAATAATCAGTTTGATTTAGCTGATTTGTTTTTTTGTGTTCGTAATTGTCACGACCAGGTGAAATGAAATCATTTTTTTTGGAAAGCCAACCGTAAAGTCGGAAAATTTGACGTCTAAGGTCGCTGGTTTAGAATTATTGCCATTGTTGCATTTTTGGTTACTTTCCCTAGACGTAAAACTCGTAAACAGTATGCACCATATCTGTGCCTTAATGAAAATACCCCAACTATATTTACGCGCATTCGAGATAGGTTAGTAGTCATTTATTTGGTTTGAGTATAAGGTACACGTCACAAATCAAATACTTCTTAATACAAAATTGTACTGGACAGTAGGTACATAAATGATTAGAATTATTCTTAAACTATAATAAAATAAAATCAATTGGATAAAGTTTTTAAACACGTTAACAAAGTTTTTTTTACATTTTTGTAACGTTTTTGTAAACTCACGTTCGAACAATCAAGAGGACATTACCAGGGAAGCTACGCTATTTAATCTTCGATGAGAACTTTTAACTTTAAACCTTTATACCGCTGTGTCAGCAAAACACAGACTTGTTGAATTCTCATGTCCCAGTAGAGCCTAAAACTAACTAACGATGACATACATTGTAAATAACTGTGCAATCGCCCGCTGTGGCGCTTTTTGTGAACATTCTAGATTTATTAGATCGATATGAGCTAACCATGTACGATGCACATCCTATGATTACTTTGAATTTTAAATTATAATTAACTATGGCCTTATTTGACGAGGAGTCTAGTAGTTTTTAAGCATCCCACGGGCTGTGACCGTTGTATAAAGTTGCCGCTAAATACCGACGCGTATAAAACATAAACTACGGAATCTATAGCGGTGCAGTTGATGGAATCAAGGCATCAATCTTTCCACACTTTTAAGCCTTTTCAACTCAGAAACTTCTATCAGCAGATCTACTGTAAATTATCAAATTACAGTTCGTGTATTTCATCCACGCAGAAACGCCCAATAATAAAAAGGGCAATCATTTTGATACTCCTGGATAGTGCCCAACATTTCCAAAAATTTAAAGGCATGGCCAATACATTCCCCTTTTCGAGTACATAGATACGTTGTCATAATAACATATATCGGTACGGTATCCAAACATTGACGACCTCGATGCTCGAGCCGGCTGCGATGCTAGGTGCGGGATCGAGTCTCGCTGCGGGAAAAATGTTCTGCAGATATTTCTTCCGGGTCTGGGTGTAGAGGTACCACGGTTCTCGTAGTCCCTGTCGAGTGGGGCCAGGACTATTTATGTGTGTGTTGGGTGTTTCATTTTAAAAAATGCCCAAAATTTTATAAAACTTGAAAAGGGAATTTTGATGGGGTACCCTTAGCCAAGTTATAAAAGCTAATAATAATAATGCTGGACATTTTTCACACAGCATCATCTAGCCCCAAAGTAAGCAGAGCTTGTGTTATGGGAACTGGATGACTGATATACTACTTATATACTTTTTTTTTGTAAATACATACATATGATACATAGAAAACACCCAATCAAGAAAATGATTACGATTTACATGGTGAAGCGCGTCTTTGTGGAATGCATCCTATCTTACTAATATTATAAACTAGCTTCTGCACACGGCTTCGCCCGCGTGTGCAATTGGTTAAGCTATTTCAGAAAAAATATACATTCATACTCAAAAAAACTCACTTTCTAGAAAATAATATCCCGTTTTTTTTTAAAATAACCATGATAGTTTCAAAATTTAAACAACCTCTTACCTGAAACGTATATACGAGGTCCTTAAGTGTCGGGTGAAAATACCTACATAACCCCCGAATTGCTTACCTTTGTTTAAGGCTGTTGTATCTTATGCATTAGAAACTTACGAAGACTTTACTAAATCAGGTATATTCTTCGCCACAGCTCCCTATAAACTTCTTGTTTAGTAAGCTCTGTGTTCCAGTCAGTTTTACTTTACTATCATTTTCAAATGGTCATACCAAATCGGTATAACACGAGCACTTTGTCCTTTGTTTGTTTGGTTGGAGCGTTTGTAGATGTTGTCCCAAAAGGCAATCTGCCATGTAACCCTACCTTTACAGTTGTCAAGCTTTTGTGGTTAGATTCGTCGCTAGAAGTGGCTGGATTCTTAAAATTTGCCACCTAATAGATTATTTTGTTGCTGTTTTCTGAAACGGATATTGTATCTACCTAGTAGTAGAAGGTAGTCCAAAAATGAGACCAAATACCCTCTGTATTTGGGTCTCATTTTTTGATTTCTTTGATAGCTCCTAAGCTTATGCCTAATGACATGTTGTAACATAATCTTTGCTTAAAATATTTTTTTTTACTAAATTGCTGATGGGCATAATAATAATAATGATTTTTATTTACTGCCTGCGTGGTCCCCCCTATCTCCACTCCATCCTTCTCAGTCCTAGGCAATCCTTCTTAAAGGACTATTGACTTCTTCAAGCACTCAAGATAGTCCCGCCATCTGAGTCTGGGTCTGTCGTGAAGTCATCTACCACCATTAGGGGCCCTCTCGGTAGTTGTTCATGCCTATTGGTCGCTCGGCTTTCGACACACATGTCCGATCCAAAGCTAAGTAGTAAATTATCGGGTATAAATATATTAAAATACATTCACGATTATCATATCCATGACGGACAGCCTCTGATCTATACTCGTTACGTAGATCCGTAAGGCTAACAAGGATAGTCCAAACATATACCCACGTTTTCAATAGTTAATATTCCGCCTCGGGACAGGCGTTTCAGACGGGCAAACCCATCGCCGCTTATTGGAATACTAACCGATGGCACCATGCCTTCTAATAAATTCTATGTAGGTTGATGGTTACTACGAATTATGGTTTGGCTTGTGTCGTTTTCGTCGCAAATAGACTTCAACTAATCTTGACGTAGTTCTTAAAAGTAAGTAAGTTAAAAGTAGCTAAAGTAGGCAGCCAACATTTTTTATAAGGTGGCTAATACTATGTAAATTCGCTAGATACTAGCTAGTTAGCTACGTTGGCAACACCATGCTGGTGTATTTACGGTCTTGAAGTGATTTACCCACTGCTTAGCCTTGTCCCTTGGCACAGACAATAAATACTGGTAGCTTTACTACGTCGTCGCATAGTTCTCGACACCTCGGCTGGAACAGTTTAGTACGGACACAGTGGATATAATTATTAAATATTTTCCACCGTTTTCAGTTAAATTTTTTAATATTATTTTTGTTATGCTCGAATTTGACCATTCTCCCAGAATGTCAGATATAATTGTAGAATGGTATCATTCTGCAATATTATATATCTCGCCTTGGTTTTTTGTCATTATTATTTATTCATTCAATAAATAATAATTACTTCAACTGTAATAAATGGTTGTTTTTTTTTTAAAGTGTTTATCCACCATCCAGGGAAATGACAATACTTTTTTGGTATATACCAAAAAAACTTGTGTTAAAATCTGCTGTTTTAGTTAAACTTGAAGTCGTTATAGAATTACAAAGGCTGAAACAGGTTAAATAAGAATGTTCCAAAACATATCATATTGTTAGATTTTTTCTCCCACTGTTATGTTTAGTCTGTGACCTACGCTGGTTCTCTCACCTACCTATTGAGTTACTTGACTAATTTATTTTTAACTCCTTCGTTAGTCTTCCTGGTTGTTCGCTATTTAGGGCTTTTCAGAGCAGTTAACATGTCGAAAGTGTTCTGAACCTTTGCCTGACTTTGACACATTTTTCTAGGAAAATAGATTACCTGCCTGCATACCAACATTTTTATTTTGAGGTTATTTTGAGGCTTTTTTCTTTCTAACTTTAAATCCTTAATAGTTATGACTTTAATATTTGGGCCCGTCGCTTATTAAAAATACTTTCTCGTCTAAGCGACGCGTGACCTAAGAGCTGGCTCTTTTCTGGGTCAACGCTTTAGCATTGCCATTCAGCGCGGCGAAACAGCTAGAATTTTGGGAACGATTTCGTCTGGTAGTGATCTGCATCAGTAGAACTATCTATAGATGGCTAGATCTGTATATTTTGTGAATACTTGCATAAAAGTAGTTCTGTTACTATTTAACTACTAACTCCTATCATGAAAAAAATCCACTCCTTGTTTTCCTACTAACTGACCAAATACCCAATATCATCGGAGGTCGAAACGATCAACACAGACCCACAAAGAACTGCTAACTGCCAATAAACGTAGTCTTAAGTAAATTAACACAACAAGACGCTATCGTTATTTCTGTAGTGGGCCACGGGCAATAGCTGGCACACTTCACGCATTAATAATACAGCCAATTGAAACTATTTTTTATATTACTCCAAAAGATATCGTGATTTAAAAAAAAAACGGTTATTTTCACTAAAGTTATTTTCAAGGCACTGTTTTGTTTCGTTTCGGGAGCCTTCATCAAGGTAAATGATCGCAACACACTTCCTCGTCCATGACGCGTCTTGCACTAGGGTCAGAAGATTTAGACTTGTTTGAGATTATAGAAACTTTATCGCGAATGTGTTGTTGTTGATTGTGAGTTTTTGTTAGTTTTGGGGATGCGATGTGGAAGAAATTGTTTTCCTTTAATTTATGGCATACTTGAATCACATATTATTTATCAGGCTAGCCATACATAATACTGTGAAAACGGTCACATCTTACATGTTTTAGATTAGGTAGCCTAGTTAATGTTTTTCATTCGAGATGTATATTGTAAGCGGAAAATCTTCACCGTTTTGAAAGTGTCTCTGTTTGAGCTTATATGTATATGCAGATCACCAGCTATTTCCCATCGGCTGTGTGCTAAGGTCGAGTTCAGTCAGTATCGGACACGGCTAGATTTAAAACAGCTGAGCAACATGTCGTGGCGATTTCGCCAATTACAATCTAATGGCGATACTGCGACCAGGGAGGTCTCCGAGAAACGATCTAGAGTCAGGACTAATCGCTTTGTAAAAATATATTTCAGTAGTACCTAGTATAATAGAGCTTCTTTGAAAAAGAGTTTGTCTGGACAAGGTATTTACCATTGTATTTCTAAGCAGAAATGTATTTTAGTAAGCTAAGAGTGTGCTGGTGAAATTATCTCATAAAGTGACTATTCAACTTAGTCTTCAAACCTATCAGAAATGTCTTCAGAGATATGTCCGACTAGCCTCCGCCCATGGCTTCTCCCGCGAAAGAACAAACATCCATCCTCACAAACTTTCGCATTTATAATGGTAGTAGGATAGGATGTCAGCGACGGTAACTACTTAGCATCTTATGAACCTGCTTAAAATAACATTAAAATAATTATATATTGCCGTTCAATATTATAATTGTTGCCAGGTATTAATGTTAAAGTGTAAATAAATAAGTGTCCTTTTTTATTATTTATCATTCTGTTACATATCGAAGAGCTACTTTTGGGATCTCAACAAAGGCTAATTACGTTTAAAGTAAATACCGGAGTATCAGAGGCCATAAAAGGCATTGTATTGCTTTATGGCCTCACTACTCGTAAGTACACAGTACTATCAATCGAATTCGTGTTGTACGCGTGTGATGCGTCCTACGTCCAGTTAGACGGCTAGCAGTGTAAATAGAGTCCTTATACGGCGGCGGCATCGCGGCGCATTACCATCGGAGGTAGGGAATATTGTTAGTATGATGAGTACTCAACAGAAAACAAAGTTGTGTGGCCGCTTTGGCCGGAAAAAGCGCGCGTCTTACGATAAAAGCTTGGAGCATCTAATGAAAAATAATTGAACTATTCAATTAAATAATTCCTCCTAAAAATAACGACGGTGCAGTGGGCGAAGGCCCGCCTGAGACGCAGAAGGTTGCGGGTTCGATTCCCGCCGCGGGACAAATGTTTACATATGCAAATATTTGTCTCGGGATCTGGGTGTTTTCTATGTATAATATGTATGTATTTACAAAAAAAAAGTATATAAGTAGTATATCAGTCATTTAGTTCCCATAACACAAGCACTGCTTACTTTGGGGCTAGATGATGCTGTGTGAAAAAAGTCCAGCATTATAAGTCGGGCATTATAAATAATAATAATAAAAAACATTTAATTCGGGCAACAAAATGGACAACATTAAAAATTATGGCTATTGCCAAGCTTCTAGGGTGTTTATGTTAACGGCCAATAGGCCCCTAGACCTACTAGAATATCCTAGAGGCTAAAATACTTATTATTATAGTATAACTTATCATTGCTTGTTAACACGTAAATTCTGCGAAGTCGGGAGATCTTCCTTCTTGATTCCTTGCGTTCGAAAGTCAACATTATCCATAAAGTTATGAGGTAAACCTACCTACTGCATTACAAAGAAAGTGAGAGATTTGCCTTTTTAAATGAATATCGACTCTCCGCACCCTTTATTATGTACCTGAAAGACATTCGGTGACGAACATTTGAAAAGTTAAATGATTTTCACTTGCACATAGTTTCTATTAATATGGCCACGGAATACGGGTTTGTGACGGTTATTTGACGTTCAAACGTTCGTCACCGAGTGAATTTTTGATACATAATAGGGGGGCAGGTGAGATTGTTGTCGAGCGTTTGCCTATTAATCATAAATACATAATAAAGCATAATGCTTAATGCATTAATAAAAGTATCGTTATTTGCAGACCGGTTTAACCTTTAGCAGGGTACATGCTTACTATAAAATTTTTGGAAAATACTTAGGCAGGTACAACCCGGCAAAATATCTGTGCACCTCGCCGGAATGCGATACCCCGCGCACACCCTGTCGCGTCAGTACGGTTAGCACCTTCGTTGCCGATACGCGTTTCGATTATTTGGTAATATTTTCTTGTTATTTATTTTTACTGATTTATTTTTCGACCTAAATCCGATTGAGTACAGTTTACTTCATAAAAGAAAAAGACAAAAATAACAACCAATCTGAAAAATAAATAAATAACATACGAAAGACGCGATTCATTCCTTTACTTCATATGATTGGAAAAAAGAGGTCGATCGTGTAGAAAGACTTCAGAAGGAGTACTGGGAAAAAGACCACCTAGTAGACGAAAATGTACGGCAATTCGTAATATCCCTTGATGGTGAATAGAGCCCAGATAGCGAAATCGATGAGAGCAATGATGAAGATACATTGCAACGCAGACCCCAAGAAACATGATTAATGTTTCTTGGGGTCTTGATTGAACTTTGTATTGCTTAAAATACTTAAATTCTGTTTTTTTTTCATTTTTTATTTTTATTCACCACTCATTAATTAATAATTATTTTATCAATATACATGCTGTTTATTGAATCACTTCTTATTAGACATTTTACTTAAAAAAAAAATTCTTCTATTGTACAAAAATAAATTAATATTTCTAGCGATACTTGTTTTTCGAACTGTACCAGAGCGGCGATATGACGTCATCGACGCTCTAGGTGCATATATATTTTGACCGGGTTGTACGTGTTTAGCATTTTTTAGCTAATTATACTGTTTCACTGGCTAAGTATATCAAAAAACTCGTTATCGTTTCGGCTACATATTTTCCAGGTCGGCGTATCAGGAACATATTGCGCGGCTTATTAGCGATCGTCCAGATAAAAAACACAAAGTGACAAGTCAATCAAACAGTCTCGTAGTGTCATAGTCACAGGCGCGCCGCTCCCCTTATATGGTCCAACGGTTTGATAAATGTACCTTGTTCAAGCTTTGGCTTCAGTTAACGTAAACTTTACACAGCAATTTTAATAAAAACCTTATAATTTTATGCCGACTGACGTTCCCAGTGCATATTTCCCGCGCTTATGTGGCTGCGCTTTTTCTAAGTTTCCACTTAGTGCGTCATCTCGTTAAAATTGATTTATTTATGATTATCATTTTTAAAAGCTACTACCGGTGTACTTAAATTTATAAAACAGCGCTAGACGTGTCAACACTTTTTGGAAATAGAACACAAAACACGGCGAATTATGAGCGTGAAGATGTTTTTTTTTTCTAAATACCAACGGTGCGGTCTGTGACAGTTAATCGGATTTTATTCATTTAAATCTCAATGGTCATTTAGAAACCTCATTGTATAAAATAATAACCTAATTCAAATGTACCTAAAATGTTATTTCTGGGTGAATTCACACCGATTACAATTTTCAATGTCACTCTACATTAAATCGAAATAAGTTTTCTGGCTTTTGTATTGAAATTGAAACAACATGGCTGTCCCATGCAGGATGTTCATACTTAAGTTATTTAAGAAGTTACACCCGCTGTTTGTATTCCTAAATAGAAAATATATAAATAAATTATAGGTCGTCGGCATAGAGACGTGTAAAAATCAATGTAGTCAATCGCAGTCGTGATCTCGAAGTAATCTAAGGGTTGTGTACCACGGAGAGGTGAATACGGAATCACACCTACAATTAGGCACACTGGACACCAATTAAACGAGCACGACATGGGCGCTGTCGATAAAAAGTTGCAGTTCCGTAGGTAGTTAACTTTTAAACGAGCGCTTAAATCTCTACGTTCGGAAATAAAGTTTCGAAGAATTGTCCCTTGGTTCATTCGAGTTCACTGTTTTTTTCTTGGACTAGACCATGGTCTAATGCCCATGCCTACATTGAGCTTGAAAAAGGCCTATGGCCGATGGTGAAAGGGCATGCAATATCTTATATTTTTTTTGGCTTGAATTAGAAGTGGGTCATAATAATAATAATAATTGTTCCTATTTCACTTTCAGGTGTTGGATTGAAATTCGAGCTCTATCTATTATAGATTCAGTATAAGTTTCTTGACAGATTTCCATTGAAATCTGCCATGAATTATAGGCTTAACCACGCTTGTCTACATTCAATTTGGGATTCGTTCTGGATTTTATTCATTGAAGTTTTTTTGTTACAGGAAAACATCTGATGTGAGGATTCATCCAGGTAACTATGTTTGCGAGCATGTGCGAAATATAACGTATAGACGTGCCCCTGACTACCCTTTACTTGGCCTTCGCACTGAGTATATGAGGTAGCCCATCATTGGGAATACAGTCGAGAGCCTGTTTCTTTTGTTTGGTTTTAGCATTGGAGGCCGATCGATAAAATAACAATATATATATAGAAGTTCCAATGACCAATTAGCGGCGATGGGCTTGCAACCTAACACGCTGAATGCTTACTACTTGCAAAACGCGGGCATATACCAAATGTAATGTTTGGACGTGCTTCTGACTACCCCCTACTTGGTATCCTCAAAGATCTACTCACTGAGTATGTATCTGAGGATGTCCACCATGGGGAAGACAGTCGTGAGTGTGTTTGTTTTTTTGTTTTTTTATATAGAAGTTCATTCCATTTCGTTCTTTTGTGGCATTTTGATAGGTTTTCTTTCTATCTGTACTCTTCGTAGTGTCAGCGCCCAGGGCCGCCAGTGGTGCGAGCGGCGAGCGTGACAACGTGGCGGATGTGACGTCACCATCCGCCGTGCACACCAGGAAGAGAACCTCCTCTGGCGTGTTTCAGGTAGATAAAACTGCATTCATCCTACATCATCCTTTCCTACTGTCCTATGTTCTTGCGTTCAGTCAGTGATAGGATATGGTGGTCCTTAAATCGGTCTGGTGATTGGACGTGAAAGAATCCAGTGCGTCTCGGACGCTCCTTTTATGAACGTGTCACATAATTATAAGTTATATGGGTCATTATAGCGTTTATCTAAATAAATAATAATTCTGATAATTTTTCACACAGCATCATCTAGCCCCAAAGTAAGCAGAGATTGTGTTATAGGAACTACATAACTGATATACTACTATAATACGTTTTTTTTTGTAAATAAACAAATAAATACTATACATGAAAACACCCAGATCCGAGACAAATATTTGCAGATTATACAAACATTTGTCACGTGGCGGGAATTGAACCCGCAACCTTCTGCGTGTCAGGTGGACCTTCGCTCACTGCGCCACACAGGTCGTCATATTCATCATATCACAGGTCGGCAGCTTTTTTAATATTTTCCTGATGTCGGAAACGTGAAATTAATAAAAAGGTAAACGCGATAAAGACCCGTATAATTTATATTTATTATATCTAATCGCAAAAAAATTAAAAACGTGTCACATGTCTTCGAACTGCTGATTCTAGGCACTAGAATCGGTAGGAAACTATCTTGCCCTAGAATCTAAGGAATGCCAGTTTCCTACTTCATCGCTTAGAGGAACAGTTTCTCAACAACACACGAAACACCATAAAAAAAAGTGTAAAAAATATATTTTGTAACGAATCGAATCCCATCTCGCGGTTTCAAGAGACCTCATGATCATTTTTCATATTTTTGGAAAATAGCTCATAGAAACGAACTTGCATTAACTTTGCTGTTTGCGGTTTGCTTGGACACATTTCAACTTATCAAATATACAAAGTACCTCTCATATCTAAATGGAGTTTTTCTTGTGCTTTATCTATTTTGCTGCTTTCTATGTGATCGTTGTTTGTGTTTTAGATCTAAAATACTTCTACCTACTCATAGTTACATAGTTTTTTTTCTCTCATTTGATCCTCGCTCACGAAGTTTGGCCGGATAGGTGAGTTTCTGTGGATTTAAATCTTAAAAAAACTTAGAATCGGACTGTGATTGATGTTAGAAAATATGATTTTGTTGAAGTAAAAGTTAAATATTTGAATTAAATCATCACTTTGTAGATAGATCAACGATGCAATTTTGTGCATAGGTCCTATGTTTTTGTTTATTTTTTTGTTCTCGGAGTATATAACATTCGAAAATATGGGGGAATGTGAAACTTATCTTAAGCCGATATGAAACATTTTTTTCTGGGCTCATAACCTGTTCTGGCCAGACACTGTTTGACGACACATCTGGCAAGAAACATTAATATTTATCTGCATAGTCTACTCCGTCTTGACTTCTCTGATTTTATATTCGAATTAAAGTTTCATCAGCGTTTCAGTGTTTCTCCCATTAATGTAAATGGGTGGCGATTTCAAAGATCTTCAAAGTAATCTATTCTGTCCTGTCTTGATGTAGGTATTCATTATAATTTCTTATAAACTAGATTATTGTAAGTTTCTTTGTATTAAATTGGGCAGTGTAAATAAGACGAGCCCTACTTTGGCTTTAAAGAAAGGACAAGATGAAATCTCCACCTAATAATCATACCTACATAAAATTGACCATTAAATGTTTCACAACAAAGCCACAACTTTTATAAATGCACACGTATCAATTATCTATAAAAATAAAATACAGAATATAGTGTAAATACTCGTCGTAAAACTTGCAATTTCAACATAAAATGATGTGTAACTATCGTAAAACACTTTTGAATTCACAGGTTGATGAAACTGAACCGCCGCCGAAAAAGACCGAACCCACCCGATTAAGTTCCGATGGAGCGGTAAACCTGGCGACAGTGACGAACGGACGGCGGAAAGTCACGGAAACATCCGAAAGCGTGGAAGGGAAGAAAGAGATAATAGCTAACATCAAGGACGAAGAAGGGAAAAAGAAGGAGAAAAAAGATAAAAACCGAAAAGGAATAGAGAAGAAAGATAAAATCATAGAAAAAAAAGATAGTCACGCGAAATCAAAATGCGTGTCGGCTTTCAAAGAAAGCGATAGTTGGGATTGAGTAGAATAAAAGTTATCTCTACTCAATAGTGCAGTTTTATTATAATTTCACCACTCTTCGGTGCCACCAAAATCAGTCAGCCCCAAATAGGAATGATCCTTTGATTGTTCGTATTTCGATCGTTCACTTCTAAGGAAAGCGTCGTAATTTGTATTAATTTTTAATTTGCTATCAACGCTATTTATTCTATACGTAACTGAGTTAGCAACATTATGATAGAAATGATTACTTTGATTTCGTTCGATGTGTCATAAAATCAGGTACGCTACTTATCGTAGATAAGATTTTAACATAGATTTTATACAAAAATGTTTACTTATTTTTAAGGATATAAAATAATTTAAAAAAACTTGACTTCGCTGGTTATAAACCACACTTGGCAAGTTAACAATGACTCATACTCATTTTAGAAGTATACGGCTTAATAGCACTCATGATGAAGTTTGTTCTTGAATATCCTCGAAAATTCAGGAAATCGAAAAAACACAACAAATATCAGCCGTATTTTTTATTTTAAAATATTTTCTAACAATGATTTCAATTCTTTGATGCATTATACTAATTCTAAAATCTAGATAAGTTAGTCTTGGTCCCAGCTTCTCGTCGAAAAGTCGTCGCCAGCACGTTTGGGATTTCCAAGGGCATTGCATGACAGAAGGCACATGCCGCTTCGAAACCCCAGCTCTACGGCGACACTGTTTTCCTTCGTTTCTGTATATATACATAAAAGTACTACGGTATTGATGTCCCACATCCATATACCTAGATTCCGTATGCGTCAAACGCGTACGAATGTTAATAACTTAATTCTACATTCGTACGCTTATTATGCTCATGTAAACGCATTAAACATTAACTTGATTTGAACACGTTGGATAATCTTAACTATTTAAGTATAGGGGTCTTACCATCAAGTCTTTTTGCGATTTAATTCAGGCAAAGTAATCCTGATTAGTAGTTGAGGACGCTATCGCGTTTTCATAAATATTCGTCTATCGCAAAGCGAAAATTGACATCTATTCCTGAATTGATTCGCAATAACACTTGATATATAAAGATTTAGAAACTAGGTACTGTTTAGATGAAAAGCGTTTTGTTTTCTACAGTTGAATTTTAAATGACACATCTGAGCTTTTTAAAAAATCTATATATGTAGGTGTACGACCTGAGTCATTAGTTGCGCGCGCAACTTTAGAGCTGTCTGTCTGGCTTCGCTTTCTGATTTATGGTCGCATCATTTATCGGAATCTTAATATATAGTTACAACCGGCTACAATATGTATATTAGCGTAGTTAGACAAACTTATTTAAATGCATGCTTCGAAAAAAATGTCAGACTCGTCCAGGCCTTACTTTAGGCAATTTAAGATTTAATTGACAAGCATATACATACTAGATATAAGTGTGTTTTTAGGAATAAAACATTTTTAAACTGGCAAATCAAGATATAAAAATAAATTATTCAGACCACAAACGAGATTGATATTATCTTCTAATAACAGATAACAATTAAAATGTATAATAAAATTCCGGACACTTAAAGAAATCACTTTATTAACTAGATTTAAATTTAATTTGTCAAAATGGCTGATTGACAATTGTTTTTAATGTATAAACGAATTCTTCGAAAATAAAATATAACTAATCTAATTTTTGATGTTGCATGATTAGGTAATATTTACATGTTTTTCTATTGTTATTCATTCTATTTGAATCTAAATTCAATATTGTATTCATACGCATGTAAAGGTAGGTTTTGGTAAGACTATAATAATTTTAAGAGCTATGTGTAACCCGAAATCTTATGAATAAATGAAATGAAATAAAAGATCTGGCTCGCTGGCGTTCCTTTCCTAAATTGTACCCAGACATAAAACATATCCGGGTCATATGAAAGAAACATGAAATGTGCAGTACAAGAGATATGCGCATCGGAAATCTTTGTCTTTCGGAAATGGAAAACTAAGGGCGTTTAAAACTCTTTCCGTTTCCGTTTTATTACACTTAAACTACACGGCTATCACCAAAAATCGGATTAATAAGTCCAATTCCGAAGGTGGATAAAGATACCTAAAAAGATGGATCGTAGTACTGTACTTCGCGCTCCGGCCCGTTCACAGTACGGACAAGTGTGCATAGTCATTTTCAGAACCACTTATATCTACGACCTTTGGCAAAAGTACATAAAACGAGGTTTTCTTGCAGGTAGGTACACATAAAGGCACTTACACATTTGGTCATGAACTCGTGATCAAAAACAATGCGCACGTTCTATTCAATTCGATGAGACGAACTCATCAAGCTTAATTAGCTTGAATGGCAATTGTATGGTGTAATTAGTGGTATTTTGTACTGTGTAACTTATTGTTAAACTTAGTTAAGGCAGCCGGTTCACCATAGCGGCGAGTGGGCTTCGCTTATCCTAGATGGACATAGCTTTATGTTACATTTTGAATATGAGAGGTAAGAACATTAGACCCTTTCACAATGAGACCAAAAATCACGAAAATTCTGAAATTTAATCACAGACTTGACAAAATTAAAACCTTATGTCGTCTGTTCGCTTCGCATTCATTCGCGATCAATTTTGCTTATAATTAACCTTTTTGTTCCAAATTATTCATGAAATACACAAAAAAGTTCAGATACAAAAGTGTAGTCTTATACACTGCATTGACCACGCGTTTGTAGTATCATTGTGAAAACCCCCTTATCTTAATCTAAAACCACTACATCTATTTCCCATTGATAAGTTCGATAATGTGTTGACACGGCCCACCGCGGCTTGGGACTTAGCAGGCCAGTAAGAAACGGAACACTGACCAGACCGCCAAGACCCTGACCGAGGATGGGACTCTTCAAAACTGGGGTCCGGGTAGAGCTGGTCCAAATCGCCGTATAAACCAGAAAGCTTATATCCCGATCTCCGATGTGATTCTTCTTAACAGGGGTTCCGGTAGAACTGGTCGAAAAAGCCGAAGATATACCGACCAGATCGCAAAGACCTTCACAGCAGATCAGGACTCTTGGGATCGGGGGTCCAACTTGAGCTAGTCTCACCGCTGATTGATAATTTGTTTGTAGTGAAATGTTTATTGGTGGCTCTGTAGTTGATGACGGTCTGAAACAAAAGAGAAAGCTGTTAGAGAACAAATATACAAAGTACAGTGTCTTCAAATAGGCTTCATAATGTAATTTGAGCTCTCTCCAATACGATAGGTTTAATTTAGTTTCGAGTTTACCTTAGTTTCTACAGGCATTATCAATATAAAAAGCCCAGACTTTATTTCTGAGAAATTTCCCAATCAGTACGCGCCATGTTTTGCTAATGACGTATATCTATGTTTTCAAGCAGAGATAATAATATAAATATTTCCTTACTCTGCCTTAAAGTCTTATTTAAAGAGAGCTTTGATTTTAAATGTCATCACGTAAAAATAACAGATAGAGAGAAAGACGATTGAACTAGTTCTCAAATTGAATCAAGTTTCTCAAAACGCTTTAAACCATTCTGCATACCGTGAACGTTCTAAATAACATAACTTTCTACCCATTTTGATATATTTACAAGAGCTTTACTGAGTAAATAAACTTAAATATCATGATCGATCGATAGCCCTTCCTTCTAACCTGCCGGTATCTAACTGTACCAGCTTATCTACTACATAGGTACTTAGGTCACTCGTTAGACCAACTGTCTCCTAAAGCGTACCTTATTATTACTTGATATATTGTGATAACCTAAATTTTATTAGATTTTTCGTTTATATGAAAGTCCTTCCACGAGCGCACTACATCAACCGCATACATCTACCCCATCAAACTCCAAACCCCTGATATTCCTTTTGGTGTGACTCTGATTCCTTTTTCGTTCTTCAAGAGTTTTTATTGTTTTCAAGAGCTTGTTTGATACCGCTAAAGAGCCCTTACTTTTCCGATCGAACCAACTTTGCCTGAAATTACTAACACTGACACTTTCTGTACTTGCCCAACTTCGCGCAACCTAACAAGCTTTTGTTGTTTTAAGTCCTAGAATATAATATAATATAATATAATATATTTATTTGTCAGAACATACATATAGAACATAACATACTTGACTAGGCATGCAAATGTTGCTAAAACTTCGGTCAAACTTGGACTAGGAAGGCGAAGATGGGTACGGTAGGTAGTAGGGTTTGTCCGCATTTCTAACGTCTTTACCTTATCGATGTATCTGTGGGCAGTGGGCTACTTAGGTTTCGAACTAATGTGCTAAGAAACCGCATTCAATTGACATGTAAATTCGCAGCCGAGCTTATTTGCTGAATAAATTATTCGAATTAAATCCTAGTACAATAGTTTCTTTGTTGCCACGAAGAAGCTCCTTCCTGGACCGCGCAGATTACCTTGCCCCGTTATATCGGCACATAAATAATGCATCAGATACATAGGCACAGGGTGATTCAATGATAAAGGTTCAAACTGACATTTTTGCATGTCTGCACTTAAGCCAAAAAAACTTTAGCAAGCACCCATTTAATTTCAGATTTAATTGAAAATGTGCAAACGAGCATTCGCCTAAATTTTTTGACGGCTTGTTCCAAATCGTAGAATTTTCGTACCCATTTTCAAGGTCGTTTTCTAAAACACACGTTTTGTTATTAATTTGTCAAATGCCTGTTTAAAAATGAATCTGGAAATAAAAAACGAGTCCTTCGTAATTTATTTTATTTTTTAATCTAGCTAAGGTCATCTCTTCAAAAATAGTAATGTACCTAAATTACAAGTTTGTCAGATAAGTAAATTGATCAAAAATAACGTTTCTGAACCAACTAGAAAGAGCTCGCATTCGGTACAGACCCATCTTCAATGAGTCAACCTGTACATGTTGCACTGTTTTAATGATAACAAGACTTCGGCATGCCTGCGCTTTTGTTAACTGATATTATTTAAATACACGCGGCCATTGTTCTAGGTACCTAGGTACTAATGGTGCTTTGCTTTCCTTGAATAAAATGTGGTCGATGGTATCGTGAGATATGGGGTCATACCTGTTTATTTAACCTACCTAGCGGTTACTAGGGCCTTTGCATTATTAATATTATGCTGTGTTCTTAATGTTGTTTGGCCAGCCATGAAAGCTGATGGTTAAATCTACATGTTTCAATACAACAATTTGTATTGAAACATGTAGACCTTCGACCTCAGGAGCTTGTATATGCGTTTGAGAGGTTTGTTTGTTTGTATGTTTCCCTGTTACCATTTATCTCTGAAACAGCTTATCGGATTCAAATGTGTTTTTTGCAATCGATTTGTAAGCCTTAAAGTGTGGGCCTTAGATGGGTTATATTAACTTGTTTTAAACGTTAATGCGAAATGCGAGTAATGCTTGCTTGAATGTATGTTTGCTCTGCTTTGTCCAAAAGTGGACTTCTAAAGGCTCTTAATGATGATGATGATGATACCTTAAACATTAGATGCTTTAACAATAATTTTCGTAACAGATTACCCGATTTTAATGACATCGATATCTACAGGTACATTCGTAACCTTGAAAATAACATGGTATACTTTTTATCCAGATACCTCCCAAGCGAAACCGGTGGCAGAAGCTAGTTCTATATCAAGGTGACATACATTGTGGCCATAGGTAGAAAAAACAGTACCTATGATTCCCTTAGAGGATTCAGCCCTGCTCCATTCTAACAAGATGAAGGGGAATTAAACCCCTGACCCTCCAAAACAAATCACGAAAAAATACATCTTAAAAACATTAATGGGGTTTTCTAAAAAAAAAAACTATTTATATTGATAGGCCCCGAGCTCCCGAGCAAATCTGTCGGTACCTAGTGATATAGAACCTACTACTTTTTAAAATATAAATAATCGAGAAGGTATATAACCTATAACACACCCACTGGTTATTTACAAAGGCCAGCGCGTAAAGAGCGTGGCATTACTTACACTCGAATAATCGATTCAGCACTCAATTCCTGTCAGCGCTCGGTTTCATAACAAATGTATCGGTGTGAACCGCTTGGACGGACTTGACAATTTTCCGGATAAAACCTACCTACCCACCTATTCACCAAAAATAGTTTTGGCACTAGGAAATTCGGCTGAGCGCGCTGGTTGGTCTAAATAATGAAGAATAGAGATAACTTATCGAAACCAGCATTACTGAGTATGTTTTCCGTGCACTCGTAATATGTATGTGTATGTGTTTGTGTATGTGTGTGTGTGTGGGGGGTGGGGGGGTGTGTTTGTGCTATCGCGTCACGGGGAGTACGGTGTAGGGCTATGGAAAGGTAGAATTTACTTTAAAATAAGGTACCTCAGTACCTACGTAGTTGTAAATTCCGCCATAAATGACGCTGAATTCGATTTTTTTAGGCACTTTCTATTCAGCTGAGCGCTGATGGGCACTATCTCCAGGTGATACTTTGAGCAGCAATGTTTCCAAATAGGACAGTTGGAAACATTGTTGCTCAAAGTCCGAAACGTATTTATTAAATGTTCAAGATGTAGTTTTCAATAAAAAATGAACAAACCTTTTTAAAACATAATGAATTTAAAATATAATCTGTTCTTGGAGGTGAGCCAAACTAACATTATATTTAGCGATTAGCCAAGTATTAGAAAAGTGATCACATCGATAGATCAATCTCATATATTTGATTGACTTTTCTATAGCTAGATAAATATAATGTAAAAAAAATAACGATTGGATAAAACATTATAAAAAAGGTATACGCTATAAAAACCCGTAAAACTTATAATAATAATTTATAATAGAATGTTACTTTAGCCTGATTACGTCCACAAAGAGTCAAACCAAAGATTTTGTATCGCCGCTGCATCGCTAGAAAGTAGACGACTAGACTATGACGACGATATTCCATTATTCGAATACTGGCATCTTATTCGAATAGAAGGCATCTGTTCGATTCGATTGTATCGATTTGCCGCGGGTAACGACGCGACAGTTATTGTTCTTTGGTCTCGGGCGGAATGAATTTATTTCGTTGGACATGCCTTGATTGTTGAATTGAATAAATCATTTATCGAGAGGCGGCGAAAGACGACAGAATGCGGATAGCCGATAAAGCCGTTGACCAACCGTAGCGCACGCAGATGTTATGCACGTTGATGTTGTTCGATTGGCACCTACAGCTGAATGAAGAGTCATTAAAAAAGCGCTTGAGGAATCGGCGTAAATTGGTAAAATTTTAAATTTATTTAATTTTTAAGCTGACGTTTCTATATGATACTTGTGATTTCAACCTATGGGCTTGGACTTTGACTTTTGACGTAGTTTCTAATGAAGAAGTGAAGTGAAGTGACGTAGTTTCCCTTTGTGAGGAGATCACCCATCAAGTGTACAAGTGTGACTACACTACACAAGTCTCACTTGTAAGCTACGCAACTCATAGTGAGTAGACGAGATAGTATTCTGATATGATACCTAGTATTATAATATATGTGATGATATAACGGATAGATAGTGCGCCACGAGAGGACATCCTTATCAGTATCAAGAAAATAAAAGCAACGTCCTGATAGAATAACTCAAGAAAAACAGTAAAAACCTCGGTGGCCGGCCCGCTGCGATAAGAGATGTGTGAAGATACTTTTTGAAATCGATCTTACACTTTTCTTCAGTTTGATCACATATCCGAGTTTAGATCCCAACTCAAATGGCTCCCTATTCGTCGTCGTCGTGATCTTCACGTTCTGATACTTCTCTATAATGTATGGTTATGATTAGCAGTGGACAAATAGAGTTAGTAATAAAGATCATAAAAATGAGAGAAGCATCTTATATCAAAATAAGAGACATGACAGGATTATGGAATGTGGCCGTGGTCCTACGCTAACAGGAAACGGTTAGAAGGCAGGTGGAGCATAGGATATATCTCATCTGCCAAACCATTTGATTCAAACTATTTATTTCCTTTCTCCCTCATTCGCGAGTATTAATGAGTGGTGAACCGAAGTGTTTTGTTTGTAATCATGGATCAGTGCTGCGGGCCGCCACGACGTTGCTTTTTGAACCAGGGAGCTATAGTATGAAGCCTACCTGGACTCAAAAGTGGGACGAACACAACATCGCCAAAGGTCTGATAAAGTAGTATTTTTTGGCCATGCAGGCCATTAAGTATAAAGCTCATTAAATATATGTATGGTATAGTATATATTATTTTATTATTATTAAATGTACACCCTCCATCACTCTCAATCTCTTTTTATCTTCTCCATCCAAAGGTTGTATGGCAGAGATCGCTTCTAAGCGATAAGACAGCCCATTGTACTTGATTTTGTTTATTATGTTATTTGTTTAAGGTGTACAATAAAGTATTTTAAGGTGTACATTTAATTATTCATAGCCTAGTAAAATCTTATTACTAACACATGGATCAAGTTATCTGGTATAAATTATTACAAACAAACAAACACGCTCACAACTGTCTTCCCCATGGTGGACATCTTCAAATACATACTCAATGAGTAGATCTTTGAGGATACCAAGTAGGGGGTAGTCAGAGGCACGTTCAAACATTACATTTGGTACATGCCCGCGTTTTGCAAGTAGTAAGCATTCCACGTGACAGGTTGCAAGCCCATCGCCGCTTATTGGAACACTAACTGTTGGCACATGCCTTCGAATTTTTGGTTCTAGGGCATGCCGGTTTCCTCACGATGTTTTTCTTCGCCGTTTTGAGCACGTGTTAATGCGCAAATAAATTAATACCATATAGTCCATATACCATTAAAGTCGTTGCGCTAATTTCGACAAGACGCGTGACAGACGATCTAGCTGTGCATGTCAAATGACAATTTAACTGTCAAAAACTAAAGTCTTGAGTTTCACGAGTAGGTATTTTTCTTTTAATAATTATTATTTCAAAATAGTATACGAATATCATTTGAGTTTGGCTGTTTGGTAGCGTTGAGCAAAGATACAGTAGGTACTACTAGGATAACATACTTTAATAGTGTTCACCAATCTTATTTGAGCTTAGCTGTTTGGCTAGCTTCATTCAAATGAATACAGTTAGTACATAGATCATAGATCCAGTTACCTACATATTTCTTGTCTCACAGCTAAACCGTCCGATGCGCGGTGATTTATTTAGGCCCCGGGCAGAGAGGTGCAGATTGAACCAATTTAACTGATGCCGGGATTTAGCACGTGTTTGAAATAATTGCGGTTTGGGAGTTAGTAGAGTTTAGTACCTACGATACAGGAAATCCTAATTTGGGGTAAAGACTATGTATGTGTGTGTTGGGTGTTTATTTATTTATTTAACTGCTCAAAATCAATACAGTGCGATTTAATAATTAATTCGAGAATTACAAAAGTGAAAATATTTGTTTTTAACAACGACACTACACTGCTTTGACTCGTTTTTGACAACACTTTGATACAAGTGGCATTTATTTTGTCTCTTGTCAAAGTAGAGTTAGTTTCACCGGCAATTTATTCCAAAGATTAATGAAATTACAGACGAAAAATAACATTTCTGGAAAACTAAAATATCTTTGCAATCGATACCTAATAATGCCTTTTCGGACCGGTCGGGGTTTTTGTTATTGCAGTTAAATAACAAAACGAAAGTCTAACTACAATAACCTAACAAAATAGCAACTATCTAATCCAGTTAAGTGGAAGCTAATGTGGCTCGTGACAAGCGCGGTATTTATTCAGCCGCACTATCTGCGTCTTAATGGGCGAGCTGGTAAGAGCATGATTATCGATGTATTGGATGCTGTGCTCAGGAACCTTGACGATTCAAAATCGCATCAAAATCTGTCCAGTAGTTTTCCAGATTTACATACACTTTTATTTTATCACATTCTAAACTAACGGTAGTATTGAAAGATGTTAAGATGTTTGTTGTTGGTCTTCATAAAAGCTGAACCGATTTGGATAAAGTTTTAAGTGTATTTCTTGACCACACGTGCGAAGCTTTGGGCAGAAGCAATTTTTTAGGTAATTAGTTTTTATTTTTTTAAATACGAAATCCATATTGTTTTTTTCATTAAAATTACTAGGATACTTAGAAACGTTTGAAAATTATGTGCTTCCTACAGTTCTAGGAATACAGAATCTTATTTTTAGTGTCGGTTATTAATTGAAGAAAGAAAATAAGTCGTGATAGATTCGTCTAATAATAAAATTGGCATCACAATTATATATAACGTAAAGGTTATATGTCGTATTTAGAGTTGTGACAGAATATATCTGCTGCCAAAAATAACGCCTAAGCACGGAAACAATAATAATATCTTTTAAAACTATCATGGTTAAGTATGAGCATATTTTTTACTAAAACCGGAATATTGCTATTTGTGACTTTTAATGTTTCTCAACGAAGTGTTTCCTTGTTTTGTATGGAAAACATTAAAAAGTGGCCCACCTCTATCCTTTGTTTAATGTTAAAAAAGGACGGGGCTACATTAAGCGACTTCCTAAGTAAGTGAGTGATTATGGAACAAGGGGTTAAGCTCACAAATCATGGTAAATATCCAGTTTTTACTAAAAATATATAATTATTAATGTTTTCGCGATTGTTGTAACATTGTAAATTAAATAACATTTTAATATGTAAAATTTCCTGATGTTCGGAAGCTCTACAGCTTTCGTGGTCGCAGTTAGTAACGTGAGAAATAACAATAAATATAATAACGCGTATACATTTTCAGTGTTCAATATGGGCGAGCGTAGTCGATAATTAGCTTAAGTTCTAACACTCGGTAGCTTAACCAGCGAGCTTTAAAGTAGCAGTTAGATATCTTTATCTGGTGCTTCGGTTAATTTTAACTGTCTGCTAATATGCCGTGTGCATAAATAAATAGTGGAGTTCTGTATATTTACTATGTATCGAATAAAGATTTAGGTACGACTATCGTGTTCATCTAGAATCAACCTGATTCTAAAGTCGAATTCAATGTGATATATAAGTTTGTTTTTACTTAAAAATATATGAATATTTTCTGAAATTAGTATTCCAAACCGCTAGCTTACCAATATATGCTCAAACTCGGTGAGTTTATCACTAAGGAATCCAGCATCTCTAGTAAGTCTGTGAGGAATGTGCCCACATTTCATGTCCTTCACCAATATCTAACTAGTCTGTGGAGGCTATTGTCAGCTATTGTGGCAACTGTCATCGTTTTCAATTTTATTACTACAGACTCAATATATATTACAAAAGCCATAATCAAGAAGTGAAGTGACTCAATATGTACTGTGAAAGTTGATGTCAAATTCATCTAATAGGAAGTCTAATGACCACTGATAGGTGTTCCCTTAATGATATTCTCCCTCCCCCGTCCTACATCCTTTAAATGTATTTTATCTCTAACTTTCTCCGTTTTAATTAATTTTATTTTATGTAAATTTATTCAATATGATAACTTAAGATTTAAAAAAAAACAGTACCCCTGCACTAACTTTAAAAAGCTTAAACAAAGACTTAACTGTCTTTAAAGAAAGAAAACACATTTATTGCCCCATAGACAGGGCACAAAAATACAAGTACAAACTAACTTAGTGACAGTTTTTCTTGAAAATATTTTATCAGGTACCAACTTGTAGTACCTAGTTCGACACGACATTGGCAAAATTGTGGCAACCCTAACCACATAAGCCATTTAACAAAAGTACCTAGTCAAAGTTTAATGCAAAATGTCCTAAAAAAAATACCATCCTTAACTTCAAAAAAAAAAGCTGAATATCAAAAAGTAATTTATTCAGTCAATTGTTTAATTATGCACTTAATAAAATACATATCTATTTATAAATTAGTGTACCGTCTTGTTTCTAAACTCTATAGGTGTTACTTGGTGTGTAAAACTTTTAATAGATTTTTGCTATTTATCTATCTTCATATTGTAATAATTGTCCGTGTTTTTGTACTTTAATACAAATAAATAAAGTCGTACAGCAAAAGATGATTTCGATTATGTGTTGAATGCCCCCTTTCCGGCTTAGTTCTTCAAACAAACAAACAAACACGCTCACGACTGTCTAACCCATGGTGGACATCCTCAGATACATACTCAGTGAGTAGATCGGGTTAGTTCTTAAAGGCATAAAAGGTAGGTTAAAGAATAACGCACTGCAAGATATATAGATTGTTCTAGGTATATATATATATACTAGGTAGATATATAGACAGTGTGGAGTGTTGTTATAGCATGGGTTCCACCTGTTGGCTCCAGGCAGAATGGTACAGAGTTCAAGCTTCGTCGGCGGAAGCGGACAACGCCGCGGGAGGTTCACAAAGTCTGTTTACTCGATCATCTCATGCAGTAACGTAGGCTAGGTTAGGTTAGACAAGTTACTATTGAAGTGTCCGCTTACCATAGCTACAATGTACGAGTGATTTCTGTTCGATCCTAGGAGTTTGTAATAAAACAAATTGAATAAAACACCCAATATGCAGTCCTATTGTGGGGTCAGGACCGTGTAGCTTCAAGTTGACTGTTTAATTATTTATTTGACTCGCCTCGGGAATCAAACCAGCATGTCTTGCGTCTCAGCCTATAATCGATCAAAGCTGTGTGGAGCGTTGTTCATATTTTTTTTTATTTTTAATATAAAAAGGCTTTCCTAATAATGTAGAAATTTTACTTTAAATCGGACAGGGTGTTGGTTATATGCTGTATTTGTTAATTTTATTTATTTGCTGACGGTACCGGAAGATGGCTGGCAAATGGCGCACAAGTGCAGCAAATAAAATGTCTCAAGTCGTGACTGCGGACTGACGACTGAACAAAGCACATAGTCTATATTAACAGTCGGGTAAATCCAGTCGGTAACGATCCTATAAATCGTACCTACCTAAGCGTTTGCTTCGGAACCAGAAGTTCGAATAAACGAGTAGATATAAGATTTTAGTGCATAAACTCTTGATATGCTTTCAAAGTAGATTTTCAAAGTTGCGATTTTTGAGCTGTGCTGGTCTAGTGGGTGGTACACCGACTTCTGATCCGGAAGTCGTGGGTTCGAACTCGGTCGTACACTAATGAATTGTTCTACTCGTAAAATTGTGCACATTAACACGTGCTTTAAAACATCGTGAGGCATGCTTTAGAAATCTCTCCAGAGAGCTCGCTGTGGTTAAGTGGGCGAGTAACCAGCTGAAAAGATCTCTCTGATTCAAAAGCTCTGTTCACATGAGACACATCTAATTTTGTCAAGCGCATCTTCAATATAAAAGACGTTATATGTTTGTGGATCCTGTGTGTGCCCGGCCTAACAATTATTAGGATGAAGAGAAATCGCTCCCCAACGAATCTGTGTACCTGCCAGTTACAATACCAAAGACGGACCAACGTACTATCACGGGCGGAATGTTTCCGCAAATATGGCGGTACCGTCAGCAACACAATCGGTGTCGTGTCGCGCATTAATTGCGGTGTACTTAATTAGAGGCGCGTGGGCACTATACGCCCCCGCAGGCTTTGTTGCTTAGGATTCAGTGATTCAATTATATAATTTGAAATAACTCTCTCTCTATTGAATTGTTTTAGAATTATGGAGCACAATGTCTATACTTAATTGAAACTGTTCGGCTATAAACAATTTCAATAACAAATGTTTTTGTACATAAACGTGTAGAAAGCACTTTCTTAGATTTGAGGGGAAACAGGCAATAACTAGAACCTTAAAGGTACTTGTTAAAATTGATTGTACTCAAACAAAACGCATCACGTAAATTTTCCTTACAACAATTTTATATGTAAGTTTAGTACGTATTGCATACTATTATAATATCTGTGGTTTAGTTCTGTGGGTTCTTATTTTAAAAGAGTTTGTATGTATTAATATAATAAAAGCAATGCTGGCCATTTTCACACAGGATCATCTAGCCCCAAACTAAGCATAGCTTGTATTATGGGAACTACATGACTGATATACTACTTACTTATATGCATTTATTTTTGTTAGTACATACCTACAACAAAGAAAATACCCTAACCCCTCATAAATATTTGCAGTTCATACAAACATTTGTCCCTTGGCGGGAATCAAACCCGCATCCTTCTGCGTCTCAGCGGGCCTTCGCCCACTGCGCTACAGAGGCTGTCCGCAGGTTCTAGAATGGTGGCCATGAATCGGATAACGGATTGTAGGAAGGCCTCCCAATGCACCGATGACTTAAAGGTGGCCCAAGACCGTTTGTCTTGGCACTTTTTAGGGGAGGCCTATGTCCTCCCCTAAAAAGCATACTAGCTGTAGATAACAGTAACTACGTTGTACAAGTATTGACTTATCTTTGCATAATACTGTCAAATGTTGAGATTTATATGAGATCATAAACTTGCTAGTTATACAAAATAATTTATTTCTAAAAATAGTATGTGCCTAATTTACAAGTTTGACAATGAGTTTCGCACTAGGTCTAACCTGTATCGCGGAAGCACAGATAGCGCATACGCTACCTTTTTTGACCATAGTCAAAAAATAATTAAATAGAGATAAACAAATGCAAGGCAAACATTTAAAGCACTGCTTGTGAATAAAAAACATCCTGAGTATCTTTGAAAATTTTTGGTTAGCCGTTCAGGTATATTAGAGTCAGTGAAGATGTGTGTGTGAGGTGTGCTTTAAATCGATGTGTACTCCATATTTATTATAATATGCCGCCACCATCAACGTAAGATTATCCAAGTAGCGGTATAAAGTGAATAATTCGTAAATTGTCAGCTTTCTGCGTAATTTGATCACATTTCCATATTCAAATGACGTGCTATCAGTCATTCTGTCGTGCCCACACGAGTCAGCCACTTGTCACGGAGTCACACGCCCCGCCCACACAGACACACTGTCTGGTGTGTACTGAGCTTTACCTTATTTGAATATCGAATGCTTCAAGTATGTACCTATCTTTTGTAATATAGTAGAGCTTCTTTGTGGAAGAGTTTGTTCTGGGCAGTATTTCGGCCGACAAGCATTAATGCTCGCATTTATCATGTTCCGGTTTGGAGGATTATGGATGCCGGTGAAATTATAAGCGAATATCTTCTGTGTGTTTGCCAAACATTAAAAAGCCTTAAAAGCACTTAACACATCGTTATCGATTTGAAAGTTTGTGTTGTTTGAATCAAAAAGTGCTTCTTACTTAAAAATGCAGCGTCCCCTTCAGTAGGGCGATACAATTTTTCTAAATTTTACGGTGTTTTTTTAAAACCTATCTTGAAATCACCATCAGACGATTTAGTAAGTACCTATGGTTTTTTCAGAGATTATTGGAAATATGCCTTTTTTGGATCAGTCAGGGTTTTGTTAAATACCTACTATACTTAGATATAATTAAGATCGTAAGTTATAGGTATCTAAAAAATTACATTTTCTGACTGAACCTTTGTAGTTCTTTGTGTATAAGCTGTTTTACTCGGGTTCGGGTTTGCTCGGTTTAATGCGATCCGAGCATAAGATCGATACGATATAAAAGGCGCTTGGGTAATATATTATAGTCTATGGCTATTAAAAGTAAAGCAAAGAAGTAAAAAACATATATTGTTAGCAGGAAGCACTTTAGATGAAAATAGGCGATAATATCTTCACAGGCGATAGGTAGTTTTTTTACACAGCTGTGACATTGGTACAGTCAATGACGGAAGTAGATTAACAATTGAGTTTTTATAAGTTCTTTTACCTCGGGTATAACAAGGAAATAGTAAATTTGAATTGCGAATAGTTACAAAATTTTAAATGTAGCTCAATACTTAAATCTACGGGTTCCAGAAATAAATAAACATACAGTTTCTACGTGACTCGCTCAACGACAATCAATGTACAGTTTATACTGTATTCTAAAACGAAACTTAAACTTAATTAAGACTGATTATTATTTAAGTAGTTGTTTTCGACACATTTCCATTGAAATACTGTCAAAAAATCTATGCTTAAGTTAAAATTCAGTTTGAGATCGTTCTGGAATCTTCAATAAGAATTTGCAACGGAAAAATGAAGATCTTATGGAAAAAGCTCTACGCGGACAATGTCACAGGGCTTGCCACTAGTTAGAGTTATAAAAATCGAAACTGTTAATGTACTTTTTGTCACTGAGTGTAATCGAAACGATTTCATCAATCCATCACCCCTCATGTTCATACCCATATATTATAAAACCCGTAATAAATACCTTCGCACAAAGAAAAAAGAAAGAACTAGTTATGTTTTACAATTTATTTAGCGTGCTTACAGGAATCCATTCGTCGAATCGATATCAGATGCTGTGATAGCACGATCTCGATGAGATAACGACTCGGTACACATGTACCTTAGAGTCGTATTATCTTCCAGATATGAAATACTTCCTACAAAAGTCGGATAGCCGGCCTGTCGTGTTATAGCGTTTAGTCTCAGCGTTGGAAAGCGTTGATTTGATCGAGGATGTAGCAAGCTTGTCTAGAAGATTCCTTTTTAACTTCGACTTGAATACTCCAAAATTTTATTATTCGATATTATTCGGAAGATACTTTACTGATGAGGAAATTAATCTGGGATTGCTATCTATTATATAATTACCCTCACCTATAGATGTCATTTAGATTTTCGATAGAACTGCGAACACGAGAATTGCCTTCCGTTCTGTGACTTATTGGAGCGATTGGTAAATAGTATTTTAAGTAGTTTATAGCCATACTAACATACAGTTTGTTTTTTGAATGAAATAAAATATATATAAATAAAAAAAACTTTCTATTTCTTTATGTCACGGGTAGGTCTAGTCTATGGCATGCTGGTGGGTTTCGCGCACATAATTTTCGTATGGAAATATCTACATAACGGGTTTCGAACCATCGTCCGTCACTCGGATTGATAGTCGGGTAGTAGTGGTGTAGCCACCACCACTAGATCTCCTTTTCTGTAAAAAGCCGGGCTATTGTCAGAATAGGTCCTCTCTACTGTAAGCAACTTTACTGCTGTAAGGTAGCGTGTTAGTTTACGGTTCGTGTCGGATCAGTGCGTGGTGCGCTGGAAAATATGATTTTCTGGCAAAGGTCTGATAGACTGAAGTTAAATATTGAATTGGAATGTAGCTTTGAAAGTTGGGTGTGAACACCTTCCACGAATAGAAAGTATTAGAAATATTTTCGAATTGTCTATGTTTATCTTTTTTGTTTTACAATAGAATTTATAAGTTCAACATTCGCTAAATCAGAATTCGTTTATGAGTAAGGGATACAAGAGGCCATTAAAACGAAATCGTGTATACATACACAAATCCTACTACTATTGTA
Source organism: Perizoma affinitatum (assembly GCA_961405105.1). Taxonomy (NCBI): domain Eukaryota; kingdom Metazoa; phylum Arthropoda; class Insecta; order Lepidoptera; family Geometridae; genus Perizoma; species Perizoma affinitatum. Next base: position 10,900,886 of record OY560199.1, read on the forward strand.
AAAGCAAAAGTTTGTAAGGATGAATGTATGCTTGTTACTCTTTCATGCGAAAACTACTGAATGGATTTTCATGAAACTTTACAGTAATATAGCTTATACATGAGAATAACATATAGGCTTCTATTTAAACAGGTACCACGCGGGCAAAGCCATGGGCATAGTCTAGTATTTACGTAAATAGCCTGCTAAACGCTTAATCCTACTTTCAATAGTCTGGTAAAAACGGTACATTGCAAGATATCAGTTCGGGCGTAATCATAAGTTTCAGGAAAATGAAAAGAGAGTATTTATTTAACGTTTGAATATGAAAAGTTGTAATAGTTTGTCTGTTAGTTTATCTGCAATCATTCAGCATGACTTCAAGAGTTGTTCTTGGATAGTTTTTATCTACACAAGTCATCAGAAGGCGCTGCAACAGACAATGGTTACATTGTCATACAAAACGATCTTGCACTTGTACGGTAAAACCGAATTGTATTATATGACTTCAAAAAAAGGTTCTCAGGTTTTAACGTTACACGTCACGTCATGATGGAATACACGACGGGTATTAGTATTACACATTTTACAAAGTTATCTTGTTAATAGTAGACAAGTATCAAAACTAGTGTTAAAAGTTCCACATTCCACCAACACATGCAATCGTCGCATTCATATCAGATCTCCATCTTATCGCTACATCGGGGTCGGAGGCGATACGATAGCGATACCGAGTACACGCGTTTATGCGTTGCAGATGTCGTAGAGAATAGGACGCCGTATCTCTGACTAGTTTTATCCAGGATTTATCTCTATCTGGGGGAGCCTTGGTGAATGCCGGCTTTAAAATAATACTGGTCTTAAAATAATGCATTCAGAATTTACTTAAACAATCATCTATTTATGTTGCATAATACTAAGTAGTGTTTCTGTTAATAAATATATTTTGAATAAAACAATACACCTTATTATTATGAATACCCTTTTTTTATTTGTGCTTTATTAGGTACTTAGTCTTCTATCAGATATTCAGATAGATACAGTAGATATGCTAAAAAAATAGTTAGTATAAAAAATCAGGAGTATTGTAGGTGCACATATAATTATAAAGTAATAAAAAGTATATCAAATGTGTCAGTGTAAGGGAATGGAACCTACAACTACGCAAACCCCGATTAATACTCTAATATCAATAAATAACTTTCTAAAATGATCGTTCAGAGGGCACATAATAACAGAATAAATAATTATTACCTGCGTACTTCGTAAGTTAGAATAAACTACACACGAACTGTTAATGCGGTGAATTAAATTTCGACCTTTGTGAATTAAAATGTTTTTGGAAAGATAAGCAAATAGTCAAATCTCCATATAAAAGACTTCAACGCGCTCTGCTACGTTGTAGGAATGTGTCAGGTCTTCAAACAATACAGTCTCCTATAATGTATATTCTGTATACGAGTATGTTCAAAGTGAGCCGTGTTGGCCTAGTGGGCGGTACTCCGACTTCTGATCCGGAGGTTGGGCTTGAACCCAATGTATATGTCAACTCAAAAATGTATAAACGCTTAATGCGTTCATACATTTTTCACGTGCACACGTGCTCAAAATTGTGAAGGAAAACATCGTACGAAAACCTGCAGGGTCTAGAACCAACATTTCGAATGCATGTGCCATTTGTTAGTGTTCCAATAAGTAGCGATGGGCTGCAACTCGTCACATAGAATGCTAACTACTTGTTGAATTCGGGTATGTAATAAAAGTAATAAAACCTATTTAAACCTTAATCATTGAAGACAAACAATCGATTGCAATGACTGCAATTTCAAGTCCTGTGGAATGGTTTTTTTGAGAAACATTTTAATTGAATGATTAATTATTTAGTACATATTAGTGTAGTGACAAATTGTGTGCCGTGAAACTTGTTGGCAAAACTAATGAGCAGTGTGTCCTCTACATACAGTTTGTAATTTACTCATAGACACTTTACGAGACGCAGTTAGCGTTGTAAACAAATGATATTGTTAGCTACTGCTTGCTACCTGGAGTTTGTAAGAGAGAGATTTAATTAGAAGTAGTTAAAATCTTAGATATCCAAAGAATATGAGCTGTGTGATTTCCGGTTCACTGTTGCTTGGATAAGGGAAACATTTCTAGATAATCTATTTTAAGATAAATCCCATTATTGTTTAAACAAGCAACGTATGATTTGGCTGTGATCTTCAAAATATCAAACGAATTTGAAGAAAAATATTGCGGGTTTTGGTGACGGAAAATAGCTGGAAAAAAAACTTTGCGGTTAAAAACCTTGAAGTATCAGATATTATGATGTGCAGTATGAGACCAGGTTTTGGTACTTGATAGCGTCCATTCTACTAGTAGTTCGATTACCAGAATGTTGGACCTTTTTTTTATTGAAGGACCTTATCGCTGGGCGACCACATCGTCCCATTTAGTCAACCAAAAACAAACCAATATATTATAAAAATTAACGCGTATCTAAGTCTTAATGCTAAGTCTTTTACTTAGACAACCAATCAGCCTCTTTCGATGCCGGACAGGCCAGAATACTGTTGATGAGGTCAATGTTTGTAGTCCTGTTCCAACTAAAGTATGTTACCCCAAAAGGTATCATTCGAAACACACTCCAGCATCCACATTTTGTGTACGTCTTCAATTACACCGCATTTATTACAGTTTGGTGATGGAACTTTTTTCAAGAAGTATGCAAACTTTTTCGATGCAATCTATCTGAGAATAGTATTTAAACAATTTCTATTAAATAAAATAATGCTGGACCTTTTTTTTTACACAGCATCATCTAGCCCCAAAGTAAGCAGAGCTTGTGTTATGGGAACTGCATGACTGATATACTGCTTATATACGTTTTTTGTAAATACATACATATTATACATAGAAAACACCCAGATGCCGAGACAAATATTTGCATACGCAAACATTTGTTCCGCGGCGGGAAAAGAACCCGCAACCTTCTGCGTCTCAGGCGGGCCTTCGCCCACTGCGACACAGAGGTCGTCGGATAGATAAAATGTTATCTATACACGGATATTGGGATATTTGAGGTTGGAACATTCGATACCAAATACCTCTCTCACGTGGTCTCTCGTCAAAATACTCTTGCTATACCACTCTGCATAATCCTAATTAATTCATTATAATATAATGAAACATCGAACATTTTTAAGCATTACTAAATAACTGGTATCGTTTCCATTTAAATTGTTTTGAATAAATAGTTGTCAAAGTGTTTCGGTATTGCGTCGGATGACAGTCGAGCGTGGGCGCTCGAGACAGAAGGACGAACCAGACAATACCTGACAGTTGGAATTATTCTGTGGTTTTATTAAATGTGTTTACCCAATATAATATTGGGTCCTAAAATACGTGAACATAACAATGTCCATATTCTAACACTAATTTGTGATAGAGACCACCCACTGCTTACAAAAATTATAATCTCAATAACCTGTTAACTTTATTATCTAGAAATTATCCCTACATCCTTACGCGTTACCAGGAACACGTTGTTATAAGTATACAACGCAGTGTATTATGCAAATACGGGAATTACCCAGATGTAACCTACCTAACGGTTCAGAAATCAAAGAGATTATAGGTAAAGTACAATCATCTACAGTATGAATATAGACCATGATGATGATGATTATTACTTGTTTATGGGTAAGACCATAGATAAAACAAAAAATAAACACGTTCACGATGTATACGTATATACTCAGTGTGTAGTTATTTGAGGATTTGAAATCGTCGAGGATAGAAAGTAGGGTGTAGTCAGAGGCATGTCAAAACATTTCATTTAGATAGATAAAATACTACATATCTTTTTGGGTGTGACTAAACATATATTTGGCATCGACGTTAAATTCAAATTGAGTGTCTGAAAAATATATTACATTTCAGATACTTACAAGAACGGAATAAGTAATTAAACAACTTCCTTTGACATCAGTCTTTGGAAGCAATTCTCTGAAACCGGGCTGCCACAAAAATAAAATATGAATGTTAATACGAGTTTTTTGACAAAACCCAAACCGAAGGACGGTTTTACTTCTGAAAACTGAAAGGACTATTATGAGACGACCTCTGTGGCGCAGTGGGTAAAGGCCCGCCTGAGACGCTGAAGGTTGCTGGTTCAATTCCCGCTGCGGGATAAATGTTTGTGTAATCTACAAATATTTATCACGGGTCTGGGTATTTTCTATATTTGTATAATATGTAAGTATTTACAAATAAAAATGTATATAAGCAGTATATCAGTCATTTAGTTCCCATATCACAAGCTCTGCCTTACTTTGGGGCTAGATGATGCTGTGTGAAAATGTCCAGCATTATTATTATATGTCTCTTTGTTTAGGAAGTATCAAGAATAGGTAATTCGCGAATCATTTTGAAATTACAAGATATTACTGGATAGCAAAGGTCGTGGCTCACCGTATCATTACACCATGCTGGATGGCAGACTGCCTCCGGCCACTCTTTGTTAACTAGATCCTCAGCTATAATATTTCATCTACCTTCTATGTTATTATCAGAGCGAATGAGGAAATAGAGCGAGTAAATAGGATCGCATTGAATGCTTTCTCAAGTAGATCGAGATACGAAAGAAACATGGCACCATTTGATGTCTGTCACAGGATCACAAAGTAATCTTTGCTACGATTAAGTATCTTGTTACAGAGTTGAACACGGATGGAGTTTTTAATGAATGAAAAAGTAAATTGAGAAAATAAGTACCATGTTTTAAAATTTAGTCCTACTACTATTATAAATGCGAAAGTTTGTCAACAAACAAACATCCATCCTCACAAACTTCTTCCATCTTCACGCAAAAACTACTGAACGGATTTTGATGAAGCTTTACAGTAATATAGCTTTCACATCAGAATAACACATAAGCTACTTTTAATCCGGGCATCACGCGGGCGAAGCCGTGGTAGAGGCTAGTAAATTATAATGTTATGTACGAGTCTTTATCGCGTTTATCTCTTTTTATCATTATCTCGACGTTTCGTCTGTTTTGCTACAGCCATAATATGTATTATATTTTTCAAGTAAGTATATTATGTTTATACCGATCGAAAAAGTTGCAAAAAAAACATTATTTTTTTGAGGCATTGTGTTTTCCGTTGTAGGTCACACATATCTACCTAATAGTTGTGTATGTATATGTTTATAAGGGGACCAATGATATAAACTACCTACTGTTTGAAAGGCAATAATGTTATTTTGGCTTTATAAGGTTTTTATAAAGCCAAATTAATAAATACCCATAGGAAGTTTTATAGGAATAAAAACTTGTTTAAAAGCTAAAGAAAGCTCGTTAAACTATTTCCTAATATGGATTTAAGTTTTCAATAAAACGAATAGAAACAAGTACTAACACTTGCAACATCTTTAAATACAACGTTTTCCTTTATTGCGCATTTTATTTGAGATTGCATAAAAAATATACAATTTGACGATAACATTTTCCCACAATTTTCACTCTACAACCACAGGGAGTATGGTTGAAAATAAACTGGAACTTTTTAATGATTGTTCCGTATCCAGAGACGATGTTAAGACCGTGTTAGATTTTTTACAAAGTCAACTTTAACTGACACATAAGGCAATTTACTCACCGGTACACGAACGATGAAGCTGTTGACTCAACGTAAAAACACGTAGTTAATAACATGGCTAGGATCTCGCTTTTAGAACAGGAGCTCAAAGGTCAATAATTACAAGATATAAAATATGATAACTGTATTCAGGTAGTACGAAGGTATTCTTGTAGGTATTAATTTATCCATTTTGCTTATAGGTGTGAGTAAATCACTTTACAGATTTGTTTGCAGTTTTGTGTTTCATTTTCATAGTTTTATATTATCCATTCATAGTGTCCCTTTAGTGGTGACAAACAGATTGACAAGGGATTAGAACGGTCCCCTGACACGACCGACTTCCCGTGTAGCTTAGAATTCCCCTAAATAAATATAAAATAAATAATTAAATGAAACAAAATCCACAACAGGTACTTATTTTACTTTTTGGTCCCTAATTCAACATGAATTGAAATGTTCTCACTATTTTGAACAGCAAAGAAATTAGTTTTTTATATGCGTTTGCACTTAGAGGTTGTTTGTTTTCAGGTTTGTCTGTTACCATTTATCTCCGAAACGACTTATTCGTTTGAAGTGCGTTTTTTTTAATCGTTTTGTATGACTTCAAGAATGGTTCTTAAATTTTATCGTCAAAAATCACTAAAGAGGCCCTCTCGATATTTTGACGGTAAAATCTATGCAATAGAATAGACGATAGAAAACACGTCGAAGAAGGTTTTATCATTTTACAAAAACGAGCTTGTTGAAGGGTGCAACCAACCAACGCTTGTTCGTTATAGTTATGACACTCCACGTAACCAAATATTTTTGTTACATAACTTATGAATGAGGTAGAACTCTGCTTCCAGTAACTGTACAGAAAATGATACCTACATAATGTCATTTTACAGTTCATGGGGCTCTTGCTCTACTTTTCCGATTGAAAAAGCGTAATGTTTTAAGGACAAAGTAAGGGGTCTAGGAATTACTATGATTCTAAACTTGCAGCACTTAAACCAATTATATGTTATTGATTGATGTTTTTGATTATGGCAATTTGATTTTTGCAGTTACTAACTACTTAGATATTTATTGCACCTACCAATTGAGAAAAATATGAAAATGCATGAGAGACCTTCACCTACTGAAATATACATATATATGTAGATACCTACTTAGGTATATTACCTATACAAGACCTAAGTATAAGTACACTCAACTATCATATGCGTAGTCCCAATACGAAACAAATATCTGCAGATCATGCAAAAATTTGTCTAGCAGCATCTTGCATCTTATCCAGGAACCGAAATCATCGTTTAGTTTAGAGTATATAATACAAGGTTATTTTTAAATCACGTAAAAGCTCTCCATCTATAATCCTACCATCAAACCATACAAGTTTTGTATTGAACATTACTCCGAATTTTGTTTAGATTTTAGAGGTTGTATTAATAAACATAATTATCTTAACGTGAAGATCAGCTGTTTCTTAAAACAAAAAGTGATTCAAGAAACAATTTGTTTTAACACTGGCATGTTTAATGTATATTTCATTTTATTTCATCTGACACTATTCACTTTAAAATCTAAATAATTATTGAAGTTGTTGGGTTTGATGGTCGGAATTATGGACCGAGAGCTTTTGTGTGATTCATTTTCGTAAACTAAAATATATAGTTGAGTTCTGTGTATGATAAATATTCTACTTGTATTAAAAATAGTGACGTTACAAAGATAATTAAAACAAATACAAATTTCGTATTCCGGCAGGATATAAAACGATTCATCAGACAGGAATCCTGCAGGTGTCGAGTAGGTAGTACATTCCGGCGGGTGCGTGTCCGCAATGAATTTCAAATTTGTTCAATTTATAGATCTGATGCAAATGGCGTCACAGGCCGGGCCAGTCAATTTATTCATTGGAAAATCTCGTCCCGTAAAGTTACACGCCGTCGAACAAAGTAAAAAACCGGATTTTTGTTAGCCGGACAATGAAGGACTGTTTTTTCAGTCCCAGTCAGTGCCAGTCTAAAAAGCCAATTCGAATGAGTATGGCGTCCGTAAACTGCCTATCTATCAAAGATAATACTAATAATTAGGGAGGTACTAAAATAATATTCAGATAAGTTAATACTACCCAAAAGCAACTTTTCTTAAATACTCACTACTTCTCATGTCAAACGTATCACCAAACAAGATCTGCAAAGAAAAAAAACAAACAAGTAAGCATTTACCACAATTTTACACTATTTCTGGTAGTTCGTTGACATGTTTTTGTTCGGAATTTTCTAACATTTTGCATTTGGTTTAATTTTTGATGAATATATGTATACAGATAACTTAGTAGTATAGGGCTATACATTTACTAACCATCATGTGTTTTTTTTTTGTATTTTAACCAACCACTTTTTATCTGTGTTCTGTGCAAATAAATTATCCGTATTTGAATAAGGGTCTAAAAGTTATGATCATCATAGCGCAGATTAATAATTTTGAGCTTAAACCGGCACAGACTAAATAATATTGCTAAAACCTCTCATATTTATTATCAAATTCATTTTATACATATACATACGTAGGTTAGAACTTTACTAGGTTCAAAAAACCCGGCCGGACTAAGGTCACAAAAGCCGGATGTGTCTCAACCCTAGTATTGAGTGATTATTGTAATGCACAGCATTGCCGATAAAATATAAATTAATTTTAATGGCTACGTAATAGTCGTTTTGATTGTAGATGGCGTTGTTGGTACATCCGAGAACGATTGATATTGTAGGCAGACTATGAAACTCACCAGCAGGAGGGGCATTCGCCATATTTATTTCCATAAAGAACTACTAGTATAGTTTTATAATATCTGTTAAAGAATTATGTCTTGTACGACTCTTTCTCGGTGGAGCTCTCCATGCTCCATCGAGAAAGAGTCGTCTGGGAAAAAACCAGCGTTAAGATAGCAATTGCCATTGGGTGAGTAGCAAGAGAAAAAGAGCGAGACAAATGTTTTCATGTTCTGCAGAAATGTATGTGACTGTTGGGTGTTAATTGTTTTTACTTCACTAATTTTATTGATATCTCAAGTAGGACCTTTGAGAGGCATAAGCGAGGCCTGAGCCAACGCTAAGAGCCTTTGTTGTACGTATTAAAAAAAAACATAATATTATAGTATTATTATTGACAACAAGTTGCACCTAATCATCGCATTGCTATGTTCCGGTTTAAAGGAAACTGATGAAATTAAAAGCATCGTTTAACTCCAAAAACTATCATGATTTTGATAATAATTCATGTTGTAAAACGGGAATTTTCACAATATACTTACTTTTCTTTCAGCCTTGTCACTAATCAGCAATGCCCCTGGTGTTGCAAATTTTATTAGGTATTAATATCTGGCCGAAGCTTGTTGGCGAAAAAAAAAAAACGACTTACAAACATCCTTGGGATAAATAGCATCACGCGATCCAACCAATTAGCTTATCTGTAAGCTCATTTCGCCTCGACTGTATATCACTTGTATCCTCGATGTAAACTCATTTCATCTCGACTGTACATCACATTTATCAGTTTATTTATTGGTATTAAATGTTTTTTATTCCCGCTAGTTGGTCATTAGCCTTATTTACTATGCCTACCTAATCAATGAAAGGTTAAAAGGTGTATCTACCTACTTGACTTTAATGAACTAACTCACAACTTTTTAATATTTGAAAACAACTTGCAGTCAACGGCTAACTTCTAGATGCATACAACAGTTTAATTTTTAACAAAATATATTGAATATAATTTCCATATAATTTTGGAAGGAAAACTTATTGTTTGAAATATTTGTTTACCCACAGATTCTAAAGTCTAAAATGTATTAGTATAAAATGCCATACAAAATAATATCTAAAGTGCAATAATTTTGGTGTAAAATCAGGTAGGGGAAGTACGTCCATAATTACTGTTTTCATTTGATGACATAACTCCTAATTTATAATAGTTAAAGTTCAGAAATTGCTATTCTGCTATGTTCCTTTCTATGTTGATAAAATGTGATTTTATGGAAACAACTCTAAAAAGGCGAGAGATACAGCTCTCATTGAGAAGATGTCACTTCCAACGCAATAGAAATTAAATTCCCCGATAATTTTCTATAAACCATAAACAATGTAGGAAAGCATAGTCAGTGGTTTATTCAAATTCCATCGTTTGTTATTTGCATGGTTGCATGCTTAAGGCTTGTTTTTTTTTCGATAATGTAAATTATTATAAATTGCTATCGATAAAATGCAAAAACCATTTTAGGGTATTGGTAAGTTCAAATAGGCTGAAAAAATATTATACAGCCCCATTCAAATAATGTGATCACCGTGCATCTACTTAAAATCATTATAGCCACACCAATCGATCCATTATAAAAACAAATTAAATATTTTGAACATGGAACGATGATACGCTTGCTTTTTATTAAACCACAGAATACTGAATAGTTGGTACGACAAAGTCACATTGACTGTATCACGTTATTAAGAATAATTATTATTTATTGCAGGCACCAGTTATTGTTTACATAAAATACCAAAAATAAATACAATAAAATAAAAGATAGAAATACTTTAAATTAATATTTATTAATTTAAAGTATTTATATCGTCTATCTGCTAGACTCGTAATAATAGCGTTGTTACACGAGTCAACTTTGAACATAAAGCACGCGATTCTCTTTCTCTGTATGACATTGAAGGAGTTAACTCAAACCCATGCGTACCACGTAGGAGCGCTATAATAATGTTTCAGGCCCATCAGCTGTCTGACTTTGTTATTGCAGCCCACTTTGATACCATCGTGTGACTTTTGGTATAATCCAGAGTTGACACGTGTAAAACAACTGGCAGAAAGACCTGAAGAGTGTAATCTTCATGTCAGGCGATGATTTATAAAACTTTCTAGCAATCATATTGCCCTCTACGCACAAAGATTTACGTTGTCGTCGTACATCTACGTCGTACTCTGGGCTGAAAGTAACGATATGGCTACGGTACTTGAAGTTGTAAAGTATTTTAATTATTGAAATTATTTGCAGCTTAACATCCTTATTTTTTAAGCTGGCAGGTAAACAGATATTATAAAACTATACTTGTACATAAACCGAATGTACTGATCATAGTTACCGAAGTAGTTACAAGTACCTAAGTTGTTAGCAAGAGGCATAAATTGACATTTGAAACACAATTGAAAAACAACGAAGTTTTCCTAATTATTGATCACGATGCAACAATAAATTCTATAACAAATAAATATTCCTATTAAACGCAAAGATTAAACGAGAGTAATTCCAAACAGGCGTAGAAAGAGCCATACCTAAAAGGCTCGACATTCAGTGCGAACAATGCTAAAATCGCCGAGACACAGTCAGTCGCGAGTCGCGCGACAATGAGTCGCGTGGTTGTGCGACAATGAGCTGTAATGAAACAATTTGGCGACAATGCACGCGCCGATCGCAATGATAATGGTGAACTATCGCTTTGTTATGTTTTGGTGTAGTTTGAAGACTTTCAGCGAGTGAATGGTTTACGATCTTTTCATTTTGAAACAGACACGGACAGTTTTAGAGTTTATATGGTCATTGAGAATAAGGGCCCAGGTGTACAAATACTACAAGTAAACTTTAAAATCCCCTATTCTAATTTCGTAGATTAATTCTCATCAGCCGTGTTGGCCTAGTGGGCGATACCACGACTTCTGATCCGGAGGTCGTGGGTTCGAACCCGGTCGTGCAAAAATGGATTTTTCCACTCGAAAAATGTATATTTGCATAAACACGTGCTCAAAACGGTGAAGGGAAACATCGTGAGGAAACCGGCATGCCCTAGAACCAAAAATTCGAAGGCATGCGCCAACAGTTAGTGTTCCAATAAGCGGCGATGGGCTTGCAACCTGTCACGTGGAATGCTTACTACTTGCAAAACGCGGGCATGTACCAAATGTAATGTTTGGACGTGCCTCTGACTACCCCCTATTTGGTATCTTCAAATATCTACTCACAGATGTATCTGAGGATGTCCACCCATGCGGAAGACAGTCGTGAGCAGAAACATAATAAACATCATCATCTTATGGAATCACAACTAGCCGAAAAAAAAATTGAAGGCGATTTTTCTTTAGTTTTTTATTCTTTATTGTACACACAGAAAATACAGACAAAAAAACTAAAGGACAAAATCGAGCTTAACCCTAACAAGAGTTTTCTTCCAGAAAACCTTTCAGGATAGGGACAGCTGAAAAATAAAGGTGGGTATGTGTACACAGACAGATAAATTCTAAGAATATAACTAATTATAACATACTATTTATACCTAAATACATATTAATAATTTATTCGAAAGAATAAGTAAAATAACGTGGGTACATGAGGTCTGATGATATATTACCGGCAGGATAGAAACCGCAAACTTGGGTCCTGTAAGCGTATCGCGAATATCGCGATTTTATTATTATCAACCGACTTCATAAAAGGAGTTTCTCAATTCTTTATGAAAAAACCTACTCCTGCTGAGAGAAAAAAAATATTTGTGATTAAATTGCATAATGGACTTTAATAAATTTCCCGCTATTGGCAGTCTGTTTTTTGACATTTTAATGTCAAAAAACAACCTACACATCAAATTGTAACATAAATACAACTATGTATTACGACGTGTGTATAGGCTCTGTTTAAAATACATTTTCTATTCTATTCTAATCGGTAATTTACGATTTGAATAATCCCGAAGAAACGGCGTTATTCCACCAAGTTTAAAACATTGATCCTTTTGTTTTCAGTTCAAAACCGGGATTTGCAAAACAATATACAATGTTCATTCTTATGCCTTGGACCAAGCGTTACTCACCATTTTGTGCGTGTATTTACGCGGTGATGCGGCCTATTGTGCATTAGTTGGAGCACTTGAAGTCCAGATTCTAGCCTATAATGCTAGATTCGCTGGATTCTAGCCTTTATGGCTGAATGTGCGTTGGATTCTAGACGTTATGGACATAATTTCGAGAGATATTCTAGGAAGTGGTCGGACTATTTTATTGGGACTGGAATTTACTGTATTGTGTGGGATTTTGTAAAAATAATATAATCTAATAATCTCGCAGTTCCGCAATGTTGCAGTGGGAATCGAACCTGTGTAACTATTTTTGCGATAGTTGCTTCTTTGCCCGAATCTGTCTTTAACTGTAATTTTCGAATAAAGAAATAGAGATATAAAAAAAACATTTATTCATACAACTATGTACAAGTAGGTATATACAAAAAATACAGATGAAACAGCTAAATACCGTTACCGGTCTAAATACCGTTGCAAACGATAATTTTATTGCTAGAAAGAAAGAAAAAAAGTTATTTATTTGGCAACAAAGCACAGAAAACACAGGTAATAAATAGATAAATATACACTATAAATACCTAAGATTTTAACAAGAACATAGTGACAAAGAGAAGATTTTTGTGCTAATTAGTCCCATATGTGCCGTGTGGGCCAAACAGGTCCCGTCTCAGCTTAATCCTGCTCCGCACAGTAGTGAGAGAATGCTAGGTTGAGAAAGTTCAAGTTACGAAGGGCACACTAAAAATTCCCAAAAAGAATAATAAAAAAAACTATGAATGGTCAAATATGAATTTATTGTTCTTGAAAATATTCTCCGTTAGCGTTAATGCACGAATAAACCAATTTTAAAAACATTTATGCCACCCCTACGTAGTGACCTCGAAAACATATTATATTTTCAAACTCTTCAACAGCCTCTTCTGGTGATGAAAATCGTCGCCCGCATATCTGATTCTTAATTTTAAGAAACAGGTAGAAGTCAAAAGGTGCCAGGTCGGGACTTCATGCAGGATGGCTCATAAGTTCTACGTTTTTCACCTTAAGAAAACCATGTCTGGCCGTGTGAGAGCTAGCATTGTAATAGTGCAAGATGATACGGTGTTTACGGTTATTTTAACGGAGTACATCAATATCTTCCGGCAAAAAAATCACTGTACAACGATTCTACAAAGCTAAAGCGGTCCTGTATCCAGTTTTATTAAAAAAAAAACATCCTCTTAGCTGCACTTTTCACGCGCGCTACTTTGGTTGGTTTCGGCTCATCTTGAAAGACCCAAACAGTCGATTGCTGCTTTGTTATGGGCTCGTAGCTATTTAACCAGTTTCGTCACCTGTAACTATATTCCACACCAAATTTGATGCAATTTTTTTTGAGCCTCACTCAAATTGTGAGGGTTCTATCTCGAGCACTGCTTTCTCACACCCAAATTATTGTATAGAATTGATTGTATCTGACTCATGCCTATGCCTAAGGATGTCCGAATCTCATGGTAGGATGGTAGGTCACATGCCTGTCTGTTTCGATCATACGGCGCACAGCATCGATGTTTTTGTCGTTCACTGCGGTGGACAATCAACACGCAATATTTAAAATGACGTTACAATATGAAAACAGTATATGTAGGTATAAAGGTAATGTATTAATAAGCTAATTATACTTAAGAACGTTATAATTCAGCTATTCTGCTCTGCACCTTAATTTATTTCGCCCTCAAAAGTCACAGCCGCAGTGAGAACATTTGCCTAAAATGGCTCAATCGAATGTCTCACAAATCAAAACTGACGGACTCAATGTCCCATTGTTTATCGCCTTCCAAGACGCGGTCCGTGTAAATTCACGCCTTCAGACTGCGCTTGTATCAACTGTGTGTAAAATAAGCTTTACAGCGCTGGATTTAGGTTCAGTATTATTTAATTTCTGCTTCGAATACACGACTTCATCATCGCTGTTTGTTTTTACTCATACAAACTTCATACGCCGACATGAAAAGGAACTGAAGACTTTATTTTAAAGTGAAGAAAGTATATTTTAAGAAGAAATGTTAGCTTTTAGGTTTGTGGGTCGATTTTAATACAGTGTCATGTTTTTGCAGGGTGTGTCACCCACTACAATTAAATTATATCGTCTTTTAAATGTATGTAGGCGATAATTTATTGTAAGAGACGATTATTCTACGAGAATATCAAATTAAGTGAACAAAAGGAAAGCTGACGTATGTTTAAAAATAATCGTCTTATGTTTTAAACTTACGATAAAACATACCCCACAATTCACAGTTCATGCGATGTCAATAGATTGTGACATGGCATGAACTGTACATTCTACCTGTTTCAGTTAAAAGTATTTTTTTTTCGACTTAAAAAAATCGACTTCAAAATTAAATAACGGGTTGATAAACCAGCGACGGATAAACATAAAAAAAAACTCTAATGGCAAATACATATGGGCTAAAGATTTATATTCTGTTTCACTTCGAATTGCCTATAATCTCTTACCGCTAAAAATTTAATCACTACGAAAATTACAGCTTTAAACATTGCACAGTTAAACATTGTTATAATTACAACCCCATCTAGAATAGTATTTAAATATATTAAAGTGACGACTGCTTTTGTACCTATTATAAGTAGAATAATATGCTTATTAGGTCTTTATCTCTGGTATTTCTTGTAACTTGTCATCGTAACGTTTCGTTCTACAATGGCGGTGCAATTGTACGTGTTTACAAAACGTAACCTTCATAGCGTGATCATGGACCTTTTACGCTTCAACTCAAATAGAAACTTATACACGCTCTTTCGAAACTGGAAGCTATGCGAATTTAGGATTATTATCAAGTTAAATAAGGTTCGAAGTTCCCCGGTGCTGTAGCAAAGTGATGATTGTTTTGCAAGGATACCCTTGTCATGTTGCGCTTTGCAGGACAAAGGGTTTGATTGTCTAGCCCCTTTGCTAGCTTAATTACGAATGTATACAGGATTGGTTTCATTGTGAAGTCAAATGTTATACTTGGCGCAGCGAATTATAATATTACAAGCATGGTTTAGTGATGTTTAGTTTTTAAGTTCTATGCATACCAGATTACCAGTAATATTAAGAAGTAATGACAATTGACTCTTGTCAATCGTCATTTATTGGATCCAAATCTAATTTGAAGAAAATCTATGGACGAAGATAGCAAAAAGCTCAAAAAGAGCACGAATAGATAAATTATAATACTGTACTGAACGCATTACAATAAAATATTCAGCAAATGATGTATAACATGTAGAGAGTCGCACGCGTTGTCGTAACGAATGCTATCCCCTGAATATCAAGCGCTGATTTGACTGATGTAGTCACGATCGAGACACGCGCTTCCAACGTTTTTCATGTAGGTACATGTGAGCCAGCTGCGCTCGTTTGCATCGGCTTATGGCTGGCCGCAGCAACCACAGCGCCATTAATTAATCCCATAACGGGCCAAAGACTGGCTCCAACAATTTTGAATGACAAAATTGCAGGTCTTTACGGAAGATTGACGAATGGAGTGATTGAGGCTTGAAATATTATTTAGTGTTTGATCGCTAACAATGTTGTGTGAAATGGAACGTTTTATACGCAGAAATCAAATATGGCGCCGCGTGTTTCGCGCGCAAACCGCAGTGTTTGATTGTGATCGCACGTGATGTTCTGATTTCAAATAGATTACCGTGATTGGCTCGGAGCGACGTGTTAGAAGTGTAGGCGGGTAGCGGGGCTCTAATAAAGGCGCCTACTGAACGTACCGACGCGCGTAAATGGCGTTGTACGTTTTTGCGGTGCAATTGGCGAGTAGAAATCTTGGCAGCTCACGTGAACGTGCCGAATCAATTTCAGAATGCTTACGCACGAACGCAAACACGAAAAAAGTGTGCATAGCATTGGATAATTGCACGTCGGAGTGCTGTGAAACACGGTTGGGTGAGAATGAAAAGGATATGATTAAATGTGAGCGTAACTCGTTTACGTGCTCTGCGTACTCTGTTGGATAATCACGTCTTCTGTACACTGCTGGTTCTACGGATCGTTCTCATACGATGCTAATGCGTTTTAAAATTATGGAATATGCTACGATGCAATGAAGACAAATGTGAATCATATTCAAATATGTATAAGACAAGTAAAACTGGAACAAATCGTGTATCAAAATCATATTCAGTAGCCAAATCATTCGAATACGAGATGATGAATTAGGTAACATAGAAGAAAAAATGAATTAGGTAACGGTTTCTGGATAATCTATATTTTAATTACTCGTATAGTATATAGAGTTTCAACGTGAATAACTGCATTTATTTGGTTATCTGAGAGTCGTATTTATTATAACAAAGTATCCTAAAATATCTACGTATCTACCTAGTTATAACGACTGATTAAATAAAAAAAATAAGTTAATATCCCATTAAAATTACAGTTTAGTTTGCATTTTTGTTGCAAATAATTTCCGAAATGGCTTAACTGATCTGGATGAATTTTGTTTGGAACAAGTATAGTTCATGACTATACTTGTTCCAAACTCTAAATGTCACATAGATTACGATTTATCCGGATACCACTTGCGTGAAGCTGTGGGCAAAGACTTAGTGTTTAATAAAAATACTGATAGATGGGAACGCGTTTAGGTCTTTCATATTTTTTTTTGTAAAACGAGTATTTCTGTTATCCTTTTCAATGAACCCGTGTGTTTTCATACAACAGAAAAACTTGTGAAAAGGAACAGCTTGAAAGGAACAGGATTTGCGTTTCGTTTCTCGCAGGTCTTTAAAAACAGGATATTTGTCAATATTTTCACGTCTGTCAGACGTATTATCGCCTTTCGTTAGCGATAAGCTATTTACACGCTTCGCTGTCGCGCTTGCAATTATATTTCGAACGCGTGTCATCGTGACGAAATGCGATACAATATTATGATATGGGTTAGGTTGTAAATGCCTTGATAAAGTTCTATTTCTGTTTCGTGGCATTAGCAATGATGTTATTAAAAGTCTACAAATCTGCATATGGCTCAGGAACCAAAAACAAACTCCACTGTATTACTTTACGCTCAAAGGTGGATAAAAACTTAATTTTTTTATTGTTTTTAAAAGTCATTATTTTTTGAGTTTGGGTGCATAACACTGTGATCTCGCTCGGTCTACAGTCTAGCTAGCGTACATACATTTATATCTAGTTAGCTATAAAGCCAACTAACTCGTGCACTTATGTGCACGAGTTTAGAAATTAAGTTTTATGAGTATGTATTTAACTAAAGTACAGTTACTAAAGTAGTAATATACAAAAAATACAGCTGAAAAAGCTAGCTATCTATAGACCGTTGCAAACGATCTATAGATAGCTCAACTGATCCAGATCACTACCAGGCGGAAGCGTTTCCAAAATACTGGCCACATTGCCACGCTGAATGGCAATGCTAATGCGTTGACCCAGATAAGAGCCAGCTCTCTTGTCATGCGTCGCTTCGACCAGTCGCCCCGAAATAATTTTGAAAACGCGAAGGGCCCCGGTTCCCCACGGACCCAGAGTCTCAACCCCAAAAGGCTCAAATAAATACTGAAGTTGTATTTAGTCCAGTTGTTGATTAAGCGATTTTAGAGCGTACTGTATTTTCCCCTTTTAATAACACCAATGGACATAAATTGAATCTAATGAGAGATTTCATCTTTGAAAGAAAACTTTATTCTAGTCTATTACTTTGATTTTGCCGCGAATTTTTTATTAGAAAACCGCTGTTTTCACTTCTTACTCGTTATAAATTTGACCATGCTAACCGGCTAACCAGGTTTTAGTTGAATCAAATAAGTTATAAAACTTAATTAAAGTTCTTAAGGAAATTAAAATGAACAAGTTAATTTATAAGGTTAAAAACGAATAAGGCTAAGGATCTTACTCATAAAGATTATTAAACAGTATCGACTAAACACAGTCGTATGTCTTTCTGTTATGTGTCATTTTATATTCATATTTATATACATTTTGCACATGCCTGACTGCAATATGCAATATTTATTAGTAACTATAATATCTAACTACACTCTAGTATCTATACGAAACAAAGTAACTGCCTATCTATATCTCCTCATATACTTTTTGTAAGAAGGAACCTGTCTAATCTCCCAGAGATAAATACTGTTAATTAAATACTAATTAACATCTTATACTAAGTCCGAGCACGAGACTTTTATATTGCTCCTCAAATCAAATAAGGGCATAGCAGCATTGTGTCAGGGAATCCCTTAGCAACGTCAGCTAGCTAACATCCTTATCCCAACGGATTAAGGTTACGATTGGGATCAAATTACAGCTCTTTGACGGTAGTCAGCTGTTAAAAAAATCTTATTTCAAAGGCATAAGACTGAGAACGGCTTAAATCTGAACAAAAAATATATCTTTATCCTCACCTTATACCAATCTTTTACGGTATAGAATGTAGTATGTTTTAATCGAGCATGCTGCGGTAAAGACAGTAATGATTGTTGATCATCATTCGATCAATTAAAACAACACAGTCGTAAATCACGGAACTAGACTCTGATGAGCGCACAGTAATGAGAGCCATCGTAATATGATCGATGTCAACTGTCAAATTGTATAAATAAATAAATGATGTTTGAAGTAAAAACTAGAGTCACGACTATTAGGTTAAGTAACATGTTTCTGCCAATTAAACTTGGTAAAGGCTCTTGCACACTATCAGCCTGTCTTGATCAAGATCTTAAACCGTAAGGAGGTACTTACAGTAATAAATTACTTATCATAACTTTTAAATTTGAATGTAGCATTGGGTCTCGGCAGAATAAAATTAACAATTAAGAATATTGTATAGTCATGAATAGTATTATAATCTGTGGTCATGAGTCACAGTCATAAGTGTTCAGTTGTACTACCAATGCCATGTAGGTGGGTACCATGTAGGGGTGCCATTTTAGTACTACTAGTACTGGAGATACACCTTGTATCATTTGAGCTATTCAGTAGTACTACTGATCCGTGCATCTATGTCTGTATCTGTTGGGTGTTTATATAGGTACCTACCTATCCGTTTGTTTTGTTTTAATTTGTTTTTTTTTTGTTAATTTTCTTGCAGTTTTCTAGTAGAGATTGTAAACCTTCTGGCTGTCTAAATCAGATCTGTACATTTCATGAATGGTTTTACAAATTAAAAAGGTGTATAACGATTGAATTTTCGAAGGTCAAGGAAAACATCATGAAACCGAAACATGTGCCAACAGTTAGTGTTCCAATAAGCGGCGATGGGCTTGCAACCTGTCACGTGGAATGGTAA
Source organism: Perizoma affinitatum (assembly GCA_961405105.1). Classification (NCBI taxonomy): domain Eukaryota; kingdom Metazoa; phylum Arthropoda; class Insecta; order Lepidoptera; family Geometridae; genus Perizoma; species Perizoma affinitatum. The sequence goes on from OY560199.1 coordinate 10,920,650, forward strand.
TATGCAAAACGCGAATTTGTGCCAAATATAATGTTTGGATTTGTCTCATCTAAGTGTATTTAAGCATTTGCGTTACATAAGATCTACGTACTGAGAATGTATCGGAGGATCTCCATTATAGAGATTGCATGATAGTGAGCGTGTTTGATTTTTTTTTGTTTCAAAAATCTTTAATTATTATCTCAAGTTACACTTAAATATAAACAGCAACATTATAAACATTAAATATAAAACTAACTGCTATTTGTAGGAGTTTCGGCTATTGTAAAAAATATCCACGTTGTTCGCAGACAAGATATTTAGCAGATAGATAGCGAGCGACATGGGGGCAAACTTAAGTAAGTTGGTACTACAGTTGGGCATAAAAAATAAAATATCATAAAACATAACAAGTAATCAATGGGATTGGAATTTAATAATATTTAGGAATGTACTTCCAAATATTATTTATGTATTTTATTCTATATTTATTATTATAGTATTCATTTATATATATTTTTAGCAGTAAGTTATATTTTGTAGCGTACATAAGTACCTAATTACCTAATGTAATTATTAATTGTTTTTACCAGACACGCCACACCATCTTTTCGCACGCCTAGGATGACTACTTTGTTTGTGCATTCAATAAATAAATAAATAAAAAAAAAAACTATAAAATAGATTCATACAGAACCCAAACAAATTACCCAACCGGTCTGATATCATCTAATCTGTATCAGCCACCGTAAGCTTATATGTATTTGACATCAAGCCACGTCAAGCAGCATCAAGCCCGCTCTGAAACTGGACTATCCACATATTTCAACATGAGGCGAGCATGTTCATTGAGCGGACATCCGGCAGCGGAAACAGCTTTCTTGTTAGCGGTTAGATATCTCGGATATTTTACGCAGGCATTTCATTGATAAAACTCTAACCAGAGATAACTGGCAAGCGAATTAGAAACAAATATACCTACTACAAGTAAATAGGAATTAAAAAAAAACCGTCTTAAAATAAGGGGAAGTTGACAAAAAGCCCTATATGAAATTGCATTCCCAATTTTTTCACCCTTAGGGGTAGATTCTTTCCATAAAATGTAGATGGGGCGAACCTTAACTTATATCCTACCCATTAAAAAATAAACATTAAGACACAATTGTTCACAATTCGCGAAGATATTATCGCGTAACATACACAAAAATAAACAAACAGACGAATTGAGAACGTCCTCCTTTTTTTAATTAGATTGAAAAGTAACGTAAGAACGTTACTTACTATAACTTGTTAGCGTACTGATCTACATCCATCATATACATTTATTTACAGTACCTGGAAAGGTCCAAAAATATGAAAAACTAGTTTTAATAGTTTTGATGAAGCGAGACTGTACAAAACTGACAGATGATGGACGACCTTGTATCAAAGCTGTAAATCTGTATGATGGATGTTAGATATAGTCCGCTAAATAGTCGTAGAGCCTCCTTTATCTCACACAAAATCACCCGTGGGTCGAACCTACCTACTCATGAGAAATGTGCATAGCTTACAGGTCAAACAAAGTATCTATACATCACATATTCATAAACGGTAGGTGCGCTATTTAGCATTTATTTATTTCATAACTAGTTTCTACATCCTTTTACACTGGCCCACCACTGTGTCGTCCGTTTCCTAATTAATTCGATCCTTATATTATGAAAATTCCTTGAGAAAGATACATATAGAGTATATGTTATGTATATGTATGTAATTTCTCAAGGAATTTTTATAACCTAAAAACATATTATTAATTTGCTTAAATAATCGAAAATGTCCAATTAAAAACGAAATGTACTTGTTTTACTTACAACCTTCCTTGAATTGAATTCATGCAAAGCTATAGTAAAAAATCTCATTACAATTTTTTCATAATCTTCCTTAAAAAATAGCAAATTTAAATTCATCTTTTTTTTTCGATAACTCTTTTATTACCAGCGACTTTAAGATCCCGTATATGAGACATAAAAGGTCGTTTGTGTGTTCGTTTGTCTATTACCAAGTATTTTCAAAACTAATTATTTTCATATCGGATTGTAATGCGGTTTTTTTGAAATCTATTTGTCGCCATCGATGGTTCTTAGATAGGTTAAATCACCGCAAGTATTAAAATTTTGCAACAATTAACCTGTTACACTCTCGTTGCCATTTTCAAAGAACGTGACCCACCAAAGCAGAGTGTCGCAATCTTTGTGATGTAACGCAGTCCATGGCTCAGAGCTTTTATTCGAATGATACGATGGTACCTGGCCTTTGGATCAGAACAACAACGCCTTAGCATTAATGCCTCATATCTACAATTGTTATCTTGACAATCAACAGATATCTATTGAATACATCAGGGAGGGCGGTATGCGAATTGAGATTGCATAGAGTTTGAACTTGAACAATTTTTTCTCGCATATTTGAGCTCCTTATGTCGCGTTAAGGTGTTATTACCCTTAAGAGGTGGTTTGTTTATTTGTATGTTTGTTTGTTTATCTGTATCTATTGATCCCCGAAATGGATGATCGTATTGTAATGCTTTTTCAAATAGAATCGTAAGTCTTCAAGTATGGTTTTAAGATTGATTCAATGTCTTAAATTAATACTAGGGGGCAGTGCAATCTATAGTGAAATATACGGTGAAAATTTAAAATTTAGTACATATTTACTTGTAGTTAAAAAACTATGGAATCTAGTTAAATCATTATTTCGTCCCTGAACCCACGTTCCAAAAAAACAAAACAATGAATTTCAATAATAACAATGCTGGACAATAATAATGCTCGACGTTTTTACATAGCATAACCTAGCCCCAAAGTAAGCAGAGCTTGTGTTATGGAAACTACATGCTGATAATACTAGATACATTTTTTTGTACATATTATACATAGAAAACAGCAAAACCCGAGACTAATATTTGTAGATCATACAAACATTTGTTCCGCGGCCGGAATCCACAACCATCTGCTTCTCTGGCGAACCTTCGCACAATGCGCCACACAAGTTGTCAAAATAATCAAAAATAATTCAAATTTAGGTATTTAAGTTGCTCGTTTGAACACATCATCACCAGTAGCCTATAAAAGTACACAACTTGACATAAGCCTCTCCCAAAGAGTGACAAAGAAGAGGTATAGGAAGACCCCCGTCCGATGGACCGGTGACATCTCAAAGGTTTCAGGAAGTCGGTGGATGGAGGTGGACTAATATCGTTTGAAGAAATATAATAATAGTACTTATTATGTATCAAGTCCCCGGCGACAGTGGTGGTCCATTGTAGCCCTTGTAAACGGTACCCGAACAGAATATATTGTGTGTTAATTTATTCGGAAGTTGGTTAACGCGTCCGCCTGCACAATTGCACCATCTCGATCGAATCACGTTTATCTTCTGTTCTGATTTAAACAGACATTGTTTTTTTTAAAACTATTTTCAATTAGAACATTCTTATTTTAAAACGGGAATTTTCACGTAGGTAACGTAATATTTGGTAAAAGCACCAACAAATTTAAAAAAGATAGTCCATCTATTTTTCCAATCTTATCGCTGATCCAAATCCAATTACTCTGAAATCACGATTTACATACGAAAAAGTTTCATTTTTTAATCTTTTATCTCATACTCTGTCACACAATTGCGTTCCATTATACGGTAGACTATCAATAAATTACATGCTAAACACCGGTTCTCTTTTTCGAAAACATTCTTAAAACGTAACAGTTTTATCAATGTCAGGTTAGAGTACAATACAATTTCAATGTCAAAATAGTCACAGAGTGATTTCAATACGAGTGGTATGAGATTTTAGTGAGCACAGGTGAGCTTTCTAATATACATTGGAAAATGGGTGATATCGGCTGATGTTAAGTCACTAAGAGATATTCAAAAATGCATAACCAGTCGTAAACTCGTAGTACCTGATACCTACGACACAGGGTGTCCAAGGATGTATGTAACAGTATGTGACTGTTGGGTATTTATTTATTACTTATTTACCTGTCAAATTGGACATAACCCATTTATAGTTATATTTTAATTAGATTGTACACATCTGAACGATCAATATGGGGTAAGGGTGGATCGATACCTGCCCTTACCCCATATTCTTGAATAAATATCTCAAGATTTGCTCAAAAATCGAAACAGTTGTGTGACTTATAGTCAGTCAGACTGTTTGACGATGGTACGTTATTTTTGGTGTTACGGGTGTAATATTTTTTTTTTCTAAATTTCGCTCCCTAGACTCTTTAGAAAGAAGTTGAAGATTGTATGAAAAAAAAAAGAACAATACGGACGAAGTCGAGGCGTTCCACTAGTCTAATATAAAATCCCTACGTGCAATAATAATAATTAACTCGTACCAGAATGCACTTCTAAACCAAATATCTCAATAAGTTTCCCCAAGGAATGTCGGTAAGGCTTTACTTCTAAGTATAAAGCAATCGATTCAGTATTTGTGTGAATCAACCTGTAATGTACACGGATGCCAAGGCAGCGATTTCATTCATGCAGTGAATAGCTCGCAAAGTGATCCACATTTTCTTCGTAGGATTTATTTTTACGGTGGACACCCTGGCCTACGTTTATAAAAAACGGCGTTAGAAGGAATTAAGGCCCGATCAAACTATCGTGGTTTCGGTGGCGATCAATACATTTACGCGTATTAAGACTACCACTTTAAAAACATTTTTCATTGTCACCGCCACAGCCACAGCCGAAGTTATATCTTAAAGATGTAAGAAAACCAACTATTCATGATATCTACACACTTTTTTAAAACGTGTAGTTTATTAGTCATGTAATTTTTTTTGGCTTGGATGAAGATCCTTTCGACATGCCCCTTTTATGATTTCAGTTTTCAGAACATAGAGGAAATAAACACTTGATTCGGAAGGGGTTTTTCTTCGCGTATTACTAAACATGTTATGCACGTAATGTTGTCAACTATAACAAAAACTGAAATATTATTCCATAAAATCTGTTATCACCTGACATTTTATATTCAACACAGCTTCCTTTCGCGAATAAAAAGAAAAATATTGACAGCGAGTGCTAGCGAGCTGATCATTCATCATCTCTTATGTATGATGAATTTACCTCGTGGCAGAATGGCAGCTGTTGCCGCCGTCTCAACACTCCACAGATAAAAACAACATGGCGTCTATCATACGCCATTCAAGTCAATTGGTTACAATAAAATTAATGGTTTATGTTGTTTGATTCGGAGTTGATATTTAGTCGAATTTTATTGCATATAGACAATGGAAATGTTATTCGTTTCTGTGTTGAGAGCCCTGTCATTTTAGGAACGTTTTTGGAGTTTCAATCAATATAAGTATACATCCTTTGCGATGTCTGTTTCATCAATAAATCATAAAATCTCTGAAATCTAATAAATCATATAATCCAGTTCCTTTTTGATATTCATGGTAGTGTAAGAGGTTGTGAGCATTAGTTTACAACAACTATAGTTCTTACCTGAGTTGTTCTACTATAAGCCCCCTGTACGACAGCTCAATCGAGCATTCAGTGCGTAGATGATGAATTGAGTTGAGTATCAATACATACAATTATTTGTGAATGAATGCTGTGTTTTCAAGGACCATCCATCCAATGATATTCCTACAACAATGGTTGTAGGAATAGGTTTTGTAAATACTCTAGGATGAAAAAAATTAATTCGTTCACAAAACTTGGTAGAACACACGAGGCATGGTTATAATCGACACTTAGTATTTTTATCATAATTGAAGTTGCATTGGGTACCCGTTTTTCCATTGCATTATCCTGTAAATGATACTACTGGGAATAGAGTGTGAAGTTTTGATACCTCAGATCCCTTAATACACTATAAGGCTTCACAATAAAATCTATAAATTATCATCTTTGCATTACTTTATATCCTTGGACATGTATAACACAACCATTTGATAAATGTTGCCAACTCAGAATAGATCTCCGTTTAAGCATTAACGGGCACAGAGTATAATAACTGCGACGCCACGCAGCGTGCTAGACGCTGAACAACGCACGCCATTTGTGAACAACCAACTGTGGGGTTCAGCTAAGTGGTGACACCGCAGTTTATTATAATAAAATTTCGACCCCTTACTGTGCTCCACTCAAATGTAATTCTTAGAAAATTTCAAGTTCTTTATTAGTTTTCATTTGGCGTCATATTATGATTGGCTTGCCAAGTCAACACGTTTTTAATTAAAACACATATAAGCCAGTTAACAAGCAGTTACATAGCTTTGCGTTACGCAATTCATCGCGCATGCAATCTGAAAACAGCGAAATTTGTTACTAATTTATGAAAACATTAATGAGAGATTTTCTTACATAAAACAGTTCGGTTTGAAAGCCTAGAAAGCCATTTATAGCGGCAGAGTGAAAAGTGTATTTTGTTTTACATTTTCATCTTCGGTAAAGTATTTCATTATGTATTTATGTATTAAGTATTTCAAAGTATCTGTATTCAAACTGAATTTATAAGAAAGTCACGTCCTCTCACAGGAGTGTCCTTCCTAAACAAATACGTTTTGTCACCTGCTGTAATTATCTTATATGCTGCTAGGACATAAAATACCACTTGTTGGTACTATGCACAGGACGTCACAGGTGGTTTCTAAAAAAAAATTAAAAAACTTCGTGATATACAACGAAGTAGCAAATGTAACAATTTATGTTTTTCTAACACAATGTGGAATGTATAAAACGCATGGCACATCCGCGAATACTTACATAAATATTTACAATGTTACTAGGAAGTGGCCCGTTTTGTAAGATGCCAGTAAAAATGACTTATGGCTCGATGACGCGAATTTCTTGATAGGAATTATATAGACCTACTTATTTCTTTGACAACAATATTCGTTTACAGAGAAAGTAATTGTGGATTTCGTATATTTAAATTTAAACTAATATAATAAATGCAGGAGTCTGTGTGTGTGAATGTTTGTTACCACGTATCTCCGTAGCTACTAAACCGGTTTTGATGAAATTTGAGGTTCTGGAATAACACATAGGGTAATCTACTTTTCGAAAATCAACTCCTAAGGGGGTTACTGGGTAGTAAAGTTTCAATGGAAATTTTTATTCCTTGGTTAGATTCGCTCAAAATCGGTACAAATTAAACTTTAAAATAAATAATAAAACATGTATTTTTTATTTTTTCAAAATCCTTAGGTGTGCAATAAAGTTCTGAAATTTGAATGGAAAAAAAATATTCCCTGGTAAAAAGTTGGTGGTTTATCAACATAACACGGAGACGAAGCCGCGGGCAGAAGCTAGTATTTAAATAACGTAAGCAATACTATGCAACGGGACATCACCAGAAGTTCCTTCTGGGATCCCCAGAAGTTTCCCTAAAATGCTGGCTGCATTTTAGGGAAACTTCTGGTGATCTGGATCAGCTAAGGCTAATGAAACGTGCCGTTGAGTTGCCGCCGGTTAAGTTTATCTAATTTAACTCTCTCATCTCCCGGCTTTCACAAGCACAAAGTATCTGGTCATGCGTGCACAAACAGCGTACTCGTGTGACCGATACATATCAAACTAATGATGGATGCTGCCGCCCATTTGCCAGACTAGTTACAAGCTCAAACGTGGAGCCGCCAAACTAGCGAGTTAAATGAGCTACGACTTTAAAAAAACATAATCACCGAAAAGTACATACAATTATATGTATTTATGGAATTAAAATTATCGTGGTTTGGTATCATTTTAGATTATTTTTACGACCATACCACGTACTTTACTTTTCTCCTGCTGACGTTTCGTTCACCGTTTAGAGGTCTTTCCTTATGAGCACCGTCCGCGACCACGCTCGACGGTCGTGAGACGGAAACTGTGTCAATTGTGTTCAATTGTGTTGTGAATAAAATAATTTATTTAGCTAAATTTCGCTATCAGTTGATATAATTATAACATTTTCATGGGTCATCCCGTGAACACAGTTTAAACGTTGGGAAAATAATAAAAAAGGTATACGCGATAAAGGCCCATAAAAAATGTATAATTATAGAATTATATAGCCCTGACTGGACCTGCGGCAGGAACCACGAGTACTAATCTATCATTTGATATTAACACCCAGATCAGGACCTATTTGCAGATTTTACATATATTTAACGCTGCCTATGCAGTGTCTAACCCCACTTAATTTAAATCGGTTCGTCTGTAGGTTCCCTGTTTAAAACTACAGGTAAATTTTTAAGTGGGATAATCTTGGATACTCTTCCGTCGCGGGGGCAATCGGACTTATGCCAGACTCCAACCGGCTAAAACCACCACTGCATTTCTTCCTGACACCTTGTCTACCAAGACTACGCTTGTGCATTCTTCTGCGGTCTCAGCGGCGTTATCCTAACCTATTCTCTAAAACTTCCAGGTCACGGGAAGTTGCCGAGAGGGCTTCCTGGCTTCAGATGGTATATCTGTGGCTTTTGTGATGTAGGTACTCGCTTAAAACGGTGAAAAAAACACCGTGAGGAAAACGGCATGGTTAAAAACCAAAAAACCGAATCCGCTTAGTGTTCCAATAAGTGGCTTGCGTCCGGTCTCGTGGAATGCTAACCACCATGTAAAACGCGGACATGTGCCAAATGTAGTGTTTGGACGTGTCTCTGACTACCCCTACCTGGTGTCTTTACAGATCTGCGTACTGAGCATGAATCTGAAGAACACCGTCATGGGTATTAATTAGTAGTTTACACCACAAAAGCAAAATTAATCTTCGATTATTTCATAAGTTAAATGGTAGTTGATCAATTGTTTGTATAAGACAGTAGATCAAACCATCGATTAACTTTAATCGTAGATTTACGAAAAAACGGTAGCACCAACATGAAAAACCTACAAACACACCCCACGCACAAACAATCAAACTACCTAGATTTTTGTGACACCTATTTTATCTTTCTAAAATAGCATATACAAGTAGTTAGTACTTGTATAACTGTAACTATAATATTAGATATTAGAAAAGCGGGGCAGTTTAAACAAGTACTTTCTACTTAAATTAAGGTCCTAACGAAAATTGTAAAAAAAACTGTTACAGAAATGTGGGATCAGAATGTATGGAGGTATCCGAATGTATTATGAAAGTGAGATGTTTGACAGATTATGTGTGATAGTATCCGAATGATAAAATTATTGATGAATGTGAATTGGAGTGGTTTGAATGAATGAAAATAATGAATCTAAGAGGTCTGAATGAACGAGTAAATGGAGGGTTTGCGGTTTGTGTAACGGGACCACGAACTCACGAGAAGAAAACGATTGTTTAACGAATTTTTAAACAAAACAAACAAAAACAAACACGCTCACGACTGTCTTCCCCATGGTGGACATCCTCAGGTATATACTCAGTGAGTAGATCTTTGAGGATACCAAGTAGGGGGTAGTCAGAGGCACGTCCAAACATTACATTTGGTATATGCCCGCGTTTTGCAAGTAGTAAGCATTCCACGTGACAGGTTGCAAGCCCATCGCCGCTTATTGGAACACTTTCTGTTAGCACATGCCTTCGAATTTTTGGTTCTACGGCATGCCGGTTTCCTCACGATGTTTTCCTTCACCGTTTTTAGCACGTGTTAATGCGCACATAATTTTTTCGAGTGGAAAAATCTATTGGTGCACGACCGGGTTCGAACCCACGACCTCCGGATCAGAAGTCGGGGTATCGCCCACCAGGCCAACACGTTTTTTAATGTATTTATACTTACGAAGAACAAATAAAACAAGAAGTTGAAAACTGAATTTATTTTGCTTCCGCATCCCACAGAAATAAAAACCATTTAAATATAAAAAATAAGAATAAGAATGTAGGTCGCTCGTCTAGTGGCCTCCCGATGTTAAGCACTGATGCGCGCTGCCTACTGCTCCGCTCGGCTCAAATAGTGATTAATGCGACATCCGCAGATCTTAACTCTGCCGGAACTGCTGGCTTCACCATTATTTATTTTTGGTTTGGAATGCCTAATGAGGCTAACGATCCAAGAATGATTTAGGACGAGTTCGATCTCTTATCTCAATTCAGTAAATAACCCTCTTATTCATAATCATTCGCTAACTTGCTTAAAGTTGTCTCCCTCTATCCGTTGTTTAGTGCTAGAAAAGAACAGTGTTATAGTTGGCGACCTGCTAAGTGAGTGGGATATATCCTCGTTGGCTACATTGTGATTGAATTTGACTTAAAAAAACTAAAATTAAACTTTGCTAAGTTACTTTTTATGTTTTATTACATTTCCAGCTTAGAAAAGAGTTACTTTGCTATCTTTATAATCTACATCAAAGTTGCTGCGCTCTAACGCTGTAAAACCTAAATAACTAAATATATGACACCATATCGGTGAGACACTATATCGGATATCGGTGATAGAAGTGGCTCGAGATCGTTATAATGGCATTCTTTGGATGAAGTGTTAAAGACTAGTCATGATAATGATGATGAAGAAGAAATAAGAAAGGCGTAAAGATAACCATATGTACTCGGTACATTATAAGCAGTCCAAGACAACACTGAATAGTCTATTACATATAGAATTGCAGTTGGTTTGGTATTTTAGAATAATATTATGACTTATACCACGCGGAAAATAGTTGTTTGTTTTAAAGTGATAACTATAATAAAATTGAAAACTAGAAACTAGACAGTCTACTAAGTAGTACACGGAGTTTACAAATAAATTACACTAACTTAGTTAGAGCGCGCATTTTTAAAGTGTGGATGTTTGAGCATAACAATAAAGTACATATTTGTACAGTCGTAATAATATCTTAAAAAGTCTATTGACTGTGCCAAACGAAACGTCCTGCTACTATCACGCTTTTTCAATATAATTCCTTACGTTTTATGAAGCAGGCTTACACTACACGATACGTTTTCTTGATACATCAACTCATAACAAGGTAGATATATTGTGACTTATTAACCAGAATAATCTGAAAATGGTAACAACGCGTACCTTTAACAATCTGGCTACATTCAAATAGAAAGCTGATCACCGGCACGAACTCACACTTGCTAGCTGCGTGTCCAAATTACAGTAGTTAGTGGATGAGATAAAATCCCGTTTTTCACTTATAAATAACATTTTTAATACGCCGTGTGCATTTTAAAAGCGCAGAGAAGGCGCCTTGAACGCGCGTTCGCAACGCTGAAAAGTCCATAGAGCTCATTTTTCGCGCTTTTAAAATGCGATACCAACGCGCTGATGGACCGCGTTTTTGTTTTGATACAATCAGCGCGTTTGCATCGAAACAAACGCACGCAAACATCGCGTTACATCGTATCGTTGATGATTCTCTTAAATAAACGCGCAACTATATCGATTTGTATCGATGTAACTTCGACGCGTCAGACATATTGCATTTGTATCGATGTAACTGCGACGCGTCAGACATATCTGTAAGCCATGCATTTGTATCTATCAATACAAATGCATGGCTGAATTCATAGAACACGTGCAATGGTACAAGTTGATTGTATCGCGTTTGCAGTGCGTTCGATAACCTGTTGTTGGGCTAAATTCAAAGCAACCTGCTTTGCACCTGAATGTACAGGTCTTTCTGCTAGGTCATTACGTCGCATACATTGAGATAAATCCCTAAGATATGCTTGTACAGAATCGATCTTTTTCTACAATATATCTAAATACGGCTAATACGATACAAATGACTTATTAGAGATTTCTGATGAGTTCTAAGTAATCTAAGACTTGTTTATAGCTTGTAAATGTAATTTATATTAGTTCCAATTAACATTTTAGTGCCGAACAAGGCTGATTAAATTTAAGTATTGCCATATACTATAATTTGTCTATAAATATATAAATAAATAATGCTGGACATTTTTCACACAGCCCAAACTAAGCAGAGCTTATGGGAACTACATTACTGATAAACTACTTATATTTTTTTTTGCAAATACTTACATAGTTTACATAGAAAACACCCAGACCCGAGGCAAATATTTACAGATCATACAAACATTTGTCCTGCCGCGGTAATCAAATCCGCAACCTTCTGTGTCTCAGCTAGGCCTTCGCCCACTGCGCCACAGAGTGTAAGGATAATGTAATTAATTGGTTAAATTAGTATCAAGCATAATGTTAAATTATAAAATTACACGTAAAAATTATATTTATATTCGTTTAAAATGAAATCAAGATTTTATAAAGTTGTTATAATATTTACTAATAACTTTTATTAAATATTATAACAATATAAAAAAAAGTCAAACCACGCTATCGGCTGGTGGACTTCCGCCGAGCCGGAACGTGGAGGTTGTTTTTTCCGCTTGACGGCGGTCGTGATTGGAGATTCAAGAAGTGAGGTCGTTTTGAAGTGAAGTGCAAGTGGCGAGAAAGTTCGGTAATCCTGCTAGCAGAACTAAGGTTATTACTATTTTTTGTATCTAGTTTAGATTTAGAATATCAATTATTTGTAACGATTTCGTGGGGTTCTACTGATTCTTAGCGAACTGATTATAATGATGTTTATTAAACGATATTCCGATGGCTAAAATCATATTTTATTCAGAATAATCCCTTGGCCTTTTATCTCAGAAGTGGGATCGGACGAGTATTTTGTATGTAACATTATTACTCGCTACCCATCTTTTACTAAATTGAAAATATTATATAATCTTTCTTTTTTCTTTTTTTTCTCGTTCTACCCGATAATTTAAGATGATCTGTTCTAGGAAACCCATTTTACGTAATACTTTGTAATTTAACAATATCATCGGGGTTTAAGTTTTAGTAGAACTTCACACGATCTCGTAAAGTTTTTTTTTTCTTAATTTATTTTATTTTTTTTGTGATTTCTAAATCACATTGTGCCGCTCATAATGTTTAAACGTAAACTGCTTCAAAGTGGAGAGGTGTAGCTATTTTATTCCCCATATGCATAGCATAATCTATAAGAAACCAATACCTACAATACTGCATATATTATTGTAGAACTACGATTGCCTGAATAAATGTTAACCACATCGGGAATCGAAGACATACCTCTTGTGAGACTACTGTAAATTAGGAGCGTTGTAAGATTAAATGCTTAACAGCACCATAACTATACCTACTGTTGCGTACAACTGGTATCGGGTACCTCAGTTCATGGATTTATCAGGTTTATTTGTGATGTATGTTTGCACTTAGCTTGAAATATATCGATACCATAAAAATATTCGATTTGTTACTTCATAACGTGATGCACGTTTACAAGTTTCAGTGATGGAGGGTGTGTCAGCGTCTCGTCAGCCGCGTGTCGCGGACGATGGCGATGATGGCGTAACCGTCGCTGATCCAGTACAAGGAAGCAGCGACGCCCTTCCACGAATGACGGAGCGTGCGTCGAGTCAAGGTAGGACTTGCAGACTGTCACAGCTCCCGGGTCCTAATGTGGACGATCAAGTGAATGGTCACTTGAGTATACAGCGGAAGTCTGTGCCCTGTTATGAGGAGGGTGATGGCCGACGCTTAACATATCCATCCTGTTATGAGGAGGGTGATGGCCGACGCTTAACATATCCATCCTGTTATGAGGAGGGTGATGTACCCTGTTATGAGGAGGGTAGTAGCCGACAATATAAGTCGCGTCGTCGTCGTGAAACTGATGCGCGACAAACACATAAGCGAGCAAGATCCGGTTCTAGTGAGGAGTCATTTACACAACGCCGTCGTCGGCGATATAAGAAATCTAGACGAAGTCGGTCACGCAGTCAAAGTATAATTTTAGAGCCGCGTTTGAAACCTCTCGAACGAGTATCGCGTGGTCGAGATAGATCAGTTGGGCATTATCGCCGTCGCACTGACTTTTATTGCGATCAGTCACCAAATAGATCCACAGAACGACAATCTAGGTCGATCACGCGAATACAGACTCATGGTTTGATTAGTGATGATGAGGGAAGTGCAAACGAAGGGAGGTCTAACGTGCGTCGTTTAAAAACTTGCAACAGACGACAACGTAATAGTTCTGAAGAACCTGAATTCATACAACGCACGCATGACCACCGTCGTTCACGCTTAAGCCCATTAAGAGATAAACATGTTAAGCGACATATTAGGTTGGGGAAAAAGTCTTTTCGCATTATTGTATGTATGAACTTGTAATAAAATATCTTTGGCTATACTATTTGTATCTGGCTGGTTTTGGTATCATTAAAAGTTTAAATTTTAAAGAAGATAATTCCAAATTCAAATTAGGAAAATGTGTGATTTTTATTTGTTTTTCGTACTGTTAAGATGAGTGAATCTAATGAAGAAATTCGATACATTTTAAAATTTTACTACAAAAAAGGTAAAAATGCAACGCAAGCCGCGAAAAAAAATTGCGATGTTTATGGACCTAGTGCAGTGTCTGTGAGAGTAGCACAAATTTGGTTTAAGCGTTTTCAATCCGGAAATTTTGATGTCAAAGATGCACGTCGCTCTGGTCGCCCTATTACGGATAAAATGGATGCCATTTTTGAAAAAGTGGAGCAAGATCGGCATATCAGTAGTTACGACGTAGCTGAAGAACTGGGAATTGACCACAAAACAGTTTTGGCGCATTTGAAAAAAACTGGGTACACAAAAAAGCTCGATATTTGGGTACCTCACGAGCTCACTGAAAGAAACCTAATGAACCGTGTTCTCATTTGTGATTCTTTATTACGACGTAATGAAACCGAACCATTTTTGAAGAAGCTGATAACTGGTGATGAAAAGTGGATCACGTACGACAAGAACGTGCGAAAAAGGTCGTGGTCAAAGGCCGGTCAGGCTTCACAGACTGTGGCGAAACCCGGGTTAACTCGCAACAAGGTGATGCTGTGTGTGTGGTGGGATTGGAAGGGCATTATTCATTATGAGCTGTTACCACCAGGCAGGACCATCGATTCTGAACTCTACTGCGAACAACTGATGAGATTAAAACAAGAAGTTGAGAGAAAGCGGCCGGAGTTAATCAACAGAAGGGGTGTGGTTTTTCATCATGATAACGCTAGACCTCACACATCTTTAGCCACTCAGCAAAAATTAAGAGAGTTTGGCTGGGATGTGTTAATGCATCCGCCGTATAGTCCTGACCTTGCACCTTCAGATTTCCACCTGTTTCGGTCTCTTCAGAATTCTTTAGGCAGTGTCAGGTTAACATCACGAGAGGACTGCCAAAACCACTTGTCGCGGTATTTTGAACAGAAGCCCCAAAGTTTTTATAGCAATGGGATCATGTCCCTGCCTACAAAATGGCAAAAAGTTATCGAACAAAATGGTACCTACATACTTTAGTTAAATGTAAATAAACTATATTAAAAAATGTTTTGAATTTTCTTAAAAAATGCGAAGAAACTTTTTCCCCAACCTATTACTTTCGCGAAGAGAGGTGACCGCTATCATGAAGTTCATTCTGATAGCGATGATGGCCGAAAAGGCAGTCAAAAAAAACAACGCACCCGTTTCCCGAAAGATTGTCCGCAAAAACGTACTAAGCCGAACGAGTTCGCCCAGCACTATAGAGATACGGCCGGTAACACCGATTCGGTCCTGGACAAATTCTTGAGTATTCTTAAACATGTAAAAGGTACATCAACTTCCAAACTGTCTATGACCAATGTGGTACCAGAATTTGACCCGATGAATAAGGATCAAACCATATTGACATGGCTCACGAAGGTGGAGGAGTGTGCTGAGATCTATGGATGGGATGAAAAGGAGACAATACATTACGCTTTACCAAAACTGTCTGGTGTTGCGAAATCTTGGTACACGGGTCTCGACACTGTCCTCTATTCGTGGGGTGAATGGAAGAAGAAGCTGTTAGAAACTTTTCCGTACAGGGATGATTACGCAGAATTGTTAACAATCATGTTGGCCAAGAAAGTACGATTTGGCGAGTCGTTAGAACGTTACTTCTATGACAAAATTAATTTGATAAATAGGTGCGGTATTAAAGGTAGGAAGGCTGTTGACTGTATTCTTAATGGCATTGAAGATAGAGCAGTCCGTGTCGGTGCTCAAGCAGTTCAATTCCGCGAACCAGAAGACGTTCTTAAATATTTAAAAACTGTAAAAGTCGCGAGCGATAGAAGGGACAAAACAAGAAGTGAAAGAAATCCTTTCATAGTAGGAACCTCCACCAATAGGAGACCGTTCCTCCCTAAAAAGATAATTTGCTACAACTGCAACGAAGAGGATCATATAGCTCCTAAATGCCCTAAGCCAAGAACTAGCTGTAGTATATGTAATGCAATTGGCCACTTGAGTAATTACTGTGAAATCATAAAGGCTCAGAATAAGAATCGAAACCAAAAGAATATTCCATCCAAAGAAACAAAAGAAGTATCAGCGCTTCTTACGCCTGGAAAGACCAACGAAAAGTATGTGTTCGACGTTACCGTTAACGGGACGGAACTTTTGTGTCATGTTGACTTGGGAAGTCAATGTACGCTAATAAGAAGGAGCGAAGCTATGCGATTAAACTTAAATATTGATACAAATGCATTACCGCTTATGAGGGGCATAGGAGGCCACCGCGTGGAACCTTTAGGTAAATGTAAGGCTGACGTCATAGTTCAAGGTATCAAAGAAAATATCGAGATATTTTATAGTCGAAGACTGTGTTCTGAAGTATCCTGTTTTGTTGGGTCACTCATTTACAGAGAAACCTAACATAACAATTACGAAGACACCTTACGAAATAATATTCGAGAGAACTGAATTACATAAACTAAGTTTACGAAATCAAATGGACGTCATATTACTTCCTCGCGAAATTAGTGTCAATTTTGTAGAATCTGATACAAACTACACCGGCCCAATTTACGTTAGTGGTTCTATGAGAGGAGCAGAAAATCAGGAATATTTCCTTTTTCCTGGCGAATACATGATAAAGAATGGCGTAGGGCGAGTCATTATTCTAAATATGAGTGACAAGAATATTACACTTCAGAAAGGTAAACTAGTAACTCGTGCGATTCTTGTAATACCTAGCTTGCATGTTGACGTAATGTCAATCGATCAAAACTATCCCGATGATGACGTACGCTATGGTCCACATATGACGGAATCTCAAATAACACAGTTAAAAAAACTTTTATCGAGGTACAATGATTGTTTCTCTTCAGGGTTGAAAGACTTAGGTTTTACAACAGCTGGAGAAATGCTAATTGAACTTGATAATACTGAACCAGTAGTGTACAGACCCTACCGACTGTCACATGCGGAGAGAGCTCTTGTACGTGATATGGTCGTAGAAATGTTAGATGCGGGCATTATCAGAGAAAGTACGTCTCAATACGCAAGCCCCATCGTCTTGGTTCAGAAAAAGACTGGAGAAAAGAGACTGTGTGTCGATTACCGTGCCCTCAACAGGCGTACAAAAAAAGATCATTATCCAACTCCTCTTATAGAGGACCAGTTGGATCGCCTGGCCGGTAATAATTTGTTTATTTCCTTGGATTTAGCATCTGGATATTATCAGATTCCTATCTCCAAGGAATCTCAAGATAAAACAGCGTTCGTCACGCCTGACGGACAATATGAGTATACTCGGATGCCTTTTGGTTTGGTTAACGCTCCATCGGTGTTCCAGAGAACCATGAATAAAATACTGTTTGAAGCTAAAATAAAATATGCTCTTGTCTATATGGATGATGTTCTGATTCCTGCACGTACTATGGAGGAAGGCATGATAAGACTGGAGGAAGTATTATCTCTCTTACGACAAGGAGGACTGACGCTGAAGCTGGCAAAGTGCAATTTCTTTTTTGAAGAAATTGACTTTCTTGGCTTCGAAGTCAGCTCTGGGGGTATCAAACCAGGGTTGCGCAAGATTGAAGCTGTTACCAAATTCCCGACCCCCAAAAATGTCCACGAAGTTCGCCAGTTCTATGGTCTGGCGAGCTTCTTCAGGAGGTTTGTTCAAGGATTTGCAGTAATGGCAAAACCGCTGTCGGATCTATTGTGTAAGGATCGCGAATGGAAATGGGAAAAGGAACAGGAAAAAGCGTTTGAATCATTGAAGGCAATCTTGATTTCTAGACCTATACTTGCTTTGTACGATCCGGCGCGTGAGACACTTCTTCATACTGATGCTAGCAAGTACGGTGTAGCTGGAATTTTATTACAAAAATGCGCTGAGGGTCTTTTGAAACCAGTTGCCTATTTCAGCCGAAAGACAACGCTAGCAGAGTCAAAAATGCACTCGTTTGACCTAGAGACTCTTGCAGTTGTGGCATCTTTGGCCAGATTTCGGGTATATCTGCTTGGCGTTCCGTTTAAAATATATACAGATTGCAATGCTCTCAGGACCACTCTGTCAAAACGCGACCTAATACCACGAATTGCGCGTTGGTGGATACAATTGCAAGAGTACGATTGTGAGATCGAGTATCGCCCTGGTTCCCGTATGGCTCATGCAGACGCATTAAGCAGAAACCCAGTTAGCGAGGCAGAAGTAGAAGAGCACGTACTAGATGTGCTCAATGTAAACGAAGAGGACTGGATCATTACCGTCCAATCGGCCGATGATGAGATATCACGAATAAAGCATATACTAAGTGACCCCGAATCTGAAAAAGTAGCAGACATTGTCAAAAATTACAGGGTAAAGAATGGTAAAGTGTATCGTTTAATTGATGGAGATGGTAATAACATGCGATGGGTTGTACCGAAGGGTGCTCGGTGGCAGATAACAAAGATGAACCATGACGACATTGGTCACTTTGGTTACGAAAAAACTGTAAAGAGAATTCAACAGTCATTTTGGTTCCCAAAAATGAAGACTTTTGTGAAGAAGTATGTTCGATCCTGCCTCGAATGTGCACATCATAAGGGACCCACTGGCAAACAATCAGGTGAACTCCATCCAATTCCCAAAGTAGAAGTGCCGTTTCATACCGTGCATGCAGACTATTTGGGCCCATTCATACGGAGTGCTAGAGGAAATAGCTATCTATTGGTAATAATTGATGGATTTACAAAGTTCATTAACATTTCTGCGGTTAGAAGTACTACGACAGCTTGTACCTTAAAAGTATTCCGTGAACACATCAGTTATTTTGGTGCACCCACACGACTGATTACAGATCAGGGAACCTCATTTACTAGTAACAGTTTTCGAGCTTTTATAAAATCTTTGGGTGTAAAGCACATCTTAAATGCCGTGGCAACTCCTAGAGCCAACGGACAAGTAGAAAGGTTTAACCGAACAATTCTTGATGCTCTATCTACTAAATGTCACGGTAAGGATGACAGAAGTTGGGACGAACATGTTCCAGATATACAGATCGGGTTAAACACTACTATTCATAAAACCACTGGTAAAAGTCCATCCGAGCTGCTGTTTGGTTTTCAACTGAAAGGCAGTACCGAAAACATTCTCAGTGAGGTAATAGATGAATCTATAGACACAGTTGAGCAGAACGACTTAGATGTGATGCGATCAGAAGCTGGTCAACGAATCCACGAACAACAACTCAAAGATAAGAAGGCTTTTGACGCCAAACGTAAAGTAAGCCAACCATTTGAAGTTGGTGATCTAGTAAGCGTAAAAAGAGAAGTACAAAGTGACGGTAAATCAAAAAAACTTTCCGTAAAATATCAGGGCCCTTATCGTGTAATCAAGGTATTGCCTAACGAACGATATCTAGTAGAAGACACACCTCTCACACGAAAAAAGGGTAACCGGCGTTATGAAAATGTTATAGCTATTGACAAAATAAAACCATGGCTTAGTTTTAATAGGGATTTTGATAGTAACTCTGAATCTGATTATTCGGACAAAGACGAATGAAACCTAATCTCTATCGCATACTGATTTTGATTTTAATATTATATATACCTAGCAAATGATTAGTCTAACAAGGAAATTAATGTACCTGGTGATTATGATCTTTTATGAGCTTACTCGTATATATATTTGAAAGCTTTGTGAAACCTAATCTCTATCGCATACTGATTTTGATTTTAATATTATATATACCTAGCAAATGATTAGTCTAACAAGGAAATTAATGTACCTGGTGATTATGATCTTTTATGAGCTTACTCGTATATATATTTGAAAGCTTTGTTAACTAAGTGTTACATTCTCTCTTATTAAGTTTGAAATGATGTTTGTGCAAAACGAATAGTTTGATAAAATATTAGAATTTTACCTTTTTAATTTGATATCCTACATTAGATTTTAATGTTCATATTTGAAATTGTAAACATAAGAGAACTTTAACAAGATTAAGGTGATTAAATAATGTTAAAAATATAGGTACATATTTTAGTTTTCTAAATATTA
This sequence comes from Perizoma affinitatum, assembly GCA_961405105.1. NCBI lineage: Eukaryota > Metazoa > Arthropoda > Insecta > Lepidoptera > Geometridae > Perizoma > Perizoma affinitatum. Next base: position 10,940,939 of record OY560199.1, read on the forward strand.
GTATTAATATTCTTAATATTACTAGTTATTCCATTTTGATTATCGCGTAGGGACTAGCTCTAGCAGGATAGCCGAGCTGTAAGGATAATGTAATTAATTGGTTAAATTAGTATCAAGCATAATGTTAAATTATAAAATTACACGTAAAAATTATATTTATATTCGTTTAAAATGAAATCAAGATTTTATAAAGTTGTTATAATATTTACTAATAACTTTTATTAAATATTATAACAATATAAAAAAAAGTCAAACCACGCTATCGGCTGGTGGACTTCCGCCGAGCCGGAACGTGGAGGTTGTTTTTTCCGCTTGACGGCGGTCGTGATTGGAGATTCAAGAAGTGAGGTCGTTTTGAAGTGAAGTGCAAGTGGCGAGAAAGTTCGGTAATCCTGCTAGCAGAACTAAGGTTATTACTATTTTTTGTATCTAGTTTAGATTTAGAATATCAATTATTTGTAACGATTTCGTGGGGTTCTACTGATTCTTAGCGAACTGATTATAATGATGTTTATTAAACGATATTCCGATGGCTAAAATCATATTTTATTCAGAATAATCCCTTGGCCTTTTAAGAGGTATATTTATCGAATGAGTAAACTAAATGTGATGTGAATCTTTCCTTTACTTGCTTTTAAAGGAGGGGCAGACATTTAATAAATATAGGAGAGACAATCATAATTAAAAAAGTACAAATAAAAACTAACTGTTTTCATTTTAATTATGCTATCGAAATTATCCGAAGTAAAAAATCGCTGGCGGCAAAGATAATTTAAATGAAATGTAAAACACCCTATATTTCTTGAATCTAGTAAATTAGTACAGACCTGCATGACATTTATTTAACATCTCTTTCAGGCAGGTTTAAGCTTAAATAACCCAATCAACTGTTATCTATAAAAAAAAGGATGTTAATTTAGGTGAGTAGAGCAAAAACACCAATTACTTTACTTATTAACATTATTAAGCAGTCGACTAAACACTTTTTTGGCTGTTTCTGATATTTGTAATTTAAAACCACGTTTACACAAGCGTCATTCGCTTAAAATTTTTAACTACTTAATCCTAATCTTTAGCTGTATACTCATACATATTCCGCCACAGATTAGAACTTAGTCAATTACATTCATGAGCGAATGACGCATAACTATGTAAACGCTGTTTCAGATTCAACAGAACAAAACAAAACACTGCTAGCTAAAAAACCGTTTAAAATCTTAAAAATCACTTATAAATCTTATAAGTGAAGCGGTTAGTGCTTGTAAAGAAACATTCCTATAAAATGTAACTTCACTCAATTGAATAGTCTTGCATGAGCTTCAGCTCATTACTCTATGCTTCAGCTCTATCAGGCTTTAATCTTGAGCATCGGTAGGTACAGTTTGCGCGTGCGCCGGGAATGCAAATAGCAGATCTACGCCCGATACGCGCACAGATAATATCAGAGAACCAATGTTGCTTCTAATTATGTATCTGTGTCACCCTGGTTTGTCTCTTGGCTAAATTATAATGAATATCTTTAACACATCACAATTGACCGAACTGATAGTCAGATAAATAAATAGATAGATAAACTCTATATTGTACACTAGCTTCTTTCTACGGCTTCGCCCGCGTATTACCCGGATAAAAGGTAGCCTATGTGTATTCTAGGTCAAGTGTTTCGAATTTCATCTAAATCAGTATAATAATATAATTTAACATTTACTCATACAACTATGTACATATACAAAAAATACAGATGAAATAGCTATCTAAAGACAGTTGCAAACAATCTATAGATAGCTCAACTGATCCAGATCACAACTAGACGGAAGTGTTCCCATAATACTGGCAGCATAGCCGCACGCTAAATGGCAATGCCAATGCCATTAATATATTATAATAATTGTTAATTCTAATTTCAGTTTATGATACGATACATGGTTTATAGATTGTATCATATTAATAGTGTAAGTACAGCTATGACCAAGATAGCATGCAAAAATTATAACTATAAGTCCTTAAACTACATTACGTATAATACCAAGTTTACATACGTATAATTTAAAAATTTATTAACAGAGCAATATTTTTTTCTGTCAGTAAATTGTAGTTTTTAAATGTGTTTAAATTATTAATGGCTTGATTATAAAGCATTTTCATATAATCGTTTATTCATCATGCCCTGGCCATCCCTGGTTACAAGGATTTTCACAAAGCTACATCATAGAAACCTAACGTTAGTAAAGACTAATTTCAATGGAAGCTTACATTATGGAGACTAAGTTATGGCGTTCTTTGTAGTCTATACGTTTCAGGCCAGTCGTAAAGTACGCGCCTATTATGATTCACTCCAGCCTTCTCTTGTTACAGAGGACCCACGTACGGGCTATCAGGTGGGCCCGTTGGACCGGTGGTCTTTACCTTGTTGGTCAAATCACCATCTTGGAAAAGTCCACTACGGAAACTATGGCTTGGATATAATATTTCTCCGCTAAGTCCTAGAGTTATATTTATGAACATGTTATAAAAGTATGAAGACATGTTATTATGACAAAGTTATCCGTTGTTTTTTTTTGTATTTGAGGACTCCTACTCGTGTACTCCATCATCTATTCATCTATTGTAGCGCCCCCTAGTGGCGTATGGCGATCAATCCTATCTTAGGCTTTAGTTTAAGTAAATTCTTTAAAAAAATAAGTAGTTAAAAATATAATATGTATGTTTTCTATCAAGTATTGCAGCGCCCTCTGGTGGCGGCTTGTGGTCAAAACATATATATTTTCTTTGTTTTTGTAAGAAGAATCTTGGCATATTTATAGTATGTCGTGACAAACGCCGCCGCACCCCGTCTCTTTATTTCCCAAGTTTTATTAAGATACTAGCAAAAACTAAGAAATTAGAAACTAGTTAGCATATTCGGGTGAAGTTCTATATCATCTCTGTGTAAACTTATATACCACATAAATGTTTGGATTGTTGCAATAACCATTAAAAGCAAATCGTCGATACTAATTTATCTGAGGATTCATTATAAATACCTCAATTATGTCATTAATCTTAGCTTAAGCAGAATGCAACTGCCGTTAAGTAAAAAATTACAAGCTAAGGCCGAGACGGAATTAGCCCGAAACGTAGCCGAATCTGGTATTTTTTTTATCAGATTCGGTCAAAAATATTTTATTTATAAACATAGCTGAATAAATAAAATAAATAATGCTGGTCATTTTTAACACATCGTCATCTAGCCCCAAACTAAGCAGAGCTTGTGGTATGGGAACTACATGACTGATAAATACTACTTAGTGTATACTTTTTTTTTGTAAATACATACAATATCATACATAGAAAACACCCAGACCTCAGACAATTATTTGCAGATTAAGCAAAAATTTGTCCCGCGGCGAGAACCCGCAACCTTCTGCGTCTCAGAGTTCGTCAAGATAGCTACGAGTATGTTTTGGAAACCTTATTGTATCAGTCTGTCCCTTTGCTGGGACTCAAGGTTTGGCAAGGTTTAAGCTCATCTTAAATTAAAAGAGCGCTAAATCATATAATTATATTCCAAAATAATAAGGAAAAAAAATCTTTTGAAAATAAAATATTATTTATTTGAGCCTTTGGGGATGAGCCTCTAAGTCCGTAGGGGATTGGGGCCTTTAGCGTCAAAAGTCTTTCAGGGCGACTGTTCGAAGCGATGCGTGACCAGAGAGCTGACTTTTATCTCAACGCATTAGCATTGCCATTCAGCGTAGCAATGCAGCCATCATTTTGAGAAGGCTTTCGTCTGGTAGTGATCTGGATTAGTTGACCTATCAATAGATTGTTTGCTACTTTAGACTAGCTAACAAATCTGTATTTTTTTAATCTCATTCTGTTATTAAAAGTATTTAAAAAATTATTGACTTAGATTAGTCTTAGGCAGTCATCAGATTTTTTCGAAGATTTTTTTCTTTTTTTTCAGTTGTTAGAAACTGAAACTGCTGTGCACTAGGTACAGCGCAATGGCCCAGTGTCCAAGCAAAATGTTTAGTTCCGACGATACACAACCGGTGTCAAAATTACTTGCGCGTGAACAAAAGCAGTAGGTACCTAATATGTACTATCGCACTTGAACCTAAATAAACAAAAACCCACAGACACAATAGTCTTGACCCCTTAATAAGATTCCCTTTGTATCAGAAACTACGAGTACCATGGTACCACAATACCCAGACCCGGAACAAATATCTGCAGAACATACCTCCATATATTCATACGAAGAGAACCTAATAATTATCTTCGGCTTATTCGGCCATATTATTTGGCCGAACTTATTCTAAAGCCTATCACACGATTTTAGCTTCGCTACACTCTTGGAATAACTAGCAATACCGGCGATCAATCGAACTTTACCGATCAATCGGCGCGCGCGACGGGGGGTAAATTAGAGTTGCCAGTAAAAACAGCTAAGTAGTGTCGTGAGGTATGGCGGCGGAGTTATAGCTCGTTTTTAGTATTGCTATAATTATTTTATGTTTAACAAAGAGCTGTGTAATGGAGCTTTTACAAGCTTAAATAACGTTTTGCAAAACTAAATGGCATATTCTGTATCAAGGTTTAGTCCAAGCGATATACACGCACGGTATAACCTTGACTTTTGATAGGTAGGGTTTCACCAATGGTGAAACAAATAATGTGGACAAAGAATTTAGCGCAAATCCTAAAGGAACATTCGTTTCAAGCACGTGTCATATTTTCAAAATTTTGTTTCTATGACACGCATCGCGCGGGTTCCCGCGAAATTTTCTACACGTTGTCAATTTTCATGTACCGTAGTAACGGCAAAAGCATCGCCTACGTTTCAATTAATTCCAAAAGTCTTCATACTCCGCGTCGCGTCTTGCGTAAATAATTGTATCTTTAGGAATCCATAGGCTACGACGCGATTCAAACGTACGACCGAGCCGAGAGTCGGGGACTAGTCAACGCACTACTAGTGCTGGTATATTAGTTATTTTTATAAATTGTGTATCCACCTACCTAGCGAGTTCTAAGTCCACTTGTCCACGTTCTAAGGCATACGTTTTATTGGTCGCATTGTGGCTCGCATCGCACTGGCGTATCATTTTACTATCTTGGGCATTTGTCTTCTATTGCGGATCGTAAAGCCGTGTATAGACGCGCGAGAAATGAGCTGATCTAAAAAACTAGTAAACTCCACAGTTTGACATCGAGTTGAAGTAAAGCTTAGTTTTTAAGACAAAAGACAAATCAGCAAGAAATAACTGTTTTATTTCATAAAAGTCTAAATATGTAGGTTTTATTGATACGGTAAAGGAAAATGTGAGAAAAACGGCACTCCATAAAATGGAAAGCATGTGCCATCTTTTAGTATTCCAATAAGCGGCTATGGGCTAGCAACCGTATAATCCAGCTGTACTATATCTAATATGTGTAAGGTGGTAACACATAAAATAAGGTTAAAATTATAAATTAAACTTTTATTTCTTCCTTTTATTAAATGTATTTGAAAATATATTCAAATAATCACGTTGCAAAACGCGGGCATGTGCCAAATGTAATGTTTAAACGTGCCTCTCTCTATCCCTTAATTGATGTCCTCAAAAATCTACTCACTGAGTACCTATATATATGAGAATGCCCATCAGTCGTGAGTGTGTTTATTTTTCGTTTTGGGTACGATTTAACAAGAGCAACATAGGTATCTTCAATATTTTGTATGTCAGAAATATATTTAATTTTTGTTTATGTAGTATATTATATTAGCTTCTGCCCGCGGCCTCGCCCGCGTGTTATGATGATAAACCACCAACTTTTGAGTGTATCAAACCAGTTATTACAAATTTCAGAGCTTTATTGCACACCTCCTAGGGGTAGTTTTGGTGAAATAAAAAATACATGTTTTCTATTTTATTTTAAAGTTTATTTGTACAGAGTTTTGAGTGAAAATAACCAAGGAATAAAAATTTCTATAGAAACTTTACTACCCTGTTTAACCCCCCCCTTAGGGGTTGATTTTTGAAAATTACATGTGTTATTCCAGAACCTCAACTATCTATATTCCAAATTTCATCAATACCGGTTTAGTAGCTTCGGAGATACGTGTTAACAAACATTCACACACACAGACTTTCGCATTTATTATATTAGTAGGAAGTAGGATATGATATGTAATACATAATTTTCACATATTTATATCATTATATCAAATCAGATATGATTACATGTGCTAAATAATATGCGAAAGTGCTTTACACGTAAGGTATAAGTTTATAATTTTTAGCTAAAAGCATAAACATATCTTGAAATTAGTTACTTGAAATACCTACTTGTGTAGACAAGTAACTTTTGTAAACCGCCGACTAGTTTTTCATCACCGATTGCAAGTCACTGCTTCTGACAATAAAACCTTTATAAGAACCTGCCTTGAATATATACAAATCGATTGTAAAAAAAACGCATTGCAATACACCATTTCAGATAGGTAGGGTAACGACACTGATATGATAGGTAACGGATAGACAAATAACTTATTATGGCAAACGCATACACGGGCTCATATCGTCGCGGTTAAAAAACCTCTTCAAAAGTTTGATACCTACCTGGACATAATTAGATACGGACGACTTCGATGGTGTGGCGGGTGAGTTGCCGGCCGCGACGCAAGAGGTGCGGGTTCGATTACCACAGTTCTGCAGATATTTGTTCCTGCCCGTTTAGCATGAGCACTCAAGACAACGGTTTTGTCGACTGCCGAGACGACAAAAAAAATTGTACCTCTCTTTTGTTTGATAGATAAGACGATAGAAATAGTTTTTGTCTTCTCTTTCGTAGACAAAACGTTGTCTTGGGTGCTCATGCTAAGCGGGCTGACCTGGGTGTTATGGTACCACGGTACTCGCAGTTCCTGATACCCACGACACAGAATCCTAGTGTGGGGTCAGGACTATGTACCTATGTGTCTGTTGGACGTTGAAATAAAATGACATAAATAGCTAATCTGTTTCCACTGAAAACTCACATTAATATAAGAAATAGCATCGAAGTGCAATCAGCGTTATCTGCACACATAAACCTGTGATTACAGAGAGCGGTCGATCCCATCACTCCTCCGTGACCGGTCCTTATCTCTGATTGATTATCGAACCCGCAGAGCACAGAAACAAGACAGGTGCTCCATTCAAATGACTTTCTATTTCATAGAGAGCTAGAGGTTTGAGAGGTGTTCTTTTTACCCGACGCGGACGGCGCAAAGCAATCATTTTCTTCGGATAACTGTATTTGTTTTCATGAAAAATAAAAGCCGACTTCAAATAACGGCTTGTTGATATAAAACCCAATATTTACATCCCTTATTTTTCCACCTGTAGGGTTGGTATTTTTTCATAAATTTTGTATTTTTTTTACACAATTTCCGAAGATTTCGCGTACCATAAGTACATAAACAAAAAAAACAGACGAATTGAGAATATCCGTTTTTTTAAGACGATTGAAAATAATATGGGTATTTACTTGTTTTATGTACATTATGCATACCTTATTTAGAAACGCGATAAAAACTCGAAGGCGCTAAAATATTAGAAGCGAAATCTTAATCTTTTCATATCTTTATACTTAACATTTTATTTTAAAGCTAGGTTTACTTACTTTACTTTATTAATAAACTTGTAAACTATTACTTTGATGGCGGAACGAGCACTTCGCCTTATCTTTTCCATGTACAGTTAAAGTTCAGAATTTCATGTTATCAGATAACGCGGGCCGTCAATTCGCACGTGTCACCTCGGCCTAATCCGACCACTCCCTTACAAGGCCCTGCCAATTTCTGCTTCTATTCCCGCCATTATTTCCCGCCAAAGCCCTAAATCAAAGCAGCCGCGTTTCGCATTCGCACTTCCGTTGTCATGGCAATCCAAAATGGCGTATCAGATTTTGTTCCAATGATGAAAGGTCGGCTACGGTTGGTCTGTATATCTACTTGTATGATAAGTTACACTTTATATCTATGGTTTGGTTGTCTCTTTGTGTAAATTGTATTGAATAGAAGGTGTGGCGATACAAATAAGATTAGGTGCAAATTGTTGACTTATTGGGCTAATAGGGTAATTGTTTTGGTAACACCTACCTCACTGATAAATGTAAGGTGTCTACGAACAGTTTAACTGGTTATTTGGTTATGATCTGAAAAAGAAAATCATTATAATTATCTTGTCTAGGTACCTTTGTACACTAAAATTAATAAATATACATATTTCAAATTTCGAAACATATAAAGTTTAAGTTTGTGTATTCGTGCATTTATTTGTTTGTTTTTTTTTTATTCCGTTACTAAAACTAACATGATAGATAAAAGTCTAAAATGCCATCAAAAGATTTAAAATTATGTACTTATCAAAACACATTTTTTTTAAATTCCACATGAATTTTATGTAAATGTGCTAGGTACGTTTACCTAGATAATATTCAAGTTATTATTTTTAAGATCACACATGTAAAAGTTAAACAAAATAACATAATTACTGCTATAATACCGGCTCTATCAAAATGTGTACTACAAGAGTAGTTCTGTCAACATAGAAGCTAGTAGGTATCTCATTTGTGCTTGGACTGTAACATGGTACCACTCGACAGGTTTTAATTGAAATGGAGCTAATCACACCACTCTACGCGTTGCAAGAAGTGCAAACTTGATATGAACACCTCGCCTTAAACAGACGAAATTATTTAATCAAAACAATATCATAGGCTGCAGAGGTTCCAGCTTGATCACTTGTAAGTAGGTATTTATTTTGCCATCCGTTCGGATTTGTACTTAAAACCTTTATAAAAGAAAACGCAGCGCGCGTGCTACCAGTCTGTGCATGTTGTACCACAGTTTAAAATTTAATGATTATTCGCGAGCTAGCATGATTTCGCGGGTTAATTCGGCACGGTATTCGGAGTTGGTTTTTTGGCATTATTTCGGCTCTTACCTACAACTTTTTGTAAGGTACTCTTGAATATATATTTTTTAGATAAAGCATGAGTGAGATAACTTTTGAAACTATCATTGTTATGAACAAAATGTTTACCAAAAACGTGATATTTAGCATGATTTGTGAGTTTGAATGTTTCCCGATATTTCGGCACAGTTGCATGTACCATGATCACGGAAGGAACTGAAGTCTTTACGTGTTTTGAATGTTAGTGGCAGATAAATCGATCTTCCCTCTTTCTTACTCTTTACTTGTCACATTCGAGTACATCTCGGCTCCTACACACAACAATAGTACCTGCTGAGGCGCAGCCGGTAGCATGTTTTTTCGATTCTTGCACAATCTAACCACAGGACTCCTGATAATTGAAAACCACCCTCTCTATTAAAATTCCTGCGTTTGGTAATCTCAATTGCCTCTTGAATCAATCTTGGTATATATTGGCTTTCTGTTGAGAATACCTGTGGATTATGCAGCTCAATCCAGTGATTTGAGCCAAAATTCAACAGATGTTGTAGCTGATTTTTGTGTATCAACATTTTTAACCGCCCTGATGTGCTCCTTCATCTGACAAGCTATCGAACGTTTTGTTTGGCCTATGTATGATCTCTCACAACTACAATCAATTTTATACAATCCAAGTTTTTCTAGTGGAAAGCTAGCTTTTCAAACTCATAAGTCATGGTAAATATCCCGTTTTTTAGTAAACATCATGAGTGAGTTATCTATCCGCAAGCTAGAATATTGTTAAAGTGCCAATAGTCCTTAGAAAAACTTGTAATATTCTTGCATTCATTACGCAAATAATTATCGTCGCCATCTTGGTTCGTGACACGTTTTTGCCACCATCCGATAGATGTCGTGGAATTCAATAATTGCAATCGGAACGTGTCCTGCTTCTGTATTTAAGGATTATAACAATGTCCTTGTGTCGACCTACCTGTGAAGATGTACCTACCAAGTGTCGCAATTTTCACTCCGGATACTATATTAACCTATCTACATTTCGATTGGATAATACTACTTACATCCACAGGTTGATTCAAGTGAAATGGTTAATTTACAGACTAATGGAGGACCTTGTGGTGATGCTCTACGATTTAGGACAGCTTTAGGAACTTTTATAGTGTAAATATTTTGAAAAAAATATTAAGGAACAGGATTTGTAAACTATAATGAAATTTTTAGGGAAGGTCGTCCACAAAACTAGAAAGATTTTGAAGTATAAAATATAACTAAAAATTTCATGAATAAATACTAAAATAAAATAAAACAGACTGTACGAATGATTACATGGGGTTTAATTGGTGTACCACATACTATGATACACAAAATAAACTTAATTAGCGCTATTTTATGATTATTGGTTGTATTAGAGATAATAAGATTCACAAAATTGAAAAAAAAAGGGAAATCCTTCATATATTCCTTATAAAATAAAAAAATAAAAACCACTGTGCACATCGGAATTGCGTACAAGTTTGTGGCGGGCTATTTGTAAACTTCTGTTTTTAAAAACACACAAAGCCTTTTATTTTTCACAATCCAATTCTCTTAAAAGTAAAGTCTCAATAAAAGTAAAGAGCTAACTTTACATTACATGCTTTACTTATAAGCTGGCTTATGGAGTGACACAAGCCTGGCGATAGGTGCCTCGTTAGGTCTATGTAACTTTATAATCTTGACAGGTACATAATGTTATTACGTGATTCTGTTTTTGCATGTCTTAAGTAGGAAGGACTAGGTAGGTAAGCCCTACAGAGCCATCTCGATTGATGCTGTTAAAGGCATCGCCAATTTTGCTATTAATTTATGTAAACTTATGATGTTTGAAAAAAATATAAAATAATTCTTTGCTATTGAACTTACGTATTAAAACAGGCATTATTTTAATAAAGATCCATTGCAAATGGAATCGCCTGGAGAAGTTATCTATATCTAACACCAAGCAGTAATGGTCGCATTGCTGCAAATATTTGTCTCGGGTCTGCCTGCCGCGTCAGGCCCGCCTGATACACAGAACATAACGGGACAAAAATATTTGTATGATCTGCAAATATTTGTCTCGGATTTGGGTATTCATATAAATAAATAAATAATGTCACCTAGCCCCAAACCCCAAACTAATCATAGCTTGTACTATGGGAACTACATAACTGATATACTTAATACTTATGTACTTTTTTTTGTAAATACATACATAGAAAATACCCAGACCCGACGCAAATATTTGCAGGTTATACAAACATTTTTCTATGCCTATTATGTATATATTTACAACAAATGTATATAAGTAGTTTAGCAGTCATGTAGTTCCCATAATACAAGCACTGCTTCGTTTGGAGCTAAATGATGCTGTGTAAAAAATTATCAGCATTATTTATTTATTTATTGTTTGTTTGCTAACAATGTACAAAGGGAAGACAGATACCTACTTTATAAAAAACTACAAATTACTTAATACAAATAAAATATCTGATTGTAAAAATAAAACTGACTGATTCATAACTTATTTATTCTGCAACAATCTAATTTAAGTGCTCAAGAACCTTAATAAAATGAATCGATTAGTCGTAATTAATTAATAAGCTAAAACGAGACACTAAACATTCAGTCAGGTAATAATGTCGTATGTTGGTTGGTTAAAGTGTTTAGACATTAAATAGGTTACTACTTTTGTTGTTCCGATGCGACTACGACACGATTTTATATAAAGTGGCTCAGCAAGAATAGTAATTTAGGTTGTCGATTGTGTGTGCAGTCAAGCAATTATACCTTACTAATACACACTTTTCCTATTGAATGTGGGTGATTTGAAATCTAATTTTAGACAAAACACTTTTTCAGGACGTCCCAAAGGGGGACAAGGTTTTAGTCCGAGTTAATGAAAGACTCAATTTGACCCAAAAAAAATTTATAAAACATACGCGTATGGACGCGTATGTTCACCACATTCTGATCACCACGTGCAAGGTTTGTGTACGTAAACGTGTAAGTGAATTAGAAATACTCAAGGTCAATTCAATTTGTAAACACTCACGGTGACGACGTGATGCCTTTCTGTTTAGAGCCAATGTTTATTGAAATCTGGGTGGGGTGAGTCAGATCGGTGGGAACGAGTGAGTTTACATTCTGCACGTAATACTTATTTTCTTCGAGATTTATACATCCCGAATAAGAGCGGTCCTAAGCGATTACAATCCGACTTTCTTAGTTTTGTGAGCATAAAATCGTGTCGTACTTTCTAATGTATAGGTATTTCCTTAATGAAAACTACCACTAAGTAACGCACAACTGCTGCGTTAATGGACTAGTTCTGGAATACCTACCTGCTTATTAGAATAATTTATCCATCTTGAACACAGATCCAAGCTATAGGTTATTTTTTATCAGGTTGAGTTATCAACACTTAATTCTGTCGTTGATTGAGGTAAGTTAAGTTAATTAAAAAAATATACATAAAAATAGCCAGGTATTTTATTGCAGAAACGACAGAAATTCTATATTAGTTTAAACAAATCAAATTAGCTGCTTTTTTTTAAAACAGCCACTATTTTAAGTTGTGTAAATCCAATCTTATTCTAGTGCACTTTTTTAATTGGTTGTGAGCGCTTCTACTTAGTTGGGATCCATTATGGACCATTTGAAACTAATAAGAAAGTATTTGTTGAATCGTAATTTTCACGTACTGTTCTATCAGTGAAAGCACCGACATTGATTTTTAGAAATAACAAGATAGCATCATAATAACGTTTTTTTATTCAGCTACCAATCTGGCCTAGTTCTCAAGAAATAAGGGGCCAGATTAACAAAGCGAGAATATCATTTCATGACAACCTGTGGCGCAGTGGGCGAACGCCCTCCTGAGACGGAGAAGTTGCGGGTTCGATACCCGCCGCGTGACAAATGTTTCTGTGATCTGTAAATATTTGTCTCAGGCCTGGGTTTTTCTATATAATATGTATGTATTTGCAAAAAAAAAACTGTATAAAATTAGTATTATCAGTCATGTAGTTCCCATAATACAAGCTCTGCTTAGTTTGGGGTTAGATGATGCTGTGTGAAAAATTACCATCATTATTTTATTTACATTGTTAGCTAATAATTCTGCCATAATATATTATATCACATTTAATACAATAGGCCATAATAAGTACTTGAATAATCAATGGCATAAAGACCGCCAGATGTGTAAAGAGCCGTAAAAAGGCACATTGAAAGTGTGAGCTGATCCAAACTGGGATTCTAAGGGTCCAATTTAGGAGCTAATCTTATTGTTATGGATTTGCGCGTACAAACGGTGTTGGAATATAGGAAATGTCTAATTGAAAGGGCATCGAAAGGCAAATCAGCTTACCTACTTACGTCGAACAGTCTCGGTAGCTTTCGAAATAATATGGTCTGCTTTGGTTAAAGAATGAAATTATTGTTGTCAAGATAGATGCGAATCTTGGTTAATTTGGGATCAAGGTGTTGGAATCATAGGAAATGTCTAATTGAAAGGGCATCGAAAGGCAAATCTTAGGTACTTACTTACGTCAAAAGGACTTGGTAGCTTTCAAAATAAAATGGTCTACTGTTTTGTTTAAAGAGTAAATATATTGTTGTGGAGAAGGACGTGAATCTGGGATAATTTGGAATCAAGGTGGGATCTTTAATACCTATTGATAAAAATCAAAAGGTTTGTATAAATGTCATCGATCGAGCTTAAAGGTCTCTATTTTTACGGATTATACTGCACGAGCCCGCCCCGGCGTGGGCGCACCGTGGGATAGAAAGAAAGATAAAGTAGGAAATGCTTACACAACATAAAACAAGTAAATAGGCGAACATAATGCTGATTGGCATTTTATTCCAGCTAATCTGTCTTTGAAGACGCTCCTCCGTAGTTAACTCAGACGCGTCAGTAGCAGTGCGTCACGTAGGCGTCGACGAGACATATATGAGACCATACACAGGTATGGTCTCATATATAAAACCACGGACCATGGTGAACCGTGGGATTAAAACTTAAGCTGTCAATCAACAACGAAGCACGAAGAAACTACGTACGCAGAACATATCATCTCTGATTGACATTCTGTGATTGATTCTCCCTCTATTTTAAACCGGCCAGATTTTGGTAAACTCCTCTCCATAGCCTTATTTTTTTAAACCTTTTCGACACGATTTTGGCAAAATTGTGGCAACCCAGAAGCCATATAATAAAAGTTGAAGTTGAAGTTGACATTCTGTGAAGGATTCGTGTCATCGCAGTGACGATTTGTGAGAGATGATGAATTTATAATTTACTAGCTTCTGCCCACGGCTTCGCCCTTGTGGTTCCCGGATAAAAAGTAGCCTATGTGTTATTCTGAAGTATAAGCTATATTACAGTAAAGTTTCATCAATATCCATTCAGTAGTTTTTTCGTGAAAGAGTAACAAACATCCATCTTCACAAACTTTCGCGATTATAATATTAGTATTTCCTAACAGCATTCAAGCTACATAATATTATGTTATAGTTTCGAACATGCGCGGAAATAATTTTATAACTTCCAAAAAGAATGGAATGGCATTATTTCAGTTTTGAATTTGGAACAAAACACGCGTCGGCATTGTTGTTTGGAAATCCATGGACTACGATAAACTGTTTTCTTTGTTGGCTTCATTTTAATTTGGACCTCTTTAATCGAGCATGGTACAAATATGTTGCGTTTAAGTATAATGCAGACGCCTTTTCGAAAGTGAAATGTATATATTCACCAGTTCTAAGGTCGGAAGCCTAATTAGCGATGGAAAACTTGCTTCCAGCGAAGTCAAAATAATAGAAGAAAGAAGAAGAATTAAAATAGGTTTAAGTATCAAACATAGAATCATTTTTAATTTCCTACATTTTTATTGAGAAAAGCACTTATAATGTCTCGGCGGAAATGGTAATTGCATATTTCGCGGCCTCTCCAATAATGTGCTATTATAAAACTTCATAATGATACTTAAACTAAAATAACGTGCTTAGTTACATTAGTGGGGACACCGCCCCAGGCTGGTCTAGAAACAACATAATTAGTCATATCGGCACTTAGGGAGGAAACTACGGTAAATGATGAAATCAGCATTTTCAGCATTTTTTACATAATTAACAGGAAATGTCCTGGAGGTAAAAACACTTTGTTAATGTGCAACAGGCACATTAATGTTGTCTGAATGCATATAGTTATTGAACTAAACGGCGCAGTAACACGCGTCTGACCAGTAAAGACACAGTTATATTCAAACTGAGTTCACAAAGTAAAATCTTCTATCAAATTCTATTGATAGTGAGCAATGAGTAAAGAGCTGATCTACTTTATATGAATTTAAGCAGTAAGACAAAAAGGTAGATATATATCGTTAAATATATATAGTTAAATATATATCGTTTATCAGTTATACAAGAAACATAAACAAAGAGATACAATTGAAAAAAATATTGAATTAGACCAATATTATCATAATCTTAGTGCCGTGTTGGCCTAGTGGGCGATACCCCGACTTCTGGTCCGTAGGAAAATCGGTCGTGCACCTACGGATTTTTAAACTCGAAAAATGTATGTGCGCCTTAACATGTGCTCAAAAGGTGAAGGAAAACATCGTGAGGAAACCGGCATGCCCAAGAACCAAAAATTCGAAGGCATGTGCCAACAGTTAGTGTTCCAATAAATGGCGATCGGCTTGCAACCTCCCACGTGGAATGCTAACTTGCAAAACGCGGGCACATGTCCAAACAATACATTTGGTACATACCAAATGTATTGTTTGGACATGCCTATGACTACCCCTTACTTGGTATATAAGATCTACTCACTGAGTATGTATCTGAGGATGTCCACCATGGGGAAGACAGTCGTGAGCGTGTTTGTTTTATTTTTTTCTTAGTGGTACTGAGCGGTGTCCAAAGGGATCGGAGGACTTGACAGACCAACAGCTAGGTCGATGGATGACACCATATCCGTTCAGGGTAAGACCTGGCTTATGGCTTATTCCGAGCTGCGGGTTACTACTGCCAATGATGAAGAAGTTATCATTGAAGAACAGGCAGTAGATAAAACCGACGTTTCAAAGTGATCCTTGTGATTTTAATGAATAAATTAATTTTGACTTTGACTTTGAAGTTTTGTTTAGAAATACAAATATTAGATGTGACTTACAAAGTCTTCCTCACACTGTTTAAAGTAAACCAATATGGTTATGAACTGTACGATGACGGAAACTATGCCTACACTAAAAGCAGAAGAAATAAAACGATCTACATAATATTAAACTAATAAAAATTCTATTTTGTAGAAAAAAATAATATTAAACATAAATATTACATAATGTTTTTTACAAAATAGAGTTTAAGTCACCGACTGCACGCACCCAAAAGCCTGGTGATATAACCACGTTGAATAATAAAATAATCTCTTATGATATTTTACTAGTTGTGGTCCGATAGGCATGCACAACACTAGTAGCGATATCGTCGACCGCTCAAACTAATTTGAATAGCAATTTATATATTGCATATCTGTAATCAGCATCTTTTCGGCTTACTTCAATCATTTTAGAAACGGTACATAAGGGTGGTTCTTTGATAACTTAATTTCAACTGCAATATTACAGGTTTTTAAGTACCTACATAATAGAGTACAATAATAATTATTTCGCCATAGAAACCTGTCAATTTGTGACGTCATCTTTACTAGTTCAAATTATAACTTTTAATCTATATAATAAAAAATATTATAAGTTAGCTGTATCTTGAATCCAAATTTGATTCCCTGAAATAAAAACATGACAAATTAATTCCAGCAAAAACTACAAGTAGGTTGCTTGCCACAACAACATTCTTAGTCGGACCTCCCTGTTGATCATAGGAAACTGCAATTAAAATTAAAGTAATTATTTTACGCTAATTACATATTATTTTGAGCTAGACTATTTGAAAATGGGTGGTCTAGAATGCAAGTCTGAGTAACGAAGACATACTAAACTATTTTTTAATAAGAAAGGAAAGATGGCCGGAACTTTTACAAACAAACATATTCTTTTATTTACATCCTGGACAGTGAATTATTATGACACTAGATCAATTATTTTTCAACATAACGAGAACTGACCCTACTTCTTGAGTTTGTTTGATTTGTACTAAGAGAATAACATCATAATGTGAGGGAAAACATCGTGAGGAAACCGGCATGCCCTAGAACCAAAAATTCGAACGCATGTGCCAACAGTTAGTGTTCCAATAAGCGGCGATGGGCTTGCAACCTGTCACGTGGAATGCTTACTACTTGCAAAACGCGGGCATATACCAAATTTAATGTTTGGACGTGCCTCTGACTACCACCTACTTGGTATCCTCAAAGATCTACTTACTGAGTATGTATCTGATGATGTCTACCATGTGGAAGACAGTCTTGAGCGTGTTTGTTTAAATTTTTTATAGGAAAAAATAAAAACCGACTTCAAATAACGGTAAGTTGATAAAAAGTCCAATATGAATATCCCTCATTTTTCGCCCTGGCAAGTTTTCATAAAATTTATATGAAACCACACTTGAATTTTACCTTAAAAATAAAAATCATTAAACAATTGTCGAAGATATACATAAAAAAAATACGGAGCGATTGAGGACCTCCTTCTTTTTTAGAGTCGTTTGATAAAACAATTGGATCCATCTAAATGGTGAAACTGCTCCACTTCTAATGTTGTTACAATTAAACAACTAAAAAGGTAATGAAATGAAATTGTTGTGGCTAATAAATCAAAATTGGTCGAGTTTAATAATGTGAATACGAAACCTTAAATTTGTTGAATATTATATTATTAGGTATTATCAATAGATTCCAAAACGTATTTTCAAAATTGTTGTCCTCACTCATAAAGGTGTTCATGTTTTCTTCGAATTCGAGTACCTAATAATTTAAATTAATAACAGGAAGTTCTATTTAAAGACCCCCCAAGTAATAGAATAGTATTTATTCCGTGTTTGATTGTGGGTGGTCATAACGCAATTAAAAGCCAAAGTAAGTCTAATCGATCACAGTAATTATATAAAGAAAGAAAAACATATTAAGCACGACATAATAACACAATTTTTGTAAGTTAGGATGATGGGACAAGTTATAAAAATATAGTAATAATGGGTAGAAATATCTAAATAAGTTAGAATAGCCTACTTATAAGTACGACATAAGTCCGAACTTTAAAAAAAATAGCCATGTTTATTTTATCCTTTTGGGCAGAACCAATAAATAATACCGCCTCATCTGACGTGTGAATTTCTTTATTAAATGTTTGATTGAGTGTATGTTTCATAAGTAGTGGCGATGGGCTTACAACCTGTCACGTATGCTAAATACTATAAATAAAAAAAACGCGGTCATGTGCGTGTCGGGCCACGCGCAGTGTAGGATTCAGTAGTTGCCCGTCACAATATGCGTAAGTACCTATTTTACACAACTTAATCTAAAAGTTAATTGACTATTACTCGTTTACTCGAAGTTAAGAAGAAAATATAGTTTTCTTCTTAACTTCGATATATATACTACTACCGTGAATTTTTTCGCATATCCAAAACAACCGTTTATCTGGCAGGGAGGGGGGGACACTTGACTCTACTTAGCACCCCACATCATGAGAGAGACAGAGAGAGAGAGAAAAAAAAATAGTAACCTCTATTATTTTATTTTTTTTACCACTTAGTCGGCTTGATTAATATGTATACCCATGCAGTCTCTGAGCTAAGCCGCAGACAGACAAACGGACGGACATGGCGAAACTATAATGGTTCCTTGTTGACTACGGATCCCTAAAAAATGGCATGAGTAATATATAAAGTTTTGCCATGCTTCTGACAATTCCCTACTGGTGCCTGTGTAAAGTGTCGATTTGTTCGAGGATATAGAAGATTTATCGGGAAAGACGGCGCCCGGCAATTCTGTTCCATTCTTGTACTGATTATGATAAAATATTTTAACAACTACGTACGTTGTTATTAAACAACATAAAGCTTTTAAATTTCCAAGAAAAAAAAACAGGCTTTTAAAATACGAAGCAAATCTGCACGCGGAATCCTCTCCATAAGTGTGTGATCTAGAGAAAAACTTATTGACTTTTAAAATTTGCATGTTTATACCCTCTCCAACCTCTAAGTGTGCTACGTCACATACACTTGACTGGCCATAATGGTAAACTTGGACATAATTATGATGGTTAGTTTGATACATCTATTTTCCGCTGTGGCAATCAGCCCTATAATGTCCAATGATATGCTAAAAATATGCGGTCTCTTACAAATAAATTCACCAACAAATTCACGGAAAGAGCCAGTCAAGATAAATACACACTATAGTTGCTACCCTGAGGCGGGACAAGCAATATTTATTCAAACCTATAATTCAGCTATTACACCTACCTAACCTAGGTGCCTATTATAAATAGGTAGTTGGTTTCAAGATACGCAAAAAATGTCATCAGACGAAGAAACATATCGTAGAGTTATACAGCGCAAAGTGACCTAACGAGATCATCATCATCATTAACAACAAGTATAATATTTTTTAGGAATAAATTAAAACCGACTTCTAATAGCTGGAAGTTGATAAAAAAGTCAAGTAACATAAAATTTTATACTTACTTGACATAACATTATTTCACTCTTAACCAATTCTTCACTATCCAAAGAGTGTCATATCGCATAGTCCTGAGCCCCTTCTATCTAGCTACTCCGGTAAACTTAAGGATAATAATTTCTAATTTTAGAATACATAGTACATTTAACACTACAAGTTTTAGTATTCTAGAAAATATCAAATAACTTCAATGTACCTAACTAAAGTTATGTAATACTATGAGTAGTATTAGTAATTTCATGAAATATTAACCTTTTTTTTTCTACTATGAGCAAATACGAATTGAGCAGTCACAGACTATATACAAAGTTCACCGTTCCAAGTGAACGAGTGCTACAGATTATAATAATGAGCCCCTTCCTACGCTCCAATAATCTGAACACACTCATGGGCAATTCAATTTAGAAATGATGGCAAAATAAAAAGCAAGACTGTTTACTTACTGTACAGGAAAACAATAGCAAGTGTTACTAAATGATAAACTTAATAAAACAAGAAGCAAAACCAAGGTTTTCACGTCTAAAACTTAAAAGCATAGAATAGCCTAAGTACGTATTTTATTTTTGTTATCAATATTTTTGTGATTATTAATTAACACGTAATAATTATCTGGTCAGTCCTGGCAGAGTTTACACTCTTTTTTCGTGCAACTCTCCGTGAAAGACATCAAACACCTTTTCGACGAAAATTACGGACTTGGTTAGTTTTGAATTGCTCTCTACATAAATGTGTCTCTGGTTACCGCAGAGCAAATTATAGGTTTGGTAAGGTATTTCATGCAACATTAGTATCAGTAGCCACATTGTATGGAGTTATGGTGATGATCTTGCACATGTCATATATCATTTTTGCACGTTTGTTTATTAATATGCTTGTGTATATTATTATTGTATATTATTCTTTGTTTATTATTAGGATACTATGGATCGTCAGAAAAATAACGTGCGCAACTGCGCAAGTAGTTGGCATATTTAACCTCGGTTATAGGGACGTTGTAGCATAAACTCGGCGTAGACTAATATTGCGTTATTTCTCAAATGTCAGTCAGAAAAAACACTATTCTGAGGTAACGCTATAGTCACTCTTCCAGCTTTTTTAGATAACAGCCTATACGACGAGGATTAAAATATATTTTGATGAATAAAATTATTTAATTTTTTGTTTGACAAATTCCAGAATCCATTATGGTTACCGAATTTAAATTATAGTGGTTTTGTATCAAGTTAGTATTTTAGGTTCATTGCTATTATTAATAGCAAAAAAATCTGTTTCTACGAAAAATATGGTGCAGAAGCTAAAGAGATTTTAATCAGCAACACACTTAACACGTTAAGTGCGAAGCGAGGCCTAAATCACCCCTGATGCAACTTCCCTGTGGTGCGGCAAGCAAAAAAGTGAATTTCTCTGTCGTGCGAATGGCATAGCTTTGGTTTGGTCCAGTGTAGGAAAGAGATAAATATATATTTGAGATCACTAATGGTTCCGGACTCGGTGGTGTACCTACCTTGGTACCGGATGTCTTAGGCCTCGTGCCGCACTGAATTAATATAATTTTAATGCAGTGCGGAACGAGGCTAAAACGTCCCATATCCCCCCTGACCTCTTACCGCACTCAACGCGAGCTTCCCGCGACCAGTGTTGTGCATCACGTCGATTGGAGAGCACGTACAACAATAAGTACAAAATATATATTGAGATTTTTATAAAAAAGTATATTGATACTGATTTTTTAATGTTAATTCAAGTTCTAATAATTGTATTTTTAAAGCCCGAGGCAGAATAAATAGGACAGTTTCTTTTCTACTTCTGGTTGCCTTTTTTTTCTATTCTATGAACCGCATTAAGATTTTCATATACAAATAGAAAGATAAACCTTATGCATAAACCGTAATCCATTATTTTCCAATAATAAGTCTGTAATAGGTGCCTCTTAATGGTATAGAATGGAACGCTTCGCGCGCGAGTCCGACTCGCACTTGGCCGGTTTTTTTTTCTTTATGGCGCCTTCAAGCACAATTTAGATTATTTTAAAAAAATGTATCCTTTGATAGCTTTGTGTTGTTTTGCCAGGTTTTGCCCTTAAAACGATCTAATGAGATATAATTGATCAAAATCGGTCAAGTCGTTGCGTAGTTAAGACAGTTTAAAAACGTCGATATTATTTTTCCCATCACTAATCGCAGCGAAAATTTGCCCTATTTCAGTGCGTTACGAGGTGTATAAGATCCCATATTTTGTTTTGCTAATAATTCCTAAACTAGCCATCAGATCCCGGGGCGACGGTGGATTAGGGTTCATCAATTCACTGTCTATATCAATAAGGACCAAAATTCTCATTTATCTTTGATTTCGCGCCAGAAAATGGATTTTAGTCTGTAAAAGGAGATGGGGTCTAATAGACCGCGTGTCGCCCTAACGTCTGGTCACGGTACGGGCCGATTATACCTCGTGCCGCAGGAACGGAAAGTATGCAAAAATTGGTGCCGCAGCTAACGTGTTAATTAATCTCAAGAATTACACAAGTAGAGGATTAACTCTCATGTTCAGAAGAATGACTCGAATGAACACAGCCGGTAGAATCAGCGCACACTTCAGAAGCGCCGCCTATCGGCCGTCATTGTTAGTCGGGGTTTAATCATTCGCCTGGATTTATATTCGCAGGCTCAAATCAGGCAGGAAATTACTATGAAAGCCGGGTTTGCGTGCTAGCCCATCTATTACCGGTACAAGTCCACGTAGTAAATGAGTGAGAAAGAGGATATATTAATTCGTCTGCTAATAACATCCATCCGGAATAAATTTAGTTCCTCCCATGATCATGGTACATGCAACTGTATACCGAAATATCAGGATACATCATGGTTTATGATTCCCGATCTTGGTAAAACCATGGTAACATTTAACTATATAAGGTAAAATTATCATTTCATATGCTACATATGCCTATGCCTGCAGGGGCAATGCTGATGCGTAAATACTAAAGTCTCTGTTATTTCAGTGGCACTCTACTTTACAGGAACACAATGCTAGATTACTCTTTGAAGAAGTATATTTATGCTTTAAAAATATATACTTCTGGTAGTACTTCCCCGCATAAACTGTTTCGCAAAGAAGCTTACGCATCGACAACCTGCTTTCTTTATAAATACGTCATTGCTTGAGTAAGTACTCGCCACGGGCACTTGTCGTCGGTGATTAACAGTGCGGGTTCGCTTCCCGGGCCGGTCAGGTGGTCCGCAGCTGAAACCTAATAAACCTATCTGGTAGATCTCAGTTGTAATTAAAATTCATGGCAAATTTATTACAATCTAGTCAGTTGTCGTTTGAATTAGTAAGAAGTTATTATATGGCTTGCAGAAAATTCATATTTTGGTATTTGCAAAGAGACAAGTGATTTTTATAGTTATTTATAGTTTTTATAGTACTAAGTACTTAGGGGCCTTCCTTATAGAGCTTACTAAACAGTTGATTATCTAAGTACTGCTTTGTCGTTTTGTGTCCAAGCAGTGTTTAGATATAAAACAAAACAAAAAAAAAATAAACAAACACGCTCACGACTGTCTTCCCCATGGTGGAAATCCTCAGATATACCCAGTGAGTAGATCTTTGAGGATACTAGGTAGGGGGTAGTCAGAGGCGCGTCCAAACATTACATTTGGTACATGCCCG
Organism: Perizoma affinitatum; assembly: GCA_961405105.1. Taxonomy (NCBI): domain Eukaryota; kingdom Metazoa; phylum Arthropoda; class Insecta; order Lepidoptera; family Geometridae; genus Perizoma; species Perizoma affinitatum. The sequence goes on from OY560199.1 coordinate 10,964,207, forward strand.
CGTTTTGCAAGTTAGCATTCCACGTGACAGGTTGCAAGCCCATCGCTGCTTATTGGAACACTAACTGTTGGCACATGCCTTCGAATTTTTAGTTCTAGGGCATGCCGGTTTCCTCACGATATTCCTTCACTGTTTTGGGCACGTGTTAATGCGCACATAAATTTTTCGAGTGGAAAAATCCACTGGTGCACGTCCGAGTTCGAACCCGACCTCCGGATCAGAAGTCGGAGTATCGCCCACTAGGCCAACACGGCTTTGATATACTACTACGGTTTAGATATACTGATTATAAATTCTTTATAATAGGTAAAGAGATTTTAGAAATAGATTTTCTCTTTGTAACATGATACCTACTATTATCTATAAAGTGATTATTTTATTTAATTTGAATTGGATTCTATAATATTCCATTCTATATTATAGATCGTTTTTTTCATAAGATGAAACATGTATACATGGAAATTAGAAATCGAATTGTCTTCCTGCTCACCTTTATTTAATTAAGAGTGAGGCGGTAGAGCGTTTGTATATAATTACAAAAACGATAAAAATTACCAATTAAGTAGCAACAAAAATATAAACTACTTACATAGAATAGAATAGAAAATTAATTATTGCACACCAAAAAAAACACATCAGCTTAATAACTAAAAAACTTTGATAATGTACAATGGGCGGTCTTATCGCTAAATAGCGATCTCTACCAGACAACCTTTGGTTGGAACGGACTGTAATAAAGTTAACAAGGGGTTTAATTGGTGTACTTACATACTATGAATATTCTATAATATATACAATATAATACACAATATACCTACGTAGATACAACAACTATTGTATGATCTAAAACATAGATAGACTAGAAGCAGGCAACAGTTAATGACTCGAGGACAAGTAGTGTTCCTTGATCAAAGATTTAAAAATAAGTAGTGATTGAGCACGTCTGATTGTAACAGGTCACTACATACCTAGTACTTATATTCATTATGAGTAATTTCAAATCCAACAGAAGAAAACAAAATACTTATTTAAGTCGAATGTTAATTGGTATTGTTATTGGAAGAGCGTGCTACAGCCTCGACCAGACTGAAGGTATCATCTGGTGCGATTGTAGACTTGCATATTAGGTATTAAATCATACGTTTAAGATCTTCAGTGCCTTAGACAGTTAGTAATAACAATAATTAAATTATAAATTATTCAATGTATACATGGGTCACTGTTAAGAACCGTTTTGGCCTAGTGGTACCCCGACTTCCGTATCGAAGGTCTTACGCGGACATGCACGTATGGATTTTAGAATTGGAATTTTCGTTAGTAAACCGGCATGCCCTAGAATCAAAGGCATGCTAGTGTTACAATAAAGCGGCGGTGGGCTTGTAACCTGCCACATGGAATTCTAGAATTTTGACGTGTCTAATATTTGATATCCTCACGGATCTGAGGAAGTCCATCATAACAGTCGTTTGTTTTAAACTTCCGTCCGAAAATATTAGTCAATATAATCTCACTATGATTTTGCATTTCCCAGACACTGTGTTCATAAATAAAGGCGAATAAAAATGCATCGATAGCACGGACGGCGAGGGCGGCCATTTACATTGAATTATTTAACCCACACTTCCTATCACATCCGCAATCCGCATTGCTTTCCGTAGCTTTTGTTTGAGCTTTAGATTTCTATTACAATCAAAGCACAATAATTAATAGAGACATTTTTTCATACAACTATGTATAAGTAGGTTTAGTAGTAGGTATATAAGTAGGTTTTTTGTTTATATACAAAAAATACAGATGAAACAGCTAGATATCTAAAGACCGTTGCAAACGATCTATAGATAGCTCAACTGATCCAGATCACTACCAGGCAGTCACGTAGTAGACCATTCGGTTGGAGAATAGCTGGAACGTTGACGCTGGTAAAAGCCCGGCGTATGATATCATTAAGGCTAGCGTGGCGAGAGATCCTACCGGCGGCTCTGGTACACGATAATCCGTGATGACCAAGCTAATAATGAATTAATTATATTTATTTTCAAGAATAAATATAATTGATAATATTTTTTAATGTACTTGACAAGTTTGAGCAGAAAATATACGTTTTAATTTAATGGCCTTTAATTTATGGAGCTCAGTAAAGTTAGGACAAGCCGTGTTGTCCTTCCGGCGGCCTATATACTATGAAACGGGTCTGAGTGTTGTGGTACCGCGGTACTCGTAGTTCCTGATACCCACGACACAGGGAATCTTATTGTGAGATCAGAACTACGTATATGTATGTGTGTTGGGTGTTAAAAAGTGTCGATGCCCTCCGGCTAGATGGAGCGATTACTTGAGGCTGGTAGTCACTGGATGGGAAGAAAAACTGAGCGCAGTGGCATGCCATGGGAGAGACCTTTACCCGATAGTCTGCGATAGGTTGATGATGACCATGATCTAGCTACTTATTCCTTTATACCCAACAGTACTGGAATAATTGGCTCTCATGTCGTTAGGAATGCCATAAATAATTTATGGATACCAGCCTACCTACGTATTTAGTTTTCAGTAAAATTCACATTCAAACTGCAATAAACATGAAAACCGCTATTAATTTCGTCGTAAAGTTACCTAACTTTGATTTGCGCGGAGAATAATGAAGAGAATTTATACACACAGAGAGCCGCTGCTTAGCCTCTAGCCTACAAGAGGTGTGGCTAAAGGGTTGGTCGTACCTCAGAGCAATTAGTAAGAGTCGTTATTAAAAGACCCCGAAGCTATGCCCAGCCGATGAAGTTTATAGACGTATACCTACTTACTATACCCCTAATTATTTATTTTATTTGTAGTATTATTTGTAGTGTATGACGTAGGTAGATAATATGAGTGTCTTTCACCCCTCGCCCTCCGTTCCCGCCCTACCTCATCCACGTGCTTGCATCGCACTGCCAGTGTTATCTATAGTTATCCGCAATACCTACTAGTTTTCATTTTATCTCTTAAACTATTCCATCAAATGACATGCTGTAAAAAGCAAACTTTACTAACATAAAATTTATTAGTTTTTATATGAATTCATAGAGAATACTTGAAAACCATATCCAAACTTCATCTTGTAATATTTATTTCAATTTAACCTAAAACTGTTGCCGTGGCTTAAATATGGTAAGAAAAGTGTAAGTGTAACACATTTTAGTTCCGGGTCTGAGTGTTGTGATACCACGGTACTCCTAGTTCCTGATACCCACGACACAGGGAATCCTAGTGTATTGGCAGGGCTATGTACGTGTCTTTGGGCATTTATTTAAGCTAAGGTTTAACTTCGTTTTTGTAACGTTGAAGGAATATTTGTGCTTAGAAAATATGTCCACAAAAATGTCAGAAGAAATGACGATGTTATTTAACATGATGAAGCAAGAATTAGAAAAACAAACAGCCGTCATTACAGAGACGGTAACGGCAAATATCATGCAGAACATAGACGAAAAAATTAAACCATTGATGGAAGAAAACAAAATTCTCAAATTAGAAATTGAAATATTAAATACAAAAATAAATAAATTGGAGGACAGCAACAGAAAAAACAATATATAATATGGAATAAAAGAAACGGAAAGCAACTATTCAGGGCTCTTTGGCATCGCTACAGAAATTTTGGAAACAATAAATGTCAAGATGGAAAATTATGATATCAATAAAATGCATAGACTTGGAAAATCCAGTACAGAAAAAACAAGACCAATACTAATTTCCCTTACAAATAACAACAAAAAAAAATGAAATTGAAATTGAAATTAACTTCGTCGTAAAGTACGAGGTTTATCGTAATTATATTGTAAAATGGAAATTACTAAACTTAGACTGTCTGAAAGAAATAAAAAAAATAATGCTGAACATTTTCACACAGCATCATCTAGCCCCAAACTAAGCAGAGCTTGTGTTATGGGAACTACATGACTTATATTTTTTTAATATAGAAAACAACCAGATACGAAACAAATATTCGCAGATACAGATATTTGTCCCGCGGTGGGAACCGAATCCGCAACCTTCTGCATCTCAGGCGGGCCTCCGCCCACTGCGCCACAGGGGTCGCAGTTTTCAGCGAAAAGACCGGCCATTGTGTATTTACTTTGTTTCTTTGTTGCTTTGATTATATTTCGTATGTTGTGCTGTAAAATGGTGTTATGCAAAGTAAAGAGTTTATATATCTATTTATCTTAGTTTGTACAAAATCAAAAACCAGTGTTTCTGATACAAAGAGAAATAGGTAATTATGGATATTACCTATTTGTCTTCGTATCAGAACACTAAATTATAAACAACAGATTTAATTACAGGTATTTAAACGTTGACAACTAGATTGTGGGCATTTCATAATTCCCAGACCGACTAATAATGCTTTTATAATTGTTGATGGCTGTGGGAGGTATGTTATCGAAAGGTATAATTTGCTTCCAGGAATTAATCCCATAATCCACTTCGGAGAGAGATCCGTACTATATCAGCGACGCAATTTGCACTTTTTCAGCAGACACTTTTTGAGCGGATAATAATATCCGCTCAAAAAGTGTCTGCTGGAAATGAGAGAGCAAGCTCGAACCAGATTAACAGTTTTTCTTATATTCCAAACATTAAACTCGGCCGGGTTACTTCACGACCTCCCGCTTTCTATGGCGATACTGTAACCTCTCAGTCACGAGGTCTAGTCACAGCCTGGTCAAAAATCTTGGGATGTTTTGGATGCGTCGTAAAAATAATGTGCCTTTGGTTTAAATATATTAAAAAAAAAGACAAATTTGTCCCCCGCCGAGGTTGACATATTATTCATATATGAACTCAAAAAGAAAATACTGGACTATTACTTATATCATGCTAAATTAGCATGATATAAGTAATAGTCTAAATATTTTATTAATTTGCTATAAAAAACAATGTTAAGTTGCGCGAATAATTTGCAGTGAGCAAATTTTGCTACACTGCCTTAAATAGGAGTGAAAACCAACATACAGTTGGTAAACATACAGTAGTTAACACTTTACAAATGCCTCCATTGAAATCTCATCAGTATTTTTCACGCTAAACAAGTAATACATTTCTGCTCAGAGTGAAAAATGATCGCAGAAGAGTGAAAAATGTGAAGGTAAATATTCCGTGTCGGTACACAGAGTTCGTATCTCAGTGCGAGTAAGTGACGCGCGCTAACTGAACTAGCGTGATTTACTCACCCGTCGCTCATTACAATGTGAGTAGGGCTTTCACAGTAAGAATTTCATAAATATGTTTGAAGCATATAAGTGCTGGTGAAACTACAGGCACAAGAGGCTTTTTCGTTTGCACGTCATCATTCAGAACATTAAGTACTAACTGCATCAGCCCAATGGCAACGGAGGCATTATATCGCAGTAGCCTGGTGCCTAACTGCATCAGCCCAATGGCAACGGAGGCATTATATCGCAGTAGCCTGGTGCCTAACTGCATCAGCCCAATGGCAACGGAGGCGTCATCATTCAGAATCAAAAGGGTCTAATCACCGTCAAGCGCTCCTCCACTATGATCACGAGGGGTGGGGTGCCCCTCTCACAATCTCTTATTATTGTCTCCATCCAAAGGTTGTCTGGAAGAGAGCGATAAGACCGCCCATTGTACCGTATTTTATATACAGTATTTTCATTCATTCATTCATTAATTCACGATCTCTAATTGCATCTTCAGAAACCACAACATGAACTTACTGATTCGGTCATGACGTTAACTGGCAAGAGGATGTCGGCAGGCTGAAGGTAACCTTGTACCTTAACTGGTTCCAAGGTACCGCCCTGCGTAACCCTATGGTTAGGTTCGGAGAGGTGCTTGTGCTCAACAATCTGTACACGGACATATCGAGCTACGGTATCGGCATCCACACCAGCGCACGTGTCTCATAGAATGAGCCAGCTGTCGGAGCATTCTTTAACTTCGACAACTGGCTTGACAAAAGTAAATTCGACTCTGACATCTCCAATAACGTTAATTGGGTTCCGACCCACTATTAAAATTAGTTCCCCATGGCCGCTGAAGCCGTAAATACGTACGTCACAAGAAGGTCCGTGGTAGGTTTATTGTTGATTGTGATGTAAACTATTTGACAAATAAACACATGAATCGTTTGGACTGTGTGAAAAGAACTATTAAGATCAATTTGTTGGCATCTACCTATGTTTTATTACTTTAAGCTCGGCAATCTCCAAAACTACAAGACTGATTCTAAAAATTATTTCATTAATAGAAAGCTACGCTCATATGTGCTATAATTTAATGCGAGCGAAACATCCCGTAAACTAGTAATTCGACTTCTGCTGCCATTATGCATTGCGCATCACATACATCAAAAAAGTGGTACTTCGGATGACAATAAAAACCCTATGAATAATTTGAAAACTATTTACCAGCGACAGGTCGTTTTTTATCTGTTACCATTGATCTCCAAAATGGCTTAACGGATTTTGCAGTCGATTTGTATGATTTAAAGTTTTAAAGGATAGTTTTAGTACCACAAGTCAGTAGAGCGCCTTAATAGAGGATGGTTAACACGTCAGCGGTTTAAACGATATTTTTTTTAATAGATTTGTTTCTTGTAGGTACATTCGCAGGCGATGATAAGTAAACATATTTATTTTATGAATCACCGTTTGATAATACAGATATAAGACATCGTAAACTGTAAAACCATGTAACCTTAAAATCAATCATTTACAATTGATAGCTCAATTTTATAACACGCTAATATTTAGCTTCATCTGTAACTAATAAACAATGTAATCAAATCTTGGAAGTCAATTTTAACGGACTTCAAATTGTCGGATCGAAATAAAACTTTGTATGTACGTAGTTCGGATGAAAATACCATAATTTGGTATCTTAGAGCTGATCTGATGATGGAGCCAGGAGGTGGATAGTAGAACTCTTCAGTGGCTACTAGTAAACACCTTGGGTTTGGGCTCATATGATGCGTTTTGACGAGTCAATAGATTGGTAATGAGAGTCTGTTGATAGAGCCAGGAGGTGGATAGTGGAATTCTTTTTGTAGTTTTTAGTGCGTGATAAAAGCGTGTTGCTAAGTTTTATTTTAATTACACACTTTATGATTTATGGAAGCGTTGATTCTACTTTGTGTTTTTTTTAAGAAACACGAGTATTTATTCTCATCTCGTCCAATAGGGTGTGACTCGCAACTTGCAACTAGCTGCTTCCTCAAACGGAGATATTATCAGCGCCACGCTATTGGTCTCTTTTGACCTGACTATGTACAATGATAATTATTATAGTGAAACATTGTATTATTTATAAATAATGAGTAATATACATAGTTTTGAGCGAATCTAACCATGGTAATAGATTTGATTTTCGAAAATTAGATTAACCTATGTTATTCCAGAAACTAAACTATCTATGTCCATTCCAAATTTCATCAAAACCGGTTTAGTAGTTATGGATATACGTTGTAACAAACATTCACACACACAAACACACACACACACACGCGTGCTCGCACACATACACACACACACACACACACACAGACTTTCGACTTATTATATTAGTAGGAAGTAGGATGGATATACTAGAGCTTACCAAAAAAGAAAAGAAAAAACTAAAATGTAGACAGTCTGTAGCAGCCCTAAAATACACGGCGACAATGCATTCCAGTTCAGTTGTAATACATTTCAATTTAAACAGGAATGGCGCATTAGCCCGAGTTATAACAGCTTGAAGCTTTATTTAGTATTGGACCACCGCGGCTCTGTGAAGTGTGACTAGACCTGCTAAATACGGTACATTAAAGAATAAATACATAAATAAATATAAATAATGCTGGTCATTTATCACACACCATCAAACTATATACTTTTTGTAAATACATACATATTATATGTTGAACATACCCAGACCCGAGACAAATATTTGTCCCGCAGCGGGAATCGAACCCGCAACCTTTTGTAGCTCAGGCGAGCCTTCGCCCACTGCGCCACAGATGTCGTCTAAGAATGGCTATACTAATGCTACGTCAGTGTTTGTGACAGTTCAACGTACATTACCCATTGAACATGTCAGACACGCGTAACAAACCGTAGTATCCCGTGACGCGAAGAAATGTACGTTGCAATGTCACAAATGTAGACTCGTCTTAAAATTAATAATAATAAGCTGATCTGGTAGTGATCTAGGTCAGTTCACCTATTTATAGATTGTTTTAACACCTTTTACATAGTTGTATGAATAAATTAAACATTAATAATGCTGGTCACTTTTCACACAGCATCATCTAGCCCCAAACTAAGCAGAGCTTGTGGTATGGGAACTACATGACATATACTACTTGTATTTTTATTTTGTTAATACATATTATGCATAGAAAACACCTAGATCCGAGACAAACATTCACTAATCATACAAACATTTATCCCGCACCGGGAATCAAATCTTCTGCGTCTCAGGCGGGCTTTCGCCCACTGCGCCAGAGGTCGTAAATGTTTTTTTAAACTGTTCATTCTCAGATTACAAAGATAAAATAGGAAGTTGCACAACATAAAATAAAAGTAAAAACACTAGATTTTTTAAAAATCCCTAAAATTAATGTTATTCCCCTTAAGTGTAGATTAACACTTTAAAACCCCAAAAGTGCCGAGAGACACCTCTCTTGAATTGTGATATTGTATTTAAGTTAGTTTTGTATTATAGTTATATATATATATATATATATATATATATAACTTAAATCATGGAACAGGCCAAGCATCTCAAGAATTTCGACCAACTGGTAACGATATTACGACGTAGCTTAGTTGGTATTGTCCCCGCGTACCAAGCGGGAGGTCGCGGGTTCTAGTCCCACCGACATTATATTATTGTGTATATTATAAAATCAGATCTCCCTAAGTATAGGTTAATACTTTTAAAACCAAATAACCATTAAAGAGTACTATCTTTTCCCTTATAATTATAAACGCCAATAAATGAATTAGGATAAACTGGAAGGCGGCTATAACAAACACGCAATGGTGAAACATAGTACTTAACATCTAAGTATAGGAGCCCATAACCAATATAATAACCAACCAATTTAGGTATACACATTCCAATTGAATTTCATAATGAAAGCTGTTTTTCTTACATTGGCAGTGTAATTATAAAGTGCTTAGCTTGTAATATTATAGTACTACTGTTATTGTTATTAAACGGACACGCAATGGGATCGGGAATTGGACTAGCTCTTGCCGTCGGCTCAGCCTCTTGGAAGCTTGTCTTCCTTTCTCGTGAAAGGTGCCTACTGTTTTAACCAACTCCGTAAAAGTTCGTTTATGCTTTTATCATAAGAGGATTTTTTTAGTTTGTCCATTGCCATTTATCTCAAAAATGGCTTATTCGATTGAAATTCAAGTTTGTAATTGATTTGTATGTGTTCAAGGTTAATTCTTACATAGGTTTTACTATCACAAATTACTAGGGGGTGCTGTAATAGAAGATGGAAGCACATCGGGGGCAAAATTCTGCGAAAAATAACATGTTTTAAGTCACTTCTGAAGGCTACCTACCATATGCTACCACTTATCATCGAATAAGAACTTTAAACTTACCATAGGTTATATAATAGGATTATTCCAGACTTCTTCAATGTCTTGAATTCGATAGAAATTTTAGCTAGCTAGATAGCTAGCTCGTTTTATTTGTATTTGAGGTCTAGATTTGTGGTACCACGGTACTCATAGTTCCTGATACCTACGGTACAGGAAATCCTAGTGTGGGGTCAGTACTATGTATATGTCTGTTAGGTGTTTATTTAATAATTCATTATTTATAACAGTACAGATCGTGCAAAAATAAATAGATATTTCAATAATAACTGTTCATATAACCTTCTCCAACGATGTTTACTAAGATTTCAATCTGCAGCGCATGATGGAATCCGTATCTACTTGACAGCGTAATAGTTTATCCGTAGAGCTTATTGTATAATCCGACACGACTACGTCACGATAGCGATAGAATTAAGCTTCTTACGGTACAAGTAGATACTATCAGCAGCAATGCTATTTGATCATGACTCATATGAGTACGCTAGTAAATATACAGGGTGAATCAAGAGATATGCACCATTAGTGGAGTCATGGAGGACCTCTGGGATTATCTGAATCACTCATGATATGTTCTAGAATTTTGAAGGTGAAATAAATTATTCAAGCTCTATTCAATGAGCGACATAGGAAATCTGCGTCGTAAGTTTTGCCAAAATATCTTTTATTCTTTTGAATGTCTCCATAAAGTTTTCTTCACATACACTTGACTGCATAGCTGATTTTAACGCACCTAACTTAGCCTAACGCAGTTCAAAACTTAAAGAACTTTAGAAAGTTAAGGTTTCTTTAATTAAAATAATAAATAAATAATGCTGGACATTTTTCACACAGCATCATCTAGCTTTTTTGTAAATACATACTTATTTATACATAGAAAACACCCAGACCCGAGACAAATATTTGCAGATCATACAAACATTAGTCCCGCGGCGGGAATCGAACCCGCAACCTTCTGCGTCTCAGGCGGGCTTTCGCACACGGCGCCACGGAGACAGAAGTTCATTCAGCGTTGTTTCATTTCAACATGACTCATCAGTTTATTACGCATGTTCGTTAGTATAGAAACTGATTAAAATGTGGATTAATCGGCCTATGCTTTTGTAAAAATTAATGTGCAATCTTTCCAACAATCGCGCTCCGCGTTAATTTCACGCAAATCAGCGAGCATTCACCTAAAAATGAGGTAACCGTAGCGTGTATTGCCAACTTTTGAAGTGAGGCGTTTTCTCCATATTTTTTAATCATCAATATTAACTGCTCTGCTATCATTCTGTCCTTGCGAATTAGATATTAGAAACATTTATATATTCTCTTTACCACCAGCCATCATATGCATATTTATTGCTCTCATGTACCCACACAATTTAGTATAAAATAATACATCTATAGGTAGGTACATGAAACCCGTTCAGGCGCTGCAACTTTGAGTTCGATAATGTTAGTTCTTTAGTAACTAGTTGTGGTTAATCTTCAAATAATGATTTACTTAATTGAAATAATTTGTCATTATGTTTAAGAAATTATACAAAAAGTCCCACTAGTGAAACGAACATGAACTTATTAATATTATATAGGTACTATTTGGATTTACATTCATCCCATTATTTCTTTCCAACAAGTCTAGCATAGTAGTATTTTAAGTCTAGCTAGCCTCTGTGCCTTAGTTTTTTTTTATAAATAAACTACCTATAGATACATCCATCGTTCTGACCCCACACTAGGATTCCATGTGTTGTAGGTTACAAACTACGAGTACCGTGGTATCACAACACTCAGATAGATTTCTTGCGCACATCTTATGTCGCAGCCGGCTACCTGCCAAAAAACAGGCGTAGTGACGCATAGTATGTCTTTAATGACACATTTTTATGAAAAACTAGCTTCTGTCCACAGCTTTGCCGCGTGTTACCCGGATAAAAAGTAGCCTATGTGTTATTCTGATGTATAAGCTATATTACTGTAAAGTTTCACCAAAACCCGTTCAGTAGTTTTTGCGTGAAAAAGTAACAAACATCCATCCTCACAAACTTTCGCGTTTATAATACATCATAGAACAAACTGCCACGCTGGTCATGCTTTATTGATTCTTCGGCAGAGGTACTGGATATTTACCGCCAGAAATAGAGTGCATAAATGCATAGCATACTTTAAATTAAGCGTAGTAGTAAGAAGAAAAATGACAGTAAGACACGCATTAGTTTTTGCTAAGCGTTAACTCTGACGGGCATAAATAATCTTATCTTCCACCATGCATCAAACCCTGAGACCATGAGTCTCCAGCATTCATCAGCTCAGCAGACAAGCGAGGTATAAATTGAAATTACAGCCACAATGTGAATTTATCATCGTTTGTGACTCAGATTAAAGGCAGCCATATTAATTTTATTCAAAGTCCCGGCGCTTCGAGCGTCGGGCACGCGAGTGTGGTGCCCATTATTTTGTGGAAATGTATGGATTGGTTTATTAAAATGACGGAGTGAAGATTAATATCTTCGTCTGTGAATGCAGAATTGTGCAGATAATAAATTGTTGGAAAAGTGATTTTAGCTTGTTAGTACAAACTATTTAAAAAAATAGCAAAAACATTAATTAAACTAGGAAAAGCAGACTGTTTTCTTCCTGTATTATTAGAAGTACAGGTAGAAAACAGAGTATATGTCATCGACCGCAGGCAGGGTACCCAAAAGGCTAAAGACATTAACTCGTTGAATAGCAATGCTATTTTTCTGACCGAGGCTATCGCCAGCCCTTTGGTCATTTGTTTCTTATTTTAATTTGGCTAGACTTCATAGGTCATGTAGAACTACGAATAAAATTCTGCGCCTTGGCAATTTTCGTCTTTCTTCGGACTGGGTACGTAAGGACTCCGTGCACTTTGAATTGCACGTAAACTGCATTTTTACTGATAGCACGTCTATTTTAGTTCAGGTTTTTTTTAACGTCATGTATTCTCTTCCTCTTGGCCTTTTTTATAAGAAGTCACTGTTGGCTGGGATTAGTGAATCAACAAATCTTCTTTGTCTATATAAAAACCTACAGATACATGCTTCATCCCACACTAGGAAAACCTGTGTCGTATCAGGAACTATGAGTATCCTGGTACTGCAAACACAAAGCCGTGTCCGTGTCTCAAAGCGTTAATTGAATTGTTTGAGATACTTATATTATACAATTTTGTGATTTTCCTTAAGTGTGTGTTTAAAAGAAATATTTATTTGACACATAACAGTGTAAAAAGAGACATGATATCTTTTAACATCGACCCGAGTAACTGGAAAAAGCCTCAGACGACCGTGATGTATCGAGGAAAGCCGTGTCTGATGGGGTTTTCATTCACGACAACGCTTGGTTTGCTCTACTGTCTCATAAGCGTGATATTCGTCACCAACGCGCTGCTCTTCCTCCTACTTCACCAGGAACTCAATTTATCTGTGAAATATGCGGTCGTAGCTGTCGCTCCCGTATCGGTCTTACTAGTCATTTTCGTAAGTGCCGCACCTCGGAAACGGATGCTGCTTAAATCATCTTTTATAGATGTAAAAGGCCTATAATGATGATGATGAATGTTGCGTAATCTATATCCGGAGCTATGGTCATCGCACAAAGCAGCAGGAGGCAAAGGCCATAGCACATTGCTGCCAACTTTATAACGCGTACATAATGCAGTTCCTATGTAAATAGCACTTCGTGACCACAGATCGGTAATTAGACAGAGTAATTAAAATGGTTAGGTGAAAATAAACGTGACCGCTTTCAGTGTAATTTTTAGTTGCACAGTAAATACTGGTGCAAAGCTGTTCCCATAAATATTTTTTCTAAGAGATTTCTATACTTAATCTGATACTTTTTTCGTAAGAGCACCTTGCCAGTGCCTACTATTTTGTTAGGGTTATCTCCTTCTTTGCTAGCAATGTAACCGAAGAATACGATATTTTAAATACATGTGTGCATTCGATCCGTTTTCTTCAAGGTCCAAGCCTCAGCTCCCATTGAAAAACTAAGAAAACTAGGGAACACACTAGGTTGTGCTTGATTCTGGTCGATAGTCTTCTATCTGCCCGAATCTTCTGCATATGAGTAATGGCATTCTTACTGACTGTATTTGTGACTTTACATCCAAATGAATTGATAAACCAAAAAAAATAGGTAACCGAAGAATTTATAATCCACCCCCTTGTTTTCAAGTCAGTAAAACAATTTAATTTCAAATTAATTGCTAATGTGTTATTTTAGTTTGTAAATTAAAGGTACCTTTAGCTGAACGGGCCATAAAACAAAGGTTGAACCGGAGGGGGTAAATGAGGCTTCAAGACGAAAATTAACGAAACTGTTTTGCTGACAATAGAGGATTTGATTAAATTAATTCAATAAGATTAATATCAGCCAACATATACAATTAAAAAACTAGAATGAAACGTTCTTATTTATCTGAGTACTAATTAATTCGAATTTCTACCCATTTTATTTTATTCATAAATTAACATCGGATATTGTTTCCGATGTTTCCCAAAAAATTTAGTGGGCCTCTAAACTGCACCTTCGCCTCAAATCGGCAGTGCATTGACCATTTCTCCTTAAATCAAGCTGACGCTACACCCACTACATTGGAGTTTAGAACATTTCATTTTTAAATAATTGTATTATTTTTTAAATAATAATAATTATAATGTAGGATGTCCGAATTTCATGTCCTGTTTTGTTTTGTCATAATCATTTTACACCAACTTCCCCTACAATTAGAAGAATGTTAACCTAAAAAAAGTAGGGTGACTAACAATTACTTTGAATAACTTATTGCCTGTTTCTGTTACACCTCCTCGCAAGCTAGGTTGATGGATAAGGACCAAATGCAGTGTCAGTAGTCTTTTATATTATTTTTCTTGGTAATATGGAACAATTAGATCGAGGTACAGGGGTTAATTCTCGTTTTAAAATATCCAATTGGATATTCATCGATAAAAGATGGTGGATAACAAAATCGACGCAAACGTGCAAAAAGTGTTAGAAATATAATGTTTTTTTTAACTGATAGTTTCTTTTTACGAAAATTTTTACGCTTTTAAAATAAAGTTTTTTTTGCAGAATCGCAATCATTTTCAATTATTTATCATATTTCAATGTATCATACTTACTTTAATTTTATGTATGCAAATAAAATCAGACAATTTAGAGAAAATGGAACGTGATTCAATGAGATATCTAAAGAAATGTCTATCCGAAATTGTCGAATGCAGCTGAGAATACTTACGGTTTTCTCAGCTGTGACATTTTGCGTTCAGATTTGAAACCTCGACATTTATATACTTATAGAGAGTTAATCTCTATTTTGCGAGAATTGCCTCCAATGCTAAAAAACCTAAGCACTAAATAGCGCGTGGCAGGGATCACAGTTGCTTTGAAGCATCAGTCAAAAAAAAAAATAGCCGTGTTGGCCTAGTCTTGACTTCCGATCCACAGGTCGTGGGTTCTAACTCGGTTGTTCACCAATGTATTTTTTATGTGCGCATTAACACGTGCTCAAATGGTGAAGGAAAACATCGTGAGGAAACGGGCATGCCCATGAACCAAAAATTAAAAATCTGTTCTATCCGTATGCGGCGAATGCTAACTACTTGAAAACGCGGCTAGTTGCATGTGCCAAATGTAATGTTTGGACGTGCCTCTGACTACTCCCACTTGTTATCCTCAAAGATCTACGTATTGAGAATGAATCTGAGGAAGTCCATCATGGACACTACAGCCGTGTAAAGTGTTTTTTTAATAAAAGCTAAAAAATCTATTCTATTCTATTCTTTAAACGAGTAAGATTTCGGAGTCAAGTTAGAAAAATCGGTATTGTAGGTGTCTGGAAACACACATATCTAAAATGGTCGAAAGTTAAGTTTTGGTATAACAATCTTTATGATGCAGATATACATGATTTGAGAGTGCTGGTTGTGGTCCGTTTATAAACAAGTATTAGACAGCTGAATTTCGCGATGCTACGTGAATAACAAATTTGAATAAAATAATGCTGGTCATTTTTCACACAGCATCATCTAGCCCCAAAATAAGCAGAGCTTGTATTATGGGAACTACATGACTGATATACTACTTATATACTTTTTTTTTGTGAATACATACATATTATACATAGAAAACATCCAGATCCCGAGACAAATATTTGTATATGCAAACGTTTGTCCCGCGGCGGGAATCGAACCCGCAACCTTCTGCGTCTCAGGCGGGCCTTCGCCCACTTCGCTACAGAGGTCGTGAATCCAGGTCAGATATGTCATACAACAACAATTCAATAAAATGTTGTTAGGTCTGTACAACCATGTCATACCTGCTGGGTATGACGCGTATGAGCGGTCAGACCGACCGGCGCTGGAGACGTGACTCTAGTTACCATCACCGGGCTGCACGTAGTGGTCTATTAAGTTTTACTGAAGCATTTGTTTACACGGATTTGGTCAGTGGCATACGATACGAGCGCCTTTACTCCGCATAGTTTAGCCAAGGCTCTTTCACGCAAAAACTACTGAACGGATTTTGATGAAACTTTACAGTAATATAGCTTATATATCAGAATAATACATTGGTTACTTTTTATGCGGGGACCACGCGGGCGAAGCCGTGCGCAGAGGCTAGTATCTTATATAAAGAGCCCGCGGCGGTCCTGAAATTGATAGCAATATTATTTTTGACAATTCTTAAAATGTCATTGTAGATATACGATAGAAGTATCATGTTCGCCAGTGTATGCTTGTTCGTGTCATGTCGCCCGTTCATTGTATAAAGATAATATTTTGATAATTTCACGTAGAAATAATAATAAATTAAATTTAAGAATTCGTGTCGTGATCTGAATGATAAAAGTTATAATACCTGACTGTTTAAATAGTTTTTTTTAATGGATGGGTTAGTTTTTTTAGCTAGATATGAGGCCTTTTGCGTTTGCCGTAAAGGTTGTCTGTATGTCAGTTACAATTTATCTCTGAAACAGCATATCCGATTGAAATGTGGTTTGAAATCGAGTTGTATGACTTCAAGGATGTTTATTGGAAAGGTTTTATCGCCACAAGTCACTCGGAGGCGCTCCGATACATAGAAAACAAGTTGTGGGTTTGAAAATTTTGCAAAACAAGTAACCGACAACAAGTTGAAGAATAACTTTGTAGTTTGCGTCTTCCTAGAAGGGACTTACTTTTATTATTTTCCATAAGAATTTTGTTTATGACTGTACTGAATATAATCAAGTTTGTAAAAAAAAAATGGGAGTGGTCGGTCCCTTCTAGGAATGAAAATAATATAATATTTGAAAGTGTATCTGGGGCCCCGCAGGCCATTTTATTTCTCGTAATAAGTATTGATGAACATCTTCAGATATATTCAGTACCCTGTTTTATGAGAATACCAAGCGAGGGGTAATCAGAGGCAAGTCTAGACATACGCATTGCCACTTTAGGCTAATACCCTCGAATTTTGGGTTCTAGGACGTGTCAGTCTCCTCACGATGTTTCTCTTCACCGTAAATAAAATATTATAAATTTATAAAAATTATATTTTTTTTCTCTTATCTTATGCGTGAAAGCAACGAAGCCATTAATAGGTATGTTTTAAAAAAAAATACATTAAATTTGTATTATTCTACTAGAAAGGACGTCTACATTTGTGACTTGACAACGTAAATTACTCCGTGATATGCCACGGAGTATGGCACGGTACTTGCCACGTTGTTCTTTTGTCTGTGAGGCAAATACCGTCCACTCTTGTGAAATGGTCTCGCGTTTCTGCCACGGAGTAAAATACGTTGAAATATAACAAATGTGAACTCATCTTAATAAAACATTAATACACTTTCTTTTTATGTTGCCGTGCTAAACGATACAACCAGCCGATAGCCTTTCAAAAACTCAAAATTATAGCCTGTCTATACGTGTAAATTGACCTATACAAATTACCAGATAAAATCAAACCCACAACTGAACTTTAGTAACGCAGTGCTGCCAGCGGGTAAAACTAAAACAGGGTAATACCTAACAAAACGGGGTAATTTACCCAGCGGAATGGGGCAATACCTGATAATTTACCCGGTAAGAAAGTAGAAGAGTAGCTAAGTAAGGCGATATCGATTGATCAGGAAACTACGTCTGCGGGCATTCTGGGCTACAGACCTACACAGCGTTTGACGGATCAGCTGGTTCATTCCATACACATTTACAAATTTCCGTCCCTCATACATGGGTTTGAGATATCTATATTATAATGACTCTGTTAATTTTGACGACCTCTGTGGCGCAGTAGGCGAAGGCCCCCCTGAGATGCAGAAGGTTATACGATCTGCAAATATTTGTCTGGCTCCGGGTGTTTTCTATGTATAAAAAGTATGTATTTACAAAAAAAATATAAGTAGTATATCAGTCATGTAGTTCCCATAATACAAGCTCTGCTTAGTTTGGGGCTAGATGATGCTGTGTGAAAAATATCCAGAATTATTTATTTCAGTTCAGGCAACACATTAAAATACACGTATTAATACAGGGTATGATAAAACAAACACGCTCAAGACTGTACTCCCCAAAATGGACATCTTCAGATGTTTGAGGATGCCAAATCGTGGGTAGTCGGAGAGTCTCTATGAAGTGTTTAGGAGTTTATTTAATTCATTGGGTGAGCACTGTCCGACTAATCTCGGACAGTGCTCACCCAATGAATTAAATAAACTAATAAAGATGTCGACTAATCTCTTTTCCCTTGATCGGAAATCAGAGGAGAAAAGAGATTAGTTTTTCCCGATCATAGGGGTATCGAGCTTCCCCTGTCTCGGCTAACCAAGCAGCATTATGGAGTCGAAACATACAATACATACTTACATTTGGGCACACAACTATCTGCCTAGATGTAAGCACAGTTTTTTTTTATTACCTGTCCCGCTACGAGAATACAAATTAATCATAATTTGCACAGCAATAGAGACACCAAAGACACATAACATCTGGAGAAAACTGATGTTTCCTCAACGCTTTTAATTAGCGTAAGGCTATCTTGTGCGAGTCAGTCAATTTCTTAACGTATTTTAAAAGAAATAAAATTAGTTAGGCTGATAATATTTAATTTGCTGGTTATAAATTAAAAGATACTAAAACTGGTTTTTAAATTAATAAAAACGGGTTATTTTTCATAAGAATGCTAATTAAATTAAGAGAAATATTAGTAACCTGATAATGAATACGCCACAGTATATAACTTTGACTCTTAAGATTATTGTTTTAGTTATGTGATAGCGATGGCATGCGGAGTTATATGACCGTTTGTACAAAATGGTCTAAAGTTCAAATCAATTATATCATAGTACTTATTTAGAATACGGAGTTAATTGAAAATGTTGTAAAATGTCTTCTATCCTTTTCCGCCGATGATACCAATTCATCCGATGAATTCCACAAATAAAATTCCAAAAAAACCATACCAAACACTATTGTGAATTAGATAATTAATACATATAAAAACGGTAATGTTACGATATGTGAAAATTGCGTTAAAAAGCGGCGAGATGGGCACATTACATCTGCCTATGTCATCTATCTGCCTATCTCGAAATCGCTCTACACATTGTGGGATGAACAGGACTGTGAGGAGTGGCGCAGACAAAGGGAGTCCTATTCGCAGTAGGTGAAGGCAATCTGTGGATGATAGATAGCAAACTCTTTATTGCACTTCAAATAACACATCAGTTTAGTTAAGTACTACAAACATTGACAATGTTGTACAATGAGCGGTCTTATCGCTAAATAACGATCTCTATCATACAACCTTAGGATGATGGTAATAGAAATATAAGTTTTATACTGGTTTTTATTGCGTTTACCTTTTTATTAGTTCTCGAGGTTTCGAATGTGTTGCAACAGCCGTCACGGGTTAGCTGGAGCTATCGTCGAGAAAATAAAGTCAACTACCCTAATTTTTTTTCAGATTCAGAAACCTCCATGAACCGTTAAAGAAGACAAAGAACCGTATAAAACTAATAATTATGTTGTTTGACCGCGAAAGTTTGAAAAATACTGATGATGATGGTGAAAAATCTTGTTAAATAATATTCTTAAAACGTTTCAGAAATACATAACCGGACTAGAATTTTTCGCAAATTTGCTCGCAGACTTGTTTGTTAAGATGACCGAGTGAAATCAGAGATTCTACTAGTTAGATCGAGCGCACGTTGCAGCATCCTTACAGAGATCATGTATCTGTCTATTTAATATATTATTAAGACCTATACAAACTATATAAATGAAAGAGTAATTTATAAATTAAATAAATTTTAGTTCTGCTATTCTGGATGAGTTTTTGTGTGATCTCCACCAGTGTGCACTTGGTCTAGTCTGTCCACTACCCGGCGTATACTCACTCGTTGCTCCTAAAACATAAACCAGCCTCTATTAGAGATATAATGGGCCTAAGATAAGCTCTAAATGCACAGTTTAAGGGGAAAGCTTTATAATGCCCTGCAGACGGCGTAAATGACAGATTTAATGCCTACTAATTAAGTGATTCCAGATAATTATAGCTACGCCTTATGTCGTTTATCTGATTTTTGGAGTTATTTAGTGCTTGTTATAGGTTCTTAATGGCTATTGGGATAGTTCGATCAACGGAATCCAGGATAGCAGTTTACCAACTCAAGTATCAGCGATATGCGTTCTAGGATTACGCGCATTTTTTGTAGTGAAATGTCGTTAGTTAATGGCGACAATCGTACGCAAATTTATTTTACCTCGCTACTACTTTCAGACTTTATGAAATTTTGATAATTTATTTATGTATATTGTTTCTACAGGTTACAGGCGTGGTTAGGATTTCCAATAACCTACCAATGTGAATTTAACTAAATATAATGATAATATATTTGTTTAAAGAATATACTCTCCATATTCGGGTC
Source organism: Perizoma affinitatum (assembly GCA_961405105.1). NCBI lineage: Eukaryota > Metazoa > Arthropoda > Insecta > Lepidoptera > Geometridae > Perizoma > Perizoma affinitatum. Next base: position 10,984,724 of record OY560199.1, read on the forward strand.
GGTTTAGGCTGTCAGTCAGTCAGTGACTGATTACATCGATTTTAAAAATAATGGACATTTTTTTTTTAAATAATGGACAAGAGATTTTATTAAGATATATATAAATTATGTATTTTCAACAAATTATTACTCAAGCACATCACTTTGGTAAATTTAATGAAACTTAAATGTAGGTGTACCTATTTAAGAAGAATTATAAACGTTAATTTCACAAGCTGTAAATGCCAGAATGGTTTGCGCAAGTAGAAATGCCAGCCGGACTACAATAGCACGCTATTGAGATAGCGTGCTATTGCCTTTCGGCCAATTACTATTGGATGTAGCCAGATATTAACCCGAGAAGATACAGGGATGTGGTAAGGATACTTCAACTTACAATTTGGTAGGTACATTAGTACGACCTCTGTGGCGCAGTGGGCAAAGACCCGCCTGAGACTCAGAAGGTAGCGGGTTCGATTCTCGCTGCGGGACAAATGTTTGCACGATTAGCTTATGTTTGTCTCGGGTCTGGTTGTTTCCTGTATATGATATGTATGTATTTATAAAGTATTTAAGTAGTATATCAGTCATGTAGTTCGTAAGTAGAGCTTAGTTTGGGCCTAGATGAAGTAGTGTGGAAAATGCCCAACATTATTTATTTATTATTTTACTTAAAGTTGTTTTCTCAAACATGCGCAGAAATATTGTCATTACTTTCTAAAAAAATACGCGAAGTATCTTATTTATATAGCATCAGTTTTGAATTTGAAACAAAAAACGCGCGGGAAATTTTATATGAAAATTCTTTGCCGGAGCGTTTTTTGAATGTAATTCTTTGCCGATGTGCTGTGTTGTACGTTTAATAATGACTACCACAAAACGTTTCCTTTATTTGCCTCATTTGAATTTGGATCTCTTTTAACGAGGTTGGTACAAATAGGTTGCGTTCAAGTAGTTACGCAGACGCCTTTACCACAGATGCCTAATATGAACCCCTTTCGGCATAATATGAAGTAAAATAAAAAATAAAAAATTGGTGGCTTAGTAAAAGATCGTCTCGATTCTGACAATAAATAAATAAATAAAAATGAGTTTTGGATCCGAAAGTGAAATGGATGCTGACTAAAAAAAAAAAAAAAGAATATACATAAGAAACCTTTTTTACGACGACGAAGATCTCTGTAGCGCAGTGGTGATGCCAACGTTGATAAAGCCAACGTCATACCGCCAAAATTTCATTTTGACATGTGGCAATCATTGAAGTTAGCAGTGTTTTGTACGTATTAATTATTGGTGTGTATGTTTGACGATAATATTCTACTGGCGATTTAATTTTAGCTAGCGGATTGCCACCGATTGTCGCGCGGCTTGTTTGAGGGCCGTCCGGGCTCGGTTGCCATAAACAACGGTTGCGGGAAAGTCGGTGGCACGGCCGCTACCCTGCTGGGCATGTGTGGATCCAGCTTAACGCGTCACGAATGCAATTACAAACAATTCGTTGTCCGGTGTTTACACACTTCTTCATAAAGGCATAATTACGCAATTTGTCACAAACTCAACGATTTCAGTGGGAGTACAATTAAACTGACACTCGTGTAGATAAAAGAAGTATCTGATAAATTACAAAACTAACCACCCAATAATTATTGTTTCCGGAACGAATTGATTGCTTTACCTGACAGGTGGTAAGTAGGTGGTAGCGATGACATTTGAATAAAGTTATCATAAGAAAATTAATTCAATCGATTTGTTCTCGTCACCGGAGCTTTGCAAAATATGCGCACATTTTTCATACCTCAATTTTCTATTTATGTATTGCTAGAGGGTACTGTCTACCATCATTTGTATCTAACCCTTATTGTCATCAGTATAAAGTTGTTTTTTATACAGACGCTGTAACATATAGTGCGACTAGAAATGTCTTCGGTTGTCTTATGCCATTAAACTAACAATTTGTTGATTAATACAACATAATCACGCATATTGTATGCTTACAATGTAACATTTAATTTAGACTATTATAGCCGTGTGTATAATCCTTTGCCAATATGCCTTTAGTAGTCCCATTATCGATGATAATTATACTTGTAAACTGCCATGTGGAATGTTATATTTGCAAAACGTGGTCATTTTTCAAATGTAATATTTTGATGTGCCGCCGACCCACTAATAGGTAAACTGCTAGAGAGTATTTGGTTGATCAAAATCAAACTAGGCGTTATTTCTAGCTTCATTGTCTAGTATTGTCTTATTAATTGTCTAGTAGATCTGTTAAGATTTGCATGAACTATGGTGGTACTTACCCGCTATCTCTTTATTCCATCGGGCTCCAAGAATCTGGAATCAAATGAGAGTAGGTAAAATATATATGCATAAAAAAAGGTGTTGTTAAATGGCTGTATAGTGAAACACTTTGTAAAAAATTAGACAAGAACACAGTGGCCAGTGAAAACAGTTTTTTTTTTAGTTTATACTAACGTATGTTCATAAAAACGCTATAAAGGGTTTTTATTAAATTATACGAAAGAGTAGAGGCGCTTAAAACTTACATCAATCATCAATTAAAAAGAAATAATAATACAATTATGTAGGTATATGCACATTAAATAGTTGAGCTACTTATAAACCGTTGCAAACGATCTATGGATAGCTGAACTGATCCTATGAACGTATCCATTTCAAAATGTATTAATTAACTTATGTGGATTTACGTTAGAATACTGAAAAAGCAAAGTCAGTTTCTACAACTAGTTTACATTGAAATGATGGTACATTATGTTAAATGATAAATTTTCCAACGAGCACAATAGGGTTACTACAGAACTTCCTATCTTGATTGTAATTTTATATTTTATGACTGACATTTATAATTTAAACCGTTTTCGTAACATTTATAATTAAGTAGGTGAAACTTTCATGAAATCTCATACTCAAAGAGTGGGCCAATTATCATTCAAAATAAACTTTTTTCTTTTTAATTTTTACAGTACGTAGAAGTGATAGAATTTTTTTATGTGTTTAAGGAAATTTAAATGTAAGGTGCCAAAAGACCTTCGACATTACTAACAACTATAGTTGGAGTCATTTACGTGTTCCAAACACGAAAGTGAATGCAACATATTCACCCGTCTAAATATTGATTGCTGTAAACGTTGCTTAAGAAAAGGTTAATTTTACGGTTCGTAGTTTAAAAACGCAGAAGGTTGCTGGTTCGATTCCCGCCGCGGGACAAATGTTTGCATTAACAAATATTTGTTTCGGGATTTGGATGTTTTCTATGTATAATATGTATATATTTACAAAAAAAAAGTATATAAGTATATCAGTCATGTTGTTTCCATAACACTGCGCTGCTTACTTTGGGTTTAGATGATGCTGTGTAAAAAATATCCAGCATTATTTATTTTTTATCTATTTTATTTATTTAAAGAGTTCTTGTTTCTTCTCTAGATCCAATACTGCACAATATGTGCATAACCGTTCAGTAAACAGTCTGGCAAAATGCCTTTCCAGCTATAACTACAACAAGGCAATCTAGCACCCCATTAGAGATAGCTGATATACCTCACTAGATGTCGCGGGAAACACTAGTTAATGGTGGTTTGTCACGAAGATCATACCCTCAGGGAGACAGCTGGTACATTCCATTAACGGTAACTTTGATCTGAAATACAGTTACAGATCCAACCTTGATTCTATAACCTTCCATGCACTTTAAATATTTACATTTTTTCTTAAGCTTCTGATAGAAAATTCTCGGTAATTAACCCTATTTTTTATGAAAACTGTTAATAAGACGTAAATTACGTCTTTTACTCCGCTTTGGTAAATACTTTTTACCTCTGACAGTGGATTGCCCTGGAATTTTCAATATGTGAAAGAATAATTTTCATATTGGGTCTTATTACGAAAGGTAGTTTATCTTTGAGATTTTTGATTCCTGATTTTCAACACAAATTATTGTGCAAAGGAAACAGTGGATGGATGTAAATATCACGTGATTGCCTAAGTTTTCTGAACGAAATCTATTGCGTATTATTTTTAGTTGGACAGTTATTTTATTTATTTAACAGTCATTCTGTTTTTGCTTTCTGTATTTAATTTGACTCATTTTTATTATTGGACTATCATATATAGGGTATATATCTATTATTACCTTTAGTTTATATAACTGGGCAACTACTCGTTTGCATTTAAAGGAAATAAATAAATAATTTGGCATTCATATCGTAAAAAACCGAACAGAATCAACTGACGCAAAATGTGTGTACGTTTTAATAAATCCTACGACTTTCTTTTAGTACTAATACGTTAACTTATAACACACAAAAAACAAACACGCTCACGACTGTCTTCCCTATGGTGGACATCCTTAGATACATACTCAGTGAGTAGATCTTTGAGGATACCAAGTAGGGGATAGTCAGAGGCAAGTCCAAACATTACATTTGGTACATGCCCGCGTTTTGCAAGTAGTAAGCATTCCACGTGACAGGTTGCAAGCCCATCGCCGCTTATTGGAACACTAACTGTTGGCACATGCCTTCGTATTTTTGGTTCTAGGGCATGCCGGTTTTGAGCACGTGTTAATGCGCACATAAATTTTTCGAGTGAAAAAATCCATTGGTGCACGACCGGGTTCGAACCCACGACCTCCGGATCAGAAGTCGGGGTATCACCCACTAGGCCAACTCGGCTGCAAAATATATTATACTTAAAATATTATTAACTTATAATATTATAAGTACTTATAATATATTTTGAACTAGCTGATCTTACTCAGAGGCTGTGAACAGACGGTATTTATGATTGTCTGCCTCCAATTGGGTGTTTCAGATCGCGGTAGAGAGATACCACTGCGTTGTACAGTGTACTAATAAAATAATCAGGTGTTGCGGTCTCTGCTAATTGCAACAAGTCTAGGAATCGAGAGAAATACTAGAATTACTATAAAAACTGTAAAAGTGGTACCCTTGAACCTGGCGACTCATCTGGACCACATTCCATACATTTTACACTCCCATTTGATTCGAAAAACATTCAAAGGCATTTATTTATCTGTTAGTGTTTTAATAAGCGGCGATGGGCTTACACGTACTTTAATGTTAGAACGTGGCATATAAAAAAATGGCGGGATAAATGTTTGCATCTGCAAATATTTGTCTCAGGATCTGGGTGTTTTAAATGTATAATATGTATATATTTACAAAAAAAAGTATATAAGTAGTATATCAGTCATGTAGTTCCCATAACACAAGCTCTGCTTACTTTGGGGCTAGATGATGCTGTGTGAAAAATGTCCAGCATTATTTATTTAAAATGTTTGGATATACATCTGACTAACCCCTACTTGATAAAGGTGCTCGCGGATCTTTGTTACTACCGAGTATAGATCAGAAGATTTTCATCAAGAGGATATGTTTTATGTTTTTCCGTATGTTTTTTGTTTAAAAAACAAAAATAACAAGAGCTGAGTTGGTTTGCATAAAAGCATACTGTTTGAGTCGCACTCTGAACCAATTCGGTCTTTCGACCACACTGGTTGTTTTGTTTTTTTTTTCAGCGTCAAGCTGTTTAGTTTATAGTGATTGCTAGATAGCTCTCTAAATTGTAAGTGGTTATCCACATTTTTATCAATCAAAATTAAACCTACTCCGCCATCTGTGTGACTTTTGGAAATATAAATGAATTAATTAATGATAACATTTTATTGTAAAAAACAAAACTTGAAGTAGAATGTAACTATTCTCTACAAACTCGTCATATGCCTCTCACTATTAAATAATAGCCAAACAAGAAATAATAATGATTCAGTATCCACATTTTAATTTAAAATGAAACGACAAAACATCTTTCACGACGTGGGCGTTATCCTATTCAATAATTTAATTGGTAAAAAATCGATCAAATTTTTTCTTAAACCCGGATCCAGGACAATGTTGAGTTCCTAGAACTAGCAGAGCAATGAACTGGCATTTCTAGTACTGTTGTATTTTAAAATTGACAATTATTCATACAACTATGTACAATAATACAGATGAAACAGCTAACTAAAGACCGTCTTAAACGATCTATAGATAGGTCAACTAATACGGATCACTACAAATATATATGTATATAAATATAACAAAGAAAGATATGCTTGTGGGTTCGATTCCCACTGCGGGACAAATATTTGTACGATTAACCAGTGCTTACTCTTTATTTTAAAAAGAGGGTCTATTCTAAGTTTTATCCGTTTTTTAACCAACTTCAACAAAGAAGGAGGTTCTCAATTCAGCAGTATGTTTCTTTTATTATCGTGTGTGTTTGTTGCCTTCGCGTATTGTTAACCGATTCTGATAATTATTTTATTGTTGCATAGAGAATGATCTCGAGGTGGTCCCATATAAGTTTTATTCCTGAGATTTCCTTCTGTTTTTCCCGTAAAAGTTAAAAAACATCTTTTTTTTTGGCGATCTTTTTTTGTTGTTTATTCGAAAGAGTAAGCAAAATAAACAAAGACACGTGAGAATCTGATGATAGAGTATGTACCTGCAGGATAGAAATCGTAAACTTGGGACTAGGAGTCCATTCATTTTTTTTTAATTCGTCATTCGTGAAATTTCATATTGTTATTTTTATTAATTTCCCGTTTTTTTAACATTTAATATCCTAGAAATTATAATTGTATCAAATGCGGTACAATGAGCCAATGTTACAGTTAGTCCAATTTAGCAGCTCACAGCTTCGCTCCAGATAGAAGAGATCTCAATGATCGCCGCAAATTGTTTGAGGAGAATGCAGGGCTTGGCTTGAGCTTTTAATTATAATAATAATAAAAATAATGCTGGTCATTTCTCACAGCATGATCCACAGTAAGCAGAGCTTGTGTTATGAGAACTACATGACTGGTATACTTGACTGATATCTTTTTAAGTTGGTTAAAAAACTTAAAATAGACCCTCTTTTTTGGTTATATATATATAATAGTGTGCAGTTAAACAGGTCAATCTATTCCTTGAAATTATAGTGGCACGGCCGAACATTGCATTCGGAACATGCCCGCATTTTGCAAGTAGTGAGCATTCCATTTGGCAGGTCGAAAGCCCATCGCCGCTTATTGGAACCCTTACTGATGGAACTTACTGATGATACATAGTCCTGATCCCACATTAGGTTTTCCTGTATGGTATCAGGAACTATGAGTATCGTGGCACCACAATACTTGACCCGGAAAAATATCTGCAAAACATACAAAAATTTGCCCCGCAGCGGGAATTGAACCTGCGTCTCTTGCGTCGCAGCCGGCTTCTCGTCCGCCGCGCTACTGAGGTCGAGATCATCATCATTGACAGCATGTAAAAGTCCACTGCTGGACTAGGCCGCTCCCAAAGAGTGCTATGACGAAAGGTCTTTGAGATTCATCGGCCTTCCTACACTGAATAATGCATGTTTGAGAAGCTTACTTTAGCTTAGCTAAGCAAGAAATATGGCTCTCTTTTAATTTGTATTTTCAATGTTAATATACCTACTTTTAATTTCAAATTTTTGTGTCTTCTATTTTTCTATTTCTGACTTTCAATTTTTAATAAACGATTTCCGGCTTACAATGTTCAGTTTTGAACTACAAACTTCCGATTTCCTATATAACAGGATTATCCTCTGTTCGTATATGAAATAAATAATAACTTGGATGGACAACCCTAGCTCGTAGAATGGAGATAGAGTGGAGGATAGGAGAAATAATTTCATTTGGTCTCGCAGCCGTTTATCCTAGTATCGGCCTCACGATCGACCTGTTGCTTAGGAATTGGGAGATTTTCGACGGATAGCAACTAAGTTTAATTCTGTGGGTTTGGTCAAGAATCAAATATTTATTAAAACTAATAGCTAAACGGTTTTTCCCGCGTGGTACCCGGATAAAAGTTGCCGATGAAAAGTAGCGTTCATAAGAAGCGTTCCCTTGTGGCTTGTGGTTATAAAACCTGCCTAAAACCATCCTTGAAGAGACAAATCGATTGCAAATCACATTAAAATCTACCATCACATTACCACAATCACAATTTATCAGATTTTAATGATAATATATGGTAAAAATCCACCTCTCATGCCAAACGCATATACAGACTCTTTACGTGGCGAATTCACGAATGTCTATCAAATGGATTTCCATTTTTTGTTTTTAATATTTTTTTTATTCAAACTCTTTTGACGGTATTCTGTAGAGTAGGTACTAGGGTAGATATTTTTTTTTATATCATAAGTACGTAAATCAGTGACAGAATTACAGTAAGGACATTTTTCACTAGCTTTCGTAATCAACAATAAATATTTTCAAAATAAGAATGCATAAGTCTTTTCCTTTCACGAAGGATTCGACAAGAAACACTTTAAATCTTTGCAAATTTAAACGAAGTTACTTTATGACTAGACAGTTTAGCACTTGCGCAAGCTTGCCCTTTAGCGCAGACTAAATATTATCCCCCTTACAAAACCGATTCGATCCACAAACACGATCTAAGCACCTCAAACCACCGCTTCTGCCGGGCATTCACAACAACCATTAATACTCAGAGGCAGATCACCAAGCTATGTATCTGTCATGAATAAAGTTGTGATTCATCTTCATCATCATCAACATAATATACAATTCCACTTCTGAACAAAAACCTCCCCCAAAGAGTGTTATAATTAACGATCTTGGGTTACCTTTATCCACAAACTTTCAGCGTAAGATTACTCGTCACCAAGTACTAAGCACACAGTTAAAAGTCAGTCCTATCTTAAAATAAAATAACTGTAAAGACAAGAATTATAGTAACAAATTCCTCGATTTTCATAAAATTAGAGAACAAACGGTTAAACAAAAAAGTTCTGTTAAAACTGTATGATCGTGTATTTGTATCTAGTTGGTAGGAAAGTTGGTTGCTAGCACAGAAATTAAATCGCACTCTTTTTGATAGAACTTTTACTTAACATAATTTTTGCGAAGGGTTTAGTGTGTAAAATGTAGTTGATAGCTTTTATATGATAGGTATAATAAATTATTATATCCTCCAAATCTTATTTAAAACCGCAACTGCATCCTTTCCGAGCCCAGTCCGCTTCAGCATCTGGTGTCTCAGCTCTCGTTCATACGCTACAACTTGCTTACTTCAAGCAGCACCCATTAATCCTTAGCCTTCCCACAAAACGTGTATTTATAGCCGACCGTTTACGTACAAAATAACCGATTAATATTGTAAATTGTAACGATTTAATACACGAAGTACCAGGAGCGCAGAGGCAGTGCAGATGTCTTAGAAACAAATCGATTCGACCTTTAAGCGATGTGCCGGTGGCGCCCACTGGATTGAGAGGTTACATTCTTAGGAAAATTTGTGAAGTCGTTAGCACCTTACCTAGTGAGCTGATGTTGAACAAGCCTGACAAAAGTTGACAGTGAAACTTCTCTGAATACAATTTCTAGTTAGTTTTAATTAGCTTCCGGTTCCGAATAACTTGCGTGCGTAATTTTATTGTTAATCTTCACTAAGTTTATGGAGGAATTGGAATGTCATGGTGATAGATTTTTAGTATTAAAATTACAGTAAGAAACGCCAAAACCGCTGAATATTTAGATTACTGTCCGATTTTGTGTGCTGCAACGTCGCAGTGGCGGAGGAAATCAAAACGTGGGCCACCAAGGAAATATCCCGACACTTTTTTTTTGTTGACTAACGGGAAATCTGCTAACAGATACTCTACCACATTGCCCTCAATGCAATGTGGCAAAAAACCTCACATAACCCTATCACACCCTTGCGATAGGGTTATGTGAGGTTCACGGACTCGTGGACTCACTAAAACCCCCCCGGTGGCCGGCCTCGATGCATGTCAAGGGGCTCCGGGATCTCCAAAAGAACGCACCGGTGCCCCTCTCGCATATCGCCCTTCGCACGTCCCGGGGACAGTTGAAAAACGACCCCCAGCACCCTCGCGATGCTATCGGCGGCACATGCCATGATGTACCGCCGCTAGCCTGAAGGTATATTACAAGGTTGAGTGCTTTATAATGACGGTCACCAAAAGTGCTATTTACGTTTAGACACCTTACGTAAAGAAAACTGTATTATCCTTACTTTTGACAGCAAATTGTCTTGCCTGAGGTAATATTTTGTCAAGCCAGTATGTAATTACATTTATAATTAGTCCTTTTCTGTCTTCGTTCGCGCAATGCTAATAAGTGGTTGGCTATGAACGTTCAGTTCAATTAGAAAATAGGTAATGCGATGTCTTTTGTTCATGCGAGTTATAACGGGCAGAGAGACAGCTCTTGCTATTAGAGCTGTCTATCTGCCCGTTTCCTGTACGTATTTTCATAATTTTACTTATACTAACATGTAGGTAGCTTAATCTATATTACAGAATGCATATTTAGTCGTTATAATATTCTAAAATGATACCAAACGTCGATAATTTTAATTCCATGATCCCAAAATGTATTTCCATCCTCGACTGCAGCGCCCCTACAGATAAAACTTGCATAAGAATCATCATTGAAGACATACAAATCGATTGCAGAAAACGTATCACAATCCGATAAAAATATTTCGGATATAAATGTTAGTAATTGTCGGGCTCCTGTGTTTACTGTAAAAATAAGGTTGTAACAAAAATAATCTGGAACTCACTCTGGGACTTGCTATTTTTATAATAAACATTAAAATTTAAGTTTTTTTTGTTAGAATTACATAGATAACATATAAATATATATCGCCGTATTCTCTGAATAATAAATAAATAAAATAACCTAAAAAATGTTTCATCTAGCTGTCAATGGCTTTTATATTGTGGTGTCATTTAAAAATTGCGTGTCTACATCACCATGGATTTGACTCGTGAAAATTGTTGTAGTATGATTTACTTCAATTTTAAGTGTAATTTGAATTACAAATTACAAACTACTTTTAGCGATGAAGAACTATGCAAGACGACTTTTTATAGCGATTATGTTTATTAGTAAGATGTTGTGCGTATAAACAATATTTAAAAGTAATTGTAATATTTAAAAAAACATTTTGACTGTAGCGAACAGTTTGTTTCTTGTAGCTACAAATTGTTTTTATATTTTTTTAAAATTGCGTGTCTACCTCATAGCTCTACCCGTCCACCGCAGTGAACAACAAAAACGCCGATGCGCCGTATGATCGAACAGACAGAACATGTGATCTACCATGAGATTCGAACATCCTCAGTCCTACCCAAAACATTTGAGTGTGAAAAAGCTATGCTCGCGATGGATCCCTCACAATTTGACTCAGGCTCTAAAAACGGTCCGTGTCACTTATCAGATTCAACGAAATTGCACCAAATTTGGTGTGGTATATAGTAACAGGTGACGAAACTTATAGCTAGGACTCTAAAACAAAGCATCAATCGATCGTTTGGGTATTTCAAGATACTTGCTACTTTTTCTAATCTACTTCAAAAATAGGAGATTCTCAATGCGGCTGTTTTTTTTATAATCATAGTGAATGTTTGTTACTTGATATCTTCACCAATTTTTAATCGATTTGGATGATTCTTTCTAATGGTCAAGGGTGGTCCCATATATATTTTATGAATAAAAATGAGTAATGAAATATTGGACTTTTTATAAATTTCCCGTTATTTAAAGTTGTTTTTTTGACATTCAATGTCTTATAAATTATTAATAAAACTGGGCTACTGTTGCTTTGGAGAGTCGTCGTACAGTAAGTAGTGATTGGTTTTCGGGAAGTTATTAACTAAAAATAACTGTCAATGCCAGCTATCTCACGACCAGAACGAATTTTTGAAGGTGAAAAACTTGTTATTAGCCATCCTGCATACACTCCCTGTCACCTTGTGACTTCTATTAGTTTCCAAAAATTATACGCGGGCAACGATATTCGAAGAGGCTGTCGAAGAGTATGAAAAACATGTTTCCGAGATCACGACGGATGAGTGGCATAAATGTTTTCATAATTGGCTTATTCGCATAAAAAAGTGAATTAACGCTAACGGAGAATATTTTTGGAAACCATAAATAATTTTTTGACCATTTATAGTATTTTTCCTATACATTCCGGAAATTTATAGTGAGCGCTTATTTGCGTACATTATAATTATTATAATTATAAACGCATGAGGTAATATTTTGAGAATAGCTAAGTAGTTAATATATTTAGCCTCCTAGCCGTTTCTAAATGGGAGTCAGGTCTTTGGTTGCAAGCACTTCCGTCAAACAATACTGGTACTTTAATGGATCCTTTAACATTCCGGGTTGCAGTTAGTCTACGGTTGGGTGCGCAGTGCTGTGCCCCTCATCAGTGCCAGTGCGGTACGGCGGTCGAACAGCTTGGTCATCACGGATTATCGTGTACCAGAGCCGCCGGTAGGATCTCCCGCCACGCTAGCCTTAATGATATCATACGCCGGGCTTTTACCAGCGTCAACGTTCCAGCTATTCTCGAACCGAATGGTCTACTACGTGACGATGGTAAGCGGCCTGACGGCATGACTCTTGTCCCTTGGGAGAAGGGAAGGCCTTTGGTATGGGACGCCACATGCGTAGATACCCTAGCACCATCTCATCTGTCGGGGACTTCAGTTAGAGCCGGTGCAGCGGCTGATTCGGCCGAGGATCTCAAGAGGCGAAAATATAGAAGTCTCGACAGAGCCTACTTATTTGAGCCTTTTGGGGTTGAGACTCTGGGTCCGTGGGGAACCGGGGCCCTTCGCGTTTTCAAAATTCTTTCAGGGCGACTGGTCGAAGCGACGCGTGACAAGAGAGCTGGCTCTTATCTGGGTCAACGCATTAGCATTGCCATTCAGCGTGGCAATGCGGCCAGTATTTTGGGAACGCTTCCGCCTGGTAGTGATCTGGATCAGTTGAGCTATCTATAGATCGTTTGCAACGGTCTTTAGATAGCTAGCTGTTTCATCTGTATTTTTTGTATATACCTACTTGTACATAGTTGTATGAATAAATGTATTACATTCCTGTTAATATAATAACCGTAATGATATTTATTTATTCAAAAATTAAGAATTTATATAATCATAATTAATAAGAGGAAGCAGATCATACTACATCGGTAATTGTAAGGCACACAGGTTGGTTTGCGGTGTCTACACTAAGTGAAAGACTTGTGCTGTATACACAAGCCTTACCTTCCAATGTTCTGAACTATTAATAGCCGTACTTAAATGTTTAAAACCTTTCTATGTAGTTAGTACATTAAATTTACACTATTGATTAACACTTATTGTAATTATTGTTCAATACCAACACAAATATTTATGAGAAATATATCCGAATTTAAGGTCTACTGTCTATGGGTCGCACCAATAGAAAGAAGCCTAGATATAGCTAGATATAAGAGTGTGAACAGAGACACAATGAAGAAAGGACAACCATGTGAACGTGCACAATAAAACTTAAAATATAAAATAAAATCTTCTTTCTTCTGTCTTTGACAATTATCGTCTTTTGTAATAACAAGATAGATAGATATATATAAAATGCTTTTATACATAAGATAAAACAAGTACATAGGTGAACTGAATGCTAATTAGTAATTCTTCCAGCTAACCTTTGTGTAATGAAGAGTGGGGCGTTTGAAGGAAGTTACTATGCAATTAAAATAAATAAATAATGCTGGACATTTTTCACACAGCATCATCTAGTCCCAAACTAAGCAGAGCTTGTGTTATGGGAACTACATGACTGATATACTACTCATTTACTTTTTTTGTAAATACCTACATATTATACATAGAAAACACCCAGACCCGAGACAAATATATAAGATCATACAAACATTTGTCCCGCGGCGGGAATCGAACATGCAATCTTCTGCGTTTCAGGCGGGCTTTCGCCCAATGCGTCACAGAGGTCGTCAATATTATTCTTATTTTTGTTAGGTATAACTGTGTAGGAAACTTGAATATAAATTCTTTCAATGTACAAATATAATAGAATATGGTTTTGTCACAAAAGCCAGGCCGTTTTGGCCTAGTGGGCTGTGCCCTGACTTACGATCTGAAGGTCGTGAGTTTGGACCCTGTCATGTGTGCTCAAAACGGTAAAGGAACACACCGTTAAGAAACCGGAATGCCCAATAACAAAAAAAATCGAAGGCATGTGTTATCGATTAGTATTCTTATAAGCGGCTCTAGCGGTCTAGACAAATATCTCACGCTTTGTTTTCCTTTCAGGCTAACGCAAATTTGTCAAGGAAAAACATGGCAGTTGTCAAGTGATATTTCAAAAGGTCATGTCATTTCCATACAATTCAATCTTTCCGCAGGCGTTAACGCCAACAATGGTATTGGTCTAGACTTCCTGGGCTTGCAACCTGTCACGTGGAATGCTAACCACTTGCAAAACCAAAGACCATGATGGTCTTATACAATTTATTTTTCCAATTTACACACTTTCAGATCACTCTAGGATAAACGTAATTGTAAAATTTCTCGGTTATACCCACCTAAGTACAACAGTATGGGCATTTTACGATAATTATAACCACGGTAGTGCCCGCGGCTTCCACGCGGACTACCGGGGACTCGTGAGGGTGCACGCCCACTGGACGAACGACCTTCTGCAGCTTATGGAGACCTGATACTCACTCGGTTAAATTGGTGAGAAACCGTATCGAAATTGTTTTTGTTTTAGGGTGTTCCAGAGTGCGTTTAATCCACACGTAATAGGTTACAATATTATTCTACGACATTTCAAAATCTGGTAACACAGGGTGTCCTAGAACATGTAATCGAACATCGGGTTCTAACCCGAAAGAAAAACAAGTAGATTTTATTAAAACTTATCTATCATCTGTTTAATTGACTTTTTAGTTAACTTGACCAATGTTAAACAAACATTGGGTACAGTACCTAAAACAGATGATTTATAAGATTTTAACCGAAAACAACTGATTTTCACCACCATATTCTTCAATGAAATTAAACAAATTTCTAAAAGTCATAATACTTAAGTTGTAACCTATTTATTATATGTAGCGAAACCTCCTTTTGGGATAGAATATGATATCAACTTGGCCTTACAACACTTTTTTTTTCATAATTATTTTAATTTTAGGAAAACGTGCTCACATTTATCTCCATTCAGGATACACTTATTCTGGGACGTTCTGTGGAAGTAAATTTGTCACGTTGAAAACGGTTTCAGAGGATCCAAAAATAACAAGAGCAACAGTTATTTTTATTGTCAAAATTAATAACCCGCAATTGAGACACCACCATCTTAAAACAAATAACAGCCATTGAAATTTTAGTTAATAGTCGTATATATCAAATCATACGCAGGGGCCCTTTCGATGAAAAGTAACTGCAACTTTTATAAATTTTAGAATATAATTACGACTATACCACGTACTTTACTATTCTCCTGCTGACGTTTCGTTGACCGTTTAGAGGTCCTTCCTCATGAGCACCGTCAGCGACCACGTCAGCAGGAGAATAGTAAAGTACGTGGTATAGTCGTAATTATATTCTAAAATGATACCAAACCACGGTAATTTTAATTTTATAAATTTGCTATACAAAACTCGGTCTATCACACTAAATAGACACACTCAGTTAGATCCGCAACTTGCAAATGCTCTCATCGATATATTTATACCGGAAAAGTGTTTAGTCCCTATTTTAACAGTTAATAATATCCACCAATGATGGGCTGAAATAATTATGGTTAAAATCAACCTGGTAAGTAATAGGATCTGGTCAAAATGGCATCACGTAATCTAAGCGCTAAATATTTGAATTAACTTATCTATCTTCACTCCGGTCGATATGCTACGAAAATGCGCAGACTTATTAAACTAGCGGATACGTTCTTTGAACGAGGCCCTAGTCCTACCATAGACGTGCCTAGTTTAATCTGTGGATATAGGTAGGAAGGTAATCGTCGGCCGCACGCGATTGCTGTCGAATAGATTGATTGAGCGTGTCGTGCTCATTTCATAGGCACAATATGAA
This sequence comes from Perizoma affinitatum, assembly GCA_961405105.1. Lineage (NCBI taxonomy): Eukaryota > Metazoa > Arthropoda > Insecta > Lepidoptera > Geometridae > Perizoma > Perizoma affinitatum. The sequence goes on from OY560199.1 coordinate 11,000,690, forward strand.
ATACGAAATAAATTATGTATTATCTAAGAAAAAATATACTTTCATCATGTGAAAGTTTTCATATTGTTACATATATTAATTTACGACTGCACTGTAGTACTCTGAACACGAGTTTTTACCAAGAGACATTGAATCACTCGCAATTATATGTCGGCGAACTCTGTCAGGCGCAGAATAAAATCGATTGGTTCTAGTTTACATCAAACACGTGTTCCTATGATACGACTTGCCTTTGTTTTGCTTTTTTCTTATGCTATTCTTGTCTACAAGTAGAATGCAAATCAATGCCATGCCAAATCTCAAATGGGGTCGTGGTCAAATCGCTTCAAACATTTATGACTAAATTAACAGTTTTTACATACTTATACCTAACCTAAGAGTTTATGCAGACAATCCTTAATTTACGGGGCTTCTATTTTTATCCCGAAGTTCTATCTTGGTTGTTCTTTACTGTCAAACACAACCCACACTTAAGTATTTCTAAGTATTTTAAATCTACAACAATACAAGTGGCATTGATGGGGCGTTGCCTGTTATAAAATACTTTTTGAAATGTCTATAGATAATCTCTAGGAACAAACACGTCTAAAAAAGTACGAACCCGTTACGTTATCCTACGTCCTTTTCTTTCAATTCAGATGTTCCTTTTCCCTAATGTACAAAGATCTTAATATCACAATATCAGCGCTCGTCGAATCATCGGATTAACATGAGATATTAGCATAATTACTGAGATGGCACGCTATCTTAATGCCGGCGCGACACGCTCGCTCTTGCAAATTGCCAATGCTATGCATAATCATTGCCTGGCGCTAGATCTACTCTTTTATGGCTTTGGGGATTCATGTTGTCTGGTTTATAAGTTAAATGCACTGGTTGTGTAGTGGTTACTGATTATGGTTTCCTATCATCGGCGCCGTTGGTTTGGACCGCATTCATGAGCGTGACGAAGCTCCTTTGCTCCGTCACGCTCCAGACTCAGGATGATGGATCAGGAAAAAAATTGGAAATCATGGATCTAAAAGGAATATGGCTCAGTCATCAAAGATCAAACAGGAACTACACGGATCATGGACCAATAACCTCGTTTCGTTTTCTCTTGATGTTAAGGAATAATGTCAGAGTAAATCGTAATTTCTTGGCACTAAAAGATCTAATACCTGACACGAGCATGAAAGGAGCCTTGAAGTTTTCAACCATCCGGCCACAAAGGCCTTTTCAGGTCCAGTATATATCTACATATTGCGAAACACTGATACTGGGATGGTACTCGTAGGTACATTTTATAAGAATATCCATCTGTATTTTACCATAGTATAGTGTTCCATAACATGTACATATTACTAACAGTTAGCATAAACCAAACAAAAAGAGAAGTGACTTTATGTTTGTGAGTATGTGAAATATTAAGAAACGCAGCTTTTGATAAAAATAGAGTCGTGCATCGAACTCTAATTTATTTTCTCATCTATGTACGAGTATTCTACTCACAAAGTGAATAAGAAGTGCCACGACGAGCCAGCCCGGCTGACTGTCATCCACTCTGAATATGAAGTGTCAATGTCACCGAACTCAAATTCCATAAAAAGTTATTTTAGATTCAATCGAACGAACTGCGGTTTTTTGTTTGGACACGAAAAACGTTATAGAAGCGTTTTTTGTCAGCGACAAGCGCTTTGGTAGTTTTTGTTAGATACTGCCTTCACGGGTTACGGGTTACTCTCTTCGGCCCTAATTTAATTGTACAATAATTCTAAAGCATGAATCTCGACTTACTTTTTAACCAAACAAGCTGTGCCTCGGTTGCCCTCAGCCGCCCTCGGCCCCCAGCCCACCGCGTCGCATCGCTCGCACGCGCTTTTACTTCTTTTTCTCGGTTCCTAAGGTCCGTAGCGTGATGTTAAATACGCATATAAAATTTATCATACTTATATTTTTTTTAAAACCGATTGGTAATTTCTAGAGATTATCGCGTTCAAACAAAAAGACAAACTTTTAAGAATGAGAAATTTTATAAGTACTACTTATTAGTATTTCAAAATTAACAGCAGGTTCTTAATTAGCGGCATTGTATGTTTTATATTTTGCAAAAATATGGTTTGTTTCGTGGCAATTTGACGAATTTCCATAAGTAGTCAATAATAATTTATATGGTAAGAAAAATGTTGGGTAGGTAAGTGATTCGGTTTCGAACCTTCTCAATAATTATCAATCCACCATTCAACATATCCGTCATTCCACAAAATGATTACATGATTAAATAACTTGACTATTACAGTTGCTTACGAGTTTTGTCGACGTCTTGATTCGCAACACAATTAACGCTGTCCGGGACGGACACGACTAAGATTTATAGTCCCAACGATTCGACGGCAATTAGTGAGAAGTGTTGGCAGGGGCTGAAGGGAAAGTCGGCAAAATATGAAGTTTTTTATGTTTGTTCGATTGGCTAATATTTGTCTCGGGTCTGGGTGTTTTCTATGTATAATATGTGAGTATTTACAAAAAAATATTTGTAGTATATCAGTCATGTAGTTCCCATAATACAAGCTCTGCTTAGTTTGGGATCTAGATGATGCTAGATAAATGTCCAGCATTTGTATATTTCGTTCTTTATTAATAAATTTCTAATTGCCGCACGTTGACCAACTAGAGGATTGAAGTTTTTTGATATTTTTTACAATTGTATGAAAGGAAGTCAAGGAGTCAGCCAACCCACTGCTGAAGAAGTTGAAGGACTAATTTATTACATTAAATTTTGTGAAAAAACTCGAATGGCTAGGTTTCAAATCAGCTTTCCACACTTACTCTTTCTGTCTCCAACTTATAAAATGCGAGGCTATGGCTAAATATGCCATATTCAAAAGTATTCAACCAATATACCTCTCCTTTGGGAGAGGGGAAGGCCTTTAGTATGGTTGCCACATGCATAGATATCATAGCACCAACTTATCTGTTGGGGACATCAGTTAGAGCCGGTGCAGCGGCTGATTCGGCCAATGATATTAAGAGGCGCAAATATAAAAGTCTTAACAGAGCTTACTTTCGGGGTTAAGACTCTGGGTCTACGGTAAACGGGGCCCTTCGCTTTGACAACATTCTTTCAGGGCGACTGGTCGATGCGACGTGAGACCAGACAGCTGGTGGCTCTTATCTGGGCCAACGCATTAGCATTGCCATTCAGCGTGGTAATGCGGCTAGTATTGGGAACGCTTCCGTCTGTTAGTGATATGGATAGATCATTTGCAACGGTCTTTAGATAGCTAGCTGTTTCATCGGTATTTTTTGTATATACCTACTTATACAGAGTTATATGAAGAAATGTATTAAGAACCTCTGTACTAACCAACGATTAATGGCGACTTGTGTGACAGTTTGCCGTAATTAGTAGGAATTTTCTTGATGGCAGACAATTTGCGATGACAAATCTACCGCGTTTCCTTTCGAATTTAAAGCATTTTATTCGCGTTGAGGTGTATAAAGAATTAACGTGCTTGGCTGAATTACTAGTTATGGCGTTGTGAATTGCTCGTATCCTATAAAACAGCTGTCTGAGACTGATTATACAATTAGCAATTTGAATTTTGTTTAATTACTTTTAAACATGACCTTTTGTTATTTACTGTTGTTTCGTTTGGTCTAGAAAAAGTCTCGTGCGTATAAAGTAGGTACCTACTGAAGTGAGGTGGTATAAAAGCTCTAGTTTACATTCAATAAGTGGAGCTAAGATACATAGTTTTCACTGTGTAGTTGAAACCTTTTACCTGTACCTAGGACATTTTTATATGGAAATAAAGTTACTATTATAAATAAAGGCAAACAGTTCTGTCAAGTGCCTCTGTTTCTTTGTGGTTACAATAATCCTATCCTATCCTTCCTACTATTATTATAAACGCGAAAGTTTTTTGTGGATGGATGTTCACGCAAAAACTACTGAACGGATTTTGATAAAACTTCACAGTAATATAGATTATACATCAGAAGAACACATAGGCTACTTTTTATCCTCGTACCACGCGTTCGAAGCCGTGGGCAGAACTAGTATTTCATATAGTATTATTATAGGTTATTATATTCTTCATTTTTTTTTTAAGTACTGTATTAAAGGTTTTTTTTTAATGTCACGTGACTAAGCCGGCACCCGCTAAAGATAGGAATGTGATACCTTTTCAACAACATAGTATCTCAAATTAAAGGATCAAGTACTTCCTAATATTTAAAAGTATTGTCCTTCATGTACTTAGCATGGCCATGCGACATACTATATGCTATTTTATCATGAAGTAATAAGTATTTTTTGTTATGTATGGTACAGAAACATGGTTAAAAATCTGGAATATCTTGGTATTGATCGCACAGTCTAAAATACCCGTTTACACCGGTCGATACCCATTGGATATTCATGAATGAATTCCCAACGAAGAACTATGTGGTCAATACTACTCCGATAAAATTAAACAAGTACTTTTATCGGTTTTATTTATGAATCAGTGGTTGGACGGGCTCTGCTATGAACAGGATCGTGGGCGAATATGTCTGATTGTGTGATGTTAAAGGGAAAGATTTTTCCCCACTAGTTCTGCCCCACCAGAGAGAACATGATCAACTAAAAAAAATCTTACTCATTGCTACGAGACCATGGAAGTGAGAACAGTTTAAAAAAAACTAACTTATATTTTCGAATGTCCCAGTGTAGTCCTAATTTCGGGTATAGACGTTTTATTTATCACTTCTGCCCACGGCTTCGCCCGCGTGGTACCCGGATAAAAGTAGCCCATGTGTTATTCTTATGTATATTATATTACTGTAAAGTTTCATCAAAATCCGTTCAGTAGCTTTTGCGTGAAAGTGTTACAAACATCCATCCTCACAAACTTTCGCGTTTATAATAGTAGTAGGATTAATCGCGTAATTAAGTAGAAGAAATAGGGACAGCCAATATATCCTACCATTTTTTAGCACTATATTCGTATTTTCCCGGACTGCGCGCGACACGGACCACTAGGAAGAACGTCGAACGAAACAAAATACAAGAAATCATTTTATACTCTGAATTCTGCTTACTCCTCTTTGGTCGATATAACCTTATGTTTTTACTGTTTTCAAGTTCAAAAGCAATTCCGCCAAGTACTTATCTCCAGAAGCTCAGGCTCTGTAGATTGAAATAAGGTATATATAGATAGAGTAAATTAGGCCTGTAAGGATAGAATTAGGCCCGCTAGAGGCGTGTTGGGCTTAATTAAAGGAGATTACCCCAAGCACGGGGAAGTTGTTTCACCATCAGACATGATGTAATGGGAGATTAGATTTTATGAAGGGAAGTATAGGAATTAAAATAGAACTCAAAGACCTATGCACTGAGGATGTACATCATGGGGGATTTAGTCATGAGCGTGTTTTTTTTTCTTATTTAAGAAAATAATAGTTTTACTGACTGTTAGACGGCTTCAGTGGTGCGGCCGACTGAGATATGAGAGATACGGGTTAGATTTCCGCTGCGGGACAAAATGTTACACGTTCTACAGATATTTGTTCTGGGTTTGGCTGAGTGTTGTGTTACCAAAATAGTCGATAGTTCCTGATAGTGTCCCCACACTAGGTTTGTTAGATGTTTATTATTATTTACTTCTAACATTAATTATTCAGTTTTGCGTTAAATCGTAAAGGTCTTTTTACAGTTATGTCGGTATGTAAAAGTTTTTTAAATAGCTTCGGCTGCTTTATGATGGCGGTACTAAGGTTAGTTTTACAGATATATAACCGTTTTGACTTTTGATAGTTTGGCTTCGTAGTAACAAACCCAATGTTAAAATAAATAAATAAATACATTGCTGGACATTTTCACACAGCATCATCTAGCCTCAAAGTAAGCATAGCTTGTGTTATGGGAACTACATGACTGATATACTACTTTATATTTTTTTTTGTAAATCCCGCGACGGGAATCGAACCCGCGTCACAGAGAATTGAATCGATCGTGGTTTGGTATCGTTTTAAAATACGTGAGCCAGAATCGGAAGTAGACAACCGTGCTCGCTTGGTCGTGGACGGTGCTCATGAGGAAGGGCATATAACCAGTCAAAAAGACGCCAACAGGAAAATAGAAAGGTGCAAGTCGTAATATACCCAGATTTCAACAATTTATGTGCACACGTGATCGAAGAAAAAACAAAAAAGACAAACATTGTTCGGAAATCGGCATGAGCAACAATATGAGGGCTTGTGGCGTCAGTTAGTCCAATAAGCGGCGATGGGCTTGCAACCTGTAAAGTAGAATACTACTTACAAAAAGCGGGCTTGCACCAAATTTTATATTTGGACGTGCCTCTGACTACCCCCAGCTTAGTTACCTCAAAGATCTACGCACTGAGAATAAATCTGAGGATGTCCATCATGGGAAATACAGTCGTGAGCGGTTTATTTATTTTTTCAACAATTGTTCATTATTTACAATGTACATGTACATTCCAAACACTCAGTTATCTTTTATTAAAACACCACCTTTGATGCATTATCTTCAATTCTACATTGAATATCTAGGCGCAGTCCCGCGCTGATTACATTAAAATACCAGCAACGCCTCCTAAGTCGCCTCTTAGTTTAGAGAGGAAAGAGGCCTACCTCTCTTAATGGGTGGGAGGTGTCACAAATCGCGTTATGGTGGGGAGTGCGTACGCGCTGATTTGGTGTTTGACCCGAGTTTTAGGAATAACGCGGATATAAACATGCAAATAATGCGCTAATAATTTATATGCGGTAATAAAAACACTTTTTCATAAACAAAACCGAACTCAACACAACTGAAGTGAGTTTTCCGCGACGTCAAACTGTGTTGACTATCTAGTTTGACAATGAGAAACAATCCGTGTAAAAAAACTGTCGTGGTTGGTGAAAAGTGGCTACCCCTAAATCTCCAAGTGGCTACCGTGAAAAAATGCTGTTTTGAGCATTTTAGTGATTTGACAGAACGTCTGGCCACGTCAAGCACACGGGTATATCCATAAAGCACACTAGGCGGTGGCGGTATTGATCAGTACATTAATGCGAACTTTGACAACCATTTTTATAAGATTGCCACCGCCACAAGGCGCTTAGTTCGAGCGAATGCTGTGTTAGTTTTTCTAAGAAAATAAATAATTGTTTTCTTACTAAAGGTATGGCACGTGCGTCTATGTACATGTAACTTTGTATGCTACAGCTTCAAGCCCAAAACCTGATCGAAAAACTTTTTGGAAAATGTTCATAAACTAACATCATCTGCTGGGATGTCATTGACACTCGATTCTAATCGCAATTTGGGATTAGGATCGCGCACAATTGGAATTTGTATTTGGTGGAATTTTATGGAACTAAATGAAATCGACTATGCTGGTACTTTTGCCGCGATTTTGACGTTGACATTCGAGATAGAGTAGAGTTTGCGATTGTAATGTCACAGACTAAACACACTTTAAAAAAGAACGAAACTTGTTTGGATTACAATTGATTTGAGATTATTATTATATATTTGACAACTATTATTATTATAATATTTGAGAAGTGGTAGTATGTAAAGGTGATCGGATAAAGCAAGAACGATTCCATGCTCTACAGTTTTAATTTAAAAAAAAAAGATATGGTATAAACATTTATATACAAGTCTAGAATATTCCAATAAAAATAAAATCTCACTACTGTCATCGGCAGACTCAACATTTATTCATAACATTAATTTGCTTATAATTTTACAGTAAGCCAGTAATCACGTTAAAAATTAATACCTTCAAAGCAGTTTTGAAATTACTTGCTGCTGCAGGCCCAAGTAAATCGACCTCAATAGCTTGATTGCTAAGGTCGCTTTTCACTTGTGACTTGGGGTTGTGAATGATAATGAGAACATGAGTGCTGGTAAGCGTCGCCATTTACGCTTGAGATGTAATTTCCGATGCGATGCCAGGGTACCGTCAGCAACAAATGAAATTAGATAAGCTAGTTTTCAAGCTGTCTAGGTGATGTATGGTCAGCATAAACAATACACTCTGTGGCACGCACGTGAGCAGAGATGCGCTCGTTTTCAACTAGTTTTAAAAAAGTTGTAAAGGGTTCTGGAAACGTTTTACAGATGGCGCTAGAATACTCAACTCCAAAGACTTAAAGATTTTGGTTTTGCAATCTCTTTGGTCTACTCATCATATGATTTTTTTTTGTCTGTTACCATTTTCTCCGATATGGCTTATCCGTCAGTATTGCGGTTTTTTGAAAACTTTGTTATAAAAAAAAAAAAATCTTCAACTTTACCTGTAATAGGGAGTGCGCGAAAAAGAAAATCCCTTTTTTTTGTTTTCAGGTTATAAAAACACGTACGTAACAAATTGTATCACGATACATTTTAAAATAAGCTAGAAATCGGGAAAACGGATGAACAACCAAACAGACAGACGGACATGACGAAACTAGAGTTCCGTATTTGCTATCTGGGTAACCCTAAAAATAACTTGTTATGTCATGATCGGCAATAAGCTTTATAAAATACAATTTGACTTTGGCCTAACAGACCAATCTTTATCATGTAATCATACTCATCCGTGATGTATGAGTGTAAAACAGCGTTGTAAAAAAATATAAAATAAATTAAATAGTTTGCCGTTGATTTTTATTTTTAATGGGTATGCATTTTATTGGTATTGAAATGGGCAAGACCGTCCATTGTACCTTTAATTTTAATTAAACAATAACAATTACTAACAGTTTTTTCATTTATTTATTCCTTCACCACCCTATTTCTGGATCTTAGTAGGTAACAAAATTTGATAGTTTTTCTCTTTTTTTCTTGTTGTGTCAAATAAATGATCTTAATTTTTAATTTCATCACTCTTTCTTCCTGACACTAAAGACTACTTCAACAGATTGCGTATTAGGAATCAGAGGATTACACATAACCATGGACTACACCACTAGAAAAACAAGTTCCTATAAATAAAAAGGTTCCAGATGATATGCCATGGATTGCCAATTCAAGACAATCGCGTTCGTGGCTGCTGGAATGTTGGGAAACGTTTCGAAATAATTATATCATTAATTTATGCTGAAAAACCTCCATTATTCTTTCTTGCCTAGAGTCACAAACGTTCAAATAACAATTTAATTAATAATAAGTGATAAAATGTCAGTAACTCTCCATTATTCCCGTTGATTTTTGTAGTGAATTATATTAATTTATTTATTCCACTTGATATATAACCCGTTAAAAAGGTAATTTCTATGTTTATGTGCGTATTATACTGTTGTACATCACATTCCTGAATACCAATTACAATGCACGATCCTTAGACCGGCATATGGCAAGAAGGTGCGTGTAAGAGCCATTTTTGTATTCTAGTAAGTAATTTATTATTGAAAAGGTTCGTCATTGAAATACTTTTAGCTACAGAGAAAGGTTTTATTGAAACAACGACGGTGTTCCTAGTTTCTTTAGTAACACATTCGTTTACGCTCTAAAGGTGGGTCCACATTTTGTGTCATTTTAACGTACCAACAATTCTCTATGATCGTGGCTCGTAAGCGTGATAATGTCATGTGGGTGGTATTTGTTAAAATAAAACGTGGCGAATGTCGTGTCATATTTCTTGACATGTCATCGAGTAGCGAACGTTAAAATTCTCTGAGCCATCTTAATAGATTACACCCAAAGAAACTGTCTCTTATTTATAATGTTTGATTATTTTATTGATGTCAGCAAATGTCATTTTTCTATTTGCTAGGAAGTTAGAGATATAAATACACACTTAAAGTGGTAGAATACTTGATCGGATATCTTACCGAGGAATATGTAAAGGTTCTCCTATTATTTCTATTGTCTGACACTTTAAAATCTATTTAAAAGCCATAAATCTAACGTGTACGCGAAATGAAGTGATAATATGCGCGACAATACAGCGTTAGGTGCTAGTGATGTGCTTTTATCGATATAAATCAACGACTTAGTACGCGGAAGAAAGTAATGGTATGTGTACAGAAGTTTCACTCGAATGACATACTCAGTATGTATAAATGCCTATGTGCAACATCTAAAAAAAAAAACAAAATATTACGTGTCATTACGTGCTGACGTATTTTCCATCGTCTATTGCAGCGCCCCATAATGAAAGGTCACTAGTTATAGTGACAAAACCTTTCTAAGAACCATTCTTTAAGTCATACAAATCGATTACAAAAAACTGCAGTTGAATCGCATATGTTGTTTCGGAGATAAATGGTAACGGACACGCAAACAACCTCTTAAGTCAAACGCATACATGGTCTCCTGACGTTACGTGTCAATAGTGACAATTTATATATTAATTGGCGACGACTTTCAAATTTTAAAAAAATTAATTTGACAAAACTAGGAAGGTATTTAGTAAATTATAATTAACTAAATAATTAATTATTTTAAATATTATCTAATCTGAGCCCTATTGAATCTAAATTCATATTGATAAATACATAATTGGAGTGACACAGGCCTGGTAAGGTGTTAGTGATGTGCCTTTATCGATATAAATCATCGACTATACTTGAACCGCGTGCAATAAATCAGGAGATTGTGACTCATAATCCTATGATTAACGATGGACATTTTCATGCCTCTCTGTCAGACTAAAAATGTCTATTTGCAACACTAGACGTGATCAGTGGGTGGCACTATCATCCTACCCATAGCAACACTACGTTACTTTATTTTGGTAATGTTTTAGATTTGGTGTACATACTCTAAAAACATTTTGATAAAACCACATTGTCCGATTAGATTGATAGCCAAGGCGATAACAAAGAAACTTCAAATCTAACGATTTCGGTCTCTTTAGTAGAATTTTACATGGACATCTACTTTGAAATTTCTTCTAGAATAGTCAATGAGTCTATAGTAAATTTTGACACCGCAGTATAAAGTTGAAGACAAAGATAGTCATCAATAGATAACTGACTACATGTGGAAATGACATAGACGTTAAATGAAAATCTAGTCCGTAGGTTTTCCATTATTTAATTAATTAGTTTTACTATGTTTCCAATATATTTTTGTAATCTATAACTACAGTTTCTAGTCTGTTATAATTATATACTTTCGGGCGCAGTTGTAAAATAGAGATTTAAAAATGAAATCACTATAATTTCGCAGGTTAGTTTCAGCTGTCGAAGAGTTTTATTTTGCAGCAAGAAAAAGCTACACTGATTGATGACATTCAGAGAACGACTCCTTCGTCGATATCGAAACTGTCAGTCAAAGCGGCACGTCACTAGTTAGAAATGATGCGTGGCTGTTTACGAGGCAATAACTCATCAGTGTTGTTCGAAAGGACAGTTACAACACTAGCTCAGTCATTAATGTATGTTAGACGACTTAAACGGATTATTATCGATGTGTCTTTGTGAGTTTTAATCGCTTTGATGCTAGCCGATGCATGATAACTTTCACTTAGTGTCGATTGACAAAAAACATTACAACAAGCGAGCAACAGACATTTTATCCAAAATAATAACATAATTCAAACTCGATAGCAACCTTAATGGTGTGGAGGGCAAGTAGACGGCTGTGACGCACGAGGTGCGGGTTCCAGTCCCGTTGCGGGACAAACGTTTGCCTGATCTGTAGACATTTGTTTCAGGTCTGAGTGGTGTGGTACCACGGTACCACACATACGGTACGTCACAGGGAATGCTAGTGTAGGGTCAGGACTATGTTAGTGTCTCTTGGGTTTTTATTAATTTAACAATTTGGATTTGTGACTGTAATTTTTTTCCTACTGTTATAAATTCTACAGTAATTGGACGATTCTTCATAATGGCTAATATAATTGTGATTAAATTGAAAATAGATATAGTTCGTGACCAAGAATGACACATAATATCGGGTGCCATGATAATGAAGCCGTGGGCAGAAGCTAGTCAATAAATAAAGACAATTTCTACTAAACCTGTACACAATAATTTAATAAATTCTCATAAACATTAAACCATAAAAATGATTTCAAAGTAATACTTTTCAAACTTTCGCGATTAGATAACATAATTATAAGTTTAACGGGTCTTTATCGCGTTTACCTTTTTTTTTATTATATTCCCGACGTTTCGACTGTATTGCAACAGCCGTGGTCACGGGATGACTGGAGTATACGGAGCTATCGTCGAGAAAAAAAGGTAAACGCGATAAAGACCCGTTAAACTTATAATTATGATTTCAAAGTGTACTTTAAATTGCAATAGAAAATTAAAGTCGTAATTCAGAGCATCCAACCAAAGATAAGATTTATATCGAGGCAAGACTTTTAAGCCCACAACAATTTACAAATGTATTTTGTAACTTATACTCTTGTAATAAGTAGGATTTTTCCGTGGCGATGTGTTAAGGAAGAGCGAGATGTGTATTCGCTGGAATCACTCTAATTTTGCTGAAACCAGATTGTAAGACTTGTAGATGACACAAATTGCAAGACCACGCGTTTTTCCCGTATAATCTTTGCGTCAATCGTTTAGAAACTCACTGCCCAAAGCTACCGTTTTGTCTCAATTTTAGAAGCTAGTCTGTTTTAAAGATAATACCTGGTCAATAAAACGTCATGAGTTACGAACATACTGAGCTATTGTAGATAGTGGCTGGGGGGGAGTACCACACTACTTTGCGACACAGAGAAAATATTTAAGAATTTTAAGATATATTTCTTTTTTTTCGAATTTTATTACCTGTGTAATAAAATTCCTGTGTACTCTAGATTAGTTTAGGTTAGGTTCATTTTATTGTTTGCGTTATTTTTGTGCAATTCGGTGTTCGGTTCGATTTCTTGTTTCGGTTACGATGTCGGCTATAAATAAATTATAATTATAAATAATTTGTGTCCTTAGTGAATGAAGCTACATCGAGCCTTTCCTTTGAGAGTTTCCCTTCCCTTCCCTAATGGATACTGTAAACTCATCAACAGTGATAAAAACGTGTTAAAATTCAGTTGTTTATTCCCAGTAATACCTACCTAACCAATAAAAAATGAAAAAAATCATTTTGAAATTGTGAATTAGGTAACCAGTAATAATATCGTGTCAAGGACTGCCGTGTTCCTACTTAACTACTGTCAACCGAGGAGAAGGATTAATAAAGGTAATTACCTAAACACATAACCTTAATCATAAAACATTACTTATCTTCATAGTTATTTTTTTATGTGGAAAAACTTTTTTTTTTACTTTGACTTCGGTAAGAAGGCTAAATAATACGAAGTAGGTACTTATGCAAAAACTGACTCCACAACGTCCGAAACTTTAAATTAATTGTTTGGTAGGCACATACGTACCTACTTAGTAGCTAGTTAGTAAACGATAAAATACGGTAATGTATTGCTTAAAAAAATTGCTGGAACAATCATTTTTAGAATGTAAGACATAACCCTGAATCTACTACATCTATGTAGGTATGTTCATCTAGAGACGCGATAGGAGGGTGCATGTGTATATTGTAATGTGTGTGACAGCTGGATTTACCTATGCAAATAGTAAACAAACACTTAGGGTTGTCGCAAATTTATAAGATAATAATATAACTATATATATTCTTTGTCGTACACACAAATAAACACTTACAAAAAGCAGAATTAAATGACATGTACAAAGGCGAGCTCAACCCTAAACAGAGTTTTCTTCCAGCAAACCTTGAGCTAGAGAGAGGTAATAATACATATAAGTAGGATAGTGTACCGAAAAATAAAACTAAAATAACTAAACATATATAAACCATGCTTAAATATATATTTTGAACACGTCAAAGTATTAACGTGCTTGTTCGGAATAATTCCCCTTTGTGCTTACATGGGTATAATGTAACATGTTGTATATATTTTATAATTAATTTTGAAAATGGAACTGAAAGCGACCTACTCTTCTGCACTAGCGTTTATGGGCGATCGTTGGAATGCGTTTGTCAACATGAAGAAATTTAGAAAAAGTTGGTATTACCGCGAAATTTGTTGAATTTTTACCGTAATACATAGTTTATTTTATTTTCTCGCAATCGAAGTAAAAAATAGAGTTTTTAACTTGGTACTAAAACCATTTCTTAATCGATTCTATAGCCTCCAATAAACATCCTACAAACATCTCGTAAGAGATGGCTCGTTTTAGTCACTTGTTGAACAATCTATTTTAATTATAGCATTTTTTTCCACACTTACCTAACTAAAGTAACGTTTGAGCGGGAGCCCTGCTTTCCATAGGAGCTAAATAATTATTATTATTTTCATGTTGAAGTCTTAATTTAACTGCAGGAGTCTCGGAATATGTATAACCTAAAAGTGAGTGATGCCGCCCATGACAATGAACCTTAAAAATACTATTTTCCAAATTTTTTGAAAGAAAATAAATTAAACTCTTAACAGTCCTCACCTCATTCTAGGATTTCCTGTATCATGTATCATAAACTATGAGTACCACAACGGCCAGACCCGGAACAAATATCTGCAGCACGTGCAATTTGTCGCGCATCGGGAATCGAACCCACGCCTCTTGCGTCACAGCTACCAGCCACCATTAAGGCCGTCAAAGAGGTGATAATTTCAAACTGTGTAAGTTTTGTGCCTTCCCAAACTTGATCCAAAAGTCTATGTCAAAAATTGTGTTGTAGAATAACACCTGTTATTTTAATACAATATTAAAGTAACATAGGTACTCTAGGTGTACCGAGATACAAAATGTTTGAGATTTCTTGTATCGTGTTTTCAAATACCTGCCACGCGATAAAATTTATAAATAAGCCATAAGATGAGTTACAAACAGATACAATAGAGATTGCCTTATCTAAAATATGAAATAGTCTGCTACTGTAAACACAATTGTAGTTTCAACCTTATATCCTTCTAATAGGGTTTATAATACCTAGTGCAGACTGAGTTGGTATTTGGTATAGCGGTTTACGGTCACGACATACCGATATGAGGTTCGAAATCTAAAATGGGCTTTGAATTGTTTCACTCAGGGGATTATTACTTGGAATAAAATCTTAATTGTCGCATACAATCAAGATTTCTTAAGATTTCTTGTTGTATTTAAGATTCGGCAAAGTGTATAGGACAGGGGAACGGAAAACACTTGGGATCGGATGGGATTTGGCGTGACGCAGTATAGAACTTAAAGTATTGGATAGATATATATATTTATATTTATTGTATACCAGTGACATAGGACACACAAAAAGATAAGTAAATATAAATTAAATTTTGCATCCTGACGATACTTATCCGATATTTTGCTAAACATAATCTATTGTGGGTTTTTAATTAGAAAATATTTTTTTTTTAATTAAAATAATTCATTAGTATTTTATTTAATTGTACCTTCAGTTTTATTCAGCAATGATCGCGTGTCATCATATCCCACTAATATTATTAATGCGAGAAACTAATATTTGGATATTTCATGCTAATAATCTCCGTACCGGATTAACCAATTTAAAAGAAATTTAGAATAAATAAATAATGCTGGGCATTTTTCATATCTAGCCAAACCAAGCAGAGCTTGTAAAAGCATGACTGCAATATTTTTTTTTTTGTAAATACATACATTATTATACATAGAAAACACCCAGAAAGGAGACAAATAGTTACAGATCATACAAACATTTGTCCCGCAATACAAATATAAAAATACTATGGAATAAAAAATATCGTGGTTTGGTATCATTTTAGAATAATATTAGACGGGAACTCCCGTCTCACGACCGTGCTCGGTGCTCATGAGGAAGGACCTCTAAACGGTCAACGAAACGTCATCAGGAGAATACTAAAGTACGTGGTATAGTCGTAATAATATTTTAAAATACATAAATATTATAGAATAGGTGGAGTTCGTGTTTTAGAATAACACACGTTACTTTTACTTGGATACCACATAGGCAGAATTACGCAGACGAAGCCGTGAGCAAAATCTAGTACACCA
Source organism: Perizoma affinitatum (assembly GCA_961405105.1). Lineage (NCBI taxonomy): Eukaryota > Metazoa > Arthropoda > Insecta > Lepidoptera > Geometridae > Perizoma > Perizoma affinitatum. Next base: position 11,016,626 of record OY560199.1, read on the forward strand.
TACTTATATACTTATATTATCTGCAAAGTTATCAAAAGTTTCCTAGCTCTTCGGTGTCGACATGATAATGCAGCTATAAATATTCTATGGATGAGTTATACCCGCGCTATACAATGGCGGTGCCTATCCGACCTGAGTCACTTTTACTAAAATCCTACGGAATTATGTTCAGCTCTCCAAGTCAATTACCATACCTTACAAAATTGCAACGTTGATTTCCTTAAACTCATTTTAGGTTCAATACTTTGAACAGAAATTAAATTAACACCTAACAGACGCATATAAAGTTTTGACCCTGCACTAGGATTCTCTATATCGTGAGCATCAGAAACCACGAGTACTGTGGTACCACAATTGGTTATTATGGACCCGGAACAATGATCGGCAGAAAATGCAAAATAAAAACGCAGCGGGAATCGAACTATGTACTTTGCCCGCTGCGCCACCAAAGTCGTCATTATGATAAAATATGAAGAACTTGATTAGATTTTACGACAGGTTACAGTATCTGACACCAAGCCCCATTGTGGGATTGTCCTCCACCTATGAAACCTAGCCAGATCATTTTAGTCCTCAAAAGGCCCTATCCGGTAAGCATCCACATTGTTAGAGCATTCTTGAGATTTTCTGTATAAACAAACGTGTGATAAGCGTAGCTAGTAGAAATTTTTCCAGAATGGTAGAAAAATAGACTTGCTTCTAAGCCTATTTTTCTACCATTCTGGAAATTAAATTTGTTATAGAACACTAGATTCTACCACGGCTCCACCCACGTGGTACCCGGATAAAAAGTAGCCTATGTGTTATTCTGATGTATAAGCTATATCACTGTAAAGTTTCATCAAAATCCGTTTAGTAGTTTTTGCGTAAAAGAGTAACAAACATCCATCCTCACAAACTTTCGCGTTTATAATAGTAGTAGGATTTAATGTACATGAAATACAAAATTAATTTGCACTGGACTTAAAACCCCTATAAATCTTATAAAGATAATAATGTAACACTCAACTGTACAACAACGAGTTCGCGAATCTGTGAGGATGTTAATGTCTAAGATATCTCAAAGAGAACGAGAATAGGTATATGGATCTTAATCCATATACCTATTCAGTGTGTAGATTTTTGAGGTTACCAAGTGAAATAAATATTATTATTATTATAATTATTATTAATAAGCGGCGATGGTCTTGCAATAAGTAAGTGTCAAATGTACGTGTCTCTAACTACCCCCTACTTAGTAGCATTAAATAATAGGTTGGGGAAAAAGTTTCTTCGCATTTTTTAAGAAAATTCAAAACATTTTTTAATATAGTTTATTTACATTTAACTAAAGTATGTAGGTACCATTTTGTTCGATAACTTTTTGCCATTTTGTAGGCAGGGACATGATCCCATTGCTATAAAAACTTTGGGGCTTCTGTTCAAAATACCGCGATAAGTGGTTTTGGCAGTCCTCTCGTGATGTTAACCTGACACTGCCTAAAGAATTCTGAAGAGACCGAAACAGGTGGAAATCTGAAGGTGCAAGGTCAGGACTATACGGCGGATGCATTAACACATCCCAGCCAAACTCTCTTAATTTTTGCTGAGTGGCTAAAGATGTGTGAGGTCTAGCGTTATCATGATGAAAAACCACACCCCTTCTGTTGATTAACTCCGGCCGCTTTCTCTCAACTTCTTGTTTTAATCTCATCAGTTGTTCGCAGTAGAGTTCAGAATCGATGGTCCTGCCTGGTGGTAACAGCTCATAATGAATAATGCCCTTCCAATCCCACCACACACACAGCATCACCTTGTTGCGAGTTAACCCGGGTTTCGCCACAGTCTGTGAAGCCTGACCGGCCTTTGACCACGACCTTTTTCGCACGTTCTTGTCGTACGTGATCCACTTTTCATCACCAGTTATCAGCTTCTTCAAAAATGGTTCGGTTTCATTACGTCGTAATAAAGAATCACAAATGAGAACACGGTTCATTAGGTTTCTTTCAGTGAGCTCGTGAGGTACCCAAATATCGAGCTTTTTTGTGTGCCCAGTTTTTTTCAAATGCGCCAAAACTGTTTTGTGGTCAATTCCCAGTTCTTCAGCTACGTCGTAACTACTGATATGCCGATCTTGCTCCACTTTTTCAAAAATGGCATCCATTTTATCCGTAATAGGGCGACCAGAGCGACGTGCATCTTTGACATCAAAATTTCCGGATTGAAAACGCTTAAACCAAATTTGTGCTACTCTCACAGACACTGCACTAGGTCCATAAACATCGCAAATTTTTTTCGCGGCTTGCGTTTTACCTTTTTTGTAGTAAAATTTTAAAATGTATCGAATTTCTTCATTAGATTCACTCATCTTGACAGTACGAAAAACAAATAAAAATCACACATTTTCCTAATTTGAATTTGGAATTATCTTCTTTAAAATTTAAACTTTTAATGATACCAAAACCAGCCAGATACAAATAGTATAGCCAAAGAGATTTTATTACAAGTTCATACATACAATAATGCGAAAAGACTTTTTCCCCAACCTAATATATAAGCACTGAGTATGCATCTGAAGTTGTCCAATTCTAATTCTAAGTGGAAGAACTAAGGTCTGCACTGACGTCCCGCATTGGGGTGTATTGTGCATTATCCCCCTTCTAACCTGACCCCAACCAGTCCAACTCCTTGAAGTAGCGGAGAAGTACTCTGGGTTGATGACAGCAGTGTTCCAGTATCCCTGACCTCCTGTCAGTTAATGATGACGGAGGGCATGTGTTGATGAGTTCTTGCAGTCCCGTTGTCCATCATGGATAGTACGAGTTATTTTTTAAATAATAATTATTAAACATAGACTGCGACCTTACAGTAACAAATACTTTTAGCTGCATGCTGTGTTCACCAGTTTTAGAAATTACACAAAATTTATTAATGTTACCTGTTATGAATATTAAGTATATGTATAAGTTGTGAATCAAATTAAAAAAAATATATAGTACACAAAATCTTTCAAATCCTACTACTATTATAAACGCGAAAGTTTGTGAGGATGGATGTTTGTTACTCTTTCACTCACTCATTAACACATAGGCTACTTTTTATCCAGGTACTACGCGGGCGAAGCCGTGGGCAGAGGCTAGTATAAATATAATTTAAGGGTAGAGCCACTTAAGCCGTGGGTCTATTACAGCTCGCTGTGGTTTGAACAAGTACTCAGGTAGTCATGTGGTATGACCTTACATAATAACAGTTCACGATACCAATAATAGAAACATTGAACATATCAGTAATGGCAATGTTTAGGCCAAATGGCTTGCAGAAAGAAAGGTTCTCGGATTACGTTGAAATCAGTTAAGCCTGAGATTATTCATCATGGAACTCTTTGGGGAATACCTACACAGTTTCAAAAACATGTGATCAGTTGAAAAACTTAACATATTTTTATTATTATGAATATTTTCCTTGTCAAAATACAACATTTAGAAAAAGATCACATCATTTTTTTTCTATACAAACAAGTATGCAAAATTTAATTTCAAATCAATTCCAAAATCCTTAATCTAACTTATCAAAATTATCGAAATCTTATTTGATGTGTGTACAGTGGATGAGCGTTTGAGAATGTTGGAAGAATGAATCTTTTGTGATCAAAATTCTTCACAATAACTGGTATTACGCAAACCACTTCCTCGCATTTTTTTCCATGTAGCTGACCTGTTTACCATCGTGTGTACACTGCCCTTGCAACCCACTGGCTTGAACTCGAAACTATTCCTGTTTTCCCCCATTGAACAAGCATCTGCCTACGGTTTTTGAGTAGCCGACGTTTAGAAAAAAAGTCTCTCATGTATAACGAATAGGCCTTGGACGCAAAAGCAACTATGTAATTAGTAATATTTTTCTAAAAAAAACATCCAAAATAGGTATAGAATTTTACCTATATTTGCAGCTGTCGCCGACGTTTTTAATAAAGTCACGAATTCATATTAAGTCGCATCGCGCAAACAAAACGAATATACCGACAATTTTCTAAGTATGTAATATTTTCCATATTTGGTGTGTGTCATTTATTAGATATGGCTGATGTCCCGGCCTCTAGAAAAGCCAACAATAATTACAAAATAATCTTAATAATTGAAACCAAATGTTATTTATCCTTTAATAATGACAAATTCTTCATATCATTCTGTCATGTAAAGAAACCCGGTAACTTTCTGAGTATTAAATTATATTCTGTATTTGGTTAGAGTTGCCAATGTCTGTTGGTCTTTTGTGGCTCAATATTCCGAAACAAATTATGATAAATTGCCCATAAGTGTTGCACTGGCTTTCTGTTCGAGTTCATCGACAATTATAACTACTAATTAATATCTGATAATGAATATACATGATTAACAATGTGTCATAACGTCTGTGTTCTTAGGTACAACTTATATTTTACCTCTGGCCACGGCTTCGCCTGCGTGGTACTCGGATAAAAATAGCCTATGTGTTATTCTGATGTATAAGCTTTATTACTGTAAAGTTTTATCTAAATCCGTTCAGTAGTTTTTGCGTCAAAGAGTAACAAACACCCATCCTCACTAACTTTCGCATTTATAAAGTAGTAGGACTAACAATACAGGTTATATGCATCAGTTTGTTTCAAAATAATGGGACCGTTTCTATTAAAAGCACAGTTCCTGTTCCCACTTTTTCACAAATATTATTGTAGATTTAATTTCTATGAGAAGGCACAGCTTCGATACTTTTACATTAAAAATAAAACAACACTAAAAGGTTTTTTTCCTAAATTATGTATATGAAAATCATTACTGCTGAATGAAGTATCTATCTAAATGTGTTCCTTGTTGCACGTGATACTCTTTACCGGTCACACATCTTCCATTGTCACGGTATCATGACGCAGCGATCCAATAGAAAATTGATTAAGAAAGTGGCAAAGCCACACGGGTGTAATACACTGCTTCCTAAAACTGAAGACAGAGTGCAGCTACCCTCACATAGGCTCCTTTGTATGAAAGTCAAGCGAATTTGTTTTCTAACAAAGTTCCTTTGAAAAACATAAGTACTTTTATATCCTTTATAATGTTTGTATGTGTCCTATTTCAATATATCGTTTGTCTGAATATCTTGAAATAGGGCACAAAATATATATAAAAAAATATAATACTAGAACTAAAAAGTTACGTTAATCAGAAAATTGAAATAAACTTTGAATAATACAAATAAATCTGAATGAATTTTCAAAAATGTGTTTTTTTATTTCGTAGCAAATTGATGGGGAATTGCCGTCTAAACGTCGTGTATTTTTTTCTGGATTTATCTTATAAAACCCTGTATAAAGTAGCGTTTCAAAACTCATTTTCTTTTAGTAGGTAATGATTACCAAAATAATGTATCAAAATGACACAGGAGTCATTTTGATTCCAAACATTGACATTTGCAATATTAAACGATGCGTAAAAGTCACAAAAAATACAGCGCTAACCAACATTTTTCCTGATCAAGATATTGAAATTATTTTTTAACAAACCGTTTATCAGCATATCCTCCCAGATTGCGATGCCAATGCACAAGTATTTATTAAGTGGCTACTTAGTGCCCACTTAGCACTTTTTTTGCATTTCTACAGTTGTATAAACTTATGCAGAAACTCCTAGCTATAACGCCATCCCACATATCATGATGGCTGAAAAGGCCATTTACACGGAATTAGCTTCTATAGTCCTACAAACGAACGGCCACAATAGTACGCGCCATAACTTTTCAATTGTTCAAACTACCGCCATTCTGCTGGAAATTTATGCCGTCTCTTTCAAAAGCGAATGCTGAAAGAGCAAGAGAATAGTTTTGAGAAACTTATAATTAGCCCACAATGTATCCCCACTAGAGATATAAGTGGATAAAAAAGTACAAGGGCCCGGACGAAATTCGCAGTATTACCTTACCACACTAAACTCCTGGAAGCATTATAAAGGTGATGCTCACAATAACAAGCAAATGTATGAACGAAGAGTACCTACACTTTGCACAGACGTGATACATTTTATTTAAAAAAAAACACCACTTTTCTATTTCTTTAGAAACTTTGTTTTAAACAAATTACAAAATTCAGAAAACGTTTAGAAATTTGATATTCTCTCTAAAATTGCACTTTACGGCAGCTCGTAAAAGGCCAAGCAAAACTATTTTATATTAGAAACCAAAACTATTTTATATTGAATACTTTGGTATCAATTAAAAAGTTACAGGTAACCATTACTCTTAATTAAATTGGAATTCTCGAAAATGTTCCGTTTACTTGCCTACTTAAATTAATTTTAAAATAAAAATGTATGTAATAAATACCGTTTTCTCTAATTGTTTTTTTTTAGCGGTTGCCTCGTCTGCTATTGATTGCTATTTTAGAACAGTTTAATAACTTAATCTAAAGCCATGGATTACTTGAATCTTCGTGTGTATACTTGTTTTAAGAACGTGACATTTGTAGATGTTAATTATGTGACTATTATTATATCGTTAAGTCCCATCTGTGCGACATTATCTGCCGATATGTACACAAACAGTTAATTTAAAGTTATTTATTACCAGTATGTCATGTAACATAAAGTTATTTTTTGATGAATATGTTAAAAAGAGCTGCAAGTCATCTCCATTATTCAATTAATCCCATTAATATCATTATTAATTGGGCTCCCTTTCGGACCTGTTTTAAAAATTACTTTTTAGTACATACGTCTTGTGCATCAGAAATACAATGTAAAATTATGGAGGCTTAGAAAGACGTTAATGTATGTACAGAGAAGGAATAGAGCTTCTTATGAAGAAGTTCTACCTATTTATATTTTTCTCTATCCTAAGATTGTCTGGAAGAAAATGCGTTCAGCGATAATTGTGAATTTCTTTTGTTTTCTGTTTATCTAAAAAATGATTTGTTCTTATTTCTTTTTATGCTGGACATTTACACACAACAGCATCTAGCCCCAAACTAAGCAGAGCTTATGTCTACAAGACTAAAATATATTCTATATACATACATAATGATACATAGAGCCGAGAAAAATATTCGCATATACAAACATTTACCCCGCGGCGGGAATAGAATCCGCAACCTTCTGCCTCGCAACAGGAGCATTGAGCGAAGAATTACTCTTTTTAATTACTTTTAGAATACGTTCAATATAAAATAAAAAAACATTTAATTGCACATCTAATGTAACCTGAACATCAAAAAGAAGTACTTCATCTGTGACGACCAGCCGTCTTCAATAACTCTGTTTAATTAAATAAAAAATATTCCACTGATTGGTTACCATGACAAAATAATAAAAAACACATTTTATAATATAAATTCTAATATAGGTAACCCGAAAATCAAGAAGTATTTTATCAGTTACTTCATAACTAGTAAAAAACAATAAATTAAACTAAACATAACTAGTATTTATTCAAAATCATCTCCTCTCAACCCTATTTTTATTTTTTTGCAACGCAGTAGACCAAAATGAGCCTTCATTCGGGCATTCATATATTCTCTAAAATAAAAACTAATTTCTCATCTTTTTTTTAATTACGAGCAAACTTACATTCGCAAAAGAATCACATTAGATTAGTTCTCAAAAACCCTCAGATTATTATCTAGTCAAGCGATTTAATCCTTGCTTCAAAGTACGTAATTATATTCCCTCTTTCCCCTGTAAAATCGTTTTTTTTTTAAATAAATTTTTCTTTGTAAAATCTTCAATTACAAAATATAAATAGTTCTCAAAATTCGACCCTCCTTACTTTGTGCAGTCGGGTTTCAAATAATGACAATAAAAATCACAATTTCATTGTAAAATCTTCATCCAGGATATAATTAATTCTCAAAATCAATAAGTTCCCTTTCAACTTGCGCAGTCGGGCATTCGTTTCCAGTATAAAGTTCTCGGACGCATTATTACTAAAACTACTAAAAACTAAAAAACCTTCCCTCTTCTACTGTATGAATCATTTCATGGCAATTAACGTATTAATTTCTAAGATTATACTGATTCTCAAAAGTAAAATCACTTTAATACTACAAACGCCCCTCTAACTTTTTCTGTAAAACGTTTCCAAAGGCAGGAAGACTTTCATTTTACAAGAACCTGTGAATTTATAAATTACCTTCATCAAACTTTGTGAAGTTGATACTACGTGTTCCAATATAAGGGCCTTATTTTTTTAGTACAGTCAACCCTAGAATTTTACTGCTAGAGAAAATTACGACCACAATATTTTTTTCAAAAACGAGTTGAAAAAATCTATCCCTTTACAATGCTGTTCGATGCTGACTGTACCGGTCGTTTCATTTTATCTTACCAGGAACTTTGGCTTTTTGCATGAACTGTGAACATTTAGTAAAGGGTGGTTTTTCAAATTTCCCAGTATGCAATACGCTTTAATTATAGACAATAACGAAGTTTTTTCATCCCGCAAGGCGTTATTCTGGGTATTCGAGTCCTTTAATAGCGTGATACTTAATCACATGATTATGTCGATCAGGACCATTTCAGAAATACTTGTATCATTTAAGATTAATTGACGTATTCCTATGTAAATAAAGCACGTAAAAACAATTCGCCTCGCGGCTGCTACATCAGGACAAAAAAGAATCATAGATATTCTCTTAATAATAAATAATTTTAGTAACAGCTTCGATCTAGTCTCGACCCTAATATCGCGACGCTCTTCTATGGATAATCTTTCCATAGAAGAGCGTCATAGATTTTAAGTTGACAGAAAGTAGAATGTACGTTAGTTAGATCGTGACAGATTATAAAATTGTTACGAGAACAGGCTCCATATTTTAGTTTTAAAACATTCTTCAGTGCAAGAATTTTTTTTGAAGAAAAGTTTGATCGGATAAGATTGACAATTCGATCTCGGGTTCAGTTGGTCCATGTCTTTGCGTGTCACCTTGGAGATTCAGATATTACGTGGTCCAAAGTAAGTTTTTACCCGTAACGCAATGATCCGGTATATGTATTATATTTTTTTGGACTTAGGTATTACCTAAACTATTTCTGTTTTTTTGTGATCCTTTTTTAAAAAGTAGTAAAATTGTACTGTGCACTTTGGATCTCGTGTAATAAAGAATTTATGTGTGTGGGGTACGAGATTATTTGGTGGTTTATTCGTTATTGTAGTTGTCTGTTACACTTTTACTCCGAAGCAGTAAATTACCGATTGTAATGCGGCTTTTTGCAATAGCTTTGTATTATTTCAAGGAAGGTTTTATGTTAAGTTTACAGTATTTGCTCTAAAGTTGTTTCCTACTTTAAACTTAATACCGACCCCTAGGGGTTAGGACTATGTATGTGCCCTTATTATCTTTACTCTTTTTTGTTACTTACACCACAGATAAGATACCTCGCCTACCTAATTAACTTTATTTTGTAGTACAAGTTTGTTTACGCAAAATCTAATATCTATTGTTTAGACAGGGTTCATATGAGATACCTAACTATAAACACCATCTATGTATTGAGTATCTCTGGGTGTTAAAAAATCTACGAGACCAATAATATAATATTTAGCATCTGCGAACATACTTTCTTACAAAAATAAGTTAATATTTGCATTTTTTTTAAATAATAATAATAGTGCTGGACATTTTTCACACAGCATCATCTAGCCCCAAAGTAAGCAGAGCTTGTGTTATGGGAGCAATTTTTTTGTAAATACATACATTTTATTATATATAGAAAACACTCAGACCCGAGACAAATATTCGCAGATACAAACATTTGTCCCGCAGCGGGAATCGAATCCGCAACCTTCTGCGTCTTAAGCGAGCCTTCGCCCACTGCGACACAGAGGTCGTCATTAAAAACATCTGCCTTGTCGTCCTACGTCCATCGCAGTGCTTTCTATTGACTTGTAGTTATAAATCCTAAAACTATCCTTGAAGTTATATAAATCGATTCCAAAACACCGCATTTCCAACATGTTGGTAACAGATCAACAAACAATGTTTTATGGCAAACGCATATGGACTCCTTACGTCACGGGTGCAAACAGTTAAATATGTTTTCTCTGAACGATTCTTACCGATGTTTTGAAACAAAAACAACTACAACTCCGCCTTACTACTTTAATATTCCAATTTGGTCTTGGAATCATAAACAGACCACCAGCAGTCGACTCCTTGTCGTATTTCTCGGCTTTATATCTATCAATATCCGCGATAACGGCACCATTAAACTATTCTGAAGCGTATAGTCGGAGAGGCTTCGGTTTATTGTGAACCAGACTGATCCACATTTGTAACTTGCAACGTACTTTCCATGACATGTACTCGATAATAACGCTACACTTTTGAAAGAAACATCGTGTTTTTTCAAATAAATTTAACGAGTTTTACGGATTTTCTAACTGAATATTTTTTTTTTTCGGTACCTACTTACCTAAAGTTTCTTCACATTTTATCAGTAGTGCACAAAACTCCAGTAACATTTTTCAGAGCATTTAAATTATTGTGGTTTGAGTGATAACTCTAGGATAGTATTTCGACTTTATCACGTCAGTTTCCGTCTTACTCGCGTGTTCGCGAGGTCGCGGACTGAATTTCATTATATGAGGAAGTAACTCTAAACTGTCAAAGAAACGTCAGCAGATTGTGATAATATTCTAAATATTTTTTGAGTACCAGCTCCTGCACTTTATTGTAGAAATATCATCGTTACGTTTAGGTATTTCAATGTCTCAGTAACGAAGGCACAGGCGGTATGCAGATCCTACTTTGATTTACATCCCGCTTGTTACCACGTCTATGAAAAAACATTACTCCTGTACAGTTAGCCTCAATAGCATCAAGTGGCCAAATAATCTAGGCAGCTAGTACCTCATCGGAATAAGTAGATACATTTTGAAAAAGCTTTTAATTATAAATATAGTAAGTAAATATATAAGATGGTTAAAATAATACTCTACGATTACAAAGAACAAAGGGTTCCGAACGCGTTGAACTCTTTTTTATGAAAAATATGTTGCGACGGTTAGAGAGATATAATAGAATAGAAATAGGTTTTTTTTTGTCAGCATGATACAAAATAAACATTTATTCATACAACTATGTACAAGTAGGTATATACAAAAAATACAGATGAAACAGCTAGCTATCTAAAGACCGTTGCAAACGATCTATAGATAGCTCAACTGATGCAGATCACTAACAGGCGGAAGCGTTCCCAAAATACTGGCCGCATTGCCACGCTGAATGGCAATGCTAATGCGAAATAAATAAAATAAAATAAATAGAATAGACACATTATAAGATTAATCAAAAAACGCAGAGGTAATTTTTTATGCTAATTAGTCTCATGTGTGTCGTGTGTGTGTGTGTGTGTGTGTGTGTGTGTATGTGAGCCAAACATGTCCTATCTCAGCTTAGTGCTGCTCTACACAATAGTGAGGCGCAGCGCTGATTTTCAGAGAATAGAGTATTTAAATTTCTTAGGCTTATTTTTTTTGTTTCAGATATTACAGAGCCATCTCGTCAGATATTACAGACAAAAAAAACCTCTCATTGTATTCAAAGATGAAACCAAAACATTCACAGATTGAGTACTACAGCGTAGGTATAATCAAATCGCATAGATAGAGTCATACATATTGTTTGCAGAGAATTATGCGAGTCAGATATTTATAGTTCAGCTAATGAATGGGTTGGTTCTGTTTCTGGGAGGCTGTAACATTTTTCGATATTGACATCCTATCCTATCCTATCCTACTAATATTATAAACGCGAAAGTTTGTGAGGATGCATGTTTGTTACTCTTTCACGCAAAAACTACTGAACGGATTTTGATGAAATTTTACAGTAATATAGCTTATAAATTAGAATAACACATAGGGTACTTTTTATCCGGATACCATGCGGGCGAAGCCGTAGGCAGAAGCTAGTATGATATAAATCTGTGTAAGAAATGTCTTAGAGGAATGCGTAGGTTTTGGGGGTTATGGTTTTTATGTAAACAAATTGTAATTCTCGTTAATAGTATTCCTCTTTATGGAGACATTGAAAAGTCGATGTCCAGTTCTTCGAACAAAACTAGACGAACTGGTAATTGCTTTAATTTGTACATAATACACAGAATTGTTAAACTATCGTTATTTTTGACAACAAAAAAACAATTGCTAGCTCCATATCCAGAATCTTGTTCTGAGCCAATATTTACACAATTATTCCATTCATGAACTATAATGAAAGGAAATTAGTAATAAAATCTTTCCTTCATGTAAATTAATGTGTTAATAAAACCTATTATAATAATTAATTTATTGTTATCGATCGCATGATCGTATCCTGTAGAAAATAATCTTAGTTTAGTGTTTGAAGAGTTATTTATTGATATTGTTAAATTAAGGATTTAAAATAACACTAAATGTAATTCTAGAAAACGTCTCTAATATTTATATATGTTTGTAAATAATGTCAGTTTTATATTCACATTTATTTGTATTAAAAACTTGCTTCTTACCTAGTGTTACTATTATTCCTGGTTACGATAGCTACATCTATTTAAAATTTCAGTCAAATCGGTTCCAGCTGCTTCAAAGATTCTTAGATTATCTATCAATCTTACTTTCACATTTATAATATTATTAGGATTGTTAACATTTGCCTCTTCTAACAAGTCTGTGCTATGATATCTAGTATGGTTGGATTGGTTAGCTAAAGAAGTGTTTTTCCATAAGGGTGGAATATGAAATCATAATGATTCCATAATAGAATCATAAGCAAAACGAGGTATTTAAGGTATCTGTCCGAAGCGGTAATAAATCTGGTCCTGAGTGGTATACTCTAATTTCTGCTTAATCTCCGAGAAAAATGCTTAAAAATTATCTGCCATTGTGTAGTGTAATTGGCCACCAAGCCGTTACTTTTCTAGGGAGCATAAACGCATTTTTTCCCTCAACGCCGGCCGCAAAAGACTCTTTTCCGAACAGGTGAATTGAAAAAGTTATTTTACATTATAATAGCTGTTACATGGCTACTTTTAAAGGCATTATTCGGAACTCGTTTCGACCAAACAAACTGCCATAAAACTAACAAAAGTTACCGATGGAAAGTGTTTTTCAATTGCCTATTTAACATCAATTATTGATGCAATGCGAGTCTTATTTGGTAACGCTGGTGAAAACTGCCTTCTAAAAATGTTACTGAAAAAGTTATAAGCTAATAGTTTTATAATAAGTACATACATTTTAAATATTAATTTATTTATTAGTACTCTCATTGACTTCATCAACGCTTTGTCGGTGTATTTAATTATATGTACTTATACTAAAAAGAATGGTCTTTGCCGTGCCGCCAAAAGGCATATCGTGGCCTAATTATGCTGCCACCCTGGTGGATCAAAGGAAAGTTCTACTAGATAAGTCCATGATGATTATTATTATACCTTTTACTAAAAACTTATAATAATCTTATTCTGAGACAGGGACCGTTTGGCCCACCACAATACAGATGTTGTATTATATAAATAGTTCATATTATATTTAATTTATTGTCTACTTTGTCAAAATACTTTAGCAGTTAAAGTATTTTCTTTCTATTATTTCTTATTTTTTTTCCTCACGCAGACATGCGGTATGAAAGGCAAACGACACGCGAAATTAAAAAAAAAGGAATGGAAAGCAAAAAAGAAATACATAGAACTATTCCAACGATACTCTAGACAAGTTCTCTTAAATATTTATTTGAAACGAATTAAGACATAAAAACTGCAAAAGACTATCGGTATGTTAGAGTTGCCCCCTCCTATTCAGCGATTCTTTGTATTAATTCTACGTATAGGTATATTCTACGTTTTTGAGACGTTGTACTAAACTAAAAGAACAAAATGGCCTTTATAACTTGACAAATTATATAGACTTGGTAAAGAAAACGTCTAAGTAAACTGGTAAAAATGACGCTTTGCTATTAGCTTCCCGGTACCGATGGCAAAACAACCATTACTAAATATTTAACATTTTTTATTAATTTTACTGGAAGTGAAAACTGTTGAGGAATAGTTAAAATCATTTAAAGAATGCTGTTTTTATGAACTTGAAAGTGTTATTTGATATTTTTGTAGTTGTAGCTTACACCTGTACACAATCATCATGCGGTAAAGGTGAAATAATATTAGTTAAAATAGTTTACTTAGGTGGGATACCTAATATTAGAAAAAAAAGTACTCATTAAAAAACAATAATTTTCGAACCCCACCAATTAGCGTTTCGAAGAAACTTTTGTGGGCTGAAGACGTAAGTTTTCATTTTACTCTTTCAAATAAAATTATTTGTAAATTATTATTTGTAAGTAAAAAAATAGTTAAAATGCCTTACACGTACATTCAAAGTAGCATCTAAAAGGTCAACAGATATTTCCTGTTAACTCATTGAATGACTAAATAATTCACGATTAGGTAAGACGTGGCCTATTTAAGGGTCGTTTTTTAACTATCTAAGAAAGTTATTTCCCAATGAGTACGCACTCTTACACCATTGTTGCGTAGTCATTAGGAAAAATAATGTGATGCTTGCTAAGCATTCTCAAACGTTAAGAGTCATTAAATGTGCATAGAATTTTTAGTATGACCAATTACTTACACATGTAATTTAGTTCTTGACGTGTCAATTGCATAATTTGCTCAAACGTCAAGGTAATTAAAAATAGTTTAACTATTTAAGGCCACATCTTTCGCTGGACGCCACTTCTACAGCACAGCAAGAATATTTGTCAACTTTTTACTAATGAAACAGTTTTTATATATCTGCTAGTGTATTTTATATGTTTGTTTCTAATAGGATTTTTTTATATAACTAATGAGGCAAATAAACTTACATTCCACATATTGGTAAGCAGTTACCGTAGCCTGCGACGCTTGCAATAAGAAGGTATATAAGATCTTTCATCTTGATATATCAAGAATAAGAGATATCAAGATGAAAGATCTTATATACCTTTAATTTCACCGGCAACCATCCCCTCCAATCAGAACATAGCAAAATTATTTGGTGGCAGAAATAAGCATGGTGGTAACACTTCCCCGGACGAACAAATTAATAAATGAGGTAGGTTAAGTAACAAAATGTTTCATTCTAAGAACAGTGCAAGGAATTTTTGTAATTGGAGGTCAGTTTAGTTACTCGAAACATAGTGCGGGGAACCGACTCTGGAAGGGAGTGTATAAAAAATATACCGTAAACATTATATTAATGAACCCTATTAACTTCAGTAAAGTCAAAAGAGTTCATTTTAAAATGTAATGATATGAACTAACAAGCTTAGACAATGGCGGGTATTCCTGTTGCATACTAACTTTTTCTGTTCATAACGATAAGGCTTAAGTAATTGTTGAAAAAGTTTCAATGAGCATTAAAACAAAATTAGAAAATAAGTTAAATAAAAATTTTTGATATTATTTATCAGTATTTAATATCAGAATGGCATTTTGATCATCACCGCGATGTCTCTTCCTTTCTGCGTTTTTTTTCTACAATAAGTCCACATACATTTCACGCTGCTAAAGGTTAATTGTCTAGTGATATAAAAAACTTCCACCTGTCAATTAACTTTCGATACTAGATGGCGTGTGCATAGTATGAGTACTCAGAGAACAAGTAACGCTTCTTTGTAAGACTGGAAATGGCATTAAAGGCATTAGCATCAAACATTGAGCCAAACAAAGACCTTTTGCCACAAATGACATCCTCTTGATAATAACCATGCTCGTCGATAAATGATAGGTTATTTTATTTTTAGCATTTATTAATAATTTCCCGTAGTATTATAAGCAGTGATCGGAATTAGGTGAGCTAATTTACCTAAAGTTCAAAGAACAGAGTCAAAAAAAATGGAGACTTCCTTACCATTAACATTTTTTTCCGGGAAATCTTTCCCGGAAATTGGGAATTTGTTCCAAGTTTTAGGATATCAGTTAAGTACATTTAATATTAATGTTATTCATACAGAAAACTAACTGAATTAATTTTCCTTTTTAACAAACTTCAATAAGATTTATTTTGTTATTAACTCAGGTAAAAAACTGGATTCGCCTATGTTTTCGTTTCCCAGAATAGCCAAATCATGCTGTCCCTTTAAGTGTTTGTAGCAATACACTGCAAACCAGTGATAAACAACAACAACAAACGCTAAGAAAGGGACAGCATGCTTTGGCTATTCTGGGAAACGAATCATTGTTTAAGTAAACAATGACAAAAGGGTTGAAGGGTGAGGGTGTTTTGCATCCAAACGGCGTCATAACTTGTATGCGTGCGTGCATCACTTCTATAGTTACCTCGGCAGCGTGTGTATCTTAGACTCGTGAATATTTTATTAACCTGTTTTCGTATCGTTTATTGGATCTGCTTCACATAACTACCTTGGCTTGAATTTACGGACTGCGATTTATTGCAACCATATCACTACTTGTACCTATCTACCTTGGCTTGAATTTACGGACTACGATTTACTGCAACCAGAAATTTACTGCGCTTTACGGCAATCAAATTACTTGGTAAGTCTTTGATTTGTACTACACTTTTAAAACATTCTAAATATTAGACTGCTTTTGATAAATTTACCAAATTCAAACAATTTTATGCAACTATTTATTTATGGAATTTTATTCAGTGTTTTATATTTGAGTTCGTGCACAAATGTTGGAGCTACTGGCAATTCTATCATCAAACTATATTTTACGCGAAGACGTCCCTGGAAAAGTGTAGAAACTATATATTTGTCTCATTGTTTTCAGTAATTTTTCTGCCTCAACGCAACTAGCAAATAAATGGCGACCAAACCTACCGACGGGATTGTACAGTCGTGGATTAGAGATCACCCCGAATTGTACCACGACCCCGCTAGCAACACGATATTTTGTTCTAAATGTGAGAATTCTATTGTATGCAAAAAAAGCAATATACAGAGGCATATTGACGGACCAAAACATCAAGGTACTGCTAGGCAAGTGAACAAAGAATTTTATTTAGATTTAATACAATTTCTTATATGGTGTAACATACCCTGGTCACGAGTAAATCGACCAGAGTTTAAAACTTTTTTAATGAAATATATGTGTTGTAAATGTACAAATGTTAAAAGGATTCCCGATGAATCGTTATTGAGAAAGGTTTATTTAGACATAGTTTTTAAAAAAAAAATTGCATCAATCCATGACCATATTCTTAATCAGAAACTTTGGATATCTCTAGATGAAACTACCGACTATTTAGGTCGTTATATTGTAAATTTTCTTGTAAAACCTTTAAATCTCGCAACAAACAAACCATTTTTAATAGCTTGCAAAATGTTAGAAAAAGTAAATGGAGAGACAATAGCTCATTTTGTGATTGGATGCCTAGAAAATATGTGGGGTGACTCGTATGAAGACAAAGTAGGAGATGTTTTAGTTTTATGTTCTGATAGCGTAGCATATATGTTAAAAGCAGGAAGAATGTTAAAGAACTCCTTGCCAAATATGATACATGTTACCTGTTTAGCACACGCTCTTAACCGCGTTGCAGAAAAAATACGGACACAATATGCGGATGTGGATACTTTAATTTCAAATGTAAAAAAAATATTTTTAAAAGCTCCTAATAGAGTAAAATTGTTAAGGGAAAAATTTCCGAGCCTGCCATTGCCACCTGAACCTGTCATAACAAGGTGGGGTACATGGCTAGAAGCAGCTTCGTATTATGCTGAATATTACGAAGAAATAAAAACTATTGTAAGACTTCTAAGAAGTTCTGATTTTTTGTCTATCAGGCATGCTAAAACTGTCCTAGGAAAAGAAAGTTTAAAAACTGATTTAGATTACATTGACGAATATTTTAAAATAATTCAAATTTCATTAAAAAAATTGCAAAAGTCTAACTTATTGTTGACGGAAACTTTCCATATTTTTGATGAAGCAAGAATTGTTCTAAGCTGGTGTTCTTCTGAACCAGTAAAACAAAAATTAGAAAACGTTATGGACAGAAATCCCGATCTAGATGCATTAAGAGACATTTGTGAAAATATAGATAAAGGATTAGATAATGAAAATGAATTATTGTCATTCTATAAATATGTACCTGTAACTTCAGTTGATGTTGAAAGGTCCTTCTCTACGTATAAATGGATTTTAAGTACAAAAAGAAATCGTTTGAAAATAGATAATATGGAAAAACTCCTAATGATTTTCTTTAATTCTCCGGACGAAGATATTTCTTTATACTCCGTCCATGATGAAAACGTTAGCGATTCAGATTAAGGGACAAATTCAACATCAATGGAAATAATGTTTAGAGTTCCGACTGTGTATCTTAGGTAGGACTGGTTACTTTCTTAATTATTGATTTTGAGTTCCATTATCTGTACAAAATGAATAAATGGTACAAAAACTATAAAATGGCTTTTTTATTCCCTTGCTTAAAAAAATGTTTTTATTACTATAGCTATTTACTAAAGCTGGTTTATAAATCACATTAGCTTCCGCGCTTACTTACATCGTTCATTTTATTTGTTGAAAACAATAAAAATCGTGCTTACCGTTTTTTACAACAATCGAATTCGTTTCCTCTTCTTGTTATCAATAATAAGAAGAGGAAATTAATTCGATTGTTATTTTACTGTATTAATTTTAGATGGACCTAAGTAATTTCTCGAAACCCGGGAAAATTTTCCCGGAAAAATATTTAGTCACAAGGCGTCTCCACTTAGTCTCTGTTATTTTTCGAACTTTAGGTATTTTAGCTCACCTAATTCCGATCACTGATTATAAGATCTTAACTGCCTTTGAAGAATAATACACTAGTAAAACAAAGCTCCCTGTTCGATATAAACAAAGCTTCTCATAGTGTGAGCATTAACACCAAATTGTATCGAACACAAGTGCTATTTCAAGTCGTGTTTGAAGAACTTGTGTAGAAAATTAAGTTGTTTGTCATAGTGCATTTCTCTACCAGGTGTAGTTTCGTCGTTATTTTTTTTGTATGCTTAAGACGATGAAAACATTACACGTTCTTACATTCTGTCACTAGAAGCATTAAACATGACTAACTCAGTAGCATCAAATTACAATGAACCCACTTACGTTAACCTTAGCATTTTGCTTAATCTGCTAAATGTTGCTTCTTGCAACAGCAAATTTTAGTTTCAACTTTTTATTCTATTTAGACTTCATACTATACAACAGAACAGTTTGTCTTGATATTATTCAGCGTAAAAGTAGTAGTTCTCTTTCCGTTTCAAACAAAATTACTTAAGTATATAAATGTTTATTGATCCTATTGATCAAAAAAATATGAGACTCACAATGTTCACAAAATTTTAAAACGTAGTTATACCAGAAATTTCAAACCTAATTTGATTCCATAATAACATAGGCCACTGCATTTTTTCTTTGTACGTCTCTTTCTGATTTGGAACTGATAAATTAAGTTAATACATTTTACTAAAAGCTCACAAAATTATACAGTTTAGATGGTTTTTAACAACAAAAATACCTAAACCTAAACTAAACAAAACGCATATACAACTTCCAAACGCAGCACTTTTTCGTTCAGATACGTAGCTATTGGGAATATTTCGCGAGCGGCTTGTCCTGATGGGCATTTAACCTTGCATGCAACAGCTTTCTCGACATTTTCGTTGGGAATCAAACGAGGGGAGAGAGAGACAGTATTATACGTGCAACGAGTAGGTACTTACAAAGTTGTAGTATCGTATTGGGAGCGCCGTTCATTTAATAATAACTGTTCGCATTTTAATACAAATATGTTAGGTGAGTTTGGAACTATGATACAAACATAATTACATTTTTGAAATCTTGCAACGTGCTTAACGTACCGTCTCGTGCATTAATCGAAAACGCATTAGTCCTTAAAAAAAATCTGGACTTGTTTCTTGATATGTGAAGTTGTTTTTTTATAGTTAATAAAAAATTGAGAGAAGGTATTCTTCATACCACTTTTTATTTATGGGAGTGTGAACACCGGAATGCTAACTTTAAGTTTTTTTCCTGTAATTTGTCATTTAAATTTTCTTACTATTTAAGAGGCGTGTTACAATAGGCAGAATAAACAATAAAAAAATAGAAACCTCTCTGCATTGTTTTAAAAAGAACTCAAAGGTTGGTAATATATAGTTTTGATAAATATCAAACTTATAAAATATAACTTTGATCAATAGGATTGGGCGAGTTGGAATAATTTTAGATTTTCATATAAAAAAAACATCGTATTACCCAGAAAAAAATATATATTTAGCTCTTCTTATCAAGATTTTAATTTTGCTTTTATCAAGAGGAAAGAAAAGTTTATTTTTAAATGTCATACAATATTGTACCTGGTGGTGGATGTCTTATAAGAATTTCTTGGAATTTATGTAGCTAATGTCACTATCAAGATCATAACACGACTAACGATACCACATTCATTGAAATCCATCCAGCCGTTTGCGTGCTACGTGGTCATAAAGAATCACAGAAACAGACTCACAGTACATCGCGAGAAAAACATAATCCCCAATCGGGTAGAAACACAAAAATCGCACCATTTTCGTTATATTTTTCATATGACACTGAGTTTTCTTATAAAAATCTAATTATTAGTATGTAATTTTAAAGTTTTTTAATTGTTCAGTAGGTATTGTAAATTAATTCGTCTTGCTAACCGTACCCAATTCTATAGTTTTGAACGAACAATGTTGAACAAAAACGATGAAGGAATACATTTCTTTTAACATTTTTTTTCTAAAAAATATACTACACAACGCAAATTTTGAAAAGTTCCACACCTATGCCCTTTCACTTCAACTTGCGTCTTCTTATGAGGCATGCTCTAGAATCTAGTTAACTTAATGAACTAATGAAAATTCGCTATTAGACCCATAATACAAGATTTTTTTATTATAAATGTTGTGTTTTTAAGAGAAAACAATTCGTTTTGATATATTATTCTTTATACTAATATAAATTATCATTTAAAACAATTTTTAAGTTTTCAAACTGATTGCAAACTTTTTTATTTTCGTGTACTTTTTTTCGAGGACCTTTCCCCGAAATACTGAGTATCATGTGTGTAAATGTACCGCATTCAGACTGAAATTAATAATGCGTGGAAGTCTGACAAGATAACAGCCTAATCCAACCAGAAGCACAAAATCTTCCTGAGATGTTCGCGGGATTGTTGAGAATTTGTTTGCGTTGAATTTTCTACGCATGCACATTCTAGGATTCAAAGTCAAAGTCAAAAGAGAGTGCTGAGTGGCAGAACCCATGCATCTGTATGTATTATAACAGTAAAGCGAAAGCTATAAAATGAACCCCAAATTCTTCGCCCCATAAAACGATTTAAATTTTAACCTCTTCCTTATTGCAAGCCATAGCTCAAACAAAAAACGCATACCTCAAAATTAATCAGACGCACGCTGACGTAATTTATTTCACAAAGTTTTAAGACGATACAAAATAATCATTTGACGATGCATGCCTTAGATGTAAAATGTATAGAAAATTTAAGGAGACAGGTTTTAGAGAAATCCAACACACTATTATGTGAACACATCTAAAGGTTGTCTGGATGAAACGCTTTTACATCGCTATTGTACCTTGTATGTTTATGAATTCCTGTATTTAGTAATTAAAGGTTGTCTGGATGATACGCTTTTACATCGCTATTGTACCTTGTATGTTTATGAATTCCTGTGTTTAGTAATTAAAGGTTGTCTGGATGATACGCTTTTACATCGCTATTTTACCTTGTATGTTTATGAATTCCTGTGTTTAGTAATTAAAGGTTGTCTGGATGATACGCTTTTACATCGCCATTGTACCTTGTATGTTTATGAATTCCTGTGTTTAGTAATTAAAGGTTGTCTGGATGATACGCTTTTACATCGCCATTGTACCTTGTATGTTTATGAATTCCTGTGTTTAGTAATTAAAGGTTGTCTGGATGATACGCTTTTACGTCGCCATTGTACCTTGTATGTTTATGAATTCCTGTGTTTAGTAATTAAAGGTTGTCTGGATGATACGCTTTTACATCTCCATTGTACCTTGTATGTTTATGAATTCCTGTGTTTAGTAATTTTCTTTGGTGTGCAATAAAGAGTTTATATATCTAACTAACGTGATGCTACAAACATCACGTAATCACGTTATTCTATTTTTTTTTTCATTATACTTCAGCCTATGCTTTGCTTGGTGTGAAACTGCGAATAAATAAGCCCCAAACTAAGCATAGCTTGTACTATGGGAACTACATAACTGATATAATACTTAAATACTTTTTTTTGTAAATACAAATTATATATACATATTATGACTACGACCTCTCTGGCGCAGTGGGCGAAGGCCCGCCTGAGACGCAGAAGGTTGCGGGTTCGATTCCCGCCTCGTAAAAAATGTTTGCATATGCAAACACGATCTGGGTGTTTTCTATGTATACATATTATGTATTTACAAAAAAAAGTATATAAGTAGTATATCAGTCATATAGTTCCCATAACACAAGCTCTGCTTACTTTGGGGCTACATCATGCTGTGTGAAAAATGTCCAGCATTATTTATTTATTATGCATAGAAAAAACCCAGACCCGAGACAAATACATATTATGTACATCAGATTATTTTTATTTAATTAACTTTCAGCTCATGCTTTTCGTGTGAAACTGCGAATGTACATATTCTTGTATTAGTTTAAGATCTTTACCGTTCTTAAGCCAGTAAGTTGGTATCTTTCTACAGGTGTTATGACATCGGCACCGGTGCGCACGAATTATCGCGGATAGATTTTATCAATGACTTGGATTTCTATGTACAAAATGTTGCGCGCAACATTTACAACACACAATACATTACATCACACAATAGTCTAATTTTTTTAATGGGAAGTACGTAATTAAAATAAATTATTATCATTAGCTTAGCATGGTACGGGCACGTCATAAGGAGGGCTGAATGTCACATTACGAGAAGAGTGTTTAATATGAATGTGGATGAAAATAAAAGCAGAGGTAGGCCAAAGAAAAGATGGATGGATTGTGTGAAGGATGACATGGTTAAGAAAGGAATAAGTACATAGATGACGGCTGATAGAGGAGAGTGGAAGAAGATGTTGTGCCGACACCACGTAATGTGGGATAAGGACAAGAAGATGATGGTGATAATTGCTTTAATTTTAATTATATCAATTTAACGTGACCAGTTGTACGGTCGAATATTAGGAATTGTATTTCTAATTTCCGGAGGTCGTGGGTTGAATCCAATATTTTTTACCACTCGAAAAATAAGTGTGCGCATTATCACGCTCTTAAAACGGTGAAGGGAAACATCATGACAAAACCGGCATGCCCTTAAGGCATGTGGTGCTATCGGATTCTAATGAATGACGAAGAACTTGCAACCTGTCACGTGGATAATGTAACTTCTTCCAAAAAACAAAAGCCTGTACCAAATGTATCCCCCTACTTGATATCTTCAAAGATCTGAGCGGAATTTGTTTGGTTTTTGAGTAATAAAACGTTCATACAAATTTCACGTAGGCACATGATTTTATTAGTTTATTCACACATCAAGTTAACAGACAGACTGAATAATAAATCTTTCAAGCCGTAACAAACAACGGTTAGCAGAAAAGAGCGGAAAAGCAACATGGCCATTTTTACATCAGAGATGTGGCATCACGCACGCTAGTGATGTGATTGTGGACGATCAAATTACCACAGATCTACGCCCTGAGAATTTATCCGAGGATGTCCATTATAGAGAATAAAGTAGTGAGCGTGTTTATTGTTTTGTTTTTATTTTCTAAAAGGTAACAGATTTCGTCGCAACGTTTTTCAGAAGCGAGTTTATCTGGACTAACTCATTCTTATAGTCAACAAAAGCATGTTTCTGATATCGAGCCTTGTTAGATAAAATATTCAATTATTTTATTGGAGAAGTCCTGATTTGACAAATCTAATTGGACAGAAAGCAAGCCTATAAACTACATTGTTGTATAAAACGCTCGAGCAATAATCATAACGGGCATGCCTCTACCAATTTAGGCCTAAAACATAACCCATTAGGTACCTGCAATCAAATTGGACAAGGTTTTTTTTATTGTTACTACGGTGGTACAAATTTTTCTTACGTCACTTTCTCATATAAAATAAAGTGAAGTGAAGAGTTAGAGTTTGTTAGAGCCCCGAAGTTGCCTCTTTAAACTGTGATTGAAATATAAATCTGTCTCCATGCATCTGTCCAAACTTTTATCTTGTGGTGAATACACACATTTTTTGTGACCAAGATGGCGCAAGCAGAAGCCTGCTACGACGCAAGAGAGTTCGCTTCCCGTAACGGAGGAATGTTTGCCTGTTCTGAATCTGGGTGTTGTTGTACCACGGTACTCTCCTGATACCAACAATGCATCTCTGCATTGTTGGTATTTGTATCCACTCCATCCACGGATTAATTGTGTAGACAGGAAATGTACGTGTATGTTGGATGTTTCTTTATTTATTTTTTACTAAAATACGGGATATTTACCATGATTTGTTGTATTTGTTTGTGAGTTTGAATAATGGTAAATATATTTTTTTAATCATAACCATGAAGTTTATTTATTTAGTTTAGCATTGACATTCAGCGTGGTAATACGGCCAGTATTTTGGGAACGCTTCCATCTGGTAGTGATCTCGATCAGTTGAGCTATCTATAAAGTTTGCAACGATCTTTTAATGATCTTTAACGATTTGTTTCATCTGTATTTTTGTATATACATACTTGTACATAGTTGTATGAATAAGTGTAGTTATTCTACCATGTAAAAAAAGATTCTTAACAATAAATATTATCTGGTATATTATATTATATATATTATAATAATAATAAGCCTTTATTACTAAACTGAACATCTAACCATTATAAACTATACAACCAGGCAGTACATTAATCACGGCAAAATAAATGCTCCTGAATAGAGCCACCATTGATATTACTGCCATCTTTGATTTACAATCCTCAATTATATTGATAGCGTAATAACTATAGGACTGTTGGCTGTCTGAAGTGGGATATAAGTTTTGACTTGGATGGCTCAATTTATTTATGAAGGCTAATAAAATGCTTATTAGATTTTTAATCGGTTATCAAACACTGCGTTGTCTAATATCTTCTTAGCATGAGAACCCAGCCCGCGAAGCATGAGCACCCAAGACAACGTTTTGTCTACGAAAGACAAGACAGAATATATTTCTGTCGCCTATTCTGTCAAACAAAAGAGAGAAACAAAATATTTTATGTCTTCTCGGCGGTAGACAAAACCGTTGTCTTGGGTCCTCGTACTAATTGAGCTGGAGATCGTTTAGTCTACGAAAGGAAAGACAAAAACTATTTCTGTCGTCTATTCTGTCAAACAAAAGAGAGGGACAAAATTTTTGTCATCTCGTCGACATAACTGTTGTCTCGGGTCTTCACGAAGGCTGGCCTTATTTCCCATTAAACCTCACTGTCTTCATTCGCTACTTTGTTCTTGAGTGAGCTCAGGGTCTACCTCGTGTTTAGGTCCTGTTCGACGGTTCCAATCTAATTGGTCTGGTTCTTTTTTGCTGCTGATGTATAATATGTATTTTAAAAAGTATATAAGTAGTATAACAGTCATGTTCCCATAACACAAGCTCTGATTATTTTGGGGCTTGATGATGCTGTGTGAAAAGGTTATTATTTTAGTTCAATTTGCTATCCATGGAATTACAAAAGAGTGAGAGACTTTAACAGACGCAAGTAAGTATCATAAATATATTTTTTAAATTTCACGTCACTAGTTCATAAGTTGACGTTTCTTAATTATTGAACCTATAACATTTAAATCAATTAAATTATAGTATAAACGTATCTGCTACCGGTAGATGGTTCGTGTTGATCGATCGTTCGTTGTTCATAATTAAGATACATCATTGGATCATTGATTTCAAAGCACTATAATTTGACGTTTCCTCAATTAATAAAACGTTTATCGCCCAATTGGCCAATTAATTAAGATTTATGGTAATATTCCAAGTTTTTAAATCCCGAGGTATCATTAAAATTAAGGTAGGCCAAATAAACTGCCGGTCCAAAATCTACTGAGGTACCTAAACTTGAAATAAAAAAAACGAACAAGTGCGTGTCGGCCTACGCGCAGTGTAGGGCTTTGTAGTTGCCCGTCACAACGAACTTGGAGGGCCTTTTTGTTTGATACTATGAATATTTTTGAGTTCACGGTTTAACGGCTAATAACGTCTAATTTTTTTTCTTTTTACTTCTCCAAGTACATTTTATAAGTTGGTTGACTATACACGCTAACCTTTAAAGCCTACTTAGCTGTGATAGTTTTCCTTTTAACTTCGTTATATATAATACTGCCGTTATTTTTTTCACATTTCCTAAAACAACCATTTCGCTGGCAGAGATACTCTAACAAAAATTAGCATTAATATTTCGCAACGGATCCCTGAATCGAAAAATGGTTTTGACACACCAGAAATATATTTTAAGGACTTCCCACACGTGTTAACCTAAAAACGGAGGTAGGTCTAGTCGAACCCATCGTGGGTTTGAACCCGGTCGAGCACCAATTAATTTTTCCAATGTTTTGTGCTCAAAAAGCACTTATATTTTTTTATGGTTAAGAAACCACCATGCTAAATACACATTTGAAAGCAGGTGCCAAAGGTGTTAGTTTTCCAAAAAGCGCCATGGGTCGGCACAATTTCACTTGAAATGCAAATTACTTGCAAAACGCGGGGATATTCCAAATTGTAAAAACGGGATTTTTCACGTACCGCACTATCGATGAATACACCGACAAAGTTTCAACTCATTCCGCGTCGCGATCACTCACCCTGATGAAGACTCTCGGAATGAGTCAAAACTTAGTCGGTGCCTGCACGTATATAGTACGCGAAAAAACCCGTACAATATGAATAATCAAATTCACGTTAGTTTTTGTAATAAGATTTTCCATATGTAATGTTCGGAGGTGTCTCTGAGTACCTCCTACTTAGTATTCTTAAAATATTATACGCCAGTAAGTATTTGATGTCTGTCATGGAGAATACAGTCGAGACCCTTTTTAAGTTTACTTACCTACATACTTATTCTGATATTATCTTTAAGTATACCTACAGATATTATTACTTTATTTTAAAGATTTTTTTTAATGCCTAATATTGTTTTCTTATAAAGATCAAACTGATAAAGAAATTACTGCGTTGACTTAGGCATTCAATTAAAATTTAAAGTTCTTTTAAAGAACATTATTTAAGTTTTTTTTTTTATTTATCTAAATGTACTGTTAATTATATAATTTAATAATGCTGTCGCTACATCGATGTATGATCTTTCGATGAGGAGAATTAATCCATTTTTGAGTCATTTTTTATTCGAACAGTTTGTTGCTTACAGAAACTTTAGAATTACAGGTTAAATTGCCAGATAACTGTGACACAGAGTATATTGAAGTTACTATATAGAAGGGTATACAAGGCGAGTGTGAAGTGGATAGTTGGAAGGGGAAGGCCTCGGCGAACGTAATCTGACCAAATTGGAGGCGTTCTGGAGAAAGTCCAAGTCATGAGTACAAAAAACCGACAAGTAAAGAATGTGATGAGACTGAATGAAGGTAAAAAGGTATGCCAGGATCGTAGTAAGCGCAATTCTGTGGTCTCTGCTTACTCCTCCGGAAACAGGCGTTTATATACTCGTATGTATATATAATGACACAACGTTAGTTGAAGTTACTATTTAAAAGCCTAGTATATAACATTGGTACATACTTATTTATAAAAGTTATGCCGGCAATTGTGTGTATAAATAAGAAAGGTTTAAAATGTCTTCTTGGGGGCATTCAGGAATGTCGACGGATCATCGTCGGGAAAAAATCAGTTGGCTTCCTTTTTCGGCTGATATTCAACCGGTCAATATGATATTGTTCTAGCTAATTATATTGCCACGGCTGCCTTCGGCCACCGCCTCCCATCGCTCGCCTTTCCGATTTCTTCTTTTTCTCAGCTCCTAAGCGTCGTAGCGTAATGATAAATATAACTTTTCAATCTAGTTCCAGAGATAAGTGCGTTCAAACGTAAAAACTTTAGCTACGTATCTAAGTAAGTCCGTTACGTATATATTTAAGTATCTTTAAAATATAGATAATCAATATGGTCATACAATATGAATGATCGAATTCACGATAATTTTTGGAATAAAAAACATATCAGACGATTATGAATCTTAGTGTGTGCCTACGATTTGTTTTATCGATTAGAAAACAAAAACGTAAACCAATAACAACTCTACTTCCTCACCAATAACCACCAAACGCAAGGTCAGACTACTGAAATCTAACCGACCACGTTTTCGATGACTTTACGCAAACAATTATGTTGAATTCTCTTTACATTCAAACTTTTTAGGGACGGCGTTTTATCTTTTAGAGATATGTTAGACTTTTGAATCCTGAATTTCAAGACCAGGTCTAAATTTGAATGTTAAAATAAAATAGCCTACAGTCTATTTCACATTTCAAAAAGAGGTTTGACCACAAATAACTGCTAAAAGATAAACCAGACAGTCATCTAGTTTATTTCTATCACAACACAACCTCTTTTTGAGAACCTACTTTCTTTTAGCCAATCAAAATGTCCCAATTATTTTTTATTTTTAAGTGTTTTGTAAATCAAATAGACATCCTATTATAATAAACCGCGGCACAGATATTATAATACTACAATATATTATAATATCTGTGCCGCGGTTTGATTTTAGATTTGTAATTGTACATTTCACATTTTAGTGTTAATACTAACATGAAACGGACATTGGCAAAATTGTGACAAATAATTACAAAAACCATAATCAAGAAGTGAAGTTAAGACCTTACATTTAGACCATGTCGCTTACCGGAAAATAATAGTTTTCAGGTGAGCTAAACATATAAAAGTTAAAACCCCATAATTAAATAAAGGTAAAAAAAATATAACACTATTGAACAATGAGATGTTGCCAGATATGCTATCACGAATTAATGTATTCAATATAAAAAGCGATCACATCCTACGGATGACGTGTATCCGGTCTTAGCACATCACCAAATAAAAAAATCTAAGATGTGGGCATTAAAAATCATAAACCCAATGAAAAATTCAAGAAAAACCCGTACACTTAACATTGTGGTTACAATTCATATGAGCGATGCACTCAATCCAATGGTGGACGCATTAGGTATAAGCACATGTGAATTAATCGAGATGAACAAACTTATTCGCCAACATGTTCTACAAATCTTATTACAATATTACGCACCTACAATCAAGAAAATCACATTTATAGCAGCGAATGACTTTTTCTCAAATAAATATAACTTTCAGTTATTTATTACACTTAAATGTTATGTTTAATACAATTAGCTTCCGATATAAAACAAAAAATAATAATTTTGTGAATAATTGAAATTTGAGTATTTAACAAGATTACTAATTTTTAAAATTACTACCAGTTTGCCATGCAATGCCCGATGTATTTTTCCGTTAGTGACAAAACCTAGCTAAAAAACACCTTGTAGATACAAATCAATGCAAAAATAGCATCAGCCTTGTAGACAAGTTGGACCAAATTATGAACATCAAGCCCTTTCAGTTCTTAGAAATTGAGACACGTGTGTCGCATTAAGGTGTCTACAAGACCTATATTAGCACATAAGTATCAGTACAAATTGCGAACGCAATATTTTAGAATTACAGAGTTTACAGTTTTTTACTAGTAAATGCGAGACCGTGTCGCTTACGACATCCGCGCTGGCAAAAAGGGAGAAAAACGCACCATTTCGCATTTTTTTTTTAACACGTTAAGTGCGAAACGAGGCCTAAATCACCCCTGATGCAACTTCCCTGTGGTGCGGCAAGCAAAACAGGTAAGTTTTTAATGAAAAAATCTTTAGTAAGTACCTAGTTTTTTCTTATCTTGGTAGCTATGTACCTAAAGTAAGTGTAAGATATTATTACTAATGGTATAGAATGGAACGCTTCGTGCGCGAGTCCGACTCGCACTTGGCCGGTTTTTTTTTCTTTATGGCGCCTTCAAGCACAATTTAGATTATTTAAAAAAAATGTATCCTTTGATAGCTTTGTGTTGTTTTGCCAGGTTTTGCCCTTAAAACGATCTAATGAGATATAATTGATCAAAATCGGTCAAGTCGTTGCGTAGTTAAGACAGTTTAAAAACGTCGATATTATTTTTCCCATCACTAATCGCAGCGAAAATTTGCCCTATTTCAGTGCGTTACGAGGTGTATAAGATCCCATATTTTGTTTTGCTAATAATTCCTAAACTAGCCATCAGATCCCGGGGCGACGGTGGATTAGGGTTCATCAATTCACTGTCTATATCAATAAGGACCAAAATTCTCATTTATCTTTGATTTCGCGCCAGAAAATGGATTTTAGTCTGTAAAAGGAGGTGGGGTCTAATAGACCGCGTGTCGCCCTAACGTCTGGTCACGGTACGGGCCGATTATACCTCGTGCCGCAGGAACGGAAAGTATGCAAAAATTGGTGCCGCAGCTAACGTGTTAAACTCGTTAATTAAAAACTAGGTAAAATATATCCAGACATACTATAGACGAAGACGTCTATCTTTGTAATTATTTTCTGACGCAGACAGCTTTTCTGTGGATTTTTTTCCCATTTAAGTTAAATATGTAGAATGTTACAAAATGAACAGTTTATACTTTGATAAAATGTCTGTTGTACTTTGCTTAAAGTAGCAAAGTAGCAAGTACTTATTGGCTCTACAGAGTAAAAAAATCATTCCAAAATGACTAGACAGCTTAATTATGCGCCTTAACAACTAGGCGACAAACATTAAATTCCACCTCGGTAATTTAGAATTACAAGATATTATAAGCTTTTACAACTTATTTGTTAAAATAACACGTCTGCATACTTGATTTCAAGAGACTTTTACAAAACTATGTAGCATTTGTTCTGTTTGGCTCAATGAGGTTTTAGTATCAAACAAAAATTACCACAGAATTCGAGAACACTTTATATATTGACTTGATAAGTAACGTCTGCTCTATGTGACGAGAACAGAATGAAAAACCTTAGGGTGTTAAATCTGTAAGTAATAATAATTTATTTCCACGTGTGAAAATGTACTACATTATCGTTCTTGGTAATAATAGAATAATAATGATAATAATATTCTTCATTTTCAGAAACGAAATCTATAGTGTACAGTACAATTTTACTAATTATTCAAAAAAAATATTTAAAAAAAACAGAAATAGTTTAGGTACCTATGGATACCTATGTCCAAAAAAAAATAGTAATGTTTCATCGGTGACCTTACAGAAAACAAAGTAAAATCCAG
Source organism: Perizoma affinitatum (assembly GCA_961405105.1). Taxonomy (NCBI): domain Eukaryota; kingdom Metazoa; phylum Arthropoda; class Insecta; order Lepidoptera; family Geometridae; genus Perizoma; species Perizoma affinitatum. The sequence continues at coordinate 11,048,005 of OY560199.1, forward strand.
TCACACTGCGCTCTTAATTTTAATGTTTGCTTTCTGATACAACTCACAGCTATCAATCGCCGTTGCCATTCATACGATCCATCCTTGGTCATAGCAATGCGCGGGAGTCGAATATGCGCTATGTGATTCTCACGGGAAAAATCTCGGCTAAATATGGGGCAACAGTTATACATAATAGAGTAGATCACCCCCAGCTATGGTATACGGCGCCGGCCGCCGCAGCTAGGGAATTCCTGGTGAAATCCAGTGTTATCTGATCTTGTTAGATTATTGAATAAGCATCTATAACTAGATAGATAGATGCTAGATCGTTTGATGTAACAAAAATAAATTTTAGTCAAGATCTTGTATTATGGAACTACATGACTGATATACTACTTATATACTATTATATTATTTATTTAATTATACATAGAAAACACCCAGCCTAAAATCCTGTCATATCACTAAAACCTTGAGGGGTAGAAGAAAAACCGTTCTCGTTGACGAGTTACTGGTCGCGCAAGTTGAGCCCGAATTTGCTCTATTAAAAACCACGAAAATCATCCCAAATCACTAGAATCACACTAGAATTCTCTCTGTCAAACACCCGGTACCCACCCTGAGTCGTGGATGTTATTTAAAATCGTTTTAACGTCATATAATAACATCCGTAAACCAAAGAGGTTTGATATAAAAATGATTGTAACATTTTTATATGAAAACTATTTGGTTTATGTTTACCTTTGTTAAAAGTCTGTGCCGTTAACGACGTGACAATATTTGACACGATGTCAATGTCATTTGTCAAGACATAACATGCACGGGCCAGGCGGTGTAGTTTCATTTTCACCTCCCAAAGAATGCAACCTAATAACGGTTTGTTCAAGTAGTTAATTTAATACCGATCGAATCTATAATAAGCGTTCGGCCGTGGCCGGCTTCAGAAAAAAAACAAGTGTTGTGATTGGTCCGAATAGCTGGATGACTAGTGTATTCGTGAATGCAGGCTTTGTCGCATGACTTCACTTGAACAACTTATTTTTATGGTTAGAAGAAGATAAAAATATTTGTTTACTTACTCACATAATTCAAGCATGTTTAAAACCTTTTCCTTTTGTATTGGTGGAAAGACAAAAGAAGGATAGGAAAACTTTTGGATAGGGTATCCAAAAGTTAAATATATTTATATCTGACATTTTCTTTTTAACACAACTTATAGTTTGTATAGTTTTAACTTTCCTACCTGTATGAAAATAAATTTTGTATTTGACTCGTTTTGTTGCTAAAATTGTATTGATAAACTATATTGAAATTATAACGAAACCAATTACTTGTTAGCAGACAAGTTAAACATAAATGTTAATTAATTTAGGACGCTATTGATTTAGTTTAAGACAAAATTGACAGTCAGTTTATTTATATTCTATGCATTTTCACACAGCATAAAGGCCTCAATCAATTTGTGCACGGTCCAACTCATAGACAATTTAATCGGCCCAAATCGCGGCCGGACGTATATTTTTCAAGCATATATTTTATTAAATCTACACGTTAGGACAATGACATAATATTGAAATTATTGAACAAAGTTATTCATTTTCAGGCCACCTGAATCAAGTGGTCAAATGTCGAAACTTGTTTTAACATTACTCTTCAAATAATTGGTCATAACTAACTGGACCAAAGAGTTGAATTTAAATGTGCCCCAAAAGTTCCAATTTAACGGGGCACCCTCATCTTTGCATCTTATCGTCAATATAGTTTTTAGTTTAACGTAGTTTCACTTCTAAACAATTCTTTAGAGCCAGTAATTTTAGAATTCAAGTTTAACAATGCTGTTTGGGTGAACGATTTATAAATGCGGTAAACAAAGTGATGACAGACATTTTATTTGATATTTTAACTTCTAATATTGTGCTATTGTATTTTTAATATAACACGATTAAGTACAGAAGATTTCAAAAAGTATTTAAGAGTAGTAAAATTAACCTAAAGGGTAAAGTGAAAACTGTACTCTTATTTTTTTGACTAAATTATTTTTTTTTGTTAATATTAATATAATAAATAAATAAATAATGTCCTCAATCCCATTATGTTCATCGCAATGGCAATAGTTCATTTTGTTATAGACTTTTAAGTAGGTAATATAGGATCATCTTGTTCATTTAGGGTTGTCGCAATGACATTAGGTATGACTTTCACAGTAGTGACAGTCATAAAATAATAGGTATTGGTACTTACCTAGTCTTATAAAAAAAGCAAGCTTACGACTGTAATTCCCGTGACGGACATCCTCACATCTATACACAAGATACGAAGTTTAATTATAGAAGTATGTTTGTGGATGTTACATGCATACTACTAAGGTTATTAGGCAAAGAAGATCTTTCTACTTTTAACTACGATGTAAGGAGGTGCTATGTGGTTAGAAAAACGGGTGTATGTTTCTTTGTGTGTTTTTTGTTTGTCTTTGGCCATTTTTCCACAATAGCTTAACCGTTTTTGTACTCGTCTTGTATAAATGCATAATCCTCTTGTATAATCGCTTTTAAACGATAAGACCGCCCATTTTACCTTAGTTTTAATGTGTTATTGTTTATTTTGTTTATATGATAAGGTTACAATAAAGTATTTTCATTCATTCATTCATTCAACTGCAACTGAAGCAACATCAAGCTTCAGCTGTAAGGTGAAACAAAATAAAATGATTCCTGGCGAGCATTAAATTTAAATCCTAATGTTAATTTTATTGACAACCCAAGTCAAGGGTCAACGCCTCACATCCAGTAATCGGGTCACTTTTTAGAGTTATTCGCTGGCGAACAATTAATTAAATCAAAAATAGCAACACTAGACGCAAGTGACACCTTTGTTCACAATATCCCTTCTTCCTTGGCTAACCTGTATAATGTGTTTGTGGCCATAAACTGAAACGCCGATAAAGATTTAATGTGATTCCCTAGTCTAGATTAACACATCAGAAAGTGGCACCATAAATTTTAAATTAAGTAGCAAATAAATTTTAAAAAATCATCATAAATTCCATGCTTCTTAATAAGAGTTGAAAAGAGATGGCGCTCTATGCAACGTATAATTCTTTCAATTACTAATTGTCAATAAACATTGCGAAGTGTTTCAGTATCTCTCGGCTCACCTTATCCGTGGCCCATTTAGAATGTATTTAAACAGGACCGATGATATTAGACAGGGGCCACGTTTGACACTATTCGATTACGATTTCTCTTTCACATTTTCAAGATAATTACACACTACAGCAATCGGCACGCGACATTGAATTATCAAACTAACAAATCTAGTCGCGATTCACAGAGTCGAATGCGACGGGACAAAAAAAAAACTAAATAAAGAAACAAAATGTGACAAAAAAAGCAGCATAGCGTCTTGACACGCACGAACGCTTTCGGCTATTCAATCTCGATTGATGCCAAAGACATAGCAACTGCCTGCTTCATGGCTCATTGTGAAGACTGTTGCTTGTTATATTTTGAACTTGATTATTCCCGCGGTGCAAGGAGCCCGTATAGGCATTTCGTTTTTTTTTTAATCTCTGAAAGCGGTTTGATGCAGTCGCACGTTTAACATGATGTTAAAATCTTGTACGTGACCAAAAATCGGCGATATCTAGTGTTTTACCTACATGATAACTATGCCTTGTTTTCTGCATAATTATACTTTTTTTTTGTGACAATGTCCACGACGACATCTATGATGTTATACCTAATTATTTGTTAAATGGGTTCACCTTGTTCGACAAAATTATGCAGCTTTTGCCTGATTCTTCTAAGCCTGATCGAGAAGGATCGGCAAAATGAGATATTTTGTCTTGGGCACGGATGTAGGTACGCTAAAAAAATTTAAAAAATAGGGGATAATTTGAAATGTAAGGTTCTACAACACTCGCTGTAATATGTTTAAGCTAAGACGACACTGAAGTGACCGACCATTGTCTAAGATAATGTTTAGATACCTGAAAGCCTTTTTCACATAATTCTATAAAAAACTTTACCCCGCAAATGGTAATTTGTAGCTAAGAAAATATAAAATCTGATCGCCTCTGGTCGAGATGGCTGATCAGTAACTGTATAGATTATTTTACGATCTTGTTACGATCTACAAAGGGTTTGATCACACTGGTACAGAAGGCGCTGTCCTTTAAGCTAATATTTTTTTTTTAATTTTGTCCGCACCTATGTAGGTGTAAGTGAATACAAACTTTTTGCACCTAATAAAATATAGCGTTAGTTTGCGTTTGCATTACTTGTATTTCTTGCATAATATTATGAGTAATGATATTCAGTATTTACCGCCTTAATTAAACCACCTCACCACAGTGGTACGAGAGCAGCTGATTAACTCGTAATGGCCATGATGCTGTGGCTAAAACGCGAATCCGCCAAAACCACGCGCAGATAAGCAGTCAAACAACTTATTACATACGATACCTATATTGGATACCTATAAAAAACTACGCCTTGTATTTCTATCAAAGATTTCAGCGTTGACTTGTATCACCCCTGCAAGTCGATTGCAAAAAAAACTAAATTACAATCTGATAAGGCATCTTGGAGATAAATGGAAACAGACAACTTCGTATGTCAAACGCATGTTCATGCTCTTGTGTTCGCGGGTAAAAAGTTATTAGTAAATAATTAATATATTAGGTTGGGGAAAAAGTCTTTTCGCATTATTGTATGTATGAACTTGTAATAAAATATCTTTGGCTATACTATTTGTATCTAGCTGGTTTTGGTATCATTAAAAGTTTAAATTTTAAAGAAGATAATTCCAAATTCAAATTAGGAAAATGTGTGATTTTTATTTGTTTTTCGTACTGTTAAGATGAGTGAATCTAATGAAGAAATTCGATACATTTTAAAATTTTACTACAAAAAAGGTAAAAATGCAACGCAAGCCGCGAAAAAAATTTGCGATGTTTATGGACCTAGTGCAGTGTCTGTGAGAGTAGCACAAATTTGGTTTAAGCGTTTTCAATCCGGAAATTTTGATGTCAAAGATGCACGTCGCTCTGGTCGCCCTATTACGGATAAAATGGATGCCATTTTTGAAAAAGTGGAGCAAGATCGGCATATCAGTAGTTACGACGTAGCTGAAGAACTGGGAATTGACCACAAAACAGTTTTGGCGCATTTGAAAAAAACTGGGTACACAAAAAAGCTCGATATTTGGGTACCTCACGAGCTCACTGAAAGAAACCTAATGAACCGTGTTCTCATTTGTGATTCTTTATTACGACGTAATGAAACCGAACCATTTTTGAAGAAATTTTTGACCATTTTTGACCTCACACATCTTTAGCCACTCAGCAAAAATTAAGAGAGTTTGGCTGGGATGTGTTAATGCATCCGCCGTATAGTCCTGACCTTGCACCTTCAGATTTCCACCTGTTTCGGTCTCTTCAGAATTCTTTAGGCAGTGTCAGGTTAACATCACGAGAGGACTGCCAAAACCACTTGTCGCGGTATTTTGAACAGAAGCCCCAAAGTTTTTATAGCAATGGGATCATGTCCCTGCCTACAAAATGGCAAAAAGTTATCGAACAAAATGGTACCTACATACTTTAGTTAAATGTAAATAAACTATATTAAAAAATGTTTTGAATTTTCTTAAAAAATGCGAAGAAACTTTTTCCCCAACCTATTATGTATTCAACGACGGTCCATCCTTCGGCAAATATGGCCGGCCCATTGCCAGCTTCCGATCCTCTGAGCTATGTTCATGGTTTTCTGCCGAAACTTCGTTCCTAATTCTACCCATAAGAGAATCATCAAACATAGCCGTTCCCGACTGACCATCAGTTTGTGGACCCGTCTTGTCGTGTTTCAGCTCTGTAAGTCGTTACTGGTAGGACGCACTGGCCTATAAATACCTAACCCTTAATAAAGAAGAATTGAAAAAGGATATGGAAGCTTTTCCCCTGCAATGGACACGAGGTTAAGGCGGGCTGAAATACAGATTTGAAAGGTAATTTTTGACGCAACTAACTCTTGGGTTGTAAATAAGATTAAAATCTGATTACTCATAAAATGACTGTTAATAAATAAATAGTAAATAATGCTGGATATTTTCACTCATCATCATCATCTAACTCCACAGTAAGCAGAGCATATGTTGTGGGAACTACATGCCCAGAATTATTTATTTATTTATTATTTATATCCATTACAGCATTATAAAAATATGTTATGTATTCTTTTCTGACCATATCGTGTTGGTTGTTTAATATAGTTGTATTACGTCAAACAAACGATGAAAAAATCACACTTTTCACCCCTTAAAGCATTTGTAATGCATAGTGGCAAGAGAGAACCAGTTACAGAGGAGAGAGAGATTTTGAGTTACTTTTGTGATTCAGCTTATTTCAGCAGACTGTGACGTCATGCGGCATGTAAATAGCCCTCACTTCATAATCGCGATCTCGCATGGATGGATTAAGAGCGTACCAGCTTTTTAAACAAGTTTAAAGTAATATCCTGGCGGCAGCGGTTTTGTAACTAAGATGTACCTTGTGCATTATTTCTTGACAAAAATAAATTATCTTTTTACGCACGACGCAAGGAGCCGGTATATGCATTCGCCGTGAGTGGATGTTTGTATGATTGTCTGCTACCGGCCTACCGGTAGCAGACAACCTTCGAAACGGCTTGTTTTATAGAAATGCGGTTTAGTAGGAGGCGCTAAACTATTCTTGAAGTTATACAAATCGATTGCGAGAAACCGTATTCCAATCCGATAAGCTGTTTTGAAGATAACACGACAAGCAAATAGACTTTAATAGACAAGCAAACGAACAACCTCTTATGGCAAATGCATATACGAGGTCCATACGTCACGGGTAAAAATACTTTCTTCGTTAAGTATATTTAGAAGATTCGCCTTTAGGGATAGTACTACTAATTTCTGCCTTATAGCATAAAAAACAGTGTGAAAACGCGTTTATGTCTTTTGTTATAGAAAAACTATTATAAATATGAAAGAATGGTTTTTTTTTACTTGTAATTTTCGTAACAGCTAAACTAGAAACCAGGCTAAACATAGAACCCCCACTAATACATTTTATCCTTTTCTTTCTTTCATTCTTCTTATCCGGGTACCATGCCGGCGAAGCCATGGACAGTAGCTAGCTAATATATTTACAGAGGCCTGAAATGATTTGTAGGAATTGTACACTAGTGATACGATAACCAATGCAAATATTAGCCAATGACGTTGCTTGAAAGCTTTTTAGTTTGATAACCATTTGAAATTTACAATCGTATATCTAATGCATAGTTAGCTCGAATCATTATTGCTTGGAACTCAGAATAATCGTTTTTGTTTTGTTCTAAAAGGATCGGCAGATGTTTATGTTTCCAGTACTACCTACGACAAAAGTTATACCATTCGGAAATCTTTGTCTATGGTCGGAAATGGGAAATAGACGTGAAAACTCTATGCATCTCTATTGTTCGAACTGCAATTTGAAAGAGCATAGAGGTAACGTCCCCGTTTACCATTTTCATAGACAAAATTATAATGCCGGACATTTTTCACACAGCATCATCTAGCCCCAAAGTAAGCAGAGCTTGTGTTATGGGAACTAAATGACTGATATACTACTTTTTTTTGTAAATACATACATATTATACATAGAAAACACTCAGATCCGAGACAAATATCTGCAGATCATACAGACATTTGTCCCGCGGCGGAAATCGAACCCTTCTGCGTCTCAGGCGGGCCTTCGCCCACTACGCCACAGAGGTTGTCAAAACTTTCCAATGCGCATTATTTTTTGTCATAGTACTGTGCACTGTTTTATTTGCTATATCAATGAGATATTGGGCAAGTAACTAGTCGGGCAACACTTGGTTTTACCTGCCTTATAATTTTATAAACCATTTCTATGGGAGTAGACAGTGTCAGCAATTCCATTTTGTATTTGTTAAACTTAATTGACAAAATACAGCACGTGTCTTTTTTAAAACTAATAACTCTAATGCATTTTCCGTCATCTATCGCAGCGCCTAGTGTATTGTGGCGGAACTATAAAATGAAACACTTTGTGATATGTGGCAATAAAACCTATATTAAACCTATAGAACCATCTTTGAAGTAATACAAATCGATTGCAATAAACCACATTTGAATCGGATAAGCTGTTTTGGACATTAATGGAAACATTCATATAACCTCTTTGAAACATAATATATACGATACGGGCTTTTTACGTCGCTACTAAAATTAGGTTTAGTGAAGAGATTTTGATCTGTGTTGTCATTTTAAAGTTTCGGTAGATTGCGCAGTAGCGGAACTTTAGCTTATCGAAACAATAAAATTGTGGTTTTATAATATTTTATACGTATGCCTCTAGCTATCTATCTAGTAAGCTTCAGGAAACTAGCTTCTTATTGTGCTTTACATTTCTACTAGCACCTTTAGTTAAAGTATATAGTAAAAAACCAAATAACAATTAAAAACTGATTATTCTGATAAGAAAAGTTTAAAAACAAGAAAGAAATTCAATTATACTCAACAAAAATATTGATAATTCCAAATAAAAATATATTATTTATTTAACATGTTACATAATGTTACAATTTTCCTCGCACGATGATTAGCGTGTATCGCGGGAAATCATAGAATTGTAATCATCGTAGTTTGGTTAACTTATATGATACCATTACGACGTGGTAATGAATAAAGTACGTGGTATATACGTAATTTTATGAAGGTTTGTACTCCTATAGTTTGTTGCTACAACAGGCAAAATATCGAAAAGCTCTACTAAGCACCCACCACCCTATTTACAAAATAAATATGATTTGATTTAATAATAATTATATCGTAAAATTACGGCAAAGATAGGACCAATTAGCTCAAAAATCTTACTTCAATCTATAAAGTGCCTATTTTTATTTTGTACTTGTCCTTTCTGTGCTTTGTTTCGTCTATTTCATACTATTAAAAATATTGTATGGAAAATACAGTTCATTCATCATGTAGTGTCAATGACACATTTTTTAAATTTGTTTTTACCAATGTGAGGCCACTTGTACTGCCTCATCGGGTGCCTCTATGAGATGTTCCCGGGTGCAGGCGATGGGACACAGAGGGCAGGAGAGCAAGTGTGCAAAACGCAGTTGGAAGTGTGTCCTCTGATCCAGGGCAAGTGGATCAGGTGGATATGCCCGTTTCCCATTGCAAATCACGGGAAAGTGGAGGACACAATCGTGTCTTCCATATGATGTTATGGTTCTATACGGTATGGATATAAACAATTAATTAGAAACAAAATAAAATGTTTTACGATTTTACGCTGCATGCCGTATTCAAGTCGGTGTTTGTAATTATCTTTAATTAACACTTTACTTATTCACATTCTTGCGTTTGAATAAATTAGAATATTACTTTGTCAGCAGTTTTTTTTATGTATATTTGTCTTTATACCAATGGTTTGTGAATTAACATGTAATAATTGTACAGTGTCTCTCAACCCGTATAAAATGGATTATGAGTAACTGAAAAACGCGAATGAAGTTTCATTTATCATTTAACTTCTTTAAATGTTTGTTTAAATTTTAGTATGTTTTGTACCTATTAAAAAGTCCATGCTTGAAGTATTTTTTATTGATAACTATGTCACTGGCATGCTTGTAATAAAAATAACTTTTGGTTATACAAGAGATATATTAATTAAAGATGGCGTCCGCCATATTTGCCTACTGTTTCATGTAACATGCCACATGTCACTCGATATAATGACGTTCCTAACGATACTTCGCCTACGGTTGCTATTACTAGGAGTTAGGACTAAGGCCTAAAATACCATTTATAAAACTGTTCCGTTACTGACTGAGTGATCAACGCACAGCATAAGCCATAAGTCCTAGAAGTACGAAACTTGGAGGGTATATTCCTTTTCTGATGTAGGGTTGCACTACGAAAGGAATTTGGAAAATTCTAATCCTAATGGGGTGAAAAGAGCTTATAACCTTTTTATGAAAAATCGTATTCCTTAAACACACTATTCCTCAAATTGGTTGTGAGAGGGTTTTAAGTTTGTATGGGAAAATTTTAACGAGTGGTCCAATTTGTCTTGAAACACGGCATAAATATTATTCAATACAAATGATAAAAGACAAATACATGTATTTTTCCAAACTGCCCCTTAAAGGTGGTAGGATGGTATATTCAGTTTGTATAAGAATGTTAAACGCGTGGGGCGATTTTCTGAAAACTTAGTTTGGATACTTTAAAATGCAAAAGAACTGAATACGTGTCAGTGTATTGAAAACAAAGCCCTTAGGGTGCAAGGCACGCAATTATTTTTGATGTACCTATAACTTACCTACCCTACGCGAGTAAAACCGCGGGCATCGGCTAGTAGGTGGATAAAATGTAAAGAAAAAATGTTGGCTTTTAACAGTTTTATTTAAGTTTAATATTTGAGCCACGGCAACGGTTTTTATGCTAATAAATATTACAAGATGAAGTTTGGATATAGTTTTCAAGTATCTCAGTTCTCTATGAGTTCTTAAAAAAAATAAACACTAAAATAATACAACCCTCTGTTGGTTGGGTTCACAACAGTCGATTCCAGATATACTTAATCACGCAAAATACAATTTTTCAACAACAACCAAATGTTAAAATATATTAAATTTAAAAAGTGAAACTTTAAATGAAAATGTTTTTGTATTTATTAATGTTTTTTTTATTTTTAGGTTTAGAATATACTTACATTTATTCATACAAGTAATTATATACAAAAAATACAGATGAAACAGCAAGCTATCTAAACGATAGCTCGTTGCAAACGAATAATTAATTAATAATTATATATCAAAATAATAATTATTAATGTAACCATTGTAAAGTAAGTACATTACTTCAGCATTAATAATAATGCTGGTATGTAAAATACCGTTATTATACAGTTGAACTATCATTGAATAGTAACAGTCATGTATTAGCATTGTTATTTATGTAGTCTCATTAACGATTCCGAGGGAGCTCTTACCGTGTTTATTATTTAATAAACCTACCTAATAAGTTTTAATGGTGATGATGACAAGCGTAGAAAAGTTATGAACACACTTAAAATAGTATTTTTTTAAATTATTTGATAATGTTGCGGTTATATTAAACTTTAACACTTAAACTTTAGAGTAACTTTTATTTTTTTATCTTTGCAGGTTTTATGTTTAAAAATACCTTTGCAGTTGTTTTAAATTTGTTACTATTATTTATCACATATTGTCAAAATACTTATAAAATCATAGCATATATTCAATTTAATTGTTGGTAGAATGGAGACACTTTTAAAAAAAAAATGGATTTTAATTTATTTCGATAACTCTCAGCTGATATAGCTAGTCTATCTTGCCTAATATTGTAAAATCTGTTAATGTAGGCCTATAAGCTTATTTTATTAGTAACGTATTTTTTATTTTATTATTATTGTTACTCTTCACTATCTTAAATAGACTTGAACATCTAAACTTCTTAGTGTTTTTTTCAGTGAAAACTGTCAAAATCTGCATCCTCCTTACACAAATTGAAATTCATTATTGTTAAAAAAGCTATAAAAATAAATTACGTAAAAATACAACTTTGTCTTTCTAGCTTTTTCAGGTGGTAGGTAACTCGATAACTAATACATAATAACATAACTATTATAAAATAATTAATTAAGTAGAAGATCGATCAAAATGAGTGGCCTAAGATGTTCGTTATGACACTCTTTAGGGGAGACATGTCCAGCAGTAGACTGCTACTAGTAGAGACCAATAACTTTCTGTCTTGAAAATATAATTAAGTAAACCATTATAAACAGTTGAGAAAACAAAATCTTACCTCATTCGTTCAAAATGAACTTATTGGCACTACACAAATTTCAACACAACACAAATGAGCGCACTTCACAAAAAAAAAAAAACAGTATCAAATTACTAAACACAACTTGCAAGATTCTAAAAGGGAACACTAACTTTTTAATTACTAAAAATCGCACGGTGTTTTTTTTTCGGCAGTCAGCTGATCGCGCCATGGCAAGGACGTTCGCATTAAAAAAATGACAGCCGTGTGATATAACCCGAGGTCGTTGCACCCAAAAAGCTCACAGTTGGCGGACCGTGAATGAACTGGTATATCGTATTTTTGTTGTTTCATTTTCAATATTGTCCCAGCGCGCGCGCTCAGCCCGCGGTCTTTGCAGCGAATGAGGAGTCAAATAACTATTTCAAACATCTTTTCTCTAATCCTTTTCTGCGCTTGCACAAGTGTGCTGTATCTGAAGCAAAGCAAATGCCGTGGTGTGCCTCGAAGCGGAAATGGGGCTGTCGCGTTCAACATCACATTTCGATTCAGATTTCGAACGAGTTTTAGAACTGACCAGTGCTCATCAAAGTGACAATTTTAGTCATTGTGTCACGAAAACCATAGTTTTTTTCATTATTTTTGTGATTTCTAGATTAAATTGAATAAAGAGGCCAGTACTCAACTAAATTTTATACAATTTTAAATGTACCACATATCCGCTCGCTTGCTTTTGCGCCAAACCAAAACGACTCAAATACATGCGCGCAAAACTTGACACATCGATAAGTTGTCCCTGTTTTAATAACGCGCGCAACTCGATGCCACTTAGTGATAAAATACATTTTATGACCGTCTTAAATGGAGTATTTTAAAACCAATAACTGTTTTTAAAAGGGAAAACCCTAACGAATCTATTGTAAGAATTAGCTCAATGAACCATTTAATAAAATATTAAATAATCAGCGCTGAAAGTTAACACTTACAATATTTTCGCACCCGACTTAGTAAAATAGCTTTATTTCATTATTTTGAGTGATGAGGTATAGATTTTTTTATTTAATAAAATACTTTAATCTATAATTGACCTAATTAATAATAAATATAAATGAAGTAGTAAGATAAAAATCCCAGAAACATTTTTTCAAAATTGGTAAATAGTTCTTGTTCGGCGCATTACGCCGCAAAACGGTGCTCGTTATTGAAACTAGATTAACACTATATCATGATAGTGTAGACTAAAAATAATAACATGCTCAGAAAGACTAGTTCAATAGCTATAATATCATGTATAAGGTTTAACCATTTCTTTGAAATTCGTATCACTATTGTATGAAAAAGGAAATGTGACTACATTTAATTGAAAAAAAACATGCTATTTTCAAAAGCAGAATTCAGACACTTAGACTTAACTTTTTGACTAAAAGTTAAAACAATAGAATAAAAATATATATAAAGTATTTAAAAATAGGAAACAATTTGTTGTAATGTTATTTTTCTATGTACATTAAAACAAAATAGAATTTTATTTTGCGCGTACTTTGACCTTGAACCAGTCAAAAGATGCAAGATGGCCGCCGATAAGGCTTGCTTTACACTATTTTGATAATAATAAATCCAGATCTATTTCTTATAAAATATACCTAGTAATCGAATTTTTAAATATGTACATTAAACCATATTAGTAGTTAATAAAGTAGTAAGATGAAAAGTTTAATTTAAAATATTTTGTAGATTGAGTGTTAAAAATAACTATTTACCTAATCGATTACCTAGTTTCCTTAGCATTGTATATACAAGAGTGACAAAAAAAACAGCAGATTTATTTTAATTTATTTTAATAAAGTCAGTGTTTTTAACAAAATATACATAGGTATTGATCCTGTAAAAATAAGCCTTTTGGGAGCCAAACTCTGCCCGCCACTCTCCTTTCCCTGACCTTTTTCCTTTGGGCACCTATAAAAAATATACTCAAAATTAAAGATACCTACCTAAAAATCTTATAAAATATACATAATAAAAACTGGAAATCAATTGGAGTAATTTATGAATATACCAATAATTATTAGATTGGGGAAAAAATATCATCTACCAAACAAAAATATAGTTAGTTTCACCTATAGACAAAACGATTTCCTAGTTCGTTTAAAAAATCCCCAAAAAAAAAATATAGTTTACTGTAGTAATTATTGGTTGTAATTGCTGAAATAGCGATCTACGTAGTTACTTTTTAATTTGAAACTAAGAAGTACCTAAACCAAAAGTGTAATACAGCCTTATCCACCCAAAAACGCGAATTGCTCTTGGGTCCTACTGTTACCAACGAAACGGAAACGATTCTTGAAGTAGATGTGCGTCTGAATCCAACTGTTTTGTCCTAATCTCAACATTTATCTGCAAATTTATGTTTAAAACCAATAACTAATAGATAAAACTAAATTATTTTATATGCATAATTCGCAGAATGCTTATTTATCACAGGAAATAGTCGACAAGAAACGGCCTACTGTTAGCATAACCACACCACATCGAAATAAATTAGAAATTAAGAACAGTTTGTAACAAAAACGATTAAAAATATTACTGTATCCAAGTAGAACCTGAAATTAGCATTCTTTTGATATCTAACACACAATAATACCATGAAAATTGAATACTTACGGGATATTTAAAAAAACGAATCACTTTCACTGCTCACAGAAACAGACAGACGGCGTGTACTGATCAAAACAACGAATTTTTTGACATTATTTTGTTCCAAGTGGTTGCTACATTGACTTGCTTGACGTTCCCAACATTATAAACATTTAATAAAACAAGTGAAAAACCACCTAGGTATGGTAGGAATAGAGTAAAAAATATAAAATGTATAAAATGCCATTGGGTTCCATAGGACCCAAGAGCAACTTAACGAAAAAAATATTGGGTCCTACAGCACCCAGTAGCAATTTGGCGTCAAAAATCTTGGGTTCTGTAGCACCCAGAAGCAAGCGAGCGGTTAAGAAGACGAAAGGAGCGCGTTGATGTCTTTTATACTGAAACGTTCTCAATGAATTCAATATGACTGAATAGTTTACTATTAATGTTTCCATTTATGATTTTATATGATATATTTTTATTGGATTATATTAATTTATTGAATCTGTTAGTTCCGTCTTTGTATTTATGGGCATAAATATAGGAACAAAAACAGATTTTGATTTGGCTCGCCTTGATATTGTTATGTGGGTTATGTTAATAAACTCTAACTAATCGTGTCTGATAAAAAAGACAAGAATAAAACAACAGTAGGTAGTTACAAAATGGCACACAAATAGCATAATATCACAGAAATACATTTTCTAGTCAAGTTAACCGCCTGTAATTCGGGCCTTATCTAAACTATTAAAACGTCGAGTTTCGAATTTCAGATAATTATTATTTCGCAGAATACATTGCCGACAAAGATGACTGAATAAATAAACTTTTTAAAAAATGTAGACACAGAGTTATTAAGTGGCGCCAGCGTTCGTGTTTTTTTTTCAAACGGATTATTCACTAACTTTGTAAATTAAATTTATCGTTATTAAAATTGTTCAACTTATGGAATTCCGTGCAGGAGTAAAAAGGATCGTTCACACTAAACAAGACAAGCCAAATCATTATCCGTCCACCAACAGTTAAGTACTTTAGTAAAATTGTAAATAATGCCCAAGATGTCAGTCTTAGACATAAAATATATGCGTTGGCCTATGAGATATCGGATTAGGTTCATCAGCCGGAGACTGAAAGTAATGTCAAGTGCTTATTTCACTGTCAATACTGCCTTTCAAGCGAGAAAATAATAGCCGACATTGCTGCTTATTGACAGACGAGTATCTGCAACATGATGTTAGCTTTTCAGTCGAACTACACGGACAGCGACCTCGTTTGAATTATTACCTCTAGTGCAGTGTGCATAAACCCTTATAATTATATCCAATTTCTCGTTAGAAAATAATTATAGTGAACAATAGTTATAAAATGATAGTGAGAATGTGCTTACGTTTTTAATCGGCTAGCGCTTGTTGACATATTGCAAAATGTATGTACAAACTTTTTCACCAATCGTAGTGTTGCTCCAACCGTTCGACATGTTATACCTATCGATCAACTGGCAATGTCATGTGTCAATTACAAATTTTGTTCCGATAGAAACATTTAAAATAATTTAAATTAAGAACGGACAGGAAGCTTGTTAGCGGGCAGTAGTTACCATAAACAATTATTTTGTTTATGTTCCGCTAGTGTGTACGGTGTTTATACGGCCGTAAGGGGGCAAAAATAAATTATTGAGTAATATTATCTTTGTGGAGAAGTCGTAACGAGGAGCGTGTTAACCGAATTGGGATATTTACGTTTAGGCAAGGGACGATTATCTTTGAGAAAAGATAATCGTCCCTTGGATAAGAAAAGCTTGCTTCGTTAAAGAGTAACATGCAACGAAATACATGCATGATAATGTAAGTATTTTGTTTTCAATATTTTGACAGTTGCATGGGCCAAGATCATGGGAAAAACTGAAAAGACGTTGCAAAAGATTATACTCGTGAATTTTGTAAAGGTCCTTAATGAGCACGAGAACCGTTCTCAGTTTTCGTCTCACGACCGTCAAGAGTTGTCTCGGACGGTACTCACGAGGAAGGACCTCTAAACGGTCAACGAAACGGCAGTAGGAGTATAGAAAAGAACGTGGTATAGTCGTAATAATATCCTAACATGATATCATGAGACGGTAATTTCAAATCAATAGTTAGAATTTGTTTTGTTAAATACTAATTTGTATTAAACCTGACGCATTTTCATTAATGCTATAAACTAGAATATTTAGATAACATTTGCAAGCATCTGTTTTTTTCCACTTTTTTTTCTATGCTGCACAGTAACGGTTTTTTTTTATGAACATTAAATTGTTTGTAAAACGGCGTATTAGTAAATGTACCGTAATTCATTTTCACAGTAGAATTTAGATAGGCTTTGCACTTTTTTTATGACAGTAGAAACGCCATGTCATGTTTTAAGAGGATTCATGGAAAATGACAACCGTGTTGGCCTAGTAAGCGGTACCCAGACTTCTGGTCCGGAGGTCGTGAGTTCGAACCCGGGCGTGCACCAATGGATATCTTCACTGGAAAAAATATGTGCGCATTAATATGTGCTCAAAACGGTGAAGGAAAACATCATGAGGAAACCGGCCTGGTTTTCAAGAACCAAAAATTTGAAGGCATGTGCCAACAGTAATTGTTCCGATAAGCGGCGGTGGGCTTGCAACCTCGTGGAATGCTAACTTCTTGCAAAACAAGGGTCCTTACCAAACCAACTCCTTACCAAAGTTTTCACAAACTTTGGTAAGGAGTTTGTGTAAGAGTTTGTGAAAGATTTGTAATTTTTAATTATCTTTTACTATTTTTCATTCATTTGTTCATATTATTGCGATTCCATCCAACGTGCCAATGCACTCATTAATTTAAAAATAAATGTTTTTTTGGTTAAGTACATGGAAAAAGCATCAATAAATAAAATTTTATGTTTACTTATAAAAGTATACCTGTTTATTTTACTTTTGAATTAAATACTAATCAGCACAAAATAGCGATGGAATAAATATAAACTATTTTAATGATGCAAAACGTCATCGTAAATAACATCCATGACAAATAAAATATTCAAATGACACTTTATGTTGAGTATAAATATGCGTGTCTTTCGACATAAACTGTTAGATAAAACAAAAAAAATCAATCACGCTCACGACTATTAGGAGGATGCCCACCATGGGGATATTCCTCACCTCAGACACATACCTAGAGCGTAGATCTCTGAGGATACCAAAAAGAGGGTAATAAGAGGGAAAAAATACTTGAAAAATGCCCGCGTTTTGCAAGTAGTAGTTTCGCCGCTTTATAGGAAAGCTAACCTATGGCATATGCCTTAAAATTTTTGGATCTGCCAATTTCCTTACATATTTTCCTATCCATTTTGAGCACGTGTTAATTACGCACTTAAATATTACGATAAAAAAACCCGAAAATGACTGGGTTCGAACCCACAACCTTCGAATCAGAAGTCGGGATACCGCCCAGTAGGCCAAACACGTTTTTATAAAAATCTGTTAGAAAATATAATCGTAAAGTATACGCTATACAGATCGGAATCAAACATTGAAGTTACAGTAAGGGTCCGATCAAACAGACGCGGTGGCGTTGGTGGTAAATGGTTTGGTTTGAAGTCACACAAAAAAAAATCCTTGCCATTTTCTGTTACAAAATAATGTGCGGTGAACTAAAGTGCGCATACGTCTATAGGGCGTTTGTAATTCGCGTGCCAAGCGCAGGTAAATCAGACGAAGTCAGCTACACTGCTATCCTATAGTTCAAGTACTGAACGATGAAGTACTGATGACCAGATATTTCTGCCTGCTCTATTACTGTCATTGCGTCGCTGGTAATCGTTTTGTAGGAATTTGTTTTTGGGTAAGATTTACGAATTACAAGGTGCAACTCGTTCAACAAAAGTTTATCAACACATTATCTAATAATATTTTGAATAAATGTGCGTTAAAATGTCACACATAGAGTAATTTTTTATGTTATTTTTGGGATAAATATTTGTACGATCTGCATACATTTGTCTCGGGGTCTGGGTACTACTGGTCTACTTTGGAGCGAGATGATGCTGTGTGAAAAATATCCAGAATCATTTTGTTTATTTATCTTAAAGTTGTTAATTTAGATTTATGACGGTTAATATAGTTTTGCATTATAACAACATTTATTTTAGGGAAATACTTTCTGAACTGCATAAATAATTCGTTCCATCGACTTCAAGCAACTTTTCTTTTGTCATCGGTCCATCGAATGGGATGTCCACCCCACCGCGTCGGCTGGTTCGTGGTTACCATCAGTAGTTGCCACCTTTCTTTCTCAGCGGTTATCGTTAAACCAAAAGAATTCAAAAGAACTGTAATTTTTGTTGACACAAGATTTTCCATAACAGATCTAAGTACTGACGTACTGTTTGATGCAAACGGGCATTGCAACAAACTAGCAGATCACAATCATAATATGCATCCATCCACATAAATCATAGATTGGTTTTCTCCGCGCAAAAACCCACATTCTTTCATGATACAAATCCATGTTTTATGTATTTCTGAAAAGAAATAAGCAATACTCGACCCACATTCAAAAGGTTTTTATTTTCTATCGCGTGTGTTATCAAAGATGAGGTTAGTAACGGATTAGCCTCGCATTGAAAGCGGGGCTTATTTCTCATTTATATTTTTTAATTATCAAAAATGAGTTAAGGATCCCAATTGGCCGAGAATGTCTCATAGACAAATATAGAATATGACTTGCTCAATCGATATGAATAGTTTTTTGTCTAAATTTGCGCAAAAAAGTCAACAAAAGTTTATCAGTAAGAGTTTCCGTGCTACGAGTATCCGTTAGATACAATTTCAATGACAATGATTCACGAAAATTGCGGAGATTCGATTTTAATGGTTCATCATCAACGCATGTTAATAGTTTTTGGGATTCTAAACATAAAAAAGTATTCAAAATAACCGTTGCTAGAAATCTTGAATAGAGAATCTCCGTCTGTCTCTCTGCAAAAACTACCAAAAACTTACTACAAAGTATAACGGTTCATGCATTCCACAAAGACACACCGCACCACAGATCCTCTTTTCAAGTTTAGGAAGAAAAGAAACATGGTTACGAACCTACCTCTGTCATATTATTGCCATAGCTGTGTGGAGGGGCACATCTTCGTGGAATGCACAAACATAGCCAAAACTTACTTTTACATATAATGTTCTTAAGTATTAAACAAAGCTTAAGAAAGTAGTTTTCGGTAGCAACTGCCAACGAAAATTAGTTTAACTGATTTCAAACAATAACTTTAGGAGTTATAAATAAATAATACATGAACACCCACCAGCCACAATCAAAGTCCAGAGCAGGAATCACGAGTACCAAGGTACCCCAACAGCTAGACACATTTCCTTCGGGACCCTAGTATATCATGTATTGACACGCCTTGGGCATTATTAAATTGGTGTGATGGACCTTTGGGATGGACCGTGCGGATCCGGGTTGCCGCGTTAGGCCAAAGTCACAACTTTGTTAGCGTTTTCCAAGATCTTTGCTCACAATTATTGCAAGTCGGTGTGGCACCTGTCTGTCACATTTTCCGCATCGCACGTCTCACGCATTCTACCAGTCAATGGCATGACTAGTAGCCTCGCGTGTTACCTCCACAATGAGCAAACGCAGTCGACCGTGCTATGGGAGGTGACTGAGTAGGGATGGGGCTGGTAATTAGACGAATAGCAATCAAACTCCACGCATTGCTATTTACACTGTTTACGTAGAAGTATAGTTGTCTCTCTCAGTCGTATTGTTAGATTCAACTGGCGATGTAAAGTGGCCGCCCTGAAGTTAGCCGTTAGACTGCGCGTAAGAGAAATGCTACGTCCTTAATTATTTATATGATGCACATACAAACTTAATTCCGGCCTTAATCTTGAACTTGGCATAGCAATGACGATTCAGTAAAATGCTGTTTTCGTTAAGCACCTACCTACGTACCTATCCATAAAGATATGATAATATGATTTAAATAAATAATGCTGGACATTTTTCACACTGAATCATTTAGCCCCAAACCAAGCAGAGTTTGTATTATGGAAACTACATGACTGATATACTAGGTACTATTATATTTTTTTGTAAAATATATACACCAGACCCTAGGCGAATATTTGCAAATCACATAAACATTTGTCCCGCGGCGGGAATCAAACCCGCAACCTTCTGCATCTCAGGCGGGCCTTAGCCCACTGCGCCACAGAGGTCGTCATTTAATCACGTATGTGTTATTTTAGAAGTAAAAGATCCTTGTGATGAGAAAAGCCGAGAAATTACTGCCATCAAACTTATTTCTGCCGCCAAGCTGTAATTCTCGCATTATGAAGGGTGCCGGTGAGTTACAGGTACATGAGACTTTTCACCCGTTATGTCTCAGGGTCGGCAACGCGCGAGTGATACCTCTGGTGTTGCTACCAGCCATAAGTTTCAGTAACCGCTCACCAAGAGGTAGGCTGTATGTTAGTTTGCCTCTTTACTTATCTATAGAAATATGTATAAGTAATTTATTTTGCAGGTATATCAGAAATATTGTAATTATATTTTTTTAAACTAATAAATCGTTACTATGAATATAATTTTATTTTAACTATGCACCACCGTCCTTTATCGTTCACGTCAATTCCTGTCCTTCCGCGGTTGTCTGGAAGACATTAGCCATAAGACCACCCATTGCACTTCCACGATTAGCTTTTAATTTGCTCTGTTTGAATTTGTAAGCAACGTCTACAATAAAGTGTTATCTATTTATCTGTTTAATGGCTCTGATATGAAGTACTTCATAAAACATTATCAAATAAGGAATGGAAGGTGAATCGATTTTGCTTATTTTGAGCAATCGATTTATGCACCTCCCTAGAGGATGGTAATCGATAACTTTTTGGTTACCTGCTTATGTTGACTTTAAAGAAGTAGCTATACCAGCATTGAATATATTTAAATTTTACCATCCACTATTGGTATGTACCTAACATACCAATAGTGGATGTCAGGTCCGGCTGGTTCGGGTGGCCTAAAATTCCAATACCAGAGTTTAAAGAATCTACTAGTAGCTACACCTGATTGGGTAGGTACATTTCACCCATTTCATAATAAGGTTAATTTTATTTGATATTTACAAAACAGCAAAGTACCTAAATGCCTAAAATTAGCAACTTTAGGTACTTATAAATTATCAGGTATATTCAATATAATGTTAGCTAACCATACCAGTGACGCCACCTAGCTGGAAAGCGTCGAACTTTTACGAGAAAGTTTTCTACAATGTTGCAATAATTTATTCGAAGCGAATTCAACTATTTGCTAGCTTGGTTATACTGTAATGATGCACAACGACGTACCCTAGATCAATAATATGAAAGTTTTTGTAGGCAAATCTGATTCCATGTGGAAAATGGGCAAGGCTTTTTATTATCTCGACCTCTGTGGCGGCTTACAGCTTGGCGGCAGAAATAAGTATGGTGGCAGTACTTTCTCGGTTTTTCTCATCACAAGGATTTCTTACTTCTAAAATAACACATTCATGATTAAATGACGACCTCTGTGGCGCAGTGGGCGAAGGCCCGCCTGACACACAGAAGGTTGCGAGTTCAATTCCCGCCGCGGGACAAATGTTTGTATGATCTGCAAATATTTGTCTCGCGTCTGGGTGTTTTCTATGTATAATATGTATGTAATTACAAAAATATATATAAAAGTAATATAACAGTCATGTAGTTCCCATAACACAAGCTCTGCTTACTTTGGGGCTAGATGATGCTGTGTGAAAATGTCCATTATTATTTATTTAATATAGATCTATATTTTAATCAAAGGTACTTTGAGTAAATGGTATTATTTCAATAAAGTTTTCACGTGGATTAATATTTTATTAAAATATTTTTTAGACTATTGCAATACAAATAGTATTGCAATATGCATATATTTCTTTGTTCACTTGTTATTTTGTATTACTATTTTTTTTTTCTTAATAGGTATCCTAAATAGTTTGTAGTAATCTCCGAAACTACTCATAAGGAGTAATATTAAAAAATCACTAATATGGAGATTGGACTTGCATAGGCTGTATAATATCCCGTAATACAATCATTTTTCGTAGAGACCAATTTTGCAATGTAAATCGGAGAAAAAACGATGCAGCGTTTCTTACGAACGCTGCATTTCATCGTCTACTTTTTTTTCGGGTAACTATCACGCGGGCGAATCCGCGGGCAGTAGCTAGTTTATTAAAAAGTTAAGTCAAATAAAAACTAATTAGGTAAGTACATATTTAAATATATAGTTATACCGAATGGAGACTGTTTTATGGTAAAAACTTAGTTTAAGTAACTTATAACTTGCTACTGTCTTTAGATAGCTAACTGTTTCATCTGTATTTTTTGTATGTACCTACTTGTACATAGTTGTATGAATAAAAATACTTACTACATGACTGATATATAAGTAGTATCCATAACACAAGCTCTGCTTAGCAAGTGGTGACTGCTTAAAAAAATAAACTACTATTATTATATTAGCATAAATTAGAAACTGTATTATAAAGTCATCTTAACTTTGTTCTTAACTTAGAGAAACACTAAGAAATTGAAAAACCTTATGAAAAATAAACAATTTGGTACCTTGAAAATTGTACATTTTATTTCAAAGATACATCACACGTTGTTTATGTAAATACTTAAAGCTACCTATGAAATCGTAATACCTAATTCAAATACTTACTTACTTTGGGTCTAGAGAATGCTCTGTAAAAAATGTCCTGCATTATTTATTATTTTGTTTATTTATTTGTATGTCTTAAAGTATGGTTCTTAGAAGATAGGTTTTATAGCCAAAAGTCACTAGGGGGCGCTGCATAGGAGAACATTTACGTTGAAGATTTAAGCTTAATTTACTTGTTGTACCCGCGACGCCAGGAGCCAGTATAAATTATTACGAGCGCAATTATGTGTTACCTGCAACAGACGACGGAATTTAAATTCATTTTTTTTTCTTATTACCAACCTTATTATACTCATTGATAATATGAGGGTAGTTACAAATTTGTTTGATAAACACGTATGTACATATGTATCGGTCTGCGGCTAAACTGTATGTTTTGAGTCGATGATTTTATGGTTTCTGTGTTTTGATTCGAGTTTTAAGTGTTGTTATAGTGTTATTTGTATTGGAGTGTTTTATAAGATCATATGGATTGCAACATGGAAAGAAAGATGTTCGGAAGAAAAATAGTGAGTAGTTTGACCACATTAACCAAAAAATCTCAAAGGTAGTTAGTTAATTAGCTTTATACTTCGCTAACTTCGTTACACAATAAATATATGTAATAAATAAAATTATACATAAGCAAATATATCATATTATTATAACCTAAAAAAAACATTTCTCTTTTTTGACAAATGTGTTAATGTTTTGAGTAGTAAGTGAAGAGAATAGTAACATTAATTAGAAACAAGAACTTTTTTTTAAGTCATTGATCTAATCTTGGTCTAGTGTAGTATTTAATATCTGTGTCTTGGTCACTAAGGCATGGTTACCAAGAATAAACAAATTACATGACAACGAACGACAGAAAAGTACATAAATTATCTACAAACTTTCTCCTTTTTTGATCGGAATAGTGCTAATTGTCAATTAGTTCCCATTTGTACTAACTAATTATCAATTAAGTACTCTTTATTCGTTGCATTTCGCTATCTGTAATGAGCACAGACTCATACCGGCACATGCTACAGACAACGAAATGCAACGTATCCCTTACTAGTAAGGAATACTACTTGTATAATGAGTTCACACCATAACCCATACTTATGGCTTTAACTTACATGCTACAGACAACGAAATGCAACGTATCTCTTAATAGTAAGGAATACTACGTTATAATGAGTTCACACCATAACCCATACTTATGACTTTAACTTACATGCTACAGACAACGAAATGCAACGTATCTCTTAATAGTAAGGAATACTACGTGTATAATGAGTTCACACCATAACCCATACTTATGACTTTAACTTACATGCTACAGACAACGAAATGCAACGTATCTCTTACTAGTAAGGAATACTACTTGTATAATGAGTTCACACTATAACCCATACTTATGACTTTAACTTACATGCTACAGACAAAGAAATGCAACGTATCCCTTACTAGTAAGGAATACTACTTGTATAATGAGTTCACACCATAACCCATACTTATGACTTTAACTTACATGCTACAGACAAAGAAATGCAACGTATCCCTTACTAGTAAGGAATACTACGTGTATATTGAGTTCACACCATAACCCATACTTGACTTTAACTTTGTAACTTTGACTTGGACATTGTAAAAAAGTTATTAAGACCAATCTTCATCATCATTAAAGTTTGTTTGAAAAACCCAGATAAACACAACGTTTACTAAAAATTTAAACTACCGCTCCCTTAATGTAATTAGGTGTCAATTAAACGCTCGTGATTTTGTCATCTGTGTTTTATTCCATACAAAGTTGAGTTTTTGTGGGCATTTTTTATTTAACTATAGTGGCAAACAAGAATACGGCCTATATTTCGAAAAAAACATTGTTACGTACCTACTACTAACAACAATAGGAACTAAATCCATGAACTAGGTATCTTGAAGGCTTACGGTTCGTGCGTTGATTCACAGTCACCATCTAAACTTATAAAATGTTTGCCCTGACTGACTGATTTATCAAAAACTACTAAGTCTAGAAAGCTGAAATTTGGACCAATGTTTTATTTTATAACGTAAGCATGTGCTATAAAAGTATTTTTGTAAATTTCAACTAAGGAACGGAAATGGGAGGACGATCTTTGTATAAAAGTCTTTGATCTTCGAAGTTCACATTATTTATTTGAATTAATAAATAATGTGATTCACAGTTTTTGCAATTTCACATATAAAGGGGGAAAACGAAGGGTGAAAGTTTGTATCGCAGTACCGTTATTTTGATAGGAACTTGAAAATTGGAATAAATATTGTTCCATTATAGGGTTTTTGGATTTTAAAATGTTAGGGGGTAAAAGTTTGTATAGGAGTATAGGTTATTTTAGAGGTAGGAACTAGAACATTGGAATTGTAGCTATTCATCATAAATAAGTAATGATGGATTTCAAAGTGATTTTCACATTTTAAGAGGGGAAAATGGTGGGTGTATATTTGTATGGGATTATCGTTTATTTTTAAACACGACTTCACGAGTGCAAAGCTAGTACAGTATAAATAATAAAAAACACTAAACATACTCGTACATAGTCTAACTGACCCCACACTAGATTTCTCTGTATCGGTGTATAAGGATCTACGAGTACCATGGTACCACAAAAACCAGACTGTTAGGCAATAATACTACAAATTTGTTCAAAATTCTCATGAAAATTCCTGATGGGGGCCTGAAAACTACGTAGCCAACTTACAAATTCTCATGAAAAATACTTCTTTGGGCCAGAAAACCATAGAACTATGTTCTAAAATCTCATGACAAAATTCTTCTGTAGGCCTCAAAACCCCAACTTACTAGGAATACTCGAACAGTCTGCGTGAAGCTAAGTTGTAATAGCGACACCTATGTGAATAGTATTGAACTAAATACATGCCCGCACCTAGACTGACTGGTTCTACGGATTGAGACGCACGTTCGACTCCCGCGGAACAAATGTTTGCTAGCTCTGTAGATATTTGCTTAAATTCTAGGTGTTCTAGGTGTTGGTACTGGGGATCCTATTGTGGGAGCTGGACTATGGACGTGACTGTTGGATATTTATTTGATTATCTACATATTTGCTTTAGAAAAAAATAGTTATGTACCTTATTATAATTATTGTAACTTACATAATGTCGGTAGAAACACGTGTATTGAGTTTTAATTCTAAAAGTCCTATTGGCAACGACCCAATAGGACTTCCAGAATACGTAATTTCCTGTTCTTAAATTCAAAACCTTTTGTTAAATTCAAATTATTTACACACAAATACAACATAACAGATATCTAAAATCTATTTCGTAAGCTTATTAATTATTAAAAAAACCTACAAAATATACAAATTACAAACTAATCAATAAAAAATATATCAAGTTAATTAAACACATTACACATTAACTAGACACGTTCTCTTAGAGATAAATTCGTTAACAATAACACGAAAACATCGTGAGGAAACGCGCATACTCTAGAGCCAAAAATTCAGAGGCATGTGCCATCAGTTAGTGTTCTAATAAGCGGCGATGGGCTTGCAATCTGCCACGTGGAATGATAAATAATTCCGAAAAAGCGGGCATGTGCAAATGTAATATTTTTACTTGCCTCTAATTCTGACTGAGTATATATCCGAGGATGTCCATCGTATACAGTTGTGAGCGTGTTTGTTCGTTTTTGAATAAATAGATTAGAATGGTTTATTTGTCACACTAACACAGCATAGAAAGAACAGGTACAAAAAAAATACAATTTGAATGAGTGAATGAATGAATGAACGAACGAAAATCCTTTAATTTACGCCTTATGATTTAAACAAATATACAATAACTCATTAAGCTATAGGCACAATGGGCGGTCTTATCGATTAAAATCGATCTCTGCCAAACAACCTTTGGATGCTATAAATATAGATAGGCAACAGTAAGGTTTTCACTAAAAACAGAAACAAAGAGAAAGGTTTAAAATCCGTTAATATTTCCGTCTGAGACGCGGAAGGTTGGGGGTTCGATTCGCTGCGGGACAAATATTTGTTTCGGGTCTAGGTGTTTTCTATGCATAATATGTATGTATTTACAAAAATATATATATATGTACTATACCAGTCATATAGTTCCCATAACACAAGCTCTGCTTAGTTTGGGGCTGGATTATGCTGTGTGAAAATATCTTACATTATATTTTTTTATGAAATACATTTAGGTATACCTACGTACATAGGTAGATAGATAGATAGATAGATAGATAAACTCTTTATTGCACAGCAAAGTAAAATACAAAAACACAGGAATTAAAAAGAGAATATAAGAGGTACAATGGGCGGTCTTCTCTTATCACTTAAAGCGATCTCTTCCAGACAACCTTTGGATAGACAGGATAAATGGAATCAAAAGACGGCGGTGTACAAGTTAACCTATATCAAAATATAATATTAATAATAATAAATACCTACATAACTTTAAATATGTATTTAAATATCCTATATAATATACATACAAATAATAATAATGTGAGATAATAAGTATGTAACGATTAACTAACAACTCTGAGACATGGAAAGGAAATGGTGTATCTAATCACCGATGACAAAATGCTATCAAAATGCAATTCTTCCCTTGCAACAATTAGAGAATTCCTTTACGATCATTGAACAATCACAAAATTATAATGGTAAGTGGGTACGTTTTCAACCATGACTATAATTAATCTGTTATACAAGAACGATGCTACAAAAACAAAATCAAAATAATCATTAAAAAGCAGTAAAATTTAATAAAATCTATCCTGATCAATTTTAATGAGAAATCCTAAGAAAATGCCCCATAGGATGATTAGGGATCCGTAACTGAATCAATCAGGTAAGTGTAAAGAAATATTGATAACTGAGGTGCTATTCTCGTAATTAAAATAGTTAAATTTTAATCGCATCTCATTAAAATTCTAGTCTCAATCTCATTAAAATCAAACTTTGTTTCGCAAAAAACTACTTTATAGACAACTAGCTTTTACCCACGGTTTCGCCCGCGTGGTACCTGGATAAAAAGCAGCCTATTTGTTATTCTGATGTATAAGCTATATTACTGTAAAGTTTCATCAAAATCCGTTCTGTGGTTTTTGCGTGAAAGAGTAACAAACATCCATCCTGATCAACTTTCGCATTTATAATAGTAGTAGGAGTAGGATTCTGCCTTTAGAAAACGTCAAAATTGGGATTGAAAGTTGACCGAAAGTTAACTTCTGGTAGTCTTTATGTATAATTCTTATTAATAAATATTAATTATGTATTGGAACGTAAATAAGAATAACATTTTTTTCATTTTTTTGTTTTGTTCCGTTTTAGTGAATAAAGTCAAGCAAACCAAATAATCTAAGATAAGTCTTTAGATAGCTAGATGTTTCATCTGTATTTTTTGTATATACCTACTTGTATATAGTTGTTTGAATAAAAAACTAGTTAGTAAACTTAGTCATTTATTTTTAAATGTGATTACACAATGTAACTGACATACAGTAATGTAAGTTTGGCACAGTTTATTTAATATTTAAATTTATCTGCGCATTTACTCATGCCTAGATCAGCGAAGAAAACATCTTGATGAAACCAACATGTCCTAAACCGAAAACTCGAAGGCGTCTGCTATCAGTTAATGTTCCAATAAGCGGCGATGGGCTTGCAATGTGTCACGTGGAATGCTAACTACTTGTACAACACGGGTACGTGCCAAATTTAAGGTACTCCTAATACCCCCTACTTGGTATCTTCAAATATGTATCTGAGGATGAATACAGTCGTGATCGTGTTTGTTTGTTTTTTTCGAGACCGCTTTGCGACTGTCTGGCTGCACAGTGAACAGTGTGAGTTAAATTAAATTAAAGTTTATTCCAAATAGAAAATAACATAACAGTTAACACTAAATTCTTTTTTTTCATTATAGTATGTATATCAGTCATGTAGTTCCCATAAGACAAGCTCTGCTTACTTTGGGGCTAGATGATGCTGTGTTAAATATGTCCAGCATTATTATTATTATTATTATTATTATTATTATCTACGTGGAAGTACCGCAGAAGGTAGCATTTTACATGAAACAATTGCAAGGTTTATGCAGCCGATGGTTTTCGCAAGTTTTTTGCATACACTTAAATTGGCAAACAAGCATACTTGTTGCTAAGCGGTTACCGTAACCCAATAAGTGAACTAGAAGACTAGAAGTCGAAATGAGTGTTATGAATCTAGCAGTCGCAATATTTTTCATACATAAACATGAAAACCAAAAATCAAAATTTTTAGAAAGGTCCAAGGAATTTTTTTGTAAAACTTGTATGGCCTAGTTGGTCACGAAATGAGATCTCGCGATATACCGTTTTTACCTAACGACTAATGAAAGGAGTGTTATGAAGATGAAGATTTTATTGGGTTCTCTCTCTATCTCATCTATCTCATTTCGTAGATAGCAGTCGCAATATTTTTCATACATAAACATATACTTTTCCAAAAATCAGAACTTTTATGAAGGTCCTCATATATTTTTGTAAAACTTGTATGGCCGACTACTTCGTGATCGTATTTGAAGTTTTCTTCGCTGCGTATGAGATGATCTCGGTGTAGTCCCATGATAATATTGGCGACGACCTCTGTGGCGCAGTGGGTTAAGGCCCGTCTGAGACGCAGATGATTGTGGGTTCTATTCCCGCCGCGTGACAAATGTTTGCATCATCTGCAAATATTTGTCTCGGGTCTAGGTGTTTTCTATGTTTAATATGTATATATTTACAAAAAAAATGTATGTGAGTAGTTTAATAGTCTTTTAGTTCCCATAATACAAGCTCTGCTTATTTTGGGGCTAGATGATGCTGTGTAAAATGTCCAGCATTATTTATTGTCTGAATCGGGCGATAAATATATTTTACAAAAATCTTGATAAAACTACTTGGAAAGGTGTTGATACTTTGTTACCTGATGTCCAGTTTTAATAGCTTTTTTATGACCTAAATGGTTACGGTACTTATAATCAAAAAAATCTCTGACTCAGATAAGTAGTTTTTTATTAAAGATATTTTTACGACTATATCACGTACTGATATACTACGTATACGGGTTTTTACTA
Source organism: Perizoma affinitatum (assembly GCA_961405105.1). Lineage (NCBI taxonomy): Eukaryota > Metazoa > Arthropoda > Insecta > Lepidoptera > Geometridae > Perizoma > Perizoma affinitatum. Next base: position 11,078,307 of record OY560199.1, read on the forward strand.
AAAACTTAAAGAGTTACTTTCAAATTTGTTGATATTATAAATGGTTTAAATTTTGGTAATATTCAGAAAAACAAATTGAAGTCAATTTTTTTTTTATTTGAAAAATTAGTAACAGTAGTTTCTTGGCTGAGTTTTGTGTAGATGTCTACATGACTCAAAATTGTATCGAGATTTCTTATTATGCATGTCGCAAAGTTGAAATCCGGACCCTACTCTCAAGTAGTTTCCAAAAACTCAATGACACTTAGACATCCTTCACTAACTGCAATACCTACCAAAGTTCTAAGGAAGCGAAAACTGCATACCTACTTCGTTATCCCATACAAAATCGAGTTTTACCAAAACTATGCTGGTTTAAAAGGAACATATATTATCTCTTCTGATGTTGGTACGTTATTTTAAATTTTTAATTGACTGTGTTTTTAAATATTAGTATTTACTGGACGACTAGTTTATAGGAGATAATGTCAACATTCAATGACATGGTAGTCGGATTACAATTAAGTGAAAAGAGTCTCGAAAACGCTTAATATCTCAAAATGCATTTTTTGGAAACTGAACCCGGAATATAATTCGCATCTCTCTCTTGGCCGGTACTTTTTACAGTAAAGTTATAAACACCAGAAATTGATAAATAATAATGTTCACGCGTTTTGAGTCTAAATGATTCGTGTGCACTCCAGTGGTCAGATTCTGAGAAGGCTGCAAAGCTGAGTGAGCAGCTTCGCAGAAAACAGTCGCTGGTCCGAGGAACGCGCATTAGCAACCATCGCAATGTTTTTCCACTATTCTAGGTATTTCATCTAATTTTGCTAGAAAACTAGTTGTGTTTCACAGTATCACCCTCGCTGATGCCGTATAATCAGGTTGTTAGTGGTGCTAGCCTGGTAAAAACATTGTTTCAGTTGAATGCGCCGCGACCCCGCGTGGATCGGTTCGTGGCACCGCGGGAATCTTTCCCAGAAATACGCCGGCGCGTCGTGTGGGGTGCCCGATGCAATCTACGAAACGATGACATATGGGTAATCCCTCACAAATAAATAAATACATTGTTACACGCATAACCACTCGCTTTTCTTATGCCAAAGCCTTGAGGCTATGGAATCTAGGCGATTAGGAAGCCAGGCTACGATATACAGAAAACAGTAACATAACCTGTCTTTCCTGAATCTTGGTATTTTTTAAATTAGAGTTTAGGTATTTTCAAGGCCTTTATATTTTTTTAATGTTAATCATCACTGACCATCAGGTGAGATAATGGTCAAAGAAAACGTCGATCTTTCATAAAAAAATGTTGCATGCTACGATGGTAGAAGCATAGGCCAGTAGCCCCAGCTAGGTATCTGCCAAGAGAAAAACGTGAGAATATTCTGTGGCTTCGCTACACGCCAAGCTGCCAATCGCAGAATGTGACCGTGCCCAACTATTTACATGCATTCATTTTCTCAAGGTGTAGATTTAAAAGAAGGTACTTTTTAACTAATAGACATGAAACGTGACGTCACCCTCGTGGAGGACGACCGCAATGCAAAATTGTTAAAAAACTTCATTTCAAGAATATTTAACAATAATCAAATGCTGAGTATATAATATTCGTGGTTCCTGAAACCCTCGACACAGGAAATCCTAGTGTTGGGTCAGGACTATGTGTTTGTCTGTTGGCTGTGTTTTTTGACGTCACGTCATTTTTTTATTCGATTCTACACAAGGGCGCTCAACTATCATTAATTAATCACTTTCATATATTTCAGTACACAAAATACCTACAACAGAAGCGATACATGAACTATTTAGACGATGCCTTTGCTCTTGAGCCCTTGAAGGTGCAGGACTATAAGGAAGAGTCGCAGGGAAGGAGTATGCCACCTTGGCCCTGCATCCCGAGGAAAAAATGCTATTTATCATCAGCCGATAGCATTCTCGACCTGCCTTCATATAGCTATGCTGCTTGTAAGTAGTGACCATTATTTTCTATTAAACTAGTTTTTTTTAACAAATAAAATGGCATCATACATACGACCCACTTGTTGGTAAACAGTTACGGTATCCTATGATCGCTTGCAACACGAGAGGTATCGCGCGTTGCCGACCTGAGTCATAAACATTGAAAAATCTCACGTGCCAGTCATTTCAGCTACAGCTATAAATCAGTAATGCGAGAATTACTGCTCGGCGGAAGAAATAGTTATAGGAGTACTTTCCCGGACAAGCTCTTTTACTTCTGAACTAGTCGCTTTAAGTGTGAAATACAAATGTATGTTTCAATGTTGGTTGTTTAAAAAAACTTCCAGACAAAGTTTATGTTAGAGTGGGCCCCTCTATACAATGCTAGGCTACTGCAGTGTCTGCTCGCCACCGCGTCAACTTGCATGGACCTCGCTAACGATTAAGAAAGTTTATGATCTAGAACGAAGCCGGGAGCAGAAGCTATGTGAGAATACGAAACCAAATTGCGAGCATACGCAAATAAAAATCATAATCACAAAAGACGGAACCACTCTGAAGAGCTTGGTGGTGCGGCGAGCGGCGCATCTGTGACGCAAGAGGGTTCGATTCCCGCTGCGGAACAGATATTTGCATGTAGATATTTTGTTCCGGGTCTTGTAGTGTCTGATACCCCTGATACAGGGAATCCTAGTGTGGGGTTAGGCAATGGATGTGTCTGTTGGGTGTTATTTACATATAAAAATATATTATTAAATGTGTTTTTTTTTAATTCGTTTAGTAAGTCAAGAGGACTCGCAGGTAGACAAACCAACCAACGAAGACAAACACACTTGAGTTCAGTAGGTAATGAAAAAGGGCATTCGTTTTTCAGTTCCCGACATTCGGCCGCAGGAAATCGGTGAATTGATTCTTTGAGGGTCACCTGGCTTCTGATAAATCATCTGATGTTTTTCTCAGTTCCAGAACTGCTGGACTGGAGTAACGAGAACATCTTGGTAGCGGCCCTCGGACGGCACTACCATAAATGGAGCTGGCGAACACAGAACCTCATCAGCGAGGGGTTCACGGAGTACGATATCCAGTGCTGCAAGTTTGACCCTCGGAGCGAGCTGTTAGCCGTGAGTAGATCTTCTTCATCATGCAGGATATATTATATGATTGATACTTACCTACACCAGGTCTGCGGCGCTTTATGCTGAGTCCTACCCCAAGCTATTTACCTCATCAGCAGTGTAAACATCTTAGTTATATACTTAATTAATAAGTACTAAAAACAAACAAAAAACAAACACGCACACGACTGTCTTCCCCATGTTAGACATCCTCAGATACATACTCAGTGGTAGACAAATACCACTTTCTGTTGGCGTTAACGCCTACGGCAAGATTTTATTTTATTGAAATGACATTAGCTGTGGATATGTCACGTGACAGCTGTCAAGTTTTACCTTGACAAATTTGCGTGAAATGAATAGGAAGCGTGAGGTGTTTGTCTAGCTCTAGCTTACATCGTCATCATCAACAGCCTGCAAAAGTTTACTGCTGGTACAAGTATTATAATATCTGTGTTGCTGGATAAAAGAGTGGCATAAAGAACGGTCTTAAGCCAACCGTCGACTATCTGTAAGAAGTCTCAGTAGACTTCTTGTAGTGGTTCACCCATTCTAATACAATTATTAAATAAATGGCCTGTCCTTACAATATTGTTATAAAATTGAACAAAAAATTGGTTGCTCTACTGTTTCGGACGTTAGGTATCATTTAGTATATTATCTTTCCAGCTAGGAACGAACATGAGGATAGTGGAGCTCCATGACAACGCGCTCAGCAAGTGGGTGACAGGCGGCAGTTGTCAATGCGCGAAGGACGATCAATTCTGCTCCATCACAGCCGTTGACTGGAGCCCTACAGGGAACTCCTTCATCACGTAAATACCCACAGTTCTGCGAATGTAACTTGGCCAGAAGTCATAGTAGGCATATAGCTGTAGACTTATCATTAAGCTGACTTGGCTTCCACGTCACTGCCATTAATATGTCACTACTGGATGCACTAGGATAGCATCAACTAATTTCTTACTAAAAACGGGATAGTTACCATTATCTGTGAGTATGAATGTTTTCCGATATTTCGGCACAGGTGCATATACCATGATCACGGGAGGAACTGAAGTCTTTTTTCACTCTTTTTTTACGAACGATACTCACAAATCATGGTAAACATCCCGTTTTTAGCAAAAAATATGGTCATAACTACGATAGTATCAAAAGTTGACCTGAACTTCTTTGGACAGTTCTTGGTAACGGGTCAAAAAAATATCCAGCCATCACTAGTCTGGCCAAATGCTCTGGCTATCTGACACAAAGTACATTGCTCAAACAGCTTGCTTCAAAATTGTCATGTCATATGCTTAGCTATAGAACGGGTATAAAAACGAAGAATATTTATATTTCTTCTTAACATTATAAGAATAACTTATGAATAAAAACCTATTGACTTTGACTTTACCTTTGCAACTTTGACAATCATCATACTAACGCTGGTTGCAGAGAATATTAACTTAAATTCGTAAAATATATAATTATACACTTCTTCACACTATATAATAATAATATATACGAATATATAATATTCGTATTTTATGTATTTGATTAGTTTTGCATGAATTGTGGACAACACTATTGCATTAGGGATACCCTGTTATAATAGTTGTCTAGAAGCTCAAGATTTTGTTTGTATTTGCATTTGATAGTCTAATTCTTGAAGAAGGTTAAAAGCTATTTAACATCACGCCCCTTAGGAGCCGAGCAAAAGAAGTAACAGCGCGGACGGGCGATGCGACGCTGTGGGGGCCACGGGAGCCATTGCACAGCTATTAATTAAATGAAATGAAAATTACAGAGGCTGTTCCCGAGGGATGCTAGTATGTCGATCCAGGAAAGCACAGATGATACAGTGGCGTCGGGCCGTCCACGCAGCTATCTTGGTGGTGAGGGTGTCTCCGGACGCCAGATACGTGGCCGCTGCCGCCGTGAACGGAGATACCGTGATGCTCTACTCCTGGCCTTCCCTGGAGCTGTACTCCAGCCTAAACTCAGACTGGACCGTTAAGGTAAGAAGAATAATCAATCATCATAAAATAGGTCCAGCTATGACCAAATTAACAACTGCTCAAAGCGTACGCGTTTTACTGTACTGGGATATCAAAGAGCTGAACAAAGGGGCGGAATGATGAATAATCCTATGAAATTACATCGAAATCGGTTATTCTTGTGAAGTGACTGAATAACAAGATTTAATGGACAGCCATGGGCAAAAGTAAGTGTATAGTCAGAACTTGCAACAGAAGATATATTATAGAATTAAAATTACCGTGGTTTGGTATCATTTTAGAATATAATTACGACTATACCACGTACTTTACTATTCTCCTGCTGAAAATAAGCTTAGGTACCTTGAGATTTTTTATTTTTTATTTGCCATGATACCGGTTATAGTATCACGTCTTCTTTGGCATTTTCAGCCAACGTCCAATTATACATTTTATACCACATTTTTCACCCTTAGGAATGGGATCATTAATTTATATGGTACCCTTAAAGCATACCCTACCCATTTAAAAAAGAATCATTAAAACGCTTCACAATTCTCGAATATATCGCGTTACATACAAACAAATAAAAAGCTTACAGACGAATTGATCTCCTCCTTTTTTTAAGTCGGTTGAAAAAAAGGATGCTTAAAAACGTATCTCAACTCCAGGCATTGACCTGGCATCCCTGGCGCAGTGCCCTCCTCGGCGTCGGGACAGTGACAGCCGATCTCCACGCTTGCTTTGCCCTCTGGGACGCGCCTTCCGCCAAGATCAAGGAGACCACGCTGGGCCAGACCCCATACAGCCTAGACGCGATGCTCTTCAGCCATCGGACTGGAGAGCTGGTTCTGAGTTTGTGGAATGCAGGTAAACATCTCAAAGTTGTAGAGCTTCTCATGAAAGAGCTTTTACGGGGACTTCATCTTGGTGGCAAAAATAGGTATTATGGTAGTACTTACTATCACCATACCTATTTCTGCCGCCAAGCAGTAATGCTCGCATTGCTGTGTTCCGGTTTGAAGGATAAGGATGCCGGTGAAATTACAAGCACATGATACTTCTCACCCGTTATGTCTCAGGGTCGGCGAGGGAGTGACACCTTTGATGTTCCAAGCGACTATAGGTTGGCCATATGCCACGTAAGTTGTACAAAATAAAGTAATCGTCTTTAAATGTCAACAAACCGTTTTAAAATAATGGGAAATTGATAAAAAAAAATCCTGGATGTAAAAAACTGAACCAACATATCATAATTCAACTCCTTAGGATATGATGATGTGGTTCAAATTTATATACAAACATTGCAAGTTAAATAAGCTTGTTAAAATAGCAATCCCTCAGGGATAAAACTTTCATGAGACCACCGCTCGGGATCATTTTCTATACAGCAACAATATAATCATCAAAATAGGTTTACAATTGGCGAAAATAAAAAAAACTAATTGAGAATCTCCTCCTTTTTATGAAGCCGGTTAAAAAGATTGATGGATTGTGTGAAGGAAGATATTTTAAAGGGAATTAACGCCGATGCCGACCAACTTTAATACGACTTAGATCAAATGGGCATGTTCTGATCTATATTCAATACAAATCTAATACAATGGTTTGGTATTTCCTCATACAAATTACATATTTTTTATTAATATTATTGACACCTATTAAACAAGGAAAAATCTAACCAATATAAATAGTTTTATAAAAAATGACAATCTAATTGATGAGAGTTCGTAGTTTAAGCCATGGTAACTTTCACACGTTCTCGGTCATCTTTATATATGACCGAGAACGTGTGAAATACATATTTGGCAATCTCATCCACAGCCCTCCGCCGTATTGCTCGTTCTCGATCAAATCATTCAAAAAAATTGACCGTCTTCATGTAATGAAGAGGAAAAGTTATAAATGCGGATCGGGTTTAGGGTTTAAGTAGAAGGAGAGTCTTTGGAGACTTGAAAAACGCAATAGCCATATCTATCAGCAACTCTGGATTAACTTACACATGTCGACAATAGTTGCTAATGAGATCTAACCCCTATGAGTTGTAGAAATGTATCATTTGCACCTCTTTCACGCTTCAACAATACAACCAATCTCCATGATAATAACAATATTATCATGTCTCAGGGTCGATCACAACGATCACAATATCGTTTTTATTTACATTAACAAAAAACAGAATGAAATAATCTTTCCTTACTATAGACCGGTTGTCCACCGTCGTTAGCTCTACCTCTCGAGTACCAGTCTGAGTCATACATGGAATGAAAAGAGGACACAAAATAACGTTAAAAGAACTTATGCTGCCTCAGCACCGACTGACAGGATTTTTCAAAACACTTTTGTTCTATTGCAACTAATCAAGCCAGGCTAGGCTCAGGTAACCAAAGTGTTTTTCATTTCCTTAATGTAGACAACCTTAATGTTCACTCAATGAGATGGAGTAGTTGGCAATACCGTCGATCAAAAGCTAAAACATGTAGTATACTATTTCAACCCATCCGTTTTTTAACTTTCACCCTATTTATACTTACTTTCATCCTGCTACTCGATATGTATGCTTCACGACGGTCGGTTCGGAGTCTATTTTAATTACTAGACGTATGGGGTAAATAATTAAGACCTTTCAACTTAGCATGACAGATAGGAGCGTTTTTAGTAAAGGCCCATTCACATGGAAAGGGTTACTTGTATCTAGAAAATGCATACGATTATAATTTTTCTTCCGGTTATATTAGAAATATAGATAAACTCGCTGTTGTAGACTCCATAAACTTAGTAAATCGTTTAAAGGTCAAGGTGTGCGCTTTTATAAAGAACTCCCAATGATATACAAAAAATTTAAAAATTTAAAAACGTAATTAAACAAAAACTTTATAACAAGGCGTACTATAAAATTTATGATTATTTAGATGATAAAAATATTGGGAATGAAAATGCTCCATGAGAAAGAAAAAACCTATTGTAAAAGGATCATTAAATATAATAACCAACCTTATTTTCCTGCCTTTCTTTCAAGGCAGTAGATATAACCTAAGTTTCAAAGTGAACCTTGTGATTAATGATTAAAGGAATTTCGACTTTGACTTTGACTTCTCAAAATACTGAAATGTCATAAGATACTCGCCATGTGTGACTGTTTACGACAAGACATACGATTCTTGCCTTCAAATTTGGTTAACTATGAGACTGCCAACATTCAAAGGCGAGGCGATAATGGCCTTGTCAACTTGCCTCTTTGCGAATATTGTACTTTGACAAGTGACAAGTGACAGGTATTTTCTATATTCCTTCGATAACTGCATCTTCGCGACGAGAAACTCACTCCGTGTAAATGGGCCATTACATAAAAAAACGACCTCTGTGGCGTAGTGGGCAGAGGCCCGCCTGAGAAGGTTGCGGGTTCGATTCCCGCCGCGGGACAAATGTTTGTATGATCTGCAGATATTTGTCTCGGGTCTGAGTATTTTCTATGTATAATATATATGTATTTACAAAAAAAGTATATATATGTAGTATATCAGTCATGTAGTTCCCATAACACAAGCTCTACTTACTTTGGGGCTAGATGATGCTGTGTGAAAAATGTCCAGCATTATTTATTTATTTATTTATTAAATAACCATTACGCCCTATTTGCTTAGCACATTTCACAAAATGACACCAGAACAAATTATTAAAAAAATGATAGATGCGATATCAAAAATATTATAGAAAAATATTGAAATGTAAACACGTAATTAACATTAAAAAAATCTTGTACTAAAACAAAAAGAAAAATGGGCTGCCTTATCTCTTAAAAAAAATGTCTTAAGATAATACTCAGTGTTTTTATTTATTATTGTAAGTATGACTAAAACTAGATTAAAAAGAGGGAAAAAAACAATAAACTACCTACATAATGTTATAATAGGAAAAAAAAGACTGTTGTCTACCTAGGGTAACCAAAAGGCTAGCAATGCTTATTTTCCAGCCCTTTGGTCATAAATTTCGAACTAAATAACAAGTATATTTTTTTTTATATTGCAGATAGAGCCACATCCCCCAAAGCTTGTTCCCAACTCGTGGTAATGTCCGACCCTGACACGGTAGTAGACCAGTGGGGAGAAGGCCGCACTGGCTTGGATCGAGTGAGGACAATGATCTTCAACCCTGATGGAACGAAACTTGGTAAGGTGTTTTATCCGCTACGTAAAAATCCTATATATACGTATGACGTTAGAGGTTGTTTTTTTGTCTATTCGATTGAAATGCATTTTCTTGCAATCTCCTTTTCAGGAATAGTTCTTAGATTTTTCATTACCACAAGTCACTAGGGGGCACTGCAACAGATTATAAAAACCGACGATTGTTTTTAAAAATCAAAAACAGACAAATACACAATATGTGTCAATGCATTTCTGACGGTTTGATAAGTTTGAAAGACTTTATTTCACGTAAGGAAAAACCATCGGCCAAGCTTGACATGCACAATTTTACGTACATATATAGTTAGATTTAAAGGACCTACTTATGTTTAGGGCAAACATCGCAGTTCCGCTAAACCTATTCGTTGGATATTTAATTTTATTCCCGTAGTACAATCTCTGTTTAGTTTGTGGCTAGATGATGCTGTGTGAAAAATTACCAGCATACCATATTCATTACAAACTTTCAACAAAAGTGCCCTGACATTTTTTGAGAGTTTAAAAATGTGAAACATACACTAAAATATTTAGACATATTTTGTTCATACGATTATTTCAATTATTATTTAAAAGTTTGATGCTGGCGCGGCGGTCTAGTACCCAGTTGAAAGGAACTTTGCCTTTCCTTTCAAATTCTAAATTAATTTATTCATTAAAATCACAAGGATCACTTAAAAACGTTGAGACGCAAGATTTGCGGATTCGTTTCCCGGATTTATGTGTTGTGGCACAGACCAGTTAATTTAACTGATCTGTGGTCTGTGGTTGTGGTGTACCACGTATTTATTGATACCCTCGATGCAGGGAATCCTTGTACCTAATTAGAATCCTAGGAATAAAAGTGATTGGTGTAAAGTTAATTCAAAGTCACTTAATCGAGTAAATGTAATATGTATCGGTATGTAGCGCCTACGTTATATTTTCCTCAAAAGCAAAAAATGTTTTTTTTTTTATATTTAGCGACGGCCACTGCAGACGAGGACCTCATCATCTGGAACTTTTTGCCAGAAGATGTCAAGAAAAAAAAGAAGAACTGTAGAAGATTCTCTGCCATCCCCGTCTACCTCGACGAAGCATCGAATGGTATCTCATTCAGATAGACTAATAAATTTCAAAATTATATTTTTTTATCATTTTAAATTATAAAAGTAATTTGTTAAATTTTAAAATTAATTTATTAAATTATTGGAGCTTTATCAATTATTATGCTGGTAGTAATTTGATTATTTGATAAACGAAACTTTATTTATTTTAGTAAGTGTTTTACTGGGTTTTCTCGTTATTCCCCTTTCCCCTTAATAGCAAACTGGCTTTATGAATTAAAACCACTAATTTGGCCAGAAATAGCAAACTCCAAAAGTTCTAAAACTTGAAAAGTGTAAGTATACAAAGGTATGTTTAAGCTAAATAAGTTTTTCCACATTGCTATTTTGTTAAAGAAATTGGGGTACAGTCATTAATAGCTGTGAAATATAAAAAAACACGCTCACGACTGTATTCCCCGTGATGGACATCCTCTGTTACTTACTCAGTGCGTAAATCTTTGAGGATACAAAGTAAGTAGGCGAGTAGATATTACATTTAGTACGTGCCCGGGTTTTACAAGTAGTTACCAAGTAACAGGTTGCAAGCACATCGCCGCTTATTGGAACACTAACCTGGTGGCACATGCTTTGGATTTTTTTTGTTCTAGGGCATACCGGTTTCCTCACGAAATATTATTAATAGACAATGAATGAAAATTTAAAAAAATATGGTTTGCCTATCTGACATAGAAATACACGTAGATACAGTGAATGTTTTATTGTTTCCAAATGTTATTTAATTTTAACAATTATGAAATCTCCTTTTTAGTAAAATCGTAGATTGTTCAACAAGGGACTAAAACGAGCCTTTTCATGAGATGTTTAGAATTGAATACGAAAGGGTTTTAGTCACGGTTTAAAAACTACTTTTCACGTCGATTGAGTGAAAATAAAATAACTATGTATTACAATTCTAGAGAATTCGTGGCAACTCCTATTTTTTTTTTTAATTTCTTGTTGACAATTGCAGTACGCAGTATACATGCTGCACTAGCGTTTCTTGGCGATGATAGCTCGAGCGACGTACACAGCAGAGTAGCTTGCCAGAACCCTATTAAAAATAAATTATTTCAAAAATGGAACATCGTAAACCCGAGTCTTTTATAGAATCAAATTAATTTTATAGTCTGTTGATAATGACGTAATTTTTTTTATGACTTGAGTGCTTAGATTTTATATCACATTAATCCGCCTACACTTAGCAAAAATTACACACTTTTAGAGCATGATAAGAGAAAAAAATAGTGTCACAGGAGATTTGACAAACAGACAGACAGACTTACCCACAGTACGGAGAACAGTTGACACGGTCGAACGGAACTGCGTGCGCTCATTACTATAATACAATGCACAAATTAAACTGCACCGGTAGTTATACACCGGTGCAGTTTAACTAAGCTAGTGTTTTAATCGACTGACCCAATAATGCTGGAGTTACATTGGATACTAAAAGAAGCCGCGAGGAAAACACAGTTAGCCGTATTCCACGAGCGATTTGCGAGCGGGTTTCAAGCGTTTTCGCGACGTCTGATCCGAATTTTATCCGCGAGCGCATATATGCATTTGGGGTAAGAACGTTTTTGTAAAGTATAGCTAAGTCGTTAGTATTTAACCATCTGTTTGTGCTTTTTAGGTTTAAATAAATATATTTTCTTTTTCTTCTTCTTTCTGAGAGATTGTTTGCAAAGGTGGTTCTTAGATTCGTTTTATCGCCATTAGTCAACTAGTGGATGTTGCAAAATTACTCAAACAACGAAAAGAAAATGTATTTATCAATAACTCACGTTACAGGTCACATTAGGTACAAGTATTAATTAAAAAAAAATCAAACGGGAAGTTGTTAAAAAAATGATATTCCAATATGAAATTTCATGCCTCATTTTTTCACCCTAGGGAAATTGATATGGGTTTATAATTAATGGTTTATGTACCTATTATTTTAAATGTTTAGCTTTCGGGTAATAAGTAAAACTCGTTGAGATCGTAAATACGTGTTCGAGTAACCACTTTTTTAATATGAGCAAAGTTTAAAATTTTGTAAATAGCCGTGTTGGCCTAGTGGGTACCCCGACTTCTGATCCTTCGAACCCGGTCGTGCACAAATGGATTTCTCCACTCGAAAAATTTATGTGCGCATTAACACGTGCTCAAAACGGTGAAGGTAAACATCGTGAGGACACCGGCATGCCCTAGAACCAAAAATTCGAAGGCATGTGCCAACAGTTAGTGTTCCAATAAGCGTCGATGGGCTTGCAACCTGTCTCATGGAATGCTTAATACTTAAAAAATACTGAGAAAAATATTTTTCCAAATATTCATGTTTAAGACACCATTCGCAGTGCAGAATCATCCCCTGCCTAAATAATTAATCAAATTGCCTGCGTTTCTCAATATTTACAGTGTTTTTAATAGTTTTATGTTAACATTTTTCAAAATTAAAATTACGTTTTACTAAGTTTTTATTAGTAATTCCGGCGAATTTCGTCTCTGATACGATAGTTCTGTGTGCATGCGTGTGGTTGCGGTGTGTATCCGTGGTCCCAGGGTCCATCTCGCAGGAGAAACACCAATTTTCTTGGAAAAAGCGTGATTTTTTGACAATTTTCGAAAGAAAATAACGCATTCTACAACTTTTCCCTGAAAATTGGTCGTTCCCAGCACCTCCAGCAGCTGGAACAGCATCGCCCGTCGTCCCCGCGTGTACCTGCAACAGAAAAAATCAAATTAGAGACGAAAAAACGCAAAAAATCGCCCCCCCACCCACCCTTTGTTAATTTTGGTATATAGATTTTGGCCAATTTTGTGGTAGGGAGAAATTTGAAAAGTGACAAATTCACATTTTTATTGTGAAATAAGTTGACGAGGGTCTTGTAGGCCCCTAGGCTTACCTTTTGTAAGTGACAAACTCTACTATTCAGGGAAAAATTACCTATTTCAGGTAAAAATTGACATTCGATCGATCGATCTCTTCAGGACCTTGGCTAGATTTAGAAGGAAACTCAAACTTAAATTAACATCTTAAGTTAATACTCACTTGTATACTTACCTGTATATTACAGTATACTTACCAGTTATACAAACCTGTACATACTCCATTCTACTGGACACGGTTGCAGACATCAATCAGTACCTGAAAATAATAAAAATCTTATTTAATTTAAATTGACATAGGTAATTAAGAATTATAACTAATTAATTTAATTTTAATATATACAATTTTAATCAACATTTTTTATTTACAACTTATACAAATTTATTTTAACTATTTTAATAATTTTATATTAATTTACGCATCTTTACAACTTTTACAAATTTAAATATTAAAACCTATTGTGACTTATCCCTCTGCAGACCACCTTTAGGATGTTTGGTTTCCGAACACCAACAAAAACAACTAAGGACTCTTACGAGGACCCCCAAGGAAGTATGACGACAAGCCGAACAACTGAGGAGGTAGGACTGACACGGGATGAAGGAGAAGCCAACCAGGCTCCAAGTGTCAGGAGGAGCATTGGAGAGTGGGAGTCTGGGAAACCAGACAAACCGTCTAAAACCACAACTATCTCCAAGAAGTGTGTTTCAGTTGAACCCCCTAAACTTAAACCAAAGGTGGCACCTTCTAAAGAGGCTCGAAGAAAGTCGATAGAGGCCATTGGAAGTCCTCCTAAAGAGAAACAAAAATACACAGACAGAATGGCGGAAGCAAGGGCTTGTGTTACAAAAGCTAAATTAAATCTTGGGAACTCTAGGAACATAAAGACAGAGATTAAAACAGAGGTCATATATGCAATAGAAAGGTTGTACCAATTAGTAAAAGAAGCAGAAAGTATAAAAGGAACGGGAAGGAAGCAACACGAAGAAAAGGAAATTGAGCCGGAGAGAGAAAAAGAAAAGGAGGACAGTGATGTAATTAAGAAAATAGAAGAACATGCTAAATTAATGCAAGAAAACAATAAAAAGATGGACAATTTAAAAGAAGCATTAGAAAAACACCAGGATTTCCAAGAGCGGCAAACATACGCTAGTGTGGCTGCGGCGTTCACGAGGAGGCAGGCCCCGGAACAGACCGCGCTACACTCAGTAGTCGTAACCGCAAAAGATGAGACAGAGACTGGGGAAGAAGTTCTCAACAGGATTAGGAAGGTCGTAAATGCAAGAGAAGGAGGAATAGCCGTGGAAAGGATCAGGAAAGCAAAGGACGGAAAAGTGATTGTGGGGTGCAGAACGGAAGAGGAAAGGGAAAACATCAAGGAAAGGCTCAGGAAAGCAGAAGATCACCTGCACGTTGAGGACGTACAGAATAAAGATCCACTGGTGATTCTCAGAGATGTGCTTAAATATAATAGCGACGAAGACATTCAAAGTGCTCTAAAAAACCAAAACAAAGACATACTTCATGGAAAAGATTACAAAATAGAAATAATGTATAAAAAGCGCACTCGAAACCCCCACACTAATCACATCATCATGAGAGTGTCCCCCGTTATATGGAAGCGGATGCTAGAAGCGGGATCTGTCCTCGTTGACCTCCAGCGAGTACGAGTGGCAGACCAATCTCCACTCGTCCAATGCTCGCTCTGTCTTGGTTACGGGCATGGACGACGCTTCTGCAAGGAGACGCTCGAAAAATGTAGCCATTGCGGGGGACCTCACATGAAGGCAGAGTGCGCTGATTGGCTTGCAGGCACAGCCCCGTCGTGCTGTAACTGCTTACATGCCAAGATGGAAAAGACGGATCACAATGCTTTCAGCCAAGAATGTAAAATTAGGAAAAAATGGGAAGCGCTGGCCAGAGCCACTATAGCATATTGCTAAAGTGGGCTCGTGCGATAATATAGCATCAACCCTCAACATGACTAAATCGGGACACCACAAAAACACAACGAAAATAAAATTGGCAAAAACAAAAGAAAATAATAAAATAAAACAAACTAAAACCACTAAAATAGCAAATTGGAGTCAGTTTCATTGGAAAATGTCCCAATTAGAAATAGATAAAACATTAAAAATAAATAGATTCAGAAAAGTCAAACTTACCCTTAAGTGGTGCTCCGAAGAACACGTCGAACTGGAGGAGGAGGAGAAAGACATCACTACGAAGAGAAGACCACGATGCACGGCGCTCACCGAAACTAAGAAAATGTACCTGAAAACAAAAAATAAATGTGAACATCAAGAAAAATTTGAAACCCGGAGGATCAAAACGCAGTTCATCAGCAAAGCAAAGATAAAAATGCCCAAGCAAACGGTTTGAAGCATGTTGATAATCATGGTCAAACGTTTACCCTGACAAGCTCAAAGGCACAAGAAATAGCACAAACTTTGGAAAAACCCCGGGCAAGAACGTAAAAATACAATAGCCTCTTGTTTTAAACAATTTAAAAGAGAAGTAATAATAAATAACTAAAGATAAATAAATATTGTTGAATATATATATTGATATATATATATATGTAAAACCAGCAACAAACAAAACATCAAAAGAACGGTAACTATTTAAAACGTTTAGCGATTGATTTAATTCAAATAGATTACAATATAGAAAAGACAAGAATAAAATAAACAGCGTACAAAACATATTTGGTGAAACTGAAAAATACAGCATAAAGTTGAATGTCAAATGAAGTAAAAGCATTGGAAGTAGGGTATAAGAATATGTAAAGAAAATGAAACATGTAGAGATAAACAATTAGTTATTTAAATAATGTTAAATTTGATTAGAAACCCAGTATACACATATTATTGTAAAAATTTGAAATCCCATAATTTAGGCTTTTTTGAATACATACGTAATAAATTAAACACAAAAAGTGAAAAAAGTCTCTGAAAAACCTTTATCAGAGGAAATAGTCAAACTAAAAAAAAAAAAAAAAAAAAAAAAATGCTTAATACTTGCAAAATGCGGGCATGTAACAAATGTAATGTTTGGACATGCCTCTGACTACCCCCTACTTGGTATCCTCAAAGATCTACTCACTGAGTATGTATCTGAGGATGTCCACCATGGGGAAGACAGTCGTGAGCGTGTTTGTTTTAAAATTTTGTAAACTTTTACCTATTTATAGGACAGTGGTAAAAGCTAAAAGCTTGCAATCGGTTAAAAGCCATTACAGACAAACAAACGAATAAACAACCGCTTACCCTATATCCTTGCATACAACATTCTACATTCCCATAATAAAGAAACTTTTAATTTTCAATGTGACATCTTCAAACGTCTCCATCGGTTCTTCGGAGCTCATAAATCGAGACTACATTCACACCATGCGAGCATTCAATCGGTCGGTAAATCAGAGGAGGCACGCGTGGCATTGTGTTCAGAATATATACGGTGTGACAGGTGCCGTTACTATGGCAACTTGGGTTGAGGAAGGCAGGCTTGGAAGCGTATGAAGGATTTCATATTACAAAGGCTCACGATTTTAACGTAATACCAAGTACGTTAAAATCGTGAGCCTTTTTTAATAAAACCTAGCCTAGTTTAATAAAAGGAAACGAAGCTTTCTCTATAAAATAAAATGCAAAGTTATATACTCATTTTCAGTTGTTATTGTAAAAAAACACAACTAACGATAGATACAATACATAATTATTTACACCAATAGACCTGGAGCCTATAATAATGATATAATAATAATTCATTTAAAATCCAAATGCAGGGTCCATAATAACTTAAAACTAAAATATAAATATAATTATATAAAATAAACAAAACATTTTTATATATCACGTAGTGAATATACGTGAACCATGCAGGTTCGATTGCGTTTTGATCCAATCGACCCCGGAAACGTCGATAGGCGATTCTCTTAGGCCACAGAGCTTCCTTCATGAAGGCAGAGGTTCTGTGGGCACTCTCAAAATAGAGTAAAAACTGACTCTATGGCGTGACTCCAACTGTTCGACCCTCAGAATGAATTCGCCTCTCGAGTATATACTCCGCCACATCCTCAGCTTTGATACATTGTTAAAACACACCAGCCAGAGGGACACAATTCTTAATGAAATCTCTTTATGAGATCTAATCTTAATTCTAGCTAACTATCTAAAGAGCGTAGCAAACTATCTATAGATAGGTCATATGATCCAGGTCACTACCAGACAGAAGCGTTCCCAAAATTTTGGCTGAATTGCCACGCTGAATGGCAATGCGAATCTGAAATCGCTATAAGGTCCCGTCTTTGCAATCCATGACGGAAGTTTTCAGCTGATATATTTCATGATATTTATGACAAAAGATTATTTAGCAATAACCTCTTTAATTAAACAGCCAGATAAACAGTCGTAAACATAAACCATCTTCTTATAATAAAGTCATTTGAGATATATGGTATTGCTTTTCGCCACTAAACGTGACATTCACTTTATGGTTCAAGTCGAGCCACAGAGCAAATTCTTTGCGTGAAGATAGAAAGGTAAATAGATTTAAAAAAAAAATACTTCTCATGCTCTAAAAGTTATGCATTTTAGCTAAGCGTAGGCGTAGGTGTATTAGTAAATATTGAAGAATATATATTTTCATTTAATCTTTATTTTTTAGTCGCCGACTAAAATAGAAAAATATATAAAGGAAGAACTTAATAATGAAAAAAAATAATACAAAGATTTTATATAATTAAATTTATTCTTCAAAATTTAAGTGAAAGCGCCCTACTCTGTTTCTCTAGCGTTTACCGACCCTGAGATATAACTTAACCTAAGAACACAGCAATGGAAGCATTACTGCTTGGCGGCAGAAATAGGTATTGTGGTAGTATTACCTCAAACGAGCTTTTTCACAAGGAGCTGTACTCATATTTCCCTATTTTGTGTTAGTTTTTATAGAAATCGTTTCATTTGTAATCGGCTTTCCGCGATACATGCTCGACTTTTTGCGGCCAACACCAACCAAATAGTTTGAAACTGCTATTTTTGTTATTTTTCTATAAATAAATGTATTTTTAATGTGTATTTTTAACTTTGAAGCTAATTTTAAATTGGTATCGAATGTGACGCTGACTCACTTATTATATATGCCAACACTTATGACAACAGTTAGTATTCCAATAAGCGGCGATGGGCTTGCAACCTGTCACGTGGAATGCTTACTACTTGCAAAACGCGGGCATGTACTAAATGTAATGTTTGGACGTGCCTCTGACTACCCCCTACTTGGTATCCTCAAAGATCTACTCACTGAATATGGATCTGAGTATATCCACCATGGGGAAGACAGTCGTGAGCGTCTGGACACGAATCGCAATAAACCAACGTCTGAGAAAAAGTGCGAATTCTAAACTGCATAATCTTTCAGCTAGTTACTAAGCTACTGCCGAGCTGAACTGTCAGCTCGGTTAGTTTCGGATAATAGAATGTGGTGAAAAACCAGTAGATTAAAATGACGTTGTAATCTCGATGACTACCGATAACGAATCGGATTGGTTCATTTTGAGGCACCATTTTGTGTCCGAAAGCCTTACCTTCCTAGACCCACATGAATAGCTCCTCATGGTCACAATGAGAGTATAAATTAGATAACTGCTTTGAGACGTCGACGTGGACGACTCAATGACTGGATTGAAATATGCGAAACAAGTCAGGCTATACTGTGAATAGAGAAATTCATTGAATGATTTGTTAGATCGTCTTTGAAAGATTATGATTTTTGTTCGTGTATTTATTGAAACGACCGCACCGCCATAATTCTCACCCGCTAAATCTTGAAAGCTCGCAAATAGTTTCCAAACTTTTGGAGTAATATATTAAAGTAGATACCTATATATACTAATGTCAAAGGTGATAGGTGGTGTAATACGATTCATTCACAGACTGGCTGGTCAAGGAATCTGAATCGGACTCCATTTGGCGGTACGCGTGACGTGCTTTTTGGGGTGTTACAAGTATGTTATAAACACCATTGCTTCTTGTTTTGGTGACCCCATCGTACCAGACGACGCGGACACCCCCGGACTGGGTCACCAATATAGAGAACATTGTATGGAAATAGTGTCCCCTATTTAAAAAGGAGATTGATAAATTGAGCTTTTCGAAACCAATTGCGTCAGTCTCTAAATTGACCAATTTCATGGATCTTTCTTGACTGG
Organism: Perizoma affinitatum; assembly: GCA_961405105.1. NCBI lineage: Eukaryota > Metazoa > Arthropoda > Insecta > Lepidoptera > Geometridae > Perizoma > Perizoma affinitatum. Next base: position 11,097,700 of record OY560199.1, read on the forward strand.
ACACAAAATGGCACCTTGCCTTGATTTGTCCTCTTTGTCTCGGAGATCGTTCGACCTTCGGTTTTATTGACTCAAATTGTCGGATCGGGAATGAGGGGCGGGCGACCGTTTGTAGACATCGTATTATCCTCGACCTCAGTGCTGGTACAACTCATGAGCAAAGCTTTTTGATATTGGAATCAATTATGTCCTTATGTATGCCTTTTTTAGAATGTTTTACTTTGTGGGCAAAAAACTTTCTGCTCATTCTCTTACTGCTCAGACGGTCACAATCACAAAGTTTGCCTCAAAACACGCGATGTGTATCTATCGCATGCTAAATAGTATGCAAAAAGGCGTGGAGATATATGCCAAAATGTTTGCACTAGCCTCTAGTAGCTCCCTACGGAACTGTATACTGAAATAAAATATTATAATGTTAATAATAATAAACATATTTAAGTATAATCTTTCGTGAATAAAATAAGAATGTTGGACATTTTCACACACCATCATCTAGCCCCAAAGTAAGCAAAGCTTGTGTTATGGGAAACTGATATACTACTTACATACATTTTTTTTGTAAAGATATACCTATTATACATAAATAAACAACTCGGACCCGAGACAAATATATGCAGATTATAAAATCATTTGTACCGCGGCGGGAATCGAACCCGCAACCTTCTCCATCTCAGGCGGGCCTTCGCCCACTGCACCACATAGGTCGATATATACAAATTAGACACACTGTGGTTGGTTCACGGCTTTAAAACGCTCGTAAACGGGCTAGTTTTGTGGCAATTTTTTTCAGCAACTGAATGGCCGTCTCTCAAAAAAGAGTAAAGAGCCAGCTTTACAATTGCGGCAAGCTATTGCCTCAAAATGGTAACCAGATGTCTCATTGGAAAATACTGACAGGAAGCCAAAAATGTACTGACTTATTGCCGCAATCGCGTGAAAATAAAGTTGTATATGTAATGAAGTTGAAGACTTTTTGTTTTAGTTCGTTCTTACAAAATATACAATAACTAACTTATTTACTATTTCATTGATTAACCAAAAATCCAGACATTATCAAAAACCCCTGGAATCCTGACCAATGTTTAAAAATCTTGATATGTCAGGACAATAGTACTCTTCAAACTTTCACGATTAGATAACATAATTATAAGTTTAACGATTGAAATGATTGAAATCAAAAAGTACCCCAATTTTAATCGTGAAGACGGATATAGACTCTCTGCGTCCTGGAATCCCGTGATAAACAGGTGTTCGCGTCGCGATCCGATTGTGCAGTGCGGTGATACGGTTAGTGTAGTGTGTCGTAATGTGAACATGGACTTTTCTGATTCTGAAGATGAAATGAGGGTAGTTGCAGCTACTGCCTTTATTTCTCGACGATAGCTCCGTATACTCCAGTCATCCCGTGACCACGGCTGTTGCAATACAGTCGAAACGTCGGGAATATAACAAAAAAGGTAAACGCGATAAAGACCCGTTAAACTTATAATTATGTCAGGACAAATCCTGATGTAACCCTACAACACTCGAACGTTTACGAGCATCTTTTACAATGCAGCTCTGTCCGCTAATCTTATGACTTAGACTCGCCCATCAATTGGTGCAGCTGTGCTCATTGGTGTCGGTTTAAACCTCGCTAACAGCCTATCAATTTGATGTTGTTTGGTTTACAATTAAACATAGTTATTGCATCCACCATTACCTATTTGAGCACGAGTAGTTTACGATGTGAAAATTGTTTTAATACGTGAGGTTATTAGAAATTGCAGCTTTTATGAGTCATAACTCTTTTAAGCGTAGCATAAAATATTTACTGTGTTCTTTCATCAACTAGCATAATTGTTTACTTTAACTCAAATAAATGATTTAGACTCCACAATGTTTATATTTTTTTTTTCATCTAACATATTACATATATATTGACGATCACGGTGGCGCGGCGGGCGAGCAGCCAGCTGCAACGCAAGAGGTGCGAGAATTTACGCCGATCTCACACATTTATTTAGGTGGGTAGATTTTTGTTACAAAATGCTTATTTAGATATAATTTTAGAAAAAGGCACTTTCGACCCATCAGGCTAACAGGTGGTCAGTAATTAACTCGTTGAGATAAAAGTATAAAACGTTTTAGCTGTCATAATTATAAAATACACAAAATGTCTCTTATTATGTCTTCATTTCGATGTACTATTTTGAGTAACTGGCATAAATATCAGCGTTTACGTAGGAATATCGATATTCTGTTTCACCTCAAAACGAAATATCGATATTGTAAAGGTTATCTGGTTAGTAGAAATTTGTGTAACCTAGCGAATGCGTAAAGCGCTAACCTAGCACAAAATGGGACGGAAAAGAGAGTAGTTGTATCTTACATAGACAAGACAAAAACGTCAGGAATATAATAAGCGTAAAACGCGTTAAAGACCCATATGAAAACTGTGCATGGGTATGTGCCAAATGTATTGTTTGAACGTGCCTCTGACTACCCCTTAATTAGTATCCTGAAAGTATTTATCTACACACTAAGTATGTATCTGAGGATGTCAATCATAGAGAATACAGACGTGAGCGTGTTTGTTTTTTGGGGTGTACCTAACCACAGTTATAAAAAACGGCTACAGTCTGCTTCTGAAGGAAATATTAGTTGTAGGCAAAGAGGTATAAAAGAGGCTGTTCGTCCCCACATCGATTAGGACAACAATACCTAGTAGTGAATGAGTGGGCCAAGATCTATTAGTAGGCGTTTTTGCGTTACACTGACTTTGGCATGGACATTATGTCTAGGTTTTGTTATGTTTTTCCTTACAACTTAATAATGAGATTGCATACAGAACGACTGATATCAAATAACATTTATTTACTTTTTACTAGATACGCACTTCGTAAAGTAATACTTTAGCGATAGTGTTTTTAAATAACACATATCTATACTAATAATAAAGATGAAGAGTTGTTTTTTTAATTTTTTTCCATTTTCATTTAACGCTCTAATCTCTGGAACTAACAGTCACATTTGAAAAAATATTTTACGTCACGCTGCGACCTTAAGGAGCCCAGCATAATAATTATTAGTGAGGGCGATGCGACGCAGTGGGTCGGTGCTTAAAACGGTGAAGAAAAACATCGTGAGCAATGCCATGGACTAGAACCAAAAGTTCGAAGGTATGTGTCATCAATCACTGTTCCAATAAGCGGTGATGATGAAAGGTTGCATGTCATGTGGAATGCTACCTACTTGCAAAAAGCGGGCATGTGCTTAATGTAATGTTATGACGTGCCACTGACCATCACTTACTTGGTATCATTGAAAGATATACGCACTGGGTTTGGAACTGAGGATCTCCATAAAGTATGTATCTACACACTAAGTATGCATCTGAGGTTGTCAATCATAGAGAATACAGACGTGAGCATGTTTTTTTTTACAAGTGCTAAAATATGCGCAACCTGTCAAGAAGTGAAGTGAAGTGAAACAGATTAACAAATGTCAACTCATCACAATGAGATTAGTTATTTTAGCACACGACGCGCCGTGACATTCACCACATCATTCATGCATCTTGAATTTACAAATGTGGCATTTTCAATTCAATAATAATTATAAATAAATTTGTTTATTTTAACTAAAATATAATTACGTACAGGTACTTATTTACAAAGTAAATTAATAAGTAGCTAGGAGGTAGCTATATAAAACAGTTTTCATCACTTACTTAAAATAAAATAAAAATAATACTGGACATTTTCACACAGCATCATCTAGCCTCTAACTAAGCAGAGCTTGTGTTATGGAAACTACATGACTGATAAACCACTAATATGCATTTTTTTGTAAATACATTCATATTATACATATAACTAAGTTAGGTTAGGACTATACTTGACAAATAAGTTAGGTTTACTAGCCCCCACACTAATTTCCCTGTGTTGTGGTGTGGCAAAAATTGCATCATCAATAAAATAAAATTCTCTCTAGCCTCCACACTAGGATTCCCTGTGTTGTGGTGTGGCAAACAAATTGTGTCATCCATAAAATAAAATTCCCTCTAGTCTCCTCATTAGGATTCCCTGTGTTGTGGTGTGGCAAACAAATTGTGTCATCAATAAAATAAAATTCTCTCTAGCCTCCACATTAGGATTCCCTGTGTTGTGGTGTGGCAAACAAATTGCGTCATCAATAAAATAAAATTACCTCTAGACGCCACAATAGAACTATCTTTGTTGGGGTGTGGCAAAAAATGCATCATCAAAAAATAAATTTCCCTCTGCCATTGTCGATTTGGAGTCCGCGGTCTTGTTTGAAGGAGATCGACTCAAGGTCCTCCAGTGTAGGGACCTCAGTACATGCATTCCGGGGACACAGGCTCACGATCTGTCCTCGCAATAACTCCGGTAAATGATATTAGCCACCCAGTCAGTGAAACCATCCCTGGCATGGGCGAGTAAGTATGGATTTCAAAAATATAGCATTAGAATTTTGAACCGATTTTTGACAGCACTATACACATCACTTTAAAAGTTAAAAAAACAATGTTACCTAATGTGTTGTAGGTACTGCATAAATTCAAAGTCAAAAGTGACGAACAGCTGAAATATCGGGAAAATTATAAGAAAGGGAAACGCTATGAAAAAATACAAACACGCTGACGACTGTTTTCCCCACGATGAACTTTCTCAGATACGTACTAAGTGCGTATATTTTTATAGGCGACTAGCTGTGCCATGGTTACCCTCGGCCCCCGACCCACTGCAACGCCTGCCCGCGTTGCAACGCGTAGCTAGGCAACTAAGGGTCATAAATTGGGCGAAAAAAAAAACAGAGAGCGTTTAAATAAACTAACTCTTCAACTTTATATATTAGTTATAGTCGATAAAACCCCGTATAAAACGAATGATTAGATCTAATAAATAACAGATAAACACCCAACAAGCACATCAATAGTCCTGACCCCACACAAGGATTCCCTGTGTCGTAGGTACCAGGAACTACGAGTACCGTGGTCCCACTATATGGTACTATATGACATAACTTCGGTTCTTGCATACTCATTAAAACATACATCTTCTCGACCCGCCTTAAATCTGTCAAAATGTGACTTGCGCCCTTTCCACTCGGCCCCTAGATATCGACTCGTCGCTATAACTCAGCAATCGCGTGCGGCATAGGGAAGTCCCTATGATAATTTAATTGTTGTGCGTGCACTAGGATCGCAGTTGTATATTTATAGCAGCACCGAGTCTTACAAACCTTTAGATAGAACGACATGCTTTATGGCGAACCAATGGACTCCTGCAGTTACAGTGATTCAGCGTCGTACTTTGTATTGTATCTAAGACTTTTGAATGTTAACTAAAGCAAACGCAAGTCTGGGACTAATTCGTACAGATAGCGAGTCTATAGGAGGCGCTTAGTAGAGGACTATTTCGTCCACCTTAGACAATCAGCAGTTTAATCATCAGGGAAATATGGAGAACAGACAAAGCTCGGGAACCGTGGTTTCTCCCAACTGGGAGATTGGAGATGTGGATATTTGTTTTTTCTTCTAAAAACCCTTGTATACATTATATCAATAGATAATTGTTATAAGCTGTTCCGTAGCTAAAATCGGACGTTATCATCAAAGTGAGAGTATAGTGCGCTGTACCAAGTAAGGAGGTAAATACCTTTTTTTTAGAATCAGCTTTCGGGTTACTACAGATAAATAAATAGATAACTCTTTATCTTTATCTATCTCTGCATATTCATGACACAAGAATTTAAAAAAACTAAGCATATCTTATAATAATGGGCAGCTTTATTGCTAAGAGCGATCTCTTTCAAGCAACAAGGTGACGATAGTAAACGATAGACCTTCTGTTCGATAGAACTATGATTTCATAGAACTTTTCGGGCTATTTTCTCTCAGTGCTATATTGCGAAGAAAACCAGAGAATCCTATAGTTTTTTGACAGAAATTCTTGTCCAAGCAGAAATCGATTAATTTGCCACATCTGACACAATCTCAAGTCCTCAACTAAAGAAACAAAGGCTATCGGTATCGTATGAAGAGTCAGGGCTGGCTATAACTTTATTTTGAGTAAGCCTGTCTTGGGTCAGAGGATAACATTATTTTTACAAGACACGTCGTCATGGTAGCCGATGAATTAGGTAGTTCATAAAATAAAAAGGAATGAGCGGGAAATAGCTGTAGTAAATTTAGTATTGCCATTTCACTGAGAAATATTTCATATTTACTATAAGTTTTATACAATCTTTATCGCGTTATAATTATGTTTACTGATCGCGATAGTTTGAAAAATACTATTCTAGATTTTCTCGAAGTAATGTGAACTCAGTTTTTTTTTCAGTACACTATCCTACTTTTATAAATACCTCTCTCTAGCTCAAGGTTTGCTGGAAGAAAACTCTGTTTAGGGTTAAGCTCGCCTTTGTACATGTCATTTAATTCTGCCTTTTGTAAGTGTTTATTTGTGTGTACAATAAAGAATAAAGAATCAGTCCGGTTCGCTTTCTCTCTCGAAAACACTTTGATTTTAGGACGAAATCCTTTACCACTTTTGATTTGAAGCCTACAAATCTAACACTTTGAAACATCCGACATTGGGTGTCCTAGAAACGTTAAAATAAATACAGATATGAGGAATGTATTAAGGATGGAATTCCAATGTAAATTTTAGAAGAAAGATTGCGATTTTTTTATCCTAACACATCTTGGCATTTTATAAAGCTACTATTCTGAGTTTTTTTGGTTTTCAAGGTTACTTTACCTCTCTCTGTTGTGAAACGTCCAAGAAATAGGATCGTACATAAACATTGTTAATGTGAAATGAAGCGTCGATACTGCAGGTATTCCACTAAATCAGTCCGGGTGATAACCCTAATTCACAGCGGCATCACAAAGAGAAAGCCGAGATCTCGCCGAAGATCGCGCCATACATCCTTCTTTAGCATTCGAACAACATACCACGGACAATTGCAGGACACACAACTCACAACGCATAACCACCCATAACTTCTTAAACTAAAGTCCATAATTGCATATACAGTTTATGGGACATAATGTATCGTTGTAGTATGTTATTCAGACTAATGATATTAGTGCGACGTTAATTTGGGCATTTACCAGTCACAAGACAAACATTGATTTATGATGGTGGTTTTGCGTGGGTCGCGTGCGGACAAAACATAAGTTTTATAGAAAGCTGGTTATCTGCGCTTGTTTTCCGTCGCTTACCGTTGGTCAGCAGGTCAATACTTCTCACATGAATAATGTTGTCAGTTCACATTCTAAATTCCAAACCCTACCTCATTCTGCTTCCACACTGCTTACAATTGACAGTGAAATTATACGATTGAGCGAAAGAACGAAGTTTTGTTTAAATTTATGGACTTCAGAATGATTTCGAAGGAAAAAAATAACTCCTTTCAATCAATTGAATGATTTTTCCTTCGACTGACCGGAATGTGATAAAAGCATGACTATTTTAAATAAGAAACATATGCCTATGTATACTTTATAAAAGTCTACAAACAATTTCAAGAACAGCTCGGACGTTTTTGATGAATTTTACAGGATTGGGAAAGTAATCAGATTAACTGGGACTTATACAAGTGCCGACAGTCATATTTTCTGTGTAAATGATGCCATGCTGGATATTATTTGGACAAGCCGCAGGGCAATAATAACAGATAATAAAATAGGCTTTCAGTAATTGAAAGCAGATAAGTGAACCAGAGTATTTCCCGGGGGCTCGGTAGAGTAGTTAGATGTTGAAATAAGTACCTAACTGATTCATATTGTAAAAATGGGAATTTTCAACGGTAAAGTACCTAACTGTTAGAACATAATTTAAAAGTAATTTAATATAACCCAACTCATGTCGCAAAACGGAATTATATTAAATCACCAGAAAGAACCAAAAGACATAGAAAAATATATTTTTTTAATATTTGGTAAAACAGCTTATCCGCATATATACTCGTAAATCACAGAAAACATTAATAATTTAGATTTTTTTAGTTTAAGAGTCTATAGATTCATTTACAATCAAATACAATTGATTATGTCAAATAAATATATTTTACTTTACTTTAACAAGACCGTAGGTACAAACAATAATGAAGCTAAGTTTATAAGTTTATAAAGCCCTCCACAAAGAACGTTCATCTGTAGAAGTTTTTAGATAGCGAATTACAAAAGTTGGTTGTTAAATGATGAATGTGAAAAAAGCTTGGGAACGCAAAGCCATATAATATAATAATCACGGATTAAAAATTGATTAACAACTAATCGACAACGTCAAATACGTCAAAACTTTAATTAGATAGACTTATCGATGAAAGTTATCGATACCCATTAGCGAGTCTATCCATCGAATAATCGTTAATTTCTGATATAATTAATTTTATCGTAAATCGATTAATGAATGATTCATCGAGTTTTAAATTACAGTACGCATTGTGCTGCAAAAAGTTTTTATTAAGTACAGCTGTTTGTTCTATCCTATCTAATCCTATTCTATCCGATCATATCCTGTCCTATTAATATTATAAACGCGAAAGTTTGTGAGGATGGATGTTTGTTACTCTTTCACGCAAAAACTACTGAACGGATTTTTATGAAACTTTACAGTAATATAGCTTATACATCAGAATAACACGTAGGCTACTTTTTATCCGGGTACTACGCGGGCGAAGCCATAAGTATATTATAAATGTGAGAGCTTTCATGTTTGTTGCTAATAATCTTCATTACAGCTGACCGCTTACATACTTAACACATAATTACTTACTCTTTATCTGGATACCACCTTTGGAAATACCTCAAACATCATAATATTTCAAAAAATCAGCTAATCATGATGCGTGCTTAGATACCCTAGCACCATCGCCATCTCAACTGTCGGGGACATCAGTCTTAAGAGGATGCAAATATGGAAGACTCGACAGAGGTAACTTATTTGAGCCCTGGGGTTGAGACTCTGGTCCGTGAAGAATTTGGGCTCTTAGTGTATTCAAAATTATTTAAGGGTGACCGACTGGTCAAAGCGACGCGTGACGAGAGAGCTGCCTCTTATTTGGGGTCGTCGCATTACAGCCAGCATTTGAACGCTTCCGTCTGGTATCTGGATCAGTTGACCTATCTATAGATCGTTAAAATGATTTTTCTATCTGTTTCATATGTATTTTAGTATAGGTATACCTACTTGTATTTATATAGTTGTATAAAAAATGTAGTTGACTAAAACATAATGATGGGTTTTTCGATTTCAAACAATAATCATAATCGTGACGTACCTACACTACCTAAATTATACATACTTTATATACAGCTTAAGTATGGCAGATATGATGAAATCGCTATTTTGAAAGAGCGTTCTATTAACACCTAACTGCGGTTACTGCGAAATTCCATTAAAATTGTATTGCTCGGTATTTTGCTTGGTGTTTTCAATAGCTGTAATTTTAATGCCAAATTAGTAGGTAGGAGAATACCTACTCGTAGCCAGTACAAAAGTAAAGGGCGACTCAGTCTAGCTAATCATGTTAAGATTACTAAAAAATAAAGCGAAATTATTTTTTCTTAATTGCTTAAATGCTGTATTATCGCAATTAGGTAGATAAACAAGCTTTTAATGGAATTACATTTGGACCTTAATAGATCGTTCTCTTATCTCGGGTAATTTCCGTTGTCCCCCGATTCTCACTTTTATCATCTAGTTTTAAATCAACGTAGCTAACACTAATTTAGTGTTGAAAAGTTGGTCAATTTTGATTAATTTGGAAATGCTGATTATGAGAATAAGGTCAATTTCAAAATCAAAGGTGGCGAAATACAATGCTGTTTAATTAAATGAGGTACATTTTAAAACTAAGGATGGCGCATAATATAATAAATTCTTTTTATTTATTATATTTTGTGATATAATAAATATCAAACTTAAGAACAAAGAAATAGATGAGGACATCTAAAAACTTGATAACATGTGATTATTACTATAATGAGAATCGTTTATTGTAAAACTGTGTAAAAATATTTTACAGGTCAAGATGATTTGAATATCCACTGTTCGTTATAACTGTTTTCAGTACCTATTTATGTAGATACTCAGTAGACCAGTAGCTGTTTAGAATTGTGTGGTAATTCGACATACAAAATAAATAATTTCAATTAGAAGACTATAATTTATTCAAAAACAAATTAAAATGATCTGCCTACATCCGGGTACACCTGTATGTATAACATGTATCAAACGAAAGTGTCCGTCTATCTGTCACAGTGTTGTTATCTCCCATCGCTTGCAGTAAGAAAAAAAATCGGCCATGTGCGTGGCGGCCCACTCGCTGTGTAGGGTTCCGTAGTTGCCCAACTTAGAACAAAACAAAAACAAACACCCTCACGACTGTCTTCCCCTTTGGTGAAAATCCTTAGATACATACTCAGTGAGTGGATCTTTGAGGATACCAAGTAGGGGGTAGTCAGAGGCACGTCCAAACATTACATTTGGTACATGCCCGGGTTTTTCAAGTGGTGAGCATTCCACGTGACAGGTTGCAAGCCCATCGCAGCTTATTGGAACACTAACTTTTGGCACATGCCTTAGAATTTTTGGTTCTAGGGCATGCCGGTTTCCTCGCGATGTTTTGAGCATGTGTTAATGCGCACATACATTTTTCGAGTGGAAAAATCCATAGGTGCACGACCGGGTTAGAACCCACGACCGCCGGATCAGAAGTCGGGGTATCGCCCACTAGGTGGAAAATAGAATAGAATAAACGTTTATTCTGTTCTACTCTTCTATACTATTCTAAGAACTTCTAACATATATTTACTACCTGTTTAACACAACTAAAAACTGAATCTAAGTAATTTTCAATGGAATTTGTATAACATTACACTGTTTACTTTTCCAAGTACATACTATTTGTTGGTCGACTATTCCTCGTTAACTCGTAAAGCCTACTTAGCTGCGATAGTTTTCCTTTTAACTTCGTTATATACTACGGTCGTGATTTTCTTACATATCCAAAACCAACCGTTTACCTGACGGGGGGAGAGCACTTGATTCTTACAAAATTTAGCACTGCACAGTTTTATATTTCGCAATCCCTTAATCCACAAATGATATTAACACACCCGCAATATTTTTAAATGACCTATCCAACAACATCCCACAATATAGGATAGACGAGAAAAAAAACATCCCCACTTTACGTGAAGCGATGAAGGGGAGGTACGCTAAACAAATGTTTTTCAAGTTTTTTTTTCCTCTTTGTCAGCATATTTAATATGTATATGCAAAATTACAGCTTTCTCTGAGCTAAGCCGCGGACAGACAGCCAGACAAACAGACCGGACATGGCGAAACTATAAGGGTTCCTTTTTGACTACGGAATCCTAAAAAGACTAATTAAATACCTACGACCGTTCTTTCTAAGCGTAGTTCGAGAAGCGATTATTTTAATTTCATGTTATGTGGGTGACATTTTTGATACACCGATCTTGTCGATTTGGAGATTATTGCTAGACCTATTTTGTAAATAATTGATATGTATGTCGTAGTGTCATTTAATTATTAAAATTATTTCCTGCATAATAAGCAGCATGCTTTGAATTTTAACGCCTAAAACATATTTGCCATAGATCTTTAGTAGCCATGTTGGCCTAGTGGGCGGTACCCCGACTTCCGATCCGGAGCTCGTGGGTCGTGCTTCGACCCTGTCATGCACCAATTTATGTGCTCGAGTTCAGTTTAGAAACACATTGTGAGGAAACCCACAACCAAAAATATTAAGGATTGTGCTATTATTTAGTTTTGCAACCTGTCGCGTGGAATGCTAACTAGGTACTTGCAAACGCGGGCATGTGCCAAATCATTAACGACCTCTGTGGCGTAGTGGGCGAAGGCTCGCCTGAGACGCAGAAGGTTGCGGGTTCGTTTCCGGCGCGGGATAAATGTATCTTAAAATATTTGTCTTGGCCTCTGGGTGTTTTCTATGTATAATATGTATGTATTTACAAAAAAAAAGTATATAAGTAGTATATCAGTCAAGTAGTTCCCACAACACAAGCACTGCTTACTTTGGGGCTAGATGATGCTGTCTGAAAAATGTCCAGCATTATTATTTATTAATTAAAGATTAGCACACTGTGTACCTGAAGATGTCCAAATACTTGTATAATTAAGGAACATCGTAATATAAGATAAGTCCCAGCAACTGGGCTGAGGAAATCATATAATAGAATCATTATATGATTATAGGATCATTGAATGATTCAATGATCCTATAATCATAATCGGCGATGGGTTTGCAACCTGTCACGTGGAATACTAACTCGCAAAACGCGGGCATGTACCAAATGTAATGTTTGGACGTACCTCTGACTACCCCCTACTTGGTATCCTCAAAAATCTACTCACTGAGTATGTATCTGAGGATGTCCACCATGGAGAAGACAGTCGTGAGCGTGTTTGTTTTTTTTTGTTTTTAAAATGATTCAATAATGACGACGAATGATTGTGAAAATGTGTATGATGTTGAAATTAATAAAGATTATAATAAAATTAAACTAATCAGAGGCCATCCTGACAGGTTAGATAGGCCTCTAACAATAATAAATAATATGTATACCTAAGTACTTTTGAATATGTTCAAAACTTGGTTGTAAAAGTAATTTAAAAATGCACTTTTTTATCAACATATGTATACTTCGCACAACGGCCTTTTTCAACCATACAAATTGTAATATAGGGTCTTTCATTAAGCATGTCCTATCTTTAAATTTAAATAAAACAAAGTGTGTGTGAGATATTATCGAAATTATTTATTTATTTGAAAGATGTAGTGATGCCATTATGTGTGGAATATGACATCATTCAAATATCCGCCACGGTTTCTCTTGGAGGAGCGCATGCGAGATATCCAATATTCCATGACTTTTGCGCATAAATCAGGCTGAATTTGACCAATGGCATAGGTTATGTTGGCTTTGAGGGACGCTGTGGTTTGTGGTTTATTCGCATAGACCTGCGACTTAAGAAAACCCCACAAGCAAAAGTCTAGCAGGGTTAAGTCACACGATCTCGGTGGCCAGTTCACATCAGCTCCACGTGAGAAGACCATCCCCTCAAATCTCTCATGCAGAATATTCAATGTGGCATGAGCTATGTGGCACGTAGCGCCGTCTTGTTGAAACCACATGACGTTGGAGTTCAGATGATCCAGTTAAAAAAAAAAATTTTTTTTTGTAAAATGGGCGAAGCGCGCGGTGCGTTGCCCGAACAGAACACTCATTTTGATAAAACAATTTTATCATTTGCACGTGTTGTTGAATGATATAGCTATCCATGATGATTTGGCAAAACAGAATGAATAAATGACAACCAATTTGACAGATGTAGCTTCAACAAGATGGCCGCTACCAACTGCCAAAGTTCGGACGTGCCTATTGGAAGACAAACAACTTATACAACTTAAACAAAAATAAAATCTGTTCTGAAATTGAACCCAGATTAAATTATTAATTCTGAATTATGATGTCGCAAACTGTCTGAGTTGTACTAATTTTTCCGGATCAAAAGTTTTCCTACAAACTTGAATAGTTGCAGTTTTCAGAGATAACCATGTTAATAGAGCCTTCTCTTCTATGAAACGTTCCGTGAAGATAGCTCCTTTCCACGCAACTATTCAATCTGATTTGCATTTTACCCCAGGCACCGATTAGAAACAAGTTCAATCATTAATTACAGTCCCCGCTTACGACCATCACCATTCTTTATAGTCATACTTGTACATGAGGACGTAAATAACAGCCATACATTACACTCCAATCGTTGGATTACTTTATAGAGTCACTACTTACAGTGTGTCCCAAAAACCTCAAAGATGACCAAGACATTGAGAGAGAGCGAAGGGCACTGGCAGTAAGGAGTAATATGTTGATTCGTAGGTGCACTAAAATTATAAATTACCTTGTTCATTGCGTACTGCCAATCTTTTTATACGTGCAGCCTCAACTATACTCAGACTGCGTAAAGCGCCCTTCGTGTCCAGTATAATAATGTATTCAGGATGCTGTTGGGGTTGCCGCGCTTCTGCAGCGCATCAAGTACGGCTTCCACTCCATCATGCGCAAGCGTACAGCGTCCCTGATGCAGAGGGTGCGCGCCAGCACCAACAGCCTCCTGAGCATGGTGGGTGAGCGGCTGGACGGTCATATGCTTAGACACTGGACCAAGACGCATGTGACAAATAATAATTTATAAGTAATTTTATTAGACAATAAATTCACTATTGTGACATGAACTATCTATTATGGATGAATTTACTAATAGTTAAGTCTAAGTCGTTACTAACAATAATGGTGTTAAATCCGAAATAAATGATTTATTATTATTATTATTAAAAACGCCACGGTAGCCAGATTTTTTGGAGGTAAACAGGCATTTGTAAAACCAGAAACATTGCTGATCAGTTGCCTGTTGCCTGTTGCTTGCCATAAAATCAAAAATTCAATAATCATTAGTACCTATAATATCACCAGCAAATATCCCTTCAAACTGGAACACAGCAATGCGAGCATTAGCTAAGCTAACGCCCAGAGTCTACAAAAGATAATAGTAAAAGCTGTTCCCTCCTTTGTAACGTGACTTGAATCATCTACTTTCGGAATAACATTCCATTCCTGTACACCCTCTATAAGGTATGCAATCACTGCCTGCGCACGCGAATCGGAAGCCAACAATGCTAAACAATTTATTTTAATGGGCATTTATTAAGTTGGCTCTATAATATCTATGGTTGCTCCGCGGGTGGTTTAGATTATCTATGTCATGCGCGCGCGCGGGAGATGCGTATCGGGGGTATTCGGCCCCATTCGGCTTTATTCGGATGGTATCGGCTTCGATGACAATGGTCAAACAAATGCGATCACGCTTGCTCATATATCTGTGTAAAATACGATTTTCACGTTCTGTTTTAATGGTTTGACTGTATGTGTAATTAATCGGAGGTATTTTTTAAGATGTTATTGGATAGGTTTTATCACCACAAGGCGCTGTTCTCTAGTTTTCTAGCTCTAGAAACTCGAAAAGTTTTATTTTTAATTTTTGTCTTTTAACAACAAGACGAAAAAGTCGAAAATTCATAAGTAGAATAGTCATGTGCATTGCTTTGCGGATACAGAAGAAATTTAAAAAAGGCATTGGCGCGAAATCTTTTGAATTTTTCTCTAATTACAAATTGAATTAGTGACCGTAATTTATACAATGAAAATGCCATCTTCTAGTGGGAATGGAGACCCTAATTTGCAGGTGGAAGAGAACAGAAAATAAATAATTATAAATCTGTTGCCATCCAGGTCACAAAGCATTTATTTAAATACTTGCGAAAAGGTTTTAGAAGTGGAGGACAGAAAAACTAGTGGATTCGCTTACGGAAGGGGTTTTTTTACGTATTTTTATGAACTTTCCAAAAAATATCAAAGTTCAACTATTTAGAGCATATATTAAATGTTACGAACAACTATACATACAAGACATATTGTCAATTTAAAGAAATATGTAAATTTGACGACTTTTCTCAAGATATTATCTACAAGGCCAATAAATCCAAACTTTTCACGGGGAAAGATATCGAGAATTTTGTAAATAAAACACCAAATGAAAAATAATTGGCAACAAAGGTACCTCCTTACATTTTTAAACGTTTTTATATTATTTTCATCAAACTAAAATGCCAACCAACCAAAACACAGTTTTAAAACACTAATTTTTTGTTTTACAGTTTGCTTTAATTTCTCACGAGTGGAGTGGGCACGCCCAGATTTTTATTAGCTATCAAAACGGAAATTGCACAAGGCAAGTTATAGGCAAAAATAAATTAAGCAACATGCCAAAATTGATCGCCACCTATAAGAACAGTACACTGAACATTGTTACGTAGAACAACCGCCACTCTTTTGGCGGATTCTGGTGACAATACAACGCCAAAACGCCATGGTGGATGGAAATCCAATGAAGTGCTGGAAGACTATAGAGGACTCCATTCAAAACAAATTTGATATCACCCAGCGTATCACAGAAAACATCAATATTCTCCCAACTAGCCCACGACCATCGTCATCAAGGAATGATTCAACTCAGCTAATTCTCTATTCAAACATTCGAACGAGGGAGCATGTATCTCCCACGTTTACCCCTGACAATTCAACATTAATCTTCACAGAGGTCAAAAATTTAAATTGCCAGGAAAACATCCTTACATTACATTTAATTTTCAATCAAATAAACAATTTAATTATGTATTGGATTATTTTATTTTCCAGCAATCGTAGTAAAAAGTAGAGTGTAATACATGGCGTTAAAAACCCATTATAACTCAGTATCTATTTACTCCCTCGCTTTAGCTCTGGAGTCAAACTGCCTCGTATATAATGGGTCATTTTAGCCCCTTGTATAACAATCTATTTAATTAACTTGTTTTGGCTTCAGGTATTTGAAAGCTCAGGTAAATAAATAGCTGGTAATTAATTGGCCTAGAAAATAACTTGAACATTTCCGCCTATTTCCAAGTTAAAGCCGGTCAAAGTGATCCTTGTCTCGGTACAACCGTCCAAGCCAGCGATGCGCGTTCAAAAGCAACTTTGTATGGAAAACTGAGGCGTTTCCCGATCGGGCGTCGCTGAATATGGACAATTATAATTTAACTGCCTTCTCGCGAACTGAGGAATTCCTGTGGAATGTCTTTTTCATAGTGGTTTGACAGATTGTTACAATAATCGCCCAAAAAGGTACAATACCAATCAACTCTCTATCCTATCCAACTATAATAAGCAAATAACTATAGATAATTAGGATGCAAAAACCGTCACACCCCAACATATCGTCACTTACGTTTTACGAATAATTAATAAATGAAAATACTTTTGAACACCACAAAATAAACAAAAACACAATAAAAGTGTAATGGTCAGTTATTTATAACGTTTAAAATCTTAAATACTTAAATGCTTCATAATCGGCTGAGGATCTGCGGATAGGCGCATGTATGGAAGTCTCGACAGAGCTTACTTATTTGAGCCTTTTACGGTTTAAAATCTACGTTCCTTTGTAACTAAAAACTACGCCTCGGGTTTTCTTTCAGAGCGTCTGGCGTGACCCAAAAGCAGCCCCTTGTCTGGGTCATAACAATACCATTCAGCGTGGCAATACAGCCAATATTTTGGAGAGGCTTCCATCTGATAGTAGTCTAGATCAGTAGTATAGACAACTCTATAAATCGTTTCCAACGGTCTTTAGGCTCAACTGTTTCATTTGTATATTTCTAAATGTACGCTACTAAGTTTTCTTATTATTATTTTTATATTGTTGTATGTATATATACAAAATAAATTAATATTTGGCACCTTTGTTCTAAGTAACAGTATGGGCTAGGCCTACTGTTTATTCGGGTACCATGCGAGAAAAGCCATGGGCAGAAGCTACTTAAATAAGTTGGTAAAGCATTTACTGGGACAGCGTTTTGATTGTATGAAGTTAGCATCTGAAATACTGCAATGGTACAGACAGTTACTCATACGATCTTTATGACCCTTATCTTATTCTGTCCAATGTTTATTATAGAATCCACAATATGGGGATACCCGTAATAAACATTGGACTGGTTCACGCTCAGTTAATGTAATGTGATCGGAGTTTGAGCTGTTATTGGACGCTAGGTAAGTATCTATGTATTATTAGATTCTTACTAAAGCATATATATATTTAGGATGGAAAGACGAAGTTGGGGGATGACGTTCAATTCAGGGCTCGAGGAGGCCTATTTGCATAAATTTTGCATACGTTATAAAGCGACGCACAATTTTTGACCGACTCTTAAAATTTTTAATAAAAAAAATAAAACTTAAAAACTACTACACTTTAAGATTTACATTAAGGCTGCTTGTGTTATGGGAACTACATGACTGATATACTACTATATATATATTTTTTGTACATACTTTTTATATATTATATAGAAAACACCCAGACCTCAGACAAATATTTGCAGGTGCAAACATTTATTCCGCGACGGGAATCGAACCCGCAACCAGGCGGGCCTTCGCTCACTGCCACAGAGGTCGTCAAAGGTTAGGTTTATACCTACGACGATTTTTGTGCAGGGTATGATCCCAATATCCAATGATATGAATATCTGAATAGGGTAGTGGACTAAGATCACATTTGCCGCTATGTCCATGCATTTCACTTTTTATTTTATTTTACCTTTGATATGGTAATCTGACAGCGTAACATTGAACTCAATCTACAAGTTAAGGAATAAGAAGGCCAAAACCGGGTTACACAAAATACAACATAGTTACATTAAACCAATAGTGCTAAGCTAGCGTTAAAAGGACGAAAATAATATCAATGGTATAAATAATATTAATGAATTATATGAATTATACGATATTTTGTTTGAGCACCAATTTGGAATTGAATTTTCAACTTAAGAGCGTTTCTACGAAAATCATGTTGTATAGAACTGCCAATAAAAAATAGTTCCTTCACAAGGAGCTATTTTCTCGTCCGTGAAAGTTCTACTATTTCTGCTACCCAGCAATGATCGCATTGCTGTGTTGTCGTTTGAAGGATACGGGTGTCGGTGAATTTACAGACATATGAGACTTTTCGCCTGTTTTCACCCTTTCAGGGTTGCCAACGCCGAGTGATCGCTAGCGTGTGGTGGGGGGTCGCATGCTTGTTTACCAGATTAGCCGTTTGAAAACTCCGCACTCTAAGCTAGGTGTTATAACAGAATAGCCGTAGTCGTCATTCACTTAAGTTACAAACGCAATGGAAATGTGAAGATTCCTGTGCCAATCAATCTAGTAACAGCAAATTTAAATATCGCCATTTAAATCAAAGTACAATCTATTCAACTCCATTGTGGTTAAATAATCGAGCTCCATTTAAGGAGGTCAATAATTGAGCGTTCATTGCAGGCAGCCGTTTAAGAATAGCGGAAAGAGGAGGGAAATTATTAAGTATCAGTGTACAAAGAAAATTGAAAAAGGTCGTGTGGAAATCCATCATGGATACTTTCCACCCTCCTTCCAGGCGAAAGGTTATGTCAGACTCCTACTGACTAAAACCTCACGGTGTTCCTCTTTGCACCTATGCCAGGGGATCACGGGTACGCACAAGCAATCTTCCGCGAGCCCAAGCGGTGACAGCCCTGATTTTGGGGCCCCAACCAAGATATGAGGGTCAATCACTAATGCACATGCGGGAACACATGCACTGCCTCCAACTTTTGCCTAATATTTAGGACAGCTATGGCTGAAGAAGAGCACCGAAAGCTCTTCTTCTTTGTCCAAAATGCCTGCGGTCGGGTCAGTGGACAAATTCTCCCTTTCCTTTTCCGCCGCCTCCTTCTGCAGAAGCTTCGACCGCCTGCCAATTTTCCTCACTATCAGCCATAGCTTTGACTATGGCTGGCCGAGGAAGATCACCTCCGACTACAGCGCACATGTTCTGGGTATGCTGAGCCGGTTTTCGCAGGTAAGCGATATTCTTTCTGTTCGACCCCCATGTAGAGGCGGCGGCAGCCAACATTTGCTCCTTTAAGGTGGAAGCAACCTACCCAAAGCAGCAGTCGATCCTATCAACTTCGGCATTAATTGTTTGAAGTGGGAGCAAAAGGTCCACCGACTGTCGACGACGAGCCCCAAGTATTTCATCGTCGACTTGACAGCGATGTTGACTCCACCACTATAAATGAACCCGCTGGAGGTGTCTTCCGTGGCCCGTGAAAACTTAGAGCTTCCAACTTGTTAAGGGCTACCTCAAGACCAAGCATTCGGATCCTATTGACAACCTGGGCCACTCCCACAGTCGCAAAGATACGTCCAAAATTACCTACAACAACCTGAAATTTGAGGCGTAAGCATCTTTGGCCCGGTTAACTTTAAATTAGATCTAAGCATTTTTATACTGTTTCATAATTATACTTCAATAAATCAGTTGCAATCAGCATTCATTAGGTTTGGACTACCCACAACAAACATAGTTATTTAAGTCATACTAACACAAATGGACCTTTATAATTGTCCAAGTTAATGATTTATTACACAAAGGGTACAAAGGTGTACAAAAGGTGGGCTTAGTGCTTAATGCATTTTCTACATGCCAACCTTAAAGGTTCTAAAATAATGTTCCCAATGATGATAATCCTTTGCTTAAATCCATACTCTACGCAAATCTGTGAAGATAGGTACCAAATAGGGAGTAGTCAGAGACACATCCAAACATTAGGTACATTTCGCATATTTCCGTGTTTTGCTTAGTTGTCGATGCTGAGTATTTTGGTAAATTACCTATTTATTGCACAAATAGCGGGCTTTACTGCTTAATAAAGCTGAAAAGTTTGTTTGTTTTATTTTGTTTGAACGCGCTAATCTCGAGAAGTACATTGGATTTTAAAAAATATTTTCGCATTTGTTAGCCCAGTTCTTGAGGGGATGATTATATGCTATATACGATATGAATCTTAAGAGCCGAACAAAATTATAAAGACAGAAATAACCCTAAGCGAAAACAAGCGGACGATGTGATGCGGAGTCTGGGGGCCGTGGTACAGCTAGTTACTTTAATAAAATGAATTACAAGTACCATTGGCCACAACACCCACACCCTGAAAAAATATTAGCAGAATATTCAAACATTCGTCCTACAGCGGGAATCAAAAAGTAGGTACTTAAATCTGAAACGGTACCAAAATTGTTCGGCTCATTATGTCTGAAAAGGTATGACTGTACCAAAATTGTGTTCAGTTTATCATGTGTTGGATGTGTTACCATCACCCAACAGCGCTTATTTACTTCTCACAGGTTACTTTGGATTATTTCGGAAATCCCTACGACTGCTCCCACGTGGGGGTTTTAAGGATTTTTTTTCCTGATTTCCCCAAATCAAATCGAGCAGCCTCATGGGAGATTTCAGGAAAACAGATTCCGGAAATCTCCCTCATAGCACGAGAATAAATTCAATTCGTAACAACCTTCCCCGTTGCTGGTATGAATGCCATTCTTCTATCAAATTATATACACACGCTGCGTTGCTTACTTTGTGGCTAGATGATGCTGTGTGAAAACGTCTAGCAAATAATTGTCATTATTGAGGTCATTTCTCGCTCCGCTCATGCGAGGTCTCAGCCAAACCAAACTAATTGACAGAGCAGACGATCTGACGCTGAGGTGTGAAGCGACACTTCCTGAGACATCCTGATATGGAGGGACGGCATTATACAATAATGGCCTGAAGATAGAGATGTGACAATCTAATTTGCAAAATAAAACAGCTAACTAATTGAAACTTGTTTTGAACTGCTAAAAATATCGATATCTATAGCTTAGTATAATTTGAAAATAATGTATAGTATGAATTTTACGGATGACGCCTCATTGATGAGCATCGTTCGCGATCTCGCTCGACGATCAACGTACTCTTACATCCCTATTCTTCTCGAATAATAGTGAAGTATAATAGTTAGAAGAATAGATTTATTCATACAACTATGTACAAGTAGGTATATACAAAAAATACAGATGAAACAGCTAGCTATCTAAAGACCGTTGCAAACGATCTATAAATAGCTCAACTGATCCAGATCACTACCAGGTGGAAGCGTTCCCAAAATACTGTCCGCATTGCCACGCTGAATGGCAATGCTAATGCGTTGACCCAGATAAGAGACAGCTCTCTTGTCACGCGTCGCTTCGACTAGTCGTCCTGAAAGAATTTTGAAAACGCGATGGGCCCCGGTTCACCACGGACCCAGAGTCTCAACCCCAAAAGGCTCAAATAAGTAAGCTCTGTCGAGACAAATAAGAAGAATAGTGATGTACAAGTACGTTACGTCATTCATTAAAACGTATTACGTATTATTACGTCTCAGACTTTACGTGTTAACAAAGTGTTAGTATTATAATACCTATGTATGTTAGTCTCTAATATATTTATGTTATGGGCCTATTGTCATTATTATTAATTTTGTGTCAATAACTCGTATTTTATTGACCGTTGCCTGGCCACTTGTAAAGCCTCATCGGTTGCCTCGATCAGCTGTTCCCGGGTGCATGTGGTGGGGCACAGATACAGATGCAAGTGAACCTCGGCCATATTCTGAATTGGTTCTCCGCACTCACACTGGTCGTGGGATGGGTTAATTATCCCCCATTGGCCCAAGTTACATATACTTGTAGTTCGTGAAAGCCTATATCGTAAACAAATGTTAGTTTCTTTTTTATTAATTTCATAATAATGCACTTTAAGTTTTTTAGTATTGACAAGCTCGAACCCGCACATTCGCTTTTAATTAGCAAAGGCGTTTTTGGAACACAATATACATGTTAAAAAGTACGTTCTGAAGATTAAGTGAGTGAAATTGATCGCTCTCTAGACCACTCATACGAACATATACGATCTTACTATTACATCGAAAGACCACAAACCAATGCCTATGATGGATGTGGATCATTTCCATCTGGTACACTGCCAGATGTGATTAACCGGCACGAGCGCCAACTTGTAGCGCGTAAATCAAAATCCAGCATAATATCTGTTTGTACCGAATGAGCATTGACGACCTAGATGGCGCGGCAGTGCTGCTTCGATTTCTGTTGCGGGAACAATGTTTGCATGTTCTGCAGATATATATTCTGGCTCTGGATATTGTGGTACCATGGTACTCTTATTTCCTGGTACAGGGAATCCTAGTGTGTCAGGATTAGATAATACTAGCCTCCGCCCACGGCTTCACCCGCGTGGTACCCGGGTAAAAAGAAGCCTATGTGTTATTCTGATGTATAAGCTTCTGTAAAGTTTCATCAAAACCCGTTTAGTAGTTTTTGCATGAAAGAGTAACAAACATCCATCCTCACAAACTTTCGCATTTATAATAGTAGTAGGATATGTCTGCTTGGTTGTTTATTTTATTTTTTTATTATTTATACATATTCATTCTCTGGCCAAAGAAAAGAAAAGATGTATGGATTGTGTGAAGGATGACATGGTTAAGAAAGGAGTGAGTACTGAGATGACGGCTGATAGAGGAGAGTGGAAGAAGAAAACATGTTGTGCCGACACCACGTGGTGGAATCATTACAAGAAGATGATGATACATATTCATTCTCTCTTCATATTATACATAGTCAACATCCTTAATCCTTGCTCCTTAAAATCCTACATATAACTAACGATGTAAACACCTACAACCTTTAAAAACAAATTTAGAAAATCGTCTGCGAACAACTGGACACGACCCTGCAATAAATTCCCATTCATTGTGCATTAGGTTATAAAGCGGTATGTTTATTCGACTGCAAAGACATTGTACGAAATAAACTGTCCCACAATATCGGAGTGTCGGTCGGGGAAATACAGAACACACATTGGTATTCGCTTAAGTGCACATAGGCCTTAAGTGTTATTCCGGACTGGGTCTAATTAAGACGTGAATGAGATTGTAAATTGTGCCTATGTAACTAAACACACACAACACTAACACAAACTAACTAACTAACCTAACACTATGGGTTTAAATTAGACTTGCTTACAATGACTTGTTTACCCCTTGGCAAACCCTTTGCTCAAGAATTTTTAGTATAAATAAATAAACAAGAACATAACATTCAATAATTATAAGAAATTAATTGTCAAAGAACCGATTTCAAACTCGGGATGACACTTTAGAATATTTACATTTTTGAATTTGATAAAAACAGGACCAATATAAAATTATATTCTTTCGAATAAAAAAGATCGGTTTATAAATGACGTAGTTCTGAGGGAACAAACATTAAAAATAAACACAACCTATTTGACAACCGTTTTCCTTTTTTTGATGTCGGATTAATAAATAAATAATGCTAACTAAAACTTCAAAATGCGATGATCAGTGCTGCCAAAGAAAAATAATTAATGGCTCAAAAGTGGAAAATATTGACAGTGACAGTGGCATTCTGTCAGAACGTTGTGATGATAATGTGGTCATAAATGTGTTCTCTTTTTTTCTTCTAAGAGGGCTTTTTGGCAACTGGTGAACATCCAGTGAAAACCAACTGGGCTCCACTCGAGTCGCTGATACAACAATGAAACAAATAGCACATTAATGAAAACAAATCGCTTCTCCATCCCGAACAAAAGCACGAGCGAGTAATTATTAGATTTAATTGCCTCATTCCAGATCGCATTACAGATTTCCACTTTCTCTAAGTATTTACTGTTTAAATCACGTGCACTAATTACAGTGAGGATTACATCTGCGGCTTTATTGAAATAAATAAAATAAAAAGAAATAATATAAATAAATAAATTATGCAGGACAATTTCAGCGTCATCTAGCCCCAAAATAAGCAGAGCTTGTGTTATGGGAACTAAATGACTGATATACTACTTTTATTATTATTTTTTGTAAATACATACATAAAATATTATACAGACCAGACAATAATATTTGCAGATCATACAGATAATGCGGTACGTGAAAATTCCTATTTTAAAATATGAAAGCCAATAAGATTATTTCAAGCCTTGAAATCTTCAGAAGAGACGCGAAGTGTGTAGTATTTTCTTTAGCTAGGTAGGTCCTTGAAAAGATCAACGACTTCATTCGTGGCCCATGAGCCATTTATATGATCACGTAACCTAACCCTTAGCACTCACTTCTGCCAGGCAGAAGTCATAGTTCCGACCCCATATTAGGATTCCCTGTGTCGTCGTTATCAAGTCGGCTATTTCTGCTAAAATAATTTGTCTTGGCAAACGAGAAGGATACATGCGATGGACATGCTACAGTCAACGCAAGTATTTTTACTTTAGCATGATACTTGGTAGTTTTGCCATTATAAAAATGCCAACCTGTCGGCCGGCCGATTGTGCGTTTTAAAGAAGACATGGCAACTTTTAAAATTGACCATTCCAACTGGGAAAGTGAAGCTGAAGATTGTGACGCCTGGAGGAAAACGGTGGCTGAGGGTGTCGTCGCTCACGATAAGGCCTGGCTCGACTATCTAGCTCATAAGCAGGTAAAACGTCACCAACGCGCCGCAAACCCTGTAACATCCCCGGGGTCTTTTATTTGTGAAAAATGTAGCCGCGGCTGCCACTCCCATATAGGTCACATTATTCACGAACGAAAGTGTTCAACTCTTTCTAATTGTAGTTTAAACTGACTGACGCCACCTAAATCATCTGTAATAGATGACAAAGGTCAATGATGATGTTATCAGGTACTACGAGTAATGTGGTACCACAATACCTAGACCCGGAATAAACATTTGCAGAACATGCAAACATTTGTCCCGCAGCGGGATTCGAACCCGTACTAGCCGGCTGATCGCCCGCCTCGCCGCTCGAGGTCGTGGTGATTAATGCCACCAACGGATACTTTCTTAACCAATTTTTTAACACGCTTATCTTCACTTGTAACTAATGAACAAAAAATGAAATCTAATCTCGAAAGTTAATTTTAGCATACTTCTAAGTGTCGTATTGAAATGAAACTTTGTATTTATATTAAGTTCGGATGACAATACTAATTTTTTTTATCTTGGAGCTGATCTGATGATGGATCAGCCAGGAGGTGTATAGTGGAACTCTTCAGTTCATATGATTCGTTTTGACGACTCCAATATATTGGGCTTGGTAACGAAAGTCTTATGATGGAGCCAGGAGGTGGACACTGGAAGTCTTTTTTATGATTTTTATTCTTATAATTCTTTATTGTGCACAGAAATATTACAAAAATATAAAACAAAAAATTAAGTGACGCATGTGCGAGCTTAACCCTAAAAAGAGTTTTCTTCCAGCAAACATTTGAGGAGAGATAAAGAAGTGATAAAGTTGTTAGGTGTACAAAGGCAGGAAAGAAGAAACGAAATATACTTAATTATACTTAAAATACCACTATATTTTAATAAACTACATATTATACATACCTACTTGAACTACCTATGAATACACAAACACCGAAAATAAATACAATGTAATCATATTAATGCATAAATACAAATAATATATAAAATACCTAATCATTTTATTTTATTCTGATTCTGGACCTCACAAAGGATGAAAATGAGCTATAGGTTTCTAATAATGGCGATATATTTCCGTTTTATACTAAAATTATTCAGTTTAACTTTTCAAGTGTTATTGCCATTAGTCACCAACCAATTAAGAGAATCAGAAACAACGGTTCAATTAAACTAACTACCTTAATAACAGAGCAATACTCACCAAGATATAGTTACATCACTCCTACTGTGTGATCTGTAACCCTTTATAGGGCAGAAGCAAAAAAATTACTACTTCTGTAGCCACCCTAGTTGCCGGACTCGAAGGTCCATAATTCTGTATAAAATTACCTAGTGTCAATCTTTAGTGCTAATTGCGTAGTCCTTGAAAGGTACTTAGCCACCATCGATGAATTTAGCAGAACTTGACAGCTAGAGTTACAAAAACAGGTGGCTACAAGTACACTTGTGCTCGAAGATCATACAGCGCTTACGCAAAGAAGATAACGTGTTTGGTGAGGTTTTTAATTGTGATAAAATAAAAGGATTGCATTCAGGGAAATAAAAGATACGTAATTGTGTGTATTAATATTTTTTCTTTTATTTAAGATATAAATCACAGCAATAAACCAATCAGTAGTGTTTGAAATGTGACAGTCGCTCGCCATTGTGAATTTGGTGGGAATTTGTATCATCGATCAATTTAATTCAAATAAATTCGAAATAATAGTTGTCTGGTATTTGATTTATGTTTTTTTATCAGGTAAAATAGGGTATTAACCGAAAAACTCATTCATTATATCGTATAACTTTGGTCATACTTATAATCGATCAAAGTATAGCTATCTGAAAACTGAGGGTAGTTTTACATATTGATATCTGAAATATTTCAACGTAAATTTAATATTATCATATAAATAATAATGTAACATGATTGTTTTAGATGTCGAGACAGATATTGGACCAGTTATCAGATGGTGAGTTCGAATTGCTTATGGCTGGGATCAACTGCAGCTCGAAAAATAAAAAAGTCCGTAGTAAAACTCGCTGTGAAGTGTGCCATGTTGGTTTATGTCTCAATTGTTTCAAGCCTTACCATGACAGCGACTGTAAAAAGACTTACATAAATAAACAAACAATAAAAAAAATTAGAACATAATCATTGTACATTTTTGTACGAAAAATTATAAGGGTGTTCAGTATTTAATTTAAAATCACACATTTAGCGCGTTTGATAGATATTATATGAATAAAAACATGATTAAAATAATAAGATAATTTTATTTTTATTTGACATTGCTACCTTAAACGGCACATATGTATATAACCATCTAATTATTCCCTTAACAGTCCAGGGCACATTAAAGCCAACCTCTACAGGAAAAATCGGGGTAAGGGCACTAGGGCATAGTTTTTTTTTTTTTTGGTTTCTTAGACCCCCCTTATTACGTCTACACACTAAAAGTTTTCATTTTCCACAAAAACAGTTTTGCTCTATAAAAGGATAAGCAATCACAGATAAAAAGCAAAAAAGAATCAAAATGCAGAAATTTTATCAAAAAAAGACGAACGTGCGTACGACTTTAATCTCCATGATAGAATATAATAGAATAATTATATTCGTTAAAATTACCATTCAGCGTGGCAATGCGGCCAGTATTTTGGGAACGCTTCCAGTGGGGCCAGTGATCTGGATCAGTTGAGCTATCTATAGATCGTTTGCAACGGTCTTTAGATAGCTAGCTGTTTCATCTGTATTTTTTGTATATACCTACTTGTACATAGTTGTATGAATAAATATTTATAGTTATACCTATCATAATACATAGGTGGACAACTAAAAGTAGAGGTAGATACTTAAATCTATAAAAATAACAACAAAATTGTTCTGCTCAGGTGTCTATGATGATAAAATTGGACATCGTCAGATCTCAGTTAGTAGATCTGTGAATTACCAAGGTATTCAGAGAGACAGAGGCACGACCAAACAATTGACACGTGCCTAATATAATGTTATTATTTACTTACATTTGCAAGCCCATCACCGCTCTCCCGCTTTTCATGTGATGATTGCGATTAATTCACACAAACTCTCACACATAAGTTCACTCCCACTCCCTTACACAAAATTCCCACGCATACCCACGCAGGCGATATCTCATTAAGTGATATTTATATAAATATTTTATTTCGCTTCATAATATAAGTTTGGGTATCATCGTCATAACGTAAATTTTAAAGTTTTAAAGTATGGACATTTTGTGTTTGGAACTGTGACTTAACTTAGTTTATTGATAATGTTATCTTATGTAACCGGCCTCATGTGACACAGGCTAGTCCTCGTGCCACCAGAATGACATAATTGTAACATACTTATTGGTAAATAAATACATATGTATTTGTATTAAATTATTGCATTTATTCCATGGCTTCGATTGTGTTTCAGCAATCAAGCTTTAGATTAGTCAAAACGGTCAAAGCCTAAAATCAAAACAATATTGATTGACTTTGAGATTTGATCTCGAATTTGACAATTTAATCTTGTGGTGAATAAATAAATAATGCTGGACATTTTTCACACAGCATCATCTAGCCCCAAACTAAGCAGAGCTTGTATTAGGGGAACTACATAATACATAATAGAAAACATCCAGACCCGAGACAAATATTTGCTGATCATACAAACATTTAACCCGCGGCGGGAATCGAGTCTGCAACCTTCTGCGTCTCAGGCGAGCGTTCGCCCACTGCGCCACAGAGATCGTACTTACTCTATTTTATTTCCAGTAGTTCTCCTGAACTTCGGCAGGAGACCTTGTTTATAATTTCTACTCTGATCAAGCCACCAATTATGTCGTTCAACGGCGATAACTAATTGACAAGCAAGTCGTGTTCTGCCATTAACTCTGATCTCGGACAATCTCGTTTTAAACCAAATTAATGCTGATATTAATTGCTGTTAAGACAAAAGTTATCAGGGAGTAAATCATTTCGTAATTTAAATCTAAGTTCTGAAACTAAAGACTGATTCGAAAGCTAGAGGTTCGTAGGACAGCGGTACCGTATGATGACGATCCTAGGAGCCGTGTTGGCCTAGTGGGCGGTATCCCGACTTCCGATCTGGTGGTTGTGGAATCGAACCCGGCCGTTCACCAATTAAAAATAGAAAATAACAAAACAGTTAACAATAAAGATTTAATGGATTTTACCACTTGAAAATATGCACGTGCTCAAAACGGTGACGGAAAACATCGTAAGGAACCGAATGCTTTTTAAGGTATTTAAGGCCATCACTTAGTGTCAATAAGCGGCGTTGGGCTTGCAACCTGTCCCAATTAAAATGTTTTAACGTGTGTCTGACTACCCCCTTCTTGGTATCCAAACAGATCTGCGTTCTGAGTATGGATCTGAGGATCACCGTCATGAGGATTACAGTCGTAAGCGTGTTTGTTTTTTTTTTTTATAAAAAATATTTTCATTAATTTCATAATCGGCTCGTTAGTTCTTCACGTTATTTCTTGGTTATTCCTAGACCGGTGGTGAAAGAATAAGGTGGATCATAATGGATCTAGGGCCTTGTTCCTTCCAACCGGTATAAACCGGGAACGCGGCAACTCTATCCCATTCTGCGATGTCATCTCTGGCGTGAAGCCCGTCCATTACCTACTATCGTGACTTCGTTAGCCGAACACATACCACATTTAACGACCATTATCCTATGCACTTACTCGTAATCCCCCCTTCAAACTGCGCAGACTTTACAAAAACTTTCAAGGAATCATAGCCTTTACTGCGCTGAGAATTCTTCAATTGTTTGACATGTACAATAGTCATTGCGGACCAATATCTATTCGTTTCTAAACTTGAAAATGCTATAAGTCCAGCTGAATTCAGGCAATAATAGTTCTTATTTTTAGAGGATTAAGATTAACATAAATTTCATGGTTGTCATTTTGTTTTGGGTTATGAATGCCACCCGCGGTCGATGGTGTTTGATAAATCTGACTATACAGGGTATTCTAGAATAATTATATACAAGAATAATAAGGAACCCGAAAGGTATCTGTACATACCTGATACAACTCTTGTTTTATGACAAAAAACACTTTTTAAATTAGATCGCCAAGTTCCAAGAGATATACAAAAAAAAACAATTAAATAATTTAAAAATGTAATTTAAAAAACTTTATAAAAAGGTATACTTACTATAAAATATCTGATTATTTAGATGATAAAAACACTTGGGATTGAAAATGCTCCAACTCGATAAATGTCGGTACCTACCTATTGTTTTGTAAAAGGATCATTAAAAAGAATAACCAGCCTTGTTTTGTTGCCTTTCTTTCCTGGCTTCGTCGCGGATGAACAGGCAGTAGATAAAACCGACGTTTATTCATTAAAATCACAAGGATCACTTCCTTGTGATTTTAATGAATAAACGTCGATTTTGATGAATTTTGACTTTGACTTTGACATGAATTTGTGTTTCACTTCAATCGTAAAGAAGATTCAACAAAAAGAGTTCTTCTGACTAATTTCCCGTTCAAAAACTAAGTAGCAGTGCAACCGCGCAGTTCCTTATGGGATAGCGTGGGCGTTGGTACAGCTGATTATTTGGACGATACAATTTTATGTGATGCCGTAATACAGATAAGGTAGCTTCAGTTACAAATAAAATAGAGGAGAAATTGCTTCTTTGAAAATTATATAGAGAACGCAGGTTTAAAGTTTAAAGTTTTAAAACCCTAAACTAAAAAAAAGTGTAAAGTTTTAAAACCCAAGACGTGTTTTTTTGTGTTGTATTTTCCATTACAGCATCTCCTAGTGACTAATAGCGATAAAACCAATCTAAGGACCATTCTTAAAGACATACAAATCGATTGCAAAACGTAAATAATTTTTAATCGTATAATTCTTTATGCGAAGTATCTTATGGTAAACGCATATACGGGTTCCTTTAAACAACTAAGCTAACATAATTTTAAAACATTTGACTTTTAGTTCTACATAATGCTACATAATAGTTTATTTAATGTTTTATATCAATCATGGTTATAATTAAAAAGTCCACGAATTAGTCTAAGTAGGTGCACTTTTTAATTAAACCACAAATTAAAGTTAGTCTGATCGCTAATTAGCGATAATACCTCCCATTGTACAACATTGTCAAAGTGTGTAAGTACTATTTATTGAAGCTGAAATATTTGGTGTGAAATTAAGTACGTTCTATCTTCTATCTATCTATCTACCCCGGTCTTTCTCAGAATCACATAGAATCTTCTTTATCCAAAGGTGGTCCAAAGGCCGCCAATTGTACCCTTAATTTTAATATGTTTTTGTTTATTTTGTTTTGTATTTTTTTGTCATTAAGAACTCTGAAGAAAAAAGAAAGAACTTCTAAAGAACTTTCTTGAAGATACAAAAAACGATTGCAATTACAAAGTTTCTATCTATCTATGCTCTTTCAGAGTAAATCGTTATAGATAAAAACACACAACCTCTTTTCTCAAACATACCTATACGTACTCGCGAATAAAACCAAAACTCCTTACTGTCGACAGCTACAAAGTAAGCTAAACAGATGTAGTATCGGCCAGGAGCCGCGCATCAGATAACAGCTGTTCCGACCTGCCTTGAAGGCATCTGACCCGAATCCCGATGCAGGATTGAGAGATTCTGATGTATAGGGCAGGCATTCCATTTGTTTACGAATCTGATCTTCTGATAACCTTTAAAGTGCAGTGCTACAACAAAAGTTATGCGCTTCGGTAATCTTCGTCTATCTTCGGAAATGGGAAACTGGGGGCTACGTTAGAAATTTTATGCACTCCAAAGTACAGTACTACAACAAAAGTTATGCGCCTCGGCAATCTTCGTCTATTTTCGGAAATGGGAAACTGGGGACGGCGGCGCCATTAGAAACTCTACGCACTCCATACCTACTGCAACAAAAGTTATGCACCTCGGCAATCTTCGTCTATCTTCGGAAATGGGAAATTAGGGGCCGGGCTAAAAACTCTATGCACTCCAAAGTACCTACAGTGCTACATTAAAAGTGATACGCGTCGGCAATCTTCGCTTTTATTCAGATATGAAAACTAAGGGCTGCTTTAAAAACTTTATGCGCTCCTAAGCACTTTTTGCTTGAAGCCATTGGTGCGGTTCAAGCACAACTTGGAAGTGCATAGATAAAGTCCCATGGCATGGCATGATCCCCACGAAAACCAAGTAGTGTCCCTAAGCTTCAAAATAAAATAAAAACCGACTTAAAATAACGAAAAACTCCAATATAAAATTTCATCTCCAAATTTTTCACCCTTATTGATATTATGTTTTTCATAAAAATTATCGCGTAACATAAACACAAAAAAGCATACAGCCGAATTGAGAACCACCTCCTTTTTTGAAATGAAAAAATACGGAATAATACAACCATCCATATTTCTAACAGAATCGTAGCGAGAATTTATTTTGAACGAACACTTGTGCTACCCTGCCCTGTGTCTATAGGGCAAGAGTGACTCGGTGAGGAAACAATGGAAGTGTCAGCCAAAATGAATTGCTGCTATACTGAAACATTTACATAGAAGTACGAATCTAGTGGATATAAATTTACTAGAGATTCTGCCAATTATACTTTTTTGGTAATCTACCTGATAATTTGGTATGTGTTCCAATAAGGGACGACGAGCTTGCATTTGTCACGTGAAATGCGCCATTTGTCATGTTCTAGAGTGTCTCTGACTACCCCTACTTGGTTCCCTCAAATATCTACTCACTGAGTATGTATCTGAGGAGGTCCATCATGGGGAATAACGTCGTTAGCGTCTAGGCCACGAACTGAAACAATTCCAAATGTTTATCTAAATTAGTTCAGCCGCTTTATGAAGATTCTTAGCAATAACATGCATCCATATTTCCGCACTTCTGATTATTATTAGAATAGTGAGATGAATCTGAATGCAATGCAATTCGTTATCAGCCGACATTAATACCTAGGAAAAAAAACTGTTTTCTCAACACATTAATTCCTTTATTTTTAATAATTATGAACATAAGTCCCCAATACCTCGCGCGCTACTGAGCCCGATATTCGGCTCTCCTCATCAACTTTCAGCTCCCCGCGTTTCTTAAGTCATTACTCCACCTAGCATCTAGATTGGCTATTGATAATCCAATATTATAATAACAGAAAACAAACAAACGTATATTTTAGTTGGTCCGTGTATAAATGCTTCCGTAATAATTCGCCAGTAATGATTTGTTTCGCGGTGCTACACTCAATAATCACTTCAAATTGATATTTTCATCTTTACTGCACATTTATCATTGTCTGTCTAATTTTATGGGCCTTAAGTAAACCCAAGCAAATTAAATTATGCAACGATATTTCAACTGTTTTACAGTAAAATTAATCTAGTGTACTGATCTTGAGAGCTCGTAGTTACAGCCAAGGGGAATATCTTTTACAATCTCTCGGTATGACGTTACTTATAAATAATTATTTCACTTCTCATGCTCTAAAAGATTCATTTTAGCGACAGAAATTATCATACTATACTTGTAGCTTAGCATAGCCAGACTAGAGAGTATTAATTTACGTCTGTCTATGGGCTTAAGTATATTTTTTTTTGGTCGTTATTATCAACAGACTATAAAATTAATGTGATCCTTTAAAATGACTCGGTTATTCCAAGTTCCATTTTTGATTTTTTTTTTTTTAAATATACCTATATTTTTTATTCGAATTTATATTTAAAAATGGAACTGAAAGCGGCCTACACTGCTATTACTAGCAGTATGTATGCCACGATTCGCGGCAATCGCAAAAAGATTCTTTTTTCTCTAGATTTTTTAATGTGAGTAATTTTAAGTTCTCACAATCGAAATTAAAAGTAGCATGTTTAACTCGGGACTAAAACCCATTAACACGATTCTATAGAAAAACATCTCGTATTAAATGGCTAATTTTAGAACATGGACAGAGTCGTCTGTTCATATTCTACAGTATATGCAATGTCTTATGTTGCAAATTTGTGACAATTTGTAAAAAACTAATTGTATTTACTATTAAAGTACTAAATAAAAACAAGACAATGTTTTTTTCAAAGGATGATAATGTACTATTTATAATATTGTTAATTTCGCTACAAATTGATCGAAGACTTTCAGACTGTGTATCTGAAAGTCCTGATTATTATCCAAAGTGTAGAAGAACCTTTAACTTTGAAGTCTGTGACTGATACAGCACTGGTCTCTACTAAAGATGATGACTCAACCAAAAGACCAACATTCCGAATACCGCCTCACCGTGTCACTCGGAACATAGATCTGTCGCAATAATAGAGTACAATCACAAAAGGTACAGCCTCTAATTTGTGGTCGGCGCCACCGGATGGCGTGTTCTAGCGTGTCGGTAGATAAGGAGTTGACGTATTATTTTGTAGAACTATTATTGTGTTTACCTCGTGAAAGTGATATTTGATTCATTTATCTTGTGTTCGCACAAGCAGAGCCGTTGAGCAGAGCAGTAAAAACAAGTAAATTTTTGCAAAATTTTAAAACCCTTGAAATATTTTCCATATCCCATGTTTTCCATTGTATAATTGCAGCTCGTCCTGTAAATTGTGTTGATAAAACATATCTATAATCCATTCTTAAAGTCATACAAACCGATTGCGAACCGTATGTCTGTTACCATATTTTATACTAGCTTCTGCCCACGGCTTCGCCCGCGTGGTACCAGGATAAAAAAGTAGCCTATGTGTTATTCTGATGTTTAACCTGGTATACGATAACCTACAGATACAAAATCGTTTGCTATTTTTATATTACGTAGATGTAACCCTGTGTAGCGTCTGTTGCGTATAGTGGCAAACTTTTAAAAATTTTTCAAGTTGCGAATTGGTAGGAACATACGTGATTCGAAGGTCCTATGGTCCTTACTGTATTTATAGACGTGTTAATGAAACAGAAATAAGTAGATTGTCTAGTAGTTGAGTTTCTACTTCGAATTTTACACTATTTATCAAGATTGAGGTAATCTATAATTCCTGATATCCGAACCAGTGGCAGTGTCTGCTGCCTATTGTCAGTATTCATTGCATCGTATCATACCGATTTATTTTATTATTATATTTTATTTTATTGCCTCCGATATAGGGCTATCCAGTAAATCTGTGACCACTTTGAAAACGTTGGTGGCTAAACAATCGTGGGGAAATTAAACAAGTTAACTTTTACAAATAAAATCCCCCGATGTGCATTCCATGACGAAATCATGGACGAAATCCATGAATCGGCGTGTAGGTTAAATTTAGGGGCCGTGTTATAAGTCATAAGATACGATTACGAAACTGCAGGACAATCCGATAAGCCGTTTCGGAGATAAATAGGTATGTGATAATTAACAAACACAAACTATATCTTACGGCAAACGCAAACGCGGCCCTGTGACGCCCACAGGTAAAAAAAACAGTCAAACAAACAACCTCTTACTCGAAACACACGTAAATTTACCTAAAGAATCGTTTCGTAGGTTAAAATATTACCTGATGTAGTCTGACAGTTGCGTACTACAGGGATCTAGACAAATACCTCACGCTTAGTTTTCTTTTCACGCTAATACAAATTTGTCAAGGAAAAACTTGGCAGAAGTCACGTGACATTCCATAGCTAATGTCATTTCCATACCATTCAATCTTTCCGCAGGCGTTAATGCCAACAGAAAGTGGTATTTGTCTAGCCACCATGGTTTGTCAGCCATAAGATTTTTCCCGGGATTGTCAAGTCAAAGTCAAAACTCGTTTATTCATCAAAATCCCAAGGATCACTTTGAAAAGTCAGTTTGAAACGTACAATAAATTGACAAAGTGTAAAAAGTGTAATTGAGTAGTAAATGAGAAAGTGTAAATTATCCTTTTACAAAACAACAACTCCGACTATAGATATTTTTATTATTACAAGCTTTTATTACTTGCAATGTGTGTATGTTATTTTGTTTGTTTAGGTCAAATCTTGCAAGCTTAATTAGAACCTACCTCCTATCCTACGGAGTTTAATTTTTACATGTTGGTTCAGTCTCGATGACAATGCAATTTTATAGTAAGCATGACCTGAATTGACTTCCAGGATTAGCTCCAAATACAGGAACTCTTCAACGGTCAACAGCACTGACACGAAATTTTGTTTACGCATTCTACTATGATAGCTGGTTTTAAGGATCAACAATTTACAATGGGATTAGAAGATACTACGTATCCTTCACTTCACTTCTTGATTATGGCTTTTCTAAGTATTTGTCACAGTTCTGCCATACACTGAATAAAAACAGAAAATCAAGAAAGTGCTTCTTGATTTATGGCAAAAAGCACTAACTAGCAACAACTTATTGACTAAGAACCACAGACTATTTCAAATAAAAATTCGAAAAGTCACCTGTTGTGTTATGTTGTGGTAAATAAATGTATTTCTTTCTTCTTAAGTTTGGCATGGTTGCCGCACTCAGGGCTTATTTTAAAAATGTTTTTTACAATTTATTTATTTCAGATAGATCAACGTTGCTATTGTATAGCAATAGCAACGTAGATCGTTTTAAGAATATGTATAAATTAATGTATGGATACAAAAACATGTCCATACATGTCCCAGCTGTATTCTACTGAATTAACTCTTGATTTGAATGGTAAGTTATGCAGGTGTTATCTAAGCACCGTGTCTTTGGCGTCAGTGTCTCGAACATTGTTCTATCTTTGACAATAGCCATTTCCAGGCATCTCAGTTGACACACAGCCGTTCTATTGGATTATATCTGGATCTAGGTAGAATTAATTAACAGCTGTTGATTTCATGGACTCCAAACACAAGGCCCATTATCTAGTTAGATGCAGCGATTATAGAGAAGAATATAGGGCATATTTTTCCAATTTATTTGCATTTTTTATACGTTTTATAGTTCTTTAACGTCATGAAATAATGCTGTACTGAACGATTTAAATATTTGTCAGTTAAAAATGACATTTTCAAAATGAAGATGCTCGTGTACTCCCTAACTTGCCCTGATAATCCCTAGATTGACTTTTTTTAAAAATAATTTGTGACCTACAGAGCCATCTCGCTGGAATTAGAAATATAACTCGGCAAAAATAAAATGAAACCACTCATCCCCTTAAGTACAGTCAGCTACGTGTTTTTATTACCCTCGACGATGTATTTGTAGGTATGTTTTCAATGATGACACAAGACACTGGGTGGCGCTACAATCAATGATAGAATATAAAACAGCGTAACTGATCACTTAAATAAGGTTTCTGGGGGGCACTACAATACGTGATGAAAATTCGGGTTTAACATTTTGAAAAACTTCATGTAGGTACTTGTTTCAGAAGTTTCTTACGCAACCGTTTCGATTTACTGAAAGGGCGAAGCAAACACTCTTTCCGACATGTCTTTGTGTGGTAAAACTATTAATATTAGTGGTTAGTAAGTAAAATAGGTACAAAACCAAATTTATCACAACTTTTTTTCATAGCCAATTTGTTGCTCGTTACAAATTGATTGGGCTAAGGTATTGGTCCAAATTGACCGGTCGAGGATTTTGTTTCGGAATCTGGTGCGATGAAGCGTCTGTGGATTTGCGCGCTCGTGTACCTAACTCATCATGTAGGATGGATGGAAGGATATGTCGTCGGAGCTGGATGTAAGTGGATGTTTCAGTTATACCTACCGAAGCTACGGCACGAATATCTTGCCTACTTTATACTGTTTCTAAGTCGTTCTTCAAGATCCCACAAGAACCAATTCTACATTTTATACGGGTCTTTATCGTGTTTATTTTTTATTATTTCACGACGTTTCGACGGATTAACTTACAGATTAGTTAGGGATACGTATGTTAACTGGAGTATAAAAGGGCTATCGTTGAGAAATAAAGGCAGTGGATGCACCTACCCTCATATAATTTACGTATAAAACTTATAATTATGTTTACGAACCAGATTAACACATAATTAAATAGCAAATTTTGAACGCAAAGTCATTGAAGGTCGTGGCGTAACCGACTACATAGGTACGTTTGGTTTATTCATCATTGCGCTTATCAAATCCGCGCTGACAAATAAGTGAGAAAAACGCACCTTTTTCTCTATTACTCACTCAAACCGATTACCTTCTTTTAAAAAAAATCAACAGCCATAGAATTGAAATTATTATGGTTTGGTATAACTAGTACTCGTAATAAACGATTATGTAATGTTTGGACATACCTAACATACTTTCTGACATTTTAGTGCAAGAATATTCCAACTTGTAGATACAACAACTTTAAATCCATAATTCTGTCCAAAACAGCTTTTTCTTTGTGTCTTACATTTAGATCAAATAGACGACATTTTATAAAAATACATTTGAATAGGTTTAAAAAGGTAACATTTTATTAAATTAACAGTTTAGATAGAATTAATAATTTAGAGTTAATGAGTAACTTAGATTTTATTCAAACATTTTTTATTGGGTCTAAGAATTCGTCCAAAGATATTCAATCAGATCTATTATGTGCCTCGAGCAAAGTTCCGCTAGCTTAACCAGGGATACCTCAACCAAATCAGGAAGTAGCCAAGACCAGTGACGTCATGAATAAAAAGAAATCAAAGACGTTCATGTTCCCGACACAGGTATCGCCTACCTAAGTAACTAACTTAGTTTCCTCCGTATCAATAAATTAATATCGAAAATCTCAACTCCTCAGTGAACGTCCGCTTCGCCCAAATGCTGTCCACCGACAGCAAATACCAGGTCCTCAGAGAAGACATGGTCAAAGCCAACACCAAGAACCTGGTCTACCATTGCAGAGCTGACAAGAGCGACTGTGACGCAGCACTGGCTAAGATGCGGTACAAGGCCAGCAAGCATTTCTATGCACTGGCCAAGGCTGTGGTGGATTATGTGAAGAACAAACGCCAGGCTCGTCCTACTGGATATGTTGGTACGTTTGGCCAAGCTAGAGTTATGTGTCATTTTCATAGATATTATAGAAGGCTTTGTAGAACTGGAGTACCCGAGCATTGTCAATACTGGAAGACACCGTTTTTATACATCTGTAGACATCATCGTTTTTCAATAGATTACTATGCCATCGTTTTTGTTCCTCAATAAATATATTTGATACGAATTGATTGATTTGATCTGAGTGGGACATCTAAAGTTGATACAATTACTACTTTATTTAGTTCTGATAATATACACAAATAAAACATTTGAAGAATCTTAAGACCGTTGCAAATTATCTGTACAAGTGATCTAGATCACTATTAGATAAAAGTATCCCCAAAATGCATAGAACCAACTCAGATAAGAGCCAACGTTATGAATGTCACGCGACAAATTCTCTTCGCAAAATATGTTATACTACGGAAATGTATCGCATATTTTTTTAATGTTATATCTGTCATTTCAGGAACAGCCACCTTCTGCCAGGATAACATCTGTGTACCGGACACAGACCCGCCCATCGTGTTCGGCGGATGCTACGCTCTCGTCTCCTGCGGTGGTAACCAGACCTGGCATCTGGATCCCGTTGTCTACAAGAAGAAGAGAGGCAGATTCCAATAAGTTTTTACGTAGCATAGGCTGAGCTAAGAATTTCACTAGCAAATTAGAAGTTACGATGAAAAAACGAAACTAAAATTACATGCTCTAAACATCTCGAGAATCTCACCTGGCAGGGATCGGACCTATTAACAAAGTAGAAGATGGAGGTTTCTTTCACAGACATAGCTTTTAGGATATATTGAAATCTAAAAAACAAAATCTTGTTTGAATTGTAATCTCTAGCAAATTATGCTGCTATCTATACCCGACCATTCATCTCTATCCGATAATATTATAAATCTTGCAAGAAGTCTGGCGCACAATCAATCAAATTTTAGTGAGGCCTACGTGTTTTGCATGTTTTCTATTTATGAAACTCAAATCTAAAACATTCTACTTTTCACTGCGAGATTTCGCGGCAATATCAACTTTTTTTTATTATTCCAAACGCACCGAGGCATACATCCAACGATCTCCAAGTTTTTTAATATTGTAGCTCCTACAGTTTTAATAATATACACGTTAGTCCGAGTATGAGAAGTGGAAAAGCTTTTTTAACCTAAGGTTTCATGGTCAGCGGCCTCTTCGACTGACTAATTCATCAAAAAGATCATCAAAAATGTATTAATTTATACTAACGTAATTAGGTAGGTACTATATTAGTATATTTATGCTGAAATGATTGTTTTCTACAAGAATCCTCTCGCAATCGCACGAAGTAACAAATTACGTAGAAAAGCAAAAAGACAGAGCCCACCTGTTTCATTGTCCCACAACAATGCCCTAGTATTGTTAACATTATCAGATAGTGTGGTTTAAAAGACTCGTTGCGCTCCGATCGGGACTCAGTTCATAAACAATGGTTTAGTGGTATTGAACGAAGAAATGAAGAACTTTGTAATAGTGTTGGTCTGTGGATATGTGACGGCAGAAATTAGGGATAGTGTCATCATGAATAAGTAAGTGCAATTTTAGATCTACCGTCCTGTAGTTGAATTCACGCCATCAAGGTCGTAATGAATTAAGTCCTTATTAGTGCTATTATTTTTTATAATTAATTTTCTCTTAATCAACGGTTTGCAAGAAGTCCACTGCTGGACATATGCCCCTCCCAAAGAGTGCCATGGCGAACGGTCTTGGGCCATATCTATCCACCGACATCCTACCTTTATAATGTCTTCGGTCCATCGGACCTTCCTTTATTCTATAGTTAGTACGGATTTTAAACTTTTTCACTAATATACTCGTTTGTTGTGTAAAAAATTGGTATCGTTTTAAAAAAAACATGTAAATAAATGTTTTTGCAGAATTTTAAACCTCCGATAATGTTTTTCACCATCTAAGAACGTCCACCGTCACTGCAAAGTGACCCCAAGTGACATTTACACCTATTTAAGAACCATCCTTGAAGTCATACTAATCGATTGCGAAAACTGCATTACAATCCGATAAGCCGTTTCAGAGACAAATGGTTACAGCGAGACTGACAAATAAATAACCACTTATTACAAATTCATACACGCCTATATACGAATCCTGTCATCATGTGTAAACTTACCTACTTAATTAATAATATTTATAGCAACAACTACAATGTTTCTTTATTCCAGATTAACAAAAGTGAAGCCAGTAGGCGGTGTCTTGCGACAAAAGTTTCTACCCCTGACCGAGATACCTCCACCGCACACGCCGCACGTCCACTCCGGTAGACGGCACTTGGAAGACTGCACTGAAAAGTATAAAGGGAGAGATGTGATTGAGGGAGGCCAGGTTGTGATCACCGGCGAGGATTACTATGACTACGTGGCGAAGACTATGGCGACTGTTATCATCCCTGATCACATCGACCGTAATTAATTTACTTATTTAACGCTTTATTGCACACAAACAATGCACAAAAGGAGGACTTAATGCTTAATACAAACGAGCTCTGTAGCGCAGTAGGCAAAGGCCTGCTTGAGATGCAGTGGGAAAAGGCCTGCCTGTTCTTAATACAGACGACCTCTGTAGCGCAGTGGGCAAAGGCCTGCTTGAGATGCAGTGGGAAAAGGCCTGCCTGTGCTTAATACAGATGACCTCTGTAGCGCAGTGGGTGAAGGCCTGCTTGAGATGCAGTGGTAAAAGACCTGCCTGTTCTTAATACAGATGACCTCAGTAGCGCAGTTGGAGAATGCTTGCCTAAGACGCAGAAGGTTGCGGGTTCGATTACCGCCGTGGAACAAATATTTGTATGATCTGCATACATTTGTCTCGGGTCCGGATGTGCCTATGTTTTACAAAATAAAAGTATATATCAATCATGTAGTTATTATAATACAAGCTCTGCTTAGTTTGGGGCTAGATGATGCTGTGTGAAAAAAGTCCAGCATTCATTTTCTAACAGTCGTCCTTGGCGGTTGGAAATAGAGGTTGGAGTAATCCCTCGTATACATCTTCGACTTTCTACGTAAAAAAGCATGGTGATTCAGTCGTGTGAATAGTAAATTTGTCTACCGGAGACAACGTGAAAATTTATCTTATACTGTTTTCTCAGATATACCAACAAATCGCTAGATATCCTATACGTCCAATTATAATTACAAATATACCAATTATAAGGACGGATGCCATTCATGCCATATTCCGTAAAAAGACCCCATCTCTGATTAGTAAAGTTCAAGAGTAAAAATAGTACCCTGAAAACAGTTGCATAGGGACGTAACTCTCATATTATGTGCGAAGAGCGATCAATCGACTCCTTGTGCCTAAACTCTCGCAGAATTTACTAACAAATCCTACTACTATTATAAACGCGAAAGTTTGAGGGTGGATGTTTGTTACTGTTTCACGCAAAAACTACTGAACGGATTTAGATGAAACTTTACAGTAATATAGCTTATACATCAGAATAACACATAGGCAACTTTTTATCCGGGTAAGCCACGGGCGAAGCCGTGAGCAGAAGCTAGTAATGTTAATTTGTAATTTTTACGCACTGTTTTCCTTAAACAGTGCGTTGTAGTAGAGTTTTAAGTTGAACGCTAATTCTTTAATCGCAGGCAAACACTTCGAAGTGACCACTCAAGTGCCGTACCTAACCCTGGGCCTTATCGAGGCGATCGGCTACCACCCTACCACCAAAAACCCAAGCGAGTGCGAGAAAATCTACCAGGACCACCTAGATGAGCAGTACTCTGAAGAGGACACCGATTTCTCTGAAGAGTCATTGGAAATGGCTCGGATGCCACTGTTCCCCAGCAATATGCCCACTAACTCTGCAGAAACTCGCTTAGATAACCTCTACAGTGATGGTGATATCAACTAGGAGCTTAGCTCTGTAGGTATTTATTTTTGTACAAACTTTTTAAATTTAATACAAGAAATCCAAGAAAATACTATATTATTTTATCAAAAACTAGCGATCCACCCCGAGGTCATTCAAATTTCCGACCTTTTATACAAACCTTGCCCTGACAATTACGAAACAACAAAAAAACAGCCAAGATTGCAAAAAACCGCATTACAATCCGATAAGTCTTTTGCAAACAAAAAACAACCTCTTGTTGCAAACGCTTCTGTCGTTGCGGGTAAAAACACTTTAGTTGAAAGTTAGGTCCAAGATAAAGACACCAAACAACCTATGTAGGAAGGGAATCCCCCGCAACCATCCCTTCGATACGGTTAAGTATCTACCTTAGTTCGCCTTATAATATCTGTGGCCTGGGTAAGGGTTGTTTCTAAAAACAAGATTAATCAAGTCACATTGATTTTATTATTGACTTACAACGATTTCTTAAAACTAAAAGTAACCTAGAAGAATACTATCTTATCCTATCCTAGGAAGGAAGAATGTCATATTACGAGAAGAGAATTAAATATGAATGTGGATAGAAATAAGAGTAAGAGTAAGAATAAGGTAGGCCAAAGAAAAGAGGGATGGATTGTGTGAAGGATAACATGGAGTAAGTTTTGAGATGATGGCTGTTAGAGTAGAGTGGAAGAAGAAAACATGTTGTGCCGACCCCACGTAATGTGGGA
The DNA here is from genome assembly GCA_961405105.1 of Perizoma affinitatum. Taxonomy (NCBI): domain Eukaryota; kingdom Metazoa; phylum Arthropoda; class Insecta; order Lepidoptera; family Geometridae; genus Perizoma; species Perizoma affinitatum. The sequence goes on from OY560199.1 coordinate 11,141,366, forward strand.
CAAGGCCAAAAGAAGATGAGAAGTATCCTAGAAACATAATTAGCAGTACAAAATACACTTGGGTGCAAAAAAATCGCACATGTATAAATTTTCATCAAATTTTCAAAAAACAAAAAAAACGTGTTTGTTTTTATTTTTTTTGGTATCTAATGTTAAAGTTTATTTCAAAACCTATCCAGCGGTACCTTTTTTGTCCTTATACCGCGTCTACTTAGTGAGTTTTGGGTAAATGTCTGAAGTACCTGTTTTTGTGTATTTATACCATAAAAGTTAGGGGTTGAAATTAAATTAAAAACATGAAAATCAGCATAAAAACTTTTTTATTAATAAGGTGTGTTCCCTCCCCTAGCCCGAATGACTGCTTCCATGCGTTTTTTCATTGACTGAACTAAATTTTTTATAAAATCTTGCGGTATGGCATCCCATTCTTCTTCAATCGCATGTTGCAGCTCCTGGAGACTCGTTGGGGCAGTGTCTCTGGCCCGAACTAATTTTTTTTGCTCGTCCCATAAATGTTCAATCGGATTGAGGTCCGGGCTGCGAGCTGGCCACTCCATGACAGGCGCCGCAACCTCTTCAAGGTACTGGTACACAATACGAGCCGTATGCGGTCTTGCATTATCTTGCATGAAGGTGAAGTTTTCTCCGATGTATCCCGCAAATGGTACAACGTGGTCCTGGAGTACTTCCTCAATGTACCTTTGAGAAGTGAATCCCCTTGATCGGCGGCCAGGATTCGCTCCGGAGATGAAAACAAGATCAGTCTTTGCCTCCAGTGATATGCCTCCCCAGAACATGCATGATCCACCGCCGTAAGAGACTCGTTCTTCGATGCAGCATTGTTGAAATCGCTCGCCTGGCCTTCGGTAGACTCTTCCTCTTCCATCTTTGCCATGTAGGCACATCCTGCACTCGTCAGAGAACAGGACTGCGCTCCATTGGTCTTCAGTCCATTCCAAATGCTCTCGAGTGAATTGAAGGCGGGTTTGTCGGTGGGCTGGGGTCAGTTTCGGTCCATTTGCTGGTCTGTGCGCAGTCAGATTCCCTTCCCGTAGTCGTCTTCTAACTGTCCATCGGCTGACATCGACTTCCCGTGTTTCTTGGAGACGCTGTCCCAATTGAACTGCATTCAAACGCCGATTGCGCAATGCAGTCGTCACAATAAAGCGGTCGTCACGCCTTGTTGTGGCACGGGGTCGGCCAGATCCTTGGCGCCGTTTGAAGCCGCCAGTCTCTTGATACCTCTGCCATACTGGACGGACAGAGAACCGGCTTAGATTCAGTTGTCGTGCCACTTCAATTTGGTTTCTCCCTGCTTGAAGTAGGGCCACCACTTGAGCGGCTATTTCTGGTGTGGTACTCATTTTTTTATTTTGGGTTACGATGTTATCAATTGACGACTGTTCAAAGTACATTTTGATGTGCGAATGAGGTCAGTACCCTTAAAACGCACCATTTTATACCTGCGACAAGTAGTGCGAGCGTCTCTACCTGTAACGAGCGATTTCGGGGTATGCTATTGTATTGTTGTTATTGTATTGTTTATAGAGGTTGATGGTCACTCGATGTGTCACTCAAAAGCCTACGTATGCATTTTGATTTAATGGTAGTAACATTTTGCAGTACCGTTAAAATCACCCAAATAAAAATTCAGCGAAAGTCAAAATGTTGCATACGTGCGAATTTTTTGCACCCAAGTGTATATATACAGAATGTTTACTAAAAACGGTAGGTATATTTACCATGGTTTGTAAGTTAATTGTAATATGTATGTACATAGTTTCAAAAGTTATACAATGCTTCAATAATAGTAGGTAAAAACAAAGAACATAGTCCACAGGTGTTAGTAAGCTTAAGATAGATTTTGTCCTCTGCTACACCGGCCCTGCTTGTAGGTTGAATTTGTTTGGCACTTTTACATCTTTGTCCTTGTCCTCAAAGATTTCCTCCGTATCATCGTCGTCAAAGTCTTCGATATCCAGTGGATTCCTGAAATTACATTCTTAGTCACTAAAGTACGTGAGACGAATAGGTATACACATTAAAAAAACTTATTTCTGGCTGTAATACCCATGATGAAGATTCTCAGATCTATACTCAGTACGGAGATCTGTGATGATTAAGTAGGGGATAGTCAGAGACATGTCCAAACATGGTTCTGTCTGCGTTCTATATTGTAGTTGTCGATTTATTATATTGTAGTTTGCGTTCTATATTGTAGTTGGAAGACTAAGCCAACACGACTAGTTATAGTTAGAGGTAGGTATATACAATATTGGAAAAAAAATCTTAAATGAAAAACGCCGTAAAGAATTTTGGGTTTCGATCGACCCATATTTCTTACACCCGAGATACATGGGTTTCATTCCCAAAAATAATAAAGGATTAAGATAATTATAGAGTCTTCTGGGGAGGCCTATGTCTAGCAGTGGACTATTTCAGGACCACCCATTTGCACTAAACGTTTTGATTCCACTTTTATAACGAGAGTGACGAAAGAATGGAACACAATACCTTCTTTACAGATAAAAACAGTCTGGATTGCTTCCAGGTAAGAATTAATGAGTATCTTCCAGACCTTCATGATCTATTGATGGTTGCACCATCACTTACCACCAGTTGAGATAATGGGCAAATTATGGTATCATTTTAGAATATCATTACGACTATACCACGTACTTTTATATTCTCCTGCTGACGTTTCGTTGACCGTTTAGAGGTCCTTCCTCATGAGCACCGTCCGCGACCGCACTCGACGGTCGTGAGATGAAACGTCAGCAGGAGAATAGAAAAGTACGTGGTATAGTCGTAATAATATTCTAAAATGATACTAAACCACGATAATTTTCATTCAAAAATTACTTTTTTTTATGATTAGAAAAAAAAGATGATGAAGTAAGCCCTGATGAGCTAGCAGTGGCTTACTCTCGTGTCGGAGTTCTATTAGCACTATGTACCTATTATAGCCAGCAATATAAATTCTAGCAGCTAGGTTGCTCGGGTTGGAAGAAGAGCCTACAGAAATAATCGAAGCATCGTATGATAACACTATTAAAAATGTATTAGGCGCAGGAATATCTTCGATGGGAGATATGAAAAGAAAAAACTTACTTATTCCAATTGATTTTGTGTCGTTTTCTGAAACAAAAAATATCACAGAATTACTATAAATTAATTTGAGGAAGTAGGCTTTATACATTTAACGGCGACTTTAATCTCCTGTAGACAGAAAAGTTTAGTGTGTGAGCTATTTTATAACTTATAGAGAATGCATGTACTAGATTTTATTTCATAGCAGTCGATTTTATTAACAAGCCTATTAGCCCAGTAATTTCCCCAGTTTACCGCGTTTTCTTTATACCAAACAAGCATAGGCCCACCTGTTGGTAAGCGGTAACTGTAGCCTATGACGCTAGCAACTTAGAGGCATCACACGTGTCTGAATTGCGCCTTGTGCTGTTATCAAACTGACACTGGATTTGACTCACCTGTTAGTAGCTATGTAGTCCTGGTCCATATACTCTTCAGATACTTCAACTGAGAGTGGCTGGCCGCGGTGATCTTGCAGTATACCAAAGTATCTTGGAGGACGTGTCACGGAGAATAAAACCGCTGTAAAATATAATAAATAAGGGCTACGATTTTTTTTGACGATCTAATTAATTGCAAACGTTTAAAACACCTCACTTAGATTTGAAGTGTCAAATTAGTTTGACTTGACCTGACTTAATTGGCTAAAAAACTATACCTAGGTCAAGTAAGTACTTTGACACTAAAAACAACCATTGAAACGACCTCAGTTGCCCAGTGGGCGAAAGCCAGCTTGAGACGCATAAGGTTGCGGGTTCGATTCCCGCTGTGGAACAAATGTTTAAAACACCTCACTTAGATTTGCATGGTCAAATTAGTTTGACTTGACCTGACTTAATTGGCTAAAATCTTATATGTGAAAACATTTTAATGGTAAATAGTATCTTAAGAAGTTGTCTATCTAGTTATAAATACTGTTTGTTTTCCGAATAAAATAAAATAAAATAAAAATCTATACCTAGGTCAAGTAAGTACTTTGACACTAAAAACAACCATTTGAAAAGACCTCAGAAGACATAATACCTAAAATAGTTGATACTATGGGTCGGTATTCCGATCGCCTATACGAGCCATAGATCATTTTGCAAAAAAATAAAAAATGGAGAAAATACTTACAGTCATCTATAGCGCGAATTTCTCGTAAAATTATAGATAAAATTATGAAAACTAAATGCAGCTTTATTTCACACATTTTGAGTATTTGTATTCTTAATGTGCCTTCACAAAATAATAGCCTCATATATAGACAATTTTTTTAGATCTAAAACTATAATCAAGATAAAACTACGTCTATTCTAAACTTTAGTTTTCCAATTTATGGCCTTTTGCAGAATGCACAAGCATGTCCAAACCAAATAACGGTTTAAGAATTAGCAAATTGATGTTTTTGCACCTAATTTCTATTGTTTCTTACGAGAAAGGAATAAGTCGCAGTGGCTAAGCTCAACTTTGATGTTGGTTAATTTCATCATCCTGTTTAGGTCGGATGTTTACTAATTAAGTAATGTTTGGTCAAACTTACAACACAGTTGTTTTAAGCAACAACGTTACGACATAGTAACACGTTAGGTTAGGTACAGTCATATGTTGGTAGGTAACGTGAATGAAAAAACAAGGTTTGGATAAAAAAAATAGATACCATTACGGGGATCATCTTCTCTAAAGTAAAAAAAAACCTATTGAAGAATGACCAATGATCAAGGAGTACTTAATGTGTTATGTAGGTGTAGGCACCTATCTGTGTAAGTAGGCACTTACGCAAAAAAGAACATAGATACGAATTGTAAAATTTTTGTTGTTAGCAAAGTGCTCGACTTTTTTTGAAACGTAAGCTGGTGATCCAATTTCGTTGCAGTAAGCTGGTGGTCCAATTTTTTATAACAAACTGGAAAATCTTCAAATTTTATGATTTCGTCCCTAAAACCTCATATCTTGCGCATCATAACAATTATACAAACTGTTATCGATTTTTTAACAAACATAAATTAGTAGCCAAATTTCAAAAAGAGGTTATTCAAAAGTTAATTACCTAAGAGCGCCTTAAAATTAGATGTTTATAGAAGCGCTTCAGAGGCGAGACGACTGTATGACAAATTTTAATACTGCAGCGCCTTTGAAAATTTCCTTCTATAAGCGTCTAATTTGAATTTGAAGGCACCCTAACCCCTTTCTGGATCTTTAAGCACATATCTGAGCCATTCTATATGCGTTACGTGAATGTATCAAAAAAAAATCAATATCTACTTACAGAAGCTATCGATAATTAAATTAGCATTGCCATTCAGCGTGGCAATGCGGCAGTATTTTGGGAACGCTTCCGCCTGGTAGTGATCTGGATCAGTTGAGCTATCTATAGATCGTTTGCAACGGTCTTTAGATAGCTAGCTGTTTCATCTATATTTTTTGTATATACCTACTTGTACATATTGTATGAATAAATGTTGCTTACAGAACTAACAGTATATTGATACTGATAGGTTACTACCTCCTAAATACAGAGATTTTCATTAATAGTTTGAGTAGGTAAATATACATCTTAGGTTGGTGACCGTTGATTCTGATAGGGCGACTGTTCGCATAAAAAAGATATGAACGCGCTTGAAACTCTCGACAACTTCGGTAAATAATTGAAAATCTGTAGTACCTGCTAAGCTATCTTTAAACTGTTGTACAGTTTAATTAACACGTGCTTAGGTGAGAAAACTGGATCCAGTAATTGGGTGGATCAGGCATCATTTAACGCCTACCGGATCCAGCGTAAGTTTGCCTTACTTGTAGTTCCTGATACCCTCGACACGGGGAATCCTGGGCCTCAATAGACCGACAAGTTGGAAACAAAATTAAAATAAAGTACCTCGGTTGATACATTACATACCTATACTTACAGATTATATATGTACCTATATGTCAGCGCTAGTATATAATGTACTTTGGTTTGTTAGGGGTACTCAGCTTTGTAGCTCTTGTTCGGAGAGGATCCTGACTATCTACGCGGAGACGCCTACAAAAGACATCAACGAGCTCAATTCTTGTTGAAATATTTACATAAAATTATCTTTGGCAGATAATAGGTTTTAATTTGCGATTCTTTTTGTAAGTCCGTTCTACGAAACAAAACCTGTGCGTTTGTGTTTATAGGAGGTGATCAAAAATGCATGTTTAATTTTTTTTATTGTATTTTTTTTTACCGTTGCCGGTTGCGGCGTTGACAACTAGGATGCTAAAATGGTGGCGATCACAGTTTTTTTTTTTTCAGAGGGTAAACGTTGTCTAGGTTTGCCTCAGTTTACTCATAGACTAGTCATAAGACAAGTTTAGGGTTATGTACATTGTACTAATCGCCATCTTTACAATCATCTCCAAATCAACAACATAAAAAAAAAAAAAAAAGTTTCCTCGTTAGTATAGGTAATTTATTATTGGTACAACTATCTCCTATAGAAAAGGTTGCCTTCCCCGCCCCACAGCCGCCGTCCCCCATATCCAATGAGTTCCTGGCGTAAGCTATTATACTTTTTAAAGAAAAGTTTTTTCAGGATTCGCTTGCGACGTTTGTCCTCCTTCAGGCAGGATTCCAATTTGTCCATGCATACGTCCTCTCTGAAAAAATATATATTCATCGGTTAAAAAAACAATAAGTCTTACAACATTATTTTTACTAAAAACGGGATATTTACCATGATCTGTGAGTAAATATTTCCCTATATTTCGGCACAGTTGCAGTTACTATGATCACGGGAGGAACTGAAGTTATTGCGGGTAGATGTTATTGGTAGACAAATAAGCTACCCTCTTTTTCACTCTTTAAAAAGAGGGTAGATCTATTTTTTTGCCAACAACATCCACCCGCAAAGACTGAAGGGAGGAACTGAATCCTCCTGTGATCATGCAACTGTGCCGAAAAATCGTGAAACATTCAAACTCACAAACCGTGTTAAATATCCCGATTTTAGTAAAAATATATTTATAACCAAACAAAAGTTAAGTCTTACAACTTTTTCTTTCAATTTCATGGTCCTGTAGAAATTCTCTGCTGGACATGGTCTCCAAGCAATGCTATAACGAACAATCGTTGGCTACCTCCATCCGACTTTAAGCCTTTAAATGTTTGTCTTTCATGTGAAGGGCCTTCCTCACCGGATGTTAATTCGATACGTGGTCGCTTTCAGCTATTCTTTTTCAAGAACTGAAAACTGGACATCTATTGGATAATTGTGGTACTTACTTGTAGTTCTGGTCGAAGAGTAGTTTGACTGGTTCAGTCTTAGTGAACTTGTCAGGAAGCCGAGCGCCCGGCGGCATCTTGGCGAGCTCTTTCATAATGCCCATTATGGTATTCTCGAGCTGAGCCAACTTCGGTACCATGAGCCGTTTTATTACCTGCAAACACAAAAGGTCAACAATGGTACAACAATTTTTTCTTCATACAAATGAATGTATGAAATTGATCTAACAGAAAGTGGCTATTTGTTATGCTGCTTTGACGCGGCCAGACTGCTTAAACCCATTCAATTAAATAAAAAGAGAGAACTTTTTCGTATATAAATGAACTTTTAAATGATTTTGAATGAACATTTACAATTTATAGGTTTGTCGACTTCAGTTTACCTACTTCTTAACTTACTTTTCCACATTTATTTCCAGTTTTGCAAGGCGTCCTAAATCTCCTCCCGAGATCCATTGTAGGTAAGTTCTGTATCTGGGTGATCACGTTGGAAAATGAGCCGGTCGCTGTTTTTTGTGCTGAAATAATTCAAACTAGATTTTAGGATCAGTTCAAAGTCTGCCAAGCGCTGCTTCAAGGTATCTTGCTCTTACCCATTTTAGCCTTCTTTGTTTTTCCGACGCGTGCTATATCAGGTTTAAATTCATCAGAATTTTTACCACCGTAAGCCAATGAGATTAAAACTAAAGCGGAACTTGCAAATAAGTACTTTTTCAAAATCATTTTGGTAACACTACTGTCGACGTCTGCGGCCAAAGTAGAAAGGGTCTCTTGATTAGGTGTTTACAAAATAATTTACCATTGTTGTATAGTGCCTACATAGCTATGTGCCTACTTACTTACTTAGATTGTACGAGGTTCCTTTACATACAATGCGATAGGCATATATCCGTATATAGGTACGGCTTATAACTTTACCTATATACCTTCTTCCGTTTCAAACAATGAAATCAATCATTGCGCAATAAAATAACTCTTTTTTTACTTACCTACCTAACTTACAAACATAGGTATGTAAGTTAGGACCGAGATCTATCTCGAAAGTCAACTCTGAAAATTATCTGCTGACTAGAGATCGTTCTTGCTCTAGCTTTAAGAGCTCTAGGCGCCATCTGCACTTGTGCCAAATCCAAATGTAAGTTAAGTAAGTTATATACAACACAATATAATAATAAATTATATTAAAATACTTATGCAAAACTAATTTCTCAAAGAGTACAAAATAGCTGCTGCTCTATTTTCGAGCGAGAATGGGTGCCTTGTTACATCACGTTAAACAAGAAATTGGTGACCTGCCCCTTTCTGATGATAATTTGCGGAGAATTAAAGCAATAATTAGGAATAATTGAACAAAAATAGATGCAAAATGGTAAAAATCGGGAAGACACCGAGACCGCTTTTTAAATGTAAATTCTTCGTGGCTAGCAGAAAATATTTTGCTTCCGGATATTATCAGCGGCAGTAACCGACCCGGAAGACCCGAAAAAAACTTTGGTGACACAAGCATCAAAACAAAAAGGCGACGAATTCAACAACTGCTTGGAACATCGAGCCAGGATGAGTTATCGATGGCAACCGAAGCACAGTTTTGCCAGGATGGAAAAAAGACTCAGCAGCTATTGTAAAAGAGCTCTGTCTCTTTTCACCTCGAAGAGGTACAAATATAAAAAAAGCTAATTTTAGAAAAGAATGTAAATAGCGAGTTTCTCTCTTTGGGCCTGTCACCTCTGCATTCGTGGATAAGATTTTTTGAATGCATCTTGCACATATCTTATCGTCTCGATATAAAAATATGGCAAGCTCGGGAGCTGATAATAAACATAAAGTAACAGAAAAAAAGAAAATAGTCCAAGAAAAGTTCAGGCGTAAGTTAGGCTTGTTAGTAGATATGCCTAAACAACAAACAGGAAATACAAATTATGAGAACACAGCTCGTAAGTTTTTTAGAAATGCTGAAATAACAGGTGTAAATGTTGAGCAAATCAAGCGCTTCCGTGTCATATTAGAGTGTATAAATAGCGTGTTTCCTATTAATGTCGACAAATTCCATGAATACGGTAAGGGAACAAGGGAATTGTATATTAAGGAGTATTCATGGTACCTCATGCATGTAAGCGTTCATAAAATTATTTTCCACTGAAGATATATAATGTCTTCATGTGTTCTTTCAATAGGCCAGCTTTCGGAAGAAGCACAAGAAGCTAGAAATAAGCACAATAGGAAATTCAGAGAATTATTTACAACTACACATTTTATTATTAAACCATACGGTTCTCAATCAAACAACTGGAACTGATGCGGTTAAAGATAAAACCCTTGACTTGAGTAAGATTTGATACGCGGGCAGCTCAGTAGCTCAACAGCTCAAGCTTCGCAAGCAACTCCAACGAGTCCGACGGCTCGAGGCGGGCGAGCCACACAGTTAAAATACCTAGAGAAAACAGGGTAAATACTGCTTCTTTATTTAGAGCTGCCTCTAAAGCTCCAAATAGAGAAGCCGTTGATGGCTCGATAAATCTTACTCAGGTACAAAGCTAATAATTTCATCGAAATCAAGGCACACAAATTGCCTTAGCTACTGTAGTAAAAAAAAATCGTAGGTGGGGTAATACCTACATGGGAGTGATTCGGGTCGGCCACATGTTCCCTGGTCGCCCTGCTCCTCTTGGACAGTATCTCTAGTATGGCGTTTGAATAATGCTGTGGTATGGTACCTATTGGGGTTCTTATTACAGATTTTTTTACAGATTACTGTTTCTTTTGTCTATGCTTTCCTTCCAAAACATAAGAATATAAGACAGCATTATCTTTTAAGCTACCCAGACATAGGCCGCGCCACGTTCAGCTATGAGACGACCATACAAAAAAATACTACAGTGAAATACTACAGTAGGTAGCATAATTAACTTAAAAGCCCTGCTGGCCTAGTGGGCGATACCCCGACTTCTGATCCGGAGGTTGTGGGTTCGTACCCGGTCGTGCACCAATGGATTTTTCCACTCGAAAAATTGATGTGCTCAAAACAGTGATGGAAAACATTGTGAGGAAACCAGCAATGCCCTAGAACTAAAAATTCGAAGGCATGTGCCAACAGTTAACGTTCCAATAAGCAGCGATGGGCTTGCAAGATTTCACGTGGAATGCTAACTTGCAAAACGGGGGCATGTACCAAATGTATTGTTTGGACCTGCCTCAGACTACCCCCTACTTGGTATCCTCAAAGATCTACATACTGAGTATGTATCTGAGTATGTCCACCATGGGGAAGACAGTTGTGAGCGTATTTGTTTTTATCTCTAGTAAGTCTGTGACTAGCATGAAACGGACATATACAACATTGTGACAAAGAAATCCAAGGTGGTGTAGTGGCCATACCCACAAGCCCCTTTAAGAATAACCACTACATTTACACCAAATACTACTTTTATTTTTGCCTCTTGCTCAATTTATAATCAAGAAGTCATTTTTTAGCCCTTTCAGGGCAGGCTATAGTCATAAGACCATACCGCCTCATCTTTCGTAATTTTTTCATCCGTGAAAATGTTAGCTTTTGTCTTTCGTTTCAAGAAGTCAAGACAAAAAATATATTAAAAGAATATATAATATGTACCCTTATAAAATGGGTCAACTGTTTATTTCATAGTGAAAACCAACAAACGAACTAATCTACTGACATTTTGCATTCGCATAAAATACAATGGCAATACAGCACAAGCCCCATAATAACACTCGCATGAAAACAGAGCATCGATCGTTTTGACAGGTGCTTCGTTTATGGGCTGTGTATTCCAGTGGTGTACAGTACGGACCGTACATGGTCAACACGTGTACAGTGCATTCATAGTTATTTTACCTCTAGCTGATAGGTTGGCAATCTGAGCGTTATATTGCCATATCTAGCTTATATGACTCCCTCAAACGAAATGTAAAAAACAGTATTGGTAATATTACCTAATTATGCCGATTTAGTATTACACTTTGTGTGATAATGGTTCTTATAATACGATATTTCTTAAATATTTAAACAAGCTAATCTTGTATATATGTACTTATATTTATTTAATCATATATATCGGCTATCGGTCATGCATGGATGAGATTAGCGCAGGACAGGGGAGATTGGCACAAACGAAGAGAGGCCTATGCCCAGCAGTAGAATGAGATGGGCTGCACATGATGATGATGATGATATTTCGGCTATATCAGAATCGGCTTTAACAATTTGAATGAAATTTTATAGTTGGGTTTACCATTATATTTCATTTAGATAAGTACTTTTCCCAAGAAAACGCGAAATACCAAAAAAAAAAAAAAACCGCCAACCAAGTTTGGTCTCCCAGGTATTTTGAAAGTAATGTTTTTAAATATTTATCTCCATACAAAATCAGTACAGTTGTACCAATATTCGATTAACATAATATGTAAGTACCAATAATAAACAACAGATCAAACTGCAATAAATATATTTATTTTGAATAATTATGCATGTTCCAGGCGGATTGCCAATGATGAATCATCACAATCAGATGAATCTTCGTAACTGCTGTCGGATTCTGTATCAGACTCGTCATTTAATTCTATTATGAACCTGTCTATTTCAGCGTCCATACACCCATCTCTTTCAGAAAGCTTGTCTTCAATGTGGCGCACATGTTCGCATTGTTTTTGCCAATCTTCTGCAGTTATAGTTTGAAACGCTTCTTTGGTTAAATTAACAATGCTATTTGCTTCTTGTCCTACGTTTTTGTCTGCAGCAATCTGTCTTTTGGCGAGACTCCACATAAATTCAATTGCGTTTAGCTCACAGTGGTATGGCGGTAATCTGACCACTTTGTGACCATGAGCTTCAAGCATTTGATCAGCTTCATATACTGGAGCTTCTTTATGCTCTTTTATAATTTCATATAGTTGAGCTTTAACCATGGTAGGCAGATAAGATAAGCCCTTATTTGTTATCCAGTTTTGCATTTCTCCTTTAGTAGAGCTTAACGTTGGTGCCTTGTTTAACTTTACTGTGTGGTAAGGGGCGTTATCCATAACTACTAAGCTATTAGCCGGCAAGTTAGGAATGAGTTTTTCCTGAAGCCATTTCATGAAATTTGTTTTATTCATGTCATCATGGTAGTCACCTGATTTCGACTGCGATTTAAATATTAACAGAGCATTAGGTATAAACCCCATTTCACCACCCGCATGAACAATTATCCATCGTGCACCAGCAGAATCGTTTTTGAGGACACCTTCTTCATTTTCTATTTGCCAGCATTTATTCACTGTGTAGGACGCGTGAATATAAGTCTCGTCTAGGAACACCTTCATCGCGATTTTGCTTCAAAATAGTTAGGTACCTGTATCTCCAGGCCACAATTTTGCCTTTCCATCAGTAGCTTCCTTTTTGACCCACATTTTTTAAAATGGAATCCAATTTGTCGGATAATTTTCCACAATGTAGTACGCCCTCCACGAAAATTTATGTCAATCTTCAACTCTGCTAAGAGTTTTCCCAAAGTCGGTACCTCCTTTCTGACGGTATACATTTGATGTATTTTATTTCGAATTGCACACAGATCAAAATCATCCAATTCGATTTTTTTTTTTCTGCATTCGTTTCTTTCTTGGCGTGGAAATTTTTTGAGATGTGGAAGCAGCTACTTCACCTTCTTTGCTAATGGTGCTGACGGTTTTTTCAGATATGCCTGAAATAACAAACAACTTTAATTGATAGCCTAAATATATCGCTATTTTTTATTATTTATTTATTCATATGACAACTTACACTATTTGACAATCATTATTGTATGAATGATTATCATCATATATTATATTTAAATCACAAATAGAAACGACATCAAAATAAACTATAGGTACCTAAATGAATTGCAACAGAATACAAAAAAATCGACATGATCTTTAATAACAACAATAATATAACTTCACAGAATAATCGTTGCCCTCGTGTATGTAATTTCACAAAAATACCTTGACAATGCTAATTATTATATGTTCTAAATATGGTGCGGTATGATATTCTAGTTTCCAATTTATTTGGGTAAAATGTTAACAACGGGTAACCCTTTTTTACATACCTGTAATGGCGGCTACTCGTTGACGAACATTGCTTAATGGAATTAAAGGAGCACTATTGTCTTTTTCTCTTTGACAAAAATCACGCACCGCTAATACAATCTTTCTTCCGCTACTTTGAATCCTTTTCGGCATTATATCACATGAAATATCACAACTGCTAGAGAAAAACGCTAGAAGCTCTTCAAGACGACTCGACAGTAATACCAACACTCAAAAAACATCTGTCAGAGGTAAAATAACTGTGAATGTACTGTAGGAAATGCACGGTCAGTAGGTAGGTATTAAAGAAAAACTGGCTGTGCTTTATTGCTATCCAGGGTCGAGTATAGCCGGGCCGTGTGGTCCATGGATGTAGTAAAGGGAATCCTCGAATTAACCACTAATTTGTTGTTTGAAACTTCTAAAATAAATAATATTTGCTGTATAAATTGACCTACATCTTGCAAAGTTGTTGAGGAATGGAAGCAGAAAAAGGGGAACCAAAACAAAATAAAAAAAATGGATTGTCTAATGAAATACCAAAACACTTTTCATGGCACGAAAACATCACAGTAATTGATCTAACTGCAAGGAATATTGATACTTTTGATGATAAAGTTGAATTGCCAGCGAATTTATTGGTTTTAAACCTGTCACATAATAAGTTAGTCGAAGTTCCAGCCATAGTTTCGAATCTAGAAAAACTGAAAAGTTTAAATCTTTCTCACAATGCAATCGAGTATTTCGATGAAGCTCCCCACTTTTGCCACACACTGGAACAGTTGGATCTTTCTAAAAACAACCTCCATGGACCCCCTTACTGGATATGGACTCAGCAACCAAAAAAATTGTCTCGGGTGAACCTTAGCTGCAATACGAACATAACCAAGTCATTTTTTAATGGTTATCTAAAAGAATTACTACAGTACAAAACTCTAGTCTCAGAAGTAGACCTCTACAATTGTGGGTTTACCGGTAAGAATTTAGAACTACTAGCAACATTTACAAATGCTAAAACCATTAACTTTGGTATTGACAACTACAGCTATCATGGGGCCAACATCCTGAGTGAAGCTCCAGGCAAAGGCTTTGAAAAATGCTACAATATAGAACAACTGAATCTGGGTAACACACATATCCATACAATGAACAGTAATATAGATGCACTTAAGAATTTAAGCGAGCTGAATTTATCATGCAACTACTTAAATGCACTACCAAATGAGTTCTGCAATTTAGCTAATTTAGAAACATGCATACTGTCAAACAATCAAATTTTATATTTACCTGAGGATATGTACAAATTAAAAAAACTAACTAGATTGTACATAGATGGCAATGTACTATGTATGCTACCAGAAAAGTTAATAAAACTACCAAACTTGAAGGCATTAGATCTGTATGACAACCATTTGTGTGAAATTTTAGAAGATTACTCTCATTTACAAGAGTTTGATCTGGCACGGAATTATCTGGATGAGCCTAGCAATATAGATTATATAGCAAAGAAGGAGAAATTAAGATGGATGCATGAAAATCGAGATGATGGAAGGTATTTCATATTTTATTATATATTGATGATCTCAGAAGCACAGCAGGTGAGTGGCCAGCTGAGAGGCAAAAGGTGCAGGTTCCTTCCCTGCTGCGGGGGCAAAAGTCCACCACTGTAGTGTAGTGTGTATCAGTGTAGTTGTAGTACCACAGTACTCATAGTCCTGATACTGGGTTACAGTGTTACATGACACAGGTTTTTTTTGATGTGTCATTTCTAGTTAAACAAAAGAAAATATTACATTAGCTAAACAACTGTTCTTATATTATATTATACTTAACTGTTCTTATATTATTATAAGCATATTAGACAAGGTGACATCATGTCTAGACCCAATTGTTCCGATAGTAAGTGCACTTTTTGACCATAAGATGCGGCAAATGCAGCAACAGGCTTTTTTTCGCACAGACTAAGACTTTTTTTAGGTATTTTACAACTGTTTTTTTTTTTTATTACAGAAAACCTGAAGTAGTACAGCCAGAGAGTGAATACTCATCAACAGTGAGTGATGATGAAGAGTATTACAGAGCACTTTGTAATGGAAAGATTCCAGAACAAGGTATAAATTATTATTATAGATTTTTACTTTGAATTTTCCTATTTAAATTTTGCAAATATGTGAAATATTGTGTTAGTCACAATATTTCAAATATATAATAGCCAAATAATAATTACTTGTAGTTAGTCAGTCAGTGTTTGAACATGTGAAGTGATGTGATTGGTCAGGGATACTGGAGCACTGCTGTCATTTACCCAGAGTTCATTATTTTAAGGAGGGCTGGTTGGGGTCATGTTAGAAGGGGGATAATGCATAATACACCCCAATGCAGGATTCCAGTGCCAATCTTAGATCCCCAACTTAGAATCAGATGGGGCTGTTTGTTAGATTTTTATCAACCAATCCTATAAGTTGATTATGAAATTTGACAACAGGTCAAATTTCATTCAGAAATCGGTGGCCGTAACTCATATCTGAAGACGCCATCAAAACTTAAGGGCTGTCTAGTTTACCTACACAAAATTAACACATACAATTACAGAGCCATCAAAACCAGAAAAAGACCAATCAGAGCGTTCAAGCTCACCAGAGGACTGGGACTCCGACACCCACTGGGTTCCGCACGACATCAAATTCCCACCTCCTCCTCAAACCTGGATCCACTTCGTCGAGCGGAAAATGAAGGAAGGAAACTTCTGTCCGATAGATGCCCATGTGGTTTCCATCAGCGAGCAAGTTATGTATGAGAAGAAACTCAATCCAAAATTTGATGTTGATTGTGTGGGACAGTTCGACGACTACTCTAGTGATGACTCCTGATAATAAGTTTAATAGGGCTCGCGTCGATTTTACACATAATACGCGACAATTAAGTAATCAATACGGGATATAGTCCTATGCTCTATGTCTCGTGAAACTAAAAGCAACAGCTGAAAAATAAAGGCTCTCGAATAGCAGATACAAACCCGACGACGTTATGTGAGCCCCTTCTCACCCAATGAACTGGGTGGCGGTGATATCTTAAGGAAGTTGGTGAATAGAGATATATCACGAGACCGTTCGACAGGACACTCTTCTTTAGGGGAGTCCCATGTCCAGCAGTGGACTACTGGGTAATGATGATGGTGATCAGACTATAAATCAGGGCATGACGACTATGGTCGCGGTCTCGGTCGCCAAGTGGACGTTAACATTATGTCATTAATCGCAAGGAATTAAGAAATTCCTTGTAATTAATGACAATGCGAGAGTAAAGGCATGTGTGCAATCTGCATTTGCTTTTTTTTATACAACTAAAGTGGCAAACTAGCTTAAATCCCACCATTTGTAAGCGGTTACCGTGATCTATGTTCGCTTGCAACATTTGTGCTGGCCTATAAAGAGTTGGTTGGTACAAAATTGTTTCCTATATGCACCATTCTACATACTCACTATAATATAAAGTTGGTAAATTGGTAAAAATCTGCGTGAGATGATCTGAGTATTGCGCTTATCCATGTGGAATGTGGCTTTCGATAGTTACATAAACACCGATCACTTAGCAGACGTGTTAAGCCGTATACAGATCTGTGAGTGCTGCATGCCTTAGAGCACATTTTGGAAATTGTGCAACTATAAATGAGCACCTACTGAGCTTGACGAATCCTTTGCTCACGGAAAGTTGAGCGCCATAAAAGCCATAAGCTTGGTGATACTTTGTAAAAAAAAACTACTTTGTGTTTTTTATTCAGTCTACTTATAAATAGCTTAGTATAGTATAATTATTGAAATGTTGTATTCTTTACCAACTTTCTAGTTGTTACCCTGTTTGTTAAGCAAGATTAATATCTATATTTTGTTGAAAGAGCTTTCACAAAATATAGATATTATATAGTTAGTAGGTAGTTGTTTTCAAATTAATTTATAGTTTACTTTTTGTATTGTACTTAAATGTTACCTTTTTTACATTAAGTGCATGACTAGTTAGTTAACAATCAGGGGCCTAACCAATCCATGAGGTCTGAAATCATAGGACTTGATTTATAAATCAAAATATATTTTGGCTCAAGTAATTTACATTGATATTTTCATTACTCTCAATATATCTTCTTCAATGTTATTTCTGTTATTTCTTGTAACCTGAAATAAGAAATCAAATCATTTTATGCTGCACAATCGTCGAGTTAGATAACTCAGGTCATAATGCTAACACAGCCTCATGCAAATAGGCCCAAGAAGTAAAAATAATTTATTAAGTCTTTTTTGCCATTTCGCTATAAATTCCACGTTAATCCACTAGCAAGAGTGCTTGTTGAAAATCCAAGCAACACAAAGTGGTAAATTCGAACAATTCCCTGGATATCCTTACTGAACTAGTGGGAAACATGTCTAATAAGTCTGGATCCCAAGCGCCATGTATCCCTCAACTCATCAGCTTATAGTTAACCATCTGTCCAAAACCTATTGACTTTGTTAAGTTGAAGATATATCATCTTCATTAATGTAAAGACATTCCTAGCTGGACATAGACCAAAGGATGCCACAACTTGTCTTAGTGCAGATAATTATTCAAAGTACCTTCCATGTCTTGAGCCACCTCTATCTATTTACTTCCTGTGACCATCCCACATTGCATCCACTTCCTAGTTGCCACTCCAGAATTGTTGTTCCCCATTGAAAGTTACTATGACAAATATCTTTTGAAGATGCTTACAATCCAAACTTCTGTGCAATCAACAGCATTCCTTATTTTCTCAATAAGTGGATCACTCCGCCTTATGGGAATTGTAGCCAAAACCATGTTATTTGATGTTTGACTGAAAATTTCCTTTATTTTAGACTTGAATTGTGCACTGAAGAACTCCATTTTCCCAATTTCATCTATAACTAGTGTGTGGTGTTGCGTGTCTGACTGAAAAAATCGATTTAAAGAAGATTTAAGAATGAATGCCTCCAAATACTGAAACACTACTTAGATTAGATTTGGACAGAGATAACATAAATATAAGCATCATAAGGTGTAAGTATGCAGAAGGTAAACAGAAGAAAGTATGATTCCCGCCGCGGGACAAATGTTTGTATGATCTGCAAATATTTGTCTTGGGTCTGGGTGTTTTCTATGTATAATATGTAAGTATTTACAAAAAAAGTATTCAAGTAGTATATCAGTCATGTAATTCCCATAATACAAGCTCTGTTTAGTTTGGGGCTAGATAATGCTGTGTGAAAAATGTCCAGCATTATTATTACTAAGTATAAAGATGTCAATTTCTCTTCATCCTAAGTCATGATTAAATATGTTAAGTCATGATAGTGTTTCAGTACTAAGAGGTTGGACTGTTTTAACTGGGACCAACAGCTCAATATGCCCTCCAGAACACAGAAGCACTCAGTTGTAAATGCCAAACTTCACAAAACAAAGAGTGGCAGAATGTAGTGCAAGATGGATGCAGAGGGAGAGTGTCACTATCACTCACCCTCATGAGGGCTCTCAGAATGATTTGAAACTTGGTTGCCTTCACTGATAGTACAGTATCTAACTATGTGAAAATTACCATTTTACAATATGAACATCACAAAGTGTTATCATGTTGGAGATGAATCATATCTACCTTTTCCAAGCTAGGTAATGCAATGGCTTCAAACTCCTGCACCAAGACATCATACTTTCCAACTTTACATTTGGAAGGAGCTGCCAACAGGGTCTGATCTCTGGCTAAGCGACCTCTGACTCCGTCTAGAGTTACTACATCAAAGCCTTCTCGTATGCCGTTCCTACGAACTTCTTCTGTATAAAAACCGGAAGTTTGAATACCTTCATTTGCTAAGGAAGTTATCAACTTCTTGATGAGAGTCGTCTTGCCAACACCTGTAAGTTGTATTTCATTGTTTTATTGAAGTGAAGATGCTGTGAGTAGGTACATATCCTATAAAGTTTTAAATTAAATAATTAACCAGGTTCTCCGGTGAGAATGAAAAACTTTTTAGTATTCGCCATTCTATAGAAAAAGTTTAAAGTAAAAAGCGTGCACCGCCCCAACCAAGCACGACTAATAGCACAATTAGACTAGTTATCACAGACGTCTGTCTCTTCCACAACGTTGTCTGCTGTGAGAAAAGTTTCTGTAAGTCTCTATTGTAAGCTTTTTTGTTAGTTTTTACACAAGGGATGCTAACGCATATGCCAGTCTGTGATCCACGCGCACAACCAATGTTTACAATTTACATTTGATTTATTTACATTCCAAATCAGCTGTTTTATTCAACGTCTGTATTTTTCTACACATCGACCAGGAGCTCGGAGCAGGGCCACTAGGATTTTGCCTAACGGGTGGCCCTTAGTGTAGAAAAGCAATTGCATTGAGATGTGTCTGGTCGATGTTGGTGCGATTGGACATCCTTCGCGCCAACATTAACAAAATTTTGACGCTGCTGGGCAGTCACATCGTGGGCGATCGTGTCTATCCTGACGTTTCGATCTCCACTCCTATGAAAAGTCGTAAGGTGTTTTTCTGCTAAAACATCTCGTTTTCTCTTACGGTTTGAGGTTGAACAAAGCATGTTGTCTACAAACAAGCAGGTAGCTTCTTTTTCATTTTTTAGGAACTGTGGGTAAGGGCCTCTAGCTGCCATGCTGTTTTGGTGACATTTTGTGACAAAGTTATTTACAATTTTGCTATTAGCGAATGCAATTGGAATATTTCGAGATTTTGATAAATTCCAATTCCAATTGGAATATTTCGAGATTTTGATAAATTCCAATTCTATTCAAGTGTATCTTTTTCGCACGAATGAAGTCCATGCACCCCTATTTTATTCTATTGCTTCAAGTCAACAACCCAACGAAGCAAAAGTTTGTAAATAAAAAAACACTTGTTGCCGCAAGTGCTGTAGTTGGTTGGTTGATGTATTTTTGTTTGAACTTTGATCAAAGCAGCGTTGCCAGAAGGTTGTAACCTTTTAGGTGATTTTTAACTACGTCGGGTTACTTTAGGTTACATCACTCAAAAGGTTGCTAGCAGGTGATTTTTTTGGATTCATAGAATACATTTTTATTATTTCTTGAAATCCAAATTGATATGGAATATAGAAGCGCTCTTTGTAGTATATTTTTTGCAATGTTGTTGAATGAAGCAATGTTCAAAAAGACATAAAAAAGTAACATCATGAAATGCAACTTCCATTTTAGAAAACACATCTTTAACATAAAATTTAATATGTCTTATAAACTTTTAGTGCCTTATTTTTGAGGGAAAATATGAATGGTTACTTAAATAAATATAAATAAATATTGCTGGTTATTTTTTCACACAACGTCATCTAGCCCCAAACTAAGTATAGCTTGTACTATGTGACTAGGTACATAACTGATATAAAACCTATATACTTTTTTTTTTAATTACATACATATTATACATAGAAAATAGCCGAGACAAACATTTGCAGAATATACAAACATTTGTCTCGCGGCGGGAATCGAACCCGCAACCTTCTGCGTCTCAGGCGAGCCTTCGCCCACTGCGCCACTGAGGTTGTCAAAACTTTAATCTATTTAAGGTAACTTTTGCAAGACCCGGCTGGCAACACTGGATCAAAGTTCACTTGATGTCTTGACGAAGTTATTTTCGCCGGTCTTATCGTTATCATCACTGCCTCAAGTATTTTAAAATTGGAGACCGGCGTAGAGTGTAGTCTTAAAATTAATTTGAATTAGTCGGACATTAAAATGGCATGTGTCGGCTCTGTAACCCGTGCTTTGCTGGGCAAAAATGCGATCAGCAAAGGCAGGCTGGCTGTCTCAAATACCGGTTTCAATAAATTATATAGCACTGGTGAGTACCTGCATGTACGTAATATTAAAGATCTACTTCTTTAATTTTTACCATCACACTGTATGTTATGCACAGAAACCCTGACGAAGGAGTAAAGTACTTCAAAACAGGGGGCATCCTGCATTAACAAACCCACAGTGGCTGTGATATCATGGTCCCTAGTTGTCACAAATATATAATAGTGCAGCATGTCATGACATGAGGTCCGAGTGCTTAGTTGTTCTATGCTTTCCATGAGGCTCCTAAATCACAAAATAGTTAAATTATGTCATTTTCTTCTTTACAATTACAACAACCTCCTTCGCATTCCTCTGAAACATGTATACTGTCACCGACATTTTTAATAAAAAAAATAGAATTCAAAATTAGAATTGTTGGCTTGTCTATATAGGTACCTACCTACATAGGACTTTGTTTTTCTTTGGTGTTAATAGTAGTTAGGTACATAGAGGAAGTAATCGCTATGTTTAGGTAGGTATGTTATAAAATGTTGATCTGTGGTAATTAGGTACATAGGTATCTACATTAATAACCAGTTTTAACAATGCCGACATTGCCAAGTGGGTGTGTCTAAGTAAAACTTGGTTGTCCAATAGGTTGGCAAATACTATCAATCTTCTGATATTATTATCCTATTTTTAAATAATAATATGTAATAATCGGTATTATTGCCTATGTTCAGCATTTAACCTTGACTGAGTGAACAAACTTGTTTCTCAATATCTTATCACTGAGCATTATATAAATTTAAAGTCATTTATCATCAAAAATGTGTTGAGCTAAGTACCTACATTTAAGATAAGTAAGGTAAATCATATAATGTAACTGAAATTCCCTTATCAGTTATTTACTTATGCAAATAAACATTTTTAACCTTTGTTCAGTTAGGTTAACTTAAATAAATGTTTAGTATAAGTTAAATAACTTTGGTTTTAACATAATTTTAGTGTTAAGAGAGGCCTTTGCAAGTATATGTGATGCTGTCTCCTGATGGTGTAGTGGTCACTAACCCCAATGTTCAACCAAAAAGTAGTAGGTTTAATAATGCACCATAAGAGATTTTTCCACTCCGAAAATGTATGTGCTGTCATGCCTCAAATGGCAAATGTCCTAGAATCAAAAATTCTTAGACATGTGGCATGTGTGGAACAGAACTTTGTGTAAGAACTGATGATGAGGCCCTTCACTGAATCCTCACCTCATAATTGATTCTTTCACAATCATCCACTTTTCATCACTGATCTAAATACCTTTTTGGGTGACAAAAAAAGAACCGGTGATATGCATACTAGGGGAAAGAAAATAATCTTAGGTAAAGGGTTTGATTCCCACTGCGAGACAATGTTTGCATGTTCTGCAGATATTTGTTCCGGGTATGGGTGTTGCGGTATTATAGTTCCTGATAGCATGACACAGGGAATCCTTGTGTGGAGTCAGGACTATGTATGTGTCTGCTGGGTGTTTATTTATTAATTGTATTGTATTGTTATGGTGTGAGAACATTCAATTGGGAGTTAAAATAACATATTAAAAGTATATTATAATAATGCTGGACATTTTTACACAGCATCATGTAGCCCCAAACTAAGCAGAGTGTATTATGGGAACAACATGACTGATATACTACTTAAATATATTTTTTGTAACTACATACATATTATACAATGCATATAGAAAACACTCAGACCCGAGACAAAAATTTGCGGCGGAAATCGAACTCGCAACCGTCTCAGGCGGACCTTCGCCCACTGCGCCACAGAGGTTTTCGAATATAAGGTGGTCTTATGGTCGAAATATTCTGTTGTCTTATTGCTTAAAAGCTTAGAAAAAGCTGGTCTTTGCAGGCCCAGCTTACGAGAACATCAAAATCGATGTGGCTGGCGCCAAGAAGAATGTAGGCATCATCCAGCTGAACCGTCCCAAGGCCCTGAACGCGCTATGCAAGCCCCTGTTCGTGGAGCTGGGTCAGGCCGTGCGCGACTTCGATGCCGACAACTCTATTGCCGCCATCATCATAACTGGTATGATATGAACCATTTACATTTACCTACTGGTATGAACCATAGTTACTGGTAGTTATATTCCCCAAATTACTCACGCGTTCCCGACCCTTATACATAACATAGTGAAGTCTGTGCCTTTAATTTCAAGGTCAAACATACCCATCAGACCGGGTGAAAAGTTTCTTGTCCCTGTAATTTCAAGGGTGCCCATACCCTTCAGACCGGAACATAGCAATGCGAGCGGCAGAAATAGGTATCCTTCAGACCGGAATATAGCAATGCGAGCGGCAGAAATAGGTATCCTTCAGACCGGAATATAGCAATGCGAGCGGCAGAAATAGGTATCCTTCAGACCGGAATATAGCAATGCGAGCGGCAGAAATAGGTATCCTTCAGACCGGAATATAGCAATGCGAGCGGCAGAAATAGGTATCCTTCAGACCGGAATATAGCAATGCGAGCGGCAGAAATAGGTATCCTTCAGACCGGAATATAGCAATGCGAGCGGCAGAATTCTGCTTTGCGGCAGAAATAGGTATGGAGGTAGTTCTTCCTCGGAGGAACTCTTACAAGGCTTATGTGCGTGGGTTTATGTAAACAAAGGCAGCAGGTAAGCAAAATCTGAAACAACAATCCATTTTTGTCATACCTTCCTCTCGCTTTATTCCAGGTAATGAGAAAGCGTTCGCAGCCGGCGCCGATATCAAGGAAATGCAAAACAACACATACAGCATAAATCAGAAGGCGGGCTTTTTGAAGGAATGGGAAGATGTATCCAACTGTGGGAAGCCAGTTATCGCGGCCGTTAATGGGTTCGCTGTAAGTTTATATACGTTTTGAAATTTTTAAAGGGTCTCAAGTGTTCATAGGCTACGGTAACCACTCACCAACAGATGGGCTCGTTTGTCACCTTGGTGATGTAAAAAAAGTCTCTTTTCTCATCCAATCATACTTTCCTTCATCAACAACTTCTAATGGGTCAACGATACTGGAACAACCGACGAAAGTCCTACTCTGCTATTTTAAGTTGGAGTCAGGTTTGAGGGGTTGTGCCCTTCTCGGTCTGAGTGTGGTACCACGACACTCATAGCTTAGAATACCCACAATACAGAAAATCCTAGGGTAGTATCAGGACTACGTGTGTATCTTTTGCATGTTTATTTATTTAGATATATCCCGCAGCGCCTGCGCTGGGTAGCCGCCCAGTCACCGCGCCAACGAGGTCCTAACACATTCACGACTGCATTCCTCATGTTGGACATTCTCAGTGCGTAGGATATCAAGTGGGGGGTAGTCTAAACATTATTTTTGCACTTGATCGTGTTTCGAAAGCATGTAGTTAGCATTCAGATGTCGTCAATCTACACTAATATTACAAAAAGGTAAAGTTTGTAATTTTTTGTATGTACGGTAATCTCCGAGACTAATCATCCGATTGAAATAAATATTTCACCGATATTTATAATATACTTTCAGAGTGTTCATAGAAATATGCTATATATTATTATCCCATTAAAATAAAAAGACTTTTCGTAGAGACCAATTTAACAACGTAAGTCAACGCCAAAATAACGTATGCGTTTCTTGCGAACTCCGCCTTAACGGTAAGAGTTTTATCCGGGTATCAAATGGGCCAAGCCGTGGGCGCTAATGCCCACGGCTTCGCCCGTACAAAATATATGAAGTGTGTCTTCTCTCCGTAGCTGGGCGGCGGCTGCGAGCTGGCCATGCTGTGCGACATCATCTACGCCGGAGAGAAGGCCAAGTTCGGTCAGCCCGAGATCAACATCGGCACGATCCCCGGCGCCGGTGGCACGCAGCGCCTGCCGCGCTATGTCGGCAAGTCCAAGGCCATGGAGGTCGTTCTCACTGGCAACTTCATAGACGCGCACGAAGCTGAGAAGATGGGTGAGTCATATGCACACAATAGGGGTAAATTTTAAGGGCGCGCAAGTTCGTTGATTGTGGAGTATACTCATTTTTTTTTTAAGTTGTGAAAGTTTCCAAATTGTTGATATTTCTTTTAGGCGTTTATATCATAAGTAGATGCACGTAGCTACGTAAGGTCAGTCGCAAATAAACATTTTAGAGTGCACATGTATCATGGTTTTTCTATCATAATTTACCGCAAGCTAAACTACAACACCTTAGGCACAACAACAAGAATACATATATTTGTTTTGTTATTAAAAATGTGATAGTCTACACAAGACATTTTTGTTTCAATTGTATTGACATAATAAAAACTTTGTTCGCCACAGGTCTTGTCAGCAAAGTCTTCCCCGTCGAGAAGCTGCTAGAAGAGACAATCAAGCTCGCTGAGCGCATCGGCACGCACTCTCCGCTCATCGTGAAGATGGCGAAGCAAGCCGTGAATCAGGCCTATGAGACTACCCTGAAGAGTGGCTTGCAGTTTGAGAAGTCAGTGTTCTACGGCACTTTTGCAACGGTAAGCACATTTGAATAAGTCAATTTTAGGATGGGTAACAAGTAAAACTCGTTGAGATTTCAATCCCGGCTATCTAGCATTATGCTGAGCTGACACCTTTTTGCAGCGACATTGAACTGTCTAGGTAGATGAAACAGCAAAGTGGGGCATTTCTGTATCATTTTACCACAGTTATTATAATACGACATTAGGTTTTACTTTTAAGTAGGGTTATTAATATTTGTTTCATAACAGTCCCACCATTTAACTTGCGAAATTGCTTGCGGTCTAAAAACTCCGATACAAGTAGTGGCCACTAGCTTACACGAACTTAGGTTCCTTTACTTTTACCTCTTACAATATAGAGTTGTAAATAAGTAGTTAAGCGTCCTATTTAAAACTGGTTTTCATTCTTTTCAGGAGGACCGCAAAGAAGGCATGACCGCATTTGTTGAAAAGAGACCGCCCGTCTTCAAGAATGAATAATTTAATCAAAAAAGCATTTAATTGCAATAATTTTTTGTACAAGTTTTACTCTTCAAAAATCATAAGAATCATAGATATATCATACTGTAAGTTCAAATATATAGACTGTTATATCAATGTTATTATTGTGTATTGTTAGGTGAATAAACAGATTTATTTTCTCGACATCGCATTGTTTTCCTGCATCAAAATTATCTAACATAACCATAACTAGAATCTTGATAGATCTTCGTGTTTGTTTTGCATGGTAAATGGTGCCACCGAGCGGGCCACCGTTAAACTTATCAAGAGATCTATTGAGGTACAATTGCATAATAATGAACCAATACTATGTTACAACCTACTTTAATTTATTTTATTTTTCATTTAAT
The DNA here is from genome assembly GCA_961405105.1 of Perizoma affinitatum. Taxonomy (NCBI): domain Eukaryota; kingdom Metazoa; phylum Arthropoda; class Insecta; order Lepidoptera; family Geometridae; genus Perizoma; species Perizoma affinitatum. The sequence continues at coordinate 11,167,896 of OY560199.1, forward strand.
TCATGGAAAGAGAAAATTAAAGTTAGTGGCCCTCTGTTTGACGGAACAAGCCAGCAGACACCAGTATGATTGAGTTGGAAAATGATATGCATGTACTAGTTAGATATACTATGGATATTTTTTTGAGGTGGGTCATTTTGCGGAAATCCTAATAGGTAAGGGCACGGTCAAACTGACTCGGTGGCACTTCGGAGGCGGTGACAATGGAAATAGTTGTCAAAATCACGTGAATGTACTGACCGCCATAGTCACCGCGTCAGTTTGACCGTGCGTTTAATATATGATATCTCGTTATGACCGGTACATAGCATACATAATATATAAAACAAGCATCTTTCTAGTAGAATAAAACAAAGGTTAAGTATTCTAACATCGCATTAAAAATAAACTTGACATTGACTCTGACAAATATGTGACATTATCTGACAGATACAAGTTTCGAACAGGCTAAAAATAAAATTGTTTTAGTCTTTTTGATTATGAATTTTCTTCGTGTTTCTTGTTTCTTCAATTTCTCAATGAATTTTTATTTATAATGAAATGTACGCAGACTAGGGTGTAATTAGACATTGATTTCTGAACATACTCAACTAACTCTTTCCCAATGTTTTGGGATCATGTGTACCGTTCTCGTCATATTATGCAGGAGTTTGAGGACATAGAAGTGCATAAAACCAGTGTTTCAGTGTTCGTAGCGTTGTTTTATTTGGAAATGCTGTATGTCCTGATCATGACTTTGTCTATTTTGAATCGGTTGAATCAAAATCTACCAGCGTGAACATCCAAAGAGAATGCAACCGTTTGATGTAAGTAGGTAGGTATTGGTACTGTAAATATTTACTTTAATGCTTCATATATATATGTATCTGATGTTGATGCACAAAGTTGCAGGGTGTTGTGGTACTGTGGTAATTGTGTGCCAGGAAAAGGTATGTGACCGTAAGTTGGTTGTCAAAAGAAATGAGATCAGTGCAAGTCTCAACATGTCCAATCCATTTCATAGCGTTAAAGAATTAATATTTTGGCCTACCTATTTAGACCATAATCACAATCATCAATACCTTGTAGAAGTCCACTGCTGGACATTTAGGGGACTAAAGACTGCTATGATTTATTATTTAAGGCTACCTCCATCCACCAACTTCTGACAACCTTTAAGAGTTGTATTAGTCCATTGTGGAGGGTTCCCCCTCCACCCTTTCCCATCTTTGGGAAATTCAGTTTTTTTTTACATTCATACACTGCTTGCATATGAAACCTCTAGTCCTTGTAATAGCACTTTATTTTTTCAGAAATAAACAAAATGGTGAAGCGTTATTGTGAAAAGCTGTACCTTTCCAAGGGCAGTGCGGATGGCAAGCCTGACATCTTTGTAGATAAGTGTCCCATGATACAACATCAACTAGATGGTATAAGATTTCTTTACAGAGCATTGAAAAAAGTAAGTGATGTGTTTTTTATATTCCCTATATTCATAAGTAATCTGTTATAATCTTTCTCTAGCCTCAAGAAGTATTTAGAAAAAAACCTAATAATTAATTTTAAGATTAAGCCTGCCTTTATGCATGTAGTATCATTCTGTCTTAAGTTAGTGTTTGTGTGAACAATGAAGAATGTGTTAGCGGTCTAGAAATATTGCAAGGTAGTAAGTAAATCAGAATTTGCTTTACCAACCAGGGCGATAGGATAATCACATCGCATTTGTTAAAGAAAATAATTAATCTTCAAATTAGATAAGTGGTACAGTTGAAAGCTGTATTTTAAAATCAAACTTACATTTCTGAAATTTTCACAGTACAAAACCAAACAATTCCAACCACTCAATCATGTGCCAACCAATTTGTCGACCTCGGTTTGTTTCCCACTGCGGGACAAATGTTTGCATGTATACCCAGGTTTGGGTGTTGTGGTACCTGATACCCACAACCAGGGAATCCTAGTGTGGGGTCAGGACTATGTATATTTTAAAACAAGCAAATGCATAGCCAGATACACAAACTGATGGTCTATTTAAATTTTCATGTGTGAATTACAGAAAAAACGAGGAGTAATACTGAACGATCCATCAGGCTATGGGAAGAGAGTTCAAACTGCTTTGTTCCTGAGTGCTGTTCTGCCTATATTGGACAAGCCAGTTTTAATACTATGCAGAGAAGGCAAGGAGCAGGAATGGGTGCGCTATTTCCAAGAGTGGACCCAGATTTCTGATTGTATGTTAAAAACTTTAATATGCCTTCTGAGGTGTTCCGCTGAACTATAATACCTATGAGCTGCTGCAAAATAAAAAAACCGGCCAAGTGGTGGACAACGAAATCATCATATAAGGGTTCCTTTTTTCCTTTTGAGGTACGGAACCCAAAAGAACCTTCAGAGCAGGCAATGCATCAGTAATACCCTAGATGTTGCAAATGTCATGAGGTGACGGTAACCCCTTTAAAACTCTAAAATTATGAGTACCTACCTACATGTTTTGAATAGGTAACTATGTCACACTTAAAAAAACGCGCGGTGTGAAAATGACTTATTTGCCGGGTCGGGGAAAATACAAATAATTTAGCTGGAAGCTTCAAAAAAGAATCTAAACATACCTGAATTAAATAATCTGTTTTGGAGAGGATTAAGTGTTTATGATGCATCTACTTTAGGAGATCCAAACCAAAAGTTAGTGTAAAACAACCAGATTTTTACGGTTTTTGAGACAAAGTAGTCTCAAAAATTAGAGTGAAACATTTACATATTGAGCTTTTCCATCAAAGTGACACTTGAACATGTATACCTACAGACAGATGGATACAGAATTCTTATAATTTTTATTTATGTCTGTCTGTTTGTTTGTCACAACATTCGTTTCATCGTTTGATACACAAACATGCTTAAACTTAATCTGAAAATTATTTATTTAAAAATCTTTTGTTGATTTATTTAAATAATCGATTTTTATATATTTCGTATAGACAGCTAGCCTGCACTTATAAAAAAACCTCTCATTGTAATGCTTTCCGTCGTTTTCAGATGTTGCTGTAGAGCTGTCAAACCCATTCGTCAAGAAAAAGGTTGTTGTGAGCGCGTCGTACTACGCCGGCGCATTCGCGCGCCGCGACTGGAGCCTGCTCGTGCTGGACGGTGACTTGAGCAAGGACGTCCTGAAGGCCTCGCTGCGAGCCGAGCTGAGGGTCTGGATCGCTTCTACCAATCTCAAGGTAACATTCATTTTACAGATCCGATGGGTGGCCAAGAACAGACCAAAGTGATTGGGGTTGTCCGTTAGCGAGGTGTGTCGATGACTTTACCAGGCTCTATCAAACTCTTAGCTATAATTATAATTTATTTATTTCTATAGACGTTCCTAGTTATTAGAATTAGAATATACAAAGTAAATAAAATAAATAATGCTAGACATTTTTCACACAGCATCATCTAGCCCCAAACTAAGCAGAGCTTGTATTATGGGCAACTACGTGACTGATATACTACTTATATAATTACAATCTAAAGAAACAATGGAACTGCATTAGAAATATATGCCACATGGATAAAGTCAAAACGTCTAATGATAATCTTCTATACCTGAAACCTTCTATTGAAGTATCATTAAATCATATAAATCAGTACTTTGCTAATATAGGCACGGAGTTGGCAGAAAACATAATAAAAAAATTAGGAAATGATGATAAACCATCAACTCATTGTAATAGGAATTCTAACTCATTCGTACTATTAAAAACAGACGAAAACGAAGTCATGGAAACGATTAAAACCCTAAAAAATAGCGAAAGCACGGGTTGGGATGGAATACCATCACTCCTATTTAAACTAGGTGCTCAGGTTTTAGCTACTCCCATAGCTAAAATTTGCAATCAATGCTTTGAGGAGGGATCATTCCCAGAAGCTCTAAAACGGTCTATTGTTATACCAATCTATAAATCAGGGGATAGAGATGATATCTCTAACTACCGACCAATCTCACTTCTACCAACTTTGTCAAAGATCATAGAAAAGTTAATCAACAAGCGGATAAAAAATTACCTTGTGAAAAATAATCTTTTGTCAGATAATCAATTCGGATTTCGAGACAATATATCCACAGCTGACGCAGTTAACAAATTAACTTCTAACATTGTAGAAAATTTGGATAACAAGAAAAAATGCTTGGCTATATTTTTAGACTTAGCAAAAGCCTTTGATACCGTTTATATCCCTTTACTTCTATACAAACTTGAGAAGTTTGGTTTCCGCGGTTCGCAACTTAAATTAATGACTGACTACTTGTTGAACCGGAAACAATCTGTAAAAATTTATGACCATATGAGTGAGCAAAAGAGTATCAAATTTGGAGTGCCTCAAGGCAGTATTTTGGGGCCAACCTTATTCACAATATACATCAACGAATTATGCAATCTGATGCTAAGAAATGGCCATATAATTACTTTTGCGGATGACACTGTTCTATTGTTCACTGGCAAAGACTGGACCGAGAGTAGCTTCTACGCTAATGAGGGCTTTCGAATCGTCACTGACTGGCTGAATAGCAACTTATTAACGCTCAATGTCTCCAAAACTAAATTTGTTACATTTAGTATGAGAAATAATAGTCAACCACCTCCTTTTTCATTGAAAATTATAGCACATCAATGAACACAATCCGAAAGCTGTAATTGCCCAGAGCTGTCTTCAGTTAATAGCATAAAATACCTTGGAGTCCATATCGATCATAACTTAAACTGGGAAACCAATATTAGGGCGCTTTCTGGACGTACTAGAAAATTAATCTACATTTTTAAAACACTTCGGAATATTTGCGATAAAAAACTACTTGTATCAATATATTATGCTTTAAGCCAATCAGTGACTACCTACTGCATCACTTCTTGGGGTGGATGCCCCAAGACTACTCTACTTGAACTCGAAAGAGCCCAAAGAGCATTACTAAAGGTAATGTTCTTTAAAAAAATTCGTTTCTCCACATCAGAACTTTATAGGGAAGTCTCGCTCTTAACTGTCAGACAGTGCTTTATTAAGGCCGCCTTAGTAGAACAACATAAAAAAACACCGTCTGAAAATTTGTTAAATGACCGAAGGCAAGACAGAGTTTACTTAACACCATTCTGCAAGACCACTTTTGCCCAACGTTTTATACACTTTCTTGGGCCATACATTTATAATAAAATGAGTAGACGTATTGAGCTTAAATCTAAATCGAAATATTCGTTTAAAAAAGCCGTCACGGATGTTCTTAAAATGCTCTCTTACGATGAAACCGAATTACTAATGAGCATTAAAAAATGAAATTAAGTAGCCTAAATATAACTGTTTACATAACCAACCTGGGGTAATATACCCACATATACCTACTCAAGTATTACCATTTTTATAAACACACATTTTTAAATTACACTACGCTTCATACACACATTCACATAAAACCCACATATTTGTTACATAACACACATAACACAACACTTACATAACACATTTTTACTTATACATAAATTCATACATACAAAATATAGGTACCTAGAACATTATCCTTCACAAGCATACACAAAAAAATGAAACCAAAAAAAAAAAAAAAAAAATATATAAAAAAGATTAGCTTATTTTACTTGTACTATGTTAAGTAAGAGTGACTGAAACAAAATGATAGTAGTGCAGTGTTATATCAGCAAGGTGCGAGGAGGACAAACACTGCTCGTCGAGATACAGTTTTATAACTAGTTCGGCGGGTAGGGCGAATCCTATTTGACCACAAAACTTGTTATTAACCTACCTACATAGTTAAGGTAATAAGCTACATAATAATTATAAACATTTAACTAACTTAACGAAACTATCTACTTACCTACATATTACTAAAGTAAATAGTTCATAGTTCATAGTTCTAAGTGGTCTGTACAAATTCTTTTGTTTTGAAATAAAATATTTGATTGATACTTTTTTTTGTTTGTACATACATATTATACATAGAAAACAGCCAGACCCGAGACAAACAATACAAACATTTGGTCCCGCAGCGGGAATTGAACCCGCAATCTTCTGCGTCTCAGGCGGGCCTTCGCCCACTGCGCCAGAGAGGTCGAGAAAGAGATGTTGTGATACCGTGTTACCACAACACCTAGATCCGGAACAAAAATCTGCAAAACATGCAAAAAAATTGTCCCGTAACGAGAATCGAACCTTTGAATTAAATGAAAATGATTAAGATTAAGTGTTGTTTGGTTTGAAAGGTGTCTTGTTTGAGAGTGTTTTAGTTATGATTGCATAAAATCTGTTCAGCCGTTTGAAGATCATCAGCTCTCTTCTAGTTCTTATGATAGTTTCAAAAGTTATATCTTTCAGGAGGACCTGTGCCAGTTCTCCGCATTCTACTCGTGGGTAAACCCCAAGGAGAAGTTTATCGTCGACAAATACAAAGCAAATAACAAAGACTTGAAAGATGTTCTCACAAAGACGGCCATGTTGGACGCTTTTTTGGAAGATATCGTCTTGAGGAGAGACATTGGCGAGACCCCTTTTCCGAATACACAGGTATGTATGTAGAAGAAAAAAAAACTCACGACCGACTTATATAATTATACATTTTACGTATACATTTCTTTAATATATTAGTCTAACTGATGATGGCATGATAGATAGTACATACATAATAATAATAATAATTCTGGACATTTTGTTTTTTCACACAGCATTATTTAGCCCCCAAACTAAGCAGAGCTTGTATTATGGGAACTACATGATTGATATACTACTTATATACTTTTTATTGTAAATACATACAGACCCGAGACAAATATTTACAGATGATACAAACATTTTTACCGCAGCGGTTTCGAACCTGCAACCATCTGCGTCGCAGGCGGGCCTTCGCTCACTGCGCCACAGAGGTCGTCAAACATACATCCACAGATCTCACTCAGAACTGTCATCATCATCTTGACCTTATCCCACATAGAATGTGGTTTAGGCAAACATGTTTTCTTCTTCCACTTTCCTCTACCGTCATCTTAGTCAGTACCCCTCTCCTTTCTTAACCAAGTCATCATTTTTTAATTATGTTAATTTAGGATAATTCATAAAGTCCTATTATTATTATTATTGTTCAGCCAATTTTGTCTCACTGCTAGGCAAAGCCTACCCTCCTCCCATTCCTCGCGATTTAACGCTACCACAAGCCACGAACCAAGTGGTGTGGCGTCAAGCTCGTCCCGCCATCTCATCCTGGGTCTTCCGTGTCGCCGCATTGCATTAGGTGGGATCCACACACAGAGGTTGCAAGCCCATCGAGCACTAACTGTTGGCACATGCCTTCGAATTTTTGGTTCTAGGGCATGCCTTCACGATGTTTTCCTTCACCTTTTTGATCACGAGTTAATGCGCACATAATTTTTTCGAGAGGAAAAATCCATTGGTGCACGACTGTGTTCGAAGTCGGGGTATCGCCCACTAGACCAACACGGCGCTGCCGTGGATCCAATCTAAATAAATAAATAATTGGTACTCAAATAGGATTGGGCTGGTCATATCTGCCACATGTCGGGCGACCAGTGCGCCAAGTTGACAACCGAGCGGTGTCCTGACACTGCGCGAAGACGTCGCGATGGACTGAGATTGAGATGAAGGGATGAGCTCTAAAGTTCCGAGCAGATTGGCCAATTATGGCGCAGGAAAGGAATAAATGGGTGTACGGGCTCGTACATTGACCCGCTTAATTTGTGCCATCCAATTTACGTCGGTCACTAAAAGCAGCGAATCAGTTCGCGTTCGGTAATCAATCAAACCACGCGTCTCATTATCATTTCATTAGTATCATACGTTTACATCAATATATCAGTTTAAATTTATCTATTAGTTTTACTGATATAAAACTATCTCCAACCCAGGGTGTGCGGACCGTACAGTGGGAGTGGGGGGAGGCCTTTTCCCAGAAGTGGTACATTGAGGGCTGAAAATATTAAATAAAAACCCAACCCCACTGACACATACATAGTCATAGAACCACAACACCCAGACCAGGAACAAATATCTGAAGAACTTGTAAACATTTGTCCCGTAGCAGGAATTGAACCCGCTACTCTTGCGTCTCAGCTGGTTACTTGTCCGCCGCGCCACCGAGGGCGTCACTAATCTAAAGTCCTGAGTTAGAGAAAAGTTTTTGCTTCGTCATTAGCATGCTATTTAATATTTGTTGGTGACAGTCACATTATAAGCCTGTATCAAACATAACCTCTTTTCGCAGGTTTCAATTTCCAGTAAAGTTACGGAAGCTAAAATCACTAAGAAAAACAAAGATTCTACTGGGACTAAAATTAAAAGGTCCAAGCGAAAATCTGTGGATACTGATAACACATTACCTGTTGAAGAAGATAAACAAATAAAAATAGCTCGAACAACTAAAAACACTATAGAAAATAACACTGACGTGTTTGAAATGGGTAACCTTGAAATAAAGCCAACAGAAGTGTTAAAAACTACGAAAACCACTAGAAAAGAAAACACAAATGATTTTGACATAGGTATTATGAATGCTAACAGTGATGAAGAAGATTTTGCACCATCAAGACTTCGTAAAATAACAAAAAAAAACACAGTTCTTGAATGGGACAGTGATTCGGGTTCTGAAGATTGTCAAATACATAATAAAGTTATTTCGCAGGTTAACGAAGATCACAAAAATAATGCTTCTCAATTAGAATATAGTGAAAGTCAGTCAAACGTTCTTCGATGGGATAGCGACACAGACTCTGAAAATGGTCACAAAGATTTAGTTGGAAATGCAGAGCAGTCAATTAATTATAAATCAAATGAAATCGGTTATCCAGAATCGCCAAATGGCGAAAATGAAATTGGTGTTACCAGCAAAAAAAATGATGATTTAAATGACGACCTAGCAAAAAGTGGCATTTTATTAGCGAATGGTGAAAAACATATGAATTATACAGAAAATGAAATCAACAAAATATACCCTATAGTTAATAATAATGAACTCAGTGAAGATTTATTTTCAACAGATTTTACAACAAAACCAAATGAAATTGATGTAAATCTAGAAATGAACGCGGCAAACAAAAGTACATACGATAAAAATGACTTAAAAGTCACAGAAACAGTTCAAGACAACAATCATAAAGATTTAACTCATGTGTTAAACGCAAAGACTGAGATTATACCTGAGAATGCAAACTTGAACAGTTTCGAGTTAAAAATGAAACAAATGGAAGAGCTAATGCTGAAGAAGTTTAAGGGATCTTTCTTAGATAGTATATTTTAGACCTAATATTGTGAGGTTTTCTTTTTAATCTGTGACAAGTGTTCTTCAAAGTCACATAGGTGGTGCTGTGCCGGAAGTTGAAACAGCAGTAGAATTTCTTCAAACGCTATCTGTATATAGTTGTCGTTTATTTAGCGCTCCAATGAAGTTCTAGCTACGAGGCCCCTCAGACAACAACCTCTTTCTGTTGGCGTTAACGCTTGCGGAAACATTTAATTCTAACATGACATCGTCATGACTACTGCAAAGTTTCTCTTAAAGCAATTGCGTTAGCGTGAAAGGAAGACTAAGCGTCGAGGTCTTTGTCTAGACTCCCAGGGCCTCTATCCGTCCTCAGAGCCTAAACGCTTCTACTACCCAAATAAAAGTATTGTTTGAAGAAAACCTGCTACTGACCTTCGTTTGGCATGCCAAAACGGCTTTCTAACCTGTCACAAATGTAGCCTCACTAAATAAAGAAATTAAAAAGATACAAGTGACATCTAGTTCTAGCATTCAGGAACTAACTTGGCTTGCCACAGATCAAAACAAACCTATTACGGATATTATGAATTTTTGTACTGATGTATTTTGAGAAAAATTGTTGTGTGATGTGAATTATGTTATTTTGTGATTTACGTACCTTCACCAGCACGAGTGTAACTTGCTGTATCGCTTTTATGATATGAGAAAAGCAGTTTCATTACGGTATGTAAAATTAAAAAATAATTATAAGTAATTCATCTGAAACGCTTCCGTCTGGTAGATCTAGATCAGTTGAGCTATATATAGATCGTTTGCAATGGTCCTTATCTAAGGATCGTTGCTGCTATCTAGCTAGCTAATTCATCTGTATTTTTTTGTATACCTGCATCTATATAGTTGTATGAATAAATGTAACGGTGGTCTTAAGTATACCACAAGTTTCAATAATTAGAATTGCGTTAAAAGGCTTCTAAGATAAACAGTACACCTCAGTCTAAGTCAAATTTACCTACTCTATTTGTTAACTCTCAAAAATAATTTTAACCCGAGTTCACCAACACAATAAAGGTCCTATTTTTGACACATGTTTTCACAGGAGCACACAGTTTAAGTTTGTCTATGAGGGAGTTGTTTTGGATCTGGTGGTCATTGAAAAGACAATGAATGGATTTTCCATAAATATTTAATATCATGTTATAACATCAATAAATTCATTTTAATCGTTGTCCATATAATCTACTTTGAACTACATAATAATATTGTAAATAACTTTCTTTTTTACATAATCTAATTATACATTTATATCAACAGCTGTATAAATATATTTACAAAACGTAAATCGCATGCAATAAGCATTTACATAATAAGTACCTATTTTGTTACATAGTTATATATTTTTAATAAGTTTGTTTTGTGACACTTATCCTTAAGTACATTATGGAATGTTAATTTAAATACTTTTTTCCAGAATGTTAATATACTTACCTTTTTTTTCAAATTTTACTAGTGTTTTTTTTTTCAATAATTATCTCTAATTATACTGCACTGGTCAAAAATAAGACCTAGTTAACATCAGAAATAATTCTTGCATAGCTATAAATATCGCAAAAACATTAAAAATCTCAGAAAATAAATATTTACAGTAAATACACTGTTCATTTCACACAACCCTTTTGTAGGAACGCTAGAGTTAACTGGTTACAATTTACATACAGGAAGTAATAAGACAGCTCCCGAAGCTGCTACCTATACAGGGTGTCGCCTGTGCCAAATAATATTCAATAAACCAACACGCTCAGGACCTAATTCCTCATGATTGACTCCCTCCGATACATACTCAGGATCTCTGTGGATACCAAGTAGAAGGTAGTCAGAGCCATGTTACATGGCACTTGCCCGCGTTTTTGCATATAATTGACATTCTATGTGACAGGTAGCAAGTACATAATATTAATTACTTGAAATAATGAAGATAGGAAGATTTCCTTACTTTATAATATTTATAGTAAGTTAATACTGCAGTCGAAGATTTTTATTTAAATTTACTTGCCTGCATATACATTTTTGCCAATTAAATACATTTTTAGGGTCAATTTTGTTTCTAAATAACAATTTTAAACTAAAACGCCATGAAATAGGCGCTTTATAGTTAATCTCATTAAAATATATATCTCATAACCGCAATACAAAACAATTAAGGCTTGAGTTTACCAACAAAATAAACGGACAATCAAGTATAACCATTGCATATGATGGAAGTTTCCTATGAAAACATGTGTCAAAAAGCTTTGATTAGGGCCTAACCACTAAGTATAGTGTTGGTGAACTCCGGCCTTAGTATTTGTAATGTTTTGGTAATCTCTCGTGTTCTGGATGCCCTGACGAAGGTTTCTATAAATATCATGAGCGAAGTCGGGTGGTACCGCTAGCACTATAAGTAGCACAATAGTCATGTAAAGACTGCGGATTCGTTATCTACTCAGATGTCTCAGCATTGTCTTCTAGAAATATTTTGGTTCTCAAAGTGGATGGAGCTGACCCGTCCATATGACCATAGGGTCAGCTAGCATGATAGGTCAAATAGTCAGAGTTTGGTAGGTACAATGCAAGTAACTCAGCCACGAACACGCGCAGTATCTTGTAGAGGTTCTCGATGCTGGTGAAGATTGCGGTAGACAGCAGAGGTACATGTCTATGAAAGGCAATGCAAGTACTCAGCCACGAACACGCGCAGTATCTTGTAGAGGTTCTCGATGCTGGTGAAGATTGCGGTAGACAGCAGAGGTACATGTCTATGAATGGCAATGCAAGTACTCAGCCACAAACACGCGCAGTATCTTGTCGTGGTTCTCGATGCTGCTGAAGATTGCGGTAGGTTGCAGAGGTACATGTCTATGAATGGCAATGCAAGTACTCAGCCACGAACACGCGCAGTATCTTGTTCAGGTTCTCGATGGTGGTGAAGTCGAGCGCGGAAACGTCGTCGGCCGCGGTGTGCCAGACACTCGGGAACGGCGACGGGATCACGTGGAGAATGTCGACGTCTGAAAATACAAAAAAAAATATTATTATATAATAATTATTTATTAATAGTTAATAAAACCTTTAAAAAGCTTCTTCCAAAGGTTGTCTGGAAGGGATCGCTTCTAAGCTATAAGAACGCCGATTGTACTTCAAGTGTTATAACTCAACAAAACTTTGTTAAGTTGTATTTATTTTTCTTATTATTTTTTTTTTTCACTTTAAAAACCTGCCCATACAAACGTACATATTTGTTACACCCTAAGAAAACAAGTTAATTTTGACATTTAAAAATGCCGCGACGAGTTTTTCCAAAATCGATTGCAGCTCCCCCGATTATTCTTATGGCGGTTTTAAACGGGCTAGTTTAATGGCAATTTCTTAATTTCTTGCTGCAATTAATTGTACAGGCGTACTTCTCTACCCCTTTTTTTATTTAACCTGTATCGCCCCACTGCTGGGGCAAAGTTCTTCCCCAAATTCTTCCATTAATTCCGGTCTCTGGCAGTCTGCCACCACTCTCTCATATGAGTCCAGATCATCCCGTCAACGCCTTCGCCTTAACCCTTTACTCTTGTTTTCAGGGTCAGGACTAAGTTTGTGTGTGTTGGATGTTTATTTATAAACAAAAACACTTACTTCTTCTCATGAAGGGGACATGGTCGTCTTCGATCATGGCACCCGAACTCCTCAGTCTGAAGTACGTTTGCTCGGCTTTGCCTCTGTTAATGTAAAAATTAAATAATCACATTTTTTATTTAACTTTTACTTTTAATATTTTACAAAGGGTTCTGTAAAATTAGCCAAAAATGTGTATAGCTGCGCTCTCAAGTGGCTTTAATAAACGTTATCTTTACTAATAAGAAAGTGAAGAGTTTGTTTGTTTTTATGTTTGAACGCTCTTAACTCTGGAACTACCAGTCGGCGAGGGCGGCCGTGGCTAGTAATAAATGCAAGAGAGATTTAAATGTAAAGAAATAAATTGGGGGGGGCTGCATCAGTTGCACCGACAAAAGCTCTTAATTATAATCAAAGTAGGTTGTTACTTGGAGTAGCTCTGGAGCGCGTTCAGTTCTGCGAGGCGCTGCTCTGCTGCCGCGAGCCGCACGTACCACTTCTCCGTTGACTGGAAGTAGCTGAAGAACACTGGGTCCGGGGCCCCCAGCAGGTCGAGGAGCACCAACACATCCTGCATAAAACCAGCATCTAAGAGCCATGCTTATAAATATTTCTAAACAATTAAGGCTGCAGTCTAGTTTTGGCACACTTTGTATTAGTAACGACGCGATAGAAATAATACGCAAAAACACATTGATATAATAACGACCGTTATAACAAAACGGTGCGGTGCAAAGGAACCTTAGGTGCAAAAAAACCTGAAATTTGGAGGGTACATTCCTTTTTGTGAATATACACAAATACCTATACACTACCTATACACTAAGAAATACATTTGAAACAATCAAGCAATGAGCGAGTGAAAAGAGGGGATGAAGTTTGTACGAACAACCAAATCAAACGTGAAACTTTGCAGAAATACTCTAAAAATACAAACACACGCCTTTAATCCTCTCAGACCCATACTCATACGTAGTACGCAGATACCAAGTGACTAGTATTTTTTTCTATAAATGAGTTTACCTTGTTCGACTGGCACTACAATAAAAGCTGAATGACGAACCATCAAACAAAAACAAGCAGAGTTTGTTGCCTGATTTGAAACAATCAAGCAATGAGCGAGTGAAAAGAGGGGATGAAGTTTGTACGAACAACCAAATCAAACGTGAAACTTTGCAGAAATACTCTAAAAATACAAACACACGCCTTTAATCCTCTCAGACCCATACTCATACGTAGTACGCAGATACCAAGTGACTAGTATTTTTTTCTATAAATGAGTTTACCTTGTTCGACTGGCACTACAATAAAAGCTGAATGACGAACCATCAAACAAAAACAAGCAGAGTTTGTTGCCTGATTCTTCTAGGCTTGGTCGCGAGGAATCGGCGTAAAATTTTAAATTACCTAATTTTTTAGATGACTTTTCTATATGATCCTTATAAACACTGGTAATCAAAGTCAATAGGACTATCAAGTAGGGAGTAGTCAGTTATAGTATTAAAAGTGACAGGTTGCAAGCCCTTCAACACACAGCCTAAATGCTAGGGCCCCGAGTTCACCAACACTATAACGGGTGGTTAGATCCTAATCAAAGCTTTTTGACACAGGTTTTCATAATCTGTCATCATAATTGATGGTTAGAACAGACCATCCCTTTAGTTGTTTGTGAACTTAAGTCACAGTGAATGCTAGGTTCCATAATGTAATTTTATATATTGTTTCTACCTTCGAATGTCATTTATTACATCATGTCATTTATCTACTTATTTTCATGGCGCAATGTTGTTCTGGTGAGCAGTGTTATCATACTAGTTTTGTAAGGTCAAAATAGTTCATGTCCTATCTCTACGACTATTCCTTAATCTAAACAAGAGTATTATTTTTAGTAATTAATTAACAAAAGTCATTGACTGTTATTATTTGAGTCGATCTCTGCCATATTTCAAGCCTAAATTGGTCAAGTATGAGAACAATACACAGGTACACTGGGATGTGTGGTGTGGATTAGAACCCCATAGCTAGGTAGTGTCCCAAGATTTTGTATGAAATAAAAAAGATAATTTAAAAAATAAAAATAATCTTTATAATCTATTTCTGATTCTGTGGATAGCATCGATGCAAACATGCAAACATTAGTCACACAGCAGGAATCGAACCTGCACCTCTTGGGACTCAGATGGCTCGCACACTGCACCATTGAGGTAAATGCCAATGTTTAAAAAAAAGTCATGCTGGTTTCCTTGCAATGAAATTTCAGTTCTGAAATAAATATGGTTGTTAAATATAATTTCAGATATGCAATTTTAGTGCAAGTTAAGAGCTTGTAAAAACTCACCATCCTTTGGAGATGGTTTGCCCCATCTTTGTATGGTGTTTCTTGCCATTTTTGAGCCAGATGTCGGGCCCCATAGATGGAGTCGGTTGGGCCCCACTGTCGGAACGCCTCCTCCCCATCAAAGAAGATGAACATGAGGCTAAGATTACCATCTTTCAGTGGGGTTAGTTGAGAAGACATCACTTTAGCTAAATTTATCATCATAGCACATGGCACGGCTGAATCTGTGGCTCCTGAAATAATAATTTGAATGAAAGAGCTAAATTAATTAGCTAGCTGGACAAACATTTCGACGATGACCAGGCGGGCAAGTAGACGGCAGCAACGTAAGTGCGGGTTCAATTCCCGCTGTGGGACAAATGTTTGCATGTTCTGCAGATATTTGTGCTGGGTGTTGTGGTACCACGGAACTCTTAGTTCCTGATAGCAACGACACAGGGAATCCTAGTGAGAGATCTATGCATGTGTCTGTTGGGTGTTTATTTATTTTCATAACAAACAAACATGCTCACGACTGTATTCCCCATGATGGACATACTCAGATACATAGGTACACATGTTCATCGATTTTTGAGGATATGAAGTAGGGGTCAGTCAGAGGCTAGTCCAAACATTTGGCTCATACCCGCGTTTTACAAGTAGTTAATAATTTATTTATATGAATTAAAGGGCACAGACAAATAATAACAAGATATACACATATCAGCTCTTTAAGCTCATGAGCATTCCACACAACAGGTTGAAAGCCCATCGGGGCTTATTGGTACATTTACCTGAAGCCTTAAAAGCCTGAATGGAATGACAGTTCCTTTATGATGTTTTCCTTCATCATTTTGGGCATATTTTAATATGCACATGAATATAATTAAAAAAAAACCAGATAAAAATAAGGGGTTCCATTAGTCATATAGTTATGTTCTTAATGAACTAGTTGTCTGCTTTGGTATAGAAGTTATCAGGCTGTTAAAAGACACTTTAACAAAAAAAAAAGAGTTAAATATATTTTGCATAGTTTTTTACTCAGTCAAGCTTTAACAGCTGAACCAATTGGATTGGATTCGGTAATAGAGAGATTATGACAGGGTTTTTTTTAAATCCAGTACAATACAAGCAAAATGTTTACTACAAGTCATATGAAAAATCTTATTCCATGTTTTGAATTTGGAGATATTTATAGCTGCACCTAAGTAGGGTGTACACTTTGTAAAGTAGGCTACTTTACAAAGTGTGAATTGAATGAAGCAAAAGACTTGAAATAAATCTATGCATACAAAACTCGGTACATACCAATGAAAACATGCTCCCTTGTATATTTGCTATCATAATGGCACGCTAACACCAAGAACCTGTCAGCATTTGGATTCAACTTTGCTATAATATTCCTAAAATTCAAGGTACCGAAAACAGGTGTCTGGTCGGGGAACACATTTTCAGTGACATCCCAACCCAGGCCCTGCATCTGTTTCACTATGTAGTTACCAACTTTCTCGTGGTTGGGTGTACCAACCACTCTCGGTATCAATATCTCATCCAATGTATTTCTAAAGTGTTGCATGTCAGACAAATTAGCTAGGTCTTTCACATTTTGATCAGATAAATCCTGAGCTTCATGAAAATTCTGAAAACAAATTAGTTATATTTTACTAATAATAAATGGTATCATATAATAAAATGATAGTTACTACAGTAGCATGTAAGTTGTAGGTATTTATTATTTGAGAAGTGAAGTGCCTTGTCTTAGGAAGGTTGTAGAGCATCTTTACAAACTATCAAGAGGTCCAGATCATGAACGAAAATTAAGTAACATATTGTTTATACTAAGTGGCCGTGATACAAATAATAAGGAAGAAACGTAATAAACAGCTCCCTGTTTATTATTTCTGAAGGTCAACCCAGAAAGTTTTTTCTCATGACACAGAGCAATCAGATTTCGTATGTACATACCTTTTCCTGGAAAAACTTTAAATTTTTGACAGATTTATCACTGTTTACGAATGCTAAACAGAGGCTAGCCAGCATAAGGTACACTACTGTTCTATTCATGACGAAATTTTGAAAACCTCGGAGGGTCTCGAAGTTGACCTAAAGTAGGTAGTTCTACAATCGCCTGTGGCTAGAAGGAAGTGAAAGGAAAATCACAAGGCAATCCCCCTGAACCTGTAGAGAAGCGGTCAGGGAATGAAACAAATAACTAGACAAAGTGAAAAGAACATGATAGGACCGCTCCTCTCGCTCGCGGCTCGACCGACCGATACAAACATACGTAGTATCTCAGTCTAGTCTGTGATCGATACGTATTTCAGTAAATAACAAAGTACTCTGTGGATCTATGCCGTACTGTTCGAAGGAAAAAAATCGTGGGTAATCTGTGGTAGAACTATGCAGGTGACCATTTTGACAGCGTTTCATGGCCATGAATGGCCATGTATCCGTTTTCGTTCACCATTTCGTCTTCTCCGTTCCCATAGTACATAGTAGCTATCTTTTACTAGTCTATGTTCTGTGACCGCCAACACCAACAACCACAGACTAATTAGGTAGTTAGAGATCCTAAACACCAACGTAGGGAGTCAAAAATCGAACAATTAATGATATCTTATATTTTTTACGATTTATTTTCGGCTGGTTATTATCCCTAAAAAAGTCCAGTCGGTTTTTTATTTTAACTTCTCAAGGGTTTTTATAAATAACAGGTCTAGCCAAATACAGCAGAGCTTGTGGTATTGGAAACATTTCTTTAACTGATCTGTGTTGGAACTAAATTACTGATTTACTACATAAATACCTACATAGAAAACACCCGGATATCGGGTGACAAATATTTGCAGAAACAAACATTTGTCCCGCGGCGGGTATCGAACCCGCAACCTTCTACGTCTCAGGCGGGCATTTACCCACTACGCCACAGGGTTCGACAAAAAAATAGTATCAAACCAATTTATGGGTCATTTGTGTATCGAAATGATTTTTTATTATTCTGTATTGTCTGTGTTCATGCGGAAGTTTATTATACAATTTAATTTCTACACAAATCAAACTGTTGCGTCTAAGTTGTTGTTGTTGAAGTCTATGTTAAGGCATAGATATATTATTTCTACTTATTTCTTGATAAAGTCACCATTTAATTTAAATTTTTCATACAACAAGTTCTGGTAAATATATTCTGCAGCCATTGTCATTATACCTAAGTATTTGCCTAAATTTATTTCTGCAGGATTCTATATTCTTCATTTACAAACACAGTTTTTTTCCGATCTAATGTCACTTAGTTTTCTGATTGGCTATTTACATGAAGGCGGGCGTCGTCACCTAGGTAAAATATAATATGACGTTAATGGACATAATGCTGGACATTTTTTTTTTCACACAGCATCATCTAGCCCCAAAGTAAGCAGAGCTTGTGTTATGGGAACTAAATGACTGATATACTACTTATATACTTTTTTTTTTGTAAATACATACATATTATACATAGAAAACAACCAGACCCCGAGACAAATATTTGCAGATGCAAACATTTGTCCCGCGCGGGAATCGAACCCGCAACCTTCTGCGTCTCAGGCGGGCCTTCGCCCACTGCGCTACAGAGGTCGTCAATGACCCCGCTGACCCCTATTAGCGCTTTATATCAACAAGTTGCCATTTAAAACCAGTAAGTGCGCAATATGCATAGCTCCGTTAACACGTTTCATAGCCTCAACTGCAGCAAGAATTGCGTTTAGAAATAGATAAACAAACAACACATAGATTTAGCCTTACAGGTAGGTAAATGTAGGTACCTCTTTGGTTCACAATTTAAAACGTGGGCACACAATTATTCTTCATTAACATCGCTATAATTATAAGACAAAGGGCTAGATTTTCACTCCTGATTAAAAAAAAAATGTAGGAAGTTACTTGTGGAAAACAAGCAATGTGCTAAAACAGTAGGTGTCTAAAGAACAAAAAAATAGACTTAATATTTTTAGTATTATGTTTGAAAAAAAAATAATGACTCTGTAATGGTCTACCTACTTACCTAAGATAAAACACTTGCTTTTGCTGAGTCTAGTGATCCAGAAAATATTATTATCATAATGAAGGACGATCGAATTCCATTCGCATGTCGCATTATGTAGGTAGTCAGACAGACAGATTTCTGCCAAAAATGGGAGACATAAATTAAACATTATTCAATTATTTCACCTACCTACTCGTATTACATAAATACAATTTAAAACAAAATAAAATCTAAGTATGCTATATTATAGAAAAATCTAAACAAACAGTTTTCAGGTGGTGTGCACATCGTTGTATTTAGTCAAAACATGTTCCTTTAAATATTGCCTCAGCTTAGTATCGTATCCGATGCTTCGTTCGAGGCGGTACTGCCTGATGTGCAGCTGCGCCTCAGCCCCCACCCGGACCGCAAGCGTGCCGCGCGGGTACACGCGAGATGAGAACACCACTTCGCCCGCTCCGCAGAACACTTCCACGGAGCTCCGATCGATAAAGATGCGCCAGTGCAGTTCTCCCATCGGCGCCCAGTCCGCGCGTCTCACGCCGTCCACACCGCCCCGGTCGACGGCCACCATGCCACGCGCCGCCCAGTACGACACCGTATACTGCCTCTCGCCGTCCCACTCCAGCGCCAGCTCGGCGTCGTACGCCGCGGACGTCGCGTTCACCACCAGCTCGAAGGCCCGCGTGCCTGCCTCGAACATCTCTCCGGGCGAGTACCAGGCGTCCTCCATGAGCTCGACACGCAGATCCGCGAGCTCGCGCACCGGCGCCTGCAGCAGCCGACCGGCGCGGCCGACGCGCAGCTCGCGCACCACCGTCATGCTGCCCGCCCAGCCGTCGCGCGACTCCTCGAAACGTCCCTCCCACATGCCCAGCCACGCGACCAGCAGCCGACGTCCGTCGAACGCGCGCGTCGTCTTCGCCGCGTAGAAGTCGTGCCCCCTGTCCAGCTCCTCGAACGTCGCCGTCGAGATCTCTAGGTCGTCGAAGTGCGCCATGTCGCAGTCGTACCGGCCGAGCACGTAGCCGGACTGCTGTATGTTGCGGAAGCGGTCCCCATCCACACGCACGCCTTGTGCGGACAGCATCAGCACGCAGAAGCCGTCCAGATCGAAGAGGTCGGGGCTCTCCCACGCGTGTCCCATGTCGCCGAGCGAGCGCGCCACGGTACCGTTGAGCTTCCACGCGTACAGATCGGGCGAGGTGTAGAGAAGGAGGTGACCGCGGCGAGCGATGGACGCGCCGACGAGCATGTACCAGACGCTTCGGAAGCGCCACACCTTTGGGTTGCGGAAGTCGTCTGCGTGCGGTGGCGCGTCGCGCACGACAGGGTTGTAGAGATACTTCTGGAAGATGACTGCGTCCGCGCTGACGGCGACGCTGAGCGTGCGGCGCGTGGTGTTGTCGGCGAGGGCCTGGCCGGTGTAGAAGAGCGCGAGATAGCCGTTGTGCATGGCGGCAGAGCCGGCCAGGCAGCCGAGCCGGTCGTGGGGCTCATGCGGCTGCAGCGCCGGCGGGTAGTGAGCCCAGCGGACGAGGTCCGCGCTGGCCGCGTGCCCCCACGCAGCGGCGCCCCACGCACCGTCGTACGGGTGATACTGGTAGAACAGGTGGTACTTCCGCTTGAAGAAGACGAACGCCGCAGGGTCGTTGAGCCAGCCCAAGGGCGCGGACAGGTGGTACACGGGTCGGAACCGTTTCCGGAAATCGTGCTCCGAGTTCGCGAGGAAGGCTTGTATGTGGCGAAGGTCCGTGGGAGCCGGGAGCGCGTCAACGCACGCAAGCAGCACTATTACGAACGCGAAGACATCCATCTCTCTTAAAATTCCACGGCACAATACCGCGCTAGTTATAATTAATATTTCTCTCGTATGACTAGGAACGGACTGCACAATCGGATAAGTTTACAAATATGTTAATAAGCAAATGAGTAATGTATGATGTAGGAGCGTTCGGCAATAGTTACGTTTACGATTGATAGTATAATAGATGATCCAATTGTTTGAATGAAATACTAGTAGGTACCTACCTATTACTGACAATACATAGGTACGTTTAGATTATTATATCATTTGTGTAGTATCTGCTTGTGTTAGTGAAGGGACCTACCTACCGCACCCATTTACACTAGCACCATAAGTACCTACCACCTACGAGTATACGTACCTAAGTATAACGTACCTACTGCCCGACCTACTGTATAAACAAAGTTTATCATCAGATAATTAGATTAAGCATCCATAAGGAGTTTGGCAGATCGTTTGATCTTGTCAGATATGTACAAACGGTGGGTGGCTAATGCCACCTAGAATACTATACGAATTATATATTTTTGGACTCAGGTATCATATTTACCTAAATTATTTCTGTTTTTTTGTGTTTATATTTTTTTTAATTAGTAAAATTGTACTTTACTGCACCATATGGATATCGTGTCTGAAAATAAATAATTTATTATTATTATATATTTTTTTTATATATTATTATTATTTCTGTCTTATTGGTTTACCTAGGTACATTGTATCCAAACGCACATTTGAATAAAATAAAAACTACTGTATTTCAATAGGAGCCGAAATATAAACAAGTTATGTTATTTATAGAATTACTTTAATATGGTAATACTTAGTATCAAATTCATAATAAATAGCGTCTATTATGCAAAATAATTGACGCCATATAAAATATTTCTAGGAGAGATAACAGTTCATATTTATTACTTACACAACTATAAATACGAAAAAAAACGAAACACGCTCACGACTGTATTCCCCATGGTGGACATCCTCAGATACATACTCAGTGAGTAGATCTTTGAGGATACCAAGTAGTACCAGAGAGTAGTAGTCAGAGGCATGTCCAAACATTACATTTGATACATGCCCGCGTTTTGCAAGTAGTAAGCATTCCACGTGACAGGTTGCAAGCCCATCGCCGCTTATTGGAACACTAGCACATGCCTTCGAATTTTTGGTTCTAGGGCATGCCGGTTTCCTCACGATGTTTTCCTTCACCGTTTTGAGCACGTGTTAATGCGCACATAAATTTTTCGAGTGGAAAAATCCAGTGGTGCACGACCGGGTTCGAACCCACGACCTCCGGATCAGAAGTCGGGGTATCGCCCACTAGGCCAACACGTCTCTTTGTTAATAAATAAGTATATATAAGTAAATAAGTAATTTACTCAACTATAAATAAGTATATATATATCGTCAACTTGGTACATTTTTATCACAGAATAATAATGTTAACAATTTTATTATTATGACATTTTCCATCCACCCAAAAATACTTAATAATTAACATAGGTATATGGTCATAAGTCTATCTAAAATAACGTGTAGATATAATGGAATGTTATGTTTACAGATCTTACCGCCGAATACTGAAAAACTATTAAACTTTTACCGCCTTGACATTGCTTAAAGCACCATCACTTTTTCCAACTATACATAAACCTCGAGTAGCGTTTCAGTATTTGGCCAAAAACGATTCAAAAGTTAAAATATTGTTTTTATACTTTCGAATTAAATTAAAGTTTAAAAATAAGTAAAAAATAGCAGCTTTCTTAATTCTCGTAAGTAATTACATTTTTATTCGATTATTGGAGATTCGTCGCTTTTATGAGATTTTTACTTTTGCGAGTTTACGCCTTTGTGGCGAAGTGGGCGAAGGCCCGCCTGAGACGCAGAAGGTTGCGGGTTCGATTCCCGCTGCGGGAAACATTAGCTAATCGTACAAATGCACAAATGTTTGTACGATTAGCTAATGTTTGTCTCGGGCCTCGGTGTTTTCTATGTATAATATATATGTATTTACAAAAAAAGTAAATAAGTAGTATCAGTCATTTAGTTCCCATAATACAAGCTCTGCTTAGTTTGGGCTAGATGATACTATGTGAAATGTCCAGCATTATGTTATATATGTATTATGTATGACTATCAGCTGGGGTCGCAAGAAGTTGATAGTGAAATAGAATTGAGCTGCAGAGCGATGACTTCAGTATCATTCCTAGTTAGTATTTAATTAGCACTAGAAACTTGCTATATATAGCAATATATATTGTTAGGGTAATGTTAGACCAGTACTGTAAATGAGCATTCGCAAAATGAGATACCGCGTTCGATATCCTACAGGGCCGCGTGAATCAGTGGCTCACGCACGATCCTCATAAACTCCACCGTAGGGATACGATAGCAATTATATTAATTATAAGTTTAAAATAAAAGAGGTAAACGCGATAAATACCCGCGTTTACCTGTTTTATTTTATTCCCGACGTTCCGACTGCAGCCGTGGTCACGGGATGACTGGAGTATACGGAGCTATCGTCGAGAAATAAAGGCAGTAGCTGCAACTACCCTCATTTCATCTTCGGAGTCAGAAAAGTCCATGTTCACAGAAAAGTAGTATAGCAATTATATTGTCAAACGTTTGCATGTCAAATAAAAAATATTTCAAGTAACATAATTTTGCCATTGGATAAAATCCGGCAGTGAAATATTTTTGAATTTTAATACTATATAATTTTAAATAGAAACAAAAAAATACATAACATTG
This sequence comes from Perizoma affinitatum, assembly GCA_961405105.1. Classification (NCBI taxonomy): domain Eukaryota; kingdom Metazoa; phylum Arthropoda; class Insecta; order Lepidoptera; family Geometridae; genus Perizoma; species Perizoma affinitatum. The sequence goes on from OY560199.1 coordinate 11,191,663, forward strand.
TAAAAAAACTTATTTGTAGTGACATTTTATTGGCGAATGTTAGACAATTGCTATCGTTTCTGTAACGGAACATCGTCGGCGTGAATTATTCGGGCGTGAAGATAACGAGCCATGTAAAGGCGGAGGTCCCCGCTAGTGTTGCGGCCTACCGTCACGCGGGGCGCTGCCGGGGTGCAGGAGCGGCGGCGGCGGCGTGCAGCTGTCCCCACAGCGCCGCGAGCCGCGCGTGCGCCGCGCCGCGCGCGCCCAGCGCCTCCGCCGCCGCGTCCACCGCCGATGACGCGTATGCGCGCGCCACGACGCCCTCCTGCTTGTTGACAAACATTATCGAATTACAACATCGTTCCACTTCCAAATCTCGCGTAGCGGTGTCGCGCGCGCACAGTGCTCTGTGTGTGTGTACCTGAGCGGCGGCTCGGAGTGCGTAGCGGTGTCGCGCGCGCAGCGCGGCGGCTGCGGGCGCGCACAGTACTCTGTGTGTATGTACCTGAGCGGCGGCTCGGAGTGCGTAGCGGTGTCGCGCGCGCAGTGCGGCGGCTGCGGGCGCGCACAGTACTCTGTGTGTATGTACCTGAGCGGCGGCTCGGAGTGCGTAGCGGTGTCGCGCGCGCAGTGCGGCGGCTGCGGGCGCGCACAGTACTCTGTGTGTATGTACCTGAGCGGCGGCTCGGAGTGCGTAGCGGTGTCGCGCGCGCAGTGCGGCGGCTGCGGGCGCGCACAGTACTCTGTGTGTATGTACCTGAGCGGCGGCTCGGAGTGCGTAGCGGTGTCGCGCGCGCAGTGCGGCGGCTGCGGGCGCGCACAGTACTCTGTGTGTATGTACCTGAGCGGCGGCTCGGAGTGCGTAGCGGTGTCGCGCGCGCAGTGCGGCGGCTGCGGGCGCGCACAGTACTCTGTGTGTATGTACCTGAGCGGCGGCTCGGAGTGCGTAGCGGTGTCGCGCGCGCAGTGCGGCGGCTGCGGGCGCGCACAGTACTCTGTGTGTATGTACCTGAGCGGCGGCTCGGAGTGCGTAGCGGTGTCGCGCGCGCAGTGCGGCGGCTGCGGGCGCGCACAGTACTCTGTGTGTATGTACCTGAGCGGCGGCTCGGAGTGCGTAGCGGTGTCGCGCGCGCAGTGCGGCGGCTGCGGGCGCGGCGCGCGCGGCGGCGGCGCGCTCTGCGTGCAGACCGCGTGAGAGGCGCGCGCACAGATCGCGGTACGCTCCCAGAGCCTCAAGCGCGAGCTCCAGCGCACCCGACCCGTACTCCGCGCGTTCCTCCTCCGCGGCACCCGCTAGCCTGGAAACACCACGAAGATTACACACAGGCACAGAATTTGCATACCAAAGTATTTCCAAAGATACGGTAAGTAAGCTCCGCTAGAACAGGCATCGTTTCGCATTTATAATATTAGTATAAAATAGGATAGGGCAGGTTAAGGGTAAGGGTAAGGGTAAGGGTAAGGGTAAGGGTAAGGGTAAGGTACTGACTGCGCGGCGGCTTGGAGCGGGCGGCGCGAGGCGGCGGACGCGCCGAGCGCGGTCAGGCCGGCGCCGAGCTCGCGAATGTCGGCGCGCTCGCTCTCCACGCGTCTTGATGCTGCAACCATAATATGGGATAGCTACATTAAATTACCAGTACAACAGAAATAATCTCAAACTGACTACAGCTAGAGTCAAAATTCTGATTAAGTTCCTTATTCAAAGTATGTTCAAATTTTGCGAAATGATTTTTGACTTAGAAAACCTGTCATTTCATTTAGTTAAAATGTTGCATACCAAACAGTCAAGTTCCGATAAAAAAGCCATATGATGGTGACAGAGATCTGATGATAATTATGAATCTCTTTTATAGATAACGTATACATTTCGTTTTAATCCGCTTGAAGTCAGAGAGCCAGACCTCTTTTCCAAAAATATATTGTTTCGCAAGAAACAACTAACAAAAAATCATATTAGTCAGTAGAAATCACCTCTCTCGAATATCTGCGCAAGCCGCGTCAGTCCTAGCTGCAGCAGACGCAGTTCCTCCTGCTCCGAGTGGAATTCTGCTTCCAACTCCTCAGTCGATGATTCATCCTAAAATATATACATAAATCTAATTCCCGTGTTGGCCTAGTGCGCGGTCCACTGACGGTGGTGGTCGGTACGAACACGGTCATGCACCAATGGATTTTTCCACTAGATAAATTAAAGAGCGTATTAACACGTGCTCTTAAACAGTGAAGGAAAATAACGTGAGGCAAGTGCCAACGTGTTCCACTAAGCAGCGATGAGCTTACAACCTGTCATGTGGAATGCTAACTACTTGCAAAACGCATGTAATATTCATCCTGCATCTGACTACCCCCTACTTGGTATCCTCAAAGATCTACTCACTGGGTATATATCTGAGGATGTTCATCATGGGGAATACAGTCGTGAGCGTGTTTGTTTTGTCTAATTCCTGTATTCCAGAACCAACATATTATTTTCCAGTGCGGCTTTTCCTTGAATTATTTTAATATAAGCCCTTTTTCTACATTGCAGTTATCTCATCAACCTTTGCCCCTACCTTCAAGGTTCTTCAATGGGTGTTTGGTTATTAAAATCATAATGGCTGAACCGTTTTTGATGAAATTTTGGAACATATAACTCCGCGAAAGATGTTATTGGCTGTTTTACTTACCCACACAATTCCGTTTATGAAAACTTGTAAAAGAAAATAAAATTGAATGCTTTTATTAAGTCATTTAGAATAATTAAAAATCACAAAAAACCTTATTTTGTAATTTCAACGTTATTTTAGTCTCCATGTTGGCCATACTGCATCCTTTAATAAAAAAAATTTTTTGCAGGCTGTGTTTGAAAGGGAGGCCATGAGGTTAACATCTACCAGCATAGTATAATGGGTGTAACGTAAGCTGTATATTCTAAACATCATTGGGATTTTATTTTCTACTTGACTATACCTGGGAATTAATTCAAAGTCAAAATCTTAATTTGTTTTTGAGTTCTTTACGGAAATGAATTCCAGGTGTTATTATAAAACTTTCGTCCAAACAACCATTATCAAAATTTTCCAATTTTCCTAACAAATTAGGCATTTAAAGTTGCAAACGCACCCCACGGCGTTGACTCCTGCGTGTCCCGGACATGCAACAAAGGCGCGCTCAGCTGTAACCGACAAAGTTTAAAGGCCGCCGCCTCGCAGCCCCAACGCAGTGTGCATTGTGGCTGCCACGACTACGCCAACAACACAGACATTCGGTTTGCATTTCATTGCGCGCTATACAAAGCAGCATTTTTTTATGACTAAAAATAAAAGTCATTTTATAGCAATTATTTTTCCTTATTGTTCGTTAAGATGAACAGAATACACTTAGATTTCGGTTTGGTGATTGGTCTTACACCCTGTATGTCACTGGATCTTTAAGATCCAATTCCAAAATGTCGAGGTTTATAAGTTTAGATTCACTTTGGAATACAAGAGTAAATGCGATAAATTAGTAGACTCACTTTCAGCTCCGTGATCCCTGCGAGTATGAACTCATCATGTTTCGGTCGGTCGAGTTTAAGGCTGAGCTCGCAGAGGAAGGCGCGGAGGTCAGCGTCGTGGGCCAGTACCGGGTGACGCGCGGTCAGCGTCAGCCAGCGCTGCAAAGCCTCCCGTCTCCTCTGCAAGAAGTCTTCGGAACCTCCCCCGACCACAACCCGCTTCGGCGGCAATCGGCACACGGCTCTACAAATATACATTTATTGAGTAAAAATATAAACAACACAACAGCAGTAATGGTTGATGTTGATAATAATCAATGTGGAAACCATATTGCGTAACTCAAGTGGAGTTGGGCAGGATACTTGGTAAGAATTAGTCAAGGTGGTGGCTGCGGGAATACACAAGGTGCCTCGGCAGACTGACTGCTAAATGGATGACATTGTTGATTTACAGGGGATGCAAAAGGCCCAATAGCAATTGGAGTGGCGTTTGAAGGAGGAGACTTCGGAGGTCTAGCAAGCCTAATTCTAAATGGGGGAACCTAAGGTCTGCACTGACATCCCACATGGGTGTATTGTGCATTATCCCTCTTCTAACAGAATAAAACACCTTTGTCTACTAAAGAGAAGAAAAAATCACTTAAGGTTTTCATGGAATTAAAATTACCGTGGTTTGGTATCATTTTAGAATATAATTACGACTATACCACATACTTTACTATTCTCCTGCTGACGTTTCGTTGACCGTTTAGAGGTCCTTCCTCATGAGCACTGTCCGCGACCACGCTCGACGGTCGTGAGTATAGTCGTAATTATATTCTAAGGTTTTCATTTTTGACAAGAGAGGCAGAAATTTTTTGTCTTCTATTCCAAGGACAAAACCGTTGTCTTGCACATGGCTCATGCTACTGGTGCAGCAGTGGGTTACAATAAGCTGCCAATGATAATGATGACTGATCATTATCATTGGCAGTTTGTTGTTAAGTACCGTTTTTTAATGTCTCATTTGTTTCTTACATTCTGCCTTCTGGGCACTAAGCTAGAGTTTGGTGCATCTTTCGTACTTGACTCTCAGGGATGGAATAAGCCTAGTGGCATTAACTATAGAATTTTAAAATGTTTATAAGATATTTTGTCTAAGATTGGTTGTAGTTTCTTACCAATATTGATATTTTGTCTAAGATTGATTGTGGTTTCTTACCGATATGGATATTTAGCGAACAGCACATCATAAAGCTGTGCAAAGTCATTGTATCTGCGTGTGACGGTGGTACCATGGCGTCTAGAGCTCACATAGTATTCACAGTGCTTGATAATAAGCCCTTTCCTCTCGGGCACCAACTCAACACTGATCACATCCATTGATTCAAGCTCTTCATACGTTACAATGTTTGTGTTTGACATATTAGCTGCAAATTAATGAGGAACTTATTGCACTTATGCTGCTAGTCTTTAGCAAGTAACATAAGATTGCATAGTTAAGATTTATTAAATAGCCTCAGAAATTAATGAAAAAAATGGGAAATGTTTTCAGCCCACTTAGCATGAGACAATGTTTTGTCTACAAAACAGAAGACAAAAACTATTTCTGTCGCCTGTTCTGTCAAACAAAAGAGAGGGACAAAATATATTTTGCCTTCTCTGCGGTAGACAAAACCATTGTCTTGGGTCTTCGTGCTAAGCAGGCTGGTCTGTTTTTCAAAAGATACAAGTTAGAAAAGAAAGTTCACTTCACTTGAAATATTGTAAATTGTTTAGAAAAGCACATAAGTACATACCTAAATTTTCCTGCGACTTTAAATGTATTTTTTTCTAAACCAAGTTAGCTCTATGCAAGGCATTCGCAACCAGGATGTCATGATATGTGTCTATCTCCAAACTTTCAATGGATGAAATTTCCCATATGGAGCAACTGAAACAAACAAGTTGAGGAATATTTATCTAATTTGAGAAGAACCTTCTACAACTAGAACACCTACAGACCGAAAAATAATTCTGTTTGAGGGAGGGCAATTAAATAGCCTAACCAAACGTAGTGGTCTAAGAACTGTAAACCGTCACTAAACGTAGTGGTTATACCCTTGAAGCCCTTTATAATTAATTAAAATCACAAAGTTTACATCCCATCTGTTAAATGAAATGAATGTACCTTACGTTTCTTCCTGAAAATTACCTAAAACCTGTTCTGTCTTCGTGTCATAAAATGACTAAGTATGTAAAAAAACTCGAAAATAAAACTTTAAAGTTTTGCCGAGAATTTTATTATTCTACACCAGTTTTGAAGCCTCCCCCTCACCTTATACGCAGGGGGCTCCCCTGAGCTGAACTGTAAAAATTGACATTTTAACTAAACTGTCATTGTCCAAAATTTTGTTTCAGTGTTCGTTTCGTCGTACCTAGATGTTGACAGTTTCGTCACTTTTGATTGTCTTCTAACATTAATAAAGAGCAGAGGGTCTATGCTGAGTTTACAACATATCAAAACGGTGACGTATCGACAAGATTTTCATACAATTGACAGAACTGTCATGGTTTCGACAAGTTTTGAACTTATTTGTAACTCAGCATAGGCGCTCAGGTACGTGCTCGATATTAGCTTGATATCCAAGTAACGGCCCAGATTGGCTATTGTCAGACAATATCGTTCAACCAGCAACATATAATTATGTGGCAAGGTTTTTCGAAAATTTACATGATTTAAAATAAATCAAGGCCAAATCATAACATTTTACGCCCAAATCGGAGCGGAAGGATTAAACAATATAATATGATAGAATAATGAGAGAATATAAGTATTCCGCGAAGGCGAATAGGAAGCCACTTTAGCCGAGCACGGAACTGGGAAACATGGTTACTTATATTTGCGAAGATTAAAAATGTACCATGTGATTGAAAAAAGTTAAAGGCGCTGTTCCTCTTTTAGATCCAAGTAACAGGTGTCGGCGTAGTCGAGAATGTAGGTAAGAGAGACTGTGCAAGCGCATCTTTTATGGCAGTCGGTAGAAAATGACGCGACTTACAGATTTAAGTTGAGGACGTGACTAATTAATAGATAAACTTACTTATTCAAACAGGATATCAAATAAAGCAATTCACGTCTAAAATAACTTAAGAAACAAACAAGGTATGAACAGCCTGCATAGGATAGCCAACATGTTTTATGGAAGGTAGTTAAAAATAATAATAATGTCACAACCTATCGATATAAGACGGTAGAGATACATATACTTAAATGGGATTTTCGTTTTATTGGAGAATATAGATACTTAGTACTTACTTGTCATTCTGAAAAAGACCATCATTAACAAGTGACTTTCTAGAAATATAGAAAGAACCTGTTTCCAATAAATCCCCACTCCAGTCCTGCCTTCGTGGCCTTTTATTAGCATCAAAATTCAATGGATTAAGCTTTCCTTCATGCATCTGCCAGCGAAGTTTATGACTTCTGGAAATACAATCATAAGCTATTACCTATAAGCTATAAGTGTGTTGGGTAGACATTAAATTACCTACTGAAAGCAGCTACTAACAAAATAAGGCTTAGGTACTTAAATGGAATGCTGAACCTACCTACCTATTTTACCTTAGAAAATATGAATAAAATTAAATCAGGTTAAGACGTTAACGCAAAAATTAAAAATTTTTATAAAAAAATATTAGCATTTACACTTTCTAGAAAACCGCTACAAAGTACCTACCCACCTTGTGACTGAAAAAATGCAGTCGTAAGCTTTTGGTCCCTGTAACTTATTATAAGCTCCGTGTAGATGTGACGGTTTCACAAACGGCGACGTTGCTTGCATTAAAATTAATATTTCAACGTCAGGCCTCTGCGATAGAAACTCCTCAGCTCCCCATATCGACGGGGCCCAATCAGTAGCGGTAACAGCACTTCGACGAAATATGGACACATTACCTGAAAATAATATATTTTAGTAGATAGTAGGTAACCACGGAGGAAACTTAGTAAGTAATAATCACTACGTGATATGTAGACCTAGATTGGTTCATATAAAATTATCATAACCACGAAGTAGAAGAATAAAACTTTCACGACCTTAGAACATCCAACTTTCTCATGATCAAGATGATGAGACAAGATTATGTGGATACTTTATGTTTGAAATGCGGCTGCTTAACTCATAAACGTTTTGGCCCTTAGCTGTAAGTTTAAGAGTGTTTTTTAATTTAATAAATAAATAAATAAATAACCCTCTAATTGTTAATGGGAATAAAACTCAGTTCATATAAAACTATTAGTACCTACCTGGTCCTAACTATAGGTACTTACCTACCTACGTAAATATGTTTAAATGTAATACTAACACCTGAGTGCTTCTAACGCAACCAGAGGATGCTCCGTAGATATTGTGATATCGGCAAACCCAGCGCTCCTCGCTATCTCCACTGTATTTATAATCAAACTTCGTCCTCCTATTTTCTGAAGATTTTTCAAACGGACACCCTTTGATCCGCCTCTGGCGAGAATGAGGACAGCGGGTGTCGTATCGACGACGGGAATGCAGAAACTGAAGTAAATAACAGTAAAAAAACATAGAATAGGTATCTATTAGAAGCGATCTGGATCAGTTAAGCTATCTAAGATTGTTTGCAACGGTCTTAAGATTGCTAGCTGTTTCATCTGTATTTTTCATAGTTGTATGAATAAATGTTTCTTACACAAAAAATAGGCAAAACAACTTCTTTATGTAGGTATTAGGTTGACCTACATCTTGGTAGGTAGTCAGACAAACAATACGCTGGGGTGAGACAAATTCATGCAGTTGAGTTAATAGGTATACTAGGATAGTACCTAGGATATATTTTATTAATTTTATAGCGAAATTTAAATATTTTGTAGTACCTAAGTCAACCTAAGTCCCGATTTAGAAATAATTTCTTGTTAACTATAAATTAGCAAAGCGAACATAAAATAATAATAGGTATTAGCATGGTGAAGGAAATTCCCAGGTTACTTACGTACATAATGAATGAAGGCCAAATCAACATAGTTTATTAGGTATGTAAGGGGGCATCAGAGTTCCCCGTCCAACTTCACAATACGCTCACTCCAACGGATCACTGTATTAAAGTGGACAGAGGGCGACGGAGAAACACACTAGGACTGACACCGATATATATATACCTAGTCCTTGATTGGACTGGACTGAGCAAACAATATTATGGTAGGTATCTTCAATAGATTGTAATGTTGCGGCGCTAGACGCTACTTGAATCTAAGAAATAGTCTCGTCATTCTTTGTCTAAGAATAAAAATTGTTTTCATAGAAAAAGTGCCTGAGACGCAGAAGGTTGCGGGTTCAATTCCCGCCGCGGGACAAATGTTTGTATGATCTGCAAATATTTGTCTCGGGTCTGGGTATTGCCTATGTATAATGTGTATGTATTTACAAAAAAAAGTATATTAGTAGTAAATAATTCATGTAGTTTCCATAACACATGCTCTGCTTAGTTTGGGGCTAGATGATGCTGTGTGAAAAATGACCAGCATTATTATTATTATAATAAGGCCTTTACATTCATGATAAGTATTCTGCGATTAGGTATAATCTTCGGTTTCAAATTTTAGAGATGGAGCATTAATTTAGATTGCTAGAGAAAAATCGTACTCCGTAAACTGGTATCTTTATCTCAACAAGTTAAGGAACAAATAAGTTGAGGAAGTCACCTCTGTGGTGCAGTGGGCAAAGGCCCGCCTGAGATATATTTAAATCTAGTTTGTGAAAATTCACAGATGCTGCAACACAATATATTTGTAGGTAGTACTTTGTGAATCCATTGTCGTTTTGTAGTCCCTTACTGTCAAGACTATGTGATTGTTATTTTATATATAAAAAATGCGTATGATGATATCATACTGCATAAAAATTATATTTAGTGATTGAGCAGTGAAAATATCACATTACGACCTAATAGTTTTTTATTTCAAAAATGGTTTATTAAATAAAGTTCTTTATGTAACACCCAGAACGCCGCTGCCGCAAGTTTAAAAGGTACCTACAACCTACATATAAGCTAAAAGTACCGCAAAAAGTATTTCGGTTGAACTTTGCTTTCTATACAACCGTCTTGAATACACTAATTTGAATCAGTTAACAATTATTATTTTCATTCGGTTTATAACTAGTAGGTCATTAGGTAGGTACGTACCTACTTTACTCACTGTTTTAAAACGAGCAAAGTACCTACAAATGTCAGTAAGTTGGTAAAGTTTAAACCGGTCATTTATAGGTACACCTATTTGAAATCTCAAACACTGAAGTCATTTTAGGAAATACATTTATTAAGAATAAAAATAAATTAAAAAGGAAGTAGCTAAGTGTATGTACGCAGTATTTAAACAATGACCTCACTACAAACTTTTAGAGACAGGATCAGACGCGGCGCCTCGGAGAATATCCCAATGGAGTCAGCTGGTTGTAAGCGGTAACGCTCTCTATAACCGGACCTTTTCCTCTTGCTGTGGGTTTCGAGCCTCTTTTCTTTATATCCTCGCGTTTTTTGGATCCGTCGGAACGTCCTTAGTAACAAATTATAATTTTATTTGATCACAGAATTTTTATATCATTGAAATTATCGTGCTTTGGTATCATTTTAGGATATAATTACGACTGTAACACGTACTTTACTATACCATCCTCCGAAGAGTGCGAGTTGTTTCCCGTTCTAATGTCGGTTTCCTCACGATTTCCTTCACCGTTTGAATATTAATCAAATCAAAAAAACGTATAATAATGGCCACTACGCGATCATGCAGTGATTATCCAATCCTTGGTTGGGTAGGTGCACGCATATATTATAATACATACAAATATAGGTAATACTATTATTAATACTTAATAAAGGTTTCTTACCCGAAGCGAGTTTTTCAACTGGTCCTTGAATGAATGCCTTCTCCTTGCTCCTGGTGGTGCTAAAGCCGGAGGCTGTAGACCTGGGTGCAGAAGATTATGTAATCACAATTTTGTGAAGACAGGAAACCAACATTTAATATCACCAAATATTCAAAGACATGGATATCGACACTAGAAAGGAGAAATTTTATAAGCGACATATTTGTCAAAAGGAGCTAAAATTATGTAACTTAAGTTGACGAACTAGGGGGCGCGGCGGGTTCAAACAAATATCAGCGGGTTCGATTGCCGGTGACATTGTTTCGAGTCTGGGTGTTTTGGTACCACAGTACTCGTAGTTCCTGATAACTACTCACGAAACAAGGAATCCTAGTGTAGAGTCAGAACTATGTGTCTGTTTGCTGTTAATTTTTTTATATTTTACGAATTGATTATGCTCCACGAGATGCTTGATAACCATCCTCGGAAGAGGACGACAAAACCTGTGACGAGAAAGAAAACATAATTCATGACGATACAACATTTTTTTCAAGGACCTGTAGGTAGAGCACTGGCTGTCTATGCCGAGTGCGTCGAGCGCGCGCATGCGCTCCGCTATCTGCTCGTTGATGATCTCACGGTGAGCGCCCCCCTCGCCGAGGTACTCCATCTCAGCCAACCACTCTGCGCGCTCGCGGATCTGCGTCACCACTGTAACATAAAGCTTTCATCATTTTCTTGGCGGAATTGTTTACACGAAGCCTGACAGACAGCTGCTAAGTTGGTTCACACTTATGAAACAAGATCGACGAACATCAGAAAATAAAATATAAATTAGATTAGATAAACAGTTAAAATGTCATCGGTTGAAATGTCAACAAACAAATATAATTATTAAATGCGGTGATTTTAATGTTAATTTACTAGAACTTAAATCATTAAATACTAGAATAATTCGTTTATTAATAATTTGATTTGAAGCCTCAATTCATGAGCCTCGAATAACCGGCCACATGTAATTTTTTTAAATAGTAGTTTAATTAGTTATATTAAGTCTGAACATCTTGGTCAAATAATTCAAATAGAAATTCAAACAAAAAAATGAAAGAAGAAATATTACTTGTGTACCTCCAAAGATCAATTGGACAAACTTAAATTGAATTTAACTTCTGTATTTCCATGTGTATAACAATAATAATACATATTAATAATATAGCCTCTTTTAATACCTCTCTTTTCAAATCGGTTACTTGTTCTGACCCTGGTAATATGCCTATCTCAGTACTTCATACATTAAGTAAAATTTTTGAATAACTTTAAATCAATTGCTTAGATATTTAAAATTAAATAATTTACTGCATAATAAACATTCTCCGGGGTCTCTTGTTACTATGTGTGTACCGCAGGGATTCTTGGACCATTACCCGTATTCTTAGGCATCACCTAGATAACCTTCAATGGAGCCCTCACATTGATAAGTTACATTGTGCCATACGGTATACTGCTGGGGGGAGTGCTGCTGATATAAATACCGTTTTAGTGCTGCAGAAGAGCTGTTCGAGCAATTAAAATATGGGCCCCAGAGAATCACTCGCCAAAAGTTTATAGAAATAAATATAATGACATTGCCTTGTTAAACCATCTATGAAAATCTGATGTATGTTCACAAAAATATTAATTTGTTAAAGAAAAAAAAGCGATAATCACAATGTTAATACCAGAAATAAAGATAAGCTGTTGCCACTTGTAGGCTCCATAAAGTTAGTTAATCGTTTAAAGGGCAAGGTGTACCCTTTTATAACAAACTCCGAAGAGATATACAAAAATGTATAAGTTAAATTAATAAGTTAATTACAATTAACAAATTAATTAACGTAATTAATACAAAACTTTATAAAAAGGCATACGATAAAATATCGGATTATTTAGATGATAAAATGATACCTATCGTTTTGTAAAAGGATCATTAAAAATAATAACCAGCCATGTTTTCTTGCCTTTCTTTCCTGGCTTGGTCGCGGAGGAACAGGCAATAGATAAAACCGAAGCTTCAAAGTGATCCTTGTGATTTTAATGAACAAATTAATTTCGATCTTGAATGTATTACCCCATGAATTACCCTTTAAAATTTTTCCTTTCAAGATTAATTCAAAATCCGTCAAGTTGCAGATTGCTAACATAAAATTCATTCATAATTTAAATTAATTCATGTTGCAAGGAAAATTAAGAAAAACCCAGTCCTCACATTCGTTCCACTTTTGTTTTTCTGTGGGCAGTTTCTTTTCACCAGTTTTCTTCACCCGCTGACCGGCAGACTGCATAGGCGCTACCACAGGTTCGGGAGTATCGCCATAAGCCATTGAATTAGCTAATTTCTCTATTAGTTTCTCTCTGTCTTCACCTTTTTTTAATGGACGGTATCTAAAAAAATGTGACAAGCTAATCGAAGAAATATTAAGAAACAGGCGAGACTACAATGGCCGTCTGCGGCTTAGACAAAGACTTTTTACCTAAACTCTTTCTATAATTTATCGTCTCGACAACATACGTAAGTATACCAATATACCCTCAATCTTCTGATTAATGTAAATGACAATCTAAAAATATAGTAGTTAGCAGTGGTTATGAATAAGAGGGTTAGGCGTCACAAGCTGAATCTGCCATAACGTCGTCGGTTAGCCGACAACACCAAGTCAAAATTTAGCGGTTTTGTCATTTTAATGCCATTAAATAGATAGTTTCACTGCCTTTCTGTTCACCAATACAAACAGTGAATTTCTACCAATCACATGCAGTTATTCAAAAACAAACATGACCGCGTAAGTCTTGAAGATTTTCAAACACCGCGTTAGTCTCCAATTGTCCATGCATAAAAACCGTTAGCGATTTCAATGTTGTAGACTTGCGCGGAGTTGATAAAAGTTTTTTGGTTCTCATGAAAAGTAATGAAAATCGATTTACGTGGTGTTGTTAGCTAGCCGACGATAAGTCGGCCCAGTGAGCAGTACCTACCCATTGACAGCGCGGTGTTGGCATGACCTTAGAACCAAATATTTGAAGACATGCCATCGGTCGGATGTTCCAATAAGCGACAATGGGCTCGCAAACTGTCACGTGGAATGATAACTACTATGCAAGACGTGGGCAGTACCAAATTATTATTTTTGGATTTGCCCCATGTCCATATTGGGGATTAGTAGTGCAATTCATACTTTTACTTTTACAATAGATTTTAACTAGGTAATGTAGGTAGATGGTAATTTGAACTTTTTGGTATTAATATAGGTCGAAATCCATCGAAAATGATGAACACTTTATAGTTTTTTATAATACCTACATGCCTACCCATATGGTAGGGGTCAAATCAAATGGGTAGGTAGGTATAGTTTTTTTACTATCTGGATAGGTATCATGACGGACACCATTGCTACCATTGGACAGGTGCTAGGTACTTTAATAAATAAATAATGCTGGACATTTTCAAACAGTATCATCTAGCAAAGTAAGCAGAGCTTGTGTATGGAAACTACATGACTGATATATTACATAAGTACTATTAATTGTAAATACATTCATATTGTACATAGAAATGTAATAATAGTGAGTGGAAATCAAATAGGTAGGTAAAGCCAAGACAGTAGATACTTTCTTACCTATTTACTTATTGAGACATTACAAACTAATCAGAACAGATAATGTATGCAGTGAATATGGAGAAACAACATTAGATACTTACATTATTTATTTATTAAAAGTGTGTAGATAAAGGTAAGAGTGTTTTAAGTAGGTGTACTAGTTATCATAATACAAAACAGTAATATACAAATCTAATCTAAAATTAAAAATTATAAGTTTAGCTCGTGATCTATTGATTAAAAGCATCTACCTAGTGAGCGGGGCACCTCGTGCACGGAGAAAGACAACCAAGGAGATCGCTCTCAGAGAAAAGGACTCCCTCACTGGCTCAATATACTACTGATACTACCGTGAGTGATCATGATTGGTAAGTAGCGTGCGACGAATGACTGCAATCCCGAGCCTACGCTGAGTTACAAATACCTACATTCAAAACTAGTCGAATCGTTAACCGTTTCGTAAATTTTTGTACTGGAGTTTTGTCGAGTCGGTTGACATTTTTACATGTTATAAACTCAGCATAGACCCTCTGATTTCCTTAGTTGTCTTTCCCTGTGAACGGAGTTGCAGACTACAATGAGTCCTGTTTAGACAGCAAAACAAACATTATACCTACTAAATATAATACAGAGCACGTTGGATGGCAAAATTATTTGTAGAAATCCGCTAGGACGAAGCAGACTAGACGGTACGGTACGAAGGTACCGTTCACTATTCGAAAGCGGGTTATGGCTGCTTTACACGAAGCCAGACACACAGGTGATAAAATATAGCGTGCGCAACTTTAAACTGTTCCTCTAACATCGTGTAAAATTGAGAGGAATAGAGTAGACACACTTTTTTTTTTGCTGTAATTGAGTTTTATCAGCCAAATAGGTATACGCTCTTTGCAGACCACACTATCGATTTGATTTGGTCTAGTTGGTCCGTTAACAACTTTTTCAGTTGTTGAAGGCCGCGACCGGACTTCAAACGGACGTTTAACGTCTTGCGGCTTCACCAACCAAAGCATGTGATGGAAGTGTTGGCCTGGAGACACGCTCCGCCTAGTTGCCTCGACACGCCTAAGCAGTCAGCATTGCGGCCGCGGCCGAAGAGAAACTCTCAACAAGCTTCGTAGCAGGCTTAGCATGAACACCAAGACAACCGTTTTGTCTATGGGAGACAGGACAAAACTCCTTTTGACAGACAAAAGATAAAGTCGGAAATAAGTATGATCTTCACTGATATCGCACAAACCGTTGTCCTGTGTGCCCATTCTAACGCCTCCTGCAGCCTTAGGGGGTGGACAAGTTAGAGACACATGCGAACATTATACCTGGCAGGAGCACCAATAATCAAAATAAGCAAATAAAATTCCTCCCAAAACAAAAGAGAAAGAGAAATATTCTTAGCCTTTTCTTCCGTCGACAAAACCGTTGTGGGTTGCTCATGCTATAGTGCTCACTGTTTCTCCTTTCTGTCATAGAAAAGAGAGAAATGATGAGAACGCGCTGAACTCACGAGTCCTCTTCAAGCAGCCGGGCCTGGCGGATGGCGGACAGCGAGCGGCGTCGTGAAGTGTGCGGGCGCGCCGGCGCCGCCTCGCTGCTCGTGCAGCCAGACGCGACGGCTGCGGCCCGCGGGCTACCCGCGTCGCGCCGCAACCCGTACACGCTGCCATCACGCAACTTTGTATCAAGCCTCGACTCCTCCACTAATACTGGAAACAAGTTTTTATTTTAAAAAACGTGGGTCACGAAACCCCCGTTGTAGAGTGCAAAATGCTGAATTAGTCCGCCGATTGATATTTTTTATTAATTGTGATTATTTAATAAAGTAGTACCTAATTAGGACGAAATTATCAAAAACTATAAGTTTTGGAGAAAAATGGTAGGTACCTGACATAGAAACTAACACACTAAAACTCTTATTCTAAACATATAAAAGTACCTACCCACGTTACATTGCGGGTAAAACTATTCAAAAGTTCAGTTCTGCAACGGCGTTAGCAGTGTGCAAGTTTTCATGTAACTTATAGTACCTACTACAGTTAGAATTAATGAGGTCGAAGCCAATTCGCAGTCTGTCTTTAAATGCAGTAACATTATATTGGCATCAACTTTCAGACAGACCTACCCATTCTATGTCATCCGTATTATCCCTATCGAGGATCCGCAGGTATATTTTAAAACGAAAACAATGCAGCGATTTTACCAATTACATATTGGAAATAAGTAATATTGCGTTGCAGCGATATCCTTGTCTTAATCATTGGTAGGTACTGTACCGGGGGCGAGTGTGCGCTCCCTTGTGGTTTGTTGCGTCCGTCCCCTGACCGCTGCCCCCGCGGCCAGCGCCTGCCTAGAGCTACAACGCTGATTACACTTTTACCTATAGATTAAACACTTATTTTACCTTTCAAAAACTGCTGCTTTTCAGTTGAGGTGTTCGCAATATGTGGATGAAAAATACCTCCGTGAGGTACATTTTTGCTGGGCCACGACACGTTTACAAAACCATTGGCGTCGGGAGTTTCCATCCTGAGACAATTTAATCTGTTTAAAATATATTAGTAGGAGCGCTCGCCTACCTACTTTACGTATTTGTTAACTTACCTTAGAACAAAGAACGCGCAAAATAAATAGGCACGTAGAAACCACAAGTTATGTAGGTAGGTAATTTACAGCTTGTTTGTTTTGTTTGTAGAATACATAAATACGTGGTTTCGTACGTCTACGGTATACGTTAGTACAAAAATTGCACAGATTAGTATTATCAGAGTATGGTTAAAAATAAAATAACAGTTTAGAGTAGGTATTACGGTAACTATAGCAACCAGTGGTTGCTATACACACGAAAAACAAATCTCCTTTTAGGCACCCCCGAGTAATGCACATCGTTCCGAAACTCTTTCTCCGTCGCGTCGTAGCAGTCCGGCTCTGAAATAAACTGCCATTAGTGATCAAAAAGGTAGACTCTAAAAAAATCTGCAAAAGATTAACTCGCAAACACTTCCTTAATGTTGTAGTTATATTAATAGTTTATTTACTCTTAAACTATTACAACCTTATTATTTTTTGCTATTATTATTTATATGTGTATCTAAGGGTATAAGTGCCTATATATAATATAGATAAAATTATATAAGTATATTAAGTACCTAAATGTGGTTAACTACATTATATAATAATTATAATATTGTCTCTTCTGATTTAAATTCTGTGATATTGTCTGTGAATTAGACAATAAAGCCGGAATGATTGAAAATATTTGAAATGGATTGAAATCTAACCTTTATACTTATATAAAATATTTAAAGAAATATAGAAGAAAATAAGAATATGAAAGCGGCCGAGGCAAATGAGGTGCTCAAAAATATTTATCACTCTAGGCGCTCAAAGATGTGCTGATCTCTTTGTTACAGGTTCGACATTATGATTCTACGTAGTGGTTTTATCAATTATTACATAACTGGTATGGGACGGTTATTTCTTCTATGGTTCTATGGTTCCAACATACAAAACATTGCTATTTGACGTAATACTCATAATAGTCTGTAGACGTAATCTTTCTTTAGATAAATATGGTAAGAGCAAAAATATGTAATCTGTGGTCATTTTAGTCAGGTAAATATAAATAAATAAATAATAAAATAAATAATGCTGGACATTTTTCACACAGCATCATCTAGCCCCAAAGTAAGCAGAGCTTGTGTTATGGGAACTACCTACATGATTGATATACTACTTATATACTTTTTTTTGTAAATACATTCATTTTATACATGAAAAACACCCAGATCCCGATAAAAATATTTGCAGATGCAAACATCCAACACAACAAAGTCAAAATCTCTAGAAAAGGGGCAAGAGCTAGACCAGGGATGCACAGACTTATTGAGACTAGGGGCCACTCGGGCAAATCATGAACTGATGGCGGGCCGCCAGAAGTATAGGTAATTAAAGACAATAAAGAATTGATAATAATGTATTAAAATTGAAAAAGAATTCATTAATTTGAAGCGTGGCACTGCATAGTGCTTACAATCTTTTTTATATTTGGCTCAAATTTACTTGTAGCAACACGTAAAACTGCTTCCAAACTTTCATTGGCAAGGCGGTTTCGATTTTTTGTTTTATTATTATTTAGTATTGAAAAAGTTTGTTCACATATATAGGTAGAACCAAATAAGCTGACACATTTCAGGGCGTTTATGCGCAACTCTTTGTACCTACATGTTTTTATCAATGCCTCTGCATAAAAGTTCAGCAAGTCTCCTTCGTTGAATTTGTTGCGTAAATCTTGGTCGTTTTGAATGTCGATAATTTCTAACTGCATTGACTCTGGCGCATTTTCAACTGAAATCGTGAACGCATTGCTGAATATGTCCAACAGAGGTTTCACTTTTTTAAAGTCCGAAAATCTGTCTTGAAAAGATTGAATCAAAATATCTAGCTTTTCTACATAACTGAAATTAATCGCAGTTTTTTTGACTTTTTCAGCCATTTACTTACAATTCGGAAAATGATTGTAATTTCCAGAATTCAGTTGCGATCTGAAAAGTGTCAGCTTGCATTGAAAGGATGATACATGAGCGTAGAGCTGGGATATCAGTTGATTTTTGCCTTGAAGCCGTGTTTTCAAGACATTTGTAATGTCAACTAAAAAAGCCAAATCACACAACCACTCAGGATTTTTAAGTTCCGGGACATCCCTTTGTTTTTCCACCAGAAATATTCCAATTTCTTCTATTAAATTTAGAAATCGTTCCAGGGTCAATCCTCGACTTAGCCACCTTACTTCTGTATAAAACAGTAGATCTCCATATTCGCTTTCGATGTCTTCAAGGAATTGTTTGAATTGCCTGTGATTGAGTCCTCGTGATTTTATGAAATTTACAGTCGAAACTACGACTTTCATGACATTTTGAAATTCATTTTTTTTTAGAACAGAAGGCTTCTTGGTGTATAATGCAGTGAAACTGCATGAGATCTTCTGCGTTTATGTTTTTTTCTTGCAGATACTTTTTTAGCAAAGTAACTAGCCCGGAATTGACACCAATCATCGAAGGAGCACCTTCAGTCGCAACTCCCGATAATTTTGATAAGTCCAAATCAGTTTTTGAGCACTCATCCAAAAGTACATTGAGTATATCAACTCCTTTGGTTTGACCTTTCTATGAACACATTCCTAATAACTCTTCTAAGACTTCAAAATCTTGAGTAACACCTCGTATGAATATGAGAAGTTGAGCTGTGGAACTAATATCAATGGATTCGTCGAGTGCTAATGAAAAAAATTCAATGATCTTAGTTTTTTCAGTTAATTGTTCCGCAATAGTACCTGACAAAGACATAATTCGTCTTTGGATAGTCATACGATTCAGTTGAATTTTCTCAAACTTTTTTGCTGCTTCTGGACACATTTTCTTAGCGGCAATTTCTATGCATTCTTTTACAAAATCCCCATCATTGAAGGGGCGACTTCGCTTTGCTATCATTCGAGAAATTTCATAACTAACTTAAGTAGCTGTTTCTGAATCTTGAATGGGTTTTGTAAACATAGCTTGCTGACCAATAAGCTCCCGTTTTAAAAGACAACATTTTTTGCTTTCTTAATTCGCCTGTAAACTTGGTAAAAGTAGAATGCTGCGTTTCATAGTGCCTTTTTACATTATATTCCTTTGAATTCTTGCAAATTAAACAAACGACTTTGTTATGCGACCATACAAAAAAGTATTTCTCAGTCCATATTTCTTGAAACTGCCGATTTTCATCTTTAACCTTACGTTTTTTTACTAGGTATGGCTTGGCTTGTCCATGTTGCGTTCTAATCCTGGCTAGGATTAACACAGCACCTAAAAACAATTACAGTACTTACCTACTTAAATTACCCATCCTTTTTTAAATTACCAAAAATAATTGATTAAATAGGTAGGGAAACACTTATTAATAACAGAGTTTTACTTACGATTTCACAACACAATTATACACGGCACTTGACGGGTTAACACTGCAACAGGAAATCTACGTTGAATGTGGATCAAAATATATGACACCGGCTAGTCGAGTTCCAAAAACACTATTAAACTGCACTTATTCTCAATCACTTATTACTTCGCTTTATATTAGGTTGGGGAAAAAGTCTTTTCGCATTATTGTATGTATGAACTTGTAATAAAATCTCTTTGGCTATACTATTTGTATCTGGCTGGTTTTGGTATCATTAAAAGTTTAAATTTTAAAGAAGATAATTCCAAATTCAAATTAGGAAAATGTGTGATTTTTATTTGTTTTTCGTACTGTTAAGATGAGTGAATCTAATGAAGAAATTAGATACATTTTAAAATTTTACTACAAAAAAGGTAAAAATGCAACGCAAGCCGCGAAAAAAATTTGCGATGTTTATGGACCTAGTGCAGTGTCTGTGAGAGTAGCACAAATTTGGTTTAAGCGTTTTCAATCCGGAAATTTTGATGTCAAAGATGCACGTCGCTCTGGTCGCCCTATTACGGATAAAATGGATGCCATTTTTGAAAAAGTGGAGCAAGATCGGCATATCAGTAGTTACGACGTAGCTGAAGAACTGGGAATTGACCACAAAACAGTTTTGGCGCATTTGAAAAAAACTGGGTACACAAAAAAGCTCGATATTTGGGTACCTCACGAGCTCACTGAAAGAAACCTAATGAACCGTGTTCTCATTTGTGATTCTTTATTACGACGTAATGAAACCGAACCATTTTTGAAGAAGCTGATAACTGGTGATGAAAAGTGGATCACGTACGACAAGAACGTGCGAAAAAGGTCGTGGTCAAAGGCCGGTCAGGCTTCACAGACTGTGGCGAAACCCGGGTTAACTCGCAACAAGGTGATGCTGTGTGTGTGGTGGGATTGGAAGGGCATTATTCATTATGAGCTGTTACCACCAGGCAGGACCATCGATTCTGAACTCTACTGCGAACAACTGATGAGATTAAAACAAGAAGTTGAGAGAAAGCGGCCGGAGTTAATCAACAGAAGGGGTGTGGTTTTTCATCATGATAACGCTAGACCTCACACATCTTTAGCCACTCAGCAAAAATTAAGAGAGTTTGGCTGGGATGTGTTAATGCATCCGCCGTATAGTCCTGACCTTGCACCTTCAGATTTCCACCTGTTTCGGTCTCTTCAGAATTCTTTAGGCAGTGTCAGGTTAACATCACGAGAGGACTGCCAAAACCACTTGTCGCGGTATTTTGAACAGAAGCCCCAAAGTTTTTATAGCAATGGGATCATGTCCCTGCCTACAAAATGGCAAAAAGTTATCGAACAAAATGGTACCTACATACTTTAGTTAAATGTAAATAAACTATATTAAAAAATGTTTTGAATTTTCTTAAAAAATGCGAAGAAACTTTTTCCCCAACCTATTATTTTCGCGCTTATTTCTTTCTGTTGACACTTCACTCAAATTAAAACCCTAACTATCGGTCGCTGCGGTTAGCGTGGCTTTTATACCGCGCGTATAGAGTCGAAAAATCTCGAAACCGACTCTGGAGAGTCGGTTTCGAGTTCAAAGTCGATTTTTCGACTTTGAGCTTCGTGTATCTACGTGAGCAATCGGGAATTCGGGACTATTGCTATCTCGCTTGCTCACACCGCGCTAGAAAAATCTTGATTTCTCTACTATTTTGAACTTTATAATAAAGGCGGCAAGCGATGTTACTTGACTTAGTATTTTTGGGCGCTTCAGGCGGCGCGGCCGCGGCGTCGTTTCATTCAGGCGGCGCGGTATTTTAATGATTTTCATAAGTTTTATGGACGTCGCTCTCAATATCAAAAGAAACAAATATTTATTATTTTGTAATAATCTTAGTAATTATAATAAAACAGTTTTCAAATTAACACCAACAATATAACCCGTGGATAAGCTGCCACCGCGCTGCCGTCGTCGCCGCGCCGCCGGCCGCCGCGCTCCTCAAGAAAACTAATTTAACCGAGATCAGCACGAACATTACCGACCGCTGTTACCGACGTACGCACGGCGCACCGATAAGCGCACTTAATAGCGCGCGCGCGAGATTCAAATTACTTTTCGAACATATTTTTTTTGGTTTTATTCTGGAATAGAATACAATATTTTTCGAATGTACGAGAGAATTATTTTTGCTGTCGGCGGGCACTAGTATTCCACCGGCGGGCCACATGCGGCCCGCGGGCCGCGGTCTGTGCATCCCTGAGACAATGCGATCTTGGCTAGACTTTGTAATACTTATCTCTATACGATCCTATAAATAAAACAATCACCACTTCCAAGAGGGCCTATATTGGGGGGAAAGGGGAAGGAGGAAGGGATTCATTTATTTATTTTTGGGTCTTTACGATCTAATGAACAATAACCAATCATAAGTAAAATATGCATATACATGGAGAAAGCAAAGGAAGGAAGGAAGACAATTAACATAACTAGAATAGTTAAACAATCACCACTACCACAGATCTACAATCGATTGTGCGACCACACCGCAATTCAGTAAACCGCTTTTATTGAAATCGATGGTGCGGAGTCCCCATAGTATTAATCAAGGTTTCCGTAATGGATTTTTATCGCAAAAAATAATGCATAATGAGCACATGAAATTCACACTAATCCATTTTCTTGAAAAGTCCCGCGCTTATCTTTTTTCAAGGGCTACCAATGCGAGAATGCATAGATAAACTAAACGATGAAAATAATTCAAACTTTGACAGTCATCCGATCCGTACAAGGATGGTTGTTGACCATAGAGTATTTACTTTTTGACGAGAGGCAGAAAATGCAAAAACTGACATATTGACCCACCCTCGTTTGTCGCGTTTTAGCGATCCATAGGAAGGGAGTTGAATAGTGTGAACACATTTGGTGTAAAATGCGTTACATGCTCAATAATTACCATTGTCTTTAATTTTTGTTCACAGACTTTGTAGGTAGTGTACTTTCATAAAATATTTACCGCATGAGGTATTGGTACATTTGTAACTTTTTCCATTAGTTCGTAGACTTTCGCCAAGTCTCATTTGTTTTTTTTATATTAAAACAAAAAAAAATCATACCTTAGAAAGCCATTCAGATTTTGATCTTATTGTTCCTTAACAAAGGTTTCTTTAGATAGGTACCTAGGTTACATAACTACAACCACATTGTACATGCGGAACTTAAAGATTCACAAAGATTCACAAAAAGACAATGTTATGAGGTAAGGTTACTAGAATAGTAAAATATTATAATATCTGTGGTAAGGTACATGTATCCTCTGCTTAGAATGCATTTTCTTCCGTTCACGAGGTCGAGGCTGAATTTTGAAGATATAGAATATCTTGTGATTTCCCTTGAATGTAGGTTAACACTTAAAACCAAATAGGTAATCTTGGACCTAATACAAATTATAGTTCCTACAATGATTATGACTAATTTGTATTAGATACGACCCGCTTTGTATGTATTATATCCCTGATGCAGGATGACCAAGAATGAAACACACGACGAAATCAAAGATTTTAGACTCCACTATGCGATGAACGAAGGAATAAAAATAAACCCAACGCTAAACGAGCGAAGTGGAATGGTCATAGAATTTTAGCACGCACCAAAAAAGCGAACATTTAAAAAAAATGGCGCCAAACTCCTTGAAAATAGAAAAAAACAAAATTTGCACTGAGTATTTTTTCTGGGTAAGGTAAATAATATTCACAATGGAAAGCTCCATCGAATCAACCTTAGAAAAAATAAAAATGTTAGAACATGACAAGGAAGCTAAACTAAAGGAAAAACGTACATGTAAGTTACGCTGTAAGTTGGTAGGGTTAAATAGGCACCAATCGCTAAATGAAAAATATACTATTTTGGGAATTATGAATAAGAACAACCCATGATAATTTATTTACCTATTTAATCAGAACGGGAAAACCCAATTACACTAATTTATTACGAACATATTCACACAATATTTAAGTCACCCTAGTTTGGGTACTAATGTTGTTCTCATAATAAGATTATACAGTACTAGGTAAATACTTTAGTGTACAATTGGACTTAATTATTTAATTCAGAATCCTGGCTCGTATAGATGCGCCGCCATATTCATGCTTCAGTCTCGAATCGAGAACCAGCCAAAGTCTGGAAAAAACGCAGGAAGTTGGCAAGTCACTTCATAACAATCTAAGATTTGGACATCAATTCCCTAAACAGTCACTTTTCATCGTCAACCAAATCCAGCTTGATAAAAATAGAACCCTCAATAATATTTTATTCTTTCCAACTCCTAACCATCCCTCTTTTTTCTTTATTTAATTCACTGCATGTGATCTAAAGAGCATTATGTAATTTTTTCTTAATTCGACTGTGTTTTTTTTATCGTGTGTGTTTGTTACGCGATATCTTCGCCAATTGTAAACCGATTTTAATGATTTTTTTTTTAATCCTGAGTCGCGGTTACAGCTAGTTATTAATAAAGTACTTAAATGTCATTCTGTGTTTCATCTGGTGTGGAAGTTTGGAAGAAGGCGCACATAATACTCTTCCTAAAAAGTCAAAACCTTCTAGGTTTTCGAACCTACGACCTCCGGATCGAAAATCGGGGTACGCCCTCTAGGCCAACACTGATCCTATATTATCTATATAATATTATTTTATTTATAAAGATTTGCAGTAATTAACATTAAACATAAATTACCTACAAAATATTAAGATTTAGTAATATGAAAATTAATAACAAATAATGTGCCAGCCAACATTATTTTCCTTCGAAAACCTACTTACCTAACCTATTTATGTAATTTTCTCGCCATTGTGCTAGAAAACTCCTGCAAAAAGAATGAGTTGGGTTGGTTGGGGTCAGGGTAGAAGGGGGATAATGCACCCTAATGCGGGACGTCAGTGCAGACCTTAGTTCCCCCACTTAGAATGAGTGCCTTCACTTTGTAGATGAGGCAATGGTGATTTCGCTGAGTCGAGGTGCGCGTGATGCCTTGACGCAAGCAACCAAGCTGAAACACGATCTTCGAGAAGCAACAGGGAGAGTCGAGGCGCTGAGATCGCGTCTACAACTGGAGAACTTACGTCGAAACTCTTTAACAGACTTACTGGAAAATACCCGGAACGAACTGCATATATATCAGGAGAAGGCGGTAAGCTATTTTTATTACCTATACAGCTGTAGGTTAATAGCTGTAACCCACCCGTCGAATCGCCCGTCCGCGCTATTACTTATTTCTTATGATCGGCCCCTAAGGGTCGTAGCGTGATGTTAAATTCCTCGAGAATTGGGCTAAGTAATGCAAAATAATTTTTTAATCCGACTTGTAGTTCCAGAGATTAGCGCGTTTAAACAAAATAACTCGTTTTAAACATACAAGTGCGAGTCTGTCTCGCGCAACGAGGCTTCAGTACTTGGTGGTTGTTACGAAGGTAACAACAAAAACTTGTATGTTCACCAAAATTAGAATTACCTATACTCAATGTACCTACTCAAGTTCATATAAACTATGCAAGCACCAAACATTGCTATTATTTTAACAAAAGTAATACTTAGGTATTACTTTTGTTAAAATAGACCAAAAACATTGAGTAAACGTACCGGTATATATTTATTAGGTACCAAAAAATAAGTATCTTTTAAACGACTTAAAAAGTGGAGGTTCTCAATTCGGCTGTATTTTTAAACGTTTACAATATTTACGCCCATATTATGTGTTAATCGATTTTATTTATCGAGTTATGCAAAGGAAGGGAACAATATTTTGGTCAAGATCTGATGATGATGTGGACCTACGAGATAGAAAACTAGAAATTAACTTCGCATCAAAATCGAATTGTATTTAGTTACACTTGTATGCCGAGTTAGATATGTAGAAGGTAGGTCAAAAAAAGAAACAGTTCAAAATGTACCTAGTTCATTGTTGGAAGGTGGACTACCTTAGGTAAAGTAGGTACTTAGGTACTTACATAAGATTTTATGTATACTAAATAAATACCCTATTATTATTATTTTTAGAAAACAGGAGTTTCTGATGTTTGGCACCAACGTTCCGTGCTCTGTGAATCTGTCCACAATGTATCAGACCAGTGCGATGTATGGGCGTTATTCACCAAACCCACAAGCATTCAACTAGCCCTGACTAGGAAAGTTGTCCATGAACACATAGAATGCGCCAATGGATACGCTGGCAGGCTGGAAAAGGCCACTGAAAGGCACACAGCGATGCAGGCCGAACGTGACCGGTTGCAGAGCGAGCCTGATACGGGCGAAGAATTTTTGAGGTAAAAAATCCACCTAGCACAGGGAGCATATTTAAAACAGGTTTTACGACAAATTGTGCTACCTAAAAGCGACTATCGTTTCGATCTTTTGTATGGGAATCTGAGTTCCATAATAGGTCCGATACGGTGTATATAAGATTACCATAAAAAAATATGCCTAATGTTTGTCGTTTTTATTTGTTCAGACCATTCGTACCAAATGCAAAAATACTTTTTTCAAATCCGGCTGGTAGTTCCAGAGATTAGCGCGGTGAAACAAAAAAAAAACTCTTCAGCTTTATTATTAGTATAGATAGATAAATAGATAAAGATAAATAAATACCCAACAGACACATAATAGTTCCTCACTTATCCCTAACTAATCTGTGGTTCCACATACTGGTCTGAAATAGTTATGACCCCACACTAGGATTCCCTGTGTCGTAGGTCAAACCTAACTAGGTAGGTAAGAGCACATAGCGGCTCAATTTTTAAGTCTCCAAAATGAATCCTGAGGTATACACCCCAGATTGGTAATTATGATAGATTGGTAAATATTTACCTATGATAGTTTTAATTAAATTACGGCGGTAAAGAAAACAATGTATAAAACTTGAAAAATAATGCGCCAGAATGAAGGTAACAACAATAAATATTTTTTATTTACAGAATAAAGAATGCTCTTCGTTTTTCGGAGGCAATGTCAGCAAATCTTACATAGGTAAGAACACAAAGAAAGTCTTGATCAAAACATGCGTTAAAATCCTATGATTTTTAATTCGGTGCCGAAAAGTAAACAAATAAATGTCAAGATATGACACTGTCAAAGTGTCGTATCAAAATGTTCCAGGGAAGCAAAACACTTGGATAAAGATCTCACCACATCCCATAGCGGCAGATACACCAGACGAGATAATAACACAACACGCAGTTGTGGAATCTACGACTATATCTGAGTTTCTATCACGCCTGTCTCCGACACTGACCGGCTATTATTTCATTTCTCCAGCTGAAGTACGATAGGCTGTCCTCTGTCTACCTAGACGAAAAGCGCTAGGCAGTGCCGGCCTGCCAAACTCAGCGCTCCGACATCTTCCCCGCAGAGGCTTATCCGCTCTTACCATGCTTTTCAACGGTATCCTACGTAACCAAACTGTTTGAGCGCTTGCTATTGCTATTGCTAAGAATGGCCCCGTGTATCAAACCTAGACCTGAACAGTTTGGATTCCGCAACCAACACTTTACAACGCTCCAGCTCATAAGAATTATGCACCACCTAGCCCACCAGCTCAATAACAGGCGATCCACAGTCGGCATTTTCCTTGAAATAAAAATGGCACTTAACCGCGTATGGCATGTGGGCTTCATTTTTAAACTAGTCGTGTCCCCTACACCACCCGCAATTATCCAGATCGTGGCATCTTCCTCCTTCATGTGACGAGTGTCACAAAATATGCACCCAAGAAAAATATTTCTTTAAATAAGTAATATATTTGTAATAAATAAAAGTCACCAAAAATATTCTAAAGTTATATTTTTTTATACTTTTACCTTTATTTACATTATGGGCACTGAATAAAAAATTGTTTAGTAGTCTGTGACAAACACCATCTAATGTTAAGATGTTTAATGTGTACCTACGTTTTCTGTGGTAAGCACGATGGCTGACAGTGAATGAACAAACTTGACATTGACAGTCAGAACAGAAATGACAGAATTCAATTCAATTCACTTCTTTGTTTGAAGTTGTTGGCCCTTGCGGGTTAAGGGTCCGCAATTCACCAATGTCACGTTGCAAGTTAGGGCCGACAGAATTCATTAGCAGGAATTGACCTACAGACATAACTAGCCTTACAAGCCATAATGAAGAGTTGACTGACAGACACGGCATAGGCTTTTATCTAGCTTAGCTATAGCTAGTCTGTGAAAATTTGACAAGTGAATAGTTCCTTGACGGTCAGTAAAATGAGTCCCTGTATTGTACGACCATGGAATACCTAACCATTACAGCACAACCCTGAAAAGTACAGCCAGAATTACAAACCATCATCGGTTTGAAATACTTGGTTTGTAATACTGGGCGTACATTCCTGGGCTGCTGGAAAGTACAGCCGTGGAATACGAACCAATTTCATGTTCTGTTTTCATGTGCGAGTGCTATAAAGGGGTAAGTGCTGTGTTTGATTTTATTTATATTGAGTTTGTTGGGTAAAGTTCGGATAGCAATCCTCCTTTTCGGGGTGGTAACAAAAAAACCTAATAACCTAACCAATCCGAGACGGATTTGCCTAGGAAGGATTTTTCAGGCAATAAGTTAATGTTGTAACTTATTGTTTACATTACTTATCAATGGCAACTGTAGGTTGAACATATTTGAACTTGCTTAGTGCAAACGAGGCTCGACCCCGTCATGCGACTACTTCCCTTCGTCCACGTTCGTATTCGCATCAAACAATGAGGGCTCAAGGAAATGACGAACTCTCGACCAATGAACATCGAGAATTCCAGAGGTGTGCAATATCGTTATGTGTTTAGTTTGTACGGAGCGTATTGTACAACCATGGCCGTACAATACGCTCACCAAATAATTACACCCAGATAATTCAAACCAGTTCGTAATACTGGCTGTACTTTATAGGGGTGTGCTTTCCATGGTTGTGCATTCGATGGACGTACAATAAGGTCTCCCAGTAAAATCGTCGAACCAAAATTAAAAATATAATTAAGAGGGAGCTGTTTGTTTACCGAAAATCCATGGGAAAGAAATGAAATCAGGAAATATTAGCTAAAGACGTGCTCGCGTAGTGCTTGCCCGCTGTACTATCTATCTGTAGTAATTACTTTGGTAAAGACACCATGCTGTTCAACATTGCACGAATAAACAAGAATCTTCTGTGTGTGAGGTTAGCATGGTCAACGTAAACGAATTGGAAACATATATAAAACTCTAGCTAGGCACCTGCCTTTAAACAGTCGATTTCAAAATATTTATTTTCGAAGTGGAAATCCATGATTAATACCTGAAAATATATATGTACTTACATAAGGGATGACGACCTCTGTGGCGCCTGAGACGCAAAGGTTGCGGGTTCGATACCCGCCGCGGGACAAATGTTTGTATTTGCGAATATTTGTCTCGGGTCTGGGTGTTTTCTATGTATGTATTTACTAAAAAAAATGTATATAAGTAGTATAACAGTCATGTAGTTCCCATAACACAAGCTCTGCTTACTTTGGGGCTAGATGATGCTGTGTGAAAAAAGTCCAGCGTTATTTATTTATTTAAGGGATAATAGTGAACATGCCCTGATAACATTTACCAACCAATAACATCAAAGCCTAGTCTGTGACAGTTAAAATAGATAGATAAACTCTTTATTGCACACCAAAGCAAAATACAAAACACAGGAATTGATAAAAATAAAAGGTACAATGGGTCTTATTGATAAAAGCGATATCTTCCAGACAACCTTTGAATGGATAGGATAAAATAAATTATATGTTAACAACCTGCTAGTCTTAATGATTTTCTAGGTCAAGAATTTTGAAACAGGGCCACAAAAGTTTTTGTATGAAAATGTTAAAATAAAAAATCCTAATAACTGTACCCACATGAATGCTTATTTTCATGGTTTGAAACCCGTTCGGGCTTAGTATATGTTTTCCAGGTCACCCTTTTATGAAATTTTGTCCAAATTTCACCCATTCTAAAGACAAATATCCAAACTTAAGCATTATAATATAAGTACACAAACAGACACTAGGAAGTGAATCTCCTGACCAATATTAGGCTCAGGCTTATTTATTTTGTTCAGTAATAAATCATATACCTACCTGTATATGATAGGTAAATAAAACTCACATCTGTTTCCTAGATGAGTGGGCAGAGACCATAGATTTCTAGTTGCTACAATCCTGACTACCTGGTTAAATAATACTGATAAATAAAATATATCAGTGGTTATATATATTTTATTTATCAGTACCTACATAGTTAGTTACAATATTTTTTTTCAACTTCATATAAAGTTGTGACACCACACTAGGATTTCCTGCATTGTGGGTATCAGGAGTACAAGTAAGTAACATAGTACCACAAAACAATTAACTGGATAAGTTTGTCAGGAATCAAACCAGCACCTTGTGCGTCACAGCTGGCTAATCAGCTATTGACTTGACTTGTGCATAAATTATTTGCTATTAATCATCAATATTTATTATTTTCAGAAGCTGTTTGAAAAAAGGACCATGCAGGTTGCTTTGTACTAAAGTTGAAGCAAGTGAAAATGTACCCATAAAATTTTCAACAAGTGGAGCTGCCAAAAAAACAGTTACTCCTGTGATGAGAAAAGTGGAGGCAGAAATGCCTTGGTATCAACCTTACAGTGTAGTTGGCAGTGTAGCTATATTTCTCATATATTTTTGTATCCTACGAGAGGAAAATGATGTTGATTTAGAATTTAACAAAACACTTTATGATAGAATTCATGGATTAGAAAAAGAGCAATTACTTCAATCATACAGATATAATAAGGAGCATGGTAAAAGTGTTGTAGATATTGAAAAGAGACTCAAAGAAATAGAGGAAGAAGAAAAATTATAGTCCTATCTACCTCCAATGATAAACGGGTTTGGATCACTTAGAAGTTAAAATGCAATAAACTTTCAATTTAATCATTGGATGCTATGTTTATTTTAAAACTAACTGGAATCTGCAGTAGATATAACACTGTACAGTCATCTTAAAAACTTTTATAGGAAAAGGCACCAGGGGTACTAGAATTATAATATCTGTGCCAGGGGTAAAAGTTTACTTAATTTAACGAACATTTTGTATCTAGTAAAGAAGTAAATTTAAAAATAAGAATTATTACCATTTGGCCCCTAAGAGGAGAGAGCAGGCCAAATGATAATAATTAATTTTTGGGTTATTTTCATAATTCGGATTGTGGAATGTCTGGGTCAGCAAACTGTGTGATGTAAAATCATTGTTAATACAGTTCTGTTGTAAAATAGTCTTCTTTTTAAGTCCTTGTTAGTGGCATTTGTATGGTATACAAATATAAATATGGATACTAAAGGTGTAAGTAAACTCCTGAAAGTGTATTAAGACCATGATACTAAAATACAAATAACAAACACCTATTGGCCACATACAAAGACCTAATGTCACACTAGGATTTCCTGTATCATGGGTATCAGGAACTACAAGTACCACTACACCCAGACCTGGAACAAATATTAAATAAATCATTGTCCTCTAATTACCATGACTGTGTGTTTTTATTAGAAATTAAAATTTACCTACATAATGATTTATTTGCCAGAGAAAAACCGCGACTCATGATATTGTGTCAGTTTATTATGTTTTTGAATAGTTACCCCCCTAATAGGCAAATGAGATAATAACTCGGCTAGTTAATTTAGATTATTTTGAACGTAATTAATTTATTGACAGTGCAAGCTTGCCAAGTTAGAAATCCCATAACAAAGAAAGTAACAAATTGTTTTTTTATATGAAATTGAAGAATGTTGTACATATCATAATAAAATAACTGTGGTTGTACACTCCTACAGCTATGAATAAATGAACTTGGCGCCCGTTTTATCTCAACTCTTATACTTTCTACCAAACCATTTTTTCTGATGGACCAATCAGTATGCACATCTAGCTAAGCCATCCAAATATTAGTTCCGTTAGACACAACTTGGTAGAACTACGTTTTCTGTGTTTCTTACATAGAAATGTTCCATTAAATGACATCACCCTTTCTGGCTGGTCATAAAAAAATCGAACATAACCTACCCAAGTGAGACTGCATACTTCATACTGATCTGTCCGTGAGGAAATAGCTCCCTTTTCACGTTGTTTCTGTTGGGATAATACTAGTAATAGTATATAATGAACTGAAGGCTGAACTCGAGGTTAGAGACCCGCCATTCGAAATAACTGGGGCATTTAGTTTAGCTAACACAAACCCCAGCCCAAATCCTTAGCTCGGATTAGGTAAAGATATCACTTCAAAAACGAATAACAGTTAAATAATGCCTGAATTTAGAGCATGTACATGCATCCCTATAAGTGTTGCCTAGTAACATTCTACTTTGACTAAGAGGTAGGTAAGGTCAAGGTACCTTGACTTTTTGACCTACCTGACAGTTAGGACTTGAATAAAACCAGTGTTCCCCTAATTAATTTTATTCTAAATCAAATTACACATTACATAAAATGCAGAGTGAAATCCTGCAACACCACAAATGTGTGCTCATCTTTTTCATCTAATAAAATTACTTAGTTTCTACACATACATACCACAAAACACTAAAGAAATTAATCTACTTGTCATACGATTATACCATGAAGATACAACTTCTATTACACATTTACTTCTTCCATTTACTCACATAATTGAACCTAAATAAAAATATGTATTAGTAAAAAAAATCAGTTCTGCTGCTTCCTTACTGTAAACAATGACGAATAATATGAAATAAACGGTTAATTAAATTATCGGGTACACATTACAAACTATGAATTTGAAATTAACCTATGCCATACATGTTATAAAGTAATCTAAGCACGCTCTCCGCGGATTCGTCGAGCAAGCTGGATATCTTTAGGCATGATAGTCACACGCTTAGCATGAATAGCACATAAGTTGGTGTCTTCAAACAGGCCTACAAGATAGGCCTCACTAGCCTCCTGTAACAAAGAAAGTATTATGTGAGCATATATTATTATTATTTTTCAGCATACTATTATTAATTCTATACAAGATTATTTGTATCAAATTTAAAATACATTTTTGAAACATGGTGATTTGAAGGTTTAATACAGACCTGCAGAGCCCCAATAGCAGCAGACTGGAAGCGTAGGTCAGTTTTGAAATCTTGAGCAATTTCCCTCACAAGTCTCTGGAATGGCAGTTTGCGGATAAGCAACTCAGTCGACTTCTGATAACGTCTGATTTCACGAAGAGCCACTGTTCCCGGGCGGTAGCGATGAGGCTTCTTGACTCCGCCTGTGCTGGGTGCTGATTTGCGGGCTGCCTTCGTAGCCAGTTGTTTGCGAGGGGCTTTGCCTCCAGTGGATTTACGAGCGGTCTGCTTAGTACGTGCCATTGTTCACTGAAATGCAACAAACAATGATTTTGTACCAATGTACCCAAACATTTTTTTAGGAGGGAAATTATATTGCGGATTACATGAGAAACCTCGTAAAATGGACACTCTCATTAATAATTTTGCAAACTTATTAAGCCACAAGAAAAATCACAAAAATTATTCACCTTTTGAGATGCTTGAATGCGAAATTTAATTTTAACACGAATGAACTCCGACACAGCAAACGATCAAAATGGCGTCGAAGAGAATGGCGGGCGAACTGACGCTATAAGACTGAACTCTGATTGGTTGTGCTCATCAGGCATGCAGTATTTTGATTGGTAGTTTAAAACTGAGTTTTGATTGGTGATTTTACAAGCGACGCTTCACAAAAAAGTCGTATACCAACTGGGCTATGCTAGTTAGGCAATTGGGCTTGTTCTAGGGAAAGTTCCATACGTATGACTGGCTTGCTCACTGGCTGGCTGCCTCAGCTGTAACTGAGGCTTTGTTTCAATCTTTGATTTTTAACACGCTACACACCTTTAGTTACAACTATGCTATTTAACTGTCAGAACGTGTTCAAATTTATTCAAAAAAGAGTTACATTACAGGAAATGGTTGCTAATGCGTTACGCCACTTAATTATACATATACTTAAATTTAACATAATAAACAAAAAAATGTATATTAAATTGCTTATTAATATACAACTATGGCTTATTGTCAACAAATACAGAATTAAAATTAAATTAAGGTACACCTACTTCAAAACAGAACAGCTTATGAATAAATAAAGTTACCGCGAACAAAGGTTTCGCGCCCCGGGCGAAATCTGATACGATATTCCGGGACCTAGAGTCGTGTCAACTGGCCACATTCAGTAACTGGGCATTTAAGAAGTCCCCGTAGGATACAGGATAATGTAAGCATTTGATCAAATAAGTAGTCTCCGAGTTTCTAGATTTAAATCCTGATATACCCATATTAATGGAAAATAACCATTTGCCTTACGATAAAGGAAGCGGAGAAATCGTTTTTTACGTTTTCGAGCATTCACGTGTTTTGTTCGAACATATTAATGCGAAAGAATCTTTTAGGCCTTGAAATTATGGAATTCTCTAATTATCCTAGTTAGGCCAGTAAGACTCGGACAGTACAGACCTTGTGTAGTACCTACAAAGAGTTGAACTGTACAGGTTTATCTGAAATCGAATCACAATACCATTTCATATAATTGTAGGTACCGGCCGACGTTAATGACTGTTTGATTTCTAAACAAATTTTATTAAGCTCATTTTAGACGAGACTAGTAATAAATAATGTTGCTATAAAAAAAAACGTAAAATAGGCAACAAACATGTTCATCCAAGATTGTTCTCCTGTCCAATAGTCCTGTCCTGTCATGTCATGACATTGTTTGTTTGTTGTATTGCCCAAATCAAGGCTATTTTTATTTTACCAAAATAATAGTGGAAAATGAAAAACAAAGTGATAAAAGTGTTCGTTACATTCATAAATATAAAATGATATTATTTCCGTGACCGTATTGCATTAAAAAATTGGTTGTTGTTGGCGAGCGTGCCCTGCGCAAAGCCAGAGGCGCAATAATAGTTTTTCAAAATGCCGTCTGAATCAAAACCTTTGTTAGCAGCCCAAACGGAAAAACCTAATCACTATAAGTAATAATCTTCTACCAGGTTTATTTGTGATCCGCAATTCGCGACAGTTTCCTGGTGACCTTTCGCTGTAATTACTTTGATGTGTTGCAGATATCTAAAAGAGTTCCGAGTGGAACAGTGTCCATCATTCTTACAACATAAATGTACACAACATAGGCCGTTTACGTGTTTTCATTGGCATTTTAATAATCAAAGAAGAAGAAGACCTGTACGTAAAAGAGATGGATCATTCAATTATAGTGCTGACAACTATTGTACTAAATATAATGAGACTTCAGGG
Organism: Perizoma affinitatum; assembly: GCA_961405105.1. Lineage (NCBI taxonomy): Eukaryota > Metazoa > Arthropoda > Insecta > Lepidoptera > Geometridae > Perizoma > Perizoma affinitatum. Next base: position 11,226,916 of record OY560199.1, read on the forward strand.
ATTTGCGAGGATGGGGACGAGTAAGTACAAGCTTATAAACAGCAAAAGTCAGGCAACAATGCCTCAGCACACCTCCAACAAGACAGCACAACAAGGGCTATAGTCAATAGATGATGGTTATGATGGTAACAGTTTAGCATCAGGGGGGCTGTATGCCAGCTTGGGGTCCAAATAGCCTAAACAAAAGAAATAGTTTAGGTATCTTGTTCATTTGATGACAAAAAATTTGATATAAATTGTTCTGGTGTTGGAGGTGTTATGTTTAGCTATGGTTTAGCTTGAGTTATATTTGTTAATGTCAGATTTGATAGTTGATTGTGGTGCATAGCATGTTAATAGGCTTTTATTACCAAGAAACCACTTAAACCTTCATAAAACTGAGGATATTACATATACTATTATATCATTACTTTCTGTCCACTGGTTTGCCTATGGTACCTAAATAGAAAATAGCTTGAATCCTGAGTCAAAAAGTATAGTGATTATTATTAAATGAAAATACAGCAGTGGGAGGGCAGGCTCATTGATTTTTAAATATGGCCTCAAAAAATTAGATGCTCAATCTTTAATTAAAAAATTCAACCTTTTGTGCTGTATTATTAACTATGCTTTCATATAGTCCATTCCATCTGTAGGTTGTCTGGTAGAGATCTCAATAGTGATAAAACTGCTCAGTATACAACATTGTCTCAGTTTGTATCATGCTTTTGCATTCATAATTTAGGTGTAGAACTACATGGTTCTGTATTGATATAACATGCTCAAAGAGTCCCATTTCAAGAAATCAAAACATAGCCTAGAACAACATAGCAATAATGTTTGTAGTTGTTGGTGGGTTTGGTTGTCCAGTCACATTATCTACAATAGCTATTGTATATATTCCTTGGACTTATTATCCTGTCTATAGCTATAGACAGGATAATAAGTCCCATTTCAATTAGATTCATTCCGTAATGACCTTCACATAGCCCACATTACCTCATAATATGTGATCAAGCCTGACTGAGATACCTGTACAAGTGCATTGCAGGATATTCTCCTTCCTTTATACAACAAAATTTTTGTTAGGTTTTTTGGATTACGAAACACTTGAAACAAGAAGAGCATGTGGACCAGTTGTTATCTGGTTATTGTAATAATAATGATTTGTAGCAGAAGGCACAGCTGCCCATGCTAATTCCCCCAACTATACTCGGAGAATGATGTATGAGTGGTTGTATTTATTTGTCAATTTCATTAATTTAATTGTACAATGATAATTAAAAGTTTGAATTATCATTGTAATTTAATTTTGTATTATGTTCATAATGTCGGTACTTATTTAAATTAATCATATTTTTATTTCTATTGTGGGTTCATACTTAATTGGTGTAATTAGGTCTGTCCCATTCTAATTAATAAATTATAATAATATCAGTTATATTACTGGCTAGTTTCTAACCATGGTTTCACCCACATGGTAACTGGAGTAAAAGAAGCCTTTATGTTATTCTAAGTTATATCTCCAAAACGGCTTATTGGATAGTAATGTGGTTGTTTGCAATTTATTTGTATTTTTGATTGTTTGACAACCTCTATGGCGCAGTGGGTGAAGGCCTGCCTGAGACTCAAAAGTTTATTTATTTATGAATTGCTTTCATGCACATAACATAGTTTTTATAGGTTTTAAGTAATACATTAAATAGGCAGGTAGCTACATGGTGTTTAGATTGCAGGTTCGATTTCTGCCTCAGGACAAATATTTGAATGATCTGAAACATCTGTATTGTGTCTGGGTATTTTCTATGTATATAAGTAGTATGTCATGTAGCTCCCATAACACAAGCTCTGCTTAGTTTGGGGCTAGATGATGCTGTGTCAAAAATGACCAGCATTATTATTATTACTACGTCTTCAGCTATGGTTCTTAGATAGGTGGTATTTGGAACCACAACTTTGTTTACTTTTGTTGAATTTGAACTGACACTTTTCGGAAACAGACAAAACAGTGTTCAGTTTATTAACTGTTTAAGAATATTTATATGTAATGGTTCTTATGTACAAGTGTGCACATGACTACTTTTCCATAACTCAAACATCTATGCTTTTGAGTTTAATAGATAGATACTCTTTATTGTAGACAACACCTTAAAAAAATATCAAAAAAAATATAAAATAAGCTTTTAAAATAAATATATGATTGGAGGCCTTATCTCTAAAAGCGATCTCTTCCAGGCAACCTCAGGGATTTAATAAATTAACCTTGCATTAATTCATTTTTTAAATCATGAATAACATTGTTATATGGGAAATAACAAGATTTTATAAGTTCCAAAAATATCAACCAATGCAAGGATTGGGATCATCCCAAGAATTCAGGTTGGTTGCGACAGGAACTGGTGCGCTGAGTGGATGAGTGGCGTGGCTGTGTGGTTACAGCACCCGTGTAGCAAGCCAGAGGTCGCGGGTTCGAATCCTGCCATGTGGTTAATGTTTTTCAGATATTATAAAATCTTTTAAGTGTTCAGTTGCAGTTGTGAATTGCGGGCTAAAGTTAACGTGGTAGTGTATCGTTCGCAGGTGTCCGTTCCTGCACCGCACGGCAGGCGACACTGAGCGCCGCTACCACCTGCGTTACTACAAGACTTGCATGTGCGTGCACGACACGGACGCGCGCGGGCTCTGCACCAAGAACGGTGCGCACTGCGCCTTCGCGCACGGCGGACCCGACCTGCGACCGCCCGTGCTAGACGCGCGCGAGCTGCAGCCCGAGCCCGCAGAGGACGAGCCGCATGCGCCCAACGCGCTCGACCGCGAGCGCAACCTTTTGGTCGAGGACCCCAAGTGGCAAGGTATCTATTAAAATACATTTGCCGTAAGATGTTATTTATTTTTTTGTATGTTTGTCTGTTACCTTCGAAATGCCTTATCCAATTAAAATGCGATTTTTTTTTCTATTTATTGTATGAATTCAAGGGTCGTTCTTAGATTGGTTTTATCACACTACGGGGCTTTGCAATAAACGATGGAAAATATTAAGTGGTTTTAAAATTTTGCAAATATTAACTTTTTCCGTTATATTTTCATTTGATCGCAACTTTTTTGCAGATACGAATTACGTCCTGTCGTCGTATAAAACGGAGCCGTGTAAAAGACCGCCCCGGCTCTGCAGACAGGGATACGCCTGCCCGCAGTATCACAATAGCAAAGTGAGTAACATCCCGCTCAACAATCATTTTTGTTCTTTTAAGTACGTAGGCCGGCCAGACTGGTAATAACATTAAGACTGTTATTACCAGTCGGCCAGACTAAACTATCATGTCATGTCGTACTAATTTATTTTTAGTCTCCTTAGTTTCATGCAATTTGTTCTTGTGAGCTTATATTTAATTGTTCAGGACAAGCGGAGATCCCCTCGCAAGTTCAAGTATCGCAGCACGCCGTGCCCCAACGTGAAGCACGGCGAGGAATGGGGAGAGCCGTCTAACTGCGAAGCGGGCGACGCGTGCGCATACTGCCACACGCGCACCGAGCAACAGTTCCACCCCGAGATCTACAAGTCCACCAAGTGCAACGACGTGCAGCAGGCCGGCTACTGCCCGCGCGGCCTCTTCTGTGCCTTCGCGCACGTATGCGGTGAGTGCACTGTACACCCGGTTACTGCCAGCCGAGACCCCGTGCGGCGCGCGCTAAACCTCGCGTTCCTTCTCTTGCAGGCGAGGAAATGGGCGCGGCGCGCGAGCTGGCCGCGCTCGAGGGCGGCACCTCCCTCGCCGAGCTGCTGTCCTCCGCGCTGCCGCCCAACGGCGAGCCGATGCACGCTAACGGACTGGACAGCGAGTGCGCCTCCATCTCAAGCGGCGGCTCCGCGGCGGCCGTGCCCATCTGCGCACCCGCGCCATTGCCCTCCTGGCCGCCGCGCACCTCCGCCTTCGATGCTTCCGTGCTGCAGGAGGTGGTCGGGAACGCACTCGACGATCTCACGATCGACGATCCGCTCAACCTGATGGCGGCGTTGGACCGCGACCTCGCGGACGCGGAGCCCGCTTCGCTCGCCTCAGCGCCCGTCAACATCCCGCGGGCGCCCCTGCGCGGCTTCAGCCCGGCCGGCGGCGGGGGCGGGGGCAGTCCGCTGCCGCCGTTCCTGCGCTACGCCGACGCGGACCGGCTGTTCGCGCGGCCCGCCAGCTACGGGGCGACGGCGACGCCCTTCGATGGGCTGGGCTCGTCGCCGTGCGGCGCCGGCGGGGAGCTGTCGCGGCTGCGCGAGGAGGTGGTGGCGTCGCGCGCGTGCGTGGCGCGCTGGGACGAGCGCATCGCGCAGGCGCGCATCGCCTGCGAGGCGTGGCGCCGCGAACTGGACGAGGCGCTGCGCAAGACGGCGGCGGCGGAGCGGCAGCGCGACGAAGCACTGGCGCACGCGTTGGCGCTGCGGCGCGAGATTAGCGCGGCGGGGGCTGGGGCCGCGGCCGGGGCCGGGGGGGCGGAGCGTCGTGAGCTTCGCGGCCTGCCGCTCGGCACGCTGAAGGCGCTGCAGGCAGCGGCGCGCGCCGACCTTGAAGACATCGAAAAGGCGCTCTACCTGGAGACGGCTACCAAGTGCATGGTATGCGAGGAGCGCACGCGCTGCGTCACGCTGGCGCCCTGCAACCACCTCGCAGTGTGCGAGCCCTGCGCTGCTGCCGCTGCCGACTGCCCCTACTGCCGCACACCGGTGCGCCGCTGATCCACACCGATCGCAAAAATATACTTCTCGGCCGAAATTCGACCGTCTTTCCTGTGCGAAATTATAATTTAATAATGTCAGATTTCGATAGTTTACAAAAATCGCAGTTCTAATAATGCTTTCTATGCTGAAAGCATCTTTCACGATGTTGTTTCACACAAATTCTGGGTTGATGGACTTCATCATTATGTATGATTAAATAATTATGTATAAGTGAATAAGGCATACAAATTAAATTAAGGCTTCTATTGTATGTATGTAGCAACAAAATGGTTTTGAAAATCAACCAGTTCTATTCTCCTTGACTCACATATGAACTAATTGGTTAGTACGAACAGACAAACTCGCATTATTAGCGGTAGTATAGACTACTTCTGAAAGTATCAAGCGCAACTTGTGCCGCTATGTATTCACATAAATCGTGTAGTTTCAATTAATGATTCATGTTCCTTAGTTTTAGACCACAATTAAATAGGATTAATAACTAAAATATACACAAATATTAAAATCAGATTAATCGGGACTTCACAATTTGACATAAATTGTGAGAGGATTTATAGATTTCGCCTGATAAGTTGCGAATGTTGGGTAGTGGTGATTTTAAAAAGAGATGTTAACTGATCACGAAATATATATAATAATGTTAACCTTTATAGTAGCCTCCACTAAATAATATTCTGCAGAGCAATCTTAATTAATTATTTAGCTAAACATAAGGACCAATAATATAACGAATAAAATACTCTTTATGAATTTTGAGTTAGCAATAAGATTTCCATGATGTGTTTTACTCGGCTGTTTTTCATATTTTTTGATACGTAAAGCAAATTTAACTGAATTTCTTCGAAGGAACGCTGAATTTTTATAAGACCTTTTTCAAATATTTTATCTAAGTATTTACAAAATAGATTTTATATGTAGATTAGGATTGATGCTATGATATCATTTATATCTTGAGAAAATTTTGTGTGTATTTTTGAAATGTATCTTTAGTAATTATATTGTAGGGGTATTTTTAAATATTTAACCTGTTCAAAAGTTGTAATCATATTTATTTACTTATGTTGTCGACTATTGAATCCAACTTAAAGAACTTTCTACGCCGGATCCCAGTCCACTATTCGACACACAAAGAACGTGGTCGATCACGACATGTTTTCTACTTTTTTGTAAATTGAAAGAGTTATTTCTTAATACCTAATGTGGTATCGTCTTGTAATATCTACATTTCTTGACAGTAAATCGATCCTTAACTTAACAACGTAATTCATATGTGTTGATTTTCAGTTTTATGGACCTAACGCATTTTGTTTATTAACATTCCCTATAATCGTTTAAAGTTGTGTTTAATCGGTGTTGGTAGTTATGTATCTAGTTGTAAGCTTCAATATTTACCATTGTTTTCTTTACATGATGAAAAAGGAATTTCACACATGATTGCCATGATAATATCCTAAAAATGTTATTGCTTATTATTTATTGGAAACATGTGTCATGTCACACAAATTCACGTAAAAATATTCCATTGTGTGTGTATTCTTGGATGATGGCATGAATACGCAGTTATTTAATATTACAAAAAGTTGAGTTATGAAAGAATTTTAGAAAGTTGTTTGCTCTTAGCTTATTTATTGGGCTTCTGTAGTTTTAACCATGTTCATGATTCATCAAAATATCGAGTTAAGTTTTTGATCAAACAATGACAATGTAGGTATTTTCACTACTATATTATTTAAAAAAAGTTTGTTTTGTTCATTCTGTACTTGTAGTAGTCTTGAATTATTTTATTGATAGATGTAGTAATAACAAAAGTAGCTGTAGGACTTAGGATTAAGTAGAGTTTTCGAATTGTTAATGGACTTAGCTGTAGCTGCGAATCTGTATGGTAAAAGGAAAAGCAATAAATCTACTCTCAAACGCCTTAGAATCAGAGAATATTTCGCGTTGGCGTCCCCTAGGGGAGAGCAGAGCTATGTAAAAATAATATATTTTTTGGAGATTGATATAAATTATACACACAAAATATATTAAATGTATGTATAGTAACTGCTTTTCCCTAATTGACAATTTTCCATAGTTTTATCTTTACATGAAAATATCGCGAAAATGGACACTGCACATTTTGTATTCTTGGCCGGCTGAGCATTAGAAAAACACGTGACCATGCTTTTAAATGATTGTATCGACTTTCGAAGTGTCTGACAGAAGAATATATTTTGATCTTATTAATTAGTTGATTTGTCATGGCAGGATCACTAAATATAAATCGGAAAGGCCTAAGAATATTTTTATACTGCACGTTTAGACAGGTATCTTCGGCAAATAACGTAGGTACTTACCTATTTAATTTTGCTTCATTCGAAGTGGTGTAAGGTCCGAGATGACATTCAGCCGTGTTTAAAGTTAAAACTAATTAATTTTGATCTTAATAATAAGAATCAAAATGTTTGTGTGGCCATATTTTATACTTCATAATATAGCTTGTTAGTGTTTCTAATGAATGACATATTTTAAAATTAGATATTATACGTGTAATATAGTTATATTTATTTTTATATTACGAAAAAATATAAAGTTACGTTTAATATCGAACTGTACTTTGTACCTACCTAAATTTAACATGAACAATTGGCTTTATTTGATTTAACAAAAAGTGATTTTGTCTTTTCCGTATTATTAGTTTATTATGTATAAATTCTGCATCAGCCTGCGGGCGTTTCGTCTATTTTCTAAGCAAAATTATCACGATCCGGTGTGTGGCAGTTTTGGCATGCTAGGACATGTAGGATCTTCTATGGAATTGTGAAATAAATGTTTATACACAGAAGTTATGATTCCGACCCAGCGATCGACGTTAAGCGCATACCTACCGCAGAAAGTCAAATTGCTGCGGTCGGTCGCTTTGCCGGAATTGTAACTTTAAACGCGAGTTTATACGTACTTACCTCTATACATATTGTGAGTTTTATCGTCTTGTAGTACCCGTTTACCTAGTAGGTAGACTGACTAGGTAAACGGGGACTGCAAGACGATAAATCTCACAATATGTATAGAGCTTCTCACCTACTTACTCAATTATTAGCGTACTTTGTTTAATTAATTTAATCTAGCTTTCTTTGCATACCTTAATTTAATTATATAATACTTTTTTATTTTTTTTATTTAATCATTAGGTAGGTAGGCCCAACAAATTTTTGAAATTTATAAATTGTTAAATTAGGAATAGATTGTAGAAGTTTACTTAATATACGTTTGTATTCGCTGAAATAATAGATGACAGCATTTTTCATAATAGATTACTCATGTTAAATGATTGAAATATATAGTTATGATAAACGTCAACGTACCTAAATCTTAAACTAGTTTTGCAAACTTAACGTTAATTTGAAGCGTGGACTCTATTAATCACTTTCAACCGTAATTTATTATACAATATGTCGTTAACGTTCGATTAATTCAAGATTATAACCGCTGCCTGGGGCAAGGGGCCTTTTTGGATTGTAGACCAAGTATGCGTGCGCCCACATTCATCGTCACAAGTTTATGTGATATACAAACGTGTAAAGAAGCGACATTTATAAGTTTTACTAGTTAGGTAGGTTTTATTAATAAATTTAAAATTCCATAGATTACATTTCGTTTCATTTCTTTCCCAAACACCCAAAAAACTAATATAATAAATAGGTCCCATGGAGGAAACATTAAAAATAAATGGTCGTTACAACGAACTTAAAGTTTAGTAGCGATATAACCAATTAAAACCACAAAAATTACTTTAAAAATCTTTATTATAGTATGTACATAAAAAAAACTCGTTTAACTTAAATCTAATTGTGTATTATCCGTTTAGATACATTGGGGGACAAAATGGACAAAATTTCCCCACTAGTGGCTTTACTTATTACATACCCCCAACTTTGATGCAAATGAAGATTTCTCCTATTACATAGATAGGTATCTAAAAACAGTCCACAAAAGTAGGTATTAACTACCTACTATTGTTATGATGTATATCTACGGGCAGGATTATACATGTTATGTGAGGGATCTTGGAAGCCTTTGCTATACTTGGAGTTCAAGTCTTAGACATTCAGGAGAGAAACTCCGATGAAAATTGGCTGCTTGGACAACAGAGGCTGCAAAAGTCAGTTAGGTAATCTCTCCCGCCTGATCAAGGGTAAATAAATTGCATATCTACGTAAATAACAATAAGCAAGCGAAACTTTAAAGGACAAACCAGCTGTCTTTTTTCACAATAGATATAATTAGGTCATAGAATGTCTGTACTGTCAAAACTATCAGTATTGTGCCTACGACTAGTACTTTTATAATATAGCTAGGCCACAGATGGCGTTTCATATACATAATTTACAATATAAACAGATACTGCATACAAAAAAGAAAGAATCACAGTCCCAATATGGGTAAAAACGAGCTCAAAGCTAATGTCACACTTGAAAAGTAATTTGGCGGTTGTTGTAGTAATTAAAAAAATAATGTAATACTTTGTAAAGAGTTGATAGATACATTTAATCTCAATTTAGATTTCGTAAACGAAAAAAATCAAAATGATTTTTTATAAAATATAAAATAAAAGTACTGCGTGTAACCTACTCTGTACTTTTACTAATAGTAAATAATAAATTCTTAACAAAAACTATCGTTCGTTCGTTCACTACTATCGGTGAAGTCACCGACTAAGTTTCGACTCATTTCGAGAGTTATTATCTCGGTGAGTCATAAAGTCGCCGCTCTTACTTATTATAATGTAATATAAATAAATTAAGTTTATAGGAAGAGATTCTGCATTTTCATTCATATATTAGACATTAACCTTTGACATCATAATTTATTTTACCCGCGACGTCAGGAGCTCATAGGTACATATATGCGTTAGACATAAGAGATTGATTATTTGTATTTTACAGTTTATCTCCGAAACGGCTTCAAATGGGCTTGCCACCATATTTGGCAGCAAAAGGGATGTCGTTACGGCACAATTTTAGTGCTGCCAACAATATTAGCTTTAAAAAGTACTTAGGCTCGTTTTGTATATATAATACACTCAATGTTATTAAATTAAATTAATTTACTTATTCAGCCGTAGCGCTCCCTTTGTGTAATTACCATCGCATTGTCAAGAGTCGTCGGTAAAGAAATGACCAAGATATTTAGATTTCGATTTAGTTCGGTGAAATCAAGCCTAACAAGCCTAATTACCGGTACATACCGGTACCGATCATTAACATACAGGTTGAAGAGGTTCGGTGACAACTCCTCTCCCTTGCCTCACTCCGCACTCCAACCTGCATGCACCAGAAGCACAACCCACTATCTCACACGGTTTGCCCGATTGGCGTACCAGTACCTGCAGACTGCAGAAAAGACGCTACACACCTTCGTATTCACGCCAGTTCTCGTCAGCTTTTCCCACAGCTTATCATAGGACACAAGGTCGAAAGGTCGATAAAGCATGCGTAAACAGGTGTACATCTTTGTGAACAGTGTATTTTAGACTCAGATAAGCAGTTTCAGTTGAAAGGTATTTTCTGAAACCACAATTGCGCATCATGATAAACTTTAAGTCAAGCACACTGTCTAGTACCTTCGCCACATAAGAAGCCGGTGATATCGGGTATCGCATTTATCTGGTAAGTCACCAGTTGTTGTTTTTTTAGTCCCCACAATAATGGTCTTAATCAGCTCTTAGGACAGATGACTCACTAGTTTCTGCCCATGGTTTTGCTCGCGTGAAACCTGGAGTTTCGAATATTATCGGTACCTACCTAACAAATAATGACGTTAGTCAAGTAGGAAATATACTAATACTTTCGGCTTGTCTACGATATTCTTACTAATACCAGTACACAGCTAAATTGCGATTTGGTTTCAGGCAATTGGCAGTTTATGTTGCTTATCATTAGCTTTCTTATATATAAGTAATGCACTTATTTACAGCGATATATATAATCTATATTTTACCTACTTCAATATTTTCAGGCCAGTAATCATTATACAGTCATAGAATCTTTTGATTCCGGCTTCGTAATAAATCGTTTCTAGGCCTACGTTACATTATTATATTTAATAAATTATTATAATTTAACTTTTTCAGTTCTCAGTGTATATTCCTGAGCTGATTTTTTTAGCAATTTATGGACGAATAACAATTGCTTAGGTACATACCTACTTAATTTTCATACCTATATTATTTTTTACACAGGTGTAATATAGATATTAACACCTGTCAAAAATACTTTCCAGTGCTTTATTGCGTCCTTATTTATAAGATGATATCAGCTCAATAAACTAATTAAGTACCTACACCTTCGAGTAGGTACCTAGAACACATAAATGTTTTATCATACACGAACAGTGCTTAAAACTAGAACGATCGTTGTGAGGTAAAGTGCACTTAGTGTAAGGGATGTACTAATCTAAGCTTTCAAAGCGCTTTCACCAAGAACAACAAATCTCGCTTCATAGTTTGCGTTATATTTTACAACAGCCTGCTTAGCATGAAGACCCAAGACAACGGTTTTGTCTACTGCCAAGAAGACATAAAATATTTTTCAAACCATCTATTTGCTCGCACTTATCGTTTTGGTCCTCGATAAGTGCGAGCAAAATAGGTCATTCCGGTGCACTTACTGACAGTGACAAAATTACTTTTGAATTTGGAACACTATTTAATTAAAAAGTTTGAACGCAATTTGCTTCGATAAAGTCCTAGCTGATAATAAAAAAAAGTCGACGCGGTATTGTTAAACTAAATATAAAAAAAACCGCGGGAACTTCTTATTCGTTTTTTTATCAAAATATTACAGACAATTTAAACACAAATTGAATAAAAGATGAGTTCTAGTAGTGAAAGTGGAATATTAACACCAGAAATTGTAAAATTAAACGCAGAAACTGTCATAAACAATTTACTACCAAACAAATAGAGATAAAAATATCTAAATGTCTAATAGATAAAAATAAATAATAGATAATGTAAAAAAATATCTAAAGCATATGAAAATTTTATTACATGGAAAAATTAACAGAACTAAAGTTATTGCTTTAATAACTTTTTTAATAGTTTTTGTCTTCACTTTCGTAGACGAAACGTTGTCTTGGGTGCTCATGCATTTATATCCTTTACCTAGTTAAGTTAGGTAACTAGGGGATCAATGTCGCAAACTATGTTCTATCAAAACTACTCTACACTATTTATTCTACCTACCTTTTTCCCCAACCTGGAGCCTAACCATAAAGTCTTATTCATATCCCACTTTGCGATTGACGATTATATGACAACGCCATAGCGTCCTCAGCTGCAAAACAGGATTTGACATATTTGTCTGAATTAAATCGCAATAAGGTTTGATGGCTAGACCGAGGGGCATCAAGTCTTTGCGATGAAGTATTTACTATTGAAGACGTTATTACAAAGTTTTAGCGTCCTCAATAGCAAAGCAGACTGTACAATAGCTATCAGTCCTGGAGACTGTGATGTACCTACGTAGAATACCAGTCAGTCAGTCACGCACAACTCTTATAATAATGGGATAGCTTTATAGAATACAGCCATAGGTTAATTCATGTTTTCACAATAATAATTACCATAGCATGAAATATTCATAGATCGATACAAGATTGCTCAAATGCATTTAAATACTGCCACATTACAAACACAATTAATTTAATACAATTTCAACATAGTACGAGAGTGAGCCTAGATCTCTATTGTTTGATCTAGTTAGAGATATTTTTTTCATCTGTGTAATTCATCATAATGAGAGAGCTATTTTCGAGATCTTCTGTACAGACAGACACAAAAAGAATTGCAACTAACGTAGTGACTATAGTTTGTATATATCGCGTCGATTTAACGTCGAGAATTGATTAAATGATTATAAATATCAGATAGCACCTAACTTTACAATAAAAGCATTGTTTTGTTAACTTAGAAATAGCGTTCTGATATCTGATATTTGTCCTAGCAACAATATCAGATACGAGATTTGAGTATTTATATATTTTTTGGTATAATTGAATTATATAATTACCACCCTTTCCTTGGACAATTCATGTCTTGATTTGGTTCGAGGACATGTCGCTTTTCAAAATGTTTTACTTCCACATCACGCACGCATTTAGAATATACATTTTTCGAGTGAAAACACGAGACCCTGATAAGGGTCCATATATAGGTCCTTTCTTCGGAGGACACGTTAAGATGTCTGTCCCAGCTGCTAACCCATGTCCGAGACATTTGGACCGCCTAATAGCTCCGACATCAGAGATACGAACGAACTAACGTTACTTTTATAGCAATATTGAATCGTAATTCAGCATGACAAAGCTTATTTACAAAGCAAGCTGACGGACGGAGTCCGCCAGGCCTGCTCTGTCTGGAGGCATCAGACGGAGGTGCCGCGTCGCTCGGCGTCCAGCGTCACGTCCTCGGGGCTGGCGAGGTCGGCCCGCAGCCGCACCCCGCGCCCCGTCAGCGTCCAGCGACACGCACCGCCGGCGAGACCACCGCCGCCCACGCCCCGCTCCACACTACAGTCAACAAATAAGTATTACTTTATATGTAAGCACATTTTCGTATTAATATACCTACTTTTACAAAAATAGCGATACTTGTGTTTATCGCTATTCTTGTGAACATACCATACATCAGATTTTCATAGCTGTATAGACAAGGGAATGTTTTTAATGTTTATTTCTTTAAACTGTTAGCGATGTGATTATCTGGAGCCCATATTATAAATTGCTCGTACAGCACAGATATCACAGCAGTATATCGTACGACAAAATGCTGTGGAAGTAGCTGAAGTAAACTAGTCTATGTGTATATGTCTGTAAAAAGCCGTAGAACTAAGTATATTCGTCAACTTATCAATGTATCAATGTGAGGGCTCCATTGAAGCTTGTATATAGGGTGAATACCTAAGAATACGGTGATGTCCACAAGAGCTAACTCTTCATCTTTAATTTTAATATTTGGTCTACCTGAACCATTTTATAACCATAGAGATTACATTGCTTACATCGTCAATATATACTTGTTAACGATTTGAAAGGTGGAGTTATTTTACTGTGTTTTATTAAATCAGAGAACACACCACAGGCAATACACTCGTTAAATATTAAATCTAGTTAGGGCGCAATTCAATCAATGTTTTCACAATTTTCAAATAACAGAGATGCCACAGAGGTCCGTGGTTTTCTTAACATTTATGAGTTAGAAAGCTTTTATGATGTCATCACATACATTAATTTCGTTTTGCATTTCGTTAAGTTTACTTTTAACAATGACTCTGCTGCTAGGGAGAGGAGTTTAAGGATTTTTGTGGTAGAGACTGGAATGTCGGTTAAAGTTTTCGAACGCATTAGCTACATCACCATCCTGATTAAAGGTGGCCTTGCCAATTTTCAAATTAAAACTACTGTTCTTAGTTGTGACTTTTCAGTCACACTGTTCATTACTTTCCAAATGGCTTTTACTTTGTAAACTTGCCTAGCTCGTAACAATAGGATCCAAAACGTCCTATAAATTTCGACCAGACTGGTAACGATCTCATGGCTTAGTTGGAGTAGCCCCCGCGTTACAAGCGGGAGGACGCGGGTTCAACGCAAGCCTATACATATGCCTACAGAGTTATTTCCCCCCTCCCTCCCCCAGTACCAAAATTAAGACTGAAGGTAAAGCGCCCTTTACACTATGCAATTTACGCAAAAATGGTTGGTAAAGAGAGCTTTAGTTAAGGTATGATTCTGAAGGCGGCGACAGCGACCGGCCGTAATCGTAGACCACAAGAATTCGTAATAACTGTCAACTAATCTGTGGCCAAAGCGACAGCCAGTTTCTATGGAATTGAAAGTTTGTAGCCGCGGCTGCCTGCGATCATGTTCCGAATCATACCTTCTGTCTTTAGAAAGAGAGAAAATACATTTATTTACCACAACACAACACAACAGGTGACAAAATAGCTACATTAAAACATTACATAAAATAAAATAAATATAAAATTAAAATGATATAGTTAAAAAGATGTGTTGTGTGGGGTCAAAAGGTTCCTGTCTCAGCATAATGCTGCACCAGACTTTTCTGACAGGGCCTGCATCGTGATGTCATGAACAACGGGGAGCAACATAAGAAATAAAACATATATAGATAGATAATAGATTAATAAGTGTTGTGTACAATACATATATATATATCATTAATGTTATAATATAAAGATAGTGATGTGGGAATAAATTATTATTTGTTTGTCTGTGGTCTGTGCAGTCAGAGTCTATATTAATGGCCATTCGAATTTTTATTTCAAATAGTCTGTGCTTTTTGCTTATGGAGCAGGCTAAATTAAAAGTACCTACTCTGCGTCTGTGCTTCTGTTTTTATTCAGTGTATGGCAGAATTGTGACAAATACTTAGAAAAGCCATATTCAAGAAGTGAAGTGAAGGATATATGTATTTTGTGATGTTTACCGGCAGATGTCAGCGCGCTGTTGTTCCTCCTCCGCGTCCGAGCTGGTGTCGGAGGAGCTGCCGCCTCCGCGGTACCGCTCCACTGTGTCTGCAACGATGACGCACAATCAATTCACTCAATATTTTATATCCCGTTTCGACCGGCTCTCTAAGCCTGTGCGCTCATGTGCCGGCGGCGCATCTGCCGCGAGCTCCTGCTCCTTGAGGATGATGCGACCCAACAGCGGTGCTCGAAATCAAATCTTCTGTTCAATTCGAGCGCTAATTCTAAGTGGGGGAACTAAGGTCTGCACTGACGTCCCGCATTGGGGTGTATTGTGCATTATCCCCCTTCTAACCTGACCTCAACCAGCCCAACTCCTTGAAGTAGCGGAGAAGGACTCTGGGTTGGTGACAGCAGTGGTCCAGTATCCCTGACCTCCTGTCAGTTAATGATGACGGAGAGCATGTGTTGATGAGTTCTTGTAGTCCCGTCTTCGATCGAGACGAGATGATTATGAGTATTCATAATCATCTTTATAAGCTTGTAGAAATCCGTTACTGGACATAGCGCTCCCTTCTTCTTCGTCATGTTCGGTATTTTCTTGGTCACCCTGCGTCAGGTCAGACATCTGACCAGAAATCAGTTGGTAGCATTTAACATAGTGAAAACGGTTCCGATAAGTATTTACCTCGTTTATCATCCGAGTCCGGGGCGTCTTCCAGGGTCTTCAATATCTCAGCGCAAAGATCTGAATCCAGCGGCACTGGATTATCCGAGTCTCTGTTAAGGAACAAAACAATGAATCGGGGTCCAGGCACAATAAAATGAAAGGGCGGCATCAGTACTGTACGTACCTGTTGTGCAGCACGAGCGCGACGGTTGCGGGGTGCGGCAGCGGGGGGGCGCGGTGCGCGCGCGGGCTGAAGGCCTGCAGGTCGAGCGCGGGGGGCGGCACGCGCGGCGCCCCGCCCCCCGCGCCCCACGCCCCCGCGCCCGGCACGAGGTCGGGCGGCGCGGTGCGCGCGCATCGCTGCTCCCATGCACGCGCGCCCGCGCCGCTCTCCAGCGGCAGCCGCGCCGCGGACTCCTCCAGCGGCACGAGGATGTCGGGATCGAACGCCTGCAAACCAGTTCACGATTGATGGCATGGTTTGCGCCATGGACTGTGGTCGCACAGGAGTGTGAAGAGTACCTCTGAGAGCGTGTTGGCCGCTAGCGCGGTGTAGTCCTGCGGGTCGAGGCCGCGCCGCGCCCACCACTCCTCGGCCCGCGCCGCCTCGCCCCACACGCGCGCCAGCTCCGCGCCGCTCGCCTCCACCGCCGCCTGCAACCATCCCCACTTTCACTACTTATTACCGCATTCCGCTTGCTGCTAAGTATGTCATATAACAGTGCTATATATATATTGCATCCTGTCACATGGAAAGCTAACTTGCAAAACGCGGACATGTGCCAAATGTATATTTGTATATCAGCCTTCGTCCACTGCGGCGCAGAGGTGGTCATTCATGGTATAACAGTATAGTGCAGTATAGTGAGTGTGTTCGTACAGTTAGATCGGCGGTGCGTAGCCGGCAGCGCGCGCGCGCCGCGTCCGGCAGCGGCAGCGCGAGCTCGCGTCTGCGCGCCGACACCTTCTCCCGCAGCGAGTGCACCAGCGAGCCGCACTCGCGCTCCAGCTGCTTGTACGCACCTGTCTGAAAACCAACATTATTTTAGCTAAAATATTTGATGTGCATTTTCTATTAATAAATAAATAATGGCATGACATTTTCACACAACATCATCCTAGCCCCAAAGTCTCTGCTTACTTTGGGGCTTGTATTATGGGAACTATATGACTGATATATTAATATATTAATACCCGAGACAAATATTTGCAGATGCAAACATTTGTCTCGGGTATTAACAAAAAAAAAACGTATATAAAGTAAAAGTATATCAGTCATATAGTTCCCATAATACAAGCCCCAAAGTAAGCAGAGACTTTGGGGCTAGGATGATGTTGTGTGAAAATGTCATGTATTTGCAGATGCAAACATTTGTCCCGCGACGGAATCGAACCCGCAACCCCTGCGTATCAGGCGGGCCTTCGCCCACTGCGCCCCAGAGGTCGTCAAGCTATCTATTTATCTTTCTAATCTGTAAGAAAGTGATGACATCCAGTCGTAGTCTCCCGCTGTGTCCGGTGTGTTGTGTACCTTCGCAATCTGCACAGAGAACGGTCCGAAGCATGCGTCCACGAAGTGTCGGTAGTCCCGCAGCGGGCGCTCGATGGCGCGCTCGCAGGCCGCGCTCCACTCCGCCAGCGCCTCGGACTCCGCGCGCGCGCACGCTGCCGCCACCGCTTGTGCGCATCTGTACAACAGATATTTACTATTATAAAAATTCTACTGTTTTTTATCTGTCGAAAACTTGTAGCTATTGCGTCTTATTCAAGACCTTTATGATCTCTGGTGTTGCAAGCGTCCATAGGTTACGGTAACCGCTTACCAACAGTTGGCCGTAAGCTTGTTTGCTGCCACTTTAATAGTATAAAAAAGGTACATTACTTGTATAAAATACTTATAGTATACCTATATTGGGTATGATTTTAATTTATTTGTGTAATACACAATATATGTTTTGTAGAGAATAGTAGATAGATAATATAATTGGATTTAAAAAAAACTTTTGCGTTTGTAAGCCCAATTCATGAGGAATATCATAGGCTATTTAACATCACGTCACGACGACGACCTAAGGATTACGGTGGGCATAATCACGGGGCACGGTGATGGTGTGGTATACCACCATTTCCTAAGACTGGGGCCAAAGACAGTGGACTCGAGTGTGATAAGGATTACGGTGGGCATAATCACGGGGCACTGTGATGGTGTGGTATACCACCATCTCCTAAGACTGGGACAAATGACAGTGGACTCGAGTGTGACAGTGGTGTCGAGGTTGTCTCCAGGCTGAAGAGACTGTGGAGCATGTGGTGATAAATTGCATCGCCACAAATGAAGTCAGCTCGCGAAGACGGGACTGCAAGAACTCATCAACACATGCTCTCCGTCATCACTAACTGGCAGGAGGTCAGGGATACTGGAACACTGCTTTCATCAACCCAGAGTCCTTCTCCGCTACTTCAAGGAGTTGGGCTAGTTGGAGTCAGGTTAAAAGGGGGATAACGCACAATAAACCCCAATGCGGGACGTCAGTGCAGACCTTAGTTCCCCCGCTTAGAATTAGAATTAGAACATCACGCCACGACTCTAAGGAGCTGAGCAAAATATTTAATAGCACGGGCGGGCGATGCGATTCTATGTGTCGGGGTATGTATAACTGACGTAAGCTGGTAGCTGGCGGGCTGCGCGTGCTGGGGCCCGGCGACGCGGCGGCAGAAGGCGGAGTCGTGCGCTGGCACTCGGGCTCCGCGCGAGATCACCCCACGCCACGCCGCCTCCTCCCACGCCGAGCGCGCCACCCACCACGACACACCACCTGACACAAACATTACAAAATAAATTACAATTACTTTTTATTCATTGACATTGTTCAATGATTATGTAAACTGCGTGTTCGGGATCAATTGCTTGCAATGAAAAAGTACGATTCTGCACTTTTTCATTGCAAGCAATTGACTGAATTTTGTATTGAATTGATTTCGCTCGTTCCATCTATATTACGAGCAGATCGCGTTCACCCTCGTTCGAGATATCGTGTGCTCAAACCAATACTATTTAATTAAGTTATCAGATAGTAATTCGTGTTGAAGTGTCATTGTAGTTATCTCTCACAAGACTCAAGACTTTTAACTCGTAAACCAAACCACAAACCATAATGCTAGAAAGGCGTGTTAAGGTCACCATAGCGGCGCATTAACAATACCTTTTTACAGACATCCCGGATATTGTTTTTCCTTTATACTATACTTGTGTATCCACTGGTTTTGGAGATACTGGTTCTGAAGGTCTAAGACTACAGTTTATTTTGTTGAGTTCTTTGCGGAAATGGATTAAGAACAACGTAGAAACAAACATCATTGTTTGCTTAAAATTAAAAGTCGTTCAGCAATTATACGAGTAGGTACGTAAGGTTGGGTGGGTTGTAATTAAAAATTGCTTCTATTCAAAATCGTAAATTAAAATTTCTACCCCACTCAAAAATGACCACTCTGTATTTATAAAGAGTAGCAAAAGCAAAAAAAATACTGTCTCCTTCATACTCATAAGCGCGCGAGAGAGACGGACATACTTTTCATAATGCGCATGCAGTGTGACGTCACGCCGCGCGCTTATTCACAGACAAGCGCAACGTGTAAATATGTTGATCGTGCCAGCTTTAGTTAACCGACCTATACTTCCCCACAATGATGGGAATGAAAGATTTTGGCTTGTTGATGGGTCCCGACCAAGCCTCGAAGAATCAGGCAACAAACTCTGCTTGGTATTTTGTTATGATCCGTCATTCAGATTTAGTGCGGTGCCAATCGAACAAGGTTAACAAGGTACATTAAGAAATAGTAGGAGAAAGATTTTTTTTACACTCTACAAACACATACATATTCCAGAACCCTGTATTAGGATTCCCTGTATCTTGGGTATCGGGAACTACAAGTACCGTGGTAGAAAAAATAGTCTTTGCTAAGTCCGGACACCGAGTACGAAGAAATAAGGACATTGGCACACATAATTTGCCGTATTGCTGATCCTAAAAAAGTCTCTGCTAAGTACGGACACCGAGTACGAAAAAAATTAGGACTTTGGCACACATAATTAGCCGCACTGTTAAAGACATTAAATGTCAAAAACCCGACTTCCTCACGTGCTCACAGAAGATAACAAAACATTGATTGACTTACATAATTAGCCATATTGCTTATCCTAAAAATAGTCTTTGCTGAGTCCGGACAGCGAGTAGGAAGAAAACAGGACATTGGCACACATAATTGAATGTAATGTTAGCAACCCACCCAGCAGCAGCAGCAGCGCGCACAGCGGGCAAAGCACCAGCGCCAGCAGCAGCGCGCACAGCGGCTGCAGCACGCCGAGCACGCACACGCGCCACGCCAACACCTCCACCAGCGGAAACCATCTGCAAGCAACTACCGTTCTAGATATACATGTTCTTAAACAACTAACTCGCTTACCTACTAAATCAGTTTGAAATGTAAGTCAAGTAGATACGTAGATAATTCTTTTTGCGCAAAATATAACTTATACATAATGCTGCTTAATATTTTTTTTTAATGCAGTATTTTTTAAATCGTTTGAGTGGTTTCGTTGATTACCTCTTACATACAAACTCAAACGCGTAGGGTGTAGCGTAAAGATTTTTTTTTAAACCAGGAACCCAGGTGGGCGGCCAGCACGCATGCAGCCTGCAGCAGCAGCAGCAGCAGTTAAGGTACCTGTTGAGGGCGGCGGGGCGCGGACAGTCCAGGTCATAGAAGAGCGCCATGCCAGCATGCATGAGCAGCGCCAGCGGCGGCGCCCACAGCGGCGCGGAGGCGGCGGCCAGCGCGCCCGCGCAGCTCACCAGCACGCACGCGGCCGGCAGCAACAGCAGCAGCGCCAGCGAGCCCAGCGCACCCACGCACCCGTACTGCCACACGCGGTGCACCGCGCGACTCACCCCCTTGCCGAGCAGACCTGATACAAACCGCACATGTTTAGCATCTCCATATACCACTGCCGGCGGAGCATGGTGCTTACCTGTGTCGGGCTCGGTCTCGAACCGGCTGCGCTGCTTGGAGACATGCCTCCACAGCGCCAGCAGCCGCGACCACATCGTATGCGTCTCGCTGTTGCGTTTAGGGAACAACGTGCCATTCACCTGAAATACACGTCATTCTCACAGTTTTTAGTTTTTTTATACTACTTTAGTGCAAACCAACATACTGCTTGTTGGTTGCAGTTACCGTAGCCTATGGATGCCTGCAACACCAAAGGTGACCCTGAGAGAGTGAAAAGTCTCATGTATCAGATCCGCGGGAATACCAAGCAGGAAATTGTGACAACATTATACTAATTTCAAAAAAGCTATAAAAATACAAATAAACTTATTTACCACTAAGTTACAATTATGACATACTGGTGGTCCCCGCATGAGGGCTAGTCTGTATCGCGGGAGGCCGGTTACACAAGCATTATCAAGTTAAGTCACTGTTCCAGGGCAAACAATAAAATACAAAAAAAAACTATACTTAAAACTACAATTTAAAATGTATGTTATGACTATAAAACCCAAACTGAATTCTATCATTAAGCAAAAACAAATCTTTGTACGAACATCACAGAGTCAGATATCGCCTGCGTGGCTGAATAGTTTGTTTATTTTTGTTTGAAATCTCTGGAACTATCAGTCGGATTTGAACAATTCTTATTCCGTTTGATAGCTCAATTCTTGAGGACGCTTAATATTTATTAACATCACGCTACGGAAAGAACGCTAAGCGAAACCGAAGTAAAAGCGCGGGCGGATATGCGATGCGATGGGGGGCGAGGGCGGCCGTGGCACAGCTAGTAAATACTAGGCTCTGCCTACGGCTTCGCGCGCGTGGTACCCGGATAAAAAGTAGCCTATATGTTATTCTGATGTATAATCTATATTACTATTAAGTTGCATCAAAATCCGTTCAGTAGTTTTTGCGTGAAAGAGTAACAAACATCCATACTCACAGACTTCCGCGTTTATAATAGTAGTAGGATTATAAAAAGAGTTAATTGACGGAGCAATTATCACTGTCTCTGGAAGTTTAACTGGTTTAATATGCGACCACGGAGGAAATTAAATGTACCGCTTACCTGAGATAGTTCGTAGTCCGGGATGAAGGGCGTGGCGCGTATCAGCGTGCGCAGAGACAGCGGGGAGCACCACGGGACCACCACTCCCAGTATGAACATCAGGTTCCACGTCCAGCTCCACATTCTGAACAAGTATACTATTCTTAGTTAGGGAACTAAGCACTGACGTCTCATATTGAGATGTATACAATTATACTAAGATGGAATTTAAATTATCGTGGTTTTGTGTCACTAGCCGCGACGTAACAAGCCCTTAATGGGTCCAAGTTAATGGGTCTGGTATATAGAGTTGTGAGTTTGTTCGTTAGTATGTTGCAATTATCTCCGACGTGTCTTATCGAATTTTAATTGTTTCATATTTATCAATACTTTGGGGTCACAAGGAACACTTAGTCAGTTCAAATTAGAAACAATGTAAAATTACAAAGACACAAAGATCGTTAGAAAGTTGCAACTGTATAGGGGGTTTGTCACTTCCCTATCGAATTGAGTTTTTTGCAATCGATTTTTATGTCCAGTCGATAGGGTTTAATCCACTGAAATCACAAGGATCACATAAAAACGCCAGCTTATTTAATTCAATTTTAAAATTAATTCACGCCGATTCGTCGCGCGCAACCAAGCCTAGAAGAGTCAAGGAAAACATCTCTGCTTGTTTTTTTTATAATCCTTCATTCAGCTATAGTGATGCCAATCGATTTGTATATCTTCAAGGATGACTCTTGGAATTTAGCTATAAGTCAACGGGAGACGCCGCAGTAAGGCTCTGCATTGATTGTCAGTAAACTTTAAGAAAGTTCAATAGAAACATAAAATTATAAATAAAATTATAATTTTTTTCACCTGTGGTAAGCGTTTGCGAGGCGCCAGCCAGGCCATCGTGTGGTGGTTTCCCGTGTGGTATCGGTTTGCAGTAGGAATACCTGTAGATATTCAATGTATTATCACTCACAGCTATATTCATGAATATAGTAGACTCTCCAAGCACAGCTACGGTCAGATTAGCGAGTACAAATCTTTTTGGAAATTGACACGCATATATGCGTTTCAGTGGTCGAAACGATGCGTGACCAAAGAGCTGGCTCTTATCTGGGTCAACGCATTAGCATTGCCATTCAGCGTGGCAATGCGGCCAGTATTTCGGGAACGCTTCCGTCTGGTAGTGATCTGGATATCACTACATCTGCAGTATGTTATAATTATTTGTTGTTTGAATGTATACGCAAAATATAATGTGGTGTACAATAAAATGTTATCTATCTATCCCAGACGACCTCTGTGGCGCAGTGGGCGAGGGCTCGCCTGAGACGCAGAAGGTTGCGGGTTCGATTCCCGCCGCGGACAAATGTTTGTATCTTCGAATATTTGTCTCTTGTCTGGGTGTTTTTCTATTTATAATATGTATGTATTTACAAAAAAAAAAAGTATATTAGTAGTATATCAGTCATCCAGTTCAGATAACTAACACAAGCTCTGCTTACTTTGGGGCTAGATGATGCTGTGAAACATGTCGAGCATTATTATTATTATTATCCATCTATGAACTAAATAGTTCCATATCTGCATGGGGGGTTTACCGGCTGGCTGGGGTCGGAGCGCGGCGTGACTATGGAGGTGTGGCGGCGCGTGAGCACGGTGGGGATGGTCTCCGCCCGGCCCCGGAAGTGCCGCGTCACGCGCCAGCTCGCCGGCTGCCAGATGCGCGTGTGCCACTCGAACGAGCGCGTGGGCGTGCGCGCAGCGGACAGCTCGCGCGTCAGCAGCGGCTCGCGCTCGCGCATGAACGCAAGGTCACGGAGGAGGAAGTATCTGTAATGGAAATTAAGTTATAAAGAAAAAAACCTCGATTAAATCCTTAGCGGCGCATGGTCAAAGTCTAAATCACATAGATCACTTTGAAACGTCGGTTTTATCTACTGCCTGTTCCCCAGCGTCCAAGCCAGGAAAGAAAGGCAAGAAAACAAGGCTGGGTATTCATTTTAATGATCCTTTAACAAAACAACGAGTTGGAGCATTTTCAATCCCAAGAGTTTTTATCATCTAAATAATTAGATATTTTATAGTATGCCTCTTTATCAAGTTATTTTTAATTACGTTTTAACAATATGTTAATTGCAATTATTTTATATCTCTTGGGAGTTTGTTATAAAAGAGTACACCTCGTCTACCCTTGATTTACTAAATTTATGGAGACTACAAGTGGCAACAGTACGTTTATCTTTATTTCTGCTATTAACATTGTGATTATCGCATGGGCAGATGGTGTCGACGAGTCCGGTACGCTATCAGACGCACCGGTGCATGGGCAGGCGGTGCAATTCCAGCTTGTGCGCGACGTCCTCGTGCGCGGCCCAGCGCAGCTCGTGCCTCAGCCGGCGCGCCGCCGCCGCGAGCCGCTCGCGCCGCCACGCGCCGCAGCGCGCGAGCACGGGGTGCGCCACGAGGAGACGCGCCTCCGCCGCGCTCACGCCCGCCTCCAGCCGCCGCCGCACTCCCTCCTCGGAACTGCACCAAAAAAACATATCTAATTTGGCTCAATCTAAATGTTTTCCCAAAGTCACCTTGCACGAGTATCAAAAAGTAATATGAGTTGTGAAACATTATTTAGAGTAATCTTAATCTCTAAGATTACTCCAAATAATGTTTCACAGCTCATGAACAATTGCTTCGCAAAATGTGAAGGTCGGAGGCTACCCTAGTTGGCCATCCTTCGGGAGCCGGAGTGAGAGCATGCCCAACATACTCAACTCTCACACACGTACCGGTCGGTGATGGCCGCAGCGCGTAGCTGCGCGGCGAGCAGCTCGGGTATGTCGGGCCCGAGCGCCGCGAGCGGCTCGCTCGCGAGCACGGCGTTACACACGCGCGTCACGTATTCACGCAGCGCTGCGTCGCGCACCTCCTGTATACGAGGTCAACTTTATTTTTTATTTTACACATAGTTAGTTGGAAAAAAAACAGCTTAAATAAAACGAATGAGCTACAAATTGTATGAGTGGGCCTTGACAGTTTTTACTTATGATTCTAAGTTTAATTATCAATATAACTGTTTAAAAAACTTTAAACCATCTTTTATTGGAGTTCAGTAGTAAGCAACTCTTCCTTACCACCCCCAGAAAAACGGTAAAATATACTACATTACCTCTTCTATATCTTTAAGCGGCATCTTCTGGCTGGCAAGTTGCGCGGCGTGACGCTCCCGGAAGTGTAGGAACCAGCCGCGGGATTCCCTTTCTAAAATACTTTGGAGCGTCGACGACGCCCGCCGTAACACGTCACGCCGGTATAGACGCAGATCAACCTACCGAACAGATTAATACCTTGTTCACTACATACAGTCTTCATTTACATCCACTAGAAGAAACACCGGAGTGCCAGATGATGAGCGCGCGAAAACAATCCATTACGCTCTGGCAATAAGTCAAATTAAACTGTACCTTGACTGACCCAACTGAGCCTTAGCATAATTCACTCAGACATACAATGGCACCGTTCACGTACAGAAATCTATGGTAACGATGCGTTTGTTTCATACATTTTATAGACAGTAGCCGAAGTGTGTCAGAGCTACGATTTTCGTAATATTCGTGGGGCATAAGCCGATATCAACCAAGTACTGGGAAATATCAGCTTTATGGCGCTACTGAACTCCACGACTGCTGTCCGGAAAGCGACACGATCAACACGGATTATAGGACACGGAAAATTATATATTCTGTAACTAATAAAAACAAGTGAAAATGAAAACAATTTATTTTCTTATTTTTACACAGACTGAACCGATGGCACTGATATATTTTCTCGAGTTCCTCTTTTTGGGCTCAACGCCGCGACCCGTGGGGCCCAGTCGCTACCCTAGCGCCTCTAGCAGGTCTATGACCGGAACGAAGTTTTGGGTACCTGTACTTTTCTACCATCCAGCCTACTTTCCGCGTACCTGCGTCCGCTGCGGCGTGGTATAAAGGAAGGGAACACTCGGCACTGGGCGAGGCAGCTCACGCGCGTCCGCTTTCTCGGAGGCAGCGCGGCGCATCGCTCGGGTGACCCAAGCCGCTAGCGCCGATATGTCCTCTTGGTGTTCTGGCTAAACACAACAATGTACACAACTAACTTTAATTTAACAGTGACGAAATAAGTTTTGAATTTGGAACACTATTTAATTAAAAAGTTCGGACGCAATTCGCTTCGATAAAGTCCTGGCTGGTAATAAAAAAGCGCGGCTGTCGACGCGGTATTGGTTAACAAAATTAAAAAAAACCGCGGGAACTTCATATTAGTTTTTTTATTAATTTTTATCAAAATATTACAGATAATTTTAATTTGTTTCACACAAATTATAATTTTTTGGTTATGTAAATATAAATATTCGTCACTACATACTAAAAGCATCTCTTATTTATTTTTCTTATTAAGGGGGATGAAAAGCAGAGTATTATTTAACCTCGAGGGACGTACTTCGAATCCCTCGATACGCTTAGGATTCTACTCTAGAATCCTTCGCTTCGCTCTGGATTCAAACAATCGCTCTCGCCCTCTATACATTATTTTGGTCCCTTGTGACACAATCTACTATTGTTTTTCACCGACGTAAAAAACACAGGTTATAGTTATATGCGTTTACCATAAGAGGTTGTTTGTTACAATTATCTCCTAAGCGGTTTATGCGGTTTAATAAAAAAAATAGAGAAAAATAAAAATCCGATAATGAAGCAGGAAGATGGACATCGGTAAATGGCTACCTCGACGAATGGTAGCCATTTATGTATTACTTGTTATTTTGCTTTACATTTATAAATTAGAGATTATTAGCAAATTATTGGATATTTTCCGTTTGAACCTTTGAGGATAGCCTCAAAGGTTTGCTGGAAGAAAACTCTTATTAAGGGTTAAGCTCGCCTTTGTACATGTCCTATAAGTAAGTTGCATGTTTGTATTATCTGTGTACAATTAAGAATAAAGAACATTTAAATCTCGCCGCTGGACAAATGTTTGTATGATCTACAAATATTTGTCTCGGATCTGGGTGTATTCCTAGTAAAAAACGTATGCTTTTCTTAAAATAAAATAAAAAATGCTAGACATTTTTCATACAGCATCATCTAGCCCCAAAGTAAGCAGAGCTTGTGTTAACTAAATGACTGAGATACTACTTATATACATTTTTTATGTAAATAAAAAAAAGTTTTCTTTTTAAATAAAGACGACCTCTGTGGCGCAGTGGGCGAAGCCACGCCTGAAACGCAGAAGGTTCGATTCCAGCTGCGGGACAAATGTTTGTACGATTGTCTAATATTTTTCTTGGGTCTGGGGTGTTTTCTATGTATAATAAGTATATACAAAAAAAATATGTTAGTAGTATATCAGCCATGTAGCTCCCATAATACAAGCTCTGCTTAGTTTAGGGATAGATGATGCTGTGTGAAAATACCTAACATTATCATTATGATTATAATATTACCTTGCATATCAGTTCAGCCACAAGGTACCGGGACCTTTCTTCTCTAATTTTCTTTTCGAGGTCACGAGCTTCCATGGACGGCATGCCGATGATAAGGTCCAACAGTCTGAAAGGAAACATATTTATTAATAACTAGCGACCCGACACGCAAGTTCGCAACTTTCCGACTTTTCCGGTGGATTTTCCAAAAACATTCCTTCATCCCTTGTCCTGACAATTACGAACACAACAAAAAAAACACTCAAATCGGTAGAGCCGTTCTCAAGTGATAATCTTTCATACATGCGGAAATTTATTTTTATTTATAACGGTATGTTTTTAAAGAATAATAGTTTTTTTTATTTATTTTGATATTATTTTGCGGTAACACGACCGTGATTGTACCTCAGGAATCGCCATGAGGCGCGACATAAAAGAAAATAATTCTCTGAATTAAAACCAAAAACCCGTCACATAATTATAAAAACTTTGTTAACAAAAGTTGCATAGTAGTTGGTCGTGATGTGTACCTGTCAACTTAGATAGGTGGGGCCATTTGATGTCCCACCCGTCACACTTCTAATATCATTAATTATAGTCATAAAAATGGCATTTTATTACTTCTTCTAATAGTGAAGACTGAAATGATAAGATAATATTTAATACAAATATAATATCAGTTAGTTGTTATTTTCGCCAATTGTTACCCGATTTTGATAATTATTTTGTTGTTATATAGAGAATAATTCCGATGTGGTTCCATAAAAGTTTTATACTCGGGTATAAATTGCAGTAGAACTAAAAAAATCATCACCTATGGAATCACGACTAGCCGAAACATTTTTTGTAGGCTATTTTACTTTCGTTTTTAATTCGAAGAGTAGTAAAATAATTAAGGGTGTCATCCCGAGTGAGCAAAATAACGTAAGCACGTGAGGAAGTCGAGTTTTTGACAATTAATGATTATTTTCCTAATGGGTTAATGGGTATGGTATACTTCAAAAACCACCCCTAAGGCTGAAAAAATGGGCGATGAAATTTCACATTGGACTTTTCAATCAACTTTCAGTTATTTGAATTCCATTTTTATTTTTACCAGATTTGTTTGTATTACCTATGCAGACCGCCGAGCAATGCCGCGACGCCGGCCCGCACCGACAGCGGCTCGTCTCGCAGCAAGCGATCCCGCGCTACGATGACAATGACGGCCGCCGCGCGCGCCGCATGCGTGTACAGCTCCTCGCGCGCCCGCGCCCGTCCGCGCTGCAGCCAGCCCGCCACGCGCCACACGTGCGTCTGCCCGGGGAAGTGACGCGACGGTACCTCGAACTCACTGTCCATTCGATCAAACTTAAAGAACACTATTGCTTTATATTTTACAGAAACACGTACATATTGGACAGGATACGAAAGAGCAAAAATAACAATTACATTCTCAAATCTACTTCTATTTTTTTTTTCAGTTAAGTAGTTAAGAACAACGGGATTTATTAAACGTTATTAAACTTCCCAGGCAAGATAGGCAAAGGGCTAAGGTTTGTTATTTGATAGTTGAGATTACAATAAACGGGTATAATGTTTCACGCTAGTAATCGAGAGTCTAGCTTTCCTACTTAATCAGGAATTGAAGAAAACAATTATTCATACCTACATAGTCCAATATTTGTCGTACTCTAACGTCGAAACACTTTTTTACGTGTCTATACAAATCATAAAATGTATCAATGGGATCAGTTGCCCGATTCAAAATATTCATTAGGTCAACTGATCCCGCGGGATAAGTTCGAGCGGCCGCAGTTGACTAACGTGCCTACTTAGGTACCCTTTTTTATATAAAAAAAAATGTTATTTTCTTCAAATTCATTTAGTACTGTTCAAAGCTACTCTACTACAAATAAGTAACATACATAACACCTACAATCATGCGTCACACTGTAACTTGTATAAATTGGCTGCAAACGGACATTCTTGGTATCACGTTTTGTTTACACATTTTCTACATTTTGAATGACATTCTGTTAATAAATAAAGTCATGCTTGGGGTTGTGATGACTACTGTTTGAAATTACAATTTAATAGATTTGTAGAAAAAGAAAAACGTACAGCACATTTAATATGGAAATAAAGATGGAAGTGATGGATGTGTGATATCATGCTATGCTGGGGGTAACACATTGGCGCTATACGAAATCCCATGCCTAGGCCATAATTATTGATGTCCCTGTTAAGTTTTTAGCCCGAAAACGGTTAATTTATAATCTACGTTTTAAACATTTATATTGTACATTATTTACATTATTTATATTTACATATGTATTTACAAATAAATGAATATAAGTAGTATATTAGTTATGCAGTTCCCATAATACAATTTCTGCTTAGTTTGGGCACAGATATTAGGGGCTAGATAATGCTTTGTGATGTCGAGATTTATTTATTGATTAAATATATTATTCACTTATGAGTCGATATTAGAGACTACATATAGGCACCAATATGAGATGATTTGATACACAAATATAGATATTTAACAGCCGACATACCCCCGTTCACGTATACAATCCAATTGCTTAGCATTAAGCATCTTCGGCTTATACGAGAATGCTCTCTCCTTGTGCAGGCTTTGTAAAAACAAACATGTTTGAAATGAAAATGAATTGTATCAAAAATACATTTCTCTCAGGTATTAACAAACATGTAACTCAAAAGTTACCATTAATGAGTGGCCAAATCCATAAACTCATTGATAAACGCCCTTTCTTTCTCACACAATTTCTAAGCGTTTTAAGAGCCGTAGTGGTGTCACTACGGCACATAAGTTAATAATAGTTTGAATAGTATTAAATAAACAGAACATGGTACTTCTGTTCTGTGGTTAAATGTGATTCGCGCCATTTATCGTAATAACAGAGTATCTATGTATAGGTCTTGACCTACTAGTAACGCGACGCATCACTGCACCCGAGATGTTGCGAAGCCAAACGAAGCTTATCGTTGGATATGGTGTGGATTACTAGTACTTACGTTTCTTAAGTTATACTTCCATATTAATCTCGTATGATGGAATTAAAATTATCGTGGTTTGGTATCAATTTAGAATATTAATACGACTATACCACGTACTTTACTATTCTCCTGCTGACGTTTTGTTGACCGTTTAGGACCTCTAAACGTCAGCAGGAGAATATTAAAGTACGTGGTATAGTCGTAATACTATTCTAAAATAATCTCGTATGTTTACAGACTTAGCCGAGTGTAAAAACTGAGAATAAAAAGCCAATTTTATATTTATTTATGTAAAGTGCCTAATTTTTCTATTTTGTATACCTAAGGTACATTAGGTTGTTTTCATGATGATCTAGCTATCTACGAAGCAGTAGTTACTAGTTACTTATGGTCTAGACAAGTATACACCTATATAATTTTGGCCGAATAAAAAAATCCGGAAACTGATGCATCCTATGAAAAAAACTATCGTAATGTTTATACGCCTTAAAATGTAAAATGTACGTAAAACAATAAGGTTTACGTACATTTACACAATAAAAACACCTACGTGTACTTTCGGTGGCGTCGCTCGCCCACAAGCTCATAACAGGCCGGACAATTTGAATCAATTTACAGTCGTGAACTTTGTAGGTATGATATGCATTCAGCACTCGTATGATGGATCTTAGACATCGGCATTCAGTAATAATATAATAAAAGTGAACAGGTCTGTCTGGACAACATAGTCAAAACTTGGATGGGGGGCCGTTAGTTATACGTAATAGCGTTTCCGCTTCTAGGATTTATATAATCTTTCGGTCACGGCTAGAGTTATTTCGAAATACAGGTTTGTAATATTTACAAAGGTTGTCTGGAAGAGATTGCTTCTAAGCGCCTTTTGTACTTTAATAAGAATAATATTTTGTCTGTTTTGTTATTTTTTTATGGTGTACAATAAAGTAATTTCATTCATACAGTAATCATACTTTTTATCGCAATACACGCTAACGAAACCGTTAGTAAAAGCTAGTGTTGAAGATTCTAATGCTAGAAGTGTTCTACTATTAGAATAGATTAGAACGATACACATACCGATGCTATAAAATATAGTCAAATACATTACGCGTCATCATTACAAAAAATATCCAGATGTGAGTTGATTTATAATATAGTGAAAACGTGGGACTCAGATGATCAGCGGGCGCAAGTTACGCTGCGTCGACAGTGTATCATGTGTTCGAAGCAGACAACACTATTATAGGGTGGCCCAGATTTGGTAAGCTATCCCGATAGTGGTAGTTCTGTGTCTTTACGGCGCGCTTTTCATACAAAAATATATATTTTTTTTCATTTAATTTATGTTACATTACTTAACAAGCAAGTAAATTTTTTTACATATAACCAAATTTAACATATATGAAATTAAAAATTATACCTACTTAAATACTTATATAATTTAATTTCATATAACTTGCAAGTAAGCATGATTTTGCAGCATGTTTTTTGAAATACTCACTATGCCAGACATTACTATGCTTGACAGTTTTTTTTTTAATTCATATTGTTGTTCATACAGACTTTGTTCATATAAACTTTGAAATGCGCATAAATTGCAAAGAGAAGTGAGATTTAAAAAGTTGCGCTTCTTTTAAATTAAATATTTTTGAGAACAATGATTTTTCTTCATTTTTATAGAAGCTACATCGCATTTGCAGACTCAAAGTGTATTTATATTGTAATTACTGTGTACCTACTAGTCGCGATAAGCTGATTAAGGAGCACATTTTCAAAATTGTTTGCAGTAACCAAAAAGTGAATGAAGTTTTGTCTTTATTTAGCTAGCTTAATATATGTTCAGGAACACCCTGTAACTTCAACAACACGAAAGTTTGAACGCAAACTCACTAAATGATATTAATGAGTTGAAAGGGTCAGCTTCCTCTTGTTTAAGTACTTTCAATTTATATTCAGTGAATGTGACAATTCATTTCACTCAGTTAGTTTTATTTGTATAAACCAGTCAGCACTAAAGTTATTATTTTCGGTATATTATCTATATTTTGGGTCTATTATATTATATTTAAGTTATAATCTTTATGGAATGTGAGGATCATGTTTATGTTTTCATAAGCCAGTGGCTCCTATGAACCCTAAAATTCGATAGTGGTAGCGATTACACATATTATATCAAAGTCAATACGACCTCTGTGGCGTAGTGGGCGAAGGCTCGCCTGAGACGCAGAAGGTTGCGGGTTCGATTCCCGCTGCGGGACAAATGTTTGTACGGTTAGCTAATGTTTGTCTCGGGTCTGGGTGTTTTCTATGTATAATATGTAAGTATTTACAAAAAAAAAAGTATATAAATAGTATATCAGTCATTCCCATAATACAAGCTCTGCTTAGTTTGGGGCTAGATGATGCTGTGTGAAAAATGTCCAGCACTATTTATTTATTTAATTTTATTTATTTGGTTTGCACTAATTGAAAACACAAAGAAACATCAACTTATAAACTATTTGAATCCAATATTTTTAAGTGCATCAGGTTGTTTACTCGCATGCGCCCTGGCCTACATTTACCTTTGTACTTAATAAACTAAAATCAATTGAATTCCGTAGCTTTATTTAATCATTTCAGATTAAGTATAATTGTACTGTCAGCTGAAGTTGCAAAATGTACCTACTGTAAATAGTATCTTGGTCCCTACAATACAGGCCTTAGTGTGGGGATCGTCAAATAAATAGACTATTTGTTCATCTAACCTAAATTAAGATATGCTATAACACCTACTTACAACCTAGCTTAATCATCGAATGTGAAGTTGTTTGTGTAAAAATAAATATTTTTCAATTCAAACATGCAACCTCCTAGCCCAAGATGTTTGTTTGTGTAAGTGATAACTTCTTTTCAGACATTTCATTTTAATATAAGTATTTACATTTTTACCTATATCTAAATTCTAAATTATTATTGTTATTATTTTTTATGACCTTTTTTTTATATACTTAATGTTAATGTTATTCTGTTTTGTTGTCTACCTTAAAACTGTTTTCTTTTTCTTTACACTATACTTTTAAACTTTATGTGAAAACTTGTAATTAGGCATCTTATATGTGCCTGGCATGTATTTTTTATATATTTTTCTATTATCTTGTCTAGATGTAAATTTACAATTTTTTTTTAATTACAAAAAAAAAAAACAAAAAAACAAACACGCTCACGACTGTCTTCCCCATGGTAGACATCCTCGGATACATACTCAGTGAGTAGATCTTTGAGGATACCAAGTAGGGGGTAGTCAGAGGCACGTCCAAACATTACATTTGGTACATGCCCGCGTTTTGCAAGTAGTAAGCATTCCACGTGACAGGTTGCAAGCCCATCGCCGCTTATTGGAACACTAACTATTGGCACATGCCTTCGAATTTTTGGTTCTAGGGCATGCCGGTTTCCTCACAATGTTTTCCTTCACCGTTTTGAGCACGTGTTAATGCGCACATAAATTTTTCGAGTGGAAAAATCCATTGGTACACAACCGGGTTCGAACCCACAACCTCCAGATCAGAAGTCGGGGTATCGCCCACTAGGCCAACACGGCTTGTTAAAATAAAATAAATGTCTGTTAGCATTTTTCTCCATATTGGTGGTTTATTGTCACAATTGGCTGCAATAGATGATGGCTTGTGAAACAATGTAAATGATTGGCATGCTGTTTTTTGTAATTGTTTTGTATGAAGGCTCGTTCCTACCCGGGGCAAATCTTTGTATGATCTGCAAATATTTGTCTTGTGCCTGGGTGTTTTCAATGTATGATAAAAAAATATATAATAAGTATATATCAGTCATGTAGTCATGCTTACTTTGGGGCTAGAAGACAATGCTGTTTGAAAAATGACCAGCATTATTTAAACCAAATAAATACCTTTTTAGAATTTTTGGTTGCAGGACAATAATAATGTTGGTTTCCTCACATTGTTGGAGTATTATGGCAATCTTGCCATACTTTGTTGATTTTATGTGTGCTTAGTTTTTAGTTCCTAATCTTTTCGCCCTCCAACTTAATCTATTCAAGTCTATGTCACCCATGTCAGACAATAAAAAAAATGAATGAAAATTATCATGGTTTGGTATCATTTTAGAATATTATTACGACTATACCATGTACAGGTATAGTCTGGTATCCAGATATAGTCGTAATAATATTCTAAAATAAAAAAAAATACTCACCCCTTATCCCTGATGGAGTATAGTTGCTTGGGTGACAACGGCTGGGGCTCTATGCCAGCGTCCAGTGCTGCCGCATCTAGCTCATCGCATGGAGGTGGTATGATGATGTCAGAGGGTTTGTTTCCAGGACCCGTGAACCGCGATGGAGGGAGAACTGTGGTAATTAAGTTTTATTTAGAAAATATTATTATAATTTAAAATCAGAAATAATAGTATTAGTAGCCAAAACATATTAATTAATTGTAATCACAAGGGTCATTTAGAAATGTTAACATAATAAGAATTAAGTGAATTTATGATTTTCTACATATGAGTGAATTTACAGTGTTTCCTTGCTAGATGAACTTATTGGAAAATAACAATTTACAGGCCAATAATTTTTTTTTTTTTTTATTGTGACCTGCAAATAATTTATGCTTGGCTAAATTCTAAAGCATTTTACATGCACAAAAATATTTATGCTAAGCAAAGGAAGCAGAGCACATTCTTACCAATAGGGAAAGTTTTCCAATGATAGAGGAAGTCCTCGGCCACTTGCTTGATGTTGTTGAGGAGCTGTTCGACCTCGGGCGGCGCGCCGATCAGCTGCACGTCGAAGCGCAGCGGTTCGCGCTCCGGGGGCGGCGCCTCCAGCTGCAGCGAGCTGGGCCGCGACGTGCGCTCGCTATCGCCCGACATTTTCATGCGACCGCCGATCGCCACGACCCAGGATGGCTCAGCCAGACAATTCCACTAATCGCATAATGATCCCCGACGCCGCAGTGGGCGGGGATAGGTACCGATTGACCGCTTATTTTTATTTACATTCATTTGATCCAATGTGAAACATGATAGGTTCTTTTGTGTAGATTTTGTGAGAAGTTATCAGTAGACGTAAGGATTTCAGATGTGCTTTATATTCTTATAATGTTTCATGATTGAACGCAATGCAGTATCCCTACTCAATGTTTGAAAATAATTTTAAACTAAATTTATTTTTGCATTCCTCCCTAGCACGCAGTCACAGAGTACTTTTCACGCAGTATTCAAAGAGAATGTAACGCTACGTTATGCAGTATTAATAGCATAATAAAATTAACCTGTGTATTATACGTAGTGGTTATTCCCTCTGTACGCAGATTATAAAAAAAATATCTTAGTTACAAAAGCCATAATCAAGAAGTGAAGTGAGTACGCAACCTGCGAGCACACTTTTGTTTCTCTTTTTCTTGGCGTTTCCACTTTCGCCATTTGCCGTTTTTTTATATTATGGAAACATAATATTTATAAAATTACGCGATACCTGAGACACAGACTTCTATTAACTATAATGATATGTTTCAGGGTTTTTATATTTTACATTTTATGGGGAACATGGGGGGTGAAAGTTGGGGAGAATCGGTTTTTTTAAAGAACAAAGAACTAGTTATGAAAAACGGCAGTTTGAATGTTTAGTTGGCGTACTAGAGATCCGATTCTCTAGTATGCCAACTAAACATTCAAACTGCCAATGTCTTACAAGACTAACAAGGAATGCTAACGCATGTCATGCGTAAACTGGGGATGCTTTTTTAAGCTTCTCGGGAGTTTTTTAGGTTTCACGTTTTAAACGTTCTTCACAACAATTTTATATACATTATAGAGGGAAGTTCGTCCTCTTTACTACCCAGAGCCGCAACTGGACAGTAATGTAATATTATTATGCATTTACGACGACAGTACAATAACTATTTCACAGAAAATATATACCCTCTACCGGGTTTGTACATTACATTACTGTCTTCCGGCCGGCTGTCAGCCCGGCTTGGCTTACTCGCATTTCTGAGTAATTATTAAAGATAGCTTTTAATTATTCGGTATTATACGATATCATCTCTCCTGAAATCCCCCGCCCTTTCTCCCTCAAATGCCTTTTATCCCTCACCTTTTCCCCTCTAATCAATTATATATTATGTAAATTTATTGATATGAATAAAATATAATTTGAAAAACTATTGTACAGACTATTGTACTTACTAATAAAATCTAACTACTAACTTTGTACCGACAATTATAATTCTTTAGACGGACCCTATTCTTATCTTTAACTTCTTAGTTATGGCTTCTATGGCTAGTTGTCACAATTCTGCCAACACCTCTGTAATGTATACGAACGTACCTAATATGGAACAAACGGACACTGGCAGAATTGTGACAACTAGCCACAGAAGCCATAATTAAAAAGTTGAAGTTGATATAATCGATTATGGAGCTTGCATATTGTAGCCGACCCTGGAATTAAGTAATGACCTGGAAGTTGTGGGTTTGTTTGAGTGAAGTAAAAGTTCTATCCTTCAGCGCCTCAAGGAAACTGATAAATCATTTTGCAAAATAAAATTTGCCTTCCAAAATATTAGACTCAAATCATGGAGGCTAGAGCATCCGCCAGAGATCGTAGAGATGACGATGACGAGGTTCCATGGTTTAAGTCTCACTCTAAGACCAAATATGTAAGTACCTCTACTTATTGAGTCTCATGACTGACAAGGCACTGATTTATTGCATCATATCCACTTCGATGTCATCATTTTATTTATGGGCTATTCTTCTGGTGATATAGTCATGAAGAATCTTTTATATGACGTGACTTATTCAATTTCAGCCAGGCCTTATGCCTTTTTGAAATTTAACTGGAACAGGCATGAGAACCTATCAGTATTCTGAAGCCTAAATGTCATAGGTCACCTTGTATAATAAATAAATAAATAATGCTGGACATTTTTTACACAGCATCATTTAGCCCCAAAGTAAGCAGAGCTTATGTTATGGGAACTACATGACTGATATACTACTTATATAATTTTTTTGTAAATACA
Source organism: Perizoma affinitatum (assembly GCA_961405105.1). Lineage (NCBI taxonomy): Eukaryota > Metazoa > Arthropoda > Insecta > Lepidoptera > Geometridae > Perizoma > Perizoma affinitatum. Next base: position 11,264,370 of record OY560199.1, read on the forward strand.
TACATAGAAAACACCCAGACCCGATACAAATATTCGCAGATACAAACATTTGTCCAGCAGCAGGAATCGAACCCGCAACTGTCTGTGTCTCAGGCGGGCTAAAATTAAATTTTCTTTTCACCCTTGTCCTAAATTATGTGGGCTCTGCACATTTATTAGGTGGAAAACTATATAATGTAGATAGGAAGAATATTATGAATTATTGAAACTATTGTACTATTGTATTGTTTTAAACATTCATGCTTTGTATTGTTTCCAGGACAAGTCGTTGATAGCTACATTCTGTCAATGCCAAACAGAATTGGCTTCTCATTTGTTCATTAATTCACCAGTGGATGAACTGACAAGTGAAAAGGAGTACTCTATTGGTGGCACATACAACAAGGCAAAAGAAGAGCTCTGGTTCTTTGGTAGCACATCTCTATGTCATGGCAATAATTATCTACTTAAATTATTTGTAGTAACAAGAAGAGATATGAGATTTTCCCTATTTCTGCCTAGGATCGGACACAATCTCACAGATCAGATTAGAGTAAATGAAGCTTCAAAGTATTCTGAGATCACTGGGCCCACTAAGGAGTATACTTTTTCAACAACAAAGAAAGATGACATTGTCTTTATCAAGGCATACCGTTTCACCAAAGATGAAATACAGAGCCTTGGGAATTACCCATTGTTGTTGCCATGTGCTATAGAAATACACACTTCATATAAGGTCAACTCAGACTTCATCAATAGGGTCAAACTTCATTACACAGTCCAATTAAATGAGGCTCTCTACAGGAATAGAAATGAAGGTGATTTCATTATTGAATCAGCAACTCATAAAAAATATCCAGTGCACTTATTTGTAGCAGCAGCACATTCTCCAGTTCTGAAAGAAACCATAAAGGACAATAAAAAAACATTCTTCTTAAACTTAAGTGATGAAGATGTTGAGATGGTAATTATGTTTCTCTACAATGGGTCAGTAGAAAATCTTTCTGCAAAGAATGCACCAAAAATACTAATGTTGGCGGATATGATGGGGCTACCAGGAATGTTACAACTAGGGCAAATAGCACTAGCTGCTGACATCAATTTGGATAATGCTGTGCAAATTGCAGTTTTGGCTAAAAAGTACAATTTAAAGGATCTTTCATTGAAAGTGTTTAATTTTATCAAACAGAATCCTGAACTATTGTTAAGCAGCAGTATTCAAAGCTTGGATGATATAGATTTGATGAGAAGCATTCTTCAACATGTTGGAAATACGCTGTGCTATCAGTGTGAACAGAAATGAGAGGTCCAATTGTGATAGGAACCAAAAACAAACACCAAAGACAACCTCTGTGGCACTGCGGGCGAAGGCCCACCTGATACACAGAAGGTAGCGGGTTCAATTCCTGTCACGGGACAAATGTTTGTATGACCTGCAAATATTTGTATTGAGTCTAGGTGTATAATATGAAAGATAAAAAAAAAAAAGTATATCAGTCATGTAGTTCCCATAATACAAGCTCTGCTTAGTTTGGGGCTAGATGATGCTTTGTGAAAATGACCAGCATTATTATAAAAAAAAAAGCATTGATCCAAAGTTAAGAAAAATATTAGATAATAAAGGTTTAATAAATATTTATTTATTAAAATATTATTTTGGGTTATTATTGATGTTCAGTGTTCTGTTTGGTCACTGTGGTCGCTTTGGTGGAAAAAGTTAATAGAGATTTTTGTTGGCAACTGCCTACAAGGTTTGATCAGACATTTAACATTGAGTAGGTATAAAACCAGCCACAGTATACCAAATAGGCTTATTGCAGACAGTGTGCCATTGCCCATTGATTACTTAATTGTGCTGTTCCCCAATTCAGTTTTGCATCTGGTTGGATTATTCCGGAAATCCCCTAAATTAAAGGTTTGTAATCAAATTGGCAGACACTAACATTCTTTATAAAAATCTCAATTAAATATCCAGGGATTATTCTAGTTGACAATTACATTACAGGAAAACACAAATTTTACGCACCCAAGCATAATCTATTTAGGTATTACCTATTCTGCAAGATTACATAATTATTTTGCTGGGGTAACCCACTCCACAAGAAGACAGAGGAACTAACCACTACATTTACCGGAAAAGAGATGAGTGGGCTTACCCATGCTGTTAGCATCCCTATAGAGCTTCCAGATCGGGAAAGTAAAATCCCATCAAAAACATAACGTAAAAAAATGCCAAGTCTTGCAACGCAGTTCTTCTACAGCAAAAAGTTGTGAGAAACCAAGTCGATTAATTTATTCAGTACCTATCTATGGGAGCATCCATCCAACAACATTGTCATAAATTGTTACCTAATTACTCGTAACAACTTTTTATAGTGACCGTACCAATATTAGACATCTTTTGTTTCTTTAACAAATAGAATAACTTGGCACGGCAACAAAATTTACATAATATTAGCGCTCTTCAATAACGTTATGTTACCATCAACGTAAAAACAAATGAATGGCGAACTTAAAATGAAATGCTCTAAATGATAACATTTATGTAGGTAGGTACTTTAATGTCCTAAACTCGCAATTTTTTTAATGCAAATCCAACTCCAGTCTCATCATTAAATAAAACCATCTGTCTTAAGAAACCATCATTCAAAATCTAGCCTTTATTACGTTTTTTTTAGATCCCTTGTTTATCTGTACAATATTTTCGACGGAATTGTTGGTGCGGTGGCGTTCACCGAATACAAATAATTTATTCCAGTGCTTCTTTATTTAACCAAAACTAGGTACCTAGTACTCTAGTAAGATAAAAACTTGGTCATTTTGAAATATTCAGCACTTCATTCAACTTTAATATATTCCCATCCTTCTAGCAGTTTCGATGGTTGTAGCAAAGGTAAAGCGGCACACAAAGCAACTATTTTTCTTTCTGCCTTGCTGTTTGTATTTGTGTAATTTCGCATTTTCCCAAATGTTTTTCGTCTAGTGCTTTAACCACTTTGGAAAAAAATACAGTAAAGCATTTAGTGCAGCCAACTCCATGTCAAAATTAACTTTAACTGGTTCGAACTGTGGCAACTGAGATTTTATTATTTGGAATACAATATTGTAAGATAGTTCCTTCTTGTTGCATAATAAAATATAAATTACATAATGGGATAACATATTGTGTAGTTTGTGTTAGGGTCGGTACATATCTGACGGAAGATGCGTCACGTATTATCGGTCGCGAAACGCCAAAACAAACAAATATATAATAAAACATCCATCCTTTCACACCTAACGCACTAACGCATCATCGGTTAGGTGTGAAAGGATGGATGTTTTATTATATATTTGTTTGTTTTGGCGTTTCGCGACCGATAATACGTGACGCATCTTCCGTCAGATATGTACCGACCCTAAACTATTGAACTCACCATGTATGTATACAATATAATTGAGTAAATGCAACTGGACAACTTTTAAATGTCCCATCTATGAAGAACTATTTTATTTCACCAATAATTCTCTTAGTTTCTTGAGAACAAAAATCAGTACTTATGCGATCTCCGTCATAAAAATAATCGACCAAAACAATGTTACATTGTAAAACTAAGAAGGTAAGTACTTCTAAATTTTCCACATTTGTAACTAAAGTTTTATTTACATGTAGCGATTTGTTTCTCGTTATATAAGTACAGGCCATAATATATATTTACAACGGCAAATAAAAATTACTACAGTAGGTACCATCAATGGTACTATATAATGGTACCACGGTGCAGTGCCGGCCCGAGGCCAGATTTAGGTAGAAGCGAGATCAAATTTTGCGCCCCCTACACCGTCACCTAAATAAAAATACACGTACTGCATTTGTGCATCAAATTTGTAGCTTCTGATAGTTCAATGCTTTCAGATTGCATAGATTTGCTAACCAGATTAAGTATTATGGAATAAAAAATCGCGTCGTACCAAATGATTAGAGACAGCAAAAACTCAAACTCTTCAAATTGGCTTCCATAACTCGTCACGGGTCATTTGATTGTTCATATTTTTCTTCCAAGGCACTTTTTATATCAGCATACCGATACCGATAGCAGCCGATACCAGTGTATCGGACCGCTTTCAAGGTATTCAATTATACATTTTTCAATTAAAAGATTCTGCACTCCTTTTTTTTGTACTTACATCATATTCGCGACATTGTCGTAAGCTAGAACTCTACAATCATTCATGTCAATAATGTATTTTTCTACGATTACGGGCCCTTAGTCCTTCTCCACCAGAGTCCTTCACAGTCTCACAGGCTTATACCTAATTTAAAAAGCATTCACATACACAATATTCATTTATGTCAAAAAATCTAAATGTTCATTTGTTTTGTGTGGCTAATATCGGGATATAATATTTGAAAATACTTGGCTTTTTAAATTTTTGCTATTATCTGTTTCCTGACTTCTGAAAAGACTTTATAAATGTATTACTTCGTTTTGTATATTTTTACTGAAATAATAATGTCTAGTTTCACAAATGCTCTGCTATGATAGGGTCAAATTTGTTAAATAATTGAATTAAGCTCAGAAATTTTACATTTTTTGGTTCATAAACTACTGCCACGAAAATATATGTTATGCTCGTCGGTGATTGCAATATTTATTTCCAGCATAGATTAGACCACCTAGATTTCTTATTTTCTAGTTGAATGTGACTAAAGAACGGCGGAGCCTATGTTTTTAAAGGAAATTAAAATATCAAATGAGGTATTTAGCAGTTACATTCCTTTATTAAAGAAACATAATGAACATGTATTAAAGGGCGCCTAGGCGTTCTAGATCGTCGCCGTTGGTAGGTACTCTGAGAGCAGCTCAGTGGTAAAGAAAAATTAAATCAAATATCGAAAGGGGGAACGCCATTTAGGTACAGTTAATTTTTCTTTGAGAAAATAAGAAAGCGGTGATGTCCCGGGGGCATTTGAAATAAACAGAAGTGCATCCGAAACGGAGGCACCTTTGCTAAGGGCGCTAAGGGAGCCGCGGGAATCCTTCGCCAAGGGTCAGGAGGCGCCTCTGGCTGCTCCGTTCGCGCTAGGGACGAGCCGGCTCTGCCACGGTGAACGAACGGTAACGAATATTTTAATTTCATTTCATTTTTAACTCCTATGTTGGTTCAGCTATCGAGTTGGATCTATAACTTGATAGCTGAACCTACTTACTTACATAAGTTTAATAAAACTTGTGGATTTCTGTGTCTATCTGCGCATCGTAGGTGGTAGATCCGAAATATTGTTGTTGCCCTTTCAATTTCAATGCAGGTTCATATTAATCTCAATCTCATCACTTGCCACTTCAACATAGTAAATATAAAAACTGCCCAAGTAATTTTATAATCCTATAAATAGAAATAGGATTACAAAGTTAATATGCATTTTGAATATCTGGAAAACGAGACTGAAATTGCGGTGTTTTAATTTTTCCTAGCTTTATAGACTTAACACTGATTGTATATAAAATAAGAAGTATTTCTGCTAGAAGTACCTTGGAATTTTGAGTATCGGAGTGATAAAATTAAGAAACTTTGAGTAGGTAGGTAGGTATATTAATAGTTCTTAAACTACAGATTCAAATTCAATGTAATTTGGCATCTTGCGTCATCCACAACTTTTCTATATTAAAAACTAGGTACTATGTGTCCACAACGAAGTAACAGGGGTGTCGAAAATGTCCTGAATGGCTTCGAGAAAAGGATCGACGACTGTGCCTGCCGTTTGCTTGACTAGTTTGCGTGATTAGTAAGGTACGCATAAGCATCTAAGATTAAAAGCAACCAATAGACTGATTAATTGTTAATATTGTATAATATTGTTTTATTCCTATTAAGTTATCCACTGTGTACTACCCCGATCCACTGTGTATTATAGGCATAGCCACTGTGTCAACCCCATGGTACACAGTGGCTAAACTCTAACTTTAAAATATCTGTTATTTATTTTTTCCTATTCAATTTATCAACAAAATAATAATAAACAATCAAACTAGCTGAACTACACTATGTTCGTTCTTAAGCACAATGTCCTAGCTCTATCCAGTGCCGAGTTAAGTCTTTCAGAAAAAAAGTACTTACCTTCTTAGTTTTACAATGTAACATTGTTTTGGCCGATTATTTTTATGACGGAGATCGCTTATGTACTGATTTTTGTTATCAAGAAACTAAGAGAAATACTGGTGAAATAAAAGAATTCTTCATAGATTAAAAATTGTCCAGTTGCATTTACTCAATTATATTGTATACATGGTGAGTTCAATAGTTTAACACAAACTAAAAAAAAAACAGATGTATCGTACTACCTACCATACGTAATACTATCAGACTAGTGTCTGATAAACACTATCGCACGTATGTGAGATGCGATAGTAAGTACAACAGACACTAGTCTGATCCTTTGACAAAAACCTGTTTTTATTAGTTCTGCTTTGTGTAGTCGATACGATTATTTAATAATCTTATGATTCTATTATTTTTACTGCTGTGAAATTTAATATAGTGAATTCTAAACTGTATTTTGATCGTAGCTCCACATCGAACGATATTTTCATTGATACACAGATTAAATAAAACACTGTTTGTTGTCATTGTCATATTATGTTATGTCAAATAATGTCAGTCAATCAATTCAATTGTCAATGTGGGTGGGTGATGTAGAGTTGTTTGTTGTTTGATAAATACTGTACTGTGCTCTCATATTTCCATCTGTTGTTTTAACAAAGCACATTCCGCCGTTTTCCACTGTATCAATTGAAGCTGTCTAACAATAAGACACGAAGAACGTCCAAGGGCTCTAGAATAATTGGAATAGGTATGTCCAATAATGCTTCTATTCTTTGTATTTTTTTCTTACCGACCGCGTAGTGCTATCGAAATTCATTTTGGCTCCTGAAAATCATTATTCTCGTAACTGTTGCGGTAAGTATTAAATTTAACTATTGTGTTCAGTGCATGGTGTAAATGATGTTGGAAATGGCAGACATTAGCTCATCATTGCACCTTTTCAGGTAACGATGGAAGCAATGGATATCCAGGCGGTTGAGTCTAAACTGAGTGATGTGACTGTAACGGCAATTCCCATGAGTGGGAAAAATATGCACAAAGATTTGAGCCATGGAGGAAGCAGCCATGCGACTATTTCCACCGTGCCGGCTTCGTCGCCTTCTTCCGTCGGCAAAGATAAAGACAATGGAATGTCGAAATACGCTCAGCTCCTAGCTGTCATAGAGGAGATGGGTAAGGAAGTGAGACCTAGCTACTCGGGAAGCCGTAGCTCGGCCGAGCGTCTTAAGCGAGGCATTGTGCATGCCCGTATCCTCGTACGAGAGTGTCTCATTGAAACTGAGAGGTCTGCCCGACAATAGTTTTGCTGAGGATAGTATTCACAGTCAATTTTTAGGAAACCTAAAAGTTATAAGGAATCAAGTTAGGTAATTCAGAATTAACAATAAATTGTTAATGTTGCCAGTTCTGTTAAAACTCACTACAATCTGAAATTCAAATTAGTTTATATTTACAGGGTCCTCAAATGTTTAATAAACTCATGCCTTCTGCAACTTTATGTTCTCATCTGATCTATGCTTTAAATAAAGATAGATCCCAGATAAAGTTGTAATTTTAGGGCTAAAGTTGGAATCCCAGTGGATTCTTAAGTGCTGCGCTGTTTTAAGACTCATGGACAAGAAGCATTCCACTGGTGGGTCATATTATAGAATGTATTTTGGTCTACAAAGCTGGAACATTGAATGCTATTTGTGAAAATGGTTAATGACGATGTCCTGAATGAAAACAGGCTGTGATCAAAACATTTATTGTGAACATCTACCTCATACTACAAAATATTCTATTTTAATATTTTTATGCAATTTTACTATATAAAGTGGCATAATGTGGACAATGTGTTTTGTAATAGCTCATATTCTTTAATGATAAATAATTTGATAAGTGTATTCTCAACACTAAAAAAACTCACTATGGTTTGATTGCTAATCATTAAGAAAATATAAGTAACAGTGGCTTATATGAGAGCTAACTGCATCTACTGCCCCTTTAATATTGGAACCGATAAAAAAAAAAAAAAACAGTACTTCTCAAGCAAAAAACTCTTAGCAATATCTACATGATATTAATTAATTAAAAATAAGTAAAATGTATGGTTCAAACTTTAAAGTCATAAACATATTGACCTCATTTTGTGCTTAGCATGTAAGAAAATGTGCTCACTGTTTTTTGGTAATTTGTTTTTGATATAGATTTTAGGTTGTATATAGTTTAGTTTTAATTCCGAAATGTTCAAATATTTACAATAGCTTTTGAGTGAAATAATCGTCCCTACTACATTTTGTAATACAAAAGTAGGTCAAAGTATATAACCATATTTTAACTTCATGATACCGCCAGTACTAACTGGTGAATTATTTATTACGCTAATTAAAAGATATTTCAAAGCTATTTCTTCAATATTTTAAATTTAAAGGAAGTACCTTGAAGGAAGTTTATTTTTTAGAAGTCAATGTAAAAAAAAACTGATGTATACTTTAACAATAAGGATACATGCACACAATTATTTTGAATTGTATGGAAACATCATCTCTAGTTAATAAAATGGTGTATTAGGAATTCACTCACACCTTGCAGCTGTGTGTAACATACTTGTTTGTGCATCTTGAGAAAATTGCCATTCTGCCTTTGAGATACATATTAATTGATAAGAGGAAGTCAATTCCTTGTCACAAACCATTAATTTGACATAGAAGTGCAGGTATCCTAAACAATAGGTAATATTGGCCCAGGAGCCATCAAGTATACTTCTAGTAGTAGTTTACTGTTAAGAAATTATTTACGAAATAGTTTTAAACACTTTATTAAACTCGTAAGTTACCATTAACTAATAAAATGTACTTAAATGTTATTATAATTCCTATAATGTCTGCTGCTTGATGTTTATGTTTTACATTTTCTAGGAGACTCGGAATGGTAGAATTTATAATAAGGATTTTCATGAGTTTTTATGACAATTAAAACAAAATTGAGCAAAGTAAACAATGTTTATAACACATTTGTAAAACATTCTACTTATGATTATCCTCATCCTATTTTTCCAGGATTTTTAAACAAACATTTTTAATTGCAAGTATATATTATCTAAATATCTGCCTTACATATAAACGCTATTTAAAGAATACCTAATGTAACTAAGTAGCTTTTATAAGTAAGTTGGTAAAATTACTGTAGCCATCTTATTGTTTAAATTTCCTGTGGTGTGAGGAGGGAGTTATTTAACCAACTTAAAAAAAAGAGTTTAAATTTTATTATATTTGGTTGATCAAATTAGTAGGTGTTGTAATAATAATAATTATGAATTTAATTGATAGATATAGCGACATGCCAACATGTCGCTGCGATGTGTATACGATTGGAAAGAAGGTATACTTGCTAAGATTTAATATCATTCTGATTCTTGGATGCTTCATCAATTGTTGTAATTAAGTAATCCTGTTATAATTATGCAAAAAGGTGGTTCATGTTGGACTGTGCTAAGAATTTATAGCTCATTTATGTATGAAAAAACAGTTTTCAACTGTAAGGGTATTTTCCAAAGCCATGTTGTTGACTAACGATACGCTTTCGTCTGTCCGATGTGGCGCCCTGTGCGTTCTTCAAAGATTGTTTTGCAACCACTATGCATTTGAATAACCGCTTGTCTCGACCTCCGGCAGCCGTCTGATGTCGCCTTGTCTTCCGGATAGCTGAACTCAAGAGCCTATTGCCTGTTTGTCAAGACACTATTGCTTGATTCATCATAAAGGCATTCATCTTGACAGAGTTTCAGCTTATCATTGGTTGGTGAAACGGACATAAGTCTGGGCAAGCGACTACACAACAGGGTAGTTGACAAAACATACTCATGTTTGCTGTACAGTCATAAAATGAATAATTCTAGTAAAGAGCTTTCTCTCCCTTGCCCCTTGTCTCAAAGTAGGTAAATGTAAGAGGTGAACCACGATACAGTACAAATTTTAGATAATGTAATTTAAAATGTATTTACTGTAATTTTACTGAACTGTTTGATGCGTAGCGTAGTCTGCCGTATTATCTATGTATGGACATATTTTTATTATAATAAATGGGTCTAATATTAAAAATGCTCTTTTAGTTAGCCTTATTCTGCTACTAAAACTTCTTAAGGCCAAGCACCTGACAGATTGAAAGCTTGTGTGAATGAATGTACCTGTTGATAACTAATATGCGTATTTAACTTGAAATGTAAGCTGTAAGTTCTCCCGAAAATAAGTCTCTGCTTTCTGCGAAGGTCACGCAAAAGTAGGAAGGTACTGCTAATAGCCGAAATATTCCGCATACCTATTGCGAAAACGAAGCCCTTCAATGTTTAAGCGCCGCCGCTAACGCAATTTTGTGGACTTGTTCCCACTGTGGGACAAATGTTTGCATATATGTACTGCAGTTATATGTTCTGGGTCTGAGTATTGTGGTACCACATTACTCGTAGTTCTTGATACACACGACACAGGGAATCCTAATGTACAGTCAGGACATCATGTGTCCGTTGGGCGTTTAACTATTATTATTAAATACAGTAACATAAACAAGTAGCTCAGTATTTTAAGACTACTACATAACCTTTATCGTGCTGACGTTTCGTTGACCGTTTAGAAGTCCTCATCATAAGCTCGACCACGCTTGACAGTAAACGTGACATAGTAACTCTCAACTCTGAGTTCAGCAGTAAAATAGTAAAATCTACGGGGTGGTACTAGTATATAGTATAATACACAGGCATATTAAGAATGCTAATAATGTATACCTACACGTAGGGACCTATCTAAACCTAGATCATTACCTGCCTACACCCACTCCTATTGTCTATACAATAGACGAAGTATTCTATTGACGATCTTAGTGGCGCGGTGGGCGAGTGGCCGGCTATGCGGGTTCTATTCCCGCTGCGGGACAAACTTTTACATGATCTGCAAGTATTTGTTTAGGATTTTGATCACACTGCTGTCGAAAGCGGGGTACAAGAGATAATAGGTAATTTAACTAGAACTAACGGTCGCTAAACGACTACGAAGCTGTGAAGCCATTTTCTCAACTTCAAGGTATTGACATTTAACTTGGAGCTCTGATCTTGACCTTGATCTAAGAGGTCAATAAATCTAACAAAAATTAGACTAATAGACACGTATGTAGAGGGTGTGTTATTTATAGGGTTTCATTTTTGTTAGGTTATAAAATGTAGCTATGTTAATTACCATAAAAAAATTGTCGAATACTAATTGATAAGTACCTACACTTTCCCTGGCTGCTTTACAAAAGTTTTATCCCTCTCCCCGATGGCACCATTAAAATAGTTTTTAATTGGGATGAAAAAGTCTTGTCTCTGTTAGTCCGGATCTGTGTGTTGTGCTACCATGGTAGGCACTTGTAGTTCCTGTTATATTTAATAATATAATTTTTATTTTAGTTTTCAGTAATATGTTTTAGTTCTTAAGTAAACATAATTTGTAAGTGGTGGATGAATAAATGAATATCTCTATCTATCTATCTATCTATCTGTTAGTCAAGACACTGAAATCCTCGTATGTACTATGTATTGAATTGTCGTTTGGGTATTAATTTATACCTAGTTAGACAACTACTATGGTATTAACATTTAAATCTGACAATGACTTACTCAGGTATTCGTAACGTAAATAGTGGAACAGAAATACCTTCCTAAAATTGCCACTAATTTATATTTTATTTTCTGACTTATCCACTAGATGTCTCTGTGGCGCACACGATGGCGCTGGGATACTGGTCTCAGCGCGGACTCTGCGGAGTGGTGTCCCGTGGAGCCCTACCAACGGCTCCTTGTCGCAGGAACCTACCAGCTCCACAAGGACGAAGGTTGTTAATTTTATTCATTTTACATCAGTCCATACGTAGGAACTCATGTAAAAGCGAACTACACTACGAGTCAGCCATTGCGCACACAATCAGACTTGGCTGCTGTATATAATGGGTTATTTCAGATGTATTCCTCTGGTTCAGCCTCTATGCCTTAGTTTATTTTTTTTATTCTTTGTTGTCATACGAATTAACACTTACCTACCTACAAAAGACATAATTATAATGACACATATAAAGGCGAACTAAAAGAGGTTCTTCTAGCAAACCTTGACCAGAGAGAGTTGATTAGAGTAATGGTCGTGTACAAAAGGGTACCTACATTTAAACAATATACTGAACTACCTACTTAAAATGTACACATAAGTATGTATATTTTTTACAGATGAAGAAACAAAAAAGCAAACGAGACTTGGCAAAATCTATCTATTCACTATAGATGGAACCACTACGGAACTGTCTCCTATCCAGACCATAGAAACTTCTGGAATACTGGACCAGAAATGGTGCTACCACAAAATACAAGATCGCCCCACACTCGCTGTGGTTACCTCATCAGGGCTCATCCAACTTTACCAGCTTTGGGACGAAGATGGCACGTTGTCTTTGAAACTATGGCTAGAGCATGCGATTAGTCAGGATGCGCTGGCGCTTTCGGTTGATTGGTCGACGAATAAAACTAATTCGCAAGATCCAAAGATAGTCGTCAGTGATTCGTCGGGCTGTGTTACCGTTCTTAACGTAGCCGATGGCTTGGAGGAGACTGGGAAGTGGAAGTCACATGGTTTCGAAGCATGGATTGCTGCATTTAATTATTGGAACACGGATTTATTTTATTCAGGTTCGTTTATACATTATTTAGAGGAGATAAGCCATTACTCAGTAATGCATTATTATGTCGCGACGTTTCGTATACTTACCACTTCGGGAACAAACACTGTTGGGTATGAAAATTAAGCTCTTGATGAGACTGTTTAAAACCTACTTGATAGGTTTTTTAACCCAATTGGTTATGTATTAAATGCGGTTTTTTCAATCGATTTGTACGACTTTTAGGATGGTTCTTTGTCGCCACAAGCCACTAGGGTACGATGCAATAAATGATGGAAAACACATCGGGGGTATTAAAATTAAATAAAACTATTTTTTTTTTCTGATAAAAAAAAAACGTGTCGACCACCATTGGTTGATGATGAGTGTCCTGGCGACCCCCACTTCGAGTTTCGTTATTTTGTTAATTCGATTAGTTATTATTGTTGTCCCCTCTATTCTGCCCCTGTAGGACATGACGATTTCCCGATGTCGCCCCACTTGTTGGTGGGGCACCACTGTGTTCAACGAAAATAGTTTTATCGTGTATTGGATCTCAGGTGGAGACGACTGCTTGTTCAAGAGCTATGACGTCAGAGTGCCGGGCGCAGTGGTAGCGACGAACAAAAGTCATGACGCTGGAGTGACCACAGCTAGGAGTCATTTGGACGCAGAACATTGCTTGCTGACTGGGAGGTAGGATTAACACTACTTTTGAGAAACTCCTTACTAACCATTAGATAAGGTTTTCCAAAAGCTTTTTATGACATTGGAACCACGAACCTTTAAGATCTTGAACTGTTAGGATATTAAAAAAAAAGTTAGTCTACTAAATAGCATCGAGATGTTTAATCACCTGTAGTCGTCATGTCCGATGCTCGCATTGGAATAAGATTTTGCCAGCAAGTCATTCTGCGTCTAGACAAAAAATTCAGTTCGATCAGAGAAGAGATTCAAAATTGTCTCGCAAGATTTGTTAATATATACAAACTAACAAAGGGAAGTAATTAAAAAGCTTCAAATAGATACGTAATCGTTTTTCAACCGACTTAAAATAAGGAGGTTCTCAATTTTTTTTGGAACGAAGTTCTTTATCGCGCGTTGTGAAAGGGGGCTGACGGAAAAAATTCTCACGAAAAGTTGTAACGACACTTTTTGCTATAGTAAGCTATTGTAAGCTGTGCGGCGTGCGCATGTTTCTCTGTCTGTCTCTCTCTCTTATAGAAAGCAAGCCAGATTTTTTTTTTTTTAAGTTGGCTTGCTAAAAAAAATTTTTTTTATTACAATTCCTTCACTAATTAATCGAAAGGAACTTCGTTCCATCCGGGTGTCCCTTGACACCTCTAATTTTTTTGTTAATGTTACGCGTTCTTTCTATCTTTGCCAATTGTAAACTGATTTTAAAGATTATTTTTTTATGGTTAGTGTATACTTCAAGGGTAGTATACATTTAATGAAAAAATTCCACCCATAAGGGTGAAGAAATGGGTGATGAAATTTCATAATGGACTCTATCAACTTCCCGTTATTTGAAGTTGGTTTTTTGACATTTCATGGCGTATAATTACAGTTACGACGAAAAAGTCCGGTCGTGGGATTGCCGTAAGCTGAAATCTTGCGTCACAGAGACGGACGTCGGCGGTGGCGTGTGGCGGCTGAAATGGCACCCAACTCGGTCCGACCTGGTCGTCGCAGCGGCCATGTACGGCGGCTTCAGACTTCTACGGAACTATTTCGTCGCGGCTGAGTACACAGAGCATGAAAGTATTGCGTACGGAGCTGATTGGAGCCACGAAAATAATTATTTGGCAACATGCTCGTTCTACGATTGTAAGCTGCATGTCAGTGAAGTTAACGTATTGGATTTATAAAGTGCGGACGCCGAGTAGGAAGAAATTAGGTCATTGACATTATATAGACTCGCGACTCGCATTTGGAGTATTATACCAGACTTCATAACAGTCCAAATTCGCCAAAACAAATGTTTGGAATATTTCAAAGATATTTCGATACACTCTCTGAATGATTAATACATGAAATGTCTGTTTGTGGATTGGAGAGTTAAATAAATAAATAATGCTGGACGTTTTTCACACAACATCATCTCGCCCCAAAATAAGCAGAGCTTGTGTTATGGGAACTACATGACTTTACTTATATATATTTTTTTTGTAAATACATACTTATTATACATAGAAAACACCCAGACCCGAGACAAATATATCCAGATGCAAACATTTGTCACGCGACGGGAATCGAACCCGAATGCCTTCACCCACACAGGTCAGAGAGGCGCCACAGAGGTCGAGTTAAAACAAGCTAGCTATTATAATTCACATAGGACATGATATGTGAATTATAATCATTACATGCGTAATTGGAATAAATAGATTTATTCATTTTAAACATGTTGTATTTCAATTTGCTTATAATGTCATGATAAATATAATTTATAACAATTACATACTTAATAAAGTAATAATTTGCCGTAAGTGATAAAACAATCTTACACCAATATACAAATAGGTAGGCTTTGGGTTGCTGTGATCTGATTCCTTGCAATTTGTTCTATGTGTGTACCGATCATTTCATAAACAACTCTAGACTGGCCTGGATCTCCCTAATATAAATTTGTACCTTAACATTTTCTAAATAAAGTCTATTTTCCCTAACCACTGGAATTAAAGTACAAGATAGATCTGCCACCGCACATCAAATGAAGATAGAATCAGTTACCTCTTTGTGAAATTGTCCAAATGTTTGCCGCGAGCTTGGTTACCTCTGTCACAGCTGGAGCCGGCCAAAGCCACCTTACCCTGAGCACCTTTGCTCTCCCAAGGAACATGTCTCAAGTGAACAAACATGCAACAGCATCCGACTTCTGAATCCATTTTCTATCTATATTACTAGTCAAGCTAGTGCCGTGCTTTTACAATTAGTTATCCGTTACAATCTAAGATCTAACTAATAATGAGAAACATTAAGAAAATTATCTATGGCTGCCATCATTGAGGCGCGCAAAACATTTGTACAATCTCACTTAAAATTTAAGCGTAAATTTTACGGTATAAATAACCATTATTATAAGATCTACACAACACTGTGTAATAATTATTTCTCATTTCATTCAACAACAACGCAGGTGTCCTTTCCATTCATTACCAAGCTAAAATTGTAATTGTAAACTTTTCATAGATCCCAAACAGTTTCATAAATTTTAAAAATCACAAGACACTATATTAGACTAGTTTCTCCTACGAAAATGGCAACCGAACAGTTGTATTTTACATAAAAATATATAATCACGTCTCACAATAGTATAACGTTGTCATACTTGAAACGTTCAGGTTAACTGCATCGTCGTAACTTCATAGAAATTACATCAACAACTGAATGAATAAAATATGTTCCTATGAAAAGTAAAACAAAAATATTTACGAAAATCTGCTAATAAAATACTGGAAAATGGTCAAGAACATATTGAATTCATTACAACTAGCCTACCTCTCGAACGAGCGATGTCTCGAGCTAAAGTACAATTGCCTCACTCGCATACTAATAAATATATGCATCTTCTTAAACTCACTCGGAGTATGGATTTCAAAATTCATTAAGAAATACTGACTGCTGAGACGCGCAACAGCCGTTCTTTATTATACACCGCGTCCCATGCGTCCAGATCCTATGTACACTACCACAATATTTACATACATTCATCGAACACGGACGAGCAAAAAATCGCATACGACTCATCGATGATAAATTCTTCAATGCATTATTCAATAACTGTACAGCCAACGACGGTGCGATGCGGAGGGGGGGCGCGAGCAGCTTCGCATCAGATCTGCGCGGTTAACTCAGTTCATAAACGGCAGGTAACAAAAGTACTATCACGAACATGATCCGGTCGGAGATTCTAGTCGGATGCGGACCGCGCCACGGAGTCGTACGCGGCGCGGTCGGAGAGCGCTCATCATTGATCGGGGCGCGCGGGCGGCGCGTGCGCGGGGCAGAGCGCGCGGAAGTCGTCCTCGGCGAGGCGCCAGGCGTGGTCGCGCGCGCAGGGCAGGTGCGCGCGCGCGGCGCAGGCGCGGGCGCTGCATGCGAGCGGCGCCGCGGCGCGGGTGCAGTGCCGGCAGCGCGCCGCCGCCGCGCTCCACACCGCGCGCGCCAGTCCCCACACCCTCGCGCCGCACGCCACCACGCCCGGCGCCCACACCCCGCAGTCCGCGTGCAGCCACGCCTCCAGCCGCCCGCCCGCGCCCGCGCTCACCGCGCACAGCCGCCGCGTCGCCTCGTCCAGCGCCCTGCGATCATGCACACATTGTACATCTATACTTTTACTGATAGTGCACGCTAGAATGAGATTTTGAAATCACAACGATACTCGTATCGAAAACTTAAATCTGACTAATTTGACAACACGACTAAAATTATTGCTATCTTTTTATTTCGTTGTTGCTAGTAAAAGAGAGAGATAGATAACATTAAGTTTCGTTGGTGTACAAGAGAATCGAATCGCCACTGTCATCATTTTGGGATTCAGTCGTTTTAGCAGATATTAGAAAACATGAAAAAATGTTATTTACAAATTTTGCACACATATATTATTATCACCAAGACCAGTTTCACTCTTGGCACTTTTATCGCGAGGAATGGTGCAAAAGAACTCTCCACGCGGTTTTACAAATGTAATTTGCAATTGAGTTGTATCAGGGTATTTAGAGATGTGTTCTCATTGCTAGTGTATGCCGGGTGTGGTGTACGGTACCTGTATTCGTCGGTGTCGGTGTCGACGACGTAGGGTCCGAACAGGTCGCCGAGTCCGCTGGCGTGCGGCGGTCGCGCGCAGAACGCGCACAGCCACGTGAGGTCGCGCGTCGCCGCGTCGTAGCGCAAACCTGACAAATTATATATTTATAAACCGAGCACACCAAGTTTGTCCTCCAAAGGACATTAGATGTGCTCATAATCTGCTGTTTCATAATAGACACTGGAAACAGCAGATTAAGTTAAGATTTAGTGTACTTCGGTGGGTTGGACTCTACTAGAAAGTTCAGTTTGCAACTTTCTCACGATTCTACAAATGATTATGTGCATTTTGTAACAGAACATAAGTATGCTTTGGTAGGTCTAAATAACATAAAAAATTTGGAAAAGCTATCAAGGAATAACAGCGGTCGTTGACAGGACTATTGGAATTATAGAGACCTTCTGCAGACGCCGCATGCGAGTAATTTAGTTTCTGAATTCAACATAATTATTTGGTTAGTTTCTCTGCAATGTTGGGTCTGCAGTCTGTGTGCGATAGGGATGGCGATAACAATGACAAGTGCTGTGTTGTTGGTTGAGTTGAGACTGGTCAATCGCAGGATGGCTCTGTCAATATAAAATTCGAGTAGTGTCCTCTAGCACGGTTTCGGGGATGTATGAGTCTATCAACTTTTTTCGTGCGTACGTAAAGTTTATCTCCAGTAGTTATTGATTGAGCTGTCTGTATCGTAGGTAGGTACGTGTAGGAAATGGTCGCGTTCATCACGCACACGGACACGGACATTGTGTTACAGGTAATATTAGTAGTTACCCAGCGTGGACGCGTGCAGGCCGCGGCGGCGCGTGTCCCCGCGCGCGTCGCGGCGTCGCGGCCACTCGTCCTCCTCGCCGGTGGTCGCGTTCATCACGCACACGGACACGGACATTGTGTTACAGGTAATATTAGTAGTTACCCAGCGTGGACGCGTGCAGGCCGCGGCGGCGCGTGTCCCCGCGCGCGTCGCGGCGTCGCGGCCACTCGTCCTCCTCGCCGGTGGTCGCGTTCATCACGCACACGGACACGGACATTGTGTTACAGGTAATATTAGTAGTTACCCAGCGTGGACGCGTGCAGGCCGCGGCGGCGCGTGTCCCCGCGCGCGTCGCGGCGTCGCGGCCACTCGTCCTCCTCGCCGGTGGTCGCGTTCATCACGCACACGGACACGGACATTGTGTTACAGGTAATATTAGTAGTTACCCAGCGTGGACGCGTGCAGGCCGCGGCGGCGCGTGTCCCCGCGCGCGTCGCGGCGTCGCGGCCACTCGTCCTCCTCGCCGGTGGTCGCGTTCATCACGCACACGGACACGGGCGAGCCGTGCGCGCGACCGCCGCGGATCTGAACAACAAACGCACACGCACATTACTCATTATATTCATTCAACTATAAGATGCACTTGTGGAGGATGCGGCGAATCCGTGGCTCCAAAAATCGGCCCGAATATCGCTCTCTTTTTGGCTGATGCAGGCACATGCTAGCGCGATAGCAAGCATTAGTCGTTCAGAATTTGTTATAAATTTGGTGGTGTTCCCGTAATACCAAAAATGATGACTGAAAACTTGTTGTATTTTATCACATCGTGTTGTTATTCTGTAAATAGGCAATATAAGCTATGTTTTTAATCAAACAATACATAAGATATTATTGTTTTTAATACGAAACAAATAATATGAAAACATGTTATGTATGACGTAAAAATATGCAAAATGCGATTCTTTTACATGTCAATTTGGGTAAGTATTTTGAATAAATATATATCCAGGTCTAGGTAGCTGCATAAATACTATTCGAATACAAATAATAGCATAATATGGTGGAAATAAGCTCTTATTACAAATTATTTTGGTATTACGTTTGTATGGACAATTAATCCTCCGCTGGCCTCTTAAGAACTAAGATAAACATTGAATAAAATAAGAACTAAACTAAAAAATATCAATAAAATATGCTCTGTGGTGCTGAATTCGCCTTCAACTCAGCACATTGTGCTACTAGATGTTGCCATGCTGCAGCGCTGGTTTACAGCTGAGTGTGACATCTTGCAATGAGCAAACACGCTCTATAAAATACTATGTGCTGCAAAATTAGGTGAATAGAGATGCAGGGGCCACTAGAGACAGAACGGAGAATGAAATTCCTCCAATAGCTCCCTCTACAAAATCACCAGTTTTCTAACTGCAACAATAGTATACTGTAGGTACATATTATTGTGGATAGTTGGTTCTGTAAAGATAATTATTGGAGGAATTAATCTCCAGTTTGTCTCCATTGAACACTGAATCTCTATTCTGCCCCATTCTACCGTTATCTTGCTGTCCTGTCCTGCTAATATTATAAATACGATAATACAACGCAGATCATGATGCGAGGCGTTACATTAGTAACCTTATATGCAAAAAAATATATACAAGTTAGACGCAGAGAGCGAGAGCGATTAAGCGGAATGAGCAACTATATATTTCTGTCTATTGATTTTATTATAAAGATTATTAAATAGTTGATTAAAAAAGCACTACTTTGTCTCTTTTTGAAATGTATCATTTGAAATTCAACAGAAGAAAACAAAACACTGTTAAGCTAAAGCATCTGTTTAAAAAATCTCAAACTACCGCGGAAATATTGTCAGTACTTTCGTAAAAAGAACACGCGAAGTGTCGTATTTATGGCACAGCTTTGAATTTAGAACAAAAAACAAATTAGAAACAAATTGTTTAAATTAGTATACCTATCTTTTATTATATACTTACTTAAATATATGATCGCTTTAAGGTTAAAAAAAAAACTGTAATGATGTTATGCTGAATTCAAATAAATAAACTAATGATGGTAATTTTTCACACAGCATCATCTAGCCCAGTACAGCATAAAGTAAGCAGAGCTTGTATTATGGGAACTACATGACTGATATACTACTTGTATACTTTTTTTGTAAATACATACATATTATACATAGAAAACAGCCAGACCCGAGACAAATATTTGCAGATCATACAATCATTGGTCCCGCGGCGGGAATCGAACTAGCAACCTCAAAGGTCGTCAGACGGCCGTGTATTAACGAAATAGCGCGATAACTCACTTGTATGTAGGGTCCTCTCGACTTGCCGGAGCTGGCGTTGCTCCCGGAGTCGTACTCCTTGGCCTCCTTGGAGGCGTACTTGTGTTTCCTCGGCTTGGCGTCGGGTTTCTTCCGCGGGCCCTTCCGTCGCGTCTGTGCTTCCGCCCGCCCGCGCACCGCCGCGGATTTCCGACGCTTTCTCGCAGACGCCGGTCCTGGGGGAAGATTAGGTATGTACTTGATTGGTAGGTTGTGGCGAGGTGCGGGTTCGATTCCCGCTGCGGGACAAATGTCTGCATGGTACTCGTAGTGAGCTCGTAGTTGTGCACTCGTAAATCCAGTGGCTCTATGTACATCCTACCGAATGATATGATATAATAACTATAGAGCTATTCAAGCTCTATAGTTATTATTTATGTAATTTTATAGTTTTTACGATTTAGATCTTTCGGCTCGAAGCGCCGATGAAGTTTTGGGATATAAAAAAATCTTGTTACATATTTCCCTTGAGAGGTACCCACCTTTCGAGCTTTCCGTAGCTTCAGCGGGCTCCTCGAGTCCCGCGAACATCTTCTCGAGCTGGTTCTCGACCTCGACGAAGGAGGCGGCGGCGGGCTGGTCGGGCTCCGCCGGCCTGGCCTCCGAGGGCGAGGCCACCGCCGCGTTGGTGGCCTCCGCGGCGGACGCGGCGCGCGCGCTGCGACGTCGCGGCGCCGCGGCACCTTGCACCACTCCCGCTTCTGGGATCACACATCACAAAGTCAGTTTGTTTATTTTCATCCCATCATTGTTTTGTTCCTCAATAAGTGTAAGTAAAATAGGTTTTTTCTTTATAAAACTTTTACAGCGGGCCGTAATGAGTTTGAATTTGAAACATAAATTTAAATCGAGATGATTGAAGAGATCAATTTTGAACTATTTTAATTAACAAAAGAGGTTACAAAGGATCAGTAACTAATTCTTATATTTTGATAAATAGCAAATATAGACTCACGCATCCTCTCAGGTTCGGGCTCGTCCTGCTGGCAGCGGTCGGGCTCCGTCTCCGGGTCGGGGCTGCCCAGCACGCTCTGCAGCTTGTCCACGGAGAGAGAGGGGAGCACGGGCGGCGCGGGCAGCGGCGCCACCGACCCGCCGCCCGCTATCATCGCCGCTATATCCGCTATCGTCTCCGCGGAACCTGAAACAAAATTAGACGGCCCTAATCAGACGCTTCTAACTGAAATTATTGGTGTTTGGTGCAGTTAAAACCGAATTAATATAATAGAAAGTGATTTATTTGACAACAACAAAGCACAGAAAGGACAGGTACACAATTAATAAATAAAGTAGACATTATAAACAGGTACCTTAGAATTTTAACAAAAACATAGAGACAAAAATGTATATATAGTACACCTTATGAATTAAATAATATAATCAATGAATATCAATAAAGGGCTATATAGCTTTTAAAGATGTGACTTTGAAGTGGCTGGGGTTGTTCCCCGAGCTCCAAAGCTGTTAGGCTATCAATAAAACTGTCCAAGACGTGTCGCAACATTAGGGTCCCAAAATCATAACTTATGAAACTAGGTATCATGGTTATAAACTTTTTTTTTTTTACTAAAAACGTGATATCTACTGTGATCTGTGAATTTCAATGTTTCCCGATACATCGGCACAGTTGCAAGTACCATACCGTTATTGTTGTGTGTCGGGGCCGAGATGTACTCGAATGTGAAACCGGTGGTAATGGTATTTTTAGCAATAAAAGTGCGAGAAAGAGGGTAGATCGATTTGTCTGCCACTTACATCCGGGTGGATGTTAGTTAAACAAAGAATTCAGTTCCTGCCGTGGTCATGGTACATGCAACTGTGCCGAAATATCGGGAAACATTCAAATTCCATGGTAAATATCTCGGATTTGGTAAAAAATGGTCCTGATGTAGCTTTAGATCTCCTAAAGTTATCAAAGAAAAAACACGCTCACAGCTGCTCCCCCTACTGGATATACATACATATTTGAGTATGTAAAGATCTACATCTTTGATGATACGAAGCAGAGTATAGTCAGAGGCACGTCTAAACATTGTTTTGAAAGTTCTGACCTCGCCTCAGGCGCCCTCATTGATGGCACACGATGTCCCCTTCGAATGCGTGATATCTGCGCGTCGTGTAATGTACCTGAGCGTGTTTTTCTTCTGGAGGACTCGTCGTTTATCGTGGGCGTCTTGTCGGAAGTAGTATCGGGTGGTCGCAGGGAGGGCGCGGGCGGCGCACTCAGCACGAGCGGCAGCGGCGCGGGCGGCAGCAGCGGCGGCGGCGAGGGCCTCTCATCCGGACCGTTCATCTTCGCATGTTCCGCGTCCCCATTCTCCATCGTACCTGTAAAAGTAAAATAACAATTAATGGGCATTCATTTGCTTACACGCTTAAGCTGTAGCTTGGGTACATTAATTCTGAATGATGTTATAATTAGAAGGTATGTCTGCAGGTAGGCAAAAAGGTCGAGGACTCAGCTACGCTGTTTTTCATCTTAGTTTTTCGCAGTTTTTGTAGATACCCAGCAGTGGGTGAATGTGGGCTGATTAGATATATACATAGGGAGGAAGGCTAATGCTAAGCGTGCTGGTGTCTCGCGTAATGTCACCTCTGACGGACGACTCAACGGAGACATAAATATGTAGTCACTCATCCAGCATTCTTAGAATGGATTTCCGCAAACGGCTGAGTATCTTTCTCTTCCATAGAGGAAGGTGGTCATGTCACCTGTAGCGGGGCTCCGGTCGGGCAAGGCGCGCGCGACGTGTGCGGCGGTTGGGGGCGCTGAGCGGGGAGCGAGGTGCGCGGGGTGTGCGGGGTGTGCGGGGTGTGCCGTGTGCGCGGGGTGCGCGGGGGGCGCGGGCGGGCGGGGCGCGGGCACGGCCGGCACGCGCATCGTGCGCTCCGGCTTGCGCTTGCGCTTGAAGCCCGGAGGCGCGCCGCACGAGTCCGCAGAGTCCTGCGAACAGAGAGAACAATTCAAGACAAATGTATGTTCCCCAGATATTGTCCGGGTCTGGGTGATTGTGGTACCATCTTACTCCTGACACAGGGATTCTAGTGTAAAACCAATACTAACCATATAATGTAATCAAAATCAAAATTCATTTATTCATTAAAATCACAAGGATCACTTTGAAACGTCGGTTTTATCTACTGCCTGTTCTTCCGAGACTAAGCCAGGAAAGATGGCAACAAAACAAGGCTGGTTATTCTTTTTAATGATCCTTTTACAAAACAATAGGTACCTACATTTTTTATCGAGTTGGAGCTTTTTCAATCCCAAGAGTTTTTATGATCTATTTATTCAGATATTTTAAGTTTTTGTTTCATTGCGGTTTTTTTCATTTATTAAAGGAATTTCAAACATTGTTTATGTCAGACCCATAAGGTAACACAGTTATATTAGTAAGCATCACTGACTATCATAATTATTATAGTAATTATTACCCACAAGCCATGGACTAATCAATTGCCTATATGGACAAGTTAACAGACTTTGAAAAATACCAACATTTTGGATGTTAATGCCTAACTTTTTTATAACTTGTTGCCTTTCAGCTTGGTTCCGGACACATTCCACTAAAACATTGCGTTTTATATTTGTTAATTGTAAATTTTTGTATCTCTTGGGAGTTTGTTATAAAAGCACCATGCCGTTTAAACAATTTACTAACTTTATGAAGTCTACAAGTGGCAACAGCGAGTTTATCTTTATTTCTAGTATTACCATTGTGATTATATTTCTTAAACAAATTATTATTTTCGCGATGTGTGAATAATTGGTTCGACAATGATAAATTTAATGGCTAAAATTATTATCGCTGAAATAGTATTGTATGATTTTACCTCATTGGATGAGGGCGGTGATGGAGTGTTGGCGGATCGCGAGTGCACGATGACGGAGTGCGGGGACGGCACCAGCCGCTCCAGCAGGGAGTCCACGCGCCGCGGAGCCACCCGCGTTAACAGGCTGAAAACACATGCACTACAATAAATATATAGAAAATACCTTATTGCACACCAAATAACACGTCAGTTTAATTAAGTAACACAAACTTTGTCAATGTTGTATGGGCGGTCTTATCGCTAAATAGCGATCTCTACCAGACAACCGCTGTGGCGCAGCAGGCGAACGCCTGCCTGAGACGCAGAAGGTTGCGGGTACGATTCCCGCCGCTGGACAACAGTTTGATTAAGTACTACAAACTTTGTCTATGTTGTACAATGGGCGGTCTTATCGCTAAATAGCGATCTCTACCAGACAACCGCTGTGGCGCAGCAGGCGAACGCCTGCCTGAGACGCAGAAGGTTGCGGGTGCGATTGCCGCCGCGGGACAAATGTTTGCATCTGCAAATATATAAGCAGTATATCAGTCATGATAACACAAGCTCTGCTTACTTTGGGGCTAGATGATGCTGTTTGATAAATGTCCAGCATTATTATTATTATTATTATTACCTTTGGATGTAACAGACTGTAAGAAAGTTTACAAGGGGTTTAATTGGTGTACTTACCACATACTATACACATCATAATACCTACATAGCTACCAAAACTATTGTATGATACAAAACATAGATAAACTAGAAACAGGCAACAGTTAGCGACTCGAGGACAAGTAGTGTTCCTTGACCAAAGTTATAAAACAGATGGTAATTTTGCATGTCTGATAAATGGTATAAATAGTTATATAGAAAAAACTTTTTTGCACACCACAATTAATGTTCCTTACAAATTCGAACAGAGCAAATGTAAAACTTATCGCGGGAGCACAATGGGTGGAAGAGATCGCTCTTATTTCTGATAGCGATTCCAGACAACTTTTTAAAGGACATCATTATTTTTTAAATCTGTAAATAAGTATCGGATATTTTCTTTTATACAACTACCTAATGTAACTTAAACTGCCGAAACAAACAAGGGTACGGCTCATCGGTTGGTAAGCGGTTACCGTAACCTATGGAAGCTTGCTACACCAGAGGTATCGCTCGCGCGTTGCCGACCGACCCGAGACATAACAGGTGAAAAGTCTCACGAGCCTGTAATTTCACCGGCATCCTTCAATCCGGAACAAAGCAATGCGAGTATTACTGCTTGGCGGCAGTCATACGTATGGCTAGTACTTCCCCGGACGATCTCTTCACAAATAGCTCTACTACCTCTAAAATAATTATAATGATGTCTCTTGTATTTAATGTCATTCTTGTACGATTCGTGGAGTGGGGCATTCTTGTTTTTGATATTTATTTATTTAACCATTTCATTGTAGTTACATAACATTGGTATGTCAAAGTATACATAGTTATGTTCTTATTCTAGAAATGTCAAAGTGTACATAGGTTCTTTATCTAGATTTTTCCCACTATAAATGCAAATCAGATAATGAACAACTCATGTATTCATTAAAATGATACAAAGTGTGACATTCAAGGATTTCCTTTAATTTAGTTTTAACGGAAACCGCGTGTTTTCTAATGGCCATTAATTGTACATATCGAGCTTTTGACAGATACTCAGTTTATATGTATTAGCCTGGTTTTTGGAATATGTATTTTTTTTTTCGGTTTTTTTATAATGGTGAAAATGCTTAAAGTCGATTTACCCTTTATGGGTACTATAATATTATATTCTATATACTTAGCTTGCCAAGTCTCTCTTAACAGGAGGTATAAGTCATAGTTACCTATTAATGGTGGGCGCGTCTCTGACGGAGAGCGCGGGCGAGGCGGGGTGGGCGGCGGGCGGGGTGGAGCCGTTCGCACGCGACCCCAGAGACAGGTCCAGCGAGCCTTGCCGTGCGAACGACAGGATGTCATCGGCGCGCAAACGTGTCTCTGAAATTAATAAAACAGAAGACATTTTTTCTGGGCATTCTTCCATTGCGCCACAGAGGTTGGTCAGTGTTGGGTATAGATATAGCTATATATCTACATAATAGATGTATCAACTATGTATCTGTTAGATACATAGTTGGTACATCTATTATGTAGAAACCATACCACATACTGCACACAGAACTAATGTAAACGAAATACACAATAAGTACTATAAAAATAGAATACCTGATAAATGTGATCACTATATAACACATAAGCAAACAATATACATAATTATAATAGTAATAATCGCATTTGTAAAAAAATAACTTAAACCAAAATTGAGTATTAACAATATGTAAGACATGCCCTTTCGGACATCAGCCATCTCTCTGCATTGTGCTTGCATACCTCGGCCTCCTAGATGTTGGTAGATATCGACCGGCGGTCCTTTCAGATCGCCCGGAGAAGGAGTACCCCTGAAAATAGAAGCAAAAGTAAAACTAAACTATTACAAGAAAAGTCCAAGTTACTTTGCACCCCTGATAAATCAAATGATGATTCATTTCACCTTAGATAGATAGATATTTTAAATAGGTTAATATTTTATAATAAACTGTAAATAAAAATTTCGGATAGACTCGAGTCCGCGACCTCTAGATTGGTACGAGATTACCGGACAGGTCGAAATTCATGGGAAGTGTCAGCTCAAAGCGCAGAGGTTGATAGTTTTGGGATATTATAAAAATCTTGTGATTTCTTTTAAATGTGATATTAACACTATAAAAACCAGTAAATCACCTAAGATGTCCAGCTCGGCCGCTAGATCGTCAATCTCTTGGATTTTGGTGTTGGTCGATCATAATAGGCCTAGTAATAGCTCTCAGAATGCGGTTACTCGGACATAGCAAGAGAATGGAGGAAGAATATTGTCAAGACGGTATCAGGGAAGATCATCTGGACAAAGACAAGTCAACCGCCCCAGACATCCTTCGTCGGACGAACCGGACTCGATAACACCAGCTGGCGAGACCGCGCAGTCGATAGATAATGCATTTTCTTCCAGCTAACCATTGTTTAATGAAGTTTGGGGCGGTAGTGCGTTTGAATGAGATTACCAAATAAAGAGAAACAATAATTATATTTGTTATAAATAAATAATAATAATAATGTTGGTCATTTTTTCACACAGCATCATCTAGCCCAAAAGTAAGCAGAGCTTGTGTTATGGGATCTACATGACTGATATACTACTCATATACATTTTTTTTGTAAATACATACATATTATACATAGAAAACACCCAGACCCGAGACAAATATTCGCAGATAGAAACATTTGTCCCGCGGCGGAAATCGAACCCGAAACCTTCTGCGTCTCAGGCGGGCCTTCGCCCACTGCGCTGTAAGTAATTAATACAGATTACCTCATCATGTGTTTCTCCGGGGGCGTTGGCGTGTGCCGGTACATGTCGGGCGGCGTGGCTGTGTGCCGGAACACGGAGTTACCACCAGCGCTCTTCATGGCCTGAAACAATGACACGGTACTCGGTTAAAAATATATTAATTTAAAGAACGAATAATAAAAACTACGTAATCTGTTAAAGGGTGCCCGCGAGAACGGGGGCGAGTAGACCAACAGAACAAATGTTGTCATTCGACAGTAATGATTAAAATATATATTAAAATAGTAGCTACTTTCTTAACATACCAAAAAGTTTTCTTAACATAATCATTTTTAGAAAGCTTATGCATTGAAAACTTCAAAAACTTCAAATTATAAAAAGCTCTATATATATATATATAAGTTAATTTGGTTTATATGTTTCGTTAAATCGCTTGAGGGTGGACGCTAATACCTATCACACAGGATACTTACTATTCTAGCCTATGCTATTAGTTGTATCACTTAAACTAATTACTAAAACTACCATAAGCCTACTTTTAACAGTGTCCTCTTAAAGTATTTTTTTTATTTTTAAGTTGCAATTAAATAAATCTTTAAATAGCTGAATATCAGTTTACCTACCTGTCTATTAAAGGCAAGTCCCACATATAGTTGGTACATCACAAAATCCCAAGTCAAAGGGTATATTAGTTATATTAGTATCTATATATTAGATTGGTATCTGAGACTCTAGATTGGTATTAGATATTATTAAGTTATAAGCCCTGGTCTGTGGTTCCACGAATGAGATCACACACATATGATGACCACATTCCACGGTCAAGGAAGTGTGGGCTCGTGCAGATTAATCCATCACAAAAAACGATACTTAAAATGATGATTATTTTATAATTTATTGCTATTTGGACGGCGATTTTTATCATGTAATACATATATTTGTAATTTTAATTTTATTTCTTTCAATTTCAATGCAAATTGTTTGCTTCATTGTAACTGCTTCCGATCCATTGTAATATAATTTAATATATTTTTTATAATGAATCTTTGTTGTATGTAATTTGTATTTTAAAATATTATGTATGGATGATAATCTGAAATATATGAATTCATTAGTTTTTTCAGATCATTACAGACCATGGGAAGTGAACACCAATCATGTCTGGGCCCCGTCCATAGCCGTTGTATAGATGAAGTTCTGTCATCAATCAGCATACACCAAACCTCATGAAACACTGCGCAGATAGGCATGTAGCCCTCTAGAGTGGTAGTTTGTGTTTAACCTGTAAACCCTGGAGGGGGTCAGGGGGCGAAGGCGCCGGCAGGTACATGTGCGGCGGGGGGGTCGGCGTGTGCCACGTGACGCCGCGGTCGTTCAGGTGCGCGGGGGCCAGCTGCTGACTCCGCGCCAGGAGATTGGCCATCTGCATCTGAAACATGTGACCACAGTCAAGTTTGTTTTCATGTAGATTTTCGATGATATTACTAGTAGATCACCCCAGGCCTTTATTAATTATTCAAATGCAATAGAAAATTAAATAAATAACTAACAAAGTTCTCTTGTTATTGATTTATTTAATTTTCGTTTGCACAAAAACGATAGCATATATACCTGTCAACTTCAGGTATGTGTTATTAATTATATATATATACTCTTTGCCTGTCATTTGAAATTTTACAATGTTTGCTGGACTTTTGTGAAATCTATTGCACTGCTGCCACAATAGCTTTATATGTATCATCATCATTATGTAGATGTAGGCTCCCCCAGAGAGTTCTGCACATTGACAAGCAATCTTGGGCCACACACACCCACCTACATCCCACATAATTTACCTTTTAGAGATGAACCTGACGGCAGTGGCATTGAAAATACTAATATTACTAGTATCAAAAAAAAAATTGATCAGAATCTAGGCACATTGCACATAATACAATACAGCCCTGTGATCATGTAACTTCGGTTGTCAAATTTATTGTATCAATAGTATTAATATATCTGTGGTATCGATAAACTAATTTTTATCTACTACTGCTAGCACAGAACTAGCATTTGAGTGATTTTCTTATTGATAGTTTTTCGATCATACAGCTGACAATGTGGAATAACATGTTTTAATGCGAAAAAGTTTTATGAAAATCGTCTTCTAGGTCCAGAGAATCAGTTCTTAATGCTACCTGATAATACTCTGGCCTCCCTCATGCACCATTCTCTCCGCTTCAACTTTATTTTTATAGAATAATGTGTCCAATAAATTTCTTGCACTTTCCATACAAAATAAAATATCGCAAATTATTGGATGATAAATTCAAAAATAAGATTAGTATATATATTGAAACCATAGTAATCTAGTACTATGGTTTCAATATATATGGTAAAATTTCTACCCTTATTAATTTATCTACCCCTCGATAAACTAAGTTCCAATCTCGACAAAACCTCATTTTATCAAGAATATATTACGAATTTTAACTATACAACCATGCTTGGGCCCATGCTTTGACAAGAACTTGGGATTAAGGGAATAATTTCCAAGAAACATTTTTATCTTATTCTGAAATATCATGTTTTTATTAAAGATGCTAGTAGTCTTACAGAAAATTCACTATAACTAATTGCATGACAAGTCTGTCTACAGGGCATGTTAGCTGTCCATACACAAGCTGGTTAATGAAAATGTTTGACATAGTCTACCTAAATAAGACAGAAATGAAGTTTATAAAAAACTGTCTAGTAATCTAGTACATTGTATTTTCTACACTGTGAGCAGGGTTTTGACTTTAGAGTTTCACACAAGAAAGTAATTTATGAACCTACTGTTAATTGAACTTTACTAATTATGCATATGAATTTACAATTTATAATACTCAATTATGCAGAGCACCCACCACATTTTTAAAGAAAGGCTTAAATAAACTAGCATATTTCATTTATCAACAAACAACCTCAACAGGTGTTTAGTAGGTAGGTACTTACTATTACATAAAGCTATGTAACTAATCAAAAATTGGATACAAAATAATATACCTACTAAATTTCTGGAATAATACTGTTTGAGAGCAACATTATCTAAAAAATGTGTTATCTTTCCATACCTACCTACTTACCTAACTACCTGTATCACTTCAAATAGTGTTGCATTGTTGTCAATCAGAACAGCTGATTGGGTTAGGTATGCACTTTCCCACACAATATGAGGCAATGTTCAAACCAAACAATGAATGCGCGTAAATCGCGTCTATTTTCTAGACCTAGAAGCTACTTTACCCATATAAATGATGTATTTGTGCTTATGTGGTGAGTGTCGAAACATGTGGCTAACTCACTTCCGACAGGATATTGCGATCTACTGAGTGTGTGTAAATAATAAGGAATTATAATCACAACCTGCATGGCTGGGTTCCACCCTGAACCCAGCTGAGACTGGCGACCATTCGGGTTGTGCTGCGACCCGGACATGGTGCGCTCGTCCTCGATGAGAATGTTTACAAAATGTATTCAGCGTCGATCCGACAACAATCTCTCACTCAGTCCACCATAGTGATGCCGGCAACTTTTATGCCTTCGCCCGCGTAACTGCGTTGCCGTACGACGTGTACAGAAAATTCTAAAACGGTTTCACAGGCACACTTCCGAAGTCCGAGTTTCCACTGCATTCCACATAAATACTGAGCGAGCGACGCTACTCGCCGTATGTTAGGGTTCACTTTTTTCAAAGAAAATCAAATTTATTTTGTGCATGGTATGGTGTTCACCAAACTGATGCTCACTTCGCGTGACATTTTGAAAGCATTCAGGGTTTGCTAATAGACACTTTAGCGGGAAATTACGCTTTGATTTAGATTCACTGATTATCAGACAATATAGCTGATGAGATACAACGTTTTATTTCACCAATATTTACCACAGAAAACATAAAAACCATCAAACATTTCTGCAAATCGCCTTTACAATGGAGGCCAATTGAGTTTTTTAAAAGCGCTTGGACCGCCATCTTTCGTCAGTTTTAAAAACGTAAACATTGTCGATAAAGCAGTACAGCGGAAGTGGTGAACAACTAAATGATTATCTATGAATTTGGAAAAAACCGGTGCAATCCAAAAACCGGTGAAATCCAAAATTCTGTCCACGAAGTAATTAGTAAATATGTAAGATTTTCACGTATATAGAGAAAACTATGTTCATCACATATATTTCATAATACTATTAGACTTTGTGACTTTATATTTCATGTTAGTTGAAGAAACAATTAGTTTTTTATCTGTAGGTTTCATGGTTATACTTGGCTAGCAGGTTGGCAGCATTGGACCCCGTTGCCATAGCTACGTTTGTTTTGGTTTTGTGTCCGAATGTTTCTGAAATCCGAGCCCACCCAAGCAAGCGAGGTTATTTTGTGATTTTTCAATAATTCAGAAAACAATTTCAATGAGAGAAGGCGAGCTTACTAAGTTTTTAGTCTCTTTCAGTGGTCAAATTGAGTATGTTACCTTTCCCAGCGGCGTATTCGACGATTTTCTGTACGTTCAGTACGATGTAGTGTGGGGCGCGGATTGGGAACCCGTTTCCGGACTTTCTTCAGGAACTAGCCAAATGGCTCGAGGTGGCAACGACCCGGAGAAAGTATTCTTCAACATGCCTGTCGAGATGGTGTTCAGTAGCACAAACGTTTCGGGCTGTGAGTAAAATCTTGTTGTAGGTAGGTAGGTAGGTAGGTTTGATACATTTCAATTTACTACTATAGTCTGTGCCTCAATGGTACCTAACCTAAGCAGGTATTTTACATTACATACCAAAGTATCGGGAAATACTTTGGGTGGTGACCTATATGGACTAATATATATTTTTTATGGACTCTCATCCATACGGTAAATATCTATCTTCCTAGGTACCTAGATAGCTACATTATCCAAAGTAAAGATTTTAATAATCAAAGCATTTGTATTGCCATTCAGTAATTTGGTGTTAATGACTCGTAATTTACTACATTTATACCTACTTTTGAAATGGCAGTGTTTGTGACTGGTATAGTGATAGAAGCTAACTTGATAAAAAAACCGGAGTTCAAACCTACCTACTTTCAGTGCATTGGCATTTGGCATTCCCCAACACACCTTAAGGATTGATGGTATCTTAAAGGTGGTGGGAACTGGGAAGTACACTTCCCAGTATTCCAAGATCGCGGTCGTCATAACACTCAATAATGCTGGATATTTTTCATTCAAAATCATCTAGCCCCAGAATAAGCAGAGATTGTGTTATAGGAAAGATATTTTTTAAAATACATTCATGTTTATTATACTTATATAAAAAACAAAACACCAAAACCCGAGACTAATATTTTCAAAACAATTGTCCCACGGCGGGAATCGAACCCGAAACCTTCTGTTTCAGACGGGCCTTCGCCCACTGCGCCTCAGAGCTCGTCACTAGAGGAGTCCATGCCCAGCAGTAAACTTCAATAATGCTGTTGATGGTTCCCCAGGGCCGCAGTTAGTGCTGACGGTGCGGGCGCAGAACCCCCTCAGCGGGGACTCTCTCCGCGGCTACGCTCTAGCTCTCCTCCCGCCTGTGACTGGCGCCCGCGTGACTACAGCCGCGTTACTTCGGCCCCAGGCGTCCACAGTCCTCGGAGAGTGGCTCGCTTGGCTCACTGGAAGGCACCCTGAGCTGGTGGATCCGAAGATGCTGGCCAGCGGAAAAGATAATTATTGTAAGTTTGATATAATAATATCAAAGTACCTATAATGTATATGTCACCGTAAAATTGTAATCTATCGAAGTAAAACTGTTAAATCACAAATGTTCGAAGACTGTCCCTGATTAGTCGGTCTTACAGCAGGTCGTCCTGTGTCCGTAGAGTTAGGAATCAAACACAAGTGTCAGTCAAATAAAATAAATGCACTTCAAGAATTGTTACATGAAATACCGTTCTATCTCGCGAGATTGTAAACTGTCGAAAGATTGTGAACCGTAACATACTGCTTAGGTACAATTTAACGCATTATTATAATCTACCGAAATATAATGAATGGTAATTTAGTAAAAAGGATAATTTCGAACAAATTCCATCGAAAATTACTTTGTTGTTAGTTGTGTAAAACAGGAAGTAAATATAAGTTAATGAGCAACTACGGAACCCTATACTGTGCGTGTCGCACTTGGCCGGATTTTATTATACAACATTGCCTTTATTATTCTATTAGGCTACAATAAACAGGACGCCATGTTGCACTGTTACCGATAATGGTGTTTTGATCGATTTAGGCACTTAGTAAACATAGAAAGTAGGAGATTCTTAATTCCTACTTATTAATATTAAATCTTTATCAGACTACATAGGTAACTACATAAATAGGTAGTAGATATAAAGTTTCATCAAAATCCGTTCAGTAGTTTTTTGAAAGAGTAACAAACATTTCGGGTTTATTATAGTAAGTAGGATACAAAAGACTGCACGATTGATCTTTCATTAAGTATATCAATCACGAGTAATATCAATTCATTTAGTAATATCAATCACGATTGATATTACACACGCCCTGTTTTGTAAAAAAGAAATGCGTTATTAATTATTTAATTTATAGTTTATTTATTAGTTTTGAGCGAATCTAATCAAGGCAGAAAATTTTCCATAAAAAATTTACCACCCTGTTAAACCCCTTTAGGGGTTAATTTTCGAAAAGGAGACTAGCATAATTATGATTTTAAAAACTTCCCCTTTGAATACCAGAAGGGGATTATCGCAGAATATTTATGGATTATGGATGAAGCCATTAGTAGGTACATATATACCTAGGTCTACGGCCTAAACATCTGGCTTAGACTAAAGTCAAAGTCAAAATTAATTTATACATTAAAATCACAAGGATAATTTTGTTAATTGTCAATTTTAGTATATCTCTTGGGAGTTTGTAATAAAAACGTGCACCTTGCTCTTTAAACGATTTACTAACTTTATGGAGTCTACAAGTGGCAACAGCGAGTTTATCTTTACTTCTAGTATTAACATTGTGATTATCGTTATTTTTCTTAAACAAATTAATGCTTTACGTGAACATAAAACAGATTTTCATAGATATATTGACAAGGTAATATCATTATATTTATTTCTTTAAACTTTTGGCGAAGTGATGCTCATTATGTTGTTTTCTATTTGAAATAAACTTTAATTTTATTTTATTTGGGCCCAATAATATTTGCTTTAACATGAGTAACATTAGGTATTGTAAATCTAATACACTTTGTTTTCTTTTCATTTAGTTAAAGATTGTTTACATGGAACCATTTTAAAACCTCAGAGATTGCATTGTTTACATCTTCAAAATGGGTTATTCCCGCTGTTCCCCGATTCATATTTAAAATGGTATCGAAATCGGTTTGATTTCGATGTGCCTTTCTACAGTGAGGTGGACTAACTTTATATAAACGTTATCTTATTAAACTAAAACATAAATTGTTGTTTATACTATTAAACGAAGTTTGTTTTATCTAAATAGGTAGGTACTTACTTACAAAACAAGTTTATTGAGGTGATGAAATTGATAAGTAGGTATGCATTATGTATAACTAGAACGTGTTTGCTATCTTCGCAATTAGTACTCAATTTATCTGTAGGTAGGTAGGTAGGTGTAACAATTTAGCCGCGTTCGTTTCAAAAATACCTACCAACCTAAATTGTTCCTAAACAAGGTATATAAAACTACTTTGCATTGATCATAAACACCAGATTTCGATTCAGATTCGTTTATTTGCGAAACATGGGTTACAGCGTGTGGTAAAGTAGGTACAGCCATGGTCAGCTCACAAGCATGCAAAATTAAAAAATGACAGATCTTCTCAGAATTAATACAACATAAGAAAATTATTGAACATGTCATGCAAATGAATAAAATTAAATGTACCATAAAAAATAACCATAGAATATTACAATAAAAAAAAGTTATAATAATTGAAGTCATTAGAATTTGTCAATAAGATATTAATTAACACGATAGTAAGCTTCTGTACGGGTAATTTATTAAGTTTTAATTAAAAATGATGAATTTTGTCTTTTTCTAAAATACATTTTGGTAAATGGCTGTTTACCCGTGGTGCCATAAAGAAGACACTGTTGTTAAACAGAGCAGTATTGTTTTTTGGATAACAAATTTTAAAACCTTGGCGTTTACTTTTGGAAGTCTTAAATAATTCAATGTTCTTCCTAACAAATAAAGCTATTTCGTATACATACATTGACGGTAATCTTAAGATATTTAAATCAACAAAGTATTGCTTACAATCAAATGTACAGTACAGTTACCTAGGTACAGTTACTAATTATTAATTAAGCATGATATTGACTTTACTAATTAGATACCTACAGGCTTACACGTATTGTTTGGGCCTCGCAACTAATCATATCAGGGCATCCTTTCAATAACTGTAAACCTTTAATCTTAAAATGTAACGAAGGTGTTTAGACAAATATTAGGTATATGTACTTATTATATTTAATTAGAAAAAACTTTCATCGTGCAAACACCAGGTAGGTATTTATATTTAATCAAAGAATTAGTATTTTCATTATTACATTAATTCTTACTAGGTTCCTAAGAGTTTGTATTGACGTTTGAATGTTTGTTGGTAAGAATCTTCGTAACGTCTGATCCGATTTGGATGAGATTTGTGATAGGTATAGTTCGCGACGTAGAATAAAACAGATTACATTTTATTCGGGTACAACACGTACGAAGCCATGCACAGAAGCTAGTTATGATAATAATAATAATAAAACATTTATTTCACAAGATCCGTATTAATGTTTTACATGTATTAGACTTGATATACCTTTTTATCATACTGTTGGTGCCATGCGAGCGAGACTGGCGGCAAAAGCTAGTAATTATTATTTTGTTTATAAGTTAATTAAAACCGCTTCTTATTGCTATGTAAACAATGTGCAATTAAATGATAAAACCGGCCAACTGCGTGTCGGGCCACGCGCAATGTAGGGTTCCGTTGTTGCGAATATTTATTTACTACCCGTTTTATTCAACTAAAATTTGAGTTAATATTTAACTCAAATTTTGGCACTTTAAAGCTCGCAAATGGATCCCTTTATCGAAAAATGGTTTTCACACACCCGCAATATTTTTGAACGACCTATCCAACGACACACATGGGACCACACATCTCACACCATGGGATGAGATGAGAAAAAAAGTGCATCCGTACCTACCTTTTTTCATGGTTTTTATTTTATAACTTTGTCGGCGTGATTAATATGTATACACATGCGTAATTACAGCTTTCTAGTACTTAGTGTCGGACGGACATGGCGAAACTATGAGGGTTCCTTGTTGACTACAAAACCCTAAAAATTGAACTGCACTAATTAACAAGACACAAGTTACTTGTAACTTAGTTTGGTAAACAGGGCTATATGTAACAAAAATCTAATGTACTGTAAAGTGATATTAACTTTTTTTATTTATTTAATTTGTTTCAGTGCTGAGAACAGAGTCGTATGGTAACGTGACTTTGAAGTTATCTATGGTTTCCAAAGATTTGAGGAAACTGGGCTATGACAACCAACCGGCTTCGTTTAATACCTAAGATTGTAATTATAACGATAAGCTAATAGTATCTAGGTACATTCATTTTTACCGATTAAACACCGATAGTACGGTACGTGAAAAATTAAAATTCCTTTTTACATATATGAACGATAAAATTCACGATAGTTTTTAGAAATAAAATAATATGTAAATAGGCTCCATTTATAAGAATTGTATAAATGCTTAACCTTGTCGCTTTTATAGCGTTCAAAGACTTTAAATAGTTTGATTAACTAATCCAATATATTAAGTTCCTATTTTACAAGCTCTGCTTAGTTTGGGGCATCTGTGTGAAAAATGTTCAGCATTATCTATTTATTTCCACACAGCAATGTCATCTTATGTGATTTAATACCTACTAGTTACAGTCAGCTACAAAAGTAGATTTGATTATCTGTGCCACCGAGGTCGCCGCTGCGGGACAAATGCTCTGAACATATTTGTTTCTGGTCCGGGTATTTTGGTACCAAGGTACTTGTAGTATCTGATGCCCACGATACAGGAAATCCTGGGGTCAGGACTATGTATGTGACTATGCTAGCACACAGTCATTTGCGTATGACTGATAAATGTTAACACTAACAAATTCTACCGGTTCCAGAAATATTAGAGTTCTTAAGATCGAAAATGACAATTGACTTTTGTCGCTGACTGTACTTGCATACTACCTACTTGTTCAATCTTATGCCATAAGTAGTTAGGTAAGTGTGGTCACGTCTCTATTTATTAGACTAATAATAATAAAAATAAGACATTTATTCCCGAATTCAAACATAAATAAATGCATAATACTCTTAATTTCTAACATTTAGATTGCTGATTAATACAATTTAGGTACATATAATTCAAAATTAAATTATATATTCATATACACTTTACAATCACTTAGATATGAATGTATAAATAGTTACTTTTTTCTTCTTAACTTCGGGTACCCATCTTCTGTCAAAGGCCTCCTCCATCCATCGCCACATAGTCCTGTCTGCGGCCTAAAATGTTAACATTAACAAATTCTACCAATTATAGAATTATTAAGATCGAAAATGTCAATTAACTTTTTTCGCTGACTTTACTAGCACACTACCTACTATTCCTTCAATCTTATGGCATAGATAGTAAGGTAAGTATCACGTCTCTTTAATTAGTATTACTATCATTACGATGTCAATTAACGTTTGTCGCTGACTGTACTAGCACACTACCTACTATTCCTTCAATTTTATAGCGTAGGTAGTTAATAAGGTAAGTATCACGTCTCTATAATTAGTATTACTACCTTTACGATGTCAATTAACTTTTGTCGCTGACTGTACTAGCACACTACCTACTATTCCTTCAATCTTATGGCGTAGGTAGTTAATAAGGTAAGTATCACGTCTCTATAATTAGTATTACTATCATTACGATGTCAATTAACTTTTGTCGCTGACTGTACTAGCACACTACCTACTATTCCTTCAATCTTATAGCGTAGGTAGTTAATAAGGTAAGTATCACGTCTCTATAATTAGTATTACTACCTTTACGATGTCAATTAACTTTTGTCGCTGACTGTACTAGCACACTACCTACTATTCCTTCAATCTTATGGCGTAGGTAGTTAATAAGGTAAGTATCACGTCTCTATAATTAGTATTACTACCTTTACGATGTCAATTAACTTTTGTCGCTGACTGTACTAGCACACTACCTACTATTCCTTCAATCTTATGGCGTAGGTAGTTAATAATGTTAGTATCACGTCTCTATAATTAGTATTACTACCATTACGATGTCAATTAACTTTTGTCGCTGACTGTACTAGCACACTACCTACTATTTCTTCAATCTTATGGCGTAGGTAGTTAATAAGGTAAGTATCACGTCTCTATAATTAGTATTACTACCATTACGATGTCAATTAACTTTTGTCACTGACTGTACTAGCACACTACCTACTATTTCTTCAATCTTATGGCGTAGGTAGTTAATAATGTTAGTATCACGTCTCTATAATTAGTATTACTACCATTACGATGTCAATTAACTTTTGTCACTGACTGTACTAGCACACTACCTACTATTTCTTCAATCTTATGGCGTAGGTAGTTAATAATGTTAGTATCACGTCTCTATAATTAGTATTACTACCATTACGATGTCAATTAACTTTTGTCGCTGACTGTACTAGCACACTACCTACTATTTCTTCAATCTTATGGCGTAGGTAGTTAATAAGGTAAGTAACACGTCTCTATAATTAGTATTACTACCATTACGATGTCAATTAACTTTTGTCGCTGACTGTACTAGCACACTACCTACTATTCCTTCAATCTTATGGCGTAGGTAGTTAATAATGTTAGTATCACGTCTCTATAATTAGTATTACTACCATTACGATGTCAATTAACTTTTGTCGCTGACTGTACTAGCACACTACCTACTATTTCTTCAATCTTATGGCGTAGGTAGTTAATAAGGTAAGTATCACGTCTCTATAATTAGTATTACTACCATTACGATGTCAATTAACTTTTGTCGCTGACTGTACTAGCACACTACCTACTATTTCTTCAATCTTATGGCGTAGGTAGTTAATAAGGTAAGTATCACGTCTCTATAATTAGAATTACGACCATTACGATGTCATTATTGCCCGCATGCTCTAATTGTGTGATGATAAGATGCATTTTCATGTATGATGAAGGTTGCCAATTGCAGCAGCTGTTTGCATAGTATCCGCAGTACAAGGTTATCGTCGTCATCATCGTCCACAGTCTGTGGTCCACTGCTGGACATAGCCGACCTACATCCACCGACCTCCCGCAACCTTCAAGATATATCGTGGGAGGGGGCTTTCCTTCACTAACGTTCTGTATGAGGTCACCATGTTAAAACCTCACAATGTAAATAATATTCGTAAGTTCTAATCCCCACGGTCCGCCCTGCCTGGTCCATGGTTTCACGGATCAGAGGCGCGATTCTGGGATTTGCAACATGCTAAAACCGTGACCGTATCGATCATTTTGAACCGTTTTCCAGCACGTATTTACCAATTCCGATCTTGGGTAACATGTTGCAACGACAAATACGGACGGTATTTGAATTTTTCAAATACCGTCCGTATTTGAAACATTCGAGACGTTTGGGAAAATCTTTTCTAATGTTTTTAACGGTTTTTTAGAAATTCCGATCTCGAGTGCCAAAACTGACAGCTTAACGCATGGAATTTGTAGAAATTCGTCAGACGTTCACGGTTTCGTATCTCGGCAACAATTTTGTAGGAGAGACTGCCTGTCGACCTAGCAAATAGATCATTTTCTTGTGGATATCGTAGTTCTTTTTGTTTCGAAAATGTCATCAAGATATTTTCTAGCATGGAGATGGAGACAAGAAGATGAACGGGCTCGTGATGGGTACCGTTACGTAAAAGAAATGAAAGCCAATCTACGGGAGTTCTTCAACCCTGTCGAGGATCACCTATTGCGTAAATATCGGAGATTTTTTCACCGGAATAACCCTAGAAGTATTAATGCATTTTACTTACAGTTCCATATATTCCACCATCGTTTCTAATTGCGATGGACTCGTACGCATTATTTTTTCTTGTTCTACTCAAAAATTAAATATTTAAATAAACCGTGCGTAGGGGAATCCCTATTTTGACAGAATGACAATGACACTGACAAATTCAAGTAACAAATTCCATAGAGATCTGAAGTTTTTTAATTTTAAATTCAAGTCGT
The DNA here is from genome assembly GCA_961405105.1 of Perizoma affinitatum. Taxonomy (NCBI): domain Eukaryota; kingdom Metazoa; phylum Arthropoda; class Insecta; order Lepidoptera; family Geometridae; genus Perizoma; species Perizoma affinitatum. The sequence continues at coordinate 11,305,532 of OY560199.1, forward strand.
CAACCTTCTAAAAATGACTTTTACACAATTTTCCTAATACGTCATCGAGGGCTCGTTAACCCGTTTTGCACATTTACATGCAAGTAAAAATCAAGTGACTCGTAAAACGTCAAGCCGAATAATTCGGTCAACGTTGGCTCGTCCATGGTTTTACGCAGAAAATGGTAAAACTTAGAATTGGGGTACAGACCACGCACAGACGACACGCTGCGGACGCGTCTGCGTTTACCACGGACGAGGCACGTCCTATGTCGCGCGGTTACATTTACCGTAAAATGGACTGCGGGGCCCTAGAGACACTTTCAAATATAATTTCAGCTATTAATCCTTGTTGAGGATTGGATTGTGGATTTGAAGTTGAGGATTTGTAAGAATTTAATCCTTACAAATCCTCAACTTTTATACTTGGGCGACATCTGCGTTTAATGACATTAAATAATGTAATAAAATTGTAGCCGTTTTTTTTTATTTTAGTGTATATTATAAGTTTAAACAAGAACCGCAATACTTTAAACTTTTCGAAAAAATACTGGGACATACCGATTGGTTCGCGGGTGCAGAGCCACAAAGTCCAGACGAGTACCAAAGTATATCTTTGGAATATTATACAATCTTGAGTTCAAAATTGTTTACGGGGTAGGCAAGTCTGGGTATTTTCCACATTACCCAAAAGGTCAGCTGCAAGATAATGCTATCTAAGTTTGCCTACTTTTTATCTGTGCAATAATAATGTTATATCTATCAACCTAAAGGTTACATCCCGGGGTCCGTGATTTTAAGGGTTACCGCGCAAGAGCCCGCACCAGTAGGCGTGGAAGGTCCATTCTGGGAATTAAAATAATATTCAAATCAAATCAAAAGTTTTTATTTCAGACAATACAATCCATTTTGATAGTAGATACTTAAGACAGTTAGTTAGCGATTATAGGCATAGCTGAAATTCTATTTGAAAGTGATTTATTAGCGATTTATTGGCAAGGTTAAGGGAAACTCAGGGGGTTTCCCTTAGGGGGCAAAACTGAACTCTTAATGTTTAAAAAGTGCAGAAATCCCCCTTATCGTATTTTTCTTATTACACTTTCCGCCCCTAAAATAATCTCTTATGGGGGAAAACAGAACCCTAATGTAAAAAATGTACAGATATCCCCGACCTTAAACCTTACCATGTGGTAATACGTCACAGCATGACAGTAGGTATTATTATGTCACTTGTGGTATCGCCATACAGTTTTTCCGGCTTTTTAGGAAGAGTCTCCGTACAAGGTCTCACGTGCTTCGCTTGTTGTTTCCACACAAAGGTATAATCCCGATAGTACAGGACAAAACAAAGCGAGGTCAGGTGGTAAACCACAAAAACTAGTTCATAATGCGTAGGTACCTGAGACGTTTTAGTTTTCGTAAGTAAAATCAAATGCATGGATTCCAAGGCATCATAATTATCCGACATGAAAACGCGACTTGCAAAAATTGTGTCTCCCTGTGTCGTGGGCATTGTGAACTAGGAGTATATCCGGAACAAATATCTGCAGAACATGCAAACATTTTTGTCCCCTAGCGGGAATCCAACCCCTCTAGAACGTCTCTTGCCCGCCGCGCCACCGAGGTGGCCAATGAAGTGGACAATGGCCGTGACAAATTATGGGTGTGTAGAACCGCAGATGGTTAACTGTAGCTGGCTGGTGATGAGTTATCGCGACCATTTGAGCAATGATTGAGCTTGTATGTTTATGATTTCCTGTTTTTTTTCTGTGCATTAAACAGAAACTAGAACTACCAGCGGCAACGGCATCCTGAAGATGATTGTAGCACGGGCAGACTGTCCCATTCAGAACAGGTGGATGCAGATAGTAATGGGATCCACCTGTTAATTAATTTTATTTTTTAATCATTCCATTTATTAATTATATTTTTATTATTATTTTTATTTTATTAATTTTAAATTCATTGTTTCATTTTATTTAATTATGTTTTACCATGCATGAGTATTAGTGTTAAGTTTTATGTGATTAATAATATTATATGGATTTTATAAGCTGAAATAAATGAATAATAATAAATTATAAAATAAAATATCGATCTATCTAACCTTTGAGACATAACGGGTGAAAAGTCTCATTCGCCTGTTATTTCACTGGCACCCAACAAACCTGAACACAGCAATGCGAGAATCACTGCTTGACGGCAGAAATAATGATTGGGATGTAGATAATTGCGTTTTTCTAGAGACAGGCAGCTGAACCGTCAAATAGTCGGAGAGGGGGAGGACTATACACCCGCGCTGCGATGTGGCTGCGCTGTGGTCGGCGCTTCGTACGTTGGCGACAGTGGCTTGAAGCGACCGCACATATTGTGTTCAATATGTGCGGTGAACATTAAAAATTCGTGCCCGGCTACTATTTGTCTCTGCCATGTCGTATTATCATATTTATTTATTTACACACACAAAACACATTACAACCATATATAAAACTAACAAAATTCGGTTCTAATCTTGATTGCAATATATGAACGCACAGCTAAACTAAATAACTGTATCGAGCAGAAACTAAAACTTACGTTCGAGGACTAAAAGAAGACTAACAACTTATCGTGGTGTGTTTGTGTTTCTCATCACTTCTGGTGTCGTCCGTCTGGAAACAAACTAAATAAAACCGTTGATTATCTGTAGACAGATATTTTTTTTAACGGTAGGTTATTCAATATGCTTTATTTATTTTTCACTGCTCGGGCAAACCCGTTGACTAGTTAGGCAGGAAAATGAAGGGAAAATGGTCTAACTTTCTTGGTCCTAGGTATATTGCCATGCTTTTTACATTCTTACCTACATGTTTGTATTCTTCAGTGGCATAACCAATATCGCTGGTTAAACAGTCGGCCTGAACCTTTAGGCTTGATTTCCGAAAAAATAAAAGGACAGCCGGACAAGTCTAACCATTGATTATGATGACAGATTCCTATGAAAACATGTGACAAAAAGCTTTGATTAGTATCTTAACATCCGTTTTAGTGTATTTTTTTGACAAACAATTTGAAAAAAGGTTCTTGTGATTTGACTGATTTCCCTAAAATACCTGTCATGTTCCAGCAGCAATTAGTATATTCATATTAATTAATGAATTAATTATATAATAAAAAGAAAATGGCGTGGCACTCTCGTTTTTTTAAATTTTTTTTCGCCAAGCTATGAGTAGGTACCTAGGTAAATAGTTCATCTACATGCTGACTTACTTATTATCTATACCTACTTAAAGATAAAATTTATCAGCCATGAGTGCTAAGTAGTTAGTCTTCTTTAACATTCAGAAGCTCTACCTTTAAATAGTTAAGTATCTAGTTTATTAAACAAACAAAATACTCTAATTTCCTAATCTTTTTCTAAGACCTATGCTTCTGATATCAGAAATTATTGTGAAAGATAAGATATTGAGTGCAATACTCTAGATAACCTAAAAGTCCCTATTTGTTTTCTGTTAACGTATTAGTACTTAGATAAAATACGGAAATAATTCCTTTGAATATTGAAAGACTAAGAACTCGATTTGATCGATTATTATGACATCTACTTACAATCAATCTGTGGTTCTACTACGTAGAGCTCTACGCGGGGCTACGCGCTACGGCGTAGGCTGCCCCGTAGAACTAGTCCTGAGTCCGTCCGCTGTGGGTATCCTGTTTTAATTGCTATTCCGTCATTTCTACCTGAGACCATCGAATAATCAATAGTACCTGGGGCACAAGCTATACATTGACCATGATTCTGGTATTTCCAATACCTGTGCGCTTTCATCTTCAACTAGCTACTTCCTGTGAGGCATGCGAGTAGCGCAATTAGTGAACGACGCCTCCAGCGCACGCCCCGGCTGATCTGAGATGTCTATACTTCTTGAGTTCTGCATTCGTCTTATGGCATTCATTCAACTAATGCACACCCTAGAGGCAAAATGAATTGAAAGTTTAAAATGAAAGCGCACAGGTGTATACTTAGCTAATAATTTACATTGTTTAGCGTCACTGTATTTCCGTACACTTACCAACTGAATGTACTTAAGTTCCCTACAGTTTCCTTGATACATTTCGCTTATGGCCTTCCCAATTACCTTCGCCGCATGCTATCTGTGTCACCCGATAGAAAAGTAAATAATATAATTCGAATTATTTCTATACCTGTGCTTTCCTATGGCTGGGATCGTGCGTTCAAAATCGTTAAGAGTTCCCAATCGAGTAACCAGAGTTTCTAGACAAATATCACTTTCTGCTGGCGTAACGCCTGCGGAAAGATTTAATTGTATGACAATGACATTAGCTGTGGAAATGTCACGTGATTACTGCCAAGTTTTTTCTTGTCAAATTTGCGTTAGCGTGAAAGGAAATTTAAGCGTGATGTATTTGTCTAGACCCCTGTACGTTAGTTTCTGACCCATATAGATCCATTAGAGTAGGGCACTAGACAGAGTATCATAGAAACTCTTTGGGATTTTGCATACTAGGTACCCACCTAGTTTAAATTCCACTAGAACTATTGGTACTTTACAAGTCCATCAGACCTTTGTTTTTTTTGGGCATGACGGTAGATCAGCTCAAAATAGAGATACCTACGTAGCACAAAATGGAGGAGGCATATACCCCGCGGTGGGACAAACTGATAATGCTGATAATAACTACTAAGTATGTAATTAAAAAAATAATGCTGATCATTTTCACACAGCATCATCTAGCCCCAAACTAAGCAGAGCTTGTGATATGGGAACTATATGACTGATGTAATACTTCTATACCTTATTTTTTTTGTAAATGCATTCATGTTATACATAGAAACAACCCAGACCCGAGACATATTTGTAGATTATACAATCATTTTTAAATGGGTGAAATATGTGAAATTAAAACTAATTACTAGAAGATCTTTGTCACCATATTTCTCGCAAAAAATAAAAAAAATTGTTGAAAAAATATCTTCAGTTAAAATCGTACAAGCAGACAAACATGCTGCTGAAGTTATTAGTTTTCATAACGCAGTCTAATCTCAAATTGTCAAGGGGTGTGCGCTTACGCAGGCTTTACGCGTTTGCGGCAGCGAGACTATTTATATTAAAACCGACTGCTACCACAGCAGAGACACAGTTCAGCACAGCGCTTGTCGCGAGAGCCGCGTGTCAAATGACGCGACAGCAAAAACTATAACTATTCGAGTGGTCAAGTTCGATAGTGTGGATCGACCTTAACAAGGCTCGGAGGTTTTCAACTTGGGATAGTTCGAGGCGTGGTTTTCAGGACGGATGTTTTTGGATTCTATGGTATGTTATTTTATTTTAATTATTATTATAAAGCCTATTTGATGTTTTTTTTTTATTTCTAGGTATTTAGACTTTATTTTAAGATAAGATAAAGTTTACTTGTTCAAGAATACTTATAGTTTCGTTCAATTAACTATTAATTTTGGAAAGATTAGGCAAGTTTCATCTACTTGTGTATTGTATGAAATTAATAATTTTAATAAAACATTAACTACATTTATTTAAAACACCGATTATTAAAAAAATTTTCATTCAGCCTAAAGATTCGTCATAAAAAAGTAAATTAGGTAAAGTACTTTCTCGTTTACACAACGTTATCATTATGTATTTTATAATATTTTCAGTATAAACATAAAAAAGCGAAAACAATAATAAAATGTGAATTATATTATACTAGCTTCTGCACACGGCTTCTCCCGCGTGGTACACGGATAAAAAGTAGCCTATGTGTTATTCAATTGTATAATATTATTGTAAAGTTTCATCAAAATCTGTTCAGTAGTTATTGCGTGAAAGAGTAACAAACATCCATCCTCACAAACTTTCGCATTTATAATAGTAGTAGGAGCTGCGTCTAAATGAATCTTAATTGGAGGGCACTGAAGATAGACGACTTCGCAACCCAACCGAAATGAAGTAGAATAAACTATATTAAATATTAAATCCAGCGTAACTGGACGCCAGTTGTAAAAAAATATATTTGTTAAACTATTATTTTTTAAATTGAGATGTGACTCTTTGAGTGCTATATACCTAACCAGGTTAGGTTTTAAAACAATGTATAATTTTTTTTTTACTCTTATATATACCTACCTAGGTTAGATTTAAAATTTAATATTTAAACAAATTTATACCCTTATAGAAATCAAAAGTTATCTAAAATCACGTTAATTTACAACAAAATTAACAACTTGGCTTCTGCGTTAATGAAATTTTTGATTTCATTTCCACAGAAGCCAAGTTGTTAAGAAGCCAAGTTGTACAAAAATTATGTAATTTTAATGATCTGCATTCACAAACGGGATGCAAAAAATCATTATTAGTGAATGCCACCAAACGTACTTATGCTTGGTGGCAAATCGCGTTATTATAGTATTTATGAAGATGTAGCTGATAACGCGTTAAATACCATGCAAAAAGTCCTGAAAATTACTGTGATTTACCGCCATGATAAATTGCTAGTCATGAAATGTCCGCAAAAAACAGTGCAGGGGTGCCACCTGATGGACCGATATCACAGACAGTCGTAGGAAGTCGGTGCCGGTTGAGGAACGTGAGGGCCGTTCAAACCGCCACCGCGGTGGCGATGGTGCCGATCGCGTGTATTGATTGCCACCGCTAGCGCCTCGGCCACCGCGTCAGTTTGACCAGACCAGCTGCGGCTTTTTTGGGAAAGGCTGATTCTAAATCAATTCACCAACTTTTATCAACATAACCAATCTCTGTGGAGGAAGGACGCAGAAGGTTGCGGGTTCAATTCACGTCGCGGGACAAATGTTTGTATGATCTGCAATTATTTGTCTCGGGTCTGGGTGTTTTAATGTATAGTATGTACGTATTTACAAAAAAAATGTATATATGTAATATTAGGTTGGGGAAAAAGTCTTTTCGCATTATTGTATGTATGAACTTGTAATAAAATCTCTTTGGCTATACTATTTGTATCTGGCTGGTTTTGGTATCATTAAAAGTTTAAATTTTAAAGAAGATAATTCCAAATTCAAATTAGGAAAATGTGTGATTTTTATTTGTTTTTCGTACTGTTAAGATGAGTGAATCTAATGAAGAAATTCGATACATTTTAAAATTTTACTACAAAAAAGGTAAAAATGCAACGCAAGCCGCGAAAAAAATTTGCGATGTTTATGGACCTAGTGCAGTGTCTGTGAGAGTAGCACAAATTTGGTTTAAGCGTTTTCAATCCGGAAATTTTGATGTCAAAGATGCACGTCGCTCTGGTCGCCCTATTACGGATAAAATGGATGCCATTTTTGAAAAAGTGGAGCAAGATCGGCATATCAGTAGTTACGACGTAGCTGAAGAACTGGGAATTGACCACAAAACAGTTTTGGCGCATTTGAAAAAAACTGGGTACACAAAAAAGCTCGATATTTGGGTACCTCACGAGCTCACTGAAAGAAACCTAATGAACCGTGTTCTCATTTGTGATTCTTTATTACGACGTAATGAAACCGAACCATTTTTGAAGAAATTTTTGACCATTTTTGACCTCACACATCTTTAGCCACTCAGCAAAAATTAAGAGAGTTTGGCTGGGATGTGTTAATGCATCCGCCGTATAGTCCTGACCTTGCACCTTCAGATTTCCACCTGTTTCGGTCTCTTCAGAATTCTTTAGGCAGTGTCAGGTTAACATCACGAGAGGACTGCCAAAACCACTTGTCGCGGTATTTTGAACAGAAGCCCCAAAGTTTTTATAGCAATGGGATCATGTCCCTGCCTACAAAATGGCAAAAAGTTATCGAACAAAATGGTACCTACATACTTTAGTTAAATGTAAATAAACTATATTAAAAAATGTTTTGAATTTTCTTAAAAAATGCGAAGAAACTTTTTCCCCAACCTATTATATCAGTCTTGTGGTTCCCATAACACAAGCTCTGTTTAATACTTTGGGGCTAGATGATGCTGTGTGAAAAATGACCAGCATTATTTATTTATTTTCAAAATGACTTCGAATAACACTCAAATCGCCAATTCTCAGGATAGTTAAATTAAATAAATTCGTAATTTACATGACGTAGTGATTATGATCTAACTAGATTAGATTACAATACGACGTGTCACGTCAGTCATTTTGACAGATTGCTTGCGACCGATCCACTCTAGATTTGAAAGACTGTTAGTTTTGTAGATTAGTGTCAATGAATTAATGGATTGGCGAAACGTTCATGCATTCTAAATAATCTACATTAAATATAAAGACTCAACTCGGTCACAAAGACTCGGTCTAGTTTTTTGTTGTACAGCGAAAGTTTTTGTAATACAAAACCTTTCCGCAAGCTTTTTTTAGCTTTCTTAATTGTGTTTTTATAATTTCAAAATAATGTCTATGCTAATATTTATTTTATTTTAAGAAAATTACATTTTCGAATAAGTAAGATATTATTGCAAAATTTTGAAACATAGAAATTCTTACAATTTATTCGTTTGTGTACACATATCTACCATTATTTTTCAGATGTCCCTATCCTCGTTTGATGGAAGACACTCTTGTTAGGGTAAATAATCCTCTTGTATTTATTAACGTAATAATAAATACAAGAGGAGTGCAATGCGATATATAAACTACTAGATAAATATAATAATAAATACCTACATACAAAGCAATAAACTACACGATATTAAAAAAAACATATAGACAAATATATTTATTTAAGATTAATATATACATCTAACATACAAGAAAGGAAATGATTTCTTTAAAAAATTGACTAAGTTTTACTCACAAGTTCAAAGATATTTCCGATAAAAATAAGTTTTTAATTCTTTGAATATGAGTTTAAAGCTTCTGTAGGAAATGTGAATAAGGGTTTTCAGCAAGAGATCTTCCAAATAGGAATAGGAGGCAGTCAATGGATTACTGTGAATATTCTACTAAAGAGAAAGGATGTGAGTATTCCGCCGAAGGCGAAGAGATAGCCACTTAAACTACACGAAATTTAGATATGTGGTGAAATTTACGCAATCCCAAGATCAACCTTATACAGACATTTTGGAGACGCTCAAGTTTATTGAAACTAAGAGAGCCTGCCGATGTCAACAGTTTCCGCCTCACTGCATCTAATTGTAGATGACATGATTATCTATAAATACCCCTAGGTTTTAACGATTCGCTAAACTGAACAATCACTTTGTTTAACTTTACTTGGGGGAGAGTTGTCCAATCTATTTTAACTGCAGTACGAGAGTTTCCCACAGCGACTTACTGTCTTGGTACTTGGGTTTTATTTGGGTTAATTTTAAGATTTTAAGACCGTACATGTATATGTAACTTGTTTGTCTGTATTTTCTGTGTGAATAATAAATAATAGTAAAGAAATAAACCCCTGTCGGTGATACAGTATCGTGATACAAAATCACGATACTGCAGCGCTTCTAGTGACGCGTATCTAATAACAACCTTGAAGATATACAAATCGATTACAAAAAAAAACAATCTGAATTCTTTTTTCTCATTTCAATCTGATAACCCCTTGCGGAGATAAAACAGACAAACAAACAAACAATATCTTATGGCAAACGCATTATTCGAATGTCGTGGATTTGAATCGAGTCGTGCACTAATTGATGTTTCTTCTCGAAGTGCGCACTCACTCAAAACTGTAATGAAAATTATTATGAGAAAATGCATAAAATTCGAATCTGCCATTGGTGTGTAGTGTCACAAAAATGGCTTGGAATCTGTCACGTTGAATGCTACTATATCAAAAAGTCCTTGGATGGATGTCACTCGGTCCATTACCACCTCTGGCCAGTTGGATTCGAATACATCCAGGTCGTCACGCCATCGTTTTTCTTAGTCTTCCACGGCGACGTTTTCCGTTTTTCGGCACCGACTGGGTAACTAGGTTTGCCCAGCGTTGGATGCAGTCGAGCCAATTGATGACTTAAAAATAGTTTAAAATAAATTCAATTGGTTTGTAGCGACCTCTTCAATGAAACCCTGCATTATAGAAAAAAACCGGAAAAGTGCGGATCTGACTCGCGCACCGAGGCTTCCGTACAAGCTTGTACGTTCACCAAAATTATTATTATTAAATTATTGTTATTAAATTATTATTATTAAACATTGCTCTAAAGAAAATATAATTGAAAGACAAACTTAACTTTGTACTTGAAAAATTTTTCACCTATCGTCACGGAAATTCTCCAAATGCAAGTAATCGCAAAAAAAATGTTTTTGTGATAAAACTACAAATTAACTATTTTCGGACGTTTTCCTTTACTTCTGCTGTGAGACCTTGCGTCTTGCCAAATATTTTATGATTTTATGTCAACGGGAAGTACCCGTATCGAGCGAGTATCAAAATATGTCGCATAAATTGCCGTATTTTTATATTGCATTGACTTAGAAGCTACGAATTTGATATTAATTTCAACTTGATTCCTCCACGCGTTCCTGATTAAATGTATCTTGAAAGACGGACAGACAGACGGATAGACGGACAATAAAGTGATCCTATAAGAGTTCCGTTTTTTCCTTTTGAGGTACGAAACTCTAAAAGTAGCAACAAGTTAATAAAACCTATTAAAATTTTCAAGTTCTGTCCAATTTGGGTTCCGTTTCCAATATTAAGCTTCAGAACCATAAAGATCATTGCAATTACAAAGTGATAATTTGATAGCTGCCGATTCATTTCAACACCGTCACCGAAATGACCCTGAACTGAAAATACAAGATAAATTCATCACATTATCATCACAGTTCGCTCACAAGCGCTGTACTTAAGATAAAACATATGGGTCAAATTATTTTTAAAAGCATGTCTATATTTTTCCTAGGGTAATCAATCAATCTTATACAAATACCTTGAGTAAATTGCAAATATCGTCGATTTGTTGAATGATACTGGCTTGAACAAATTGCTTGCATCAAGCTGTTTGGTTTGACCGTCTCAAAAGAGCAATATAATTGATGTTAGGTATACCTACAACATTATAAAGTATTACAGGCAATATAGAAGGTATCAGGTAATTGATAAAGTATAATAGTTAATGTATTTTCTTAAAACCGGTTTTGCTAATTGGTTTTATATATTTGCTTACTAAATTATATATTATGCCCTTTATCGAGCAAAAAACTTGTTTACGTATTTTTTTTCGTAATTAGAACAAAGAAATTGAGTAAAGTAGGCACTGAGATAGGTGTAATTAGTTTCTCAGAGCACACCAATTTTCAGGATTCCAGGATTAGTAATTGTGGTGATTTTAACTCCGATGCTAAACCTTATTCTAAATTGACATCTCTAAAATCTGGTTAGTTACTCGACTTAGTAAAAAACATCATTTAAGTTGGTTTATGTGTCAATTTAGAAACGTCAAGCTGAATTTAATCAACACGTCAATAGTTGTCTAAGGTTAGAGTGCGTAAGTATTAGAGTGTTCGGTGACATAGTTATTGTGAAAAGCTGAAAAAAAAAACAGTATAATTAGATAGGCAGGTGTTTTTACAAAATCACTTTTATTTTTTACTAGTCTCTGCCCATGGCTTCGCCCGCATGGTATCCGGACAAAAAGTAGCCTATTTGTTATTCCGACGTATAAGCTATTTTACTGTAAAGTTTCATCAACATCCGTTCAGTAGTTTTTTTGTGAAAGAGTAACAAACATCACAAACTTTCGCTTTTATAATAGTAGTAGGATAGTAGGATGTTCATTTCAAACAAAATCAAAACAAACACGCTCACAAACGTATTTCCCATGATCGACATCCTCAGTTAAATACTCAGCGAATATTTGAAGATAACAGGGGGTAGTCGGAGGCACGTCCAAACATTACATTTGGCTCATGTCCGCGTTTGTGCAAGTAGTGAGCATTCCACGTGACAGGTTGCAAGCCGCTCATTGGAGCACTAATTTATGGCACATGCCTTTAAGTATTAGGTTTTGTCAAGGTGTTTTCCTTCACCATTTTGGCCACGATCTCCGGATCGGAAGTCGCGGTACGAACCCGCTAACTGAACTAGGCGTTCAGTTTTAGTATCTGTATCTACGTACCGCTTAAAGGAATGAACCATATTGCCGACCGCCCTCAGACATCCTGGGGATGCTAATGCATGAGAAAAATATGAATCATTTTATTTTTGACTCTATTTTATTCTTGTTGGTCCAATTATTCACTGAATGCTTCCTAAAAGTGTATACAACTTGTTATCGCCTCCTTCCACAATTCAGGATTGGGATATTTTTCTCTCATACATATTAGTTTCCCTTTTGTAGATTCGGTGTAGTTGTTTGCGCCGTCAAATAGGTCATACAAACATTTCTACAGTGTTGTTGAGAGATGAGCTTACTTGCTGCTTTCAGGCTATTGATCGCCAACAAAATAATTAGCTTAATAAAATAAAATACATACAAGAGCAGTGTTGGCCTAGTGGGCGATACCCCGACTTCTGATCCGGAGGTCGTGGGTTCGAACCCAGTCGTGCACAAATGGATTTTTCCACTCGAAAAAATGATGTGCCCATTAACACGTGCTCACAAACACACAAACCAGCTTCTTGCATCGCAGTAAAAAATATTAGAATGATTGGATGTGTTTCAAACATACTAGTATCAGTTTTTGAGTGTTTTTACGCGATTTCTGTTTTATAGAGAATGTGGTCCTGATGTAGCCAAACTACCTGTTTGACAGGTTAATCCTGTAAAAAAAAATTAAATCTCCCAAAACAATTATATCACTACTTACTTATCCGAAATGGGGTGACGCTGGGGCAAGATTTCATGGAAAAAATAAATCTGAAATAAAAAAAATTGGTGAAAAACCCCCATTTTCTTTTAAGATAAATAATTTGAAATTGGTTACACCACTTTCAACAGTATTTTTTTCTACTTTGTACCAACCATAAGTCTATTGTCTAACAAGATGTTTTTGGAATTATTCACCAAATACGTTTTTTTAATCGAAAACTTATGCTTTTTATCCTTTGGGGCGCGCTACCCAATACCTCGTGCGTTTGCCTACCCTTACACAAAACGGGTGAAAAGTATGTGCTGTATATATTTAGATTGCCTGTTTACTTAAAGGTTTATTTAAGTCATCGGTCAGTTCAATGGTATGACGAATTCTATGCAAATGTAACGGAAAAGAAAATGCTTTTCCTTGTTCGTGTGCTATGCGCCAATGTCAACGGACAATGTTTCGATTATGAATAATCATTTTGGTTTCAATGTCTTCTCATTGTAGCGACAATAGAGACTGATTCCTGCCTGCTCCTACCTCTACAACGAGGATAAAAAGTAATCTTAACTATGATTAAGATAATCTGCCGCTTGCCATCGGAGGGAATTAATCCTCACACCCTAGGGCTGATGGTCGCGTACCGGTTATGGAATTACCTCCCTGCTGAGGTTTTCCCAAGTGACCACAATAAAAAATTCTAAAAGGGCGTTTTAAATTTTTTTATATGGTCGGCAACATGGTCTTTTATTGCAAGCGTTCAAAGGCTGTGGTGGCGTTTTGTAAAGGAACCTGCACGTAATAGTATTATGCTCGTAACTAATGCTCTAGATATTATGGTCAGACGACATCGCCAACATCGCTGGACGACAATAGATGAGGGTAGAGGCATAATAGGTAGGAGGCCTTTACCGAGCAGTGGGTGGTAACAGGCTAGCTTATTCCTAACATAGATTCTTACATAGAGTGCGCGCTACCAAACTTATCCCGTCTGTATCGAGACGGGTGGGTATTATTATTCATTATTATAATTATTATGTGTAGGTAAAACTAACACATAATAATTATAATAATGAACATGAAAATGTTGCGGATAGAATAGTAGTAAGAACGGGTTGTTATTTTTGTTATTTGTTGATGGGGCCCATGGGGTATGGTATCTTTCCCCTAGTCTCGCGATTCGCATTGAATACTAAAATTTCTTGAAGAGAAGCTGATATTATGCCATAGTTTAGTTTGTTTACCCCCAACCTTCCTAAGTTACCTTTTACGGTCGCGGTGGCAATACATTCACGCCAACTTTGACAACCATACCTTAGATCGCCACCGCCCGCGCCACCGCGTTTGTTTGGCTGGGCCTTAAGTCTATCACAGAATAATTAATAATACATATTCGTACCCTATAGCTAAAGCTAAAGCGTAGCACGAGTAGAAATAATTTTGTGTAGAAAAATTGTGGGTTGAACGTTCCCGTTCACTCGAAGAATGTCAATATTTTTATATCCCCAAATATACCTACTACAAAACTGTTGTGTAAAGAGACTATAAAAGTGACAGATGTTCAAATAGTATTTTGGCTGATACATAGTTGAATGCAATTATAATTAGTTCTGTTAATAAATGTTGCATAAAATACAATGGTGGAATGTATTTTTGTCACGTTAGGAAGTCGCAGTTGCCATAAAAGATATTGAACATGAAAAATATTTTACATAAAGTCGTGACTGTTTGTCATTTCGTTAATTTACTACGGGTACTTAACAACGGAGTAGTTATTTTCAAGCGTCTATTCTCAATTATGTTAAAATGTAGGTATTCTTCTTCTAAATATAAATTGAATATTTAGTTTGAGCTCCATAATTTATAAGAGATTAAATGTCAAAAAACCGACTACACATTTAAAACACATTTTAAATTTAATGAAAAGAGAATTAAAACATCGCGAGATCTCAGTTAACAGAAAAGGTCTTTAAAGGTCCTCCTTCCATTGTTATCAAAAACCACTTACCTCTGGTACAGTATTATAAAATATGTGCCAGGTAAGTTGCTAGTAGGTAAGGTTACCTACCTATTCGTATTTTATAGACACATTTAAGCGTCATCTTTCATGAGTCAATTCAGGAAAACAGGATTCTGACTATCTATGTTAGTGGACACACCTTTCTTGAATAACTTTTTTCATGACATGTACAAACTAAACTTGAAACCAAGCAAACAAACATCTTCTTTCGTGAGTCAAACTTCGGGAGTACCCCTAAGGGCATTGATCAAGTACCTTTTATAAGATAAAACGGAACGCTTCCCCCTGGTATTTGTGGTTAAAATAAATATAAAGAGGTATTAATATAAAAAAAAACACGCTCACGACTGTATTTCCCATGGTGGTCATCCTCAGATACATGTTCAGTGAGTAGATCTTTGAGGATACTAAGTGGGGGGTAGTCAGAGGCACGTCCAAACATTACATTTGGTACATGCTCGCGTTTTGCAAGTAGTACGCATTCCACGTGTTGCAAAACCATCGCCGCCTATTGGAGCACTAACTGTTGGCACATGCCTTCGAATTTTGGTTCTAGGCATGCCGGTTTCCTCACGATGTTTTCCTTCACCGTTTTGAGCACGTGTTAATGCGCACATATTTTTTTCGAATGGCTTCGAACCCACGACCTCCGGATCAGAAGTCGGGGTATCGCCCACTAGGCTAACACGCATCGTAGTAGTAGTATTGCAGGTATTAATCTGTTATTATTATCTTGATCCAAAGGTTGTCTGGAAGAGATCCCTTCAAAGAAAGCTGTTATTTGTTTAAAGTGTACAGTAAAGTATTTTCATTCATTCATTCATTCAAAGAGATGTAATTACTTTCACACGTTATGATTAATTTGTGGACTGGCAATTGACACACTGAATGTTTTACCTACCTATCTACTTATTTAAAATTTAAATCGTAGTAATCTATGCTTAATATTTAGTTAGGAACATTCTTATCACGGTCTTATCATTTTATCTGTCTACTTTATACTTCATAATTTTATCTATTGTGGGTGGTATTATCGTATTATCTCAATTGCTTTGTTTATTTACACCATATCTTCGTATACAGCGTGTTAATTCCAAGAGTTCAGGATAGGTACGAATCTCAAACTGAATCTTGTTATTAAAAGGCAAGTATTTTTTTGTTACAAAAAAAATTACTAGTCTATTTTGACGCAATCGACTTAGGTACAGATTGTTACCCGAGTAAATAAATAACAAGAATTAATAATATCACAAAAATTAAACCTTGGCATGGTACGTGGGGGCGATACCAACTAAGCTACGAGATCGTTACCAGCCTGTTCGAAATTCAGCTTAGCTAGAAGCGCCGAGGCTTTACCAACAGGGGCAACTTTTTCAGTTATCCTAAGTAGGTTGGTAGGTACGTCTACAACACCTATTTATTAGACCAGTCAAGTGTGACATTTAAAAAAAGTGTGTACCTACCTACATACCTTAGCTAGATGTCAGATGTAGCCTGAAGGGCCTTCGGATGGCTAGGATTGGCTCAGTATGTCAACGAATGGTATGAAACGAGAATAGCATCACCTAGTCAGTGTGGTGAGAAGGGCTCTGTTTAGATCATTGTGAAGGTAAATAATAATTATTAATATTAAGTAAATTTTTTATCTGTAAGTATTTTATGTGTTTAGTGTGTAAGTAAAAAAAATAAATAGTAGATACCCTTAAGTTAATTTCTTGGCTAATGTCGAAATTCATTCAGTAAAGTAGGCATTAGGTATTACCACAGATCAGTTAAAGTTGGTCTGTGGTATTACCAAGTTTAAGGTTATAGAAAAAACGACTTTACTGTTAACTGTTATGTTATTTTCTATTTGGAATAAACTTGAATTTAAGCATAAATATGTAATTATCAAAATGCTGCTGCGCTCTTTATGTAAGATACCAAAGTAGGCAGGACTGTACGTCTACCTCCATATTACTAACCACCTGAAACCATTATAGGAAAGCAATACTTACGAGATGTCTATTAAAAATTGGATGTGATGTGGCAAAATAACAATAGACACTTAGCACTCATTGTTCAGCGTTGATGTTCAGCGTATAGATCATCTCATTATAACCGCACCTACTTATACCTACGACATACTGTAGGTTCCTACCTACTGTACTGACAGTTCTAAGTAACTAGGTACCTACATCCTTTTTTTTTCTAAATTACTCTAAAATTACTTCGCTAATATAATAAATATTAAATCCCGAAAGTGGCAACCCAAGAAGAAAAGAGAAAAAAAAGTCTTCACAATTTGACTCAATTTCATATATGGAATCCTGATCTTTCGATTAGGATTCCATAGATAAACCGGTAAGGTTTCACGTTGCATAGACTCTATGTAACGTAAATCTTCTTATGCCATAGAGGATACAATTTCAGCTTTTTTTTTCGCAGAATATATGGATGCTTAATGAAAAAAAAAATGAAATCTAGCCTTTGCTAGGCTAATTAGTAATTTAACATTGACCTACTAGTAGTTTTATAAAATAAAGTATAGCTAAGAACGTTGTCCATTAACACGTGTCTTACTCTCTCTATTTCATTGTTCGTTTGTTCTACAAACGTAACTCTTACGCGACTACATAACATTTGTATATATACTAGGTACACAAAATCAAAAGGTTTGCTCCTTTTGAGTCTTCTCACTATGTCCGTGTTAATAAGGATTGCTGGATTGTCCCAATGTTCACATGATTCTGAAGTCAATGCTCATGAGTTTCGGCATTTTTTTATGTTGTTTTAAAAAGTTCTATGTTGAGATCCTGGTGGATGTTCTCGTTTCTTATATACCAGTTTGCGTTTACTATTGCCCTGATTACTTTGTTTTGAAATCGTTCAAAACAAAGATCGAAATGGAATTATTTCTTTGTTACTCTTTTTGGTACAGCCCCAAAGATGTATTCCATATGTCCACACTGACATCAGGACTTGTTTGTAGAGTAATATTAGTAAAATTTTGTTGTGTACTGCCACAGTAGAATATGAAGATATTCTACTGTGGCAGTACACACACAAACACGGTGCTAAAATTTTGAGATGAAATTGTATTTTCAACAATGTAGATTGAAAGGCCATAGTGAGCCTCAGTCACGCAGGTCTATTATATTATCTGTGCGCAGGTGTTATGCCGGTACCTTCCTTCCTAGATAATGACTAAGGTATTGATAAAAAGCAAGGGCAAGGTCTATGCGGGAACCTTAGATAGGCTTCGTTATTGTAGCACTACGTAGGTAACTGCAGTTTGTAGGTCGAGGACTGAGAAAATGGAAGGGTCGTTAAAACTCGAATGAGTCGGAAGTAAGGTTATAAATGAAACAAACACGCTCACGACTGTATGCCTCATGAAGGATATCTTTAGATACATACTCAGTGAGTTGATCATTGAGTATACCAAGTAGGGGATTATCAGGGCACGTCCAAACAACACATTTGGTACGTGCCCGCGTTTTTGCAAGTTAACATTCCACGTGACAGGTTGCAAGCCCATCGCAGCTTATTTATTTGAGCACTTTCGTGCCTAGTGGAAATGCCTTCAATTTTTTTTGGTTCTAGTGTATACCGGTTTTATTTCGATGTATTCCTTCACTCTTTTGAGCACGAGTAAATGCGCGCATACATCGATTGGAAATATCCATAGGTACACGACCGGGTTCGAACCCACGACCTCCGAATTGGAAGTCGTGCAGGCCAACACGGCACAATCCTATCCTATACTATACTACTACTAATAAAAACGCGAAAGTTTGTGAGGATGGATGTTTGTTACTCTTTCACGCAAAAACTACTGAACGGAATTTGTAAAACTACAGTAATATAGCTTATACCTCAGAATAACACATATAATACTTTTTATCCGGGTACCACGCTCGAAGCCGTGTGCAGAAGCTAGTTAGAATATAAATGAAACAGAATAACCAGAGGCATCAGTCGCGTGTATGACCCTGAGACATAACGGGTGAATTACCTCATGTGCCAGTAATTTCACCAGCACCCATACCCTTCAAATTGAACACAGCAATGCGAGCATTACTGCTTGGCCACAAAAATAGGTGGTAGTACTTCCTCGGACTCCCCTTCCTCCCCTTCCCCTTCCTTTCTCTTTAACAAGGAGCTCTACTAAGTACTAATAAAACTCTACCTAAGTATTTTTAGATATTACATTGAACAGATAGCTAACGATATAATTAGTTAGGTGTAACTACCTAGTTGCTACCTATTAGTGATCGTTCATCAAGCCGAAGCTAACCTTTGTAAGAGGTGAATTATTATCAGACGATTTCAAACGATTGAATCCATTATGTAAGGTAATAAAATAGCTGAATGGAACTTTACGGGCATTTGTGCATGATCTTTGTTTTTTTCTCTTACCAAGTCGAGCATAAAAATCATAAAGTGTAGAAAAAATTAAGGTTAAACTTGCAAGTGGCTAGTCAATAGTTCTGAGACGCAGAAGGTTGCGGGTTCGATTCCCGCCGTGGGACAAATGTTTGCATCTGCAAATATTTGTTTCGGGATCTGGGTGTTTTCTATGTATAATATGTATGTATTTACAAAAAAAAATGTATATAAGTAGTATATCATGTAGTTCCCATAACACAAGCTCTGCTTACTTTGGGGCTAGATGATGCTGTGTTAAAAATGTCCAGCATTATTTATTTATTTATTTATTATTTATTAATGGTGCCTACCTTACACATACACACTGAAGTTTTATGTATTTTCATACAAAATGGTAAAACTAATAAAGTGCTTAATATAATTTATATACTTACATACAAAAAAAATGGTTCAGTTCCGATCTGTCTCTTTTTTGTTCCTCTATGTCCATGAGTATAGTTATGGCTAGTCAGTTCGCGAGCCTTATGTAACTTATTTTTCTACTGTTTCTATAATAAAATATATTCCAGGCGAATAGAATACAGAAGTAGAGATTTAATGTTCTTATAGTGTAGCTCGCTCGACGCGTCTTTGGCAGTTAACAACACATTTTTTTTGTGCAAGTTTACAACAAACTTTATTTTGAAGTTGAATATATTATTATGTATTACTAAATGAAATCGGGCCCTAAATAAAACAGCTGTAGGTACCTACGTAAGTTACATAAGGAACAGCACCTGCTTCGATTAATTTTAAAATTGTAGCTTCAGAAAAAAAAACTTTGCAAAGTTCTACCAATATTTTTGTTTGATATCGGTAATTTTGGCAAACCTAAAGGCTCGGCCCGACCTAACGCTGTTGCGGTGGCGATCAAAACACGACAACCACTTGCACTTTTCCAACTGAATGTATTTGGACTTATAATTACAAAATATATTTAGGACGTTGATGAACGAAAATATTGCGAGTCTTGCAATTCGTCAAGTCGTCCCAAGAGAATCGAGTTTTTCGGGACCAGTTTCAGTTTATTCATATTTTGAAATGTTCTCAGATAAGCCATATCAACAAGATACTAATATAGCTTCATAATAATTAATTCATAATTGACATACATTATTACGTCAAAGGTTTAATTTAACCAAAGTCAACTGTGATAAATATGATTGGCAACAACAAAAACAGAACGCTCGATGCTTGATGAACGCTCTTGACAACCACTGCCACCGCCAACGCCACCGCGTCAATTTGACCGGGCCTTAAGTAGCATGCAAAATTATAGAACTATATAAATAGGTCAAGGTGTGTCTAACGAAAAAATTTAATTCATATTCGACCAGACAATAAACGCTTCGGTTCACGATCGCACAAATTATTAAATTTATCTAGATACCTACTGGTAAGTGGTTTGCTTTTTATTTATGCGTCAAACTAGGCGCCGCGCCCCTATTCGGAGAATTCGTAGTTTCCTTTCGTCTCACCATGATCCACGTGTTGTATGAATGGAGCTAATTAATCCTGGGAAAATGGAAATAAAACTTTATTACTTACCTAACTAGATATTTAAAGAAATTACCATTCGTCCCAACGGGTTGAAGTGTTTTTTTACCACTAAAGTGGTCAAATAAGCGCACGGTCCTGTGGTATGCGGTTTCGTGACATCACAATGCAGGCCCTGTCAGAAAATCAGCGCTGCACCTTTCCTAGGTTTGGTGCAGCATTATGCTGAGACAGGGACCTTTTGACCCCACACAACACATCTTGTATTTGTATTTGTTTTTTAATGTTTGTTTTAATGTAGCTATTTTGTCACCTGTTGTGTTGTGTTGTGCTAAATAAATGTATTTTCTTTCTTTCTTTCCGTAACCTATGGAGACTTGGAGACCAAAGGTATCAGTCGCGCGTTGCCGACCCTGAGACATAATGAAGTCTCATTATGTCCCAGTAACTGTAATTTTACCGGCACCCTTCAAAGTCTAGTGTGAAGGGTATGGACAATACAAGCAATATTGCTTGGCGGCGAAAAAAGGTATGATGGTAGTTACTTCGCCGGACGAGCTCTTAATGGGAAACTACTAGGTATTATTTTTCTGACCAAATTGATACTCCCTACTATGACTCAGTATCTGCAAAAAGTATTTTTTACAAGAGTATCTGTGACATCAAACTACTATAACTCCATAACAATTGGGTCCATTTTCTTAAAACTTTTACCTATACAGGTAATTTATGTGAATAAAAGTCGGATGTAGATTCGAAACTAACGGATTGGATTGTGTATCGGCCCGGTCGAACTGACGCGGCGGCGGCGGTGGCGATCAAATGGAATATGATTGACAAGTGGTTGTCAAAGAATATATTAGAATAGAATAGAAAGTGGTTTCTTTGACAAAAACAAAGCACAGAAAGGACAGTTAAATATTATTTTTATGAAAGATTTAATAAACTATCGTTATATCCAGAACATGACGTATTTTTCTGCACTATTAATCAT
Organism: Perizoma affinitatum; assembly: GCA_961405105.1. Classification (NCBI taxonomy): domain Eukaryota; kingdom Metazoa; phylum Arthropoda; class Insecta; order Lepidoptera; family Geometridae; genus Perizoma; species Perizoma affinitatum. Next base: position 11,327,170 of record OY560199.1, read on the forward strand.
TTGCATACGATTGGTCGCTTCTCAATTTGTGTTCAAAAAAATAAAGCAAACTGTTTTAATTTCAGATGAAACAACTGTTAGTGCTGGTGGTGAGTGCGGCCGCCATGGCGTGGGCGGGGGACGACCTGTCTCCCTCCTGCGAGCGGCCGGTCTACTGCAACAGCAGCCTGCTTCACTACGTCCAGATGGCGCGCATCTACAACGACTCCAAAACCTTTGTCGACCTCTCGTTGCGAACGGATGAGAGCACAACACTTTTAGAATTCGATAAACTCCTCAACACAACCAACCGAAACCCGACAAAGGAACAAATCAAAAATTTTGTTGAAGAATTCTTCAACAATACTGAATCTGAACTCACAAACTGGACTCCAACAGATTTTAATGAAAACCCCGAATTCCTCAACAGGATCAGTGACAAACTGCTGAGACAGTACGCCAAAGAGATCAACAATATTTGGCCAACACTCGGAAGGAAAGTGAGATCTGAAGTGATAGACAAACCCAATCAGTTTAGCCTCGTACCCGTCACCCACGGCTTTATTATCCCCGGGGGGCGATTCAAGGAGATATACTACTGGGATGCGTACTGGATAATCGAAGGTCTAATTATAAGCGGCATGGAAGAAACAGCTAAGGGTATGATAGAGAATTTGATAGAGCTGCTCGAAAAGTTTGGAAAAATTCCAAACGGCAGCAGGTGGTACTATCAGGAACGTAGTCAGCCGCCCCTTCTTTCGGCGATGATGGTGCTTTACTATGAAAAAACAAAGGATAAAACATTTCTGGCAAAGCACATCGATTCTCTCGTAAAAGAAATGAATTACTGGCTGGACACGCAGGCTGTAAACTTTAACAAAGACGATAAAATTTACACTCTCCTACGATACTTTGCTCCGAGCGCAGGACCCCGTCCCGAGTCTTACTACGAAGACTACGCCGACGCGCAGACCTTAGACACGAGAGAAGATCACACTGAATTCTACATCGACATCAAGAGTGCCGCCGAGAGCGGGTGGGACTTCTCCTCGCGCTGGTTTGTGAGCCCCCAGGGCGACAACTCAGGTAACCTTACCGACATCCACACGCGCTACATAATCCCCGTCGACCTGAATGCCATCTTTGCCAACGCTCTCGAGAACACCGCAACTTTCTACGGTATTTTGAACTGTCCCCGGAAAGCGGCCAACTGGAGCCTAAAAGCTGACCAGTGGAAAGATCACATCGAAAAAGTGTTATGGCACGAAAAAGATGGAATTTGGTACGATTACGACATGCACAACGAGAAGCACCGCCAATATTTCTATCCGAGCAACGTGGCCCCCCTGTGGAGACATGCGGTGCCCGAAGATCTGGTGAAGAAACACGCTCCGAAAGTTTTGAACTATTTAAAGTTATCTCAAGGTCTGGACTACCCCGGTGGTATTCCTGCATCTCTCGTGAGAAGCGGTGAGCAATGGGATTTCCCTAACGTGTGGCCACCAGAAGTGAGCATCGTTATTAAAGGTTTGGAGAACCTGAACACGCCTGAGGGTACAAAGTTGGCTTTCAACTTAGCGCAGGATTGGGTGAGGATTTGCTATAAGGGATTTAATGAAAGCAAACAGATGTTTGAGAAGTACGATGCGGAAATTCCCGGTAAATTCGGTGGAGGGGGAGAATACAACGTGCAGGCTGGATTTGGCTGGTCCAATGGAGTTGTGTTGGAATTCCTCGACAGGTATGGGGAAGTAATGACGGCATACGAGTCCTCTGATAATCTAATTGATAGCGAGTCTTTGTCTCTGGAAGACGAATCGAAACCACCGGCAGACAACAAGGCGAGCCACTTAGAACACCTGAGCGTATGGTCTCTGGTTTTGGGTGGAAAATACATGGCAAGGTCTTAAAAAGAGAACTCCAAAAACTAAACGAATTTATATTACGATAGATAGTACATTTACAAAAATATCATAATATTTGCACCTACCTAGATAATTATTTAAATTCATAATTATTTAATTAAAATAATATTGTTAAAGGTTGTGAAAATAGAAGTTGTGTTCGGTAATAGTGTCATAATCGCCAACTCACTAGGACACATGTTGATCCCAAGAACGATCTACCTACATGTGCCTCATTAAATATTTATTAAATTAAAGTAACACTCAAAGTAGCGAAATTCTGTAAATATTTAATATTCCTTGTAAAAAATACGACTAACGAAAATATTTTTTTATGGATACTTAAATATACTACGTATGACTATACCACGAATTTATATTTATATTTTTCGCTGCTAACATTTTCGTTGACCATTTAGAGGAAGACCTCCTTCCTCATGAGCTCCGGCCGCGCACATATTAAGGTATTTACTCGACGAAACTTTAGCAGGAGAAAATACATAAGTACTATAGTACATAATAATGATACCAAACTACGATCATTTAAATTCTATGAAAAAACAAATAACATTTGTTTTTAGAAATAAATTAGGCATAGGTACTTTATAATCTAGGTAATTATATATTTATAAAGACTACTTATACCAATGAGGTAGGTATCTATAGTATTTTTATCTAGACGCATTTATTAGTCGTTTTACTAAATAAGTTTTATAACCTAAATGAATTTGTAGATACATAATGTAGATTCGATTTATTTAGTGTATAATATACCTACCTACACATTAGCATATTAATTAATTTTAAGAAAACAGAATTGTTAAAAGTTACCTTCTAAAATTGATACCAATGTTACACATAGTGAATATCGATACCATAGGTTGGTAATCTGAAAATGTCAGCAATGTATAGTACCTACCTATTGTCCGCAACAGTATTTTATTTTTTATTTAGTAATTGTATTGTTAATTGTTTCTAAAACTTCAAAATAAAGGCTGTGTCGTAAAGTACATGTTTATTTTTTTTGTCACTGGCCATTGACAAATTTGTTCGAATGCCAATAGATTTGTCGCGTACTGGAGGTAGGTTACAATGTCCTCGAGTACCAGAGCAAAACTTGTACCTACCTACTATCCGACGGTTAAAATGTAGGTAGATAGGAAAAGGTCTACTTATTTTATTTTCGCAGTGTACCTAACTACACCTACCAACCTATATTAGGTATCTATTTCTGGGTGTTCTTTATTTTCCTCATGTTCCAAGGCTCCAACATTACGGACATACATTTATTAGATACGAAATACCTACTTACTCATAAGTAGTTTAGGTAGTAATAGTTAATATTGTTCTTTTAATAATACCTACCTTCCAACGGTTATAATAAGGTAGGTAATTACATGTAATTTTCACGTAATTACTTATGTATATAGGTACATACCTGTCTACCTACACGCAGACGCTTTAACAACAAATATATGTTTCATCCCATCTATTCGAAAAGAGGCGAAGGGTTCCTCGATAAGTGCGAGCAAAATGGGTCATTCCGGCGCAACAACAGTAACTAAATGACTTTTGAAAGTAAATATAATTACTTAAATAGTATTTTTTTTTTCTTTTTTTTTTTTTAATTTTTATATTTATTAAATATAAATATTCGTCACTACTAAAAGCATCTCTTATTTATTTTTCTCATAGTATCAATGTTAAATAATATCAAAATTATTTAACCTCGAGCGACGTACTTTGAATCCCTCGCTACGCTTAAGATTCTACTCTAGATCAAACAATCGCTCTCGCCCTCATTACATTATTTTGGTCTCTTGTGACAAAATCTACCGTTGCTCTACAGTACAGGGTCTCCCAGTATATACCCATCACAGGTGCAAGGTAGGTAAGTTCCCGAAATTTCTTGTTAGGCCGCTGTATGTAACAATCCAACAAATACTAGATGAAAGGCTTCTATTCTTACTGGCAAATCGAGTGATAATATTTGAGACGTCTATAGCTTTAATATATCTGGATGAATATCTAGAAGAGCTAAACCTGCCAGCCTTTCTTCTAACAAACCTTATAAGTGTTTTTACGCGCCTTAACGTAGAAATGGTCTTTCTGACGTCGCGTCGGTCGTCGCAGCGCTTATAGGAAGGGTTGCTAGAATTTAGAGAAAAGTCTTCGATTGTAGAAACCACATAACTAGGAAATTTGGAGTCCGAAAATGTATACGCAGAGAGTCAGTATTTTAGGTCAATAGTTACGCTGCCTAACAGTGGAATAAACATTCCTCCGAAAATCCTACTAATACCATTTACGTTTCACAACTAAATAATATAAAAAATGTACCTCTATTTTTATATTATGTAGCATAATATATATATATGTGATTTTTGTAATATATATATAAAAAATAACCTATATCGAAAAAAAAACCTGTTGTCGAACCACAGAGTAAAAATTAGATATTTTTAACGAAAGATAATGGAGTAAATCTCAGGCGCCAGCTCAGTGCTGCCTCTGTTCTCGAGTTTTGGAACAATCAATAAATCTTACTTCGCCGATTAGTGCCAACGTACAATAACCTGAATTATGGAATTAAAAATATCGTGGTTTGGTATCATTTTAGAATATTATTACGACTATACCATGACCTATATTGTTTTATCTTGTGGTACAATAAAGTATTTTCATACTTCCTCATGAGCACCGTCCACGACCACGCTCGACGGTCGTGAGACGGGAACTGAAACGGTCAACGAGAATGTTAAAGTACGTGGTAATAATAATATGTAGTCGTAATAATATTCTAAAACCTGGATTACCGTGTACTGCGCATTTTTCAAAATATTTTTTTGATTTCATTGTTTATAAAAATATTTGTAAATTGTAAATATTTAGTACCATTTTAAGTTTGACGTGTAAGATTTTAAGGGTGGGGGGGGGTCATGACCTCCACGGCCCCTCCGCTCCTCGGACCGCGCCTGATATGTACCTATTCTGGCAGGCAAACTGTCTATAGATCAAGTTAAACGTTAACAGACACCTGCCAAATAAGCAGGCACCAATCAACACAGAATCGGGTAAGTATGCCCTTTCCTAATGAGCAAATGTGGTTAGTTCCTCTATAATAATAATAGGTTTATTTATTTAGACAAATAAGTCCATTTTGTTTAGTAGGTAGAAAATTAAGACGTAGGTTGGGTAAAAACTAATAGCGATGGTCCTCTGAATGAGTTTCCATACCAGAGGACAACCCAATTGTTCTGCAGTCGCGTTTAGGATAGCTCAGCCAACATAAAATATGTGCACATAGGTAGGTACCTACTAAATTTCTTGGAATTTGGAATTCTTTCGTTTAAGCTTGAGTTCACTAACAAAAGTAAACCGACGGTCTAGTCTAACCATTGATTATGATGACAGATTCCTATGAAATATTACTTAACTTAGGATCTAACCACCCGTTATTGTGTTGGTGAACTCGGGCCTAGACATAAAGTCTGGGTTATACCCAGTAGCCCAGGTACCTATTTGTATCCTCGCTTCGCCGATTGATATACCTACTTACCTAAATACTCTCTAATGATTGTATTTGGAACCTTTTATTCCTACGCTTTACAATATTTTATCTATGCTTCGAATTTTCATACCACATCTTGGAACCAGTATCATAGCGTTTAGCTTTGTCTCGTGCATCATGACTGCTGTTATCGCTAATTAGTAGGTACCTACTTATAATATTGTTATCACTTTTGAGCGAAACGTCAATCAAAGATCTTTGGCACACATCATCCAGCTGTGATGTCGTCAGTCAGACTGACAGTCGCCCTCGCGAGTCCGAGAAAGGGACACGCACTTGCATTGCGCTATTTCTCCACATAATAATCTGCACGTAAAACAAGGTCAGGGGCTTAGGGTATTGAGAGCGGCTGCGGCCTACATTGTGCGCGTGTGCCAACATCTAGTTGAGTTAGTGACCCAGTGAACGTAAGTGCAAAACAAAGGCCTGTCTCATGGATCGCGCTGGCGCGTGCTCAGGCGCGACGGGACTCGCTCCGTGACGTCGACATGGCTTGCGTGTGGGCTTATCAGCGGGACGGTCGCGCGGCCATTCGCCCCGCGGCGCTCGTCCGTCTCCGCCGTGCGTCAAAGGCTATGTTTATCGCGAGCTTCCGCAACCCACCCGGCTAGTGAAACAGAAAAATAAACAGATTTAACAACATAATGTTAAAGCTACGGCACGTGCCCCTTTTTCCAGTAATCGGACTGCTTGGAGCGTGTGCGCAGGCATTTTCCTTCGTCCCAGTCTGCAATTCCTCGATCTACTGCTCCGGCGAGCTGCTCCGTAGGGTACAGCTCGCACGCATCTTCCCCGATTCGAAGACATTCGTCGATCTAAAACTTGCCCGCTCCGAAAATGAAACGTTGGCCGACTTTGCATTACTTATGCATGATACCAAGGAGAATCCGTCACGTGAACAGCTGGCCGGCTTCGTAGATAAACATTTCTTGGAAGGGAATGAGCTCAAGGATTGGCTGCCACCGGACTTCAACCCCGAACCACCGGTACTAGACCAGATTTCGGATCCGAAACTCAAAGCATTTGCAAAGAGTGTGGTCAGTATTTGGGCAAAATTAGGCCGAAAGGTGGACTCTGATGTCGCCGAAAACCCTGACCGTTACAGTTTCCTCTATGTTCCCAATGGATTTATCGTGCCTGGAGGTCGGTTCAAGGAGCTGTATTACTGGGACTCGTTCTGGGTGGTGCGCGGACTCCTTATCAGCAATATGACGCAGACGGCCAAGGGTATGATCGAGAACCTCCTGTACCTGGTAGAGAAGATAGGGTACATCCCCAACGGAAGTAGGAGATACTATCTTGGGAGGAGTCAACCACCTCTACTGGCGGCGATGGTAGCCAGCTACTTCGCCGCAACAGGAGACCTGGGATGGCTAGAGAGACATGTGGCCACCGTTGAGAAGGAGCTGAATTATTGGTTAAATAAGAAAAAGGTGACAGTTAAAGTGAATGGCTCGAATTACGTGCTACTTCGCTACTTATCGGACAAGAGCGGTGTTGGTCCTCGGCCAGAGTCCTATTATGAAGACTATACGAGCGCGAGAGTGTTACCAACCAAGGACATGCGAGAAGACTTTTATCTCGAGATGAAAAGTGCAGCGGAGAGTGGTTGGGACTTCTCGACGAGGTGGTTCGTGACTGCTGGCGGTGAGGCCATAGGCAACTTGACCGACGTGCATGCTACACGCATCTTACCTGTCGATCTAAACGCAATTTTTGCCGGCGCACTCGAGCTTGTAGGTGACTTTCGCAACCGTCTAAAGGACAGACGCGAGGCGCAAAAATGGTGGAGCCTCGCCAAGTACTGGCGAAACGCTATCGAGAACGTCATGTGGGATCCGGTCGACGGCGTCTGGTATGACTATGACGCAGAAGCGAGCTCTCCGAGAAAATACTTTTACCCGAGTTGTGCAACGCCTTTGTGGACTGGAGCGATCGAGCAGTACGATGCTCCAAAATACGCATCGAAACTGGTGAAGTATCTTTTGTCGTCCGGGGCTTTAAATTTCCCAGGAGGTGTTCCAGCGTCGGTGCTGCATTCGGGTGAGCAATGGGACTACCCTAACGCCTGGCCTCCCATGCAGAGTATCCTTATTGGTGGTTTAGAGAATAGCGGGTATGAAGAAGCGAGGAATCTGGCCAAAGAGCAGGCTTCTGTGTGGCTGCGGGCGAACTATATCGGATACAATCATTGGCAGAAGATGTTTGAGAAGTACAGTGCAGTACAGCCTGGGCACCAGGGGGGTGGGGGGGAATATGGTGTTCAAGATGGCTTCGGGTGGACCAACGGAGTGGCATTAGAACTTCTGCAGAGATATGGGAGGGAACTGACGCTAGATGGACCAGAGCCAACGTTACCCTACGTCCGGCAGATTTAGGTAGAATGTATGACCTAAACCTACAATCGATCAACATAAATCATATTACACCCAGTGCATTCGTTATGAAAGAAAAAGTTGGACCTCAATTTAGTTATTTAGGTATAACGAACGGAAATCCAGTGACAAAGCAATGTTGTTATTTTAATTAGAACAGTGTTGTGAAATAATTGATTACGATGCACGTAATCAATAATTTAACAACACCTAGGTATTGTACCTAGGTAGGTAGGTATATTTTAATATATTTATTTATTTTAATAAAATAGGCTGTATTTTACATTATTTGCTTAATAAGTAATACCTAAGTATAAAACTTTACACAAAATATTGTTTTTAATTTCAGACTTTCAGTGTGATAGGTAGGTTTACCTATTGATTATTTGATTTTGCCTAGGTATTGTTTGATGGTAGGTAGGTAGGTATAATTAGGTATTGTTCGAGGAATTAATGAAAATCAATTGTTCAAATTCTTGCATGTAGGTAGATAGGTAGGTAGCTACCTAGCTGCCGTTGTAAAAGATACGCCAACTCATTTTATTCAAATTGCTTGCATTGCAATGGCTGTGGGTAGGTAATTTGAAACTTGCACCTAATTACTTACATACCTACCTACTAGGTTCAGTTAATAGAATATATACCTAATTAATTTGCAGTAAAAAAGAAAGGTTTATAAATACCTACATAAACTGAGCAATTCCCGTTCGTTCCACGTCGAATTGTGCGATGCGGTGGGACAAACGAGAATACACGTACAATCCTAATTGATACCTAGTAAGTAGGTAGGTACATAACATTACCAAGTACCTTTATTACCACCACTTACCTAGGTAATTACATTAAGTCTAGCATACATAGCAGAAAATTAAATTTCTTACGTGTGTCGTTGTGTTGTGTTGCCCGTTGCCCCATTGTATGTAAATAAACTTTCGTTTCAGTCTTAATTAGCTAACATATAGCGGAAAATTAAACCTAAGTACCTACATTTATGAGAAACCTAATTGTCTTTATCCAGATAAGTGTCGAGACAGTAGGTAGGTGCTGTGGAGGGCAGTGGCGAACGATGGAGCGGTTTGAAATGGTTTGGAACCAAGTTTTTTTTTAATTGGCCTCTAACGGAAATAATATAGATATAAATAGAACGGGAATTTCCATTGTAGTACGATACTACGTGAAAATTCCTGTTCTACGTTAGTAATCTTCAACGATAGTAGCATATAAACAATCCTACTATCGTTGAAGATTTCATTAAACTGAACCGAATTAAAAATGGAAGTAGGTAAGTAGGTATAGATTGAATTTGATATTCGTGAATACGGACTAAGTGTTTAAATGAATATGGATTAAAGGTAGACCAAAGAAAAGATGGAAAGGATTGCGTGAAAGATGTTTAAGAGAGAAGTGAGTACTGAAATTACAGCTGATAGAGAACAGTGGAAAAAGAAAACATGTTTTGCTGGTCCCACGTAATGTTGTATAAGGGCAAGAAGATGATGAATCTTTTTAAGGTCTACATAGGTACCCAGCCTATTGGTACCCAGTAACTATACTTAAATAATTTGGTTTCATATGACCAGTTCACTGCATGGGGGTATCACAGCTGTCGCTGGTTGTAGCAGCGTAGGACAGGTCCACAGCCGCTCGACTTCCGAACTCGGACTCAAGCAGGGCTTGCTGGATCTTGAGACGAGCCACCGCATTCTGCTTCGGGTTCAGACGCTTCAGTACAGGCGCGCAGCTGAGGAGGAACAACTCATCGGTGTCGTTTCTGGAAGGAAATAAAGAATTCCAGCGTTAAACACAAACTAAATCGAGGGTAAAACCTACATAGTGGAGTGAAGGACGACATTGTGACCAACATGATCATCCACAGCCCGACTTGATCCACTGCTGGGCAGAGTTTGTGCCATCCACCACGATCTGACCTGCGCTGGTCTAAAGTTAAGACGCTAAACTATCCTCGGCCCACAACTTTGATAATGTCGTCTGTCCATCTCGCTGTCGGACGTCATTTGAACATTGAAGTGAGTGATCATTTTCGTTAAAATAATTTATTGAATAAACTCGCTCAATTGAAGTTTTCTTGGACTATACTTGATAAAGTGTGGCATGGAAGAAGCATAGATTTTAAATTATTTTTATTTTTTTATGTTTCAATAATCTAAGTAGGTACCTGTCGTGGCAATAAATGTTGTTCTCGTCGTCACTGTAGGTGGTGCGCGAGCGTTTGGGCGAGGGTTGCGGGGAGGCAGGGTCCTCGTAAGTGGCCTCCCTCATGAAGCTCATGTCCGGGAGACACTGAATCGAGCGCATCTTGTCGTCCTCCGCGTCCGGCTCAGAGCCAACTGCTAGCGCGCTGTCAAGGATATTAGGAAGTAGTAGAGATCCATGAAAGAGCTCGTCCGGGGAAGTACTACCACCATACCAGCTTCTGCTGCCAAGCAGTAATGCTCGCATATATTCCGGTTTTAAGGGTTTTAGTGCCGGTGAAATAGCATGCAAATAAGACTTTTCATCCGTTATGACTCAGGGTCGGCAACGCGCGAGTGAGGCCTCTGCTGGAAGGTTACGGTAACCGCTTACGAGCAGATGGGCCGTATGCTTGTATGCCACTGTATTAAATAAAAAAGTCATGTGTAAATCACAGTTGTATCCTTGTGTTAGCCATGGCACAGATATTATAAAACTATACGCCATGGTTAAGTTCTAAACAGTACGGGTTCATTACTCGCCAATCAATTGATAATTTAGCTGAAGTATTAACTTACTCTTCAGGTTTGGACTCGATGACATGTGACTTCAGAAAGTTCATTGCATTAACGTAAGGCCAGCGCGTGCGGCCTCCGTGCGTCCTCATCAGCTTTATATACGAGTCCCGCAGCGAGCGCCAGCGCTTCTTGCATTCCACCTCTGTTGAGTTCGTCGAGCCTGATTTTATTCATGAAATTTCATTAGTTATGTAGGTATCGAGTATGATAAATTTTGGGTAATTTTCCAAAGAGAACTTAAACTATAGATACGCAGTATAGTCAATCAATGCTCTGCGCGTAAAGTACAATAACGCGCTCTGGAGGCATCTGTTGCTTTGCTGACGTTCGGATCGATAGCTTTCACGACATCCTAAGAAGAACAGTCTTGATGCTGAACCGCGTCTTCCCGAGCGAGCCGATGGCCCGCTTTTGTGGCAGCTGGTCCAGTTGCACATCAAATAATTATAATATTCCGTAGATAAGTTACTTATCTATTTTTATTTTATGTTGTATCATCATCATAAAAAATAAATGAGCATTTATTTACTAACACTTAAACAAACATACCTAGTCTAAGTATAATGAGAAGGTATGTATGTAAGTAAAAAGGTCGAGGACTCAGCCACGCTGTTTTTCAGCCCAGCCTCATATACTGCCTGTCTCATCCCAATGCTGGGCTTCATTTGTGCCATCCGCCTCGCCAATCGGACCCCTATTAAGACCTGCGGTTTTTACTATCGTCAACCCATCTTACCGGCGGACGACCTACACATATACCTATTTTTAATAGTTTTCAAAAAAAGGAGGATGTTCTCAGTTCGCCTGTTTTTTATTGTGTATGTTTGTTACTTGATATCTTCGCCAATTGTTAACCAATGTTGATTATTATTTTGTTGGTGTATAGAGAATGATCCCGAGGTGGTTCCATTAAAGTTATATTTCTGAGGGATTGCTATTTTTGCCTTTTATCATCATCTTATGGATTTACGCCTGGACGAAAAATTTTTTGTGGGCGATTTTTCTTTTGTTTTTTAATAATTTTTTGCCAAGCTGGTAGGTACCTAAAATTTGCGCGTGGATTCACAAAGGCGCTTGTTGGCGAAAGGAAAATCCTATCGTAATAAGTGCACAATCACGATAGTATTTTCCTTTGCTAATGCCGAGCCACACAATGCATCGACGTCAAAAATGTTATAGTTAATATAATGTATGCACACGCGTACATTAAACAAATAATGCTGGACATTTGATGCACATGCCCGGGGGTGGCCTGATCTGCCTGGGGCGCATTGCGCAAACATTGGTACTTGGTAGGTAGGTACGTAGGTACAACATACCGGTATTATTCAGTGCCTCCTGAATCTCCTTCCACGCCTCATCTCGCAACTTCGTCTTATTGAATCCACTCTGAGATTTGTCGTATAAAATTGGCCTCTTCTCTACTTCCTGAATGAGGTCGAGTTCGTTCATTTCCTACCCTTTAACCCGATTTCAAAATACAAAGTGTAGATATTTCTACTTTAGCGCACTGAAACTTAGGTACAGGTAAAATTCGTTAGATAGGTACTATTCAAAGAGACTTCGTAAAGAACGATTTTTGCACGAATTAAATTCGAAATCAGAACTGTGTACGGTAAATATTGTATAATTTAGCGATGCCGCGTTTGCCGGATCGGATGTTGCTACAACACTGGGGTTGGTAGAGGGTGCGACGCGGTGACGCGACGGAAGGGACGCGCGTATCGAGCGGCGCGGCAGAAGCGGCGCGTTGCATGCGGCAACCCCTGCGGCAAATACTCAGATGAAATCAAGCTTTAGATTCTTCTAAATAGAAGTGGATGTTGAGTAAAGGAGGGATATAATACGATTTATTCATGGATAACTAGATACACATTCTTATTGGTTTGTTAGCGAATCTCCGTACAAAATCTGCTGATGCCAAGAATCTGGAATAGGACGGACAAAAGAGACTGGAAGTCACTGGTACCTAAGATCAAAAAATAAACAATGCGGAAAAAACAGGGTTCTTCGTAGGTATATGTCGTTCGTAGCTAGTAGCCAATTGAAATTCCGCTCAAAGGCCTCGAACAAGGAAGCGATCAGAAATGACACTATTAATAATAATGCTGCCACACAGCGTCATCTAGCCCCAAACTAAGCAGAACTTGTATTATGGGAACTACATGACTGATGTACTACTTATATACCTTTTTTTTGTAAATACATACATATTATACAAAGAAAACACCCAGACCCGAGAGAAATATTGTCTCATGATACAAACATTTGTCTCGTGGCGGGAATCGAACCCGCAACCTTTTGCGTCTCAGGCGAGCCTTCGCCCACTGCGCTACAAAGGTCGTCCACTGGCGGTTACCTAGCGGCAAGTGGCGTACAACCTAGCCGTAGGCCCAGGAGCACTTCTTTTTGTTGATGGGATAGGTTGGAACGGATGAAAGAGATATCTTCATAACCACTTCTGACAAAATTTAAAGAAATGCAACAATTTAATAAATAAAAGACCGCCCATTGTACGTTTTATATTTTTTAAATTTGTGTTTTTGTATTTTGCTTCGGTGTGCAATAAAGAGTTTATCTATCTATCAAATTTGCAAAAACAACGAAATAGCAAAAAGCAAAGTATTGCGTTCAGAAAGCAAAAAAAATCTTGTCTATATTTTTGACCTACCTACTCGTGTACGGTGTGGTAGTTACGTACCTAACTAGGTAGGTCATCTATGTACGTAGTGCTTTTATTTATAATTAGTTGTTCTCTCTCTAGGTAATTAGATAATGATTTTCGTACCTTAGCTGATAATATTATCACAACACGCAGACTCGGAACAAATATCTGGAGAACCTGCAAACATTTGTCCCGCAGCGGGAATCGAACCTCTTGCGTCGCAGCCAACACAACCGAGGTCAAATATCACATGAATTCTGCTCTAATAATTTCAAACAACTACTTTTTCCAAAATATTTATTTTTTAATCTAAATCTAAATTTCAACTTGTGCGTAAAACAATCAGGCACACAATATGTTATTTAGCACTTTGTCATACATGCTAAATAACATATTGTGTTTGGTCCAAATATGATGTAACAATTTTTGTTTGCCTTCAAATTTCACCCCACAAAAGTCACAAACAACTATATCATAAAATTCCGAGCGATGTTCGCTCATTGCAGTTATTTCTTTAAACTGCTTCGGGCATTCCGGACATACCTTTTCACATTTATGGTTATCTTCACTTCCACAATGTGATCATCATCAGTCGTAAACTTTATTTCACGGTTCATCTGGGGTGTGAAGTGCTACCTCGCCGTAACAGTGTTTAACTAGCACGGGAGGTAAGTTATATTGCAATGCCACAAGCGTCTGCACAATATTTTAATGGACTGCTAAGTACGATAACCTTATACAGCATCATCTACATAAATATAAAAATGAAAAAAAATTATCTTGTCTTATCTTACTATGGTGGTCTTACTTTCTTTGTGAATGGACAAGGCATTGCGGTCGTTCAATTGTTTTTTACAGAGGTCACAGGGGTAAGTATAGCCCTCATGTTTACGCGTGTGCACTTTACAACCGCTGCTATCGCTGAAAGCTTTCGGACAGTATCTGCAAATACTGTCCGGTACGGTTTCTCGACTGTGTGGATTCGCTTGTACCTCCCGAAAGCTGAAGGATCTGAGAGCTTTTTCCCGTAGTGCTGGCAATTGTACGGCTTCAAGCCGCTATTCAGGCGCGCGTGGAGACCTAAAGCGCCTTTATCCACGACGTTTGTTACACTGTCCACATTCGAAAGGATAGATACCTGCATGGCTCTTCAGATGAGATTTCAAAGCTCCACCCTGTGTGAAACTTTTGGAACATAGTGCATTTATACTGTTATTCAACTGTGTGAATCACCAAAGAATGAAAGGACTTTAAAATTTTGTTTCACATGTCATACTCCATTGTGACCAGATTCATGTGTTTTTCTATGCACTTGAATAGCTGCTTGAGTGTTACAACCAAAAGGGCATGCGTCACAGAGATAGCGCAACTTGCCCGTGTGCGATTTAATGTGAGCAAACATTTCAATTGTATCCTTGTAAAGAACATTGACAATCGCTATCTTGGTTTTTATTATTTTCTCATTATTTCAGATTATGTTTATGGTTTCGCCACTACGAAGCCCCATGGGGTATAATAAATACTTACTGGTTTTATAAACAGTTTTTTGGAGCACAGTTGCAATTTTTACATTTGTATTTATTTTTGTCCGCATGCACGTTAATGTTAGTCAGATCTACATTTTTATGTCCACAAACATTAAATTCACCTTCATTGTTTTCAGGTAATATGTTTTTTTTGTCATCGATTTCCGATAAAGATAAAGATAAAGATAATTTATTTGCTTAAACATGTGTAAATATGATGATATTAGGTATAGTGACACAACATGCTTTACCGATATCGGTGTGCAAACCGAGAGACTGGCATGCATCACGTAAACATTTAAAGTCTTATTATAATTTAAAAATCAATCACAATCAAAGTTAAATAATGACACACACAATAAAATGAGATACTAAACAAGTCAAAACAATAAAATTAAGCTATGAAGTTAGGCTAGGTCAGGTCGTGAGGTTAAAAATTAACCTAATTAAAATTTGTCCATCAAGAATTCGTCAATATTGTAGTAGCATTTTTCAGTTAATAATTTTTTAAATTTACTTTTAAATTCATTTGAGTTAAGTTCCTTGTAGCTTTTTGGTATTTTATTATAAATAATAAGTGCCATGCAAACAACACTTTTTCGCAACAATGCAGTTTTGGATGGAAATAAACAAAGTCTATCTTCACGTCTGTTTCGTGCTACACATTCAGAAATAAGTGGAAACAGATCGGGATTATTTCTAACAAATAATGCTACCTCGATGATGTATAAGGACGGAAGTGTAAGAATTTTGTGCTTTAAAAATAATGGTCTACAGCTATCAGTCACGTGTATTTTAAACATAGCTCGTAGAAAACGCTTTTGTATTTTAAAAACAATTTCTTTGTTTGTAGAATTGCCCCAGAAAATGATTCCATATCTGAGTACCGATTCTACAAGGCCGTAATATGCTGTGATCAATGTGTCTATATTGACAGTCGAGGATAGTCTATATAAGGCATATGCCGAGCTGCTTAGTTTTTTACCTAAATATTCAATATGGCTTTTCCAATTTAATTTTTGGTCTAATTGCAAGCCTAGAAATCGTGCAGAGTCAACTTGTTGTATTATAGTATCTCTAAATATTAAATTAATGGATGGGTTTTGATTTTTTTGTTTAAAATGCATAATAAGAGTTTTTTTTTGATTAATTTTTAAATTATTATTATCAAGCCATGAAATTATAGAAGATAATGATTGATTTATGTCAGA
Source organism: Perizoma affinitatum (assembly GCA_961405105.1). Taxonomy (NCBI): domain Eukaryota; kingdom Metazoa; phylum Arthropoda; class Insecta; order Lepidoptera; family Geometridae; genus Perizoma; species Perizoma affinitatum. The sequence goes on from OY560199.1 coordinate 11,343,172, forward strand.
TTCATAAAAGTTTGTCTTTATATTTTATTGTTATTGAGCTGTCATCAGCAAATAATGTCATAGGTTGAGTCAATTTATTTGGGAGTTCATTTATATAGATGATAAACAGTAGTGGTCCAAGAACACTTCCTTGAGGAACACCATATTGTATATTTCGTTCACCCGATTTATAGGTAACATTATACTTGGTTTTATAGTCAAACCTTGATATTTCTGTTATTTGTTTCCGACCTGTTAGATATGAACAAATTAATTTAAAAATATTGCCTCTTATTCCATATGCTTCCAGTTTACTAAATAGAATACTGTGATCTACGTAGTCAAATGCTTGTGTCATATCACAAAATATGGTACATACGCGTTTTCTGTCGTTAACTTGACAAATAACATTCTTATAGAAGTCATATATTGCCATGTTGATGGTTTTATTTTGGCGGAAACCTTTTTGCTCATTACATAAAATATGTTTTTTTTTCAAAATAGTCGTTAATTTCGCCATAAAAATATTTCTCATATATCTTTGAAAAAATTGATATGAGAGCAATAGGTCTGTAATACTCCATTAGTTCTTTATTTGCTTTTTTAAATAATGGTTTCACTATAGTCATCTTTAGACCTTGAGGAAAACTACCTGTTGTTATACTGAGATTAATTAAGTAACTAAGATGAGAGCATATATATTCTTTGACCGCTTTTATTATTTTTGTCGTTACTCCATCATATCCAGTACTATTTGTATTTTTAAGGCTATTTATAATTTTATTAATATGGTGTGGCAAACATGGTGCCATAAACATCGATCTCTCACAATGACATTATGTTAGCTGTTACTTCTTTACCAGCACCTGTACTGGTACTGGTACTGGTTCAACCTTGTTAATAAAATAATTATTAAATAAGTTGGCAATTTCTGTGGGATCAGTTATATATTAATTATTGTCATTTTCTATTTTTAATATAGGTTCTTTAGAAATGTTGCATTGTGTTTTATTTATAACTTCCCAAGTTGTTTTAGATTTGTTATCTGATGTATTTATTTTATATATATTTTGAACTCGTTTGGTAAGGGAAATTATTTTTTTAAACCGTTTGTTATATAAGTACATCATATTTTAATTTATTTTCATTATTAGGTTTGGTTCTGAGATTCCAAACCAAATGTCTTTTTCGTTTGCTACAAGTCTTTATGTCCATTATATCTGTCTGTCTTTATATCCATTGTGCTTTTCTTTCTGTTTTTACAATAGTTTCCTTTTTTGGAAAACAAAGGTCATAGAACAGTTTAAATTGTTCGATGAAATGTGAGTACGCTATAGTAGAGTCATCAGTATTGTACATGTCAGAAAAAGTTAATTCTTTTAAGCACATTTTAAACTTTTCAATATTTTCTGAACTATAATCTCTTACCTGTTTGCGCCAAAACTTTAACTTAAATGATTTTTTGACTGATAATTTTATTATTTGAGCTGTGTGATCTGATAGGCCAAAGTCTAACACTTCAGTCTTACATTTCCTTCTAAAATCATGAGCGAAGTTATCAATACAAGTTTTACTTTTTAGACGTGTTGGTTGCTTTATTGCTTATTTTAAGTTGAAAGTTAACAATAGACATTCAAAATCTTGGGTCACATTATTGCTTACTAACATATTTATATTGAAGTCACCTGCTACGATAATGTTATTAGAATTTAATTTGGAAATATATGTCAGTCTTTATCTATTTTATTAAAAAATATGTTCAAATTATTTTTATAAGGGGTTCTATAAACACAAATTATAAATATTTTATAATCCACTAATTCAATAGCGCAACACTCAAAGGTCTTAATCAACGATAGTTTTTTCACTTCTTGTATTTCTCTCCATTGTGTTTTCTTTACTAATATGCACGCTCCGCCTCTAGATCTGTCACTCCTGCTAAAACATGTTGCTTGGCTGTAATTTTGTAGATCTAAGAATTGTTCACTTCCTGTTCTTATGAAGTGTTCTGTTATACACAATACATCAACATCAATCTTTCGATCCATGAGTTCGTCTAGATTAACCATAAGAGAGTCAGCCTTTTTCACTAACCCTTCAATATTTTGGTGAAAAATATGTAACCATTTAGTCTCGAATAAACGTGCAGTCTTGACCTATAATTTTCTGGTTTTTGTATACTTTGTTTTACTTTAGGGCATGCAAGTTTTGCTGTACGTCTTCGTTTGACTTGTGGTTTGCGTCTTTTTTTCTTTGACTTGATCTTAAATTCTGATTTGATTGTTTGTTCAGTGTCCTTTACTGGTTCTGTTGGGTGGACCAGTTTCCTGTGTGTGTCGAGATCTTCCCTTTGGTGGAATCCAATTCCGCATCGGCAGACATGGCTGAATGGTTTGTGAACACTCATGTGAGTGCTCAGTGTGGAGCGCTCCACAAACCTCAGGTCACACCTCTTACATTTATGAGGCTTCAATATTATTTTGTTGTTATTTATTATTTGTCTGAAACCGATAAAACAGAGTTAACAAACATTTACAAGAACTATCAGATAGGTATTTATTTATTTAACTCAATTCACAGACCTACATGCTAATATGAAGTTTGGTTTATGTCTAATATAAATAAAAATAAATAAATAATGCTGGACATTTTTCATACAGCATCATCTAGCCCCAAAGTAAGCAGAGCTTGTGTTATGGGAACTAAATGACTGATATACTTTTGGTAAATACATACAAATTATACATAAAAAACAACCAGATCCCAAGACAAATATTTGCATAAGCAAACATTTGTCCCGAGGCGGGAATCGAACCCGCAACCTTCTGCGTCTCAGGCGGGCCTTCGCCCACTGCGCCACAGAGACATACAAAGGTATAGGAAATCAAATCCACATTTTGTATGTTGGTTCTACCGAATTAACCATAAAATTCATAAAATTATTATGTTATGAATGAGAACTTACCCTGAATGTTCCTTCTGATGTTCAATAAGGGGGGCATAGTGCAAGAACCCCCTAGTACACTTCCCACATTTGTGAATCTGGGTGCGTTTTAGTAAAACCTTGACACATCTTGTTAGCTGAAATGGATAGAAATAGATTTGGATTACTTTTATAGCCTCATAATTACACAATGTTTGTATGATCTGCAAATATTAGTCTCAAGTCTCAGGTGTTATTAATGAATAATATTCTAAATTCTAGGTACTTATTTGCAAAAAAAACCTACGTAAATAGTATATCAGTCATGTAGTTCTTATAACACAAGCTCTGCGTACTTTGGGCACTGATATTATAACCTCCGTTTCGAATACACTTCTGCTTGCTTAAAGTGCCTCCGGGAATTAACTGTACGTAAAAGGCGTTCTCCCTTTCGATATTTGATTTGATTTTTCTTTACCACTTAGTTGCTGTACCTGACTCTCAGAGTACCGGCGCCGACGGCCCGATCTAGGACGCCTAGGCGCCCTCTAAGACATGTTAATTTTCTTTTTTAAGGAATTTAACTGCTAAAAGCTTCTTTTGATATTTATTTTCAATTAAAAATAGAGTCGCCGCCGTCCTTTAGCCACAGCAGGCGCGTTTTTTTTACACAAGCAATATTTGATTATTTAATTTGTATATTTCTTAATCACTGGATCGCGTAAATACTAATTCACAGGTAAGCTCGTCATGAGGCGACGGTTATTGTTAGGTATTGTTTTTACCCTGTCAAGAGATAAATATAAACAGAAATATATCTTCATATATTTCCGTTTATCTTCTATAAATATATCAAATGAACCTTGACATGATGTTTAGATTACCTGAATAAAAGGTTTGATTATAAAAATTCTGATTACAGGAAATTGAGCATACTTTCAATGAAAAAACCGTTTACTAAGGATGCTTTGAAAGATGTGGCCATTGATTTAAAGATCACTTTAGATTAAGATAAACTTTATGAAGACTTCTGCATTTTAAGGGAGGTGCAAGACAGCATTGTTGCATCAAATGAAAGAGTAGATTTGAGGTGGAAACACACTGAAGAAAGACCTGTATCAAATGCTGCCTGCTAGTGTGTTTTTAGCATGGTTTTTGATATGTGGACAAAAGAAAGAAACCATTTAAATGAAGAACATGTAAGGGCAGAAATCCAAACATTATTAAATTTTAAAATGGACTGCAAAGAATTTTTCAAATTTGCTAGTTCAAGACCAGATATTTTGAAGTCCGTATGTACAAATGATAAAAGTAAGTTCAAAATAAAATATGAAAACACGTTTTTTTTCTCGCGTATATAGACTAACAAGGGGTGACTCCATAGTCATCGGAAGGTTGATTTCAATTCTTCCCCGTTATTTCAGCGGTATCAGCGGACAGAAAAATCATGATTACCAAGAAATTAATATTAGAATGTTTTTAGGTTACATACTTATAAACATCAAGAAATGCAGAAAAGGATAGTTTAAAAAAACACCCAACAATATCATGTACGGTCCTGACCGCACACTAGGATTCTCTGTGTTGTGGGTATTGGGAGCTATGAGTACTGTGGAACCACAAGACCCAGACAAAATATTTGCAGAAATATATGCATACATTAGTTCCACAGAAAGCAAAATATTCGAGATCGTCAATAAAAAATAATGTCTGTTTGTCTAGCAGCGTTTTTACCAGCCATAAGAAAAGATTACTCACATGTTCCATTACTATAGCTTCAGACTTCAGACCCAAGCCAACGATTCCTGCGTAGAGGTAGTATAGTCGTTTACACTTCTGCTTTATTATTTTATTTGGCCGAGGCTATTTCAATTCCAGAATTGAAAGCTCCTCTCACCCTACAGTCAGTGGGTGCCGTGATTACACAACCATGGAAAGCACAACCATGGAAAACATCAAATTCCAAGGTTGTGCTTTCCATGGTTGTGCTTTCCAGGCCGTACAAAGTAATGCACACCCTGGGAAAACACAACCAATTCCCGGGTCGTGCTTTCCTTGGTTGTGTTTTCCATGGTCGGACATTCCCGACACGTGCTAGGAATGTACAACCCTGGAAAACGCAACCATGGAATTCGAAGCCAAATGACGTCATAGTCTATGCATCGTTTACGCTCGCTCGAAATGAACTTCAGTCTTATACAAGTGGAGAATGATGTCACTGTCACATTATGTACACATTTTATGCTACTGACGTGACTACATCAAAGTATAATAATCTATTCTGTTCAAAATTAAATAGGTAGGTATGTATGAACTTGTATTGTTGACTACATCAGTGAATTGAATTGAATGAAAACAATTAATTTTTATTTCATGGATATCGACCAACACGACAGCGACACAGCAGCAAAATGTAATTTGTTTTGTTGCAAGTTTATATTTTTTAGAGCTAAGCCAGCTAGCATTCAAAGAAAGATACCTTACCATAAATGTATTGTTCTTGTTTCAGAAAATGATATCGTTAGGTCTTTGCCGTCGTAATTATATATCATATAAGCCTGTGACTGCGACATATAGTGTTATGTACATAGAATAATAAATAAGATAACAAAGGCATAGGCCAGTTTACAAGTTTGAGATTGGAGGTAGGTGTACCTTATTCAACGCCAAACTAATGTGAGTGGGACTGGTTGGACTTTGTACCGCGCTGGCTTGGTTTTCTTGTATGTAGAGTGTCTGATAATAATGCATGAGATAAGAGACCATCTTCTAGGAACTTCAAATCTTTGCCGGTCACACACCTAACATATCAGGTACTACTAACAGCACCTGTTCAATTAGAATATTTCTCATAAAACAGCTTAACTCTAGGTAGGTTGGTTTATTTTTATTACATGCACAATCTGCATTGCCTTACTTCATCAGCATTTCATCTCTATTTTTTCAGTTATGTAGCTGTTGATTTGATCAAAGCAACTATTCATATTGCAGGATGATGCCTCTCTCTCAGTTAAGTTGTTGGAAAAAAATTGTCTGACTGATGCCAAGTCTGTGAACAGGAGTATGCACAAAGTAGTATGGAGCATGAGTGGGTACAATAAACCATGTTATTTATGTAACAACACCTTTGTATTGTAATACTACACACCCACTAGCTTCATTTTTAAAAAAATACCTAAATATTGTAGATTCCATATTTTTTCTAAAAAACCAGGATTTAAACTTTAAATTATGTGCATAATCTAAGTAACTCTGTTAATCTATGCGCCAAATAACTTACCACAGTCCAAAATTACTTATCTATGTGTCTTTCCAGGAAGTGATGTAATTGTGCTAATGATCTCTAATGGTCACTCTCACCGAAGGTCCATTACCAAGATATGTGTTTTACCTTTGGATATCATGTACAATAAAAATAGATAGTCATGTTTAGGCAATAAGCTAGATAATGTATGGCAATCTAAAACATAGTACTTATGTACTGATGCCAATTATGTGAACCTAGTAATAGGAACTGAGTAATTAGCATTTTCTTAGTTTTTGAGTAAGTGTTTCTTTTAGACATTTGGTTAGCAATCACAAATTTAAATTTAAGTTTTCTTGGAACTAAGTTCATTTAAGTTTTGATGTAATGCTGTAGAACCTGCATTATTTTTAACTTTAGAATACCTTATATTCTGCTAAAAAATGTAAACATACTACTGTAACTTTAAAATCAATAAGTATGATGTAAAGTACATGTAATAAAGTAAGTGTCATAGTGTAGTTTCACATACAGTGTTAATGAAGCACATAATAATACCTAGAAATTTGTGTTGTACCTAGGATTTAGATCTTGTTAGGTCATAATTGTTTAACTGTTCAGTCTTTCATCTAAAAGTTTTTTTCTTTGAGGCCCCAACATGTTCTAGACATAAAATTAACTAATCAATTAAGTAGATTCAATTATATTTTTTATAATAATTTAAAGCTAGGTAAGCGAGTGGCAATACTTCTCATTCTATTTGTTCTGGATCTCTTCAAAGTGTGTGCACTGTGCATTGTGTAATATTCCTAAAATAAAATTGGTTCTACAGAAAGTTTAAGGAGTTATCATTCAAGAACACCACTGACTCACTATATATAAAAATTCAATTCAAAATCAGGAAAAGATATATTAATAATTTGACGACCTCGGTGGCGCAATGGGTGGAGGCCTGCCTGAGACGCAGAAGGTTGCGGGTTCGATTCCCGCTGTGGGATAAGTATTTGTATGATCTGCTAATATTTAGATAGTTAGATAGAAAATGCTTTATTGCACAAGATAAAACAAGTACCTACATAGGCGAACTTAATGCTAATTAGCATTTTCTTCCAGCTAACTTTTGTGTAATGAAGAGTGGAGCGGTAGTGTGTTTGGCTGATTACCAAAATAAGAGAAAAAAATATTAAATAAAATAACTAGCTACTTAAAATAGAAGTAAACTACTAAGATAAAAGTAAAAATAATTCATACTGTAGCAAGTCGTTTTTATTCGGCTGCCCTCGGTAGTCCGTCGCATCGGCTCTCTTCGCCAAAAAACCGGCGCTCGCCTGCGCATCGCGACGAGCGCCTAGCAACAGTCGGCCCAGAGCGAGCATGCGATGTTCACGCGCGCTTTCGTATCCTCCGCGACCGACTCACATCATTTTGTACCTACCTATAAGAAATTCTGTATATCAATATTTCCGTGTTCTGTTTATGTACCTACCTAAATAAACTTTACATTCTGTTTTAACGACCTGTGTTGTGACTGTGGAATCCCGAGTCCCCATAGGCCTCCGTTAAACTGGCGCTCCAACTAAGTGGCCGAACCACGTGCTCATTCCGTGGATCGAGAACTAGCCGTACCTACCTACTTACTATACGTACACGTTGAAGAGCATGGACGTTCTCTTCCAACACGCGTCGTGTTTGCTGTTGGCGCGAAACTCCCCACAGCCGGAAGAGAAGCGCTCCGGCACCAACGTGCGTAGAACCGGTAGGACCAGAACACGAAGGCGTACCTAAATAAGGGAGACGACCGGCGAGGATGACCGCCGTGCTGACGAACCTGCGACTTGCGGCTCACTACCAACGCAATCGCCAGCGTTCCACGTCTCCTCGAAGCAGTTCCTCTCCATAGTGCTGGAGAGCATAACGTGCGCGCTGAGCCTCACCAGCGTGCCCTTCACCGCCAGCGACTTCACCAAACAGTCCGGTCCCGCGCCGTGCATCCGCACCACCGAGCAACCGACGCGCATCACCAGCGAAGGCGCTGCGCCCGCCGCCGGAGCCGTCGACCGGTAGGATCCGTGCACGACGCGATCCAACGGGGCCTCCACAATGCCGAAGTACTGGCGACGTTTCATCGCCGCGGAACGGCGAGATATTGGACAGAAAGTGTTTGTGTCGCATTGGGGCATTGCTTGCAAAGTTACCGTAGTTTGTAATCAAGAGTGCCTCGATCGACAAAGTGTTTCATCATTCGAAAGTGTTCCGCGTGTGTTAGTTTTAGCTAGTCTAGGTTAGACATAGTTAGTATTAAGTGTTTTGTACCTACGGATCGCAGAGGATACATTTTAGAATTCATGTTAGTAAAGTGCGTAGGTAGGTGTTTTTTTTTGACGCGTTTAGAATTCCTACCTACATAGATTTTCCGACGCCGCGCAACGCCCCGTCGAGGTAGGTAGGAAATTCCGACGATGTCGTCGAAGTCGACGCGTCATGTTAGATACCAAGATCCGATGTCGAGGTAGGAACAGCCGACATCGAGGCCCGACGATCCCTCTAGGGGGGGGAGTCGAAGAAAACCGTGCGTGGTACAAGGGTCATTGTGCGAGAAACGGAGAGAGCAGACTTTCATCTCGAACCTGCCGCTAAGTCCATACCTACACGCATGTTTTTTTTTGATAGCCCAACTGCGAGGGCGCTGAGTAGGGCTATCGGGGGAGGATGTAGCAAGTCGTTTTTATTCGGCTGCCCTCAGTAGTCCGTCGCATCGGCTCTCTTCGCCAAAAAACCGGCGCTCGCCTGCGCATCGCGACGAGCGCCTAGCAACAGTCGGCCCAGAGCAAGCATGCGATGTTCACGCGCGCTTTCGTATCCTCCGCGACCGACTCACATCATTTTGTACCTACCTATAAGTAATTCTGTACTATATCAATATTTCCGTGTTCTGTTTATGTACCTACCTAAATAAACTTTACATTCTGTTTTAACGACCTGTGTTGTGACTGTGGAATCCCGAGTCCCCATAGGCCTCCGTTAAAATACTTAAATATATACCTACATCCAAATATATGTTTAGATACATACAAATATAATATAAATGCTCAGTTTTGTTGACTATTTTGTAAAGAGATGAAATGTTTGTAAAGTTTGGATTTGAAGACTCCAATGGATACAGCAGTGCGGATTTCTGCTGGGATAAAGTTCACAAGCGGATCGCAGTGACAGTAAAAGAGTCCGTATAAAAAGAGGTAGAATGATCAGGGGTCAGGAGTCGAAGATGTTGAGAGGAACAAGCAGGACGGTCTTGAGAGAAGAGTGGAGAAAAACGTACTTTCAGGTAGTTAGGAGAGAAAGAATTATGGAGGGTATTGTAAAGAAGGCAGAGTATGTGGGAAATTAAAGCCATTTTAACTCCGAGCGATAGTGTGTGATATGGTCATACTTGCGTAGAGCGTACTGATGTAGAGATTTTAGTATATGATACAGAGATTCAGCAACCGCTCCAGTTTGTTAAGCTGTTCCTTAGTAGCGTCAGGATAGCACACAGATAGCAGGATAGATAGGGAGTAGTAGAGTTAACAAGTGTTGTTTTAGCAGAGAAAGGGAGTAAATTTTGCATGCGTTTTAGAGCATGCATTGAACCGTATATTTTCCTGCTGACTTCGGTAATGTGCTGCTCCCAGGATAGATTTTCCCAGGTCATGATGAGGCCACGGTTCTTCATCTCAGAGCAATAGACCAAAGGAACATCATTATATTTGACAGAAGGGAGAGAGTTTTTGTCTAGTCTGGAGTCTAGTCATGACTCCAGACTAGACAAAAACTCTCTCCCTTCTGCAAGGCCTTCATAGGCCTTACTGCCGGTGGTCATCACTTGATCTTGCTAGTGTTTATTTAAAGACCAAATTTCCTAGACCAAAAGGAGATAGCACGTAGGTCTTCAGTCAGCAGGTCGACCGTCAGGTTTAAAAGAGAGGTAAAGTTGGACGTCATCAGCATATAAATGAAAGGAAGCAAAACAAAGATCAGTAACTAAAGTATTTTCAGGTTTTTCAAAAACGTGCTCGATTTTGTCTGTTATTCCCATAACAAATGGTAAGTATGCTAAAGCTCTCTCTACCGATACCTTACGTGACCTCACAGAAGTGTTTGCGATTCGAAAACTTTGTCTCCAACCATAACCGTTTCTCTCTAACACCTCTTTCACATGTGACAGTTCAGTATCCACGTATTGTGGGTCACACAACCTAAGAGCTCTATTAATTAGAGTGCGTGGTACAGAGGCTAGGTGTGCTGGATGGTGGTGAGAGTCAGCTCTAAGGTATCTGTCTGTATGTGTTGGTTTGCGGTATATCGAATGTGAAAAGCGTCCTGAAGTCTCTCGCTTGACCAACACATCTAGACAAGGTAGGGTTTTGTTATGCTCACGCTCCACAGTGAAACTGTGTTCAGTTGTGTAAGTAACGGTGTAATGTTATCTATATGTATTATAGCAAACACGTCGTCTACATATCGCCACCAGTGTCTTGGCTTAAAAGGTACAATTTCCATCGCTACACCCTCCTTGCAAAAAATAATCAACCCGCCACATAAAACTCGATAGGTATTGAAGTAGGTTGCAGTAATTCCTGAATTATAGTTATGGTATCCGCTATCGGTATATTGGTGAACAGAGAGGTTACATCGAAGCACACCATACATTCATCTTCCTGGACTACTACTCCATCCAACAATTGTGTGACGTGGGTGGAATCTTTCACGTAGCTATCCGATTTTCCTGTGAATGGAAGCAGTACATTCGCAATAAAGCGCGCTGTTTTGTACCTACGTTGATGAGTCTATCTGGCTTACTATGGGGCGAAGAGGCCAATTGGGTTTATGGATTTTAGGGAGGCCATAGATCTTTGGAGAAGTGGGATTCATGGGTCGTAATCGCTCAAACAAGTCGTCAGAAGTTGCTTGAAGTAACTCCTTCAACTTAGTTACTCTAGACGTGGGATTGTAGTAACTCGTTTATAAGTTGTGGCATCGTAATTCCAACATTTTTTGTTCATAAGCCGTTGTATCCACAATAACAGTCGCATTACCTTTATCTGCTGGGAGTACCTGGAATACGTCCTGATTATCCCGCATACTCTTCAGGGCTTTCCATTCGGGCTTTGTGATATTGGGTTTAGGTAACTTGGCCTTACACACCATAGACGCACTCAGCACTCAGCGTCGTGCGCAGGAATTTTGTTTCGTGAGATGGTTTCTTCGAGGCTCGAGATGATCGCTTCAACTGGTACCTTATGCGGAGTGGGGGCAAAATTAAGGCTAGGGTTGATATATTAATTACCATTCTGTCATCATTAATGGGGCAATTTGCCACGACTGGTTGCTTGTTTTTGTTCGTCAAGCGCTTAAATTTGGAGTCATGGGTATTCTTTATCCTGATTCTCACTAACTCTGCCCTGTTGGCTGACATTGACCTGTTGGCTGTGTAGAACCTGGATATCAACAGATCCACCATAGCAGAGCATTCGCTGGTCTCAGGTACGACGCACTACATCCGTTTTGATAAAGCCCGGGTCTTGGCAAGAGAAAAGCTTTTCGTTCCTCGCAAGATCCGCGAAGCTATCGACATAGGTCGTCTACCGAATTTTAACAGAGACCGTGGATGGGCTTTACCCTTCGCCTGGAATTCATGCCTGTATGGACTGCATGATAGCGCGGGGGTCGAGTCTGACATTGCCACAGTGAGCGTGGCCTGTCTAGCTCCTCCAGGAATAGGTTATGGCGACGACGTGAGTAGCAGCGAAGACGATGTAGCACCACCACCAGCAGTTAGATAGACATTTTACCTGCAGCCTAGTTGCGGAAACCAGTCCGATCACCAAATACCAAGATAGACCTTTTAGCAATCTACACTAGGCATGAAGGTAGTCACAACCCCTAGACATTGCACATGTCGAACACTAGGCATGCCATGCCTGTATGTGAAGCCCAGAACCAAGATTTAGGCAGCATCTCATCACAACCTTGAGCAGCATAGTAGGTATAGTAATTATGTAGGTACAGCTGTTCTTGGTGACTGATTGGCGATCGCCTAGGTCAGACAGTTATTTTTTCTCATCATGTCTAGGTCTTACTAATGTGATTAGCTAATAGGTATATCTACTACTATCGCTTGCTACATCTTAAGTATAAGTACCTAAATTGTTTAGGTATGAGATATGATATTAAACCATACTTGTACACTTGATATGATTGAAAAACCAAGTGTCCTCTGTGTCACAAGTGATGAATATCACTATAGAATATATTTATTTGCTGCCTGACTATGAGGTTAAGAAACTAATTCAAAATAATTCTAGAGCACATCTACCTACATAGTGCGGCACAATTCAATCAAAAAAGACACTTTCTTTTTCTCTTCTTTATTCATATTATGGCCACCTATACATACTTACTCTATATTTATGACCCACAGTAGAATTAAGTTCTGATTTTAGAAGCAATGAACTAATTATGTACTTCATTGTTTGGCAGGTAGTTTTATGTTGAGCTACTGTAAATCGAAATTAGAAGAGCTCGATGGCACGAAGACGCTCCGCACCGCCCTGCCGCCCGCCTTATCAGAAACTACGAGTACAATATCCAGACCCCGAACAAACATCTGCAGAACATACAAAAAAATCCCGAAGCGAGAATCGAACACGCACCTCTTGAGTCACAGCCGACTACTCGCATACCGTACTATTGAGGTCGAGGAATTAGGGAGCTGAGCGAGCCTACATGTAGGTTATTTGACGACCTCTGTGGCGCAGTGAGCGAGGGCCCGCCTAGATGCAGAAGGTTGCGGGTTCGATTCCTGCCGCGGGACAAATGTTTGCATCTGAAAATATTTGTCTTGATCTGGATGTTTTCTATGTATAATAAGTATGTACTTACAAAAAAATATATTAAAAAGTATATCAATCATGTAGTTCCCATAACACAAGCTCTGCTAACTTTGGGGCTAGATAGTAAAATACTATTCTTGAAAATTAATGTGTATGGGAACTTTAAATGGGGTTAAAGGTAACAAGTTTTAATTGTATTTATACAACATATCGAACCTGTAAGTTGTGAGGCCAGACTATTCAATTTCAGAAGGTGAATTACGTTCTCCAAATTACGTAGAAGTACACATTCAAGTAAATGTGGTTTACACATGCCACCACAAACCTTGCTTAGTACTAGCTTTAAATAAGTAAATACAACAAAGATGTATAAATATCTTTGTTGTATTTACTTATGTATAAATAATACTAGAGCATAGAACGGAAACTTATTGACTAGCTAGTAGGAATAAACAGTTAAGTTAAAAATTTCACTTCTTTGTATTTAAATTAAAAGCATTAAGTACAATTCATAGAAGTCAAAAGTTATTTTAATTTTGAATACCAATTGGAATAATATACCATCAATAACTAACAACACTAAACACTTTGTGTGATTGACAATTGATAAAAAAAATATCCAACGTGCACAAGGTTGGAAGCCGGGAATATGTTATTTTATACAAATAAATCGGGAAAAGTTGTTATTTTTGTAACACTTAAAGTGTTTTATTTGTGTAAAATAATATACTCACAAATATCACTATTTCAATACTTAATAATAATCTTTACAATTCCACTCAAGTTTTTATGAGTTTTGTTATAAACCTCTTCAATGGCAAACTGAAATTTTAATTCCCTGCATGCTTGCAAGTAAGTTTAGTTTCGTTAGTATGTTGTTCACGCTCCTTCCTTTTATTGTTTATTTATACAATTTTCAGTAGTGCAAAAACACAATAAATAGCTTTGCAGAAACACAAGTTAGGCAGGTACTTAAGCAGCTGTGCTAGGTCGAGCCTGTGTTTTTTATTTTATTTTGTGAAATAAAATAGAAATTCATTACGGAACATGAAAAAAGTGGGTAGTTGCCAATACATCTCATACAAAAGCTCAATCATTAAATTAAATATATTATTCTGTTACATATTTGCAATATTTATGCCTCATCATGATTAATAATTTAACTTACCTGCCTGGAAGTGCTATCTCCTTTCACTTTCAATAAATCTTTATTATTAATTGATTTGCTTCCGAATGTTTTATTTTTGGATCATATTTTTTACCTACCTACTTTTCCATGGGTGCGGGCAGGTGCAGGGTTATTGAAAATATGTATAACAAGGTTCTACCCACGGCTTCGCCCGCGTGGTACCCGGATAAAAGGTAGCCTATGTATTATTCTGATGTATTAGCTATATTATTGTTAAGTTTTATCAATATCGGTTCAGTAGTTTTTCCTCCTCACAAACTTTCGCGTTTATAATATTGGTAGGATACGTATATATACCAACTTGGTATAGTTTGTATATAAGTTGGTACAAACACTGCGTAGACTGAAAAACCATTACTAAGAGAACAAAAATTAAAATTAAAAGTAAGTCTATAAGATGAGTACAAAGATATTCGTGAAACGGAACATTTGTGGATTGGTTGAACACCTCTTGACATGCGCTCGCGCAGTTAAGTACCTACTTCACGCTCTTTGGATCAATGTGATTGATTCGAACAGGCAGCTGTTAGAGCTGTCAATGTCAATGACAAAGTAGGTCCTGTCAGTCAAGTAAAGGTAAACAAACAATAGCATGCAATTATACTTAAAGTTTTAACTTAATGCACAATTTGCCGGTAGCTCGATCACTACCGGCAAATTGTGCATAAAGTTAAAACTATATGAGCTTACCTAATTATAGCTATCTATGTAGTAAACCATTTGCATTATGGCTTCGGTCAGTCCCGGAGTGGCTGTCCCAGTCGTTGAAGCCCCCGTGATGGTCTCCGTAGTCGGCGGCAGCGGGAATTTCTAGATGATTTCCTCGAGCTGGACTTTTTGTTTTTGGGACACAACTCGGCGTTTTCCAACGTCAGTAGATAGACATTGCCATCCTGCATCCAGCATTTGTTTACTCAGAAGATTCTGCGCCCCTCGTTGAAGAAGCTTCTTCTGGTTGCTGTGAGATATTCAGCAACAGAAACTCTAGAACCTTGATGACATAGTTATAGCTTGAGGCCTGATAAATTTACAAAACTCTTTAATTAATAAATGGTTATGTAACAATGTGAAACTGGAAATAAAAGACTAAAATACAAATAATCAGTATTTTATTGACTATATTTTACTCGCTATATTTCTGTTGTTTTATACAATAACGGGTAGATAACGTTATTATTATTTTGAAAGTTTACATCTGCAACACAAAAGTAGCACTTTTTATATACATTTGGACACCACATACATACATTTGGATTTGCATCTGATCATAACACTTCTCTGAGGGTTTCCCATTCTGTATGTAATTTTAAATCATGTTTGCATATTATTTCTGTGAGAATTGAATTTTTTATTTCTACTATACACCTATTTCATCCAGTGAGATAAAAAGACCACATTTTTGTACTATTTGTGGTACTTTATATTCCAAAACCCTGCCACATTTCATTGCTGGAGTATCAGGAATGTTGCCACCCACAGTATCAAGGATACTAAGGCAACATCATTTGTTTTACATGTTTTAACTTCATATGGTTGGAAGCCATTATTCTGCGAGACCTTAACTCATGCCACAAGTTGCTGCAGGTCTGGTCTCTTGCTTTTCCTTCAGCCTTCTTTAATAACTCCGTAGTAAATAATCCAGATATTTGCTTGATGGATCTTCACTACACTAAATGGTACATAGAGAGCCTTTCTGGCTCATTATAGATGTTTTGCACATACCTTAATAATTCATAGTTTCTGATACCTTGCGATGTAGCCTGTTCTACAAATTTGTTAAAAACACTGGCATCTGAAGAAGTGGAAGCTTGTCCTTTGGCAAATTATGTACTTAGTTGTTATGAATTTTAACATTGTTTTCACCTACAATATTTCAGTAGGATTCTACCTGAGTACAAGATGGCTCTTCACTTCTTTGATGCAGCCACATCAAAAAGGCCACTGCATGTTCGCAACCACCCACTGAGGCAGCACAATCGTGGCATTGTGAACTGATAACAACAATGTTTTTTTCATGCACAATGATAGTGACTGTACGCGGCACCATACAAATATTGGATTTTCTTTTCAACTGAACGTATCCTACGGCATCATCGCCATTAGATTCTCTTGAAGATCTGGAATAGATAAAATAGGAGCGCATACATACTACTAAAACTGTCTAGGTACATAACTTAACTTTTTATTTTGTTGATATAGATGATAAGTAGTTCTAAATATGATTGAATAGGATGTAAAATGAGTAGTGTCTCTTTCATTTGTATTAAAGTATATCAATGTAAAATTATAGGTACTTACCTACAAAGGCATTTTCACGTTTCTAAGCTCCGCTGCACAAAATTCCTTGTTTCTAGCAAAGAAACTTGACACCATCAAATAATCTTAGGTAAGTTACAACTACTTGTTTTAATCAATCCAGTCTCCATTGTGTTGTGATAAAAATATTAAATCGTAATATTATTTATTTACTTAAATCAAATCCGCGCTTGTGGCTAGTGTGTTTCTGGATTTAATGATTGTATCTATAACCTGTGGTACTCGTCTATAAAAATGGGACAGTACCATTAATACTATGTAGTTGCATCTAAACGAGGCTTGGGCTTTCAACCAATCACAGCAATGGTCACCAATTCCCGGGTTGTGTTTTCCATGGTTGTGCATTCCATGGTTGGACATTCCATGGTTGTGCTTTCCATGGTTGTACATTAACCGGACTCGCGGTTACCTAGCGGCAAGTGGCTTACAACCTAGCCGTAGGCCCAGGAGCACTTCTTTTTGTTGATGGGATAGGTTGGAACGGATGAAAGAGATATCTTCGTAACCACTTCTGACAAATTTTAAGAAAAGCAACAATTTAATAAATAAAAGACCGCCTATTGTACCTTTTATATTTTTTTAATTTCTGTGTTTTTGTATTTTGCTTCGATGTGCTATAAAGAGTTTATCTATCAAATTTGCAAAAACAACGAAATAGCAAAGAATTGCGTTCAGAAATAAAAAAAAATCTTGTCTATATTTTTGACAAGCTAGTTTTGACCTACCTACTCGTGTACGGTGTGGTAGTTAGGTACCTACCTAGGTCATCTATGTGCGTAGTGCTTTTATTTATAATTAGTTGCTCAGCTTGCTCTAGGTAAGTAGATAATGATTTTCGTACCTTAGCTGATAATAGAACCACAACACGCAGACTTGGAGAACCTGCAAACATTTGTCCTGCAGTGGGAATCGAACCCCTTGCGTCGCAGCCAACACAACCGAGGTCGTCAAATATCACATGAATTCTGCTCTAATAATTTAAAACAACTACTTTTTCCAAAATATTTATTTTTTAATCTAAATCTAAATTTCAACTTGTGCGTAAAACAATCAGGCACACAATATGTTATTTAGCACTTTGTCATACATGCTAAACAACATATTGTGTTTGGTCTAACAATTTTTGTTTGCCTTCAAATTTTACCCCACAAAAGTCACAAACAACTATATCATAAAATTCTGAGCGATGATCGCTCATTGCAGTTATTTCTTAAAACTGCTTCGGGCATTCCGGAAATACCTTTTCACATTTATAGTTATCTTCACTTCCACAATGTGATCTTTCAATGGTATTTTTTCACCTTCTTACCGCAATAGTCGTAAACTTTATTTCACGGTTCATCTGGGGTGTGAAGTGCTACCTCGCCGTAACAGTGTTTAACTAGTACGGGAAGTAAGTTATCTTGCAATGCCACAAGCGCCTGCACAATATTTTAATGGACTGCTAAGTAAACTACATAAATATAAAAATGAAAATAAAATTATCTTATCTTACTCTGGTGACACTTTCTTTGTGAATGGACAAGGCATTGCGGTCATTAAATTGTTTTTTACAGAGGTCACAGGGGTAAGTATAGCCCTCATGTTGTTTACTCATGTTAGTTACCTTGCAATGCCACAAGCGCCTGCACAATATTTTAATGGACTGCTAAGTAAACTACATAAATATAAAAATGAAAATAAAATTATCTTATCTTACTCTGGTGACACTTTCTTTGTGAATGGACAAGGCATTGCGGTCATTAAATTGTTTTTTACAGAGGTCACAGGGGTAAGTATAGCCCTCATGTTGTTTACGCGTGTGCACTTTACAACCGCTGCTATCGCTGAAAGCTTTCGGACAGTATCTGCAAATACTGTCCGGTACGGTTTCTCGACTGTGTGGATTCGCTTGTACCTACCTCCCGAAAGCTGAAGGATCTGAGAGCTTTTTCCCGTAGTGCTGGCAATTGTACGGCTTCAAGCCGCTATTCAGGCGCGCGTGGAGACCTAAAGCGCCTTTATCCACGACGTTTGTTACACTGTCCACATTCGAAAGGATAGATACCTGCATGGCTCTTCAGATGAGATTTCAAAGCTCCACCCTGTGTGAAACTTTTGGAACATAGTGCATTTATACTGTTATTCAACTGTGTGAATCACCAAAGAATGAAAGGACTTTAAAATTTTGTTTCACATGTCATACTCCATTGTGACCAGATTCATGTGTTTTTCTATGCACTTGAATAGCTGCTTGAGTGTTACAACCAAAAGGGCATGCGTCACAGAGATAGCGCAACTTGCCCGTGTGCGATTTAATGTGAGCAAACATTTCAATTGTATCCTTGTAAAGAACATTGACAGTTGCTATCTTGGTTTTTATTATTTTATCATTATTTCAGATTATGTTTATGGTTTCGACACTACGAAGCCCCATGGGGTATAATAAATACTTACTGGTTTTATAAACAGTTTTTTTGGAGCACAGTTGCAATTTTTACATTTGTATTTATTTTTGTCCGCATGCACGTTAATGTTAGACAGATCTACATTTTTATTTCCACAAACATTAAATTCACCTTCATTGTTTTCAGGTAATATGTTTGCTTTGTCATCAATTTCCGGTTTTACTTTAGGGCATGCAAGTTTTGCTGTACGTCTTCGTTTGACTTGTGGTTTGCGTCTTTTTTTCTTTGACTTGATCTTAAATTCTGATTTGATTGTTTGTTCAGTGTCCTTTACTGGTTCTGTTGGGTGGACCAGTTTCCTGTGTGTGTCGAGGTCTTCCCTTTGGTGGAATCCAATTCCGCATCGGCAGACATGGCTGAATGGTTTGTGAACACTCATGTGAGTGCTCAGTGTGGAGCGCTCCACAAACCTCAGGTCACACCTCTTACATTTATGAGGCTTCAATATTATTTTGTTGTTATTTATTATTTGTCTGAAACCGATAAAACAGAGTTAACAAACATTTACAAGAACTATCAGTTAGGTATTTATTTATTTAACTCAATTCACAGACCTACATGCTAATATGAAGTTTGGTTTATGTCTAATATACAAAGGTATAGGAAATCAGTTCCACATTTTGTATGTGGGTTCTACCGAATTAACCAATATCTATTGTTATGAATGAGAACTTACCCTGAATGTTCCTTCTGATGTTCAATAAGGGGGGCATAGTGCAAGAACCCCCTAGTACACTTCCCACATTGGTAAATCTGGGTGCGTTTTAGTAAAACCTTGACACATCTTGTTAGCTGAAATGGATAGAAATAGTTTTGGATTACTTTTATAGCCTCATAATTACACATACGGGACCAATGTTTGTATGATCTGCAAATATTTGTCTCAGGTCTCAGGTGTTATTATTGAATAATATTATAAATTCTAGGTATTTGTAAAAAAAATGATTTAAATAGTATATCAGTCATGTAGTTCCCATAACACAAGCTCTGTTTACTTTGGGCACAGATATTATAAGCTTTGGGGCTAGAAGATGGTGTGTGTAAAATGTCCAGCATTATTTATTCATTTATTTTATTCTGAACGTAGATATTGTTGTGTTAAGGGCGTGCCCGTCCCTAGGACGAACGGAGCAGCCGCTCTAGCGCCAAGGGTCAGGGGCGAAGGATCCTGGGTGCCCGCGACGCCCTTAACGCAAAAGGCGCCTCCGTTTCGAATGCACTTGAAGTGCCCCCGGGAATTAACTGTACGTAAAAGGCGTTCCCCCTTTGGATATTTGATTTGATTTTTTTTTAACACTGAGTTGCTGTACCTGACTCTCAGAGTACCGGCGCCGGCGGCACCGATCTAGGACGCCTAGGCGCCCTCTAAGACATGTTAATTTTGTTTCTTTTATAAAGGAATTTAACTGCTAAATGCCTCTTTTGATTTTTATTTTCAATTAAAAATAGAGTGCTTTAATCACAGCAGGCGCGTTTTTTTTACAGATCTCAGGTTCGAGACTATCCATCTACCTAGGTAATATCTTCTATTTTGGTGGATGGATGTTTACTTGTAATCTATTTAGAAATTCATTGGAAAGGAGAGATGTGATGTACACTATATTAAATAATTATGATGCGAGACGACCCGCCCGCTTCCCGCACTTCGGGCTCGACGATTGAGGCGAGCGGACGTGTTGTTTAGTACTGTGTTATCTAGAACTCATGGCTTTTATTTATCCACCTACACGAATGATGAAACATCACAAATGCCAATTCTTGCTAGAAAGCGCCATTTTAACAAGCGAAATGTCCTAATTAGTGTCATTGCGAAATTTTATTATTTAATTTTTATATTTCTTAATCACTGGATCGCGTAAATACTAATTCACAGGTAACCTCGTCATGAGGCGACGGTTATTGTTAGGTATTGTTTTTACCCTGTCAAGAGATAAAAATAAACGGAAATATATCTTCGTCTTTTCTATAGCTTATTTTAAGTCTCATATCTTATTTTTTTTTTTATCTTGAGGTGCGGCGCCTCAATAATATAGTACTTCACTCGCAGTATCAGCTGCGAGTGAACTTTCTGCTCCAGAAGCGCCACATAAAAAGGCAAAATACACCAAATATTCGACTTCGTTTCAAGACAAATGATTAACTAAATAAACTAAAAAAATTGCCTTTAGAAATCACACGGCTACCGCTTAACCAATTTAAAACTAAATTAAAGGAATTCTTTGAATGTCACCCTTTTTATCATGTTAATGAATACATGAGTTGTTCATTTTCTGATTTGCATGCATAGTGGAAAAATCTAGATTATGTACACTTTGACATTTCTAGATTAAGAACATGAAAATGTATACTTTGACATGCCAATATTATGTAACTATAACGAAATGGTTAAATAAATAAATATCAAATAATTCTATATCATTGGCTTTTGAAGACGACAACTTCACAGGAGAGTCAGTTATGTCGAAAAACAATTAATATTAATTACGACAGCGTTAGAGCAATAATTGTACATTCCCAAAGTAAGAAGCACCAACAATTAATATTGAATAGGGACTCTCCGCAATCGGTTTCGAACTTTTTCGTGAAGAAGTCTTCAAATGTAGAGGACAATGTATCATTGATTGAACTTACGCCCATCTATCATGGAATTAAACACCATCATAGTTTTAATAGTCAGGACTACAGAAACAAATTGTATAGCACTCTACTTAAAGATTATTCTTTGGCAAAAAATATTTCTTGTGGAAGAACAAAATGTGAAGTATTTGCGAAAGTGTGCTCACTCCTGCTGCTCAAGAAAAACTTTTAAATGAGATGGGTATATCTTGTGAACTGGTCAGTTTCTTTTAAATTATAATCAACTACAGATAGATTATAATCAGACCTTTAGATCTGATCTAATCTATAATCCGGTCTTGTGCACATTGTTATTTAAGCTGGCGGAGTTGATGCATCAAATAAAGGCAATGTTAAATGTTTCCCATAATGGTACAGTATTTTCATACGGTAAGTGGAATTAAACAAGGACTACCTATTTTGTTACCTGCACAGAATTGCTTGTTATGTTTGAAATCCGCCAAAAAATAAGAAATAGAAGAAATTACAAGTATTATGGCTCTTCAGTTAGAGAAAAATTTGTTTCCTTTAGTTTGTTTATAAGTTTTTAAAACTAAATGAAACGGATAAAGCTACATTTGAGAGAGAAGCAGATATTTTCTTTGAGAGATGTTTAGATTACCTGAATAAATGTTTTGATTATAAAAAAAAATTAAACAAACTAAATGAAACGGATAAAGCTACATTTGAGAGAGAAGCAGATATTTTCTTCAAGAGATGTTTAGATTACCTGAATAAATGTTTTGATTATAAAAAAAAATTAAAGAAACTAAATGAAACGGATAAAGCTACATTTGAGAGAGAAGCAGATATTTTCTTCGAGAGATGTTTAGATTACCTGAATAAATGTTTTGATTATAAAAAAAAATTAAACAAACTAAATGAAACGGATAAAGCTACATTTGAGAGAGAAGCAGATATTTTCTTCGAGAGATGTTTAGATTACCTGAATAAATGGTTTGATTATAAAAATTCTGATTACAGGAAATTGAGCATACTTTCAATGAAAAAACCGTTTACTAAGGATGCTTTGTAAGATGTGGCCATTGATTTAAAGATCACTTTAGATGAAGATAAACTTTATGAAGACTTCTGCATTTTAAGGGAGGTGCAAAACAGCATTGTTGCATCAAATGAAAGAGTAGATTTGAGGTGGACAATTTTTTTCTCAACAGTTGAAAACACACAGAAGAAAGACCTGTATCAAATGCTGCATGCTAGTGTGTTTTTAGCATGGTTTTTGATATGTGGATAAAAGAAAATGACATGTTCTTAAATGAAGAACATGTTAGGGCAGAAATCCAAACATTATGCAATTTTAAAATGGACTGCAAATAATTTTTCAAATTTGCTAGTTCAAGACCAGATATTTTGAAGTCCGTATGTACAAAAGATAAAAGTAAGTTCAAAATAAAAATAAAAAATATGAATACGTTTTTTTTCTCGATTAAATAGACTACCAAGGGGTGATTCCATAGTCATCCAAAGGATGATTGATTTCAATTCTTCCCTGTCATTTCAGCGGTATCACTCCCTAAAGTTAGAAAAATCATGACTACCAAGAAATTCATATTAGAATGTTTTTAGGTTGCATACATATAAACATCAAGAAATGCAGAACAGACCCAGACAAAATATTTGCAGACCATGCATACATTAGTTCCACAGAAAGCAAAATATTCGAGATCGTCAATAAAAAAATAATTTCCGTTTGTCTAGCAGCGTTTTTACCAGCCATAAGAAAAGATTACTCACATGTTCCATTACTATAGCTTCACTTCAATTCTTGATTATGGCTTTATTCAACTACTATAGCTTCAGACCCAAGCCAACGATTCCTGCATAGAGGTAGTATAGTCTAAACTTCAGCTTTATTATTTTATTTGGCCGAGGCTATTTCAATTCCAGAATTGAAAGTCATTAATGTTAATAATATTTCGTTTACTCTATTGTTTACATATCACAAAATTTTACGGGATGCAGAAAAAAATGCTGGTTTTTCTTCCGACTCAGAGCCGCCCGCCACGCTCGCTTTGCGCGGTCGTTGAACTCAAGCGGTTACAGCTGACCGTGCGTTTGACGATTCAAAGCGAGCCGAGTTATTTATTCATATCGCGCATTGCGTTCACTCACATTCCTACTATATACCTACCC
The DNA here is from genome assembly GCA_961405105.1 of Perizoma affinitatum. Classification (NCBI taxonomy): domain Eukaryota; kingdom Metazoa; phylum Arthropoda; class Insecta; order Lepidoptera; family Geometridae; genus Perizoma; species Perizoma affinitatum. Next base: position 11,366,912 of record OY560199.1, read on the forward strand.
ATATTGTTTGCTGTCGTTCGTCTTATTCATAAATGAACATTATTTATTTAAACTACATTCAAACTCACTAATAGGAAAGGTTTAAAAAATTGAATGAGGTATCAGTGGTAATTGAATTACCTATTTTATATCGTACTTAAAGCAATGAGAATTGAAAAGTATTCAAAGGTTGGAAAATCTTACTATGTTTTTAATAAATATTAAATTTTTATTTTCATACCTACCTACTTGTTCCGGGACAAGATATTAAAAAATAAAATTCAATTTAAATGATAGTATTTACTTATAAAGTTTTCTTTATTAATTTGAGTTCGTTATTGCAGGGAAAGTGCGTATATTTTTGGTTGCGGAGATAGGAAGAAACGGAAGATACCTACCTATCTCGGCGCACCACTGTACATTTTTCAAACTTTCGCGATTAGATAACTTATTTATAAGTTTAACGGGTCTTTATCGCGTTTACCTTTTTTATTATATTCCCGACGCATGGTGTCATGATAGTGTTCCCTAAATAAAGCTCGTTTCTCATCTGTCATAAGAGCAATATTTTTTTAATCTGTGGGTCGTGAATTTTTTATTTTTAGTTTCGTGTTTTTCTCTTTTGCCCGGTTAGTAGTATAATACCTACCCTGATTTTATCGGTATGTTCCACTCCACTTACAGATTATTATAGAATTATCTAAATATTTATTTCAGATCTACAAAATGTATTGTAATTTAGGTACAAATTACAAACCTACCTATATACCAAGTATATTCATTTAAACACCTTTATTTGAATAAGTAGATAAAGGTTTAGGTACATAATTTTATGTACAATCATATCACGCACTGACTTTATTATGATGCTAGCTAACGCATATCATTATGTGCATACCTAGGTAAGTAAAAAGATACGTGTATTGTAAATAGTTGTTCAAATAAAATTATATGTTCAGTTGCAGATAAGAAGTTACATTGTAGTTATCACCAAACAGAAAAATATTTAAATTACATTGTCATATTGTAATGTTCAAAATGTCCTCGCAGGTAAGAAATTAACAAAATTATTATAAACTTTACTAGGTACTGACTAGTCACATAAGTAGTACAAAAAATACATTCTAGTATAAAGCATCTGTGTGACACATATCATATTGCTTGTTAATTAAAAATGTGATAGCATGGATGTTTCTAGACATGCTTAGTTTGTAAGCAGTCTGTTGAAATTTTAAAAGAATAGGTACAGAATATTCACGCCTCTATCATGGCAAATACTAGGTTAAGCAAAGAGAATGTAACCCTATGCTAAGAAGGTTAAGTTTAAAATTTGAAATGGATACTTGGGTACTTAATATATTTTGTCGCTGAGTACCTATACAAAATTGCCTGACAAAATTAATTTACCTAAGAAAAAATAATTTATTTATATCAAATTACAACCATTAGGGGCTTCACTAATACAGTAGTGTAGTCCATAATTATACTAATTTCTTAACATAACCCACAAATAATAAATGGTAGCATTTAAAAATTAATTTAGCAAACAGTCAATACTCTCAGCAACTAGATTTAGTGTGAGCCTGATGCATGTCAATGGCAATTTGCTCACCAAGTTTGCACATACTCATCGGGCACACACATTTATATTATATTGTTGGTGTGCCATATGCCAGTTTAATTTGCACTTGACTATATAGAAGGATATGGTGGTCAGATTAAGCCTTTCTATTTCGCTTTTCAGGTAGAGAACATTGTGAATGCCTACAGAACCCTGTCAAAGATACCATCCATAGCTGGGGGCAAGTTGAATAAGGCCGGTAACAGGGTGTCTGCTAAGTGGTCCGTCCGCACGCTGGACAAAGGGAAGAGCACCAAGTACTCCTCCAGCTATGTCCTGGATGAGAGTTTGAAAGTAATAGCACAGAGTGATTTTGGAACTGATGTCAGTAATGAGTAAGTTTTTAGCCACTAGCTTAAATAACAGAACTGAATAATAATTAATGCTGGACATTTTTAACACAGCATCATATAGACCCAAACTAAGCAGAGCTTGTATTATGGAAACTACATGAGTTTTAGTTAAGACATACATAATTGTACATAGAAAACATCCAGACCCAAACTATAGTACCAAATTGAATAAATACAAATAAAAAGGTTTTATTCATCAAAAATATGTACAAAGGGGTGAAATTTATAGTTATTGCCTAACTACCTATACAATAGTTAACTGTCATGAAGCAGATTAAATAAACACTTAACAGACACACATAATCCCACACCAGGATCCGCTGTGTTGTGGGTATCATGGGCTACAAGTTCCCGAGTTCAACAACACACAGACCCAAAACAAATAAATAGATGCTGGTCATTTTTCACACAGCATTAGCAGAGCATACAAACATTTGTCCCGCGGCGGGAATCGAACACGGGACTTCTCCCACTGCCAAATATCTACAGAATATGCAACAATATCATGTTTAAATTTTTTTAAAGCGGGTAATTCTTACAATATGTACCATTGCTTTAAGGAGAGTCTAGCAAGCTTTTAAGCTTGCTAGGCTCTCCTTTGTTGTTACCTCGAGTGTTTGGTAGCGATGCGGGCTTCTAGTAGCACATACTGAGCTTAAGGCCGATTCACCACCACTGTGTAGGCTTCTTTAGTTTAGTTATCAATTATATGTTTTAGTTCTTAAGTAAACATAATTTGTAAGTGGTTGTTTCAATAAATGATTATCTATCTATCTATCTCCTGAGTGGTTCGGCCTATAATAATAATAATATTAAATAATGCTGGACATTTTTCACACAGCATCATCTAGCTTCAAACTAAGCAGATCTATGGGAACTACATGACTGATATATTACTTATTTTTTTTTGTAAATACATACATATTATACAAAGAAAACACCCAGACTATGAATCTGAGGATCTTTAATGGGGATTACACTCGTGAGCGTATTTGCATTTTGTTTGTTTTTCAGATTGCTGTCCGCCGTGTCACCGCAAGAGACGTACAAAGCAATCATTCGCGAAGAGAAGAATGGGAAAGAGACTAAGAAACAATATTTGGAAGTGTGGAATAGCAGTACTTTGCAGCACTGCATCGATCTGACTGCTTTGGATCTGCACGGAGACGTTTACGCTGATTGTATGACTTTTAATATTGATTTGACTTTAATTTGCGATGAGCACTTTAACGTAAGGAGCCCGTATTATGCGTTTGCTATAAAAGATAGATAGGAAATTATATTTTGCAAATAACAGTACATCAAAAACATATACCGACTTATGAGATTGTTATGCGTTTTTTTTCGATTTGTATGTCTTCATGGATTCTTAAGTTTTATCGCCACTGTGACAATGGATGCTGTAAATTAATTTATTTTAAGAAAACTTCACAAACTGTAAGCCCAGGGCCAAAACGTTTTCGAGCTATAGATATTACAGTTTACAGAGAACTTAAAATACTCATAGAATAATACATAATATTAAATACATGTTGGAGTGTTAAAATTTTGTAATTTTCTTTTGTTGGTCTTAAGATGATGCAACCATTACGCCATCTTGTTGGATTCGCACCGCACTATAACTGAATGAAGGATCATAAAAAAAGCCAAGTACACTTTTTATATCTGAATCTTCTTGGCTTGGTCGTGAGCGAGGATTCGTCGTAAATTCAATTTATTTCATATTTAAGTTGATACTAATAGTATAAATACTTAGTTAAAGTTTGTTTTGTAAGTTTGGTTGTAGGAGGTAGTCTCCGGAACAATTCATCCAATTTCAAAAACTCTTACCAATACTTAGAATGAATCTTTAGGGGGTAGACCAATTTTGCAACGTAAGTTGGAGAAAGAACGCTCGAGCGAATGCGATTCTTACGAACTCTGCCTTCATCGGCTACTTTTTATGTGGGTACGCGGGCGAAGCCGTGGGCAGTAGCTAGTAGTTTATAAGATGACGTTTCTATATGATCCTTGTGACTTTGTATCTTAAGTATTTTCAAATTGGTCATATTTTTAGCCGAATTCGGATGTCTGGATTGGACAACTGATGAGACTGCTATAGTGTACGTGGCCGAGAGGAAGCCGCCCAAGTCAGAGCCCTACATCAAACGGAAGGGGGACGACAAAGCTAAGAATGACGGCAGCGGAGAACCGGCGCCGACAAAGGTACATCACCTGTCTAAAAAAGTACCTCGGTATTTACAGACTTCAAATAACGGGAAGTGGATAAATAATCCAACATATCATCGCCCATGTTTTCGCCAAGGTTGGATGGGTTTTTTTTATTTATATAAAATCACCCTTGAAGTATGGTACCCATTAAAAAAGAATCATAAAAATCGATTCACAATTGGGAAAGATATTGCGTAACATACACAAAAAAATATATACACACGAATTGAGAAGTTGTTTTGAACTCGGTTGTAAAAAAAAAAACGAATTGCACATGGAACATGTGGTTCCTCACATGGTGGGAACTGCATTGGAGTGTTTTTATATTAATACAACTAAAGTGGCTTAAAGCATATAGCCCAATTTTTGGTAAGCGGTTAACATAATCTATGGACGCCTGCATCACCAGAGGTATCGCGTGTTACCGACCCTGAGACAGAACAGGTGAAAAGTCGCATTTGCCTGTAATTTCACCCATATCAAACGGAACACAGCATTACTGCTTGGCGGCAGAAATAGATTTGTACTAGTTTTCCTACTTCTACTACGGCTATCTACCTTCCGCCGCGCCACCTTACCCCATGCAACAATGATAGAACATCATGGATTAAAAACAAAGACCAAGTGCTTCAATAAACAGTGAAACAACATTTTTAACAGTAATAACGCTGCAGCATTATTAAATAATAATAATGCTGGTCATTTTTCACACGGCAAACTACTGCTTAGTTTGCGGCTAGGTGATGCGTGTGCTTGTGTTATGGGAACTATATGACTGATATTCTACTTATATATATTTTTTTATAAATACATACATTTATTATACATAGAAAACACAGTACAGTACTTAGTAAGAACTATAAACGACTTGCCACAGATAATTAATTTTCAATTTCAGTTATTTATTCAAATCAACATTGGATCATCACAATATGGTGTTAATTAATATAGATTTCTTATTCTAAATTAGTAAGCACCGTCCGAACTTAAACTATTTAGAATTATTAAGGCTACCAATTATGAGAAATAATAATAATATTACAAAACAACAAGTGAACAAAAGGGCCTTCGCTCACTGCGCCACAGATAATGATTACGAAGAATTATAAGAGGTTCATTAAATTGTTTTCAGGGCGAAGAGTTCGTATACAGACAGGACTGGGGCGAACAGCTGGTCGGCAAGTTCTCTTCTGTGATAGTCGTGTGCCAGCTGCCGAGCGAGACACTCTGCGTACTCGACTATTTACCCGCCGGAGACTGTCCCGGACAAGTAAGCGAACCACATATAACACACAGAATACCAACGCATGCACAAACATTGCATGCGTTGATTACGGTGCGATTGTTTTGTAGAATAGAATAGAATTTAGTTTATTTTGCAAAAACACGATACAAATCATCACAATCCTATTCTATTAATATTATAAACGCGAAAGTTTGTGAGGATGGATGTTTGTTACTCTTTCACGCAGAAACTACGAAAAACGGATTTTGATGAAACTTTACAGTAATTTAGCTTATACATCAGAATAACACATAGGCTACTTTTTATCCTTGTACCACGCGGGCGAAGCCGTGGGCAGAAGCTAGTAATTAATAAAGACAATGACAAAATAAATAATGGGGTGCGGATTTGTAAAAAAAGAAGAACAAAAAATAATTAATTAGAAAAAGCAAACAATAAAACGTGAGCCTAAAAATAAGGAAAACATCAACAAAAAAAAATGATACACTGAACTACATAAAAATTATATATAAAGTAAGTAAGTACATAAAAAACACATAACAAATAAAGCAAAAAAAAAAACTGAAAAGACTACACATTTTATCGAAAGTGGCCGGGCTTGTAACAGCAGGTTTGTAAGTATTTTAAATACCTATCTATTGGCTACCTGGTACATATAAACACGTGGGGCAAGATCAGTGTATTTTTTTGACTTTTGATGATCTTGGTGACGCGCGGACCGAATCCGTGTCGATTCCTGTTGCGGGACAAATGTTTTCATGTTCTGCAGATACGGGGTCTGGGTGTTGTGATGCCATGGTATACTTAGTTTCTTATACCCAGACAGGGAATTCTAGGGTCAGAACTATGCAAGGATGTGACAATGATGAATATTTAATTTGAGATACTAATGTTGTTGAGAAAGAATCATTATTGATACTTTTAATGCACTCTTTCGATTGGTATAATAAAAATAGAGAATGTTTTTTTTCTCTCATTTAGCGGGTTCCTGGCGAAGTGCTAGTCCTGGCTTAGGCAAGTTTCACTTAATGGAGACTAAATTTTTAAAAGACTCCATTTTAAAAATTTACTCTTACTTTGAATTACATAGTTTAAGATACTATTAAGTTAAACTTCAATATGCATATTGAAAAAAAAAACGGGATTTTTCACGTACCGCACTATCGGTGAACCGTATCGCGTAGGGAGAGCGTCGCGATGACTCACCCTGATGAAGACTCGGAATGAGTCGAAACTTAGTCGGTGCCTTCAAGGATAGTGCGGTATATGAAATATCCCGTTTTTACAATATGAATAATCAAATTCACGATAGTTTTTGGAATATAACTTCAATATATAAAGTATAAAGTACATGCAGCATCGTCGCGGGACACACTGTAGATTGGTTTCGTGTATTCAGGTGAGGTTCACGGCGGATGGGCTGAGCGTGGTGGGCGTGGCGTGGCCGACCGAGCCGCGGCGACTCGGCCTCATCTTCTGCACCAACCGGCCGAGCTACGTCTTCTCTCTCACTCTAGCGGGCGAGTTGCGTGAGTACAGCTGACGTCAGTCTGAACAGTTATATTACTCTTCTTTGTGCCAGCCCTGATTTTGACATGTTCGCAGATACGTTGACAAAATTCTAATTGAATGCATGTGGGTTTTTTTTTTTTTTATTGTCAGTCGATGTTATTGATCTTCCTTATATTATTGTATAGTTGATAGTCTGACTTATTTTATTTAGCTATAATTGAAATCTTTAATTAAAATAATTGACCCTCGGCCGTGTTAATTAAAGTAAACAAATAAATATTTTATTTTATTTTTCTTTATCTCGAATCTCATCTGATGGTTATATTCATCATCACCGATAATATGGCCGACAATGTTGGCTGAAAGCCTTTACTAAGGCTGTATTACAAAGTCCCCATATTTAGTTCTGGACAATGTAACCTGCAATAGATATAAAGTTACAGAGATCATTTCCCAAAAATAATTAACGTTGGCGGGGATCGAATTGTACCAAAATATGAGGGTGCTTTTTTTTGGTTTTGTGTGCCCAAAAAGTTCGCACGCGAAATTGGCCAATGTATTGCCGACGAAAGGCAAATATGCGGTCCCAGCGATTAGCTTGTAGGTAATTTGCTGTGTTATTTGTAAGCAACATATTATGTGGTGTAAAATTAAGAGTTATCTACCTATCTATTTATCTTGGTTGCAGTGGAACAGATAGTGGATAAAATCTTAATTTCGTAGTGATCCGTGATGATAATGAATTTTCGCTTTGACTTTGTCTTTGAATTAATGAATATTTTCCAGAGAGGCTCTCAGGTGAAGGGTTGGCGGTGCGTTCTCCGCGGGTCGGTCCGCGCGGGGAGCTGCTGTGGCTGCAGCGCGCCGCCGACGGACCGCACCACGCCTGCCACCAACTAGTCTATAGGAAACACCACTCGGTGAGCAGCTAAAGCTACGCTAGCGCCATCTCTTAGCGGATATACGCAATACATGTTCTACCGCCATCTAGTGTCGTGTAGAGTAACCGCGCCAGTAAGAGAGCAATGGGTTTGAAAGGAAACGCCTCGCACGTACGAGATATTTCAAGAATGAACGAGGCCGCATTTAAGCGGGTTATATGAACGTGCCGCTTGAACCGGAGTTCTTCGGACCTTTCGGTTCTGTTTGGCTTATAATAACTATAAAATGTCACTTTGCTATAGATATATAAATGGAAAATGCTTTATTGCACAAGTTTAAACAAGGACATAAGCATACTTAGTGCTAATTATAATTTTCTTCCAGCTAAGCTTTGATCAGAGAACTAGATCAATGAACGAAAAAAATAGCAAAAGTCATTAAAAATAGGCACTAAGAGAAAAAAATAATTACATATTATTATATACTACTATACCCACTTATCTGTTTGAAATTGGTGCCAAGACAAATAGGCTAGGTCCACTCCCGCCACATAGCCACATCAATACATCGATATGTTCCTCTATTTTGAAGTTGATTAAAAAGGAAACCACTTTGTAGGCGTTTAGAATCATTGGCCATGGGTATCTTATGCTTGTCTCTTTCCCGCAGGAAGAAGTAGTAACCGTGATAGACATAGTTCAGAGTGAGAAGACGATATCGAACGGTTCTTTCACTGGCGTTTACTGCCAGAGCCTGCCTTTGAAGTGCTTCAGCGAAGACGGACGCATCGTGTTCTCGACACCTCAGGACCATGAAGTCAGCATTTACGTTGTTGATATTAGTACGTATTTTATACTAGCGGTCGCACGCGGTTTCACCTTCATTATTCTCCCCGTTCTCCCGTAAAATCATTACAATTTGTTTATTAAAAAAAACACGATTAATGAAGTATAAAAAAAGATGACAAAAAGTGGGAAAGTTACGAACAATAATAATTGCTGTAACAAACAATAGCCTAATTATAGTTTTTTTTTATTTCTACAGATAGCGGTAGAATGGTCGAACTATCAAAAAGCATAAAGGGCTCCATGTCGGTGCTTGACGTGAAATCTGACGTCATCCTCGCGAGTTACTCCAGCATGAGTACCCCGGGACAGGTTTGTGACCAATCCACACATAACCGAGTCGTCTGTGAACGACTTATTAAAAAATGTATCGACTGATATCTTTTTGCACGGAACGAAACAGCTCGGATAAAAACTGGTAACCAAAAGCCTTGTTTTTGTTTTTCCGGATGATTTTAATTATATAACGGGAATCGGTCGATGAAGCCAGAAATATCTAGATTAAGAATTTATGTACACTTTGATAATTTTAGATTAAGATCATGAAAATGTATACTTTGACATGCCAATGTTATGTTACTATAACGAAATGGTTTAATAAATAAATATCAAAATATCAGAAGCCATCGAGTTACGACTCTATAGACTATTCTATCTATTGGGTGTTATCAGAGACCAACCAGTTTCGAATCTATCAAGATTCGACGCTGGTTGTCCCCAGCGGCACTGCGTCCCCAAGTGTGTGGGGACGCAGTGCCGGGCGTTGAGCCCCTTACTGCGGTGTTCTGACACCAGAGTGTCAGCCAGGACAGCCAGGGTGGGAGATCTATCAAGATACGTTTTCATGGTGAGTTTTAAAATAATTTGTTTGTTCTAGCTATTCGTAGGGAGATTACCGGCGAGAGGTAGCGAGGCGGACATTGCATGGGTGCGAGTGAGTGAGCCGATCGAGGCGCCGCCTTCCGTCGCCTCGGCGGTCGCTCATCACTTGGAGCTGGAGCATGACTCAACTGATGACGTCAGTAAGTATCTAGCTACGGAGCGAGACGGCAAGAGGCAGCGAGGCGGACATTGCATGGGTGCGAGTGAGCGAGCCGATCGAGGCGCCGCCTTCCGTCGCCTCGGCGGTCGCACATCACTTGGAGCTGGAGCATGACTCCACTGATGACGTCAGTAAGTATCTAGCTACGGAGCGAGACGGCAAGAGGCAGCGAGGCGGACATTGCATGGGTGCGAGTGAGCGAGCCGATCGAGGCGCCGCCTTCCGTCGCCTCGGCGGTCGCACATTCACTTTCATTTTATGATGTAATCTTCAGTTTAAAGAACAAGTTGTTTGTAAAATAGGCTTTTCATCGAAAAACTCACATTTTCAGAGTCGTTCTCAGCGTTATATTTCGCGCCGGAACCGGAAACGGGCAAGAAAATCCCGCTGATAGTGTGGCCCCACGGCGGACCACATTCCAACTTCGTGGACGCATACTCCCTCGAAGCGGCGCTCTTCAACATGCTCGGTGAGCGCACTATGTATTTTTATTGAATAAGATTAGATTGTTGATTAAATTTTGTTGGTTGTATCTTCACAAAGTATCCCTCAATATTTTTTTTATACTTCTCAATTATCGTTATAACTTGAAAATGACAAAAAGTAAAAATAAATAATATCTAAATGAAAAAAAATACACGAACCGCTGATAAATCGACTCTATTAATGGTCTATCATGGGTATATGGCATCCCTTCTGAGGTAAGGCATGTTGTTCTGGGGCAATTCTACTGACAAAGATGTTGTTTAGGGCACAAAAGAGATGCGTGAGGGCTATCTGTACTTAGCTGCAAACCACATTTCAGTGAGTTAAAAATATTAACATTGCTATGTATGTAGGTATATTCCTGAGGTTGTCCTTTTCGTAAGAAAAAACATACATATATATACTACTTTTAAAAGCAAACGCCATAAGCACAAAATATGTTGCCATCACAGCAAAACATCGAAACTAAGGAAGAGTATGTTTTGTATGGCTCCAAGAATATATAACCATTTACCCATTAATGTTCTGGAAACAGCTTCCCTCAATATTTTTAAGAAGAAAGTTATAAACCTACTGCATGAAATAAATTATTTTAGTGTTTATGATTATTTAGATGACTATATTATAATAATAGTATTTTAATTTAATAGGTTCAATTCAAATTCAATTCAACGACTTCTCTTTTTGTGTTACTTGACTAATGGCTATATTTAAGACTATATTTGCATGCTAGAGAGTTGTTTATGGTGATATTTTATTATAAATTAACAACTATATACATTCCCATATCCGCAAGAAGATATTTTGATTTGATTTGATTATTTATATTAGATGAAAACTAATACAACCATAGTCTCGGGCACGCGAGTAGTGTTTGGTTCCAATGGAAGATCAGCGTTGTGTTGCCAGTTGACACAAAAAATGCTGAGTCGTCCCGTGTGTGTATTGTCTGTTATTTTTATATTGTGCAATGTTTGCAAATAAATGTTTTTTCTTTCTTTCTTTATTAGTGTAGGCAGGCACGCCAGTTGTACGAGAGCCTGTGATAGTGTGATACCCATTCCTATTACCTAGCTAGTTATCTGCCTTGTGCTAAGAGCCTGCGAGCACTACACCAGTCCAGCGTATTCCAGTCTCTACCACAAAGTCCTTAAACTCCTCTCCTATAGAAGCAGAGTCATTGTTAAAAGTAAACTTAATGGAATGCAAAATTCAATTCAAATTTGATTATGTAAATAGTGATGACATAATAAAAGCTTTCAACCTCATAAATGTTAAGAAAACCACAGACCTCTGGGGCGTCTCTGTTCACGTTGTGAAAACATTGATTAGCATAATTGAGCCCGAACTAGCTTTAATATTCAACGAGTGTGTTCCCTGATTTAATAAAACACAGTCAAATAACTCCACTTTTCAAATCGGGCACTTGTTCTGATCCTGGTAATTTTAGACCTATTTCAGTACTCCCTACATTTAGTAAAATTTTTGAAAAACTTATTTTAAACCAATTGCATAGACATTTCAAATTAAATCATTTACTGCATAATAAACGATTCGGATTTAATAAGGGTCGCTCAACCACTGATTTTGGTATCGAGTTAATATCGCGATCCCCTTAGCCCCTGGATAAGTGTGGCGACACTTCCCCAATTACACACAAGTCCCATCTTAGCTTATTTGGCTGACGTATCCAAATTTTCAGGGTTCGCGTCTATACAGATCAACTATCGCGGTTCTACCGGGGCGGGGCAGTCCACCATTCGCTACCTACCGGGTCGCTGCGGCGACGCTGACGTCAAAGACTGCAAACTAGCCACAGACAAAGCCCTGGAGTCCTACCCTGTGGACTCAAAGAATGTTTTCTTGTTCGGCGGCTCCCACGGCGGGTTCCTAGTCACGCATCTGAGCGGGCAGTACCCGGAGCTGTATACAGCTGTTGTTAGCCGGAATCCGGTCACAGATGTCGCCACTATGTACAACTACACGGATATCAGCGATTGGTAAGTGTTCAACAGATGTGAACGGTTCACTAGATGCTAACTGTTACGTCTGCGTTGCCTGCCCTAAAGACTAAACTGATGCCCCCTATAAATCCAAACCGGAACCAGAAATGCGAGAATTGCTACTTGGCGGCAATATTTATATCGGCTTCCTGTTTACTTTGGAAAGTAACTTGCTTGATGGACTTGCGGTAAATGAACATAAAAACTGTAAAAACTTGGTCGGTTCAACAATTCAACATTTTTGAGCACCAAATTGGGTGATACTTTGTGAAGATTTCAACTAGTATTTTAGTTCAATATAATTAATTACTCATTTCTTTAGGTATAAACAAAATGATTCAATTATTCATATGCAATACGGTAATGTGCAATATTTTTGAACTTTGGATCAGCGTAAGGCCAAACCACTAGAGCGCTTTAGCTAACCAATCAGATTTTAGACCTTTGTGGATTTCTTCCATCGTTGCCGCCTATGACATAGCCGACTGCTATCTCGCTCTAACCGCCGTGATAGAAAGAGACAGCATGTTTCTTCATAGGTTTCGCTGTGTTAAGAGTGAACTTCCGCGGCTCGATCGGGCGCGGCGACGCTACAGTCCGCTGCCTCATATCCAACGTCGGCGCGTATGACGTAGCCGACTGCTATCTCGCTCTAACCACCGTGCTAGAAAGAGACAGCATGTTTCTTCATAGGTTTCGCTGTGTTAAGAGTGAACTTCCGCGGCTCGATCGGGCGCGGCGACGCTACAGTCCGCTGCCTCATATCCAACGTCGGCGCGTATGACGTAGCCGACTGCTATCTCGCTCTAACCACCGTGCTAGAAAGAGACAACACATCAGATGTGGTGCTGTACGGCGGCAGTTACGGGGGGGCTGATCGTCGGCCATCTAGCGGCGAAGTATAATGATTTTAAGGCTGTGGTGATGAGGAACCCCCTGGTAGACTTGGCGACGAAGGGGCACTATGCTGATAATTCTGACGGGTGAGTTTGTGTTAGAAATGTAAGTTAATAAAAACACGCTCACGACTATTCCCCATGATGGCCATCCTCAGATACGGAATTAAAACAAACTATCGTGGTTTGGTATAATTTTTTAATATTATTACGACCGTCCTCGTTCACCTCGTTCGAGTGTGGTTGCAGACGGTGCTCATGAGGAAGGAAGGAGTAAAGTACGTGGTATATTCGTAATAATATTCTAAAATCCTCAGATACTTATTGAGTGGGAACATCTTTGGGGATATCAAGTAGGGGTAGTCAGAGGCGGATCCAAACATTGCATTTGGAATGCGTATAGTAGACGTAGGTATAATCATTTATAAAAGAAACATAGAATCTTAGTAGCAATAGATAGATGTGTTTCTATTAGTATTTTGTATATTAATATTAGTTACTTATTAATTTATATATATTTTATAGTGTACACTAATTATTAATGGTTTCACTTGACATGCCACACCATCTGTTTGCACGCACAGGATGACTGGTAGAGAATGCTTTAGCATTAAGTCCTTCTAGCACCACAAGTATTTGTCTGTCCGAAAGTATTAAATTATAAAAACAAATATTAAAGAAAAATACATTTTGTTAGGGAAACGTTCATTTACCGCTAAGTCCTCATGTAATAGGTTTTATTAATCTATCGCAAATGTTGTTTTATATTCACACAGATGGCGCTATACGAAGAGTTAGAAAGTATATCTGCCGAAAATGTTTATTAATAAAACAAAATACAGTATTAATAGTTTTGTATTAATCTCTTTTTCTAGCTACAGAAGAAAAAATACTTTCTTTGAGAGTCCCATTATTTTGCCACATCCAGTATACATAATATGTACATAAATAATGAACCATCAGCAGACTGTGTTGAAGTCGCTTCATAGCAGTATTATCATAAAGACCCTAAACAACGGTTTTGACAAAAAATATTTTATCCCTCTCTTTTATTTGACAGAATAAGCGACAGAAATAGTTTTTGTCTTCTCTTTCGTAGACAAAACGTTGTCTTTTGTGCTCATGCTAATCGGGCATAATTATGCCTCCTACGTGTCATTACGAACGATCTTGGTCTATCTTCATCCACCGACTTCTCGCAATTTTTGAGATGAAATCAGTCCAACGGGTGGACAGTACCCAGAAGTACCTTGTGAAAGAACTCCTTCGCGGAAGTACTATAACCATACTTATTTCTGCCGCCAAGCAGTAATGCTCGCATTGCTGTGCTCCGGTTTGAAGGGTGTGGATGCAGGTGAAGTTACAGGCACATGTGACTTCACCCGTTATGTCGCAGGGCCGGCGTTTCTAGGACATGCCGGTTACCTTACGATGTTTTCCTTTCGGTTTTGACCACGTGTGAATACGCATATACATTTTACGAGTGGAAAAATCGGCCGAATCGGAAGTCAGGGATTGCCCACTAGTATTGGCCTAGTAACAAAAATACTAGGTCAATACTAGTCATTTGCGCCGCCAGGATTACTTTTAGGGAGGTGCATTTCCATCTACTCATTATACTATTAACTAAGATAAAATATAGACTTATACATGTATTTTAAGTAGATAAATATAATGCCAATGTGTAATGTATTGAACGTGTAGCGACATCTCTCGCCACATGACTGACCTACGTTACATCACATCAACGAAGAACTAACACAGATGGCGCTGCTCGGAGTGTCTAGATCGCGCAAGCGAACTTTTTATAGCCTGAGTAGTCCGGTGACGGTGACCAAGGTCATCTGCGGCCCTGCAGCATTAAAGTCCTTTCCATGGCCTGTGCATGTTCACAGGAAAAAACTAGAGGATACTGAATTTATTGACAAGGAGATGAACAAATTTAGACCGCAACCTAGGCCTTCATTTATTATTCAAACAGTAACTTAATTAAAAAAAAACCTGACATGGGGGTGCACCCCCTTGCACTCTGCTGCGCCCATGATACTAGTATACGACAAAAAAACCCGCATTAAAAAAAAATTATAAGAAGCTTGTAATAATAGGTCAGTGTGTTTGGCATAATGAACAGGTGCGCGGTGGAGGCGGGGTTCGTGTTCACGGAGAAGGGCCCGGTGTCCGAGGAGCAGCTGCTGGCAATGAGGCGCTGCAGCCCGCTCGCGCACGCGCACCGCGTCCGCGCGCCCACCGCGCTCATGCTGGGCGGCGCGGACAGACGCGTGCCGCACTACCAGGGGCTGGAGTACGCGAGGAGGCTGAACGCGAACGGAGTCCACACCAAGTAAGCACACATGATAAGGGGCAACATCCTGGGTATGGCACGAAATATGTATATTTGCCTAAAACACAAAAGGTTGCGGGTTCGATTCCCGCTGCTGGACAGATGTTTTTACGATTAGCCAATGTTTGTCTCGGGTCTGGGTGTTTTCTATGTGTATTTACAAAAAAGTATATAAGTAGTATATCAGTCATGTAGTTCCCATAATAGAAATCACTCAGATCCGAGGCAAATATTTGCAGATCATATAAACATTAGTCCCGCGGCGGGAATTGAACCCGCAACCTTCCGTCACTGCGCCACAGAAGTAGTCAAGTCATAATGAATGAAATGAAAAGAAACGGACTGTAATGCGATATTTTGCAATCGATTTGTGTATCCTCAAGCATGGTACTTAGATAGGCTTTAACGCCACAAGTCACAAGGGGGCGCTGCAATCAAAACTCGTCGAAGCTCAAACTTTTTGTAAAAAATTAACCTGTTTCACAAAGTCATTTTACAACTAGCTCAATACTTTTCTTATTTTTGTATTCATTCTGTGATGATCTGACATTTATTGACGACCTCTGTGGCGCAATGGGCGAAGGCCCGCCTGAGACGCGGAAGGTTGCGGGTTCGATTCCCGCTGCGGGACAAATGTTTGTAATGTTTGTCTCGGGTATGGGTGTTTTCTATGTATAATATGTATGTATTTACAAAAGTAAGTATATAAGTAGTATATCAGTCATGTAGTTCCCATAATACAAGCTCTGCTTAGTTTGGGGCTAGATGATGCTGTGTGAAAAATGTCCAGCATTATTTATTTATTTATTTATTAACTTTGCATGCTTGTGAGCTGACCATGACTGTACCTACTTTATTTTTTACCACACGCATTCGTTTTTTTGCGAAATTCACTTCTCCTTGATAAATGGTTCTCGTCTCCTTCATTATAGGAAACATTTAGTTTTTGGACACTAGTTTTATCCTGATGTTTTTGTTTCAGAGTATACATGTATGATGACAACCACTCGTTGTCCTCGATGCCGGCGGAAATGGACAACCTCATCAACAGCGCTCAATGGTTCTTAACCCATCTGCAACAATAGCACTGTAAGAAACAGATGCTGTTTGTTACAATAGCACTGTAGAAAACAGATGCTGTTTCTTACAATAGCACTGTAAGAAACAGATGCTGTTTGTTACAATAGCACTGTAGAAAACAGAGGCTGTTTCTTACAATAGCACTGTAAGAAACAGATGCTGTTTCTTACAATATCACTGTAAGAAACAGATGCTGTTTGTTACAATAGCACTGTAAGAAACAGATGCTGTTTGTTACAATAGCACTGTAAGAAACAGATGCTGTTTGTAACAATATCACTGTAAGAAACAGATGCTGTTAGTTACAATAGCACTGTAAGAAACAGATGCTGTTTCTAATTTGTAAAAAAAGGTAAAAAAGTCGTAATGAGTTGGTACCTTTATGAATTTGAACACTAGGTAGACTATGTAGTAGTAACATACCTATTTATATAGGGAGCCTAAATAGGTAAATCATTGTTTGGTGTAAAATAGTTAGAAGTACCTACTAGGTGCACTAGATAGATAGATAGATAAACTCTTTAATGTGCATAACACCAATTTACAGTACAAAACACAAAAACATAAAAATAACAAAAAACAAAAGAAACGGACAATGGGCGGTCTTATAGCTGAAAGTGACTTCTTTCAGACAACACTCTAGACGCACTAGAGGAAAACAGCTAAACGCTCACTAAGTTTCTGACTGTATCTACCTCACGGATATTGGCTCGACCTAGAGCACAGACTAGTTAGGTAATTTAGGATCACGCACAGAGGGTCTATGCTGAGTTTATAAAATGTTAAAACGTTGACCGTATCGACAAGATTTCCATACAAAAATTGACGAACGGTTATCGTTTCAACAAGTTTTGAACGTATAACTCAGCATAGGCCCTCAGGGATACGAATTCGATTTAACCTGCTGATTCCCTAAGGGGAACGAAATAGTCCTCTACTAAGCGCCTACCGTAGACTTGCTATCTGTACGAATTAGTCCCAGACTATACTCTTGTGCGTTTGCTTTATTTAACTTCCCCTTAGGATATTAGCAGGTTAAAGAAATGCATCGTACTGAGACTCGTCGAAAACTCGTCATCAAACAAGATAAACGGACGCATGCTCAGTGTTCTTCCAGATATTGTTGCAAAGTTTAACTGATATTATAACTAAAAGATGTATTTTTGTAATGTTAAATGGTTTTTAAAGAGTCATGATAAGATAAGATTAATATTGTAACCATGTAAGTCATTTTTCACTAAATAAAATTGATATTTTGTACCATTCAATAGTTTAATCAGCAGTTTCCCAATTTACGTTCGTAGGTAGAGAAAAGGCGTTCAAGAAAAAGCTAATCAAAAAAAAGCTAGGGTATTCCTATCTACTTCAATAGGTAGATAGGAATACCCGCGTTTTTTAAATAGTCACATCAAGACGTTTCTTTTAATGTAGATAACGATGTATTTGAGATAAAAATTATATATCCCGCGTTTACACATGCGAGGTAAGTGACTAGGCGAATGTTGACGAATGTTGACTAATTATCATGAATGTTGAGTAAAAATCTGTGACGAAACACTCATGTGTGAACGGCACGTTCGTCGATCATCTATTCATTCGCATCACGTCACGGAGCGGCTCAAGCGCTTGTCATAGAGTACTTTTTAATCACGTAGCGTCCGTCGGGGGCTGATACATAATATTTACGCATCAATTAATTAATGAAAATACTTGATTGTACACCATAAGAAAAATAAATATAACTTACTTTCACAACAAAACTTAAAGTACAATGGGCAGTCTTATCGCTTAGAAGCGATCTTTTACAGACAACCTTTATGAATAATTTTTTAAGATAATCTCTTAGAGAAGTCTTGCATTACGTATTAAGTAATATCTGTACATACATTCGAATTTAGTATGTATATATAGATATAACTAAACGCAGCGCGCTTGCTATCACAATTGTAGGAAATCATGTGACGTTCGTCTTTCGCGTCGGTTCGGTTTGTGTCTGACTGAATACTCCGCAATTGTGTGAACGGTAGTTCACGTAGACACTTGTACACGATTTTTTCCTTGAGTTTTTCAACGAGATACGAATGTGAACCCGCAAGTGTAAACCCGGTAGGTATTACATGTGAGACAAAACTAAATGAAGGCTGGAGGACGCCATATTTGCTTTGTGACACCTCTATGGCGCACCCTCTGCTCATGGCTTCGCCCGCTTGGTACCTGTAGCCTATGGTCATGGATTGTGACAGATAAAAGGAACACCAAGAATCCTTAGGTTTTAAGCTCCCGAGTTGACTAAACATTTTAGTGGTTATTAGGAGAAAATGTTTCATACGGATTATAGAATGCATAGTGGCATATTTACGAGATACTGCTTTTATATGAGGAATCCAACATAGCTTTGATTCGAAAAGAATACCAAGGTTATAACAGTGGGCGTGAAAGGAATAAAACAGCCGTCAAAGTGAAACATGGGGTACTTAAAATACCAAGAGAGAATTTTGTTCAGCTGGCGTGGACTGTCTATACCTAATGATGAGACTTATCAGGGTTGACTTGATAACAGATTGTTAAATAAAGAGAAAAGGAGTGGTGACCAAATTCCACCTTGCCATAGTGCCTTGGCATAGTTACCTCATTCATTAAAATCTAGCAAGACGTTTGGGACGTCTAGGAAATCTAAAATCACCAAGACGTTACCTACAAGGCAGGTACTTTCACCCGCCAGATCATCCGCCTGCCAAAGATGAAGACATAAAAAATCTGCACAAAGCACTATAAAATCGATGGTCTACATTTGCTACATCACTTTGTGATGGTCGCAAAGCAGAATGGCATTTGATAGTAGGTCAACCTTGCATTTTTAACGGCAAAGTGTCGGACCGCCCGTTTCTTCCCATAATCGGTAACAATATAAAACCCACTAGACATTATAGTAAAAGTACGAATGAGAATACTTTATTGTACACCACAAGATAACAAAATAAACAAAAACTGAATATATCTAAAAGTACAATGGGCGGTATTATCGCTTAAAAGCGATCTCTTCCATACAACCTTGGAAAGTATCTAGGTAATCATAATTAAACGCCTGTGTTGTAATTGTGGGACATCTAAAATAACAGATAAACAGTTTTTTTTTATTAAGTTCCTAGGTAGATACTTAGAGTTAAATACTACTTACTTAGTTGATGATATAAAAGTACCTTTGGTGCTATTTTTAATTAATAAGATAACTTTACTACCTAGTAAATATTTTGATCAATATATGATCTATGGAACTACTATGAAAATGAGGAGCAATCAACTCCCATCGAGTATGAATGGGTAATCCAGAGAGAACCTAAAATACTTTATACTGAAGGGAAAACTCGCATTTACGATATAATACGTGTGCCTACGTCAAACCCTGTATATATCAAGAATGAACCTGATGAGGCTCTAGCGTGAACTGAATTCATCCCGATAGGTATGGGTTAGGACCCATAACTACTCAGGTGTGATTCAAGCTATACGTACCCACTATGACAATAATTATTTGTTAATTATTTAGATGTTTTTTTTTACTCTTTACTTAGCTATATAATTATGCTATTTAATATTTGTCATTTAATATATAGTGGATATACGATGGTGGTGGTACGAATTCCTACTCTCCTGCCTACTACTCATTAACTGTCCCTAACTAATTCCTAATGGGTTGATCTAGTGAGTTTAGAAATGAATACTTAAATCATATCGCTAACGTTATTTACGTGAATTATTCGTGCTCGCTCGAATCGCTACAATCCAACCCTTAAAAACTATCCATTATCAAAATTACTAGTAAAATAACAAAGTGTAGGGACACTTCAAACAATTGCACCCAATACTTCGATTACTTGTTAATTACAGACCGGCAAACACCCGGCAATATTGCGTCACTTGTGGGATATGGTGTAATAACAATTCACGGGCACATGTGGCGTGGCCGTGGAGCACCTGTCATAATGTCATGGTAAACGAAGGGTGACACGATGGTGGGCATGTTACCTAGGGTTTGTTTTTATAGTGTTCCAAATACCAAGCGCCTGATAAAACCCAGTTTGGTTTGTTCATACAATTGGAGTAGAAAGACTCAAAACAGGTGACCCTACTTACTTTTGAAAAGTAATATTTAAATTGGATTAGTGATGTTACTTTTTTATCGACCTGCGAATGATCGACAAACTTACAGATTTTTTAAAATGATCATTTCTCTGACCACTGAAGAAGGTAGGTACTACCTACTGGCTAGGTACCAATTGTAAAAAGTTAGTATGAGATTTTTTTTAAAATCGTTGGCGTTTTTCCATAATCTCTTGCAGCGTCTCTAGTGACGTGGGGTGATGAGCCCAAATTATATTATTTACGAACCATCTTCAAACTCATACAACGGTAACTATCGAGAGGTTATGTTCTCGATGATAGTAACAAACATAACCCCTCCCAAACTCATGAGGAAAACTTAAAATCGAAACTTTAACCATTTAAACCCCTTGTCTGGTAAAGATCGCTTATTAGCGAAAAGACCGCCCAAGTCAAGTTTGTAGTACTTATCTAAGCTGAAATATTATTTGGTGTGATCTATCTACCTACATGCTATGGTTGGGTATCTTAAACACACCCAATGTTTAAGATACCTACCCATAGCTAGAGAACCCAATACTTTTAACACGAAGTAGGTATTTCCGCATAACTTGAGATCGGAAGGACCAGTGGTGCACTTGATCTCCGCTTTCGTCAGACTTAAGTTGGTACCTAATGGTTTCTCTTATACGAGTAAAACATACTTTTGATGAACCTACGAATTCCCGCGTTTTGTACGCATATTAGGCTACTCTACCTACCTATGCGTGTACTTCATCTGCCTTTCAACCCCTGTCGTATTGTAAGGTGCTCACAGCCCGTGACGGGAATGGTACCAGTTACCCAAACCCCATAGCATAAAATAACAGTCACCCCCGAACCCTACTGAAGTAGGTATACCTATTATTTATACCCTTTAATTGTGAGCCGTAAAGTTATGTGATAGATTGCTTGTAAACGGTGCAGTCAAAATAAAGTGTGCATGATTTCCTAAACTAGCTAGCAATTTGTACGATAAAATAAATAATAAATAAATAATGCTGGACATTTTTCACACAGCATCATCTAGCCCCAAACTAAGCAGAGCTTGTATTATGGGAACTACATGACTGATATACTACTTATATACTTTTTTTTTGTAAATACATACATATTATACAAAATAAAGGTCGCGGGCATGTCGAACATTATAGAAAGAAAGTCTTGATACAATTAAGGCCATGAATGCCTTTATTTACATAGGCAATTTGTCACCTTTCCATAATTTAAATTATCCACTCAATGTCAACCGACGAATACCTAACAGAGGTAGGTAATTAGCCGTGTTTATCATACACACACTGCGATGAAAAGGAAGTTTAACCGTTCTAACTGCATTGGTATGGATAACACGGCTAAATCGCAACATGAGTGTGGTGAATCTGCATAGTTTTGTAGGTTCTGATAGGAAATTTACCTATCTGAATTTAGGTACAGAGGCTGCTAAAGCTGTCCAATTAAAATATAACAGAGTATAATGAAAAACAAATATTCGCAAGTCTAATACTAAAATTGTCTGCAGTCTCACGCTTCATGGCTTCATTTTAAATTCGGGACAAAGGGCGAAGGTTCACGACCTTTTGTACTAATGACCTTTGCCTAATTATACAGGGTTGTTGACTTGTTTACCACCACAACCTAAACTCAAGAGTTGTCCTAAGCCTACATAAATATAAGACTACTGTATCAATATAAGAGTCTCGCCTGAGACAGCTTGATCAGGACACGAGTAAAGGTTCTTAAACCTTCCTTTTTAATTTTTGAATGTTTTGTGCTTAGCTTTTATTTTAACATAGATCTAAAGACAGATCACAAACAAAATGTTGTCTTTTTTTTAATTTAATCAGCTGCTAACTCAAAGGCTGTTTCAGGTCAGATAGTCCACTCAGATCACTTTAGTACCTACCAAGCTTAGACGTGCCCTAGAAGCAGTTTTCCATAAAAAAAGACCAGTAAGACACGTCTAAATAAATAAATAAGGTAAAAAATGCTGGTCATTGTTTACACAGCATCATCTAGCCCCCAAATTAAGCAGAGCTTGTTTTATGGGAACTACATGACTGATATACTTCTTGTATACTTTTTTTTGTAAATACATACATATTATATATAGAAAACACCCAGACCCGAGACAAATATTTGCAGATCATACAAACATTTGTCCCTCGGCGGGAATCGAACCCGCAACCTTCTGCGTCTCAGGCAGACATTCGCCCACTGCGCCATAGTCTGTGTTTGTCTAAGCTTAGTGCAGACGGGCGATTAGATAGGAAGGTGATAGATACTTTACTTTTACAGATTGATGATCAGCCCATTTGAGACCACTCAAAACAAATTACTTCTTACGTCCTGAACGAAAAATCTTAATCGACGCATGAGTTAAATTCATTTTTGGTTCATAAGGCCGACATGAAAGCTGAATTCGGGCTAACGCTTAGCTGCTAAGACAAATCAATATTCTCAGTTCCTTAAATCTACTGGATTGTGGTGGTGGAATCAATGAGCCTCGCTAGAAGACTCCAAGTTTACTAGTCCTTTTTCGAGCTACGCCCAGTGCGACCGTAGGTAGAAGCAACCGTTGCGGTGAAAGGATTCAGTGCTTCAGATTGTAGGGTGCGGAAACACCCGCAGCACAGTCTTTGAGGCTCGAATAAGTAATTGATAAGACAACGACTGAAGTAGTACAGGGCCAGACTTAGGTGCATGATGTCTAGCTTCTTACAAAGCGCAACATACCAACTACATATAAGAACTTTGAAATTCTAAAGGTGAGTCCAAATTTTGAGATGATTCAACGCAGTGTCACGGATGTCAATTGTCACGGTACTTTTGGCGATGATAGGGTCACCTGAGTTGGTATGATACCTAGCTAATGTGTGTTGATATGCCACTAAATGGAAACGTCTTCTAACCGACATCTTGGGCGAAAAATATTATTGACATTCCTACCATCTCGTTCCTATGACTTCTTCGACTCCTATGAATTTCCTATATTATGCTTATTTTTATTGTATAATTAAGATCTAAAAAGAACATTGTAAAGTTAGGGTGCCAGCCGTGCATACATTTTAAATAACGCCAGCTGGCTGCGTGCTGTCCAAACCACTCTTTTCAAAACGACATCTGGACACTAACTTTAACACGAATTAATTTATAAGTATTTGGACCAGATGGTCTGAACTAGACTTTTAAGTAGACACTAACAATTTCTTTGGCACCATCTTCCTAACTACAACCCTGACCGATAACCGTGACTAATTGTCCGGAGCTATCAACGATGCGGGCGGCCACCGGCCCGCGGGCGGAAAAGTATCGACCCACACACACACCTGTTCCCCGTCCACTGGGTATGAACGGTAGGTGGTAGGGTAGACAATGGGGCCCGCGCACCTGCCTGCCACAAGCATTCGCGCCGTCGCACCGCGCACTCACCACCACGCCACCACCAGCTTCGATCGTTGACCAGCGCGACGTCATTGCGACCGATCGATCGTCCGGCATCTTGGATGGTCATCGCCGCTCAACATCCGTGGTAAGTATCGTTTCGTTATTCAACACTAATGGCATGATATTCAAATGCCTTTTTTAATCAAATAATGTAATATTTTTACAAAACGATCGACCCTATTGTAATATATTTTATTAGATTGAACGCTGAATCATAGGTTGTGAAATTATGACTCATAATATCGTAACATTTTCAGGTGTGCAATGTAGCGCAAGATGCACATAACAACGGGCCTGTCTCCAGCGTCCGGCGAGCTGCTGGATCCTTCCATCAACTTCTACGGAGATGCCGGCGACCAGTGCGACACGGCATACTTCGCGGTTGACCATACCGTTCCAGAATCTTCGCACACGGTTGAAATAGAATACGTCTACGAGCAGCCGGAAACATACACCCTTCAAACTGATCTTTTAGACTCAGATGTCACTCCAACGGAAACCTTAGCACAAAATAAAGATGCTTCCAAGAAGTTACGCGCAAAACAAAAGCCGGAGAAGATGGCGGTGGATGACGAATCGGAAGGAGACCTCACGAATCTCACGTGGCTGCAGAATATAACGAACATAATGCAAGTCCCGCAGTTCCCGATCCCGATGTCACCAGGACCGCAGGCTAAGCCGCCGCAACAGAGCACAAGACTTGAGAAATTTAACAAGACCATTGCAAAATGCCAGAAGGATTTCACGGAAAATAAAGAAGAGTACCAGACGAATAGTGAAAAGAAGCCGCCATATTCGTACAGCACTATAATTTGCATGGCGATGCGCTACAACAATGATAAAATGACACTATCGGCTATCTACTCCTGGATTAAGGATAACTTCAAGTACTACAGGAAGGCGGACCCCACATGGCAGGTTAGTTATCAATATATCAACAATAGTAGTCTCGTGTGATTTTAATAAAGAGATAACCTGCAGATAAGATTACGCGTAATTGGATTCACGGTATTGGTATTCGAGTGCTCGATTGATGAATTATCATGATAAATTGTGTATTCCGTATTTTTTTAACGCCGATATTTGTTTCAGAACTCAATTCGACACAATCTCTCGCTAAACAAAGTGTTTGTGAAAGTGGCCCGATCGAAACAAGAGCCTGGAAAGGGAGGCTTCTGGAAACTGGACTTGGGACATTTAGAAGGAGGAACGCGTATTTCCAACAGGCCACAGAAGAAAAAGAAGGTGTCTGCGCCGAAAGCGACCGAAAAAGATAGTGTTGTTATCCAACAAGTGAATATAGAGGATGTTGCCAGTGACATGGCGAATGCGGTGACATTGCACTTGCCAGATTTTAATCTTGGGAGCATCACACCGTTGCAAGATATAGATTTGCAAGCGCATGTCGGAGCGAATGTGATTGTGGAACCGACGGAGCCGCCTCCACTGATCCCTGAAGATGTGCTGTCTTCCTTGCTGCTCACTCCGACGGATTGGGACGACCTTCAACTCGACATGTTGGACAACTACTTAGATGGATGTTTCAAGTAAGCTCTTGTCCTGTCTTCTAATTCTTCGTGATGTAAATCTGAACTTTAGACGTGGTGGCTCTTTTTTATAGGTTGTGTAAGGATTGAAAGGTGTAGTTTTGATATTTCTCTAGTCAAAGGAGGGCTAAAGCGAAAGATTACTTATGAAACTAAGTTAGGATTAGATACTTTTATGTCGTGTTAAGTCTTAATAAACTTGTGAAATTGCACAATCTTATCTAGACTAGAGTAGAACAAGCAATTTTAGAAATATAACGCAAGTATCAAATACTTTAGTTCTGGTCTCAATTAAAACGCAGTAGTTTGCTCAAAAAGCTCATTAATTTCGACAGAATGCCGAATTAAAATATTATGAATCAAAACCAGTATTATAATGAATTAAAAAAAAACATTTTTTAAGCTTGTGGTTTTAAAGAAAATTTTATATATATCGAAGTAGCTACTAATGTAAATTGAATTCTAAAGTATAATATAAATTCCGTCCAAAAGGCACAATTTTCTTTAGATTAAGTAACGTTTAAAACTTTCAATTAGAATTTAACATACAAATAGATGCTGTTTGGATTCTTAGGGTATGGAACCGCAAAAACGCAGAAATGTATTTAACTTGTGACGTATTTACCGTGCAGTATTAAAGATGTATATATATATTCGTGTTTGTATTAATAATTGTACTATGTGGCAATACTTAAAAGTTGTGTTATATAGAATGTCGAAGCATTATCAGATATTCCGTCCAGAATACAAAGTAATTATATAATCTTTAATGTTAGGTAGTTAAGTATTTTATTGAGTATATATATTTAATTTTGTTGCTCAGTGTGGCGTGTTATAATATTTATATTCAGGTGAAACACGTATCAAAGGTAATTCGCATTTTATGGTAATTTTATGAATTGAAGCAAACTTCATAGATAATGTTGGCAACTTGATGAGTTATTTTGAATCAGCCCTAAACTAGTCATTCTATGAGTAAGTTTTTCGTTAAGAAAAAGAAGGTTTAGTGCCACATGCGTCAATAATGGTTAGCATAAATTAACTGGGAGTTAATATGCCTAATTCATAGTCATCTTGTAATGCCGCAGTATATCGTTAAGTTCGATCGTAAGCTACAGTTAGGTCAGTATTTTAAAA
The DNA here is from genome assembly GCA_961405105.1 of Perizoma affinitatum. NCBI lineage: Eukaryota > Metazoa > Arthropoda > Insecta > Lepidoptera > Geometridae > Perizoma > Perizoma affinitatum. The sequence continues at coordinate 11,393,680 of OY560199.1, forward strand.
GCTGGTTTGACATCATTTTTGTTTTGAGAGGTCTCGAATAGGGGATGGAGACCAGAACAGGCCTGCTTTGGTCTCTAGCAGTCACTTGTAGTATTAAGATAAAGTACTTGCCTATTATTTATTACTTTAATGTAGGCGTTCTTAATTCGTTGGCACAAATAAAAACATCTTGATTGATAACGTGGTTTTTATTATATTTGTACTAAAAAAAATCTTATTCAAGTAGTATACACGTGTGCACACGACGTTATTCGAAATAACTATATAACTTATTATGTATTTTTTACCAACATGAAGGTATTATCTATGTAAGTAGGTACTATTTCTTAAGTAATTAAGTAATTAATTATCCACTTAATATTTTTTTCTACTAATTTACTTATTGTTTAACACTTCTTTGGTTTATATTTGGATTTGTAACAATTAAAAACAGCTTAAGAAGTACCAAGACACACACGCGTAGTGATTTAAAAAAATACGGATAGAATTTTGTCTTCAAATTGCTTTTCGAAACAAAAGTGCTCTGCATATAATAGTAACAAATAAGAAATATAGACTAAGCATTTTCGTTTCGTTTTCAATTTGAATGGTAATTTTAATGAAGAAGTGTTTCTTATTCTTGAATTGATGTAGTTGTGTAGTCAACTGCTGACGTTACCTGAGTGACGTGGTGTAAGTGTGGATCTGGCTTTAGTGTTGCAATCATAAAGTTTTGTAACTTCTGAAACTATCATGGCGTAGGTATAAACATAATTTTCACTAAAAAAAAGGACAGTTTGATTGTTTCCAGATATTTCGGCAGTCATGCGCATGGCCACGTTTTCAGTGAAAATTATATTAATAATAAATGTTATGCACATAATATTATAAGAATTTGAGAAATGATACAAATTTTTCACCATCATTATTGTGGCGGGATGGTGGCCTTTCATCATCATCATCCACAGTCTGACTTCATCTAATGCTGAGTAGATATGTATCTTAGAGCTATTTAAATGGTTATGTTTTCATATCAAAACCCGCCACAAATATTACATTTGTTTTTTTTTTATTTCTCTTTAATGCCGGAAATTTAAACTGGCACCTGAATGTGTGTGAATCAGCCTTAATATTTTTCGGTAAGCTCAAATTGTAAGATACTTGCAGTATTAAACATCTAGAAGTGTCCTTATTAATGTCAATAAATATATTATTTACTAATTAATTAGCCTTTTATTGCACAACAAAGCCATTTATAGCTTTAGGTACTTAGTGTTTGAAGCTCACATTGAAAATCTATGTACTTTGTACGTTTTTTAGGTAAAGTATTTAGCTACTAATTCATAGCGTTCATTACACTAGATTTGTACAAATAAATATTTATGGGTGTGCCGTAATTTTGATGTTTATTTCAAAAATTTTGAGACTGCCGCGACTTGTCTGAACAAAAACAGACATTCGTTGCTTGTACAAATAAAAGTGGGATTTACCAAATCGTAACTTATACATCCTGTATCATGAATGAACGTAAAACTTACCTCGTAACACATACATAGAACAAACTCTCATGCAAATAATCACTCTTAGAACAAGAACTAGTTTCACTGTTTTTAGTATAAGAGACTAAAGTATTAACGAACACATTGGCCATCATAGCTACAGCCGCGTTTATGTTACCACTAGGTAACGTTGGCAGCACCGACGAATCTGCCACATACAGCCGTTTTACACCTAAAACTCTAAAATCACTATCTACAACACTATTGTTTGTACCTGGTAACCCCATAGAGCAAGTACCTACAGGATGGTAACTGGTCAACGTTAGATGTTTAATATAACATTTGAAATATGAATCGCTGAACAGTAGTTCCTCTTCACATCCTGGAAAAGGTATAGGATTCAAATGTGCCCCAATTTTTTTCATAGAATCCGTTTCTATCAATTTTATCATTACTTTTAATCCTTTTAGAAGCGTTTCGACGTCTTCATGGTTTGATAAATATTTAGGATCAAAAATTGGAGGTTTCTTAGGATCTATGCTGCTTATATATACCTCTCCTTTGCTTTTGGGATGCAAAACTACTGGCAAAATTGCGCCCACATATTTATCAAAAGTTTTTGCGAAGTAATTGGCCCAAATTGTATTCTTTATGCCCAGATTTTTGCTGAATAAACTACCTCTATCAGAAGATAAACCTACTGGCAACACCATGAACTGAATATCGGGGATTTTATCGTTTTTAGTGGATACAAAACCAACGGCTTCGCACCCCGGAGTTGTCAAAGGACCTTTTCCATTAAAAAAATACTGCAATACATTCAGTGGATTAAACATATCAAGTGCTTTAATAGATACAGACTTATTAAAAAGCGCCAGATCCAATCCCGTAGCTACATGGTCTTGTAAATTTTTCCCCACTGGCAATACTTTGACTATCGGTATATTTAGACCTTTCAACACATTTTCAGGTCCAATGCCCGATAGTTGTAGTATTTTTGGAGTATTTATTGCCCCAGCTGATAAAATTACACCTTTTCTGGCGTTTATTCTATATTTTCTATCAAATATTTCTACAGATACACCTTGTGCTGTATTGCCAACAAATATAACACTTTCAACTACAGCATTTGAAACAATGTTTTGGGAAAGTAAATTGTCTGAAGTTGCCCATCTTTTCCCGTTTTTTTGGGACACCATGCTCTTCATAAAACCTTGCTCAAAATCTTTAGTTATAGTGCTATAACCTAATTCTTTGGCTGCTTCTAATACGGCATCAGAAAGCGCGCTTTGGTATTGAATGTTATCTAAATGTATTATGTTATTCTCTATGTAATCAAACTGATTTTCTATATATTCTTTACTATGCCTTCCGTGGAACCAGTCTATATAATGTGATATATTGCCTCTTACATGGATCATATTGTTGAGTTTTGAAGAACCTCCAACTATTTTGCCTTGAGGTAGTCTGCATACCTGAAATCAGAAGATGTATATTAGAAGTAGGTATATTATAAAGTGTATAGAGATCATATACAAACAAATATAAAAAAAATCGTACAAAAGTCTAATAGTGCTGATACATTTAATTTACTTAAAGTAACATTAGATGTCAAATTTTTTTTGGAATGGAAGGAGTTATAAAGGTTGTTATACTTTATAACTACTTACATTTTTATTTACGACATCATGAGAAGTATGTTTAGTCAAAAACGATAATTGAGTGAACATCATTCCTAATAAAGTTATTTTATTTCCACAAGCCCTGAATACTTTGAGACTAAATGACGCTGTGTAAAATTGTCCAGCATTATTTATTTACTAGCTTCTGCCCACGGCTTCGCCCGCGTGTTACGCGGATAAACAGTAGCCAATGTGTTATTCTGATGTATAAGATATATTACTGTATAGGTTCATCAAAATCCGTTCAGTGGTTTTTGCGTGAAACAGTAACAAACATCCATCCTCACAAACTTTCGCGTTTATAATATTAGTAGGATTTACCTATTTATTTTTACAGGACCTACTTAATGTATGTAAGGAAGGCTGTAATTGTGCACGTCATTATTTTGTTCCACCTTTCTGCGCTTGTGCTCATCCGCAGATCAAATCAAATCAAAATAAAAAATCGTTTATTTATCTTGATAAGTTTGAGCCATTAATTACACACGAGGATTTCCTACTTATTTACAGCAGCCTACCAATAGCATTAATATGTAGGCAAGTATGCTTTATAATAGGTAGGTAATTATAAATGTAGGTTTGGTCAGTAATTAATAGGTTCTTAAGCAATAAGTAGGTAGGTAGTTTGAGAAAACAAAAACGAATCAAGTGTTTGTGAATACTAGCCCTCACACTAGGATTCCCTGTGTCGTGAGTGGCTAGTCTCTTCCGGTGGATTAGATATCGGTTGGGAGTTTACAAATTATTGATATAGCTAGTTAAAACTAACTCTTAGGTTAAATTTTATAATTATAAGATTTATATAATAATATAACTACCTATAACAATAGAACGATAGCTTTGGATACAATGATAGGTAGATACAAAAGGACGGGCAAACTTTTGTTAAAAGTCAGATCAAAATTATTTCTAGTCATGTAGGTACTTAGTAAGTATTAACAACAACATACGTAGGTATTTAACATAATAACTAGTTTTCATTCCAAACATACGAACTTATGATAGGTATCCGTTTATCTGGAATAAATATTAAAACTTGAGGCTAGGCAAAAAGGTTCATAGATCGTATAGAAAGGAGAGTAAATAATATCAAAGTGTGCGTGCATATAATTTGATGCGAAGTGAGTGTGTGCCTTTGTGCGTATATATCGTTAGGTTGGAGACACAATGAGTAAGGGGTTAATTATTAAATAATAATTGCCAAAGTACTTACTTGAAGATAAGATTAACGTTTGATGTGAGGTTGACTGATTGGTATTAGAGGCGATAGGTAGTTTTGTTTATCCAAGTGGTTGTAGCAGTTTTTCAGTGTCTGTATTAGTTTTAGTTTCTTTTGCAGGTCGAATTCAGGCAATATAAGATTTCAACGGCCTTGTCAATGTTCTTATAAAGATATGGGCCCATGAAAGCTGGTGACCGTTGTGCAAATGAAGATGACGAATACTAAGTGACTTGTTCACATGAAAAGTACCTACTGAGATGGGATACGCTTACATTGCCGTCCATAGCCCAGCAGGCGTGAGTTTGCGGCGCGCTGTCAAACTGCCAGTCAAAGAGAGAGCGGTGTAGGAAGGGTCCTAGCACCGGTATCTCCAGCAAGGCGTGACTTCGGCAGCCAGCTTCCAGCACTACGACCGAATGGTTCGTTTCTGTGCCTAGACGATGTCCTATCAGCGAGCCTGCTGTTCCAGACCCAACTGAAACAGATACACTATCCCTAGACTACACTATAGGTAGGTACCTAGACTATCGAAATATTGAATTGAAAACTACACATTTGCCGATCATCATTTCAGAACGGCTCGACCGATTTGGCTGTTTTTTTTTTGTTCGTAATTTGTCAGGACAAGGTTTGTATGAAACTATCATTTGGGAAATCCACCGGAAATTGCAAGACCCGTGCACAGATATTATATCCCGTGCAAAGTAGGTATCATCCTTATAATTAACAGACTGTCCAAGTCAACTGCTGGACTTAGGCCTCCCCAAAGAGTGCCATGACTTTCTGAAACCTATACTTATGGCATAAGATGTCTATTTTTACAGCGTCTGGTTATGTCCCAATGTGCAAATGATAAGTAGCTACCTAATTCACTTGCTAATTTTAATAGCTATGTTTTTAATTATTCTACGGTTATGTTTAATTTAGAAGTGTTAAAATGCTAACTTACCAATAATATAATCATATTCGTCCAGTAAATCTACATGAGAATATAACCTATCACTATAATAAACAAAAAAGCTAAAAACTGTGAACAGGAGTACGCAAAATCGGAACAAAATGAACTGTAAACAATAGTGCGGTGACATTTTAGAGTTATTTAGACATAATTTATATTAACTTTCACATGTTTAGAAGCAACATTTGGAGATATCATTAATTGTTGGTTTGTTTACATCTTTATCAGCTGATGAACTGATCTGTCATTTCTATGTAGGGTGGCCGTTTCATAAAGTTTTTCTACTAAATAGCAATTTTTTACTTATCACTTAAATCAGGTACCTACATAATTATTTTTGAAATAATAAACTCACGCAATAGATTCAATAAATTATAATTTGTATTTATAAAATTCATCTTTACTTAAAATTATGTCATCAATATTTTTAGCAATAATCATATTTGTAATATCTGAGGCTCCAGTTTGAGCCTGTCTATAGTTTCTTGAGGCATACAATACGTAGGATTGACAAGTTTTATGCTAGAATTTCCTAGTAGAGATAGTCCAGCAAGGCCGAACAACGTATGGAATGGGTCGGTAATATCGCCCGGTCGATCGCTAAATCCACCCGTTTCAGTGTCCTGGCAGGCTAGGATGAATTCTTCTAACGTTTTCTTGTCCACCCAGTGTATTCTATTCAGCATTGATAGGGATGACATCACCCACCTGAAAAAAGCATTCATTGTATCACTGCAGGAAACTACCATTTTAGAAGAATTATAATCTGTACACTCAGTTGGCAACACAGCTGATATGTTTTGATTTCGGCGGTAGATTTAAATTTATGTTTAGATAAAGAGTTTTAAAACCAAGCGTAGAAATCTATGCAATGTATTTCGCTAACTCAAACATGCTTGTATTTCCATATCCATGTTCTATTGCGAGCTGAAATAACACACCGGGCCGGTGTGTACACGGCTAGGGTACGAGACACAAGCGATGCTTGTAAAAGGCATGAAAGGCATGAATGTTTAGACTTTCTCATATCATTGTCTCAGCATGTAAAAAGAAAAGCGGATCGAGAAAGAATGACTGTGACTAAATAAATGGCTATAAATGAGTTAACCAACATAAAAATTTATATGATATGAGTTTTATTAAAATAGAAACGAAATATTGGAGTACAAAATAAGCTTGAAATACTGTAGGGTTTTTGAGAAAATCTGTTATTATAGGATTTATTTTTTCGATATAAAACTTTTATGAAAACGTATTTTTGCTTTGGAAAATTTGATAATCAGGTTTAAAGCTCATAACAATACTGCAATCCAAATCACTAAACATCTCCAAATTACCATAATACTCGAAGTTAGATACTTACGACCGAGAGTATAGGATTATAATATCGGTGACTTACCTCACACTAAGAGGGAAACCTAGAGGCTGCAAATAAATATATATATATTAAGTAAATATGATTAGATATATAAAATAATATTGTATCTATTATGTGTTGTATAAGCTGATACAAATTTGTAGCAAACAATTTGGTTTCTCTGGTAGAAAATGCTTTAGCATTAAGTCCGCCTATTGTTCACTTCAGGATGACTACTCGAAGCGACGCGTGACAGGAGAGCTGGCTCTTATCTGGGTCAATGCGGCCAGTATTTTGAGAACGCTTCCGTCTGGTAGTGATCTGGATCAGTTAAGCTATCTATAGATCGTTTGCAACGGTTTTTAGATAACTAGCTGTTTCATCTGTATTTTTTGTATATACCTACTTGTACATAGTTGTATGAATAAATATGTGTATACTTTTAATTATATGTGCAATAAAGAGTTAATATATACAAATAAATAAATCCTAGTGTGGAGCTATTAGGACTATTAATGTTGGGTGTTTTTTTATGATAATAGTGGCTTATGTTAAGTTACCAGGAGTAGCAGAGGTCGGGTAGTTTCTCGGGGCGTCCGTTTAGCCCGCCGCTGGGCAGCTGCCGCTCGCACAGCCACCACGCCAGCTCGTCCGCCTTCAGCGCGTCCATCCGCTTGCAGATGGACAGCGTGCCCACGCAGCAGTAGATCAGACCTGGATACAACATTTTTACCCAGTTGAAAATGCGACACAGTTTTTACAACTGCATTTTTCAGCATTTCTTTTTTACATAAAGTGCTCTTGTAATAACTTGTTCTAAATAAATAAATAAAATAGTTATTGGGGATGTGAATTTGACAAACGTCAATGGCGCGCATGGGCTAGAAGCCAGCTGAGACGCAAGTCTTGCTAAATAAATGTTTTTCTTTCTAGAATCCTCATTCGCAAAGTGGAAAGCCTTAACTGAATCACTATAAGACTTCACGGAGGTTAATGAATAAAGGGATAATGTGACAGTGATGTGTACCTGCATGGCTTTCAGAGCCAGGCTTGGAACCGAACCCGCCATCAAAGTTCATACAGCTCAGCACAAAGTCCACTGCTCTGTTCACGTCTATCGCATCTAGCCGCTGCAGCAGAGACAGGCACATCACCGCGCAGAACGAGAACCGGGTATCCACCTCACCCCATTTATCACCTATAAAAAAGAAAAGTTGTATAGAATATGGACATTTATTAATATAAAAATCATTTATTACCAAAGGTGAAGAATGCAGATTAATAATGCATACAGAATATTCAAATAGTATAGGTACTACATACCTAGTGGAATCCTTAAGGAGACCCAAACTAAGTGTGAGCTTGTATCTTGGGTACCTATATATTCATTTATTACACTTGGTTTTGTTAAAGTTAAAATAAAGCGACCTAATTAAATCTGGTCAGTTATTTAGGGGCAACAGACAAGCACTCACTGTGATGGGTTTGGGTCAAATTAATTAGTGAAAACCTACATTCTCTAATGTATGCAATACATATAAAAAAAAAAAAATATCAGGGTACTGTAAAGTTAAATTATAGCATTAGTAGGTAGTTAAGTTTAAAAATCTGTTGAGACACCTGCCATCTAGTCTACCTGCGACCACAAAAGCTGCAAAGCGTTCAAAATGTCACGAAAAAAAAAACATCGCGGATTATCGTTTTAAAAGTGCTTGATTGTGTTGTTATTTACAACAGATAAATGTAAAGGTACATTATGTTTACTGATCGCGAAAGTTTGAAAAATAGTTATAAGGGCATTCACATACGCTATTTAAATCTAAAAACATTGTTTAAATTAGCCCTAATCTGACACTGTTTTACAATATTCAGTAGCAAGATATAAAAATATTTTGAGACATGTTTATCCATCACATAGTTTTATTAATCCCCCTGTAAAAATGCAGCAATATAAAAAAAATCAAAGACCACACCACGCGAAGAGCCTTTGCAAGGCGTCTAGTAGTCTACCACATGGGTTCTTTCACTATTGTGATAATTAAGCAACCCTTAAGCAGAATTATTGTGATAAATGTAAATTTTTCCAAATTGTGCACTTTATCTTCTATTTGTGTCAAAGATTCCACAACTCAATTGTATTTACAAGTTATTTGGCCTCAATAATTGTTGTCCATAGACTTGGCTCCGGACACATGGAGTTAAATAGCTTCAAGTTTTTAATGAAGAAAGTGTATAGCCTTAACTGTGCGGACTGAGGGTCCAGAGAAGATGTATACTTTTGACGGAGTGTCCAGAGTGCACATATGAGAGAGGAAGTCTTTAGGATTCCGAAGTTACCCAGCAGGGCTTGTTTCAGAGCATGTTAGCTTCGCAAAATGGACATTAATAAATAGAGTTACCAAAAAAACTGCCATCCTCCTGTTGCATTGCCTTAACAAACCTCACCACTCCTTCAACATCGATGACATCCAAACTATCATACATGGCCAGGACCTAGAAAAAAAGTATCTATTACAGCAAAAGAAAAAGAGACATAACATAACAAGAGATGGTAAGATGTCATAGGGAATGAGAAATTGACAACCTCGTAACTCAATAAGTGTGAAAGATAAACTCGCTGTTGACACTTGTAGACTCCATAAAATTAGGAAATTGTTTAAAGGGCATGGTGTACACTTTCATAACAAACTTCCAAGAGTAAGAGAAAAATTGTCAATTTACAAATTTAAAAACGTAATTAAACAAAAATGTTATAAAAAGGCACAATATAAAATATCTGATTATTTAGATGATATAAATACTTGGGATTGAAAATGCTCAAACTCGTAGGTTGTAGGTTGTATTGTTGAAACCTATTGTTTTGTAAAAGGATCAATTAGAAGAATAACCAGCCTTGTTTTCTTGCCTTTCTTTCCTGGCTTGGTGGCGGAGGAACAGGCAGTAGATAAAACCGATGTTTTAAAGTGATCCTTGTGATTTTAATCAATAAATTAATTTTGACTTTATTGCAAAGCCTTACCTGAACAGCGCTCAATGTATACAGCATGTGAGGGTCATGTCCGATGCTGGCAGAGATACCTCCACTCTCCTTGTCTTGACAGGATGTTATGAACTGAATGATTTCCTCTTTGGGCATTCTGCAGCAAAACATTTTGGAATACAGTAAAAAAAGTACATTCGATGTTTTGTTCCCAACTATACCATCTATTGGAAGAAGAACTTTGTGCTTACTTTGTTGATAAGCGAGCAGTTGAACAAACACTGTTCCTATCCTACCCAGACTGCCAGTTCTTACTTATGTAGGTACCGAAATTATTGTTATTACCATAGTTTTATGTTAAGGATGATTATATGATTTCATGTAAGTGAATTGAGAGATAAATAATCTTAAACCTGACAAGAATTATTGGCTAGTTGAAACAGGAAATACTAATAAAAAAGGGACATGACTGCATTGCATGTTTTGAGTTCTTTTAAGATACCTGGATGATTGTCCCATGAGTTCCATTGCAGTTAGAGTCCAGTAAATACCGGACATTCGAAGATATTCGCTCATACAATACTCGTAGTCATCCTTGTTCATGCTATAACCCGCAAGATAGTCTGAATGCTTTTGAAGTAATAGAGTTCTTGGTCTGTCGTCTTTGAGAACCACATCTTTTGTCGTAAAAGCCATTGAATTCCTACTCTAAATTCGAATGTTTGGAAATAAAACTTTAATACAATTCATATCCCACAGAGTAAATTTTTGTTTAATGAGTTATCCATCACGACCGTCACTCGTTACTCGCGTGTCGTTTACATTTATTGATTGACACTGACAGTGACAGACATGCATGACCCACAATGACTTTTACTAATGTGTTTAGTCACATTGAGAATTAAATCAGAAGAAACGTGGTTGGATGAATTTTTGTGAAAATTTATCTCCAGGAACCCCCCCGTCGTTTGTTTGGAAACAAATAAGACGATATCGGGGTTCATGTAGTGTTCCAAATATTTCCTCAAACGATCCTCTTACTTGGGTTGATGCGTTTGGTGATGGATTATCTCCTCAGTTTGTTCCAAGTCTAGATTCTCTTCCTAGTCCTCCTTCTTATCTTCCTTCTCTTTCAAATATAGACTCCAATTTTTCTTTTAATGAGCTCCAACAAGCTCTAGATGGACTAAAGGATACTTCTCCGGGTGTGGACGGAATTCCTTACTCTTTTATTATTAAATCTCCTGAAAGTATAAAACGTTATTTTTTAAACCTTATCAATAAATTCTTAGAATATGGCACTGTACCAGAAGAATGGAAGACCCAGATAATTATTCCTGTACCCCAATTCTAAGTTTTACCATTTTCTGCGTAAAACCATGGACGAGCCAACGTTGACTGAATTATTCGGCTTGATGTTTTACGAGTCACTTGATTTTTACTTGCATGTAAATGTGCAAAACGGGTTAACGAGCCCTCGATGACGTATTAGGAAAATTGTGTAAAAGTCATTTTTAACAGGTTGACGACTTGAATTTAAAATTAAAAAACTTCAGATCTCTATGGAATTTGTTACTTGAATTTGTCAGTGTCATTGTCATTCTGTCAAAATAGGGATTCCCCTACGGACGGTTTATTTAAATATTTAATTTATGAGTAGAACAAGAAAAAATAATGCGTACGAGTCCATCGCAATTCGAAACGATGGTGGAATATATGGAACTGTAAGTAAAATGCATTAATACTTCTAGGGTTATTCCGGTGAAAAAAACTCTGATATTTACGCAATAGGTGATCCTCGACAGTGTTGAAGAACTCCCGTAGATTGGCTTTCATTTCTTTTACGTAACGGTACCCATCACGAGCCCGTTCATCTTCTTGTCTCCATCTCCATGCTAGAAAATATCTTGATGACATTTTCGAAACAAAAAGAACTACGATATCCACAAGAAAATGATCTATTTGCTAGGTCGACAGGCAGTCTCTCCTACAAAATTGTTGCCGAGATACGAAACCGTGAACGTCTGACGAATTTCTACAAATTCCATGCGTTAAGCTGTCAGTTTTGGCACTCGAGATCGGAATTTCTAAAAAAAACCGTTAAAAACATTAGAAAAGATTTTCCCAAACGTCTCGAATGTTTCAAATACGGACGGTATTTGAAAAATTCAAATACCGTCCGTATTTGTCGTTGCAACATGTTACCCAAGATCGGAATTGGTAAATACGTGCTGGAAAACGGTTCAAAATGATCGATACGGTCACGGTTTTAGCATGTTGCAAATCCCAGAATCGCGCCTCTGTTCTCAAACCAGGAAAAAGTTCTTCTGACCCTAATAGCTACAGACCTATTGCGTTATCCTCTGTTTTGGCCAAAATTACGGAACATATGATAAAGTTTAGACTTGAATGGTTTGTTGAGAATAAAGGTATTTTATCAAAATCCCAATTTGGATTCAGGAAAGGTATGAGCACTCTCGATAGTTTAAGCTTAATAACTACAGACATACGAATTTCATTTGTCAAAAAAGAATCTCTAGTTGCTGTTTTCCTTGATGTTGCAGCTGCTTATGACAACGTCCTGCTTTCATTGCTCAGGAAGAAGCTTCAACAGCTGAGTATCCCTGAAAGGCTTGTTCGATTTGCTTGTAACCTGCTAATGGAAAGGAAAATTTTGATTAAAACTAATGGAACCTTTTTACCGGCACGTTGTGTTTGGAAAGGTTTGCCCCAAGGTTCAGTGCTCAGCCCTTTACTTTATAGCCTGTATACTCACGATTTGGATTTACTTATCTCCCCTACATGCCAGGTACTCCAATATGCCGATGATCTTGCATTGTATGTTCGATCAAACTCTATTGAAAATACTCGGGACGATCTAAATACAGCCCTTCGACTCCTAAATGAATGGTTGAATGACCATGGACTATCCCTTTCAGCCTCTAAAAGTAGGTGTGTGGTGTTTTCTAGGAAAAGAATTATCCCGTCTGTAGAAGTGTACGTTGGCGAAGAGCAGATTCAACAGGCTAACAGTGCAAAATTTTTAGGTATAAAATTAGACTCAAGAATGACAGGAGTTCCTCACTTCAGCTACATTTCAGAGAAATGTGAAAAAAATATTAATATCCTTCGCTCATTATCTGGCGTATGGTGGGGTTCCCATCCTTATTGCCAAAAACTATTATATAATGCCATTGTTCGTAGTCATATGGACTATGGGTCCTTTCTTTTAGACCCATGTACCAAAATGGCATTGGGGAAATTAGACAAGGTACAGTCAAGATGTCTGAGAATAATTCTTGGAGTAATGAAGTCCTCTCCTATAAACGCAATGCAAGTGGAATGTGTTGATCCTCCTCTTTGTTTGAGAAGACAGTACCTTGCAGATCGATTCTTTTTTAAATTAGTACAATATTCTCATCATCCTCTTTTGCAAAAATTAAATGAGCTTTTTAATTTAATTGAACCTTTCATCGATAACATTCAAGACAAAATTCCATGTTTAATTCGTAGTTTCATAAAATATTCTCGCCTGCCACACCCTGTCATTCAGAATCGAATTAACCCCCTATTTTCAACTACATATGAAGCCCTAGTGTATCAACCAAATATTATACTCGATTTTGGAATAGCTAAAGGTTCGGTGGGTGCTCGCGATTCATTTAATAAGCAAATGGCTACTAAATTTAATGGCTGGCTTTCTATATTTACTGATGCCTCAAAATTACATGACTCCAGCCCTGTTGGTGCTGCTGTTTGGATTCCTTCGTCTAAGATTATATTAAGCTTTAAATGCCCATCAGTATCTTCTGTCTTTACGGCAGAATCTGTAGCTCTTTTAGAGAGTATTCTTTATATTAAATCTCATAACCTTAATAATTCAATTGTATTCACTGACTCTAAAAGCTCCCTCCAGGCTATACTTTCTAACCCTTTTCGATCCAAATCCAGATTCCCCGTTATCCTTAGTATTAGTGAAGCTCTGTATAGTTGTCATACGATCGGAATTAATATTGTGTTAGCATGGATCCCTGGTCATTCTGGAATTCCAGGCAATGAAACAGTCGACTCCTGCGCAAAATATGCTGCTCAGACAGGCTCCCATGAATACTTACATATTTATTCCCACGACCTTTGTTTAGTTCCTAGTTCGCATTTGTCAACTTCCTGGTCCCGTATGTGGATTACTTCCAAAACTCTGAAAGGTAAACACTATGGTGATATTCAACCCGAAATTCCAATAAAACCCTGGTTCTTTAAGTTCCGCAAAGCTGACAAAATAACAACGTCCACTATCTGTCGTTTACGATTAGGTCATGCTTGCACACCAGTTTTTCTAGCCAAAATAAGGGTCAGGGATCACTCCTTGTGTGAATGTGGATTAGATGAAGGAAATGTTGATCACCTTTTATTCTCTTGTCCCAAGCTACGGCTATCTTTATATGATGTCACTCCTCCAGAAATCCCTCGTCCTCTCTCTTCTAAATTTTTACTATCCCTTGTCTTCACCCCTTTTATATGTTTATTATGTAAATTTGTATCCACTAATAAAATAAAATTATGATAATTATGCATTTATAAGTTCCTTTCACAATGTTAAATGTACAGTATGTGTGTCTTGTCTCTGTATTTGTGTTGTTTCTTTCTTTTCATTTAATAAATCAACTTATATTTAAAAAAAAAAAACTTTTCGTTCTATTTTATACCGGACAAATTTCGGTAAACTCCTCTCCATCGCCTTATTTTTTTAAATCTTGTTGACCTGACATTGGCAAAATTGTGGCAACCCTAACCACATATGCCATTAACAAAAAGTTGAAGTTGAAGTTGAGAATTAAATCTGGGGGCACGTACCATCCTTTGCTCGATTGAGATTTACTTGATGAACGTTTAATTTTACGCATTGAGTTCGTATCAAAGCGGGATCGAGGATAAAAATAATAATTAATAAATATTAGGTAGGTATTGATTTTTCATGTTTCGAACCTAAGAAATCATGCCGAACTTTGTTATATAATATTCAACACTTCACAAACTGAAACAATGTTTCCGGCATTAAATTATCAATAAGGATATGTACGATACTTACGCATCGAAGTCACCATCACTGCACTGGGCTCTGCCTATAGGTAGTAGGTTACCCTACCGCCTTGGTCGACGTATAGCTGGCAGAGACGGTTGCAAGTTCGATACCCACTCTTGCACTAATGTTCCAGGTTTGTGCTGGTAAACCCAACCTCCTAGTTCTTGGTAAACCCATGCTTGTATATTATCTAGGTAGGTATTGAAGTGACTGTCTGTTTTGTGTTATTTAAAAATACATAAGTATGCAGTAGATACATCTTCATCTTCAGATGTAATCATCTTCATCTTGTATAATGTAATTAAATTAATTCCGTGTTTAGTAATTTGTTTATTGTACGGCACGGTAAATATAGCATCGTACCTAATAATGGCGACGCTACACACACAGCCGCACGTCGTCGTTGCATGTCCCGAAAAGCAATACGAAAAAAGAAGTGATCGAGTAGCGGAGACCGGAAGTAGGTAGCCCTTACAGTCATAGATAGCAGAGTTGCTATCCTTACAATCTTACAAAGTTGCTAGTGGCGTTTGTATACGCAACATACTTTACCCAAGCAAACAAAAGTACCGTCACATCCAGGCAGCTTTTTTAAACGTTGATTGATTGTCTAACCGGCTTGCCACCAGACGCGTGGGTAGAGCATCTTATTTTATTAATAATTAAATTATTCAAGGTACCTTATGCCTACAAAATTATTATAGCTCTGTTATCTGGTTGTAAAATTGGATTTTATATTAGAGGGATACTTATATACCTATCACGGAATAGGGGTACCGACCTATCTACCAATAAAAGGCATTTAAATTAAATAAATGTTATTTAATTTAAATGCCTTTTATTAAAGTTTATACAAAATGGGATATAACTTATCTAACAACTATCACTGAAGTCGTTATCTAAACTTGGTAATTAATATTAATGCATTATTTGGTATAAAATACCTTCGACAAAAAATATCATCTCGTAAAAATATTATTTTACGATAGTTATAGCTTCAATTAGCCGACCTCCGATCCAAAGGCAGTTTGAATCCGATCGAACACCAATATCAATAACGCATGCTCGAAAAACATAACGAGGAAAACGGCATGGCCAGAATAAAAAAAAAACAGGCGACAAATTGATTAATTATTCATTAAGCGATGATGGGCTTGCATCCTGTCACGTAGAATGCTAACTAATAAGCAAAACGTGTAAAAGTGTCCTAAATGTATCTATAAAGTTTGGAAGTAACTCTTTGGTGTGGTAGATACTAACGAGGTCGGATTATTATGCCGATGACATAAACATAAGGTTATTTTTAAATCACGTACCTAGCACTCGAACCATAATTCCTAACAACAAACCCAACAACTTTTGTTCTACAACTTTTTCAATTCGGAACTAAAGTTGATGAGGAATAATTAAGGTCCAAGGGGCTTTTGCCGGATTTACAAAATTAATCCTTTATAATATTATAATCATGAGTCTGAGTGAGTCGTGAGTCTGAGTCTGACTAATTTTTGGCAATACTTTATTTTTACAATATGACGAATGTGAACTAATTTTAAGTATTCATTTCCGATTTTTAATAATACTAATTAATACATAATAATACGTTTGTTTTGACGAATCTAAGTACATGTAACATGTAATGAGATAAATAAAAATTATGATTAAAATCTGAATGTTTCAATCGACGCATTTTTGCCACCCGGGTCCGTGACACATGTTAGATATGTACGATGTGGATAAAACAGCTTATAGATAAATTGATTGCCAGAATATTGTGGGCAAAATCAAACATCATTATATTGGATGTTGCCCCTACAATCGCTTGTGAGCGAGGATTAGAATGCTACTCTAACTTATTTTCTTGCGACACGCAACATCGATTGAAAACAAATTACTATACCTACCATATATGCTTTAGGTACCTACTATAGTGTGCCACCCCAAAGCCTCACTACCACCTCCATAGCTGCACCGTAGAGGTGCTACCGTAGCTCGGTCATACTCGTAATAAAATTATGTTACGTGTGCTACGTAGCTACACTGCGTAGCCTAAAAAAGATTATAGCTATGACCGTGCTCCATAGAGTTGATAGTTTGGAGTAAAATGCAGCCAAGTGCGATTCTGACACCTTTGTTAGAAAGAAATAGATAGATAATTCATTATTGCATTTACAAAACATTAAAAAACACTTTAGATAAGATCCTACAAAAAAAGTCGTGGTGTTACAATGGGCAGAGTTGTATCTTTTATACGCTATTTGTTTTGACTTGTAGATTTATATTATTTTACTTTAACAACTACTTATGTATAGTTGAAAAAAAAAACAGCTTGAATAAAACTAATGAGCTACAAATTGCATGAGTGGGATTAGCCATTGACAGTTTTCACTAATAGTTCTAAGTTTAACTATCAATAACTGTTCAGAATAACGAGGAGTTATAACTACTACTGTTATTAGTTAGTATGTATTCAACAACAGTAATATAACTAACAAAATAATCCTATAGGCCTATGTTAATAACCTATTACATTAATAGGTAAAGACAGCAAGCCATAGCTAAGAATCACTGAAAGAAAATTGAAAGCACTGATTTCTTAACAAAGTCTCTCCCTGCACCGAACGTAATATAACTTAATATATATTATGTTCGGTTCATTTGTTCTGAATTTTCACATACTGTACTATCGTTAAAGGCACCGACTTAATTTCGACTAATTTCCAGAGTCTTCATCAGGATGAGTGTTCGCAGTTCACTAGGCGCGTGTGGAGGGGGCGCATTGTGTTCTCTGCGTTGTAGTTATTGATTGTGACGTCTTCGCTGATGACGTCTTCATGAAATGTTCAAAAGTGCATTGTTTTTCAGGTTTGAATCTCCTGTACTACACCTACGCTGTAGCAGCTACCCACGATATTTCCAACTACGTCAACATCTTAGCGGTCGTTGCCGTCGGTGTCACAACCCCTCAGCCCAGCCATGCGTACTAGAAGCGAATCGACGCGATCACAGACGCACTGCACCAATACAGGATGTCCAAAATGAACCCGTATACCGTGTAAATTAAGAATGGGGACTTTTGCCGACCTACTTAGTCCAATCTTGCCTGAAGTGATAACTTCATTATGTAAATACATTAATGAAAGTACTTGAAGAGGACTTTTACAAGAACGTTTTTAGGGAACTCATTTATATTGCTTGTAGGTTTGAACGATGGGGATAATGCCCGTCATACCCAAATTGGAAAAAAGCCGGAGGGGACTTGATGCTGATGAAAGCCAGCGTAATACCGACTAAACAACTCATCGATGTTCCTTCCTGTAGTGCCAATGCATCATCAAACCATTCGAGATGAATGGTTTGATTGTAAATACTTATAGATGCTTCATCCGAGCTTGACAGAGTCACATCCGAGAGTTAGGCAGGTACTCCGTCGGATAGGTTGATAGCTATGGATGAATCGTAGGAGGTGATCCTCTAAATCAGCTTTTGGACTTTGTGCCTGCTCCAAGTCGTATAGTGCACAAAATAATATCAGTCCCAAGTTGACAGTTAACGGTTCTTATCATTTCTTGAATATCTAATACAATTTTACTTTCAATTCTTTGTTCTACACTCTGAGAATGCAGACAAAACACATTATACATATAGGACATGCAGAAAGGCGGTTTTAATCCTACATTAAAAATCATAGGTATGTCACAAAATATTATTACCATAATATATATATATTAATATAAACCTACATATACTACACACCCTGGATTATAATTATCTTTGCTTTATTCTTATAAAAATAAATTCAGTTCAAAATGGAGGCTTTATCGAAGATTGTTTTTCTTCTCAGAATTTAAATCATGTTTCGCCCTCACCTACCTAAGTAGGTATTAGTAGGTAGGTACTATTATTTCTTATGCAGTCAAGTGTTTGGTGTAGTGGGCGGGAAATTCAACATTTCAGGATAAATATATTTTTAGATCTACAAACAATAAACAGTTGTTATTTTTATCTGAGTACCTGCATATATTATAAATGCATCACTGACATTCAGTCCTGCTCAACATAGATTATTTTTTATCTGTGTGCATCAGAATGGCGGGTTCTACATGGTTGTACAATGTTGACTATGTACATCTAATTGATGCTACGAAATCCGTTGGAAAGGGTGGTCGGAAGTATACCTCGTAGGAAGACAAAAAAAAATAAAAACAAAAAAAAATTGCTAAATCGTTAGCCAGTTTGAAGAATATGCTATTGTACAATTTATCATACTTCAAGAATTTGTTTTGCGTGCGATTTCTCACATTTTATGGCAGTGCGTTATCCTAGCACCACGGTGTTTTGTGACACCTTGACACATCCTGAAGATAAAGTCATAGCACCAATAATATAAGTTGATATACTATTATAGTACCTATCTACATTTTATAAGTTAGATAAGAATTGGGGCCCACCAATCTTTAAAAAATCGGTTGGCTGGTAGATAACGCTTTAGCATTAAGTCCATCTATTGTCACTTTTATAAATAAATAAATAAATCTCTGCGTTAAAACAGGCTATTTCGCTTCCATGTCGCAAGTCGTACAAGTCATGGCGAAACTATAGCAATGGGTATAGCTGCAATGGGTTCCTAGCAGTGGTGTGCTAGGGCCTTAATATCTTCATCCGCGACGCGCCGCAACAATTCTAGTACCGGTTTGGGGCAAGGTTTGATAGCTCGTTTGTTTATCCGTAACACGAACTTATAAACAGTATGCACTGCCACCGTGTGTAGCTGGTTATAAGTCCCTACAAATGGTTAATTTCTATACCTACAATAAGGCTTGAGAACACCAACAAAATAAAAGGACAGTAAATTCTATACATTGATTATGTTCAGATTCCTATGAAAACATGTGTCAAAAAGCTTTGATTAGGGTATATAACCACTCATTATAGTGTTGGTGAAGTCGGGCCATAATCGTCACTGTATTTAATCATCAGAAGGCCTAAGCTGATTTACAAATACGTTCAAAACTTGTCGAAATTATGATCGTTTCGACAATTCTTGTATGGAAATCTTGTCGATATGGTCGACGTTTTGACATGTTATAAATTCGGCATAGGTCCTCAGTTCATCAGTTTTCAACAGAGCTCGACATAGATTGTTTACAATAGATGAAATAGCAGTAACATCTGTTATCGAAGTCAAGGGGCAATAAACAGTAATGTTGATAGTGTTCCACTAGAGGTTGGGAGGAGTGCACACTGCTGAGTGAAACGCACTTGCGATTATAATGCGAACGGGAACGTCCGACAGGGGAGAAAAGTCGAACCAATTCGGAAGATATTGAATGAAATGAAAGGTTGGATCTTGACAAATCCAAAAAGTGTCATTGCTTTCAAATATGTGGTTTCACTCGTGTCTTGCACAATTCAAAGAACCAAAAGCAACATCTGATTAGGTCAAGATTTTGACCACACACTAGGGTGCTTTGTGTCGTGGGTATCAGGAACTACGAGTATTACAACACCTAGACACGGAACAATTATTTGCAGATCATGCAAATATTTGTCCCGCATCGGAAACTTAGGTACTCGAACCTGCACCTCTTGCTAAACACAGCGCCATCTTGCTTCAGGGAACTATCTTCTGCCACGAATAAAAAAGAAAACTTATATTCAAGCCATCAATTTTGCTAAGCTATGTAATGCTAATTAGTTGCAAAACGCGGGTGTGTCAATAGTTATGTTTTCACGTGCCTGTGACTACCCTCTACCTACTTGGTATCCAAAGATTTCGTATCCTCAAAGATCTTCGCATTAAATAGTTCTGTATCAAAGGTTGGTTTAATAGTTCTGTATCATGGGAAATAAAGTTGTTGATACAGGGAATCCTAGTGTGTGCTCAGAACTATTAAGTTTAAAGGGTGTTCATTATTATTATTAACTCGGCCTGCCACAGATAAAACAGTAAACCTGTATGTAAGTTATGCAGTGAGTGCGGTGCCTAACAATTAATAAAATCGTAGGAGCGTCGGTATCGCGTCTCTCAGTGCTCGCCCGTGCGTGTAAATTGTTCATCACTGCTTTCTGTTTATAAATTGCACACGGAATTCAAGACTAATGTAAGTGCTGTTAAATTATAGCATTTACCTACTTCGTATTACCTATTTAGTTGGATGTGTAAAGGCTTGTTTGCATTGATTGATTATCTTACTACGAGCTACATAGTTACAGGAGGATATTTGGTTTCACTTAACCAGGATCTGAATAAATTCACAGCTCTCTCCATAGGTACTAGGTTTATATAGGCTAGTAATCTCAATGATGGAGATCATCAGATGTATCTGGATATGAATATATACATATTCAGTACGCAGATCTGTAAGGTCACCAAATAGGGGGTAGTCAGAGATGCGTCAACACGATTATATATTTCAGAATGCCCGCGTTTTGTAAGCAGTTAGCATTCCACGTGAAAGGTTGCAGGCCCATCGATGTTTATTGGAACAATAAATGATGGCACATGCCTTCGAATTGTTGGTCCTAGGACATACCAGTTTCCTCACGATGCTGATTGATGAATGAATGAATGAATGAAAATACTTTATTGTACACCACAAGATAACAAATTAAACAAAAACTTCATATAACTAAAAGTACAATGGCCGGTCTTATCGCATAAAAGCGATCTCTTCCAGACAACCTTGGGATGGAGTGGAAATAATGCAACTGTGAGAATGGTCATCATTATCAATAGCCTGTAGAAGTGCATCTTTGAGAATATGTCTTCTCTAAGGAATTTCATGACGACCGGATGTCTGCTTCCTCATTCCGCTGACTTTACATAACCGGGTGGGTGTAGGAATACCTACCACAACATCTAGGTGTTGTGGTAAGTACCATGGTATTCTTAGTACTCGTAGTTCCTGATACCCACGACACAGGGAATACAAGTACGGATTATGTACCCATGTAACTGTTAAGTGTTAATTTTTTAACTATTTATACCTACCTACTTAAATTCTAGCTATCTTCAATGCCGGCTGTGTACTTGATAATTTTATCTTGACCATAAAAGATTTACTGCCGTAATTTAATGAATCGCGAAACATTATCAAGTCTTTTGATAGAAAGAAGCTAGGTACCTATCGACTCACTATAAAATTCCTAGCGAAATAGGTTTACAATTGAATTTGAAGTTGTATGAACTGCTTCAATTCAATGTGACCTTTTGGAGGTTGTTTTGTAAACATGATCTAGGTATAACATGGAATTATATCGCATGATAAGAAATAAAATAACAGATGTTGGCTAGTAGAATAAAACGTATCTCGATAACGTATCGAGTTAGTCAACTTGAGATCAAGTTATTTATTCAATGGGTTCGAATCAAACATAATATTATATGCACCAGAAATGCCGTGTTGGCCGAGTGGGCGATACCCAACTTCTGATCCGGAGGTCGTAGGTTCGAACCCGGTCGTGCACTAATGGATTTTTCCACTCGAAAAAAATGATGTGCGCATTAACATGTGCACAAAACGGTGAAGGAAAACATCGTGAGGAAACCGGCATTCCCTAGAACCCAAAATTCGAAGGCATGTGCCAACAGTTAGTTTTCCAATAAGCGGCGATGGGCTTGCAACCTATCACGTGGAATGATTACTACTTACAAAATGCGGACATGTACCAAATGTAATGTTTGGACGTGCCTCTGACTACCCCCTACTAGGTATCCTCAAAGATCTACTCACTGAGTATGTATCTGAGGA
This sequence comes from Perizoma affinitatum, assembly GCA_961405105.1. Lineage (NCBI taxonomy): Eukaryota > Metazoa > Arthropoda > Insecta > Lepidoptera > Geometridae > Perizoma > Perizoma affinitatum. The sequence goes on from OY560199.1 coordinate 11,416,191, forward strand.
TGTCCACCATGGATAAGACAGTCGTGAGGGTGTTTGTTTTTGTTTGTTTTTTGTTGGGTAACTGATTTCTACTAACCGAGTCCAAAGCTGTGAGTGGTTGTGCTAAAAAAAACTGTTACTTATATATACTCCTAATTTATTTGAAACGTAGATATCTTAAAAAAACTGTTACTGATTGAACTGAATATAATAATCAGAGAAATTATAATTTCGGCTACGTACTTAATGACTAACGCAGTCTAGGAAGATCCCCCGATTGGACACGTCACCGTGAAAAGCGTAAAGGTTGCGGGAAAGCGGTGGATGGAGGTAGTTCAAGAATTGTCTGTCACGACACTTTTTGGGAGGATAGACTCTAGACTAATGATGTTGAAAATGAGAACTCGACATTAAAAAAAAATCTGAAAAAAAGAAAACCGAATGAAACCGTCAAATAACGGGAAGTTAATAAATAGTCCATTATTAATTTTATCTCTATTTTTTTTCACGTCTAGGAGAGGTAGGACACCTCTCCTACCTCTTAAGGTAGGATTTTTCATAAAATGTATATAAAAATAAAAATCATTAAAATCGGTCCAGAATTGTCGAAGATATTACATTACATAATACAAACTCTTCCTTTTTATAAGTCATTTGAAAAAATAAATTCGATTTCTAAATGTTTTCATATTGTAAAACGGGAATTTTCACGTACTATCTCTAAAGCATCTGTGAAGGCGCCGACTAGTGATCGCATTTTGAGACTTAGTTGGTGCGAAAATTTCCTTTACAATATGAATGATCTGGTTCACGATAGTTTATGGCTGTCTATCTTATTGATGAAGTGCTTCTACCGGGTTTCGACGTATGAGAATATTCCCTAATGCGTTATTTAAGTGAGAATAGCCCCACAGAGCCAAAATAACCGTACAAAACGGATGTGATGAAAAAAAAAACAATCTGTACCAAAGTGGAAGAAAGTATTTATTGCTCTCATACACAGTTTAGTATAGGTGTTAAAATAATACATAGGAAGGTAGGTAGGTATATGGACCCCGTTAAGAGCGCTGAAACTTTGAGTTCGATCATGTAGGATGCGAAGTAATTCTTTTCTAAGCTGTTATTAAGTTTGACATATAATTACTTAACCTCGGGTAGGTTAGGCCTACTTAGTATCTACCTGCTAAAAGCTTCGGCCGCGGCCACACATGCAGATTGTTGTTTTGTGCGGGTGTTAGCACGTATAAGCCTTTGCCTAAGCTGAGGCGTGGAATAAACTTGCGATGATTCCTAGATGACCGAAGCCGTACCTAAAGGCGAGGCCACACTGCTGAAACAGGCGCGCGACCAGTTCACCGCCAGCTATGGTCGCGCCCCATCCGTCGCGGCTGCGGCTCCCGGCCGAGTGAACCTCATCGGCGAACACATTGACTACTGTGAAGGATATGTCTTACCTGTGGTTTGTGCTTTTATAATAAACATAATTATAATCATAAACATTTATTTTTAGCTAGAAAATTAACTATATTTTTTTCAGGATAAAATAAAAACCTACTTCAAATTGATAAACAGTCCAATAATACATTATATCCCTTATTTTCTCACCCTTAGGGGTGGTATATTTTACCACCCTACCCATTAAAAAAGAATCATTAAAATCAATTTACAATAAATTTTGCGATGATATCGTGTAGCATTGTGCACAAAAATTACAGACTTTTTTGAAGTCGGTGGGACTAGTTTGGTACGCGGTAAAAGTATGGATTAACACTTTAAACACCAAGTACCTAAACATTAAAAATCATGAAAATAGGGTATGCCTATAACGTGATTTGTAGCCAGGGTGTCACAAAACATCTATCACGAAAGAAGATGATTCTAGGAATGATGAAAAAATAAATTAGCTACCTATTTCTTTAAGTTGAGTCTCAGAAAAATCTTACGTACAAGATATTCGACTTCAGATTGAGGAGGTTATCCTATCCCACAAATACTCGTTGTTGTGTATAATCTGTGGTAGGACACTCGTATTATGCTCGTAAATGTCAAAGTTTGGATGTTTTATGGTCTGTTACTATAATCTTTGGTTGCTAAATACTTATATCGGTAACGGCTGAACAGATTTGGATGAAATTTTGAACAGATATAGTTCGCGACATAGAATAACTACATTTTTATTCGTTGAATGAATAAACATATTCTTAAACTTCAAAAATGTTTTTTTTTTAGACAGATGCACGTACAAACATTACATTCAGAATATGCTTGCGTTTGCAAGTACCTAGTAAGCATTCCACGTGACAGTTTGCAAGCATATCGCCGGTTATTGGAACACTTACTATATACCTACTTAGCAACCAGACTACAAGTATTAGACAACAACAGAAAAATTAAGTAAATCTTCTAAGATAATTTACTTTAAAAAAAAATTGCCATCGGCGTCGATTCCCTTGTACACCAACTAAACTTAATTTAAAATTTCAGTCTCTTTTACTGATAGTTCACGAAAGAAAGAGATGATAACAATTTCACTCCTGTCAAATTAGTTTACATGACGCTCTTCTTCGTGTATATAATAATGGTGCTGGACTATTTTTCACACAGCATTATCTAGCACCAAAGTAAGCAAAGCTTGTGTGATGGGAACTACATGACTTATATACCTTTTTTGTAAATACTTACATATTATACATAGACAACACCCAGACCCGAGACAAATATTTGCAGACCATACAAACATTTTTCCTGCGGCGGGAATCGAACCCGCAACCTTCTCTGTCTCAGGCGGGCCTTCGCCCACTGCATAACAGCGGTCGTTGAAAGTCAACATGTTTTGAAATCATGACTAAACTTGTATGGAAAACTCAAATCAGACTAATTTGACAGCACTAAAATTGTTGCCATCGCTTTCTTTTGTTACTGTTAGTAAAAGAGAGCGATAGATAAAATTGGTGGACAAGGGAATAGCCGCCATTGTAATTTTATTATCTTTCAATTGGTTTAAAACTTTGAAACTAATTGAATAATTATGTACTCAGCTAATATTGATGCCGAAAACAAAATTCCTAGTAATTTTTCAAACGGTAGCAGATGTTTTTTTAAATTCTGATTAGAAATCAATAACCTTTTAGTTGAATTGTATTACCTAATCTCTGTTAGGGACAAGCTTGTTTTGTAAGTTCGGACCGCCGCAATTACAGGGACATAGATATTAATAATTTAATTACATCGACCAGTCACCAATTACTGCTCAAAGGCTAAACTAATTATTTGCGCATTTTTTTGGAGTGTAAAACATAATTCACACTCATTCCTCCAGAACCTCTGCAATTTGGTCAAAGTCGCACTCCGGGAAACCGATGTATGTAAAACATTATTCTTAAAATACACCAATTCATGTAAGGTATATTTATTTTAATATTTAGTTCACATAACAGAGTATAAGTAGGTTATACATAATGCTGTTAATTTGCAACGGAATCTAAACGAAATGTATTTTACCGAATTTAAAGTCAGATGTCACTCTAACCTTCTTGTCAGAAAGCATGTATAAATGATTAGCTTCTGCCCACGGTTTCGCCCGCATGGTACTCGCAAAAAAGTAACCTATGTGTTATTCTGTATATCTAAGCCCTAAGCTATATTACTGTAAAGTTTTATCAAAATCCGTTTAGTAGTTTTTTTGCGTGAAAGAGTATCAAACATACATCCATCCTCACAAAATTTCGCGTTATTTACTTATAACGTGTCACTTCAAAACGATTTATTAAATCATGAAAAAACTTAGAGCCAATAAATAAATATCTATATAATTTTATTGCAGGCTCTCCCATTCTTGACTGTTATTGTAGGAGCCCCCAACCACACAGAACAATGCCGGATCGTGTCCATCCTTGCGACGGGCGAGAAGTTGCAGACAAGCTTCTCCACGCCAGCGTCTTCACCGCTGAAGCCAGGGTCTCCTGCCTGGGCTAACTATGTCAAAGGGGTCGTGGCAAATTTTCCTGGTTAGTGCGTGAAATTGCGCTTTTGATAATAAACTCTATGACTTTTTATAGACGTCCATTCGAACACAATTTCTACTGTACCTATAGTTGTTTACAACTATACTAACTATTGTATGACAGGAGGTAATACTTAATTACCACTTATACTTAATTTACTTACGTCACTACGTAGATCACTGACATTTTTAATTGCATAGACCTTCGGGTCGGTTACGGGAAAATCTTGCGCACTTGCCAATCTTTCAAACGACATCAAAAAAGAGGTTTTCAATTCGTCTGTATTTTTTTATTGGTGTGTATGCTACGCGATATCTTCGCGAATTGTGTTGCTGATTCATTTTTTACTGGGTAGGCTTTAAGACATACATTTCAATGCCTAGTTTTTATCAATTTTCCCGTTATTTGAAGTCAGTTTTTATTTTCGAGAGAAGCATTCATCGGAAGAGTATTTAGGTCTAAAATAGTCATGTAGGTATCGAACATGACTTGAATGTCTTCTAAATCATTCTTTTGTAAATGATTTATGGTTTGTAACGATGGATTATCTTCTAAAAAGCAAGTAATTTTGATTGATTGCCTTATGAATTTGATTATCACAATATCATTATTTAGTTTCGAAGAGTTAGTCTGAAAACTCATTTATTATTAGATTTGGTAAATTGTAAACTGAAAATAACATTTATATTTATTTAGATCACCATCTATTGCCTTAACCTTCCAACCAAACTCACTTCTATGTCAAATAACTGTGTTTTAGAGTTAGTAGTTTTTCATGTCCACCATAATATAATTATTTTTCCATAGACAAATTAACGACCCACCCTGTATGGATGCAGTAATGGCTCCTCGTAAGGCTACGAAACAATTACCGTAACGTTCTTTTGTTAAAGAGGAAATTATTTGCCGTAACTACTACGGCATAAGACAGACACAGGGAAACTTTGAATTTTAACATATTTGGCTTCTTGCAGGTCCAGTGGAAGGCTTCGATGCAGTGATAGTATCAGATGTGCCCATGGGCTCCGGACTGTCCAGCAGTGCGTCGGTAGAAGTAGCCGTATTTACACTGCTAGAAGGATTGGTCGGAGAAAGAATCGAGTAAGATTTCCTTCATACTTGATCATAACATGCTATGAAGATAGCCATGTTGCCTGAACCATTTTGATGATTTAGAGTCACTAGTGCTCTGTTAATTCTGGTTGAGTGCACTCAACGGCGAGTGAGTTCCTTCAATCATCTTTGGCCTGAAGATACGATACCAACCGATGTTGTATGCACCGGGATATTATTGTGACATAATCCGATAGTTTGATTAACGCGCGTTTTTATTTCCTGATCAGCTGTTGTGATCCATATTAAATGGCTATTTGCAGTCCGGTACAGAAAGCCAAGCTGTGTCAAAAGGCCGAACACGAATTTCCTGGCATGCCGTGCGGAATCATGGACCAGTACGTCGTCACCTTGGGAAAAAAAGACCACGCCTTGCTTATAGACTGCAGGTGAGATCCTGACCTTAAAATATCTAGAAATAATTATTTCTTTGTCCATCAGCACAAAATTGACCAGATTTGCCTGTGACGGTTGTTATGTCGCTTGCCCTGTATTCCCAGTTCATGGAGGAGGCCATTCAGTGTGGCTTCTCCTTGTCGTCATCTGTTTTTGTCGCCAGGCCGCCTTAGACAACAACCACTTTATGTTGGCATTCACGCCTGCGGAAAGTGTGTTTTGTATGGAAATGAAATTAGTTTTTGAGATGTTACATCAAATCAAAGCGTTACGTATTTCAATTTCATTTATTCATGCTTAATGTCCTACATACAATGGTTAAGCTTAGGTCTAATGCAGCTCCAAGTAGGTTGGTAGGTACATCGGCCCTGACAGGGCGTTGCAGAGGTTTACAATTAAGTAATTATTAAATTTAAATTATTACAATGAAATACAAAATAAAAATAAAATTGTCAATAATCATACAAAATGTCAAAATTATACTTATTGTCTATTATAATACAGAATGTCAAAATTATAATACATTACAATATTTGAATATTTTTAATTATCACGAAGTAGGTAGGTAGTTAAAATCAATGTCAAGGTAGGTTAAGTTTTGGGATATTCTGTAGATCAGTAGGTACGTCATATTTTATTAAATAAAAATGTCGGAGTCAAAGAATGGAATGGTCATGAGTAGGTAGGTTGTTTGTAAGCAGATTATAATAGTTTGTCAGATAAGTATTGGTCAACAGTATAGTAGGCTTTTTTCGTCAGGATTGTTTTAAAGTGATTTTTGAATAATGAGTCCTTTTCTTCACTTTTTATTTTTTCGGGCAGTTTGTTATATATTTTTACAAGTCTGTAGGCAGGACTGTTATGTACTGTTTGCAAGGTTGTTGCGGGTAGCTTAAGTTTGTTTCTGTTTCGTCTATTGTAATTTTCGAGTGTTTCGGAATTTGACCTAAACATATTTTTATTATTCCTTACAAACAAGCAAGCCTGTAGGATGTAGATAGAGGGTAAGGTTAAAATTTCTTTTTTAATAAAATATGGTCTACAGCTTTCCTGGCGTTTGATGTTTACCAAGATTCGTATGCATTTTTTCTGTAATATAAATAGTTTTATATAGTCAGCGCTCTCGCCCCACATAATAATGGCATAATTGAGCCAAGAGTAGGCATATGCGTAGTATGCTGAGAGTGCGGTTTCATAATTTGTATTTGATTTTAAAATACTAAGTGCGTAGATAAATCGTGATAGCTTGGTTTTTATTTTTTGAATATGTGGTTTCCATGTCAAGTTAGTGTCTAATGTTGTACCTAGGAGATTAAATTCATCGGTTTGTTCTACTTCAAGGGTTTCTGTAAGTAAGTCAATATCTAATGCAGTCCTCTGGTATGTTCGGAATTGGACGACTTTTGTTTTTTGTAGGTTTACTTCTAAGTTGTGATCTTGGAGCCATTTTATGCAGCTATGGAAGGTATTAGTTATGTAAGCATTGTCAATGTTCAAAGTACTTTTAAAAAGGATAGATATATCGTCCGCAAATAGGACACAAGAAGTTTTAATTGTTTTTGGTAGGTCATTAATATATATTAAATATTATTATATATTAAATAATATATATTTAATATTATTTGTCTAAAGGCCTTGGTATCCGTCCACAACTTAGAACTTTTCTAATTCAGGGGAAACATATTCTCAATACTTACTTTAGCACGTACGAGTTAGTATTTAAATCCAGGTCTGAGCTTCGTTTGTTCATTTGTTAACAAAAGATCGCTAGAAGCAGCCCAAGTGCCGATGGAGACCGGTGACGCCGTGATCCTGGTTACTAATTCAAACGTGAAGCACCAGCTGACAGGTAGTGAGTACCCTCAAAGGCGCGCGCAATGCCAGGAGGCAGCCGACAGACTGGGCCTGCCTTCGCTCCGGGGCGCCAGCATTCAGGATCTAGCAGGTATGGCTCATTCTACAGACCTTAAATTTGGAGGGCGTGTTCCTTTTGGTGTGTAGGGTGCACTAAGAACGGATCATCCGAAATTCCATCCTGAAACCCTCTAGGAGCTGGAAGATGCAGGAGGAGCTTGTCGGTGGCATGGCAGGCGAGTGCAAGAGGTGCTGGTTCGATTCCTGCTGCGGTTCAAATGTTTGCATTTTCTGAAGGTATTTTTTCCGGGTCTGGGTATTGTGGTACCACCGTATTCGTAGTTCCTGATAGCTGATACCCACAATACATGGAATCCTCGGGTGGGGTCAGGACTATCTATGTGTTTATTGGGTGTTTATTATTATTATTATACAAAGGAAGAACCTCAATGGCCGAAGTCACGGGGCGTTCTACTTAAAGTATCTATAAGTAGTAGTAATATCCTGAAGGTTTAACATACAAGTATTGGTTACCCTAAAGTTTCTAACATCCATACTATCTCTTTTTTTAACACGCTTATATACGGCTTTACTTGTTACTAACTAAATAACAAACAATGTAATCAAATCTTGGAAGTCAATTTTAACCTACTTCCAATTGCAGTATCGAAATAAAACTTTGTATGTTTATGCAGTTCAGATTATAATACTATAATTTGGTATCTTGGAGCTGATCTGATGGAGCCACGAGGTGGATGATGGAACTCTTCAGTGGCTACTAGTAAACCCCTCGGGTTTGGGCTCAAATAATTTGTGATGATAAGTCTAATGCACTTGGTGTCGAGGATCTGATGATGGCGTGATAAAAGCGTGTTTTTTGGGTTTTTGTGATACACATTTTAATATTCCAGAATTGAGAAAGCAGAACTGCGATGAGCTCGTATTGATGAGAGCAAAACATGTGATAGAAGAAATCTCCAGAACTGAGGAAGTTGCTAAGAGGCTGAAAGAAAAGGACTTGAAAAGGGTAGATTATACATAATAATATTTGTCCGGGTGCTGTGGTATCACAATACTCGTAGTTCCTGATACCCATGACACAGGGAATTCTAATGTGGGGTCAGGTATATGTACATATGTGTCTATTGAATGTAAAAAAAAACGATTGTCATATCGTCTTCTACAATAGCCTGGCTCACCTCGCACCCCCAGGCAGCCCCCTCGCACTCCAGTGTAGCTACTCCAATCGTAGATTCAGAAGTCAATGTTCAGTTTCATTTGCCATTCAGCGTGGCAATGCAGCTAACGTTGTAATCCATTTTGGGAACGCTTCTATCTAGTAGTGATCTAGATCAGTTAACCTATCTATGTATCTATTTATGTCTAGCTGTTTCATCGTGTTTTAAAATACCTACTCGTACATAGTTGTTTCCAATGTTTAATAATTAATTTTTATTTCTATCATCGATTGCAGCCCCCATTACAATCGGTCACTTGTGGCGATCATACATATCTAAGAACCATCCTTGAATCCTTTAAGTCAGAATGGTTACAAAAAACTGCATGATTTTCATCTTTGAAATCATACGAATCGATTAATAAAAGTGTTTATTTTTCTGAAAAAATAAAAATATACTTCTAATAACGGGAAGTTGATAAAAAGTTCAATATAAAATTTATTTTTTTAACCTATCCATTAAAAAAAGAATCGCTTAAATCTGTTCACAATTGGCGAATATAATAATAATAAAAATAACACACACGCCGAGCCCCTCTCTGGGGTCGGCAGAGACCTTCGACTTACCTTAGCCGGCCGGTCTACATCTATGAAAATCTGATGTATGTTCACAAAAATATTAATTTGTTATAAGAAAAAAAGCGATAATCACAATGTTAATACCAGAAATAAAGATAAACTCGCTATTGCCACTTGAAGACTCATAAAGTTAGTAAATCGTTTAAAGGGCAAGGTGTAAGCTTTTATAACAAACTCCCAAGAGATATACAAAAATTGACAATTAACAAATTTAAAAACGTCATTAAAAAACAACTTTATAAAAAGTCATACTATAAAATATCTGATTATTTAGATAATAAAAACTTTTGGGATTGAAAATGCTCCAAATCGTTGTTTTGTAATATAATAATAATAACTCTAATATAATAATAATAACTCGTGTGTGTTATTATTATTATATTCGACAATTGTGAACAGATTTAAGTGATTCTTTTTATTATGGGTAGCCTTGTTTTCTTGCCTTTCTTTCCTGGCTTGGTCGCGGAAGAACAGGCAGTAGATAAAACCGACGTTTCAAAGTGATCCTTGTGAATAAATGCATTTTAACTTTGACTTTGGTCGCGGGTGGAGGCGCAAGAGTGGAACCTATGCTCTAAGGGTGGAAGTGTTAAAGGCATAAAGCACGGGAGTAGCGTTTAGTGAAACTGCAGCCACACCTCTCGACACCTTTTAGCCGTTCACACCAACGTTGCCTCTACACTATCTAGTTTTAGTTTAGTGGACGGCAACTCATCACCTGCCTATGATTTAACCTGCTGATGCTCGTGTGCGTTAAATAAAGCAAACGCACAGGAGGATAGTCTGGGACTAATTCGTACAGATAGCGATTCTACGGTAGGCACTTAGTAGAGGACTATTTCGTGCCCCATAAGCAATCAGCAGGTTAATCTGAATTTTAGTGAAAATTGGCAGGTGCCGTTTCTACTGCAATATAATGCAGTACATACGGCACCTGCCAATTTGATAATGTACAAAGAGTCTTTTAGTGTTAGCTTTGGCTCCAATAATGCCTGTAAAGGCACCAGGGTTGAGATTTGAAATAACAAAAACAAACACTCTCACAACTGTCTTCCCCATGGTGGACATCCTCAGATACATACTCAGTGAGTAGATCTTTGAGGATACCAAGTAGGGGTAGTCAGAGGCACGTTCAAACATTACATTTGGTACATGCCCGCGTTTTGCAAGTTAGCATTCCACGTGACAGGTTGCAAGGTCATCGCTTTATTTATCTTAAATAAATAATAATAATAATGCTGAACATCTTAACACAGCACCATTTAGTCCCAAAGTAAGCAGAGCTTGTGTTATGGGAACTACATGACTACTTATATACTTTTTTAAGATATCGCTTAGAATACAGAAAAAAAAATACAAACGAATTGAAAACCCCCTCCTGTTTTGAAGTTGAAAAACTGAATTCCAATCTGTTGAGCCATTTGGAGACAGAACTAACTAACAAACCAAAAATAAGGATAAGTAACCTTACCCCTAACACACATACGACTTTGCATCGCGAGTAAAAACAATATGCATTTTTAAAAGTTGAACTTTTATTATTTGGGTCAGGGCAACCTGGGATACTCATAAAATGTGACGCATTTCAAAGGTCGATGCAGCGGAGACAAAGTCGATTAGTTGAAGTTTCAAATTGCCATCAGGGTAAAAGCATTCCCAGCCCAAAGAGTTATAAAAAGACTGCGCAGTTTATAATAGGTCCTTTGGATATTTTGTGAGTCTAACTTCTGTTAGACACCCGTTTGGTAAATTATGCAAACATGCTCTACTATAATGACTACCTCTGTGGCATAGTGGGGGAAGGCCCATCTGAGACGAAGAAGGTTGCGGTATAAAAAAAAATACGAATTTAAGTAGTATATCAGTCATGTAGTACCCATAATAAACTCTGCTTAGTTTAGGGCCAGATGATGCAGTGTTAAAATGTCAAAGTTGCCGTGTATATATTGATCGCCACTGCTTTATTTTGAAAGGGCCCTTACTCGCATTTCTTCATATATTTCATATTCATATTGTAAACGTGTATTTTTACGTATCGTACTATCGGTAAAAGCAACGACTATGTTTCGACTCATTCTGAGAGTCTTCATAACGGATCGCAACGATCTCCCTCTACCACCGTCCGTCTCCGTCTTGCACTGCGTGCTGTCGATCGTACGGTAATTGAAAATTAACGTTTTTCAATTTGAATGATCGAATTCACGATAGTTTTTGGAATACAATTTCACTTAACAAACAATCTCAAACAATTACTTTTTCGAGGTGGTTCGATTAGTGAATGTTCACAAGGATGGAAACAAACAGTTCGTTCAATATTCCGTGATCATTTCTGTTTGAAATAGTTAATTCCTTGAAAATCCCTTTACTGCGTCATCATAAAGTGATTAAATCTCTCGATGAAATTATGAAACTCCTAATCCCAATTATCGTCTCGAGGCCTGATATACAAAAACAACTTTAAACAGTAGTTAGTAGATTCCTCAGAGTCCCTGTTGTTTATTTTAGCAATTAGAGATGTCGTATAGTTTCTTTGAGGAACGAATAGGAACAGCAATGAGAAATAGGAATTTATAATTAATTATTTTGTTTTTTTACTGCTACGATTTACCTAAAACTGATTGTAATGAGGTTTTCTGCAATCCATTTGTTCTTCAAGGGTCGATGTTACAGTAGATTATGGAAAGTTAAATGGCATAAAGGGTTGTCATACAGTTTTTTAAATAGTGTCGTTAGTTTGTGGCCGAGTCGTCAGCAAGTCCCAAGGATCTAAGATATGTTTTTATGCCGCAGGGGGCGGCGCTGCAATCTTAACTTATAAAATTGTTTGTTTTGACTGACTGATCTATCAACGCACAGCCAAAACTACTAAGTGTAGAAAGCTGAAATTTGAAAACATGTGCTAAAAAGGATTTTTGGAAATTTCCACTTTAAGGGGGGAAATGGGGGAGGAACTTTGTATGAAAATTGTTGTTTAAAGTAGAATTGAAAAATTTGAATGACAAATAGTGAGCATACATGTTTCAGGGATTTTTTTATTTTCACATTTGAAGGGGAGAAAACTGGGGTTGACAGTTTGCATGGGAGTAGATATTGCTTTTTAGGGTTCCGTACCTCAAAAGGAAAAAAAATGGAATACTTATAGGATCACTTCGTTGTCTGTCTGTCTGTTTGTCAAGACCCTTTTTCTCAGGAACGCGTGAAAGTATCAAGTTGAAATTAATATCAAAAACGTAGGTCTACGGAATAAATAGGTCCAGACGTTGATTATTGAGTAGAAGGTCGTGAATAAATAGAGACAGACAATATTTACAAAGTTAAATATGATTTTTTTATGCTTTTATAAAGTAAATAGTGATATGTTGGCGATAGTGATAGTTTTACTTACTATAGCAATTAGTTTTATAAGGTCTGTGGGCGAGCAAAGCTTCCATAAATAAGTAAAGGCTAGGTAGAAAACTAAAAGATATTATTCTAATCATTTAGTATCAGTAGAATTTAAGTGGAGTGGAACACTCTTTTTTAACTTATATCAACCAAAGAATTTATAAATAAATTCTCGTAAAATAATTGTATAAAATGGAATTTATGGAAACCTACTGTTTTATTAGTTTACCGTTACTGTTTTTTTATTCGATCCCCCCGCGGGACTAATGTTTGTATGTTCTGCAAATATTTTTCTCAGGTCAGGTCTCTTTCATGTACCTATAATAATGTATTCACAAAAAAAAGTATATTAGTAGTATAAATCAGTCATATAGTTCCCCTATTACAAGCTCTGCTAAGTTTGTTGCTGTGTGGAATTCCAGTATAATTTATTTATTTTATATTTATATAGAGTAAGGGTTACCGTAACTAAGTTACGGTAACCTTTTACCAACAGGTGGGCCGTATTCATGTTTGCCACTTTAGTTACATAAAAACTACCCACGGCTACCGTAAAAGCAGCGTTCGTAAGAAACGCATTCACACGCTCGTTTTTTCGTCGACTTCGTTTTAAAATTGGTATCCAAGAAAAACCCTTATATTTAAACGGGATAATATACAGCCTTAGTCTACCCTAAAGGTCCATTCTAAATATTGGTGATTTTTTTTTAATCGAAAGATTAGTTTCGTATATAGATAGATAGATAACTCCTTATTTTACACCACTTAATAACTCAGCAAATTACAAGCTAATCGCGGTAGTACAATGGGCGTTCTTATCGCTTATAGCGATCTCTTCCAGACAACCTTTGGATGGATAGGAATTCGTAGATTACCTCTTACCTCCAAGCTTGCAAACATAACCTCTTTATAATATAGTGAAGAAGGTTATATGTATACCGTGTTTATAACTATATCGGCCTCGCTTCTCTGTATATAGGTGGGCGAGCTATTCTACCAGTCGCACAAGTCCCTTAGCCAGCTAATGCAAGTCTCGTGCCCAGAGCTGGACCAGATAGTGGACATTCTGCGCGGAGCTCCCGGGGTGTACGGCGCGCGCATGACGGGTGGCGGATTCGGAGGCTGCGTTATCTCATTGGTAAGTCCATAGGAATAGAGGAAACTTTTCCTTTTTTTTTTTAATTTATTTATCGAAATAAAAAAATGCTTAACAATAATAATAATGAATAATAATAGCACTTAAAACCGCTAAGGTTTGTACAGATGATGCTATTTGTGAGTCTGCATTGGTTCTTATTTAACAATAGTAGGTAGTGAACAGTTTAACATAGGTAGCCTATCTACATAAATTTGGAAAACTAGGTAAGTAAGTAAAATAGGATTTGAGTTTGAATTTCATATTTTTTGGAGTAATAATATCTAGTAAATCTGTAGGTAGTCCATTTATTAGCCGTGGAATCAAGTAGCTTAGTCCTTTGGGCCTATACTAAGGAACCCTTAATAAGGTTTTATGATGTTTTTTTTTAGAATATTATTACGACTATATCACGTACTTTACTATTATCCTGCTTATGATGATTTGTGTAGGTACTCTTACAATAAAGATGCCGTGTTGGCCTAGTGGGCGATACCCCAACTTCTGATCCGGAGGTCGTGGGTTCGAACCCGGTCGTGCACCAATGGATTTTTCATCACATCATAAGGAAACCGGCATGCCCTAGAACCAAAAATTGGAAAACATGTGCCAACAGTTAGTGTTCCAATAAGCGGCGATGGGCTTGCAACCTGTCACGTGGAATGCTTACTACTTGCAAAACGCGGGCATGTACCGAATGTAATGTTTAGACGTGCGTCTGACTACCCCCTACTTGGTATCCTCAAAGATCTACTCACTGAATATGTATCTGAGGATATCCACCACGGGGAAGACAGTCGTGAGCGTGTTTTTTTTTGTTTTTTTAGAATAAAGATAGTGGTTTGCATATTACGGTAATAAGGAATTAAAATTAATTATAAGTATGTTGAATGCGTATCTTGGATGCAATTATTACTATCGAGTCCTTTAGAGCAACAACACATAAGGGGCCTAACCATGAAATCTTTCCGCTTTGCGATTTGAGAAAGCTAAAATCAGTTTTCATTTTAATTTTATATTTTCTTTTAGGGTTTTCCGTTTTAGGTAAATTAAGTTGTAAAAAAATAATAAATGGAATTCAAATAATTAACTCATAGAAGTTACAATTTGTATTTGATCAAGATTTTATCACAAGTACTTTAAAATATCATCTTTGGCAGGAATTGAACCCGTGATCTCCTGATTGGTGCTTGGCTGTAACCGAGTCACGAGGTCCGGTCACAGCCTGGTCGAAATTCACCCCGTTATTTTTTTGATAATTTTGTTTGCAAACGGCAGTTATGTATTCTTGCAAGCTGAGATTTACCTTGCTTGTCTTGAATGAATTACATAATGAATTATGAAAATACTTTCTTAAAATCTTGTTGTCTTGTTCACAGATAGAGATGGCTGAGGTGGATAATGTGAAGAGGCGTATACTATCGCAGTATAAAGGAAACCCCGTGTTCTTTGTGAGCCAGCCGAGCGATGGCGCGCGTTTACTTATTCTATAAACAAAGACAATCGAAGATCACCTTTACTTCGCAATTGAATGTCATTGCCGCTTACAGAATTGATTAATTAAATTAATTTTGGTACATGCGGGTGTTTTGCAAGTAGTAAGCATTCCACGTGACAGGTTGCAAGCCAATCGCTTATTGGAACACTAACTGTTGGCACCTGCCTTCGAATTTTTCGTTCTAGGGCATGCTGGTTTCCTCATGATGTTTTCCTTCACCGTTTTGAGCAATTGTTAATGCGCACATAATTTTTTCGAGTGGAAAAATCTATTGGTCCCGGTCGTAAGTTTTCGAACCCACGACCTCCGGATCAGAAGTCGGGGTATCGCCCACTAGGCCAACACGGCATCTTTATTGTAAGAGTACCTAAACAAATCATCATAAGCAGGAGAATAGTAAAGTACGTGGTTAAATTAAAAAGTTTATAATTTTTAACCTAGTTTTAAATGCCCTATAAATGTGGGTTCAGACCTTTACCCGAATTTTAGGTCAAGTTTAAATAAACTTTACCCCACATTTAGCTCTTATTCCACCGGAATGCGATATAGATAAGTTTTTTAAAGAAAATCAAGTCCCCGAATGGAATCAAGTGAGTAAACTTTCAGTCTTCGCTGACGGCATTTCGGTCGACCTTCTAGCGGATTTTATTATAGCTATCTAGCGGTTACCGTAGTCATGATTATATATATGTTAAAATCTACTTTGAAACGGTGACTTGTCGAGTAGACCTTCTGCATATTCGATGAGTTCACTATCCTGATATTATCTTAAGTTTGTATACGTAGTATATACCTACATAAAATCTTTTTTTTTATGTAAGTTATTTTTTTTATAAGTACATTTATTCAACATATATACAAAAAATATAGATGAAACTATAATATATATATAATTTATATATATATAACTACAGGACCATGTACTTATAAAAACTTATAACTAACTTTATTATTTACTTTGTGACGTGTATTGTTAGTAAATAACTATCTGACTATCGGCAGGACGCCACAATCATATCACTATTGCTATCGCTTAAATTGTTTTCCCGTTCTAAGGTATAGTTAGGACCTTTAATGAAAAAAAACTCCTGAAATGGAGCGATATCCCTGAGAGGCAATCCGTTAATCTATTAACCTCACGGGTTCTGTTTAGACCACGGCAAACTATTGGAAGAAAAAGACAAAATAGACGAAAACGTTGAAATCTATGAAAATAGTTAAAAACAAGTTATAAAGGTAGAACAGTGGTAATATCTCAAGAGACTTTTGTTGTTGAGGCTCTAGGTCCATGGGGAACCCCCCGTTCAAGATTATTTCAGGGGATCTTATTGGAAATCGGGTTCTGTAGATTGAATAAAAACAAATATGATAAAGGATTTAAGAAATACAATTATATTATCCTTTTAAAATAACTAGGAAGTTTTATACGTCTGACACCTAGCACACAGCTCACAAGAATAAATAACTATAGATGGCGCTTCTACCATGTGTTTTATATAAAAGACGACCTCTGTGGCGCAGTGGGCGAAGGCCCGCCTGAGACGCAGAAGGTTGCGGGTTCGATTCCTGCTGCGGGACAAATGTTTGTAATGTTTTTCTCGGGTCTGGGTGAGTTCTATGTATGATATGTATGTATTTACAAAAAAAAAGTAAATAAGTAGTATATCAGTCATGTAGTTCCCATAATACAAGCTCTGCTTAGTTTGGGGCTAGATGATGTTGTGTGAAAAAATGTCCAGCATTATTTATTTATTTTATTTATTAATGCAGCCAGTTATTTGGGAACGCTTCCATCTGGTAGTGATCTTGATCTGTTGACCTATCTCTATAGATCTATATCGTTTGCAACGGTCTTTAGATAGCTAGCTGTTTTATCTGTATTTTTGTATATACCTACTCCTTGTACATGGTTAACAAATCAAAATAATTTATTGGAACATCGTTTTTTTTGTTTTACGTATCTAACATAAAACAAAGGAAACGATGGAACTGAAAATAATAACCACCAGCCACCAACGGCCACCTCCTAGTGCTAGTAACAGAATGTTGTACGGATAAATGTAATTTGTGGGAAAAAAGTTATAAAATACTCACAAGTGCTAGGTACTATTTTATAAACAAATAAATAAATAATGCTGGACATTTTTCACACAGCATCATCTAGCCCCAAAGTAAGCAGAGCTTGTGTTATGGGAACTACATGACTGATATACTACGTATTTACTTATTTTTTGTAAATACATACATATCATACATAGAAAACACCCAGATCCCGAGACAAATATTTGCAGATGCAAACATTTGTCCCGCGGCGGGAATCGAACCCGCAACCTTCTGCGTCTCAGGCGGGCCTTCGCCCACTGCGCCACAGGTCGTCATCGAAATCGCAATTAACTTTTCAGAACGCTGTACCATGTACATATAACAACTTTGAAGCAGAAGGTTTTCGATTAAAATCTCAGTGGAACAAACCAAACAGCTTTCCAAAGCTAATAAGGCGTTTTCGCTCGCGTGTACCCTACACAGAACAACACCCTCAGGCGTAACAACAAATACTTCACAGTACAGTTGATGTTGAAATTTGTTAAATTAAAGCGAGCCACATATTAAATCTGTTCACTGATTCAGAGCCATTACAGACAAGCACAGTGATTTCAGAGTGGGTTTATGTGAGATCAATTTATTTAAATTTATAAAAATATTATACGTTCTCATACATAAATTTTAATATAAATAACATACCATACCATCCCCATGGTGGACATCCTCAGATACATACTCAGTGAGTAGATCTTTGAGGATACCAAGTAGGGGGTAGTCAGAGGCACGTCCAAACATTACATTTGGTACATGCCCGCGTTTTGCAAGTAGTAAGCATTCCACGTGACAGGTTGCAAGCCCATCGCCGCTTATTGGAACACTAACTATGGGCACATGCCTTCGAATTTTTGGTTCTAGGGCATGCCGGTTTCCTCACGATGTTTTCCTTCACCGTTTTGAGCACGTGTTAATGCGCACATAAATTTTTCGAGTGGAAAAAATTTGGTGCACGACCGGGTTCGAACCCACGACCTCCGGATCAGAAGTCGGGGTATCGCCCACTAGGCCAACACGGTCATAATACATTACATACATTAGTATGGAATATAATTCAATGAGATATAATTTAAAATGATTATGCTACTTACTGTAAAGAGGTATTGTCAAAAATAATAATTATTTAGGTACTAGAACTAAAATAAATTCGGTTTAAGTTCACATCATTAGGATCGTATCTGCTACATAGGCGTTTTAATATTGTCCGTTTTTAACCGACTTCAAAAAAGGAGGAACCGAACTTATCTACTAGCTATTTGGCGTGAAATCGATTTCAACCGATCAGTAGATAGCGCATATTATAATTATCTGTAATTTTATTATTTTTTCTCTTTTTAGTGCCTTGTTGTTTTTTTTAAGTCGGTTTTTTTGTGGCTGTGTTGGCCTTGTGGGCGATACTCCGACTTCTGATCCGGAGGTCGTGGGTTCGAACCCGGTCGTGCACCAATGAATTTTTATACTCGAAAAATGTATGTGCACATTAACTCGTGCTCAAAACGGTGAAGGAAAACATCGTAAGAAAACCGGCATGAACTAGAACCAAAAATTTGAAGGTATGTGCCAACAGTTAGTGTTCCAATAAGCGGCGATGGGCTTGCAACCTGTCACGTGGAATGCTAACTTAGCAAAACGAATTACCAAATGTAATGTTTGGACGTGCCTCTGACTACCCCCTACTTGGTATCATCAAAGATCTACTCACTGAGTATGTATCTGAGGATGTCCACCATGTGGAAGGCAGTCGTGAGCGTGTTTGTTTTGGAAAATCTGTGAGGAATTGAGTTTGTATGTCAAAGTATTGAACAATGGAATGAAAGATCTAAAGGACGGCACAATATAACTTAATTACCCAGAAAGATATTTCATGACATGGCTTCTTGTAATTTGTAATATTTTTTCCTTAAATAAATTTTCTTTATATTTCTAATGGAATCCTTTTAGTTCTTATGAAAGGGTTATAACTGTTAGGGACTGCGATGAAAATGAACTGCGGGTTCCTTATGCAATAAATATATTCATTCATTCATTCATTCATTCAGAGATACATTCAAAATTAAAAATATTTTAATTCCTACAAGAGACCGCCCACGCCCACAGCTTTTATGATTCAAATTACAACATTAAAAATAGCAAAGTAAAAATGTTTTATTATTTTAAATATTATGTCATTATTCTGAAAAAGTGCCATTATAATCAGAATAAAAATAATAATGAATTTATTGGTAAATACAATTTACACGTCAGTCAAATAACAATATTAATGTAAGCAATAAGTTATATTATTAATATTATTGTAAACAATAAGTTATCAATGAGCTATCTATAGATCGTTTGCAACGGTCTTTAGATAGCTAGCTGTTTCATCTGTATTTTTAGTATATAACAATAAGTATTAAAATTAAATAAACTACGAACATAATTTTTTCACAGGTATATAATAATTAATAATTGAAATAGTATTTTTTAATAGTCACGCAATAGTAGGTTGATACCAACAGTCAGATTCAATTTATAAGTAGGTACATACAAAAAATACAGATGAAACAGATAGCTATCTAAAGACCGTTGCAAACGATCTATAGATAGCTCAACTGATTTAGATCACTACCAGGCGGAAGCGTTCCCAAAATACTGGCCGCATTGCCACGCTGAATGACAATGCTAATGCGTTGACCCATATAAGAGCCAGCTCTCTTGTCACGCGTAGCTTCGACTAGTCGAAGAAATAACTAGGTACTCATCGGATTTTGTTAACAAAATCCTCCACGTTATAGAACGCCCTCTCAAAAAGCCATGGTTTTAATTTAGTCTTGAATAATGTCAGGCTAGGTGCTTGTATAACTTACTCCGACAGGTTGTTTTATCCGGTAGGTCCCTAGACATGTGTGGGCCTCCGATATGGCAAGTCTGTGCTTTATCGTGGCGAGCTTGCCAGCGCCATGGGTATTAAATATCGAGCGTGCCCATCTCCACGCGTTTCAAACAAGTCGAGGTTCTGCCTCATACATTGCAACCTGAAGGATCACGATTGGAGGCATCGTAAGTATCTACAGTGATGTGAAGTATGGCTTCGCAGACATGATCCACGTCACACTTGCGATCGACCTCACAGCACGTTTCTGCATACGAAAGGCACGCTTTCTATCGCCAGCGCGTCCCCATAACTCAGCTCCGTACTGCAGGAGCGAATGCACGGTCGCAAAATAACAGGAACGGACCACATCAGCTGAGACCATGCGTGACAGCCTGTGTAGAGCATCTCGCACAGAGCCTATCAACATGCGTTTACCAGGTAAGGCCTCGGTCAATTTGAAATCCTAGAAACGCGATCGTCTGGATTTTCTCTATGGGTTTTGTAGCTATTGAAACAGACAGGCTCCTGACTTTGCGGCCAGAGATGACAAAAAAAATGAAATGAAATGAGTTTCTTTTAGATTCAGGACGAGTCCGTTCCACTTAAACCACTGTGCCACTTGACAAGCGGCCTTGTTCAACCGCTGCTCGAGTTAATCATTGGACTGGGCGCATAGGACAGCGGCCACGTCACCTGGGTACATGAAAATTTCACCTGCCGTCACGTGCAGGTCATTAGGCAGAAGTGAAAATAGGATATTGGATACCGACGACCCTTGCGCCACGCCCATTTGTCTCTAAGGGATAAGACCAGTGTCATACCTATCTTACGAGCACTTGCCAGTAACTGAGTTTTCTGAGTTTACACTAGACGTTACTTAGTCTCGATTTCAGGGAACTCTCTGAGGAGACATAAAGCCTTTTGATTGCTTCATTTTATCACAGATATCTTAAAATCTTTAATGGGTATAATAAAGTAATAATATACATTTGTTTTACTACATAGTGGCCTACAAGATTCGGTATACTTGCCTTTGAAACGATCGTTTGATTCAGTTAAATTCATAATTGTCTTAAATTTGACGACCTCTGTAGCGCAGTGGGCGAAATCCCGCCTGGCATGCAGAGGGTTGCGGGTTTGATTAACGCCGCGGTACAAATGTATGTGTCGGCTAGTGGGACATAATATAATAAATGCGTGCGTGTAGGCGCGAACAGTATGATCTACAATATTTGTCTCGGGTCTGGGTGTTTTTCAATGTATAATATGTATATATTTACAAAAAAGAAAGTATATAGGCAGTATATCAGTCATGTAGTTCCCATAACACAAGTTTGCTCACTTTGGGGCTAGATGATGCTGTATGGAAAATGTCCAGCATTATTAGTATAAAATTGCACGAAAAACAGTCTTTTAACTGCGTTCTACGTATCTATATACAAATATCTACGTAAAACGTATATCAAAAATGCTGTTACATTTCAACTAGAATGTATCAGCGAGAAGGCAGCTTCAGTCTCTTGCGAGCGCCCGAAGCGAAAGCACGTGTCCGAGCTAGATTTGCACTTTCGAGGAACAAATTGTTTTTGATGTAAACATTGTACGTAGGTTCTGAACTGTGTTTGTTTGGATTTCTTGGAGTGCTTGTTTTGAGAGGTGAGATTTTTTTATATATTTTTATTCAGTTTTTATATTAAAAATACAAGAAAACTTTTTCTAAAAAATGCTATCTTGCATCTCCTAATTACACTGACGAGCAAAAAGGAATTTGCAAAATAACTCCTAAAGTATGCAAGATATCTTAAAGAAACAAGTATATGTTAATTTAATATATAAACACGCTCACGACTGTATTGTTAATAATGGACTTCCTCATATACGTACTTACTCAGTGCGTAGATCTTTGAGAATAAAGTAGGGGGTAATCAGAGGCACGCCCAAACGTTGTATTTGGTATATGCCCGCGTTTTGCAAGTAGTTAGCATTCCACGTGACAGGTTGCAAAGCCATCGCCGCTTATTTGAACACTAACTTATGGCACATGCCTTGGAATTTTTGGCTTTAGTCCATGCCGGTTTGCTCACGGTGTGTCCATAACCGTTCTAAGCATGTGTAAATTTACATATACATTTTTCGAATAGAAAAAAAAACAATTTATGGATTTACCACGACCTGGTTCTAACGCACGACCTCCGGATCGGAAGTCAGGGTACCGTCCACTAACCAACACGACTTTCACATATAACAAATGGTATTGAATCTCCAAATTACACTGATAAGCTTAAATCAAGTCGCAAAATAACTACTCAATCTTGAATTATTAACGCTTCCGCCTGGTAGTGATCTGGATCAGTTGCGCTATCTATAGATCGTTTGCAACGGTATTTAGATAGCTAGCTGAATCATCTGTATTTTTTGTATATACCTACTTGTACATAGTTATATTAATAAATGTAAATGTAGTTTTTTAATTAAAATAATACATAATGTTCTGTTACAGCTAATATTTTATTTCTTAAAAGAAAACCAACAAAAGTAGATAGCTTTGACCAAAATCACATAGACCCTCCATAATCAACCATTCTCAAAATCACGAAATCCTCTCGATCCAAAGGTTGTCAAAGCGATAAAACCGCCCATTGAACCTTTAATTTTGAATATTTCAAGTATTCTTTCGAAACAATTTAAAAGTTTCAGAAAATTCTTGTATTGGTATTGCCAATACCAAGTCCTACTAAGTATTACCATGTCAAAAATAAATATTTTATTACTGATCTATATATAAGTTGTATATCAGTTATGTAGTAACATAACATTACACAAGCTTTGTTTACTTTGAGGCTAGATGATGCTGTGTGAAAAATGTCCAGCATTATTATTACTTTAAAAAAAATGTAACGTTAATTTATAACGTCAGGGATATAAACATTTAATGAAGATATCTTCATTATTTCAGAAGCGATTTCATTTTAATAACTGACTCGTTATTTATGCTCGTCAGTGTAATTAAAATATAAAGGCAACGACTAAAATTGAGCAGTTGACTAATAAAATAATAATCATCCCTAAAATATGAATCTTCGCAGGACTCGAACCTACGTCCTCTTGCTTTGTTCAAAATAGTAAGATGTCTATCGTATGCTAAATTTAATCAAATAGCTAGGCTAGTGGGCAACATTGGTGACGTAGATAACTACGTCACCAATGTTGCCCACTTATTATATATGACGGAGCAGAAGCTCCAAGGTGGTCTTTAAAAGGTGTGACGTCAGCAATGCTAACGTCACTATCATCACCAGCATGCTGGTCGCTTATAGTTGATGACGAAAGTAAACTCCAGGAGATGTTCTTCAAATTGGGCAACATTGGTGACGTAGATAACTACGTCACCAATGTTGCCCACTTATTATATATGACGGAGCAGAAGCTCCAAGGTGGTCTTTAAAAGGTGTGACGTCAGCAATGCTAACGTCACTATCATCACCAGCATGCTGGTCGCTTATAGTTGATGACGAAAGTAAACTCCAGGAGATGTTCTTCAAATTTATTCTTGGTTGTACAGAGGTTTTCGAGGTCTGTACGGTCCGACGGCTCGAGCGAGAATGAATTTTACTCGGTCCGTCGCCCGTATTTATGCAAAAACAAAGACAAAGGCAAGCAACTTGTGCGAACAAGCTAAAACTGCCTGCAAGCATTAATCATTTAAGTTTACAAATGGTTTTGAAGGTAAACATGGTCAAAATAACAACTTGATTACGTAATTACCTAATTGTCATTTGATTACAACAATCAAATGATAACTAGCTATTAACTAATGATTTTACACTGTAATATGACAATCTAAGTGATGTTTCGTTAAATAACTCGTGGTTCTGCGCCGATGACTCATTGTAGAAGCAGAATAACGCCTTTGCGCCGATACGGCCATACTGACAGGCGGTGCGTGCTCTGCACCAGCCTTGGATTGTGATCTTCGAGTGTCTGAAACAATGAAATGGTTTTTCTTTTAAGTAGGTATCTGTAAGCATCTTGTAATGCTTGACAACTTTATTACTAACACCAAAACACATCTGTCTTAGGTGTTGGTATACTGTTGGTTAATGTACTCTGTGGTATTAGTAACATGGAGTGTAGGTGGGTGTACTCTGTGGTACTTGGTGTACTCTGTGGTACTTGGTGTACTCTGTGGTACTTGGTGTACTCTGTGGTACTTGGTGTACTCTGTGGTACTTGGTGTACTCTGTGGTACTTGGTGTACTCTGTGGTACTTGGTGTACTCTGTGGTACTTGGTGTACTCTGTGGTACTTGGTGTACTCTGTGGTACTTGGTGTACTCTGTGGTACTTAGTGTACTCTGTGGTACTTGGTGTACTCTGTGGTACTTGGTGTACTCTGTGGTACTTAGTGTACTCTGTGGTACTTGGTGTACTCTGTGGTACTTGGTGTACTCTGTGGTACTTGGTGTACTCTGTGGTACTTGGTGTACTCTGTGGTACTTGGTGTACTCTGTGGTACTTGGTGTACTCTGTGGTAATTGGTGTACTCTGTGGTACTTGGTGTACTCTGTGGTACTGGGTGTACTCTGTGGTACTGGGTGTACTCTGTGGTACTGGATGTACTCAGTGGTACTGGGTGTATAGGCTCCAAGGATGTAGGAATAGATGTTTGGAAACAACCTGGTTTACTTAACTTGTTCTGATGTCGCGTCTTATTATCGCGAGTCTAGGACTCGGCAATCAGATCGTCCAGCTCAGGAGGTAGATAGATGGTCCAGGCTCGTTTAGTTCTGCAGCGGTGCCTTGAGGAGTTTGCGATTCGTCCTCTTCTTCGCCGATACGGCCTCTTGACAGTAATATGACACGGGTAGTCCTGACATGACACGCGTCCTCATGTGTAACTGTAACAAGTAACACAACTGGAGTACACATTCAAGCTCGGCCTAACCTGACTAAAGGGGTGCGAATTAATTTCAGGACAAAATAAATTACAAGAAAGGATGCCTCAATACTAACCGCAATAAACTGGCTCTGAATGAAAACTGCGCAAGACTATTTATCTCTAAACGCAGGAGTAACGTCCGTGTCTCGTAGCGAGAGAACATTCGGCACCATTATCATAATAAAATGGGAACAACCGACCTGATTGTTATAACGCACGAACGCCGCCGATTTCGCAGATGATGACCCGCCTCTCGGTTGCTACGCCGCTGCCGCCGATAGCACCACCCGGTGCGGTAGACATGATGGCCCCGCAGCAGTAGCAGGTGTCATCCTTGCTGTTGTCCGTACTTGTGATATTGTTAGAGGCTTCGATCATGTTTTCGCTTCATGGAATAAGCTTTGTAAGACTTTCTCCTTCTTTTTGGGCTGCTGATGTTGGTGTTAATGATGGTTGCAGCATAGTTCTCGGCACAGTCGTAACGTGATAGGAAAATGTCCTTGAAGTTTATCCAGGCCATGCCGATGAGAGACTCTTCGGAAAGCCATGTAGATGCGGTAACTTTCAGCGATTTACTAGGGCGATGACCAATGCTCCTCCTTCCAAGTGTTGTTCAGTGAGGCAGGTTTCCACAGTTGAGCACTAGGCACGTGGATTTGCATCGGGCTGTTCAGGGTTGAATTCTGGCAGCGTTATTCGGTGGTATTCGCGTCATAGGTAGTATTGCCGGAGATCGCATCACTTCAATTAAGTGAAGAATATTCTGGTTCTGCTGCTCCAGTAACCGCTGACATTGGGTATCAGACGAATATGGTGCCTGAGCTGATGAGGAACTGGTTTGGATTGAAGCAGTGTCCAATCCCACTTCTGATGACGGAGCAGAAGCTCCAAGGTGGTCTTTAAAAGGTGTGACGTCAGCAATGCTAACGTCACTATCATCACCAGCATGCTGGTCGCTTATAGTTGATGACGAAAGTAAACTCCAGGAGATGTTCTTCAAATTTATTCTTGGTTGTACAGAGGTTTTCGAGGTCTGTACGGTCCGACGGCTCGAGCGAGAATGAATTTTACTCGGTCCGTCGCCCGTATTTATGCAAAAACAAAGACAAAGGCAAGCAACTTGTGCGAACAAGCTAAAACTGCCTGCAAGCATTAATCATTTAAGTTTACAAATGGTTTTGAAGGTAAACATGGTCAAAATAACAACTTGATTACGTAATTACCTAATTGTCATTTGATTACAACAATCAAATGATAACTAGCTATTAACTAATGATTTTACACTGTAATATGACAATCTAAGTGATGTTTCGTTAAATAACTCGTGGTTCTGCGCCGATGACTCATTGTAGAAGCAGAATAACGCCTTTGCGCCGATATATATATATAAAATAACCGCACGAAACTTGAGAGGATGTCTGGTAGAAAATGCTGTATAGCATTAAGTCCTCCCTTTGTATATTGTTTGTGTGCAATAAAGTATAAAATCTTATCCTACTATCCTTATAAACGCGAAAATGTGTGAGGATGTTTGTTACTCTTTCACGCAAAAACTACTGAACGGATTTTGATATTTTTTTACAGTTATATAGCTTATACATCATAATAACACATAGGCTACTTTTTATCCAGGTACTATGCGGGCGAAGCCGTGGGCAGAAGCTAGTATTATAAACGTGAAAGTTTATAAGGATGGATGTTTGTTACTCTTTCACGAAAAAAATACTGAACGGATTTTGATATTTTTTACAGTTATATAGCTTATACATCATAATAACACATAGGCTTTTTATCCGGATACCACGCGGGCGAAGCCGTGTGCAGAAGCTTGTAATTAGTAAATAATCGTAATTGCGCAATTTTGTTAATGCCACTAACTGTTGTCCATTCAAATGACCACACAAAAGCTATTCTAATAAGTTTTATTTCTAGTTACTATTCATAGGAAAGAGATGAAATGAAATATTTATTTAAAATGCCATCGATCCTTCAACCCAGGCAGGTAATAGTTTCATGAATATCCGATATTGTGTGAGCATTGAACTGTCTAAAGGCCCGTTTAAACTGACGCGGTGGTGTTGGCGGCGGCGAGCAGTAAATTATATAAAAATAATATATAATTATATAAAAAAATATTAATATTAAATGCATAGGAATTTTTAAAAATAAAAATTTGAGTTTTATTAATTTATGAATAATACTTGCAACACAACCACAATAATTCTTAGCTAGGTACACTTGCAACTCGTTCTGCTTGGTCTCAACAGGTTTTTGGCTGAAAATCTGTGTTTTTGCTTTTAAGCACAAAAATTTCACTGAGCCATGGCCTTTTTGTTATGCTGCAACACACCCAAACTTAATATGTTTGTCTATGAGTATTTATTATTTATGAAAGACTATTTATACCTATAGTGTTTATTTAAGTTAAAAATAGAATAATAATGTATATTGTATGTGTGTCTGTAGTAACAAATATTTTTTTATCTATCTATATATCTACATTCACGCGAACTTTGACAATCACTTGACGCTACCGCCATTTCCATCGCCACCGCGTCAGTATGGCCAAGCCCTAAGGGTATGCAAACATTTCATCATACATCTGGTTGTTGTCAGAAGTTGTTTTCAACATTGCACGCTGAAGTGGGTGAAGTGACCTGTCCTTGGACACTGCGTCACCTTGGACGTGACTAAAGCTACCAACCCATTGTGGTGCACGTGTACTATGTTGCAACCCCAGAGGAAAGAAACGCCCTTTTGAAGAACCTCATGACATGGCCATTTCCATTTTCCGCCTAACATCTGCTGGAACAATAAATAATGCTGGACATTTTTCACAGCATCATCTAGCCCCAAATAAAACGGAGCAGTGTATTATGGGAACTACGTGACTAATACTTAAATACTTTTCCCGTAACTTACACACAAAAAAAAACATAAATGAATTTTTGAATAAAATTGAGAACCTCGTCTGTTGATGTCGATTGAAAAGGAGTACATGATTGTATTATAAATCGGCACGTGCGAGTGCTCGCAGTGAACACGAATTGTAGTCACTTGGTTAAATCGGAGAACCTCCTCTGTTGATGTCGGTTGAAAAGGAGTCTGTGATTGTATTATAAATCGGCACGTGCGAGTGCTCGCAGTGAACACGAATTGAAGTCACTTGGTTAAATCGGAGAACCTCCTCTGTTGATGTCGGTTGAAAAGGAGTCCGTGATTGTATTATAAATAGGCACGTGCGAGTGCTCGCAGTGAACACGAATTGTAGTCACTTGGTAAACTCGCAGCATGTAGAAACATAACACCTGAGTATTCGCGGCAGGAAGTTTCTTTGAAACCTTACGCTGCGTGACCATCCAGGCTCTAGGGTGTAAAGATGAATCTACGGCGACCTTAGCGGCCGTTGGGATGTCCATCGAGTTGCATCGGCCACTATAATTTATTTATTTTATTTTATTCTAGATTCAGTTTAAGATACGTTCTGGAAACGAACGGAGTTTCAGACGTCATTGAGTGTAGCTTCTACGTGCACCGAGATGGATTAGTTGCGATAAAACGTTTACAAATGACGACCTCTGTCGTGCAGTGGGCGCAGGCCCGCCTTGATTGCGGGTTCGAATCACACAACAAATGACACATGTTTGTATGATCTGCAAACATTTGTCTCGGATCTGGGTGTTCTATGTAATTTCTAAATTATTATATGTATGAATTTACAAAAACATAAAAATGTATATAAGTAGTATTATCAGTCATGTAGTTCCCGTAATACAAGCTCTGCTTAGTATGGGACTAGATGATGCCGTGTGAAACTGTCTAGGTACAAATATAACTATTGAGTCAAATAGTCTTGTGGAGTCTGCTCTGCTGAAGGTGTCTAAAATACCGCTCACGCTCGTCTGGAGATCAGACACATGTTTCGTAAATCACAAATTTGTTTTCTCTTCAAAATTGTGTATGAAATTTAAGCTTTGTAATTACTATGAGAGAGTCATTAGTAAACAATTAACATAGGTGCCTACCCAATTTTCCAGGACAGAAGTGTAACATAAGAGTTTGTAGACTCTGAAGGTTTCGTTAGATTTCGCTCAAGCTTTTAATTTGAATTAGCTGTAAGAAAAACTACATAAATGATAAGTATATTTTTGTATATTTTCAATGAAATACGCGATTGTAGATGTTCGTGAAGTGGATATTTGTCGCGCAATAGGTATCAAACCCCACCTCACATATCAGCCCATAACATAGGGAAAAGATAGAGAGTATAATTACGAAAAAACACAAACACGCACACGACTGTATTTCCAATGAAGGATAACCTCAGATACATAATGATTATGCGTAGATATTTGAGGATGCCAAGTAGGGGTTAGTCCAAGGCACGTCCGAATATTACATTTGGCATATGCCCGCGTTTTGCAAGTAGTAAGCATTCCACGTGACAGGTTGCAAGCCCATCGCCACTTTATTTAAAAGCGAACCGTGACACATTATAATATAATAAAACACCCAGACTCGTGACAAATATTTTCAGATCATATAAAAATTTGTCCCGCTGCGGTAATCGAACCCGGAACCTTCTGTGTCTCAGGCGGGCCTTCGACTACTGCGCCACAGAGGTCGTCATACATACTCATAGGCTACTTTTTACCCAGGTACCAGGACGGCTTGCCGTCGGCAAGTAGTTATAACATATAACTTTAAATTAAATGTCATGGCCTGAAGGATCGATGTGTAATATAGGGATATAAGAAAAAAACTTTTTTCTATCATATCCCTATATTATTAAGTAGACAAGAGTAGATAGATAAATATATATATAAACTCTTTATTGTGCATAACACCAATTTACAGTACAGAAACATAATAAAAGAACAAAAAAAAACAAAAGAAAAGCACAATGGACGGTTTTATCGCTGAAAGTGATTTCTTTTTAGACAACCTTAGGATGGAGAGAGCTATTTAAAAGAATGACTGTGTTATTGCCGGAAAAGAAACATAAAATACAAATTAAACATTATTTTATATAATACCTATACGAAAATATATATTAATACGTTATAAATATACACATATAGTTAGTAGTCACAACCATCTGAGGTCTAGACAAATACCACTTTTTGTTGGCGTTAACGCGTTCGAAAGATTGAGTTGTAAGGAAATTAGCTGTGGAAATGCCACGTGACTACTGCCAAGTTTTTCCTTGACGAATTTGCGTTAGCGTGAAAGGAAAACTTAGCGTGGGGTATTAGTCTAGACCCCCTGTTTTGTAGAGGAATTTGGTATGCAAGCCCCGTCACTTATGCTTTCTGCACACGATTTGGTATTTTATATAATTTCCATAAATGGAAATTAAAGGTTCATTTTGTTTACTGAACGTAATTAAACAAGTAAAACAGTGCATAATTAATTTTTGGGTTCGTCTTAATATAAAACGAGGGGTAACAGTCGTTAAACTTATCTATCGAGCACCAGGACGAGTCATTCATAGGTGAAAGAGTACAAATATTACGTAAAATGAACGTACGCTGCCAGAGCGCTGGTTGACCAGATTTATTTGGCTCTTTTTTACTGTCCTTTTGTATATATGATCTGATGTATATACATATATGGCGTATATATGATATTATGCTGGTTTTCGAGGACATCGAATCGAAGATAATCCCAATTTTCTCCCGATCCACTCAGAACTACCACCTGACCAAAGGGTGAAACGCACGTAGGTTGAAAGAGTTCATGAAGAGTCAGTCCAAAACACTTTTGCTTTTGCAAAAAAATCTTGCCAAGAACCGCCCAGGCAACTCACGTTCTTGTTAAGTTATATTGTGTCCTCTTTCACCCCGTGTACAACTCGCCTGGTACTCGACAAATAGGGTGGACGTGTGTATCCACCCGACTTGCAGCCCAGAACTATTTCAGACATTACGTGTTTACCATCATCTCACTCCATTATCAGAGACATTATACTCTTATGAGGAAGATGGCAATATTTTCAATAAAATATTACCATCTTCCTTATAACAGATCGAGAGAGTAACAGTCTTATTGGATGCTTTTGAGTATTTTTTGTTAGCTGTTTGATAGTTAGGACCAGAGTCAGTTCAATCCCTGATATGTACAGCTAAGCCTGACCTGTCCCTGTCCCTGATAGGACGCTAACACTTTGTATGGAAAGCGTTCATTACATTCGCATTTTAATAATAGTAAGATAGTGGATATGTGTGTATGGAAAGCATTCATTAGGTACATTCTCATTTTTAATATTAGTAATTAGTAGGATATGTCTACCGGAGAACAAAGGTTTTCAAGAACTGACAATTGTCAAAAGTTGTTGAAAAGAAGTACCTTAAAAGTAAATAAATTTTTTGGGGCTATACATTTGAATCTGAAATCAAAATTATCCCTTTTATTTCAAAACTTCCTCAGAGTAAAACACACTGAAAAGAAGTACCTTAAAAGTGAAGAAGTAAATACATTTTTTGAGACTTCCTTAGAGTAAAACAAAAATGGTGTATTTTTCCACCCCGTTGCCATTCCACATGCCTCTGAGCCGGACACCCAATTAACGCAGCCTGAAATATGCTGTCTCTTCATCAAGCACGGTTCAATATTTCCAACTATTTTAGGGTTCCGTTGTCGGTATAATAGAGGAGCGACGTAGGTACTTCCGTAATTACCATAAAGAGTAGTAGGGATTATGTGAATGGGCTCGTCGGGGGAAGTACCAGTAAAGCTCTCATAGATGTGTCCCGGTTCGAAGGTTATTTTTGCAGGTGAAATTACAGATGAGATCTTTCATCTTAATATATATGAGAGTCAATGCGTGAGTGATACATCTGGTGTTGCAAGCGTCCATAGGTTACGGTAACTTCTTACCAACAGATGGGTCGTATACTTGTTTGCCTGTTTTGTAGAATAAAAAAAATACATTCTGTTTTTTTTTTGTCATTATGTTTTGATTTATAATAGCTGGAACAGTCTAATCACTGTTTAATCAATGTTTGCTAGTGATTTACAATGTTTTCGATGTTTTAACAAAAAAAAAACGAACCCCGTTATTGTTTCGACCACCCCTTAACAGATAAGGCCTTTTGTAGATCCTCATAATATGATCCAGGGAGTTACCACCTAAATAAAATATGTTTTTTTTTATAAACTATCAATCATTTAGTCAATATAATAAAGTATCAACAAAATTACATATTTACTCAAAGCCGTAGACATAAGCCCCCATAAGTGGTCATTACCCATAAGCATATTACCTTATAAGCCCCTATAAGTGGTCGAACTGATTTCTATTTTTATTACGAGTTTATTCTTGAGTATGTAAAGATCTGTTGAGATTACAATTAAATAAATAAAAGCTTTAAAATGTTATTTATTGAATTAATCTTTTAATTAAATAAATTAAATTTCAAAGCTAGTTTAGGTATCTATCTGCACATTGTTTGTCTTAAAGATAGGAATAGATTCTGAAAACCTAGGCCATTTATATTATTATAGATTAAAATTAAATAACGTAGGTAACATTTCAATAATTGTTTGCGTATAGCCATCGCGTATGCTTATCGCTTAAAAGCGATCTCTTCCAGACAACCTTGGGATGGAGTGGAAAGTATGCAACTTTGAGAATGGTAGGCGGTGAACGTAATTATTAAATACAAGAGGAGAGTGCAATGCGATATACAAACTACTAGATAAATATAATTACATACCTACATACACAGTAATAAACTACACAATATATATTAAAAAATAAAAGGAGATTTAGTTTTTTTTATAGTAAACTTATTTTTGACGATAATGTTAATAATATTGTTAACAAAGCGTCTCGTGCACT
The DNA here is from genome assembly GCA_961405105.1 of Perizoma affinitatum. Classification (NCBI taxonomy): domain Eukaryota; kingdom Metazoa; phylum Arthropoda; class Insecta; order Lepidoptera; family Geometridae; genus Perizoma; species Perizoma affinitatum. The sequence goes on from OY560199.1 coordinate 11,449,102, forward strand.
TGGATTCGTTTTAAGAATATCCAATGAGTTCTCCAGTATAAAAATATTTAAAATCCTTTACTGCGCGTACGTACGCAGTCACCTGGAATATGCATAACAAGTCTGGTATCCGCTCTATGACGTATATTCCAAACGAATAGAACGTATTCATAAGAGGTTCCTACTTTATCTGCAATTTTCAAAAATCTACCTACCTTATTATGTAACTAGATGTCGTAAATTTAATTTCCTAACCCTAAAGAATATATCGAATCAGGTTGTATCTTCTTACCCAACCTTTTATATATACCCAGAGCTACAACTAATTTTATAGGCAGCACTACACCTCTATGAACGAAGGAATATATCCGATCAGGTTGGGTCTTCTTACCCAACCTTTTATATATACCCAGAGCTACAACTAATTATAGGCAGCACTACACCTCTATGAACGAAGGAATATATCCGATCAGGTTGGGTCTTCTTACACAACCTTTTATATATACCCAGAGCTACAACTAATTATAGGCAGCACTACACCTCTATGAACGAAGGAATATATCCGATCAGGTTGGGTCTTCTTACCCAACCTTTTATATATACCCAGAGCTACAACTAATTATAGGCATTGTTGCAAACATTTGTTCCGCGGCGGGAATCGAACCCGCAACCTTCTGCGTCTCAGGCGAGCCTTCGCCCACTGCGCCACAGAGGTCGTATATATGTACAGATGTTGATATAATATATTTAATACCTTAACAAGCTAAGACGTTTACTTGTGGACAAATTCTTTTTAGACAGTCATTTATTTATTATTTTTGTCTTTATAAGCTATATAACTTTTTTTATTCTCTCTGGTCCATTGTACACATTAGACTGTAGTTTTAGCATTAGCATATCATTTCACATATAAATGGAAACTTTAATTGGCACTCAGTCTACCTACATGTACTTTGCATGTAAGTATTTAGATAAGTAATTTATTGTGTACCAAGCTGTAAGTTTCTTAAAATTCTAAAATAAAATAAAACAAGCTTTGCTTGCTTTTGGGGTAGATGATGTGTGAAAAATGACAACCATTATTTATTTATTTATCTTGCAAGTCTATGTTTTTTTTTATTATTTGTAAATTTAAACACATTTATTCATACAACTATGTACAAGTAGGTATATACAAAAAATACAGATGAAACAGCTAGCTATCTAAAGACCGTTGCAAACGATCTATAGATAGCTCAACTGATCCTGATCACTACCAGGCGGAAGTGTTCCCAAAATACTGGCCGCATTGCCACGTTGAATGGCAATGCTAATGCGTTGGCCCAGATAAGAGCCAGCTCTTTTGTCACGCGTCACTTCGTCCAGTCGCTCTGAAAGAATTTTGAAAACGCGAAGAGCCCCGGTTCCCCACGGACCCAGAGTCTCAACCCCAAAAGGCTCAAATAAGTAAGCTCTGTCGAGACTTCTATATTGGCGCCTCTTGAGATCCTCGGCCGAATTAGCCGCTGCACCGGCTCTCGGATTATTTTTTTGTATATTAATAAACATTTAACAGACACATACATAGTGCTGACTCCTCACTAGAATTACCGACCCGGAACAAATATCTGCAGAACATACAAACGTTTTATCTCGCAGCGGGAATAGAACCAGCCATGGACACCATTTTTCATATTCTTTTAAAACGCAAAGTGCACAAATTAAACGTTTGTTATCTCCAGCTCAATTAGAACTAGGAATACACACTAACTTTAATAAGTAATATTCTTTAAGAAAAACTAAAGCTAGCTTTTCAAAAATCCTCTACCATAAGTGGTCTCATTTATCTTCAAAGTCAAAAGTTTAGTTAAGCTTTTGGTATGTGAATCTCTTATCATTATTATTTATTGTACGAGACCCACGTGATCGGCACGCAAACACGTGCTTGGCCAGACGTCATTTTATTTGAGTCTGGAATTTCGTTTGACTCGTTAGCGTCTGATTGATTCATTTCCATTATTAGTTATTGGAATGAGAATCAAGTAATTAAATCTGGTTTTTCAAACCCTAGGACATCGAACTTCTAGTACTTTGTAATTTCTAATGGGGGCTCTTCTTTACCAATTATTTTTGTTTACGAAGTTGTCTGGTAATAGTCTGGTTGTGATCAAGTATATAATTATTTGTAGCTCGGTATTAAAAGGAGTTTATTTTATGTTAAATGCTACCTACAGTTCAAGTAACGAATTCGATCTATATGTAAAAAATCAAACATTAATTATTCTTAGCAAGAATAAACAAATTGTTTTTTCTTAAATAAATAATATGTTGAACATTTTTCACACAGCATCATACCCAAACTAAGCAGAGCTTTTATTATGGGAACTATATGACTGATGTACTACTTATATACATTATTTTTGTAAACACGCACATAATATAAACATTCAGACCCGAGACAATAAATCAATGATACAGAATAATGCTGTATCATTGATTTATTCATTGTCATATTAATATTGATATGACAATATTAAAGAAAATAAAAAGAACAAAAAGATGAAGACATACATATATATGTTGTGTTGTTCTTGATTTTTTTGATTTCATCTTGTTCTTTTTCTTCTTCTCAATATAAAAAATCCTTGTTTATCACACTGCCTGACTAAGTCACTGACTTTTATATATACAATTAATGTGTCAAATATTCTGGATAACGTAATATCGGAAATAATATCAGATATTACAATATGCAATATACACACCAATTATGAGATTTTTTTTACAAATTTTCCTTTTATTTTGTATTTTAAGAACAGGATAATCAACATATATGTATTTTGCAATTACAAATAAGTCGCTAATTTAATTTGTGTTATTATCACTCAAAATAGAACATTCAGTTACGGGGTGAAATACGTAAATTATTTTATAAAAGCGTACACAAGTATAGAAATAAATGTCATCTTACAGGAAAATGTGGAAAATGTTGAACTTTTTTATAAAAAGGCTGTTCATAAGACGTTTGTTTTTTGTAACTAAATTGAATAACCATTTAAATGAAGTCGTGCGTGAGCAAGGTGCTTTGGCATGATTTCACACAGCGTTAAACTCTGAGACTCCGAGGAAATTTATTTTAAAATTGGTTTCATACCAAAAAATATCAAAAATCGCTGTTCAGAGATGATAACTTTGGGATACTAATGAATTTTGACCATCCGTGATTGAAATTCTAGGCTGAATGGCAATAGCATCGGCGTAACAAGCGAAAGGTCGTAGCTTCGATTCTCGTCGGGCTTAATTCTTTTAGGTTATTACTAAATCTTAATATTTTCGATATGTTAACAATTTAAAAACCAATCATAAAAACCATAAAAAAAGTAATACGTTTTTGTACAAACACGCTCACGACTAATTTCTACGATGGTTGACTACAGATCTAAGGTAGATAGATACTTTATTACACATCAAATATTTCAGCTTAAACATTGCTGTACAATGGGTCTTATCGCTACTTAGCGATCTCTACCAAACATCCTTTGGATGGAATGACTGTACGAAAGATTACAAGGGGTTGTAAGCGGTGTTCCACATACTATGAAAACATACTATTATTTTACCTACATAATTAATCACTTACTACACATCATAAAACCTACATACTAGCATCAACTATTCTATAAAACATACTTAATTAAGCCAGAAACAGGCAACAGTTAGCGACTCGAGGATAAGTAGTGTTCCTTGACTAAGGATTTACCCCACTATACAGGCTTTCAGACCTAGTGTGGGGAACAGAGATAAACCGAGGTACAATTCTTATTGATAAGGATTCGTTCCTAATCTTGTAGTGCTCAGTTATTTGTCCGTACCATGTAAACATTTGTGATTATTATGAAGTTAAGTAATGATTAGTCATAATAATTGTATTACTGAAATTGTACCAAACTGTATTTCGGAAAAATAAATAAAACTTTATCTTATCTTATTTAAAAATAGGGAGTGATGGTACATATTTTATCCTTGAAGAAACAAGTTGTCACTTATTATTAGTGTTACATCTGTCCGTCTATCTGTTTGTCATAGGGCGGTGATAAATAATTTCGACTGGCTAAATATTTAACGATCTCGGTGGCGCGGCGGGAAAGTAGCCGGGTGAGACACAAAATTTGCGATTCCCGCTGCGGATATGGAATGTGGGATAAGGACAAGAAGATGATGATCTTAATACGTTAGTTATCATTTACACCTACTTATTATTTTGTTGGCCTAGTGGGCAGTACCCCGACTTTTGATCCAGTGGTCGTGAGTTCGAACCCGGTCGTACACCAATGGTATTTTCTAGTAAGCGGATCGTCACTTGAAACCTGTCACGTGGAATGCTAACTACTTACAAAACGCGGGCTTGTACCAAATGTAATTTTTGGACTATACCTACCTTGGTTAAAGTTAAAGTTATTTATTCATTAAACATGTAGCATTGGTATCTTCAAAGCACTAATCACTGAGTTTGTATCTGAGGATGTCCATCATGGAGTATACAGTCGTGAGCGTGTTTGTTTTGTATTATTTTTGATTCAACTACTAATGGTGCAATGCCACAAACAATTAGTAACTAGATGTTTTTATAACGTATCATCATACGGAACCCTTAATGCGCGAGTTACACGGACTTAGCCACGGTAGCTTGCGACGGAAAATAAAATTATTGTATAGAATAGATATATTAACATTGCTCTTCTCTTTCAGATACGGTGTACCAGAATAATCAACACTATCGTAAATAATGTAAACTACAATGGCGTATCGAACGAAACTCATTTACGTGATACTCTTCGCCGTGACGGGTTTACAAGCCAAGCCTACTGATGATTATCTGTATGACAACGAAACGGAGAACACAACCTTGCAAGTCGATCCCGACGAAATAATCTATAACACAACCGACGAAGGAAAAGACTTTATAGATATAAACAAGCTGCTAGACAAAAGTAAATGCGAAACTAACGAAACCATCGACGACCAAGCTTACGTTAAAAAACTAGATACAGTTTACTTGAACAGTATGTATTCTAGCGTTACAACTGATCTGATCGAGGATAACTTATCTTTGGATAGCATGGAGCTGGATGGATTGGATTTGTATGATGTGGTGGGTAGGGAGTGCGGAGGGGCACGGATCTGCCCCACCATGAGGGAGAATTGGATGAATAATAGGACCATCACCATCGGTTTTCTAGGAGCGTATCGACGTAGCCAGGTTAGTTTATTTAGCCCTGATATTTTCGATTCTCTTGTACAGTAACTAAACTTATCTATCGCTCTTTTGCCAACAGTAACAAAATAAAGAGATAGAAACAATTTTAGTGCTGTAAAATTAGTCAGAATTAAGTTTTCCATTTAAGTAGTGATTTCAAAACATGACTATAAACACCAAGAAGAGCGACAGGTAAACTAATTTAATAGGAGTTAAATTCTTGCCATCTCTTTCTTACGTGCAGTATCAGTAGAGAGAGAGACTGTTTAAACTAAGTTTAGTTGGAGTACTAGAGAATCGGCGCCATTGTTTGTTTTGTCCAAGTCTTCGGTGTTTATCGCGATAAAGATCCGTATAAAACCTATAATTATGTTTACTAATTGGCAAAAATTTTAAAAATACTAAGGCAATACCAGGCAACAAAGTTGTGTGAATTCAAAGAAATATAAATACATAGAATAGTATTGGTACATATTTTACAATAATAAAAGAAAAAAAATAGGTGCCCTGAAATAAGGGTTTGGAGAATGTATCTACTACGTTGCGATAATGGAATAACTTATATTGTATCAACACAATGTATTTGTAAATTTTGTGAACTAAATCCATTAAATGTTAACAACAGACAAGTATTACACTGTCGACCACGTGTAGTCGGATTCCAACTGTGAAATACAATGTATTATGGTATCTAAATGTATGTATTTGTATGTTAAATATTTATCTCGAGTCTGGGTGTTTTCTATGTATAATATGTATGTATTTACAAAATAAAATATTAGTAGCATATCAGTCATGTAGTTTCCATAACACAAGCTCTGCTTACTTTGGGCACAGATATTATAATTGTACTTTGGGGCCTAGATTCTGTGTGAAAAATGTCCAGCATTTTTTATTATTTTTCTATTTAAAAAACTTATTGACACAAACAAAGTGCCTAACTTTTCACCCGTTATGACACAGGGTCGGCAACGCGCGAGTGGTACCTCTGTTACAGATATTATAATAAAAAATATAATGGTGTTGCCAGCGTCCATAGGTAACCGCATACCAACAAGTGGACCGTAATTTTGTAAGCCACTTTAGTTGAAAAAAAAAAGTCTTGATGAAATGTTTTCACGGAAGAGCGCGTTCTCCTACCACAGGGGTACCTATCTACATACTTAAAATAAGATCCCAAACCCATGTATGTACATATAGAATAACTGAAATAAAACATTTGTATATGTATCTATTTTCCGTTCTAGTTAAATACCTATAATAGGTAAATCAGAGCAAGTTATTTGCTTTCATAATACATGAATGCCAATAGTCTATGTAGGGACATGAAAATAGATACAGAGTTATATCTATTTATAGCAATTCTTACCTACTTAGTTGTCTTAGAGAAAAACTTCCAGTTCAAGATCGACAAAGGAAAAATCTAACAAGATAGATGATTAATCATTTATTGTATTCGTAGAAAAGATTGTAATTCTTTCAAGTAGGTAAAGGTAATGTTTGTATAAACAAGTGGAGGGTTTCACCTTATTATTTTATAATCATCGTTTGGTACGACTGGTTGGTAATATTTCAGCTGTCTTTTAGGGAAAACAATTTATAATACATTAAATGTCAATAAACCGACTTCTAACGAAAAACTGATCGGTAAAAGTCAAATGTCATATATTTTCATAAAATTCATATGGATGACCACCCTTGAATTATATACTACACATTAAAAAGGAATAAATAAAATCAGTTTATAATTGGCGTAACATATACACCAACAAACTAACATTTATGAATTGAGAACTTTATCCTTTCATATATATATTTTTGGAGTCGGTTAATAATAATTAAATCGCAATATACGTGTACTTTTTCAGTTCGAAGTTTAGTTTTTCTATCTTGCAGGTAGGTACTCTATCATCAGATCTTCGCTTAGATATGTTATTTTGCTGACTCAGGCGGGATGACACTTTTCTAAATAATAAACAGAAAAACGCCCTCAAACAATGTTTCTGCTAGTCGTGTTTCCATAAAATGATGATATTTTTCAAATTTGACATGAAAAAAAGCAATCCCTTATAAATTAAAAAAACAAAAAAATCATCAACATCGCTCAAAAATTGGCGAAGATCAATCAATCAAGTAAAAAACACACACACATGTTTGTTAAAAATACAGCTAAACTTAATAGACGGGTGGGCGGTTAGTTAATGCACAAAATAATAATGAATTAATGAAAATAATACATTGTACATCAAAAAAACAAATAACAAAATAAACATATTCTTATTAAAATACAACATACAAAAAAACAACAAAAGAAATACACAATGGGCGGTCTCATCGCTTCAGCGATCTTCTAGATATCCTTTCTGTAAGTAGTGATTTAGAGTTTAGATTAAATAATAATAAATAAATAATGCTGGACATTTTCACACAGCGTCATCTAGCCCCAAACTAAGCAGAGCTTGTACTATGGGAACTACACGACTGATAAACAACTTTTAAATACATACATATTATACAAAGAAAACAGCCAGACCCAAGACATATATTTGCAGATCATACACACATTTGAATAGAACCCTCAACCTTCGGCGTCTCAGGCGGGCCTTCGCCCACTGCGTCGCAGAGGTCGTAGGAACGAACAAATAATACAGTAGACATTCTTATTTACATATACCTACCTACCTATCATTCTATTTAACTGTGTTTCGCAATATATGTATCATGGATTATAAATAAATATGAAAATATGACTATAAATTCTATCCTTCCTATTAATATTATAAACGCGAAAGTTTGTGAGGATGGATTTTTTTACTTGTTCACGCAAAAACTACTGAACGGATTTGGATGAAACTTTACAGTGATATAGCTTATACATCAGAATAACACATAGACCTGATTTTATCTGGGTACCACCCGGGCGTAGCCGTTATTTGTAGCCACTTTGTATTCTATCCATAACCATTATTTATCAGCTGTCCCTATCTTCAAAGGTTTGCTGGAAGAAAACTCTTGTTAGGGTTAAGCTCGCCTTTGTATATGTCCTCTGTGGTGCAGTGGGCGAAGGCCCGCCTGAGACGCAGAAGGTTGTGGGTTCGATTCCCGCTGCGGGACAAATGTTTGTAATGTTTTCGGGTCTAGGTGTTTTCTATGTATAATATGTATATATTTACAAAAAAAAAGTATTTATGTAGTATATCAGTCATGTAGTTCCCATAATACAAGATATTGATTGATTCCTGGTGGGAGACAAATCTTTGCACTTTCCGCAGATATTTATTACGGGTATGGATGTTGTGGTATCATGATACTCATAGTTTCTGATACCCACGACACACGGAATCCAATTGGGGTCAGGGGACAGGGGTAATTTATTCACAGGACATTGACGACTGTGGCGCAGTGGGCGAAAGCCCGCCTGAGACGCAGAAGGTTGCGGGCTCGATTCCCGCTGCGGGACAAATGTTTGTAATGTTTGTCTCGGGTCTGGGATGTTTTCTATGTATAATATGTATTTATTTACAAAAAAAAAGTATATAAGTAGTATATCAGTCATGTAGTTCCCATAATACAAGCTCTGCTTAGTTTGGGGCTAGATGATGCTGTGTGAAAAATATCCAGCATTATTTATTTATTTATTGTAAAATTTATTAAAACAAATTTAATCGTTGGGTGTAAAATCCAATACGGTTTTGCTAAACAGCGGATTTGATTCAGAAATAAGATAGATTTTCTCCGAATTCATTTATTCATGTCGTGTCAATGACACATTTTTTTTTCTTTTAAATGTGTTTCCACTTGTCCAGCCTCATCGGTTGCCTCTATAAGATGTTCTGCGAAGGGAATTATATACGCGATTAATAATAGAATCAATCGTAGAAGCAAGAAATTGCTCTGGCCCAGATTCGAATCAAGAGATCGTCTGAATTGCGGCTGATTACTTACGAATAGCCTAGAACCGAAAGCTAAATCAATATTTATGAACTTCCTAAATTCTAGACGGATAAATAAACTCTGCTATTTACAGTACAACATGCAAAAAACATGACTTAAATACCAAAATTAATGTACAATGAAAAATTTAAAAATTGATAAAAAATATTAAATCTTAAAAAACAATGGTCTAGTACAGGGATGCACAGACTTTTTGAGACTAGGGGCCACTCGGGCAAATCATGAACTGATGGCGGGCCGCCAATAGTATAGGTAATTAAAGACAATAAAGAATTGATAATAACGACCGAGTTACCGACGCACGCACGGCGCACCGATAAGCGCACTTAATAGCGCGAGATTCAAATTACTTTTCGAACATATTTTTTTTGGTTTTATTCTGGAATAGAATTCAATATTTTTCGAATGTACGAGAGTATTATTTTTGCTGTCGGCGAGCCACCAGTATTCCACCGGCGGTCCGCATGCGGCCCGCGGTCCGCGGTCTGTGCATCCCTGGTCTAGTAGGTACATTAATGTTATACAATATGATGAAATTATATAATATTCGTTATGTGTAAGTATCTTGATGAGCTCTGTTCCCCGCACTAGGTCTCTATTGAGCCTGTGTTGCGGGTCACAGCGACTCGCCTCGGACTCTCAATCACAACTTTATACAATTATTGTTAGTATTGGACTTCGCTTATATCTAGTATGAGATTGTTAGAGTTAATAATACAAGGTAGAATATATATAGAATTGAAACTCACAGTCATCCTTTTCTTTTTCCTCTTTCTAAGTGTGTATGTGTGTGGGTGTATGAGTGTGTGAGTTCTTTAGGATGTTAACTCTTATGTGCAGGGATGTAAGGATAATGCATCATGTGTTTGTGGGGGAGGGGGAAGTGGACAGTGAAGTTAGTGTGTGTGAGCGGTCTAATCGTTAAAAGTAATTTGTTCCAGAAAATCTTAGAATGTAACTATGTAAAAGAATGGGATGGTGTTATTGTCTCACTGACAGATACAAAGACGTAGAGATTGAACATAAAATGCAAATTAAACATTCTATACCGAATATTTCCCATTCTATGCGTGAGACGCAGAATGTTGCGGGTTCTATTCCGGCCCGGGATAAGTGTTTGTATCTGCAAATATTTGTCTTGGGATCTGTGTGTTTTCTATGAATAATATGTATGTATTTACAAAGTATATAAGTAGTATCAGTCATCTAGTTCCCATAACACAAGCTCTGCTTAGTTTGGGGCTAGATGTTGCTGTGTGAAAAATGTCCAGCAGCATTATTTATTTATTTATAATATAATATCATAAAAAAGCAAAAATAAAAGACTTCAAATAACGGGAAGATAATAACAAGTCTAATATGAATTTCCTTCCCTTATTTTGTCACTGAGGGTGGAATTTATTCATAAAATTTTTATCACCACCCTTGAAATACCTACCTATTAAAATTATTCATGAAAATTGGTTCACAATTGGCGTAGCACACACAAAAATACAGACGAATTGAAAACCTCCTCTTTTCATTCCAAAAAATATCGTGTGACTATTACACGCTCACGACTGTTTTTCTCATGGTGGACATCCTCAGATACATACTCACTGATGAGTAAACTTTGAGGATACCTTTTTTTTTTTTTGAGGTTTTGCAAGTTAGCATTCCACGTGACAGGTTGCAATCCCATCGCCGCTCATTGGTACACTAAATGTTGGCACATGCCTTCGAATTTTTTGGTTCTAGGGCATGCCGGTTTCCTCACGATGTTCTCCTTCGCCGTTTGGAGCACGTGTTAATGCGCATATAATTTTTTTGACTGGAAACATCCATTGGTTCGAACCCACGACCTATTGTAAAAACGGGAATTTTCACGTACCGAAATATCGGTGAAGGAACCGACTAAGTTTCGACTCATTCCGAGAGTCTTCATCAGGGTGAATGATCGCGATGCTCTCTCTCCGCATCGTGTCATGCACTACGCACTGACGCTTGTTGTGCGCGGTTCTTAGGGCGCACGAGAAGAGGGGACGCTTGTGTTCTCCGCGTTGTAGTAACTGCTGGTGATGGTGGTGTTACATCGTCTTCGCTGCTCCTCATCATCGTTGCCATTACCTATTCCTGGAGGAGCTAGACAGGCCACTCTCACTGTGGCACTGTCCGATTCGAATTCCGCGCTATCATGCAGTTCATACAGACATGAACTACAGGTAAAGCCCATCCACGGTCTTTGTTAAAGTTTGATAGAAGACTTGATAACTTCACGGATCTTGCAAGGAACGAAAAACTTTTCTCTTGAAATGACCCGGGCTTTGTCAAAACGGATGTAGTGCATCGTACCTGTGACCAGCGAATGCTCTGCTATGGCGGAACTGTTGATGTCTAGGTTCTTCACAGCTTGTCTGTGCTCAGTGAGCCTTGAGGTTGCGTTTTATCTCGCCGACGTACAATTTAGATAGATACATAGAAAATACTTTAATGTACACCAAATATTTCAGCTGAAATAAATAGTACAAACTTTAACATTGTTGTACAATGGGCGGTGTCATCGCTAATTCGCGATCTCTATCAGACAACCTTTTGGATGGAACGAATGTACGAAAGATTACAAGGGGTTGTAATTAATGTACCACATACTATGAAAACACTATATTATTATTTTACTTACATAATTACTTACATAATTACTTACATAATACCTACAATACTACTTTTACCATAGTCATAAGGAATCTTGTAGACACCGGGGACACGCAATGTGTCTCAATCCTTGGGAGAACGTAGCATTTGTCTCAATTGTGTCAAGGGTCGGAATATCGTATTTATACTGTATCTACTTACGTCGTAAGACGTGTACAACTTTGTATGTTATTCCCTTAACAAATGGTAAGTATGCTGTGTCAGTTCACGGTATTACCACGTACTCTAATAAATAGAGCTCTTAGGTTGAGTGACCCATAGTATGTGGATTCTGAGCTGTCATATGTGAAAGAGGTATATAAGAGAAACGGCTATGGTTGGAGACAAAGTTTTCGGATCGCAAACCCGTCTGTGAGATCACGTAAGGCATCGGTGGAGTCGCGGTCACTCACCCTGATGAGGACTCTCGGAATGAGTCGAAACTTAGTCGGTGCTTTCACCGATAGTACGTGGAAATTCCCGTTTTTACAGTATGAATAACCTTCTCTTTTGAAGATGGTTGACAGTTAACAGCCTACTCCCAACTCATACATAGTAATTTTTATCTTATCTAACTTTATTGGCGACTTTTTCTACACACTGATACCTATAAATACAGGGTTTTGCCTAGTATTGGATCAGTATCGACCACTTGGACAAAAGCATTTGGATTTTTTTTCTGTTTGTGAATCAACTAGCTACTACCAAATAATAAGATAAACAAGTCATGTCACCGACCTAGATTAAAATTTAGTCTAAGTGTCATTTTAATCCTACATAGTTTTGAAATAAATATTCATTCAGAGCTTAAAGTATGAATGAATGTATGCTTAAAGTATTTACAAGTAAGTTAGATAGGTTAAATAAAGCAAACGCACACGAGGATAGTCTGGGACTAATTCGTACAGATAGCGAGTCTACGGTAGGCACTTAGTGGAGGACTATTGCGTCCACCTTAGGCAATCCTTTAAAAAAGCCAGCTTTGCGGTTGGTATAAAACATAATATACGTTGTCGCTGCCGCTTATAAGATAATGTTGTTTCAGACTGTGCTAGGCGCTATGCCCCTGGCTGTGGCCGCAGTGAACCGAGAGCCGAGCCTGCTGCCAGGTCTGAAACTACGCTTTGTGGCTGCGGATATCGGACCAGCGCGACTCCCTGTCCTGATGGACAAGGAGAGTTTATCTTTGCGGTAAGTAATCGCTATATTTCGTGAAGAAGTAAAAATAATATTGTGACGTAAGCGACTAGCTAATAACGGTACACTAGCGCCGTCTCTTAGTGAATATACGTATAAACTGTTCTACCGCCATCTAGTACTGAATAGATACACCGCGACAGTAAGAGACAGTAATGTGGAGTTAAGAAAGAGATAGCACGTTCTTTCGAATATTCGACGTAGCCTCACTCGTACGAGTTAATTCCAGGAAGAACGAGGCCGCGTTTTGGCGGGTATGTAAATGTTCATTACGAACCGGAGCTCAGTTAAGTTCAAGCTTTGAATGCGAATGAATCGAACGAAATGATTCGCAAGCGATAGTGTTGTAGTTATACTTACAGTGTTTCAGTGTGTTTGTTCTATTTGTTAATTTTGTTGTGTTGTTTGTTTTAGTGTAGATTTTATATCATGATTTCGCTAATATATTGTTAATTTTGTACGCTTTGACTCAATTATTTTATCCTGAATACTACCTTGTAACGATATTTAGTTTCCTAAAACCCGAGGGTAGGGGTTAAACCCTACCCTCCGAACTAATTGGAGACTGTATTTCGTCGGGCAGTGTCTTCAACTGACAATGCATTGATTTTAAAATGACTTAAAAAAAGGAGTGGGAACAGAACGGGCAGTTATTTTAGGTGGCCTATTAGTACCTAGTATCCGTGAGACCTAAGACCTAGGTCTTTCCTAAGATATTTTTGCTCTGCAAACTATACAAAAGAACTCGGCCGTTTATATAGAAACATAAAATTCCTATATTTTATATCGACAGATGGGGAAATAACCATAAGGCTTAATGAGTAAAATCACATCGTCCCTTTCACGTCCTAACAACAGTTGATCTGGAGGTTTAGACAAATACCACTTTCTGTTTGCGTTAACGCCTGCGGAAAGATTGAATTTTATGGAAATATCACGTGACAGCTGCCAAGTTTTACCTTGACAAATTTTCGTTAGCGTGAAAGGAAAAGTAAGCGTGAGGTATTTGTCTAGCCCCTGTTGGCCCAGCGGCCCAATACATACACTTTATCTCCGGGAGGAGGTCGTGACCCAATGCTCCCCAGAGCAGTTTCTGTAATCTTTCACAATCTGCACAAATAAATTGAAATAAGTTCGCGTTCTTATAAGTCTGTGTAGTATTTTTGTTGCAAGTGATCAGTTTCTTATCACCATCTTCTTACCCTTGTCCCACTTTACGTGGGATCAGCACACGTTTTAGTCTTCCACTCTTCTGTATCAGCCGACATCTCAGTACCTATTCACTTTTTTCACCTTGTCATCTTCTATACAATTTATCTTTTCTTTTTCCTACCTCTCTGCTCATGTTTCCACACACATTAATATATATAATATATCACTCTTCTCGTAATGTGACATTCATGCCACCTCATGACGTGCCCATAACTATTACGCCTCAACTTTTCCGTCAGATACTACTTTCAGATTTCCCCTGTTATAATGATTCCTTATCCTTATATCCATTCTTGTAAGTACACAATTGATAGTGGATTTATATTGTATTATATCTTATAAATGGAGATACCTAAGCTGGACCATAATCTTCAGTACGGCAAAAGAATGACACGTATTGCCAGCGGTTTTCCCCGAAAAAAACATTTTGGAGTCTTTAAGTCTAACGTTACGAAGGTATTGTGGTATAACCCTGGTGTTGCAAGCGTCTATAGGTTACGGAAACCGCTTACCAACAGGTGGACCATTAGTTTGTTTTGCTAATAAGTTGTATAAAAAAACATGTTTGGTTAAAAACCTGTTTGTTTGACAGGGTGATGACTCAAATGCGGGATCTAGGTGTGGTCGCGTTCTTCGGGCCGGATGGCACGTGCAACACTGAAGCTAAACTCGCTTCAGCATGGAACCTGCCTCTCATCTCACATGTAAGTCACCTACTCATACCTACTAGTTCACGTACTTACATCGTTTCATAATAAAAAAGTTAAGGTAGACTAATAATAATAATAATGCTGGACATTTTCACATAGCATCATCTAACCCCAAGCTTGAGTTATGGTAACTTCATGACTGATATACTACTTATATTCCATATTTTTTTTCATTCATATTATACATAGAAAACACCCAGTCCCGAGTCAAAAAAAAACCAGGCTCGAACCCACGACCACTTGAAGTCGAAGTACCGCCTGCTAGGCCAACACGGCTCTTACAATTTTAATATTTATAAGGTCACTTGTTAGACCTTTTGTATCTCGCCCGACGCAATTAAAACAGAATATGTATTAATTAAATAAGCTACCTACCTAACCTAGGCAAGGGGGAGTATGTGTTGTTTAATATCCTACTACTATTATAAACCCGAAAGTTTGTGAGGATGGATGTTTGATACCCTTTCACGCAAAAACTACTGAACGGATTTTGATGAAACTTTACAGTAATATAGCTTATACATCAGAATAACACATAGGCTACTTTTTATCCGGGTACCACGCGGGCGAATCCGTGGGCATAAGCTAGTATTAATATAAATGGAATAATATTTTAGTCGATTAAGCAATAAATGGCTAGTTTCCGAGTAAAAAACTATTTCCAAGCTAAGTATAAAAGGGAAAGTATGGGTATTTTGATGCTTGCTACCAACAATAATAGTAACGACTGAACCTGTTTGGATTAAATTTGGAACACTCATACTCATACTCATACTCATTTATTCGCCGCAGGAGCTTTACAACTTGGTTTTGTACAATTAGTTAGAATAACGATACATACATAAACAAAATCTGGTCAGTTTTTTAAGGCAGACAGACAAGAAACAACGATATCGGAATGGGTCAAATAAATTTAAATTAATATAAATATCATACAGAGAATGTAAGCAATACAATACAATACGTCCAAAAAATTGGCAATTCGTACATACGAAAAATGGGCATGAAAAATAACCACGGGCAAAGATGCAGGCAACAGCTAGTCTTTCATAAAGCGAACCTGAGAGCTTTTGTTTATAGCAACAATACGTTTTCTTATGAAAACATATTTTATGTGTTGTTTCTGGCTAAGCTTTTATAATTTAATGCTTAACTTTGTTTTACGTTCATTTAGATTAAGGAGTTTTAACTAAATTGGTTTCTTAAAACCGATTAACGTTGTCATATAATTTCGCCTCTCAATTGTAAACCGTAAAACATACAACAGTCGAGAAATTTCCCGGCCGACTCTGGCACTCGTAATAAATCAACCAATTCAATAAATTTCAATTAAAAACGTCCGAAAATAAATCAATTTTGGTTTAATAAAAGTATTCATCAATGTTGGTATTGACAAACCGATTTTGTAGATCATAATAGGATAGAATAGAAAATATTTATGCCTATGTACGTTTGCAACACCAGAGGCGTTGGTGGTGGCCATAAACGCGCGTTGCCAACCCTTTAAAAAATTAAAAAAACCCTTTATGAAGAACCACTTACCGAAGTCACTTGGGAGAACCTCAGTGGAAGTTCCTACTAATAGTCAGAATGCAGTGAAACAAATTCAGTCCAATTCAGCATTTTTTATGCCGTGGCGACCTATCGCTGATATTCCGTTAAGTAAATAAAATAAATAAATAATGCTGGCCTTTTTTCACACAGCATCATCTAGCCCCAAACTAAGCAGAGCTTATATTATGGGAACTACATGACTGTTTACTGTTTTTAACTCATATTTGTGGCTAGTGTATACAGCATTCAAACTGCTCTCGGTATTTTTTCCAATGTACATAATTATCAGTCCTAAGCACCCTTTAGTTCTTACTAAAGGGCCCTAAGGACTCCTGGCAATAATTGTTGGAGCCGCAATGTGGCCGTCTCAACCGTAGCCATGGAATATGGATCAATCAATGCGTTAATAGTCATTATTTTATTCAGTTACTGTATAGGAAAATCAACAACGGATAAACTTAAAAAAAACAGGAAGCCAATAAAAGGTTTTCACATCAAATAACGTCCTAAAAAAAGGGTAAAATGATAAAAAAGGGTATCTCATGGGCCTTGACAGGAAATGCTACGTGACTTTTGAAGGTTGGTAACTTTCAATAGTCACGTAATTTGTTGTATATACTGCCTGTTCCTCCGCGACCAAGCCAGGAAAGAAAGGCAAGAAAACAAGGCTGGTTATTCTTTTTAATGATCCTTTTACAAAACAATGAGTTGGAGCATTTTCAATCCCAAGAGTTTTTACCATCTAAATAATCAGATTTAATAAGCCTTTTTGCATCGATGGTCTATAATAAGTCTAAAGATGATGATGATGATGAGACAGCTTTCCTCGAAAATCAAATGAACTAGAACTGAACGTATTATCTCACAACAATCAAATAGTTATATATAGTTTTTGAGCAAAACAATGTAGAGATTCTATTTTTACGCTATTATTAGACCACAATAGATCGAAAAATATTTACGCGAATAAAGGGACAATTTCTTTTTAGAATTTCAATACACAATGTAAACTTTCTTGGTGGAGGCAGATTAGTATTGGAAAAAGTTTTTGTTGTTGATTTTCTTGGAACTCAGCATTATATTTACCTAGTTAGACTCAGTCCAATATTTAAGGTTCCGTACATCAATGATGCCAACGGAACCCTGTTGCTAAGCCTACGCTATCCTTCTTATGTGTGTCTGTCTGTCACAGAGTTTTATCCTTTTAACCGTATGTAGCCGGATGAAATGTTAACCTCTATCAATCATTAAAAATCTACAACGAAAAACAATAAGTCAAACCTATACAACGTTACGTAACGTATAACGTTACGTGACTTAAAAGTTACAAAAACATTCCATATGACACTTTGCAAGACCATCGCCACTCATAGGAGCACTACCCAAAGGCCTTCAAATTTTTGGTCCTGGGGCATGTTGGTTAAGTCACGTAGTTTTCCCTTAAAAAATAAAATGTTTCCAAAATGGCGCGACTGCCCACATATAGAAGAGTTACTTTTAGAAAGGAGGTACTTTAAAGATTGTCTCGTAAATATTTAAAGGACATCGGGTTTCAACCCTCAGTATTAGGTCCAGAAAACTTGAAACCCGGAATGTACAGGAACCTTTGAACGTACGGCTCATCTTAAGCTGGCGTTTGCATATTATCGTATATGTGTAATTCATTTCTTTCATACCAGCTTTAGAGGTAACATAGATGTCGCTACTAAATTTGAACCAATCCTAGAATGCGCTATCGATGTGTTTCGGTAAATCAGTAAGAAAGATAATACCAAAAATATCTATTGCTTGAAATTATAACTCTAACAACATCATATTATCAACATATAATTAAGTAGGTACTAATACATTAAAAAAAACTAACTATACCTACCTAAACTGACATGTTTGTGTGTGGAGTTTCCAGCGAAAAGTACCAGTCGTTGATTGCATGTGCGCGCTGAACAAACAGTCCTTTGAGCTTCACATTACTTTTATCGAACCAAAAACCGTAGTGGGTTAATCTTTCTGTCCATGCAGTTTCATTTCAAAAACTAACTGCATGGGAATTAGTATTTCGAGTATTTTTGCTTGAATTTTTCATTTGAAAGAGCGAATCCAAACGTGGTCAATGGCAAAAACTAATTTCCGTTAGTCTGCCTGCTCGTCAATGTGTAATTTCCTGATTAGTTTCTCGGTTTGCGAATATTACGATAGAATTTGGTATTAAACAGTGTCGTAACAACACAGAAGCTGAAATAAAAATATAGGGTATCTAAATATATAAAACTGTTCTGTTACTGACTGATCGTTCAACACGCAGCCTAAACCATAAGTCCTAGAAGCATGAAACTAAGAGGGTTTATTCCTCTTATGGTGGAGGGGTGCACTAAGAAAGGGATTTGGAAAATTATATCCCAAAGAGGGTGAAAAGGGCTGAAAGTTTAAAAGTGAAATAAATATTACAAGATACAGTTTTCAAGTATAGTAATTATGAAAATTGTATGTTTAATAAAGTTTGCCATTTACAGCATATCATTTGATGGGATACTTTAAGAGATAATGTGAACTGAAGTAGATATTGCGCTATAGATAACACGGGCAGTGCGATGTGAGTACGTGGATGAGGTAGGGCGGAGAACGGGGGGCGAGGGCCGAAAGGCACTCATATTATCCACCTACTAGTAGAAAGCTAGTTATTTCTCATATACTTATAAGATTTTTAAACAGTTGTTTAGTTTAACAGTGTTTTGTTTTCTTCTGTAATAACATGACACATAATATCAACAAGAGACAAACCAGTGTTTCTAAACTTTGAGACCCAGAAATAGCAAGTCTGAAAACGTTTCAAGCAGATTTATTCAATGGGGTACTGACTTTACTCCTTCCACCAGAAATGTGCTGGAGCCCACAACACGAGGGACAGGTCCGGCCTGGGTGGAACCTTCGCGCGGACCTTGCCGCCCGCCTACAAGGTCAGCAAGTCAGTGATAGCCTTGCTGAAGGCCTTCAGTTGGAGCAAATTCGCCATCATTGCGGGCGACGAGCACACAGCGGCTCAGCAGCAGATGGACGCCATAAAAGTGAGTGACGTCACAAGTAGATCGATAGATATATAGATAAACTCTTTATAGTGCATAACACCATTTAAAAGTACAACATACAAAAACAAAACTAAACAAAAAAAAGAAATAAATCATGGGCCGTCTATTATTTTGACTATTAGTTTCAGGCCGAAGCAAAATTAAATGTTTAAGATTATGGAGAATGGTTTTTTGATATTGGTCGAAACTGAGATATAGAAAACTATTAGAAAAACCTAATACAACAATAACTCCGAATAAAAATAAATGGCTTAAAACGTTTGACGAAAAAAAAAACATTTTGAAGTAACTGGTATGTCCTAGAACCAAAACTTCGAGACGTGCCATCAGTTAATGTTCCAATAAGCTTGCAACTTGTCACGTGAAAAGCTACTTGCAAAACGCGAGTATGTACCAAATGTAATGTTTGGACGTCTCTTTAACTACCCCCAACTTCGTCTGCTCAAAGATATAAATCGCTAAGCAATCTTGGACATGACTTGAATGACCAAAATCGGGACCATAATATGAATCAGTTTCAATTTCGGTTTATTATTTTTTTAACATATTTTTATACCTCTAAGGTGGCAATCAAGTATACCACCTGTTGGTAAGTGGTTACCGCATATGAACGCTTGCCCCCAGAGGCATGAATCCGAGTTGCCTACACTAACTACTTTTTTTTAATAAAAAAAAAAGTATTATTTTTTTAAGTAAAGAACCACTTTGACACTCATCTGAGAGATTTTTCCACAACCTGAGGATTCACTACCCAGGCTCTAGGGCGTGGGGTTCGGACCTGCGTGCAAGAGAAAAAAACACCTTTATAAAATTGAACGTGGTTTGATAATTATAGTGGTCTGCAGGAGAACAGTAAAGTACTTGGTATAGCCGTAATATTATTTTAAAAAGTCGCTTTTAGCGCAAAAAAAACTTCTTTATTTTATGGAATTAAAATTATCGTGGTTTGGTATATTATTACGACTATACCACGTACTTTACTATTCTCCTGCTGACGTAGAGTTCCCGTCTTACGACCGTAGTCGCGTGGTCGCGGACGGTGCTCATGAGGAAGGACCTCTAAACGGTCAACGAAACGTCTGCAGGAGAATAGTAAAGTACGTGGTATAATCGTAATAATATTCTAAAATTCTTTATTTTATTCTAGATGGTTCGCAAAAAAAATATTTTGCGAACCATCTAGAACAGTGTGGGACGAGAGCTAAATGTTTTTGTTACCCGAGCTTTCGGCGAGAGAATTTGTACAAAATATGATTCGGCTCTACCATAACATACTTGTAGCCTTTATAACAGATAATTACATAACATAAATGTATTCTTACAGAAATAATCGGGTAAATAAATATAGAACTAATTGTTAACATAATTAATTACTGACAAGTAATTTTATGTCGTTTTATCTTTCCTCAGTGTCCCAGTAGGCAGAGGCTTCCCCGGGTTTTAGTGGAGTCATGAGACTTCACCTTTGCAAAATCGTAATTTTTCCTGTTACTCATTTATAGTTTTTTGCGTAGAAGTATAATATAAGTAGTCCCTTACGTTTATCATTTGTTTTTGTTAATTTGTTTATTTTGATGATAAATATTTTGTCCTCAAATATCTACTCACTGAGTCTGTATCTGAGAATGTCCACCGTGGGGAAGACAGACGTGAGCGTATTCGTATCTGTTTTTATATTTTGTGTCTTTCGTCACAGGAGTTGGCACAGCAGAATGGGATGACAATTACGACTGAGCATCGGTTTACGGACTACATACCACGTTACATATCCAAGATGGAGAGCATTGTTGACCAGACCTACGACAAAACAAGAAGTAAGTTTGATTAAAACCAAGTCTATTCAGCGTGGAACTATCAACTGTCTTTAAAAATAATTTCTCAGTTCGTCTGTTTTTTTGTGTTACGAGATATCGCGTAAATGAATCTTTGTTTAATGGGTAGGGTAAACTTAAAGGGTGGTCTTCTTTAAGTCTTGGTCCAATTTAATGTAAAATATCACCCCTAAAGGTAATAGAATAAGGTATATAATTTCATATTGGGTTTTTTTATCAACTTAAAGTTATTTGAATTCGGTTTTATTTATTCCTTGCAACGGTCTTTAGATAGCTAGCTGTTTCATCTGTATTTTTTGTATATACCTACTTGTACATAGTTGTATGAATAAATGTCATTTGTTAATTAATTTATTCTTTAAAAACATATTGTTATTATTGTACACTGTTCCACCCGATTGTTCAGTTAAAACCGCTGTGAGGACTCCCATCAGCGACATAAGTATGATGTGTCTTTGATGTTCACATCTCACAAGCAATTAACGTTCTCTTCAAGAGAAAATACAGTCAGTAACAAAAGTAAATAAATAATTTTATTTTTTAGATACTTTTTTTGAGTTTAATAAGAAATGATAGATATCATTTTATATACTATATTTCTTTTTAATTACTGGATTAGGTTCGATTTATATTAAAAACACGTTCCTGAAACGATCAAAGTCAAAGTCAAAATTCATTTATTCATCAAAATCACAAGGATTACTTTGAAACGTCGGTTTTATTTACTGCATGTTCCTCCGCGACCAAGCCTGGAAAGAAAGGCAAGAAAACAAGGCTGGTTATTTTTTTAATGATACTTTTACAAAAAAATAGGTAACTTCACTGGCTAACTTGCTCACTGGCGGAAGTGATTGTTTTTTTTAGTGATTTTACTTCCTGCAAAAAGACATAAAAAAGACAGCCTCTAAAAATAAACCACAACATAAAAAAATGGCTACCTACCGTCATATTAACTAAATATGGACTGTGTCCTCGTGCGCGTAATACGTCAGAGCGGCCAATGAATTTCCACTCTGATTTTTCTTTCCGTGCCAGCTTTGGGCGAAAACGCTTTATGATAGCAACGCGCTTTAAATTATTTTTAAGGATCGCTAGTTTTACAGTTTTAAAATCCGAACTACTAAAGTCACATAGCTCTTAAAATGAACAAGCTGAAATAATAATAATAATAATATTAAAAGTGCCAATGGGCAGGCCATTATGACTCGTAGAACCGAAAACCGCTTCCTTTCCCAGTGGAAAGGAAGGTTCTCGAACAGCGCCCACGAACCGGACAACGCAGCAGTGTAGGAAAGCCCCAACTTAATGGACCAATGACAACTTAAAATGAGGATCTAGTGTGGTCCAAGATCGTTCGTCATGGCACTCTTTAAGGGAGGCATATGTCCAGCAGTGAACGTTTACAGGCTGTTGGTGATGATGATGATGATTTTACCATATACACAAATATACCTGTGGCGCAGTGGCCGAAGGCCTGCCTGAGATGCAAAAGAATGCGGGTTCGTTTCCCGCCGCGGGACAAATGTGTGTATTAGCAAATATTTTTTTCGGATCTGGCTGTTTTCTATGTATAATATGTACGTATTTACAAAATAAAAGTATTTAAATAGTATCTCAGACATGTAGTTTCCATAATTCAAGATCGGCTTAGTTTGGGACTAGATGGTGCTGAGTGAAAAATGACTAGCATTATTTATTATCCTGTTTCCTACTCATATTACCAATTTGAAAGTTTGGACGTTGCGTTGTTTGGAGTTTAATATTTGTAACAGCGTAGTGTTTTAATTGGCCCTACGAATATATAATGCTATGATATATATTCGTAGATGCGGGGGGCGATGTTAGTGTCTTGACAAAGATATCTTTAGATGCAAACATTTATGAAGATGCGAGGAGCGATGTTAGTGTCTTGAACAAGATCTCTTTAGATGCAAACATTTCTGAAGATGCGGGGGGCGATTTTAGTGTTTTGACCAAGATATCTTTAGATGCAAACATTTCTGAAAATGCGGGGGGCGATTTTAGTGTCTTTACCAAGATATCTTTAGATGCTAACATTTCTGAAGATGCGGGGGGCGATTTTAGTGTCTTGACCAAGATATCTTTAGATGCAAACATTTCTGAAAATGCGGGGGGCGATTTTAGTGTCTTGACCAAGATATCTTTAGATGCAAACATTTCTGAAGATGCGGGGGGCGATTTTAGTGTCTTGATCAAGATATCTTTAGATGCAAACATTTCTGAAGATGCAGGGGGCGATTTTAGTGTCTTGACAAAGATATCTTTAAATGCAAACATTTCCGAAGATGCCGGGGGCGATTTTAGTGTCTTGACCAAGATATCTTTAGATGCAAACATTTCTGAAGATGCGGGGGGCGATTTTAGTGTCTTAATGCAAACATTTCTGAAAATGCGGGGGGCGATTTTAGTGTCTTGACCAAGATATCTTTAGATGCAAACATTTCTGAAGATGCGGGGGGCGATTTTAGTGTCTTGACCAAGATATCTTTAGATGCAAACATTTCTGAAAATGCGGGGGGCGATTTTAGTGTCTTGACCAAGATATCTTTATATGCAAACATTTCTGAAAATGCGGGGGGCGATTTTAGTGTCTTGAACAAGATATATTTAGATGCAAACATTTCTGAAGATGCGGGGGGTGATTTTTGTGTCTTGAACAAAGATATCTTTAGATGCAAACATTTCTGAAAATGCAAGGGGCGATTTTAGTGTCTTGACCAAGATATCTTTAGATGCAAACATTTCTTAAGATGCGGTGGGCGATTTTAGTGTCTTGACCTAGATATCTTTAGATGCAAACATTTCTGAAAATGCAAGGGGCGATTTGAGTGTCCTGACCAAGATATCTTTCATCCCACAGTATACGTGTTCTTGGGAGAGCACATTGCCCTCGTGGACTTCGTGAAGGTCCTGCAGCGGAGGGGCTTGCTAGAGCGGGGCGAGTATGCCGTGGTCGCAATCGATGACGAGATATTTGACCCCAGCTCCTCATCCATCACTCAAGCAGGTACTATTCACGATCATTGATAACCTCAGTGTGTCAATCTTTTAGGATATTTAGCGGTAGTCGGAGGCACGTTTCAAATATTAAATTTGACGTATGCCCGCGTTTTGCAAGTAGTAGCATTCCACATGACAGGTTTCAAGCCTATCGCCGTTTATTGGAACACTAACATTAGCACATGGCTTTGAATATTTGGTTCTAGGACAGTAAATAGGTTTCGTGTAGCATAGCAAACCCTCTACTTATTCAGCCTTATTAATGTAAGAACATTTGACAAGTACCCACATTAAGATACAACAGTAAAAAAATGCAGAAAGACGCTAGTTTTTAATTTGGTAATTAGATATCTGAAAATAGCCTTTTCTTTGTTGTTTCTTCTAACAGAGAACTAGGTAAATTCAAGCGCTGGCCGCTTCTCCACAATGTTAATTCATGCGCCACGTTTTATTATGAATGATGTAAATTTTTCCAAGTTGTTTTATTCCATTCCGCGTCCCTGGCGTCAAAACATCAGGGAGTATAATGGATGAGTTTTTTTAGAGGATTTCCGAGGCTAAATCCTAAACTATTATAGTTAAATACTCCCTGAAGTTTGAGATAGGGGTGCAGAATGGAATAACCGTCAATACAGTTTGGAAAAATGTACTTTTTTCGTTATTAATGTTTTTTTTGTCGCGTTCCCTTACTTGGCTATTAAGTTGTAGATATTAATCCTTTTCTGTCGATACAGAACACCTGGGCCAGAATACAAGCAGTGACATCCTGGCGTTCAGAGCTGTGTTGAAGCTTACCCCATCTTTTCCGACGAATCCTGCCTATGCGTAAGTCTCTACCAATATGCCTTTTAACGAGTTCATACTCGATAAATTTATTGCTTTCACATGGTAGGTATGATCATAGATGGTGTTTATATGTAGGTATCTCACTTGAACCTTAGACCTGGTTCAAGTGAGATACCTACATACATATAAACACCATGTACGGTATAGCAACAGATAGGTAGGCAGGCTGAGGTTTTGTGAAAACATAACTAGTAGGTATGATAAATCAAAGTTAAGTAAGTAGGCAAGGTATCAAGGTGTCTAAGGTTTGGAATTAAATTAATAAGGTTTAGTCATTTTTAAATTTTAATTTTTTTTTTTATGTAAATTAAAACGAGTTGGCAATGATTAGAACAATTTTAATACTATATTTACTCTTATGTATCACCGCTTTTGAAATTGCAAAATAAAACCTTCGATTCTTCAAATAATAATGGGTACTAGATCTCATGACACAGGGAACCCTAGTGCGAGGTTTACGGCTTGTATGTCTCTATCTATATAATTTGAAGTAGCTAACTGCATAGTAGGTACCAGCCCTTTTGAATAATGCTGTCCAGGTCCAGCTACAAGCTAAAATAATGTAGGTAGAACTCTAATTGTAGTTATGTAGATGTTATCTGAATAAATAAAATAATTCTAATATCTGACGCAAGCCCATCGCAGACCGGAATCAAAAGTCATGTTTTTCCCAACTATCGCGATCAGTTAACAATTATAAGTTTTTTTACGGGATTTTCTAGACGTTTCTAGTCTCTCTATTTACTCTAGTTATCCTGTAACGGCTGTTGCAATACAGTCGAAATTTTATGGAAATAATAAAAAAGGTAGACGCGATAAAGCCCAGTGAAACACTTATAATCATGGGAGTTTACATAGCCAGATCATTTTCAATCCTGAAAAATTTAAAATCGTTCAAGATTCAAGAGTTTTTGTATAGACAATGAAACTATGGACATGGCCCATTCGGTCTGGGTGTTTTCTATGTATAATAAGTATGTATTTACAAAAAAAGTATATGTAGTATATCAATCATGTAGTTCCCATAATACAAGGTCTGCTTAGTTTGGGGCTAGATGATGCTGTGTGAAAAATGACCGGCATTATTATTATTATTGTCCAGCATTATTAATTGTCAAACGCGCCGCATTAAAACTAGATTGTCATAGAAAATAACGATTTAGGTGTGGGAGGTGAAGTGAGTAATAAGTTATCATAAATATATTCTCTCTAGACACGAGGTAAATAAATTTACCTTTTTTGCTGTTAATTATGTGTAATTTTATGTAAATAGTATTTCACGGTCTCATAGTTATTTTTGTTATTAAAAAAATGAAACGACTCTGGGGCAATTGTGGGTCAACTCCTTTACGGTGCTAATTCGAAGAATAGTAGATGAAGTCACAAAACGTAGATGTTAATTATAATAAATAATGCTGGACATTTTCACACAGCTTCATCTAGCTCCAAACTAAGCAGTGCCTGTGTTATGGGAACTACATGACTGATATACTAATTTTATTTGTAAATTTTTTTTTTGAATCAGGTTCATATACATTTATTCATACAACTATGTACAAGTAGGTATATACAAAAAATACAGATGAAACAGCTAGCTATCTAAAGACCGTTGCAAACGATCTATAGATAGCTCAACTGATCCAGATCACTACCAGGCGGAAGCGTTCCCAAAATACTGGCCGCATTGCCACGCTGAATGGATTTGTAAATTATATATTATACATATATTATTTACATTTTATACAGAAAATACATACGGGGATACTCTATCCTTGTATCGATGTAATAAACTATATGAAGATTTAAGGATCGAATATTTAGAATACATAATGACGACCTCGATGCAAGAGCCGCAGGTTCGATTCCCGCTGCGTAAAAAATGTTTTTTTATAATACAGGGGAATTCTAGTATGAGGTCAGGACGTAGGCGTTAAAAATTTAACCTAAGATTATCTTGGAAATAGAATTAGTTTTATTCATTAGAGTTCGGATCAGGTATCTAAGAATAGGAACAAATAACCTCTAGGTACCCCACATGTTCATTCGGTAGACTGTTAACTTGTGAATCCTATAATAGCTTTGTGATAGTTACTTACATTGTACAGGGGCCCTACCATGAAGCCTTACAGCGATTCAATTCAGTCAGAGATGTCACATTTTGCTTTGCGATTGAGGACGCTATTGTTTAAGCTTTGCCATTCGCAAAGCGGGATTTGACATCATTGCCTGAATTAAATCGCAATAAGACTTGATGGTTAGACCCCTGGGCTCAGATATCAGGGAGGTGAAAACTTTAAATTAACTTCGGCGAGGCTTTTTTGCCAGCTTTCACTATTTTATTGCGATCAAAACCACTACCACCGGATCCACTATCCTACTTCCTACTAATATTATAAACGCGAAAGTTTGTGAGGATGGATGTTTGTTACTCTTTCACGCAAATACTACTGAACGTATTGTGATAAAACTTTAAAATAATATAGCTTATAAATCAGAACACATAGGCTACTTTTTAACGGGTACCACGCGGGCGAAGCCGTGGGCAGAGGCTAGTGTTTATATACATAGAAGTTTAAAAAGTTATAATAATATTATTAGGAGAATATTCTATTTAGTAGTTATAACTTTTTAAACTTATGTTTAACTTAGTTATGACGCAAACAGAATTAGAAACGAGACGCGTGGCTTCAAGTATTTTCATTTATAACACGCTTATATTAGATTCACTTGTAACTAACAAACAAACAAACAAACAAACAATGTAATCAAATCTTGGATATTCATGTTAATATTTATATCTGAGTCAATATTAACCTTCTTCTATTAGTCGTATCGAAATGAAACTTTGTATGTATATGTATAGTTCGGAAATACTATAATTTGGTATCTTGGAGCTGAAATGCTGATGGAGACAGGTGTTTTTTTTAAACTACGCATTTTATTTGTCCCAAAAGTTTAAAGGACTATCGTATTATGCTGAGAGGAGACTGAAAATCTTTTAAGGGCTCGCCTTAGAAACAGGTTAAAAATACCAGTATTTTTGCTACGCGCGTAGCCTCGTAGACACACGTAATACATCTACGCGCGTAGCAAGTCTACATAATCTTAGCGTTCGTAGCGCTGACGTGAATCTCAATTCTTAATACATTTATTAATTATAATAGTAATTTTACGAGCTAGGGTTCGGGATAAAATAATAATGTCAAATTGTACATTAAAGGAACACTGTTTTCGCAAAATTACACTATAAACATGACAAAAATAAAATAGCACAATGAAACAAAAAACACTGAATCACTAGGTACAACACTAGCACACAGTTTTTCACTTGACTAGTCACTGGGTATCGCTTCTTTATCACTTGGAACTATTCACATTCCAATCTAGAACTGAACTGTCTCTACGGGTCGCTTGCGCTTATATATCCCGTCGTTAGTAACTTTTTTTCAGACGTATAGATCATTTCGTAATATCATAGTTTTAACACAAGTTACCTAAACAATAAAAAATACTATAAACATGAAACAAAATAGCAACAAAAGTATGTTAAATAATATGTTAATGCAGTTAGCTAATTGCACCCTTTAGTTAGATCATCGTTTGGATCAATCTATCTGACAAACTAGATAATATAATAGTGTTTTTACACCTGCCAAACCTATACGTGAATTTAGCGATGCGGTTCATCTGAATATCATTATTCCTTTCACATAGTTACAAAGTTGTTAAAACTAGTTATCTCTTATGAACTCTGTGTTAGGGTATAGCAACATGGCGGCAGACCGAGGTATTTTTTAACACACTTATATTAGCTTTGTACTACTTGTTATCAAATAACAATGTAATCAAATTTTGTAATTTTTTATTTTTTTTTTTTAAAAAATTTAATTTTTATTTTAAACATTACAAAATGTGATTACATTACAACAAAAAACATAAACTACATATTTTATTTTTATTTAAAAGGTCTTGTAGGTAGTCTACGTTGGTACTTTAGTTAATGTTTGCTGCTCACTTCTGGCAAGTGTATGATTGTTCGTTTGTTGTCAGGCGGCTCTGCGAAATGATCCGGGCGTTGTCGGCGGCACCACCCTTCTGCGTACCAAACTACCACAAGATTTTCGAGGACGCTTCTGTAAGTGTTCTAACAGTATTTTATCGGAGGAAAATAACACAAGTTTTCGAGGACGCTTCGGTAAGTGTTCTAACAGTATTTTATCGGAGGAAAATAACACAAGTTTTCGAGGACGCTTCGGTAAGTGTTCTAACAGTATTTTAAAGAAGAAAAAAACGTATTTTTCTTGATAATCGAAATAAAACTTCTAAAAATACGTAAAATTTATTGAAAAATATTTTTTTATAAAATATATTTAGTCTTTTACATGTGTCGACACAAGAACTAAACAAATCGATTGCAATATATTAAATTACAATAGCATAAGTCGTTTCGGTGACAAAAAAACAACCTCATAAAGCAAACACATATACAAGCTCCTATTGTGAAGAGTGAGTAGATATCAATTAAGAGTAGATTAAAATTAAGTAATTACGTACATATATTAAACAACGTACATAACGTTGTTTAATATATGTACGTAATTACACGGCTCGGTAATTTCACTTGTATTTATATCAATCAATTTGATACGAGTATATAATTATGTAGGGTTTCTCATTTAACATTAGAAATACACTATTATATTTCACTGTTACAAAGCTGTTGTGAAGCTATTTATTGAATACCTTGGTAATTAATAGTCATATATATAATTATCCATCTATAATGGGGAATATATCCGTGATCGTGTTTCTTTGTTCTGTTTTACTCAGTTCATGGTCAAAAATTACATAGACTTAATGGTAGTTAGCAATAATAGGCAAGGAAGATACTTTTTCTGTTATATTTTAAGAGACAAACAGTCATACGACCTGCCTGGTAGGTAGCGGTTACCGTCGCCCATTGAAATCTGCAATATCTGGGGTATTGATGCGTTGCCTGCCCTGAAGGAGTCTTTTTAATTTTTTTTAAATTAATCATGTTATATCTTTTTAATTTCCCATCAAGGTCCCGATAGAAGCAG
Source organism: Perizoma affinitatum (assembly GCA_961405105.1). Classification (NCBI taxonomy): domain Eukaryota; kingdom Metazoa; phylum Arthropoda; class Insecta; order Lepidoptera; family Geometridae; genus Perizoma; species Perizoma affinitatum. The sequence goes on from OY560199.1 coordinate 11,479,477, forward strand.
CACATCTGTTCGACGCTGTGACTCTTTGGGCTCGAGCTGCCACTGCGGCCATGATGACGGGACTGTCACTGGCAGATGGAGCCACCTTGATGAAACTGCTGAGACCCACTACCTATAGATCAGTCCAGGGTTTTAACGTGAGTCATTATTTTTTAAGGAAAAATTGAAAAAACATAAATTTGCAAACGTTGCACATATAAAACACAATACACACACACAAAAAATACCTAAATACTAACAATAAAACTATTTATGTGGCTCCCGATACTTACCAATATGCAAAAACAAAACAAACACGCTCACGACTGTCTTCCCCATGGTGGTCATCCTCAGATACAGACTCAGTGAGTAGATCTTTGAGGATACCAAGTAGGGGGTAGTCAGAGGCACGTCCAAACATTACATTTGGTACATGCCCGCGTTTTGCAAGTAGTAAGCATTCCACGTGACAAGTTGCAAGCCCATTGCCCCACGACCTCCGGATCAGAAGTCGGGGTATCGCCCACTAGGCCACCACGGCTTATTCTTCACGGATATCTGCCTACAGATTAGTAAATGCATATAATATAAAATAATATACCTAACAATAAATAAAAAATAAATGTATCTGTGTACAAACTAGTTTAACAAAGAAAGTGTGACAAACTGGCAGTTCATGAGCGACTTTCATTGTAAGTGAGTGTTATGAGAAAGAAACATATCAAGGGAAAAAAGTCAACGACTACGGTAAGCATACAACTTTTAGGGCTGTAAGGAGTTCCTTCATACATCTTATGGTTCCAAACCAACATCACTGGCCCGAGGTGCACCATGCCGATTGACTGCTCTGCTCCGCGGTGGGAAGTTAGGTTCAAACCCTACTGATAGGAATATAACAGGCACATTGCGTATTTGCAGCAAATGCTGAGCTCAAGATATACAAACCTGTATGTTCATCCAAAGCGGATTCTAATCATACATGTCTACATATAAATCGAAGCAGTAGACAGTGGGCGAATGTATCTTTAAGCTTTTTGTTTTAGATTTTAAGCGCTATTCAGTCTATGGTCGATGACGCGACAGCCCCGGGGTGTGATTATAAATAATTATTGAGAAAAAGGTTAAGATAGGCTGATCAATAGTAATTATCAAACTTAAGTATGCATTTTAACGTCTTGATTGATTATGCAATAAACGCTGAGTTAAGGAGTTTGGGTTTTAGTTTTAAATTTATATCAGTGAACTTTCATAGTCTGTTGATGATGAAGATGATGAATTATTAATAGTTTATGGACATAATTAATGAACCGTCAGTTCATTAATTATATCCATAAACTCCTAGAGCAACAGCTTATCGCCAAGCACGTAGTGCTATCAGTATTGTCGCAGTTTTTACCACTTATCTAATTTAAGATACTTTTTTTTGTGTGTTAAGTATTTTCTTTATACCCCTTAAGCTACCTGAGCTATCTATGGGTTTAAGAATGTCCGCAATAAGCATTAAAGTAGTAAACTATTAAGCCTTCATCGTAAAGAAAGTGTAGTGTGTTATAAAATTGTGGCCCTTTCAGGACTTTCAAGAAGGTAAACAAACGTAGCAGACTCATTTCAAATAATTTCTAGAGCCGAAATAAAATTTAAGAATCCTAGTGTAAGTGGAAGATTATAATACAAAATGACTGGGGACTTTTATGGTCTAAATTTATTCGTATGAAACCACTTCTGAGTAAGTAGTTATAAAACTTAAGTGCAAAGAAAGTGCTTCTAAATCATAAAATTATACGTAGGTGTAACAAGCTGTTCCAACGAAATTAAGAATGTATTTTTGACTAAACCGGTTCAATAAGATAGGCTTACCAAAATGTCTTTTTATTTTGGTAAGTTCAGTTACCAAAAATAAATTAAACGAAACTAGATGAATTTGACAAAATTACATCTTTTGTTTTCGCCATTTTGCCTCTCGAACCCTAATTAAATTTGCCAAATTAATATTTATTTGGTAACCATTTGAAGGTGGGTCGGGAAGCTAATTGAGATGTAGAGCTGTGGTTTTTACTGCTATTAGGGACAAGGGGCCAGGGGGCTAAAACACACACGGTCAAGTTGTTTTTAGACCCTAACCACATCCAATCCCACTCATTAAGTGAAACAATTCTACTTATGTTGTATATTTTCATATTTTAAATATTAATAGATGGGTCACGCCCGCCTTCGGCCCCCAGACCACCGCGTTGCATCGCGCAAACAACTATCATTGTTTATGCAATTATATTGCTTATGCCTATAACTGTCCTCAAAAATTGACCTTTTGACCAAAAATAATGTTACAAATCCGACTGGTAGTTCCAGAGATTAGCGCGTTCAAACAAAAAAAAAACGGGTATCAGGGAAGCAGCCACAGTGGAGTGAAACGTAGCCGATATAATGCACTACCAAATAATGTCTTCTATTTTCAAAATAATGGTGATTAAATAATGCCAGTAGATGCTAAATTTCCATAGTAATAAGCAACCTTGTCATAACATATTTCGTTACATATGGTTTTTGCAAGCACGTCAAAATCAAATAAACACCTCAGCTTTGTTATTATTATTAGTATAGATATTATTATATTCATTCACATATATTTGTTTAATGTCTAAAAGTAACTAATTAGCTAATATAATAATTAATTGTTTTCATTTGACACGCCACACCATATTTTTGCCCAGGCAGTCGACATGGGTGCGAAAAATGATAATGTCGCATAGAATGCTTAAGCTTTAAGTCCTCCTAGCATTATTTATACCTGATGTATTCCACCTTATCCCTCTATCGATAGAGTCGATAATTTATATATCCGCCGTATCATAAGGACGATACCCCGACTTCCGATCCGGGCCGGACTTCCGGTCGTGGGTTCGTCGTGCACCTATGGACTTTTCAATTTACGTACGCTTAAACGTGCTCGAAACAGTGAAGGAAAACACAGTGGGGAAACCAGAATGCCCTGGAAACGAACATTCGATAGCATGTGGCATCGATTAGTGTTCCAATAAGCTGGGATGTGCTTGCAACTGTAGCATGTCACGTGAAATGCTAACTAGGAAACGCGGACCAATATACCAAATGTGGTAATTGGGCTTGCCTCTGATTATCCCCTACTCGGTATCCTCAAAGATCTACGCACTGAGTTTGTATTGGAGGATGTCCACCATAGATATCCATGGAAATACGGTCGTGAGCGTGTTTGTCTTGTCTTAAACAACAAACAAAAAGGTGTTTGTTCGTTTGTTTTGAAAAGTATGACCTCTAAAATATTAACATAACTCTGAGCAAATATTTGTGTAACTTTTTGGCATAATTATGCCGACGAATACCTAATGATAACCTTAGACAGTCGTTTAGTTAAATATGCAGCATCAAAAGGGCATATTTACTTATTTAAAAACAGTCCGTGAATTAGGTTAGGACAGCAGTATTAAGATTTGGGTGTAACGTAAAGTTTTATTCAGACAGAAAAAAAAAAAAAAAAAAAAAAAAAAAAAAACTTACAGTTACGAAGGGCAGACTCCCTTCGTAACTGTAAGTTTCTGAAGAGGGCGCTCCATTCTTGGAGTAGATTTTTCTTATTCAAATAAATCGGTAGTAACTAATCTAGAGGCGAGTGCCTTGTAATTTACTAACCGAGTTTATTGATTGTGATGGTAGATTGAAACCTAATGGAAAACCAATTTGTTTAGGAAACAGACTCTTATCCTTATCCCAACAAATAAAATGATATCGATCGCCGATGTAAATAAATAATGCTGGACGTTTTTCACACAGCATCATCTAGCCCCAAACTAAGCAGAGCTTGTATTATGGTGCTAGATGATGCTGTGTGAAAAATGAATTCAATTAAAAATCAAAATGTTCTATCTTGACGACATCTGTGGCGCAGTGGGCGAAGGCCCGCCTGAGACGCCTGAGACGAAGGTTGCGGGTTCGATTCCCGCTGCGGGACAAATGTTTGTAATGTTTGTCTCGGGTCTGGGTATTTTCCATGTATAAAAAGTTTATAAGTAGTATATCAGTCATGTAGTTCCCATAATACAAGCTCTGCTTACTTTGGGAATAGATAATGCTGTATGAAAAATGTCCAGCATTATTATTATTATTATAAATTTGACTTAATTTATCTTCGATACATTCACTATCAATATTATTTAATAGTAACTAACTACCTACCTTAATGTATAAATTTGCATATAGAGTCCTGAATGTCGAATTTATATAAGCTCAATCTGTAAAAGTCATAAAGTTATAACCTAGATTCTTGCAAGTAAAGATAATAAACTTATTAAAATATCACAGTTTATTATTATTAATGTAAGGTTTGTAGATAAGTATAATTTCGGAATCTTTATAGAGTTTTACGAATCAACGCTATGTTACAAAATCCACAAAAATAAACCCTAAATAACAAAAAATAATTAAGATATTAAATCAGTTTTGTTCTCAAATACATCTATTTGTCATATTTTGTTCCTGTCTATCTGAGATAGTACAAAACATTCTAATACGGGCTTGAAACCAAGGTCTTAGGTAATTAGGTATGCCACTCAGACGATTCGACCGAACAATGGAAAAAAAATATCTCTATGTTCTTATAAAAGAACAAGTCTTAACTGATTTTTTGATTTATTGACTGAGCCTCACTAGAGATTCGGTCCTTTTAGTGCGTAGGGGTGTACTAAGAAATTAAAATTGATAGTTCTCATTCTAAGGAGTCCAAAAAGGAAGCCAAAGATTTAACATAAATTCTCCATATCTATTTAACACAAGAAAACAAATTCCTGCGGATGGGTCAGCTAGTTGGACATAAATTACATCTTCAAATGAAGGCTAAATCATTATCTATTTTCCACTAGGTAAACATGGACTATGCAGGTGACGCTGAAGGCAACTTTACGGTTATCGGGCTGGTAGCGGACAAGACAACTCCTGGCGGCTGGAGTGCCCAGCCAGTTGCCACATTCAGATATGCCAACAGCTCTGTCTTACTGCCGGTAAGCTGTACGGAATAGATATGTATTGACTCGAGTGTCTTCTGAATATAACAGAGAGTTTTGAGTAACTTTAGTAAAATCTAATCACCAGAGGTTTACAGAAATCATTATCACCTTGACCTTACCGTGGGGTAAGGTCAATGATGATTTCTGTATGATGATGATGATTACAGTCGGTACGATATTAGAATACAAAATAATAATTGTAATTATGAATAATAAAATTATAAATCGATTTCAAGAATGGTCCATAAATGTTTTATCGTTACCATAATAGAATACTAATTGCTATCGTTTTACGTTATATGTTTTAGTATTGTTTGCAGTATTTATTCTGTTTGCTGAATTGTATAAACATAATTTTACGCGCCGAAATTGAGGGCTATTTTAACACAAAGAGAAACGCAATATCTTTAGCAAAATATTTACTTAGTGTTAGAAGAGTTAGGGAAGTGGAATTAAAATTATCGTGGTTTGGTATCTTTTTAGAATATAATTACGACTATACCACGTACTTTACTATTCTCCTGCTGACGGGAACCGAGGAACCGACGGTGCTCATGAGGAAGGACCTCTAAACGGTCAACGAAACGTCAACAGGAGAATAGTAAAGTACGTGGTATAGTCGTAATTATATTCTAAAGTTAGGGAAGTTTTCAAAAACATTAACGTATTTTTTTATAGTAGGTACGTAGTTATGAATAGGTATTTTTTCTTTGTATACCTTACAACTGCCTATTGGTGTCCATTACCAAAATTCATATTGTGAATAACGCTACCTAGATACCTACTAAAACCAGCCAAGTACGAGGAGGACTTGCACACTAGGGATATCGTACTACACATTGTAAACACAAATCTTTGATAAAAAAAAGAAAAAAATATGGTAACCCTAAGGTTTAGAGTTGTTTTTTTATTATTATTTATGAATACGACGAAATTTATATGACGTATTATGTAAACAGTATTGTTTTAAATAGTCCTGTGTCAGATGGATAGCGTAGGCTTAGTTATTACTAAAGAAAAAAAACATAATCCTATTGGATCTCATTGGCATCTTTATGGTACTGATTCCTACAAATATGTAGTGGTAGGTAAGTAAATAGACATACCAATAACGGTCCGTTTTATTGGAGTTCCAGAATGCCCGTTTCTACGGATATAGGTACCTTACATTCAATATGCTCACAATATTCATTAATGATACAACCGCTTGGCAGGACCAGTTGTCAATTTCTCTAGTGCCATGACAAAAACCTTTTCCCACACCTCTGATGTCAGTGGAGCTACACAAAACTGATCCTCCTGATATTTAATCATTTTAGGTAGCTCATTGTAGTTTCAACACCATTGTAGTTTTTACTGCATGGTATGTACCAACTTGGATTGATGCAAACATTATGTTTTTAATATCTGCTAAATTTATTTCAAATGGAAACGCTAAAGATTCGGATTCAGTCAAAGACAAAGTCAATAGGTTTTTATTCATTGAAATCACAAGGATCATATATAAACTTAACTTAAAAACTAAGTGAATTTAAAATTATAAAGTGAATTTACGCCGATTACGCGCGCGACTAAGCCTAGAAGAATCAGGCAACAAACTCTGCTTGGTACTAGTCAAAGAATTAAATCAAGTTTAAAAAGTATCAGGTTCTCTCAAATATTGAACATTATCCAATATCAAACAAGTTTAAGACATAAAAGTCGCGTAATCCCTTTGAATTTTTTTAACGCACACGTTACTTTTGTTATTATTTAATTAGTAGTTTTCTACCATGCAACGCATCTGAATGACATCTTTGAAATTTTATCATTATAATATTGTAAAACGATAATTTTCCCGTATCGTACTTTCAATGGAGGCACCGACTAATCTTCAACTAATTCCAAAAGTCTTCATCAGACTGAGTAACACTCTCCCTCCGCTATGTCATGTAGGTACTAGTTTTTAAATCCTTCGGTAGTGCTACCGGTAATCTGTTAGTCGTTGGGTCATTTCACCGTATGGACTAATAGGCTATTGAAAATAAAAATGTCGCGGGACAGATACAAACCTATAGCATTTCAAAGCGATCCTTGTGATTTTAATGAATAAATTAATTTTGACTTTGAATGTTCAATATATAAAAGGCCTATTTTCTCGTTCGTTACTAGGAGCTAGTAGGCGCTCACAACATCGCCTGGGTGGGAGGCGATCCGCCAGTAGCAGAACCAGCTTGCGGGTTCGATGCCCTGAAGTGCTCCTTGCCCCACGACCCCGGCGTACTGTCTGCAGCTGCCGGCGTCGCAGCAGCGGCCATCCTAGCCGCGGCTCTGCTGGCGCGTCACTACCGGTACGAGCAGAAACTAGCGTCAGTGCTGTGGCGGATCGAAGCGAAAGATCTCAAGTTCATACCCAGCAATGACGACAAGGTGAGTGTTATTACTCTCATAATTATAATCAAAAGCCTGTGCCCACTGCATAATATAGATCTCGCCCAAAGCGCGTCATGCTGAACGATCCACTTCGCGTAATCTTTGAGATATTAATTTGATACAGAACATTTTGTATATAAAGTTAAATTGAAGAAAAAAACTAATTTCTAAAACTTTATTTTATCCTGTCCTTCTAAAGTGTGCCTGGAAGACATCGCTTTTAGCGATAAGACCGCCCATGGTACCTTTTATATTCTTTTAATTCCTGTGTTTTTGTATTTTGCTTTGGTGTACAATAAAGAGTTTATCTATTCATCTATTTTGCAAGATAAATAAAAAAAAAAAAAAAAATGCAAGACATTTTTCACACAGCATCATCTAGCCCCAAAGTAAGCAGAGCTTGTGTTATGGGAACTACATGACTGATATACTACTTATATACTTTTTTTTTGTTGGAAAAACATACATATTATACATAGAAAACATCCAGATCCCGAGACAAATATTTTCATATGCAAACATTTGTCCCGCGGCGGGAATAGAACCCGCAACCTTCTGCGTCTCAGGCGGGCCTTCGCCCACTGCGTCACAGAGAACATCCATTAATCAGCTGTTTTAGTAGCTACTTTGTCCTGCCTTACTCGGATGTGAAAAATTGCACTTTATATTAGATTTATTGAGATTATATTTTTACCTAAAACCGCTGATTTGTTTTTTAAGACCCCGTTTAAAGTGTTCCGTAGAAGTGTTATTGATTGCAAATTTCGGAACAACCTGTATAACATGCTTGACAATGGAACCATCTTTGCACCGGTTATTATAATATTACGTTTATAACTCCAGTTATATATCGACTGAGACGCAGAAGGTTGCGGGTTCGATTCCCAAACAAATGTTGCGGGACAAATGTTTGTATCTGCCAATGTTTGTCTCGGGTCTGGGTGTTTTCTATGTATAATATGTATGTATTTACAAAACAAATGTATATAAGTAGTATATCAGTCATGTAGTTCCCATAACACAAGCTCTGCTTACTTTGGCCCCAAAGATGATGCTGTGTGAAAAATGTCCAGCATTATTTATTTTATTTATTTATATCACCAACATATTACGATATTATTGGTAGGTCTATATCCACCAGAAGACTTCTACTGTCTAATGATGATGTGTCGTATGCCTACGTTATTATTATTTAGCTATAACGAGTAGGTTTTTATAAAACACCCTACAGACACATGTGATCTTTCATCTTGATATCTCACGCGTTGCCTACGCGTGAGTGATAACTTTGGTAATGCAAGCTTCCATAGGCTACGGTAACCGCTTATCACCAGGGGGCCGTTACTTTGTTTACCTCTTTAGTAGCATAAAATAACCAAGACCCGGAGCAAATACATTGCATGCGAACATTTTATCCGGAACGGGAATTAAATGCACATCCTCATGCGTCCCGCCGGCTATTCGTCTGCCGTGCCACCGAGGTTGTCAAAATAAACCTACTGTTACAAAATAGGAACGCGCATATGCTTTTAAGCTTCATTGTAGCACATAAACTATTATTTTTGCATTTACGTAAGGGTTGTCCCTGAAGATCATTCCAGACCTCGGAAAAGTCGTAACGATCAAGGAACTTATAATTACATGACAACTTCAATATGTAATGAGAACGGAGAAACTCGATAAAGTTCTGGGACCAAGTACCTAATGGTCCCAGAGGTTGCCCATTCGAACCTGTTTAAATTAGTCGATGGATCTGGGTGAGTACTTAAAAGGATTGCAAAATTGTATGTTAAAAACGTTTCATGCTATTTTCAAAGCTGATCATGGCTGTACTTTCACTTTTTATAATACCAACTACTGTTACCAATGCATACCCTTTGCAAAATAAATGGAAATTGAAATTTAAGTATAGAAATTAGGATGGCTTGTAAAAAAATAATAATGCTGAACATTTTTCACGCGGCATTATCCAGCACTTAAGTAAGCAAAGCTTGTGTTATGTGAATAACATGACTGATAAACCACTTATATAACCAGCATTTACATAGCATTACATAGAAAATACCCAAACCAGAGACAAATATTTTCAGATCATTAAGTCTGCCTATTGTCACATTTTATAAATTTTGCAATAAAGTGTTGATCCTACTACTATTATAAATTAGAAAATTTGTGAGGATGGATGTTTGTTACTCTTTCACGCAAAAACTACTGAACGGGTTTTGATGAAACTTTAAAGTAATATAGCTTTTACATCAGAATAACACATAGGCTTCTTTTTATCCAGGTACCATGCGGGCGAAGTCGTGGGCAGAAGCTAGTATATAAATAAAATCGTTTGCAAAACCGCATTTCAATCGGACAAGACAGTTTGGAGATAAATAATAATAGACAAACAATATCTTAAGGCAAATACATGTACGGGCTCCTCACACGGGTTAAAGTTATTTACCAGAGCGAGTTAAAAGATTATGGCAACTTTACTGTTCTCCATTTTGTTGGTACTATCACGAATATGCTCATAAATTAAATTTCGCTCGTTCCCATTCCCATTGCTTAGCTATAAATCTCACGTCTGTGCTATAATTGAAGCTCTGTGATCCCGGTCCTGCTGTCTGTCACGTCGTTGGGCTTTTGAGATTGTCTTTTCACACAACAAAGCAGGGTTATGTGATTAATTTGAATAGGGCAAGTACGGAATAAAATGAGTAAAAGCGTGGGCTGTTTTTGCAAATAAACAGAATCTTCTAAATATATATAATCTTTATGTGACACATTGACTGACTTACTGACAATGAACACAACCAGTTATTTTAAAAGTTCCTTTTTGGTGATGTTCTACACTATAGGATTTATTAAGTCTTAGAGACCAGACATTTCTGTGATTTGAAAATTTCCTTTTAGTTAGTAGATGGACTATAAAAAGTATTTTTTTTAAATTCCATCGTCAGATCGCGCAGCTGGCACCTGAAGTGTATGGAAAAATCTTGAAGCGGAGTCGCGGGGTCTATAGAGTTACTTATTTAGGTAAACATTGTATATTTTACAATAATAATAATAATATTATTATTATTATTTATTTTACAATGATCTTTACCTGATACTCGCATCATTTGCCTCGCTTTCGGGGAACGTAACGTGGCAATGATTTTGTCAGGCTTAGCAATGTACAAAATTCTACAAGTTGAAAAAAAAAGGAAGTTTTCTTGATTCATACCTCCGCACAATCGGGCAATTTGCTCTAAAAAAAACAAACAAACACGCTCAGGACTGTCTACTCCATGGTGGACATCCTCAGATACATACTCAGTGAGTAGATCTTTGAGGATACCAAGTAGGGGGTAGTCAGAGGCACGTTTTGGTACTAGCCCGCGTTTTGCATGTAGTAAGCATTCCACGTGACAGGTTGCAAGCCCATCGCCGCTTATTGGAACACTAACTGTTAGCACATGTCTTCGAATTTTTGGTTCTAGGGCATGCCGGTTTCCTCACGATGTTTTCCTTCACCGTTTTGAGCACGTGTTAATGCGCACATAATTTTTTCGATTGGAAAAAGCCATTGGTGCACGACCGTGTTCGAACCCACGACCTCCGGATCAGAAGTCGGAATATCGCCCACTAGGCCAACACGTCTCTACTTGGCCAACACGGCAATTTGCTCTAAGGTTCCCAATTTTCAAATCAAAGACTTAAACAGACATTTTGCTAATATTAGATTGGTGCGTTAAAATAGCATTTATATTCGAAAGCCCAATAACCTATTCGTAAATTAACAATGGGTTCAATGAAAATAGACAATTGACGATATGAAACTATTGTCATGAAAAAAAATAGAATGTTGCTTAAAAACGAAATCCTGGTATTTCTCACAGACTACCATTTTGATCCGTTATGTCGTTTATGATACGTATAAAACCGACGGCTCTACGAAGGAATCTTTGTTGCCATCTAAGCGTATTTGTATATCAGAAAGAACTAGAATGTGTTAAGATATTACGTATTACATTAGAATTTATGTCTTGGTACCTTTTTTATCCGCGAAAAAAAACCAACGTCTTGGCAAACGCATATAATGGGCTCTTTATGTCGCGAATAAAAATAAATTCTCTAGTACCATTATCTTTATCCAGGGCGGAAATAAGGGAATGCGTTTGAATAAGAAATATACAGTTCGCGTATTTGAGCTGTCATGCACAAAACCACTCAAGTATCCTTTTATATGTTTTTTATACGTCAACTTTTAACTGCGTGAATTTAAAAGTTTAAAGTTAATTTACGCCGATTTAGACGCGACCAATCACGACCTGGCAGACTCGTTTTAACTAGAGTGGCATACAACAGCCACATACTGTTGGTAAGCGGTTACCGTAACCTGTGGATGTGAGCTACACCAGTTGTATCACTCGTGGCAAACAACAGCCACATACAGCCCACCTGTTGGTTAGCGGTTACCGTAACCTGTGGATGCTTGCAACAGCAGATGTGCCCCTATCACTCGCGCGTTACTGACCCTGAGACAAAGCGGATGAAAAATGTCATGGCCTATAATTTCACTGTCACTTTACCTTTAAACCGGAACACGGAAACGGAAGCATAACTGTTTTAAGGCAGAAATTTGTATGGTGGTAGAACTTCAGACGAGCTTTTTTATAAGGCTATAACAATTGACATTAAATATGTTTATGTTTTCCTACTTCCTACTAATTTAATAAATGTGAAAGTTTGTGTGTGTGAATGTTTGTTCCTAAGCCGGTTTTGATAAAATTTTAAATGTATATAGTTGAGGTTCGGGAATAACAGACAGGCTAATCTAATTTTCAAAAATCAACCCCTAAGGGGCTTAAACAGGGTAGTAAAGTTTCTTTGAAAGTCAGATTCGCTCAAAACTCGGTACAAATAAACTTTAAAATAAATAATAAAACCAATATTTTTTATTTTTCAATACTACCCCTAGGATGTGTGCAATAAAGTTCTAAAATTTTGTATGGAAAAAAAATATTCCTGATACACTCAAAAGTTGATGGTTTATCAACATAGCACGCGAGATAAGCCGCGGGCAAGAGCTAGTAAGAAATAAAGGTAATACCTAGACGCTATCTGATAAAAATATATCCATTACACAGAGCTCGTAATTAATCATTAAAACTCACCCGCTGCAACCTGTCGTATCTTATAACACGGCACTTCCATCCATTGTTTGTCTAGTCTAGATTAATTGGAAAGTTACACGTGGCTTCGCTCGCCCTTGTTTACATTTACTTAACACATATATGTACGTATTATATATAATGCACGTGTAGTGCACAGTGGGTGCATTATACGCCTAGCTTCATCGCTTGTGAAACTGAGAAACATTTTTATCTTGACTGCACCTCTGTGGATTGCTACTGTGTCACTATTAGTAAAAATCAGCGTGTGTTAGAGAGTACAAAGACCCTGCTATTTTAGTTTACAATGTACGATTGTACTATGTAAAACTGTAATATTAAAATTCAAGTATCCAGAGTCAAATCCCTTCATCAACTAGAAAACAGCTGATATTTAAACTTCTGATCAGATTTTCTTGAATCATAGCTAAGAATGTTCTCAAGTCAATTTAAGACAAAAAAAGTAAATTTACTTTTACATTTTATTTCCTAGTTTTCGTTTTTAACCGACTTCAGAAAAGGTTCTCAATTCGGTTATAGTTTTTAGTTAAGAAAACTTTTTTGGTTTTCGCTATTTCGCTTGGGAACTCTACAAATCGAGACCCTTATTTATAACTTATTTACATATATAATCTCGCTTTGTATAAATTAAATAGGTAGGTACGTCGTTTTAGTATTCTGTATGGTAGGTATTCATAAAAGTATATATATGTAGATATTTATATATTTATGTTTAAGTAGTTTATTATAATGTCATACTATTTATTATGTAGCTTATTTCACACTTTGCACTCTCCTCATTTAATAAATTAATGCGTACAATCTTATAGATCCATCCAAAGGTTGTCTGGAAATGATCGCTTCTAAGCGATAATACCGCCCATTGTACGTACTTTTAGTTGTTCTAGAAGTATTATGAAAAGTTCTTGTTATTTTTGTAATTAATAATGTCTTATGGTGTACAATAAAGTATTTTAATTGATTAATTCATTCGTAATAATATATTTTTATATAAAATGAGTTTAAGCCAGTTATTACTGAATCTGACTTTCCACAGAATGCGATCGCCCAAGAACCGGAGCCGCGTCGAGCGCACACCACTATAGCACTGTACCGAGGCAACATAGTCGCTGTGAAGAGACTGCAGAAGAAGAGCATTGACGTCACCAGAGCTATCAAGAAGGATCTGAAACAGGTAACATTTTGCGGTCTTAACGAACTTATGCCGACATAAGCGGCCTTCGGTCTCGGGCATTGTACGAGACCATTAACTCGGCCCCAGGGAGGACAGAGTCTGTCTATAGACAGATGAAGAGCATTGACGTTACCAGTGCTGTCATGTGACGACCTTTATGGCGCAGTGGGCGAATGCCCGCCTGAGACGCAGAAGGTTGCGGATTCGATTCCCCGTGCGGGACAAATATTTGTAAATGCAATTATGATTATGATGCATAAAATAGTTAAAAACATTGTATACAATTTCACGAGATTGTCCTGTTATTGCCAGAACCAATTTTTTCAGAAGACATTTTATTCTAACCTCCAAATATGTAAATAACTGAGTGACTGACGCTAACGTGCGTGAGTGAGACGCATATACTTTTAATGATTCCGGCGTTTATGCACTACACAAGCGCAACGTGTAATTGTGTTGAACGTGCCAGCTTTAGTTAACCGGCCCATACCATCGAGGTCGTCAAAATTATTAATTATTCGTGATAAGTTTATTATGTTTAATGTGTTGCCAACCAGAAAATAAACCCTAGAATTTCTCTTAATATTAAACATCGAGCAGTAAGATTTCCGGATTATATCCCTGTAGGAATCTGTGATGATAGAGCTATCGGTGCCAGCCATTTTTAGATGCATAGAACTATAGCGAAAGTGGCAACGTGTCACCAATCTGAAACGAAGGTGTGGGTTCGTTTTTCACTGGTTGCATTAAAATAAGGGACTGGTCATACTGATGCAGTGGCTATGGCGGTGGTGGAAAGTTTGCGTGAATGATTGCCACCACCACCAGTTCTCGCCAATTTGACCGTACCTTGAGTTTATTGGACGTTTTATTCGCGATTAGCATTTTTCTATCTACTATACCACAATTACCTTCTTTATTTGTTATTGTCAACTCACCCATAAAAAAACGAGTTCCCCGAAATAGAGCAAAATCTGTCTTAGAAAAACCCTTTCGTTCAAGGCCGTAGGTAAGTGCTATTTATTAGGTAGAACCGAACTAAGAGTACATGTATAGTTTGTTTTGATTCGTTTAGCATTTTCCTTCAATAAGTAGTTTATTTTGGGATAAAATAAATTGGAAGCTGCTACGAATAAACAGAAGGTAATTTATTTCCTCATTTTGAGACGGTAAAGAGACAGATCGATTTTTATGAGCCGATTTGTAATGGAGCTTTCACTAAATACGTTAATATCTATTAACCTAATACAACATTTGGCATACACTCCAAGTTCTCTTTGAGAAACTTTGTAAATCGGATGGATGGAAAATTACTTTCGACAAAACTTATCGCGAAGGGTGGCCCAGAACATGTATTTTGTATAGATATGTACTAGCCCGAAAAACTATTCTGACAGACCCATTACCCATGTCTTTTCAAACATTCGCGATTAGATAACATAATTATAAGTTATAAAGTTAGTTAAGCTAGCTGTTTCATCTGTATTTTTTGTATATACCTACTTGTACATAGTTGTATGAATAAATGTATTTAATAATTATAAGTTTAACGGGTCTTTATCGCGTTTACCTTTTTTATTATATTCCCGACGTTTCGATTGTATTGCAACAGCCGTGGTCACGTGACCAGACCCGTTAAACTTATAATTATATTACCCATGTCGATGATGATGAGGACCTCGGCGTGGCAGCGGGCTAGTAGCCGGCTGAGAACCAAGAGGTGCGGGTGCGATCTCCGCTGCGGTACAAATGTTTGCATGTTCTGCAGATATTTGTTCGGAGTCTGAGTGTTGTGATCATCATCATCATCGAAAATAAGTTTACGTAACCTATTTTTTGTGATCTTATAGAGGCCTATATATAGACCGCCATAAGTGAAGGAGACGTCTAATATGGGACCTAGAAATACTTAGTCAGTACTTCTTGTTCCTGTTTTTTTCTAGTACAATGCGATTGGTGGTTTGACTAGGTTGAGATATGATGACTCTTAAAAAGCCTAGTAATTGATGGTAAAAGAACGAGTGTGCTGATAGGATTCAATTCACCTCGTAAAGGCGCTCTCATGCCCAATCTAATGCATAAATAAATAAGTGAATACAAAAGGTGGGCTTACTGCTAAAAGCATTTGCTACCTGCCTACCTCAAAGGTATACAAAGAAGGTTGACGTGCTAAAAGAAAAATATAAAAACTGTTATCACACAAAATTATCAAAAAAAATATTTATGATAAAAGTTTAAGATATCGTAATAGTGAAAACAGTTGGCTAATTATAAACTGCTTATTTCTTCTCCAACGAGTTCAGTTCTTTCCGCCATCTGGGAATCAAGAAAAAGTATCATCTACAAATAAAAAAAAGTCGAAAAGAAAAGAAATAATGAAAAGTCGTGTGATGAAAAAAAATATTCATCTTTCATACAAAAAATATTCAACGCAACTCAGTTGAATAGACCACTGGAAGCCATCTTGTTTGACATAGGTACCTAACCATAATCCACGCAATACAATATGCTTTAAAAATATATCGTTCGTTCATCGGCATAACTAGACGAAATAAATAGCTTAAAAGAATAGCTTTTATTTTTCCTATACACTACACTATTAAAATTCTTACCTATACAAAGTGAACCGGAACTAGTATTTTAAACCTGAACGGGACTATAAAAGTGAACAAGTTTTCCTGAAAAATTTCCAAAATTTTACTTTTATGAAAATTATTTGAAGTTAAATATAAGACGTAGCCCCGTCGCTACATCGTAACTACATGCATGAGATAAGAGCATTTTCTAAAAATTAATCATCACCTCTAGACCTATGCTATAGAAGCACAATTTTTATTTTCTTCATCAGTAGCAACCAATAAGAGACGCTGAACTATGAAATTAATTAAATTTCAATTAACTAGTATTAATAAAATATTGATTTTCAGAATGCCTCCAGTATAATAAAATTTTGTTTCATTCACGACCAATTCTGAACGTTTTCGAATGGGCTTTTAACCTATATTTAAAGGTATTACGGTTAATCCCCGTGACATCTGTTTTGGGGGATAAACCCGTCGACGTATTAAATGCTCGACGATGAACAAACATTATAATCTGTATTATAAAATTTGATTATCTTAAATACTGTATATTGATGAATTTTAATAAGCAGAATTAGTCTGAGAAAAAAAAGTGTCAAATTATAATACCCAGCAATTCCCCTCTTTTTCACCTTGTCATTTTAATGAAGTAAAAGCTTATTTATATAAGGCTTATTTAGTATGCTATCTGAAGGAATATCGTTACTTAACTTAAAGTGCTCTCTTCTAAAAATAGTCTACGCCCCATTACGGGATCTTGTAGCTAATAAATACATTCAGAAAATTAAATGATATAATTAACTATATATACATATGTATTTCTAGGTTATAACTAGCGAAACTATTTTCCCTTTTGAACGTAATACATAAATGTAAAACATAACTAACATGGTAGGGTATATTAAAAGCCTTTTCTGGGCTCTTAAGTGTCGTTAAACTTCTATAACGACATATTGTATTTATATTCTTTCACATAGTACAAGATAAGAAGGCTTCTCAGGTTTTTTTTTCTTTCACTTATCAACATTTTTGCAATTTTATTCCAAAAACTATCGTGAATTTGATTATTCATATTGTAAAAACGCGATTTTCACGTATTGGCCTGATGAAGACTCTCGGAATGAGTTGAAACTTAGTCGGTGCCTTCACCGATAGTGCGGTACGTGAAAAATTCAGTTTTTACAATATGAACATTTTTGCAAGTATTTTTTTTAAACGACATACTTTGGCAACATTCATACGGTCCACCTGTAAGCGGTTACTGTAACCTATGAACGCTTGCAACACCAGAGGTATAACTTGAATATTGCTTGCACAGTGACTGTAAACCTCATTTTTAGGAACCAGCACAGATATTTTGAATATCTGTAATTCTTTGCATAACCTTGATCACTCCACTCCACTCACCGTTGTCTGGTAACGAACAAAAATATAAATCTTATTAAAATTAGACTGGAGAAGACATGAATTTTCAAAGGCATTCACACTAAATAAATGAATAATAAATAATTCACATTTTTCACACATTATCATCTAGCCCCAAACTAAGCAGAGCTTGTATTATGAGAACTATATGAATGATACGTTTTTTTTGTAAATACATACAAATTATACAAAGAAAACACCCAGATCCAAGACAAATAATTGCAGATCATACAAAAAACGTCCCGCGACGAGAATCAAACCCACAACATTCTGCGTCTAAGGCGGGCCTTCGCCCATTGCGCCACAGAAGTTGTAGAGGTCGGTCAACGGACAATTTCAGCACATGCCATCCCAAACATGATTTTAAACACCAGTCAATCTCCACAGATCCGCGAGCTCCGCCATGAGAATCTAACAGCCTTTGTTGGAGTTTGCGTTGAAAGTGGTACATCCTGCATCGTCTCAGCCTACTGCTCCCGAGGTTCTCTCGCCAGGGTGCTAGCTGACAGGGACCTGCACTTGGATGATATGTTCGTGGCTAGCTTGGTAGCTGACCTGCTGAGAGGACTGACGTATCTGCATGAATCCGCGTTGATATCACACGGCAACTTGACATCCAGCAACTGTTTAGTGGACAGCCGCTGGGTACTGCAGATTGCTGATTTTGGATTGCATAATTTGAAGAGTGAGTATCTAGTTAGAATTTGTTTATGTACTTTTCCAGTACTTTGGTTTTGAAAAAAGCAACTGTCAGATCAATCGATAGGCGTTCGGGAAAATCTGATCGAAACGAAAAACTGAGCGGTCCTATACCTGGCGAAATATGGATCTCAAAACCTTATTTTACATATAAGGCGAGGGTTTTTTTTATACTACTAAAGAGTCCAACGAACATACTACTAGCCTGTTGGTAAGCCGTTATCGTAGCCGTTTGACGCTTGCAATACCAGATACCTCCCTGATATATCAATATTGAAAGATATCATGTGCCTGAATGTGAATTTCACCAGAAGCCATACCCTTAAAACCGGAACTCAGATATTAATATTGTTATTTGAAAATGTGTGGTAACAAAGATTGAGAAATTATCTGCTCATTTCCAAGGATACGAGTCCGTCCTTCCTTCCTTGTGTTTTGTACACCTCGTGTGGGTGGCGTAATTTGACGCACACAATATTGTTGCTATAAAAAGGTAAAACAAATACGAGATAAACCTACTTTCAGTTTCTTACCATTTATGTTTGATTATTCAAATTGTATTTTTTTCCAATGGGTTCATGAAAAGAGTGCCTAGCCCGGCAGTATTTGGATCTAGAAAACTTTTGATGAGATTAGATTATTCTGTCTTCGCTAGGTGGATGTGCTGACGCGGAAGAAGCATTACGCATGGAACGACGCATGCTGTGGCGAGCACCTGAACTGCTAAGGGATCCTGATCCTCCAGCCAGGGGGTCGCAGCGTGGCGACGTGTACTCCTTCAGCATCATATTATACGAGATCCTGGGGAGGAACGGACCTTGGGGAGATACGAACCTGACTAATGCTGGTGAGTTTTTTACCTGAACCCAGTTTAGCTAACAACAGATATACAGGATTAGGATATCGTACCGTGAACAACATTCAGACCAGGCACAAATATTTGGAAAATGATTTTTTTTTTTTCGCAGCGGGAATCAAACCCGGCTGCATCATCAAGGTCATCAAGTATTGGTTGACATAGGCCCAAAGTCAAAGTCAATAGGTTTTTATTAATTGAAATCACAAGCATCATAAAGAAACGTCAAATTAAAAACTACGTGATTTTAAAATTTCAAAGTGAATTTACGCCGATTCCTCGCGAATGACATAGCCTAGAAGAATCAGGTAACTAATAAATTAAAAGTTTAAAAGGTCCCAATTTATATCTATTCAAGAATAAACTAATATAATTGCTATGAATTATAACGTTGCCAAAGTCAATTTATATTGCTACGTCAATAAAATTCAGGCACACAATTCATCAACTCGTTAATTTTCGACACAAAACTTTTAATAGTGTCTACAGAATTTGCAACGCTCTGTGACCTACGGATCATATTAGACATAATACAAGACGGTTAATATGGAGACAGATAGGAATTCATGAAATTAAACTTGGATAGATGTTTCTTACTAAACATTCGTCAATTAAGTTTAGTATTTGAACCGCCAACGCATTTCACCATCGAATGAATCTTAATTAGATATTCATAACGGATGAATTACGTTTTGACTTGTTAAATATTTTGTATCTTGTCCTTAATCTTTATTCAGATTTATTTCCTTTTGCAAGAACAGAAGAGGCATTCAAAAGGGAAATCTTATGAGAATCCGCATAATTAATAAAAAAATATACTGTTTTTCGTAGCTATTTATCGTAAGCACTGCCTCTGAAAGCGTGGACCGGCGATTTCAATTCGGCTTCTGAATGATGTCGAAAAAACATAGGTTTTAAATCTAAACTTAATACTTGGGCATTAAAAGGACCTAGGTCCTTTTAATGCCCAAGTGTTTTTTAAATTTGTGGTTACACGAGTAAGTAAACTTTTTACACTCTTTTCACTTCTCATGCTCTAAAAGTATGTCATTTTAATTTATAAGTTACAGAAATAAATATTTTGTTTTTGAGCTTAGTGTAGGCGTACTAAAGTGTGTCATTTAACCTATTAGAGTGATTTTTTATTCATATTTTAGTTGTTATTATCGACAGACTACAAAATTAATGAGGCTTTATACTCGGCTTAGATATAAAACAAACACATTCACAACTGTATTTCCCATGATGAACATCCTCAGAGTACTCAGTGAGTATATCTTTGAGTGTAAGTAGGGGTAGTCAGAGACACGTCCAAACAATATATTTAGCACATGCCCACGGTGAAATACTTTTTTTGATCGTACATTATTTTTTTATTTGAAATTATTTTTGAAAATTTAACTGAAAACCCTACACTGCTGCGTCAGCGTTTCTAGGCGATTCAGACGTATGCGTCAGTGCGTTTGTAAACTAGAAGAAAGTTAATAATGCAGCGAAATCTCCAGAATTTTGATTGTAATACATACATAGTTTATTATATTTTCTAATAATCGAAATGAAAAGTAGAGTGTTTAACTCGGGACTAAAACCATTCAAACTCGATTCTATAACCTCCCGAGCGATTTCTCGACTAAAATGGCTCGTTTTAGTTCCATATCGAATAATCTTTTCAATATTGTACAAACAAAAAACTTACATATAGGACATGTTCAAAGGCAGAAGCCCTTACAAGAGTTAGTGTAGTGGGGGTATTCTTACAAGAATAGTGGGGGCTTCCAACAAGAACACAACACTACGCATACCTATTGTAAATAAAAATAAGCAAAAGAACAAACAATATAGAGGAGGTTGTATTTATTCTGAAACGAGTGCTTGTTAAAACATGAAACAAAGTTGTGGTATATCGCTTTGTTTATTCGTAGCTTCGTTCTGGTAGTGCTGCTGTGTTTATTTACTTTTATATCAATGCCTTCCCCCCTGGGTATTCCATACAAAGCAATAATAAACTGAATATTAAATATAAATAATAATAAATAAATAATGCTGGACATTTTTCACACAGCATCATCTAGCCCCAAACTCGTCAACATTGTAATGTACTCGTCGATGGAATCAAATAGATGGGTATGTGTAACGTGGAATCGGTTGTTTAAAATCGGCGTCATTATTAGATATGTTCGTCTGCTTTAAGCGTATAGGATAGACTAAGGCATGGTAAGAATGCGTACATGTCTAGCTTATGAAGACAGGTGTACTCTATTTTAAGACAAGTAATTTTTTGTAAATAAAAAAATTGTTTTCCTTTCTTTCATTTGCAACATAGCCTAGTGGCGATAAATCATACAATAGATCTTATAATAATAATAATTTTATTGATAAAAAAGAGGTATACATTAAATTTCCAATGATGGTACCTTTAGACGACCTCTGTGGCGCAATGGGCGAAGGGCCTGAGACGCAGAAGGTTGCGGGTTCGATTCCCACTGCGGGACAAATGTTTGTATCTACAAATATTTGTCTCGGGATCTGGGTGTTTTCTATGTATAACATGTATGTATTTACAAAACTGAACATGACTGATATATTATATAAGTAATATATCAGTCATGTAGTTCCCATAACACAAGCTCTGCTTACTTTGGGGCTAGATGATGATGTGTGAAAAATGTCCAGCATTATAAAAGAAAAAAACTTCTGAATAGGTAGGCATTCAAGCTTATCGGAGGTGTATACAAGACACTAATACCTAAACTAGGCTTAGCCTGTATTATAAGTATACAAATAATTTTATTGTAGCAACTATCCTTGATGATGTCACAAATCAATTAAAAAACCGCAGTACAATCCGAATGAACACTGAATTAAATGAATAATGCTGGACATTTTTCACACAGCATCATCTAGCCCTAAACTAAGCAGAACTTGTGTTATGGGAACTACATGACTGATATACTACTTATTTACTTTTTTTTTGTAAATACATACATATTATATACATGGCAAACAATCAGACGCGAGAAAAATATTTGCAGATCTTACAAACATTTATCCCGCGGCGGGAATCGAACCCACAACCTTCTGCGTCTCAGGCGAGCCTTCGCCCACTGCGCCACAGAGGTCGTCAACTAGATTGCAACTGGATTTTAACGTGATTTACTTGCGTTAAATGCCGAACTAGCATTGAATTCTTGCAGGTGAATCAAAACAGATTAATCAAGTAATTTGCTTTGCAAGGTCAAACGCGTAGCTTCGCAATTTATTTAGAACCATTTCCTGACCATTACAGAATTCGTCCGCTATTGTATTCTGTGGTCGATGTCTGATTGCCGGAACCGCTGTGGAATGTTCTATTAAGATTCCACGTAAATTAGGAAATCCGGATCAATGTATCTCTGAATCTACTAATAGTTTTTTTTTTTTTGACATAATAAAATGTTACAAATTGTATATGTTTGTAACATTTACTATTATTATTTTATTATGTCGTACCTACTAACAATAAATTTACAACATTAAAAAAGAAAAACAAGCATTGGTACAGAACTTACGCAAACAATCTCAACAAGCAACAATCTCAAAACTTACGCAAACAAACGGCACGTTTATTTTTTTTTTTATTTTCATGATAATATTAAAGACTAGTACATTCTAGGTTTCAAGTTATTTTGGACGTCCATACTGTGTATAATGATCGTTTTGCAATATCTGATTCCTTTAAAGTGGTCTGACTTTGACAATATGTCTTATCGATTAAGCCTATACGATAAAGTGCTTACGCCAGCTTAAGATGAACCGTACTTTCAAAGGTTCCTGTACATTCCGGGTTTCAAGTTATTTGTAAGTACCTAATACTAAGGGTTGTTAAAGTACCTCCTTTCTAACAAATAAAATAATAAATGAAATCGGGACTAAAAGCCGTGTTGGCCTAGTGGGCGATACTCCAACTTCTGGTCCGGTCGTGTACCAATGGTTTTTTCCACTCGAAAAATGTAATGTTTGGACGTGCCTCTGACTATCAACCGTTAATTCGTGAAGAATTAACACCTCATACTTGGTGTCCTCAATAGTAGATCCTTGGATCTACTCACTGCGTATGTATCTGAGGATGTCCACCATTGGGAAGACAGTCGTGAGCGTGTTTGTTTTTTGTTTGGACTACGCATTTATGACAATTTTTAAAGTATCTCCTTTCTAACAAAAAAATATTTAATGAAATCGGACTACGCGTTAATGAATAAGAACTAAGTACACATTTTGACTTTCTTCCCCTCTCCCAAGGGAACCGTGTTGCGGGATAAAAGTATCAATATAAAAGTAGAAAAAGTTAGTAAGCATCGTCTTAAGGCTCTCGTACTCGAATTCCTTAAGCCAAGTGAGTATTATCTTTTTAATTTCATAATTGCCCTTCCTCTTTACTCTGCACACTTTATTAAGAACAGTGTAGAGATGTGGAATAACAACATTGTACTGTTTCTGTGCAAATCTGGTTTTCACTTGGGGAACAGGGCAGCGGTCGACTCTTCTGTTTAGTTCAGGTAAGAAGGGTATTTTTTAAGGTATCATCGAAGACCTTCATAAATAAACAGTTTTCTCGTATATCCTCTCTCTCATACACCGCTGTAGTAGGGTGTCTGTATGGTAGATAAACGAGAACTTTAAGAACAGCACGCTGCCCACGTTCGGCCATAATGAGGTGAGTTTTAGCCGCCATGCCCCATACATGAATGCAATACCTAATGATGAATTCACACAGTGCTTTATAGGTTTGAATAGCCAGGGTAAAGTCAGCTACTGTTCGAAGAGCTCTGAATACGTAAATAAGTTTTCTAATCCTTGAAGCCAGTGAAACAATATGACTGCGCCAGCTAAGTTTGTCGTCTACTCTAACACCAAGATACTTAATAGAGTTTGCACGAGACAAACTAGTAATACGATTGATACGGTTACAGGGATAAGAATGAATTTTAATGTTTATATCGGTACCAGGATCTCCTGCAGCTGTAATGCTAAAGCACATGTACTTATTCTTGCTAGTGTTTTTGCAAGGACACTATTTTCTAGCCATTTTGTTGCTACCAAAAGACAATCAGCAAGTTAAGACCATACAGGGTAGTGTTACAGAGTTCATTTATGTAGATGAGAAAAAGTGTCAGTACTAGAGTACTACCCTGTTATATAAGTATCCCCTGACTCCATGAAGGTATCACTGAACTGTGATGTTAATGAATCAGGAAAACTTTATTGATGTACAACACCAAAGGGAATAATATTTAAGCTTAATAATGCTGATTACGGGAGAAAAATGATAAACGACCTGAGGGCCTACCATCAAGTCTTATTACGATATAATTCAGACAAAGATGCTGAACTACAAAGTTGGATTTACCAACTTTGTAGTTGAGGACGCTATGGCGTTGTCATATTGTCGTAAATCGCAAAGCAACGATAAGCCAGCGTTTTCCACGACGGGACGAATGTTTGCAGATATTTGTTCCTATGTCTGAGTTTTTGGTAACTCGGTCCTCGTAGTCCCTGATACCCGACACAAGGCATCTTTACGTGGGGTCAGGATGCATCTGTTGGGTGTTAATTATTTCTATTTTATCACCTTGTGGTGATAAGAGAACAGTGGCAAGTGACATAATGCTCTAATAACGATTGGATTATTGGTTACGGACGGACTTACCCTTCAAATCTCGAAAACTTCAATCGAAACTATTAGAGGCTTAGGATTATAAAGGTTAATTCTTTTGTTATTGTTCCAGAAATCATAGGGCGTGTACGACATCCTATTGGAGGAGTCCTCTTCCGTCCTCCACTAGCCGGAGTAGTGGCGCGACCGTCCGTGCTGGCGGTCCTGAGCTCGTGCTGGTGCGAGAGACCGGACAGGCGGCCTGATCTGCGGCTTGTGAGAATAAGGCTGAAGGATATGCATGCGGGGATGTAAGTAGTAATTCTTAACAGGAGGTAGTTGTGCCAACCATCGCTAATATAATAGGTTTGTGTCAAACCTCTCGGACCATGATTTCTACTATAAAATCCAAAAAATAGGATCACATCTTTTAGGATTTTTTAAACTGGGATAATTAAAATTCAGAAATAAATATATAATGTCTTAGCTCGAGAACAGTTACTGCATGCCAACTTTTGTTATGTGAACAGAGAGTAAGCTAAACGTGATTAGATGTACCTTACATTAGCTACCGTACTTCAGCGAATATTTTAAAATTGAACAGGAAAACGAATATCTTTGACAACATGCTCGCTATGATGGAGAAATACGCTTCGAACCTGGAATCGCTGGTAGCAGCGAGAACTGACCAGCTACTGCTGGAGAAACGCAAAACTGATGACCTTCTGAACAGGATGCTACCAAGGTAAGTTGTGGCTTGAACAGGACTTCTCTACCATTTTTAGCCACAGGCCAGGCCGTTCAAAATAGCATACATGAAGACCTTCGGCAAGCGATCGTTCGATACGGTGCAGCGAGAATATTGGTAGATTATGGTAAATTATGTAGAGTCTGGGGTTCTATTGTCAGCAAGGAACCCTTATAGTTTCGCCATGTCCGTCAGTCTGTCTGTGGCTTAGCCTGAGCTAAGCTTAGCGAGCTAATTACAGCTTTAAGAGTATGTTAGTACTAGAAAGCTGTAATTTGGCATGCGTATACATATAAATCATGGCGAAAAATAGGTAAAATATTTTTTCATAGGGTATGTACACGAAAAGTGGGCATGAATTATTTTTTTCTCGTCCATCCCATGGTGTGTCGTTAGATAGGTCGTTCAATAATATTGCGGGTGTGTGAAAACTATTTTTCTATTCAGGGATGCGTTTGCAAATAATTACCTAAGCTTGAAAGTGCTAATTTTTGTTAGAGTCAGGTGTCCCCCCCCCTCCCCCTTCCAACTATACGGTTGTTTTTGGATATGTGAAAATAATCACGGCAATATTATACTATAACGAAGTTAAAAGGAATTACTGACAATTGGAAAAGTAGAATTTAATTATAATCGTCTTCTCACATTATTTCTCCTCATTAATTTCTTAAGCTTTCGTTTTGTATTTCAATTGGAATAAAATTATTAACGAGCAATTGAATTATTTATCAGGCTTCAAAGAAAAATGAATCGTTGAATTAAAAACAACTTCCTATGTAAAGACGCCTCTTAAAAAGCATTATTGTTACCGTCCAAAGAACATCTTATAATTTTTTCATCGTGGCGGAAACACAGTGGGAGCCCAAGATCGTTCTGCTCTGATCTTTAGTCTTGGCACTCTTTGGGGGAGGACAAATATCCAGCAACGGATTTCTATCTGATGAGAATGATTTATCTAAGGAACGTGATTTTACTTATAACTATGTGAGGAAGGAACGTTGTATTTAGGGTTCTGTAACTGATCTTGTTTTGATTCACAATAATCATATCAGGCTTTTAACCTCCTACAATTTAGTTCTAGTAGTGTAATGTAGTTTGTAGTATTAGAAGCGAAGAGCTCGTCCGGGAAAGTACTACCACCATACATATTTCTGCCACCGGATTGAAGGGTGAAATTACCAGGCACATGAAAGTTTTCACCCGTTATGTGACAGAGTCGGTATCATGCTAATGATACCTCTGGTGTTGCAAGCATCAATATAGGTGACGGTAACCGCTTACCAAAAAGTGAGCCGTGGAAATGTTAGCCACTTAAGTTGTATAAAGAAAATATTTATTTTGATAACAGGACGGTAGCTGAAGCCCTGAAGAGAGGTGAAAGAGTGCAAGCAGAGAGTTTCGACTGCGTGACCATTTATTTTAGTGACATCGTCGGCTTCACCAAACTTGCTGCTACAAACACCCCTATGCAGGTACGACAGTTAACATCACATATGTATGTATTATTCATTTCTTTGACAGACTTTGTACAAATATGTTGTAAGAAAGAGAAAAACGGTTCGAGAGCTGGAAAAAAATCGAGCAACAAGTTTGTCTTCTAATTACGTGCTTAGGTTGTTGCTGATTTTATTACGAGCTTTATTTTGCTGTGTTATTGATAATAATGCTGAACATTTTCACACAGCATCATCTAGCCCCAAAGTAAGAAGAGCTTGTGTTATGGGAACTACATTACTGATATACTACTTATATTGGTTAGTTGAACCATACATGGTTCAAAATCTTGCAACTGAATTTTCAACAAGTTATTCCCAACCGATCGGGCTGACATTTTACATACACGTTTGGTTCACAATGCATGGTTAGCTAAGTGACATCATTTTAAATCCAATATGGCGGACTCCCAAAGATGGCGGATCAATTATCTTTTTTGCACCCCGTTGATATGGGTCTCGACTAAAAAGGTTTGCTGAGGTAAAATTTCGAAAAAGATTATTATTCAAAAGTTTTTTTTTTATTAATATTTTATTTTAGAAAACTGGCCCCTGTTGTTTGTTTGCTAGGTCGCATTTAAAAAAAATGCAAATTAGATAGCTACGTATCACATCAACGCAAAGCGAAGAGCAACGACCTACTCTAATTATATACAAAATGTAGCTACAATAAACAGATGGCCATCGAATGGTCTAGAACGTGCTTACGAACGTGACGACCTCTGTGGCGCAGTGGGCGAAGGCTCCCCTGAGACGCAGAAGGTTGCGGGTTCGATTCCCGCTGCGGGACAAATGTTTGTTCGATTAGCCAATGTTTGTCTCGGGTTTGGGTGTTTTCTATGTATAATATGTATATACATTTACAAACACAAAAAGTATATAAGTAGTATATCAGTAATGTAGTTCCCATAACTGCTTGGTCTGGGACTAGATGATGCTGTGTGAAAAATGTCCAGAATTATTTATTATTATGACATTTTCCGGGGTTTTGAACATATATAATACCTCCCAACAACGACTGTCGTTCCTAGAACCCCGAGCAAATGGATCAGGTAGCCTGTGTAAGATCTTCTTATTCGCCAACGGAGAATAGTATTCCAGTATTCCGTGCATAAATTATGAGTAATTTGTAGAAGCATATGTCTTCCGACTGTGGGTAAATATGACCTTAAATATATTTATTTAACAAAGTGAAACTAAACAAAGGCTCCGAAGGGCAACGGCTTCTTTTTCGTTTATCTATTATTGGTTTATTATCTAAATAGGTTTCAAATTTAGAGGTAACAAAGAACTGAAAACAGAAAATTTACATAATTCAGCGGGCGTAGAACCTGATGGACATAGAAACTGAATAATCAATACGAAGTTTATAAACTTGACCTTTGTGACTTTACGTGTAAGTGCGTATTGAATATCGTATGAAGTACATACTCAGGGGGGTATTAATGTGAACGAAGATTCCAATGATAAAACAAAGGTGACTCCGTAACTTATGTCTAAGTTACCTACTGAGCATACATCTATGTTTACTCACATAAAAAAATATCGTAGGCAATAAGACAAATAAGTATACTAACATGTCAATACACCGACTAAAGAAACTTAAGAAAGTTAGTTTAGTTCAAAAACTTATGTTGGCACACCTGATATTTATTGACTAGTATTTTTTATATTTGGCCAAAAATAATCAAAAATTCTAAGGTAATAAACTGGAAAGATAGTACGAGGTAGCCTTGGTCTGTTAGTGATTGACCATGTTTGCGGATAAAATGTTAATAAAAAAGGCCCGCCTGAGACGCAGAAGGTTGCGGGTTCGATTCCCACCGTGGGACAAATGTTTGTATCTGCGAATATTTGTCTCGGGTCTGGGTGTTTTCTATGTATGTTATGTATGTATTTACAATAAATATATATATATAAGTAGTATCAGTCATGTAGTTCCCATAACACAAGCTCTGCTTACTTTGGGGCTAGATGATGCTGTGTGAAAAATGTCCAGCGTTATTATTATTATTATTATAGTGAGAAAATCGATGACATGAAAGCTGTCACCATCATCATGGTCAATAATGATTACCCTTTTCAGACTCTCATTTTCCAACCTGCTCCCAGACAGACAGACAGACATAGACAGACAGACAGACAGACAGACAGACAGACATCGCAGGGTAGCTAGCATAACAAATAAGTATTTTCATTTCGTTTTGTTCGCTTAATCACAATATATTTGAATACAGCTGCGCCCCGGCCCCCAGCCTTCCGCGTCGTATCACCCGGTCGTGATTACTTATTTTTGCTCGGCTCCTAACTGTCGTAGCGGTATACTATAGCCTACAAAACCTTTCTCAACAATTGAGCTATCAAATGCAAAATTATTTTTTCAAATCCGACGGGTAGTTCCAGAGATTTGTGCATTCAAACAAAAGGAAAAAAACAAGCGTTATTATTAGTTTAGATTATGACCCCGCCTGCATCGAAAAATTGCGTTACGTATAATGGTTTCAGCCTAATTGGATATCCGGCATCAGTTTGCGCTTGTGAATTTGTTGTATCCAAACTTTCGTTTGTATCGTCAAACTTGTTTTACTTCTCTACGCAAATCGTACCTGCTTATCCGTTATCCGCAAATCGTCCGTTAGAATTCGTTCCGTAGCACCTTTACGGATTCGTAGCAAATGTTATGAGCATAAAGCAAAAGTAGAGAGTAAAGGTGATAAAGACCAGTTAAACTTAAAATTATGTGACATACTATAAGTCATCTATAATACTAAAGCTTTTATTATATGACGACCTCTGTGGCGTAGTGGGCGAAGGCCCGTCTGAGACGCAGAAGGTTGCGGGTTCGATTCCCGCTGCGCGACAAATGTTTGTACGATTAGCCAATGTTTGTTTCGGGTCTGGTTGTTTTCTATGTATAATATGTATGTATTTAAAAAAAAAGTATGCAAGTAGTATATCAGTCATGTAGTTCACATAATACAAGCTCTGCTTAGTTTGGGACTAGATGATGCTGTGTGAAAAATATCATTTATTTATTTTTTATTAAACTTCTACTAACACATTATTTTTCCGTAGGTTGTGGAGATACTGAACGATCTGTACACATGCTGTGATGCGATCATATCCCACTACAACGTTTATAAGGTATGTGCTCCACCTACAACGACCATCATTTGTCCATAGATGTAATTTTGCATGCTACGTATTACGCTGATGTATTTTATTTAGGTTACTCCCGTTGTTATGCCTGAAGACTTAGTCTTCAACCAGTGCGTCCTACCCGTGATAACTTTTTTAAGATTCTTGTTCATGTAGATCTTTGTATATCCGTTTCTTTATCCCACATTATTTTTACTTGGTGCGCTGGGCTTCAACTGTCTAGAGGCAAGGCGTAACTACTACTGGTCACTGCTTGTCAAATACTGCGCGTTATTTCCGACTGCCCGGAATTATTAATTGGAGTTGTAAGTCTGACTGTTCCCGAAATACCCAAATAATTTCTAAGGCCCCGTAGTCACGGCCTACTGGCAGTACCATGGGCGCACACTGTTGCGCATGACAACTGACGTCTTGTTCGAGTTTTTAAATTATTAAATGCGCACCTGGCATCAACACCATCGTATGATATTTTTGCTGACCGATGGACGAATGTATGTAAACAATGTCTGACGTAAAATTTTATTGCATTTATTTATTAATTGATTTCATGCACATACCATATTTGTATATGTCTTAAGTAATACATTTAAGTAGGCAGGTATGTACATAAGGGCGCTGCAACGTGAGTTCGTTACAAAATATTACCAAATAAAGTCAATAAAATGTTGAATCAATTTAAATACAGTGACATTCTAATATATATAAAATTCATGAAAATGTATCATGTCAAAATTAAACTTATTAAAAGTTATAACATTTATGTAGCAAAATAGTCGAATAATAACATGTCAAATCAATTTATAATTAAGTATAACTAATAAAATTCAAATTGTATTATATGTTATAAAAAAATAAATTTTGACAAAAACTTCAATAATAATAGTCTAATTTGTATTGTGAGTTGATTGATAAGGTTAATTATAGTTATATCTGTTAATTACTGTTAAATTTCTATGATCTCTTTATTTTATCACTAGCTTCTGCCGACGGCTTCGCCCGCGTGGTACCCGCATAAAAAGTAGCCAATGTGTTATTCTGATATATAAGCTACATTACTGTAAAGTTTCATTAAAATCCCTTCAGTAGTTTTTGCGTGAAAGAGTTACAAAACCTAATTCACCAGTTCAAGGTTGCACTATGGAACGGGCTATGAGTCTCTTCTGAAGAATTCTCTAAAGGGCGGGTTTCTCTGATGTATAACGAGACTATCCAACAGAGAACAAAAATCGTTGACACAGCTCAGAGGATTAGCATTGATGAGGTAATGGGCTGGACATTTATGGCGAACTGACAACCATTCGGGTAAACGACTGAGTGGAAATCGCGTCTTGGCAAACGTAGTGTAGGGCGCCCCTCGGCTAGGCGGAACGATGTCTTAAGCAAGCGGGAAAAAAGTGGATGAGAAGAATCGAACCGAGCTCAGTGGCTCGTATTGGGCCAAACGAGGCCTCTCTATGTCCTGAATTGATTTTTCCCGTTCAACCCCGATTCCATCTTGTTTGAAATCAAAGATGGCGAAAACGAACTTTTTATGTTCACAAATTCGTTAACAGGGTTCACATTCCACTAATTTAGAGATGCTGTTTATGGAAATATGGTAAAAATCCAAAATAGTATTTTGCGTAAACATCCCTAATGCACTAGAGAAACTAGTCAGCCCCAACATAACAGCCAGAAGATATTATTTTGTGTAGGGTGTCCTGTGTCTTAGACCCACATACTTACCGTGTAAAAGCTCTGACAATAAAATTATGCATACAATATGCTCTGAAAATATATTGAACGGATCTTGATCTTGTAAAACGTGAAAATCTGCGAGCCAATTAATAAATTATTTCACCTCTGACCGCTAGAGCCATACGCTCTCTTTTGATAGAACAAATATATATTAAATTATGATATCACAATTTTATTATGCTTTAAGGTGGGGTGGGGTGGGTGTGATAAAAACAACAACAAAACAAAACCCCACACTAGGATTCCGTGTCGTGGATATCATGAACTATGAGTAGGTACCATGGTAGCTGGCGTCTCAGCCAGCTACTCGCCCGACGCGCCACCGAGGTCGTCTATCATCACCTTGAGTGACCTAACTAAGCAATGTCAAACAACTAACACGATAGTGTATTTAGAGAAGAATACATATCACCTATTGTTAAACTAACAGAAGTTTCTATACTGGTTTGGATCCTCAAAATAACATTACGAATAACGCTTAGTAATAATTTAGCATTTCGCAGTTCTCAATAATTTAAGCTACCGCAACATATTTTATTAACATTTAACTATGTTAACATATTTTACTCGTTCAGTTATTTACGAATAGAAAGAAAATTTATATAGAATTTCATATTTTAAGAAATACGAGCAACCAAGACGTAACTGACAGTTCATGAACAATATGATTTGAATCTTTATTTGGAACGGAAATCTGGTTAAAACTATTTGCGTCAAAAATGGATTTCAAATCTGGCTTCCAGTTCCTCTTAAAAATACGCACTCAGTTAGGCACTATACCGAGTTATTTGAAAAGGACCGAATTCAGGTCAGGTCAGGACCTCCAGTCTCCTAGCTGCAACATCGGGTCAAGGTAACAATAGTGAATTAGTGCCATTGTTATCCTCATCCGGATGCAAATTCTCGAAATAATACGATTATTGTGTGCAATGCAATTAACTAGTATAAACTCGATTAACGCTTTTAGTAAGGTTTGTCCACACACCCAAAAAATACATGTGACATCGGTTAGCATTCCAATAAGCAAAGATAAGCTTGCATGAAGACTACCCCTACGGGGTAGTCTTTGCGAACCAAAGATGTCCTACATAGTGACTTCTTAAGTAGGTACGTAGTGAACGTGTTTGTTTTGTTTAGTTTTAGTCTCCACATTCTCGTTAGATAAGCTTGCATGGAACCTGCCACGTGAATTGTTAACTAAGTACGCAAAGACTACCCTGTAGTCTTTGCAATCTAACAATCCTCACACATTAGCGCACTGAGTTTGACCCGAACCAAAGATGTCCAACATAGGGACTTTTTAAGTACGTAGTGAGCGTCTTTGTTTGGTTTAGTTTTAGTCTCCACATTCTCGTTAGATTTATGATTTATTTATTAGGCCTCAGATAAAACGGAATTCGTATAGATAAATATACATTTTTCTTCAGTACTTATCAAGATCTAAAGTAACGAAACTAAGTGTTCAAAGATGTTCCAACAGTTGAAATAAATGAAACTAGATCACAATGTAATCACATTATTAATATTTATCAAAATTATTGATAAAAAAAACAACTTATTAGAGAAGAAACCATCTATCTATACTTATAAAATAGTGTGTAGTGTCGGTCTGACAGATCTATCTATGCACAGCCAAAGAAAGCTGAAATAAGGAATATATATTACAAGTATATATTAAAAAAAAATTGGAATTTTTTACATTAAGAGGGGAAAATTGGGAATGAAAGTTTATTGAAACTCTTAGTATTTACTTTGATGTTAGAAACATGAAAATTTGAATTACAACTACTGAGATAGTAGTATAAATAAATAATGACGTGTTACAGGGTTTTTGAATTTTCGCATTTTATGGGGGGGGAAATGGGGGTAAAAGTTTGTATAGGAGTATCGTTTTTTTTCAAGATAGGAACTTGAAAATTGGGATTTTAGCTACTCAAAATAAATAAATGATGACATGTTTCACTTTTGGATTTTTACATTTAAAGGTGAGAAATGGCGGTGAAAGTGTGTATGCGAGTATGAGTTTTTTTAACACGACTCCACGCGTTGAAAGCCGCTGGCAACAGCTAGTTATAAATAAAATGCGTGAGTATTTCGATAAAACAGAGATTCTTGAATCACTGAACTCCAATAACTTGTCAGAAATTATTGCGATATAATTCTGAAAGACATAAGTATCCACATGAACGGCTCGAAAAAATTGTAATGAGGAAGATACCTTATATTCCCTATTATTTTCAGAATAATAGGTAATATTATATCCCTATTATTGTAATATATAAGAGATCTTTCCAATTCTAAGCACAGGAAACTTTTACAGACACGTGGAAAATATTATTACCATTTTTTTTTTTCAAATTTACGATGTCCACGCTAAAAAACATTTTACTAATAAAATAAAACCATTTTTGCGAAAATATTGCCTGGAATTATATTTTGAAATACAATATCCCCTTGTTTCTATTTAAGGGGAAAATATATGAAGTTTTATAAAAAGCCATAGATAATAAATAAAATAAAACACGCTTGATTTGATTGAATTCGTCCTATTTGAAGCGAAAGGTGCATTTACCTGTTAGTAGGTCAAACAACGTCAGGAATCGCATGACATGAGTTCTATTTCCATGGAAGGTCGCAGCTTCGGGTCAGTAGGCGGTAATGGAAAAACAAATGAGGTATCGCAAAACAATAGCTTTTTAGATTTAAATCATATCCCAGTATTCAGTCAGTCCTGGCGACCAATTAGTTGCTATACTTTAAGTAAGAGGATAGGACTAGTTACTTTTTTAGTTTTGAAGAATAATGTTCAACTGTTTATCTATTAAACAGATGATTTTCTAATCGATGAAGCCCACTTCTTTGTTTCGCTGGTGTACCTTATTAAATGTGTTTTTTTTTTGCATCAGTTGAAAGTTTTAAATTCCGTAGGTGGAGACGATAGGCGACGCGTACATGGTGGTAGGAGGCCTGCCAGAGCGGTGTTCTCGACACGCGGCTGAGGTGGCCTCTTTAGCGCTGCATGTTTTAGACGCAGTGCCCAAGATACAGACAGCAAGACTTAATATTAGGATTGGTAAGTGCCTTTTTGTTTTTTCAACGTCGAACAGAACGAACGATTGTATCGAACAGAACCAAACGACAGAACTGGGGGCAAGTAGGCGTTGAAGATGGTGGCATTTTTATTCCAATTTTCGCTCACGCGCGAGGATTTCAATGAAAAACAGGACCGACGACGGCTACGTACTCGAGCGTTTAGAGAACGCTCTTCCCATACGGCTTACTTTAAAATAATATTAAAAAAAAAAACAAATAATTATTAAAAATTACATAAATGGGCTGGGATCTCTTTAGTTAAGTTTACATTGTGTAACAAGTGCGAATAAAACTTCCTAATACTTACTCGTAACTCAAAGTCGCCCACAGACTTAGTAAAGTAGATATACCTTATATTTGATGTCCCATTAAGACAAATTACAAAGCAAACACTCTCCGTAAGTGTTGTTTGTGTAATTTCACACCATCCTAAACGTCAAAACTTTGTGAAAAAGTTAGCTTGTTATTGATAGTATAAAAGATTTCCCGAGAGAAATACATTGTATATTGGGAATTTTTTTGCTGTTTTTGCCCAATTATGACGTTCTTTTTGGTTTTGCGCCAGGTATCCACAGCGGGCAATGCGCAGCCGGCGTGGTTGGAGTGAAGATGCCTCGGTACTGCTTGTTCGGAGACACCGTAAACACGGCAGCCAGGATGGAATCGAGTGGGGAACCCCAAAGGATCCACGTGAGCCACAACACGTACACTCTGCTCAAGCAGCACGGGGGCTACCACTTCAAGGAGAGGGGCATCGTCAACATCAAGGTGAGAGCTTCAGGAAGGGACTTACTCAGTTTCGCATAAACATTGCACACCAGTAAAGCCGCAGGTGTGTGACCGAATACCCTGGTTCATAGTTTATAGTATCAACAATATGTGTATAGTACTATACTATATACCTGGGCTATAATATATTTGTTTCGCAATAAATATACCTACTATGAACTTTAAACCAGGGCTTTCGGTCACACACCTGCGTCTTTTCTCTTCTCTCGTCTTGTGGTCGATTTCAGATTTGTCTTCGAGGCATCTTTGATTTCAAAACGGACCTCATTTTCATAATTAGCAATCAAAACTGAACCCTATTGACTATTATTCGTGTTCGCCATCTTTGTTTTGAAACAAGATAGCTTAAGTGTGAATCGGGGGACAATGGAAAAATAAAATACTTTCCATTGTCTCCCGATGAGGCCAAAGATCGGGTGACAACGGGAAAAACCCTGGGCTCTACTCTTCTCTTCTATTTCCTTGTCAGAAATGTGTAGTCGATGTCAGATCTCTTCAATTATGTACCTTGTTTGAGGCGATCTTATCTCAGACAACTCGAACAGTTCGATGCGCTTACCAGATCGAACCTACGCTTTCCGCAACGACATTACTTTTCGTAGGTCTATGAAAATTAATACATGATATTTTTAAAGCCAAGTTAAGTTTAAAGCGAAGACGTAAGTGTTCAGACAATGGTAACGATAAAAATCTCAAAAAATATTGTTTTCGGGATTTTTATCATAAATTAAAATTCATTACACCTAGGTATCTTTCTCAGAATAAAATCTAATTTATTCATATTGTAAAAACGGGATATTTAACGTACCGCACTATCGGTGAAGGCACCGACTAAGTTTCGACTTATTCCGAGAGTCTTCATTAGGGTGAGTAATCGCGACGCTCTTCCTCCGCGTCGCGTCATGCACTACGTGAGGTAGATAGTGCGGTACGTGAAAAATCCTGTTTGTGAAAAACAGCATAAACGAATTCACGATAATTTTTGGAATGAAAATCCAATTTATTTTTATCAGCTATGAATAAATACCAATTTGTGATTCTAATTTAAATCGGTTTTTTGAATACAGAGAAGCGCAAGGAATGAGTTTAATTAAAGGCATTCAAGAGACGACAGCGCAGAGAGGGCAAGCAAAACTTCTTGATTAGTTTTGAATGGATAGTTAGCTTTTGTTAGGTGCATGGCTCATTTACGCAGCCAAATCGATAAGTGCCAATATATTTTTTTCGGATGACTTGAGAAAACATCGTGTGCGAACCGGCATGTAGGTAGGTACTGCAACGCAAATATTCGAAGACATGTATAGCAGGGAAAGGCTTAGATAAAAAAAAATATCCAAAAACTATGTGAACGATGAAACATCTAAGAAAATATACAAACTAGAAACTGAAAGATATAACTGATAATAATAATGTATGTAAATATATGGACGCTCCTCAAGGAAAATAAAGTATAAGAATGTGAGGACGATAAGAGGTTAGCAGCTTTTCAAAGACTGTACTGTGCTGATTTTGAAATGAAAGGACCTGCTTAAAGCACTGAATCCATTCCCAAAACCTAGCGAAAATGCCTCGCAAGAGCGAGCCTCTTATTATCATCATCAACATCATCAGCACCCACTGCTGGGCAAAGGACGAATGATCTTGGGTCACCTCTTGGGCCTTCTTACAAAGCTATTTAATAAAAAAAAACGCTAACGACTGTATTCCCTATGACATCCTCGGATAGGTACACATGCTCAGTGCATACATTTCAACGAATTTTATTAATAACATATATTCAACAGGGCAAAGGAGAAATGCGGACGTGGTGGCTAGTCGGGGAATCGCACGAGCGTAGAAAGAACGCTTTCTACAGATATCGTAAGTAAAATCATTATTTTTTTTTACTGGACGAATAAATACCACCACGTTTATAACTACACCAAAACAAATAATTGTTTTGCTTATCTAATAAATACTACTTTAATTTTATTCTAAGAAATGAGTTCCTGGTAAGAGCTTTCCTGTTTGATCGAGTGTCTAATCTCGATCGTAGTGGATTAAAATCCACTTCCCGATAACGAGATATCGTTTATCCCCTTACAGTACCAAAATTTGATTAAACATCAGAACAACATTATGGAAAATAATTATAATTTTCTTGTCTTACATTTCCTTTCAACCATTTATGTATACAACAGAAATAGACCCTGCCCAAAGCCAAGAAATCGACGAACCCTGGTGGGACCCGGAGCGCTCAATTCTGAACATTCGCGACCGCGCCCGTCTCTCCTGCGGGGGGTCAATGGGCCCCGGGTCTGCATTGTCTTCCCCAGGGCCCCCAGCATGCAACTGCTTCATACCACCGCGTGACCACCATTCCGCCCCAGTAGTGTTGTTCTGCGACGACTGACGCTAACAAACAGAACCGAACGTCAGAACTGGGCGTATTAAAGTAAGTGACGCTAAAGGTGTTAAACGTAAACCTGATGGTGAAATATTCAAAGATTTTGACGTTAAATGTGACAAAGACTTTAGGAACGATGGTGACGTTGGTAGTAGAGGCGTAAGTAATAGTAATTTAAGGATAAGTACATGTTTCAACTATAATGACAACGATGGTGGCATAAGCAACTTTGTATATGGTGAAGATTGTGAAATCAATTCAAGAAAAAGTGGCGATAGAGTTACCGTGGTAGGTAGTATGGACAATGAACGGGAAGCGAAAAGTGTGATAAGTAAACGTGAAGATTATCGTAATTCTAAAGGTAAAAACAAACGGGTCAGTTTTCAAAGTGAAGCAAACGATGGTTATTTTGAAAATAATGTAAGTATATTAAATACGATGTATCTTAAAAGTGGCCAAGGAATCGGTAGTATATTTGAGAAAGAGAGGAAAACAGATGGAATATTTTTGAAAAATGTATTAGAGAGCCGTATTAAAATTGATAAGACAGGAGATATCTGTACCAATGAATATAAAGCAGGGAAATGCTTAGGTAAAGAATTTTATCCTAATAAAAACTTCGTGAACAATGAAAAATCTAAGAGAATATACGAACTAGAAACTAAAGATATAATTGTTAATTATAATGCACCTAAATATGTGGAGGAGCGATTCAAGGAATATAAAGTAGTATACGAATATGAAGACGATTTAGCTAATAGAACTAAGAAATTAGCAGCTCTTCAAAGGCTGTACAGTGCTGATTTTGCAATGAATTGGCTGTAAGAGAATTAAAAGTATATTTTAGAATAACTATTCTAATACCTAGCGGCTAAGCTCAGCTGAAATCCAGCGTAAGCTCTAGGCTTATGTACACAATTATTTAATTTGTAAAATTGTATTGTACTGTACACTATGGATCTCGTGTCTGAAAATAAAGAATATTATTATTATATTATTATTATTATAACATGAAGATATTTTCGTGTTTTTAGAACTCGTACTTGGGGTATATACCTAAATAATTTGTGTTAGAAACATGTTTGTAAGACGTCCATGGCAAATATAGCCAATTTCATATTGGCTATATTAATTTAATATTTATATTAATATTTACCTACATTTGACTGTCCATTTAAAAGCATGTAGTTACTATAATGTTTATTCTCGATGTTTGTTGTGTTTTAGGTATATCAAGCATATTAAGAAATTGTGCGCCCACATTTTGTTGATTGAAGAGTTTTAAGCAACATTGTAGTGTTTTAATGAAACATTACGAAAAATTACTACAAAAAAAGCCAAAGAAATAGCAATCAGAAAGACCAATATTGTTTTTCATACTAAAGAAGCAAATAAGCATACGGCCCACAAGTTGGTAAGCGTTAACATAGCCAAAGATATTATACTGCCATTGTCCATAACCTATGGACGCTTGCAATACCAACTAGCAACTAGAGGTATTGCAAGCAGACAACTATCACTCACGCGTTGTCTCCCTGATATATCAAGACGAAAGATCTCATGTGCCAGTACTTTCATGGGAAACCATTGATTGTGTTTTTAAATTTGTATTTCTTTTTTGTTTTTAGTAAACTATTTTGGCACAACATAATGTTTAGTAATCTTGTATCTACGATTACATGATCTGATGATTACTCATGGAGATGTAGTTTTATATTAGGTATTAATTTAATTTATTGACTACTAAATTATTGATGTGTGTTTTACATAATTATTATACCTAAACTTAAGGGTCCCTCTAGTTAAACCCCATAGCATAGTACATAGGTTATTAAATGTTTTTATTTATGGCACCAGTAGGTACTAAATAATTTACAAGTATACTGAGGTAAATTCAATATTATATTAAAGATAGCTTATTATACTATATATTACAAATTATATTATACAACTAATATTATCTACAGATTTCTTAGTATAAAATAAATGTACTTACAATGTTGTAAATTGATATTTTTTTTTAATAAAATATCTATTTTTTTAATCTAGGTTACCTGCTAGGTTTTTTTTTACTACTTTTATGATACCTATCCACTTAAGTTTAGCACAGAACTACTACAAAACAATATTCTTGAATGAAAAAGCTTATTACTCAGGATAAGACTTTGATTCTAGACTCAAATAACTATTTTGTCTGTCTAAAGATGGCTTTTCATGGTCTGTGGTTTTACTGACAGACCATGGCTCAGAGCTGGCAGACTATAGGTAGAGGCTTGTCCGTGGCAATGCAGACATGTAGTGATCCATTGCTTCTACTGTTACAGTCTTGCTAGTGACTATACGCTTGAAATCTCTAGATCTATAAAATTGCATACTGTGGGAAGAGTGTTGATGCGGCTGTCCAAGGTTGTTGAATGTGCACGGTTTTTTTACATTTCTTTTTGTTTTTATGTAAGTACAACATAATTATTGATTTAGCTTGTCTAGATGCTAGTTCTAACTAAATGAAGGCCCATAACACCTACATATAAATTTTCTTAACAACAAAGATGAGCAGTAGCCGATAGAGAATACAGCCAGCTACATAGTACATCTTCTCGATGGTCAGCTACTAACAAATGTTACCTTATTTCTTTAAACCTCTTAACCTTAGCTCCATTTCCAAGTATGCTTGCATTGAGGGGTCATCCACCATTTTGAGGATCTTCTCGCAGACTTCGGGGCCCGCATCCTTCATCTTGGCAGTGATCGCTTCAGCCCACACAATGAACACACAGTTAGCGCAGCCTGAACGGCAGCAAGCTGTAGGCGGCTCGTCAATTGAGGCCTAAAAAAATAAGGCCTATGGTCACATATTCCTGACCCTACACCAGCTTCATCCATCAACCAGTACCACAGCACTAACACTCGGATTAAAGCAGACCAGCAGCAGGAAATAAACCAAACTCTCTGAATCTCATGAGGCCTAGGACACGGTAATTAATTGCCTGCTTGAAAAAATTGACAGACTGTAGTTAAGTATACCTCATGCTAAGTTTTCTTTTCACAAGGAAAACTTGACAGTAGTCACGTAACATTTCAACAGCTAATGTCATTTCCATACAATTCACGCTAACAAAAAATTGCTTGTTGTCAAGGGGCCAGGCCCTCTAAACCTATGGCACAGAATAGTTAATACTAACTACATGTTCTATGGATTACCGGGTACACTAAAAACGCTCTATTCACTGAGTCCACTATCACAGCAGGATCTTACCTCAGCGGCAATTCTCTCAAGTTCCTTCTCTTTCTCATCGTTTGCTATATCGACCGTAGAGCAAAGTTTGGACTGGAGAATGCAGTAGCTTTTCC
This sequence comes from Perizoma affinitatum, assembly GCA_961405105.1. NCBI lineage: Eukaryota > Metazoa > Arthropoda > Insecta > Lepidoptera > Geometridae > Perizoma > Perizoma affinitatum. The sequence continues at coordinate 11,521,196 of OY560199.1, forward strand.
GCGTAATTGTTTGAAGCGGCCAAAATCGGGATTTCTGCAAGTAAACTTAAAATTTGTTTTCGTAAAAATAAGTAGGTAGGTACCTATAGTATACCTACTAATTAGGTTACGTAAGGAAGTACTTAAATGATTGTATTACGTACAATCATTGTGGAGTAAAGCCCATGAAGATTTATTCGTTGAAATTGTATTGCTGTAAAAAGCCTAAAATCATGAAAAAGTTTAATTTCTAAAGGTTTGTTTGTACTTTTTTTTTAAATTTTGTGATAGTCTATTTTTGTCATATATTTTTTGACGTTTTTGACAGTGACAGACAACCAAATGGAAATTAAGTCATACTTTCTCAACAGTATTCCTATTGAATTTGAACACAGGACGAAATAATTTTGGATTTGCAAGTATGTCATGTAGCAGGCGGGGTACTTAAAATAATATGTATTTTACTAGGTGCTACCAGGTACTACTGTACTGTACTGTATTTACTAGGTGTTGGCCTTGCACGCATCGATGTCAAGTCGTATTTAAAAAAAAATATATTCAGGAGAGTTTCCTGTATGCAACATAGAAATTTCGTAACCCTGGGCGTGGCTTTACATTACGAGGTTTATCCGAGCCTGTAATGTCATTCGGCACTCATCACTAAAGGGAATAGGCTCTCATTGCTTTACTAACTTGTCGATGGATTGTGGTTAATTTGGGCCCGTTGCTGGTATAAGTCATGTTATATTCTGTTTCCGAAGTCTTCTTCGCACTTCACTGTCACTGATTTGAAGTGAAGTCAATATGTACCTATTTACCTCACATAGCCATGACTCAAGTTCAACACCAGAGAGACATCGATTTGTTAGGGATGCTAGCACAATAAAGTGGTAATTTATCTTCGATTGACACGATTTCTTTCAGGTCTACATTGATAAAAGACTTATCTAGGTATTTCCAAAATATTTTTTGTATATTCGGCGAACAGATGAACGGATAGTATTCAGTGTTTTGTTCACAACACGTTGACTCAAACCTTGCTGAATTAAAGCCTCGGTTTCAGTTGTATTCATTTTTTGTATGCAAAAGTAACATCTACTAACAGTAAATCCAACAAAAAATGCTTTTTACTTGTACACGTCATAAATTCCTTTATCATCATGAATCGCGTTTCAAAACATGACTTGCGGTAGGAATAAGAATCTGTAATCACTACGGCGCCCAGAGGATACGACACAGCATACTCTAGAGATATGCAGTGCCTGGGCGTCACAGCGTTAGGTGCTAGAGGCGGTGGTTGGACAGGACCTTTCGTTGTCGAGCGTAGTGGTCGCCATGCCATAACGAGAGGGCCTGGGAAGCCATGGTCTCCTTCTGACGTTATCTTGCAGAAGGAGATGGCAGAGTGGATCAGGGAGGAAATAGCCCTGTCCAGTGCTAACGCGCCGTCAAACGAATCGGCCAATGGTTTGACGACGCATTATTAGCCCTAAGGTGAAAAATGGAATATCGATGGGTTTTTAGTCGGTATGCTGGTGGCATACCGCTGGTGGCTAGTGGTGGCACACACTAGCACTTTGTTAGTGGTCTGGTTGGTGAGCCCGACATACACCCTCAGCTCTCCTCGGGCCGGGGGACATGCATTTTCCCATCGTAAAAAAAAGGAATAAAAATGATTGCATAGATTTAAATAATTATCGTTTATCGGTATATTAATCGAAACTTATCGATAATTATAGCTGTTGTAAATGATCTGATTACCGATGAATTATCGATTATTGATTATCGGATTGCTTGCCCGTAGAGTCTATTCTATGAAACAAGCATCCACGTTTCACTGTATGAAAATTTTTAGTTGTAACTGTAGCAAGTTTTATGTCAAATTGATAAAACAGGTAAATTTTCTCTTTGACCATAGACATAAAAAAACCCAAAGTCGTAGATGTGTGATTATTTCCACAAGAGGCAAAAAAAAAACAAGAGTTCACTGACCGCCCGGACAGGGCAACATTAATTTGTCCGTCATTCATTTTTGATCGGCTTTTCAGCGGTGAGCTTCTTTCCATAGTTTTCTAGTTTTCTTGAATCTATTCCTGTGCCACAAAATAAGTGTATCGTAAAATATTGCAACCTGTTAACTTTCTTGAGGTAAGTTTTATTAAAACGTGAGTAGAATGTATCTACTATAATAATATTTCGTGATCAGTCTAACATAATTCTGATCCTGAATGACTGATGGGTATCTTTAGCAGTGTTAGCACTTTGCTTGCGTATTTTCCATCTATTGCGGCTCTTTAATGACAATGCCTATACATTTCTGGTGCTATTTACATTTATTATGATACAAAACAACAGCCATTTTCATCTTTTCATTTGAAGCGGTTCGCCTTCATCTTAGCAATAAAATCAATGAATTGTCCATTTTCCTGTTAAACCCTTTTCTCATTTCCCTTCAATTCAAACCTTCCGGTGAACATCATAAGAGGGAGATTAGATAAAACAATGTCACCAAGCCATTATAGGTTATGCATATATATGTAGGTATATAATGCATGATTCATACCGAATACATAAGCCGCGCGATACCTACTAAATACGTTTAGTGAGACTACTTCAATGGTAAACAAGCATTCATTTCAATCAAAAACACTTGAAGACATTGAAACTTAATACTATACAAAAATATGAAGGTGCTGCCTAATCCTACCACTACCAACAAGCCTCTAATATCTAAAAACCTATTTTGAATATACTAGTTTTTACATATCAGTTTCCATAGCGAGAGACAGTTAGAAAAATAACAAGCCCCAAAGTAAGCAGTGCTTGTGTTATGGGAACTACATGACTGGTATACGATTTATTTTTTTGTAAACACATATATAGGTTTTATACATAGAAAACACCCAGAACCGAGACAAATATTTGCAGATCATACAAACATTTACATTTGTCCCATGTCAGGAATAGAATCTGCAACCTTCTTCATATCTGTTGTAAATAATAATATAAGAATTAAAGTTTCTGTGATTTACATAGTTGAAATAATAAATAATAATATTTTTGTAGCTACTTACCAATATAGCTTTTGGAAGGAACCCCACTAAAACTGTGTACAAAATATCATAGAAATATGGAATTAAAATTATTGTGGTTTGGTATCTTTTTAGAATATTATTATGACTATACCACATACTTTACTACAGCAGGAGAATTCCTGCAGATGTTTCGTTGACCGTTTAGAGGTCCTTCCTCATGAGCACCGTCCGCGACCATATTTGATGGTCATAAGATGGGAACTCAGTTCTTTGACTTTTGACTTTGACTCTGCTAGGGCATCAGTGGAATAGCTAACAACTTGAATGTATTGTGCATTTATTGTTCTTAAAAAACATCTATCCTCACTAGAAAATGTCTGGAGAGCCCGAAGTAGCCCAAACTCCTGACGAAACTCCAGAGGAGGAGATCAAGTCCTCATACAAGCCCCCTCCTGAGAAGAGCATCGAAGAGATTCTGGCAGCTGACCAGGAGGATGAGTCGCTCCGGAAGTACAAAGAGGCACTGCTCGGACAGGCGCAAACTGGACTTGTGATTGTTGGTATGTCTGATAGATACATTTTTTATTCATATAAAAGGTAATGTTGTAACCACCTACACCAAGGTTTATGTTGGCATCCTCAGCAGCATGTACAGGTCCACAGGTGGATGTAGGCCTCCCCCTTCACTACACTTCTTGATTATGGCTTGTGTGGCTACTTGTAAAGGTCTCCTCTAAAAGTGGCATGATGAATGGTCCAGAGCACCATCATAATGTCATTGATCGGGTGGCAGGCCTCTCATCACTGTGTTGTTTGGTAGTTGGTCCCATTTGAGAATGGTTTCGCAGTGGCTGTTGGCTCTGTAAGCTATTTTAATTCCTCTCAATTTGCTAATTCTGAAAGCCTGGATTTTATGAGTTTATGGAGGTGTCTCATTGTGATGTTTTTGCTATGTATTTTTGTTTGAACATACAATCTCAAGATCAGCTTTTTTATTACTGAAATTGTATATTTTGGTAGATAAGGTTGGACAAAAAACTATCATGATAGTTCACCTGATTACTGCAATACATTCTTATTTTATTATAACAATGGCAGAAAGAGGATAATACACATTACACTCCAATGCAGGATGACAGTGCAGATCTTAATACCCCCCCCCCCCCCCCCACTTAGAATTATTCACAAAATATAAAGTACAAATTATAAAGTACACCCCCAGTCACATAGAATCTACTCCATCCAAAGTTTGTCTGGAAGAGATCGCTTTTAAGCTATAAGACTGCTCATTGTACTATTAAGCTTAATGTTTTTGTTTATCATAAGGTGTGCAATAAATTATTTTCATTCATTCATTTATTATAAACATTAATGTCATTACATTAATTTTGTGAATTAAAATTGAAAAGGCTATCTAACCGAATATGAGACACTTCTCGATTGAAACTTTCTAATTGTTTTGTGTATTAAAAAGTCTGTAACACTGTTTATGGATTTTCTTCTCTGTTAGAATTATAACAAATACTGCTATTTCTTCCAATCAATACATTACAATGTAGATATCATGTTCTCAAAAAGTTGACAGTCTTATCATGCTATAGGTTGATAGTAGTATGTTATCATTTACACATGGATTATCTTATTGGGGTGCTTGTTATTAAACAGAAAAAAATGATTGAATTTTGGTATAAAAACGACAATTTGCCATTAAAATTATGTATTGGCATTTTGTTTTTAATAATTGTCCAGATTTTTTTATATTATTGTTTTATTGCATTGTTTCTGTCTAGATTTGTGTGCCCTCTGGCAAAGGCCTTAAATAGATTAACCTTATACCTACCTAAAAAAAAAAAGTGATATATAGTAATCTTAAATGTCAAAGTGCCTGTAAAGAGAATGTATTTTATCTGCGAAAATAAGTTTCCTAAAAAAATCGAATTCCTCCTTTGGGATAGTATATTATAATGCAAAAAATATGCTTCGTCCGATTTCCTATGCCACGCCGGATGTGTGCGGTCATGTTTTCCCTCGCCAAACACAACATTCAGGGCGACACCCGAAAATGCATAACACTTCCCACAGTCGCGTAAATACGGAAACAATGCAGTGAAGCAGCGAAGCCGTTGAGCGAATTAAAAACTTATAGCGCTTCGTGGCATTCATATCAACAGGATAGAAACGACAGCTGATAGAACAGAATGCTACATGATAATTACAGGAAAACGTCACAGAATAAATTTATGTGCGCATAATACGTGCTCAAAACGATGAATTGCAACATCGTGAGGAAACTGACATGCTCTTGAACTAAAAAATTGAAGGCATTCTAGTGTTCCAATAAGCAGCGATGGGCTTGCGACCTGTCACGTCGTGCCAAGTGTAATTTTTGTACGTGCCTCTGATTACCCCCCTACTTGTTATCCTTTAAGATTTTCTCGATGAATATGTATCTGAGGATGTCCATCAAGGGTTATGAAGTCGTGAGCGTGTTTGTTTTTGTTTTTGCACACACAACATCAGAGAGTCTTTTACTGGCATCAGCTGGTATGCAAGTTTCTAGGAACGCTTGGAGATGTCAGTTGATGACCTCAACAAAGAAATATATAGGTAGGTAGATAATTAAAGGTTTTATAATATTCCTAATCAAACTCAGCGACCGCCCATCGATCTAAACGAGCAGAAGCGACCTCCCGCTTGGTACGCGCTTGGTATTTATCCAATTATGCCACGAGATCGTTACCAGCCTGCAGGGCGATCACACTAACCCATAGCTATCGAGATTGCAATCAATTCACAAATTATCTGATATAGTTAGTAAAAAACGGAACGTCCAATGGGGAACCAATTTCGTTCATTCGCATTGTCCATCTATGGCACATCCAGCCTACACATAAGCGTGATACGATTCATCCCATCTGTTTTGCCCTGCTGGTCGAAATTCTTGGGATGGTTCGGCTCGAAACATGCCAAGAAAGGGTAAATGCAGTTATCCAAGCCTGTTCAATGATCTAATTATATTTAGTAGCGAAACGCCGAAACTGCGCGGACAGGGGTAACTGCAGTTATCCAAGCCTGTTCAATGATCTAGTTATATTTAGTAGAATTGACGAGATGTGTCTCTTTGCTTAATAGTTATTTGATCACAAGAGTTTATAATATCCCAAAATTCATTCACGTATTCGCGTGCCATAAAGACAATGGCGCCGATTCTCTGGTACACCGACTAAACTTAATTTAAACTGACGCTCTCTTGTTATGGTAGTGCACGCAAGAAAGAGATGGCTAGAATTGTACTCCTGTTATATTAGTTTACAGAGCGAGTTTCCTTCGTTTTTATAGTCAGCATGTTTTGAAATAACGACTAAACTTGTATGGAAATCTTGGATCTGATTAATTTGACGGCACTAAAACTGTTGCCATCTCTTTCTTTCTTGTTACTGTTAGTAAAAAATGAAACTATCATGGTTATTAACAAACATTTTACAAAAAAACGGGATGTTGTCTCAAACTCACAAATCAAGGTAAATATCCCGTTTCTTTTTAGTAAATACAGTTAAGTTTGTGTACCAGAGAATTTACGCCTATGAAACTGCATCCAAACTTTCAAATTTTTGTTTCTCACCGTCTTATCACTTAAATTGCATTTTCATCAGATGCCGGCGACCCGCGTAAGGTGATCGTGAAAAAGCTGGCGCTCTGTGTGGTGGGACGTGATGATGTGGAGCTGGACCTATCCGGAGACCTCACCGACTTGAAGAAACAGGTGAGTCTACCCATATATGTATTTAACATTCACATACAAATGTATGGGTGAAGTAAACATCTACCAACAATTCGCGAAAAATTGCATAATCTGTATGTTATGCAACGAGCGTTTCAGATCAATTCGCAACCCAATATTGTTTTTTTTTTATTTGGTATGCACTTAACAGGATGACCAAACTAACGCGGTGATGGATTTCCTCAATGATCTTAGATAAGTTATTCTTGATCCGGAAAAAAAATATACATTTTAAATATCAAAAAGTTTTTTGATATTTAAACTTTACAAAAAAAATGTTCTTGCCCAACATCTTTATAATTGAAGCTAGGTTACTATTGAACCCTGTTGCTTAGTGAATGTTAAAAGAAATCGTATTGTCATATCCTATAGCTTTACATGTAGGTGTCCAAAATGTGTGCATTTGTACAGCAATTGTGCTTTTCAGACTTGATTGATATTATTATATTGCTGTAAACTTGGTGCTATACTACAAGCATGTCATATCTATCACCCAGCTTGATTGTACTAGAATAATATTTTCCTGCAAAGGTTTCCTGTTTACACATTTTTAAGCTTAACGGCTACAATATATTATTTAAAAAGTTAGGAGGTAGTGGGTGAATACAAGCTGGCAATCATTTTGTAAAAGGATCATTAAAACGAATAACCAGCCTTGTTTAGTTGCCTTTCTTTCCTGTCTTGGTCGCGGAGGAACAGGCAGTAGATAAAACTTTATTTACTTTATTAACATTTTATCATGGTAAATAAATCGTTTTTAGCAAAAAAAAAAAAAAATTAAAACCATAGATTGTTTCAAATGTTCATTACAATTGTCTCATGATCTTGCTAGCTTTAAGTTGTTTGAAACTAAGTTTAGCTTTAAGTTGTTTGAAACTAAGTTGATAATAATTTTGGACAATTTCAAACAGCATTATCTAGCCCGAAAGTAAGCAGAGCTTGTGTTACGGGAACTACATGACTGATACTAACTTATATACATTTAATAAGTATGTATTTGATGTTGCGACATGGCTCTCGCAAATATGAAACCTTTTAATATCACGTTAGAAAGCTAGGCTGCATGAGTCATGGCGGTTTTCCGCATTTATTTTTAGCCGTGTTATCCCGGTCCCATTTCCAATATTACTATAGTAAACGTCTAATATGCGAGATGTTTGACTTTACCTTGATTTATTGTTACTCGTAAGTTACAATTACAGTTCGGCCATTTGTCAATACTTGGTACTAAATAGACGATAGAGCTCTTCCTTACATTTATGAAACGGTAAATTTTGAGAGTTTAAGAAAATTTTGAGACTTTTAAATTAAATACCTTAAGATGTGTCATGACACGCTATGCTAGGGGTTTTATTTTGCACTTTACAAATGGGACCGCAAAAAAAAAACACTAGGTACCTACCAGTATGGATAACTAGCAAAACGCGGGCATGTACCAAATGTAATTTTTGTACGTGCCACTGACTACCCCCTACTTGGTATCCTCAAAGATCTACTCAGTGATTATGTATCTGAGGATGTCCACCATGGGGAAGACAGTAGTGAGCGTGTTTGGTTTTTTTTTTTGGATGGATAGACAGACAACCATTAAATCTGTTTCGTACCCCTAAAAATACTTCCACTCCGCTGAGAGATGATTTTTTAAATTTTCTGCAGATATTTGTTTCGGGTCCACGGTACTCGTAGTTTCTGGTACCCATGACACAGGGAATCCTAGTGTGGGGTCTAAGTATGTACGTGTATGTTGGATAAACTACAAATATTCCTAGCTGAAAGATTTTCTACTATAATCGCCGTGTGGACTTCGAATGGCTCAAAATAAATAGGAAACTGCATCCAACCGTCTGAATCTCAACTTCTGTTATTCAATAGTGACCTATTTTCTAATGCAAACAGATTTATGAATAACTATGATATTCAGAGCTAAATAATAATAGCTAGACATGCTACGGTGATCTGATTGTAGAGTTGAAAACTGTCAATAAATCACCCAAGGTTGAATTTATAGGCAGTTATAGATTTGTTCTGGAAAACGGATCTATGACTATCCGGGAAGTACTAAAAACGTAATGCCGTCGCCAAGCAGTGTTGCTCGCATTGCCGTCTTTCGGTTATAAGGGTCGGTAAGATTACTTCAGACTTTTCAACTTTGTTTAAAGGCAGGCAACGTGCCAATAATGCCCTTGTTGTTGCATTGATGTCAATAGGCGACGGTAACCGCTTACCAGCTGGCGTGCCTGTTATTTACATATAACATTTAAAAAAGGTCCTACTGGTGAAACTTTCATTCACAAGTGGAAAATCTGAATGAAATGCTATCAAAACTTATTTTATTTTTCTTTTTTTTATTAATCTGTTACCTTAGCATCTAATTTATAACGCGTTCAGGAGCTGTCAAGCAAAGTTCCACCTCACCTGTTTGATACAAATCGAGACTTAATCACCCGAGTGGCAGGTGCAAAGACGCCGTGATAAGGGCCTGTTCCACTGCGCGTAATAGCTGCAACATACGATTTATAATTTCTCTGTATTTTTTCACTCAAACAAAATAAACCGTGCGGCTTCACTGTGTGATTTATTTGCTTTGAAATCAACGGCGTTACAAAGTACAATTAATTATAAGTTAAAAAATCTGTTTCAATAAATCGCAAGGCTGATTATAGGTAATTCGTTTGAGCTTTGATAAGCAAAGAGAGATGTAAATAAACTCTTTATTTTCTATAAAAACATTTTATAGTTTTGTCACGTGCTGGAAAATTAAGGGTCAAAATGATGAAGGATTTCTTAACGTATCTCAGAGAGTGTTATCGGAGAAACACGATGCGACGAGAGTATTAATCTTCTGCAAAATGCGGTATAACGATGATCTTAGAATGACCTATCTCAGGAGACCCAGTGCATTGTTGTGAAGAGAAGTTTAAAGAGTTAACTTACAGACTGTATCTCAGAAATTCTCTCACTAGTGAAGTACCATGCCAAATGCAATTCGTGTCACATTTAACTCTTGTAACGCATTTTACGTTACATATACTGAAACAGCGGCTTAAATCGAATCACGCTTGGCAGACTTTCAACAGCGGGTTACAGGATGTTTTCCTTTTAATCTAAGAAGACATTCCATCCATTTGGAGCTTTTTGTCAATTTTAATTAGTTCATGAACAAGCGGAGTTTTGTAATATCGCGTGTTGTTACACTTATTGATTGGGTATTTATTTAAAAGAGGAAGCGCTGGTATGTTTGAAATCTTATAGCCTCAAAAAATGCTGAAAAAAAACGGTTTGAAATTATTTTCAACGTTTATGAAAACGACAGCTTATGAATCCATCTCTGTCCAACTGTAAATAACACTTGAGTCGCGTTTTAGAATTTTTCCATTAGCATCAGAAAGAATACACAGAAAATCTCAAAAAAATGTGGTTCCATTTTTTAAAGCGTTGGTCGATCCTTCTATTTACATAACTCGTCTGTTTGTTTATATGATTGAAAATAGTAAGATTTTATTATAAAGTTAACCTTACAGAGTAAAATGTTTTCAGAAATGAATGTTGTTTGTCTATGTTTAATAATAAACCATTCAATGAAAATTAAAAATAGCGGGGGTTATTTAGTTTCGTTACCCGCATTTAAGGGCAATCACTCGCAAATATATTAAAATATAAATTTTGAAATAAATATAACTTAGTGCTGCGATGTCCACTCGTAAATCAATAATTTTGCTACATATCGTTGCATTGCATCGTGTCAACTATTTGTGACAGGCATTCGTTGCGCATTGGTTGAATGGTCAAACCAGATTTGCAGGATCTCGGTGAGCCTTATTAAGAAAACGAGAAACTCGAGCTATGTACTATTCATATCTTGCTACATACTAGATTTTTTTTTGCTTGTGAACTAGGTTAATTCTGTACCGAATTGTTTGATGGCGTTGGCAAATATCTCGCAATAATGTAAGTTTACTGGACTTGAACAGTTAGTCAACATCACTCTATTAAAAGAGTGTCGCATAAGCCATGCATAAATCACTTAAAGTTACCTCTTGGTACAATGTTAATATCCTCCACAAATAGAGAATTATGACCTAAAAAATGGAGATGATTAAATAATTAAAAAAAAGATGGGGCGTAGTTGTCTGTACAAACGCGCGCTTTCCCATTCGTTCCTGTAAAACTATAAAAATAAAAGTATTTTTAACAACCACCCGTCCCCCTTGATGCAAACAAAGGGGTGTCTGTGTATCAGTGTATCTGTCGTCTGTGGTATCGTAGCTCCTCAGCCGTTTTGAAAATCATCAGGTTTTTTCTATTTGTTGAAGGGGTTTGACTTATAGGGGATGAAGGGGGGTTTTAAATTTGTATAATGTATTTGTTTTGCAATCGATTAGTATGTCTTCTAGGATGTTCTTAGGTATATCACCACAAGTCACTAGATGGCGTTGCAATCGATGATGGAAATATACGTAGGGGTTTTCCAATTTTGTAAAAATGACCTTAACCTTAAAATTACTTAACTCAGGTTACAATGGCGTCGATTCTCTTGTACACCAACTAAACTTAATTTACACTGTCTCTCTCTTTTACTGTTATTGCACGCAAGAAAGAGATGGCAAGAATTATACGTTAGTTTACGTGTCGCTCATTTTCGTGCTCAGTCAGCCTGTTTTGAAATTACGACTAAACTTGTTTGGAAAACTTAAATCTGACTAATTTCACACCACTAAAATACAGCACTAAAATTGTTGCTATCTCATTATTTTGTTACTGTTAGTAATAGAGAGCGATACATAACATTGTTAAACCTAAAATGCATCACTCTGTATGTATCCGTTATGCTATGATTTATGCCGCCGAGTATAGTGCGATCTAAATAATGTTTGCGAATCGACCGACTGCGAGACGAAATGTCCACTATTTGCGTGTGACGTAATGGGTAGTGTGACGTCACGGCCTTGGTTCTGACAGGCATGTGATGGGACGATCTCAAAAACGATAACAAATGCCTTTTGGATGCGATTTTTAGATAGTAGATACTCTTTATAACCCGCGTTACCTCTTACCTACGAAACGGCTTATTCGATTTAAACGCGGATTTCAGCAATCGATTTGTGTCTTGAAGGATGTATCTTGGATTTAGTCGCGACTAGTCACTATGGGGCGCTGTAATAGACGAAGAAACGTAGTGCCAAGGGTTTTGTGATTTTACAAAAAAAAAAACACTATGTGATGGGTGACCAATTGGTACAGTCAGCGTCAGCGATTGGTCACCCATCTAGGGATAAATAGCGTAACACCAAATACACAACTAAAGATGAGAAAACTTTAATTCAACAGTTTACAGTTCAACTTTTAAACCCCAGAAAGTGGATGACGTTTACAGTGCCAACCGAATAAGTAATCAGTTACCATAATACCTCCAGGGTGAGATCAACCCCTGCACCCAAAGAAAACAGACTCAAATATTTTTGCGGAAACTCTAAACAAGGCTTTAGACGCGTTGCAGGGGACTGAATCCAAAGCAAAACTTAGATCTTCGGAAATAGAAAAGTCACATCATTGGTCAATAACATAATGGCCAGCTTTGAAAGGTCCTGCCCACTAAATACAGAAAGCAGTAAGATTGCTAATCGTAATACCTTGCAAACTAAAAAAATATTCTTTGTGGTAATGATAGGCGGTTGCTCATACAAACTTGCATCTTGTTTTCTTCCCCAGAAGTGTGAGTTGGCTTAACGGTTGTCTAAATATCTCATTACCACTTTTCCAGGTGTTCGTGATAAAGGAGGGCGTGCAATACCGGATAAGGATCGACTTTATCGTGCAGCGCGAGATCGTGCACGGACTCAAATACGTGCAGAAGACTTACAGGATGGGAATTCCAGGTAAATTACACACAATCACTTTACACCCTGAAAGACTGTTACAAGCAGCAAGCAGCTGTAAACTAACGAATTAAAGTTTTCCTAGGGTTTACAAATATTTGGGGAAAATATTTCCTTTTTTTGGCAGAATTCAGAATGGCAGAGGCATCACTTTTCGTGTTAGTATAGGTACATATTCTGGGGCACCCTAACGTGCGTAGTGCTGACTAATTTACCAATTGGTGATTAAGACCAAAGATGCAGGTTCTCTCCTGATTAACATTTTTTGAAGACTTTTTCCTATCATCATAATTAAAAATGCATTAAAACTCCGACGTCCAGAGTTACCCACTAACCAGCTTTGTATAAGAAAACGAGCGGTTATAAGTATATGTATCGGATGTGATACATTTTCCGGCTGTTGTAAATGCACATTGAGGAGACCACAATCGTGACAAAGTGTAAATTGTAAAGTGATCGCTGAATTCAGAAAATAGCTAGCACCAATCTGAGCCAGCACGGCGATCACACTAACCCATGGCTATCAAATGGCAATCAATCCACAAATTATCTGATTATAAGTTATGTAAAAAACGGATGGGATGAATCGTATCACGCTAATTTGTAGGCTGGATGTGCCATAGATGGATAATGCGAATGAACAAAATTGGTTCCCCATTGGACGTTCCGTGTTTTACATAACTTATAATTTAATACTAAGTACGACGACCTCAATGGCGCAGTGGGCAAAGGCCCGCCTGAGACGCAGAAGGTTGCATCTGAAATGTTTGCATCTGCAAATATTTGTCTCGATCTGGGTGTTTTCTATGTATAATATGTATGTGTTTACAAAAAAAAGTATATAAGTAGTATATCAGTCATGTAGTTCCTATAACACATGCTCTGCTTACTTTGGGGCTAGATGATGCTGTGTGAAAAATGTCCAGCATTATTTATAATTTGTGGATTAATTGCCATCTCGATAGCCATGGGTTAGTGTGATCGCCCTGCTGCCTTTTATTATGTATCTTAAGAAAATTTGGTTTATTGTAATCAAATTTGACGACCTCTTTGGCGCAGTGGGCGATAGTTCGCCTGAGACGCAGAAGGTTGCGGGTTCGATTCCTACCGCGGGACAAATGTTCGTATGATCTGCATATATTTGTCACGGGTGTGGGTGTTTTCTATGTATAATATGTATGTATGTTATATTCTAATGAGTTATTGTATTTTTCCACGCGCTCCCGAAGTGCCCGGTACGTACTTGGTATTCAAGAGACAAGTGACAGAGCCATAACTCGCACTCGCCTTGTAAATCAGTGTATTGTATGCAATATATGAGCACACAAAATATTAACCTATTTTTGTTGTTGTACAGTTCGATTTCACTTCACGTCACTTCTTGATTATGGCTTTTGTAACTATTTACACTTACACAATTTTGCCAATTTTCGTTTCACGCTAGTGTCATACACTTTTGGAGATGTGTGCTTATTGAGAATATGATTGGTTATTTGTTAATGGGAGGATCAGTAAGATTTTTTTAACTTAAAGATGATTTTACAATATATTATTTTACTTATAGACTACAGACTATGTACATATAGGGTTGCTTATTTTTCAATTTTATGTTATTCATATCAACTATACATAGAATCACTGTTGCTTCACGTGCACCAGATATGAACCTTATGGCATGGTAATTATAAAGGTGTATCAGATCGAATCTATAGTTTTGTTATTCGCACACACTATGCACAGAATATAAAAGACACTCTACCGTCCCATATTCTATGCACACACTATGCACAGAAGATAAAAGACACTCTACCGTCCCATATTCTATGCACAGAAGATAAAAGACACTCTACCGTTCCATATTCTATGCACAGAAGATAAAAGACACTCTACCGTCCCATATTCTATGCACAGAAGATAAAAGACACTCTACCGTTCCATATTCTATGCACAGAAGATAAAAGACACTCTACCGTCCCATATTCTATGCACAGAAGATAAAAGACACTCTACCGTTCTGTATTCTTGATTACACAAAGGTTAGCTGGACGAAAATGCTTATCAGTATTTAGTTGGCCTTTATATTTGTTTTAACCAAGGGTCTAGACAAAAACATCACACTTACTTTTCCTTTCACGCTAACGCTAATTTAGAGGAAAGGTCAAGGAAAAACTTCGAGGCAGAAGTCTCGTGACATTTCCAAAGCTAATGTCATTTCCATACAATTCAATATTTCCGCAGGCGTTAACGCCAACAGAAAGTGGTATTCGTCTAGACTCTAGACACCCTGTGTAGTGACACATTTTCTATTTATGCATATATAAAACGAACAAACAAACGCTCAACATCAGCAAAATTCCAGTATTAAATGGCACTAGCAAACAAAAACAAACAAACAAACACGCTCACGACTGTCTTGATCATGGTGGACATCCTCAGATACATAATCAGTGAGTAGAACTGAGGATACCAAGTAGGGGGTAGTCAGAGGCACGTCCAAACATTACATTTGGTACATGCCCGCGTTTTGCAAGTAGTAAGCATTCCACGTGACAGGTTGCAAGCCCATCGCCGCTTATTGGAACACTAACTGTTGGCACATGCCTTCGAATTTTTGGTTCTAGGGCATGCCGATTTCTTCACGATGTTTTCCTTCACCGTTTTGAGCACGTGTTAATGCGCACATATTTTTTCGAGTGGAATCATCCATTGGTGCACGACCGGGTTCGAACCCACGACCTCCTGAAGTCGGGGTATCGCCCACTAGGCCAACACGGCCTTAGCAATGCTTTTAAAACAACTTTTTTGCACATGAATATGCAAACTGTTCTATTAGTTATATCTGATCCAAGGTTCGCGTTTTCAAATTACTAGATGGCAGCACAATGCTGTTTAAAAAAAAACCTATATTGATCATAACTATATAGATAATGCCGCTTGTATTGCGAAATCGCGATTATCTTTTTACAACACACTAAAAGTTAACATTTCTACTTTCAGTCGACAAAATGACCCACATGGTCGGATCGTACCCTCCAAAAACGGAGATTCAGTCATACACCACGCCCCCTGAAGACGCTCCGTCAGGTCTGATGGCGCGGGGATCTTACACCGTCAACAGTCTCTTCACAGACGACGACAACCACATCCATCTCCAATGGGAATGGAGCTTTGAAATCAAAAAGGATTGGAAGGATTAGACTGCTTGGCTTTTTATACAGCTGGGTTGGACGTGGCTGAATGAATATACTACCTTTGCCACTAAATATATACAGTTAAAGGCTTACCGAAACTTGAATGTTGAACGCGATTTTGAATCTATAACTAGTGCGAGAAAGCTCCATAATTCAATAGCGATTCCAGGCAGTGCGAGTGAACGCAAGCCCTATCTTAAATCAATGGCCGGTCATCTTTGAACGCCAATTTTGGATGCTGTATTTGTTAACCAGGCTTGCTTTTGCCCTAACAATGGCTGTACACAACTGTGCCATATTTCAATTGACTCTTTCATATTGGAGTGAAGATCTCTGGATTTATTTATCGTGCTGAACTACGCACAGAATTGTAATATAATGTGGCCTTACGAGTAGGTAATGTCCAATCCAGTAATATCATGTGTCGAGGATGGTGGCTGACTGAAACAATTTTGATAATTCATAGTTTTTTCGAATCATGTTCTTCCTTTTTGAACTTTGAGATTATAAAATAGTATTTTGGGACTCCTTTTAAAAGGATACCTATGATAAGACAAATTCCTACCTCTACTGTAATGGTTAAATATGTGAAAGTACACATTAATGTTGCCATACGAAATTAAATGTATAAAAATGACACATTATTGTAGAAATGTCAGTTTACTGTTCGACACTTTATGCTTTGATAAGCATTCCTTATGCATTTTAAGCCAAGCTATGGTATCGGTCAGGCTTACGTAGTTTACATTGATTTTACAAGCTGTCTATTTCCAATGGTTTATGGCGATCGCCATTTGTATATTTTTGCAATGTTGCCATGTTTCATTACTAAATCAGGGTATTTTTTTTATGTTTTCTTCACAATCCTATCTTGTAATAGTTATACTGGAAGTGTTTAAAATTATTTAGAGCGCTAGTAACCATTGGGATAGGGTTTACTGAAATCGTAAAGTTTAATTAGTGTGGAAAACTATGTCGATTTAGTCTATTGGTCACAGTTTACTATGAAATCAATGCGTAAGTACCAAAACTTAGTATTAAAACAAAGGGTAACCGTGCACCAAGACAAAGGAAATATATTTTTAATATACACATTGTATTACTTCTAATGTAACATGCCAGATTCGTAAATGGTGGCAATAATGAAGTGTTCTCGGTGTAGCACTGTGGTTCCCTTTTAGGAATAGTTAGTAGTAAGAGTTTGCAATAAAGTACATATAAATATCCGGCTGAATACTCAATGTTGAAAATATATAGCATTTAAAAGGTCGGGCGGTATAAGGAAGGTTGCTTGTGCCTGGAGGATGGTAAAAAAAAAGAGGTGCTTCAGTGTAGTTGTTGGCACTGGTGCTTTTAGTTACACCATCCAATGACGGAATCGTACAACAGGAAGTCTTAGACAAATACCTCACGCTTAGTTTCCTTTAAACGCTAACGCAAATGCATTAAGGAAAAACTACGCAGGAAAAACAGCAGTCACATGACATCTCAACAGCTAATGTCATTGCCATACAATTCAACCTTTCCGCAGGCGTTTACGCAGACAAGTGGTTGTTGTCTAAGGGGACAGGTCTTGAAAAGTTCTATATTTTGAATCCAGAAAGGACTTACTGACCATAGTCAACGCCTTTACTGGATGGTGTAACTATTTAATCATAAGGCTACCCCTTTACATAATTTATGAGAAACTTTTTTAAATATTCGTAAAGTTTAATGCATTTTTTCCCGTAGAAAACCCAGTTATTACTTCCTAGTCTCCCTGATTTGAAAGTTATGTATTTAGTATTGGCAAATTTGATATCTATATTTTTCTAGTAGGTATAAATAAGAGAAAATGTATATGAAATGTAGATTTACCTACCTTTATATCACTTTGTCATACATTTTATGTAGTAATTTTACCTTATTTCGTCTTTTTAAATTGAGTCAGTATGTTCTTAATATTTTATTAAATGTATTTCTTAAAAGTTATCTATTACTTTATTTCATTGATAGTGTAACGTTTTATGCAATGTAATAGTTTGGTCAAAAATAAAGCTTATTTATTCAATACAGGTGTTTTGAGTCAGCTCCCAATTGATGACATTAATCTTATTATTTTTACTCAGTGTAAGTTAGCAACATTAAGACTGCTTTATTATTGTTTTTTATTGTATTATTATTATAATTATATTAAATTCTATTATATTTATTCAGATTATACAAGATTGGTTGGAATATAAAGAATATAAATAAATCACGCTTAGTATATCCTGAAACATAATAAATAAATAAGTTCTATTTATTATCATGTTTTATCAGACATTACTTCTAGTTTATCAAAATTGCATCTTCAGATAGTATTTACGCACACAGGTACTTAAGTAGATAATGTTATATCCTGAAACATAATAAATAAATAAGTTCTATTTATTATCATGTTTTATCAGACATTACTTCTAGTTTATCAAAATTGCATCTTCAGATAGTATTTACGCAAACAGGTATTTAAGTAGATAATGTTATATCCTGAAACATAATAAATAAATAAGTTCTATTTATTATCATGTTTTATCAGACATTACTTCTAGTTTATCAAAAGTGCATCTTCAGACAGTATTTACGCACACATGTATTTAAGTAGATAATGTTAATATTTTCGATATGGATTGAGATAAAACGTTGATATTAGGGTCGTCATAGCGAGTCGTTCAAATTCTTAACCTTTTTTTTTTTTTTTTTTTTTTAAGTTTAACCTATTAATTTTATTCTAATACTTATGTTGAGTAATATTTCATGGGAGGCCTTATTTTAGTTCCAATCCATTCTTCATAAATTGACGGAAAGTAATGATGGGGTGGAAGGTAATGAAATTGACCTGGAAGGCAATGAAGGGGTTAGGAATGTAAAGAAATTATTAAGAAATTTCAGAATCTCACGATATAATAATTATTATTTCTACGAGTAAATTATGTTGTTATACAGGGTTACAGAATCGTGCTAGATCCGTTAAAGGCGTGGAGTACCCATCATTTTTGACTTATTTCACTATGAAACACCCTACCCTAAACTTAACCCTTTTCGAGATATTCGACTTTTAATTTTTTTATTGAAAATTGCCGATTTTTAGGCTACTACATTTATTTTTTTTTATTTTGTGTATCTTATTATTATTATTATTGCATTTTTACATGTGTAATAAGATGCTTTAGGACGTCAATCATTAAAATAGTGCATAAGTTAATTGATTAGACCGTAGTAGACAAGTGAAAGTAAAGAAATAAAAAAATATTAGAAAGTTTATTTTTCTCTAAGGGATATCTAAAAAAAATATTATGGCAATTATTCGGCAGATCTTTTTAAAATATCTACGTTTTATCAGCTATCTAACGAGGTATAACAATCTAGGGTTTGTATTACATTTCGTGGAAAAAAAGTAGTTGGGACGCTCCAGGTAGCAGTTCTAACGGTCCCGCGCCTATTGTCCTTCAAGTTAAGACGCACCGTGCGAGCGAGACAAGTGACGATTTATGTAGGTGCAAATGAAAGAAAAAATGTGTAGAGACCGGTTAGGGCTGGGAATACAACAGGGGGTATTGTTTTGGTTGTCAGTCTGCTTTTGTGCTTCATACATAGTAGATGTGATATCGTTTTGCTCTTTTTCTCGACTTGGCTGTGATTCTGGACTATTTCTTCTGATTTGTGACTACTGTGCTTGTTAACCGGACTCTGATTTGTACCTGTGATACGGAAGTGTTGAAGATGACGTCCTACACACCTGAGGAATATGCTGATATGCTTATTTGTTACGGATACTGCGATTGTGTGTCTGCGCAAGCTCGCAACGAATACATAACTCGCTACCCCGGTCGTCGAGTGCCGGATGTGGCCGTTTTTGACAGAGTTTATCGAAGACTTCGAGAAACTGGCTCTGTTTTGAGACGAAATACAGACATGGGACGACCACGAATTGACGACGAAGAACAGGACAATGAGATAGTGCAACGCTTTCGAGCGGATCCGACTACTTCCACTAATATTGTTGCCCGTGATCTGGGACTTTCGCAATGGAGAGTGTGGTTTACAGTGCATACTGCTGGCCTATACCCGTACCATTACACGCCGGTAAATGTTATTGAAGAAGGAGACCCCGCGAGAAGATTGGACTTTTGCAGATTTATGCTGAATGCTGATGTAGAAGACCCAGATTTTCTAAGAAATATCTTGTGGACGGATGAGTCCAAATTTGATAAAGATGGCATAACTATCACAACGTCCTTTACTGGGCCCCGAAAGAACTAAGGAATCCCAATAAGAAAAGAGTGAAGGGGTCCCAACGAAGATTCAGCGTGAATGTGTGGATGGGCATTATCTCCAATCATTTGATTGGACCTTACTTTTTACCGGATAATCTAAATGGGGAAAGATACGAAAATTTCCTGAGAGCAGACTTGAGTGATTTGCTGGATGATTTGCCACTCAACCTGATCAGGGATATGTGGTTCCAACACGATGGCTGCCCTGCCCATTTCAGGAGAAGTGTCAGAGACTGGCTGGACACAAATTATCCAAACAAATGGATAGGACGAGGTGGGCCGTTGCCATAGCCAGCAAGAAGTCCGGACCTAACCCCCATGGATTTTCATGTGTGGGGGTGCATGAAAAGTCTAGTGTACAGCGAGCCGAATCCAGTTTCGTCTGTGGAAGACTTAAGAGAAAGGATTGTGGATGCAGCAAATAAAATGAGGACCACGTTGACCACTGGAGTAGTGAAGACTGGTCTCCGTAGAAGGATGCGACAATGTATCAGAAATAGAGGCGGCCATGTTGAACATGAACTGTAGAATAAGAAAAGTTGTGTGAAAACCTTTAATAAATGACATTTCATGCTTACCTATTGTTTTATTTTACTTTTTAGGGCGAAGTATGAATTTTCTTCTCCACTGTCGCCTATGAAACTAATTTTTTTCAATGCATTTGAATAAAAACCTAGATTATTATACCTCGTTAGATAGCTGATGAAACGTAGATATTTTAAAAAAGATCTGCCGAACAATTGCCATAATATTTTTTTTAGATATCCCTTAGAGAAAAATAAACTTGTCTACTACGGTCTATTCAATTAACTTATGCACTATTTTAATGATTGACGTCCTAAAGCATCTTATTACACATGTAAAAATGCAATAATAATAATAATAAGATACACAAAATAAACTAATAATAAATGTAGTAGCCTAAAAATCGGCAATTTTTTATAAAAAAATTAAAAGTCGAATATCTCGAAAAGGGTTAAGTTTAGGGTAGGGTGTTTCATAGTGAAATAAGTCAGAAATGATGAGTACTCCACGCCCTTAACGGATCTAGCACGATTTTTCCTGTAACCCTGTATATTATTTGGTACCTATATGCGTTACCTACCTAACGCATATAGGTACCCAGTTGTAAGACCTAAGCTGTAGGTACTTTTGTGCATATTGCCAATAAGTTAATCTACAAACATTATAACGAAAAGAAGGGGGAAAAAAAATTTAGTAGAACAAATAAAAAATAAAATAGTCTAATAACCGGCTGATCAGTAAATTAACATAAATTATTATATTCATAAAAAACGTAGATTAATAAAAACTAAAAATGCTTCTCTTAAAACTGAATTAAATTATTCTAAAAACTGGCGAGCATAAATATCAATCATTATTAAAAAAACATACAATCAAATAAAATTCTTAAAAGAGACAATACTGATCAACAATAAACAATTTTTGGCTGCTTATATTTTATTCGTTAATTATTGGTAGTTCGATATGATGGAAAGCTTGAATTAAATCCACAAAATCTTCGAACGACCCAACTTTGCCACCAAATTTAACATGATGGTCTGCAGTTCTCTCACAACAGCCCCAACGCCATCTGGTGCTCCTTTACCATAGCTATCTGTGGCTTGTTCTCGTCTACTACTACCTTTTTTCTTACAGGAAATGGAACTTTCGATATTAGCTTGCGTTTGATCACCCTTGTCTTGTTTGGAAGTAAAACTTCTTCAGAAATTGTTATTTTGGCAGTCTTACTTAGTGCTTTGTATGTTGTTTGTACACAGAATTTCATCAACACCAATTTTTTCTTCACTTATTCGATCTTATCACTTTCGATGTCTTTTATCATGGTATCAACTATCAACCATTATCAGGCTCGTGATCTGGTGGTGAATTCTCAAAAATATTTTCCTGCTCTTTCTGCTTCTGTTTTTACTTTAAATATTTTTTAGAATTATTTCTAATTTTTTTTCCTTTGATCACTGTTCGATTTCTACTGTTGAATTGAGGGTATTGGTGATTCACCGCCGAACCTCGCGAGGACCCTCCTCGCGAGGTTCGGCGGTGAGATTGACTCCGGGCACAACCGCGGGGAGGAGAGTCAGTGAGCATTGCGCGACGCAGACGTTCTGCATCTGAATACTTTTCGAGCACATCTCTTCCCCTGGGACTTAGAGGTGGTGGTGTTCGATTCCCTTCTTGGAAACAGTAGAATCTATCGGCGCTCTCACAACTACTAAACATTCACTTCTAAAAGCCTGCCAGCAAATTACATCTCAAAAGATTGCATTAAAATCGCACAATCTTAATGGTCCTTCGTCAGCCAGGATAGGTTTTTATGAACCCTAGAACTCGTTCTATTCTAGCCGTGCTAGAAATTTTCCTACCTAACTCGTAGTTAGTGTAAAATCATACCTACAGACGTTCTGTGGTATACCTACTCTTTTTGACCCTTTCTGTACCTATTCCTTAAATAACAAGCTCGTAGCTTATTATTTCCAAGTGAAGACGTTCTTTACTTCCCAACTTTTGTTAAAATTCCATTAAAATCATTGTTAAAATTCCACGTCATAGACATTTCATTTTCCCTCGTGCCGAACAAATCTTTATCTTTGGCTGGCAGCTTTATATTCACAGATTTACACATTACATACATATACATATTTGTCGTACATACTATATTTAGTGTATTGGTGGTTAATTTAAATAAAATAATCAATACATTTCTTTGTCCACGCTTACTGCGTAGGTAGTTAGTGGAACAAAATGGCGCCGCCAAAAGAGTTAGAAATGGAAGCACATAGTCATGAGTTAACCGTGTTAATTCAACGTAAACAACGAATGTTTGCAAAAATACAAAATGCCTATGATTTGTCAAAGGAAATCTCGGATCTTGAAGCAAAAGAGTTATTTTTGATGCACGTGTATGAAATTGATGAGTTAGGTACGCAATCAGTTTGAAAAAATAATCTTTGAAATTTTAGAAAAAGAACTTGTAGAAAATCCGAAGTCATCACTTCGTAGTCATGAGTTAAAAAGTTTTTATGACTTGTATTTTCGAGTCAAATTATGTGCATCGAAATGTGAGCCTAAAGTCAGTAATGCTAAGGTCGAAACTACATCGCGCTCTGTGGAATCTCGACCACGACTTCCAAAGTTAGAACTTTTTACTTTTGACGGAAACATTGAAAATTTTAATACATTCTTTGAAACGTTCTGTTCTTTAGTTCATAATCAGACGAGTATTCCGAAGATAGATAAATTCCACTATCTTTTATCTTGCACAAAAGGCGCTGCACTAAACATTGTGAAAAGCGTACCTATATCTGCGAATAACTACGAACTCGTTTGGAAAAGTCTACTTGATAAATACCAAGATAACAGAATGTTAGTCGGTAGGTATTTGGATAAAATGCTAAGTTTTTCGCCTCTTCAAAAGGAATCATCAGACAATTTGAACTCGTTCATAGAAAACTTTGACCATACATACAAAGCTATAGAAGCACTGAACATTGAAAATCTAAGTAGCTACGTAATGTGTCACATTGCTCTCAGAGCTTTAGACCCCTACACTCGTAAATGCTTTGAGCAACAATTAAATCAAAAATCGATTCCTACTTTTGAAAATCTGATAACGTTCGTTCAGAATCACATCAAAGTTCTAGATCATTCTTCATCATATTCGACTAGTTCAAGTACACAGCAGATCAATCAACGAAAACTAAACGTACCTAAGCAGAATAAAAATATTTTTTCGCATGCAACTTCTTCTCACACAAAATTATCGTGTTTGCATTGCGGAGAAAATCATATGATTTTCCGTTGTACTCAGTTTCGTAATCTGACCAACATACAACGCATTAATCGTGCTAGTGAATTAAAATTGCATGAGTACTACGAATCTAAGACACAATATGCGTGCATATATTATGGTGCTGATGCAAAATAGGTAATAAGAACAACTTTAAAGTATTTGCTCACCTCGAAAACCACTGGATAAAGATGAGATTAAACTCTGACGAAGCACCAAAAATTTCGAGATATTGATATTTTTTTAAAACGAGTGAACTTACGGCCTTCCTCGTTGAGGCTCAGTGGTAGACTTTAGCATGAACTATGCGCGGGGTTATAGCACAAACGATGACTAACTATGAATGTAGTCATAAAGTGTATTACAATTATTTCGGAGGGTAATGAGCTATTTTTTGTCAAAAATAAATATTCGATTATCTGTATGTTGGCATTGTTTTTAAAGTCGCAAAGCCTTATAATACTGTTCTCTAATAATTAATTTATAGGTTTAGTAATTTGCATTCGGCGATTTGGGTAATTATAGTACAAAAATCAACCCTATAATTCACTAACTGGTCGTTTGGAACAGGTGAATAATGAAATTTTAGGGTGTTTTTTCTTGGTTGCTTGCTCAAATAAAGAAAAAGCTTTTAAATTATTCGTGGCCCTTAAAGCTTATTTTAATGTCTATTGGCTACACTATAGCTGTTTTGAGAAAACTTTTAAAACATGTCGATTTGAGTCCTGGAACAGTGATTTGAACGACTCACGATAACGACCCATTACTCGATCTAGAAAAGTTTGTTGGTAGACTAGACTGAGGCGGTTTAGGTCATTCGTTATAGGTATCCCGGTTGTTAATTATTTCTTAGTGCAGTATCTCATCCAGATTGACGTCGTAGATCCTGCTTTTCGCGGTGTGTCTTTCTGCATTCTTTCTCAATGTCAGTGCGACTTGCCGATCCGTTTTGAAAGATGGGCAGAAGGCGGTCAGCCTAGTAGGCACGTAGTTTGCGTTCAGTAGCTTTAGAGGTGCTACGATCGCCATGCAGCCTTGTTCTAGATGAATAGAAAAAAAAACAATTCTAATACTTCCATTTACTCCGTGATCTATGGCTGTGTGGTAATACTGTGCTGACTATGGGACTGGTAAAGCCATGGTGTCATGCAAAAAGAACGAAGACGATTTGGAAAATATAATATTACCTATTATATACGTCCGTCCACTCTCCGTGTCAATAGCAGCATGTCTAAATTCAGTCTGTAAGTCTTAGTTCAGGAGTGTCGGTGGGCTTAAAATCTACTTCATACCATGACTAAGCTTTAGATACACAGGTTATAAAGCATCTGTGTTAGGTAGCCTTTACTACTAAAACGGATACAACCATTATCATCACCAGCAGCTGAAGACGCCCACTGCAGGACATCCAGGCCACTTATAAATGCAAAACTACGACTTTGCAGGGGACAGGGAAGGCCAGGGGAAGTCTGAAAGTAGCGTCAGTGAGTAAAACGTTAAGGAGTTATAAGTTAGCGTGGTATCTGCACAATCAAATTATAGGGAGGCAAAAGTAACAAAAAGAATGATGGATGGATAGTAGAGTAGACTAAGTAATGAAGAGATGGATGGATTTTGTGATGGGTAACATTGGTAGGTAAGAACGGAGTGAGTAGGTACTGAATGACGACATGAAAACATGTTTTGCCGAATCCACGTAGGTAATGATGGGACAAAGGCAAGAAGATGATATTAGGTTAATTTACCTGGAACTTTCCTTTTAATATTGACATTCTCGATCATATAAACCCCGCTTTTTCCCAGCAGGTTGGAAACGGTCCGTGCGGAAAACTCCCGCGTTTGGTCTGATTCGAGCGTGGGAGCGTCCGTCGCCACACCTACCACGTGTGACATGTTCGCTGATATCCACTCTGCTAGCTCGTAGCTGAGACCTTGGAACGGTAAGTACATCTATGTATTATGAAACCCACTGCCCTTATGGCTGGACCTCGACTTGCGATCCGAAATTCGGTGATTGTAACCTATATATTTTTTCACATTTGCTCAAAACTGCGAAAGCGAACGTCGTGAGGAAATCGCCATGTACTAAAGACAACCATTCGAATGAATTTGCTATACTTAGCTTAGTGTTCCAATTATCGGCGATTTGCTTGCAGCTTGTCACGTGGAATGCTAATTAGTATGCAAACTTTAACTTAATGTGTCGCAATGTGACAACTTCCTAATTGATATTTTCTCATTTTCATCTACGTACTGAGTATCTGAAGATGTCTTTATACCTGGTATCTTGCAAACGCAGCTCCTAATCCGCAAATTGTGATCATCCTCCTTCCATCCAAACTTGAAAAGCAGAAGCGTTGGCTCGTGAGGGTCATGCTTCATCACCGCCCACTGTAATGCTACCTCTAGTGTTAGCACGAAGTCATCGTTCAGATGGCTAAGGGAGCTCGCATCTATTATTGACACTGAAAACATTACCAGTTATTTCTTTACCAATAAATCATCGGACGTCTTTCAACAGATCTAAGAGTCTGATCACTTCAAAAACAGTGCTACGTATACGCTTTTTTTATGAAGAGAAACGGCTGCACCATTGTCCATCTAACATAGAATACCATCTGTTGCTGTTTTTTCGGAGCTATGCCACAAATGATATTCCTACTGCCTCGAAGTAATTCAAATTAGGTTACCACTTTTTTCGTCGATTTTGCTGACGTTTCATTGCTAATTTGATAGTTCTTCATCATGAGCACCGCTCGCGATTGGCTTCAAAAATAATTTCCAGCCATTAGTTTAGACCTAGTTTAAATTCTTTATATAACTACCATCGCTCATATAGGGTTTTTTAAGTCTAAGTGAAGTAAATAATGCGTATCTATCTGCATCCACTTGAAAACCTACAGTTACACACCTGAGCTCCCTTCGGCTATATATGCTTCCCCAAAATAGCGAATGTTTATTCAATTTTCAAAAAGTTTCGTGAGTTGTTCCTGTTTCAACTCATCAGTTTTATCGGAAGGTATACAGAACAGAACAGTCTATTATGTACTCGATCCATTACCATCCACCGTTTTCCCGCAACCATTATAATGTCATAGATCAATCCATTGCGGGGCCTTTCTGTCGTCCCGTTTTTGGCCAGCATTTAGTCCCTTATTAATCCAGCAATGGTCAGTTCAGCGAGATATATGACCTGCTGTCTACCTCTCAGCTTCCTGATTCTGAGAGCTATGAGACCATGGTTCTTAGATTTCCCCGTTTCAGATTTTAATACTTACATTTAGTTAAGAGGTATTCCGACGGGATGATAGCTGGATGCATGGACTCCGTCGACGCTGTATGCTCGAGGTGCATTGCTGTGCCCAAACTTGGTGTACCGCAGTTGATGCACATTTTCCTAGAAAATATTGAAGTCAAAGCCACGTTGTCCTGTTTCCTCGGTAATGATAGGATTTACGAATGCAAAGCCATTATATTTTCTATATGTGATGATCAGTGTGTTTCTGACGTTAGTGCTGCGAGCACCTTTAAAATATTTGATCATCACATCAGTCATGCATTCGGCACATTGCCTGGGGCAATGGTTTTAAAAATATGTTGTACGCCTTGCGTACTTAATCCCTAGTCTAATATGATTAGAATACCATATAATTGTTTCAAGATTATTATGTAAAACAAGATAATAATAAAATAATCTAATCAAACTAATGTGAAAATGAATCGTATCAGCGAATATTTTCAGGTAACAGAATAACAACATTTTTAATAGTAGTAACGTTCGTCTTAGTTGCGCCACTGGCTCTTTTTAGGTCATTCTTCAAGTAAATGACCAGCTTGAGGTATGCACCCGTGTAAGGGCTTGTTAAATTAACAATACAGAAGAAAAGACAAGGTAGGCTCGTCTCACGCAAACATATGCATAACACTTCCTAAAATAATTGTTCTTATGATTATATCACTCAGCTAAACAAAAAGGCAACTTCACTGTAAATTGTATGGACTGAAGCTGGAACACTAGAACCGTAAAACAAGCCATAGTGTTATCTCTTCCTGCCTTTTAAATCCGGCAGAATATGATGCCGACAGATTTGATACTCCACTTACCAGCGTTTCTCCAGAGCTCCATAGTAATCGGATAAATGCTTCCAGTTTGTAGGATGTGTCAAATCTATGATATCTAACGTATCCAAGCTTTCTGCGGATATTTTTTCAACACCCACAATTGATTGAAATACCAAAACACAAGTTAATAAAAGCATTTTTTTGTGATAATCTCTACCTAAATACCTTAAATTTATAGAGGTCTGTCAGCGTCTAGGTTAGAACTTCAACTGATCTCTTTGAAGGGATTCTGCACTTTAGATAGACTATTAAAATTTGATCATCTCATTGTTCTTGTATTTTGTTATGATTTGGGATAGATTCGATCGGACAATCTATCTATTGTTTCTTCAACAACGTAAGTGTCAACACACTGGTCATATTTCGATTTTAAGAAATTACATTAGTCTAGTACCTATATAATATATTATTAATTAATTACTTATTACAACTGTCAAATAAAATATCTTAATTGGTTTTGATCTACAGTTTGTACATATGGCTTATAAAGCATTTTAGAACTAAACACTGTTTTATCTTTTTTTGATCTGTGTAAT
Source organism: Perizoma affinitatum (assembly GCA_961405105.1). NCBI lineage: Eukaryota > Metazoa > Arthropoda > Insecta > Lepidoptera > Geometridae > Perizoma > Perizoma affinitatum. Next base: position 11,549,819 of record OY560199.1, read on the forward strand.
TTTAAATTCAATATAACAAAACAAAACACAAAGTTTTTTTGAACAAATCTGTATAAGTGAGGCCCTTAACGTATCATTCAAGCATTAATTACATTCCTGCTCCTCCGCGCATCGTATTCCCCCTTCATGTCATGAAGTCATGGCCCCTTCCCCTAACTGTTGGTTTTTATTTTAGGTACCACGTACCGCTGCAGCTGTGATCAAATTATAAATTGTCTTAAAGACGCCGATTTCATTGATTGATCACAGTAGAAAACGCCAATCATTTAATAAAACTTGACTCAATAATCTTTTAAGATTTTGATGACGTGAAATTTTCAAAATAATGTGAATTCCATCACTCTGTAAAAATAACATAATTTTCTACAAATCTCATGGATGCCTTTTAAATTTTTAGAGATTTGATACTTAAAATTAATCGATTACGATAAAGTTTATGTCTGTTGTGCATAATATTTGGGCCAAATCGATGTAACTTTAAAATAAAATGCCTTTCAGGAAGTTGTAGGAAGCGTATAAGAAAGATAACTTCGATACTTATTATCGAAGTTATCTTTCTAAAAGGTACGCTTAGTATAAATAAAAACTCAACTGAAAAATAAAGTCAATTAGTTTTGCATCAACGCATCAGCAATTACGCACAATCGCGATCGCGATTCGAGAATTCATTATCACGGATTTGTGCAACGCAAATCAATGTATTAATATACAGATTTTTTGTAGTCAATAGGCGACAAATTGTCGATATGTTCCGACTTGTAACACTTCTGACCGTTACCATCGCGATTGCGGCGGCAAGGAGATCGCCAAGCGCAGATTATGTCGAGGGCCTAATGAAGTCCTCTGAGGGAAACCGGTTCTCCGACAGTGTGCTTGAAGATGCACTCTTAGATGTGGTAAGTCTGCCTTTGGGGGCTATCACATTTTGCTGCAACTTAGTTGTTAGAAAGTCGTGTTGGCCTAGTGGGCGGTAATCTGACTTCCGATCCTTCCGAGTTGTGGGTTCGAATCCAGTTAAGCAAATTAATATTTCCACAAGAAAAAAATAGAACACGTACTCGAAACAGTGAAGTATCCGCACAGAAAAAGGAAGAACTGGAGGAACTGAGTTGCAGACTACATTTTCTACAAATCATTTGTCTTGGTGTGATAGCCTATGCTCAGCTTACAATTATTCTCAAACTCCGAACTTTTCCTCATTATTCTCATCTAATGGTTCTTTCCTCAATGGTTCAGATGATTCGTATATAAATTGCCACAACGTCATAATCGATATTTCAATAGTTAAGGTCCCGTTGCAAGTTAGTCTCCTGCAGAAAACTATTTCTATCAAAGCTACTTCTTCCAAAGCTCTTTCATGATGTCTGGGGCTTGCTCTTCCTCTACATGTTTTGTGGCCAGCACGTCATCATGGCCTCAGGCGTTTCATGCATACCTATCAAGTCCACGGCATATCTTTGGCAAGTCCACGACTATAAGGTTAGCTTATAAACTTAGATCATCATAACTGGGTCCATCTGTTGATGCAGATTTACTGAGAGTCTATATTCTTTAATATCCTGTCTCATGGCTGTTTGGTTTAACGCTGAACTTGGTTTTGTTGTTATGTAGTTGTGCTTATAAGATAAGCACAAAACCTAACTTAGCATAAGCAGATTAGCTTTATGCTAAGGTTGTTTTTTTTTTGCAAAACCTTCCCCGGGGATTTAAATACAGAACTCGTAAGTATACCCTGGTTTTACTACTAAAGGATACCTAATCGACACTTTCAGTAGGCGTATAAGTGAAATCAACTATTTTTACTGGTTCCTAAGTAGATGGTAGAGTGTTTGTGGTACTTATACTGGTCTCAGCTGAAAAACTGCGGCATGGCACCACTGTGTAGCCTTCTTTAGTTTATTTTATTTTTTCTATTTTCGTTTTTAATAATATGTTTTAGTTCTTAAGTAACCATAATTTGTAAGTAGTGGTTGAATAATTGATTATCTATCTATCTATCTATCTGTACTTACCAAGGAAATCTGTTCAATTACTTTAAAACTGATAAAGTACGACGAACCAAAATTTATTGATAAAAAAATTACTTATTGTTGTTTAAAGAGTGTTTGTTTACTATGTAGCGACAAACAGCTTGTCTTATACTATCGGATGGGTCATTGAAATTCCCATACATATAATCAAAACTAATAGCGGTCAAACATTTGAAAAATTTATAAGTGTCCAGTCTTCCAACTGCTATCCCAACCGACATAACCCCCCTCTAGGATGCTATATAATGTTCGGTTCTGTACTTCACAAGCATTTTCCCTTATTATACTGATTTTCAGCCCGGCCTTATTGAAAAATACGGCTATCCAGTCGAAGTCCACAATGTGGTGACATCTGACGGGTACATTCTGGAACTACATCGTATACCGCATGGGCGCGACAGTGCTCCTGGCCAACGCCCTGCTGTTCTCCTCGTTCACGGCCTGCTTTCTTCTTCTGCTGACTTCCTGATCATAGGACCTGAGAAAGCCATAGGTATACTCTTAATATATAACTTTCTATGTTGTGATTTTGTCTGTGTCTATATATTTTCATCCGTTAATGTTCCCATCTCCTTTCTGCTGTATTTTCATGAGCAAAGTGTCTTAGCTAAGTACTAGCCAATACGAATCAGAGAGTGTAGTGCTCTCGGGAGGGCCTTATACAGCCGACGACCTTTTCTCAAAACTTTATGGGAAAGTAATTTGGTCTTAGTAATTTAGCATTCCATACCCATGCTTATTTACCTACATTTCATTTGATAGTTTCGTCTTTTCGTCATTCTCGGTTCTAATATAGCACTTCGAAGAGTGCTTTGTATGTATCGACGCCCTTCAAGATTCAACAAAAAGGCGCAGTACTAACTTGAATTCCTTTGATGTCTGCGAACGTGGATCTATGTATCTTAACATACTTATTATAGATGTAGTCAATATTATTTTATGTAATTTGTATCTTTTTCGTGTTCATTTCACAAATAACATCATTAACAAAATTTTGTTTATGATGTTATTTGTGAAATGAAAATACTTTACCTTAATAAAGTATTTTCATTCATTCATCCTACCTACCTTATTCATAGGTGATCATTATCAATTATAAATCACATATTACTATAAATCTTATCGTTAAGATCGTTATCTCATTCATTCTAGTGTCCCACTGAATTTTGACAGTTCGTTATTTCGACACGTCGGTCGCTAACTTCGAAAAAACATAGTTCGACAACACGCACCTTCGAAAGACCACTACTTCGACAGACCCTACTGCGACATGCACTTGTTCGGCAGATAATTATTTGTTACAAAAAAACTTTTGCTATGTTAAATACAACTAGGAATCGCTGTGAATTGGTTTTTCAAACCTCGTTTCGTTTCAGGCTACCTACTCGCTGACGCCGGCTACGATGTATGGCTCGGCAATTGCCGCGGAAACTACTACTCCCGGCATCACATAAGTCTAAACCCTGACAGCATCATAAACAAGGACTTCTGGCGCTTCAGCTGGGACCAAATAGGACTTTACGATCTACCCGCTTTCATTGATCATATTCTCTTAATCAGTGGACAGGAAAAACTACACTACATCGGACATTCACAAGGGGGAACTACCTTTTTGGTTCTGAACTCGTTGAGACCGGAATACAATGAGAAGTTCATCTCATTCCAAGGATTAGCACCAGCCAGCTTCTTTGAAAACAACGAAAATGAAATTTTAGGTACTCTGGGTGACCGTGAGAGCATTCTTGAGGTGAGTCCATCCGTGTAAGGTTTGACGTTGTCAAACTAGCCTGGCTAAATAGTCCAGCTGTTGCTGTCTACCAATTTTCAGAATTTGGTAGCAAAGATTGTATGTAGATTAAGTATTCTTAAAGGTTAATTACATAAAGGTTAATTGCCACTACTGCGTGTGTAGCGAATAGGTACTTCAAATCAGTGTATGAAGCGATGAAAGCAGGACCACCTCCTTGGAAATTCCTAATTTTGTTTGTTTGTTATAGAGCACTGCTTTCGCTTTGGGATACCAGGAGATATTTGGTAACTTCGAGTTTGTCACCAAACACTGTACGGAAGGCGCCATCCTCTACAACCTCTGCCAGAGAACCATCTCCGCTCTCTTCTCCAGAGAATACTACAATTCGGTGAGTCATCTTATATATAACAGCTTGGTAAGATGAGAATGAGCGCCGTTACCATGTGAAAATGTTTCACAACAAATACATCCCTTTTTTCAGAGCTAGATCTCCGAACTTAAGCAGTAAACTGTTCATAAAAGTATAAGGGCGTGCAATTAAAATTTATTGTTAGCATCCCTGAAACGGTTCCAGAGAGAACCATACGCTTGCTAAACAACGCTCTTTCTCCGCAGACGCTGCTGCCCGTGATAATGGGGCACACGCCTGCTGGCGCCGCCATCCGCCAAGTGGCACACTACGGACAACAGATCAAAAATGGTGGTTTTAGACGGTACGACTACAATATATCCACCAATATTATAGAATACGGCAGTGCGACCCCGCCTTCGTATGACCTGTCACTCGTTACTGCCCCTTCTTACCTATACTACGGATTAAGCGACAAAGAAGTCGATTACAGAGACCTGCTGAAGCTGGCTGACACTTTACCTAATGTGGTCAAAGTGAATAAAGTCGGGAGAGATACTTTCAACCACTACCACTTCCTCTGGGCCATGGACGTGAAGGAACTCGTCAATAATTATGTATTAGCCTCGATGAGGGACGCAGAGCAGAGATTAACGGACTTTTAATGGAATCATTATTCAGTCGTGTTAAACTGGTTTCATAGACCTTTAAAGGTTAAATTAGTTGTAGCACGGTGGACTAGTCTAAACTTTTTGTGTAGTATCTACCTAGTAGTTTTAATTGAAATAAATATATTATTATTCAATGCATTTCCTAGTCTAACTAAATATATTAATAGATAGATCAAACATATATAACAATGGTCCCAGAATGCTGCCTTGGGGCAAAATTAAAGCAATAAATAATTTAGATGTAAATAATGCTTTATTTAAATAAACATAAATGAAACTTAAATAAAAGGTGACCTAAATAATAAATACATCGTTAAGGTTTAAGGATCAACCTTACGCATGATTAAGAGAGTTGCAATCTAAAAATAAAGTAGAATATCTAAATGATACGTAATCTTAAGTAGAATTTTGCACATTAACAAAATTACCAAGATATCATTGGCAGTCTCAATGACTTGAGCAAATTAAGAGGTATACTTATGAATGCCCATTTCTGGAATTTTCACACACTGAAGATATCAGCTAGACTTTTGCGTAATTGATTTGCATAGTTAAATCTATTCAGAACGCATGTCTGTATATTTTTTAAAATGAATAAGATGTTGTGTTGTTTATCTATATCCAGAAATTGTACATTCTAAGTCAAAGTAAGTCCTAAAAGGCTATATTGCACGAGTCATAATAAATAGTTACAAAACATTAAAATTAGTCGTTGGTCTTGAATTGAAACGCTTTTATTCTTGTACGCGATATGAATTTCTTAGAAACAACTTTGAATTGTCTAGTAACCATAAGATCTTTTGTTTCAACATAAATCCCTATTTTTGCATCTAGAATATTTTTGAGCTTAATCAACAAATAGCCATGTTAAAAATCGTGTAATGTACAAGAACATAAACAGAAACACTTATCAATACAGTCCAGATGGCATATCCGTGACTTTATGGACTCCGAAGCTGCTAGAAGTACCCATCGGCGAAAGAGTTCTCTTCAAATCAGCATAAGAGTGTGTCCCAGTCATAACCAAACTCGTCATGCTAGCTGGCGCATCTCGTAGCATGGACCCGGAGTAAAACACAGCATTGCTATGTCATCTTTTGACCAAAAATGTGGAACTGTTAAAGCCTGAAGGATTGTCAAACGAAGACCCTAATTTCGAACTGGATATGAAGAATTTCGATTGATCGCATTTGATTGAAGACTCTTCTTTTGTTGATCTCTCGTATTGCAAAGGTCTACTAGTCGTTCTAGTCACAGGAATTAATGGAGATTCCTTTCCATCGCTACTGGTCCTTGAAACCGATCTTTGTCGCTTTTCGTAAGGCCAGACTGGTTTCTTAGGCTCCGAAAGTACAACTATATCCACCATAGAGTTAAGGCCTTCGTCGATTCGATCTAGGCTTTTTGTCAGCTTCTTAGATTCGATTAAGTTAACAATTTCGTCTACACGGCTGCATTTGGAGTTTGATCGTTGCATTGAGGACATTTGAGACTCAGTGTAAAACATGCTATCTATGTATTCTCTTTGACGGGAACCTTTTTCGGATGTCTGAAATGATTCGCTCCGCTTTATAGACGACCTTCTACTATCCTCTCTAGACCTTGTCTTAGACCGTTTGCGTTCTTCTTTTTCAGTTGAGTTGAAAACTGCTCTAGTTTCATTGAAATTGAAGCTCATCTTAGAAGGTTTCTTAGTAACTTGGTTATTAATGCAACGCGATGCGCTTAGTAACGAATCAGACCCTTCATCACTTGAGTAGAAATTATCATCGTATATATCTGGTGGCTTATTGTATATTCCTTGGTCAACAGGTGGAACGAATAAATGAACTAGGCTCTTAGCCTTTCTTGGTGGATTTGGGAGGATTTTACATGGTACGATTTCAGCTTCTTCATCATCTTCCATACTATCATCAGGATAGTCGCCGTTGCTTTTAATCTGAATGATGTGTCTTGTGCTAGTTATGGAGTCTTCTTTTTCTGCTTCACGATGTTTTTGGCATTCTAAAGCGTTTATAGATATATTAATTTCTGAAGTTTGGTTACATCTAGAAGATCTATCATCAAATGTTTCCTTATACTGTTCTGATTCCGCATGGTTAACTATATTTCTTAGTTCCTGTATAACTTCGTCTATTGTAGTTTCATCCTCTTCGTCGGATGATTTTTTGTCAATTTTGGGTTCTATTTTCTTGTGTATACGTTTGTTTCGCATGAGATCGTAAGTTTCATTCTTGACATTAAATACTTCGTAGACCATGGATTCTCTTTGGGGGTCGCCTTCCGGGCTTAGAGATCTTTCAGAGACCTAAAAAAACAACAACATTTGCATGTTGTTTTCTTACTATCCCACCACCATCTTTGGTGGTGGGATAGTTATAAAACAAGTATTAATTAGAATATCCTACTTTTAAGTAAGTAAGTACTTATGTTAGTACGGACCTTATTATCTGGAGTATTTACTACCTTTCTACCTCATATAAATTAAAAAAAACAAATTAATTATGCGCCTATTTAAATGAATAATTATAATAAATATGACAAATATATGAACTTATATAGAGGACTAATTAATAAAGCATCATTCCTACCCACTCCTAGCTATATGATAAACGTCGAAGAACATATAATGAGGACAAAGCTCAACGTGGAAGTCAATATGATTGACTTCCACGTTGAGCTGAATGAAAGCGCGGGCTGGCCTGGAGCATACCTATTCGTTCCTACTTATCAACGTTGTGCGGCCTGTGATACAGTTTGTGTATATGCACCTCGACCTACCCCTACGTAAAAATCTTCGTCCATTTGTCTATTCCCTATTCTTTAACGCAAAACTATACTGTAGACTATTTCGCTATCCAAAGTTTAAGAATCTTACCTCTATTTTGATGAACTGAGTTTTTTTTCTTTATTAAGTTCTTCTTTCTATTTGAGCTGCCGTGTTCAGATCTAAGCGTCGATACTTCCTCTTGCAGTTCACAGCATTTCTCCTTTAAGCATTTCTCTAGTGACAGTAAAATCTCTTCTTGTAGAATTTGAAAAAGAAAACATCAAGGATGTGCTAAATTTATAATTTAGATTTGCGGTTCTTGTAAAACTGCTGTTACTCCTCCAACTCAAATAGCCTACCCTCAAGGATTTCCACTGACTTTTTTTAGTACAAGATCGAGCTATTAACTGTCAAGATAGTGATGCTAAATAACATGGACTGTAACAATAAAACAATAAAAAACTTCCAATGCTGGACGTTTTCACATAGCATCATCTAGCCCAAAGTAAGCAGAGCTTGTGTTATGGGAACTACATGACTGATAAACTATATGAGGCTTGAGTTTACCTTAACTCTCTTCTCAAGTAGATCTAGATCTAGTTTTATCTTTTTTTGATCTGTGTAATTTCAAATTCAATATAACAAAACACAGTTTTGCTGAACAACTCTTGACAAATCTATATAACTGAGGCCCTTATCGTATCATTCAAGCATTCATTAAAGTCCTGCTCTTCCGCGCATCGTATTTCTCAATACTGAGAGTCATGGCCCTTTCCCCTAACTGTTGGTTTTTATTTTAGGTACCACTAAGTGAATAACACGCATCGCTGCAGCTGCGATCAAATTGTCTTAAAGACGCCAATTTCATTAATTAATCACAGTAGAAATCGCCAATTATTTAATAAAACTTTACCAAATAATCTGACGGAGCCCAAGGTGGTCTTTCAAAAGTGTGACGTCAGCAATGCTAACGTCACTATCATCACCAGCATGCTGGTCGCTCATAGTTGATGATGAAAGAAAACTCCAGGAGATGTTCTTCTAATCTATTCTTGGTTGTACAGAGACTTTCAAGGTCTGTACGGTGCGACGGCTCGAGCGAGAATGACTCGTACGCTGGTTGTCGCTCACACGCCGGCGAAGCCGGTGTGTGGGGACGCAGTGCCGGGCGTTGAGCCCCTTACTGCGGTGTTCTAACCGCCCCCAGCCACCACTGGGGGGTCTTCGTGTCGGCTCAATATGAGCCTCATGTCACGTCCTGGGTGTGAAGTGACCGCTTCGTATGATTCCGTTGAAGAGTCGGGTCACAGAAGCGATCGCTCTTGGAGGAAGGTGGCGGAGGGTTGCGTTGGTGATTCCGTCTTCGCCAGGTGCCTTTCTTGGCTTTGTCCTGCGAATAGCCCGTTGAACTTGGCCCGGAGAGAAGAATAGTGGCTGATCAGACTCGGTGTTGGCATCAAGTTCCCCTAGGAAAGCCTTGACAAACGTTTCGATTTCCACGTTGTGGTCTGGGTCTTTGACGGGGTTGGGTTGGAACTGTTGTTCAAGGCTCTCCGCGAAGATCTCGGCTCTGTCTTGAGCTCGGTATCGGGGATGGCCGTCTCTGTGCCTGAGTGGTCTGATGGGGGTCGGGGTGTTCCTCAGCTGTCGACAGAGCTTGTGAAGTGAGGCCCAGTCGTCCGAGGCGTCTTCTATTCTTCTCTCCCAAGTTCGAGAACAGTCCTCGCGTATCTCCGCTTTTACTACCTCACATAGGGTGTTCAGTCTCGTTTTGATTGCCGGATCTCGCGTCCTTTGCCACACTTTCCTGAGGCGGCGCTTTTCCCCCAGTAGTCTGGTAAGGTGCATGCGGGTCTTGGGCATTCTGCATTGGCGAGGAGGAGTGGATGCCTCTGCTAGCGCTGCCTGGATGGTGCTCGTAAGTTCCTGGGTCAGTAAGTCCACGTCTGCGGGGTTCGTTACTGGCCTGGTGGGAGTCGTGTGGTTCAGGGAGGCGGCGAATTTTGGCCAGTCGGTCCCGGGTCTTGGGGTTGGGCGCTGGAGTGTGGTGGGCCGGTTCTCCAGGAGCAGCAACACGGGCTGGTGGTCTGATTGCATGTGGTCCGGGAGAACCTCCAGCTTGGGGTGTGCAGCAAGGCCTTTGTGGACCGCAAGGTCTATGACGTCCGGAGCATGGGCTGCGTAGTCCGGATAGTACGTTGGAGTCTCTGGGCGGGCAACTTCGTACTCGTGACTCTCTGCGTATTTGAGTAAGAAGTTGCCGTCGCTGTTGGCCTTTAAGGAGTTCCAGGTGGGGTGTTTACAGTTCCAGTCCCCGGCCACGATGATGGGATGGACTGGATCTGTTGGGAGGAGTTTCCGCAAGTCTGTCTTTTTGAGAGCCGATCCCGGAGGCTTGTAGACAGCGAACAGTTGCAGGGGGTGGCCATCTGCGCATATCTCGACTCCCAATGCCTTCAGAGACTCCAACTCTAGACCCGGGAGTGGTTGGTGGATAACTCTTCGTTTGACCAAGACGATGAGTCCTCGTATAGCCCTACCTTCATCGTTTTGGTCATCTTGGCGGTAGCAGTGATAGCCCGGGAACTTAGGCCTATCTTTGGCTTTCAGTAAACTTTCACTGATGAGGGCGATGTCGATGTTCTGTTCCCTGAGCAAGGGCCTCAAGAGAAGGATTGACTCGTATGACTCGTACTCGGTCCGTCGCCCGTATTTATGCAAACACAAAGACAAAGGCAAGCAACTTGTGCGAACAAGCTAAATCTACCTGCAAGCATTAATCATTTAAGTTTACAAATGGTTTTGAAGGTAAACATGGTCAAAATAACAACTTGATTACGTAATTACCTAATTGTCATTTGATTACAACAATCAAATGATAACTAGCTATTAACTAATGATTTTACACTGTAATATGACAATCTAAGTGATGATTCGTTAAATAACTCGTGGTTCTGCGCCGATGACTCATTGTAGAAGCAGAATAACGCCTTTGCGCCGATAAATCTTTTAAGATTTTGATGACGTGAAATTTGTAATGTGAATTCCATCACTCTGTAAAAATAACATAATTTTCTACAAATCTCATGGATGCCTTTTACATTTTAAGAGATTTGATACTTAGAATTAATCGATTACGATAAAGTTTATGTCTGTTGTGCATAATATTTGGGCCAAATTACTTTTACTTTAAAATAAAATGCCTTTCAGGAAGTTGTTGGGCAGGAAGCTGGTTGAACTAAGGAAGCTTATAAGAAAGATAACTTCGATACTTATTATCGAAGTTATCTTTCTTATAGGTACGCGATTCGAGAATTCATTATCACGGATTTGTGTATCGCAAATCAATGTATAAAAGCCAATAAATACAGAAGATTAGAAAAGTGTATGGTTCAGTAATATTTAGTAAATAGACGACAAATTGTCGATATGTTCCGACTTGTAACACTTCTGACCGTTACCATCGCGATTGCCGCGGCAAGGAGATCGCCAAGCGCAGATTATGTCGAGGTCCTAGTGAAGTCCTCTGAGGGAAAACGGTTCTCCGACAGTTTGCTTGAAGATGCACTCTTAGATGTGGTAAGTCTGCCTCTAGGGCTATCACATTTTGCTGCAACTTAGTTGTTAGAAAGTCGTGTTGGCCTAGTGGGCGGTAATCTGACTTCCGATCCTTCCGAGTTGTGGGTTCGAATCCAGTTAAGCAAATTAATATTTCCACAAGAAAAAAATAGAACACGTACTCGAAACAGTGAAGTATCCGCACAGAAAAAAGGAAGAACTGGAGGAACTGAGTTGCAGACTACATTTTCTACAAATCATTTGTCTTGGTGTGATAGCCTATGCTCAGTTTACAATTATTCTCAAACTCCGAACTTTTCCTCATTATTCTTATCTAATGGTTCTTTCCTCAATGGTTCAGATGATTTGTATTTATATTGCCACAACGTCATAATCGATATTTCAATAGTTAAGGTCCCGTTGCAAGTTAGTCTCCTGCAGAAAACTATTTCTATCAAAGCTACTTCTTCCAAAGCTCTTTCATGATGTCTGGGGCTTGCTCTTCCTCTATATGTTTTGTGGCCAGCACGTCATCATGGCCTCAGGCGTTTCATGCATACCTATCAAGTCCACGGCATGTCTTTGGCAAGTCCACGACTATAAGGTTAGCTTATAAACTTAGATCATCATAACTGGGTCCATCTGTTGATGCAGATTTACTGAGAGTCTATATTCTCTAATATCCTGTCTCATGGCTGTTTGGTTTAACGCTGAATTTGGTTTTGTTGTTATGTAGTTGTGCTTATAAGATAAGCACAAAACCTAACTTAGCATAAGCAGATTAGCTTTATGCTAAGGTAGTTTTTTTTTTGCAAAACCTTCATCGGGGATTTAAATACAGAACTCGTAAGTATACCCTGGTTTTACTACTAAAGGATACCTAATCGACACTTTTAGTAGGCGTATAAGTGAAATCAACTATTTTTACTGGTTCCTAAGTAGATGGTAGAGTGTTTGTGGTACCTATACTGGTCTCAGCAGAAAAACTGCGGCATGGCACCACTGTAGTTTATTTTATTTTTTCTATTTTAGTTTTCAATAATATGTTTTAGTTCTTAAGTAACCATAATTTGTAAGTGGTGGTTGAATAAACGATTATCTATCTATCTATCTATCTATCTATCTGTACTTACCAAGGAAATCTGTTCAATTACTTTGAAACTGATAAAGTACGACGAACCAAAATTTATTGATAAAAAAATTACTTATTGTTGTTTAAAGAGTGTTTGTTTACTATGTAGACTTAGCCGGGAAAGCGTGGAAATGCTTTTTAAAAACAAAAGTATTTGATTTAAAATATTTAATGAAAGTTAAATGTGTTACAAATGGCAACTTAATTACGACTGACCTCCCAGAGCTCTCTTTACCATCATCTTACTTAGAAATCTAATGCAACATCAGCCAATCTGCACCTGCATAAACGCGTGGGCGCTTCTTCGTAATAAACACCAATGTGCTTAAACAGCAGTAAAGATACTATGATTGGTAGGCGCTGGTACCATAACTCCTTCCTCCGTAAGTTCGAGATTATCCGAAGGATGAGGATTATCTTGAGGTTTTCCCCAATTACATAATATCTTAATTCTATGTTTAAATGCTAACAATAAAAGACAAATAACTATGATAACACATAACGCCAAGTTTCCTATACTAACACTTTTATAATCTAGAGCACTATGATAATTTTCACTATCGCTAATAATTTCACTTCCACGTTTCTGCAATATGTAATTCAGGAACTGAATATCGGCAAGATCGATTCCGTTGAGATTGACAGGTTTCCTCTGCATATCCGCTGCGCTGGACAATATTTTAGGCAGGTTAATAACTGGAAACTTCATATAAGATATGTCCTTTCCTTGACTTTGATGTTTTTTCAGATTTAATTCCTTTATCTTAACTTGACAATCATCGTCCATAGTTAATAGATAAGTTCCACTAATGGTTTCTTGTGTTATTTCGTTTTCGCAGTATTTGGTAAGTATCGTTTCAGTTTTCGCGTAAATTATCCATTGATTGGGTTGGATAAGATCAGCTTTTATATCGTCGATGATCACAGGATCTGGATGACAGCTCGAGATATTTGCGGAAAACTTCATAAGTTCAGCAATACAATCGTCTTCGATAAGCGGTGCTACGTCGTTCTCAAAGCACAGGAAACGGTTTTCATCGATTTCACGGCATGACTGGGAGAGCGGCTTTGCTTTCAACCCTTTCACAAGGACATAAGGGTATTTTGGAAGGATTAGGGTGGTAAGGCCATTGATTTTATTATGGACAGGTAAGGGAATCAATTTAAATAAGTTAAAAACTTCATCTCTAATCAAAGGAATATACATTATGAATTTTATCTGATTTTGTTTGATATACGCTTTCATTTCTATACATTGCTCTATCCTTACAATATTCTCAATCTTTGCCGGATACACTAATTTGTTAGTTTTCTCAATTTCCTTTAACAATAATATTAATTCTTCAGTATTTATAACTGATTGATGTAACAATTTAATTTTAGCAAAAGCAATAGCCGTTTCAATCTCATTCAGCCTTATGTAGAGCGTTTGAAAGTTATTTATAAAAATATTATAGATGTGTATAAGTTTATCACTGGTTTGATAAAATATTGAGTTGTTTAATCTATGGTTAATGTCTCGAATATCTTCTTCGATCTGAATGAAATTGTTTTTTGTACTATTAGCAATTTTCGTGAACGTACCCAACATTTTGGCAACGATTGTCATTTTCTTAGTTGTAGCGTCTTGTTTTGGTCTTTACCTCATGAATTAACCTTTCGTACATTACAGCGTCGTCATTATCAAGATTACCTGTAATCATCTTGACCAATGAACCAAGCGGATTTATTAAACCACGTTTAGATCTTACAGAAGGAATCAATTGCTTATATTTTTCTATTGTTATATTCATGATGTAATCGGTTTGTGACTCTACTTCTATGAAGTCTGTATCAAAAACTTTGGTATCAAAACAGCTTTGAACTTGTCTTTTGAGCCCTACATATTTATCTATATTGAATTCAAGTTCCTCATGAGTAAGCCTTAAATCTAGAATCTTAATAACAGTCCATTTGTCATGGCTAACGACAGCTTGACCTTCCTTTACTGGTAACAGTCCCGGATTGTTGTTAATCAGCTGCAGATGAAGGGCCTGGCTTTGGATCACCTGAACTGCCAGAAGGATTAACCTGTGGAGGACGCTTGATGTCTTTAATGGGAACTTTAGTATTCCGATTTTGTGTTTTAACTGGTACAACGTTTCTTTCTATAGCTCCGGTTACCTGAGCTTTTTGATATCGCGGTTTATCTTTACTACGTCTCGTGTTTACTCCTTTAATAAAGACCGTATCGCCTACATCTATGTCGAATTCTTTTTCACCTCCACGTTTCTCTATCATAGCTCTCTTTTTGTCAATAATTTTGTCTGTTAAATATTCATACAAATGTTTTGTCCTTTTTACATGTTCTTTAACCAATTGTTGAGTCTACATAAAATGCGCTGTTGGATTCAGTGTGTCCGAAAACTACCTCAAATGGAGTAAGGCCTGTGGTAGAGTGAATCGTGTGATTGTATGACATTACTGCATAAGACATAACAGATGCAGCGTCCGTAATCTTCTGTTCATACTTCGCTATTCGATAAATTTCTATAATAGTCGAATGAAATCTCTCAACTATCCCCATAGAGTTGGGATTATGAGGGGTACCGATATGAAGGTCGATCTTATAAAATGACAACATTTCCTTCATTAAAGTGTTGTTGAATTCCGTACCGGGATCTGAGCTGATTCTACTAGGAGTTCCATACAAAGAGAAGTACTTTATCAAAGCTCTTACTGCTTCAGGGGTGGATTTGGTGCTTATTTCGAATGCTTGACCTAATTTACTGAAGGCATCAACTATGGTGAGGTAATATTTTCCATCGATAGAGAATGTATCGATAAATAGTTCCTGAAATGGTTTGACTTGTGTCTGTGATAACTGTAGTTCCGGTTTCAATGGTTTACGGTCATATTTCATTTTCTTACAGAGTTCGCATGCGTTTATGATGCTAGCCACTGTTTGATCCATGTTATTCCAATAAAAGGTTCGTCTAAGATGTATTAACGTTTCTTTAATTCCTCTGTGACTATTCTTACCTACGTGATATTTAAGTACATAGTCTCTGTGTTCTTCCTCACTATCTATATAAATTACTCTCTTGGTACATTCGTAAAACTTTACTGTTCCTTTCTGAAAAAGCAATATAGTAGCCTCTGAAAACTGTTTGCGATGTAATGCGTCTTCAAAATAAAAGAAATATTTTATTTTGGGTCTTATGTAGCTTTTCAGAAACCTTTTGATAAGATCCGGGTTATCTAACGGCAAGTGAATCTCTAAAACCTTTTGTTTGTCTCTAGATAAGTCTTTTACCGATAATTCGTTTCTGTTCCATGTATGTACAAGTATTTGGTTTGGTTTGGTGTCTACAGCCTCTTGTAAAATAAGCATACCATCAGTATCTAGATCGCGAGCCGAATGGATCGTGCCTATACTATCATTACGTCCTTCAGATGCAGATGCAGTGGTACTACCTGCAGATATCGAATAGGGAGATCGTCGACCGCCAGCAACTAAAGACCTATTACTTTTCTCCGAGCCGGATGAAATTAATATAGGAGATGGTGTTCGTTCGCGCGGGGTAGAGGCGCGAGAGGTATCGTTTTCGTTTTTACTCAAACGCGTTATTTCTTTTGTCAAATCTATAATATCAAATCTATAATGGCGCTGTAATTTCTGTTCCTTTGGATCTACATTTACTTTCATTGAAACGTCGTCGTTTTCGCCTAAAGCATTAACTCTAATACGCGATAAGGCATCGGCATTACAATTTAGCTTTCCTTCTTTGTGTTCTATCTCATAATCAAATTCTGCCAGTCGTAACTTCCACCTCGTTAGTTTGCTATTAGGTTCTTTCATGGATTTAATCCAAGTAAGTGGCCTATGATCGGTGTAAATCATAAATTTTCTCCCATATAAATAAGGTCGAAAATGCTTTACGGCCCAAACGATGGCTAGAAGCTCTTTTTCAATCGTGCTGTATCGCGTTTCAGCATCGTTCAAGGTTCGACTTGCATACACCATCGGCTTATCACTACCTATAGGTCCTTGAGATAGGATAGCGCCAATTGCGAAGTTCGAAGCATCGGTCGTAAGGGCCTACTTTTCAAAGCCATTCGGCTTTGAAAAGTCAGGAAACTGTAAGAGCGGTGCGTTGGTCAAAAGCTCTTTACACTTTTCGAATGCGTCTATAAATTCCTTTTTAGTGCAATCAATTTTATTTCTTTTTTTTAAACATGATGTTAGTGGCTGTGTTAATTTTGCAAAATCTTTTATGAATTTCCGGTAATAGCCAACTAAACCGAGAAAACTTTTAATTTCTGTAACTGTTCGCGGTAGTGGGAATTTGAGAACAGCTTTGATTTTATCGTCGTTAGGCAAGAGGCCATCCTTGGTGATTGTGTGACCTAGATAAAGGACCTCTTTCCTTAGAAATTCGCATTTATCAAGTGATACCTTCAGATTAGTTTCCCTAAGCCGATCGAATATTTTTCGGAGTTTATCCATGTGTTCCTGCAGACTAGATTAATATACTATGATATCGTCAAGATATACCAAGCAGTGGATACCTTGAAGTCCTCGTAGCACATTATCCATAGCTCTTTGGAACGTTGCAGGTGCCGTCTTTAAGCCAAACGGCATCCGTTTGAACTCATAATGGCCTGATTGTGTAGTAAATGCTGTCTTTGATCTATCCGCCTCATTAACTTCGATTTGGTGATAGCCACTAGCAAGATCTATTGTACTAAAATACTGAGCTTTACCTATCTTATCAAAAAGATCAGTAATATTGGGCAACGGATATTTATCATCAACTGTGATTTCATTGAGGCGCCGATAATCAATTACCATCCTAAATTTCTTTTCCCCAGATGCATCTATTTTTTTAGGGACTAGATGAACTGGTGCGCTCCAAGGTGAATAAGAATCTTGAATAACATTATCTGCCAAAAGCTTATCTACTTGTTTTTGTATTTCCTGATTTAAAATAGGCGGATGTCAATAAGGTCGAATATAAATCGGGTCCTCGTTGGTCGTTCTGATGTTATGTTTCACTTGATTTGTGAAAGACAGGGGTAATTTGTCACAATAGAATATATCACGATATTCTCTACATAATTTAAGTACACAATCATGCTCCTCTTTGTTCGTGTGATCCAAGCGCAATTTCCTTAAATTTTCTTTCAGTACGTCATCAATCATACAGTCATCTTTCATAACGTTTACTTCGCATTCCTTATTTTCGAATACAGTTACATCAAACGGTTCCTTAAATGTGATAACCGCTTTCACATTAGAAACATTTTGGACAATAGTTTCCGCAAAATAGTTCTCACATCTAACAAGAGCAGTAGGCATACGAACACCTTCCTGAAATTGTAGGAAGTCCAATATCGCATCACCACATTGTAAATTCGTGGGAATCCTAACTCTCGTTTCAGACCGGGGCGGTACTTCAATTTCATAGGGCGGACTGTATAGAATTGGGATTGCCGCGTTGTGTGTCATTAGCATTTGATTACGCATGTCAATGTTAGCTCCTAACTTTTTCAGAAGGTCAGATCCTATTAAACCATCATATCTTCCATCAACGTCAAAAATATAAAATTTTTGGCGATGTGTGCTTTTGAATGTTTTTAATAGTGGTATGTATATTATCTCACTATGCATGCTCTGAGCATGGGTGCTAACCACTGTAAATGGCTCGTAGTATCTAAAGTTGTTGAAAAACTCATTAGCTTTAGCAGGGCTTATAAAAGACCTACTACTTCCGGTATCGATAAGAAACTTCGAATTGATTTCAGGAATCACAATGTGAGGTAATTTTAAAATACTATCACAATAATTTAAATTTATTACTTCACCACATCCTTCGAGGCCATTTCCTGAAAATTTTATGGTTTCACGGTTTCCGAACAGATGTTTTCCGGATAATTAGATTCATCGACATTTTCCATATAATTGCAATCGTTAGAAGGGTACTCTACATTGTCACCATACATATAGTTACAACCGTAGTCATAATCGGGGGAATATTCCTGACAAGGGAACGATTCATCCATAAAATAGAGATCGTTCGCAAGCATATTTTGTCTTACTGGCGCTGTGCGCATTGAAACATCAGTATCCTGTAGCCTAGGCGCTTGTAACTGTTGTTGTGGTACGCCAAATTTGTACTGGTTTGTCTGAGGTTGGTTCTGAATACCGAACTTAAAACCTTGCTGTTGAGGGATACCAAATTTATATCCACCATGTTGGAAAGGCGCGCGTTGCGCGGGAGCCTGACCGAAATTACGTTGAGGTACATTGTGAGATGCCCCAAATCGAAAACCTTTTGTGGGCGGTGCGAATCTATTTGGCTGAGCAAAGCTTGGTCTGAACCCACCTTGATTTTTTGGTATTCCAAATTTACAGTTATTTTATGGAATGCCAAATCTAAAATTATTATTCGGTGCCGAATTGAACGCTGGTTTAAAACCTTGAGGCGTTGGTAATGGTCGCAGTGCGTTTTGGGTGTAATGAGAATTAGGCATCTGCGAAGTTTGTTTTAGTAACTTATTTTTCGAGTCGTATTGAAATTTAAAGTTAACCTCTTCGGTCACAATGCTTAAAGCATTTTCTAAATGAGAGCAACCTTTTAATCGCACAATTCGAATCATATCTTCTGGCAAATTATACAAGAAGACGTTCAGAGCTGTGTTGTTGTACACAATCATTTTCGCTGCTTTGGTTCCTTCATCGGTAAGCCTATTTACCTTTGCGAACAAAGAACTCCTAACATTTTGTATTCTATGACAAAACTGGATGTACGATTCACTTTGTTTGAGCTTTAAAGTCTCAAGTTCAATTGCAATGCAATCTTCCGATCGCGGGTCACCAAAATGTTGCGTAAGCAGTTCTTTTAATTCGTCATATTATGACTTAATATTCGGGTGGTCGCTAAGTAGAGTCGCAGCTCTACCGGTAAGTCGACTTGACACTGCATGGAATAAATACAAATTTTGTTCTGCATTACCTTCGATCTTACTACCTTTAACAACATATTCACATTTTGATATAAACAAATTTAATAAATTTTCCTCCCCATCATATCTAGGGATCAAGGTTAAAGTTTCCTTCGGAATTGCTTTAAAATCCATTTTGATAATATAAGGTTGATATTAGGTATCAACTTTTACTTATTCTACACTGATTTACCTATTTATGTGCAAATCTGTCTGCCTATTTTAGTGCACTTACATCTACTTATTGCTACACAAATTAATTACGAGAATGATGGATTTGCCAATGTATGTGCAAACCAGTTCGCCAATTTTAGTGCAAACAAAATCAGATAAACGTAATTAATAAGCTCAACGATTTAAGTTCGAGAGAAAATGTGGAATAGACACAGGAATATGAAAAACAGGGAGTGAAAAGGTTTACTCACAAGCTGCTCGATCCCATGTCCTCCAAGAGCCGAATTAATCACCAATTTCACACGCGTTCACCGTACAGGAGTCGTATATATTTGGTTCGTTTACTTTCCGCATCCGCGTAAAGTCGGTTTTCATACGAAACGCAACTTTCTCGTGAGACCGATTTTGGGGTTTTTACAAGTGTTGGTTTCGGGAAAATCGCGGAAAATCCACTAAGGCTGCGCCAGACTTAGCCGGGAAAGCGTGGAAATGCTTTTTAAAAACAAAAGTATTTGATTTAAAATATTTAATGAAAGTTAAATGTGTTACAAATGGCAACTTAATTACGACTGAGCTCCCAGAGCTCTCTTTACCATCATCTTACTTAGAAATCTAATGCAACATCAGCCAATCTGCACCTGCATAAACGCGTGGGCGCTTCTTCGTAATAAACACCAATGTGCTTAAACAGCAGTAAAGATACTATGATTGGTAGGCGCTGGTACCATAACTATGTAGCGACAAACAGCTTGTCTTATACTATCGGATGGGTCATTGAAATTCCCATACATATAATCAAAACTAATAGCGGTCAAACATTTGAAAAATTTATAAGTGTCCAGTCTTCCAACTGCTATCCCAACCGACATAACCCCCCTCTAGGATTCTATATCATGTTCGGTTCTGTACTTCACAAGCATTTTCCCTTATTATACTGATTTTCAGCCCGGCCTTATTGAAAAATACGGCTATCCAGTCGAAGTCCACAATGTGGTGACATCTGACGGGTACATTCTGGAACTACATCGTATACCGCACAGTGCTCATGGCCAACGCCCTGCTGTGCTCCTCGTTCACGGCCTGCTTTCTTCTTCTGCTGACTACCTGATTGTGGGACCTGAGAAAGCGATTTTTATGTACTTTGTATCCTTTCCATCGAAAGGTTGTCGATTTCGCTTCTAAGCTAGAAAATTTTGTTTATGATGTTATTTGTGAAATGAAAATACTTTACCTTAATAAAGTATTTTCATTCATTCATCCTACCTACCTTATTGATAGGTGATCATTATCAATTATAAATCACATATTACTATAAATCTTATCGTTAAGATCGTTATCTCATTCATTCTAGTGTCCCACTGAATTTCGACAGTTCGTTATTTCGACACGTCGGTCGCTAACTTCGAAAAAACATAGTTCGACAACACGCACCTCAAAAGACCGCTACTTCGACAGACCCTACTGCGACATGCACTTGTTCGGCAGATAATTATTTGTAACAAAAAAACTTTTGCTATGTTAAATACAACTAGGAATCGCTGTGAATTGGTTTTTCAAACTTCGTTTCGTTTCAGGCTACCTACTCGCTGACGCCGGCTACGATGTATGGCTCGGCAATTGCCGCGGAAACTACTACTCCCGGCATCACATAAGTCTAAACCCTGACAGCATCTTAAACAAGGACTTCTGGCGCTTCAGCTGGGACCAAATAGGACTATACGATCTACCCGCTTTCATTGATCATATTCTCTTAATCAGTGGACAGGAAAAACTACACTACATCGGACATTCACAAGGGGGAACTACCTTTTTGGTTCTGAACTCGTTGAGACCGGAATACAATGAGAAGTTCATCTCATTCCAAGGATTAGCACCAGCCAGCTTCTTTGAAAACAACGAAAATGAAATTTTAGGTACTCTGGGTGACCATGAGAGCATTATTGAGGTGAGTCCATCCGTGTAAGGTTTGACGTTGTCAAACTAGCCTGGCTAAATAGTCCAGCTGTTGCTGTCTACCAATTTTCAGAATTTGGTAGCAAAGATTGTATGTAGATTAAGTATTCTTAAAGGTTAATTACATAAAGGTTAATTGCCACTACTGCGTGTGTAGCGAATAGGTACTTCAAATCAGTGTATGAAGCGATGAAAGCAGGACCACCTCCTTGGAAATTCCTAATTTTGTTTGTTTGTTATAGAGCACTGCTTTCGCTTTGGGATACCAGGAGATATTCGGTAACTTCGAGTTTGTCACCAAACACTGTACGAAAGGCGCCATCCTCTACAACCTCTGCCAGAGAACCATCTCCGCTCTCTTCTCCAGAGAATACTACAATTCGGTGAGTCATCTTATATATAACGATTGGTAAGATGAGAATGAGCGCCGTATTTATATAAAATAGATAAGCCGGTACCATGTGAAAATGTTTCACAACAAATACATCCCTTTTTTCAGAGCTAGATCTCCGAACTTAAGCAGTAAACTGTTCATAAAAGTATAAGGGCGTGCAATTAAAATTTATTGTTAGCATCCCTGAAACGGTTCCAGAGAGAACCATACGCTTGCTAAACAACGCTCTTTCTCCGCAGACGCTGCTGCCCGTGATAATGGGGCACACGCCTGCTGGCGCCGCCATCCGCCAAGTGGCACACTACGGACAACAGATCAAAAATGGTGGTTTTAGACGGTACGACTACAATATATCCACCAATATTATAGAATACGGCAGTGCGACCCCGCCTTCGTATGACCTGTCACTCGTTACTGCCCCTTCTTACCTATACTACGGATTAAGCGACAAAGAAGTCGATTACAGAGACCTGCTGAAGCTGGCTGACACTTTACCTAATGTGGTCAAAGTGAATAAAGTCGGGAGAGATACTTTCAACCACTACCACTTCCTCTGGGCCATGGACGTGAAGGAACTCGTCAATAATTATGTATTAGCCTCGATGAGGGACGCAGAGCAGAGATTAACGGACTTTTAATGGAATCATTATTCAGTCGTGTTAAACTGGTTTCATAGACCTTTAAAGGTTAAATTAGTTGTAGCACGGTGGACTAGTCTAAACTTTTTGTGTAGTATCTACCTAGTAGTTTTAATTGAAATAAATATATTATTATTCAATGCATTTCCTAGTCTTACTAAATATATTTATAGATAGATCAAACATATATAACAATGGTCCCAGAATGCTGCCTTGGGGCAAATAAAAGCAATAAATAATTTAGATGTAAATAATGCTTTATTTAAATAAACATAAATGAAACTTAAATAGAAGGTGACCTAAATAATAAATACATCGTTAAGGTTTGTGGATCAACCTTACGCATGCTTAAGAGAGTTGCAATCTAAAAATAAAGTAGAATATCTAAATGATACGTAATCTTAAGTAGAATTTTGCACATTAACAAAATTACCAAGATATCGTTGGCAGTCTCAATGACTTGAGCAAATTAAGAGGTATACTTATGAATGCCCATTTCTGGAATATTGACACACTGAAGATATCAGCTAGACTTTTGCGTAATTGATTTGCATAGTTAAATCTATTCAGAACGCATGTTTGTATATTTTTTAAAATGAATAAGATGTTGTGTTGTTTATCTATATCCAGAAATTGTACATTCTAAGTCAAAGTAAGTCCTAAAAGGCTATATTGCACGAGTCATAATAAATAGTTACAAAACATTAAAATTAGTCGTTGGTCTTGAATTGAAACGCTTTTATTCTTGTACGCGATATGAATTTCTTAGAAACAACTTTGAATTGTCTAGTAACCATAAGATCTTTTGTTTCAACATAAATCCCTATTTTTGCATCTAGAATATTTTTGAGCTTAATCAACAAATAGCCATGTTAAAAATCGTGTAATGTACAAGAACATAAACAGAAACACTTATCAATACAGTCCAGATGGCATATCCGTGACTTTATGGACTCCGAAGCTGCTAGAAGTACCCATCGGCGAAAGAGTTCTCTTCAAATCAGCATAAGAGTGTGTCCCAGTCATAACCAAACTCGTCATGCTAGCTGGCGCATCTCGTAGCATGGACCCAGAGTAAAACCCAGCATTGCTATGTCCTCTTTTGACCAAAAATGTGGAACTGTTAAATCCTGAAGGATTGTCAAACGAAGACCCTAATTTCGAACTGGATATGAAGAATTTCGATTGATCGCATTTGATTGAAGACTCTTCTTTTGTTGATCTCTCGTATTGCAAAGGTCTACTAGTCGTTCTAGTCACAGGAATTAATGGAGATTCCTTTCCATCGCTACTGGTCCTTGAAACCGATCTTTGTCGCTTTTCGTAAGGCCAGACTGGTTTCTTAGGTTCCGAAAGTACAACTATATCCACCATAGAGTTAAGGCCTTCGTCGATTCGATCTAGGCTTTTTGTCAGCTTCTTAGATTCGATTAAGTTAACAATTTCGTCTACACGGCTGCATTTGGAGTTTGATCGTTGCATTGAGGACATTTGAGACTCAGTGTAAAACATGCTATCTATGTATTCTCTTTGACGGGAACCTTTTTCGGATGTCTGAAATGATTCGCTCCGCTTTATAGACGACCTTCTACTATCCTCTCTAGACCTTGTCTTAGACCGTTTGCGTTCTTCTTTTTCAGTTGAGCTGAAAACTGCTCTAGTTTCATTGAAATCGAAGCTCATCTTAGAAGGTTTCTTAGTAACTTGGTTATTAATGCAACGCGATGCGCTTAGTAACGAATCAGACCCTTCATCACTTGAGTAGAAATTAGCATCGTATATATCTGGTGGCTTATTGTATATTCCTTGGTCAACAGGTGGAACGAATAAATGAACTAGGCTCTTAGCCTTTCTTGGTGGATTTGGGAGGATTTTACATGGTACGATTTCAGCTTCTTCATCATCTTCCATACTATCATCAGGATAGTCGCCGTTGCTTTTAACCTGAATGCTGTGTCTTGTGCTAGTTATGGAGTCTTCTTTTTCTGCTTCACGATGTTTTTGGCATTCTAAAGCGTTTATAGATATATTAATTTCTGAAGTTTGGTTACATCTAGAAGATCTATCATCAAATGTTTCCTTATACTGTTCTGATTCCGCATGGTTAACTATATTTCTTAGTTCCTGTATAACTTCGTCTATTGTAATTTCATCCTCTTCGTCGGATGATTTTTTGTCAATTTTGGGTTCTATTTTCTTGTGTATACGTTTGTTTCGCATGAGATCGTAAGTTTCATTCTTTACATTAAATACTTCGTAGACCATGGATTCTCTTTGGGGGTCGCCTTCCGGGCTTAGAGATCTTTCAGAGGAACTTATTCCCTCGTCTTCTGGTGGTGATGACTCGTCTGTTAAATGAGAAAAACATTTAAAATTCTGGTATTAAGCAGCATTGTGAAATATATGTAAAGTTAAGCATTGCTACGTCTATATTATGAGAAATATTTAATTAGCACGACCTAAAAAAACAACAACATTTGCATGTTGTTTTCTTACTATCCCACCACCATCTTTGGTGGTGGGATAGTTATAAAACAAGTATTAATTAGAATATCCTACTTTTAAGTAAGTAAGTACTTATGTTAGTACGGACCTTATTATCTGGAGTATTTACTACCTTTCTACCTCATATAAATTAAAAAAACAAATTAATTATGCGCCTATTTAAATGAATAATTATAATATATATGACAAATATATGAACTTATATAGAGGACTAATTAATAAAGCATCATTCCTACCCACTCCTAGCTATATGATAAACGTCGAAGAACATATAATGAGGACAAAGCTCAACGTGGAAGTCAATATGATTGACTTCCACGTTGAGCTGAATGAAAGCGCGGGCTGGCCTGGAGCATACCTATTCGTTCCTACTTATCAACGTTGTGCGGCCTGTGATACAGTTTGTGTATATGCACCTCGACCTACCCCTACGTAAAAATCTTCGTCCATTTGTCTATTCCCTATTCTTTAACGCAAAACTATACTGTAGACTATTTCGCTATCCAAAGTTTAAGAATCTTACCTCTATTTTGATGAACTGAGTTTTTTTTCTTTATTAAGTTCTTCTTTCTATTTGAGCTGCCGTGTTCAGATCTAAGCGTCGATACTTCCTCTTGCAGTTCACAGCATTTCTCCTTTAAGCATTTCTCTAGTGACAGTAAAATCCCTTTCTCTTCTTGTAGAATCTGAAAAAGAAAACATCAAGGATGTGCTAAATTTATAATTTAGATTTGCGGTTCTTGTAAAACTGCTGTTACTCCTCCAACTCAAATAGCCTACCCTCAAGGATTTCCACTGACTTTTTTTAGTACAAGATCGAGCTATTAACTGTCAAGATAGTGATGCTAAATAACATGGACTGTAACAATAAAAAAATAAAAAACGTCCAATGCTGGACGTTTTCACATAGCATCATCTAGCCCAAAGTAAGCAGAGCTTGTGTTATGGGAACTACATGACTGATAAACTATATGAGGCTTGAGTTTACCTTAACTCTCTTCTCAAGTAGATCTAGATCTAGTTTTATCTTTTTTTGATCTGTGTAATTTCAAATTCAATATAACAAAACACAGTTTTGCTGAACAACTCTTGACAAATCTTTATAACTGAGGCCCTTATCGTATCATTCAAGCATTCATTACATTCCTGCTCTTCCGCGCATCGTATTTATCAATACTGAGAGTCATGGCCCTTTCCCCTAACTGTTGGTTTTTATTTTAGGTACCACGAAGTGAATAACACGCATCGCTGCAGCTGCGATCAAATTGTCTTAAAGACGCCGATTTCATTAATTAATCACAGTAGAAATCGCCAATTATTTAATAAAACTTTACCAAATAATCTAACGGAGCAGAAGCTCCAAGGTGGTCTTTCAAAAGTGTGACGTCAGCAATGCTAACGTCACTATCATCACCAGCATGCTGGTCGCTCATAGTTGATGATGAAAGAAAACTCCAGGAGATGTTCTTCTAATTTATTCTTGGTTGTACATATACTTTAAAGGTCTTTACGGTCCGACGGCTCGAGCGAGAATGACTCGTCGCCCGTATTTATGCAAAAACAAAGACAAAGGCAAGCAACTTGTGCGAACAAGCTAAAACTACCTGCAAGCATTAGTCATTTAAGTTTACAAATGGTTTTGAAGGTAAACATGGTCAAAATAACAACTTGATTACGTAATTACCTAATTGTCATTTGATTACAACAATCAAATGATAACTAGCTATTAACTAATGATTTTACACTGTAATATGACAACCTAAGTGATGATTCGTTAAATAACTCGTGGTTCTGCGCCGATGACTCATTGTAGAAGCAGAATAACGCCTTTGCGCCGATAAATCTTTTAAGATTTTGATGACGTGAAATTTGTAATGTGAATTCCATCACTCTGTAAAAAGAACATAATTTTCTACAAATCTCATGGATGCCTTTTACATTTTAAGAGATTTGATACTTAGAATTAATCGATTACGATAAAGTTTATGTCTGTTGTGCATAATATTTGGGCCAAATTACTTTTACTTTAAAATAAAATGCCTTTCAGGAAGTTGTTGGGCAGGAAGCTGGTTGAACTAAGGAAGCTTATAAGAAAGATAACTTCGATACTTATTATCGAAGTTATCTTTCTTATAGGTACGCGATTCGAGAATTCATTATCACGGATTTGTGTATCGCAAATCAATGTATAAAAGCCAATAAATACAGAAGATTAGAAAAGTGTATGGTTCAGTAATATTTAGTCAATAGACGACAAATTGTCGATATGTTCCGACTTGTAACACTTCTGACCATTACCATCGCGATTGCGGCGGCAAGGAGATCGCCAAGCGCAGATTATGTCGAGGGCCTAGTGAAGTCCTCTGAGGGAAAACGGTTCTCCGACAGTTTGCTTGAAGATGCACTCTTAGATGTGGTAAGTCTGCCTCTAGGGCTATCACATTTTGCTGCAACTTAGTTGTTAGAAAGTCGTGTTGGCCTAGTGGGCGGTAATCTGACTTCCGATCCTTCCGAGTTGTGGGTTCGAATCCAGTTAAGCAAATTAATATTTCCACAAGAAAAAAATAGAACACGTACTCGAAACAGTGAAGTATCCGCACAGAAAAAAGGAAGAACTGGAGGAACTGAATTGCAGACTACATTTTCTACAAATCATTTGTCTTGGTGTGATAGCCTATGCTCAGTTTACAATTATTCTCAAACTCCGAACTTTTCCTCATTATTCTTATCTAATGGTTCTTTCCTCAATGGTTCAGATGATTTGTATTTATATTGCCACAACGTCATAATCGATATTTAAATAGTTAAGGTCCCGTTGCAAGTTAGTCTCCTGCAGAAAACTATTTCTATCAAAGCTACTTCTTCCAAAGCTCTTTCATGATGTCTGGGGCTTGCTCTTCCTCTACATATTTTGTGGCCAGCACGTCATCATGGCCTCAGGCGTTTCATGCATACCTATCAAGTCCACGGCATGTCTTTGGCAAGTCCACGACTATAAGGTTAGCTTATAAACTTAGATCATCATAACTGGGTCCATTTGTTGATGCAGATTTACTGAGAGTCTATATTCTCTAATATCCTGTCTCATGGCTGTTTGGTTTAACGCTGAATTTGGTTTTGTTGTTATGTAGTTGTGCTTATAAGATAAGCACAAAACCTAACTTAGCATAATCAGATTAGCTTTATGCTAAGGTAGTTTTTTTTTTGCAAAACCTTCATCGGGGATTTAAATACAGAACTCGTAAGTATACCCTGGTTTTACTACTAAAGGATACCTAATCGACACTTTTAGTAGGCGTATAAGTGAAATCAACTATTTTTACTGGTTCCTAAGTAGATGGTAGAGTGTTTGTGGTACCTATACTGGTCTCAGCTGAAAAACTGCGGCATGGCACCACTGTGTAGCCTTCTTTAGTTTATTTTATTTTTTCTATTTTAGTTTTCAATAATATGTTTTAGTTCTTAAGTAACCATAATTTGTAAGTGGTGGTTGAATAAACGATTATCTATCTATCTATCTATCTATCTATTTATCTATCTGTACTTACCAAGGAAATCTGTTCAATTACTTTGAAACTGATAAAGTACGACGAACCAAAATTTATTGATAAAAAAATTACTTATTGTTGTTTAAAGAGTGTTTGTTTACTATGTAGCGACAAACAGCTTGTCTTATACTATCGGATGGGTCATTGAAATTCCCATACATATAATCAAAACTAATAGCGGTCAAACATTTGAAAAATTTATAAGTGTCCAGTCTTCCAACTGCTATCCCAACCGACATAACCCCCCTCTAGGATTCTATATCATGTTCGGTTCTGTACTTCACAAGCATTTTCCCTTATTATACTGATTTTCAGCCCGGCCTTATTGAAAAATACGGCTATCCAGTCGAAGTCCACAATGTGGTGACATCTGACGGGTACATTCTGGAACTACATCGTATACCGCACGGGCGCGACAGTGCTCATGGCCAACGCCCTGCTGTGCTCCTCGTTCACGGCCTGCTTTCTTCTTCTGCTGACTACCTGATTGTGGGACCTGAGAAAGCGATAGGTATACTTCCCATCTCCTTTCTGCTGTATTTTCATGGGCAAAGTGTCTTAGCTACGTACTAGCCAATACGAATCAGAGAGTGTAGTGCTCTCGGTAGGGCCTTATACAGCCGACGACCTTTTCTCCAAACTTTATGGGAAAGTAATTTGGTCTTAGAAATTTAGCATTACATACCCATGCTTATTTACCTACATTTCATTTGAAAGTTTCGTCTTTTCGTCATTCTCGGTTCTAATATAGCACTTCGAAGAGTGCTTTGTATGTATCGACTTAGGAAACTATTCAAGTGTGCCTGATAATGATCAGACACACCTGAATAGTTTATCTAATGCTTTTTAGCATTCTTTTGAAGTTGATTTATCTGGCACTCCCAAATAGGCATAACCACCTACTTACCCACATCTTAGTCATTTTCACAACCCAATATCGAACGCCCTTCAAGATTCAACAAAAAGGCGCAGTACTAACTTGAATTCCTTTGATGTCTGCGAACGTGGATCTATGTATCTTAACATACTTATTATAGATGTAGTCAATATTTTTTTATGTACTTTGTATCCTTTCCATCGAAAGGTTGTCGATTTCGCTTCTAAGCTATAAAATTTTGTTTATGATGTTATTTGTGAAATGAAAATACTTTACCTTAATAAAGTATTTTCATTCATTCATCCTACCTACCTTATTGATAGGTGATCATTATCAATTATAAATCACATATTACTATAAATCTTATCGTTAAGATCGTTATCTCATTCATTCTAGTGTCCCACTGAATTTCGACAGTTCGTTATTTCGACACGTCGGTCGCTAACTTCGAAAAAACATAGTTCGACAACACGCACCTCAAAAGACCGCTACTTCGACAGACCCTACTGCGACATGCACTTGTTCGGCAGATAATTATTTGTAACAAAAAAACTTTTGCTATGTTAAATACAACTAGGAATCGCTGTGAATTGGTTTTTCAAACTTCGTTTCGTTTCAGGCTACCTACTCGCTGACGCCGGCTACGATGTATGGCTCGGCAATTGCCGCGGAAACTACTACTCCCGGCATCACATAAGTCTAAACCCTGACAGCATCTTAAACAAGGACTTCTGGCGCTTCAGCTGGGACCAAATAGGACTATACGATCTACCCGCTTTCATTGATCATATTCTCTTAATCAGTGGACAGGAAAAACTACACTACATCGGACATTCACAAGGGGGAACTACCTTTTTGGTTCTGAACTCGTTGAGACCGGAATACAATGAGAAGTTCATCTCATTCCAAGGATTAGCACCAGCCAGCTTCTTTGAAAACAACGAAAATGAAATTTTAGGTACTCTGGGTGACCATGAGAGCATTATTGAGGTGAGTCCATCCGTGTAAGGTTTGACGTTGTCAAACTAGCCTGGCTAAATAGTCCAGCTGTTGCTGTCTACCAATTTTCAGAATTTGGTAGCAAAGATTATATGTAGGTTAAGTATTCTTAAAGGTTAATTACATAAAGGTTAATTGCCACTACTGCGTGTGTAGCGAATAGGTACTTCAAATCAGTGTATGAAGCGATGAAAGCAGGACCACCTCCTTGGAAATTCCTAATTTTGTTTGTTTGTTATAGAGCACTGCTTTCGCTTTGGGATACCAGGAGATATTTGGTAACTTCGAGTTTGTCACCAAACACTGTACGGAAGGCGCCATCCTCTACAACCTCTGCCAGAGAACCATCTCCGCTCTCTTCTCCAGAGAATACTACAATTCGGTGAGTCATCTTATATATAACAGCTTGGTAAGATGAGAATGAGCGCCGTATTTATATAAAATAGATAAGCCGGTACCATGTGAAAATGTTTCACAACAAATACATCCCTTTTTTCAGAGCTAGATCTCCGAACTTAAGCAGTAAACTGTTCATAAAAGTATAAGGGCGTGCAATTAAAATTTATTGTTAGCATCCCTGAAACGGTTCCAGAGAGAACCATACGCTTGCTAAACAACGCTCTTTCTCCGCAGACGCTGCTGCCCGTGATAATGGGGCACACGCCTGCTGGCGCCGCCATCCGCCAAGTGGCACACTACGGACAACAGATCAAAAATGGTGGTTTTAGACGGTACGACTACAATATATCCACCAATATTATAGAATACGGCAGTGCGACCCCGCCTTCGTATGACCTGTCACTCGTTACTGCCCCTTCTTACCTATACTACGGATTAAGCGACAAAGAAGTCGATTACAGAGACCTGCTGAAGCTGGCTGACACTTTACCTAATGTGGTCAAAGTGAATAAAGTCGGGAGAGATACTTTCAACCACTACCACTTCCTCTGGGCCATGGACGTGAAGGAACTCGTCAATAATTATGTATTAGCCTCGATGAGGGACGCAGAGCAGAGATTAACGGACTTTTAATGGAATCATTATTCAGTCGTGTTAAACTGGTTTCATAGACCTTTAAAGGTTAAATTAGTTGTAGCACGGTGGACTAGTCTAAACTTTTTGTGTAGTATCTACCTAGTAGTTTTAATTGAAATAAATATATTATTATTCAATGCATTTCCTAGTCTTACTAAATATATTAATAGATAGATCAAACATATATAACAATGGTCCCAGAATGCTGCCTTGGGGCAAAATTAAAGCAATAAATAATTTAGATGTAAATAATGCTTTATTTAAATAAATATAAATGAAACTTAAATAGAAGGTGACCTAAATAATAAATACATCGTTAAGGTTTGTGGATCAACCTTACGCATGATTAAGAGAGTTGCAATCTAAAAATAAAGTAGAATATCTAAATGATACGTAATCTTAAGTAGAATTTTGCACATTAACAAAATTACCAAGATATCGTTGGCAGTCTCAATGACTTGAGCAAATTAAGAGGTATACTTATGAATGCCCATTTCTGGAATATTCACACACTGAAGATATCAGCTAGACTTTTGCGTAATTGATTTGCATAGTTAAATCTATTCAGAACGCATGTTTGTATATTTTTTAAAATGAATAAGATGTTGTGTTGTTTATCTATATCCAGAAATTGTACATTCTAAGTCAAAGTAAGTCCTAAAAGGTTATATTGCACGAGTCATAATAAATAGTTACAAAACATTAAAATTAGTCGTTGGTCTTGAATTGAAACGCTTTTATTCTTGTACGCGATATGATTTTCTTAGAAACAACTTTGAATTGTCTACTAACCATAAGATCTTTTGTTTCAACATAATTCCCTATTTTTGCATCTAGAATATTTTTGAGCTTAATCAACAAATAGCCATGTTAAAAATCGTGTTATGTACAAGAACATAAACAGAAACACTTATCAATACAGTCCAGATGGCATATCCGTGACTTTATGGACTCCGAAGCTGCTAGAAGTACCCATCGGCGAAAGAGTTCTCTTCAAATCAGCATGAGAGTGTGTCCCAGTCATAACCAAACTCGTCATGCTAGCTGGCGCATCTCGTAGCATGGACCCAGAGTAAAACCCAGCATTGCTATGTCCTCTTTTGACCAAAAATGTGGAACTGTTAAAGCCTGAAGGATTGTCAAATGAAGACCCTAATTTCGAACTGGATATGAAGAATTTCGATTGATCGCATTTGATTGAAGACTCTTCTTTTGTTGATCTCTCGTATTGCAAAGGTCTACTAGTCGTTCTAGTCACAGGAATTAATGGAGATTCCTTTCCATCGCTACTGGTCCTTGAAACCGATCTTTGTCGCTTTTCGTAAGGCCAGACTGGTTTCTTAGGTTCCGAAAGTACAACTATATCCACCATAGAGTTAAGGCCTTCGTCGATTCGATCTAGGCTTTTTGTCAGCTTCTTAGATTCGATTAAGTTAACAATTTCGTCTACACGGCTGCATTTGGAGTTTGATCGTTGCATTGAGGACATTTGAGACTCAGTGTAAAACATGCTATCTATGTATTCTCTTTGACGGGAACCTTTTTCGGATGTCTGAAATGATTCGCTCCGTTTTATAGACGACCTTCTACTATCCTCTCTAGACCTTGTCTTAGACCGTTTGCGTTCTTCTTTTTCAGTTGAGTTGAAGACTGCTCTAGTTTCATTGAAATCGAAGCTCATCTCAGAAGGTTTCTTAGTAACTTGGTTATTAATGCAACGCGATGCGCTTAGTAACGAATCAGACCCTTCATCACTTGAGTAGAAATTATCATCGTATATATCTGGTGGCTTATTGTATATTCCTTGGTCAACAGGTGGAACGAATAAATGAACTAGGCTCTTAGCCTTTCTTGGTGGATGTGGGAGGATTTTACATGGTACGATTTCAGCTTCTTCATCATCTTCCATACTATCATCAGGATAGTCGCCGTTGCTTTTAATCTGAATGCTGTGTCTTGTGCTAGTTATGGAGTCTTCTTTTTCTGCTTCACGACGTTTTTGGCATTCTAAAGCGTTTATAGATATATTAATTTCTGAAGTTTGGTTACATCTAGAAGATCTATCATCAAATGTTTCCTTATACTGTTCTGATTCCGCATGGTTTACTATATTGCTTAGTTCCTGTATAACTTCGTCTATTGTAGTTTCATCCTCTTCGTCGGATGATTTTTTGTCAATTTTGGGTTCTATTTTCTTGTGTATACGTTTGTTTCGCATGAGATCGTAAGTTTCATTCTTGACATTAAATACTTCGTAGACCATGGATTCTCTTTGGGGGTCGCCTTCCGGTCTTAGAGATCTTTCAGAGGAACTTATTCCCTCGTCTTCTGGGGGTGATGACTCGTCTGTTAAATGAGAAAAAAATATTTAAAATTCTGGTATTAAGCAGCATTGTGAAATACAAGGTGTCCAGAAAGGGTATCGGGTATTTGTTTTAGCGCCATATTCGAAACGGGGCGTCTAAAGGGAGCGGGGAGGGGTTCGTGGCGTCCGCCATTTTGTGAAGTTTTAGTCACGATGGAACAGTACTCGGGGACGCATCGCGCATTTTGCGTACGAGCGTATTATCGTAATGGTGATTCAATAGTGACTGCTCAACGTCTCTATCGTGTGGAATATCGTACACGCCACGCGCCAAGTGACGATAGCATTAGGAAATGGATCTGGATGTTCGAGAATACAGGTGCGACAGTTAAAATTCAAAACTCTGGTCGTCCTCGTTCAGTTCGCGATGAAGAAACAATTAAAGAAGTTGAGGCGTCGGTTCGTCAAAATCCGTCTTTATCCATCCGAAAGCGAAGCCAAGCGTTGAACATCAAAAAATCGTCTTTACATTCGATTTTAAAGAAAGACTTACATATAAAAGCCTATAAAATTCAATTGGTTCAAGAATTAAAGGATACGGACTAATCGACTGAATTTTGCGAACGAAATGCTGCAGCGATTTAACAACTTTAACAACATACTGTTCAGTGACGAAGCAAATTTTCACCTGAATGGTCATGTTAATAAGCAGAATTATCGGTACTGGGCAGTGGAGAATCCGAGACGAAAGCATGAACGACCCCTGCATAGCCCAAAGGTCGTTGTTTGGGCCGCTATGTGTGCTAAAGGCATAATTGGTCCTTATTTTCATGAAGATCAACGAGGCCGAGCAATTAATGTGAATAGTGACCGTTATTGCGATATGTTGCGAAATTTTTTGGTCCCAGAGTTGCAGGAGTTTGCAGGTTTCAACTCAAGAACGTGGTTCCAGCAAGATGGGGCCACTTGCCATACCTCAAATGACTCAATGGAAGTTGTTAACGAATTATTTCTAATAAAGTCATTTCGCGAAGGGGTAACATCAACAGGCCTCCCAGAAGCCCCGACCTTTGCCCGCTTGGCTATTTTGCATGGGGATACCTTAAAAGTAAGGTTTATCAAAATAATCCGACGAATCTAACCCAGGTGAAGCAAAACATCAGGTCAGAAATGGCAGCAATATCGATAGCTATGTGTCAACGTGTTATCGCCAATCTTCGTTCCCGTTTAGAATAGTGCCAGCAACGTAACGGTCATCATTTGGATAACATCATCTTTTCCAAATAATTCTCCAATTCATATGCTAATAATAAACAATAAACTTTTTTATTGCATACAAATAACTTTCGTTTTATTGAACTTACAAATACCCGATACCCTTTCTGGACACCTTGTATATGTAAAGTTAAGCATTGCTACGTCTATATTATGAGAAATATTTAATTAGCACGACCTAAAAAAACAACAACATTTGCATGTTGTTTTCTTACTATCCCACCACCATCTTTGGTGGTGGGATAGTTATAAAACAAGTATTAATTAGAATATCCTACTTTTAAGTAAGTAAGTACTTATGTTAGTACGGACCTTATTATCTGGAGTATTTACTACCTTTCTACCTCATATAAATTAAAAAAACAAATTAATTATGCGCCTATTTAAATGAATAATTATAATAAATATGACAAATATATGAACTTATGTAGAGGACTAATTAATAAAGCTCCACTCCTACCCACTCCTAGCTATATGATAAACGTCGAAGAACATATTATGAGGACAAAGCTCAACGTGGAAGTCAATCATATTGACTTCCACGTTGAGCTGAATGAAAGCGCGGGCTGGCCTGGAGCATACCTATTCGTTCCTACTTATCAACGTTGTGCGGCCTGTGATACAGTTTGTGTATATGCACCTCGACCTACCCCTACGTAAAAATCTTCGTCCATTTGTCTATTCCCTATTCTTTAACGCAAAACTATACTGTAGACTATTTCGCTATCCAAAGTTTAAGAATCTTACCTCTATTTTGATGAACTGAGTTTTTTTTCTTTATTAAGTTCTTCTTTCTATTTGAGCTGCCGTGTTCAGATCTAAGCGTCGATACTTCCTCTTGCAGTTCACAGCATTTCTCCTTTAAGCATTTCTCTAGTGACAGTAAAATCCCTTTCTCTTCTTGTAGAATTTGAAAAAGAAAACATCAAGGATGTGCTAAATTTATAATTTAGATTTGCGGTTCTTGTAAAACTGCTGTTACTCCTCCAACTCAAATAGCCTACCTTCAAGGATTTCCACTGACTTTTTTTAGTACAAGATCGAGCTATTAACTGTCAAGATAGTGATGCTAAATAACATGGACTGTTACAATAAAACAATAAAAAACGTCCAATGCTGGACGTTTTCACATAGCATCATCTAGCCCAAAGTAAGCAGAGCTTGTGTTATGGGAACTACATGACTGATAAACTATATGAGGCTTGAGTTTACCTTAACTCTCTTCTCAAGTAGATCTAGATCTAGTTTTATCTTTTTTTGATCTGTGTAATTTCAAATTCAATATAACAAAACACAGTTTTGCTGAACAACTCTTGACAAATCTATATAACTGAGGACCTTATCGTATCATTCAAGCATTCATTACATTCATGCTCCTCCGCGCATCGTATTTATCAATACTGAGAGTCAAGGCCCTTTCCCCTAACTGTTGGTTTTTATTTTAGGTACCACGAAGTGAATAACACGCATCGCTGCAGCTGCGATCAAATTGTCTTAAAGACGCCGATTTCATTAATTAATCACAGTAGAAATCGTCAATTATTTAATAAAACTTTACCAAATAATCTGACGGAGCAGAAGCCCCAAGGTGTGACGTCAGCAATGCTAACGTCACTATCATCACCAGCATGCTGGTCGCTCATAGTTGATGATGAAAGAAAACTCCAGGAGATGTTCTTCTAATTTATTCGTGGTTGTACAGAGACTTTCAAGGTCTGTACGGTCCGACGGCTCGAGCGAGAATGACTCGTACTTGGTCCGTCGCCCGTATTTATGCAAAAACAAAGACAAAGGCAAGCAACTTGTGCGAACAAGCTAAAACTACCTGCAAGCATTAATCATTTAAGTTTACAAATGGTTTTGAAGGTAAACATGGTCAAAATAACAACTTGATTACGTAATTACCTAATTGTCATTTGATTACAACAATCAAATGATAACTAGCTATTAACTAATGATTTTACACTGTAATATGACAATCTAAGTGATGATTCGTTAAATAACTCGTGGTTCTGCGCCGATGACTCATTGTAGAAGCAGAATAACGCCTTTGCGCCGATAAATCTTTTAAGATTTTGATGACGTGAAATTTGTATGTTTCAGTAATATTTAGTCAATAGACGACAAATTGTCGATATGTTCCGACTTGTAACACTTCTGACCTTTACCATCGCGATTGCGGCGGCAAGGAGATCGCCAAGCGCAGATTATGTCGAGGGCCTAATGAAGTCCTCTGAGGGAAAACGGTTCTCCGACAGTTTGCTTGAAGATACACTCTTAGATGTGGTAAGTCTGCCTCTAGGGCTATCACATTTTGCTGCAACTTAGTTGTTAGAAAATCGTGTTGGCCTAGTGTGCGGTAATCTGACTTCCGATCCTTCCGAGTTGTGGTTTCGAATCCAGTTAAGCAAATTAATATTTCCACAAGAAAAAAATAGAACACGTACTCGAAACAGTGAAGTATCCGCACAGAAAAAAGGAAGAACTGGAGGAACTGAGTTGCAGACTACATTTTCTACAAATCATTTGACTTGGTGTGATAACCTATGCTCAGCTTACAATTATTCTCAAACTCCGAACTTTTCCTCATTATTCTTATCTAATGGTTCTTTCCTCAATGGTTCAGATGATTCGTATTTATATTGCCACAACGTCATAATCGATATTTCAATAGTTAAGGTTCCGTTGCAAGTTAGTCTCCTGCAGAAAACTATTTCTATCAAAGCTACTTCTTCCAAAGCTCTTTCATGATGTCTGGGGCTTGCTCTTCCTCTACATGTTTTGTGGCCAGCACGTCATCATCGCCTCAGGCGTTTCATGCATACCTATCAAGTCCACGGCATGTCTTTGGCAAGTCCACGACTATAAGGTTAGACTATATAAACGTAGATCATCATAACTGGGTCCATCTGTTGATGCAGATTTACTGAGAGTCTATATTCTCTAATATCCTGTCTCATGGCTGTTTGGTTTAACGCTGAATTTGGTTTTGTTGTTATGTAGTTGTGCTTATAAGATAAGCACAAAACCTAACTTAGCATAAGCAGATTAGCTTTATGCTAAGGTAGTTTTTTTTTTGCAAAACCTTCATCGGGGATTTAAATACAGAACTCGTAAGTATACCCTGGTTTTACTACTAAAGGATACCTAATCGACACTTTCAGTAGGCGTATAAGTGAAATCAACTATTTTTACTGGTTCCTAAGTAGATGGTAGAGTGTTTGTGGTACCTATACTGGTCTCAGCTGAAAAACTGCGGCATGGCACCACTGTGTAGCCTTCTTTAGTTTATTTTATTTTTTCTATTTTCGTTTTCAATAATATGTTTTAGTTCTTAAGTAACCATAATTTGTAAGTGGTGGTTGAATAAATGATTATCTATCTATCTATCTATCTGTACTTACCAAGGAAATCTGTTCAATTACTTTGAAACTGATAAAGTACGACGAACCAAAATTTTTTGATAAAAAAATTACTTATTGATGTTTAAAGAGTGTTTTTTTACTATGTAGCGACAAACAGCTTGTCTTATACTATCGGATGGGTCATTGAAATTCCCATACATATAATCAAAACTAATAGCGGTCAAACATTTGAAAAATTTATAAGTGTCCAGTCTTCCAACTGCTATCCCAACCGACATAACCCCCCTCTAGGATTCTATATCATGTTCGGTTCTGTACTTCACAAGCATT
Organism: Perizoma affinitatum; assembly: GCA_961405105.1. NCBI lineage: Eukaryota > Metazoa > Arthropoda > Insecta > Lepidoptera > Geometridae > Perizoma > Perizoma affinitatum. The sequence goes on from OY560199.1 coordinate 11,588,464, forward strand.
TTCCCTTATACTGATTTTCAGCCCGGCCTTATTGAAAAATACGGCTATCCAGTCGAAGTCCACAATGTGGTGACATCTGACGGGTACATTCTGGAACTACATCGTATACCGCATGGGCGCGACAGTGCTCCTGGCCAACGCCCTGCTGTGCTCCTCGTTCACGGCCTGCTTTCTTCTTCTGCTGACTACCTGATTGTGGGACCTGAGAAAGCGATAGGTATATACTCTTGAAATATAACTTTCTATGTTGTAATTTTGCCTTTGTCTATATATTTTCATCCGTTAATGTTCCCATCTCCTTTCTGCTGTATTTTCATGGGCAAAGTGTCTTAGCTACGTACTAGCCAATACGAATCAGAGAGTGTAGTGCTCTCGGTAGGGCCTTATACAGCCGACGACCTTTTCTCAAAACTTTATGGGAAAGTAATTTGGTCTTAGAAATTTAGCATTCCATACCCATGCTTATTTACCTACATTTCATTTGAAAGTTTCGTCTTTTCGTCATTCTCGGTTCTAATATAGCACTTCGAAGAGTGCTTTGTATGTATCGACTTAGGAAACTATTCAAGTGTGCCTGATAATGATCAGACACACCTGAATAGTTTATCTAATGCTTTTTAGCATTGTTTTGAAGTTGATTTATCTGGCACTCCCAAATAGGCATAACCACCTACTTACCCACATCTTAGTCATTTTCACAACCCAATATCGAACGCCCTTCAAGATTCAACAAAAAGGCGCAGTACTAACTTGAATTCCTTTGATGTCTGCGAACGTGGATCTATGTATCTTAACATACTTATTATAGATGTAGTCAATATTTTTTTATGTACTTTGTATCCTTTCCATCGAAAGGTTGTCGATTTCGCTTCTAAGCTATAAAATTTTGTTTATGATGTTATTTGTGAAATGAAAATACTTAACCTTAATAAAGTATTTTCATTAATTCATCCTACCTACCTTATTGATAGGTGATCATTATCAATTATAAATCACATATTACTATAAATCTTATCGTTAAGATCGTTATCTCATTCATTCTAGTGTCCCACTGAATTTTGACAGTCGTTATTTCGACACGTCGGTCGCTAACTTCGAAAAAACATAGTTCGAAAACACGCACCTCGAAAGACCGCTACTTCGACAGACCCTACTGCGACATGCAATTGTTCGGCAGATAATTATTTGTAACAAAAAAACTTTTGCTATGTTAAATACAACTAGGAATCGCTGTGAATTGGTTTTTCAAACCTCGTTTCGTTTTAGGCTACCTACTCGCTGACGCCGGCTACGATGTATGGCTCGGCAATTGCCGCGGAAACTACTACTCCCGGCATCACATAAGTCTAAACCCTGACAGCATCTTAAACAAGGACTTCTGGCGCTTCAGCTGGGACCAAATAGGACTTTACGATCTACCCGCTTTCATTGATCATATTCTCTTAATCAGTGGACAGGAAAAACTACACTACATCGGACATTCACAAGGGGGAACTTCCTTTTTGGTTTTGAACTCGTTGAGACCGGAATACAATGAGAAGTTCATCTCATTCCAAGGATTAGCACCAGCCAGCTTCTTTGAAAACAACGAAAATGAAATTTTAGGTACTCTGGCTGACCGTGAGAGCATTCTTGAGGTGAGTCCATCCGTGTAAGGTTTGACGTTGTCAAACGTCAAACTAGCCTGGCTAAATAGTCCAGCTGTTGCTGTCTACCAATTTTCAGAATTTGGTAGCAAAGATTGTAGGTTAAGTATTCCTAAAGGTTAATTACTTAAAGGTTAATTGCCACTACTGCGTGTGTAGCGAATAGGTACTTCAAATCAGTGTATGAAGCGATGAAAGCAGGACCACCTCCTTGCAAATTCCTAATTTTGTTTGTTTGTTATAGAGCACTACTTTCGCTTTGGGATACCAGGAGATATTCGGTAACTTCGAGTTTGTCACCAAACACTGTACGGAAGGCTCCATCCTCTACAACCTCTGCCAGAGAACCATCTCCGCTCTCTTCTCCAGAGAATACTACAATTCGGTGAGTCATCTTATATGTATATAAGAGCTTGGTAAGATGAGAATGAGCGCCGTATTTATATAAAATAGATAAGCCGGTACAATGTGAAAATGTTTCACAACAAATACATCCCTTTTTTCAGAGCTAGATCTCCGAACTTAAGCAGTAAACTGTTCATAAAAGTATAAGGGCGTGTAATTAAAATTTATTGTTAGCATCCCTGAAACGGTTCCAGAGAACCATACGCTTGCTAAACAACGCTCTTTCTCCGCAGACGCTGCTGCCCGTGATAATGGGGCACACGCCTGCTGGCGCCGCCATCCGCCAAGTGGCACACTACGGACAACAGATCAAAAATGGTGGTTTTAGACGGTACGACTACAATATACTCACCAATATTAGAGAATACGGCAGTGCGACCCCGCCTTCGTATGACCTGTCACTCGTTACTGCCCCTTCTTACCTATACTACGGATTAAGCGACAAAGAGGTCGATTACAGAGACCTGCTGAAGCTGGCTGACACTTTACCTAATGTGGTCAAAGTGAATAAAGTCGGGAGAGATACTTTCAACCACTACGACTTCCTCTGGGCCATGGACGTGAAGGAACTCGTCAATAATTATGTATTAGCCTCGATGAGGGACGCAGAGCAGAGATTAACGGACTTTTAATGGAATCATTATTCAGTCGTGTTAAACTGGTTTCATAGACCTTTAAAGGTAAAATTGGTTGTAGCACGGTGGACTAGTCTAAACTTTTTGTGTAGTATCTACGCAGTATTTTAAATTGAAATAAATATATTATTATTCAATGCATTTCCTAGTCTAACTATATATATTTATAGATAGATCAAACATATATAACAATGGTCCCAGAATGCTGCCTTGGGGCAAAATTAAAGCAATAAATAATTTATATGTAAATAATGCTTTATTTAAATAAACATAAATGAAACTTAAATAGAAGGTGACCTAAATAATAAATACATCGTTAAGGTTTGTGGATCAACCTTACGCATGCTTAAGAGAGTTGCAATCTAAAAATAAAGTAGAATATCTAAATGATACGTAATCTTAAGTAGAATTTTGCACATTAACAAAATTACCAAGATATCATTGGCAGTCTCAATGACTTGAGCAAATTAAGAGGTATACTTATGAATGCCCATTTCTGGAATTTTCACACACTGAAGATATCAGCTAGACTTTTGCGTAATTGATTTGCATAGTTAAATCTATTCAGAACGCATGTTTGTATATTTTTTAAAATGAATAAGATGTTGTGTTGTTTATCTATATCCAGAAATTGTACATTCTAAGTCAAAGTAAGTCCTAAAAGGCTATATTGCACGAGTCATAATAAATAGTTACAAAACATTAAAATTAGTCGTTGGTCTTGAATTGAAACGCTTTTATTCTTGTACGCGATATGAATTTCTTAGAAACAACTTTGAAATGTCTACTAACCATAAGATCTTTTGTTTCAACATAAATCCCTATTTTTGCATCTAGAATATTTTTGAGCTTAATCAACAAATAGCCATGTTAAAAATCGTGTAATGTACAAGAACATAAACAGAAACACTTATCAATACAGTCCAGATGGCATATCCGTGACTTTATGGACTCCGAAGCTGCTAGAAGTACCCATCGGCGAAAGAGTTCTCTTCAAATCAGCATAAGAGTGTGTCCCAGTCATAACCAAACTCGTCATGCTAGCTGGCGCATCTCGTAGCATGGACCCGGAGTAAAACACAGCATTGCTATGTCATCTTTTGACCAAAAATGTGGAACTGTTAAAGCCTGAAGGATTGTCAAACGAAGACCCTAATTTCGAACTGGATATGAAGAATTTCGATTGATGAATTATTGAAGACTCTTCTTTTGTTGATCTCTCGTATTGCAAAGGTCTACTAGTCGTTCTAGTCACAGGAATTAATGGAGATTCCTTTCCATCGCTACTGGTCCTTGAAACCGATATTTGTCGCTTTTCGTAAGGCCAGACTGGTTTCTTAGGTTCCGAAAGTACAACTATATCCACCATAGAGTTAAGGCCTTCGTCGATTCGATCTAGGCTTTTTGTCAGCTTCTTAGATTCGATTAAGTTAACAATTTCGTCTACACGGCTGCATTTGGAGTTTGATCGTTGCATTGAGGACATTTGAGACTCAGTGTAAAACATGCTATCTATGTATTCTCTTTGACGGGAACCTTTTTCGGATGTCTGAAATTATTCGCTCCGCTTTATAGACGACCTTCTACTATCCTCTCTAGACCTTGTCTTAGACCGTTTGCGTTCTTCTTTTTCAGTTGAGTTGAAAACTGCTCTAGTTTCATTGAAATTGAAGCTCATCTTAGAAGGTTTCTTAGTAACTTGGTTATTAATGCAACGCGATGCGCTTAGTAACGAATCAGACCCTTCATCACTTGAGTAGAAATTATCATCGTATATATCTGGTGGCTTATTGTATATTCCTTGGTCAACAGGTGGAACGAATAAATGAACTAGGCTCTTAGCCTTTCTTGGTGGATTTGGGAGGATTTTACATGGTACGATTTCAGCTTCTTCATCATCGTCCATACTATCATCAGGATAGTCGCCGTTGCTTTTAATCTGAATGATGTGTCTTGTGCTAGTTATGGAGTCTTCTTTTTCTGCTTCACGATGTTTTTGGCATTCTAAAGCGTTTATAGATATATTAATTTCTGAAGTTTGGTTACATCTAGAAGATCTATCATCAAATGTTTCCTTATACTGTTCTGATTCCGCATGGTTAACTATATTTCTTAGTTCCTGTATAACTTCGTCTATTGTAGTTTCATCCTCTTCGTCGGATGATTTTTTGTCAATTTTGGGTTCTATTTTCTTGTGTATACGTTTGTTTCGCATGAGATCGTAAGTTTCATTCTTGACATTAAATACTTCGTAGACCATGGATTCTCTTTGGGGGTCGCCTTCCGGGCTTAGAGATCTTTCAGAGACCTAAAAAAACAACAACATTTGCATGTTGTTTTCTTACTATCCCACCACCATCTTTGGTGGTGGGATAGTTATAAAACAAGTATTAATTAGAATATCCTACTTTTAAGTAAGTAAGTACTTATGTTAGTACGGACCTTATTATCTGGAGTATTTACTACCTTTCTACCTCATATAAATTAAAAAAAAACAAATTAATTATGCGCCTATTTAAATGAATAATTATAATAAATATGACAAATATATGAACTTATATAGAGGACTAATTAATAAAGCATCATTCCTACCCACTCCTAGCTATATGATAAACGTCGAAGAACATATAATGAGGACAAAGCTCAACGTGGAAGTCAATATGATTGACTTCCACGTTGAGCTGAATGAAAGCGCGGGCTGGCCTGGAGCATACCTATTCGTTCCTACTTATCAACGTTGTGCGGCCTGTGATACAGTTTGTGTATATGCACCTCGACCTACCCCTACGTAAAAATCTTCGTCCATTTGTCTATTCCCTATTCTTTAACGCAAAACTATACTGTAGACTATTTCGCTATCCAAAGTTTAAGAATCTTACCTCTATTTTGATGAACTGAGTTTTTTTTCTTTATTAAGTTCTTCTTTCTATTTGAGCTGCCGTGTTCAGATCTAAGCGTCGATACTTCCTCTTGCAGTTCACAGCATTTCTCCTTTAAGCATTTCTCTAGTGACAGTAAAATCTCTTCTTGTAGAATTTGAAAAAGAAAACATCAAGGATGTGCTAAATTTATAATTTAGATTTGCGGTTCTTGTAAAACTGCTGTTACTCCTCCAACTCAAATAGCCTACCCTCAAGGATTTCCACTGACTTTTTTTAGTACAAGATCGAGCTATTAACTGTCAAGATAGTGATGCTAAATAACATGGACTGTAACAATAAAACAATAAAAAACTTCCAATGCTGGACGTTTTCACATAGCATCATCTAGCCCAAAGTAAGCAGAGCTTGTGTTATGGGAACTACATGACTGATAAACTATATGAGGCTTGAGTTTACCTTAACTCTCTTCTCAAGTAGATCTAGATCTAGTTTTATCTTTTTTTGATCTGTGTAATTTCAAATTCAATATAACAAAACACAGTTTTGCTGAACAACTCTTGACAAATCTATATAACTGAGGCCCTTATCGTATCATTCAAGCATTCATTAAAGTCCTGCTCTTCCGCGCATCGTATTTCTCAATACTGAGAGTCATGGCCCTTTCCCCTAACTGTTGGTTTTTATTTTAGGTACCACTAAGTGAATAACACGCATCGCTGCAGCTGCGATCAAATTGTCTTAAAGACGCCAATTTCATTAATTAATCACAGTAGAAATCGCCAATTATTTAATAAAACTTTACCAAATAATCTGACGGAGCCCAAGGTGGTCTTTCAAAAGTGTGACGTCAGCAATGCTAACGTCACTATCATCACCAGCATGCTGGTCGCTCATAGTTGATGATGAAAGAAAACTCCAGGAGATGTTCTTCTAATCTATTCTTGGTTGTACAGAGACTTTCAAGGTCTGTACGGTGCGACGGCTCGAGCGAGAATGACTCGTACGCTGGTTGTCGCTCACACGCCGGCGAAGCCGGTGTGTGGGGACGCAGTGCCGGGCGTTGAGCCCCTTACTGCGGTGTTCTAACCGCCCCCAGCCACCACTGGGGGGTCTTCGTGTCGGCTCAATATGAGCCTCATGTCACGTCCTGGGTGTGAAGTGACCGCTTCGTATGATTCCGTTGAAGAGTCGGGTCACAGAAGCGATCGCTCTTGGAGGAAGGTGGCGGAGGGTTGCGTTGGTGATTCCGTCTTCGCCAGGTGCCTTTCTTGGCTTTGTCCTGCGAATAGCCCGTTGAACTTGGCCCGGAGAGAAGAATAGTGGCTGATCAGACTCGGTGTTGGCATCAAGTTCCCCTAGGAAAGCCTTGACAAACGTTTCGATTTCCACGTTGTGGTCTGGGTCTTTGACGGGGTTGGGTTGGAACTGTTGTTCAAGGCTCTCCGCGAAGATCTCGGCTCTGTCTTGAGCTCGGTATCGGGGATGGCCGTCTCTGTGCCTGAGTGGTCTGATGGGGGTCGGGGTGTTCCTCAGCTGTCGACAGAGCTTGTGAAGTGAGGCCCAGTCGTCCGAGGCGTCTTCTATTCTTCTCTCCCAAGTTCGAGAACAGTCCTCGCGTATCTCCGCTTTTACTACCTCACATAGGGTGTTCAGTCTCGTTTTGATTGCCGGATCTCGCGTCCTTTGCCACACTTTCCTGAGGCGGCGCTTTTCCCCCAGTAGTCTGGTAAGGTGCATGCGGGTCTTGGGCATTCTGCATTGGCGAGGAGGAGTGGATGCCTCTGCTAGCGCTGCCTGGATGGTGCTCGTAAGTTCCTGGGTCAGTAAGTCCACGTCTGCGGGGTTCGTTACTGGCCTGGTGGGAGTCGTGTGGTTCAGGGAGGCGGCGAATTTTGGCCAGTCGGTCCCGGGTCTTGGGGTTGGGCGCTGGAGTGTGGTGGGCCGGTTCTCCAGGAGCAGCAACACGGGCTGGTGGTCTGATTGCATGTGGTCCGGGAGAACCTCCAGCTTGGGGTGTGCAGCAAGGCCTTTGTGGACCGCAAGGTCTATGACGTCCGGAGCATGGGCTGCGTAGTCCGGATAGTACGTTGGAGTCTCTGGGCGGGCAACTTCGTACTCGTGACTCTCTGCGTATTTGAGTAAGAAGTTGCCGTCGCTGTTGGCCTTTAAGGAGTTCCAGGTGGGGTGTTTACAGTTCCAGTCCCCGGCCACGATGATGGGATGGACTGGATCTGTTGGGAGGAGTTTCCGCAAGTCTGTCTTTTTGAGAGCCGATCCCGGAGGCTTGTAGACAGCGAACAGTTGCAGGGGGTGGCCATCTGCGCATATCTCGACTCCCAATGCCTTCAGAGACTCCAACTCTAGACCCGGGAGTGGTTGGTGGATAACTCTTCGTTTGACCAAGACGATGAGTCCTCGTATAGCCCTACCTTCATCGTTTTGGTCATCTTGGCGGTAGCAGTGATAGCCCGGGAACTTAGGCCTATCTTTGGCTTTCAGTAAACTTTCACTGATGAGGGCGATGTCGATGTTCTGTTCCCTGAGCAAGGGCCTCAAGAGAAGGATTGACTCGTATGACTCGTACTCGGTCCGTCGCCCGTATTTATGCAAAAACAAAGACAAAGGCAAGCAACTTGTGCGAACAAGCTAAATCTACCTGCAAGCATTAATCATTTAAGTTTACAAATGGTTTTGAAGGTAAACATGGTCAAAATAACAACTTGATTACGTAATTACCTAATTGTCATTTGATTACAACAATCAAATGATAACTAGCTATTAACTAATGATTTTACACTGTAATATGACAATCTAAGTGATGATTCGTTAAATAACTCGTGGTTCTGCGCCGATGACTCATTGTAGAAGCAGAATAACGCCTTTGCGCCGATAAATCTTTTAAGATTTTGATGACGTGAAATTTGTAATGTGAATTCCATCACTCTGTAAAAATAACATAATTTTCTACAAATCTCATGGATGCCTTTTACATTTTAAGAGATTTGATACTTAGAATTAATCGATTACGATAAAGTTTATGTCTGTTGTGCATAATATTTGGGCCAAATTACTTTTACTTTAAAATAAAATGCCTTTCAGGAAGTTGTTGGGCAGGAAGCTGGTTGAACTAAGGAAGCTTATAAGAAAGATAACTTCGATACTTATTATCGAAGTTATCTTTCTTATAGGTACGCGATTCGAGAATTCATTATCACGGATTTGTGTATCGCAAATCAATGTATAAAAGCCAATAAATACAGAAGATTAGAAAAGTGTATGGTTCAGTAATATTTAGTAAATAGACGACAAATTGTCGATATGTTCCGACTTGTAACACTTCTGACCGTTACCATCGCGATTGCCGCGGCAAGGAGATCGCCAAGCGCAGATTATGTCGAGGTCCTAGTGAAGTCCTCTGAGGGAAAACGGTTCTCCGACAGTTTGCTTGAAGATGCACTCTTAGATGTGGTAAGTCTGCCTCTAGGGCTATCACATTTTGCTGCAACTTAGTTGTTAGAAAGTCGTGTTGGCCTAGTGGGCGGTAATCTGACTTCCGATCCTTCCGAGTTGTGGGTTCGAATCCAGTTAAGCAAATTAATATTTCCACAAGAAAAAAATAGAACACGTACTCGAAACAGTGAAGTATCCGCACAGAAAAAAGGAAGAACTGGAGGAACTGAGTTGCAGACTACATTTTCTACAAATCATTTGTCTTGGTGTGATAGCCTATGCTCAGTTTACAATTATTCTCAAACTCCGAACTTTTCCTCATTATTCTTATCTAATGGTTCTTTCCTCAATGGTTCAGATGATTTGTATTTATATTGCCACAACGTCATAATCGATATTTCAATAGTTAAGGTCCCGTTGCAAGTTAGTCTCCTGCAGAAAACTATTTCTATCAAAGCTCTTTCATGATGTCTGGGGTTTGCTCTTCCTCTACATGTTTTGTGGCCAGCACGTCATCATGGCCTCAGGCGTTTCATGCATACCTATCAAGTCCACGGCATGTCTTTGGCAAGTCCACGACTATAAGGTTAGCTTATAAACTTAGATCATCATAACTGGGTCCATCTGTTGATGCAGATTTACTGAGAGTCTATATGTCTCATGGCTGTTTGGTTTAACGCTGAATTTGGTTTTGTTGTTATGTAGTTGTGCTTATAAGATAAGCACAAAACCTAACTTAGCATAAGCAGATTAGCTTTATTCTAAGGTAGTTTTTTTTTTGCAAAACCTTCATCGGGGATTTAAATACAGAACTCGTAAGTATACCCTGGTTTTACTACTAAAGGATACCTAATCGACACTTTTAGTAGGCGTATAAGTGAAATCAACTATTTTTACTGGTTCCTAAGTAGATGGTAGAGTGTTTGTGGTACCTATACTGGTCTCAGCTGAAAAACTGCGGCATGGCACCACTGTAGTTTATTTTATTTTTTCTATTTTAGTTTTCAATAATATGTTTTAGTTCTTAAGTAAACATAATTTGTAAGTGGTGGTTGAATAAACGATTATCTATCTATCTATCTATCTGTACTTACCAAGGAAATCTGTTCAATTACTTTGAAACTGATAAAGTACGACGAACCAAAATTTATTGATAAAAAAATTACTTATTGTTGTTTAAAGAGTGTTTGTTTACTATGTAGCGACAAACAGCTTGTCTTATACTATCGGATGGGTCATTGAAATTCCCATACATATAATCAAAACTAATAGCGGTCAAACATTTGAAAAATTTATAAGTGTCCAGTCTTCCAACTGCTATCCCAACCGACATAACCCCCCTCTAGGATTCTATATCATGTTCGGTTCTGTACTTCACAAGCATTTTCCCTTATTATACTGATTTTCAGCCCGGCCTTATTGAAAAATACGGCTATCCAGTCGAAGTCCACAATGTGGTGACATCTGACGGGTACATTCTGGAACTACATCGTATACCGCACGGGCGCGACAGTGCTCATGGCCAACGCCCTGCTGTGCTCCTCGTTCACGGCCTGCTTTCTTCTTCTGCTGACTACCTGATTGTGGGACCTGAGAAAGCGATAGGTATACTCTTGAAATATAACTTTGTGTTGTGATTTTGCCTTTGTCTATATATTTTCATCCGTTAATATTCCCATCTCCTTTCTGCTGTATTTTCATGGGCAAAGTGTCTTAGCTACGTACTAGCCAATACGAATCAGAGAGTGTAGTGCTTTCGGTAGGGCCTTATACAGCCGACGACCTTTTCTCAAAACTTTATGGGAAAGTAATTTGGTCTTAGAAATTTAGCATTCCATACCCTACATATACTTATTTACCTACATTTCATTTGAAAGTTTCGTCTTTTCGTCATTCTCGGTTCTAATATAGCACTTCGAAGAGTGCTTTGTATGTATCGACTTAGGAAACTATTCAAGTGTGCCTGATTATGATCAGACACACCTGAATAGTTTATCTAATGCTTTTTAGCATTGTTTTGAAGTTGATTTATCTGGCACTCCCAAATAGGCATAACCACCTACTTACCCACATCTTAGTCATTTTCACAACCCAATATCGAACGCCCTTCAAGATTCAACAAAAAGGCGCAGTACTAACTTGAATTTCTTTGATGTCTGCGAACGTGGATCTATGTATCTTAACATACTTATTATAGATGTAGTCAATATTTTTTTATGTACTTTGTATCCTTTCCATCGAAAGGTTGTCGATTTCGCTTCTAAGCTATAAAATTTTGTTTATGATGTTATTTGTGAAATGAAAATACTTAACCTTAATAAAGTATTTTCATTAATTCATCCTACCTACCTTATTGATAGGTGATCATTATCAATTATAAATCACATATTACTATAAATCTTATCGTTAAGATCGTTATCTCATTCATTCTAGTGTCCCACTGAATTTTGACAGTCGTTATTTCGACACGTCGGTCGCTAACTTCGAAAAAACATAGTTCGAAAACACGCACCTCGAAAGACCGCTACTTCGACAGACCCTACTGCGACATGCAATTGTTCGGCAGATAATTATTTGTAACAAAAAAACTTTTGCTATGTTAAATACAACTAGGAATCGCTGTGAATTGGTTTTTCAAACCTCGTTTCGTTTTAGGCTACCTACTCGCTGACGCCGGCTACGATGTATGGCTCGGCAATTGCCGCGGAAACTACTACTCCCGGCATCACATAAGTCTAAACCCTGACAGCATCTTAAACAAGGACTTCTGGCGCTTCAGCTGGGACCAAATAGGACTTTACGATCTACCCGCTTTCATTGATCATATTCTCTTAATCAGTGGACAGGAAAAACTACACTACATCGGACATTCACAAGGGGGAACTACCTTTTTGGTTCTGAACTCGTTGAGACCGGAATACAATGAGAAGTTCATCTCATTCCAAGGATTAGCACCAGCCAGCTTCTTTGAAAACAACGAAAATGAAATTTTAGGTACTCTGGCTGACCGTGAGAGCATTCTTGAGGTGAGTCCATCCGTGTAAGGTTTGACGTTGTCAAACTAGCCTGGCTAAATAGTCCAGCTGTTGCTGTCTACCAATTTTCAGAATTTGGTAGCAAAGATTGTAGGTTAAGTATTCCTAAAGGTTAATTACTTAAAGGTTAATTGCCACTACTGCGTGTGTAGCGAATAGGTACTTCAAATCAGTGTATGAAGCGATGAAAGCAGGACCACCTTCTTGCAAATTCCTAATTTTGTTTGTTTGTTATAGAGCACTGCTTTCGCTTTGGGATACCAGGAGATATTCGGTAACTTCAAGTTTGTCACCAAACACTGTACGGAAGGCTCCATCCTCTACAACCTCTGCCAGAGAACCATCTCCGCTCTCTTCTCCAGAGAATACTACAATTCCGTGAGTCATCTTATATGTATATAAGAGCTTGGTAAGATGAGAATGAGCGCCGTATTTATATAAAATAGATAAGCCAGTACCATGTGAAAATGTTTCACAACAAATACATCCATTTTTTCAGAGCTAGATCTCCGAACTTAAGCAGTAAACTGTTCATAAAAGTATAAGGGCGTGCAATTAAAATGTATTGTTAGCATCCCTGAAACGGTTCCAGAGAGAACCATACGCTTGCTAAACAACGCTGTTTCTCCGCAGACGCTGCTGCCCGTGATAATGGGGCACATGCCTGCTGGCGCCGCCATCCGCCAAGTGGCACACTACGGACAACAGATCAAAAATGGTGGTTTTAGACGGTACGACTACAATATACTCACCAATATTAGAGAATACGGCAGTGCGACCCCGCCTTCGTATGACCTGTCACTCGTTACTGCCCCTTCTTACCTATACTACGGATTAAGCGACAAAGAGGTCGATTACAGAGACCTGCTGAAGCTGGCTGACACTTTACCTAATGTGGTCAAAGTGAATAAAGTCGGGAGAGATACTTTCAACCACTACGACTTCCTCTGGGCCATGGACGTGAAGGAACTCATCAATAATTATGTTTTAGCCTCGATGAGGGACGCAGAGCAGAAATTAACGGACTTTTAATGGGCTCATTATTCAGTCGTGTTAAACTGGTTTCATAGACCTTTAAAGGTTAAATTGGTTGTAGCACGGTGGACTAGTCTAAACTTTTTGTATCTACCCAGTTGTTTTAATTGAAATAAATATATTATTATTCAATGCATTTCCTAGTCTAACTAAATTTATTAATAGATAGATCAAACATATATAACAATGGTCCCAGAATGCTGCCTTGGGGCAAATAAAAGCAATAAATAATTTAGATGTAAATAATGCTTTATTTAAATAAACATAAATGAAACTTAAATAGAAGGTGACCTAAATAATAAATACATCGTTAAGGTTTGTGGATCAACCTTACGCATGCTTAAGAGAGTTGCAATCTAAAAATAAAGTAGAATATCTAAATGATACGTAATCTTAAGTAGAATTTTGCACATTAACAAAATTACCAAGATATCGTTGGCAGTCTCAATGACTTGAGCAAATTAAGAGGTATACTTATGAATGCCCATTTCTGGAATTTTCACACACTGAAGATATCAGCTAGACTTTTGCGTAATTGATTTGCATAGTTAAATCTATTCAGAACGCATGTTTGTATATTTTTTAAAATGAATAAGATGTTGTGTTGTTTATCTATATCCAGAAATTGTACATTCTAAGTCAAAGTAAGTCCTAAAAGGCTATATTGCACGAGTCATAATAAATAGTTAAAAAACATTAAAATTAGTCGTTGGTCTTGAATTGAAACGCTTTTATTCTTGTACGCGATATGATTTTCTTAGAAACAACTTTGAATTGTCTCAACATAATTCCCTATTTTTGCATCTAGAATATTTTTGAGCTTAATCAACAAATAGCCATGTTAAAAATCGTGTAATGTACAAGAACATAAACAGAAACACTTATCAATACAGTCCAGATGGCATATCCGTGACTTTATGGACTCCGAAGCTGCTAGAAGTTCCCATCGGCGAAAGAGTTCTCTTCAAATCAGCATGAGAGTGTGTCCCAGTCATAACCAAACTCGTCATGCTAGCTGGCGCATCTCGTAGCATGGACCCGGAGTAAAACCCAGCATTGCTATGTCCTCTTTTGACCAAAAATGTGGAACTGTTAAAGCCTGAAGGATTGTCAAACGAAGACCCTAATTTCGAACTGGATATGAAGAATTTCGATTGATCGCATTTGATTGAAGACTCTTCTTTTGTTGATCTCTCGTATTGCAAAGGTCTACTTGTCGTTCTAGTCACAGGAATTAATGGAGATTCCTTTCCATCGCTACTGGTCCTTGAAACCGATCTTTGTCGCTTTTCGTAAGGCCAGACTGGTTTCTTAGGTTCCGAAAGTACAACTATATCCACCATAGAGTTAAGGCCTTCGTCGATTCGATCTAGGCTTTTTGTCAGCTTCTTAGATTCGATTAAGTTAACAATTTCGTCTACACGGCTGCATTTGGAGTTTGATCGTTGCATTGAGGACATTTGAGACTCAGTGTAAAACATGCTATCTATGTATTCTCTTTGACGGGAACCTTTTTCGGATGTCTGAAATGATTCGCTCCGTTTTATAGACGACCTTCTACTATCCTCTCTAGACCTTGTCTTAGACCGTTTGCGTTCTTCTTTTTCAGTTGAGTTGAAGACTGCTCTAGTTTCATTGAAATCGAAGCTCATCTTAGAAGGTTTCTTAGTAACTTGGTTATTAATGCAACGCGATGCGCTTAGTAACGAATCAGACCCTTCATCACTTGAGTAGAAATTATCATCGTATATATCTGGTGGCTTATTGTATATTCCTTGGTCAACAGGTGGAACGAATAAATGAACTAGGCTCTTAGCCTTTCTTGGTGGATGTGGGAGGATTTTACATGGTACGATTTCAGCTTCTTCATCATCTTCCATACTATCATCAGGATAGTCGCCGTTGCTTTTAATCTGAATGCTGTGTCTTGTGCTAGTTATGGAGTCTTCTTTTTCTGCTTCACGATGTTTTTGGCATTCTAAAGCGTTTATAGATATATTAATTTCTGAAGTTTGGTTACATCTAGAAGATCTATCATCAAATGTTTCCTTATACTGTTCTGATTCCGCATGGTTTACTATATTTCTTAGTTCCTGTATAACTTCGTCTATTGTAGTTTCATCCTCTTCGTCGGATGATTTTTTGTCAATTTTGGGTTCTATTTTCTTGTGTATACGTTTGTTTCGCATGAGATCGTAAGTTTCATTCTTGACATTAAATACTTCGTAGACCATGGATTCTCTTTGGGGGTCGCCTTCCGGGCTTAGAGATCTTTCAGAGGAACTTATTCCCTCGTCTTCTGGGGGTGATGACTCGTCTGTTAAATGAGAAAAACATTTAAAATTCTGGTATTAAGCAGCATTGTGAAATATATGTAAAGTTAAGCATTGCTACTTATAATAAATATGACAAATATATGAACTTATATAAGAGGACTCATTAATAAAGCATCACTCCTACCCACTCCTAGCTATATGATAAACGTCGAAGAACATATAATGAGGACATAGCTCAACGTGGAAGTCAATATGATTGACTTCCACGTTGAGCTTAATGAAAGCGCGGTCTGGCCTGGAGCATACCTATTCGTTCCTACTTATCAACGTTGTGCGGCCTGTGATACAGTTTGTGTATATGCACCTCGACCTACCCCTACGTATAAATCTTCGTCCATTTGTCTATTCCCTATTCTTTAACGCAAAACTATACTGTAGACTATTTCGCTATCCAAAGTTTAAGAATCGTACCTCTATTTTGATGAACCGAGTTTTTTTTCTTTATTAAGTTCTTCTTTCTATTTGAGCTACCGTGTTCAGATCTAAGCGTCGATACTTCCTCTTGCAGTTCACAGCATTTCTCCTTTAAGCATTTCTCTAGTGACAGTAAAATCCCTTTCTCTTCTTGTAGAATCTGAAAAAGAAAACATCAAGGATGTGCTAAATTTATAATTTAGATTTGCGGTTCTTGTAAAACTGCTGTTACTCCTCCAACTCAAATAGCCTACCCTAAAGGGTTTCAACTGACTTTTTTTAGTACAAGATCGAGCTATTAACTGTTAAGATAGTGATGCTTAATAACATGGGTTGTAACAATAAAACAATAATGCTGGACTTTTTCACACAACATCATCTAGCCCTAAGTAAGCAAAGCTTGTGTTATGACACATGACTGATAAACTATGTATATGGGGCTTGAGTTTACCTTAACTCTCTTCTCAAGTAGATCTAATTTATTTCGCAGATCATCTTTTTCCCTCAGTGCCTCTGTAGCCGTTTCACTAAGTGTGTCGATATCTATGAGCTGCTTCTCGTAGTTTTCTATCTCTTTCATTACTTGTGTGTTCGTTGTTGGCAGTTTCATCACCATCTGAAAAAAGGTAACGATTGATTGGTAGATTGTTTCTATTGTATGTATTTCGTGGTCGATTGCAAAATTTGGGCCCTCAGGGCAGTATTCTAGGCCGCTACTATTTACCCTCCGTATTTATATTTCAAAAGTTAGGTGTTTTAAAGGTCCCTTTGTTTATAAGTAGTTGCCGTTTAGTTGGTTTGTTCTTAGTCCACCTACGTTTTAAGTGACCAGGAGCAACAATGTTTATTTAAATGGTGAAAGAACCAGTGTGACGAAAAGATTCAGCGCGCTTCAAAGTGATTCCATTCATGTTTTTACCTTCTTTAATGTGTTTATATCTATCGCAGCTTGCTCAAGTTCAGCCTGTATATACAGCTTCCTTTGTGGAGTTGGTGCGCTGATCAGCAGAGCGTTGATAAAGGCAAGTCCAGCTGCCTGCAGATCCCCAGTACCGCCCGAGCTCTGGAGCATTCCCACTAGGAACCGAAAGCGAACCGGTTCTCCATACCGCAGACGAAGCGTCGACAACGCTTCGGAGACGTGGTTGTGCCCGTTGGCTGGCGGGTAGCACGCTTTTGTCAGGAGCTGGAATTGGAAAATCTTATCACTCATTGGCAAAGTACACATAAACAAGAAACCATATTTGTTCCTGTAATGTTCTCAGGTGTAGCACTAAACGCATGTCAAAAACAATGTGGATAATCTATCTAGTTTCAAAGTGATCCTTGTGATTTTAATGAATAAATTAATTTTGACTTTGAGATTCTAATAGTACTTTGACTACTAATAGTAGAGCTCCTAGAAGTCGTAGATATCCTTCTAAAAGAGCTCGTCTGGGGAAATTCTACCACCATACCTATTTCTGTCGCCAATCAGAAAAAAGCCCGCATTTTTGTGTTTCGGTTTAAAGCTAAAGCCCCCCGGCTAGGTGGAGCGAGGACTTCAGAAAACCGTCGGTCAGAAAGTGGATGAGAGCTCCACTGGAAACACCGAGCTCAGTGGTGCGTATTGGGAGAGGCCTATGTCCAGCAGTGACTGATGTGGGCTGATGATGATGATGATGATGAGCCTTTTCACTCATTACGTTGCAAAGCGCGATTGATACCTCTGATGTTGCAAGCATCCATAGGTTACGGTAACCGTTTACCAACAGGATGTTTGCTTCTTTAGTTGTATAAAAACACAACTGCTCTCGCAGAGCGCTAAACAATCACTGGGCACAGACCGGTAAAGATATAATATACTCGATATTATATCTTAACCGTTTACATTGTTACTGTGATTAACTATGAAAATAAATTAAATTATCTGTGGTATCGTGGATATTAACCACACTGCAGTTTGTCTGTGTCAGACACACTGCAGTGTGTCTCTCGAAAGGTATAATAATATCTGATAAAAACGGAAGAGAAAATAGTCGAAGTTCTAGCAGCTCTCGGTCATCTGCTAGTAGGTACATATTTGATCGTCTAGGAAACACTATGATCAATTCTCTACTCTCTTCTCATTATATTTGATTACCCAAACATTAAAGCCTGCAGCTTTAGTGTTTCGGCCACTGGCTGTAAGATGATTTCCTACCTGTAAAGCCAGAACTCTGGATTTATTGACAGTAGACATGATGCAAACAGTCAAAGTATAAACACCAGTGGAACCCGCTACAAGTCGCCGCACGCAGTCGGGATATCTACTGCAGCAACTCCACAAGCATTGTCTGGAAGTAAAGATTCATCATTAGAACCGATGGTTTGATACAAATATGCCACTAAAGCTGAACTGCTTCAGCGCAAACAATCAAAATCATCAGTTTATATTTATTTCATAAATCAGATTTACAACATGCTGAGCCACAAAAACTATATAACGCCATCTAGTGTCTGTTTAGGTACTAAATTGACAGAAGCTCCCTTGTTCTGGTTGATACTTACAAACAAGCTAATTCATCTAGTAACGGTCTTCTTCGAACGGCTGGTGGACCTCTAGCACCTTCTCCAGACTGACTGAGTTGCACGTTGCGCAAGAGTTCTAAGAGCAGAGTCACGCCATCTAGCGGCTCGCATGCGAACTCTTGGACAAAACTAAAAATAAAAACGATTTTCAAAATAATTACTGATGGATGGCATAATATTTTAGACAACTTCTAAGCATCTGAGAATAATCGTTGCAAAACCCGTCTTTCTGATTCCGTGTCTTTAATGGAGTGACCGTAATTTTTATTTTGTGGCGAGTAATGTGAACCTCTATTTTTTGCGTTTGATGGATACCATCATGGTTAATACAGTCGTGAGCATGTTTGTATTGTTTTTTGTAAATAATAAATCAAGAAATAGTTCCAATTAGTTGAGAGCGACTTGAAATAAACTCGGACGGATACCGTGTTATTTGACGACATAAATAAAATTACATTCGCAATTGCGAAATGGATTCTTGAAACATCGCGGTTAGGAATGGGATAAAGGTTTCAGTTGTGGCCATAAAGCGAGTGGTATCACAATAAATCCTGCACACGTATTGTGACAAAATATTAGATCCGTGGGATATTGAAAATCTATTCTGTTTTACGCTTTCCTAGGTAAGGCGAAATACCGTCTGCACTTGTCTTGAATATTAGCTAACGCGAATTGATAGAACCTTGTCTAGCGGAATATAACCTACTTGCAATATGTGAGCATGTGCCTGTTGTAACTTTTAGACGTGCCTCTGACTACTCTCTTCTTCGTATCCTCAAAAATCTACGCACTGAGTATGCATCTGGGGAATACACGTGAACGTGTTTATTTTTTGCTTCATCTAGTCTTATTTATTTTTATACGCCATGTAAGGGTTTGTTTTATAATCAAACTTTCATATATCTCAAAAACGTTTACATATATATTTATATTGGTTGTGGTTGCGGCTGTGGTTGTAATGGAATTTAATGATATACGTAACTCCACACAGAATTCGTTTGCAATTCGGTTCGCAGTGATGTGCCGAGAACGATATCGCACGATACGCAAATAACGAGACGCAGAATGTAACGGGTTCGATTCAAATCTTTGTATTATCTGTAAATATTTGCCTCGGGTCTGGGTGTTTTCTATGTATAATATGAATGTTTTTACAGAAAGGTATTTAAGTAGTATATCAGTCATGTAGTTCCCATAACACAAGCTCTGCTTACTTTGGAGCTGGATGGTGCTGTGTGAAAATGTCCCTCATTATTTATTTAATTTAATGAGATAATTTTGTCATTTCCGCTACCGCTTGTGAACATAGCTCAACAGTAGGTATAATCCAATGGCTCTGAGATGCCCCATTACTACCATTAAGCATACCATAACTGCATAGTGGGGACAATAATCACTGCACTATAAAACGTAGGTTCATGTCTGTTTACACAGAAATTGCAAGCAAAAGTTTGGACACTGTAAAAGCAGTCTTGCATAGTGACGAATAAAAAAAATTGAGGAAATATATTTCGTATTTCTTTCGGTACGTACCTACTTATAGGTTATTTAGGTAGGCACCTACCTTTTTTTTCATGGAACTAAGCTACCTACTCCGGGTGCATAAAACCTGCCACGTGGAATGCTAACTAAAATGCAAAACACGGACATATATTTGGACGTGTCTCTGACTTCCCCCTACTTTGTATTTTCACAGATCTGCCCACTTAGTATTGATGTCAGGATCTCCATCATGGCATAATTGTTTTGTTTTAAGTAAACAAGATTATGAATAAAATTAATTTACTAACCCATTAAAGCCAGTGGTTCAAAAAAAAACGATTTCTGCTCATTTTATAACCCAATTAAGCCCACAACATATTCTTTGCATATTTTTCTTCATATTCTTTGTAATTTTACGATCTTGCAAATGCACTTACTCAATAAAAAAACTGAAGTTGTAACTCAAATAAAACAGATCAAACATATTGCATTGCTTGGTACTACGAAGGTTAACATAGCATGGGTGTGTCTTGGAAAATTTATGATCTTAGTACTTTGTATGCGCCTTGGCAGCCTCCTGAGAGCTGAAACTTTTTTTTTTATTTCCATGCACTTGAGACAATTTTAAGTAGCCACACTACACTGTTCGTTACTTCGCTAATGAGATAACAGAGATGCCGATGTGATGAATTTAACAGGCCATTAGACCTTAACGAGCTGATAAAATTTAATGAACACCTCCGCTTAATATCTTAGAACTGTAGGTAAATAAGTTTTTGTAAAGTTAACTAGCTACCTGTCTACTAAATAAATTGTGTTTTAGAAACTGAGGGTTAGTTTTAGGTTCTTTTGTCTTACCATTGGCCCTTGGCCATCCGTACCTAAGGACAGTGTCAGGTTCTAAACAGTTATAAAACAGTGTGGCGAAAGAAGTCAGTCCTGCCTTCTTCCATATTGATATTAAGTATATCTTTAAAGACAATGGCATCATCTATTTCAAAGCTAAGCGAGCTCGTACTTTGGTACAATATGGTGTGGACTTAGAAACATCAGTTCAGGTAATTATTATTTAGCCCTTAAGTCATAAAATTTTGTCTCTATATGTGTGTTCTACCCAAGTGACTTTAGTATGAAGGTCTTTAAGAAGGCCGTTTTAAACTTTTTTGAGTTGTCAACGCGCGTCTGTTGCCTCTGGTGTTGCAAGCGTCCATAGGCTACGGTACTGGTAAGTATAGTGTTATAATAAGCTTCTGCCCACGGCTTCGCCCGCGTGGTACCCGGATAAAAAGTAGTGTACCTATGTGTTATTCTGATGTATAAGCTATATTATTGTAAAATTTCATTAAAATCCGTTCAGTAGTTTTTGCGTGAAAGAGTAACAAATATTCAACTTTCACATTTATAATAGTAGTAGGATAGGATAGGATGTGGCACCAACAAATGGGCCGTAATCTAGGTGGTATTTCACAAACCAAAAAAATGGTAATATCAAATTTTATGTATTATTTTGGCAAGATGTAGAAGTTGTAGCATGATAAAGTACACAGATTCTAACCGTCTGGTGATTTAGGTTTTGCTGTTCGAGGTATACCTTGGAAAAGACAGCCGGAGATCA
Source organism: Perizoma affinitatum (assembly GCA_961405105.1). Lineage (NCBI taxonomy): Eukaryota > Metazoa > Arthropoda > Insecta > Lepidoptera > Geometridae > Perizoma > Perizoma affinitatum. The sequence continues at coordinate 11,609,949 of OY560199.1, forward strand.
GCTCGCAGCTTCGTCAGCAGCTCGCTAGGCGTTCCGAACTGACGCAGACTCATCTCTTCTCCCATGTTCAGGCAAGGGTTTCTGTAAGGGAATAACGTTATATTATAATATCCAGTAGATTATATACAATAGCCGTGTTGGTCTAGCGGACTGTACCCCGACTTCCAACCAATAAAAAAATTAATTGAAGCGAAAAGATCGTGAGGAAACCGGCATGCCCTAGAACCAAAAAACCGAAATCTGTCACATGGAATGTTAACAACAATGATCTGCGTACTGATTGTGGAATTATGGATATGAGGATCTCCAAGATTTGAATTACTTAATGTTATAACAGAAATGAGATCCGTTTACTAGAAAATCTTCAGAAGAAGATCTCATTTCATTTCACTTTCTTACGTATACCTACTTAGTAGGTGGTGTAACTTACAAAATAGCGGAATATCCTAAGGATTGTAAGTCTTACAAGAACTCCTTGCTTTCCTGGTTGGGCGGAGCTCTGGCTGTCCCAGTTTCTGCCCTGGGTACAGCTCAAGGACAAAGACTTTCCTGCTATGTTTAATTCCTTGAATCTTCCGAGAGTTCCATTATGGCGGAATCCTTAGAATTGTGTGTTAATTAGTTGGTTGCCTTACTTTAAGTCCTTGCTTTCCTGGTTGGGCAGAGTCCTGGCTTTCCCAGTTTCCGCATTGGGTCGCCCATGTTAGTAGAGACTGACTTTCCTGTCATGTTGTATTTCTTGAATCCTTCAGTAGTTGCCTTAAGGTGGAATACTGAATACCTATTGTGTACTTTGTAGTCTTACCTGAAGTCCTTGCTTCCTTGATTGGGCAGTGTACTGGCCTTTCCCGGTTCTAGCCCTGGGTCCAGCTCGTAGAGACTGGCTGCGCCGGTCTTCTTGCCCCATTTTTTGAGGGAGGTGGCGTAGTCTTCGGGATTGTAAATTGGAGGCCTCTGCTTATCCTAAAAAGACGTGAAACAGGATAATGGATGGTTGATGTAAACCTACTACTTCTTTCGTGTGTGTGACAAATAACCAGGGTGCTGAAAGGGGGGAACTCTTATATGAAATCCTTTCCTCCTTAATTCACAAGGAAGGTGCAATCATAATTTGTGAATGTTTCCATAAATGTAAACATGTTAAAAAAAATGGGATTATTTTGATTTTCTTATAGAAATTGATTGAAATTAATGTTATACCTAGAAATTAGAAATTAGAAATAAAACGTTTTGTTTTTTTCTAAATGTTTTATTTTTAACAAGGAAACAGTGCGTTACATAATTTTTAATAACAATTCTATAAATTTTCAAACTGATCGTAAACTTTTTTGATATGTGTATATTTTAAATACTTACTACGGCTAAGTATACTACTAACTATTAAAGACTCCTTCACTGCTTTAAACATCGGAGTAGTCAACAAATTAAAGATCGGTGCTGTACCTAAAAGCCTTCAAGCAATTAGTGGCAAAACTATGTGGGATATATGGCAAAAAGACAATAGCTACCAAAGAAACCCGTTCAGCCGTAATGATTCTCATCACCATTTGTACGCATGATTACCTTACAATGACAAGATGCTATCAATTAGTGTCAGCCATAAATCTTTTGAGAAGTATGAGTGATAGGTATAACTTTGAGAAAATGAGGAATAGGGTATTAAAAGAACAGTGTGGGGTGAATGAAGAAAGATAAAGGTGTTAGAGAGTTGAGGAAGTATGCTGAGATGGTTTGGGTATGTACGAAGGATGGAAGAAAGAAGGTTAACAAAAAAAGTTTATTTACAAGGCGTGACTGGGATAGCTGGAGGGTGAACGCCTCGGTAAGCGTATTTTTACCAAATTGGAGGCGTTCTGGAGGAAGGCCAAGACATGACATGAACCGGCTTATATGAAGAATGTGATCAGAATGAATGAAAGAAAAGAGTTATGGCAGGATCGTAGCAAGTGGAAATCCTTTATCTCTGCCAAACCCTCCGGGCAAAAGACGTGACTTTACGTATGTATAAATCTAATTCAGTATGTACCTACCTATTTATAATCTAACATCACCTACATCTCCAACTAGGGTTTCCAAGAAATGGTGGCCGTTATCATGACTGCAGCTAAGTAAGAGACGTAGACATTTTATTTGAGAGTAATTTTTAAAATTGTCCTCTCTGCAATATTATGGCTAATCTGACAGTAGTCTGTCTGTCTGTCAGTCTGTCAAGACCCAATTTCTCAGGAACGCGTGGAGGTAACAAGTTGAAATTAATATAAAATACCGCGTCAGCGTTCCCTTGGAGCTGTAAAAAATCAATCTTATATGTCAACGCAATAAAAAAATACAGCCATTTATGCCTTACTAGCTTCTGCCTACGGCTTCGCCCGCGTAGTAAACGTTAAAAAAGTAGCCTATGTGTGTTACTGTAAAGTTTCATCAAATCCGTTCAGTAGTTTCTGCGTGAAAGAGTAACAAATAACAAATATAGAATAGAATAGAATATTTGGACACTTGCAATGTAAATCAAAACCTATAGGGTACTTTCCGTTTACTTAAAATCATGATATTGGCAAGAAACAAGAAGCAAGTTAAGAAAAAAGTCCGAATATCGTAAATTTTTAGTTATATCATATGATTTTTTTACACTGGCAATTGGATAATTGACCGTGACTTATATCGATGTATTTGCGATTTTTTTCCAACTACAAATTTGAAAGACAAGTTTAAATACAACTTATATTTTCGAGTTTTTGTTGTTTTACAAGCTTGTACGGAAGCTTCGGTACGCGATTCAGACTCGCACTTGTCCTTTTTTGTTATACCAACAAGCGATCCTACGGCCCACCTGTGGACGCACCAGAGGTATCATCACAGTCTAGGCTTACGGTACGGACTCGTGAACCTCTTCAAAAACCGTTCAGAAAATTTTATGGGACTGTCATAGTGTCGGCGGGTAGCGGGGCGAGCAATTTATGCCTTTAAATCGCTGGTAGGTAGGTTCGCCTACCACTAGTTAACTTCCACCAAATTTAAAAATACTTATTTCCCACATCATCAGATTTATCTGATATCTTAAAAACCATCGGACTTATAATCCTCCGCGACGTTAGAATTCTATTTGTATTTTATAATACAAATACTTCTAACTACTTCGCAACAAGTTCTCAGTTTGTTGCGAACTAGTTAGAAGATATCTACTAGTATTTTGATTGTTAAACGCCCAAGAGATGTTCAAGATTGTCAATGAATAAATATAAAAACGAAATTAAAAAACAACTTTATAAAAAGGCATACTATAAAATATCTGATTATTTAGATGATAAAAGCTCTTGGGATTGAAAATGCTCCAACTCGTTGTTTTGTAAAAGGATAATTAAAAAGAATAACCAGCCTTGTTTTCTTGCCTTTCTTTCCTGGCTTGGTCGCGGAAGAACAGGCAGTAGATAAAACCGACGTTTCAAAGTGATCCTTGTGATTTTAATGAATAAATTAATTTTGACTTTGACTTTGTTACCAAAGACACAGATAATACTTTACTAGTACCTACCTCAGATCTCTGAACCCTACGCATATTTTTGATGGAAATACATAAACGTCAGAGTTTACTGTATGCTCTAAATAAAACCCGCATAAACTCGAGCCCCATCTACAAAGTACTCCATTCCATGCAATCAGTCATGTTTACAACAATAGCTTCGTTATGACAACTTCTAAACATCACTTTAGAAAGCCAACAACAATGCTTGTTTAAATTTCATATTTTCACACAACCAGAGAAATACTCTATCTATTGGTGATTCAGTTTTGCGCTAGTAGATTAAGGTACCTACACTACTCACGTAGGAGCCGAATGTAATTTTAGATTAAAAAAAATCCGGACAAGTGCGAGTCTGACTCGCGCATCGACGCTTCCGTACAAGCTTGTATGTTCACCAAAATAATTAGCATTAGGTACTTAAGTTGTTAAACTATGAAAGCACTAAGCATTTCTCTAACGAAAAGATAAGTCTGATTGAAAGACAAACTCGCCTATACTGGATGTATAGTAAACGTCACTGTCAATTTCCAACTATAAATATACTTAAGTTTGAAATTGCAAAAAAAATATGTTATAGAACTATAAATTAACAATTTTCGGACGTTTTCCTTTACTTGTGCTGTGAGACCTTGCTTATTGCAAAATATAATGATTCTAGATCAACAGGAAGTACCCTATACCTAGGTTTTGATTTATTTGCTAGTATCAAAATATGTCGCATAAAAGGTTTTATTTTTTTATTGCGTTGACTTAGAAGCTTGTTTTTTTCTTGAGAGCTCCAAGGGATGTAGAGGTAAATATTAAGTTGAAATTAATATTAAATGATAAGTACGCGCCTAATATGTAAGGTATTTGATATTCATTTCAACTTGATACCTCCAGGCGTTTCTTAGAAAAAGGGTATTGACAGATAGACAGACGGACAGACAACGAAGTGATCCTATAAGGGTTCCACTTTTTCCTTTTGAGGTACGGAATCCTAAAAATTAAGAATAAATAACTAGCGTAAAAATATAAGTCCGTATACCTATAATAATATTTATAAAGGTAGGCAACTTTTTTTATACAACTAACCTACTGAGCATTGATATACCTAGTTGCATAGTTGAATTTTCATTAAAAACAGGAAACCTACCTATTGTTTTTTATTGTGAAAATAATATTCAACCACAATAGATATAGAAATGATAATGGTAAGTAGGAGTCCGCTCTATTCTTAGAGAATGTATGTTATACAATCTCAAAATCTATGAAAACAAAACCCAAAGAAAAGCAAAAGACACGCGAGACGGAGGAACATGTTCTAAAATTAATATAATGAATTCCCGTCTAGGCGCCATTTTTAGAACATAAAACATCCAGTTAGCCAGAGTAAAATACCTACTCATCCAAATACTGATTTGAATTTCGAACAAAGAAGGAATACCTTTACGTTTTTGTAAGCTTCATCGAAGGAGTTCCACCGTTAATAATGGGTCGGTAACGCATCGTCGCACTCCCCTGTCTTGCCCTATCCTTAGTGGTCAAACGAGGTTAAAAAAAAGTAAAATCAGATATACTTTGGAAATTCTGAAATCAAATTGGAACAATTTTTGTTGATTCCAAGTTCAAAGATAAAACCAAACTCAAAAACGTGTCGCGTCTCTTAGGTACCTTCCTAGTTATGTAACATAACTAAAATATGCGTCTGTCATTTCAGTATTCAATTTTTTTGTATGTACATTATCTACTACCTACCTAATACGTAGGTAGAGTCATTGTTTTTTTATCCTAGCTCCAGATCCTTTTTCAATTATTTCACATAATAATTGTAAACCAGCAAATGAGGCATTGTTGAAGTCATATTATATTTATGGTTGAATAGCTCGTAAAATAATTTTCCGAGTGTTTTAAAGCGTGCATAGGCACTGACTTGGTAGATTATAAAATAATAGTGCGGACCATAATAATTATCTGTCATTTATTATTCATTAAAATCTCGCATGCTTGTTATAATAAAATACATAATTTTCTTTCACAAAGAGTTACGTAAAGATACTAAACCACGAATCATCGAATTAATTGCCAGAGCGAAAGAAATCTAGAGCTATCTTTGAGGTTGACGAATGGAACGAACAATTATAACTCTATTTTAGCAGTTTGTTAATGTGTAAGTGCCTTTATGTCATGTAGGTACTTGGTGCCAAAATGTTTTGTCCTATGAAGTATGTAGTTATATGTCTATGGTTTTAAATCTATGGTTGTGGCTGTTAAAGTTTTGTGTCTATGAAGTAGATAAGCACCAAGAAGAAGAGAGAAAAAAAAAGTAGATAAGTAAGTAGGTATCAAGTTTTTTTTTTTTTTTTTGAGTTAAAGAAGTTGATGAACTAGTAACCCATTAGTTATATTTGTAGCTTAAGCTCATTATAAGTGAACCATGTTCTTTATGAGTATTTAATAAACTTCTTTAACTCACAGTTAATCTATTTTAAGAACAATAAAGCTTCCGTGAAAGGGCTCGTCCGGGGAAGTGATACCACCATGTCTATTTGTTCCGCCAAGAAGTAATGTTCTCATTGATGTGTTCCTGTTTGAAGGATATCTTTCATCTTGATATCTCATGGAGGCAACGCGTGAGTGATACCTCTGTTCTTGCAATCGTCTATAGATTACGGTAACCGCTTACCACCAAGTGGACCGTAAGTTTGTACGCCTCTTTAGTAGTATAAAAAAAAATCTCTATGGTTGTGTCAAAGTTTTCAAAAATGGAACTCCCAATTAGTTTCTAAAAAGCCAGTCCTCTATCTCAGTCAGTTGTTAGAAAATCCAGAGTACCTTGTTATTGAATTTTATTGTTTTACGTATGTACGTACGTATTATTTTATAAATAGGTAAGTAGGTGACTTTGATTATCAAAGTTTAGCTCTACCCGCCTTCGCTTACACCTAGACCCACCCCACTTGTAATTTAGCTCTACCCGCCTTCGCTTACACCTCGACCCACCCCACTTGTAATTTAGTTAATTTTGTTTTATGACGAAAACACACCTTTTGTGTACCTATTGTTAACAAGATGTTATCTGTCGTCAGATGCAACGAATTTCGGCGGAAATATGATATTATGAGATAGATAATAACAGGTCGCGGTTAGAACGAGAGCGTCGACCGGTTGTGTAAAAGAGAAAGGGGATTATTATCTAGTGTTTTGATTGCATATTTCTGGTTAATTTGATTTGGAGTAATTGATGAATTGGGATGTTGAATGGGATGACATTTTGAGCTGTAGCTATCATCTGGTCATACGAGAACATCAGACGCGACCGTTATACAGTGTTTCATAAACACTCCCGAAACTTAAGTCACAGGTAGGTACCTACACCTACATTTTTTTTTATAAGCTTTTAGTGGCTTTGGTATCACTGCGGCCGTTAGGCCTATTGTGATCGCCACTTGTTTCATTTTCCATGCAGGGGGCGTTCATAATTCACCTCTCAGCCCTGCCGCTGTTAGGAACTGCAGGATCTTTTTGGGTGTGATGAGTTTCAGTTCATCTGGGCTAAGAATGTGTTTTCCCAGATGAAGGCTACGCTTATGTATCAGTGGTCCACACTCTCCTAACAGATGAAGGGGCGATTCGTCTGCCTCATTGCAGAGTCTGCAGGTTTGCGTGTCACTCAGCCTTAGTTTGAACATGTGCTTGTTGAGGCGACAGACAGGTTAAAAGATTACAAAATTACCTACATAATTTTAACTTTTTACTGAAGTTATTTTTATCCGTCTCAAACTTGGCTTAGATATACCTACCGACCTTCTTCAAGTTCTATTTACCCGTCTCAAACTCAGTTGAATTTAAACCGTAAGGGCACCGGACCCAGTGGCGAGGTGGGTATTGCTCCCTCGTACTAAGAGAATGGATGCGGGTTTAAAATGGATGTTGGATGTTGATAGTTTGGTTGAATTGATTTATAGCTCTATAATTTATATTTTTTCTTATTATTTATGCACTACCTCAAGAACTTTCCATAATACAAAAAGGTTAGCTGGAAGAGAATGCTATCTAGCAATAAGTTCGCCTATGTACAGTATAGTTCGCCTATGTTTAGTTGTGCAATAATGCATTTTTTATCTATTTTCTATCTATCTAGTTTATTAAGCACATAATATATCAAGTAGGGGTGTAAGCTCTATTTTCTAATGCTGAAAACCCCTTGATTTAGTTCATCCTTAATGTATTTCATTTACTTCGTAATAATACCAAGATCCAGACCGCGTATTCGTTTAAATAAATGCTACTGGGATAATCTCAAGAGACATTCATTCAATTTCTTTTAAAGTTACCGTAGTCAATTGAAATCCACACTTCTCATCATGAATCTACGGTAGTTCACAGCCATTCATTATTATATTCTGAATAACTTCGAATCTAATAGACAGATCGTGTGTTGAAACTACTGAGTAGTAAAAACAAGCTATAGATCGTGCTATATGTGGTGTCTTGATAACCTCTGGTATGAACTAGTAACCGATCAATACATGGCAAAGAGGGCTTCCCTCATCAATTTCAAAACAAAAATTGACGTATAGAAAATCATCGTGGATCGTAAATTTGAATTGGTGTTGAATGCCTAAAATAATTCAAATATTATAATTTCATTTATATCTAAAAATGAAGGCACATGAAGTGAGCCCCCTATTCTTAGAAATTAGTCATAATTTGCGCTAAACTAGGTATCCAAAGCGTGAAAAGAACAGTCGTGGCCAAAAAGTAAACAAACGATACGATTTAATTTAGTTTATTTATTACTTAGGGTCGATAATGCATAATTACACGTGTAAAAAAGCATGTAGCATCACCAATTGGTTACCTCTGTGGGGTCTGAAGATTGATGTTTTTACACGTATAATTATTATAGAAAAATGAAAAAAAAAATCATATTTCTGGCAAAAATGTAGCCTAAGACCAAATACACGACTAATGATGAAAAATATTGTAAAATCACTGTCCTACTCTTTTACAGTTTAAGCTTTAAACCCTAGAAGTTGGTGACGCTTACCGATCTTTGCGAGATAGGGAAGTACGCGCATAGCTTGCTCATGGAAACTCTTCAAACCGAAGAAAAAGCACGAAAACGAGAGCGTGTGACCGATGTTCTTCTGTTTAATTGTTGTAATTACGGAATTTCGTGCAATTCAATGATTGCGTAAGTAATAAGAACGATCGAATGAGGTTTATCGATACAAGATCTGATCTGCAGTCACGAGATCTCGCACTGGTGTTAGGAATCGCTATACATACTCTCTTTATGTATTATGATTGTTGGGTGCATTTGTCGGGTGCGGCGGCGGTTGGTATTATTTTCGTTTTTTTTTTCGTTTCATACCCCCAGTTGGCCACCTGATTTTGAGAATACAAAAGAGGGGTGGGAATTTAGTTGCGTAGAAAATTCTAAATTATTTTTCACTTGAAGTTGAGATCGGCAGGGCACTTGGTAAGGCGGAAAGATGGCAGATGGACGAAGACAGTGACCGAGTGGTGGCCACGTGAGGGTAAGATCACGAGGCAGACCACCAGCCAGGTGATCGGATGATATTATGAAGACGGTGGTAACGCACAGATTTTAATTGGCTCAGAACCAGGAAGAACGGCGTGCTAGAGAGGAAGTCTATACCCAGCAGAAGGTGAATATGGGCTGATTATATAGATAAATTCCATAGTTGCTAGAGTGGGATTCGAGTATAATAAGCCCTTAAATTGTTGCTGCGTCTCTGAATCTTACCTTGGAGACTGGTTCATCGCTCCATACTCCGCAACCCGCCATGCCTTCCAGAAGCGTCAGCTCACTGCAACAAACACATAATTAAATTAAAATAAAAAAAATACAAATTGGAGTATTTTAAAACCGGGTGAATTGAGATCCATGTGTGAAAAAAATTAAAACACCAAACTGAAATTCGTTCAATGCAAACTATTCATCCTATTTTACATTATCCAATCTTCAGTAAACATTCTTTTATCAATTGCTGAGTCTTATGTGTGTGGCGATAAATCTTATCTAAGTATCTTCCTTGAAGTCATGCAAAAGAATTGCGAAACTTCGCTGCATCCCATTATTTATTACAGCGCCACCTAGTGTGGCAATAAAACTTGTCTTCGAACTTTTAATCAAGAAACAGTGGATAAGAATCCCATGGTATCGAAAAGTGACTTAAGTAGAGGTAAAGATCTACCTAACGGAACTGACCAAATTTCATAGTTCTAGGTCAACGGAAAGTACCCTTTAAATTAAGATTCTCTTTAGAGTGTCGAAACATACGTTTTTTGCGGCGTAAACGGCCGTATCTTTTTTTTACGTTAACTTAGAAGTTTTATTTTTTCATAGTTGCAAGAGAATGTAGACCTGAGTATATGGTTTAATTTCAACTCGATACCTCCACGCGTTTCTGAGATAAAGGGTCTTGGCAGACAGACAGATGGACAACAAAGTATAAGGGTTCGGTTTTTTCCTTTTGAGGTACGGAACCCTAAAAAGTAGTAAGCATGTGAAAGCAATATATGGAAGAGTATTGAAATATTCTTCCTTTTAAACTCAAAATGCTTTGAACCTAAAACAAAACCGCCTTATACCCTATACCGTAACAAAGGGTTGACATGAAATCTACATGGTATAAACATTTGTAAACATGTGAAAGCAATAAATTTAGGTATTGACTATTGAGTATTGAAAGCAGGCCAAATATTTTCTATCTTCTAAAACTCGAAATCCTGATCTGGTGACAGGTCTCTGATTTCAGTGATTACCTCCATAGTCGATTGCTCTAACCCACTTTCAACACAGCATCGCTATTATGCGGATCGCCCGCGGAAAACTGCATTTTCTATTATTTGCAAGAACTACTAAATTTGCTATCTTATCATTCCGGTACAGTGGGTTACAGAGGTTAAAATACTTTAAGTTTAAAGTCGGGTAATAAATCCTTGGAAAGTCGATCTTGGAAATGATTAGATATCTATACTAACTAGAGAGTACGATCGCTGGTTTGATGATTTTTAGTGTATTGAATCTGGGCATGTACCAAATGTATTGTTTGGACGTGATTGTAAGGACTACCCCTTACTTGGTATCCTCAAAGATTTACTCACTGAGTATGTATCTGAGGATGTCCAGCATGGGGAAGACAGTCGTGAGCGTGTTTGTTTGTTTGTTTTTGTTTGAATCTGGGTGGTATATTTGTACACATTAATATCTCATCAAGATCTTTCATAGGTAGGTATTGTATAAAACAAAACGACTTAAAATACATAAAGATTATCCATGGAAACAAAAAACAAAATAATCTGAAATGTGTATAAGGCAAACACACAATAAATCTGTCAAAAAAAGTTTTAATTAGTATTCCATTATTTATTCCTTTAGATCCATTTATTTGGTGCTTCGCCCTTGTGTTCCGAAACTGTCCTGCACCGTGCTTATGAGTGACATAAACGTTAAAATAAAGACACTCCTATGTTTCTCAAAATAGACTGGTGCCTTTAATTTTATCACGCTGTAAACTTAAGTACTCTATCGCGTCTTAGTGCCTTGAAAAGTAACATACATACATTGAATATTCTGATCAAATCAAGCAAATTCTTCAAAACTCATAAAAAACACTATGACCTAAACGCCCTTTAGCCCATTACGACTTTACAGTACCCCTTTTCCTAAAACACTCAAAATAACGTTTCTTTCGATAGTTTTTCGAGCGTGAATCTATTATAATACGCTCTGTTTATATAAAATAATCAAATATGGAGTAAGATAAGCTCTCGATTTGTGTGAAAACTTGTGATAGTAGGTATGTTGATTTTAAATTGACAGTTTCAGATTGAATTATCAAACAATCTTCACTGATTACAAGACCAGATGGTGACGTAGATACTAAATAATTTCGTTAAAAAAAAGCGAATTAAATAACTGATAATCTATTCTGGAGCATAGATTGCTGGAGTCTAGATTCAATTGAAGATTCGTTCTAGATTAAGGGCCTCATTCGCGCAACGGACTATAACGAGAGCTATGCTCGTTGAACTAATCATTATATGCAGACTGCCCTCATAATTAGCAAGTTTAAGTGGTTATTCCAAGTTATAATGATGTATCACAGAACCGATATAATTTCTAACTCATTTCACTCCACTTCTTGATTATGGCTGCGTACTGCCTGGGCTGGCACTACCTTAGGTATAGTCATGATAACTGATTACATAAATAATCCATCAAAGAAAACCATTGGCAAAAAATATGTCAATTCTTAAGAGAGCGAGGACTTTTCGCCCTCATAACACTCTCCTCAATGAAAGTCACTCATGAACTGCCAGTTTGTCGCACTCTCTTTGTTAAACTAGTTTGTACACATTTTAATTTATTATAGGTAAATTATGTTATATTATATACATTTACTAATATGTAAGCAGACATCCGTGATTGCACTGTGTTTGGTTCTAACGGAAGATCAGCGTTGTGTTGCCAGATGACACAACAAATGCTGAGTTGGACGTCAATTTGCGTCGTTGAATATTGGTAGGTTTTATTGGTAGTATTTAGGTATTGTTTGTGTTAATCGTGTGTGTATTGTCTGTTTTTTTATATTGTACAACGTTTGCAAATAAATGTTTTTTCTTTCTTTTACTTCCACGAGTAAGTAACTCCAGTTCCACCGTTTGCCACAACACATACATTTTATTATTTGCAATTAAATAGCATGAATACGAAGCACATATTGCAGTACCAATGTTGGTGCAAACGCTCAAAGCTGTAACGGCGCACTCAGATAACTAAATTATGTGGCGATACCCCGCGGGGTACGCGATGCAGGCATTCAGTAGCTTTATAAAATAAAGGCTCTGGCACACTGACTGCTTGTGCAGTTACCGCAAAAGTCACTTCTAATCGCAGCGAAACCATCCGCAGCCAGCGTACTAGATCCTCTAAAACAGATTAATTCATAACATATATATTTTTTAATATTATTAAATGTTTTGTTCTTTTTAACATGCTAAGCTTAGCTTGTTACTAAATAAAAAAAAAAACAATGTAATCAAATATTGGAAGTAAATTTTAACCTAGTTAAGTATCGTATAGAAATGTTTTTTTTTTATATTTATGTAGTTCGGATGCCAATACTATAATTTGGTATCTTGGAGCTGATCTGATGATAGAGCGAGGAGGTGGATAGTTGAACTCTTTAATGGCTAATAGTAAACCCCTCGAGTTTGGGCTCATATGATTCGTTTTGATGAGTCCAATAGATTGTGCTCCATCCAATTGATTGGTGGAAAGAATTATTTTTATAATTTTCAGTACGTGATAAAAGCGTGTTTTTTTCGTTTTTAAACAACAAATTTTATTTGATAAGTACCTACATACATTCACGCGAACTTTGAAAAATCTTCTTCTTTAAGAGTAAGAGTTTCTGTGAAAGGGCTCGTCCAGGAAGTGTTACCATGCATATTTCTGCCGTCAAGCAGTCATGTTCTCATTGAAGGATATGGTTCCTCTTAAAACTACGGGCACATGAGATTGTCTTGATATATCAGGGTACCTACCTGAGTGATACCTCTGGTATTGCAAGCGTCCATAGGCTACGGTTACCGCATAGGCTTACAATCAGATCGGCCGTAAGTTTGTTTGTCTCGTGGGCCGTAAGTAGTATAAAAAAAAACCTCCACCACCGCTACCATATAATTGTCTACTACCATAATTTTTTTACCATACTTTTCTCGTAAACTATCAAAATAAAGTGAAAAATTTATTGCTATTTTCCCACGGCCAAAATGTGCTTGGGTTAAAGCCGCGGTCAAAATAAGTACACCGGTGCATACCTAACCACCGAGTTTACAGCTTGGTCACGAAATCGTAACACTTTTCTATTCTTTTTATTTTACCCTAGATTAACGCATGCAATGCAATTAGTCGATGGTTTGTAATTGATTTTTAACGGGTATTCGGGACAGTCCAATCAATCCATTTCACGTAGCGGAGACTAGCTCCATCGAATGGCGTCTAATTCGGCCATAATAAAAATGATGGACATTTTTCACACAGCATCATTTAGCCCCAAACTAACCAAAGTTATGGGAACTACATGATTGATTTACTACTTATATATAATTATATTCGTAAATACATACATATTATACATAGAAAATAACCAGAACCGAAACAAATATTTGCAATAATCGACCCCGCAAACTTCTGCGTCTCAGACGGGCCTGACTGTGCCAGAGAGGTGTCGCAAATAATATATCACGATTGTTATCCCTATTAAGAGTAGGTACATACTGGCCTAGTGAGTAGTACCCCAGCTTCGGATCCGGAGATTGCGAGTTGGAACCCAGTCGAGCATCAATGGATTGTTCCACTTCATTATCCCATACTCCACTCCGTGGTGTCATAACTCGAAAATAATATGATAATTTAAAATTATTAACACAAGCTCAAAACATCGTGAAGAAACCTTCATGCAATAGAACGAACACAGGTTAACGACTTGTGAAAACGCAAGCTGTTCCAAATGTAATTTCTGGACCTGCTTCTATTACCCCTGTTTTGTATCCTCAAACATCTACGCTCTTAGTATGGAACTGAGAACGTCAATCATATGGAATACCGTCCTTAGTATGGATCCGAGAACGTCAATCATATGGAATACCGTCTATGCAAAGATTCCAGAATTTAATTAGAGAAACGATATTTCAAATGATCCCTGACTTCTATTCCATTAGAAAGCGAACTATAAAATGAGTAAAATAACTACGCGTTCGTAAATAACTCAAATCTTGAAGTAAGCTATAAAACAGGTGATTGGATATTTATACTGATTTAACTAAAACTTGTCGTTAAATAAACAGTTAATGGAGCTTCTGCGTGTTAATTTCAACAATTCGTGTACAATTACAATATATATTATTATAATTGTTTATTTTCTTAATCCCTGTAGGCTCTGGCACATGACTGTGGGAGTGAGCGGAGTGCGAATGCCGCGTTTGTCGATTCAGATTCAGATAATTTATTTGTGCTTGAGCACTATAAAAAATACAGATGGCATGTAGGTTGTATGTTTGAAGAAGCTTCATTAATACTAGATAAAGAAATATTTTAAAAACAAAAAAGAAACACGCTCACGACTGTTTTCCCCATGGACGTCCTCAGATTAATATTCAGTGCATAGTTCTTTTAAAAATACATAGATAATATATATCAAACAAAACAAACAAACACGCTAACGACTATCTTCTCATGGTGGACACCCTCAGATACATACTCTGTGAGAAGATCTTTGAGGATACCAAGTAAGGGGTAGTCAGAGGCACGTCCAAACATTACATTTGGTACATGCCCGCGTTTTGCAAGTAGTAAGCATTCCACGTGACAGGTTGCAAGCCCATCGCCGCTTGTTGGAACACTAACTGTTGGCACATGCCTTCGAATTTTTGATTCTAGGGCATGCCGGTTTCCTCACGATGTTTCCCTTCACCGTTTTGAGCACGTGTCAATGCCCACATACATTTTTCGAGTGGAAAAATCCATTGGTGCACGACCGGGTTCGAACCCACGACCTCCGGATCAGAAGTCGCCCACTAGGCCAGCACGGCTATATATATAACATTATTATTATGTTATGGAATTTGCTCTTAAACTTTTCTCCTAAAGACAATTATTCGAGCTCATTGCAAAACAGTCAACAAATTTGAGCATTATAATTTTATTATGTAAGTTGTTTATTTCTTCTTTTAGTAGCTAGTAATTTAAATTTAATTAAGTCTTTTCTTATTTGGCAATCTCCTTAAATCGCACTACCACCCCACTTTTCATTGCACAAACGTTAACTGGAAGAAAATGCTAATTAGCATTAAGTTCACTATGTAAATGTATGTACTTGTTTCAATCTTATGCAATATAGCATTATTCATCTGTATATGTATGTGGAAATCTGAATTGTTGTTACCGTTAATCCATCAAAATTAATTCATTAGCGATGTTCAATTTATATTGATAGTTACGATAATTTTAATTAATATTGATAGCTCGGTAGCGATAATACGCATCAAATCAAATTATGTAACTTATCATTGTTTTAATCACACTCTTCTACAAGTTAGTAACATATTAGTATGAATTAATTAATGAATGATTGTACACTTTAAACAAATAACATTATATACAAAATCATATTATTAAGGTACAATGGGTGGTCTAACGCTTAGAAACGACCTCTTCCTTACAACCTTTGGATGAAGATAGTAATGCTACTCATTTTTGAAGTTAGTGTGTAAAGAGTGAATGAATGAATGAAAATACTTTATTGTTCACCTTAAGAATGAATGTGTATTGTACATCTTATGAAATATACAAAATAATCAATAATGACAAACTCTGTGGCGCAGTGGGCGAATGCTCACCTTAGATACAAAAGACTGCGGGTTCGATTTCCGCCGCCAAATGCTTGTATGTTCAAATATTTGTCTCGGGTCTGGATGTTTCCTTTTTTTGTATGTATTTAAAAATAAAGTATATCAGTTATGTAGTTCCCATAACACAAGCTCTGCTTACTTTGAGGCTAATAATTAATAAATAAAAATGTCCCGCAGCGGGTAACGCTCCACTTGCGACACAGCCAGCTACTCCCCCGCCGCGCCATCGAGGTTAAAAGGGTGCTATAACCACTAAGTCACTTACGGCCTCTGCAAAGCATCGAAACAATAGTATTTTGACCTACTTGCGTTCGAAGTGTTGAGCTCTACCAATAGTCCTATATATACAGGAAAGAGACAAGTCTTCTTTTTGGTATCATTTAGTATCAATATCATTTTAGTATCATTTGGTATCAATAGTACTTGGTAAGTAATAATATCCTATTACTTACCAAGTACTATTCTCCTTTACTAAATGGAGAGAGTCGCGCCAGAGTCATGGAAAATTTGACATTTTGGATGCACGCCACCTAGCGAAGCCGCGGCGGATATTTGAACGATGTCATATTCCATACATTATGTATAAAATATGGCAACGATAGGCCTTTCAAACGAATAAAAAAAATCTATGATATCTCACACACACTATGTTTTATTTAAATTTAAAGATAGGAAGCGCTTAATGAAAGACCCTTTATAAAGTCTTCTTTGCCTTTAATAACTAGCTTTGTAAGCTAAGTTACATTGACTTTTTTTCTTTTTATGTTCTGTTATTTGAATATTTAAAGGTAATAAAGTCTTAGCCCTAATTCATCCTTCGTGAATTCGTATATCATTGCAGCGATTAAGAGTATAATTAATATCATTTCAGAGTTGGTTCTTACATAATTATTATTTTTAACTACCTTCCATGTTGGCTATCCTATACAGGCTGTTCATACTTGTTTTTTTAAGTTGATTTAGACGTGTAAACCTTTGATTGGCATTCTGTTTTTATAAGTTTATCACTTACATCCGCTGTTGGTATTTCTAAATAGTAAATAAATAAATAAGTATATTTCATGCATTGTGCAAAATTGACTCTATCAATAAAAGAATGAATGAATGAAAATACTACACAAGAAAATTACTAAAATAACAAGAAATTTACATTACTAAAACTAAACAATGGGCGGTCTTATCGTAAAGAATTAGGTATCAGAAACAGCAGCCAACAATTTTCCATTATATTTCCCATGCTTCGTATATTAAATAACGTCTTACGCTGACTCACGACTCTAGAACGTGCCCAAAGTCAACTCAGAGATGTATTCAGGACTATTTTAAAACGTTACTATTCATTTTAAAAGTGCGAAGAAAAATTTGTTGAGTTGATTTTTTATTAACAGAATAATACAAACAAACAAACACGCTAACGACTGTATTCCCATGATGGGCATCCTCAGATATATACTCAGTGCGTTTATCTGACTACCCGTTGATCTGACTAGTGCGTTGGTAGTCGAAACATAACGGTTACTAAGAAAAAAATCGGAAGTTTGAACCCACGATCTCCAGCTGAAAGTCTACTAGATTAACACGGCTCTCTCCTAATTTTTATAAATGAATTTTCTGTATAAAAAAGCTTCCATTTTTTCACAGTAAATTGGTACCCATCATAAAATGATGGATTTCTCATTATTATTTCCTCATAGGTACATTAACCTTGTGTGTGGTTAACATTAAAACCATTCGAATACATTTCCAAACCCATTTTGTGGCTAAAGCAAATAACAACTTAAGTATTTAGATAAGCCGCAATGTATCAGAACAATACAATAGTGTCGATTCGACATTTACACGTATCGGTACTTTTATCACTTACAACGCTTCGAATAAATTACTATTTATTTCACTGTTCTATTCGAAACGCTTTTGTAAAGCTTTGCGTGAATTTATGCAAACTATGTAGATGACCAATTCTAAATTTACTATTTTTTCCTTGTGGTAAGTAATATTTTTGCATTGAACGAAGCTAAACTACCCCTTTACGCAATATGGAAACTGATTGCTTAAAGACTATTCGAAAATAATTTTGATTTTAGTTTAACATGAATTTTGTATATATATTTATAATATGTATGTTTGTTTATCTAATAGCTGTCAAACCGTTTAAATCTTCGTGTAACTTAGAAGGTTAAAGTAATTTAAATGTGAAGCTAACTTAAAGTTTTTTTCTGATCTAGAGGAGTAACTTTAAGTCATATAAATTGCTAGTGTATACCCATCTCATATGCAAATGTTATATGTAATTATAAAATGGTCAACAAATAAGCCTTGTTTTCACTTAAAAAATTAACGGTTATTCAAATCTAACCCAGGATTATGGTGACAGAGTCTATGAAAACATGTGTCAAAAGGCCTTCGATTAGGACATAACTACCCGTTATTATAATGCTTATAATAATCTTGAACATTATCACACAGCATCATCTAGCCCCAAACTATAAGCAAAGTATACCCAACATCTACTTATATTTTTATATTTAAAAACACCCAGAGCCGTCCCGCGGGAATCGCACCCACAAACTTACATGTTGTGGGTGCGATTCCCGCGCCCTTCGCCCATTGCGCTACAAAGGTTGTTCATTGTGTTGGTGAACTCGGGTCTTAATCTTCATCCAATCTGAATTTGAATCGAATACTTCAATTTCGCATAGGGAACTAAAGGGGACCTGAATCCTACCCTGAGTCGGGGACAAAAATACGTGTCTATACTATAATAAATCGTCGCGCGCAGCTTGCGGTAGGTCAAGTCAACGGTACTCCGCTCACAATATGTTCCCGGTTATTTAATAAGGCAAATAAACTATTTACGGTATATTTATTTAATCTATGGTTCGGTGCCATTTTGTATTTATAGTGCCAACAGTCGCGAGCATAATTAGCTTGATACTCAAATTAACCAGCACATTTTGCAATTCTAGCGAAGCACATTAACAAACATAACGTGAAACAGGCAGAGTACAGGCAAATAAAACAATTCCTAGTGACAGATTTCTATGAAAAAAAAAGAAAACGCCTTTGTGATGAGCCGACTTTTGGCAAACGTTTATTCTATTCTAAGTTTATAAATGTTATTAAAATAACTAGCTACGAAATTTCGATTTATTAAAAGGAATGCTCTTACTTTATAGAGTACCTACCAAGTATGTTAAATTTGGATAGTGAAATTAAATTTGACTATTTAAGTGAACTATTATAAAAAAAGAAGATATTTAAAAGTTCAAAGTAAATAAGTAACCTCTGTGACGCCTGCCTGAGACGCAGAAGATTGCGGGTTCGATTCCCGCCACGGGCCCAATGTTTGTATATGCAAATATTCGTCTCGGGACTGGATGTTTTCTAAATATAATAGATATGTATTTACAAAATAAATATGTAGTATATCAGTCATATAGTTCCCATAACACAAGCTCTGCTTAGTTTGGGGCTAGATTATGAAATCATACTCTCATATTTTTTTTTTGTTTCCATAGGTGATTTTGACTTCTTATATATATCCTAGTTTGGATATACAGGACAATCAATAGAATAATATAGTTTCAATTGTAAAGCTGTATTTGTACATTTGAGTTGTAAAGCTAGTTTTGCCGGAGACTGGACCAAGCTATATTTAATGCTATGGCTCTATTTTACAGTACAGTGAATGTTGAAGCTATTAGTATATGGAAGAACGAAGGCTTGTGTGGTTAGGGTCAAAGATTTCTAATTACGATAACTAATTAAACTAATTTCTGGATGGAATTTTCATTTCGCGCTATCATTTTGCCGTAATGTTTATAAACTATTATTAAGGTGCAGTAAAAGATTGGTTATGCAATCGTTTACTCTTTTATTTCTAAAATAACTGCTAATAAATAAGAGAGCTGGCTCTTATTTGGGTCAACGCATTAGCATTGCCATTCAGCGTGGCAATGTGGCCAGTATTTTGGGAACGCTTCCGCCTGGTAGTGATCTGGATCAGTTGAGCTATCTATAGATCGTTTGCAACGGTCTTTAGATAGCTAGCTGTTTCATCTGTATTTTTTGTATATACCTACTTGTACATAGTTGTATGAATAAATGTGTATAGCTATTAAATCGAAGCTATACTCTAAAATCCATTAATATGGACACATAGGTTTCACATGGGTGGTCCGCGGATACAAATATTTACAAAGATAAACTAGTTTTTGACCGGACTTCAGGCAGAGGAAAATGTAGAATTGTAAGCGCCAATCTCAGTTAGAAATTTCATAATAGCTATTACTTTGAGTACCTTTATATGAAACACGTAATTAATGTCGGTAGAGAATTTATTTATGACTAAATTAGAGGAGTAGGTAGGTACATTATAAATTATTTTGTTTTAGTTATCAAGAAGACTATGATGTTTATCTAAAAAAAATGAAAAACAAGTTGTCTTTGTAAAATTATTAAAATCTATAACTATGAGTAGGTAACGGTAAACGGTCGCGATTACGCATGTGCAATAATGTACTATTGTCGGCGTGCTGGGTTCTTAAAGTTACAACCCAGCACGCCGGCAATGGATTTGCATAAATTTCCGGCGCGTTTTATGTTCCAAAACACGCTCACGACTGTATTCTCCACGATGGACATCCTCAGACACATACTCAGTGAGTAAATCTTTTGAAGATACCACATAAGGGGTAGTCAGGGGCGCTTATTGAAACACTAACAAGATTTTTTTTTAAACCGAAGCTAGATTATCTAGGCTTTGACAACCGAAGTATGTCAAAGCCTGTCAAAGTATGTCAATGTCATGTATGAAGATGATGATGCTTACAGACAAAGGTGGGTGTTGCCAGCATTTTTCGCTTTCGTTAGTCAATATTTGACTTTAAATGAATACTGTTGCACTATTGGGTACTGCTATCCCTATTATCAATTCCTTTACCACGGAATACGTAAGTTAACATATATTGGCGATTTGAGTGCAATTCTCACCGAAGGTACCGTAACCAATAACGATTTATTGCTCGTCCACATGAGTGTTTCGCAGAAATCATGCAGGTCTATTGTCTCTGGACTGTGCGGAATAAAATTGTTTACGGCCTAGAGTTTAGATTCTTAACTTGAGAGGGATAATAATAGGTATAGAGGTCGTCTTTTACAGTGTACAGTAAAATGAATGCGAACCTCAGGGAATCTAGTTTCATATGTTGACATAGACGACTAGATTACTTGTATTCTTATTATATGTACCTATTTTCAAGTACTTATATGTCGCAATAAATATAGTACTATGAACTATGTACCTTTCTATGGTAATTTTGGTCATCTTCTTGTCCTTATCCCACATTACGTGGGGTCGGCACAACATTTTTTCTTCGTCCACTCTCCTCTATCAGCCGTCATCTCAGTACTCACTCCTTTCTTAACCATGTCATCCTTCACACAATCCATACATCTTTTCTTTGGCCTACCTCTGATTTTATTTCCATTAACATAATTCTGGTAACTTACGTAATTATGCTACTGCTTGAATATATTTTTTTATATTCGTATATATCAAAGTCAAATAAAAGTAAAAAGAGAGCCGTGTTGGCCTAGTGGGCGATACCCCGACTTCTGATCCGGTGGTCGTGGATTCGTACCCGGTCGTGCACAAATGGATTTTTTCACTCGAAAAATTTATGTGCGCATTAACACTTGCTCAAAACGGTGAAGGGAAACATCGTGAGGAAACCGGCATGCCCTAGAACCAAAAATTCGAACGCCAACAGTTAGTGTTCCAATAAGCGGCGATGGGCTTGCAACATTGAGTATGTATCTGAAGATGTCCAGCACGGGGAAAACAGTCGTAATCGTGTTTGTTTGTTAAATAAAAGTATCGATCTAGTCACGATTTCATAGATGTTAATTTTTTATTATTGGTGAACCCTACAAAGGTGAACGAATTATTTTGTAAAATAGTTATGGCTTCAGTAGCCCTTATCGATGGTGAAACCAATGTGATGAAAAGGTTCAGTGCGCCTGTCGGAGATGTGTCTCTGCTTGCATTGGTGTGCTATCTGTTTTCCATTTATGGTCGAGATGTCCCTTATCTTGATGGATAAGTTGTCGTAAACAATGCAGTGGTTGACCACATGCTGGCATAGCGTTACAAGAGCTTCAGGTTGGTTAAATAGTTTTTCTATAAAATTACACCATTTTTAACGGCCTTAAAATAAGGAGGAAGTTCTCAATTCTGTTGTATTTTTTATATTTGTTAACGTAAGCGAGTGAGTCGGTTTTTTGACATTTAATGTAAGACATTTTATTTGATCAATAATATAAAAATAAGTATAATTATTTGTCAAAGTTATTAACTTTGCTCTTGGAGAAAGAGTTAATGTTCCCAAATTTATCATAGAACTGAGCGTTGGTTTCCTAAACTTCTAAGCATTGATTTATTTCTAAATGCATTTGGAATAAGTATTGAACGATATTCTAAATGCATTTGAAATAAGTATTGAACGACATTCTAAATGCATTTGGAATAAGTATTGAACGACATTCTAAATGCATTTGAAATAAGTATTGAACGATTTTCTAAATGCATTTGGAATAAGTATTGAACGATATTCTAAATGCATTTAAAATAAGTATTGAACGATATTCTAAATACATTTGGAATAAGTATTGAACGACATTCTAAATGCATTTGGAATAAGTATTGAACGATATTTCACAAATATTATATAAGAGCTTTTAGAAAAGCTGATTTCAATCAATAATTTTACAAAAAAAATTACTTATTGTTAGTTTTTTTTTTAATAATTAATTACTAAATTATCTATAGGTACTATGTAACCTACATAGGTAAATCAGTCAGACAACAAAGGATTTTGTGTTGAAATTTTGTGTTTGTATTCTCAAGTTACTGAAATAATATGCAAAATAGCTAGGTACCTCTAAACTTTAACATTTACTTAATCTAACATTTCTATATGATCCTTGTTATTTCAATGAATAAAAACATTTTGAATTTGACTTTGAAAGTTGCAGCCCACATCAAAACTCAAAGCACTTTCTTAAAACTTTTCATTTTAAACTCTCTTGTCATAACAATATTAGGTTGTAAATGGCTAACCGCTTTCAAACGGGGCGAAAATAAAACAAGTATTACCAGAAAAACGCCCGTTTTCACTATGCATCTGTTTTTGACAGATTTTTATCAAACAATGCCTTTAAGACGAAGTTGATGCCTAAGCTAGATTGCCTTTGAATCCTGATACACACGACACAGGGAATCCTAGTTTGTTTGTATGGTGTCTGTATATTAAACTCAAAAAATAAAGTGCAGGCGGGCATCTAGTACATAAATATAATTCTGATTAAAAAAAAGCGAATTATATTGTCATTTTCATTAAAGCCGGTAGAGCGCTTAGTTGTAAATTAATCTCTAGATAGATAGATAAACTCTTTATTTTGCATAACACCAATTTACAAAACAAAACACAGAAACAAAATAAAATAACATAAAACAAAAGAAATGCACAATGGGCGGTCTTATCGCTGAAAGCGATTTCTTCAAGACACCCTTAGGATGTAGAGAACTATTGAAAATAATGACGGTGTAACTGTCTTAGGTACTGAAAGCGTGGAGAAATAAACCCGTTTCTCATCCTAGAGTTGATCTTGCAGCAAATTGCTTATATTCGTTAATTTGTAGTCA
The DNA here is from genome assembly GCA_961405105.1 of Perizoma affinitatum. Taxonomy (NCBI): domain Eukaryota; kingdom Metazoa; phylum Arthropoda; class Insecta; order Lepidoptera; family Geometridae; genus Perizoma; species Perizoma affinitatum. The sequence continues at coordinate 11,633,609 of OY560199.1, forward strand.
CACAAGATCTTTAACTAAAATGTTACCTCCAAATCAAAAAAAAAAACTTTGAAGCACCAATATATTTTGCTATGCGAAAAATGTATGAGCGCCCTAACACATGCTCACATCAGTTAAATACGAAAACGTGGCACATGCCCAAAACGTGGGCATGTGCCAAATATAATGTATGGACGTGCCTCTGACTACTCCCTATCTGGGATGCCAAGGATTTGCGGTTTTGAGTATAGATCTTAAGATGTATGTACATCATACATACATCTTAAGATCTATGGCGATCATGGGGATTACGGTCGTGAATGTGTTTGTTTTTGTTTTAAGTTATATAAAATATGTGTTCCATGAAAATATTCCAAAAGCTGTTTATAAAATTCCATCGGCGTTCCAATGTTAATTTTGTATGGAGATTTATTCATGCATCGCTTTTTACAAGTTGGATTTTGCACTGTCAAAGAGCGGCATACCATTTATTTTTATTTTATTTAATAACGAAACAGCGAAATATAAAATTTTATATCTATATGTAACTTATCCGCATATACCTAAGTTCACGATATGAACAAAAATGCTCTTGAACGGACTTGAAAGAGAAAAAAGTATGTCAATAAATAATACTTTGCAGTAAAAAAGTAAGGTCATCCAACCACACAGAGCTAGGTATGTGTAAAATAAGTCAGTTTTCAAAAAAACATAGATAAAACGAAAATAAAAAAGGAATTCGACAAAGTAAGGTTATTTACAAAGTATTTTTTTAATTCCGATCGATATTTTAAACTTAATTATTAAAATAAAAAGGAATTCGACAAAGTTAGGTTATTGACAAAGTATTTTTTTTTAATTTCGAGTGATATTTTTAACTTATTAATTAATTGATTTAATTAATTAAATCAATTAATTAATTAAAAGGAACACATACAGTTACCTACACTATTTAGCTTAACTACTCATCTAGGAATAAGTTCCGTTATCAAATATAAGATCAAAAGATCATTAAAAAAACGTTATTTTTGGCACGCAAGCCTACCCCCACCTTTTAGTAAGCGATTACTGCGCGTTGCCAACCCTTTAAAAAACAATTTGTTTAATTATTTAACTAACTAAACTATAAATAACTAAACGATACCATAAATAATGCTGGTATAACGACGTGTGTAAAATGCATTTTTCCCATACATTACTTATCTACGGCATATGAATGAGAAAATATCTAGCGGTTGTATCTTAAAGTGGTTTTCAAACTTGCGTTTAGTTGCCAGCGGTGGACGGACGTTTTATGTCTTCTATGAGCCGCGTTGGCCTAGTGGGCGGCACCCCTTCTGATCTCGAGGTCGTGGGCTCGAACCCGGTCGTGCAAAACGGTAAAGACATCGTGAAGATACCGGTACGTCCAAATATTACATTGGCACATGCCCCGTATCTTGCAAGTAGTAAGTATTCCACGTTACAGCTTGCTAGCCCATCGTCGCTTATTGGAACACCGATGGAACATACCTTCGAATGTTTGGTTCTTAGGCAAATGCGGTTTTCTTCGATGTTTTTTCCTTCGCCGTTTCTAGCACGTGTTTATTATTAAAATAAACACATTAATTTTTAACGCCATTGGTAACGCCTTTGTTATTTTTTACTAGCTTCTGCCCACGGCTTCGCCCGCGTGTTATCCGTATTAAAAGTAGACTGTGTTATTCTGATGTATAAGCTATATTACTGTAAAATTTCATCAAAATCCGTACAGTAGTTTTTGCGTGTAAGAGTAACAAAAACATCCATGCTCACAAACTTTCGCATTTATAATAGATAAATATTCGTATGCTAAATCGTATGTATACAGTTGAAATATTTTAAGCGGTCGCTATTGGTTGTCTTGTGGTACCTAATCCTATTTTGTGTAAATAGTTTCGGCTATGCCGAATTGCATCATTGGCTCAGAAGTCACACACTGTTTTTTTGCGCGATCTGCCCATGGCATTGCTGTCTAAGTAGCCATAGTAGATAAAACTTGAGAACCTGTGCGAGGACCGGTTAAAAAACTCATTGTATAGCGACTTAGTGTTAATATTGCATGGTAATAGCAGCTGCTCCATAATTTAATATCCGATAAAGTTCAGCTGATAACTTTGTCGCTAAAGAGCAAAGAATATCTTGAGAATTTTTCTAAAGAACACCTGCCATACCTACGTCGCTTTAAATATATATAAATGATAAATAAACATTCAACAGACACATACCTCTGACGACCTCTGTGGCGCAGTGGGCTAAGGCCCGCCTGCGGTTGCGGGTTCGATTCCCGCCGCGGGATAAATGTTTGTAAGATCTGCAAATATTTGTCTCGCGTCTGGTTGTTTTCCATGTATAATATGTATGTATTTACAAAAAAAAGTATATAAGTAGTATATCAGTCATGTATTTCCCATAATACAAGTTTATTATTCTTCACAGGGAATCCTAGATTCCCTTTATCGTGTATCGAGTATCGTGATAGTACATTATCTGAAGGGAGAACAAAAATTTAAGGGGTAGTTAAAAAGATAAGAGTAGTTTAACCGAAACCTATCGGAATCTGCTTCAAAGTCTTGTCAGAAATATCCACAAGCATTGTTTTGATCTAAACCCAAAAACCATATCCAGAATGTAGACTAAAACCAGCCAAGTGTGAGTTGGAATCGCTCACTGAGTGTCCACCACACAATATAAACACAAATTATTTCGTAAATTTATAGATAGATACATTATTATGACGATGTTTTGTACGTATTTAACTAAAACCCATTGAAATCTGCTTCAAAGTCTTGTCAGTTTTATCCACAAGTATTATTTGATCTTAACCCAAAAACTATGTAATGTAGACTAAAACCAGCCAAGTGTGAGCCGGAATCGCACACTGAGTGTTCACTACCACCACACAATACAAACACGAATTATTTCGTAAATTGCATGATAGATATATTTCTAATAACGTTTTTTTGCAAAACAAGAGAAGCACATGACCTCGATGGCACAGCGGACGAGAAGACGGCTGCGTCGTACGAGGTACTCGACTCCCGCAGCGGGACAAGTGTTTGCATGTTCTGCAGTTTTTTTTTCTAGGTCTGATTGTGTTGGTTTACTCGTAGTTTTTAATACCCACGATACAGGAACTCCTTGTATGGGGTTATGACTATGTCTGTGTTAGATATTTATATCATTTACAATAACATCTACCTCAAGCCTCTAGGCTTTATAGAAAAAGCCCAAGACATACCTAACTGAAGAAGTTTACTCGACCAGGCCAAGGCGCAGCTTAGACTTGAACAGATCTATACGCGTATTATATTATAATAAATTCAATCAGCTAGATATTACGTTTAAAATACAGCCCTTTAGCAAAAAGACAAATGGACTAGACCCCTTAGACAACAACCACTATCTGTTGGCGTTAACGACTGTGGAAAGATTGATTGTATGGAAATTAAATTAGATGTTGAGATGTCACGTGTCAGCTGCCGAGTTTTACCTTGACAAATTTGCATAAGCGTGATAGAAAAACTAAGCGGGAGGTATTTCTCTAGACGCATTGGCTTTCAGGGTCCCTTTTTGGGTACGGAACCCAAAACCAATAAACCAGAAAGAAGATCATCGACTTGAATAAAAAGTTAGATAGATAGATAGGAAATTCTTTATTTCACAAAATACGTACATAGACGAACTTAATGCTAAAAAGCATCCTCTACCAGATAATCTATGCATATTGTGGAATAAGATCTGTTAGTAGTGATAAATCTTTTTATGATTAAACCACAGAATGTTTAAAACAAAAATAATAATATGTATTGATTAAGAAATAATTAAAAGAATATAATAATACATACACATATAAATTGATCAAATATTAAAGGTACAAAAGGCAAATTGATCAATCTTTGCCTTCACCGAGGAAGTATCAGAATCACAACCGAATAGATCAATCAATAGAGAAATATGCTCTGTTTCCTCATATTGAATAGCTCTATCGATCAAATCGTTGTTCTTCAGCATTGCTAATAAATATATATACGTCGCGTCGCAAATCCCTAACCCGACTGTACCTTTGAAAGGACACCACACTACCTATTAATAATGTACTAGTTTTCCACTTCAAGCAGTATCTATTTAAAAGCTTAGACTGTCATTGATCGTAGTTAAGGCATGGTCAAACTGAAACGATAGCGGATGCGAATGATCGGTGGCGAATGTATGAACATTCACGCAAACTCTGACAACAACTAGACTTGATCACCAAAGCGTCAGTGTCACCAGGCCCTTAAGATCTCGTAAAATACCGCTCTCGTAAGTACCGAATCCGGACTTGTATTCGTCTTACGCGGATCTCCCTAGCCATGGGGTCGTCTCATTTATTTATTTATTCAAATCAATATTGGATCATAACAATGGTGTTAGTTTGGCATCGGCCGGTGTGTTTCCGACCGCCCCTTTTAACGGTCAACTTAGAACTGGCACGGGCAGAAGGTAGGTTGTTGGTATTCTAGATTCTCTAAGATATAAAATGGCTCCACCTGGACGAGGCTGGCCGCAGACAGGAATGTGTGGCGATGGATGGAGGAGGCCTTTACCAGAAGATGGGTACCTGATAGATAAGAGAGAAAAAAAAAGTTCTGTATTAATGTTTGAAATTAATATTATTATGTATTTAGCTTTAGAATTCAGGAATAAATGGCTTATTATTATTATTATTATTATTAAGATATAAAATCTACTACTGGTCTACGGTCCCGTGACAAGTTGCCAGCGGAAACGCGGTGTCGCCCAGTCGTTTGTCCCGACCGGTCGACCGGGAGCCTACATTTTATTCCCTTGTGCGTCCTGTTGCTTCTATTTAAGGAATTCGATTAGCAGCTGTTTGTAGCGATCGCCGATCTTTTAGAAATAACTTGGTACGGAGAATACCTATTTTGAATTCAATCCGCCGGTATTGGTGGTAATTCGTATTTCATTGTATTATAAGGTTACTTGAGTTATACCCAACACTTTGACAAAAAAAAAATTAACGAAAAAAAAACGGTTACTGTTATCCCCATGATTGAGGGTTACTAACAACAGGGTTAAGAGATAGTTCTAGACAAGTTCACAGATAATATTTGGCACTTAATCCGTATTTTATAGTATTAAGCATTAACGTGAAGATTGCAGCCGCTTATTAAAAAATAACCTTGCGGTTGTCGTTTCCCTCACAATGTTTTCCTTCACCGTTATACCTACCTATGATAGTGGTTTCTGTTGAAAAGAGTACAGAAACCAGTTCCCGTTGTATCCCGATGAGGTCGGGGGACAGCGGGAATAACCCTGATTAATTATCTCTAACCTAGCATTTACAGGGGTATAGATTATAAAACCCTGAAGGAAAGACACTATCTCGAGTAAGGCTCACTTCACATGGACGGGTATTGCTAAAACTGAGGTCAGACCTCAGATAATAAATAATAATGCTGGACATTTTTCGCACGGCGGGAATCGAACCCGCAACCTTCTGCGTCTCAGTCCACTGCGTCATGGAGGTCGTCGAAAAATCTTCGTAACAAATAATTATTACGACTATAGAACACCTTGCCTTTGTCTATAAGTTCATTCAAATCAAGGAAACTTGAAAAAAAAATTCTCGTATACCGCCGTCTATTGATTGCATGGTATACTGCCAATAAAAACTTGAAATAAAAAGTTTACTCGTTTACCGTTTATTTATTGCATTTTATCCAGCCAATCTAAAGGTTGTCTGAAAGAGTTATCTCTTAGTGATAAGACCGCTCATTGTACCTTGTGTATGTTTATGAGTTCTTTTGTTTTTTATTTTTCAGCGGTAATCGAACCCGTATCTCTTGAGTTTCAGCCATTTAGCTGCCTGACACAGCCTTACAAATTTATTATACGCTACTGCGATGCCTCGGGGTACCGCCATTATAAAGTAAACTCATTCCCAGTGTCCATTATAGCATCGTTTAAATGAGATTCTGGACGTATATATTAAATATAGCTCTACCAGTAAGTTACTAAACAAAATTTTGTACCTGGTGGTCTGTCGGCAGGTTCATTAGAAGTTCTGAAGCATAATGTTTTTTGTGTAATTTGTTAAAGCTGAGAAATGCTCATTCCATACATTATTTGACGACCTATGTGGCGCAGTGGGCGAAGGCCCGCCTGAGACGTAGAAGGTTGCGCGTTTTATTCCCGCTGCGGGAAAATTTTTGCATATGCAAATATTTGTTTCGGGCCTTGGTGTTTTCTATGAATAATATGTATGAAATTTAAATATATTTATAAGTAGTATATAAGTCATGTAGTTCACATAACACAAGCTCTACTTAGTTTGGGGCTAGATGTGTGAAAAATGTCCAGCATTATCAATACAAAGTCTATACAATTCAAGCTCGTCAGAGACCTAGTGTGGGGTCAGAGCTGTTTCAGATATTTTGGTTAAATAAAAAAAAAAAAAAAAAAAATAATGCTGGACATTTTTCACACAGCATCATGTAGCCCCAAAGTAAGCAGTGCTTGTGTTATGGGAACTACATGACTGATATACTACATACTTAAATACTTTGTTTTTTGTAAATACATACATACATATTATACGTAGAAAACACCCAGATCCCGAGACAAATATTTGCAGATGCAAACATTTGTCTCGCGCGGGAATCGAACCCGCAACCTTCTGCGTCTCAGGCTGGCCTTCGCCCACTGCGCCACAGAGGTCATTATATTTATTAGTTATTTGCATATAGCAAATAACAAAATAAAAAAAATATTAAGAGAAAATAGGCATTCCTTTCTTCCCTGGATTTAACACATTCGTGAAATGCCTTCATTATGAAAAAATCGGTAATATGAATCTTTTCACCACGAACCCTTTTTAGATTCTAATGTTTCAAACTGCTCGCACACAAATTACAGAATGGCTAACATAGCAAATAATTTCATTTTGTTTTCATCGGCTGGAATAGTCGTAATACTATGAGTATTACGACTAAAAAAACCTTAAAATTGTAGACATAATATAATTTTATGCTCAAATAAAAACTATGTTGCATCTGGAACAAGTTCAGCCCCTTAACTTTTTAGATTCTTATCAAAAACTAGAAAACTAAACGAGCGGGATCCATCTCTAATCGTAATTGCTATCATAGTTTAGTTTCATCTGAATCTGTTTATTCTTTACGATCCGTTTAGATAAAATCTCTATTACTGGAAAATGTTTAAATTTTTCATCGAGTTTTTCTAAGTTACAAATATTCCTTAATTTAACAACAAACAGTTTTATTTCTTCGTCTATTGCAGTGCACCCTAGTGACTAGTAGCGATAAAACTAAGAACTATCCTAGGAGTAAATATAATATAAGATATAGTTCAATTATACAAATAACAGCATTTCATCGGATAAGCCGCTTTGATGATAATGCAAAATCTTATGGCTCCTTACAAAAGGCAATTGATGTTAGAATTATTATTTTTTGTTAATTTTATCAGGACTTTTCTAGTGTCGCAGATACTAATGCTCAACTTTGAATTTCCGTAAATAGTGCAGATTTTTGAGCCTTATTTTCAGTGATGGACTGGTGTCCATCTACTTTCATCAAGCATGTGTGTAAAAGTTGTTGACTTAAATAGCAGATGTATGTACATCTGCTATTTAAGTCAACAACTTTTAAACAACAAGAACTCTGTTGTCAATGGAAACATTCCCACAATTTATCGTATCAGACTTCTGTTTTGGTTTATTTTATATTGAAAAATAAGATAGTATTCAGCTACATTTCAAGTTATGTCTACGATTCGAAGAACGACTCTACAGCTTTTATTGCCTCAAGTCTGTATTATTTTAATATTTTTGAGATATTAGGATATTATTACGACCATACCGTTTAGTCGTCATTCCTTACGAGCTCCCAGACGGTGCTCATGAGGAAGGGAATAAAATGAAACATCAGCAGGTAAATAGTAAGGTACGTGAGTATAGTCGTAATAATATAATAAAATAATACCAAACCTCGATAAGTTCAATGCTATTTTTGAGATTGTTTAAGATTTTTTCACCTTAGGTGTTCTTAATATTTTGGAGTCTGTATTTTTTGACAGACATTACGTACTCTCGGATAACTCTCGTCCACGAGATGATCTCACATCTCATACAGACCACTTTTCGTATGGCTCGGAAACGTTACAGACTAGCCGTCGTTCATCGAATGGGCCCTGGATAGACGAGTTCTCATTTTATTTTAATCTTGAGGTGTCAGTCAGTAATTATAGGGGTGGTTGCGACTCTATAGCCTTGAAATAGGTAATCTGTTGCTCTCTTTAATTGCAGTTTATACACGAAGATTGCGCCTGAAGGGTTTATGCAGATTATAGTAATGTATAGTCGACATTTTATACGAAATACTCGGTAAAGTAACCATAACAAATATCTAATCTTGTTTCAACAGTGATTTGATAGTACACTGAGGAAATGAGGATGGAATGATATCATTTTTGCACAGACCCTACCTACTAACTAAGTTTCATCAAGACTGAATAAACGAATCGGCAGTTATAGTCGGACAAAAACATACAAACGCCAGATTGCCCATGTAGACTCGAGGGTGTTTAACTTAAATAAAAATGATTCCCTCCTCCCTTTTCACCCCTTCCATAAATATATGAAAAACCCTTCAAAATAGTAGAAACATTCTAAAATAATATTTAACGTTCATTAGTCTATCGCTACAATATCACCGGCTCTTCTGGTGATCTAAGGTCATACTTCCGGTTCGCGGTCGTAATTTTATCTTTGAGTATAAAATATTTAAGCTCGTGGTCACCTAAATCTCCAACTTCTACTTTCTACATCTTCAGGTACGTTTCTGTGTAAAATGTTTTATCAGGTAAGCAATCGCATTTTAATACAAGACTGGTCCCGTTACCTCACTTTGTGCACAAAGTGAGATGAATCTTCGCGTCACAGGGTCATTTGTTACGCTGGACTTGAAGGCATAGCAGCAAACAAAGGCAGTAACGCAATTTATTGCGGTTAGTAAATATTGGATGCGCGCTTGCGATATACAACAAAATAGTATCGCCCAGGCTCATTTCTACGAGTATCTACACTAGATGTGTACACCACGTTTATATAAACTCCATGCATTAATTAGCACAGTCCCCAGGCTTCAAACTATGTCCATATGAAATTAATTAAATAATTTTACAACAATGTTAAAGTTTGTACTAGTTATTTATGCTGAAATATTTGGTATGCAATAAATTTTTTTCTATCTATCTATCTATGCATGACGTTTGTTTAGTGCTCTCTGACTGTTTTTTTACACTCTAAAAAAAGCAAAAGTAATTTCATTTATTTTACTGTCAGTAGATAATAACATGTGCGTTTCTTCCTGTGAAGTAATATTACTTGTCTGAGCTCTACTATGCCCTAGGTCCCGTTTGTGCTGACATGTTCTTGTAACTTTATGTTATCGATCACAGGTGAGGAAGGAATGAAGGATAGATCTTATTATCGATCAATGAGACAGATAAAAGAACCGATAGCAAGTGGCATTCTTTAGAGAAGGCCTATGTTTAGCAGGGGACATATTATTTCAGATGTCACCATGAATTTGTTTCTAGGGGATATATTTTTAAGTGAGAAAAAACCCTGAGTTTTGTCGTTTTGACTTTATTTTCCATGAGGAAATAAAATAATGGAATAGCACTGCGTCACAAACATTTGAAACCACAATTTGAACTAGATAAGTGCAGTTCCTCGATAAACTGGGCTAACGATTATCGATGACAAAAACCATAGACTAAACCACAAGTAAATGCGCTGTCATTATAAATGGATGTCAAGTGTCAATGTCAGTGTGCCATGCGTTTCGCGGTAAACGATATGACTGGTCTAGATTTCATGTAATCACGTTTTTAGTAGAAATGTGATGTTACAAAAAACTCGGTATTGTAGAGACTGCGATCTTTACTTAAAATAGTCCAGAAACTAGATTGTGATCAGCAATAAAGCACATTAAAAAGTCGCCAAAATACAGCGAAAGATCTTTTTCTTCGTAGAAATTTCTACGAAGAAAAAGATGAGTAGTTTTACGCGTCTATTCGTAACTTGATTAACGTACAATCTTCTTCAAAGTGCCATAAAGTAGCAAAAACAAGAATGGCATGGAATGCAGGACGGCACATCACAAATAAAGATTATGTCGAACTACAGTTATATTACTGTACCGACTTCTGTGTCCATTTTGCATAAACATATCCGGATTTTATAACACTTGAATTCTTCAATATTGCTTAAATTTCTACTTATATTCAGCCTATTGACAACTTAAATGAATATTTCAAATTAAATCAAACATAAATGTTTCGATAATGGGGCATTATTAACATTAAAATATGTTTGAAAGTTGGTTAAAGTTTTCATCGATTCTGGTGTTCACAAAACAAAAAAACAGGACAGATCTTCCGTATTTTTACCCTGAAAAGGGATTCACGGAGCTGATTTTCTTATTAAAAACTAGCTTCTGCCGGTGGCTTCGCCCGCGTTTTAGTATGTTGATAGAAGTAACGTATGACCGTCTCCAGGCTTCAAACTATGTCTATATTAAAATTTCATCACAAACGGCTCAGCGGTTTAGTCGTGAAACATATAAGTGGTACTGACGTAATTGGATCGATTCAATAATTATCTTTATATTATGGCCATGTTACAAAATATCATTATAAATTGTAGACTATGTGTTATTCTGATGTATAAGCTACTACTGTTAAGTTTCATCAAAATCCGTTCAGTAGTTTGTGCGTGAGAAAGTAACAAACATCCATCCACACATCTAAATTATCAAAATCTTTCGAGTTTATTATCGTAAGTAAGATATTTATGAATGCGCGATTTATCTTTCATACTGATAGCGAAAGTTTTGATAGGACGGTTGTAGTATTTATTGTCTTGATCCAACAGACTAAAGGTTTGAAGGTTTAAACAATATAATCTGTACAAAATTACAATATACAATTAGTACGTTACTCTTAGTATAATATAAGTATGTTAAAAATTATAATATATTATATACTAAAAAATCGTATAATATATCTTATTAATTAAAAAAATGACCTACCTCGAAAGCGAACTTAAACTACTAAACAAATAATTACAGTAAAATTATTAGAAAGTGTTCCTTAAACGATGACTAGCAAGTTCATTTTGAAGATGATCTTAACAAAGAACTTGCTTTCTTTCGATGATCGAGCAGTTTTGGAATTGAGTGAGAAATGTGTGAGTAATTTACATGAATGATGTAAGGAATTCTGTTCAAAAACGTTTAGATGTGACCGTGATTTCAAACATTTAACAACATATATTCATATACATATTTGTATATTTATTAAGTCCAATAGGACGATGTGACTCGTCCCATATATTTTTCCTGAAGCCATACTTCATATGATAATTTTCTATATAATCTAGCTTTTGCCCACGGTTTTGCCCGCGTGGTCCTAAATAATAAGACGCCTTTATCACAAATTATAACTATTTCAAATTGGTCAGCCCTTACGGAAATTACGAGTATTAGCGAAAAACATCAAACATTGATACTTTGTAATTCACGAGAATATTTGCAGGATAGGTTAGGATTCAACTGTCAAATAGATACTAGAAAATGTCGTCTGGCGTTTAGACTAGAATTAAAAATGTTAAGACATCGATGGCACGGCGCTCGGGTACTCGACTAAGAAGCAAGAGGTGCGGATTTGAACTTCGCTGTTATAATATTGATTCTGGCGTAGCATCAAGCAGATAATCTATGTGGGCTTTTAATGGAGGAAAGCGAATCATCCTCCTAGTAATATTGTAAATGTGAAAGTTAGGATGTTTGTTGCGAAAAATCTCCAAAACGACTGAAATGACTTGGATGAAATTCGGAAGATGAAATGAGGAAATTGTCCGTGACCTAAATTAACACACTAGTTACTATTTATCGAGTATCGCACGGGCGAAGCTGTGGGCAGAGCCTAAGTTTACGAAAGCGTTAAAATCAAAAGAAAAACATAACTTACAAAAAGATTTTGGTTGTCTGGAAGAAATCGCTTTCAAAGATGGGATAGCATAGTGTTTTTTTGTTTTTTTTAGTTGTGTGTGTTTATATGTAAACGGTTTAGGTACATTCTAGTAAGTATCGTATTGTAGTCATGTTCGAAAATGCATAAACAATTGAATTTCAAGATCAAAATGTAAAATATGCATTTCGCTATATAACATTAATTATTAATTATTAAAGAGAAGACAAGCTAGTCCTGAATACTTATTAGAGTACCAGTGATGCGCGCTTCACTTAGACTTTCTATCGATAATTTGCGTTATCGATACCGTGACGGTCTAAACATCAAATCGCTTTTTGTTCGTATTTCAAAGCAGTAAGGCATTAACTGACGTAGCTATTACGGCGAAAGTTCAGGTTTATAAAATGCTAAATACATAGATAGTTCTTAGTTGTCGTCACTAATCACACACTAATAGGTGTGAAAAATAGTTCGAGCAATTTTGATTACGTATTTTACGGCCAATCCCTGAATCGATGAGGCTGATTTCCCAATTTCAGGGTTTGTTATAAATACATCGTTTTATGAGAACCAAGAACATGGTTTTATAATGTTATCGAAACATAAAACCAGACGAGGATCGAATCCACGACCCCTTGGATTAGAGGCGCTCTGCCACTATACTGCCGGGTCCAATACCAGATTGGCTTAAAATTATGTAGAATTTAAAAACAAACACTTAAACAGACATGTAGGTGAAACCCGTACATCTGGAAGTTCTTTGGATCCTTTAAGTAACAGCAGACGTCTTAAATAAAGTTGATAGGAACAAATACCTTCACTAAATGTATATAAAATGTATATCGACAAGTAGCCAGAGAAAAAGATAATTTTATTATTCACTTAAGTTGAAAACCGTTAAAATAATTGAGGCTGCAATTTAAGAAACAACATCCTTTCGGGGCCGGTAAATTTATAGTTATTACGTAATTTCCCTGAGCCCATAAAATAATATGCACGGAATTTCAATTCCGTGCCTTGCACGCTATTTTGAACTAAATAAAAAAGATAATTATGGATATATATATTCAGAAATACATCAAAATAATATTACCGTGGCTCATTGTGAAATGGATTAGACTTGTTTTATTTGGTGTATGATTAAAAAAAATAAAATAATAGCAGATAAACATAAATATAGTTATTTATTTCTAACTGTTTAAATATAGTATATACTGTATAGATAGTAATATAGCAATAGCGAAATCTGCTACCTATAACAATTAATTTTTACTTAAAAGGAGATTTTATCATTGATAAGTCAAAAGATTTTCATTCATTGAATCAAGATTCTTATGATTATAGATGAAATTAGACATTTGGAAATGCAACAGAAACCTATTTACAATACATGTTTTTGTATTGTAAATAGGCTGTTTCACTTCGCTTATGTAGCTTAAATTATCCTCCTCAAATTTTGCAATACGATTATGTTGTTATAGAAATGTATCGATCATTACCGCTAATTGACTTTTTCTTGTTATTATCGATAACTTTTACATGTCATGCACAACCCTCGATAATTACTCACAAAGATTGTAGAAATATGGATGCGGCAACCAATGCTTTGACAGTTAACATTTATCTCCGAAACGGCTTATCCGATTGAAATGCTGTGTTTTGCAATCGATATTCAAGGATGCAAGGACTTCAAGGATGTACTAGGGGACGCTGAAATAGACAAAAAAAAAACGTAGGATCTTCCAAAATTCTGAAAAATTAACTTCTTTTTATAGCACTCACGAATACCTACTAGAAGTGTTAATATAATGAATCGAACCAGCATCTCTTGCATCGAAGCTGGTGACCCACCGCGCCACCGAGGTCAAATTTAATATTCGTATCTACATCACTACCGGCCACCTATCCAAGTGATAGGAACAAGCCGGCAGGCCACCCCACTATCTCTTCGCGTCCACAGTAGCACCACGTGTCCATAGTTATTCATACGGCGCGCTTCACGCTAGATACACACACTACTTCTAAAGGGCAACGCTTCTTTAATCGATTTCTTTTATTAAGTTTATTAGCAGCGTTGGTCATTAGTGGCAAAGCAGACAGAGCTGAGATTCGAGAGATATCTTGATATTACGCAAGTTTACGGATGTAGGTTATTACTATGATACCATCTATTGGATGTAACCCATGTATCGCAAATTAAAGTGGTTTTTTTTAATATTTTGAACGCATACTCATTCAACTACGTACAAGTACCTATCTAGATCTATAGATAGGTCAACTCATCCAGATCACGACCAGACGGAAGCGTTCTTTAAATCCATGTTCTAAAATGTTTTATTGAACATCTTTTTAATTAACAAGTCAAATTGATTATTTAAAAATATTTAAGTTTAGTCTCGGATCTGGGTGTCTTTTATGTATAATATGTATGTATTTATAAGAAAAAATATATAAGTAGTAGTATATCAGCCATGTAGTTCCCATAACATAAGCTCTCCTTAGTTTGGGGCTAGATGATGCTGTGTGAAAAATGATCAGAATTATTATTATTATTTTTGAATTTAATAAAGATTAATTATAAAGATTATTCGTCTGTTTGGTTAATTTGAGGTTAATTTAATATTTTATAAAACTCCTAGCATTTACAGTGCTCAATAGTTTCTGCAAGAAAGAGTTTCGAGAGGCAGGACTTAAACAAAAACTGTCATAGATTGAACATCGATTGATTTTATTTTAACCTGGCTGAAAAAGTTATTTTGTTTTAACCTGTCTGTACCTTTCTATATGCGCCTTTAGTTTTCGGGAATAGTAAAATTATACCGTAACGTGACCGTTCCCTACGCGATATTCAGACCTTATCAAGTCCGTCACACTATACAGCATGACCAAATTCTCTCACAACGCGACTAATAGAGTTGAATAGAGATGCATCGCAAAAGCCGTAACTCAAAACCTGCATAATCGAGACCACTCTGCCAAGAATAACCGACTAAGAAGAACATCACACCCTTTTAAATTCTTAGGAGGTCCTTAAGACGAAATGGGCTCTGCGCCAGTATTGAAAACGCTGGATACTGGAAACTGGACTGGAGTTTTTATACACATGGACAATCCAGTGGTTGCTGGATCGAAACACGAATCTGTAAACTAAGTAATGGCTTTTGTTGGTGACACTTTTCCATTGTTCTCGGTAATGAACTAAATAATGAGTTATGACTCGGTAGGTTCCGAGTAATTCGATCATTCGGTGAAATCGTTGCTCGCTTGCTCAATTCTGTCGCCAATAGCTCTAGCGAGATATTGAGACGATGTAATGTTAGCTTCAGGGTAGATAGGTCAAAATGGCGGCTATTGTCGCTGAGGCCGCGACAATAGCCGCCATTTTGGTTTTTTTAATTTTGATTTTATTCTCTACCTACTACAGATAATACCAATGAGTATTTATAACCCCGCAATTTACATCAACATTTCTCATCATCATGTACCAATATAATATTGTCAAGTTTTTGTCAGTTCTGCGAGGAAAATTGTAGTCAAAAAAACTTTTTACATTCTTGGACTGATTGTACGATCTCGAAGGTAATGTAATACGGACCGTATTACATTACCCTTCAAGAAACCAAAGCTAGCATTGTTAGTTCGTACATTGTGCAGTTCCCACTAAACGACACTTCCTGGGGCTATTGTTCGCGATAATGAACAACTACGATTAATGGGTTCGAGTATTCGATCGTTGGAAACCTGAAGTCAAAACATCGCTCGGAATGTAGCGTTAGTATGAAATGTGCAGCGTTAATAAACAGCAATGGACTCGGATCTTTATCATATTTCAAGTAAAATAGGATAACGCACACTATTTTTGGCACTCCTACAATGATTGGCACCTATTTCATAATATACCTGTAACAAAACACACAAATATTTTTTACCTAAGGGAACATTACATTCATATAGTAGAATTTGTATTAAAAAAAATTGCCACCATGTTATGCCAAGTAATATAATGAATGAATGGATGGATGAATGAATGAATGAATGAATGGATGAATGAATGAATGGATGAAGCAGCAACTTTATGGCTCAGTCATCTACAGAGACTGTGTAAAAGCCGTCAAAAACAGCTCGTGTATCGACAGTAGTAGCCTCCACGAATTAAATGGTACCTCGATTTTTACAAGCGTTTATTTAACTTGCAATATTTGTATGTTAGTTTGTTTGTTTAGGTTAAGTCTTGCAAGCAGAATATTAAAACCACTTCCTCGTATCCTACCGAGTCGACATCCAGGATTAGCTCCAGATAAAGGAACTCTTCAAAGGTAAACAGTTTTTAAAGTGTTTTTTTTTTTAAATTTTGAAATATATCTTTAATTTACCTATGTTTATTCAAAGTGAAAGTCAAAATTCATTTATTCATTAAAATCACAAGGATCACTTTGAAACGTCGGTTTTCCTACTGCCTGTTCATCCGCGAGCAAGCCAGGAAAGAAAGGCAAGAAAACAAGGCTGGTTATTCTTTTTAATGATACTTATTATGTGAATTACCTACCTGTAAACACCATCTATGTACTTACCATATGAAAGCAATAAATTGATAGATAATGCTGGACATTTTTCTAGCCCCAAAGTAAGCAGAGCTTGTGTTAAGGGAACTACATGACTGATATACTAAGTATATATATATATATATATATATTGTAAATACATACATATTAGACATAGAAAAAATCCAGATATTGAGTATTGAGTATCCATTTATTTTTTTTATAAATGAAGCAGTAGAGATTCTTGTGAAAGAGGTTATCCGGGGAAATGCTGTGATGGACCCGACCAATGGCCTTGAACCAAGAATGATAATCGGTATTATACTTTATACTTATACTGACCCAACGATCTTGTTGATGTGAAATTGCAGTGCTTCTTCAAACTTACATAAGTCACGTCCGTTCCCAGACGTATAGGCAGAGATTACGGACTTCCACTCGCTATACGCGCTTGGTATACTTTATTTGTGAAACTCATAAAGATCTGCCCGACAAAACCTTTGTCGAATAGCCAAGAGTTAACTGGCCGAGTTGTTATTTGATTACAGCTCAACCGCATCACCACTTGCTAGTGGTATACCATCGTCCGTGAAGGTGCTATGTAAGCGGGAGCTCTGGTCTATCAACAGTGCTACCACCATACATATTTCTGCCACCAAGCAGTAATGTTCGCATTGCTATGTTTGGGTTTAGAGGTTATGGGTGTATAGGAATTACAGGCAAAAGAGACTCTCATGGTCGGAAAAGCGCGAGTGTACCACTGGTGGGGTTGAAAGATGGTTATTGTTTACCGTCTTGAAACACCACCATAAGGGCCTAAGTGGGCCGTAAGCTTGTATGTCAATTTAGTGGTAAAAAAAATGAAAAACTCCAAACGTGTATTTCAATCACTGCCGCGCTACTATAGTGACTTGTGTGATTGATAACACATACAAATCTATAGTGAAAAATTGTATTATAATCCGATAGGCCATTTCAGAGATAAATTACACTATATACATTTAAAAAAACTCACAATCAACCAACACACAAACCTCTTATTGGAAACGCATATACGTCCTTGCGTTACGGGTAAAATCAGTAAAGATTTATATACTTAGTTATATAATTTGTTGCTATCGAGCCAATTAGGAAAACATTTTTTTTTATTATGTAGTATAACACCTCTATAAATGAACTAGTGGAACGCCCCACAGTCCGCATTAAGTTTTTCCATACAAATTTAATGTGACGACCTCTGCGCGCAGTGGGCGAAGGTCCGTTGGGACGCAGAAGGGGTTTGATTCCCGCAACGGCATAAATGTTTGTATGATCTGCAAATATTTGTCACGGATCTGGGTTTTATCTATGTATGTATTTACAAAAAAATAAGTATATCTGTCACATAGTTCCCATAATACAAGCTCTGCTTAGTTTGGGGCTAGATGATGCTGTATGAAAAACGTCCAGCGTTATTATTTATTTATTTTGAATATTCTCGCTGCATTCTCTCGGGGTGTTTTTTTTTTAAACCGTTCTTAATCCAAGCTTCAGGCCTCTAGAACTTGGTTGTCAGCATTCAATGTTTCGATTTTAAATACATTAACATTTAAACTAGTACCGAGTTTTTTTTAGTACAGTGATATAACGCTAATTAAAGACCACAAATCAAAACCCACTTTATGGCCCTCGATTCAAAACAGGTTCACGAAATATATTGCTCTGATTTTTTCTAAACAGTACTCACACGAGCACAACGGTATTTGGTATCCAGTTAGCTTAAATGTGGGAAGTACTTTATCTTTTAGATCTAGAGTTGAATCATTTTTGTTCTCAATTTGTTTTATAGCTGGGAGTTGGCACAGATTTTGGTGCTATGTAATGTCCATTTGTTTTTCGCGTAGCGTTACGTCAGTAAAGAAGAATGACTTGTAAAAGTTTGATACTTATTTAATACTCAGTTTTGTATCCAGCACTTTTAATAATGTATAGACTTTAATTAGGCCATATTTTTACCTAATGGTAAGTGATTATATGACCGACATTAGCCGACATCAAAGCATGAAAGTCTAGAAGGTTCATACCTATTCACTTTTGACTTGTAGACACCCAGATTGTATTTTTTAGGAAAAATAGACGTTGATAGTGTTAAATGCCTTCGCCGTTCTCATTATAAAGATGGAATGAATGAATGAACGAATGAAAATACTTTATTGTACACCTCAATAAACAAATAAAAAAATATCAAAAAACATTTTCTAAAGAATGTAAAATGGGAGATCTTATCGCTTAGAAGCGATATATTCTAGACAACCTTTGGATGAGGATCATAAGAGATTGTGAGAGTGGAACTGACACGTTTAGTGTATTAGGGGTGGCTGTCAAAGTCCATGTCAAAATTTATACATTTAAATCATAAGGATAATTTTGGTCAGTAGACAAGATACGGACGGGGCTACTATGCGTTTACTTGTTCTTTGGTGAAAAGATGTGGATGAGTAGAGTCAATAAGTAGTTTTTCTGATGTTTTTGATGCAAACGCATGCTTCAACACCAGGGTAGCGTGTTGAAGCATGCGTTGCCTAATTTGAAAATAAACTTGAAAATTCCTGGAATTTATGCATTGTTTTTATAATTGCATTTCATCGACAGGTTGTTTTCATCACTGGTTCATGAGTCTTTAATGTCTGATGTCTTTGTCGTGATAAAATACAAAGCCTGTGTACTACTGTGCATTCGTGAGTACTTCACATATCAAATAAAAACAAACAAACACGCACACAACTGTCTTCCCCATGGTGGACATCCTCAGATACATACTCAGTGAGTAGATCTTTGAGGATACCAAGTACTAGGGGGTAGTCAGAGGCACGTCCAAACATTACATTACTTCACATATCGATGCTTGAAGTAAAGCTACTCTATATTCAACTGCTATTGTCTCTTCAGTCTCTTGTTATTTACCTAGTCTGGTATCTACAGTTTCCCAAGGACATAAAGATCTCTTCCCACAATAGTGGTTCAAGATTAATGTCACAGTGGAGACAAAGAGGGCGGTTATCGCGACCTCATATTTACTACCTATGTCCCTCAAGATGGGCTATAACATTCAGAATGAAAACAGGTTACCGGGATTTATATCAGCTCTTGCCGGTAATTACACGTTAACCCGTGTACCACATTGTTATTTCTTGCTGTTCTGTGGCACATTGTGGGCTTGAGAGGAAATATCTCATAATATACATTTAGTTTTGAAAAACGTTACTCTATGCTGCTAAGTGTTATCTAGATATGAAATGTGATTTAGACACAATGTAATCAAATATAAATTTATGAATTAAGACGTTTCGCATACTTTCTACGATAGAAACAGCGATTAAGATAGAACTATAATTACCCAATGGAAGAGATGTGGAATTGTTAAATGCCAGTTGTGGCGGCGACGATTTTAAAATCAGGGATTAGCTTGCGTGTTATATATACACCGGTAAACGCAGATAGACGGCGCCGGCAACCTGCTTTACGTGTAATCGACCGGACTTGTTACCTCAAGTTGTTCGATTTGAACAATACGCCTTTGTTAAATGTTCCCACACACGTTTCCGTATCGGTAAGTACTTCTTAGTGTTAGGAAGGACAAGGATTGTAAATTACCCGTGGTTGTTCAGCAAAGGTTTCCTAAAAAGCGGTGAACATCATAAATAAAGAGGAGACAGGGAACGCGCCCACTACTTTTGACAATCCTACTACTATTATAAACGAGAAAGTTTGTGAGTATGGATGTTTGTTACTCTTTCATGCAAAAACTGCTGAACATATGAAACTTTACAGTAATATAACTTATACATCAGAATAACACATAGGCTACTTTTTATCCGAGTACCACGTAGGCAAAGCCGTGGGCAGAAGTTAGTTGTATATGTATCTCTATCTAGTTTAGTGACTATCGTTAATTACTAGTTACGCGCAAAAAAAATAAATCCGTTGGCTGTTCGAAAAGTTTAGTAGTTTAAACCATAGCCCATTGAGAGATGTGTACTTATAAATAAAATATCATACAATTCTGTTTTCCATCTGTGATGATATGATGGCCGCCGCTTTATAATTCTACTATCTTCTGCCCACGGCTTCGCCCGCGTGGTACCCGGATAAAAAATAGCCTATGTGTTATTCTGATGTATAATCTATATTTCTGTAAAGTTTCATCAAAATCCATTCAGTAGTTTTTGCGTGAAAGAGTAACAGATTAAAGAAAATTCATGTAGAAATTGATTCACAAGTCTACGAAATAAATTAAAGAAACATGTCTATTTCACCATTTTTTAAGTGACCGCCATATCTCTGTAATTTTAACATTTTAATAACTAGTAATTTGTAGTTTTCAAGATCATTATTAGTGAACCATGTGTCATGTTCTTCATGAGTAATAAAATACAACATTTGCGTTTATAATATTAGTAGGATAGGATAGTATTGCTTAAAATGATGATGAAAATTGGAGAGTGGTGTTTGAAAGAGTGCAGTTTCGATGTCGCCAAACGTCAGCAAACAAAGTAATTAGCACTTTGTAAACCTTTTGAGCAATTGCGAAACTGGCGTGCGTGATGGTATTTGAGAAAATCATAAATTGATAAACCAATGTAACAAACAAGCGCGATTGTTTGCACCTCAATAATAATAATACTGCTGGACATATTTCACACAGCATCATCTAGCCCCAAAGTAAGCAGAGCTTGTGTTATGGGAACTACATGACTGATATATATACTTTTTTTTTGTAAACACATACATATTATACATAGAAAACACCCAGAGCCCGAGACAAATATTTGCAGATACAAACATTTATCCCGCGGCGGGAATCGAACCCGCAACCTTCTACGTCTCAGGCGGGCCTTCGCCAACTGCGCCACAGAGGTCGTCAATATATCGGGGGTTCTCCTCGGTAATGCTGATAACGAAGTGACGAGGTGACTTGGGCTGTGGTGATTTTCAGTGGAATGTGTCATGTTAGAGGAAATGTCATCTAGCAAACGCGATATTGTAAATGGTTCTCTAAACGCTCGGATATTGTCGCATAACGAAAATATCCAAGCCGATATCCGATTTATTTTTTAATATGGACATGTAAACCTTATATTAAATTAGATACGTTAGCACGATAATCTTATAACATTTATTCATACAACTATGTACAAGTAGGTATATACAAAAAATACAGATGAAACAGCTAGCTATCTAAAGACCGTTGCAAACGATCTATAGATAGCTCAACTGATCCAGATCACTACCAGGCGATACGTTAAATTTGCATTCCAGATATTGGGGAATGTGAGCTCCATCAAATATTATTAATAACTTTGTACTACCGCATTCAGGCAAATAAATGAATGATTATTATTATTACTATTATTATTAAAAACGAACATCAGGTTGGATAACAAAATTTGCTTAAGAGTTAACCTGTTTTGTAAACGGAACCTGTAGACCCTGTTTATTATAAAAACACTTTAGTGTGCGTGGTATAACCAAAGGTTCTGTTACCACCGGTCACCGATGATCTTCGATTGCATTTACTATTTGAGAGGTTTTATAGACATCATCAGATCTTGACATTTAGCTCAATGACCACCCTCACGTCTCTGATATGCCCTTGATCGGATTGATAGCGTATGTGTTGTGCCAGATTTAAACTGTATACTAGTTATATTTATATATTTAATGTTTGTAACGTGTAATGTGTGCCTTAATAAATAAATATAAAATAATTTTATATTTATTTAGACTACGCGCAGCAAAAGCATGCAATTTTTACTCAATATAGATGGGGTATATGAAGTTGAAAATAAGTGTGTGAGAATAAAATATTATAAAAAAAATTGTTGTTAAAAAAAAACTAGAAAACACGCTTTACGCTATCCCGCATTATTATTAGTATAAAATTATAAAAAAGTACACTATCCATCTCCTTTACGTAAATCCCTCACAGCCAAGCCCAATCTATTGGACTCGACAAAACGAATCATATTATGAGCCCAAACTCGAGGGGTTTACTAGTAGCCCCTGAAGAGTTCCACTATCCACCTCCTGGCTCCATCATCAGATTTGGTATCAGCGCCAAGATACTGAATTATAGTATTGTTATCCGAACTACATATACATACAAAGTTTCTTTTTGATACGACACTTAGAAGTAGGTTAAAATTTACTTCCAAGACTTCTTTTGATTACATTGTTTGTTTTATACTTATAATAAGCATATTAAAATAAACACCAAATCAGCCAAAATTTCTCAGACATCTTCTTCGTAAATTCAATATCACCTACGCGCAATGTCATTATAACTTGGCATGCGATTCACCATGAACAAAACCGCAAAGCTATTCCAATAGAAGTTTCACGTTTCAAAGCAGGACTACTGACGGAAAAGATGTATAGTTTAGCGTGGTATGAACATGTCATGAGGACTGAATGTCAAATTACGAGAAGAATGTGGATGGAAATAAGAGTAGAATTAGGTTAAACAGATGTATGGATTGTGAGATAAGATGAGTATAAAAAATATACCGGCTTATTAGACGAGAGTGGAAGAACAAAACGTGTTCTGCCGACGTTACGAAATGTGTGTGTAATGTTGATAATATTTTTGTAAATTGACGTCGTAGTGTGAAATAGCATTGTCAATATTCAAAGGTATCGTAGAAAGTCCAACAAAAAATAAAAGGTGATCTTAAGATCTTAACAGTACATCGGTCGTGACGAAGATCGACCAGTTTTTATAGTAAACAATGATGGCAGCCGTAGCTTGATGTAATGGCTTTGTCTGGAGCTGACCGTTATAAAAACAATTTTTTTTTTACTACTACACAATTTCTATGCTACTGTGTGAAACATGTGCTTTAGTAATATAGGTCCAATGACTTCACGTCCAAACATTTGTAGTTGGTTTTAAGGCATGCCGGTTTCCACACGATGTTGTATTGAGGCAAACATACTTATTCCACTATTCGCTGAATGAATTCGTAAAAGCTAGATATATTTCATGTTATCCTAAGATATATCCTAAGTACATAAAACCGTCGTTTCAAAGTGATCCTTGTGATTTTAATGAATAAATTAATCTTGACTTTGACTTTATTTAAGTATTTAATTATTGTTGCATGAGTTGTGGACTACGTTATTGCATTAGGCTCCACTCTTCATTACTCAAAGTTTAGCTGGAAGAAAATGCTATTTAGCATTAAGTTCGCCTATGTACTTGTTTTATCGTGTGCAATAAAGGATTTTCAATCTATCTATTAGGGATACCCGGTAAAATCGTTGTAATTTAAAATAAATAAATAATTAAATTCCTTTGTCGTTTATACCCATGGTGGATACCCTCAAGTATTCAGTTCGCGGATCCAAGAGAATACCAATTTGAGGATAGTCAGAGTCAAAAATTATGTTTGACATATACTCAGTAGTTCTAAAACAAACAAAATCCCTACAGATAACATCAACTAGCCTGCTTTACATTTTTTAACTTTCTAATCCTCCATCTCTGTCTATAGAGTAGTCCAATTGCTTGCAATTACAGTAATTTTATGAAATTATAACGTAATATCTAGCGGATGGACTGATTATAGTTTGCGCGGACTGGTTTGATCAAGTTTGCACCCTCACGCTTTGCTTTTTACAAGTATCAAGATTCATTTGTTATATACGTATAGAGCATTTTTAACTACAGACATTTCTCTTCTACCGACTTTATTTTTTGTTGAAGCTACTAAACTGGCAGCTGCACACTAGTAGATTCCTGCTGCTGATATAGTAGAAGTATGTTCACGAACAAACTCTTACACAAAGGGCTCCTACTAATGGTAAATAGTATTTCCATGGACATAAACTCTCGCACCACTTGAGAGAAGAACCTCCAAGAGGCTCCTACTACTGGTAAATAGTATTTCCATGGAAAAACTCTCTCACAATAAGCTGGTAAGACGGACGGACAAACTCACCAGAAACTTCTACTGCCGGTATATAAGTAGGATTTCCAGGAACAAACTAGTCTTCTGTTATTTTTTCCAAATAGTAGTGACCTACATTAGGATTTTTTTTACGATACATAACTTTTTAATAATAAAGGAGGTTGTAGGTTGAACCTTGGACTAAGGTCCAAAATCATTCAGAATTCCTATCCTATCCTATTGTTTGTTGTTTAGTATAATTATGATGATAATGTCTTAGCTGATTTCGGGTACGGTGACTTTGATCTTGGATTATGGATCGATCTGGCATTGAAAATAGCAGTAGGTCGGCTGTTTTACAAAGAATCCTCAAATCCAGTTATTAATTAACACACAGTATTAATAAATACAGTTATAAAGAATTTTGAAAATTTACGTAGTTTTTTAAATTATGAGGAGACTTTATTTGTATGAACGGGCTACGGAACCTATATGTCAAGCACGTGACGGACATGAGAACGAGTCGGTTCTTTTGAGACATTTCTACTCGCACATCGTATTATAACTGTGTGTGAATCGTATATTTATTGTAATGAGTACCTCCATGACTGGAACTGGAAAATTTTATAGTAATTCTAATTTCATCAGAGGTAGGAATTAATGAATGTACACTTTATTCTAGATGATAAACCTTATACAATAAATAATAAGGTCCAACATATTTTTTTTTCAGACAAATATAAGGTATTATTTATGACTCCATTAATAAACTCGCATTTATATTTATTTAGAATAGTATTTCCCACACAACACATCTTTTTATTTATATTTTGGAATGTGTTAATGTAACTTTTCTGTGTGTGTGTGTTTGTTCTGTGTTTTTAACATGATGTTGGATGTCCACTGAATGTCAACTATCCTTTAATCTTGCTGAACAATGCTTAAGCAAACCAAGCCTCGAGTGCTTCTCTCGATTAAACGAACCTAATTTAGAACGATCGATACTATCTTTATTGATTTTAATTCCATAGTCATGCTTCTAGAAGGCTTATGCGTGGGTTAAAAATATGAGCGTTAATTTCAAAGCACGTTGTTCAATATTGAAATGTTTCTTCAATATTGAACAACGATCCAACATTGGATGAAGGATGTTAGAAAATGAAAGTGCGTTTAAGAATTCAATATATTCACGTCATCTTTGAACGGGGAAATAAAAAAGTGATTAACTTGACCAAAAAAATATAATTAAAGTCTTGTAAAAAGTTCATTCACGTGAGAAGTATTCGTATTGTTCATTTGTTTTATCTTTTGAATCTTTGAATTACAAATGTAGAACGACAGCATTTACTGTCACGCTGAGTTAAGCCAGTGCAGTATTATAATCTGTACAAATCCATTGCGTAATTTGATCAATTCTTACAATTGTTTTTACTAATTGGAGCAGTAATGTTTATAACACCAGGCGATGAATGTTTCGCGTGTGCAAAGGAACGCGGAATAGATGGAATACGTTGCACTTGGAAGTGAGAAACGAAATTCCGTTTTCTGGCCGTTCAACTTTGTTGCAAGCGGAAAGTTTTTTTTGGAAAATCTCGTGCACGAGTTGACATGGAATCTGGGACAAGAACAAAGTTATGAGTGTCACGAGAGAGATTTATCCGAATGTACGGGAATATTTTGCATACGTTCTTTTCTTTCCAATACGTTTTAGAATCATCAATGAGTCATTATAGATGATGTTTTCGATATGGTATTATAAGAAGATCAAAAAAGGCTAACACTATTACCTATACAGGGTGTCCCAGAACATGGGAACTAACGTGGAAGAGGGTGCTTTTGGCCATGACAACATACGATATTTACTAAAGAGAAGCCGATTTAAAAAAAAACTGATAAATAATTTGAAGTTGTTTGTAAAACAGACAGCTAGGTATTTGAGACTTTATGCCAACCATAATACTACTATTGAACGAATGAGACGTTTGATCTCGGGAACCGGTCCTAAACAGATGATTTATTCGAATTTCACCGCATACATGTGATGGAACAAAAGTTATTACCTATTTATTATGTGTAGAATTATCCCTTTCGGATCATTATACATTTCGGTACATGCTCTGGTACACCCTGTTTATATGTACTGTTCTTGTTTTTATAAAACATAAAAGGTACCTCTAAATAGATCAGCCGCAGAATGACATCATACCTGTAACAAAAAGCATTATATCAGATTAACATGTGAGATATTTGTTTCGCGAATTAGATCATTGTGTATCAATCACTGCCAATAACAGATTTAAATTTATAATTTTACATAACAGTTTTTTTATCTATTTTCTGGTAACTAACTTGCCAAATCATTATTATCATTAACAATCATAATGTAACAGGGAATCCTAATGTGGGGTCAGGACTATGTATGTACGTGTCTGTTGAATGTTAATGTATTTAAATATGTATTTAAAAAAAACATTCACTCTATGATAAAGCAAGTAAACTGTTACGTGTAACTGTTACCTTCGTAAATATATTTTTTTTTAAATTTTAAATAAAAAGTTTGCGTATTTAGATATATTTATTTTGCTTACCAACAGTTAGACCGTATGGTTGTATATGGTTGTTTAAATTACAAAACGCCTCAACCTTTTTAGTCATCAATTATAATGACTTAAAATCATGACTATAGATCACGCGATGATTGAGAGACAGAACAATAGGTTACGTTATGAATCATGTAATGAAATCATGTCATGAAGGGTGCGAATAGAATGTACTACTAAATGATATAACATGTGAAAATGATTTGGAATAACACAATATTAAAATCTACAAACTGAGTATGTATCTGAGCGTGTATGTAAAATGTATTTACATGCAACTAACCAATCTTTAACTCTCTGGCCAGACAGTTTAGCTTGCAGCAAAAATAATAATAATAATCGTTTATTGTCTTACTGTGTGTACAAAGATGGAATAAATTGGTAACATTTAGTAACAACAGTTGCTCTTCCTGGGCATACAAGGCATAAAAAGGAATTTAAAAAAACATATTTTAATATATAAAGAGATTATAATAAGCGGGCTGTCTCAAAATTTGTACAAAGTACTAGGGTTTCATGAAAGTGAACAAGTTATTATTTATCATGAACACAAAAATCAAACAAAAAAAACAGATCAACATTTTTTTACGCTACAGCGCTATTAAAATTCAAATCGAATAAAACACCAATTTTATTTGAAACTAGGCTCTGCCCATCTGTTATTCTGATTTAGAAGCTACTTTACTGTAAAGTTTCATTAAATTCCGTTCAGTAGTATTTGCGTGAAAGAGTAACAAACATCCACTCTCACAAACTTTCGCGTTTATAATAGTAATAGAGTATTTGTGCTATTGCACAGATAATATATCAACACATGCCAATGTCATTCTGTCAACTCCAAGTAGGGTGGATACTAGAGATCTTGGACCGCCGACCTGCTAATTAATAACCGCTGTTCCAAAGAGATTTCAAGCTGTACGTGTGTCACATATTTGACATTGTTTGTCACGTTCAATCAGGAGTTATAAAATTTGTGTACGTCATTTTTAATTTCAAACTACTAGTTTTGCCATCTTGTCCCATAATGGAGACCGAGAATCGGGATGATCTTTAATTTTAAAGAAAAAAAACTAGTTTGATTCTCCGCAAAAAAATGTACGTTTGGACTGCAATGGATTGTAAATTTTTGCGTTATCTTTTTTACAATCTTAATCTTCTGCTATTTGAAAATGGATTTTTTAGCGTTTTTATAAAATATGTATAATAAAATACATACCTTATAAAAAAGCTACAAAAAAAGAAAAATTCTCGTGTTATGAGTAAATCAACAAAACCAGTTCACTTAAATGTAAATATATTATTATACTTTCGTGTCAACTATATTGCTTTCACTATCTAATTATTATGTCTATCAACATTTTTGCATAAAATATTTACATAACACATCCATACACGCTCCTTTAAAAAACATTTTACAATGATATCAGCTAACTAATAAAAATAAAATACTTGACTAGATATTTAATAAATATCAGATGTTATTTTTGTAAAATATTAATTAGAATGAAGAATCTGCGGTAACAAAAATTTTGTCAACAATTTTTTTTTTCTTCCGATTCAGCTTATTTTGTATAAAATAAATTTCCTTATACAAAGTAAAAAAAATTTTTGGTAGGTTGCATTTTTTTTCAAATATAACTTACTTTCATAGCCAGGCCCAGATAAGATAAGATATATACTATACCTGGGATACCGGTACCTACATATATTTAATTATACTATGCGGCATTAGCTTTACACCGCCGCTGAGTCGGATTTATTCAGTGATTTCACAAGGAAGGATCTTATTTACAACAAAACAAAACAAACACGCTCATGACTGTATCCCGGTATGCCCATGACATCCTCACATACATACTCAGATAAATCTTTGAGGATACCAAGTAGGGTCAGAGGGACGTCAAAATATTATATTTGGCAAACGACCGCGTTATGCAAGAAGTTATCATTCCACGCAGATTGCAAGCCCATCGACGCTTATTGGAACACTAACTGATAGCACATGCCTTCGGTTTTTGCTTCTATGGCAAGCATTATTATTTTATAAAGTATCCCTGCATAAATAAGACTCCCGTCCAGTGCTAAAGGCCTTATTTATGAGCCTAGATTACTTACTGGTAGGTATTATAGGAGACAAGTGCTTTGCATAACAAACCCATTTATATTAACCTTAGTACTTACACCAGTAAGCTAGAATTCCGGATAATAGTCTACTGACAGGTACGAAATGACAGGAAAAAAAAAATACCACTTGATTAAGCTTAGGATAAGCACAATTAAAACGACTACTTTAGATCATACTAGCTTCTGCCCACGGCTTATTCGCCGGCGTGGTACCCGGATAAAATGTAGCCTATGTGTTATTCTGATGTATATGCTATATTATTGAATTTTTGACGAATTTTTAAAACCCACTCGGGCGTTTATCCTCTATACTTGGCAATAAAACTAAAAGAGCCATCCTGGAAGACAAACATATCGAATTGAAAAGAAAAAAGCGATACGCCATTTTGGAGATAAAATGTTAATAGCCAAACAAACAACCTCTTATGGCAAACGCATATACTCAACTTACGTAGCGGTTAAAAAGGTCTAGAACAGAAGGAATGTATATGAAACACTTCAAGCTGTGAACACTGGATATAGTTCGATGCGCATCAGTGGATATTTATCACAAGCAAACCGGTGGATAATGTACGACAAAGCTGTTCACACGATTCTGTATCTACGTGGGCTTAGATAAATACCTAATGCTAATAAATTTTTTTTTTTCTAAAAACTATCGTGAATTTGATTATTCATTGTAAAAACGGGATTTTTCACGTACCGAACTATCGGTGAAGGCACCGACTAAGTTTCGACTCATTCCGAGAGTCTTCATCGGGGTGAGTGATCGCGACGCTCTCCCTTCGCGTCACATACGACGCGACGCAGAGGGAGAGCGTCGCGATCACTCACCCTGATGAAGACTCTCGGAATGAGTCGAAACTTAGTCGGTGCCTTCACTAATAGTGCGGTATGTACAAGTAGGTATATACTTTGTAGTAGTCAATGCCAAAGAAAATAACATCCATCATAAGTAGAATGCTGGGTAGCCCCAACAACATAAGGCACTAGCGTTTCTTGCCTTTCTTTTGTGGCTTGGTCGCGGAAGAACAGGCAGTAGATAAAACCGACGTTCCAAAGTGATCCTTGTGATTTTAATGAATAAATGAATTTTGACTTTGACTTTGACTTTGAACAAACATTTAACATTTTAGGTGAGGAGAAATAATTGTAAAAAAATAAAATAATTTTAATTATATAAAACTAAATGAATTAAAATGCTTTCCCAAAATTCTGGCTGCATTGCATTATTATTATTATAATATATGTTTCGGATTTTGTGTTACCACCATACTTTGATACCCACGACATAGAAAATCCTAGTGTGTTTTTATTTGCAGTATATTTTTTGCTAAATTCTAAAACCGACGTGTTTACCGTCGTATATTTCACCCAAATCAATGATGTCATACTAATTAATTGCAAAATACCGCTTTGAGATAAGGTGGCGAGATAAACAGATAAACATACAAACAAGCTCTTTTTAGAATATGATTACGACTATACCACGTACTTAACTATTCTCCTGCTGACGTTTCGTTGACCGTTTAGAGGTCCTTCCTCATGAGCAGAAACTCTTAACAGCGACCAAGCGACCACCGTCGAACAAGCTTTTACATAAAACACATATATACGCCACGCTTCTCTCATATAAACACACATTATTTTGCTATTCATATTAGTGAAAGGATAGACAGCAATAATATTGAACTTGTTTTTTGTATGTTATTTTTGTGAAAGTTTTCACGCGGAAACAGACAACCATAATCATAGTTTTATCAAATACATTGGTCTCGGACATTATGTTTAAGTCTGCTTGGTCAAAAATCTTAATGACGCGAGTATGGCTGATTTGAAAGGACTCCACACTAGGAGTCCCTGTGTCATGGGTGACAGGAACTACGCGTATTGTGGTATCAAATTAGGACCAGGAACAAATGATGCGAAAAAATGCCCCGCAGCGGGAATTGAACCCGTGCATCACAGCGGGTAACCCGCCGCGCCATCGACGTCGTCAAATTATATTATCGAGGAATCATTGCGATTTAATAGCAACTTATGATATTTAAAACAAATAACACCAAGTTGTCTAGAAATTAAAAGTCGCGCCTGCTCTTTATTTTATTTTTATCTAGTTTCTATTTATTCATACAACTATGTACAAGTAGGTATATACAAAAAATACAGATGAAACAGCTAGCTATCTAAAGACCATTGCAAACGATCTATAGATAGCTCAACTGATCTAGTTTCTTATTAAGAAGACTATTTGTGAAAGAGCTCGTCCGGGGAAGTGCTACCAACACACAAATTTCTGCCGTGAAGCAGTAATGCTCCCATTGCTGTGTTCCAGTTTGAAGGTTATGGTTGCCGGTGAAATTACAAGCTCATGAGACGTCTCACCCGTTATGTCTCAGGGTCAGCAACACGCTAGTGATACTTTTAATGTTTTAATCGTCCAGGTTACGGTAACCGCTTACCAACAGGTGCGCCGTGCTTTGCCACTTAAGTAGTATAAAAAAACAGCTTCTAAGTCACAGTGTCACTTTTTGATAAGTGCGACCTATGTTTAAAGTATCTACACGTCTACTAACACTTTGAAGACATGAGAAAAGTTAACTGTCACTTAACTGGTTTTTAAGCACTGGAAAGTGCCGTGAAAAGTGTCAGTGTGCTTCCGTTAATATCACCTAGCTAAGAGCTAAAAGCGATTGAAAAGGCAGATAAAAACAGGTAGACGAAATCAGCAGATCAGAAAGCAGTAATGCAAATATTGATCGCAACATCATTGAATTTAAGTTTATAACAGCATGTGTAAGACTGTGGTGTTTATGTCATTTTATGATTTAATTATGAACCTAATTAGCGCTTACTTAAATTTAAACGTACAATTTTAGGTAAATAGATAGAAGGTGGATAATATTTTATTGCACGCCAAACAATATTTCGGCTTAGTGTATTAGCTTATGTAGCTTATGGTAGTGATCTGGATCAGTTGAGCTATCTATAGATCGTTTGCAACGGTCTTTAGATAGCTAACTGTTTCATCTGTATTTTTTGTATATACCTACTTGTACATAGTTGTAAGAATAAATATATTGTAGCTTAAAAAAAAAATCGGCTTAGATAAGTACTAGTACGTTTTTTCTATAAATGAGTTCACCTTGTTCGATTGGCACCACACTAAAGCTGAATGAAGGATCATTTTGAATTTTAAATTCACGTAGTTTTTAAGTTTACGTTTCTATATGATCCTTGTGATTTCAATGAATCAAAACCTATTGACTTGACAAGAAACTAGAAAATCACGTGTACGATAATTAGCGATCTCTACCACACACCCTATAGACGGAACGGACTGTGTACTAAAATATTATTAGGGATTAAAAAAAAAAATACAAGACTGTATTTTACAATTATTGAAAAAAACTACATAAATAGTTTGTTGGAAGTGATGTACCACATACAATGAATAGGTATACTATATTATACACAATTTACGAACAAAATACACACAAATCCGTAGGAAAATAACGCAGGTAAAACCACCGCCGACCGCTAGTTTCTCTTAAATCGTAAACAATTTAATACCTCATTCACTATAACTAAGTTTATATCTAAAGATATCAATTTAAAGAAACGCGTTCGAAAACAGTAATTTTACAAAATTACTATAATTCTGTTCGCACTTAGTTACCAACCGTGATTTATGGTTCATTCTAATAGATTTTAATAGATACATAGATTTGATGGAGGGTCATAATTATGTTTTACTTGGTGGCTCAGACCATCTGTCCTTTATTTGACCTATCTATAGATCGTTTACAATGGTTTTTAGATAGCTAGCAGTTTCATCTTTTTTTATATATGCCTACTTGAACACAGTTGTATGATTAAATAGTACGAGGAATCGGCGTAGGTTCAAATTATAAATTCCCACATAAAATATTAAAAATAAATACTTATTATAACTAAAATATTTAGTAATAATAATAAGCGGCAACTTTGTACTTATCTGACAAGCATTTAATGATTAATAAATACCTTATAAATTATAATTGGGGAAGTAAAAGGCTTAAACTAATTAATAAATAGATCTTCATACTTTGTATGTAGACAATCACGGTAAAACTTCGTAACATCTGAACCTAAAATAATGAAAATTTGTAACATGTGATCCTAGCGAAAAAGCCGAGGTGATCTTAACTGAGTACAATCGGACATTATTGGATTAATTTAATGTTATGTCAAAAAGTTAATGTCAAAATCCATCAGCGACATTGAAAATTGTTAGTTTCCACGTATTTAGTTGAAGTACCTCAAACCTCGTTCGAAGTTACAGAGATAACTTAGATTGAACGAGTCACAAACTTAATCTTGTTCAAGCTAAAGAGTCCAAGTATTTTTTTCCGCTAGAACCACCGGTCAATATCACCAACTTTTTGTTCACGTGGTTATTCTCTCTAACATTACATATTTCATATTATACAAACTTGCGCGATTAGTTAACTTAATTTTAAGTTTTGTACGGGTCTTTGGGACTTGGTATTTTTTAATCTAAATCTGAAATGAGGGTAGTTGCGGCTACCGGCACTTTTCGACGATAGCACAGACTGGAGTATGGACTCCAATCAACCTTTGACCACGGCTGTAGCAATACAGTTAAAATATGAAAGTACTTAATATAAAAGGAAAACGTTATTTTTATATTATTATTATTTTTTTATAAAAAAAAAACTTATAATTATTTATTTAAGCATGTGTAAAATGTGTAGTGATTAACTTTTTAATTAATAAAACTCAACTTATTCTGGCTATTTGGTTTTCACAGCACAGGGAATCCTAGTGTACATCGTGGCATGTGCCGCCGTTAGCACCGCAAAGGTGCTGGGGGTGGTTATCCAACTGCTCCCGGGACGTGCAAAGGGCACCGGTGCGTTCCTTTGGAGATCCCGGAGCCCCTTGACATGCGTCGAGGCCACCGGGGGGGTTTTAGTGTGTTCACGAGTCCTTGAACCTCACATAACCCTATCACACACTCAATGTGTTAACACTACCTATCATTATCTTAGTTTCTACAAACATATTAGAAGGCCGAATAACTATAAATAATATATATCTCGATATTGTATATTTCAAAAGTCAATACTATTAACATATTAATAAATAAATAATTTAATCCGACTCGTGATTAATTGTTTTAATTTTTCACCACAATTTTTACCACAAGTAATTGATAAGCTATGTTACGTAAAACCGGAACAGCACATTATTTATTATATGTGTACATAAGCGTTGCACTTTTATGTTTTTAATAATTAAAAAGTAATTTATAAAGTTGAATCGTCTAGACTGATTGTTTATTTAAGATTTTCTAGGTTGAAAGAACTGATTGTTGAGGTTTGAATTGCTTGTTTGAATGGAAAAGTTTTCATGTTCAGTGGTCAGTAAAGAAGGATTATTGAAACAAAATGGAAGGAAATAACTTCAAAATAACAATACAGCTATTTGTGTAACTATTTGTGTCTGTATTTTTTTATAAAAACTGGATATTCACCAGGATTTGTGAGTTTTAATGTTTCCCGTATAAATAATATATCAGTCATGTAGTTCCTTATTACAAACTCTGCTTAGTTTGGTGCTAGATGAAGATGTAAAAAAAATGTCCAGCATTATTTATTTATTATTTTTGTATGTTTTGTTGACAATTTTAACCTTATTTAAAAGTTCTTCATCATCTCTTCTTCCTCTTTGTCACCGTCAGCAACAGCGTTCAACCGTGCTTACGTTCAAGCGTACTTTTAAATTGAAATTCTATCAAAGTCAAATTCTTTATTATAAGTAATTGTAACATAACGAGTAAACCAATCGATATTTGTCTAGATATTAATATCCTCATCGTGCCTAAATATTATCAATGCACCTTGCAGTGACTACTGCCATGTAATAGACTTGTATCTCATAATTTATCTCCGAAACGGCTTTGAATGGAATGTGGTTTTCCGTAATCAATTTGTATAACTTTAAGAATTCTTTTTGATAAGTTTTATCGCCACAAGTCACTTGGAGACGCTGAAAACACGACGGGAGCGTAAAAAATATTTACCAAAACAATATATTAAACAAAAACTCAATCAACATAAATGTAATATTAAACATCGATACTAAAAAAAGATTAGAAAACATCTACCTGTAACTGTTGTAATATTATCTAGTAGAAAACGAAGTTCAATTTCGATCATAATTCGATCTATAATTCTAAAGCATGTTTACAACTTTGATAGAAATGTGTGATGTATTACTTTCTCCGCTAAGTAGCGAGTCACGCAGGCACTGCTTCATCATCGGATTCATAATGTACAGAGTGACATTGTACCCAAGCAAAAAGCTTCATTGAACGTTTGAACATTTTCGATTTCTAAGGTCATTTTGGTCATTAGTTACGGAAGAAAGCGATGAAAATAAAAGTGGAAATACACTGACGTAAACGAGAAAGGAGACAAAAATTTAAAAAGTAAAAGTATTACGAAAACCAGAAAGTAAACACGCTCACTACTGATATCTCCATGGATTTCCACCATGGCTCATCAGTAGTGAGCGTGTCTGTAAGAACAGCAAGTAGAACAGCATGTCAGAGGCACGTCCAAACATTTATTTTGGCACATATCCGTATATTGAATAGTAGATGGTATTTCACGGTTGCAAACCCATCGTGGCTTATTGGAAAACTAAGCATGAATAAATTGAAAAATTAATTTGTTCTAAACCCATGACCTTAGGATCGGAAGTCAGGGTACACCCCACTAGGCCAACACGGCTTAGAGACGATCGAATTCAATAAAATTCCAATACCCAATGGCTCATCCATGCCAAGAGCAACATCATCCATATTACATAGCGTACGCGAGCGTACACAATTATTATTCGAAGATACGAGCAAAAAGCGTAGAACGGAACGTAATATAAAATGCGTAGAAAGGAACGTAAAAACGCGTTCCAGCTGTTGTGGTTTGGCCGGGCTTGTGAAATGGAGCGAATTGAGGTTCGTGGTTTGAAAAGCAAAGAGCAAAAAAAACGTCCGAATGTCAATGCCACAAGCATTTTCATGATGCGATGGTTATTTATGAAATCGGTATAGAAAAATAAAGAACCTATCTACTTCGGATGTAGGTGCGGAAACGAATAAATGGCTATTGATTTCTATAGCTGATTTCGTATTTATTAATTCGTAGGAAGTAAGGATTTACTTGTCGGTAGTTTCCATTTTGTAAGTATTCGAAACTCCGATTTCATGGATTTACCAATTGAGAGCTGAAGTTTATGAATGTTTTAGGCAATTAACAAGGTAATAATATTAACTCCATCTATTTTACCATCATGCAGATGTTAGGAACTACAATTATGTCGTCATACGATAAGGAGTAAATTATTCAATATTTTATAACTGCAATAGAAGCTAAGATTATCGAGAAACATGAGATTAAATAGATATGTTTTGTTAGAAACATCATTTTAAAGTATATCCAAGGAAATGCACAATGGATTAGTTGAGAAAGCCACGTGGGTAATAATATGATTGAATCTCGTGAGATCACTGGATTTGTAACGGAGTATTTTTATATACGTGAGTCTTATCCGTGATAAAATTGATTTCTATCTCCGCAATATTATAGATTGGCAGTCTGAATAATTTTGAAAAACGGTTATATGGTCTAGAATTTAGATTAAGCCTAGGCCCGTTAAGCCAAGTTTACATGTTTACTAATAACTTAGTGCTTTCAATGATTACCAAATCAACAATTTAGCTACAAGATTGAACCTTATAATTGAACTAGCAAACAAAGCATCAGTTTTATTACAGATATTTAAACCGACCAAGTGGAGATACGTGCAATAAAAACTCCTTGCTAATAAATGCATAAACTCCCATGCAAATACCGTCGCTATTAGTATATTTACATGGAACGCATGCATAAATGCATGATATGCACGTTTTGTCCATTGCAATAATTTCCTTAAACATCAGCAGCCCTTTTCGTTCCCGACTTTTGCATATAAATTGCCACAATTTTAGCCGCCATATTGTCGGCCATCTTGGGAGCCGTTGACTATTATATTCAAATTAGGAACGCTGAAGCGGGACGTCTTTGTCCCATCATATTTGGAGATGTGTGATTAGACTTTAGTGGGAATTGAGCCTAAGTATAGGGTTGGTCGCATTGCGTGTTCGTACCTAAAGTTTATCTCTTTCTTATTTCTCAGAGATAATTGGTCGCGTGTCTCATTATTTTATATATTTTATGGTTTGAATTAAATTGTAATTATGTTTTTTGCTCATAGAAAATCTATACATAAGCTTAATTATTTTTTATACTTAGTCAATGTAATGCCAATGAAATACTATTTACACCGATTTTTAATTCAGGAACTATTCCTAGTCACAAAGTGATAATTTTTGATTTTAAAAGCTTTTAATAAAACAAAATACTTTTACCACTTTTTATTACTGATGCACGATTGATACCTATCCTTATGAATTCATGTTTTCCTGGCTAGTCAATATGTAAACATGCTATTTAATTAATGGATCCTTTAACATTCCGGGTTGCAGTTAGTCTACGGTTGGGTGCGCAGTGCTGTGCCCCTCATCAGTGCCAGTGCGGTACGGCGGTCGAACAGCTTGGTCATCACGGATTATCGTGTACCAGAGCCGCCGGTAGGATCTCCTGCCACGCTAGCCTTAATGATATCATACGCCGGGCTTTTACCAGCGTCAACGTTCCAGCTATTCTCGAACCGAATGGTCTACTACGTGACGATGGTAAGCGGCCTGACGGCATGACTCTTGTCCCTTGGGAGAAGGGAAGGCCTTTGGTATGGGACGCCACATGCGTAGATACCCTAGCACCATCTCATCTGTCGGGGACTTCAGTTAGAGCCGGTGCAGCGGCTGATTCGGCCGAGGATCTCAAGAGGCGCAAATATAGAAGTCTCGACAGAGCCTACTTATTTGAGCCTTTTGGGGTTGAGACTCTGGGTCCGTGGGGAACCGGGGCCCTTCGCGTTTTCAAAATTCTTTCAGGGCGACTGGTCGAAGCGACGCGTGACAAGAGAGCTGGCTCTTATCTGGGTCAACGCATTAGCATTGCCATTCAGCGTGGCAATGCGGCCAGTATTTTTGGAACGCTTCCGCCTGGTAGTGATCTGGATCAGTTGAGCTATCTATAGATCGTTTGCAACGGTCTTTAGATAGCTAGCTGTTTCATCTGTATTTTTTGTATATACCTACTTGTACATAGTTGTATGAATAAATGTTATTTAATTAATATAATATTCTGGTTAAATATTTTTCCCCGTTCTGGCGATTTTATATGATTTTTTATGAGAATTAGATAGTTTTTAGTATCATAGTCTTTGTCTCATTAGGTAATAAGACAAATTTCGTCTAACCTATGCATCTCTTACAATTACTCAACGTATCGAAGAAACGTCGGGACTTCCCCAAAAAAAAGATTTATTTAAGATTATTTGAATAATAACAAAATTTCATTTATTTCAGTTAACACGATGAAGTAGGTACACGTAAATATATAGGGCCCAAAAGAGCATCTCTTACAATTACTCAACGTATCGAAGAAACGTCGGGACTTCCCCAAAAAAAAGATTTATTTAAGATTATTTGAATAATAACAAAATTTCATTTATTTCAGTTAACACGATGAAGTAGGTACACGTAAATATATAGGGCCCAAAAGATAAATTGCCGAAAAATATAAAACTTTATACAAATGTATATATTATATAACAATTTACTAAATAGAAATAGAAATTATGGGTGCCGGTGAAATTACAGGTGTATGATTTTTCACTCGTTTTGTTTCAGGTTCGGCAACAAGCGAGTAATACCTCTGGGTTGCAAGAGTCCATAGGTTACGGTAATCGCTTGTCAACAGGTTGTTTGACACTTGAGTTGTATAAAAAAAGGGGTCAACTTATTTAAGCCCTCTGTGACGTGGACGAGCCTGGATTCTGTAACCGCTACAGAAACATTGACACAAAGATTAAGTATATTCAAGTCTTGTTATTCCCTAAATCTTTTTTAGCGACGTGAGACGCTTATC
The DNA here is from genome assembly GCA_961405105.1 of Perizoma affinitatum. Classification (NCBI taxonomy): domain Eukaryota; kingdom Metazoa; phylum Arthropoda; class Insecta; order Lepidoptera; family Geometridae; genus Perizoma; species Perizoma affinitatum. The sequence goes on from OY560199.1 coordinate 11,672,968, forward strand.
ACGGCTAATGAATTCACCTTGTTCGTTTTACACTACACTATAGCCAAATGAAAGATAAAAAAAAAGAAAGCAGTTTTTGTTGATTCTTCTAAGCTTGGTCGTGCGAGAGGAATCGGCGCAAGTTAACTTTAAAAATTTAAATTCACGTAGTTTTTAAGCTGACGTTTTTAATCGTTGTGATTTTAATGATTCAAAACTTATTGACTATGACTAACATATTGTTGCTCGCCTTCATGCAGACTCCACCTTAACACATTCTTCCAGTTAGTCCATAGAAAGCACTACCGTGTATTACCTACCAGAACACTCGGAGTGTAAACATTAATTACATTAATCAGTGTAACTTTGTTACATTTTTCTGGTTTTTTGTCCCGTTCTTGCACCATTGAGTCTGATGACGGAAAATTTCATTGCTCTCTAATCACATAACTTTGCAATTATGTCACATAAATAAACTTAAGTGAGGGTGTTTCCATTCCAGGAAGAAATGTCCTGAAATGGATTGCGCTTAGAGGATATGTCTAATAGACTCTGCTCAAAAGTCGGGTTTAAATTAGCATTTAACACAAATTTAAAAATAGAATACAGATAAAAAAAATCTAGAGGCTTTTCAATGCGTGCCTTAAACAAATGAATTGTTTTGCCGCCAACTGCATCCGGACCTACCTCAATCATTGCTTCACTCCAAAGATCTTGGTCGGCGTCCCCTTAAAATCCTGAGAGTATTACACTACCCATTACATTGACACTTCAACTTGTTTATTCTAGGAGCTGTGTCCGATGACTTTAGTACTTCTATATCGTATGGTAATGCTAGCAAAATTACCTACTTATTCAAACATCCTAAACGCAAACTGTTTGCGTTCAAGTCAGTAACACAATAAAACATGTATGGGCGAATATTACCTACATAATAGAACGCGAAAATGACAGATTTTCGACTATAATAATATTAATAATAATACTGGACTTCTTCAGAATCATCAAGCTCCAAAGTATTGTGTTGCGGGAGCTACATAACTGATAGGTATACTACGTATATACATACATTTTTTCAGACCCGAGACAGATACTTCGAACCCGAACCCGCAACCTTCTGCGTTCCAGGCGGGTCTGCGGCCACTGCGCCACAGAGGTCGTCTGTGCCCGCGTATTCAAAAACGTTTGACTAACAAGTCCTTTATTATGACCATTTGCTGATAAGAATAAAGCCTTCATTTACAAAATAAACGATTTAATATGTACAACTATGTACAAGTAGGTAAATATATATACAAACAAGACCATTGCAAACGATCTATAGATAGCACAACTAATCCAGATCATTATCAGACGGAATCGTTCCCAAAATACTAGCCGCATTGCCACGCTGAATGACAATGCTAATGCGTTGAACCAGATAAGAGCCAGCTCTCTGGTCACGCGTTGCTTCGACCAGTCGCCCTGAAAGAGTTTTGAAATCACGTTGTGCCCTGGTTCCCCAGAGTCTCACCTCCAAAATTCTCAAATAAGTAAGCTCTGTCGAGACTTCTATATTTGCGCCTCTTCAGATCATCGGACTAAGCTAATAAGTGACTAGAGTTCTCCTATGAATTTCCTCGTTTCAGATTTTATCACGTAGTGAACATGTACGGTCCCTAATGGATAATAATAGGTACAAATAAGCACGTCGAATGCAGAGCGGTACAGAAGCCGTCCGCCCGGTAGCTCGTACCGTTTTAACAACTATTCCGGTACGGTATGGTACGTACTGCTTACTCTGTGGTAGCACACACCGACGTCGCCGAGACCAATTATTGTGGGAGATTACTGTACCAATGGGTGATAAATAGTCTTCTAAATGGTGCTAATTTGGTTGAAATTGACGGCATTTTTTAAATAAATAAGGGGATAGACTGTATTATCGAGATTGGAAATAAGATTTTGGAGAATTATGCCAGACTTGCCTCTGCCTACGACTATATCCGAATAAAAAGTAGCTACTTAATTCGTTATTAAAGTTCATGAACTGATTTTAAATTCATCTGAAACATGATGAAACAGACATACAAGCCGATCATTTAGATATAAGTTGTTTGAGTCAAAATCGCGTTCTAAAAAATAACATAAAATATTTGGTAAATTACACGTTCATTTTTTTAAACGTTTCCAATTGTTGAGCGGCGCATTGCAAGCCCATCGCCGTCACGTGGAATACTAACAACTTGCAAAACGCAGGCATATGCCAATTACAATATTTGAATGTACCAAGGACTACTCTATACGTACTTAAGATACTATAAAATTTACGTACATTTTTTTGACTCCAGAAACAGCATTCCCAGGAGTTTACTCATTGAAAGATCGTATAATTAATAATTTATTTTTAGCATATTTTATTTTTTAAATCTAGTATTTATCAGAATATCATCTTGTTTCAGATAATAGCCAATATATAAGTTAATTGCCAGTTACTTTTGCGTGTATGTGCCTTCTGTTATAAAAGATAACGTTTCTAAGCTATTTTTAATTTACTCTCACAGTACGCGTCACTTCAAATCGCATTTCAGAATAAAAATATACAAAAAAGTAAATATAAACACCCTACAGAGACATACATAGTCCCGCCTCACACTAAGATGTCCTGTGTCGTGGGTATCTCCACTACAAACAGAATATATATATGAGGTATATCATAAAAAAGTATTTCTTGGTTACCCTGGATCGATAACCTCAGTGCGGCGAGTAGCTAGCTGGACGTACTAGGTGGAGGTTTGATCCCCGTTGCGAGAATCTTTGTGTACGGCCAGGACTATGTATTGTGAATGTCTATTATTTATTTATAGATAGAATATTAAAGCAGAAAGCCAATCTCAAGCGCAAGGTTAGTTGCCGTACACTGTACAGAGTACATCGGTATGCAGCGGTGTGTTTCAAATAAAAGTATTTAAAATGCTCAAAACACCTGCACAATGAAACGGACGTAGTAAATGTTATTAATTTTTTAGTTTTTTCTTAGCCTCCTTAGTATGTGCAGAAGGTTTTATAGATCGTTTGATAAAGTTTAAGGAAAAAGTTATGGCTTTTGTTGTGTTTTGAATTTGGATTCGTGGGAAGTGGGGTATCGGTAACAACATTATGCACCAATAATGCCGATAGACTGTTGATGTACAAATTTATAATAAAATCAAGTACACATCTCATTCGCTTTGTAAAGGTATTTTATTAACAAATAACATATATTCCTTACTAAAATTCACTGTTGGTTTAGAGTGCAGTACCCCGTCTTGCAATCTGGAAGTTGTGGATTCAAATCAGGCACTAATAGATTTCACACTTATAAAATATTATGTGCTTCAAAACCGCGAAGGAAAACATCGTCAGGAAACCGGCATGCCTTGTCCCGCGGCGGTAATCGAACCCGCAACCCGCTTAGACGCAGTAGTCTCAGGCTGGCCTTCGCCCACTGCGCCAGACGACGTAACGTAACAAAACAAGATCATCAACTGTTAAAGTTACTTATTAAACTGGTAGTAAAAAAGTTGTTGCGTCTATTAAAACATAGTAAAGCTTAGAATATGAATGAGAATGTTATGAGATGCAGGTTTTATGGAAGGGAGATTACACGTGAATGGGATGGAAGGGGTAAGCCGTAGAAACTTCCTCTCGTAAACACTCAGGTCAGGTTCTGAGATTCTCTCAAGTGGCTACTTTTCTGAGGTTCTTCTTTTATTTTTTTTATGGTTGGCAACGCCCGTTCGATGCCTTGGGTGTTGCAAGCGTTCATAGGCTACGGTAATCGCTAACCAACAGATTGGCCGTGTGCCTGCTTGTCACCTTGGTGGTATAAAATACTAAATCCTAGTACTATTACAAACGCGAAAGTTTTTGAGAATGGATGTTTGTTACTCTTTCACGAAAAACTACCTCTTAACATCTAAACGGTTAACGAAACGTCAGTAGGAGAATAGTAAAGTACGTGGTATAGTCGTAATAATATTCTAAAATAAGTTATGTACTTAGTCAATTTTAATGCAACATTTTGCTTCAGAAAAATTAACAAAAAATACATATACGAGAAGAAATTGAACATGCTGTATTAAAAAGATTTAAAACAGTTGTTTAACTAAACGGTGTATTGTTTACAACTGTTGAATTTGAAATGACACATATAAAGCAGGGCTTAATTTTATGAATGCTATTAATCTCTAAGCACCAGAGTTTAATCGGTTACCAGTTAGTGACGCAGCTCCTAATTGTATCAATGTCAAGATCGTTGATTTTGACCGGTTTTTTATCGGTCACCCTGTATTTGTTTCAGTAATCTAACCGGCCACTAGTAACACTAACAAAATAGCAGTGGGAAGGCGACAGTGGCAATCATTTTGCCAGACTTAAAAATTACCAAGAGTTCAAAACTTGGGAAATTGTATGTTTAGGTCGAAAATTGCGACCTCTTTTGGAATTTTGGAAATTTGGGACATTGGCCTATCAAATTGATTAGTTCCCTGTTGTCATTTTGTTAGTATAATTTGCAGGCAGGAGAAGGTAGAATGGCCCTTAAAAGGGCCTATGTGACCGATGATGTAACAGCCTTTTGGCAAAAGGATTCAATGCGTCTCTCAGAGTGAAATACTATAAGAACTAGAAATAGGATGTTAAAACAACTCAATACTATATAAACGCTCTGTCAAAACCTGTCAAAATCTAACCATAGATGTTTAACTTCGGTTAATATCATGCAATATAGCTAACCGGTAAATCGATTACTGTATATTTTTAATTTATGGATTGGACTGAGGAAAGAATTAATAGACGGTGGTCAAGAAAAGATCAAACGTTTATAAAATATGACCGATCAAATACATTATGTAGACGAGGTCGCAATCAAATGTAGCTGAGCAATAACTCAACCGTCCAAATACACCTACGCACTCAGAATAACCTAGCGACCAAAGTGTTTAAAGCATTTGTACCAAATGTCAAATAAATATTTTACACTACATTATATTCAAAGTCAAAGTCAAAACGTCAGCTCAAAAACTATGTGAAATTTAGGTCGTTCCCTCGTGCGCGACCAAGCCTAGAATCAGGCACCCTGCTTGTTTTTTTTATGATCCTACATTTAGCTTTAGTGTTTCCCTTCGAATAAGATGAACTCATTTATTCTAAGTATAGTACTTAGATATAGTATCATATCTAAATACTATAGTATTATATATTATAATATCGGTGATCTAAGTATGTTGCTCCCCGTTGTTCGTGACATCACTATGCATGGCCCTGTCAGAAAATAAGCGCTCCACCTCTCCCAGGTTTGGTGCAGCATAGTGCTGAAATAGGGACCTTTTGACCCCACACAACACAACTTTTTTTTTGTAATCTGTTAATGTAATTTTTCCGTGTGTGTGTTTATTTGTTCTGTATTTTGTCACCTGTGTGTGTTGAGGTTAATAAATTTATTTTCTTTCTTTCTTCTCTTTCTATGTCAATATTTGAATTGAGGTCAAAAACAAAGTAAGCCAGAAAGCCTATGGAAAAATGTACATTGTCTATAAAAACACAGATGAAACAGTTAGCTAACTAAATGCCATTGCAAACGATCTGTAGATAGGTCAACTGATCCAGATGACTACCAGACGGAATCGTTCCCAAAATTCTGGATGCATTGCCATGCTGAATGGCAATGCGTTGAGCAAGATAAGATCCTGTTTAAAAAATAAAAAAAGTATGCATTTTATAGGTTAGGTTCCTAGTCTCGATAAAAAACAAAAAATATTAGTTAGTAATCAATCTATGCAAAAAAAACTATACAAAATTAACGCCCTGAACAATTATCATAAGAACAACTATTGTTGTAGAAAAATACAAACACAATACACATGTTTATTTCAGTAACTTAATCTACGTTGTATATTTATGTGGGTTTGAGATCCCCTTTTAAGTATGTAGATACCTGTAGAACCCGCTCTTCCAAAAATATTTATTAAAATTAAATTTAAAAAAACATCTCTGTACAATTTTTTGTATACCCAAAATTTTACGACGAATTAAAATTAAAACATAGCATAATAAAAACATCACACGTAAGATTGAATAACCCAGGCCGATACCATCTAGAAGAGATTTCCAACAAAAACCGTCAGTCAAACATGAACATCTCGCCGCGGAATATAATACTAGTAAGTACAGTCAGCAATGTCAGTACATAAACAATGAGAGTATTTACAACATCATGTTATTTTTTCGTTAACTTTAGTTGTATAAAAAATATTAGCAGACAGTTTTATATAAATGTCTTATTGACAATAAAATAATCTTTAAACCTGTATGCCAGAACATATTTCATACGAAATTTAACCTCAAACATAGATATTTAGGCGATTTTTAATGGATATTTGAAAATCGAGCCTTGGTTGAGATTCATTCTGAAATAAGGGATTATATATATCTGAATCAAATTTTGACCTCTTCTGTATTATATGTGCAATAAAGAGTATTATGGACATTTTGATACCCTTTTTAATTTTAATAAACTTTGTTTAAAAATTAACTACTATCTGGTGATAAGAGATGACAAATCGATACTTTAATAAACATACTCAAAGAATTCGAAAAAAAGATACAAATATCTATTTACGACGCTGACTGTACGATCTTGAATAAAAATTTATCGGTCGAATGGCCACCGAAGCGTGTCGTTATGCACACGTATAAGAATGTAGAGATAGCAGAGTTATGACTCCGAGTTTATGTTATGTGTTAATAAAGTGCGTTGTTCCGGTTTTCTTTGGATCAGATATCTATAAGAGGAATTATGGTTTTATTTTGGTAAAAATCGTTGATATTTTTTTCTATCAGAGGGTTTTTTAACAGTTGTTTTAAACGATACGTTTAAAAAAAATGTGTTATCCTAATTACCTACCTTAATGAAACATCTATAAAAAATAATAAGATTCTAATGTTATGATATTGGAGTCGAATGATGAATGTTACGAAATGCGTGAGTGACAAGCTGCGAATTTTAAAAAAAATTTTTTAGGGCATGTTGGTTTCTTAACCATGTTTTCCTTCACGGATTTTGAGAAAGCACGCAATTTTTTCTAGTGGAAAAATCCGTAAAAAAAATACAACACATCTTTTTAATTTAGATTTTTATAATAAACAAAATCATTGTTTGTTTTTTATTTAATATTTCATGGAAAGATATTTGGCTTTGCTGACCGTACATTTTTATAACAGTAAAAATGTGAAGAGCTACTTTCTTGAATCATAGCAGTGACAGTACTAGAATCCCACCGATACCACAATAATAATTAAAACATATTAAAATGCCAGCCGGGTTTTTACGATGAACAATAAAGTTTCGAGTCTGGTTTTTGCGACAATCTGGTTTTAATTTCAGTGAAATTAAAAAGAAAAGCAACGCAAAGGTTGGTCATGGTCAGCTCTACTGTTTAAAGTCTGTGTATGAATTGAATCGCGAAAAAAAACCTGAAAATTTTGAAATAAGAACGAACATAAAAAAAATCTAACAAATGTAATGGGTTCCATAACATTTCACAATAAGAACTATTTGGCATCAGCATATATAATGAATCCTCCAAAAAGTGCCAAGTGTTTTGAGAAGAAAGACTATTTTTTTTTCAACTTTGTTGTACGGAAAACCCCTTTTTAATTTGAATAATAGAATTTTTTTATTTTTGCCATGATAGGAACTAAAGTAAAACTTATTTTATGATAATTATCTACGTCACTAATACAGTTAAAAACATAAACCCTTGTTTCGCATACATATAGACTATAGACGAACAGCGTCAGTCTAGAATCCTTTTGATACAAAACCCTTGATAAAAAGCATAAAAACGAAGCCTCAGAATAATATAAATAATTATTTACTACTCACAGAAAAAACTTACTAGTGATAAAACATATTTATTTATATTTGCATCAACAAAAACTACTGCACAATTTAAGATTATTTCGACGTATTTTTAATCGTTTCCGTTTCATATTTTCCAATTATCCGGCTTCTGAGCATTAATAACCGAAAAGTAGTACGTCTTTTCGATAGTTTCGTAAATATTACGACAGAAAACTATCATTGCACAGAGCTCAATTAGTTTCGATCAAGTTAATGCTAACCTCTATAAAGTGATAGCTTGAAGGTTGACGTGTTAGGGAGACATTTATGTATAACGTATTTTTGCAATATTACGTGTATTACTCATAATGGTAGAGAAAACTAGTGATTGCAAGTACCTTAGTACCTTATAGATAATGGTACCACGTTTTTATTGTTCTTTAACATGAATATTAATTTGTGTTTTCATGTCTATTAAAAATATTGCTATACACTTTTTCAAAAAACAAATATAAGTCATCGGAGTGTTGCTTAGCCAAAGTTATTACCAAATTGATCTGTATTTATAAAGACTATTATTAAAGGCTATTATTACTTACGCCTGGAACCTTTGCAGGCATAAGTGGAGTCGAAGCTCAAACTAAGATAACCTTTTTGTACAATACATATTATTATTTTCAGCTTACGTCGTCCTGCAAGGGCAAAAGCCCTCCTTATCTCCTTACCATTCTTCACGATCCTGGGTTAAGGCCAATCCAAAAGAAGTCAAGATTGTTCTTATAATTATTTTTCGTAAACAGAAATTTAAAACAAAAAAATAAGAAAGGCATGTACAAAGGCGAGCTTAACCGTAAAAAAGAGTTTAGTTTATCGTTCCGTTATATTAGTCAAAAGGTATGGATGTAAATTATTTACGCACCAATTTTTTGGTTGATTGACAGTAGAATGAATAGTATAATATACCTATTAGTACAAAAGAAAATATAAAAAGAGCGCGTTGAACTCTTTTCTTTGGAGATAGTTTCGTTGCATTCAGAATAAAAACAAACACGCTCACTACTATTTTCTAAATAATGGAGCTCCTCATATACACACTCAGGGAGAAGATATTTAAAGATACCATGGAGGGGTAGTCAGAGGCACGTATTATTATATGTGCATGTGCACATTACATTTGGCACATGCCCGCGTTTTTGCAAGTAGCCATTCCACGTTGCAGTTAATTAATGATATCTTTATAAAAATAGCATAATGATCGAACTTTATTCATTATTCAAACACGTTTAATTAATGGCTTTTCAGATGCTCGTAGCTATCTTTATAAATAACTCAATTAAAACAGGAATACTTTTTATAAGAGAAATTAATAGTCTGCGAAAACTTAATAAAACATTTAACTGGCTTCAATAAAAGTAGGAGGTTCTCACGAATAGCCGATTTTGTTTTGTAGTCGATTTTTCTTATGGTTTTTATTCGAAAGAGTGACATCCCTAGTGAGGAAAATAACGTAAGCACGTGAAGATCTGATGTAAAAGTAGCAGCAGGTTAGAAACCATAAACTTGGGACGACTTGTGAATATCGTGTTTTCACAACCGACTCCAAAAAATTAAGAGGTTCTCAATTCGTGTGAAAGGTTATGTTTTTTGAGTGTACCTTCACCAATTCTGAATCGATTTAAATTGAAAAGGAGTTAAAAAAATATGAAAAAAATTTACTCTGAAATTTCATAATAACTTTTTATCAATTCCCAGTTATTTAAAGACTTATTTAAAGAAAGTTTATTTTTTGAGTTAACATAAATATATTTAGATTGTCTCGGAACTTTTTTAAGTGGATTTGTTTTTGATGTAGACGAAAGATGTTGAAAAAAAAATCTTAATGCTTTCATACTCTAGATGGCACAAACGAAGAGGCCTATGCCCAACAGTGGGGTGAGATGTCTTATAAATTATTCTTACAAAACTAAGCTAAATACACTATTATTTTAATTAAGTACTAAAACTAGCTTTAATTACTTAATAAATGCAACATAGAAATATGTGAATCAATCATCACTATACAATATAACAAAAATTAACTCACCGTTGATCCAAAATTTTAAACCCCAAAATATAGTTCACTTGATATTTTGAAAGTCACTAGCACCGGCAGCTGTAGTTTACAAACACACGCGTGCGCAGGAGTTCTCGCTACGACTGTCTCCGTATGACTGAACTTGGCTGGTCTTGGCTTTCAAGTTCGCGGCGAACTCTGGGCGCTGAAGTCGCTTTTGTATCGTTTTGTTATCGCTAGCTGTACGATATTTTTCAGAAAATATCACAGAAAACTATACCTGTACTCAAATAATTTATTTTAAATTATTATTTTATAGTTTTATTCGCCTGCTGACCTAGATTATAATATATATCCATTACCTTAAAATATTTTTAATTAATAAAACGTTATTTTATCTCTTTCTGATATGTGCCATTTCAAATTCAGCAGTAAAATCTAAACTCTGTTAGATAACCAACTGTTTAAAAATATGACCCTAAGAGTTTATAAAAGAAAAAAAACAGCAGTGGGTCAGCGTAGATTATAAAATACATAATGAAAGCAAAAAAACAAAACAAACAAACACGCTCACGACTGTCTCACTGAGTAGATCTTTGAGGATACCAAGTAGAGGGTAGTCAGAGGTCCAAACATTACATTTGGCACATACCCTTGCAAGTTAGCATTCCACGTGACAGGTTGCAAGCTCATCGCCGCTTATTGGAACACAAACTGTTGGCACATGCCTTCGAATTTTTAGTTCTTGGGCATGTCGGTTTCGTCACGATGTTTTCCTTCACCGTTTTGAGCACGTGTTAATGCGCACATACATTTTTCGAGTGGAAAAATCCATTGGTAACATCACGGATGGACTAGGTTCGAAACCACGACCTCCGGATTGGAAGTCGTCCACTAGGCCAACACGACTTTAATAAATACATAATACGGCAAATAATAAACATATGTGTAAAATAAATTTCACTTGAAATGAGCTCTTAAACTTGTTTTTAGTACTCTCTTTTCATATACATCTATTTTCTAATCGATCGATCAGAAGGACCAGGCAATATGTAACATTCAATGAATCTTCGAATCGATAAGACAAGGTAAGATGATGATATCGCCGGCTCAGCGATTTGAAAGCGATATGGCGTCACCCGATACTTGAATACCGACGCAACGTCTCCATTGATTGCCGGCAAGTGCGAGATTCACTATTGAAACTCACTAATATCTCGAATAAATATATCAATTAATTATTTTAGTAGCCGGTTTTCATAAATGGGCTACTGAAATTAATGTTGTAATATTCTTAGACGAAACAAACACGCTCACGACTGTAATCCTCATCCTCACAGACTAAGTACGCAGATCCGTGATGTTAGATGTAGGGGGTTGTCAAAGGCACGTCAAAACATTATATTTGGCACAATGCCCAAGTTTTGCAAAGTAGTTAGTGTCGTGACAGGTCACTAACTACTTCACCACGTGACAGGTTGCAAGCCGATCACCATCTTTTTGAACGATATGTAGGTAGCTAATAATTATTAGCTTATTTTTTTGTATTTATGGGAATCCATAGACATTCTCAAGTTAAAATAAAATATAGATAGAATAAAAAACAATATAGAGATGGCCTCGGTGGGGCGGCGGGCAAATACCCAACTACAACACAAGTGGTACGAGTTGATTCCCGCAGTGGGACAAATGTTTGCATATTCTGCTTATATTTGTTCCGGGTGTGGGTGTGTTTTGTTACTACGGCACTCGTATTTTATGGCGTGGGTATCATGAACTATGAGTGACACAGGAAATCTTAGTGTGGGGTCAGGACTATGTATGTGTCTGTTGGGAGTTTATTTATTATTATCATTTATGTAGTTTAATTTTTTACACTGACTTGATTTTTACAGCAAATTTAATGTCGTAGATACACTTGGTTTCTACCTGCCTATAACAATCGTCGCCACTTCAGCTTAACCGATTAAGCTCATATATCTTAAAAATTCAATTAGAAATCAAGCTACCTACCAAGTTTCATTAAAATTTAATTGCAGTTACCGTCAGACTAACAAACATATATACAAACGCCAGATTGTCCAAGTGAACTATGAGCTCATAGCTTGCTTCGCTTGCTCGATTAGTAAATCACGAAGAGTAAACAAAAATGTATTGTTTGGTCTTTATTTTTAATGATACACTGCAATCTGAATAAATACATTGATGAAACAAGAAGGTAGGCAGGTAAGGTTTTAATTGAGAATCGAGTAAGCTAAAAGTGAGATTACAGCGAGTTATACACATAGTAGGGGCATAGTAAATACAGCAGCGTCTCCAATCAAGCATTACCGTTGCGTGTTTATCTCTGTTCACCACCAAATGGATCTGGTTTGCAATCAGATGGAAATTGGACCTGACAAGCGTGATAGGTAGGTGTGAAAAAATGTGGTGTAGATGGCATCTTGTAAATAGGTAGACATATTTTCGGCCACGATAAATGTACACGGAATAGAGGAGTAGGGGCTAGTTCACGTATGTGTCTTTTAATAAGTTAAGTAATTGATAAGCAGCGGCGACGGGCTTTGAACCTGTGACATGGATACATCACTACTTGCAAAACGCGGGCATATGACAATGAAAATCAAAAAACCCTGCCACAGGTAAAAAAGAAAAACAATGAATAAGAAAATTTTCTCAAAAAAATTAAAAATTTGGTGATACTTAGCTATTAGGTAGGTAAGTATGTTTAGGAAAACTGTACCGCCATACCGGCAATACGTAGAAATACCTAATTATTTCGTGTGTAGCACTAAATTATAGTTTAAGGTCGAAACTCATGTATATTTATTAACTAAGTTGAAACCAAATGGATGTTTGGAATGAGCATTTTATAGTTCGAAAGTTTATTTGTTACATTCTGATCAAACACCGCCCTCTATGATTTTTTTTACGAACTAAGTAGAGAAAGTACGGTGGAAAAGCAACGCTGGAAAGGTTGTCTACTAAACGCAATGTTGCTTGCATGTAGTTCATACTATCACCGGTAGATGGCAGTGCGTTGACCAAGGCCAAATTCAGTCGTTTATCAAGATATCTCTTTACGGGATTTTTTTCAAAACAAAATAACTTCCGAATGTTTCTGAACCCAAGCACCTACTTAAACACGGTTTATGTAAGCTCAAAATTACTTAAAAGCTAGATAGCGACACTGTTGTACAATATTGCAGATAGTAAATATTAGGAATTTTCCGAATACTTCATCACCTCTTTCTCTCGAAGACGACCTCAGTGGCGCAGTGGGCGAAGGCCTGTCCGAGACGCAAAAGATTGTGGGTTCGATACCCGCCGCGAGACAAATGTTTGTATCATCTGCAAGTATTTGTCTCGGGTCTGGGTGTTTTCTATGTATAATTTGTATGTATTTAAAAAAAAATGTATAAAGTAGTATATCAGTCCCATAATACATGCTCTCCTTAGTTTGGGGCTAGAGGACGCTGTGTAAAAAATGTGCAGCATAATTGATTTATTTATATTAAGGTTTGGTGAAAGAAAAATATTTTTAAGGTTAATTTCACCTTTGTACGTACATGCCTAACCTAATATGTTTCACATTTCTGTTTACAATAAATAAAAAAAAAAAAAAATAATAGTAATTCGTTAAGCCTACTTGACTGTGGTAAGTATTATATTACTACATAACAATAAATTCATAAATTTACTTAACTACTTTAAATAAGTTAAATAAGAAAATTCCAACCTTAGTTTAAATAGACTTATGTTTTTTTTGTAGAAATGTCCGAAACTGTTACTTAAAAATAATATAATAATAATAATATTGCTGGTCATTTTTCACACAGCATCATCTAGCCCCAAAGTAAGCAGAGCTTGTGTTATGGGAACTACATGACTGATATACTACTAATATACTTTTTTTTGTAAATACCTACATACATATTATACATAGAAAACATCCAGATCCCGAGACAAATATTTGTTTATGCAAACATTCGTCCCGCGGCGGGAATCGAACCCGCAACCTTCTGCGTCTCAGGCGGGCCTTCGCCCACTTTGCCACAGAGGTCGTCAAATATATATACTACAAAGTTTATTATACTAATTGCTAGCCAAAAAAAAATGTATCTTTTCAAAAGGAGAAAACTCAATAAAACTAAATTCCAAAATGTTTCTACTTCAGTTGAAATCCGGCAAATTCAATTGAAATTTTAAACTCCTCAAAGAAACTAAACCACCATAGAGATTAAATAGAGGTTTATCTTCAGTGCACTGTGCGAACTCATTTTGTAATAGGTCTAATACTACCGCTTCTAAAGTGGTATCTACCAATGATAAATCATCTTCTGGACACAAAAAATCTATACTAATATTATAAACAGGTAAAATTTGTAGGGAGTAATGTCCGAAACTATCCAATTTCAAAAACTCGTTCACCAACTCTCAAGAAAGAACTCTTTCAATTTACTTTCAGGGTGGGCATAGGCTTTTATATTATCCCGTTAAAATAAAACACTTTTCGTGAAGACCAGTTTTGCAATGTTAGCCGACGAAATTACGAACGAATGCTTTTCATCCGAGTACCTCGTGTAGAAGCTAGTTCCTATTAAATCATCATTGCTGGCATCTCGTAGTAATACAGCTGGGCATAATCCCCCTCCCTCAAACGCTACTCAGTCAGTTCTGGGACTTTTGTATCCTGCCCCCTCAGACAATCACTCTCTGTTAGCGTTAACGCCTGCGAACAGATTGAATTGTATGGAAATGGCATCGTGACCGCAGCCAAGTTTTTTCCTTGACGCGTGAAAGGAAAACTAAGCTTGATTTCTAGACGTCCATCCATTCATATAGCTGTTGGTCTGCCGACGCCCCTGAGTATCCCGTCGGTCACCAATCAACTAAGGCCTCACCCCTCTTGGCAAAATCTTGCCAAAACTCCTGCCCAGCTCCACTTGAGTTTCAAGTATAACGAACAAATACGAGCTTCCATTCCCCGTCGTCTCATAAAGGGTGGAGTTATAAGGACCACGGGTAAATGTTGAATGTGTACGTGATTGTTTCTTAACCGTGTGTCTTTATAAAGTCCTTATGATGTTGTATAGAAAAAAATATTACAGTGCAGCATTTGATAAAAATTGCCAACAAAATTTGGTTTGACAGATTTTCAGTGATAATTTTGGGAGATAATCAGGTATGTGTCTTCGAGACCTTTACACAGCGTATCTTGGAGAGTTTATCTGTACTATAGTAAATCAGTATTATTCTTCGCTTTACTTTAGCTAGCTTGGCTAACATCTCGACTTTTTTTAAACGATCTAGGCTTACAAAAATCTTCGAGTTATAAAGCGTTTAAAAGAGCGATTGGACTCTATTGTCACGTTAATATTTTACATACATAGATGGTTAATCACATAACCCATTCTTTGCTTTGTGCAGTTGGATAAAGAGTACACTGTACCACTCAGTAGTCAACTTATTGAATAATAATGTATTTTTCAAACTTTCGCGATTAGATATGTTAATAAGTATAATTATCAGTTTTACTTATCTTTATCGCGTTTACCTTTTTTATTATTTACGATTATTATCATATTTTTTTATACTGTAGACGAAGATACTTTTTTCATATTATTTTATCTGTTATGTGGGCATATATATTTATTATTTAAAAATTAGGTCTGTCCCGTTCTAATTAGTAATTTATAATAATAATAGTATCTATGAATTTAGAAATGGAGACCAACCTCTGGTGTCATTGCAAGAAACTACCATTTTTGGCAATGACTCCAGAGGTTTGTATGTCTTTAGTGGCTAGTGCCCATTCTCAACAGATAAAAGGAAGGGATTACAGAAAATCTAACGGGTTTTCCTTTTAGTTTTAATGGTGTCACCACATAAATCCTACTTTTGTGGGCTGGTATCGTTCACAACGGAAATTCTTAAATTGAGAGGGATCTGGAAAGCTCTTTCTCATATCCTTAGGTACCAATGTGATTTTAAATCTTATGTATTTTAATAAAACTAGGTATTTATAATAGTAATATAACTTACTTCGGTGGTATATACTAGTGAAATAATTGAGCCGCCTATAAAATGTTGCAAACTATTTATAGATATTAAAGATGTGTCCTAAAAATTCGATTTAGATTTTAGACACATTAAATTTGATTATCTCTTTAAGTATAGTTTGCACTTATAAAGTTCATACAACAGATTAAAAAAGAACATTCTATTACTCAGTGAAAATCTTTTATGTTTTAATCTCCCAAAAATTGACTGGCGGTTTAGGAAGTTCCTAAAAGTCATTTTAATGGCAATCTGTTAGCAACTTTACGCATTTATCATTGAGACAACGATCAAAGGGATGGATTATGTCAGGGATGGTTTTTGCTGAAGCCGCGATCCTTACCTGGAATGAAGAAAAGTTTTTGTTAGAATTAGCTGATTTTGTATAAAGGCACATTTACGGAGAAGCGACGCGTCGCGTTGTGAGGCGCAGTAAGTTCAAATATATATCGATGAGGGCGTTTATTTGAAGCAAACGCGCTTAAAACTCTCGCGCTTCTCCGTAAACTCTCGCTTCTCGGTAAATGAACTCAAAAATATTCGCGGTTCAATCAAATGCTTCATGGCCATTGTAGAACAATAAGTTTCCTCAAAAGAGTACCACGACGAATCTACTTTCAAGTAAAACAACTGGAATGTATTCCTCCGATTTTTTCATCTGGAGTTAGACTGGCCACTGGCCAGTGTCATTTTATAGTTCTTCAAGTTGCAAATATGCACTGTATCAAACGGTTGAAAAAAAAAAACGTGGCTTCAATATGGCTTGCTGGTATACAATTTTGATAATTCTTATTTAATCCCATTCAGTTTCCTACAAGGAATATGTGTTTGGTCCGGCCATAAATTATGAAACAATCCCTAGCATCTATTATGAAGATGGTAAAGGTTTACCTGACACAATCCTGCGCACACTCCCGAAGCTGGCAGTAACTGCAGCTGCAGCCAGAGAAGCAGGATCCAGGATCGGATTCCTCCAGGCTGATGGAGTCGAATCTTCTAGGAAGCGTTTCGCCTGAACTTGGTACTGTTCTGGAGCTTCGCCATCTGGAATAAAGAGATTTGAAATAAAATAACTATTTCTGGCAGAGATCAACACAGAGCTTTAACCATAGGTCCTAGTGTCCTAAAAGTTTCAAGGATGTTTTAGTTTGAGAAGTAAGAGTTTACAAAAAAGGACGGTGCAGCGGGTAGATGAATTTTAGAAAAACTCAACGCCGACACTGCGGCCACACACTAGGAACAATATAAAAGAGGAGGAAGGTGTTCTGATACAAAAGCAAACAAACACGCTCACGACTGTCTTCCCCTTGGTAAACATCCTCAGATCCATACTCAGTGAGTAGAGTTTTGATGATACTAAGTAGGGGGTAGTCAGAGGCACGTCCAAACATTACATTTAGTACATGCTCGCGTTTTGCAAGTTAGAATTCCACGTGACAGGTTGCAAGCCCATCGCCGGTTATTGGAACACTAACTGTTGGCACATTCCTTCGAATTTTTGGTTCTAGGGCATGCTGGTTTCCTCACGATGTTTTTCTTCACCGTTTAGAGTACGTGTTCATGCGCACAATTTTTTTTCGAGTGAAAAAATCTAATGTTGCACGACCGGGTTCGAACCCACGACCTCCGGATCAGAAGTCGGGGTACTAGGCCCACACGGTTTTCTGATGATTAGAAAAATTGAGTTTTGTCTAGCGCAGTCGGATTGGATGGTTTGTTGACTTACTTACAGTGACATCTTCATAAAATGTAAGGTATTACTTACGAAAAGTAGCAAATAAGTTCGATAGTTTGAAAATTAATGTTTTATCCAACGTAGTTGGGAACGGATCGATGTTTAATACATATCCTAACCCAGTTTTCTAGCATAAGTCATAATATATTCTGGAACCGCTGCTACAGGTTGATAGCGCTGTTACATTAGTCGCACACCCAGTCTTTTTTTTAACCTGACCGTCAGTTGAACTCCTTGTATAATGTTTGAATTTTGTTATATATGTTTTGTTTCACAAAACTACAGCGATAATTTACATGCTTACGTCCATCAGTGATATTGTTGATGATGATGCTTTCTTACCTTGAATTTTTTGTATCAACATGTTCCACCACCACGTTCCATGTCCTGTGGATAAGGTACAGCAGGAATAGTACTCTGGAGGACTCGGCGTGAGAAGGTGGATCCTGCCGTCTGCGCCATTTGCGACTGGATGTACTTAATCCACTGCCCATATTCTTAGTTAAAAGTCATGCTTCGTGCTTCTTGAATGTGTGAAACTGGAAGAATTAAAAAGTTTGATATTAACCTATTATATATATATCAATATTTTTGGTACACAGGAAAATATGCAGGTTCTATTAAATTTAATTCTGACATGACCAGTTACTTGCATTGATTATTTACAAATAAGATAAGATAAGCTTTGTTTTTTAAAACTTTGACGATTATTGCTGTCTCTTCTAGTATGGTGTGTGCCGTTATAACCAATCAAAGAACCAAGCGATTACAAAAAAGGCATAAAATTTGGTTATGCGGTTTTTCATTCCTCCGTCTTTTGTAGCGCCCCTAGTGATTTGCAATGAAACCTATCAATTACCATCGTCAACTCCCTGCAATACGGTTGCCAAAACCACATTAATACGTATTAATGTGGTTTTGGCAACCGTTTTTTTTTATTTCTTATGTTGCTCTCCATTGTTCATGACATCACGATGCAGGCCCTGTCAGAAAAACAGCGCTACACCTTTCCTAGGTTTGGTGCAGCATTATGCTGAGACAGGGACCTTTTGACCCCACACAACACATCTTTTTATCTATATAATTTTAATATTATATTTATTTTATTTTTTGTAATGTTTTAATGAAGCTATTTTGTCACCTGCTGTGTTGTGTTGTGGTAAATAAATGTATTTTCTTTCTTTCTAGGTATTTACAAAAAAAAAGTATTATAACTAAGCTTTGCTTAGTTTGAGGCTAGATGAAACATGACCAGCATTATTGATTTATTTTTTACGTCTTACCTGAAAAACATATACTCATCTTGCTCCAGCAGAGATTTTGAGCTTTACCGCGGAATACCTGACAGAAATATAACAATAGTTTTCTGTAACTTCCTTTATCTTGAGCACAAAATATCAGTTGCATAATACCCCACTAAATACTGCTTTTGTGAGTTATACTTGTGAAAACTGCTGCTGAATTTCCTGAAATTCCTTCTATTTTTAGTATTAAACTACCCACACCAGGTTATATCTTAAGCTCCTTGTGAAAAATGTTCGTGGAGGCAGCTTAAATGCTTTTCTTTGTGAATTGTAATAAACATGAATACATTTACGAGGGAGGGCACAATAGTGTTGCGCCAGTCAAAGTCAAAATTCATTTATTCATTAAAATCACAAGGATCACTTTGAAACGTCGGTTTTATCTACTGCCTGTTCCACCGCGACCAAACCAGAAAGGAAAGGCAAGAAAACAAGGCTGGTTCTTATTATTCTTTTTAATGATCCTTTTACAAAACAATAGGTACCTTCATTTTTTATCGAGTTGGAACATTTTCAATTGCTGCGTTAGTGCTGCGATAGACGTCGATGTTTATAACTATAGTTCGTTTTTATAATCATTGTGATTTATTTTACCTGGAGACTACCTTTTTTTATGTTAGATCTAATTTTTTTCTTATATTTGTTGTTTTTATATTATTATTTTACATTTGCTCACAAAGTATAAAGGTTGGTCATCATTATCTTCTTGTCCTTATCCCACATTACGTGAGATCGGTACTACAAGTATTCTTCTTCCACTCTCCTCTATCAGCCGTCATACCAGTACTCACTCCTTTCTCAACCATGTTATCCTTTATACAATCCATTCGTCTTTTCTTTGGCATACCTCTGCTTCTATTACCATCCACATTCATGTTCAACACTCTTCACGTAATGTGTCATTTTTCCCTCATTATGACGTGTCCTTAACCTATTACTCTTTAGTTCATTCTGGTATCTTCTTTATTTCACTATAAATGGTCTTAATTTTGTCAAATACGTTATACTCGAGTACAAATATAGTCTTTATTTTTTTATTTTTGCCGTAAGTTAATGTATCTATGACTTATCTAAACACCGCGATTAAAGACGTACGAAACGTTTGCAAAATACCATATTACAATGTTAAGATTTGGCGATAAATAATGGCATACAATAAACTCTTATGGCAAATTCATATCCCGGGTCCTTGCGTCGCGGGTAATATGCGCGAATTAATTAAGGATCCAGGCTCTAATTTAGTTTTATTAGACGTGTCGGTCATAATTAATTATGTGGGCTAAGAGTTACTTCCCACGGTCTGTGATTTTACGGATTACCCCGCACTAGCCCGCACAAGCGCAATATGGGAAAAATCGGTGTTAAACGCATTTATTATTAATTTTTGACCAAGTAGCATCCCACCTTTAGATTGTACAATACATTTGTATTGCCATGCAACCTCTTCGATACATCAAACCATATTGCACTCTCCCATAAAGTTGGATAAACAACAAAATAGGTAATATATTATGGGTATATTATGGGTTATTGTTTTATTAGTTATTTACATTTTTACAGCATATGGCTCGAGAGAAAGCTACAATATCTTCTTCCAGCAACAATTTAATTGTAATTCTATTCAATATTGTTTACGGAACACATGGACCCTTTAGCTATTACTCTGTTTTTTTAATGATGTTACGGAATTATGTTTTTTTTGGCGTTAAAACTGGCATTATCCTGCGATAAATTCCATGGACCATGTAATTAAAATAAATAATTAGGTTACGTACCATACATGTTTAGGATGTTTGTATTATAGGATAAGTACATATGGATGTTAGGATGTTTGTGTGCGAAGAATTTCCTGTATAGTGCTTAACAAAAATGTTTACAATGAAAATAAATAAGTCACTGGTCTGGCAGTAGTGAATGGTAGAAGGAAATGTGTTTAAAAATCCTGAAAAGTAACATTGACTTTTTCTGGTGCTCGCTATATAGGGTGGGCAACCGTGGCCACCCGGTCTATTTATAAGGCAAGGTGGTCTGAACAGTGTCTTCTCTTTGTGTTACGTTTAATATTATTTTCTTACACAATATTAAACCACCACCAATAGTAGTGTTTTCAGTAATTTTGTGACGGAATTTGTCACAAAACTAGCTGCAAGGTATTCTTTATTTATAAGCTAAATTACCTAAATGATGACGGGAAAGATTATTTATAAATTGAGACACCACCTTAGTGGAGTTTAATTGGGTGATACCAATTAATTTCGAATTCAACTCATTATGAGTGGCCGCAGTAAATCTCTTTAGGGAAAGTGCAGCAAAACTGTGCTGACAAGAAAACTAGGAAATGACCAATTAGAAAGTCTAGCAGTAAATCAATTCTAATGACCGGACAGTACCATCTGTTTCCGTTCCCTACCTAAATTCTCTCTATCCTAAGGTTGTCTGGAAGAAATATGCTTTCAACAATAAGATGGCTCATAAATGCATGTTTTCGTTGTTTTAGTATGTTTTTTTGTAAATGACAAGCTCATTCGCACGGCGGGCAAATAACCAGATGTGACATAAGAGTTGCGGGTTCGATTCCCGCTGCGGGACAAATGTTTTGCATAGTTCAGAAGCAACATTAAATATAATGCTTTGCGAAAAATCTTCGAAAATATAAAAGTAATCTCAAAAATTGAACTTAAAAACCTTGGAATAAAATGTGAAGAGTTTTCGGTTTAAGTAATGAGTTTTGGCGATGTGCCTAAAACACGGTCCGATTCGGTTAATGTGGGGAGCATTCATGTTTTAAAAGGTAATGGAAATGTAGCGATAAGAGGGATCTGCACTGGAGTGTAAAAACTGATTACGGATGTGCTGAGCCAAAAATGTAAGCGTTCATTTTTATGCGGCTACTTAATTAATTATGGTTTAGTAAATGGGAATACTATTATATAATTAACTCCCATAAATGTTTTTATCGATGGAGACCTCTAAATGGCCTCATAGGTGCTAGTTTAGTAATTAATTTTGATTTTAAGGTGCCGATGTTTTTTTTTTAAATAAATAAGTAACACTAAATAAATAAAAATTTAGAACTCTAACGGCTTCATAAAACAAGTAAAAATGCTTATATTGTATATACTTTAAATTAGTACATAGAAAATGTCTGTTCCCATTTTGTAGAATGGGTAGGTAATTAAAAAAATGTTGTAGGTTTATAGGTTAAGCATTTTAATTTTGTTAATTATATAAATATGTACAGCGCTGACTTAAGATATTTGACGACCTCTGTGGCGCAGTGGCCTGCCCACCTGGGACGCAGAAGGTTGCGGGTTCGATTCTCAACAAATGGTTACTATGTGAAAATATTCGTCTTAGGTGTTTGCTATATATAGGTATATCAATACCTATTTTGTAGGTATATCAATCATGTACTTCTCATAACTCAATTAGCTCTCCTTAGTTTGGGGCTAGATGATGCAGCGTGAATAATGTATTTTTATTATCTATTTTAAGTTGGATAACTATACCTATCAAGGAATATTTCATGAAGTAGAGTGATCAAACTTTTAGTAAACCAAGACGCATTTTTACAGAGCCATTTTCTATTTAATACCTACTTATTTAATATAATGCCTACCCAAAATGTTTGACGAGTCAACGATTCAAAGTCAAAGTCAAAATTCATTCATCACTTTGAAACGTCGGTTTTATCTACTGCCTGTTCCTCCGCGACCAAGCCAGGAAATATCGTAATGTTACCATTAAGTAACATTACGATATTTCCATTAAGTAAACCATACTATTGGTAACGTGAATTTTGCCAATAAATAATTCTGGTACGGATTCTGATTCTGAATGGACGCTGGCCAAATCTGCGACCTCAGATGTAACACACATTAATAATGCTGGACATTTTCACACAGCATCATCTAGCCCCAAAGTAAGCTAAGCTTGTGTTATGGAAACTACATGAATGTTATACTAAATATATTTTTGTAAATACATACATTATTATACATAGATATGTGTTTTGCTTCTTAATTTTTATAAGTAATTGCTTTAACGACGTCGGTGGCATAACGGGCGGATGAGCACAGGAGTGGCGCGTATTGACCTAGGTTTATAATAAGATTAATCAGCAGTGGACCGAAGTGGGCTGATGCTAATGATGATGGTGAAAGTGGTAATTTGTGGGGACTAATTGGCAGACCACCAGCCAGGTGGATGGACGCCATCTTTGCAGTATATTGTAAGAAGTAGGGACCTGGAAAAGAAAGGCCCAGAATTGGCGTTTGACAGAAGTGACGTTTGAGGGCGGTGGCTTATGTCCAGCAGTGGGTTAGGGCGAGCTGCAGTAATTAATCACATAATTACCTATTTACCACGTTTTATAGAGTTTTATTCGTTTTGTGGTTTTATCTTTTGATTTTTACTATACATTCTCATTTTAAATTAAATGAAATAGAATAAGTACCTATCAACTCACTACTCATTTCATAACATACCTACTTATAAAATATCGCCGAATGTAGGTTAGGTGGTTAGGTAAGATTGTTAGGTCGAAGCGACGCGTGACCAGAGAGCTGGCTCTTATCTGGGTCAATGCATTAGCATTGCCATTCAGCGTGGCAATGCGGCCAGTATTTTGGGAACGCTTCCGCCAGGTAGTGATCTGGATCAGTTGAGATATCTATAGATCGTTTGCAACGGTCTTTAGTTAGCTAGCTGTTTCATCTGTATTTTTTGTATATACCTACTTGTACATAGTTGTATGAATAAATGTATTCAGATTGTTTTATTGTACCAATAATCATTGATGTTGCATTGTGATACCAATTATAGATTTAGTTAGTGGTAGCTGTGACGTCACAGCTACATCAGTAGGCGGGGCTGAAAAACAGCGTGGCTGAGTCCTCGAACTTTTTACTTACGTACAGACATACTTTCTCACTATACCTGTTATTTTTATAACCTACTATATTATTATATTATACTTAGTTTGTTCAAGTGAATAATAAAAATAAACCTTTTTTATTTTTATGTGTAATTATACTGTTTTTTTAGCAAATGTTTACCGATTTTAATATTTTTGTTGTTGTATAGAGAATGATCCAGGATAAGTCCCATACAAGTTAGATTCCTGACGGATTGCTACTTTTCCCGTATTAAAACTCATAAAAAATCATATTATGGAATCACGACTAGCCGAATCATTTTTTGTAGGCGATTTTACTTTTGTTTTTTATTCGAAAGAGTTTCATCGCGAGTGTCAAAATAATGTAAGCACGTAAGTAAGTAGTTTTTTTTTATATTTAATGTCTTATATTATTGTTTGTTTTTTGTCATTTGTAATTGTCTGCGCTGGACCCGTATGTGTTAAATAAAAATATATCTACCTATATATTGCAATGCTGATGATAAATTGTGGAAATAATAATTGAGATTTTTGCACTAAGACCTTTGCGCCATACCCCTCTGGCTGTTCTGTGGAAAACATTCATAAACTCACCAAAACTCTTTTCAAAAATATAACCAAACAAAAAATAAAACCTTTTTGCATAATTCTACCTCATTTCACGCTAAACTGTCATAGCAGAAGTACAAAAAGGTTCAAAACTTTCTCTCAAAACACGGATCCCACGCAGTTTAGGTACCTACTATTTCTTTCTGACATTTAATTTTATCTCTATTTGTGAACCACAGTTTTTTCACACGAATAAAGACTTAATGAAAAACTATTTTAATTAACTTTCGTTTATTTCTGTGACCACTGACACACGTTGCCTTCTTTTCCGTCTTAATTGATAGAAATCTGGGTCCCAGTTAAAGTTACCAACTCTCCCTTCTTTGGATGCCAAGAATTCTAACGCAAGTTCAAGTTCCAGCCACGCAAGATCACGGGTTCGATTCCCACTGAAGCTAAAATTTTGCATGTTCCATAGATATTTGGTCCGGATCTGGGTGTTATGGTACCACGGTATTCGTAGTTCCTGATAGCTACGTTTCTATTGGGTCTTTTATTAATTACTAGTTTCTGCACACGGCTTTGCTCGTGGTACCCGGATAAAAAGTACCCATGTGTTATTCTGATGTTAAAGCTATATTACTGTAAAGTTTCATGAAAATCCGTTCAGTAGTTTTTGCGTGAAAGAGTAACAAACATCCATCCTTACAACTTTCGCGTTTATAATATTAGTACCTAGGATTTGTATTACTAAAAGTGTAGGTATCCCTACCACAATATAAATAGAAAATCAAATGTATGTTTGCACTATCATTCTCTGGTAGAGTGGTCATGTGGGCTATTTTGCATATCTACAAATGCGTTAGCATTATGCTAATATTCCGTGTTACTTAATGCAGAAGTTTTCTTACAAAGTTCTATAAAACTACAAAACAACACGCTCACTACTGCAATAACTATGATGGAGATCCTTAGATCTATACTACGCATATCTGTAAGAATAGGTGGTAGAATAGGTGGTAGTAGATACGTCCACATATTAGATATATTTGACACATGTCATCTTGCATAGCAGTATTCCACGTGACAGGATGCATGCCCATCGCTTATTGGACCTTTGACCTGTCACGTGGAATGTTAACTACTTGCAAAATGTGGGCATGTGCCTGATATGTTTGGTATACCCCCTAGTAAATACAGTCCTGACCTAACACATGAATACAGTCCTGAGCGTGTTTTTTTTTCTATATCCCTCTTATAAAACTTAAATCCATTGATCAGAATAACACATAGTCATCAAATTGTTTTGGTTTTGGAAACAAACATCGAGGTTGGCAAACGCGATACCAGCTCCTGAACTAATAATATTGCTTTTCTTGTAAATATACTGTTTTAACTTGATGCATCAATACTCCTAGATAATTTTAACGTTATAATCTTATACTGAGAACATACTTGATGCCACGAAAGAACATACTTGACTAACATTCACTTCATAGAAAGGGTGACGGCCGTGGTAAAAAAAAAACAAAATAGTTTTTATTTCTGTAACAGATTTTAACATTTTTCGATAGGGTTGGGACCTTCATTTAAGTAGAAAATACTTGTGTTAGAAGGCCCCGCTTCTACCAATCTGATTAACCAATAGAATGAGTCAGATATAGGTACATTGGGTAAAGGAGGACATTAAATAAGATAGTAAAATATCGTAGACGTGTAATATGCGGCGATAGGTTTGCAACCTGTCACGCGAATTCCTGTAAAAAGTTGAAAAACCACCTGGTAAACTCACGGATCTACGTACAATAGACGTATGTAGATCTGAGGATTTTCATCCTGAGGATACGATTGATACATTTTAGAGCAGTATTATGTCGAATGTATGTTTCTGTCGAAATAATTATCTACAGAACAAGTGCGTGTCGCAATAGGGTCTGTGGAAGTGTTGGTCTTTCGAAGGTGTGTGTTGTCGAAGTATGTTTAGTCGAAACAATTACTTGTCGAACTATGTTTTTTCGAAGTTAGCGACGCGACGTTTCGAAATAATGAACTGTCGAAATTCAGTGGGACACTCGGTTTAATCTAGCGCAGGATCGTGGTGGATGGTACGCATTGAAAATATACCCAGCTGTGGGTGAAGTCGGGCTGTGATCAAGATGTTTGGGTCATAGCATCCAACTTCCCGGACCCTTTAACAGAGCGTGGCGTGACACGACTTGAGCAGTTTTATTCTAGAATGCAGACCACACACTCGTTCTGTTTTTTGCGAGCGCAAATTATTTTGTTTTACTATCATCAGAGTTAATGGAACGGAGATGAGATTGCATTTGCAGATGCGTTCAAATGGATTTTTTATTGTTTAATGATGCAATAGCGTTCAATAATAATTATCATTGCCGATTTGTTTAGATACCCGTGAAAGAAACTCTAAGCTTTTAAAAATATCCAAGTAAACAGTTTCATAACCAGACGTGATTCTTCAAAATTGATATCGTACAGTCAGCACCAATAGTGTAAACATTGTGAAGTCTTCAAAACCATGTTTTTTCAAATATAAATATAAAATTGTTTATTACCAAAAAAGTGTACAGATACAGATTAAAAATGCATACAGAATATTCAGATAGCATAAGTACTATAGGCGCGTTCTTTACTATTATTTAATGAGGAAGAACATTTAAAAGTTTAACGAAACGCCAGCAGGAGAATAGCAAAGTACGTGGTTCTGTCGTGATATTATCAGAAAATGATACCAAACTACGATAACTTCAAGTCTACTTTGAAATGTACGTATTTTATTGTTTTTTTTTTATAAATTGTACCACGGCCACCATTGCACTCTTATTTCCACTGAGTAGGCCAGTACATTTCAAAGTATACTTGAAATGATCGTAGTTTGGTATCATTTGTAAGATCTGCAAATATTTGTCTCGCATCTGGGTGTTTTCCATGTATAATATGTATGTATTTACAAAAAAAAAAGTATATAAGTAGTATATGAGTCATGTAATTCCCATAATACAAGTTCTGCTTAGTTTGGTGCTAGATGATGCTGTGCTTTTAGGATAATATCACGACAGTACCACGTATTTTGCTATTCTCCTGCTGGCGTTTCGTTGAACGTTTAAATATTCTTCCTCATTAATTAATAGTAAAGAACGCGGTATAGTCGTTATATATTTAATATAAAGTACGCCAGTGTATATATCATTGTATTCGTAACTACCTACAGGCATTATCACTATTTATGCCAGCATTTATTCGTACAGTATGTATAAAGTGTAAATAGGCCCTGACTTTGTAATTAAAATAAAAAAAAAACTCAACAGACACATCCTTTTCTGTTTCATGATCTCTACTTAAATAACTATTTGTGTTCCTAAATAACAGCTTTTCATACATTGTTATATGGTATATGTCTAATGTAAGCCAGAGCGAGGATTCCTTGCGTGTAAACACAAGTTTTATACTTAGAGCAAGGTACTCAAGTATTTTAACTGTATTTTAACTGGTTAATACCTTTTATGATGTACAGTTAAAATACTTGGGAATTAGGTAAATACTTAATGTACCTAATAGTACATTTATAAAATACTAGCCTCTGCCCACGGCTTCGCCCGCGTGGTACTCGGATAAAAAGTAGTGTGTTATTCTGATTATATGCTATATTACTGTAGAGTTTCATCAAAATCCGTTCAGTAGTTTTGCTAATGCGTGATGTCCCCGACAGATGAGATGGTGCTAGGGTATCTACGCATGTGGCCTTCCCTTCTCCCAAGGGAGAAGTAGACGTCTCGTAGGAGACCATTCAGTTCGAGAACAGCTGGAACGTTGACGCTGGAAACGAAGTCTTTGTCTTTCACGTTTCCACTAATGTTCTGCTGCAGATTTTATACCATCGTACCATTCACTATGCCTGCTTTTCGGCTTACAATGGCTACTTGTTTTTCTTTATAGAGCATAGAATGAGCTGTCCCAATGCCACTGTCCAACGTCCGTGACTCTTGACCTTCTGTAGATTACCTCGTTTCTCATTCGGTCTCGCAAAGACAACAGTTTACTTCTTTTTAATCTGATGTGCATCTTTTTATTTGGAAATATAGGCGACTGTACAATAGCAAAAGAAATATGAACCACTTAAAGCAGTATCTACAATTCTACATTACAAAGTTGCAATGTTTTTTCGCAAATCCATACAAAAAAGAGTATTGATACGCGCGTTCCATTCCACTTCTCCAAGATTTCTTATCAACTATCAAAATCACATTGCTTTTCTAAACCTGGTAAAAAGAGAAAAAGTCAGTGTTTTTTAACAAGCGGCCAGCATTATTGACGATTGTTGAGAAAAGACCCCGCAATGTTTTTCAAACTGACGTCAAAGATAATATAGCTGCATCCGCTGCATATCAGCAATAAAACGTCCGTTATATGACGGCGTCTGCATTTTGGAACCATGGCTTTAGCTCCGTTATCGCGATTACAGGAAGTTTGCGCTTGATCGAGTACTTTTACTATTTCAATTAATTATTGAAATAATTGTTGTTTTGTTTCGGTGGATAAGCCACGCCTATCTTAGATCACTTGGTTACATGATCCATTGATTATTGATTATTGACGGTATCTCGTAATAACATCATTGTTATGTATTTTGATATTATTTTTATGGTTCTGGCGATCTTTTCTCCGGCCCGCTTGAAACGCAGAAGGCTGCGGGTTGGATTCCAGTCGCGAGACAAATGTTTGTTAATTATGATTTATAAAATATTTGTCTCGGTTCTAGGTATATTCTACGTATAATATGTATGTATTTATAAAAAAAGATATAATATATTAGTTGTAACAAAAATATATATAATTAGTACATCAGTGATGTTGTTCCCATTACACAAGCTCAGCTAAGAAAATTATTTTTTTTAGCTTAAAAAAAATATAAAAAAAACTGTGCTTAGTGGTACTCGTATTATTTCACCAGCAAGCACATTGAGTAAGCTAATTAAAAAAATACAGTTTCTACTAGTTCAGGAGCCTATGGATTCATATACAATTTGTAACATTTTATTATGTCAAATAAATATATTTTACCTTTAGAAAGGTATTCTCTTTTATACTGAAGCCAGACCTGTCTTCAGCATGAAAGTTTCTGGTAAACAAGTCTCATGTGAAACCGATGGAAAATTAATGTGTTACGAATGACCTGTTTTAATAATGTTTCCTTCCGTACGTTATAACTAGTGACAGTTTTACGAGTGAGCGAGTTAGTGTGGAAGGTATGAGCTGAAGCGGGAATAACACGCAAGCGGACAGCCCTATTCTATTTAAAAATATATTTTTCCATCCTTCCATAGAATTTGTTGGCTATTATATGCAGGCTGTCCATACTTTGTTTATTCCTCAGCTGATTTAAGACATGAAAACCTTTAATAGGGTTCCTGTTTTATAAGTTTATCTATGTATTAGGTATCGTGTGTTGTATTAAGAACTTAGGTTGATACTATTTAGAAAAATTAAAAAAAAAACACTTTATTCAAGTACTTTTTTTTATAAATAAGTTGACCTCGTTCGATTGGCACCGCACTTAAGCCGAATGAAGTATGATGAAAAAAATAACCAAAAAAAAAAAAAACTCGCGCGCGACCAAGCCTAGAAGAATCAGGCAACAAACTCTTTGTTGCCTGATTCTTCTAGGCTTGGTCGCGCGAGAGAAATTCACTTTTAAATTTTAAATTAATGTAGTTTTAAAGTTGACGTTTATGTACGATCCTTTTATAATCAATGAATCAAAATCTATCGACAAGCCTTTGATTAGTTACACCCGAATAATAACTGACTTTTTAGTGATGAAGGTAACAAATTTCAAAATTCAATATAAAAACTATCTCCAGCAGAGAGGGGTTGCAGAGAGGGAAAGAACCTCCACTCCCTTCTCCCCTTTCATCTACCCCCTATTAAAGTAGCTCGATTCTTGTTACCAAAGTTTGCAGAAAGTCGGATGATGGAAAGACGAGGAGTAGGCCAATATAGCTCTTCATATCATTATGTAATTATAATTATTTTAGACTTTATTTAACTTTTACTATGCTTATGATGATGACGATTTAGTCCGATAGATTGTTTATCGTATTACTCACCAATCTCGATAAGCTTATGTATTAGACCTCAATATTGTTGGATAGTGGAAAGTCCGTGGATATTCACCACAAATGGTGCGCAAAAGAATCAGTATAATTAGTATTGGTAAGTAATTCTATTGACAAAAAACAAACACGACCACGACTGTATTCCCATGTTGGACATCCTCAGATACATTCTTAGTTCGTAAATCGTTGAGGATACCAAGTGGGGTGTAGTCAGAGGCACGTCTAAATATTATAATTGGCACATGCCCGCGTTGTATTAACCGTGTCAGGTTGCAAGCTGATTGCCGTTTATTGGAGTGACTTCGATTTTTTTTTTTCGTCACGTTTTAATCCGCGCGAAATTGTTTTTATTGGAAAAATCTATTTGTGTACGACCTTATATAATTAACGATCGAAATCACTTTATAACATTTGTAATGTTATTTTATTTAATCGTGTATTTCCAGTTTTATTATTTATTTTACCTTAATTAGAACGGTTAAAATCGGTTACAAGAATGAATGCACAAATATAGGTAAAATTAATTATAAAAGTCAGTCAAATAAATATTTAAAATACACAGAAAACAATGAAATTACATGTTTTTTTGCCAACAGACAA
Source organism: Perizoma affinitatum (assembly GCA_961405105.1). NCBI lineage: Eukaryota > Metazoa > Arthropoda > Insecta > Lepidoptera > Geometridae > Perizoma > Perizoma affinitatum. The sequence continues at coordinate 11,704,146 of OY560199.1, forward strand.
ATAAATAGTCCTAACTCCACACTAGGTTTCTCTGTATCGTGGTTATCAGAAACTACGAGTACCGTAGTACCACATTAGTCGGAACAAATATTTACAGAACTTGCAAACATTTGTCCCGCAGCGGAATCAAAATCACAACTCATGTTAAATTAAGACGTAATTAGTTAAAATATTAACATAATTACAGTTATAAATTTAGCTAATATAAATTAAACTTAACTAACTAATATATGTTTATACGTCATGCTTACACAAATTCAAACATAAGCATATCCATAAAGGGGGCCTTTGCGTATAAAAAATTTGAGACTATGCGTACAGGAGGACTGTTCGAAGCGACGCGTAACCAGAGATCTGTGGTCCATTATTTCACTAGACAAAGGGTTTACTACCGAGCTGTGGAGAGTGTAATATTATGTGGGTCAACGCATTAGCATTGCCATGCAGCGTGGTAACGTTTGGGAACGTTTGGTAATAATCTGGATCTTGAACTATCTAAATAAATAAATAATGCTGGACATTTTTCACACATTCATCATCTAGACCCAAACTAAGCTGAGTATATCAGATATGGGAACTACATGACTGATATACTACTAATATACTTTTTTTTGTAAATATCATACATAGAAAACACCCAGACCCGAGACAAACTTAAGCTAATCGTGCAAACATTTGTCACGCAGCGGGTATCGAACCCGCAACCTTCTGTGTCTCAGGCGGGCCCACTGCGCCACATAGGTCGTCTATCACCCATTGTGCATATCTTTTGTTTTTTGTTATTTTATTATGTTTCTATATTTTGTGTTTGGATCTATCTATCTATGTATCTTTAGCTAGTTTGCAACGGCACAGTTTTTTATAATACATCTCTATTTCATACATCATTAAGTTAAGTTATCATACTTGTATGACTCTCAGTGTACCAAACTGTATTTTTTGAAAAATATATATATCTTATCTATACATATTTATACCTACTACCATATTTTCACCTAATTATTGTATGAATAAAAAGTATTATTACAAACTTGACAGATCGTGAAGTCACGCTAAATGTCAAAGTCGTTAGAATACATTCGCGCCAAATTACTATGGTGTTTTTATTTAGCATTATGAGTTGTGTATAATCATTGTTGTGGATTTTCATTCTCATTATATGCAAGCACGAGTTTAGGTTCTCTTTTATTTTTAATCTTGTCGATACTGAGACCCATATTTTAAAACATTTTAAAACAGTGCTCAAGCTTAGATCACTTGAGTGTCATGGCCGCCACCGCCCCCCTAACCTACCTTGTTGCATCGCCCGGCCGCACTATTACTTCATTTGCTCGTCTCCTATAGATCGAAGCGTGATATTAGCCTATAACCTCCCCTAAGAATAGGGTTATCATATGTATAAAGATTTTTTCATACCGACTAGTTGTTTCTCAGATTCAAACTTGTTCGTTCAAACAAAAAAACTTACTCTTTAGTTTTATTATTGTTATAGATAGATTAACGACTGACCATGCTAGTACCTAAGCATTTGGTGAAATAAAATAATAGACATCTACCCCGTTTCCTCGTATATTTATCTACTTTCATAGTCAATAAAATAGGTCACGAAATGGACAATTAATATGGATTTTTTGTAAATTATTATTATTAATTATTAATTAATTATTACATCGGATATTATGCAGAGTATTCGATGAAACCTATCTGAAACCTACCTGTTAAAAAATACCCTATAACTACCCATTAGTAAAATACACATTTGGGAACCCTTCCGTCAGTGATTTGGATCAGTTGATCTTTAGATCTTTTCGAACGGTCACTTCGGCACAACTTCGATCCCGTGTCTTTTAAATTCCTGTTAGATTCTACACTGGTCTTAATTTTACTTCTATTAGATCCGGTTTTACTCGTTTTGTTACTTAAAGCCCTGAAATGGCGAAACGCAGGGAAGTACACACATATTTATGGCAACATAAATAAATAACAAATTTGCCGTTTACTTCCACTAAATCAAATGAAAACAAAAAAAAAGAGAAGCGGGCATGAGCAAAATTAAATGTTTGGACGTGCCTCCAACTACCTGTTACTAGGTATCCTCAAGGATTTACTCACTAAGTACAAATTATCTGAGGATGTCCACCATGGGGAATACAGTCATGAGCGTGTTTGTTTGTTTTGTATTTCGATAACTAGAATTCGGGGACACATCTCATTTACACCGATCACCAGAAGAATCGGTAGCAAAATTTACGAATCTACAGATAATCCAAGCTTCGGCTTGTGCTACTTAATTTTTTCCCAGCATAAAAATCTAGCCCAAACAAAAAAGTCCATCTCTAGAATAGCTCCTGAATTGATTAAAAAATATCTACGTTTCTGAGACGAGTCCGCCGGCGCCGCCCGCCGCTGCGCACTTTGCATCCATAGATTACATTCCGAATTTGAATTTCAAATTCGAGTTCTAATCCCAACGGCTATTGACATTTGACAGGAGACCTGTCATAGGGTTGTCAAACTAATGATATTTAAAATTATATGTTTGCAGCACGTTCTTAAAAAGTTTTTTCAGAGAATGGCAGTAACTATCTATTGTGTATCTATTGCATGGTCCCGGAACTTTTAATTAAAAACTGAAAAATCCAAGACGGTTCCAATTTTATTGCCAAAATTCTTGTAAACCTCAAAAGTTAACAGTTATCAATTCATCAAAAGTTGATGAAATTATGAAAAACATGCCCCAGATTGTACCTCATAGTACCAACATAAGTAAATTAATGAACAGTTAGCTAGCCTAGCCCGTCATCGAGTCCGTGGGATGGGCAAAAACAAGATGTTTCTTTATGACCAGCAAATTATGACTGGTATGGGACAAACTGCTTTTTCTAGGCCTCTACGGTGTGGACCTAGATTCATGTTGCCTAGAAAACGTGCCTACCTATCTAACATACATAATTTACTTAAGACTGTGTAGATTAGCATTCGCCTGCGGATTTATACGCCTGAAGTCGAAAAGTTTCCACCCATTTCCACCTCTTAAAATTGTAAAAATTCAAAAATCCCGAAACGTTTAATTATTTATTAGTGTCATTCAATTTTTTTATACAACTATGTACAAGTAGGTATATACAAAAAATACAGATGAAACAGCTAGCTATCTAAAGACCGTTGCAAACGATCTATAGATAGCTCAACTGATCCAGATCACTACCAGGCGGAAGCGTTCCCAAAATACTGGCCGCATTGCCACGCTGAATGGCAATGCTAATGCGTTGACCCAGATAGGAGCCAGCTCTCTTGTCACGCGTCGCTTCGACCAGTCGCCCTGAAATAATTTTGAAAACGCGAAGGGCCCCGGTTCCCCACGGACCCAGAGTTTTTTTATTATTTAATTATGTCTTTAGCTGTCATTAAAATGTTCCTGTTTCAAACCAGCAGACTTTCATACAAGCCCCCCCCCCCCCAAAGAAAAATCTCTTGAAATTTCCAAAAATAATTTCTTAGCGGATGCTTTCGTTATAAAATAAACCAATGATCCAAATTTCAGCTTCTTAGTCTAGTAGTTTTGCCTGTGCGTTGATAGATCAGTCAGTCAGGACAAACGATTTTATTACCTACCCGTTAGATTTACCCGTTCGATGCTTTGTTTAAGAAAAGTTCATGAAGAAAATATATGTTTTTACGTAGGTACCTCTCATTTATTAATTAACTACCAACTTAGTCATTAGGTTATTAAAAAACAATTTAAAAATGTTTAAAGATTAAAATGCTTACTTATATTTTAAAACTGTAGAAAACAAAACAGTGTTTACTTAAAAAATATTTAAACATATTTTTATATGTAAACATGTATGTTTTTACTTCATCAATCTATGTTCCTTTCGATATTTTCACAATAAAATCTGTTAAGTAAAAACCTATCTGTTAAGTAAAAAGTAAGTTTGATGTTATTGATTTATAATGTTAAAATTACAGAAATCATGCAATTCATCATCGTTATTAAGAAATATTTCAAGTCTATCTGACATAGTAAATAACTTTAAAATTCTTCTCGAATGCGTTTTTATAATATTTTAACGAGCCAGACTATGAACGGTACTTTAAGAAATGCGTTTTTACGGTTTATCGATAGCTACAGCGGCGATTTTAATTGGTAAGGTCACATGTAGAAGTGGAGCAATTTAGGAACAGTATATGTTACATTCTGGCGCCAAAAAGTAAAGAAGCATTAAATCTAAATACTCTTGACACTACGCAATTTACCGCATGTAATGTGTCACAAAGATGGGAAGACGCAAAATCCCTTTACACTATGCGTTTTATTGCAAGCCAACACCCGAATAAATTTTCTTTCAATCGATACTCCACAAAATCAGATTATTGCACTTTTTCTCCCTTTATTTGATTGAACCCATAGTTAAAACCGAGAGGTTAAAACCTCTACCGATTAAGCTCATATTTGTATTTTAAACTTATACACTTTATACATGTTTTGTATTTTTTGTTTAGTGTTTTAATTTTATATTAACCTTCCCAAGTACATACCAAGTTTTATCAAGATTTAATAAAAGGTTTGGCAGTTATCAAACTAACAAACAAACATACATCATAGCTTTGCTCACTCGATCAACTTAAGAAAACTGGCAATAGTTAACGATTAATTTCGACAGTCCTAAACTTGAAAAGATGACTTTTACGACATAAAAACTGCCGTTTACAAATTGAAATGTTCTGGACGCTTCAAAGCCCGTCAAAAAGCGTGCCATAGTCTCATTCCCATGGCCAATTTTCTAGTACAATTAGGAATTTGTGATTATTCAGCTATTGGAACCAATCAGATACTCGTAACTAACAAGCTTTTTTTAAAATGCCACTTGTTTGCTTATTTAGAATTGGATTAAGGTTCAAATTTTGAAATGTAAGTTTATATTCATTACGATCTCTGTGGCAGTGGGCTAAGGCCCGCCTGAGACGCAGAAGGTTACGGGTTCGATTCCCGCTGCGGTTAAAATTTTTATATGATAAGCAAATCTAGTTACCATAATAGAAGCTATGCTTAGTTTGGGGCTAGATGATGCTGTGTGAAAAATGTCCAGCATCATTCATGGTTCCTACGTAATGAATGTTTCTATTGTAAAACAGAGTTTATCGTGAAAGCAATATCCGTTCTACAAGTATAGTAGCAGACTACAATAAATCACAGATAGGCGGGTAGCATGCTAGTAAATAATACGTGCATCATTACCTTCAGTACACTATATTTTACATTCCACTGTCATTCATGCACATCACTACACTCACTCCAATATTTCACCGATGAATTTTGTGAATGCTTTGATTTTGTACAGAAATATACCTTCGTTTAGATTTAGAACGTTTTTTTTGTTGTCACAAATGATTATTCGAATTTGGAACAGTTTCACTTCGAATTTAAAACAGAGTTCGATAAAGCGAATAAAAACAATCGAATGCCCGAATAATTTATTATCTGAGTCGAGTAATTATTCACTTCAAATTTGGAATGCAATTTTAAACGCACAGTTTTTTCTTCAATCTACAAGGAACTAAACACATTGTTTTTTTTTAAATGTCTGTTTTGATATCTGGCTGTTTATCACGAAAAAACCAATGCGGTTGGCATAGAAACGCGCGTTTGTGTTGGAATGACCTACAATACTGACTGATAGCATAGCCGGCGCGCGCGCAGCATGCAGTGACGAGCATTCTAAAGAAAACGATGCTATGTTTGTGGTGGTGGGAGTTTTGATAGTTTGCAATCTGGTTTTGATTCATTAATTTTAAGATGTTTCTATTAATTTTATTGCATACTATTTTCATAATCGTCCATAATTGTTTTATAGAAGTGAGTAACTACGCAGGTATGTATTTCAAATTAGCAATTAGCTTAATAAGCAATAAGCTTATTACCTTATGCTAATTTTGCTACAAATAGGGTTCAAAGAAATATTTTAGGTAAATTGGCGCCTAAGTATGTCTAAGATTCTCTTGTACGCCAACTTAACTTATTTTTATCTATCGCTATCTTTTACTAACAGTAATAAAAGAAAGAGATACTAACACTTAGTGTTGTCAAATTAGCCAGATTTACGTGTTCCATATAAGTTTAGTCGTGCTTTCATAACATGCTATAGATACGTAAACTAATTTGACAGAAGTAAAATTCATGCCATCTACTTCTTGCGTGTACTAATCAGCAAAAGAGAGCTATAATAAATAATAATAATAATGCTGGACATTCTTCACACATCATCATCTAGCCCCAAACTAAGCAGTTATAATTTAAAATAAGTTAAATTGCTGTACTACAGAATGGACGCCATTACATAAACGTTTTCAATTTGATATTAATCTTCGTAATGGCGGAATCAATTTGGAGGTTAGGTTTACGACTGATCTCTGAGATTATCATTGCCCTTTACATTTGGCAATTTATAAGCTACAGTTATAAGCTAACCGCTTGGGGCTCTGTGTATTTATTCATAGAATCAACTCTGTATGTTATTTTTTACTGAAAATACCATGTCACGCGGTCGCCTATAGGTACGCGTTAGTTTTTGGCAAAACTCAAAACTCAATTCAATTCAATTCAATCCATTTATTTGCGAAACATGGGAACAAGGAGTAGATAGTACAGTAAAAGTAATTCCAGCCATGATCTGCTTTACAGCATGCAAAATTTGATATAAAAATTAAGTAGGTATAAATCTAAATCTAAAGAGTCTATATGTTACATTTTACATTTTTAATATAAATTTTATCGCAAACATATTAACTTATATATGCTTGCAAAATGTATTTGCTTAAAATGTATGGGATAAAATGAAAATCAGCCAATCTTCGATTTTTTTTAAACGCTTTTTTTTGTAACTTACTTTGTCGTCTACATATCCAAGTAAGTGATTACTAATTAGTTAAGTAGGTAGGATTACTTTATCTATTGTAAGTGCGACTAGTTCTAGTTTTACTTTACACCATGTAACACTAAGTTTATTGATGTTCAGCTCACAAGGATCAAGGTCACATTAGCTTAAGTAAAACAATAGATAGATAGAACAAAACGCAGGCATTCATAAATATAACTGGTAAAATGGACGGGCTTATCGCTAAAAGCCGTCTCTTTCAGACAACCTTTGGATAGAAAGGATAAAATGGAACCAAAAGACGACGGATATGTATAGGTATACCATAATCTATACATATCCTATTATATATAGATACAAATAATAATAATTGTGTAATAATTTGATATATCTTTCATGTGACTGTTTGTGCGAAAATAAAAATAAATAAATAAATCTCCAAGTATCAAGATATCGCGTACGATATCCATCTGAAGATGTACGCATCGACACGCATGAGTATAACCGTGTATCCAAGATCTTGTAAAACCATTTTAAGAGTAAACTCGGTATAGTAATGTTTTGATCGGATGTTTATTTTTTCCACTTTAGATGGAAAATGGGATTAGATGTTTGTAAGCCCACTCTGAGAAAACCATTGCTAGTAATAATTGTGATCAATTGCTGCTAATAATTTTATTTATTTTAGGTAATAATTTTAACTAAATTAAATAATAGTATAGGAAAAAATAAAGCCATTTTATCAGAAGCTACACCAACAATTTCAGATCTATCTATCTATATATATATATATCTTTATATATATCGTTTTAAGTACATAATAATAATTAATTTACTATAGAGAGCTGGCTCTTATCTGGGTCAACGCATTAGCATTTCCATTCAGCGTGCGGCCAGTATTTTGGGAACGCTTCCGCCTGGTAGTGATCAGCTCAGTTGAGCTATCTATAGATCGTTTGCAACGGTTTTTAGAAAGCTAGCTGTTTCATCTGTAATTTTTGTATAAACCTACTTGTACATACTTGTATGAATAAATGTATTTACTTTATACCATACTATATTTAGATACATAATATGTAATATTTAAGTTATCTAGATCGCTTGCAACGGAATTACATGATTCAACTGTGTTAATTTGTATATAATCAAATTAGTTGTATTGTTCTTTCTGTAAATAAATATACCTTAATTATGTACCTACATAATTAATATACCCTGAATTATAATTTGAATAATAAAGCGTATGACACGTATTCACACATTAGCCCGTATATACATTCGCCAAAGAAGGTTGTCAGTAAAGTTTATAATAATATCAACACTAGTTATTATTTAACATAATTTTATAATATCTACGGTTTTTTTTTTATTATATTTTGAATTAATTGAACCATTTATTGATTAAAATACCTCTAAATACCTCTAAAGATAAAAACTGTTCAATCCTGCTAAAGATTGAACAGTTTTTCACGGATCCATTTTAGTTTGTATTTATAAATTATATTAAATTACTTCATATCTTTTAAAATGTCAACGTTTTTAAACGTTTTTACATATCCCTTATAAGGCTGTAAAAATTAAAAAATAACGTTAGGAATAATAACTAATTGTGTAGATCTTATTGGACGTTAAAATATGTACGGATACCTTTATTTTAACCATAATGGTCACTAATATTCAACAAACGACATATTAAATAGGCCAATTTCAACACCAATCGGCAATAAAAAAAGTAATTTGTAATTAAAAATATCAGAATAGATACTTTAGTACTATATCCTATCTTATCTTGGTATCTACTACATCCAACCTTAAAATATTTGAAGTAGGTACCTTGTATACTACTTACACTTTTTTCTGTAAGTATATACTTTAATGCTGCAGGGCCTAGGTCAGCGTCACCAGACTATCAGCGAGCTCAGAAGGCGCTCAGCCTGTAAAAAGTTAGGATGGGGCAACCAAGGCGAAAATTTATATCAGACTCCTACCGACTAAAACCTCACGGTATTTCCAGACACCATTCCCATAGGTCACGGGTATGCCCGAGTGAGAAAAATAACAAAACAAACAAAAAAACACACTCACGAATGTCTTCCCCATGGTGGACATCCTCAGATACATACTCAGTGAGTTTCCAAGACTGAGACAAGTTTTAGTTAGATCTTTGAGGATACCAAGTAGGGGGTAGTCAGAGGTCCAAACATTACATTTGGTACATGCCCGCGTTTTGCAAGTAGTAAGCATTCCACTCTTTTTTTTTGTATCTCTTGGGAGTGGCTTACTCCCAAGAGATGTTGTTTTTAAATTTGATAATTAACAAAAATTGTTAATTATCAAATTTAAAAACAACATTATAACAATACTATAAAATATGTAATTATTTAGATGATAAAAACTCTTGGGATTGAAAATGTTTCAACTAGTAACTAAATTTAGGTAGGTACTTACCTATTGTTTTGTAAAATGATAATTAAAAAGAATAACCAGCCTTTCTTACGTGGCTTGGTCGCGGAGGGTCAGGTAGTAGATAAAACCGACGTTTCAAAGCGATCCTTGTGATTTTAATGAATTTTGACTATTGACTTTTGACTTTTTAGTACTTTCCCGGACAAGGAGCTTTATACTAGGTACTTTTTAAAATGGCCTGATTCAACTGTGTGAACACGGGTTTAGGCGTAAATGTATTTTTTTATAATAAAGTAGGTACTGACTGCTTTGAATAAAGACACAATCACTCAGTTGCTTTAGCATTGTGTTATATCAAGTACGATAATGTTTGTATCTGCAAACAAAATTTTATTTTTTACACATTTATTATGTGCCTTGTGTGTTGCGGGTAAGTTTACATCTAGTATTTTGTTAAGATTAGAATCATTTTTTATTTTAAGCTGGACAGTAATTCATCGTATTCTAGAGGTTATGGCCGTAGGTCGAATGTTATAATTTTATTATGATTTCCACCGCTTTTTTATATCGACTATCACTGCTATATTGAAATAAGTTCCAAAATTATTGATAGTTTAAACGCGCTTTTTACCATGTTGATAAAATACAATACAATATACTAATTTACGAATTTGTATAAAGAATTTGATGAGGATGATATCTGTGGTAACTGCATGCCACTACATATGGGGAACGGGTTTGACTCTATGTATGTATGGTAAAAATATATAAGATACATTGTTATTTAACAAACAAAGGTTACAAAGTTATTGATGAAGTTACAATTTGTAGTTATAATTGGTTATGTTTCAAAAGACATACAAGTAAAAAAATAAAATCACTTTATTCACATCCCCATTGGGTCCTAAATAAGGCATAGAAATGGTAGCAGACTATTTGAATAACTATTTTGTTAATATTGCAGACCATTCTACTAGCCACCTAAAAACTAACTTGGACATGTCTAACTCTTATACAGAATCATTTTTGGTTGACAATAAAATAGTAATAAAGCATCAAAGCAATATATTTTATAAAGCTAATGAGTTCGAAATTTTCAAAATTATTCAAAGTATGAAGTCAAAGACATCTACTGACTACTGGGGATTATCATCTAAAATCATCAAGTCTATCGCAAGTGAATTGACTGCCTCACTCACTACTGTCATAAATGAAACTCTAGCGACAGGTAACTTTCCAGATTTGTTAAAACTTGCCAAGATCATTCCGCTCCATAAAAAAGGGGATAGTCATGACGCTCAGAATTATAGACCCATATCGTTATTACCGATTCTGAGTAAAATTTTGGAAAAGCTTATGTATATGAGGCTTGAAAAGTACATAAATGAACATAAAATAATAAGTAATAAACAATACGGGTTTCGAAAATGTAGATCAACAACAGACGCAGTGGCAGACATAATTAAAAACATTCTCAATTCATTAGACTCAAAATTGGGAACATGGGGAATATTCTGTGATCTATCTAAAGCTTTTGACTGTGTCAGTCATGATATTCTCCTGGCCAAACTTGAACTCTATGGCCTCAAAGACATCGATTTGCTTCTTTGTCGTTCTTATCTTTCCTCAAGAAAACAAGTAGTAGACATCAATGGGACAGTATCTAGTGAGAAGAATATCAAATATGGAGTACCACAGGGATCCATACTTGGCCCTCTGTTCTTCTTACTATACATTAACGACATCAGTTCTTGTATAAGTGATGATGACGTTGACATTTTTATGTTTGCCGATGACATATCACTAATAATTAATTGCGGAATAAGAGATGACATCTTACATAAAATAAATACTGTAGTTGATAAATTGACAAAATGGTTCGAATGTAATAACCTATTATTAAATCTAGATAAAACTAATTTGATACATTTCTCACTAGCTACAAACACAAAAAATGTGCAGTCAGCTCCAGAGTCTAGCAATCTACCAATAAACCATGTCAACGCTATTACTTTTCTTGGCTTGAAGTTAGATTCTAAGCTGATGTGGAGAGAGCATATCGATTGTCTGGCTAATAAGTTAAGCTCTGCTTGCTATGCTATTAAGAAAATCAAGGAACTTTGTGGACTGGAAGCTGCAAAATCAGTCTATTTTGCATACTTTCATAGTTTAATGACATATGGCATCTTAATATGGGGGAATGCAGCAGAATCCCAGAGAATCTTTATACTGCAAAAACGAGCAGTCAGGTACATTTTAGGTCTCAGATCAAGAGACTCATGACGTGAGGCATTTAGAAAACTAAATATAATTACTTTTAAAGGAGCATACATTCTACAATGCCTTAAATACATAAAAAAAAACCAAAATAATTTACCGACTCTAGGAGAATTTCATCATTATAACACAAGGCATGGTGGCAACATTCAGCTCCCAAAGTGTAGGTTAACTAAAGTGTCAAAAAGTTACCTCTGTAATGGAATACAACTTTTCAACAAATTACCAAAAGATTTTAGAGATCTAAGTTGTAGTTTGTTTATGAGAAAGATGAAGAAAATTATGGTAAGGAAGTGTTATTACACATTACAAGAAGCCCTGGATGATATTAGTAGTATCTCTGTCAGTGTATAGGTTGTTGTGCTGTCCTTTTAGATGTAGGTAATTTAATACTATGACCTAATGTATTACTTTGTTCAATGCTTTGACATAATTATACATAATTAATCCTTTGAAAATGACAATGCCCCTTTACAGCAGCAGATAGGATAATGTGACATTGACACAAGTTATTTATTCTAGTTTTATGATTTGACATATAAACATTATTTATTTATTTTTTTGTTTTGTTGATTGTTTTTGTGTACTTAAAATGTGATTTGACATGAATGTAATTTATTTTAGCTTAGTTTGCAACTGTGATTTGACAATACCCCTTTACAGTAGCTTAATTATTATAAATATTTTAATTGTATTTTATTTCATACATTGTCTGTATGATTATGTATAAATTTAATTTATTTGACCAAAACCCACTCGGAAGTCACAGTGTCTTGTCTGTTTTAATGGATTGTAATGGCTTTAAATAATTTATTGAATGATTTGTGTATTGTATAATCTGACATAACCAAGTGTACTGTAAAGTTCCTACGGTGAATAAATGAGTATGAGTATGAGTATAGCCTGTATCTTGGTGACCCTGTGTTTGTTCCAGATCTGAGTTGGTTTTAATAGAAAAGTCTAAAGTTACAGTAATAAATTATATATTGTTGTGCTGTGCCTATTTTAAATTGCAAACCAAAAAACACATCAGCTTAATAACTAAAAAACTTTGATTATGTTGTACAATGGGCGGTCTTATCGCTAGATAGCGATCTCAACCAGACAACCTTTGGATGGAACGGACTGTTAGAAAGTTAACAAGGGGTTTAATTGGTGTACTTACATACTATGAATGTAATTGTGTATACCAATGCATAGAATTTAAAGTTACCTACGTTAAACTACGTTAAACACTTTTGTCTTGGAGCACGTTTTCATGAAAGGAGTGGCAACTTTTTTTTAATGTTTATACTAAATTTGGAAATACTTTTTCCTGGCACAGCAGCCCAATTCACCGGGGTTGACTCTGGATATAACTACTACCCAGAGATCCAAGGCTATCTAAAACTGCACAACAAACCAGCCGATTGGCTGGGAGCAAGGGTAAACTGTTATATGGAAGGTAAGAAAGTTTGACAGGAATCAAGATTTCTCTTCATCATTGATCAGCTCAATTCTGGCTAAGAATTTCATTGGTCATTATTTTCATTATTAATATAGACAACTAGCCCAATGTCCGTTAGATAGGTAATTGATAGATGCATAGAAAATCATTGCATGCCTTGTAGTACTTTTGTATTTTAAATATCCAAACATTTCTTATACAACCTCTGTTTGACGACCTCTGTGGCGCAGTGGGCGAAGGCCCGCCTGAGACGCAAAAGGTTGCGGGTTCGATTCCTGCTTCGAAAGAAATATTTATATCATCTGCAAGTATTCATCTCGGGTCTGGGTGTTTTCTATGTATAATATGTAAGTATTTACAAAATGTATGTAAGAGGTATATCAGTCATATAGTTCCCATAATACAAGCTCTGCTTAGTTGGGGCTAAAAAAAAGTTGGGTGAAAAAATGTCCAGCATTATTTATTTATTTATTTATAAACTTAACACACTATTCTGCCCCCTTTGAGTTTGAACAGTCGTTTGGATAGATACATGTATTTGTCTTTTATAATTTGTACTGAATAATATTTATGCCAAGTTTCAAGCAAGTTAAACCATTCGTCAAAAGGTTTGAGGAAATAATTATATTAATATTCTCCATTTATATTAAGCGAAGTTGTAAGTTTGTAAGTTCAAGGAATACAATTTTTCATACAAAGATTTTCAACCCTTTTCACCCTTAGGGGTAGAATTTTCGAAATTCCTTTCTTGGCGCACCCCTACATCATTTATGGTATATCGCTTCCAAGTTGTATGCTTCTTGGACTTATGGCAGTCTACTGTGCGTTAATCGATTAGTCAGTAATGGAATAGTTTCATATTTAGAAGATGTTTTTAGGTGCTATATTTCGTAAATCCCAACCGAGATTAAGTTATAAGATAAGATTAGTTAATCTTAAAAATCATTTTGCATGGAAATTTCTTTATTCAACGCATGTTTATGCCAAACTGTTGCGCGCTGTGTTCATCTGGAATTGGAATTACATGTAAACTAGATCCTAAACTTGCAACTGTAAGCAATTATTCATATAAATTATTTGACGTTTTCATTATATAAATAAAAAAGAATGTCATTATGATAATGTCCAAACTTAAATAAATGTCCACTAGAAGTGTTTGTTAATTTTATTCCGAAAATTGCCACCTTCTTTGCAAACTTAACCTGAATCAGGTAAAAATACCTAGGTAAATAAATAGGTAAAATACAGGGATGGTGCGTATTGTATTGTGTGCAAAATACTATCATTGGTTCTTTTTCTTCATTATCATATACGAAACTTTTCAGTAATGGACAGGTTATTATTTAAGCACCATGTTTAAACAGCTGCAATTGAAACCCGCAGTGAAAGGTCCATACCACGAACAATTCAGAATAAGCATTATAGGTACTCCTATACTGCTTATTCTGACCACTGAATCGGTAACATCGTAAGCTGGAAGGGAGGCGGTGAATATAATTAGCTTAAGACTTGTTGAATAAGAAGCTCTTTGTTTTCGATGGGGCAGGTCCTCTAGCAGTAGACTTCTTTGAGCTGATTTAAATAAAAGCACTGTTTTTATTTCATCCTACACAGGATACAATTATTCAAATCGCACCGGTCAATGCTACAAGTTTCATACGGTGGGATCGGACTGGATTGGCGCGCACAATACATGCCAAGAAGAAGGTGCTCACCTCGCAGTCATAAATAGCGACGTCGAAGCTCAAGTTCTCGTGGAACTGCTAGAGGAATACCCTGCTGACATCTTGAGGAGCTATGTTAAGAACTATACTGCTATCGGCGTCTATTATAAAAAGTCTCAAGGTGCCTGGTATACTATCCATGGTGAGTTTAGTGCAAAGGATTATTTTAGCTGTGTATTGCATTTATCCAGGATTTTTAATCGATCAAAAATTATGCGATCACGCTAAGTTGAACAACCATTAGCAATCATTTCCCTTTGATCATCACCGCCACTGTCACAGCCACCGCGTCTGTTTGACCGGGCCCTAAGGCACTTATGTTTCTTTAATTTAATGGCCTATGATCTTTAATTTTTCTAACATACTGTACCTCAAATAAAGTATGCTGTGCAGCAATCTTATTAAACCCTCGATTGGACCAGCAACTTCTTCAAGAGTAACTCTTTTCTTTTCTGCATCCATACGATTCGAGTTTGTATATAGTCATGGAAGTTACTCATAACTCTTATTGTATTTCATTCTAGATCAAACTCTTGAGCAGGCTGGTTACTCAAGGTGGCACGAGGGTGCGCCCTATACCTACAATAATTACGGGTACCTGCTCCGTGATGGCACATTGATAGACAACAGCACCTATGGAACACCGTTCATCTGTGAAAAGAAGCCAGTTATGCTAGACGTTTTTAAACATTCTTCAACCTTTTCTCAAATTAATTAGGTCAGCCATTAGCTTAATATTCACAATAGTTTGTATTGTAGCAGGCCTCAAAATGATACTGTGTCACCAAAAAAATAACGAGTGAGGTCCTAATCAAAACTTTTTGATACATGTTTTCATAAGAATCTATCATTATAATCTATGGTTAGACATAACCACCCGTTTATTTTGTTGGTGAACTCAAGTGTTTTATATAACTGGCTAATCGTTCATGAGACTGGTTCTTTTTATGATATACTAAAATATATATCCTATCATCTGGCATATCTTTATGATATGCCAGATAAGCAGCGAAACATGGCCGATCTAAATAAAATTAGATAGACCTGTCTGTGCCTATATGTAGGTACCTTTAGTTTCAAACAGTTAAAGTTATTGTTTTGTATTTGGTTTCACTTATCAATCCTACTAATTAAATAAAAGCGAAAGTTTAATAAGTCGGTTACGTCATTTAAATGTATTTTCTTTCTTCCAGTCATTTTAGTTTTTTTACACGATTTGGGATGGAGAATGCTCCGATGAACTATTCAGCCTAATTCATACATCAAGGTTTTACCATCGTATCTTGACACCGAAACAAGGCTCATCCATACATGATTGATACGTGACTCTCTAGCACAAATCGCTTTACGAGATCCTTTCTTGCCCGTACATGTGGAATAAGCTGCCTTGTGAGGTGTTTTCGCTAAACTATAACATGGCCCGCCTAAAAAATAGCAAAGAGTCGTTCAGAACAGGCAACGCATTAGTAATATCTCATGTGCTGCAGATGTTTGCGTGTGTATAAATATTAACAAATCCAGTGTAGGTATAGTTTAGTTAGTGACACTCTGGCCCACGGGGCCCCGGGTCCTTGTTAACGGTAATTAACGTAGCTGCCGGTGAAATGGAACAAGTGACAGAAAACTACGGGAACACTAAAATGTTATTAAAACAGACTAAAACAACAATCTTTGGTAATCTTTCCTTTTCTTTTTGTTCTTGAATTCGAAATTCCTAAGCTGATACTTAGGAATATTTCATCTTCCCAAGAAGGCATCGATGTCAGTCTAAATATTGGGGCATTGAACGTTGTTATGGCCACATCGGCTGATTGCTTGCAAATTGTAGGTACTAGTGGCCAGCCAGAGTTGCCCAGAAAGAGCTGAAACAGCCTTCAACTTGGACCATACTATATCTCTAGAAGCTAATAAGCTCTAATACAAGCCTTGAGAATTTGTACCAGAAGTTAGCGAGATATATGAAGGTTTCTAGTTTACAATCCCGTGAGAATGCTCTCGCGTGTAATAGGATAGATCATTAGTATGCAAACCCTGTTATCTGTAGGTAACTTGTCTCAAGATTATCCTATTGGGGTTACGATCTAGAATAAACTATGAAAAAAAAATGTTCTTTAGAATGTGGTATGAAAATTCTGTTTACCACTTAAGAAATATCTTGAAAGCTGTTTTTTTTATCAGTATTTTCGTGTAATTTTAGGTGAAAGTTTTTATAAGAAAATTTGGTCTCTAGGTTCTCTTAACATGGAATTTGGAGAGATTTTTCATTAGGAACGTAAATATGGAGTTTCAAAAATATATCCCGGAGGTTTTTATTAGTATTTTCAAAAACTAACCACAATAAGGAGTGTATACTATCATTAGCAATGCCCTAGGCATTTTTTTTAATTATTTTTTCACCGCTTTCATCAAATGTGCTATACACCTATTTGCCTCGACACAATAATATTGCACGTTTGATCTCTATTCACTCGAGTTAACCTCCAACAATTTTCTGGTCGGAATGAATTCAATCTGTTCCGTGGTCGATTCGTTCATTTTCATATAATATTTAAATATTACACAGTCGCCATTGCTCTGAAATTGCTTTTTAAAACCACTGTACTTTCATTTGCTTTAATATCAATTCGCTTAATATTTATTGAAATGTGCTGCTGTTTTATTTAAATACAAGCTTTTGCCCTTTGCCCTGATTGTCTGATCCTAGGATACTTACCTCCGCTGCATTCATAGTCGCAGAGAACATAAATAGATTAATAATTTATTAACTTTCGCGATTAGTTGACATAATAATGTTGTTTTAGGGTTTATTATTTTTAAGGGAAAATAATTAAATAAGTAAATGCGATAAATACCCGTAAAAAATATTAATATGTTAACTAATCGCGAAAGTTTGTAAAATACTGTAAATTTAAAGTTTTTATGTGACCAATGTTTCTATTTGACGAAATAGTGAAGATTTTGACTACCATTCATATTATGCACTTACCTACCCGTTAGTTATCGACATCCAACATTCCCTAATGGCCTCTGAACCGCAGTATTGGAAACAAATGCGTTGGATCTGAGTATTTCTGCGTGATTTCTAGCAGTTATCCACTTTCTTGACCGTGTGTAACGGGAACGATTCAAATCGATTTAATCTAGGTACCTATTTATTTCGAGTGCAATTCTAATTCACAGTCTGAATGTCACGTCTTACTATCGGTAATCTTTGTTGCAGAGGCTTTGGTTATCTTTTTATATTGATTCTCAAGAAATTATTTACTGGAAATCAAATTGTCAACAAAATAATGCTATGTTTAACAATACCCCAGAGATAACAATTACGGCGGGGATCGTACTCTGGATCTCTTTCTTGGTACTTATGAGGGTGCTGTAAACTTCAGCCACAAGGTCAAGTCAGCATAGTCTTGTTGAAATTCGTGGAATGTTTCGACTGTCAAATAACCTTAGCTCTTTAAGTTAGCACTTTTAATAATCCAAACATAAAAGTTTTGTTCATTGTTAGAAATTCAATTGAGAACGATGCCTAACAAGGGTTTAAGTTCAAAGATAATAATTCAGTACATCACAGGTTATTTCAAAAAAACTTTAATAATACTCCTAAATCATTTGTATACATACAAAATTACACAATATTTACAATCTTATTTACTTAACTAACTTAAACACTGATGTCACAATTTGATAAAAAAAATTGACAGTGTTTCAAATGATTATTCTAAAAAAACCATGGTTGGCTTTAAGGCAGTGATATTTAGCTGAGTTGAGTATTCGTTAATATAAAAATAATTTTAAAAGCTCTAGTTAATTCGAAGTACAAAAAAACTAGATACTGTCCCAAAAATACAAAATAATGATACGTTTTCATAATGGAAATTTATAAAGCAGATCATGTTATTAAAAACCATGTTAGGAGAATAGTAGCATTAGATTGAGAGCATCTTATTATGCACTTTTGGGAGAGATAGAAGACACTTAGTTTAATAGAGGAAGGAACTAACTGAAAGTAGCGACTACTACCTAATAGTAAATTTGCAGGTCATAACTTTTTTTAGATACCATGGATAAGAAAATGGTAAGGCTACAAGGAGAAGGGAAACAGAAAATACAAAAAAAGGCACGGAGTTCATGCTGAGAAATAATCGTAATCGTAAATTCGTCAGTTATCGTTATAATAATCAGATAGCCCCATTCTCTATAGAAAAATAATATAATAATTTAACAATAGATACAAACTAAGAATTCATCAATACCAATTGATAAGTAATTTACATTATATCACACGAATCCTGCTATCAAAATTATAAGTTTATCGGGTCTTTATAGCGTTTACCTTTTTTTTCGTCGTGAATATAATAAAAAAGGTAAACGCTATAAAAACCCGTTAAATTTACAATTATGTTTTCTTCTATCAATTCCGTCAAAGAGAAAATAAACCCAATAAATAAAATAAATTGTTAAACAAGTAAAATGTACATTTAAAGTACAGGTGGTCGTTTTTAGTTAAGATACGTTACATAGTATTAAAACGTGAAATGTTAAATTAAATTTTCAGTACACTATTCAGCTGAAATCACCTGACCCAACTAGTATCGTCCATGTCGAAGGGACAATAAAATTTTTGAACAGTATTAATTTAACAATTGAAGCATATTTTTATAGAATGTTACCTAGCTGACCATAGGTCATTCTATTTTAGTAATTATTATCATTTATTTTGCGAATAAATAAAAATGTCACAGAACTAGCTGAGAAAGTTTTAAGTCACATTAAACAAGGAAACGTTTTATTACTACACGTATTTGCAGATACATTTGAGTTAAGTCCACCACTGATCAAAGCCTATAAAAATGTCACAGAACTAGCTGAGAAAGTTTTAAGTCACATTAGACAAGGAAACGTTTTATTACTACACGTATTTGCAGATACATTTGAGTTAAGTCCACCACTGATCAAAGCCTATAAAAATGTCACAGAACTAGCTGAGAAAGTTTTAAGTCACATTAAACAAGGAAACGTTTTATTACTACACGTATTTGCAGATACATTTGAGTTAAGTCCACCACTGATCAAAGCCTATAAAAATGTCACAGAACTAGCTGAGAAAGTTTTAAGTCACATTAAACAAGGAAACGTTTTATTACTACACGTATTTGCAGATACATTTGAGTTAAGTCCACCACTGATCAAAGCCTATAAAAATGTCACAGAACTAGCTGAGAAAGTTTTAAGTCACATTAAACAAGGAAACGTTTTATTACTACACGTATTTGCAGATACATTTGAGTTAAGTCCACCACTGATCAAAGCCTATAAAAATGTCACAGAACTAGCTGAGAAAGTTTTAAGTCACATTAAACAAGGAAACGTTTTATTACTACACGTATTTGCAGATACATTTGAGTTAAGTCCACCACTGATCAAAGCCTATCGCTTAGCGGCTGGGGCTTGAGTGTGGTGTTGGCATCCTTCAACATTCTCGGGCCAGTCGCATACGTTTTCGTTGTAGTTAAAAACTAGGTTTTGAGGGCAAGGCATGTGGTGTTTCCTCTCTCCTTCACACATGTAGTACATGGTACAGTCGGCCTTGTCGGGGTGGTAAGAAATGTGTCCATCTTCCTCCTCGCATGTGACTTCGTTAGCTAAAACGATTGAATTTTTGAATAAAATTATGAAATGTTATTGTAAAAAAAATACTAGAGAAATGCCCACTATTTACTTGTTGGGTATCTAACTATCTGGCACTCATCAAAAAGAACACTACACTTTGATTATTAGGTCTCTATTACTTTCGGGCTGTACGTTGATTCAAAGATTATAAGTGCAGACGTGATAGTTAGATGAATTCAAAGATAGCCATAAGTTTTACTATCAAAAGATTTAAAGTCTTAGGAGCTAAGGATTTTTACTTACGATCTTTAGTAGTATACTGTCCATTGGGATTCGAAGATTCGTATGGTCCGTCGTACTCCAAACGTACTTTGTAATCTCCAAGCTCTTGCTTCATGGCTGTTATGAGGGGGTACTTTCCAGTTCCACATGAGCCTCTGAAGTCATCCATGTCAACAGACCAGACCATGATACCTCCGAAGCCTTCTTCTTTGAGCCAAGCCATCTGGAATACAAATAATCATTACCCATTAATCTGTAAGTCGAGTTTTTAGAAGCATGGGACCAAAGCAGGTTTTACACACAAAGCAGGTTCACAATATTTTAAGACAATATCTTCTATATTTATTTTATCAAAAAATTAATAGCTGCAGATTTGAGTAAAGCTTTTTCTTTTATAGCACAGTACTGACCTTAGTTTTCAGCGATCTCTCATCATCAAATCCGACCCATTGGTCTTCTCTGTATGCGAAGGGTACCATCTGCTCATTGTCCCAGACCAGAGTGGTATTGTCTTCGCGGAGGAACTCGCAAATCTCGTAATAAGACATAAAGCCAGCTTCATTGGTGAAACGACCTGCTGCGCCTGAAAGAAAATAAGTTACGGTTTGAGCAAATTCAAGATGGAAGAAACCTTCAATAGTTAAGTGTCGGAAGGTAATTTGATTGGTAGGTATTGACAAAAATAACAAGAGAAAATCACGAGTGGTTTCGGTAGTTAGTTGGAAACCAGTCGTGCACTAATTGATTGTCAACTAGAATAGTGAATACATATGCGCAATAGTGCTATCACACAGTAAAGGAAAAAATGTATAGAAACCAGCACGTCCAAGAACCAAGAGTTTCAAAATATGTAACACGTGCTTACAAGGAACATCTGTAAGACGCACTGAATCATTTCTTCGAACTGATTCTTTCACCATCGGTCACTTGGCTATCATACTTAAATCTAGTCAAAAACTTAGCGCAGGAAAACCAGAGAAGGAAGCAGTGACACTAAGAACGAACTTACGTTCTATAGTACAAGATCAGTTAACATTCCTAAATTCAGTTATAAAGAACTTACCACCACCAGAAGCGGCAGCACCGATGTCAAACTGCGTATCGTTGATCAAAGTAAAGGATCGTCCATAAGTGGGCATACCGATCATCAACTTCTCTTTAGGCGCACCTTGGCGGACCCATTCGCGAGCTGAGTAGTCCTGAAATTAAGAATAATTTATGTATTGGACTTTCTAATCTTCTCAATAGCTTAAAACATCCATCGCACTCTTCGTCCTCTGTTGTTGCAAATTTAATAAGTATAAAGCTTAGCATTGTTAATACGTACCACAGTGAGTTTCTTCTGATAGCTGGTTGCGCTTTCAAGCGGAAACAGAGGGCTGTTGTGTCCAACTTGGCGTTCCCATTGTCCGTGGAAGTCGTAAGTCATTACGTTGATGAAGTCCTAAAACAGAAATGTTTTAGTAACAAACAATCGATGGGATGGGCTGGTGTTTCAATAACACCATACTCAAGCGAGATGAACAAGAAAAGGTGATTGATCAACTAGTGGAACTCTTGGTGGATTCAACTCGGGTATCCCATTTATGTTATTAACTAACCAAGTATTTGGAAATCTCTGGCACGTCGTAACCAGCAGCGATCGCTTCGAAGGATGCTGGCACAGCAGCAGTCAACAGGAGACGGGGCTGTCCAGATGTTTTGGCTTCACCTTCAAACGCTGTTCGGAGTTCTTTCAGGAGGGATACGAAAGCGGCACGGTCGTCTGCTCCTCTGTTATACAATCAAGACAATATTCAAATTCAATGCCATTGCAATGAAGGAAGGATATTATAGAAGGCTAATAACTGCAGTTACTTATTTCGGGATGATATCTTCGTGTATCTGACTAAAGGGTATCTTACCTCGGGTACTCCCAGTCTACATCCAGGCCGTTGAACTGATAGTCCCTGAGGAACTCGATAGCTTCGTACACGAACTGGTTCATACGGAACACGTTGGAAGTCAACTCTTTGAAGGGTGTGGAGCCGAATGCCCAGCCACCGATGGCAAGAAGGATCTAAAAGTAAAATAAATAATTTTGTTTTGGTTAAATATTATGATTCAACTGTTTTATTGCAAAATCATGAATACAAGAAATTGACTACAAGAAATTCTATATGCAAAAATCTGCCGAAAAAAGCAGTACCTACTTATCATCCTTAATAAATCATTTCTGTTAGCTTTCCGCTAATCTTTTCCACAGATTAAAAGATTTTTGATCCTAAATATCTTGTTTAAAATATTGAAAGTAAACAGACACGTATTGTGTCTATTTTCTAGATGAAAACGAATTTTGAACTTTGACCAAAGATCTGTTAAAGACAACAAACAACATACCTTCAAGTCAGGGTTTTTCTCTCTCAGCGCAACCACCTTGTCATACATATCAGCGTCTTTCTCATCGCCTTCAGCCAGCTTATGGTCCTTCAGCGTCGCGAAGGCGTAGATCACGTGTGTGCAAAGCTGCGGGTCTACATTCTCAGGGGTAAAGCGGCCACCGCTCGGGCGTTTGGATGACCAAGAGGTAAGGTAACAGAGAACTTGAGGATCACGCTCTGTAGAAGAGAGAACAAAATTAAGACTTCAGAAACTAGAATTTTGGTATTAAAGTCGTTGGTCTGCTTATGACAGAGAATCTAATTGTGTCTGGAATCAGACTCATGGTCCACATGAGTGACGTACCAGACGGTAGGCAATGAATATATCAGTATTGATGACGTGTTGGCCTAGTGGGCGATAACCCGATCCGGATCTTCCCCGATCTTCTGATCCGGAGGGCGTGAGTTCGAACCCGGTCGTGTTCCAATGGATTTTTCTACTCTAAAAATTTATGTGCGCATTAACACGTGCTCAAAACGGTGAAGGAAAACATCGTGAGGAAACCGGCATGCCCTAGAACCAAAAATTCGAAGGCATGTTCCAACATTTAGTGTTCCAATAAGCAGCGATGGGCTTGCAACCTGTCACGTGGAATGCTTACTACTTGCAAAACGCGGGCATGTACCAAATGTAATGTTTGGATGTGCCTCTGACTACCCCCTACTTGGTATCCTCAAAGATATACTCACTGAATATGTATCTTAGAATGTCCACCATGGGGAAGACAGTCGTGAGCGTGTTTGTTTTTGTTTTTTTGATGATGCTAAGCGCTTTACTGCGGTCCAATAAGGGCAATTACATTTGAAAGATGTTGAATCGAGCTTCCTAGCGGATAAAGTGGGAAATAAGAGGTGGACACGAGTTTAAGCTGAGCTTATATCAGAAGAACGAAAAGAAAATTTGAGGACTCTGTTCCTATAAAAATATTCAATTTATGTATTTGGGGCTAAAATTTGTGCATTTGAATATTTCCCACGATTTCACACATCAAAGTTTAAATATATATATCGGCGCAAAGGCGTTATTCTGCTTCTACAATGAGTCATCGGCGTAGTACCACGTGTAACTTAACGAATCATCACTTAGGTTGTCATATTACAGTGTAAAATCATTAGTTAATAGCTAGTTATCATTTGATTGTTGTAATCAAATGACAATTAGGTAATTACGTAATCAAGTTGTTATTTTACCTTCAAAACCATTTGTAAACTTAAATGATTAATGCTTGCAGGTAGTTTTAGCTTGTTCGCACAAGTTGCTTGCCTTTGTCTTTGTTTTTGCTTAAATACGGGCGACGGACCGAGTACGATTGATTCTCGCTCGAGCCGTCGGACCGTACAGACCTTGAAAGCCTCTGTACAACCAAGAATAAATTAGAAGAACATCTCCTGGAGTTTACTTTCGTCATCAACTATGAGCGACCAGCATGCTGGTGATAATAGTGACGTTAGCATTACTGACGTCACACTTTTTAAAGACCACCTTGGAGCTTCTGCTCCGTCATATATTTAACCTAAAAAAGGGGAGCAACATAGAAAACTAACTAAATAATCCGAAAGAAACGCAATAGTTTAGCTTGAAGAATTAATTAATTTCGATGTAACAAATGCGAACTAGTGGATTAACTAGTAGATTCCTTCTAAATTAATTGCAGCAACTAAATGAGAAATGCAAGGAGACGGTCGAGCGCCGTCTCATTACTTAGTTCGAATGTATAAACAGGTGTTCTTGTAAGAAATTCTAATGAAAAGTTCTCTGTTTTAAAAGCCTTTGTACCCTAGCACAAATAATATCAGATAAAACACTGAACTAGGTTTACAAGTTTTTTCTTGTAACTATAATGGTTATGAAGATATGTTTTACTAAAAACGGAATATTTATCTTGACTTGTGAGTTTGAGTGTGAACTGAAGTTATTACGGGTGGATGTTACTGGCAGAGAAATCGATCTACCCTCTTTCTCACTCTTTTATTACGAAAACTACCACTACCACCGGTTTCATTGTCATATTCGAGTACATCTCGGCCACTTCACACAAAACTAACGCTATCCAGACATGGTAGCATGTTTTTTCGATTCTTGCTTAAGCTCACCACAATAACAAGGATCATTTTGAAACTTATAAAAACATTAATAGTTTTTGGCTTTTCTAGTTTTAGGACACACCGGTTCCTTGCTTGCACAATCTCACCATAGGGTTCCAGACTACAGATAAACTAAAACAATCTTCGCTATTGAAATTCTTATGTTTTGTAATATTAATTGCCTTCCTGAATCAATCTTGGTATGTAGTGGCTTTCCGTTGAGATTACCAGTGGATTATGCAGCTATATCCAGTGATTTGAGCCAGCATTAATAATAAGTTGGTAGATTTATTTGTCTACCACTAACACCTACCCGCAAAGACTTCAGCTTCTCTCTTTATCGTGCAACTGTGCCGAAATATTGGGAAACATCAAACTGACAAACCATGGTAAATATCCCGTTTTTAGGGAAAAAATTGCCTCAAAAGTGCAAACCTGATAGTCCCTAAGGAACTATCAAGTTTGCACTTTAGGATTGGATCTCTCGAAGTAAGAACGTAAATTTAATAGAAAATGCAATAAAATGGTAGGTACGTCGTATGTGTACATGTGTAAACACCACTGAAACCCCTTGTAATCTTTCATACAGTCCGTTTCATTCAAAAATTGACTGGTAGAGATTACTAATTAGCGATAAGACCGCTCATTGTGCAACATTGTCAGTTTGTAGTACTTATCTTAGCTGAAATATCATGTGCAAAGTGTTTTCTACCTTCTATATATCTATCTTTCTATGGCAAGTAGTATAGCTTGCCTGAGTTGCTATCTTCGTTCAAAATCATTTAATTAAATCGAATTCTAAAGATTAAATAAGAATTGTGTGTGTTAAAAGCACCTTTTTGCAACTGTCTTTGGCATTTATTCGATAATTATTCATCCTAAAAAATCGTAAAAGCATTACGAGTGTGTCAATCAAGTAAATCAATTGTTCAATCGATCAATCACTGCGATGCTCCGTTCAGTTTCCCAAAAAGAAAGATGACTTATTTTAAACGAATTAAAAATGTTTTTTTAATATTTTAAGGTACTAAAGTCAATTGTGAAATCTGAACTCTGATTGGTTTCGTCATATGTTTGTTTGTTTTTATAGATAAAAAAACACACGGTCGGACAGACCGTGTGTCACAATTATTATTAGAGAGTAGTATTCGGTCAGAACTGCTTACTAAAATTGGTTCGACGGACTTTCGTATCTTTAAAACATCTAAATTTTCTTACAAAAAAATACTCTATGACCTTGGAGGTCGGAAACCTTTTTGTTAATAATATACCTTTCAAAGGACAGGAGTCTATAAAAATAACAAAGAGAATGTGCTTACGTTATAAAATTTGAACCTTTCTACCCAATAAAGTTCAGAGCTAACTTCGCAGAAAATTCTTAAAAGACTGAATGACGGTTACATCTTAAACATGTTATTTATCACCGTTCCTTACTTGAGAGCCCGTATAGCGCCGTCTTGTGAAGATCGTTGAGAGACCAGGAACACCCGTTTCTCTAAACATATTGACCATGAAAAAGAATCGAATCAAAAGCGCTAAGAATAGAAAACAGCGTTTGGCAGTCGCAGAGCGCTTTCGTTTTCAATGGCCCTATTGTCTAACGGCGCACGTCATAAACTTGAAAGCATTAAATCAAAAAAGCCATTTGCTTCACATCACTAGAACGACTTGACCTGCTTTACCCCTCTAGACTTTTGAAAAATAGCGCAAATCGGGAATATTGTAGCTGACTACAGGGTTCTTTGTATTATGGTTTGAAAGAATACTTCAACGTAAAAGCGTTCGATGTTTCAAACTTTTAGCAACTATGTTGTCGACTTTCCTGCGCCGTTCTTGGCAGTTAGGTACTAAAAGTGACCCTTGTGGCACTCCGGTATATATTTGTCGCTTTTAGTGCCAGATACAGTGTTTCTGCTGTTATGAGAGGTGTAAAATGTACTTACAGTGTTGAGTATTGTATTCTAAGTGCTAAGCACTTTGGTATTGTTTATGTTGAGACTGACCCTATATAACTCTTGAACCTTCCTCTAAGAGAAACGTTTCAAGACGTTTTTAAGCATAAGCATGAAATCATGAATTATGTGCAAAATATACGTTATCGTCTAGTTTGTGATAAAAGCTTGCCGAAAATATAGTTGAAAATTGGTTGAAACAGTTTCAGTTCAGGATAAAGGGCCTACAATTTTACAATTGGCGGTCTTATGGCAATCGGGGATGCAAACTACTAAAAAGCTAAACCTAAGGTTATTTCTGAAAACCCAAGACAATTATACTTCAAAACTTTTGATGATTTTGAAGGATCGGTGGCAAATTCACCCCACACTTTAAAATATGAAAGTAGTTAAAGACTACCTTCATTTTTGAATAGCTTAAAAAATAAACTTTTTTACAACTAATTAATGTGGCAAACAACCTGTTGGTAACCGTTGTGGTAGCCAATTACCAACAGGTATTAGGGCCGTGGACAATTGCAACATCCGAGTTATCACTTTTTAATATATATTTTATGATGGAAGGTTAGGTAGGTACATCTATGACTTAGTTTGCGTTATAGGATAATATGCGCAAAATTATATGTCTCATTCTCGTAGAAAGGCGTCCATTGAAGCGTAAGAAAGAACGTCTACACGTGAACGCTAAGCAAAGCGATGCATTAAGGCGCGCTGTGTACAATATTCCCCACTGTAAATATTGTCTGACGTGTGTGTTAATGGAATTCAGCAAACAAGTTGTGCAGTTGAAGTTTTATCGGGAGTTTTTAAATTGCCCATTTAATTTTTATCGTTTTAGCTCGAAACTTTCAATGAGCTTACGACGAAACAATTTTCCAACTTGTTCGTTATTTATTTGTTAACTTTTGCTTACATTAACACTGCTGGTGGAAAGTTATATGTGTTTATATGCGTGCAAGAAGCCTCCAAAAAACCTTTGACCACACTGTTCAAAGGATTCAAGGAGGTCATTCCTTTGATAACCACTGGTATCTCAAAGTGTAACAAGAATGAACGAGCGAAACCTTATAAAATATGAATAAGTCTTTAATTAATTGAGACGCATTTGACGGACACAAGGATTTGAAATGTGGTTGTTGTGTATACAATATACGTGTTCTAATCTGTATGTTACTCTAAAACCGTTTTCAGATACTATAGATCAGAATACACTTACTGTTCTTATCAAGGAGAGCTGCATTGTTGTTCTTGATTATGTGCTTGGTCTTGTGCGGTTTTTTCACCTTCTGCAGCACGTCTGAGAGGCTGATCTTAATGGGCTCCGGCTTTTCAGTGACCTCGATAACGCTGGCTGCGACTTCCGACCAGTCGACATCCTTAGCGTCTTTGCCCCGAGAGATACCGCGGAGCTCTTCTCTGTAATATAATGTTTGATTAGAAAGAGTACTTGTTAATCAATACGTTGTTCTTACGATAACACTTCGATAATCATCTAACACACTAGATCTAGGAACTTTTCAAGCCCTCCGATGTCAATGTTATTTGATTTTGTACCTCAGTATTTTCTTTGCTTTGTTCGGTGCCAAATAAACTACATTATATTTTATTATATTAATGAATATAGCCATTATAGTAACGGGAACAGACCCTTATTTTGATCCTATAATAAGTTAGGTTAGGTTTGGTTCGATTTGATTGTAGATTTTTTTACCAGTGTTATGCTCAGAAGATAACAGAAGAATACGGTTCATCTGATGGTAAGTTTTATAAGCTACGTTACCTCATAGCTCCAATAAGTGGGTACTTGACATCACCACCACAGACGTCACCCTTGAAGTCATCCATGTCAACGGTCCACACCATGGCGCCTCCAAAACCGTTATCTTTCACCCATCTGTTGTAAATAAAATTAAATACAGTGATGATACTCGTAGCAGCATTCACAACAAAAATGACTACTGATTTCGAAACTCTGTTTACCTCATTTTGTGTCTGATGGATCTCTCATCATCGAAACCAATCCACTGGTCTCCGTGAATAGCGTAGGGCACCTTCATTTCGTCATCCCACACGTAAGCGCCACCATTTCTCAGAATATCACAGACCTTTAAAAAATAAATAATGTTTATAAATAATCCAGTATTTATTTTCCGATCCTGGAGAAGATGGCGGCTCGACCTCGGCCTTCATTTGACTGACGGACCCACAGTTGCCAAGGATCAAGATGTGTGAAAAAAGGGAGAGAGGCCTTTGCTCTGCTCTTTGCTCTTTGACCACACAAGCAAATAAAATAAATATAAAAAATGTATTTACATTTTTTGGCGGTAATATTGGCTAAACATAATTAAATTTGGCTGAACATGGATCAGATCTAATTTTAACGCAGATAAAGATTAAAAATAAATGTCACGTTAGGAGTGGGTTTGTGTTACTCAAGGCTCGATTCTAGGTCCTTTTCTATTCTTGCTTGTTTTGTTGTCATTCCTAAAGCAGTTAAAACATGAAAACATTATCATTTGATCTTTTGAAGGATCGTAGGAGTCCCAAAGTCAAAGCCAACATCAGAGCACCTATTTGGCAAACATTGAATTAAACAGGCTCGTATCTATGTAAATTAATCTCGCTGTTGATAGAAAAGGCACTTGAAGTTGAAACTAGTTTGGAAGTTCATTTACAGTCCATAAAGAACAGTTTGTCAACTTCGTAAAAGCGTTGAAAATATATTATAATAAACGCGTTTAGAACAGGAATCCCTATGATGGAGGTCCTCAGATCTGTGAGGATACTAAGTATGGGGTAGTCAGTGGCACGTTCAAACATTATATTTGGCACATACCCACGATTTTCATGGTAGTTTGCATTCCACGTGTCAGGTTGCAAGCCCATTACCGCTAATTTGATCACTAACTGATGGCCTTCTTTAATTAATTTATGGTGCTCGAGCATTCTGGATTTCTAATATTGTTATTATTCACCAATATTAGATTATTGGCTACCGCGACAAAGCCAATTCTCTATTTCATGGAATGGTATTGAATTAGTCCACTTCTGGACAATGAGGTCTCGTTCAAAATGCCGCTAGGCATCCCCATTAGTTTATTCTTCATTAAATTCGATGTTTTTGCTTATATTTAGGATGCTAGCTGCTTTAACTAGTCCATGCTCAATAGCTCTACAAAGTCTACGAACTATGCGAACTGGTCCTTAATTGGAACTGACTGGGCTCTCGGTTCTCAATATTGTCGGCAATTCGAGGCAAAGTTGCGTACTTAGTACTTAGGTACTCGTGTGTTTGGAAGGTAGACATTGAATTGGTGAAGGAATACCTATTTCAAACGTAAAGGCAATTTGTTGTGATGATACCTGAGTATCTGATTAATATTTAAGGTTATTATTACGACTATACCACGTACTTTACTATACTCTAAAGACCGTTTCGTTGACCGTTTAGAGGTCGTTCCTCATGAGGAGAATAATTAAGTACGTTGTTATAGTAGTAATAATATCCTAATATGATACTAAACTACGACAGTTATAATGCTTATTCAGTATATTAGTTGTATAACGAGAGACGGCAGCTCAGGTATGTTTGCGGATGGCTGGAAGACGATTGAGAGAATGAGTCTCAGGTTTTATTAGAGTTGTTTACTGTACATAATTATAATATTATGTTGCAACTTATATCGAATTGGTTATTTAAATGTGGCTGTAATATGTAGTTGTGATTTATTTACTTCAAGTTTAATTATTACCAAATATGTAAAAAAATAAGGTTATGTAAAGATTATCTGGAAGATATCGCTATATTAGCTATAAGGCCGCCCATTGTACTACCACGATTAATAAATAATCAATTTTTATTAATCGTGTAATTTGCTCTGTTCGAATTTGTAAGCAACATTGTGGTGTACAATAAAGTAATATCTATCTATGTTTAATTTTATAATTGTTTGGTAAAATGTGTAATTTGTATATATTGTTTTATTTAATTTTGTTCAGTAGTATAAAGAATTAGATCAAAGATGTCTGTAATGTTATATATTTGTGCGTATAAAATAAATAATTTGAATTTGAATGCCTAGAAATGCATAATGCTGGAAGAAAACTCTTTTTAGGCTTAAGCTCGCCTTTTACATGTCATATAAACAAGTTTTTGTCTGTATTTTCTGTGTACATTAAATAATAAAAAAACTACACAATCTACAAACCTACACAACCAACTTAAAGTTACTTAGCAACCTACACAATCGAACTCAAAGTTGCAGCGCCCTAACAGGGTTCATTTATTTACCTATCTACTTTCTTATAAATTGTTTTTACACATAGGTGTTGAGTATAGACTCAACTATGTAATTCAAGCTCTGCTTAGTTTGGGTCTAGATTATGCTGTGTAAAATAACATGACATCAATTATTAAATATAAAATATATATATGAAAAGTGGATCTTGACCCACGCCCAATCGCTTTACCTACAGTTCATTTGTAATTCCTCACCTCATAGTAAGCGAGGAACCCTCCCTCCTTGGTGTACTCTCCCGCCTTCCCTCCTGCACTGGCCGGGGAATTCACTTTGAAGTTGTTAGGGTTAGACAGGGTGAATGTACGCCCATAGGTCGGCATGCCTGCAATTGAAATATCATTTTGAAGTTGACTGGTGCAAGTGAAAACTAGTTTTATCAAATCACAGTTTAGTTATTATAACGTATATAGATAGTTTTGGTAACGTCTATTTACTTTATAACGTATAGATAATTATAATAACTAAACTATCATTAGTATTACAACATCCGGTTGCTACCGTCCAAAAAAAAACGTTATGTTGTCATGGTAAGGTTCCAGCTCCTTATTGCAAGATGAGGAACGAAGATGCGAAGATGAAACTATGGCCTCGCGTTACGTATAGGCGAGCGGAACGTGATTTGCAGAATAGTTTTTCCTTATTTTTCTAATAGGAAAGTTAATTATAGCTACTAAATTATATACTTATCATTATTAACACCACGAAACGTAAACAGTTGTGGTGACCAATAAATAGTTACTAAGACTAAAAATTGTTCAATTGACGTTGCACGGGAAATAGACAGTAATGAATTTTTATAGAAAAGCATAAAGTTCCATCACTATAATCCTGAGATAGTCTTGGTCCTGCAACCTATGCTTTCAATGGTAGGTTAACACAACACTGCTTATAAAATAACGAGTATATTTCAGTATTTTTTCGATAATGAAGGATGTTTGTGAAATTATATATTTTTAAAAAATAATGTAATAAACGCTTTTTTTAAGTTGAACTTACCTATAATAAGCTTTTCCTTAGGAGCACCAAGTTTCACCCAGAGATGTGCAGCGTGGTCCACCGATAGTTGTTTCCGCCATTCAGAGTCTGAGGACGGTGCGTACAGGGGCGCGTTATGTCCCGTCTGCTTCTCCCACTTGCCGTGAAAATCGTAGGCCATGAGATTGATGAAGTCGAGGTAGCTGAGAGAATATATCGTTTTAGTGATGAAATAAAAAGCACATTTAATTATCTTGATCATCACTATGCAATACAATACAATTCAACGCTAAATAGACGCTTAAATAGTCCTGATACTAATAGGATTCCCTGTGTCGTGGGTATCAGGAATTACCGTGTTACTACAATACCCAGACCTGGAACAAATATCTGCAAAACATACAATATTTGTCCCGCAGCGGGAATCGAACCCGCACTTTTTGCGTCACAGCTCGCAAACTCGCCCGCCGTACTTCGAATCGTCAACATTATCATCATGAGCCGTCTACTGCTGGATGTAGACATCAAGGAATTCGATGGTGGTCAATTTTTATTAACTTTTCTTTTTTTAGTTTTTTTTCTTATCGTTACTTAATTTGTAATGTTAACTCAGAGCTAACTCTAAAGGTTCTGAAAATGTCGTTTTTGGCTCCTAAAATGGGAATTGGATTTCTCGGAAAATGTATTTTTTGAGAAATCCATTATTCCGTACAAATATCAAGTCTGTTGACTTAAAAAATTCAGAAACCTAAACATTCGCAAAAGTTGAAAAATTATGTCTTCGAAAGCAATAATTATGTAATCGATTATTACATTGCGAATGTCTCAAAAGCCATCAAAACGACACAGTCTAGGAAACTTAATACAGACATACATTTAAACTGACAACTTGATAAGCACCAGACATCAGATGAAGGGAATTATGGCAAAGAAATAAATACACATAACAAACATTATTTCTCAGAATATGAAACCGTAAGTCATACGCATAAATTCAAAAACTCCGCAGCACGTTTTGGTGTAACTGATGCTGGTAAGTTTGTTCCCCGCACAATGTATTTGAATGTCGGAAATGTATGGAGTGGGTCGGACAATAAAGTACGAATATTAATAAAGGCTATATCGCATGCGACAATATTTTTTGTCTCAAGTTATTTATTTAGGTCAGTATTTAAATATCAAACTGGCCGTATTGTCTCATTCTGACATTTTACGAGCGTGATTTAGCAAACGCTGAGTTATTGCAGGGATCGTAATTTTAAAGTGTCTCTTGGGACTGAGTTCTTGTTTTTAAGGCTTGTTCGGCTTTTTTGGAATTTTTCCCTTTAGATTGATTGTTCCAATAAAGTGAAATAACAATGGGCTAAACAGTCACGTGGAATTACATGCAAAACGCGAGCATTACAATAAAATTATACAATTTATCAAATGTAATATGGACATTTAACATGGACATGCCTCTGATCCCCTACATGGTATTCAAATTCCCTACGAATACAGTCACGAGTGTATTTTTTTACTATTACTAAAAAGAAGTATAAAGTAAGAGTTATAAGGACGTTAAAGGCTTACCTTGCGACAGCAGGCACATCGTAACCACTCTTGATGTTGTCTGGACCAACGGGAACAGCTGCAGTTAGGAGGAGACGAGGCTTCTTCACTTCTTGCGCTTCAGCTTCGAATGCCTCACGGAGTTCTGAAACAAAATAATATTTTATTCTGTAAAAAAGATACTGGCCACGAGTCAGACTATGCATGCGTATTTTTAATATAATAATACCTATAATTTGTAGGTTATAATTTGTTTGCATACAGCACACATGTGTGTGCAGTATACCTGTGAGAATATAATCACTGCTCAAAACTTGAAGTAAGTAAAATCTGGGCAGAAACCGGTATGCCCTTGAACCACAAATTTGTCGGCATAGTGCCATTGCAACCAACGTGTACCAAGAAGGGGTGATGAGCTTGCAACCGAATATGATTCCAAATATTTGGACTGAACTGTGTATAGCCCCTATTTCGTTCCTGATATATCTGCTTACCTACTAATTATGAATCAAATTCACAGTCGTGATCAGGTCCATTTGAAAAGGAAGGACGGGGTGGGGGGTGGGGGGGGGGCTTAAGTTTTAATAAACTTGCTAAGACGCACTGGCCAGGATGGCGTATTGAGAATAAGTATTTATTTATGATTGGGCCCCATAAATAAAGAGTTAAACAACGTACAAATTTTAGTTTAAAAAATACTACCATTTTCGTAAATCACGGTGATCTTACCCTAATTCCTATTAGCAAGGATTGCATTCGCGCTTGTGCAACCAAAATTAGCTTACCATAAATTATATCTACGCAAACTTTAGCCTTTGCAAGAAGATTTATGTTTGAACCATCGGGGATTAATTATAAGAGTAGACACTACTTTACAAGTAACGAACACTTTACTATATCATATATATTATTTTTATGTTATATATGGTCATACTGAAAACCCCAAACCATCTTTTTGCACGCCCAGGATGACTGGTACAAAATGCTTTAGCATTAAGTCCTCCTAGCACTACATTGTTGTGCGGAAGTATAAATAAATATCTCATTCAAACATACGTTTATCAGATAATAAACTGATTAACAATATATAATTTTTGATTTGCTGGACATCTGTCCAGTGCAAAAATGATTCCTTCTAGTGCATCAAACCTGCCTTTCCCATCTACGTAACTCCGGGGTTATCTTCTCGATGTCTATCTAAGTATAATTTTAAGCTAATTTTGATCAAACACATTAATATATGAATATTCTAATGGTTTTAACCGTTACGGAGATTATTAGCAACAAACGTGTAAAACATTTTAAATCATTTTAATCTTTGACATTTATAAGGATTACCAAGCTCCAATTTATGAATGTTTTAATGTCTTCGAAGGCAGGAATTTTAGAAAGGATATTCTGATGCCTCTCTAAATGTAGCAAGGACAGTGTCTAAGACTGAAGTACTGACTTTAGAAGTATTCGATGATACAATCAACTCGTTACAAGAACACTTTCGTGTTTTTTTTAATATACGATACAAACAGGTATACGGCCCTAACGGTGCGCGGTTACCGTCGCCTATTGACATCTGCAATACTGGGCATTGCTGAAGCGTTGCTCTGAAAGACTCTTTTTTTTTTTGAAGTGGGTCTTAGTTTAGCAGAAAGACCTTACACGGTAGCACATTCCACAGTTTACACCGTGATAGATCGGTGACTCTGTAAACGGTCGCATATTGTGAGAGAAGGTGACGTTAGAGCGATCGTCGTGGAAAACTAGCGCTTGAAATATAGCAAATTGAATTGCTAACCAACGTACCTCGACAAACTAACTAAAAGATATAAATCTAGCTGGAAGTGTCTAAGCTTTCTAACTGTATCTAATCTCCTTTAAATATCTAATGGAAGCATACTGGCAAAGTTCCAGGTGATTAAATCTCTCTGGAAACGTTAAGAGCTTTTCAATTGGTAAATAATTAAATAAATAATGATTGGCAATTTCACACATCATCATCTAACCCCAAAGTAAGCAGAGCTTGTGTTATGTGAATTACATGGGTGATATACTACTTATATACTTTTATTTTGTAAATACATACATATTATACATATAAAACACCCAGATCCCGAGACTAGAGAGATATTTGCAGATGCAAATATTTGTCCAGCGGCGGGAATCGAACCCTTCTGCGTCTCAGGCGGGCTTTCGCCCACTGCGCCATAGAGATCGTCAAATTGATGTCAAAAGATTTGAAAGATGAAACGAAAGATGAAATGCCATATTTTTATATTAGATGAAATGCCATATTTTTATATTAACCATTTGATCGAAATGGTTGTACCTAATATGGTTGTCAAAGTTAACGTGAATTTATAGAACACCATCGCCTCTGTTATTGCTGCAGAGGCCGGGACCGAGCCCTAAGTCGTTGCTGCACGTAGATTCGGCTATTCACACCGCACACCCGATATATGCGTTAAGGTTGGAAATATTGTACGGGAGAGTTAGAGATACACCACTTTCCTTTTCAAAACGTGGCAAGGCCAGTGGTCTAGTTTTCGTGTCTTTCGTGGCATGTGCCTTAAATGACTGTGGCTCAAAAAGTGCCAATAATTTGCAACCGCCAGGAGTGGCGTAATAGAGGAGAGGCCTTTACTCAATAGTGGGTGTTACCGGCTGATTAGATAGATAGATAGAAAATGATCCCAAAGTAGTCCCATAAAAGTATTAT
This sequence comes from Perizoma affinitatum, assembly GCA_961405105.1. Classification (NCBI taxonomy): domain Eukaryota; kingdom Metazoa; phylum Arthropoda; class Insecta; order Lepidoptera; family Geometridae; genus Perizoma; species Perizoma affinitatum. Next base: position 11,740,770 of record OY560199.1, read on the forward strand.
TCCTGAGGTATTGCTACTTTTCCTGTAAAACTCAAAAAAATATCATCATATTATGGAATCACGACTAGCCGAAATATTTTTTGTGGGCTATTTAACTTTTGTTTTTTATTCGAGTATCATCCCGAGTAAGTAAAATAACGTTAGGAGGTTTGTTTTTTGAAAGTTAATGCCTTATAATATTCTTTCAAGTATCCTTTTTAAAAGCCCAAATCTCAACATATATTTCTCAACATTCGTTACTACATAATGACATAACATTTCCAAATATGATTACATTCCCGCTTTTTGAAATGTACCTACATTTCTGCTTCCTACAGAGCCTTTGAAAGCGCCTGTTTAAGTAACCGTGGCAAATTCACAAAGAACTGCCAGGTAGGTAAATGCATTTCAACAATTCCACGTACTTGTAGGGTAAAATGGGACGGTGGAGCCAGATTTCGGCTTAAAATCATCTTATAATTGGAAATGTATGAAATAATATTGACTTCAATGGCGCGGCGGGCAAGCAGGCTTAGATGAAAGAGGTGTAGGTTCGATTCCTGCTGCGGAACAAATTATTGCATGTTCTGCAGTTATTGGTATCGGGTCTGGATATATTGTGGTATCATAGTTCTCGTAGTTCCTGATGGTCACAATAAAGGGAATTCTAGTGTAGGTATGTGTCTGTTTGGTGTATTAGGTATATCTAAAAATGTGTACCTATGAAATAATTTATATGATTTAAACTAGGTAACCAACCATTGGTACAATCAATATTACAATTGATTTATAATAAAATCTACTTCATATTTCAAGGAGCATCCTTTCACAATCATGTTCCAGAAATCCTTCGCTGATGGTATCTTCGTGAGAACAACTTTACTATAAATTGTAATGATTCATAGTATCTTAGCACTAAGACGAGTTAGTTAGTTTATAAAGTTTTAATGTTTTTCCGTCGACTTACGTTAAAAAATTGGTCTTCACGATAAGCCCTTTTTATTTGATAATATACAACCTATGTTCACCCTGAAAGCACATTCTATGAAAGGGTGTAATATTTTTTGAAACGGAATGAGTTGTGTCCGCTTATAATGAAAAGATTACAAGTTGATCCCTTCAATCATGTAATATACTCATAAAATCATCTCCACCCGAAGGTTGTCTGGAAGATATCGCTTCAGTGATAAGACCGCCCATTTTACTTGTGGTTTTTTTTTTTATAGTATAGGTACGATGAATTATTTTCTTCCATTCATCTCTTAAATGTTTAATCAGCAAGGTACTTCTAAAATCTTTACTGGCAAATCGAATGAAAGGAAAAATGAATGCCACGCAAAAACGAAAAGTTTGAAGACGCCAGCTGTGCAAATGGAACCGTTTCATAACTTTTTTGTTCCCTGTAACTTAAGCAAAGGTTTGCATTTGTATTGCAGAGTGGGGTGTACACTCTGCAATACAAATATTGCGAGGTTCAGTTGTAGCGTTGTATAACAAAACAAACAGGTAAGTACCTACTTTATTATGCAAAGCCACGCACAGCCACAAGATAAGCACACGTCTGGTCGATCAGTCACACACAGTATGGCAAAAGCAGTAGGGCAACCTGCAACAACCAAGTACGTACTACCCAAGCTATAAAAGACTAGCTAATGCCAACAACTTCGCCCGTATCGGTGGTAACCGGATTAAAAGTGGCTCTTACCGTTAAGGCAGCGTTCGTAAGAAACGCGTGCATTTATGAAATATAATGTAACTAATATTATATTGTAATTTAACCTCATAAATCCAAATTTACAAATATAATGCTACTAGCTTCTGCCCACGGCTTCGCTCGCGTGGTACCCGGTTAAAAAGTAGCCTAGGTATGTGTTATTCTGATGTATAAATTATATTACTGTAAAGTTTCATCAAAATCCGTTCAGTACTTTTTGCGTGAAAGAGTAACAAACATCCATCATGACAATCTTTCGCGTTTATAATAGTATAATAGGATAGGATAGGATAATTTTAGATAATCACTTAGGCACGTATGGTATTTTGCAGAAGTTATTTTGTTTAAGTATCACTGGTTTGTTTTTGGACACCTTACTCTAGATCAGTTACCATGTTGATAGGAAGATTTCGACGTAGCTAGCAATAAGTCTGCCATTCACAGTGTTGATATAACGGTCACTTTATCTAGCACAAGTTGACCTTCTTTCACTTTGTTTCCCTGTGGAATGACAGTGTTGCAATTAATAAGGTTCTTTTACATTAATAATGCACACGGTGTGGACCATGGCCGAAATAAATACACGATCGCGGAGTCGGGTCGGTTTTGACGAGCTATGGTAAAAAATACTCTGGAAACCTTCATATTGAATCGAATTTTTCCATTTTTTGCACATACAAGTAGGAAAGGATAAGTTGGTGATGTAGGTAGTAATATTAACGTTTTTTGCCCGCGACGACAGGATAAGTATGTCGATTCGATATCATGTGCCATCAGTTAGTATTCCAATAAGCTATGATGGGCTTGCAACCTTTAAGTTGGAATGCAAAACGCAAACATTATGCCAAACATAATGTTTGGACGTGTCTCTGATTACGTTCTACTTAGTATCCTCGCAGATCTGCGTACTGCCTATGGACCTGAGTGTCCATCATGGGGATTACAGTCATGAGCGTGTTTGATTGTTTTTTTTACAATCTAACTCACAAATCATGGTAAAATAATGTACAATTACAATTAATACGTATAAAAGCTATTCGTAATCAAATCCTACTACGCGTAAGTTTGTGAGGATGGATGTTTGTTACTCTTTCACGAAATAACTACCCAACGGATTTTGATGAAACTTTACAGTAATATAGCTTATACATCAGAATAACACAAAGGCTACTTTTTATCCAGGTACCACGCTGGCGAAGCCGTGGGCAGAAGCTAGTTTAAAATAAAAATGGAATTGATATTACCAATTTTTAAACGGCGATGAATGCGTGACTCTCCACTATTTACTATGAAATTAGCTGTGAGCACGTTTATTGAAGATATCTGTTGACCTCACCGGAAGTTGGGTCAAGGCTGATTTCATGTCTTTTTGTGTTTTCATAACTTCGAGTGGTATTTGTTTATTTTTTTTGTTTGATAGGAAATGAATGTGAGTTTTGACTTTTGTATTCAATATTTTATTGCAATCACATCTTTCTACCTATCTATAATAATACGGTACAGAGAAAAAGTTTGTAAGTTCGTATGTAGGAAATAATCTTTGACTAAACATCCGATTTAAAAAAAATCATTTACCGATATTTAGAATGGATGTTTAGGGTCATAGGCATATTATACCGTTAAAATATAAAAGCTTTTCGTGAAGTCCAATTTTGCAACCTAAATCGATTAAAAAAACGGTGCGTTTCATATGAACTCTACTTTTATTATTAATCATGCATGTCTATGATGAAATCACATTACAATAATGTTCTAGTGGCGACGTCCTGCTAGGGTGTGCAGCAGAAAAACATTTTCACATTTTAATTCAAAGCAAAGATATTATCTTTATAAATAAAAATCAACTACCGCATTTATGAAAGATCAACTCTTGAGAAAGGCTCGACAGATTTGAATGTTGCGTTCGTATAAAATATGTTTGTATAACATTTTTTTTTTTTGAAATTCCACCGGAAAGTCTTTAATTTGGATGACCTGTGCGAAGACGGGATGGGTCTCAAGTATATTATAAATTATTATGGTGGATGCTGACCGCGTTTCCTAATCAGTATTGGTGATCCCCACTGCAGTAAAGATTATAGTAATCAGCACACTGTTGGATATTGCGCAAGAGAACGCTTCCGGGCGGATGTAATGAAGAATAAAGAAAATATTATGGAGAGACTATAAGGCTTATATTATTAGAGAAAGAATCATGTAACCTGGTACCATGGTACGCATAGTTCCTGATACACACGACACAGGGAATCACAGTGCGGGGTCAGTACTATGTATGTGTCTTTTGGGCGTTTATAATGTTTTTTATTATTTCATTAATCATGACATAGGCAATAATACAAGCAACGAAAAAATAAGGATACAGACGAACTAATTCTAATTCTAAGTGGGGGAACTAAGGTCTGCACTGACGTCCCGCATTGGGGTGTATTGTGCATTATCCCCCTTCTAACCTGACCCCAACCAGCCCAACTCCTTGAAGTAGCGGAGAAGAACTCTGGGTTGGTGACAGCAGTGTTCCAGTATCCCTCTGACCTCCTGACAGTTAGTGATCACGGAGAGCATGTGTTGATGAGTTCTTGCAGTCCCGTCTTCGATACAGACGAACACAGACCCTTTCGTTTTTTGAATTTGGTTAGTAAAATGGGACCATATTGTCCGTCTGTCTGTCTGTCTGTCTGTCATGCGGATACACCGTTATAGACGTAACTGAATTTCAAAACAGACTTCGGTATAAACCAAGATTTAGCGAAGTGGAAACGTAAAGCTAAAACCAGCAATAGATATGCCAATATCATCGGTTCTACCGTACCAAAAGTCAAATCAATGTAAAAGCTGAGGGTTCAGTCCTACTTTCAGAGTTTAGAATCATTATTATTTTTAACCATAGTAACGTACACTTGGTTACGTCGACAACTTACATTGTAGGACTTGGAAGGGTGCTAGAAACGGGCAAGTATTTTACTTTCATACCTCTGAAAGTTTACATAATTAGGTTACTTTAAAATAAAAGTTAAATTTCACTGCCACTTTATATTACCCTTAATTGAAATGTTAAATCAGCACTATTAATGAGCTGATTGAAAAGTGTCAAGTAAAATTATAAAGTTTTTGGTAGAGATGTCAGCGTTCAAAAGCCCAGACGGCTCTTTAAAAATTATCAAATTATACTCGTTAGCATTAATTAGCTATAAGTGAATAGAAAGTGATTAGTAAATTCGGACTCTGCGTTACTCGATTCATGGCGTAATTGGCCAACGCATTGCTGATTGCGAAAGAAGATGCGGGTTCAAGTCCCATTCAATACAAATACATTTATATTTAATAAAAACCGTGCCGCCCTCGTCCCTCATCGCGTAGCATCGGCCGCACTTTTACTTCGTTTTCTGTTAGCGTTCTTTCTGACTTTTTCTTTTTTTTTTGCTCGACTTAATGCGATTATTGCCTTGATCGCAGTTGCTATAGCTATTACGCCTGCAATTTTATGTCTAAAGACCTTTTACGTAATAGGCCGCTTGCCACGTTGACCATACGGAGATTATTGTTCTAGAAATCATGTCGACTAACGATGTCACTCATAATACTTATTGCAGTTTAAAATGCGCTCTCTCTTAAATACGTCTATGAGGTAACGTATTTAAGACTCGCTTACAGTGCACAAACAGAACCCACCGGTTTAATGTCAGTATGTGTAAGCGGAAATCGTTTCAGAAATAATGAAATGAGCATTCTATGAAAGACTACGATATTAACCTAAAATAATGGCTAACCACTAGAGCTACTGAGAATGAAATTTATGTTTTTTTATAGAAGTGTCAAACAAGGATACGGCCTACTTGCTGGTCAGCGGTTACAGTATGGACGCTTGCAATAGGACATTCCACGCTTGCAGAAATGACGCGCTCAAGGCGTCAGCACGCTTATTTTTAAATGCGAAAGTTTGTGAGGATGGATGTTTGTTACTCTTTCACGCAAAAACTACTAAACGGATTTAGATGAAACTTTACATCAATATAGCTTTTAGATCAGAATAACACATACTACGCCGCCAAAGCCGTGGGCAGAGGCTAGTATTACTATACGTATAGCATTTTTCTGAGCTTAAATTCTCATTACTGTTAAAGTTATACTTGGTGCCTATTGTGTTACCGATACTGGGAACACCCTCCGGGTTTAGTGAACCCGTGGATACAAGACCGATTTCATTTTATACTTATCCCCCTGATTTAATTTAAAATTTTTGCAACATAAAACTATTAAAATCTCTGTAAATATTGAGAAACGCAGGCAATTTGATTAATTATTTAGGCATTGGATGTTTTTGCACTGCGAATGGTGAAATTAAACACGAATATTTGGAAAATTATTTTTCTCTGAATGTTATGGATACTGGACCTTGGAGCTTCGGAGGCCAGACGTGCCTGCTACCTGCTACCAAATTCTTCCGTCTATTAACTGAGATTGCAACTCGACGACTGGGCAATTCGGCGGAGGGCTGAGGACGAGGTTGCCAAGGAGAATGCGGTGTTTCCTTGACCGGGATTAGTGTAAAAGAGAACTAGGTTTACTCACAACCCATCTTTTTACCACTTAATAATTGTTTGTGATATATATCTTGTTTCTTTTAGCTCATTCTGGTTAGGTATCTCTTAATTTCTCCTTGTCTGGTGTGATTTCACCATGTGACATGTGGCCTTAGTTCTTTGGCTATGTATGGTTGTAGAACTTTTCCGGGTCCGTACTAAAAGTTGTTTCATATTGATTCAGATAAGGTACCTACCTACTAATTACCTAATTATTTTCTCCATCTTTCTAGAGGAATATTTTAGGTTAGTACATACATATAACACCCTGACTCAGATACAAAAGTTTACTTTAATATTCGAGAATTTCTACATAAACCCATGTGTAGTTTTGCACATGGATGTAAATATGTACGTCATTTACGTAAACATTAAAAATAACTACGTTTTATGAGACGTTGCTTTGTTTTACTTAAAACACTTATGTTACCTATCTATTGACCTTATCTAAATGTCAAGGTTTCGTCTGAATGAGTCACTAAGATTTATTTGAGCTCAGACGAATTTTACGATCACGATTAGATTTTGAGCGCGTACGGATTTACTCATATCTTGTGAATTGATATATCTATATAAAGAATTATGGACTGTTTATACTCAAAAATATATGTGATAGATCTATTACTTATATCAAAAGTGTAAGGAAAAGTCGAAAGATATGAAGTTAAAGTGACAGTTAACACTAAATTGAGATGAAATAAATGTAAACCTCTTTATAGAGATGAAGTTTTAACTAGATAAATAATGTAGGTAGCTATTGCTTTGCAAATGGATCATTAAAAAGAATATCCAGCCTTGTTTTCTTGCCTTTCTTTTCTGGCTTAGTCGCGGAGGAACAGGCAGTAGAAAAAAACCGACGTTTCAAAGTGATCCTTGTGATTTTATTTAATAAATGAATGTTGACTTTTTGATTTTTGTATAGTTTGACTTTTATCATTAACAACGTCATTGGCCCAGGGTTAACAAGATGGCTACCAAAACAATTATTTACAGCTCTATTCGGTTCCGCTTTCCACGAAAACCTCATTAGCCGGGTGGGTTACAGCGAGATCGACTGTTACGGAGTAATTACACGCAGGATGACAAATAGTAGAACAGCCGGGGAAGTTACGCCTAATATAATTCTGCCGGTAAATAAGTCCCGGGGATTTCAATAAGCTACTGAAATTAGTTTGCTATTATCTATTTATTATTCAGCCATTTTAATCCTACTGCTGGGCTGGGCTGGGCTACTCTGCTTCCATTACTCGCGATTGGATTAAATCAGATTAATTTATTTGCTCTAACATAATGTCATATAAAGAAAAAAATATATGTTCTATTATATATAATGCAAATATGAAAAAATATATCTCCTTTTATTTATATTTAGTTTTTGTTATCTTGTGGTGTACAATAAAGTATTTTCATTAATAAATTCATTCAAACTTAAATGAAAATTTACAATAAAATTTTAAACTTATCGTCAGCATCATCTAGCCCAAAGTAAGCAGAGCAGAGTTATGGGAACTATACTGATATACAACTTATATTTTTTTTTTGTAAATATAACCATGCGTATTATACATAGAAAACACCCAGACCCAAATATTGCACGGTACCACAGGTCACGATCCCAGATGAGCTTGGGGCTCGTCCTACCAACTCATCCTAGGCCTGCCAATCGCCACCTTACATTGTGTGGGATCCAATCTGTGATGTTTTTTTTGTACATGCGACAGCCATGTCTGGCCGAGTTCCACATTAGGCTGCCGACTTTTTGACCAGAGTCAGTGATTTGTGTTTAGCCCAGTAAACTCGGTTCATGGCTCGGGTTAACGGCGCAATTGGTTAGTAATTTTCTTAAGAACAGATGAAACTGGCTCCGTTACAAACGATCTGAAGACCGTTACAAACGATCTCTATAGCTAGGTCAACTGATCCAGATCACTACCAGACGGAAACATTCCCAAAATACTTCTGCATTGCCAAACTGAATGGCAATGCTAATGTGTTGACCCAGATGAAAGCCAGCTAACTAGTCACGCGCCTATTCGACCAGACGTCTTGTAATGATTTCCCACGGACCCAGAGTCTCAACCCCAAAATACTCAAATAAGTAAGCTCTGTTGTGACTTCCATATTTACACCTCTTGAGATCTTCGGCCGAATCAGCCGCTGCACCTGTTCTAACTGAATGTGTTAAATTGTTTAGGGCAGATTCGAAGAAACCTCTTATTTATCACTACAGTTTAAAAAAAAGGGTTAAATGGTCATTTATTCCCAGACTCATATATTTTACACAATTTTAGTCACGTTATAATCTAGGATCGCCGACAGTTTTATCACCTAAAATCTTTGGGCAGAGAATTATGGATGATTTTTAGGACATCCAATAATGGAGTGTTTGCTTAGGACGGATCCATTCCCTCTATAATTAATATGAATAGGATACTGTTTTTGTAGTCGAGTGAAGAAAGGTTTAGCAGGTTGTATTTTTATTGGGTCAAGCTCGGGGCTCGAACCCTAAACTAATGAAACAAAAGTTATACTTCAGGATTACCATGCCATAACACAGTTTGTAACTACCTTGCAGTAACACAGTTTGTAACTACCTTGCAGTAACACAGTTTGTAACTAACTTGCCGTAACACAGTTTGTAACTACCTTGCCGTAACACAGTTTGTAACTACCTTGCCGTAACACAGTTTGTAACTACCTTGCCGTAACACAGCTTGTAACTACCTTGCAGTAACACAGTTTGTAACTACCTTGCCGTAACACAGTTTGTAACTACCTTGCAGTAACACAGTTTGTAACTACCTTGCCGTAACACAGTTTGCAACTACCTTGCCGTAACATAGTTTGTAACTACCTTGCCGTAACACAGTTTGTAACTACCTTGCCGTAACACAGTTTGTAACTACCTTGCCGTAACACAGTTTGTAACTACCTTGCCGTAACACAGTTTGTAATTACCTTGCAGTAACACAGTTTGTAACTACCTCGCCATAACACAGTTTGTAACTACCTCGCCATAACACAGTTTGTAACTACCTTGCAGTAACACAGTTTGTAACTACCTTGCCGTAACACAGTTTGTAACTACCTTGCCGTAGCACAGTTTGTAATTACCTTGCAGTAACACAGTTTGTAACTACCTCGCCATAACACAGTTTGTAACTACCTCGCCATAACACAGTTTGTAACTACCTTGCAGTAACACAGTTTGTAACTACCTCGCCATAACACAGTTTGTAACTAGCACGAGAGGTAAAGATTTTTAAACTGTATGCCTACCTTCATTATTATGTTTATTCTGCTGATTGTGTTACCTACTAAGCATATATTTATTAAGTTCATTGTTTTTCTAAGTTTGTTGTTGTTGATAATAACCTTTTGAAAATTACCATAGAATGAGATTATACTGTTCTGCGTGTTGACAAAGTATTCGACTGCAATGAGTATTCGACTTAGCAAAGAGTTATGTGTGGATATCCGATGAAATGGCCATAATACACTTAGCAGTGTATAAATCTCCTATGTTCGCACACTAACGACTTCCCGGCGTAATTAGAGGTACGTTGTGGCTACCAGACCCACCCCAGCCTACCCTGACTAGAAGCTAACGCTTACGGAATAACGATCAATTCTTCGGGGGTTGAATTAATTACTTTAATCCAATAGTTTGGGGCAAGTGTGACTACTTGAGGGTACTTTATTCCCTTGTATTTTATTGTCTGAAACTCGATATAATGTGTTTCAAGAAATATGGTTATAGAGAAACATTCGAATATCTTAGTTCGTGTTTCGACTTATGATAAATTCTGATACACATCATTTATTTGAAAAGGGAAATGTTGTTTTGACGTCAATTTTGTATGTAACTTTCTAACTTATCAGTTATTAAAATGTATAAGTATGGGAGATGGGAGATAAAAAAACTAAAACTAAGCCTACTGGCTAAATACCTATGTACTTATTACAATTATAGTATTATATATTAATTAGTTAAGATAGTAAGCTTAAGAATAACGTATATACATTCTCATTTAAGTGAACTGTGTTCTTTTGAGAAATATATTCTTTAAACTGAAACTGAACTGAGATTGTTACATAAAACCAGTCGTATAGATCACCTTCGTACTTTGCAACGGGGAGAGAACTCTTCATATCATCATATCAAAATAATGTTTCAAACTATTTTCTTGAAATTAAAATTTAAGAAATTCTACTTGTTTTTCAGGAAATTTTCATAGTCGGAATCACCTCGATCATACTTAAAATACTAGTTTCCGGACACCCAGTATAGAGCTTATCTATTGTATTTTGTGTTTTTTATGGGACCATTATTCGCATAATATGCGGATAATGATTGTTTATCTGAAGGAAATAATGGCCTTTAAGTCTTATTTCCTCATCTTATATTATGATCTGAACTAGACTGCTAATAAGTAGGGTTTTGCTAACCAAAGCTTCGTCCATCACGCTTTGTTACGAAATTCCTATAATTTGCGCAAAGCCCCTGTTTTACTAAAACACGACGGTCGACGGAGTAGAGTCGTGACGGAGTACTGTCGAAACGTGCACTGACTCCTGATGCGACCCTTATAAGGATGGGCATATTGCTGCTGATCATTTATCGATTATCGATAAATTGAATAATCGATAACATTACTATAAAACTCAGATTAGAATGCATAATATGAATGACACATATTATGCATTATGATCTGAGTGATATTTAAAAAAAACAGTAAATTGAATTTTAATTGAGTTGTTCATAACAGGATCAGAAGATCATCTCGTATCCGTCATATATTTGCATGATTATATACGCAAAAATATCAAATTAGAATTGTGCTAATTTAATACTGGTATCACCTTGACCTAATATTTTATATGTCAAAACAGATAGACAAAAGGTTAATCTTATCTTGTTATGAGCTATGATCAATTTCAATAATGAATTAATAATAATAATATTAAAAACAAATGTTTCACCATATTTGAGTATACCTAAGTCAGTACTCCTTTATTTTAAAGTATTTTAAATGATTCCTATATTTACCACATAACAGTCATATTACGTCTTAGGACTTATATTCGTTCTTAGTTCTTACCTACTTAATCAAAAATCATTCAGTATCAACCATTAGTATTGTTTAATCGAGATATTCAGCCTAACCACTGCACCGTAAAAATAATTAAAACGTTATCGAACAGAATATTCCATTCTCTACGCGACCCGGCGACAGGTGCACAACAAGCGGGCAGCCACCGACACGGTCTATCGATATAGTATCGATAAATTGTGTTTTGATAGAACGCGCAGCACTAGCGACGTTTTGAAGTGGCACTTCTAGGAAGAAATCAACTAACTTGTTATTGCATTTCATCTATAACTGGTTTAAAGGGAAACTTAATAGCTCTAAAACACACTTTGAACTATCTACTTAGAAGCCTACCTCTATCTTTAACGACTAATGATAAGTAGACTAATCTTTTCATAGAAACCTGTCAATTTTGGCATGAGTATGAATGAGTAGTGGTGGCATAAAACGTTAAAAGTAATGGCTGTTAAATTTAGATATAATTGAGTATTATTTATAAAACTGCAAGTACTCGGTATCTAAGTATCGATAATAATTAGTGGAGGAAACGGACATCACTATTGAAGCTTACTATGAAAATTAAGTGTCAAGATTGAGAAAGGAAGTCTTTGATCATAGACTAGGGGCTAATTGTTTATGTTTTCTCATGTATTTTGAGTAGGATCTACTTTCTTGGCACTTATGAGAAATCTGAAGCTTGTCTTGTTTTCTGTGAAAAACTAATAAATAATTCTGGTCATTTTTCACACAGCATCATCTAGCCCCAAACTAAGCAGAGCTTGTATTATGGGAACTACATGACTATACTACTTAGATATATTTTGTTGTTAATACATACATATTATACATAGAAAACCCGAGATAAATATTTGCAGACGATACAAACATTTGTCTCGCGACGGGAATCGAACCCGTTAAGATTATGATTGGCACATGCCCGTGGAATGCGAGTAGTTAGCATTCCACGTGTTAGGTTATATGCCCTTCGCCACTTATTGGAAAACTAACTGATAACATTATGCTGAAACTTTTTGGATATGCCGGTTTTTTCACGATACTTCTTTCACTGTTTTGAGCACGAGTGATAAGATCACATAAAATTAAAAATTCATAGATTTTTGAATCGGAACTCTTTATCTGTAAAATTTACAGGAAATATTCCGTTCTAGTAAAGGCTCTATATCTGCGAAATAAGGCACCTGCCCGCGTCCACTGCCAATATTTAGACGCGCCAGATATTGCAATATCGAACGATAGATTACATTTGAAATGTGCCGAATGCAGCGCGGTTGGTTCGAGAGTTCGGTTGAATTTAGAGTAGTTGGTTTGAATTTAGAACCTTTGTGCTTGAATTTGGAAGAGTTATGTTTGAATTCAGAACAGATTTTGTCATGATTTTGGTACACTGACTAGGGCTAGTGTTGCATAACTGATAATTCAATTACCTTCAATCAGAGAAATATAAATATGACCAATTGTTACAGAACACAATAGTGGCTGTTTTTTTTATTATATCAAGGCACATAGGCATACATCCCACTTGATAGAAAGCGGTTATCGACGCCTATTGACATCTGAAACACCTGGGGTTCCTGCTCTGAAGGACTTAATTTTTTCCTGAAGCGGAAACACCTCAAAAAATTCTACGTATTTCCGTATTTAAAAAAAATACAGATAATGAAAATAGTGTTAGTTAAAAAAAACGAACACGCTCACGACTATTCCTTATTTTGGACTCAGATACATACTTAGTGCGCTGATCTTTGAGAATATCAATTATGGGATAGTCAGAGGCACGTCCACACATTACATTTAGTACATGCCCGCGTTCAGCAATTAGTAGCATTCCATCGCCGCTAATTACTTTTATTTCATAATTTTAAATTATGACCCGCTGTTTTATGAGACTGGATAGTGAATTTGGCACTTTGGTACCGATGAAGGGAAGCGGGGGGAAGGGGGGGGGGTATAACGGTGCGCACCAAAGGTCCTCTGACAACCCGCAAGTTCTTCTCATTATATCAAAAAATAAGTCTACAGCTGATTTCTGTAATTTTAATGTAAGCTGTATATTGTAGTCTACCAAAAAGGTCTACCTGCATAGGTCTGCAGTTTTTTGTACCTAGCGTGTATGGCCGCTCTCAATCATCTCAAAAGACTCCACTCTTTTATATTGTAACTAATTTCCAAACAAAACGAGACGTTACAAAGAATATTAGACCCTGTGTATGAAATACTGCAAGATACTGCAAGATACGAGTGGGTTCGTGCGCGGAATTCATAACTGAACCTCGTTGAGTTTTGAAGGAAAAATGTACGATTCCAGTGCTACTTAAGTCATAGAAGCCACCTGTTAGTATATACGTGTCCCAGAACTGTGTAGTATATTATCCCTAGGGCGATTCTCAACACTTACGAGAACAACAAAATTATTCTACGATTTTGTGAATTCGATGGTTTTCATTTAAGAAAATTTATGTTAAATAATCTACCGTTGTCTGTAAAAAACCTATATACCATATATACATATAGGTTATATAGGTATATGTTAATGATAATATATTCTGTAAAACGTTTACTTGTACATCGTCGTCTTATTATTCCATTTTATCCTGTCCAAAGCCGGTCTAGAAGAGATTGCTTATTGTGATAAGACAGCCCATTATACAAATACGTCTGAAATACAATAATATGTCCTCACAGTGGGTTGCTATTGGTGAAGATTATTTGCAATTAACTCTCAAATCATGAGAATGCTTGTTAGTATCTAACTCAATGATAGCTCAGTATAAAATAACTGCGCTAATACAAAATAACAAGCTGTCACTAAGCATGTCTGTTCCGATTAATAAAGTCACTGAAAGAACCTGAGTAATTTCAATGATCCTTCTGTGCTTTATAATTTAGTAACGCAGGTTTAAAATGTTTTCAGAAGAGCTCTCGACAATAGCACCGTAGATTTGTGTTGTTATTCGAGAAATAGCTTGTGTTTTTGAAATAAAGTGCTGGGAATACAAGCTTTTCATTCAAGTTATTTAAGTTGTACATAACACAAAAAAAGGTATTTTTAAATTTTTATAATCGTGTAAATGGCTGACGGTTCTTTTGTTTTTTTATTTTGTTGAAATTACTAATTACTACATAGATACGGGTATTCTATTGTGCCTTAAATCCCAAAAGTAAAGGAATTCATCTGACTTACCTTTCAACAGCAATACGTAGTTTTTCTTATCATCACTGCCCTTCGGGTACTCCCAATCTATGTCCAAACCATCGAAGTTCCTGTCACGAAGGTAGGGTATGGCGGAGTAGATGAAGGTCTGGCGAGCGTAGCGAGTCGCAGACATCTCCTTGAACTTCTGCGTGCCGAAAGACCACCCACCTGGAGAATTTAAGATAAAATTATCTCTCAAATGAGTATTACCAAAATTATAGACGTAAGTTTTCAAATCAATTTGCTAAATCAAGAACTAAAAATAAATAAATTATTTTTCGGTAAATTTTTGTATATATTAGGTTGGGGAAAAAGTCTTTTCGCATTATTGTATGTATGAACTTGTAATAAAATATCTTTGGCTATACTATTTGTATCTAGCTGGTTTTGGTATCATTAAAAGTTTAAATTTTAAAGAAGATAATTCCAAATTCAAATTAGGAAAATGTGTGATTTTTATTTGTTTTTCGTACTCTTAAGATGAGTGAATCTAATGAAGAAATTCGATACATTTTAAAATTTTACTACAAAAAAGGTAAAAATGCAACGCAAGCCGCGAAAAAAATTTGCGATGTTTATGGACCTAGTGCAGTGTCTGTGAGAGTAGCACAAATTTGGTTTAAGCGTTTTCAATCCGGAAATTTTGATGTCAAAGATGCACGTCGCTCTGGTCGCCCTATTACGGATAAAATGGATGCCATTTTTGAAAAAGTGGAGCAAGATCGGCATATTAGTAGTTACGACGTAGCTGAAGAACTGGGAATTGACCACAAAACAGTTTTGGCGCATTTGAAAAAAACTGGGTACACAAAAAAGCTCGATATTTGGGTACCTCACGAGCTCACTGAAAGAAACCTAATGAACCGTGTTCTCATTTGTGATTCTTTATTACGACGTAATGAAACCGAACCATTTTTGAAGAAATTTTTGACCATTTTTGACCTCACACATCTTTAGCCACTCAGCAAAAATTAAGAGAGTTTGGCTGGGATGTGTTAATGCATCCGCCGTATAGTCCTGACCTTGCACCTTCAGATTTCCACCTGTTTCGGTCTCTTCAGAATTCTTTAGGCAGTGTCAGGTTAACATCACGAGAGGACTGCCAAAACCACTTGTCGCGGTATTTTGAACAGAAGCCCCAAAGTTTTTATAGCAATGGGATCATGTCCCTGCCTACAAAATGGCAAAAAGTTATCGAACAAAATGGTACCTACATACTTTAGTTAAATGTAAATAAACTATATTAAAAAATGTTTTGAATTTTCTTAAAAAATGCGAAGAAACTTTTTCCCCAACCTATTAATTAATTGGTGATGCCTTTAGAGTGTAAGATAAAATTACCTCTCAAAGGAATATGCCCAAAATTTAAAACGGAGCCAAGTTTTCTCATAGAGTTGTACCATAAAAAAACAAAATAAACAGACTACCTACTACTTTTTGGTAAATTTTGGAATATACCGACGATGCCTCGATAAAATTATCTCCCAAATGAATATTCAAACAATTTTAAACGGGACGCTCAAACCAATTTTTCATATATATAAAAAAACAAATAATTTAAAAATAAACACATAATACTTTTCGGTCACTTTGTAAATTATTCCGACGTTGTTTTGGCTGAATTGTTTGTTTGAGGTCAACGTTACCATAAAAACATAATTAATATTTAATTTTGGAAATATTTTCGAACATTCAAAAAGCAGGTTTCATACAAAAACGCTAGGATTATCTGTATCGTCCTGTCATAGTTATCAGGAATTACGCTAGGATTATCTGTATCGTCCTGTCATAGTTATCAGGAATTACGAGTCCTATGGTAAAAATGGAGCTGGAAAAAATGTTCGCAAATCATGCTATAATTTTATTTGTCCACAACGGAAATCGAATTCAGCATTCAGCTACTCCCCCCGTACCACGGAAGTCATCAAGGGTATCGTAAGGTTTTACCTAATGCTCAGAAAAGTTGAAGAGACTTTTTTAAAAAGCCTTTGATTTTATCCGAGTTCAGTGTGCGTTATCCATTGCTCAGTGTTCAAAAATAGGCGCTTCTATTTTGCATCAAGTTAGCAATTAATAAAAAAAAAATTACTTATTTAATTAGTTAGAATTTAGTCATCGAGGCAATGAGAAAATCAAGACCCATCTGAATCACAAATAATTTAGTTATTTATTTAGTTAGAGTTTAGTCATCGAGGCAATGAGAAAATCAAGACCCATCTGAGTCACAAAGAATTTAGTTAGAATTTAGTTATCGAGGCAATGAGAAAATCAAGACCCATCTAAGTCACAAAGAATTTAGTTATCGAGGCAATGAGAAAATCAAGACACATCTGAATCACAAAATTTACGAGTAATACCGAACATTCTAGAACAATACCCTGATAGGCAATTACCCGATAACTTCACAACTAGTGAGGTGAAAAAAACGCGCATGTCGATTTCGTTATACAACAGAATGGCGCATTGCACACGCTCGAAATGGGAGCTGTTTTTGCGATCCCGTGAAAATAGGTGAAAATGCTTTGGCGTGGGAAAGATTGAGTTCGCACAGTGATGTGATACTGCGATTGTTGTTATCGATGTGCCTAATCCTGTCGTGGTTTGGTTTCACGATTGTTTTATGACATTCCTAGTATAAGAATACTAGGTACTCATTTAGGAAAGATTTCATCCTGAGACCACCGAATTTTTGCCGCTAAGCTGGTAAATCTTAGGTATTACTGTGTTCTGGTTTGAAATATATGGGTGCCGTTGAATTACAGACACTTGACTTCTGTATGCTAGGCAATGCCTGTTGAAGAAGCCGATTGGTAATGACTAATTACATCGTTGTATGACTGCTTTGCTTAAAAAAAAACAGTTGTTTCGTGGTACGAAGTTGCAACAGTAGCGTTTTGCGCACACCTTCTTTATTAAGTATTACAATACTTTACTGGCTAAGATTTTAGTTTATTACATCCATATATATGTATAGATATAATGGCTGCCGTAAACTGTATTAGGAGTAATCATTGGGTTTGTGATATTTATTACATGTTTATAAATTGATTGGGTCTGCATTTTTACGAGTTACGAACTGTTTATAAATAAATGTAAATTATTTAAGCATCAACAAATACATTTATAGCAACATAAAAAAATACATATTAACGATATCATGTGGTTGTGTTTCTGTCGCGCCGTCAGTCTTTGATGAATCTGACGCGTAATTAAAAAAAATAGAAAAACCTCGGCATTCTACCTATCTGTTGCTATACCCTTGCGGAGGTGGGCGTTGCGATCTGCGACACAGTATTTTACTTCTGCAGGTGGCATCGCCTCCTATTTTTGTTATTATGCTTATTTTAAGTTCCTAATAAAGACTTTTTTTTTTTTTTTTACTTTTACCCTTAGACAAAAATCTAGATATCTATCTACATATAAATATCATCATTGCACCTTCCATGTGACAGCAATAAATGTGTTGAAATAGAAAACATCGACACTTTCAACGACAATCATTTTCATCGACAAAATAGCATAATAGGGGATGCTGGTAGCCAATCCCTAAACTATTGGTTTCAGAACTTTGTTTGTGGTAGGTATATTGCCGACGCTAAACAGAGTGTCTGTTAATGAATAATGCAGAGACTGTTGTTACAGAAAGCGCAAACTTCTCCTTTGAGACACAGGGCCGTAGCTTGTAGCTAGGATAAGGGGGTTTGGTTTGAAAACTGAAATGAATCCCAAGACAAATAGTTAAACACTTGATAAAGTTATAAGCAGGGATGTGTTAAATCTACAATTATCAACTTGAGCTCATTTGTAGAAAAAATCTGCATCTCATCTGTCTAGAGCTTTTTTATTAAAAAAAAAAAAAAAAAACAAGAGTGAGAATTAGTATTTGTGGTGTGTGTGTGTGTGTGTGTGTGTGTGTGTGTGTGTGTGAATGTGTGTTTGTATCGAAAAATGCAAGTGCGCTAGATAGTAGTTCTCTAAAAGTGAAGGAAATCAGTTACGACAGTAAAAAAATGAATAGGAGCATTTCACCACCCTGTCTCTTTTCAGGGCCATCATGTCTCAATGCCGGTCACTGACCAAACGCAGATTGACCTCATGATGAATAAAGGAACTTGTGGATTCTTTTATCAGGCCCCTGATCCTTGGTGTACTGTCCTGTAGCCTCACCAGACGATCGCATCGCAAGAATTGGCACTCTTGAATCGTTTAGCTAAAACTTTGGATTTGTAACAAAGGGGTTTATTGTCATTCTGTTGTAACAATGTTATACGATAGAGCTTTCTATACTTTACTAGTATTTACCCGTGGCTTTGTCTGTTTAGTACTTACATTATGTACATATAAAACTTGCAACACGACTGATGCTGTATTTAAATTTGTCTAGTTGAAATCACCATAGCGGCTGTCTGTTAAAACACGCTTACGACTTCATTTTCTTAGAAATTATTACCTATCTCTATAGACTTATATGTATTTATTAGAAATGATTACCTATCCCTATCGACTTTTATGTATTTTAATTTATTATATGTATTTATATAGTTATAAAGTATAGTTTAAGTATGCTGCTATACAATTTTCTATGAGATTTCCACTTTGTACACGACCCTACCTCTTAGCCTCAAAGGTTTTCTCGAAGAAAACTCTTTTTAGGGTTAAGCTTTCCTTCGAACATACCATCTAATTCAGTCTTATTTAAATGTATTTATTTGTGTACAATCAAGAAAAAAGATTTTTGAGTTAACTCTTGGCTAAGTTACTATTATATCTATTATTTTAATTTAATGCAAAACTTCCATATCTTTCTGGTTAGGTAAAATAAACAAATGAGAAAAATATTTTCATAGATACAGTGATACATATTGTTTAAATAGATATAGTTTTGAAAAAGGTTAACATAAAACACTGCAATACCAAGTATTTAACTCAAAAATCGTCTGAATTATCAAGGTAGTAGGTTCAACTCCTGCATTTAGATAGTATAATCGAAACTACAATGTAGTTTTGCTTAGGAATCCGTAGGTATAGTACATATAGTACATCCATATTACCTATGGATTCCTAAGAAAATCTATAGTGTATATATATATTATTTTGTATATGAGGTATCCATACTAAGTTTACAGCAACATTTTCCATAAAAACCTAACACACCATCCTAAACCCTTTGTGGGGTGTAAATATACATGTATTTGTCTTTTATCATTTATACTGCATAAAATACGCCGAATTTCAACCAAATTGGACCACACCCTCTAAGAAGGGTAGGTGCCTGGCATAAGTGATACATTTATATCCCCTGTGTGTACAAAACGGGAAAAACCTTTCCTAAATAATGAGCCAGGGGTGCAAAACGTAATTATCAAATATTACTTTGACACGCCTCAGCATTTGGTCCACCTAAGCTATAGACTTTAGAGACTGCTGGAGAAAATCTTTGAAAAAATCTTATAGGTTAGTTTTGTACAAGACACTTTCTTTAACTTACCAATAGCCAAAAGAGTCTTCAACTTCGGATTAGCCTTCTTCAACTCATTGATCCTATCGTACAATCCCGTCTTGCCATCCTTCGTCTCATCATTGGACTCGAAAGAGCTCATCTTCCCTTTCTTCAGCCATCCAAAGGCAAATATCACGTGAGTGCAGAGATCGGGCTGGATGTCTTCTGGGATAAATTTGCCGACCTTTACTCGGTACTGGGACCAGTTCGTGTAGTAGCAGACGATCTGATGGAAGAAGAAAAAAAATAGTCAATGGCCAATTATAGTAATGAACTCTCGAATGCCTCCTAAAGGCCTCCAAAATGAGGAAAATAAATTGGTACAGGTATAGCTCTTACGTATTTCCACCATGGTAAGACTTTAATGGGTAAATTTATGTTATCACGGATAATTGCTAAGTGTTGTGTTTTTAAAAAGCCTTAGGCTGTAGTCACTTAGGAAACTCTCAGCAAGGAGATAATTCCAACACATTGACAGGAAGATGGTAATGTATCAATCATTGGAAAGTGTCCCACTGTAGAAATACGCCTTTATCGTAAAATGCTAAAAACGATCTCGAACCACCACCAACATATTACGACCGTTATAATGTCATCGTTGTTCATCTTACCCCCCATCAAGATAGTGGAAAACACAAAACTAAAAGCAATAAAATTCCAAGAGGACTGTAAAGTTATTCATAAAAACTCTAAGTGAAGTTTTTAGCAGCAAAGTAGCAAAAATAATGCTTTTAAATCGCAATGCTCTCTGTGTTTATTCACTGGTAAGTCACTATTTAACAAGCGTTCAAAGCCAGTTCGTTTAGCAACTTTTAAGAATGAAAAATGCTTTTTCATTCTTAAAAGCGAATGAATTAATTAATATACTTTATTGCACACCTTATGATATAGACAAAATAAATAATAACACATTATGATAAAGGTACATTGGGCGGTCTTATCGCTTAAAAGCGATCTCTTCCAGACATCCTTTGGATGGAGAGGATATATGATTTTGATAAATTTGATTTGATTTAACTAATTTGATTCTCTTACGAAATAAATTTGCCGTTTAAAAAACAAATTGAAATACAGTTCTGTGTCAAAAGACGTTATCGTAATATTCATTGCTGTTACTTAAGCATGGCAATATAACCTTTGTTTCTCAGCTAATACAACCCATTAAACGATAATAAAGGGTTTCCAAGCACACACTCATTTGGAAGGCCAACAACTTCACTTCAGGTTCGAAAAGCTCATTTATATCCGCGTTGTACTTGCATACCTAATATTACCATTTACGATTGAGAAGTATCCACTACCACCTCTGTTCCAACGGCAAAAGGTTGTGAATTTGAAGACAATTTTCCGGAAACATAAGTTTTAGCCCGGTGTCCCACAAGGATCAACATTAAGACCGCTGCGTTTCCTGCGGTTTGCGAGATGTTTTAAATTATCTTGCCTTTCTAAAAGGAACTAGACTTCATCTTATAAGGTGAAGGAAAACTTCTTATTGATTTGATTGGCTTTGGTAGCTACCAATAATTTATTTAATTGTTAAACTAGTTATGAATATGGTAATGTAAGAGTCAGGGTTGTAGTAGATATACATTTTTTGATTTGGTTAAAGCTATATTTTAGCAACTTGGAATTTATAAGTTTTGATGGACTAACCATTGCATCAAAAAACGGTATCTTATGTATCAGGTTAAAATTCAGTGGGGCGTTATCACTAGCTCTACAGCAAAACTATAAACGTAAACAAAGATCGAATACAAGAAAATATAGGTAACAAAAATCAATTTCACAGTGGTTATTCACATTTATCCCTTGGTATAAATTTAAAAGTCTGATCTTAATGATAAGTAAAGACACTAATGACGACCTCTGTGGCGCAGTGGGCGAAGGCCTGCCTGAGACGCAGAAGGTTGCAGGTTCGATTCCCGCCGCGAAGCAAATGTTTGTATCATCTGCAAATATTCGTCTCGTAACTCAAATAAAAAAAAAGACGGGGTGTCTTCTATGTATAATATGTATGTATTTACAAAACATGTATATAAGTAGTATATAAGTCATGTAGTTCCCATAATACAAGGTCTGCTTAGTTTGGGTCTAGATGACGCTGTGTGAAAAATTACCAGCATTATTTATTTATTTAATTAATGAATCACCATCTTACTTTGTATCCATCTTTATCCTTATGATGGTCTGTGGTTACTGAATTATCGATGGCCGCTGAAGATTTCCTACTCGACAACGTCGGCCGACCACGTATCTTTGGCCTGTTCACGCTTGCTGATATCACCTGATCCGTGGATCTGGATACGCTGGTTGATACTGATGTGGATACTTTGGTCGGTTTCCGTAGTCTTCTCCGAACAGCTGTAAAGAAAGAATATACTCTACATCAGGTCAGGTTAGAAGTGGCATGAAATAATTTGCTGCCTATTTACAAGTAGGTATAAACCAAAAAATATAGATGAAACAGCCTAGCTATCTTGCAAATGATAGGTGACCAGAGAAATAGATCTGGTTCAACGCATTAGCATTGCCATTCAGCGTTGCAATACAGCCAGCATTTTGGGGACGTTGCCGTCTGTATCTGGATCAGTTTCTCACATTATTTTTTTCAATATCACTGCGAATTCCTTTACATTGCACAAAATAAATGAGATAATTATATTTTCTAGCAACGCAAGTTTTGTGACATGTGCTTACGATTGATATTAAACACAAAACTTTCTTTTTTTATGCATTATGCAAAAACCTAAATATCTATAAAAATGTTTTAGTTCAATTTCTGCCCAAAAAGTAGTCCACGTTCTACCCCCACCAAAAAATAATATTAATCATAATATTTTCAATCCCAAATTCATCTTTCTGCCCAAAGTCTATAACAATGGAATTTTTTACGGTTAGAAAAATCATACCAGACCTTTTAAACTAATAACTATCTCAATGTTTTGGAATGCAATATCCAGACTTTTCGATTCAAAACGATTTGATAGCTTCAGAGAATACAATACCATTTGGTAATAAAACGACAAGTTACGTTTTACTGCATAGTGTCGAATAGCAAACAATTGAGACGGGAATAGCTTTTATAGACTGTGAGAAGAATGCTGTAGTACTATACACCGAACACCATAATATTAAAATCATGCTCTTGGCAATGTTAAAAAAGAAACGCTTACTCCATGATGATTTTTGACGAGATGAGTCATTTAAAAATATTTAACTTTATATGAAAAAAAAATATTATTTTTATTGTTCCAGGCTCAATTTGTACATGATCATGTGCTCAAAATAGGGTAAATACTTATATTTAAAGTAAACTGCCATTTAAATTCTAAAATAGAAGAAGCTTCTGATTCATGCATCATACTGATTCGTTCATTGGCTATTTTCTATCATAATATAGGAAACTCTTGGTCTCTGGCCTAGTGCAAGGTTAACTTAGAAGGAACTAGAAGCACGACCGACCAAGCAAAAATCTTAATTAAATCAGGGTAGCCGAAGAAAAAGGTAAATTACTTAGGCATTATAATTTCAAATCTCTATACTGTCAAGTGTAAATATAGAGTGCCTGGTGTAAAATATCGCAACCGAATATTTCCCAATAAGTTCCGAGTTATAAACCCCGTGCACACTCTGAATTCTAAAGCACGAGAGGGAATAGTTAATCGTGCATACTAGATTGTACCTCTTGAGTGTGTGATAGGGATGAAAATGCTATTGGAACATCCTATAAGGGAATTCGGGAATAACGCATGGAAGGTTATAATTGGGATATTATGGGAAACCAGGGAACTATTGACTCACTCCATTGCCATTGATTTTTACGTAAAAATTACGTGCTATCCAGTAATTTCAAAGTGTTCAATACATCGCTACGATACTAAGTTGATAACTGAATAAAAAAATTGGCTCTTCCATTTAGCTTTACTGTCTCATAGTTCATAATTTATTCAAGGAGAAAGACTTCTTACGGTGTTTTCACTAATAAAGCGACAGTGCCTAGTAGTGTTGCCCAAAGATCTTGAACTACCGCTTCGCTAGAAGTGAAGCTACGTTTCCGACAGCCCTGTCACATTCTTGATAGGCTGTCAAATCTTATTTTTCGGAACAGCGCCATCTGTGCGACTTTGAAGCACTTTGTAATGACTCTTGGCTGACTACTACTATCTTATATGTACGAAGCAAATAGCGAGTCAGAATTAAAACTTCACTAAAACGAAACTAGAACAACCCAAAGAGATTGAAATTTATGTATCACATTTTTGATCTGTGGTAACAGTTTGACATTATATACAGCCAATTCCAATTTGTATGACTCTGTTGAGCAAGTAATCAAACTGGACCACAAATCAAAAATTTAGGTAGTTTGCCAGACTGAGTGACAAAACATGGAAATGGATGTAACTATGCAAAATATATCAAAATAAAGAACAATTTAGATAAATCAGTTTGTAAATGCGTGCGTTCTCTCATGCATAACATAAATCACAGGCGAAAGGTAAGTGGGGATATGACGTGATTGTAAAATCTACGGTTTTAAGTTTTCCAAAGTTACAAAGATGGCGCTGTACCGAAACATAAAAAATATGTCTGTAAAAATATGACTATATATACCATGAACGTGCAAGACCCTGACTATTCAGATAAATAAATAAATAATGCGGGAAATTGGTATATCTAGAGTCGAGCAACTTCCCAGCCTGCCACAGCTATAAAAGCCTTTTCATTCTAGTGAATCTAACCGCAACGTAGTCTGATTTCTAAAGAGGTTGTTTTATTGTTCAGTGTTTTTGTTTGACTATTTTTTTTTACTTTTCCAAAACAGCGACCTCGTCTTGACACCACACAAGGATTCTCCGTATCGTTGGTAACAAGAATACCATGGTACCACTATAACCAGATTCGGAACAAATGTTTGCAGAACATGCAAACATTTGTCCCGCAGTGGGAAACGAATCCACACATCTTGCACCTCAGTCGGTTCTGGTGCTTAGATATGTTTCGACACATGCTACTAAAGGCGCTGCAATTGGTGATGGAAAACACATAGTTTTGTAAAAAATAACTTGTATAAGCTTGTCCATATCTTATTTCATGGAAGAGACAAAAAATGCACGGCTTTGAGAATAAATTGTCGGATTTGAAACGATATATCTTTGTGAATTTGAGCGGGAACGCGCATTGGATATGTGCTTACGATTGGACGGATATGCACGCGAAATGTACAATCATTCACTTTCAAATTATACTAGGTACCTAATAGGTTTTTGCACAAAGGGCCATGGAGCTCGGCATCAAACTTTTAGACCGAGTTCGCAACACGAAAGACGAAAGTCTACGGCATTGGTGATAGGTATATAAATCTCAAGTGGAGTTGGGCAGGACACTTGGTCAGACGTAGTGATGGCCGATGGAGCAAAGCCTTTATCGAATGGTGGTAGAGGTCGGGCCGAAGAATTCTTGGTCAATCAAAAGCAAGATGGGTTGACATCATTATATCAGTCGCACGGAACACCAGACGCACATGGCAGAGGAGGCTGATGGAAAAGAAATGATCCTATACCCAGCAGTGGGTTATTCTGGACTGATACGATGAAGAGGTTTAGTTTGGACTCAAATGCAGTTGGGCAGGAAACTGACAGATGGGGCAGGGCGCTTACACTACCACCATACCTATTTCTCTCGAGTTAATCAGTAATACCAGATGAATGTAAGTATGGGATCGTAATGTAACTGAAAAAAAAACGGAAATTAATTCCTTAGCCGTTTCAACTGGAAACCTTAGTATAGTTTTTCCAGGTCTTGGTCGTATAGTATCTGTGACCCCGGTCGTATAGTATCATTAACAAGGTTCTGTAGGATCTTTTTTCTTACACCATTTTTGATTCAAAGTAGCTAAAGTGTGTCTCTCCCGTGACGTTTTAACGTTGTGTCGTACAATTATAAAAAAATAAGATAAA
This sequence comes from Perizoma affinitatum, assembly GCA_961405105.1. Taxonomy (NCBI): domain Eukaryota; kingdom Metazoa; phylum Arthropoda; class Insecta; order Lepidoptera; family Geometridae; genus Perizoma; species Perizoma affinitatum. The sequence continues at coordinate 11,766,807 of OY560199.1, forward strand.
CAAGTATGATTTTCAATAAACATTAGTTTGACTTTTCAGCGATAACTTTAGGAAATAAAAGTCATGCAACTTCACGCCCGAATGTAACGTGTTCTACAACTATGCACACGTATGTATATACTAACAATACAGATCAAATAGCTATCTAAATAAAAACGAATGTAACGTGTTCTACAACTATGCACACGTAGGTATATACTAACAATACAGATCAAATAGCTATCTAAATAAAAACGAATGTAACGTGTTCTACAACTATGCACACGTAGGTATATACTAACAATACAGATCAAATAGCTATCTAAAGAAAAACGATCTTTAGATACCCCGACTGATCCAGATCACTACCAGACGGAAGTGTTCCCAAAATACTGGCTGCATTGCCACACTGAATGGCAATGTTAATGCGTTACCGAGATAAGAACCAGCTCTCTGGTCACGTGTCGCTTCGCCCAGTCGATCAATATTTTACTAGGTCTGAGATGACAATACTTATAAGATAAGTGAGCCGTTTTGGCCTAGTGGGCGATACCTCCACTTCTGATCCGGAGGTCGTGGGTTGGAACCCGGTCGTGCAGCAATGGATTTTTCCACTCGAAAAATTTATGTGCTCAAAACGGTGAAGGAAAACATCGTGAGGAAACCGGCATGCCCTAGAACCAAAAATTCGAAGGCATGTGCCAACAGTTAGTGTTCCAATACGCGGCGATGGGCTTGCAACCTTTCACGTGGAATGCTTACTACTTGCAAAACGCGGGCATGTACCAAATGTAATGTTTGGACGTGCCTCTGACTACCCCCTACTTGGTATCCTCAAAGATCTACTCTCTGAGTATGTATCTGAGGATGTCCACCATGGGGAAGACAGTCGTGAGCGTGTTTGTTTGTTTATTTTTTGTTTTGTAAGATAAGATAAGATAATACTTACTGGTGGAATTTGATGTAGGGGCAATGATAGCAACTATGAGAAGTATGGTGAACACCCATCGAAGCAATGTTGGAGGCCACTGTAACAAAAAAAGTATTCATTAGACCACATATTAACTAAATGGAAAAGGCATTCAGTCATTGCAGATAATAAAAAATAAACAAAGAACCAAAAAATAAGCGATGGGCTGCAAACTAAAGCGCGGGCATGTGTCAAATATGTTTGGACGTGTCTCTGACTATTCCCTTTTAGATCTACGCACTGATTATGTATCTGAGGATGTTCATTAAGAATGCAGTCGTGAGCATGTTTGTTTTTATTTTTGGATCAGTTAAGACGCAAGTCCCATTTAGGTACAAACTGTCTTTTAGATACATAAAAATGAGTACGCACTTAATTTCTGGTAAGAAAACGATTTTGCTTTCGATTTTTTAACATTAGAAGCATATTGTAACTTTCTTGCAAATATTACAATACTTCCAGCACAATCTAAATAGTTTAAAATAAAAAAGACATTTTCAAAATGTCAGCTATCATAATAAAATGCGTACACTAAATTTCGTGTCTGTGCTGTTGACCGTTGAAGAGTTCCTTCATCTGGAGCTAATCCTGGATGTGGATTCAGGTCATGCTTACAATAAAAATGCATTGACATCGGAACTGAACCAACATTTAAAATGTGTGATATGAAATTTCATACCATATTACATTACATACATAGACATCCTCTTAAAAATATGGAATGTATACACGTATAAGTATATAAGTAGTTATATCAGTCATGTAGTTCCTAAAACATAAGCTCTGCTTACTTTGGGACTAGATGATGCTATGTGAAAAATGTACAGCATTTTTTTTTGTAAACAATCAAGGAATGTATGCCTATTCTCGCTTGCGACTAAAACACTATGTTAAAATGTAACTTATGCCTTCGATAAAAATGTTAAAATATTTTTCTGGTAATTTATATAATAACAGTGTTATATACAGAAAAAAACATAAAGTCGAACTTAGAACCTCCTTTTAAAGACAGTCGAAAAGCAAACCCTCTAATGTAAACACACCTTATATTTCGTGACAGCAATTATCAGAGGACTTAACCAAAACAATAGAATTTGAAAGTCCACTTCCGTGAATGTGTTACCATACCCTTAACAAATATGATTGTCATTACGTCATTTTCACATTAATAATGTATACGCGCTCCACATGGTTTTGCATGAATTGAGTAGAACCTATTTAGATACTAGAAATTAAGGTTATTTTAAGCTTAATATTCTAATCCTACTACAATTTAAACGCGAAAGTTTGTGAGGATGGGTGTTTGTTACTCTCTTACGCAAAAACTACAGAATGTATTTTGATAAAACAGATTACAGTTTAAAGTATACATGTGGGATTGGTAAATAAAACGAGGGGGCTTTTGGCAACGAAATTACTCGGGTATATTGTCTTCAAGGCTTTTAAACTTTTATTTTCTCTTCCGCACGCACATTCAAATCCACGGCTTTTCACAGAGAGGGAAAAAACCCATTCACTCACTCACTCTACCATAATCCCTTTCGTTCCATTCATTCCTTACACACGCTCCGTTCAAAAACAATAAACTAAGTACAATGCTTAATTAATCCTACATACATCAGAATAACACATAGGCTACTTATTATCTGGATACTACGCGGGCGAAGCAGTGGGCAGAAGCTAGTAATAAACAAACAAATACACTAATCGATACGAAGTTTTTGTTAGGTAATATGAATATTCAATATGTATTACCTACTTATACATATTTTGGAGAGTTTTGTCCATAAACTTGCTATGAATATTTTTATTAAATTAAGCGTTCTGGCTCGTAAGGCCCCAGATGTGGCCACAGCCTGTACATAGTCATTACTCTGCTCGTAAAACTATACACTAGATCATGAAAAAAATATTTACAGTTATTCCCGTTTATACAAGGTTCGCGAACATTTTTATAGTACCTATGGATTTTATACTTTTATTTTTGGTACATCTCTAGTTTCTACTATATATTACGTAGTTCGTAAATATTGGTCAGAAGGAAATAACGGACCAAAAACAGATTTCGTCTTCAAATAATTTTGTCCTGTAACGTTTTCCAAGACGAAATGACAAACTGATAAAGAAACCGAGCAACCTTTACGCAAAGATGTGACTATTCATTTGACTGACAGAATAATAAAATCAAATCAAAAATCAAAATATCTTTATTGGAACAGTTGCATGTGCTTGAATAACAAGTGAAAAACGATGATGACAAAATCGCAGAATTAAAAAAATACTGTGTCGAAAGCATAAACGCATTTGCTTATCCAGGTGCTAGATACAAAAATGGTACTCTTATCGTATCTGCACGTTTCCAGTATAAAGCTGATCTGCATTCACAGTGTGCAAACTGTAGCCAAACCGAAACTATGATGTAAATATACAACCTATTATTAGACGACTTCTGTGGCGCAGTGGGCGAAAGCCCGCCTGAGACGCAGAAGGTTGCGGGGTCGATTCCCGTTGCAGGACAAATGTTTGTAATGTTTGTATCGGGTCTGGGTGTTTTCTATGTATAATATGTATGTACTTAAAAAAATAAAAGTATATAAGTAGTATATCAGTCATGTAGTTCCCATAATACAAGCTCTGCTTAGTTTGGGGCTAGATGATGTTGTGTGAAAAATGTCTAGCATTATTATTATTATTATGAGTCAAAATCACTGTCATTTTCTAACATACAAATTATTACAACTTTAAACAAAGGATAGAGGTGGACAATTTTGATAGAGTTATGAAGCGTTTATGACCTATTCATATTGGCTTCATAACTTTTTGAGTGCATTATTGAAGCCTAGGACCCTGTGCACTTTCATCTAAAAGTCTTCCTGTGAGGCCTACGTGTAGCGTCATAGCGCATGCCTTAAAGCTTTTGGAATGGATAGCGCATGTCTCCAGCGTATGCCAATCCGCCTTTGGCATGATTCTGAAGATGATTTGAGTTCAAATTTACTCTCAGAAATGTATCTTTTGTAAGGGTTTCCAACATAAAAATAATAGTTTGTTAGATAATGTTTATTTATTTGCTTTAAAAACGTTGAAAAGTTTGAAATTCACAACAACTGCTCCTAATTAGGGTGCAGGGATAAGTTTCGGGGTTGTTTCAACATGAAAAAGTTTCCTAGAGCGCTTCTGTTATTTTCCGTTTCAGTTCGTAAATTTGCTAACATTTTAAAGTTTAAAATGGAGAAATGTTTGTTTAATAGATAAGCTCTTTTTTGTACCTAATTGCATCAAGTACATAGGATCATATTGCATAATAGGGGGCCTTACAGCTTAAAGCGTTTTATTCCAGAACATCGCAGTGTGTTGAGAACCTTTTTAAATAATCCTACTACTATATATTATAAAGTTTGTCATGATGGATGTTTGTTACTCTTTCACGCAAAAACTACTGAACGGATTTTGATGAAACTTAACAGTAATTATAGCTTATACATCAGGGTACCACACGAGCAAAAATAGTGCTATATATTTTGGCTTGATTTTTACTGAAACGGGATTCCCCGTTATATCAAAAACCTAGTCTATAATTTTTTTATGGGCCGGGCAATGTTGTTTGAAAAAAAACACAAACCCATGACTATCAATCCATTGACTATTGTAAAATGTACCCCACACAATGGACCGATATCTTAATGGTTGCAGGAAGTTGGTGGCCAAGAACTTTCATCGTGGCACTCTTTAGGTTGGCCTATGTCTGGACTTCTACCGGCTGTTCATGATGATGCTGAATATTTATCACAGCCATTTTATTCATTAATAATTCTTAAAAAATGTAACAATACCGCGGCATTTCATTACGCTAGTGTTGATTCATTCCGGAATAAGGACAACGCTGTGGGCAGTTTTAATTTAAAATCACTATTATCCCAAACCGTTCCGTTCCGTTCGCAAAAACAACCGAAAAAACATTGGAACAAAAATGGCACAACTTAAATATTTTGTAGCTCTAGGCGAGTCCCTGATAACTGGAAATGGTTAGTTGTGTTTATTTTTTTAGGTTTGGTAATGTTGGGTTCATGTCTATTTTAGTTTTTCTGTGTTTTTAGTACCACTGAGTAAGACAAAACTAAGGTATTGATATATCAAACCCCATGTTGATTGTTAAATGCTTTCAATAATTATTTTTCCTTGTACAATTCTGTTCTTTTTTTGCACACGCTTTTAATGTAAAATTCGCGATATCTAGGTAGATTAGATAGATAGATAGAAAATGCTTTATTGCACAAGATAAAACAAGTGTAAAGCGAACTTAATGCTAATTAGCATTTTCTTCTAGCTAACCTTTATGTAATGAAGAGTGGAGCGGTAGTGTGTTCGATTGATCGTTTTGTTGATTTTTAAAAACATAACAAATACTGAGTTTTTATATTAGTTTTATAAAACACAGTATTTGATAAGTATTTCATAGTTAAGCTGTCAGGTTTCTGTGAAAAACTTCTTCATTTGAAAAAAAGTATTAAGTATTTTTTTGTATTTATTTAGAAATTAAAATAACTACGATGGCGCATACCGTAGCGGACCATGTGAGACGCAAGAGGTGCGGATTCGATTCCCGCTACAGGCCTACATTTGCTGTTCTGCAGATATATGTCCTGGATCAGAATCTTGAGGGAAACAGGGAATTCTAGTTCGAAGTCAAGACTTTGAATGTGACTGCCAAGTGTTGAGACAGAGTATAAAAGTGTGTTAAGAGATGATTGTTGTGCTATCGGTACCAGGTTAAGGTAAATATTAGCACAAATTTCAGAAGCGAGACTGCACCCGGTGTAATTTATTACAGGGTACGAGAATGACCTTTTTACCCCCAATTATTCACCTATGGTTTATATTAAGTTTAAGTATGTTATACTATACCTAATATTAATCATTAAAGTGCGCTTAACACGTGCTCAAAACGGTGAAGAAAAACATCGTAAATCGAAAATTCGAAGGTGCCATTGGTAGTGTTCCAATAAACGCCGATGGGCTTGCAACCTGTCGCGTGGAATGTTAGTGCCAAATATAATGTTTGGACGTGTCTCTGATTACTCCCTACTTAGTATTATCGTGGATCTTCGTATTGACTATCAGTACGCAGATCCACACTCACTCAGATCCATCTGAGGATATCCATCATGGAGATTGCAGTAGTGAGCGTGTTTTATTTTTTTGTTTTGTTTTATTACGAAAATCAAACCAGACTCGCATTCTACAAGATTTCCGACTAGTGTACACTTTAGCTATAATCTATTTGTAACTGACCAGCTGAGCCTTGCCGCCAAGGCCGAATGAAAGGCGGGCGCAAAAACTGCGTAGAGTAGCCGCTGTGTAGAGACAATTAAACAAAAGGAATGGGAAAATGTTACAATAAAAACCCAACGGCACGTCTTGTGAAGGATCAGTATTGACGTAAATTTTACTATTATGCAAAACGTGGACACGTGCCTAATATAATGTTTGAATGAGTAGTTGATCCATGATCGTGTTTATTTTGTTTCACTTTATACGAAAGATACAAAAGACAATAATAATAGAAAGATGGGAAAGGAATTTAAATTAATTTACGCTGTAAAATAAGTGTGCGGTAAAAGAGAAAATACTCCATTGCGAAAAGGTTTTTTTTTTAAATCCAAAAATGATCAATCAATATAAACGCATTATTGTAATAAAAACTCTCTGAAAAAGTAATAAATGTCAAAACTTTTACGTATTCTATTGTTGCTATACCATAAAATAATTCACCTTTCCTAAAAGTTTAATTTAATAATTTGTCATCGTTTGTCTTTATAGTAATTAGCGGTTGCATTCAATCTGCATATTATATAGTAAACAATATATTTACTTAATAAGCCACTTTTATTACAATAACAATAAAGTTTTGGCAAAACAACAATAAATCGTTACCCAATCACTTTCCCCTTAAATGGCGAATTTAATGAATGAAATTAATTAGTTTGAGATCCAACTGTAAAAATTAATCAAATTGTAAAATGTAAATTTTCAATTAGTTTTTGTTTGAGTTTTAACTTTTTGGTTTTGGTAAAAAGTCTCTAAATTACGCTCTACTCTATGCATATTGTACTTATAAGGTCACAATAGATAAACTGATTTAAAATAATATTTTTAACAATTCTTGTCACGCAATACCTCTCATATATTCAGCCATTTTGTGACAAAAACAATGCATATTTCTGTGGCCTTATTTTATACGTGAGGTTATTTACAAGGTCCTCGGAATAATCAGTTATTTTAAAAGAATCAACGAAAATGTATAATGCATACATTTTGTAAAAATTCAATCTTTTTGATCAATAACAAGCGACTACTGGTGAATATTATTATTTTTAAATACGTATAGGTTCTCAAAGTAAGTGTTGATTCCAATTTATTTGTCAGGTACATGCACGCTCAGATTTGTTACAAAAAAGTTGTCAAGATTTATATTCTAGAGACGGACGTCAATTGACGGGTATCAGAACTTTTTTTTTCACATCCAAAAAAAGCTATAATTTTTCATCTAGTTAAAGTTTTTCAATCAATCATTTTTATTTATTAATATCCGAAACTTCTACAACCACTTCATCAAAATTTATTTCCGCATTGTCAAGCAATTTCATTTGAATTCTACTTCCAAAGAACAAATGCAATGCTGTTAAGAAACTGGTTAATCTCATTGCTCGTTCAAATTTCATTAGCGAACTATGTCACAGTGTAAACTATAGGCAGTGGTCTGTGTCTCTGAATGCAAAGTGCAAAAACAACATTAGACCAGACAAGATAAATTTCGAATGAGTTCAACCTTTTTTGTCCGATGCAGCCCCGCGCCGAAATCGTCGACAGTAGGGATGGGGTAAGACACTAATTATTACAGACTTATCGATAAACATTTCTAACATTTACTAATCACACAGCTAGCGTAATACAAAATTTGGTGTGGTACATACTATTCTTCAGGGAGGTGAACTTTTACATGCTACTTAGATATACTAATGAATACAAAGCCTTCTAGAAACCTTCCTTCTCAATTTTATCAGTCAACTTTCTCAACATCCACAAAAATCACCGGGATTTTGTTGAGAGTATATATTTCTATACCGTGGATTCTCTTATACCGCCGGCTATTCATACAATCTCATAAATTATTGGCACCCAAAGGTTGTCCGGAAGAGATGGCTTTTAAGCGAAATACCACTCAAATCACTTTTAGTTTTATATAATTATTGTTTTTAATAATTATGGTTATAATATGGTATGCCTATGGTTTATAATAAAGTATTTTAATTAATTAATGAATTAATCAATCATCAAAACGAAAAATAAAACAATTTAAAACAAATCATCATGCATGCACATCCATGAAAACTTATGATAAATCTTATGGTTTACACACATAATTACTAAACATTACGAAACGAGTTCGTTAACTTTAATTTTGATGCTATTAACCTTCAGTTATTGTTAATGGTTATTTAACAGGCGATCTTAGTACCTGAATACTTCTGCAAGACAATTTAATGATTGTGATTTCCATAGAGGAAAGATAAAAACTAGAGCGTAACTCATGAAATACCGCTCACAACGAGTATGAACACCACTATGAGTCGTCACATCTATTTAATTAAAACTTTCTCCTTACGCAATTAAAGTAAATAAAAAAAATACACAAACGTCAGTATTATAATATCGTTTGAATTTAAAATGTTAATAACTATTACCTACCTACCATAAACAACTGGTTTGATCGTTGCAATGTTATCAACTCATCTAGCTTTTGAACGACTGTATTTATTTAACCTGATTCCGATTATCACCATGTCTGAACAAGTTTCCTGCTCAACTCTACATAATGATGTGTTGCCTTTTAAATCACACAACGAATACCACGAAAACCTTTATGCCTAGAATAACATATAAAATAATAATTATACTATAAAATGTGTCTTAAAACTTTTAGACACATAACACCGCTGGCATCTTTATGTTATTTTGTAACCAAACAACATTGTTGGCGGGTTAATTGAACTGAACAGTTGATAGCTGATAACGTAGGCCGGCCGTCTTTACTTCGTAATGTACTCTGCGATTGAAAACAGCTTTTGTAGTTTCCTAATTCTTTATTTGCTAATCTCCGTCAAAGTATACAAAAGTGACAGCTTGTATTTAATTGCTAATTCATATTCCTAGTAATCTTTCTTTAGTTTTTATTGATTTTGCATATAATGTCGCGACAAGTAAGCACGCCCACAGACATTTTGGTTTCCTGCTTTGGGATCAAACGATTACAAACATTTTGATTTATGATCAAGCCGTCAGTTGAGAAAGTCGGATTTAAAATGCAGACATAAGTCAGGTATGCTTTTTTCTGTACCCTTAGCTCAAAAACCCTGAGAACAAATATATAATATGATTTTTTAAATTCATTGCAGAGATTTTTTTTGGTATTCAAGGCACATTTATAAGATTTGGATCCAAAGGCAACACATACGTGTACATACACATACCTATTTGAACACAGATATTATAATACTAGAAGTTTCTGCAAATATTTAAATTTTTGTTTATAATTTATTTTTTGCGTAAGAAGAAAGTTTTGTATAAATTGTGTGTATGGGACGTTTTTTTATCGATACATTTTCTACAATATATATTCATCCCATCTCTACCCGACGACACGTTTGGCCAAAGCCACTGCACCGTAGGTAATTCGAAATTAGCTGGCCTGCTTCGAATCCAATATTTATGTGGTGACCTAATTGAGCTACTATTTCAAAGGTCGGGACTGAAAGTTTAAAGCGATACTAATGGGATGTTCTCTGCTGATTGCTGTTTCAGTTTGAAGCTATATCAGTCTACCAGTACGTTTTATGAGTAACCAGTATCTTTACACGAATTATCCACGCGTACATAGATGAAAAGTAACCTCTGTGTTATTTTAGAGCACGAACTTGCTCCAAATATAATTTTTATAACTGAATCTAAACTTTCCCATTTATGATATAAATTTGGCTGGTCATGCCATGATTAATAAATTGAGTAAATTTATGGCTTTATACTCTCCGAGAGTTACTTTACTCAACACAACCCACCCTTGCGTTTTAGTCTTTTTTTGATGTCATAATGTCCACCCCTCGAATTATCCTCGACTGAGTGAAACAATCTAACTGTCATCTCAAGCTACCTTACGGTCTACTTTGAGGAATGCTCAAAGAAGAAGTTTGTGACATTTTGTCAACAGCCATAGAACAAGAAGTTCTGCAGATGTAAATACTCCAATTCAACTCCAATCACATTCATTTGAGTTCTGTAAGGATCCTCCAAAAGTTGAAAATACAAAACACGAGAAGTTTTGAAGGGCATCATAAGACGCCTTGAGTCGAGTTTAAATGTAGGAATATTTAGAGAAATATCTAAGAATACGAGGTTTTGAAGGGCATCATAGGACGCCTTGAGTCGAGTTTAAATGTAGGAATATTTAGAGAAATATCTAAGAATACGAGGTTTTTAAGGGCATCATAATACGCCTTGAGTTGAGTTTAAATGTAGGAATATTTAGAGAAATATCTAAGAATACGAGGGTAAGAATAAAACTACTATTACAAAGTTTGTGAGGATGGATGTTTGTTGCTCTTTCACGCAAAAACTACTGAACGGATATTGATGAAACTTTAGAGTAATATAGCTTATACGTTAGAATAATTATCCGGCTACCACGCGGGCGAAGCCGTGGGAAAAAGCTAGTGGATGTGGAGATCTTGACCAAGTTACTGCATTACTTAGTAAATCTAAGGTCACTTCTGAACATGAGTTGCATAGTACTATCTTGTAAGCGTGTAACTTGAGAATATGCTAAATACCTATACCTATTCTGCAGGCTTGTTTATTCCTTGAGAGAGCCGTGTTGGCCTAGTATGGGTTCGAACCCCGGTCGTACACAAATCGATTTTGACACTTGAATAAATTACGTGTTTGTTAAACGGTGAAGTATGGCATGAGAAAATTGGCATCCCTCAGTTAGCATTCAAGTTAGCGTCACGTGGGATGCTAACTACTTGCAAAGCGTGGGCATGTGCCAAATGCATTTTCAGCGTGCCTCTCATTCATTAGAAATAAGGAGTATTTCTAGCAGTAAACGTCATTTTGACATTTCCGGCCATTTTGACCTAGAATGTTCGATTTGATCTTTTCATTGGCAGTAGTGTAAATAGCAACATATTGGATCAGTAACAAATAAACAACTGAAATATTTAATTAGAAATTGACAATTATTACAACTGGAGGAATTGGAGCACAGAATTCCGTCACGCACCGCCTTTGAAGAGCTAACTCACGTCTATTGGCGCAAAGTGCGAGAGAGAGATTAATAATTAGAGGTAGGTATTAAATAATAGGAATAGCCGTGTTGGCCTAGTGGGCGATACCCCGACTTCTGATCCGGAGGTCGTGGGTTCGAACCCCTTTATACACCAATTGATTTTTCCTCTCGAAAAATTTAAGTGCTCAAAACGGGGAAGGAAAATATCTTTAGGAAACCGGCATGCCTTAGAACAAAAAATCCGAGGGCATGTGCCGACAGTTAGTGTTCCAATAAGCGGCAATGGGCTTGCAATCTGTCAACTGGAATGCTAACTTGCAAAACGCGGGCATGTACCAAATGTAATGTTTGCCTCTGACTACCCCCTACTGGGTATCCTCAAAGATCTACTCACACGAGTATGTATCTGAAGATGTCCACCACGGGGAAGACAGTTTTCTTTTTTTTTTTAGTTATTGTGCGTAATATCCTCGTTTTGGATATTGTCTCATGCAGAAAAACTCTCACCAGAACTCGCTGCGCTATAGACACGATGGATCGACCAAATTCACAGATATAGATACTACTATATATAAGAATGAGGAAGTTGTATGACTATAGGAAACAAATTGTAGGTTACCTTTAACAAACAATCTCCAAAAGTGTTTAAAATAACTTATCAATTCATATTAATTCCTTATTCTGTATTTGTATTATTCTGTATACCTCGCGTTCAGTATTTCGAAGAGTTTAAAAAGTACAGAGAAGTCTGTAAAATCTTATAACTTGAACCAACATGTGCCATCAAGTACGCCTATTAAATTAAGTTGGGTGTGTGCAAGAGAATACAGATTCATTTCCATGTGTCCCATTTTCTTTTTCTTCACTTTCCGCGCGTTCTCAATAAATGCGGGTTGAATTATGTTGGACTAAAGCAATGCGCGCGACTTCGTCAAGAGTTTTTCATTGTAAATTTTGAAGAATCTTTTAAAGAAAATTAAAAAGGTTTATTTAAACCCAAATTATACACAGCTACTTTTAAAATAACACGCTACATAATATGTTGTTTTACGGCGTAAAGTGTTTTGTGTAGTGCTGTTAAAAAAGGTAGTAACTTTTGTTAGTGAAACTTTAAACTACATGTCATAATTCAAGTCTCTCTTACGGTTTATACCAAAATTATACATAAAAAATGACTCACTACATAACATGTTGTTTTACTGCTTCAAGTGTTTTGTGTAGTGTTGTCAATAAAGTAGTGAATAACTGCAACTAAATGTCATATTTAAAGTCTCTCTTACGATTTACGCTATTTGATTGTTAATTAGTCGTCTCATACTCCGTTGAATCTCTTTTCAGAGGCGAGTTTCGGTAAATCGCAAAGATTTTATATTAAAGACTTCAGCTTTGATGGCTTTTTCTTATAGAAATACTCTTAAATTCAAAATTCCCCAAACCGCAAACTCCCAAGATATCTGTATGCGATTCTAAATAAAAACTTTCCCAAACCGCAAACTCCCAAGATATCTGTATGCGATTCTAAATAAAGATAGGTATACTTCAATTTGCCTTAATCGTTTCGGTGATACAATCCCATTCTTCGGAAAAACGCCGTTTAGCTCAACTTTTGTAATTCACTTCAGTATCTTTTTTATTTTTCACCAATGCGGTGCGATTTTTGTTGACTGTGTTTTTAGGACAATTTTATTTTGTAATTTTAACATATTTATATCTTATTCTGTAGGTCATAGGCGTATCTATGCAGATTTTTTTAAATAGCCCAAATGCAATCTTTTCTTGATTTAGATGAAATATTTTGTATGAAAACTTGATAAGATGTACATAATAAAAAACTCAGATTTCTTCTCTTAAAACTTAAAACGTTCGTAATTTTTCAGTTGCAAATTTATCGTAAAACCTGCGAGGTATTTTTGGACCTCTTCTAAGCTAAAATCCAATACTCAATTAGATAGGTAAAATTATATTTCACTTACTTTATATAGATATCTATTGATGATTAACCAGAAAAAATACTGTGCGTATAATCGTCAGTATGGTTCAAATCTCAAATTCAATTTCCTTGAGAATATAACTCGTCATGCATGGCTCTTAACTCATTCAAATGAGTCTCTAAGGCGTCGAAAATATTCCCACAACGTTTTTGTTGATTCATAAGGTAACTGTATTCCAAGACTTATAATCAAAGTGATATTTAGGTACAGTTCAAGTCAAAATAATTAGAACGAAATAATGTACCTATTAGATTTTGATGTTATAAAAATAACATGTATGGTCAAAGCAATAGTCCTTGAATCTTTTGGTTTTGATTTCAATAGGCGATAAGATGGAGGTGATATTTTGCAATCGATTATCCGGGAATTGGGCTAAACGGTAATTAGACCCGGATATGATAAACCGGGAATTAGACGTACCCAATAAACAGACTGGATGTTAAGGTAACCTGGTCCTGATAGACCGAATCGAGAGTAGGGGATCGATTCCTGCTACGAGACAAATGCTTGCATATTCTGCAAATATTTGTTCCGGTGTTGTGGTACCACTGGACTCGTAGTTTCTGATACCCACGACACAGGAAATTAATAATAATAATGCTGGACATTTTGCACACTGCATCATCGAGCCCCAAACTAAGCAGAGCTTGTATTATGGGAACTACATGACTGATATATATATTTTTGTAAATACATACATATTTTACTAAAAGAACCAGACCTAGAATTCTAGTGTGGGTCAGAACTATGTATTTATAAAAACTAAATGCGATGTAGTTCTATGGTTTCTAAGTTTTTTGTTTATTTATTTAAGGAGTTTTAAACATTGTTTACGTCAGACCCATAAGGTAACATTATATAGACAAAACAAATAACCTCTTATACAGATATAGGCAGGTAGGTATACATTCTAAAACTCATTGATTTCTAAGTTAAATAAAAAAATATTTCTTCAATATTAATTTGACGGTGACAGTACAAACTCACAGTACAGTTATCCAACCTGTTACAGTGACTACAAAAGTAAAAGTGGTACCACCAGGCCGCGGGTTGTTATTATGTAACGGACATCTGTCTGTCCGTATTGATTGCTGAGGTGGAATAATGATGTGGGAACGATGGTGCAATCTCTGTCATGTAATCAATACATATATGTATAACCACTATTGTACAGAAGATACATATATCTATGTATCTATCTATGTATCTATATATGCTATCTATATATGCGGCGATGGGCTTGCAACCTGTCACGTGGAATACTTACTACTTGCAAAACGTGGGCATGTACCAAATGTAATGTTTGGACGTACCTCTGACTACCTCCTACTTGGTATCCTCAAACATCTACTCACTGAGTATGTGACTGAGGATGTCCACCATGGAGAAGACAGTGGTGAGCGTGTTTGTTTTTTGTTTTCTATATATATATTTGGATGTATAATATATAGATAGATAGAAAAACTCTTTATTGCACACCAAAGTAAAATACAAAAACACAGGAATTAAAAAATAATATATAAGGTACAATGGGCGGTCTAATCGCTAAAAGCGATCTCTTCCAGACAACCTTTGGATGGACAGGATAAAATGGAATCAGAAAACGGCGGTGTACAAGTATATTTAAGTATGAATTAGTTATATTTTCAGTAACTTATTTTTTTTTCTTATTTTGGTAATCAACCAAACGTACTACCGCTACACTCTTCATTACACAAAGGTTAGCTGGAAGAAAATGCTAATTAGCATTAAGTTCACCTATGTACTTGTTATATCTTGTACAATAAAGGATTTTCTATCTACTTTTCTATCTATCTTGAATTGATATGGTTGGTATAGCGAAAATACCACTAAAAGTTGCTCTTTTTTACAACTAAAGTCGCAAACAATACGGCCAATCTTTACTAAAAAAGGGATATTTGCCATGATTCGTGACCCCACAAAGACCTCCTTCCTCAAGTGTTCCTTAGCAAATGTATGTATTTAGAATAAAAAAATATAAGTAGTATATCAGTCATGTAGTTCCCATAAAACAAGCTCTGCTGAGTTTGGGTCTAGATGATGCTGTGTGAAACTGTCCAGCATTATTTATTTATTTAACGTAACCTATAGACGCTTGCAACACCAGAGATAACTCCGGCGTTGCCGACCCTGAAACATAACGAGTGAAAAGTTAGGTGCCCGTAATTTCACTGGCTCTTCAAACCATTTAATTTTGGGAAGACAGTGAATTTAGAGGAATTATGATGGATATTTGTTGAATCAGATTACAGCAGGAAATAGGTATAGCAAGGTCATCCGATCACACTTAGAATATCACCCTTCTAAGTAAATAGTTCGGTCCTCAAACAAATTACTCAGATATTTCGCTTCATTTATATACCTAGAGCAAGATACTGTAATGTATATAGTACATTATTATAGTACATATAGTGTAGATATGTAAGCATAAAGCGAAACAGTTTTTTTTTAATTAATTATAAAGTTATAAACAAAATAGACGCTGACGACAAGTAGGTATAACCATTGCTTATAATTGCAGATTCTTGGGATCAATTGTTATTGATTTGGTGAACTCGGGCCTATGTAGGTACCACATAATTGTTTGCCTAAGGTTTGGGTTTGTTAAGACCGTTGCAACGGATCTATCTCAACTGAATAGCTGGAAAAGGTCTATCAAATATCTCGGCAATTAAGTCCGACAACATTCAAAGTCAATGTCAAACATTCAGGTTAATTAATTGGAACCACAAGGATCATATAGAAACGTCAACTTAAAAACGACTTGAATTTAAAATTAGTAAGTGAATTTGCACGCGACCATGCCTAGATATTTTAGGTTAGATTATGATAAATCTTTTAGGTGAGCACTTGGTCTCAAAAGACCTAGTCACAACAAAGAATAAACGAACATTCCTCATAAATAGAATAGAATAGAATAAAATAACCGTTTATTGTCTTACTGTGTGTACAAAGATGGAATAAATTGGTAACATTTAGTAACAACAGTTGCCCTTCCTGGTAATCATACATGAGATACTAAAGCAACGAAATTTCTAGAATGGTCAACTGCTATAACTCAAGGAACAAAATCAAAGCCTTGCATGTAGCTACTGGCTGACGCAAGCGGCTTTTAAATGTCACTTGAAGACAGAACCAGTTGCCAAACCAGTCTGCCAACTGCCCACTCACAGATTAACACAGAGTTGTTATTGTATCAGCTGTGGATTATGGCTCGAGTGTTTTGACTCTTGAAACGATTTCGAGCCCATTCAACTCACCAGGAAGAAAGAAAACGAAAACAACTACTGGCCTCTTAGACAACAACAACTTTCTGTTGGCGTTAACGCCAGCGGAAAGGTTGAATAATATGGAAATGGTATTAGCTTATGTGATGTTACTTGACTGCTGTGAAGCTTTTACTTGACAAATTTGCGTTAGCGTGAAAAGGAAACTGAGCGTTATTTGTCTAGACACCCTAGACACTGAGCAAAAAGTTTATCGTCGATCGAAGTATATAGAGTCCTTATCGATTTTGACAGCGACACCTACTAAATCTAAAATAATATCCTAAACTTAACTTAATATTTAGGATAGACTAGCTTCTGCCCACGGCTTCGCCCGCGTGCTACCCGGATAAAAAGTAGCCTATGTGTTATTCTGATGTATAAGCTATATTACAGTAAAGTTTCATCAAAATCCTTTCTGTAGTTTTCGCGTGAAAGAGTAACAAACATCCATCCTCACAAACTTTCGCGTTTATAATAGTAGTAGGATCTTAATTATGTATCCAGTATATTACTGTCTGGTTTGTAGTTTGTCTGGAAGTCTTGGAAACTCATAAAATCATTGGGAAATTTATTCTGGATATGAAATGTCTATTGTGATTTTTTACTTATCTACAAACAAATAATTATACATTCTCTGTAAAAAGTACCTAATTGAAAACTCTGAACTGCACATATCCTACTAATATTATATTTGCGAAAGTTTGGATCTTTGGCTGTAGTTACAATCTCCGTAACTGCTGAAATGATTTGGATGGAATTGGAACAGTCACGGACGTGACCAAGAATAAAATACCAGGCTTGTTATTGCCCGGGTACAACGCGGGCAAAGCTGAGGGTTAGCTAAAATACTATTCTAATAGAAGCTAATTGAAAATACTTTGCCAAGTCAAGCTTCTTTATCTATTTTCATGGCCTTTAAAATTAGTGATACCAATTTCAACAAGTATGAGTTTGTGATTAAGACAATTTTGGAGATATTGCTCTCTTTTCTATAACATATAAATATATTTTTGTTTTTATATATGATTGAGTTTTTCTATATATATGATTGTTTGTTTTATTCAATTTATTTCCCAGAATGTTAAGCGAGGGTTTTATTTTATTCGTCGCGTCATATATGTTTCGTTTGTTTAAAATTGAAAATACCATTAAGGTTTTTTGTATACGATGGAAACATTGACATCAAACTCGGAGATAAAGCCGAGAAGAGCCCTCATCAGCATTGGTCTCGGAAAAGTCCTGAAATGGACCAATAGGCCATGTAAGGCAACGATTCTATTATCGAAATTACGTTTTAAGAGATATTCCAAACAAAACAAACACGCTCACGACTTTATACCCCATGATAAACATCCTCAGATACATATTCAGTGTAAACATATTTGAGGAGACCAAATAGGCGGTAGTCAGAGGCATATCCAAATATAATATACGGCACATGCCCGCGTTTCGCATGTAGCTCGCATTCCACATGACTGATTGCAAATCTATAGCGGTATTTTTTCATGTCGATGTTTATATTATGTTGTTATAGTATATATATGTAATAGAGAACCTATATAATACGACAAAATTATGAGATAATCTAATTCATATGTTATTGCAATAAAAGTGTATAATAAATTGCCAAATTCATTCAAAGATTTAACAAATAAGCTGACGAAATGGTTATGGGACCAATGTTTCTATGACATTCATGACTTTATGAACCACAGAGTAGGCAATAATTATATTATGACCAATAACTATGAGAATTTTATAAGATTAAGTTGTTTATGGTAGGTAGTTACAATGGCACTGAATTTAGCAGTCGTACCAATGACCAAAAATACTAAACATTTTAAAAATTAAGATTTACGTAAATCAATTTCTTGTAAAACGCGGGCATGTACTGACTACCCCCTACTTGGTATCCTCAAAAATCTACTCACTCAGAATGTATCTGAGGATATCCACCTTGGGGAAGAGCCTGTTTATTTGTTTGTATGTTTTTTTAAATTTTCCCTATTCAAGTTGTAGAATTTTCGTACTTTGCTAAGCGCGTTAAAATTATCTTTTCCTATTACTTGTATTAGTTAAATTGGGGGAAGACCCTTAAAAATCTCTATTTAAGTAATCCATATGTCGGTACGTATTATTACTTCAAAAACGTGTTTAACTTGCCCTACATTACAGTATCTACGAAGCCACAGAACCTAGCAGCATTTTAACGAGCCTACTGCTATTATACTCTGTGGCGCAGGTAATCCCACTATTACGGATACCGTATAAAATGCCCGCGTTACGAACCGGTCCGGACCGGGTTACCGGGATAAAATCCCGCTAACATTACCGTTCGATGGTCTAGTTACAGGGACTATGGGGCTTTGTTGGGATTGGGGTGTCATTGGAAGAGTAGCTGTGTTTTTAGCCGAAATGTTTAGCTAAGGGAACCTATACAAGGTGGCCTATATGTTCCCTAATTTTAGTATTTAAAAAAAACCTCGATTAGTAAACATAATTTATACGTTTTATAAATTGTATTTACTATCATGTGACCACGGCTTTTGTAACATAGTCAAAAATCAACAAAAAAGGTAAACACGTATAAAGATGGATGTTTGTTACTCTTTCATGCAAAAACTACTGAACGGATTTTGATGAAACTTTACAGTGATATAGTTAATACTTACATCAGATTAATACATAGGCTATTTTTATCCGGGTATCACGCGGGTGAAGCCGTGGGCAGAGGCTAGTAAATATATAAAAATAAGACCCGAAAGAGGGATTATTCCGTTAATCCATGGCGACCTAGTGGACTGTACGAACTCGTTCGTGCACCAATTTATATTTAAATTTATGTGAGATTAACACGGGCTCAAAACGATGACGGAAAACAACGTGAGGTAACTGGCATGGCCAAAAATTGGAAGGTATGTTCCATAGGTTAGTGTTCCAATAAGCGGCGATCGGCTTGCAAACTGTCACGTGGAATGCTAACTACTAGGTATGAAAAACACGGACGTGTCTCTGACTACCTCTTACATGGTATCTTCACTGATCTGCGTACTGAGTATGAATCCGAGAATCAGCATCATGTATACTAGTAGTTACCGTGTTTTTTTTTTAATGTTTTTTGTTAACGCCTCGGAAGGCCCAGGAAAAGATGGCGAGACGATCTGGATGCATTTACTCGTGAAATACAGTAGTTCAATTTTAGTTATGCCTTCGATCTGTGTAGGTCGATTACTTTTACTAATAAGTGGGATATAATGGGTTAAGAATAAAAAGCAACAGTAAGAGAACTGGAAAAAACATTCCAAAAAAGGTGTTTAGTATGTATCTCCAAATATACGTGATCATAAATTGCGACCTCTGTGGCGCAGTGGGCGAAGGCCCGCCTGAGACGCAGAAGGTTGCTGGTTCGATTCCCGATGCATGACAAATGTTTGTAATGTTTGTCTCGAGTCTGGTTGTTTTGTATGTATAATATGTATTTACAAAAAAAAAATTATATAAGTAGTATATAAGTCATGTAGTTCCCATAACACAAGCTCTGCTTAGTTTGGGGCTAGATGATGCTGTGTGAAAAATGACCAGTATTATTTATATATTTTATATTTATATTACTATCAATAAAAAATATTTTAAAATCAATAAAATAATCGTTTAAACCTGTCAAAATTTACGTAGAAATTGGCGCTATTCAAACAGATACGTTCGTCTGGCGCCACTTTTAACCAATAATGCTAATACATATTCAAGACTTTCCATATTAAAATACGTGATATAACATTTCCTAAACAAAATCCATAGAGAATAGTCTACATTAAACCCGCAAAAACCAGTCGTGGCAGGACACCTTCATATTCATAAATCAACAACCAATTTCCGTATATCGGAGCCCGAAATACAACACTAATGTCAATGATATCTCATGGCTAAATTTATCTATTTAATTTAGATGTATTTGATCACGTATTTTAGATGGAGGTATTAAACTTTTGGAACTCACAAGAGAAGACTCTTGTCTAGTAGTGAACTTACAATAGCCATTAAAGATGGTCGTGATTGTATTTTTCAAACTTTCGCTATTAAAAAACGGGTATTTATCTTGTTTACGTATTATTTCAATCAGACTTAGGCACGGGATCCCAGGCTGACAGTCCCAGACAGTCGAAACGTCGGGAAAATAATAAAATAAGGTAAACGCTATAAAGACCCGTAAACTTTTAATAATGATACAATTATTTCAGGGCGACTTGTCGAAGCAACGCGACCGGGAACGCTTTCGTCTGGTAGTGATCTGGATCAGTTGAGCTATCTATAGATCGTTTGCAACGGTCTTTCGATAGCTAGCTGTTTTATCTGTATTTTCTATACCTGCTTGTACATAGTTGTATGAATAATTGGTGTACTCGTAGTTCCTGAAACCCATGATACAGGGAATCCTAGTGTGGGGTCAGTACTATGTATATGTATTTGGTTGGTGTTTATTTATTTTATTTATGTATTGGTGAAATCATTGCCATGCTAGAGATGTTTTTATCTAACGACGTGATAATGACCGTAAATGGGGTGTTGAATCAAATATATTTTAACTATCTTCTGACTCATTTAATCATGTTTAACCTTGGCCATTAATGATTAATTTTAATATTAGAGGCTGTAGGCGGTTAATTGAAACTAGAACTATTCCAATTTATTTCTGTAGCCAAAAATAAAGCTTGGAATTATTTTATATCGTTTATATTAAACGAGGAACCGTGTTGGCCTAGTGGGCGATACCCCGACTTCTGATCAGGAGGTCGTGGGTTCGAACCCGGTCGTGCACCAATGAATTTTTCCACTCGAAAAATGTATGTGCGCATTAACACGTGCTCAAAACGGTGAAGGAAAACATCGTGAGGAAACAGGCATGCCGTAGATCCAAAAATTCGAAGGCATGTGCTAACAGTTAGTGTTCCAATAAGCGGCGATGGGCTTGCAACCTGTCACATGGAATGCTTACTACTTGCAAAAACGCGGGCATGTACCTGAGGATGTCCACCATGGGGAAGAAAGTCGTGAGCGTTTGTTTTGTTTGTTTTTATTATCAAGAAAACACATTTATCCGGCCATTATCTTGTCTAATGGTACGTGAGAAGAAGACATACAATTAGAAGAAATGGAATAAGAAAAAAACATCAAACAAATATGTATGTCCTCTGGAGTGGAATCCCTCCCAGAGGTTGAATCTGTCTTAGTTATTAAGTACTAACCCTTATCTTAGCTAGCTTACTTTTGTATTATATTGTCTGAAGAAAATCTTTATTATTATTTTACGTTATGATATGGACGACGATGGATCATGAAGGTATAGTAGATATATTCATTATTACCTTGAAAATACCAAGAAATTCACGAAAAATATAAAAAATCAAAATCAAAGCTAATAATAAAATAAATAATGCTGGACATTTTTCACACAGCATCATCTAGCCCCAAAGTAAGCAGAGCTTGTGTTATGGGAACTACATGACTGATATACTACTTATATACATATTTTTGTTGTAAGAACATACATATTATTCATATAAAACACCCAGACCCGAGACAAACATTCGCAGATAAAAACATTTGTCCCGTGGCGGGAATTGAACCCGCAACCTTCTGCGTCTAAGGCGGGCCTTCGCCCACTGCGCCACAGAGGTCGTCAAAGCCTTTTAGAATGAAATCTGATTCTCTCCTGCCATAATAGCAAATTCAGCTTTCAAACGACCTTTTTAATTAAATAAGAAAGTTCGAGATGAATCTTCAACTATTCCAATTTCCAAAGTAATAATTAGTTAGAACATTAAATTAGCGGATTTGGATCATAAAACACCATTCACAATCACTATAAAAACTGTCATTACCTGACCTTCGAAAACCAAGATGCCAAAGGTAAGTTATCACGCAATTATCACCTTTATTTCAACGCATTACAATACATTATCACTGCATAATTACCCGTGCATACTCAAGTCCAGTTTAAATTCTATTATCAAGGCAAATTCATTCTGTTTTTCATGAGTATAAAACATATTTTTCCGTGCCTCGACTTGAAACTTTCAAAGTAGTCTTGCAATTTTAAAACGGCAATCGCATCAATGGAATTTCACGCTATTGCCGATGGTAACAAAGTTTATTAATTTGTTTGGATATTTTGTTTTCGTTTCCGGTTTAAACAATAGCGAAGGCTGATCGGTACAGTTCACTTGTAGCTTAAAAACAGAACAGTTCATTCACAAAATACCGTCGGCCAAAAAGGTTTTATAATTATGCTATAGAATAAAAAAACGTATTTATTCTGTGAGTTTCTGAATGCAACCGCTACGGGCTATTAAATGCAAAAAGTATTGTTCAAATCAAAGTTCCAGAGACTGGCGCGTTAAAAAAAAAACGAACAAACTATTCAGCTTTTTTGCATAGATTCTTACAAAAAATATTAAACATTCGTTTCATATTCGTCAGACCATTGATTGCTGTAAAACCTGTGGTACGATAGATCGAGTAATTTATGTTATATAAATAAACTATTGTTAATTTTCATGTAAAATTTTAAAACAATTATACGCAGATATATTGACACTATATATTATTTTCAAAATTACAAACTTCCAACATTACTCCGTGATATTTTTATATAATTTAACTACTACTCGGATCTGATTCGACCTTATGCATTCTTTTATAAATTAAATGTAGGGAATAATAATTATAATTATTTTTATAAATGTAATGTCGCTAGCCATTTGGTTGCCTTGCTTTTGGTGACTAAAAACTCTGAATGTTCCACACAGAAAACAAACCCATTTTCCTAGTTTAATGTTATGAAAAGTATTTTATATTATGCAATCTAGTAGATATTACAATAGATTTTTTTTACTGTTTTTCAAGTAGTTATATTATTCCAACTTTAAATAAAACTAATAATTATAAGGGTAGTTTAACCTTAACCTTGATTCCCACACATAACCTAACTTTGTCTACCGCCGAGAAGACAAAAAATGTTTTGTCCCTCTCTTTTGTTTAACAGAATAGGAGATAGAAATCGTTTTTACCTTCTCGTAGACAAAACGTTGTCTTGGGTGCTTATGCAAAGCGGGCTAGATTCCCTGAGCTGTGAAGTCCTTGTGATAAAGCTACGCCTCAATGTAATGTAGTGATCTAGCTGCTTATGAGCTGTGTCTTAGAGGATTGGAAGTGGTATGATTATCTTCCAGGTTAGTTCGTATGGGCAAGGACGAAATGTGTGAAAGGAAGTCAAGTCAATTGCTTAATTGACGCCTCCCGTGCCGCATGATAGGAATTATTTAAAAAATCTTCGTATTAATATCAATCTGAAGTAGGTAGGAATATTGGTACTTTCCCGAGTTCCCGACGGTAGGTGAGGGTCGGGCGGAAGCGCCTGTGAAAATAGGTCCACCGTTCCACGGTACTGGGACATTCTTCTAATCTAATCTAATCTAATCTATTGATATCATACGCCGTCAGCGTCAACGTTCCAGCTATTCTCGAACCGAATGGTCTACTACGTGACGATGGTAAGCGGCCTGACGGCATGACTCTTGTCCCTTGGGAGAAGGGAAGGCCTTTGGTATGGGACGCCACATGCGTAGATACCCTAGCACCATCTCATCTGTCGGGGACTTCAGTTAGAGCCGGTGCAGCGGCTGATTCGGCCGAGGATCTCAAGAGGCGCAAATATAGAAGTCTCGACAGAGCTTACTTATATGAGCCTTTTGGGGTTGAGACTCTGGGTCCGTGGGGAACCGGGGCCCTTCGCGTTTTCAAAATTCTTTCAGGGCGACTGGTCGAAGCGACGCGTGACAAGAGAGCTGGCTCTTATCTGGGTTAACGCATTAGCATTGCCATGCAGCGTGGCAATGCGGCCAGTATTTTGGGAACGCTTCCGCCTGGTAGTGATCTGGATCAGTTGAGCTATCTATAGATCGTTTGCAACGGTCTTTAGATAGCTAGCTGTTTCATCTGTATTTTTTGTATATACCTACTTTTACATAGTTGTATGAATAAAAGTTTACTAATCTAATCTAATTAGCCTATCTGATCCCACTGCAGGGCATTTGTCCTGTCTCCCTTCTCTTTTTTGCAATCTTTGCGGTTTCGTGAACCTACTGGCCAGAATACCAAAGATGTCGAGTTCGTCACGAAATGATTGCGTAATGAAAACTTCTGGTTTAAGAAAATTTTCCTCAAAAGAAATGACTTAATGGGAAATGGGAGATTAATTGAAAACTTAGTAATTGTTATGGTTCTTTTATAATAATAATGAACATTTATTTCAAGCAACATCATGAAATATGAGGACAGTAGGCCCATATACTTACATGACAGTTTTGCCTTGTCCGTTTGTCTGTCCGTCCGTGTGTTACACCCCGATTACAAATTCAGCTTAGGGCTAATCGAGATGTCATTTGGTAAGTAACGTTTTCGTGCTCATTCTAAGAAAAAAAAATAAAGAGTGGCTAAACCATTTCCTCTTACAAAAGTCTCCTACTTCTTTGTCTTGTCACTAGTTTTTTCTTGGTAACCCTTCGTTACATCAGTGATTATGGTCCTCAAGGAGACAGTGAAAGAATGAGTATGGTTAAAAGATTCAGCGCTCCTATCATACGTGACAAATTTTTGATTCTATGAAAAGCCGCTTAGTTCACGATGTTCCTACTTTGATAGAAATTAGCCTAATCGAAATGAAGGAAATGAGTTGTCCCAGAGGTCAACGAACTACCCGATGGTGTTCGTAAAGGCTCGTAATAAGGACCCTTGAGCCTCTGAGACATTTAGAGCATCCGATTTATTTTGCAGATGTTCATACTATATATTTGATGTTTGTCTGGGATAAGTTCAATCGGGAATGAAGGCAACCCTAACGAATCGAGTCCCTAAATACATGGGACATTATATGATAAAAGGAGCAACGAAATTTTGTAAAATTTCCTGGCGCATCTTGAAAAGTTGCTAAAACTTTACCCGATAGGACCTGCAAGACGCAGGTCTTGAAAGTTTTACGAAATAGTTTTTTCGCTTTATGCATCTGTACTGTATTCTAAATTTTTATCGAAATAGATAGGTGAGCTTAGGAGTAGAGGAGAGAGGAGTAATCAATTAAAGTCGTATCGTATGGACTAAACGACTGACAGTTACGGGGCATAAGTTTTTTTTATGCTCTTACTTGTTTAGATGGAAAATAAATTGAATGAGGTTTTGTGCTGGATTTAAAATTTAACGAGATAGAATTGAATTTCGGGAATGGAATAAAGTTCGTGGAATTCTCTGAATGACGGGATTTTCTTAATGCATTTATAAAACTTTTCTAATTTGGAGGGTTTAATTTATTGAAATTGAAATATTGAAATTATGCCCGAATGAAGGTAATATTCTTGATAAAAAGAACATACCCGTTCACGTCCCGTACACCGCCGTCTTTTGATTCCATTTTATCCTGTCAATCCAAAGGTTGTCTGGAAGACATCGCTTTTGGCGATAAGACCGTCCATTGTACCTTTTACATTTTTTAATTCCTGTGCTTTGAGTTTATATAATCTATCCCGTAATGACTTTTTTAACGTAAATTCAATCTGTCATCACATTCAGGCTTAAACAACCGAGATTCCCTTTAAACCTTTGGGTCTTTTGGGGATATGGTTATGAATAAAATTACCGGTACTCTGCACTCTGCGCTCGTGGAAAGTGGGAATCAGGTGTAACTAAAATACAGGAATTATTTATGCTAGACCGAACTGGGGTAGAGGTGAACTCGGTCCGGAGGACCGGACTCCATGTCCAATGACATAAGTCTATGTTTTTCATATTATTAATAACAATAATTTAATTTTAAATAAAAGTCTGTCAGTCTGTCGGGGACTTCAGTTAGAGCCGGTGCAGCGGCTGATTCGGCCGAGGATCTCAAGAGGCGCAAATATAGAAATCTCGACAGAGCTTACTTATTTGAGCCTTTTGGGGTTGAGACTCTGGGTCCGTGGGGAACCGGGGCCCTTCGCGTTTTCAAAATTCTTTTAGGGCGACTGGTCGAAGCGACGCGTGACAAGAGAGCTGGCTCTTATCTGGGTCAACGCATTAGCATTGCCATTCAGCGTGGCAATGCGGCCAGTATTTTGGGAACGCTTCCGCCTAGTAGTGATCTGGATCAGTTGAGCTATCTATAGATCGTTTGCAACGGTCTTTAGATAACTAGCTGTTTCATCTGTATTTTTTGTATATACCAACTTGTACATAGTTGTATGAATAAATTTTAAAGTTCTATTGTTATACGACTAAACTAATCAAGCATACTTACGGCCCACTTGTTGGTACAACTGGTACTAGGATTTTTACAAACATTAAAATTAAAATATTTGGACTGCCTTTCCCCTCTCCTCTTTAGTAGTTACTAGCTACTGCCTACGGCTTCACCCGCGTGGTATCCGAATAGCTCTTACCGTTTTTTTGTCGACTTAAGTTGCAAAATTATTGATTTACACGAAAAGCCTCTTTAAAATATAAATAACATTTCTAAACATTATAAAATATAGATTTAAGTTTTATATAAAATCCTAAAATAGTGTAACGATATGGTAGAATCCATGTTTCACAAGTCATGTTAAAATTCATAACAATATCTTTCAATTCTAAACCAAATTGTATAATAAAAAAACAACAAATATATCACTCGATTTCCAACAAAAATCACTCAGCAAATTATTTTAATTAATTTCTCAAGTTTCGACGAAACTCAAGATTTTCGTTCGCAACTTTGATGACACCAAGTAATAATTATTTTCTCATTAAGGGCTTTGAATATCGTTTTAACGAATCTTGTTAGTTGACTCTGTCTCTTAATGAACATCAAAGACTTCATTAATTAGTTAGTAATTGCCTGTAATTAAGTCCGTCTTGGCACCTTTTAACAAGACTGCGACAATTTTATAGACATATGTCATATGTCATATGTCAGATTGACCTGACTGATCATAAGGAACGCTTGAAGTGATCTGGATTTGGTGAGTTATCATATATTATTATGTAGATAGATGTTCCATCTGTATTTTTGTATATACCTAGTAGATAAACATAGATATATTATTATTTCTATATCAATATTTATATAAGGGATAATTCGTCGTTTCAATTACAGAGAGTTTTAAAGCTCTAAATCTTCTACTTTGTTCGTTCAAAGCTTAAATCTGATTCTAAATTACTTCCGCCAAATCTTCAGCTTGCAGGCTGAAGTTGATATTTGTGTTCGGATATCTTTAGGGATGTTTTAGTTAGTTAATTAAAAGGGGCCAATGTTTGAAAGTGGACAAAAGACATTATAAAAGCTGACTCAGGGTGAGATTGCAAATCTTACTACTATTATAAATGCCAAAGTTTGTGAGGATTGATATTTGTTACTCTTTGACGCAAAAACTACTATGTAGCTTATATATCAGAATTACACATAGGATACCTTTTATCCGGGTACGACGCGGGCGAAACCGTGTGCAGAAGCTAATAACGATTATTTCAACAACAGAGACAAATAACTCTCTAGTGGGGGATTCGAAATCTGCACTGACATTTTGCACTAGGATTGTAAGTTGAGAATTGTTCCCCCTCTAACCTCCCTCCGTCAGCCAGGTTTCTAACAGTCCAGCTCATATTAGCGGAGAAGGACTTTGGGATGCTGGCAGAAATGTACCAGTTTCCCCAATCCTGAAGATACTACGTTCGTTAGTGGTATTGTTCTCAATAAAAGAGTGAGAAATAGGGAAGGTCGATTTATCTGTCTATAACATCCAACCGCAAAAACTTCAGTTTATCCAGTGATTATGGTATATGTACCACAGCTGTATGCAGCGGTGCCGAAATAGTGAGTTTGAACGTTTCCCACGTTCAAACTCACGAATCATTTTAAATATCTCGTTTTTAGTTAAAAATATGTTATCAATCTTGTTTTAAAAGTTTTAATTCAAGTAGGCCTAGTATAAATTATAATAATTTGGCTATAAATATCTGACTCTATGATAATAATGTTTTAGTACATTGGGAAAGAACTGATTTCTGACATACCCTAGGTAGCCCTTGTTTAGATGTACGGGCTGGGCTTTAAATAAGTGTAACACAGGTTTATTAAAAAAAGGATTTGTTTTGTATTGTATAGTTGTTTGTGAAGGAGGGTATGAGGTTTCAAAATAAATAGATTTTTTGATTAAATAATCTTTTGCTGTTCCACTTTTGATAAATGGTTAGTTGTACATAACCTTACGTGGATATCGCACACAGAGCAGACATTGATAAATATTCAAAATATTTTGAGAAAGGCGAAAGGCATTAAGCCAGTGTGCCAGTGAAAGCGACGCTAAGTAAACTAGGTCACTGGCCACTTGAAAAATCAGCGTGGTCGACATCCGTATAGATTTTCACGATTAAGGCAAGACTATTTAAAAACGTAAAATTAAAAACGTTTTTAATCAAAAAAAAAATCGTAGTTGTATGTGAAGGATATAAGCATATAAGCCCTACTTAAACGACACACACTTTCACTTACACACACCCCCAAATTAATATGTTCACAAAAATATTGATTTGTTTAGAAAAAAAAGCGATAATCACAATGTTAATACCGGAAATAAAGTTAAAATCGCTGTTGCCACTTGTAGACTCCATAAAGTTAGTAAATCGTTTAAAAAGAATTGGTTATTAAAAAGAATAACCAGCCTTGTTTTCTTGCCTTTCATTCCTGGCTTGGTCGCGGAGGAACAGGCAGTAGATAAAACCGACGTTTCAAAGTGATCCTTGTGATTTTAATGAATAAATGAATTTTTACTTTGACTTTAGACACACACCCCAATGTACAACTACTGTGAAACACCAATCTTATTATATTTGTTGTGTATTGCATGACACATAGTTGTAAGATATAAGGTTTTGTTTAATACGTTAATTGTTTAAAGTGTATAATAAAGTATTTGATTTATAAATGATTATTGTGTTTAGCCATTTCATTTTACTACAATTATTGGGTACCTTGCGAGTACGTGAAACATACTAATACCTTACCTATTGATATAGAAAACTGCTCTATAACTACTATAAGAACATCAGCTGAACCCTATATACTATTGCGATGCTTCTGTTAGCCAACAACGCCGATGGGCGTTTGCAACGTCCGTTGACGCAATGTGTGCAAGCCTTTAAACTTAAAGAATCCATCAATGGTCGTCTTTATGTCAGGGACACTGTCATGTGTAATGTTGACATACCTGTGGACAATAAAAAAATACATTAGTCTGTTGTATTTATACGTGCATGGAAATTTTGACAACCATTTCCCCTATTGATTGCCCAAGTCGTCATTTTGGCCGGACTTTGAAAGAGTATTTTTTGTATTGCCATTCACCGTGGAACCAGTATCTTGGAGACGTTTATGTAATCAATTTAAAAATACTGTAATTATGACACCGTTTTCTTTTGATAATATCTTTAAAAACTTAAAAACAAAGTTATAAGATAGCTATCTTTTTACCCGAGACGTAATGAGACCGCTAATGCATTTGCCGTAAGAGTTTGTTTGTATGTATGTTGCTATTTAGCTCCGAACAACTTATCCGATTGCAATACGGACTTTTGTAATCGACTTGCATGATTATAAGTTTTATGCGGGCCTTTATAGCCTTTACTGTTCCTTTGTTCTTGGTTGTGTGTGTCAGAACCAGAAGCCCAACCTACTTACCAGACATCATCAGTGATTCGTTAGGGAATTATAGTCCTAAAATTCAACATCGTGCCTAACTAGCTACCAAAACATTCAAAGACTTAGGAGAGACTGTTGCCAGACCACAGAGAATCCTAGTGTGGACTAGTAAAAAAAAACAGAGTTATAGGTTCTGCAATAGACAACTTCTTTTATCTGTTTAATGTTGTTTAACTGTCGTTTAATTAACAGACCGACATATTAGTTTGTCCTTACCGACCAGTCGGCCTTGCGAACGCATGTTCAGCTTTCGACACAAGTAACACAACCATTACTATTAGAACTATACTAATCTACCAACATCAAAGAACAGCTTGGAACTGGGAGGTCTATTTCAGCTGGCCAATAATGTAACTAAATTATGTTGACCCATCCATCGAATATGGAGCTCGATTGCAATGGTCAGCAATAAAGGTCTACTTATGGTGGTGTTGCAAAGTTTAAAAACTTTAAGCTGAGTGACCGTGAACGAATGAGACCAATTGGGTGTATGTGATTTATTAAGATATTTGGCGCCATTTCGAATTGTATTATAATTTATAACTTATTTAACTTTATGAAGTGAAACAATCTAACAACTTAGGTTGTAGATCGGGAAGCATACAAAAATTATAGATATTTTAATAAATAATATTTGTTATTTCAGGTATAAATTGGTACTTACATAGTTATTTTTGGCTTAATCGCTACAACACCAATTTTGGTCTTGAAAGTAAAAACTACAGTTCCAAATTATTTTGGAAAGGTCGTACGTCCATTTAAAAATTTGGTTTCATCAAATCTTGCACAACTTTTACCTATTCTCATATACCACAACAAAGAAAAGTCACGGCCATCTTGAAATTGAACTAAAGAATGACCGAATGAACATGCTATGTTTAGCAATCGTTCATCTACTGAAGGGTCCAATTACTATTTTGCTCTATGCAAGATACGTAGTATCTCTAGTCTGCGCTCTTGGTTTTCAGAGACGTCAATAAGTTTATTAATTTTACTCTAGGATTCCCTGAGTCGTGGGTATCAGGTACTATGATTACCCTGGTACCACTACATCCAGACGCGGAACATGTAAACATTTGACCTGCAGCGGTAATTAAATAATTTAGGAGACATATATATTGTCTCCTAAATTCTTCAATTAGTGCGAGCGTACTCCAATACAAGTTACAATATACGCCCACAACTTGGGATGCATCCAAAGAACGTGGCCCTCTCACTTCAAAATAAAATTACTTAATCTTAGATGAAAAAACTAGTATGAATACATGTCATAACATTATTTTCTAAGCCGTTTATCAGGAAGTTTTATTTGCGGCTATAGAAAGGCTAACCTTGTTGCACCGTGTGTGAAAGTTCGATGCGAAAGTTGAGTCAACAGCGGCGCATGCGCAGCTTACTTGCCAAGACCATCGATAGAGGTAGGTTCATATTAAATGTTTACGTTTTACTTAGAACAGAATTACATCCAAAATGGAGTTTCTAATCAGGATTAGTTTGTATTTAATCATACTCGTTTATTTTGAACCTTGGGAACATACACTTGGTTACGTATAAAAATATAACAGAACTTTACATTGTAGGATTTGGAAGGTTGCTAAAAACAGGTAAGTATTTACTTACATACCTTTATTCTTCATTGTACACACAGTAAATACAGACAAAAAAACTTACTTATGGACATGTACAAAGGCGAGCCTAACAAAAGTTTTCTTCCAGCAAACCATGAGGCTAGGGACGAGTGAATAATAAAGGTGGGTATGTGTACACCGACAGATAAATTCTGAGAATATAACTAATTATAACATACTATTTTACCTAAATACATAATATACCTATATAATTATAAATATAATATTATATATATGCAATATTCACAAGGAGAGGTAGTACTCTTTTACTCTGAGCTTGAAGGTACTTAGCGATGGACTGGCGCGGACATCATAAGGTATTATAATAATAGGTTAAATAGCTGCTGTCAAGGGGCATTGTCAAGTAAGTACATAATATTCAAAATTATTGGGTTAAATATCAATAACTATGCTGAATAGGAGCATCGACCTACTTCATACCAAGATCTGTGAGTATACTATGTAGGGGATAGTGAAACTAAACACTATCCTGCTCTGAAAAGTACTTCTATCTTTCAAATTCAACAGTAGAAAACAAAACACTGTTTACTTAAATATATGTTAATATAAGTAAGGCCCTATATTAAGCACATGCCCGAAGATAATATCCACAAGATGGGGTTGCAAGTACATTGCATTTTATTAGAACATTAGCATTTGAAAATTTGGAGCATGAATCCTCTTGATTTTATTTTATTCAGTTTCTAACCATAAGTACTAATTATATTGAAAATATTGCACAGACAGCATTACTGAAATATTATGCCCTGCCATACGCAGAGGATTATTTTAACGTAATAATCGTCACGTAAAAGTACTTAGCCATGTTGCGGGATGAATTAATTACGTGACAATAAAGTGCCCTGATGTAGGTTGGTGGGTAAAGGGTAGATTCTTTAAAGATAAGTCATATTAGTGTTACGAAGAACCAGCTGTTATTTAATCTGTGCTTATGTTTACTAATTTTAATCAAATGGAAAAAATAAGCAATAAAAAAAGAAAATATCAAATGTGTTGAAGGAGAGTGTGAATGGGAAGGTTGGAAGAGGAAGGCCTCGGCGAACATACTCTGACCAAATTGAAGACGTTCTAGAGAATGGCCAGGTCAGAAGTACACTTAATCGCCGAGCTTGTATGAAGAATTTGATGAGGATGAACGAAGCGAAAGAAGTATGCCAGGATCGTAGCAAGTGGAAATCCTTGGTCTCTGCCTACCCCTCCGGGAAACAGGCGTGACTATATGTATGTATGTATGTATGTATGTATGTATGTATGTTGAAGGAATATGATATGACGTATGTAGTAAAATCTTTTTGGTGTCACGTAGTAATCTTCTATTATATTATCTGTGCCGTTGGTTCCTTTTTTTAATGCACTACAGACGCTCTTGTCCATATCACTAGATATTAATAATGCTAATACTAATATACATTTTGAAAGAAATAAAAGAAAATTAAGTCATATTATTGTCACGCAGAAATATGATATGACGTATATGTGCGTAGTAAAATCTCTTTGGTGTTAATTCGTTATCAATTATTATTTTATCTATGTGATGTGTTTATTTTTGAAGAACATTAACTTAAAAAGTAAGATTATAAAATTATTGGCAGTTGTTTTCGATAAAATATGACGGCAATAGACGCTTGCCACATAATTCGGACCATTATGACCTGCTGCCGTCACTTAGGTTTAGGTAATTGTTAAATGACCACTTAAGTTACGTCAAGTGACCGCAGTTACCTAATATAATATTTTTTATATAATTATTTGTTTTTTTTTTAAACTCAGTGACCGATTTATCAATATAATGTTGCAGCAGCGGCGATGGGCTTGCAGCCTGTCACATGGAATGTTTACTACTTACTAAACGCGAGCATAGATTGATATAATTATAGCCATTAATTCAAAATCACAAATTGCCAAGTGCTAATTATACTGTTTGGACGTGCCTCTGATTACCCTCTATTTGTTAGACTCAAATGTATACACACTGAATATGTATATGAGGATGTCCGTCTTAAGGAATATAGTCACTACTGTGCAGAGCAGCACTAAGAGGAGACAGGACACACACGCGCACACACACCCACACACGGCACAGATGGGACTAATTAGCACAAAAATCTTGTCTCTGTGTTTTTGTTTAAAATCTTAGATATTTATTGTCTATTTTATTTATTAATTGTGTACCTGTCCTTTCTGTGTTTTGTTGTTGTCAAATAAATCACTTTCTATTCTGTTTCTATTCTATGATCGTTTTTTTATGTCGAATATAAGTAAAGGAAAACGATAGAAACGGCGCACTACTTTCCTAAGCCTTGCTGAAACTACATAGTATTGTTAAAGTAGGTAAAATACGCAATTCACACTTTGTAGAAATAACGTAATTTTAATTGTTATGTTAAGAAGTTGCGAATAAATTGAGCCACGATCTGCACGAGTCGTTAAACATTTTGCAATTCTTTAAATGGCAATAATTTGACCGAATTCTCTGGTGATGTAAAGAGACATAATTATTATAAATACCATTGTTATTGTGTATTCAATTTATTATACCTGAACGTAGAATGATCAAGAAATAACATGGATTAATTTAATTAATGTTTAAACTGATATAAAATGAAAGGAAATATTTACTTGTATTTTTAAAGTTATAATAGGTAGTTTCGAAATATTATAACTGACTCAACATTACAATTAATAAAAAGGCTTAAAAATAACCACAAACACGATAATAATAATTAGCCGATTAACTCATACTTATATACTTAAAGTTTATGTTATATATATATATACCATACAACATTAACTTTTATAACTGTACTTTATTACTAAGAAATAAAATGTGTAGTTTAAAAAAACACGTATATAGTATTTTTTAATCTTAATGAATAGAATAGATTAGAAAAATATAAATTACTTGGAATTATGACCTTAACAACCTCAGGTTATATTTTTAAGTAGGTAATTATACAAAAAAAAACTACGAATTATACCTACCTAAACGGACAATTATAAGGATACATTCAGTCAAAAAGAGCTCACTCAGAAAAATGCTGAGAGATTAAGGCGCCTGATTTTTAGTGCATCCCTATGCACAACAGGTGTTAGACGGCTAAAAAAAGTATTTTTATTTATTCTTTTGCATTAGTTTGCCAAAGTTAATGATTAGAATGTTATAAGCTAAACCCCATTCGCGATACATACTTGAAAGACTCCTTCTACATACTTAATGTACTTAGAATAAAGTGTGTGCCAAATATTGTTGTTATTTAAATACGTTCTTTAAAGTTACGTTTTATTAAAACAGCTCTACACAGTTTATTTGTGTTAAATATGACAGGTTTATGATGAAACCTTGTGTCAATCTTTGACATATCATTTGGTTGCGCAAGCGCATTGGAAAAGACATCAACGCGCTGCAGTTCAGTTGTTAAATAATCCAGAGTATGATCGTTTCTTTGTTTATTTATACTGTTAGAAACATATTTAGTAAACATGTTTTTAATGAATTGTATCATATAGATAATGATGTTGACGACCTCGATGGCGCGGCGGGCGAAAAGCCGGTTGCGACGCAAGACGTGCGAGCTTGATTCCTGTAATGGGACAAATGTTTGCATACCCTGTAAATGTTTTACAGGAAATCTAGTGAGGGTTAGGACTTTGTCTGTTGGATGTTTATTTTTATTATTAACTAGTATCTGCCCATGGCTTCGCTCTTGCGTGAAAGAGTAACAAATATCCATCCTCATAAACTTTCGTGTTTATAATAGTAGTAGGATAGGATTAATATTATTTATCATCTAAACAGATGCATTATAATATATTATTGCAAAACCGTCAGACATGCAGTCAGTAAATCACGCAAAGAAAGCTTTTTTTTTTATATTAAGCATAATATTTTATGGCTTAATTGGTTATACAAACTGGATGAAAATCAAAAAACTTTATAGGAAAACTATATAACTTGTCATTTGAACCTTAAACCTTTTCAATATTATATTTAGCTTGTGAAATTATCAAATTGCAAAGTTCTGTGTAATGCAACGAAATCTAATAATTGAATCATCCTGTACAATAGATCCAATAAATTGGATCATCCACTACAATGGATGCAATCAATTGATCTGGTTACAAAGGAAATATGCACACACATCCCCCGGCATATTTACGAATGAGTACAGATGGCAAAAGAAATAGCCAAAATATTTTTGCATAAATTATTTATAAGATATTAAATATTAAAAACCGACTTCGAATAACAGGAAATTGATAAAGAGGAGTAGGTTTTTTTTCATAAAATATTATATGACTACCCTTGAAGTATTAACCACCCATTGAAAAAAAACATTAAAATCGGTTCACAATTGGCGAACATATCGCGACACATACACGCAAAATCGCCCACAAAAGATTATATTTAAGTTTTACGGGGAAAATAGCAATCTCTCAGGAATAAAACTTTTATGGGACCACCTTGGGATCATTCTCTATACAACAACAAAATAATCATCAAAATCAAAATCTAAGATATCAGGTAACATTATTTTCTCATTATTTTATAACTTATTCAAAACAGAAGTTGCTTTTTAATTTGGTCATGTTTCAATTGAACAAAAGTGAAACGTTTAATTATACTCAGTAGTCTTGTAAAAGAAAATAAATGTTCGGATTTCTGCGTGTATGACGTCTCCATGTGTAGCCTCTGCTTGAATTGCGCCTTGGTTGACAAGCAGATTGTTCTGCTATCTCTACTATCTAATAACACATGTCGCAAGCGAACGCTCCGACGGACAGACTGGCGAACCGTGAATGTAGTGAAACTGCTAACCACTAGCTTCTCTACTATTGGTTGTTACAATACTGCGCCAATTAGAGAGCTTATAATCTATTTCATTTCTACCCGTAACATAGAAATGATAATATTAACTTTTTTTTTTATTTCCTATACTTAATATTCTCTATGAACTAAATCAATAATACATTTTTAAAACTAGATTTAATCATGGCCACTTTCGAGTATAGAAATACTATAGTTTAATTATAAATGATTGGGATTAAAATTGAAATTATATATCAAAAGGAAGGGGGTGGAAGGTTTAAACTCCCCATTCCAACGGTATACTCTCAATTAGGAATTAAATAGTTTCGTCATTTTTTTAAATAGTTTTTGTACCTTTATATATATAAATAAATCACAAAGATATGCGGAAATTTGGGTGTTGAGATATTTGAATGTTTGTTGCTAATTAATCTCCGAAACGGCTGAAAAAAATTGTATGAAATTTGGAACAGGTATTTCGTGACTTAAAATAACACTTCAGCCACTTTTTATTCGGGTGCTACGCGAGCGAAGCCGTAGACAGAGGTTTGTAGGTACATAAACGAAGGTTTACCTTTATGATAACTAAAGTTTCAGTGTTTCAATAAAAAAACACTTCTTAACCTGTGGCTTGCACGTTAGATATTGAAACATGTAATCAGTTGTACAAGGGCTATAATATATCGATAAAAAATACACTGGCAGGCATTCATTTCAGCCAGATGCATTGCTTGTATTCGAGCTATACTGGACCTAGACACAGCTTGACAAGACTCATTTTAGTTTCAAATAAATTTTGTCACAGAATAAAAGAACAGAAGGGTATGTTGAAATTTGCGGCAAGGACTGCGGTTGGGTCAGAATTTATTTAGTTTCCACCGAATTTGTGGCTTGTTTCGTAATTTGATACATTAATCACCATGTTTTAACATAAACATGCATCAGTAATTGGAGATTTATGGTTTGTAATGCTAATTATTCCCTAAGGACCACTATTGGCAACGCGAAACATATTAACGCTATTTCCGTATATATAAAATTAGTAGGTACGTGACTAACTGACAAACGGACAAATAACGCACAACTTAAACATTTTGACGGTATGTTTCTTATTAAGTGTCACTATGAAAACATATTAACATAGTAAATAAATAAGGTGTTTTTTATTCTATCCCTAGAAGGTGCGGCGGGAAGTTGTAGTTTGTTTGAAATAACAAAACGAGGAAAGTCACAGGCATTCTACAAGTTAAAATATAAATAATTTAACTTTTAATTATAAATGTGTTTACCTCCTTATTTCAGGTGGTAATTTGATAGTTATTTATTTTGTAAATGCGTTGTGCAAAATATTATAAGTAGTAATAATATTAAAATTTGCAAAGTTTTATCCTTTGATAAATAGGTTCATCAATTAAAGGTCTACCTGTCAAGCTCAAAATGTTGCAACATCTTTCCATTATCTGGTTTCGCCATCCAGCGGGATACGTAGCGTGTAGATAGCGATGTATCGGTAGAATCCACGTCTAAAAGACACGATTTGTCTAGACTTTGATGCAATCTTTCTAAACGTGATCCCCAGAGATGTAGAAAATGTTCAAGTTATTGTACCTAACGAGTTGAAATAAACGAACACTGCTTTTCATGTACAAAGTATTGGCGTTTCCGCGTAGCGCAATATTTTACTACAGCAAACATTTAATAGGCAATAACAGAATGGTTCAAACCATTGATTGGTACAAAAGAGACTAGAGAAGTAATAGAGGTATTTCTTTATATAGATTTGGACAGAAAGTACTAGGTAAGTACCTACTGAAATCACAGATTATACACGTGGTGATTAGGTTCACTATTACCTGTGGTTGGACCATGATGTAGGTATATTCTACTTACTATTAGAATACAGAATACTTAAATAGAAGATAGATAGAAAATACTTTCTTGCACACCAAATAATACATTATAAATACTACAAACTTTGAAAAAGTTGTACAATGAGCGGTCTTACCGCTGATTAGCAATCTCTACCAGACAACCTAGAATATACCTATTTATAGGCAATACTCTTTAGATGTTTCAAATCTGCTTTTCAAAGTTTCCTACGAAAAGACAGCCTGGCTAATCAAATTGGTTTTCAATTATTGAGAGATCTCCTACTAAGATTGTTTTCTTCTGTGTCAAAATCACAACTCACACGTGACATTACGCTCAGCGTAGACGTTTCGCTGCTTTGCCGATCTTTTACAACGCGTTGCCGCTCTTACCGGTCAGAGCGGCAACAACGTCTCGCTCGCTGCAAGCACCTGCATGCAAGCTACGTTTTATGACGCCAGTCGTCGCCTGAGCGTATCACTGGTGGCACTGTGTAAAAATGACGGCAGTCGAGTTTATTCAACTTGTGGAACAGTACCCTTGTATTTATAATAGTGAGCTGCCAGATTACGCGCGAAAAGAGACCACGGAGAAAGCATGGCAAGAGGTGGCGAACTACATAGATTGGACTGGTGAGTTATTATTTAGAATGTTACCTACATTCTATCTCTTTCTATCTAAATGTCGTCAGATTATAACGTCTTCAAGTTGGACTTTTTAGGTTAGGTTTCTACCTTTATCTTTCCCTCTCTTGTTTTGAATGATTTTGTTAGTAATCATTTGATTATTTATTTTATAGCATTGAGTGGTGGCCTCAAGAGGGCATTGCCAATTGAAACTAGTGCGGTGGAAGGATTCAGTGTGCTTTATGTGTGACTAAACTAAACTACCGTCCTAATCACTAAACCTATTACAATAACCATGGTTGTATTAGGTTACAATATAAATAATATTTGTTGTGCAGTAAAGTATTTTATATATACTTACCTTTTACCTAGTATTTTTTCCGTTACAGTAACAGAGTGCAAAGAGAAATGGAAAAACATCAGAAACGGCTTTGTAAGAAGCCTAAAACCAGCTGTCAACGGTGTACCGAAAAAACCTTACTATCTATTCGACGTTATGCAGTTTGTTCTACCATACATAAATCCAAGCATCCAGATAGATAAGCGAAGAATACCAGGCCCGATGGATGATCTATCTGTATCAGATAATGAAACCATTCACAAACCAAAGAAAATTAAAGTTGGGTCAGAGATTTCCCGCCAACGGCATTTGAAAAGGCCGAGCAATGACATTGACAGTGCTCTAATCTCATGGTTACAGAGTAAAAAACCTAAATCAGATGATCCCCGGAAAATGTTTCTACTTAGTTTATTGCCTGATGTCAAGAATCTCACAGAGAAACAGTTAGGGTTGTTCCGAATAAAGGTTTTATTGCTTCTGGAAGAAGTAAAGGAACAGACTAGTGCGGGTTTGGAGGAGCTATTGGAACAGTGTAGAAATTCATCTACGGATTCAAAAATATAAAGGTTTCCATAATAGAAATCTTTCGGTTTAGTGCAGAGTGCCATGTTAGTGGTTTTCAAGAACACCACAGATTAAACAGAAAATCTGTCATTGACACAACATTTAATTCTGTGTCAAATTTGTACTCAGTGTTTGTATTAGATTTTTTAAACTCGTATAACTAGCTAAAGTTTACTCTGTGATGATAAGAGGATACATTTTAAAAGGCTGACTACATCAGTATCTTGTTGTGTACAACAAGGTTAATGTTTTAAGTACAATAAAGTTTTAATGTTACAATAGTGTTTTAATAAAGTTTAGTTACATTCAACAATAACATAAGTTTTGTGTGTTATTTAAAAAAAAATACGTTAAGCAATAAAAAAAAACAAAAGGGAACTCCCACTGCAGGTTCTTCAAGAATATAAACCTAAAATGTCGCGCGTCGCTTCGGCCAGTCGTGACAAGAGAGCTGGCTCTTATCTGGGTCAACGCATTAGCATTGCCATTCAGCGTGGCAATGCGGCCAGTATTTTGGGAACGCTTCCGCCTGGGAGTGATCTGGATCAGTTGAGCTATCTATAGATCGTTTGCAACGGTCTTTAGATAGCTAGCTGTTTCATCTGTATTTTTGTATATACCTACTTGTACATATGTAGTTGAATGAATAAATGTATTGTTGATTATGAAACCTAATATAAATATATATACATTTTTAATCTACGCATCTTTCTTTTGATAACATTTTCTTGTGATTAGAGAAAACAAGAGCGTCAGGCAAGTCAGTTCCCGTCTAACGTCTAACGTAGCGTAGTCGCGGCGGTGCTCATGAGGACCTCTAAACGGTCAACCAAAAATCAGCAGGAGAATAGTAAACTACGTGTTATAGTCGTAATAATAAGTTAAAAAAGAGAAAAAAAATTGATACGTGAGAAAAAAAAGTTAAAGCCATAATAGACTATCAGAATCAATCATCAAAATTCTGTCATTTGGGTGATAAGGATTCCACAAACAGAATAATAAGCAGATACTAGCTGAAAATATAATCATACGTTTAGGGAAAAAAATGTAGCCTGCAATTTTAAAATGTGCAATGAAAGAATAATTTATCTACAACTATCCCATCATAAATTAAATCTCATTATCTCATCTCAGATAAAACTTGATTACATCGCGGGCCAAGGAATCAGGGTATTCAGACAAAAGTTCATCCGAACTTTCTAACCAGCGCAACCGTTTCGTTATACGGAAAAGCCGCGGCTCTGCTCAATGTTCTAGGTAGCTAGGAATTTCGCCAAAAAATCGAATAAAAATTAAACTCGCCCTAAAGAAAAAGTTTATTTTTTATTGGAGCATTTTCATTATCTTATCGGCATACCTACATAAAAATACGCTAATACGTTTCCAAACAAAATTGTGTAAGTCAGTCACCAAAATGGAGCAGATCAGCAAAGGATCTCGTAAGTTACTAATATAATATAAGAGTTAAATCTTACTTGTCCAGTTTATACAGTCATTGTAAACAAATCGGCCAAGACACATAATGATCAAATTACTGAGCGCGATGGCGTTACGCAGATAAATCACAAAGCATTGCAAAGAAAGTTTGTTCTTGACCCACTTTTTATAATAATTCCTAACGCAAATTATCTTAACGAGTTTATTTGTATGCATAATTTATTAAGTATATTGGCTACTGAAAAGTGACTAAAGAGATAATTAACTCTCTGGCAATTAGCTGTGTAAGTAACCCAAGTTAATATTTACCCTAAAAGGGGCGTAATAATTTAATATTTTGCTGCAGAGCTGCTGCGGGCCTTGTAAAGATTATTAAATAATTTAAAAGCAGAGTTTAGTCTCTTTTTGACATGTAATTTCAAAGAAAAAACAAACCATTGTTAATATAATTAAAAATTAAAAAGCCTGTTATGATAGGAAGTTAACGAATACTAATTTCCTATCTTAACATATAAACAATTTCTTTTAATTGAGTACAGTATTAAATGAACAACTGTAAATTCTCTCGAAGAAATTCTGCTTTTGACATAATTATTTTTTGCCTAAATTTCGACAGGGGCTTACTAGAAACTGTTTGGAAAAGAAATTAAATTTTTTGAGAGAGCAACAGAAAATGAGTTTTTCTAACTTTGTACCAGCGCGCATAGGGGTCTTATTATAAAAAAAAATAATTTATTTTTAAACTTTTTAATGACTTCAATCTTCAAATGAGAATTCGTAAGCGCCGCGCCGCGCTGGTCTTGCGTATGCTTTTATGTAAACTTTGATTCAATAAAGTAGGATTTTTTGTACAGCTACTTTCTGACGCTCTATATACGATTAACCAGCATGAACATTATCAAAAAATCAAGGCATTTTCCATCACATTTTTTTTTCTAATGAAAATATGAAAACATTATTTCTATAAGTACAATTTTTTTCATTTTTCGCCATATTGGATCACTCCATTAAGGCGGAAAATGCAAAAAATGGCTCGCGCCAATAGGATTATTTTCTCGAGTCGTTAACAACAAACACTTTATAGTGTAACATGAACATTACATATAGGGTATATTTTATATATAAAACGTGCCTTTGACGCCCCTTACTTGGTATTCTCAAGGAACTACGCCCTAAGTAAGTATAAGATTAATGGTAGATAATTATCGTCGTGAGCGTGTTAGTTTTTTCTAAAGCAAAACCAAATAATTTTAGCATAATATCATGTGACTATTAAAACGCCAGGCAACGCGTTGTGTGAACGCGTACCGATTTCTACCAGACGATTGTTCGCCACTTTCACTCAGAGAAACTGAGTTTTTGTAGCGGCAGCGGTTGCGGATCTTGAATGTCGAACGTGTTCGAATATTTATATATTTTTAAATTTAGAATTTAGAATTATTTGACGTTCGTTGAAAAGGTTCTATATAAAATCATCAATTTAAATTACATCGCGAATTCAAATAAACATAGTAAAAATTTGAACGAAATCCATTGATGTGAATAGAGGAGCATTTTTGAATTTCGAATAATTTTGTGGTGAAAGATAAACATTTGACTCCATTAAATTTAGCGAAGGTTTTTAGGATAAATTAACAGTAGGTACAATTTCTAAATACATAAAGAATCAAGTAGGTATGTGAATAGAGGAGCATTTTTGAATTTCGAATAATTTTGTGGTGAAAGATAAACATTTGACTCCATTATATTTTGCAAAGGTTTTTAGGATAAATTAACAGTACAATTTCTAAATACATAAAGAATCAAGTAGGTATGTGAATAGAGGAGCATTTTTGAATTTCGAATAATTTTGTGGTGAAAGATAAACATTTGACTCCATTAAATTTTGCGAAGGTTTTTAGGATAAATTAACTACAATTTCAAAATACATAAAGAATCGAGTAGGTACCTACCTACATAGGTACCTTTTGAACGAACTAATAAAAATACTTTAA
Organism: Perizoma affinitatum; assembly: GCA_961405105.1. Classification (NCBI taxonomy): domain Eukaryota; kingdom Metazoa; phylum Arthropoda; class Insecta; order Lepidoptera; family Geometridae; genus Perizoma; species Perizoma affinitatum. Next base: position 11,810,427 of record OY560199.1, read on the forward strand.
TGTGCACATCAAGATAATAAAATACAAAAGAACTTAACAAAACTAAAAGAAATGACAACCGCCATTTCCAGGGGGATGGAAAGTTAAATAATTTGTAAGTACTTAGAGATGTCCTAACGGAATTATGTGGAAGGTGGCGAAAAGGTTCATTACGAGTAGTCAAGTAAAAATTCGTAAATTTAAAATATTAAAGTTAATTTACGCCGATCCGTAGCGCGCGACCATGCTTAGAAGAATCAGGCAATAAACTCTGCTTGTTTTTTTTTTCTTTTGATGACCCTTCATTCTGTTTTAGTGCTCATTGCAAGCTCGTAGAACTTGAGCTTCTTCGTGTTTTTGGTTTCAATGGCAGGAGGTATTCATTAGGTTTATGTAAAAAAATTAGAAGGAGGAAGAAAGTCGTTCCTTGACTAGCCCAGACATCCAATGGACGAAGTCATTAAATAAATTATTATTTGCTGGAAATTTTCACTCAGCATCATCTAGTACCAAAGTAAGCAGAGCTATTATGGGAACTACATGACTGGTATACTTTTAATATGTACATACATATTATATATAGACAGAAAACACCCAGACTCGAGACAAATATTTGCAAATCATACAAACATTTGTCCCGCGGTGGGAAACAAACCAGCAACCTTCTGCATCACTGTGCCACAGAAGTCGTCAAAGAGTGACTAAAAATTTGAAATCTCCGTTTCTTATCTCGTTTAACTATAGTTATACTCATTATTATTTTAAATCGGAAAAAAAAAATAGAACTTTACTTTATTGTGGCATACAAGCATACGTCACACCTGTTAGTAAGTGGTTACCGTAACCTAATCTATGATCGGTTGCAACACTAGAGGTATCACTCGCGCGTTGCCGTCCCTAAGTTATAATAGCTGAGTTATAAACAGCAATGCGACCATTACTGCTTGGCGGCTTAAATAGGTATGTATGGTGATAGTCCTCTCCTGGAAGAGCTTTTTCACGAACAGCTCTACTTCTTCTCAAAATGAGTAGTACTTTACTATTAAGAACGATGCGGTAGGTTGTAGTGTTTACTTTTTTTTAAACTTAACAAATAATCAACCATGACTATCTGAATTTCGTCGTCTCGCTCTGGTTACTATAGAAGCTAACGAAAACTACGTGATTTTACGGCCCATTGCTACTTTTGGACAACCTACTTTGTAGAAAGCAAAATAAAAGTTTTTTTTTCTTATATTTCGTCTGAAAAAGGCGCCAGAAGATGGCGGTCTGGTATATAATGAGGTTTTAAGCTATTTTTGACATCGGTACAAAACAAAAAAAAACTATCAAATAAATGGCGCCTTGGCTTTTGAATGCATAAATTATACAAAAAGGATAACTTTTAAGCATCAGAAAATGTTTTGAATAAGATATGTAAGGTATGTGTAGTTTTACAAGTTTTCTTTAAATAAGTTTTCGTCTTTTAAGTAAGTTTGGTTTTGGTCTTCATTTTATTTTATTTTTTTGTATGGACGATATGATGTATGTATGTTTCATTTTAAGGTAAAAGCACTTATGACAAAAGGACGACAATGTCTAATTAAACCTCACGCAATAAGCATATTTTTATTGATATCAATTTACATGTAATGTTAAAGACAAAGACCTAGTGGCATATTTGGTGAATGTTTGTTTTTGTGTACGCATCATACGTACACAAAAACAAACATTCACCAAATCGAGCAAATTTAAAATGTTAAATGTAGTTTTGTTTTTTATAGTAAGTATTTACCTAGTTGTTTTAGTTGAAAATATTTTGCGAAAAATACGAAAATAACTTGCAATAAAACAAGTAGAAAAGGACGAGAATAATAATTTAAATATTTTTACTGAGTAGGTAGGTATTAATTATATAAATTAATATTTTCGTTAAATATTTTTTGAGGAAGTTACGCTTGACAAAAAACATGTCCAATGGCGCTTGCTAGGTACCTGCATTTTTATTTTTTTATTTTGCATTAATTTAAAATGTAAACTTACCATTTTATCAGATATCCTTGAGCAGGCACAGTGTAACTTTCAAAAATATAATCCCGTACCACTTAACTTCACTCTAAGTTATTGGCCACAGATATCACACAACTTTTCGAATGTTTCAAAATCTGTCACTCTCACTATGTATAGACAATTCGATAAATGAAAAAAAAATCGTCGTTAATATTCAAAAAAAGATGGCTGCCCTATCGCCTGTCCGGTTCGGAAGACAGTCGTGGACTGACAAGTAAAGCTGTTAACAATTCTGGTGGTGCGCCCGCGCTCATATGCGGATCTAACTGTCTTGACGGTTGTGCTTGAATTTTGATTTGAAAACGAGAGTGTTTTTTGTTTTTGGTATCACTTAATGAAGCCTTTAAATAAAATATGAAAAAAATCTATGATCATTGATTATGAGCATCCTTTCGATTTCAATTATAAAATAAAACTTTTTTCCTGCTTACAAAAGCTCGTCCTAAACCCCTTAGCTTAGTCTTGGTGGAAAATAGCTATCTTTAATTTAGGCCTACTTTAATAAAAGGTAAAACGAATGACATGATTCACATGGCAAAACAGTTTTAGCAGATATTTTTATTTTTAAAAGTCGTTTAACATCTTATCTTGTCAAACTACACATTCCTTCGTGGTCAAAAATACACCGTCTATTAAAGTATAAAATAAATGCGAGTATCAAGACCTCTTGGACTACTAATGACATGTGTTTTTGTCAAAAAATATATACGGTTCCTTTCACCCATGGCGTATGTGTACAGCTTACGTTAATTAAAAGCTCAATCACTGAACGCAGCGTTCCAAGTAAATTTATTTGTCATGTTTTTTTTAATGCTGAACATTTTTTACACAGCCTTATCTAGCCCCAAACTAAGCAGAGCTTATATTATGGGAACTACATGACTGATATACTACATATATCCTTTTTGTTGTAAATACATACATATTATACATAGAAAACACCCAGACCCGATACAGAAACTTGCAGATGATACAAACATTTGTCTCGCGGCGGGAATCGAACCCGCAACTTTTTGCGTCTCAGTCGGATCTTCGTCCACTGTACCAAAGAGGTCGTCATTCAACTTTGACTAAGATTATATATTTTTTAGCCTTCGATATAATTCTGAGACTGATAACTATAATAATAATAAAAGCCTTTTATTTCCCTTGAAACAGAACACCAATAAAACTATGACGTAAGTTTGATTAATTTATAAGTACCAGATAAGTTAAATTTGTTAACTTAGTAAGTAACTTACCTTCCCATAATATATCACTATAATTTTGGTAATACTTATTAAAAATCTCATTAACATTTGGCCTCCACTTAATATAATTTGATTTCGATTGGTCTTGTAATAAAGACGCCATCTCATGTTCACTATTTGTAGAAAATATTCTATTTATTTTAATGTATTATATGTTGGAGGGTTTCGGTCTACTCACCCACGGGGGCCAGTCATTTTTGAGTGACCTACGGATCGGAAGTTGGGAACCCACCAACAAGACCAACACGACATAATACTAAAAATTAAAGCGGAGAATACGCCAGAACTTTTTAGAAAAATTTTCATAAAAAGCCAATAGGATTTATTCACTGAAATATAAGAATCATATAGAAACTTCATTTATAAATTAAAACGGCATAATATTAAGTATGTTAAGGAAACAAATCAGTATTATGAATACAGCATAGATATATAGATAGATAGATAGATAGAAAATTATTTATTGCACAACTAAATATAGACGAACTATACTGTACATAGGCGGACTTAATGCTAGCATATCTAGATAGCATTCTCTTCCAGTTAACCTTTATGTATTATGGAATAGCTTAGCGGGGATCATGAGTCCATTCAGTGTACCTTGAGGTATATCTTCACCGTCGTTTTCAAGTGGTCTATCTATCCTTAATTAGCTGTGATTCGTCTCGAGTGGGATTCAAGAATGCACTAACGTACAATACCTCATTATTGTTCACTTCCTTATGAAAAATAATAGAATTAGGAGTTGTTTGGAAGTTTTGGAGAGAAATGTTGTTCACTGTTTTCGCTATCAACTGTGGGTGGGTAAACAAATTCGAGTTACGTAATTATTTGAGGGAAGGAAAACAACATAAAATTTATTGAATTGAATTATCTAAGCCTGTAGAAGTCTACTGCTTTATATAGGCTCTGTGGCGCAGTGGGTTCGATTTCTGCCGATCTGCAAATATTTGTCTTGGGTCTGAGTGTTTTATTTGTATAAAATGTAAAAAAAACACGCTCACGACTGTATTCCCCATGGTGGACATCCTCAGTTACATACTCAGTGAGTAGATCTTTGAGGATACCAAGTAGGGGTAGTCAGAGACACGTCCAAACATTACATTTGGTACATGCCCGCGTTTTGCAAATAGTAAGCATTCCACGTGACAGGTTGCAAGCCCATCGCCGCTTATTGGAACACTAACTATTGGCACATGCCTTCGAATTTTTGTTTTGAGCACGCGTTAATGCGCACATAAATTTTTCGAGTGGAAAAATCCATTGGTGCACGACTGGGTTCGAACCCACGACCTCCGGATCAGAAGTCGGGGTATCGCCCACCAGGCCAATGTATGTATAAAAAATATATAAGTATTATATCAGTCATGTAGTTCCCATAATACAAGCTCTGCTTAGTTTGGGGCTAGATGTTGCTGTATAAAAATGACCAGAATTATTTATTTATTATAGGCCGCCTTAGCAGAGTGACATGACGAACGATCCTGGCCTCGTTCATCACCCACTGATATTCCCACGACTTTAAAAGATGGTTTCGGTCTATCGGGTGGGGTGCCTTACTATACATCATCAGGTTATCAGCTGTAAGTAGGCACATCTGATAAAATGTTTAGGTAAATATATGGCATGGCAGAATATTTTTTAACTCAAAGGTAAAGTTAAATTATTTAGATGTTAAAAATGATTGTAATTAGGAAACGAAATGTTAGTTTTAACGAAGACAACGGTGGCGTGATCATATGGGAAGTGCATTGATTCCCACAATCAAACCCGCACCTCTGAACTGGCTCGCCCGCCAATTATTAAAGTTCATAAAACAGGGCTTAACCTTTAAAATATATAAATAAACAAGACAAGTTAATCTACACATTAATTTTATCAAACATTTTTAATTTTTGGTTATTTTCCTTGTTTCATTATAATCTTAGCAGGCACAGACCACGGATTTACACTTGCTAAGATCCTAGTATACCTTTTTCAGCTTCTTCCATCCCCATCAATTCTTCATACAGGATTATCGGTACTCTAATAAACTTATACATAACTACTTGATTGTGCCACGGCCGCCCTCGGCTCCCAGCCCACCGCGTCGCATCGTCCGTCTGCGCTTTTTCTGCTTTTGCTCGTTTCCTAAAGTTTGTAGCGTAATGTCCAAAAAGCTCATAAACACCCTTAAGAAATAGGCTATAAAATTAAAAAAATAATTAGCCTAACCCGACTGGTAGTTCGCGTCATTAGCACGTTCAAACAATATACAAACAAACTCTTCAGCTTTATTATTAGTTGATGATTATAATAATAATTTATAATAATGCTGGACATTTTTCAAACAGCATCATCTAGCCCCAAAGTAAGCAGAGCTTGTGTTATGGGAACTACATGACTGATATACTACTAAATATATCTTTTTTTTCTTAAAATACATTCATGTTATACATAGAAAACACCAAGACCCGGCATAAATATTTACAATATATACAAACATTTGTCCCAAGGCGGGAATCGAACCCGCAACCTTCTGCGTCTCAGGCAGACCTTCTGCCACTGCACCACAGAGGTCGACAAAGTATTAGTATAGATGTGAGTTGGTAGATAATCCTTAAAAAAAAAAAACAGCCAACAGTGAGATGTATAGTTATGACCCTATCAGGAACTATAGAACCAGTCCCGGACAAATAGAAATGTCAAACACTTGTCCCGTAGTGGGAATTGAATCCGCACCTCTAGCATCACAGCTGCCTACTGGCATCAGTTATATCTGATGTCATACCTGAAATGTATTACGTCGATCCATCCATTCATCGAAACAAACCATCCTCATACGTCGATCGAAAGTGAAAGCATTTCCGGTACTCATTACAGACTAAAAATGGCGGCGAAAATTTATGTAGTAGGTAAGTAGGTACTTCTTTGTAAAAGAGTTTATCCAGGGAACAAATATCGACGTATCCAATCCAGATGCCAAGCAGTAATGCTCGCATTGAATTTAATAGGCATTTAATGTTTAGACAGCTTCGGTGGCGCGGCGGGCAAGTAGCCTGCTGTGACGTAAGAGTACCTCTTACGGGTTCGATGTTCCGGACAAATGTATGTACTGCAGATATTTTTTTCGAGCCTAGGTTTTGTGGTGACAAAGTACTCGTAGTTTAGACGTTTTTTAATCAAGCAACGCCTTAAATCGCAGTTTAGACCAAATTTTTAATTAAGGAATTGCGAAACAAAATTAACAGACAACTTCTACGGCGCAGTGGGCGAAGGCCTACCTGAGACGCAGAAGGTTGCGGGTTCGATTCCCGCCGCGGGACAAATGTTTGTATCTGCGAATATTTGTCTGGGGTCTGGGTGTTTTCTATGTATAATATGTATGTGTTTACAATATATATAAGTAGTTTAATAGTCATGTAGTTCCCATAACACAAGCTCTGCTTATTTTGGGGCTAGATGATTCTGTGTGAAAATGTCCATCATTATTTATTTATTTTATTTTACAAAACAAGCAAAATTACTGATCTTCAGATAAACATATGTCAAAAACAAGTACATTTTAATATAACCAGCAAATATGGAAAAGTCTGGACAGAGCTTACTTAGTTGAGCCTTTTGGAGTTGAGACTCTGGGTCCATGGGGAACCGGGGCCTATCATGTATTCGAAATTCTTTCAGGGCAACTGGTCGAAGCGACGCCTGACCAGAGAGCTGGCTCTTATTTGGTTCAACGCACTAGCATTGCCATTAAGCGTGTCAAAGCAGCCAGTTATTTGAGAACGCTACCGTCTGGTAGTGATCTGGATCAGTTGACCTATCTATAGATCGTTTGCCGATTTCATGCGTTTGATCGTCTAGCTAGCAGTTTCATCTGTATTTTTTTTAAATACTAATTTTGTATAAATAAAGTGTATATAGAATCAATAGAATAACACAGAATATTCAGAAGTTTGTCACAAATGTATTCGAACAGTGGACTGCAGACTGCCAGAATCCACTGACCCCTTACTGACTACACAATAACCCCTTCATAAAGCAAAGGTGTAAGAAGCCAGAGCGGAGGGGCAGGTCGTTATAACTGGTCGTATAAAACTACTTTCACTATGCTGTTAATTTTGCAATTGACCTTAATATTATAAAGTTGTTGCAAATGGCGCATTGGGACAATGTCATACATTAAAGTATTACGTAGGTTAAACCAGGAAAGGGATTGCATGAATGGAGATCGACATTTTAAAGTTTTTGACCTGATAGCCTTGTTGGCCTAGTGGTACCCCGACTTCCGATCCAAAAGTGGCTCGAACCGGGTCGTGAAACAATGTTTTTTTAAAATTTTGGTGCGATTAAATCTTTGGTGCTTCGTGGTGAAGGAAAAACTCGTAAGGAAACCGACATGCTCAAAAAGAAATTCGAATGCATGCGTTATTGGTAAGTGTTCCAATAAGCGGCGATGGGCTTGCAATCTCTCACGAGTAACTAAGTAACTTGCAAAACGCGGCATGTGCTTGAGCTCGTATCTGATGATATTAATCATGGAAGGTACAGTCGTGAGCGTGTTTATTTCTGTTTTTGTTTGCTTGTTAAACGTGATCAGGCAGTAATCGATAATAATGTACATTTTGCACACAGCATCATCCAGCCCCAAACTAAGCAGAGCTTATTAAAGGAATTACCACTTAATATATTATTATTATTTTTTTGTAAATACAAACATATTTTACATAGAAAACATCCAGACCCGAGACAAACATTTGCATATCATACAAATATTTGTCTCGCAGCGGGAATCGAACCCGCAACCTTCTGTGTCTCTGACGGTCCTTCGCCCACTGCGTCACTAAGATCGATTTTTTTGCGTTATTTTGTGTTCTTTCCTTCACCCCATGTATCGTTCTGGTTCTCGATTGGTATAGTTGACGACTGTGCCCTCCCAGTACGTATACAAATCTAGTTTATTTTTGTATGATTCAGCGCATGCCATAACCTCACCTTTCTCTGTGATTCAATCATGATTGTGGCAAATCATCCAATGACTCACAAAACATCTCCATACTTAACTTTCTTGTCTTAAATGTTGCATTTTCTGAAGATGATTACCGTTGAAAATGAGTTTGATATTAAGATACACATTAGAAGAGATTTATTTTATGTAAAACTTTAGCATAACATACCCGAGCTTAATAATAATCTAATTAAGAAAGCGTATTGCACCTTAAATGTATTTTTTGACGATAAAACTGCATTGCCCGAGGTCGTCGCTCCGCTCCCTCGTTAGCTTTCTTGCCAAATTGTATATTTGAAGGACAGATCCTTCAAATATACAATTTGGCAATACACAGATGTGGTATTGTTATATATTTGTCTGTAGTTCCATAGTTTTCAGCAATATGTTAAGCATTATTTTTGTAAAGCGTATCGTGTGTTGTCTTAAGAACTTTGGTTGACATTTCCTAGACTTTATTTAATTATTTATAATTAATAGATAGTATTTTTTGTGGCACCACACTATAAAGAGAGATGATTATTCTAGGCTTGGTCGCGATCGTGAAATCGGCGAAAATTTACTTCTAAATTCTACTTCATGTAGTTTATAAGTTGACGTTTCTATGTGATCCCTGATTTCAATTAATAAAAACCTAGTGATTTTGACATTAAAGACGCACTCAAATAGTTATTATTGGTACCTTCGTAAAAACAGGAGCCCAACTCTAGTCGGGGTTTTTAAGGCAACCATCTTTCATGAAGAATGGTTCTAAATGATAGTTCGAGCCACCCATCCGAATGGTCGTGGTACATTGCTGAACTTAAAATAGGCTAGGCAACCTACGCCATGCTGCGTGAATTCCAATTTCATACGTAAATTGAGAACGCCTCGATTTCCTTGAATAAATTACCAAGTTTGACAGTTCACAGAGAAACGAGACGTCATCCGTACCTACTCTGCTGTAATTGGAACTCGATTTAAGTGGTGCTTCAGTCTGCACATCGGAAGACACGTTCAACTGTCGTTGCACATTTTTAGTCTGACGGCATCAACACCTTTGTATGATTTACAAAAATATTTGTCTCATATGTGTGTATTTACATACAAAATATACATAAGTACTTATATACTACTTATTTAGTTTCTATAATACAAGCTCTGCTTAGATTTGGAGTCCAGCATTTTTTATTGTTATTAATAATAACAATAAAAATGCAGGACTCATAGTAGCATATTATATATTTTTTGATTTCTTCTGTTAGAACAAAAATCGGAAGTTATTCAGATTGATTAAGCCAACCAACATGCCCCTAATACCGATCTAACGTAGGCGGATATGGGTCGACATTTAATACAGGAAGTACATACCGGTTTACCGTGAAAGCCTTCGGCGAGAAAAAAACATTACAGTGTCCATTGCTGACCAATTATGTGCCAAGGTGTGGCGGTTATGTAACTGTTGGTAAATTACCAACCTTTAGTATCATAACATTTGTTATTAGTCTAAGTATTATGTTTTTTGGGTCTAATATCATCCCACCAAGAATAATACTGGCCATTTTTCACACAGCATCATCTAGCCCCAAAGTAAGCAGAGCTTGTGATAAGGGAACTAAATGACTGATATACTACTTATATTTGTAAATACGTACATTCTATACATGAAAACACCCAGATCCGAGACAAATAGTTGCAGATAATACAAACATTTGTCTCGCAGCGGGAATTGAATCCGCAACCTTCTGTGTCTCAGGTGGACCTTCGCCCACTGCGCCACAGAGGTCGTCCACAAAAAAAAATAACCAAAATGGCACAGTAAATTAACTTTTAAAATACGCGCGCTTAATATTGTTTCAATTTCAAATAGTTTTAGTAAGTAACACAAATTTTTATTTCAATATCTCTTCCCATATGTGCAAATAAAACTATTTATATTTTATTAGAAAATATGGAAATATTCCTATTGTACAATTAAAATTTTTAAATTCCTGTGTTTTTGTATTTTGCTTTAGGGTGTAATAAAGAATGTATGTATCTATCTAGCTTTGGTACATATTATTGTATACTTAAACTAAAACAAGATAGGTATATATCAATATAAATACGTCCTTTTTGCTTTGTAATTAGTTATAAGTCCTCATTTGTAAAGTCTAGTTTCCATATAAAACTATGTTGTACGATTCACGTGGGCAATTCGTTTGACATTTTAAATCAGTTTGACTAATATTACAAAACGAGGAAAACGCAGAGATTAAAAAATCTAAAGGTCAAAAAACTAACATTGATGACATTGACGTAAAATAATCGTCAAACATCGTGAACTATCAACAATCAAGTGAAAATATTTGAGTGGTTGAGAAAATAAGGAAATATGTCTAAGAAAAATATAGAGGCAGCTAAAAGCATGCTGGTCTTTGAAGTGGATCCCACAGAATGTCCTTTCAGAGAGTTCAGAGACAATGAACTGGCTACAGAGTTCTGGGGATTGGTAAGCATTTTCAACGGAATTCATAAAAGGAGGGATGTTCTCAAATCATCTGTATTTTCTTCGTGTGTATGTTACGCGATCTTCGCCGTTTATATTAACTTCCAGTTATTGAAAGTAATAAAAATAATAATAATGCTGGATATTTTCTAACACATAATCATCACCTAGCCCCAAACTAAGCAGAGCTTATTATGGGAACTACATGACTAATATACTACTTATATACTTTTTTTATAAAAAATACGTATCATATATAGAAAGCACCCAGACTCGAAACAAATACGAGTATGTGCAGGCCATACAAACATTTGTCCCGCGGCGGGTATTGTACCCGCAACCTTCTGCGTCTCAGGGCTTCGCACTGCGCCACGGTTTTTATTTTTTCCTGACAAGACTACTTATAAAATATCGGTCTCCGATCTCCTACAAATCTTAAAAGACCTACTTAAAGGGGTTCTTAAACCCATATAACATTTAAGTGTATTTACAGTACACTTGGTTTTGTCAAATTAGAGTAACAATACACAAATAATTTGGTCAACTATTTAAAGCCATTAAAACAGACAAGACACAATGATTGATTTACGTGTAAAAAAATCATAAAAAGCTGGCTGTTGAGCTTATCATACGACGAAACAGAAGATCTCATTTAAATCACTCCCACACACATCACTCACACCCTCTATTTCTCACACATACACACCCTTACGCCAACACACACCACACACACACCCCCACACATACCCCACTCTCTCATACATCACGCTCCTCACCCCTTTCCAATGCGTCACATCTGTATTATTTAATTATGTAACAATCAAATCATAATCACGAGCAATACGTGTTATCTTTATGTAAATACTCTCTTGATACCCAAGATACAAGCTCACGCTTAGTTTGGGTCTCGTTAGGGATTCCACTGAGTAGGTAGTACTTATCCTATCTGAATAATCTATATGCATTGTTAATCTGTATCTGTACACTTTTGGTAAAAAACAATTTTTATATTTTATATTTCAAAATGGCTTTGGGTCAAATAAATTCGTTTAAATTAATATAAACATCACACAGACAATGTATGAATTAAAATACAAATAAAATTTTAATTATGCTAATGTATAGAGGTATTGTTAAATCACAGTTACAAACTAAGCTTAAATAAGTTATATTCATGTCAAATACAATATATAACAAATACGTTGATGTTCTTTTCTATCAGGGTCCAGCTGCGTGCAGGGCAGCTATCCTCATGAGCAAGACGGCACCGAAGCCACCCGCGGACTTCGTCTGGGTGGATGACCAGACCCAGCCTCTCCCCAGGTCTGTCCGGCAGTACCTACACGGCTGGATCAGAGCTGAGGACCTGGCTTTTAACCGATGGGAGGCAGAAGTTGAGATTTTTGAGGTATCTACGTTTCTATACCTCATGTTTTAATTAAAAATGTATTTAATCTTTGATGGTTTAAATTAAACACTACAAGTTAATAATTAATTATCATTATCATTCGAGGGATTCCGTTTCTATAATCATACATATTATGTTATGAAACAAAGAGCCGAGTTGGCCTAGTGGGTAGTATCCAGACTTCTGATACAAAGGTCGTGGGTGCACCAATGGTCGTTTCCGCTGAAAAAATGTTTGTTTAAAACATAGGAAGTTTCTAAGTTTCTTAGAATTTTTAGTTCTGGGGCATGCGGGTTCCTCGCGATATTTTACACCGCCGTTTTAAGTACTTAATACGTACATAGTTTTTTCGATTGGATAATCCATTCGTGACCTACCGGGTTTGTACCTACGATCTCTGGATGGGAAGTAGAAGAATTTCAGGGTACAGCCCACTAAGCCAAATAGGCTCGATGATTTTCTCGTTCTTAAAAATTGAAAATATCTATTTTTTTAACACCTAGTACCATTGTTTTTCGCCATTCTCCAGACAGTATAAATTCATTTCAGTCAAAGTGAATAAGATTTAATTCATTAAAATCACAAGGATCTTATAGAAACGCTTAAAAACTACGTGAATTTTAAAGAGAATTTACGCCGATTCCTCTCAATCGAGCTTGATTTTTTTGTCAATACTTCATTCAGCTACTTTCAATACTTTCTTTCGTCTCAGAATACACTTTGTTACCTTGGTCTGATTAATGTGCCCATTAAATTTGAGTTATGTAGGCCAAAATAGAATAACTGACCTCACTAACCAGATTTTAACCGGTAATTGGCCAGTAATTACAGATTAAAAGACCGTCAAAACAAGCTTCAACCACATTATGTTAATTTCGTACTCAATACCTGTCATATTGTGTGCTATCAGTTTGCCTTTAATGTAAACTGTGGCTTGTATACATTTTATATTTATTAGAATCATGACATTTGGCTATAATTAAAACTCACAGCACAAATAAAGGAAAAACGTCCGAATTTTTATTTTTTTATTTGTAGTAATTTTTTTTTTTTGCGATCACAAACTTACATTTGCAGTTGGAGGATTGACCGTGACGTGTATCGATGTATCCGAGAATATATTTTCAACTACAAAGTTAATTTGTCTTTCAATCCGACTATCTTTTCGTTAGAACAATGTTTGGTGCTCTCACAGTTTATGAACTCGAGTTGTGGTAATTATTTTGGGGAACATACAAGCTTGTACAGAAGCGTCGGCGTGGGTGTGCGAGTCAGACTCGCACTTGTCCGTTTTTCTTTAAAACTACATTAAGCTATAATAGGGTATCAAACGAACAAGGTTTTTTATTTGGGTTTTCATCTCTATACGCTAGAAATTAAAGTTTTCTTACTCTGTTTTCTTTCTTGTCCTTATCCCACATTACGTGGTGTCACAACATGTTTTCTTCTTCCACTCTCCTCTATCAGCCGTCATCTCAGTACTCACTCCTTTCTTAACCATGTCATCCTTCACGGAAGCCATACATCTTTTCGTTGGCCTACTTCTGCTTTTATTTCCATCCATAATTCTGTTTTCTTTATGAACCTTGAAATTCTAACACATAAATAATTCGCAGGAGAACAACGGAGGTAAGATGTCGGTGATAGATATGCAACTCAGCCACGCTCAAGTGCTGATGAGGTCTTCGTTCTGCAGACGAGTTCTGTCTGCCTGTTTTGTACTGGAGCGAGTCGATGGGATGATGGTGAGTAGGAAATCTATATCCAAACATTTGTTGACGAGGTCTGCTTCTACAAACGAGCTTTTTACTAGAGAGAGTCGATAAATAATGCAGGCCATTTTTTTTTTCACACAACTTCATCTATCCCCAAAGTAAGCAGAGCTTGTGTTATGGGAACTACATGGCTGATATACTAATTGTATACTTTTTATCATTGTAAATACATACAAATTGGGGCTAAAAGATGCATTATTATTATTAATAATGAATTGCTGATGAGTTGTCTGTCAAATAGACCTATCTTCGCTGACATAAATAGATAACACTTTATAGTTAACCACATATTGCTGCTTATAAATTCAAACAGAGCAAATTACAAACTTATCGCGGAAGCATAATAGAGGACCTTATCGCTAATACATATCTCATTCAAATAGATTTTGAAGGACAGGTATTGATTTGAACAATAACGGTGGTACATATCAGACCAGCATTTGCCATTGACCACATGATCAGCTCTTGTTTATCTTCCGGCTGATAAAAATTATGCATATATCCAAAGATTGTAAAGCCTTTTACTTTTCCCCGTGAATTACTAATGCAGATTCCGTGGATTATAGATATCGTAAGGTAAACCACTTCACAGGATATGATTAAGCCACGTTCTTTTTTTAACTGAATAGATTCACATTGGTCACTTAGTTCAATTAACTAATACTTAGAAATATAATTATTAAACTAGCTTCTGCTACGGCTTCTCCCACGTGGTACCCGGATACAAAGTAGTCTTATGTGTTATTCTGATGTATAAGCTATATCACTGTAAAGTTTCATCAAAATCCGTTCAGTTTTTACGTGAAAGACTAACAAACATCCATCCTCACAAACTTTCGCTTTTAATAGTGGTAGGATTAATATCATGCTTGTTGCATGTCTAGTCTTTCAAAGTTTATCACGCTTTAAATTTCGATAAGTGATTGCTTACAACTGAGCGGTTTCGTGCTTGGAAGAGCTTACAACAAGCCTTTTGAGTTGGTTGCTGTTAAATAAATATATAAATAAGTAATGCTGATCATTTTTCACACAGCATTATCTAGCTCCAAACTAGGCAGAGCTTGTATTATGGAACTACATGTAATCGCAGGGTCCTGTGATTGTTCTTGTCCTGGTCTAGGCAGAATAACAGCGCCTTCTGTTCACAACAGTCGGCATTATGCTGAGCCTAGGCCAATTTGCTACTGCACCACACATTAGTCACCTACTTATTTATTTCTTTACATAATATTAATTCTTTTTTCAACCTATTATTCCTATGTTTTTTTATTGTGTACCTTTTTTAATGTTCAAAATTGTTAATATATTTTGTGTGTATTGTGGTGGCAAATAAATGATATGTCTATGTCTATGTCTATGATATACTACTTATATGTACATTTCTTTGAAAATACATACACATTATACATAGAAAACAGATCATACAAACATTTCCAGCAACCTTCTGCGTCTCAGGCGGACCTTCGCCCACTGCGTCACAGAGGAGAAAAGTTAAAGAGCACTATCTGTCTCTCTAAATAATATATTGTATATATTTTATAGTATCTATATATTTAAGCATGGTTTATATATGTATATATTTATATATGTTTAGTTATTTTTAGGTTTTTTTTTTCTCTGTACACTATCTTACTTCTATAAATACCTCTCTCTAGCTCAAGGTTTGCTGGAAGAAAACTCTGATTAGGGTTAAGCTCGCATTTGTACATGTCATTTAATTCTGCCTTTTGTAAGTGTTTATTTGTGTGTACAGTAAAGAATAAAGAGGTCGTCATTGTGTCTGTTGGGTGTTTTATTTATATAGTTTTTCACGCCATTAACTCCGACATCAAGCTTGATTTAGTTTATACTATTCGTTTTGTGAAGAGAGAAGAAGAAGAAGAAAGAAGAAGTGTTAGAAATTCCGCTTTTTCTTTGTTACAGGTTGAGCATCAATGGGAGAACTTTGTCTTTGGCATGGTACCTGAAGGATGGAGGGCGAGGTACCATATTTACTCACCAGGGTTGAAATCAGGGGGAGGGCAACAACATAGGCCTGTGTTATCAAAAAATGGTAAGGACATTATTGTTCTACATATATTTCTTATTGTGGTAGGTCCCGCCCTCACCCTTTGCAGAAGAAAAATGTAATAGGTAGTCAGAGGCACATCTAAACATTAAATTTGGCACGTGCCCACGACTGCAGTTAGCATTCCAAGAGATCATCAAGTGTGTGAACAGAGAACACATACTTAGTAGATTTATTTTTATTTTTCACGGCACACACACACACCCGCGGCGAGAATCGAACCCGCAACCTTCTGCGTCTCAGGCGGGCCTAAGCCCACTGCGCCACAGAGGTCGTCAAATCAAGTGAGCGATACACTTGTTCAAAAAAAACATTTTTTTTTGTTATACATCTTGTTATTTATATCGCACAAATTCTACTAGTCCATTCAGGGAAGGAACTGCTATCATGCAATATAGTGTCAAACTAACGCAGAAGTCAGTGACGCACCATATTCTGTTATGCATTCTTCTGGAATCATCGACATTGTATTTTTTTTTTATTCCATCCCAGGATGTTACCTAGTACGTCTGTTCTATCTCGGCGCGTGGCGCTGCGTCTGGGTCAGCGATCAGGTACCGGTGGACGCTACGGATGCTCCCCTACTGCCGTTCTCTCCACTCCTGGGCCATGCTCCTCCAGCCAAGCTTGGGAGTAAGCAACCGCCTGCTATGGTGACTGCTACTGAAGTGTACCTGTGGCCGTTGCTGCTTTGTAAGGTATGACCCGTGCGTGGAGTCGGACGCAGAACGACTAGTTATGCCAAAATGGAGAACCCCTGATCATGGTAGGTTCATGCAACTGTGCCAAAATATCGGGAAACATTCATACTCATAAATCATGGTCGACCTCTGTGGCGCAGTGGGCGAAGCCTCGCCTGAGACGCAGTAGGTTGCGGGTTCGATTTCCGCAGTCTGATCTGGGTGTTTTCTATGTATAATATGTATATCGGCGCAAAGGCGTTATTCAGCTTCTACAATGAGTCATCGGCGCAGTACCACGTGTTATTTAACGAATCATCACTTAGATTGTCATATTACAGTGTAAAATCATTAGTTAATAGCTAGTTATCATTTGATTGTTGTAATCAAATGACAATTAGGTAATTACGTAATCAAGTTGTTATTTTGACCATGTTTACCTTCAAAACCACTTGTAAACTTAAATGATTAATGCTTGCAGGTAGTTTTAGCTTGTTCGCACAAGTTGCTTGCCTTTGTCTTTGTTTTTGCATAAATACGGGCGACGGACCGAGTACGATTCATTCTCGCTCGAGCCGTCGGACCGTACAGACTTCGAAAGCCTCTGTATAACCAAGAATTAATTAGAAGAACATCTCCTGGAGTTTACTTTCGTCATCAACTATGAGTCACCAGCATTCTGCTGATGATAGTGACGTTAGCATTGCTGACGTCACACTTTTTAAAGACCACCTTGGAGCTTCTGCTCCGTCATGTATGTAACACAAGCTCTGCTTACTTTGGGGCTAGATGATGCTGTGAATATGTAAAAAAAAAAAATTTTTAGTAAAATTTTTGTTAGTTACTATGATCGTTTTAAAAGTTATAGTTATGCCATAATGCCCAGATATCAAAATGACTCGTAACGGGAGTAGATCGCAGAATGTCTGAGTAAAACGACTGGATAGTCGTATGCCCAAGGAGCAAATCGACGTTTATCTGATGTATATCTGAATACCACTTCTAAGATACTAGCTTCTGCCCACGGCTTCGCGCGCATGGTACCCGGATAAAAAGTAGCCTATGTGTTATTCTGATGTATAATCTATATTACTGTAAAGTTTCATCAAAATCCGTTCAGTAGGTTTTGCGTGAAAGAGTAACAAACATTCATCCTCACAAACTTTCGCGTTTATAATAGATGTAAGATTCTTAACCTAAATTAAATCTTGCGCAAGTAAAACAAAACACGAATAACTTCGTACAATTGATTCTTCACATTTTTCGATAAGAATTAAAAATAATTGTTTTGTAAGAGTTTTTGATAGTATTTTGTATAGGCTCAAGAATAATGCTTACTACTTGCAAAACGCGGGCATGTACCAAATGTAATGCTTGGACGTGCCTCTGACTACCCCCTACTTGGTATCCTCAAAGATCTACTCGCTAAGTATATATCTGAGGATGTCCACCATGGGGAAGACAGTCGCGAGCGTGTTTATTTTTGGTTGTTTTCAAGAATAATAAAGATCTTAAATTTCTATTGAGTCAGTACCTAGCCTACCTGCCTATACGAGATAGTTTTACTCTTCATATCAGTCCGGTTTTGTTGATATATAAAATTGAAAGTTGACTTTTGGTTTAGTATAAAACAGTTCGGTATTGACTGTGCAAATCATTTTGCGATGTAGACGTTTATCGATCTGGTTTATTTGAGACTTGGACGTTTTGCTAACTGGTCATTCCGAGATCTAGTATTTTTGCGATATGGTTGGTCATTTTGTGATCTTGTCCAATTGCGAAAAAGTTGTTGTGGGCCCGACCCCCTGCGTGTACAGGTTTAGTTTTAATCATCACCGTGGTTATAAATTTATCAACACCCAACACACATAGGCCTGACCCGACACTAGGATTCCCTGTGTCGTGGTTATCAGTAACTACGAGCACCGTGTTATCCCAGAAAATGTTTGCATATTCTGCAGATATTTATTTAGGGTCTGGGTGTGTTGTGGTGCCACGGTACTCATGAAACAGCGGATCCTAGTGCGCAAACAGTTGCGTGTTTATTTACTAATTAATAACTTGAATAAAATATACATGCATTGACGGTATTTCATGGCAAATAATCCTATGATGGTACCAGTTCACCTTTGTTTTACCGTTCTAGTAAATCGATAGCAATGTTGATGGCAGAGCCATCTACACTTGTTTTCCTATAGAGCCTATAGAGCCGTGACCTTCACTTGTTTTCTTGTTCATTCCCTTTCGGGAACAACAGCTTCTGTTCAATTTATAGCTGGTACGAGTCTTCTCTAACACAAGTAATAGTTTGCAACAATGAAAATGCTTTCTCATTACGCATTCCGAACCACCGCAGCCTCCTTAGAACCACGGAATATGAAAAAGAAGATAACGATACTCCTGTTTCACTCCGTTCATTCGTGGTCTCACTGATTCTGTCTTGGTCACTTCGGGAGCAGATCAATGACAAGATATGCTTCCTGATTTCACTAGCAAAAGAGCGATGGGAACGAGACAAAGGCACTCATTTTATCTTAATAAATTTAGTAAGTAGACTCAATAGTTAACACAATCAAATAAAAACGCCTCAGATGGTATAAGTACGTTTAGATACGCCCAGATCACGCGATGCGTTAGCATCTCTAGTAAGTTTGTGACCACGAGGTTTTTTTGTGTTTTGCCCTAAACTTGCCGATGACGAAGCTTGGACGCGCAAGACCGCCCTCCATTATGGTCGATGACAGTAAGAAAAAAACAAAAAAAGAAGCCCAACTCAAACCGCATTAAATCGTGCGCAGTGGAGAAAAAGGACAAGGAAGGCCGGACCTTCGATTAATAGAAGTAGAATAGTTCATTGTGAAAGTGCTCGTCCGTGGAAGAACTACCACCATATATATTTCCGCCGCCAAGCAGTGGTGCTCGCACAGCTGTGTTCGAAGGCACCTGGGGCATTATGCATTGCATGCTCTGAATTACTCTTTACATATATTTTTTTTTATTTTAATCACATATTCGCTTTGAAGCTCATTAGGGCGTGAACGGTGAAATTACAGGTAAATGAGACTTTTCACCCGTTGTCTCAGAATCGGCAACGCGCGAGTGCGAGTAACTCTGGCGTTGCAGGCGTCCATAAGTTACGGTAACTTATCATTAGATAGGCCGTATGCTTGTTTGTCACTAGGTATATAAAAAATAATATATTAATATCTTCTGACAACCTAGACTGCGTCTTCACGAGACATATTTAATCTATATTTAGTGGGTTGAAAGTTGTTTCATTTTGAAGTCTGTTAGAATGACACAGACTTAGTTGGGTACAATTATGGTATATTTTGAAGTCTGTTAGAATAACACAGACTCAGTTGGGTCCAATTATGGTATATTTTGAAGTCTGTTAGAATGTCTGTTAGTTGGGTCCAATTATGGTATATTTTGAAGTCTGTTAGAATGACACAGACTTAGTTGGGTCCAATTATGGTATATTTTTAAGTCTGTTAGAATGACACAGACTTAGTTGGGTACAATTATGGTATATTTTGAAGTCTGTTAGAATAACACAGACTCAGTTGGGTCCAATTACGGTATATTTTGAAGTCTGTTAGAATGACACAGACTTAGTTGGGTCCAATTATGGTATATTTTGAAGTCTGTTAGAATAACATGGACTTAGTTGGGTCCAATTACGGTATATTTTGAAGTCTGTTAGAATGACACAGACTTAGTTGGGTCCAATTATGATATATTTTGAAGTCTGTTAGAATGACACAGACTTAGTTGGGTTCAATTACGGTATATTTTGAAGTCTGTTAGAATGACACAGACTTAGTTGGGTACAATTATGGTATATTTTGAAGTCTGTTAGAACGACACAGACTTAGTTGGGTCCAATTATGGTATATTTTTAAGTCTGTTAGAATGACACAGACTTAGTTGGGTCCAATTATGGTATATTTTGAAGTCTGTTAGAATGGCACATACTTAGTTGGATCCAATTACGGTATATTTTGAAGTCTTTTAGAATTACATTATGGTATATTTTGAAGTCTGTTAGAATGACACAGACTTAGTTGGGTCCAATTATGATATATTTTGAAGTCTGTTAGAATGACACAGACTTAGTTGGGTTCAATTACGGTATATTTTGTGGCGATAAAATATAATTTCTTCAATTTATAACGTAATCACAAGCAACTATTGTCTTTCCCTTTCGTAATTCAATTTCTTAGGTATTTATTACATGACGCTTACGACCAGTAAGTTGTCTATTTATTAACTCGCTTTTTATTTTCAATAGTTGTTTTAGCTGGTGATTGTTTTATTTAGAGCCATAAAATAAGGTTTACGAAATAAATAATAGTACCTATTGGATGTGGAAAGAAGGAAAGTTTGTAAGAAATTGCCATTCATAAAGTATTTTAATCGCTGCTACAATGGTAACTATGCAAAACCTCTTACCACCGTCTACTTGGTCTCACAGATTTTCGTAAAGATTCTGAAACTGAGGACGTTTATCACGGGGATTACAGTTGTGAGCGTGTTAGTATAGTTATTTTTTTACGGCCTACGGCCCACCTAATGGAAAGCGGTTACTGTCGCCTACTGATATCTGCAACACCTGGGCCATTGCTGACGAATTTGCCTGCTCTAAAGACTCTTCTTACAGCTCGTTATTGTTCTACTCATCGAGCTATAGATATGACCTTAGGTTAAAAAAAATAGCAAGCGTCCTTGGATTTTGCTGTTGTGTTTCCATCAGGCACTATTTTATCTTTATAATTCTTATTCATTACCAGGCGCTTTTAAAGCTGGCGGCGCCTGACATGAACTCTGACGAGGAAAGTGACAGCGTGGAAGACGAGCTCTTGCAGGAGTTCGACGTTATGCACGCACTTACCGGCTGCATGAACTTGACTTATCGGATCCGCGGTGAGTCTTCATTAAAAAAAAAAAGTTAGAGCTCTTTTTGGAACAGCTTATCCGGAGACTACTACTACCATACCTGCTTCTGCCGCCAAGCAGTAATGCTCGCATTGCTGTGTTCCGATGTGAAGGGTATGAGTGCCGGTGAAATTATAGGTACATGAGACCTTTCACCCGTCATGACTCAGGGTCGGCAACGCGCGAGTGATACCGCTGGTGTTGCAAGCGTCTAAAGGTTACGGTAACCGCTTACCAACAGGTGGGCCAAATGCTTGTTTGTCACTTTGAATAGAAAAAACTTTTTCAGGATACTCACCTTTTATGGGATCTGCTCATCTTTTATGGGATCTGCTCATAAAAGATGAGTATCTTCTTTAAGACAAAACTTCTTTTAACTATTGACAATTAACACAATGCTCAAGTAGATTGTAGAACATTTTGGATTCCCCAATGAGTGGTTCCCTTTGATTTGTCATGGTCCATGGGGTAAGGGCCTTTCTACACTGTCATATATTTCACGATTGCTTTTATCCGTCCGTCATCGAAAGAGAGATTACGGACCTTGGTTCAGACTAAGTTTAAGCCAGCTGTAGTACACGGGTGTTCAAAATTTTCGTGTCACTTGAAAATTGATTTCTACAACAGACCCTGAGGAACTTTGGAAGCTGATAACAGCTGAGATTCCAGTCTTCTCCTGGGACGATGATGATGATACCCTGGCAAGCACCGTCAAGTCCAGGAATACCAAGAAACCAGCTGCCAAAGAAACTATTGTTGCTAGAGTCAGTTATTATACGTAGTTAATTCATTATAATTTACTTTTCGTTATTCAAGCAACAGTTGTTTTTGAAAGAGTTAACAGTTTTAAGGACAAGAAAACACATAATTAGATGGACAATAATAGAATAGAATAATTTGATATAGTAAAAATACTTGAGTTCTTAAATTAAGTGAACAGTCCTATGACTCCTTAATTTGGTACCGACATGATTTGAAAATTTTTGTTCAAATCATACAAAATGATTTACATGAGATTTTATCGCTGTAGAGATCTGAGTTTCAGATAATTCACACAATAGGTACACAATTTGTGTATGTAAGACAATAATAATAGAGGAAATGACATAAAAAGCTTTCAGAGCGTTTATACAATTAAAATAAATAGTAAATTACTTTCTCTGTGCTTGACGATTACACCACGACAATTGCCTTTTTTTTAAATACCTTTTTTTTACTTACTCAAATAAAACAATTTGTCCTAGTGGATATTATTTTTTTTTGACCAAAACTTTTTGTTAACAAATTGTCAACACGCGGAATAATAAGAAAATTAATTCATACTTTTCAAGTCTACCAGGCTAGCTCGATAATGATGAGTCATTGACGAATCCTGGTGCAGGAGTTTATAGGCATCCGAAGGTCTCCAATAGCTGGGTCCAACAGCTCTAAGTACTTTGGGAAGCACAGAAGCACTCAGCTGTAAATAAAGACCTCGATGGCATGGCGGTCGCGGCTGCAACGCAAGAGGTGCTGGTTTGATTCCCGCAGCGGGACAAATGCTTGCATGTTCTGCTGATATTTTATTTTGTTTTGTCTCTGGGAGTTCTTGTACCTCGGCGCTCATAGTTCCTGATATTCACGATACAAGGCATCCTAGTGTTAAATGCTACTCACGGACATAATCTGGTCTACCCGAAATGTCGAATGAGCTCAAAAAGTTAACGAGTTCGTCTTCTTTTCGAAGTTTAGGAAGGCTTATGAATTTCTGGTCTTGGAATTTATAATTCCTGGCCTTCGAATTTGGTTTCTTGAAACATGCTTAAAACAAATAAAATAAATAAATAATTCTGGACATTTTCACACAACATCATATAGCCCCAAAGTAGGCAGAGCTTGTATTATGGGAACTACACGACTGATATACTATCTACTTTTTGTAAATATATACTTATTATAGATAGAAAACACCCAGACCCCAGACAAATATTTGCAGAACCAGTAATAATAATGCTTGTTGCAGCGGTGCTCTATGGCAACCATTGTAATAGAAGACTCCAAGAACCACCCTCCGTACGCGCTTCCAGGGATCACTCCTGGACACGAGATGACCCTTCTCGTCACCATGGCCCGCGACTTGCCACTGAAGAAACCCCTGCCTGAGCCAGGTTTGTGAGCCGTTGTAGCTCTCGCAAAAATATAATTAATAAATAATAATAATAAATAATGCTGGACATTTCTACAGCATCATCTAGCCCCAAACTAAGCAGAGCTTGTATTATGGGAACTACATGACTGATACTACTTATATACTTTTTTTTGTAAATACATACATATTATACATAGAAAACAACCAGAGCCGAGACGAACATTGGCTAATCGTACAAACATTTGTCCCGCGGCGGGAATCGAACCCGCAACCTTGAATTTGCGTTCAAAGTTTAACATTTACTCGTATACTACAAAATCATTTAGCTAATTGGGGTCATTTATATGGGCTATGAGATCTTGTGTTTCTTTTGAATCAGCTTACTTGACTTGAAATTCGTATATTTTTTTCAAATGTGGCATTTTATGGGCCATGAGATCTTGTGTTTCTTTTGAATTAGCTTACTTGACTTGAAATTCGTATACTATTTTTCAGATGTGGCATTTATATGGACCAAGAGATCTTGTTTTTCTTTTGAATCAGCTTACTTGACTTGAAATTCGTATATTATTTTTCAGATGTGGCGTTTTGGAAATACTATCGCTGGGTGGACTGGGCGAGAGGGCATGGCCTGTACGAGGCATATGACTGCCCTAAAACCAGGTTCCTGAAAGTCAATGGTCTTATGAAGTTGTCTTATGCTCCTCATCTGCTGGATGTCATGAGCACTGAATCGGTAATATGCTTTGACAGCTGTGCAAGGCAAGGCAAGTGCCAAATTTAATGTTTGGACTACCCTCTACTTGGGATCCTCAAAGATCTACGCATTGAATATGTATCTGAGGATATCCATTATGGGGAATACAGTCGTGAGCGTGTTTATTTTGTTTTGTTGTTTTTAAGAATCATTTCGAGAGTCGTTCTTAGATACGAGCCTGTTCTTCAGAAGTAATGCATGCGATGTTTTTCCCAGTGGATTAAATGCTAGACGAACCTTGAACGACGATGCCTGTGATCATGGGATCGTCTGTTCCAATTGCACATTTCACGGTACCCCTTCTTTGTTATAATGAGTTTTCTATCCAATTTCGCGTAATGCAACGAAGACGATCTTGGATAGTTGCCATGCTGGCCGGTGCACTATACTTAACGGCTACTAATCTTGCACAAGGCATATGAAAATGTCAGCTCTGTCTGCAAAGCTAAGATTATGTTTTACAAAAGTAGTGTACATAGTTGTGTTGTGAAGGCGTCTATGTATAATATGTATGTATTTACAAAATGTATATAAGTAGTATATCAGTCATGTAGTTCCCAAAATACAAGCTCTGCTTAGTTTGGGGCTAGATGACGCTGTGTGGAAAATGTCCAGCGTTATTTATTAAAAGTTTCGATGAAAACGTTTTTTGTACAAGATTTATTGAATTGTCTTGTGTCAGGCTAGGGGTTGTTGAGTGTATTAATTTGATTTTGTTACAGATTACATTCGGGTTCAGAGAGGAACAGGATAAAACTGTACCTCCTCCGGTAAGAATTCACTCCGGCATTTTGATTTAAGAGAATACAACTTTACCTGGTTGAAATCAACGACGTTTTGCATTATTTGTGTTTGCTTAAAATTATTTTGATAATTATATTTTTTAAATTAATACTATATCTGTAATAATTAAAATTATAATATCGTGGTCAAACGCTTGCCTATAATAATATAGTATAACTACCAATGACCAGACTATTTTGAATTTCAAGTTATTTAACCCGCCATCGGTGACGTCAATATGAATTACATAGTTGACTTATATTGTACCTGACGGAGCAGAAGCTCCAAGGTGGTCTTCAAAAAGTGTGACGTCAGCAATGCTAACGTCACTATCATCACCAGCATGCTGGTCGCTCATAGTTGATGACGAAAGTAAACTCCAGGAGATGTTCTTCTAATTTGTTCTTGGTTGTACAGAGGCTTTTGAGGTCTGTACGGTCCGACGGCTCGAACGAGAATTAATCGTACTCGGTCCGTC
Source organism: Perizoma affinitatum (assembly GCA_961405105.1). NCBI lineage: Eukaryota > Metazoa > Arthropoda > Insecta > Lepidoptera > Geometridae > Perizoma > Perizoma affinitatum. The sequence continues at coordinate 11,836,174 of OY560199.1, forward strand.
GCCCGTATTTATGCAAAAACAAAGACAAAGGCAAGCAACTTGTGCGAACAAGCTAAAACTACCTGCAAGCATTAATCATTTAAGTTTACAAATGGTTTTGAAGGTAAACATGGTCAAAATAACAACTTGATTACGTTATTACCTAATTGTCATTTGATCACAACAATCAAATGATAACTAGCTATTAATTAATGATTTTACACTGTAATATGACAATCTTAGTGATGATTGGTTAAGTAACACGTGGTACTGCGCCGATGACTCATTGTAGAAGCAGAATAACGCCTTTGCGCCGATATACCTATTATATTCTTATTTTGTAGTTGAAAAAAGGTGCAAAAGACCTGACCAGATCACAAACCGGAAATTCAGCAACAAATCAACTCATGAAAGACGAACTGAAAGAATGGATACAATATAATCCAGTAAGTAACTGATATGTACCCTTAGACAACTACTTTCTGTTGGCGTTAACGCCTGCCGAAGGAATAAATTGTATGGAAATGACATTAACCGTTGAGATGCCACGTGACTGCTGCCTAGTTATTCCTTGACGCATTTACGTTAGCGTGAAAGGAAAACTAAGCGTCAGATATTTGTCTAGAGGCGCGGATACGCTATACGATTTGTCAAGCCGATCCAACTTACTGCCATTCCCAAATTTTTATCCATATAAAATGTCACCCAATGTCAATATTGTTATTTTCCATACGAGCATACATGGCGTCTGCCCTATTCTGTCAAAAAAAAAAAAACAAAATATGTTTGGTCTTCTCAGCGAGCGGTAGACTAGACCGGTGTCTTGGGTCTTCATGCTAAGTAGAAGCCATGGGCAGACGCAAGTTTGAAAAAAACTGTTTTACCAATTTGTAATAACTGCATCATATATTTTTATAACTTACTTTTCCTTCTTCTTCAGCTACAAGAACTGATAAAAGAGATCAGCGTCCTCTACTTTCCATCCATGTTCGAGTTCACGTCAACAACAAGTTGTCCTCCCGTTCGAGTCACAAAATCAGCACCAAACCGAGCTATAGACATCGCCTCTCCTAAAATAGCTCCACTGTACCTCCAAATCGATGGCCCAGAAGAGAACCGGTTGAGAATGTCGCTGGCCATGCTCCATCCAAGGGTCATGATCAATAGTGGGATACCGATCGTAGATCATATTGAGCCGGCGTACCTGATGCTGGAGAGATTTGACTGGTTTGAAGACTGTGAACTCCCAGTTGCGAAGGCATTTGTGCAGACCAGAGGGTATGATACCGTGGAAGTGGACTTTCTACCAGGGAGACATTTTTGTCGGTATGTTTTTACACTCATAAACAAGCACACACTTTTGCTATTAATAAGTCAAAAGTTACATATTCATTAGTGCAGAATATACTAATTCTAGCTACTCGAGAGACCAGATCTTAGACATAAGAAGATAACTAATAATTATTTTGTTTCAGGCTCTGGGTCCACTCTCGTATGAACTGGCACGCCATGCTCCTGAGTGAGTCTACCTTACTGCTAGGTTCTCGTGACCTGATAGAGTCAGCAGCAGTTAGAGAGTGTCCCTGGGCGGCCAGGTTCCTGAACCACCTTGGGACATCTTTCACCAACTGGATCCGGGTGAACCGATCAAACTCGGCAATACTCACGATTGATAGGGAGTTTTTCAGGTTACTACAAGAAACCATCTTATTTTGATGTCTTTTTTATACAATAACTAGCTTCTGCCTACGGTTTTGCCTGATTGGTATACACCCGTGTATTATTTTTGGAACTATACCTGTTTCATATTTCATCCCAAACGTTTCAGCCATCAACAACATCTAAACGTTTGCGTTATGGAATGTAGTTAGTAGATGAAATGAGCGAAGTTCACCACTATAATCATCATCAGCAGCCTGTAGCAGTTCACTGCTGGACATAGACCTTTATAAAGTACCATAATGACCTACCTTCATGCATCTACTTCCCGCAGCCTTCCCGCAGTGTGATAAATCGATCCATTGCATCGGAACCTTCCTACAATGAGTCATCCGGTTTGTGGTCGCCATTTGAAAGTCTTCTGATTTCTTCTATGGGTTTCCTCGGATTTCATCCAGCATATTATGCTAGTAATGTTCTTTACACTTCCAGATCGTACCAACCAGATTTATACTGGGACCAAGAAGTAGTTGGTTACAACAAAGCCCTGCTCCACTGGATGTTCAGACAAGCTCTCCAATCTTTGCTATACAAACGTCTCCCGACCTTGGAGTTCAAATCCATCTGCACAGTTCTAAGGCATTACTTCTGCGACCCAGATTTTGGTCTGCCTCCGAAACCAGCACCGACCAAGTCGTTGAGAGGGATCGTTGATTTGGATCCGTGTGACTGTGTGATGCCTGAGGCGGAGGAAGTGGAGCAGACTGAAGAGCTGATGGAAGAACAGGTGTATAACATACTTCGTTTTATCACTCTCTTATTGGCGCTTTAAGATAACATGGCAACCATTTTTGTTATTTAATTAGATCTTGGAAATAGAATTGAATGCATACCTATGCTACATACATTTTGACCCTTCCACTGCTTAAACATAGGTAAAATCCAGGACCGTATGCCCAAAATTTGAACGACCTCTTTTTAAAAATAAATATTTGCTACCATCCAAAACAAGCTTAGAGCAAGGAGGATCTTAACTCGTGTGTTTTTTTTATACAAATGAAGTGGCAAACTAGGATATATACCTATGGACGCGTACAACACCAGGTATTTCTTGCGCGTTGTCAACCCTTAGACGTAATGGGTAAAAAGTCACGTGTCTAACATTTAACCGACACCCATGGCGGTAGAAACAGGTGTGAGTGGTAGTACATCGTTCTAAATGTTACATGAAGCTAATTGCTGCCTTTTCTTCGCACACATAGAACGTCGCTGAAGAAAAACCCTTAGTAGATCCGGTTATCATGAGCCAGCTGCTCACTCCGCCCATTGATCCCATAACCTCGCAAATCTGCGAGCTGGCTACAGAAGAATTACCCTGCGGCGTCTTGAAGAATGAACGGGAGAAGGTGATTAGGAGACATGAGGCTGCCACTTTCCTCCAGGCGCACTGGAGAGGAGCCTGGGCGAGAAAATGCCTGAACGGACATGTGGTATTCACGCAGGAAATATTAAAGTCTGTAAGTTCGTCCATAGCACTGGTGCTTTTTTGGAAAAAAAAAGACGCTCATGACAGTATTTCCCATGATCTGAGGATGCCCGTCAGATACATAATGAGGATACTAAGTAGGGATAGTTGCGAGCCACGTCCTTACATTATATTCGGCACATACTTTCGTTTTGTAGTTAGCATTCCATAAAAATCATAGCATTGGAAAACAAGCAAAGAAAGTTTTTTAATTCACAGCGCGTACAATTAAATTATCACAAAATCAAAAACCCTCATCGTGTTTTATATTGTCTTAGAATCCACCAATTTATCCTCAATTATCTTTCCTGGTCTATCATCAGACCCTGATCTTCATCTATCTATAACCTATTAATTGATACCATTCCAATTGGCTCAAACCTTTGCTGTAAGTTGGTGAGGAATTGGATATCCTGGTGATGCTTGGGTATTCTTGCAATATCATTGAAGCCAATGGTACCTGGTACTTCAATGATATTTCAAACCGATCAGACCTGTATAAGTTACTCTCATCCCCTCATCAACTAGAAAAGAGCCGATGATCTTCAATAGATATTATCAAATATTCTTGGAGCATAGCTAAAACACTCTCGTTGAAGTCACCTTTAAAAAAATAACGTAATTAAATTGGTTAATCCGTTTAGGAGCTAAATAAATAAATGCTGGACATTTTTCACACAGCATCATCTAGCACCAAACTAAGCAGAGCTTGTATTATGAGAACTACATGACTGATATACTACTTGTGCTCAACCAGGGAATAAAAATCAACACTTACCTACTTTACGACCTAAGCAATATTACACACACAAACGGTAATTTTGAAAAAAATAATATATGTATTTCATATTTCATTTTTTACATTAAAATTTATTGTCACCAACTTTTAAGTGAATAAAACCAGAATAAAAAAATCCATACAAACTTTAGAACTCCCTTGCACCGCGCTTGTGGGAAGTTTTGGAAAAGAAATACTTGTTTTATTATTTATTTTAAATTTTATGTATACCTAGTTTTGAGCGAATCTAACCAAGGAATAACATTGTCCATAGAAACTTTACCACCCTGTTCATTTAGATAATTAGATTAACCTTTGTGTTATTCCAAAACCTAAACTATCTACAATTAAAATTTCATCAAAACCGGTTTAGTATTTACGTAGAGATACATGTAACAATATTTGTTACATGTATCTCTACGTCACACAGAGACTTTCGCATTTATTATATTATTAGGATAGAAAATACCCAGAACAAATATTTGCAGTTTTTACAAACAAAATTTTTCAGTTGTCACTATCCTCAAAGGTTTGCTGGAAGAAAACTTTTGTTAGGGTTAAGTCCGCCTTTGTACATGTATATATGTAAGTTTTTTGTCTGTATTTTCTGTGTGAACATTAAAGAACATTTGTCCCGCGGCGGGAATCGAACCCGCAACCGTCTGCGTCTCAGGCGGGCCTCCGCCAACTGCGCCACAGAGGTCAAATGCTACGAAGCTACAGACAGATGCAGATACACGCGTAAAACTTATTATATGCATTTTTATCGGATAAGCCGTTTCCGAACTAAATGATAAAAGACAAAAAAAATAACCTTTAACGTCAAACACATATTACGCTCTTTACGTCACGGGTAAATAATATAGAACAACTGAACATCACTGACTTGCGATCATAGCTGATAAGTACCTTCATTAGAATAAGAACTGCATACACTCTGAAGAGCGAAATCCAGCGAACTAACTTCAAATAGTTATCTAACAGTTAAACAAAATGTAAATGCATGCAAAGTACTCAGCTTACATAGTAATTATGAATTCAGCTAGTTCACTCCCCATTCTCTTTCAATATAATTGAAGAACTGAAAAAACCATTTTGCTCTGCCCAGATATAAAAACTAGGTTATAACTAGGTAGGCATCATTATTTAAGTTTAAGGAGCTGTAGGTAAGTGAACATTTTTTATCGTTCTGTGAAGAATTTGAGAATTCGTTTTGTTAATTTCGTCAGATCGAATTTTGTAGCTATCGCGTTCGTGATATTTCAGTGGAAAGGCGTTGCTAAAGAGTAGAAACTAAACAAAACTGTTATTTCTTTCGTCTTAGACGGGAACTGAAAAAGATCCCATACAAAATCATGTTTGAAAATTATAAAGAACACCACTTCCAAATCATATATAATCCTCTCCATGCAACGGTTGTCTGGAAGAGATCGCTTTCATGCGATAAGATCCATTGTACCTTTATCTTAATGTGTTATTGTTTATTTTGTTTACATCATAAGGTGTACAATGCTTTCATTAATTCATTAATTCATGCTTGTTTTCATAAACTCTTAGTTTATAAGCCATTGATCGAAAGTAAGGCTAGCGATGTAAACCCTTGGAGTGAGCCAGCCAATATCTTTACACTCAGTGGACTCAGTCTATAAACATTTTGGTCACATCCTAGTATCTAATGAACCAGCTGTTGTATCTGCGGCTCATTTGTAGAAACAGCCACTTATGCTCCCACGTCTGAGCAGTGAGTGTAAGCTGGAATTGCTAATTTTGATTATAACTTCTGTTTAGCGAGGAAAATCAGCAAAGTTTCTTCAGAAAGTTACCGGAGCCTTTGAGTTCGTAGTGATGTGCTGAATGGTATATTAGACCTTAATTAAGCTGTCGATTTATAGCATAATTTAATGTATACTAACAATTTCATTGTTGAAAGGATGATCATCAGACTTAATAAGCTACATCGCGCTTTGAACCATTGAAGTTATTTAAAAAAACCCTTCAGGTGATGGAAAACGTCTTTGGTAACCTGGAATCGCTCTCCGCATTGATGAACGAGTTCTTTGGCATGTACCCTGGAGCCAAGCAGGCATACTCCGTTGCTTCTGCCCTCAGTGGAGTCTACGGCTTAGCCCAACACCATGGATCCTCCTCCGTCACTCCAAAGTGCAAATGGATACCGTACTTCCAAGTGGTTTACTACTGCCATGGGCCGGTGAAGGTCCATTTTGATATACAAAGCAGTCTCCAGCATAGTACTGTGGCGGTGTACAATAACGATACGGGGGAACAGATGCCCCAGACGTACAACGCGCATCTCACCTTCGATTTTGTGATAAATAACCATGGGTAAGAAGCACCAAAAGCTAAACACTCAGTAGTATGAATTATGTAGCAAACGGTCAGTAAACGGAGCATGCAAGACTTTATTACACCTGTGTCTATTAAACGAATGTTCAAAGAAAATAACTGTCATATTCCAGCTACACTGTTATGGCTCATGGAACCTTACACCAGGCTTCAGGCTTTAATATGGATGCGCACTGGCAGCTCACAGTTCTCACATCTATTGATGGAGTCTTCCACATCTGCGACAATGACTTCGAAAGCTGCAAGGAACAGCCGTTCCAGCCGGCCTACAAGCTGCATATAGATGAGATCTTCCTGCCAAACCGGAGGAACATCCTGGGTGGAATCCTGGTCTCTGTAACTAAGCATGAGGCGATCAGCTTTCGGGCTGCTGCTACTTCCCCGGATGTTAGATTCAATATCATCTTCTAATAATAATAATGCTAGACATTTTCACACATCACCAAAGTAATCAGATTACAGGAAAAACAATCATCTTATCGGTTTATATACATTTATTCTCAAGACAAAAAAGTCTTATTCAACCGATATCTAAACAGTAGTGACTTCTCCAATTATTGGCTACCTAATCCTATTAGCTTAAGGCCAACATATTCACAGATAATAAATAAAAACTCCAGCCACCAAACCACCCTTGTGCATTCATTTATAGTATTTATGAAGCTTGGACCATGCAAACTGGCACTCCGAGTAATAAATAGAGTTAATAATTCCTGACTTTTTTAAAGAAACTTGGATATTATTGACTTAGCTTAATATCGATGCTCTTACAGCTAGAAATAGTAGCTACTCTCCGAACGACGACCTCGAACCAAGATGTTCAGGAGCTCGCCCGCTGCACTGGCAAGGGAGAGATCTACTGGCCTTACATCAGGCTAAAGCCGTCGCCTCCTGACATGTTTTCAATGAAGAAGAAATCCATCTCGCATGCTAACTTGGTAAGAAGTTTCATGAAAAACTTCTTTAAGAAGTTGATACAACTTAAATTCATGACGTCTTGATGTCTCATACAAAACTGTTTTAGACACAAACAAAAGCAAACACGCTCACGACTTTAATTTCCATGACTATTGAGAGATAGATCCTCTTTTTTACTCGTCTTAACTCTGCATATATTTTTATACTAGAATGCAAGAGAATCACAAGGTATGTCCAGCGCGCGTTCACTGAAAACACAAAAACAAAAACCATCTAGTGCAGGAAAGAACAGGTCGACGACAAAGGTATGATACACATTCTCATTTCTGCCACCCTTATTTCAAGAACAAAACAAAGATACCTAGCTTATTCCAAATCGATTTTTGCAGCACGTCGGGCGACTGAGCTTGAAATTCGATAGATACGTTTTCAGTAGCACTGCGGGACAATTATTTATTACTAAAAATGTTTCAGTTGAAAGATAACAGACCTGCTCCAGTGGAGCCGAAGCAGTATTCAATTGAGTGAGTCCCACCAACTTTCTCGCAAGTCCTCTAAACACGCCATCTACATCTGACCACACATTTGTGTCCTAGTTAGGCAAAAATCGTAACTGTACCCAATTAGTAAAATAACATAATACTGGAAGTTAAATCGTAAAGCAATTAAATTTTTTGTGCTCAAGAGTGACTGCACCTGCTGGATGGCCACTCACGCTAGCGCAGTGGAAGAGAGTGGACGAAGTTCGAAACTCACAAGAGTATGCTAAAGTTGAAGTTGCTGCTAAGAAACCAGTAAAGGAAAAGGTACATAATTTAACCGTAAAATTTAATACAGAACCAAACCAAAGTCTACTTACTCAAAAAACTGTTATAAACATACCAAAAAAATCAGACCATAATGTGTTATTGATTCAACCACACAAACGGATACAAGATAAATTAAATTATGGTTATGTCCTAGACAGCAAAAATCTAAGGCATGGATCAGGTGCATGTAAAAAATGCCACTATAAGGAATGAGTGGAGCCAAAACCAAATGGCAATTCCACCAGAAAGATAGGTGGAACAGCCCGCCCCTGGGTGTGAACTAAATTGTCTCACACCGACAGTCGCTAGGCCATCTTTCATTCTTCACAAATTCATTAAGTGGCCACTTTTTGTTTTGTGAGCTGATAGCATTTGGTTTGTTTCTAGCCAGCTTCGGCTAAAGATAAAGACAAGCTGGCAGCTCCTTCGACTGCTTTCCAACCGCTGCCTGATGATGCGTACATAGAACTGGAGTGCTCTTTGGCCATCATCGGTGGCGCATACGCGAGGCGTGATGATGAAAGGGATCTACAGTTCGCTGCGGCGCGGCGGGCTTGGGATGCAAGGGAACCGGGGAGAAACTTGAGAGGTGCTCAAATCAGGCAAGTGATATAATGTGTTCTGCACGCGAACCCTTTCAACACACTGGTTCTTTTCACACTTTTTTCATAATTTAATCACAAGGCCTTTTACCAGAACCACACCTCAAGCCATTTGATCACCATACTTTTTTTTTAACATATCAGATTTAATTCCGGGTCTGGGCGTAATGGTAACACGGTACTCGTAGTTTTAGATACCCATGACGCAGGGACCCTGGTATGAGGTCAAGACTATGTATGTGTCTGTTGGTGGGATTTTATTAACCATCATTATTACGGTTAATTATTCTGGGAAGGCTTGTATGAAGTACACCCAGCACAACTATAAGAATGCAATTTTATGTTTCCTCCTAAATCTCATGATGATGCCGACTATTCTTTGCAGGAAAGAGTTTCGTACTGAGTTTCTGGAAGCTCTTCCACCACCACCGTCGGAAAGCGCGCATACATTGGCCGAGGTAGCCTCCCCACTATCATCATCTTCATCAACAGCCTGTATTGGACTTCATCAAGTCCACTACTGGACATAGGTCTTCCCAAAAGAGGGCCATAACGAACGATCTTGGGTCGTCTCCATCCACCGACTTCCCGCAACCTTTACAATGTCATCGGTGCATTGGGTGGAAGTCTTCCTATGCTGCGCCGGCAGGGTTGCAATTTGAGAATCTTTCTTCACCAGCAGTTTTCGATTCTGCGACTTGGCCTGTCCGCCCATTGCCACTTCAACTTGCTTATTCTGAGAGCTATGTCGCAGACTTTAGTTCTTCTTCGGATTCCTCGTTTCGGATTTTATCACGTAGTAAAAGTCCGAGAATAGCAGCTTACGTTTTATTTACTTTCTTATTCTACTCATATTTTATGGTCTTTATTCTAAGTATCACTGCTTGATAAATACTAACCTATTCAATTCTAGGAGACTTTTGGCGAAGAATTCGGAGGCGAAGAAGAAAAGAGTAAGTCCTGTTTGATGTATTTAAATGTACGTGTCGTGGCGGTATCATTTTGTTTTTTTTTTCTTTGCAGAAGATCAAACTCCAGTCCAACAAGGGCCAACTCCAGCTAGCGAGAGTGGAAGTAAGTTATATTTGTTCTCTAATAAAATAGTTTATTATTTTTAAAAGACATTTGATATCGATAAAAACGTTTCGCCAATACACTATATTCTTTCACCACTCTAGTTCTGACAGCTTCTCAGTGACCTCACTAATCTTACTCAGTTACATCAAGAAGAAACACTAACGCGACACGATGAAATAGTTCGTTATGACATAATTTGGAGGGACCCCAATGTCCACAAGCAGACTTTTTGCGTCCTATGATGATGATCTTGAAACTTATTTTTTTCTTTCAAGTGCTCGAGATGACGGTGGAAAGCGAAGAAGAAGCTAAGTACCTGATGATGCCAGAACAGCTCAAGGACAAATTCATTCCACTCTACTTTTTACCATTCTGCATGAAAGAGAAGAATGAAGAGGAAAGGTTGGGCATCTTTTTAGATAATTTATTGAAAAATTTAAACTATACAGGACTATACAGGGTTTCGCTGATTTAGTAGTTCTTGTTTTATAATTAAGTGAAGTTAAGCTTCTGGCGACAGGGTGATTCACCATGTATAATCCAAAAACATCAGCAAACAGCGCTTCCAAATTATCAAAACCGTAGAACATGCATGGGGGAGATTATCATGGATCAAAGAGTCTTCTAACACTCTGTGGTTTTTAATCACAGTGTGGTGGTTTGAATTACTTTGTAGAGTCATCTAATCCTCTGTTTTTCATCTGGTGTAAATTACCATCTAGTATCTGACTAATTTCTTGCAGCGTCCTCATAACCCCAGATATGGCAGAAGCTGCCAAGCAAGACCGGCACGCGCGCATAGAAGCAGCACTAGAGCGCATGCGTGAACTGCAGCAGTACAACGAGCTCTTTGTGCTGGGTCGCCAGAAAAGGCGGTGCCAACTTCTGGAGAAGCTGTTTGTTGGTAAGGCATTTGCAAAAAAGTAGCTAAGGTTCTGATCAGCCAAGCTACAATGCCTCACCTGTTGCTTATACACATTTAGACGCTCCTTTTATTACATATTGTTGGACTTTTTACCACCCTGCTGCCCCTCTACGTCATAAACCTCTTCCCGTAATGCAGATCTTGATATCCATTCAGGACTCTGCTTGATATTCTAACACCAAAACTTTTTAAATTGAACTTTGCTCGTATTATCCATCTCAGGCAAGACTGCGGATCTAGAAGGTCAAAAGTCTGTCCTAGTTCCATAATTCTGGAGACTCATTCCTCATTCTAGACTCCCAGTGGTGTCCAGAGCTGGCTGAAGTTCTGGAAGAAAGAGACGACGCTATAGCCCAAGAGATACTCAACAGAACATTATCAGCCACGAAGAAGAAGCAGGAGTTGAAAACAAAGAAGTGACGAAAAGGAAGGAGGTTATGAAAATGTTTTTGTCTAAGAAAAGTTTTATTTTAAGTTGTGTTCGAATAAGTTATTAAATGTTGATGTTATATTGACTGGTGTTGAAATATTTGATAATAAATCATTTAAATTAAGTCAAGTAGGGGTCAAGTCAGTTACCGTCTCGCGGCAGTCGAGCGCGGCCGTATATGGTGCTCATGAGGAAAGAACTCTAAACGGTTAACGAAACGTCAGCCGTAGAATAATAAAATACGTGGTATTATTTCCTTTAATATTTGATAATTGTTTGCCGGCTGCCATGACCGCACTGTATATTCAACTTGGTAAATCCTCTGTGCAAACTCTGGTGATAATTCACGTTAAACTATTCCCAAAAGCAATAAGTGCAGGGTGCTTAGAACGCGTCTGAATACTTTGAGTCTGCAGGCGAATGAGCACATTGCAATAACTCTGTATTGGTTCATGGATCTTGCATAGAGTAGCTAGTGGAAGATGAGGCAGTTTCGTAGAAGGTAAAAAAACTTCTAAGGTTGAAATATACCAAACATAATTATAATGAATAATGAAAATACTTATTTGTAACGTTTGTTTACCGTGGTAACGATAAAATATTACAAAAAAAAAAGAAAACCAATAACCTTACAAAAATAAAAGTAAAATGAAATTCGTAGAACAAAAATCAGTGACATAGTCGTAATTATCAGAGCGAGTACCTCACGGACCAACCGGTATGCACAACTAGTTGTGCCATCCCAAATATTAGTTCCGTTAGCACAACTAGTTGTACATACCGGTTGGTCCGTGAGGCGCACTTGGCTATCAGAAGTAGCAATGGGCGGGTTATATAATACAGAAAGGACAACCGCTGGGTTCTCGCATGGAGACCACTTGAGTTTTAATCGCCATAAGTTACTAGGGATCAATGGGAGCAAAATGTTACAAAATCGAAGTGGTGAATCTGTACCTACTGGCTTATCTATCATAACCCGGGGCAGCTGCGGATCACTGGTATTATTGGATTTCAGCTCTATCATGTGCCTCTTAGTTCTACCGGTTTTATTACAAGTTACCCGTGGGTTTACCCGTCAAAATTGTGTCTTTTCAAAGTAACTAAAATTAATGTAAGGAACCTCTTCTGGTTCTATGAAAAAAGGCTTACGTTACTGCAGCATGAAAAACACACAGAACATTAAGTTTGTAGATATTGGCATCAATTTTCTTATACACCGTCTAAACTTAATATACAGGGTGTAATCGTTAAGTGTGCACAGGCGATTATTCCGTAACTATTGCAGATATCAAAAAACTTTAAACTGATATCGAAATTACTTTACCTAATGAGTAAAATGACATTAATAACTTTTTAAAAATAAAACGAGAAATATCCAAAAAAATTACATTAATCACTCCCATACATTTTATTTCTTAGTAAGTACAAAATTTTGTGTTCAAAGCATATGTTCGAAGTGACGTCCTCCTTGTGCAATACAATGACGAGCTCTATTTACAGTTTCTAAATGAACTTTCCTTAACATTTGCGGAGTAATAAAAGCAATTGCACGACGTACACGATTCTGTAACTCTTCTAGGCTGTGTACTCTCTCAGCGTACACGTGGTCTTTGACAAATCCCCATAGGAAGAAATCACAAGGCGTGAGATCCGGGGATCTGGCAGGCCAAGGGGTTGCACTATTATTGGCTATTAAGCCATTATAATTGTTTCGTAAGAAATTCATTACAACATTTGTATTATGTGCAGGTGCTCCATCTTGTTGAAAAATTATCGACCTTCTTTCATCGTCTGGAATTGGTTCTAAGAGACTTGGCATATCGTTTTGTACAAAGGAGAAATATCTCTGTCCATTTAAGGTTCCACTGTAAAAATATGGCCCAATGATCCGATCTCCAAGAATACCACACCACACATTAATTGAGAATCGCACCTGAGCTCTAACTTCAGTAGTTAAGCGAGGATTGTCAATTGACCAATAATGCGAGTTTTTTCTATAGTAAATGCCGCAGTTTGAAACATTACTTTCATCGGTCCATAAAATTGACCTTACATTGACATAATTATTGACTAGCCAATTGCAATAGACCAGCCGACGAGCAGGATCATCATTGTGCAGCGTTTGAGTAGGTTTTATCTTAAATGCTTTGAAGTTGTGTTTTTTTAATAACTTGTGTACATAATTGTGGGACACTGGAAATGATCGGGCCACTGAACGCGTTGATTCTTGTGGATTATCTACTACGTAGTTAATAATATTGTTATCTAAGTCATTATCAAATTCCGGAGCTCTTGTTCTCGAACCTTTTTTTCTGTTAAAAGATCCATAATTTATCAAATTGTTATCCAACTTACGTAAATACGTACCAGAAGGAACTTCTCTATCTGGGTACTCTCTTCTGTAAGCGATAATGGCCGCCCTATTGTTACAATCATGTTTGTAGTACATTTTTAACATGTCCCTCTTTTCTGTATTGGAATATGCCATTTTTCAATCAATAAATGCAACAATCACGATTATTAACGCAAATTGAAAAATACAATAAATTGGCGGGAACGAGAACCCGCGATAAAGAATTTGAATTTAGAACGAACACCAAAGAGTATCTTTCTTTTTGTTTTTATTTAGTATGTTGCTTTTCAGCTAGTTCAAATCAATACAATATTGAAACAAGGTTTATTAAAATTTGAAGTGGTAAGATAATTAATCTACACGTGTATCTACTTGAAATTCATTAATACCTTCATATCGTACATAATTATAAAATGACAAGGGTAAAATGAGTAGGTACTATTCCACTTAAAATAAGGAAACTAAAACCTTTCTACTATCTCATACTAAATGTATGGGAGTGATTAATGTATTTTTTTTGGATATTTCTCGTTTTATTTTTAAAAAGTTATTAATGTCATTTTACTCATTAGGTAAAGTACTTTCGATATCAGTTTAAAGTTTTTTGATATCTGCAATAGTTACGGAAACTATTGCACTATTGATGTTGGTTGATTTTACTGGTAGTGCATGCTAAAAAGAGATGGCAAGATTTTACTTTACGTGTCGCTCTTAACGTGTTTATAATCAGCATGTTTTGAAATTACGTCTAAAATTGTATGGAGAACTTAAATCTGACCAAATTGATAGCATAAAAATTGTTTTAGAATATTATTAATTTGCTTACTGCAGCACACATTGGTCACCTACTTATTATTTTTTGCATAATGTTAATTTATTTTTCAACGTATTGTTCCTATGTTTTTATTGTGTAACCTATGATTATGTACTTATTTAATTTACATTTCCAAATTATTAATTAATATTGTGTGTATTGTGGTGGCAAATAAATTATATGTCTATGTCTATTACGACGTAATTTTCTATTCTCCTGCTGACGTTTCGTAGACCGTTTAGAGGAGGTCCTTGTTGTTGCTATCTTTATGTTGTTAGATACTGTTAGTAAAGAGAGCGATAGATAAAATTAAGTTTAGTTGGTGTACAAGAGAATTGACGTCATCGTAAATGCTATCCTATGATAATTATATATTTTCAAAAGTAGTAGAATGTGTCTTTTCACATCACATAGACGAATTATTTTTCAGGATTTATATCACGAAAAGTATAAAAATAAATTAAAATACTAGTAAAGTATGTTTTTAAAGTAAATTTAATGTGTGAATAATACTTTCAAAGACTTATGTAGCATGTGGAAAAAATTAAAAGTATACGCAAGACTTTTACCATTGATGAAGAATCAAATATGGTCAAAGATTGCCAGACGCAAATGTTTCTTTCAATGAACCTAGTGATAGGCATAAATATTTTAGTAGCATTGTTTCAATCTGTTTCAATAAAGGGTGGATATTACATTTTAATGACCGTAACCGATTCCATGATACTGAATTCAACCAAACTGCAAAATCAATATTTAATACGAACATACCACGTACTTTAACATTCTCCTGCTGACGTTTCGTTGACCGTTTAGACCTCTTAATTATAATCGCTCGCTAACTTAGCAGGTTTCTAATACTGAACAAAGACATAATTCTGGCTACCGCAAATTGACATTACGTGTTCGCTTTCATATTCTTTCTCTCATAGGAAAAAACCAAACCACGATAATTTAAATAATATTATTCATAGTTACAGGTAATTTTATGGGGGATTGAACTAATCTGTTCATCTATATAGACTAGTAAGCAAATCATCGCAAAGCACTATGTGTAAGCGAAATACAAATTTAAGAAGATCAAATTCGCAAGATCTTATAAATAGACGGTTCTAGCTTTATCAAAATGAGCGCTTCACTATAAGTATAATAAAAATATTTTAATTTACGAAAATAGGTGCAATACAAGATACAAAAAAAACATAATCGACTTTTTTTATAGCACGCAAAATTCAAGCTAACATTACCTATGTTATACTCTTAAAGAAATAAAACATCCATAAGTACGCGCATTTAAATAAACATTTTTAAATTTAAGCTATTAAATTACTATTCTCCTAAGTCCTTGCTTTAGTGTAGTGAAGATAGGCCTCCAACAATTTTGTAAAAATTCAATCTTATTTTTATTTGCAGTCCACAGATTAGAATGTCACCTCTGCTAAATAAGTTTAAGTGAGTAAGTATTTAAGTGAAAAGTGAATACTTTATAAAACACTTTGACTCCGTCTCGAGGAATACGCTAAGTACACTTTGATGGGCGGCTGCTAATGGGTGAGGTGTAAGCGGTAAGTGGAAGCGACAAGTTTTAGACGTTTGTTTCAGCGATATCGAAGCCCCAGCAAAAAAACAAATAACTCTGTAGCCCTAAGAATCACAAATTTTAGATGTAGGGCACGATTGGCACAAAGGTCTTTCTATATACCTTTTTTTATTCGTCTAGCAAACAGTTTCTCAAACTAATTTAGAAAGCCGCCCACATTGGGCATAAAAAAAAAATCTTAGAGCCCACAAAGTTTTTAACCATACAACTATGCTTTTCCCTCTAGACCGCCTTAGCCCCCCTAATATCTTCTAGACAAGGGTCTAGAAGATATTGGTCTACCGTCCCCCTGAAGTCATCCAGCGGCCACAAGGGGGCGCTAATGCTCACTTTGAGAAACAGTGATCTAGCTCAACCGAAACTACTGAGCTCCCTGTTAATATCACATATGTTTGCACAGCAGCGAGAATTATAGGTAGATATCATTTTTTTTTCAATTATGTGATATGGAAAAAAAAAACTGGCGCCCTTACTGATTAAGATTATGTCCGCTTTCCGCTGGCTCTCGTACCCTGTACCGTTGAAGAGGCTGCCATAATTTGCTGCTAATTACAGACGTTTGAATGCAGTCCATGGCAGCGAGTTCTCTCGAAAATTGGTAAAAGCCTGTCAGGAATTATTTCGAGAGACGGGAAGGAACGGACAGATTTGTCAGATCACGTTATTTTGACCTACATATTTGAGAGTTTAACCTTTAACAAATTTTCCAAAGACTTCTATTTAAAACAACCACAAACAAAACAATCAAAACAAATTGATTGTTTTTTGTTTGTTTGTTTTTCTATTTAAACATTTGCGTTATATATACACTACATATTATTATTTTTGTTTTAACCCTTTCTGTGCACATCTACACATCTTTTTCCACAATACACAAAGGTTATCTGGAAGAGAATGCTTTTTAGCATTAAGTTCGCCTATATTTTATGCAATATATTTAGTGCAATAAAGTTTTTTTCTATCTATCTATCTACTTACGACGGGACTGAAAGATCACTCATCAACACATGCCATCATTAACTGACAGGAGGTCAGGGATACTGGAAAACTGCTGTCACCAACCCAGAGTCCTTCTCCGCTACTTCAAGGAGTTGGGCTGGTTGGGGTCTTAGAAGGGGGATAATGCACAATGCACCCCAATGCGGGACGTCAGTGCAGACCTTAGTTCCCCCACTTAGAATAATCTATCTTCTTCTTTGGATTATTTTTAATCGCGCCGCAAGCGCCCGCGTATGTTTTTGGGGTAATAGGTTGTCTGTTTGTCTGCTATCATTATATCTTCAAAAAGGATTAAAATTGAATTAAAATGAGTTTTTTTATATAACTTCAATCTTTACGTACAACTTCAAGGATGGTTCATATATAAGTTTTACACAAGTCTTTCGATGGAACGTAAAACGGCATTCCACATTTCAAAATATTTTATTTTGATATAATAAAAAATATAGTGTGGTCATAATGTGAAATTATTTTTTTAATTCTGGAATATACAATAAATATATCTTATTAAGCAGGTGAAACATATAATTTTTAATATGTATTTTCAAACTCAGACAAAATGTCCCCGGCAGTTATCAACTTTTTGTATGGTTGCGACCAGGAACAACAAAAAATAAACAACAATTTTTGAGTGACGGCTAGACTAACTGTTGTTAAGGTTGTAAAGGCTATTTCCTTCTGCCTGTTTCTGTACTGTTTCGCAATTCGACTGTTTTTAGTGGCCTCATATATGTACTGTGGATACTGTAAACGGTCCCCGAGTGCAGCATGTACTGTTTTAATGAACTCTTGTCCTCTGAGAGCGAGGGTTAATTGATTTCGCCTGAATTTTGCTGGTCTAGATATGGCTTGCAGAAACTGATTCGCAAGTACCTATTCATATGTAAATCTGGATTAGATTTGTTTTATTCAATTCGGCACAAACTTGAATGCAAGTTAAAATAATCAAGGGGAAATTTCAATAAAGGAACACTCATATCTGAGAAGTTCAGAGTTTTTTTTCAACAAGAGTAGGTGCAGAAGAAAAAAAAATGTAAAATTAAATGAGACGAAAATAATTTCATATCACAACATAAAAGGTTATCATACCTACTTTATGATCCAGAAATAGGATGTTGGGATAGTTAAAACAAAAACAAACAGGTACTGTTTATAACTGTGCAACGTTTGCACAGTTAAAAACAAACAGACAAAACAAACAGATTATTTTTCTTTATTTTTCTTTCATAAGAAATATAAAGAATTCTTTAATAAGAATTTATTACGACTAAACCACGTACTTTACTATTCTGCTGCTGCCATTTCAAACGGTCAATGAAACGTCAGCAGGACAATTTGTAAAGTAGGTACTTGTTTTAGTCGTAAAAATATTCTAAAATAAGTTAATTATTTGTTAAGAAATGTATAATTAGAATTAAAAAAAAATGTCAAGTTCTCGAACTGGTCGTAAACTTCTTTTGATGTGTTTAGGTCACCTGTCTAATCCTAAGTACTTCCTACTAATATTATTATAAACACGAAAGTTTGTGAGGATGGATGTTTGTTACTCTTTCATACAAAAACTATCAAACGGATTTTAATGAAACTTTACAGTATTATAGCTTATAAGTCAGAATTATACCTAGGCTACTTTTTATCCAGGTACCACGCGGGCGAAGCCGTGGGCAGAGGCTACTGTTTAATATATATTTGACTAGTCTGGTATCAAAGGTATCCAGTTAGCAGATACATCTGCGAAATGTCTGCCGCAAAAGATTTCTCAGAAAACCGTAACAAATTTACCGCAACGCATTTTCCATTTTTGCATTAATCAAAAACATTTTCAGCAAGAGTCACCCTCCTTAAATGTTAAATGAAAAACCCATGTACCTGCTTTAATTTTATGAGCAAACGAATTAGCAAAGTAAAGAGGGACATTGCTATACTAATTTTACGAGGTGAAGCGAAATGTGTAAATGGAAATTATTGAATAGACGTACTCGTCTCGTTATCTTCAGTGGAATGTTTTCAGGTACTTTATGGGACTGCGAGCAGGCTCATAGTAATTAATTAGTAAGAATAAATTTTAACGTACGCACTCAGACGAGAATTAAGTTCGTTTTTCACTGCAGAATGCTTGCATGATCTTAAAATATAATTTAATTAAAAAAAACTATTATTGATTTGTTTATTCATATTATTAAACGGAAAATTTCACGTATCGGTGAAGACTACGACTTTGTTTCGACTAGAGTCTTAGTCAGGGGTGATCGTGACGCTCTACAATACTAATGAACATGGAATATATTATATTTGGTTCATACGTTTTGTAGACATAAGCAAATCGTTTCTGAAATCTACGATACAAGGAATTTAACATGGAGTAATAAAAGCAAGGGATGTAACGGATTCACTAGATAAAAATACCTAGATAGACAAGACACTGTTTTTATTCAGATTTCAGAAGACAATTGACCGGAAAAAACACTAAATACTAGTAAAAAATACTAAGTAACCATTAGTGGTTATCTAATGATAGATTACCTGTCAGAAATAAACCGTAAACTTGGTACTGCAAGCGTATCGCGAATATTGCGACTTAATTATTATCAACCGACTTAAAAAAAAAGTAGTTTCTCAATTTGTCTGTATGTCCAATACATAATTCAGTCCTCTTCTTTTCGTGTCAACAATTCTACAATTTCTATTTTATTTACGTAATATTTGGCCACATTCAAAGCATCGATTGTTGCCTCGCTCAAAACGCCTCTTATCTTGAATCAAATGTTTTGGGTCGAACGGAGCAAAATACCTATTGGGTAGAAAAATCTTGGGTCGAACGGGGAATCACTCCATCTTATGCATGTGTTCAGGCACGAGGGCCGTAGCTGGTGCTGCATTGTCTGCATCAGTCCACTGCAGTCACACTGTGTAAGGTTGGAATTCATATACCTCCATTTGCACAATATACTCAATAGCACAATACAGGAGTAACAAAGCCGCGAAACTTGCTCCGGGAAAGTTAGTTTTATGTTCTTTAAGCTTTATACGTAATAGAATGGAGACTGTTGAGTGTCTGCGTAAATAGGGATGTAGTCTCTGAAACATTTATTCTATTTCGCAGTAGATTTAAAAACATCAAGTTTGTTTTACCCGTGGATCGTTGACAAGTAAACGGGGACGCGGGTAAAGATTCCATGTTGCAACGTGAATTACATTTCGTAATGGACTTACGAGTAAAACAACATCAAGTTTATTTTACCCGTGAATCAAGTCAACGATACCGTGGGTTTAGACTACAAATTAAAGTGTCTATTAAATTTTGCAGTTTAATTACGGGTTATGAACATCACGTTTATTTTACCCGTATGTCATTAATTAATCAAGTAAACAAGAACGCGGGTAAAATCTCCAAATTTAATAGTTAATTTAATTTCACAGTGGACTTGAGGGTAAAGAACATCAAGTTAGTTTTACCCGTAGTTCATCAATGGGTCTGGGACGATAGATAATCCAAATTGAAACGTACGAGCTTTTGTCGGTTCGACAGAATGATTTCAGCCTGTTAGTCCAACAGGGGTACCGTACGGTACAGGTCTTCTACTCGTTATGTCTATTGGTTTTGAAAATCTGGCTTGAATCACTCCACATAGTGGATTGTTAAAAAAAAATACTCAAGAGACACGTACATATTCCTGACCCCACACTAGAATTCCCTGTACCATGAGTATCAGGAACTAAGGGAACCGTGGTACCGGAACCATTTGTCCCGCAGTATTTGTTTAACTTTCACCGAATATATGGAAGCACTTCCCCGGACGAGCCCTTTCACAGAAGCTCTGATACTCTCAAATCTATCTATCTAGAGGTTAATTCTAACCTTCCAACTGCCAGAAAATAAGCAGAATATTAAATTTGGCAGGAATTCAATCCACATAAGTTTCCAACATCAGTCTGACGAGATGATAAAATCTAACCGAACATTTCACCAGCTTGTCAGCCCTGCGTATACAATAAACCTGACAGTGATTGTTCACAGCGACACGGGTCTCCAGCAGGCTTACACAATGGCACATAGAACTCTGTCGCTCTCATGTATTGATTCAGCATGCCAGTATGCCAGTCTAATGATCTTATTGTTTAATGATACAATAGGTCTGGTTGAAATTCCTACGTTCCAATTGCGCTTTGCTACGAAATCCATGCACAGTAAAATTTGTTAAACATTATTCGTCTCTTTTTGACGACCTGTATAGCTCAGTGGGCGAAGGCTCGTCTGATACGCAGAATATTGCGGGTTCTTTTCCCGCCGCGGTACAAATGTTTGTATCATCTGTAAATATTTGTCTCGTCATGTAGTTCCTATAATACAAGCTCTGCTTAGTTTTGGGCTAGTGAAAAATATCCAGCATTATTTATTTATTATTTTTGTAATTTAAGAATGGTACTCAAAAATACAATTATCTAAGTACTTATGTACCTACCTGAGTCTGAGAATCATCCAGCTGATAACAAAACAAAAACAGACAAGTTCACGACTGCACTCTTCAGGGTTATTCCTGTCTCGTACAGCTATTGTTATGCTAATTTCATTTTATTGTTCCACCACATGCAGATACTGAAGAAGAAAATTTAAATACGCATTGCGTAGATCTTAGGATACAAACGATGGGGGAGACAGAAGGACGTCCAAACATTTAATTTTGATAGGCGCGTGTTTATCTAGTAGTTATCAGTCCACGTGACAAGTTGCAAGCCCATCATTGCTTATTGGAACACAAACTAAAGGCCTTCGAGTTTTTGGTTCTTGGACATGCCAGTTTCCTGACGGTATGAGGGTATAAATTTAAAATTCCATTGTTGCACGACCGGGTTCGAACCCTCGACCTCCCTGATCGGAATTCGGGGTACCGCGCACTAGGCTAACACTGCTCTCCTAACCTATAAATATGAGTACCTACAATATATTCACTCCATACTTAATATAAATTGACACTAACCGATGTAATTTATTCCAAAATCTATATAATCTATCATATTGTAAAACGGGAATTTACTCATTTTAGCGCACGATGTGACGCGGGGGATAAGCGTTGTGATTACTCACCCTGATAAAGACTCTCGGAATGAGTCGAAACTTGGTGCCTTTTAGTTTGAAAACCAGCGCATCGGCAACGTACTAACACGATGTTGCATCATGTCATTTTGGCTTCAAGCAACGTATTTTACCACGTTTTTGGGTTCAAATAAAAAAAAAATCTTTATTTTCCTAAAGGTACGTGAAAATTCTCGTTTTACAATATGAACGATGTATTTTGGAGCTTTTAGTTTTTGTGTGTTCTCTCCTAAATAAATCATTATGCAAAGTTTATATCTCTTCAACTTTCAATTTTAAGTTACGAACCCTTTGTCAATCTGCTAAGTACATTATTCGTTGAAACTTCCAAAACGTGGAGTTCGATCTTTGGCAACTCAACGTCGTTTGTTTTAAATCATTTGTTGTTTTGATTGTTTTTATGAAAACAGGCTATTGAACGTATATGTTTTTTTACAACGTCATCTAGCCCCAAACTAATCATAGCTTGTACTATGGAACAACATAACTGATGTAATAAATATATACTTTTTTATTGTAAATACATACATAGACAATACCCAGATCCGAGAGAAACATTTGCAGATTATACAAACATTTGTGCCGCGGCGGGAATCGAACTTGCGTCTCAGGCGGGCATTCGCCCACTGCGCCACAGAGGTAGTCGGAATGAGTTTGCTGAACAGTATTGCTTAATATATTGATAACGGTCAATTGTGGTGTCGAAGTTCTAAGCTGCCCTAAGACCTCTTACCATCACAATTCGATTAGATAAGCAGGGATTATAAATATTTTACTGTGAGCATTAACACGTGATAAAAACAGTAAAAATAAACCGGCATCCCCTAACAACACAAAGAATAAGAATATATTTATTTGACACACACACAACATTACAAGACATAATACATGGAACAAATAATCTAGGACCCTAGGTACTACAACATAACAAAGGTTACCTGAAAATGTGAATTAGCATTAAGTTCGTTTGTGTTCTTTTATCTTGGGTAATAAAACATTTTATATATAACTATCTACCCCATACAAAACCTCAAATTCGAAGGCGGTATTTGTGCTCCAATAAGGCAATGGGTCACGTGGTATTCAAACTTCTACTTGGTACATTCACGAATCTACGTACGGGGATACAGATATTTTCATTAAAGAGTTTTACTTGAATTCCATTTCAATTCTTTTAGTTCAATACATTTCATCACGTCTATGTATCTAAGGAGGGCCGAAATCATCGTGAAAATAGGCGTGAGCGTGTTTTTTATGAGTTTCCATTAACTCATAAAATTCAATTCATTAACTTGAATTGAATTTGCACTCATACTTTTCATCACGACCTATTTCATCCATCGATCTCGTATACTAAAATATGGTGCACTTTCGCACCAATCCATGGCCAGCTACATCAATGGGTGTTGCGGCAGAACTCAAACATACCGTACATCAGTTATGTTTGTATGGCGGCTGCCATAGAGGATTGTGTGCGTTTCCACTGTAGCACGAGATTCAAATTATAACGACCACCGGAAGTATAGTAGCATCACACAAAGTAATACTGTTGTTACTACACTGATAGCAAAACTCCCGTGTAGTAAAGGGACGTTCCACGTGACCTTTCGGATAGGTGGCTAGTACCTTGAGGCATTTTGAATTCAACGCTTTCATGCTTTGATTGGAATGGCAAAAAAATCGGCTATTGCGGTCAGTTGTCAAGTTCTTTAGGAGGCCTAGCAAATCTCTCGCCACTAATCATCATCAACCGATATAAACCCTGCTGGATATGAGCCTAAAGAGTGCCATGAAGAACTTGGGTTCCCTTCATCCAACGACTTCCCATAACATTAGATGTCACAGGACATCGGTAATGTATTTGTTCATAAAAAGATAGGAGGATATCTGTAGAGAATACATTTTCTGAATAGTTCTCAGAATAAGCAAGGTATAGTAGCAATATGCAAGAAGACGCAGTGACAAAACCTATACCGTGATAGAAAGAAGCTGAAGAACACGCTGAATATCATTGGCACTATTTAAGGATATATTATTGCGACCTGACCATATATTTCAATACTGTCCTGGTAACGTTTCGTTGAAATTTGAGTGTGTAGAATCCCTTTCTCATGAGCATCGGCCGACGGTACTAAACCACGATAACTTCTCACGATTTTATGATTACTGGTATCTTTTTCATGCTACGAGTATAATGGAAACAAGCAACTTTACCAACTCATAGTATTAAACGGTCAATATGCATCGCGAGAGACACGAGACTCGCATGATACATGTGTGAGTGTGGAGTGTGGATTAGGTGTTGATGTGTGCGCTGGCCCTAGTATACGGGTGGCCGGCTTAACACAATATGTGAGCATTCTTGCAATTAAATAAATAAATAAATAATGCTAGTAATTTTACACACAGCATCATCTAGCCCCAAACTAAGCAGAGCTTGTGTTATGAGAACTACATAACTATTATATAGAAAACACACAGACTCGAGACAAATATTTGCAGATCATACAAACATTTGTCCAGCGTCTCAGGCGGGCCTTGGCCCGCATGTTTTAGATCTGTGACATTTTCATACAAAAATACAAATACATAATTATATTATTTCAGACTCAATTTACATTAAGCTGATTATGATGAAGCTCTGTTCGCCTGTTTTAAGTAAAATCTTTCCCACAATTAATCTCAAACTGTTATCTAAAACTAGATTAGTAATTTCGGAACAATAGTAAAGTTAGCAAAAACTAAGTGCTACTTTGAACATAAGTGTATTATAGATATTCACAAACTCTTGCCAGATTATTTTGTTTAAAATAACTGAACTAACAATCTTGAGGAATCAAAAGATTCTTAAATTGCACGAACCAGATGACGCAGTTTAGGAAAACACGGCACTCGATGGATCGAAGACATCTTAAAGTGATTCTATTAAAATACTTATAAGTACAATTCAGTGAAACAAATCAGCACGAGATTAAAAAAAAATATTTCAACCATTTTTGCCACACTTTCTATGCTTAGCTTCATCCAGCTTCCTACACGCAAACAAACGGTATTAGGATCAATTTTTTTAGCAAACTTACCTACTGTTGCATGATACATTCTAGACAATTAGAGCGTAGAGCAGCAGCGAACCCATACTATTAGTATCGTATTATAACACTGGCACTCAAGATAGTCGGTTGGTTTTTCATTAGGCCGAACGACCTGTCCATAGCCACACGGTACGAAAAAAAAATACTATCGAAATTCGATAATTTGCGCGCGAACCTATCAATCCCGCTCTATGACAGGTTCTATGTGTGCGTGACTAGTGAGGGGGAAAATAAATAATTGAGTAATTGAGTTACAGAAAAAATCAACAATCGAAATTCGAATCAGCGAACGTAACCTCATTTATATGTATATGTGTGTGAGTGGTTTTTACATGTGTCCGTTTGTGGTTGTGTGCTAGTGAGGGATTATGCTGTAATCGAATTAGGGCTAATTAGATTAGTTTTGTTGCGGCCCGAAGGTGTGTCGCGCAATGGAATGTAGGATTAATATTTCAGGACAGCGTGTACTTTGTGTGAACAGTGTTTTACTCGTTTGAGTCTCTAGGGCTGTATTAATGGATTTTTGATGGTTGTAAAAATAAATTATCCTATCAACGTTTTTGAAGAACTTTTGATACAATCCTGACGGAAACCAAGTTGTTACAAGGAAGTCCAAGTTGCTCCACGTTGGTAAAGTTATATTAAACTTTTCAGTGCTTTAGAAAATTGCAAACTAATTTTTACATGTTTATAATTCTTTTCATAGCTTAGACACTCATTATAATTATTTATTGAAGTTAGGATAGCTACATAGATAATAATAGATTGCAAGAAAAATCGCTTAATACGGTGAGGAATGACCTCAAAACGGTAAAGAAAAATATCCTGCAAAACACAGGCATTTGTCGCATATAATGTTTGGATGTGCTTCTGATAAATTTTTACATAGTATTCTCAAAGACCTATGAGAATGTATCCGAGAATGCCCATTATGGGGAATGAAGTCGTGAGCGTAATTGTTTGTTTTATTTTTGCAAATAACTAATTTAAATATAATATCACCTAGGGACCCAGAAACATGTTTTTTTCCTCATTTTTTCTAAAACAGCCGTCATCTCAGTACTCACTACGTTCTTATCCATTTCATAAATCACATAATCGATCCATCTTGGCACCTCTACATACTCTTATCCACATTTATAACTCCAATCTCGTAACATAACTTTCTTCCCTTCTCATGACAAGTCCATACCACGCTAACTGATTACTCCTCAACTTTTCCGTCACTGGCTTTCGGACTTCCCCTGTCATACTAATTCCTTATCTTGTCCATTCCTGTAACTGAACCAATCCATCTCAACGTCCTTTAGTTGTTCAATACACAGATCCATAATGAGGGATTAAACGATGTGGTGAACGGATTAAGTTCATTTCTCTTGCAGTCTCTATTTATGATAACATAAGCGGACCAAAAAAACACGCTGACGTCTGTAATTCCTATGACGGAGTTTTTTAGATCCATACTCAGTACGTAGATCTGTGAGGATACCAAGAAGGGGGTAGTCTGAGAAACGTGCACATAATATTTTGGACACATGTCCGCGTTTTGGATAGTACTTGGCATTCTATGTGACAAGCCCATGACCGCTCATTCACACTAAGCGATGGCACTTGCCCTCGAACTTTTGCTTTTTGGGTAATTATACCTGTTTCCTCACAAAGTTTTCTTTCACTGTTTTGATCACGTGTTAGTCAAAGTTGAAAATTTTTTTTTCAACTTTGACTAACACGAGTCGTTGCACGAGCGGGTTCGAAACATTTCCTATGTACTTAAAAAAACAGTTGTATGGTACCCCGATTTGGACTATCAATGGAATATTAATAATATCCGGCCGTTGATAAT
Source organism: Perizoma affinitatum (assembly GCA_961405105.1). Classification (NCBI taxonomy): domain Eukaryota; kingdom Metazoa; phylum Arthropoda; class Insecta; order Lepidoptera; family Geometridae; genus Perizoma; species Perizoma affinitatum. The sequence continues at coordinate 11,863,036 of OY560199.1, forward strand.
AGCTACATTAGATATTATTCTGCGGCACCAATCGATAATTTATATCCACGGCAAAGTAAACCCAAATCAACTAGACATTAAAGGCATTTTGGTTATTACTATTGGTTATGTAGAGCACGTGAGTTTAGGATTTATGACTAGAATTTGGTAATCACAGATCAATGATGTAATGTTATCGTTTGAATTGTGTTTCTATTCACGTGCTGAACTCAACATTATGAAAACATTACTTACAAGAAAAAATAGAGAAAGATATTTGAGAACAGGTACATCACTACCTGATTTCTATGGAAAGAATGTGACACCTAGTATTCTGACTGACAGAATATCCTTAAATTTTCTTCAGATTTTCCACAAAAAAAGAACCAAAGCTAACATTACTTACCTAACTATTTACTTACGAAAGATTTTTTGGATTGCTAAATACATGTTTAGTAATTTTCATTGACAGAATTTCCATAAATTTTCTGCAGAATATTCCACATAAAAGAACCTAATCTTACCCTTAGATTAACTAACTTCATTGTTCGCTACTTACTACGTAATTAACTCAAAGATCTTTTGAACTTTAAATGAGATAGGTACAAGATGTTAATCTATCAGATAGCTGAATAGTTTTCTTAGCCAGATTTTGACAGAATGTTTCCTTAATTTCTAACTAGTAAACCAAGATTTTGGTCTTGAGATGGACCTTAGGATAGTTATGGTTACCACTGAGCAATAATACGTGTTTTCGGCTGAGCTTGGCTGACTGATTGTCATAGTACCTAAAACTATTATTGAGACTCGATTTTCTCGAGTTTTCCTTTTTTCTTATACAACTTTAGTGTCATAAAAGCATACGGTAAACCTATTGGTAGTCGATTAACTTATGAAATATAGCTGTTACCAACGGACGCTTGTAACAGCAGAGGTAGTCGCGTTGCCGACCCTGAGACAGGTGAAAAAATAATGTGCCAGTTTTTTCATCGGTACTATACCCTTCAAACTGAAACACAGCATCGCGATAGAAAAAGGTATGGAGGTAGCCGGACAAGGTCTTTCAGGCCCGAAGGTCTACTTCTAGTATTTTTGTAACAAATTAATGAAAATATAATTTATACAATACGTTCTTCTTGAGATTATAAGTGGTATTATGCAATCCATCCAGCGAAGTTATAACACAAACAAGACTGACTGGCGTTGTGTTACATACGCAGACGCAATAAACATTGTTATTCAAAAATGTATCTGACGAAGTAGTAGGTAGCTACGTAGTGATTATGCGGTACGGTTTTGTTTGTAATGGCGTCGATTCTCTTGTGCCCCAACTAAACTTAATTTTATCTATCGTTCTCTTTTACTAACAGTAAAAAAAGAAAGGAAATAAATCAGATTTAAGTTCCATACAAAGTCGTGATTTAAAAGCATAATGACTATAGACACGTAAAGAGCAACACGTTAAATAATTGATAGGAGTAAAATTCTTGCCATCTCGTTCTTGCGTTCACTATTAGTAAAGGAGAGCGACAGTTAAAAGTTTAGTGGGTGTACTAGAGAATCTTCGCCACATGAGTAGCTTGTCACGACTTCGTTTTGTGGATTTAAACGCCTACCGTGCATATTTAAATAACCAAACAACGTAATTTTGGTAAGAGAAGATTTGAATACTATGTGGCTTGGCCATCACTACTGGTTTTCGTAGAATTTTTGACGTTTTAGGCTATTTTAGTTGTTTATTGCTGAAAGTTGCGTTTGTTTGTCCAATTTTTACACAAAACGTTCGAACGAAACTGACTCTTACAAATTTGATAACAACCTGAGATGTTTCAGAAGGCGAGAAAATAAACTTCCACTAGGTTCTAAAGTTAGACTGACTTCAAATGACGTGATAACTGATTATTGCGTAAAGTATAAGATTTTAGTATTCAAAATAAAGTTTTTGTTCCAGATCATCACGTCACAGAAGTCACAATCAGGTCCACAGACTCTAAAAACTCAAGAAGAATCCTTAAGGAGGAAGGGACTGAAAGTGAGTATCATTGTCATTGCACATAATTTTCTCTAAACGCGTAGTGATCGTTCGTACATAAATAAGCGAGAAAGACGGAAGATCGATTCGTCTGCCAATAACATCTACCGCAAAGAACAGTCCGTTGTCTTGGGCACCCAAGACAACGTTTTGTCTACGAAAGAGAAGACAAAAATTGTTCACACCTATTCTGTCAAACAAAAGAGAGGGGAAAATATTTTTTGTCTTCTCAACGGTAATTAAACTGCCAGCTTACCATGGAAACCGTTGTCTTGGGTCTTCATGGCAGTTCTTTAATATTATGGGGAAACTAAATGGACTCTCAAAGAGCTTATATAGCACAAAAAACTGTATTTGCTCAATGTTTGCCTTAAAATTACCAATTTACGAAGAACACTATTTATAAAACACAAACTACTTACACCTACCATATATATATTTAAAATGTTAAAGTTTGTAAGGAATAAAATAAATCTATTTGAAAAATCATTTATTCACCGTATGAACTTTACAGTAAACTTGGTTATGTCAAATTACACATTACACAAATAATAGGCCATAACCAAAATAAATTATTACAAAAGTCGTTAGTAGGGCTCAGATATAGATTAAAAATGTGTGACAAAAACTGTTATATAATGGTAATTAAAATTTATAATAAATTACCTAATGAATTTGGAGCACTAAAAGAAAATGAATTCAACCATAAAATTGCTCTGTGACACATGTTTTAGATGGTTCTTTATATGATATAGATGAATATTTTAAATTAAAATTCATATTTTAATTGTTTTATTTTTTTCTGTCATTTTTATAACTATTTCTTCTGAGTAGATAGGTGCCTAATATTTGCACGACAAATTTAGTTGAGTTCAGTGATACCTACTTTATAAAGTTGGATAAGTAATCCAATGTACCTATACTCAAGCAAATAAAGTTTTCTTTCATTCATTAATTAATACCAAACTACATAATATAAAGTTCTATTTAAAACTTTAGCGCATTTTTTTTTTGTAAAAAACTGAATTACTAAAAAATAACGTTTTTCGATTGCATTTTTAGGGGGTGTATGTATAGCTTTCATTTAAGGAGGTTATTTAATGCACTATTGTATTTAACTGGTTTTAAGAGGAGCTACATACAAATACCATATTCAGAGAAAATACTCACCTAAAAGAGTTTTCCTCGTGCAAAGAGAAAATAAATCAAAGGAAGTGAAAGGAACAAGTGGTTTTCTTTCCTCGACAGAGTGTAACCACAACAAACGAGTAAAGAGTTTTAGGGGATCTTAAAAGGCCTCTTAGCTGTAAGTTTCAACGATTCAAGTTGGTGACCGTTGGTTTCCTTTGTAAAAATAATATTGTCAGAGATTATAGATTTAGATTTATTTAATTTATATTAGTTAGTTAACATTATATTCATATAACTATATAAAAATATAAACTAAAAAATACATATGAAACAGCTATGAGCTAACTATCTTAAGACCGTTGCAAACGATATTCAGATAGGTCAACTGATCCATATCACTACTAGACCGAAGCGTTCCCTATATGCTGGATGCATTGCCGCGCTGAATGGCTCATGCATTTAACAATCTGGAGTAGGCACTCTCATAAAGGATCGTTAGATTGTTTTGTAGAAAGAATATTGACATAAATTATAGATTAAGATTTATTTTAAAAACTGTTTGATAGTATCTTAAAGCCTAGGTAGATTTGTAATTTTATAAATCTTTAATTTGTATTATATTTTGTAAATTTGAGTGACACTGAAACTACGATTTTTTATCTACAATTTCATAGTCAAGACTCCATGAATTTATTTGTTGGTAATCGTTGTTAAAGCCTATAACGACTGAATTTAAATTATAGTTAGCAGTCATATTTATAAAGATTTTGTAATAAAATACAACTTTGTTTTATTTTATTACAGAAATCTACACTACTTTGTAGTACATAGTACCTACTTAATAAAAAACGATTGATTAGGGATGAAGAAGGTCGCAACACAATAAAAAAAAACAATAAAGCTGAATGCCTGTTTTTTGACTGATTTTTATCAGTCAAAGTTTAGGTTATGCGAGAAATCGGCGTGAATTCACATAAAATTATAAAATCTTTTTAAAAAATTATAGCATCAGGAAGTGTATAAGTTAAAATTTTTTGAAGAATGAATGAAAAGTCACATATTTTTTCCCATTGTAAATAATAATAAATACAATAAAACAGATAAAACAAAACCAAAACGTGAAACAGACACACTAATTAGTTAATTTTGTGTTGTGTAGTGTCAATAAGGTTTAGGACAAGGAATATGCAAGATGGAGTCTACCCACTCGCATGTTTTTCTTTATCTTTACAACACACGAGGTTGAGCCTTCAGCTTTTTAATCTGTGTTCTGCAAGAACAAGGAAAAATAAAGAATTTTCAAAGAAAACCATAATATGTTGTGTAGCTAACATTCATCCAATTAATAATGAAAAAAGTTTAGCATAACGGAAATTGCGTGGCGCCATTGCGTTTCCTTTACCTAGAAAAGTTTAAAAACACAACATTTTCATGAAAATAATAGATATATAGAAAATCTATCTATTATTTTATTTTTTTGATAGAATTGAAATTGCTTTTAAGCGATAAGACCGCCTATTGTACTTAAAGTTTTTTTTAAGTTATATCTGTTTTTTTATGTACAATAAAGTATTTTCATTCTTTATTGCATAAAATAACTTAACTTTAGGCAAACTTAATGCTAAAAGCTTTCTATACAAAATGAAAAATATATTGTGGCACTGAAATCTACTTGACTGGTGTTCATTTTTACCGAACTTTAAAATCTCCAAGTTTCAAAAAACCATAATACAAAAGAAATGGTTGTCAAAGTTCGCGTGACACCATTACCACCGCCACCGCCACCGCCATCGCCACCGCGTCAAAGTCAAGATTAATTTATTCATTAAAAGTCACAAGTATCACTTTGAAACGTCGGTTTTATCTACTGCCTGTTCCTCCGCGACTAAGCCAGAAAAGAAAGGCAAGAAAACAAGGCTGGTTATTCTTTTTAATGATCCTTTTACAAAACAACGAGTTGAAGCATTTTCAATCCCAAGAGGTTTAATCATCTAAATTAGTATGCCTTTTTATAAAGTTGTTTCTTAATTACGTTTTAAATTTGTTAATTGTCAATTTTTGTATATCTCTTGGGTTCAGTTTGACCAAGCCTTACTTGTGACTTTTTCGAAAAAAAATTGTCAAAGAACTGTCAGCGATTTAACACTGACTGCGAGAGCTCTAAAGATAAAGAAGATCTGAATTTATAGACATAACATGTTAAGATGAAACATGAATCTCTCTCGAATCATAAAAATGTACGTCGGCATCTGTCGTTTTTTATAGCAGTTACTCTTTTACTGCACAGATGGCTGTATTTGTATTATTCAAAAGCTTTTTAATTGAATCAGTTTAATCTAATCAGAGTTTACTGTTCAAGATCTATCCTTAGTATTTTAGCTCACAGATCACTAGCCACTGGAAAACCTACATCCGCCAACATAGTCTTTAGGTTATCTTTGCAAGTTTTCATTAGGTCGAATTATTATTCTATTTAAAAAAAACAAACTAACACGCTCACGACTTTATTTCTCATGATAGACATCTTCAAGTATCTAATCCATTATTGCACGACCGGGTTGGAACCCTCTGGATCGGAAGTACGGTCCACTAGACCAATACTGCTCTTAGCCTATTTTGACCTGTTAAGTATGTACCAGTAATATAATTGTGTATAATATTCTAGCATCTGCCAGATAGCAAGCTGTAATCCAATATCGAGTTTCATCGAGTTAAGAGATTGCAAACAAATCTGCGCAAAGTTTCTTATAGGACGTAAATTGGACGCGGACTGGTGCGGATGCTGGGGGCTGCAATTGAATTAAATCTTCATCTGCCGCTTGTTTTCTTTGACACCTACCCGAGTTATTAAATGTACTAATTTATCACTTGAGACATAAGTTAAAACTAAGCCAAAATCAAGCGATGCTTGGTCAGTTTATTTTTTGTAATATTTTTTTAACATAAATGTGTTATTTTTAATGTCAACTGTTGTACTACTATAGGATACATCCAAATCCAAAACAAATGTCGGCATCTCCAGATTATGCATACATTTGTTCTGCAGCGAGAAAATAACCTAAACCAAAAAAAAATCTTTGATATTCCTAGCACATAGCATTACATCTCACTTGCGTGCTCGCAGACGAGGAAGGACCTCTAAACGGTCAACGAAATGTCAGCAAGAAAATAGTTGTACATATAGTCTTAATAATATCATAAAATATTCCTAACACGTTCAACTCATATCTGATGATTTGAGAACCTCATTAAATCTTATTTTTTCTGTCGGGGTTTTTTATGACTTTCAATTAGATTAGATTTATTTAACAAATTGAGTAGGTATAATATTTAACTAGTAGTATCTTAAAACCTATGTTAGTTTCTTCTGAACACTAGGTTCTCGAAGTTTATTAATTTTATTGTATCCGAAACAAGGTAATTTTTTACAAAAAAATATATCATTGCAACGCCTTCTAGTGACAGAAAGATCTGTCTAAGAACTATCCTAGAAGACAAACTAGTTGCCATTCAGCAGCCAACAATTGGGGACCCTATCTATAGGTTATAGGCAACGGTCTTAAGATAGATTTTTGTATATACCTACTTCTATATAGTTGTGTGAATAAATTTATTATCTATCTACATATATTTTATAACTGGTTTTCTACAGTTTGTATCAATTCAACAGCTCATAGTATGGAAAGTTGGTTGATTATATGGTACCTCAACCTCTAATAAGTGAATCATTTCCATCAAATCATCTAGTGAATCATCAAACCTCTTCATACATTTACCTTTTTATTTATATTTATTGCTAGATAGGTAGTATTCTCTTTTAGCTTACCTCAATACTGTATTTAATAATTGCCTTGTTTGGTTCATACAAGCAAAACAGTCAAATAAGACCCTGTAGATATGTCACATTAAATTATTCAATGTGACACACCGACAAGGTCATAATTGACTGACTTGCCGCGTAAATGCATGTGGTTACGTTCATACCATTGGCTGCTAAGATTTTCTTTGTGTTTGATTATCTGTGGTAGCCCATCGATACCTTTGACGTGTGAACTGCAATCTACAACGCCCTCTGTCTATTGCGGGAAAACAAAGGAACAACTAAGAACTACCGGGTATTAAGCCTTAATTCATTAATTTTACAAATTGTTCTACAAAATACACTCAACCTTATCATTGTCGTGTTACGTTCTATAATCGAATGGTAAATACGAACTAGCTTTGCGCAAGCTAGCTTCGGTGTACGTAAAGGGGTTGTCATAGAAACTGTAAAGCGTTGCGCGCGCATCGTCCACACTAACGTAGAGCACACATGCACAATTTACTGGTGTGTGAGTGAGACGGGTAGCGTAGTACATTCACCAAAAAAATACAAATGCTATGTATTTTTTTGGTTAACACGAATGTAAGTACTGCGCACCATAGCAGATTACGAAATAATTAAATAAAATCAATAACGTAAACAAATTTTAAAATGTTTAGTATTATAAACAACTATTTGACTTGAGTTTCTATAATAATAATAATAAATAAAAACCCAACAGTCACATACATAGTTTTCACCGCTCACTAAAGTTTTCCTGTTTCCTTACACAATCACATCCTTCCTAAACTCTCCTTCTTAGTTGGCTAGAATTATTTTTTATCGCGATTGTACGTAGTGCGTCCCTGATACGTACAACGATCAACGTATTACTGTATTTATGTGTGCGTGTTTCATGCCACAGATTCTGCGCCATGGACCCCAGTATACTCGCAGCCATGGACAAAGAGGCATTGAAAAAGCAGATTGAAAACATGAAGTATCAAGGGTCGATGGAACGCTGGCCGCTGTCTAAAAGCATTGCAGCGTGAGTAACCAAATTATATTTATAAAAAAAAAAACGCGCAGTGACGTCATGTGAAGTGTACAATTAGGACGAACGCCCGGGAGTGGTTCCTGTTGTGTCACACGAATATGGTGTTTTTTTGTTACGCGGTGGGGTTTAGAATTGCTTGGTGCAGCGGATAGGTAGGCATATTGTGGCGATTTTTTTTTATTTTAAAACGTTTGAATTGTAAATAAGGAATTTATTTGCAATTCATCTTTCTTTTTTCTCATTTTGTTTTTGTCTCGTAAATGGCGTCATGAACTATGTCTGTTGCCTTTAGGTAATTTATTGATCTGTGACATGCGGTTACGGGTTTACTTCAGTATTTTTCCTTATTGTGTTGAGTTTTCGGTAGATATGGTAAAATTCTTGATATTTGTCATTTTCGAGATTTTAAATCAAAAGCATGTGAATGTAAACCTACCAAGTTTACTGAATCGTTTTATATCACTAGTCGTTTTACCTAGACACAGAAGGCCATTTTTAAGGTACTTACCCATACATCAAGCGTATGTTAAGTTTTCCGTAAATTTTCATTCGTTCATCGTGACATGGCTTTTTTGATCACCTTACCTAAAGTAAGGTCAGTGACCGCTGCCACCCCATTACACTCAAAATCAATATGGCAATGAAACAATATATCACCCATTACAAAATGTCTAAAACTTAAAATAGGATGTCTAGACATTGCTAGGCCTGTCAAATTGAGTCTCCTTATCGCCATTTTGTCAGATTAATTAGTGGGCAGAGGTCACCAACCTAAATTAAGGTGACTAAGAAAGAGCCAGACGCTGGTCGAATGAAAATTCACAGATAATATACGCTTTTCCTCGAAGCTCCGAAATTCACAGAATTTCAGCGTGTAATGACTAATACGTCAAGACAACTAATGGGCAACAAAATGGACGGATGAAAGGGTGTATGAGGCTGAAATGGAAATGTTGAGTGTGGAGTTACAAGAATAGACATGATTATAAAGGCCCTGTCTGAAAGTGGCTGAAAAGTTGAAGAGTAAAAGGTTAGCGTGGTACGTCATGTTACGAGAAGAGTGTGAGATATAAATGTGGAAAGAAGTAAAAGTAGAGGTAGGCCAAAGAACAGATGGATGTGTGAAGGATGACAAGGGCAAGAAAGGAGTGAGTACTGAATTGATGGCTGATAGAGGAGAGTGGAAGAATAAAACATGATGTACCCCGCGTAATGAGGGACAAGGGCAAGATGATGATTATTAATGACTAACAGTCAAGGTTCCAGTTCATTATTGAGGTTCTCTTTGTATAAGCAATAAATTATTACTTTCAAGTAGGTATGTATGTCAATAATCTGGTTTACCACCCTAAAGTCGCATTTTGTTCTCGAAGATGAATTTTTGATCGTATTCGTAACATTTTTTTCAACAACAAGTGTTTGGAACTAAATTAATTATGTCGAATGCACCTAGCGGGCATTTGCCTCTCATGAAAAGCCTTTTCCTAAAAGTTTTGAAAAAAAAACGCTCAAGCGATAAGATCCCAGTTCAGTTAATTTAATAAAAAGCGTGACTAAATGAATATTGCGAAGCTGCAAAGAGTTTTTATCAGATCACAGAAAATAATATATTTTGGTCGCAAATAATCAATGTTAGTAGGTAAATTCTCCTTGTTTACTATTATTGCATAAGAATAATAATTGATTGCAGAATAATTAAACTTAGCGTCATAACCTTGATAGCAATTAAAATAGAATCATCATGTGGTATCAGGTGACGAATGCAATGTAACGAGAAATCAAATACTAACGATTTGCTTGTTAGGTTCCCTAGCTCAAGCTCGTGCATACATTTTAATTTATACATTTAAGGCTTAATATTAAATAACAGTTTACATAAAATCATGTATGAAAAATGTGCTGTTGATGAATAAAGCGAAAGAAGTATGTCAGTATTGTAGCAAGTAGAAATCCGTGGTATCTACAGGCGTAACTCTATATATATATGTATAATAATGTTATTATTATACTAATGTTATTATTATACTATATAATAATGGTATATACAAAAAATACAGATGAAACAGCTCTAGCTATCTAAAGACCGTTGCAAACGATCTATAGATAGCTCAACTCATCCAGATCACTACCAGGCGGAAGCGTTCCCAAATAATACAAAATACTACTATTATACTTTATGTATAATAATTATACATATATACATAAAGTGAGGTCTGTTTCCCGGAGTGACTGACAGATACACGTATTTACACTTACCACGATCCTGGCATATCTCTTTCGCTTCATTCGTTTTCATCATATTCTTTGTTATCATATTTATTATCAACAAGCTTATCGGTTGAGGGTTCTCTCGACAGGCCTTTCTCCAGAACGTCTCCAATTTGGTCAAAGGAATCAGTATTTCCAACTATTTCATTCACGTTTGCCTTGTATATTAGTTTTGTTGGTCTTATTTCAACCATCCTTCCTACATGTCCAAACCATCTCAATATATCTTTCTCAACTCTCGTTACTACATTTATAATAATAACTAGTAATATGTGTTTAACTCCCGTTTTTTCTCACTACTAGGCAAGGGCCTCCTTCTTCTTCCATTATTTCTTATTATTTACTGTTTGAGACCGCAGTACGCTTTCATAAGCATCAATCTCGTCTCATTATCTTGTATTAAGCCTGTCTCGTCTTCTTCAAGTAGCTTTTGGCCATACATTATCTATTTATATTTTCTAATTAAGACGTTTAGGTTTTTATAAAGTACTTTAGTAATAAATATGAGCCAGACAGTTAATTATTGTGACGATATTTCTATTATCCGTCGCATTCTCTAAAGATTTTGGAGCTAGTTTCATTTACCCTGTCGTTTTTTGTTTTTCAAAAACATTATAAGTATCAAATCGAACGAAAGCAAAGAAATTCAATTTATTATGACCCATTCTATTCACAGCATCAATAGGTAAACATGTTACATCCAACACAAAAGGCAGTTGCTTAGCACAATAGGTAATAATGATACCTATTGATATCTATAGTTCAATATTATTGAACTGTGCCATGGGCTTGATATTAGCGATGGAAACGTTATTTTCTGCGTTAGATCACATGCTAGTGGATCCAACTACTACTGCAGGAGGAGACAAGGGTGGAGTGAATGAAGATGTGGTAACGAGAGATGTGGTTGAGAAAGGTACCGTTTAAATGGTTTGGGCATGTAGAAAGGATGGATGAAAGAAGATTAACAAAACAAGTATACAAGGCGAGATTGAATGGGATAGTTGGAAGGGGAAGGCTTCGGCGAACGTACTCTGATGAAATTGGAGATATTCTAGAGAAAGGCCAGGTCAGAAGTACACTGAACCGCCGAGCTTTTATGGGGAATATGATGAGGATGAATGAAGCGAAAGGGATATGCCAAGATCGAAGTAAGTGGAAATTCGTGGTCTCTAGATATGTAATTTAAACAAACAAACAAGCTCATGTCTCCACGTTGGATATCGCAAGATCTATTCTCAGGACACTGATGGATACGGATACCAATTATGTAGGGAGTACAAGTCCAAGCATTCTTATTTTGCACATAAACATACTTATTATAAATTCAATATTTCACATGACAGGTTGCAAGTCCAAAAAACAGGAAAACAGTTGTGAGCGTGTTTTTTATGATTTGATGTGATTGTCTGTTTAAGCCTCATTTTCCGTAGTCGGGTAGACTGATACAGTGTTGAAAGTTGATTATCCATCTATAATGAAAATTAAATGCTGTAAATATTTTCCCAGATTTTAGTGGGTAATCGATTGTGTATCACATTTCTGCGCCTATTATAACACTGTGTTAATGTTATGCTTTCAGTACCAAACAAAAATACTTTTTGGAATTAATTGCCTTATCAATCTGAGAACAGAGTAGGTTGCCGTCTTTTTATACAATATACAATATTTGTCGTTCGATCTATTTAATCGAATCGCGCGCGACCAACATTCTTGTTCGAAATTCAAAACTCATTACTGCCCGCTATAAAAGTGTTGCTCCCTTAATAGTGAAGAACCGTGGTTTTTCGAATTGATTTGATAGAAAAAAACTTTTGTTTATGGCTTATGCTGTGACTAGGGTTGCCACAATTTTGCCAATGTCGCGTCGACAAGATTAAAAAAAATAAGGAAATGGAGAGGAGATTAACAAAATTTGGCAGGTTTCAAATAAAAAGTTCTTACTTTCTCCCATACTCTTCTAAACTGATCTTGGTTGTTAGTTCCGCTATGGTTGTCGAATTGACGTTTCGTATCTGTCACATTCAAGGATAGTCCGTCTGGTCAGCTAGTTTGTATTAAAATAGAACACAGTAAAGTGTTGAAGGACGTATGCCCATGTGTATGGATAGCGGAGTTTTATTTCATAATCTAAGCTCTAATTATAGATTTCGCTCGCTCATTTCGCAAGATGGCGATTCAATTAATTGCTATAAAGACATCATCATATTTCTCTAGTACAAGTTAGTTTGGAAACCAATATTTTTCCATCCTATTCTACCACTAATTATAAACGCGAAAATTTATAGGAATGTATGTTTATTACTCTTTCACGCAAAACCTACTGAACGGAACATCAGAATATAACATGTTTTATCCGGGTGCCACGCGGTCAAAGCCGTGGACAGAGGCTAGTCATCATAAATGTGCACGTATTAAGCATGAATTAATAATATCCCTAAAATTCAATCTCGGCGGGACTCGAACCTGGTCCTTCTAGGCGGAATTCTTGGCTCGGGAGGTCGCGGATTCAAACCCGCCGAATTTTTTTTCATTCTTTTTTTTCGTGAATGTGTAAAATACTTTAAAAACCAAATAACCTCATTATCAAGCAGTTTAGAATAACGAATATTATACTACTCGTTGTTCCTAGATCCCAAGGCTATGCATCTGTTGGATGTTTTATTTATTTATTGATTTAATTAGTCAATCATCAGATTTTTTAAACTGTGTTTTGCAGTTTATATTATCAAGTAAACCTGTAAGATAAGGCTCATGGTTTGCGGAATACAAAGTGCCTGTTGTATATTAATTGGTTAACATTTACCTACGTAGGAACAAACATTGTTTTCTACAAATTATCCTCGTTCAAATTAATAATTATTATTTTACAACATAACTAGACATTGTTATTAGCTGTTCCGTAAAACATGGATAATTGTTTCTATTTTAAGCATTGTCTGCAATCTATTAGGTTGGCAACTAAGTTCCCGCAGTTTTTGTCTTGTCATTCCGCATGTGTTTAAACTTACTAAGATTAGAGACCTTAATTATACGTTTATATATCTATATTGTTTTCATCTAAAATATTTATCCTCATTGGAGGATTCTCTGTTGTAGTTAGTATTATTTTGTGTTGTATTTTATATTTGTTTTTACGAGGGTGTTTGCCGCAGTTGGCTAAAACTCCTTAAAAAGATAATAATAAAAACAAAAAGATTAAAAAAAAATCTATACATATTTTACTTAGGTATAAAGGGTTTGTATGTAGGGCATAATCTCCGAAACTACTCATCCGATATGGCTCTGGCTATATATTATCTCAAAAAGTTTATTAAAAAAAGGGTTTTTCGTGGAGACCAATTTTTCAACGTAAGTCGAACCACGCGGGCGAAGCCGTGGCCAGGAATAAATAGTTATTAATCAAATTTAGCACGCCAACCTCTTTTTCTAGCCGCTAAGGACGACTGGTAGAAAATATAAAGTATTATGTCTGTATTAAGTCCTATGTACATTGTTTGTGTTACCGTAGTCTATGGACGCTTGCAATACCAGAGGTATCACGCTTTGCTTCTATGAAATATCAAGATGAAAGATCTCAAGCGCCTTCAAACCGGAACACAGTAATTAAACTTAAATGCGTAATTTATTCAGTTTTTTTTTAAATCCACTAGTGAATAGACGGCTGTGAAAAGACTTCTTACGAAAACTGAAGCCGCCAATAAAACACCCAATTTCCTTATTGCTTCTTAAAATTACTTACAAAGACATCAGGTGCCGTTCACAGCAAAATTATCCTAACAATTCAATTCAATTTATTCATTATAAGTCATTTAACAAAATACAGATATAGGTTCATAAAAAGTAATTTAGAAAATACATTATTAATCTAAGTATGTCAAGAATTAAAATAAAACTAAAGTCACTATAAAAATACAATTTGTTTTTTAAACAAATTGCGATTAGTCAAGAGTAAATAGAAAATCTGCAAAAGCATTGTCAAGTATATAAAATAAAAATGTATAATGTCAAACGTTCAACAACATTCTCATTATTAAGTTAACAGCCATTTTTATGCAAAAAAATAAAGGTACTGTCCCTTCGGCATAATACTTAAACACCATGCAAGCCACTTAGTGAACATTGACCTAAAAACAGACCACCCCGCGTCTTGGCAAGTGACAAGTTGGGGAGATTCGGCAACTCATCCTCTTGACATAGTATAACGGCAGACAGTAGGGAAAATGGTGATAACGAAATAGGCGACTCGCCAAAACAAATGCTCGTCAAAAGTTATGAATTCCGTCTAGTTTTCCATAGATAACAAGATTTATTTTACAAAATGTTTACTCCTCTACGTGTATTTCCTTCATAGATTTTGGAGCTATGCTCGTCAAAAGTTACGAATTCCGTCTAGTTTTCCATAGATAACAAGATTTTGTTTACAAAATGTTTACTCCTCTACGTGTATTTCCATCATATATTTTGGAGCGATGCTCGTCAAAAGTTACGAGTTCCGTTGAGTTTACCATAGATAACAAGATTTTGTTTACAAAATGTTTACTCCTCTACGTGTATTTCCATCATATATTTTGGAGCGATGCTCGTCAAAAGTTACGAGTTCCGTTGAGTTTACCATAGATAACAAGATTTTGTTTACAAAATGTTTACTCCTCTACGTGTATTTCCTTTATAGATTTTGGAGCTATGTTCGTCAAAAGTTACGAATTCCGTCTAGTTTTCCATAGATAACAAGATTTTGTTTACAAAATGTTTACTCCTCTACGTGTATTTCCATCATAGATTTTGGCGCCCTAAATACTTGAAGCAATAAAAGACAAACAAATCGATTAATAAACTCGCGTTTCAATCGGTTATGCTATTTTGGAGATAAATGTTAAAAGAAAAACAAACAAACCAACTTTTTGGCAAATGCATATTCCTTACGCAGTTATAAAAAGTACTTTTTTAAAACGAAAAAAAAAACATCCTCTTTGGTGAAAAAAAGCAATCTTTAAAATCAGGCTACGTATAAATATATTTTTTATGTGTTACAAATATTAAACGTAATAAATGCAAGGAAAGAGTAAGGAATTAAAAACACTAACTGTACTGTAAAAAAATCAGCGTATGTAGACAATAACCGAAGAAATATTTTCCCCCGGTTACATCTTGGCAACATCGGCTCTTATAAACTGAATATCCGTGTAAAATGATAAGCGGCAACTTTAATGCGATTTTGCCTTGCATTGAGCCGTGGACGCGTATTTTGGCAGTCACCCTACTGAAAATATGTCAAACTAGGTAACTAACTACCCGCAGGTTTTCATCGATTCGCTGATTGCCAAATCATATCCAACCACAACCACTGTGTAATAAAATTAACATAACATGGCTAAAAGCTATACAGCCGAAACTTTATTTGCACAAAATGTCAATGTCACTTGTCGTATCGATTGTCATTCCTTTTCATACTGACAGATACGCATGCAACTCGCTCTTCACGTAAAATCATCGAACGCGATGCAAGACATTTGACATTTTACCAACTTGTTTACTGTAAGAATATGATCTATACTAAATAAATATACAACTAATGTAAAAAAACAAATACAACGCTTTTGCATTTACCTTTCATTATTGAAAGGTAAATGCAAACGTCTTGTTAAGAAGTTTAGCACGAGTATGTGATAAACTTCTCAACAAAACGTTATACACGTAGATATTGTATACATATATGTATATACAGCCTTGGGACTTGTAACGAACTTATTTAGCTAAATATAAGATCTCTTAAAGTTGATAAATATCTACTAAATAAAAAATAAAGTCTGTTTATTTTCAGACAAGTGGGCAGTTTGACTACGGCTTTGACCGCGTAAGGCAACGCTCGTAAGATACGCATTCGCTCGACCGTTTTCTTGACCATTTCATTTTAATAGGATAATATATACAGTTTATATCCACCTTAAAGATTAATTCTAAATATTAGTGAAATACTTGTTGAAATCGGATGAGCAATTTCGGGGACTATCTCCTACATCCAAAACTTTCCGCTTTATAATATTTGTGTAGATACTGAAAAACAATAAAAAAGTAGGTAATGTTTTTAATACGTATATATTTATTTCACCACGTGCAACCCCTCTGGGGTTTAAATATTTAATTATAAATAAGTAAGATTATGATTCAAAATCGAATGAGAGACTCAAAATATTTACAAAAACTTAATGGGCCATATAGTCAAATGAAATTATAATTATGTAGGTTCATTAACTAACGTAGGTACTATACTAAAATATATTCCTATCATCTAAGATGAGAATGCGACATGGGATTGTTCCATTTTCGGATATAAAAGTATTATTTAGCTTAAGGAAAACGTCCTGAATAAGCCGACATGCCTTTCCACTCAAAATCAAAGGCATGTGCCATCAGATAGAATTCCAATCAGCGGCGACGGGTTTGCGATCTGTTTGGACGACCGCTCTGGCGTAGTGGGCGAAGGCCCGCCTGAGACGCAAAAGGTTGCGGGTTCGATTCCCGTCGCGGGACAAATGTTTGCATGTGCAAATATTTATCTTGGATCTGGGTGTTTTTCTATCTATAATAAGTATGTATCTACAACAAAAAATAATTATATAAAATAGTATATCAGTCATGTAGTTCCCATAACACAAGCTCTGCTTACTTTGGGGCTAGATGATGCTGTGTGAAAAATGGCCAGCATTATTATAATGTCTACCCTACTTGATATCTTTATAAATCTGCATACTGAGAATGGATCTGAGGATGTTGCAGTCGTGTGTATGTTGATTTTGAATAAGGAAAAAAATTTAAGATACCTATATCATTTCTTTTTCTTTGTTAGGCTGAAAATGACCTAGTTACAGCACTTCCAGTACATAATCCTACCATAAAACGGTAAGCCATAAAATTCCGCTCCAGAAATAACCTTTTATTCAAAACTAGAATCTACTACAATGCGTTATGGGCGATTCTCGATCGTGTGTGGGAGTTTTATCGCTTTCAATATTGAAAATCAATTTTATGATAATTTTATCGGAAGAAAATAATAATAAATAGGGCGTGTGTGAAGTAACGATGTATAAGTTGGCAGGTCATTCAGTGCTTGGGAACAAAACGCAATGCGCTTGAAGGTTACATTACATTATCGATAATAGTATATTATTATCTTGCCAAGGTTTTTACACGATTGTAAGCGATTACAACCGAGAATAACACAATACTTTTCATCACGAATGCGCAACTATATCTATAAAACAAAACTTATAAAATTGAATTTTCTTATATGTTGCTAAAAATATTTCCGTTCCCGCATTCATACCTAGTTTTATTTTTCACGTATAGCTCGTTAGGATTTTTCTTTTTACATAGAAGTTAAAATATTATAATTATTACAAAGAGAACACACTAAAGGTAAAATAACAATAAATAAATAGCATACGTTTTAAGAAAATTAAAACTGAGTTTACATAAATAAGATAATAACTAATCGAATCTCTTTCAACTGTTGGTGGCATTTTCAATTGGAATGGCAATGCTTATTTTTTAGGCAAAATAAAAACGCACTCCTGGCACGTGTAAACTCCATAATAATTATAATATCATACCAATAATGTACATGAAATTAAAGGGAAGGTAAAAAAATACGCAGATCTTTGTCTACCTTAATTTAAATGTCATGTCTAAAAGTCTTTTACTTACTTGATTGGTGGTATCACATTTAAATTTGCTTATAGTTCATACTTCGTATGATCATGCATATGCTCTATTCTATATTTTCTCTCGGATTTATATCTATTAGGGTCATATCATAAAATGTAATAAGCTCCGGATATTGTTTTTATGACGAGTACCTGGAGGATTATTAGATAAAAGGTTTATGATTAAGAAAAATTGCTTAGAAGAAAACTAATCATGGTAATTGACACCTACTGTTTCGTAAAACAGAAATAAGGGCACTTGTTTTTATTTTATAATAATGCTGGACATCATCTAGCCCCATAGTAAGCAGAGCTTGTGTTATGGGAACTACATGACTGATATACTACTTATATACATTTTTTTTGTAAATACATAGAAAACACCCAGACTCGAGACAAATATTCGCAGATAAAAACATTTGTCCCGCAGTGGGAATCGAACCCGCAACCTTCTGCGTCTCTAACGGGCCTTCACCCACTGCGCCATAGAGGTCGTCATTAAAATTAGGATTCATTTTTTCTCTTTGGCTTTTCTTATTACTTAACAGGAAACTGCAAACTTGATAAACTGACAGAAGTGTCTCAAATAAAACTTAAGCATACTCTGATAGATCCGTATTCCGCTCGGCACTCGTCGAAAAGTTCATGTACAAGTGCCGACGCGAACTCCTTGTAGCTAACCGTTTACATCGCGGATTCTTCAGTCAGTCTTAGGATTCGCGAGGCGAGTGACGAGCGTAGCATTCACACATGCGACTTTCGCCACAGGATAATGTAGTTATATTGTCACATACTACGCACAGAACACCCTTCGAGCTTGGACCTTACTCAGCAAATCTCCGTTTACATCGGCCCAGTTTCGTAGTAATCTAATGTAAACATACATAGGCTACTGTAGACTTAAACTCATATTTGATTCAATAAAGCTCTCCATGTCTTTCTGCGAAATTTAGTTAAATAAAAATTATTATTTTTTTAAAAAGAATATCAACTTTTCCGTAAACTTGAGTAAGTTGTCAAAGTCAAAGTCAATAGGTTTTTATTCATTGAAATCACAAGGATTAAGAAACGTCAACTTAAAACTAGGTGAATTTAAAATTTTCAAGTGAATTTACGCCGATTCCTCGCACGCGACCAAGCCTAGAAGAATCAGGCAACAAACTCTGCTTGCTTATTTTTTTCATGATCCTTCATTCAGCTTTAGTGTGGTGCCAATCGAACAAGGTGAACTCTTTTATAGAAAAAAAAAATTTCTAATCAAAGAATAAAATCAAGTCTAAAAAGTATCAACCAAAGTTCATAAGACAACACACGATACGCTTTATAATAATAATAATGCTTAACCTATTCTTAACATATGTCAACATTCGTTATTCACCTCGCCACTCGCGTCGTATGTGTAAAGCCGGTATTACACTAGCGTTAAGACTGTCTAAATCTTGGAAGTATGAGCGCGGGTTTAGTAGGCGCATTGTAAGCGTGATGCGTTCACGTTGTGTGAGAAACGAAAAGCCGACGAAGGTGAAGAACGCCTTATGTAGTTGTTGGGAACAGTATAAGGGCATGCTTCTTAATATGGTCGTATAGTTAGCTTTGTAGCAATATAAGGCAGTAGTGTATAGCTGTTTACGCGTCAGCTCTAGAGTATCGAAAACAAAACCCGGAAAAGATAGGGATAGTATCCATAAATCGTATATAGAGGTATCTAGTAAATTTTCACCATAGCCTTACTATCTTCACCTTTTTGGCCTAACGTGGATCCCAAGCAACGTAATAACGATAAACTCGAATTTGATTCAGACGAAAGCATTCTCACTAAAAATGCAATCGTTTCTTTTTACGGAACCCAGAAACAACGATTTTATTACAATGTTTTTTGAGTTGTAAGTGAATATTTTGTAACCGTGGCTTAATCTAGAACCAATTTTATTTATATTATATATTGCCAACATCCTGAAATATCATATAAAACCAACTTCCACGCACGTCACTCGTAAGTAATATAACTTCAATATTGAGATGAAAGATTTATAATACGAGACCCGGGAACAAATTAATCTATCCGACAGGTATTGGACGGTAAAATAGGTTTTTCTACATGATCCGATACGATTCGGTAACTTTGATCATAAACGGCGCAAGTATGACTTACTTTTATTATTTTTGTTATTAAACTATTGTTACTTAAATTTAAAAAACTATAAAAAATAAAACAAAATTAAAGAGAACATTTTAGAAACGTGATAAAGACGTGAATCTTTTCTAAAGTGTTCTTTTTAATATTGTTTTTGTTTAATTTTTTGTATTTTTTTTTAATATACTTTTTTATTGAGACTATGTTTGGGATACCCAATTTGAAATTTGTTTTTTAACTGTTTTTATGTGAGTGAAGTATTTCAGCTTGCATACAAATATCCACTATGTTTTGATAAATCACTTATAAAAAAATAATCATTAATGAATCGGTGTTTTAAAAGTCTTTTTAAAACACCGATTCATTAATAATTATATTGTTTTTATACATCGTATCGGACGCTTTAATCAAAGTTAATAAACTGGCCGCAAGCAATCATTGGCCATCAGGGGCTGATTTAAAATTCAGAGGCCTAAATGGAAATCAATATTGCTGATAGTAAGGTTTTTGAAATTGGTTTCGTAGATAAATTATTAAAAGTTGAAAGTAGACAAGCTACCTATTACCTATAATAGGGAGAATAAGCAAGTTCTTGCCTAGCCATAAATTTAATGTAAAAAAGATAAAAAAAATATATTAATATAAAAAAACAGTAAGGGTCCGTCAAACTGACGCGGTATCAGTGGCGGTGGCGATCAAAAAGAAATGATTGCCATAATTCGCCTGCAGGTAGGTATTAATAAGGCCGTGTTGGCCTAGTGGGCGATACCTTCTGACTACGACTTCTGATCCGGAGGTCGTGGGTTCGAACCCGGTCGTGCATCAATAGATTTTTCCACTCGAAAAAATTATGTGCGCATTAACACGTGCTAAAAAAGGTGAAGGAAAACATCGTGAGGAAACCGGCATGCCCTAGAACCAAAAATTCGAAGGCATGTGCTAACAGTTAGTGTTCCAATAAGCGGCGATGGGCTTGCAACCTGTCACGTGGAATGCTTACTATTTGCAAAACGCGGGCATGACCAAATGTAATGTTTGGACGTGCCTCTGACTACCCCCTACTTGGTATCCTCAAAGATCTACTCACTCAGTATATACCTGAGGATGTCCACCACGGGGAAGACAGTCGTGAGCGTGTTTATTTTTTTGTTTTTTGAAGGTATTAATTGCCACCGAATCAGTTTGAACAAGCATTTAGATAAATAATGATGAATCTCTCGATTCTAATCGCAATTTAGGATTAGGATCGTATCCGTGCAATATGGTATTCTTAAA
The DNA here is from genome assembly GCA_961405105.1 of Perizoma affinitatum. Classification (NCBI taxonomy): domain Eukaryota; kingdom Metazoa; phylum Arthropoda; class Insecta; order Lepidoptera; family Geometridae; genus Perizoma; species Perizoma affinitatum. Next base: position 11,884,420 of record OY560199.1, read on the forward strand.
TAAAATAGACTTCGTCTTGATGGAACTTTATCGACTATGCTATTTATTTGTAGGTACTTTAGACACTATTTTGACGTTGACAAAACTTGAGTTGAGTTTGCGATAGAAATGTCACAGGCTAGAATTTTAAAAAAAGAACAGATCTATGTTGGATTAGAATTGAATTGAGATTATATCGAGTGTCATGGGTGGCCTAAGAAACAAAAGAAGCATAGACAAAAGCCTCTCAGAGAAGTCACAGAACAATGTGCTCTTGGCGTTACGTGCCTAATGGTTCAGCACCATCGAGGGCACATAACGTGCTTGATGTCAGCACAATCAACACATGGGTGGGTGACCGTTAGAGGCATTTATGATATCGCGTTACTTACTAACAATAATTTAGTTAAGTTCATCCCACGAGCCTGTAAGTTACACAATGAACAGTTTTCTGAGTGTGACATATTTTCGTTAACAGCTTATATGTTTAAAAAACAAGTGTCCCTCATTTAACATGCAGGTAACTGAATATGTACCTACTTATTTTCATTTATTTTGTAACCTAGTTTAAGAAGTACCGTCTTCAAAATTATTTATATAGTGTTACTATTAGCGGCAGCTTAATTGGTGTAAGAATGCTTAGTTTTTAACATTAATCTTGATATTGTAAACCGTTTGTCCCTTAATAAAAAAAAAGTCTTTCCATGTATATAATATATAATATACATGGAATATAATACTAAGAATGTTAAATTAGGATTGACTTTTTTAATATATTAATCGTTACGAATTTCGAACAAATGAATTTAAATCGTCATTAATAGCTTTGAATGAAACGTCGTAACGGATCCATTATATTTTCAAACGATCATTAAAACCAGAATCGTTAACTTTTATGCCTTAAGTCGTTAGAATGAACAACTGTACTAAATAAAAAAATACTTACTTTATTGTATGTTTTACGAACAAACTGGAAGACCCCACGCCCATGGCCTAATGACATTTTGAAGGTTGCATCCCATCAGTGGATGGGTGACCGTTCGTCATGGCACTCTTTAGGAAGGTCTACGACCAGCAGTAAACTTCTACACGCTATTGATGATGGTGGATCGTATGAAGTCACGAAGCTATAAGCATTCTATCCTGTTCATCCAAAGGCTGTCTAGAAGAGAGCTTTTAACGATAAGACCGTCCATGGGTTTCTGTGTTTTATTTGGTGTGCAAGAAAATGTTTATCTATCTACTTCGTAAAAAAATTAAAAGCGGAAAGAATTGATCTATCTGTCAAAGTACCTATCTAATTCGTAAAATGTTGAAATAGGTTTATACAAAGTGTGACTCTAAGCTGTAAAACTCGTAAACTAGAATCTATAAATCAACGGAAACTAATGAATCAAATAAACTTTAATTAAATCTGTAAACTTTTCATCGAAACTTTCTGCAAACTGCACAAACTTATTCACTAGGTGTACTCAGAGATTTAATATAAAAAGAGATTTATACAAAACGATTTAATAAACCGTCGGAACCGTGTTGGCCTAGTGCGCTTTACTTTTACTTCCGATCCGAAGGTCGTGGGTTAGGTCGTACACCACCGAATTATTCAAATAATATGCGCTTACAAAAAAAAAAAATTCGATGGCATGTGCAATCAATAAGCGGCGATGGGCTTGCGAATTGTCACGTGGAATGCTTACTATGCAGATCTCAGATTACCCCCTACTTGGTATACTCACAGATCTGCGTACTCAGTATGGATCTGACGTTCTTCATCGTGAAGATTACAGTCGTGAGCGTGTCTATTTGTCTGTCAATTCCAAGAACTCACTAGGGATTATTTAAGATGTTTCTAACAATCAAGGTTATTATTTTAATATGTCTTCCTTCATAGTCTTATAATATTTTAATGTGTTATAAGGAACCCGCATCATACACTAAAAGCAAGTAGCAATGCTCGCATTGCTGGCTACATTGCTCTTCAGAATTAAGAATAAAAAACACTCAAATGATGATACGGAGTCCATGAATCAAAAACTACCATAACCACAACAAACAGGACAGGAACCAATATCTGAATATAGAAAATTAAACTATTTGTCCCGCAGCAGGAATCGAACCCGCACGTCTCGTGTCTCGTGTTTAATGTATTTTAATAATTTAAACACACTTGTATACCTATAATATGATTGACCTTGGCCACAGACCTTACAGCAAGCTAGAAGAACTGGTTCTTGGACAAATAACAACAGTAGGGACAGAGTTAATAATCATTATACTAAAAGTCTAATATTATTTTTATTTTCGATTTTTTGGGCTAGAACTGTATATCCATATCTCATGCTTTTCCTGGAGACCTCAACAATACCATGTGCAACTTTAGACTTAGGCTAAATATCGCTAAATCTTTCCAGAATGCGGGAGTACGTGGAGGAGAATGAGAAAAACGACCCCCTCATACACGCTCCTGATAAGAAAAACAACCCCTGGGCTGAGAAGGGAAAGTGTACCATCATGTAATTATACTTTAACTCAGCAATATCTCATCAATACATTCATTAGTTCAATGGCCATGGTGAGGATCCTCTGGTATGCCGGTATAGTCTCGAAGATGCTCCAGATTTCAAGGACCTTCATGCCGGAATAAATATTAATGCATAATGGAGTATTAACTGTAGATGTTTTTTTTTCTTGTAGTGTTTCGTTCCCAAATAATTCTAGTCCTTAAAATAAGGAATGTACGTCTCCACTGCGACTGCAAGGATGTACTTATGAATGTTATGTTTAAAGGGGGAAATTTTAAAATGGTTGTAAATACGTTAACTTTTGTATTTATATAAATGAATGTTCGGAAATGATTCTATCGGTAGAGGGAAAGTAATTGAAGTGTACAGCACAGCAGTTTGGAATGTATAAATTAATGGACAACCGAATTTTGTTTTTGATGTATATTTTATTTGTGGCGGTCGTTGCCTGGAGAATCTCTTGAATTATATTTATTATAAGAATCCGTACGGTTTCATACAAAAAAGCAACTTCCTCTTTCGTCTTTTTGTATGGGCTGCTGCGGATTCTTCTCTGAGCTAATCAAAATCACTTTGAGCGGACTCACAGGTGTCACAAGCGAATTTCGCCATCTTCGTTTTAGAGTTAAACTAAAAAAATACGGAGATTCGAAATGTTTGAGCTCACGAATGTCCGTATTTGGAAAGATAATTAAAATTATAGGGTTAAAATCGCACGTCACAACTTAGCATGTGTTTGTTGGATCACTAAAATTAAGAAAGAGCGTGTAGGTAAAGGTATTGGTAATAACGAAAAGTGAGTTGATGGATTAAAATATGGAAGGTGTAAAAGTAGATAATTCGTTAATTAAGAAGTAAAAAAACATAATCTCGTTTAAACAATATATCGATAAGTTGATTTAGGATACTTTTTTATAACTTGGGTACATTCCGCAGTGCCATTATCTTGTTATGCTTCTACAATTAGCTTTTAGCATTCTCTCTTCTCTTCTTCAGTTATAATTTTATTCTCTATCTAACTCTTTCTTTTAGTTTCATCTAACTTATAATTACCATCTCTTAAAAGAAACGCATTTTTTTTAATGGTTTCAAAATCATAATAGTTTGAAATAACTAAAATATTGTCCTTTATTAGCTTAGTATAAATTAATATTGAACTTTTCACAGCTATTCTACCACCTAAAGTAGTATCAAAAATAAACTTTCTTCTAAAATCTAATCTAAGATTTCTGGGATACAAAATATTGAACATCTCGCATTTGTCAGTTCTTGAATATTTGGAAAGTTTCCCTTGAGGAATGTTCAATATTATTGTTCCCATATAGTGCTAACATAACATTCCCTTTAAAAGGATTAACTAAATCCTGTTTTTGATTAAATATAAAAAATTAAACTTACGCACCGTAGATAAAATTAGAGTATAAAAATTAAAAATTAAATAAAATTACTTAATAAAAAACTCTTAACTTTAATCTACCTTCCCTTTATCATATCTGATACATGAAGTACTAAAAATCATTCTGGCTGTGAATGTTTTTGTTCATTTGGATTCTTCATACATATAGATAATTAACTATTTGTATTAACTATATTTGCAAATACCGACAATAATTAATTCACTACTCATTACAGGAAGTACTTCACCGATATCATTGTCAGGTTTCATAAGACTAGTGTCTTTCACCTTCACTGTGAAACCAATTTCAATTTTTTTTTTCTGAATTTTTTTCTTCACCTACTACTACTATTTTCTGTCGTATTATTTGATATTTCATCTTTTTTCACACTATCCCTTCTAAGAATAAAACTAGTCTAAATTTAGAAATTAGAAAGTAAGCTGTAGCGCTAGAGTTAAATAAAAGACAAGAATCAAAGTTGTTTGTTAATTAATCGATTATGATAAAATTGCAATTCAGATTATTAATCTTAGAATTAAAAGTTAATAACTGCTTAAATAAACAATTTAGTTTAAATAAGGGATATGGATGGTGGCGATGGCAAAGTTCGACTTGTTAAATTTCAGTTATATTGTATTTTCAAGGCAAACGACCGCTGGTTTTATTTAAGTTTTATTTTTTAACATAATTTATTTCCATAGTTACACTAAGTTTAAATTTAAACCAAAGAATATTATCCTCAATTTAATTACATTTTCTTTTTGGACACATATTGAAGTATTTAAAGCCTTTACCGGCTATGTTTTATTATATTCCCACGTTAAGTCTAAGTACCATTTGTAACAGTATTTTTTTCATGGGTTAATACAAAATTTAATAAATAGCTAAGGGAGATATTGGAAATGTTTTTTTTAGAATCAATAGCTATAAGGTATCGTATGTTATATTAATTATGTAATCAGTAATCACTGAAATAAATGATAAACCCTTTGACTCTCGTTTCTATTTTGGAAAACTAATTTATAAGACTTAAATTCGTTGTTTATAAACACTAAGCCAGTGTAGAGGGAATCTGTATTTTATTTGAAAACGAAAAGTGTAGATACTCGTAGCTTCCTCACGATTGTTTTTGTTCGATTAAAATAATAAATAACAAGCCAACCAGTCCTGACCCATTCTAGGGTTAGGTTATTAGGACAATATCCAAACTCGGAGCAAATATCAGTAGAATATGTCCCGCAGCGATAATCGAACCTGCACCTCTTGCAACGCAGCAGGCTACTTGCCCGCCGCTCTGTCAAGGTCGTCGAATATAAAATATTTGTCTCAAAAAATATGTATGTTTTTACAAAAAAATATACAGCGTTTTTTTAACTGGGACAGTGTGGACCCATAACCAGAGGAGATACAGTTTCTTTTGAAACATCAGCTCTCTGTGCTATCTGTGGCGCAGTGGGCGAAGGCCCGCCTGAGACGCGAAGGTTATGGGTTCGATTCCCGCCGCGTGACAAATGTTTGCATCTGTAAATATTAGTCTCGGGATCTGGGTGTTTTCTATATATAATAAGCAAGTATTTAAAAAAAAAGTATATGAGAAGTACACTCGTGAAAAATCGACTCAGGACGCACGCTCGCAGTAAAAAATCTCTAGCAAAAAATTTGAAGCTTCCATTCTATTTCTGATTTTAACATTTTAAAGCTGTTAGTTTTAGCTTTAAAATGAGTGGTCTACAATGTCATTTAATTATTTTTTTTGGTAAAGAAAAAATATTCCATGACAAGGAGTCTTAAACAATGAGAAAAGGTGATAATTAACAGTAAAGAAAATACTCGCTTAAATTCGTTAAAATTATAATTTAATTGAAATTAACTTATAAATATTTAGTGTTCCCTCCCCTGGTCCAAATAACAGCTTCCAATCGCTTCTTCATGGATCGAATAAGTTTCTTTACTCGATCTTGTTCGATGCTATCCCATTCTTCAATGAGCGCCGCTTGGAGGTCCGATTTCGTGGCTGGTGCAGGATTTCTAGTCCGATCTTTTCTTTTAAGTTCATCCCACAAATGCTCTATAGGATTTAAATCCGGGCTACGTGCTGGCCAGTCCATAGCGGCAATTTCGACCTCCTGTAAATACTGCCGGACGGAACCTGCAGTACGTGGACGGGCTTTGTTGGCATTAGGATGAAGTTTTCGCCGATAAAACCGGCGTAGGGAACGACGTGATCCCCTAAAATCTCTTCGATGTATCCGTTCGCCGTCAATCCTCCCACTCGACCGCCAGTTTCGATAAAAACCAACTCGGTTTTTGCCTCCAGTGAAATGCCCGCCCACACCATCCAGGAACCTCCTCCAAAAGCTACATTTTCTTTGATGCAGCATTGTGCGAATCTTTCTCCAGGTCTTCTGTAGACTCGTCCTCTTCTATCGCTACCATGCAAGCACACTCTGCTTTCGTCTGAGAAGAGAACGGAGCTCCATTGTTCGTCAGTCCAATCAACGTGTTCTCTGGCAAATCGTAGGCGGGCTGCTCGGTGGGCTGGGGTTAATTTGGGGCCAGTAGCTGGCCTTTTTGGCTCAAGGTTAGCTGCCTTAAGTCGTCTTCTGACTGTCCAGCCACTTACAGCCACTCCTCGCGTTTCTCTGAGCTCTTGTTGGACTTGAACACCAGTGAGAGCCCGATTTCTCAGCGATGTGCTGAAAATTAATCGGTCATCTCTCTCCGATGTGCACCTTTTTCTTCCGGAACCGGACCTTCGATTAAAGTTACCAGTCTCTTGGTAACGACGGTAAACTCTAGAAACAGCAGACTGGCTCATGTTCAGCGCACGTGCCACTTCACGCTGACTCTGGCCTTGTCGCAATAGGGTGACCGCTTGAGCAGCTTCATCACTTGTTGTGTCCATTTTCAGGTAGAATTCTTACTTGTTGATAACGGAGATGTGTATCGGTTGACGTTTGACGGCTAACTGATAAGGGTGGACGCTGGTTGTCGCTCACTCGCCGGCAAAGCCGGTGTGTGGGGACGCAGTGCCGGGCGTTGAGCCCCTTACTGCGGTGTTCTAACCGCCCCCAGCCACCACTGGGGGGTCTTCGGGTCGGCTCAATATGAGCCTCATGTCACGTCCTGAGTGTGGGTGTCCTCGTCTTCCTGGTCGCTGTCCACGACCAGTTCCCGAGGGTAGGCCTTGCCGCTGGCGGTCCGCTCGTACGTCGGCGCCAACATTTGCAGGTGTGAGTAGTTGGACTCCGACGTCCTAGCGAACATGCTTTTGGCAAGGCGGCCGACGAATTGGTCCAGGGATTCTATTTTGAGGTCGCGCTGGATAGTGGCATTCCGTACGTACCGTGGGGCAGGTAGGCAGAGAGCCACAGAGCTTCATCAGCTTTAAGATTTTATTAAGAAAAATATATTTACGCGTTCAGTTTTTTTGCCAGTGACTTGCGACTGCAGGTGTGTCGCCTGAGTCGATTTTTTTGCTCACGAGTGTATATCAGTCATGTAGTTTCCATAACACAAGCTCTGCTTACTTTGGGGTTAGAGGATACTGTGTGAAAAATGTCCAGCATTATTTATTTATTTATTTATCAACTCCTTTTTGGAGAAAAATATATTGGCATTATAACATTTTTGGTCAAGCGTGAGTAACGCCTTAAAATGAATCAAATTGGAAAAATTGCCTTACTGAACCTAAAAATTGATTGGAAATTTTCAATCATTTTATTGTACCGGATGAAAAAAATCTGAGCAGCGGAAGTTAGTCAAATTTGATAATATTTATTTTCATATAACAGGACAAAGCAAAATTCCTCCAACAAAATACTGTATATAAATATCAGTCATGTACATCCCATAATCCCAGCTCTGATTAGTTTGGGGCTAGATGATGCTGTGTGAAACATAGTCCTGCAAAATACCAGCATCATATAATGATTATGCATATCAGTGCATCAGGTGTGGTACCTGATATATAGATAACTAGTAAAAAAACGTTACATAACATTACATAGTCCTGATCACCAACTGGGATTTCCTGTGTCGTTGGTGTCATATGACTCGTAGTTCCTGACACCAGTAAGTATATACTTATAAACATCAACTGAACAAACTGAAGACTGTTGTGGGAGCTTATGGGAGAGTCCAACATGGAAGGATATAAGCTGATGATAATGACAACGTATCCTCGGATCCTGGAGCATTGAGCCTCTGAAGATTTCCACCATCAGAAATACAGTCTTGAGAATGCTTGATTTTGGTTCTACCTACAAAAATGATAGAGCAACTTCAAGAAACTTTGCTCAAATCAAAGTGCAGGAGTGGGGTTTGTCTACATAAGCCGTGGTTTTAAACGAAATCATTAGAAAACAAACTTTTTCTGTTTGTATTTTTGTTAGTTTTTAGCTCCGACTCAAAAGTAGGAGTGTTATGAGTTTGAAGCCTCTTTGTATCTGTTATTGGCATCGTATCTCCCAAACGGATGAACCTAGTGTGGGTTAACACGTTAAAATCCAAATAGTTATATTTTATCACAGTTTACAAGGGGCCGCTGACTGAATTCGATTTTGAAATACATAATTCTAGGGTTTTTATACAAATAAACTCGTGGCAAAAAAAAGGTCATATGGGTTTAATTCAATCCTATATTTTAATCATTAGCACCCTAAAAACCTCCAGTCAAAACTTTCCCCACTCATTACAAAATTGTGACTAATGGTATTACCCCAAACTTTGCTGGCGTGAACTACCCTAGGACAAGCAAATTAACAGCGGCTAAGGCTGCGTTTATGTTGGGCTTTTGTGGACTGTCAGTTCATCGGACTCAATCATCCGGCCCGCTTGGCCGGCTGATGTCTTGGTAAATCCTGGATGCAGCGGCCACACCACAGAAACCACGTCGACTTGGCAGAGAGTTGCTTAAGTGTATCGGCACTTAAGTCCGTAATCACGTTTCATGTGGGGTTAAATCCGCATTTCTTCTAGGTATTTCGACCGGCTTACACGCTCACCGCGCTATAAACGTGCTGAAATCACTGCATTATTAATTGTTTATTGCTTATGTAACTAACACGGTTTTGAAAATCAATTACACTAGTTGCTAACTATTAAAAATCAATTATAAATTAATAACGAATAAATTAAAATTATTGTAAAAACATTTTATAGAAATACAGAATAAATAATAATAATTAAATAATATAAACAAAACAAAACACACAAACATCCTTTCATTAATCACTCTCGCAAACCCTCAGGCATACCAACATTAAACTCTTCCATTCATCTGCAAAGATATCGCAGTCTGGGTTCTGGTCAAGGAGTCTGTTGAGTCCAGCGAGGGTGCGAGGTAATGGGGAGTTGGCCCGAGCGACGGTTCTACTGGAGGGTACAGAGAAAAGTCTGTGGCCTATTTTGCGAATGTAATTGTTAGGAAGGTAGAGCCGAAATAAAAGGTTGTGCAGATCAGGAATGTCGACCATACCACGGAGCACCTTGCACATTGTTGCCGTCTTCTGGTATGTAAAGAATTGCACCCAAGACCACCTTGAAGAAACCTAGTTGGGAACATATATGGGTAATACCCAAATTCTCGCTTGTACTGAGACCTGAGAAACGCTTTATGACCTGCAAATATTTATTTATTATGGGTATTGTGGTAACACTATGGTACTTTTAGTTTCTAATTAAGAAGTTCTGATAGTGTGGGATCAGAAATTCATAATCATCATCAGCAAACAGCAGGTAAAAGTCCACAGCTGGACATAGGCCTCTGTGAAAGGCAGGAAGCTCGAGTTAACAAAATATTTTCATCAGTCACCAGTGAGTAAAACTTAGTACTTTTTTATTAAAAATAATACCCGTTTACTTCTGTATGGTAGGTGTATATATTTATTATATTTATATATATATATATATATATTGTGTAGTTTATTACTGTGTATATAATAATATTTATATCTAGTAGTTTATATATCGCATAGCACTCTCCTCTTGTATTTAATAATTACGTTCACCGCCAACCATTACTACAATTGCATACTCTCCGCTGCATTCCAAGGTTGTCTGAAAGCGATCGCTTTTAAGCGATAAGACCGCCCATTGTATTGTTTCAGTTGTATTGAATTTGTTAACCGCCCACTATATTGTTTTAGTTGTATTGAGTTTTTGTTATCTTGTGGTGTACAATAAAGTATTTTAAATTTCACTCCTTCATGACGAATGGTTTCCTGGCTACCTCCATTCATCGACTTCCCAAAACCTTTGAAATGTCGTTTCAAAATTGTTATATTTTAAGCTCAGCATAGACTTTCAGAACTAAGAGTATGACATGTAACTCTTCAGTGATTAGTTAGAGCCCCGTTTTGGAGAGAGTCGGTGACAACAGACCTCCACCGTACATGCATCTTTAGGGCGGGGTTACAATATTTAGGGCAAGAGATGGCGACGAGGTGTAGCCAATTTTTCTTACGACTCCTTGGCCTAATGAGTTCCTTAATGGGTCCTTTTGTTAGGAGAGAGGTGAAAATTAAAATTTGTTTGTTACTTATTTTTGTTGAACCAGAATGCACTACATAGAATCAAAACTACGAAGACCATTTGCTTGTGCTCAGATAAACGGAAATTATTGACGAGTTTAGCGGTGCGGTGGGCGAGTAGCCAGCGACGCAAGAGATGCGGGTTCGATTCCAGTTGGAATTGAACGCAGCGGCGGGATAAATATTTGCATGTTCTCCAGATATTTGTTCCGGGTATGGGGTATTGTGGTACCACGGTAGCAGTTCCTGATGCCTACCACACAGGGAATCCAAGTGTGGTCAGGATTATGTATATGTCTTTGGGCAACGGTATTATAAAACCATAAGTGTTTATGTGTAAATAATCTATATCCTCTGATTGTCAACCGTCTTGAACAGAAGTAATAAACGGAGATTGAACCCGAAAGGTCGTTTTACTCGTCAGTATATCTACATATTCACCATACATTATAATATGGACCACCAAGCTACATGTACGCTTCCAGTATTCCAAACTTTTTCTAAGAAATCAATAGCAGTTTCTTGCGCTCATTCTAGGCTTCACGCATCAACTAACCTTACCCTCGCTTCCTTCAACGAGACAGGCAGACAGTAATCAAATGAAACCCCACGAATTCCAGCTGAAAGTTTCCGCACGAACTTGGCACGAACTAATGTAAAAGAATTTCAAAGAACACAAAACGTTTTTCTCGCTCGTAGAATATGTTTCGAGAGAATACGTCTAGGTCAGCCACATGGAATTGTGGAACCTATCTACTCGGTGAATTTACTTGAAAAATGATACCGAATAAAAGAGTAGGTATTCAACTGTTAATCTCATTCATTAGACTAAGCGTGGAAGCTTAATGACCACCTCCAAATCAACGTTTACAAAAAATAACCCATAACTAGTTTTAAGTAAGTTTTATTGATTTAAGTGGTAAGCTAATCCCGCTCAGTTAAAAATGGTAAATTAATGAATCGTCTCCTTATTCTATTAGTACGTGCATATATCTAGTACAATTAACAAACCGGTGCGTTCCTTTGGAGATCCCGGAGTCCCTTGAGATGTATCGAGGCCGGCCACCAGGCGGGTTTTAGTGAGTCCACGAGTTCTTGAACCTCACATAACCCTATCACACACTCAATATGGTAGGGCATCTGTTAGCAGATTTCCCCCTCGTAAACAAAAAAAAAGGTGGCTAACAATACTACGATACATGTGGCCGCTTTGCACGTGCCTAGCTAGATGGCCATCTAGCTCGCCTTTACGGCTCGGCAGGGGGTATGGCACGGTAGGGCACGATCCGGTTATTTACATGTCTTAAGGTGAAGTCGAGAAGAAAATACATTTTGTATTTTTTTAAATTTGACGACCTCTGTGGTGCTTTGGGCGAAGGCCCGCCTGAAACGCAGGTTTCGGGTTCGATTCCCGCTACGAACAAATGTTTGTCTCGGGTCTGGGTGTTTTCTATGTATAATATGTATTTAAACAAGTAAAATATGTATATCTATAAGCAGTATATCAGTCACGTAGTTCCCATAACACAAGCTCTGCTCAGTTTGGGGCTACATGATGCTGTGTAAAAAATGACAAGTATTATTCCTTTTACAAAACAACAATGTTATGTAAAAGGATCATTAATTTCCTGACTTGGTCGCGGTGGAACAGGCAGTAGATAAAACCGACGCTTCAAAGTGATCCTTGTGATTTTAATGAATAAATGAATTTTAATTTTGACTTTGAAAAAAAAATGCACACTTCCTGGTATTAGACTCTCTGTATTCTGTGTATTTAGATGTCTTGTGTCGACGGAATGTTGGGCGGCGTAGCGTTGAACGGCACACAGCGTTGGGCGGAACACGGCGTTGGGCGGCCGCCAAGAGTCTGCTGCCGACAACTAGGTGAGATGTTACACAATCGACCTTTGAATGCTTCTACTCTGCTCATACGACTTTGTTTGATTGTAGCCAAGTTGAAAGCTTCTTTGATCTTGTTACCAACTTGCGCCAGAAGAACAACCTACAATCGAACTCAAAGTTGCAGCGATCTAACAGGGTTCATGTATATACCTACCTTCCTATGTATTATTTTAACACCTATTACTAAACTGTGTACCTATATAAGAGAAATGAATATGTATAGGGCTTATTATTTTGCACGTAATAGCGTGACTGCACGCACCAATTTTAGATATTTTTTCTTCGTAAGTATTATACAATACAAATGGCTTAATGTATTTCATGAACGAGGTGTTGTAACCTCGTTCATATAATATATAGTTCATATAGTATAATACTTACGAATCAGTTAGAGCCGGTGCAGCGGCTGATTCGGCCGATGATCTCAAGAGGCGCAAATAAGGAAAGTCTCGACAGAGCTTACTTATTTGAGCCTTTTGGGGTTGAGACTCTGGGTCCGTGGGGAACCTGGGCCCTTCGCATTTTCAAAATTCTTTTGGGCAACTGGTCGAAGCGACGCGTGACAAGAGAGCTGGCTCTTATCTGTGTGAACGCTTCGGCCTGGTAGTGATCTGGATCAGTTAAGCTATCTATAGATCGTTTGCAACGGTCTTTAGATAGCTAGCTGTTTCATCTGTATTTTTTGTATGTACCTACTTGTACATAGTTGTAAGAACTAGATTTTTCAAGTTATGAGAATCAAAATCAAAGTTTCAATTTTCTCTTAATCTTGACACGAAATTGATAAGCTACTCTAATGATAAGCTAGTAAGCTAGTTAGCAATTGATAAGCAAGTTCGGTGTTTATATAGTGTTTACCTATTGACGGGATCATTGTGCCAAAATGGTGTTTTTTGCAGTACCTCCTGCTGACGTTTCGTTGACCGTTTAGAGGTCCTTCCCCATGAGCACGATGATGGTATAGTCGTAATTATATTCTACAATTATACCAAACCACGATAATTTTAATTCCATGACCTACCAATATTTATTACAAACGAAAAATAACAATAAATAAAGGTCATTAGTTGTCATTGAGAGTCCGAGGCGAGTCGCTGTGACCCGCAACACAGTCTCTCCTAGTGCGGGGAACAGAGCTCAACGTACCTACATAAGATTATCATACCATATTGTATTGTATATAACACCACTGTACCTACCAGACCATTATTTGAGACCTCATTATCTTAACCTGCTTATTGCCTGAGGGAACGAAATAGTCCTCTACTAAGCGCCTACTGTAGACTTGCTATCTGTATGGATTAGTCTCAGACTAACCTCGTTTGCGATTGCTTTATTTGACGTACAGCTCGCACGCTTAGTAGAGAACTATTTCGTCCCCCTTAGGCAATCAGCAGGTTAATATTATATTAACCTGCTGATTGCCTAAGGGGGACGAAATATATATATTAATATATATATCTTTATCTTATAATATAAATAGTCTGAATGGTTCTATAAGCAATCTGAATAAGCAACTTTCCGGGAAGTCGTTAGATAAAAACCAAAATGACAAACATTTCCATTGAAACACGGCAAAATAATAAACTCAAGTTTGACATAATAATGCGGCTTTTTCTGCGAGGCACATTCCACCCTTTGGGCGGATGTGAAGGTTCGGTCGGAAAAGTGTGTCCCGCCATTTTTTTGTAAATGGGTTAAAAATTGAGGGTAAATATGAACGGTGAGCATTGGATACAACTTTCACGTTTTTAGCATCACCTACATTATGTCAAAAATACCCACCAAAATTAAAAAAAAAACCAGTTACGGCCTAGTTACTAAACAATGCACTCGCTAATATTCTATTCTGACAGACTACAAACCCTAGGTCTTTATTCGTCTTAACGAGGGCCTCCTTTTGAACAACAGACAAAGCCTTAAGGATCTGTGACACAGATGCTGAGTACCTAAACCTGTAGACATGTAGTTGCATAGAATATTAATATATACTGCATCAAAACTGAAGTTAGAAATATTTCAATACGTAGTAATGTTGGTTCCTCTATTGATGGTTATTTGGTTTTAAAACTAGGTGAAGCCTCGGCGCATTGAAGAATTTCGAAAAAGCTTCCAACGTATAGCTTTAGCGTACCAAGCGGGAGGTTGTGGGTTCAAGTCTCGCCGAGATATAATTTTTGCGATATTATTCCTCTATGGGTTTCAAGCCTCTTTGTTTGAATATTAAGGCAGCTTGTATCGTACTTACATGTAAATTCAAACAAAGGTTACGTCAGTGTCAAAATTACGTTGACAGTGACATTTACCTTAGCTGAGTCCAAATAAAACTTGCCGGTAGTTGTATGTGGTTATAAAATTAAATGACAGTTTTGACGGAATTAAATGCGACAAATCAGAATTCTTTGGGATTAGCATAGCCAAACATCTATAGGGCATGCATACTCGTAAGTAGGTATTTTTACAAGTATTTCTTCTGAAAAAATCGAAATCTACGTATTTATAAAAAGCTTCAAAAGACTATGTACGTTTTGTTATGGAAACGCTAGAAATAAATATTTATAACCGACTATACGACGTACCTCGCGAACCTGCAATCATAAAAGATAATGTTAAATTTAAATTATAAACCTAATCAAACAGATAATATACCTAAATGTAGTTAGATGTAAAAAACTTACTATTCTGAAATCCATCCTCCGTTTGCGTGACGCGAGATTTTTTTTGTAAGTGAGCAAATTATTACTGTAGAATAATTATAGTTCTTGCATCGCGCCACAGTCGTTAGTTTCATGAAGTTAAAAAAGTATTGTTAATCCACGATTTTACACCAATCCAGCCACTCCACTACAATTATTACTTCGAGCGGATTATAAGTGGTGCCTAGTAAAAAATCGCATAAATGTATAAGACTCCACCGCCACATAGCAGCCGCCATTACGAAACTTCGGTGCGGACACGTATCGCTTGGAAAAAGTAAGAACTCATGCAAAAATGTCGACTGAAGTCCCAGCACGTGACGTAAAATAAATAAAAGCTTAAACCGATGTCGATTGTCTGAAAGGAAGCATAGTTTAAAGCCTATTTCCTCCAAAAAACAATCCAGCTCAGTATTCTATTGAAGTACAAAACAGAAAGCTGAAATTGAAAGATAAGCTTTCGAAAAGAAAGCTAAGCTGGAAAAGAGTTTTGTCGAGTAAAAGTTAGCCGCCAATCCTTCTTAATCCACAATTTTATACCACTCCACGCCCCTTATCCTCTACACCGACTTCTAGTCAAAGAAAAAATTTCTCAAAAGAAAATACATATTTGACTTAATGAGAAATTAAAAGTGAGATTCATAAAATTGAGCAAGCATGCAAAACATTTTAAGTAGCTACCTAATTTAAGTAACTAATAGTTAAAAAGGAGCTCTGTGTTAACAAGTCACTATAGTATAGCGGGTACTCAAACAAAAGAGCGCGCAAGCGATAAGCAAGCCGATCGGCATCGGCAGTACAAGACAACAGAGACGTATTTAAAACTTAGTTTTAATATGAGTTTATAATTTGGATTTAGAGGTTATAATTTTGGGTTGTCTTTATATTTATTATTTTATTTTGCATCTTTAAAGCATATGCTTTTATACAAAGGACAATCAACGTTGTGTATTTTTTTTACTGAACAAGAAGGTATTGTTGCTATGAACGTAGAAAATACTATATATTGCATAAATAGAACAATTACTTGTACCGTTGTTGATACTATGGTACTCGTAGTTTCTGATACCCTCGACACATTCGTTACTCAATGTGTGAGGTCTGGACTATGCAAGTGACTTTATTGATAAGTTTTATGTGTTACCTTACAATTTATCGCCAAAGTTTACAAACTTATAAATAGATACTCACAAGTGACTTTTCGGTTTTTATTTATTTTTTAACGTAGGTAAAACTTTAAAAAATAAAGGTAGCTTTCAGCTAACCTATAGACAAACATAAACAAATACATATTTTTTTTGATGAAATTTTCACTTTTAAACGACCGGATTTTAACTCATGATTGGAAGTCGGGGTACCCACTAGGCCAACAAGGCTTATATGCATGGAAGAAATGTGATGAAACAACAGACCGATCGGAGACAGAATTATGAAACAGTTTGCTCATATAATAGCATCTTGGTATGAAAACGTCTGTCTGACAGAATGATTGATAATCCAGTATTTGTCAATGCTATTGTATCGCGACGTTCGTGAAATATGAGTAGGGCTTCGTAGACGTCTACGAGCTACGGAAAACGAAAACAAACACGCTCACAACTGTAATCCATGTAATGGAGGTCCTCAATACTCAGTACTTAAATTGAAAATATATCGACTTTTCATGCTTTATGTCAGATTTGAAATTTACTTTGACAGTGACATTAACCTTAACAAACTAAAAAAGTACCTCTTTTGGAAAAAGCGTGTACGGGCTTGTTACGTCGCGGGTAAAAAACATTATAATTGGTTCATAATCTATATTATACAAATATTTGACTCGCGGCTGGAATCGAACCAGCAAATTGTGCGCTAACTGTGCCATAGAAGTCGTCAAATTAGTCCACAGCTTTACATAGGCCTGTCCCAATACGCGCCACTGAGACCGATTTTCAACTCTTCTTATCGAGTTTCTGCTTACGTCATCGCTCCACTCAGCCGAATAATATTACGAAGAATAATTAGTTACAAACATCAAAACATTTATCCTCACTCAAAATGATGTAGGTACCATTTGCAACAAAAGCTGAAATTCTCGGACCAGTGTCAGAGATATTCATTAGCGTAAAAGCCTATGTATTGTATATTTCGATATTTAGGAGGTTAGATAAATGAAGAAACTTCTGGGATGACTGCGCCGGTCACAGATTATATATTACTAAACTACGAACGGCCAAACATAATACAGATATTTTTTTGTCTGAATGAATTTGTACTAATTTATTTTTTATATTTTACGTAGCTCATATTCTCCAATATCTGGGATGCAAATTTACTTATCCCACTACTATTATACACATTAAAGTTTGTGAGTATGGGTGTATGTTTGTTACTCTTTCACAGAAAAACTACTGAACGGATTTTGATGAAACCGTACAATAATAAACTATACATCAAAATAACACATAGGGTACTTTATAATCGGTTAACACGCGGGCAGAGGCTAGTCTTATCTAATAAACATGACAATATAAAAAAAAACTGACTTGTGTCGGTGGCGATCAAAGGGGATTGGTTTTCTAGTAGTTGTCAAATGAATGTGTTGATCGCCAACGCCACCGCCATCGCCACCGCCATCGCCACCGCCTTGTTTATTTTTTAGTCTTACTGTGACTATGCTTTTGTTAATTTAGACATAGTAGACGAACCCACACTTTCCCGTAAAAACTGCAGGTCCTATTAGAACGACGCATTGTCCCCGTGTCTAAGGGGTTGCGTTGTATACAGGATGTCTGGCATCCATTCCGCCGTCTGTGTGCGTGCACATCGCCAATATAGGTTGGGTCCAAGTTACGAAAGTTGGCGGCTATTTACAGTTTAGCTAGTGTAAAATTCGACTTCAAGTAGATGGCGTGGGTAACATATGAATGAAGCCAAAAGTCTTGGGTTGACCCCAGGGTCAGACACTATCTAGATAGATGGGGTCTATCTAGATAGATACCTCCATTTTGAAAGCTGAGTGTGTCCGCAGTTGCGTCTACCGTTAGAAATGACTCTATAATATACGCGCATATACGTGAAGAAGTATGAGAAACGAAGAAATAGACTAAATCCTTAATTTTATCGAAGTTAAATTATTGTGATGTGGTGTTTGGGTCTGGCCTATTAGCCAGGACTGAAAAATTGGTACAGCGTGTTTGAAATGCATTTGCTCGCTTCTGTTTTCTATTCCCATTAGAACTCATGTCACCTCTTTTCTAAATTCACAATTAACTAATTAGCACAAAAAAAAACAATTTGTCTGTGTTTTTGTAAAAAATCGTACCTATTTATAGTGTCCTATATTAAGTACATTTTTATTTTATTTTGTATTTGTATATTTTTATCTATTCAAATTTTGTGTATTATATGAAAAAAAAATGATTTAATTGTTTTAATTTAATTTACTAATATAGTTATAGGTACCTATTATGTAATACTTACTCAATATGGATCTTGGTCTGAATTAAACAAATATTATTATTAGGTATTATGTATTTTCTGTGAACATCCCAGCACGTTGATTACCGGTAAAACCACAGATAGTTTTGGAGCCAGCAGCGGTTATGTTATAGATCGTCAAAATCAAATATTGAAATCGCTCCAACTCTATAACTCGGGCCGTTAACGTCTATAAAGGTACAACAGCCTTTATGTGACATCCCGTCTGTTTATACTGCAGACGTCTGTTTATACTGCAGACGCAGAGTGAATGCTCTTTATACGACACTGATCTTGGTATACCCTTTTCACATTTCTCATTGAGGATCCTGAAAACTGATGAAAACTCTTGCAATGCTAGAAAACGTGTCTTGTTGGTGAGTATCCAATATGTTGGGATCCTTTGGGATTTAACTAGTCCTTTAGAACTAGTCAATGAAATATCACGGGAACCCAATCTTTAAGGTTCTTACATTACTTTAGAAGTGGAAAGATACGAACGCCCGTCCGTTAGATTGGCATCACATTAAAGCAGAATAAAGTATCATTGAAAAAAAAAACAAGTAGATTTTGTTGCCTGATTCTTCTAGGCTTGGTTTTGGTTGTACGCGAGGAATTGGCGTAAATTCACTTCAAAATGTTAAGTAAATAAAAAAAGAACATTTATTAAGTAAAATAAATGTTCATTATGAATTTAATGAATAAAAACCTATTGAATTTGACTACGCTTAGTATGGAAATGAGAGATACTTTCAATTTATTTTCATTTCATTAAAACATATTTTTTTTTCACTGCTATTTCACATGTGAAATTTCACAAGCAATGATTTTCATTTCAATAGAATAAATGTTAATTTTGTTTTGCTACTGAAAGCTTCTAAATCATTATAATCAAAACTGAACTTTACATATATACAATTAAAGTTTATAAAACCTACTGCAAGTCACGGTAAAAATTCAGCAATAAGTCGTATCGTTTGACGACGCATCAGCATAGTATGTTTCGCTCTTTCCCGCACGACATAATAGGCATTAGGCGGTCTCGCTTTTGACTTGGCGACAGTTTTCTTTACCGACTGATGTCTCCGATGAAATCCGAATGATATGCGATTTTATTTCGCTATGATTTTTAGATCGAGATTTAGCGATTTGCTTAGTAAGCGAGTGATTATAAAACAGAAGGTAACGTATAGTAGTAGAATTGATACTAGCATAGGTAAGTTTTTGGATTTATACCTCAAATTAACAATAAATTCAATTTCTGCATGTAAAATTATGAGTCTTGGATTTGGCACAGTATCGTATTTACATCAAGCAATAAATAATCCACTTCCCAATATTAACAAAAACGACGATATTCTGTCGGCAAAACATTAGATTTATTGTTTTCCCAACTGCTTAGTTTTGTACTAAAAGGGTGTTATCCACTTCATAACAAAGCTATGATGAGAGTTCAGTTTGTGAATAAGTACTGAGTCATAAGAAACACCGAATGATTCTGAGACAGTTCAATGAACAAAAACCTTGAATCTGATATTTATATTTTAAAATAAAACACTGAAAACATACGAGTTAGAGATCGCACTTTCTTTTAAGTATTATACCTAAAAGGGAATCTTTATTATGTCTTGTTAAATTTATTTCTGATTTCACGGGCAATATCTGCATGGGCAGTTTCTTTCAATTCTGGCGGCAGGCGACATAAAATCTTCACTATCATTAAGTTGACATTTCGAATAGAGAATCTTTTTTATTTTCGTTTGAATGTTCAGAAAAGGAAGTGGCCAGTATCATTTTGCGGACTTGATTGTAAAATTAATTTTCATTTTGGTATTACAATTAAGGTTACCAACTGATATAACCAAAAATTAACCACAAAAACAGCACTTTAATAATGTATTTTCATAAGCTTTCTTTACCCGCAAATTTATACAACAGAAATGAGGTCCATTTTGCGTCATTTTAAAAAACGTATTTGTTTATTTTTATGGTTCCATAAACGATTTCTTAAATAACTGGTGTAAACCAATTAAACCAGTTACTTAAGATTAAAAACATAATATCTAATAAATAAATAATAAAATAAATAAGATTTTCATAATAATGAAATTATTGATTAATGATTTAAATTTCGGGCTGGTATACTATAAAGTAATATTATCTGCTGTAGGTGGAAGGCAGGCCTGGGAGGAACATCGCGTAAACGCCGCAAGCTGCAATATGGGGCGCGGCTTGGCTGAACGCCACTTGATCCGTCCTGTGGAGATTAGAATGTTACTGTTGATGTTTGTCATCTGCGTTTGTTGCTGGCAACATTGTACTTCTGATTTCTGCACAAGATTGAATACAGCATCATAAAATACTATAGTAAATAATAAAAGCCGTGTTGGCCTAGTGGGTGATACCCCGACTTCTGATCCGGAGGTCGTGGGTTCGAACCCGGTAGTGCAAAAATGGATTTTTCTATTTGAAAAATTTATGTGCGAATGTTTATGTGCAAAATACACGTGCTCAAAACGGTGAAGGAAAACATCGTGAGGAAACCGGCATGCCATACAACCAAAAATTCGTAGGCATGTGCCCACAGTTAATGTTCCAATAAGCGGCGATGGGCTTGTAACCTGTCACGTGGAATACTTACTACTTGCAAAACGCGGGCATGTACCAAATGTAATGTTTGGACGTGCCTCTGACTACCCCCTACTTGGTATCCTCAAAGATCTACTCACTGAGTATGTATCCGAAGGTGTCCACCATGGGGAATACAGTCGTGAGTGTGTTTGTTTGTTTGTTTGTTTGTGTTTGTTATAAATAATTAGGCATTTAATTATTTTTAATCATTACTGAACACACCAAACCATCTATTTGCACGCCCAGGATGACTGATAGAAAATGCTTTATCATTAAATCTTCCTAGCACTACATTGTTTATGCGAAAGTATAAATAAATTAAATTAAATTTATTTTGTTTTAGTAAGTGGTAAATTTTGTTCGGATTACCGCGATGCAGGGTAGCCCTAGGACGGGATTCACAGTTTATAGTGTTTTGAGAGAAAAAAAAAAGTGTTTATACTGTATGCAAGTGTGTTTATTCAAGGTAAGTATAGGTTTTGAGTTCATTAATCCTACTTGATGTTGATGTACTTAATGTTTATAAGGATGGATGTGTGTTACTCATTCACGCAAAAACTACTGAACCGATGAAACTTTATAGTAATATAGCTTATACATCCGAATAACACATATGCTACTTTTTATCCGGGTACCGGCAAATCCGTGGGCAGAAGCTAGTTTATAATAAATAAATTAGGGTATTTATTATAAACTAGCTTCTGCCCACGGATTTGCCGGTACCCGGATAAAAAGTAGCATATGTGTTATATAAACACACTTGCATACAGTTTAAAGTTCACTTTAAAAAAAGTTAAAGTTTACTTTCAAGGAATAAAAACCATGACTTTGAAATTGTTCATGTCATGATAAATGAGAGTTTGGCATGGAGCGTAGTTTGTTGTTGGATAAAAACAGCATCACGAAATGTTATAGAATTTTTCAAATAAACAGCACCTAGAGATAGTCATAGATAGATGGATCGTTAAACAGTTTTTTTGCGCATAACACCATTTTTAACCGTTTTCAAAAAATGATGAAGCTCTCAATGTTATGTTTTTTTTATAGTGTGTTTTTGTTACCTGATATCTTTGCCAATTATTAACCGATTCTGATGATTCTTTTGTTGTTGTATAGATACTGATCTTGAGGTGATTTCATAAAAGTGTTATTCTTCAGGGATTATTGTTTTTCCCATAAAACACAAAAAAAACATCATCATATGGAATCACGACTAGCCGAAACATAATTTTGTACGATATCATAGTAGTAGGACAAAACTAGAACAAAACTGATAAAAAAAGGGTGGGTGGTCTCATTGGTTACCTTATTATCTACTAAACAAACAGACAAATACATAGGCCTGACTCCACACTGGGATTACCTGTGTCATGGGTTTCAGGAACTACGAGTACCGTGCTACCACAAATCCAGACTGGGAACAGATATCTGCAGAACATGCGAATCGAATCTACGCCTCTTGCGTCGCAGCTATCTTCTCGTTCCACTGAGGTGGCGTATTCAAATGGAATATGAAAATAATGTTGAAATAATTTTAATGAAATACCAATTTCTCGCGACGGCTATAAAAAGCAGTATGTTTTGTGTTTTATTTCATTCCATGTCTTTAACTAAAAACACAAAAAAGATGGAAAAAATTGCATGTTTTATGAACTTTTGGGTAATCAGAATTGAATTTGCTATGCTCCTGCTGTTGTCTGGAAGTTCGAGGGTACATTATTATGTATGTAGTTAGTTTCGAAAAATGATCACTTGTAAGAGTTAGTTTCGCAAAATGATCACTTGTAAGAGTTAGTTTCAAAAAATGATCACTTGTAAGAGTTAGTTTCAAAAAATTATCACTTGTAAGAGTTAGTTTCGCAAAACGATCACTTGTAAGAGTTAGTTTCGCAAAATGATCACTTGTAAGAGTTAGTTTCGCAAAATGATCACTTGTAAGAGTTAGTTTCAAAAAATGATCACTTGTAAGAGTTAGTTTCGCAAAATGATCACTTGTAAGAGTTAGTTTCAAAAAATGATCACTTGTAAGAGTTAGTTTCAAAAAATGATCACTTGTAAGAGTTAGTTTCGCAAAATGATCACTTGTAAGAGTTAGTTACAAAAAATGATCACTTGTAAGAGTTAGTTTCAAAAAATCCGGCCAAGTAGCGTCTAGCTATCTCAAGAAAGTTTTCAAATGTTTTAGAACCGAATGCTGCTATGTGGTGATGATGGTAAGCGGCCTGGCTCTTTTCTGGGTCAAAGCATTAGCATTGCCATTCAGCGTAGCATTACAGCCAGCATTTTGGGAACGCTTCTGTCTATTAGTGATCCGGATCAGTTAACCAATCTACTGATCTTGAAAAGATATTTAGATTGCTACCTGTTTAACATGTAGTTTTTGTGTATCTATATATACTTGTACATTGTATTTATAAATTTCATTTTATTTAAGAATGTTTTTACATAATTTGCTCGTCCTTAATCAAGTGTAAAAAAACAACTATTAAAGAAAACCAATATTTTTATGTGCTCAAACTACGTAAAGTCGTACACGTATAAAATTGTCACATAAAAATTCTAGCCGGGTATTCTACCATCAACACTGGATAACCGGCGGTCTCTAGAGAGTCTGATTTATATTCGCACTCGACGCCAACTGCAGACCAATTCTCAGGTGATTTTAAAATTGTCTCGGCCGAGATAAATGGTACGCTCGTGCGAATGTGGCTCGACTTACAGCGATGGTCAAGAAGGCAGGAAAAGAGGTTTAACACAATATGTGGTCGTCTATATAATTATCACGATAAGCTAGATGCGAGGTTTTACTAGATGGTCGTCTTAATATCATCATCGATTAGAAAGGGTTTACAGATGTGGCCGTCTCATTATCATCATCAGCTAGTAGGATGATTTTATGTCAAGCATTATTTTATTATTATTTAACTATATAAAACAAAAACTTATTTATCTAACACGTAGTGACTGCGACGCGGGTGTGGCTGGGTTCATTACCAACCCCAGGAATGACTATAGATGATTCCCTTAAGCCACCAATATTTCTTCATGAAGGTCGACAGGTGTTAATCCAGTATTGTCACCACGAAGGAGCTATACCGCTCTAGTCGCAGCGGCACATGATAGAGACAATGTATCATCGCCTCTTGGAAAGATGAATGAGCTGACATGAGTAACATACTCGTATATTTAGTTCTTGATTTGTAGGAACGCAAGAAAAGGTTTTCTAACATAAGTTTTATTTTATTGTAACAATATGTATGATTTTACATTTTAAAATAATTATAATATTTTTTATGAAGTCTTAGTTTGAGACATATAGTTGCCTATAGTTTCAGTTCTTTATTTGTATGAACGCAGGGAAAGTTTTACTAACATTAGTTTTATTTTATTGCAACATTGTGTATCATTTTACATTTTAAAATAATTATAATATTTTTTATGATGTCTTAGTTTGAGACATATTAATAGTTGCCTATAGTTTCAGTTCTTTATTTGTAGGAACGCAGGGAAAGTTTTACTAACATTAGTTTTATTTTATTGCAACATTGTGTATCATTTTACATTTTAAAATAATTTTAATATTTTTTATGAAGTCTTAGTTTGAGACATATAGTTGCCTATAGTTTCAGTTATTTATTTGTAGGAACGCAGGGATAGTTTTACTAACATTAGTTTTATTTTATTGCAACATTGTGTATCATTTTACATTTTAAAATAATTATAATATCTTATATGAATTCACTAAGTTAGTTCGAGACATATAGTTCTATAGTTGTTAAAAGATGGCGCTGTAATTGAAATCCTAATAAAAACATTACTGTGAAAGAGGCGCCAAATTCGGTAAGAACGACGTTCCGGGTAGTTGGATCACCATTAAAAGAATTTGGATGAACGAGTTAAAAGTTCCATAGCAGTTTCTTTAATCAAAGCTGTAGGCATATACATTTGTACAATTTTATTCAATTAATTCAAAAAATAATTTGAACTTTCTTTAATATGATATTATATTGGATATTAAATACATAACTTTACATTAGTGTGGCAACTATTATAGTTGTATCATTTATTTACCTATACCCGACTTATTTAGTAATGTATTGGTATGTGAAACAACCATGAAAATTGAACCAAATAAAATGTAATATTTTTACTACACAAATATTTTAAAACAAAATGTTGTTTACAAACAATACCATCTATAAAACGAAGCAAAACACTTTTGATATCAGTCGCTAGTAAAAACATCGTGAAAACTGTGCCTTCGTTAAAACATTTATCAAGATCTGTAAAATAAACTTCAAAATGTTTTCAATAAGGTACGTAATATTGCTAATGTTTTTTTTTATTATAGACCGTCTGGTTTCCGCTTTTTTATTGAGTATTGTCGACTTATGAACTATGTGAATTAAAGCCAATTTTACGCGACCAAACCTAGAAGTAAAAATATATTGCAGGCAAAATATATTGTTTTTTAAATTATCCTTAGTTAAGTTTAAGTGTGGTGTCAATCGATCAAGGTAAATTCCTTCATTGACAAATATTATTTAAATTGGATGAAGTCACGGTATCCTTACAGAACAAATCTGTGAGAACACCGAGGAGGGGGTAGTCAGAAATAGGTCCAACATTATATTTGGCTCATGGCCGCGTTATTCATAGTAATTAGACTTCCACGTGGTTGCAAGCCAATCGCCGCTTATTGGACACTAATCAATGGCATGCCTTCGAGTATTAGTTCTAGGGCAAGCCGGTTTCCTCGCGATGTTTTCCTTTGCGCATATAAAGTCGAGTGACAAAATTCATTGGTACACGACCGGGTTCAAACCCAACCACCTCAGGATGGGACGTTAGCTTGAGTTTCAGTCCCCAATTGAAGGAAAAAAGCATTGAATATTCAGAGAGAATAGAATTAATTAAGGACCAATTCAAATTTTTTTAGATATAAAGTGGCATTCACACTTAGTCTTCTATATTGCATCGTTGTCCCGCAACAAAAGCCGTACAGTGAAGTCTACACAGATAAGTATGTAAGAGTATGCCCGTAGCTACATCCCATAAGGTTGCGGGTTCGATTCCCACCGCGGAACAAACATATATATGATCTAAACACAAGCTCTGCTTATTTTCTGGTTAGATCATGCTGTGTGAAAATGTCCAGTGTTATAATTAGTACGTTCTTTTTGTTATTGAATCGGAACCCAGTTTAACAGGGTCCAGTAGACGATGGACTCATGGCGGACTCGTGGTGGTGGCTTATCGCGGTGGAACAAGCAGTAGGGCAAATTGACATTTTAAAGTGATCCTTGTGATTTTAAGGAATAAATTTATTCATACAACTATGTAAAAGTTGGTATATACAAAAAATACAGATGAAACAGCTAGCTATCTAAAGACCGTTACAAACGATCTTTAGATAGCTCAACTGATCCAGATCACTAACAGGCGGAATACTGGCCGCATTGCCACGCTGAATGGCAATGCTGATGCGTAACTATGTAAGTGAAGGTTGTTATCGTGTTTACTGTTTAATGTTTTGACTGTTGCAACAGCGGTGCAACTTCAGAAAAGTCCATATTGGTGGGGTTGCTAGCAAAAACTTACCCTTAATTTAAAAAAAATGTATATAAGTAGTATATCAGTCATGTAGATCCCATAACACAAGCTCTGACTAGCTTACTTTGGGGCTAGATGATGCTGTTTGAAAAATTTCCAGCATTATTATTATTATTAATTTATTTTCTGATTCAACCCTTTTTACACAAAAATCTAATAAACTTCTTATTTTTAAAGGTTTGTTTGGCCCGAATTTAATACTGTCTATGACTGTATTGTTGGTATCTACGTAAATGGGACGCCAGTTGGCCTGGGAGTCTTCGTCCGAACTTTCGCTATTATAACCTCAGCAAACATTTTTGGAAAATGGACAGAAAAAAAGAGATATTATGAACCCGACCCTTCAGACCTAGAGGTAATTAACTACAACTAGAATTATTGTCGAATCTTGTTACACTGGTAGTTTTCATCGAACTGAGACCTCGTGCCGACAAAATCATCAGCGCTATTAAAAAAAACACTTTTTAAAACAGGGCATCCATTTGTTTAATATGTACTACAATAAGAAGATTTTTAATAAGTAATCTTACTATGAAAGTCAAAGTACTTTGACTTTGACATCCTCACCAACTTTCGCGTTTCTATTAGTAGTTATCGCGTTTTGCGTTTACCTTTTTTATTATTTATCCGATGTTTCGAATGTGTTGCGTATGCTTTGGTCACGGGTTGACTGGGGAATAATAGTAATAATAATAATAATAATGTATTTATTGACAATAGAAGCTATTGTCGATAAATACATTCAGTAGCCGCAATTACCCTCAATTATCTTCAGATTCAGAAAAGTCTATCGAGGTCTGGACGACCCGTTTAAATTTTTAACCTTTCCACTTTCTTTAGATAGCTCTTAGCGATAAGTCCGCCCTTTGTATCACCACTGCTTAGTTTATAAAATCTTATATAAAGTTAAGTTTTTGATTCTCGTGTATAATGAGTTATCTATATATAATAATAATTTTGTGTATCTCATCGAAACTAAAAACAATTTCAGGTATATGCCATCAACGGCACATGGAACAAAGCAGTTAAAATGGAAATAGACTACGTAAGTGGGAACCAGGTAGACCGAAACGATGTCTGGGTCAAAGTGGGATTTGACAATAGGCACACTACAATCCACGACTTTGTTTTTATCACTGTCAAATATGTGCGAGCTGATGAAAACTTGCAGTTTCGAGGCTGGTACAGTCGCACTCCTTACCGCGCCCCTTTTTTTGATGTCAAACGAGTCAGGCCTTATAGTCCTTACGGGTGGAAGTTTGCCGCATTCGGTTTCGTTGACAAGGCTCATATCGAGGAAAGCTTGCAGCTGGTAAGCGCCGACTACTCCTGGGAGGCTGTGTTAGAGGACTGCGATGAATGGATACCACGACCTTGGGGACGCTTTATATGTTTGGCCAACATTGACAACTACTTGGGCATCCAGGCCGGCGCACCACTATTCTATGGTAACGATCTGTACGGGTTGGGTGCCTTTGAGCTGAACAAAGGAAACGAGAGCATATTGGTTTTTTCTGAATTCAAACCGTATTTGGAGTGGTCGTTCATGTTTTATTCTACATTAACCACTGAATTTGATCCATACGCCCCTCGCTACAAATGGGACTAATTTTATTTTTAAGGTAAAGGTTTAGCATAATTTAGATTATCTAATCACATTCTGATAAATTACCCACCGGTGATAGGAACATGAAAATCGGACTAGAAAATTGTAATGGGACTAACGAAATTATAATATTATTTTTATATTTTTTATGCTGTTATGGATTTCTTGTTGTATGTATACATGAAGTGGTATCAGCCCTAATATTATATCGTACGCTGCTGATGGAGTAGATTTTGTGCATCCAATGATCAAATCTAACTAATAATAACAGGGGCCTAACCATGAAGTCTTACAGCGATTCTATACAGGAAATAATACTTGATGCTTAGGCCCCAGATCGTTTGTTTGTAGATGGTACTGTTATATCCCGTCTCATGTACTAAAATAGGCATACCTTTCGTCCAAGTATGCTGACCTAGCATCCCTTGTTTACACACTTTCTTGGTACTTACTTCAGTCTATCCTCAATCCGTCTCGGGAAGACACGCATTTAAAAAACGTAATTTTCATAATTAAATCCTAAGTGCAACAATTTAATTCCTCTTTTCTTTTTAAAAAGGGAATATCCGTATCCCGGATAACAGTACACTGACACTGTCCATTGCCGGCCGCCGTAGGCGCGTGGCATGTGCCAGCTCATGCTCGTTGCCAGCGATGTATTAAACACTGCACATCAGAGCGATATGAGCGGCGGCGCGGGGCGGTTGCGTCGCCTTTACGCGCGCGCTTTCATTTTACGTCTTCACTGCATCGTGGTCAAGACTCAACTGTGGTATCAACTTACCTCGTCCCATGATTTCTTAATTTCTGATTTAGTATTTATATATTATTTTTTTTTTTTTTTAATACTATCTATTTAATGTTGTTTATATTTTATTAATATGTTTATGAGAATTAACTTATAAGATAACGAAAGAGAAAAAGCAACATTATATTTAATTCTTGCGTAATTGCGCGACTTCACTAAAAATAAAGAAGGCTGGCAGAAATTTTAACTTAGATATTGTGGCTGAAATGATGATGAGGATGATGAATAAATGAAACTCATTAAATTCTTTTTCACTCTTTATTCTAGTCAGCTAAGATTTAGGTTAACAGTAGTATTATTATTGTAGTACAATGTTCATTCATTTACGATTTTTTTTTCTTTCATGTATAAATAAAAACCGATTTAAAATGCCGGAAAGTTGATAAAAAGTCCAATATGAAATTTCATCACCCTTAGTATACCACCCATTTTTCATACACTTGGGACCACCCTTGTAGATGCAGTTTACCTTACCCATTACAAAAATAATAATTAAAATCGGTTCACAATTGGCATAAAACATATAGACGAATTGAGAAAAAAAAGTCGGTTGAAAATTGCTTCAGAAACCGCTGACGTTTTTGTGTCAATATAAACATTGTACTAATTTTAGTTCCAAAAATGTATCTTTAAATTCCGTACTAATTTAAGAAAAACGGAATGAAAATAGATTAACTCATTGTGACCAGACAAATGAATCAGACGATGCCTACGCAGTGTAGGAAGGCCCTCAAGCCGATGGGAGGTCTATAAGAACTCCTGCATGCTGTTGATGATAATGATAGTTTTGTTTTTGCATCGAATTTTAATTTCAAAATGGGGGGGACTAAGGGGAGGGGAATCGGGGTGTATTCTGTTACCTTCCTTATCTTCCTTCTAACAGGAACTTCGAACTTATCATTGTTTTTATTCTTTAAGATATTATATATAGACGTGATTTTTCATATTGAAGAAACATCTGAAAATAAATACTAGTATACATAAAATACGTACTATGTACTTAGCTATATTATACGTAGTTCTGTAAATGTAATAATTATTATATGATATTACTATTACGAAACAAATATAGAAATTATAATAAATATTTGATTTTTATTTGAATATCGTGTAATTATAATATCTAAAATAAAATTAATTGAATTAAATAAGTATATAAGACTTTTTTCCAATGTCGGCAACGCGCGATTGATACCTTACGATTTATTCACACGATTATATACAAGTACGTTTATACAAAAATACAGATGAAACAGCTAGCTATCTAAAGACCGTTGCAAACGATCTATAGACAGCTAAGAGTCCAGATATGAGTCGGCTTTCCGGTCACGCGTCGTTACGACTAGTTTTGGAACGAATTTTGAAAACGCAAAAGGTCCCGTTTCCCCACGGACCCAGAGTCTCAACCCCAAGAGTCTACCAAGTAAGATCTGCCAAGACTTTAAAATTTGCGCCTCTTGAGATCCTCGGCCGAATCGGCCTTAACAGAAACTCATAACTCCACTTTAGTTTCAAAAAAAATCAAACTGACCTTTCAAGAAGCAGTATGACAATGCTGACGAAGAAGCCGACAGCAAGCATGATGAAGGCTGGAGCCGCCCCGCCCAGCGCCAGAGCCCTCGGAGAGCTGCCCTCGCATGACACTGGGCGGGCGGCTGTGCGTTGCTGTATGCAAGATACTATTCCACGCTCCAAGAGACGGACGAAGCTGAAATATTTACTAGTCAAAATTTAATGGGTTATACAAATCATCTAGCCCCAAACTAAGCAAAGCTTGTACTATGGAAACTACATAACTGATATAATACTTATATATTTTTTTTGTAAATAAATACATGTTATACATAGAAAATACCCAGACCCGAGACAAATATTTACAGATTATACAAACATTAGTTATAAATATCTAGTTTCAATTTGTAATAACTAATTATATACGCGGATTCCTTCCACGCGACTTTGACTTTAACTCAGAAGACGCAGATAGGTTCATCGGGTAGAAGACCGGCCTATAGTATTCTATCTGAAAAACGCGAAGTTCTAATCACATCAGATACATTTTGGCAGTAGGATTTAAGTCCAGTAAAGGACTTCTTCATCGAGTTCTCAAAGTTGAGGAGTAGGTTAGCATGGTATGGGCAAGTCATGAGGAGGAAAGAATGTCACATTACGAGAAGAGTGTTAAATATGAATGTGGATGGAAATAAAAGAAGAGGTAGACCAAAGAAAATATGGATGGATTGTGTGAAGGATGACATGGTTAAAAAAGGAGTGAGTACTGAGATGACGGCTGATAGAGGAGAATGGACGAAGAAAACATGCTGTTCCGACCTCACGTAATGTGGGATAAGGACTTATAGACTTCTTCATCGCCTGACTAATGTTGGTTGGATGATTTTTTGACTTTGCTTAAAACTTTAATAGATCCGTCAGTAATTGCACGGTTAGGTGACACTATGCATGTTTTATACTAAACTTACAAACAAACCAATGGCCCACCTGTTGGCATGTGGTTACTGGAACCTATGGAGGATTGCAACACCAGAGGTATCACTCGCGCGTTGCCAACCCTGAGACATAACGGGTGGAAAGTCTCGGCACTCATACCGTTCCAAACGAAACACAGCAATGCGACCAATACTGCTTGGTGGATGAAATAGGTACGGTGGAGCACTTCAAGAAGCTACTTCTAAGGTATCTTCTTAAAATCTAAAGTGTGTACTACCTCCAAGTCAGAAACTCCTTATAAGGGCTGTCCTTCTGAACCCCAGGGTAAAGCAGTGTTTTCTCCATCGACTGAAGAGATCCCAGCTCACAGAGCTCACCTTGTGTAAACGTTTTCGAAATAAGATGGCCGGCGTTGTCAGTATCGGTGTGATACGCGTATCCTAAAAGTTGTTCGATGTTAAAGTCATAGGCAAAGTTAAAGGATTCTATGAACAAACCAGCTTAAAAACTACTAGAATTTTAAAGTGAATCTACGCCAATGCCTCGCATGCGATCGAGCCTAGAAGAATCAGGCAGCAAACTCTGTTTGGTTGTTTTTCCAATGATCCTTCACATTCAGCTATAGAGTGGTTCCGATCGAACAAGGTGTATTGAAAAAGAGTATCAGTTAATGAATTAAATAAATTCTAAAAAGTATCAACCAAAGTTCTTATGACACACAATACACTTTATAATAATAATGCTAAACCTGCTAAAAATATGTAACTAAAGATATGCAATTTGACAATATTATATCATATTTTTTTTATCGACAAAATGAGCATATGAGCATATATCTACGAATAGGAAGTTCAGTTTAATTCAGATTCGGATTATATGGTGAGTACTTTGCATATTACTATAATATTTTATGGAACACTAAAATTAAAATATTAGGTATGGCATATATGCAAAGGCGAGCTTAGCCCTGGAAAGAGAGAGGTCCTCCCTTTCAACATTAAAAAGTTTTCGTTATAGGGTTCCGTACCTCAAAAGGAAAAAACGAAACCCTTATAGAATCACTTTGTTCTCCGTATGTCTGGCTGTCTCGATCGTTTATGCCGCGAAAACGTATATTTAAACAATCTCAAGGGAATCAAAATTTATAGGGTACTTTCCCTTGACCTAACTATGATTTTTTGACAAGTAATATCGTCTTATACTACAAGTACAGGCAAAAATCTGAAATTATAAATTTGTAACGTCTTTATTTAAAGTACGTAATCAATCATCGAGGTTAAACAACGGTATGCGCGGTCATAATTGTATGTACATTTCGCGACGTACGGAACCCTCGGTGGGCGAGTCTGGCTCGCACTTGTCCAGTTAATTTTTAATATAGCGTACCTCCAGATTTAACCATCGCGATACCTTCTTCCAGAGGTTTCAAAATAGTTCCCTTCTTTTTTGACAAAACTTTATGGCGTATTTTTTCTTCCACTTCCATGTTCTTTTTATTGTAGTAGTAGCTGCCAGTGCCCTGTAATATATATATATATATATATATATCTTAACTAGCTTCTGCACACAGCTCTGCCCTAGGCACTGGGGTTATAAAGTTGGTCATGATTGAAGCCAATTTAAAATTCTAACAGTTACGTACATCTTCTAATTATACAATTTATATTTTGTGTTGGACATTTTAATAATAATAAAAATCCGTTGGGCGCACTTGTGGCTAGTGTTCGGTGCATGGCAAAACCGCGTAGCCACATTACTCCCTGGGGTCGTTAGAAACCCCTGACCCTCGGCTTGCCTTAGCCGGCCGGTCGCGAGTGGAGGCGCAAGAACGGAACCTATGTTCCAAGGGTAGAAGTCTTAAAAGCAGAAAGCCGAGAGTAGCATTTAGTGAAACTGCAGTAAACCTTTCGACACCCTTGAGCCGTTCACACCAACGTTGCCCCTATGCTGGCTATTGTTGGCGGCACTTAAGAATTTACAAAAAAAAATGTCAAGCATTATTCTTTTCATTATTTATTTTAAATATGATATTAAAAAAAAATGCCTACATAGGGTCCATAGTCCTAGTCTCGTTTCAGATGCTTACCGAGAGCCAACTTCTGGTGTATCCGACATCCTGGTAGATGAGCTCCAGGGGGCTGTGCAACAGTTCTTCCAAGGAGTTGATGGATGGCGGAGGTCCGTTCAGCAACCAGCTGACCACGCTACTGGTATAGTAGTTGTAGATAAGCATACAGGATAAACCGGTAATGAAGATGGTGATCCTTCCAGCTGTATTAACAAACGAAAGCTGTACCTACTGTAAACAGTAGTGAGCGTGTTTTTTGTTGAAATGTTTGGGGATTATCCCATAATGACCTCCAGAAGGATGCCAAGTATGAGTTGTGGGTATTTCAATATCAAATTTGTAATAATCGTTAATAAATCTATCATGGCTACATAATTGGTGTTTCATTGTCAGGACTCCACAAATTAATACTTGTACATGGCGCAGCGTAATAAAACTCAATAAAAAGTGAAGAATATCAAAAGTATTGAAACAATAGTGTTGTACAGATGAAGATACGTTATAAAATACGGTGCATCAAGAAATAAACTTGTCAAAATGGTGTCCATGCTGAGGCCGCCATTTTGACAAGTTAACCATTTTGATTTGAAAAAACTACCGAGCTTCATCGCACAAAGGTTTGCTGAAAGTAAATGCTAATTAGTGTAATAAAACTTATCTCGTTCACACAATAAATCTACTTTATTCGAAACAAGATCTTTCTACCACGTGGTTCTATTTTACAATCAACAATAGTTGCAGAGTGCTCAGAATGCGACCAACACTGACGGTGATTCGTCACCAAAAAGCCCCGTTTGTTGGTTACCCTCCCAATTGCCACGTCACTTCTCAGTGTTGCCCACATCGAGCTTACAAAATCAAATCCATTGAGCGTTTTCTTTTACATTGAAGATGTTGAAATAATTTATAAAATATCTGATTTATTGAGTAATTATAATTCTTTTTTTTAAATACCCATAAAATTAATTAATCACGCGGGGGAATACCTAGTCTAACATAAAAATATTAGAAAAGTGTACTTTTACCTGCGGACTGTCTTGTATTCTGTGACTCATCTGCAAAAACTGTAAATAAACATGGTTTTACATAATGTTATCATTTAATATCGCTGCATAGAAATTTGGTCTCTAAAACATTGCCTATTCAAAAACGGCCAAGTGCGTGTCGGGACACGTGCAGTGTAGGGTTCGATAGTTGCCCATAAACATTGTATTTACTACCTACAACTATCAACTTCATCTATGTAATTTTCAATGGAGTTTACATGAAATTATACTTTTTAATTCTCCAAGTACATTTTATGATTTGGTCGACTATTACTCGTTAATTTGTAAAGCCTACTTAGCTGTGATAGTTTTCCTTTTAACTTCGTTATATATAATACTGCTTTAAATTGTTTTCACATATCCAAAAGCAACTGCACTAGACTCGAACATAAATTATCACTTTTAAGCTTAATAATTCACAAACGAAGCCGTTAATCAAAAAAATACTTTTTACACTATTAACCATACCAAATTACAGTTTTATAGTACTAAGAGTCTCTGAGCTAAGCTGCAGACAGACAGGCAGACGGACGGACATGGCAAAACTATAAGGGTTTCTTGTTGACTACGGAATACTAAAACGTGTAGTTCCATACACACGAACCACACCTGCCAATCAAAATGGAACCTTGACAAAACCCTGCTTGGTATTATTTATGATTCTAGAATTTAATAAATCATCAACCAAAGTTCTTTTTTTTTAAAACACAATACGCTTTATAATTGTAATATATACTTCTGATATGCAAGCTTTATCTTCCACGCGACTCTTCATCCGCGTCATGTCAGAGGATAAAAAGAACAGGTCGTAAATAAAATATATGACATACATTGCTGGCAGATGTTGGCGATGACAGAAAACAGCGCGTACTGCACCGACAATGGATGCTGTTCCAGTTTCGCTGCTGCTAACAGGATCAGCATACATATCACTGCCATACCCACTGTGCTGCTCCAAGCGCCTACACTGAAGGGTCGGAAGAATTGGTTCTCGTACTTTCCAAGACCAGTTGTCGGGATTCTGTAGTAATATCGAGTTCTGAAATAAAAGGTTTAGCTATGGCTTTGGTGGCGAACCTTCTAGATTGTATATAACTGCCCAAGATGTGTCAAGCTATGCTTTTACTAAGATCCGTATGGACTGGGAATTTAAATTTAAAAATCGATGCATTGCAAAAATCTCCAGAATTATAAATAAATAAACAATGCTGGACATTTTTCACACAGCATCATGTAGCCCTAAAGTAAGACGAGCTTATTTTATGGGAACTACATGACTGATATACATTTTTTTATAAATATATACAGACTTACTCCAGAGAGGTCAAAGAAGGATATATGAAGCCAAATTTATAGGTAAAATTCGTTGTCATTCGGAGAACCGTCGTAAAATCTTGCGTTCTATAGTAAAGCGAATTGATCACGATCTGAAAATAGCAAATAAATACAGTAAATAATTACGCCTGTTTTCCCTAGGGGTAGGCAGATATCACTAAGGGGGTTTCTACCTGCTTAAAACCTGGCATGCCTCTTTCGATTATTCTTGATTTACCACATCAGTATACCTTTCTCAACTCTCATTACTACATCTACATTCTCTCCACGCTGCTCTCTTAACACGCTGTCAAAGTCAAAGTCAAAGTCAATAGGTTTTTAATCATTGAAATCACAAGGATCATACAGAAACGTCAACTTAAAAAACTACGTGAATTTAAAATTGTAAAGTGAATTTACGCCCATTTCTCGCGCGCGACCAAGCCTAGAAGAATCAGGCAACAAACTCTGCTTGGTTCACTCACTCCCTCTATCTTTCAAAGTTACACCACACATACTTCTCAAAGCTCTCATCTCCACTGCATCTAATTGATGTTTCTTCTACCATCTCTTTAAATTGTAATTTATTGTGTTTTCTAATTGTTTGTCTTTCTTGACTGTTGTATTCGTCTGTGCTGTATCCGTATGCGTTGAAAAAAAAACGATCAATCTATCTAGACCAGGGATGCACAGACTTATTGAGACTAGGGGCCACTCGGGCAAATCATGAACTGATGGCGGGCCGCCAGAAGTATAGGTAATTAAAGACAATAAAGAATTGATAATAATGTATTAAAATTGAAAAATAATTTATTAATTTGGAGCGTGGCACTGCATAGTGCTTACAATCTTTTTTATATTTGGCTCAAATTTACTTGTAGCAACACGTAAAACTGCTTCCAAACTTTGATTTTTCGAATGTACGAGAGTATTATTTTTGCTGTCGGTGGGCCACCAGTATTCCACCGGCGGGCCGCGGTCTGTGCATCCCTGATCTAGAGTATCTATCTGATATAGATCTAGACCTATCTGCCGTACCCAACTTACACAACCTTGCATTAGTCGTATTAACACTCCTTCATGCACGACTATTCGTTATAAAATTAATATTATATGGGTGTGGTGACTAAGCTTACGAAGAATGTGAAGTTTTTGAGATCGATATTATAAAATATAAAAAGTTGAGGAGTAATAGGATAGCATGGTAGGCCAAAGAAAAGTTGTTGATTGTGTGAAGGATGACATGGTTAAGAAAGAAGTGATTACTGAGATGACGGCTGATAGAGGAGAATGGAATAAGAAAACACGTTGTGCCGACACCACGTAATGTAGGATAAGGACAAGAAGATGAAGATTATAAAATATACTTTATCACCATTTTATAATGACTTCTGTGGCGTAATGGGCGAAGGTCCGCCTGAGACGCAGAAGGTCGCGGGTTCGATTCCCGCCGCGGGACAAATGTTTGTATCTACGAATATTTGTCTCGGGTCTGGGTGTTTTCTATGCATAATATGTATGTATTTACAAAAAAAAATTATCTAAGTAGTATATCAGTCATGTAGTTCCCATAACACAAGCTCTGCTTATTTTGGGGCTAGATGATGCTGTGTGAAAAATGTCCAGCATTATTTATTTTATTTATAATATCGATCTCAAAACTTCACACAAAACGTTGGTAATAAATAGTAAACTGTAGATTTATTTCTTACTTTTGTGTTGTTTTTCTCAGAGGTGACCCATCGGTCTGTTATTGACTGTACAACCCTGCCAATAAAAAACGCAGTCAGTAAAGGCCCGGTCTAACGCGGTGGCGGTGGCGGTGGCGATCACAGGGAATGCTTATCAATTGGTTGTCAATTGGTTGTTTCATAATGTATGTAACATATGCAAATATTTTGAACCTTTCTAGCATGGGACAACTTATTTATTTCTGAGACGCAGAAGGTTGCGGGTGCGATTCCTGCCGCGGGGCAATTGTATAATCTGCAAATATTTGTCTCGGGTCTGGGTGTTTTATAAGAATACCTAATAAACATGTATGTATTTACATATATATTGATTCATATAACTATGTACAAGTAGCTATCTATAGATCGTTTGCAACAGTCTTTAGATAGCTAGCTGTTTCATCTGTATTTTTTGTATGAATAAATGTGTACAAGTATATACAAAAAATAATAGCAAGATAGCTTTGTTTGTTAAAACTCAATTATCCATGTTATAAGGGACAGTATTCTCATTTAGAGATTTAGACGGAATGTTAGCAAAATTGTAAACCCCGTGTTTTTTACGCCTATTGCAGCACCCATAGAAACTTGGGATCCTTGGCAAAATACAAATCGATTGAAATAAAACTCACTTCTATAGAACAGGCCATTTCACAAGTAAAAAATAGCTAATCTTCATGTAGCTGAACAAATCATCTTAGCTTTTTTATAGCTAAGAACACTCTCCATCTAGTCACCTTGATGGGGAGTTTTCACCAAACACAAAAAGTTTCCTATACTACCTGTATCAAAATAGTTTCATCTTTAAGGAAGTTAAGATACAGACTTACACGAATACACACGTTAAACTTATACATAAAAAAACAAACACGCTCATTCCATGTCTTCCCCATGGTGGACATCCTCACATACATTCTCAGTGAGTAGATCTTTGAGGATACCAAGTACGGGGTAGTCAGAAACACGTCAAAACATTTGGTACATGCCCGCGTTTTGCAAGTTAGCATTCTACGTGACAGGTTGCAAGCCCATCGCCGCTTATTGGAACACTAATAACTGTTGGCACATGCCTTCGAATTTTTGGTTCTAGAGCATGTTAGGGTTAAACATATAAAAGCCCTATATTTGTATCAAGGGTTAAAAAGGCTCAATGTTCTAGATTTTACCTACTTGATATTATGCACTTCGGCTACGACCATCAGAATTATGGTTGTGGTCCTGGTGATAGCAGACACCCCTGGAACTGCTTCCACACTCGTCAGCATACTTAGGTCAAACACACTTGCTGATGTCTGATACAAAAACAATGTAGAATAGAATAGAATAGAATAGAATAGAATAGAATAGAATAGAATAGAATAGAATAGAATAGAATAGAATAGAATAGAATAGAATAGAATAGAATAGAATAGAATAGAATAGAATAGAATAGAATAGAATAGAATAGAATAGAATAGAATAGAATAGACTAGAATAGAAAATAATAGAATAGAATATAATATACTTTATTGCACACCAATAAACACATAAATTACTATTATTTTTTTTAATTACTAAAAAAAAACTTGATCATGTCAATGGGCGGTCTTATCGCTAAATAGCGATCTCTACCAGACTGGATTTGGATGTTTAAAAACTTTATCATTTCAGCCGTGTAGGTCTAGTGGACGAGTTCCCGACTTCCAAACGCACGTGTTAAAGCGCACATATTTTTTTTTAATGGAAAAATCCATTGGTCCATGACCCGTTTCAAAAACCCAAGACCTCCGGATTAGAAGCGTGAGTAAATCACATATCTCACGCTTCATAATGCTCCTATATAACGCTTCATTCATGCGATCATAATGAGTGGCCAAGTGCGAGTTTCAACGGCGCACTGCGGGTTTTGATGTTATATGCTGTAGGGTTCCGGAGGCTTAAAAAAAGATCTACATGTATAGCAAGTATTCCAATTGCTAAAAGTACTTTTTTTCTAAAGAGTATCTATTTATCTAGAAAATTTTATGCCTCAGAAAACTAGTAACAAACATATTATAAATAAATCAATAAACACCCAAAAGACATACACAGTCCTGAACCCTTACTAAGATTCCCTGTGTTTTGTTTATCAACGAGTACCATGATACTACCGCGGGAATCGAACCCGCAGTTCTGCCTCGCACCTGACTACTCGCCCGACGCGCAATCGCGATCGTCAATTCTTGATCGATTTATAACTGTTTTTGTAGTATATAATTTGCTAAAATCATAATCCCATTATTCTGGCCAAGTGCGAGTTATAAATGCAAACTGAGGGTTTCGATGATAGAAGCTATTGGATTCCGCAGGCTTGAAATACGATATAAAACGCTGCCCTCACAACGAACGCACTCGCTCAGCTATATAATTGCTCAGGAGAAAATTTAAATGTATTTTACATTAAATATTATTTGATGCTTTTTGCATGAGTTTTTTTAGGTTGATCATCTTCTTTAAGGAAATTGTATCTCTAACTCTAATATTTTCGCCCTAGGATGTAAGTTTGTTATTATTATCTACACTATTATTATAAAAAGGAATAGTTTGTGAATTTTAATGTAGGAGGTAACAAACAAAACGAATGATTTGATTTTCAAAAAAAAATCAGCTATATTTAGAATGGGTCTTCAGGGTGGGTAAAGGTTGTATATTATCCAGTTAAAATAAAAGGATTATTCGTGGAAACCAAATTTTACATCGTAAGTGGTAGTTTCTTGAACGCTACTTAACGGTATGAGCTACTTTTCATTGGGCACCACGCGGGCGAAGCCGTGGGCAGTTAGCTAGTATATATAAATACACACATAAATTATTATAAAACCCAAAGTCAATTACAAAAACCTATGGATAATAGTACTTACAACGGAAACGACTCTCATCGGCCATTGCCCAAAGTCCCATCTCCTGTAGAACTTATAACCGTTTAGATGTTCACTGAATCCAAATACGGAACTCCAATATCCCATGTCTGTGACTTTTATACCACCTCCTTGCACTTTACCGAAATTGAAGATATCGTATAGATTGAACTTTAAGTGCCCTGTAACAAAGTATAAATTCATTAAACTACATTTTTTAACACCCAACATACATACAACTTCTGTGACGCAGTGGGCGAAGGCCCGCCTGAGACACAGAAGGTTGCGGGTTCGATTCCCGCCGCGGGACAAATGTTTGTATGATCTACAAATATTTGTCTCGGGTCTGGGTGTTATTATGTATAATATGTATGTACAAAAAAAAGTATATAAGTAGTATATCAGTCATGTTGTTCCCATAATACAAGCTCTACATAATTTGGGGCTGGATGATGCTATGTGAACAATATCAAGAATAATTAAAAAATATATATTTTACATCCATTATGTGATCCTTACTCCACACTTCGTACCAGGAACTACGAGTACCGTGGTACCACAACACCCAGACCCGGAACAAATATCTACAGTACATGCAAACATTTGTCCCGCAGAGGGAATCGAACCTGAACCTCTTACATCGCAGCCAACTACTTGTCCGCCACGCCGCCGAGGCCCTTTAACCGATTTACTTTGTTACCTGTTCGGATAGCCAGTTTGATGTCTGTGTCAACACTGATATTAAGATGTTCCATCACGTCTACAACTGTTCCATTAGCATTGGTTCCATAATTCGTTGTTTTTATGTAATCATCTGTCATATTCTGGCCATTGCCGTCTATAAGTAGCCAGACATGCTGAGAGTCCAACCACATGTTTTCGGAAGCCTGAATTGATAAATAATTCAAGTCATTTATTGAAAAATAATAAAGGTAAACAAAAAATCTTATTAACTTTAATACTAAAATAATATAAGACATTAAATGATAAAAAACCGACTTCCTCATATGCTTACATTATTTTAATAACGTGTCATCTCATAAGAGATGACACTTTTTCGAATAAAAAATAAAAAAACAAAAGTAAAATAGCCTCCCAAAAATGTTACGGCTAGTCGTGATTCCATAAAAACGCGTTAGCATTGCCACGCTGAGTGACAATGCTAACGCGTTGAAGAAAAAAGAGATAATTCACATAATATTTTGGGACACTTTCTTTCCACTATTTTAGCAAACAAGCATACGGCCCACTTGTTAATAAGCGGTTACCGTAATATTATTAACGCTTGCAACATTCACGCGTTGAGAAATTTAAATTTAATTTAATTATAGTTTTTATAATAATGGCTAAGTTAATAGTAGTAAAATGAGCCTCTTAGCGGATGGTAAAAATATGAAATGTAGTCTATCAACGCACAGTAAAGAGTACATCTTCGATGTTTCCACACGCAGTATCCAGGATCACTCCAACTGTGCTGAAACTCTGCTGAACACATCGCTTCATATTCCCGTACCATCGAATGCCATCGGTTGCAAAACTGGATGTTGCTATGGAGTAGTTAGATGAGGATTTCATAAAATCTTTGATCCCTGGGAAAGACAAATGTTTTTGTTTTTTTTGTATCACCTAGGTGGCAAGAAAAGATACGGCCTTGTTGGTTACCGGTTACCGGACGCTTGCAAAACCAGAGGTATCATACGCGTGCTACCAACGTTTTAAGAAGTTCAAAACGCCGTGTTTGAAGAACCTCATATATATATATATATGAGTATATAGTCACTTGGGAAAACCTCAGCAGGAAGGTAATTTCTGAGTGAGTGAACTGAGTGTTCGCAGGAGGAGTTGGACTTCAAAACTTACTAGTTGCTGACATGCGAGCTGAAGCCAGTTTTCACTCACTCTTTGTCCACTTTTTTTTAAAGGATGGCGTAGTCGTCAGTCCGTATAAACCAAACAAGACTATACCAAACCAGATCACACCAAACCGGTCATCAAACCAGACTATACTAAACTATAACTTTTGAAACGATCATGGTTCACATAATTATTACTAAAAACGGGATATTTACCATTCAAAAACCTGAAAAAACTACAACTCCTCCAGTGATTATGATGCATGCAACTCTACCGAAATATTGGGAAAGATACTCACAAATCATGATAAATATCCCGCTAGCAGTAAAAAATATATTCTAAACTAGGTCATACTAAATCAGAGTTTTAAAAGTAGTACTCACAATGTAAGCTATTGCCGCAATTGACCACACAAACAAACGGAACTCGTCTAGCCCGGAAGTAATCCACTGAGAAAACAAGCAAATCGGGAAACCCCAATATTATTGCTGGAAATAGTAAAACTAGTATATACGAGTATTTCATTTTTCGTTCAAGGCATAAACTGATTGATTGGCTTCTTTGTGAAACTTTTTCT
Source organism: Perizoma affinitatum (assembly GCA_961405105.1). Classification (NCBI taxonomy): domain Eukaryota; kingdom Metazoa; phylum Arthropoda; class Insecta; order Lepidoptera; family Geometridae; genus Perizoma; species Perizoma affinitatum. The sequence goes on from OY560199.1 coordinate 11,927,479, forward strand.
TATAAACAATCTAGTACAGTCAGGTATAAAAAGTCTAGAGACATTTTATTATTTTCATCTATACTAATATTATAAAGAGGTCAGTGTGAGGACACAAGAGGACAATCTCCGAAATTATTTAAAATGGACTTTCGAATGGACATAGGCTATATATTATTCCAATAAAAAAAAGGCTCCTCATGGAGACCAATTTTGCAACGTGAGTGAAAAAAACAGTCGAGCGAATGCTAAAACCGGAAATGCAAGAATAAAATCAATTAAAAACTCATAGTAGATCTAAATTGGAACTGATCAACTGCAAATTATCGGATTTTTATAATTTTGACTACGATTAATTTGTCTCTTCAACCCTCCACCCTCTGATGCCACTACCAATTAATTGTTTAATATATTTAATATATTTATTTTTATTGTAAAGTAGGTACATTAGTACCTAATATGTAATTGATAGTCTTTACTGGACACGCCACACCATCTTTTTGCACGCTCAGGATGACTGCTTTAGCATTAAGTCCTCCTAGCTTCCTTGTTTATGCGAAAGTATTAAATAAATAAATAAATAATTCACCTTGCTTCAGTGGTTACAAAATGTGGAGACGACTGTACCGTAACAACTAGGGGTACATAATTTGAATCCTCTGTATTTCAATTTGATTCAATTTAAACGTCAAATGTATCGTTTTGGCCCAATTGTCTTGTCATAATATTCCTTTGATATCGCTCGGACTAATCATAATCCAACAGAAAGAATTGCGAAGTAGCTGTTTTGCGTTGATTTAATGCCGTTCAAGTTATAATAAGAGAGAAGAATTCAAACTTTTGGCTGTTTGGAAAATGCAATCTTATTTTTGCTATATATATAAAATAGATATAATATATATTTTGCCGGTTTTACCTCAATTAACATTGGTGTTTTCAGATTGTCAGTAGAATGTTATTGGCCAGGATCTGCTTAGTCCAATTTATATCTACATTTTGTATACAATCTCGATAAAACTTTGAAATAAAAACATAATCTGCGTACCTATGAACGAGCTTTTAATGGAGCTCCTTACCTTAATAATCTCCATAAATGTTATTAAATTTGATTATGATTCGTAATTAGGACACCTCTAAAATTTTATTATTTTATAGTATTTTCTAACAAGTAACTGCGCGATCGAACGAACGTTGCAGCGCCCTAACAGGGCTCATGTCTACTTCACGGCTACCCGCCTATTTAATGTTTTTTTTGTTGTAGAATATTTATTCATACAACTATGTAAAAGTAGGTATATACAAAAAATACAGATGAAACAGCTAGCTATCTAAAGACCGTTGCAAATGATCTATAGATAGCTCAACTGCTCCACTACCAGGCGGAAGCGTTCCCAAAATACTGGCCGCATTGCCACGCTGAATGGCAATGCTAATGTAATAATTAAGACCAATACAAATATATATGTGCATGAAAACAATTAATATTTTAAATTTAATAAAAAGTAAGTAACTGAAGGAATTAATGAGAAAAAAACAGTCGAATCAAGTCTTTGAAAATCTATTTTTCTCTAATCTAATGTATCTCCATACATTAACAAAATCCTTGGTGAATTGATTTATCCTCTTTGGAATACGTTTAAATAAGCTGATAAATATGTGAGGATATAAATAAATCTTCACGGAGATATCAATTCTAGTTGAAAGATTTCCTTTTTAGGGTTCCGTAGTCGACAAGGTTTCCCCCCATCCTGACAGCTTAATGGTTGTTTTTGTATATGTGAAAAAAATCACGGCAGTAGTCTATATAACGGAGTTAAAAGGAAAATTATCACAGCTAAGTATGCTCTACAAGTTAACGAGCAATTAGTAGACCAAAATGTACTTGGAGAAGTAAAATGGAAAAGTTCGTACAAATTCCATCAAAATTACTTAGATGATCTTGTAGTCACCTTCTAAGTCCGCATATTGTGACGGGCAATTACGAAACCCTAGACTGCGCGTGGCCAGACACGTACTTGGCCTCTTTCTACAATGCATTTTTTATATATTAATTTATCGGAAACTATTAAATTCCTAACTTTGAGAGTGGTACCGTTGGAATGGTTTATCTAAATCCGTGCGACTGCTTTCTAAATGACAACCTTGTTAAGGTCTAAATTATTTTTGACATATTCCTAAGATATGGACGAATCTTTGCTACTCTCCGTCCATCTGGCATTTTCCTGTGCCAAGAAACCAGAGTTTTACTGATCTATATTGTGGCTTGTCAAGTGCGTATTTCACCACCCGTTACAAATTCACCTGGCTTGTGAACGCCTTCATTATTTTTGTATATCAGAATTTGGCTCACTACTCCTATGACCAATACTTAGTTACTGGTAATAATATTATTTTATTAAGCAACTCTTCTGATAAACAAACAGTATTTTAGTGTGGACGTTGAAACTATTTCTACTGATAAGAAACCAGCAGTCAGGATGCTGACTAACAATGTATAAATCTATTTCTGTTACAATTTTTAGCGTATGATAATTATATTAAATATACCTACCTACCTTGGTCACAATATTAATAATAACTAATATTTATTACACGTTACCACATGAACAACATAAAATAACAGGCCAAGTGCGTGTCGGGCCACGTGCAGTGAAGTTTTCCGTAGTTGCAAATAAATTTATATTTACTACCTGTTTTACAAAACAAACAACTTCATGAAAAGTAATTTTCAATGGATTTTGTACGAAATTGTTTTTACTTCTCCTAGTACATTTTATAAGTTGATCGACTATTACTCGTTAACTTGTAAAGCTGTGATAGTTTTATTTTTAACTTCGTTATAAACTCCTTTTAACTACAGCTGTGATTTTTTTTAACTCCAAAAGAACCGTTTAGCTGACAAAAAATAGCATTTTAAAGATAAATATTTCGCAAACGGATCCCTGAATCAAAAATGGTTTTCAAACACACGCGATATTTTTTAAAGATCTATACATTCCATACTATGAGGTAGACGAGAAAATAAAACATACCCATTTTACGGTAACCTAAACAATTCTTTTTTTAGATTTTTATTTTACCACATTGTCGTCGTAATTAATATGTATATACATGCCAAATAAGTAGTACTACGAATCTCTGAGCTTAGCCTTGGAAAGACAGATAGACAGACAGATGGACAGACATGGCGAAACTATAAGGGTTCCTTATTGACTACGGAACCCTAAAAATGATAAGTTTAGATTTTTTTCTATTTATTTATTTAACAAACTGAGTAGGCACAATAGTTAGTTAGTAGTATCTGAAAAATTATGTAAGTTTTATAGATAAAAATAAATAAATTATGCTGGACATTTTCACACAGCATCATCTCACACGGTGGTCGTACGAATTAAATCAGGGAAATAAAATGTTATTAAAAAATATATATAGATTAATTAATTGGTTAATAATTTATTTATTATATAGAACTAGCTGCTCATTTTACCACGGTTTGTCTCATATTTAGCAACGCTGTAGACTGCGGTGAAGCACTCTTGATAAAAGAGACAAAGGAGCTTTTTACTTTGGATTTGAAAACTCCCAGGTTGTATTTCTCAGACAATAACACAGGATACAAAAAAAATAATAATTAAAATCTGTTTACAAATTTGCGAAGATATTGCGTATAAATATATCTAACAATTATAATTATATTAAATTGATATAAGCTTTAACTTAGCTTAACATTTACATGTCAATGTGTTTGGTGAAATTTATGAAAATATAGCTACTTACTGTAACATCTTTGTAACCATTTTTCTCGCAAATACACCATTTCATTTCATTTCGAATGAGTAAGTAATGAATGTTCATTCGAAATCAAAAGGCTTCTTGATGTAAGCTACGGTTCTTTATAAAAACTAGTGGATGCGATTTTGCATGTCGAAGTCTGGTAGGAGTTTGCATGAACTGATGCTTGAGTCTGGCCGCAACAATAATAGGAGAACTTTACATAACAGTACTTGTTAATATATAAAGTTTGTATCTGAGGATTTACATCATGGGGAATATAGTCTTTCTTGAGCGTGTATTTTTTGTTTTTAACACACCTTTGACTCCTAACCTAACCTAACTTACAGTTCGAAACCAATGTTAATTCTCACCAGCAATGTTAAGTACGTAATCCATAAAAGAGACAGCAGTATAAATCACTTCTCTTTCATTGCACTTAAACTTGCAAGCGCATAAACAGATGTCTAATTCGTGAGTCACCAGTGTTGCCAACTTGGATTTGGCAAATTAATCAATAAATGTTTGGTAGAATCCGCTTATATAATCAAAATTCCCCCACTGCGCCACAGAGGCGCAGTGGCCCGCCTGAGATGCAGAAGGTGGCGGGTTCGATTCCCGTCGTGGGACAAATGTTTGCATCTCCAAATATTTGTCTCGGGTCGGGGTTATTTTAGGGCAACGAATTAATCAAAATTTCAAAATAGATAGATATTATAAACTTTTTATTATTCATAACATCATTTTATGATGGTAGGACTCCCCTTAACATAAATCAAATATCTACATAAAATAACTTTAATCTGTTATAATTTATTAATTCTGAAATGATTGTTTTTTGTTTCGAAATTGTATGCAATCCGTCCAATTTTTTGTCGTGTAAATTTTATTTACCAATATATACAACGCGAGTGGCGATGCGAATGATGTTGGTTGAATTAGTGTTCGAATCTGTGGCGAAAGATACATGTGTAAACTACACGCTCGTCACTCGTCTCGTCATTTGCCTCCTAACTCACGAGACTGACTGAAGAATCCGCGATTGTGTGAACCGAAGTTCACGTCGGCACTGCACACTAACATTTCAACAAGCGCCGAGACGACGATGAACGCGCAAGTGTAAACCCGATAATATATTCGAATTATCTTTTTTTATATACTGAATTATAATACATACCTAAGTATGTTCCTGAATGTACAAAGAAGAGCCTGTACTGTACATTGTTTTGTCTCAAACAAACAACTGTAATCTATTCAAATATTTTTATTAGCCATCCCTTTAACCGTTAAGTGTTCTGTACCAACCGTTTTCATTCAAGTACTACGTGAGTAAAACATGATTTAATTTAAAAGTTTCTTATATTAAATTATAAAATTGTGGCATTTTTTTAGCGATTTTATTTATCTTTTCGATATTAATATTCATTTTCAAGTTCCAAAAACTTGACATATTTTATCGGTTCCGTAGCGATGTTGCCTGGAACTTACGTTTGAATTGGCAACCCAAACTTAAGTTACAGTGAGTCATTATCTACAACGCAATTGGTGGGTTGATCTGTCGCCGCACAGAACAACAAAACTCAAGTCGCAACGCAATTTGCTCATCCAGTATTGAGAACGCTGTTAATACCAAAGTGAATAATATTATTGTTGTGAAAATGGGTGTAACATGTCAAATACTGCTAGACAGAAAGAAAGAGGGCGTGCACAAGACAGGACAAATTGTGACAGGACTCTTAAAATACGCGCTCGACACACCAACCCAGTACAAAGCAGTTATTCTATCGTTAATCGGCACCGGAAAGAATCGTCCTTGGACCAAACTAAAAGGTACTCGGGCTCAGAGGACTATTATAACCATTCATAAAAACGTAGTCCACAAGAAAACAAAGAAGACCACTTCTGATATTGGGTCCTACGCATTACGATTTAAATTCCAATTACCAGAAGATCTCCCGTCGTCATTCAAGGACTACAATAGCCATATATCTTACCATATTCAGGCGAAATTTGTAAAACCTGGCTTCTTTAGCTTCAACAGAACTTTTGCCACCGAAATAGTTGTTTATGGTAACGTAGAGCCAACAGTGGAAGGGCCTGTTACATTCCGCATGGAGAAAATGCTAATGCAACTGTTCTCTACGGAGAAATCAGTGATAAACTTGAAGGCAGAGATGGCGAAGACGTTTTTTACGCCGGGCGATAACATGCAACTATTGTTAGAGGTGATTAATAATACGGACGTTATTACTTCTGTGTGGGCTGATCTTATCTATTATGTAACATACACAGCTGATTGTGGAAGTTCCACCACATCTAGTTTTAGAATCAAAGGCTGCAGCTCCAAATGTGCCGACATACCAAAGCGAAGTGTGGCAAATATCACGCAAACTATCCCAACAGATCCAAAGTTTCACTCTATCAACAGCAAAGTCGTGAAGAAGTATAAATTGAGAGTGACTGTAAGGCTTCCATTTCCACATTTGAATGCTTTTCTGGAAATACCAGTGGATATAGGAGAGAGGAAAGGATTAAACGTGGATAAATCTGATAATAAGAAAGGGTCTTTGAGCGGGGATACTTTGGAACTAGGCCAGGAAGCAATCGAAGATGTACCACCTGCGTATTGGGAAGCGATGTGTGAGGAAAAGATTTAAATTACATGAAATGATGCAAAGTAATTGACTATCTTACATAAAGCTTAAGTTTAATGGTATACAAAAATTACGAGACAACTTTACTGTCATATCCAGGACCAACAGTTTGAGGTGTTTGGAAAAATACATGTATTTGTCTTTCATCATTTGTACTGAATAATATATATGCGTTTCAAGCAGATTGGTTAACTTTTTAAAAAATCTCCTTTAACTTGAACACCCTCTCACATCCCCTTTGAAGAAATAATTATATTAATCTTTTATAATTTAAATTATGCAAAGTATCAAGTTTGTAAAATTAGACTACCCCATACTTAGTATCCTCAAAGATATACACACTGAGGATGTCCAAGAGAAACGCCGTTGTGAGCGTGTTTGTTTGTTTTTTATTTTGCGTGAAAACACGTAAGTCAACGTCAAAGTCAAAAGGTTTATATGAAATCACAAGGATCATATAGAAACGTCAGCTTAAAAACGACGTGAATTTAAAATGTTTAGTGAATTTACGTCTATTCCTCACGCCAACGTTATGTAGGCAAAAAAATACTTTACGCGTACATTTACCTAAATAATAGTCTAATACGAGTATGCAATACTTTTACAAAGGAACTGACCGAAACACTGGTGGAGTATGATTTAGATTCATGAATCCGCGCTCTGAGCTTCAGTAAAATATGAGCTAACTTTCAGTTGTTTGAAAACTTATATTAAAGTATGAATTTTACATACAAACTTAAAGAAACAAGTTTAAAGTTTAATTTTGTGTTATAGATGGAGTTTATAGGAGAATGCCTATTCAGTTTGTACAAAAAATATCTTATTACAAACAAATCTCAGATTTTTTACCAAAATTGGGACTAGAAATTAAAAGCGCTCAAGGGGATATGGGGGAGATAGTTATGTTGCTTCATACTATGGACCCATCTGGTAGTGCACCCACACACAGAATGGCCATCGTTCGAGCCTAGACCTTTCTAAGCAAATTCCTCAGACGAGTTTCTTAGAAATTTAATGTAAACATCCATAGGCTACTGTAGATTTAAGTTCATGTACTGGATTCATTAAATCTCTACATGTTTTTCTGCACAGTTGAAATCAACTGGTTTTTATTTCAAACCGAAATTTAAATAAAAATTCAAATACTTTTTTGAAAAGAAACTAACGTTTCCGTAAACTTCAGTAGATAGAGGGCTGTAAAGAAACTTATAGAGAAGTCAGAACGTGAAATTCACGACGATTATAATAAATATATTCATCGATTTTTACTAGAAGGCCAAATAATTGAATTAATTTGGCCAATCTTACCATATTACTTATTGCAAAAGACAGAGAAAAATGGAAGGAGTTGGAGGAGGCCTATGCTGAAGAGCACACAGACCATAATCAACAATTAAATTAAATTAAATTATTAGATCATAGTGTAGGTAGGTAATAGATAATACAATAAAATATAAATTTAAAATAATTCAATGTACTTGAAATATTCAATAATTGTTAAAGGTGTCTGAAATAAATGGCTTATTTATTTATTTATTTTATTATGATTACCATATTACTTTAATTTTTATTGCCTTACCGTCTTTACGATTATAAGATCATTAGATGAAATTAATAATCCTTTAGCTACATTAAAATCTATTGGTCATCGAATATCTATAAAGAAATTGAGACAATGTCCTTCAAGACACCCCTGAGCATTGCACATCGTTCAGTGGAAACGACCTCTGTGGCAAAGTGGGCAAAGGCCCGCCTGAGACGCAGAAGGTTGCGGGTTCGATTCCCGCTGTGGGACAAATGTTTGCATAAACAAATATTTGTCTCGAGATCTGGATGTTTTCTATGAATAATATGTATGGATTTACAAAAAAAAAAGTATATTAGTAGTATATCAGTCATGTAGTTCCCATAACACAAGCTCTGCTTACTTTGGGGCTAGATGATGCTGTGTGAAAAATGTCCAGTATTATTATTATTTTTTTTTTTATTTCTTTGTTAGATCAATCCGGCTGTGGAATAAACTACCATTTGAAATGAAAAAAGGTAGACTCTAAAGAATGCTTTAAAAGATTAACTCGCAAACACTTCCTTTATTAGTTGTATTCATAGCTTATCTACCCTTCCTTCAAACTATTATTTATTTATAAGTATATATATATATTATATTACTAGCTTCTTCGCACGGCTTCGCCCGCGTTGTACCCGGATAAAAAGTAGCCTATGTGTTATTCTGATGTATACAGGGTTACAGGAAAAATCGTGCTAGATCCGTTAAGGGCGTGGAGTACCCATCATTTCTGACTTATTTCACTATGAAACACCCTACCCTAAACTTAACCCTTTTCGAGATATTCGACTTTTAATTTTTTTATTGAAAATTGCCGATTTTTAGGCTACTTCATTTATTTTTGTTTATTTTGTGTATCTTATTATTATTATTATTGTATTTTTACATGTGTAATAAGATGCTTTAGGACGTCAATCATTAAAATAGTGCATAAGTTAATTGAATAGACCGTAGTAGGCAAGACATGTAAAAATGCAATTATAATAAGATACACAAAATAAACAAAAATAAATGTAGTAGCCTAAAAATCGGCAATTTTCAATAAAAAAATTAAAAGTCGAATATCTCGAAAAGGGTTAAGTTTAGGGTAGGGTGTTTCATAGTGAAATAAGTCAGAAATGATGGGTACTCCACGCCCTTAACGGATCTAGCACGATTTTTCCTGTAACCCTGTATACCACGGTAATGGTAGTTCCTGATATCTGCGACACAGGTAATCCTAGTATGGATTCAGGAATAATCATGTATGTTGGGAGTTTATTAAAAATAAATGTAATCCGTCGATGGAACTGGAGATTTTCTTCGAATCTACTTATACCTCTGGTTTGATTTATGTATGAAAATGGTAAGTTGGTATTCGTACGTAGAATCTACTTCTTCTTTCCACGTACACGGCCATGCCATATCCTTTGAGATGTGATATGATTTCCCCACGGTCGGAGACATATTGGCAATAATGTCGTCACAGTATTGACAGTGGCAGGACCGGCTGGGTATTCACCATACATAATACTAGCTTCTGCCCACGGCTTCGCCCGCTTTGTATCTGGATAAAAAGTAGCCTATATGTGTTATTCTGATGTATTAGTTATATTACTGTAAAGTTTCATCAAAATCCGTTCAGTAGTTTTTGCGTGAAAGAGTAACAAACATCCATCCTCACAAACTTTTGCGTTTATAATAGTAGTAGGATTAGGGATGTACCAATGAAATTGACGTTTTGTCAAACTGGCCACTTTTTACTAAAATATCTGTGGTTTTTATTTTTAAACTTTCGCGTACAATGTTCATAATTGTTATGGTTATAAACGGGTCGGTCAAAACGTCGGGTGAATAGTAAAAAAAGGTAAACGCCCCTTTCTGATAATTACCCATTTCTGATTATATTTCCGCTTTGACTTGAAATTCTAAATTCAAATTTTGCTTATAAAGTATTTTTTTTTTTCAGAATCATTTGCCTTGAACAAAAATGATTATCTCTATGGAGAGGTTGTTTGCGTAAGTTCTTTTTTTAATATAGTTCATTAACTGTAAGTAGGTACGATATAGAACTTTTGCTGGGAGATACCACTGGCTCCTGAAATACTGTTTTTTACTAGTTCGGGAGTATATGGATTCATATACTACCTGTTACATTTTATTATGTTAAATAAATATATCATTTACTTTACAAAATGGCAAAGAATGAAAGATACTATGCCCAGTAGTCGGTAGATACGATGATGACAGTATACTCGGAATATGCTGAATATATGGTAATATGCAGTGGCTAGTGGAAAAAAGGCGTCAGGCTCTGGCACACTGTAAAAGCCTGTTAGACTAAAATGTATTTATTTCAAATTTTTTTCATGGAATCGATTCATTCCAGACCTTTGTGGCGCAGTATATTTGTATCTGCGAATATTTGTCTCTGGTCTGGGTGTTTTCTATATATAATTGAATGTATTTACAAAAAAAATATATATAAGTAGTATATCAGTCATGTAGTTCCCATAACACAAGCTCTGCTCACTTTGGGGCTAGATGATGTTTTGTAAAAAAAATACCAGCATTATTTATTATTATTTATTTCCGTTATCTTTCGCTTTGCTACTACGAGGCTCTGAGCCAAAAGTATTTATTTTTTATACAACAAAATTGCCAAACAAGCATACGGCCTACCTGTTAACAAGCGGTTACCGTAAACTAAGGACGCTTGCAACAACAAAGTTATCACTCGCGCGTTGCTAACCCTGAGACATAACGGGTGAAAAGTCACATGTACCTGTAATTTCACCGGCAACCATAACCTCCTAACCAGAATACAGTAATGCGAGCATTACTGCTTGCTGATAGAATCGTGGTAATGCCCCCGACAAGCTCTTTTACGAGGAGCTCTTTTTTACGTCTGAAGTCAGATCTTCCTTCGGTTAAGAGCGTCCAATGTAATATTATCATTTAACTGGATAATGGCCTGAACGGACAGAATCCGTTATATAGTTCACATATTCAAAACACTAAGCTTGATATACTCTTGGATGTACACAGCCAGTAATATAATCCTAAGATTCCATACTCCTGGGAGGAAAGCGGTAACATCACTATATTATAGCTATCCCTAGATCGGGCTACGAAAGTAGCGTTTACGAGGCTTACAAATTATCGAGGACTTTGGATTATTCAATTTAAACTACAATCGTTACTTTTTCTTTCAAATTGTAATGTATTAAATAACTAGCTTCTGCCCACGGCTTCGCCCGCGTGGTACCCGGATAAAAAGTCTATGTGTTATTCTGATGGATAAGCTTTATTACTGTAAAGTTTCATCGAAATATGTTCCGTATTTTTTCCTCACAAACTTTCACGTTTATAATAGTAGTAGGATAATAATAATGCTGGACATTTTTCAAACAGCATCATCTAGCCCCAAAGTAAGCAGAGCTTGTATTATGAGAGCTGCATGACTGCCATACTACTTATATAAATATTTTTTGTAAATATATATATTTTAATATAAATAATAATAATATATATTCACAAATATATATATAAATATAAATACAAAAATATACATTGAAAATACCCAGTCCTAACTCGAATATTTGCGGATCATACAAACATTTGCCCCGCGGCGGGAATCAAGCCCACAGCATTCTGCGTCCCAGATGGGCCTTCGCCCACGGCGCCACAGATGTATTATTCATTATGAACTCATTGGCACGCTGGTCGACTGTTTTTTCTTTTGATCAGACCAATCCAAACTCTTCCATCAGATCACGGAGACAATACTAACTCGCCAGTCGAAAAAGTCGCCAGACAACGTCCACGAAAGGACGTTTTTTAAACCACCAACGAGCATACAGCCTAACTGTTGGAAATGTATTGATCGCCACCGGCCATTTGACCACCAGTTCCCTTTGATTGCCACCGCCACTGCGTCCGACGGCAGAGATGCGAATTTAATATCCGCAATGGGACATATGTTTCTGCAGATATTTGTTCCTGGTCTGGATATTGTGGTACAATAGTACTCGTTGTTTCTGATACCAACAACACCACGACACATGGAATCTCAATGTGGGTTCTGGACTATGTATAGTGTCTGTTGGACGTATATTTATTATTTTATTTATCTCGATTTTAAAAGTAGCTTATTTAATGGCCACAGCCCCCCGGCTTTTCTGTAAGTAGACGTGGCCGGTCCTTCTTAAGTGAAAAATGGTTCTAACGTCATTACTGATTTCAGTACATAAACTCTGGGCCATGGCTCCACGGCGTTTTGCATGCAAATTGGATTTTTATAAATGGCGGAAATGTTTGAGCGGTGAAATAAATATTTGTTTGCTAAGGGTTTGAATAAGGATAGGGATTTACGTTTAGCCCCATGACACAACCGCTAAGCACAACCAGTAGTCCTATAGTATTTTATTCCGTGACACTACTGGTAGTGCTATGGGTAATACTACTCGTAAGGCAAGTAGAGTTATGACACATACATATATATAAACACGCCTGTTTCCCGGAGGGTTAGGCAGAGACCAAGGATTTCCACTTGCTACGATCCTGGCGTATCTCTTCATTCAACCTCATCACATTCTGGCCTGGCCTTTTTCTAGAATGTCTCTAATTTGTTCAGAGTACGTTCGCCGAGGCCTTCCTCTTCCAACCACCCCGTTCACGCTCGCTTTGTATATTAGTTTTGTTAATCTTTTCATCCCTCCTTTCTCCCAAACCATTTCAACTATGACCATGATATATGGATTACGTTATTTCTTGTGGCAAAAACAATATCTTTTTCCAACTTCAAACTCAAGTCCATAGGTTTTTATTCATTAAAATTAGAAGGATCGTTTAGGAACGTCAACTACCTGAATACAAAATAATGTAGTGTAGTTTTAAAAAAGAACTCATTATTTTTTACGCTGAGGATGTCCAAGAGAAACGTCGTTGTGAGCGTGTTTGTTTGTTTTTTATTTTGCGTGAAAACACGTAAGTCAACGTCAAAGTCAAAAGTTTTATATGAAATCACAAGGATCATATAGAAACGTCAGCTTAAAAACGACATGAATTTAAAATGTTTAGTGAATTTACGTCTATTCCTCACGCCAACGTTATGTAGGCAAAAAAATACTTTACGCGTACATTTACCTAAATAATAGTCTAATACGAGTATGCAATACTTTTACAAAGGAACTGACCGAAACACTGGTGGAGTATGATTTAGATTCATGAATCCGCGCTCTGAGCTTCAGTAAAATATGAGCTAACTTTCAGTTGTTTGAAAACTTATATTAAAGTATGAATTTTACATACAAACTTAAAGAAACAAGTTTAAAGTTTAATTTTGTGTTATAGATGGAGTTTATAGGAGAATGCCTATTCAGTTTGTACAAAAAATATCTTATTACAAACAAATCTCAGATTTTTTACCAAAATTGGGACTAGAAATTAAAAGCACTCACGGGGATATGGGGGAGATAGTTATGTTGCTTCATACTATGGACCCATCTGGTAGTGCACCCACACACAGAACGGCCATCGTTCGAGCCTAGACCTTTCTAAGCAAATTTCTCAGACGACTTTCTTAGAAATTTAATGTAAACATCCATAGGCTACTGTAGATTTAAGTTCATGTACTGGATTCATTAAATCTCTACATGTTTTTCTGCACAGTTGAAATCAACTGGTTTTTATTTCAAACCGAAATTTAAATAAAAATTCAAATAGTTTTTTGAAAAGAAACTAACGTTCCCGTGAACTTCAGTAGATAGAGGGCTGTAAAGAAACTTATAGAGAAGTCAGAACGTGAAGATCACGACGATTATAATAAATATATTCATCGATTTTTACTAGAAGGCCAAATAATTGAATTAATTTGGCCAATCTTACCAGCTATTTTTTTAAGTTTTATTGCCTTACCGTCTTTACGATTATAAGATTTATTAGATGAAATTAATAATCCTCATCGGTCATCGAATATCTATGAAGAAATTGAGACAATCTCTTTCAAGACACCCCTGAGCATTGCACATCGTTCAGTGGAAACGACCTCTGTGGCAAAGTGGGCAAAGGCCCGCTGAGACGCAGAAGGTTGCGGGTTCGATTCCCGCTGTAGGACAAATGTTTGCATAAACAAATATTTGTCTCGGGATCTGGATGTTTTCTATGAATAATATGTATGGATTTACAAAAAAAAAAGTATATTAGTAGTATATCAGTCATGTAGTTCCCATAACACAAGCTCTGCTTACTTTGGGGCTAGATGATGCTGTGTGAAAAATGTCCAGCATTATTATTATTATTTTTTTTATTTCTTTGTTAGATCAATCCGGCTGTGGAATAAACTACCATTTGAAATTAAAAAGGTAGACTCTAAAGAATGCTTTAAAAGATTAACTCGCAAACACTTCCTTCATTAGTTGTATTCATAGCTTATCTACCCTTCCTTCAAACTATTATTTATTTATAAGTATATATATATTATATTACTAGCTTCTTCGCTAGGGCGTGGTACCCGGATAAAAGTAGCCTATGTGTTATTCTGATGTATATACCACGGTAATGGTAGTTCCTGATATCTGCGACACAGGGAATCCTAGTGGAATTCAGGAATAAGCATGTCTGTTGGGAGTTTATTAAAAATAAATGCAATCCGTCGATGGAGCTGGAGATTTTCATCGAATCTACTTATACCTCTGGTTTGATTTATGTATGAAAATGGTAAGTTGGTATTCGTACGTAGAATCTACTTCTTCTTTCCACGTACACGGCCATGCCATATCCTTTGAGATGTGATATGATTTCCCCGCGGTCGGAGACTGATATTGGCAATAATGTCGTCACGGTATTGACAGTGGCAGGACCGGCTGGGTAGTCACCATAATACTAGCTTCTGCCCACGGCTTCGCCCGCTTTGTATCTGGATAAAAAGTAGCCTATGTGTTATTCTGATGTGTTAGTTATATTACTGTCAAGTTTCATCAAAATCCGTTCAGTAGTTTTTGCGTGAAAGAGTAACAAACATCCATCCTCACAAACTTTTGCGTTAATATTAGAAGTGGGATTAGGTCTGTACCTATGAAATTGACGTTTTGTCAAACTGGCCACTTTCTACTAAAATATCTGTGGTTCTTATTTTTTAAACTTTCGCGTAAAATGTTCATAATTGTTATGGTTATAAACGGGTCGGTCAAAACGTCGGGTGAATAGTAAAAAAAGGTAAACGCCCCTTTCTGATAATATTTCATAATATTTTTTAGTTTTTCAGAGTCATTTGTCTTAAACAAACATAATTATCTCTATGGAGAGGTTGTTTGCGTAAGTTCTTTTTTTTAATATAGTTCATTAACTGTAAGTAGGTACGACATATAACTTTTGATGGGAGAAACCACTGGCTCCTGAAATACTGTTTTTTACTAGTTCGGGAGTATATGGATATACAGGTGGTATATGAATCCATATACTCCCATCCATATAATCCATATAATTTGGCAGCGCAGTGGGCGAATGCCTGAGACGCAGATGGTTGCATGTTCGATTCCCGCCGCGAGACAAATGTTTGTATGTGCGTATATTTGTCTCGGGTCTGGGTGTTTTCTAAGTATAATATGAATGTATTTTCAAAAAAATATGTATATAAGTAGTATATCAGTCATGTAGTTCCCATAACACAAGCACTGCTCACTTTGGGGCTAGATGATGTTTTGTAAAAAAATACCAGCATTATTTATTATTATTTATTTCCGGGGGCTCTGAGCCAAAAGTATTTATTTTTTATACAACAAAATTGGCAAACAAGCATACGGCCTACCTGTTAACAAGCAGTTACAGTAACCTAAGAACGCTTGCAACAACAAAGGTATCATTCGCGCGTTGCCAACCCTTAGACATAACGGGTGAAAAGTCACATGTAATGTACCGGCAACCATAACCTCCTAACCAGAATACATTAATGCGAGCATTACTGCTTGCTGATAGAATCGTGGTAATGCCCCCGACAAGCTCTTATACAAGGAGCTCTTTTTTTACGTCTAAAGTCAGACCTTCCTTCGGTTAAGAGCGTCCAATGTAATATTATCATTTAACTGGATAATGGCCTGAACGGACAGAATCCGTTATATAGTTCACATATTCAAAACACTAAGCTTGACAAACACGTGGATGTACACAGCCAGTAATATAATCCTATGATTCCATACTCCCGGGAGGAAAGCGGTAACATCACTATATTATAGCTATCCCTAGATCGGGCTACGAAAGTAGCGTTTACAAGGCTTACAAATTATCTAGGACTTTCGATTATTCAATTTAAACTACAATCTATACTTTTTCTTTCAAATTGTAATGTATTAATCAACTAGCTTCTGGCCACGGCTTCGCCCGCGTGGTACCCGGATAAAAAGTCTATGTGTTATTCTGATGGATAAGCTTTATTACTGTAAAGTTTCATCGAAATATGTTCCGTATTTTTTCCTCACAAACTTTCACGTTTATAATAGTAGTAAGATAATAATGATGCTGGACATTTATCACACAGCATCATCTAGCCCCAAAGTAAGCAGAGCTTATGTTATGGGAACTATATGGCTGCCATACTACTTATATAAATAATTTTTGTAAATATATATATTTAAAAATATATATATATATATACAAAAAATATACATTGAAAATACCCAGACCTAACTCGAATATTTGCAGATCATACAAACATTTGCCCCGCGGCGGGAATCAAGCCCACAACAATCTGCGTCCCAGATGGCCCACTGCGCCACAGTGGTATTATTTATTATTCATTCTTTGGCACACTGGTCGACTGTTTTTTTCTTTTGATCAGACCACATCCAAACTCTTCCATCAGATCATGGAGACAATACTAACTTGCCAGTCGAAAAAGTCAACAGACAACGTCCATAAACTTTTTTTAAACCACCAACGAGCATACAGCCTAACTGTTGGAAATGTATTGATCGCCACCGGCCATTTGACCACCAGTTCCCTTTGATTGCCACCGCCACTGCGTCCGACGGCAGAGATGCGAATTTAATATCCGCAATGGGACATATGTTTCTGCAGATATTTGTTCCTGGTCTGGATATTGTGGTACCATAATACTCGTAGTTTCTGATACCAACAACACCACGACACATGGAATCTCAATGTGGGTTCGGGACTATGTATAGTGTCTGTTGGACGTATATTTATTATTTTATTTATCTCGATTTTAAAAGTAGCTTATTTAATGGCCACAGCCCCCCGGCTTTTCTGTAAGTAGACGTGGCCGGTCCTTCTAAAGTGAAAAATGGTTCTAACGTCATTACTGATTTCAGTACATAAACTCTGGGCCATGGCTCCACGGCGTTTTGCATGCAAATTGGATTTTTATAAATGGCGGAAATGTTTAAGCGGTGAAATAAATACTTGTTTGCTAAGGGTTTGAATAAGGATAGGGATTTACGTTTAGCCCCATGACACAGCCGCTAAGCACAACCAGTAGTCCTATAGTATTTTATTCCGTGACACTACTGGTAGCGCTATGGGTAATAACTCGTAAGGCAAGTAGAGTTATGACACATACATACATATAGTCACGCCTGTTTCCCGGAGGGTTAGGCAGAGACCAAGGATTTCCACTTGCTTCGATCCTGGCGTATCATCCTGGCGTTTAATTGGCTAATTGATCGAAATTTTTATGACATTAATGAATTTATTAACCTTAAGCTTTAAATACAAACTATATAATTATAAACTAATTGCATGCTATAAAATAGTGAAACATGAGCACATATTATTAGAAAATTACTATCTTGTATACCATGTTTTATGCAATAAATATATTCATTCATTCATTCATTCATTCATTCATAAGAAAGATTTCAAATCGTTAAATAAAGTCTAAAAAGTAAATAAGTAAAAAATACGTTGCAAATCATTTATTCTCAAAAAGACAAGACATGTCACTTACTTGAGAACAGGGTTTTTACATAAAATTAGGTTTACATAGGTTATGGTCGTTCAAAATGTACTCTTTCAATGTGCTTATTTTTTAAGAAGTGAATCATCATTAATGATATGCGGTTAGTTTAGATTTAAATACTTGAATGAGGTTACGTTTTTAATTTGGGAGGGTAGTTTATTGTAAAGCTGTGCTCCTTCATAGAGCAGTCCTTCGTAGAGAGAGATAAATAATAAATAATGTCAACTAAAAGTTATTAAGACATCACACAATACGCTTTATATTTGAACTCCTAACAACTCATGTTGAAAGCTGGCTATTGAAAGCTGAAAGTGACCCGTTGGGCAACCGCTGAACTTAGTACCTAACTGAGTTAAGCCCTGTACACTTGCGCTCGTAAATCTTTGAACACTTTATCCTGACCTTACCGCCTTCAGAGATAGTTCTTACATAGCTAGGACAATCTGAACTCTTTGTTAATTTAAAACCTCGAGTTTTTATACAAACAACATATTTATATCTACGTTTTGATAACCTACTATTTACAAGTCAGTTAAAATATAATAGACTAACCAAAACCCTTTCCGATCTTATAAACATCTGGATAAAGGATTGAAATATTTTTTTAATGAATATTACCAAAATAAAATATAAGCTTCAGATTTAGCAGAACGCGAATGTGCAGCCTGAGTCGATTTTTTTGCTCACAAGTGTATATTATATATTGTGATTTAAAGGTAAAATCTTGAAAAAAATTAATTGTCCAGGACATAAAAGAAGACCAGATATATTTTTAATTTTTTTTTATTCAGAGTTTATATGGAAGTAGGAATACCTTTGGATCGACAGAGTTTTATTACATACTATTTCTATCTATAAGCTAGGCAAATAGCATCGAGTGATCTAGCTGTTCCAGTGGACAACAGCCATCAATGTCTTCTAATCCTGAAGCATGGCTGCAAAGGTATTTAATTGTACAGAACTAAGTCTCCCGCTCACCTCAATTACTCTGGTGTTGAGCCGACTTAAGAACCCGTGCCAATACCTAACATAGTGCTTTTACAAGGTTTAGTTAGCTAAAAGGGAGAATTTACGAGAGTTTTGCGAGAAAGTGGCAATGAGTATCGGAGTTTGTTACGATTTTGCGATAGTAGCGGCAATTTGCGGGACAAATGTTTGTAATGTTTGTCTCGGGTCTGGGTGTGTTCTATGTATAATATGTATGTATTTACAAAAAAAAAAGTATATAAGTAGTATATCAGTCATGTAGTGCCCATAATACAAGCTCTGCTTAGTTTGGGGCTAGATGATGCTGTGTGAAAAATGTCCAGCATTATATATTTATTTAATTTTCCTTAGAAAGCGGCCACTTTAAATTAACCATTTATACAAGCATAGTTTGTATAAAGCTCATTTAAATAATTTCCATTAACTAAGATTCTTCTAGGTTTGAAGGACGCGTGGAATCGGTGTAAAATAATTTTAAAATTTTAAACATATAGTGCATACGCTGACGTTTCTATATTATCATTATATTTAAAATGGTATAATATTAAAAATGAAAAATCCACCAGACAAAAGAATGCAGAACGCCCCTATAAGTTTGTTGTTTGATATAGTTCACTAGCCTCTGTCCACGGCTTCGCCCTCGTGTACCCGGATAAAAAGTAGCCTATGTTTATTCTAATGTTTAAGCTATATTACTGTGAAGTTTAATCAAAATCCGTTAAGTAGTTTTTGCGTGAAAGAGTAACAAACATCCATCCTCACAAACTTTCGCAATATTAGTAGGACTAGTCTTATACTCTTAGGATTCTCTTAGATAAAACATTCAACTCACATGCCTAAGTCGATACTAAACGGTGTGAATCTATTCGCGTTCGGTGTTTCACACCTCTATTTCCCATCAGCGATATATTTTCATACACAATCGTATTCAAATACAAAAATGAGAAAATAATATGTTACTCTTAAATAATTGTTCTAATAACACTAGGTTCGTGCCATTATATGTAAATTGTGTTTTATTTTGACGCATTTAAGAAGTTTGACTTCCCTTCGTTGGACTGCCAACGATAATTGCCAGATTTCCTGTGATAACTCAAGAAGATATGTAACCACTTCAGGACCGTAAAAATAGCGCGAAACGAATATAAATAAACACCCGACAGTCACATACATATACCTTATCCAACACTAGGATTCCCTGTATTGTAGGTATCAGGGACATCTAGCACCGTGGTTTCACAACACTCAAATTCTGTACAATCTGCAAAACATGATAACATATATCGAAACGGCTACTGACCCGCTACGCCGCCGATTTTTTCAACTCCTAGCTGATAATATCTCTCATAAAATCACTCCAATTAACTGGGAATAACTCTTTAGTAAATAATACCTCTTACAAATGGCTTCCGATTAGTTCCAACTCCAATACAATTATTAATCTCGCCTAAAGCTCTTATTAAACAAACAATATGCCTTATTTATAGAAGACAACAATATAAATCCTATCCTATCCTACTTATATTATAAACGCGAAAGTTTGTGAGGATGGATGTTTGTTACTCTTTCACGCAAAAACTACTGAACGTATTTTGATGGCACATTGCAGTTATATAGCTTATACATCAAAATAACATATAGGCTACTTTGTATCCGGGTACCACGCGGACGAAGCCGCGGGCAGAAGCTAGTAACAGAATATTATTTTCTCCATCATCAAACAACTTTTGGTTCACTGGTATAAGGTACAATTTGAAGTGACACAAACCTCATGCAGGGGATACTTATTTTCATCGGCCATCTTGGTAGACATAAATCGCTCCAAGACAGAAGGAACAAAAATTTATGACCCCGCCTCTTCTAGGAACGGAAGCGTGTTCAGTTTCGTTCATAAGCGATTGATAATATTCCGCATAAAACACATTTCATAAATAGGTTTATATGTTATTTCAATGGACTACAAAAGACCAGATACAGATAGTTCATTGGTAAATGATAATTTTAGGTTTTAAGTCAAATAGGTAGGTTTACAGAATACAAAACTACGTAGGTAATATACATTACAAAACAATATGGTTTACTCAAAACAAAACAAAAACAAACACGCTCACGACTGTCTTCCCCATGGTATACATACTCAGTGAGTATATCTTTGAGGATACCAAGTCGGGGTAGTCAGAGGCACGTCCAAACATTACATTTGGTACATGCCCGCGTTTTGCAAGTAGTAAGCATTCCACGTGACAAGTTGCAAGCTTATTGGAACACTAACTGTTGGCACATGCCTTCGAGTTTTTGGTTCTAGGGCATGCCGGTTTCCTCACGATGTTTCCTTCACCGTTTTGAGCACGTGTTAATGCGCACATAAAATTTTCGAGTGGAAAAATCCATTGGTGCACGACCGGGAACCCAGGACCTCCGGATCAGAAGTCAGGGTATCGCCCACTAGGCCAACACGGCTTACTTACTCGTTGGTAACATTATCTATAAAGTTGCTGACCGAATAGTAGGCTATTTTACGTATAACGGATGCTGCATTTTTTATCTCATCTGGCAGATTATTCTAACTCTAGGCCCTGTCTGAAAATCAGTGCTACTTCTCATTGCTGTGCGGAGCAGCACTAAGCTGAGATGGGACTTGTTTGGCCCCCACGGCACAGATAGTACTAATTAGCACAATCTTCTCTTTGTCTTAGTTTAATATGTTTTTGTTTAAATCTTATTTATTAGTATTTATAGTGTCTACTTATTATTTAGTGTGATCATCATCATCCTCTGTGGCGCAGTGGGCGAAGGCCGTCTGTGACGCAGAAGGTTGCGGGTTCATTTCCCGCTGCGGGACAAATGTTAGTATATGCAAATATTTGTCTCGGGATCTGGGTGTTTAGTATGTATAATATGTATGTATTTACAAAAAAAACGTATATAAGTAGGATATCAGTCATGTAGTTCCCATAACACAAGCTCTGCTTACTTTGGGGCTAGATGATGCTGTGTTAAAAATGTCCAGCATTATTATTATTATTAAAATAACGAATGATCTTTTTAATCGGGTCACCTCTTTCTTGGGCAACTTGGTCAGTTATTTGAACAGGTTGAGATATGGTTTCCCTGAAAAGGTCTTTATTTTATTTTTTACTTTGTACCGACCGTCATTAAATCTGACACTGATCTAAGTTAATTATACTAGGATTAGTTCATAGTGTTAATTATACTTTTTTAAAATAAAGATTATGAATATGCCGGCTTTCTCACGAAGTTTTCTTTCAACATTTGATTTTTCGCGCTAACTCCATTTCCACAAGGTGAGATTCGATCCCACAACCTTCCGATTGAAAGTCTGGATTTATTGTTACTATACAACTAGTCTTTTCTACCGCGACTAGCGAAATTGTAACATGCTGAGCCCATGTAGAATTCCGCTAGAAATAATTGGTGCTACTAATCTTTAATCAGTGATTGCTACCCACGATTAATCCAGTTTATCTTCCCAGGATCAACTGTGGCTTTTCCTAATACCACAATCATCAGTTGACAGAATTCCAATGTTGTACTTTCCAATGTGTCCCCAAATAATGCCCCGACAAACGATTATATTGTGTCTGCCACCATCCGTCGACTTTTTAAAACTAAGTACCTATACATAGCATTGCCATTCAGCGTGGCAATGCGGCCAGTATTTTGGGAACGCTTCCGCCTGGTAGTGATCTGGATTAGTTGAGCTAGATGGTAGATAGATGGTTTGCAACGGTCCTTAGATAGCTAGCTGTTTCATCTCTTTTTTTTGTATATACATACTTGTACATAGTTGTATGAATAAATGTGTTAAGTATTAAAAAAGTACATATACTCTAAGTATATACAACACGAGACCAGAGAGCTGTCTCTTATCTGGGTCAACGCATTAGCATTGCCATTCATCGTGGCAATGCGGGCAGTATTTTGGGAACGCTTCCGTCTGGTAGTGATCTGGATCAGTTGAGCTATCTATAGATCGTTTGCAACGGTCCTTAGATAGCTAGCTGTTTCATCTGTATTTTTTGTATATACATACTTGTACATAGTTGTATGAATAAATGTGTTAAGTATTAAAAAAGTACATATACTCTAAGTATATACAACACGAGACCAGAGAGCTGTCTCTTATCTGGGTCAACGCATTAGCATTGCCATTCGACGTGGCAATGCGGGCAGTATTTTGGGAACGCTTCCGTCTGGTAGTGATCTGGATCAGTTGAGCTATCTATAGATCGTTTGCAATGGTATTTAGATAGCTAGCTGTTTCATCTGTATTTTTTGTATATACTGTTTACTTATTTGTATGAATATATGTGTCTATTATACTTATTATTACTCAATTGGTCTAAAAATAATATTAATAATATTATATAATTATTTTAATATAATTTTAAGGCCGAACACAAAATTAAAATAAAATACAATTGTATAAATTTCATTCCTTTCTATCGATACTGGACACTCACTTTTAGTCTATGCAAAAACCACCAGATGAGATACTCAATTCGTGATCTCCTCTCAATTAATTATAATAATAATAATAATGCTTTATTGTCTTAATTTTGTAACATTTAGTACTTATAAATAACTTAGATAATTAGATTCACAAAGAATTAAAATTGTACCATAGGTGAGCTTTGTTCCCCGCACTAGGTCTATAATAGCCTGTATAGCGGGGTCACGGGACTCATTACACCAAACTAAACCCAAGAGTTAGTTACAAGTTTGTTATTGACGTAATAATATGGGGTAGGAAAGTGTGAAATTGCCCTTAAGGTGAATAGAGTCTGATGTTCTCTGTGCTAGGTATTATTTTGCAGCTCAATTTACCAACTACGATGTTATTTTTATAATATTGCGCTGTAAAGCACCCTTTGTTAAGATAGGAATCAGTAATATGAGAATACACCTGCGACTGAAAAGTTGAAAAGTAAAATTTTGGTATTTGTATGATCTGCAAATATTTGTCTCGGGTTGGTGTGTTTTCTATGGATAATATGTATGTTTTTACAAAAAAAAATATCTAAGTATTATTGTAGGCTTGGTCGCTGAGGAACAGGTGATTTTAATGAATAAATAAATTTTGACTTGACTTTTGTATATCAATCATGTAGTTCCCATAATACAAGCTCTGCTGAGTTTGGATCTAGATGATGCTATGTTAAAAATGTCCAGCAATATTATTTGTTTATGTAGGTATATGACGATATGAGGAGACGCGAATGATATACAGCTTTCGTTACTTTGAAGCCCTATGTCTCTATGTAGCCCCACGGTCTTTAAATCGAAAATGTACAAATCATTGGAAGCTTTTGCAGACCTGTTTATAGATACTACATAAAGTGAGGTTGATTATGAAAAATACATTATACCGACATGCGCGAAACAATTAATGTTATATTTTATTTCAAAGGTAGAGATTGCTAATTAGCGATAAGACCGCCCATTGTACAACAATATTAAAGTTTGTAACTATATATTTAAGCTTATTTGGAGTGCAATAGAGTATTTTCTATCTATCTATCTATCTGTTTTTGGGTTGGTCGACTAGTATATATCAAATAGAATTTCGACGTTTAAAACAGAGGGGAAAATCTAGAGGGTAGGTCCATGAAAAATAGTAATCTTTATGGGTTCCGTTTTTGCCTATTAGCTTCAGAGCTCTAAAAAGTCTTACCAACGATTAATCCTTATAAGCAAATTTCGCCCATGCTCTAAATTTTAGCTTTCACCCCGATTAACATTATCGTAAATAAATCAAGGGTAGTAAGCAGAATCGTTTTAATTCCGTGTTCGATTGGCTCGTAAATCGTAGGGGTCGTTTAACGGACCGTCCCCTGTCGTCGAGACTTTCAACCCATATTTTAAGTAGGTAGTGTTTATGTTTACTTTTCAAATTGGCATTTAGTAGAAAATAGAAGATTTCGCCCGAAAAAGGTTTATTTTCTACTTAGTTTAATTTCATTTATTCATATCCTTTGACACATTGCGAATTCTTGGACAAGTCAAATTTACATAAAATCTGTTTATGATAATAATAATAACAAGTGTCAATACAAGGTTATTTACAAAAAAGTATTTTCAAAGCATTAAAAAAAAGAAACATTTTAAACAATAGTAGAAAATATAAAAAAAGAACACTAGGTACCTGAGTCATCTGCAATAGCATCGTCAAAATTGTACAAAATAAAAATTAAGAAATTAAAACATAATCAACACAAACTACAAACAAACACGCTCACGACTGTCTTCCCCATGGTGGAAATCCTCAGATACATACTCAGTGAGTAGATCTTTGAGGATACCAAGTAGGGGGTAGTCAGAGGCACGTCCAAACATTTCATTTGGTACATGCCCGCAACATGCATTAATTTGTGTTTGGTAGTTTGCAACACAAACTAATCACGTACAAATATTTTTTCATCAACAAAAGCTTTCTTTAACTTATAATAATAATAATAAATTTAATAAATAATTTAATATAAATGAATAATTTGTCATTCTTCTTTCACTGTCTAGTTTTCTATTATATAATTTGATGATTTATGCCATATTCGTCCCTAGTTTTCGGCCCACATTATTTAAAAGTCTTTATGAGTCCCTCACGATGATATATGTCCATGTTCGTCTCGCATACCAAACTTAGTGTAAGTACAGTTAGAGTCAAAAGTATAATTTATCTGCGCAACCAAAACACGGTCATCATCAATAATTATAGGTTGAAGACTAAGAAGTATGTTATCCACCCAGCACTTACCATCACCCAATAGTGATGGTCATTACTAGTATTATTAGTTTACACAATAATCGAACTCATAGCTCTCTACTACCTAAATCTCAAAGATAAGTATAATAATTAAAAGAAACAAATGCGGCTAGAAATATTTATTTACTATATATTTACACTCTGACTAGGGCAATATATTTCATCTGGTTCCGTCATTGTGAAACCTGAAATGTTATGAGTATTAAAAAAAAAACTATACTTAGAGAGGGATAACAGATATCCAATAATGGATAAAATTATAATATTTTGTCGTGGACGGTTCATTCTATGCGAATTTAAGCAATGAGATATAATTTATTCCTTTGAGATTTATTGGCTTATTGATTTCAAATAAGAATACGTAAAGTATTTCACTTAATACTTTGATTTCATATTTTTGGTGAAAATTTTAATGCTACGTTCGATATATTATATTTGACATTGTTTTTTTTATTGAGATGCACAAAAAATAATATAATCACAAAATAAAAATAAACTTAAATAATATAGAAGAAATATAGAGTGTTAACTTTCTTCGTTAAAATAAATTAAACAAACGTAACTCACCATGTGAAACTGCTCACAAATAAGATTCTTTACAATTTGAAAGTACACAAATTCACTTTTCACATTTTTCACAATATAGCAAGTCCAATTTCGAAGACATTTGTACAGATATGCGTTTAACTCTCAAAGGCGAGCACTCCCTTAAAATGTAACGTTTGACCTAGTCATTTTTACTGATAAGATAAAACGCGATGCTATTGGTCGCCAGAGAAACCCTTTTGTTTCCTACCTGGGAACTTCGCAACTCCGGCAAGTGCAGACATCTTTACTGAGAATTATGTGAACAATTGAGCTGTTTTATGTCATACTTTAATTTTAGAAACCCCGTGCACCTTTGTTTAGTATTAGTATGCAATGTTGTTAGGGCTTGAACGCAGCCGTATCCTTTGCCGCAGCTGTCTTTGCATCGACAAAACATGCGCTTTACATTCAGCTACTTGAGACTTGTTCATAAATTAAAATATAAAAGTCAAGTGAAGACTTATTGCCTCAACTGTACTAAAGTGATTATAATTTGCCTAAATAAAAAACTTGGGCCGAACGTGGAGCTGAAAAGTAGGACGAAATAAGAATTATTAAAATAAAATTTATTGTCGGCCGAATATGGCATACAAAGTGAGACGAAAGCAGATTTTTTGAAGCGGGCCGAACTTTCTAGGGACGAACATGGCATTGCTGTACAGTGATAACTTTTGTATATCTTAGATAACCTAGTTTTTGGCAAAACAAAGCGGTTTCTATATCTAGTATTATAATTATGCACATCACTATTCCTAGTCATCTTCTTAATATTTTCTCTTCATGCATAATATTCTGCAGTATGAATTCACCAGTCATTGTCATTATTCTTATTTCTCTAAATTTATCTCGACAATATTCAATGTAGCCCATTCCTAATATATAACGTATACGCTTCTGTAATAAAAACAATCTATTGCCATCTTCAGCATTGCCCCAAAACAAAATATCATAAATTATTAAGGAGTTTGATTTTTTATGAAAAAAAATCAAACTCCTTTATAGTTTAGTTTTTCTGAAGTGTGTGTGGTGTGTGTATGTGTGTAAAGTGTGGGTATGAGTGTATACACGTGATTTCTATTCAGCAAAAATTAGAAGTTTTTCTGTATCTCCGTATGTTAAAGTTAGGAGCCATTCAAGACATTTTAATTTGCATTTGTAGCGAGGTAGAGGAAATAAATTTAACTGTTGGTTTACTCTATTGTACAGCGACGAACTGCTAAAATAGAAGTGGCTGCCAGCCATGGCCGTGCGATGACGTTCGATTTTACAAATCTTATCAGATCTTCGTCTCGATTCCACGAACTCAGGGTTAAAAGAAAGTTGTAAGTGTTTGCGAAGGATAGAATGGAGGATGTAGAGTTTTCGAACCGACGGAACTTGGCATAGTGAGTAGAGACCAGAGGTAGGAAGAAGAAAGGGTTTTTTTGCACTTAAAGTAAGGCTCTCTGAGCTCTTTCAAGTCGTAGCATTCGTAGCATGCAGTAGGATAGTATTGATTGAGCTAGTGCAAAATAGACAGTTTTCAAAATATTAAAATCCAAGACCGATCTTAGGGCCTTAAACACATATATCAGTTTTCTGACCCTTGAGATAGATGATTATATTTGGGGTTCCCAAGTCATAGTGCTGTTGACATAGACCCCAAGGTACTTCAAAGAAGATACCCATTCAATATTAGAACAGCTACATGGAGCTAGAGCAGAGTCTGGACAAATTTAATATGGGCACAGATGGAAAATGAAGAGGAAGGTTGTGAGGCTGTTTTAAAGGTAAAGGGGATACATTTTGTCTTTGAAACGTTCAGAGTCTGTGGGCTGATGATGATGATTAATACGAACGTTGTAAAACAAAAAAAAGGCAAAGCGTAGCGGCACTTTTTGTTTGGTTTTTTTAAAATCCGAGCATAGCGGGAATCGAGCATAGCGAAACTAACCGATCGGTCCAGCCGATCTCAAGTGATGCATATACCGACAGAAATTTATTTTTACCCGTCTGCCCAAAAGGTAATGTTTTTCTGGTGTATCTATGTATGTATCTTTTAACTCTCGCAGTAGCCGTAAGCGACATGATGGATTTGAATAAATGCGATGTCTTGATTACAGGACTAACATAGGATATAATCTATATTATATCCTATGTTATATATTATTATTACTATTGTCAAGAATTCCAATATGGCGTCTACGAACCGCCATATTCGATTTTCGATAAACCCAAAATCCTTTAGCTTATCATGTCGCCTGAACGACTTGATAGATTTTTATAAATATGGTTTCAATGACGACCTCTGTGGCGCAGTGGGCAAAGGCCCGCCTGAGACGCAGAAGGTTGCGGGTTCGATTCCCGCTGTGGGACAAATGTTTGTACGATTAACTAATGTTTGTCTCGGGTCTGGGGGTTTTCTATGTACAATATGTATGTATTTACAAAAAAAAAGTATATTAGCAGTATATCAGTCATGTAGTTCCCATAATACAAGCTCTGCTTAATTTTTGGCTAGATGATGCTACAAAAATTTATATCATTATTTATTTATTATTTATTAACAAATTCTTCTTTATCACGAGAGTGAAATAAAATAATATATTCAATAGTCATTAAATATATGTAACACTAAGCCGCCATATTCGATTTCCGATTAACCAAAAATTCTTTAGCTCATTCGATATCCCGTTTAGGGTACATAGGCTTCATGAATTTTGATAAATAAGGTATCAATGGATTCATTCATATTCAACGACCTCTGTGGCGCAGTGGGCGAAAACCCGCCTGAGACGCAGAAGCTAGCGGGTTCGATTCCCGCCGCGGGACAAATGTTTGCATCTTCAAATATTTGTCTCGGGATCTGGGTGTTTTCTATGTATAATATGTATGTATTTACAAAAAAAAGTATATAAGTAGTATATCAGTCATGTAGTTCCCATAACACAAGCTCTAGTTTTGGGCTAGATGATGCTGTGTGCAAAATGTCCAGAATTATTTATTTATTTATTTAACTTGATAACGAGAGTGATGGAGAATACGTAAAATATGAAAACATATAGAAATACTATTGTTTTTCTTTATATATATCGGCGCAAATGCGTTATTCTGCTTTTACAATGAGTCATCGACGCAGAACCACGAGTTACTTAACGAATCATCACTTAGATTGTCAAATTACAGTGTAAAATCATTAATTAATGGCTGATTATTATTTTATTGTTGTAATCAAATAATAATTAGGTTATTACTTAATTACGTAATCAAGAATAAATTAGAAGAACATCTCCTGAAGTTTACTTTCATCATGAACTATGAGCGACCAGTATGCTGGTGATGATAGTGACGTTAGCATACGTGACGTCACACTTTTTAAAGACCACCTTGGAGCTTCTGCTCCGTCATATATATTTGTATTTCGTGATATTTTATATGATATCATACTAATATAATCAAGCTAAATAGTTTTTTTATTACAGAACTACGCTTAAGAAACTGCAGTCATGTTTTTTGTTTTTTTAACTGATATTAACTTATTTATATCGATTTCAAATTGTTATTCAAATTAATGGCGCCATTAATGGTCGAACAAGCTACTTATTGTTTAAACCTTTTATAAGCTCATCCATAAACGGACATTGCAATCCAATTCCATTTCCATTCCATTACCCATTATTGAATCCATTACGAATCGTTAAAGTGAATTGCGTGAACATCTAGTGTTTACATGAAATGCTGTAGCGTAGTGGAACCTTGACTTCTATACAAAGGGTATAACGGGTTTGAAACAAGGTTATCACGGTTCTGTATTATATTGTGTTAGTATATTAACAACACATAACCACATATATTATAATACTAGTATAGTATAGTATAGTATATTATAATACTATACTAGTATAGTATACTAGTATAGTATTATAATATACTAGCTTCTGCCCACGGATTCGCCCGCGTGGTACCCGGATAAAAAGTAGCTTATGTGTTATTCTGATGTATAAACTATATTATTGTAAAGTTTCATCAAAATCCGTTCATAAGTTTTTGCGTGAAAGAGTAACAAACATCCATCCTCACAAAATTTCGCGTTTATAATATTAGTAGGATAGGAAGATCCCGTAACTCTGTTCCGATGCAGCATCGAACTATAAATATTGCTGCACATTTTCCCACAGCATCATTTAGCCCCAAAGTAAACAGAGCTTGTATTATGGAAACTACATGACTGATATACTACTTTACTTATATACATTTTTATTTGTAAATCATACTTATTATAGATGGAAAACACCCAGACCCGAGACAAATATTTGCAGATGCAAACATTTGTCCCGCAACGGGAATCGAACCCTCAACCTTCTGCGTCTCAGGCGCGACTTCCCCCACTGCGCCACAGAGGAGATGCATTGGCACTACGGTAACAGGGAGGAACTTCGATGGATTGTTTAGTCGGTATTACGCTGGCTTTCGTCAGCGTCGAGTCCGACAGACCCCTCCGGCTCTCCCAACTACAGCCGGAGGACATGTGTAAAGGCATTTTTCCCTATGTAAAAAAAAAGATAGGATGTGGTGTCATGTGTGCGAAAATAAAAAAAAAAATAAAAATGAGACTCGAAAACGTTTTGGTGTTACGAAAAAAACAACATAATTAATAGTTCCCTCATAAGCCTTTGTTTAAAAAGTCAAAACGACAGTTTAGCGTAGCCTCTTAATATCATTAATGTCAACCGATGGATAGGACCATCAATCGATATGTTTATGGATATTGAAGACATTACAAACCTAACTAGGTTTGTAATGTCTTCGATAATAGATAATAGATACTGACGGTAATGGTCGGCGCAATTATTAAAATACGATACTCGTAAAATAACGTAAGAAATAACATAATTTATTTTGGGAACGCTTTCGCCTGGTAGTGATCTGGATCAGATGAGCTATCTATAGATCGTTTGTCTTTAGATAGCTAGCTGTTTCATCTGTATTCTTTGTTTATACCTACTTGTACATAGTTTTATGAATAAATGTAATAAATTTAAATTATTCATTTAAGTTGAATTTATTTTAGAAAAAGAAACTCAAAGCGAGCTTTTCAAGCGAGAAAATAATAAAATATATTTTTATTAGGTATGTTTTATGAAGTAATTCAGAAAACGGAACCCATAAAGATTCATCTTTTTCATGGACGACCTACCCTCTAGATTTTCCCCTCTGTTTTAAACGTCTAAATCCAATTTGATATATACGAGTAGACCAATCCAAAAACAGACATGAACATATCATATCCTATCCTACTAATATTTTAAACGCGAAAGTTTGTGAGGATGGATGTTTGTTACTCTTTCACGCAAAAACTACTGAACGTATTTTGATATGTTTTTCGTATTTACGTCGTGTTGACCTAGTGTGCGATACCCTGACTTCTGATCCGGAAGTCGTGGTTTTGAACCTGGTTGTGCACCAATGTATTTTTCCACACGAAAAATGTATGTACGCATAAACACGTGCTCAAAACGGTGAAGGAAAACATCGTGAGGAAACCGGCATGCCCTAGAACCAAAAACTCGAAGGCATGTGCCAACAGTTAGTATTCCAATAAGCGACGATGCGCTTGCAACCTGTCACGTGGAATGCTAACTTGCAAAACGCGGGCATGTACCAAATGTTATGTTTGGACGTGCCTCTGATTACCCCCAACTTGGTATCCTCATCCTATCTGAGGATGTCCACCATGGGGAAGACAGTCGTGAGCGTGTTTGTTTTTGTTTTTAGGTCATTCAAGATTTTGGTATGTTGTTTTCTTTTTGTTTCGTATTCCTACACATATACACACCATTTACCTACATACTACAGATTTCAAAATATCTGTAGTATGTAGGTAAATCGTTTTCTTTCAATACAATGAGCTCTGATGTTTTTGTAAACACCAATCCCTTTTAAACCTTCACATAAAGGGTTCCGATGGAACATAATCTTTGCTCATTCTTAGTAATAAGTAAGAAAACGAAGCCTATTATTTGAAGATATGAAAAATGAGTGGGCTCTGATCCTGATATCGAGACAAGGTATTTGAATGGCGCGTTTTATCAGAAAGAGGTTCAGAGGAAAACAAAAAGGAAGGTCAAGGTTCAACAACACATTTAAAACTAAGAATAAAAATAAAACATTTTTACTTTTGACCAGCAACGCCTGTACGCCTGTACGCCTGTACGCCTGTACGCCTGTATGGTGTCTTCTGAAGACTCTTTCTTCACGTGGTCTACTATCGCGTGTCGCAGCTCATGGGTCAGAGGAGACGCTAGCACAGCCCCTGGAATCAAAATTAGGAAAGTAATAAAAACAAATTCGAGCATTCCTTATAAAAACATCTCTTATAATTCTAATAATATTTATTGTACACAGAAATATAAAACAAAATATTAGATGAGGTATGTATAAGGCGAGCTCAACCCTTAACAGGGTTTTTCTTCCAGCAAACCTTTGAGGAGAGATAGAGAAAGTTAGTAGGTGTACATACAAAAAGCTATTGCACAGTCACTATCTGTCCATATCTCAAAGCTGATGAGTTTCTATCATATTTTTGTTTTATCTAATATTACGTCACTTTGTATGTTTTTTTTTTTTATTGTCTATACACCACCGTCCTTTATCGTGCATGTCAATTCCTGTCCATCCAAAGGTTGTCTGGAAGAGATCGCTATTAGCGATAAGACCGCCCATTGTACTTCCGCGATAAGATTGTAATTTCCTGTATTATTTGTAAGTAACTTAATATGTGGTGTACAATAAAGTGTTATCTATCTATCTATCTATCTATCTATAGTCAGGAAAGAAGAAACGAAATATAATTATAATTAAAATACCACTATATTTCAATAAACTACATATTATACATACCTACTTGAACTACCTATAAATACAGATACACTGAAAAAATATGACATCTCAGTGTTCATATTTTTTTTATTATGTGTGTTTGTTACTTGATATCTTCGCTAATTGTAAACCGATTTTGGTGATACTTTTATTGTTGTATAGTCAATAAAACATATAAAAGTTTTATTTTAAAGAACTTGCTATTTTCCCTGTAAATCCCGAAAATTTCGCATTAAATACACACAAAAAAAATACATACAAACTAATTGAGAACTTTTGTTTTTTATTCAATAGAGTGTCATCCCGAGTGATTAAAATAACGTAAGCACGTGAGGATCAGATGATAGAGTTATCAATAATGAACAGAGTGATTAATAATTCTTTTTTTAATGGGTAGGGTATACTTAAATTACCAATATACATTTTATGAAAAATCCCACTTCTAAGGGTGAAAAAATGGGTGATGAAATTTTATACCAGATTTTTTAACAATAATAAGTTATTTCAAGTCCGTTTTTTGACATTTAATGTCTTATAAATTACTAGTACTCTATTTAAAAAAAAACAACATCAAACAAAAAAACATGATTGTTGTTTTTGGCACTTTTACTGTGGGCTCTAATTTTATTGGATTCAACTCCAATAAAATAAACGAGCCAACACTTACTTCACTCTCACTGGTTGTTTGTTTGTTTTCATTGTGCAACCCTCCCCCACTTTTATCGATGAATCCGACTCACGAGCGTCTATCAGCACAAAATCCATGCACCCGTAGATTTTACATTCATAAATTCACGCCTTGTTCCCGAAAATCAATTAAACATTAATAATAATTTATCTGACCATAAGTTACTTAAACTAACAATCAATTAATCTATGTACTACATGCTAAGTAGGTACTTAGTAACCACATTCACTTATAAGTATGTTTTGATAACTTGGCTCATACAGATGATAGGTAGATATGTTAACTGGGATTACGGTCACGTGTCACGACGGCCGAGCTCTAACTCCTAAATAGGTTTCCCTGTGTTTAGGATATTAGGCCCCCTCCTTGAACCTAGTAAAATATTGCATTTATGTGATTGTATAAGTTCCTCTACTCATTCCAAAAGCACACCAAAATTATTGTATCAGTGGGACTTTCAGCATTGCCGATCCATCTGTGACCAATCTGTGACACACAAAACTTACCTTCAGCATGGCACAGCAACCGTGCGTCGCCCTACGTCGCCGGTACCATATGGAGCTTCAACCAACCTTCGGCCAGTTTACTGAACGTATAGTCAAATCTAAACTTTGCACCTGGAGAGATAATAACAATAATAATTGATGTACATGGATGATCTCAAGTTGGTGACACTGTTGAATATTACACAGATACTCAGCATGGAATTTTACAAGTGTAGGGAGGGGCAGTTGTAAATTCTACGAATCTATAAATTTCCCAAATAATGTCTCTCAGATCTCTTTCTGAAGATGAAAAATACAAATATCTTGGGATGTCGGAATCGGTGGGAATAATTGATAGGGATATAAAATAATCCATGAAGGAACTTTTCTTATGCCACCTGACAGAAGTACTGTCACCATGTAGTAAAACACAGCTTGCTGATTGAACACTGTTTATTTTACGTGCCAGTATCTCTAAATAAAGCCATATAAAACTACCCACACTATTAAATATGCAACATACTGAACAGTCTTTTAAATAATGATTATATGGGAAATCTCAAGGTTTTTATAGCATCCCAATAAAACTCGGAAGATATATAAAAAAAGTGTTTAAATAATGTTTTTAAAAAAATAAAAAACTCACCATCAATCTTCGTTATTTATAGGAGTAACACAATATGCTTTTACAATCATTTTCGTTCAGAAATACGTTAATCTTAAAAATAACTGTTATGTACTGCCAAGTACTTAAATGCAAATAACGGTTTATGATGTTATGATGGGGGGAGATCCCAGAAAACAATGTTAATGCTACACTATCTCCTAAAGGTCTTAGGTTCAGATCTGATATTAGGTATGAGTCAGATTCTGGCCTGAAGATTTTTTTATAATATTAATGCATGTTTTTAATTTCATTCTTGCATTACAAATTCATGTTATTTTCTGTACGAAAATAATAAAAACAAACAGATTACTTTAGGAAAGGTACTGTGTCAGTGTGTGTTCTTTGTATCTGTCTTTTTTTACAAAACAAAATATATAGTAGGTATATCTGTCATGTAGTCCCCATAACATAATCTCTGCTTACTTTGGGACTAGATAATGCTAAGAAAATGTCCGGAATTATCATTATTATTTGTATTTTTTTTACCTAAATCTTATCAGCCAAGGATGTGATCACAGTCGTCATTAATTTGGCATGC
The DNA here is from genome assembly GCA_961405105.1 of Perizoma affinitatum. Classification (NCBI taxonomy): domain Eukaryota; kingdom Metazoa; phylum Arthropoda; class Insecta; order Lepidoptera; family Geometridae; genus Perizoma; species Perizoma affinitatum. The sequence goes on from OY560199.1 coordinate 11,963,000, forward strand.
AGATATTGCGAAGGGTTTTTATCATTTAGGGAGATAATTTATTGGGGAATGTGGACCAATCGCGTCATTAAAAACTGTCTGAGCAACTGCGATCTAGTCTCGATTTGAAACGTCAAAATTGGGTCCTAATAACCTGCTCAAAAAATATTCACTATACTAGTATTTCTTGGAACAAAATCCAACCCTTGTATTCCTTATTCAATTGCAGCACCTTCTAGATAAATTTAGATATAAATATTATCAAAAACCTTCCTTAATTTAATTGCAGAAAACTGCATTGCAGAAATCAGATTAGCTGTTTCATAGACAAACGTAAACAAACACACACACTGAAAATCGATGGGATTGGTACGTCTTTTGGAACTAGGTTAAAAAATTTACGAGAAAAAAATATTGTTTTTAATTTTCCTTAAAAATACTAAGCGATTTTATATTGATGCATGGGATTGCTGATCTAACGCAATTTCGACAGGACAGAGTTTTTTTGTATTAATAAAAAACAATGTATATTTTAATTCTGTAAAACTACTAAAGATTATTTAAGATACCGACTCAAACAACACCCCTCCCCCCACACACACAAATTAGTAACAACGCCATTTAACTATAGGAATAGAACTGGAACTTGTAGTGTAACTTGTAATGTAACTGGTAATGTCAACATAATGGAAGCCAAAAAAACAAACTATTCAGCCGACTAACACCTGCCGTGCATAGGGGTACACTGAAAATCAGCGCTGCGCCTGTCTGCCAGCATTATGCTGAGTGTGCTCCTTTTGCCTGAATATAATCATGGCAATTCCTTAGGTATATATTGTTAGTTTTATTATGTATAAGTATCTACTTAATTATGTAACCAGATGCTGTTATGACCATAATTTCAGGCAATAAATACTTTTCTATTCTATTCTATTCTAAGATTTATTAGATAAGAGAGCTGGCTCTTATCTGGGTCAACGCATTAGCATTGCCATTCAGCGTGGCAATGCGGCCAGTATTTTGGGAACGCTTCCGCCTGGTAGTGATCTGAATCAGTTGAGCTATCTATAGATCGTTTGCAACGGTCTTTAGATAGCTAGCTGTTTCATCTGTATTTTTTGTATATACCTACTTGTACATAGTTGTATGAATAAATATTAAAAGTTGTAATATTAGATAAACAGATAGATAAATCATTTAATTGCAACTAATTATTAATTAAGTGAATAACTAATATGGTTGCACTGCTGATGAGATAAGTAGCCAGAAATTGAAATAGGACTCAGCATAAAACACCGCAGACCTGTTGAAGTTAAGTAGCGCTAATCTTCTGCCCTCTCACAATGTGGGATGTACTATCACAATTTAATATAGAATTACATACCTTTAAGTAGATAGATTACCTACATAATGCAGGCGCATTATATATGTATATATATAGAACGCAATGCCGTGGTCTCGCTCCGGCAGCCACGGTATGCAGAGTTATGACCACATTTATCTATTCATACTAACGTTCATACATGCAACTTCGGTATACATAGCTTTATGTAATAGCTAGTGGAATGATTTAACTTCGGGTATATTGCCGTTTATTTAAGGAGAATAGCGTTTAAAAGGTATCCTTTCCTACCACTTTAACAGAAAGTTTCGATGTATTTTTACTCATCGTTTTTTCTACTACATCACACTTTACCATTATCAACCATGCAGAGTTGATAATTTATATAATTTAAAATTGAGTTTTTTCCAGAATCTACAATTGCAAGCACAGACTAACAGTAAGTACTAGGTACTTACCTAGGCACTTCTGTATGTGGTTTTGCTAAAAGTAAACTCTTTACTTTATAGTTCCAGTAAGTTTAAAAAGTAAGTTATTTGGGAATGCACCTGCCTAATAAAATAAGGAGGCTTGAATCTGCTTCGATGTCCTACCTATTGCATGGTCGATACACCGCCATGCAATGACAGTCAAAATTCAAAACTCACAAAAGACAGCATACACCGCATATTTTATGCCTGCACCGGCGAAATCCAGTGGAATTTAAAGCGAATCAGTTTTGGCAGCGACAAAAGCTGGCAACATCGGCGCTGCCAACATACGGGCCGGTTGTGGCTAAAACTTTAGAAGAACGCACGAAGTCGCAAGCTACGCGGCGTGCTGCGACATTATAAGCAGGTTGAAAATCATCAAACAGGTTAATACCACATTCTGGATGCTTCAGCATTTTAGTGAGTTGAGCGCTTTAGGGAGAAAAGAAGATAAGATACATTTTAGGAGATTATTTCAACACGAACGACAGTCACTAGCAGCTAGGATCTTTCGTTATAATGGCAAAAAAAGTTAATTTAAATATCACTTTATTTTACGATACACGGATTACAATAGATGGTATCATAATAATAATGTTGTAAAGCAATGATCAACTTAGAAAGTACATTTATCTACATTGAGTCCTAAATTAAACACGTGTAATGTCAGTGTTATTTCTTATCTAGTTTACAAAAGTATCATTTAAAAATTCACTCACAAAGTGATATGTTTTTCTGTCAGTAGTTTGGATAGAGAGTTTATAAATAGGTTTAAGGTATTTATTGATCTTATAAGCGATAGGATTTTGGTATAAATAATTTTATTGGCACCATGCAGAATATACTCACACGTAAGAGAGTCTCGTCTTATAATTTAAGATGGCGAAGGGTACCCTCTTTTTACGTCTTCCTGGCATGGATGAGTACCTAAAGATTTTTCAAACGTTGGTGTAAATACATATAAGTCATTCCGCGATAGATCGAAATTTGCGACACACCTTTATTTTTCAATATCGTTTGAAAATGCCTAACCAGGAGAGAGAAATACTTGGGATTGTGTGTTCTCGGTTTTGAATGTAGCAGCGGTGAACGGTTTAAAAAACTTTTAAACAGAACTTGAAAATCCTCCACATATTAAGTGTAATTTTCATTATCATTAGATAGCATTATTAGCAAATATGTATAAAAGAAAAGCGTCCCCCATTTAATAATTTACTTGAATAGCTCTGCAGTCAACTAAATACGTATCTAAATTAATTTATAACTTAGTGTCAACAAGGAACCCTTATAGTTTCGCACTGTCCGTCCGTCTGTCTGTCTTCTCAACTCAGAGACTCTTCGTACTAGAAAGCTGTAATTTGGCTTGGGAATACATCTTATTCACGCCTATAAAGTGGATGATTTTACATAAATACTTTATACATAGGATACTTTTCATCCGGGTACCACGTGGGCGAAGCCGTGGTCAGAGGCTTGTTGTATATAACGGAGCACTTTGTCCAACATGGTTTTTGAAAACAGGGACGTCAGTAGGGCTGACGTCACCATTTCTTTTGCTAGGTTCACACATCGCTAATAACAAAACTTACTTCATTTCAGAGTACAATTTAATTAATCTAGTTTTATTAAAACCAATTAAACAAGCTAATTTTTAAATAATAATATCCCAAGTTTTTACTCACAGAACACTCGTCTTGTCCGTAGCTCCAACGCCAATATGGCGCCTCGGAACTCCGTCTGACAACACAATTCAAAATGGCGTTTTAAAGTCAATACAATTATTAATTGTAATATTTAATATCCCGTTCAGTAACTAATCCATCCATTTATCCATAAAAAATTCTTTATTCAATTTTTTTAACATTATTTTTAATATTAATTTGATTTAATAATAAGTTGAAAATAATTCAGCAGTTGAAATTACGTTCGTCACATTCAACTTAGCAGAACGATGTTCAAGCGAATATCTGCATTAAGTTTAAACAAAACCAAACACCCGATAATACATCTTTCATCATTAGCAAATTAGCATTAGAACTTAACAAGCCTAAAAATCACCCTTAAGTCAATAATAAGTAATTGCTTGTTAGAAAGACTAACAATTACTAACAAACAATTATTCATATTTTTAACCAACATATTACCCTTACCATGAGTCGAAACTCGATTTACAAAATTAAAACATAATAGTTAGTTTAGTTTAGTAATGAAAGTAAACAAGGTAACGGAGGGTTTTAAGGCCTAGCTAAGGAAGATAAGAAATTATATGACAACTTCTACCATTAGTAAAAACAAAATTAAACATTAATTTTGAAACTTATAGGCCTATAGGCTTATAGGCCTTATTTAACTACGGTAGAGTAAAAAGGCCTATGAGATTTAACTCATACGTAAACTAATTAATTACAATTACTATTGGTACTTGAGATCAAATATTAAGAAGTTTGTAGTTATTTGACAAGAACATATGTAAGGAAAGTACATAATTTACCTCGCTTAGCCACCATCAGAGCACTCAAAGGCATCAGTACCTTCTGATAATCCATTACACTCCTCGTGATACCATTTGCTACATTTGACACATTGTCTCAATCCTGTTTTTTTCACAACCATGACAGCACCACCCTGTTTGCAAATTTGAGATAGTTTTCTTCATAAGGGCAGATTTATCAACGAATTCAATTTTGCTTTTTTTTTTAAGTTATACCACGACCTGGATTCCTCTGTAATTAAGGAATTTTCCTCGTATTGTAGGTGGGTTTTCTTCAGTTTAAACTGGTGTGGGCCTTAATTTTATGAAACGGAGTTGTTTCAGTTGGAGAGTGGTGTTCTGTCCTGTCCTGTCCTGTCCTACGTGACTTATTAATAAATTAATTCATTTCATTAACTGTGGAAATGTTACGTGACTGCTTCCAAGTTTAATTTTGACAAATTTGCGTTAGCGTGAAAGGAAAACTAAGCGTAATTTGTCTAGACCCCAGGCTGTGGCAATACAGTCGAAACAACGAGAAAATAAAAAAAAGGTAAAGGCGATAAAGACTTTTTTATCTAATCACTAAAATTTTATCTTTTTTAAGTTAAATTAAAAAATAGTATTTTTTAATATGTGACTAAGTACAGATAAAAAAGACTGAATGTACATAAAAGCGCTGAATTCTAAATGCTAAAAACGATCATCCATCCATTTGTTACGTTACACGTATTTGATAAGAACTCGAAACTACTCCACGAGCACTTCATCAAGAAAGTTAGGTGACTTCGGCAGTCACGTATTTGTAACGAGTACCTTTCTGAACTACTTATAAATTCAATTCACTCCGTCTTTCTCCGTCTTCGTTTTTTGAGGATAAAGGATCATTAATTTACCCTGTCGTACTTGAAGTTTAGATGTTATATAAGTATTTTTTAAAGAAAATTCGATACGTTTAAAGAGGCTTTAAAGATAATTTGATACTATAAAAAAAACACGACAAAGGCTTTAATGATAACCCTCCCCTTATATTTGTTCTTCTTTTTTTTACTTTCTTTCTATTTTATTCTATTTGCCTACCTCTGTGGCGCAGTGGGCGAAGGCCCGCCTGAGACGCAGAAGGTTTTGATTCCCGCCGCGGGACAAATATTTGTATGATATGCAAATATTTATCGGGGGTCTGCATATAAAGTACCTAACTAATTAGAACTGGTAAATTACTCAAATAATCTTTTCAAGGAGACCCATGTATCATTTTGATGTTTATGCTATTGTAAAGTTTCATCAGAATCCGTTCAGTAGTTTTTGCGTGAAAGAGTGACTCTTCACAAACTTTCGCGTTTATAATAGTAGTAGGATAATCAAAATATTAATTTAAACTACAAAAACATGTAGATATCATTGATATTAAAAAAACATATTTGTTCAGTTTTTGTGTGAGTTTTTTAAGTTCTACGTAAATTGTATCTATAGATCTTAATAAATTCGCGCGCAGGCGCTTGTTGCAGTTTGACGCGTCGATCTTATTGTTCGATCCCGTTCCGGTTTGAGCGGCGCGCGGCACACGCGCCTCACGTACTTACGCGCGCCTTTGTTTACAAAGATAATTGTGCTTTATTCTAACAATGAATAGATTTTCAGCTTTAAGTGATATGCTAGATGAGTATAACGTGGACAGTATTAATATGAATAAAGAATGCAGCGAGAGTGAGATGACAGGGAGTAAAGAAAATATTGCTCAGACAGAGGAAAAAAATAACGAGTCAAGGCCAACAAAAAGAGGTCGAGATTTATATGAAGAAGATGGAAATGAAACTTGGATGACGTCAACGGTCAGAAAGCGGAGATCATATGAACGTGGCCGTACAGAGGAAGAACTTAAGATTGAAGTAAGTGTTACCTGTACAGAAAAACTTCCCAAGCAGTTCGGATTGGCAAAAATGCTCAGACAGGAAAATATTAAAAACGTTTCGAAAATAAAGTACATAAACTCATTTAAGGCGCTGATCCATTTTAATGATGAAGTAAGTGCTGATACTTTTGTACAATGCAAGAACTTTAATGAGAACGGTTTCAAGTGCCAGAGAACTTTAGAAATTAACCAGTCGTACGGCGTTATAAAAGATATTGATCTTGAACTAACCGAGGAAGAGGTATTACAAGGACTTGAAAGTGCTAACCCAATCCTAGCGGTAAGACGACTAAAACGCAAGAACACACACGATGGTCACTGGGAGTCGAGTGAATCTGTTAGGATTTGTTTTAATGGATCATCTTTACCATCGCATATCTACATCTTTGACACTAGGGTGAAAGTGAACCCTTACACGTATCCAGTGACGCAGTGCTCCCGTTGTTGGCGATTTGGTCACTCCATAAGAATGTGCCCCTCTTTGAAAGTTATTTGCCCTAAATGTACGAAAAGTCATCCCAACTGCGAAACGATGCACTTTAGATGTAATAACTGTACGGGTAAGCACATGGCTATGGCTAAAATCTGTCCAGTTTACCTAAAGGAGAAAAGAATGAGAGAACTGATGGCAGAATTTAATTGTTCTTATAAAAAAGCCCTTACTCTATATGTCCCGCCATCGCCTCGACGGCCGGATATGTCAAAAGATCCACCTTTGTGTCCTCCATCAGTTCATTCAAGGGAATCAATTATAGTTGCGACCCCACAAGGGCGTCTGTCCATGGAGAGCAATAGTACCCCTACATATGCCAATATAGCAAAAGATACCCCTGATAAAGTAAGGAAAATGTCTAAGGCAGAGAAAAGAAAGAACAGGAAAATAAATTCAAAAGAACCAGAGGATGAAATGTTTGAATATATCTCCGATATCAGTGAAGTAGATAGTAGAACGGAAGAACAACCAAAGGTTGAAATCAGATCGAAAAATAAAGAACAAATGTCGTGGGCGTTACTGTTTGGAAAGCTAAAGGAGAAGATATTAGAAGAGGGAAATTGGGAAGATAAGATCAAAAGCTGTGGAAGCATAATTTGGGAGGCAGCACTATCGTTTGTTTTGCAGTTTATTGTAGATCAGCCTTGTTGTAATTTCATAAAACAATTATGGATTGCAACACCTCAAAATCCATTGTGAATGTGTTACAGTGGAATGCGCAAAGCATTCGCCCTAAAAGTACAGCGATTGAAGTCCTACTAAATCAAGAGAAGATACATATTGCGATTATAAGCGAGACTTGGTTAGACCCGGGAAGTCATTTTCAAATAAGTGGATACAATGTCTTTAGAGTAGATCGCGCTGATGGCTACGGAGGTGTGGCTATCATGACTCATCGATCAATAAGGGCCCAACAGTGCAATGTTGTACTATCTAATTCACAGATTGAGATCCTTCATGTTAAGATTTTTAATTGCGATCACTTAGAAAATGTTTACTCTATTTACTGCCCACCTTCTGTTAATACTACTCTCAGTGACTGGGATCAAATTTTCACTCTAGATAGACGAAGAACGATTATTGCTGGAGATCTCAATGGACATCATACTAACTGGTCATCTAAGACTAATTCAAGAGGTGATCAAATTTTGAATTCAATCTTGGACAATAATTTTATTTCATTGAACGATGGAACACACACACGAATCAAACTAGTAAACGGTTTAATACAAAGATCTTCCCCCGATTTGACAATTGCTTCAGTGGATATAGCTTTAAACTTCGATTGGGTGGTCGTAAATGAAAACTTGGGAAGCGACCATTTAATGATCAAATTAAAAACGAATATAGGTACTGCTAATAACTATAAAAGAAAACGTAATTTTAAAAAAGCTGACTGGCTGACATATAGAACGTGTATCGAAAGAGAACTGGTGAACTTGATATTGCCAAATGATCATCAGTCTGCTTATGATTCATTTATTAATATGATTAATAAAGCAGCTAGAGAATCTATCCCATCTATTAAGATCTGTGCGAACCCTCTCCATCAACAGAAGTTTACACCTAGACCATACTGGAATCAGGATATTTCGAAAGCTGTAGCTGAACGACGTCGGGCTCTCGCTAACTTTAGGAGAAACCCGACACCAGATAATCTAGTAGTATTACAAAATAAGATCAGTGCAGCTCAAAGAGTGATTCGTAGTGGTAAGTGTAGGTCGTGGCAGAATTTTTGCGATGACATTGATAGCGTAACTTCTTCTAGTGAAATGTGGGCTAAAATGAGATGGCTCAAGGGACGCAGGACAACAAGGAGCAGTATTACCCGTGAGACAGCTGAAACATTATTGTGTAGTCTAGCACCTGATTATTCTGAACCATCTCGTCCTATGTTTTCAAGTGAGAATATTCATCTCTCTGCACCAGTTTCGGTACAGGAACTGGATAATACTATCAAACAGTCAGACACAGCACCAGGCGTAGATGACATATCGTATTCCATGATTAGAAAACTTCCAGATGCGGCAAAAAGCATACTGGTTTCATTATTCAATAGATTTTTGCGTTTCGGTTTTGTACCAAGTCAATGGAAAAATATTAAAATAGTTCCTGTACCGAAACCGAATGTTAACAACAGCTCGGTTTCCGATATAAGACCAATTGCTTTGTTATCTTGTCCATGCAAGATACTTCATACAATTATCACGCGTAGATTGGAATGGTATTTAGAGAAGAACAACTGTTTTTCAGAAGAAACAGTGGGTTTTAGACGGTCTAGATCTTGTATGGACAATTTGACTAGATTGATCTCACAAATACAGAGTGGTTTTAGTAAGGGATATGCTACCGTAGGTGTTTTCGTGGATATTGACAGCGCATATAACAATGTTAATATATTAAGTCTGTTGGATGCGTTAGACAATCTTGGAGTAGGTGCCACCATATGTAATTACCTCTGGCAGTTTTTACACCTTCGTCGTCTGTCTATAGAGTTGCATAATAATGATGTGCTTAGTAGGGTTACAGGAATCGGTATAGCACAGGGTGATCCCCTGTCTCCACTATTGTTTAACACAGCCACTATCAACATTTGTAAGAACTTAGACCAGGTATCTATATCTCAATACGCTGATGATTTTGTACTTTATGCTACCCGTAAAAATATATCTGATGCGATTACTATTACTCAAGACGCTTTGCAGTCACTGAACCTTATGATAATAGAGTTGGGTTTAAGTATTTCTCATAGAAAAACCAAAGTTTGTGTATTTACAAGAGGGTACACTAGGAATTTAAGTAAATATAATGTAGCTTTGGGTATTAACAATGAATGTATTCAACAAGTTGACAATATTAAATATTTAGGTATGAGGTTGGATAGAAGTTTAAAATGGGGTAGGCATATAAATGAAACAATACTGAAATTTCTGAATATTTTTAAAGTGTTAGCTAGTACAAAATGGGGCGTTCATACTAAACACTTAAGAAATCTTTACATCTCATTAATAAGAAGCCGACTAGACTATGGTTGTTTTTTCTATGACATTAGCGCAAAAAGTCATTTATACAAGTTGGATAAAGTACAAAATCAAGCTATGAGAGTGATAGGTGGATTTATAAAAAGTACCCCTATCCATGTAATGGAAAGTGAACTATGTCTCCAAACATTATTTGTTCGTAGAAGATATCTTGCTGCTAAATTCTGGCTAAGGTCTAAATCAATTCAGAACAACGCTACTATTAAAGTTCTAGAAGAATTAGATAATCTATGTCAAGGCGAGTACTGGAGAAGAAAGAAATTACCATTGCTGATTTTAACACACAGACAATATTCCAATCTTTGCATCCATTCTGACTCCAAACTATTAATTTATTCGCTGAATGATTGGATCAGTAGATATGATATATCAACAAATATAGTTACAACAATAGATGGAGTAGAACGTGCGAAGAGAAACTTTAGTATAAACAACTTACGAACTGTATGTAGTGAATACCTTTATAATAACTATAGCACACACTACAAGCTTTATACAGATGGGTCAAAAGATGAGGTTGGATGTGGATCAGCTTTTGTTGACCCACAGATGGATATGTATGTTGGATTTAGGATCGGTGCCGATGTTTCTATAATGCATTGTGAACTAATCGCCATATCTGAAGCGTTATCGTATATTTTGTCTCTGAACTATAACAAATTTATCATCTTATCCGATTCTAAAAGTGCGCTTTTACATTTGGCTCGGTTGCCCTCGAGTACTCGAGGACTTCCGATTGCCTACAGTATTCTTGACTCCATCTGTAAGCTTTGTGTTGTAAATAAAGAGGTAATCATTCAATGGATACCCTCTCATGTAGGTATTCTGGGTAATGAGGAGGCCGACCGAGCGGCGAGGCAAGCGATAAGCGACGGTATTACTTATAGTTGTTTACCTATACATAGTGAGTTATTGAGTAGGGCTAAAACAAGTTGCAGACAACTGTGGCACGAGTACTTTGATGAGCGCTCACTAACTAAAGGGATCTGGTACAAGACTATTCAATGTCGACCTCCTCTATACCCATGGTTTGATAAACAAGAATTAAATAGGAGGAATGTTGTAGCACTGTTACGGCTTCGATCCGGACACATTCCGACCAACAAGTTTAAATTTTTGATGGGCATGTCAGATTCCCCTAACTGCTCAGAGTGTGATGTTGTAGAAGATGTACATCATGTGTTGATGGGGTGTGTCCGAAATGAGGCGCAGCGACAACATATGAGATATATGTATGATTACAATGTTGGCATTTGCAACGGTATTTTGGCCTCCCCGCTATCTGAGGAGGCCAAAATGCTGGTTAAATTGTATTTACAAGTAATTTAAGTGGCACGAGATGCATATGTAGGTAGGTAGGAGTTTGTGAATAGGTAGGTTTTTTCTTTTTCTCAACCTAGTTATATATTAATATCTGTTGCTGTACTGTGTAGTATTCTTTCTGTACGGGGGTGGCATTGTCACTGTGTGACAAAACCCCTTTAAATATAATAAAGATTAAAAAAAAAAAAAAAAAAAAAGATCTTAATAAAAAGCCCACTCCAATTTGGTATTTCAAAAACTATAACAAATATCATCCACATAATCAGAAAGACACTATGCTTATCTAGTTTAACCCGAATTCACATTTAACAATCAATTAAATTGTACGCCTTGTTTTATATATTAGCAATACTACTGATGGCAATAGTGTGAAAAATAGGTATACAAGGTTTTACAAATTTCGAAACATATGGTTATTTCGTTATTGTAAGGGAAATTACAAGATTTTATAATATCCCAACTAGGCCTTATCGAGGTCCGCCGCGATAGAATCTTTGGTATTGCTATGATTTCATAAATATCACAAATATAGATTTGTTCAAAACTAGCCTTTGAAGAAACCTTCAAAACATGTTTAATTATAAAGGTGAAGGACTACTAACAGAGTATTATATTAGTTACCCTACAACGAGCAATGATCCACCTACCTTTCTTTCGGTACTTGATATTTCACTCAGATATGTAAATGCGGTGGATCACGATCATTTGAATTCACTGTACTGTTATTTACGGTGGAAGGGTATAGTGATTATACAGAAGTGGCAAGGCGTACGCATTTTATAAAAAATAACAGGGTAACTAAGTGTCGTCTGAAATTTAGGATCTATAGGATTTCAAAAAAAAAAAACAAAACGGTTCTAACGGAAGACCAGCGCTGGTTGCTGCAACCAGTATTATGCTGAGTTGGGACCTTTTTTTGCAATTACTGTTTGTCCTTATTTGATTATATGTATCGTGTTTCTTTTTTGCAAAAATAAACAATATTCTATTTCTATTTCTAAAATCATGACTAGTAACTTTGAAAATTTTCAGACTTTCAAATATTTTTAAAGAAAATTTTAACATATTTTTAATGTTACGATTATTCCAATAATGTATTATGTTTATCCTTCTTAAGTAATTATGTGTGACAACAACAAAAAATCGACAAACATTTAAAAAAAATCGAGAGGTTTTTATTTTTGGAAAAGTCATCCGATTCGGTTATGATTTTGATGAGACTACTCCAAGACTTTATGCATTAAGTTAAGACAGTTATATTTTGACCATAGCAACACATATTTTTTTAATAGATAGATAGAAACTGCTTTATTGCACAATATAAAACAAGAACATAAGGTGAATTTAATGCCAATTAGCATTTTCTTCCAGCTAACCTTTGTGTAAATGAAATAACTAGCTACTTAAAACGAAATAAACTAAACACATAAATACGGTAGAAAACTCAATTTAAAAGCTAAGTCGGTAATAAAACCTACAGTTTTTTGGGTTCTAATAAATACATTTTCTGTCTTTCTTCCTCTTCCAAACTCAGAACCTCATCTTTTCGTTATTTAAAATAAACAAAGCGTACATATTAAAAAAACTACTAGGTACCTACGTTAACTGGCTATCCTACATTCAAATCCGTCAAAGCTTCACAAAAGACCGAAACTCACGCTCGATCGATACCTACCCCGAAACCATGCCTACTCCATTAGCAGAGTTGTGTAAAAACAACCCTCCACAATTTAAGCGCCTGCAACGGCAGGCACAGATCCTCATCCAGGATTCGTTCTAGGGGCAGAGGTGGTCATTTTAGCAGGAAACTAAATATGGCCTCATTGAAGCTGATCCATCTGTTTCATATAACCATGGATTACTAAATGATAACCAAAAAATCACAAGCAATTTTCTACTAAAACCTTACTTTTTATTATATTTAATGTGAATAGTTGCCTGGTAATTTAAAGCTACTGTATTGTCTATATATAAAACTGTTCCGTTACTGATTGGCGGATCAACGCACAGCCTAAACTCTAAGTCCTAGAAGCATGAAACTTGGAGGATATATTCCTTTTATGGTGTAGGGGTGCAATAAGAAAGTAATTTGGAAAATTCTACCCCTAAGGGGGTGAAAAGAGCTGAAGTACTTTGTAAAAAATAACTGAAAATGCCTTGCACCCTAGGCATGCAATTATTTTTGATGCACCTATTCTATCAATTACCTATCCCACGCGAGTAAAACCGCGGGCATCGGCTAGTAATCAATATATCTTCTGAAGAACAGAAAAGACGAGGTATAATGTATATATAAAAACAACCATCCTATGACTCTACATATTCCTTACTCTACGCGGGTAGTCGAGTGCGATCAATGTCCAGCAGAGCGGAAGCGGAAATACGGTAGAGGCTTTGATGCGCTGAGCTCAGAGGTAGTTTGTGACTTTGTATCGAGAGAGATCCTGAATCGTGTGACTTTTTCAAATAATAATTTCGAGAAAAATGCTGACACCTTATTTTTGTAGAGAAATGGCGGATAGTGTGGCGCAGTAGGCGAAGGACGCAGAAGGTTGCGGGTTCGATTCCCGCTGCGGGTCAAATGTTTGTAAAGATTAGCAAATTTTTGTCTCGGGTCTGGGTGTTTTCTATGTATTTACAAAAAAAGTAGTATATCAGTCATGTAGTTCCCATGATACAAGCTCTGCTTAGTTTGGGGCTAGATGATGCTGTGTGAAAAATGTCCAGCATTATTTATTTTATTTATATATTTTTGTATAGGATGGGAAAATCGAGACAAGGCTAAATTCAGAGTAACAGTAATTCAATACCTCTTGTTGTGATCAGACCGTATCAGTATCTTCCTTCAGATGGACGACATCATGATCACATGGCGGTTTTTAAGTGTTCAGGACTAAACAAATTTACCGCCGAAAAACTTGACCGACTTAATATTAAGTTACCGAGTTTTATTGCCTGATTGACAAGTTAACTGAGTATGATTCTGAGTAAGATGGTCATAGGGAATGCAGTTCTAAGCATATTTATTTTTTTAACCTTAATAGAGGCCTTCGCCCACTGCGACCTCTGTGGCGCAGTGGGCGAAGGCCCGCCTGAGACGCAAAAGGTTGCGGGTTCGATTCCCGCCGCGGGACAAATGTTTGTATGTGCGAATATTTGTCTCGGGTCTGGGTGTTTTCTATGTATAATATGAATTTATTTACAAAAAAACGTATATAAGTAGTATATCAGTCATGTAGTTCCCATAACACAAACTCTGCTTAGTTTGCGGCTAGATGATGCTGTTTCAAAAATGTCCAGCATTATTTATAAATATTGAAACCAACTGATTTTGATTTTTGTTTGTTATTAAAATATATCTCTGAAACGGCTGAACGGATTGTAATGAACTTTTAGAAACATTGACAATGGATATACACGTTGAGAGTTCCAAACATTTTACTTGACAACAGTGCAATCGTTTTATGTCTTCAAGGGTGGTTCTTAAATATGTTTTGCCACAAGCCAGAAGGGGGCGCGCTAGAACATACGATGAAAAACACAGGGTTTTTTTTTATATTTTGTAAAAAATTACTTATACTTACCTGAAATATTTTTTTTTATAATAATAATATAAAAACGCATATTTACTTAAAAGTAGTATTCTTGATATATGGCTGTTAAATTTATATAAAACAGCTTATGCTGTTATATGTATATATAAGATGTTTTAATATGTTAAAACAGGTGGATGCGGATCATGATATATAATTATAATTTAATTTATAATAAAAAGGCTCCATATAATTTAATTTCTTTTGTATTTTATCTTCTGTTTTTATGAAGTTAATTATGGATCTATATCTAAAATAAATGGATCATAATAATATGTTAGCAGACAGGATTTTTCTGCTTACATATTTTTCCGAAACAGGTTATTTGATTGAAACGTTTTCTATGACTTTTAGGAAGGATCAAGTATAGAAGGATAGCATACTTCTTTCAAGTAAATAGTAGGTAAGTAAATATGCGTTTGACATTATTTTTTCATCTCAATACCCATCGCTCAAGTCACGAGGGTTAAGATCGATTGCTAAAATAATCTATCAAGAACCATATTTCAAACCAAAAAGGCATGAAAAAGTTAAAAGTCCCGACGAACGAATGAGCAAACGATTCACACGAAAGCCGAGTTCAAAACGAAAGCTCGTAGCGGCTTAAGTCTGCTCGTAAAATTCATGTAAATACTATACAGTTTCCGATGTATCTAGACAAATACCTCATGCTTAGTTTTCCTTTCACGCTAACACAAATTTAGCGGTGGCGGTGGCGGTGGTGGAGGCGGTGGCAATTAATACATTCACGCGCACTTTAACAACCACTTGACAACATCCCTGTTTGTGTCGTAAACTGTATCGTGATTCGACAAAATATGTATATATTTTTTTCAATTAAATTATTTTCTTAATTCCAGCCAGAAATGTGCTTCTCAGGGTTTTTGTGCTGATTCACGGATTTAAAACACATATTGTTAATATTCAAATAAAAACAATTACAGTACCGATTAAAGGCAAAATAGACGAGTCCCGCTGAATCTAAATTTTTGGGACACGTATAAATTTAATATATTTTTTTGTTAACTCTCTTACCAAAACGTTGCATAAAAAGTCAGGTGTGCCTCAGGGCTAAAATTTTGGCCCCCTATAACTATAACTAAGAAAGCATTTATTACACAACGCATCGGCTAAGTCCGCTTTTTTTTGTCACTTACGTCAAAGCCGCTATCGATCAAAGCTTTCGTTATTACGTCCGTGGCGTTACATCCGTAAGGTAAAACAACTTTCGGAAATTCGATTCGATGCGGGTTTTCTACTCGAATATATTATAATCAACTTCCGGTGAGGAAGTGACTGTCTTTGAGAAATTAAATAATAACATTTTGTTTGTTTGCATTGCATATTGTTATGATCTGCCGATACAAGTGCGAATATTTGTAAAGTTAAATGGCTATGTCTTTATTCCTGTTATAAAACAACATTTCTGCTATTGGGATTATCTTGAATCAGTATAGATTAGTGTTTCTGAAATATAACAGGACCCGCTTCAGAAAATAAAGAGTCCTTAAGAGCAGGCAACGCATCAGCAATGCGGAGTTGCAGATGTCAATAGGTTACGGTAACCGCTCACCATCAGGTAGACCATATTATATGCTAGCTTTGACAAAATCCTACTACTTTTATATTATCCTCACAAAAAATCGCATGTTTGTGAGGATGGATGTTTGTTACTCTTTCACGCAAAAACTACTGAACGGATTTTGATGAAACTTTACAGTAATATAGCTTATACACCAGAATAACACATAGGCTACTTTTTATCCGGGTACCACGCTGGCCAAGCCGTGGGCAGATGCTAGTATAAAAAAAGGTGAAAATGGTTGTAACTCTAAGAATTTATAGATGGGTTTCATACCCATACATATGTGATTGATGACATCATCCATACATTGATATAATGTATCTATGACGGGTAATACGCAAAAAGCAGAAACATACTTTATACTATCAACAATGTTCAGATAGTCGGGTTAAAGAGCAAACGCCGAATATCTCGTATTTTTATGATACTGAAAACAAAACAGTCTTGAATCTAGTTAATTATTGTCAACATGTGGTTTAAAATTGCTTTATTCTCCGTTTTTGGATTTACTAGTTCTGTAAGTTTTATTTATTTAGGCAAAAAAATTTTTTTTACAAAGCTTATCAAAACAAATTGTATTTCCATCGGTAGCCACGGTCTTTAGCCAGGATCCCCTTAAACTCAAATTACCGCGCACCTGATCATATTTCTTACACTTACCCAGCTTTACTAATTTTCTTCATAAAGTAGGTACAGGCAGGCGTTTTATTTCTACTAGGTCTATATGGTATATTTGGTTTTGGATTTAACCTTGTACGGGGTCAATCGTGAATCCACGAGAAACTCAGGGTGGAGTAAAAACTGCAAAGAAAGTGTTAGAGTACATAAATAGTGTACGGAAAATGGCAAGTTACACTAAAGATAGACGAAACGTCAGCAGGAGAATAGTAAAGTACGTGGTATAGTAGTAATCATATTCTAAAATTATACCAAACCACGATAATTCTAATTCCATACTTAGCAAGTTATTCTAAAACACAATTCGTTGACTGTAAAATAATGATAGTTTCCCCTTTTATCTAACGTATACTCAAGCTGATATTTTTTGAGCTGAGATTGTCTATAGAGTCCATCGGATCTACTGCCTAGTCTAAAATAAATTACCTTCCAATGATACTGATACTCAACTTTCAAGCTTACCACGTCCTTTGACCTCCGAGGAGTGATCCATGGTGACCGCATGGCAGGCGTGCCTCTCGGCTCGTCGCTTGGAGCTGGCGAGTTGGACGTTGAAGGCATTTGTAGTGCATCCGGCATGGCCTGTCAGAACTGCAGTCTAGCCGTCACTTGCATCCCTTTACCTGTTGGCTGGCTGAAGGTAAGCTTTTCCATAAGCACTCGTGGCTTGGCTTGCGAGCTCGTAAGAACAGTCAAGAAGGTTAACCAAATGTTGCAGAAAATGAGAATATTCAAAAAACAAATGAGTTTAGATCGATCTCTTTAGATCGAGTTCATGATACAGAAATCCTACGAAGAAGGTGGTGGATATTGGAGACTGTATTACGAAACCCAAGTGGAGGAAGACTTGGCCAAATTTGGTAATAGCAATTCGAGACCCCGATTTTGTGGTGGCTGAGGTTATACGATGAGGTCTTGGGCAATTCAAAAGCAGGTGGATGGTTAATGTCATTGTCGTACAGGGTAGACCTGGCTGCAAAAAGAACAGGACAGACTGGAGTTTGGTTTGAGATAGGTGGTTTATGCCTAGAAGTGGATTGGTCTCAGCTGACTAATAATGGAAATGATTATTTGCAAGCCATTAGGTACAGTGGATTCATACTTATTTTACCTCCTGATGATTTGGCGCGGTTTGCAACCTCCCCACGGAGGATCGCCATACAGGCCATCGACCCGTGACATAGTGACTTTTCCAGGTGCCTCTAGAGGAGTGTGCAGAAGGACGGACATGCAACGCTCATGTTGGAAAATGCTCTGAAACGCCAGTACCTGAGTGTGACGGCAGTCAAGAATATACACATAGCTGTGAACAGGTTGGTTTTTTTAACTTACTTTTTTGTTATTTTCTCTCGTAAATAAAAATATTATAATAAATAAAAATAAACACCCAACAGACACAAACGTAGCCTTGACTCCACACTAGTATACTCACGTACAACGTAGTATAACGTCACAGCGTAGGTATGAAGAACTAGGAGTACTATGGTACCACTAGACCCAGACCCGAAACAAATCTTTGCAGAATATGCAAACATTTGTCTTGCAGCGGGAATCGAACCCGCACCTCTTGCGTCGCAGCCGGCTACATGCCCGCCGCGCCATCTAGGTCGTCGTTAATGTTTTCCTTAAGGTATTACATAGCAGCGTTAACGTATGAGTTTTTGTATTGACTCATACGATGCAAAAATGCACTCTGTGTGGAAACACACAATCACACAATTATTTAGAAAATCTAATTTAAACACAAAAGTGAAGATAGATAAATATACATTAACTATTTAACCTCTCTTATTTTCTATGATTTTGTTTATTTATCACTGCATCCACTGCCTCGGTGGACGAGCGGCCAGGAAAAACGCGAGAAGTGCGAGTTCAATGTCTCGTAGTTCCTAATACCCACGACACAGAAACCACAGAGTCAGCACTATGTATGATACTGTTTTGTGTATTTTCAATCGCGCAGACAGTTTAACCCTAAAACGTTTGAAACTAAACAAATGACCAATCATGCAAAAACGCTTATCTTATTTTTTATGATATTATTATCATATAATATATAATATTATTATTATCCCAAACAAAACATTGCACTTACAAACGCCGCATACAATCCGTGCAGAGATAATCTCGACAAACAAAGGTCAAGGCGCGATGCCAACTAATAAAACCGTTATTTTAATATAGCGTAACCCTTCCTGGCTGGCCTAGTTCTGATAGAAAAACAGTTGAGAGCAGAGACGTATACAGAGCGGAATGTGGGGCACAAAATTGCCTCGAAATTAATTTCATCCACAAACCGATCATGTCCGTTCTCGCTTTGTTGTGGGCGAAATTACCTCAATTTATAGAAATATTTCTATAAATTGAGGTTATTTCACCCAGGCTCATTGAGGTCAGGCTCACTAAAAGCAAAATATTATGTGTCAAACATTTCAATAAAATTGTGTAGCTATCTTAATTTTTAAGAATGTACATCTTCTGTCGCTCTCGTTAGCGATAAATGTGAATTACCTAATTGTATAAGGGGGTAAGGGCCTCTAGCTCATATGACTTATTTTTTTATTGGCGTTTTTGTTTTTGTACCTACCAACCTACTTGGAGCTGCATTAGACCTAAGCTTAATCATTGTATGTAGGACATTAAGCATGAATAAATGAAATGAAATGAACTAATTTACCAACAACCAAAAATTCACACAATAATTAGTTTTCGTTTGGTTTCGGCACACCTATTCTATCCTACTAATAAAATAAATGCGAAAGTCCCTGTGTGTGAATGTTTGTTACCATGTATCTCCGTAGCTACTAAACCGGTTTTCATATTCCCTGGTTTGATAAACTCAATAGTTGGTAGTTTATCAACATAAAACGCGGGCGAAGCCGCGGGCAGAAGCTAGTTTTTAATAAATTGGCTAAGTGACTCCTATTTCATTTAATATTTGATCAACGGAATACTAACTACCCTTGCTACGACCCTGTTTGCGAGTAGAGTACTTACAAACTACGAAACTTTCTGAGCGACGCAGCCATCTTTGTTTATCGTCGGAAATCGTGTTTTTCTTTGTTAAAGAGTTCTGTAGAAGCGTTTATTGCTTATTTCATAATTTAGCTGTGACTCTAGATATTATGTTTTGATATCAACCATGAAAAAGTGAACAAGACGTGTCCATGCTATTTTAGGACATTGGAAATTGGTCAAACGATTATTGATAATTCCTAATAAATGCTTCTACCTAAACTTTGTTTCATACTTCTAGGGAACAAGTTTAAGAAAGTACACAAGTTTTGCTACTTTGAAGGCATATTTCCCGAACGAGAGCTTAAGAAAGTTAGAGGGCACAAGTTTTGCTACTTTGAAGACATATTTCCCGAACGAGAGCTTCATATCAAAAATGGTTGAGCCAACCTCAAAGTTATTTATAGAGATAATTTCAAGCTTGATTCCTTAGACGCGTAAACTACGAGGATATAATATGTACACATGAAAATAAATAATTCAGAGCTTATTTTATTACAGAACGCTATATTACAAATTTATATAATAGCCCTTAGATTTAGCTTAGTTTACCAAGAAACTCATGCTTATAGATTTCTTAATGATGGTTAACTTAACCTTTAGACGCTTGAAACACGAGAGGTATCGCACGTTACCGACCTTGAGACATAATGGATGAAAAGTCTCAAGTCCCTGTAATTTCACCAGCACCCATAACCAGGATCACCTTAAAACTGGAACGCAGCAATGCGAGCATTACTGCTTGGTGGCAGACATAGGTATGGTGGTAGTTCTTCCCCGGATGTGCTCTTTCACAGGGAGCTCTAATTCTTCTACTATTCTTCCTTGAAAACACACATGTTCTAATGGAAGTGGCTTTGAAGTAATAAGACCGCCCTTTGTACTTATTGTTTGTAGGTACTTAGGAATGAGATTTTGTGTATTTTGTTATTTGTTTGTGTGTGTTGGTCTAGTAGGCGGTACCTCGACTTCTTATCCGGTGGTCGTGGTTTTGAAGCCGGTCGTGCATCTATGGGTTTTTCCACTCGAGCTCTTCGAGTGTCTTTATAATACGTGTTCAAAACGGTGAAGGAAAACATCGTGAGGAAACCGGCATGTCCTTGATCCAAAAGATTGAAGGCATGTGCCAACAGTTAGTGTTATAATAAGCGGCGATGGGCTTGTAACCTGTCACGTGGCTTACTACTTGCAAACGCGGGCATGTACCAAATGTAATGTTTGGACGTGCATCTTACTCCCCTATCTGATATCCTCAAAGCTCTACTCACTGTGTATAAATCTGAGGATGCCCATCATGGGGAATACAGTCGTGAGCGTGTTAGTTTTTGTAATTTTATTCATCATTGGTCTGTAAAATTTTTGCTACTTGCAGGTTGGTATCTTCCCAGATGCGCATGACTGCAGGAGATTCCACCTCTGCTCGCCACCTCAGGGTCTGCCAGATGGGAGACCAGCGAACCACGGCATCGCCCTGTGTCCCAGGAACTACGGGTACAACCCACAGACTGCGCAATGTTCGGTGAGTTATATCTCAAAATCAAAAGGAGAAACAGACTCACAACTGTATATCTCAGATACATTACATATTATTAATTAAAAATCATAGCATAGCATTACAGTATACAATGCGAATGAAATACAAATAATGAAGAAATAAATCAAGAATAATTATAAAACAAAGAAAAAAAAACAAAAAACCGGGTCATTATCACCGATGCCAAATCTATTGTTCACCAAATTTAAAATATTCTGGCATGGGATTGCTTGGGAACCCATGGATGGAACGTGGGTTCCGTAGCAATCCCATGCCAGAATTAAGAAACCTAATGAATCCCCCTTGTTTCAAATCAAAAAGTTTTTTATTTATATTACAGTACAATTATATGATAAGGGTTAGGAGCTCTTCTTTTAAGTTGAAATAACCTGTGTTAGAAGAGTCCCCTCTTTTCTGTGGTCTGTAATAATATTTTAAAACTGAGTATATATTTTTATAAGATAATGGAGTAATATATTAATATTGTATAGTATATCTATGTATGCTATTAAAATTAGGTTAGCGTACAATACCTATATAATTTATTTTGATCAGTAATGTATGCCTTAAAATGAAGATAATCATCTACACTAAGTTTAAGGTCTATTTGAATAAGTAGGTAAATAATAAATATGTTTTGTGTGCCAGCGCCATAAAAAAGAAGTTAGTAACCATATCGACTCTATAAGTTTTGTTCTTGAAGGATTTCGTGATGTTTTAACAATATTCTATATTCATTTTTATTTCTATCTCACTCTAACATTGCAACTGGCAACAAAAAAATATCTTGCCGATCTTTACTACGATGTTGTTGTTGGCTGTACTTTTAGCCCTGTAGTACTGATATTGTATACTGTGGCGTGGGATTGGTTGAAACAAAATAAGTACCTAAAATTGTTATTAAACTATTTCGTGGGATTGGGAGGGTAAAATATTTACATTGAGTGGGAATGACCCAAATGTGTGCTTACGTTAATTTGCGCACTCGAGATAAATCCTTTCCAATAAAAAAAAAAGTAAAATAGCCCACAAAAATGATTCGGCTAGTCGTGATTCCATAAGATGATGATTATTTTTGAGTTTTACATGGTGAAATGCAACTATTTAAGTAGGTACCTACCTACGCAATGTGTTTTTGTTAGTTATAAGTTCTCATTTAAGTGAATTATAAATTCTTATGAGAATAAAATCTTAAACCAGAAATTCAATCTTTCCGCAGGCGTTAACGCCAACAGAATGTGGTACTTGTCTAGACACCCTTGAGACAGCGGGTGAAGTCTCAAGAACCATTTAACCAGAGGTGGTGGGGGCGATTGAAGCGAACTTCGATAACCACTTGATAACAATGCTCTGCGTGTCCAATTTAATAACGCTTTCAGGATGCTGTTGCAGCTCCCGCACTTCGTGCTGCTTCGGGCATGTTCGCTGAAGCGCGCACCGATACATTAGACGCCATCTGGCAGAAAAAGACTGCCTCTCTGCTAAACACATTGCGCGCGAGCAACAACAGCATTTTGAAAGAACTATAAAATAACTATCCTCTGCTGTGGAAGCTCAAAATCTGTCTTAGTTATTAAGTACTAACTCTTATCTTAAGTTTACTAAAACTTGGATCATGTTGTCGTAATAAAAATAATAATAAAAAGTTTTTATTATTATTTTTGTTATAACCAAAAGATTGGCATTATACCAGTGTTATATAGTTTAATATTACACTGGTATAATACCAATCTTTTTTTTTTAAATTTTGTGACGAGAAATTCAAGCTAATGACATCTACCGTCGCCTATTGACATCTGCAATACATGGGGCATTGCCTGGTTTGAAGAACTCTTTTGTTTGTTTTTGTCGTATTATTTTATAGTTTAGCTAAAAACCAAACTCTCTGATTCACTTTCATAGCATAACTCTTGATTAGCGTTCACGTTTTCCTCGAAGTCGAAGTCTGTGGTGAAAATTAGAGCTGCAGTTCACTTCATGATTATACTAACTAAAAACCTTTTTTGACGGTACTCTAGGTACCTATATATTAATTGTAACATAACCACATACATATATGATGTAAGATGTGTGTAAATTATAGTTCTGATCAAAAAAATATATTTTATATTCTATTATATTCTATGTTTCAGATAAAACTGCCTCACGGTCAGTGCAAATACACCCCTGTACCAACCTGCGCTAAGGTAGGCGACTCCGGCGCAGTCAGGTCATCACTGAACCACTACTACGTGTGCCTGATGAAGCAGGGGAAATTACATCCCCAGATCTTCATCTGCCCCCATGGATGGTACTTCTGGGGTGGGTTTTGCCGCCCTGAAAACAAACCAGGTTCTAAGACCCCTGAATCGAACTCATCCGAAAATAGTTCAGAGGAAAATACCATCGGTACGCCGGAAAATGTTACGAAGAGGGTTTATAAAATTGATAGTTTCTTTTCCACTGAAAAGGCGACGACGCATGCGCCAGACACGTTCTTGGCAGATAAATTTGATCTGTCCAACTATGAGACGGTAGATGAAGTGTTGCCAACAAACAGAGATTACTTTAATTCGTTTGAAAATACGTTTAACTAAATTACTTTATGTCATAGCAATGTTTGGTTACTGTTGTAGAAAATTTATTTTAAAAAGAGAATTTTTATTTAATTAAAAAAAAATATCTATACAATGTACTTTGTACAAGTAGACGGTTGCAAACTAGAGAGCGTTCCCAAATATGCTGACTGTATTACCACGGCGATTGGCAATGACCCAGATAAGCGTTAGTTTTAGTTTTATTGTTTTTAATTATTAACCACACTAAGTATGGATCTGAGGTGTAACATAAGGTGAGGGTGTATTTTTTGTTTAATTTTATTAAAATTATTAAAAAAATGGTTTATACTAATTTCATTCCAGATTCTCGATTTGTTTTTTTTTTGTTAGATATGTCGATGCTGATATATTCACATAATTTTTTACCAAAAATGAGATACGTAATTACCATGATTTGTGAGTTGTCACGGTAGGAACTGAAGTCTTTGTGGGTGGATGTTAGATGCAGACGAATCGATCTACCCTCTTTTTGGTTCTTTTATTGCGAAGGAACCACTACCACACACAAAAAAAAAAACAACTACCGGTTTCACAAAAAAAATATATGATCATGATAGTTTCAAAAGTTGATATACTTTGTTATGTAGAGGATAGGTTAGTTATTAACTAACCATGTGCCTTATTTTCCTAACTAAACTTTTTTGATACTAAATAGTATTTATGTACTTAGATGATTTAATTTATGTGGTGAAGTGTGCGAAGGCTCGCCTGAAACGCAGAAGGTAGTGGGTTCGATTCCCGCCGCGGGACAAATGTTTGTATATGCAAATATTTGTCTCGGGATCTGGGTGTTTTCTATGTATAATATGTATGTATTTACAAAAAAATATATAAGTAGTATATCAGTCATTTAGTTCCCATAACACAAGCTCTGCTTACTTTGGGGCTAGATGATGCTGTGTAAATATGTCCAGCATTATTATTATTATATTTTTTACTCTTACAACTGGAAATGCTAAACTGGAGTTTGGACATGAAAAATCGCCTGTAGCATAATAATTTCACTTTCTGAAAATAAATTTGTGATCATGGATCCTTAATAATAAAAAGTATATTACCACATCAAATTCACAGACAAAAATTGTCAGAAATCATTCTAACATTTAGATACGGCCTTAAAAGTTCACTGATATACTCCCCGATAGACTCAGAGCTCAAGAACTCAGCGAAAACAATCGCACGGCCCATCCTCACGACCTTTGTCCTGAAGACACAAAGGACTTATCGCAGTGATCTCTTCCAAGCTTCGCTAAATAAGCTAATGTTTGGTACAAGTCAAAGACTTAACCAGGTATAAATAATATACATCATTCATGCACGAACTTCTAAGTACTAATCTATGGCGGAATATGTATGGGTTTTTCGCCACAGATAAATAATTAGTAAACATTCGTACGCGAATGACGCGGTATTGACAGCGTATTGAGGACTTCTCGCTCGCACTTATAGCAAAAGTTTCCCAACAAGCATACACTAATTTCGCTGCGTGACGCGGGTCGCACAGTTGCAAAAATAATTAACATTGTAATAATGGAAAAATCTTTTCTCAGCGTCTCTTAACTTCGTAAACTCGGTTACAAATTCTCCACATAACAACCTTGAGGTGGCGAACGGGCTAATTGGCTGTCGACTTTGTTGACCACATCGTTGCACTTTAAATCTACACGTGAGAGTAGCGTTCGGTCTAAAAGGAATTATGCATAATGCATGAAATAAACCTCAATATTTTTAGATGGTCTAAATGTTTTAGCTGTTATCTGATTGAATTAGTATGACATGTTACCTTTTAGAAATAGTTTGTGGCGCTCGCTGTCGCCTCTCCCCCGTACCGCGCACACTTGCACAGGGCCTAACGGTGTAAAAAACCAACACCTCTGACATTAGACTCTGGAATTGCATCAGAGCTGGTGCGATTCGCCGTGGGAAGCTTACCTACGGTGCTATAGTTTATAGGCATACAGAACTTGTTAACTTAGTGTAGAGACGGCTTTTCATAAACCGTACACATACATTTGTGTCATAATCATAGGCATATTATTTAATTAATCTTCAAAACACAAGGAAAAATTAATTTTGTTACTTCGTATATAGGTCTAGTCAGATAAATAAATGTTAAAAAATATGAGACACATTCTCTTATGATTCTCTAATCAAACTTACTAACTATTATAATGTTTCAGATGTAAATAATTCCAATATTTTAATTTATTGCAATTCTTACATTTAAACAGATTGATTAAGATTAAAGATAACAATGCTTTATTTATCTGGTAATTATTATCCAACAGCAAACAGTAATAAACTTAAAAGGTCATCATTCTGATTAATGATTTCAAAAAGCTTGATTTAAGACTGGTTTCATTGTGATGGTTAATTTTTAACATCAGTTTTGCATAAATCTTATTTACATTTGTCTCTAAAGTTTTCAACTGATTAGACCAAGGTCAAGATAAAATTATGTTCTTAGCTGCTATATACATGTTTATTGGAGCACAAATGGTCATCTGATCAGGAAAATTTATTCTATATGTTAAATAGTTTATTTAATTCATTCAGAATTTATATATTTATTTTCTAAATATCTATATACTCGTTGTATTTGGATTATGATTTTCGTTGTAGAAACAAGAAGCTCAATATATTACATAGTTTGATATAAGTTTTAACACTTGTTAATTAGCAAGTCAAGCTAATAGGTATGGTACCTTTCTTTTTCTTTCTTTCTTTTCTTTTTTTTTTATAAAAATAAAATGCGGTCTAATAGGTTCTTAGAGTTACACAAAAGCCTCAATAATATAAAAATAAACGACTGAAGAGTTTTAATCAAAATGCATTTAATGCTATTGCTTGATGTAATTTTTTTAGGAGTTCATTATAAGCGTTTATCGTAAGAGGATGTTTATTTGTTACGGCTTATCCAATTGAAATGCGTTTTTTTTTTTCAATTACTTCGTTAGACTTCAAGCATGGTTCATTAGATAGTTAAAGTCACTAGGGGGCGTTAATATAGTATAGACAATGGGAAACACGTCCAGGGTATTAACATTATTTTTTGAATTGTTTCGGTGAAGTCACCGTAATCAATTCGTCTGTCACAAAAGCCTATTCCATACAATCCGCGAGTATTTTGTCAGCCAAAATGCCAGGTCGATGCGGTGCGAATCTACTACGGACCGCTACACAATACTGGGACTAATACTCTTGGTACTTGGATAGATTAGAAGCTCTTTGAAGCTAGCATAGGACTAGAAAACTAGTAATTATTACTCAGCTGTGCGTCTGGTGAAGTCACAATGTAGATGAAGATTTTTTGTTTTATTTAGATAGGTACCTACTTAAAAATAAAAAACATGTAGGTACTTTTTATCCATGATTGATGTCAGGACCAAATTCTACCTAGATACATAATGAAGCTTTCGCTTATAATGATCGTCAGAACATGGACTTGGATAGTTTAACGTGTACCAAAAATATGCATCTGCGAAGCGCTCTGAATCCTATCACCTCATTGATTCTTTTACCATCGGTCACTAAGATATTTTCAGGGTCACTATATCACGACTTGGTACAAACGCAAGGTGACCAGAAAAGTACCGCTGACACGACCAAT
The DNA here is from genome assembly GCA_961405105.1 of Perizoma affinitatum. Lineage (NCBI taxonomy): Eukaryota > Metazoa > Arthropoda > Insecta > Lepidoptera > Geometridae > Perizoma > Perizoma affinitatum. The sequence continues at coordinate 11,990,642 of OY560199.1, forward strand.
AAAAGACCTGTTCTATATAAAAAGTTGCAATTTCTAGGCAGACAATTTAGTTCAATGCCATATCTTGTTACTATCGTTTATAGCGAGAAATTCAATCTTGGAAAACCCATTGTATTACTTTCACAAAAATTTAGTATTTAATAAGATTCCTTGAGTACTATTGAAGTGATTCAATAAAAGTATCTCGGCGTATAAAACCTTCTATATTTTGAAGGCACACATTTACCGACAAAGCCGTTCGACCGAGCACCTCACTACGGGCCATTCATTACGCCGGCATCGCAACCGATGCACTCGGTACGACACTAGCCGTTCCAAATTTGAAATTTATTTATTTTTCTAACTCTGCGCCAACTTTTCCCGCGTCAAATTTTGCTTTGTCTTTTTGACAAGCCGTCAGTTTCCCTCGCTATTTCTGATTGCGTGTTTTTCGGAGTGTTTTGTTTTTGCGGTGTGCAACCTTGGTTTGCTGATATTTTCCGGGCTGAATAAAAGGTGAGTTGTTTTTTTTTGTATATTTGTGCAGTAAACCACCACAATAATAGACTATTTAAAATGTTTCCTCGATAGTGCAGAATATATTTTCCGCAGTTGATGAAAATTTAAATGTTTTGTTATAAGTTACGGTTAGTTAAAAACTTAAGTAAAAACTTAAATAATAACTTATTTATGGGTCCGAAAGACCCATAAAAAACTTTATGGGTCAGAAGTTTGAAGAAAGTGTTGTTTTCATTTATTTTAATTACTTATCTTTATGTTTATTAAATTAGAACAGTATTATGCACAATCAATTATATTAAATAAAGGATACATTACAAACCGATAATTATATTACAAAATTTAATTCATGCGAAAAAAAAAAATCGAACACAGATACATTATGACGACCTCTGAGTCACAGAAGGATGCTGGTTCGATTCCCGTCACGAGACAAATTATTCTATGATCTGCAAATATTTGTCTCGGGGCTGGATATTTTATACGTAAAATATGAATGCATTTACGAAAAAAAATAAGTAGTTTATCAGGTCTTGTAGTTCCCATACCACAAGCCCTACTTAATTTAGGTCTAGATGATGCTGTTGTGAAAATGTCCAGCATTATTTATATCTATGAATAAATATTAATAGGGAGAAGTTTGGTTGATACTTTTAAGACTTAATAATTCTTTGACTTATGCTTTTTCTCAATAAATGAGTTGCCTGATTCTTCTAAGCTTGGTAGCGCGCGATAAATCGGCGTAAAATTACTTTGAAAATTTTAGAGATTCACGTAGTTTTACGTAGTTTTTTTTTTTAATTTGTTTCTATACGATCTTTGTGATTTCAATATTTTTGAATAAAAACCTATTGACATTGACTTTTTAATCTGAAACTCTATATCAAGAAAAAAGTATTTACGTACAACATAAAATACGACTACTTTCCATCCATCATCATAGTTCGTAGATCTTTGAGGATACCAAGTAGGGATAGTCAGAGGAACGTCCAAACATTACATAGTTCACATGCCCAAGTTTTTGTATACTTCACATACAAAAGCAAGAAATATTGCTTACAATATTCTAGTTCTCTCGTCATAATAGGGACTATATAACCAAACTAAAAGTAAATTTAGGGTATAATACTAATGAACTAAAATTAAAACAGGTTGCAAGCCCATCGCCATTTTATTATAAAATTACATTCATTTTATTTAATACATCGTCACATATATACTGCCAGTACCAATTTGAAAGTGTTTAAACGATCTTTTTTCCAACACACCTTTAAAAAGTAATCAGCCTTGAGAATAACAGATAAAATTCACATTCTGTAAAATTGTTTAAAATATTTGTCAATTCTAAAAACACTGACTTTTTACGAATTTTTAGCTGTGAGTTTCAAAGGGTACCAACTTTATTATGTGCATTGAACTATGAAATAAATAAATAAATAATACTGGACGTATTCACACAGCATCATCCAGCCCCAAAGTAAGCAAAGCTTGTGTTCTGGGAACTACATGACTGATATACTACTTATATACTTTTTTTTGTAAATACATACATATTATACATAGAAAACACTCAGACCAGAGACAAATATCTGCAGATCATACAAACATTTGTCCCGCAGCGGGAATCGAACCCTCAACCTTCAGCGTCACATGCGGGCCTTCGCCCACTGCGCTACAGAGGTCGTCATTGAACATTACCATGAATAACAAGTGAAATGTCCACTTGCTTAAACGCATAAAGTCACGCCTGTTTCTCGGAGGGGTAGGCAGAGACCACGGATTTTCATTCGCTACGATCCTGGCATACTCCTTTCGCTTCATTTATCATCATACGAGCTCGTTGGTTAAGGGTACTCTTGTACGTTCGCCTTTCCCTTCCAACAACCCCTTAAATACAATTAATAAATAGATCCCATAAATACAGTTTAATTTTATTATCCTTCTAATGCAAAAATGCAGCCTAAGGCTAAATGCATAATTAATTAACTAATTATGAAAACAATCATAAAATTACTATGATACTAATGTTCAATGTCACTTACCATAGGTACATAAAACAGTTGTTCAACAAACACATATATTCAAATTTAATCAAAATAACAATAAAAATCACAAATTACAAGCATAATTGTGAAATTATGCTTGTAATTTGTGATTCACGATTTCACCCGTTATATCTCAGAGTCGGCGATGTACGGGTGATATCTCTGATGTTCATAGGTTACGGTAACCACTTACCAATCCGCGGGCCATTTACTTGTTTTTGATATATCTGATGTTCATAGGTTACGGTAACCGCTTACCAATCCGCGGGCCATTTACTTGTTTTTGATATATCTGATGTTCATAGGTTACGGTAACCGCTTACCAATCCGCGGGCCATTTACTTGTTTTTGATATCTCTGATGTTCATAGGTTACGGTAACCGCTTACCAATCCGCGGGCCATTTACTTGTTTTTGATATCTCTGATGTTCATAGGTTACGGTAACCGCTTACCAATCCGCGGGCCATTTACTTGTTTTTGATATATCTGATGTTCATAGGTTACGGTAACCGCTTACCAATCCGCGGGCCATTTACTTGTTTTTGATATCTCTGATGTTCATAGGTTACGGTAACCGCTTACCAATCCGCGGGCCATTTACTTGTTTTTGATATCTCTGATGTTCATAGGTTACGGTAACCGCTTACCAATCCGCGGGCCATTTACTTGTTTTTGATATCTCTGATGTTCATAGGTTACGGTAACCGCTTACCAATCCGCGGGCCATTTACTTGTTTTTGATATATCTGATGTTCATAGGTTACGGTAACCGCTTACCAATCCGCGGGCCATTTACTTGTTTTTGGCACTTTATTTGTATAAATAAATTGGGATAAAACTTGCTCCGTTCAGTCGAGAAAGTATTAATTTCTCATAAAGTTTATTGTATTCCCAATAAACCCAAAAATAATAACCGATCCCAGTTTGTTACCATTTTTCTGGTACTTCCGCGAAGAATCGTAATAAACGAGACGAGTAAAAGAAGATCTTGTAATCAAGATGTTTTTTTTTTATGACAGACACATTCATAGTAATTACCAGACTAGAATTCCTGTGTCGTGGGTAACTACGATGACGAGGAACAAATATTTGCAGACATTCAAACATTTGCAGACTCGCACCTCTTACGTTGCATAGCCAGTGCTCACCCGCCGCGCCACGGACGTAGTCGAAGAGCATTACCACTATTTATCTCTCTCTAATAGACTCGTCACGTTCTTGTCTATTGATACTGAGGTGCATCAAGACTTAGAGAAAGTCTAGTCTAGGTCTTTGAACTAAGAAAGTTGTGGCGATCACGCCACTTAATCTGTAGTGATTAGTAAAGTAACATATTCTTTATTGTACACACAAATAAACACTTACAAAAGGCAGAATTAAATGACATGTTCAAAGGCGAGGTTAACCCTAAACAGAGTTTTCTTCCAGCAAACCTGTGTATACATATTTTGTATACACAATGATAATTATAGGTAGGGATTGTTGGACGAATTTGGGAGAGTTCTTCGCATAGCATTCATTTATTTATTTAAACCAAATACACAATTTACATTACAATAAAATCTAGCCAGTTTACACAATAACTTTGAAAAATATTAAAATATTTTATACAATTTAGCGTATTATAGCAGCCATGCTAGGTCGTACCTATGTGAAGGACTGCTAAGTTTTGTTTGTCCTCCTAAAACGCAATAATATATCTATTAGGCTAGACACATTTTATATTTAATCGTTTCGATGTGGTTAGGATAGTGTGGTAGGAGCAATAGGGCGAGCAATAGGTTAACTTGAATATAATATACAAGTTAACTTCAACAAAATTATAATTTGTAATTTTTTTGCGCATATAACCGTTTCTAAATTTCAGCCTGAAACAAGATTAAAGAAGCATATTGGTTGTTCCAAAAACTATCGTGAATTTGATTATTTATATTGTTAAAACTATGTGCAGCTATGTAGCAGTAGATTTACACAAAAATATAAATGAAATAGCTATCTAAAACTATTTAACGACCACAGCAAACGACCTATAGATTATTTTTATTGTATTCATTTATTAAGGAACGTACAGAAATATCATAAATCACATTATTTCTGAAGCATTCAAGTACCATAATTTTGATATGTTCGATATCCTGATAGTCGCATTAAACGTATCGATTCCAACTTATAATTATCGGCGTAGAAATTAAACACGTTACTATCAGGCAAGATCCTGAAAAACACAATCTTGTGCTCTTCAAGGTAAGAGTGAATAGGTATTTTCTAGACCTTCATGCTCTATCGTCAGCTCTATCATCACTTAAAATCAGATATGATTGCTGATTTAAAAAAAGTAAACTCAAGGTATCACAATTGAATGTAAAAAGTTGATAATTTTCTACTTAGATGCTACGTGACACCTTTATGGTAAAACAATGGATGCTAATATTGCAATTTTTTACCGGTGTGTTTTATATCTGCTCAAAACGGATTATTGATTAAATAAAACGGTTAATTTGAACGTTTCTCGTGTCTGCTTATAAACCAATCATTATAATTACTCATCTGTTATTGAATACATTTTGGCGTGATTTCAATGGTTGACAGTTTTTGTAGGTGATGGAATCTATTAGTGGCTATGAAAAAACTGGCCAAGAGTGAGTTGTAATACTCTTTGTAAGGTCTTGTAGGGTTTCTTAGCATATTCATAATCAGAATTTTTGAATTCAGAATCAGTAGAGCTCGAGTAAATGAGTTCGTCCGGAAAAGTCCCACTACCATATCTATATCTGCCGTCAAGCAGTAATGTTCACGTTGATGTATTCCGGATTGAAGAGTATGCCGGTGAAATTACAGGAACTACGAGAATTTCATCCGTTATATCTTAGAGTCGGAAACACGCTAGTGATACCTCTGATGTTCCTAGCGTCCATAGTTATACGGTTTGCCACTTTAGTAGAATAAAAAGGCCTGTCTTAGCCTGTATGTGACTGACGATAGAGCTGAACTTCCAAAGGTTTCTATATCATATCAATTCAGTGACCAGCATGGTTCATGTTGCCATAGGATTGTGGATTGTGTGAAGGATGACGAGGTTTAGAGAGGAGTACTGAGATGACGGCTGATAGAGGAGAGAAGAAGAAAACATGTTGTGTGACACCACGTAATGTGGGATAAGGACAAAAAGATGATAATGAACTGTGCTTTGAACTAGTACTTAGAATTAACTTGATTTTTGTACAAAATTAAGAAAAACTGTAATATTGTTTGGTTGGCAATAAATATATTTTTTATCTTATATCTATCAATCTACGTATTATTTTTACTGCCATGGATCTTCAAACGTTTCTCGATGATCCAGGGATATATATATTTTCGCGGTTAACTTGGAAGGGCACTACGGAACCCTAACTAACAACAATTCCAATAAATTAGTTTGAATTACCGCAGACTGGTTTCAAATGTCAATATGACTAATCTAAGCTTTCTTTGTTTCGACGAAGGTTAAAGATACCTAGCTGGTAATTAGGTACTTCATAGATTTACCTACTTAAAATCATTTATAACAATTTAAGTTTCAAATGGTATTGATGCAAATATTTTACAAAATTGTATTACAATTAAATTTTTAAAAGCCTTCATCAACAATCTTAATACTAATTTTATCATATAAATTATATAATACTACTATTATAAACGCGAAAGTTTGTGAGGATGGATAGATGTTTGTTACTCTTTCACACAAAAACTCCTGTACGGATTTTGATTAATCTTACAGTAATATAGCTTATACATCAGAATAACACTTAGGCTACTTTTGATCCGGGTACCAGGTGGACGAAGCCGTGGGCAGAAGCTAGTTACATGATAAAATAGAAGTTCAGACATCGGTATTTCAATTGTTTGGCTTTCTAGCATAGGCCACCCCCAGACTTTTCCAAAGTTTTCCTTCTCCATAGTGTGACAGCTATCTCTTTGAAGTCATCTTTTAACCATCGTAATGGTCTTCCTATCACTATTTTCCCTTCCCTATGGTACCATTCTGTAACGTCTTTGGCCACAAAATAATATATGTACATTTATTTACAGAAAGAGTAATAAAACTATTCATAAATGAAAAGTATAAGGGGTGTCGCAGAATATATTACTATCCCGAATGGAAATAATATGTAAAAACTTTTGTTCTACTTTTCGAAAGTAACAGTTGGCTATTTGATTGAAGAAAAGGCTGGTATAAATTAGCATACACCAGTTTTCGGTGAAAATCTAATAAATGTGTTATATTAGGGTTGAAACACATACACCAAATACTGATGAAAACGAGTATTCACTGATAATTCGACTTTTCTAGTACAAAATACCTATTTTTAGGAACACCATCTGAAATTATTTAATTATATACTACTATAGAGGTATACAAACTAACGGCTCACTTATATATCTACACTATTATCTTATTTGTAAGTATTTTATAATAATGACAACACCTACTTAATTCCAATCGGACCGTAATTCAAATATTTTAAGCTAATTATAATGATAATGAAACATCTCACAAATTAAAAAAAAATATCCGTACTTAAGACTCTTACCCATTATCGTTTTCATAAGTTATATCTTTGGGTGTAATTTCCAAATAAAACTACGCAGTACTATGCCAACTAAGAAAACGTTTTTGAATAAATCTCAGGCAATGGGCGTTCCTTTTAGTATTTATAGTGATTCGGTCTATAGCCATTAGGGATTTCAGTGCCTCATAGACGCGAGTTCGCGAAAACACTAACACAGGAAAATTGTGAACGGATCGTGGTTCAGCAAAATATTGATGAGTATATTTTGTATAAACTTACTCACACATTCGTATCGAAGGGGCACGCCATTGACACGAGGCTTCATCATGTAAAATTATTGCAGGCCTATATACTGTTATTATTGCGCCTAAGTCCAATCTTGGAGCTGACACGACGTGGATAGATGTATACTCTGGAGCCTTAGCCCCAAAGATAAATGAGTAGAATAGTAATTTATGTTTTTTTTTCATCATTTGTTGTGTATTTAGTTTTTGCATCAGAAAAATAATAAAATACGCCTCTACGAATTAAATAACTAAATTTGTTCACCATTTGGTGACGCTGTGATAATCCTAGAAAGAGGCAACCGGTACGTTTGCAGATTGGATATTCATATCTATAGCTAGCAATTTCGCGTTACGTTTACTTTCGCACGGGCCCTTTGTCGAAGAGCGCAGAGTGTGTTTGTAATAGGGCTGACACCACCGTATTTATCTACGTAACTTCCTACGTGAGAGGAAACGCCGCGCCTTCGTAGAAAAAGCGGATATAATCTTCTAGTATATTGTGATGAAAAGTCTAAACATATTTATCCACACGAAATCTTATGCCCGACTGCACTAGGCAAATACTTTAAGTTCATTTACACCATGCACGTTTATTGCGTCAAAATGGCAATAATTAAATGCAATTAATCGCACGCGATAATAAAATTCAAGAATTGAAAGCAAGTGATTAGAAACATTACTAGCAAAAAGATTATACTTACTATACTAATATTTGGTTAGGTACACAATGTGCCTTCTTTCCATCAGAATTTAAATTCAGAAATTGGAAACAAAAATCGGAATCCTTACAAAACGCTATCCAACCATGTTCCGACCCAACACTATTATAAACCAAATTTATCTGAAAGCAAATCTTTAGGTGCGGATTGGCTGGAGTTTCATAAATAGAATCTGGGTAAGAGTCAAGAGGGATCTTACTAAACTACCCAAATTATCAATATCAATATCACTTGTTAAATAAAGCAACTACCTGACCGTTAATGTGCCCATTTTTTAATAGTCTCATCAACGTTTATTTTTTATTTCACGCCAAAAATGTTATAGCCAACTAGCTACAGCCCACGGCTTCACCCATATGTTACTGGGTTAAAAAGTTTTTAAAATAATTATTAAAATTATTTTAAAAACTTTTTTAAAAGTAGCGTGAATAACGAATTCGCTCGACCGTTTTTTCCTCGACTTTCGTATCAAAATTATATTGGTCTCCACGAACAGCTCTTTTTATTTTAACGGGATAATAACGTCCACTCTAAGTCCATTGTCCACTCTAAGTCCATTCAAAATATTGGTGAAATATTTTTTGAAATGGTATTAATCGTTTCGGAGACCCCCTACATACAAATTTACAATATTTTTTTTTATAATATCTCTAGTATAGATCTAGAAAAGGATCAATAAAATGCACTTATCGAGTTTTAAAGATTTATGTAGGTCTATGTTATGTAAACAACCTACCTGCACTAAGCAGGGATGTGGACTCACTAATAGCTCACTCACTAATAGACCATAATTATTTTTGACATGTTCTAATTTGTTAAATAAATAAAAAAAACATAGTTAGCTAATAATTCCCGGTCGCCCTACTAGCAGGACCTATCAAGTCCTCCCCACTATCAGTTGAACATGGCAAATTAGAGTGTGGCATTGTGGAAAAAGTACATTTGAATCATTCCTCATGTTTCCGATAGTGGGGAGAATGAGAAAATGATGAATTTCCGTCTCGCAACCAAACATGGTCGCGGACGATGCTTATGAGGAAGGACCTCTAAACAGTCAACGAAACGTCAGCAAGAGAATAGTAAAGTACTTGGTATAAGTTTACCGTGCTCACAGACGATGCTTATGAGGAAGGACCTCTAAACAGTCAACGAAACGTCAGCAAGAGAATAGTAAAGTACGTGGTTTAAGATTACCGTGCTCGCGGACGATGCTCATGAGAAAGGACCACTGAACAGTCAACGAAACGTCAGCAAGAGAATAGTAAAGTACTTGGTATAAGTTTACCGTGCTCACAGACGATGCTTATGAGGAAGGACCTCTAAACAGTCAACGAAACGTCAGCAAGAGAATAGTAAAGTACGTGGTTTAAGATTACCGTGCTCGCGGACGATGCTCATGAGAAAGGACCACTGAACAGTCAACGAAACGTCAGCAAGAGAATAGTAAAGTACTTGGTATAAGTTTACCGTGCTCACAGACGATGCTTATGAGGAAGGACCTCTAAACAGTCAACGAAACGTCAGCAAGAGAATAGTAAAGTACGTGGTTTAAGATTACCGTGCTCGCGGACGATGCTCATGAGAAAGGACCACTGAACAGTCAACGAAACGTCAGCAAGAGAATAGTAAAGTACTTGGTATAAGTTTACCGTGCTCACAGACGATGCTTATGAGGAAGGACCTCTAAACAGTCAACGAAACGTCAGCAAGAGAATAGTAAAGTACGTGGTTTAAGATTACCGTGCTCGCGGACGATGCTCATGAGAAAGGACCACTGAACAGTCAACGAAACGTCAGCAAGAGAATAGTAAAGTACTTGGTATAAGTTTACCGTGCTCACAGACGATGCTTATGAGGAAGGACCTCTAAACAGTCAACGAAACGTCAGCAAGAGAATAGTAAAGTACGTGGTTTAAGATTACCGTGCTCGCGGACGATGCTCATGAGAAAGGACCACTGAACAGTCAACGAAACGTCAGCAAGAGAATAGTAAAGTACTTGGTATAAGTTTAACGTGCTCACAGACGATGCTCATGAGGAAGGACGTCTAAACGGTCAACGAAACGTCAGCAAGAGAATAGTAAAGTACTTGGTATAAGTTTAACGTGCTCACAGACGATGCTCATGAGGAAGGACGTCTAAACGGTCAACGAAACGTCAGCAAGAGAATAGTAAAGTACTTGGTATAAGTTTAACGTGCTCACAGACGATGCTCATGAGGAAGGACGTCTAAACGGTCAACGAAACGTCAGAAAGAGAATAGTAAAGTATAGTATGGTATAGTCGTAATAATATCAAATAACCTATCATTCTCCCTACTAGCGATCGGGAATGTCCCAGTAATGGGAACTAATGGAATAAATATGTTAACATTATAATGCTTTCTATTTTTTGTAGAAGCCAATAAAAGGATAATGATAACCCATTTCCAAAAACTAATGAAAATGAACGTATTCACAGCAGGGAGGATTAATACAGTCATTCAATTAAGTTTTAAAATAAAATCCCGGGAACAATGCTGCTGCCACAAAGAATAATTAAAAAACAAAAACGTATTCGTTTTTGTATTCCCCATGATGGAAACTCTCAAATAGGTACTGCGTCATCTTCGAGGATATCACGAAGGGGTGTCAGAGGCACTTCCAAACATTACATTTGGCATATTTCCGCGTTTTGCAGGTTCAGCATTATTTATTGGAATACTAACCAATGGCGTATGCTTTCGAGGATTTGGTTCTAGGCCATGCAGATTTCCTGAAGATGTTTTCCTTCACCGTTTTTAAGCACGTGTTAATGCGCACATCATTTTTTCCAGCGCAATTCTCGAAACCATCACCTCCAAACAGAATTAAAAAGAATTACTAATATTTTAAAAACTCTTGCGAACCTCTATACTGCTGCATGTATACAGGCAAAATATAACTAAAAGACTAGGAACCTCTTTGCTAACAGCTGTGGGCTCATTGCAGGACTTTGGAAGGTCTGTTTGCCAGGAGCAACTCCTGGCAAACCGACAGCTTAACGTGCGCTCCGAAGCACGGTTCGTATTTCAGTTGTAAATACTACATACTTACCATTTTAATAATAAAAAAGTTATGACATTAGTTGCGCGTTTACATTAGACGACCTCGGTGGCGCGGATTACGAGAAGCCGACTGAGACGTTAAAGGTGTGGGTTCAATTCCCGCTGCGTTGTTTGCATGCTCTGCAGATAATATATTTTTACGTATCTAAATATATATTTGGATGTATTTATTTAAGTATTAATTATTTATCATTTATGTAGATAGTTTAGTTATATTCTAAGTTGCTATTTATTTCATTAAATACAATTTTCTCTTATTTTGTCTTATTAACGCCTCACTCTTCATTACACAAATGTTGGCTGGAAGAAAATGCTAATTAGCATTAAAATCACCTATGTACTTATTTTATTTTGTGCAATAAATCATTTTCTATCTATCTATATTTGTTCTAGGTCTGGGTATTGTGGTAACATGGTTTCTGATACACATAATACAGGGCATCTTAGTCTTGATCCCATGATCAGGACTATATACAGTAAAGTTTCTCTGTTAAAAAATAAATGTCATTTGAACAAAAAGTTGCTCTTATTCAATCGAAGTTATAGCTTGAAGCCTTCTAAAAATATGATGAAATAATGCTAAGCTTAGATACTAACGGAAAAGCGGGAGATCCAATCCACAAACAGCTAACCAATTTGTTCCTTAATCCGCGGCTTTGAATATGATTGCTTGTTAAAACTGTCCGCCGACCTAACATTCCACATGAAAATAGTGGATGTTCCGTTAAAATATATCCCCTGCAAAGGGTACATTTTTTTATTAATTTATAAGAGCGGATATCGATACTAGGAATGGCTTTGACAGATAATTATCTATAAAATTGTATATTTAAAAGCTATAACAGGAAATTTGAACGTTAAAGCAAATATAGAATTAAATTATATCACAATATATATATATATATATATATATATATTATAATATATTATATATACACAACTAATACACACTAATATTATAAAGAGGTTAAGTAAGTTTGGATGTAGGAGGTCTAACTACTCATCCGATTTTATAAATATTTCCACTCAACAATCAACATTAATAACGGATCTTCAGGGTAGACTAAGGTAGCTATGTGACAGTTAGTTGAAACAAACTGTTTTCTACAGCCAAAGAGTTTTATTATCATATATTGTAATTACTTTTTAAATATTGTTTATGTAAGTGGTCTGTTCCGGAAACATAATAAGTTTTACGGCTATGCCACACAGACGGCAAGTAATTTAAATATTGTATAATTTAACTGGAAGAAGACAAAGACTATAATTTGTAAATATAAAATTCAAGAGATGATAAAGCTCTTATTAATTTGTGTCGCAACACTATTTGTTGGGGGTATCGTTTGATTTTAAAATACCAACGATACCACCAGGGGTATCGCCACGGGTATCGTGGGTCCGCAGTGATATTACACTTCCCGTTAAAATAAAAGGAGACCAAATTTTGCAACATAAGTCGATGGAAAACAGTCGAGCGTTTCTTACAAACGCTATCTTAACGGTATGAGCAAATTTTCATCGTTTTCTTTTATCCGGGAACCACGCGGGCGGATCCGTAAGCAGTAGCTAGTTATTTTATAAAGATAAATGATTTCATCGGACTAATAATCTCTGCTCTGACTGAGTGGTAACCGAGGGGCTACATAATAGAACACCAGCTAGATATCCATTGTTGCTGTTCAGGGTAAGACCTGGATGAGAAAGGCTTAGAACAGGCAGGAGGCTTAAGCCAAGCCAAGTGGGTTACTACGAGTTGCTATCGATGATGACGATAAGTAATAATAATTTAGAAGTATATAACTGTTTTTGTGCTTAACTGGTTGAATCAATGATTTTGATTTCTGACGACAGTACGATCTATAGGTACCCTTTGTAATGCAAGATAAGTTGTTAAATGATCATATATCAATTTAGCCATGTCATTGGTATGTTGGGTCATCTATAAACTCTGATAATAGGGTTAGACAGGGGTTGACAAGTACTGTAAGTTCACATCACTTATTGATGGCTTTTGTAACCATTTGTCACATTCTGTCAATGTCCGTTTCATGCTAGTGTCATAAACTTTTGAAGATGTATGTTTATTGAGAACCAAATCTGCCCACGGCTTCGCCCGCGTAGTACTCGGATAAAAAGTAGCCTATGTGTTATTCTGATGTATAAGCTATATTACTGTAAGGTTTCATCAAAATACGTTCAGTAGTTTTTGCCTGAAAGAGTAACAAACATCCATCCTTACAAACTTTCACGTTTATAATAGTAGTAGGATAGAATATGATTGGTTATTTATTAAAGAGAGAATCAGCAAGATTTTTGCCTTACAAGATGATTTTACATTATATTAATATTAATTACAGATTAAAGACTATGTACATATTAAATCACCAATTCGACAAATGGCCGAATTGATGATTATATTAGCCTTACGAAATTAAAAAAACCAGGGAATGTAGGGAATATCTGGCTGAATATCAGCATAATATTTTCCTTTAATAACTTTCGAGGAATTTCACAAAGCCGACCAGGTGTGATTTAGGCAGCAGGTATAGGTAATGACTAATGAGATTAAGTTTTGAAGTGCTCAAGAGAGCCTTTCTAAGGAGCCTATTGGGCACGTACTGTAGCTGGACCTCATGTAAACCCATGACAAAAAAAGTCAGTCACTGTCAACTTTTATATAAAATAAACAGATTCATTCTGTAAAAACTACTCCTTACTTTCATAGCATTAAAGGGGGGGAAGCTAGAGTAAGGTCAAGGCGGGCTACTACCGCGGTGACGATAGTAGCTCACAAATGCCACTGACCATCTGCGTGTCACCGGCGGGACACAGTCACTTAGCAGAGCCTCTAGCCAGTCCGTGCGATCCACGTCCAATGTCGTCCTCCCTGGGACCTTCTGCAGCCACGCGTCGTCGCGTGACCGCCTACTGTACTTCATCCGCGGAAGAGCCTACGCCGCGGTTGTGCGTCCTTCTTTACTGCTGCACGTCAGAGCAGGGGTCGGGGAGGCGCGCGACCGTGGCGTTGGCACTACGTGGGGGAACTACACTGCTGCAGATGACAGACATGATGACTGTATAGACAGGTGTCTCAACTGGTACACAGATGGTTCCAAAATGGGGCTGAATGTAGGCTGTGGAGTATATGGAGAGCGACCCAAGTTCAAAAGTAGCATAAACTTGTGAAATCACGCATCCATCTTCCAAGCAGAGGTGTACGCCATCCTAGAATGTGCAGAAACCAATCTGCAAAAGCGCTACACCAACCATACTATTTACATCAACTCTGATAGTCAGGCGGCCCTTCTGGCTCTGGATTCGAAGGTTATCACGTCCAGGCTAGTTGAAGACTGTCTGTCAAGACTGAACTCTCTGGGCTCGAGGAACAGAGTTGTGCTAAGATGGGTACCGGGACACGCTGGGATCGTAGGTAACGAGTGTGCTGACGAACTTGCGCGTGCAGGCAGACGAATCGCCCCTTCATCTGTTAGGAGAGTGTGGACCACTGATACATAAGCGTAGCCTTCATCTGGGAAAACACATTCTTAGCCCAGATGAACTAAAACTCATAACACCCAAAAAGATCCTGCAGTTTCTAACAGCGGCAGGGCTGAGAGGTGAATTATGAACGCCCCAGTGGGGAAAATAAACAAGTGGCGATCACAATAGGCCTAACGGCCGCAGCGATACCAAAGCCACTAAAAACCAATAAAAAATAATAATAATAATAATACTTTCATAGCATGTTCAAATTATTCAATTTACTAAACTTACCTTATGATAAAATAAAGTAAGGTAAATATCACAGTAATAATATCCCACCCGGGAGCTTCGGTATTTAATTAAATCAACTGGCAAACACCGTTGTGAACCTACAAACTTATATGTTGTAAAGGTTCCATAGATTATAAAATGTAGTAAATACTATTTAGCAGCTTCGTAGGTATTATAGAATAGAATGCATTTTATTTGACGCGACAACAAACCACAGAAAATACGTATATACAAAATAAATAAAATTGACATTAACATCTAAGTTAAAACAATAGATAATAAGGAAAAAAATGTGCTATGATCAGTCCTATCTCTGCCGTGTGGGCCAAATAAGCTGTGTCTCAGCTTAGTGCTGAGAAGCAGTAAAAAACACCGCTAAATTTCAGACAGGGGCTAGTAGTGATGCCTGAGAAAAACTTCTGGGATATAACTTATAACAAAAAGATTGAAGATTTAGCTTTTGGTATTTTAACACTTATTACTCCGTGATCGATTAATACAGTTTTACTTAAACTTAACAAAAGATATCCCAGCCCATTTATTTTATGTAGGTAACATATAATTGGAATGTTGATTTTTCTAATTTATTTAATCATAGCGTCATATAAGGTTTTTCTCAAGCGCACAAATAACAAATGGTTCTAGTACCTACCGTGACACTGCCACGTACAATGCGTTAAAATGTCACATAATGTGTTGCTACGTCACAAATATTTACAGTCATTTATCCATTCTTATTTTCAGAATTATTAGTACGTAAGTTTTGAAAAATCTATTCTGAATTTTACGTCGTTACGAACACGCTCAAATTATATCCTTTTCACATTTAACTCTACCAAAATATGTAGAGCACATTCTCCAATCTGTGAATCCATACGAAGCCATCCACAGTTAGTCACCGCTGGCCACATAATTTCTTAGTATGGTCGTATAACGAGATGTGGAGATGAAAACTTTAAGAAAGTGGCTTTCGTTGGACGTGTGAAAGAAACCTAGGTTACGTTTCTAGACTTCAATTCACGATAAGTAGTTTGGACGTGCCTCTGACTACCCCCTTCTTTGTATCCTCAAAGATCTACTCACTGAGTATGTCCACCATGGGAAATAGTGTCATGAGGGTGGTTGTTTTGTTTTTTTCATTAAATGTCAAGAAACCGACTTCAAATAACGGGATATAGATAAAAGGTCCAATATGCAATTCCACCACCTATTTTTTCACTCTTAAGATTTGGTTATTTTTCATAACATATATATAGTACCACAGTTGACGAATACCCTACCCATTAAAAAAAATCATTAGAATCGGTTCTCAATTGGCGAAGATATCACGTAACATACAGATGAACTGAGAACCTCCTTTTATGAAGTCGGCTAATAATAATAAAGTTTCGATATTCGCTATACGCTTGCAGTCCCAAGTTTACGGTTTCCATCTTGCAGGTAATCTATCATCATATCCTCACGTGCCCACGTTATTTTGCTTACTCTTTCGCATAAAAAAACAAAAGAAAAATCACCCAAATAAAATGTTTCGGCTAGTCCTTCTTCCATAAGACGATGATATATTAAGTTTTACGGGAAAAATAACAATCCTTCAAGAATAAATAGGATCACCTCAAGATTCTCTATACAACAACAAAATATTCATCCAAATCGGTTAACAGTTGGCGAAGATATCAAGTAACAAACATACACCATAATAATAAAAAAATGCAGCTGAATTGAGAATCTCCTTTTTTGAATTCGGATAAAAACATCATAAGCGTTGCTCTAACGGTCTCTAACCACTTCCGGGTTCACGGAACATATTCGGAACAGAGCCGGGGAATCTCCGCGTTATCTAAAGCTAGAGGCGCTAATTTTTGTTTCTTTTTTTATACAACTAAAGTGTCGACAAGCATACCTACGGCCCAATTTGAAAAGCAGTTACCGTATGGATGCTTGCAATACCAGAGGTAACTCGCGCGTTGCCGACCCTGAGACATGAAAAGACTCATGTGCTTGAAATTTTACTGACACCTATATCCTACAAACTGGAACACAGCAATGTGAGCATTACTGCTTGGCGGCAGAAATAGGTATGGTATTAGCACTTACCAGGACGAACCCTTCCACATGGAGCTCTACTTCTTGTTACTACTGATCTGGTTGGACTATAGCATGGATGACCTTTTACGGGGTCTGGTACACTCGGCCCTAGAAGTACTTCTCCGAACGAGCTCTGGTCAGTAGACTAGAGCTCGTATCCTCATAGATCTACGTTATGCGTATCGATTGGAGGATGACCATCATGGGAAAAGGAGTACCTAATTACCGAATTTATGTTAGTTTTTTGTACTTGAGATATCTCAACGTAGATCTATGAGGATATCTAGTAGGGAGTAAACATATGAACGTGACAAGTTGATAGGCGCCGCTTATTGAAATAACCGATGGAACTTGCATCCGAGATTTTGGTTGCAGGGACATTCGCGATGATTTCCTTCAAAATTTCGTGTATATTTTTTTCTTAGAATAACGCCAAAACTGATTATTGAAAGTAGCTGAACAGTTAGACTGACACAATTATTTTACCGAGACTTGGTTGTGAAAGAATTGTGCTCAGGTGTGTTTCATCAGGCGACATGTTACCAAGTTCTATGGTCACTATGTTACCAAGATCTATGGTCACTCTGCGCGCCAAAGAGCATCTCAGAAAATGGCCACAACTGGTTGCAAGTACCGATAATAATTAGAGTGTATAACGGCAGTGATTCCGGACACACGATGACCCATTGCTCCGGATTGCGACCGGTCTAGTGTCTATTCGTGTTTCTTTATTATCTGTGGATGCAGATTGCATTGAGGTTGGATGTTATCCATCCAATACATAAATCCTTGGTTCTAGAAACAGCCATGATCGTTATATGACGGACGCAATAAAACGTATCCGAAAATGTAATGTCACGCCGAAAACTTTATATAAATTCAAATATTGAATTTATATAAAGTTTTCGGCTGTTTTTTTTCAGATATAAATAAGCAATAAAAATATTCTATTTTTGGTTTAAATATTGCTGTTTTATCGAATGTTTTAAGCAAAACCTAGTATTATTTTGGGTATGAATAAAGTAAATAAGTATAACTGATATAGGTTTTGTTTGAATGAACATACTTTATGCAAAGAGCTTGGGAACTACATGACTGATATACTATATTTTTTTTGGAAATATTACCTATTATACATAGAAAAAACTCAGACCCAAGACAAATATGTACAGATCATACAAACATATCCCGGCGTCGGGAATCGAACTCGCAACCTTCTGCGTCTCAGGAGAGCTTTCGCCAACTACACCATTGAGGTCATCAAATAGTCTACTAATTTATTGATTTGTTTAGACGGTGCTAAAGTCGCTAACTTACTTAATTAATTTACATAGTTATCTTAGCTGAAACTTAAATACACTCTCAAATACCTACTGATAGATAGATAGCTAAACTCTTTATTGTGCATTAAAAAGAGTTTGTGCAAAAACAGAAACATAATAAAATAATAAAAAATAAAAGAAATGCACAATGGGCGGTCTTATCGCTGATAGTTACATGAATGGATGACCTGCAATATCAAGGCATAAGACCTAAAGTTGTCCCAACTTTGTCTGGCTTACAAAGTTGTAAGCCAGTAGCTGTGAATAAAGACCTCGAAAAACGAGCGGTAATCAGTTCAAAAACACGCATTTTGGACGACTTTACCTGGCCACGTAATGAAAAAGCTAACTTTCATTTATACCTCCATAAATTCTTCAAGGATTTCCCTCCGAAATCCCCAGTACCCTTTCCCTTACGTATGCAAAACCCTGCGATTTATATAAAAAAACAAAGCTTGCTTTAAAAAAAAATGCCGATATAGCCGACAACGTACGCTCTAAACCACGGAAGTAGGTACTCGAATGAAAACATACGATTCAGCATCCATTCTAGATGTAGACGTAGATAAAAATATACTTGTATCCAAGCGACGTTTGACCAGGGAGCTCTTATCTGGGTCATTCTTTAGCATTGCCATTCAGCGTGGCAATGCAACTAGCATTTTGAGAACGCTTCCGTCTGGTAGTGATCAGGATCAGTAGACCTCCCTTTGCAATGGTAATTATTTAGTAAGCTGTTTTATCTGTATTTCTTGTTTATATATTCTTGTAAATAGTTATATGAATATTGCTAGTTCGACCTTAGGGCCCGGTCGAACTAACCTCGGTGGCGATCAAAACGCTGTCAAAGTTCGCGTGATTTTACCGATCGCGTATTTTTGACCGGACCTTTACACGGTTTGAATTCTGCAAATGAATAATGTCAAGATCTTTGGAATGGGAGTCGACAATTAGCTATGAGTCCTGTTGAGTCAGTGTTCCACATAAATCTGATATTAATTTATTCGTTGTGACCGCGATGCGGACATCCTACCTGCGTGCCGGACCGTAGGTATCCAACTTGTCTACCTACTAGCTACTGCCCACGGCTTCGCCGATTTAAAAGTAACTCTAACGTTTCGGCAGCTTTCGTAAGAAACACATTCGACTTACGTTGCAAAGATCTTTACGAATAGCCCTTTTATGTTAACGGGAATATTAGTGAAATATTTTTTGGTTATGCAGATTACCTCCTACATACAAAATTACAGT
Source organism: Perizoma affinitatum (assembly GCA_961405105.1). Taxonomy (NCBI): domain Eukaryota; kingdom Metazoa; phylum Arthropoda; class Insecta; order Lepidoptera; family Geometridae; genus Perizoma; species Perizoma affinitatum. Next base: position 12,010,265 of record OY560199.1, read on the forward strand.
TTGTATTGGGCTAGAAAGAGTGCCGTTTTGACCTAGTGGGCGGTCCCTGACTTCCGATCCGGAGGTCGTGGGTTCGAACCCTGTCGTGCACCACTCGAAAAATGGATGTGCGCATTAACACGTGCTCAAAACGGGGAAGGAAAACATCGTGAGGAAACCGGGATGCCCTAGAATAAAAAATCGATGGCATATGCCATTGATTAGTGTTCCAATATGCGGCGATGGGCTTGCAACCTGTCACGTGGAATGCTAACTACTTGAAAAACGCGGGGATGTACCAAATATTATATTTGCGAACGTGCCTACCCCTTATCTTCAAAGAAAAATATAATAAATAAATAATGCTGGACATTTTTCACACAGCATCATCTAGCCCCAAAGTAAGCAGAGCTTGTGTTATGGGAACTACATGACTGATATACTACTTATATAGTTTTTTTTTAGGAAATACTTACATTTGTCCCGCGGCGGGAATCAAACCCGCAACCTTCTGCGTCTCAGGCGGGTCTTCGCATTATTACGCATTTATCTAAAGTACCTATTAACTTCCCTGTGATTATCTTCCACCAAAATTACCACAATGAGGCCAGAAAATCATATTTGAAGCGAAAATAGAATACATAATGTTTTGCGGCAACAAATCCTGCTTAGTTTTGGAAAAAAGTATGTATACAGCCTATTTTTTTTAAAGATGCAAGTTTTTTCTTCTTTTCTATAATGTGTAGCATCGCCCCTTAGTGACATGAGGTTATAAAAAAAAACATAAACTCATGCCACTTTCCCGGGGCGTAGGCAGGCACACCACCATCTTAATCATACAAGCTCCTCGGTTTACTGAAGAGTTCGCAATAAAATATAAATATGATATATATTTCATGATAAATAGCTGGAGCATCGCGTTTAAACACTTATCGCTTTATTCATCACTCTCTCACTTAACAGGTCTCTAACTCTAACCCTGTCCTTTTCTAACACTAAACAAAAGATAGAGACAGACTTTTAGCACGCTGCTAAAATAAGCAACTGATTATTATTAAGAAAGTCCATAGTCCTAGAGGTTAGCTGACATCTTGACGATTATTATTCTTGGCCGAGACAGATGACAAAGTCTTGGCAAAAATAGTGGACGATACTTTGTCATGCTTACAAAAGACTTAACAGCGAAACCCCATGATAAGTCACATGACAAGTAACATAGGTACCTCTACACATACCTCTTTACAGTAGTATTTTAGTAGTATGTTAAGTATTTATTATTGAATTGTATTAGATACTTTATTCATATAACTATGTAAAAGTAGGTATATAAAAATACAGATGAAACAGATATCTATAAATAAGAACCAGCTCTCATTACATCCTTTGATATTTTAATCAATTTCGATGTTATTTTTGACTCAAACCCATTTTGAAATCACTGTGCTTTATATTTTAGCTACTTTGTAGCTGTTTCATCCGTATTTTTGTATATTATTTTCCCAGTTGTATAAATATATGTATTCTAACGTCTGGTACTTTTCTGTTTTAATTGCTCTGAATTACTGATTTCTCATTTAGTATTTTTTTTGAACTTGACAAATCAATGATGAACTGTGAAGTTTCTACGGTGAATAAATGAGTATGGGTGTATACAGTATGTCCCACGGCCATGCTACATGGAGGAGGTACCTATGTACTTTAAATACGTAAATAGAGGAAAGTCTTTCCTTCCTTTTTCTGATCCTTTATTTTTTAAAGTAATTAAACTGCTATTAAAGGTTTTGAAAAAGTCACTTGTCTTTTTCATGGTGTTCCTTTAATTTGAAATACTTATTTTGCTATTGAGAAGGATACTTAGTAATTTAGCCTTTAAATAAATAAATAATAAATAATGCTGGACATTTTTCACACAGCATCATCTAGCCCCAAACAAAGCAGAACTTGTATTATGGGAACTACATGACTGATATACTACTTATATACTCTTTTTTGTTAATACATACATTACTGTACATAGAAAACACCCAGACGCCGACCGTTATCATAAAAATACTGTTTTTTTTATATAGCGGGTTCCAGTCCATCTTCTTACCAAGTTTCAAAAAAACCTTTGAATACTGTATTAAATACTTCAATATTTAAAGTACTTGTCCTCCATGTAGAATGGCCGCAAAACACTGTTTATGCATATAGAATGATATCCATATTAAAGTTGAAAGTTGCACATAAGCTAGCATCAATCATGCCGACACACTGGTTTACTTTGCAACTTTGCACCGATTTGGTATCTTTTTACATTCTGTTTTTTTGTTACCTCCTTGTAACCACGTTACCTTGAAAGGGTTCTTAAATTTAATATGGAGCAATTACACTCTTACGCACTCTTTACATACCTGCGTTTAATTTTACACCTTGTACCAAAAGTCAAAGAAGTTAAATTAAATGTCAATAATTGGAGCAGTTTTAAGATTTCAAGAACACGGAATTTTCCACGTCAAGTTTTATAGTACGTATCTACCTGAGTAGTTCGTATGAATATATATAATATTCGATATAAAGAGTTTAGATATATACTTTTATAACCATAAATGAGTTGTCTACTATTTCGAGAATTTGACTTCACCTGTAATAAAATTCTTCTCACAAAAGGCAATCCCTTTTACCTACATGATTTTGTCCCTTTTAGTAGTCAGTCTAGAGAGTTGATAGTTTTTAAAAGGGTTTCATCCAATATTAACATAGAAACATGTTGAACTTACCGAGTGGGCCATAAGTACCCATTTAAAAAGCTCTTGTCGCAGAAAGCGGTCCGAAATTACTAAACTAAAGACCCAAATGTCTTTCAAGCCAAACAAATTATACGGATTTAGCACACAATATTGTTTCACGAGAAATTTCCCGCTGGAAAATAAAGTGTCATTCTGTAGGTGCTTTCTTTTTAAAATGACCACCCAAATTATAAAAGCTTCTGAGACATGCTTCTGTGTACAGTCAACAAAACAGATATGGTTAATCCATGTCGACGGGACGAAAGAAAGTGCTTATCTGTTTGTGAACAAAGTGATAACTGAAACGTATTTTTGTGCTTCTACGCAAAAAGGTTTAGTGAACATTATTCGGAAAAGATAATTATTTTTATGTTATGTAGCTTTGAAAGTAATTTGTTATCTTGAAAATAGTTGAAACGAAACTGAATGTGTAGTGTGAAAGTAGAGAATGAAAAATAATTAATAATAAAATTAGTCTTAAACAAAAAAGTTAAATAAAAACTGATCTGTAAAGAATGACTAGGCAACATCTCGCAATAAACTATCTAAGAATCGTTATAAAGACAAGTATTTGTTTGAAATAAAGCATATGTTTTATCACTTTATTGAAGTGACGACCTCTGTGGCGCAGTTGGGGAGGTCCGCCTGAGACGCAAAAGGTTGCGGGTTAGATTCCCGCCGCGAGACAAATGTTTGTATTATCTGCAAATATTTGTCTAGAGTAAAAAAAAAATTGCAAACAAAACCTCGATTTTTAAACATAAAACTGTACCCACATCGTTACGTGTCCCTTTATGAAATCTATCTAAAAAGAGCCAAACAGCCCACTTTATACAAGATACATCCAAAACCCACATTCTACTCACTTTGAATCTCAATTTTGCCAACATAATCTCCATTTTTAAACATAAAACTGTATCCACCTCTATACTCGTCCCTATCTATATTATAGACATCTAAAAAGGGCCGATCAGCCCATATTATACAAGATACATAAAAAAAACAACATTCTACCTATTACGTTATAATCTCATTTTTGCCAACATAACCTCGATTTTTAAACATAAAACTGTATCTTAAACATAAAACTGTGTCCCCTCATTATTTTGGCCATCTCTAATTGTCAGTTTCGTGTAACACTTTACTGTTACAATAACCGTACTGGACTGCTACAGATTCGGACAGGCCCGGTTTTTTTTAATTACCTCGTTGCCAAGCGATAATGCTTTTATTTTTTGTCTTTTTATCAGCTTCGAACGCATGCGGTGCGAATGGTGATGGTATGACAGATCTGGATTTTTCGTAACAAGTTTATTATGCAAAGTTTACATACTTTCTCGATCATCAGCATTTAGTCCATAGACTAAAAATATGTCCAATACACGCTAGGGCTACGAGTAGATCTTATTCGTGACTGGTCCAGTTTATGTTTTGTGCAATTCGCATTAGGACCTGTTTGCGGAAGGTGATTCTCGCCAGTTGTATAGAAAATCTTCCTAGACGAATTGTTATAAGTAACGATTTGTCTTCCTAGAGATATGAGAAAGTTCTCCTGAAAAATCAGCTCACAAGAATAATTACATTTATTGGCAAAAATACAGGAGGAAGTAAACAAAAACAGTATCGAATAAGGATATCGGCCTCTTTATTCCTAAACTAAGTTTAAACTTCGTATTCAAGCATTCTTAATAATAATACCTACTCCTTTCAGTGAATCTTCTTCAGAGAAGAGTGTTCTCTGATATTTCTTAGTAAAGTAGAGAATAAAATACAACAAGTTATGCGAGAATCAAACCCGCGACCTCTCTTATATATATGATTTAAATTTAATTTAAATGATCTTTGGTTATCTATAGTTATAGTAAATAACTATGATAGTTTCAAAAGTAGAAGTATATATTCTTTGCTATCGTCGAGGGTAAGACAATAATATTTAATTAACCTTTTTAGAATTAACAAAATCAAGTTCTATAAAAAATACCACAAAAATTCAGTACATTTCCAATGCTTACGAGCAAAATAGTTAATTATTCAAACATAATATATAAACATACCTATCCAACTTGAAACCAGTTGATCGAATTATAAAATCTGATTCTTCCTTTTTACTGTTGCAGATACAGGATGTCCCAGAACTGCAAGACGACGTATACGGCGGCCACGACGAGGGATGCGAATAACAACACCCTGTATCACGGCGGGCCGGCACAGGGGTATGGGGGAAGATACCCCCCAGCGGGTGTCACTAGCAATGGGAACTATCAGGTAATTTAGGAAAATAAAGGGTGTAATAGGACAACTCCAGAAAAATATTTATTTTTAATATTTCTAAATGCTGATTTCTGACCAGGAGTTAAGATAGTTCAGTTGTATTTTGAGTTTATTTAAGGTTACCGTAACCTCCTTCATAAATCCTAGTATTTACAGGATCCTATAGGTTTTCTGCAGATACAATATTTCAGAACAGAGTCAGAACTTGTACAAAAACAGTTACAAACTAACATGTTGAAATACAATACACTCAAAGCATAAAAGCCCTTTTTTACCTACATAAGTCCTTTATTCTTTAAATATATTAAAAAAGGAAGCACGGATTTAACATCAAAAAACAAAATTGGTAAACATACGTATCGTACATCCTCTAATTGAGGATGTACGATATTTGGCTGATTTTGATATTGTATAGTACGGCTGATTTTGTATAGCGGCTTATTTAGAAATACTTGAAACTCAAAGAAAAACAACAATACAAATAGAAAAATAGGTCAAAAGCAAAAGAGCTGTAAAAAGGCGTATTCCCACTTCAATATGAATCCCTGACAGTAATTTTTACACACTCTATAGTTAAGATTTATTATATATATATAAAAAAAACTATTCCCCATGATGGACCTCCTCAGATACAAATATCTTTGAGGGTACCAAGTTGGGGTAATCAGAGGCACGTCCAATCAAAACATTACATTTGGCATTTCGCTTGTTTGCAAGTAGATTGTAGTTTGCATTCCACGTGACAGGATTTATTGAACACACTTGAAAACTTTAAAGACAACGTAAAGACAAATGTGTATATGAAAGGAGCCTTCGTGGGAGGCATATTCTGAATCCTTTCACCACGTCGTTTTTTTAAAGAGGCCTCATTCTGATTTTGACTACCTCTACTTGTAAAAATAGGAAAGAAACAGAAAAAGTAAAGAGAAGTCTGGCGAATCACATGTAAATAATTTTTGTGCTAAAAATCTGTCTCCAGCCTGGTTAGTGCCCTAAAGGCTTTCTTAGTGCCACAGGGGGGAAAAATTAAGCCGTTTTCTTGTATAAGAAGGTCTAGAACTAAACTTTCAATATTGCGATATCTATATAGCTTTGAAGAACTATAAATGACAATAACCAAACAAAAAAAAACTAACAAGAACGCGTCTGTAATCCCCATGAATGGACATCCTTAGATCCATACACAGTATGGATATTATAGGAAACCAAGTAGGGGATACCTATTCAGAGGCACGTTTTATTATTTCTGGCCCACGTTTTCATAGTAGTTAACATTCTACGTGGCAGGTTGCGTGTCCATCGACGCTTTAATGGACAAAAACTTTTTGGTTTCAAAAATAAAGACTCTTATCGGCGATTCATTTCAATCGCCTTCAAAAGTTTTCCCACCATTTTCAGATCAAAAACACTGTCGTAAGGGCGATGAAAACGTAAAGTAATAAAATCAATGACAAAACCAGCCGAAAATAGAAGCCAGCTCATTTCCGTAAGAACGAGGAAACGCTTGCAAAATTATTTATTACCAAAAAAGGATATCGTGCTGTAGATTAACAAAGTCCGAAATTCAACCTTAAAGTCATAAGATAGAGTCCTATAAAACCACTCTATAAAATCGGCATCCAATGGAGGGGACGTACTTGCAGCCAGGAAGATTTTCCAGGGGCACCTAAATAACCAACAAAACCTACCTACTACGGCCGATTGGAATAAGTCCCAAAGATTTCAAAGATTGTGCTCCGGTTTGAAGGGTATGGGTACCGGTGAAATTACATGCATATTATATGTTTCACCCGTTATGTGTAAGAGTCGGCAACGCGCGAGGGATACCTTTGGTGTTGCAAGCATAGCATTCAATAGTCGTATTGCTGTATTACCGCGTTTCAAGGATAGAGTGTCAGTGAAATTACTGATAAATGAGCAATGTTCTCTAGTGTTGTGATATCAGTTGTCGACTGTAACCACCTACCATCTAGTAGGCAGTATGTTTGTTTTCCTCTTAATAACAATCAAAACTCCTAGAGTTTACATTAAAATAACCGAACGAACAGATTCTAACTGATCCTTTGGACAAACTAATTGACTTCGACTTTAACACATTAGTTTTTAAGTTCGTTATTGCCCCTTTTTATGTGCTCCCTTACTCCGCCCCTGTCGAAAAACGACCTTATTTTAAGTCGTCTGGTGAGTTTTGCCTCCATTCTGTCACTCTCGCCGACGTCCTGAGATTATAATTATAAAATGTGGAGCAGTAGCGATCGGCATCAAATAAAATAACAGTTAAGGGGCGGACGGCTTTAATACGTGTACTTATGTAAATAAAATTGTTGCGTCAGATGCAAAATTATACAGGCATGTACTATGAAGTTTGTGATTAGAAAATGGTGCCGACAGAATTTAATTAGAGTAACTATATGTTCCACTAAACTAGCTTTGACTTCAGTTTACCAAATTATTAACCTTTTCTTCATATTAATTCCTTCTTAACTCCTCATATTTATATTTCTGCAACTACCCGTTTGATAAATAGTCGTCTAATAAGTCTGTAAAAATCATTTTTGAGGTTTGCTTATAATTTTTTATGCTAAATCGTCCAGGAAATAATATAAGGCATCAAAGTAGCTAAAGTTCTGTCGTGCTCCCCCTAATTTGACCTTGAGTCCTAGACGTATGATACAAAGTTTAGATAGTAGATTTTGATAGGAACTACCAATTAAAATTAATTTGACCAATCTCCAGCGGTAACTTTAGTATAGGGCAACTACGGGATCCTATATACGGGTCTTTTTCGTGTTAACCTTTTGTAATATTTTCCCAACTGCCTGGACACGTCTTGGACACTTTATTTGTTATTCATGCTACTAACATAATAAAATATGGATACCGTGTTCAAAATCCGATAATATCAAAGCTCTTAATTATAGAAACCTTTTTTTAAAGTTATCTTCTGAGCATCGAGCTAAAGTATAATATAACCTATGTTGTGTTGAATAAGCCTTGTGGGCTTATACATTAGAATTAGAATAATTATTCAGATATGTTCAGTTAGCTAGTTGATTTTAGAATAGAGCTAGAATTTTAACAGAAATAAGAAGCTACTCACTGAAAAATATATAGATCGATGAGCCCTAAATATCACGTATAGGTTACTGTTAGGTCATTGTAATCAATGAAACTTTTGAACGCTGTGGTCTTCTACATAAGATTGTTGGCGAGCTCATACCTAGTGTGGGATCTGGACTATAGGTATGTGTCTAATATATGATTATTTATTTATAATTTCCTGTTTGACTGTTGGTCGCGAGGTTGTCGTTTTTTTAACAGACTTTAAAATAGTCCTGCATTCTGATTCCCTGTGTCGTGGGTATCAGAAACTACGAGTACCATGGTACCAGAACATCTCAGGCCTGGAAGAAATACTTTTCGACCTCTGTGGCGCAAAGTTACTTTAGCATCGAAAACTTTAAAATAAATTAAATTGTAACTCTGCTCCACATTCTGGGCCTTAAGAGAACCTTTCTCCATAAACGATAATGGTTCGCCTAATTGGGGCGAGCCTCGTTAATTTCGACAGAATCACCGGTCCAATTTTAATGGAAACGTTACCCAACGTATCGGATTATTGTACATTTTGCAATGTTTCAATGCGTCTGAGTGTACTTTTGAAGTTTGTTTATCATTGTCGATGATCGTCCTCGATAATTCTGACGATGATTTTCTTTCATCGTCTTTATCAATAACGATAAGGTTGGTATTTCATAGTCTTTGGTTTGTTGGAACAAGTCTTTTGGGCACATGCTGTGTTCCGGTTTAGAAAGAGTATTACGAGGTAATTTTTTTTTTATGTTTGGATGTAGGATTTAATATCCGAAACTACATAATCCGATTTAAAAAAATAGTAATATTTAGCAGGCAGTAGGTAGTGATTAGTAAAATACTTCAATCAAAGAGTCTCTTGAGATTGTTTATGATTCATATTTAATGGCACCGCTAGAAAAAACTACTAGACATGCAATTCCAAAATCTGGCGTCTCTCTTATTCAAATATTCAGCAGAGACGCGGAATAAAAGATTTAAGTATAGAAAAGGGATCGCCAATCCAAAATAGGACTCCGCTTTTCATAAATCTTATGGAACCCTGGTTTTTGAATGTGTATGAAGAAATAAACAAAATATGACGCATAATAATATTCGCTAAATTCTGTACTGGTGATTAATGATTGACGGCCAAAAATAGACGCATTTACAACCTTTAAAACTGCGCAATTACTGGTAGGTTTTACTGGTAAACGAATCTGTTAAAGACTTGATAAATAAATAAATAAATAAATAATGCTGGACATTTTTCACACAGCATCATCTAGCCCCAAAGTAAGCAGAGCTTGTGTTATGGGAACTACATGACTGATATACTACTTACATACTTTTTTTTTGTAAATACATACATATTATACATAGAAAACACCCAGATCCCGAGACAAATACATATTTGCATTTGCAAACATTTGTCCCGCGGCGGGAATCGAACCCGCAACCTTCTGCGTCTCAGGCGGGCCTTCGCCCACTGCGCCACAGAGGTCGATAAGTAGAACATAGAAAAAAAAATACATTCTTATGATAATGCCCTAGGTAGGTAGGTATGTGAAGAATTAATCAGCAAGTTACAGTGAATTCGCATATATGTTCATTACGACGCACCCGCGTTATTAAGAGGTTAGATGTCATATATGACCTGATCTAGCCATGAAATCAAAATGATATCTAGAAGATGACAATGGAGGTTATAAATGAGACAAAACTCGATTTCTTTCGTGATGATTTTGCTAACCTACCTACCTACATAAGCGATTGCTGTCCTCAGTATTATGTTCATAAACGTAGTAAAATAAACTATTTCAAAATCAACTTTTTAGAGGAAAAGTTACACAAATATGTAGTTGTAAGTAGGTAGGTTACGTACGGGTAATTTTTTTTACAGATACTTAACCTCAAAATAGTATTTTCGCAGAAAATTATGTGAAATATTATGAATATTTCAGTACCTACCTAACCTTTACTAGTTTTAGAGCTGTTCTAAGGTACCTACATAATATAGATAATTTACGTAAGTAAACTAATGTAAATTACCTACCTACAATAATTTTGCGCCAGTAGAATAAGCAAACATAATTTTAATACCTACCTACGTTCTTACTTAATTTAAGTTAGGTAGGTAGGTAACTAGTTTCGTACCAAGCAAAATGCCCAGCATTTTTGCTAGTCAGAAAACAAGTAGGTAGGTATCTAACTATCAAAAATAAGAGACACTTTATTCCGGTCGGGGAGCATAGGAAAACCTACGAGATTCAATATTTATTGCCATACCTACCATAACATATCTATATCTACATAAATGACTATAAAGAAAACCAGTGTCAGTCTGTAAGCTGACACAACCTATAAGCAATGATGCGCAAGCCATTGCCAATCTACCAGCAACTAACTATCAACTAACTACCTATCAATGTCTGTTGCAGCAAGTGACGGCGAAAGTCCTATTCGGCAGCGTCACTTCGATCAATGACCTCAAGAGGCAGGACAAAGTCGAGCGCGAGGCGCGGCGGACGCACTAACGGCATCTAGCGGCAGGCAGGTGAGCTTGAAGTTTATCTATTATTGCAGAGATGGCGTTGTACGAGTGTTGCTTGGAGCAATTCACAGATGGCGGTGTAAAGCGTTGTTTGAGAGTTGATAGTGAAGCGGTGCGTTTTGCGCTTGACGGTTTTAGTTCTTACAGCAGTCACCAGATGACGTACTTTTCAAATTAAGCTTTAACTAGCTTGTAGACAGGCTTTTTACAAAATCCTATGACTCATTTTATTACAATATATTCTTGTTTATTTACAGGTAATGAACGAGTGATAAAAGAAAATTTTATATGGAAGCTAAGGAGTGATCTCGAACAGAGTTTAATGGGTACTGTCCATAATAATAATAAGATATTAGGTAGGTAGATATCTATCAGGTATTTTATTACAGTTTATAAATACTGTAATAAAATATAAGTTACTTTTTATACATAATGTATGATTCATAATTTGTAATCCTTAATAATGTAATACAAACAAATAGGTACCTATAGCAATTTTTTGAAACACTACTTAAGATTTATGTAGACTTGTGTAGAGATTGCGCTATGATTGAATTATATTTAAAAAGCTATCATTATTTTTATAATCATCCAAACCCTAATTTTTTAAATTTAAAATATATTGTATTGACTTGATAAGATCTGCGCTAAAGTAGCAAACAAGGGTTTAGCGGGAATCGAAACTCCCAAATTCGTCTTAATCCCCGTATTTATATTTCAACTTTTCAAAGTATAGCAAAAATCTCAAATCAAAATAATTTCGTAACTTTTTCCATAATGTAATTTGTCTCCGAAGGTACCTCAATAAGTAGGTATGTAGAATAATTCGATTAACAGATTAATGATTGAAATATACATCGTACCACATAAGTACCTGCCTACCTACCTACTACAAACTACTGATATTATATTTCTAAAAAAAGTGTAACGAATTTAATGAGGGTACTTTTATCCCTATAAATATACCTATTTTTCAGATGTTGTAAAACCTAGCTGTAGGTATAAACTATAGTTTTAAGAAAATTTTATAAATTTTTGTAACAACGAATTATTTTTTGTAATAAAATTGTTTTAATAACACTATGTGTGTTTTATTATTTTATTATATCGCTGAGTCATACTATAATGTATTTTGTGGTTGTAGTTCTGCTTTTGGAAAATTTACAAATGTAATTTCATATTTCTTCGTAACACATAAAGCTGTACAAAGAACGGCTGTCAAAAATGTGTTCCCATATTTTACTATAGCGCCATCTAACTAGCTTCAGTACACTACAAGAGAATTACAAAAAACAAAATCCTTCGAAGCTGAACCAATCCCAATAGACGAAAAGAAAATCTTAATAAAAATAAGTGTTTAGGTATATTATTGTGTATATAATATCTTCGCCAATCATTGTGAACCGATTCATGTAAGTAATTATTTTTTTGATTGGCAGCGTATACCTACTTCAATGGTAGTCCCATATCTTTTTATGATATAATCTCACCCCTAATGGTGAAAAAATGTTGGATGAAATTCCATATCGGACTGTTTTATCGACTTCCGTAATTGGAAGTCGGTTTTCATTTTCCCCAAAATGTAAATTATATTATGGCATACAAAAGTTACTTTTTTCCATCGATATGTTTAAAATCATACGTAATCTACGTATGATTTTTTCACCATTAGGGGTGAGATTTTATCATAAAAAAGATATGGGACTACCATTGAAGTAGGTATACGCTACCAATCAAAATATTAATTACATGAATCGGTTCACAATGATTGGCGAAGATATAGCATAACATAAACAAAAAACTACCTAAAAACTTATTATTCATTATTTTCCAAAACATTGATGAAAACATAAACTAAATTTTGTTATGCGAGTCCTAACGCCATTGATGTGCTATCAAAGTGTTTTGAAACGCATTTCATATAGGGTACTTCTACGTGACATGGATAAAAGATAGTTGACCGTCACCTTATTTATTTCTATGACGTGTGTACTTGTGGTTAGATAGCTGTATGTTTTAGCTGATATGTTTTCACAAAAAAAAACTGGACCTTTTTCACACAGCATCGTCTAGCCACACTAAGCATAGCTTGTATTGTGGGAACTACATGACTGATATACTACTTATACTTTTTTTGTAAATACATACATAATGTACATAGAAAACACCTAGACCCGAGAAAAATATTTGCAGATCATACAAACGTTTGTATTACGGCGGGAATCGAACCCGCAATCTTGGGCCTTCGCCCACTGCGCCACAGAGGTTGTCATTATTTTTGTAATATCAATAATGCATGATCGACGTATCCATACAACGTGGTGGAATAGACTATAACTAAAGTCGTGTGACACTGTGCACGGGAAAGGCACGACTGGTTCGATTCCGTAGAACACTTGTCAAAAAATGCCTCAAACCACAGATATTTATAATAAACTAGTAATTACTCAAACTAACCTCTTTGCTAAGATTTAGCAAAGAGGTACCTAGTACTAGCTACTTACTCGTTAGACTATATTACATATAGAACCAGCAAAAAAACAAATGGATCTTAATTATAAGTTTAACGGGTCTTTTTCGAGTTTATTTTTTAATTATTGCAACAGCCGTGGTCACGGGTTGACATCACGTGACCACGGCTGTTGCAATACAGTCGAAACGTCGGGAAAATCATAAAAAAGTTTAACGCGATAAAGACCCGTTAAACTTATAATTAAGATTTTTTCTAATCGAAGTTTGAAAAGTACAGATGAATCTTGTTATGTAGAATTGTAGAGTCAGCGTCACCAAAGGGTTAAAGGTCTTAGGTTAAAGATTAAATTATATACTAGATTTTTTACTCGTAGAGTAAATTTTGCTTATTTTTTTTAAATGTAGCCTTAGACTAAATACACAACTAATGCTGAAACAACTATCAATATTACTACAAAACCTATTAATTTTAAAATTCAATATTTAATTCCCAGAGGAGTCTCTACTTATTGGCTTACCATAAACTACATAAATCAACTTACAGACTACTTATTAAATTGGACCACCGGGCTACCGAAAGTAAACAAAATTATGACATCGCATTTCCCTGAAGAGGCTTGATTATAATATATACCTACCTACAGAACATAATAACTAATCTATGGAATTCAATCTAATACGAGTACGACGCCCCTGTTCAAATAATTATAGCTCTGTGGTTTAAAGCTGTATTCACACAAGGAGAGTATTTTGCAATAAAATATTTATATATATCTATATTGTCATTTTATGCATAGGTACTTAGTTTATCAAGTTTTTGGTGTTCTTTTGGCGTTATACCGAAAGGGAAAAGGAAGATACACACATTGTTTCCCGGAGGGGTAGGCAGAGTCCACGTATTTCCATTTTTTACGGTCCTTTCTCGCTTCATTAAAAAGGAAGATTGTAAAAAATGAGGCTTTGAGTCTCGGTAGTAAAAAGGTCCAATGTGGCTCGCAGGAAAAAGCTCCTTTCAGTGAAAAGTGCACTAATTTCGAACCCGCGACCTCTTGCTTGTGATTTTTCTTAGGTGTGGTTTAACACTTTAACTGTATAACCATGCACTATATTGCTATACTGAAGGCAGCACAGTTCAAAAATCAAGCTATTGAATCAATTAAAGTGTATTTATATGAAACAAGTCCACTTCATTTGCGATTGACCAAAGACAAGTCACAAATCAAATCATTCAGGTATTGTTGAAGTGAAACGTCTTTCATTTCAGTCAATAGGGGGTCACTTGGAAAAACCATATGTAACGAAATATGTTATGACTAGAATTATTAGTTTGGAAGTATAGTAAATAAATAATAATAATGCTGGACATTTTTCACACTTCATCATCTAGCCCCAAAGTAAGCAGAGCTTGTGTTATGGGAACTATGTACATGACTGATATACTACTTATATAGTTTTTTTTAAATACATACATATTATACATAGAAAACACCCAGAACCCGAGACAAATATCATATGCAAACATTTGTCTCGCGGCAGGAATCGAACCCGCAACCTTCTGCGTCTCAGGTTTTAGCCCACTGCGCCACAGAGGTCGTCATAGTACTTACCGGGATTATTTTATCACCATTATTAAGAGGATAGGACCCATTACTTGGTAGTGCATATGTCGCGACGTTTCACGTACTCCACCGCGGCTGCTTTCCCGACACAGCCTACCCGACATATTCTGAATTTATGTAGGCAAATGTGACAATAAGGTGGTTAAAAAGCTAGTGGTTAATACCCCGACTTCTGATGCATGTGCCAACAGTTAGTGTTCCAATAAGCGGCGATGGGCTTGCAACCTGTCACGGGCATGTACCAAATGTAATGCCTCAAAGATCTACTTACTGAGTATATATTTGAGGATGTCTACCATAGGGAAGACAGTCGTGAGCGTGTTTGTTTTTTTTTATTTGCATCACTAAAGCCTGCCCTTAGGCTTTTAAACTTTGGGTTAAATTATGTCAAAAGTCCGCTACATTTATACGATAGCATAATAACGTAACGATAGCAGCGTTACGTTGCTTTGAAAAAAATGAATTGAATGAGATTAGTAGGTAAGTTTATAACTACCCTCTTATCATGCAATTTAGAAATCTGTTGATTATTTTAACGATTTCTACGAAAAACTACCCTCTTTTCATTCAATTCCTCTGTGGCGCAGTGGGCGAAGGCCCGCCTGAGACGCAAAAGGTTGCGAGTTCGATTTCCGCCGCGTGACGAATGTTTGCATATGCAAATATTTGTCTCGGGATCTGGGTGTTTTATGTATAATATGTATGTATTTACAAAAAAAAGAATATAAGTAGTATATCAGTCATGTAGTTCCCATAACACAAGCTCTGCTTACTTTGGGGCTAGATGATGCTGTGTGAAAAATGTCCAGCATTATTTATTATAATTATTATTAATTTAATGATTAGGTATATTTAGTAGGCGCCTGGTCGCGGTGTAAAAGCAGCATGATTCCGCTCGCTCCGCATCGCGCGCCGCAATCTCCAGTCATTTTACCAAACAATCGAACTTTTTATTAGGTCTTGTGTCATTGTCACAGAGTTCTTCAACCGGAGACGTGATGGCTGAAGTATTGTACATCTCTAGTAAGTTGTGCCGGTATCTAATTATTTCGTATCGTTGTGTTTTTTTTATGACAATCGTCCTCTCTTGAGTATTGTCTCTCGGGACAAATGTCTGTAATGTTTGTCTCGGGTCTGGGTGTTTTCTATGTATAATATGTATGTATTTACAAAAAAAATGTATACCTATAAGTAGTATATCAGTCATGTAGTTCCCATAATACAAGCTCTGCTTAGTTTGGGGCTAGATGATGCTGTGTGAAAAATGTCCAGCATTATAAAAATCCTTATAAATTCCTATTCCTTTGTTGTCGTACTTTGAACATTTCTGCCAGCTAAAATGTTGGGAGCTCACGAAACAAAATAATGACAAGTTTCCTTTAACTATGGAATTTATTTTTTAAACAAACACACACACGACTGTTTTCTCCATGATGGATGTCCTCAGACACATTCTCAGTACTTAGATCTATGACCTAATTGGGGGTAGGCAGAGACAAAAATTATATTTGGCATAATATACACGTATTACACAAGTAGGTAGACAAATACCACTTTCTGTTGGCATGAACGCCGGAAAGATTGAAATGTATGGAAATGACATTCGCTGTCGAAATATCACGTGACATCTGCCAAGTTTTACCATTACAAACTTGCGGTAAGCGTGAAAGGAAAACTAAGCGTGAGGTATTTGTCTAGATTCCCCAGTATCTAGTAGCAGGTACCTTCTTGACGTTTTGAGGAATTAAAGAAAGGTTTAATTCCTCAAAACGTCACATTATTCATAGTAATAAGCAAACCAAAGACACACGCCTTTTGTTTGCTTATCACATAGCATTGACCGTACACTAGGATTCCCTGTGTCGTGGTTATCAGGAACTACGAGTACCTACCGTGGTACCACAACTCTCAGCTCGCTCCATCTAGCTTAATTTATCTACACAAAGAAGTAAAGAAGAGTGAAGAAATAATGAATACTGTTTGGTTAAAAAGTGGAATGCGTTAATGATTATAATACCTATGTACAAAAAAATAAAGACTATGATTATCTATTTAGAATTTATTTGTTTTTTTTTAATTACTGTGTAAATAAATGGATCAGGGGATTTCTAGAACTCTTGTCTACAAATCCCCTTAGCTTCCCTTTTGAGTACCGGAAGGGGATTGTCGCAGGGGATTTGTGGAATAAGCCTTGCTCTGTTGTCTGATCAAACAAATGGAACCCATCTCATAAACTGCACCAAATCTAGAAGCGGTGCAGCGCTGGTTTCCGGAGAAACTGAACATCGGAAAACAGCTTGTAACACCATGATTCTTGTTATTTCATAACACAAACACTACTACTACTAGACTCGTGTTTTTGTACTAGATACAAAAACACGATATCACACTGTTAAGTGTTTATTACATTTTCGATATTTATGCATTAAATTAATGCTCGATTGATCCAATTCAAATAAGTCCTGCTTGAGGTTGAAAAAGAGGTGCACTGCCGTACTGTGGCCACCACGCTGCACCTGTGTGACCATGTGCGACCTATTGGGGGGTGGAAAGATGATGGATGAATGGGGGCGGCGAGCGAACGTAGTTGGAGGCTCTGCCGCCCAAGAAAAGAGGGCTTGGACCAGTCGGGTCGCGGAAGGAATATTGTTCGCGTGGCAAGGAATACTGGCGAGAGAGAAACACCGGAGGAGTTTTAGTGGGTATTCTGCCCTTTTCAGGGCAGCGAATTCTGCATAACTCCGGTCTCCCCAGACCGGATTTAAAAAAAAGGGTGCTCTGCCATAACACAGTGAAATCTAGCACGGAGGGTACAATTTTGTAACAAGGTTACCTATTAAAATAAAAACCAAGTAATTTCTAAAAAGCGATTTGTTTAAGGTTGCTAGTTTACAAGTTATGCTGTCTTATTAAGATTTGGATAGGACGCATAGGGATATGTAAAGTAATTTTTTAAGTTAAGTTATAGTTAATATGTTGTTTAGTATGTATTGTGTATGTTTTTTTTATATTTCTTTGTCGCTTTGGTGCTGCACTGTAATGGCAATGTAAATAGGTTACAAAAATAAATAAAAATAAAAAAAAATTAAGTTAAAGAGAACCATTCAAATTTAAAAATAAATTATCTTTAACAAAAAAGCAAGCAAACAATACTACTGGTACCTTACCTAGGTATCTATGAAACATTGTTACCAACAAGTTTAATCGAATAGCGGGCCAATTATAAAGGCAAAAACATTTGCAAATGTTTTTTACACCTGCGACGAATATTCAATCAATGTGAAGGCGCCCAAAAAAGCTCATTTCGCAACAATAAAATCACGTAAATGCGAGATCATCGCTCGATGCATAGTTACAGAACGAATTATAGTTACTAAAGTACAGAACCTCACTATAAGACGGACACTTGCTTTTGTATCTGTGGGATTCTAGCAAATAAATTAAAAAACTACGTGAGTACAGAACCTCACTATAGGACGGACACTTGCTTTTGTATCTGTGGGATTCTAGCAAATAAATTAAAAAACTACGTGAGTACAGAACCTCACTATAGGACGGACACTTGCTTTTGTATCTGTGGGATTCTAGCAAATAAATTAAAAAACTACGTGAGTACTGAACCTCACTATAGGACGGACACTTGCTTTTGTATCTGTGGGATTCTAGCAAATAAATTAAAAAACTACGTGACAGATCAGTGTGGGGTAACTATTCTCAAAGATAACCTTTTTGTTTCAGTCTGACTGGCTTATGGGTTAGCATCTTTCATAAGTCTGTGACTGTTTTGAAGGGTCTTTAGAATGCGTATTATCCAAAACCTCTCTGTGGGTTTGTAACCTTTGGAAACCTGTTAACCTTTGTAAGCCTAGTGGTCGATACCCCGACTTGTGATCCGGAGGTCGTGGGTTCGAACCCGGTTGTACACCAATGGATTATTCCACTCAAAAAATGTATGTGCGCATTAACACGTGCTCAAAATGGTGAAGGAAAACATCGTGACGAAACCGGCATGCCCAAGAATCAAAAATTCGAAGGCATGCGCCAACAGTTAGTGTTCCAATAAGCAGCGATGGGCAACCTGTAACGTGGAATGTTAACTTGCAAAACGCGGGCATGTACCAAATGTAATGTTTGGACTTGCCTTTGACTACCACCTACTTGGTATTCTCAAAGATCTACTCACTGATCTAGTATGTATCTGAGGATGTCCATCATTGTGAAGACAGTCGTGAGCGTGTTTGTTTTTTGTTTGTTAAAAGCAAATTTCAAAAAGAATGTTATTTTTGAAATTTTTAAAAGTCAATAACTTTTTTTAAACATAATTAATCTAAAAGTCAATAAGTTTTGATTCCTTTACATCAAAAGTACTTTGTAAGACTGTCAAAATAGACCAACTCTCCTCCTCTTTCACAAAACTAAACAATGAACACCGATACTCGGCGAGCTTTTCATCCGGTATAGTAACAAATAAAATCTAAATGCGTCGCGTTAAAACTCATTTTAAACTGATAGCCAGATCCAAGTGGCAAAGGCCTGGCGGGGTCTCATAACAGTACTTTAATCACACCAGCCTCCAGACATTATGTAACAGCTAGTCCTATGGTGGATGCCATCATTCCAAGACGCGGTATCGGGGACCCTTTTACGCGATCTAAATAGATTTATCCATGGATTAAAACTTCTTACGCGCGGCAAAAGCTTTATACCGTTTTATTTCAAACCCGTTCTAATTTCAAACTTGTGAAATAAATAAATTCGTCTTTATCGTCTTTTGTTTTCTAACTGGAAAGGAGGACTTGTTTTCTAGAGGAAAACTATTTAGTGATAATCATTTCGTGACAGGAATGATACCGCGGTTATAATGGAAATCATCAGGTTAGTGGATATAGTTTATTTGCGACTGAATTTTCAATTATCTTATATAGTCAAATTACCTACAAACAATACTTATTACTCTTTACCTCTATCACTAGCCTCAAGAGGTTAGCTGGAAGAAAACTCTTTTTAAGGGTATGCGCTCCTTTGTGCATGCCTTGCCATTATATTTTATGTCTTGTGTTTTAATAACACATACTAATTTTTATATTAAAGAGTTAAGACAATAAATACAACACGCTTTGTCCCAAAAAAATACATTACCTTGCATTTGCATAAAATATCTTATGCTCGATACCCTGTTACGTCATCTATGACAGCGGAATACGTCATAATAGTGTTGTTACCACAAATTCAATTGAGTGAACGTTTGCGTTCAAAATAATTAACTTTTTTAATTATGATGAAAGAGTTTACTTTTTGCATTCAAAATTCACTTATGCTGCCGCAACACTTCAGTCAGACTTACAGTCTGTAAAAATATCAATAGAGTAAGTTTAGAATGTAGAGCCTTAGCTTCAAAACTTGAAATGAATGTGAAGGAAAAGATGATTTTAAATTTACTGAATTATAATAGAACTGCTGGGTGTTTCTTTCTGTTTTTTGTAATTTGATTATAAGTTATAGATAGATAGGATGCAGATAAATCATCCTCATTTGCAACTACTCTAATTAAATGAACAGAAAGGTCAAGGTACTTTGGCAATCATATTTGCATATGGGATATATATTAATCTGTGCCTCATCACCGGTAATACTGGTTTGATGTAATTTAACGGTGACGATATCTTGTTTAAAATACGAGTAGGTAAGAGGATTATTTAGTTACCTACCCGATGTATGAGAAATAAACCCAGTATAGTTTTGAAACTATGAATTTGAAGATTTGCTAAAATCCTTCTTTTAAATTTTTTAGTTACAATTAATTTAGTACGAGGTCAATTTGTTTTTTTTTTTTCGAGAAGCTTATAATCGAAAGCAGGCTTACGACACCACATTTCAACGGTAGTAGGTACTTACTTTACTTTTGGCTTTTGACCAAACATCACCGAACTCAACTGTTTAATTAGAATATAATTACTTGGTCTTGAGTTAATTTAATATTGAACAATACGAGGGTATCAATTACCATCACATTTATAATATTAACGTTTATTTCAGATATAAGTACATCTTTATAATATTAACATTAATGACAGTTAATGCGAGCAACCTGAAAACGAACAGTAAAACGACCAGTCACAAAGAAGCTTGCCCTGTTTCCAAAATAATTGAAGATATATTCAGAGTTAATAAAAGCTCTGGTAATACCCAAGTGAATAACAGTGAAAGAGCAAAACAATTTCTTCATTCTATAGCCAATATAACAAGTAAGAAAGATGATGTAAGCCAAGAAAAACTTGTTGATGATATTATCGCAGCTATAAATAGAATAAAAAACAATATGACGAAAGAAAGTGAATCTGAAACTAAGTTAAATGAAGCTATTATGTTAAAACCGGAAAAAGAAGATGTAAAAGAAAAGATTAAAATTGTAACGCAAATCAAAAGCGGTATGGAGGAGAAAATCGACATGAATAATCTCAATAATTCTACAAAAAAACATACAAGTAGCAATAACAAAACAGAAACTCAAAGTTCTGCAATAGATCAAACAAATTATGTTGAAATACTGACCATAGAGCCAAATAACACTCACAAAAGCAACGTATCTTCAAACAGTATTATTGAAGTCCTTAAACATCTGATTCCTATATTTAATGCAACAGCTTCGAAAGAACTACACAATATTACAATTATAGAGAAGAATATAAATAGAAATCATTCGTACACAACAACCAAAAATGTTTCTACCATTATTGTAACGTATTGCGATAAAGACAACTCTACTAAGTCTAACGTTACTTCATCCGATGAAAAAGTGAATTCCGAAATTGACAATGAATATGATTATTATGGCGATAATGAAGAATCTGATGATGATGATGAAGAAGATGATCCGGGAATGTCAGAAGGTGATAAAAGGGAGATTCTAGAAGCAGCAGAATATGGGATGCAGAAGATGCATGAACTGTACAGCGTTTTAGAGCCAAAGTTATATTCCATGGGTAAAGTATCCATCCTTACTTAATTTTGCTTTCGCCTTCGAACAGTATCTTGACATTACTAACATTAATCAAAATGAAAAAAAAAACATCAAACAAAATGATGTGTTTCTCTCGTGTTTTTCAAAACGGAACGCCTAAATCTTCTTTTCTACTTCAATAACGTATGTGTCTATATTTAGGTTTTGTCTGTTATATTTTACTTTTGTTATAATTTACTTTCCTCAAGCTACTTCATTCTTCCACCAGGTTTCTGGTTAGACAACACCAATCCAGCTCGCTATGTCGCCGCGTTCAATGCACCTTCGGAAGATTCGGCCAGGTTCACCAGATACGGATATGCCTCACTCCAAGCTGCTACTAAATTGAAGGAGTTGATTAGGTAAGTACACAAAAGATTATTCTGGAAAATGTTCTTGAAGTTTTATTTTTGATTTGGGCATTATTTCTCAGAAACTTAGATCCGGGTTAATTATATGAATAAAGGAGAACATGTAGGCTCTTTATATCAAAATAATATAAATTCTCTCAGAAGTATCTACTCTAATTGTAACAATAAATTCCAGATCCGTGTCAAAAAATTAAATCTGAGATATATTTCAAGCAAGCTGTAGAACAGAATATAGAGTATGAGTATGACTATGGTATCCAATGTTACTATCTTACCAGGTTTTTCAACGTACCAAATATTCTAAGACTCCATAAAAGGGAACACTTCTCGGTAACATTACTGTTCAAGTTTTGAACAGTATATCTATGTCATTGTCAAGCCTGAGAAAGTGCTTTTACAATACGTAACATTAGCCAATTCCTTAGTAAATAGGCGACCTGGGGGTTTAAAGATGTTACCAATAATTTATGGGAAAATAGATCCGATTTCATGGCAAAGTTATTAAAACCTACTTCAATAAAAACATTTGTCATAGAAAGTGTATTTTAGTAAGTTCACAGCTAGTTCCATCGCGCAGTCTACTACTAGCTTGCTAACATCGCTCTAAGTTTAGAGAGCTTTAAAATGTTTTTGATGATTTCATCCCGTCTTACAAAATCTAACTAAAATATTTTTATAAAATATGTCCGTAGAATGTCTTGAATATCATGAAATTCTCGTAAGAATTGTTATACATAAGTAATACTATAATACTATTTATTTATTTTAAATTATTATTCGCAGTATTCTTTTTTGAAGTCGGTACTTTTTGCACAAGATTAACTAAATTTTTATCAAGGTGTCATTGCACGACGATACGATGTTTATATATTAAAAGCACTATTGATGCACAAAACTTTATAATGCCACTTCATTTAATCTTTTGTCCAACAACTTTTTTATTTTTACGTTTGATGACCTCTGTGGCGCAGTGGGCGAAGGCCCGCCTGAGACGCAGAAGGTTGCGGGTTCGATTCCCGCCGCGGGGCAAATGTTTGTACGATCTGCAAATATATGTCTCGGGTCTGGGTTTTTTCTATTTATAATATTATGTTTGTATTTACAAAAAAAATTGTATATAATTAGTATATCAGTCATGTAGTTCCCTTAACACAAGTTCTGATTAGCTTGGGGCTAGATGATGCTGTGTGAAAAATGTCCAGCATTATTTATTTATTATTTGTTTTCGAATATTCACATGCTGACCAAATAATAAAACTAGTTTCTATATTATCTAGAAGTAGCAAGGTAAGGATGCCGTTAGGATTCAAGCAGAAGCTATTTCAATCGATGGTCCTTATTACTTCGTGCTGACAGGATAGCAAAAAATACTTCTATTACTAAAGATAAAGCTACGGCCAAACTAGCGCGAACTAAACAGGCGTGCTTATCGCGCGGCAGACGGTTTCCGTCTTTTTAAACTAAGGCTATAATAAATACTTGCGTTATCAAGAGCTCAGCCAATATATCGTGATTAAAAAATATAAGTCGAACACGCTTACTGAGAAACATTTGAAACAGCTGCTTGACTAAACAGTTTTTGATGTTGAATTTGATATGACACATAGCAGAAAGATACAAAGCAGTGTAAGTAATCAACTGTTAAATAATGTTTCTAATTAAAGCCCTAAGTGTTTAAGGACCACTTCATTTTATAGAAGATCCGAGACAGACATTTCGTTGTACGATTCATTAGTATACTTTAAAATTGTTTTACGAAACTCCATAAAAATGCACTTTCAACAAGATACTTTTTGCAAAATATTAAAACCACCAACTTGTGAGTTTAATTACGTATTGCAGCTATCCTTATGACGTGTGGCTATCTGTGAAGCCTTTGTGTTCACTCTTTTTGCATCAGGAATTATAAAGATGTTGTCAATATGGAACAAGACAATAGTCGCAATGTAGATATATTGGATAGTCGTTGCTCGAACAACGTTCGAACGTCCTTGCCATCCGCTTCGCATTTCCGCGCTGGTTTGGCCGTAGCTTTACCTAGTAACAGGTTGGCTGATGGCTCGCATCCTGTCAGGACATGGCGCAACCGCTAATAAAGCTGTAAACGTTACCAGTTGCATTTTGAAATTTAATTACCTTGCAATAGGTGATGCCTTGAATGGCATACAACTTTCAGCGGGTTTTGTTTGGATCTTAAACTTTGGATCGCTGCATCCTAGTCAAAAATCCATGCTCAAGTTACTGCTGCTCAAAATAGCTCGACAAACAAAAAAATGTTAGTTACAACACTGTTATGGTCATAATTTGACGTTGATTTTGATTAGCGTTTAAATAAATCGCGTGAGACGTATAATCTGCTTTATGTAGAGTTCCCAAGCCGATTCACAGGCTTAACACTCGTGAATTTATAAATGTAAGCTCTTTAATCAATTATGTCTATTCCTAAAAGTTTTAACCCATGTTAATGGAAAATTTAATTATACAATATCCCAAAAAATATCAACCCAGCGACCCCTCTTGGTGGCCAGACTGGTAAAAATTCGAAATATCAGAAGATAATCCTAGTTTTGATTCTTATTCCTTTGCTATGCCAATTGCTTATAACTTAGAAAACTGAACCCTGAATATTTATTAAATGTGATTTGTAAATGTAAGTTTGTAAGTTTTTGTAACAAGAAACATCCATCCACGGAACCCATTCTTACGCAAACTGCACTTGGCTTTTTCTTAATGTCTCAATCATTTCACCGTTACGGCTTTGTATGAATTGTTCAGATATATCATATAACGGCATCGGTCAGCAGATACAGCTAACAAATTATTGTTGGTTGTTCCCACGGACACGGTTTTATGTGGCATGTAGGCGACAGCGTGACTCCTTGCAAATAATTAAAGCTTTAAAGCTTATGGCGAAAACGGAACTCACATTGTTACGTCATATCTGTCTGTATATTTGAAGGAAAAGGGCTTGGGAGAGACTCATCTTAAGTTCAATACAATTTAGTTTATTCAAATATAAATAGAGCAACCAATACGCTATATCATTACTTGAAAAAGTTGTAAACTATTGTTCAACGTATAAAGGGGCATCGATAACTTTTAGGAGATATATTGCTAAAAGGAGGGTACTACTTTGACTTTCGGAAGGCGTTTGATAGCGTGAATGACATACTGCTGGCTGCAAAATTAAATAACATAGGCTGTACCCCCCAATCTGCTCCAGCCAACTCTCTGCGTGGTCACCAGCAGTAAGTCAGGCTTGCAATCTAAGAATACCTATCCTATCATATTATGCGCTACGGAGTCAGTCAAGGCTCAGTCTTGGGGCCATTGCTTTATTTGCTAATTTTGAATGACTTCCAGATGTACTTCGAGACCTTAACATAGTGCGTCTCGTTACCCATACCAACATGTGTATGGCTAACGACTTATTTTGAAAGTTTCAGCATTTGATTGTCCTAAAGTTCTTAAACTTAAACAGCACACTTTTAGACATAGACATAGACATATCATTTATTTCATATAATATAAATTATCAATTTTGAAATTAACATTAAAAAGGTACATAATACACAATAAAAAACATAGGGACAATACGTTAAAAAAAGTAATTAACATTATTAACTAACTTTTCAACCAAAACTATCTTATTTTAAAGTTTTAGGTTTCAGCCTAGCAATATGAAAGCCACTGTATTGTTTCCATAGTGATTTTGCAGGGAGCTGGCCAGTTTAAATCATTAGAGACGTCTACTAGCTGATGATAATGAATATCTTTAGACAACAAGGTAAGGCAGAATTTACCATGATCGAGTTTAATGGAATCGGGCTATAGTACCAAATATGTAATAGTAGTTAAATAAGATGAATAAAACGTACCTCTACTCATCTAGTTGTTGAATGTCGACCGTTATACAACAAAAAATGCTTGACAAACATAGGCAATGCCTTATTAGTATGTAAAAACAGGTCATTACCAATGGTTATATCTACGTATATAAGTGGCTAAACTCTAGTTTGTCTCATTGTAGATAGATAGAAAATACTTTAGTAAACACTAAATATTCCAGCTTAAATCAATAAATCATTTTGGATAATTTGGAATATTGTACAATGGTCGGTGTTATCGCTTTTCAGCGATCTCTAACAGACAACCTTTTTAGTATCATGGTAATAGAAGTCGATTTTCTTGCAACTTGTCACGTGAAATGCTTACTACTTGAAAAACGTGGGCATGCGCCAAATATAATGTTTAGACGTGCCTCTGACGAGGATCTGAGAATATCTGAGGATGTTCATGGAGAATACAGAAAGGTTTAAGAGAAAGACATTTAGGTATACACTAGAAATAAAATAGATATACAGGGTGTAATCGTTAAGTGTGCACAGGCGATTATTCCGTAACTATTGCAGATATCAAAAAACTTTAAACTGATATCGAAAGTACTTTACCTAATGAGTAAAATGACATTAATAACTTTTTAAAAATAAAACGAGAAATATCCAAAAAAAATACATTAATCACTCCCATACATTTAGTATGAGATAGTAGAAAGGTTTTAGTTTCCTTATTTTAAGTGGAATAGTACCTACTCATTTTACCCTTGTCATTTTATAATTATGTACGATATGAAGATATTAATGAATTTCAAGTAGATACACGTGTAGATTAATTATCTTACCACTTCAAATTTATAATAAACCTTGTTTCAATATTGTATTGATTTGAACTAGCTGAAAAGCAACATACTAAATAAAAACAAAAAGAAAGATACTCTTTGGTGTTCGTTCTAAATTCAAATTCTTTATCGCGGGTTCTCGTTCCCGCCAATTTATTGTATTTTTCAATTTGCGTTAATAATCGTGATTGTTGCATTTATTGATTGAAAAATGGCATATTCCAATACAGAAAAGAGGGACATGTTAAAAATGTACTACAAACATGATTGTAACAATAGGGCGGCCATTATCGCCTACAGAAGAGAGTACCCAGATAGAGAAGTTCCTTCTGGTACGTATTTACGTAAGTTGGATAACAATTTGATAAATTATGGATCTTTTAACAGAAAAAAAGGTTCGAGAACAAGAGCTCCGGAATTTGATAATGACTTAGATAACAATATTATTAACTACGTAGTAGATAATCCACAAGAATCAACGCGTTCAGTGGCCCGATCATTTCCAGTGTCCCACAATTATGTACACAAGTTATTAAAAAAACACAACTTCAAAGCATTTAAGATAAAACCTACTCAAACGCTGCACAATGATGATCCTGCTCGTCGGCTGGTCTATTGCAATTGGCTAGTCAATAATTATGTCAATGTAAGGTCAATTTTATGGACCGATGAAAGTAATGTTTCAAACTGCGGCATTTACAATAGAAAAAACTCGCATTATTGGTCAATTGACAATCCTCGCTTAACTACTGAAGTTAGAGCTCAGGTGCGATTCTCAATTAATGTGTGGTGTGGTATTCTTGGAGATCGGATCATTGGGCCATATTTTTACAGTGGAACCTTAAATGGACAGAGATATTTCTCCTTTGTACAAAACGATATGCCAAGTCTCTTAGAACCAATTCCAGACGATGAAAGAAGGTCGATAATTTTTCAACAAGATGGAGCACCTGCACATAATACAAATGTTGTAATGAATTTCTTACGAAACAATTATAATGGCTTAATAGCCAATAATAGTGCAACCCCTTGGCCTGCCAGATCCCCGGATCTCACGAATTGTGATTTCTTCCTATGGGGATTTGTCAAAGACCACGTGTACGCTGAGAGAGTACACAGCCTAGAAGAGTTACAGAATCGTGTATGTCGTGCAATTGCTTTAATTACTCCGCAAATGTTAAGGAAAGTTCATTTAGAAACTGTAAATAGAGCTCGTCATTGTATTGCACAAGGAGGACGTCACTTTGAACATATGCTTTGAACACAAAATTTTGTACTTACTAAGAAATAAAATGTATGGGAGTGATTAATGTAATTTTTTTGGATATTTCTCGTTTTATTTTTAAAAAGTTATTAATGTCATTTTAGTCATTAGGTAAAGTACTTTCGATATCAGTTTAAAGTTTTTTGATATCTGCAATAGTTACGGAATAATCGCCTGTGCACACTTAACGATTACACCCTGTATATAATAAATATATAGATAAAAATAAAAGATTTTAATACTAAACAGTTGTGAAGGTTTTTGTTCTTGTTAATAGAAGTTGTTTATTCATAACCTATGATATATATTGCCTATAGTATCATGAAAAAAATTTTCAAACATAATAGATAGATCGATAAACTCTTTATTTTGCATAACACCATTTTGCAGTACAAAACACAGAAAAACATTTTAAAAGAACAAAATAAATACACAGTGAGCGGTCTTATGGCTCCTCCAGACAACCATGCCGGGGTATCGGGTGATACAATCTTTAGACGTAGCCAAACTTCATTGCACAATTGACATTGGACAATGAATTCAATTGTGTATCACACTCTGCATTCATGTAACGTTTCCATCATGCGTGATCACTGCATGGTCACCTACCCGAGCACTTCAACGTGCGCTCACGTATGTAGCTATTGTAATGTGACACCACACGCTAAACACCTTGATAAGACCTCACGCGTCCGATTCACCTAATGTGCGGTGAAATATCAGGACATGAGACTTTTCAACCGTAATGCCTCAGGGTCGGCAACGCATCAGTGACGTAGAAAGCGTCCATAGGCTATGGTAACCGCATACCAACAGGTTGACCGTAATATTATTTAGTTATATACTGTTTTCTGATAAAAGAAAACAATAATATAATAATAATAAATAATGCTGGACATTTTTCACACAACATCATCTAGCCCCAAAGTAAGCAGAGCTTGTGTTATGGGAATTACATGACTGATATACTACTTATATACATTTTTTTGCAAATACATACATATTATGCATAGAAAACACCCAGATCCCGAGACAAATATTTGCAGATGCAAACAATTGTCCCGCGGCGGGAATCGAACCCGCAACCTTCTGCGTCTCAGGCAGGCCTTCGCCCACTGCGCCACAGAGACACAAAAAAAAATGTAGAAACCTTGTTGCATCGAGAAATCCATAACTCGCGAAAGCCGTCTCTATAGAAAGCTCCGAACAACCGGTTACGTTCAGCTAAAACTAGTGTTTCTACTTGCTTGCGCGATATTACTGATATTCTCGTTGATGTCGTTGTGTTTGGTGCAACAGTGGCTTGGAATACCATCATCATCATCCACAGCCTTATTTCAAATACTGCTGAGTAAAGACCTTTGTCTGCGCCACTTGTCTTTTGTCTGGCCATCAGTTGTACTTAGAATATCAGTTACTGTAAAATGGTGCGAATGCCGGGGACGAAAGTGAAATTCCTGCAATAATACCTTCAACGAACCTCCAATCCTTGATAACTATACAACTAATATTTTAAATATCAAAATTTGGATGTTATTTTTGGCTGTTTGTTGCTAATAATTTACGTAAATTCGGGACTGATTTGAAAAAAAATAGAACGGGTATTGTTTTTGAACTAGAATAACACAAGGGCTACTTTTTGTCTGGTTTTCACATAAGCAAAGCCTAGTAACTAGTAAATTACCTACCTAGTACAAAAGTATTGTAACTGATTTTGGGAAAACTGATTTTGGGGGTCGACGAGGTCTAAAAATCGACCCCTATTAAATTAACACAAGTTCTTATTTAAAACTTTCAAGATAGGTACTGTAACAATACAGTACAGTATGTTGTGTCACGTGTACTAAGAATAATTATTATTTTTGTAGGAAATAGCATTTTTGTAGTAATGTAAAGTCTCAAGTTCGTACAAGATGAAAAACTCGGCAAGTCAGTGTGGACAAGTTTGTGCAAGATAATGAGTTCGAGCGTACGTCTTTCAGGCGCGTTTTGACTTGCTCTCTATTTGACGTTTACGCGATTTAACACGAACAAATTCATGATCAGTCCAAACATGTTCCTGATATTTTACTATTTAACGAGCTTGCACTTAGGTTGAAAGTTCATTTGCGTTTTGAAATTCGTTGGAGCTTGAATGATAATTACTAGACTTGCAACGGATATTCGGTTACTATTCGGTATTCGGCCTATTCGGCTGCTTTTATTATATTCGGCCGAATACCGAATATCTACATATTATTCGGCCGAATACCGAATACTTAAATAATATATTTTGTCATAGAGAAATAATTGGTAAAATTAAAAATTAAAATCGATTGATTACGAATATATTCATATTTTCATTTCTGTTATAATCATTTAAGTAGTCATTGGTGCATAACACAGGTACATGATCATCTTCTGAATTGGAAAAATTGAGGATTCTATGTATTTGAATTATTGTGGTAATCAAAATTTAGAAGGGTAAGGTTCTCATTTCTTTTATAATCATTTATTAAGTAGTCATTGGTACATAAAACAGGTACATAATTTAATCATTTTCTGTATTAAACAAGTTAAGAATTGTTCTATGCATTTGAATTATTTTCATAATCAAAATTTAGAAGGGGAAGGTTATGGTGCAGAAAGACTAACTTTTCTGCATTTTTAGGAAGTAGTTTACTTCTTTTTTTCTCGTAGACCATCCCAACTTCAGAGAAAAGGCGCTCTGAATAAACACTACTTCCTGGCGCCGACAAATATTTTGCTGCAATCTTAATCAAACACGGAAATTCAAATTTCCTTGCTTGCCACCATGTATACGGGTTGTCATGACGTGATATATTACTAATATTTAAGAAAAGATCCATTTCTGTTGAAACTGCATTTTTTTCTGTTGATGTGTTTCCAGAAGCTGTGCTTTTTTCTGCTATCAGCTCTTCGAAGCAATCCATAAAAGTTGAGTGAATAGTCTGATTTAGACTTTGCTCTTCAGTTCTCATCCTCTTGGCCAAAGTAGGGGACGAACTCGCGCTATCGTCGCTTGTTTCTTCACAGCTCATTTTTATGCTATCGATTAATATTTAATTGTTTATTTGTTAAATTTCACACTATCACACTTACAAACAGATCAAAACTAAGAGAGCAACAGCGGGCGCGCGGGCGATGAGTACATTAGAACAAAACAAAGGAGCGCGAAACAATCACGTCTGTACAAGTTTTTGGCGCTAAAATCCAGCCGAATACTTTTGCCTAATATTCGGCTATTCGGTCAGGGGCCTCGCCGAATATTCGGTATTCGGTATACTGCCGAATATACTATTCGTTGCAAGTCTAATAATTACTCATATAAGTACTCATTTATTTCAAGAGATTACAAAGTTATTACATAGCTAAATTAAGTGAAGTAAAGTGATTGAAAAAGAATTTACAAAATGCTGAGCTCCCTACGCGAGTTAATAGCGTAACCATACAATATCTGCAATTTATGAAAAATTAACAGGGTAAGTACCAAACAGTTTTTATCCGGCACAGCGCATCAGCATTGCCCCACTGTGTGATAGTGATCAGTTGAGCTATCTGTAGATTGTTTGCAACAGTTTGCAGTTGTCTCAGTTGTTTCAATTAACTGTATAAATTTACTAGTTTAATTTGTTTTAGTATTTGACTGTAATTTTTTTTTGTCCTATGGAAAACACAACATATTTTAAATAGTATAAAATATTTGTAAAAATTACTTACACTAAAGTTGTTAAGTAACTAGGTAGGTACCTAAACTTTGAAGTGTTCAGTTTGCTTTGGTTTTCGTTCTTATGCTGATAGGTACCTACTTACCTAATACAAATGTTCTATACCTACTATAGTTACTTATTTAATATAGGTATCCAAGTTTATCAATGAGTAAGTCAGTAATACCTAACAAGCATCCATTACCTAGGTGTGATGAAAATAAGATAGTGTGCAAATTTAACAGTTCATTATTGTTTTTTATTTAAATAGTTTCTTATTTTTTTTATTTGAAGGATTACTGAGAGTTTTAAGATGGTGGACACGAAAAAAAAATGCAGACAATATAGTTTGGACTACTTGAAATTCGGATTTATTGCTTCTCCATCAAATCAACACTGTGTGTTGATTTGCCGATGTGTCTCATATGTGAAAAAGTATTCAGTAACGATGCCATGAAGCCTTCAAAAATGGATAACCACTTATCAAGAGTACATGCTGACAAAAAAAGTAAGCCCTTGTCATTTTTTCAAGCACTTAAAGACAAACTAGACAAAAGGCCATCCATAAGATCGATGTTTGCGTCATCATCTATCAAAGACGATGATGGTTTACGAGCGTCCTATAATATATCTTTACTAATAGCGAAGTCGGGGAAACCCCACACAATTGGAGAGCAGCTTATCTTACCAGCCATTGCGGAGGTCCTTAACAATGTATTGCACAAACCCGCACATGATATTTTAAAGAGAATACCTTTGAGCAATAACACCGTTCAGAGACGCATAGACGAGATGGGACGCGATGTGGAAAACATTTTATGTAAGTTCTTACAGACCAACAGATTCTCTCTCCAGTTGGACGAATCTACATTACCCGGCAATGAAGCTCTGTTGTTAGGATATGTTCGATATATCAAAGATGAAAATATGTGCCAGGAACTGCTTTTTGCTACATATTTAGAGACTGATACCAAAGGAGAATCGATTTTTCAGGCCGTGGAACATTTTTTTACTGATAAAGCTATTCCATGGAAGAACATTGTTTCTGTTGCAACTGATGGTGCACCGTCTATGGTTGGTCGCCATCGTGGTTTCATAGCTCACTTAAAGCGACAACTGCCTGATGTACTGGTCATTCACTGCGTGATTCACAGGCAGCATTTAGTAGCAAAAAAGCTGAAGCATAAGTCTTTACAATATAATATATAGCTATATACAATATATAGCCTTCGTGGGTAAACTAATCCTTTATAAACAAAATTTAGGCAGAAAAGAATATTCGCAGTTTCCGCATTTGTCAAAATTACCAGAAATGCTTCAAGATGATGACATTTTATTATATGTCACTCACTTGGACGCATTACACAAGGATTTTACGGAGAGGTTTGAGGATCTTTTAAATTTACAAATTCCTCAATGGATAATAAATCCGAACAGCCATAGAAGAAGCCAATGTGATAATGCAAGAAGAGTTGATTACCATCAGCACAGACGAAGAGCTTAAGCAGAAGTTCAACCAAGGCTATCAGAAGTTCTGGTTCACTTCACTTCTTGATTATGGCTTTTGTAACTATACATTGCAACGCAACATTGAAACACAGTATCCTACATTGTGGAACATTGCTGAAAAATACCTAATCGCTTTTCCATCATCATACCTAGTTGAAAAAAGCTTCAGTGTGGTAACAAACATTTTAACGAAACAAAGAAACCGATTGAAAATCAACGAACGTGGAGATTTAAGGCTGCAACTCACCAATATTGAACCGGATGTAGCTAGATTGGTAGATAGTCACCAGGTTCATCCATCACACTGAATGTTTTATTTTCTCTTTGCGAATTAATACTTTTTTAAATATAATTTCCTACCTACTTAAGATTCTTTAAGTACTTAATTTGTAATAATCATTGTAAATTAAACTTGATATTTACTGAATTGTATGTCTTTTTATTTTGTTAAATTTTGATTAGAAAATGAAGACAACTTTACTCACTTAACCAAGTGCAAAGTTTTCCAATTGGTACCTTAGTACCTAGGTATTTTGTATCAATAGGAAAAAACTAAAGATAGGCCCCCTTATTCATAATAGTCTGCTAACTTAAAGCATTGATAATTCTCACTCTGTCTTCTTCTATTGACCTAAGTCAGAATGAAAAATAACTCTGTAGCAGCTGTTTTAAGTTAGCGGACCATTATGAATAAGGGGGTTGATCTTAAAAGTAGGTAATATGGGCCATGGGGGTCTGAGGTAACAGTTCATTTTGGAAAAGGGGTCACTTGTCCAAAATAGTTTGGGGATCCCTGCCCTAGATCTTTATTCACCCCAAATTACCTTGTACGTTTTTTTATGTATAATAATCATGCCATCGTTTTATGTAAAAAAACAGCAACTGTCTAATTC
The DNA here is from genome assembly GCA_961405105.1 of Perizoma affinitatum. NCBI lineage: Eukaryota > Metazoa > Arthropoda > Insecta > Lepidoptera > Geometridae > Perizoma > Perizoma affinitatum. The sequence continues at coordinate 12,044,422 of OY560199.1, forward strand.
TACAATGGCAAACATTCCATCATCATTGTAAGAAAGAAATAAAGAAAGAAAATACGTTTATTAACCACAACACAACAGGAGACAAAATACAGAACAAATACACACACGCAAAAGTTACATTAAAACATTACAAATAAAAATATAAAAAAAACTATGTGTTGTGTGGGGTCAAAAGGTATCCTATCTCAGCATAATGCTGCACTAAACCTGGGAAAGGTGTAGCGCTGATTTTCTGACAGGGCCTGCATCGTAATGTCACGAACAACGGGGAGCAACGTAAGAAATAAAAAAAATATAAATAGAAAAATATAATTAATTAGTGTTATGTACAATATACATAAATATATCATTAATGTTATAATATAAAAATAATGATGTAGGAAGTTAAAATAAATTATTATATGTTTGTCTGTGGTCTGTGCAATGTGAGTCCATATTAGTGATCATTCGAATTTACTTGAATAGTCTGGTTAGAGATGCGGCAATCTGTGGTCATACGTAGTAACTAGTCTGTGCTTTTCCTATTGTACGTTCAGATACATTAAGTTTATGTTTACTTTGGTATACAATAAAATGTTTTCATTCGTTCAACACAGAAGAAAGTAATTAGTTTCTAGGTTCAAACACATGAACAATAACGGGAATCGACCCAGCAAGAAAACGAGTCTGCGTAGTCTCATGTATGAAACTGCACAAGTTATAACACCGGAATTAGTTGTCTCTGGGCCGGAAACGACGCTTCAAGAACGACAGCTATCTACTTCCATGGATCACGTAATTCTAGGAAAATGCAACTGATACACAGTAGGTTGCGGGTTCGACTCCCGCCGCGAGACAGATATTCTCATCTGCAAATATTTGAATTGGATCTGGGTGTTTTCTATGTATAATATGTATGTATTTACAAAAATGTGGCGTAGTTCCTATAACACAAGCTCTGCTTAGTTGGGCTAGATGATGCTGTGTGAAAATGTCCAGCATTATTATTTATTTATTTATTTTATATCTGTGACCCGCACTGAGCTTAGATATGAGGCCACCATGTTAATCACACATAGAAAACTAGGAATAGTAGGCAGGTGTATTTCCATATTATTCGTCCAAATATTACATTTAGTAGGTACATCCCCAAATATTATTACATAGCGGACTAATTGCTACTACTTTTATATATTTTTTTGTAAATACATACATATTATTCCTAGACCCGAGACAAATATTTGCAAATCAAACAAACATTTGTCCCGTGGCGGGAATCGAATCTGTTACCTTCTGCGTCTCAAGCAGGCCTTCGCCTACTGCGCCACAGAAGTAAAACTCAGACTTTAGATTTGAAGACGGCCATCATGGGGGTTGAGACCAACCCTCTGTTTCAAGATAGTATTATAATATTATTTGGTTTCAACTTAAAAAGTTGCCAGTCTCAGAATATCCGGGTTCGATTCCCGCCACAGGACAAATGTTTGTATGATCTGCAAATATTTATCTCGGGTCTGGGTGTTTTCTATGTAAAATCATATGCATTTACAATATATATACGTATTAGTAGTATATCAGCCATGTAGTTCCTATAACACAAGCTCTGCTTAGTTTGGGGCTAGATAATGATGAGTGAAAATGTCCAGTGTTATTTATTTATGTATCTCCTTTCCACCTAGACTAGTCCAGCTTTCAACCACTTAGTTACACTACACTTAACTCCATTTCTCCCCAGTGCAATACCCCCCAATTACATTACACAATGTGTACTTACACTCGTGCATAGCACCTTTCGCTTTCAAGACCAAGGTCTGGCTTTCTCTGCGCCAATGCGTGCACACTTTCCATTTTAACTTTATGTATTGCCGCATTGCAATTCTATAATCATGAATAGGTAAATGTTATTCTGCTGATAGACTTATGTGAATGTACAAACCACAAAACTTACATTTTCTTCATTGTGTCCACTGTTTTTTCTGTTTATGTCCAGTGTCATTACGTACCGTTTCATCCTACATAGCAACCATTCCTAAGCATATAGGTACTCCCTATATGCAATTAGCTCAGTTTATTACCCATCTTTCCAATAGTTTTAATCCATATGACGTTTAAGGATTGAAACTATCCGACTACGTATGAATTGCAATCCTTTAGATACGTTTTTTTATAAATAAATAATGCTGGACAGTTTCACGCAACATCATCTAGACCCAAACTAAAAACAAAAAATACAGATGAAACAGCTAGCTATCTAAAGACCGTTGCAAACGATCTTTAGATAGCTCAAATAATCCAGATCACTACCAGACGGAAGAGTTCACAAAATACTAGCTGCATTACAATGCTGAATGGCAATGCTAATGCGTTGACCCAGATAAGAGCCAGCTCTCTTGTTACGCGTCGCTTCGACCAGTCGCCCTGAGATAATTTTGAAAACGGGAAGGGACACAGAGTCTCAACCCCAAAAGGCTCAAACAAGTAAGCTCTGTCGAGACTTCTATATTTGCGCCTCTTGTGATCCTCAGCCGAATCAGCCGCTGCACCGGCTCTAACTGAAGTCCCCGACAGATGAGATGGTGCTAGGGTATCTACGCATGTGGCGTCCCATACCCAAAGGCCTTCCCTTTTTCCAAGCAGAGCTTGTATTGTGGGAACTACATGACTGATATAAAGAAGTTAGAAGTTTGCATAAATCCTACTAAAACATGTTACCAACATAAAAAATATTACCTCCGCAAGTCGGAAAATCCAATGAGACAGAAAGCACAATATTTACATAACCATGAAAACATACCTGTATGGTCATTTTACTGCAGATAGACTTTTTGTCCTAGTTTAAAATTATGTTGATGGTTTAATAGTTTTTACAAATAAAGTTACGAACAAGCATACGGACCACAATTCGGTAACCGGTTAAAAAAAACAGCGTGTTCTTATATCGAGACAAGGTTTTTGAAAACGACGTATTGTTAAGACGAGGTTCAAAGGATAACAAAGATAGATAGATAGATAAACTTTTTATTGCACACCAAAGCAAAATACAAAAACACAGGAATTAAAAAAATATATATAAAAGGTACAATGGGCGGTCTTATCGCTTAAAGCGATCTCTTAAAGACAACCTTTGGATGGACAGGATAAAATGGAATCAAAAGACGGCGGTGTACAAGTAAACCTATATTAAAATATAATAATAATAATAATAAATACCTACATAAATAACATATTTACGTATCCTATATAATATACATACAATAATAATAATGTATGTAACGATTAACTAGCAACTCTGAGACATGGAAAGGAAAAGGTTGTATACCATAACTTTAAAAGTAGTGAGCGATTTTGATGTTCTAATAGAAAAAGGTAGGGCGTTCCATAGTCGTACAGATGAGAGTCGATTAGATATATTCGTTTCATTGACTGTTTTTTTAGTACAAAAAAGTGGCGAACAAGCATACCTACGGCCCACCTGTTGATAAGCGGTTACCGTAACAACACTTGCAACACGAGAGGTACCGCGCTTTGAGACATAACAGGTGAAAAGTCATAGTGCATGTAATTTCTAATTTTGTAATTTGAAAAAAGTAAACACGTTTAAAAACGTTCCTTGATGAAATTCGTGATCTTGGACCACACCGGCATTCGCAACCAAACTAACCACAACCACAATAGTTACGTACTATTATATCAATAATACTACCAATAAATTTTTAGCCAAACTCCATAAAACAATTGGCAATCCGTCGGTGCGTCCGTTACGAGATAATAACAGTCGATTAGATTGACTCAGAGATTGCCCAAGAGGTGTTGACATTGCTTGATTGAAAGCCAGGTTCCCATGATACAATTTGTGGTAAAACACCTAATACTTTTATCTGAGTAAGAAAGTACTTAGCAACAGGGAAATAAATAGTTTTCGTCATTAAATTCAATTTGATAGTTGCGGTCGATTATGATCTTATGGGCGCACTAGCTTCTGCACACGGATTCGCCCGCGCAGTACCCGGATAAAAAGTAGCCTATGTGTTATTCTGATGTATAAGCTATATTACTGCAGAGTTTCATCAAAATACGTTTAGTAGTTTTTGCGTGATAGAGTAACAAACATCCATCCTCACAAACTTTCGCCTTTATAATATTAGTAGGAAGGATTTTATCGATCGTTCAGTCACTGCACACGTTTTTTTTACCCTGCGTTAGATTAAGATTTAAACGCTGAACTTATAATCCATATACTACCATTAGGTATTTTTTCTTAGATCAGTAATAATATAAAAAGCTTCTAAGTTCGAACTTATATATTTACCTAATTCCCGGAAGCAGTTGGAACCGCTTCCAGTACCTACTTGGTTCTAACGACATCACATGCCACGATGTACCTACCTACCTCAACAAAACATTGTTAGAAACTAAACTTTTATTTCGTATATTAAAAAGGGGCCTACATTCTTTGTCATTTGAAAAATACAAAACAATTATCTCAGCATCTAACGTTTTCTAAGAGAAAATTAATTACGTTTTCTAAGTTCGTATGCATACAAAGGTTTTACAAAAACTTGAATGTGAGTTTTCCATAACAATAGTGGAATTGGAAACCGATGAACTCTCTTTAGTAGAAAGCCATGGTTGTTATTGTGTTATTATTGATTTGTAGAGAAATTATCACTTTTTCGTAGAGAGAAAACTACAAAATAAGAAAAAATTAAAAAAACACCAGTGTCTGTTTAAAAAAACATCCAAATCTATTACCAATATAAATATTTTTTTTAGGTACAACCTAGTATGAGTATAAAAACCCCATTTCGGTTTAGTATAAGTGTTGGGACATGTTTCGGGACAGCCTGTATAATATTATGATTCAGGTTATTTTATTACCGCAAAACCTGTAAGTTTCTAAAAATTAGATAATATGCAAATATTTGACTATTCTTGATAGCATTTCACATAGGTTTGAGACAAACACGTGAGCTACCTATGTAATGTTATTATACCGGAACGTAAGGCAGGGCAGTACAAGTTTATGCACAATACATAACAGCAAATGTCACGGTAGTGTAATTGATCGAGCAAAGCGAGTGAGATCTTCAGAGTTCTTTCTTAAAGGTGGCCAAATCAGCACGTCTAGATGGTGTTAGTAGGATGTGCTAACTTTCGAATGATTGATCCCTTCGACATGGAATTTAAAATTTGTAGAGATACACAAAAATATTTCGATTGTCATGGTGGTATTTGTCTAAATGGGGTGGGTTTTGAGATACGGCAAGAAAAGGGGTGAAAAAGAATCAGGACTACTAGAGTGTCTGAAGGGCTTTTATTCAGAAATTAATCTTTAATTTTACATAGTGAATTGCCGTAAAAATACCTATCTAAGAACTATCTTGTCATAAAAAGTAGTTGCAATTAAAAACCGCAATACAATTGGTTTAGCCGTTTTCGGAAATAATTATAACAGACAAACAACTTATCCCAAACACAATAAATACTTTTTAAACACCCAACTATTACTCTCTATATCGTGAGTAACTACGAGTACCATGGTACCACAATACCCAGACTCGTGATAAATGTCCGTAGAACATGCAACTATTTGTCCCGCAGCGGGAATCGAACCCGATGCGACTCTGCCGGCTAGTCTGCGTAATGACACGCAGTTCCCTGTATGTAATTTACGTTCATGTGAATGATTTTTCTAAAGATTAAGAAAAGACGTTCAACCGCAAACTCGTAATGGCTTCGAGTAGGAAGAAAATGCAATCTGTCATAACTGTCTAGGATGTACAGGCTGAGACAAAAGTAGAAACACATATTTTTTTTTACAAAAAATACTCTAATACAAGTCAAGTGTACTTCCATAGTCGATTCCAACACTAATTAGTGACAGTGACATGACGCATTTCTTAGAAAAAAACAATTCATTTGATTTATTTACGTTTTTATCATGAAACAATCCTTGAAGACATACAAATCTATTGCAAAAAAAAAACAAAAATGAATCAACAAGTTTACAATCCGGTAAGTCGTTTCAGAAATAAATGGTATTCGACAAAAAAAACCTCTTGTGTCAAACGCCATACATATACCTAACATAACCTTACATCGCAGCTTATAATCTAATATTTTAACATTAAAAAATACAGCAAATAGAACATTATAATAGTGTGTATCTATCAACTACATATTATATAAAACATTTCTACCAAGTTAAAACGCAGTGCAACATGTCAATTTCCGTGTTGATTAAAAATGTTAAATATTTTAATTATTAGCATCATTTTTGTTTAATATCATGTCGATCGTACCTACATTAAGTTAACAAGATAGTTTCGTTCAACATTTTTTTATTATAAAACCATAACTAAGTATTTCGAGCATAGTTTAATTTCCTTTTACCATTTTGGTAATATTTTACGAATATCGATACAAAGTTTCTGGAAATTTACTTTGAACATGATTAAAAAAAAAGAGATTTACGTTTTTGACTGTACTTAGGCTGGTATCTACTCGTATGTGGTTTAACGTAATTACGTGTCTCCACGGAACCGAACGCTTACAATGACACTTTAAGGCGAAGATACAATAGGAACAGGTGAAGATACATTCATTTTAAAATATTATTACGACTATACCACGTTCTTTACTATTCACCTGCTGACGTTACGTTGACCGTTAAGAGGTGCTCATGAGGAAGGACCTGAGCACCTACCACCTAAAGACAACAGGTTTAGAGAGATACTATATAGAAATTTCTAGAAGAAGAATAGTCAAGTATATTAAAGTAGGTTAGGTTTTGTAAGCTATGGAAAGAACATTATCAGTTTAACTACGTTATAAAATCTGAAACGAGGAAATATCTCGCTTCATGCTCCATCGATTATGGCCAAATTAAGGTCTATTCTTAATAATAAAAAAGGTAATAGAACTGTTGTCACTTCTAACTCCTGCTATCCTTCATTTTCGTCTTCTATACCTCATGGTATACCAAAATTATCTTTAACATAACGTAAAATAATTCAAGAAGACAGTTATCTGTCCACATTCAGCTTCTTGAATTTAATATTTTATGTATTTTACTCCGACATTATTAGATGTCCGAGCATTATCTTAGGCAATAGTGGGACATTCTAAAGATTAATTTTAAATTAAAACATTTCGGAAATAATGTTGACCCTGTTCTGTTCTCTCTATTTGGCTTCACGGCTCAAAAAACGATTAAATACACAGATACACAGCTTAGGAAAATTGTTACTTTTTGTCATTCTTAGGAATTTTTTTCGTTATCTTTCGAAACTTTTGCAGGGAATGTACTAACATTATTTAGAGAAGGTAATATATCTACGGATACATAAAGTGTAGATATAGCAGGGGGGGTAGGCAAAGACCACGATTCTCCACTCTCTACCTCTTTTGCTTTTCATTCACATTCTTTAGCTACAAGCTCATCGGTTTAGGGTTCTGTCTCTTTTCTCCAGAATGTCTCTTATTTGTGACTTTAAATATTATAGTAATAATCCATATGCTTTTCAAACATTTATTCATATCACTTTCTAGCAGGTGAATATATGTCCCCAGTACGCCACCAGCTGATAACTTCACTAGTTACAGTGAAAGGTCTTCATAGTCAGTAATGGCGTCCGATGTCTCAGTTGTCTTCATATGTCTGACGTGTCATTTGTTATTTCCATGCATTGTTGGTGCTGTCACAGTATTTATTGTGTACAATTCCATCAATCATATTTGAAAATCTAAAAGCTCAACGTTTCGTGACAAAAGGCGCCCTGTGACTTTTTATACTACTGAAATAGAATACAAGCATATGGCCCAACTGTTGGTAAGCGGTTACCTTAATAAGGGCATGCCGGTTTACTCGCTATATATACAAAGAAAGAGATACTAAGCAACAATTCAAGGGCTGTCAAATTAGTCACATCTAAGTTTTCCATGTTAAGTCGTAATTTCAAAACATACTGACTATAAACACGAAGACAAGCAACACGTAAACCAATTTGACAGGAGTAAAATTCTCGCCATCTTTTTCTTGCGTGGACTATCAGTAAACCAATTTGACAGGAGTAAAATTCTCGCCATCTTTTTGCGTGCACTATCAGTAAAACAGGGCGACAATTTAAATTAAGTTCAGTTGGTGTACTAGAGAATCGACGGCAATGTGAGTAACATAGTAACTGGTACTATACAGACTCTCACTTGATTGCAACGTACGAAGGAGTTAATAATTGCATTTTCCCTACTTTCGCGGCGACCGCTCACTTTTACAAATTAATGCATGCCTTCTATCAAGCAGCCCTACTTGAACTTCACCTTAGCCTTCCATTAAGGCCCGCCTGAGACGCAGAAGGTTGCCGGTTCGATTCCCGCAGCGGGAAAAATTTTTGTATGATCTGTAAATATTTGTCTCGTGTCTGGGTGTTTTCTATATGTATATTATGTATGTATTTACAAGAAAAAGTATATCAATCATGTGTTTCATTCCATAAAACAAGCTCTGCTTACTTTGGGGCTAGATGATGCTGTGTGAAAAATTAAGCAGAGATTGTAATATGTGAACTATATGACTGATATACTACTTATATACTTTTTTTTGTAAATACATACATTATTATGCATAGAAAACACCCAGACCGAAGACAAATATTTGCCCCGCGGCGGGAATCGAACCCTCAACCTTCTGCGTCTCAGGCGGGCCTTCGCCCACTGCGCCACAGATGTCATCAAGTACCATCAGATTACATTCGCGAGCTTTATTTGAGGACAAAATTATCAACCATAAATACTTGCTTGCTTTACAAATATTCCGACTGATTTAGTAACAATAATATACCAAGAATATGTAAAGGAATAATTTGCTTAACAATTTTTAAACTTTCGCGATCAGGTAACATAATTTAGAATTTTATACGGGTCTTAATCGCGTTTACCTTTTACACAGTCGAAACGTCGGGACATTGGTAAACGCGACAAAAACCCGTATGAAACTTATAACAAGTTGGTTAAGTAGGTACAATAACGAACACATTATATATAAGGTACTAGAGAAGAACATGCCAAGCAGGGCTTTCCAGCGGGCAAGTTTTCTCTGTACACACTTGTGTAAAGATAAAGATTTATTTGCATAAACATGTGTAAATATTATGATATTATAGTTAGTGTGACATAACATGCTTTACCGATATCGGTGTACAAACAGACAGACTGACATGCATGACGTAAACATTTAAAATCTTATAATAATGACATACACAATAAAATTAAATAGAAATAAATTAATTAATATAAAGTCTAACAATTAAGTTATGAAGTTTAAAATAACCTATTTAAAATGTGTCCATTAAGAATTCGTCAATATTGTAGTAGCATTTATCAATTAGTATTTTTTTTAATTTACTTTTAAATTCATTTGAGTTAAGTTTCTCTGATATAATTTAAGAGAAAACTGTACACAATACACAGTTAATAGGTACTTTGACTGTCGCATCTACTTCTTTGTTGCTTAAAAAGCGGTTAAGGGCTTATTTGTTTTGGGTGTACATAGAAAACACCCAAACCCGTGACAAATATTAAAAAATGTCCCACGATGGGAATCGAACCCGCAAACTTCTGCGCAGACTAACGCAGGATGCCTCACCATATTCTGTTATTTATTATTCAGGAATAAACGATTTTGTATTTTTTTTAATCACATAATACAAATAGCTTCATCACCTATCTGTCAAAATTTAATATCTTATATCAAAAATTCGTTGTTTTTAGTATATTATCTACTGGAAATACAAAAAAACAATTAATTTTTGGTTATATTATCAGTGGCTGCCGATACCGGATAGAAATCAGCTAGTTTCTCTTTCGCATTCATACCTACACTCTATGCTGATTTAAAATCAATGAGTTGCATAACTGATGTGAATTTATTTTATCTGATTTTGGTCGTTGAACTGCACTTTCGCAAAATATTGGAGTCACTTTCACTGGTCGAGTGGAGACAAGACTGTCCATACCTTGCACTGTGTTCAGCGAACTGGTGTGGCTTGCCCAAGGTCTCAAGGTGAAAGGTTTTATTTTTTATGTGTGGAAAGTGAGACTAGATCTTCAGAGCCTCACAGATTGCACATTAAATCCGAACTGTCTAAAACATGGCATTGTGTCATAAATCGATTTACAGAACCATACAGATGTTCTGTTGGATTGGCACATGTGTGAGCATCTCTAGTAAGTCTGTGGTTAACACCACACTGAATGAAGGCTCATAAAAAAAACCAAGCAGAGTTTGTTGCCTGATTCTTCTAGGACAGGATGCGAGCGAGAACATGGCGTGGACTCACTTGAAAAATTTATATTCACGTCGTTTTTAAGCAGCCATCTGTTATGATCCTTGTGATTTGAATTAATAAAAACCTTATTGACTTTTACTTTGATTTGTATATTTCTGTAAAAATGTGAAATGACGTTAAAGTCAAAGTCAAATTTCATTTATTCATTAAAATCACAAGGTTCACTTTGAAACGTCGCGTCGCTCGGTCGGTTTTATCTACAGCCTGTTCCTCCGCGACCAAGCCAGGAAAGAAAGGCAGCAAAACAAGGCTGGTTATTATTTTTAATGATACTTTTACTAAATAATAGGTACCTAAATTTTTTATCGAGTTAGCATCATATTGTTTCCCAGACATACAGCTTATTGACATACAACTAATTTCAAATAATCAGAAAGGGATAATTTTCAAAAATATTATGCCCACTCTACTCGTTATTTTGAATTTTGTGTACAATAAAGAGTTATAGGAATTCCTATAGGAAAGTTTTATGAATCAACCAGAAGTAGGCGTGAATGTTTGTAGGTACTCTACAAGAAATAACACTAGGAAGAGACGCGACTGTCGACACGCGACACGCGACGCTTGTATGAGCACGATACTATGAGCTTACTATGCGAGTAGGTAGACATTTCAACACAATATTCCCTAGGAAAAGGTGTTTATATAAAATCAGTAAATGTGACTAGATGGCAATGAATGCATAGATTGTACATAGATTTCCACGCAGTAGGTATATTTACTTCAATGGCTAAATGAGTGTATTTATAAGTAGGTGCTTTATTCCTTACCAGCTACTGCCCACGAGGTACCCAGATAAAAGAAGCTAATAAAAATAGCTCTTTCCGTTGAGGCAGCGTTTTAAAAACACATTCGCTCGGCCTTATTCTTATTTGTTTTTAATATTTATTTGTGAAATATTTTATAAATCAATTTAGGAAATTACCTCCTACATCCAAACTTGCTTACAAGAGGTAAACGCAGGTTTGCAAGTTTTAACTTACAGACAAAAGAGAGCAAGAAAGAAAAAAATAATAAAAAAACACAAACATAAGCATTGCCATTCAGCGTGGCAATGCGGCCAGTATTTTGGGAACGCTTCTGCCTGGATCAGTTGAGCTATCTATAGATCGTTTGCAACCGTCTTTAGATAGCTAGCTGTTTCATTTGTATTTTTTGTATATACCTACTTGTACATAGTTGTATGAATAAATGTATACTCATTATGAAAAAAACATAATAGTTAATTTAATACTATCTACCGACTAAGCATATAGAAAAGAGATCTTGCTCGGGGTCAAAATGTGTCCCTATCTCAGCTTAATGCAGCATTTCTGCTTGGGCTGGTTACACGAACATTTCATAATACAAACGGTAAGAATATTCTAGAAGTAGAGCTCCTTTGTGAAACAGCTCGTCCGAGTAAGTACCAGCATACCTATTTCTGCCGCAGTAATGCTCCCATTGCTGTGTTCCGGTTTGAAGGGTGTGGTTGCCAGAGAAATTAGAGGTACATGAGACTTTTCACCCGTCATGTTTTAGGGTCGGCAACGCGTGAGTGATACCTCTGTTGTTGCAATCGTCCATAGGTTACGGTAACAGCTTACCAACAGTTGAGCCGTATGCTTCTTTGCCACTTTGGTTGTATAAAAATATTATATGCTAAGTGTTATTTACCTAAGTATCTACAATATATTTAATCCAGAGATAAATAATGTTTTAGCAATTCTTGCAATATGGCCGAATGTATGAGTATGATGAAAAAGTTGTTATTCTCTGATGCTATCCAGTTTCAAATGTTTTAGCCAATAAGTATTAATTTATTCGACAACTACTCGTATAAGTAGTGAAAACGAAACCCAAACTCCTCAAATCAGCGTTTATTACAGAATAATTTAGCCTTTACAATGCCTACTTAGGTATTCTCAATAATTCACCTTTCATTAGAATTGCCTCTTTATTTTAAATTTTTCCGAGAAACATTACCGTTTTAGTGCCTTATCCTTACACACCACCCGCTGTGACGTCATCGACCATAGACCCAATATTGCCACATTGAAATCAATGTTCAACCAAAGAGCAAACAAGTAAATTAAATATAATCAAGTAATAACATGCGATTCTAAAAGTATAAAATCAACATCATACTATTATCAATTTTGATTTGTTTACATTCGGCCATTCTGACCGCGTACGCACGCGTCCTCGCGTGTATATTATGTACAAAAATAATAATTAAATAATAATTATTTATAAAAACGAACAGTATTACATAACTTTCATAATTATCATTCAAAGATTACAATGGTAATGCATTTCAGTCAGGCTGATTCTGGGTTTGTTTTACAACTATGCAGAACACAATTACGGTAATTAGACGATTCATATTTATATTATTTGACCTGAACCCGTCCGTCAGGGCTGGTAGCACCCGGCAGCGGCCCGGTCACGCCCGGCAGGATCGCCCACATGGCTGGTGACGCCCGCAGGGGCTGGTGACGCCCGCAGGGGCTGGTGACGCCTGCAGGGGCTTGTGACGCCCGCAGGGGCTTGTGACGCCCGCAGGGGCTGGTAACGCCCGCAGGGGCTGGTCACGCCCGCAGGGGCTGGTAACGCCCGCAGGGGCTGGTCACGCCCGCAGTGGCTGGTCACGCCCGCAGGGGCTGGTCACGCCCACAGGGGCTGGTTACGCCCACAGGGGCTACAAACGCACTCTCGGGCTCCCAACTTTAAATAAAGCTTTGACAACCACAAGTTAAACACGTACATCTAACGCTCACTAGAGCTTTCTAATACTTAACATGGCTGTTTTTTTTTTTCAAAATGTATTAACCATAACATAATTAATTTTAAATCAATAACACATTACATACTTAAACAGTTTCAGTGCAAACATTTATTTTATGTATGTTCTTTTATTTTACAAATTTTATCTTTATGAGCTATTTCCGGAGTCGAAATCACTTTCTATGCGATCATTGGAAAACACTAACCAGGGGTGTATTTTATCGACCGCAAACACAGCTTTATAAAGCGGTTTACCAGGCTTTTTAGTAATAGGAGTATCCTCAATCTCGTATCTGTCATTTCCAAGTACTTGAACAATCCTATAAGGCCCACTGCATTTAGGAAGCAGCTTTTTAGATTGACCAGGTAAAGAGTTGCTTGTCTCTCTTTCAATACGTACTAAGTCACCTACATTATATTCATGCGCCTTTTTACGTTTTTTATCAAAAGTTTATTTCTGTGTTTCTTGTTCCCTGGCTATACATTCACTGACCTGCTCTCTCATATATTCGTGATCTTTTTAGTGGTTTCGTACATTTGGTGCGAATGTGACCCATTTCGCCACAGTTATAACAAATAATGCCTGACTTCGAAGACTCAACGCTACTGTTAGACGCTTCTTGCAGCGGGCCCGCATCTCTAATAAAAGTATTTTTACGTTTATTTAGTGTGTAACCATCGCTTTAAGCCAATGTTTTTATATAAGAAAATAGTTGCTCCGGTTCTTCGAAACGGCATGAATTTGCGCTCATCCTAACAAAAATTTCGCATTTATTAATTAAAATCATCTTTTCATAATAATAAATATCTAACTGCTGACCTAATTTGCATCGCAACTGCAACATTTTTTGCAGTAAATCACCGTAATTTTCCGTGGAGGGAAAGGCAGATTTCAATTTATCCATCCATTGGTCCCATGTAAAAAGCAGTGAGGGTAGGCCTTGGTACCACCGCTTAGCGAGCCCTGTTAATTTAGCTAACGCATAGTGATGAATCTGCGTTTCATTCCACGAATATATCTGAGCGCACTCGTTTACTTTATGAATCCAAGATTCAATGTTTTGGGAGCCATCACTGGGATCGAACTCTGGCACCACATTTATGTGGGCCGTATATGCTTGTGCCGGAAACAAATTTGCATTTTGTACAGAACTGCAATTGCTAATTGCCGACCCAGAGTTGGCTGTTGCTGAGGTCGTAGTTTGAGTCACATTAGCATTGATGACTGTCACAGCTACGGAATCAAAGGACTGAGAGGTCTCGGGAATAACATCTGGTGTATGTGTACGTAGCCTGTTTGTGTTTGAATGATGACGATGTTTCTTGTTATTCTTCCTAGATCGTTTTTTGGATTTTTTATGACGTTTGTGAGAACTTTCGTAGCTTGTCTCTGACGAAGAAGTTTGACTAACGCTGGTTGAGTGACGGCGACGCCGGCGTTCTGATAAATGCCGTTCGCGAGACCTACTACGTCTATCGGACCCCATAGCTACTGTACCGAATCTATTCACAAATCACGCCTTTGAAACACACGACACAATTTGTTATAAATCCACACAATTGAACAAAATAATATAAGTACCTTTACAACAGGTTCCTGTTCATCTTCAACAATTAATTACAAAGTAAACAAACACCAATTTGTACGAAATAAAGATACTTCCTAGTCCGCACAAACCTATCAAAAGAACATAGTTATCGTAATCAAATAAGACCATAGACCATACGACCATAGACCCAATATTGCCACATTGAAATCAATGTTCAACCAAAGAGCAAACAAGTAAATTAAATATAATCAAGTAATAACATGCGATTCTAAAAGTATAAAATCAACATCATACTATTATCAATTTTGATTTGTTTACATTCGGCCATTCTGACCGCGTACGCACGCGTCCTCGCGTGTATATTATGTACAAAAATAATAATTAAATAATAATTATTTATAAAAACGAACAGTATTACATAACTTTCATAATTATCATTCAAAGATTACAATGGTAATGCATTTCAGTCAGGCTGATTCTGGGTTTGTTTTACAACTATGCAGAACACAATTACGGTAATTAGACGATTCATATTTATATTATTTGACCTGAACCCGTCCGTCAGGGCTGGTAGCACCCGGCAGCGGCCCGGTCACGCCCGGCAGGATCGCCCACATGGCTGGTGACGCCCGCAGGGGCTGGTGACGCCCGCAGGGGCTGGTGACGCCTGCAGGGGCTTGTGACGCCCGCAGGGGCTTGTGACGCCCGCAGGGGCTGGTAACGCCCGCAGGGGCTGGTAACGCCCGCAGGGGCTGGTCACGCCCGCAGGGGCTGGTAACGCCCGCAGGGGCTGGTCACGCCCGCAGGGGCTGGTCACGCCCGCAGGGGCTGGTCACGCCCACAGGGGCTGGTTACGCCCACAGGGGCTACAAACGCACTCTCGGGCTCCCAACTTTAAATAAAGCTTTGACAACCACAAGTTAAACACGTACATCTAACGCTCACTAGAGCTTTCTAATACTTAACATGGCTGTTTTTTTTTTTCAAAATGTATTAACCATAACATAATTAATTTTAAATCAATAACACATTACATACTTAAACAGTTTCAGTGCAAACATTTATTTTAAGTATGTTCTTTTATTTTACAAATTTTATCTTTATGAGCTATTTCCGGAGTCGAAATCACTTTCTATGCGATCATTGGAAAACACTAACCAGGGGTGTATTTTATCGACCGCAAACACAGCTTTATAAAGCGGTTTACCAGGCTTTTTAGTAATAGGAGTATCCTCAATCTCGTATCTGTCATTTCCAAGTACTTGAACAATCCTATAAGGCCCACTGCATTTAGGAAGCAGCTTTTTAGATTGACCAGGTAAAGAGTTGCTTGTCTCTCTTTCAATACGTACTAAGTCACCTACATTATATTCATGCGCCTTTTTACGTTTTTTATCAAAAGTTTATTTCTGTGTTTCTTGTTCCCTGGCTATACATTCACTGACCTGCTCTCTCATATATTCGTGATCTTTTTAGTGGTTTCGTACATTTGGTGCGAATGTGACCCATTTCGCCACAGTTATAACAAATAATGCCTGACTTCGAAGACTCAACGCTACTGTTAGACGCTTCTTGCAGCGGGCCCGCATCTCTAATAAAAGTATTTTTACGTTTATTTAGTGTGTAACCATCGCTTTAAGCCAATGTTTTTATATAAGAAAATAGTTGCTCCGGTTCTTCGAAACGGCATGAATTTGCGCTCATCCTAACAAAAATTTCGCATTTATTAATTAAAATCATCTTTTCATAATAATAAATATCTAACTGCTGACCTAATTTGCATCGCAACTGCAACATTTTTTGCAGTAAATCACCGTAATTTTCCGTGGAGGGAAAGGCAGATTTCAATTTATCCATCCATTGGTCCCATGTAAAAAGCAGTGAGGGTAGGCCTTGGTACCACCGCTTAGCGAGCCCTGTTAATTTAGCTAACGCATAGTGATGAATCTGCGTTTCATTCCACGAATATATCTGAGCGCACTCGTTTACTTTATGAATCCAAGATTCAATGTTTTGGGAGCCATCACTGGGATCGAACTCTGGCACCACATTTATGTGGGCCGTATATGCTTGTGCCGGAAACAAATTTGCATTTTGTACAGAACTGCAATTGCTAATTGCCGACCCAGAGTTGGCTGTTGCTGAGGTCGTAGTTTGAGTCACATTAGCATTGATGACTGTCACAGCTACGGAATCAAAGGACTGAGAGGTCTCGGGAATAACATCTGGTGTATGTGTACGTAGCCTGTTTGTGTTTGAATGATGACGATGTTTCTTGTTATTCTTCCTAGATCGTTTTTTGGATTTTTTATGACGTTTGTGAGAACTTTCGTAGCTTGTCTCTGACGAAGAAGTTTGACTAACGCTGGTTGAGTGACGGCGACGCCGGCGTTCTGATAAATGCCGTTCGCGAGACCTACTACGTCTATCGGACCCCATAGCTACTGTACCGAATCTATTCACAAATCACGCCTTTGAAACACACGACACAATTTGTTATAAATCCACACAATTGAACAAAATAATATAAGTACCTTTACAACAGGTTCCTGTTCATCTTCAACAATTAATTACAAAGTAAACAAACACCAATTTGTACGAAATAAAGATACTTCCTAGTCCGCACAAACCTATCAAAAGAACATAGTTATCGTAATCAAATAAGAGTAACAACCTATATATTAAATATAGAAATATACATTCACGGACAAACATCTCCTCAAAAATAATTTTGTGTACCTTCACACAAAAAGAAAAAGATTAAAAACAAAATATTTGAGAATATCTAAGTATTCTTTTAAATTGAACCATGAATTCCTAACGGTAAAAATCTACCATATCTACGTAAACCTCAAAAAAAGTTTACTTTTTTAAAATTGATAAAAACTTACGGTTTTCGTAGCCGTTTGCGTGTTTCTTCTCACTTCTGATTGAAAACGAAACCCAAACTCCTCAAATCAGCGTTTATTACAGAATAATTTAGCCTTTACAATGCCTATTAGGTATTCTCAATAATTCACCTTTCATTAGAATTGCCTCTTTATTTTAAATTTTTCCGAGAAACATTACCGTTTTAGTGCCTTATCCTTACACACCACCCGATGTGACGTCATCGACCATAGACCCAATATTGCCACATTGAAATCAATGTTCAACCAAAGAGCAAACAAGTAAATTAAATATAATCAAGTAATAACATGCGATTCTAAAAGTATAAAATCAACATCATACTATTATCAATTTTGATTTGTTTACAGTAGGTAGGTAATAGTCGTGTTGGCCTAGTGGGATTCACTACCGATTAGAAGGTCGTTTGCTCGAACCTGGTCGTGCATCAGTAAACTTTTCAATTAATGTGCGGTTAGCATCTGCTCAAAACGTTGAAACAAAACATCCTGGGGTAACCGGCATGCCCAAGAATCTATAATTCGAACGCATGCGCCATCGGAGTGTTCCAATAAGCGTCGATGAGCTTGCAAACTATTATCTGGAAAGATAACTAGGTGCTATGCAAAATGCTGACTTGCGCCAAATATAGTAATTGGACGTGTCTCTCGACTACGCCCTGATATCCTTACAGATCTGCGTACTGAGTAATTGACATGAAGATCTCCGTCATGTGACTTACAGTCGTATAAGCAAATAATTAAATGGAATTGCTATGCGCATAAAATTAATTGGAAATGGATAAGCCATGTCTTAAAACTTCCAGACCAGAGGTGGACCAAAAGGAAGGGTCATGGAAGCGCTGCTAAGAAAGACCTTACACCCGCTAGGAATACGACATAAAAAAGATGGCTGGCTCGCACTGGCATTTTTTACCGCAAGATTGAAACATTTTTTAATCTTTGGAGGCTTTCATCTGTGAAGGGGTTCTTGCAGAAAAGAAAATGTATAGAAACAGAACTAGTTAACTCAAATCAATACCTACTTACTCTTACCTGTCTATTTAATATAAATATCGAACAAAAACAAAAAAAACTTAATTGTTTTAACGTGTATCATTTTATTGCAAGAATTTAAAGGCTTTTTATTATTATTTAAGAATTATTGAAGATGATACCTAGTTTTACGAAGCTAACAGCTTCGTAAAGCCTTAGTTTTGGACCTAACTAGATTGTGAAAATGAATGAATGGAAAAATTCCATATTTGTCTCGGCCCTGGGTGTTTTGATGTATAATTTTATTAATGTAAAAACACAATGTGCATAAGTAGTATATCATTCAAGTAGTTCCCATAACACAAGCTCTGCTTACTTTGGGACTGAAAAAGTCCAGTGTTATTTATTCAATACGTTCATGAACGAAATCCCAATGAATGTGATTACTATGATTAGCTAATACCAATTGATAAGTTACGATAGTTCTACGGATGAGTGAGCGAACGTAAATTTTCGTCATAAGATCAGCGAATAATGAACGTTCTAATTCTACAAATTGGATTCAATGTTTCATTACATTCAGGTCAATTGTCTCGGTTTTTAGCAATCTGTGGATAAATGTCAAAGTGTGACCGAACTGAAAATATACTTATCAGTTATGCCTGAGCTGTTTACCTGCCTGCCATTATTTTTTAATGATGACCCAATTCGGTCTCATAAGATATTGATTAGTACTTTTCAAACTTTCGCGATTAGATAACATAATTATAAGTTGAACGGGTCTTTATCGCGTTTACCTTTTTTATTATATTCCCGACGTTTCGACTGTATTGCAACAGCCGTGGTCACGGGATGACAAACGTCGGGAATATAATAAAAAAGGTAAACGCGATAAAGACCCGTTCAACTTATAATTAAAAAATTGATTAATTAATTAATTAAAATAATTTGGGTATGGAGTGGTTCTTAATTAAATTGTTAGATCTGCTTAGTTTGGGGCTAGATGATGCTGTGTGAAAAATGTCCAGCATTATTTATTCATTTTTTATTTACGAATAGGTACTTAGTTTACCGCAAACTGAAATCTTGACCCCTAACTAAAAACTCCAGTTCATAAACCCTTTATCTGATTAAGCTCACATGCGAATAAAATGCTATATGCCTAAATAAACTACCTACCTACTGAGTTTCAACAAGATGGAATAAACGATTCGGCTTTTAACATTGGACAAACAAACAATAAGTACATACAAACGCCGGAATATCTAAGTAGATATGCTCGATCAAAAAAAGTATTTAACTATAACGTTGCATTATTTAAAAAAAAACATGCGGTACGTGCCTGAAATACGTCATTATTTATTTATGATGAGTAGATCCTACCTTTACAAAAACCGATACTACTATGCAAATGTTTACCCCTCATTTTCCCTCTTTAAAAAGTGAAAATTGAAAATTTGAAAAATAACGACGTGTTTTGGGTTTTAGCCAAAACTCGTAATTATTTTTTATGCTCAGTAGGAGTACTTCAAATTTCCATGATTCTAACTTTAAAGAACAAAGAACATAAAGTGGAAATTTTCAAAAATCCTTTCATAGCGTATGTGCTAAGAAAGGATTTTTGGAAATTTCCCTACGATATACAATAAAACTATATTCCAAATTTCAGCTTTCTAGACTTACTGACTTAGGCTGTGTGTTGATAGATCAGTCAGTCAGTAAGGACAAATGATTTTATAAGAATAAAAAACAATCCTCCTTAAGTTTTAATATTATTGTTACTAAAGTTGTATTTTGTATCGTTAAATTATTAATCAAAATGACATTTCATCCATCCACTTATTTTTATGAAATCAACGAGCTCACTCCAAAGGGACTCCCAAATCGATCGGTTCCATAGCAAATTGCTGTGTGGCCACGCTTCCGTGACAGTTTGTCAACATTCACCTCTTCAACTTTTAATTACGACACATCGCAGAAGAGTAGTGGTAGTATTTGAACGCACGCTTCTTTCCCCAGGCCTTAGTATCGCGCGCCCGCTATGGCGGCCGTACGCACGCTGACTCGCGCCAAATTTAAAACGTTCTAGTCATTCTATTTTTAAATTAAGACTTAAATTGGCGCCAAACTGACATGTGACTGTGACGTGACTTGTGACTGAAAGTGACTTGACATGACTGGGATTGACTTTGACAGAACTTTGACTATTCGGGAGCGGGATATGCAGGTGATTATTTTTTTATATATAACATTTTTCTTTTAGGCTGATGTTTTAAGCCATAATCCTGATTGCTTCCAATTTCTATGGTGTAAAGTACTTTGACAATGTTGTTATGAAATTTTTAGTGAGTTAGCAACACGCGTGTAAAGTAGAGGCTGTTGATAAAAGCAAAGTCAAAAATTAATTTAATTATTAAAATGACTAGGATCACTTTGAAAAGTCGATATGATTATACCGATGATGATGAGAATACCGTAGATTTAACATAATTTAATAACGGTGTGTTCTTTAAAAAAGGTATAACATTATCGTTCAGAGCCCTGAAGTAAATCTCTAACTAACAGTCAAACACGTTTTATAATAGGGATTCGAGTACATGCACTGAAATCTTCCTAAACAAAAAAACACTTCAATCCGTCTATAATGTTCCTTCAGAACTTACTGACCTCCTCGACTGATGAAGGCTATCTTCGTTTTATAGGCGTGAGGTATTTGTCTAAACCCCTATTCGTTTACGTTTATTACAATTAGACATTTTATCCATAATCCTTCTAAATTTTTCGGGTTGTCAGATGCACGTCCAAACATTACATTTGGCGGTAATCTGTGTTTTGCTAGTAGTTAGCATTCCACGTGGTGTGCCAGCCCAACGCAGCTTATCCGATCACAAAGTGATGGTACATGCCACCGATATTCGGTTCGAGGGTATGCCGGTTTTCTCAAGGTTGCTTATATACTTTATTTAAGTACTTTTTTACTTTAACAATTATAATATTGTTGCAAGGAGTCCTTCCTTACCTTGCGCAACTATTTGCATCAGATTATGCCACACATTATTATTCGCAGTGTCGATATGTATACGTGCACATAACGATGTCACAACACTACGTAATACCATCAAATAAGCGTAGTGATGTACCGGGTGAAAGTACTTTCTCTGGAGGTCAGATAGCCAGACAGAAAATTATAATTACCAAAATGATAGTATCAAGAGTCGGTAAAATATGACTTATAATTGTAGTGTTTTATGACCTCGTCTAGACATTTTGTATATAGATAAACAGAAAGCATTAAATTATATATATACCTTACTATATTTTTTAAAAGCAATAACTACAAATATATGCGTTGAAGGAGTAGAGGAGAGAGAAAAAAGTACTTAATATGTATTTTATTGTCTACCTTCATATTAACTTGTACCTACTAGACTTATTTTATATTTTTTTATGACATTTATGTTCTCATGTCAACTGCAGATCTTTCTGTGTTTATGTCTATTTTTTTGTGACACAAAAAATTGACACAAAAAAACTTTTCTTTTGTCGAAATGTTATTTTCTGATAATGATGGCAATACTTTTTTATTTTCCTTTTTAACTATTACCACGAATTCAAAAAGCAAAGTATACTTTAAACTAACTTAAACCTGTGAAAATATGATGGGTTAAATTTGAAATGTAGGTGGATATTTGATGGACCAATCACAACGATGGATGGTAGAAAAAAAACATCAAATCATAAAAAAAAACTTATTATCTAGAAAATTACATACTAATAAAAAATTAAGCTATGTCACTCCTGTTCTTGTTGTGTATAGGACTAGTACTAATTTCTATAACTGTATTTGTAATGTGCTTATTTTATTTTATTTTATTATAGTTTGGTAAACTACTCTTATAACATATACATATACATATATGTAAATATATTATGAATTATTAATTAAAACAGTTAACAGGGAAAAACAAGAATTGGAAACGAGTGCGTTGAAGTCTTTTGTATTGAAAATGGTCATGCGTACGGCTAATTTATTGGGGTAAACTATTCAAAATTGAGAATATGGCTGTTTTCCGTCGATATTCTGGTAACATTTTAAATTTAGAAGCTTCAGCAGAGCAATCTCCGCGACCGTTCAATATTATGTCAACAGCGTAAGTTGATAGGATTTAAATTTATAACTATTTAAATTTAAATAATTAATTTAATTATTTATTAAGCGTAAATTAGTACTCAATAGATTAGTTACGGTAACCGCTTATCAATAGGTGGCGTTAGCTTGGTTGTATGTTTTTACCAATTTAGTTATAAAAAAAATGAAAGTTCATAATTTAGTACAAGTAAGTAGGTACCTTGGTTTACTCGTAGGTACTTATGGGTACTTATCGCGATCAGTAAACATAATTTTAATATCTATACAAACCTCGACGGCAAACGAGTGTGAGACGCAATTGTTGCGGATACGATTCCCGCTGCAGGACAGATGTTTGCATGTTCTGCAGATATTGGTTCCAAGTATATATACTTGGAACCAATATCTGCAAATCCTGAAACCCAAGACACAGGGTAGCTTAGCGTTGGGTTAGGACTAAGTTTGTGTCACTTGGGTGTTTTTTATTGTTAAAAGATAAATTCGATAAAGACCCATACAAAACATATAATTACGTTATGGCGCCTCCAAAATTTCATAATATGATGAGGCTTTCACTGAGTTACGTAGGTTGGATAAGGTGTGACTTTGAGAATTGGAACCGACTTTTACAATTTTGCATATCTTTTAACTTTCTCTTGATACTACTGCAGTAATAAATGTGCGGGAGAGTAGCTGCATTTAGTCGGCTGAGACGTGAGAGGTTAGATAGATAGATAGATAGAAAATTCTTTATTGCACATAAAAATAAAAGTACATAGGCGAACTTAATGCTAAAAAGAATTCTCTTCCAGATAACCTTTGTGTTTTGTGGAAATAGATGTGTCGGTAGTGCGCAGAAAGGATTAAAACAAAAATATTAATATATAGTAATTATGTAATGCAAATCTATAAATACAACTGGATTATTGATTTTAATACTTAAATATTATAATAACATAAATAAAATAAAATAATATATACATATATACACAAATAAATTGCTCAAATATTAAAACTACAAAAGGCAAATTGCTCAATTTTTGCCTTCACCGAGGAAGTGATTGTAGACTCTAGGCCTGAACACTTCAACTGAAGGAGCTTCACGGAAAATGGTTGGGATATGAGATCGAGAGGAGAGAGAGAGGTGTGAGATCGATTCCCGCTGCGGGACAAAATGCTCACATTAATCTCATATTTGTTCCTTGTCTCGGTGTATCCTACCTACATACCTTAAGATCAATTGATAGGTAGATACAGGCAGTGACAAAGGTAGATTTACAGTAATTGTCAATTAATAGGTAGGTACAGTCAGCGACGAAGTAGATTTACAGTAATTGTCAATTGATAGGTAGGTACAGTTAGCGACGAAAGTAGATTTACAGTAATTGTCAATTGATAGGTAGGTGCAGTCAGCGACAGGTAGATTTACAGTAATTGTCAATTGATAGGTAGGTACAGTCAGCGACACAGGTAGATTTACAGTAATTGTCAATTGATAGTCAGCTACGAAAATAGATTTACAGTAATTGTCAATTGATAGGTAGGTGCAGTCAGCGACAAAAGTCGATTTACAGTAATTGTCAATTGACAGGTAGATTTACAGTTTCGTTTTTATAACTCAAATATTCTAGAAACTATTATTTAGATTAAAATATTGGGCATACGAAGACCTTTGTCTATTATTTAGGAGTTGATGTGAGATACCATTTTATTTTCCTCATTTAACATGAGAAAAAGGAAATTACATCCAAGAACTTAAATCGTTGATCTGCTTTTAATTGTAATTAAGTACCTACTTTAATTATTGTGTGGTGATGATGATTTTGTCTTAGTCTTACCTAATCGGGGCCGCTGGTTTGTTAAACAATATAATTAATAGATAGATAGAATGCTTTCTATCTATCTGTGGTAAAAAAGTACATTGGCGAACTTAATGCTAATTAGCATTTTCTTCTAGCTAAACTTTGTGTAATTAAGCGTGGGGAGATTAATAATAATATTAAAAAAACTTATTTTTAAATAAACAAACCTAATTAAACCCTGACTACCTCTGTGGCGCAGTGGGCGAAGACCTGCCTGTGACGCAGAAGGTTGCGGGTTCGATTCCCGCCGCGGGACAAATGTTTTCATCTGCAAATATTTGTCTCGGGATCTGGGTGTTTTCTATCTATAATATGTACTTATGTATTTACAAAAAAGTAAATAAGTACTGCTTATTTTGGGGTTAGATGATGCTGTGGGAAAAATGTCCAGCATTATTTATTTAAATTAATAACACAGCAACTACCCAAAAATCTATGCAATAAATAACACAGTCTTCAGTTTAGTTTTGTAAGTGGATCAAATTATGTAATTAAACTGGTGCGAATTACGTTATTTAAATAACTAAAAGCCAAGGTTGGTCTGTCGGTCATGACATTACGAAGAGGACGTTCCAATTTCGCATAAGTAATTGGAGATTGGATCTATAAGGATACCTACTATTATAAGGTCATTAGCCATAGTAATTAGTACCTGTTTGTTTATTTTAACTTTGAGCCTCATTCGAAGAAACTCTACAGTATCCACTTATAGAAAGAAGAAAGAAAAGAAAGAAAAAACATTTATTTACCACAACACAACACAACAGGTAACAAAATAGCTAAATTAAAACAAACATTAAAAAACAGATACAAATACAAGATGTGTTGTGTGGGGTCAAAAAGGTCCCTGTCTCAGCATAATGCTGCACCAAACCTAGGAAAGGTGCAGCGCTGATTTTCAGACAGGGCCTGCATTGTGATGTCACGATCAACGGTGAGCAACATAAAAACAAAAATAAAAATAAAATAATAAAAAACATATATAGATAGATATTATTTGCTTGTCTGTGGTCTGTGCAGTCAGAGTCTATAAACGATTTTTTGTTTAAAATAGTCTGTGGTTATGTAGCTTGACTGTGCTATAATGCTTATGGAGCAGGCTAAATAAGAAAATATCTAGGTACTCTGCGTCTGTGCTTCCGTTTTTGTTCAGTGTATGGCAGAACTGTGACAAATAAAAGCCATATTCAAGAAGTGAAGTGAAGGATACAAAAGCCATAATCGAGAAGTGAAGTGAAGTGAAGGATACGTAGTATCTTCTAATCCCATTGTAAAAGGTTGATTTGTAAGCTATGTTCTGTCAGTTACTTAAACAAGGCATGATTGCTCCTTGAAGAGCTGATCCTTACAAGTTTTTTTGAAGACCTGAACTGTTTTCATAGCACGCACTGGCGGAGGAAGATCATTCCAGCACCTAGAGGCAGCGAATCTGAAAGAACCACGGAAAGCCATGGACTTATGCTTCGGTGTCTCAAACACATAGGTGCTTGCTCTGCTTGGGTATCTATTTTGAGCTTGTGCCCAAACAAACTTATTAAATAGATATTTTGGATACTGTTTATGTATAACCCCAAAGAGAAGTACTGCCAAGTGGAGCTTTCTGCGCGCTTCCATTTTGAGAAGTTTGGATGAATTTAGGTAAGGAGTGATATGTGATCGTGGTGGGACATGAAAACAAAAACGTGCACATGCATTTTGTACACGTTGGATCAGCTTTGTGGTCCTTGTTAGCAGACAAGGGCCATAAACAACATCACAGTAATTAAGTTTAGATAAAATTAAGGACTCACAAAGATTTATTCTAACAGCCTCACTTATAAATTGACGTATTTTATAAAGGAGCCTCAGGCGGTAGAAACAGTTTCGCACACTTTCAGCAACATGTCTTTCGAAATGTAAATGGTTGTCCATCACTAGCCCAAGGTTTCTGGCTTCAGAAACACACTCCACAACTTCACCATCAACTATGATGCTGGCTGGAGTGGTTTTTTGGAGTTCTTCTAATTTTTGTCTCGTACATATATACATAAATTTTGACTTTTTTGGGTTTATAGTCAATGAATTATCTGTTGCCCAACTTGATATCTGGGCTAAATCAGAATTTATTCTATTTACAGTACCAACTAGGTCCGATGGTGGAAATGATAAAAACAGTTGCAAGTCATCTGCATAAAGATGATACCTACTATGAGTTATGGCATGGATGATGTCTGCACTATATAATATAAATAGTATTGGGCCTAAAATAGAACCCTGGGGGACACCCCTGGACACAGACTGAAGAGAGGATTGTAACCTGGATCCACTAGACATTGTCAGTTCTACAAGCTGTTGCCTATGATCCAGGTAGCTATGGAACCAACTGATTGTTCGCTCATCAAAGCCATAGAAAGCTAGTTTGGAAAGAAGAAGAGAAATATTTATAGAATCAAATGCACGGGAAAAGTCAAGAAGCACCAGAACACTGATCATTCCCTGGTCTTGAGCTTTGAGTAAATGGTCAACAACATTAAGGAGAGCAGTTGAAGTACTGTGACCTTTTCGGAACCCAGACTGAACTTCAGGAAGAATATTATTGATCTCCAGATATTTGGTAAGCTGCATGCTGACTGCTTTTTCCAGAACCTTTGACAAACATGGGAGCAGGCTAATAGGCCTTAGATCTTGGTAGGATGAGGGATTATTGTTCTTAGGTATTGGCCTAACTAAAGCCACCTTCCAGTGATTAGGGAAGACCCCGCTCATTATTGAACTATTTATTATTGCAGTAATAGCCCCTAAAGATTCAGGTAAAGTTAAGCGGAGCATCTCTAGTGATATACCATCAACCCCCTGTGCATTTGACCCAAGACCACGAATGATAGCCATAATATTGTCTTCACTCATAGGGCTCAATGAAAAAGTTGCAGAACAAAACCTGTGATACTCATAGTAGGTGAGCTGTGAGATAGAAACTTTATCTTCACCAGGTACATTGAGGAAGTGTGAGTTTATAAGGTTGGGATCGTTGAAATGTGGTGGGAGCTCTGCAGCCTTCTTTTTATTAGGTACAATTGTGTTTTTTAAGTTTTTCCATAGCTTCTTTGTATTTTTTATGTTACTGTTAATTTGCTCTGTAAAGTAAGCTTTTTTCTCACTAATAATGGCCGCTATGACAAGATGCTTCATCTCCTTGTAACAATTTTTAAGGACAGTTGTTTTGAGTGTTCTATGCCTAGTGTGATAGTCATCGCGAATTCTTATCATAGATCTGACTGTGTCAGTGATCCAGGGGTGAGGAGGGTCCTTAAATTTTGTAGTTTTCATAGGGGCGTGCAAGTCAAATAATGCCACAATAACATTTGTAAAAGCAGCAGCCAGATCATTCACATCTGCCTGGTTAGTAAAATATTCCCACTTTACATGATTAAGATCCTTGATAAACAAATCACTTAAAATACATTTTAAAGGTCTGTAGGTAACTAGGCGTGGACATGTCTTCTCCTTTTTTATATCTAGTTCTGCTAAGAGCATTGCATGGTGCCCCAGATCAGGGGTGTACTTCACTGTGACATTACGGACACGGGCATCAGTACATATTATGTCTATGAGTGTCTCACTGTGATCTGTAAAATGTGTTGGTTCTGTGACTACCTGATTTAAGTTAAGGCTGTGTAGAAACTGATTAAGTAGTTTAGTTTTCCAATTGTGAGGGGTGAGAATGTCCATGTTCAAGTCTCCCACCACTATCAGTTTATCATAATTAGAGAATGATGTGATAGAGTCTATTAAAGCAACAAGAACTTGATTAGGATCCTGCCATGGTGGTTTGTATGCAGTTCCCAAGATAATCTCCTGTCCATTCACTTTCATGCGAATCCACATTTGTTCAACAGAAGGTGCAGTTGGATGCGGGCAAGTTCGTGCATAGATTCCCTTTCTTAAGTAAAATCCAATGCCTCCACCCCGGCCTTGTCGGATGTTACTTGGCCTTGGGGAAAATCGCAGCCGATACCCTGGTAACTTTGGAGCCTTTTCATCCTCGCCTACCCCCAGCCAAGTCTCGTTTATGGCCATAATGTCAGGGTCCAATTCCTCCATAGCTATAATAAATTCCTCATGCCCTGTGTTCAGTGAGCCTGCATTGAAAAGTCCAACTTTAAGGTGTCTATTACACACTGTAAAATAAAATGTAAATATTCCTACCTATATGATATTTATTGTCATGATATATCAACTTGCCTGACCACGTCCAAATTGATTGCATTATGAAAAAATATATTTTGTGGAGCAATAATATAATAAAAGAGTAAGTAGAATAAATATATATGAATAATGAATAATGACCTGATATTATTATAATATTTAGATAAATGCTTACTGAAAGTAGAATCTCATAAGACAATAATAAAATAAAGTGTATGTTAATAATAAAATATAGTTTCATTCCAATCCGCCCCACACAGCACATATAAAACATTGAAAATATTAACCAACAAGAGCAAAAATTACAAAACGAGAGTGTAAACTGACACATTGTCATGTACATAACAATATTTAAACATATTAAAATATAGAGGATAAACTCAAACTGGGTTAGACCCAAAAACCCGTGACAGGTCGGCTATGGACCGGATCGGGTAGGCCTGCTTGCCGTCAGCCTGCCGCGCGTAGATGCGGCCTCGCTTCGTCCACGAGTACCGCCACTGAAGTCTGCGGCACTCTTCGCGGACACGGTGGAAGAGCTGCCGGTTTTCACGAGTCAATCGCTCGTTGAGAAAAATGCGACCATCCGGGCCGCCAACGGCGCGGCCGGCGTCGGCGGCGGTCAGCGTGCGGCGTACGCGCGCTGCCTGCAGTAGCTGGTCGCGCAGATGACGCCGCGCCAGGCGCACGACGACACGGCGCGCGCGCGGCTTCTCGCCCGCGGGTCCCGCACCCTGTGCCACGCCCACACGTTCCGCGAAAACCACGTCCCGCTCCTCCAACGATACGCCCAGCTTGGCGGCCAGCAGGGTGACGGCGTGCAACGCACTCTCCCCCTTCTCCTCCGGTAGATGCCCAATCTCGAGATCCGACTGAAGAGTCTCCTGGTCCCGCTCATTGAGCTCTACTTTGAGCTGGGTGACTGTCCGTTCGAGTTCGGCGACCTCCTCCCCCGCGGGCACACCGGCACGCATTTGCTCGACGATTTTAAGCCGCTGCTCGACATTCTCCAAGCGCGTCTCGATGCCCGACATGGAGACCCGGAAATCAGCCATTTCAAGACGGAAGTCCCTCATCTCCGAGCACCAAGTCCGCATTTCCGCCTTGAAAGATCTGAGCTCAGCGAAGAGGTCCTCCCTCGTATTCCGCATGCTGAGCTGGAGCTCCATCTCGGTGAACTCAGCCGTGATATTGTGTGCCGTGTCGTCTAGCGCCATGGGCTCCGCGTTCGTCGCCGCAGGAGGGACATCCGAGTCGGAGAATAAATCCTGAGCTACCAGGCGGACGGGTGTGGATGGGTCCCTTCCCTTGGGAGCCTTGACTTGGCATTCCCCACAACGCCAGGTGGGCGCAATTTTCGTCCCAACTGGGACTCCTACGCACTCGCCATGGCTTACTGACTTACATTTAGGGCACACAACGCCATCTCTGGACATGAATTTTCCACAAGCTCCACATTTAACCATGATGAATGTTACTGTTCAGAGTATATTGTCGAGTTTGCCCTAATTTCAGTAGATGGCGTTAGTAAGGATCTCCTTATAATTAATCACAATTTTGTTCTTTGCCACGATAGATGACGCTAGGAGGTGTGAAAAATGCTTCGGATCAATTAAATTATAGGAAATCAATTGCACCCTAATAAGCCGGGTTCTCAGAGTAGTAAGTGCACAGTAGATAGGTACGCACTCTATTTGCACGATTAAGAGCTGCAGAATAGGGGTAAAAACTGTTATGTTATATTCATTCCTTGCTGTTAATTAATAGCAGTGGGTACATAAACACTCACCGCTGTCCAACTAAAACTTGTTTAGTCAATATAACTGTTTTCACTGTAATAGTTCTGTGGCAAATAATACCAGAACAGCACAACACCATTAACTTTCGGACTTTACGATGGATAACACTTTTTAAGCTGTTAAATTATTTATGGCACTTAAAAACAGTACGATCAGCTGTGCACTCGCCGCTGGTCGTGACGTCATGTTGTCACTTATGATACATTAGCTTCTGTTCAGGCGAGATTTGCTAACAGATACCCTACCAGATTGAGGGTGTGATAGAGTAATCACCTAACTTAACCTAGCCTCTTATCTAAACAATCCCTGCTTAGTGTTAAAAAACACGCTCACGACTGTACTTCCTCTGATGGGCATCCTGAGATCCATACCTACTTAGTACGCAGATCCGTGAGGATATCACTTATTTATATATATATATATATATATATATATATTCACAAAAAAAATCATAACACTAGCACTGCTTACTTTGAGGCTATTTATTATTTTAGGTGTTAACATTTTAAGTACTCAAGGCTAACCAGAATATGTTGTCCTCTTTAGTGGCAGCAGCGATGGCCTCGAAGGTCGCACAGAAGACGCGCAATTCCCCACGGCCAGTGTCCTCCGCCAGTCGGCGCTCATGCAGCATTGCCCTCTTAAAGGATCTCCAAAATGCCCTCCCGCTTCTAAAAGGTAATTTATCTTCCTAAATCTGTACTTTACCAAAACTGTTTATTCATAGGCTAGGCATAGGCATAGGCCTATGCTTCGCCCGCGTGGAACCTAAACAAAAGCTATGTGTCTATTTTTTTTTTACTAGTAGAAAAGTGGCAAACAAGCATAAGGTCCACCTGTTGGAAAGCGGTTACCGTAACCTATGAAAGCTTGCTACACAAGAAGTATCACTAGCACGGTGCCGACCCTGAGATATAAATGGTAAAAAAAAACACATATGCCAGTAATTTCACCGCCACTGATATACTTTAAACTAGAACACAGCAATGCGAGCATTACTGCTTGGCGGCAGAAATAGATGTAGTTGTAGTACTTCCCCCAACGAGCTCTTCACAAGTAGCTCTACTACTATGTAATGTTTACGTCACATTTATATATATCTACGTCACATTCTAGTAGCTCTACTACTATGTAATGTTAACGTCACATTTCTATACATCTACGTCACATTCTAGTAGCTCTACTACTATGTAATGTTAACGTCACATTTCTATATATCTACGTCACATTCTAGTAGCTCTACTACTATGTAATGTTTACGTCACATTTCTATATATCAAAAGCTCTTATTCCAGATACCGGACCCACGACGGAACATGCAACAACTTCCACCGCCCCCGCTGGGGGTCCACCATGACCCCTGTCCAGCGCTTCCTTCAACCTTCCTACGCCGACGGCCTCCAAGCTCCACGGCGGTCAATCTTCGGCAAAACCCTTCCTTCAGCCAGAGAGATCAGCGCATTGGTACATGAGAGCCAGAATGTTGAGAGTCCAGGGATCACTCATCTGCTGATGCAGTGGGGACAGTTCCTGGATCACGATGTAACTTCGTCTTCGCAGTCCAGAGGATTCAATGGATCAGTTCCGCGGTGCTGCAAGGATGGGGGGAAAGATTTCGTTTCTAAAGAATTTATGGTAAGTTGATAGATGTCAAAAACACCTGGAAATATCTCTACACTACAGTGATTATTATCATTAAATATATCTTTAAAAAAAACACAAAAACAAATAAGCTCACGACTGTATTCTTCAAGATGGACTTCCTCTGATACTGATTTTTAAGAATACAAAGTGGGGGGATTCAGAGGCACGTCCTAAATTATATTTGGCACATGCCCGCGTTTTTGCAACTAGTAAGCATTACATAGGTTTCAAGCCCATCGACGCTTATTGGAACACGAAACAAGTGTAGCTTAACCAAATAACGGTCACGATCTTTTCAGCACCCAGAATGCTTCCCAATCGCGGTTCCAGCTTCAGACCCGTTTTACGGGCCCAAAGGCGTGCGTTGCTTGGACTTTGTTCGTTCGTCACCAGCCCCGCGCGATGACTGCGCATTGGGCTGGCGGGAGCAGCTGAACCAGGTGTCTGCTTACATCGACGGCTCTCCGCTGTACGCCAGCTCAGCGCGTCAGTCTGACAAGCTTAGGCTGTTTAGGAATGGTGAGTTTACTAAATAGGACTGACTTTTTACATAACTACATAAATATATAATCTCAAACCTATTTCCCAAAGGCAGAGACTACGAATTTCCATTTGTTACGATCCAGACATACCTCTTTTGCTTTATGTAAAACTCTCATGACATTCTTCATGAATGCTCGCCGGTTTAGGGTACTCATGACCTGACCTCTCTTCAGAACGTCTCCAATTTGGTCAGAGTACGTTCGTCGGGGTCTAACTCAAAGTTTATTTTTGTAGTGAACAAAATGTTATTGTCATCAAGGAAGTAACCACTTTTCTTAACTGTTCCTTCTTGAAAGTATTTCGCGAAAATCTTAACGTATTAAATTATACCGTGAGCAAGTCAGTATGTCCTAGAACATAACGTTTTAAGGCATGGTAATATTTTAAGTCAATGAGGGTAGCCATTGTTAAACGCACCAGACTGATTCTCTCATCTTCGGTTCCGAGCCCTTTTCGGCATCACGATACCACCGGGTACCATGCTTCAAATCTGAATTTTTGACTTATTTCTTTTTATTATATATCTTCCTCCTTTTCTTCTTAAATCAATGCCATCTTGTTTCCGACAGGCATGCTCCAATATGGACGCGTACAGCAACGTCGTCCGATCTTACCTACCGAGCGCCGAGATGAGCTCTGCCGAGGAGGAGCAGTCTCCACTGATTGCTTCAAATCTGGAGACGCAAGAGTCAACGAGCACCCGGGACTGATCGCCGCGCATATCGTCTGGCTGAGGCAACATAACAGGTAAGCCGAATTTCGCCTTTATAAAATTTTACGGTATAAGGCATGCGCCCTTAAATCCACGGACTGTCTGCGACCATTACAAATCTCATCAGTCCATTATCCGGACTTTTCAATTCGTAGTCATCAGTATTGCACCCTTCGATATTATCCAGGCATGTTCTACAAGCTATATGTAACACTGGATGCGCAATGAGCAAGCATTGCAAATAGATAAACAATCTCATAGTGGTGATAGATTATCAATCAAAGTATCATTCATTCATCAGACATTTCGTCACAGACTCAATAATGTCTTAAGAAGAGCCAAGCAAGAATCTTCTGGGACCGCTGGATCTGTGAGTTTGTAAGAATAGGGACTAGATTTATTTTCCTTTATTTGGCAACTTATCTCGAGGTTAATCGAAAGCATGTAGTGAAAATATCCAAAGAAATTTTTTTTGCTACGTCGCGTCTGCCTATTAACGTTTCAACAATGTGATGCGATCTTTAGTATTTTTTTTAACTTTTTCTATTTTTTTTAGAATGGCACAGGAGCTTGCCCACCTGAACCCTCACTGGAGCGACGAGAAGATTTATCAGGAGACACGCAAGATCGTCGGTGCCATGGTACAGCACATCACGTACCGGGAATTCCTGCCCGTTGTGTTAGGTAAGCGCCAAACTTTGTGGCTAGTATTTTACTCACCTGAGTAAAATACTAGCCACAAACCTACTTTACTAGTACCTACTTTACTCAGCCTCTTCAAATTAGGTTTTTTTATCAGGAAATTTGATCTAAGGTGATCAATTTTCCTGATAAAAAACCTATAAGGAAACTCCAGTTAATTGTAAGGCGACATTTGCTTTAAGATCACACACACCTGGCGTAACGTAGTGGTTCATCGTCAACATAATCATAGGTTAATTAGAATTTTCTGAAGGATTTTTGGAGCCTTTGCCTTTTGAAACATTCGACACGTTGAATCTGACAGTTCTGCATAGGGGTCTGCATTCTCCGATCCTCACAATATCTCGTAATTCCACGTCCCTGAAGAATGGCGACAATTCCATAGACTGAATTACTCTTCTCAAAGCGTATTGGAGGTACTAATCAGCTGATAGACAATATTTGAATTTGTAGCACGCAAAATGCCTATCTCTACACAAACTAGGTTGGCTGGTAGAGAATGATAATAACCTACATTAACTTTTTAATTAATTAAGCAATAAAGTGGAATGACTTAATAATACTAGAGGCCATGAAAACCCTGATCCAATATCAATCCTAAAACTTTTTTCCAGGGTCTGACGTGATGGAGATTTTCGAGTTGGACCCTGAGAAGAAGGGCTACTACAAAGGCTATAGCCCTAAGATCAACGCGAGCCCGGCTAGCTCGTTTGGCTCCGCCGCCTTTCGCTTCGGGCACAGCCTGGTGCAGCCTTCCATGATGCGCTACGATCGGTTCCACCGACCTATACATAACAGTAAGTCAATACTACTTCGAAAGGCATCATCATATTTAATCACTAGAACTAAATCCACTGGTCATTCCCCAAAAATGCCGTAGGTGCCCAACGCAACACATGATCATGGACTACTTCACGATCACAACACAATACATACAACGTCTGTCCTCGGTTCATCGTATAAGTAATTCTAAGTGATAAGACCGCCCTTGTACTTTCTTTAGAATAAGATTTTGTTATTTGTTTATGGTGTACAATAAAACATTTTCATTCATTCATTCGTCTTTTGTTTTGTGATTGTGAGCCCAATGGAAGCGACTCATTTGGGAAGCGCAAGTTAACTCTTTGTTGATGATGATGACATAATCTCTTTGTGCTTGAAGTTTGTCCATTTTTGTGAATCGGAGAGCCCGTTATCCAAAGTACTTCTACCTATCTAGATTTTGAATATTAAACTACCGCCAGACAGTAATGTCGGGAATTTTACAGGGAAGCAATTTTCCAACAAATAAGATTCATACTGTAAATGGGAGTTTTCACGTCTGAATCTTACTCTCGGCGAGAGTCGAAATCGGTGCCTTCGCCGATAGTATGGTCCGTGTTATGAATGATCTTATTCACGATAGCTTTTGAAATAAAGCAAATAACACCCAACAGTCAAATTGTCTTGACCCCTTATTAGGATTCCCTTGACGTGGGTATCAGACCCTAGAGCATATAACCGTTGTACCACATCAACCAGACTCGGAAAATTATGCTGGCATAACATGCGGACATTTTTTCCCTAAACGGGAATAGAATCGAGTTAAAGGCAGACACTCGCCAGATGTCCTCAAAATTATGCAGAATATAACTTATTTCAGACGTGTCCCTTCACATGGAGCTGACGAATCCCTCCAACATCTGGAGCATGGGCGCCGTAGACCGGCTGCTGCTGGGCATGGCCAACCAGCCCATCCAGCGCCGCGACGAGTTTATCACGCACGAGCTCACCAACCACCTATTCCAGACGCCCAGCACCGACTTCGGAATGGACTTGGCTGCCATCAATATACAGGTAGGTAATCTGCACATCAAACTGTGCTTTCCTCAGCTTTCCTTTGGATGCAAAATTGAATCAATCTTTGATCAAAGGCTGTATGGATTCGTACATTGCTGTCATATAACCAAAGTCCTTCTCCGCTATTTTGATGTGTTGGGAGGGTTATGGACCGACAAGAATTTGTTTCCCCCACTTAGAATAAGAATTAGAATTCGTACACGTCCGGGCGTATCGAATTCATTATTAACACTTCATAAAAAATGTCGACGTCCAACCTTCGCTCATGCCATTTTCTTTAAATTTTTACTTCTATAAACGTCTCTTCTACTTTTGGTCTGTTCTCTTTTATACAGAGAGGAAGAGACCATGGAGTGCCTCCTTACACGTCGTGGAGGGAGCCTTGTGGACTTAGCGCCATCTCCGGATTCGAAGATCTATTCAAAATCATGCCCGCCAGAGCTGTGAGAAAGCTGAAGGTTTTATACAGGTACATTTCCGAAGGTTCACGGAAAAGGGCAATGGACAATCTCACGTGTCCAAAATTATTTCATACGAATAATGCCGTAGGACACAAGGAGTCGGAGTTGTTGTTACATTTTTGACACAAAACTCGTTTCATTCTTTATTTTTTCAGGCATGTTGATGACATCGATCTTTTTACGGGAGGCATGGCAGAAAGGCCAGTGGTTGGTGGATTGGTTGGCCCCACATTTGCTTGTATCATCGCCCAACAGTTCTCAAATCTACGCAAGGGAGACAGATTCTGGTAAAAATTTGACCAAACCAAAAGTTAGCTTACAAAAAAAAAACTAGAAAAAACAACGACAGACTTGCGCTTTTTAAAAATACTATCGTTTACCTTATACTTTAAAAATTGCAGCCGTATTAAGAACCTAATTTATTTGAAGTCTGTTAAAAAAGAAAAACTTGGTTCCAGGTATGAAAACGGGGGCTTCGATTCATCATTTACACCAGCCCAGCTTCAACAAATACGGAGAATATCCTTCGCGCAAGTTCTGTGCCGTACACTCGACACTATCGACGACATTCAACCCTTCGCCTTCCTATCCCCCGACCACCCTGACAATGACAGAATATCTTGCCAAAACGGATTACTGAACAACTTTGACCTATCCCCTTGGGTCGAGATCGACTCTGAATCTGACAACGATATAAGAAAATCTGATCGTGAGGCTGTAAAACCTCATAAACCGACCACTACTAAACCACCTACGACTACGAAAATGAATCATAAAATCGCCAGTAGCAATTCTAAGAAACCCCATCATGACGATGCTAAAACTATGAACGTGACCCAAGAACTGACTGACAATAATAACGTAACTTCTAAGGATAGTAACGATACCTTGCATTTCACATTTAATATCGACAAAGAAGACAAAGTTAACAAGACTGTACAGATTGACGACAAACTTGACTTCAAGAATAAAAGCAAACGTTATGACGACACTGACTCCAGAAACAAACCAAGTAAACAGTACTCTGACTATGAATATGACGATGACGAAGAAGACACACAAAGCGTACAATCCGTTATAGTAAGCCAAGGCCCCCAAAAACGACCTTACCATTACCAAAATCATAACAAAAGACCTATTTTGACTGTGACTGAAAATATCAATAAATTCACTTATTTGATCAACTACGTTCCCAGACCGACTGAATCTTATCGAAGGACGACGAGAAAGACTTATAACAGAGACAGGGATAGGGACAGAGATGTAGTTAAGCTAACATATCAAACTTATGATGACACATACAGACGACCTAACAAACCCTACTATTACAGACCTGACTATAACGATAATTACAGAAACAATAGACCAAATGCACGCACAACTGTAAAAGACAATTTACATTCATCAGTAAGATCCAATGACGCGACCGAACAGACTACTGTACATTATATGACTAATGCAAACGCTCAAACTGATATGACTGTCAACAAACCTGACTCTACGACGGAAAACATGTATAAGTTAGTGACTTTCGGCTATGTAGGTAATTACAGAGGTGACATGAATGACAAACTGACTCTTAAAATTGATAAATTTGAAACCAAACATGAAACTAACACGAACGACTTTAATACTTACGATGTAAAACCAAAGATAAATGACAACGACAAAACGAATACATTGAAACTGTCTACTTTTTACTTATATGACTCTTCAACTAAGCCATACAACTTACAAAGATCGACAAGACGTAATGATGATCATGAAGTCGCACAACAGAACAAACTCAGCACAAGAAATGTTTTAAGGTATCCTGACCCTGACAATACTTCGACTGAAGTAACACCTAGCAAAGACATTTCAAGTAAACCAAATACGACTTTGACAAACAAAATACCAAATAACAAAGACATTTTAAAAGAAAACTACAACTACCCCGGGAAGCCTGATGTGGGTGCTGAGGAAAGATTATCTTTGGACACTATGCCCGAAATAGACAAAACTGACGCAAAAACGACAAACAAATTGAGAGTTAAAGTGCAGAAGCCTACAAAACCGGCACTAACCCCTTCAGTAGCTTTCCAAATCATACCCAGTGAAATAAGGTGATTAGAATTTACTTGCATTCACTCAATACTTTTATTTTTTGTTGTATGTAAATTGTGTTATTTAGCCATGTAGGTACATAACTAATTAGGTACTTATATGCTGTATAATTAAGTGGTTACAATAATTTCTAACGCGTTAGTTAGAAATTATTTTCTGTAATGTTACTCTTTTTTGGAATACACTTGAAACTACGCGGACTCTTTCACCATCAGTCAATAGGTTCTTTTCAGGACCACCATATATATCTTAGCCAACCTAACGCAGGATGGCAAAAAACCATTAACACGAGGGAAATAATTAATTTATATTTATTTCCTTTCAGTCCTTCTCAATGGGCAGTTTACGACGAGGCTTCCAATCTACCGGAGCAGCTACCGCACCGGTCACCGCCGATCAAGACTGACCCTTACGCGCTGAGGGAGATACCTAGGCCCATAACTTTAATTCGCTTGAGGAGACGACGACCAGGACTAGTTTGACATAGACATTCTGATTTAGAATAGGGGGGAAAATAGAATAGGAACGGTTGACAAGTTAGAAATGATAAACAAAGACTCATAGTCTGTGCAGACTCGTGTACTGACATAAAATACACTTTTGAGCGTCTGATAGAAATAAGACTGACAAAAAAAGACTTTTGCACTGACTTAAATGACACTTTTGAGAGGGTGATAGAAAAAAAAGACTTTTACACTGACTTATAAGACACTTTTAGCGGCTGATAAAAATGAGACTATGACAAACATAGACGCACTGACATACGAGTACAAGACACTTTTGAGCGGCTCATAGAAATAAGACTGACTGTTATTTACTGACTGATACTCAAAGAATGATATTTTAACTTTCTACGTAATTGGAGACATCGTCTGCACATTTTATCATAAAATTAGCCTCTGTCCACGACTTGGCTCGCAGATAAAAAAAATAGTCTCAAACTAGACCTGTTCCAAATTTCATCCAAATATGTTAGTATGTTCCGTATCGGACAGAAGTAGGTATCTCGATCCTATCTATCTCGATGGAATTTCAGGTTATGTTTATTTTCTTGCTAAGGTCTATTTAATCTAGATAAAGACTAATGGTAAAATTTAATGGTGAAGCAGACAGCAATTTAGAGGGTATATCAAGAAATATTTTATATGACTCGTTTCTCATTGAATATTAACGAGACCGGCATTGATAGTTCGTCCGCCAAGCTAAGAACACGCGCGCGCGCCTCCGAAGCTGTTTTCTATCAGCGTCGGCCGGCCGCGATATCTTCTCTCGGGACCGCTCGTGGTGTTTTTATCTGAAATAAATTAGTCTTGCCCCAAACCAGCCATTATTTACAGTAGGTTATTCTATGCCGTTACGGAGATTATTAGCAACAAAAATTCAAACTTTTTTTAATATAAGTTGGATTGACGGACTTCACTGACACGTTGACTTAATTATAGCTGCCTTTACTGACTGATTAGAAGCCACCTTAGCAATTCGAAGACTAATTTATCACTGCTGACTTATGACATAGACTAGACTACACTGACTAGAAGTTGAAGGACTGTACATAGAAATGACTAATATAGATACCTACTTTCATCAAACCCTGACTATAAAACTATTAGTTAAGCAAAATCACTATAACAATATAATGACATAATGCACTGATAACCAAACTTACAATTAATGACCTATAAATAGGTCTATAATGACTTCTGACACTAAATACTTTGACTAAACAAGACCTAGGTAAGCACCTACTTCAGACGCACTGATCGTTTTAAGACATGTGACCAAACGGTGTCGCCTATCCAAAAAAAACTTATTTTAAACGGACAAAAAATTACTTTACGAAACTGACAGATCTAATTGATAACTGCTTTATGCTAGACTAGTTATACTAACTAAATTTGCACCACAGTAAAATAAACTTCTTTTTGGACTAAACAATCGCAAATAATATAGAACTATAACTTATTAGGTAAACCAACACTGTTTGAAAATATGGGAAATTTGTGAGTATATTGTCTCATCGGTTCTTTGTGTCGCAAAGACTAACTAGAACTGACAAATGTATCTAAAAAACGACTGACCGTTACTGATCAAGAAACCGAGTGTACTGACCAAGATTCTGGGAAACGGCCGACCAATACGTACTGACCAATTTATCGACGAAACTTTTGACTGAAACTGACCAATCCATAAAAAAAATACTGACAAATAATGATCGCAGTCTTTAAAAGAAAATGTAACCTGAAAAGTCTGTTCAAACTGACGAGTCCTGCGTTCTAATTAGTTTGACTGATTGAAAGTGCAACTTTCACTTCAGTTGAATTTTTACTAGAACAGTCTGGCTAATACTGGTCAGAACCTAAACCACTTCACTGGTACCCACTTATGCCTGTAGAAAACAATTGACGGATACTGACACAATCTCTAGAAATCGACTGACTGATACTGACCATTACCAATGTCGACACTGATCATGATCAATGTCGATCATGACCAACGTCGAGTAATCCACTGACTGACACTGGTTTATGCTTTACTGTCCACGTCTCTAATTGATTTGTTGCATTATTAAACAAACCAACATCTGTTTGAATGAAACAGACTGTTCCATTTCCGTTGTTTAGATTACAAGGGGTTTACTTGGTGTATCACATAAAATGTACCTACCTACTGATGATTTACTCATCTATAATACGACTGACTGTAATGTCTGCTATAAATATTTACTGACCAAGACTTCTATGAACGCACTAGTTTTACAACTAGTATAGAAGTCTCTGAACTGACACATCAAAATTTAAGACTTTTGACTGTACCAAATCTAGAAAATGAATGACAGATATGTCTGGCTGAAACCGACTATCCTCCACTAGAACCAAAATTGAACAATACTTGTTACATAAAGAAACTGACTGTAATGACATTTTTTTCTAGAAAATAGCTGATAGAATCTTAACAGCTCAATATTTCTAGAAATTAGGCTAGGTAAAATATTATGTAGATATAATATTTTACAAAAAGACGGGTACTGACCAAAATAGTACTATCAACTAGAAAAATACTGATTCTTAATTACTGATACTACCAACAGTAAATGTGATGACCAACTCTTAAAGAAACAACTGACTAATACCGACCAATGTCTCTAGAAAACGAATTTTACTTTACTTGACTAGAAATTAGGTACATGAACAACCAAAATATATACAGATCTCAAATAGTGACAGACTTTGACTGACTTTATCAAAATAAATTAGTTTTTTAATTACTTATTAAAGTAGATACCTAACTTACAAAAATGGAATAACTATTTATTGGGAAGAATACCACCGAAAATGTTGTGGTATTTACTTATAGTAAAGGGATGAAGATTGCAAGAGATAAAAAAATTGTGAACATCAGATAATTTATTTAAAATAATATTAAAATAACAATAAAATTATTAATAAGTACTTGGGTGTGTTAATTTTTCCTCTCCTTAATAATTCCCTTAAAAATATTAATTATATATTTAGATAGGTAAATTTATGAAAGCACATGTTTTTTATTAAACTCTCACTACAAAATGATCTATTATAATTAAGTATAAGGTTCAATTATTAAATTCAAACAATACAAACAAGATCAAGTTTTTAAATAAGATTCCTACTTTCTTAAGTACAATCACTTTCATAAATATAAGAATTATAACATAGATTTTGCAGAAATAAATTACTATACTCTTATAAATAAATTGGATAAGTAGATGATTATACATAATGTTATAGACTCAAAGGTTGTTATATACATATACATAATGACCTTTGAGTCTATAACATTATATCATAATTTGATTACATATTACATAGTACTATTAAGTACAGTGGACCCCCGGTAATCCGGCCCCTGTCTAATCCAGCACCCCCTGTAATCCGACATGGTTTATATTTATTATTGAATATTTTGATAATATTCGCTAAATAATGATTGAACAAGTTACAACTTGTACGCTTATTCATTGTGTAGGGGCTCTTAGGCTCTACAATCCGACAAATTCGATAGTTCGACACTGCCCTGCAAAATGTTTTTCGGACTACCGGGGGTCCACTGTATTCTGAAACCAAGGTATACAAAAAGACCACTCTGTAAATTATTTATCTTAATTGAGATGTTTTGAATTAAACACAACTGGGATAATTGGATAAGTAACTAGAAATAACAGTTAAACAAGGAGATTTTTAACACTTAATAAGTGTCAATTGCATGAGCCAGATTTGTCAAATCAACTCCAAGTATTAATAGAATTGCAGAGTTAGAATGGGTTTGGGTACACAGCCTCTATGGTGAGATCATCCTTATGTATAGATCCACATAACAATTACTTAATTTACAAATGTGTTACCTATGTTGCAGTGGTTATGTTAAGATATCCCACTATTCATACAGCTGATTAATCACGCTCAGGATAATACTGTACAAGAGAAGTCACCATCTCTTCAGCTAGTTCAGGAGTGGCAGCGCACAGCATGCGGCGCGACAACAGATCCAGCTCACCACCAGCCGGATCCCAACAGACACCTCCCGCCTCCCTAACCAGTATGGCCCCAGCAGCAATATCCCATGCATGGATCCCAAACTCGAAGTTAGAATCAGCTCCACCCATTGCCACCATTGCCATATTCAATGCCGCAGAACCTAAGGACCTTATACCGTGAGCTTTGACCACCAACATCTTGAAGTTCTCAAACACCACATCTCTCTTCTCTAAATCGCGACTTGTACCAGTCTCAAATGTTATTAACGCTAGGTTGAGAGCTTTTATCGTAGAGACTTGAATCTGCTTGTCATTGCAGAAGGCTCCTTTGCCTTTCTTGGCTGTAAAGAGCTGTTGGAGCTTAGGATTGTAGATTATTCCAGCAACAACTTCCTTGTCTATTGTAAGACCAACAGATATGCAGCTGTGTGGGAAACCGTGGATGAAATTCATCGTACCATCGACAGGGTCTATAATCCATGTCGGCTCATCGGTCAGTTCGCACTTAGCACCGTCGGACACAGACTCTTCGCCGATGAACTTGTGAGAAGGGAACTTCGCCTTGAGCCCTCCTATTATCGTCTCTTCCA
Source organism: Perizoma affinitatum (assembly GCA_961405105.1). Lineage (NCBI taxonomy): Eukaryota > Metazoa > Arthropoda > Insecta > Lepidoptera > Geometridae > Perizoma > Perizoma affinitatum. The sequence goes on from OY560199.1 coordinate 12,088,026, forward strand.
CATTCTTATCTACTTCGGTTACAAGGTCGATGTCGCAGGATTTCAGCTCAAATGACTTGCAGCCTTTATCATGGTCAGTAATAAGGTTTCCAGCATGTTTTACGAGGGCGAGCGCAACCTCGAAATATCTATCCACGGCGTCACTCATGTCTTTTCTGTTTAATAAAGCGCGCGGTGTGGTAACAGTGGAAGTGGAAATTAATACTATAGCACGATAACTAAGTATTTAGCAAATCATTATTTTAACACGAAAATATTTGCTAATCGCATCGCCTTTCTGTCACTAAATCTTTGCGCATCGCAATTGCAAATTTCAATGCGTCAGTCGATCGATCGAGCGGAGCGATTAGTAGGGAGTGCAGGTTTTAATCCCTGGTTTTTACTTCCAAGTACGCCGACCGGGTATGGGTCGAAATACTTGCAAGACTTTCAAGGTATTTTCATTTGAAAAAAAAATCTTACCACTTCAAGAATAAGGTTCAAATCATTGGCATGTCAATCAAAATACTTTCAAGCACCGATTGGTTTCGTAAGTGAATGATTTGAACTTTATTTATATGACAAGGTTTAACTTTCTATGCAAGTACGAGCCCATACGAAAAGGGCTCAGTCAAGGTATTTTACTAGGAAGTTCTTGACATATCGCTACTTTACACCTTGCGTTGCTAGTATCTTGTGAGAAAGTAATCCTTGCCGTGATTTCAACTGTTTTTCATAATTATTTCATTCAAGTATTGTTTCAAAGGCACCATTACCATTTTAATTTCATATGAAAAGTGCGACCCGAAATACTCGTAAGACTTTAAAAGTTTATTGCCGGTTTGGAAGTACTTTTTCGTAAATTATTCTATCAATGACTGAGTGAAATAAAAAACTTTGGAAATACTATTTGCATCTAGTCTGTAAAAAAGGAAAACTATTTTAATTAATCGCGTTACTGAAATAAAAAAAAGTATTTTCAATGCATTTTTTGTAAACGCGGTTCAAGACTACAAGGATTAATTTCCTATCAAAGTATTTTACATGTAAGTCTTGCAAGTATTTTTTCTGCAATCGCAATTCTGCTCCTCATTCGTATGAAGATACAGAGCTATTTCCTATAAAAGTATTTTAGTTACTAGTCGATTCCCCTACCCCGAGCATTACGCCATCCATACGTTTCAGGGCTAAGTAAATATGATGACTCTGCAGAAAAAACTTGAATGTATTCTAAACCCTGGTTGGTGCGTATGTATAGAGTTGGATGAACTTTGAAACTCTGGTAGGTACTCAATTTTACAAGTACGACTCATGCATATCGTATTGTATGAACGTCCATGGAAAGCACAACCATGGAAAGACACCCCTGGGAAGCACAGCCAGTATTATAAACCATTAAAATTTGTTTTGAATTATCTTTCCATGGTCGTGCATTACGCGCCGTACGGTATGACGGTATTGCACACCCCTGGAATGTACGCCCCGTATTACGTGCCACTATTCTCGACGCTCATTGGTCGATGGAGTCGCATGACGAATTGCCATTGATAAGTAATTCAAACATTAAGTTAATGTTGGCCGTCTTGGATAGGTTAGGTTGTAAGGTTTTTTTATGATCACCCAGAAAGGGAAGATTGCTATCCGAACTTTGCCCAACAAGCTTGAGTTCAAAATAATTAAAACCAACTGGTTAGTTTCTCTGCAAAAACCGACAAAAATAACTACCTACTCTACTGACATTGATTTACTAATAGCGTAAAATACTATGACAACATAGCACTTGCCCCTTGATCAGCGTGCAAAGTATGAAGGATAAACAAATGTTTACTTTTAGTTAAAAAACATAAAAGAAAACATACTTGCTCAACAATCCATTCACACTAATGGAAAAAGATGTACCTACCTACCTACCTATTGATTTTGTACCATTCAAGGACACGCTAATGAAAATGACTGATGAGCAAGAGGTTGCGATATTATACGATTATGAACCAAATTATGAATTTTGTTTTTAATAAGAATTAAGTACTTACATACTTATTGAACGATAGTTATTATTTTAGTAAAAAATAAGCGTGAGAAAAGCCATTTTTGTTTAAAATACCTACCGATAATATACACGATATTATTTCATTGTTTCTACGGTAATTTAGGCTCCGAACAGTATTTTAGGGTTCAAACACGGTAGATTGACTCTATGGTTGGTATGGAGAATTCATGAGAATTGGAGGAACTGATCACATTGGTCTCTATTAAAGTTAACAAAATAAAACAAATTTGCTTTGATATGGACTTTAAAAGAGTTTGCATTCCAAAGAGGAATTTTATAGAGGAAATAAAGAACGACTACTTTATGAACAAATGAACTCAAGTTATTTTCTAATCAAAAGTAGGTACCTACTTACCTAGTTTGTTTGAATTTATTACAAAAGAAAAGCAGTCTAGACAAAATTGATCGATTGATCATCCCTACTAAACCGGCCGCGAATATAGCTTAAAATATGTCGAAATTACCAAAGATTATAGTAACAGAACAGAGGAGTTTACTTATATGCAGAGTTTGCTTGGCTACCGATGTCAGCATGCACCGTATTATCAATACACAGGCGAAGAAAGTGTTCGAGAAGCTTACAAGTACAAAGGTAAAAAAGGCAACTTTTAGAGCTACCTACTTAGTCATGAATTGAAGCTGGGGTGGAACAGTCAGGAAACTAAGTAGATTTTATGTGTTTCAGCTGAGAGAAGACGGAAGGCCTGAAACATTCTGTTACCTCTGCTTCTCACAGTTGCAGAAATGCCAACGAATGCTGAGCTTATATCAAAAGACTAAAAATGTATTTGCACAATTTTACAATAGTGGTGTTGAGGTAATTACATACTTGCTCTATAAAAACTGATCCCATAGCCATTTCGCAAGTGTAATTAAGAGGCCTAGTTGAGCATAAAAATCAAGTATATAATTAAAACTTTTGGCCATCATTTTCTGGTATACAAAGGTCTTTCCCAATATATACACCAATGAGCTCATGGTTTGACCCACTTTCTACCCACTCAGCACCCCACTATGCCTGCCAAGATCTTTTCTCAAGAACTTTGAAGCTACCTTTTTTCTTTTCAGATAACACAAAGCCATATTTCTTTGCAAAAGTGTAGCAACCTTGTTCATTTAATAATGACACCAGTACAGCATATTCATATTTTGCCTAACATAGGCTTCCATGGACCTATAGATAAAAGTCTACAAGTGACAGTGAAAAAAGAACTAGAGGAAGAACTGATAAAAGTGAAAATAGAACCAATTGAATTAGATGCCCTTTTTGAAGGTGATGTATTTAAAATGCACTTTTTCTAAAATATGGCCACTGAATGAAGTTCTTAATACAGTAACAAACATTCCCTGTATCATGAGCATCAGGAACTACAAGTACCATGGTATCACAACACCCAGACCTGGAACAAATATCTGCACTGATAAAAATATCTGAACATGCGAACATTTGTTCCCCAGCAGGATTCGAACCTGCACCTTGTGTCACAACCAGCTGCTCTCCTGCCTCATCACCAAGGTTGTCTAAGTGTAGATTGTGTGATAATCATCTCAATAGCTGAACCAATACACATGTAATTTTTTTACAGATACTTACTTTTTATCATATATGTGGTACAGGTGAGATCTAGTTGTTGAATAAGGCAAATTTTTATCTACCATGTGAGGGAAGCCTTCTGCAGAAACAAGTTTAGTTATAAACTGTGGAAACCCCAACCTACTTTTAGATGACACTGTTCTTTAATTGACAAATTTGTTTTTTTGTATGTTACCATTATTCTCCAATATCACCAAAAAGGCTTTACCATTAGTGATGCAGTTGCAATAGTTTTGTATTACTTCAATAATAATAAACAGAAATAATCAGGTGGATTTAAGGTTCTAAAATAGGTTTATATAATAGAATATGTGATGGTATAGATGTCGGAGGTTTTGAAATGTTGTAAATGTTTACTTGTTTTACATCAGGCATCATTTATGATGACGATAGTAACTGGCATATTGAAGCAACACAACGACTGCATTCAAAATTGACTGAACATAAAGAAGAGTATAATGAAATAGTTATGCTTAGTGCAAAAGAAAAGATGAAACACAAAAGTAATAAAGAAAATGAAAAGAAAAGGCAGCACACAAAAACAAAGATAGTAGAGGATTTAAAGAATGAAAAGCGAAACAAGGACAAACAAATAAATTCCGAAAAGCAAACAAACCCTGTGGTAAAGGCATACATCTGCAAAATATGTGACAGCGCATTTGCACATAAGCAAAATCTGCAACAGCATACAAGAAGACACAACGGAGAAATCTACACCTGCAGCAAATGCAAAAAACCATTCACCATCAAAAATAATCTATACAGACATTATGAGATGTTTCATGAGCAAAATATAAACTACTTTCCCTGTGATGAGTGCGGGAAGGAATTTAAGAGATGTGATCATTTAAAAAATCATATGAAAAGTCACATGGGAGAAAAACCACATGCCTGCAAGCTATGTGGAATGTCATTCTCATCTCGAAGTAATGTTCAGCAGCATATGAACAGCGTCCACAGTGATGCCAAGCCCTTTGTTTGTGACAAGTGTGGTAAATTATTCAATCGAAAGGGTAATTTACAAGAACATTATAGAGTTCATACTGGAGAAAAACCATATAATTGTGATCAATGCAATTTTAAATGTTCCCAACAGACCAATCTAAGAAAACATATATCTATAATGCATTGTGATAATGATGATTAAGAACAGACAACAAAATTATTTGGTATATAAAAAACATGCACACTGCTGTATAAAGTACCGAAATGATTTATTTAAAAAAAAGGCTGATTATGCTGTGATATTAGTTCAATTTAAATTTAACTAACACAAATGTTAGTTCCGTTTGACACAACTAGGTTCAACTGCAAAATCCTTCCTGGGTAGATCCGGCTCGGATAGGTTGTAAGGTAATTTTTTATGATCCCAGATAGGGAGATGTTATTATGTAAGGAACACTGAAAGCAAAGTTCTGCCTAGTTGTGTATAATGTAATAAATATTTGAGATGGCACAACCAGTTGTGCATACTGACCGGTCCATGAGGAACACCTGTTTCCAATAAATTGATTTTCTTTGAGCAATGTTATTGATGTATATTTACTGCTTATTTAATATTGATCTTGTTATTAGTTATTTTATGTTATCTACCTAGTTAAATATTGTTTTAATTGGTAAATAATATTAATAACTCAACAAAAGTGTATTACCCAAGGTTTGAGCAATAAACTCTCTTCTATTAATTTCGGCAAGGCGTAAAATAAAACAAATGGTTAAAAATCATGAAAAATTGTAATTGGCATACCAACTTGTTACAACCTATGGCCAATTTTACAATTAAATCAATGTTGTTAATTAAATATAATATTTAAGTAAAATATGTTTATGCTTTAATGGTTTACTTACATTTAAATTTTATATTATTAATTAGAAAAAAACTATAATATTGATAAAAAAGAAATGTCGTTAGACTCGGTACATGTCGTAAAATGCTTGTAAAAAATACAAAGTTTTATCAAATCAGTGATAGGCAGGCCTCCGCGTCGAAGAGACTATTATACGTATAACTCCATGATAAAAAAAAAACTTAAGGCCACAATTTATTACTACGAGTCTATAGAATGCCTAGTCTATGATTATAAGCAAGTGCCGGCGCTCGCATTAAGCAAACAAACATACCTCCGGAGGAAAGTCATTTACAATATTCCATTGAACATTGTAAGTATTTACATTAAGATGTTATTTCTCGAGTCGGAAGATTGAATCGGATAAGCCGATAAAGGGTTAAACTACCTATAAAATTTGTATGGCAACTAAGCTCTCAGCGACAAGCACTGACTATTTACAAATCAAGAGAGTGGAATCGACTTGAGCACTCAGAAAGCATTTATCGGATAAATATTACTAACTCTGGAAAATGAAGTGATATTGGGTCAAAATATTGTCGCAAAAACAGTCTTCAGCTCAGTCGCTTTCTAAATGCATCACATATAAATCAGTAATTACGTACTTTGCCACATTTTAATAATACTTTAATATAAATTTCATCATTAATTTATCACCCAATGGAGAATTTCGAATCGCGCCCGCTGGGTATTTGGGACATCTCGATTGAAAGGAATGTTTCGATTTAATACTGGATCAAGGAGAAGCTCATTCTATTTTATCTGTTAAAGTTATCCAATGCTCAGAGATTCATAGACTGTTCTTAATGCAAATTTTAGAAAATCGAGCACCCATGGTTGAGTTGCCGGTAGAAACGTGATCAAATACAAAAATGCTATACAATATCGATGGTTCAAAGTCGAAGCGTCTTTTTCATAAAACTTGGGTGTATTTCTTCATATTCCTTCTCATTCTACTTCCAAAAGTATACGTCGGAGTAACGATTAGTTTATAATACAAAACAGATACATGCGGGTAGTACACAAGTCGTTGCGATCTGGGTGTCTAGACAAATACCACTTTCTGTAGGCCTTAACGCTTGCGGAAAGATTGAATTGTATGGGAATGACATTGAGGAAATGTCACGTGACCGCTGCCAAGTTTAAACTTGACAAATTTGCGTTAGCGCGGGAAAAATAAGTATGAGGTATTTGTCCAGACACCCTGCACAAACGCTTCATACAATAACATCGAAATACATCGCACCCAAAATGTGATTCGTAAAAAAATCTAGCCTAGTTCCATGGTGGTTAGATTCGATCTACAAATATACGTACAAAACACCAAACAACACGCCGCTTGATGATAATTTAGTTTTATTAAGTACATACATAATTTTTCGTTATAACTAATTGACGCGTCCTAACTTATGCCCCAAGCCAATAAATGAATTTTACTATGCGTTAGCGCTGTTTGCCATAACATTTAAAATGCACTATAGTAAACTATGCTCAGTTCTTGTAGTCTATGGTTGACCATTTTCGTTTTTATCGGCTGATGATGACGATAAACCTTTATAGCTGGTTACAATGATTACTCTGCATATAATATTTAAGAGTAAAGCTTAATATTAGCGGGCAAGTTTTAGGATCTATGTATTGTTATCGGATGTTGATGGATGTATATCGGTAGGTCTATTATGGTATAAGGCAGAAGGCATTTGTAGGTTCGAATCCTATCTTGGATTTGTACGATGTGTGAGCGCCCCTAGCGGACATGTCGCGAACTAATGGTCCCTAGGACGTACGATACGGTCACATTAACTCTGCACCTCGCTGGAATATGCCCCTCTCGCTTCACCTCCCAGCGCTCGCTCCGTCGCGCCAGTACGGTTAGCATCTCCGTTGCCGATCTTTAAAGGTTCCCTGTACTACTACGGAACTCTAAAACATAGATTTAGTAAGAAAACTTTGAATCAATCATTATACCAAAACAAGTAGTTGTTATTGATATTTCTAGTGACGCTTGTTTTGCACACCGTACCAGAGCGCGACGTTCCCCTATTAAAAAGGGCGCATCTACCATTTTTTGCCAAAACTGAGCTAAATATACTACTGTGAACAGTAAAAAATGCGCATCTGATCGTAAATTCATGTTATTCCTGAACACATTCACCGCTAAGCAAAAGAGCGCATCTACACACATTTTTCTTGTATATTTTTTTCTCGGCTCCATGTTTAATTAACCATTCAGGTATCTGTATAGTATAAAAAAAATACGAGCGTACATAAATGGATTAGGGGATTTCTGGAACTCGTCCAGATATTCCCTTTGAGTACCGGAAGGGGATTTCTGGACAAAAAATCCAGAAATCCCCTTCGCACGGGATTTGTGGAATAAGCTTTTGCGTTATATGCACCCTTTTCGAGTAGGAGGGCAGAGTTAACGCGTGCGTTGTCGTACATAGATCAGATAGTGCATGTTAGAGTATAATAGAGGTGTGCGTGGTGTGGTGTCTATTCGACGCTGTTGGTGGTATCGTTGACGTCGTCGAAGGACTCGTCTCCGGAGCCGCCGCCCGGCGCCAGCGAGGACCGCTTCATGCGGGACGAGGAGGACGCGCCCGAGAGACCGATGGGCCCTCCCTGCCGTCTGCAAAACACAAACATCATCAAATTACTAAACTTCATAACAGTATTACATTCATCTGATTACCGATAAGACCGGCCATTGTAGGTACAACTTTTTTTTATTTTTTTTCTCTCTTATTTTGGTAATCAGCCAAACGCACTACCGCTCCACTCTTCATTACACAAAGGTAAGCTGGAAGAAATTGCTAATTAGCATTAAGTCCGCCTATGTACTTGTTTTATCTTGTGCAATAAAGCATTTTCCATCTATCTATCTAACTCTGTAAAAGTTCGTGTTACTCATCTAAACTGATGTATTATTTGCTGTACAACAGAGTATTTTCTTTTATTTTCATCTATCATAATTATATCTATCTATATATACAAGCCCAACCTATAGGTGGTGGTTGTGGGCAACCTTACTTTTCTCTTATTATGAGCATTATTCGAAAAACTGATGGCAACCACCAAAAAATCCTGGTGAATACAACTCTAAACTATTTCGTTTATCATGCCTTCTCTATATAATCTTCCCACTACACTGAAGAACCCAAACAAATATTTCCATCAACATTTGCCCTACATCTGAAATCAAAGTAGTCGATGAAATCAACTCAGAAATCGTCAAAGAATACACCGTTATCCATAATGAATGAGTGACACTCAAACAAGCTCAGATCGAGATTCTCAGTTTATAAATTCAAACATTTAATAATAAATCAACATGCATCAAAATAGTTCGCTGTAAAAACAACACTGAAAACGGACGGACATTTTGTTTTTAATGTTCAACTCGTTCACAAGCTCCGGCCATGCGCCACGGCGATTTCAAACCAATGATTATTTAACGGACATTACAATGATTTAATGATGTTATACAAACGAATTTATGGCCCGCATAATAAATCAAAGTTAACCTCGAGGGCGAGCTTCAGAGTTATCAAAATTACACTTTTCTACAAAAACATAAATAAAATAGCTACATATAGACCGTTATAAACGATTTATAAATAGACCAACTGAACAGATGCAAGCGTCCCCAAAACTCCATTCAGCGGAGCAAAGAATCTATTGTCCCGCTGAATGGCAATGCTAAATCGTTGACCCAGATGCCAGCCATATCTAGATTTCTCAATGACTTTGCAAAAAGAATCATGTCATCTACAAAGTGTAGATTTGTAAGATTTTTCTCCATTGATATTTAGGCCAGTGTGGTCCCATATAATAGGCCGGAAAAAATCTTAAGATAGCCGTAAATAGCTTTGGAGATAGTAGGTCTCCTTGGCGCACGCCTTTTCCTCTATTTATTTTTATAATAGCGTTTGTTATTTTTTTCATTTTAAGCTGGTTGCATAGTTTGTATTATTCCTTAACATAGTGCTCAACTATTTCCCACGTTGTTGATAACTCTTGACCTCGCTCTCGGATTAAGTTAAATCGATTAATACGAAATAAGAAAACACAATGAAATCGCGTGAACATGTTCAAACTCGTAAATCCCAGCAGAAATAGAAGCCGCCACACCTCGCGCGGGACATCTTCCCATTGGTGATAGTTTACCTCTCAGCGGCGCCGGTCCCTGTTTCCTATTCGCTATCCTCCGACATGGACACAGACGGACCCTTAGTCACAGACATGCTCTGACGGATCTGCCGACTACTGTCTACAGAGCTGTTGAATAATTGTGTTATTTAGAGGATCATTGTCATAGGTTATTTTGGTCTTCCCGATTAAATTTTGGTAATAGCTAGGGGATGAAATTTTCTCAGTGCACACATTAAAAGGAAAAGAGTTCCCCATCTTTTAGGTTTCTAGGAATACGGTTGAGGTTGTGTACTGACTGTCAGTTCAGGAGGCACACCACCGTTTTACTAGATTAAAATAAAGAAAGTCCGCGTATAAATAAAGAAAAAAAAATTGTGCCAAGAAAAAAACTTCGGAAAATCTACAATCATGGTATCTGCTTTGAAACTTGTCATATACAATAAATTGCCCTTACAAGTAACGCGGTTTCCCTTAAACAAGTTTAAACCATAAATAAAATGTTTTTTCGATATTCACTAAAAGTTAATTTGCAAGTGCCCCTGCAAATTAGCTTTGCCTTTGACCTATGACAATGACCCTGCAATAGTGCCCCTACGACAGTTCCCTTGCAATAGTGTTCCTGCAATAGTGCCCCCCTGCAACAGTTCCCTTGCAATAGTGCCCCTGGTTGCGTTGTTACCTGAGCTTGTTCCGCAGGTTGCTGCACTCTCGCGCGAGGCTCTCGTGCGTCTCCAGCATGTCCTCGAGCTCGCGCTGCGCCTTGCGCTTGCCGACCTTCTCGCGCTGCACCTCCTCCTCGGACTCGTCCAGCTGCCGCTTCAGCGTCTTCACGCGGACGTTCATCTGCAATCACACAGCAACAAACTTACAGAAACTCTAGGCGTATAGCGATTGTTCTTTATCGAATCGAATAAAAATGGTGTTGTGTTAAGTAGTATAAAAAAATTTGCGAGATGCTATAAATGGCGAGTTGCTTGTAAACACCAGCCCTCTTGGACAACAACCACTTTACGACCTCTGTGTCGCAGTGGGCGAAGGCCCGCCTGACACGCAGCAGGTTGCGGGTTCGATTACTGCCGCGGGACAAATATTTGTATGATCTACAAATATTTGTCTCAATTCTGGAAAAGCCGTCATCTCAGCACTCCTTTCTTAACCATGTCATACTTCACACAATCTTTTATTTGGCCTACCTCGGCTTTTATTACCATCCATATTCTTAAGTCAACCTTATCCTACTCCTACTACTATTATTATAAACGCGAAAGTTTGTGAGGATGGATGTTTGTTAATCTTTTGCTACAACTGCTGAACGGATTTTGATGAAACTTTACAGTAATATAGCTTATACATAAGAATAACACATAGGCTACTTTTTATACGGGTACCACGCGGACGAAGTCCTGGGCAGAAGCTAGTGGTATTAGTGATTTGTGGTGGTTCGAATAAATGGTAAGAGTATATATAAGTATCGAAGTATACCTTCTCGATCTGTTCTTTGTACTGGTCCGCGTGTCGGCGCTCCTCGTCCAGCTGCAAGGCGAGCTCCTTCATCTTCTTGTCGAGTTTGCGCGACGCCTTCTGCTGTGCGAGTCGCTCGCGGGACTCCACCTCGAGCTGCTCCTCCAGGTTGACCACCTTCAGCTCCAGGGAAGTTATCACGCCCTGTTTAAAGAGATGCATACGTTTATGACTTTGAAAACTACAATATAAACTATAGTGATGGTTCACTGAGCGGAAACTGTAAGAAAATTTTAATGGATTAAGTAATTAAATACTATTAATTAATATAACGTATCTCCTCTGTAATATAGATGATATTATCGATACTAATAATAAAGCTGAAGAGGTTGTTTGATGTCCGGAACTAGCAGTCGGATTTCAAAAATACTTTGCATTGACGACCTCTGTGGCTCAGTGGGCGAAGGCCCGCTTGAGTCGCAAAAGTTTGGGGGGTTGATTCTGCCGCGGGACAAATGTTTGTATGATCTGCAAACATTTAATCGCGAGTCTGGGTGTTTTCTATGTACAATTATTAAGTATTTAAAAAAAACGCATACATGTAGTATATCAGTCATGTAGTTCCCATAATTTTGGGGCTACATGATGCTTTGTAAAAATGTCCAGCATTATTAATTTATTTGATAGCCCAATTCTTGAGGAAGGTTATATGCTATTTAAATCACACTATGACCCTTACGAGCCGAGCAAAAGAAGTAATATCGCGCGGTGGATGAACGAACCCAGATTTACGTTTTTTTAAAGTTTATCTTTAGAGTTGTCTGGTTCGAGCGTGTGGTTCCCTGACCTCGTAGGAGTTATGGATGATGGAGAGCATGAATACTGTAATGGGAGTGTTTGTTTAAATAATTGTTTGGTTTATGCGTGTGAAGGCGTACCTTGGTCTTGGTCCGCGCCTGCGTCTCGAGCTCCGCCAACTTGGCCTTCAGCTCCTTGTTCTGCCGCTCGAGCACCAGCTTGCCGCTCTCCAGCTTCTGCGTGGCGGACTTCTCCGTGCCCAGCTCCATCGTCACTTGGTCGATCTGGTTCTGAAAAATGCATTATATTACTTATTTAGTTCATCACAAACTTGATATCTAGCCAAGTGCCATTTTTACCAGACCAATGAAACCCACTACAACATGATTCAAAACCCCCCTACCTATTAAGCTTATAATAGAACTCCGAAACTTTATCTACACTAACATAATAAAGAGGTAAAATTTGTATGTGTATGTAATCAACCAATTTCAAAAATTGTTTCACCAATTTTTAGATCTTACTTTCAGGGTGTACATAGGCTGTATATGAATTATCCCTTTAAAATAAAAGAGCTTTTCGTGGAGACCAATTTTGCAGTCGACGACAAAACTGTCGAACGCTTCTTACGAACGCTGCCTTAACGGTGCTACTTTTTATCCGGGTAACAAGAAACGACAGCGAAGTCTGAAGAGAATGGAGGGGGGTTTTTTTCCCCAGCAGTGGGACACAAATGGCTGATATGATAATAATATTAACTGGTGAAATACCTGTGCCTTCCTGAGTCTGTCATTGAGAATCTCGTTGTTGGACTGTTCCTCATCAAGGTCCTCCTCCAGCGCCGCTATCCTGGCTTCAAGACGTTTCTTCTCGTCGATGAGAAGTGTGCCCTGAAAACATTAATTGAGAGCTTACACCGTATCCCCCACGATGGACATCTTCAGATACATACTCCGTTCGTATATACACATATCAAAAAAAGTTGGCGGCCATTTTGAAAAGTTGAAATCCGTTCCGTTTAATCGCTTATCTATAGGAATTAATTTAAATTCATTCTATGCACGAAATTGTTTGTATTTATTCTAAATGGTGTATTAAAAAAAAACACAACATATTCTGTTGCATAACAATACGCGAGACGTGTCGCTTGCCATGCAAAATACACTGGATGCGTCCTCGCCGGAAGTCGCGCGACAAAAAGATCAACATTGTACGAAATTAACCATCCGGATAAGTAACGAAATTTATCCGGATGGTCTCGCACACGTTACTTATATAGGTCATACTTAAAAAAGTATATAAGTAGTATATCAATCATGTAGTTCCCATAACACAAGCTCTGCTTAGTTTGGGGCTAGATGATGCTGTGTGCAAAATGTCCAGCATTATTATTATGATTAATGTAAAGATACCTTGCTAGTGGTGTTGTTGAGTTCGTCCAGCAGATCGTCCCGCTCCGCCTCGGCCTGCCTCCGCGCGCGCTCCGCCGCACCCAACTCCTCGCCATGCTGAAGAGCTTCCGCTTCTAGAACCTGAAACAGGGGACAGTTTAGACCATTATCCAACTTGTTCATTAAACAGGGGGATTCAAGCACAATGCACCTAATCAGCAGGGCGATAGGGGGGGCGTTTGGCCGACCCGAATCACACATGTATGTTCTATGATTTATATACACTACTTATTTTTGTCCTAATTTCAACCATTCTTTGAGTTTTTTTTTAAATGTTTTTGTGAATTGTGTTTTTAAGCCATAGGAATATCTTCTTTTCACATTTTGCATTAAGCAGTTATTGAACTGATAAGTTTTTAAAATAAGGTCCATAAACTAAACTTGATTATTCATACTGTGCAAAACGAGAATTTTCACATACCCCAGTATCGGTGAAGTTTCGACTCATACCGAGAGTCCTCATCGGGGTGAGTGATCGTGACGCTCTCCCTCCGCGTCGCATCGTGCACCGTTATTGCGGTACGTGAATATTCCCGGTTTTACAATATGAACAAAGGCAGTAGATAAAACCGACGCTTGAAAGCGGTCCTTGTGATTTTGATGAATAAATTAATTTTTAATTTGACTTTGACATGATCTATTCTTTATAATAAAATGTGACTACGCGACTTTACTAAATAAATTCACACACGAGTTCCCGCATGTCGACACTCTTAATGCCCATAATCATTATTTAGTTCCTTCATTTTCCTTGTCTTTGTTACCTTGACTCTCCTCTCTGTCTCGCGCGCACTGGCCGACGCCTCCTCCCTCCCCGCGCGCGCCTCCTCCGCCTCCCGCAGCGACTCCTTCAGCTGCTGCTGCAGCTTCTTCACCTGCTTCGTCGCGTCTTCTTTCACCTGACAAACAATTAAAAATCACTTTATTGAGGAACACAATGTAAGTACGTTCACAAATAATCGCTGACAGCGATCCCTTCCAGATAACCGTGCATTATTGACAAAATAATTTGACCAACAACCCTCACATCACACGTAGGGAATAATATTAATATTATAATATTGCCATGGATATATGCCGGTATTCTACGCCAGCACACCGGCCGACAGACAAGGCTACCAAAATAAATAAAAAAAATAAACCTAAACTATACCTAACTTTTCCACCGACACGGTGAAGTTGAGCGGTGTGGATAATCACCGTCCCCCGAACTAGTTATAGAACTGTATCTCAGAGAACGCTCCCATCCCGACCGCACAACAGCGCATCACACAATCACATTAACACCACTTTTTCTCCTAATCATTAGGTAAAATAATAACGTGAACTACAGTATGTTGTTAGATAAATGGTAAATTAGTCAACATAATTTTTTTCTGAATAAATATTCATCTACTTACTCCCGACTCCGACTCCAAGGGCCTAACCGTAGTCTAATTGCAACTGAAACGACGCAAAGATGTCAAATCGTGTTTTGCGCATGAGGACTCTATATGGCGTTGTCGTAACTAAATATGCGAGTTTTTTGTAGTTTTACATAGATTTAAATATCTGATTATCAAGATGATAAAAACTCTTGGGATTCAAAATGCTCCAACTCGTTGTTTTGTAAAAGTATCATTAAAAATAATAACCAGCCTTGTTTTCTTGCCTTTCTTTCCAGATTTGGTCGCGGAGGAACAGGCAGTAGATAAAACCGACGTTTCAAAGTGATTGTGATTTTAATGAATAAATTAATTTTGATATGACTTTGATTTGACATGATCTATAACCTGTTACTTTATTAATAAAGTGTAACTACACGATTTTACTAAATGCATTCACACTCGAGTTCCCGCGTGTCGCCATCTTTAACGCCCATAATCAATATTTCATTGAATAAGATTTTATTTAGTTAAGATAGTTAAGATAAGATAAGTTATAATTTAAGATACTATTCTTCTATACTCCTACTTACTATATTTGTGTAATAATTAAAGGTCGTCGTTCTTAGTAAGTGGTGATTGTATGGATACCTTGTTGGCAAGGTGCAGCGCCTGCTCGGCGTCCTTGAGGTCGGCCTCGAGCTTCTTCCTGGTGGCGAGCGCGGCGGCCCTCTGCTTCCTCTCCTCCTCCAGCTCCGCCTCAACGTCGCGCAGCTGCTTCACTATGCCGCGACGCTTCTCCTCGCCCGCCTCTTCCTTCGCCTGGAGGACGAATCTCAAATGTAGTCTTTAACACAGATAGCTAGTGGTTTTGGCCGAGTCTCATTACCACATATGGTACGTAATTTTACTCTGCCGTACATAAGTTATTTTGCTCACTCGGGAAGACACTCTTTCGATTAAAAATAAAAGTAAAATAGTCCACTAATAATGTTTCATCGTGGTTCCATAAGATGAAGTTTTTGAGTTTCACGAGAAAAGTAGCAATCCCTCAGGAATAAAACTTTTATGGGACCACATCGGGATCATTCTCTATACAACAACAAAAGAATCATCAAAATCGGTTAACAATTGGCGAAGATATCAAATAAAAAACATTAAATAAACTAATTGAGAACCTTCTATGAAGTAGGTTAAAAATAAATAAAAATAAAAATGTCGTTCCTATTTTAAAGTATCAATTAAGCTCCAAACCTGCAGATCCCGTTCGAATTGAGCTCGCAACGCTTGCATATTGACTTCCAGCCGCAGTTTAGCGTCCTCGGTCAGTTGCAAGTCATCCTCGATCTCCTCATTCTGCGCCTTGAGCTCAGCGAGCTGCGACTCTAGCGCTCGCTTCGCTTTCTCCAGCTCGTGCACGTTCTTGTCGGCGGTGCCCTGCGTGTTCGCCAGCTCGTCCAGCTCCGACTGGAGGAGACGCTTCGTCCTTTCCAGCTCCTCGATCTGCGGTGAAGCGATAACAGATGGATGAGCACAGACATCTGCGATGAAGGTATAACAGATGGATGAGCAAAGACGCATTGGACGAACTCGATGGCCCGGCGGGCGAGTAGCCGGCTGCGACGTTCCGTTCCCGTTCTGTCTGGGTGTTGCGATAGCAAGGTACTCGTAGTTCCTGATACCCACGACACAGAGAATCCTAGTGTAGTGTCAGGACTATGTATGTCTGTTGGCGTTTATTTAATATATTATGAGTATAGTAGAGCTTCCGTGAAATGGCTTGTCCGGGGAAGTGTTACCGCCATGCCTATTTCTGCCGCCAAGCAGTAATATTCTAATTACCGTGTTCCTATTTGAAGAGTATGGTTGCTGGTGAAATTACAGATACATGAGATCTTTCATCTTGATATCAGTGTCGGCAACGCGTGAGTGATACCTCTGGTATTGCAAGCGTCCATAGGCCACGGTAACCGCTTACCAACAGGTGGGCCGTTGGTTTGTTTGCCTCTACTATCTAACCCTATGATGAGAGATCACCTTATAACAATTCTATTCTAAAAGAAAGTAAAATGGGCGGTCTTATCGCTTAGAAACGATCTCTTCCAAACAACCTTTGGATGATTTTACCTTTTCAGCGGAATCGTCCAGCTCTCTGGTGAGAGAGAGTACTCTCGTCTCTTTCTCTCTCGCCTCGCGCTCGGCCTGGTCGCGCTCCGCTGCGTACCGCTCCGCGATCGCTCGCTCTTCCGCTACCACCTTAAATGGAAATAATTAAAAATAAATAATGCTGGACATTTTTATACACACCATAGATAGATAGAAAATACTTTATTACACGAAATAGTAGTACATAGGCGAACTTAATGCTAAAAACTAGTTTGTCTCGGGTCTGGGTGTTTTCTATGTATAATATTAAAGTATTTACAAAAAAAAAGTTTATAAGTAGTATATATCAGTCATGTAGTTCCCATAATCCCCTGCTTAGTTTGGGGCTAAATGATGAAGTTTTATTCCTGAGAATACAACTTTTGCGAGACCTCTTCGGGATAATTATCTATACAAAAGCAAAATAATCATCAAAATCGGTTAAGGCGAAGATATCAAGTAAAAAACATAAAAAAAAAGATTAAGAACCTCCTTAAAAACAGCTTCGTAATCAACACATGCAAGGTTTCTGTGAATAAAGTCAGTATGGTTGTTACCTTATCGAAGCTCTTCTGCTTCTTCTCCAGCTCCATGACCTTCGAGCGCTGCGCTTCCAGCTCAATGTTCGTGTCTTCCAGCTCGGCCTGAATCTTCTTCTTGCCTGTTAACAAACGGACGCAGTTAGCGGGCATTTCACGACCTCTGTGGCGCAGCGGGTGAATTTGTATTTATTTATTTACTTTTATTAAAACGGTTCGCACCAAATAACATTAATTAAAGATATAAGTCAAAATAATTCATGAAATTACAATAAATAAAATAAAAAGTAATAACAGAAATGTCAATTGAAAAAGATGTCCAAAATAAAATAAAAAATCCATCCATCCATCCAAAGGTTGTCTGGAAGAGACCGCTTCTAAGCGATAAGTGAAGCCTCGGCGCTTCAAACCGATACATCCCAAGAATTACAACCAGACTGGTAAAGAACCCGTGGCTTAGTTGGTACAGCTCCCATGTACTATTGATTCAGGTCTCGCCGAGGTTGAATTTTCGGGACATCATAAAAAGTTTGGGAGGATGAGGATGAATTATTCTGAGGAGTTGTTGTATAACATGTCGAGGATGAATAATTGTGAGGAGTTATTGTATAACATGTCGAGGATGAATTGTTGTATAACATGTCGAGGATAAATTGTTGTGAGAATTTGTTGTATTAAAGTCGAGGATGAGTTGTTGTTATGTACTCACTCTTGTCCAGTTTGTCGTTGGCCTGCTGCAGTTCGTCGATCTGCCTGTGCAGCGACTCCACGTCCTTGCTGAGCTTCTTGCGGTGCTCCTCCAGCGCGGCCGCGGTCTCTGCCTCCTCCTCCGCCTTCTTCTTGGCGTCCGCAACTTGCTGGGTCAGCGCCGTCACCTAGACACCAAAAAAAGTTGATAATAAATCCATTATTTTTTCCCTTTTTTTTCTGGGGTATATTTTTTTTATTGAAATGATACACTTAAAATATATTTATTTATTTATTAATTGCTTTCATGCACAGATCATATTTCATAGGTCTTAGGTAATACATTAAATAGGCAGGTACAGGAGCCCTGTAAGGGCGCTGCAACGTGAGTTCGATCATGCAGATGCCAAAAATTACTAAATAAAGGTGTCCTCTTTAGCCATTAAAAAGGAATTATTTAAATCGACTCACAATTGGCAAATGGAAAACGAATTAAAAACCTCATCTATAAAAGTCGGTTAAAAAAAGAGGAATACTTATTTTTATTTAGGTCAGTATTCACAAAAATAATCTGTAAGCATCGATTTAGTTAGGGTTTACCCTAAATTGAGTAAGATATATTTTCATTGATTATGCAGATTCAATCAACGAAAAATCTTTAATGTACAGGGGTGGGGCGAATTTATTATTACCCGCTACGTAACGAGCCTATATATGCGTTTGCAAAACGGCTTATACGATTCAAGAATGTTTTTTAGTGCAAACGATTTATATGACTTAAATGTTGGATTTAAAAAACACACCTATATACAAATATTACAGTTTACCAATCCGTATATATTTCGCGGCAGGTGTTCCTCATGGGCCAATCAGTCAACTAGTTGTGCCATCCCAAATATTAATTCCGTTAGACACAACTAGTTTTGCTATAAGTGTTCCTTACATAGAAATGTTCCATATGACATCACCCTTAATGGGTGGTAACGGAACAAATATTTTTACGACTTCTATGGCGCTGTGGGCGAATGCCCGCTTCAGACGCAGAAGGTTACGGGTTTCGGTTCCCGCAGCGAGACAAATATTTCTACGTTCTACAAATATCTGTCTCGGGTCTAGATGCTTTCTATGTATGAATTATAAAGTATTTAAGTAGTATATCAATCATGTAGTTCCCATAATACAAGCTCTGCTTAGTTTGGAGCTAAACCATGCTGTGTGAAAAATCTCCAGCATTATTTATTTATTTAAGTGTCCCGATGGTACAACTAGTTGCGCATACCGAGTTGTTCCACGAGGAACTCGCAGCATTCGCTAGGTAGGAAAACTGTACCTGTTTCTCGAAGTTCTTCTTGGCCTCCTCTTCCTCCTCGAGGGAGTCCTTCGCCTGCTCGAGCTGCTGTTCGACGTTCCGCAGCCTGGTCTGAAGCGCTAGCTTCTGCTTCGTCTCCTCCTCTAGCAGCGCCTGCAGAAGCAGAGAGCACTCACTTCAGATTTATATTCACAAATAAACATTTACAAAAGGCAGAATTGAATGATATGTACAAAGGCGAGTTTAACCCTAAAAAGAGTTTTCTTCCAGCAAAACTTGAGCTGGAGAGAGGTAATTATAGAGGTAGGACCGTGAACAGAAAAAAAATGTTGTCAGTGTTGTTGGTAGTGCGGTGTTTGTTTGTTTGTTCGTTGGTTACCTGTGCCTCTGCGTGGTGCGAGGTGGCGGTGGCGGCCTGCTTGGCGGCGGCGGAGGCCTTCAGCTCGGCCTGCGACAGCGCCGCCGCCGCGCCCTCCGCCTCGCTCTGCAGCCGCGAACACTTCTCCAACGATTCAGCTCTGAGCGTATAGAAAAACAAATATAAAAAAAAACTTGCATTTCTATCGATAGGTATGTGGCAGTAGAGTACTTATGCACGTTCGGAATTTGCTGACTCGAGCCGATTACCCTTCGGGGCTTCTCGGGCCGCGACAAGCCAGTCGTCACCATCCATACGAATCGGTCATGTAATCCTACTTATATAATAAATGCGAAAGGCTGTGTGTGTGTGAATGTTTGTTACCACGTATCTCCGTACCTACTTAACCGGTTTTGATGAAATTTGGAATGTAGATAGTTATGGTTCTGAATTAACACATAGGCAAAATTTTCGAAAATCATCCCCTAAGGGGGGTTAGACAGGGTAGTAAAGTTTCTATGGAAATTATTATTTCTTGGTTAGATTCGTTGTCAATCGTTGTTCGTCAAAACTTGTTGCAAATAAACTTTAAAATAAATAATAAAATATGTATTTTTATACTAAAAATAAATCGGCCCGAATATCGCTATCTCTTTTTGGCTGATGCAGGCCCGCCCGCGCTTACGCCGCAATATCAACGGCTATTCAGAATTAGTTATAAATTTGGTGGTGTTCCGTAATACCAAATTAGATGATTGAAAACTTGGTGTATTTTACAAATCGTGTTGTTATTCTGTAACTAGACAATATAAGCTATGTACCTAATCAAACGATGCGTCAGATTTTGTTGTTTTTAATACGAAACAAACAATGACATTTTTTATTACGTAAAATATGCAAAATGTGATTTGTTTACATTTCATTTTGGGTAAGTATTTTGAAAAAATATTTATCCAGGTACCTAGATATATACTATTCGAATTCAAATAATATGGAAATAAGCTCTTATTACAAATAATCTTATTACAATTTTTGGTATTACGTTTGTATGGACAATTCATCCTCCGCTGGCCTCTTAAGTGCGTCATAGCTCCAAGCATTTACCTAGCTCTGTCGACCTCTTGAAGCTTGGCCGCAAGTTCTGCCAACTGCTGCTCGGCCTGCTTCCTACGACGCTCTCCGTCGGCGCGCGCGGCGCTAGCAGACTTCAGCTCGGTCGCGAGGTCCGCATTCTCCGCTTCCAATGACTGTTTCGCCTTCTCCAACGCTGCAAATCACAATTCAAGGATTAGTCTACAATAAATAAATAAACACCGAACGTTTCTAATACAGGGGTCTAACTATAAAGTCTTATTGCGATTCAGTTCAGACGAAGAGAACAAATCCCGCTTTGTGATTAACGATTATATGACAACGCCATAATAAAAAATATTAAACAATGTTTTTTTATTTTATTTGTAATAGTTTTGCCCTGTTTGTGTTAGTTTTATGGAAATTGATTGATCTGTAACCGGCCTCCCGAGCTACAGGCTCGACCTGGTCTATGACCGTTCGTCATGGCTCTCTTTGGGGGGGGACCTATGCCCAGTGAACTATTTCAATGTTCAGGTTAACGACTACTTGGGCGTGCGCCGCCGCCCCGCCATGCTTGAGGTGCCCAACTGTAGGACCAACTTACTTAAGTTTGCCCCCATGTCACTCGCTATCTATCTTCTAAATATCTTGTCTGCGGATAACGTAGATATTTTTTACAATAGCCTGCCGAAACTCCTACAAATAGCACAGGTAGTTTTAGAAACAAATTGTTTAAATTGTTTAGTTTAGTTCTCTTCCTCTATCTGATATTATTTACTTTCTTTTATATAACATCGCTTTAGGGTTAAAAAAAAAACCTGTAATGTTGTTATATTGATTGAATAAATAAATAAAATAAAAATAAAATAAAAAAAAAACAAAGTTTTTTTATTTCAGACAGTGCTATCTATTTTGTTAGTAGATAAATTTATTTATTTAAAACCTCCTCCCACAACATTATAGCTGTGGGACAACTGTAGGCCAGAAACAAACTGTATACGAACGACCTCTCTACTCCCTAACTCCCGAACGAAATAAATAAATCCGATGAAACTTCATGGTAGAACTTGAACTCCGTATTTCGTTCGTGTTTCATTTCGCACCGATAGATATTTTCATGGTAGACCTGCTGTTGCCTCCTCCGAAGAAGCGAATAGTAGAAACGTACTTAAGACTATTTAGTAAATTGTGCGAAAAGACTAATTAGTAGGTAGATATAGACATTTTGCGACGGGATATAATCAAACAATAAAATCATTCTGAATCCACTGATCCGTCCACCCTCCTCCTCACAAAATGTCTGCGAATAGGAGCGATGCACCTCTCCGCAATAGTTTTCAGGATACTGTTATGACTGAACGAACTCAACACTCAACAGAGATGCACTATAGTACTGTTAGGTTTAGTTGCAATCATATATATATATATATATATATATATATATATATATATATTTTTATATACCTGTTTATGTATTTATTATTTGTACTTTCTGTTTCTGTCAATTGTTAGTTTGTGTGTGTTGTTTAGCCCATAACGTCACCCTATTAAGGCTCAGTCTGAAAAGCAGCGCTGCTCCCCTACTTTGTTGGGAGTGGCATTATGCTGCGACTGGGCCTGTTTGGCCGCACACTCGCAGCGTAAGACTGATAGACGTGTCCGTAGGATCTAGGTACTTACTTCTAATTGTCTTGCCCATACCCTGTAAATCATTGTGTCACTGTCTCTGTATTATTTTATACTTTACTTTTCTTTATTTATATAGTAGTACCTAGGCTTCTAGATTATTTGTTCCATGTAATAAGTCTTGTAATGTTGTGTGTGTGTGTGTCAAATAAATATATTCTTATTCTTATTCTTATTTACTATTTCAACGGATAATGGCACCAACAGTTAGTATATTATTTCAGGGCGACTGGTTGAAGCGACGCGTGACAAGAGAGCTGGCTCTTATCTGGGTCAACGCATTAGCATTGCCATTCAGCGTGGCAATGCGGCCTGTTTTTTTTGAACGCTTCCGCCTGTTAGTGATCTGGATCAGTTGAGCTATCTATAGATCGTTTGCAACGGTATTTAGATAGCTAGCTGTTTCATCTGTATTTTTTGTATATAAATTTTTAATAATAAATTTCAAAAAGTATAGTATGTTTTATGTAAACCTATCATAGAAGCATCGCATCTCCTCTCCGGCGAGCTGCCACTCTTGCACATAGTCTGCCAGTAATCACGGGCAGAGTTGAAATTACTCCCTTCCTCATGGAAACTGGACTCCACTTCGAAGTTATCATCCTTCGACAGTCCGAACTTAACGTTCTTCTGCCGGCGCTCTTTCAAATCGGCCATTTCGATAATTCACATAATATTTTGTATAAAATTTTTAGTAAATATTCCAGAAAATAATAATATAGTGTATGATTTTTGATCGGTATGAAAATTGACATTGTCGAGTGAAGCGGTATGACAGATGGTTTGAATTTTGAACAGGTGTTTGTGGAAACTTTCAAGAAGTTTTTAGTTCAAAAGAGTCTCAATAAGTAAATTATTGCAAAACCCGAATTTATAAGGAACATGTTTAATTTTTACTCTGGAACCCTGAAAGGAACAGGTATCCTGAGGTATTCTCTTAAACCTTTACTCCGGAACCCTGTAAAGATCTGTAACCTAGAGTTCTATGAAGTGACGCTGGATGTACGCTCACCTGCTTTGGCCTTCTTGATCTGTTCGTGTTGTTCGTTGAGCTGCTGCAGCTCCTGGCTGTGCTTGTGTCGCTGCTCAGCAAGCGTGGCCTCGTGCGAGCCCGCCTCCTCCTCGAGGTTCCTCTTGAGGACCGCGACCTCTTGCTCCCGCTTAGAACGGAGCTCCTGTTGGGCTGGAAATTGAAATGGGACTTTAGCAAATCCGCCAATTCCACCATTTAAACTAACACCATACCGTACATGTAAACTGTGGAATGAGGTGTTTTTTTTAAGCTGAAAACACAAAAAATCCTAAAAAAAGGAAGAGCTCTTCGGAGCATGCAACGCTTCAGCAATGTCCAGATGTTTCAGATGATGACGGTAACCGCGCACCATCAGATAAACCTGTATGCCTCGTCGTGATAACATTTAAAACAAAAAAATAGATAAATCTTTTAATTTACTTTTGAACTGGTTTTCTTCGAATATAATTTGTTCTTTTAAGATACCTCTGCGCGTCTGCGAGCGCGGACTCGGCCTCGCGCGCCGCCTTCTAATGATAGACTCACCGGCTGTGGTGTCGAGTGAGTCGAGCAGCTCGCTCTTGAGCGCCTCCAGCTCCTCGTTGAGGTCCCGCTTGAGTTTCTCCGCCTTGGTGCGTGCGGCTCGCTCCGCGTCGAGGTCCTCGTGTGCGTCTGCGAGCGCGGACTCGGCCTCGCGCGCCGCCTTCTGCGCGGCCGTGCGCAACGCGCCCTCCTCGTCCGCGCGACTCATGGCCGCTGCCAGCTCCTCCTCGCGCTTTGCTGAAAACGTTTGATAGAATCGGTTACATTACTTTTACTCGGTGGAAAAACCGTGCTGTAATATGTAACATTACTTTATTTCGGTACAAAAACCGTGCTACAAACGAAAGGTAGAATCAATAACTTCACTTTTTCTATGAATTCGCCTTCCTAAGCACCGAAGCGCTTTAAATGCCCCTACCGGAAAGTTACTTGAACTACGTGATATGTTAAGAACAACTAGGTCACGAGAGCTTTCAGATATATACAGACAGCAAAGCTGATTGAACAGAGTAACTCACTGAGTACAATCTGCAACTCTTCAACTTGCGCCTTCCTCTCGACGAGCTGTTCCTTGACATCCTGCAGTTCCGTCTCCAGCTTCCGTTTAGCTCGGTCTACCTCCTGCCTCATTTGGTGATCCTGCAAAGGCAAAAAAAAGTATTTCAGGAATGTTCGGATATGCGACTGTTTGTGTCAGGTTACATTGTGTCCCGCGGCCACGCTACATGGAGGACAAGCACTTGAATAATTGAAGCCTGAAAGTTTTACTTAATGGAAATTTTCCTTGACTATTTAAAAGTAATACTGCATTCATAGATTTTACAAAAGTAGCTTCTATCAAACCCGCTAAATGAAAAATATACATATATATATGATACCGATCGAAAAGCATATTTATATATTATTTTTTAACAGGTATATTTTTTTAACATTTTTTTTTAAATCGCTAGTATCAGTGCCTCAAATACATAGTGTGGTATAGTTTACCTTCAGGAGTTTCTCCTCTAGTTCGGCGATGGCGGACTCCTGCTTCGTCTTCAGCTTGCCGAGGTGCTTTGCCTTCTCCTCCTCCTCGGCCAGTGCTTGCGAGAGGTCGTTCGCTCTCTCCTCCAAAAGCTGCAAACGCAACAATTAACATAATATAGTTTTTATGAAGGTCCTTAAAAACACAGACGTATGCGTGTTTTTTGAAATGTCTTCACGTAAGCGTACCTTCTTCTCTTTGAACAGTTTCTGGTTGGTGTCCTCGCTGAGTGCTAGCTCCTCCTCCAACTTCTTGATCTTGGAGTCGCACTGCACTCGCTCCAACTGCAGCTTCTGTCTTGCTCCCTCTTCTTCTTCCAACTGCTCTTCCAGGTCCTGAGGAAAGAATCAACGTACAGTAAGAATTCCATTCGCCGTGTGACCCGAGGTTCTAGACAAATACCTCAAGCTTTCCTTTCACGCTAACGTAAATTTGTCAAGGTAAAATTTGGCAGCGGTCATTTCCATAAAATTCAAGCTTTCCGCAGGCGTTAACGCCAACAGAAAGTGGTATTTGTTTAGACCCCCTGTCCTTTATGGGTCGTTCTGTGAGAGTTATGGTGAAAGGACCAACATTTTTTACGTTAGTAGACACGTGATAGTATAACGTCGTCAGATCTCGACTTCGCGGAGTTGTTCTCTTGAACTCGAACGATCACACTTCGCAGATGAGATGCGAATTTGCGAGCAGGCACAGCTTGTAGTCGCTCATTTCAACACCTCAACACAACGTACCTGTATGTTGAGCTGTAGTCGTTTCTTCTCCTGCTGCAGTGCGTTGCACCTCTCCTCTTCCTCCTCGATCCTGCCCTCCAGGTCGTGCAGCAACTCCTCCAGCTCCTGCTTCCGAGCGGCGGCGCGCGCGCGGCTCTCCTCCGCCTCCGCGCACAGCTCCAGCTCCGCCTGCAAATACCATACATTCATGAGACAGGACTCACATACTTAACAACGAGAATAGTCGTGAAATTTGTTATCTGAACCGCGATTACTGATATCGCTGATCGAAATGTGCTTTGGAGAAAGGATGGATGATCCCAACCCAACCCAAGGTCACTCCGCGAAGTCCGCGAAGACCCCAGGTAACTTATGTGCTTCTGGGTGAAGTAAGGCTGGCTATCTAACTAGCCAGAAACTTCCACGCAGAATGAACCAACCAAGAGTGTTCATGTTTTTTTAAATGTTCATTAATAATGTTATTTGACTTATAACTTATTTTTTAACAATGAATGAACTATGACGTTTCGTCAGGTCATAATTTGGCATTTATAATCGCATCCGTGTTTACCTCACACACCAATGGCTGTCATGTCTGAGGCATTCACACGGCAGTTCATAACTCTGAATCCAGAGTTGGCCACCAGCTCGAACAAATCATAATGTGTATCTCACCTGCAACTGCTCGGCCAGCTGCGTCTTCTCGGCGCTGGCCTGCTGGAATTTGTTCTCGTACTCCTGGCAGCGTTTCATCTGGTTGTCGAGGCGGTCCTTGATCTGTCTGAGCTCGTCTTCCTTCTGTGTTAGCTTCTCTTCCTGCTTTGTTACTTCTAGAAGAGGTTTCACCTGGAATACAGATTATATTTTAGAAGGTACATTAAAAGATGCCCTGTTGCATTCACATTGCGATCAATGTGATACGGACGATACTGTATCAGCTGGATTACGGCTCAGTTTGTTACGCAGTCCACCAGCACCAAAGCCACATATTATGTGTGCTTGGTTTGATTCTGCTATTGAAATATTGTCTCCCACCGAAAGGCTAAATATGAATCCCATGTGAAAATTGAAAAACGATAAGATACATAACAGTATGTACCTGGAGCTGGCTTACTATTTTCCGTATACGAAACGTAAACAAACTCATTTCTTCCAACAATAGGGTTTACTGAAAGGCGTATGTTAAATAACTGAGCCCTTGTGTGCGAGACGTATTTACATAACTTTGAAATAATAGAAGCAGGTTACAATTGTTTTCAAAATAGATCCTCACCTTGATGTACAATCGCCACCATTGCCAGTTTCTGAGCTTAAGATACGCTGCGCAATTCCTCTGGATGATTCTGATAGCGTTGAGTTGCTGCAGTCTCTTCTGATAGTTTCTCCTGGCGAGATACCCTCGGCAGAAAGCTTGGAAGTTCACTATCAGATCTGTAATCTTATAATCGCGCTCTTCTTCCAAATGCGCTAAGACTCCAGCTCTAAAGAATATCTTGGACTGTCCGACGCGGTATAAATTATGATCCAATTCTAGGGCCTTGATCATCTGCTCGCAAGCCTTCTTTCCGTCCATGAAGCCTTTCGGTATGATGTTCGGAGTGAGCAGTTCGTATCTCTGCCTGAATTCCTGGAAGGGAATTCGATTGGGGAAGCCCTGTCTGCAGATCCTGATACCTTCAAGCACACCATTGCACCGCAGCTGGTCTAATACTAGAGGGGCTTCGATCTTACCCGCTTTCTTCTCGTGGTTCGGTATGATACACCTCACGAAGTTCGGATTCGTATTTTTGAGGGTAGCCATAAGTTTCGTCAGTTGCTCTTTGTACAGCTGAGAAACTGTTCTAAACATACCCTTACGAGTTCTGGCGCCAAATTGCGTGTCAGTCATAGCCTGTTGTGCCATGCCGACGATTTCGGCGTCCTTCCAAATATGGCACACGAACGGATCCTGTGACGATTGCAGTAGGGATACTACGTTCTCGTTCAGAGGATCCATGTTCTTCATCAGCCACTTTTCCGCTGAATAGTCGACCTTGCCAGCGTAATGGATGATGGCGAAGTCGGCGATCCCTCGGAAGTCAGTCTTCATGAACTTGGGGTGGACGGAATGAGCCGAGACCAGCTTCTCGACGAAGGTTTTATCAGTGGCTTTGGGGAACCAGCACTCCTCGTCTAGCAGAGCCATTATGCCCATGGGTTTGTCGATGAGGTCGATGGTGGGTTGGAGATCAAGACCGAAGTCGATGAACTTCCATTCGATGCCTTCTCGCTGGTACTCTTCCTGTTCGAGAATGAACATAGTGTGATTGAAGAGTTGCTGGAGTTTCTCGTTCGTGTAGTTGATGCATAACTGTTCGAAGGAGTTGAGATCGAATATTTCGAAACCGGCCATATCGAGGATACCAATGAAAGACGCTCCTTGCCGTTTCGTTCTGTCTAGGGATCGGTTGATTCTGTTCACTAGCCACCTGAACAAGCGCTCGTAACACGCTTTACCGATGGCTTCCACTGAGAACTCAACTTGTTCTTTTGTCTGCGCTTTCGTTACGAAATCGCGACCCACTTTTATTCTCGGCTTCAGGAACGCCTTTGTCATTTCTGTTACAGATAAACCTGGAAAGCAAACAAAAATGTTAAAGCTGATAATTTGAAATGAATGAAATAGGTATTAGTTTCGTTTGGGATTTAGTTTTATTACCAAGTAGATGCGCAATTTTCTGTGCAACCGTGTTGTCAGGCAACGTGGCCTGATCCGAGTTCCTCTCTTGTTTGAACTGCATCGAACCGAACAGTAGGACAGCTGACACTATCCTGAAGATAGTTTTGAAGTCCTCATTGTTCATTCCCATGATATGCATTGATTTGATGGTCGCCTGGAACTCAGCCGCGTCGTCAATACCAGGAACTGGTACAGCTCCACTCGACAAGAAGGGATAGCTCTTGGGGTCTTCTAGAATGTAATCTGCCTTCTGTTGCGCCGTGGCGCCGGACAGAAGCTGATAGAAAATGTGGAATGTCCTTTCGTCTTTCGCTTGTCTGATTGCTCTCGATTTTTCTAATAAGTACGTTTCTATGTTCGCACCCGCTATGTACCCTGACGCGTCGAAGTTTATCCTAATGAATTTACCCTGAAAAACAAATTATCTTTAATTTGTTGAATTTTCATAACCAAATTAATTACGAAATGTGTGTAATACTTACAAATCTGGAGGAGTTGTCGTTTTTGACTGTTTTCGCGTTACCAAAAGCTTCTAGAATAGGGTTTGCCTGCAGCAGCTGTTGTTCCAATTCGCCCTATAAGGAATGTTACTATAACTCTGGCCTGGTATCGTTGAATCATGTTTTCACACACGTTGTCAATCAAGCAATTTATCAAACACTTCCAAACAGAGGTAACTTGCGCCACACCACAGAATGACAATTTCATATTAATATTGTTTTTAAAGCATTCGCGGCTAGAGCTGTGGTATAAATTACCTTTATGCTGGGATTAATTCAAATAATTGAACTCAATTTAGGACTTATGAGAATTGGTGCTTAAAATAACGGGACCGTAAGTTCAATTCACTCGGAACTCTTCTGGTTGAGCAATTCAAAACATAAATACAGGTTATGCGGAAAACAATGAAAGTAACTCATTACCTCAAATGTGGGTCCGTTTGACTACGATGGATAATAGCAGCGTGAAATGAAACGTTATTGTTGATGAGAAATACAGATGTTTTTTTTTAAACAATAAAAAAGGTTAATGATAATAAATAAAATGATATGGGTTCAGTAGGGTTCATATCCCATAACACAAGCTCTGCTTACTTTGAGACTAGCTGATGCTGTGTTCAAAATTCTAATCAATTATTTATTAAATAGTTCGATATCCAAACATTAGATATATATACAAAGATTAATGTTATGTACGATTAGAATTAATCGGAAAACATATTTTTTATTCTAATGATTCAAACTTAGTAATTTTAATATGACTTATCTTATCGGGTATGCATATCAAAAACATTGTAATAAATATATTTACATAAAATATAACATCATTCAAATATTGGCATTTCGTTGATAACTATGATCGAAAAAGAGAGAGAGGGAGAGAAAAAAAGCATTTTAAATAGCTCCCAAGTTAAATACATCAGTAGATGAAGACTTATTTGCAACGTTATGTGGTGTTTTGTACTCTTTTCAATATTCAGAAGTAATGTAAACATCCACAATCACAAAGCCACTGTCAGATTGGCCCTTTCCTATCGACAATGTACCCTCGTATAGCCGAGAACTATTTACCTACAATTCAGTTACGAAGAAAAACATTTAGCTCCGAGGATAAAATACCACTTTATAATGATTGAAGCTTAGGAAATAAATAAATAAACAATACTGGTCATTTTTCACACAGCAACATCTAGCCCCAAAGTAAGCAGAGCTTGTGTTATGGGAACTACATGACTGATATACTACTTACATATATTTTTTTTATAAATACATATATACATATTACACTTAGAAAACACCCTGAACCGAGACAAATATTTGTAGATCACACAAACGATTGTTTCGCGGCGGGGATCAAACCCGCAACCTTCTGTGTCTCATGCGAGCCTTCGCCCAATGCGCCACAGAGGTTAACTTAAAAAAAAATAAACTAGACTTACTATTATCAACTGTGGCGTTGGTCCCTGTGAATCCGGTGCAGGCGGGTTCGTGGAAGAAGAGAAACAGTAAAAATATATTACACAGTAGCATAGGTATTGTAAGACGGGTGTATAGCTAGAGCATAATGCTACTTGGATCTTAAAACTCAAGATGTACAAATAAAAGTTGGATTGTTTTTTTTTTTAATTAAAAAAAAAATACTTATTCACAGGAAATGTTAACTTATTTGCATCTGTAGTAGGACAAAAAAGTACTCATTTTCAAATCATGTCTAGCAACACAAATGAAAAAACAGTAGAATGTGCTGTAAAGTAGACCATACACGCCACCTCTTCAAGCAGTGATGTGCTAGCTTCAATATACAAAGAAAGATCCAACAAAATTACCGAACCGCACTAATCTATCATACATCTTGCCATATATACTATACCATACATTTATACAAGTACATAATGTAGCTTACAAAACATTAGCTACGCTCAAATTATCATACCAGACAAATCAGTGGCATACTGTCACGACTTTACATTTTCTGTGATCGGAAGCGGAAGTCTAGCTTTTTATATAATTATGAACTCTCACCCGAGTACGATAGTCGAACCGGTAACCATAAAATATCTATAAGAATAAGATCATTACTACAAATAACTCATCTATACTAATAATATAACTCAAGAGTTTGTTTTTTAATTTGAACACGCTAAACTCTGGAACATCGCTATTATATAACATACTCAGGAGTGAGATTTTAAAAATTATTTTCGCATTTGATAGCGCAATTCCTGACGAAGGTTATAGGCTATTTAACATTAAGCTACGACCCCTAGGAGCCGAGAAAAAGAAGTAATAGCCCGGGCGGGCGATGTGACCCGGCACAGTGATAAATGTAATGAGGCCATGATGTCATACTGAAATCATGGAACTGAAGACTTATAAGGAAGGAAACTGTTTTTTAACATCAGAGGCACTATTCCAATTTACAATCAATACAGAGAACAAAAAACGTATTCAAAATACAAATTTCACAGTTATTTACCTGAAAAAGACATTTAATTACTTATTTATCAGATGACGATTTTATTTCAACATTGGAATTACTCACTCCTTTAAAGGAAATTAAGCCTTGGTGAGTAATCGTGGGCCCCGTGGGTCACACATCGTAAATGGGCATTTTAGTCGGCATACGCGAATCACGCTTTACATTTCTGACGATTAAAATGGCGCTGCCATAGCAGAGAATGCAATTCTAGCTACAGTCCTTTAAAAGGCGCTAATGGATTTTAACTGAGAACAAATTAGTAACTTTTTATAGGCATTATTTATTCTGGGATTTAAGAATTAAATATAAGTTCTGTTTAAATTCAAACTCCTCAAAATTTTAATGATTATTATTATTAAAAAAAAAACTGTCCACTTTTCTCATCACTATTCTTTCATAATCAAAGATCCTAAACTTTTACAACATATAAACCTCACGCTTAATTTTCCATTCACGCTAACGCAAATGCGTCTAGGCAAAACTTGGCAGCTGTCACCTGATATTTCAACAGCTAATGACATTTCCATACAATGCAATCTTTCCGCAAGCGTTAACGCCAACAGAAAGCGGTCGTTGTCTAAGGGGTCTTCTCATTCTATTCCATTTCACGCCCCCTTTAAGAACTGTTTCTTTCAAGATACACCTAATGGTCTCCTCCATTCAATCGTCTTCTGACATAGTTTCCTCACATCCCTCCACTTATCTCTCTGGGGCCGTTCAAGTATTACGTAAGCACTATTGGGGGGCGGAGGGGTCTTTGGTTTGCTTATTTTGGATGACATGGGGGTAGGGGAGTCTAGATGATGATTACGTCATCGGTAGTTATTTACTTTTTTACACGAATGGCAACCCTCACATTATCTATGCTTGAAAACGAAACGCATTTTCGAGGATTCCCGCAAGTAATGCATACGTTTAGGCACTCGCTTTAGAACCGATTAGGGGAATTACCGCGTCCCTTTTTTTTTGTCCCTTACTCTATGTTGAATACTGTATCAGTAAAATCTAATCTCTATCCTAAATCTATTCTTATTTTTGAAATTATAAATATAACATTATAATCATAAATAAAAAAAGATACATTTATAATTGAAAAATGTTTACGTAAGCATAGGGGGAAGGGGTAAGAGCTTTGCTTACTTTTGCTGACAAGGGGGATGGGGGGTAAATAATTGTAATAAATCTGCTTACGTAATATTTGAACGGCCCCTCTCTTGTCAAGCGATCTGGTAACTTACCGCTGCCGACCCTTTAGGTTTTGATGCGGCGACGTACGCGAGGTACTGAATGACTTTTAAGAACTGTGTTTCTTTCAAGATTCACCTAATGGTCTCCTCCATTCAATCGTCTTCTGACATAGTTTCCTCACATCCCTCCACTTATCTCTCTCTTGTCAAGCGATCTGGTAACTTACCGCTCCCGAGCCCTTAGGTTTTGATGCGGCGACGTACGCGAGGTACTGAATTACTTTTTTCGTGTTTTCCGTTTTGCCAGCGCCCGATTCCCCCGTGCATAGTATTGACTGGTCTTCTCTATCTGGAAACATTAAAGACTCACCGGTGAATTACATTGAAACTGACTTCTGCTCTGATCCAAAAATAATCAGTTTATGAAGAACACCTGCTGATGCCCTAAGGGGGACCAAATAGTCCAAATAGTCGCCTAGCGTAGACTCGCTATCTGTACGAACCAGTCCCAGACTGTCCTTGTGTGTGTTTGCTTTATTTAACACACATGAGGGCAGTCCGGGACCAATACGTACTGATAGCGAGCCTACCGTAGGTCCCCACTAGAGGACTAATACGTCCCCTTTGGGAATCAGCGGGGTGGATGAGAGGCCAATATCCTTACATTATTTGGCATATGCCCGCGTTTTGCGTAGTTGTTATCATGTGACAAGCCCATCGCACTAACCGATGACGCATGCCTTCGAAGTTTCTGTTATAGGCCATTCGTTTGAAGCACGTTTTAATGAGAAGCAGTGGTGTACGACCGGGTTCGAACCGTGGTACAACCCACTAGGCCAACATGGCTTAAAGTACTATTTCCACCTATTCCACTAACATAATCGATATCCAGCGTTGGCTGGCCAAAGCAAAATGTGGAAATAGTTAGACGTACAATCTTCTTGTCTAATTAAAATCCTACTGCTATTATAAACGCGAAAGTTTGTGAGGATGGATGTTTGTTACTCTTTCAAGCAAAAACAACTGAACTTAGATTTTGATTAAACTTTACAGTAATATAGCCATCAGAATAACACATAGGCTACTTTTTATCCGGCTACCACGCGGGCGAAGCCGTGGACAGAAGCTAGTATTATATAATTGTCTAAATTAAACTTAATTTTAACACCCAATTAACATATGTACATAATCCTGACTCCTATGATTCCCTGTGTCGTGATAATCAGGACCTACAAGTACCATAGACCCAATACCGATCATCTAATATCTGCCGAACGTACGAACATTCGTCCCGCAACGGGAATCGAACCGGAAATCACATGAAAGGCAGCAAAGAAAGCCTGAAACAAAGCATCCGCATCTGCTTTCCACTCACCCAACTTCACACAACAATCACCTGTTCCATTGTAGTATCAGTCCCTATCCCTATACTACAAACATACAAACAGAATGCCGTGGGCGTTGTTACCTGTGCGTTGAATGCATTTCTCATTAACCAGAGTACTATCTATTTTAGTGATGGGAAAAAAGGTGTTTTTTTTTTCGAAAAGGTGCACACATTTATCTTTAAAAATTTTAAATTTGCGTATTTGTTACGCTGACGTTTCAAACCTTAATGTTCGTTTCTGACGTTTGATCCTTGTGACTTCAATGAATAAAAACCTATCGACTTTGACTCATCATCTTCTTGTCCTTATCCCACATTACGTGGGGTCGACTTTGACTCTGACTATTACGATCAAACACAAAAAACGGACCGATGACATCTTCGAGGCTACCTCGTGGGAAGATTACGGCCAGCAGTGGAATTCTGAAGGCTGATGATGTTGTAAACATTTACCAACTTAATGCGATTCAAACAATAAAACAAATGATTGTAGCCGTGTCGGCCTAGTGGACAGTACCCCGACTTCCAATCCGGATACCGTGGTTCGAACGCGGTCGTTGCTCCAATGGATTCTTCCACAAGAAAAAATTACGTGCGCATTAACGAGGAAACCGGCATGCCCTAGAACTAAAATTTCGAAGGCACGTGCCATCGGTTTGTATACTAGTTTTTTTTTCACACAGCATCATCTAGCCCCAAAGTAAGCAGAGCTTGTGTTATGGGAACTGGATGATTGATAAACTACTTATAGTAGTATATCAATAGACCCGAGACGAATATTCGCAGATACCAACATTTGTCCCGCGGCGGGAATCGAACCCGACTACCCCTAATTGGTATCCTCAAAGCTGTTTCTTTGTTGTTGTGAAAAGCGAAAAAGTTATCAATAAAGTCACACAATAGTATAACAAACCTAATAATAAGATTTATCAAGAGGAAATGAAATGAATGAAAACTTTATTTGCTTGAATAAAGGTACATTGGTTCTTAGGCTATTAGGTACTAGACTAAATTTGTCGTGCAAATGTGTAATAATAATAATGTTGATTTATTAAAATATGCCCAAATGGATCTTTGTCATCGTCTGCTACGGGGCAGCACTAGCAAGACGTAGATAAGCGACTAGTTTAGAAACGGGTCGTTTGTCTAATTGTCTACTAATGGCCGCGCCGACCGATACGGGAATAAGTTATGGCATGACTTTGTGCTGCTTATCCACTTCTCTTTAAAGTTTTTACATCGCTCTACGTATATTTTCTAATGATTCTAAAATGGCAAACAAGCGTACGGTCCAACTGTTGGTAAGTTACCGAAACATATGGACGCTTGCAACACCAGGGTGTCTAGACAAATACCGCACGCTTAGTATTCCTTTCATGGAAATGCGTCAAGGCAAAACTTGGCAGCAGTCAGTGTCATATCAAAAGCTTAAGTCATTTCCATATGCGTTAACGACAAAATTAAATATTTGCAGGGACAAATGTTTGTATCTGCGAATATTTGTCTCGGCTCTGGGTGTTTTCTATGTATAAAAAATGTATTAAAACAAAAAAGTTTATCAGTCATGTAGTACCCGTAGTACCCATAACACAAGCTCTGCTTACTTTGGGACTAGATGATGCTGTGTGAATAATGTTCAGCATTATTTTTATAGGTTCAAACATCGTCTCGGGTTCTGAATTCTGACCCAGTCATTATGAACAACAGTTTGCAGAAGTCCACTGTTGTACATAGGCCTTCCCAAAGAGTGCCATGACCACCGACCTTGGACCTCCATCCACCGAGTTCCCGCAACATTTGAGATGTCATCGGGAGACCTTCTTATAGCAGGCCAGTCCAGTCTGAGTCCACATGAGACTTTTCACCCGTTTTGTCTCAAAGTCGGCAACGCGCGAGAGCGACAACCTCTGGTGTAGCTGTGGTCACACAGTTGGACCGTGTGCATATTTGTCACTTTAGTAGTATAAAAACAAACCTTGTGCTGCGCCTTGTATGACTTTGAAGAACTAAACTTGCCACGAAGCAAAATAGAACACCTCTCATTGTTCAGAGAAAAATGTTGACCTATCCACTACGAGCCTCTGTCCACGGCTACGCCCGCGTGGTACCCAGACAAAAATTATCCCATGTGTTATTCTGACGTATAAGCTATATTACTGTAAAGTTTCATAAAAATCCGTTCAGTAGTTTTTACGTGAAAGAGTAACAAACATCCATCCTCACAAACTTTCGTATTTATAATAGTAGTTACCGTGGTTTTTTTCGCATATCCAAACTACATTTGACTCTAACAAAAATAAGCACTTTAAAGCTTCATATTTCGCAAACAAATCCCTAAATCGTAAAATGATTTTCACTACGTCAAAATTTTTGAGCGACCTATCCAAGAATAACCAAGAACATCCGCACAAACTTTCGCGAGTGTGATCCCCAATTCCGAGAGCAGCACCTTTACTTTTGGAAGCTGATACGAACCTTGTAACATTGAACGGTATGCTGTATCTGTGATGGCGAAGACGTGTGGAGGTACTTCGTGGCGTTTGATGCCTTTATACCTCTCCATGATCTTCTCAGTGTATATAGGTAACTTCTTGTAGGGGTTCACCACTACGCAGAAGAGGCCGGAGTATGTCTGTGGAAGATGAGAATATTTATGTCAGTGACGGAAGCTTAAGCAATGTTCCAACAGGTCAATATTTTGATGACCCCTCCTTGAGGCCGAGGCTCGGACCGGTTCCCGGGCCACCCGCCGGGGCGAGATGGTGAATGCGGCGGAGGATTGCTCCGGGTGGGGTTTTTAGTGGGTTCGAGTTCCACATACCCCCGTCATTTTCCCACCACAAAAAAAAATGGGTGGGACCGAATATAGTGCTGAGGTTGATTTAAAAGGAGATTTCAAACAATTACATTTTAGTAAATGTAACAATTATATTTTTAATTTTTCTAAGCTTACATTTGACATACGCTACGGATACATTACGCGTTTTATTTTTAAATGAAAAATGTTTTTGCTTTTGGTTACACCTCGCCTAATGGTAAACGCATTTGTAGGCTAAACACGCTCACTCAGTAGATAAATGTCCACACAGCATCATCTATTCTAGCCCCAAAGTAAGCAGAGTTCGTGTTATGGGAACTATATGACTGATATACTACTTATATAACATTATTTGTTTATATATACACAATATATACATACATATAAAACACCTAGACTCGAGACAAACATTGGCTAATCATACAAACATTTGTCCCGCAGCGGGAATCGCACCCGCAACCTTCTGCGTCTGAAACGGGCCTTTGCCAACTGCGCCACAGAGGTCGTCAAACTAAGATACATATGAACTCATCTTTTGAAAATACCCAAGGTATATTTTGTAGAAAACACAGACAAGGGAAGGGAATTACTGTATCGTTGGGGTATTGTTTGTGCTTAGGTAAATTTGCGTTTCCTAGTACCGGAGAGCACATAATGCCAAGCCATAATGGAGTTCTTTGCTTATAAACTCTGGATACTCTTAATCTAGAGACCATCTGCATTACAGATTCTGTATACAGGCCGCATAAGTTTTCATTATGTAATTCAGCGTGAATCAGGAATTATTAGGTACATTCCTCTGTGTGGTGTTGCCCAAGATGAAACAAAACTTAAGCTTTAAGAGTCATTTAATCGCAAATTCTTATGGTGCACATAAATACCTTTTTTGAGTCATCAACATAACTGTAATTTCTTCATTAGGTCAGTGTAAAATTCTCATTAGCCTACTGTATGAATAGAACGTAATGTTATTGTTTTAACTATTATTGGGTTCGATTCCCGCTGCGGGACAAATGTTTGTAATGTTTGTCTCGGGTCTGGGTGTTTTCTATGTATAGTATGTATGTATTTACAAAAAAAAAGTATATAATTAATATATCAGTCATGTAGTTCCCATAATACAATACATAATAACATAATACATACTCAGAATACATAACAATACTTATGATTGTTATGTATTCTGAGTTGTAAATAATTAATATAAGATATTTAATGTAAAAAACCGACATCTTCACGCGCTTACGTTATTTTGTTCACTCGAGATGACACTCTTCCGAATAAAAAAAATAAAATTAACCCTCCCACAAAAAAAGTTCCGGCTAGTTGTGATGATGTTGTTTTTTGAGTTTTTCGGAAAAAGTAGCAATCGCTCAGGAATAAAACTTGTATAGCCCCACTTCGGGATCATTCTCTATACAACAACAAAATAATCATCAGAATCGGTTAACAATTGGCGAAGATATTAAGTAAAAAAAAAACAACCGAATTGAGAACCTCCTCCTTTTTCTAAAGCCGTTTAAAAATAAGCGGCTATGGGCAATAATGGTAATGGCGTTGCAAAATGGAATGCTAATACTTTGCTAAACCTGCACAGTGTCTTAAATAATGTACTATGGTACCACAGTACTCAAAGTTCCTGATACCCACACCACAGGGAATCCTAGTGTGGGGTCAGGAATAAGTAAAAAAGATAGTGGAAGAAGAAAACAAGTTGTGCCAACCTTACGTACTGTGCAAGGGCTAGAAGATGATGGGGTAGGTTTATTAGAAAGACAACGAATCTAATCCAATTAAAGCCTTTGCCAAAATTACGAGCTGATCCGCGGAATCCTATTAGCGAAGACCTTGATCGTCGTAATCGTTTGATGGAAACAAAAGTTCAACGACACATGATTGTATTTGTGAAGCAAAAACTGACGATAGGTTTAAGGTACGACGAACAATTATTATTACAAAGATATTAACTTTAAATATCGCAAATGCATAAAAATGAAGACATGCGATTTATTACAGGTCAAAAAGCTGTTGTTAAATTCCAAAGTGATGTTGAGATTTTTATCGCATAGCCCTACGTTACGCCTAAACACAGTAAAGGTATCCCAGGAATCTAGTCGCAGCTAGAAACAGTCAGGCAAGCTGACAAACCAGGTCAAGTAGAGAACCCTGGCGGTCTATAAAATCGGCGCAAACAACTAATTAGTATGAGAATTTATTACTTGGAACTAATTGGTACCCGCCGTAAAATTGTGACCTTTGTAGTACACAGATATACAACGATAACTTTAAATAGTAACATAAAGAGTAATTTTCTTTTTAAAAAGATTTAAATAATGCAGATTTTAACCATTGCCATCTTCTTAGGTAGGTAGGTGCCTCGTATAAGTATTATTTTAAAGTCGACCAAACATCACTTTACTCCAATTTTATTCTCCACTGACTTTATATATTTAGGACATCATCAACAACAGCCTGTAGAAGAACTCTCTCCAAGTGCGTCAGGACGAACGGTCTCAAGCCACCTATATCTACCGACATTCCGCAACCTTTAAGATGACATTAGATTCTTCTTACACAGCGACAACCTTCGTGATAGATGTTCAGGGAAAAGGTATTCTCAAACTTAAAAAGAAAAGTATTCATGTGTCCAATTCGTAGAGTTGATTTTTGTTCAGGTTTTACGAACAAATTCTGATAGCATAGAAGAATTTGGACCTAAGCCAAGACAAGTAAGTTATTCTCAAACTTAAAAAGAAAAGTATTCAAGTGTCCAATTCGTAGAGTTGATTTTTGTTCAGGGTGTACAAAAAATTCTTATAGCATAAAAGAATTTGGATCCAAGACAAGACAAATACAGAGAGGACAAACTTTTATTTGCATCCATTTGTAATCGCGTATCGTATCGTAACTATTGGATACCTACTTATCTAGTTTCGGCGTCTTCAAAGGAGTTGATAGATAACAAATATCAATAAACAGCTGATAAAGAGGCATGCCATTACGCAAATCAATTTACTACTTGACCCGTCATCTAACGGATAACATAATGACCGATGTCACATTGTGACTACTGGGTTATGAAGATAGAAAATGTGACCACGAGACAGAAAATACAAGAACTTATCTTAAAAGTTACTTGATTAATGAAAAATCGCCAACTACTAGAGATATTATACACTAACTGCAAAATCTTACGCGTCTTGAGCAAAAGCGAATTGCGTTCGAAAAAGATAAGCGGAAGGAAACGGTACCTACAGCATGTTCTATTATTCATTCCTAGGGTAGAAAAAGTGTTGATATAGAAGAGATATTGCAGAAAAAAACGCATATAGAACGATTCCAAGTAAACACCAAATAAGATCATATGTATATAATTGATACTTATCTCAAAAGGTAGACAACCCCACAAATAAGAACCGGAAACTGACAGTAATTTATGTAAAGAGACTAAAGTACGCATTCTAAATAAGACATTTATATGCAAAAACAATTTGGCAATTCTTGCGAGGCGATAACTTATCAGCAATGTCTTTTTGAACGAAACTACATAAAAACAAAACTTTCTAATTGAGACGTTCAGCTTAATATCGCTGAACGAATAGTAATCGAGGTACTGAAGTCCATTCTTGCTTTTAACACGTAGCTACGCACACGAAGACCACACAGGCAAATTTCGATTTTGTCACAAGTGTTAAATAGCCGCACATATAACTAACCATACGACCAGTTGTGCATTTAACATTTGCAAAAGGCACAAAAACTACAGCGACACAGTTACCACGAGCGGTCTCCCTTATTTGGCTGCGTCAATTCAGCTCCTTATACGGATTGAACTTATACATCACGGTTCTAATGTGCGATATAAAGATAACGTTTAACGTTTTAAAATTTCAACGCGATAGTTGACATTTCAAACAGATTTATCGTAGACACGTACGTTAGACAGTTTACGTAAGACTCTAGGGCCATTTGGATATTCGTCGCAAGCTTAAAAACTCCTGTCTTATTCCGAAAGGTCATTGTTACCTCCTTATACGGGTCTTAGTCAACAACCTTAGTCGAATCCCTTGATGTGTCATCACTCGTAAGCACGCAAGAAATTGTGCGCTTTGAATGGAAAGATGGGTTAGGTCTCGTCATCCTCGTTATATTCGCAGTGTGTATGGATGACTCAAGCCATAAGTATTTAGAATCATACCCCTTTTCTCCGAACATTCTCCTTACTATATTATTATACAGCAGCGCAGATATTATAATACTTTATTAGTTTACAGCAGCGAAAACTTTTCAGACTTGGAATTTCCTAAATTCTAACAGTTAACATTTAAATAATTGGTAAAGTAAGGTTGATATTAGAATTGCTTTATGATCATTTTGGTATGATCTCTGTCGTGCTATTTCTGTACAGCCAAAACAATATTATTTATTTACAAATCATTTTATCCTTATTAATTCCAATAAATTACACATAGGTGTTTTCTATTTAAATATGTATGTATTTACAAAATATATATATACATATATATAAGTAGAATATCAGTCATGTAGTTCTGTGTGAAAAATGACCGGCATTATATATTTTTATTTATTGTATACATGATGTCCACTTTTTAAATTTCTTAATATTGACCATCACCATTGTCTAAAAAACTTTTAAAACCATTTCCTCAATTAAAATATATATTCATATTTCTGGCATCAACCTAATTTCAAGGATTTCAATTAAACTAAATAACTACACATCGATAGATGCTATGTCCATGCAACATTGACACATTTTTGATGTTTTAGTAACCTAAAATAAATTGAAGGTTACCAGTAAATGATGACACATGGCAAATTCATGAGCCGACACTAACGAACGTGAGGTCAGCAACAAAAGACCGCAATGTGGGGCACGGTATCGAAATGTAGATCTATCTATTAGGGATAGGGAATCTTATGATTCGGCCATTACAGTAAGATTCGGATCCCAAATAATAAAACGAAAATTTACTTATAATGCGTCAGAGATAATCAAAAAAGTACAGTGGAAACTATATCTAATCCATATCAATACCACCACATTGCTGAAACTGTACCATAGACAAAATATCATGATTAATTAATATTCTCCCAGTAGCGAACTTACTTAATAAGCACGGCATGAGTCACGAGCGATAGCAACTACAGCATCTGTGCAAACGTCAGGCAAGGCCGTACGAGGCCACCTTTTAATAATTGCAATGAGCAATGGAAAACCTCTTCACGAAGGATTAGTTATTGATTACATACTCGCAGATTTCTTTAATGCTTTACATCAACTAAAACACAAAAACTACAGTGAATTTGCGATGGCGTTTTAACACAGCCTGATGAAAACTCTCGGAATGAGTCGAAACAATCGGTGCCTTAATGTATGGTAAGGTATGTAAAACCAATCACGATTATTCGACATGAAACTTCTCGTCATCTCAGTAAGGCGGCCACAAGAGCTTCCATACAACTAAGATAAACAATATATTATATATTATCCAACCAAAGAGTGCCTTAGACCGCCTTGGACCCAACCCACAGATGTGATCTCTTAACAATTATGCGGGGATTCTCTCCACCTTTACCTACCTACTACTTCGTAACCGTATTTATCTATTTAAATAATTTCAACACTCATACACACATACTTACTTCATACATTCTACATTATACCTACACACTATATAATACAATATAAGGTATATACATAATATTTATACACGTTACCTATCTACACT
The DNA here is from genome assembly GCA_961405105.1 of Perizoma affinitatum. Classification (NCBI taxonomy): domain Eukaryota; kingdom Metazoa; phylum Arthropoda; class Insecta; order Lepidoptera; family Geometridae; genus Perizoma; species Perizoma affinitatum. Next base: position 12,130,658 of record OY560199.1, read on the forward strand.
ACGAAAAGAGTCTGTCATCTTCATTAGTCTGTACTGAAACTTCCGATAATATAATGTACTTCCCTAGTAAACACGAGTTTCTACTCAACCTTAATTTTTTTTAAGTAAATTACCGTAAAAATAAATGAATGCTGACATTATTCAAAGGCAAAGAGATAAACCTTATCTATCGCCCACATTAATTTACCTCACACACGCAAACCCCATATCTTATTGAAACCGTATCTAAGTTAGAACAAAGTAGACATTTGTTCGCTGCGAGTTTTGAGTGATGTCCTGAGTATGAGTCAGAACAGAAACAAACACGTTTACGGCTCTAGACGAAGAACATATAAGGGATAGCTATACGTGACTTGTGAGCTGCGGCCATGTTTGGTAATTTAACAGTTTTAATATAGTCTGAGTTGTAGTTTTCGTATAATTTAGCGTATTTTTATAACCTGGACTAAATTACACGCAACATTTTAATCGGGTTATCAAATAATGTTTTTATCATGTTGACATTTGTGTATTTTTGGGTCTGTATGCCATTTCTCTCAGCTGCTTGGGAACAGCAAAACTTAAAAAAAATTACCTCCTCTACACGTAAAGTAGAGATGTTTTGTTTTCTCGTCTATCCCATAGTGTGGGGTGCCGTTGGATGGATCGTTTAAAAATATTGCGGTGTGTAAAACCATTTTTAAATTCAGGGATCCATTTGCGAATTATTAAGCTTTAAAGTGCTAATTTTTGTTAGAGTTTGACACTAATAAAAATTAGCACTTTAAAGCACCCGCCACAATAGAAATTCACGGCAGTAGTATATTATGACGAAATTAAAAGGAAAACTATCACAGCTAAGTAGGTTTTACAAATAAACGAATAATAGTTGTCAAATTTATAGAATGTTCTTGGAGAAATAAAAAGAAAGTTGTGGTAGAAAATATACGTTTATGGACAACTACGGCACCCTGTACTTCGCATGGCCCGACACGCACTTGGCCGGTTGAATGTACATAATTACTAGATATTTTTTTTTTACTTTGATCGACGTTTCAAAGTGATTCTTGTGATTTTGATGTATAAATGAACTTTGACTTTTGTTTGATTTGTACATTGTACACATAATTATTTAATTGATAAAAAATAAAATAAATAATGCTGGACATTTTTCACACAGCATCATCTAGCCCCAAACTAAGCAGAGCTTGTGTTATGGGAACTACATGACTGATATACTACTTATATACTTTTTCTTATGTTTTACATACATATTATACATAGAAAACACCCAGATCCCGAGACAAATATTCGCAGATGCAAACATTTGTCCAGCGGCGGGAATCGAACCCGCAACCTTCTGCGTGTCAGGCGGCCCACTGCGTCACAAAGGTCGTCATATTTCTTCAGCTACTCAAGTTAGAGCAACAATGCTCTAACCTCACCTACGCGTACACCAAAACGGCAAAACAAACAAACCGACTCGACGTGATTTATATTATATATTATACGGGAGAAGCAGTTAGTAATATTTGACAGATCATTTATCATATTCCATTGTGGCTGTACTGCTCCTGCCACGAAAGACAATGAAAACGCTATGAGGTATCATGAAAGTAGTATTGGATACGGATATTCACTTTTTGAAAAGAAAAGAGAAATTAAATTGTTTCATTTAGAAATTAATTCGGAAATTATCTTCCCGAGAATACGTCTGAGGATAGACTGAAGTAAGTACCAAGAAAGTGTGTAAAACAAGATATGTACTATATCAGTCATGTAGTTCCCATGATACAAGCTCTGCTTACTTTGGGGCTAGATGATGCTGTGTGAAAAACGTCCAACATTATTTGCCTTGTTATCACGTTAAGCAGTAAGCTTCACACCAGATCAAATGTTTTAAAACTATCATCGCCTTACAAAAAACTGTTAAAATAGACCTAAACAAACCTCCTACAATCAATTTTTACTTAAAAGGAGCATTCATTGTTTTTATTATTAAGTAGCGTTTGGGAACTCAATTAAAATATGTATTTTATTGTATTGTAAACAAGCACTCCCTTAATAACGCGACTATTTGATAAATTCTTTATCAAATCGCGCTGCGTTGTAAGGGGGTCGTTCAACTGCGCAGGATATATAACCACCGGACAATGTAATAGTACTAGCTTATAGAAGTTTCACTTCGACAACATTCAAACCTTACTCTGTATATGACTTTGATATCACCCAGGATTCCCTGTGTCGTGGGTATCAGGAACTACGAGTACCGTGGTGCCACAACACCCAGACATAACAAATATCTGCAGAACATGCGACGCGCCATCGAGGTCATCAATATTTGTTGCAAATGTCTTTCATACGCATATTATGCGTATTCACGCATATTGTAAGTCAAAATTCTAGGCTTCGCTTGACCAGCGACCTGGTTAGCGATATATTAGCTTGCGTCAGTAGGATTGCTTTCTTTTACCAGCATGATGGCAAACAAGCATACGGCCCCACATGTTTGCAAGCGAATAATAATGCTGGACAATAATAATAATGATGGACATTTTTCACACAGCATCATCTAGCCCCAAAGTAAGCAGAACTTGTGTCATGGGAACTAAATGACTGATATTCTACTTATATACTTTTTTTTTGTAAATACATTCATATTATACATAGAAAACACCCAGATCCCGAGACAAATATTTGTATATGCAAACATTTGTCCTGAGGCGGGAATTAAAACCCGTAACCATATGCGTCTCAGGCGGGCCTTCGCCCACTGCGCCACAGAGATCGTCAATCGTATCGAATACCAGTGAAATTAAGCACATTTTACACTGAGAACCGACCGGAGTGACACACAGGCTCGTTTCGCGTATCGCATCCGCTGATATAGCCGACTGCATTCTCTGATGTTACTTTTGTCTGTGATACAGATGAATCAATGTCCTATTGGTTAAAAATAAACTTGAATGAAAAAGGAGGACCTTACATCCACCGTCTGACGTTGCAATTCGACTCAGACTAATATAGCGATATTGGCAGGGGTGAAGGTAGACGCTGCGGAATTTAATCTTTAACGGCCTCGAATATCAATATCTTCATCGTCCACAACCAAACTTCACCGGCAGCGGTATAGGATTATAAAAATGCACTTAAATTGTGCTGTGGAATTGTGTGAATAGTGAACTACAATAACGTCAGTACATTTTAGTAGAAATCAGGCGTCTTGTCAGGATTTTTCAGTGAGACATTCTAGACAAATACCTTTCTATTGGCGCAATAAAGATTGAATTGTATGGAAATGACATTAGCTGTGGAAATGTTGACAAATTTGCGTTTGCGTCAAAGGAAAAATAAGCGTGAGGTATTTTTCTAGACCCCCTGGCAACCCTAACCCTGACAATCTCGGATCATGTGCTTCTCTCCAAAGCCAAGTACGATCCGTGGATCGGACAAGACGATAGTGAGATTGGTAGACGACAAAATTTGGATGTCGTCTGTCTACACATCCCACTATCAGCCTGCTTAGCAAGGGCACCCAAGACTACGTTTTGTCTACGAAAGAGAAGACAAAAACTATTTCTGTTGCCTGTTCTGTCAAACAAAAGAGAGGAAAAAATATGTTTTGTCTTCTCGGCGGTAGACAAACCGTTGTCTTGAGTCTTCATGCTAAATATGCTGGCGTAATAAGTGTCAAAAGAAGCACTCTCCGGCTATCATTCTGTTCTAAGTCACCAATGTAGCAAATAATTCTAAATTTCTGAAATTGCTGTTCTATCCTTGACGGGACACTGCTACGTTTACAATAAAACATTTTCGTCGTAAGGTCGTCGATCAGAAAATTCATAATGCCACGTTCAATTATCAAAACATGGTACGAGTGACGTCATAAATTGTTTTACAACATTGCATCATCGATGATCTAACGATGTATCTAATCTTGTGGATTTACGATGATGTTTTTATAAGGGCGAATAAACATAGCGGGCCTTGAGGCAGGGCCGGTTTTTACTGGGACATGTGGAGATTTCAGCACTATATTTTGATGTGTCCGGTTGTTAAACTTGTGCTTATACTTCCAACACACTGGTTCTTTCTACCGACTGTTATAACAATCTCGTTTCAGGGCCACTAAAAATTCAATTCAAATTCTTGGCCATTAATCAGTACATTTTTATTTGGAGGCTGTTCAGTAGAATGTCCATCGATCTAAACATACTCGTATTAGATTTTATTTGAAACTCAGAAGTAATAATGAATCTTTAGCTTTCACGTCTTCTCATTTGTGATGAATCGTGTGTGGTTCCACAAATCAACCTTACTGACACACTAACTAATAGCACATACCATCGACACTTTTGGTTCTAGGGTATGCCGGTTACTTCACGATGTTTTCCTTCACCGTTTTGAGTACGTGGTAATGCGCACATACATTTACGCACGACCACCGGATCGTAAGCCCACTAGACAGGTCATCGCGGCAAGTTATTATTTCTGTTTATTTTGCATATTTTCCTTACTCACTAACTAGAACGAATAATTCTTGGAATTTGCACAAACACCCCATAATCGATGACCCCAATTAATTTCTACGTATACATTCATGTGTGTGTGTGTGTATTCAAAGCACTCAGCGGAATTAAGACACCTTCACTGCAATGTGTCCATCGGTAAATTACTACAAAGTAAAGTAGTCACTTAAACTGGGAGTGTCCACGAACCCATAAACAACGAAGACCTCACTTGAATCCAAAAACTTGTTTACATTTTTTCTAAGCTTTCACACACAAGTCGATATCAGAACAGTCGAATCAGACGGGTTCAGGGGACGTTGCACCTGTCTGGAGAGGGGGGACTTTGGTCACAGGTAACAGTAATAGTTAATATAGAAACTCCTGAAGGCCACCTGTCGAAATGGAAGCTTTGTCGTCTGGGAAGGAAACGGTTGGAAATTGCTACGAAAATCAAATTAAAACGTTATCGCTTTGAATATTGTAATCCCAGACGGTGATTACTTACTGAATAAATTGGTTATTTCAATACCTTTCAATATTGAAACAGCGGTTACAATCAAAACGAAAGGAACTGAATGATAATATTTGTCCCGGTCAGATGCACTTGGAAAATCTAGAGTGATATCTCCTTTATTATTTGGTTTTTGAAGTGTTAACTCACACTTAAAAGAGATACCCACACCCGCCGTGGTTGAATTTTTATGATATTATAAAAATCTTGTGATTGCTCCTATTTTTACCCAAAAGCTTAAATTAATATATAGCCATAAATACTCATTTCACTAACACCAAATTAGTCTACCAGCTGTAAAATGATGACCATCTTAATACGTGGACTTTAACGAGACCTTGCTGAAGCTAAGCCAGGAACTGTACCAGTTGCTCGGTAGTGGTAAGCTTCATAGATGTTTCTAGACATTTCTCAAGACTATGCTGAATCTCTCCAGTCCTTCGATTTCTGTCAACTAGCGCCTAACACAGGACAGTGTCATCCGTCGGTCGGCGTCAAGTTGTCGCGTGCCAATTTTCCGGTCTGACGCGGAACCGGTCCGGCGGGAGTGCCCTTGCTAACTCTTGTGCTTTATCGAGTTGATTGAGTAGCGAAGAAAGGCTTATGTGACTAGAGCCATCCTGACACTACCTTACAGGAAATAATGAGGATATTAAACAGATTTAATGATGTAAGTTCACTGATTCCTCACTGGTTCTCGAATGGCGACCACGAACAAGAGGACGAATTGTATGAAGGAAGATTTCCCCAACAGATGGACGTTAGGTTGCGGAAAGTCGCACCGATGGCACTATTTTGGGATGATACCTATGTCCATGGTTGTATGTGTAAGATACAGAGCAAGTTATTGGAACTGGATGCAAATAGGTTAGGGATGACGTGGATCAATATGCTTTTCTAATCGTTGGTTTACGAAGAACCAAGTTGGATCACTTAAGAACGACTCTTTTGGTACAGATTACTGGCTAAAACCGCCACATACGTCATACACACTGTACAACAATCGATTCTCCGAAAACGGTTTCCGATAGAAGCCATCGTACGATGCATAGCGTGTCGGATGCGTCACGCATTTGACACAGCTTTACCAAACACCTGCCTGATTAATTTCGAAATCTGGAGAGAGCACCTTGACTTGCTTTCGGGAAAAATACTACTCATCAGCAAGAGAACAGCACCCACTCATTATTTCCCAAACAAAATTAAACTACCTACTAAGGAGTATGAACAGATCTTGGATCATCGATGGTCTTGCGTATGGCAGCGCGAGAAAAAATAGCTCTACAGTAAATAATGTAGAGAGTATTTCTCATACTCATCAAATACGAAAACCAATACCTACAAACGAGCAATTGTGTGGCCAGCGGCACCGCTAACCAGGCTTTCTTATTGTAATTCCAAAGGTCGACGCATAAAAATTCGACTATAAAATGAACAGACAAATAAAAGACCACACAAGTCGCGCCGTTGCAATCATTTAGCAAGAATGTCAAACGGCATTTGACCCAATAATGCCTAGATAAATGCATCTGTGATTTGTTGCAAATTGGCATACTTGCAAACCAATGAAGGTTGCTAGAATCTTAGTACCATAGAGTAAACGAACGAACATAAAAATAATAACACGGCGTAAAAATGCGTGTTTCAAATGCCTGGTAACGCTTATTTATTTATTGAGAGTGTCAAGGAATTCATGCACATGGTTGAAAAAAAACATGCTCCTCTTTTTTTTTGAGTTGCTTCAAAACGATATGAAATTTACAGGTTACATGGTGTGATATCGGACTATTATCCTCATTGTAAAGAGACTATGTTTGTACTAAAACTTGATTCCCGGCATAAATCCAAGTTCCTTAATTTCTACCACTTTTCCTTACAATATTGTTAGTTTAATAATCATTAGCATAATAAAAGGTATGTACACCCGTATTATCAGGGAGGCGCGACTCAGAAAGTTGTATGATTCATAAATCAGGTATCCGCGTATCATTTGGGTCAACATGAGATCCTTTGCTTTGACTCATCGCCTGCCTCAAGTTCCTTATAATTTTGGTTTTCAGCTTTAGGCTACATTTCAATGTAGGCTGAGCCTCACAAATAATCCTTTATTCCTTCTTATTGTTGTTTAATAATCATTATCAATTCGCCTCGTGCAAAACACTTTTGTTTTAGTCTGTCAATAAACCCTTCCATCGCTTTAGTTTCCAAGACGAGTTTAAAACCGTGCCAGTCTAAAGTTCGATTCGTCATTGTTCCATAAAAATAATCAAAACAAATTACTCATGAGCTAAACGTTTCTATTTAAGCGTGGACGTGATTGAGGTTACCGCATTAGCAAATAACATTACTGAAGGCTATTTTACCAAACAACAAGTTGATCTACCAGATGGATCAAATACATTGAAATGGTTTAATGAAGTTTTAGACTATAAGCGGCCTAATACCGGCCATCGGGAGACGGGGCATTTTTTTGTAGAAGCCTATGCAAAAGACGTATTCCAGGTCTACAGAGAGTAGAGTGGTGCTGTCCGGAAGCGTAACCCATCATAGAGTCATTATCATTCACGATACTGTAGTGTCAGAGCTCGTGAAACGGAGGAGTCATACATGAGACACCGAATCCATTCTAGAAGAGCCTTTCCTTCATTATCCATCTCCACCTATTGATTTATCTATTCGTTCCTCATGATATTCACCCCTTATGAATATACTATTGAAGGCTTCAGTTAATCAGAATAGGATTTTCCCAGCCGCTCTTCACCCGTAAATTGGCTATTACTAAGTTCATCTTTCGACACCACTCTTCTCTTGGTTCTTTTTCGTTGCATATTTAGCGCGAAACTCCACCTTTTCACGCATTGTAAATAGCACATTGTTTTGGCTGCCACCGAGTACGTTGACCACCGATTGGGGTTCATTGCATTCGAGCTACGGAACACCCGAGCTGCCAAGAACAATCAAATGAGTACTTTACGAGGCACTAAGTAACATTTACGGTGTATTTTGATTGTCGAATTAATCCTCCTGCTGAATGCGGGAGATATTTCTGAAATTTCAGGGGCCAAGGATGTTTGATTCTGCGAACCAGATTTTTTACTCAAAGATTTTTAGCACGACTCAGATTTTTATGGCTAAGTATACTGGTCAGATGTCTTGCTTGTGGGGCTAGGACTGGTGTCGCATGTGGCATGATTCAACAAGTTAGACCAAATTATTTATTGGAAGCTAAGCTTACCGCTAAGACTAAGATTGAGGCCAGTGTTCCTGATATAATCTGCTGTACATTGCTGTGTGTTGTCAACACACAGCAATGGTTGTTAACACCAACCATTCTTTTATTAACGTCAATGATAATACTTTCAAATATTTGGTATAAATGTGCCCCTTTTAAAGTGTTTTTTTATAGACGAATGGGAATAGCTCCAAAGAATCTTCAAAATAAATAAGAATCTTTGTATCCACTTTTATCATCTATCCACTGTTTGTTAGTCAGTAGAAAGAGAACATGAAAAAAATGTATCAGTAAAACAATAAAATAGTGTCTTTAAAAATGAAGTAATAGTTATATAAACCGATAAAAACTTTAAATCTAATGATCGCAATGATTCACCTCACGACATTTAGCACATGTCGTGTTAGTTTTTAATTCACACAAAACCGGACAGATAGTATATAAGCGACCGTTACGGTGACTCACGCAGACGTAGAGGTTAGCCTTTTGTTTCGAAGCTGCTTCTTATTACGTGTTAAAAGTAATAGTTGGACGTGACGCGGTACACAAAGAAATATCCTGACAATTGATGAAGGTTAAAAAGGTCAAAACAACAACAGTACTGTGAACGATCCTTAGCAAACGGAAAGTAGGAATGTAGTTTTCAACAAAATGCAATCTTACATAGATGACATACAGGTAAGAAGACTAGTGCGATGTATTCGACAACCCGATACGCAACGCAAGGTCTTGCCCTTCAAGACGAAATGTAATACGTCTGTCACAACTCTGCTTATGAATACTGAATTAGGAAGACATTGCATAGAATCTGTTTTATTCTAATTAATAGGCAAGTCGATGTGGTCGAAGATGTAGCACGCATATCTAGAAGATACGCAACAAGTACCATTCCTTTTCTGTACTGATGATGAAGGTGAACTTGAACCGCTCTGTGCCGAAAGATGGGACTTCTTTCATAAAAGGATGACACGTTGTCTAGCGTCTGGTAGTCCCATGAAAATTGTGATGCCGGGTAATTGATCACCTGCGGGTTCTGGTCCCCGATAAATATAATCTTGGAGTCTTCAATGTCGAAGGTCCCCGATAAATATAATCTTGGAGTCTTCAATGTCGAAGGTAAGAGAGAGTTCCTTGAAGCACTTCAGATTGTGAAGTGCCTGTGCACAGTTTCCGAAATTAATTCTGTAGAATACCAATAGCCGAGCGACTAGGCATCTATGAGCGAGGCTTTTCAGATTTGCCTCCACTAGTAAAGCGTCACGAATACGCCTTTTATCTCGTCGCTCTATTGAGTCAAGGGCCTCAAGATGGTATAGCAGAGCCATCCCAGAGGTGACAGCAGTACTCTACAGTTCCTTAGCACCGATTAGCCATAAGCAGTAGCATCAAAGACCAACAAGGGGTTTCCTTAAATAGACCTTCATTGTTTTTTCATCTCCACGACACAAATATTGTCACTATATCCCCATCTAGATTACAAAACATGACCGACCACAATAGCAGTGGTACGTAATACCACTATAATTGTCCGACCGCGTGGCCGCAAGGATTGGGGTCATGGCATCACTATTGTCTTGTGTTTCCTTTTACTGATCAATGAGAAAGTATTGTTGAGAATTGGACTCATCATGAGTAATCAATACTTGGTAATAACATTAATTCCACCCGACTTACAGCGAATACATCAAGGATGTAAAAGAAATATAAGGATCATCCGACGAGTTTGATGAGCTTTTTCAAAATGAACCCCTAAACGTTAAAAATGCTGTTTTAGGCGTCAGAACTTAAAAGCCATACATTGCTGACAACAATAATTTAGAACTGCATTGAATACTTTTGACGTACTGTTTATTTCACAATCGGCACAGAACTTTCAGAAAGAGAAATTAATTAAATCAGAGACACGATAGAAAAACAGTTTTGTTATAATATCGCTTCCTAATATAACGACAATGTCCCCGAGCCAGATAAAAAACTAACCGATAGACATGACACCCGCCAAGTATTGTCACGTAACGTTTACCTGAGACCGTGAGAAACTCCTCATGGAGAACTAAAAGAACCTTAATGAGGAAATTACGCAAGCTATTTATATTCCGGCAATATGGTAAACGTATTTAGCACTGCGAGGAAAGTTCTGATATTATTCCGTGATACTGATTCGTAATGGCCCGGCTTCCAATAAACAGCAATGTAATTTCAAGGTCTACGGAAAGATGAGAGAGTCTTGATAATCCTCATTCGGCCTGCTTAAACTAATATATACGCACATGTCTTCGAGGCCAGCTAAAATTTGATCGTTCCATACCATCTCTCGATATTGTTTCTACTAACGTAAGGTTATACATTTCATACTAAGGGGGTACCTATAAAAAATCCTCAAGAACCCTTTTTCGTTCATCTATGTAATGCAAAAAACAATATGATATCTCAGAGCAATAATAACAGCGTTTGAATTTGAATGCAGTAATTATCCTGTTATTCAAATTGTTGGCAACACAATGACATTCGCACATTTCGTGTAGGACGTTGAACTAAATGTACGACCTCATGCTCAGATCGCATGAATCGCAGGTCCGATATCGGAACAAATATTCGGATAACCAATCACAATATTTAGATATCCGCAAAATAAATATCGATACTAGTCCGAGAGCAGACTAAATATCGTTATAGGAAATTATGCTGTCGAATACATTGCAACGATTAGAAAAGCATGTTTTTTGCTACTTTGCTTAGGGATAACCAAATTAAAACTATAAGGAGGGGAGGACATATGTACCTTTTAAATACTAAGCGAAATTCTATAGTTCTGACTGCAGCACCATTCGTGAACCCCCAAACACACATGGATTCCCTGTGCCGACGAATACCGTGGCACCACCGCACCCAGATCCGGAACAAATATCTGCAGAACATGCAAACATTTGTCCCGCAGCGGGAATCGGACCTCTTGCATCACAGCTGTCTAACCCGCCGCCTCATCGAGGCCGCCAACATTTTGCCTTTAACCATAAAACAATATTTCAACAAATTCTTGCTATCAAAGTTGCTACAAATTAATAAACGATACATCTTGTTAAATTAATTCTAATTATTCCTCTGATAAACAAACCAAACTGCAGTCATTGACCTGTTCACGAGCTCGTAGATAACGTTGTTTCCTCAAATTGTATAATTGATTGACTACAAAAAAATAAACTAACCACAAAATGGTGGACAGCAAAACTATTTTCTAGTTTTTATCTTAATCACGCTGAGCTACATACATCAGAGAATATGATTTAGCGACTCTGTAAAGGACCTGGTGAAAGAACCGATGAGATAAAAAAAATCACTTTAAAATTACTCAAAAACAATCAAATGTTTGTTGAAAGAAACTTGTTGTGCAAAGCGCCATTGACACGCGCCATGCTCACACCGAATCTAGTTTCTGAGAGTATTCGCTTATTCCACTGTACGCTGAATGAATTTGTAAAAGCTACTCATTATTTCTTGTGTTATTTTAAGAAATGAGTATAATTATGGACTAGTGTAGTCTATAATTATACTCATTTTATAAGGGAAGCCCCTGTACAAATAGTTGTAATTTGATATAAATAAATAAATGTATGGAGCACCTCTGCATGGTATCTAAGAGGATCCTTTCGTGCACAAAACAAAATATTTTATATATATGAGCATTAGGGGATCAGACTGGCTGCACTGGAAACGAAAGAATTTATGATATAGCATAGGACCAGTCTCCGAATACAGCTAATCCAACAATTACAAAAATATAGTTTGCTCTTTTCTTATCTGAATTTCTTTAGGTATTTGTATTGTATGATTCTGTACGCCAGTATCGGTAGAGTTTGAGTGGAACACTCTTCACATACCTACAGAACAAGTCCATTCATAGGTTGCCTGGAGAGATCGCTTTTAGCGATAAGGCCGCCGGTTGTATCACCACAACCTAGTTTTAAGATTATTTGTAATGGGTTTGTTTTTTAATACTGGTGTATGCAATAAAGAGTTATCTATCTATCTATATCTTTATCAACCTAAGACCTCTTAATAAAATATTAGTATTTTGCAAATCTCATTCCACTGTGATGAAAATGTACCGTTTTATATTTATAAGAGGCCTATGCCCAGCAGTGGTAAACGTTTCTACGAGCTGCCAATGATGATGATGATATTTAATGTATGTATTTACAAAAAAAGTATATAAGTAGTACATCAGTCATGTAGTTCCCAAGCTCAATAATACAAGATCTGCTTAGTTTGAAGCTAGATGATGCTGTGTGAAAAATGTCCAGCCTTTTTTTTTTTTTACAGATATTTCAGAGATAAGCCCGCGCATTATATCACCCCACAACAACTTTAAGATTAAGATTGTATATAAAGTGTTAGCTTAATTCTAGTGTATGCAGTAGAGCTTTCTATATATCTAACGGCCGGTGAGAAGAGTCTCAAAGTTATTAACTCGATTATAATTATATTTGTTCGATTCGATAAGGAATTCCACAACGATGACATCAACGCGGGAGGTTACTGAAGACCTCAATCATATATTGTGCTTTTGAGAATTTTTAAAAACATAACGTACATAACGTTTCTCAACTACTCTATGAACAAACAAACACGCTCACGACTATACACAACATGGTGGATATCCTCAGTCAGCTACATAACAGACCATGATAATGTATCTGAGGACAGTGCCCGTTTTATGTGGGTATATAACGTCCTATCTAATAGTCAAATTATTTCAAGACAATTTTAATATTAACTAATTTAAAAGTTTAATTTATTTATTGCTCAGATTCAATTCTGAATCGTCAATAACATAATAGCATTTGTCAATAAAAAAAAGTTTTTTTTACTCAGTAAGTTTGGCTGCGTGCGACAATTTTTTTTTTTCTTGTAATTTTAGTAAGTTGGTAGGTACAGTACATTCCTACATCTTCAATTCCTTGAATCCTCACTAATTATTGTTCTAGTAATAATATTATACTGCAACCAACCATTGTTCAAACATTCAAGTCAAGAACATAAAACATAATTTAATTAATCACCATACAAGACATATCACTTAGCTATTCCAAAATTGAATTAGCCAATTATTCGCGTCATGCCCTACATCCGGTACCAAAACCGCCATATTGTCATTCGAAATTCGAAGAACGTGCCCGCGCGCCGACCTTCGCCCGCTGAGGACACCGCAGCCAATAGGAGGAAAGGAGGCTTGTGAGGAGCAATTAGGGTTGCCATACCACATTACGAGCTATACTTTCTTGGGAAAAGAACGTAAACTCGGATCAATGGGTATATCGCTACGGCCAGACTTTGTTCTCTTTTACTGTTTTTTCTTGTCATTCTCTTGTATACTTATCCGTGCTGTATCTGGCTGTTTTGGACATCCAAAGGTTGTCTATTAGAGATCGCTAATTAGCTATAAAACCTATTATTGTACAACACTGTCAAAGTACTAAATATGTAAATTGAAATATATTTGGTTTGCAATAAATTATTTTCTATCCTATAAATATTTGTCGAATAAAGACTTGCATCGCGATGGTTCAACATTACACTGTTAAATATTTTTTGCCCCAAAACTTGCGTTTCAGCGGGACCCGTATGCTAGCCTGTGATTGGCCATATCTCAGCCGTGTATTCTTTGTTTTGGTAAGATGAATCAACCACATCTAATCGAAAGCAAGTGTAACTTAGCGGGCAACCCTACTACAATCAAGACACGAACTGGATAAAAAAAGTGGCTACAACCAAACGTTAGGTACCTACGTCCTTGACGCACCTTGCTACGATTCCAGTTAGATTTTAACAGGCGTTATCTGTGCTCCTTATCCGGTAGAGTTAAAGCTCACTTTGAACGAAGATTTCATGGTTGTGTGAACATTATAATTCAGAATGGGTGAGACTGATTGTAAAATAAGGTATTTGATCACCAGTTGTGACATTAATATCGCTTGTTTGACAAACGACTGAAGGATTTCCACCTGAAAGACACATGTACCAATGAATGGTAAAGATTATATGCCCTTGTCATAGATGAAGTTGATTTTAAATAATATAATACATTAAATGTCATAAAAACCGACCTCCTCACGTGATTAAGTTATTTCAACCACTGGGGAAAAAAAATATGCCACAAAAAATGTTTCGGATAAGATTCCATAAGATGATGATGTTTATTGAATTTAATGGGAAAACTAGCAATAAACTCTTTTATGGGACCACATCGGGATTATTCTATACAACAACAAAATAATAATCAAAATCGGTTTAACAATTGACGAAGATATCGAAGCATTTACATAAAAAAAAAACCTAATAGAGTACCTTTTTTTGAAGTCGCTTAATAAAAAATATGCGGTCATGTACAGTTTATTGAAAGTTTAGGAATTGATAAATTCGTTCGGAATAGCAACCTGCAGAGTCTGGACCCTGCATTTTTTACCCGCGACGATAGGAGCGTATATGCGTTTGTCATAAGAGCATGTTTGTTTGTGTTTTTTGTCTGTTATCATACTCTGAAACGGGTACCACAGATTGTAATGCGATTTTTTGCAATCGGTTTGTATATCTTAGATAGGTAAGGAGGATTGATAACGATTTATTGCACTCCAAAGAAAGTACAAAAACTCAGAAATTCATAATACAAACATGAACAGGACGGAATTATAGCTGAAAGCGATTTATTCCAGACCAAATTTGGATTGACATGTAAATAAAGGACATCCAAAAAGGAACACAAGAGACTATCGCCTTATGGGGCGCTGCAATCAATGAAGGAAATAAAAAAAAAAAAAATATTACTTGTATTAATATAAACCAAAATAAAGATTTATGAAGTTTAAAAACAAACATAAGGGTTCAAGTTGTAAAACAATAATATTCACGTACATCATTGAAGGCACCGACTAAGTTTCAGATCGATTTCGAGAGTCAGAATATTATTCATCACAATATGAATAACCAAATGCACTATAGTTTTTGGAACAAAATAAGAAAGGGTTTTAGCAAAATAACCGATTTCAAAAGTACTGGCAATAATAAAGTTGCGATTACAAAAATAAAACAAATAAGCGTGTAATAATAAATTAATTGAAAAAAAAAAAAACATTTTAAAAAACAAGCTTTTAACCCCGAGTGCATCAACCACGTCATGGTAAAACTTAAAACCATCTATAATAAAACGCGTACACAACATTTCGTGTCTGTGCTGATGACCGTTGAAGAGTTCCTTAAGGAGCCAATCCTGGATGTCGATTCAGGCCATGCTTACCATTACCATGCATTATCATCGGAACTGAACCAACATGTAAAAATTCAACTCCGTACGATAAGACGAAGTGGTTCTAATCCTGCTAGCAAGATTTGGCTTATACAAACAAACTAACTTACAAACGTTGCAAGTTAAATAAAAGCTTGTAAAAAGAAACGCACAACCTCCGACCCGTTCCGTTTCGAAACACCATAGCCTTCGACCAAAGTGGACAGGCCTGCGTGAGTTAACAAGTAAGCAACGAGTATGTGGCATTGTAAATGACAACGGACCAGCTTACAAGCACCGTGCTTAAAGTTGCAAACTAAAATGCAATGTATATGACGAAGGCGAGACTCGAAAGACACATTCACATTCCACAGCCCTTGCACTAACCCTTTAGAATCTAGAGTCTAGATGAACCACAATAAAGATGCTATGAACTTTGAAATACAGTTTTATTTTTATGCTAAGATGTGCTCGATCTAGAAATTGTGAACAGATAGATCGAAGATCGACAGATAACGCATGAAGAACACGAATTCCAACGAAAACTTTGCTCAACAAACCTGTGCCGCAGAAGGTTGCGGGTTCGATTCCCGCTGCGGGACAAATGTTTGTACGATTAGCCAATGTTTGTCTCGGGTCTGGGTGTTTTCTATGTATAATATGTATGTATTTACAAAAAAAAAAAGTATATAAGTAGTCAGTCATTTAGTTCCCATAATACAAGCTTTGCTTAGTTTGGGGCTAGATGATGCTGTGTGATACATGTCCAGCATTATTTATTATCGTGAAAACAGACGAGAAAAGAGAACTTCTAGATAGAGAGGTTAGAAACACCTTCGGGAACGATCATAGGGCTATGGTTGGTACCATACCTTCGTTCTTACCTACGCAGAAGGTTACTGGTTCGATTCCCGCCGCGGGACAAATGTTTGTATCTGAGATTTGTCTCGGGTCTGGGTGTTTTTCTATGTATGTTATGTATGTATTTTATATCAGTCATGTAGTTCCCATAACACAAGCTCTGCTTACTTTGGGGCTAGATGATGCTGTGTGAAAAATGTCCAGCATTATTATTATTATTATTACCTATTATTCTCTGTATAAAATAAAAATGTGCTTCTCTGCACAACTACCGATGTGAAACCTGCGACCCATATAACAAATGGTACGGTCAACGGTACAGAGACCGGTTCCGAGATCTGAGACAGACGCAATTGAAGTCTCGCGTGATAAAAATATAAAATTTCGATACGACGCTCCCATAAAATGTTAAGGGTATTAAAATATATTTACATACAATATTGGAATACCATAAAATAACATAAAACACATGTGTATGATGGATAACATAAACTTATACATAGATAGAAAATACTTTATTGCAAACCAAATAACACCGTGTGGGCCTAGTGGGCGATACCCCGACTTCTGATCCGGAGGTCGTGGGTTCGAACCCGGTCGTGCACCAATGGATTTTTCCACTCGAAAAATGTATGTGCGCATTAACACGTGCTCAAAAACGGTGAAGGAAAACATCGTGAGGAAACCGGCATGCCCCAGAACTAAAAATTCGAAGGCATGTGCCAACAGTTAGTGTTCCAATAAGCGGCGATGGGCTTGCAACCTGTCACGTCGAATGCTTACTACTTGCAGAACGCGGGCATGTACCAAATGTAATGTTTGGACGTGCCTCTGACTACCCCGTACTTATTATCCTAAAAGATCTACTCACTGTATGTGAGGATGTCCACCATGTGGAAGACAGTCGTGAGCGTGTTTGTTTTTATTTTGTTAAATAATACATGAGCTTAGTTAAGTACCTACAAACTGACAAAGTTGTAGAATGAGCGATCTCTACCAGACAACTTTTGGATGGAACAGACTGTACCAAAGATAACAAGGAGTTAAATTGGTGTCCTACATACTATGAATGTACTATAATGTACATAACATACCTACATGATTACATACACAGCATGATACCTACATAGTATTATAAAAAGACCAAAGGATGTAACTTACAATATCTTGGTCATCGCATTATTGTTATTAAGGAGATGAAACTTACCTGAAACAACACAAGTAATATAATTGTTAACTTATCGCAAATAACATTTCTAAAACAGATAAACATGCCAATCGTAAGATATGAAAATCATAAGTTGTAGACTTAAGGCAAAGATACAAAATAAGGAAACATCGAAACTATGTAATTATTGGAGATCTGCGTTGGTTTCTTTATCAGCTGTGCTATACTGTACAAAATTTCGCCTCTTCATAGATAAACTAAAAATAACAAAGATTTCGGCACCGGCTAGAACAGTTGCTAAGCCATGTCGGTCGCCTGCAGACGTTCTAAAGACTCCGACACCAGAGTTGGCTGCTGGCTCACTTGCTTAGCTAGCACGTCAAGTACGTGGCTAGATAAATGACCATGCCTTCTAAGTTATTTCTCCTAGACTGTGACAAAAGATGTTCCTAGAGACAAAGCGCATCGTTCGAAGAGTGGGAGGATGACGCGTGCTGAAGACAATGGATAGCAAACCGGCGAGCACGTCTCAAGTGGAATAGTACTATGGCTTGTGGTGACGCTTTGCACATTCACCAGAGAAATTATAAACAGGAAGCGCATTGTGAAGAAGGTCGCGAATGATAGCGACACGACAACCTTGGATTTATTGATAGTTCAATAGGAAATAACGTTGGATCCTCTGTTTATGATCGTTCAGCCGAAGTAACAAATAGTCACAACGAGATACAGGAAAACGATGGGTGTGTTCCGAAAGATAAACCTATACGCGGTAAATAGGACGGATTTAGAGAACGCAACATATTAATTGGCTCTCATTACTCGGATGATATGTGTTTTCGATAAATACAAATCAACAATATTTTAATGACTCAATTAAGCAAGAAGAGTTTCTTTACCATACAGTTATCAGAGTCTACAAATACTCATCGAAAATTAATGAAAGAGCGAGGATACGAGACCGAGACTACAGAATTATAATTGATGGACAATGGTCCTCTTTCACACTGGGACGGCATTCTCGAGAACCGTTATTGCCAGAACGATTACGGCAACTAGTAGTTATATACATCGTGCCCGGTCCTGTCTGACCAGATGGCATTAAAGTCGACCCACTTATCGAAGGTCCACCCGACCGGACAGCGTGCTCCATGTAAGGAGTTTCAGGGTTACGCAACACGAGTGATTCTACGCCGATAGTATTATTGTTTCGAATGAAATTGCGCATTTTTATCTCGCCAGAGATTTGGGGCGAATTTTGTAATAATGTCATCTTAAATTAAATTTATGAGTGAGTCACATCACGACATGCCCATAGTCGTGTTAAACATGGGGTCGATTTTAAAGATAAAAATAATGAGGCACAATTTTAAATACGCGCCTGTTGCGGATATGTATATTAATTGTACTATTTAAGCAGACAGCGTAGACATAGGGCATGCATGATTAATAAGTTAACGAGAAGAATCGATAAGGCAGCCTTATTAGATCAGATCAGCAGGACGAACGAGATTTGCTAATTACGAGAATGAGTACAAACAAACGGTAGATAAAATAACTTATGCAAAGTTAAGATGTTCTACATTTCCATTTGAATTGCGCATGTTAATTAGACCTTCTATGTATCCGTTTCAAGAATGTCACTTACACGATTTTTAGCATGGTATCAATATCGAGAGAGAAAAAATATTTAAAAGGTTGAATGAGAGCGTTGATTGCGCCCCGAGCCGTTTAAAGCTAATCAATGCAACACCATCTGTAAAGCTAGAACAGTTTTCGTCGGAGGCGACTTTTAGACGCAACTTCTGAAATTATTCTTTTAAAATTGTCATCAATCCTGCAAGCACTCTGATTTTGAAGAAAATCGATTTCTGACATTACATTGATCGACTTTTCGGCAAGAGCTCGCTAAAAGATCTGTTTTCTTTTGTTCACATAATTTAGAGTTTTTCCTTTCTCTGAGTTATCCATGATTAAAAAGAACCATGAACAAGCAACGTAGAAGTCTGGTCCATGTCGCGTCCGATGTTACGTTTCTATAGCTTTATGGGCGGTCGTGCGTCCGCACAAGTTTCCCAACGGTGTGATACATACGGAATAGCATATGGCGGCTAAAACATCGCCTTATAAGGTGTGCACATATGGACCGATGGCCAAAACCGAGCTCATAGGTACTTCGACAAAATCAGCTCGAAACGACCTGTCAACTAAAATATGTTGCCATAAAAGGTGATTTGAAATATAAGTTTATATTGATGTCAACTGTCAGTCTGGTGAGGTTATTCATTTATTTAAATTATGGGCAAGTGAAGTGTGACTTGTTATTGCATCCAACTCTAGAGTACAATCAGGAGTATTGTGCTCTAAGAGTTGGATGCTTATTCAATAAAGATATAGATGGTTTTAGTTCTTAGTCTTCAATCTATTCATTTAAATGGAAAATACTATTTTGATGCAAGAGTAATCTTTAGCTGGTATTTTGACAAGCAATCGAGTATAATACTCACAATTGCAATATTTTTTTATCACCTAAGGAGGGAACAATGGTGCTGATTTGATTATGCTAAAACCAAAAACGCAATTTGAAGTGTTGGCCTAGTGGGTGATACCCAGACTTCTAATCTGGAGGTCGTGGGTTCGAACCCGGTCGTGCACCAATGGATTTTTCCACTCGAAAAAATTATGTGCGCATTAACACGTGCTCAAAACGGTGAAGGAAAACATCGTGAGGAAACCGGCATGCCCTAGAACCAAAAATTCGAAGGCATGTGCCAACAGTTAGTGTTCCAATAAGCGGCGATGGGCTTGCAACCTGTCACGTGGAATGCTTACTACTTGCAAAACGCGGGCATGTAAAAAATGTAATGTTTGGACGTGCCTCTGACTACCCCCTACTTGGTATCCTCAAAGATCTACTCATTGAGCATGTATCCGAGGATGTCCACCATGGGGAAGACAGTCGTGAGCGTATTTGTTTTTTTTTGTTTTGCGAGTTTGTCAAAATATGATGAACGACTCTTATCACATTTGCAGATAGCTAACCTTCTGTTTTGATAACCTTTGATCGGATGGCCATAACCAGGTCAAGATTCTGTTGGGCATTTGCTTTGTCTTAAGGAGGGCAGCCCCCCACCTCCATGCGTCATTTTGCATCATTTGCTATATTGAAATGGTTCTGCATGTCAACTGTTTCCTTGTGCATTATGAATTTACAACTACAACAAGTAACCTTCATTGCCATTTGCTTATACTGAACATCCGAGCGCGTCTCTTCTTTACATTTAATGTTGACTTTGGTATTTTCTTTGTACTTTGAACAAGGTTATTGCAAATCGTTTTGGTATTGCTACATACCAATAGACATCTATTTGATGACCTGAACATCAATAGATTTTGCTTTGCAACAACGTGTTTCGTGCGTCAATACATTTGAGTAAACCACAAAGTTTATCGCTATTCGTGCGTTCTAACAAGATACAAAAAAACCTAACACGGTTAGCGGATCGTGATCTTTTGAATTACATTAGCAATAGTTCCATAGTGTTATGAATACTGTTGAATTGCTTTAAGTTAAATCATCATCCTTAGATTTATGAATTAATCTTGTCAGTTTAACTGATGCAATGCTTGTTGTAGTTTCCCCTTGCTTTCTACACCACAGCGTTTTATCGCCAGGTCATAAGTCTAAGTATCACTCTATAGGTCTGTCCCACCAAACTCTCCCCTACTTCCCGTTGACCACCTTGCTGGTCGGGGCTTTATCCATAAAATAATTAATATATTATATATATTATTCTCATCTTATGTTTAGGTTCTTCTCCTTCTAGTAGAGCAACAGGGTTTCGTTACTTTTTGAGCTAAGAGACGTGTTGGCCTGGTGAGCATACTCCGACTTCTGATTTAGGATTTTTCCAGTCAAAAAATAATGTGTACTTTGACTCGTGCTGCAAAACGTGGGCTTGATTGCCCACTCCCTCCTTGGTATCTTCATCCTAGAACGGCCTGAGTATACATCTGAGGGCATCCTCATTGCCCAACATAGGAAAAATGGTCGCAAAAATTTGCTACTTTGTATTACGACTTTAGAAAACAATACATTATTATTGGACTCTCGAACTGAGACGGTTTTTCGCCTCTTGATAGAACACACAAACACAACCGACTTAGTTATTAATTAATCGACACACGAAACTTGTAAAGTCAAAAGCATTTCAAACAATATAATCACAGCCAATGGTCATTCAGAATCGTCGTCTTAGTGACGTGATATTTGGAACAAATCCACCAAAAGACATCGGATATGACCATAGAAATTAATCTTCTAGACTCTGTTTTTGATAGAGCAATCATTCGTAGACACGTTATTGGGAACGTATCAGACAATCAAACGTCAATTACAGAGCAAACCTTTGCAACAGATATGATTATTTTCAAATGGCATATTGGTTCGGTGGCCAATGATGTCGTAAATTACAGACCAAGTAATGACAACTTGACGAATACGGTAACAGTTTAATTTGCTGCAATGATTTATTGGATAAATAACTGATTTAAAACACAATTTAATGAAGTTGCACAAGCAACGTCAGTAATTTTGTTGACCTACATTAATGGCTTGGTACGCAGATGCACCGTGCCTACCTACATTAAATACCTACAAGGTATTGCAATGCATCTCGTTAAAGCCTTTACATAAACTTGTAATGTATACTGGTTCTTAAATATTATTACCAGGTACTTTTCAATGTGACACAACACACTTTGTGGACACATCATTGCAGTAGTGAAATGGACTTCGTATTCAGCAAGTCATAATTCAGAGAAATACTTTTAAAAGCTTAGCCCCGCGCCCTTTTAATGCCTATAATATAGATTTACGACTTGCCGCCGGCCGTCTAGACAACACAAAACAGAAACCTCTGCCTATGTCACAGCTCAATTGTAGGTTCTCTATAACTTAGTAGACATACTTTAGCGCTTTATAAGAGACTAACTATAAAAAAATTATGTTTGAGCATGTATGTCAAATTAGGAAGTGGATGGTATTATGGACTTTTCCGATTCTGTGGCTAGGTAAATGTGGCTACTGCCTTTGTTTCTCGACGGTATCTCCATATTATACTCTAGTAAAACTCTAGTCGTAATCATCACGACTGTTGCAACACCGTCGAAACTTCGGTATAATAATAAAAAAAAAGTTAAACACGATAAAGACCCGTATAATACTTATAATTCTATTGGTATTATGTTGAAGAACAAAGTGTGCAAGCGTCCTCTTTTGAGGTCATCGAACAGGGTCTAATTTTAGGCCCCGAAGATTTCCTTGTGCACAATTACCACTGGAAAAGCCATCGACGCTGGTTTGCAATTCAAACATTTAACTTTGAACGGCTGTAGATATTTTAGCACCACACTAAGTACATAGTAAACGTATCGTCTAAGTACGTGACTAGAGCGAAAATAACCAGCTCTAGATATCTATCTCCACTTCAGAGGCAATAACGTCGTGCTACAACATCGTAACAAGGAATATTCCACGATCGAAACAACAGTTTCATTCATAGACGAGCATCCATATCAATTTTACACGCACGTCGATCCAAAGGTGTAGATCACGTTTCTGAAAGACTACAGACGATCTAGCAAAACATAGATAGCTTGTCATACATGTTATATATTCAGATATCATCTGTTTCTAAACATAAGTTTGCAGCTTAGTAACGAAATACCATAAATTGATATTACATAATAATAACATAGTAACTATTTATGGGATCATGCTGACTTTAAAAAGTACGCAAATTTCTATAAACTCTGCGAGTGTTTCGCGATCGAGGATTGCTGTTTCATTCATACAAATCGTTGGCAACTGGTGTTGATCCAAATAATATAAATAGAGAAAACAAACAAAAGTCAATGTTCAAATATAACTGCCGCGCGTTTGCAAATGTTTCCGATGTAAAAACGATAGTTACATCATCGGATCTCAAAATAACTGACTCTAGACCAGGGATGCACAGACCGCGGCCCGCCGGTGGAATACTGGTGGCCCGCCGCCGGCCGACAGCAAAAATAATACTCTCGTACATTCGAAAAATATTAAATTCATATTAAAAGAGCCAAATATAAAAAATATTGTAAGCACTATGCAGTGCCACGCTTCAAATTAATAAATTATTTTTCAATTTTAATACATTATTATCAATTCTTTATTGTTTTTAATTACCTATACTTCTGGCGGCCCGCCATCAGTTCATGATTTGCCCGATTGGCCCCTAGTCTCAATAAGTCTGTGCATCCCTGCTCTAGACCATTGCTAACATAAATTATGCGTGACAGCTAATAAGACATTATTTTTCTATACCATGTTAACAGTCTTCAATATTACAGCTTAAGTCGCATAATATCCTTCTACTATTATAAACGCGAAAGATGAGGATGGATGTTTGTTACTCTTTCGCGCAAAAACTATTGAACGGATTTTGATGAAACTTTACAGTAATATAGCTTATACATCAGAATAACACATGGGCTACTTTTTATACGGGTACCACGCGAGCGAAGCCGTGGGTAGAAGCTAGTATTATATACAGTTGAGTCTCCATAAAGTGTACGTAGATACGAAATTGGGACCTAGATCCAATTTTTTTTGACGTAAAATATTACTAGATTTTATAGACTTTTGTTTTTTTTATTAGAAATTGTTTATTACTTGCAATGGAAAAACGTTTTTTATTTCAACGTAATGATCTAGTAGGAATGTTAAAACAAAAACAAAAATGAAGAGTATTTGTTTTATTTAACAAGCTTTACCAATTCGATTAAAAAATAGCTTGAAATTTAGTTTAGTTTTAGCTTGATCTCAAATAACAGGAAGTGACGATGAAATAACATTTATCCAAATAATCTAAACCAAACACTAAATACTCTTAGCTGAATTATTGTACTTCTCAACCAATCCTGTAAATCTATTCACAGAGCATGAACCTCTATGCGTCAAATCCTGCAGTCAACATCCGCAGTGCAGATGACCAACACACCCATATTTAAAATAAATGCGACTGATCCATGTGTGACGGTTTAAAAAAGCTTTGATTTCAATCACAGAGGAATTAATAACTTCAATACCGAAACCTTTCCTTGCCAAATGTAATCAAGCCAATATTCCTCATAAATTACTATTTTATCTTCATAAGTACATAGGATCATTACCGCCAATATCACAACCAGACTGCAATAAATCACATTAGTCTGCACAATGTCAGTAAAAACACCATAATAAAAGTCAAAGAAGCCGCCCATCAGTATAGGGTTACAGAACATTAGCGCTGCCAAAACAAACTCGTCATGTTTTCATACGGCAATACTTTGTGAGGCCACATAAACTGGAATAGCTCGACAGAACAGAACTCTACATTAAAATATCTGTAGAATCAACCTTGAATGAAACCAATTTTGTAATCCCATCATATCTCTAAGAATCCCGGTACTTTATGGACGCAACGGATGGACAATTTATATTTGACCTTGATAAGAAATTCGAGCTTGATAAGTAAAGCAAGGCGAGAAAACGATACAAACGAGAATACAATACATTTGTGCCTACGCCAACTCATTCTAAAGATATTTTATTTTCGATTGCAATACTGCGACCATGCTACCCGGAAGAATGGACTGCGGCCATCTTACATCCGAATGAAGAAATCTAACCTCAACATATACGTGGAATACGTAAAAAACTAAAATTGTATTTAAGCCAAATTAAAACCAATAGAAAGACAAACAAAGGCTTTCTCTGAAAAGAAAAAACGAATAGCTCAGGATCAGGACAGATCCTTCTTGTATCCTTTTCAAAGCCTTACAAAATTACAGCCATATATCTTTGTATGCTGCCTATTTCGCTAAAAGTTTCATAGCTACGTCTGCAGTGCACCCTATCTCCCTATCTACCCCCGTATAGGATCGTGTGGATAGGGTGCGGGCGGGACTGCGGTACAGACGGCATTTTCATGATCGAATTATACGGTTGAATTTAAAACGAGAATATTTGAATTTTTTGAAGCAGAAATTTCTGGTGACAACCTGAATCACTTAAACGAAACAATATTTCAGTATAATTCAGTTGTTTATATAATATGCAAATACAGTTTATGAGATTGAAAATACGTTTTAGGATAGGAAACTGGTCCGTTTTAAGGATCGAACTTGTCTCTGGTGACATGAAATATCAAATTATAGATAATGTGAAAGCATTGCTGGGTCTTATCGGAGTGAATCGATAAGAATTTATTGAGATAAGCGAGATATCGCCCATTGTTGGAAAGGTAACAATAGCGGACGCGCCGCCGAGCGTAAATGGACAACCTATCGCCAAAGAATATTAATATACCTACTAACTATTACTCGCGGTTCGCAGATGTTCTATTTTAGGTGACCAACGCGGACTTGCTGTTCGCGATATATATGAATTGATAAACGATATTAATATTCATTACATTACTTAACTATGAGACGAGGGAGTTTATGTTTGATTCCATTGGTGCTAACTGTGATAAAATGATACGACTTTGCTGATCTCTGTGACCTGAGAGCCACAAAAACTATCAGGAGACATTATATCAACTAAGAGAGTGAGAAATCGATTAACTTTACTTAATTAAAATTGTACGGATCCTGATAATTATTGTAGTTGTTTCTATAATGGAGAGCGATGCGGGTAAAGCGTTGTTTACTAAAATATTGCGCACACGAGAGGCAAGGTAACGGCACGTGACGATGGAAACCATTTACAGCGGATAAGAGGAAACAGCCTCTGGTTTTGGCAACGATTCGTAAACAGAAGACGATTTTGTTGTATTGCCGAGGATGTATGTCGGTAAAAAAAAAACTTGCTGAGAATTGAAAGCGAACTAGAATATTAAATCAACGTTTCGACGAATAATTTATGTAGTAGATTAGTCCCTTTCAATCTCAACTTTAGACGGTTATCAACTTATCAATCCAAAACAATAAGTAAAAAGCTATAAAAGCTTACAGAGCAAAGAAGAGACAAACAGTAAAGTTCGCCAAAGTACCAGGATGTTAGAACATCTGCGGAGGTTAAACGTGGAGTACAATATTTGCGTGGGCCGTCCCCCTCCCACCCCGTGAGGGGTCAACGACTGCTACGGCCGTTTCGGCCGGCCGGCGGTGCGCCTCACCTTGACATTCATCTCGAGAACAACGCTTTAGCCAAACGTTTGAATTAACCCGAACAACTTTCGAACACCAGTAAACGTTTCACCCTTGTAGGTAACAAACGTCCACGCAAAACGGTCGCTTCACACTTCGTACTGCGGCGAATGCGTGATAATCTGCTGGAGGTTTATGAGCGCCTGGTACATTGAGCTCGCTCTGATGATGAAACTGAAATTAATCCTTGTTTTAGATAACTTATGACTGTGTTTCCATTGGCTGCGGACTGAATAAGATCTTGCCAGACTGTCAGCATACATTTGCAAAAGTCAAAACAACAGAAATTAATGATAAGTCTGGTATGGATCACATCTGTTTGACCGCACTTAGTATAAAAGATGAAATGACCATAGATTGTTATGATCATAATATGATCTCTACAGAATTCCCTCACGTGACGGTGATACAATCCGCGTTGAGTGGTGTAACCGCAAATTCACAAGTTAATCCCTCGCCGGGGTCAACACTCTCTTGTTAGAAATTATAGTTTTGCGAGTACCTACCTCATTGTGACATGCGTCACATGCTTCCACGCTGATCAACTGTTGTATGAGTACCTACTGTATTCATAAGAACCCAGATTATTTTTCTTGTATAATGGGGATTGTGATCTGACCTGAACCTGACATATGCAAAATTTATTTATTTCTTTGTCACTAAATAAATTTTAATCGCATTCGATCTAGGCACTACCTCCATTTCAAAAGTTGCGTACTTATTTTGTTCTCGTCATCCAGATTCATGAACTGATGATGAAACCGAAATGAAGACTGATATTGGACCATGGAACTCCAAGACGGATAAAGTAGACCAACGGTGCTAAAATTCATATTAATGAGCTTGTGGATCTTAGCTAATTTGAAAACTATATATTTCAACAGAACACTGGTTGTGCCAAAGTTGTCTTGGGTACCAAGTAAGAAGGTAAAAGAAGGTATGTATGGACAGAGCCATTAGATTATCGACACGGTAACACGTGATGGCCATTACCATTGTTACAAAATATGGCCGAGGGTGACTCACATGGGGAAAATGAATACCATTCTAACCACCATTTGGCCACACCTTAGAGGAAAACCTCACAATTCACTGACCTCCATGACCTTGTTGACAGATTTGCAAGTGCAATGATGGACTGCCTAAAATTTGATGATAAATATATACAAAAAATGCTAAACCAAGCTGAATGATATATTCTACAATAGGAAAATAGATAGAACAAATTATTTTATTCCAAAAACTATCGTGAATTTGATTATTCATTGTAAAAACGGGATACGTACCGCACTATCGGTGAAGGCACCGACTAAGTTTCGACTCATTCCGAGAGTCTTCATCAGGGTGAGTAATCGCGACGCTCTCCCTCCGCATCTCGGAATGAGTCGAAACATAGTCTGTGCCTTCACCGATAGTGCGGTACGTGAAAAATCCCGTTATTACAATGAATAACAAATTATCCTTTGCAAAATTTTAAAACGTCTTACGTTTTCCATCACAGTAACTCCTAGTGATCTAAAAACCATACTTGAACCATCTGTGTAATTGTATGTTTTTTTTTAAATACAAATCTTAGATAAAGAACAATTTATATTGTATATATAATTGAAATACACCTGTCTTTGCCTACAATTAGTGCAGACGAGCATTATTGACATGGACTCTACCTTTTACTGGCCAAAAACAAGTAATCTATAGGATGATTAAGATATTAACGACTCTTATCAACAAAACTCCCATGCATAGTTTAATCCAACCCCTTTGGTACTGTCAATCATTAATCAATGTTGTCGTCGCTAATGGCCCGTGAAATCTTTAGATTTGCATAACAAATACAGTATACCAACCACGGGCAAGTATATAGCAGTGGTTTGTTTGCTATTCGGCGAAAATAAATCTATCAATGATTGGCTAGGTAGTTTTTAACACTCGTTATACGTCTAGCTAGTCGTACCATCGCGTTCAGATCTTATACTGGTTACTACAGAAGAATAAAGCACTCCCTTTTCTCTTGCGTTTTCTAGCAGATGAATCTTCATTTCATCCGCAGAAACGACCGCAATATCTTTCGTCCATTCTCATCAAACAAACGAAACGAAAAATGGTTCTACGACATAAACTGTATCCGGCGAATCTAATGAACTAGAGCCGAAACATTTCCAAGACCATAATTTCTAACCTAACCGGTTAAACAGGTATACCGACAAGGTCATTGAAGTCAGCGAAGAAATGTATAGAAAACGCAATAGTAATAAAATAGAGAAAACCGTATTAATGTGGTCTCATGAAGTTAATGTTATTATAGATTGATTAACGAAATAATGACCTTCGGTTAGATGGGATAGTATTGGGCAGATAGCCGCGCGCTTCGTAAAATATTATATCTAACCTAAGTTAATCAACGTTCAACACTTAGGTGGGTGACCGTTAGTGGTATTTGCAACTGAGCTCTTTCTTGCTCTGCAGGGCATGTTAAGCTGTAAACTCAACAGGCCATAAGCTCACACATACAGGTAGGCCTACCTGTATGTGTGAGCTTATGGCCTCAAATTCACTATCCTCATGAATGTATAGCTAAAATAGATTCTATAAAAACAGGATATAAGGAAAGTATTCCAAATCTGGCTTAAGTGATAGTGGGTTAATCTGAAACTAATTTAAACAAAATATGGTACTTGCAAGTATGAATCTGATATTGGATATGATAAACAATTACGATAGCCATGTTAGCCTTATCTAGCTCTACAGACATTCAATTTGCTGAGGCTAGATCCCGATGGAGAGAAATAGTCAAATCCAAAGTCCTGAGACATAAAGATCACGACACTTAGTATAGAGGCTATCAACGCAAGGAGGAACTCTACAGTACTGTAGACTGTACTATTGAGACACCTTCTAGGTTGAGTTGGTTATGAATTATTTACACTGTTTAAATTATTTTGTAAATAAAGGGTATCGCTAACCATCGGACAAGCCATCTGTCAATTTATCACTTATTTTCTCTAAAACAATAAATCAAATAGGGCCAAGGCACATGTTCCATTATTCATGTGATAACCAACAATTATTCTATAAATTATATAATTGTTCACTGACTCCATTGCACATAAGCTGTAGCAGTCAACGAGTCATTGCTAGCCATATAAGTCTTCTTAAATTGGGACTCAAGACTTTGAAAGGTAATGTCAGCATAAATGTTACTTGTGTCTTATAAACCTGAGCATATTAGGAGCTCGAACATAACTAGATTTTGAAATGTGACTTGTGAACAGTTTGAAAATATTTTATAATTATTTTATTAATTTATCCTGTGGGGCAGAAATGCACAAACCATGGTTAGAATTCAAAACCTAGTTTATTCAGTACTAAATAACCCTGAGTGTAGAATTGCACCTAAAAAATTTGATATATGTATTACCTAATATAAAATCAATATTTTTATGGAGACAGATAACACCCTAAATGAGAAGGAATAATGCTAAAAATAACATGAAATCAAAAGATAGATGGAAAGAAAGATTTTTAAGAATTAAAATACCTTGAAATACCCCTGTATAAATCTTATTTTTAATTAGATGTTCCACGGCCGCCCCCGTCCTAAACGCGTCGCATTGCCCGCCCACGCTATTACTTCTTATGCTCGGCTTCTAAGGGTCGTAGCGTGATGTTAAATAGCCTATAACCTTTCTCAAGAATTTTGCTATCAAATGCAAAAATATTTTTGCAAATTACGACTTGCAGTTCCATTTATTAGCGCATTCAAACAAAAAAACTCTTCAGCTTTATTGTTAGTATAGATATAGATAGAGAAGAAGGACATTGATTATTCAATTATTTGACAAGTTGAAGTAAGTATTACCTATCATCTGTATGAGCCAAGTTATACATACTAATAATTAAATTCAGGCAAACTGCAACACAGTCACACAGCATCTAGCCCCGAACAGAGTCGGGGCTAGATGATGCTGTGTGAAAAATGACCAGCATTATTTATTTATTTTATTAATTTGTATGTGGACACAAATTATGTGATGCCCTTATTACACTCATGTTGGTGCACGAAATAAATATTTGAGTTCAGTTAAGATAACATTATGACAAACTGATAAATGTGACAGTGACTCAACTTGCCTTAGTTTGGCTGTTCACTGGTTCTTTCTTCGTCACTCTACATTTGATATCTATACTAATATTATAAAAAGGTAGAGTTTGTAAGTTTGTATGTAGAGGTAATCTCCCAAACTACTCTTCCAATTTAAACATTCTTTCACCAATATTTAGAATGGGCTTTCAGGGTGGACATAGGCTATATATTATCCTGTTAGAAACCAAAAAGTTGTGTGAAAAAACTAATGTGTTTTTGTGAACACTACTTTTTATCCAAACACTACTTTTATTCATAGTAAATACTATTCAGAGTGAAAATACTTTATTGTACACCACAAAATAACAAAATAAACAAAACCTAATATAACTAAGTACATTCGCTTAAAAGCGATCTCTTCCAGACAACCTTGGGATGGACCGGAAAGTATGCAATTATAAGAATGGTTGGCGATGAACATAATTATTAAATACAACTAAACAATCTAACCTAACCATAACCTACAATTCCTACGACCCATATTCCTATCTAAGTTCTCTGTGATGAACCGCTTGAAAAACTAATGGTTTAATATATGCATTATGCACTATGCATAATTTTCTAACATCTGCTTCTTTCTTCATTTCCAGTACATGAGGAGAGTGTAATATATAATATGTTGTTTGCATTCATGAGCAGTTTTGGATTAATCATTCATACAGTTACATGCTTGACCCTTTTCTTATTTACACTTTAGAATAAAAGTAAAAGTTTATTTTGACCAAAAAGCTACTTTTATCCAACCTAAATGATAACTATATATATATATATTATTATATTATATTATTGTTGTTATAGATAATAAATAAATAGATATGTGAATAAGGCTTCTTAGTGTGTATTAATGTAGTGATCTCACTAATCACTTTTGATTAATATAATAAGAAATAAAATACTCACATAAATGAGGCCAGAATAGTATCTGTCCTTGATGTTGTGCAAAACAGATGCTTCATTCAGACAGGTCAGCTCAGCCATGTCCTCCACTTTATCAAATTTGGGGGGATTCATCTTCTGGATATCATCCTTCGCCACCAGGATCCGCTTCCCCGACTCTGCAATCTCAACCTCCACCTCATCTCCACGTTCCCCCTTGATCCCCGCGGCAACGAAGCCCTGGTTCTCATGAGGGACCCACACCAGCCGCTTCTGCGACCATTCCGCCTGCGTCGCCGGGTCGTTGAAGCTGTTCCGGTCCACCGAGAGGTACCGGAGCTCCGGGTCGTTCCTGTCCATGTCGACCATCGCGCAGCCCGATCACGCCGCGCACCCTGAACCGCTAAAAATCAACACCAGCACTGGACAACACATTAAACGGTCGCGGCGACCGACCGACACTGCACCTCACAACACAGTTTTATATACAGCTCGTCAATAATCACTAGATACTCTGGTGCCGTGACTCCGTCCGCACACGGCGCTGACTCGTACAAAATGACGAAGGCAAAGGCGATTGACGGAACGCCGACTGGCCGACGGTTACGAGTTGGAGGGGTGGACCGGTCGACGCCCGAATTCACGTTGAACTTTGCCGAATTTCGTACGCAAATTACGATGTTACAAGAGCCAGAAAGTTAGAAAAGGGATGATTGTACTTAAGCTCATACACTGGACATCTTTATGATACAAACTGTGTAACAGAAACCACTTTATTTGTAAAACTACAGCAATATACCAACGACGAACACACTTCTTTCTTTCTTGTCTTTTGAAGCTTGATTTCAGTTACATTACATAATTTATTTCAAACGCTGATCACGTTGGATGTATGAATTCGGCTTCCCCCCTATTGGTAATTTAAGACGTAATCTAACTTTTAGAAATTTTGTGCCAATGAGAGATCAGTTGGCTATTTAGACAGGACAGCTGTCACAAAGTAGTGTAAAAAGTGCGCAACGAACACAAAACAATTGCGTTCGGAAATTATTCCTGTTTAAGTCATTATATTGTAAGTACATTATGTATGTTTTTACAAAAAAAGATAATCTAGGTACTCAGCTTACTTTGGGGCTAATTGATGCTGTGTGAAATTGTTCAGCTTGTTTTATTTATTTTTTAGTACTTGTCGTAACTACGTAGTACAAGCTCTCTGGTAATTTCCAAACGAAATAAATATTTAATTCATTTAGCGAAAGACATACAGTTTTTATTTCAAAGATGATACCAGATGTTTTTTTTAGGACGGGTTTAACTTGGCAAAATTTCAGTTTAATTTATGTAATAAATATAATTCTTCTGGGACTGATCTGGATCAGTTGACCTATCTAAAAATCGTTGGCAACGGTCGTTAGATAGCTAGCTGTTTTATCTGGTTTTCTTCTTTGTACCTATTTGTATACTTAAATTAATAAATGTATATTTTTCGAAGTACAAGCTCTCTGGTAAAACTACTCTTAGATAGAGTAAGATTTTATTGGTAGATATTAAAGTTAGGATATTTTAAATGAATTACGACCTATGCAAATCTTGAACGACTCATATTAAACAACTACTACATAAGTTTGCTTGTTAAATTTCACTGATTACGTCGTAGTGGTTATTTGATTTAATGTCTTTGTCATTCATTTCGTCCTTTTAGAAAATATTAAAATTAACATGTTTATAAAAGTAAAATAAAGGTATGTTGTCGTTCGGTCAGTGATTACAGTTTTGCATCAATGATAGGTAGGTACATATTAATACAAATTAGTTAGGTAGGTACTAGTTTTGTGTCTATTTACCGTTTAGGTGATTAAGAGGATCAATTGTCTCTCGTGACTCTAAGCCTACCTACCTATATGCCTGAACTACCAAGTTATTGGTTTAGTTAGGCCGGAGGTAAGGATAGAGGTATCAGAGGTACGTGTAAAAGTAAACTACGAGGCCGGTCAAGTGCGTGCGATTTAATTGAGCGCCAGTTGAAGACTGTCCGCCAAACATGAGTGAGCACAGTTTTATTATTTAGAGTTACAACTAGTACTTATTCTATGGTGCGATGTGGGAGCGTAACCCTACACTAGAATTGAAAAATCTTATAAAATTGGCCAATTTTCCATAACAAAACTAGCTAGTTTAGTTTTAAATGTATGGATCGAGCTAACATTTTTCAGAATTTCGGGTAGTTTATTATAAAGTTGCGCTCCTTCAAAAGTTAACATATTTTTGCCGTAATTCGTTCTGACTTTGGGCAAGACAAGATAACTAGCTCGGCGAGTATTACGTTTTGTCACTTGCTTTGATTTTAAGAATGATATATTTGTATGAATGGAATTTTTAGTAATTTTGCGAACTAGAATGCGTACATGTATTATATATGTACATTTGATTGATAGTCATAAGATTTGTTTCTTCGTAAAGAGTTTTAGTAGATGTAAGGTAGTGATAGTTATAAAGTAGTTTGATTATTTTATTTTGTAGCATTTGTAGGACAGCTAGTTTAGTTTTGGCGGCGTTACCCCAAATTTCATTAAGGTATAGCAGATGCGGTTTAACAAGCGAGTTGTATATTGTATATCTAGTTTGGCTTGGAATACATCGAACTACGTTGCGTATTGATCCTATGAGTTTCGAAAGTTTAGTTCGTATATTTTTCTATGCGAGTTCCCCACGTTAAACCACCTTTCACATATTAGTTTTTTAAGAACGATATTATTTATTGTGAGAGGATGGTGTGGCGGATATTTTTATTTTTAGCTTTAAACATTGTGTAGCATGTCTTGGATGCGTTAATTGTTAGAAGATTATATTGAAACCAATCGTTAAGGGAGTTTAAGTCGTCTTGAGCTTTTTTGATAATTTCATGTACTGATGGACCAAAGTAAAATAAACACGTTTCATCATTATAGGGATGCTACATTGTATAGTGATGGACGTAGAAAAATAGCACCGATTTTTATATGCAATGTTTCGCGTGGCGCCGATATATAAAAAAATAAATGGAGGTAGTTATAGAAAACAATTTTATTTTTTCTTATCAATACTTTGTAAAACTAATTAAAACAAAAAAGCATTCGTTCGTTTATTTTCTGTGAGGCGAGATGTCGTCGGGTCGGTGGGCCAATTGCATATGTAGAGTTTTTTTACGGCTTGATTCTTGGCATCATGGGAGATTTAGCCACCAGCGTCACAACATGTTGACTTAAAATAATAATGGATGGAAAGACCATACTATAATATAGTTTAATGAATGAAGTACTTAAATCATAAACCAAAATTAGTTATTAACATAATACATACAATCTCAAATATCATGAGACCCTGAAATATTTAAAGTAGGTTTGCCTATTCGATGTACCTAATTTATAAAAAAAATCGACGTTGAAGATCAATTCAATTTTTTTTTTTATCAATTATTAAATTTATTTATATATCAATACTTCGGTTTGATTCGATGCATCGATACTAATACATCGAGTGTTTTTAATACATCGATGACGATGTATGTATAGTGTTACTCTACTTTGTGAGTGACCACTACACAGAGATAATTTTTTTTTTTGCTCTGACCAGCAGACTACCACGTTGTATATTATCTACCTACGTAGGTAGTATCTCCTAGTCTGTGCAGACCACAGAGTACTATAAAAAAGACCAGACCACTACGTTTATTTGTAAATAAATAAATTTAATCATTATATAATTATAGTTTTGAGATTTTAGGTGATTTATTTTATTTTAACTTAATTCTACTTATTTCGTTCGTAGATATAACGATTTGCTTACTATTTTGGTGTTATACAAAAGTTTTTGCGTTTGTACCCGGCCGGCTATTTATGTGATAGATCTTTATCAATACCAAATGAATCTAACCTTGAGTAGGATTTATCTCATCTCATCATACCAAACCGCCTGCGGTCGATTCATTAATTCCTTCCTACGCCGCCGGTAGTTTCTTAACCTCTAAAACTTTTTGCAGAATTCCGCAATGGCTTTCATAGTGGATTTGAGGTCTGATACTGTAACGAAGCCCACGGAATCCATGAAGCATGCCATAGCCAACTCAGCAGTGGGAGACGATGTGTTTGGAGAAGATCCTACTGTGAATGCCTTGGAGAGTAAAGTTGCAGCTCTCTTGGACAAGCAGGCGGCGCTGTTCGTCCCTTCCTGTACAATGGCCAATTTAATTGCAGGTACATTTTATTTTCAATATACAAAAAATTCAATTTGACTCTTTGGTTTTTTTGTGTATCTTAAGCAATATCTTTGCCAATTGAGAATCAATTTAAATGATTTTAAAGGTAGGGTAACTAGGGTTCAATTCAAGGATGGTCCCATATAAATTTTATGCAAAAATCCCACTTCTAAGGGTGAAAAAATGGAGGTGGAAATTTCATATTGGACTTTTTATCAACTTTCCATAATTGAAGTTTTAAATAGATTGAACCTTGTGCACTTTGATATGCCTACTCAATTCTTAACTTGGCCTTACCCATGGCCTTAGTTGCCATTCAAGCTCTTATCAAACCAATTGTTACTATAAACAAAATGCTTTATCATAAGTTGTTAAAGTACTATTCAGATGAATATAACTAGATGAATGTAAATTATGAATAACATCGTCAGCCTTCAGAAGTCCACTCTTGGAAATTAAGCTTTCTCTATAAATTGCCAAGATGAAGCCACATCCTTCTTGTATACCTGGTAGAAAATGCTTTTAGCTTTAATCCCACCTTGTGTACATTTTTATTTCTTGTGCAATAAATAATTAAATAAATCCATCAGCCTGTCAGGCGGGTGACTGCCTTCACTGTGTCATCCAGTTAAAAACTTACACTCAAACTTACTTCATATTCATGGCTCACATACATTGATTGTTAGCTTTGATCTTATATTAGCTTGTTAGTAAGTATATGTATCTATCATTGTTTGAGCTGCGGCACTTGCTGTAAGATGCAACATCATGATGTTATCAGTCCATCGGGTGAGAGGCCTTCATCCGCTGTGTCATTTGGTTTGTTGAACTTTTCTTCCCCAGTGATGGTCGTTTCTGCAAAGTAATTGGCTAATACTTATTACCACTACAACTTGCTAATTATTTTAGAGCTATTTTAGAGCAGGTTTGATTCCGGCTGAGGGTCAAATGTTTGCATGTTCTGTAGATATTTGTTCTGGGTCTGGGTGTTGTGGGGTACTCATAGTTCCTGGTACCTGCAATACAGGGAAGCCTATTTTTGTGTCAGGACTTTATGGATAATTTAAGTTTTTTAAATTAATTTCTTATTGTTATCTTATGAATGATTACAGTATTGGTCCATTGCAGTAAAAGAGGTGCGGAAGCCATTGTGGGTCACCAATCGCACATCTTTAAATATGAACAAGGTCAGTTAATACAAATACATTTTATTTATAGAATTTAAAGTATCATGATTTGGTATCATTTTAGAATAATATTACCACTATATCACATACTTTAAAACGTAAAAAAATACTTTAATAACGAATATTAAAGTATGTGTATTATTATGACTATACAGTCATAATAATATATATATTTTTTTATTTACTCTAAAATATTAGAATAGTTCTTTCCTAACATTCTATCGTTGGCGGTACCATTCTGTCTCGAACATATCACGTTAACACTTTCATAGAATTGCATTCTGAGTTATTTTTGTGTTTCTGCGGCATACGAAGATATATGTTTGCTGTCGTAACACATCCTATTTGAAGTATAAGACATTCATTTATAAAAAAAAATAGTACCTACACTACATTCTACCATTCCATTATATTATCTAGGTATTTGTTTTTTATTTTAAAGATCCCAACATCCTATTTGTGGATCATAGAAAACCAAATTTATTTGTCTTTTCATGATGTTTATAATAATTTGAGATTGTTTACAGCATTGGAAATTCATCAGAATCAAAATCAGCATAGTGTCCCAACTCGGTCGAAGGGTTTCAAGTCATTCAATTTCGCCGGTGACCCAACCAGACCTAGTGGAACGTTAATCAATGTTTTTTTAAATCAGTCGGTTTTATTGTATATCAATATTAAGGCTAATAAAAAAAAAGTCCATTTGTATGACTTAAAAAAGTATTTTAGTAGTAAGTGGGTAGGCTTTCATTCAAATCCCAGTCAAGTAGTTTTTACGAGACTAACTGACTAGGAATGAATGAAAAGGTCTTATTAAAGGGGTCTTATCTATCAGGTATGACCTACGTGCTATTGGTGCTACCCTGAAGTCTGCAATGAGGCAGTTTTTTGCAGATGTTGGCATAAAAACCATCAACTCCTCCATGGTAGATGCACTGCAGAATCGAGTTAGCCCCATCAGCATACTAAATCCATTATTGTATTGGACGCGTGTTATTGCGATTCCAGGAGGTGTATCTACATTAGGCAGCGTCTTGCTCACAACAATACAGAACGACAAGGACGGAATGTTCGACCTTAAAGAGCTGGAGAAGAAAATACGCGGCTCCGATATTCACGAGCCGATCACTAGCATGGTGGCCGTAGAAAATACACACAACGTTTGTGGGGGGAAGGTGAGTTCTCCAAACCGCGTGTCAGATTTTATAGACTGCCCTTACAACCGCGACTAACTTCCCGACTACTGTGCCATCGAATTACTTCTACTAAATATACATTGTTTAAAAAATATACAAGCTCTGCTTAGTGGGGCTAGATGATGCTGTGTGAAAATTGACCAGCATTATTATTATTATTATTGAAATCATCTCATCAAGAACCTCTCTTTCGATATCCATATCAATGTTAGTGAAAAAAAAACACTTCATTTCAAACAGATTAGGCGATAAATCTTAACAGACGAAATTAGAAACAACCTCCTATGTCAAATGCATTGGCTCCTTACGTCGTGGCTGAAAATGAGATTTCTGCAGGTGATACCTCTGAAGTTCCTGGACGAGCTGGGAGCCCTGTGCAAGTCGCGAGCGCTAGCGCTGCACATGGACGGCGCGCGGCTCTTCAACGCATGCGTGCGGCTGAGGGCGGAGCCCGCCCGCGTCGTGCGGGACTGCGACAGCGTCGCCCTCTGCTTCAGCAAGGGACTGAGCGCGCCTGCTGGCTCCTGCCTGGTGGGCTCCTACCACTTCATACAGCAGTGAGTGTGTCTCTGTAAGCCCTCTGCTTTAGCAAGGGACTGAGCGCGCCTGCCGGCTCCTGCCTGGTGGGCTCCTACCACTTCATACAGCAGTGAGTGTGTCTCTTTAAGCCCTCTGCTTTAGCAAGGGACTGAGCGCGCCTGCCGGCTCCTGCCTGGTGGGCTCCTACCACTTCATGCAGCAGTGAGTGTGTCTCTTTAAACCCTCTGCTTTAGCAAGGGACTGAGCGCGCCTGCCGGCTCCTGCCTGGTGGGCTCCTACCACTTCATACAGCAGTGAGTGTGTCTCTTTAAGCCCTCTGCTTTAGCAAGGGACAGAGCGCGCCTGCCGGCTCCTGCCTGGTGGGCTCCTACCACTTCATGCAGCAGTGAGTGTGTCTCTTTAAGCCCTCTGCTTTAGCAAGGGACTGAGCGCGCCTGCCGGCTCCTGCCTGGTGGGCTCCTACCACTTCATACAGCAGTGAGTGTGTCTCTTTTATACAGAAATGTATAAAAGCGGCACAGGTTTCAAGTGTCCTCAGTTACCTACTATGGCAAAAAGCATATTAACTATGACGGTTTTGCCATCTGAGGTATGTTTTTACTACAGGTTATTGGCCCAGCATGCAGTAGAAACTAACTGGGCCAATAACCTATGCGAACAATATTGGTTTATGACATTGTTGCAATTTTCAACACCATAATACGATAGCTTGTACGAAAGAGATCACACAATATGTTCTTGGATAATTTGATTTGCTAGTCTTGATTTATTTTATTTATTAATTTAATTGTACAGTATAACTTGGCCTTTGCGGGTTTAATGTTTAACAAAGTTAAACAGACTGTATTGTTGATGATCAGGGCGCGGCGCTTGCGCAAGGCGCTGGGGGGCGGCATGCGGCAGGCCGGCGTACTGGCGGCGGGGGGCATCGTGGCGCTCGACGAGGTGCGCCCTCTGCTCGAACTCGACCACAAGCGGGCGTTGAGGCTGGCGCTAGGTAATCAACATACAAATATACACTAGCCGATGCCCGCGGTTTTACTCGCGTGGGATAGGTAATTGATAGGTGTATCAAAAATAATTGCATGCCTTGCAGCTTAAAGGGCTTTTTTGAATACCCTAAAACATATTCAGTTATTTTGTACAAAGTTGTTCACCCCCTTAGGGGTAGAGTTTTCCAAATTCCTTTCTTAGTGCAAATCAGAAATCAGAATCTATATTTGCATGAATATAGGTCAGTTAATACATAATGTTATTATTATTATTTTTTGGTCCTTATAATATATAATACCATCAATATGGTGTGCACCCCTACATCACAAAAAGAATATACCCTCCAAGTTTCATGCTTCTAGGACTTATGGCTTAGGCTGTGCGTTGATTCACCTCTTGGACTTTGACACCCCCTACATCCTCCTTGATGGGTATTTTGGGGAAATTATTATATAAGACTTATCATTGGATTGAAGAATATTTATGTGAAGTTTCAAGACTGTAAGTTCAAGGAATACGATTTTCCATAAAAAAGGTTTTCAACCCTTTTCACCCCCTAGGGGTAGAATTTTCCAAATTCCTTTCTTATTGCACCCCTACACCATAAGTCCTATAAGCATGAAACTTGGAGAGTATATTCCTCTTATGGTGTAGGGGTGAAAAGGGTTGAAAACCTTTGTTCTTGAAACTTCACATAACAGGATGTGCGTTGATCCGCCAATCAGTAACGGAACAGTTTTATATATATTGATAATTGTTGTGTGTCCAGCGCCTTGCGCATCGGCAACTGCAATGATGTTGATAAATCTTTCCGGCAGTGATTCAAGGGCTGTTCACGAAGTCGTTCTCGGTGGATGTGGAAGGTCAGCACACGAATATGGTGTACGTGCGGATATGCGAAGACAGCCCGCTCACTGCCGCCGACGTCATACAGAGACTCGGGCAGGTCAGCTTGCAGGAAACACAGGTAAATTAACAACATATTCAAAATGACTGACTGACTGATGTCGCACAGCTAAAATTACTTAGAAAGCTGATATTTGGAGAATAGGTTTATTTTATAATGGAAGCATCCGCTAAGAAAAGAATTCAACTTTAAGGGAGAGAAATGCAGGGGACTTCGTATGAAAGTCTTTATTTTTTAGAGCTTCTGAGCATAAATATATGTTCATGGATTTTTGGATTTTCACATTTTTAGGGGAGGAACCAGAGAGTGAAAGGTTGTATGGGAGTATCTGTGTTTAAAAAAAAACTACTCGCATGCAAAACCGCTGGCAACAGCTAGTTAGAAGTTTTATTTAAACAACTTTAAAAAACTAGAAAAAGAAGATTGTTTTCTACCTGTAGTAATAGGACGACCGTTGTGGCGTAGTGGGCGAAGGCCCGTCTGAGTCGCAGAAGAGTGATGGTTCGATTCCCGCGGCGGGTTTGGGTGTTTTCAATGTATAAAATGTATGTTTACAAAAATAAAGTATGATCCACTCTACAGGGTGACTGCAAAACTGAAAACGACGAAGGAGTCATTGTGAAGGCGTTAGAATGCGGTCAGGAGTCGAAGACAATACGCTTCGTGCTACACAGGGAAATTGGAGATGAGGAACTGTGGCTGGCGATTATGAAGATTACGTACGTCTTCAAAGAGCTAGATGCTACTGTTTAGAATCCTCGAGGACGTTTCAAACTACATAATGAATATGTCAATCAATAACTCCCAAAAAAATTAGATAAAAAAACTAGGTAGTTTTTTTCTACCTAGGTAGTCTTTTTCATTCATACGGATGAACATTTGAATGAAATTGAACGAAAAGATTTACTTTTTACCATAGTAAATGAATAGTGGGTAGGGCGGGGTTAAGGAAATTGAGATATCTAAGGGTGCGTGTTTTCCCAAATGTGACATTTTGAATCAATCGGTCCAGTAGCTTTAGCTTAGCGAAAAATTCCTGAAACGAAACTAAATATTATTCATACAATTAAATTAATGAATTGATTTATCAGAAAGAAAGTGGCCCTCTCTGTTTTTGATTGTACAACAATTTGTCTTGAAAATCATGATTCAAAGATTGACATAATAATATCTCTAAAAGATAAACTACATACCTTTTGTAATTAGACCGATGGAGTTTTTTTATGAATATGAGGGCTAGGTTATAATAGTAAGGCTGCCATATATAAGTAGGTAGTAAAAAGAGGAAGCTTTCTCAAAAGAAAAGATCTTAGAGCAAACTCCGTAGAGTCTAGATGTACGTAGCACGAACTCCTCTCTCTCTCTCTCTCTTGTAGATCAAGAGAGGATGAAAATAGAAGTTTATTGTTATGTGTAGTCAGTGTTGCCATATCAAACGGAAATAGCAGATTACTGTTAAGTTTAGTGAGTGTTACTAGGGTCATATCAAACTGGGCGTAGCAAGGAACCATTCGTTTTGAAGTTAAAAAGT
Organism: Perizoma affinitatum; assembly: GCA_961405105.1. Classification (NCBI taxonomy): domain Eukaryota; kingdom Metazoa; phylum Arthropoda; class Insecta; order Lepidoptera; family Geometridae; genus Perizoma; species Perizoma affinitatum. The sequence goes on from OY560199.1 coordinate 12,173,038, forward strand.
TTGTTCCTAGAAATTTGGACCAAAATAAAAAGGTATAATTTTCTATTATAAAAGTCAGTCTGAAATATGTAGTCGTTATAGAAATATGTTGGGTACTTTCTTCGAGTCTTTATGATTTGAAAAAGGGGAAAATTTTCTTATAAAAATGAGGTTGTAATAAAAATATGTATCATATTTTCCGCGACTCCCTTATCTTGATTGCCCTGTATGGTATAATACTAGCCGGAACTAAATAATTCCAATTATTATTTCACAAAGTACCTAGTTCTAATTTTATAGTAAGGTACCTACCTTTTTTGACATTTTGTGGTAAGTATAATATTTTTATTTTCTAAAACGTACCATATAAATCAATTGTCTAAAATAATAACTAACAATGCTTTCTCCTTTTCATTGATTTGGTTAGTTTTAGAAAATAAAAATATTTTAGTAGTTTATTTTATATAAGTTTGATTCAATCAAAAAGAATATAATCGAGGAGCTGATAAACATGGGAAATGAAAACGCGAGCTTGTGAAGAAAATCGAATATATTTAGGTTGTTTATAAATAAATTAAATAAATAATGCTGGACAATTTCACACAACATCATCTAGCCCCAAAGTAAGCAGAGCTTATGTTATGGGAACTTCATGACTGATATACAAATTTTTGAAAATACATACATATTATATATAGAAAACACCCAGACCAAGGTATTTTTAATATAAAATACCTTGATTGTGACTATTGGTGTATTTCCAGCAGTACCATATTTGACAACTTAAAATTGTTGTAGTCCTATTATAAGCCTTTAATAGGGATGCTGATTAAGTGCTGACAAATTTTTAGTTAAGCTTGGAGAGAATTAAGTTTTACAAAGTTTATTACGAAATCTTTCAAAAATGTATGACATATTTATATTATTAGCTATAGTTATATTGATTGAGTAAAATATATTGTGTCAAAGAAATAACATGTGTTTTATTTTATTATTCATGCAGATTATACATTAAAAGTTGTTTTATTCAAATAGTAGGTACTTAAAAGGTCTATAAAGTGGCTGCTTAATTAAATACTCAGAAATCAGTTCTTGCTACTCAAAATTTAAGTAGATTTGCAAAGAGATGGCGATATATGCCATTTATATGTTAAGCGGTCATTTAATATGTCGTGATTAAATGTTGAGTAGCATTTCAGTATTCGGCGGCGAGTATTGAAATGTATCGATCTCTGGTTTTTAGCAGAAATATCACTAGGAATACACTCGAGTAATTACTAGTTTTTGAAAAAAAAAATGTGTCGACATTTCGATGCTGATTTTCGAGTACCTACATCAACTAAATTAAAACTGCTATATTTTACTGATTTCCTGTTACTTAAACTTATTCGAAGTTTACGTGTCGCTATTCTTCGTGATTATAGTCAGCATGTTTTGAAACTTGAAAACTTGTATGGAAAACTTAAAACTGTTTGACAGCGCTTAAATTGTTGAAATTAAAGTATTCTCTTTATTTTGTTACTTTTGTTTGGTTAGTGTACAAGAGAATCGACGCCAATGTTGATTATTCTAGGTACATACCGGGCAGGCTTGGAGGGAGGGACAGCGTAAGTGGAGAGGGCGCCCTTTTCAGGGCGCGGATGAGGGCCTGGCGATGCCCTTTTCAGGGCCCGTCGGGCGGAGGTGAGTGTGCCCTTTTCAGGGCGCACTGTGGAGGGAGGGCCGGGGCAGCATTCGCTGCTCTGGTCGGCTTGCGTGTCCCAATGATCTTCAAGGCTATACCGGCAGGGCTACCCATACCGGGCAGGCTTGGAGGGAGGGACAGCGTAAGTTGGAGGGGGCGCTCTTTTCAGGGCGCGGTTGTGGGGTCACTGGCGGAGATCGGGGAACTCCGCCGGCTTGCACGGCCCCACACATGGCCGGGGCCCGGCTGGTTTCCGGGCCACCCGTCGGGGTGAGATGGTGAATGCTAACGCGACCCCATCTTGCCCCACTACGGCGGGGGACTTTTAACCGGGGGGGTTTTAGTGGGTTCGAGTCCCACATACCCCCTTCCGTCATCCCCATGGCGGAAGGGAAATGCGTGGGCATTTCCCCCCCTCAAAAAAAAAAAAGGTACATACAATATGTTAACTAAATTACATGTTTTCTTAAAACTAGACTTGGCTTTGGCCTGGTTACGCTTAGTTCTATGATCATATAATCTCAACATGTATACAAGTTCCTGAGGTATCTACTTGTTGTCGTGTTCATTAATTTGTAGATCACTTCAGTTACTTTTTTTAAAATTTAATTGTTATTATTTACTAATTAATTGTTATTTTATTGTGTTAGGATTCATAAACAATTTGTAACAATTTATTATTATGTCAAAATAAATATTTATATTTCCTCTGACATTTATGATTAGGATTTTGTAACTATCAAATCTATATTTATCCCTTTTTAAATACCTATTGACTAAAACTTGCAGCGCCCTGACAGGGATCTATATGTACTTCCCTACAGTTACTTCGATGTAATACCTAAGCTGAAGTACATAAGAACATGACTACATGATTTTGGATATTTATACATGCCCTAAAAAACAACTTTCTTTATTTACCCAGGTTTATATCTTACAACAGGTATTAAGTACTTATTGCCTGTTGTAAGAGATAACAAGAGGATGAGACCCAAGTAACCAAATGAAGTATAAGATATATATATAAATATATAGATATAGATATAAAAAAATATATAATAAAAGCTGATACTTACACAAATCAGTGACCGACACTTTCTGAGGATAATAAATGTATTTTTTGCAAAGATTCAACCAACTTAACCAAAATGTTAACACTATTCATTAATATCAGAGCAACCTTTATGTATTATATTATATTAGTTTATTACTTATATAGTGATGTTTTTTTTTTAATTATAACCATCATTAAACTTCCTACACCACTTCTATTCTTGACACACAAAAGCGACAGAATATGTGGTTCATCTCTTTAACTTAAATTAGTTTATATATAATATTACTTTACCATAAACCGCCATAACTATATGGTACACAGGCGTGCATAAGTTTTTTAAAACTAACCCGACATGTTACACCATTTTTTTATTTTTAAATGTCAATCACGCAGTATCATCTTGCCCCAAACTAAGCAGAGCTTGTATTGTATGTAGTTCCCACATGACTGATATACTTATATATTTTTTTGTAAATACCTACTTATTACACATATAAAACACCCAGACCCGAGACAAATGTTTATACATTTGTCTCTTTATACATTTTCATTTAACCTTCTGCGTCTCAGGCGAGCCTTTGCCTACTGCGCCACAGAGGTTTTCCGTTAACAATATTTGTTCGATTAAATTTTACAGGGATAAACCTTATGGTATTAAAATATCTGAAGCATTATTCATACGAGAGAAGTTAATAGTATTCAAAATTAAATTAATTAATTTTGATTGAAGTTACGTCCAGTCTCTATTTACAAACACATACATAATAAAATTTTGGAAATCAGGCGTTTGCATGTAATCTACGTATTTTTGTTTGTCCGACGATAGCTACCGAATCGTTTATTTGATCTTGATTAAACTTGAAGGTACCTAATATTAAAATATTTTTTACATTTTTAAACTTAGCACATATTACTAATAAAACTATCCTTTAATGCGCCACATCTATATGTCCAAGGGCGCGTGTCACCTTAACCTTACTTTAGTAAACAAATTGGCGTTTATCGGGTACATTTAAAAATATAATCGTTACTTTCCCATACAATCTTTCACCCCCATTTCCCCTCTTGAAATGTGAAAATTCAAAAACATGTCATTATATATGATGAGTAGCTATAAATCCAATTTTCAGGTTCCTACCGATACTCCCATACAATCTTTCACCCCATATTTCCCCCCCTTTAAATGACAAAATCCAAAAACCCTGAAACACGTTATTTATTAATTTATTCTCAGTAGGTGTAATTAAAGATTTCATGTTTCAAACTTCAAAGAAGATCAGGGCAAAAGATTTTATAAGTATATATTAATTTACTTAATAAATTCCTTGCTGTGTCGCTTTACGTTACATACTTATAAATTGCCAGAATTATGTACACATAGGCTCCCTAATTTTCTTACATACTAAATTTCAAAATGTAATTTAAATATTAGCATTTTTCCCAGCAGTGAGGGGCAATACAGGTTGAGGCAAAAAGTATTATTATTGATCTCTCGATGGTTTAACATTTATTTTTTTATTGTGTACTTCTTTTATATTAAGAGTTTTGTGTGTGTGAGTTATACTTATTATGTTATTACAATTTTTTTTTAATTTTAGAAAAAAAAATACGAGATTTGCACTGACAATGTATAGTGTAGTTATCTTCAGTGCAAATCTCGTTTCCCCCGCTTACAAATACAATTATATATAGTTATGTTACAGTTTTATTATAGTACTTATAGATATCTTAACAATACGTTTTTTATGGCATGTTTGTTCCGCTTACTATAACTATATACTGGTTACTTTTGAATTGCTCTTACTTTGATTGACAAGGTTCAGTTTTACAATGTCTACTATAAAATATAGCATGGATGCAGCAACAAGCCCAAAGTTCACCAACACAATAACGGTTGGTAATCAAAGCTTTTTGACACATGTTTTCATCATAATCTGCCATGGTAACCAATGGTTATACTTGACGGTTCGTTTAATTTATTGTTGAACTTTATATTTATAATGTCTGGTTACAAACGGGCCCAAACTATAAATTTATTTTAGCATAAAGACATTTTACTCCTGATTCTGGGGATTTCTGAACAGAACCTTCTGAAAGCAGAGCACTTCACAGTAACCAGGTTTTAACTTACACTTCTAGTTTTATTGACATACATGAATACATAATATTTCTACCAAAATTTAACTTAATTCTAAATAATTACAAACTAAAACAAACTTAACTTTTTCGATACTTTTGAAATTGAAATGTTTTATCAATATACTAGCAAAAAATTTTTAAAAAAATTATGCAGCTTTAAGAATGAAATTAGTTAAACATTATTTTAAAGTACCAATTTATACAATAATTGGTTTCTTATATAAGCTCTTTAGATGCTCTTAGAATTTACAAAAACAATCATTTTACAGATATTATTAAATATTTTAATAAAAAAATCAATTAAAAATATGCATGCAATCAAGAACTGTACTTATTTTAATCTTTAAATGCAAGGATAAAAGTTAATAGGTACTATATAAGTATAAGTACGAAAAGTTCAAGCCTCACTATTCACTGCCAATTTATTTTTGATCCATCTATCAATCATCCATGATAGGTTTGTTATAAGAATGTCTCCATGATCGTTGGTATTGGATCAAAATGGATGTACCATTGAAAATGGTAGTTTGATTTAACGTAAACTGTTCTGTTCATTCCACACCAATACCAATAGGTCGTGATTATCAAAAAATGTGAGGCTATAACGTCTCTGTACCCATCTTTATCATAGCTCTTCTTAGAAAAGTGAAATTTGTTGCAATGCGTCGGCGAAATACCGACTTTCTTCGCCACAATGCCCAAGTAAATATCATCTAACCTGAAATGTTTCACGAAGAGACTTCCAATGTAAAGAAATCTCATGGTTTTCTTAAAAACAACGTACGCTCCTGCAGTCACGTACGGCGGCCACTTGTTCCATGGATACTCTTCCAAGGAAACTCTCCATTTGCTTGTGTGCACTCTGCGAGGACCTAATTTAAAAACGTAGCCAGCAAAGAGATGATTATTGATCTCTCGATGGTTTAACATTGACTTTCTTATTGTATACTTCTATTATATTAAATGTTTTATGTGTGTGAGTTATACTTATTATGTTATCAAAATATTTTTTTTAGTTTTGGAATAAATTAATACGAGATTAGCACTGACAATGTAGTGTAGTTATCTTCAGTGCAAATCTCGTTTCCCCCGCTTACAAATACAATTATATAGTTATGTTACAGTTTTATTATAGTACTTATAGATATCTTAACAATACGTTTTTTATGGCATGTTTCTTCCGCGTACTATAACTATATACTGATTACTTTTGAATTGCTCTTACTATGACTGACAAGGTACAGTTTTACAATGTCTACTATAAAATATAGCATGGATGCAGCAACAAGCCCAAAGTTCACCAACACAATAACGGTTGGTAATCAAAGCTTTTTGACACATGTTTTCATCATAATCTGCCATGGTAACCAATGGTTATACTTGACGGTTCGTTTAATTTATTGTTGAACTTTATATTTATAATGTCTGGTTACAAACAGGCCCCAAACTATAAATTTATTTTAGCATTAGACATTTTACTCCTGATACTGGTGATTTCTGAACAGAACCTTCTGAAGCAGAGCACTTCTCGGTAACCAGTTTTTAACTTACACTTCTAGTTTCATTGGTAGATAATATTTCTACCAAAATTAAAGTTAATTTTAAATACTTACAAACTTCAACAAACTTTACTTTTGTGATACTTTTGAAACTGAAATGTTTTATATCAATAAACTTGCACAAAATGTAAAAAAAACTGCTTAATTTTGCAGTTTTAAGAATTAAATTAGATAAACATTATTTTTAAGTACCTATCTATACACTAATTGGTTTCTTATAAGCTCTTTAGATGCTCTTAGAATTAATAAATAAACAAAAAATTTACAGATATCATTAAATATATAATAAACAATCAATTAAAAATATGCATGCAATCAAGAACTGTATGCAAGGTTATAAGTTAATAGGTACTATAAGTACCAAAAGTTCAAGCCTCACTATTCACTGCCAATTAATTTTTGATCCATCTATCAATTTGGCGACCTCTGTGGCGCAGTGAGCGAAGGCCCTCCTGAGACACGGAAGGTTACGGGTTCGATTCCCGCCACGGGACAAATGTTTGCATCTGCAAATATTTGTGATCTGGGTGTTTTCTTTGTATAATATGAATGTATTTACAAAAAATAAATATGTATATAAGTAGTATATCAGTCATGTAGTTCCCATAACACAAGCTCTGCTTATGTTATTGTATTATTATTAATATTATAATCATCCACGATAGGTTAGTTATAAGAATATTTATAACAAAATCTCCATGATCGTTGATTTTGGATCAAAATGGGTGTACCATTGAAAATGGCAGTTTGATTTAACGTAAACTGTTCTGTTCATTCCACACTGATACCAATTGGTCATGATTATCAAAACCATGTGAGGCTATAACATCTCTGTACCCATCTTTATCATAGCTCTTCTTATAGAAGTGAAATTTGTCGCAATGCGTCGGCGAAATACCGACTTTCTTCGCCACAATGCCCAAGTAAATATCATCTAACCTGAAATGTTTCACGAAGAGACTTCCAATGTAAAGAAATCTCATGGTTTTCTTAGAAACAACGTACGCTCCTGCAGTCACGTACGGTGGCCACTTGTTCCATGGGTACTCTTCCAAGGAAACTCTCCATTTGCTTGTGTGCACTCTGTGAGGACCTGATTTGAAAACATAGCCAGCAAAGAGATGATCTTCAGTCTTGTTTCCAGTTCCTGTCTTCGAACTACTGGTATCCACATAGTCCAAAAGGTTCGAAACGGAAATGTACATGTCATCATCGGTGAACAAATAGTAGTCAGATGAAGAGCAGTGCTCGTACAGCCATCGGAAAGACATCATTGTCTTGATGGTGTTATTGAAGTATGTGTCGAGGAAATCCATTTGTATAATATCTTTGTGTTCAGCCATTTCAGCTTGGATCATTCTTTGTGTATCAGAACTAGTGCCTACTCCGAGGAAGAATAGTATTTTGACGATACGTCCCGGTGTGATACTCTCCTGTCCGTACGTTTTTCGTATAGTCTGACGATGCTCGAAGTGGTTCATAGCTGATTTGACTATGATGAACAAGTCCAGCTTCTCCACGGTACTGCATTTCCCGGAGTTGGTTAGAAACCTGTATGGGTAATAGTTTATAGCGGGCACTGGAGGCTTCTTCCCCGCCAACACTTCATTAACCACTGGTTTGATATCGATGCTGAGCGGGTAGTCGAACTTTTCGTCAAAACTCTTTGAATTTATGTAATCACCGATCCCGAGGATAAAGTACAGTGTGTATATCACTATGACGGAGAAAAAAAATAGTTTGTATTTTCTGTGTCTCATTTTGCAGTTTTGTATGAGATTCTCTGGCACGCATCTGGAATGAAAGGAGATCTAGTTATTTAACTTAACAAGGTATTGCGGCAGAGAACTGACACATTAGGCAGAGGAATAATCTAAATAAAACCTAGGTTTACTAAGAGAAGAATTCTAGCTGTCGATTTCCTAAGATAAATCCTAGATATCCTGAGAAAAAGGTTTGTCTCACTCTTCTTCTCTGTAAAGCATCCATTGAAAGTAATCTTGCACCGTAACTCAGTTTTATGGGGCGATAGAGATAAGATTCAAATAGATAAGTATCATGATTTATGTAACAGTAGAATGCGCGATATTCAGTTCCAAGCAGATTTCACGGAATGCAGTCGTGGGTCTTGTAGTTAGGCTGAGCATAGACTGCTCTTGGACAGGGTTTTACGACAGCATTCTACAAATATTATGCGATGCGGCAAACATAACCAGTTTAAGGGTACAGTAGCTAAGCAAAAGCAAACATTTATGTGGTTGGAATGTGCATGTTCGAGACGCTCGTCGGGTGGCCAGGTATTCACCATAGTGGTGAATAGTGAAAGACAGCACTGGGGATATCTCGAATAAGGGGAACTACCGTCCTATCTCACTAGCAATAACAATTGCTAAAATACTGGACAGTATGCTTGACTCTTGTCTTGGAAAATACTCAAGTATACATGACTCTCAGTTCGGATTTAGATCCGGGCTTCCTACTGTGAGCGCAATTCTAAGTCTTAAGCATACTGTTCAATATTATAAGGAACGGACGCCCCGGTATACGCCTGTTTTCTTGACCTCTCCAAAGCTTTTGACACAAGGTCTTACAATGTGCTTTGGAGTAAGTAGGAGACAGGAATGTACTGGCTGAAGTACTGAATATATTAGGTTGGGGAAAAAGTCTTTTCGCATTATTGTATGTATGAACTTGTAATAAAATCTCTTTGGCTATACTATTTGTATCGGGCTGGTTTTGGTATCATTAAAAGTTTAAATTTTAAAGAAGATAATTCCAAATTCAAATTAGGAAAATGTGTGATTTTTATTTGTTTTTCGTACTGTTAAGATGAGTGAATCTAATGAAGAAATTCGATACATTTTAAAATTTTACTACAAAAAAGGTAAAAATGCAACGCAAGCCGCGAAAAAAATTTGCGATGTTTATGGACCTAGTGCAGTGTCTGTGAGAGTAGCACAAATTTGGTTTAAGCGTTTTCAATCCGGAAATTTTGATGTCAAAGATGCACGTCGCTCTGGTCGCCCTATTACGGATAAAATGGATGCCATTTTTGAAAAAGTGGAGCAAGATCGGCATATCAGTAGTTACGACGTAGCTGAAGAACTGACCACAAAACAGTTTTGGCGCATTTGAAAAAAACTGGGTACACAAAAAAGCTCGATATTTGGGTACCTCACGAGCTCACTGAAAGAAACCTAATGAACCGTGTTCTCATTTGTGATTCTTTATTACGACGTAATGAAACCGAACCATTTTTGAAGAAGCTTATAACTGGTGATGAAAAGTGGATCTTTAGCCACTCAGCAAAAATTAAGAGAGTTTGGCTGGGATGTGTTAATGCATCCGCCGTATAGTCCTGACCTTGCACCTTCAGATTTCCACCTGTTTCGGTCTCTTCAGAATTCTTTAGGCAGTGTCAGGTTAACATCACGAGAGGACTGCCAAAACCACTTGTCGCGGTATTTTGAACAGAAGCCCCAAAGTTTTTATAGCAATGGGATCATGTCCCTGCCTACAAAATGGCAAAAAGTTATCGAACAAAATGGTACCTACATACTTTAGTTAAATGTAAATAAACTATATTAAAAAATGTTTTGAATTTTCTTAAAAAATGCGAAGAAACTTTTTCCCCAACCTATTATTTAGGTACTGGTATGCCAACCAAACAAATTTTTGGGGTGGGGTAATACACTCTATGTGGCTCTTACAGGCTGGAGAGCGGGGTGATGCAGGGGGGGCTCACTTCTTCCAAGCTCTTCAACCTGTATGTTAACGACATCATCGTGAGTCTGAGCAGCATTCGTGTTGGTTGTCGTATAGATAGTGTTAGCATGAACAACATTAGTTACGCAGACGACATGGTGTTGCTGAACCCAATAATTCAGGGTATTATAGAAATGTTAAGAGTGTGAGTGAGGCCTATGCTGATAAGCATGGGCTCTTATACAATGTGAAAAAAATTACATGATCTTTAAGGTCGCCCGCGCCGGTAAATGTCCCGATTACCCACACCACATTACCCTTAAGTGGCTTGAGCGTTAACCGTGTTATGAAATTTAAATACCTAGGACATTTTATCACCGATCACCTTAAGGCGTCGGTGATAAAATGTCGGAGAGTGATCAAATGAGAAACCGAGATACATATCTATGTTGGTATTTGCTTCACATTTGATGATTCTTAGCACAGGAACTTGCACCTCATACCCATTTAATTCATTCATATGTATGTATTTAAAAATATATAAGTAGTATATCAGCCATGTAGTTCCCATAACGCAAGCTCTGATTACTTTGGGGTTAGATGATGCTGTGTGAAAATGTCCAGCATTATTTATTTATTATAAATAACATTCAGAACATTCATCAAGACAACTTACCAGCTCACAGCGAGGTGTCCACCGATGAGCTGATGGAAACTGGAGGAAGGTAGTAGCTGCGAATCTGCGTGTGGAGACGAGCCACCTCCCCGTCCAAGGTCTCCATATCCCTCACCATTTGAGTGAACTGTACAATACCTGCAATGAAATGTGCCTCTATGCAGCAAAGACAACACAACTTTTCGTACAGGCTAAGGAATGTTTTTCTTTTACTAGATCCTACTACTATTATAAACACGAAAGTTTGTGAGTATGGATGTTTGTTACTCTTTCACGCAAAAACTAAAGAACGGATTTTGATGAAACTTTACAGTAAGTAATATAGCTTAGCTTATACATCAGAATAACACTTAAGCTACTTTTTATCCAGGTACCATGTGGGTGAAGCCGTGAGCAGAAGCTAGTACTTTAAACCTCTGTCCTATTCCCACCACAATACAAACATTTTTATGACAAATATTTGTCACTATGCATAATATCTATGTATTTATAAAAGAAAAAAATTACATAATTATATAGTATAATAAACAGTCATGTAGTTCCCACAAGCTCTGCTTACTTTGGGGCTAGATGATGCTGTGTGAAAATGTCCAGAATTATTATTATTAAAGGCAAAATCTAGATGAACAGTTGTGGCAGAAAAGTGATACCTTCTCTAGTGTTGGTGAATCCATGTCGTTTGATGGTCTCCATCTGGATGTGCACCACCATGGGGAAGACAATCTGCATCATCTTGAGCATCTCATTCCCAGCAGCCTCCTTGGCCTCATCCAACTTGCAGGCATATTCGGGGGACTCTAGAGCATCCATCACTTCGCCCAGGATCTGACGCATCTGGTCAACCGTGATGCTTTGCGGGGAAGCCATTGATGAAGCTGGAATGGATTAAGGTGAACAGAGCAGAGTCAAATATTTGAAGGGTATTATGGGTGTCTTTGAAATAAAATATACAAAGCTTTTGTCATTATAGAGCAATTTTTGTTTCCAAATAATACCCAATACTTAATTGTTCTCAACGGGCTTTACTTATAAATATACAGCAGATTGACTCTAAACGCTTTGTCTCTTTCTTCAGTCATTACAAATTCAAAAGAAAAAAGTTCATGCTGATTTATACATTGATATAAATAGGTTACATATGTTTTATTGCTAAAAACCAGTCTGAAACTAAACAATGACAAGTAATGAAGCTGCTAAATAAATTAAGCTCAAGACAGAACTTAAATAGGTATAATTATAAATGGAGTACCTACCTACACATGCAATAGCATCTCTAGTAAGTCTGTGGCGCAGTGGGCGAAGGCCCGCCTGAGACACAGAAGGTTGCGGGTTCGATTCCTGCCTCAAACAAATGTTTACTTATGCAAATATTTGTCTCGGGATCTGAGTGTTTTCTATGTACAATATGTATTGTAATATGTATTTACAAAAAAAAAGTATATAAGTAGTATATCAGTCATATAGTTCCCATAACACAAGCTCTGCTTACTTTGGGGCTAGATGATGTTGTGTGAAAAATGTCCAGCATTATTTATTTATTTATTTACTTCACTTCTTGATTATGGCTTCCTTGTGACTCTATTAAGTCTGTGACCTACATCAAATTCAAATTGTTTGACTTGAATTTCACTTAATTTAACCAAAGACATAAAATTGAAAACATACTAGCCTCTGCCCATGGCTTCGCCTGCATGGTATGCAGAAAAAAAGTAGCTATATTACTGTAAAGTTTCATCAAATCCGTTAGTTTTTTCGTGAAAGAGTAATAAAAATACATCCATCCTCACAAAATTTCGCGTTTATAATAGTATATAAAGTAGGATTAACGAAAACTACACTAAAATTTACAAATAAGTCTGTGCCAAAGAGGTTGGACAACAATTTTTTTTTGGTAGGTATGTTTATGGTGTACCTATCTTGATTGTAAGTACAAATGAAAGCTCAAAGGTCCCTCCTTTGCAATAAAGACAAGCTCAAGATAGCCTGGTCACCATCATCATAAAGGAACTATGTATAACCCTCATAGGTAAATCTATTGCCTACATACCCTAATTGCAACATAAACTTACCATGCTTGAGGACTATTTCAGACCCAGCCGGATAGAAATACTAGTGTCAATTAAATGGTAGGTAGGTAACAATCATAATGGAACTTTCAGGCTCTTGTTATTCTCTTCAATTGTTGGGATTCTAAATCATAAAATCTATTGTTTTCTGAATATAAGATTTAGAACTTCAAAAACCATAAAGAATTAGATAATTTATAATGTGAGAATGGGAATTTGAAATACGACTTTACCACGTACTTTATTATACTCCAGGTAGACGTAATGGGTGGTTGGTTAGTTCCTATGGTTCCATAACGGCTATAATGGCGACTCTCCACAGCACTGCGCAGAATATCAAAGGATGCGTTTCTCCCACCCTAGTGACCCTAGTGAATAAAGACACAGATCTAAAGGTAAGACTACTAAGACTGACTCAGTGCTGCCATTTGGGTCTTGCCAAAAGTTACTAAAAATTTATATAGTAGGTATTATAATCTCTGTGCTAAAATAGAAAAAAAGTTACCTTTAAGTGTGAAAAGTAACTTTTCCATAAAAAGTAAAAGTTGATAGACAGTTCTTACAGAAAAATTTAGTAGATATTGTTTTCCATTTGTAGTTACGTTAGATAACTTTTTCAATATACCTAAATATAAAAGAGCGCTACTACATTCCGTTTCATGTTAGATTTAACTAGTAAGGAATTAAAAAATAATTTCCTTGAATATCAAAAAATCACCTAAAATCACTTCATTCTGAGATAAGTAACCTAGAAGTAAAAATAACCTAAAAGATTACAAATGTAACATGGCAACGTTGGACTGACTTCATAATTAATACTGTTGAGAAGGTATGAAAAATTATTGGTTTCAAAGACCTCTGTTTTTGAACATTGTGTGACTAATTCCAGACGACAGATAAACTCCAGATTGGCAAAAAGGACGAGAATCCAGGCCGTTAAACAAACACAAAAATATACGAGTCCAAAAAAATATCATCCATTACTATATTATAAATATTATAATAATATAGTAATGGATGAGATTGGACGAAGCCAGTTCCTGGCATTCAGCGATCTCTACTTAAAAGCGCCAATGTCAACTCCTTTGATCTCCACCGCCATCGCCCCACACCGCGACCGTGACCGTGCGACGCCTAACAAAAAAAAGCTGTTGAAGAGGCATCCAAAAAATAAATTGAAATAGCCACGGCCTTTCGATTTGTTTGTTTACAAAAAATCTCGAAGTTTCATTCTTATTTTTTTGTTTTTTTACATTTATCATTATGATAAGTTCAGAATGTTGATGCCTATGTTTGTACTTTTGGCTAAACTTACTTTTTAGGGTACTTACATCAATCAGTTTTGTGTTTTTTGCTCAAAGAGAGCGGCGCTGATCACAGGCACACTGCATCTACCCTTGTGAATCATCGCAAGTAAGTATATAATATTTCCTTAACTTCACTATCTTATCTAAAATATAACGTAAATGTCCCGCCGGTTATTACCTGCGCGAACAGTATCTGGTTATGATATCATTTTTTACCTATTATCAGTATAATACAGCACAAAGCCCGACACATCGAATCGAATGCTACACTGGTATTTCCTACAAACTGCAAGCTCTCTTCAGCCAAAATAAAAAGGCAAGCCTAGAAAAATTGACTCACTAAAGGAACTAAATATATAATTCAATAGTATTTATTCTACCTGTGTCAAAATGTCCGTGAGGTCAACACTGGTCTCAGCTGAAAATCAGCGCTGCGGCATGGCAACATGTTGTAGCATATGCTGAGCTGAAGGCCGTTTCACCACCACTGTGGAGCCTTCTTTATTTTATTTTATTTTTTTATAATTTAATATAGTTATATGTTTTAGTTCTTAAGTAAACATAATTTATAAGTGGTGGATGAATAAATAAATATCTATCTATCTACTTACCTATTATATGCCATTTGTTATAAATTGCTTTGTTTTTGTTTGTAGAATCAATTATACCATGGAGGGAGAAACAGGAGACCCTGAAGAGATAGCTCGGAAGCCCTCAAGCCGTCATACCTCAACCTCTCGGACCACTACTGCTCGACAGTTGGCAGTCAACTTTATGCCGTCCAGGCAGCTGCCATACAGTATGTTCAACTAACCAATACATATATCTCATTTGAAAAAGAAAGATAGATAGATAGAAGATAGAAAATATTTTATTGCACACTAAATATTTCAGCTTAAATAAATAGTACAAACTTTACCATTGTTGGTAAAGGGGGTCTTATCGCTAATTACGCAGTGAAGGAACAATGGATAATTAATCTCAATCGTTGCTGGAAGTTGGTGGATGTCAATGGCCACTGTCAATGGGCACTCTTTTGGTAGACCTATGTCCAGTAGTGGACTATAACAGTCTGTTGATGCTGAAAAATAAAACTTTGTAATGAGTTTAAGGACTATGTGGTTGAGACTGGAATGTCAATGAAAAAGGTTTTAAGTACTTTGGTTTATGGTTTTGTTGGTAATACCAATTTTTCAAACAAATTCATACTGATCCTCTCCATCCAAAGGTTGTCTAGAAGAGATTGCTTATAAGCGATAAGATCACCAACTGTATAATATTAAGGTTTTTTTTATTAGAACTTGTCTATGGTGGTTGTACAATAAAGTATTTTCATTTATAGTTTTAACTAAACCAGTCTCGCTATTAATAATAATTATGAAAATACAATCATTTTCCATGTTCTATTATGGAATGAGTATATCAGGGAAAGTTTCATAGCACCTGTGACGGAGAAGTTGAGGAGTAATAGGTTAGCATGGTATGGGAATGTCATGAGGAGGGAAGAATGTCACATTACAAGAAGAGTGTTAAATATTAATGTGGATGGAAATAAAATCAGAGGTAGGCCAAAAGAAAAGATGGATGGATTGTGTGAAAGATGACATGGTTAAGAAAGGAGTGAGTACTGAGATGACGGCTGATAGAGGAGAGTGGAAGAAGAAAATATGTTGTGCCAATGTAATGTGGGATAAGGACAACAAGATGATGATGTTCTTCTATTATGGATCATAAAGCAGGAAATGTGCTGTACCTTAATTGTTTACTAACTGTCTCTAATTAACTAAACTAACCACACAATGTATGAATAATTTGTGTGCTACACATTTACAGAGTACTGTTTGTTTATCTTGTCTGATAAAAATAACTTTGCATGGAATGTTAACATAGTTTTTATAAATAAACTTATTCAATCAGCAGCTGAGTTTAGTGGTGTTCCATTTTGAATATTGTGCTTGGTATTTTTGAAGTGGTAATCATGTTCCATGATAAGTTGTCTGTCGAGATGGAGGAATTTAGTAAGTTGGATCTTGATTGATTGTTCATCAGTTTTTTTATGTAAAAGTTGTTGCATACTGCCGCATCTCGAGTCCCTACTTAAATATCCTTCCCGAGTTAAATATTATTTCGAAATATTCAATATTGCCTATGTGTGATTCTATAAACTATTCCTAATCCTATTTTTCTATTCAAATCAATTAGATGATTATTAGCAATAAACGTTCATACTTTCACGGTATTAAAAGGCTTTTTTGTGTGGAATAACGTCATACTCTCTTAACTCATATGGGCCATTTTGCAAGACAATAGTAAGCCAGATTGTGCTATAAGTTTACCATTTATTAATTATCATCGATGAGAAAAATACATAGGGTATCTCTCTAGTTTGCATTGCATTCTTCAAGTACTTAATTATGAATGTGTGCAGGCAGAATATCTATCTAAATTTATACTATAACATATGTAGGGGTTTTATGTTTAGGCAATTACTTATGGCAAAAAAAAAGTCTGCCATAAAAAAATTTTAAACAATTTCCATGCTATGTCAAACATCCTAAATTAACGTATACTCTAGGCACACTACGCCTCAGGAGGAACAACTCTGAACATAACGTGTTGCTCGATGAACTGGCTGGTGTGGACGACCCTGACTCCGCCAACAAGCAGGCCGACATCATCGTCCGCGAGCTGGAACAGCATCAGCTGCTGATGGAAGACAACCCCGTGTCTGAGGAGCTGAGGAGGTAAGTGACCAGCTATTTTGCAGAATTAGACTTGTTGCTGATGCTTCACTCGCAGCATTGCTATCTATCTATCTATCTATCTAATCAGCCGGTAACACCTACTGGTGAGTAAAGGCCTCTTCTCTATTACGCCACTCCTGGCGGTCTTGTGCCAGCCGGATCCACTGCTCACCTACTGCCCTCACAATATCTGACCGGATAGTGGTCAGCCTCGAGGCCGCCGCATTTCTCTCGGCCAGTATTTTTTGTATGTTTTGGTCCATCTGTGGTCCTCCCGCCTTGCCAAAGCGCTGTCCATCTCCACTTCAGCTTCGCTATCCGTATACCTACATCCTCCACTTTAGTGAGACTAATGTCGATGATGTATACGGTCCACGAGATGGATTCCTAGCATGGCCCGCTCCATGGCTCTATTACAGACATAGCTATATTACAGACTTCTTAGTCTAGCTTAGTAAACTCAGTAGCTCAGCTAAAATAATAAATAAAAAAATAAATAATGCTGGACATTTTACACACAGCATCATCTAGCCCCAAAGTAAGCAGACCTTGTGTTATGGGAATTACATGACTGATATACTTATAAACCTATTTTAATACATACATTTTATACATAGAAAACACCCAGATCCCGAGACAAAATTTTCGGCGGCGGGAATCGAACCCGCAACTTTCTGCGTCTCAGGCGGGCCTTTGCCCACTGCGCCAAAGCTATCGGTAGTTTGCATAAAAACTTCAAGACCTGATCCTGGCATCACTTATTTTTTAATCTACCAGACGCTCGCCAATGTGTCATCCTTATAAGGTAGAAGTCCCATCTTCCGCACAAAGTGTCTCTGGTGTCGGGAGTTTTAAGGTCGACCGAATGTATGTAGGTGGACTCGCTTTTCTGCATTCGGACTCTAACTTGGTCCATTATGCGTGGAACAGCAGTCCGGCCGATGGCAGCAGAGCTGGCATCGACATCTAACAGTGCCATGTTAAGTACGGAAGCGCTTAGTTCTTCATGCCACTACGCGATCACACAAATAGTGGCCTGGCGGGATCCGCGTACTGGTGGCGGTGGCGGTCGGGAAATGGAAAAACCGCCACTGCATGGGCCTACTCATTGCTTATCTGTCAAAGTCAACATTAATTTATTAATTAAAATCACAAGGATCACTTTGAAACGTTGGTTTTCTCTACTGCCTGTTCCTCCGCGTCCAAGCCAGGAAAGAAAGGCAAGAAAACAAGGCTGGTTATTCTTTTTAATGATCCTTTTACCAAACGAGTTGGAGCATTTACAATCCCAAGTGTTTTTATCATCTAAATAATCAGATATGTTATAGTATGCCTTTTTAAACAGTTTAAATTAGTTTTTAAATTTGTTAATTGTCAATTTTTGAATATCTCTTGGGAGTTATAAAAGCGTGCACCTTGCCCTTTAAACTATTTACTAACTTTGTACTTATAATATCTGTGTATTTACGTAGACATTCGGCTATAAAACGTAGATGTATTTCGCAGAGAAGCTCTCCGCGACCTTCCCCAGGGTCTGACTATGAAGCGGCACGTGCGGGCGAAACTATCAGCTTCTGTCAGTCTCCGCTCGAAACGACGCCCCATCTCAATGTACAAACGGATGAAGTATAGAATTAGTTTTGCATGGAAACGGGTGAGTTTTTTTTGAGACAAACCGGTATACAGATTGACAAAACCGTTGTCTTGGGTCTTCATGCTAAGCAGGCTGGTGTTGCAAGCGTCCATAGGTTGGCCGAATGCGTGTTTTCCACTTTCTTTGTATATAAAACAAGTTTATTTTTTCATTTAAATATAAAAACCGACTTCAAATAACGGGAAGTTCATAAAAAGTCCTATATGAATTTTCATCCCTCATGTTTTACATATACTTAGGTGGGATTTTTTCTTAAAATTTGTGTTGGACCACCATTGAACTATAGGTACCCAAACTACCCATTAAAAATATAATCTTTAAAATTGGTTCACAATTATTGGCGAAGATATCGCGTAACATAAACAAAAAAAACGACGTTCCGTTGATCGTTTAGAGGTTCTTGACATCTGCAAAAGCAGGGTGTCTAGACAAATACCCCACGCTTAGTTTTCCTTTCACGCTAACGCAAATTTGTCAAGGTAAAACGAGGCAGTAATCACGTGACAGTATTACACAGTCTAGTATTATAAATCTGTGGCTACGGTAACCGCTTATCAACAAGCTTGTATGCCACGGTATAAAAAAAAAACTATTCACGAATATAATTGATTTAAAAGCCGTGTTGTCCTAGTGAGCGATACCTTGACTTCTGATCCGGAGGTCGTGGTTTCGAACCCGGTCGTGCAGCAATGGATTTTTCCACTCGAAAAATGTATGTGCGCATTAACACGTGCTCAAAACGGTGAAGGAAAACATCGTGGGAATTCATGCCCTAGAACCAAAAATTCGAAGGCATTTGCCAACAGTTCGTATTCCAATAAGCGACGTTGGGCTTGGAACCTGTCACGTGGAATACTCACTTGCATAATGCGGGCATGTACTAAATGTATTGTTTGGACGTGCTACTCACTGAGTTTGTATCTGAGGATATCCACCATGGGCAAGACAGTCGTGAGCGTGTTTTTTTTATTTATTATAAATTTCTTGCCGCGCTTCGCTCCACCCTCGTCATAAATTGTTCCAGAGTGGTGATCGAATCCGCGACGCTATGTTCTCGATCGAGCTGTGGTACGAAGCGATCAGGAACATCGAGGGTCAGTTCGGCTCTGCGGTCGGATCCTACTTCCGCATGGTGCGAAGACTGTTCGCGCTGGATCTAGCGATTGCAGCGCTTCTACTCGGATTCCTGGTGATACCTCAAGCGCTGCACAATGAGGTGACAACAAGCGAAAGCGCTGAAGCCAACTGGTCGCTGGATTGGATCACTGGAAAGGTGAGACTGGAATAAGTTTGCTTGCTTCGCTTCAACGGAGCGTCCGAAGCGAGCTACGATGGTTTTTTCAAAGGCGAATGTTCCGAGGAACTATTCAGAACTAGTTCTAGATTCAGATTAATTTATTGACTATTTTGTTATAACATACATGATACCTCATGCGCTGAGCAATGAGGTGACAATAAGCGAAGGGGGTGAAGCCAACTGGCCGCTGGATTAAATCACGGGAAAGGTGAGACTGGAATGAGTTTGCTTGCTTCGCTTCAACGGAGCGTCCGAAGCGAGCTACGATGTTCTCTTCAATGGCGAATGTTCCGAGGAACTATTCAAAACTAGTTCTAGATTCAGATTAATTTATTGACTATTTTGTTATAACATATAAATTGGTATGTCAGATGGGATATGGGATTGGATTTCTGCATCGATGTTTTACTATCGCACATCGAAACACCGAAATAGGGCTCATCCACACTATTGATACGTACTATCCGATTTACTAGATCCTTTCTTCATCGTGCGTGTAAACTGTGGAATGAGCTGCCTTCTAAGGTGTTTAAATAAATATATAATGCTGGTCATTTTTCACACAGCATCATCCAGCCACAAAGTGCCCAAACTAAGCAGAGCTTGTGTTATGGGAACTACTGATATACTATTTATATACAGGGTGTAATCGTTAAGTGTGCACAGGCGATTATTCCGTAACTATTGCAGATATCAAAAAACTTTAAACTGATATCGAAAGTACTTTACCCAATGAGTAAAATGACATTAATAACTTTTTAAAAATAAAACGAGAAATATCCAAAAAAATTACATTAATCACTCCCATACATTTTATTTCTTAGTAAGTACAAAATTTTGTGTTCAAAGCATATGTTCGAAGTGACGTCCTCCTTGTGCAATACAATGACGAGCTCTATTTACAGTTTCTAAATGAACTTTCCTTAACATTTGCGGAGTAATTAAAGCAATTGCACGACGTACACGATTCTGTAACTCTTCTAGGCTGTGTACTCTCTCAGCGTACACGTGGTCTTTGACAAATCCCCATAGGAAGAAATCACAAGGCGTGAGATCCGGGGATCTGGCAGGCCAAGGGGTTGCACTATTATTGGCTATTAAGCCATTATAATTGTTTCGTAAGAAATTCATTACAACATTTGTATTATGTGCAGGTGCTCCATCTTGTTGAAAAATTATCGACCTTCTTTCATCGTCTGGAATTGGTTCTAAGAGACTTGGCATATCGTTTTGTACAAAGGAGAAATATCTCTGTCCATTTAAGGTTCCACTGTAAAAATATGGCCCAATGATCCGATCTCCAAGAATACTACACCACACATTAATTGAGAATCGCACCTGAGCTCTAACTTCAGTAGTTAAGCGAGGATTGTCAATTGACCAATAATGCGAGTTTTTTCTATTGTAAATGCCGCAGTTTGAAACATTACTTTCATCGGTCCATAAAATTGACCTTACATTGACATAATTATTGACTAGCCAATTGCAATAGACCAGCCGACTAGCAGGATCAACATTGTGCAGCGTTTGAGTAGGTTTTATCTTAAATGCTTTGAAGTTGTGTTTTTTTAATAACTTGTGTACATAATTGTGGGACACTGGAAATGATCGGGCCACTGAACGCGTTGATTCTTGTGGATTATCTACTACGTAGTTAATAATATTGTTATCTAAGTCATTATCAAATTCCGGAGCTCTTGTTCTCGAACCTTTTTTTCTGTTAAAAGATCCATAATTTATCAAATTGTTATCCAACTTACGTAAATACGTACCAGAAGGAACTTCTCTATCTGGGTACTCTCTTCTGTAGGCGATAATGGCCGCCCTATTGTTACAATCATGTTTGTAGTACATTTTTAACATGTCCCTCTTTTCTGTATTGGAATATGCCATTTTTCAATCAATAAATGCAACAATCACGATTATTAACGCAAATTGAAAAATACAATAAATTGGCGGGAACGAGAACCCGCGATAAAGAATTTGAATTTAGAACGAACACCAAAGAGTATCTTTCTTTTTGTTTTTATTTAGTATGTTGCTTTTCAGCTAGTTCAAATCAATACAATATTGAAACAAGGTTTATTAAATTTGAAGTGGTAAGATAATTAATCTACACGTGTATCTACTTGAAATTCATTAATACCTTCATATCGTACATAATTATAAAATGACAAGGGTAAAATGAGTAGGTACTATTCCACTTAAAATAAGGAAACTAAAACCTTTCTACTATCTCATACTAAATGTATGGGAGTGATTAATGTATTTTTTTTGGATATTTCTCGTTTTATTTTTAAAAAGTTATTAATGTCATTTTACTCATTAGGTAAAGTACTTTCGATATCAGTTTAAAGTTTTTTGATATCTGCAATAGTTACGGAATAATCGCCTGTGCACACTTAACGATTACACCCTGTATATTTTTTGTAAATACATACATATTATACACAGGAAACAAATATTTGCAGATCATACAAACATTTGTCCCGCGGCGGTAATTGAACCCGCAACCTTTTGCGTCTCAGGCGGTCCTACGTCCACTGCGCCACATAGGTCGTCACATGTTTCTGTTGACATAACATAAACCGCTGCATAAAAAAAAGAGTCCTTTAGAGCAAGCAACGTATCAGCCATCTGTAATGGCCCAGGTTTTGTATCAGATGTCGATAGACGACGGTAATCCGCTTTCTATCAAGTGGGCCGTAAAATACTAAAAGGTAGTTTTCCATGCCAAAGCATTACTAAATTCATCATCGTCATCAGCCACCACCAGGTGTCCACTCTTGGCCAGTATGTCCCAGGGTGTCGGGCGCAATGCAATTCCACGCCTGCCACGTATTAGTTAGGACGTGGCATATGAGGTTATGCAATTATTATAGTTTTTTTTGTAGTAAAAAAAACTCTCGATAAAAAGCATGAAACAATCGCGCCGTGATCAACAACGTGCCGTGCTTTCGTATTTTCGGTTCTTTTTCAAATATTGTATTAATGTGCCTGTTCCAGGGTGGTATGCGTGATTCGCTGATGTTCTACGGTCACTACCACGACGGCTGGGTATCACCGGCCGGGACGTACAACATGGCGTTCGCATACTTCTTCACCACACTGTGCGTGTTCCTGGCGTTCTTTGCTCTGCTCTGCTACAAGTAGGTACAATATATTAGAATAGTTTATATATATCTTCTTATCAGACGACCTGTGTGGTGCAGAGGGCGAAGGCTCGCCTAAGACCCAGAAGGTTGCGGGTTCGATTCCCGCCGCGGGACAACTGTTTGTATGATCAGCAAATATTTGTCACGGGTCTGGGTGTTTTCTATGTATAATGTGTATGTATTTACATAGTAGTATATCAGCCACGTAGTTTCCATAACACAAGCTCTGCTCTGCTCACTTTGGGGCTAGATGAAAAATGTCCAGCATTTTTATTTTACCGTTTTTTTGTCTGTAGAAATTCGTCGAAATTCGAAATTTTCGTCTGAAAAAATAAACACGAAAACCTAGTAGTTTCGGAAATAACATATACCTTACGTTGAAAAAGAAAATGTTTGAATGTGTTTTACTCTTGTGTGATGCCACAACCTAGTTTTTTTTTGTAAAGTGTTTGTTTTTTAATCCTGATGTATGCAATAAAGAGTTATCTATCTATCTAGTGATGGTTCCTTTGTGGATATGTTACAACACCGCGCACTCTTACCATCTATCTATCTGTCTAGTGATGGTTCCTGTGTGGATATGTTACAGCACCGCGCACTCTTACCATCTATCTATCTATCTAGTGATGGTTCCTTTGTGGATATGTTACAACACCGCTCACTCTTACCATCTATCTATCTGTCTAGTGATGGTTCCTGTGTGGATATGTTACAGCACCGCGCATTCTTACCATCTATCTATCTATCTAGCGATGGTTCCTTTGTGGATATGTTACAACACCGCGCACTCTTACCATCTATCTATCTGTTTAGTGATGGTTCCTGTGTGGATATGTTACAGCACCGCGTACTCTTACCATCTATCTATCTGTCTAGTGATGGTTCCTGTGTGGATATGTTACAACACCGCGTACTCTTACCATCTATCTATCTGTCTAGTGATGGTTCCTGTGTGGATATGTTACAACACCGCGCACTCTTACCATCTATCTATCTGTCTAGTGATGGTTCCTGTGTGGATATGTTACAGCACCGCGCACTCTTACCATCTATCTATCTGTCTAGTGATGGTTCCTGTGTGGATATGTTACAACACCGCGTACTCTTACCATCTATCTATCTGTCTAGTGATGGTTCCTGTGTGGATATGTTACAGCACCGCGCACTCTTACCATCTATCTATCTGTCTAGTGATGTTTCCTGTGTAGATATGTTACAGCACCGCGTACTCTTACCATCTATCTATCTGTCTAGTGATGGTTCCTGTGTGGATATGTTACAACACCGCGTACTCTTACCATCTATCTATCTGTCAAGTGATGGTTCCTGTGTGGATATGTTACAACACCGCGCACTCTTACCATCTATCTATCTGTCTAGTGATGGTTCCTGTGTGGATATGTTACAACACCGCGTACTCTTACCATCTATCTATCTGTCTAGTGATGGTTCCTGTGTGGATATGTTACAACACCGCGCACTCTTACCATCTATCTATCTGTCTAGTGATGGTTCCTGTGTGGATATGTTACAGCACCGCGTACTCTTACCGTCGCAACTTCATCGAGACGTCGTCGGGCGCGCTCAGCCACGTGTTCGCGAACAAGGTGTTCTGCGGGTGGGACTACGGCGTGACCGCGCCGCGCGCAGCCGCACTCAACGCGCAAAGCATCTACAATGAATTCAAGGTTACTATTTTTACAATTCAATATATTCCATTTAGATACAATTATTGTACACTTGGAAAAGTCATTGTAACATTTTTAAGGTTATTACTAATAAAATATATAAACAACTATACTAACCAACTTGCAAAATCGCGGGCATGTACCAAATGTAATGTTTGGACGTGCCTCTGACTACCCCCTACTTGGTATCCTCAAAGATCTACTCACTGAGCATGTATCTGAGAATGTCCACCATGAGGAAGACAGTCGTGAGCGTGTTTGTTTGTTTGTTGTTTTACATTAACAAAAACATTACATAACATAATACATTCTAAAGAAGAAAAACACAAATGAGTATGATTACATACAAAATACATTAGATAATGCTTTTTCAATATCATAATATGATATATAATAATATGACATTATAAAGCACTATATTGATTTCAGAGGTAGTTAGAGAACACTTTTACTACCTTTGGCATCATAGTCTACTCTTTTTCGAGTGGTGAATACCATGGGTCGGTTATGCACCAATGGTATTCACCATAGATTAGTATTAATATATTATTAGTATTAATCGTCTAGGTCTATTTAAATATTTGCGTTACATAATTACTACATTTTATTCCAAAAACTATCGTGAATTTCATTATTCATATTGTAAAAACGTCTGCGTCTCAGGCGGGCCTTCGCCCACTACGCCACAGAGGTCGTCATATTGCTAATTATTCCCCAGGAGCTCTTAAACGAGCTGAACA
Organism: Perizoma affinitatum; assembly: GCA_961405105.1. NCBI lineage: Eukaryota > Metazoa > Arthropoda > Insecta > Lepidoptera > Geometridae > Perizoma > Perizoma affinitatum. Next base: position 12,198,488 of record OY560199.1, read on the forward strand.
AGAAACAAACGTCTCGCTCTTTCTGGACGAAGCTCGGGCAGCGCTTGACGAATGTAGTCGTTACGGCCATTGTGTTAGGGTGCATTGGGGGACTGCTGTTCGGACTGTGGGCGCTGCTCGAGAAAGGGAACTGGGAACTGCAGCTGTCTCTGTTACTCACAGCTGTGGTTTCGGTCTGTCCTGCTCTGTTCCATGCGGTTGTGAGGTAATTAAATCACCTATCTATTATGTTATTTAACCGTTCTTACCGTTAATTTCGCTGCCATGTGTGTATTATGTACCTACACATACACATACACCCCCTACTCCCCCCACACGTCTGTACTTATAGTACAGTATGTGAAAATAATACCCGTTTTCAATATTTAAAATTAAGATAAAAAAGGTCCCTGTCTCGACAAGAAATGTTTTGCTTGGGGTCAAAATAGGTCCCTTTTTTGAGGGGGGAAATGCCCACGCATTTCGACGGGTGGCCCGGGAACCGCCCGGGCCCCGGCCATGTGTGGGGCCATGTGGGGCCGTGCAAGCCGGCAGAGTCCCCCGATCTCCGCCAGTGGTCCCACAAACGCGACTTGAAAAGGGCGCCCCCTCCAACTTACGCGGTCTCTCCCTCCAAGTCTGTCCGGTATGGGTAGCCCTGCCGGTATAGCCTTGCAGATCATTGGGACACGCAAGCAGACCAGAGCAGTGAAAGTCGCCCCGGCCCTCACTCCACAGTGCGCCCTGGACCAAAAAGGGCCATGCCGAGCCCACATCCGCGTCCTTAAAAGGGCGGCCCCTTCAACTTGCGCTGATCCCTCCCTCCAAGCCTGTCCGGTATGGGTATACCTACCGGCTTAACCTTGAAGATCATTGGGTCGCGCAAGCCCACCGTAGCAGCTAACACCGCCTTCCCATGGTGCTCCTCCACGAGCCCACCATGCTTGTCCCATCCACAGTGCCCCATAGAGCCACGTGGAGGGCACCCCCTGTCAGTCAATTAGTTGCTTGACTATAAGATCCCACGTATGAGAAGTTATTGTGGGGTTTAAACGAGGTGCACCGTCCTGTAAGCTTCCGTTCACTTGGATCAGTCTGATATATAAGCGACCAGAGCCTACAGACCGACATGGCACCCATGATAGATCCCTGCCTTAACTTAATGCAGCATCGAGAGTCTAGCATGCTAGTAAGAGAGTCCACTTGCAGGTTGGAGTTTTATAATCCCCGCGCTGCGCTCTACGTTACGTTGGCGCGGACCTGGCTCCTGGACATCGGCGTGTTGATGCTGCTGCTGGTCTACTGGGCCAGGTCGCAGGAGGTGGTGAGACGACACTTTAAACTGTATTAGGTACATAACGACCTCCGGTGGCGCAGGGGGCGAAGGCCCGCCTGTGAAGAAGGTTGCGGGTACGATTCACGCCGCGGTACAAATGTTTGTATGATCCTATGAGGTCGGCAAGTGATATTGCATGCCATGAATGTATGTTCGTATTGCTTTGTAGTGTATTGCACGGTCGGTGGTTACTGTAGGTAATTCAGTCTAATTCCAACCAGCATTAGCTTGTGTTCAGGCTTTAGATAGTATTCCTTTGTCCTATCCTTCCCTCACCTCACAACGACTCACAATTTCAAATTTGGCGCCACGTGCAAATCAACTGACCAAGGTGTTTATGAATGGAAGAAAGGAAAATGTCTGCCAACCTCGTTCGACCCATGTGCCTCTGTGCGTCTTGTGAAAAATTATAAAATTTACATAAAACACGTAAGAAAACCTCTCTAAAACTGCAGTATCAATAAAATAAATAAATACAATATTACACGTTAATGAAATCACCAAAACTACAAGGAAAAGTGGCTGTGGAAGCGGCCGCGGTGGAACGTGAGTAGCCATACCTATTCCATTCCTCTATCTGAGCCTGTCGAAGAAAGGGTTTCTAGGTCGAAACAGCTTGCTTATAGAACACAAATAACGCGACGCCGCCTTCAGAAACCTTTATGATTTTTTTTATTTTGAATCATTCGTTTTGTTTTGATTGCTTGTTATGATTTGTGTTATTTTCAATATTTATTATGATTTGTGTTAATTTCAATATTTGTTATGATTTGTGTTACTTTCAATATCTGTAATGATTAGTGTTATTTTGATTGCTTGTTATTTTTAATATTTATTATGATTTGTCATATTTTCAAAATTTATTATGATTTGTGTTCATTTCAATGTTTGTTATGATTTGTGTTATTTTCAATATTTATTATGATTTGTGTTATTTTCAATATCTATTATGATTTGTGTTAATTTTAATATTTGTTATGATTTGTGTTATTTTCAATATTTATTATGATTTGTGTTATTTTCATTGCTTGTTATGATTTGTGTTACTTTCAATATCTGTTATGATTTGTTTTATTTTCATTGTTTTTTTATGATTTGTGTTACTTTCAGTGCTGGGAGAGTCGTTTCGGCCAAGAGGCGTATCGGCTCGTGTTGCTAGACGCTGTAGTGTCCTTGTTTGTTTTGCCAGCGATTGAAATCTTTAGAGCTTTACTTTATAAGTGAGTTATTATGATTTTTTCCTTTTTTATTTTTGGTCCAATTATTCCAGTCCACAGTGCATTTTTTTATTGGTGACCTTCCGACTCCATTTATTGTTTTTTTGCTGCGTGTATGTCTAATCCGTTTTTTTGACAATAATTAATAGGTACCAAAATTCTCAGGCATGTGCAATCATTTAGTGTTTCAATAGTGGGCTTGCAACCTGTCACGTGGAATGCTTAATTCTTGCATAACGCGAACATGTGCCATTTGTAATATATGGGTGTGCCTCTGACTACCTCCTACATGCTGAGTATGTATCTGAGGATGTCCACCATGGGGGATATTTTCTTCTTCTAATGACAAGATACATATATGCAACCTTTATGGCCACTAAACTGACATACGCAGAAGGTTGCGGGTTCGATTGCCGCCGCGGCACAAATGTTTGTATGATGTGCATATTTGTCTCGGGTCTGGGTGTTTTCTATGTATAATATGTATTTACAAAAAATATATTTATAATTATAATATCAGTCATGTATTTCCCATAATAAAAGCTCTGTTTAGTTTGGGGCTAGATGATGCTGTGAGAAAAATGTCCAGCATTTTATATTATATTTAATATAAAGGTCTTGGGTTCGAATCTCGTCGAGAAGTGTCGAGAACCAATACACGAGGTCCACTCGAAAATTAAAGTGCGTTAATTTATGCTCTGTATGTATATATTATTTGTTCCGATACGATATCCGGAATCCATCTTGAGTCAAGCACCTGTCTTTTTAGCGTTTTTACTCCTAGCGACTTCCTCCCTTCGACTTCCGGCGCCACCATCGTCAACATTTCGGTGAGTCACAAGGTAACGTCCGGAATGGCTTACAGCCTTTACTTCATTATAGCGTCGTCTTTCGTAGCGTTAACACGTCTTAGCAAATATTAGTCTGATTTATTTTCAGTTAATTTAAGTCATTATTTAATCCTCCCTTCGTTATGGAGAACGAAACCGAAAATATAGAAGGAAATTGTGATAATGTGGAGCAACAAAGTGATTGTTCTAACGAGCACACGTCACGAAAGAGAAGTCGTTCTCCAAGTTCGAGCAGTGAATCGTCGCAGGATTCGTCGTCGGATAGAAGGAAATTGAAGCGGTCTAAGCATGTAAGTGATTTAAAATTTGAATTTCTGTCGCAACAAGTTGCTTTTTTGACTAATTTGATTTCGCAAAGATGTGAGCCCCAACCTCAAGCGAGTGCGGCACGTGTGCCTGAGGTAGTTGACGAGTCCACAAACGATACAACTGATGGCTTTGGCTTGCGCCCACCACCAGGCACGGACTATGCGAATAAGCAACAGCTCCAATTATCCGAATTATCAACTACCTTAAAAGACCCGCCTTTCCCGAAATCAAATGATAAGCATTTAGAAAAAATTACTCAATTGCAACGATTCAAATGTAATGACTGGCATGCGATTCGTTTTTCGGAGGCTCAAAAGAAATACGTCACTACTCCCGGGTTCGTAGAACTAAATGTAAATGACGAATTGAGGCGTTTTCAAGCTGGCTCTAATGAAGACCGTTTATACCTATTAGAGAGAACTTATGCAGCATTATCTAATGCTATTTTGGCACAGAAAGAGGAATTACGTTCGAACTTGCAGAGTTTGGTAGACTGGTCCAATGATAAGGGCACACCACTTTCGCCGAAGTCGCTTTTTGATAAAATTGAACAAGTGTTTAGTAAAGATTCTAACTATTCAAAAGTGACCGATGATATATTACAAATATCTTGCGGCAGGCGAACTGATTGCATTAGCATGCGAAGAGAAGCATTACTTAAACAAATCCCCGAGGATTATCACTATGGAGCCTTGCAAAAAATTCCGCCCAGTGCTGAACATTTGTTTGACGGCGACTTGCTTGCTGCCAGCAGACACAGCAGGCAGTATCAGCTACAGCTACCGGACAAAGGCGAGCTTACACGTACGATAAATCGAAGCCATCGACAAGCAAGCAAACGAACGATAATTTTCGAAGAAACGCTTCAGCCTCTAAAGATAAGCTCAAAGGACACGCAAAGTCGTCGAGCAGTAGTGGCAGCAAATCATTCAATGCCAAGACCAAGCAACGTTTTTCAAAGGGTAAGAAACCAAGATCTCGTTCACAGAATAGAAACAATAACGCATGACTCGCAATTATTTCAGGGCGGCTGTCTAAAGCAATATTTACATGTATGGGAAAATTTGGGAGCTCCCGATCATATATGCAAGCTTCTGAGGGGAGTTCGTATCCCATTTGTAATGAAGCCGCCCCTGATATATCCAAATCAATCCATAATAAAAAATTACGAGACAAAGAAAAGCTATCACATGACACAACTAATAGAAAATATGTTGGAAACACATGTATTGGAAAGGGCCGAGATCAGTCCCAGCTATCTGTCAACATTTTTTCTAGTATCGAAAACAGACGGATCGTTTCGCCCTATTTTCAATTTGAAACGGCTAAACCATTTTGTGAAGCTAAAAGGGTTTCAACTTTTCAGTCACTTTCGAATACCAAGTTTTTTACAGAACAAAGATTGGATGGTGAAGGTGGATCTGAGCCAGGCATATTTCCACCTGCCAATGGCCAAGGAGCACCAGAAGTTCCTGAGGCTCAGCTACAATGGCAGTCTTCTCCAAATGACCTGCCTACCCTTCGGCCTATCATCAGCACCCCGAACGTTCACCTCTCTCACGAACTGGATAGCCGAATACCTGAGGAGCTGTAACATCAGGTGCGTGGTATATCTCGATGATTTTTTGTTGGTGAATCAATCCTGCCAGGTTTTACGCGAAGACATAGCATTCATGATGAACCTAATGAGACAACTCGGCTGGTCTATCAATATGGACAAATCTGTACTTGTTCCGACTCAGCGCCTAGAATTTCTGGGCGTCACTTGGGACACCATACTCAACACCAAGTCCCTGTCAGAACCGAAGTGCCATACGCTACGCAGAGCACTTCTCAGTCAGATGTCCAGAGGCAGTTGGTCCCTCAGACAGGCCCAGTTCCTTCTGGGGAGACTCAACTTTGCCTCATTTGTTGTACGCAGAGGGAGATTGCACTGTCGAACCCTCCAATTTCACAGTCGACACCTTCCCAAAGAGCATCCCTACAAACAGGTGAAATTGCCGGAACCTGTCTTTACCGAAATGAGGTGGTGGATAATAGCAGCGCAGGGTTCACTTCCGATACATACAGACCCGATCTCACACCTGCTTACTACGGATGCATCGGACTTCGGCTGGGGCGCTCAGCTGGGAGACGCGAAATTGTCGGGTCAGTGGACAGAACGACAACTCTCCTGGCATGTAAACCTCAAAGAGCTGTATGCGGTCTATGCAGCAATCCAACAAGAGCACAGGCAGCTGCAGAATGCGCACATCTTGTTACAAACAGACAACCGCACAGTCGTAGCTTATATCAACAAGGAAGGTGGAACCAAATCAAAGAAACTTCTAGATCTGACACGCAAATTGTTGTCAATTTTAGATCAATTAGATGTTCATCTGACGGCACAGTACCTCCCAGGACGATTCAACTGCGAGGTAGATGCCCTATCACGAGGCAAAGTCTGCCCAGAATGGCACCTAATGTCTGCAGCAACGAGGGACATATTCGAGATGTGGGGCACACCACAAGTAGACCTATTCGCTTCGAAGACAGCTCATGTAGTAACGAGATATGTAACGTTGGACACGCAGGACCAAAGAGCGCAATTTCACAACGCGTTTCTTCGCCGATGGGACTACAGTCTGGCGTGGCTATTCCCTCCACCAAATCTAATACCCCAGGTGTTGTCGCAGCTGAACACGGCGAAAGGTCAGTACATCTTGATCGCTCCGAAGTGGAAAATGGTGTTTTGACGGGCAGACCTTCAAGCCCGGGCCCTTCAAGAACCTTACAGCATTCCGAACCTTCCACAAGTTCTGGTCGACACGAGAACAGGAATTCACCCACCAGAGATTCAAGATATTCATTTGGAAGCATGGCTGATTTTGGGTGGACAAACGAAATCAAAGATTGGTCGATAGAAGAAAGGGCCCTATTATTGTCAAGTTGGCGAAAATCCACTATAAATACCTATAGACCTGCTTGGAATAAATGGAAAACTTGGTGCGTATCTCAGAATATTTCGTACAAAAATCCAAGCCCAGAGCAAGTAGCTCGTTACCTGGCCTATCTGCACAGCAGCGAAGGTTTGGCTTATCGGACAATTTTGGTCCACAAATCTGTTATTGCTACTTTTACACATTTATCAGGAAATATTGATTTGTCGTCAAACTTTTTTATCAAACATATTCTTAAAGCTATTTCAGTTGCAAAAGACAAGAAAATAAAACCACCTATTTGGAATGCAAAAAGTGTACTAGAATATTTAGAGAATAATTCGCCAGATGAGAGTAATTTATATCAAGTATCTCGACGTTCCGCGATATTACTGTTGCTAGCGTCAGGACGAAGAGTGCACGACCTCACACTGCTGGGAATCGATGCAGACAGATACATTGACGAAGGTAATGCGATAATACTTTTTCCTTGTTTTGGATCGAAAACAGACGACATTCATCACAGGCAATCTGGATGGAGACTAAAGGTGCATCCGAATAAAAACCTTGACTGTGTATATTGGACTCGGCAGTTAATCAGCATTTCACGAGATCGTCGGAAATCAGGTACTTTATTATCAGAGCTTTTTATAACTGCCAGAGGACAACCTAAGCCTGCTTCCAGAACAGTCATCGATGGCTGGATCAAGTCCGTACTCAATGATGCGGGTGTGGAAGCCCCACCAGGCTCTGTGCGCTCTGCCGTAGCGTCTCTAAATTGGCTAGAAAAATTTCCAATTGATCAAATTCTTGAAACAGGAAATTGGAGACAAGAGCATACTTTTAGGACATATTACCAAAAAGAAATAATTAATCAGTCGAGTTATAATGATTTTACCAATTCAGTTTCTTTGTCAAATTTCTTTGAACCAGTGCGGTAACAGTTTTGATTATGATTGTATTGTTTACGATTAAGGTTGTATAATGTTATACAGAAAACATGATTTTTCTTAAATAGGTAGTTTTTTATTTTATTAACATAACACATTATAGCGTCATTGTAACAAGGTACCTACTCGTAGCTACCTACATGGCTACCAGGAGATAACAAACACATCACTCAAGATGGATTCCGGATATCGTATCGGAACAAATAATAGAGAGTTTTAACTAACAATAAAACTTACCTATTATTTTTCCAACGATATCCGGAATCCAGGTAAGGCCTACCTGGTACATCGTGAGTATAATGAAGTAAAGGCTGTAAGCCATTCCGGACGTTACCTTGTGACTCACCGAAATGTTGACGATGGTGGCGCCGGAAGTCGAAGGGAGGAAGTCGCTAGGAGTAAAAACGCTAAAAAGACAGGTGCTTGACTCAAGATGGATTCCGGATATCGTTGGAAAAATAATAGGTAAGTTTTATTGTTAGTTAAAACTCTCTATTATGAGGAAAAAAGTCATATCTTAGCTTCAAAGGAGCCTGTGTAAATCGCACTAAATCCTTCCACCACACTGGTTATTTCACTATCTGTCACCAGACCCCTTTTGAGGACCACATCGAGCGAAAAAACACGACTAATAGACAATATATATATATTCGTGAATAAGTCGTGTTTTTACTCGCACTTAAATTTTCGAGTGGACCTCATCTATGAGTGCTCGACGAGATTCGAACCCACGACCTTTCGAAAAGTCTGTTAATCTCGATAAAGTCATCCGACGGGTTATAGTATCCTGGTTGTATTTGCATTAATTACAGAATGAGACCCTCCGGCAGCGCGCCAGAGTTCAATATCGCCTACAACTCGCTGACTTTGATCTACAATCAGTCAGTGCTGTGGTTCGGCATGCTGTTCTCGCCTTTATTGGCGGTGGTCGTAGCGATCAAGTTCCTACTGCTGTTCTACGTGAAGCGGGCGTGCCTGCTTCGGGCCTGTCAGCCAGCGAAGAAGGTAAATACGTGGCTTATTCCATAAATCCCAGGGATTCTTGGATTTTTTTGTCCGGAATACCCCTTCCGGTAATCAAAGGGGATTTCTAGACAAGAGCTCCAGATATCTGATCTCTCTTCTTCTTTATTGCGTTTGCCTTTTTTATTAATTTACCTTACATAATTAATACGTAATGGAATATACATAATGGAATAAACATAATTATACATTTTACAGGTCTTTATTGTGTTTACCTTTTTTATTACATTACCCTACATAATTAATACGCAATGGAATACATATAATTATAATTTTTAAAGCTTTTTATTGCGTTTACCTTTTTAATAATTTTACCCCACATAATGAATACGTAATGGAATACACATCGGTGATTTTGTATGAATGTATCTGTTATGTTGTGTGAATGTGCAGGTATGGCGAGCTGCGCAGACGCAGACAGTTCTGTACATGCTGGTAACACTGTCCCTGTTCACTACGCTCTTCGGGGTCGGATCATTGTTCCTGGGGTAAGATTTATACCCTCTTTTTTCTGCACTTAATCTTTGAAAAGGAAGAGAGACCCACTTATAATCTATATCAATAATAAAGCTTAAGAGTTTTTTTTTTAGTTTGAACGCGATTAACTCTGAAACTAGTCGGGGTTAAAAAAATCTTATTGCATTTGATGTCTAATTCGTGAAGAAGGTTATAGGCTGTTCAAAAGCACGCTACGACCGTTAGGAGCCGAGGAAAAGAAGTAATAGCGCGGTGGGCTGGGGTACGAGGTCGCTGGCACATCTAGTAAATAAATAATGCTGTACATTTTCACACAGCATCATCTAGCCCCAAAATAAGCAGAGCTGGTGTTATTGGAGCTGACTGGTAGACTACTTATACATGTTTTTTTTTGTAAATACATACATATTATACATATAAAACACCCAGACTCTGTATATGATATTTGCAAATCATATACGAAGATTTGTCCTGAGGCGGGGATCGAACCCGCAACCTTCTGGGTCATAGTCGGGCATTCGCCGACTGCGCCACTGGTGTCTCACACTTATAATGGGATCTCAAAACACATTTATGCAAAGAGACAATTAGGCCAAAAAAGAAATGCCCTTTTGGCGTCTTGGCTGCTAGCGTAGTGGCTGCTAGCGTAGTGGCTGCTAGCGTAGTGGCTGTTAGCGTATTGGCTGCTAGCGACAAAGTAGCCAGATGGTTCTAGGCGCCTATTGCGGCGGCGGTTCATTATCATCATCGTCAACATTTCATAGATGTCCACACAGGAGCGTCTTGTGTCCAGCCCGTATAGCATGAACACCCAAGACAAAAATTTTCTACGAAAGAGAGGACAAAAACTATTTCTGTCGCCGATTCTGTCAAACAAAAGAGAGGGACAAAATATTGTTTGTCCTCGGCGGTAGACAAAACCGTTGTCTAGGGTCTTCATGCTAAGCAGGCAGGACAAGCCGTAAAAGAGTGCCATGACGAACTATCTCCATCCACAGACTTCTTGCCATGCAACTGGTTTCTAACATCATTCAGATGGACACTTCAGTAAAATAAATTTATTTTGTTTTTCAGGATGTCCTCGACGCATTGTGGCCCTTTCCGTGCGTACGATCACGTTTACATGGTATGGACATAAAATTAATGATTATAATTATAATGGGATATGGACACGAAGACACACAGCATCATCTAGCCCCAAAGCTTCTATTATGGAATTTAATGACTGATATACTACTTATACAGGGTGTAAGAAGACCAAAAGGCAGGGTGTGACAAAAACTTTTGGGATTGAAAATGCTTCAACTCGAAAAAAATTTAGGTACCTATTGTTTTGTAAAAATAATACAATGTTTGTAAGATTAGTTAATGTTTGTCTCGGGTCAGGGTGTTTTCTATGTATAATATGTTTGTATTTACAAAAAAAAGTATATAAGTAGTATATCAGTCATCCAGTTCACATAATAGAGAGCATGTTGTGCACTCCTAAATCTATGTACCTTCTACCTAGAAGGAATGTAGTTTTTATACTATAGAATTCTTTATATGGACAATATTATAATTTTATTTGTGTTTCAAAATCGTCAAAAAATGAATTGAATTGAATAATATAATCTCTGCTTAGTTTGGGGCTAGACGACCTCTGTGGTGCAGTGGGTCAATGCCCGCCTGAGACACAGAAGGCTGCGGGTTCGATTCCCGCTGTGGGACAAATGTTTGTAATGTTTGTCTCAGGTCTGGGTGTTTTCTAGGTATAATATGTATGTATTTACAAAAATAAGTATATAAGTAGTATATCAGTCATGTAGTTCCCATAACACAAGCTCTGCTTAGTTTTGGGCTAGATGATGCTGTGTGAAAAATGTCCAGCATTATTTAATTTTATTATTTTATTATAGGTGGCAAGCGAAGGTGTTCTTAGAATGTCTGAGCGGGAGTGGTTGCGGACGGTGGTCGCCTGGCTCACGCGCCCGGCTGTGGTCGCCTTTATACTTCTTCTGTTGTGGTACGTACCAACTTAATGACAATCTATACTAATAATAAACTTGAAGAGTTTGTCTCTGGAACTACCAGTCGGATTTGGAAGAATATCAAATTTTGAATTTGATAGCTTAATTCATGAGGAAGGATTAAGGCTGACAGATGAGTGCAGTTTTTTTTATTTTTTTATTATAAAAAGTAACTAAGACGGGTTTATCAAAATAATGACAGTATAATATTGAATAAAAAATTAGCTATCGTCAAATACTTAAAAACCTGAAATACAAAATAATTTAATTAATAATAGAATAGTGTTGCCAACTGCTGCCTTTAGTGTTGCCAACTTTTGCCAATAGCTAGAAAAGTTGCTAGATGCCCAAAATAGTGTAGCTCAACGTTTCTTAGTAGGTAATAATAATAAAATGGCATATTATAACAATCATTGTTTAATTAAATCAAACATATTTAATACTCTCATTAAAAATGAGCTGATTATTTATTATGTAAAAATCAATTCAAATGGTCGAAGAGGAAGATGTTGACGGTTACGGTTCAGTGTTTTTCATTTATTTCGAGTGTTTTTCACCAGTAACCAATTTTTGAAGTACTTCTTTTGGCAAAATACAATTATGGCAGCATTGACCACTTTTCCTGAGAGTCTCTGATGCAGGAGGATTGAGTTTAGAGTTATCAAACGTGAATGAAACGAGGAATTCCTGTTCTTGGCCGCCGACCATATCATAGACAGAGCCATCTATGGTATTGTATCTAATATAGAGCGCCACGTTTAGTTTTTTAAGCCTGGTGATCTAGAACAAACTCTCGATCAAAAGTATTCACGACATGTGAAAAGTAGGCAGAAAAAGTATCTAAAAAAAAATTAGCTACAAGTTTCATAAAATTGTAGCTGTCTGACACCAAAAAAATAGCTAAATCTAGCCACAAATTAGCTAAGTTGGCATTATTAGTGAATTAGATTAGTTTAAAACGGAAACAGCATTTATACATCAGCTTTCTCACAATATATTAAGCATACCAACATGAGATCCGTCCATTTGTCAAAATATCGCAGTCAGGGCTCGCAGCTAGGAAGTCATTGAGGGCGGCGAGGGTGCGAGGAAGCGGGGGAAAATAACAATAATAATAAATTAATAGACAAAAAATCAAAACAAGCTTTTATCCCTGAGCAACCATGTCATGGTGAAACTTAAAACAAGCTATCATAATAAAATGCGTACACAACATTTCGTGTCTGTGCTGTTGACCGTTGAAGAGTTCCTTCATCTGGAGCTAATCCTGGATGTGGATTCAGGTCATGCTTACAATAAAAATGCATTGTCATAGGAACTGAACCAAACCAAACTAAAAAATCAACTCCTTAGGATAAGAGGAAGTGGTTCTAATTCAGCTTGCAAGATTTGACTGATACACACAAACTGACATACAAACATTGCAAGTTAATTTAAGCTTGTAATAAATGTGTTTGTGTGTCCAGTGTGTGCGTGTACTACAAGCGGGCGGGGGCGCGCGCGCAGCACGGGTTGGCCGGTGTGCTGCGGCACATGCTGCTGCTGCAAGCCAAGGACAAGGACTTCCTGCTCACCGCCATCGCCAACGTCTCCAACGGAGGTGAGTCGCCTCTCTCACCTCGCTCCGATCTACGAAACAATCGCACCGTAATCAACACCTGCAAGGTGTGCGTGCTCGGTGTCGTTCTATGTGTGATCATAATAATTACGTACTAGCTGAGATGCAAGAGGTGCGGGCTCGATTCCGGCTGCGGGACTATTTTTTTATGCTCTGTGGATATTTGTGTCGGGTGTGGGTGTTTTGGTACCAACCAGAACACCCATACAACCGACCCGGACCAGATTATTACCAGATACATAAATATCTGGCTAAATATATGGTCTGTACTTGTAGTTCCATTGGTTTTGGTTTTGTATTATATTAGTGATCACTCACAAATCATAGTAAATATACGGTTTTTTAATAAAAAAAATTGTTCATAACCATGATAGTTTCAAAAGTTTAGATTCCTTTGCAGACTGGCGTTACAGTCCTAAGGGCGAGGAAGGCGCCGGCAGTCACACTTGGAGGTACCTGAACGAGGTTCGCAAGCCATCCAACTCGAGTTACCACTTCGACGCGTCGCGGCTCAGCCGATCTCTCGCGGACAGACCCGTCTCCTGCCTGAAAGAGAACAGACCCGGCTCCAGCTACGAGAGGAAGTCGCATGACGGCGACACGGATAGCAGTTTCAGCTGGCAGGGCAGCGGGAACGATTTGAGCAATGTGGACCCTAGATAGATAGATAAACATGGATAGATGAATAAAAATGAGCACTGCGGACTCTGGATAGATAGATAAACATAGATAGATGAATAAAAATGAACACTGCGGACTCTGGATAGATAGATAAACATAGATATATGAATAAAAATGAACACTGCGGACTCTGGATAGATAGATAAACATAGATAGATGAATAAAAATGAACACTGCGGACTCTGGATAGATAGATAAACATAGATAGATGAATAAAAATGAACACTGCGGACTCTGGATAGATATATAAACATAGATATATGAATAAAAATGAGCACTGTGGACTCTGGATAGATAGATAAACATAGATAGATGAATAAAAATGAACACTGCGGACTCTGGATAGATATATAAACATAGATATATGAATAAAAATGAGCACTGTGGACTCTGGATAGATAGATAAACATAGATAGATGAATAAAAATGAACACTGCGGACTCTGGATAGATAGATAAACATAGATAGATGAATAAAAATGAACACTGCGGACTCTGGATAGATAGATAAACATAGATATATGAATAAAAATGAACACTGCGGACTCTGGATAGATAGATAAACATAGATAGATGAATAAAAATGAACACTGTGGACTCTAGATAGATAGATGAATAAAAAATCTACTTCAGAAATAACAAAAAGGCACCGAAAACAGGCATCAAAATGACAGATAAATGAATTAATAATGCTTGACGTTTTTCACACAGCATCACCTAGCCGTAAACTAAGCAGAGCTTGTATTAAAAAGAAACTTCTTGATTTATATACTACTTAAATATGTTTTTGTAAATACATACACATTATAAATACACAAATGTTATCTGAGAGAGAATGCCTTTAAGCATTAAGTTCGCCTATGTACTAATATTCTGTGCAATAAAGAATTTAATATCTATCTATCTGTCTTGTAAATAAGAAAACAGCCAGACCCGAGACAAATATTTGCAGATCACTATTGATGATTAAATTTATGGCCCTAGCACGCATTTTATTTTACATTCGTCGCCAATAGTTTTATATGGAATTATCTGGAGACTCAATAAAACTTCGTGGATATGTAACAGAATAATCCTACTACTATTATAAACGCGAAAGTTTATGAGGATGGATGTTTGTTACTCTTTCACGCAAAAACTACAGAACCGATTTTTATGAAACTTCACAGTAATATAGCTTATACATCAGAATAACACATAGGCTACCTTTTATCCGGGTACAACGCGGGCGAAGCCGTGGGCAGAGGCTAGTAAGTATATACATGCACTAATAAAATCTACTGACTTTACCTGAGCGAGTATACACATCAGGTGGCAATGCTTATATTAAAATTAATATTGTTTTTGTGACTCTTCCAGTCTCACTGTTGATTACTTTTCAAGTGGCTCACACTTTGCCTGGCCTATCTTTATTTTTTAGAACTCAAGACGGGCTTTTGCATTACGACAAATATTAAATATTTTAACGTACTTTTTCTGTATGTATTCCTGCTGTTGCCCAGTCACAGAATTGACCATCAGACACCATCCTCAAATTCGACGTAAAAAATTGAAATGAACATATCATAAAATTTCTTAAAAAATGTGTAGTACAAATTATTTGGATTACCCTACTAATATTATAAATGCGAAAGTTTGTGTGTGTGAACATTCACACACACAAACACAACAAAGTGATAACATACATATGTTATCACTTTGTTGTGATAACATATGTATTTACATATTCACACAACAAAGTGATAACATACATATGTTATCACGCATCTCCGTAACTGCTACATCGATTTTGATGAATTTTCAAATGTATATAGTTCTCAAAACTCGGTACAAATAAACTTTAAAATAAATAACATGTATGTTTTATTTTTTCAATATTGCGTATATTAGGGAGTGTACAAGGTCATAAAGTATTATTTTGATTTTTATTCCTTTGTTCGATTTACTTACAACATGATAAAAATAAACCTTAAAGCAAACGACTGAGTTGTGGTGCCTAACGTCTGTTCGATCAAGACAATAAATACTACAACCGTCCTATCAAAACTTGCGATCAGTATGAAAGATAAATCGTAATATGTATTCTACTTACTATAAATAACCCGAAAGTTTTTAAGGATGGATGGATGTTTGATACTCTTTCACGCAAACACTAATAAAAGGATTTTGATGAAACTTTACAGTAATATATAAGAATAACACATACGCTAAAATCTTTAATGATATTGTGTGATTTGGCCATAATATAACGATAAGTATCAAATTATATGGGAAATATCTTTACCTATATGTTTCACGACTAAACCGCTGAGCCGTTTGTGATGAAATTTTGATATGGACATAGTTTGAAGCTTCGAGAAAGTAATATGCTACTATTATCAACATACCACGCGGGCGAAGCCGCGGGCAGAAGCTAGTTATCACCATATTTTATACGCATAAGAAGTACAGATTAATTTAATTTTAATTTAATTTTAGTATGTTGTGTTGTCAGGAAATGTGAAATAAATGATTTTTGTTTCTCAAAATAATTTATTTAATTTCTATCAATATCGTAAATCTCATGACTCTATCAAACATTTACAATAAAAGCTATCAATTTACGTAAGATAAAAACCTATTTTTTTTTCTTATTTTGGTAATCAGTTAAACGCCCTACCCCTCCACTCTTCATTACACAAAGGTTAGCTGGAAGAAAATACATTAAGTTCGCCTATGTACGATTCTATCTATCTAATTATTGAGATTTAGAGCAATGAATGTAGGTAGGTATTTTAAACTCCTTCAGCAGCGTAGCGTACTTATTTCCAGACTCCGGCGGTACGGCGAACATACGCCTCCACGTCACCGATCGCTTGCGACCGATAGTTGTAATAGTTGGTGGGGTGCCACGAGACACTGGAGGTGACGGAGTCAAACCTGCTATTTGTGAATTGATTCACTTCGTTGCGAAGGTTACCGGTAGTCGTGGTGCCTTCGGGGTACCGCCAGGCGCGGGAGTTGATAAAAACGTTCCTCTCAGCAAAGATTGAGGACCCTTGACCAACGCCGATACCGTAGCTACCGATATCGGTATACAAATTGTTCAGCACGTGAACTTCTCCGTGTCTGACCCTAGGGTTGCGCTGATACGTTCCCCTGAACCAGTTACCAATTAAAGATGTCTTTAGCTTTCCACTATCCTGAGAGCCATTGCTGTCGCTGTGTCCAATGAGGCAGACCTTATTGTGGCGTTCAAATATGGAGTGGGAGACGGTTATCCAGTTTGAGCCGCGTTTGATGTCGACGAGTCCGTCGTGACGCAACCTGTTTGGGGGACTGATAGCGCCGAACCACGGCTCATCGGAAAACTCGCAGTGGTCGATCCAAACGAACTGGGCCTGTTCGCAGAGGATCGAATCGACTTCAGTAAATTCCACATTGGCCATGTTATCGATACCTCCATTTCCATTAGGCTTCTCACTTGAAGCGTAGGAGATGGCGTTCCTGAACTTGATGTTTTGGATAATGACTTGCTGTTGGTTTTTGATTCTCAAACCTCCGCCGGTGATCTCGGCGTTTCTGTCACCACCGATGATGGTCTTCCAGGAGCCGACGTCGAGGACGACGCCGGGGGATCTGGTGAAGAGCACGCCGAGGTCGATGCGTCCGCGCACTTGTACGATCCTGGCGGTGTTGCCGGAGATGGCGTCGCGGAGCGCCCACGCGTCCCAAACGGTCACGGTGGAGCCGCCGGCGCCGCCGCGGGTGCCGCCGCCAAAGCCGGCGAAACCAAAGCTCCTTTCGGAACGAGCAGAGAAAAGCGTCGCGTTATCCGCTTTGCCTATGTCGGTCGGCAAAGCTTGCGCCGATAGCACCACGGCAGCTAGTGCCATGAACAACTTCATTTTGTAGACTAACTGATTCTTGTTGTTTTGAATGAAGTGTTAACCTTTCTTAATAGTAAATATAGTTGTTACTACTAACATACTGAGCAATGTGTGCATTTTATATACTCACTTTGATATGATTAGGAATCTTGATTGAGTGATTAAATTGATTAATATGGTGGATAATTACGTGGGTCTGATAAAAATACAAGGTCGCTGATAATTGAAAAAAAATAGGAAGTAGGTACCAGAAGTTTTACATACTTGCTAGCGACGTGCCATACCCTTGCATATTATTATTTTTACATTGGGCCCTAGGAGTATTTATCCTTCTACCACATAGGTTGTTGTTACTATCGAATGCCTCAATGTAAAAAAGCGCAGTATCATTGATACAGCTAATTTCCAAAGATTTCCAAAGCGCATAACTTATGTCGCAGTACTGTAGGTACTTATTTCAATTCATCAAAGTCAAAGTCAAAAGTCAAGGTCAATAGGTTTTTATTCATTGAAATCACAAGGATCATATAGAAACGTCAACTTAAAAACTAGGTGAATTTAAAATTTTAATGTGAATTTACGGCGACTCCTCGCGCGCGACGAAGCCTAGAAGAATCAGGCAACAAACTCTGCTTGGTTATTTTTTTCATGATCCTTCATTCAGCTTTATTATTATTATTATTATTTTAATTAATGGCAACTGATTCCTCTGAGTTGTGAGGAATATTACTGCCAACTTCACGTAGCTCGTTCACGGTACGGTTAAAATGGATATACCTATACAAGAATGACTATACAATTATTGTGGCTGAAATCTAGCTAGTGTTATAACTAAGACAAATAATAGTTTTATAAGTAATTTATAATTTAATATTATAAAGGGTTAAAAATTGTAATAATGCTTTCGTTGAATTTTATTCTTTAAGGGAGAGAAGGGAAAATACCTTAGGTGGAAGTGGAGCTTTAAGATGGGCTAAAATATCATAAAGAGATGGGTTAGAGTATCTAGGGCAGGAGAACAGTATGTGAGCAATAGAACCCTCGTCTAGACCACATTCACACAGAGCTGAATCTCTAACTCTTATTTTGCGTAAATGGACCGGTGAAGAACAGTGATTAATTCGCATTCTGCAGATTGATGATGTAATTTGCTTTGTAGCTTTAATTTTGGTGAACCAAGGCCCAAAGGTAACAAACGGTTGGATCTGATAAAGGTGATAGCCTTTAAGACGACTAGTTCTAGACCAATATGAATTCCAGGATATTTCTAACGCTTGTTTAGCCATGGAAATAATATCGTGAGAATATGTTGAAAATTGCCTCTTATTGCCGTGCAAAATAGCTGTTTTGGCTAGGGAATCCACCCGTTCATTACCAACAATACCCCTATGTCCAGATATCCATGCCAATGCAACATTCATATCATCTTCATGACAAAGTCGTAGCAGATGTTTGATAGATAGAGAAATAGGACAGTTAGCTGCAGTTTTGCCAAAAGGGTTCGTTTGCAATAGCTGTAGACTACTTTTGGAGTCAGAAAAAATCACTGAATCAGGGATATTATTATTTCTAATAAATTTCACACACTCTAAAATGGCTAGACTTTCACCAGTAAAATTTGAACTGTAATGAGGATATTTAAATAATTGAGAAATGTTAGAATTTACATGTAAGAAAGCAGCGCCTACAGAACTTTGTAAATCCAGCTTAGAGGCATCCGTAAAGAATATGTCTGATTTTGGCCAGAGGTCTGCAATTATTTCATTAAGTTTCAAATTTGTATTAGAGGTTCTCTTGTCAATTCCTATTGAAAGTTTTTGGAAATCTCTCCACTTTATATTTAATACCATCAAGTTTTCTGTAGCTTTTAACTAAGGGAGGCAAGGGTTTATGTCTCCAGTATGGTTTGGTTTGAGTGTACGAATTTAGTAATTTTAGTTTAGGAATCAAAGGATGGTTTGCAAAGACGCTAATTTAAAAGATGAATCTGTCTGCAAGAAATTGTCGTCTAATGTTCATAGGAGGATCGGAGCATTCAACTTGGAGAGCATTAGTAGGCGAAGATTTCATGGCCCCTATAACTATTCGCAGAGCCATAAGTCTAGTTTCAGTTGACATAAGTCTAGTTTTTTAACAGAGCAAGAGTCACCTGTGTGGTAATCAGAGCATTTATAGAATCGAGGCTTAGATCGACACTGAAGTTTTGTATGACCAAACCTACAACAGTAAAAACATTGGATTGTAGGGAATACATATTGCTGAACTGTCAAAATGGTGTAGCAACATGTAACCATTTTGGGTAAAACTTGACCATCAAACGTGAAAACGACAGTTTGGGTTGGAGTCCAACTACTACCATCAGCTGTTATAATTTTTTTGTTGAGGCGACGAGTTTTAAAATATTCCCTGTCCCCTCAGGACAACGAACAGCTTCCAATATTTCTTCATGGGTCCATTCAGAAGGGATACCCTTAACAATTCCCATGCGGCAGATATTGTGGGAAGGAATATAAGCCCTGTATTGGTTAATAGAGAGTAAATCATTTTTCAAAAAAACGTTTGCGCCCTCAGCAGTTCTAAAATTTATGGCAAGACGATTACGCCCAATTTTTTTAATACCATCATCAATGATTGTTGAAATTTTTTTTTGTATAGGAATGATTTAAACTTAAGGGGGTGAAGGGTAGTACCTGACATACCATTAAGCTCAACATATACTATGAAGGGTCCACAGTCATAATTTTCATAATGGTCTCTTGTTATTGGAGAGATGGTCGGATTTGGTGGGGACATTGTCGTTGACAAGTTGTTACGATTATCATGGGTATTGGACATAGGGGTAACACAATCTGTTGGCTGGTTTATTTTAATAGGTGCAATTTTTTGGAAATAATCGGAGCCATTACATTGATATCTGATTTTATATTTGTATCTATTATTGCCTTGTTGACAGCTAACTCAATAGGTATCTTTAGTTTAGCAATCGATATCAATTTGTCTGTTTTCTTCTGTTTTTTTTCTACTTTTTTAAATGGCACGTTAGTCCTGTTATAATCTTGTTTTTTTAAGAATTCTGCCCGTCTGTTGGAGGATGCAACAGAACTTGTTGCATCCTCGTATACTTCCGAAGCTGGAGATTCATAAAAGAGCTCAGGAGAGGCAGTAGGCGAGGCTATTATAAAACCCGGTGGAGGGTCTAACTCGAACTCTGGCTCAGGGCCAGTGTTCGAGACGTCCACCTCCATCTTGGCTTTCCCATACGGAAAATGCAATGGAAAAAAAAAGCAAGCACAACTTACAAGCACGGTGTAGGACAATAATAAATATATAAGCTTAGTGAAATTAACACACAGATTACAAATAAAAAGCAGTTAGAATACGATTAAAGCCACAAATAAATACGAAATTAATAATTAACGGATTACAGAAAAACAACGCGTGAACTTCACCAGTGTCGCCAGCCGAAAAACTTCATTCAGCTTTAGTGTGGTGCCAATCGAACAAAGTGAACTCGTTTATAGAAAAAAAGAATTAAATCAAGTCTGTATTCAGGGTTAAAATATTTATTTTTGAAAATGTTTTTTTTACTATTAATTTATTTACGTTATCTTCTTTTTGAAAAATACAATTTAATTACTAACTCGTATTGAATTAGATGTTTCGGGATTGTGTATGACGAGTTTGATTACCTATCAATATTCTAATTATAATGTGACGCAATTGAAATAACAAAATAGATGGGTTGTTTTAAATCTTTCTTCACCATTTGAGTTCCGTGTGTGTTTTGATAGATTGTATAGTCAATAGATATACAAATGACGTAGGTTACTTGACCACGAATCATAAACTACACGCTCTTGGACTCTTTTCATAGCGAATATTATTTACCCTACAATGTCACTGTCTCCATGGCAACGCGTCTGATGTTTGTCATTATCAATTCTTATTGTCAAAGTGATAACTGGTGGTAACAACCATATTTGCGTAAAATAACTATTTAGTTAAAATCTAGTTATAATAATAGTTAAATGATTAGATTATAGTGCTAATATACGTTTATTTTTATTGGTGAGTGCTTAAACCACTATGTAACAGTAGGCACTGCTTCGCTCGCCATCGTCAGGGGATTCATCCTCACACCCTCTTGGTCCTGGGTGGTCTTGCACCATGCGCTTTCAGATAAACTTAGCCCGAGAACATTCAGGTTATGAAATCATCTCCCTGCTGGGAGATGCCTGAGGATGCTTGGTATTCCCAAGTGAATACTGTTTGAGATTCTTCAAAAATTGCTTTTTGAATTGTTAAAGGGCCGGCAACGCGTGTGTTGCCTTTGGTGTTGCAAGCGTCCTTATGCTACGGTAACCGCTTACCAACAGGTGGGCCGAAAGTTTGATTGTCAACTTAGCTAGTAGTTGATGCGTACGTGGTGGGGTTTATAGGTTGCACGACTACGGTGTGTGTAGGTAGGTGTAGCCGAGACTGACTGCATAGCGTGGTTCGCGTTTTTTGCGTGTGTATTCGTGTTGGCCTAGTGGGCGATACCCCGGCTTCTGATCCGGAGGTCGTGGGTTCGAACCCGGTCGTGCACCAATGGATTTATCCACTCGAAAAATATTCGTCCTATTTTACTCGAATTTGAATGGCTAATTTCATACTCTGTACAACAAAGAACAGAAGTCAGTGACCCTTATTATTTTTTATGTAAATAAATAATGCTTGACTTTCTGTATGTCCAGCATTGCGTTTGCGATGCGTGTGCGAAGCGGTTCGATAGAACTTTACGTTAAAGACCAAAGTTTCTGAGCAGAATAACTGGCTCGCGTGTAGTCGAAGAAAATCGCGCTCGTAACTCGCGCTGAACTCGAGCATGTAGTCTGATTCTGATTCCCAAAATGACCACTTCCCAAAATGTAGGTACACTATCAAAATTTGAATACTTTCCTAAGAATGGTTTTAGTCAATAAGCCAAATGCATTTCACTAGGTAAACAATAATGGCGAGTGGGGACCGCAAGCGTCCCCTCAGCAAGAAACCAGCTGCCAAAGGTGAACTCAAAGGGGAGAAGTGTCCCCCACGATTCCTGACCCCCGCGAGGAGGCAGCCTCCTCCCCGAGACTTGACAAGGTAAGAGCTCACGAATCCGAGTTAACCTCTTGCCACAGAAAACAAATTTACACTCGCCGATCCGACTTACCTCGCCCCATCTGGAGTTCAATAGACAGATAAATTAAATTAAATGATGGCAACCAGTGTAGGGTTGTCGGAAATCCTTGGAGCGAGCCATAACATTTGTAATTCCCTCCACATACAACGGCACCGTTCATGTACACAAAACTTGCATGTGGTGATTACGGACGCGATTGTTTCTTACATTTTATTGAGAGTGGGATATGTTCTTGCTTATAAAACCTTACCTAATTCATAATCACCTCCAGGGCCGGGTATGATGATGAACTGGACAAAGATAGCAGGCTGCTGCGAGCTGCCAGGAACTACTATCCTGAGGGTAAGTATCCATCTATAAATACCTTATGGTTTCTATAACTACCCTAAACGAACAAGCTTGTATGTGATGAATGAACCGAAAGAGTTAAGCCAGGATCGTAGCATATAGAAATCTGTGGTCTCTGCCTACTCTTCCGGAAAACAGACGTGACTTGGCGCGGTGGGTCAGTAGCCAGCTGCTACGGAAGAGGTGCGAGTTCGATTCCCGCTCCGGGATAAATATTAGCATGCATTTGTTTCTACTTGGCGAAGTTTATATGAAAAAAAACTTAACACAGATCAAAATCGCGGGACGTAGGGTAGGTTGGTGTAAGATTGCGCGGGCGATAAGAATGCGCATACGTCATTATGCGACACCGGTGTGAAACACGCCGCCAGCTTGCTTCAGTCGTGTTTTGATAACTTTTTCTGCCCGTGCCCGAAAAAATATTGAGATACCTAATAATAATAATGCTATCACACAGCATCATCTAGCCCTAAACTAAGAAGAGCTTGTATTATGGGAACTACACGACTGATAAACTACTTATATACTTTACATACATATAAGTAATTGTGATTCCACTAGTTGACATATAATTATGTGTATAGGTACCTATACAACCAAAGAAACCAAAAAGCAATAATAAAAACATAAATGTTTTATTTTTTAACTCTAGGTGAAAGTGCCGGGGGCTGTAGTGAGTTTCCACCGCTGATGCTGGCCAAGTCCTGGACAAGGGGTATACCTTACCGAGATGGCTACAACCACGCGAAACCTGTCGACTCTGCAGGTAGGTATCTACCTGCTTAATTCGGCACCTGTCAGCACCTTAATGCACACATAATTAAGTTATTCATATCACAGTTGCGTTCAAAATTCTTCGGCTATTTGATGCGCTAATTGGGCACCTGTCAGCGCCTGAATGCGGATATTCTTACTGCTATTTGATGTGCACCTGTCAGCGCCTTAATGCGCATATAGTTACATGTTAATATGTCAAGGAAACTGCTACACCCCCGCTACGAAGACCCTCCGATCGATCAATATGCCGCCGAAGCGCCGCCCGCCTCCGGTCCTATACGGCCCGACTGGGCCAAACGGCGAGCTGCAGTTCCCACCACTGAAGCCGTGGACGGAACGAGAGAAGGAAAGGCTGGAGGCCATCGAGAAGGAGAAAAACAAGAATAAATTGCAAAAGGGTTCGTATACCCTTTATACGTGTCACAGATTATTTATCTACACTATAATAATAATAATAATAAATAAATAATAATAGTGATATATTTGCGGACGAATGGAAGGAACTAATGCTGGTATGCTTGAGGTACTGCGAGAATGACGGTACGAGTGGTTGTACATAGGGCGCACTATATGTTTCCGGGACTGGCCACTAACATAAGCAATAATTAAAAAGTTATTATAAAATTTGAAAATAGAACTCTTTGGCTGTAGAAAACAGTTTGTCTTATCTAGCTGTCACTTGTTTTTTATATTATGGCGTCATTTTAAAAATTGCGGGTTCATATGGATTTGACTCTTGAAAAGTATGATTTACTACGATTTTAATTGTAATTTGACAGCTCAGGAGACCATGTCTCGGCTTCAAACTGCTTTTTTCGATGAAGCACCACGTAAGACGACTATTTATAGCTGGTTTGCAGAATCCGAGCGCGGTCGTGTCTATCTCAGTGACGAATTTCGTGATGGTCGCTCGTCCAACGCAGAGAACGAGCTGATGCTGTGCGCGCTATGATCGTAACAGATAGAAATTTAAACTACCATGATATTCGGGCATCTAAGAATGCGGATTCGATTTTCGTTATGTTGAATCGAATCATGAATTGTACACGTACCGTTCTTTAACGGTATGCGGGACGAATGTTTGCATGTTCTGCAGATATTTGTTCCGCTTCTAGTTATTGTGGTAACATGGTACTCGTAGTTCCTGATACCCACGACATTGTCGAGACTATTATACAACTGTTGGGTGTTATTTATAATCACTATAATTTATTATTGATTATCTGTTCAGATAGCACGGAAAATTACCAGTTTACAAAATAAATTATCAGCATTATATGATGTCATATCCATCTCAGGTTTAGTTCTGCTAGAAGATTTGGTGTCCGGTGCGTACGATAGGAGAAAAGCGGCAGAAGCTGACGCTAAAAGAAGAAGAATCGAGAAGAGAAAGCGAGAGAAGGCCGAAGCGGAGATCGCCGCCAAAGAAGCCCTTAGAAGGTCAGACGCGCTAGTTTCTGAAAGATGCACGCCTCATAGGAGATATGCATCTTTAATTTGGAAACAATAAATATTAAAATAATATTATGTGCGCATTAACAGCGTTCCAATAAGCGGCGATGGGCTTTTCACGTGGAATGCTAACTATTTATAAAACGCGGGCATGTGCCAAATGCAATGTTTGGACGTGCCTCTGACCACCCCTTACTTGTTACATGACATGGATGCTGCAATCAGGGTTAAAAGCTTGTTTTTAAAAATGTTTTTTTTTTATAGTATTAATTTATTTCCTTGATACATTTCTTACATCGCCGCAGGCATTTGGAAAAGTTAGAGTTTGAGCAACCCCGGGACCCTGACGAGCAGAAAGTGGAAATGCTGAAAGTCACCGAAGAGGAACATTACCGGTACATCCATCCCAAGGATCTGGAGAGAATACAGTACTATTTGACCACAGTGAGTCAAAATTTATGATTATTGATAAAATATTTATTGTTATAATCATGCCATTTTCCTCAGTTAGAAATGTACCTATTACGATATAATTTGGTAAATGTGTTCTAACACATTAAAATTAGTACCTACCTAAAGTAGGGCCACATTTGATATTACGTCAAAATAAACATGCAACGCCGAACACACAATACTATTATTTATTTAAACGGCGCAGCGCGGCAATAAATTATTATCTTAAAAAAACAAACAAACAAACACGCTCACTACTGTATTCCCCACGGTGTCATTCTAGGTCACGAACTATACCGGTTCCAAATTTCATCTAAATCGGTTCAGCCGTGACTTTTGCATTTATAATACTCGTAGGTATTGGTAAGATTTGATAAGAATATGTTCGATAGCTTTCCAACGTTTAAATGGCTACTACGGGACCCTAACTTATCGTGTCTCGACACGTCTTGGGCAGTACATGTTATGAATGAAGTCTAGGCTTATGAATGAAGTAGGTAGCCTATCTAGTTTACTATAAAGATAAAGTAAAACATTATAAATAATTACCTGTCGAAATTATGTTGAAAATCACATTTTAATAAACGCGACTTTTGATTTGTTAACGGCCCGGTCAATCTGACGCGGTGGCAGTGGTGATCATTACATTCACGCGAACTTTGACAACCATTTACCTTTGTTAGCCACCGCCATCGCAACCACCCACCGTCCATCGCCACCGTACCTACGTACGAATCGATAAGTATCAATTCACTGTACAAATTAATTATAGATTCCGGTAGATAAATACTTAATTGCAATGTTTTTTCGATAAGGATCAATCCTTCACTGCACTAATTAATTATAGATTCCGGTAGATAAACCAATGTTGTTTTTTTTGCAAATTTTCCATTGCTAGGTAATTAACCTATCTTTTCAGTGTGTAACGTCATGTTTTGATTATATGAACTGTTTTTTTATAACTAATCTATCACTAATCTGCAAATCACGGATAACAGTAAAATTCGCCATAAAATTTACTTGAGTTATTTTGGCTTATCCATTCGAATCGCAGTGATTCATGACACTATTATAACTAATTAAATTAGTTATCTTTATCGATCATTAAGTGGGGAAATTATTAAGTACTTATTTATATTTGTCAAGAGGAAGATTATACTATTTGTAAATATTTAGTAGAGCTTCTGTGAAAGGGCCCTTTTGGGGAGGTGCCTATTTCTGCCGCTAAGCAGTAAATGATCTCATTGTTGCGTTCCGGTTTTTGTAATTTGTTCCTGTAATTTCACCGGCAACCATACTCTGAATAGTATGGTTGCCGGTGAAATTACTGGCACATGAGACCCGTTATGTCTCAGGACTGATGTGCGTGACTGATACCTCATGTATTGCAAGCGCCCATATGCCACGGTAACCGCTTACCAACTGGTGGGCCGTTAGATTGTTTGCCTCTTTAGAAGTATACAAAAGAAATACGTACCTACCAGAGATAGATTGAAAGTTATTTATTGCACATACCAGTATTACATTTAGTAGTCTACATAGACGAACTTAATGCTAAAAATCATTCTTTTCCAGATAACCAACCATTCTCCGTGAAGCTTCTTCAGTTGAAGTGTTCAGGGCTAGAGTCTACAATCACTTCCTCGGTGAAGAAAAAGACTCTCGCCGCTGGACAAATGTTTGTATGATCAGCAAATATTTGTGTCAGGTCTAGATGTTTTCTATGTAAAATATGTATGTATTTACAAAAAAAAATGGCAATGACGGTTCTGGCAGTACGTTATGCTAGGTTGGAGTACAAAAATTAGAGTTGGCAACTAAATTCTACGAAACTGAGTGAGCATCTCTTCCAGTCTGTCTCCGGGAGCCATATCCCCGATTTTCCCGTGGAGCTGTACAAGCGCGCCAAGCTCCAAGTGGACAAGCAGACGGCAGCCATCAAGAGGCGTCTGCTGATCCTGACGTACCAGGCCTGCGTTAGGCAAAGCGAGGCTGACATCCGGGAGTTCTTCGTCATGGCTATGAAGAGGTGAGTTTTACGTGCAGATAATGTAACAAACAAGTGGTTTTTAGTTCCAG
This sequence comes from Perizoma affinitatum, assembly GCA_961405105.1. Classification (NCBI taxonomy): domain Eukaryota; kingdom Metazoa; phylum Arthropoda; class Insecta; order Lepidoptera; family Geometridae; genus Perizoma; species Perizoma affinitatum. Next base: position 12,225,997 of record OY560199.1, read on the forward strand.
GTCCAAATGGCGAAAACGGATCAGTTATAGTTTCGTCATAAGAAGTGTGTAATAACATTTACTCATATTTTGCTCGAACATTCATGTAAGACAAATCTTATTATTCTGTTAAAGAGTTTCTTAATGGTAAATTTTAACAAGAGGATAATGATTAATTTATTAATTTATTTCAATTAAATTCATTCAATAATTTATTGAGTAACATTAGTTTAACAAATAATAATACATTTATCGATTCTCTTTTATAAATTATGAATTAAATTTGAAAAATATGTGTAAGGCTCGTCCAAATTAATGTTTTCAATTTTAAATAGTTTTAAGCTATAATTCTGCATGCTTTAAAAGTAGACTACGGAGCATTATTTTATAACATCTTCTGCAGCCAGCGCACCACCATCAACTGGGGAGTAACCACTTTAATCTGTTATTTTAATAATTAATACATAATAGTGTGTGTGCCGACCCTGAGACCGGCCTGAAGGTTAATGAGTGCTGGTGATTTCACAGTTTTTCATAACCTTCAAACCGAAATACATTAATCTGCTTGGTTTTATCGTCACAAGCAATCGCTGCAAAATACTACAAAATCTACGAGTCGAATGTACTAATCATCCTTATTGTAAAACGGAAATTTTCACCACACTCGGTGAAGGCACCGACTAAATTTCGACTCATTCTGAGAGTCTCCATCGGGGTGATCGAGCGATCGCGACATTCTCCCTCCACGTCAGGGTCAGTGCTAGATTGACCCCAAAGAAAACTCTCCGAATGTCTCTCGAAACTAAGTCGATGCCTTCACTTAAAAAACCCGTTTTACAATATCCTATTGTTGATCACAGATGATTAAATTCACGATGGTTTTTGGAATAAGATGTAAAAAATGAACTTGTTCCTAACAGATGCATAGTCTCCTACATCCTGGAGGATCCAAACGAGCGTGAACGTTTAAAGATAGCGTTCTTACCGCCGCTATGGCCCGCGCACGCGGTCCGCGCGCCCATGCCGTGGCACACGATGCTGGTCCGCGCGAAACAAGCCATCTACTACCGGTACTATGAGGGCAATCCGGTGCTGATCGAGCTGAGGAGGCTCTGGCATGAGAAGTAAGTGTAGTAGGCAGGACAGGTGTCAGGCCTAGGGAGAGGGAGTCGCGGCCGGCCAGCACCGCGTGACAGCTAACAGTGAGAAAAAAAAACTTGTACAAATCATAAAAAATGTTTGTCAACGATTAAATCACTGACTTGAAGCCAAAAGTTAAAAACCTGGAAATAGCCAGGTTTTTAATCCTACTACTATTATGAACGCGAAAGTTTTGAGGATGGATGTTTGTTACTCTTTCACGCAAAAACTTCGGAGCGGATTTTGATGAAACTACAGTGATATATCTTATACATCGGAGTAACACATTTGCTACTTTTTATTCGGGTATTATGCGGGCAAAGCCGTTGGCAGAAGCTTGTAAAATGTAAAATATAATTCAATTGTCGATATGAACGTACTTTAACACGGTAGGCGTAGTATTATTTTGACACTGTCAGTTGTAGCTTTATGATTGAGAGGGTCATTTTTACATAACGATGCGGACTAGAATGGATGAGGAAAGCGAGAGAGTGACGTATGGTGAGATTCAGGGGAGGCCTACGCTGTAGAGGCGACAATTGCTCAAGAACTATAAAATGGGAAATAGGTAGTTAAAATAGAATTTGTAGGTTTATGTTCATATATTAACTAAGCAGTTGAAATAATTTATGATTTGGTCATCAGGGGATTCCCCAAAATGTCGTTATTCGTTCTTATGGTCGCACTAAAGTTATTTATGATTATATTTGCGTTTGATAAAAAAATCATTTTGTTCCATATTACAGATATCAAAACATGTACATCTGTGATATGAATAAGATGCAGGAAGAGACCCCCTTCCCGCAGTACCCGACAGAGTTCACGGAGCGTCTGAACAAACTCTGCGCGGAGACCAGGGCGGAACTCATAGACAACTGGCTCATTGATGTAGCGGACACCATGGTCAAAATGAGGAAGCATTGGTCGGTCTATGTGGCGAAGAAGAAGAGCGAATCCACCTTCCTAGTGGAGACATTCTTCAGGTAAGAAGTTAACATGGGGTCAATCTATATCTTCTATCTATATCCGTACTAAAAATAAGGCTGAAGAAATTTGTTTGATATTTTTTTGTAGAACGCGCTAATCACCAGTCTTATGCGATTTTTTTTTTTGCATTTGATAGCCCAATTCTTGATCAAGGATATAGACTAATTTAATACCCCGCTACGACCCTTAGGAGCTGAGCAAAAGAAGTAAAAGCACGGGCGGGCGATACGACGCGGTGGGATTCTTGATCAAGGTTATATACTATTTAACATCACGCTACGACTCTTAGGAGCCGAGCAAACGAAGCAAATGCGCGCTGGGTCGAGGGTCGATGGCAGCGGTGTCACAAATAGTTTAAAATAAAAAAAAATCCCGGAGGCAATATCTAAAACTACTCATCCGACTTTGAACATTGTTTCAGCGATATTTATAATGGACTTTCAGGATGGACATAGGCTGTAATATTATTCCGTTAAAATAAAAGGGCTTTGTAGACCAATTTTTCCGCCCTGGTCTCCGCGTCTGTGTCAGTCGTGAGCGTATTTTTTTATAACTTCACAGATGTATTCACGGACTGATGTCGAAACAAGTCCGGGACTTGGTTGAGAGGAGCGTCAAACATTTTGCTGAGTACTTCTCATATTATTATGTGAGTATGGATCTAACACCGCTCACATACTTATCTCAACTTATAAAATCGCCAATGCATGTCGTAAATATTCCGATTTTAGTGAAAAATTCCGGGTATGTAACCATAATAGTTTTTGTTTATACAAACACCATAAATTTAATAAAAAATATATATATAGTGTCTTCGGTTAATATGTGCGTCGATTGTCAGTCAGTCCATCAGTGAGGTCATGCAACGGTTTTATATATTAAGAAGAGACTATTTTATACAGGACGGCACACTGAAAAAAATGTTTCGTTAAATGTAACCAAAACTTTGTCTACCAGTTACACAAAAAAAGTGACAGCCGAACTAAGGTAAGGCATAACAAAACACAGTTTAGTTACAGGATTTATGTAGTGTATAATCAATCCATTTTGGTTATGTTTTGCTAATTTCCGTAGCTTAAATTCTCTCTGCTAGCTGAACCAAGTTTGTAAATTATAACCAAATAGTTGTTAAACGTAACTCAACGATTTCGTTTTGTGTTGTCAAACTTTTCAGTTGATTTAGTTGATTTGTTTTGCTGACCTTCCCTTACGCTTTGACTAATACTAACAAATACATGGTGTTATTTGTTACTAGTCTCTTTTACTGTGTATACTCTAATAGTTAAGTCAGATATTGATTAACAGTTATTCTATAATCAGATAATTACTTTTGTTATTTGTTGCAAAACTAATTTGTTATTTTCAACTATTTTAGTTTACTTTATAGTACCTATCAGTTGTGTTAGATATAAATTAATAGTTAAGCTATAATTAGTAATTTTTTTTTGTTATATGTTGCATAAAATGGGGTGAAAACGTCATTCAAGATAAACGCTTACCTCCCGAAGCCGCAGTAAACGAAGGAATTTCTTTATAGATTTTGAGCCGTTAGCATTTTGAGAAACGCTATTCAGCTGTCAAATCTATAACGAAAACTCCTGCGCCTCCTACGGCTCCAGCGGGTAGTGCGCGTTTACCTTGACATTTTCACCCCATTTTTGCTACAAATAACACAAACAAAAAATCTAATTACTTATAGCAAAACTATTAATTAATATCTAACATAACCGGGTAGCTAACAAATTGATTACTAATTTTAAACAGATAAACAGTAACATATTAATGCTACATTACAATTTAAGAAATGTAATTGCAATTTAAAGAAAAAAATTCTGTTTAATGTGGTGGAGACAGTATTAGGTGGTAACTATAATAATACATGTATTTATACTGATAATAACACATTTATTAAGAAGGTATTATGAATAATGGATACAAAATATGTCTGATCTTCATGTTTGCTGCTTAATCCGACCTTAACTTAATATTTAATAACCCAACATAATTATTGATTATCTTAATTGGCATCTACAATAAACTTTCAATTATATTTCTTTAATTTACCATGTTTATTTATAAAACTACAGCTATTTTTTAAATGTATGTAATGATTTTGGTGATCGCTATGAATGACATATGGATTGGGAGTGTCCTGCACGATGGATGCTGTATCATCAAGAGATATTAATGCTTGATCTGGTTGTGCGGGGTCAAATATAAAACTAAAAACACTATCCGTCAGCATTGGATGCAGGCCCTCAGACATCTGAAAAACATACAAAATACAAAATCATCCCTATTGTATCTTAAAAGGCACTTTAAATAACTTAGCGCACAAGTAAGTTTTTTCAAAATATTGAAACTAGTGGTAAATTATCGTGGTTGCGGAACCCTTAAAAAAGAAACCAATCAAACTTTAGTTTAGTTTCATAAATAAAAGTTTTACCACTGGCCGCTAAGTGCGCGCGAATATCATTATCATCATCAGCCTATATAAGTCCACTGCTGGACATGAGCGGGAGACATGTAATTGACATGACGTGCTCGCATGTAACTTGCATAAAAAACTTCCTATTTTTGTCTCAAGTTCAAAATCACCTGTATGCAACCTGCAGCTTGCACTTAACGTTTCCACTACTCGAGCTGCATCCAACTACACCATGCATGCAGTCTAGTACGCAATATAATACAACTATATTATAACGGAGCCAGTAATGAACTTACCTTTGAACGTAGAAATGTAGATTTCTAGTCGTCATTGCTTTAGGTAATTTTCCAGAGGATCTGGCCGATCTGGTTGGAGCGGTTGATCACTTCCATCACTTTTCGAACGTCTTTCAATAGTTTACATACATAAGACACTAGAGTCACAATAAAATAACAGTTAGTCCCGAGTCCGCAAACAATTCCCTACTTATCAAAATCAGAAATTACAAAAAAGAAAAGCACAAATAGATTCCGCGACCGACCACTCGAACATAAAAAACGAGAAGACAGATTTGAACGGGTTAGGGGTTTAGTACTACTAATTCACCTATGAGCTCTCGTCAGGCTACATGTAAACAAATACGTTTCATTACATGGTATTTTTTTTTTGTAACTGATAGTAGTTTGCATAGCTAATCATAACAAAAGTTTTGTAAAGTTGTACATTGTCTACATTGACCATGTAAAATAAAACAAATTAAGCTATTTTTACAGAACGAATGTTTAAAATAGCTAGTTTTGTTAAGTAAAACTTAGACAATGGTATGAGTCTAACGGTAAATATTACTTTTGCAACATATAGTCAAAGACAATTTGGCTTCACATTGTCGGAAGGTTTTGTTACGTTGCGTACAAATGGTAGGTAACAGGTAATCGAATCGGTTTGTCTGAAAAAGTTCGGTATAGTACAACAAAAAGTTTGATTGCAATAAACCGAACTAAAAATATCAAAACCAGTTTGGTGCCTATTAAGGAAACCAGTTTTGTCATTTCAAATAAACCTTGGTTATGGCTAAACAAAATTCGGCTATTTCTAAAATAACCGAAATAGTTCGGTTATTTCTTTTTTTCAGTGCAACCGCTACAGCGGTGCGTACAAGGACTACACGTTCATAAAGCGGCCGTTGATCCGTATTAAGGTGGTGGCGCACCCTGGCTCCACCAACATAACCTTCGACCCTGCGCCCGACCAGATGAAGGTCCAGGTCGCTAAGTGGTTCCACTCTATCATCAATGTCAACTACCAGCTGCCCAGCGTCGACTCCATTATGTATCCGGGTATGTTTTCCTTAATAAACAGTGTGCAACGGCACTCTGAAGCCCATGTTTTAATTTTTAACATCTGAACTGAAGTGAACTGAAGTGAACCAAGACCTGGTAAAAGTATTTTTTAAATAAATCAACATTTAACAGATACAAATACATCCCTGACCCAATACTAGGATTCTCAGAATTTTCCTGGATATCAGGAACTACGAGTACCGTAGTACAGCAGAAATTGAACCCGCATCTCTTGCGTTGCAAGCTGGCTGCTTGCCCTCTGCACCACCGATGTAGTCAGAAATCGTACTTAACTTAATTTAAGATTCGTCCTAGAGCACAATTTCGCCTTGATCTTATATGCCTGAGTTTTGTTTGCTTGCTTCGCTTGCCTGCGAGGTCTTGTTCCTAAAAACATAGTTCGTGCTGATCGCTTTGCTCTCCGCTATTGTTCACATTGATAAATGTTCCGCTTATTTCTCAATCATAGTAACAGGCTCTCTGTGTTTATCTGACACAGATGTTCAAAACGCTGAATATCTGCTCGCTTTGCTCACCACTATTGTACTTTTCCAGGCGCGAACCGCCCCAAGCCATATCTGATGACAGTATACCCTGACGAGGCCTACATGGTGGATATCATCAACACTTCTGCCAAGCACCTGAGCGCCAACCGGCCCGGCCCTGTCAGCTTCCTGTCCAGCTTCGAGGAGTACTACTACATCCTCGACGGAACTGCCGAAAGAGATCTGCAGCTGTTCTTCGCTCAGGAACCGGCGCCTTATCTGAAGGTTGGTAAATAGCTATAAAATTCTAAAATGGATCTCTAACTTCACTAAAAGATACTGTATTTGAAGAGCTAGAAGACTAATAGAAAATGGGGTTTGCAATCTCTCACGTAGAATGCTAACTTCATTGCGAAACGCGAATATGTGCCAAATATAATGTTTGGACCCCTCCCCCCCACAGATCTGCATACTGAGCATGGATCTGAGAATCTCCCTCATGTGGACGGCAGTCATGCGCGTTTGTTCTGTTGACAACCGATATCAAAAAAGTTCTCAATACGTCTGTGTTTTTTTTGTGTGCTTGTTAAGAGATTTTCAATCATAGCCAATTTATTGTGAACCGCTCTAAATGATTCTTGTTTTAATGGGTAGAACATCAAGAATATATCGAATATAAAATTTTATGAAAAAATCTTTCCCCTAAGAGTGAAAAATGAGGGATGAAATTTTTAAATTGGACTTGTTATCCAACTTACAGTTATTTGAAATCGTTTTTAATTTGGTTTAGTAATCAGAGTCTTTTATTGAAGTAATTTGACGAATATTGATGTCTTGCATCGCTACCAATGGCTTCAGCTCGCTTTTCTTCTATCGATCACCAGGACTACGCAGCCCGCATCTACATGTACGAGGAGCTGCGGGACGAGCTGCTGTTCCTCCGCCGGGACATACCGCTCAACATGGTGATGCTGGACTGCGGGCCGATCAACGACGCCATGTGGGACGTCATTAACGGCCTTCGCCAGTTCATCGTCGACCATTTCATCGCTGTTAACAGGAAGTGGAATCGCTCGTGAGTGTTTAACTTATAAGCGTCAAAGCCACGCTTCTTGTTTTTTTTGTTTTAAAAGTTGACTTCATCGAGATTGTTCTAAGCTATGTTTAAAAACGACGGCCGCTGAGACGCAGAAGGTCTTCTAGGATAGTTATTAGGTCGGTCTTATCTCCACATGTCACTAGAGACTGTTGCAATAGATGATGGATATATACGTTCGCGTCGGTAGTTTACCGATTTTGTAAAAATCCTTGTTGGTCCGAGTTCAAAACACTGAAATCTGACTTCGGGCAAAAATCCATGACGTAGCAGGGTATACCTGGATGCGAGACGCACAGGACAGAGGAAGCTGGCAAAAGAAAAGGAGACCTGTATCCAGCAGTGGATGAAATGATGATTATAATAAATTATGAGTTTGAATGTTTACCGATATTGTTGAAACACAAAAAATAGTTATTACAGAACATCTGTTGAATTCTGGCTCAAATCACTGGATTGAGCTGCATAATCCACAGGTAATCTCAACCGAAAGCCACTACATACAAATATTGGTTTAAGAGGCAATTGAGATTACCAAACACAGGAATTTCAAAATAGAGGATTTGTTTTCAATTATCTGGAGTCTGGAATCCTGTGGTGGAATTGTGCAAGAATCGAAAAGACAGGCTACCAGCTGCGCGTCAGGATAATGTTAGTGTTGTGTTGAGATGTACTCGAATGTGACAGTGGAACCGGTGGTGGTGGTAATTTTCTCAATAAAATAGTGAAAAAGAGGGTAGATCAATTTTTCTGCCACTAACATTAAAAACCCGCAAAGACTTCAGTTCCTCCCGTGACCATGGTACATGCAACTGTGCCGAAATATCGGGAAACATTCAAACTCAGAAATCATGGTAAATATTCCGTTTTTTAGTAACATTTTTGTTAATATAGTGATAGTATGATAGTTTAAAAAGTTATATCTTGTTGTTTCGTTTATTTTGAGTATCTGCAATGTGTACGAGGAGATGGCGGCGCGCGCCTCGGAGACGCCCGAGTCCACGGCGCAGCTGGTGGATCTCATCAACTACATCACCGACTGCCGCGACTGCGCCATATTCGACCTGCGCGAGAAGTCGCGGACCACCGCCGAGTACGTCATCTTTCTGATGAACCACGCGCATCTCAACTGTGAGTGTCTTGTATCTTGAACAGCTGCGCCGTGGACCTGATCAAATATCACCGACTGCCGACAACTTCGGCGGGATTCGAACCCGTGACCTCCCACTCGCCATGCCTACAAAGTTGATGATAATGGGATAGTTTAAAAATCTAAAATTTTATCTTTTTACCTTCGGTCGAGTTTGTTTCTTTGTAGGTGATCAAAACAAAACGCAGCTTTTAGGTGAACGTGAGAAGAAAGTTGAGTTAAAACATGGCTTTTACGGCTTTTGGATGTACAATTGTGGAACCGCGTCGTGTGACTCGCAAACGGATCGCGTCTAAATCCTTAACGTTAAAAAATGATCTGCTCTCACCCTCAAAGTTCATCTATTTTATGATAGCGCTACAGGTAACGAAATACATTTAAAATAAACCAAAGAAAAACAAAAGAAATGATTTAACAACTCCTACTGGGTATCCTCAAAGATCTACTCACTGAGTATTTATCTGCGGATGTCATTGGAAAGACAGTCGTGAGCGTGTTTGTGTTTTTGTTTGGACTACGCAATTTAGACAATCTTTAAAGTACCTCCTTTCTAAAAAAAAAGGACAAATGAAATCAGACAACGCTTTAATGAATTACAACTAAGTACACATTTTGATTTTCATCCCCTCTCCGAAGTAGCTGTAAATATATGTAGGTAGGTATAAACTTGTACACAAAATACAGAAAAAATAAGAATATAGTTATAGGTCTTGTGTCGCCTTGATCTGCCTTATCTGATTGAAATTCAGTTGTTATGTAGTTATTTGCGAATGATTTGTATGACTTTAATTTTGGTTCTTACTGAGGTTTCATGGCCACAAGTTACTAGGGGGCGGTGTTATAGACTATGCAAAATTAATTGATTACAATGTTTTGTAAAAAAACACTTGCTACCCGCGTCGCGTCGTATATGCGTTTGTTGACGAAGGACCAGCGTCGCAAGGAGCCTGTATATTCGTTTGACGTAAGAGGTTGTTTGATTGTTGTTATCCGGAAAGGCTTATCCTATTGTAATGCGATTTTTTTGCAATCGACTACACGATGTAATACTCGTAGTTTTTAAGTTGACGTTTCTATATGATCCTTGTGATTTCAATGAATAAAAACCTATTGATTTTGAATTTGACTTTGACTGACACGTCGGGGTGTTAGTAATTTGTAATAAATGGTTTGTTTGTGCTTGTTTACAAATCTTGCGAGGCAATTTTTGACGCAATTTCTGTCAACTGTACGAGTCGAAATTTTACCTACCTTTAAAGTGAGATAGAATAGATATTTTTAAGCAAAATTCTTATGTTTAGTTGAGGATATAAACCTGAACACACGCGTGTTCCTCTGGCCCCTGGATATGGAGGAGACCATCGACCTCACCCTGAAGACCCTCAACACCAAGAAGACCATGGCGGAAGACAAGCTGCGCTCGCGCAAGGCCATCTTCGAGGAGAAACTGAAGAGACATGAAAAGGTACCTTACTTATGTTCAATATAAATATACTTATACATAACTTACTTATACTTAAATAGAATTTTAGAAGTTCTGTTTTTCATCCATCCTAATGCGTTAGGTAGAGAGGGTAGAGCCTGCGGGTAGAGCCAGTGATACTGTTGTGGTATTTAAACGTATAATTAATTCAGGATTTGGAGCTTTTCCGTCGGTTTGATCCTCCGCTGCTAAACCTGGACCTCCTGAAGGAGGTGGTCGGGAAGGTGGACGAGATCAACGGTAATCTGGTGGTAAGTTTATTTTATATCGGTAGATAGATAGAAAATGCTTTATTGCATACCAAATAACACATCAGCTTAGTTAAGTACTACACACTTTGGAAGTGTTGTACAATGGGCGATCTTATCGCTAAATAGCGATCTCTACCAGACAACTTTTGGATGGAACGGACTGTAAGAAAGTTTACAAGTATATACTTATGTAAATATCAGTGTTCTTTAAGATACCTAATTTAACTCAATGTTTGTAAGTCTAAGGGCAGAATTAAGTGGTACAAATAGTTTTAATTTACCACCTTGATGTAACATTTAACTAAGTTCACTAACAATAAATTATTTGATTTGATTTGAAAATTTCCTGGTTGTCAGGCAACATTTATGACACTTAAGGTCTATGGCTTTGCAAGGGCATTAGAGTTGCAGTCTATAGAGGATATAATCTATGGACAAACTTTTTCACAATAATATCTAGATTAGAATGTGATTGAATAAAAACAACTCGAATGTAGTCAGTGTTTTATTAAAATATTGAGCTTATACTGATCATGTTTTAGCTCTTTCATCGTAATTTGTTTGTTCCATTGTAATTGTTTGTAATCAATAAATGCCTATGCCCAGCCGTGGACTTCTACAGGCTGTTGATGATGACGATGATGAGTGCATAGATTTTGTTAAACAACACACACACATTAGGATCACATTAGGATTCCCTATGTATCAGAAACTACGAGTACCGTAGTACCACAATACCCATACCCAGAACAAACATTTGTAGAACATGCAAACATTTATTCCGCAGCGGGAATCGAACCCGGCGACGACGCAAGAGGTAATCTTGCGTCGCCGCTTGCTACTCGCCCGCCACACCATCGCGCTCATCCTATATATGTTTCTTGTTCCTAGGACGATAAACACGAAGCGGAGGACATAATAAACGAAGAAGTACTCCTCGACCAAGAGGTGTCCGTCTACTTCAGTCTTCAAACCATGCTGGCAGCAGTCGAGCCATTCCATAAGCTGTGGCACACCTCCTTTGACTTCTACGACGGATACGAGAAATGGTAATCAACTCAATCTTATCCCTGACGTAAACTAACGTAACCAAGTGTTCTATAGATCCCTATGGTTTGAAATAAATGAATACTGTCTTCTCGGCGGTAGACAAAACCGTTGTCTTGGCTCTTCATACTAAGCAGGCTGTACGTGTTATAGATGAGGTACATCTGCAGAACTCCTTGCAGGTACCACGGACCGTTCTACGGTCTGGACGCGGAGCAGATCGCGGAGGACGTGGAGGCGTGGTGGAAGCTGTTGTACAAGCTCGGCAAGCAGCTGTACGAGTACCCCGGCGCCAAGCGGATCGCGGACATGGTGCGGAACAAGGTGGAGAAGTTCAAGGTGCTGCTTCCGGTGCTCTGCGCTATTTGCAACAAGGTAATTAATACTCTTTCATATTGTTAAAAAGGGATTTTCACGTACCGCACTATCGGTGATCACGATGCTGTCCCTCCGCGTCGCGTCATGCACTCACCCTGATTAAGACTCTCGGAGTCGAAACTTACGATTAACTTATGAGTAATCAAATTCACGATAGTTTTTTAAATAAAAAGGTAACACTTCTTATCCATCCTGCAGTTAATAGCAGATAAGTTTGACTCTCCCATATTTAAATCTTTCAGTTAGGTCCCGATTTAATAGTCTGATCGGGACATTAATGAATGATAAAATTATCGAATTAAATTGAATTGAATGAATGTATTTTTAATAGGGACACTATGACATTTTGTAACTTGCTAACAAATGATGGATCGAGTTATCTGAATAAATAAATATATTATTATTACTAAAATTAATATTCTATCGTTGTTTGGTTTTTAAAGTGTTAAACCACACTTTAGGGAAGTAACAAAATTTTATAATATCCCAAAAATTCTTATGAATTAATTTAAAAATATTACAAAATGACCTACCTAATTTACAAGTGACGATGGTCTTTATCGCGGAAGGCCAAGGAAATATGAGTTTTGCAGAACACAGGCGCGTGTCAAATATAATGACGTGTTTTCCTTCACCGTTTTGAACAACAGTTAGTGCGCGTTACATTTTTTTTGAGTTGAATAATCCATTGGTGCACGGGTTTGAACCTACAACCTGGTCGGAAGGTACCGCCCACTACGCTAAAATGGCTATTGTTAGCCGGTGAGTGTGTGGTGTTATAATATTGAGAACAAAATCAGCGATGATGCCATCTTCACCCAGGCAAGTTGTTTTGTAGGGTATGCGCGACCGTCACTGGGCCAAGATCAGCGAGCTCACGGGAACCGAGGTGATCCACGAGCCGGAGACCTCGCTGGCCGACATGGTGGAGCAGGGGGTCCACGTCTTCGCGTCACAGCTGGAAGAGATCGAGCAATACGCCTCCAAGGAGTATTCGCTTGAGAAAGCCCTCAATAAGATGAAGGAGGAATGGTTCGGAGTCAAATTCGAAGTCATGCCATACAGGTAAATAGAAGGCTACAAGCTTAATTCATAACTTTCGTGTTTTATATGTTTTTCTGAATAGACCTATAACACTTTCATCTGAACCACACTCTCATCTGAAAATTATATTTTGAACTAAAGTACAAATTTTGGAGTTTCGAGATCATAGGATAAGATTTCTGACACTCAAACCACAATAGAGATTTAACCACTAGACAAATGCATTGGACACAGCTATTGTTCACTGAAACGGCAAAGAAAAACATCGTGTGAAAGCCAGAATCACAATTACGAAGACATGTGACACATTCTGGGCCTGGGTGTTGTGGTATTTGTGGCTTTTGATGCCCACGGCACAGGGAATTCTGGTGTGGGATCAGGACTATGTATGTGTCTGTTGGGTTTTTATATTACGAGGGTGTGTTTTTTTTTAAATACCCATAAGTTCCTTCTGCGAGGTGCACCAAGCCCTTTTATCATACCGTCAGACTATGACTTTTATCATATTCAGACCAACCTAACACCGCTTGATCAATGATGTTTTTAATTAAGTAAATAACAACATTGAATGTTTTTCCACTCAGGGACACAGGCGTGGGTATCCTCACAGGCCTGGACGACGTTCAGCAGCAACTCGACGACCATATCCTGAAGTCGCAGACCATGCGCGGCTCACCTTACGTCAAGGCGTTTGAGGCTGACATGGTGGCCTGGGAGGAAAAACTCATCTCTATGCAGGATATCCTGGACCAATGGCTGATGGTTAGTGGACGCAGCAGGGATGTCTGAGGGATCAATACAAATAAGAATGATAATGCTGTTTTTTTTTCACACTGCATCATCTAGCCCCAAAGTGTTATGGGAACTACATGATATACTACATATTTATTTTTTGTAAATATTGTACTATACACATAAAAAAACAGATTCAAATGCACAGCTTCAGACAAATGCAGTTCTCTCCCCGTGTTCCCCTCGCACACACATGTATGGCTTTTGTCAAATATTTCATTTATGTACTTTATAAAATTACAAACAAATTTCCTACCGTCAAAAATGTTTTAGGCCCGAGTTTAGCAATAACGAGTTGTGCCTTTTGACACATGTTTTCATAGAAATCTGTCATCACAATCAATGTTTAGGCTTGGTCGTCCGATTATTATGTTGGTGAAGTCAAGCCTTGAGGTCTTGTATTTGTCATTTTTTTAACCGTTTAGAAGTCGATCACTCAGGGAAATCACTTCAATAGTTATATTCTGCGACAGTGCCAAGCGACCTGGATGTACCTCGAGCCGATCTTCTCGTCCGAGGACATCATGCGCCAGATGCCGACCGAGGCGCGCAACTTCCGCGACGTCGACAAGGAGTGGCGCACCATCATGGCTGCCACGCAGAAGGACCCCATGGTGCTGAAGGCAACCGACTTCCCTGGACTGCTGAAGAAGCTGAGATACAGCAATGCCTTGCTGGATGATATACAGCGGGGACTTAACGATTATCTGGAGAAGAAGAGACTGTTCTTCCCGAGGTTAGTTTTGTGTTATAGGCCTAATTTTACAGTTGAGCAAAACCCGCAGCCTTACTACAAGCGGCTTGGAAGCATCCTAAGAAAACCAACACATTTGATGAGACGGGTGGAGCCACACTGCACGCTCGTAGCCTCTCGACTGTTCTGTTCCAGCACTCGCTTTCCTGTCGAAAGTCTCCAAGCCGTACTTAGCGACTGGCCTAAGTGGCCACTATATTCGCAAGTCACCTAAATATACCTCTGCAGTACGGCCACCAAAGCCACTTAGACGGTCTGCTGCTAAGCCATTTGTAGTGCGGCCACATTTGTCATTGAAAGCCGGTCTGGAAGTGTCTGCACATCAAAAGTAGGAGCAGTTGTAACATATTGTTATAATGAACACATTGCAGATTCTTTTTCCTTTCTAACGATGAACTGCTGGAAATTCTGTCGGAGACCAAGGATCCGATGCGAGTCCAACCACACTTGAAGAAGTGCTTCGAAGGCATCTACACTCTGGACTTTAATGCGAACAAGGAGATAGTGGGCATGATCTCGTCCGAAGGAGAGATCGTTAAGCTGTCTTGTAGCATCCAGCCTGCCGATGCCAAGGTAATGTGCACTTTAAAAGTAAGTAATAAGGTCGACAAACTACTCGACAGATATTTTAATCATTCAAGAGTAAAGCTTCTTGTGAAAAAGCTTATCTGGGGAAGTACTATCAAAACATAGGAAATAAGAATGATTTATTTAAAAAAATATAATTTATTTCAATCTGATGGTCGGCAACGCGCGAGTGATACCTCTGGTGTTGAAAGCGGCCATAGTTTACGGTAACCGTTTACCTACAGGGGGACATAACGCTTGTTTGCGACTTTCATTAAATAAGTTAGTCACTTAGTGTTTACCCCCCAGGGCATGGTGGAGCGCTGGCTGCAGCAGCTGGAGAACCAGATGATGGTGTCACTGAAGGACGTGGCGTCGGAGGCCATCACTGCCTACCCCGTGAGCGTGCGTGAGGAGTGGGTGCTGTCCTGGCCCGGCCAGATCGTGCAGGCCGGCTCCTGCGTGCAGTACACCACGGAGGTAACATCCCCATCAGGGAACCGACCACCAACTCCTCCTCTTTTGATGAAATCATTCGATTAATTCGTGTCTGCAGGCGACGGAGGCGATCCAGAACTTCGCTCTTCCCGAGCTAGTGCTGCGCTCTACGGAGCAGATCACTGGGCTCGTGTACGTGGTGCAGGGCGAGCTGGAGCCCGGGAACCGCATCACGGTCGAGGCGCTCATCGTGCTGGATGTGCATGGTAACTAGCACGCTGGCTCTGTCTCAGCTGGTGATTAGCTGGCTCTACTGGCTTCTGCTGTATGTTTTACGCCTTAATGCTGTTTTACCAGTAATATAATATCCTCAACAACTTCAGTGGCGTGCGAATAGCCAGCTGCGACGCAAGAGGTGATGACCGCAGCCGGATAAATGTTTGCATATTCTGCAGATATTGCACCGGGTCTCGGTGGTACCACTGTCTTTGTTCCTGATAATTCCGACACAGGGAATCCTAGTGTGGGGGTCTGACTATGTGTGTGTCTGTTGGCCATTTATTCCTTTCCCCATTAATTTTGACTCGCAAGAGATATGCAACAATTTACAACTAAC
The DNA here is from genome assembly GCA_961405105.1 of Perizoma affinitatum. Taxonomy (NCBI): domain Eukaryota; kingdom Metazoa; phylum Arthropoda; class Insecta; order Lepidoptera; family Geometridae; genus Perizoma; species Perizoma affinitatum. The sequence continues at coordinate 12,241,972 of OY560199.1, forward strand.
TAATTGAATAATGTAATTAAATAAAAACTCTATACAAAATATCGGATTATTTATGATAAAAACTCTTGGGATTGAAGCTGCTCCAACTCGATGAACTATTTAGGTTATTGCCCTATTGTTTTGTAAAAGGATCATTTAAAAGAACAACCAGTCTTGTTTCTTGCCTTTCTTTCCTGGCTCGCGGACGAACAGGTAGGTAAAAATCTACTTTTGGTTGTACGTCAGGGCGGTCCATCCTGGAGGAGATGGTGTCGCGCAACATCCTGGAGATCACCGACTTCAACTGGATCTCACAGCTGCGCTACTACTGGCGCGGAGACAAGATGATGTGCTCCATGATCACCACTGACGTGGAGTACGGCTTCGAGTACCTCGGGAACATCGGCCGGCTGGTCGCCACGCCGCTCACAGACCGCTGCTTCAGGTATACTCGCACGGTTAACAAACTCGATGGTATAAGGGGGGATGGGGGGCATTAGACGGCTGCGACGCAAGAGGAACCAGTAGCAGTTCGTGACTTCGTAGTTTTTGTTCAAGTACCAAGTTCCCCTCTCCCGACCGTCGAGCGTGGTCACCATACTAGTTTTCTTAAGTAGGAGGAGAGAATAGGAGAATATTAAAGGACGTTGTATAGTCGTCATAATATGGTAAATGATGTGACGACCTCTGTGGCACCTGAGACGCAGAATGAGTCGTAATATGCATCTTTCAAATTTAGGTACTTAAAAAAAAAATCTAACGTTATTTATGAAATCAATCTTTTAGAATCGTCATCATCTTGAAGAATAAGTTCGCCTTGTTCACCTTGTCTAATCGTGGTACAGAACCCTGATGAGTGCGCTGAAGCTGAACTTGGGCGGCGCGCCCGAGGGTCCCGCCGGCACCGGCAAGACGGAGACCACGAAGGATCTCGCCAAGGCGGTCGCCAAGAAGTGCGTCGTCTTCAACTGCTCCGACGGACTCGACTACAAGGCGCTCGGGAAGTTCTTTAAGGTATATGTTATTTTTTACAAACAAGGTGACCACTACTTTATCAGTTGTTACTACCCTCAAAGGTTTTCTGCAGCTAAGCTCTTATTAAGGTTAAGCTTGCCTTTGTATTGTTCATGTTCAAAATAATATGCAAGATTTTTGTCTGCATTCATGCAGAGTTTTTAATGAGGAAAAGGGAGTCCATACATATAAATTACGATAGTCGTAGTTCCTGATCCCACGACACAGGAAATGCTAGTGTGGGGTCAGGACTATGTAAGTGTCTGTTAAATGGAAACAAAAAAAACAATAATAAATGATATTGGAAATTTGTGTTATCGTATATATTTTACTGTGTGTAAAATATATACGAATCTATATGTCCTTAATAATAAAGAGAAGAGTTTGTTAGTTTTCTTGTTTTTTGTTTGAATGCGCTAATCAAGGGAAATAATACTCGGGTTAAAAAAAAGCATTTAATAGCCAAATTAAGGAAGGCTATTTAACATCGCGTTAAGACCCTTAGGAGCCGAAGGTTAAAGGTTAAAGAAGAAAGGTGACAAATAAGCATACGGCCCACCTGTAAGCGATCACCGTAACCTATGGACACTTGCAATACCAATGGCATCACACAAACAATGCCGATCCTTTAAAAAATCAAAGCGACCATTTTAAAGAGCCTCAAATTGTAAGCACTTGGGAAAACCTCAGCAGGAAGAACCTTTCATAATTTTTCGTGGGAGAAAGTTCCGTTGAAACAATAGCTTCTGCTCATATTCCACGGCTGGCTATAAAACAATCACAAACAGATAAACAAAATTATCACCTACAATGTTTGCTGTTATCCCAGGGTCTGGCACAGTCCGGTGCGTGGGCGTGCTTCGACGAGTTCAACCGCATAGAGCTGGAGGTGCTGTCGGTGGTGGCGCAGCAGATCCTCTCCATCCAGCTTGCAATCCTCAGGCGCGAGAAGAGGTTCGTCTTCGAGGGTACGGAGATCAGCCTTAACCCGACCTGCTCCGTGTTCATCACCATGAACCCAGGGTGAGTAATCACATCATCCTCAGCTCAGTTCTATGAGGATCTAGACCTTAACTTCTAGGATCTAGCCCAGTTATTTCAAGGTGTAGCCTAGTTCTTCCAGCGTCTTTAGGAGCTGATGATCCTCAGCTTTCATAAAAAATACTGCATTGGAATCGGAGCATCATCGGAGAAACCATCTTATTGTCAATCTGTTCTCCAACTAGCCAGAAATACGCAGAGTTTTTAATGAGGAAAATGGAGTCCACGACACAGGAAATGCTAGTGTGGGATCAGGACTATGTAAGTGTCTGTTAAATGGAAACAAAAAAAAAATGATATTGGGAATATGCACACACCATGATCTAGTTCCAAAGTAAGTGGAGCTTGTGTTATGAGAACTACGTGACTGTTAAACTACATAAACATTTATTTTGTGAAACATACGTATGCCTTGTGCTGAAAATCAGCGCTGAGAATTAGTTCCCAGCACACGCTGGGCTCAGCTTTTCATAGGAACCTGTACATAGCAGTGTTCTGCATACACTAGTACAATACCGTCCCAGAATGTCTTCCCATCCTGCTATACCTACCTGTCTAAATGTTTGTATATATGCATTATTTGTTGTTGTTGTGGTCATGTACTGTTCAGATGAATAATGTCTCTTCTAAATCTTTCATATTATACATAGAAAACACCCAGACCCGAGACAAATATTTGCAGATCACACACATTTTTTCCGCAGCGGGGATCGAACTCGCAACCTTTTGCGTCTCTGGCGGGCCTTCGCCACTGCGCCACAGACTTCGTCATTATACATAGACCATCCTATTTTCGTTTGGGGATTGAAATGGTGTTTTCTGTATGTAGGTACGCTGGTCGTACTGAGCTGCCGGATAACTTGAAGGTGCTGTTCCGGACGGTGGCCATGATGGTACCGGACTACGCCATGATCGGCGAGATCACACTCTACTCCAACGGGTTCGTCTGCGCCGGACCGTGAGTGTTCACTGTTCACTATTCACTAGAAGACGACACGACGAACTGTGACATAACATTTGACAGACGACACACGGACGGACAATTGAAAACGGTGACATGACGACATTACAAGCTCAAGACGACAAGTGCCTTGTTTTTGTATAGACCAGTCCCAGAAGGGGGTGAATGCACGTGAATTTAAACTAGGATATAGTACTAGCCTTTGCTTACGGCTTCGCCCGCGTGGTACCCGGATAAAAAGTAGCCTTGTGTTATTCTGAGCGATAATTACTGTAAATTTGGGCTTGGTAACGAGTCTGATGATTGAGCCAGGCAGTGGATAGTGGAATTTTTTATAATTTTTAATGCGTAATATTTTTTTTTTATTTAATTTTCTTTCTAAACACCACATTTTAATTATTTTGATGCCTATTCTTCGTGGCATTCTTTGGAGTAAAGTGATTATAAACTTTGTAATGGGCTATATGGAAGTGACTCTGCTCCCCCGGGGAGCTAAATCTGTGCTCCAGCTTCAGTAACACAGCACAACTCGGGACCAGAGCTATTCCCATCCCAAACGGATACCTAAGATCCATGGACGGTCACAATTCTATTAGAATCCCTCACCACCTCCTTAGCGGTTCTCCTGATTCTATAAGAGAACCGCTCAGTATTATAATATCTGTGAGTCTGAATTCAATATTCCACTTGCGGGGAAACACAGTCTCGTGTTTACCCAATATTAGCTGCTTACGATATTAGGTAATGTGTTGATGTCAATGGGTATCAGTCGATCGGTATCATAATTATAATTTGCGAAAATAAATCGATCAATCAGATATAATAGTAATTATCATTTGAATAATTAAGTACTAATTTTACTAGCAAAATTTAGCATGTCTGTGATTTGTATTTTCTTATCTCTTACGCTCATTCTATAAAATTTATTTGACGCATAGTCTTGTTTTATTATCTAAATTGATTAATTAATTTTAGTTACATTCTTTGGAAGCTTAATGGAGCTTGGATGTGTGACCGCTTGGTGTGGATGTGTGGCAAAGATGAGCCGTCGGCAAATGCATAATTTTTCAGATATTTCAAGTAGCCCGAGTGTTTTCGGTGACTTAACGTTTACAGCTTGGGCCGACTTCTTAACGTGCCGTCCGAAACAAAGAAGCGCTTTTAATGCATACAGTCGGTCACTCAATATTGACATGGCAGAATATCGCTCTGTTAAGTACGAATTTCGGATTTAAATTGAGCACCGTGACTACGGTTTTTTCCACGGAAGAGATGACTAAAGTTATTCTTTTGGTCACAAGAAATATAATGTTCCACTGCTGGGGCAATGGTCTTTCCTGTTTCCTTCCATATCTCTAGGTCCATCGCCACGTCTGGCCAATTGGATTCGAATGAATCCAGCCCGCTTAGCATAAGCACCCAAGAAAACGTTCTGTCTACGAAAGAGAAGACAAAAACTATTTCTGTCGCCTATTCTGAAAATCAAAAGAGAGGGACAAAATATTTTTTGTCTACGGTACAGACAAACCCGTTGTCTTGGGTCTTCATGCTAAGCAGGTTGGTCGTCATTCCATTTTGTCTTCCGCGGCGACGTCTCCCTCCTTTTGGTGATTAACAACGGTAATCCCCTTTATAGAAAGCCTCGGATTAGTACTAAGTATAATCTGTAAAGATAACAAGTAGTGCATTAAAAGACTTTATTCTTCTCAAAACAACTGGGTTTGATTTTAATGCTCCTTTGCACAGAGGTATAGCTGAGGTATACCAGCACAAGTCTAATATCCGTATCGCTAATAATTTATAGACCACTTTCCATAAAAAATTGACCAGTCTCCTTTCATATTGGGGGATTATTTAACAAAAACAAATGTGTACCACATACCAGTTAAAGACTGGTTCATACACATAATCGCTAGCGACCGTACATGTGATGTGATGTGCGCACAGATTGGCTCGGAAGATCGTGCAAGCGTACAAGCTGTGCTCGGAGCAGCTCTCCTCGCAGAACCACTACGACTACGGCATGCGCGCCGTCAAGTCCGTGCTGCTGGCGGCCGGCGCGCTCAAGAAGAACTATCCCGACAAGGACGAGGCGCAGCTCGTGCTGCGCGCCATCATCGACGTAAACATGGCCAAGTTCCTGTCGCAGGTACAACATGTCGTCATCATTTACGCCAACATGTCTTCGTCACCGACGTCTACATGTCGTTATCAGTGTTGTCAACATGTCGCCATCATCGACGTCAATATGTCGCCATCGTCGAAGTCAACATGTCGCCATCATCGACGTTAATAGGGCCAAGTTCCTGTCTTAGGTACATCATTTCGTCATCATTTACATCAAAATGTCGTCATCACCGACGTCAACATGTTAATATTAGGTCTATTCAATGTCTTTATTCAGCTGATATTCAGTATATATCTGCAGGATGTGCCCCTGTTTATGGGGATATACTCGGATCTGTTCCCCGGCGTGGAGGTGCCGCAGCCTGACCGCGCGGAGCTCTTGCGATGCATCAACAAGGAGATGGAGAAACGGAATCTGCAGCCCACCGACTGGTACCTCGAGAAGATCATCCAGGTAAGTGTTTCAATCAGTTTCTTTCCTGACTTTATGTATGTTATTTTACGCGATATCTTCGTCAATTGTGAACCGATTTTTTTTAATGTAGGTATACTTCAAGGGATATATACATGGGACTACCATGTTAATTTTATGAAAAAATCACACCCCTTAGTGTCAAAAAATTGGGGTACTGGACCCTTTATCAACTTTTTAGAATATAATTACGACTATACAGCGTACTTTACTATTCTCCTGCCGATGTTGACGTCGTAAAGTACGTGGTAATAGTCGTAATTATATTCTAAAATGATACCAAACCACGATAATTTTACTTCCCATTATTTGAAGTCTATTTTTATTTTTTACCTATTTTTTTTATTCTATGGCTGTTCTGCGTGAGACTTAATTATAAGATTTTTACGGGTCTTTATAAAGTAAACTTTTTTTTTTATTTCCCTGACTTTTAGACAAATTTTAATCCTGGCATTTTTATTTTTTTCCTGGTTTTTTATTTTAATTCAGATATACGAGATGATGCTGGTCCGCCACGGGTTCATGGTGGTGGGTCCGCCGATGGGCGGCAAGACGCAGGCGTACCAGTCGCTGGCGGACTCGCTGCGCGCGCTGCAGCTGATGAAGCCGCCGCCGCGGCACAAGGAGTTCGGAGCCATCTACCGGATCATCAACCCGAAGGCGATCACTATGGGACAGCTGTACGGCTGCTTCGATCCCGCTTCACATGAATGGTAACCGACATTCAGTTTATTTGTTTACTGGTTGTGCCACGGCCACTCTCGGCCTCCGACCCACCGCGTACCGCCTGGCATTTCGAATTCAAATTTGGAAAAATTAATGCGCCTATGATTTATGGAAAACCATTGCCGGCGTGCATGCCCAATGCAACCAGAACGCCGGCAATAATGACTAAAACAAAAGTTTTTCTTTGTTTGCCTCATTTTAATTTGGATTTGTTTCATTGAGCTTGACGCAGACGCGTACCATTGAGTACATGCAGTAAAATTTATATAATTTAATATATAAATTTATGAGTTTAACAAACACAAATCATGGTAAATAACCAGTTTTTAGTAAACATTTTGCTCATAACCATGATAGTTTCAAAAGTTAAATTTATAATAATTTGGCGGTAAATGTCGTCTCGATTCTGTTATTTTGATGATAAATCCATAAATAAAAATAAGGTACAAAAGTGAAATGCATATAGACTGCCAAATTAGCGATGGAAAACATGCTTCCAGTGAAGTCAAAAGAAAAATTCCTTAAAGTATCTTAACTCGCCTAGGCTCGGCCTTAAAACTGATACTTGACCTGCAATTGCCTATTTCGCGACCTCTGTAATAATATACTATTACTAGCTGACTGTTACATTAACTGCTTATCCTATCAGGTCGGACGGTGTCCTGGCGATAGCGTTCCGTGAGTATGCAATGTCGATCACTCGAGATCGCAAGTGGATCTTATTCGACGGACCCGTGGACGCCGTGTGGATAGAAAACATGAACACGGTACTCGACGATAACAAGAAACTGTGTCTCATGAGCGGTGAAATCATTCAGGTCAGAGAGCTACCTGCTGATGTAAAATAATAAGTTTTGCAGGTCAAAGTCTGAAGGATTAAAGTGCTGCTTACTTTGGGGCTAGATGATGCTGAGTGAAAAATTTCCAGCGATATTTATTTATTTAAAAAGAAGACAAAATTCAAAGTCAGTATTGAGTCAATGTCTTAAGTCACATTAAAAAAACAGGGTCAAAAGTTCAAAGTTTAGGTCAGCTTTTGAGTCCCAGTTAAGTTATAATATTTTAGTCAAAGTCTGAGGTCAAATTTAAAAGTAAGAGTCAAAAGTTCAAAGTTTAAGTCAGCATTTGAGTCTCAGTCAAAAGTCATACTAAAAGTCAGGGTCAAAAGTTGAAGATTGTATGGTACATCGTCCAAAAAAGGCTTATTAGAGGGTGTATCCTTGTGTAAAACTTGTTTACTTTGATGGAATTTCTAGTTACGTACATAACAAGTTCTGGGACACCTGTATTTCCAAGTCGGAGTAGGCATCCTACAAACTTTTATATTGATTTCCTATGCTCATAAGATTATAATTTATGGCATCTTAGATATTTTATGTTCCAGATGTTTTTGTAGTTCCTTCCCGTTAGCATTATTTTTTCGATAATGTTTTAGATGACAAACAAAATGAACCTTATCTTCGAGCCTGCAGACCTGGAATTCGCGTCACCAGCCACTGTGTCACGCTGTGGTATGATCTACATGGAGCCGGAACAACTCGGTCAGTAATTCCAGAGTCAAACAAACAAACAAACACTGCCCAAATAGTCACATTGTCCCGCTTCCGCAATAAGATTTCCTGTCAAGAAAAATATAAATAAAAATGAGTTCGAAGGTTCCGAAAATGAAATGGATATATTAATGTGTTCCATCAGATCTAAGGTCGGAAGCCAAAATTAGCGATGGAAAATCTGCTTCTAGCGTAGTCAAAGAAAAATACGTAAAAGTATCATAATAAGAAACTTTTTTTCCCTGAATTTTTTTGAGAAAAGCCTCGGTGGAATTAGTAATTGCATGTCTCGTATCATTGAAATCCTCGCTGCCGCTCGGCCTTTAAACTGATAATATGTACCTTGGTACCTATGTACGTATATATTACGTCTCTACCGTGATATGATAGCTGTTTTAGGTACTGCTCAGAATACCTTACTGCTCTAGAATACTTAGGATCTGTTCGGTCCGCACGACACGGCCTCTCCGTGTTGTGCGGTCCAAATAATTCTGCACCGTATTCTGCGGATTGTTGTTATTAATTAGGTCCTCAAGCATACTTTATGTAGGTAAGCTTTCTATCTTCTAAAACACTGTAATTTTGTTCTGCTGTGTGTACTTAGGTTATATTCCAAACCAGATCAAAACTGTATACTAGTTGTATATTCTGTTTGTTTGTAACGTGTAATGTGTGTGCTTATAAATAAAGTGCCACGCCACCGGGATGTGAAGCTGCGCTGGTCCAAGTCTGGATAGATGAGAATGGTATTCCCCAGGCTGGCGAGCATTCCTCGAGTCGTACAACACGCACCTCAGCAAGAAGCTGATCCCGGAGCAGTTCGAGCTGATCCAGGAGCTGATCGAATGGCTGGTGCCCGCCATCTTCGAGTTCCTGCTCCTCCGCTGCCAGCACTTCTCGCACGTCGGCGAGATACACCAGTTCTACGTAAGGCATCGTCGACAACGTGTTACGAAAGACAATAGGTTTTTATTCAATGAAATATCAAGTATCATAAAATGTGATGACCTCGGTTCTTTGTCAAATTTTAACTTTTTATGGAGTAAAAAACCGATCGAAATAAAAAGATTCTGATCCGTGCATCGAGGCTTCCGTACAAGTTTGTATGTTCACCAAACTAAGCATTACTCGAGCAATTTTTGGTGCTTTCATAGTCTATGAGACTATGAAAGCGCCAAAAATTGCTCCAACGAAAGGATAAAAAGTTGCCAAAAATTTCGCACATATATCGATATATGTCACAGTCGATTCGCTAACTGCGTTATGTAAGTTTGTAAACGCAACAAAAAAAAAATGTTTTAAAAACTACAAATTAACGATTTTCGGATTTTTCCCTTTACTTTTGTTGTAACACCTTGCTTCTTGCCAAATTGTATTATTCTAGGTCAGTGGGAAGTACCCTAGCAATAAAAAATATCTGTATTTTTTGATTGCGTTGAAAATATCAAGCTACTAAGCTTGATATTTTTACATATCCAAGGGAACACAAATTTTATGTTGGTCACACTTCTTTTCCAGCCATAATTGCTTTTAGCAAAAAAATTATATGTTGGTCACCCTTCTTTCCCCGCCATATTTGCTTTTAGCAAAACAGTTTCTTTACTTGGTGTTCCAGTCGTTCACTCGCCTGTTCACTTGCCTGCTGGAAGGTGAAGCACAATTCAGCACGGTCTGGCTTCAGTGCACGTTCGTGTTCGCATTGCTGTGGGGCCTCTGCGCGACCATCACTGGTGAGATCATCAACTTAAAAAAGAAACATACAGACAAACATAGAATCTCCTCCTTTTTTTAAGACGGTAAAAATCACCGCTCTTGAATAAATTCGTTTCTGAATTTAAAAAAAATACATACAAACATAGAAACTCCACCTTTTTTGAAGTTCGATAAGAAATAAATGCTAGATAAATTAATAATGATCTAGACATTTTTCACACAGCATCATCTAGCCCCAAACTAAGCTTATTTCTAATTAATAGAATAAATTCAGCGATCTTATATATCAATAGATTTATTTACTAGAAAAATCTATATGCGCATTAACACATGCTCAAACAATGAAGGAAAAACTCATGAGGAAACAGGCATGCCATATAGAAAAAAACATTTAAAAGCATGTGCCATCAGTTAGTATTCCAATACGCGGCTATGGACTTGCCCCTGACTACTGCAAAAACGCGGGCATGTGTAAATTTTATTATAATATTTGGACGTGCCTCTAACTACCCCCTGCTCGGTGTCCTCAAAGATCGGTGTCCGCACTGGTACGAAATATGAGGATGACCATCATATTTATTTAGACTGAGAAAACAGTCGTGAGCGTGATTTTTTTTATAAAGTTTGGCGGTCTTTGAACAAGTTTCGTAGGTAACCGATTGCAACTGACTAATTAAATGAAATTATGTTTTTTACGATACAAGTTTTTAATAAATAAATAAATAATGCTGGACATTTTCCACACAGCATCATCTAGCCCCAAAATAAGCAGAGCTTGTGTTATGGGAACTACATGACTGATATACTACTTATATACGTTTTTTTAATACTTACATTTTATACATAGAAAACACCCAGAACCCGAGACAAATATTTGCATATGCAAACATTTGTCCCGCGGCGGGAATCGAACCCGCAACCTTCTGCGTCTCAGGCGGGCCTTCGCCCACTGCGTCATATTCTTTACGAAACCGCTGTTTAAGGGCTAATAACTAATTTCCATCGGCTACTTTTATCGGGACACAACGCGGGCGAAGCCGTGGCCCCCCGTAGCGAGTTTAGAATATAAAGCTTTATAGTTGAAAGGTCACCCTGTAATTCGTTTCACACTCAGATTGTGAACATTCTCAGAATAAATATGTATAATACTTAGGTAATTTGTTATCAGTCGCTCATAATTATAAAATTTATCAAAATCGATCGCAGCGATATGAATCTTAATTATGCTTGTATCTTAATAATTCGTTGTCAATGAATTATGTATGACAAATATCAAAATTTGTAATGACTATTTTTATTTAAAAAATGATCATCATTATCAACACTATTATGTAGAAGTACACGTTCTATTCTTCTATTTATATTTTTTATTCTATGATAGAATGGCCACTAGCTTTATTTACATTTCATAGACCACAGAGTCCACAGAGAAACAAAATATTCTTTGAAACTTGTTATAAATCAACCAAAGATCTTGAAATCGTTAATCTTTATAATGTCTTACTTACTAATTGTACTTATGTATAATATGTTTCAAAACACATAACTATTTATACCCGTATATACATACTTACAAAACTACACCTAGGTTTTCTAGTAGAAAAATCATTTGATGCAAGGCCGCTGATTTTATTCTATTAACCGGCTTCGAAAAGGTGGAGATTCTATGTTTGTATGTATTTAATCATGTATTTATATACATAATACCTATTTATTTATTATCTACCTACTTATTTGTTAAATTATTACGTTGCTCCCGGTTGTTGGTTTCATCAAGATGGCCGTGTCCGAAAACCAGCTCTGCAACGTTCCTAGGTTTATTACAGCATAAGCTGAGATTTTGACACCACATAACAAATCTTTTTTTTTAATTGTTTAAACCTTTCTGTTTATGTATTTATTTGTTTTTTAATTTGTCATCTGTTGTGTTGAGGTCAATAAATGTATTTTCTTTCTTTCTACACCCCAAAGAGTGCCTTGGCCAACGTCTTGAGTCACCTACATCCACCGCAACCTAGATATTTACTTAATAATTAATCAAATCTTGGAAGTCAATTTAACCTTCTTCTAACTATCGTTTCGAAATGAAACTTTGTATGTATATGTAGTTCGGATGACAATAATATGATTTGATAGCTTGGAGCTGATCTGATGATGGAGCCAGGAGGCGGGTAGTGAAACTGTTCAGTGGCTACTAGTAAACCTCTCGAGTTTCAGCTCATATTACTTGTTTTGTCGCGTCCAATAGATTGGGTTTGGTAACGAGGGTCTAGTGATGGAGCCAGGTGGTGGATAGTAAAATATTTTTTTTTAATTGTTAGTGCGTGAATTAATCTATACATTTCATTATTGACAGGTGACAGTCGCAAGTTATTTGACAGCTTCTTCCGCAAACTCCTTGAAGGAAACAATGCTGTGTACCCAAAGCCGAAGTCCTTTAAGCTAACGAAGAACCAGCTCTTCCAAGACAAGGATACGGTCTTCGACTTTGTTTACGACAAGAGGAACAACGGGACTTGGATACCCTGGGTGGATCTGGAGAAGGAGGTCCCTCTGCCGGCTAATGCCAAAGTAAGATGTCAAAGTCTTTAATTTATTAATTGAAATCACAAGGATCATATAGAAAAGTAAGGTTTAAAAATTACGTGAAATTTTCTAAGTTTTTAATTGAATTTTGGTACGCGGAGTCCTCGCGCGAGACCAAGCTTTGTAGAATCAGGCAACACATTCTGCTCGTAGTTATTTATGATCGTACGTTGTTTATTTTTTTAGCACTTTGCCTGATTAGTGGGATGGGCCACGATAGGAAGATGTTGTAGTCCAAGAGCAGTGCCCCTGGTATTGCTAATGTCGATGCTGTCCACCTTGTAACTTGATTGTGGGCCGTATGCATAATTAAATGTTGGCATTTATTATTAAAAAAAAAACAATCAATCCGCAGGTGAACGACCTTATAATCCTGACGAATGAGAACGCTTGCTTACGCTACTTCGTGGCGAAGATGGTGAAGTCGAAGATCCCGATCCTCTTGGTCGGTCCCACGGGCACCGGCAAGTCCTCGCTGGTGCTCAACTTCCTGTTGAGCCTGCCCAAGGAGCGGTACATCACGAACACCATCAACTTCTCGGCGAGGACCACGGCTAACCAGGTCAGTGGGTAACCATTATAATAGTTTAGTGGATGGCAGGTCATCACCTGGCATCATTGGCAAATGGCGTTTCATCCTACATAGCAAAACAATCATTTAGGTACGTTTTTTTTATGATGGAGCAGAAGTTCCAAGGTGGTGTTTAAAAAGTGTGACGTCTTCAATGCTAACGTCACTATCATCACCAGAGTGCTGGGCGTTCATAGTTGATGATGAAAGTAAACTCCAGGAGATGTTCTTCTAATTTATTCTTGGTTGTTTCAAAGTCTGCACGGTCTGACGGCTCGAGCGGGAATCAACCGTAATCTGAGTTTTATGCAAAAACTCAGACTCGAGCAAGCAATTTGTGCGAACAAGTTAAAACTACCTGCAAGCATTCATCATTTAAGTTAACAAATGGTTTTGAAGGTAAACATGGTCAAAATAGCAACTAGATTACGTAATTTAGTAATTACCTAATTATTAATGATTTTACACTGTAATTTGTCAATCTAAGTGATTAATCGTTAAGTTACTCGTAGTTCTGCGCCGATGACTCATTGTAGAAGCAGAATAACGCCTTTGGGCCGATATATAATATGACAATTCATTATACAAAAAGGCCTCTTAGTATTAGCTTCGGCTCCCATAATGCCTGTAAAGATTCCAGGCAAGCCTGAGATTCTTAATAAAGCGAATAATTAAATAGGGAATGTTTATATTAGATCAATGATTCATATTTTGTTAGTATACCAAAATGCCATGGACCGTGTCATGCTCGGCATCAAACTAACAGACCGAGTTCCAAATGTCGACACACGAAGACGGACCAAAGTCACAGACATCGGCTTTAGGATTATGGAACTGAAATAGATTTGGGCGGGAGATATTCTAAGACGTGGTGATGACAGGTGGAGCAGGACAACTACTGAATGGAACGTTACAGAAACGTTGGACGTCCGGCAGCGGGATGGGCAGACGATATAGTCAAATTTGCGGGATGGTTTAGACTGGCGCATCCTGCGTGGTGGAAGCCACAAACTGAGGGAAGCATATACCCAGCAGTGGGTGAAGTCGGGCTGTGGATGATGATGATGATACAAAAATAACTGTATTACTCAACATAGCTGAATAAAAATATTTTAAAATACACATAAATACACACTAAGAGTGTGTCTCATCTAGCCCTTAATAATGTGCCTTTTATAAGTTAGTGGATGACGACCTCTGGACAATTAATGGTTACATGTTCTGCAGTTATTTGCTTCGGGTCAGGGTGTTGTGTTACGACGATACTCGTAGTTCCTGATACCCACGGCACAGGGGATGCTAGTATCGGGTCGATGCAAGCGTTGCTGTGTTACGGTTTGAAGGGTATGAGTGCTTTTCACACGTTTTGTCTCAGGGTCGGCAACGCCTGTGTGATACTTCTGGTAATCGCTTACCATTAGGTATGATTGTTTGTCATTTTAGTTGTCTAAAGAATGGTAGACAGTGTATTCATAGTAATAAAAAAATATTCCTGCTCTAAATTCGAGAGGCGATGATCCCTGTCTGAATTTTCTATACACATTAAAATTTAAATTGTTTTGTTCCAGACTCAAGATATTATCATGTCTAAAGTGGATAGGAGACGTAAAGGTGTCTTCGGGCCTTCTATGGGTAAAAAGGTTAGAAAGGATACATAATTATAAAATAAAAAATAATAACACCATTTTGTTTATACATGTATACAGGGTGTAATCGTTAAGTGTGCACAGGCGATTATTCCGTAACTATTGCAGATATCAAAAAACTTTAAACTGATATCGAAAGTACTTTACCTAATGAGTAAAATGACATTAATAACTTTTTAAAAATAAAACGAGAAATATCCAAAAAAAATACATTAATCACTCCCATACATTTAGTATGAGATAGTAGAAAGGTTTTAGTTTCCTTATTTTAAGTGGAATAGTACCTACTCATTTTACCCTTGTCATTTTATAATTATGTACGATATGAAGGTATTAATGAATTTCAAGTAGATACACGTGTAGATTAATTATCTTACCACTTCAAATTTATAATAAACCTTGTTTCAATATTGTATTGATTTGAACTAGCTGAAAAGCAACATACTAAATAAAAACAAAAAGAAAGATACTCTTTGGTGTTCGTTCTAAATTCAAATTCTTTATCGCGGGTTCTCGTTCCCGCCAATTTATTGTATTTTTCAATTTGCGTTAATAATCGTGATTGTTGCATTTATTGATTGAAAAATGGCATATTCCAATACAGAAAAGAGGGACATGTTAAAAATGTACTACAAACATGATTGTAACAATAGGGCGGCCATTATCGCCTACAGAAGAGAGTACCCAGATAGAGAAGTTCCTTCTGGTACGTATTTACGTAAGTTGGATAACAATTTGATAAATTATGGATCTTTTAACAGAAAAAAAGGTTCGAGAACAAGAGCTCCGGAATTTGATAATGACTTAGATAACAATATTATTAACTACGTAGTAGATAATCCACAAGAATCAACGCGTTCAGTGGCCCGATCATTTCCAGTGTCCCACAATTATGTACACAAGTTATTAAAAAAACACAACTTCAAAGCATTTAAAATAAAACCTACTCAAACGCTGCACAATGATGATCCTGCTCGTCGGCTGGTCTATTGCAATTGGCTAGTCAATAATTATGTCAATGTAAGGTCAATTTTATGGACCGATGAAAGTAATGTTTCAAACTGCGGCATTTACAATAGAAAAAACTCGCATTATTAGTCAATTGACAATCCTCGCTTAACTACTGAAGTTAGAGCTCAGATGCGATTCTCAATTAATGTGTGGTGTGGTATTCTTGGAGATCGGATCATTGGGCCATATTTTTACAGTGGAACCTTAAATGGACAGAGATATTTCTCCTTTGTACAAAACGATATGCCAAGTCTCTTAGAACCAATTCCAGACGATGAAAGAAGGTCGATAATTTTTCAACAAGATGGAGCACCTGCACATAATACAAATGTTGTAATGAATTTCTTACGAAACAATTATAATGGCTTAATAGTCAATAATAGTGCAACCCCTTGGCCTGCCAGATCCCCGGATCTCACGCCTTGTGATTTCTTCCTATGGGGATTTGTCAAAGACCACGTGTACGCTGAGAGAGTACACAGCCTAGAAGAGTTACAGAATCGTGTACGTCGTGCAATTGCTTTAATTACTCCGCAAATGTTAAGGAAAGTTCATTTAGAAACTGTAAATAGAGCTCGTCATTGTATTGCACAAGGAGGACGTCACTTCGAACATATGCTTTGAACACAAAATTTTGTACTTACTAAGAATTAAAATGTATGGGAGTGATTAATGTAATTTTTTTGGATATTTCTCGTTTTATTTTTAAAAAGTTATTAATGTCTTTTTACTCATTAGGTAAAGTACTTTCGATATCAGTTTAAAGTTTTTTGATATCTGCAATAGTTACGGAATAATCGCCTGTGCACACTTAACGATTACACCCTGTATACATATGTAGTTCGTGTTGGGGCTCGCCGGTTCAAACCCGGTCGTGTAATGGATTTTTCCGCTCGAGTGTGTATACACTCGGATAATGTACTTTGAATCCCTCGCTACGCTTATGATTCTACTTTAAAATCTTTGGATTCAAAAAAGCGCCCTCGCCGATAAAGATATGGATGCGTGTATACGCATCCATATCTTTATCATGAGAAATGACAAAAAACAAGTCGAAACCCATGTGTCTCAAAGGATGATGAAAATAGTAGATGTACCATAAGGAAGCAAAATAGTATTAGAACGGCGAGGGCGCTTTTTTGAATCCAAAGATTTTAAAGTAGAATTATAAGCGTAGCGAGGGATTCAAAGTACGTTCTCCGAGCAAACAACATTTTGCTGCCGAGTGATACACCCTACTTTTCATGTCCGTGAAAAAGTTAAATAAAGCCTCTTTTCTCCGGCTCTCCACTCTCACCGGCCAGTAACTTTATTAAATACACTATTACAATATTTGGCGTTCGATCTCTCTGATCGCTTCGCGCGCGTCCCATTAGAAAATTCATGTTCCAAATTGAAACTCCTTACAGCCGCTGAAAAGTCTGATAGAGAATATATCCTTTTTACTCGCATTTATTGAGGAACAAGACAACGTTTTTCGAATATATGGAAATCAGAAATCAGAATATTTATTTGCATGAATATAGGTCAGCTAATACATGTTTCATTTTTTTTGGTCCTTATATATTCTATATAATATATTCATATGTTTATTTATTTATTTTATTGCTGTCATGTACACACAGTAATGTAGGTGTTAAAACAATACATAAGAAAGTAGGTAAGTACATGAACCCCGTTAAGTCGCTGCAACTTTATCCAAACGGCGTGCAAATGTCAATAGAATTTTCGTAAATATTATAGGATTAATGATTTGATAATGACAAGAAGGTGATGATTTGAAACATTTAATATTCGAGTCCGACTCACTCTTGGTCGGTTCGTTTACAGTGCGTTCTGTTCGTGGACGACCTGAGCATGCCGCAGAAGGAGACGTACGCAGCGCAGCCGCCACTAGAGCTACTCCGCCAGTGGATCGACCACGGACACTGGTACGACCTCAAGGAGATGGTCAAGCAGGAGGTCGTTGACGTCGTAAGTACTTACCTACTTTTCTTACCGCAGAAGGAAATGTAGGAATCTTTCGATGTGACCTCACAGCACAGGCTAAATGGAGACTTAGTGCGGGGAACAGAGCTCATCAAGGTAGATTGAATCACCTTAATGTATTCTTCTTTCCTTCCTACTACTATTATAAAAGCGAAAGTTTGTGAGGATGGATGTTTGTTACTCTTTTACACAAAAACCACTGAACGGATTTCGATGAAAATTTACAATAATATTGATTATGCATCAGAATGACACATAGGCTACTTTTTATAATTATAATCTTAGCCCATCGTCAATATTTCACAATATTGGCAGTGGGCTGGCATTATAGATGTTTTAAATGATAATTGCGTTGCCGATAAAAAAAATGATAAAAATAATAGGGTGTATGTATTTCCAGCTGTTCGTATCAGCAATGCTGCCCCCTGGCGGCGGGTCGAACCTGATCACCTCCCGCCTGACGCGCCACATGCTACTCATCACCCTCGACTCCTTCGAAGACAACACCTTGAACAAGATCTTCTGCACCATCATGGACTGGCACTTCGCTAAGGGCTTCTCCGATACACTTATGAGGACCAGCAAGGTTATTTCCCACAATGCTTTTAATGCTGAACCAAATCCTTTCCATGCCTCAGAGCTGCTAGTTAATCGTTCTTCATATTATTACATACTTATTATCTCACATAATTATTATTTGTATGTATATTATACGGATATGTATATTTGTTATTTATGTATGTATTTATTATTAATATTATATTTTATTATAGGTTTACTTGTACGCC
This sequence comes from Perizoma affinitatum, assembly GCA_961405105.1. Taxonomy (NCBI): domain Eukaryota; kingdom Metazoa; phylum Arthropoda; class Insecta; order Lepidoptera; family Geometridae; genus Perizoma; species Perizoma affinitatum. Next base: position 12,260,146 of record OY560199.1, read on the forward strand.
GCCGTCGCTTGATTCCATTTTATCCTGTCCATCCCAAGGTTGTCCGGTAGATAACACTTTTAACCATAAGACCGCCCATTATCACTTTTATAGGTTTTAATTCCTGTGTTTTTGTATTTTTAATTTTGTGTGCAATAAAGAGTTTATCTATCTATCTATATTAATGCTGGTATTTTTTCACACAGCATCATCTAGCCCCAAACAAAGCAGAGATTGTATTGTGGCAACCACATGATTGATATACTACTTATATACTGTTTCGACGCTATACAAACTTATACTTACATGCTATTTACAAATGGGACAAATGTCTCGGGTCTGGGTATTTCCTATGTATAATATGTATGTATTTACAAAAAAAAGTATATAAGTAGTATATCAGTAATGTAGTTCCCATAACACAAGCTCTGCTTAGTTTGGGACTAGATGATGTTATGCTAAAAATGACCAGCATTTTTTTATTCATATCGTACCATTAACCTCAATTGCCAATAGTGTCTATTGAAGACCCATAGACTTATGTTTCTTTTTCTCTAGACTATAGTAGCAGCGACGATGGAAGTATACAAAGCGGTCACTCTCCAATTCCTACCGACGCCAAGCAAATGTCACTATCTCTTCAACTTGCGTGACTTTGCGCGCGTCATCAAGGGAGTCCTTCTTGTACCTTCTACTCACATGAAGGAGGTCAATAAGCTGGTGGTCCTGTGGATACACGAGACGTATCGGGTGTTCTATGATCGACTCGTGGACGACGCTGATAGGTGAGATTTAAAATTCAATTATTGGTTTGTAAACTTAAGTGAGTATTCAGGTTTACTGTGGTCTCAAACAGCAAAGAGTAAGAAAAAATAGAAGAAGGGTGACCTTTTAAATATATTTTGTAGATTGTATGAATGAATGAAAATACTTTATTGTACACCATAAGAAAAACAGATATAACTTATCAAAACTAAAACAATAAACCTTAAGGTAATTAGGTGTAAAGGTTAACTGTTAATTAAGGCTAAAAGAAATAAAATAAATAAACTCATGTTAAATGTCTAGTTACATTTGTGATATATAAATTTAAACTAAAGTACATAATATAATATTATATATATGTCAGAAATTTTGAAATCATATTAAGTTACATGCATACAATTTATTGAATTCCTTAATAAATTGTATGTGTAACGATTCCGCTCAACTCCGATATGCGCTCAACGTGGTATCATTAATATTGCTATAGTTTCAGTATGTGTTTATTGGCGCCCAACATTTGCATCATCTTTATAAATACCCAACGTGTTTTTTCTAACACTCAACGCGGCATATTGTACGTAGTTAACCCTTTCAGGTTGAAACTGTTCGATGTGGTATATAAAGCTGTGTACGGCAACTACCGCGTCCACATGGACCAGGTGATGAACGAACTGGGCTACATCCCGGAAGGAGAGAAGCTGGCCAACAAGCACGCCGCCAACATCTTCTTCGGGAACTATATGGAGCCAGATGCTGATCCCAAGATTTACGATCAGGTAACCTTAGAAGAAATGTGACATGACAACCAGCCCTACTTCGGGGGAAGAAACTTTGGTGCTTGTTCGGACAGGTTTCTTAGCTTCACTGAACACTTTATATTGCAAAAGTTTTATTTTTATATATATGTTTATTTAGTAAGAATTTTCACTGTTGCGGCCATCTTACGGTTTTGAAAAGTTTTGTATTACTTCAAGAAAGGTTTTATATATGTTTTATCGCCACTTGTGACTAGAAGGCATGCAAAAATCTTTTATTTATGATTAACGATATCTGTCGCTATAACTGGCGCCCAACGTGGTACCAATTATTTTGCCGCCCCAACGTGGTACCAATTATTATTATTTTATTTTAATATTGTTAGGAGGCAAAAAGTCGGAAAGCGGCTCAAATAATAGCAACTTGCAACACTAGGGGCATTGCTAATGCTTCGACTGCCTTACAGACGAAGTGAAGAAGCCTCTTTTGCCTGTTATTTTACCGGCATTCATCAGTTCTCACATTCAGCGGGAGAAATGAATACACATTATTTTTAAACAGTTTGATACATAAGAAAGTTTCGTTTTATTCTGTGAAATATAAAATGACTCATAAATATCAGAAAGAGACACCTGTTTTGTAATCTTTATAAGTCTCACAGCAGTTGTCTTTCCCTGGACGAACTGTTTCACCTAGAAGCTAATACAGCAGTACGGTACAGGTGATGGACCTAGACGATATGGCGGTGAAGATGGAGTACTACCTGGAGGAGTATAACGTTGTCTCCTCCTCGCCGATGGCGCTCGTTATGTTCCGGTACGCGCTCGATCACATATCCAGGTGTACTCGGGTGCTTTTGCAGGATAACGGTGAGCATCAGTCATGAACCTACTACTTATTTTATGTTATGTTTCTGTATTACGGTAATCCAGCAGTAATATTAAACTTTGACTAGGAGTCATGAAACATGAAGGCCAAAACAGGATTATACAAAATACAACATTATATTTTTATAACAATCGTGCTAGGCTAGCGTTGAAAGAGCAAAAACATAGCTTAAACAACAAAAAACCGGAAAATTGCAAGTCGGACTCGCCCACCGAGGGTTCCGTGCGTCGCAAAATGTAGGTACATACAATTATGACCGCGCAAACTGTTGCTTAACATCGATGATTGATTACGTACTTTAAATAAATACTATATTTTTTATTATTTAATTACTAGTGTATATTTTTCAGATTTTTCCCTGTACTAGGTATAAGACAATATTACTTTGCCAAATTTAATAGTTCTAAGTCAACGGCAAGGACCATATAAATTTTGATTCCCTTGAGAGTGTCGAAATATAGGTTTTTTGCGATCTTTTTTTTACGTTAATTTAGAAGTTTTATTTTTTCATCTTGACAGACAGACAGACAGACGGACAACAAAGTGATCCCATGAGGGTTCAGTTTTTTTCCTCTTCAGGTACGGAACCCTAATAAACAAAACAAATCCACAATGATTGATCTTAATGCTGAAATCAATTTCTTCCGGACAACCTAAGGATGCAGAAAACTATTTATGGTTAGATTGTTTGCTGCTATTTATATTCGTAACAGCTAAACCGATTGTGACCTTGAATACCACAACATAGTGCTGTGCGAGTGAAGCCGGGGACAAAGGTTGCATGTAATGTTTGCAGGGAACCTACTCCTTGTAGGTGTCGGCGGTAGCGGCCGGAGTAGTGCTGTCAAGTTAGCCGCCAGTATTCTGGAGATGAATGTTATACAGGTATACTTATAAAATTCTTCTACAACAAAACGGTACTTTTAGAAGCGATCCAAAACCCTACTAGCGGAATTCAAACCGATGAAATAGATAGCGCCCAAGTTTATTTTTTTATTATGATTTGAGATTACTTTTAGGTTACTTTTAGGTAGATATGTGTTTTTGTCGGAGTTCCTTGTGCGTATAAAAGAAGACAGAATAAAACAGCTTATCATTATTAATTTATATCAGAGCAATCCTCGCGGCATTTACAAACGCTGCCACTGTCATATTTTAATCTTATCACAATGTTGTGATTGTAGATAGAGATCTCGCGCGTGTACGGCCAAACTGAATGGCGCGACGACATACGGAGAATGCTCATGAAGGCTGGCATCATTGGGAAACCGCTCGTCTTCTTGTTCGCTGACAATCAGGTAAAGATAGATGAAATGTTTATTCGACACACACAACATTAATAAAGATACCTACAGCACAAAGTAGAAAAGAAAGAGTGAGGAACGCCAAAATAGTGGGCACTTAAAAATGAATTATATTTTTTTAAGTGTACTTCGCGATGTTTTTGTGTTTCTATAAAGGTAGTTCGTAGATGAGCATGATTGAATGTAAAACATATTAACTAATTGTGATGAAGTTTTTGGGCATCGTCTTTCTATAACATCAAAAGGATATTGGGTAGGTTTCGCTACACTAGGGAGCGTCACAAGGGGGCGCTGCAAAAAACGTATTTTGTAAAAATTACTTCTTTATTTAGTGTTAGCGTTAATGGGATAGTTGAAAGTGAAATCCTCGGCGAACGTACTTTGACGGAATTGGAGAAAAAGATCAAGTACCCTAAACCGACGGGTTTGTATGAGGAACGTGATGTGGATGAATGAAGCGAAAGATGTATTCCAGGATCTCACCAAGTGAAAATCCATGGTCTCTCCATGCCTACAAACATTTACAAAAAAGGCTGTCTGACTCATCTCACTGCCGTCATACAGTGAAAACTATTTCGAAGGGTAGTCACTTGACTGTGCATTGCATACCGTCTTGTTACAAATATACCTACTACTAACACCTTGATACTTTAGAATAAGTAGATCATTTTGCAAGTGTATACCTACTATACTTTTTCCTTATCATAAGGTATAATAATAACGCGAACTTACTATAAGTAGTATATTGTTAGATAGATGGTAAGTTTGTCAACATCATTTTTTTCTGAATAAATATTTACTTTATTGATTATCGCGAGGTCTGAGGTCATCGGAACCAACCTCTTAGGCGCGTCGCTCTCTGGTAAGTGGAGGCGTAGAATTTTAAAACTACGGCAAGAGCCGTAGTTTGACTTTTTTTAGCCGGGAAGAGTTGACTTTTCTAGGCGCCCGCGCATCAAGGCCGCCGCCTCGATAGGTTCAAATATAAACACCAATACCGTGCCGCGAGACGCCGCCGCGACCTCGCCTTGACTTACCAGTGAGTGACGCCCCTTAGTTAGTTTTGTAGGAACAACATTGACTTCTGTTGTTAGATAATGTACGAAGGCATGGTGGAAGACATCAACATGCTGCTGAACACGGGGGACATACCCAATCTGTACGGAATGGACGAGAAAGTGGAAATCCTGGACAAGATGCAAGCTGCCGTCAGAGAGGCGGTGAGTTACCGAGCAATTATTTAATGCTGCTATAACGTTTTTAATTACAAAATTGAAAGTCTGTAGAACAAACATGTTTACGACTGTATTTCCTCAGATCTATATTCAGTACGCAGGAACGTGCAGTAGGTAAAATTTACGTTTCAAAGTGATCCTTGTGATTTTAATGAATAAATAAATATTGACTTTCGATTTTAGATTTTTAGATCCTTGACATTTCTAGGATACAAAGTAGAGGGTAGTTACGAAATTCATTAGACTTGGTGACGACCGGGTTTGAATTCACGACCATCGGATCCGACCGGCCGTACAATCGATGATTCTCGTACAGGGCAAGAAAATCGAGACAACTCCACTGGCCATGTTCGGATTTTACGTGGAGCGCGTGAAGGCGAACCTGCGCATAGTGATGGCCATGTCCCCCATCGGGGACTCGTTCCGCAACCGCCTGCGTATGTTCCCCTCCCTCATCAACTGCTGCACCATCGACTGGTGAGTTCTGCATGTAACTGACAAACTCGATTACGACCTATTTATGTGCTCATTGATGATTTGAAATTGGTATATTGCTCCTTCAGTAATGTTTTCGCTTCATCGTAGATGCTATCATTGAGGGGTAAAGTAAACACTAAGGCTAGAGGTTCGCCTGAAATAAATGTTTTAAATAGTACAGTTTTTGTACTGGACCGAGGTGCGGGTTCGATTCCCGCCGCGGCACGAATGTTCGTATGTAATACAGATATTTGTTCCGGGTCTGATTGTTGTGGTACCGCTTTACTTGTAGTTTCTTATTATCCACGACGAGTTTATTAATAAAACAATAGTTTTACCTCCGACGCAAATTAAAATAGGGAGTACCATAAGTTTGAAGCCTTTGTCTGTTCTAGTTGTTTACCATCCCAAACGGATAAACCAATTTCAGACAGGGTTTTTTTATTTGAAGGCTGTCAATCAGCCGGATGCTTTTTAGATGAGTCTTATCGCGATACATAGTAGGGGCTAGGGGGCGATGCCCTACTAGATGTTTCTACATATATAATGTGTTTAGTTAAATCACATGAATCATAGGTCTGGGAACTATGTTAGGGAACGAACTTAGCCTTCGAATGAGATTTACAACCTTTTTTCCTCTCATAAACATGTTTGCTAAACATCTTTCCATATAATTCTTTATTGTACACAATAATAACACAGAAATATAAAACAATTGTTAAAACACAATAATGTATATTTTTTTTTAGGTACATTGTACATAAAAAATCAAGCTTAGCCCTAAAAAGAGTTTGTTTTCTTCCAGCAAATCATTGAGAAAAGAGAAAGGTTATGAAGTTACTAGGTGTTCTCTCTAAGGTTAATAAACTGCAAGATGCAAAGATGTTTAATTTACTAACAAAAAGAGCCTCCTGTGAAATCACATCCTGATTTCCTTCACCACACTTCTCAATTGCATTTAGAAAATAATTAATATGATGGCAGGTTCACGGCATGGCCGCCGGAAGCGTTGGAACGCGTCGCCTCCATGTTCATTGCCAAGATGGAGAACGTCGGGGATGAGCTGAGGATAGCCTGCGTGGAGATGTGCCAGCTGTTCCACATGAGCGTGGTCTCACTCAGTGACAGGTGTGTACCCACTTCTAGCCGATATCAACAGATTGACGACAGATTTGACGACTCTGTGACGCACTGGGTGAAGGCCCGCCTGAGACACAGGAGGTTGTGGCTTCTCTTCCTGCCATGGGACAAATGTTTGTATGATCTGCAAAATATTTGTCACGGGGCTGGGTGTTTTTTATGTTTAATATATTATATGTATTTACAAAAAAATATATATAATTAGTCATCAGTCATGTAGTTTCCATAACACAAGTTCTGCTGACTTTGGGGCTAGATGATGCTGTGTGAAAAAACTTGGTTCAAAGAGATCTTTGACAAGCTTTATCATTTCAAAACGAATTGAAAATGTTTTTATCTAGCAGCAAAACTATATAATCTTGCTGTGTGTGAAAGTTTTCAATAGGTGGCGTTATTTTCAGGTTCTTCGCGGACCAACGTAGAAAAGTGTACGTGACTCCGACCAGCTACTTGGAGCTGATCAAGGCGTTCCAGAACCTGTATGCAATGAAGGTGAACCAGATCACCAACTCGAGGATACGGTATGAAATATCTACAACTCTAATATTTTTTGCTAACCCTTTTTCAACCTGTTTGAGGTATAGTAGCCCTGACAAGCAATTTGAAGAAGCTTTGCAAAGAAAGGATTAAGGGCGCCTCGCAAAGGCTTCTTTCATGCACATGTCATTTGGTTTTAAATTTTTGGTGCTATTTGAAGCTGAAAATAAACTTTTCGATAAAAGCTTTGGAGGTGTGTCTGATAAAAAGTGTTTACCGTCTTATAGCCCATATTTGGGGGGTTTTTCTGAAGAAACTCTTAGTTAGAATTGATCAAAAGTATTTTTTCGTATCAGATATGAAACCGGTCTAGAGCAGCTGGACTTCGCAGCCGGCCAAGTGGCCGTGATGCAGCAGCAGCTGATTGACCTTCAACCGCTGCTAGTGGAGACCTCGGACAAGACGGAGAAGCTGATGATAAAGATCGAACAGGACACAGTCGTCGTTGAAAAGCAAAAAGAGGTAACATAACCAACATAAGATTATAAAACAATAACAAGATAATGACGTTCACATTAAATACAAATTAGCTTCTAACATACAAATTACAAAAGCACATGAGGAAAATTAACCTAATATTATGGCAGGCAACGTATCAAACATCTTGTTACGAGTACTTACCAAAGAGTTAGTTTAAACATTTTGTGGTGATGTGGAATCGATACTGCACAATGATTTGGGAGTAAGAATGCTTACCGATATTTCGGCACAGTTGCGTGTACCATGATCACGGGAGGGAATCCTCGGGAACATTCAATGTTTCCTGGTATTCACAAACCATGTTATATATCCCGTTTTAATTAAAAATGATGTACATAACCCTGGTAGTTTCAAAAGCTACACTCTACCGACAAGAACGGCCATTGTACGTTTAGGTCTGTAAAGTTTTTGTTATTTTTATTATAGTGTACAGTATAAAGATTTATTTATTTATTCATTCGTTCTACCTGTTGCCTCACAGATAGTGGGCGCCGACGAGGCTCTAGCAAACGAAGCAGCCGCAGCGGCGCAAGCCATCAAGGACGATTGCGAGAGCGACCTCGCCGAGGCGGTCCCCGCCCTTGAGGCTGCGCTCAACGCGCTAAACACCCTGAAGCCAGCCGACATCACCCTCGTCAAGTCCATGAAGAATCCGCCCGCCGGAGTGAAGCTGGTGATGGAAGCTGTCTGCGTGATGAAGGGCATCAAGGGTGACAGGAAGATGGATCCGAACGGTAAGTTACAAATTTATATTTATATTATTTTTAATTGGTTGGCAGTTTCTGGTTTGAACGTATATTTGGTCAGGAAGAGATTTCGATACGGTTCACTGATTAAAAAAGATTTAGTGAAAGATGATGATGGTCGAATTTATATTTTACCTTTAATAAAACTGGATATTTATTTCAAAAACCATCCATGAATATTAATATTGTTAACACATAAATTTTCACTTGGTCTTACTATGGCTTCATTGAAATTGTCGTTTTTACTAGGAAATAATTATTTACCATGATTTGTAAGTTATGTTGTTTTCTTTCCAACAAAATAAAGCACACACATTTTGCTTGAGTCTGATTAGTTATGAATAAAACCACGTTATTTAACAACGTTTCATGTCCTATTATCATATTGGTCGTCAATAAATTATAAAAAGCAGAGTCCACGCCGCTCTGAAAGCACGCCGCGCACCAGCAATGCCACTTGTTGCAGAAGTCGATAGGCGACCTCTTATGTTTATGTTTATGTTTGTTTATTGATAACGTTTATAAGTTACATGTCACGTTCTTAATTCTAATTAATTTGTATAAGTTTTAATATAAATGTATGTATAATAATATGATGATTCATATTGAACAAAAAAATATAAAATGTCAAACAGTTCATTAAATGTATAGTGACATTGCTCAATAAGCCAGAACTTAAGTATGCTTTTGAAACACTTATCTTACCAACTGATGAGCAGTAAGCTTGTTTGGTTTAGAAAAACACTTTATTTTTAATGTGGATTTGTACAGGTTGGTTTGCGGCGTCTAGACTAGGAGCGAGACTTGTGCCGTAGACATCGCTTCAATTAAGCGCTACGCTGTTTATTTTTGCAGGGAAACCGTTCGAAGACTTCTGGGGCCCCTCGCAGAAGATGCTTGGAGACATGAAGTTCCTGGACGGTCTGCGGAACTATGACAAGGACAACATACCCGTAGCCACTATGAAGAAGATCAGAGACAAGTACGTAATAGACGTAGCACCAATAAGCCACGTTGTGCTACGTCTCGTAGCGACTACGATATCACGTAGCAATAGCTACGCGCTACGGTCAGTCATGCTACGGTTATTTTTATGGAAAGATAATTCTACAAGCGTAGCACCCGTGAATGCATATCTATGTAAAAAACACACAGAAAAGTACATAATTAAATTTTCGCAAATACAATTGTGTATATCTTTAATTTTATTGCGACAACATAAATATCTTATTTTTTAGGCATCAGCTGCCGTCTATCCTCAAAGGTTTGCTGGAAGTTAACTCTTGTTAGGGTTAAGCTCACCTTTGGACATGTCCTATATGTGTATCGTTTTGTAGATTTGTGTTTTATCCGTTTTTCTTTTGTATTTTGATAAATTGTTTTTTGTTTGTCTTGGGTTATTCTCGTTGTCCCCCGATTCACATTTATAATGGTATGAATCGATGGATAGATCGATCGATCGCTCGATGGATGGTTCGATAGATCGATGGATCGATCGATTAATTATTATTTGCACATGTCTGTGCTGCATTCGTTAAAAAAAATCCATCTATCTATCATGTAAGTTTGAGTTGGCGTAGACACGCGCATTTCGATGAGATCAACCGTATCGTGAACAGACAAACTTACAAGCAAACAAGCTCTAACGGCAAACGCATATACCGGCTCAAAAACGTCGCGGTTAATATCTACGGTCTGAGACCGCGTTTACACACGCGTCATTCGCGTACGTAAAGTTTTTAATCACAGATAGTTATTCATACAAGTACAAGTAGGAAAAAAACAGAACAGCTAGCTATCTAAAGACCGTTGTAAACGATCTATAGATAGCTCAACTGATCCAGATCACTACCAGAGAGAAGCGTTACCAAAATACTGGCCGCATCGCAATCACCGATTAGTTCTAAGTAATCGGCATTCGTATGCGAATTGCGCATATGTGAACGCGGTATTAGTATTGAATGTTGTTGTAGGTACATCCCGGACCGTGAGTTCGATCCTGCTGTGATCGCGAAGGTGTCTTCGGCGTGCGAGGGTCTGTGCCGGTGGGTGCGAGCAATGGACGTGTACGATCGAGTCATCAAGGTAAACATCTCCGGCCCGTTTTTAATAAGAATCTTTCATTTTTATTCTAGTTGCACTGATATTTTAACCTTTTTTTACATAGTTATTCTGACCATTCCAATTCAGTTTATTTGTTTTTGTTAAAATCATTTTTTAGACATTTTCAATTATATTTATGTATTACTTTGTTCACTTGTGGTTTTGTATTATTATTATTTTTCTTAATAGGTAGCCTAAATAATCTCACCTGGTACCTAAGATATGGCCGACGATGCAGCATGGTTACCTATTCATTCTTCCCTTGAAAGGACCCAGATTGAAGTTATCGTGGTTTGGTATCATTTTAGGATATTATTACGACTATACCACGTAGTTTACTACGGTTCCCGTCCCATGACCGTGGTTGTGTGGTCGCGGACGGTGCTCATGAGGAAGGACCTCTAAACGGTCAACGAAACGTCAGCTTTACTATAGTAAAGTACGTGGTATAGTCTTAATAATATTCTGGAATGTTTGGATGTTCTGCAGATATTTGATCCAGCTCTGGGTGTTGTGGTACCACGGTACTCGTGGTTCCTGATACCCACGACACAGGGAATCCTAGTGTAGGGTCAGGACTATGTTCGTAGTATATAGTCTGTTGGGTGTTTTTATTTTACCGAGTGTTAAAATTGTGCTGTGTGTCAAACTATTTAGTTTATGGGCCTAATTGTCATCAATTGTAACGTTTTTCATGTTGTCTGAAATTAATGTTTATTATAATTATATAACGACCTCTGTGGCGCAGTTGGCGATGTCCCGCCAGAGATTAAGAAAGTCGCGGGTTCGATTCCAGCTGCGGTACAAATGTTTGTACGATTAGCTTAGGTTTGTCTCGGGTCTGGGTTTTTGCTATGTATAATATGTATGTATTTATAAAAAAAAGTAAATAGTAGTATATCAGTCATGTAGTTCCCATAGTACAAGCTCTGCTTAGTTTAGGACTAGATGATGCTGTGTGAAAAATGTCCAGCATTATTTATAAATTGTTCTGGTCGCAGGTGGTGGCACCGAAAAAGGCGGCGCTCGGCGAGGCGGAGTCGGAGCTGCAGGCGCAGATGAACACGCTCAACCAGAAGCGAGCCATGCTGCAAGGAGTCCTCGACAAACTGCAGGCGAGTCGCATATTACATAGAACAATGTGTCCAGGATTTTGGACACTTTGAGTTTTGTTCTTGAATTCTGGATAGTTTTACTGTCTCTATTTGAGGGATAGACATTTGGTTCGTATGTTCCTTATCCTACTTATTCTATTATAAACGCTAAAGTTTGTGAGGGTGGATTGATGTTTGTTATTCTTTCACGCAAAAACTACTGAACGGATTTTGATAAAACTTTACAGTAACATAGCTTATACATCAGAATAACACATATGCTACTTTTTATTCGGGTAAAAGCCGTGGGCACAGGCTAGTATATAATGTATAGCACCTACATGACTTTCACTACTATTCAGACAACTTAAATTAACTTAAAAGGATTTATCCTTTCGAATCTACAAAATACTTTATTTCCAAAAATAGCTTGTGCCTTAATTACAGATTTGAGCATGAGCTCCACACTAGGTTCAGCCTGAATCACGGAAGTCCAGATTGTGTTTGGCAAAAACGGATTAAATTGAGATTAATAATGCGAGGCAAACATTTAAAATACTTATAAATACTATGTCTTCTCACTATGCCCGTTTAGTTAAAAACACTCTTTCTTTGCTTTCTTTACTTGCTTGGTTGCGGAGGAACAGGCAGTAGATAAAACCGACGTTTCAAAGTGATCCTTGTGATTTTAATGAATAAATTAATTTTGACTAGACTTTCTATAAGTAAAGCCGTATAACTATTGATTACATTTCCCTACTGGTAGGCTCTAAATGACGAGTTCGCTGAAATGACCCGAAAGAAGAAAGGACTAGAAGATGAGATAGAGCTGTGCTCCACCAAGCTCTCCCGAGCTGAACAGCTGATCGGTGGACTGGGAGGGGAGAAGACGAGGTGGACAGAGCTAGCGAGGCAGCTACATGAACTGCTCTCTAATATTATCGGTAAGTTTTTTAAGTAGAAATTAATTTAAATTTATTGTATAACCTTTTTTTTCTAACAGCCCTGATCTACACTAGGATTCCCTGTGTCGTGGGTACCAGGAATTACAAGAACCAGAACGAATGTCTACAGAACATGTGACATTTTGTCCTGAAGTGGGAATCGAATATATATAGGGTGAATATTGATGTAGAAAATAAATTGCAAAAAAAAATACTTTTTCTAAACAAACAAATTTTACTTACTTTTAGAACTTATTCTTTTCAAAGTCGAGCCCGTATGTCCTAACATTACTTTTCTCATGGTTACAGAATACGCCTAAGCGGCCCTGAAAAAATCTCCCCTGTAGATCTTGAATAGCGTTTCAGTATTTGACCGTTAAGTACCAACCAAATCAAAGCAGTAGTATATTACAATATCGTATTCTCTTTTCTATCCAAAGGTTGTGAACGAGATCGATTCTAAGCGATGAGACCGATAATTATCTTATTTTACTACTATTATAAATGCGATAGTTTGTGAGAATGGATGTTTGTTACTCTGTCACGCAAAAACTACTTAACGGTTTTTGATGAAACTTTACAGTAATTTAGCTTATACATCAGAATAACATATAGGCCAATTTTTTATCATTTGTTGATGGTGTACGAAATGGTGTGTAAAGTCGTTTCATTCATTCATTTGTTTTTTCATAAAAAACAAGCATGGTTTGTTGCCTGATTCTTCTCCGCTAGGTCACGCGCGAGAAATTTGCGTAAATTCACTTAAAAAAAATTAAGTTCACGTAGTTTTTAAGTTGCCGTTTCTATATGATCCTTGTGATTTCAACGAATAAAAAATAACCTATTGGCTTTTACCTAGTTCAAAGTTCAAAAGTACCAAATTATTATCTGTCACTGAGACGAAATCAATCTTTCAGGCGATGTCCTGTTGTCTGCTGGATTCATCGCGTACCTGGGCCCGTACACCGTCAACTACAGGAGAGAGATCATACAGATGTGGAACGAACGGACGCAGAACTTGAGTGAGTTACAACTTATTTAACCCATAAACAAATATTCAACTGACACATACTCAAACTGACACATACATAACAAACATATAATTTGGTGTCTTGGAGCTGATCTGATGATGGAGCCAGGAGGTGGATAATGGAACTCTTCAGTGGCTACTAATAAACCCCTCGAGTTTGGGCTCATATTATTCGTTTTGAAGAGTCCAATCGATTGGTAACGAGGTTCTGATAATAGAACCAGAATAGTGAAATAGTGGAATTCATTTTATAATTTTAGTGCGTTTTTTTTCTTTTAAACTACACGTTGAATGTTAGATATCCCCTGCTCGGAGACGTATTCACTGGTGGCGACGCTCGGAGAGCCGGTGGTGATCCGCGCGTGGAACATCGCCGGTCTGCCGGTGGACGCCTTCTCCATCGAGAACGGCATCATCGTCGCCAAGTCCCGCCGCTGGCCACTCATGATCGACCCACAGGGTAAGACTATAATTATTATTATTATATAGCAATGCGAACAGAAATAGGTATGATGGTAGTAGGTACTTCCCCGGGCCAGCTCTTCATAAGGAGTTCTACTTCTGAAAAGGGTGAGTTTCGTTTGCTCAGCGACTAACTCATGTTTCAGTTACTATGGTCTCATTGCGTTCTGGGGATTAGGCAGGTCATCAGTGACGACTTCTGTGGCATAGTGAACGAAGGCCCGCCTGAGATGCAGAAGGTTGCGGGTTCCATTTCCGCAGCGGGACAATTGTTTGTATGATCTGCAAATATTTGTCTCGGGTCTGGATGTTTTCTATGTAATTACAAATACAAATGTATATACATAGTTTCTATATTTTTGGCCTTCCTCTGCTTTTTACCCTTTTCTTTTAATGTGACATTCTTATTCTTGTCTAATAACGTGCTCATACCACGCTCAACTATTTCAAGTCAACTTTGGACAGACAATGGAAGCAAAATATGCGCAACTGTGTCTTTACAGAAGCGGTCTCGTTTTAGAAATTCTACATCGTCATATGCTTCGATAAGTTTCTCTGCATCCCTTATAATATAATTACTTCTGCTTAAAAAAACCCAGCATGACTCATAAAAAAACATTTAGAACAATCCAACAAGTGGGTGAAGAACATGGAACGTGAAAACCAATTGAAGGTGATCAAACTGACCGACGGGAATTACGTGAGGGTGTTGGAGAATGCCATTCAGCTCGGCTTCCCCGTGCTCATGGAGAACATCAGGGAGCAGCTGGACGCCGTGCTGGAGCCCGTGCTGTTGAGAAATGTCTTCAGGTGACAGCCTGAAAGGGCTTCATTTTCAGAAACATACTTTCTTATGCCGGGTTCTAATTGTTATTAGGTTTTGATAGTTTTTCATAGAGACATAAGACGTATTTCAATATAATGTGTTTCTGCACGAAAATGTCTCGGCAGGTCGAGACTGAGATGAGGTATGAGCTCAAAAATTTCTAAGCAGATTTGCCCTTTTTGGCACAAAAATGGATTCCATGGAAAGAATGAGGAGATACCTTTACCCAGCAGTGGGACATTGGGGGATGAAAATAGAAAAAAAGACATAAAACTATCCCAGGTTACCGTCTACAGTTTTTGATTATGCGCAGATCCGGTGGCATAGACTGCTTGAAGCTCGGAGACAACATCTTGGAGTATAACCATAACTTCCGCTTCTACATCACGACTCGACTGAGCAATCCGCACTACCTGCCCGAGATTGCTGTTAAGGTACGTCTTGTCATCCCATCTCTCTGTCTAACACCAGCAGTTGGGGGACTGATCTGGCATAGTGTGATAGCAATTTAGCGGCTATCGTTTCAGCCGATGAATATTTTGATATTCACGACATCTCTCGCCACATAATTGAACTACGGTACAATACGACGCAGAGCGAAGTAAAACGAACTACCGTATCGTAGCTATATGCTACCTCATAAAATCCTACAGATGCCGCTTTTATATACAGTGAAAGGTCTAGAACCTCTGGGAGTTTGAAAATTATAGTATAATACCCGACTACTACTCTAGGTGGTAGGATCACTTTGCAAATGGGGAATGTTCTACAGTCACCAACTGTGTTCTTCATAAAAATAATGTACCTAACCTTAGTGACGCAGCGGGTGAGTAGTTTGCTGAGACGCATGAGCTGCGGGTTCAATTCCTGCTATGAGACAAATGTTTGCAGGTTCTGCAGTTATTTCAATTTTGCTCTCTTTGTACAGGTGACGATGCTAAACTTCATGATCACCCCGCAAGGTCTACAGGACCAGCTCCTCGGCATAGTGGTCGCGCAGGACAGGCCCGAGCTGGAACTCAAGAAGAACCAGCTCATCGTGGAGGGAGCCAACAACAAGAGGACACTCAAAGAAATTGAGGACCAAATCTTAGAGGTATAGACTTTTCCACTAGGGTTAAGCATAGTGAAAGGTGTGGTGAAAAGGTTCAGTGCTACTCCTGTAGAGGCTACTTTATTTATAACTAGGTACATAAGAGTCGTCCGTCGTCCCCACCGGTTTTTACAAGCTTTTATTTAACTTGCAATATTTGTAATTTGTATGTTAGTTTGTTTGTTTAGGTCAACTTGCAAGCTGAATTAGAATCACTTCCACTTATTCTACGGAGTTGAAATTTTACATGTTGGTTCAGTTTTGATGACAATGCAATATTATTGTAAGCATGACCTGAATCGACATCCAGGATTAGCTCCAGATAAAGGAAATCTTCAACGGTCATCAGCACAGACACGGTTTTAAGTTTTACCATGACATGGTTGGTCAGGGTTTGCAAAAGTTTGTTTTTGAATATGTGTTTTACTCATATTGTAAAACGGGATGTTTCACGTACCGCACTATCGGTGAAGGCATCGACTAAGTTTCGACTCATTCCGAGAGTCTTCATCAGGATGAGTGATCGCGACGCTCTCCCTCCGCGTTTTTTACTATTCATTTATTTTGTTTATCACGCAACGAGAACGCATCACGCTAACATTGCGTCTACTCAACCCGCGCTTATACTTTTAAATGATTTTATGCAAGAATTCCAATATGTAGACATCTTTAACAATAGGCTTAAAGGTATCTGAGAGTTTACTTAAGTTTTAGATAACATAATTTTATTAACTATTGAGTGAATTCCAAAAAAAATAACTAAATATATTAGACATAGACATGTACAGGCCTATAGTAGGATGACCAAGAGTGAGTAGTGACGTGCGAATAAACAAATTGGAGTGGCTTCCGGCAAGAAACAGATATGTGTTTGGGGTGACCGGTTGTTTGTGTGTTAATGGTGTTTATCCGTTAAAGGTTCTTGGATATGATTTATCCTTATGAGGGGAAATACAGGAGAAGAGAGCTTTTACATTTTGTAAAATTGTATGTATCCAACAGGTGTTATCATCAGCCGGCAACATACTCGAAGACGAATCCGCGAATCAGATCCTGTCATCATCCAAGGTCCTTTCCATAGAGATCACGGCGAAACAAGCTGCGGCCGCCGTGACGGAGATAGAGATTGATGAAGCGAGACTTCTATACGTACCGGTCTCTAAGCATAGTGCTGTGCTCTTCTTTTGCATCTCGGATTTAGCGGCGATCGATCCTATGTATCAGTATTCGTTGAATTGGTGAGCACTGACATCATTACGTGAAAGCTTTGTATTTCCACTGCATACTGGTTACTGTCGCTTATTGTCATTCGTAACACCAATAGCATTGTTGATGCGATGCCTTAAGGCACAGTTGATTTCACTGCCTATCATAGGCAGTGGCACACATACCCTGCGAACGGAAACACAGTAATGCATTACTGCTTGGTGGTAGAATTAGATAGGGTGACTGTACTGCTCCGGGCGAACTCAAACTTTTTACAAAACTCGCCGATATTTGAAATACAGATTTCAAAACTCACTCGAAAGCCAATGTTTGAATCTTGCAAAATCTTATGATAGCGTCCTTTATTTTTTTGATACTAACTTCATAGTATAATACTTGCACTGATGTTACAATGTTCCACTTTTTAAGAGTCAAGTGCATCGTAATTTTAGAACATTGTTACTTATCTGTATTTATAGGATTTACTTGAAGTATTCACTCAGGGATCCACACTAAGTCCTCTTCTCTATCTTCTATAAACCAACGTTATCATCTGCTAATGCTACTGTTTATTTTTAATCTTCATCGTAGGTTTATAAACCTCTACAACCAGGCCATCATAAACTCTCCAAAAAGCGATGACTTAGACGAGCGACTGGCGGGGCTCAATGCTTACTTTACGAAGAGTATTTATGAGAATGTGTGCAGAAGTCTGTTCGAAAAGGACAAGCTGATCTTCTCTCTCGTTCTAACGCTCGGCATTTTGAGGCCTAAGGTAATTTTATTATTTTATACCTTAGGTGGCTGTGACTACCTACCCCCCTACTTGACTACCCTCAAAATATATTCTCACTGAGTATGTAGGTATCTTAGAATATCCATATGTGGAATAAAGTTGTGAGTGTGTTTGTTTATTTTTGTTTTTATGTAGGTGTTACTCGTACTAGATTATGGTTAAACTTCAGCCATACAAACTTATTTACACGCCTTGGAAAGTACTAAACTCACACAAAAAAACATAAATGTACGCTGTCTATGATCCAGGGTGAAATAGATGACGAGCTGGTGGCGTTTTTGCTGACCGGCGGCGTGGCGCTGGATAACCCCTTCGAGAACCCCGCGCCCACCTGGCTCTCCGACAAAGCCTGGTCGGAGATAGTCCGCTCCAGCAATATGGGCGGGTGAGACTATTTTAGTTCGCAACAAATATAACAAAAAAAAACTGCGTAATTAAAAGTTCCATAGGTGTTCTTATCGCTTGGAAGCGATATTCTTTAATTAATACAATTATTGCAGACTCCGTGGATTCAAAGAAAATTTCGAGAAGAATGTGAAAGCTTGGAAGGAGTTCTACGACCTGACGGCGCCTCACGAGAACTCATTCCCGCCACCTTATGAAAACATCAAAGGCATCGCGAAACTTATAATTCTCAGGTATAACACATAATATGCTACCACTTTTCCCCCAGGTAACCACATGGAAGAATGCACGTGTAGATAGCATCCACCTAAGCTTAGCTGAACAGAAAGTGCCCAATATATTCAGACTCACTCCATTCATGGCGGAATGTTCAGCACACTGCCGATTAGAGAAGATGTGGGTTGAGTCCCACGGTCCAGATATGATGCTCTCCATAAGTGCATCATTTTCACTATAAAATTATCAAATTTTCCACCAGATGTATCCGCCCCGACAAGCTGATCCCCCTTGTTCAGCAGTACGTGGTGGCGGAGATGGGCCGCGTCTACATCGAGCCGCCTCCGTTCGACCTCGAGAAGTCGTACAACGACAGCAACTGCTGCTCGCCGCTCATCTTCATACTGTCCGCAGGCTCAGACCCCATGTCGGGCCTGGTCAAGTTCTCCATGGAACGGAAGGTCGTCAGCTTCGAGACGATCTCGCTCGGGCAGGGTCAGGTGAGTAACTTTGGAATGAAAACAAACACGCTGAGGGTACAGGGAACACACTCTACGAGTCACTTCAACACTTAGTCCAAAACAAAGAAAACGCAAATAGTCGCGAAACAATATCCATGGTGGGGGTGGCAGTGGTTAGCGTGTTGGTTTTAACTTGTTCTGTGTAACAGGGTCCGATAGCGGCGAACATGATAAACCAGGCGATCCAGACGGGCGGTTGGGTGGTGCTGCAGAACTGCCACGTGATGGACTCCTGGATGGGCGAGCTCGAGAGGATCTGCGCGGAGGTGATCGTGCCCCAAGTCACGCATCCCAACTTCAGGTTATTCAGAGTTTACACCCATCCGTAACAAAAAATGTTCCTGACTTTAATCTCTGACTGTAGCTATTCTATCCCTCTTGCCACAGATCCATTCTCAATGCATAAATCCGTGAGTGTACCAAGTAGGTAAATGCGAACATTATACAAGGTATCACAGAATGATGTATACTTTCCCACCTACTATCCCGAAAGAAGTTTATTCTGCCATTTATTTAGATATTACATTGTAGGTACAGTGTTCTTCTATTTTTTTCTCTAGTTCTCTTTTAGCGATAAGGCCAATATTTTTTTAAGATACTTACCTATTTAACCTAGTTTCAAATTTGTGCAGATGTTTAATTGGCTAATTGATCGAAATTTTTATGACATTAATGAATTTATTAACCTTAAGCTTTAAATACAAACTATATAATTATAAACTAATTGCATGCTATAAAATAGTGAAACATGAGCACATATTATTAGAACATTACCATCTTGTATACCATGTTTTATGCAATAAATATATTCATTCATTCATTCATTCATTCATACGGGTGCTATCCATATATCAAATTATTTACAACCATTATTTTCTCAACACTGCAGGTGTTGGCTGACTAGCTACCCGAGCCGAGCCTTCCCCGTCACTGTGCTGCAGAATGGTTAGTCATTTAAGACGCCCAGCCGAAAATCTCGCTTCACTCACCGCAAAGTTTGCTGCTCTAAGAAGAAATTTCTTGATTCCGCACAAGTTACCAACTATGTATATTTGCATGGAAATGCCAGGTAGTCATTGCCATGCAAATATAGTAGCTTTGTTCATCAGTGCCAGCTCACTTTTCCGACACAATATCTGAATTTGAAGCGGCTTTATTCGGTCGCCTTTAAATAAGCGAAGGATAACGAGTTTAGTCGATGGTTGCAAGTGTAAGATTAACTTTTTCACTAAAAATAAAATTATAGGTGTAAAGATGACGAACGAAGCACCGAAAGGGCTCAAAAACAACATCTACCGCTCTTACATCTCGGACCCGATCTGCGACCCCGAGTTCTACATCTCCTGCCCGCGGACCGAGGATTGGCGACGGCTGCTGTTCGCGCTGTGCTTCTTCCACGCCATCGTGCAAGAGAGGAAGACGTTTGGACCTCTCGGTTGGAACATACAGTACGAATTCAATGAGAGCGATCTCAGGATTTGTATTATGCAGCTGCAGGTAACTGCCATAACTCATCATCCACCATCAACTTCTATCGTTATCAACATGAACATCCAACATTCATCATCCTATCTTGCAGGTGCATCATCATTCATCACCATTAATCTACTTTCTATGATGATTGACAACATTTGGTGACGGTTGTTGCTTGCGATCTGCTTCTAAACACACTTGGAACGTTTATCTAGAGATATGCCCCAGGGTTGAACCATCAAAGTCTTAATGCGATAAAATTTAGGCAAAGATATCAAATCCCGCTTGAGGATGCTATGGCGTTTTCATACAATCGTCAATTGCAAAGAGGGATTTGACATCTTTTCCGGAATTGAGTAGCATTAAGACTTGATGGTTCAATCCTATATCTTTAGACAAATGTTTCAAGTGTGTGAAGAAGTTGTGTGTGAATAAGACTTGATGGTTAGGCCCTAGTACCATTTGCCGACAGATGTTCCTGACGGAGTATGCAGAGACTCCATTCGACGCCCTCAATTACCTGGCCGGGGAGTGCAACTACGGGGGCCGCGTCACGGACGACAAGGACAGACGACTTATACTCTCTCTGCTATCTGTGTTTTACAACGAAGATGTCACCAATGATCCTGAGTAAGTTAACTTACAGGTCTATGGAGAGTGCGGTTGTGTTTTTGTTGTTCGCAAATCGGAAGAGCACCGGGATGATCCATCTAATCTACTTGCCCAGGGTCCGAGGACCTCTTTAAGCTTCTACTTAAGTATAAGTCGTCCTTGTACCGAAGGCTTGGTCGCGAGAAACCGGTTCAGCGGCGTTTAATCACTAAAGGCCATGTTGATTAACTAAACACTGCTTTGTCTTTCTGATATGGGTAATTATCAGATATTATGCGGCGGTGGCGATCAATACGTTCACGCGAACTTTGGCAACCTTTTTCGTCAAGGACAAACTTATCCCTAGTCACATCTCACAAGCTACTGTCATCTGCATACCATTCATTAAATTCAATCCAGGCATTGACGCCACTAAAAGTAGTCTTGAATAAAAATTAACTTTAATTTAATTTTTCATCATGAATAGACCTTCATTTGGCCTTCATTAATCTCATCTGATGAGGTTCAGAAGATACATATTCACTCTTTCCTTGAAGAGACCCAGATTGTAATTTTCAGGATGGTAGTGTGTTCACTGTTCCATTAATTCGCCGTTTAGTGCAAATGGGTGGTATACTGACAACTGACAAGATACGAATGGTACCTGCGTCCGCTTGTGCTCTGGTGAAAGTGAGGTGGTTTCAGCTATTCGTTCTCGCCGAGCGGCGAATACCGCATGCCGGCGTCGATGGACTACGGCTGCGTGCTGGAGCACATTCGCGCGCTGCCCATGATCGCGCGCCCCGAGGTCTTCGGCCTGCACGAGAACGCGGACATCACCAAGGACAACAAGGAAGCTAATGCCGTGAGTGACAACTCAATGCTCATTTCAAGATCTGTTGACCGATTCTGTCTGAAGCAGCAGATTTTTGTTCAGAGCTTCTTCAAAAGCGTAGCAAAAGCTTCACTGATACAACAGAATCAGAAGTTCCTAAAGCCCGATTGAAGGAAGTCCAAAGGCTAGAGAAGTGGGTGAAGGTGTGTCCGATATCTTGATCCGATATGTAAAACTCCTTAGTGTTGTCGTTCTTTTCTTCTTACCTTTCTTATACACGCGGGTATCTTATCTAAAGGGTTATGTCTATAGCGATATCTCTCGCCTCATGATTGAGCTACAAGTGGAGGCAAGTAGATTTTATGAATCAGCCCGGTGGAGAATCTTCCCCTTTGCAAATGGAGGACACACTACCAACCGTGTTCTCTATAAATGTCCTTTTCCCTGACGCAACTCCCGAACTATTGATTCCGACTGCTGTTGTATCATTAGTTGAACACAAAGTTTCACCCTTTAGCTGCTGTACGGGTGCCTGCTTGTCTCCGGTTGATCACATCGATTCTCCCATAGCTGTTGGTGTCTCATCGGTTGATCAAATCGTTTCACCTTTTAGCTGCTATACGGGTGCCTGCTGACGCAGACGTCGGTTATAGCAGGCGGCGGCGGCGGCGAGGGCGAGGGCGGCGGCGGCGTGGTGGAGATGACGCGGGACATGATGGCGCGGCTGCCGCGACAGTACGATGTGTTGGACGTGTCGCAGCGCTATCCCGTGCAGTACTACAACAGCATGAACACTGTGCTCAAGCAGGTACCTATGCCACCAGAATCATAATTTTACAAAATAACGGGAAGATGATTTCATCTCTTTTTTTACACTTGGGATACATTTTTTTTTCTTTAAAATATATTCAGATCATGGGATCTCCCATGGAATATACCCTACTCATTAAAAAAATCGGTTCACAATTGGCTTAGATATCGCGTAACATAAATACAAAAAAATACAGAAGAATTGAGAACCTCCTCTTTTTTGAAATCGATTGAAAAAAGACATTTATTACCCGCGCTTTTATACAACTAAAGTGGCAAACTCACGGCCCCACCGTACCTAACAAAATCAGTACCTACCTACAAGGTAAGCCGTCGAAAACCGGGCTGAAGAATTAGCGCGTTGTAACAGGGTTAGACCGATAGCTTGTTGAACCGAAAACCGCTGGGATTTCCCAGTACTTAGGTTCTCAAATGACGCCAAAACGAACCGGACGATTCAGTGCTAAGATCATTCATTTTAAGATAAATTGACACACGGACTAAAAAAGACCTGAAACCTACGAGTTTTAGATTCCCGATGCGGGACAAATGTATGCATGTTCTGCAGATATTCCTGATATACACTATACTAGAAATCCTATTGATTAATTTCCTTTGAACCTTCTCTCGAGACTACTATTTCAATAATCTCGCCCCTAGGAGTTGATCCGATACAACCGTCTCCTGGCCGTGGTCAGTCGGACCCTGCACGGAGTGCACCTGGCGGCCCAGGGTCTGGCCATCATGAGTGCAGAGCTGGAGCAGTGCAACAACGCATTCATCAAGGGCACCGTGCCTGCCGGCTGGATGTCCAAGTCTTACCCTTCGATGAAGCCTTTGGGATCATATGTGGCGGACTTTTTAGCCAGGTAACATGTGGCTCCGTTAATGCCGTCATTGTTCGTGATCGATATAATTGTTAGATCAATGAATGGCTGTCAATTTTGTAATTTTTGTCACTTTGATATTATTTCCACCATCTCTGACGTTTTGATCCCGATTCGATCATTAACATAATTGGTGTGAATAAGTATTTTATTTTGGTTCATCCTTAGTAAGTAGATCCATAATGGATCAATTATTGGTGTTAGAATCAATAGATTGTCGCTCGATGCTCTAGTCATCTTTTAGGCTCGACGACACGATATGGCCAAGATACTTTAAGCCCTTCACGATCTTAACAAGCCCATTGAGGAAAACACTGGGCACACAGTCGGGACTTTTTCCAGCCCGCTTAGTAGGAGCACCAAGACAAGTTTTGTCTACGAAATAGAAGACAAAATCTATTTCTGTCGCCTATTATGTCAAACAAGAGAGGTACGGGTCTATCTCGGCGATAGACAAAACCGTTGTCTTGGGTCTTCATGTTAAGCAGGCAGACAAAAATACAATCATCTCTGTCTTTTTTACGTTGTAAAGTGGCAATTAAATCATGGCTACTAGCGTATCTTTCACAAATATGTATCAGTTATCTTAACCCATTGATCGACAGATCTGTTGATTATAACAGGCTTTCGGACGTTTAAGAATACCCACTCCAGGTTTGACCATCTAACAAAACCTACTTACCTACAGAATTAAACAGCTCACATCAGTCCACTGCTGGACAAAGGCCTTTCCCAATACGCGCCACTGAAACCGGTGTTCGGCTCTTCTCATCCAGTTTCTCGCCGCCTTTCTCAAGTCATCGCTCCACCTAGCCGGGGGGCGCGCTACACTACGTTTGCCAAGATGCGATCACCACTAAAGAACAGATTACTCCAACTGTTGTCAGTTCTTCGGCGTACCTATACCTAATTAGTTTTTCTGCATATAATTATTTCGGAATCAAAGACACAGATAGCCTAAACATCAATTTATTAGAAAGTATCACAACACAATGTATCTAAATACGATAATCACGTGTCCGCTTTATAGCGGTGTGTGGTACGCTTTGTACTCAGTCTAACACTTGTATAGGTTTAGGTGATGATGATATTCCAGAGAGCAATGATTAGAGCAAGCTAAGCGCTGTTACTTTGTTTCCTCAGACCAAGGCTTTAAAAGGTAAAAAAAAAACTAAAATAATAATATCCGTCGACACTAAGCGGCCTACCTTGATCATTTGACAACCTTTACGTTTTGATCGCCACTGCCACCGCGTCTGTTACAAAAAAAACCGAAAAATGATTTTATTATCTACAAATATTTGTCTATTTGTTTATTTGGGCGTGTTAAAGATTTATATTTAAAAAAAATCCCGAAAAAAATTGTGACCTAAGTGACGTTGGTTGATCACGTGGCGTTTATTTAAAGATGCATTGTATGAACAATTGAACCTTGGTCTGAAAAAGCTTGCTCAAGAGAGGCAAAGATCAGCAGATCAGCGGAACATGCATTCGCTTTAGCTAGTGCTCTTATGCTCTATCTTGGTTTTTACTACTCTGAAGATAAAATAGTAACATGGATGCTCTAAAACATTACATAATACTGCCCGCTGACGTGAAAAACTACAGAAATAGTTTTGCTTGCACGAGCGTGGCGGTTTATTAACAATACATAGTTCCTATTATAAAATCGCTCAAAACACTGCTTATGCTAAGCTATGCAATGAAACAATTCGAATCTTGCATAGGAAAATATGCAGTTTTAAAGGAACTAATCGATTTGATCTTAAAATCTGTAAATTCTCACACATATCAAAACAGGTAAGTAAACATTACAAAATTAATTTAAATTCACATCGAATTGCACGTGACCCGTCGATCTTTACATTTAAATTTTAATTGTTTCATTGCATTTAACAAAGTGCATTCCAAAACCTAAGATACTATTAAAATTTATTTCAAGAAATAATAATTTTAATACATTTTTAAAGCTCTACTGAGATAATAGGCCTCTGTATAGAGAGCGTTCTTTATAAATAAATCTTACAGCGGTCCAACGGAGAACACTAACATCTAAACTATAAAATCCTCTAAACTATTATAACAATTTAGCTATGCTCCAATTTCTTTTGTACCACAATATAAAATTATAAACAAATATTACACACATTAAATGGCTAACGGAATTTATAAAATCAAAGAGATTTCTAAATGCAGGAACGACAATTACCGGTGAATAGACTTTGACCACCTACAATTGACAACACAGAATTGCACCAAGACCGTCCGGATCAGTCAACCTTCGGACTTCTTCGCTAAATCCAGTAGCTTATTCATAAGCTCACCGCCAAACGATTCTCTGTACTTTTGGCTAATGCTGTTCAGCAATGCGTAGGGCGTTTCGAATGTCGTGTGATCAGCGCTGGCCAGCGACATGTTATCATGCTTCTTGCCGACGATCCTGAATCCTGCTGCGGACATTTCTATGCAATAGTCCTTGTTCTCAAGCGTGGTGAGGTTGATGACGACGCGTTGATTGTTGCCTTTTATCTTAGAGGATATATTGGCAGCTTTCACGTGCTTTCGAATGTCGTTGATGGATGCCTCAGCTTCTTTGGGCCAGGTCTCTTCGGTCAGGACTTGGTCCGTCATTGTTCTGCAAAGGGAGGAGTTCGTGAGTATCCCAGCCACTGAAAGATAAGATTCTGCTGATTACACTACAGCGGATATAATAGAGGCTGGTGTTTAGTATTTTGTAAGCTGAAGAAAGGAGTGAATCTGGATTTAAATCTTAATATAGCACATATCCTGTGTGATTTGAATCTGTTGATTACCAAATACTTTTATAAATTAGATGAACTGATGGTTTTTTTAAACCAAAACTGAACTCTTTTCGAAAAGCCGCCCGCATAGTACGCAGAGTTTAACGGACTTCGTAAAACTAATCAACTTTGAACGAGTCGTCTTAAGTTGGCTTATATGTTAACTATTTTGGCATTTAGTTACACAGGTAACAAGCCCATCGCCGCTTATTGGAACACTAACTGATGCCACGTGCCTTCCGATTTTCGGTTCTACGGCATGCCGGTTTTGATCCGATGTTTTCCTTCGCAGTTTTTAATGCGCACGTAACATTTTTGAGTGAAAAATCCATCCAATTCCACACACAAAAAAAATATTAGGTTTAAAAACCTAATTTTTTTTTTGTGTGTGGTGTTAACCGGTGCTGGGTGTAATTATATAAATAAATAGACATCTCTTCGTTTCGCTTAGATGGATAAAGTGGGTAACGGCCTCTACATGACGATGTGATGTCGTTTTTAGGTCATAATCGCTGTGGAAATTGCCAATCTATTTCCATAGTATCGAGCGATCGCGCCGACGCTTCTCGGAAATAGCCTTGTTACGGACATACGAGTGCGATATCCATAGATATCGCATAGGGAAACAGGTCAAACTTTGTTGAAGCTACGTCTCTGTAATGTCTGAAATAGATTTGAATGAGGGCGAAAATTTGTATTTTACTAGCTTTTATTGCCCGCGATAAGGGTCCGATTGTTAGTCGGTTAGATTTTTATTAAATAACGGCTTAACTGTATGTATTTTTCCGAATGTTTTATCGTCCCAATGGCGCGCTCCAATAAGTCCATTCCATGATGTATTGGAACAAGTAATAACTTGCTTTGCGCTTATTTGTGGCTTTCCTCGGTCATTCTGAAAATCACCTAGAATTTTCTCCAGCTAAAGGTTGTCTGTAAGAGATGGCTTCTAATCGATAATACCGCCCGTATTTTTAATTTTAATATTTTATAGTTTATTTTCACCCCGACGACTTAAGGACGGACCTGCGTTTGCCATTAGATGTAGCGTTTGCAATTAGAGTTTGTTTGTCAGCTTATCCTCTTAAGAGTAGGTACCAATATCTCTTGAAATGCGTTTTGTTGCAATCGATTAGTATTTGAAGTCATACTATGGTCATCATAGGAAGTCATAGGATGGTTCCTTCTTAGATATATTTTATCGCCGAAGTCACGATGGAAAGCCCCCACTGCTTTAAATCTTGCGAAAATTTACTTGTGTTTATTTTGTTATTTATCTATTTTTCTGTGGAAAATGTAGAAAATTGTTTTTTTCGACATTTCTAATCTTAATCTAAGACATAACTCTCTTGCATGTTGTGCCCACTTCTAGATAATATATTTACTTGGATGTAATATGTAACGTACAGTTTAGTAGGACTAGCTCTGCTTAGTTTGGGACTTGATGATGCTATGTGAAAATGTACAGTATTATTATTTTATTCATAAATTATCTCCCCAGGCTGAAGTTCCTTCAAGACTGGATAGACGAGGGTCCCCCCATAGTGTTCTGGATCTCCGGGTTCTACTTCACGCAGTCGTTCCTGACGGGCGTGCTGCAGAACTACTCGCGGCACAACAAGATACCCATCGACCAGGTGCAGTTTGAGTTCGTGATCACGAGCTTCGAGTCTGAATGTGAGGAGGAGCCGTCTTTCGGAGTATACTGTAAGGTGAGCCGGAATTTCTGTTTTACTAGCCAGAGGCTTCGCCTACCCGGGTACCCCGATAAAAAGTAGTGATTACCGTTAAGGCAGCGTTCGTAAGTAACACATTCGCACTTACGTCGTAAAACGGAATATTTTTTATACAGCCTATGCCCCCTGAAGGTCCATTATTGGTGATTAAATTTTGAAATTGGTTGAGTAGTTTCTGAGTTTACCTCGTACATCAAAACATTCTACAAAATGTATCATTTACTTGTGTTTATTTCAATATTTATCTTTTTTTTCTGTAGAAAATGTGGAAAATAACATCTTCATTATACTAGTGTAGGTAGATGTAGGATATAAGTGCCGGTGAAATTACAGGCACATAAGAGTTACCTCTGGTGATACCTCTGGTGTTGCAAGCCTTCATAGGTAACCGCTTACCAACAGGTGGGCCGTATGATGGTGTATTACTTTAGTTGTATTTACCCCTCCGGGAAACAGGCGTGACTATATGTATTTGAATATATTATGGATTTTATAATGTTTATGTATGTTTATTTATTTTTTTATTTAGATTCAGCTGCTTAGTGCACTTACAGTATAAACTAACACGTGCAGTGAGCCATTTACAATATTGTCACTTATAAGTAAACAATTAACTAAAAAAATTATACAGCTGTTTAAAATTTCATTAAAATTTGAAAAGTGTATGTCGATTTCTGGTTTCTGAGCAAGCAAGGCATTGAGCAGATTAAGGGCCTGCATCCTAGGAGCATATATGTATGATTTCATTCTCTTTTGAAAAAAGTAATTGCATACAGACAAAGCAATCACTGTCAACACAATTCTACTAACGACCTTCTAGTGAAACTAACAAAGGTATATAATTATAAAGGTAAATAATTAAGACATATGTTGAAGAGTCTTTAAAAAATTTTAAATAACCTATTGGATTTCATAGTTCTTTTGTAAACTTTACATGCAGCAAACTCGGCAAATGGACAAGCAGGATCATGAACACAGTGTGTTCATATGGGTATGTTTTAGGGATGTAGACATTATTTAAGGCTCACTTTTTAAGATAGAAGATATTGTGGGTTCAAACCCACAACCTCCTCACCGCAAGTCGGGGTACTGCCCCTTAGGCAAAATATAAGATTGCATAAACAGCATTAACACAGTTATGTGGGGAAGCCAGTGTGATAATTCTGCCATTCGTCGCATGATTGTCATCAAAGCTTTAAACACTTTTTTGTTGTAATGAAACATCTTAATTTAGTGTCCTCTTAAGTAAAAAATCTGTCAATAGTAATGCTAAGGTTGATTTACCCTAAATAAACTACCTTATATTGAGTAGTGTTCAGAAATTAAAGGCAACTTGGACTTCATTGCTTTCACACAGAAGTTACAACACCACCACAGAGGCTTAGCTTAGCTGCATTTTCCTTTGCAGGGCATTTTCCTGGAGGGTGCAAGATGGAACCGACAAACAATGCAACTGGATGAGTCCTACCCGAAGATCCTTTTCGACACCATCCCCATAATATGGTTCCAGCCAGCCATGATTGCAGACTTCAACCCCCCTCCCTGCTACTTCTGCCCTATTTACAAGACCAGTGAAAGGAAAGGAGTGCTGGCTACGACGGGGCATTCCAGCAACTTTGTCATGTATATAACGCTGCCTTCTGACATCCCCCAGAAGCATTGGATTAACCGCGGAGTGGCCAGCTTGACTCAGCTTGATGATTAGCTATTGAAATGGGCATGTTATGTTGTTTTATTATATATTATGAGTGTTACTTTTCTTTATTTTATCGATGTCATCAACAGCATAAGAAATTTAGTAGGGGGCATAGACTTCTCAAGTGTCAAGAGGAATGTTCCATACATTTCTCCTTGCAACTTTTCAGATGTCATTGGTCCCAATTGGTGGGCTATTTATTTACACACTTTTTTATTTTTTTGTCTAAACAAAATTGTGAGGATGTATTTTTCAAACTTTCGCAATCAGTTACCATAGTTAGAAGTTTTATATGATTCTTTATTGCATTTCCCTTTTTAATATTTTACCCAATGTTTTGAACGTGTTGCAACAGCCATGGTTGTAAGGACCATTAAAAAACGTATGATTGTGAGGATGTGACAATTTAAAAGTAAAGTTCCCACATTATTAGGTATGCTACCAGTTTCTGAATAAAGCTTCTTTAGTAATCCAATATTTATTGTAATATGTTGAGATCTGATTTCTGATCTCAGAATAATATTGCAATTATTCTATAGCATTGAAATTTGTAACATTATTTTTGTTTAGTTTACTGTGATATTTAATAACTAGATCTAGTCAAATGTGTTTTTATTTTTAATAAATATTTGATATAATAATAATGGGCTTCTTTCATTTTAATGTTCAATAAACATTCATTGAAAATTTTGAAATGAAAACTTTGTCTAGGAAACATTCGTTGGACTAAACAATTTCTAATGTTTAGTCCATAGTTAATTATATGACTATTTAGAGAATGTTTGGTATTGGTAGTTTTATAGTGACTATTCAACTTCCGTGCTTTTTGCGAAACGGATTAGGTACAAACAACTCACCGGCTTGTGCGAACGACTGGGTTCAATGCAGCAAGTGTACAGTAGTACAGGATCAACCAATTAAACTCTCACCAAGTCAACGAAAGTCACGATAAATTATTGCTTGCAGTGTTAATAATTAAGAGTGTGTAGCAAAGTAAACAAAATGAAACGCAATCAGACCCAATCACATTTCTTTCTTTCTCCCACTCACTGACTGAATAAACAAAACAAACATTGGTTAATATTATTATTTCCTGCCTTCCTGCGCGCACTGAACCATATTTTTTTCCAGTGTAGTGCTGCCAACTGCCAGCGAGTATGTGATATTAGAAATCCCCAAAATTCGATTTTATTGTAACGAGCGTTTTTAGATATTTTTTCCATCATCATTTTGGTGTTGTATTATAATTTAAGGAAATATCACGACGAAATCGGGGCAGCCTATAACGAGATTAGAAATTTCGAAAACATGTGCCATCACATTTTCCACTATGTGGCGACGACGGCGACGAGCTTGCAACTACTTGCAACCAGTCTAGACGAGCTGAGCTTGTCACTTAGAATACTTACTACTCCACAAAATTAATAATTTTATTATATGTCCTGCTGTTGTACTTGCCTCTGCCTACCGCTACTTGACACTCTTGATAGCCTCACGGATTTGCGTAGGTTACATAGGCAGTGGTGAAGATCTAAGAATAAGAATGTTCGTTATGGGAATATTTGTAAATCATATAAGTCGAGTTTATAATTATTTTTAAAATTGCATAATGTCTTGCATGTCATTGACTGCCTATACTTGATACCCTCATATTATTTGTAATCCCTGCCTAGCGGGAAATGACTCGCACGTTGGCAATGCTGCAGAAAACGTCGATTTATTAGTGTTGTGATAATAACCATTTAACCTTTTCGTGATATTAGATAGATGTTAAATAACTAGATAATCGAGTGAGAATCTCGATTGACAATGCGCACAACGGATGACTTTTCCATTCACAGCTGAAACAATAACTTGTTACTTATTTTTTCAAGTTCTTTTATTTTAGATTAAGAATACTCATTACCTAGTCAATGCATTTATTTTTGTTTTTGTGACAGCAAGTGCAGCCGCATGACTTGTTTTGTGAAATAGTCTCTACATTAGCGTTCGTTTACGCGATGAAAGATGATTGCTATCGCGCGCCGTCACTATTTCCACGATAAATTAATCACTCGAATTATTATATAATAATGAAAATTATTTATTGTATTAACACTCGATTATCAGATACGATTTAAAGTCCATTTAAAAAAAATACTGAAAGCCCTAGTAAATCGTTCCATTGTACGACCTTTGATTTTTTTTATAGTATTGGATGAGAAACAATAAGATGATTGAACATTTTACTATAATATATAAGTTTTGGGTACTGGTATTATAGTTGATGCCTTATAATGCTATCTTATCATTAACCATATTAATTGATAAAACGCATAATGCGCTATTTGAAAGTCTTGCGTTAATTGGAACGTGAGCATTATTTATTTGTTGTTGTCTGATCTGAACTGAAATAAACTAGATGGCGCGGCGAACTTGTAAACTAAACTGCTTTTGCTTTGGTCAAACTGACTGACGTTTTTGGTTATTTTTGTTCTCGCCTCGTGTTTACTCTAGTGTCTAATTACGGTTCAATAGTGAAAATTCGGTTGTGCAACGACTTAAACGTGAACAATTCAATCGTAGCTACTTTCGCGGTACGAAACACTATTGATCGAAGGTTCCGGATTGCTACGTATATGTACACACAGTTCTATCACGTGGTGGTGTGGTGGTTTATATAATTCTTGTTTACCGCACAAGCAGAAAGTTTGCGCATGTGCGTCCCGTCTGTAACCTCAAATCGTGAAGGCACGGGTTCCGGACATCCGGGTCGCGAAGCGGCGGCGACGGTCCATTCCTTAGATCTGTGATGTGCCGCCGTGCGGACGTGCAGCTCGCGTGCGGTCTGTGCTGGTGATAGCTATAAGCGTGCCTGTCATGGCCCAGACTCAGTTTACGCGGAGCTCAGAGAGCGACGCATGGGCGCTGCTTTCACTGAAGTCGGCGCCGCCTTCGCCGTCCAAGGTGCAGTGGGCACAGGAGCCGGCGCCGATGGCCATCGCGCGGCTCGACGGCCGCGACTTCGAGTACCTGATCCGGCAGAAGCGCGTCGTGATCGGACGCAACTCCAGCCGCGGCCAGGTCGACGTGAACATGGGCCACTCCAGTTTCATCTCGCGGCGACATCTCGAGCTTCTCTACGACCATCCGGAGTTTTACCTCACGTGCAACAGCAAGAACGGCGTGCTAGTCGATGGCGTCTTCCAACGGAAGGGCTCCGCGGCCATGCTGCTCCCCAAGAGGTGAGTTCCTTCACCCCTCCTATCTCCACTTAGATAGGCATTTTACTTTTCTCACTTATTAGCTTTTGTTTGTAAACAAACTTATTTGTTTATGTCCTACCCACCTGTTATTTTTATTGTTGAGTTTTCCAATTGATCTGTCTATGAGATGTGTTGTGATATAACTCATCGAATTGCATTCTCCAAATATATGGAATATTAAGAATATATAAAGGTCACCTAAGTTTTTGTGGAACTCTTTGACAAATATCACCCACAAAATACCCATCAAAAAAGTTGTTTATCAGAATTGTAAACAAACAAAAATCTTAGGTTATATTTTCTCAGTTCATCAGTTCAGATTACATCTTTGCATGTCAATATACTGATAACACTATCAGCTACACTATAAAAACAATTAATATAGTTGAAATTGTGTGAAAATGAGCATGGAACTGATGTGAAAACAGCATGAGTGTGGCATTATTGGGATGATGCAATCATAAAAATGTGTTTTAGGTTAAGAGTCATGTTTAATAAAATATGTGGGTCTTGGACGTACATATATATCATGGTTTCACATTCTTAATCATATAGTATATAGTATAGCATTGTCTTAAAAAATAGTACAGGTGGTGTAACTTCACTTTCAACCAGGTTCTACAATGTGGATCATGCTTTACACCTTAGTTTTTGACTTGAAATGTGTGTGCACAGTATTATTGGAAATGGTGAAATAAAATATAGTAATGAAAAATTTGAATTCACATAACACTAGCATGAAATTAGCATGTGGGGAGTGCAATTAATCCTTTCACCACGAACTGGTTCTTTTACCACTAGGCCCTTGGAGACTCTATACCTCATTTTAAAAAAGAATAACCAGCCTTGTTTCTTGCCTCTCTTTCCTGGCTTGGTCGTGGAGAAACAGGTTGTAGGTAAAATTGACATATCAAAGTGAACCTTGTGATTTTAACGAATAATTGAATTTTGACTTTGACCAAACACAGGTTTACAAAGAAAGGGTTGTGCACCTGTAACTTACATAATATTTTATTATTATAAATGGATAAAATTATTGGCCGCCAGAAAGTCCACTGAGTGACATCGAAAAATTACATGCTGTTATTGACCATTGTTTAGTGTTGACAAGTAGGTATATAAATATCAATAACTGCCAGATTCTAAAATAACAGTTCAATTTAAAGGAGCCACAATTAAAAGCGCTAATGAGGTAGTTTTAAGGAAGGAAAACAGCAGAGAGCAAACACCTCTAGGATTAATGCAAGCTTTGAATGATTGCTTTTAACTTTATTTAATGCTGATATTTTGATGTTTTTTAAACTGACTAATCTGACTTAACCTGGCAGATAGAAGGCAATGATGAAACAAAATCTCTTATACATGAGTCACATTGGATGGACATCTGCTCAACTTCTTATGGTTTTGTAGTAATCTGCGATGAACATGGTGTCTAGACTTTCCATTTTCTGTTAGCGCTAACACCTGCGAAAAGATTGAATTTTATGGATCATTAGCTGCCAATTTTTACCTTGACAAATTTGCGTTAGGAAAACCAAGCTTGAGGTTTTTGTCTAGACACCCAGGTCTAATACTGCTTTCTAAATTTTTTCAATCAACATTCTACTACAAAACAGACCCAGACAAAATATAATTATAACATTTGCTTTTTAAACCCTACCATTTTACTCTGAAATGTTTTAACCAATTGAGGGTTTTTAGCTATAATTTTGTATTAATTCAATAGGGAGATTCTTAAAGAATTGAAACTCGGTTTTTTTTTAAATGTCTTCCTAATCGGATTTAATTTAACACTTGTATGATTGATGAATGATGATGTTTATTGTGTTGTAAAAATCTTGGAAGTAGTTCTCATTAATTTCGTCATCTGATTTGTGATTTTAAAATTAAATATTCCTTCGGCTCAGCTGCTAAATCATTCGAAACCTTTGAACCTTTTCTTAAGAGTAGTAGAGCTTTTATGAAAGGGTTCGTCCGGGGGGTGCTACCACCATGCCTATTTCTACCGCCAAGCAGTAATGTTCTCATTGCTGCGTTCCAGTTTGAAGAGTATGGTTGCCGATTAAATAACAGGCACATGGGATCTTTCATCTTGATATCTCAGGGAGGCAACGCGGGAGTGACACCTCTGGTATTGCAAGCGTCCATTAGGCTACGGTAACCGCTTACCACTAGGTAAAGCGTTAGTTATTTTGCCTCTTTAGTAATATACAACATAAAAAAATAGAGTAGAGAATCCAATGTTTGTTTTTACTTTCGCCGTTAACTGACCGCCCGGCGCGTTACCTACGTATCTAGGTAGTGTTGTTCTAGCCATGCAACGCGCCGATGACCGTGTATGGCCGACGTATTTGTGTCACATGTGCTCTGTCGTGGCTGCGACGGCCTTGTGGACACGCTTCCACAGGTGCTTCTAGCAACTTCTAGTGCTGTGATCAATTCCCAGTTCAGGTTCAGGTGCTGATCTCGGAAACATTGTCCTTTTTACCACTCACTCACCGAGAGGTATCAAAAAGTATATTAATAAAAAAATTGTATTGTGCTCCTGTGGAATTGACTTAGCAATACTCAAAGAGGATGAGAGCTGACTGAAATCAGACAGAAAGACCTTAGAAATTACCTTTATCGTGAAAATGCAAACTAATATAATGAATGCTAAAGTAACTCTGTCTGTCTGTCTATCTGTCTGTTACGTTTTCACGCTTAAACCACTGAACTAATTTTGATAAATTTTGGTATTCACACAGATGGGACCTTGGAGAAGGACATAGGCTACGTTTAGTCCCGAAAATAAAACTTGAAAGTGGTGAAATAGGGAATGTAAGTTTGTATGTGGAACCATTTTTCAAGTTAGGGATTTAAAAATCATCATATCTATACTTTTAGTAAGAAATAAAGTGTTTTTTTTTTGCGTTTTTTACCAATCAAGGTCTCATCTATATCAATTCCAAAATTCATCAAAATTTATGAATGTTGTAGATAGACAGACAGACAGGGTTACTTACGCATTCATAATATTAGTTTTCATTTTCTCGAAAAGGTAATTTCTAAAGACTTTCTGTCTGATATTTTTTTTTTAAGTACTGGTACCGAAACATACAAGCTGGCAAGCGAAAGCTAGTAATAATTATATGTCCTGGCAGTAAAACAGCTCTCTCCCCAAAATGGTGACCCTTCACTAAAATGCAGTGAATTCAATGGGTCTTTTAATATTGAGGGCAATCAAGGGCTTAGCCCTAGCAGGATGTACCGGCCCTCTGAACTAGAACAGGATAACACGTCCCCTCTCATCTCACTTCAAACGAAACTGAGTGACCATTTATGGAAGTTACAGTACATCTTTGAAAATTAGATACTTCCGATTTTTGCCTGTACTTAACTTATATAACTAAGCCCAACTTAGTGTGTGGCTGCAGCTTTATTCTGAAATAAAATTAGCTACAGGCGCGATAAGGAAAAAAAGTTAAATCTGCTGAGTAATTCTGCTAATTTGTTCTTCCAATTTGTCTCTGTTTACATACGTCACTTACCTACCTATTATACTTTGAAACGGTTCGCTGAACGTGTATAATGTACCTATTATATTGAGATATATATATATACAATTAAGGTCGTTAGCTCTATTTTAAAAATGTATATCATTTAGCAAAACAATCAATACTAATAATATGAGATCTTACAGTACTTGTAGCGTGCAATTTGTAGTTTAAGTCATTGACTGTTTGTCAGCTAAAATACGTAAATGAGAGAAGGATTTTCTAAATTAAACAATGCAGTTTAACCACTGTGTTCCAGAACCTCAAGCTTCCCTGAGTTATAAGCACGTGAGTTATATACTTTTATTAATTTTGTGTTGATACAACATAATATTAATCATGTAGTTAAAAGTTATTTGATCTGATTTACATCTTCGTCTTAGCTAGAAACACGAAAGTCTTTGCTAGGCTATTCGAAATGTCTAGAAACGTTCTAGAATATATACTTATTTCAATCGGTATAATTTACAAGTGAGATAAATCAGTGATCTATGCAGTTATGATCGCAGCCCAGCCGTGTCTATACTCCCATGACCCCAATACCTTCCATTCTGACTGCTTGCAAGCGAGTGACATGTGACTCAGACATACAGACACTAATTATAACTCACAAACTTGTACTCAAATATATATACACTGGGTAGATTTTAACCCTCTAACAACTCACTTCAAGGCTAAACAACTCGCAACAACGTAAACGCTTGTCTCAGCTGACATTTGGACGGGTGGTATTAAACTCCCGCGATTAATATGTCATTTGCTCTGTTTGAATTTGTAAGCAACATTAAGTGGTGTAGAATAAGATGTTATCCATGTATTTTGCAACTGAACGCTTCCGTAAAGGGCACTTATAGTCGAGCCGGCTGTAGCAGGCCACGGTCTTTTATTGGTCAAGGTGCGGCGACTAGCTAAAACGTACTAAAGAGCTGTATAGCAACTGATCGCTGACATGATTGTGACTCTGTGGCTTAATGATTCCGACATCAATATTCAAATAATGATTGCAAACTAGGGAGAACCCTTCGGGAGTCGACCGTATGGCCTCTTTCACCCCATTAGTATTATAGGTTCCTCCTTATAGCATGCATGGGGTTTTAGATAGGGTCTGGTATAATGACATTGTGTAGAAGGCTTGCGGTGAATTAGTGAAGAGATCCGTGAAGAAATATGCATTGTTTCGTAGCAGATTAGTTCTATAACTAACGAAAACCCTTAGAAGTTTGCGTGAGAAGGGACGTGTTTGTCAACCGCTTATTTGTCATTGTCTTATTTGGAGAGAGTTTGGGTTTGTCCGATACGCTTGTATTGGAGAGCAACAGTAAAGAAGTGTGACCTAGATGTAGTGATCATCTAGGTAGGTGCTCGTGAATTTTCCACATACATATAAGCATTGAAATACCGTCGAACTGAGACACGCAAGATACCGAGTTGATCAAAATGCGGCAGGTGCGTAAGTTCTATCTTAACGTAAACAACACATTACATTTACATACATTTACTTGTTTATTTACTGAATAAGTAGATACTGTAATATGTTATCTACTATGAGAAGGTTAAGCGCATATTAATTTAGCACTTATCCTTATAAATAACGAGTACGTCAAAATGTATAGAAAGACGATATTAAACAATCTTATCTCTTGTGATTGGCGCCACCTTATCAATCATAAGTAGATTGTATATACAATTGCCGTGAAATTCGACTAGCCATAACTAGTCTTGAGCTCTTTCACGCAACATTTATAATTCCATAGGCTTTTAGCTTGCGACCACGGCGCTCTGGTCTGTTCCGTTACGTCAGCAGAACCGAAACACGGTCAGGAGTCGAATGCACCACGCTGACACGGTCGCTGCTAAGTTTACACCGAGCACGTGTTTACATCGTCGTGACGAATACAGTATTTGTGCGTCGAATGGTTACGTAAGTGACGCCAGCGGATGTGATACACCGCGTGCGTCCAAATTCAAGACACTAAACGCAAGCCCGCTGTCCACTAAATTGGAGCAAAGAGAACTCGAGTAAACATACACATCAATAATGTTATCACACCAATTAATACTTGAACTCCCAAACAGCTGTCAGACTTCGGTAGACAGTCGACCTTAGAAGTTGAACTGGCAAAAAAAACGCGATAACGTTGTTTTTGAGCGTTTATTTGTATTTGGGTGGTCTTGCGTTTGGTGTGATAAGGGGTTGGATTATCTCGGTGGAAGGACAACCGCTGGGTAACAATAACGTTCTCGAATGAATATCACTGAACCGGACAACTTGGTGTATGAAAGCCTCTTTCATCTGATGCATCTATTAAATCGTTGCGGGATGTTTCAAGACAGTCTTTAAGGGAACAGTCTAGCAGTGGATTGCTTCAGGGTGTTGATAATTAGGATGACCTCGGTCACGACTGAGTATCGATTTAACGACCAGTCCGAAACACTCATTCAAAACGTGGCTAATACTTATTTACCTACTTACATCTAAGCTTGAGTGGAAACTTTTTAAATGCAACATATCAAGCTAAATGTTTTTGAAAATATTTATCTTATTAAGGTGCGTTTAATCAAACATGATAATGCCACCCTCGAAATGGCGCTTAAAATCATCATCTTCTTGTCCTTATGCCACATTAAGTGGGGTCTGTACAACATGTTTTCTTCTTCCACTCTCCTCTATCAGCCGTCATCATGGTACTCACTCCTTTCTTAACCATGTCATCCTTCACACAATCCATCCATCTTTTATTTGGCTTACCTCTGCTTTTATTTTCATCCACATTCATATTTAACTCTTCTCGTAATGTGACATTCTTCCCTCCTCATGAAGTGCCCATACCACGCTTACCTATCACTACTCAACTTAAAATAAATCTTACTATTTACGTATAATAACTACTTTAACAATATATTCGAAGTTTCGTCACACTTATCAAATCGTATACAAATCAGAACCATATTGATTGAGAAAAGTATTTATATCTACTGATAAATTGTTCTATATTCTCTTTGTGTGTATCCGTGACTGGCTAGCTTGCAACTTAAAATTCGATCATGAAATGACGTCCAGTTTTTGTGTCCGTGTGTTTCCACGGCACGCATTCGTCGGCCGTTGCAGCGGCAACGGTCGCGTTGCGCAATGTCTCGTTTTTGTTAATAAACAGGAAATGTTCTTTGACATTCCTCTATCTTCAAACATCGTCCGACAGATCTCAGAGAGAACTTATAGAGCCATGAACGCCGAGGTCCGATGTCGATAATAATAATAAAACAGCTGGTCATTTTTCACATCATCTAGCCTCAAAGTAAGCAGAGCTTGTGTTATGGGAACTACATGATTATACTACTTATGTACGTACATGTTTATTTTTATAAATGCATACATATGTTTTATATATAGAAAACACCCGAGACATATATTTGCAGATAATACATTTGTCCTCGTTATTACGGAGTTGAGTCGTGGTTTTATTTGTTAGTCAGAAGTTTATTGCATTTAAATTTTCGTCATTGGATTTTGCTTTAGTTCACACATTCGTAAAACGTGGAGGCAGAAAGTTTGAAAGTAGGTAACATGTTTTGGAGGCCGTCCAACAATGATGTTGTGACAGTAGACATTACTAGTATCTTTAGAATTTATAACTGTTTGTTTACTCTTGGATTTTTAAGGCACGAGCTGGTTCGAGTTTTTTTTTTATAAACTGATACAAAACTCTATCCATTTAATTATATTACAAACGAACAAAAAAGGTTTTGTTTGTTTTCGTGATATCAATCTAAGTAGAGTTACATAGATATCTTATTCCTTAGAATAGGTAAATAATTGAGGATGGGTAAGCTGAAAAACTCTAGTTTCATAGAAAAAAAAGACGAAGGTTCCAACACGAAGGTCGGTATAATGAACCTATTGATGTTAATACTAGCAGTGTCTATTGCTGCGTCCAATCAGCAGGGGTTTCCATACAAAGTGCAAGCCCCCGGTGAACCCGGCAGTAGAACCGACGATGGAAGCTGTTGTGAAACATCAAAAAGAAAACTCGAAAGACTTAACACGACTGAACTAACTCGTAAACGACGCGCCAAACAAAAAAAAACTAATAAAAAAAAAAACTTTATTATTCTTTTCAGCGAATAAAGGGCTAAAGTATATAACCGAAAATTTTATGAAATGCTGAAATATGTACGTTTTATCTAGTTTGTGTGGGTTTAGATTTTTTTAAACCTTTGGTAGGAATTTTGAAAATTGTCTTTTACAAGGTGCTAAGCTTAGCATTTGAATTTTCAAAATTCATTAATTACCTACAAATTAAAGGAACATACATACCCACAAAATTTTTAGTTTCTGTGGCCTGACAATGAAAGTGTGTCATCTGTTTATTAGTATATAATATTGATTTATACATAGACAACGCTTAAAATAGGATTGTCTCGAAAGCGCGCTGTTCGTTCGTCTGGTATGTTAATTTTACATACTTAAATGTTTTGACGCCACGTCCAACCACGTTTATCGTAATTAGTGAAGGTTACGGCAGAAAAAAATATCGACTTCATTTCATGTTTTAGATTTTACGTTTTAAAAGCATAAAGTATATTTTTGCATTGCTCTGTGTATCGTTTAAAACAAGTTTATATTTACTTGAGCGCGATGTACCTATCACTAAAACGTAAATCAAGGCGGTGACTTTACGGCCTTCCGAGATTTCTACCGCAGGTTCTAAAAAAAAAAACAAAACGGGAGAATTGTCTATTGAATCCAAACCTGGAGATGAATTGAGTCGAGACTGTAACGCATTTCTTTTTCCACCTGATACATTAATTATGCATTGAAAAGAGACTAGATCTACGTACCTTCTTTAAAACGTTTTTATATATTAATTATATCCATAAACAAGGCATTAATCAATAGGGAAAACTATTGTTTTGTTCACGTTACCTGCGATTGGTTCCTTTTTTAACGATTTTAGACGATGTCTAATAGAGACTACTACATCAAAAGCAGGCTTGCCACAAATGAGACATCTAGCAGTGAGTAATCTGATATAGACGTACCGTCATACTCATTATGTCTCAGTGATTATAGGCTGATTATATAATATGATAATACTTCCACGAATTTGGATATCGTTACTAAACATTTGAGTCCCCGATCTTTTTACCACGACGTGAGTTGTCTTCACTCGCCAAATATATTAATTATATCCATTAACAAGGCATTAATCAATAGGGAAAACGATTGTTTTGTTCACGTTACCTGCGATTGGTTCCTTTTTTGCTAACGGTCACCAGTTCGCAAAAAATAAACCAATGCTTTATGCTGTGTACGTTTCGATTCACAAGAGGCCAAACTTGTTTTATATCGTGCGTCTAAAATTAAATACCATTTAAATATAAATTGTAAAACGTGCTATTTTAGCGCAAGTTATTATTAAATCCCGCACAAGTTCAAAGTCTAAAATCCAATTTGTACGTTCAATAACTAGGTAGTCGCAATTGTTTACTTACCGTCTCGCTCACACACTCATGAAACATTTTTCAGGGCCGTTTTCCTTTACGGATATTATCGCCGTCGAAACAGCGTGTGTTTTAATAAAGCTTTGCATTCTCTGAACGTTATATCATATAATATGAGGCGCTGGTTGCTCTACTTGTCGTTCTTGATCAAATAAGCACGGTGAAGCCTGCCTGAAGTAGGCACAGTATAGTACCCTTGACTGAATTGACTGTGACAGTTAGATTTATAACGATAACTATTAAATTCGTAAGCACTGTTACCAACACCTGATGGGCTGTCCGACCCCTAATATCTATTTAGTTTGGGATGCTCGCTAGATACCCGGCGGCCCTGAGGTATCATTATGCTCCGGGATTTGGATATGTTTATCGTTTTCATAGAGATAACAGTTCTTTGTACACCAGAGGACATATTAAAGTCAATCGCAATTAGAACGATAGCTGAATGGGATTAGAATTGCAGATTAGTAACACGCCCGCAAATCTGTCCTCGTTGCGTTTTTTTTGTACACAATCTCACAAACTTTTTCTTCCACTGCACCTTCTAGCGATTGGTTTGAATTTATGAAAAGCATTGTTATATCTGCTCCTGGTCCCACACATCTCTATGATTCAAGGCGCTATAGGGAACGCCAATATAAATCCCTGTTCTGAGCAAAGCTCATCTACTCATTTATAATTATTTATTATGGATCCAATCCAATTACAAAACACCCTATCTAAACAATTGGTGACAGTATAAAACACTTAATAGCTCCAAATCAGACGACGTCTAATAGAGACTACTTCACCAAAAGCTGGCGCCTACGCGAATGCGTAGGCTCGCCACGAATGAGACATCTAGCAGTGAGTAATCTGATATAGACGTACCGTCATAATCATTATGTCTCAGTGATTATAGACTGATTAAATTATAATACTTATACTATTATAATTTAATCAGTTATTAAAGTTTATTACTTTTTGATATCTTTACAAAACATTTGAGTCCCCGATCTTTTTACCACGCCGTGAGTTGTCTTCACTCGCCAAATCAGGAATGGTCCTCCGGGTACAAGGGTGATGACTAAAAGACATTGGATTTGTAATAAATTATCTTAATGTATCATCGAGAGATCTGAATAAGTGCTATATTATCTTCCATTTTGAATTCTAAACATTCAAATCAACACCATGTATTCCGAAGCTAAGAATCTAAGATGGCTGAGCTATGCACTGGACCGGTAGAATGCAGTCCCGTCTATATTCGCTCCCGATGACACAAAAGGGGTTCAACCCTTCTAGACTGTGTTCATGTATAAAGTCACAGGTGAGAATAAAGTGTAGAGAGCAAATGTACAAAAAAAAGAACTCAGCTAGAACAAGCATATGCATTTGGCCGAAAATAAGCTTCTTTTTAACAACTATTTTAGTTTTATTACAATGTCGAAGTAGTAAGATGTATGTTAGCCTCTAACATACTTATCGCAATAAAGTTGTTATCATGTTACTATGAAAACATTGTTCGCATGCCGTGTAGCGGTGCACTAAAATACCTTATCTCGACCCAGATCTGCGTCTAATCTACCTGACGTGATAACGGCTTGTTTGTAACGCGTATCGTATCTTTATCAGCAGTGTCTCGACAGATTTTGGCACAATACGCGAGCCATCTAAACACACGGGGAGTCCCAAAGTAGCATGCCTCATAGCCCTAAAGTTTTATAATTGGAAATCTGACGAACCAATTTTCGTTGGCAGTTCCTATAACAATGCTACTTTACATTTTGATTCATAATTTTAGGGTAAGGGGATACGCTGGGTTACATTACAACTTCATTTATATAATTACTAGGTAGGTACATATTAATATACTGCACCAAAAGTTAGTAAATTAGTTGCTGTTACTGTTTTTGGGTTGTTATAACATGCCCGAAATTCAAATAATGTCTCAATTTTGAGGTAGAAGGGAACTGATACTTATATAGATCCCGCTCTACCGATGAAAGCATCTACTTGTTTCGACTCATTCCGAAAGTCTTCATCAGATTGAGAGATTAAACGTTAAAACGTTAGAAGATTACACGCGGCACTATCAAACGGTACCGTAACAGTTATATGGAACAATGAAATCGCAGACGCCAAAACACGCTACGTTTTGACTGTCAAAGAATATAGATCTTTTGAGAGACTGCACAGACTAGACACATCGATACGACGGACGCGTCGGTCGACGACCATCCGGAATGGAGTGTGGAACGTGGAGACCCAAGGACATGACGCGACGTTAACCTGTCGACACGTGTACTTCTAGTGCAATCAACTCTGAGAAAACGTTATTCATTATTTCATCTGTTGTTGTATCTAATAGGTTTCTATTTCTTAGAATGCGTTGTTCACTTATGCAAAGTCAAAGTCAAAATTCATTTATTCATTAAAATCACAAAGATCACTTTTAAACGTCGGTTTTATCTACTGCCTGTTCCTCCGCGACTAAGCTAGGAAAGAAAGGCAAGAAAACAAAGCTGGTTATTATTTTTAATGATC
This sequence comes from Perizoma affinitatum, assembly GCA_961405105.1. Taxonomy (NCBI): domain Eukaryota; kingdom Metazoa; phylum Arthropoda; class Insecta; order Lepidoptera; family Geometridae; genus Perizoma; species Perizoma affinitatum. The sequence continues at coordinate 12,304,784 of OY560199.1, forward strand.
CTTTTACAAAACAACGAGTTGGAGCATTTTCAATCCCAAGAGTTTTTATCATCTAAATAATCAGATATTTTATAGTATGCCTTTTTATAAAGTTGTTTTTTAATTACGTTTTTAAATTGGTTAATTAACAATATTTGTATATCTCTTGAGAGTTTGTTATAAAAGCGTACGCCTTGCCCTTTAAACGATGTACTAACTTTATGGAGTCTACAAGTGGCAACAGCGAGTTTATCTTTATTTCTGGTATTAACATTGTGATTATCGCTTTTTTTCTTAAACAAATTAATATGTTTGTGAACATACATCATATTTTCATAAATGTATTGACAAGGTAATGTCATTATATTTATAAGACATTTCCTTGCGATATTCTTTACCACATACATTGTTCAATCGTTACAAAAAATATATAGTTAATAATGTTTAAAGTTACTAACTATGTATAATATGTATCTAATATAAAAAAAAATATATATTAGTAATATATCAGTCATGTAGTTCCCATAACACAAGTTCTGCTTACTTTAGGGCTAGATGATGCTTTGTGAAAAATGACCAGGATCATTTATTATTTATTTATTTAACTGACAGGAAGTTAGGGATACTGGAACAATGCTGTTGTCAACCCAGAGTCCTCCGCTACTTCAAGGAGTCGGGCTGGTTGGGGTCAGGTTAGAAGAGGGATAATGCAAAATACACCCCAATGCGGGACGTCAGTGCAGACCTTAGTTCCCCCAATTAGAATTAGAAAGTTTAATGTTTGTTTTTGTCTGTCTTGGATCTACTTACAATTGCTTTTTGGATATGTCGCTGAGCAATGAAATGCTGCGGAATCATTATTTGAGTTTGTATCGTAATAGTTATATTCGAAATGTTTATGGCATATTCTAGGAAAGCTGATGAAAATAACATCGTATTAGTCTTTGTGATTTTCAATGGGTGTTTGTGCAATTTATGATATTTAACTGAGACACTGATGCTGTCATAGATTTGGTAAATTCTTCGAACAATCTTCATCAGCATTTATTTGATGATAGATAGAAAGATAAATCATTTATTTGCAACTACTTATTAATAAGGTATATAACTAAGATGGTTACATTGCTGATGAGGTAAGTAGCTACAAATTGTGGTAGGACTCAGCATAAAGCGCCGCAGACCTGGTGTAGGTAAGTAGCGCGCTGATCTTCCGTCCTCTCCCAATATCAGTACCGGTTGTAGATCATCGATTGTCGATTATACAAACGAAGAGCGGTGTTGGCATAACAGGCGGTACCTCAATTTCAGATCCCGAATGTCGTGGGTTCGAACCCAGTCGTACACCAATGGATTTTTTCATCCGAAAATCGTATAGTTCCCAATTGCTCAAAACGGTCAAGGTAAAAACATGGATGAAAAAACTGGCATGCTATAGAACACAAATTTGCAAGGCATGTGCCATCGGTCCGTGTTCCAATGGCGATGCTTGCAACCTATCACGTGGAATGCTAACTACTTTGTAAAAGGTAATTTGGTATCTGCCAAATGTGATGTCAGTTTAAACCTTGAGTCACCCTTAAGCTGTCTATCATGGCCATAAAATGTCACGAGCCTGTCTTTTTTATTTCTACATACGACATTATTACGTAAAGTAAATTTCGAGTTCAAAACGAGCCCGTTCCACAAACGTTGGCACGTAAACACGCATCTGCATCGGTTAGCACTGTAAAAATGTCGTATGCACGCTCGATCTGTCTGCCGATACCCATCTAGCGCCTTCTCCGGCGTAACCTAAATCCCAACTGCATTTATGCATTTGCAACATTCTGTTCGTTCTCTCATCAGTTACCAAGTTGTTTAACTGTGCCGCTTAATTCAAGGTGCAAGGACGTGAAATGTAAAAAATATATCGGGCTAAGTGTGCGTGAGAATTTTGAAGCTGTGTCCAACGGAGTCCGATCGGCATAATATGGGTTGTTTGTACGTCTTTCAGTCTTTCATATTTTTATATTGTATTGTAAAACGGGTATTTTAACGTACCGTACTTTGTTATGCAAGGTAATAACATAGTCCCATTCTTTTACATAGTTCATAAGTTCATAGTAAGGTTGTCTGGAAGAAATCGGTGTATTTTTGTAATTATGCTGTGCTGTAAAACGGCGCCATGTACACGGATAAACAGTTTATCTATCATCTATAAAGTTTCGAATCTTTTTGATTATGTATTTTTTAAATTGTTAATGATCTATCAATTAGCGATACTAATCGTGCACTAAGTTTTTTTGAGATTGTAACTAGTGTTATTGTGCTAACACACGTTATGTACGGCTCTGGGTGTTGTGGTACCACGGTACTTTTAGTTTCTGGTACCCACGACACAGCTCCTAGTGTGGATTCAGGAGTAATTCTAATTGTAAGTTGGAGAACTGTCTGCACTGACGTCCCGCATTGGGGTGTATTGGGCATGATGATCGCCCTTCTAACCTGACCCCCATCAGCACAACTCCTTGAAGTCAAAGTCAATAGGTTTTTATTCATTGAAATTACAAGGATCATACAGAAACGTCAACTTAAAAACTAAGTGAATTTAACATTTTAAAGTGAATTTACGCCGATTTCTCGCGCGCGACGATGCCTAGAAGAATCAGGCAACAAACTCTGCTTAATTATTTTTTTGGATGATCCTTCATTCAGCTTTAGTGTGGCGCCAATCTAACAAGGTGAACTCGTTTATAGAAAAGTAGTACTAGTCAAAGAATTAAATCAAGTCTGAAAAGTATCAACTAAATTTCATAAGACAACACACGATACGCTTTATAATAATAATGTTAGCATTATTATAATAGTTAGCTATTCTTAAAAAAATATATATAATAAGTAGCGGAGAAGAACCCTGAGTTGACGACAGCAGTGTTCCATGGATATCGTGGAAGTAATTGGTGACGGAGAGCATGAATCGATGAGCTCTTGCAGTATTCGAGTCGAGTCAGGAATATGTGTGTTAGTTCTACTTGTAATCGATTATCTATGTTCGCATCAGGCGACCGTCTCTAGCAACGGTGCATTGCCAAGAATACTGTCTGTCTGTCACATAACAAATGTGTGTTATACTGCGACTATGCGCCGCCGACCTATTTCTGATTCTCGGCTCGATTTATTCGCAAAGGGTTCCTCGGACAAAGGAATTGTTACATACTTTGATATGCTTGTGCGCGGCCACGTTGTATCGGCTACTTTTATCGTTTTGTTTAGCTCTTTTGATATTCTCTACGATACTTTGTTACATTTTGCGAGGCTAGTACAATCTTAGGTGTTACTGAACATTATTTGCTGGCCGCTTAACGTGTTAGATCGTTAGGTTGTTCTTTATACTAGGTACAGCATCACGGCTTCGTCCGCGCGGTACACGGATAAAGAGTGGCTTTTACCGCGGTGTTCGTAAGAGACGCATTCGCTTGACCGTATAAAATCTGTTAGCATTATTTTCAATCCCTTCCCACCTTCCTATCTCAAAGAACGTTTCGAATAATATATTCATCTCTCTCAAGCTCGATCCTTACGCTCTTCTGAAGCGCTCCAACTTGCGACACCCTGTTCACACCTCCTCCTAATATGATAATTCCTTTATCATATTAGGAGGCAGTGCAGGCTGTCTGTATTGCCAGTTAGTATCAGACGTGCGAAATCACAACCTATTCTTAAATCCTTAGTCAAGGAACACTACTTATCCTCGAATCGCAAACTGTTGCCTGTTTCTGGCTTAGTTAAGTATGTATTATAGAATAGTTGATGCTAGTATGTAAGTTTTATGATGTGTAGTAAGTAATTATGTAGGTAATATAATAAATAATGCTGGACATTTTTCACACAGCATCATCTAGCCCCAAACTAAACAGAGCTTGTATTATGGGAACTACATGACTGAAATACTACTTATATACTTTTTTTTTTTTTACAGAAAACATTCAGACCCGAGACAAATATTTGCAGATCATACAAACATTTGTCCCGGGTCGGGAATCGAACCCGCAACCTTCTGCGTCTCAGGCAGGTCTAAAAATAATAATATGGTGTTTTCATAATATGTGGTACACCACTTACAACCCCTTGTAATCTTTCGTACAATCTGTTCCATCCAAAGGTTGTCTGGTAGAGATCGATAAGACCGCCCATTGTACAACAATGTTAAAGTTTGTACTATTTATTTAAGCTGAAATATTCGGTGTACAATAAAGTATTTTCTATCTATCTATTTTCGTCTACTTACATTGTAAAATCGTTCTCGTTTTTTAGTTTATTTTATTTTAACGGGATATTAGCTATACAGCCTATGTTCACCCTGATTGAAGGTCCATTCAAAATATTTGTGAAATAATTTTTGATATCAGATGAGTAGTATCGTTGATTACCACCTACATCCAAACTGACAAATTTTACTTATTTCAAATTACTGTTATATTATGTATGGAAGCAGCACAGAGTAAAAATAACTAGGTTTAAAGTCCCTAGTGCCCCAATCATGTATTCGATGGTGATTTGGGAAGCTCCTGGGGTTACAGCTATGAATATTTACCGTGGTGTTTCGCAATTTGATTTGTACAATTTGTAAAATAGCCATATAATATCTGTGGATATTTAAATTTTAGCACGAAAACGTCCAAAGCTAAATGTTGCTTTGGAATGAAAATAACATTAAATTTGAGAGTGTCCCTAGGGTTCCGTGGTCCATTTTATTCGCAGTCCCTAACGGTAATGACCCGCGGGAATATAATAATAATATTCTTTATTTTCAGACACGAGATCCATAATGTACAGTACAATACAATTTTACAAATTATTTTAAAAAGCTTAGAGAAAAAAAAAACAGAAATAGATTAGGTAGATGAAACCTATGTCCAATAAAAAATAAAAATAAAGTAAGTTTAGTATTCTAGGTGGCAATAGCCACCCACCGTTTGTATATATTTGACAAGATCAAACGATCTGCCATACTCTTTATAATTGCGTTTTTACACATGTCAACTCTGGACATAAACGAGGCTATTCTCTTTCTCAGGATGGCATTAAAAGAGTCAACACGAGCTTCTGTATACATTTCTGAAGCGCTACAATAGCGCTTCAGACCCATGAGATGCCTAAAAACATTGTTATATGTCACTCTGATACCATCGTGCGCTTTTTTGGTATAATCTGTCCAAAGTTGACATGTGTAGAAGGACTGACAATACGATTTGAATAGGGTGATTTTCACGTCAGACGAGCAGTTGAAAAATTTCCTCGCAATCATGTTGCCAACTACACACAATGATCTACGTTGACGCTCTATGTCGGTATCATCCCTTAAGTTTGAAGTTACTAAGTGTCCTAGGTACTTAAAGCTCTCTACTATAAAATAGTAATAGGTCGCCCGCCAATGCAGACTTCAGGAACTTTCTCCTTCCCCTTTCCTGATCTAAAGATAACCATCTCTGTCTTATTCGCGTTATAGATAAGATCGTGATCCTTTGCGTATTTTTCACAGATAGCTAGCAACTTTGTCAACCCTTTGATCGACGGGCTGAGCAGAACCATATCATCGGCGTAGCTGAGGTTGTTGACATACCTGCCATCCAATCTGAGCCCTACCGGGGTACCGCTCAGCTCTTCGATCAAACCATTTACGTACCAGTTAAAAAGATCAGGAGAAGAGAGCCCGCCCTGTCTCACTCCGCAAGAAAACTGGTATTTGTCATATAGCTCAGTGCCCCACCTGACGTTGTTGGTCTGATTCTGATACCAGAATTCAAGAAGATCAACCACGTCAACCGGGACCTCTGAGCCATCTCGCAGCTTGCCCCAAAGATGATTATGGTTTAAGGAGTCAAAGGCGCGGCTAAGGTCGAGGAATATGGCATACACGGACGTTCCTCGCTGCGTGTAATAGCGTGCGACCTGTTTCATGGAGAATATGGCCATGTCAGTTGACACTTGAGGACGAAAACCAAACTGACCATCATTGTACGGCAAAACTCCAAGGTGTGTCTGTATAATGCGATCAAGCACCTTGGCCACTACTGTTGCCAGAGAAATCGGTCTGTAGTTGGCCACGCTCGAGATATCACCAGTCTTATTTTTGGTAATCGGAACCACTAGGGTTCGAATAAGCTCCTGGGGAAGGTAACAATACCTCAAGCAGAGAGTAAAGAAACGCGCCAACACTTCACAGATATGTTGGCCCGCATACAGTAAGTGCTCTATGCTAAGCCCGTCATGTCCCGGCGACCTACCACGGTTCATCTTTCTCAGAATTGCGCCTACTTGATCCGCTGTAATTATCACATGCCCGGTCTCCGGGACCGGACGGACCTTCTTAACATCATTTATATTATGACTTCTACTATTTTTTTCCTGACTATTAACATTAAAATGATTACGAAATAGGTTTGCAATATTTTTTGGACTCTTCTCTCCTTCAACATTAATCGCTAAGTATTCTCCGGTTGCAAGATATCTAGTCAATGAAATGGCGTTTTCTTTTGACAATGATAGATTCTTTGATTTCGGTGATGAAAGTTCCTTGAATTGAGGATTCAGTGGCTGGTGCATTCGTTTCTAAATGTTTTAATACATGCTTTTGTGTTGTTTTACTAAGTTCTTCTTGCACTAAAATATGTCATATTCATAACATTTCATTCTCGATGAATCATAAAACCACAGGCTGTTCTAGAAGTATCTATAAAAACTGTAGCGTACTCCAAAGCGCAACTTTTCTCATGATTCGGGCTATCATATGCAAATATATTTTTCAAGAGATCCAGTGATATAGTGATATATAACTTTTTGGGCTTCTGTCCCATCATATTACTATAAACAATTTTATCAAAGACAGGTGTCCAAGTTTTTGTTTTGTAAAAAAAACTCGCATGTCTAAACCCCCATGTGTTTCCATCTATTGCAGACCTCGGGCATTTGGCCATAATAACCCTTTACAGTCATACAAATCTATAGTAAAAAACAGCATTACAATCCGATAAGCCGGTTCGGAGATAATTAGTAACAAACATACAAACGAACAAGCTTTTATGGCAAACGCTATATTATACGGGCTCCTTAGGTCGCGGTTTGATAATATAAATTTTCTGTGTACCGCTTGGTGGAAAGTACTACAGATTCCTTTATCAAAAGTCTTGTCCTTAAATATCCCTATCCATGCATGTCCTACATCCTATGAACCTGTTTCTCAGTGTCGTACATTCCATTTTAAGCCAAGCCTTTCGCAAACGATGAGGTCACTGATCCCCTGAGACTTTATGACGTCATCCTCCGTCTTTATTGCCACTGTCTTTTGCGTACCTAAGAAGATACATAACCTGCCGAATTCTTTTAGTACTTTTAGGCAGGTTATGTCGACGATTTTATTGCAGGGTATTTATTTGTTAATTCTGTATTTTCTTAGTAAAATCAATAGGCGTTTCCTCTAACATTCATTCACGTATTATTTGCTGGCCGCGTTGTCTCTGAGCGGGTCTTCAGTTTGCGTTGCCTCAAAAACTTGAGTGTAGTGATTTAATCATAACAAAACAAACACGCTCACGACTGTCTTCCCATGGTGGACATCCTCAGATACTTATTTAGTGAGTAGACCTTTGAGGATACCAAGTAGGGGGTAGTCAGAGGCACGTCCAAACATTACATTTGGTACCCGCGTTTTGCATGTTAGCATTCCACGTGACAGGTTGCAAGCTCATCGCTTATTGGAACACTGACTGCTGGCACATGCCTTCGAATTTTTGGTTCTAGGGTATGACGGTTTCTTCACGATGTTTTCCTTCACCGTTTTGAGCACGTTAATGCACACATAAATGTTTCGAGTGGAAAAATTGGTGCCATTGGTGTACGACCGGGTTCGAACCCACGACCTCCGGATCAGAAGTCGGCGTAACGCCCACTAGGCCAGCACGGCTTTTTCATAGACGGTCTTTATTTACACAAACATTTAACGATATTATGTTTGTAACGCAACCTCGTGGCTTGACGACGTTCAGTCATGTCTCCGGTCTTAGCGAAGTGGAGCAAACTGCGAACTGTGACATTTTCAATCTTGTCTTCCACATCTTTGAGTGAAGTTTCCTCCAACTTTAAACTCGTCTCGTTTCTGTCGACACCGGCATCTTGAAAACATATTCCGCCGCATCACATAGATTTAGAGTCCCTTTTGGTTCGCAGGTGCTCTGGTTACTTAAGAGTTACTTGTTACTTGGTTAAGGAGTCTTAACTCTTAGAGTCTTAACTCTTAGTCTTAGGTCTTGTTACTTGGTTAAGGAGTCCCTTTTGGTTCGCAGGTGCTCTGGCTAGTGACGCGACTTCCGATCAATCTTTGTCTGGGAGCGCATCAGCGTGCTCGACCGAGTTCTCTTTTAATATGTCGGCGGGCACTTGGAATTTTAGCAATGCATTTTTTGGGCGTTTATTGCAGGCTGACGGCAGGACTGCTCTGATGACGTCGGTTTTTATGCTTGAGGCTCGGCCTTAAACGAGAAAGTTGGGAATTTGTTCGATGGATTTGAGGAAATGATTGGCAACATGATGTTTCGAATTTTGTATGTAATTAATAATAATTATCCGAGGAATTAAGGCCTCGCATAATATATTAAATGAATACAATTTTTTTTTATCTTATATGTCATACTTATATTAAAAACATGTTACTAGATGGACAAAATAAGGAATGAGTATATGTCAGGGAAAATTTGAAGGTAGCGCCAGTGACGGAAAAATTGAGAGGTCAGCGTGGTATGGACACGTCATGAGGAGGGAAGAATGTCACAATACGAGAAGTGTTTAATATGAATGTGGATGAAAATAAAAGCAGAGGAAATAGGCCAAAGTAAAGATGGATGGATTGTGTGAAGGATGGCATGGTTAAGAAAGGAGTGAGTACTGAGATGACGGCTGATAGAGGCAATTTGGATGACTCGTGCGAATGCCGGGGCGAGTACCTCGTAAGATTATAAAAATATAATAACAATGTCTATAATTATTGCATGGGTACTTAACATACTGAACAAACAAACACGCTCACAACTGTCTTCCCCAAGGTGGACATCCCCAGATACATACTCAGTGAGTAGATCTTTGAGGATACCAAGTAGGGGGTAGTCAGAGGCACGTCCAAACATAACATTTGGTACATGCCCGCGTTTTGCAAGCAGTAAGCATTCCACGTGACAGGTTGCGAACCCATCGCCGCTTATTGGAACACTAACTGTTTACACAATTAGTGTAAACATTTAGTGTTCCAATTTTTCGAATTTTTGGTTCTAGGGCATGCCGATTTCTTCACGATGTTTTCCTTCTTTTTTTTCCAGTGGAAAAATCCACTCGAAAAATTGGTGGACGACCGGGTTCGAACCCACGACCTCCGTATCAGAAGTCGGGGTATCGCCCACTAAGCCAACACGGCTCTTAACATACTAAGCATTCATAAAACAGAATTACTACTGTCTAATAATAAATATTAAAATAATTATTAATACTATGAAATATATTAATAGTATGAACTTTTGCGAAAAAAAATTCTTATATTATCTTATATAATTATTACTTCCAAACTGACGATGAAAATCCTTATATATTTTCTTGGTGCTTATAATTCTAAAGTTCTGGAAAATTTTAGATGCTATTCTAAACGATGAGTCATGAATGATGATGATAATTCCGCACTTTTATGCGCCAAGGTCCTTTCGACAGGACACACGTCTCTCCCCACGTGTTGGTCTATGAATCACTCCAATCAATGACGTCACACATTAAAGTAGGATGTATAAATACTCTAATAGTATTTTTGGTCTGTCTTCCGCCCATTCATGCGTTGGCTATCATTTATGTGTGGCTGTTATTATTGTTTGCAAATAAGTTCTGGTACTGAAATGGACGCGCGCATGTTTTCTTCGTATGTGTTTCTATCTGTTTTAAATATAATTATTTGTATGGACACGGCATTTTGTCAATGTTAACTACAGAATCGATTTTGATGAAATTTGGAATGAAGGTAGTTTAGGTTCTGGAATAACACACAGGCTAATTTTCAAAAATCAACCTCTAAAGGGAATTAACGGGGTGGTAAAGTTTAAAAAAAAAAGATACTCCTAGGGTTAGTTTTTTCAAAACTAAAATTCCTCTTAAAACGAATTTTCAAAGACATAAATCAAATATTATTAGATGTAGATAGATACTAATGTTGTTAGTAAATGCTTATATGTATAAATTAAAGAGTGTATGTTCTGTTATTGGTTGTTATTGTGGGGTGCGTGGGGGTGTGTATATGTATGTAAGAGTGTGTGACAAATATATAAGAGAGTAATAATGATTATATTTGAGATACTTTATTCCGCTTTGCAGATCAGAATGCTCTTAATACGCACAGCAAAAATGTGAAGCGCTTGAAAAATGTTCACGGAGCGTTAAATTCAGGTCACTCTTTGTTACATGATCGTTTTAAAATTGGCTTTCATCTATATTGTATATATTGTGTGTGGAAAATACAAAACAAAAACAAACACACTCACGACTGTCTTCCCCACGGTGGACATCCTCAGATACATACTCAGTGTGTAGATTTCTGAGGATACCAAGTAGGGGGTAGTCAGAGGCACGTCTAAATATTACATTTGGTACATGCCCGCGTTTTGCAAGTTAGCATTCCACGTGACAGGTTGCAAGCCCATCGCCGCTGTGTGGAAAATCTTTATAGACAAAATTGTCATACAAACGCATAGGAGTTTATTATTGCGAGGAAAACTGTGTGTACATCAGCGATGTCTGAAGTACACGGATCAATGGGGTACGGGTTTCCAGAGGCTTGTTGAGTCTGCGAACCGGAATTTGAGGGTGGATCCTCTTTTGATTTGATATTATAATTAGGATAATGATTTTGCTGTCATTGAAAGGCAAAGTTCTTCAGTAGGGAGTTGTTTCTGACATGGCGAAAGGCGCTTGATACGATGAAAGAAACAAAAACTTAATTTTCGGAAAAAAAATACGATTTTAGAACGATATCTTTGCTTAGATGAGGCACTTCCACACGCGCTATCTGTGTGTACATAGTTTCTTATATTTTTTTTTATCTTTGAGATGGGTCAGCGAGGTGAAATTCGAAACAGTAACAGATATAAAAAAATACTGTAAAACTCACGTGGCCGATTTTGATATCCTACTACTATTATAAACGCGAATGTTTGTGAGGACGGATGTTTGTTAGTCTTCCACGCAAAAACTACTGAACGGATTTTGATGAAACTTTACAGTAATATAGCTTATACGCATCAGAATTACACATAGGCTACTTTTTATCCGGGTACCACGCGGACGAAGTCGTGGGCTAGTGATTTATAATGTGGATTCAAAGATTTAAAAATACTTTTGAGTCTTTTTTTCATACACGTACAGGGATCAGCATCGATCTTATTCGAGAACTATTAAAATTTTACTGTGCACACAAATTAACACACACAAAAAGCAGAATTATATGACATGTACAACAATATGTAAATAAGACTCTAAAAAGAGTTTTCTTCCAGCAAACCTTGCTACAAATGTAGCTAGATTAAAAAAATGAACCTAGCTAGATTTACATCTGTTCGTATTGCTTCTATTATTTTTTTCTAGTTATACGCCGCTAGCCTTCGAAAGCCAATATTATCTTGGGAGATATAACAACTTTATCAACAAGCTAATGCGTACTGACGCCCCGCATTGTCGGCCAAAGTGATCGGAGCTGCAAGCATGACGTCATTAACGCACGATCATCAACTCTAGAAATAGATGTGATGTGACGCTGTGGTGGAAAACGTTTACGTACACATATAAGTCTACACTAGCTTCTGTCCGCGGCTTCGCCTGCGTGATACCCGGATAAAAAGTAGCCTATGTGTTATTCTGATGTATAAGTAAAGTTTCAATCAAAATACATTCAGAAGTTTTTGCGTGAAAGAGTAACAAACATACATCCTCACAAACTTTACCGTTTAGAATAGTAGTAGGATCTACACTATCTACAGTAATATTATAGTTTGGATGTGGGAGGTAATCTCAGAAACAATTCATACGATTTAAAAAAAAAAAACAATATTTCGAATGGACCTTCAGTGTGGGCATAGTCTTTATATTACCCCGTTAAAATGAAAGGGCTTTTCGTGGAGAATTTTGCAACGTAAGTTGACGAACAAACATTATATTAGGTTGGGGAAAAAGTCTTTTCGCATTATTGTATGTATGAACTTGTAATAAAATATCTTTGGCTATACTATTTGTATCTAGCTGGTTTTGGTATCATTAAAAGTTTAAATTTTAAAGAAGATAATTCCAAATTCAAATTAGGAAAATGTGTGATTTTTATTTGTTTTTCGTACTGTTAAGATGAGTGAATCTAATGAAGAAATTCGATACATTTTAAAATTTTACTACAAAAAAGGTAAAAATGCAACGCAAGCCGCGAAAAAAATTTGCGATGTTTATGGACCTAGTGCAGTGTCTGTGAGAGTAGCACAAATTTGGTTTAAGCGTTTTCAATCCGGAAATTTTGATGTCAAAGATGCACGTCGCTCTGGTCGCCCTATTACGGATAAAATGGATGCCATTTTTGAAAAAGTGGAGCAAGATCGGCATATCAGTAGTTACGACGTAGCTGAAGAACTGGGAATTGACCACAAAACAGTTTTGGCGCATTTGAAAAAAACTGGGTACACAAAAAAGCTCGATATTTGGGTACCTCACGAGCTCACTGAAAGAAACCTAATGAACCGTGTTCTCATTTGTGATTCTTTATTACGACGTAATGAAACCGAACCATTTTTGAAGAAATTTTTGACCATTTTTGACCTCACACATCTTTAGCCACTCAGCAAAAATTAAGAGAGTTTGGCTGGGATGTGTTAATGCATCCGCCGTATAGTCCTGACCTTGCACCTTCAGATTTCCACCTGTTTCGGTCTCTTCAGAATTCTTTAGGCAGTGTCAGGTTAACATCACGAGAGGACTGCCAAAACCACTTGTCGCGGTATTTTGAACAGAAGCCCCAAAGTTTTTATAGCAATGGGATCATGTCCCTGCCTACAAAATGGCAAAAAGTTATCGAACAAAATGGTACCTACATACTTTAGTTAAATGTAAATAAACTATATTAAAAAATGTTTTGAATTTTCTTAAAAAATGCGAAGAAACTTTTTCCCCAACCTATTATATTACGAGAAAAAGTGTGTTAAATGTGAATGTGGATGGAAATAAAATCAGTAGGCCAAAGTAAAGATGGATGGATTTTGTGAAGGATGACATGGTTAAGAAAGGGGTGAGTGCTGAGATGACGGCTGTGGAAGTGGAAGAACATGTTGTGGAAGAACACGTAATGTGTGATAAGGACAAGAAGATAATGATGTCGACGAACAAACGGTCGAACAAATGCGTTTTTATCGAACGCTGCCTTAACGGTACGAGCTAGTTTTCAACGGCTTCTTTTTATCAAGCGGTATAAGCCGTGGGCAGTAGCTATTCTAAATACAATGCGAATTTAATAATTTTATAGTAATCGCATAATGCAACGAGCGATCTGCTATAATTGTTCACGTGTTGTTGCCAACCGATTGAAAATGAACATTGCCTCTTAATAATATAGTATTTGATTTACTGAAATTTACTTACTTTATGTAAAGTAGACGAATATTTTAGTTTAATTCTGCTGTTTCTAACTACCTATTAGCAGCCCAAGAATCGGTGTTTGATAAATATGTTCTTTTGATAAAATATGAATTTTGCGACTCTTCGATTATCAACTGTACGACCATGTGACCCGTACATGGCCAAATAATATTAATTTATAATTATTAATTTGTGTCTGTATGTCCGCTAACGTCGCCTTATTTAAAATTGATTTATTAACTTGCGTCACGTTCACTCGGTGATGGGAAAATATAAGAGAATGTGACGGCAGGACTTACGCTAAACTAAACAAAAAAAACAAAAACGCTCACGACTCTATACATACTCAGTGAGTAGATCTTTGAGGACACCAATTAGGGGGTAGTCAGAGGCACGTAAAAATTACATTTGAGGCTGACCCGCGTTTTTGCATATGGTTTAACATTCCAGTCCGCTTATTGGAAAACTAACGAGTGGCACAAGCCTTCGATTTTTTTTCTAGCTCATGCCGTTTTCCTCGCGATGTTTTCCTTCAACGTTTTGAGCACGTGTCAATCAGCACATACATTTTTCGAGTGTTAAAATACTGGTTTGTTATGCAATGCAACTCATTTAAAAATAATACATTTCAAAAGGAAGATGTGTTCGCAAAATCGTTGATGCCATGTTTTAATGAAACTTTTTAGATAGTCACTCTTTTAAACAGGTTTACTCACAGTTAGGTGACAAGTTTAATTCCATATTAAACCAAACAAAACTATTAATGTTCGTTTCTCGTGTCACCAGTTATTTGAGTGATCATTAAGATATGGCGGCTCTGAATAGGGCCTTGTGACAGAAAGCGAAGGAATCAGTTGTAGTGAAAGGATTCAGTGCGTACATCAGACTCGTTTTGCACAATGCTATTCAATTTAAACACTTTAGTCAGAGTTAAATATTCAATCCCATTTCTATTCCTATTTGGCTCTGACTAGTAAAGTAGATTCCTTCTGGCACACTATTACAAATATCCGTCCGTCCGTCTATCCCGGCGCAAACACGTTACGTAAGTGTGTAAACAGTCAGGGCAAACAAACCCCGTCGTCTCGTGGATAGTGGCACTTGGCATGAGATATGGCTACAGATATGTATGTAGTAAGGCTGTCGCAATGTGCTAGTTCCCTGATGTACTATTTGTTGTCCACTGGATTTTTTTCTGACACACTTTATGCAATGTGTGACGGACGAAGAGGCGGAATGAGTTAAGTATCGTAGCAACAATAGTTTAGTGTATAATAGCGCGCTTGTCGCCTTAGCGTCTAAGGGAACACAACTTTTGTCAATATCAATAGAGCAATTTTTTGGGCAAAATGTGCCGATTCAATATCAAAGTATTCACTTGTAGCACTGTAAGTATCGTATAAACACCAACTATACAGTCCACTTAAGGAAGAACCTGGAGTTTATTTTCACGACCGATAGTTAGACGATTAACAGTTTTTTAATTATTTTTCGCGCCGTAGCTATTTGATTTGGTAGAAAAACTTAATGGCTAAACATAACGTTCTACGGAGAAAATCTCTGCAGCATCGCTGTCCAAAATCATCAATAACCAGAGTCTGCAGTATCGCTGTCCAAAATCACCAATAACCAGAGTCTGCAGCAACGCTGTCCAAAATCACCAATAACCAGAGTCTGCAGCATCGCTGTCCTAAATCACCAATAAACCAGAGTCTGCAGCAACGCTGTCCAAAATCACCAATAACCAGAGTCTGCAACATCGCTGTCCAAAATCACCAATAAACCAGAGTCTGCAGCAACGCTGTCCAAAATCACCAATAACCAGAGTCTGCAGCATCGCTGTCCTAAATCACCAATAAACCAGAGTCTGCAGCAACGCTGTCCAAAATCACCAATAACCAGAGTCTGCAACATCGCTGTCCAAAATCACCAATAAACCAGAGTCTGCAGCAACGCTGTCCAAAATCACCAATAAACCAGAGTCTGCAGCAAGGCTGTCCAAAATCACCAATAAACCAGAGTCTGCAGCAACGCTGTCCAAAATCACCAATAACCAGATTCTGCAGCATCGCTGTCCAAAATCACCAATAACCAGAATTGTCTACATAAAACAAAGACGTTGTTTATATATTCTTCAAAAAGTTGGCCCGTAATATATTCGCAACACACTCACGCATCGAAGCGACTATTTATATTCGGTAGGTAAGTTTTAGACGTTTATTTTGATTCGTGCCCCAGATACTTATGTTTCCGCGTTCAAAAGAAAATGCGTGTCGATAAAATTAATGCGCTGGATTTATTTATTTTTCACGGTCAAGTTCGTTTGAGCTTTTAATGGCACACCTACGATTAAAACTGATACGCACATTTAGGAGAATCAGTTGCTAATAATTGGTACATTTGAGTTGTACACCCTTTATGTCTCAGTGACGGGCTCGAGTGATACCTCTTGCAAGCGTCCATAGGTTACGGTAACCGGTTTCCACAAGGGCCGTATGCTTTTGGCCAATCAAGTTTGTATATGAGTTGAAACTTTGAAACTTTAGTCGCGGTTACATTATCGATGAATTTACTCACGAAAACATCTTATCATGTTTATAGACGGCCAGGTTAATAGCACGCATGTACCATCAAAGTATTTTTTTTACAAATTTTCATGGTATTATGAAATATGTATAATATGATATAATTCTCATATTAAAACGTCTAAGGGCTCATTTACGGAGACGCGGCGCGACGCATATAAGTTTTAATTTACTGGCCCGCAGTAAATTAAAACTTATGGCGATGTATGAGAGCGTTTATGTCAGGCTAACGCGCGTAAAATCACCTCGCCGTGAACGCTGTCATACATCGCCATATGTTTGAATTTACTGCTGGCCGCGACGCGCCGCTTCTCCGGAAATGAGCGTTGTCTTCAAAGTCGCCTCCCTGTGCCTTGCAATGGCGACCTAATGGGGTCGTCGAACGGATTGACGTTGCCCCCAGACCTCGACCCCCACGTTTCCCGTTTCTAAACACCCGGACGCCCGGACGGTCTGATACGGACCAAGTTTACATTAATAGTTTGGCAGAATATGGTTGAGATGCGAAACTTTAATAATCTCAAACTGTGTGAGCGAAGTTCTATTACACGTATGAGAGAGATGAGTTAAGATGAGAAGGATATTTTTTTAATTAATCTTGTTTTTGTTTCAGGTAAAATTATGATGGCCGGCTTAGAGTTGTAGTGGTGAGGTTATTTTTTACCCGCGACGCGACGTAAAGATGCGTTTGCCATAAGAGGACATCTTCAGATACATACTTAGTGCGTAGATCTTGGAGAATACTAAGTAGGGGGTAGTCAGAGGCAAGTCCAAAAATTACATTTTGCCTAGTAAGCATTCCACGTAATAGGTTGCAAGCTCATCGCCGCTTATTGGAACACTAATTGATAGAATTAGACGGTTGAAATCATGTCGGAGGTGTAAACATTTTAGAAAAATGTAAAATGTTTACATTCCATGATGGCAATATTTCTATTGAAGTATAAAAAACGATTCGCCTCCCAATCGTCCTCGATTCGAACCTCGACGAGGTGTGGGTTCGATTCCCGAAGCGGGATAAATGTTTGCATGTTCTGCAGATATTTGTTATGGGTTAGGGTATTGTGATACGACGGTACTCATAGTTATTGACACCACGACACAGGGAATCCTGGTGTGGTCAGGACTGTCTGTAGGATTTTAAAATAAATACATTTATAAATAATGCTGGACATTTTCACACGGCATCATCTAGCTAAAATAAGCAGAGCTTGTGTTATGGGAACTACATGACTAATAAACATCATCATCATACGGACATAGGCCTCTCCCGATACGCGCCCGGTGTTCGGCTCTTCTCATCCACTTTCTGCCCACCTATCTTGAGTAATCGCTCCACCTAGCCGGGGGGCGCCCCATACGTTTGCCAAGACGCGGTCTCCACTCAAGAACTGGTTTACCCCAACGGTTTTGTCGGTTCTTCGGCATATATGACCAGCCCATTGCCACTTCAGCTTACTAATCCTCAGATCTATGTCGATGACTCACGTTCTCTGCGGATAATCACTGATATACATACTACTTATATATATATATTTTTAAATACATACATATTATACAACACGACACAACCAGACACGAGAAACATATTTGTAAAGCGTACAAACATTTGTCCCGCGGAGGGAATCGATCCCGCAACCTTTTTCATCTCATGTTCTTTGTGTCATGTGTTTTGTGTCTAATGTTGGTTTATTATTATCATCATAAGTAAAAAAAAAGTGAAAATATATTTATTTGATATAATAAACTGTTACAAATTGTACATGAATCCATAGCTCCTGAACTAGTAGAAACTGTATTTCTGGAGACATTGGCTTCTCCCTGCCTCACTGTTCTATTTCAGTTTATAAAGACTTCTGACCCATTTGCGTTATTTCTATGTTACTCGCTACACGATACTATCGAGACTAATAGTATCGCGTACTCCGGAATATACTCCGACGATTCGTTTGAATATTAATTGTCTGATGACAGAACTACCTATTCTATAAATATATTACATCACTGACGTAAATGTGCCCTACCTTTTTTATGAAGCCAAAGTGGCAACTATAAAATAGATAGATAGATAACTCTTTATTGTACACCACATAATATGTTGCTTACAGTTAACACAGCAAATTACAAACTAGTCGCGGGAGTACAATGGGCGGTCTTATCGCTTATAGCGATCTCTTCCAGACAACCTTTGGGTGGACAGGAATTGACGTGAACGATAAAGGACGGCGGTGTATAGACAATACAAACATACATAATGACGAATTAATAGATAAAACAAATATGCATACATACAAGAATACATATACCCTACGTATATAATCTATAACTTTAAATAATAAGCGTTTACCTTCCCCTATGGAACCCACTGAGTCATGCGGAATCATGGGGATTACAGTCGTAAGCGTGTTTGTTTAGCGAAACAAAAGCTAACTACGTTTACGTACATAGGTATAGGGCATGTAAAAAGGCGAGCTTAACCCTAACAAGAGTTTTCTTCCAGCAAACTTTTGAGGATAGGGACAGCTGATAAATAGTGGTAGGTACGTGTCCAAACAAACGGAAATAAAATCTAATAAAATCACTAATTTTAACATTCTATAATACATAAATACATAGTATAAGTATAACATATATTTTATCGTTATATAGATATACCTTCGTTAGCTTTCTTTTATTATTTTGCAGCAAACTATACATACATACACGTGGTGACAATTTCCATAAAGTGAATAACGGCCCACGTGTATGTTTTAAACACCCTTTGAATAAAGGGGTGTTTCACAGTGGAATGAGGGCGAATTTGAACCCCCTAATATATTAGACAGAGCGCAGTGTTCTTGCAAACACCAGTTGGATGTTTATGGCGTTTTAAAACACTGCCAGTGTACGAATGAACGTATAATAATCGATCTCGATTACGCGACGGGTGATTAGTCGGCCTCCAGATAATGTATGTATCTATCAATATAACATAAACGCGCAACTGACACCACACATAGTCCCGACCCCGCACTAGGATTCCCTGGGTCGTGGGTTTCGCGAACTACGAGTACCGTAGCAACGCAACACGCAGACCCGGAACAAATATCTGCAGAACATGCAGACCCGGAACAAATATCCGGAACGTGCCGCGCGCGTTCGTTCCATTCGTGCTACTTAGATTTTTGAGGAATCAAATTCGAAGCCGTGGTAATAGAATTTTCATTGTAAGTACATAGTTTCAGCGATTTTTTTAGGTAACCCGCCTGGTCCTGATGACCAGGATGACATGATCGGTAAGATGTCCTTGAAATGTTACGGATATCCCCAAACTTTCAGCTTTGCTATACTAAAGTGAACTCAAGTTTACGCAGTTCTGGGTAATAAAACGTCTTCCGAATTTTGCCGGATAACACCGAAAGGGCACGGGGTGAAGGACGCAGTCATGTTTTCTGCTCGGATATCGGCGATCGATACTCCGTCTGAAACCCTGTTACGCGAATAGCGGTCCTATCTCGTGGATACCAGAGCGCAATTCCGAAATCAAACAGGTTGTTGACCTGTTGGTCGTCTACGTGTTTAGACTGTGAGCGGCACCAATTTTGTACTGTGCCCTTATTATTTATGTTCCGTAAGTTTTGCGATGACGTGACAACTTTGGCGACGCAGTCTTTGCGATTCTAGAAAGGTCCATAGAATCGAGTTCGTTTTTTTTGATAAAATGCTTTTATTCAAGTAGAACTGAAACTGAAACCTGGGGGTTGATTCTCAAACAGATCATTCCATCTCTAATATAGATCTGTGCACAAAGAAGCGAAGATTCTATTAGGTACGGGTTAGACTCCTTCTTCTTGCTGTTATCCGACATCACGTGGGGTCGGCACAATATGTTTTCTTCCATAGACTATATAAGCCGTCATTTTAGTGTGAGTACTGATTTCTTATCTGTCATCTTACACATCCATCCATCCTCTTTGGTCTACCTCAACTCTTATGGGATTAGACTATTTTCCGATATAAAATTTTACTATCGGCAACAATTGCATGAAAGCACGGACCGGGCGTAGTTTATGCAATACTACTGTCTACCTGCACTAAGGGATGGTATAATTCTATTTATGAAGTATTTTATAACTCTGGACTTTTCTTAATCCGTAGATGATATAGCTCCATATACTCCAGTCTTCCAGTGACCACAATAGAAAGTTAAACGCTATAAAGACCCGTATTAAAACTTATAATTCTATTCAGGCACCAAATCGACCTGAACAAATAATTTCTGTCATGCCTGAACTGTGCCAATCTCCGAGTTTGCTGCTGTAATATCGATTTGTGTCAATTGCTTTCATGACAAGCGTGAACTTATTATATCTACTGAAACCCTTGCTGAGCCATTTACGCCGTTACGTCGATAGCCTAAGGGTTTTTTGAAGGGGATGAACAAATACTGAACGAACGAACGTAGAATATCAGTTGAACATTCGACGACCTCGGTCTTTACACTTACGAGAACGGACAAACAAAAGCGTTTTTATCCACCAATAACGTGTCTCACAAGACATTTTACAGCTAAAGCTTTGTACTTTAGCCAATCAGTAAACAAGCGCCGGTATTGATCTGTTGTTGCCCGTAGTACTACGTGTTACCTAATCTACGAACACGTTCACTATCGCGTATTCTGTGCGTTTGTTTGTTTTTGTTTTGCCGGCGGAGAGAATTGATTAATTTATTTTGTACTCCCTATGTTCGGTTCCGTTTCGGGCCGCAGTCCACTGGTGCATCTATCTACAGCTATATTGTGCTTGCTAGTTTCATAGCTCACCTACTTACCCTCACAATGTCCAAACATGGTATAATTAATTGGATATTTCTTTGTTTTCAAAAGACACATATATTTTGTCTCCTCTTCCGTTAACACAACAATTGTGTTGGGCGTTCGCTCGTACGGTCGTTGCAGCAAAGCTAGAGCGGACAGTGGCCCTTGGGTTCCGATGTTTTTGTTGTTCTACCTGATTTCAATCAAACTAATTGCTGACGTAATGTTTGTTTTGATTTCGTACTCCTTGTTTATGAATTGAATCTTGCGAGTTCAAAGCGCGTTTGGATTGATATAGGTAATTGCAAAAGTTATTAGTAAATCAATTTCGTAAGTAATTGCCAGTAATACCAGTTTGAAGGGAAAAATAAATGTTTTTTACTGAGAATACATTTACTTATTTTTTGTTTTCCCGACTGCTGCTTTTATCGGTTGTTTGAATGACATTGCGCTGCGTAAATACCTAACGCTTATCTATTCAATAACATTTAACTCAAAAAAACTCCCAAGACATACCTACAGCTGAAATCCGCCGGATACAATTTTAGGGTTCCCGAGCCAAATTACGAGAACGAAAGTTTAATTGAACCTTTCAAATATTGGACCGAGTTGAAATGTGAAGTTTTGTAAACTAAGCAATTTTACGTTGGAATCCGCGACCAAAGAATCAATGTGCTTCTTTGGTCGCGGAATTGGGGTTCGTGTTTTCGTTTGTCTATTAACATTATTTTTATTTAATGTAGAGGTAAGGCATATTGGCCACCTGATGAGAAGCAGTTACCGTGACCTATTTATATCAGCAATACCAACAATAGGCATCAATATTGCATCAGCAATAGATATTGCTGATCCGTTGCCTGCTCTGAGCACGTCTCAATGTCGAGAAGTGCAAAGTTATTTCTACCAGATTGCGAGTGCCCCAAATGCTGGCATACTCCCTGGCCAGCTCGACATTGGAAAGGGTGAATGAGATCCGTGATCTATAACTTATTAACGACTCACAACTTAATTTCATCAGGTTTCATAAAGCGAACGGCTTTTCAATTTGATGACGTAATAATTGCAATAATGCATAATAACGCTTTCGTTCGTAGCAAAAAGGATAGTTCAATAGGCTGGGATATTGGGGGCCAAATATACGATTATGGTAGAGGCTCCAACGTAAACTTGCTAGATGTATCTATACAAGCGAATGCACGGCTATTACCCTTATATTTTCCCATCCCTATTCAGCATTTTGGTGTCATACTGTACTTACTATTTTTTGAAATAAATAATTCTAATTCTAATCCTGAAGGACTGTTTTTAAATGTAATTTGGAAATGTAATTTTTTGCATTCGCCTGTTTGTTGAGCGCTGCAATAAATATAGGAACACTGGATACTAAGATGAAATTAATAATAAATATCACTGGTCATAGATCAACTACACGTGGCGTAAAGTATGTTAATGAAAGTCCATCAGCGAATGTTATCAGCAATGCGACTCATCGCAGAGCGATATGAGATATCACTACAATAGTACTCGTATGTTTAGTTCCGGCTGTATTATCGATAAGCTATAGGGGACATGGCTTAAAACGTCTATGGAGAGCACGGTTGGTGCTGTTACCTCCATTTGGGGAGAGGGAGATCTTCCAATGGGCCGATCTGATCAAAGTGATCCACTTTGATCAGATGGAGATTGTGATTTTAATTATTAAATGAATTTTGACTTGACTTGGTCCCATGGGTTTGCCCGTGGTGGCCGAAGAAAAGTAGCTCTTACCGTTCATAAGAAACGCATCCGCTCTGTTTTACGTGGACTTACATTGCAAAATAGTTGTCCACGAAAAGCCCTGAAGGTCCATTCTAAACATCGTAGAAATATTTTTTGACATCGGATGATTATTTTCGGAGATTACCTCATATATACAAACTTACTAATCTTATCTCTTATAATATAGCCATTTGTATGTTATTGTGTACCTAATACATTATATATACATCTGTTATGTATAAATCTATATAGATATAGTCTCTTGTTTAGGCCAAGTGTCCTGCCCATCACCATTTCAGCCTTACTCTCCCTACCATGTTAAAAAATAATTGCTGTAGCGAGGAAATAAGTGACTACGGACGGCGTCTGTATGTAAAAATGCCGGCCGCATTACCTCTTAATGATAATTTAGCTAGATAGTTACGTTGTTTTGATCGTTTAATTTACGTACGCGGCCATTCATAATTACTGCCCGATATAGCATCAATTAACTTACATTCGATCGAAGCATGGTTCATTGTTTATGTGTATGAACTCTCGTTTGTGAGGTATCTCTGTTTCTTGTTATTGTTTGCTGATACACGTGTATTTACTGTTAGCCGTATAATAGGTATCTGTTGTGCTGGTTATCGAGTGACTCTTCTTCGTTTTACTAGCTAATCGGATGGTAGTGTAGTATGTATTTTCAGTAACAAGTGACGATAGGCCTTGTCTGCGCCATCAAAATCAGCGCCGCACCTGACCTATCTAGGTTTTGGTGCAGCATAATGCTGAGACGGGGTTTGATAGCCCACACAACACAAAATTGTAATTTATTAATTGTAATGAACTTATTTGTGTGCCCAATATTATTAAAAACTTTTTTTTTTTTTTTTGCAAACCCACTCACTACCAACCCACCGCTACTCTTAAAATCTCTTAGTATCCCCTCCAACAAGGGTTGTTTCAAGAGATCGGTTCTAAGCGATAAGACTGGCCATTTTACTATGATAAGAGTAAGATTTTGTTTAGTCTGTTATTTGTATATGGTGTACAGTTCAATAAAGTATGTTTATATATTCATTCATATTTTTATTCTAACATATTTCTTCGTATAACCCCGCACTTGGTTAAATCTACCATTCCAAGCGTCCATGCTTCCCGCATGGACGCTTGCTATCTAACTATGATATAGAACGTAAATTGTATAACAAAACTATTGTTATATTAATCCAACCCAGACAGTACATTACGATTTACCGAGAAAAGCAAACGTTGTTACTACAATACTTTGCTGTTGAGTTAGTTATTGGATGGAATTCTACCTAGCTAAAGTTACGAGCTACGTCCGACGTTTGCTCAGTGCAGTACAATGCAGTATTTATAAAGCTTTGGTACTTTTATATCTGCAAAATGTAGCTCTATCGGGAACGGCAAAACTGATAAATAACATTAGATTTAGATCGTTAATTACCTGCTTGAGTATCAAAATTTGCGAAAATTCTGTATACAAGGTTACTTTCCCTTGGTTTGTATCTAAATGGAATAAAATATTTTGAATTTATTTTATATAGAAAACTAGGCCTACAGATGTCAGCATAACGCAGTGTCCTGACAAAACTAAAATTTGAGCCCGAATCAGAAGCGGGATGAACTATACAATAAAGACGAAAAAGGTGATCTCAAAGAGATTTCTCTATCTGTGAGAGACGGATTACGAGATACATGGCAAAATATGGACAAGTAAATATTCCCATACAATGATACCCCCATGAATATGTCGGCTTAGGAACGCTGGTATATAATACCCGTTTATTTGCGTCGAAGGAAGGATGCAAATAATAAATGATGTAAACTTGTACAGTGTCCTTTGTCAAAGAACTCAAACGACGCGTAAATTGTTGGTTTTATATTTCCTTCTATCTTAAGCTCATTTCCTTTGTTACTCGATGGAAAATGTTTTTGCTTCAATAAACCCGAGCGGTACTGGTTTTTCATTCAATTCTTTGTTATGGAGTTATTCAGCAGACTTCCTCCATCTGATGCTGAACAAGGCAACGTGTTTGCGAAAATAGAGTTTACCTCAGTTCTTCTAGAGTTAGATTTTTTGCTGAACTCGGGGATTATATTGCGATGAGTTTTAGTATAACAAAAAAATAAAATAAATTAAGGTTAAAATGTTAACGTACCTACTCATGCTATGCAGCGTACTTAAACCAGTCGGTTCTTTCAACGGCAAGTGGCAACCTTCGAAAATAGAAGGTTCTTTTAAAAAATATAATAATATGGTGTTCCTGAAACATTATTGAATTTCTGTTTCTCTACTAATTTGACTTTATTTCTGTCTACCGGTACCGAGCTCCAATCCAATGTCCATTAACTTTATTTTCGACTCACGTTATACGTTTTGTATTCCCATAACCAATTCCAATATTTCCGTGTAAAATTGAAGCTACCTAGCAATTCACCGTCAATAGGACTTATTGATTTATCGCATTTGCTGCATCAAACATAGTACTGACGAAGTGCTGACGAAAACATCACTCCAGCGAGCTTTTTTTGAAAAGCCAGTTGAAAGAAAAAAATGAGGCAATCAATGCATGCTGGACATGCTGGCATAGCATCATTTGCATCGCAAGGTTTCGGCCTGCTCGCATTCTTCGTAAATTCATTCGAAAGTCATATGAAAGCTAATTTTACATTCAAAACGTAATTTCAAGTGATACAGGCTGGTATAGGGGTCACCGTTTTCGTGGAACGACTGATTGCCGCGTGGTAGGTAAACGAACTTATCAGGAAAATAAAATTGCTTTTCAGAATATGAAAACAGCCTTTTCAAGTTGACACAATCATTAATTATGAATTTGTAAGGTATTTCCATTGGTAGTCTATTTTCTGCCTTAAACGGTTTCACTGGTAGGTATATTATTGTGAGCATTTAATTAAGAACTATCCACTATTGTATGCCTTGTGCCTTGTACGGAAAAACCTGCCATATGCACGTGTGCCCCTTACTTATTAACTTTACAGTAAAACTCCACAATACTACATTTAGTCCCCTTTTCAAATTGTAGATGTTACGATCAGATTGGACGAGGAACCAACAGACGCGACGCAGTGTAAGATGGCCCCATTCCTATGGAACGATGATATCATAAATTTTGAGGGAAGTATTTGGATAGAGGTGCCTCAAGGCCGTTCGTCATCTATATCCAGCAGTGAACTTTTACAAGCTGCTTACAATAATTTGCTTAATTTAAATTGAATCTTTATCTGAACCAATTTCGAACTGACAAATTACAGCGACGCTCTTCACGTTTAATGCCTCTTACGTCGAAATATGTGTAACGATCTGAAGTGAAGGTTCACTGGAATCAACGAAGAGAGGAGAGAGCGAGACAGTAAAGGCAGTGGTTTTACTTTAAATAGTAAAACTTATATTTAATTCATAGTGGCCACAGTTCGTGTATGATTAAAATAAATGAAAGGCTTCACCAAAACCTATAAGTCAATATTAATGTGTGTTGGAACAAGTTCCTCCATTACATTTATTATTATTATTTCAATAGCCAATTAAATTTAAATCGTGCTCAATATTATTAAATTTAATAATACGATATCTACTCCAGAGAATTACTGAACCGTAACATTCCTACGATCCTCTCAGTTCCGAACTTCAGTAAGGAGCTTATTCAGACCGCGCTCTGTCGTAGGCATCTGTATGGTCCCGGCGTCTATTCAGCGCGCTTTAAGACGGTTGCCATGACGACAGTTCATTATGAGCTATTCCTGCGTCAAGAGGCGCGTCCAGTATCTGTGGAGCTGTTTATTGAATTTGCTGCACTGCAGCCGGCCGCTTATAGCTTTGAAATTTAAGTCGGTCCTCTCGGCGTTATTGAGTTGTGTTATTTATGCATATTGCATATGATTTAAAACAACTATGTTAGAGATTCATTTTTTCTTTATTTATTCTTAACTATTGTATACCACAATAGAGGTAGCGCAGAACACCTGGACTAGACTAGCACAAGACCGACAACTATGGAACCGTATGGAGGAGGCCTACGCCCAATTTTGGGTGCCAAAATGAAAATCAATTTAGAAACAATAATGTATGTGGATTAGATGATATATTATTTTGGAAATAAAGACTTTGTTATTATTATTATCTAATTATTATTAAGTCTCGAAGAAATACTGTCACGGAAGAGCAAGATCTCCTACCACAGGTATCTACATACTTAAAAGGGGATCTCAAACTCACATATGTATACGTAGATTAAGTTACTGAAATAAATAAATAAAAAAATAAAAAAATAAAAAATAAATAAACATTATTATTATTGTATCCCACTGCTGGGCAAAGGTTTCACCCAATTCCTTCCATCTGCCTCTATTCTTATACAAATGTGGTACAATGTTTGGTGCCAGTAATGTTCATCTAGGTAGCACCATGTTGGGCGCCATTATTAACGATTCGGGGCTTCTGTGTTAACGTCGATTATTCTTTGGTACATGGTCATACTTTAATGGTGTTTTCTTTGATGAGCAGGAAACGATTTCGTTTTGGTCCCATGAAAATGTTATTTGAATCTAAATATTATATTTTCCAAAAAGAAATAAAAAATCTGTATAAATGTTACTGATCGGAACATTTATACAGATGAAGTTGGTTTAATGACGTCAAAAATTACAAAATTCGCATTACAGAAACTAAACGTAGATCATTGAGCTCATTTAGCTTTCTAATAAAAGCCTTAGATTCTTGAAATAGTTCTTTATGTTAAGTAAGTTATTAACATCAGTTTCATGAATTGCGTCGCATATTCTAGGACGTTATTTTATTGTGGTATATTACGAAGCATAAAAATATCCACATCGTTGTCTTCAGGCGCTCGTTATGATAAAACTTCGATTTGAGTATGCCGAAAAGCACACGTTTTATAAGTGACTTATAAAATAAGAAATTGGAACGTATCTACACTAATCTACAATAATGTTATAAAGTTGTAAAATTTGTTGGTTTGTAGGGAACTACTACAAACAAACAGACTATATATGAAACTACTGAACGTAGTCTTAAATTCACAAGCTATATTATTTCATTTTATATTTTATTGTCATAGAAATAAAGATTTTTTCGAAATTTTAATATATTTAAATCAAGACGGAAAGAAAGCACTACTTGGCTGCTTTATCCGCGTCGCTGACCAAATGGTTGAATATACGTGAAAATAATGTCTACAGAAATATTAGTAATCAGTAGATCTAGAAATATTCAACGACACGAGATACCGAGGTTTTTTGTTTAAACCATAAAAAACGTATTTTATTCTAAAAATATTTTTACTTTACCTTTCAGATGCACACTACGCTTCCCTTCTACGAATATACGCCTGGAGTTCCAATCTCTGGTGGAGGATCGTGGCGCCGGTGGTAGTTCTGCGCCTATGCCTCCTCTACGCATCACTATACCCACAGACAATGATGGCCGAAGCCCTGCACCTTCACCAACTGGTAAGCCCGAGTCTGTCCTAGCTGAAAATCGATCAACCATGTCAAAATAACAGCTGGTTTAGGCTCCACCGCTCTGTAGGCCTACTTGTGAGCGTTAATGCGCGTATATTGAATATAATGCAAATGTGGACCACTGGATTTTCGGTACACCTATTCCGAAACTGATTAAAATTTAGAAACAAATAAGGGTCTTACGTAGTAAGTCTTAATTCTAATTATAATTCTGAGTGGGGGGAGAGAGATAAATATAAATATAAATAGAAATAGAAATAGAAATAAAAAAAGTATTTATTGCCTGAAATTATGGTTATAACAGCATCAGCTTACATAATTAGTAAGTGTGCATAGTACATGTGGTACAATTCACATGTCAATAAGTACCATCGTTTGTCTCCATGGTTGCAAGTTTAATTGCGAAAAAACAGTACGTACGACAAAAAACGTTCCTTCATCAAACGTGAAGTGTCACGTTTGCGTATTTGCAAAGGACTGCAGAGGACTTCCTCTATAGCGGGAGTCCTTTGATTTTGCTAATGATCTTCTCTACATTTGTGTATAATTTTTCTGGGACTGCGGTTAATCTCGCACCACTTAATTATTAGTTTTATCCAATTAAATATGCAAAGGCTCATTTCGCGTTCCAGGTACAATAAGTGCGGCCAACAGCTGTCCAACGTCGCCGAGGGGCGCCGGTTCGTCGGGACGACGGCACGTCGACCTCGGCCTGGTGGCGCACTGCAGCGCACTCGCGGAGCCGAGGCAAAGTTCCAATGGCACTGGAGTGAGTACCAAGTTACGGGCCTGCAGCTACTGCGACCAAAACTAAGATAAGCTACTTCTTCCAAGTCTTAGAAGCCAGACAGTTTGTCCAGATTGGTCTGAACTCCAAGTTACGGCTGAAGCTACAATTACCAAGACCAAGATAAGCTTCCAAGATAAGTCCTTCCAAGCTCTAAGCCAGACAGTTTGTCCAAACTGTTCCAAAATATAAGAAAAAAACTTACAAATCACTCTGATTTTCCCTATAGTTACATCACTTTTTTTTTGATGTGTTTAAAGCCGTCCGAAATACTGGATTCTTGCTATGAACTGCAGCAAGAAAGCGTGAAGAAATACCGTGTGTTTTTAAATCTACTGCATTTATTTTAGAATAAAAAATCCATACAATTATTCACCATAAACACTATGAAAATAGTAACTCACTCGTATCTACAAAAGTTTTGGTGTGTAGCAGTTGCCACGTAAGGGAGCTGTTAGCTCGCTGTTAAAACGCGCAGGATGCTGTTGGCGCTGCCGAGGACACTACTCAGCATCGAAGCTGCTCTTTTTCTTAGTCCGGCGTGAAAGCCACCGAGCGGTAGCAGCGCATCCAGCATACTTGGCGTGCATGCCAAGTATGCTGGATGCGCTGCATTCTTTATATCGGCTGCCCCAACAACGTTCGGACCGCGTAGAACATTGATTACCGTATAGTTTACTCCGTATAGTTTATTAGACTCAGATACGCGCGTGGGCGGGATTCCTCACCTGTGCGAGTACATTCCCCAGCTCTTCACGCTTCCTCCTATCACGGATGTTTATGCCGAGACGCCTCTTCAGGATCTAGTTCCTGTAGAGGCGTCTCGGTGTGCACTTATCCACCTTTAACAATGAAGATAATATGAAATATGGGTTATGAAGATAACTTCAAATACTGAGCATGGTCAACAACCTCACGGATCAAGACTCTATTGTATGGAATTGACATTAGCTTTTGAGATATCATGCGTTAGCGTGAAAGGAAAAGGTCCCAGGTCATGGCCGAACTTGGAGTGCTTAGTACCGGTCAGTTCAAAGATTGCACATATAAAAGGACTGGCAAAAAGCCAGGTGTCACGGCGCGTTCAACCTTTGAACGTCCTTGTTTCGTGAGTTGCAGGTATCGTCAGCGCACTCCGACTCCGGGTTCAGTTCGCGCGACGTGCGCGAGGCGCGCGAGAGCCGCGAGGCTCGCGACGACGCGAAGCCGCCGTACAGCTACGCGCAGCTCATCGTGCAGGCGGTGGCGAGCGCGCAGGACAAGCAGCTCACGCTCAGCGGCATCTACAGCTACATCACCAAGCACTACCCGTACTACCGCACCGCGGACAAGGGCTGGCAGAACTCTATACGGCACAACCTGTCGCTCAACCGGTAAGACTACTCTCCGCTGGAGCTTTGCTGGTAGGACGGCAGGATCACTACCCTCTTACCCTCGCTCCTTATCCTCGGGCTTGCTGGAATGCAGTATATTAAAAGTTTTTTTTTTTAATATGTTCAATGAACACCGGTCATCGTGGGCGGTGCTGATGATAAAAGCAAGCATTACTGAAATTCAGCGAAATAGACGAAAACAAGTGTTACTGGACGAGCTCGATCGCGTGGCAGGCGAGGAACTACGAGTACCGTGGTGCCACAACACCCTAACCTGAACCAAGCTGCAGAATATGCAAAAATTTGTCCCGCACCGGGAATCATGCCCGCACCTTCAAACTCTAATTTTAACCATGTTTATTTCCTTTCTGTGACATATAATACACCTTTTTTGTTGGGACAAAATGTTTGATGATCTGCAGATATTTGTTCGGGTCTGAGCTTTTTTCTATGTATAACTTATATGTAAGTATTTACAAATAAAATGTATATAAGTAGTATATCAGTCATGTAGTTCCCATAACACAAGCTCTGCTTACTTTGGTGCTAGATGCTGTGTGAAAAATGTCCAGCGTTTTTATTTTTATTTTGAATCTTACCAAATTGTTTATGTTTTTGCAGGTACTTCATAAAAGTTCCGCGCAGCCAGGAGGAGCCGGGCAAGGGCAGCTTCTGGCGCATCGACCCACAGAGCGAGGGCAAGCTGATCAACCTCGCGTTCCACCCGCGGCGGCCGCGCGGCGTCCAGTTCCGTGCACCCTTCGGACTCTCCTCCAGGTAACCCGCCCCTTAGACAGCGACCACATTCTGTTGGAGTAAACGCCTGCGGAAATATTTAATTTGTTTGGAGATGGCATTAGCTTTTGTGATGTCACGGTGACTGCTGCCAAGTTTTTCTTTGACGCAGTCCCTGACTCTTATTCCATCGTCAGCACTCCCTAGTGACTTTTAGCTATAAAACCTATATTAAACAAACCATCAAAAATGCCGGAATGGAATTGTAGCATCCGTTTGGGAGATACGATGCCACTCGGATAGAAATACAGACAGGTAGACAAAGGCTTCACCCAACCGGGGCTTGTTTTCGTTGTGAGAGGAAAAGTAAGGTTATCTTTTTGTAGAATTTATGAGTTTTGACGTAGCCCGAATTCCAGCTCTAAATTCGTGCTACAGGATCGGAAGACCTTGATCGATGGAAACCAGACTGGGTATTTAAAAAAAAAAGAATATCTCTCGCTACTTAATGCTCTTATCATTTGTAACATTTCACGTTTTAACCGAACTCTTTAAGTTCATCTCAGGATCATCTTGGACACATTCAGTCCACATGCTTCGCCACTACGTATCTGCACAAGTTGCGTCGAAAGTATCTGTGAGACAAAAATATGACATAGCGTCATTGTCTAGGACACTTTGCCTAGAACATGTTTGTGAAACTATGTCTAAGACTCTTTGTCTAAGACACTTTGTCTGGGACACTTTGTTTGGGAAACTTGTCGAAGACACTTTGTCTGGGACACTTTGTTTGGGAAACTTTGTCTAAGACACTGCTTAGAACACTTTGTCTGGGACATGTTTGTGAAACTATGTCTAATACTCTGTCTAAGACACTTGTCCGGACACTTTCTCTAGAACACTTAGTCTGTGAAACTTTGTCTAAGACAGTTTCTCTAAGACACTGTCCGAGACAGATGTGTTCCTTAGGATTGCTATAGCTTTGAGTGGCTTTCTTCCAGGTAACGAAGGCTGGGGCTTAGAACCCTGTATAAAGATTGAGTGCCGGTGTAGTGAAGTGCTTCGTCAGAGGTACTATTCGGTTTATTGGAACAAGCTGTAGATTATTTTGATGGCACTTTTGTTAAATCGGTACAATATTTAAGACTTTGTCGATGTTTTTGTGTATATTCATGCTTTTTATATAATTCAGTATATATAGTGTTTACTGCCATTTCCTGACTATGTATTTGTGTAGGGTAGGACTATAAGATTTAAGTAATGGTAATGCCTGTAACGTATTTATGTAAGAATATCACTATTATGTACGCAGTATGCAGTATCTGATTTGCTTTCATTCGAGGTTTGATATAATAGTGATATACAATATTGTTTTTTATATATTGTTTGACAACATTGTTGTAGTAAGGGATCCTAGTGGGTCCTAGGTCTGGGGACTATGTACGTGTATAGGAGTGAATTTCAAACATACTTACACATACAAAAATAATAGTTAATTTTTCTTACATTTTGGTTTGTAAATATGTTTCGATACGTTTAAAACTGAGGGAAAAGCTAAGTTCAGGCGAATGTATATGATTGTTAGTGTGTTTATTTTAACATATTATCAACTCTAGTTTCAGTTCTGTAAGGAGGTTATTGTGTTTGGTTTAAGGAGTGCGCCCACGTCACCGTCGCAGGTGGGCGTGTCGGGGCTCGTCACGCCGGAGGAACTCTCGCGCGAACCCACGCCCGACCTCCTCACGGGCGAGGACCACGACCAGGTAACCACAACCACACATCAACCACATCAACAACCACAGCAAACGAGCTAGTGCAGCTATAAAAAGTAAACTAAACTTAAATAAAAGACTTTTGATCCAACACTGTTTTATATAGCCAGCCAGCTTAGCCTGAGTACCCAAGACAACGTTTTGTCTACGAAAGAGAAGACAAGAACTATTTCTGTCGCCTATTCTGTCAAACAAAAGAGAGGGACAACAAATTTTTTGTCTTCTCGGTGGTACACAAAACCGTTGTCAAGGGTCTTCATGCTATGCAGACTGGTCTGCGGCACTTTATGCTAAATCCTATCCCAATTTGTGTACAAAAGATAAACACTACTTTTTAGTAATGATTTTTCATTAACTACGAAGACATAATGCAGGTAGGTATCCCTAACTAGTAACCCCCCCCCCCCCCCACCCCTCTATGTATGTATGTATACAATGTTCTGGTCTGTGTGATGGTCAGGGTCGCGAGCAGCGGCTGTCGGGCAGCAACAACGCGCCGCAGTACTTGTTCCCGCAGCGCAGCGGCGTCAGCCAATCAGCGCCCGGCTCGCCAGGTAACCAACTACCTTCAATAATCATTTAATGCTTTCACATCGTCACAAAGTTGCTAAAATAGTAGGTAGTCTCTCGTATGAATCCTGTTTTATAGGTTAGCAACTCGATTGGAATGGGTCATAGGGTCATGCAAGCCTTCGATTGTTTTGGTCTAGGGTCGTTTGCTCTACCTTCATAACCATACACATTTACTGCTTTCAAATAATTACAATGTTGTTAAAAAAGTAGGTAGTCTCTCGTGTGAAACCTGTTTTATAGGTAAGCGGCTCGATAGGAATGGGTCATAGGGTCATGCAAGCCTTCGATTGTTTTGGTCTAGGCTTTGCTCGCGGTGTTTTCTTTCGATTGTGAAACATACACAATTAAATAGGTACAGATAAAACAGACTCATACATTAGTCCTGAGACGGTAACTGATGGCTTGATATTTATATGTAATTTTGCGATTGTAATAGGTACCTAAACAGACTGAATGTGTACAGCTATATGTGTGCATACTGTACCTATTGATTTTTTTTTATTGAAGGACAGGTAGGAATAAATAGTTCTGTCTGTCTCCTTATTAGTGACGAGGGGACTGATAGGACTTTTTCAATTAATAAAAGTTTGATCTGTCCTGTTGTAGAAAGGGGGACAGATCGAACTTTTTTCCCCAACTGTCTCGCTAGGGAGGCAAAGCAGGAGGACAGATGGGAATAATTCGATCCCAACCACACCTGGGACTACGAGTACCGTGGTACCACCCAGAACCGTTACAAAAATCTGCAGAACATGCAAACGTGTGTCCCGTAGCGGGAATCGAACGCACTTCCTAATAATAATAATAATAATAATACTTATATACGTTTTTTTTTGTAAATACCTACATATTATACATATAAAATATCCAGATCCGAGACAAATATTTGCGGATCATGCAAACATTTATTCCGAGGCGCGTGTCAAACCCACAACCTTCTGCGTCTAAGGCGGGCCTTCGCCCTCCGCTTCAGAATGGTCGTCGCAGCCTCGAATTGTTAATATTTCTGTTGTACTACGATGCATTCGTGTTTTCAGGTCACGGGCTAACATACAACGTGATGGCGGGTCACCAGATCACGGTCGTCACTAACGGAGCCGGTGGCGAGAGGGAAGGTAACCCACCCACCATTACAGTAAAAGCATACCAGCATAAAAAAAGTAGAAAGATACTCATCTATGACTAGCTATCTATGACTATGTTATACCCGCCGCGGGGACAAATGTATGATCTGTGAATATTTGACACGGCCATGTGCGTCGGCTAACATACCAGACGCACTGCTGGATCTAGGTAGTCCAGATTCTAGTTGGAAACAGATTCTAGGTGGAAATAAAAGCACAGTAGAACATATTGAATTCATTCGAGTTTTTAACTCCATATATGAGATATGGACGAAAACGAAAATCGAAAATGTTATTTATGATAAAAATCCTTATGAATCTCTCGATATCGTGGCTTAGTTGGTATAGCTCATGCGTATCAAGCGGGAGGTCGCGGGTTCGAGTACCGCCGAGGTTGAAATTCTTGTAATTTCCCCTAAAACGATTACGAATTAGTCCCAGACTGTCATCGTTGCGTTAAATAAAGCAAGCATACAGACAGGAGGATAGTCTGGGACTAATTCGTACAGATAGCGAGTCTACGGTAGGCGCTCAGTAGAGGACTATTTCATTACCCTTAGGCAAACAGCAGGATAAGTATATATATTTTTTTTAATTGTATTTACTAACTATTTTGTGGTTGTGTTTCAGAGAAGTACGTGGTGGGCACGGGTTCTGCCGGCAACCTGGTCTCCATCCGCGAGGACGAACCGAGCGCCGCGCTGCTGCGTCAGCACGAACCTTACTACGCGTCAGTATATTATAAACTAATATTTTTTTTGTACGGACACATATTTTCTGTACATTGGTCAAAACTTTTGCGAGAATTTATTAAGAAATCAGTGGCTTCAAGTTTCTTTCAGTGATTCTTAGCTGATATGGCTAGCTGTCTTTATCTATTATTGTAAGTAGTATTAAAATAGGCGTATAGGATTATTTTGTTAGTTATATTACTGTTGTTGAATGCATACTAACTAATAACAGTAGTATACGAGGAAACTACTCATAATTCTAAACAGATATTGATAATTAAATTCAGAACTATTAGTGAAAACTGTCAAAGGCTAATCCCACTCATGCAATTTATAGCTCATTAGTTTTATAAAAGCTGTTTGTTTTCCAACTATGTATAAAATATAAAAAAATAAAAAATAAATAAAAGGCCCTTTCTCAAGACCACCAATCCTCAACTTGGCCCAGTCAACTTATTTATATGCAATATTATTCAACGAAAGAACATCTATCTATGTGTCAATTTTGAACTTGTCAAAGGCATTTGACTTGGTTTCGTGTAACATACTTTGGCAAAATCTTTTGTTTACAAATATATATATGAATAGTATATCAGTCATGTAGATTACTTACATATTTTTGAGTTATTATCTACGTATTTTTTAAAGAGTAGGTACCTCCCTTTAACCAAAGAATCTATCCTAATGATCTGAGTTGTTTAAAATGAAATAAATGAAGGATATTTATTTCATTTTATGATATGCGTCATTGTCAGTAGATTCATTAGAGTAAGTTCATAAATTTTTATGTTATGGCTGCAATAGCAAGAATGTGTATGAAAAAAGCTGAAATTAAAAGAAGAGTTTGTGAAGTGTTATGTTTTTGCGTTGCAGCGGGAGCTACGGCGGCGGCGAGGAGGTCTGCGGCGCCGTGGACGGAGAGCTGGTGATCGAGGAGGCGCCCGACGACCCGCCGCACAAACGCGCGCGCTCCAACAACGTGAGACCACCGCACTAGATATACCCGACAGATACCCCCGCGACGCGTCCACACCTCCACACCTCCACACCTCCATACATGCATCAACAAATGTATACGCGGATTCACTCGCGAGCCGTCCACGTGTCTAGGAGAATTAGCACAGACTGAAAGACTCACGCACCGAGAGTGATTCAGTTTATGTTAATAAGTAGCTTTGCAATAACATTGTTCTTTGATGAAATCTTCATCCAAAACTTAGCATTAAACTCAAGTTTAGACCAAAATGTCGTAATAAGACTCTTCCCTTATCAGAAGAATAGTGCGATTATGATAAAAAACATGACGACACCATGAACCTGTATTATTGCAGATGGAGCTGGACGATCGGCGCACGTATTGACGGCCCGCCGCGGCCCCATAGCGAGCTGACAGCTGTCACCGTCACCTGACAGCTGTCACGGACACCTGACAGCTGTCACGCAAGCGCGGGCGCGCGTCTAACTCGCGCCCCGCTCGCGACCTCGAAGGTACCGGCATGCGACACCGAGCCACGCATGTGAATGGGACGGACACTTCGACCAATGACGCTCGCTTATTGTAAACGCTAAACAGGCCCACAGGAGTATTGAGTTCACCAACAAAATGAATGGACGGTCAAGTATGCAATATAACCAACTGAATTTTATGACAGATTCCTATGACAATGTGTGTCAAAAAGCTTTGGTTAGGATCTAACGACCCGTTATTGTGTTGTTGAACTCGAGTCTTAGCACGAGCACCAAAGACAACTTTTTGTTTACGAAAGAAAAGACTGAAGCTATATCAGTCGTCTTTTCCGTCAAATAGAAGAGAGGAACAAAATAGTTTTGTCTTCTCGTCGGTCGAAAGAACCGTTATCTTCGGTCCACGTGCTAAGCAGGAAGGGGGTTATCCATTGACAAGTGAACACGGATGTTGGACATCCTCAGACACATACTCGGTGAGTAGATCATTGAGGATGCCATACAGGGGGTAGTCAGAGCACGCCCAAACATGTGCATTTGGTACGTGCCCGCCTTTTGCAAGTAGTTAGCGTAGTGAGCGGAATCAAAACGTAATCTATCTACACAGTCTGCCGAGCATGAACACCCAAGACAACGGTTTTGTCTACCGCCGAGAAGAGAAAAATGATTTTGTCTCTGTCTTTTGTTTAACAGAATAGGCGACAGAAATGGTTTTTGTCTTCTCTTTCGTAGATAAAACGTTGTCTTGGGTGCTTAAGCTAAGCGGGCAGGACGCGTAGACATTAGACTCAAACTTAAAGTTTTATAATGGCACTAGTCAATGGATCTCCCTATCTGAGACACGTTGATGAACGTGAAAGAAATAGTAATAAAACAACGAGCCGTTAAACTTCACTATAAAATCGAATTAACATAACTACGGTGCGCTGAGACAGAACATCACCGATAATAAACTTTACGTTGTCCCCCGATACGGCCGAAAATCGGGGGACAACGGGAACATCCCCCGACAATAGTCGAACATGGCCGATGTTTTCCGACGTGATTTCTTATTACTATTTCGTATGTTAGAATTTAAGATAAAAAAGACATGTATTTATGAATTTTTGTACAAGAAAAC
Organism: Perizoma affinitatum; assembly: GCA_961405105.1. Classification (NCBI taxonomy): domain Eukaryota; kingdom Metazoa; phylum Arthropoda; class Insecta; order Lepidoptera; family Geometridae; genus Perizoma; species Perizoma affinitatum. The sequence continues at coordinate 12,342,759 of OY560199.1, forward strand.
AAATGAGTTGTCCTAAATATCTTGAATAAGTATTGCTTGGTAGCATCCATAGTATGCATGCATGCACTCATAGATTTCTCCGATGAGATGTAGATGTTTTTATATTTTTTAAAGTACAATGATGTTAGCCTGTCGATCTACTTATAAAATGATTTTATTCCTATTGTATGTTTTATGCAGAAGTTATTGTAAAATGTCTGTTCCTAGGTACATATTTATTGGAATGTAAAATTAAGTAACTGTGACAGTTTACTCTGAGAAAGTATATAACTTTTAGGTTTATATAAGTAAGTACTTATGTATAAATATATAGAAATATTATATTGGATTCTAAGCTTCATTGGTCGAAGTTGCTCAAAGGACTTTTAGCAATAATAGGGTATGTAAGTGAATTGGCGGTCGGTGTGATTAGTTATTGACATAATTATCAGTGTAAATTAGACCATACAGTGCTAAGAATAAAGTGTTGGTTTGAGTGGCAAAACGTTTTAAGTTTACCTTTAAGTTGTGCTGGCTAAAGATTTCTATGGGAGTGAAGTGTACCTAGCTATAGAAATCTCATCACTGCTGTGTGCTTGGGCAAACCCTTCGGACTGTGCTGGATTATCTGTTTTAAATAGTATGTTACACCATGGAATTGAAATTATCGTGGTTAAGTAGCATTTTAGAATATCATTACGAATATACCCACATACTTTAATAGTACCAGTCGTTATAATATTCTAAAATGTATGTTATACCGTTCGGTTCACTGTTGAAGTTGTATGTGACACATCACTAGATGGCGTTAGTCGAATTAGAAGGAGTTTAGAGATTGCAGACTAACTTTTCACTCGGCTGACCATCGGGGTTCTCGACACAAACAAAGAAATTCACACTAATCACAATAAGTATATTTATAAATAGTAAGATGAAATGACTATTTTAAAGCAAAGCAGCCCGCTTGGCATGACCACACAAGACGACGTTTAGTCTACGAAAGAGCAGACAAAAACTATTTCTGTCGCCTATTCTGTCAAACAAAAGAGAGGGACAAACTTGGCGGTGTCTTCTTGGCGGTAGACAAAACCTTTGTCTTGGGTCTTCATGCTAACAAAGTAGGTCTCCTTCCTTACCCGATTGAATTCCCAGCCGATCGGATCCGTAGTCTGCAAGGACTCCCACAGATGTATAGTGAAGAAGCTATGATATGCAATGCAGTTTATATTTAAGTATAATTCTAGTGAAATTGCTCAGGCATGCGTCTGTCCGGCTGTATGCGAATATATTATTTCATTTATTTTATTTTGTATGTACACGAGCTTTAAATTCGGATTCTGTTCCCGAAACTCAAATTGACATTGTTTCCCTTATTGTACATATTGCGCGGAGCTGCCAGCTTCAAAAATATTATAGTTTTTAGACAGCGGGAGGGTAAGATATTAATTAAGAGTTGCCCCTGTCTTACGTGAGCGATGAGATGCGACGCGAGCCATACATTAGATATGTGGGACAGTATGATTAGTAATTTGTTTGCGCGAGTGCCAACCTTAAATGCCGACTGGCTTAGCGACTTATATCTGGGACGGACCAGCTTAGTGTGCCTTCACAGAAGTGCACCATTGTAAATGACCGTGCTAAACTTTGCCTTACAATTCGATTTCTCAAGGACGACTAGGCATTGGGAAAATTTACAAAACTATCATAAGACCTGTCGTATTGTATCGATCTGAGTGTTGCGACCAAAGAAAAACCACCCTTTGGTTTGCTGATGATTGATGAAAGAAGAGTGCACAAGATTAGGAATGAGTATCAGGAGAAGTCTGAAAGTAACGGAAGAGTTAGAAGTAAAAGACTTTACTTTTGTTTCACGACGCGAGTATATTATTAGAAGAATGTCACATTACGAGAAGAGTTTTAAATATGAATGTGGATGGAAATAAGATAAGAGGTAGGCGAAAGGAAATATGGATGGATTGTGCGAAAGGTGGCATGAGTGAGCACTGCTGGCTGATAGAGGAGAGTGGAAGAAAACATGTTGCGCCGACCCCGTTTAATGTGGGAGAAGGGCAAGACGGACTAAGCAAGCGTCGCCACGAATGCTTTATATTAAGGTGATCGCGTAGCTTCATCGCAAATGATCGTTCACGTAAGACACTGGGTTAGATGCATGCATGTAATGAATGACGATAGATAATGTTAATCTTACGTATAAGTATTACGCATTGAAATATTTAAATTGCTTATGGAAGAATAGCATTATGGAGATGGCAATGTATATAAATATTTTTGATGCTGGCGTCACAATATAATAAACATGTACTAAGTGCAATGACTATTTTAAGCTTAGTTCAAATAAATACTTAATGTAACCATAATTTGGAGTGTTTTACTTGGAACCTCTAAGACACAATCATAATTTGGAGTGTTTTACTTGAAACCTCTAGGACCCAATCATAATTTGGAGTGTTTTACTTGAAACCTCTAGGACCCAATCATAATTTGGAGTGTTACTTGGAACCTCTAGGACCCAATCATAATTTGGAGAGTTTTACTTGGAACCTCTAGGACCCAATCATAATTTGGAGAGTTACTTGAAACCTCTAGGACACAATCATAATTTGGAGAGTTTTAATTGGAACCTCTAGGACCCAATCATAATTTGGAAAGTTTTACTTGGAACCTCTAGGACCCAATCATAATTTGGAGAGTTACTTGAAACCTCTAGGACACAATCATAATTTGGAGAGTTTTAATTGGAACCTCTAGGACCCAATCATAATTTGGAAAGTTTTACTTGGAACCTCTAGGACCCAATCATAATTTGGAGAGTTACTTGAAACCTCTAGGACACAATCATAATTTGGAGAGTTTTAATTGGAACCTCTAGGACCCAATCATAATTTGGAGAGTTTTACTTGGAACCTCTTGGACCCAATCATAATTTGGAGAGTTTTACTTGGAACCTCTAGGACCCCAAGTGATTAAGCCGCGATATAGTGTTAGGACACGATTTCAAAATGAGTTTTATTTCAAAATCTATGTTTGGGTTGGGAGTTTTTCATGCTTAAATTGAGGTGGAAAAAGTCATGCATCGTGGTGCTTTTTATGTGTAAAATACGAAGTTATGCTCTAAAAGTATAAGATTGTGACAAAAAATTGCTGCAATGAACGAATAAACTACTTGATGTACCTACAACTTAAATATATAAATAAATAATGCTGGACATTTTTCACACAACATCATCTAGCCCCAAACTAAGCAGAGTAGTACTTATATACTTTTTTTTTGTAAATACATACATATTATACATAGAAAACACCCAGCCCCGGGACAAACATCAGCATCCCCAAATCACTCTAAAACTATACCTTATTAGAGATAGAGGCTTCTCTATAATAAGAGTATTTCTTTGATTTATAAAAAAAATCGCCTTTTAAAAAGCAATGTGGACATTTAATATTTCCACTGCAGCAGTGTGAATATTAAATGTCCACATTGTTTTGCAGTAGTAAGTAACAATCGCTCATTATGTGGAAAACTGCTATCGGGAGTTGAATGAATCATAATTATTCTGAGAACTAAGTAGGTAGGTAGGTAGTTAATTATTGATTGAAAGCGGATCTAGGTAGGGACTTATATACGTACGTACCTACTCAAGTAAGAATTTGAATTAGCGTTATGTATTATTGCATAATTATATGATTGCTAATAGTTTTATTGATCTGAGGACACTGTTACTAAAACTTTACTTCTGAGTTACGCGATTTAAATATAATTATCTTATTTTTTTTGGTATGTATGATATCCAACCTACTTATAATATATAATAGTTAACATTTTTCAACTCTGCGCTACGCGATCTTGCAAAGTAGGTAAGCAAAACTTTGATTCCAAGATCTGTAAGCAAAACAAAAGATCTTCCATGTTCTTTGGTTATTTTTAAGTACCTAATATGGGTAGGGCTACTGAAAATTAGCGGTTTCTCGTTTTGAACTATTGTTTAAGAATTCGAGACATGTCTACGTATAAGTAATAGACAAGGTAAAAAATACCTACAATCTGAGTGATACAAAATTTTAAAAAGATAGTTTCGTATATACATGAGTAAGTAGACTTATCAAGACAGCTAAAAAAATATATACAAAATGGTATTTTACACTCGCAGACAATGCTTTATCAGTGACGTTAAAACCTAACCCTGTCAGAGGTCATCGCTTGTTCATTATACGGAAAATCGGCGGTTCATAGCTCAGTCTGAAACAAATCTGCCGCAATGTACACGTATTTAACGATACTCCTCATATCTGCACAGCTCTCTATCCAACAACCCACAGGCCATCCTCGACACCCCATCGAAGACTCCTGGGGCATCCAAAGGTTCTTAAGTGACCAAGGCCAGAGTGTAAACGAGTTCTTCCAGCAACAGAAGAACAAAGTGGTGAACACCTTAACTAGCAGCTATAAAGATGCCGTCAAAATAAAAGATTCTGTCAACGAATACGCGGAAGACCAGCAGAAGATAATCGCAAATGAAGTCAACAACTACGTTCTGGAAACCGGAAGACAACTCACGACCAAGTTCACATTCGAGCCTGAAAATAGAAATATAAGCGAGGAAGAGATTCTCCAAAACCCTGATGCATCACTGACCGTGCCGGCTATCGCGCAACGCAATGGATACATTTGTGAGACCCATACTGTAATATCTCAAGGATATGTACTTAACATCCATCGGATACCACGATCCAAAAACGCGAAATCAACTCCAAAGAACTCCGTGATCCTCCACCACGGTCTATTGGCTAGCTCTGCGGACTGGATCCTCAACGGACCTGGCAAAGGCTTGGCCTACGTGCTCTCCGATGCCGGTTATGACGTCTGGATGCCCAACATGAGAGGTAACAAGTACTCCCGAGAGCACACCTCACTGAAAACCAATACCAAAGCATACTGGAACTTCTCTTGGCACGATGTCGCCATGCACGACGTCCCTGCTATCATAGATTACATCAGGAAGGTGAAGGAAGCAGGCTCTAAGATCGCTTATATCGGTCATTCAATGGGAACCACTATCTTGTTCGCGATGCTGTCATCACGGCCGGAGTACAACAAGCAACTGGTGGCCGGATTTGCCCTAGCCCCGGTAGTGTTTATGTTTGATATCAAAGGACCCATCAAGTCCTTAGCTCCGATCGCCAGCAATTTGGCTTACATGCAAATGCTGTACGGGACCCACGAGTTTATACCGAAGAATTCCGCTATAGGCGGCCTGGCCAGCTCTTGTTATGCGAACAACATTGATGCTTGTGAAAACGCTGTCTTCTCAATTTGCGGGTACAACGAGAATCAGTTCAATAGGACACTGCTTCCAGTGTTCCTGTCTCATTTAGGTACTGGCACATCTTGGAAGACTGTGGTGCACTTTGCGCAAGAGATCCAATCCGGTGGCAATTTTCAGAAGTTTGACTACGGGCCCCATTACAATAATAAATTGTACGGAACCAATACGCCACCTGAATACAATTTAAGCCAAATAACACTGCCTATAATGTTGTTTTGGGCACAAAATGATTTGTTATCTAGCGAGCGGGATGTTAAAATTCTCTATGAAAAATTGCCTTCCGTGAGGGAAATGTATATGGTTCCTGACCCTAATTTCAATCATATAGATTACCTCTGGGCCATAGATGCTCCTCGGCTCCTCAATAGAAAAGTTTTGGAGAGTCTCGTTATGGCATTTAGAAAAAATAGAGAAGAGGAAATACAAAATATTTTTAAGATTTGGTGAGTGAACAAGTTGTTTTGGCTGATGTTCCACTAATGATTACAATGCGATAGCCCCGAACTTCGAATAAATAGATAGGTACTTAATGTTTAGTTTCAATTTAAGCCATCAAATACGTATTAATAAATGTATTCACAACTCATTTTTGTATGTAATACCTACACACTATCGGAGATAATTTAATTTGTACCAGCGATATGTAGGCAGCCTACCTACCTAGCATAATATGATGCTGAGCTTAGGCCTTTTTGGCGCGACATTGGAGTGACGGGCAGCCCGCACCATGTAGGACACATTGGCAATCTTGATTTTTGAATAAAAAAACGCGGGCCTCTTGAAGGCCCGGAAAACAAACGCGGTGGTGATCAGTAAATTCAGCAGCACCAACGCGACAGTTGACCGGGCCCTAACGCAGCGGACGGACTTAGGTTAAAAGATAAGCCCAAAATTCCGAGAATTGTTCACATCTAATACAAACAAAAATAATCGTCATCCATTATCTTTGTTATAGTATTTTTTTAATTGGCTTTTATTTTTTTTATCTCTCTAATATATCAATAAATAAATACCTACATGCTTAGGACCTTACTTTTAAAACAGAAAGATGCAAAAGTTGAAGAGAAACTGATGAGATCGCTTCTAAGCGATAAGACCATTCATTATACGTTAAGTTTTGTAGTTTCATTAACTTGTATTTATGGTTTACAATAAAGTATTTTCATGAATCGTTCAAAACAATATTTAATTAATCAACTGATTAAAAGTCTACATGAGTAAGGACCAAGTACACCGACACAATAACGGGTGGTTAGGTCCTAATCGAAGCTTTTTAACACATGTTTTCATAGGAATCTGTCATCATAATCTATGGTTAGACTTGACCGTACGTTTATTTTGTTGGTGAAATCAAACCCAAGTCTGTTATCGACGTGTAAATGTAAAAAAAGCCTACATGATTATGTACTACGGCGCTACGGCGTAGGATTGATGCTACGACATGGCTAATAAGAACCACCAATAATCAAGAACTTCGTAGCATGTCGTAGCGATCTTCTACGAAACATGGCACGCTGGAAGCCCGGGTGGCGCTTCACAGCGTTTCAGTAACGTACAAATTTAAGTAAATCCTTATTGCTAAAAATATGTAAATGTGGTTATATTTTTAAAAGTTTCGAAAGTTTACCTGTTTCGGACATAAAACAATTTTGATTTGAGGTCTATTAAACTCAGGGTACATTTATTTTATTAATAAATTATAACCTAAAACTGACATTAGTCAGTAGGTACGATAGACTGTTAATATAAGCGTATGATAAACTGTTGCTTTGAATCCTAAAAATACTGTTACGATCCAAAGCATTCTTAGTATTATTTGATTCAGTACATACACTGCTGTTGGCCTCTGTTGGTGCCTGTAATATAATTATATGTGAACATAATTAAAGGTGATATTATTATATGTCAGATTTTCCCATTGTATGCTACTTGAAAGTGATGTGATATAATTCTAGTTGTCAACATAATATTATAGAAGTATACACAGACGGTAACAAACTCCACAATTCTTTCTTGTATATGAATTATTTTGCCCATGTGTGGGCACAATTCTTCCAAGTTATCCCTATTTAATTTTGGAAACTGTTCTATTGTTATGACATTTTCTGCAAAAGACAGACATGAATACTTAAAAAATAAGCAGGTTATAAATATAATACTACTTTTATAAACACGAAAGTTTGTGAGTACGGATGAATAGATGGATGGATGTTTGTTTGTTACTCTTTCACGCAAAAACTACTGAACGAATTTTGATGAAACTGTACAGTAATATATCAGAATTACATAGCCCATATGTTATGTTGGTATATACTTGTATGTTGGTGCATTTTGTTAACTAAACAATGTGTCATTGCAAATTCAACAGAAGCAAACACAGTCCAGGGCAATATTTTTTTAGGGAAGGTAGTAAAACAGCTGTCTTCCAGTTGGCGAATAACTTTTTTGAGAAAACTACATTAATAGCCATGCTTGCTTTTTGGATTTAGCGTGAATTTACGATCGGTGGTGATTTTATAAAAAGTAAGATTGGTTAACAATGAAAAAGGACAAAATCTAACTACTTATCTTCTATCCTCACACAAGATCATTTTTATAACTTTAGTTATAATTTTATGTAAGTAGGTAGGTACTTGCTTACTCAGTCTCCAATCATGTTTATGTAGACTACGTTCTAAGGTCCTAGAATAAATTAAAGTTATAGCAATCCGTAAGCGTAAGTACCTACGATTGTATGAAAAAAAGACGACTCTAAGTTTACCTAGTTTCAACGCGTTTCATGTAACTTTACACCATAAAAAAGTAAATAGGTACCAATGATAAGAATATAATACAGTTCAAATTCTTTATTTATTTACTACTAAATCCTATCCTATCCTACTAATATTATAAATGCGATAGTTTGTGAGGATGGATATTTGTTACTCTTTCACGCAAAAACTACTGAAACTACTACTATTGATGAAACTTTACAGTATTATAGCTAATACATTAGAATAACACATAGGCTTCTTTTTATCCGGGTACCACACGGGCGGAGCCGTGGGCAGAAGCTAGTATAACATAACGGGTGAACCAAATCGTTACATTTAAAAACTATAAACATATTAACAAAAACAGATTATAAACAAAAAATTTAAAACTACAACAGTGTTTTATAATATTAACCCAAATAAAAATAATAATAATGCTGGACATTTTTCAACATCATCTAGCCCCAGAGCTTGTGTTATGCTACATGACTGATATACTATATAAATACTTTTTTTTTTAAATACATACATATGTATTATACCTAGACAAAATCCAGATCCCGAGACAAATATTTCCATATGCAAACATTTGTCCCGCGGCGGGAATCGAATCCGCAACCTTCTGCGTCTCAGGCGGGCCTTCGCCCACTTCGCCACAGAGGTCGTCAAATAAAAATATAAAAAAAAACAATTAAGTCCCTAAGTAGGTAAACAGGACATCGCGTAAAACGTAATCACTACATTTATCCTCATTTACGGTCGCGAATAAAAATAATAGGATAAACACCTACAACACGGTATTTACCAAATCGAGTTATGTACCTACTTTCCTCGTGTATATATTCGTTAATTAGTCAACGCCGAGGATATTTCAGTACAATCGCAGCGCGGACTTAGAAATAAAGACATAGAACACTTATTTTCTGCCCTCAGCATTGAGTAAGCTAGATAGATTCTTATCTTTATTCTGTACTAGCCTCTGCCTATGGCTTCGCCCGAGGTACCTGGATAAAAAGTTGCCTATGTGTTATTCTGATGTATATAGATGATGTAGCTATATTAATTTAAAGTTTCATCCAAATCCGTTCAGTAGTTTTTGCGTGAAAGACTAACAAACATCCATCCTCACAAACTTACGCGTTTATAATAGTAGTAATATAACATTGTACATACAGAAAATACAGACAAAAAAACTTACATAAGTATAGGACATATACAAAGGCGAGCTTAACCCTAACAAGAGTTTTAGGGTTAAGCTCGCCTAGATAAATATAATTGCATCTATCCTCAAAGGAAAGCAAACCTTTGAGGATAGGACAGCTGAAAAATAATGGTGGGTGACACACAGACGGATTAATTCTAAGAATATAACTAATTATAACATACATTTATACCTAAGTCCTACTATCCTATCCTTAATCCTACTAATATAATAAATGCGAAAGTCTCTGTGTGTGAATGTTCGTTACCACGTATCTCCGTAGCTACTAAACCGGTTTTGATGAAATTTGGAATGTAGATAGTTGAGGTTCTGGAATAACACATAGGCTAATCTAATTTTCGAAATCAACCCCTTAAGGGGTTTACACAGGCAATAAAGTTCTGAAATTTGTATAAAAAAAAACCTCGGTTTGTTACACTCAAAAGTTGTCGGTTTATCAACATAACACGCGGACGAACCAAGCAGAGTTTGTTGCCTGATTCTTCGCGCGCGAGGAATCGGCGTAAATTCACTTTAAAAATTTAAATTCACCTAGTTTTTAAGTTGACGTTTCTATATGATCCTTGTGATTTCAATGAATAAAAACCTATTGACTTTGACTTTGACTTTCGAAGCCGCGGGCAGAAGCTAGTGCATAATATAAATTCATTATTATTACTACCTCTAACACCTATAACAAATAAGTATGTGGTATTGGTCTGAATGGATGGGATGATTTTCTATTAATTTAGGTAAGTACCGTGGCTACCTACCTTCTTCTCGATAGGTAGAGCACGTCCCACAAGATTGATGTTCTAAGAAAGGAGTTGCATAAGTAAGTTGCTAATTAATAATTCATGAATCTTGCTTAATCGTGGGAGTTTAAAGCATAGAATAAGTAGGTAGGTATGTATCTTATAATAACGACTTAGATACGAAACTGCTTTGTTCATGCATAGGCACCTACCTTTTTTTATTTATATTTCATTTTTATTTTTATTTTTTATATTTCACTTGATCATGAGTATGTAATATGTATATATTTGCGATGTATATATTAGGTTGGGGAAAAAGTCTTTTCGCATTATTGTATGTATGAACTTGTAATAAAATCTCTTTGGCTATACTATTTGTATCTGGCTGGTTTTGGTATCATTAAAAGTTTAAATTTTAAAGAAGATAATTCCAAATTCAAATTAGGAAAATGTGTGATTTTTATTTGTTTTTCGTACTGTCAAGATGAGTGAATCTAATGAAGAAATTCGATACATTTTAAAATTTTACTACAAAAAAGGTAAAAATGCAACGCAAGCCGCGAAAAAAATTTGCGATGTTTATGGACCTAGTGCAGTGTCTGTGAGAGTAGCACAAATTTGGTTTAAGCGTTTTCAATCCGGAAATTTTGATGTCAAAGATGCACGTCGCTCTGGTCGCCCTATTACGGATAAAATGGATGCCATTTTTGAAAAAGTGGAGCAAGATCGGCATATCAGTAGTTACGACGTAGCTGAAGAACTGGGAATTGACCACAAAACAGTTTTGGCGCATTTGAAAAAAACTGGGTACACAAAAAAGCTCGATATTTGGGTACCTCACGAGCTCACTGAAAGAAACCTAATGAACCGTGTTCTCATTTGTGATTCTTTATTACGACGTAATGAAACCGAACCATTTTTGAAGAAGCTGATAACTGGTGATGAAAAGTGGATCACGTACGACAAGAACGTGCGAAAAAGGTCGTGGTCAAAGGCCGGTCAGGCTTCACAGACTGTGGCGAAACCCGGGTTAACTCGCAACAAGGTGATGCTGTGTGTGTGGTGGGATTGGAAGGGCATTATTCATTATGAGCTGTTACCACCAGGCAGGACCATCGATTCTGAACTCTACTGCGAACAACTGATGAGATTAAAACAAGAAGTTGAGAGAAAGCGGCCGGAGTTAATCAACAGAAGGGGTGTGGTTTTCATCATGATAACGCTAGACCTCACACATCTTTAGCCACTCAGCAAAAATTAAGAGAGTTTGGCTGGGATGTGTTAATGCATCCGCCGTATAGTCCTGACCTTGCACCTTCAGATTTCCACCTGTTTCGGTCTCTTCAGAATTCTTTAGGCAGTGTCAGGTTAACATCACGAGAGGACTGCCAAAACCACTTGTCGCGGTATTTTGAACAGAAGCCCCAAAGTTTTTATAGCAATGGGATCATGTCCCTGCCTACAAAATGGCAAAAAGTTATCGAACAAAATGGTACCTACATACTTTAGTTAAATGTAAATAAACTATATTAAAAAATGTTTTGAATTTTCTTAAAAAATGCGAAGAAACTTTTTCCCCAACCTATTATATTGGGGATATATATCGTAAGTATTATATAAAAATAATGTTAAATTTGTATTTTGTTTATTCTCCACAATTACAGTATAACACTGTCATTCTTTTAAATACTTCTCTCCATCCTAAGGTAGTCTGGAAGAAATCGCTTTCAGCGAAAAGACCGCCCATTGTGAATTTATTTTCTATTTTATTCTCTTACTCTTACTGTTAATTGGTGTTATGCAGAATAAAGTGTTAATCTATCTATCTACCAAATCAGGGTGTTTTGGATTTAAATTCCTAGAAACACGAAGAAACTGTGTACATGTATCGTATTCAACGAGGACTTCTTGAAGACAAGCACACTGGATGGCGCTATGGATTGGATGGATCTACTAATGTTTGCTGTGGGACGCGTCTTTATTCGTCCCCAGCCTGACACGCACAAAACTGAAGCCTATTCATCCATCTCAACGAATAATTGATATATATCAGAAATATCACCAACTATATGTCCTTTTTTATTAAGAAATAATGTCCTTTTACTTTTGTAGGTGTAAATATTAATAAATATATATGTATATATCTATGCATTTATATATTGTCTAGTTTATTACTGTGTATGCAATTATATTTATCTAGTCGTTTGTATATCGCATTGAAATCTCCTCTTGTGTTGATTATTAATATTCTTACAATACTTATATTCCGCTCCATCGCACGGTTGTCTGGAAGAGATCGCTTTTTAAAGATGAGACCGCCCATTGTACTTGTTTTTGTTTATTTTGTTACCTTGTGGTGTACTATAAAGTGTTTTCATTAATTCAATAGATTATTACATTTACGACCATTAAAACATGCTTAAAAATGTGATGATTACAAACAGTAGAAAAGAGATACCTGCCTAAGTAAAGTCACAAAGATAGAATTATTGGTCTTCAGAGTATGTACAATTGAATTGGTATAGTGAAATCAATCTGGGCTCACATTATTAGGTAATGTGCAAAAGGTAAATAGGATTGTAGTGAGCTACAATTGAATTGATGTTTGGCCTAGCTGGAAGGGCAGTGTTTCAAGGATCAGTTGTTAAAATGCGAAATACCTACCTACTCTATTTCATTTCTACTAGGTGTAGGTTTATTCTATGTTTTTACCAAGATTCGGGCCGAATTCCAAGAAATTATACGACACAATTGGGAAATCATTCGTTCAGAAAACGGACTAATGTTCTATTAACGTCGAGAGATCATTTTGAAAAGGCGGCTTTTCGGTATCTTATATAACCGTATTTATGCATCGACAGTATCTACTTACCTAGTAATGTATACCATTGTGAAAAAATATTTTCTGGATGGCAACACGGCTGCCTGAAATAAATAAATAAATAATGCTGGACATTTTTCACACAGCATCATCTAGCCCCAAACTAAGCAGAGCTTGTGTTATGGGAACTACACGACTGATATACTACTTATTTACTTTTTTTTTGTAAATACATACATATTATACATAGAAAACCTCCAGATCCCGAGACAAATATTTGCATATGCAAACATTTGTCCCGCGGCGGGAATCGAACCCGAAACCTTCTGCGTCTCAGGCGGGCCTTCGCCCACTACGCCACAGAAGTCGTCTGTGGAGAAGTGGGAAAAAATAAAAAATAGTTTTAATCGCACAATCAAGATTCCGTCTAAGAGCTAGCATGAATCTACCTATTAACATAGTTGGTAACTATGTAATCAAGGTATAAGATTTAAATTTAAATAAAAAAAAATCTAATTAAATTCGACACTACACTAAACGTATCACCGAACTGCAAAATCGGATCGTGACGAGAACATCTGCTGATCACGGGATTCCAAGACGCAGAGAGTCTTGTATTCCAAAGAGGCAGCCGTCTTCACGATTAAAATAAAAATAAATAATGCTGGTCATTTTTTCACACAACGTCATCTAACTAAGCATAGCTTGTACTATGGGAACTACATCATTGATATAATACTTATATATGTCGAAGCAGAAGCTCCAAGGTGGTCTTTAAAAAGTATGACGCATTTGATTACAACAATTAAATAATAATTAGCCATTAATTCATGATTTTACACTGTAATTTGACAATCTAAGTGATGATTCGTCTGCGCCTCAGGGCCTTCGCCCACTGCGCCACAGAGGTAGTCAGTAAATTTGGGTAGGTACCTACTTCTTGATATCAATCGCTTCATAAACCATTTTGTTAAAATACAGGATATGCCAGAACGTATCTGTTATCCCTAGAGGGTCAGATTCGACATCTAAGAGAACAAAAAAATATAAATAAATAAATAAATAATGCTGGTCATTATTCACACAGCATCATCTAGCCCTAAACTAAACAGAGCTTGTGTTATGGGAACTACATAACTGTTAAACTACTTATATACTCTTTGTTTTTTTTTTGGTGGGAATCGAACCTGCAACCTTCTGCGTCACAAAAGTCATAAATATATGTTGTCTTTTGTGAATTCTTTTGAATAAAATGTGTCGTAGTAACATTTGCTTCAAGACTGAACTTAGGACGTAGTGCAATATCCCTAAAATCAGCTGTTTATTGTACTCTGAGCGTGACCAGATAGCACCTTAGGGCCGTGAAGTTCAATCCGGTGATTTGGTCTTGAAACCACAGGATGCTCCGCTATGACTGACCCGTTATCTGGGGATGTTTGACAGCTGTAATGCTCTTTGACTTGCTCTCCGTTTCCGACTCCGTTTCGTTTGCCCAATGAATAGAATAGTCGGATTCTACTCAGAAAACCAGCCAAGCAGCGCCTAGGGCGCCGTCCACCCTATGTATGAATCATCTGGTCTTCGATGGGTAGGCGTGACGATAGTCGCCTTCCGGTCTCCTTCGTACAAACTACTGTTGTACGAAAGCTGATAAGGCTATCCAAGTGTTGTGTTTGGCACAAGGAAGCGTATTCAATAGGTGTTTATTGTTTTTATCAAAGATGGACTCTTCACTTTTGGTTTTTAAGTGCCTGTGCATAATAAACCATCTACTTATTGCGAGTTATTCTGAAGTTAGGGGAGAGAGGGTAAAGGAGCTTCAAGATTATGTCACGTAGGGGATGGGGTGGTTGAACAAAACTTGAATATTTCGACGTGAGTATTGCCTGGCAATGCTGTTTATCACTGTGGGGTAACTTATGAATTATGGCTGTCTAGCCTCTGACTGCTTCGCCCGCATGGTCCGATAAGGGATAAGTGTGTTATTTTTAGGTCATGTATTATACCTATTACAAATTTTATTCAAATCGGTCCAGCTGTTACGGAGATTATCAAATATCTAAACACCCAAATAATACAATAAAGTCAAATTCAATGGATTTTTATTTATTGATATAACATGTATTTACCGTAACCTATGGACGCTTGTAACACCAGAGGCATCACAAAACGGTACACTAAAACAATGTTTTGGATACACCAAGATTCTTTGTAATATGATAAAGGGGCCATCCATAAATAACGTCACATTAATTTATACATGTGACGTCACCAAGCTTTTGACTCGTCCCTCCTCTTGTCACACTTTGTTGACAAGTCCCCATAGTGTTCCTCCCC
This sequence comes from Perizoma affinitatum, assembly GCA_961405105.1. Classification (NCBI taxonomy): domain Eukaryota; kingdom Metazoa; phylum Arthropoda; class Insecta; order Lepidoptera; family Geometridae; genus Perizoma; species Perizoma affinitatum. The sequence continues at coordinate 12,357,950 of OY560199.1, forward strand.
CTAAACGTGTGACGTTATTTATGGATGGCCCCGAATTATAACATAATTAGTTTACCCTACTGCCACAAACTAAAGCGATCTAAACATTTTTTATAGTCATTATATTAATTATCAGTCAACCGGATCCGGATAGAAATAAGGTACTCTGGTAATATAAAAGTAAATACCCATTTTATCCGACACAATAAATTATTTTATTGTACTGTAATGATTGACAGTTGCAAACCATTATTTATTAAGCATAAAATTCTTTCACTTCCGTCCCTGTACATTTTCGAAGTTGCATTATTTGTAAGAAAAAAACATCATCTATTTGTTAGAATGGCTGACATTGCGGTACTTAACAGACGTGATAACACCAGACTATGTATGCCTAGTTGTAAAACTGCTCTGTTACAAAAAAGCATAGTCTGTATGGCACCTAAAATTTATAATAAGATACCTAAGTTCTTTTTAAATCATAATGAGATTATGTTTAAATCTAAATTAAAACAATTATTAGTAAGTAAGTGTTATTACAACATTAATGAATTTTTAGCTGACGATCTGAAACTTTGACTATTTAATTTTGATGTACAATTAACAAACAAATATAATTTAAAATAACTAAATAACTTAATACAAATATAATTTTAAATATTTGCATGCCTAATTTTAAGGTAGAATATAATTGGAAATTTGAATATATTTACACCTACAACTGTAACATACATTATGTTGATGCAAATAAATGAATCTTTATCTTTATCTTTGTACCTTAAAACAGCGCATGCTGTCATAGATAGATAGAAAATGCTTTATTAGGCACAAGATAAAACAAGTACAAAGGCGAACTTAATGCTAATTGGCATTATCTTCCAGCTAATCTTTATGTAAAAGATTGGGGGGTAGTGCGTTTGAAAAAAAAACTAAATAATCACAAAATGTACCAAATATTTGAGAAAACATTACGATATTAAATAAACATACAAGTAAACTACATACAACTCTAACTGAGGAGACACCGTCTATTAACCTTTGTATCTGTTTTCTAAGTGCACGGGGTGTGAACCTGTATTGGATGTCCTTATAAATCATCATTTTCTTGTCCTTGTTTCACATTACGTGGTGTCGGCACAACATGTTTTCTCCATCCACTCTCCGCTAACAGCCGTCATCTCAGTACTCACTCCTTTCTTAACCATGTCATCCTTCACACAATCGATCCATCTTTTCTTTGGCTTACAGGTAGCTCCTATTTCCAACCACATCCACTCTTGTGTGTCCTTATAAATAAATAAATGGCACGTCCCGGTCTCGTATCTGTTTCAGTGCAAAGCTATCAAGCGAAGACGGGGGTGCCTAGCTTGCCAGCGTCTTATAAAAATGCAAATAGCTCCAATGCAATAGCCGAGCGAGTGGAGTGACATACGGTCTATGAATAGGTAAGTACCTGTACCTACCTACATAACTACCTTATAACATATTAAGAAGGTAGATCTATTTACTATAATTTTATCTAGATCTGCTATCAGTAGGTATTCATTTATTTCAAACCATAGGGACTTATAGTTACGTCAGTTTACAGTTGGTCACAATTTAAAAAACCGGTACAAACAGAGATAATTATGAGGCAGTTGTGTATAGGGGCTTTGTCAAAAAATTACATACATACATATAGTCACGTTTGTTTCCCGGAGGGGTAGGCAGAGACCAAGGATTTCCACTTGCTACGATCCTGGCATACTTCTTTCGCTTCGTTCCACCTCATCAAATTCTTCAAAAAAAAATCGTCAAGAAGTTACATGTAAAATAATATAAAATCTTAATTACTTTATAACACATCACAAGTGTAACAGTTATATATCAAATATGTAGCGGCGATATTTACAGAAGCCTTGTCAATCAAATATTATAACATGTCAGATAATGGCAGCTGAACAGAGGCTTTGTCAGTCAACATTTGCGAAGTATGTAGACGCATGGTGCTTTTTTATTATCCAAGTAATAATTAATAGAATAATATACTATGCCAGTTAAGTTTTGTTTCATACATTACTTAAATTTGATATATAAACACACGTTCTTAAAATGAAAAAAGGTGAATTTTCAGCTCTTTGTCAAATCAATATTAGACTCACAAAAAAAAAAAACGGAGAAAGGATCTGGTCTTTAAATCTCTCAAAGCACGTACAAAATTTGGCCAAAGAGCACTGGCTAATATAGGACCAAGGCTATACAATAGAATAAGCAAAAATATTGCTTTAGTAGATATGAATATGTATAAATTAAAATTGAAATTGAAGGATTATCTCAGGGAACTTAACTACGATAAAACTGAGAATCTGATGAATATTGCATAGACTGACTTACTCATCCTTACATACTTATAAACACACAATCATACACACAAACAGCACTCACGCACACGCATACACCATATATTTACACACACGCAACCCACATATATACATACCCCCCCCTCACCCCTCCCAACACACAGACAACAAAAAAATCCTTATCCTCTAAAAATAGGACCATATTATTAGTACCTTATCTTTTTTGTTTTTACTTTCTTTAAATGATAATTCTTTTTTATTTTTACGTTTTCTTGCTATTGAAAAAAAAAATAAAAAAAATACATGATCGCTACTTGATATAGGAAACAACTCCTATCGAAGAGAGTCCGTGGCGAATACCTTGTGACCCCACTATACAGGCTTTCAGACCTAGTGTGGGGAACAGAGATAAACCGGGGTACAATTCTCATTCTTATTGATTAGGATTCGTTCCTAATCTTGTAGTGCTAAATTATTTGTCCGTACCATTTAAATGAAAATGGAATTGTACCATACTGTATTTCGGAAAAATAAATAAACTTTTTATCTTATCTCTATCTTTATCTTTAATCATGTTTAAGCAAACTTTTTGTTCACATGCGAAAGAACGGCGCTGGTTAGGTTTTAATTGAAGTATTGTGGAATCCTCACCGCAGTAGGTATAATTTCCTTGGACAGAGCGAATCTGGATTGAAATCCGCAAAGTCATTAGGCGTCGAGAGCGTCGAAAGTATGCGGTGTCAACTCATTAGTTTATAGGCCATAGGTGTAGCCGGAAAATGGTGGCAATGGTACTCCTGTGGCCAAATAATGAAGAAATCTTTCACTTTTTCTTTACAATGTAATTATAATAACTTTTTTATTCAGACAAAATGATCCAAGTATTAGTGAACTTAAGATAAGGGTTAGTACTTAATTACTAAGATAGATTTTGTCCTCTGGGAGAGCTTCCACACCAGAGGATATGCATAGTTATTTGCTATTTCTTTCAGGATGCTGTTGCTGCTTCGGCGAACATGCCTGAATCACTACAAAAGGGTCAATTATATTTATAAAACTTTATGAAACTAAAGTGACAAAAAAGAACTTCACTTCACTTCACTTCTTGATTATGGCTTTTGCAACTAGACATTTGTCACAATTCTGCACGGCCGAATTGTTGGTGAGTGGTTACTATAGACGCTTACAATAAACTTTACCACAGATAATCACTCGCGCGTTGTAATTCACCGGCTCCCATACCCTTTAAACCGGAACACAGCAATGCGAGCATTATGCTTGGCCTGGTGGTAGAACTTCCCTGGACAAATTGTTTCACAATGAGCTCTCTACTTCTAAAACTAACGCGAAAGCATTTTTACGGCCTACTTTGTATGAAACTAGAGTAGTTAGTAGTTAGTAGTTACCTTCTTGCCTCCTCTAAGTGTGGCATCTTAACCAATCTTGAGTTCCATCTAACCTCTTAGAGGCTTTTCTATGCTTCCGTCATCCGGTTTGACTTTGACTGTGAAGAAATTAAAAACGATCAAATGCAATTTGTTCTAGGTACTTATCACAATAAATTTCAACTAAATTTTGTGAAAAATGATAGATGCGCCCTTTTTGAATAGGACGACAGCATAGACGATTGCATTACTATTTGCAGTCTGTGGTAATATATTATTGTTAGTATTGTTATCATATCTGTGGTTTGGGTATAATTTATGTAAGAGTCAAAATGGCTGGTGTACCATAGTGAATTAAATTGTACCGATTATGAAAAAATGTACCTGAAATTCACTATTTAGTACCAAGTGCTAAAAAAAATTACCTCCTTCATAACGAAATTATTTCGAAATTAAGGTACACCCGCCATTTTGAAATCAAGATGTCGGGTGTTCTATAATATTTTAATAATTAACCATTACACATAAAATATAATGACACTAAGGTCTGCACTGATGTCCCGTATTGGTTTTGGTCTGGGTGTACCTACATCATAGAATATGAATTCGAAATGGACCATAAACTAACCAAGTGGCTTAAACGATTGTTTAGGTTGTTTTAGAACTGTGACCTGTTGAACAAACACAGTAACCTAAGTACTTACCTGTGGTATAACAGATTTCAGAACCAAAGAGTACCTTCGTTGCAAAAAATGTTTTTCAAATTACTTATTAACGTTCATAGCCAATACCTACAATAATGCAGGCTACACACTATAAAATAGTAACGATTTTTGTGGAGCGTATAGCCTGTATAACTTTTTCTAGATACCCTGTTACTAGGAACGAATCTGAGACGGTCTGTTCTACCTACTGGATCTGTGTTATTTTAATATTAGTATTCCGAGAGCCCATACTATGATACCTGCCTTCAATTTACCTTCTATGCATACCAAGTCATGTCGTGGAAATAAATATGTTGTGTAGGAACTATCTACATTAAAATAAGGAAAGTACGTAACTGCTAATAAAATTAGTTTTTTTATAGTCAATAAAAAATATATCACATCTTTACAAAATTAATTATATGTACAATTTAGAAAAAAAATAACAAAAGAGTTTTTTTATAAAACGATTAGTGACTGTCTACCTTCATTATAGAGGAACACTTCGTCTCAGTTTGTAGGCTTCCACGTTCAGGGTTTGAGGACTCAGGTTAGTCAGATTCCATCTTCCATTAGGGTATACCCTACTGCTAAAAACCACCTCGCCTTCCCCACAGAACAGCTCCAAGGAACTAGCGTCGAGGAAGAGCCTCCAAGAGTGAGTACCGATCGGAGACCATTCCACCTGCCTCACGTCTCCATTCCGATCCACCACCACTTTACCCATCTCCGGGTCCCATCTCAGCAGAGCCTTGCCCCCACCGTTGCGGCCCTCAAGCAACAGCTCGATTTTCTTCTCCAAATCACCGTTTAAGATGATCTCTGCTGTCTGGTCAAACTCAATGACCTGGTTTTCATTCAGTTGTCCATTGATCACTGATTCTTCTCGCAGTGAGATCATTTCATCCAGAGGCTTTTGCAGAACTCTGTCATCGACCAGAACAAGCTCCCTGATGATGGTCATCGCTCCCGCCCAGCCATCGACCTCCTCCGGATGAGGGACCTCCCACATGTTGAACCAGGCAACCACATACCTCTTACCATCCTTTTCCATGGTCTGAGTGGCGTAGAAATCATGTCCGTAATCCAGTTCCTGGAATTTAGTTTCTTGGACGAATTCGAAGTTATCGTAGTTAAAGTTTCCGATTATGAAACCAGTCTGATGGAGATTTTTGTATCTGTCTCCAACTGGCTCCATACCCTGGGGTGACCACAGAAGAATGTGCTTTCCACTAAGTTCGAAGAAATCTGGACATTCCCACATGTAGCCTAAATCTCCGGTTGATTCTCCTAGGATCCGCAGGAACTCCCACTCGATCAAATTCAACGACCTGTAAAGCAGCACTCTTCCTCTCTGATCATCAGTTTTGCTGCCAAGCACGACGTACCAGTGTTCTCCATGTTTCCAAACCTTGGGGTCGCGGAAGTCTGGGGAGCCGTTGGGAGCCATTGGCAAGACAGGGTTTCCCGCATATTTGGTGAATTCTACACCATCATTACTGAAAGCCAGGAACTGAGTTTCATTGTAGTAGGGCTCCTGGTCTGAAATTTCGTGTGCTGTATACATGAGGACCATGGTGTCTCCGTCGACGACAGCGCTGCCCGAAAAGCACTGTTCTTGATCTGGTAAGAGCGCTGTGGGTAGGGTTTTCCAGTTAACCAAGTCGGGGCTGGAGGAATGGCCCCAGTGCATGGGACCCCAGACTGCTTCATATGGGTAGAACTGGTAGAAAAGATGATACTCCCCTTTGTAGTATGAGAATCCGTTCGGATCGTTCATCCAGCCTACTGGTGGGGCCACATGATAATGCAGACGGTAACGCAGGTTCAGCTCTAGCCTCTTGTTGGCAATGTATTGCTCCAGCTCCTCCTTGGCTGTGTTGCTTTGCTTCAACACCTTTGGTTGAGCGGCAGCAAACACGGTGAGTAAGACGAGCAGGTTCCAAAGAGACATGATTTAGTTTGTGATTGACATGGGCTATTTCAGCTTGCTTATATACACAACTATCCACTGTTGTACGAGAACCGATAAGATTACTTCAAGTGTTTTGTTTGGCACTATGAAGTGTACGTTCGTAAAAGTAACCCCAGGGAGCATGATATCAGCGTTATCATTCTTAAATAGGCAGATATTTTTCTTAATCGCTGATGTAAAAAGCAGAAGTTTGTGTGGATGCTTCCAACTGAGTCTAACTATTGGGAAGAGTCTAAATCACTTTTCTACGTTTACTTACATGGATCGTAAACGTAGTATGTAAGTAAATCCTTCAAGGTGAGAGTGAGAACCTGTCGACCTTCACGAAGGAAGATATGTGGCCTTAGAAAATCGTCTATCGACGTTTCCAGGGTCGATTTCCGAATCGCAGCCACTACATGCTAAATAAATAAGTTTTTGTTTAATAAGTTTTTGTTGTATTTGAGTAGATTAAGATATGTATTTAAGTTTAAGGGATTTATGCTATGGGGCCTGTAGTACGTATACTTTACTGTATTGCCTGAAATAAATGAATTATTATTATATATACCATCCCTAGGGAATCTGGAGGAGGAAGGTAGTTTATTTAAAAAAAAAATGGCATAATATTCATTTTATAAGGATTTACCAGTGCTGAGACGTAGACACTCACAGTAGAGCGAATTTACCAGTTGAAGATTGCACAGCGAGATATAGAACGGGCTATGCTCGGGGATCATCTGAAGGATGAAATCCGTAATGATATAATCCGTCAGAGAACGGCATGGCTCAGAGGATTAGCAGGCTGAAGTGGCAATGAGCTGGTTTTATATGCAGAAGAACCGACAACCTTTGGGGTAAACGAGTTCTTGAGTGGAGACCGCGTCTGGGCTAACGTAGTGTGTCGCCCCCCGACGAGGTGGAGCGATGACTTAAGAAAAGAAAATAAAAGAAAAGAAAAAAAAAATATTTACCACAACACAACACAACAGGTGACAAAATAGCTAAATTAAAACAACATTTTGTGTGGGGTCAAAAAGGTCCCTGTCTCAGCATAATGCTGCACCAAACCTAGGAAAGGTGCAGCGCTGATTTTCTGACAGGGCCTGCATCGTGATGTCACGAACAACGGCGAGCAACTTAAAAACAAAAATAAAAAATAAAACATATACTTATAGATAGATATTATTTGCTTGTCTGTGGTCTGTGCAGAGACTGTGTGGTCTGTGTGTGACTTAAGAAAGGTGGGCAGAAAGTGGATGAGAAGAGCCGAAAACCGGGCTCAGTGTCGGGTATTGAGAGGAGGATATATCCAGCTGCATTGGACTGATATGTTCTGATGATAATGATAATTATAAGAATTTTAGGTTAGTACAATTTGCGTAATGTAACGCAAATTGTACTAACCTATTGGTAAAAAATCCGATCATCATCGTCATCTAACATCATCACTATGATTTTCTCGTCAAAAAATAATAATACCTGACATCCATATCATCAAATAATATATCGCTTATTTGACCCCAGATATCGCTCATGTGGTCGCCGATTAAAAAGTTTAAATTCAAGTCATTGGGGAGTTTAGATGTTTATTGACAACTTAAGTGTCAAAAAGCACACGTCCCTGTTGGGAAGCAGTTACCGTAACCTACAAACGCTTGCTACACCTTGTATCACTCACACGGGAAAAAATACTTTTATTTTGCCTGTAATTCCACTGGCGCCCGTACTCTTACAGCAATGCGAACATTATTGCTTGGCAACAGAAATACATATGTAGATATGGCGGTAGTATTTTCCCGGACGAGCTCTTCACAAGGAACTATAATACTTCTGAAATAGTTGCTGATAATCACCGTTACGGACGAATTGGATGAGATTCAGAACAGACTCATGACCATGGAAAGGTGTACGCTTAGGAGATATGTCAATTAACAAATTTAAAGACGTAATTAAAAAACAACTTTATAAAAAGGCATACTATAAAATATCTGATTATTTAGATGATAAAAACTCTTGGGATTGAAAATGCTCCAACACGTTGTTTTGTAAAAGGATCATTAAAAAGAATAACCAGCCTTATTTTCTTGTCATTATTTCTTGGCTTGGTCGCGGAAGAACAGGCAGTAGATAAAACCGACGTTTCAAAGTGATCCTTGTGATTTTAATGAATTAATGAATTTTGACTTTGACTAGAATAAAACATAGATTGCTTTTTAACAGAGTAGGTATTCATTTTCATATTTATTGATTGCTATCATGGGCAAAGTTAAGTATAGCTGTTAAAATAATAGATAGAAAGTAGGTAGGTACAACTTTGATTTCGATTGCGTAGGTTGCTAAGTAATTCTTTTTATCTGTGATTAAGTTTGAAATATAATTTAATTAGAGTACTAATTTATCGTAAAGGTAAGACACGGGCAACACTGTAGGCAGAGACTATAGTAAACTACTATTAAAAACGCGAACGTTTGCAAGGATGGATGTTTGTTAGTCTTCCACGCAAAAACTACTGAACGGATTTTGATGAAACTTTACAGTAAAATAGCTTATACATCAGAATTACACATAGACTACTGTTTATCCGAGTATGTACCACGCGGGCAACGCTGTAGGAAGAGACTATAGTGTATGATAAAACTGTATCATTTCCTGGTACTAACCTCCTTAAGATATGATAAACACTCAATTAACAATATTATTATAAAGGATTCTGTTAAGTGGTGATTGTACACCAGTTTGATTTCCTTTATTCTTTATCCGAGTAACATATAGATAGGTAACTATATTGTTGGTCTATAAAAACCTCCACCTTACCCTGTATTGTGTAGATATTTATGTTCTTAGAACTTTTACGTCCTACGAGTTTTTAGGTTTAGGTAAAGAGGTCTTTATATCCCTACTAGCTTCTGCCCACGACTTCGCCCGCTTGGTACCTACCTATACAAAAAGTATAGGCTATATGTTATTCTGATGTATAAGCTATAATACTGTAAAGTTTCATCAAAATCTGTTCAGTGGTTTTTGCGTGAAAGAGTAACAAACATCCATTCTCACACACTTTCGCGTTTATAATATTAGTAGGAGTAGGACAAGATAGGATAAACAACCATGTTTTGAAAAAATTAAACCCAAAATTGTGTTTTTTAATTTGCTTCGAAGAGTATTTATTCCAAGTTTGAAGATATTGTCTCTTTTACCATTTAGGATTTTCCCTCACTGACCCATTCCAAAGATCTACCTGTATATATATTTTACAGTAAAAACAAAAGTTTTGGCAACAATTCATTGGGACAGAACTCCGAGGCGACACTCTAGTTCGGCGGAGTTACTTTATGGTAAACTTAAAGTACCTACTCGTACCTACGCTCTGAACTCTCTAGAACATCCTATTCGTTGCAAAGGGATCCGATTCTGGATTCCCGATTTCAAAAGTAAGTAATTGTATATTTTCACAGATAATCCTACTACTATTATAAACGCGAAAGTTTATGAGGATTGATGTTTGTACTCTTTCACGCAAAAACTACTGAACAAATTTTGATGAAACTTTACAGTAATATAGCTTATACATCAGAATAACACATAGGCTACTTTTTATCCGGGTACCACGTGGGCGAAGCCGTAGGCAAAAGCTAGTTAATAATAAATAAAAATGCTATCCATTTTCAAACAGCATCATTTAGCCCCAAAGTAAGCAGTGCTATATTATGGGAACTAAATGACTGATATACTACTGGCAATGCGGCCAGTATTTTGGGAACGCTTCCGCCTGGTAGTGATCTGGATCAGTTGAGCTATCTATAGATCGTTTGCAACGGTCTTTAGATAGCTAGCTGTTTCATCTGCATTTTTTGTATATACCTACTTGTACATAGTTGTATGAATAAATATACTACTTATATATGTAAATACACACATATTCTACATAGAAAACACCCAGACCCGAGACAAATATTTGCAGATCATAGTAACATTTGTCCCGCGGCGAGAATCGAACCCGCAACCTTCTGCGTCTCAGGCGGGCTTTTACCCACTGCGCCATAGAGTTCGTCTTATTTGAATTCATTCGTTGTATTAGGATTTTCCTATTCCACAGCTTATTTTTGTTTCTAAAAGCATTGAATGCAGCGAAAGAGGTATGCCAGGATCTTAGCAAGTGGAAGTCCAAGGTCTCTGCCTACTCCTAAGGAAAATAGGCGTGACTATATGTTTGCACCTGTTAAAAGCATCAGAATAGGTCTTATTCCCTCGAGAGCAGTTAACAGTGAAACTAGCTTTAAACAGTTTCTCAAAGTACAACTTTGTCAAAACTTTATTTCGTCTTTGTCTGATGTCTGGAATAGCAGGTGTTCTTCACGGCCCAACCAGTATGCACAACCAGTTGTACCATCCCAAATATTAGTTCCGTTAGACACTACTTGGCAGGACTGCTTTATGTGTTCCTTACATAGAAATATTTTATATGAAATCACCCTTTCTGGGTGTTTATAAAAAAAACCTAAAAGCCTGATCTATCCGAGCCGGATCAGCCCAGGAACGATTTTTCAGTTGTGCCAAGTAGTGTCTAATGGAACTAATATTTGGGCAGGTGTACCGATGACACAACTACTTGTGCTTACTGATTGGTCCGTGAGGAACTCGCTTGGAATAGTAGGTGTAGTTAATAGGACTTCAGATAACTGTCTGTTAGAGTATTCATTTAGGTACCTAGTAGATAAATTTATTTTTAAATTAGCAATTCTCATTAGGTTGTATATTGGGTTCCTCATTAGAATAATAAATTAATTAGGTGAAAATGTAATAACCCACGTCGCATTTATTTTAATTTTCTGAAGAAAAATATTCGTGTCATGAAGCGTTTTTTTATATTGAATCACTAATATTTTCTTAAATAATTTTATTGTAAGTAGGTATCAATTAAGTATAAAAAATAATAATAAACCAATAATTCAACATCTACGAGACTTGACCCGCGACCGCTTGGTACGTGGGGGCTATACCAACAAGGTCAGAGACTTGCAACACAACTAAGTATAATCTGTAGAATTAAAAAAATAAACAAGTATATATAAGTAGTACATTAGTCATGCAGTTCCCATAATACAAACGCTTCTTAGTTTAGAAAAATGTCCATTCTTTATAAATATATTTATAATTCTGTCGTGCTTACCAATTTCAGATATATATATATTTTCATGCTTCTTGACTAACCGTAGGCTTATATTCTATAATTAGAATAATTATAAAATGTCGAAACTTATGCTCTAAAGTTCTAACATTTTTTAATTTTTCTAGTACCCATTAAAATTGATTCTCAATCTACCTATTGGCATTTGCACACAATTTAAATGGTTGAATATTTCAGGGCCTATAAAAATAATAACATCATGTATTGGCCATGCAAATAAATGTTCAGATTTCTGATAACTGATTTAAAATTCGATGCATCGAGGTAAACTTATTTATATAAATGTTTATACAGAACTTTTGCTTTCACTTTCCTATTAGACGATGATTAGGGATTTCCCGAAACATTTACTTTGCATTTTGAATATTGATGTTTACAGACAGAACGAACAATTTAAATTGGTGTTTTCTTTAGTACTCTTTAGTATATTGAAACAAGCGTAAGAAACTGCAGTCGGGTTGCTTTGTTTTTGAACTGATTACAAATATAACAGCGCTTTACATATAAATTTATAATAATATATAAAGCAGATTTATTAAGCCGTGTTGGCCTAGTGGGTGATACCCCGACTTCTGATCCGGAGGTCGTGGGTTCGAACCCAGCCGTGTACCAATGGATTTTCCACTCGAAAAATTTATGTGCGCGTGCTCAAAACGGTGAAGGAAAACATCGTGAGGAAACCGGCATGCCCTAGAACCAAAAATTCGAAGGCATATGCCAACAGTTAGTGTTCCAATAAGCGGCGATGGGCTTGCAACCTGTCACGTGGAATGCTTACTACTTGCAAAACGCGGGCATGTGCGCGGGCGGTTTTTGATTTTGATGGCTAGCCTATTTTTCATGTATATTTGGTATAATAATATAGTTATGTAACATTCGATAACATACAAGACTTAAGGTATTTATGGACAAAAAACGCAGGTTGCGTAAGAGGTTAGGTAAACCTTCGTTTGTACGTGCTAGGGGCAAAAGGTCTACTTTTACGATGGTAAGGTAATTTAAGTAATCTAGGATTTACCAATGCAAACTCCTCGTGTACGGTAAACCACGCCTTTCCGAAATAACACGTTCGACCTTCGGTTAGGGCATGACGAAGGTATTGCATGTATTTTATTAATCTAAATAACTGCTCTACGGATATATCTACGGCCAAGTGTCCACTAAAGAGTGGAAAAAATATTTTTAAACAAAATCAAAAGGCATCAAATGGCTGTTTTAAAAAAAAATTGCCTTTTGATGCTGACAATTATAGCACTTGTGCCGATGCAAATAAAAATTTTATCTGCTTTTTAATAAAATTACAGTCTCATTGCTGCGTGTAAAAATCATGCGTTTCTCAGGTTTTTTTTTAGATTTCTTGCAAATAAAATGGGGGTGTAGGTAAATAATTTTATTTTAAAGTGCAGAATGTGTTGTTGTTTCTTAAATTATTGAGTATTAATATGCTTGCTAGGCTGCTGTATATACGAGCCTTATTTTCTGTTTAGTTCAGAATATGCTTGGTACAAATATGTACTGATTTTTTTATTTAGTTATTTACGTAACACGTGATGATTAAAGTCTCACTTTTGGGACCGCCACGCTTTAAGCGAATTGATCATCAATTCTAATCATCAATTCGAATTAAATTTCATTTTAATTCATCGTATCTTTGCATCTTTCTTGCGTTGGATCATTGATTCATTATTCCTCGATTTAATATGACCTAGATATATAGCTAGATCACAAGGTATAATAGATAGCTTTGTGACGGCTAATGAAAGAGCCAGCGTGTTGTAAAAAGATTTACGGCGCTTGGCATAATATATTCTTTAGAAAAAACGGTCTAGAACTAATGGTCAGACGTAGTGACATTCGGACAAGACAAAACAGTAAGAGTTTCCAACCCGTTCAATTGGTTTCAATTTCGTTGTTGTACAAACATTAAACTAAGCTAAGATTTGGTGGATAGTGTTCTTAATGGCATTATTCGCTCATATTGAATATTCATTTGAAAGTTACTACGAAGCCAGGTCGTCTCCCTTTGTCAGAAACTCCAATAAATTTTATGAATGAGAAAGAAAGATAAGGAAAAAGGAATATCAATGGATACGGGTAGGTAAATTGATATTCGTGTTTCTAATTGATTTACCAAGAGATTCTGATATTTTATTTTGGAGGGGTATAAATGCCAAAATGGATAAGTCATGTCATACCCGTCAGTCTGATGTCCTAAAATTAATTATTGTTAGGTTTTCTGTTTAACGGATGGTGGCGCCTGTAAGCGGGGGCTTACGCCTACGGAAATTTGCGGGTAGTTAAATAATCGATGATAACAAATTATAAATGGATATTTGCAAAGATTTATGCAATAATTTATCAAAGCATATATGTAAACACAATTAAAGTATAAAGAAACATACAATTAGAAGAAATGTTGCGGGATTAAAACGATTTTGTCGGATTTTTACGACACAATGTCGCATGCGGCGTGGGTGTCACAATGACAAAAAAAATATCACTCGAAATACGCAATGTACTTCGTACAGCGGTATATACACTTATTAGACCAGTAATTTAGGTATTCTAATAAGGGCGGGCTATGAAGATGGATGGACACATCCGGCTCGTAGATTATGGGGGCGCCTGTAAGTGGGGCCTTACGCCTTCGATAGCTCACAGAGCTCGTAAGGGTACTCTTGATGTAGCATAGTCTGTGGAGTAGAGGATATAATATAGCCTGTGGAGTGCGGAAGTAAGAAAGCGGTTATACCTCTAATAAATGTTTTACTAAACAATACACTTGATGGAGAGGAAAAGACTAAGAATCGTGCGCACTGACTGAAAATTGGCATCTGCACTACGCAAGACTTTTTCTTGTGAAATTCATCTTTTAAGATATATTTCACAATATTCTATATTACGAAAAAAGTACCAGGAGACCATACATGACTAAGAGGTTCTCGTTATAAAAATGAAAAAAAAATGTCTTGTTTAATAACTTGGTATGAAACAGTGAAAAAAAATCATGATACATAACCAGTTATGAAATCTTAGTTACGAACATGGACGAAGAGGTTTGTAATAAAGTATAAACCTACTTATTATGGCATAAGATAGCCTATACCTAGATATTAAAAGCACTATTTAGCAGGTGTAAAGCAATGTAGGTTTTGTTATCTCGATATTTTATTGTTTTCATACCAAGATTGTTGATTTTCAACTATTATTCTAGTAGTAATGAGACTGTTTTCTAAAATCAAAAGTACCTACACATACATATTCCTAAACGTAGCCATTTTATTTCCGTTTTTTTGTAAGGTGCTGTAAAAATGTTACAGATCAGAGGATACTAAACTAGGTTTATTCCAAAAACCAATATGTTGGTTCAGTAGAAAACGATGATTATATTTCACTTTTATTGAACAAGAATTCTGTACCTATAGTCCTCAGGAATATAAAGAGGCTCTATAAGGTGAAATAGATACACAAATTATCTATGAACTTCTTTAGTGATAATTATTAAAAAACAAACACGCTCACCACTGTTAGCCCCATGACGGAAATCCTCAGATCCATATTCGGTACGCAGATCTGTGGGGATACCGAGAAGCGGGTAGTTATAAATAAAAATGTACAAAAATGGTGCGAAACACATAAAAGTCGGACTCCATTGTCCGTTGTGTAAACTAAAACCCAAACCCCTTAACTCAGCGTTTATTACATAATCAATTGAGACGTTACAATGCATACCTAGGTTTGATAATTATTACTGATCAGCCTATCTTAACCATTTTCTCAATAATTATTCCGACCCGTGCCACAGAACAACTACCCCCCGGCGCTGTGTCGCGTCATCGACCATAGACCGAATACCGTCTCATTGAAACCAGTGATCAACCAAAGAGCATGTAAGCTCAACTAACTTAAATATAGTAAAGTAATAATATGCGATCATTAAAGTACAAAATCAACTATCATAAATTATGATTTGTTTACATTCGGCCATTCTGACCGTGTACGCACGCGTCCTCGCGTGTATATTATATAAGTACCTACATAAATGACAATTAAATTAAAATTATTCATAAATACCAATATGAGTTACATTTCTTTCATAATTATCATTCAAAGATTACAAAGTTATGCATTTCAGTCAGGCTGATTCCGAGTTTGTTTTATAACTATGCATAACACAATTACTATAATTAGATGATTAATATTCATATAACTTGCAACATATACATTAAGATTTTTTTTTTTAAATATCAGTGGTTAACCAACACTAACAAACATGTTGATATTACAATAAAACTAGACAACTTGTTATTGGCAACATTACGCGTAGCTGGAAACGCCGCCCCTTGTTAGCAGCGCTTGTCAAAATCAACGACTCCTGCACGATGAACCGGGCTGGTATCCCCTGGCAGAGCTGGTATCCCCCGGCATGGCTGGTAGCGCCCGCAGAGCCTGGACACGCCCGGCAAGACTGGTAACGACCGGCATACCTGGTAGCGCCCAGCAGGGCTGGTGACGCCCGTCAGGGCTGGTGTTCCCGCCAGGGCTGGTAGCGCCCGGAAGGACTTGTGACGCCCGCTAGGGCTGGTGACGCCCGCTAGGGCTGGTGACGCCCGGCAGGGCTGGTGACGCCCGGCAGGGCTGCTGACGCCCGGCAGGGCTGCTAACGCCTGGCAGGGCTGCTGACGCCCGGCAGGGCTGCTGACGCCCGGCAGGGCTGGAGACGCCCGGTAAGGCTACTGACGCCCACAGGGGCTGGTAACGCCACAGGGGCTGGTAACGCGCACAGGGGCTGATAACGCCCAGGGGGGCTTGTAACGCCCGGCAGGGCTGGTAACGCCCACAGGGGCTGGTAACGCCCATAGGCGCTGGTAACGCCCACAGGGGCTAGTAACGCCACAGGGCTGTTCACGCCCGGCAGGGCTGTTGACGCCCGGTAGGACTGCTGACGCCCGGCAGGGCTGCTGACGCCCGGCAGGGCTGCTGACGCCCGGCAGGGCTGCTGACGCCTGGTAGGGCTGCTGACGCCCGGCAGGGCTGGAGACGCCCACAGGGGCTGGTAACGCCCACAGGGCTGATAACGCCCACAGGGGCTGATAACGCCCACAGGGGCTAATAACGCCCACAGCGGCTGGTAACGCCACAGGGGCTGGTAACGCCCACAGGGGCTGATAACGCCCACAGGGGCTAATAACGCCCACAGGGGCTAGTAACGCCACAGGGGCTGCTCACGCCCGGTAGGACTGCTGACGCCCGGCAGGGCTGCTGACGCCCGGCAGGGCTGCTGACGCCCGGCAGGGCTGCTGACGCCTGGTAGGGCTGCTGACGCCCGGCAGGGCTGGAGACGCCCACAGGGGCTGGTAACGCCCACAGGGGCTGATAACGCCCACAGGGGCTAATAACGGCCTCAGGGCTAGTAACGCCACAGGGGCTGGTAACGCCCACAAGGGCTGATAACGCCCATAGGCGCTGGTAACGCCCACCGGGGCTGGTAACGCACACACGAGTTGGTATCGTCCTAACTATCAACAGGGCTCCTTATACCCATTAGGGCTCCCAACGCCCTCTAAGGCCTCGTAACTTAAACACACGTACACGACTTTGCCAGTTTTTTTTTCATTTATTTCTAAATTAACGATAACTTTAAATTTTGAAATCAATGCATGTTAATTTGATGTCTGTATGTTACCTTACAAAAATAACCTTGATGCGCTATTCCGGAGTAGGAATCATATTTAATGCGATCATCACATTCATGAACTTCGGACATTACCGAATTCTTAGCTCCGTCCAGGATGTCAGTAGGCGGAACACCAAACAAAACTTCAGCGGGTGTTCTGCCTGTAGCTTTGTTGACCGTTTTATTAAGACCCCATGGAACACGAAGAATCATAATGTCCCATCTGTCCGATTTTGTAGTAAAGCTTAGTTTGTTTTAGTTAAAATATAGTCAAATTCATGTTTTAATGAACTTAGTAACAACAGTAAATCACGGAAATACTTGTACACAGAATATGTTCAAACTATTATCAAACAATACTTTGTTCTTGTGCATAATTTTTTCAGGAATGTTAAATTTATTTTCATGGGCTGAATAACCTCTTTTGGCATACATATTCTGGTACATCCAATATCGATTGCATGTTGTTCTGACTTGCCTTTGAATCCGTCCATGATTTTATCTTATCAATTAATTATCTGTCAATAAACATTGTCTGTAGGACACCTTTGCAAAACAGAAGATTAATATGAGCTATTTAGTACTGTAAACTGGAAACTTATTTGCATTTTGTATAGAACTGCAATTATTAATTGCCTGCCCAGAGTTGGCTGTTGTTGTAATTGAAGTTTGAGTAATATTAGCATTGTTGACTCTCACACCCACGAAATCAAGAGACTGAGGAGTCTCAGGAATAGTAAACGGTGTATGTGTACGTGGCTTGTTCGTGCTTGTAGCATCCTTAACTGGACTGGAATTTCTGGTGTTTCTTGAATGACGACGTAGTTTCCTTTTATTCTTTGGTTTTCGTAGCCGTTGGCGTGTTTCTTGTCACTTCTGATTGTAAACTAAAACCCAAACCCCTTAACTCAGCGTTTATTACATAATCAATTGAGACGTTACAATGCATACCTAGGTTTGATAATTATTACTGATCAGCCTATCTTAACCATTTTCTCAATAATTATTCCGACCCGTGCCACAGAACAACTACCCCCCGGCGCTGTGTCGCGTCATCGACCATAGACCGAATACCGTCTCATTGAAACCAGTGATCAACCAAAGAGCATGTAAGCTCAACTAACTTAAATATAGTAAAGTAATAATATGCGATCATTAAAGTACAAAATCAACTATCATAAATTATGATTTGTTTACAGTTGAAATATCATAAATGTGGACCCGAGTACTCATTAATATTTGAATTCTTGGGACCTTTCAAACGGCAGGCTGATGTGTTAGCTAATGTTAGTCTCAGGTCTGGGTGTTTCATACATGTATAATATGTATGTATGAACAGAAAAAAGTATATAAGTAGTATATCAGTCATGTAGTTCCCATAACACAAGCTCTGTTTACTTTGGGGCTAGATAATGCTGTGTGAAAAATGACCAGCATTATTTTATTTATTTATTATTCTCTCAATCGAATTGTATTCGTTGATAAAACATTTTCCCTCTTGTTCATAATCACTCGCTAACTTTAGCAGCGCAGCGTGATTAAAGTAGTCTATCTCTATCCGTTGTTTAGTGTTAGAAAAGGACAAAGGTTAGAGTTAGCGACCTGCGAAGTTAGTTAGTGATTATTAAAAAGAGGATTCATTTTAACAAACATAATATGGTGTTTAATGAAACAACTTGACTTAAATACTATATAACACTATGTTCTGCCTGTCTGCATGACGGCGTGGCTAAGATTGGGTGGATGGCCAGGTCCCTCCATAGATCTGAATCAGAGATAGGGTTTCATTTAAAATAATTTCAGAAAAAAATACCATGTGGAGTGCAATTCTTGAGGAAGGAAGAACATCACGCGTCGACTCTTTGGAACCTTTGGAAGTATTAGCGCGGCGGGTGATGTGACGCAGTGGGTCGGAGGCCGAGTGTGGCCGTGTAACCAAACCTACAACTGATACTGCAAGCGTCCATAGGCTACGACAACCGCTTACCACCAGGTGGGTCTTAAGTTTGTTAGCTCTTAAGTTAACTCACTTTGGATGGGTCAAATCCCAGTCCTCCAGCTGCTTGCATAGAATCTTAACTTCGTCCGTAGACGGCAGTTTCTTAGAAACTGAAGTTCCCACGCTCTTCCTGCTGACGCTGTGCTGAGGACCTGTCACTGATGAACCTGTATTCAACAAGACAATTAGATTTCTATGTATAATATGTGTGTATTTACAAAAAAAGAAGTATATAAGTAGTATATCAGTCATGTAGTTCCCATAATACAAGCTCCGCTTACTTTGGGGCTAGATGATGCTGTGTGAAAAATGTCCAGCATTATTATTATTATTATTTCTTGGCATTTTATTATATTCTATGTTAGTCCCATGATTGAGACGAATCTAATGACACCTCATTCATCCGGAGCTCGGGAGACTCACCTGGCACAACAGTAGGTACCTACCTGTTAGGAAACCTACCTATTTTATGTTATGTTTTGGTTAAAAAAAACTGTCGCCTACCAGGTTTTTTTTATTTATTTTTTATTATAAGTACCTGGATGCCTGTTTTTGTGCAAAGATAATGTCTCCTTTCCGTTCTTCCAAATAAAATATTTTCATTCTTTCTTTCTCATTTATCAAATTCCATTAAGCAGACAAACATATATAGATGTACCCGAAATACATTATTTATTAATGTACTATGTGTACCTAATATATTTTGTGAAAGCCAAAGATCTAACCATTGTTATCGACGATTACTGTTCCATGGGAAATAAATTGCAAGGAACAAAAACAGGTTAAGGTGAAGTATTGGTGTTCTTGCAAAACAGGCGAGCGAAATTCAAGTTTTATTTATTTATTTATTTAGATTCAGCTGCTTACTGCACTTACAGTATAAACCAACACGTGCAGTGAGCCATTTACAATATTGTCACTTATAAGTAAACAATTAACAAAAAAATATGATACAGCTGTTTAAAATTTCATTAAAATTTGAAAAGTGTACGTCGATTTCTGGTTTCTGAGCAAGCAAGCCATTGAGCAGATTAAGGGCCTGCGTCGTAGGAGCATATCGTTATATTTTCATACCTTTAATGATTTTAATTACATTGTAAAACATATTACCGGTTTAAACGGCGACCTCAATGGCGCGGCGGGTGTGTAGTCAGCTGTGACGCAAGAGATGCGGGTCCGATTCACGTTGCGGGACTAATATGTTTGTATTTTCTGCAGATGTTTTTTCAAGGTCTGGGTGTTATGGCACCACGGTACTCATAGTTCTTGACAAAGGGCATCCTGATATGGGGTCAGGACTTATGTGTCTGTTTTTTTTTTTTTTTTTTTAGTTTTAATGTCCATCTACAGATCTATGCCCAGTACGTTGATCCCCGATAGTTAAATAACAAGTTGAATAAAGATACGGCCATTTATGTGACATAAATATGAAAATGTTATTTTCCGAGAACAATGGGCTTTGATGTGGTGGGAAGTAGCCATATTTTGATACTCGCAAATAAATCAAAACCTATAGGGTACTTTCCGTCGACGTAGAATCATAAAATTTGGCAAGAAGCAAGGTCTCTCAGCTCAAGGAAAACGACCGAAAATCGTTAATTTACAGTTTTATCATATAAAGAATATTGTTTTGCGATTGCAAACTTACACTTGCAGTTGGATAATTGACCGTGACATATAAATGGGCGAACATTTTTAACTACAAAGTTAAGTTTGCCTTTCAATCCGACTTACTTTTTCGTTAGAGCAATGTACACAAACATTGATTCATTTATGAACTTGAGTAATGCTTATTTTGGTAATGCGTATTTTTGTAAACATACAAGCTTGTACGGAAGCCTCGGAATGCGAGTCAGACTCGCACTTGTCCGCAGATAATGACAGAAAATCATCAATTTCGTCCGGAGAGAAGGAGACTTGAATCTGATAACTCTGAGTCGTTCTTTGAGTGTGCGTGATGTCCAAGGTGACAGAAAAACATTCTTATGATCACATATCCAAAATCAGTGTGTTCATAGTAAAACAGTCAAATTGTAGGTACCTAGTATGTAATAATTTGTCAAGTCTAAAACTGACTTTTATTTGATTGACAGAAAACTTGAAAATGTTGGTTGTCCAATTCGACTTTGGTTGCCGAAATTTTCCAAATAACAATGTGTTAACCGAACCAATAAGACCGAACAAATAAGATTTTATTTTGTTAATGTTTTAATCAGATTTTTATGGGACTACTCCGGTACCATCCTCTATACAGGAAATCAAAAAACATTCAAGTAGGACCACCTATCACCACCATCCTACCATTTATCACGGAGTAGTAAAAAAATGGTTATTATTTATGTAACAGATTTTTACAATTTTCGTTAGGGTTGGGTTATTCATGTTATTATTAACCTTCATTTAAGTAGAAATTACTTGTATTACAGTTATTATGATTTGTACTTGTTAAACAAGTAACTATACTATACTATTACATATTAGAAGAGCGGGGCCTATAATAAATGTATTATTGTCAATAATACACAAAACACATAGGTAAGTATAGACTACATAGCTCCCGATTTGTTAACATCCTATTTTTGAAGAAGGTTAAAAACTCGTCTAAAACCTTTAAACAAATGTCAACACTATTCAACAGAGGATGACGGGAAGGCAAGATGGGTCGTGCATGATTTATACATCTTCAGCCGGTCGTCCTATTTCACACATCTGAACAGAACCGGGTGGCATCTGACAATGCCACCCTGACCTGCTAAGAAAAAGGTTGAAATTTCATCGTACAAGTGTTGTAGTTGAGCTCTTTTGAACAGTTTGGAAGAAGAACGTGGCAAAATGATATGTTAGAGTCTTAGCACATGTTTTTTTACCGGCGACTACAGGAACCTGTTTTAAGAGGTTGTATTTTAACAGAATTTTAACTGTTGTAGCTTGATATTAGATTTAAAAATAGAAAATAGCGCAAGTTTTTGTATCAAAATCAAGTCAAAGACAATAAGGTCACAGTTAAAGTTAAAGTCACAGTTTTCAAAACAAAGTCAATAAGGTCACAGTTAAAGATTTTTATACATTGAAATCCCAAGGATCATATAGAAATGCCAGCTTAAATCTACGTGAATATATTTTTTTAAAGTGAATTTACTCCAATCGTGTAGTTACGTTTAATTGCTTGTTTATCTGTTACCTATAAAAAAAACAGAAAAAGAAGAAACTATCTTTTGAAGACGAGCTGGAGAGTTGTTAAAATGACACTTTTATTTTCAAATTTACTCAAAGTTTTTGCAGACAAAATGCCTTTTAATGCATGTAAGCGTTCCAATTTCGTGTACAGCGTTACTTGTACATAATGATAATGTACAAAATATTATATCAATGACATAACGTCTATCACAGACCACAGAAAAACTTAAAACTTTGGTACGGCTTTCTGTCCTCTTGACCGTCTTCGGTCTACGAGCAGTTTGAACACATGTTTTAATTGTTCCACTGATTTCTTCTCTAACATTAAGTCACAGACGTTTTTCAGCATAACACATCGCACTTGGGCGGTTTTTTCTGTTTGGTTACGACAAGAGTGTGTAGTTTGTACAATGTCGATCCAATCATATTAATTGTTTTTTTAAAATAATAATAACAATGAGGTTTGTCATTTTGGAAGTTTTTTGACTTGAGGAGTTGAGTTTAGTTAACTTACGTGTATGGCTCTTTTTGCCGCCTTTTTTCGTCAGCCAGTTTCCGCAGTAATCACCACTCCCTTCGCCGCAATAACGCATTTTGCGCTCCGTGGCGAAAGCTTTGCTCAGCAACTCTGGATTTATAGAAAACGGATAAGATCGAGCGAGGCTCGCTTCCTGTGGGTTCCGTATTGTAAACAAAAACAAACACGCTCACGACTGTCTTCCCCATGGTGAACATCCTCAGATACATACTCAGTGAGTAGATTTTGGAGGATACCCAGTAGGGGGTAGTCCAAACATTTCATTTGGTACATGCCCGCGTTTTGCAAGTAGTAAGCATTCCACGTGACAGGTTGCAAGCGCATTGCCATCCGTATTGTAAAAGATTTCAATATCGGATACTATTTGCAAAAAAGACAAAATCCCTCAGAACTTTTCCTTTAATGCTATCAAAAAGGCTTCTAGCATAACAGAATTGTGAGGTTACTGAAAGTAGAAACTAATTTGTTTGTAATTTTTGCAAGTACCATACAAAAAATAGACAATTATTGCCATAACTTTCGCATTGAGTTAGAAACATTGTTTTACATCAATACTAATTCTAATACATATTTGGTATTATAAGTTAACCTTTGGCCTTTCCCTAAAAAGGTTCTTGTCTTGATATACAGACAGACAGACTGGCGGAGAACAAAGTGATTCTATAAGGGTTCCGTTTTTTACTGTCTACGTAAGGAACCCTCAAAAGAATAGAAGATACCACTGATCTAACGCTTTCTTAGTAAGGCAATTTTTAAAAGCATTATCTTTAGCAGTTTAATACGTAACTTACCATCATGTTTTAACCAGTCCATAGCTGTAGGTTCAATAGGAACACTCAAGCTGGGTTTATTTGTGGCTTCGAATGCATTGTCATCGTACGCACTCTGAAAATCAGTAGATACTTGTTAAGGCCTAGTCATCATTGACATTAGGGAGCTTGCCTTTAACAGACCACTCCCGAAATGTGAGGGTATAAAAGTACGGTACTTATATGTATATAATTTTACTGTCCAAACCAATTCGTATTATTCCGAAAGATGTTCAATCTATTATTATTTTCAGAGGAATCCTGTCTTCCCGAGTCTAGCTTAGCGTCTTGGAGATTAAAACAAAAAAAAAAAAAACGTTAAAAAATATTAAAAGAGTATTTATGGGTTCCCTACAGTATGTAATACCATTATTTGAATATATCCGTTCGTATACTCGTAACTACCATATTTCTCAGCTGTCCCTATCTACAAAGGTTTACGGAAAGAAAACTATTTTTAGGGCTAAGCTCGCCTATGTACATTCCAATTATGTGTAAGTTTTTTGTCTGAATCCCCTGTGTATACACATGTCACTTCTCTACAAGGTCGGTGAGTTGAGAGGCTCCGATGGTCCCAGGTCTGTTCTATGCACATCGAACGATTGAGCATAGCTAAACATTTTAACAAAATAGTACGTTTTTATAGGCATCGTGAAAGAAAGAAAATACATTTATTTACCACAACACAACACAACAGGTGAAAAAATAGCTACATTAAAACATTACAAAAAATAAAATAAATATAAAATTAAAATGATATAGATAAAAAGATGTGTTGTGTGGGGTCGAAAGGTCCCTGTCTCAGCATAATGCTGCACCAAACCTAGGAAAGGTGTAGCGCTGATTTTCTGACAGGGCCTGCATCGTGATGTCACGAACAACGGGGAGCAACATAAGAAATAAAACTTATATAGATAGTTAATATATTAATAAGTGTTGTGTACAATACATAAATATATCATTAATGTTATAATATTAAAATAGTGATGTGCGAATAAATTATTATTTGCTTGTCTGTGGTCTGTGCAGTCAGTCTATACTATTGGCCATTCGATTTTTTATTTGAAATAGTCTGTGGTTCCCCCAGTCAGTGCATATTCGGCCAGCGGTCGAGCCACTCATCATCTTTAACAAACAAACAAACACGCTCACGACTGTCTTCCCCATGGTGGACATCCTCAGATACATACTCAGTGAGTAGATCTTTGAGGATACCAAGTAGGGGGTAGTCAGAGGCACGTCCAAACATAACATTTGGAACATGCCCGCGTTTTGCAAGTAGTTAGCATTCCACGTGACAGGTTGCAAGCCCATCGCCGCTTATTGGAACACTAACTATTGGCAAATGCCTTCGAATTTTTGGTTCAAGGCCATGCCGGTTTCCTCACGATGTTTTCCTTCACTGTTTCGAGCACGCATAATTAAACCGCACATACTTTTTTCGAGTGGAAAAATCCATTGGTGCACGACCCGTCTCTGACAAAAAGCAGTAATACTTGCGGGTGCCGGTGATATTACAAGAGATTTCTCACCCGTTATGTCTCATCGTTGCCGACCACGCGCGACAGTGTCCCACTGAATTTCGACAGTTCGTTATTTCGACACGTCGCTAACTTCGAAAAAACAGTTCGACTAGTCATTGTTTCGACTGAACATATTTCGACAACACACACCATCGAAAGAACACCACTTCGACATACCCTACTGCACTTGTTCGGCAGATAATTCTTTCGACAGAAACATACCTTCGACATAATACTGCTCTAAAATTTAACAGTACTAATTGAATTACGTGTTATAATACAATTTTAGGTCAAAATGATCTGTCGGCGGCGACGAGCGAAGTAAATAGCATCAGATCCGACTCAAATAGGTTAGGTTATTAGGTCTTTTTTTTTATGTTTCTAAACGGCTGTTACCGTTTTTTTAAACGGTAACATCTGACCAACAGGTAGACCGCATGCTTTACCAATTTAGTTTTAAAAAAAACTTCACCACGTTGAGCCGTGTGTTAGATCACGTACACCGTCTATTTATGTTAGTTCTCTAAACGTACGGAGCCACGAGACCTGGCGCTTGCAGTCTTTGGAATTAAGTTATACAACAGTGCACTAATACCTGCACATTGAACGAATTAATGAAAATACTTTATTGTACACCTTATGATATCAACAAAATAAACTATAACACCTTAAGACAAATGTACAATGGGCGGTCTTATCGCTTAAAAGAGATCTCTTCCAACAACCTTTGGATGGAGAGGATTATATGTGATTTTGAAGGCCGGGGGTGTACTTAATAATTTGTGTAAACTACCTTATATAATATTATTATAAAATATACTACATAATAACATATAATATTTTATGTATATTTATATATGTTTATATACAAACAAATACCTACAATACTTATATAAATACGTATACATACAAACAGTTGCAATTCAGGATCAAGCTAAAACTATGACTTATGGGATGGATAAAATATGAAAGAAAATGTTGGTCATACAAAATTTAAAAAATGTAAACCAACGACACGACGAAGAAGAAGAGTTATCTACCGGCACAGCCTGCAGTCCATGTAAGCCGGGGTTCCTCTTGATGAAAGCCCAGAAGTCGTGGCACTTGTTCACCGTGTACTCGTTGTCGTCGACCCCCTCGATGGGGGTGAAGTCCATCCGCAGATGCTGGGACCTGGCTGGCTCACCACACTCCGACTCTTGGAAGCTGGACGCCCGGTGGAAACCATCCCCTTTATACATCGGCTTAGCAAACGTGCCCTGTTTTGCCTCATCTGAAATGTTTTGTTCTCGTCAGAGTTTTTACTCAATAAGGCTTTATAAGGTAAGGTCTGTGATCAGAGACTCCAGTACGATAATCCACGTAGCAATTTCGTTTATAGCAACATAATCATCATCATCAAAGAGTGCCATGACGAACGATCTTGGGCCACCTCCATCTATCGACTTTCTGTGACCCTTGAGATGTCACCGGTCCGTCGGCCTTCCTGTACTGCGTCATCCAATTAGTCGTCGCTGTTCTACCTGCGAGCTATATGGCCTACCCATTGCCACGTCAATGTGCTATTTCTAAGAACAATTACCAAATTTAAAGAAATTTTAAATTTATAGAAAGGCATACTATAAAATATCTGATTACTTAGATGATAAAATCTCGATAAAAAATGTAGGTATTGTTTTGTAAAAGGATAATTCAAAAGATTAGCCAGCATTGTTTTCATGCC
Organism: Perizoma affinitatum; assembly: GCA_961405105.1. Classification (NCBI taxonomy): domain Eukaryota; kingdom Metazoa; phylum Arthropoda; class Insecta; order Lepidoptera; family Geometridae; genus Perizoma; species Perizoma affinitatum. The sequence goes on from OY560199.1 coordinate 12,384,948, forward strand.
TCTCTTTCCTGGCTTGATCGCGGAGGAACAGGCAGTAGATAAAACCGACCGTTTCAAAATGATCCTTGTGATTATAATGAATAAATGAATTTTGACTTTGAGGTATGTCGGTAACTTTAGTTCTACGGATTCCACATTTGAACTTTATCACTAAGTGATAAATTTATTACTTAGTGGTCACACAGACTCTGAGCATAGCTATTTCCAAAGCTCGCCGCGCGTACTTAAGCTATAATAGGAGGCCAACAATCAACTCATTTTAAAACGGCGTGCTACAAATGACTATGCGGTGTAGATAGAAGACAGAAAATACTTTATTGTTCACCAAATATGTCATTATTTAATAAGTACTAAAAAAATATTAATTGTAATTCGACTCATTCCGAGAGTCTTCATCAGGGTGAGTAATCGCGACGGAATGAGTCGAAACTTAGTCAGTGCCTTCACCGATAGTGCGGTACGTAAAAATCCCGTTTTTACAATGAATAATCAAATTCACAATTCATTTGATTAATCATTCAATTCAGTTTTTGGAATAAATTACAAAAAAAAATTACAATCTTGTACAATACAATAGCTTATAATCTTTACTAGATAACGTTTGAATGGAACGGACTGTACAAAAAATTACAGGGGGTTTAAGGGGTTATAATACTACATGCTAAGCTTTGTTTATGCCTAGCAATTAAGTATTATTAGATAATACTTTCCTTTTATTGCCTCTTCTTCCAAAGTCTCTTCAACCACCACATTGGCTTGTTCTTTTTGTTTAGCTTTGCAAACATTCTCATGGCAAATATCTTTGATGGGCTCTCTCTGTTGAGTACATTCTTCGCGAATGTACTGAGATCCAGTTGATTGCGAGTCCTGGTAATTGTAGGAAGTATTCTCGTCGCTGATCGAAGATCGAGACGGTCGAGAGGTCAGTTTAGGCAAAGACATTGCTGCAACCTCGTTTTTATAAGTATCACAAAATCTAGGAATGTTTTTACAAGGCTACAAAAATTGTACAGAAAAAAAGCTATTTTTTTAATGTGATACAAGCACCACAGATAGACTAATACCTATTTTAAAGATTTTGCAACTAAATGGCGAACACGAAATACTTAAACTAGTCTATGGTTGACTGGGTGGAGTACATGGAGTTCCCGTCCATATATAATGGCAGTAACCACAGACATTTTGCCATGTCTGTCGGTTTGTTGCACCCCGATTTCGTTCTACGTTTTGAAACGCTATCGATACAATCTAATCGAACTTAAAGATTTTAAATAAGAACTTTAGGAACTGAAATCGAATGACATAGTGTAGCTCGATACGTCTTGGGCAGTTTATTTTTATGCGTCAAACGTGAAAAACCACGAGAAAAACAAAAAGGTTGCAAACAAATGAGTAAATACGTTTTACATATATATATGTTTTTGTAATAAAAGAGTTTTCATTACACTTTAAGTTTTTACGAGACGTTCAAATGACATGACAACAGAGAACATGACATTCAAGAATGTGATGCATTCATACTTTAATCAAACTTCTATCAACCATTTACAAATTTTTTTTATGGGATCACCAAGTAATATTACATTAAGGATGAGTGATTCTGGCTTTTCATCTTCTACCAGCAACCCTCGTGGTTCAGAGTCTTTCAGCTTGTTCGGAGATGGATCTTGCGGGGAACCACTGCAAGCCCAGCACTTGGTGATCGACTTCACGCCTGTGGAAGAAGTAGACGGTGACTTCGTCCAGAGGAAATGCTGTGCTTTCTGGGACTTCATCAACAGCCAGCCAGGATTGCAGTCGCTAATGGCACTGCCGGTTGGTTTTTCTTTAGTCATCCCTAAAAAATAGGCTGTAATCTCCATGATAGACATTCTCAGATATCAAGTACATACACATATACCTACTGTGCGCCACACACATTAAAGGCAGATTTTTATTGAGACAGTGACTTTCGACAGTCACAGTTGCCAGCGCAGTCACTGGACCGCGTTGTTTACACGTGAAAAGTCAGTCGTGGAATTTTTTCTTGTGCTGTCCATATGTACGATATAAAATGATTCCAGCCGAAATCGGCTGCAATTTAAAAATGATTGAAGAAAATGTATACGTTATTACTTGAGCAGCTAGGTAATTGATACTTTGGGGGAAGAAGTAGAAAAGAACAAACAAATTTAAATGAGAAAATGGATTGGTAGACGCTCATAAATCAACTCAGATTAGAAAATCCCTCAGAGTGCAGGTCTGTTTCGAGAATTACTGATATGCGCCAACGACTGGCGACGTGTTCAGACGGGAAAAATATACTGGCGCTCTTTTCGATCCAGCGCTGGCAGACAGCGCTGGATTAGCCATTCAAGTTTTGCATAATAGTTAGCTTTCCAAGCGATTGCGGTTGCAAGCCCATGAATTGTTCGGCGGGAAGACAAAGGTGATAGAAATAGGGCTTTTTCATAGAATTCTTATGTCAGCTACCAGTCACTATACGCTGCAGTAGACTCTGTAATGCAAAACGGAGTTATTTATTGACATGCGGTTTTTTGTGATAGTAATGTATGGCTTATTATTAATATTTATTTATTAAGTTATTATTATTAAATAGTGATAAAAATCTGTCGTAATACGGATATTTTTAGCAATCGTACCGAATAACGTGTGAGGTAGGTAGGTACATATTACCTACCTACATAACACCATCGCAGCATTATGTCGTACAGTATTCTGCTGTGGGAGAGTGCTGCAGATATAAATAACGTTTTTGTGCTGCAGAAGAGGGCTGTTCGAGCAATTTATAATATGGGTCGCAGAGAATCACTTCGTCAGAAGTTTAAAGAAATAAATATAATGACATTTCCTTGTCAATACATATATGAAAATCTGATTTATGTTCACAAAAATATTAATTTGTTTAAGAAAATAAGCGATAATCACAATGTTAATACCAGATATAAAGATAAACTCGCTGTTGCCACTTGTAGACTCCATAAAGTTAGTAAATCGTTTAAAGGGCAAGGTGTACGCTTTTACAAACTCCCAAGATATATACAAATATTGTTAATTAACAAATTTATAAACGTAATTAAACAAAACTTTATAAAAATGCATACTATAAAATATCTGATAATTATCTTGGGTTGAAAATGCTCTAACTCGTTGTTTTGTAAAAGGATAATTAAAAAGAATAACCATCCTTGTTTTCTTGCCTTTCTTTCCTGGCTTGGTCGCGGAAGAACAGGCAGTAGATAAAACCGACGTTTCAAAGTGATCCTTGTGATTTTAATTTATAAATGAATTTTGACTTTGACCTACGTTTTATAATGTTAAATAGACGCGGCACGCCCCACAGAACTATTCTAAACTGAAGCCTATAATATGATTGTCCTATTTAGGCAACAGGACTCATAATACGTTTATAACACTAAACAATCCATTATGTTGCGAATAAAATATTTTAATGTTTTTTTTTAATGTTTTAATGACTTTAAGAAAGGTGCTCAGACAGGTATCTAACACCACATGTTTGCACCACAGGCCGCAATACTTGATTGAAAAAAATGTCGGCTTTCCAATTTTGATAAAGCGAACGCCTAAGTATCTTTCATATTTCTTTATTGTTTTCAAGTACATAGTTTGTAACTAACATTGAACAGAAAAGTTTAGTTTTTAAAGTTGATTTCATACTTTGGTCCAATAAAATAATACCTTCCTAAAATATCTAGTCACCGCCGCTACAAAACTGAACCAAATCTAAGTAAGGTACTTTTACGATCATTAAACATAATCAAAAAGCCCCAATCACCCTGATGAAGACTCTCGGAATGAGTCGAAATTTAGTCGGTGCTCACCGATAGGAAAACTTCCCGTTTTTACAATATAAATAATCAAATTCACTAGTATTCGTTTTTGGAATAAAATAATCGTAATGGTTTTAACGACCCGTCTAAAACCTTAGTATATAATTATATCAATAATTAAGTATCCTTTGCAGTATATATCACTTCGTGATTAACTGAGAGCTGATTAATTTACAAAATGAAAATTTTTAGGAGTCAAACATGTATCGGAAAAAAAAATTCGAAACGAGTGACTCTTCATCAGAGGTCGAACAATTGGAAATACCTGAGCCAATAAAACACCAGCGCACGGCTGTGTCCATGTTGGAAATAGTAGAAGGAAAAGGTATTTTTTATATTATCATCATCATAATCTGTGACGACCTCTGTGGCGCCCTCAGGCCCGCCTGAGACGCAGAAGGTTGCGTGTTCGATTCCCGCCGCGGGACAAATGTTTTTATCTGCAAATATTTGTTTTGAGAGGTCACAAGATTCTCTATCAAACCCGTAAATGGACTAATCACTCTAGATATAATCTATGGTAAGTAGGTACTATAGTGTCAATTTTTTTATAAAGTAAGCTAAAGTGACCCTTTCCGGCTTCGCTTTGAAACAGGCAGGTTGATTGAAAATTATTCAGGGACACAGGAAAAAAGCTCTTAGAATATTATTCATTTCAAAAAATGATTATTCCTTTCCTTCAGGTCTGATCGATAGAACTTTCGAAGCCAAGCTGCCGCAGTCGCAGTGTACTCTTGGCTCCAGGGAGTATCTCGAGAATGAGAATACTCTCGCCCAGGCTAAGTCATACTCACATAAAGAGACTGGTAAATATTCTATATAATTTAAAAAGTCCAATATGAAATTTGGGATGGTATTTTGTCATATTTTGATGGGTGCAGAAAAGTAGCCTCTAAGGACTTTATTTAAATTGCTTACCGACTCCATTTTACAAGACCATTCTATTTTTAAATGGAAATTCATGTACCACTTTGTATCTTTTTTCGTGTTTCTTTTGTATTTACTGGTGTGATATATAAATATATGTATCTGTGTCCAGGTCGTAACTTTAAAAAAAAATTAAAGACTTTGGATTAGCACAATCCAAAGTCGCATCTTCGCATTCAGTGATATCAACCTTTTTTGTAGATGTTCCAATTTCATAAAAATATCATAAACAGACTAAATACAGAATTTCATGAGTTTACCTTCGGTCTTCCTTCGCTTATTCATATTGTTGGACTAATATTTTTTGGTGTTCCAACAACTTTAGACTTTTTTCGCGTGGCTTGGTTGGAGTGCACAAATTACTAATAATTTTGCACAGTGTGTTGCAAACGACAAATACATGTGGAATGCCGACCACAGATAATGCAACAGTGTTGCCATCTAGGTGTGGCCAGTTATACGGATACATATTTTATTTATGTACTAGCTTTAAGGAACCGGTACTCCTATATATACTTTCACCCCCATTTAAAGGGGTTAAGTCCCCCCTAATGTCTAATGTCGAAATCCAAAAAAGGCTGAAACACGTAATTTTTTCTTTATGATCAGTAGCTGTAATTATAATTTGAATGTTTCTAACTTTTCTAACTTCAAAGAACAAAGACTTTCATACAAAATTCACTGCAGTTTCCCCCCCCCCCCCAACCCACTTTTAAAGAGGAATTAAAAAAAAACTCATTATGTACATGCTAAAATTATAAAATAAACCTATGTTCCAAATTTCAGCTATCTAGTCTTAGCAGTTTTGGATGTACGTTGATAGATCAGTCAGTCAGTCAAAATGTAAAAAATATATATTTTAACCCGGGAACGGTGACCTATATGTCTGTGGGACCGTGTGACTTAAAAAAATCGAATAACTTTTTTCCCCGTTAACGATTTCCGTTGTGATTTCGAGTAGCTGCCTCATTTCCCCTTCCCCACCGTCAGTTCACCCCACGACGTCGGTGCGGGCGCAAGTTCCTGAGTGTTGGTGTCAACCCGGTGCAGTAGACCGGGGTCACCGAATATGTAAGTAAAATAGGCAGGGTTGAATTATTGATTATCCGTTTTTTGACTGGTTTATGTACATTTTTACACACCTTTTTTATTGATTTATTCAAAGGAAAAAGGTTTCACCACAGTTGGAACAATTTGGAAGAACAAGAAAGAAATTTCCCCTGACTTCAACATATTGCGTGGTCGAACTGTGAAACCAAATATGTTTGGTTTTCGCGACATGATTTTGATTTCACATGTTCCAAAAGCAAGTAAAAACGTTCTCCTGATTAGCACATTGCACAATTATGCTAAAGTCAATGCAGAAACTCAAAAGCCCGATATCATTTTGAGCTACAATGACACCAAGGGCGGCGTTGACGTGGTAGATCGTTTGGGTGCGAATTTTCGTAAAATTTTCAAGATTTTTTTTTCATTTTTTGTTTATTATAAGTAAGTTCCTAGAGTCTAGAAACTGAAAAGACTAAAATAATTTCAAAAATATGTAGCATATAATGTGTTTTTAATTTTTAAAAAGCTATGTTTAAAAACTAACTAATTTTATAGGTTTTATGTGAAGTTGTCTAATCATAATAAAAATATATAAACGAGACAGTGATTAATGAAATATCGTTGTTTTAATATCAAATAATTTATAACTAACAAAAAAAATGGTCAGTAAATGAAAGATTTTGAAAAATCTTCCATTAAAAACCCCGGTGCGTGGGACCGGGGTCACCGAAGATGTACGTCAAATCGACGTCACCGTTGGCGGGTTAAAAAACTTTTCAAATATTTTTTTTTTACATTTTACATTTTATAAGGTCTGCTTTTAAAAACTTTTTTTTAAAAGCAGACCTTATTTTTTTTTAATCCTAAGTTGAAAAAAAAAACTCACCCGTATAGTCGCACTGTTAAGTTTGTATCGGTCAGTGCCAAGGAATAAATAGATAACCGTGGTAGCTCTCCCCGTATTAAACCTTCAAGTAACTAAGCATGCCTGATGAAAGTGACCATGATTGCAGTATGCAGCTGCAAAGGACCTTGCAAGACGTGTTCCCGGCGGCCTCCAAGCGAGGCCTCTGCCGTCTCATCACCAGGCGCAGTTGACCTCTGCCAGAAGATGCAGGAGTGGGACTCCGTGCATCCCAAGTGAGTCGTTCAGTCCAGGGTAGGCCCCATCAAGTTTTATTGCTATTTAATTCTGAGATATGTCATATTTATTCTGCTTTTGTAATTTATATGATAACGCATTAGCGCTGCTGTTTTCGGTGATATTTTAATCAATCGTTTAACAATTAGACTTGAGCAGGCACACAGACTTGATCCTATTCTTAAATATCTAAGATTTATTATTAACTTTAATAATAATAAATCTTTATTATTAAAGTTGTTCATATCGTTGTTAATAATTTCAACGAGTCAACACAAGGACGTTGTAACGGAATTTCGTTATTCTAAATTTAAATAACAATTTACAATTCTTATTTAATTTATTTCGAGGTATAACATTCAGCGTTTCGTCAGCACAGCAGCATTTCTATATGAATTCGTGCACGGCGCTTTTTCTTTGGATTTGTGTCGTTCGTCTAGCGTACGTGTGAACAGAGCCTTATACCTCGAGCCACCGCGCTCGATTAAACACTGGCGCTTTAAAGTTCGAGAGTTGACTGAAAATTGGGAAGAGCTGAACAAAGGGGGCAACACTTAAGTTTTTTTTTATTTCAGGTGCATGGAGCCCCCTGGACATCCACCCGTCCTTAGCCGATGCGTTATGCAGAGAAAGATGATCTCATAAGAACTTTGGATGGATTTACTTACGTACTTTGTATTTAGCTTTATTTTTAGTTAGAACTTAATTGTACCTCTGTCTTATTACAATAAATTATACATCATTTCGAAACATAATTATTCGTGTCTGCTGATGATGATGGGGTATCTTTGAACAGGTTACTAGAAATCACTTTGATACAGGAATTCTGTTCTATGGAACAAAATACAACGGAGTTTCTGGATTTTTTAAAAATTGTTATACTAGATGCAGTGATTCGGAAACTGTTTGCATCTGCAGGCTCTCTTAGGAGGCTTTGCAATGTCCTGCCTACTGCTACTAAAATTGCGCTAGCAGTCTCTTCTTCTCCCTGTCCTTGACTATGCTGATGTCTGCTATCTTGACCTCACAGAAGATCAGCTCAATAAACTTGAGCGTCTCTAAAATGTCTGTATTAGGGTCATCTTCGGATTGCGTAAATTTGACCACATCTCTGAATTTCGTGTAAAGCTTAAGTGGCTTCCTATTCGCCTTCGCCGGAATACTCACATCCTTTCTCTTTTGTACAATATTCTTAGTAATCCCTTGACTCCCTCCTGTTTGAAAACCCAATTTGAGTATCTTCATAGTTGTCATCCTCCTCGTATCTTTCGATCTTCGGAAAATCTCTTGCTGAAAACCCCTGTTCACAGCACTAGATTCTACGATAAGTCTTTTACTCAGTCAGTTGAAGCAGTGCGTCTGTGGAATGCATTACCGGTGTCAATTAGGCAGGCCCCATCACAAGGCATATTCATAGCTCGAGTTGAAAACTTATTATTACCCAGTGAGTAAAACTGTCCTTTTTTATAATGAAATTATATCCTTAATTACTTATTTACTTTATAATGAGTCTTCGGCGCAGAACCACGACTTACATAACGAATCATCGCTTAGATTGACAAATTACAGTGTAAAATCATTATTAATTACTTAATTACGTAATCAAGTTGTTATTTTGACCATTTTTACCTCCAAGAACATTTGTAAACTTAAATGATTAATGATTGCAAGTAGTTTTAACTTGTTCGAACAAGTTGCTTGCTCGAGTCTGTGTTTTTGCATAAATACGGGCGACGAACCGAGTACGATTCATTCTCGCTCGAGCCGTCGGACCATGCAGACCTCGAAAGCTTCTGTACAACCAAGAATAAATTAGAAAAACATCTCTTGGAGTTTACTTTCGTCATCAACTATGAGCGACCAGCATGCTGGTGATGATAGTGACGTTAGTATTGCGTCATATATATATATATATATATTCAATATATACAGTAATAACATATAATATTTAAATATATCTATATATTTGTATATTGTGTAGTTTATTACTGTGTAGGTATGTAATTATATTTATCTAGTAGTTTGTATATCGCATTGCACTCTCCTCTTGAATTTAATAATTACGTTCACCGCCAACCATTCTCACAGTTGCATAATTTCCACTCCATCCCAAGGTTGTCTGGAAGACATCACTTTTAAACGATAAGACCGCCCATTGTACTTTTCGTTATATTAAGTTTTTGTTTATTTTGTTATCTTGTGGTGTACAATAAATTATTTCCATTCGTTCATTCATTCATTCAATGTAATGGCTCTCGATATATCAGCTAAATTGACTTTGTAGGTACAATAGAACCGGCGTTCAAATTAAATTAACGGTCCAATTAGCAAACGAACAATTATGTGTTCGTGAAGGTAGTTCATTTTGTGTGTTTCTAATTACAAATAATTTTGCAATTCTCGTAGCTAACATTAATACACCAGAACAATAAGGAATACCAAAAAGGGTATAGAACTGAAACTCCAGTGGACTGCTACTCCTTTATTAGTAGAAAGCTGCGATTACAGAACTTGTCATTGACTGTAATTTAAACAGAACATAATTGTACTCGATATGAGACAAAGGCCAGGTGAGACTGACGTGGTGGCGCATTTATTTTAGGATTTTAAAGGTTGATGACAAATTCCATCGTCGACACTTTCGACAAATTATAATCGTTTTCAGGTTCCCTTGTGATTGCTCTAATGTTAATTCCTGGATGGTGTGGCGGACAAGTAGACCGCCGCGACGTAAGATGTGCGGGATCGATTCCCGCTGCGGAACGAATATTAGCATGTTTCTCAGATATTTGTTCCGGGTCTGGGTGTTGTAGTACCATGGTGATATTACGCGACACATGGAATCCTAAAGTAGGGTCAGGACTATAACTATGTTTGTTAAGTATTTTTTTATTTATAGCGTGTTTAGTTATTAAAACTACGCAATAGGGTTTTTTATCCCAAAAACTATCATGAATTTGATTATTCATTCGACTCAGACGTCGTGCACGACGCGACGCGGAGGGAGAGCGATTACTCACCCTGATGAAGACTCTCGGAATGAGTAGAAACTCGTCGGTGCCTTAACCGATAGTGCGGTACGTGAAAAATCCCGTTTTTACAATATTCATTGTAAAAACGGGATGCAATAGGGTGTTGATTTGTGAATTTCAGTTCTATTCCCATTTATTATACCAGTCAATTAAGCTATTTTGTAAAAGTAAGGTTAATTCTAAAGTAACTTTGAAGGTTCGCTGAGCGGATGTGGATTAATAAAACTTTTTAATTGCGCTTTTGACTTGCCTTTAAATACTTACGTTTTTTGGTAACTTTACACTTAAAAGTTTGGTAGATTACCTGTTAATTGAGAAGGTTTTAATTACAGCAAATTACGCTTCATTTCAAAGTTTCTCTATTTAAAAGTACCTACATACTCCTACATACTTAAAATCGTAATGCTGTAGGGATAGTACGTACCTACATAGTAAGTTTTAATTTTCTAGACTATGGCATCTACCACTTCTTGTCCTGGGATGACAGCCATAATCAAGAAGCCAAGTGTAAAAAAAGTAGATACAAGATTTGATGGAGTTGTTCAAAATCTTGGTACAAGGGTTAGATCAAAGATTTTGAACAACGCTGTAGATTAGTTCCTCTATGCTAATAGCCAACGCTGCCGTAAAGGAAACAATAACCACGTTTTGGTTTAATTATTTTTATGATAAAGGATCACTTTGTTGTACGCCCATCTGTCTGTCAGTCTATCAAACCCTTTTTCTCAGGAATGCGTGGAGGTATCAAGTTGAAAACGAAGGTCCTTTGGAGCTCTAAAAAAACAAGCTTTGTAAGTTAACACAATAAAAATACGGCAATTTGTTCTACTTTTTTTGATAAATCAAAACCTATTCTAGGTTGACCTAGAATCATAAAATTTGGCAACAAGCAAGGTCTCACAGTACAAGTAAGTGAAATAGTCCGAAAAATAGTTAATATGTTTTTATATGTCAAAATATGTTTAAACTTACACTCGCCTTTTGATATTTCACCGTGACGTATATCGATGTAAGGGTGAAATTTTTTTTAACTACAAAGTTAAGTTTGTCCTTCAATACGACTTATATAGTTAGAGCAATGTTTGGTGCTTTACAAGCTTGTACGGAAGTCTTGGTGCACGAGCCAGACTCGCACTTGTCCGGGTTTTCTCTATGAGTACGTTAATACGCCTTGCTATGCTGATGTAATGTAGTGTTATTTTTTCTCTATCCGATGCGTTACGCTGCGAAGTACGCTATGATATCACTAGAACTTCTTTTGAGAACGCTTAGACCATGAAGGTTAATCAGAAACAACTTAGATGTCAGAATTACCAAAAAAAGGCCAAAGATAGTATTTTTGTAAGTAGTCTGTAAATCGTTGTGATTATTTCCTCAATGGTTTGCAAGACTAATATTTTTTTATCTGTGTTGAAAATTTAGTTATTAATTTTTGTATAAAAAAAAATATAATGCGATGATTCAATTACCAAAAATCAAAAGGGACCCGAAAGAAACAGCCAAGTTATGCCAGTAAGCATACAATTTTTATTATCAGGATATGCCAACGTCTACAGTTGAAAATCATGCTAAAATGCTATAAGTCGTCATAAGTTAATCTTCTATTTCTGCGACTATCGTTCATAGATGTCGCCCTGTCTGCAAAAGCCGCCGAAGGGAATGGAAGGGCCAGGAACAGAACACGTCGGCTGAGCTGCTTCTGGAGAGGAAACCACTCGCAGAGTGCTTTAGGCGATGGCCCACAGTTAGTAACTGAAAAGAATTTCCACCATTGCATACCTAGTGCACATGGTATCCCAGAACATGTAAACTAGCTTGAAATGCATTGATTCTGCGCAAGAAAATAAAGGAGTAATGTAGAAAAATGATTTTTAAAGCTAAACGTCGACCTGGATACTTTCGAAGATAAATAAATGTTGACGTCTATTGCATAACGTTCTAGACTTATGTCCACAGTTATCTGCTTATGTGAAAGACGTATCGGCGTGCGCTGTCCGTTTTAACTATCTTTAAAGCATGCGTTTATATGTGCTATACACAAGAAAACGCACCATATTTTATGGACATAACTTTTTATTTCCAGAAAGTGTACCCAAATAGCCCCTGTCCACTTTTCGGCCGAACTAAGCGTGTCACTGTCAAGGAGCGAAACACTTTCCTGACTCCTGACGTGGTTAGGATCTGTCAGGCGCCCGTCGATGATAGAGTCGACACTCCGTACCTGAGATATGCTGACATGGCTAAGAGAATAGGTAATCTTAGGCTTTCATACCAAAATGACGACTCGGTGATATCATCAAACCCTTCTACGTAACCTACGGCTCTATTACGGCCCGGTCAAACTGATGCGGTGGTAGTGGCGATTTAAGGAAAATGGTGGTCAGAGTTCGCGTGAATGAAAATCATATGCGAGTCTAGTTGGAGCGATGACTTAACCTGATTGCCTTAGGGTATGAAATAGTCCTCTACTAAGCGCCTAACGTAGACAGACTATCCCTTATGCGTTTGCTTTATTTAACGCACATAGCGAGTCTACGGTAGGCGCTTAGTAGAGGACTATTTCGTCCCCTTAAGTAATCGGCAGGTTAAGAGAGGCGGCGAGCGGACAAAAAGTTGATGATAAGAGCCCAACATCGGGTTCAAAGGTGAGTATTGGGAGAGGACTATGACTAGCTGTGGACTGATGTGGTTTGATGATGATTCGAATGCAGAACTAAAGCTTTGTAGCCAATGACAACAGCGATCACAACAGCTCCAAATAATCATCGAGAACCTTGAAAGGATTCGTATTACGGACGTATCCATAAAATTGAACTTATAAATCAGGAATGTACGAGGGGCATTTCTCAGTAAGCTTAGTACCATTTTGTTTCCTTTCCTATTCCTATTTATATCTTTACTTAATAGTAGAGCTCCTTGTAAAGAGTTCACCCGGGGAAGTACTACCTTTCAGCAGCAGAAATAGGTAGAAATAGGTATTTCTGCTGCCAAGCAGTGATCCTTGAATTTCAGTTTGATGGGTACTAAGGATGCCGGTGAGATTAAAAGCACATGAGACTTTTTACCCGTTATGTCTCAAGGTTTGCAACGCGCAAGTGATACCTCCGGTGTTACCGGTCCGGTTACGGTAATCGGTTACCAACAGGTGGGCCGTATGCTTATTTAAAAATAAACGTTTTTTTTTTATTTGATATGTGGCAGGCGCATGGGGTGCGTTAAATGCTTGCTGTGCGTTCTGCGAATGCGGTGCGTGCTGTCCGTGCCGGAGGTGCGATTATGAGCCGCGCGACGCGGACCGTGTGACAAAAACGCGCAGCGACATGCGAAATTATGACGCGCGCGTCAAGACATATTACCAGGAGATGAAGATCATGTATGATAAATGATTAGCCTTGAGCCAATAAATGTCGCTGCTAAAAATATACGAATATATCTGCCTACGAATTTATTTGATGAATGAATGAAAATATTTTATACACCACAAGGTAACAAAATGATATTAATGCGGTATATAAACTACTAGATAAATATCATTACAAATACCTACCTAGACACACAGTAATACCTACACTACAAAATATTTTTCGATTAAAGTTTCGATAAAAGCGGAATCATTGATATTTCACTGATTTTAAAACAAAAAATGCTCCGATTATGCCGTTCTGTAGATATATTGGAAGCGTGTATACGGAGGTGTCCTCTGCCACGATTGTATGACGACCTCTGTGGCGCAGTGGGCGAAGGCCCGCCTGAGACACAGAAGGTTGCGGTTTTGATTCCCGCTGCGGGACAAATGTTTGTAATGTTTGTCTCGGATCTGGGTGTTTTCTATGTATAATAAGTATGTATTTACAAAAAAAAAGAATATAATATGTAGTATATCAGTCATGTAGTTCCTATAATACAAGCTCTGCTTAGTTTGGGGCTAGATGATGCCCCAAACTATGCTTTCCATAGTGAAGAGCTAGAGATCGTGAAGGTACTGATGGCACGACAATCTAATGACAGCTAGTTTAGCACCAAGAAGTCTGCAAAGTGAGTTAAGGTCAATCCTATCCTACTACTATTATAAACGCGAATGTGTATGTGGATGTTTGTTACTCTTTCACGCAAAAACTACTGAACAGATTTTGATAGAACTTTACAGTAATATAGCTTATACATCAGAATAACACATAAGCTATTTTTTATCCAGGTACCACGCGGGAGAAGCCGTGGGCAGAGGCTAATAAAACATAAATCAGTGCAGACTGAAATTAGCCGTGTAACAAGTACAAACAGGGCTATCTTTTTTTTAACTATATTTAAAAAAAATATCTAAATACTGAAACACGTACCGCACTATCGGTGAAGGCACCGATAGTGCGGTACGTGAAAATTCCCGTTTTTACAATATGATTAAATAATTATTTTGATTAGGCAATCTGTGACCATAATCTCACTTGATTGAATGTGTCTTTATGGTCGAGGATGTAGCATGCCTGTCCAGAAGATACTTATTTCGCAGTATTACATTTTATAGCTATCACAGACCAACAACTTAATATTGGTACTCATTCGGATCGGACATGGTTTTTGTTACATATGTAGATAGAAAATAGTAAATACTTTACTGCACACTAAATAATATTTCAGCCCAGATAAGACCACAAACTGATGGTGTTGTATAATATGCGGTTTTATCGCTAATTAGCAATCTCTATCAGACAACTTTTAAATGTAATGGACTGTAAGATTTGACCCATACCTACATACTAAATAACAAGGCAAGTTAAATAGAAGCTTGTAAAAAGCATGTAAACACACCCAACAGTCAGTCATACATAGCCCTGACTATAGGGTTCCATTTGTCATGGGTATCAGGAACAATGAGTTATTTCGTAGTTTATCTAATAATTTAACAACATTGTTTGTTAAACAGTTTCATACAATTATTTAGAAACATTAATAAATTAATTACCAGACTTCAAAAATAATATCAAATTGCAAACATTTATCCTTCAGTTGTTTATTATTGTGTCAATTGTCGCTTCTTATCAGACAAACACCGCTATTTCTGTCCTTAGTAATAAAAACAAGGCTCAAAATCCTACTAATATGTATTATAAACGTCCGTTGTAAAGTCCGTGAGTATGGATGTTTGTTAATCTTTCACGGAAAAACTACAGAACGGAATTTTTTGAAACTTATACATCAGAATAACACTAAGGCTACTTTAGTGTTATTCTGATGTATATCGGGCAAAGCCGTGGGCAGAAGCTAGTTTAAATTAAATGCAACCCTTTATTCAAGTATTGATTATTGTTTACCACCAGATTATAACTTGCTGGCATTTGTTGTGGTTTTAAAATCAGGAATCAGACGCTATCACCACAAGATGGGCATGGACGATTCACATTAGAAACATTTATAAGGAAAAACGTGGATAATTCTACATTTGACATTTGAGCCGTGTCCGGCGATTTGGAATAACTTGTTTAAAATTAATGGTGGTCTACGATGATAATATTTATTCTTATAACGTTATTGTCGACGCATTGCTATGGTAAGTGATTTTACATAAATCTTGACTAACATTATATTATCGGACGTTGCAACACTGATTTGGGATCATAAATTTCGAAGAAAACAAGGAAATTACTTCTTCTGTATTATTTTACTTTCCAATAAGCGTCGAAAGGCTTGCAACCCACGTGGAATACTAACCACTGAAAATGATCCAACTCTATAAAAAAATTAGGTACCTATTATTTTGTAAAAGGGTAATTATAAAAAATAACCAGCCTTGATTTCCTGGCTTAGTCGCGGAGGAACAGGTAGTAGATAAAATCGACGTTTCAAAGTGATTCTTGTGATTTTGATGAATAAATTTGACTTGACTTGCAAAACACGGGCATGTTCCAAATATAGTATTTGAACGTGCCTCAGAGTACCCCCTACTTGGTATTCACAAAGATTTACGCTACAAAATAAAGTTTCCTTATTATTGAACAAGCGTACAAGTGATGAAAAAGTTACCAACTATTATAAAAATAATATTAATTAATCGTATTCAAAACGTAATTGTTTCGACAAAAATAAGTCTCTTGTTATTAATTTATTATTTCAGCTTTTCAGCTCATTTAGAATACCTAGCATGCGGTACAAATACTTGATAATTTCATAAAAAAAAAGAAAAATGAGGCTAATGCTGAGTCATATCCCAATTTTAAACAGACACACGGTCTTGCTTCGTATAACATATAAAAGCATGAAAGCAAAGATTGTATCATCATCATAAAAGCTTCTTAGCCATGGCGTAAGAACGTGTTCGCCGTAACATGTTGTTTGTTTGTATGTTTGTCCGTTACCATAATATCTTCGAAATAGATAAATTTTCGAAAAAAAATAGATTTGCCTCCAAGAATGGTTTTTTTAAATGCTTAATTGTCACAAGTTACTAGGGTGTTCTAATAGTTAATTTTTTAAACGTGTATCTTAATTTTTTTTCAAAAAAATATTATTATTAAGACTAGTTCTTGAAGCTACACAAATCAAATGTTTATTTCAGTAACTTAATCTACATACACATTATATAGGTATAAGATCTCGTTATATAGATTAGTCCTCTATTTCATGCGTTAACTTAGTAGACCACTGAACTTAGCCCTGTCCTTTTTTTAACACTAAACATATACACAATAGCTGGCAAAGTTAGCGAGTGATTATGAAACAGAGGGTAGCTAGATAGACATAGATACATGTAATTTTCACACAAACACGCACCTTACGTCGCGGCTCAAAAAGGTTTTATCGAAAAACTTATTTCAGGTCATATGCGCAGAGAGTTTAGATTTGACTACAAGTTTAGTGAAATGGCTGACGGCTGGTTAAAGCTGCACCACGTGCCTGCTACATGGCAGGAAGCCCGGCTCAGATGCCACGCTGAAGGTAAGTCTTCAGCGAGAGCGAACGAACCATGTCCCAGCTTGACCACTTCTAGTATTATTTTTACATTTCTAGTAAATATATCAAAGCTTCCGCTAAACTTTACTCAGTCCCTAGAATTCCCAATATTGTGGAAGAATACCTACCAAGACCTGGAATAATAATGACAAGCAGACGCAAAGCTCAGTACCATCCGTGTTTTGTTAGTATACTACCTAATCGCACTAAATGTTTCGGTTTTACTTTTGTATTGAGAACGGCGAAGGAATGGAACACACTAACTTCGTCTTTGTTACCAATCTGGAAAAAACAATCAGGGTTTCGTCAAGATAAGAGTGAATAGATATCTTCTAGACTAGACCTTCATGATCCACCGTCATTTTTTCACTTACCATCAGGTGAGAATAGGGAATGAATAATATGAATAAAATAATACAAAATTTTAGCTGCAGAAAATGGAAACGTTTTATTGGCAGCGAAATTCGAACTCTTGCGTCTCAGCTGGCTATTTGTCTGCACCACCAAATTCGTCATATGTTGCTTGTCAATAAATGTTCGTTATTTATAGGAGGCGTCTTGGCTTCTCCTCTAACCAATAGGATGCAGTCAGCAATCTTAGACCACGTGGCACAAGAGAAGGGCGCTACAGCATATAGCATCTTCACTGGCGTCCATGCGAGTTTCTCCAAAGGAGACTACACTTCGATTGAAGGTATGAAACAAAGATATTTTGTTTGCAACGTCTTTGGGTGTGATGTTCTGTAGGTAGCAACGACAACAACTTTCTGTTAGCGTTAACGCCTGCTTTGTCACGATGTCACGTGGACTGCTGCCAAAAACTTGGCAGCAGTCTGACTTTGCGTTGGCGTGAAAGAAAAACTAAGAAAACGAGGCACATACTACTAGGATGCTAAGGCGACATTGTTAAGGCATAAACATATTTTACAAGTGCGGAAAACCCATTTATGCACGACCAGGTTCAAACCCACCGCAAGTCAAGACCAACGCCTCCTTATAAAATACTTTTTTATTATTCATTAATAGGAGTACCTCTTTCAAAGCTGCCTATAACATGTTATAGGCAGCTTTGCCTACCCATGGGCGGTAGGCGAGCCTGATAACTACGGTAACTCCGAGAGCTGTCTGGTCATGTTAACGCAGTCCAACGGGACCATGACGGATGTGATGTGCTCCGATGTCTTCCCCTACGTTTGCTACAAGAAGAAATCCTCAATAATGATAACTGGTTGTGGTACACATGATACAGGTATAGCCGATTTGGTTTTTGATTAACGGTCATTAAAAACTTCATCAGACCACGCCATCACTGAGATAGTGGTTCTCCGTGGATCTCATTCAAATCTCTGGTTCTGTTATGATCAGCCTGATCCAATACTGACCAGGCTTCAGGTTTCAGAGTCTAGACAACTCTACGCACGTTACTTTTGTGTGATAATTCTCTTCTCCAGTGTTTCAAAGTAGTTTACTGTTGTAACACGCGGGAGTTCGATGGTAATAAACGCTCGTTTGTTACGTCGGAATGTATATGTTTGAAACAGTTCTGGGAGCGCGTTCACATAGCACCCTCGGATCAGGTAAGTCAGGAAGACTGGCCTTGGATCAGAGTTCGGGGGATCCATACCACTGATCTTCCGGTTCGGTGGTGGTGTTACACTTTGGATGTTACAGTCTATGCTAATTAGAATCGATATCTGTCGTCTTCCATAGAGTACAATCTGGATGCTCGATCTGGAAGCTGCTACAAGTTCCACCGACGGGGCCTGCCATGGTCTCGTGCGTACATGACCTGCCAGGCCGAAGGAGCTCACCTGGCCATCATCAACAGTGACCTGGAGTCTACGATCTTGAAGGATCTCTATGCAAAGTATCCGGACCACTTGATCTTCTCCAAGAACCCTGGCATCGCAGCTATTGGGTTCCACGATTGGGGCGAACGCGGATCTTGGATGACTATACATGGTAATTTTGATTCTAGCAAAAATAGATGAGCATTTCTGCTCCAACGAAACGTCAGGGACTCGCTAAGTATGATGTTAATATTCTTAGTCGGTACCGACTAAGTTTCGACTCATTCCGTACTTTTTTGGTAGGTATCTAATTCCTTTAATAATGTTCCCTTACAGGTGAGACCCTGAACCAGGCCGGATTCTACCGATTCCAGAACGGTCAACCCGACAACGCGACCAATGCACGCACCGAAGACGTCGGGGAGTTCTGCGGCAGCATTTTTAGAAGTGGCAACCTTAATGATGTCTGGTGCAATGTGCACATACCCTTTATATGCGAGAAGAAACCGGACAGCCTGTATGAGGATGATGATCCGTATTAGCTGTTTCGGAGTGGTTACAGACAAACTAAGAACCTCTACGTCAAGGCCCCTGATATCGCGGGTAATATAATCTTGCTCGTGGATGTTTGAATTCTAGTTTTGTGTTTAATTATTTATTCTAAGCATTTTCTTACAGCCAAACAAGCATACATGCCACCTGTTGGTAAGCGATTCCCGTAACATATGGACGCTAACAACATCAGAGGTATAACTCGCGCGTTGCCAAATCTGAGACATAACGGGTGTAAAGTCATATGTGCCTGTTATTTCAATTTACAGCAATTTACGGCAATTTCCCTTTTAACCGGAATACAAAAATGCGAGCATTGTGTTGGTATTTAATAGGAGTAGCTCAAGACAGGTTGTCATGGCACTTTTTAAGGGCCTATGTCCAGCAATGGACAAGGCCATGTTGGTTATGTAAAAGTTTTTTTAAAGACCTCTTGATGAGTAAGTACCTACTACCATCATAACTATTTCTGCCGCCATGCAGTAATGCTCTCATTGCTGTCTTCCAGTTTATACGGTTGCTGGTGAAATTACAGGTACATGGGATCTTTCATCTTGATATCTCAGGGAGGCAACGCGTGAGTGACACCTCTGGTGTAAGCGTCCATAAGCTACGGTAATTGCTTACTAAAAGGTGGGTTTTATGCTTGTTTGCCTCTTAAGTAGTATAAAAAAAATTGGGAATTTAGATCAGACATATTGTAAAACGGGAATTATCTAGGGTTGTGGGCCCGTTAGATAAATACCTTCCTGGATGATATCTCGTATTAGTTTACTAATACACAACTTTTGTAGATACCTAGAGGTTCTTTGTCAGGTTTTCCTCATGGATCAATCAGTATGCACAAGTAGTTGTGCATACTGATTGTTGAGTTGTGTCTAACGGAAAGAATATTTGGGTAGGTGTACCGATGACACAACTAGTTGTGCATACCTACTGGTCAGTGAGGATTCGCTCTTTTTCTGGGCAGAATTCAGGCCACGACATTTAATCGAATTAATAAAATAATTCGATAATATTTTACTCGCCTCCGAAGCTGCGACGGAATATCGAGCGCTAATGAGATTTTCACGACGAGCCGCGATGGTGGCGCGGTGGTGGCGCGGTGGACGAACTGGAAACTAAATTTTCCTGCATTTCCGATAATCAGGTCAAATGCAAGATCCGGAGATACATAATATTGTAAAGTTAAAAAATTATGATGTTCTACGTTCGTTTTTGTGTTTTATTTTGCCAATTTTATTGTGAACCGATTTAAATGATTATTGTTTTTAATTGTATAGGCTATACTTCAAGGATAGTTCAATATAAATTTATTTAAAACATCCCACTTCTAAGTGTGAAAACGGGGAATGAAATTTCATATAGAACTTTTATAAATATCCCATTATTTGAAGTCGTTTTTTTAATATTTAACGTGACGCAAAATTTAAAGCGCATTTGGCGTAGTGGCGGGGTCGATCAGATAGCTGCAACACTACATTGTGTCTAGACAAATACCTCACACTCAGTTTTCCTTTCACGCTGACGTTAATTCGTCAACGCAAAACTTGGCAGAAGTCACGTGACATTTCCACAGCTAATGTCATTTCAATACAAATCAATCTTTCCGCAGACCTTAACGCCAACAGAAAGTGGTATTTTACTACTAGTATAGTATTATAATATCTGTATAGCTCGCATTGCTTTCCGGAACGGAGCAATGCGAGCATTACTGCTTGGCGGCAGAAAAATGTTTGGTGGTAGTACCCCGGACGAGCTATTTCACAAGCTCTTTTACTTCTAAAAACTACTAAAACTGTTCTGCTGTTGATAACTCAACTCTTGAATGAATGATAACTGTTTTAATTCTATGCAAATAAGCCTTAATTTGATTGGAGGTAAAAATATAATAAAAAATATACATTAATAAAAAATATACAATTCAAAAAACTCTAACGTCTGCTGCAGTGTTTACCGATTGCTGTTTGGAAAACTGTTGTAACTGCTCCTGTAATAAAAAGGAAAAAAAAAATAGTAAGTTTGCTTATTTTGTTTCTAAGGGAGAAAAATATCAAACAAGCAAGCTATCCGCTTTCTGGCTAGGTACAAATTGTGAGGTTGAACGTTAATAAATTTATAGTAGAAAAAGCTTTTAACCCCGAGTGCAGCCATGTCATGGTTAAACTTAAAACAATCTATCATAATTAAATGCGAACACAAAATTTCGTGTCTGTGCTGTTGACCGTTGAAGAGTTCCTTCATCTGGAGCTAATCCTGGATGTCGATTCAGGTCATGCTTACCATAAAAATGCATTGTCATTGGAATTTAACCAACATGTAAAAATACAACTCCGATAAGTTTGTAATTCAGAGCAAGAGTTGACCTAAACAAATAAAGTAACATACAAACATTGCAAGTTAAATAAATGCTTGTAATAATTAATAAAAAAACAGATTAAATGTAAGCCTGTAATGTTAGGTAGTGCAGTCTGTGGTCGCAACTAGCGTGCCAGCAGTATTCTGAATAAGTATGAATGAAAAAATACTGTTGGAAATGTTATTACAATGTTAATAAATTTTTAGATGACACATTTTAATTAAAAAACTTTAAATCTTGTTATTTGTGAGTATATCAATACTCATACTCATTTATTTTTAACCATATGAACCTACTTGGTTACGTCGAAAACTTACATTGTAGGACCTGGAAGGTCGCTAGAAACAGGCAAGTATTTTACTTTCATACCTATGAATATTTACATAATTAGGTTACTTAAGGTTACATATGGTAGAACACAATTGAACTTTATTATTTATTTACATGACTGATATACTACTTATATGCATATTTTTTTGTAAATACATACATATAAAACATAGAAAAACCCAGACCCCAAGACAAATATTTATAAAAGAAAAAGAACCCAAATGCATTTAGCGCCTACTAAAGTGATAATTGAAATAAATAAATAAATAATGCTAGACTGATATACTTCAGATATTTTTTATTTAAATACATACATATTATACATAGATGGTTGGTACAATGGTTATACTTGACCGTCTATTTTGTTGGTATTATTTTTATTTCTAAATGATATAATATTTTTACAATAAATGAATTCCTCCAAGTGATTTCATTAATATTTCAAGGAATCAAAAAAAAAAACAACTTTGAACAAAATGTTCGCAAACTTTGATGTGTGTTCACTTACCTCTATCTTGTATATGTTTAATTGTTTTAATTGCGGGGAAGGCGTCTCCGACATCGGCATTGGTTTGCGAGGAAGCTGATCTTGATTGCTTGTGAATAGGAACGTTTGAATCATCGGGAAAGGACTTCTCTTCCTAGAAAATAATAATAGTAAGAGTTAAGTCCTCTAAAGGATTTGATTAGTTTTAAGTTTTTTTTTGTTTAGAAATAGTGACAGAACAAACTGTTAGTGCATTTTGATGTTAGACAGTAAGTATGGTATGGTAAATCAACTAATAAAATTAAATAATGCTGGACATTTTTCACACAGCATCATCTAGCCCCAAACTAAGCAGAGCTTGTATTATGGGAACTAAATGACTGATATACTACTTATATTATTTTTTTGTAAAAAATAAATGTTATACATAGAAATAATACCCACCCCAGACTAATGTCTGTAGATCATACAAACATATATCCCGCGGTAGGAATCGAACCTGCAACCTTCTGCGTCGCAGACGGGCCTTCGTCCATTGCGCCACAGAGGTCGTCATGATCATCTTAAATATTAGACAGTTCATGTTATGGTACATCAATAAATATAATAAATAAATAAATAATGCTGGACATTTTTCACACAGCACCATCTAGTCCCAAAGTTAGGAATGCTTGTGTTCTGGGAACTACATGACTGATATACTACTTACACATTTTTGCAATACATATGTTATTCCCAGAAAACATCCAGACCCGAGACAAATATTTATAGATCATAAAAACATTTTCCCGCGGCGGGAATCGAATCCGCAACCTTCTGCGTCTCAGGCGGTCCTTCGCCCATAGGGGGTTTGCCTATTTGTGTAAATTTTATCATAATATGATAAAATTTACACAAATAGGCAAACCCCCTAGCAGCTAGCCACTAAGAAGTGTTCCAATATATTATATTGGAACACTTCTTAGTGGCTAGCTAATCTTTCTTGGAGTATTGGAAACCATTGCGAGAAAATTGCATGACGCAGTTGCGTCGGTCAGCGGCATTTTACGCCGTTTTACATTCAATCTATTGCAGTGCCACTTGTGGCGACAAAACCTATGTAAGAACCACCTTTTTGTATATTGAAGTATGTAATAAGCAAATTTATATGAACATTAGCTATACCACGGCCGCTCTCGGCCTCCGATACAATGTGACGCCCGCTATTACTTATTTTGCTCGAATCCTGAGGGTCTTAGCGTAATGTTAAATAACCTATAACCTTCCACAAAAATTGGGCTCACAAACGAATCCGACTGGTAGTTTTACAGATTAGCGAGAACAAACCCTTCAGCATTATTATTAGTATAGATATAAATTAAACGACCTCTGTGGCGCTGTGTGCGAAGGCCTGTCTGAGACGCAGAAGGTTGCGGGTTCGATTCCCGCCGCGGGACAAATGTTTGTATGATCTGCAGATATTTGTCTCTGGTCTGAGTGTTTTCTATGTATAATATATATGTAAAAAAAGTATATAAGTAGAATAATAATAAATAATGCTGGACATTTTTCACACAGCATCATCTAGCCCCAAACTAAGCAGAGCTTGTATTATTGGAACTACATGATTGGTATTATATACTACTTAGATATTTGTTTTGTATACACATACATAATTATACTTAGAAAACACCCAGACCCGAGACAAACATTTGCAGATCATACAAACATTAGTCCCGCCGTGGGAATAATACAAGCTCTGCTTTCTTTGGGACTAGGTGATGATGTGTGAAAAATGTCCAGCATTATTTATTTATTTATTGCTAGTGTTCAGTTCAGGTCCTAAATGTCATCTTAATAAGACCTCATGGCTAGCCCCCAGGCATTTTACCGGAGTGATCAACATCCTATCGAAGTCAGGCTGGCTCCGGATGAGGTCCAAGAGCTGGATGCACCTGGTCTCCACCGGCGCGTCTTGCGGCTGCGGGCTGAAGTCGATGACCACGTGCTGGGAGAGCAGCGGCTCCCCGCTGGCCCGTCCAGAGTCAACCATGGCGAAGTGCTGTAACATATATCTATTATTCTCTCGTACCATAGAACAAAGTCGGTAAAAGTCTGTTTGTAGGCATCCTAACGATAAAGCTAAAACCAACTTTTAAAATATGCTTTAAAAGTCAAAGTTTATAGGTCCTAATCCTTGAAAAGTCTTCTTATTAGTCGTCATAGAAAATATGCCGCGACTGGACATTGGCCAGTCCTATTAGTCGAAAATAAACCTTATCGTTGGTGATCTGAAAGTAGACGAGGTAAGTAACTTTCAGGGTGGGTGATAGAAATCCCATTCAAATACTTCCGCAGTCTAATTGTGTACCTTAGTATCCCTGACTGATGATGCATACCTGGTCTTCCGTTATGGAGCTGCAGTCGGACAGTGGCATAAGCTGACCACACTGGCAACAGAGCATGGACAGGAAAAACACCAGCCAGTCTGACACGACCTGAACATTCTTCCACAGGCGGACGAATCTCACGGCCAGCGGGTGAAACGTATAGCAGCTGATTGTTAGCATCTGGTCATTTTATATGACAGCTCACGTCATTCGAAATGTCCAAATAGTGAAGACTTCTATCATAATTTACATATTTTTTCCGAAAAGTTGTTTCACCACAACAAAGGTTGCTAACGAAAACTCCGTTCGGTTCTCGTAGTACCTATTTTAGACTTACCTACCGATATAATTTTAGCATTTTTTTAAACTAAGCAAGTAGGTACTGGTTGAAATGGGGCACCAAATTAATTGCTTGCTTGTTAGCGTCGCGTCGGTGAATAATTCCCAGCAGAGTCTTATCTGTTGTTAGTTGAGTTTGTGTCGTTCAACAAAATGCCACGTCCCAGAGGGCCCTTTTCTTAAATTGCTTTTATACTACATAATAATGAATAACATTGACGTAAATTAAAAAAATATTTCAGAACACAATATTTTTTTTCATAGTTAGTCTAGGATGTAATCGATGTTTCACTGTTATGGCTTTGTTCTATTACTTGGCTCCCAACATCTCCCATCCATTTCTTCTTCCATCTCACTTCATTGCCTATTTGATCACAAACATTTCCCACACTATCTTGTAGTTCTAAAGGCAGATCTGAAACTATAACTTCCTTTAGCAGTTTATTCTTCACTTCATAATTCATTTCAGACATATATTTTTTACATTTCTTGGATTTTGTCTGTATTTTTGTCTGAAATTCTTTCATTAGTTCTCCTTTACTCCATTTTTTGTAAGCCCATGCGGTTATATTAAAGCACAAAATGAATATCAGTAGAGCTAGGCTTATACCAATTATGGCTGTTAATATTGATAGAATAGCTGTGTTGCAACTTTTACTAAAATCTGTCTTAAACTTCATCGGGAACAGCTTACCGTACAGCAAGTCTTTTAGAAACATCAAATTCTGAGATATTGTTGAGCAATTAGATTTTAAGGTCACTTTAAATTCGTTACGTTCTGGAGACTCTGTGATGATGTTCAAGCCCGTACTTATAGCGTAAATATCCTCAATAGTCAAAGGATTGTTGAGATCTCTGCAAGTATTGCTTTTAGGTTCATAAACTATGTCTGGTAATTGTTGTTTGGGATTACAAAAACACTCAACTGCTTTTACGCATTTGTTCAATTCTGTATCATAAAATGGTCTATTGCCAGAATATTTCACATCACAGTTTACGGGTGAGCACTGATCCAAAGAGTCTTGGTCGAGAGTTTCACAAGGAGTGATCAATAAACCATTCGCGTATCCTTTCAATAAGTATTGAGATTTCATTTTAAGTCTTGTATCAAAAGGTATTCTCACTGCTTCTCTGTTGCTCTTTCTTCTGCCACATCTATGTTCTAGAAGGAAACTGCAATAGCCAACTTGATCATGCTGGGCCATTGTTGGATAAATGTACAGAACCGTGTCTCGATATTTAGGCTCTAATACATCGTGGTAATCTCCATACACTGCTATGATATCGCAGTCGACGTCTTCATTATCAGATAAACAACACAATTTAGGTCTTGAACGGAATTTACAAGCATTTAATTTATCTTGATTTTCTATATCAAAGTAGAATTGAATTGCTACTGAATTCTTTTCCAGTGGTAGTATACCTTTGTCCACAACTCTTATCGATGTTTCGATGAGTATAATTTGACAAAGAAATAATATATAATAATGCAACATTTGTAATATTAATGTTCACTCCACTTCTTGATTATGGCTTTTGTAACTAGGTATTTGTCACAATTCTGCCAAACATTAACATTTCCCTAGTGATATCACTGTTATTTTATGAAACGATTCATGTCAAAATGTTATATGACCAAAGATTTTGTACTTGACTGTGACCGCCTCTTTGTCGTGCTTCATTGTGTCAAAAAAAGTGTTAAAATAATCAACAGCATTAATTGGAGATTATGAGAGGAAAAATAACTGCTTGTCTCACGAACGGCCCTCAAGCGGTAGCAGTCGTTAACACAATAAGGCTATCTGCCTCCACGTTTGAAAAGTGGGGGCACACGATTAAAATTCAACGTAGAAAAAAAACATTTGTTGATTTTATTAAAGCTCCTCTTTATTGTTAACTTTATCCAAATACTCATCCTTGATGAAATCAGCTGCTCTCTCCGCTATCATAATAACTGCAGCATTCGTATTAACACTTGGAATCGTTGGCATAATACTTGCATCTACAACTCTTAAGCCTTTTATATCGTGTACTTTCAGCTTACTATCAACAACAGAAGTTGGATCGTCCTTTTTACCCATTTTGGCCGTACCTACTGGATGGTATACATTGAACGTGACTGTTCTAGCCATGCACTCCCAATAATCATCACTCAAAAAATCAAATCCATCGCAATCTTTAAATTGTATCCTTTTCACTTCGCCTTTAATTTCCTTAAAAGTTGGAGTTTTTACAATGTCAACCACTTTTTTTAATGATTTGATAAATGTCTCCATATCACGCTTATCGCTAAAGTATTTAGATATTATTTTGGGATGTTCTAATGCATTTATACTCCGCAATAAAATACTACCTCTTGAATAGGGCCTGCATAGTGAAACATATAATATCAATAGTTCTTTGTCTGCATTAAAATCAACCAACTGTTTACAAATGGAATCTTTGAAAGATAAAGAGTTTTTACACATCGAAAACACGTATGTAGTGTTTCTTAAAAAGTAGTTGTGATCTATTTGAACATCTGGTAAAGTTTTTCCATCAGGGACAGAAAGAAAAGCATTGATATTAGGCTGATCATAATTTGTTGAGTGTGGCCCAGTTTGATCAATCAGATATTCGGCTGCAGCTCTGAGCCAGAATTTTTCATCTCTAGGTTCAGCTCCTGTATCAATTGTTACAGGAATAGGTATCCTTACATGGTCTTGAAGATTTTCTCCAACAGGCAAGTCAGCGACAATGTCGATTTTCCTTTCCTTCAAATGCTTTTTTGGTCCTAAACCAGAGATCATCAACAAAGCAGGAGTGTTAACAGTACCTGCACTGACAATGATTTCTTTTGTGGCAAAATATGTTTCAACGTCACCATAACGCAGAAAAACTCGAACAGATTTTACTGTTTTGCCTTCAAACTCAATTTTAGAAACAAATGCATTCTTCAATACTCGCAAATTCTTTCGATCCTTGATTGGATTTAAAAATGCCGTCGCCGTACTGACTCTTCTACCATTATGGTTATTTCCTCGGAGTTTTCCTACCCCCATTTGTGTTGGGCCGTTTAAATCTTCTAGATATTTCAGCCCCAGTTCTTTGTACGCCTCGGTCAGTTTTTCTGCAATACCAGGATGCGTGAAATTGAGTTGATCAACAATTAACTCTCCATTCGTGCCATGATCTTTGATCAATTCAGGGTTGTTTAGGATGGAGGGGTCAACAACTTTTTCGCTCTTCTTGAAGTAGCCTTTTATCGTCGCCCAGTCCCAACCATCACCGTTTTCTACATGCCAAGGAGCAAAATCTTCCTTACTACCTCTCATATGGAGAAGGCCGTTGATGGAGCCAGTTCCACCGAGGACCCTGCCTCGTGGCCAGTAAGATCTTTCATTGACACAACCTCGGTTTGTTGTTTCATCTAATTCTGTGTAGTATTGAAAGGTGTGCTTAGTTCGGTGGACATCAGTTGAATAGTTTGGAACCTAGAACCGAGAAATATAATAATTATAAAATTATAGTTAAAAGAACCATCGATATTCTGTACTCTATAAGAGTATTAGATTTGTAATCAAATTTAATTAAAATCGGTTTAACGTTAACCTACTGCATCCTCAAGAAACTTCAAAATAACAGGATTTCTTCAGCAAAAAACTTTTTTGCCATTTACAAAATAATTCAAAATCAAATGTTGATGTGTTTTGCTTGCTTCTTCCTAAAGGATACAATCCTTAAAGACAAATTATACGTGGGTGGTACTCACAATGCTCTCCATAGGAGGGTCCCCACCAGCTTCAATGAGCAAGACCTTCCACTCCTCGACTTGGGTTAACCGGTTCGCTAACACCGAGCCAGCAGTGCCCGCACCGACGATTATGAAGTCAAACTTATCGCCATCTGGTGAAGAAGTTATTTATCCTAATAAATAATTATGTTTTAAAAACAACACTGAATTCCTCTGATAGTGTAACCTAGTATTTATCAATGTTATTTAACAAGATTTTGTCGTTATCACGATATCTTATGCTAATCATGGACATAATCAACATGACCTCGGTAGCGCGGTGGGTGAGTTGCCGGCTGAGACGCCAGAGTTGCGGGTTTTGATCCCACTGCGGGACAAACGTTTGCATGTCCTGCAGGTATTTGTTCCGGGTTTGGGTATTACTGGGGAACTACTCGTAGTTCCTGATGCCCACGATAAAGGGAAACCTAGTGTGGGGTCAGATTATATATCCAAGGTAAATAGTTGTCAAGTGGTCGTCAAAGTTCACTTGTATGTATTGATACAAGTGAACCACCGCCACCGCCAGCCTCTGCATCTGTTTGACTAGGTCCTTAATTAATGAAGACATTGTTACTTACTAAGGTAGTTAACAATATCTTCAGACGGATCACGGACGTTTAAGTAAATTGCTAATATGTATAGCTGAGAATCGGTCTAGGTCTGAATCTGTCTGGTGATAATCTGTCTGGTGAGAATTTGTCTAGCTGAGAATCTGTCTAGCTCAGATTCTGTCTAGCTGAGTATCTGTCTAGCTGAGAATCTTTCTAGCTGAGAAACTGTGTTTTAAAAATCTGTCTAGCTGAGAATCTGTCTAGCTGATAATCTATGGTGAGAATCTGTTTAGCTGAGAATCTGTCTGGTGAGAATCTGTCTAACTGAGAATCTATCTAGCTGAGAATCTGTCTAGCTGAGAATCTGTCCAGTTGCGAATCTATCCAGATGCTCTGGAGGCGAAAGAACTACTTAAGGTGCCTTCTTAAGGACCACACCACACACAAAAATTACATCGAGCAGTGTACTGCAGCTGTCTGATGTTGCGTTGGGACCAGCATTGATTTTTGTTTCTTACTGGTAAGGCCATAGGAGTAGTCCATGGGCCATTGTTCGGTCAACAGGCACTGGGCCGTCAGCAACTGCGTGACCAGGCTCGCGAATGTCACACCAACAGGACCCTGGCTGTAAGCTGCGCAGGTGCTGTTTATACACGACATCTCCTGGAGATCAACATAAAAATAAATAATGCAAATTAAATTATATAATTTGTAATAAAATTGAATTTATTTATTGATGACTGAGAACAGAGAACGCATGATACTAATTTAATGTAAAATCAGGGAAGTTTGAAAGTAGCACCCGTGACAGAAAAAATAAGGAGTATTAGGTTAGCATGGTATGGGCACGTCATGAGGAGGGAAGAATGTCACATTACGAGAAGAGTGGGATGGAAATAAAAGTAGAGGTAGGCCAAATAAAAGATGGATGGATTGTGTGAAGGATGACATGGTTAAGAAAGGAGTGAGTACCGTGATGACGGCTGATAGAGGAGAGTGGAAGATGAAAACATGTTGACACCACGTAATGTGGGATAAGGACAAGAAGAATTATGTGTTCCCCAATATATAATTCAAACAAAAATAGTAGCGCTCCTTGTAAACATTTGTTGTGACATTAGGATAAGAAAAATATTTGTTGTGACAATTTAGAAAAATTGTTAGATCAAAGTTTACACCAAAATGCTAACCATCAACTGGGCCGTATTACAGATATACGTTTATAATCTGTAAAAAATCTGTATTAAATATTCGTTTACTTACATAACAAAAAAAAAAGTATTTGTACAATACCCGTTCAAGTGTCGGATCCCACAAAAACTAAACCGTATTTTTTTGAACAATGATTTTCTTCACATCAATCCATTGTATATTATAAATAAACACCTGACACCAGCAAACTGTTCGCGAGTAGTGAATGATACTTAATTATACCTAACAGAGCAGTAATTATAACTGATAAGAATGTAGTGCAACTGATACCAGGTACCAATCATAATACAGCAAGATAATGGGACTTTTAAGGAAAGTACAGATTTTATTGCTCTAAAGTTTTGTTATAAATAAATAATGCTGGACATTTTTCACACAGCATCATCTAGCCCTAAACTAAGCAGAGCTTGTATTATGGGAACTACATGACTGATATACATTTTTTTTTTGTAAATACATACATGTTATACATAGAAAACACCCAGACCCGAGACAAACATTTGCATTTACAAACATTTGTTCCGTGGCGGGAATCGAACCCGCAACCTTCTGCGTCTCAGGCGAGCCTTTCCCAACTACGCCACAGAGTAACTATTTAAATGCGTAGGTAAATTTTGTTTTAAATTTTTATGTTTTAGTATTAAGTTTATCTTCAGTAGTTATTGATTGAGCTGTCTGTATCGTAGGTGTAGGAAAAAGCTTAGTGTTTCATTTTAAGATGACATTTTAAGATCCTTGTCTGGTGCTATCAGTGTATACCTATTATATCTACCTGTATCTATTTAAGTATTGTTAAGGAAATTGTGTTATAGCTGTTGGTTTTTCGAATTTTAATAAATAAATAATAACATATGAATTTCAGAAGAAAAACTAAAACGGTGTTTTTGAACATTCGTAGGCATGCCATTATTATAAACGGCGATGGGAGTGCAACCTGGACGGATGCTAACTACTTGCAAAAGGCGGGCATGTGATAATTTCATGTTTAGACGTGCCTCTGACTATGCTTTATTTGTTATGCTCAAAGTTCAACGAAAGAGTATGTCTATCATGGGGAATACAGTCGGGAATGTTTTTTTTTTTATGCATCTATAATGTTGCAAACAATCATACGGCCCACATGTTGGTAAGATTATTTAAAATAAAAAAAAATACGGTCATCTTAAAAATAGTATTCGTTTAATTAAAATACTCAAATGAAGCTCAATGAACTTCTTTTTATATCCCATCATATCTAGTTTCGAATTCACCAAGACGTTTTCCATGCAAAACAATAATTACGTACATGAATGACATCAAAGTGCGAGGACACTCACCCAAGAAAACTAGTCTTACTTTTAATAAACGTGAAGGTTACGCTTTGAATAATATACCAGACAGGGTGATCAGTATTCTCTCAGTGAGAACTCTTTCAAAAACAGACTTGATAAACATTTCAAAATATTTTACATAACTAACAACAGACTTATATGCATCGGCTTAATATCTGCAAGTGTATTAAGAATGAATGTTGTAACACCAAGCGTTATTAAGTTTAATGACGACAGAACTAGATGTCGCCACTAGTATATTTCTACCGTCAAGCATTAATGCTCGTATTGCTGTGTTCCGGTTTGCCGGTGAATTTTCAGGCACATTTCACCCTTTCTGTATCTGGGTCAGCGACGTGCAAGTGATTCCTCTGATCTTGCAAGTGCCCATAACTTAAGGTAACCGCTTAACAACAAGAGGGTACCCCGTATATAAAAAAAAATCGTTCGGGAAGCGCTATCCATGCGTTTTGACCCGCACTTATCCAGTCCGTGATATCTTTTTTTGTATCGAGCCTTTGATCAAACTCTCCATGAACCCTGACACGTTCTTCGTGACCTTAATGACCCCATCAGCACCGCTAACACAGTGGTGACGTCATAAAGTCCCGACATAGTAAACAATACAAATATACGCCTAACACGCCGGCAGGGTCGACGAGGCCCCACTTCTGCCTACTCACGGTACAGATGGCAGCGGCCCAAGACTAGGTCCGTACCTAAGTGATGTCTTTATGCTAGTTGCCCTGTCATAACTTTTACAGGCTGAGCGTCTTTTGCGCACGCGGATATTCAAAATAGATATATTTTCTAATAAAACCCAACAGACACATACATTATCTGACCCCGCACAAGGATTCCCTGAGTTGTGGGTATCAGGAACTACGAGTACTGTGGTACCACAATAAGCTCTACTACCTAGATGTAGATCATAATAGATCTGAGTGGTACATAAGGTTGACTAAGACATTACTGGAATATGCCTTACCTTGGAGTCATTCGTATCATGGTGTATCTCGATGATGTTCGATAATTAATCTGAGAAACAAAAAATTCCACGCTAATGTCAGCTGTAAGTATGCTTCGTCATGAGATTCAAAATGATGGTCAAACTGTTTTTGTTTCCAGAGCTATTCGTTACATTCGTAGTCA
Organism: Perizoma affinitatum; assembly: GCA_961405105.1. Classification (NCBI taxonomy): domain Eukaryota; kingdom Metazoa; phylum Arthropoda; class Insecta; order Lepidoptera; family Geometridae; genus Perizoma; species Perizoma affinitatum. The sequence continues at coordinate 12,418,120 of OY560199.1, forward strand.
CCAATTTTTTTACTTGATTACTTAGTTGTATTAAAACTCCTTGTGAAAGAGCTCATATAAAAAGTATACATATTTCTGCAACCAAGCAGTAATGATCGAACTTTACAATGTTAAATTCACGTAGTTTTAGAGATGACGTTTATGTTATATGATTTCAATTAATAAAAACATATTAACAAAGTCGTAACTTTGAAAGAAACTGGTCTTCAAATCCGAACCATGAAAATCAAGACTGGATAATCAAGGATACCAGCCGCCGCGCCCCGCCGGCCAAGGCCATTGGATTTGGACAAAATCGACTTTATTTCCTTCTAGGAATATTTCCATGACAGTAACCTCTAAAAATGTATATTCAGGTTTTATTCTTTTGTACACACGTAACACGTGCTCAAACGGTGAAGGAAAACATCGTGAGGAAACCGGCATGCCCTAGAACCAAAAATTCGAAGGCATGTGCCACCCCCTACTTGGTATCCTCAAAAATCTACTCTCTGAGTATGTATCTGAGGATGTCCACCATGAGGAAAAAAAATCGTGAGTGTGTTTTTTTTTTATTCTTTTGTATATAGGTAAGTACCTACTTTAGGTAAGTAGTTTAAAATGTTCAAAGTAAATTAACATTCACCGAATAAAAAAACTGCAAGGAACACACCCTAAATTTTATTATAATATATTTTACACTACACTACCTCTTTGGTTCATAGCCTTATCAGCAGACCGTGTTTTGTTTTTTCTGTTTTGTTTTGTTGGTTCTATTGTAGTTCGCCTTTGAAACGATCCCGCCTCACAATATCATCCGGGACGAGACGGGAAGGATCTCAGTCAGTTCTGGACAGAACGCCGAGCGGAGCGCACGTAGACTAGTCGTCCCCTCGAAATCGGTTGCGGGAAAGTCGATTCGAAAATTGAAATTCACTAGCTTCGCTTAAACTTTGTATTGTTTTAGGACGATAGTTAAATACTTGCGATTGATAACTTTGGTTCAAGTTGTGAGTTTTGTGTGATGGGATTTTGTTTTGTGAATTTTCGGTAGCTAGAAGAAAATTGACAAGTTTTAAAAAGATTTTCGGTAAGTGATTGGAATAAAAGCTTTTGTGATTTCAGAGTCGGACACGTATCTGATAATGTATCTTGTCTTTGTAATACATTTATTTCAGGAAGTGGCTATACTTAAAATACAGTAAGTGACCAAAACCCTGTCTAGCCCAATAAAATATCCATATCTAAATAAGAATCTCTGTTTTTCATCTATGTATGTATATTTATGATAAAGTGGAATTAGTATTTTAGAATTATTCCAAAAATTCCCGTAAACTTTTAATTTGTTTATTAATAATCAACACTCAACACCATTTTGTCAAAAGGCGACAACACTTTGAACCAAGTGACAATCGCCGACATTTAATAATTTCTTTTTATATTAAAACCCCTAGAAAAAAGTGTTATAATATTTTATTTCCATCAAGAGTAATTACTTTTCGGATCGGGAAGGGTTTCGTTAATTGGTTAAACATTGTTTTTTGTAGTTACAAATTAATTAAGAAAACGGGCTTAAATAATTACATAATGTTATAATTTTATACCTCCACAACGACAATGACACTAGACACAAAATATGGACACTATTAGTGTCGATGGTGTATTGGTCGTACAATCAATTTCTAGTTTAAATTAGACAGTGACATGAATCGATTTTAAATATCTGCTGCTCTGTGTCCCGTCGATATACACTATAGATTATTCTAATGATTGTCTAAGGTATCAAGACAAAGATACAAATGCAAGCTTAACCATATTAAGGTTCGCTGAAGAGTTTCAGCGAACCTTTAAGGATAGAGTCTGTTTTTTTAACTGTAAGAAATTTAAATCAAATCCGTTATCAAGTCAACAGAAATAAATAAATAATGCTAGACATTTTCACAGAGCATTATCAAAGTAAGCAGAGCTTGTTCTATGGGAACTACATGACTGATATACTACTTAAAATGAAGATACTTCTCTTTGCGTTTTAAGTATCTGATGGTTTCAAGTATAATGGCTATTTTCCGACCGCCAAGAGTAAGAAATAAGCGCGAGCTCGTATTTCTTACAAAGAAATAAGTACAAGGAACTAAACTGCACGTTCAAGGGAAAGGCATTTACTTGTAGAGTACAAAAGGACTAAAGTAGCCGACTTTCAACAAAGTTTCCTTGAGGCACTTGCTACAAGTACCTACGCATTGTACCCATGTTACCCCAGGACTAGCTTGGCTTTCATTTTTTATTATTTCACTCATTTTATTGAAAACTCACTTATGGGCCTGAACCTTTAAGTGACAATAGCGAGGCCTGAGCCAACGCTAAGAGGCATTTTCATTTAGACAATCTATAGCCGTCTTCACGATTAAAATTAGGGTACTTCTTGATGCGATGGGCTTGCAACCTGTCACGTGGAATGCTTACTACTTGCAAAACGCGGGCATGTACCAAATGTAATGTTTGGACGTGCCTCTTATTACCCCCTACTTGGTATCATCAAAGATCTACTTACTGAGTATGTATCTGAGGATGTACCACCATGGGGAAGACAGTCGTGAGCGTGTTTGTTTTTGTTTTGTTTTTTTTTTACTTCTTGATTTCAATCGCTTCACGAACTATTCTCGACGCATAGTGTCGAGCTCGAGGCTGTGTTGAGCACTACCAGCCAGTGTATCATATAGCTGGAGTTTATATTCTCTGTGACAACGGTCAGTAAGCTGACCGTTGGGGAAGTGCGGGGGTAGTGCCGTGGGGTACTACCCCCGCGTATGCTGCTCATCAGGGATGCGGTTCTTTGTCACATGGTTGTAAAAAAGTGATCAGTGCTTGCGTCTGTGAATATCCCTTATGCGCTACAGTATCGCGGCAGCGTCGATAGCATCATGGAACCATTGATGTATTGAATCCGCAGGGCATTTTATGACTTCTGTGTATATTTAGCCCACAGATTGAACGTGTAAAATTATGTACAATACGGTTTACGGGTGATTTTTTTATATACCACCAATATGCTATGAAATGGTTGATGGACTTTGTAGATAAAACGTCACTTGCCAATAATAAGACTTGATAGGCCCCGGTTCTACTATTCTATTTCTACGATGCATTCCACATATCATGAACTCTTTATTTTCATTGAAAGTAGGTATCATTAGTTGAACAAGCTTTCTTAATCCTTTTTTTACTAGCTAACGCCCCCGGCTTAAAAGTAGACGATGAAAAGTAGCTCTTACCGCGGCGTTCGCAAGAAACACATTCCCGACGGTTTTACGTCGACTTACGTTGCAAAATTGGTATCCACAAAAAGTCGGATGTGTTAGGTACACATCTGTTTTTGTTGATTAACTCCGCATCCAAACTTACAAAGTTTACCTCTTTATAATATTCTGATATATTATTTTGTGTAGATTGTGCACATAAATTAACAAACTCAAAAGACTGAATGATTATAATATGTCATGTACAAAGGCCAGATTAGCTTTTCTCCGCATGACAACGACTGAAGGTCTATCGCATACATGGGCCATTCGAAAGCTTTACTGCTTAAATAAAATAATTGCTATATTTTCTCGTTACCTACGACATCAAGGATCTGTTATTAATATGGAGGTGTGTGTTTATTTAGTCCTTATTAGGTAAGTGTTATATAATTCTTTATTGTATTCAGAAATAACACAGAGATATTAAACAAAATATTCGATAATGTAGAAAGGCGAGTTGAACCCTAAAAAGAGTTTTCTTCCAGCAAACCTTCGAGGAGAGATAGAGAAATGATGAAGTTGGTAGGTGTACAAAGACAGGAAAGAAGAAACTTAAAATACCACTATATTTTAATAAATTACATATTATACATACCTACTTGATGTACCTATTACCGGTGTACCTAAAATAAATACAATATAATCATATTGTTTGTCCTATAGCCATGTTTCTACAAATCGGAAAATAGTATAGTTACGCTGTTTTTACAAGCTTTTATTTAAATTGCCCTGTTAGTACCTTTGAATCTTCCAACTGAATTTTAAACCAGTTAGCGCCAACCGATTGAGCTGACATTTCAGTTTCCGTTTGGATGAAAATTAATGGTAAGCTAAGTGACATCATTTTAACAATATGGCGGACAATATGGACAATATGGCGGACTCCCAAAGATGGCGGACCAATTGTCTTTTATTCACCCCCATGATATAAGTATCAAATTTCATTTGATACTTATTGTTTGCTGAGATAAATACGAAAAATCTTGTTTTTAAAAAGTCATTTGTTTGCAATTGTTTTTTGTTTTATATTGAGTCTGTGATCTTACACGGTTGGATAAACAATTTATGGAACGATCGTCACCTCCATATTTTTGTTCAAAATGGCGCGCAGCGACGCAGTTGGAGGCGATCAAAGGAAAATTGTTGTCAAGTGGTTCGCGTGAATGTACTGATCGCCACCGCTACTGCCACCGCCAACGCGTTAATTTAATCGGGTATTTTAATAGATTAATAGAAATAAAACAAAAGATTCTGATGTTTTCTAAAATCGTGTCAAGAATTATCTTGTTTTAATAAACATCCAGTAACTTCTATAGTATTTTTATGCCATCAAGCGGAATTTTTATGTTGATGACTTTTCGACGCTTGGTCCTACTCAAATATTTTTTCTTTGTTATGAAAATAAATTTCTCTTTTATGTGGACGAAACCGCTGTCATGAAAATATTTGTAACATGTACTAGTTTTACGTTATCCGTGTGCCCTTTGGTTGCGTGACAGCTTTATCTTGCCAAAAAGAAGATTTTTCTAACCCAGGAAAAAAATAACTGTTTCTATAATAGCCGATACGATATCGAACGATGTCGGTTCTCTATCGTATCGGCTGTTATGCAGATGGTCGTAGTTACACTTGATAAGGGTTTCTAGTGTGTAAATTTTGGGGGCCATTATTTTTACCCTTCGAGGAGTTATGTTTTTCGTGCGTATCTATTTAAGTCCGGGCCAGGGATTCTTTATTACCTCCTGGCTGTATGAATTTCAATATGAAAAATGAGGTAGTCTTTAGGCATGCGTTATGGTCTCGAGGTGGATATAGATTACCTACATAAACTGACGAAAAATAATAAAGTACGCCGTGTCAAACAAAAAAATCTTATTAAATTTTTATTGGTATAAATATCAGGATCTTTATAAGACGAGATTTATACTTTGGTAGCATAATAGCCGTTATTTTGGTTGGTAGGGTATGTTAATAACCTTACCGCCTATGTTTCCCAAGGTCAGAGAAGGTAATCTTAGACCTTTATGCATCTTGGTCGGCCATTACAATCACCTATCATCAGGTGAATTATGGCCAAATGAAGGTCTATTCTTGTTATAAAATTGGGTACGCCCGTGACTCCGTTCACGTAAGGTTTTTTTGTATACCAATTCTATCCTTCGTTTAGCTTTTTAGGGGCTGAAGCCTACTTTAAAATTTTCAGATATTTAGGCTGTGTATTATTTATTGTAATTTTGTGTATCAGTAACATAACGATTGGATTGAATTTAGTGAAGTTTCAAACTTTTTTTTACATTCTCACCTTTCCCAAGAATGATTCTTGAGATTAAATGAAACGATTTAAATTAAACGCATTAACTACAATATTTTCAAACTTTCGGAACAAAAATATAACAATGAAAAAACAAACAACCGGTTATGTACCCCAAACACACATAGTTAAATTTCAATTTATTTTGCGAAACAATGTTTTCAAATGATAATATAATAAAAAAAAATTAGTACATATTTATTAGTATTAAGTCCTCTTAGCGCTACTTTGTTTGTGTGGAAGTATAAATAAATATTACAGTAAAACAGTTGATATTTTAAACAACTCTGCATTCGTTGTTACCTTGGTATTATTTATTTTGGTAATGTTTAAATAAATCCGAAAAGTGCCTGGAATATTACCCTTTTCTCAGCCGTCTGCCCTAAAGCCTTTCTGAAGGATCCTAAGCAAACATTGAGCTGGGAATAATATGTACACGATTTCACAGAGTCGAACTAAATGATACTAAACGGACCGGATGAGCAAGGGTTTGGACAAATTGTACATAGATAGACACATCCGAATCTTCAACCATTTCACCATTTCCTGTATAATAAAACTAAGGTTATTTCTAAAAACAAATTACCTTTAGTTACAAGTCTAGTTTTTTGACTTCATTAATTCTTTGACTAATAGTCTTTCTCGTTAAAATGAGTTCACCTTGTTCGACTGGCTCATGAATGAGAGGATCATGAAAAAACCAAGTAGAATTTGTTGCCTGATTCTTCTAGGCTAGGTTGCGCGCGAGGAATTGATGTAAAAATACTTTTAAATTTTAAATTCACGTAGTTTTTAAGCTGATGTTTCTATATTATAATCCGTGTTATTTCAAAGAATAAGAACCTATTGACTTTGACTTTAATAGGTATGAGCACCTTTTTTCTTTTTTCTATAGCGTCTATTCTGACTGCGAACATTAATTGATAATAGTGTCAATGCGACGGCTTAGATAAAACGTGCCTTTTAGGTTCATAACACTTATGTTAGTTCATTCACTGGCGTCGATTCTCTTGTTAACGAACTAAACTTAATTTTTTATCTACCAATCGCTCTCTATTACTATCAGTGAAAAAAGAAAGAGAAAGCAACAATTTTAGTGCTGTCAAATTAGTCAGTAGTGATTTCAAAACATGCCGACTATAACACGAAGAAGATACGTATACTAATTTGACAGGAGTAAAGTTGTTGCTATCTCTCTCGTTCGTATACTATCAGTAAAAGATAACGTTAGTTATAACGTTTAGTTGGTGTACTAGAGAATCATTGCTATTATATATTAATTTTATATTATCTCATCGTACGTTAGGAGAATAAAAAGCCTAATCAATGTAAATAGCTGAATTCCTTGCGTATATTTTATTATACAAGTTCATTTTATTTGGTTAGTCCCTACTTTGGTGTCTGAATCCTTATATAGTTTTATTAACTATAAATACATTTAGGTAATTAACATCTTAAAATATAAATAATAAAATTCAAAGTACGAATGTATAAGTATCTTCTAGACCTTCATGTTCCATCTTCGGTCATATCATAACTTACCATCAATTGAGATTATGGCCACATGTATGGTTTTTTAGTGCTTTAAAACATTTGCTGGTCATTTTGCTGGTGTCCGAACAGTAAGACACTGAACCAGCTCTTATTCACGAACCAGAATTAAAAACTTATTTACATATTAAACATATTTAAATATTTCTAAAAGAAATTATTAAACTAGTGCAAATAATTTATCCATCTTATTCATAATCTTTCCATAACATAATCTATTCCGAAAGAACTGATAATCTTCTTAAGTAAATACAAACTCGTAGTAAGGAGTATTATCTCGAGATTGATTAATTTTAAAGGGTATGTTAAGATTATTAATATTAAATAATCATTTATTTCTGATATAACAACATGATTGTTAGTAGAGACTTAGATATAAATGTTTGTAAATTCATCTTTACTTATAAAATCGTTTGTCCTGACTGACTGATCTATCAACGCACAGCCAAAACTACATTTTCTTTAAAACTGAAATTTGGAACATAGGTTTATTTTATAACGTAAAAATGTGCAAAGAAAGGATTTTTGGAACCACTTAAAGGGTTTTTTTTAAAGGTAAGAACTTGAAAAGTGGAATTTTAGAAAATCATCATAATTATTGATGTGTTTCAGGGTTTTTGGGATTACACATTGAAATGGGAGAAATGAGGGATGAAAGTTTGTATGGTCGCGTATTCCACGCGTTCAATGCCGCTGGCAATAGCTAGTAATTGCGTGACATTATAAGAATATCAAGGAAAAATATATATATTTTATGTAAAGATATTTTATATAAAGTTGTATTCTTTGGAAACAGGAGAAATTTAATGAAAATACGAAGCAACTGTTTAATAATTCGCCTTTAATTAAACTTTTAAATTGTTAATACTCGTTAGTATTAAGTTACCTGATGAGCGTACGTGTTTTCCTATACAATAAAGCATGTTATAATATCGAATTAAATTTCCTCCAAAGTTACCCGTCAATTAAATCTTAAAATTTAATGGAAACTCATAAAACCTATTCTACTCGTATTTTCATATATAACGACCAAGGAAAAAGTAACGCGAAGTGCTCATATAATACTTATGAACACGCCCTTGTGACGCAAAATGATATCAGATTTTATGCTGGAACCATCTCGGAAAATTGAAGCTAAATTGTAAACTTGATTGAAAGAGGCTCTGCATTATCGTAAAAAAGAGATACGTAGCCAAGTAGTCAGGCCACATAGGAAGGTGTTTGTTTTTTTTTTTTTTAATTTCCGTATTCTTTATTGAGATAAAATGCGTGCTAAATAAAAGCCATTTTTGATTGCGTTGTAGAGTAAAGCTAGACACTCCAAAGTACTTTTTAACGATCGTGCAGTATGGAGATTGAAATAAATGAACAAGAGTGAGACCGACATCCTCCTCCCCAGTCGTTACCTCTTTATTGATGATCGTAATTTCTCCGCTAGGGAGGTTCTATCCATCGTGGATTTCATCATTTATTATGTAAAATAGGGAACCTTACAGCACTGCTCTATCGGTGAAGGCGCCGATTAAAAATCGACTTTAAATTAGTTTTAATCTGTTAGCAACATTATGTATATGATTTTCAATAAAGTGTTATCTATTTACCTAGTTAAGTTATACCGGGTAGGTCAAATGACATGTTCTTTAAAACAGATCCGAGTGCTATGTACTCGTTATCATCCATTCATATCACCACGATGGCACTTGCCATTACCTACGTAGTTTTATATATTTTTTTTATAAAAATAAAGCTGGTCATTTTCCACACACTACTGATACTTTTAAGACTTGATTTAATTCTTTGAATAGTACTTTTTTTTTCAATAAACGAGTTCACCTTGTTCGATTGGCACCACACTAAAGCTGTATGAAGGATCATGAAAAAAATAACCAAGCAGAGTTTGTTGCCTGATTCTTCTAGGCTTGGTCGCGCGCGAGGAATCGCCGTAAATTCACAGTAATATTTTAAATTCACGTAGTTTTTATGTTGACGTTTCTATACGATCCTTGTGATTTCAATTAATAATAACTTATTGACTTTGACTTTGACAACATCATCTAGCCCTAAACCAAGCAGAGCTTGTATTACGGGAACTATATTACTGATATACTACTTATATACGTACTTTTTTCTAAATACATACTTACTTAATACATAGAAAATACCCAGACCCGAGACAAATATTTGCAAATTATACAAACATTTGTCCCGCGGCGGGAATGAACCCGTAACCCGCAACAAGGCGGGCCTTCGCCCACTGCGCCACAGAGGTCGTCAATTAAATAGAACTAATAGGTTCAAGCTTGCTATCCTATGAAAAACTAGCCTCGTGTATCTCGGGCATTATTTTATCAAATTTCCTTGCAGTACTATCTACATAATAACATTTGCAGGTTGACAAGAAAATAAGGTAGCTATCAATTTCGTTAGCGTGTTCGGACGGATGTATATAAAGTGCTTACGGTTCATACATCGCGCTCTCACTATTATTTCCCCTCTGAAGCGTAAAAAGAGAAATAAATAATGTAGATACTCGTATCTACGGATAGGATTACGTTTCCGATAAAAGGAAATCGGAAAACGGAAGTCTGTCAAACCGGTTAGCTCAATTTAGATATTAATATTTCCTTGTCGATGTTATACATTCCCTTCGGTATATTGAACCTCTAAAGGAGAGTTTCTATCCAGAGCGTATGTATAATGTTTTTTACGTATAACATATTTTTCAATATGTTTATAGTTAGTATGTAGTTTTTAAAATCTTTGTTGAATAATATACATTTATTTATACAACTATGCATGAAATGGTATTTAAAAATAAACTTACGGAACAGCTTACTACCTATCTAAAGAACGTTGCTAACGATCTGTAGATAACTAATACAGATCGAAATTAGATGTTCCTAGTAGACACCTTGACAGCAAAGAAAAATCTATTCAATGAATAATCTATGCAAAATATCCCGAAGTAATCAATGAAGGTACAAATAACACAAAAAAACATTTTTTTTTATATCTTGGGCTCTATGTTCAAAATGAACATATCCTTTTTTTGTTGTTATAAAATTACGTTATAATTTGGCTTCTGAACTCCGAATGGATTGTTCCTTCATTTGAAGGAGGTTATCAGAATAATTAACGGAAAGTTAAAATATATCAACGTAGTTTTATTCTTCACCTCTCAAGACTTTTCTTCATTAAAACCACCCACAAAAAGATTCTTCAGTTTCAAACATCAACACTGATTAAATTGCGTTTTTTAAACCATAGCAAGAGTTAATTGCGCTTTCAAAATGGCTGTGAATCCAACACAATATTCTTCAATATCTCGCAATTGCAATGAAACTTCAAAATAAAACGACTTAAGTAACTAAATTATAAAAAACCTTAAAAATGGTATGTCATCACGTATTACAGTACCCTTTTTAGTGTAAAATCCGCCCTAGGAAGCCAAAATGACTGTAACAAAAACCGCATTACAGACATTTTGGAGAAAAAGGTAACAGACAAATAAAAAATACACGAAAAAATGCGCATTCCCAAGCGCATATAACACGGTCTTATTGCATGATTTAGACTTGCATAGTTGATGGTCTATTATGTCGTAGCCAAATCGTATAGCCAGCTCTTTTATACAAAGACTAGCCGCTCTATAAAACAGCTCTGTTTTCTAATCCGACGTATTGACGCCCAGGCGGATTGTAATTTGGCTAAACGTTACGCCACATTGTTAGGACGTTTTGCGTTCTCCTATGCGGTCATAAATGCTGCTACAATGTGTAGCCGTTTTACAAATTGGCAAGCAGTTTTGCTGTTTTTTTAGTTCAATATTTTGCTGCTATTTGCTTTGCAGTACTGTATCAACGAATAAAATCTAATAACCTACTCAAGTGGGGCTTGCTAAATTTTCATTTTGTTTAAAGTATCGCTACAACATTCCAACTGGACGCCAATACGTCGAATTAGAAATCAGCGTTGTTTTGTAAAGCGGCTAGACGTTATGTAAAAGTGCGCATTTTATGTTTTAGCTACAACAAATACAAAATAGATTTATGTCTATGATCCTATTAATAAAATAATAAAAAAAAACTAAATATTATTTTAAACAACTAAAGTGACCTACAAGTATACCGCCCACCTTTTAGTGAGAGGTTAATAGTTAGAATAGATACCCACACGCTATTACACAAATCCTCACGCATTCACACATATATTCAAACCCACTCCCTTAAACAACATTCCCACGCAAGCGATATCTGACTCAGTGATGTTTATGCAAAGATTTGGTTTTATTTCATAATATAATTCAGTTTGGGTTTTATAGTCATAACGTAAATTTTAAAGTGTAGTTTTTTAATATCTTATGTAACCGGCCTCCCGCGATACAGGCTAGCCCTCGTGCGGGGACCACCAGTATGTTATAATTGTAACATAGGTACTTAGTGGTTAATAAATATGTTTGTATTTAGTATTTGTAGATTTTATTATGCAGAAACTCGTGCTACATCTACAAATAGTAGCCCTAGAACTCTGTTGGTAAAGCATCCTTTGAAAGTTAGCAAAAGCATTGCTGTGAAATTCAAAGTGAGATTGCTTGGAAACAATTATTATTTTCCAGCTGTTCAAATTGTTCTTTAATTGTTTTCACTCTGCCAATCAGATAGCGGGAAAGTTTAGCCAGTGCAGCGAGTAGCCGGCTACGATTTCAAGAGGTTCGATTCCCGGTGCGGGGCAAATGTATATGATGTAGACGTTCCGGGCCTGAGTGGTGTAGTACCACGATACAGCGAATCCTAGTGTGAGGGTAGGACTATGTATGTTATTTTAATATTATTATGTTTACCCGCAACCTTAGGATTCTGTAGGTATATGTATTTCACGTTTAAATCTGATAAGCAGTGGTGTCGGTGGCGATCAGTATATTCACGCGAACTTTGACAACTACTTCCCTTTGACCGCCACCGCCGCTTATCAGACACACACACGCACGGCTATATACACCTTTTTTAATTTTGTTCCGTAAATCACACACGATGATGAACGATCACACATTTTCAGTCCATCTCACCCGAAAAAAGTTTATAGGTACGTATGGTTATTTAAATTCGCCACGTTTAATTTTGTATTATAACGTCATAACACGCAACATCACACTTTTCGGCCCACCCCACCTTAAGCATGTAAGTAACGAAAATATTAACGCCTGCGGAAAGATAGAGTTGTATGACAATTTCCATTATCTGTTAAAATTGCACGTGACCGCTGCCAAGTTTTACCTTGACAAATTTGCGTTAACGCGAAAGGAAAACTACGCGTGAGGTATTTGTCTAGAACCCCTGTATCTGTACCTAGGATTTTTTGTTGCAAATTGTATGCAACCTGGCCCGGATTACATCCGTTACATCCGCATTGCGGAACAAAATCTGATCCATTAAAATGGTGTTGTTAATCCATCAAACATTACTATTTCCGCCGAAAACTGCGTACAAATAAATTGAGCAAAAAACTGAAAAAATCTGTCAGAAATTGAATTGCGTATCAGGACATCACGAGGGCATATGCTGCAGTGTTATGGGTTAAAAAGGACCTTAGCTTACTGCTGCTCCACCACAGCATAGCCTGATTTTCAGACAGTACCTAACTTTAGGCCTTCCTTTATCTCAAGGCGTATATACAGTTCACTGCCATCGTCTCCTCAATCCTCACCGATGTTTGAATAAGATGACTCCCCCCTTATTCCATGATTATGCCAACAATTCAGTGGAACGAAATAGTGCTCGCGAATACAATGAGAGCTCGTCTATTTTGAATCACGTACGGAGGTAGAAACGAAACTCAACAACTATCATAGCTCAGTACGAACTTACCCCAGTCACGTCAGAGTCAGACTCAGTTGCTTTTTATGTATTCAAATCACAAGTATTATAGAAACGTCAACTTATAAACGACGTAATTTAATATATATATTAAAGTGAATCTACGTCGATCCCTCGCGCACGATTAAGCCTAGAAGAATCAGGCAATAAACTTTGCTTTTGATAATCTTCTAAGACACCCTGTAGACACTGGCTCCTAAAACTACACTAGCAAAATGGATATAGGAAGGAGACAATGACACTAATTTGAGAGTTTATAAAGCTTATATAAACCTTATTATTGCATGGAAGGCCTCGGCGAATGTACCCTAAAATTGGAGACATTTTAGAGAAAAGCCAGAAATATAAAAAATCGCCGAGCTTGTATGACCAACCCCTCCGGGAAACAGGCGTTGCTATATAAATAAATAAATAGTGTTGGACATTTTTCACACAGCATCATCTAGCCCCAAAGTAAGCAGAGCTTGTGTTATGGAAACTACATGACTGATATAGGTACTACTTATATACATTGTTTTTGTAAATACATACATATTATACATAGAAAACACCTATAGGTATTTTAATTCTGGAAGTTTTTCACACAGCTTCATCTAGCCCCAAACTAAGCAAAGCTTGTACTATCGGAACTAAATCACTAATATACTACTTACATACTTTCTTTTTGTAAATATATACATATTATACATAAAAAAAACCAAGACCCCGGATAAATATTTGCAGATAATATAATCATTTGTCCCGCGGCGGGAATTGAACAGCGTGCCAGGCAGGCCAACGCCCACTGCGCCGCAGAATTATATGGACGCAGCTATCGTTTAAAAATGATGTTTATAAATAACCCCGTGCCACTTGGATGGTCATTCGTTCGGGATTAGATCAGTGACACATTGAGCGGTTCACTAATGGCTGCATTATTTATCTGACGGACTAAATCCAGCAGTAGATAGTAATTCTCTAATGGCTCTGATCCACCGCAGATAAGCTATCTTCAGTCAGGGTTTTGCCATATCGATGAATAAGAGGTTTATCTTATTACTCAGTCAGGGTATGTTTTCTAAAATCTTAACATCATCTATTTACCTACCATGTGAAAGCAATAACTGTATTGAATATTGAAATAACTTTAGGAGTAGTTACGATTTGAAGAGTATTGATTTTGATGAGATTACCTCCTACATACAAACTTTACTTCTTTATAATATTAGTACCTACAGCTAGTATATAACAGTTACGATTGCTTTGACTGACGGCTAAAGTCTCAGAGAAACTGTCGCAAAACTGCCTTCACCAAACGAATCCATCTCATCACTATTCGATTACTCAAAGCCTATTTGTACATAAAACAAATTAATTATTTACCAAGAAATAGATCAAACGGTTTTTGGATCGCGCGTATCAGACCAATCTTACCACAGAATAAGGGTAGTTAGTCAATATAGTACGAAAATTTCACTATAAATAAAGGAGAAAACACATTCTTAGCCCAGATGAACTGAAACTCATCAGACCCAAAAAGATCCTGCAGTTTCTAACCGCGGCAGGGCTGAGAGGTGAATTATGAACGCCCCCCTGCGGGGTAAAGGAAACAAGTGGCGATCACAATAGGCCTAACGGTCACAGTGTTACGAAAGCCAATAAAAAAAATAAAAAAAATATAGAAGGAGACAATAATCCTCATATTGCCCAACTATTATATTTCTAGCATTGACATTGCCATGGATTGGTATTATTTAGGATTTTATTACCGACTATAATATTGTCTCTCAGCTATAATATGTTGTGAGTATAATATATATCGGCGCAAAGGCATTATTACGTGTTACATAACGAATCATCACTTAGATTGTCAAATTACAGTGTAAAATCATTAGTTAATTGCTAATTATCATTTGATTGTTGTAATCAAATAACAATTAGGTAATTACGTAACAAGTTGATATTTTGACCATGTTTACCTCCAAAACCATTAGTAAACTTAAATGATTAATAGTTGCAGGTAGTTTTAGCTTGTTCGCACAAGTTACTTGCTCGAGTCTTTGTTTTTGCATAAATACGGGCGACGGACCGAGTATGATTGATTCTCGCTCGAGCCGTCGGACCGTACAGACCTCGAAAGCCTATGTACAACCAAGAATAAATTAGAAATACATCTCCTGGAGTTTACTTTCGTCATCAACTATGAGCGACCAGCATGCTGGTGATGATAGTGACGTTAGCATTGCTGACGTCACACTTTTTTAAGACCACCTTGGAGCTTCTGCTCCATCATATATTATATTGCTCGAAATAAACTTTTACTCTACTTTATTGCATGGTTTAGCTTAGTTTAACAATGGTGAATGCTCTGAGGCACTACCTAATCAAATTAATTTAGAGGTTTTACCATCGCAACCAAATATAATGATAATAATAATAATACTGGGCATTTTCACATAGCATTATCTAGCCCTAAAGTAAGCAGAGCTTGTGTTTTGTGTTATGAGAACTATATGACTGATATAATACTTATATAAATATATATTTACACATACAATATACATATTATACAAAAAAACACTGAAATCCGAAACAGGTATTTACAGATCATACAAACATTTATCCCGCGTCGGGAATCGAACCAGCAACCTTCTGCGTCTCAGGCGGGCCTTTGGCCACTACGTCACAGAAGACGTCGTTATTATTTACATGTGGCTCTCTCGTACTATCCGCTACACGAGATCCTTTTCCCCGTACATGTAAACTGTGGATGAATGAAGGAATGAATGAAAATACTTTAAAGTACACCTTAAACAAATAACATAATAACAAACGGTTTTTCAAAAGAAAGTTTAGTGGGCGGTCTTATCGCTTGGAAGCGATCTCTTCTAGACAACCTTCGGAATGAACCTGAGGTAAAATTACCTGCTTTAAATAAAAAGTAAAAAGAGACACATCAGAGAAGACAACGCATAAGCGACGGTAATCGCTAAGCCTGACAATATAATTAGTATCTCATCGCCATTCTGTTTAGTGTAATTAGAGGATAAGAGTTTGTAATTAGAGATACTTACTAGTCCTGCCAGAAGGTATCTATCATTACATAATACCTAAAACTATCGTGAATTTAATTATTCAAATTGCAGAAAATTTCCATGTTGCAATTTCCGTTTTTACAATATGAATACATATTATTATCCTGTAAAATATTACAAGTTTCATCACTTTTATACTCAATTCTTGAATATTTTATGCACAAATTTATAACTCTCACGTATATACACGGGTAAGATACATCTTCTTATTTCTTCCATTGAAGAGATTCTAAGTGACATAGCTTAAATGAACCTCGCTTCGCTCCTTTGTAAACAGAAAGTAAGTGTTTTAATTAAATTTATTGTACCAATTAAATTAAGCATCGTTTAAACTATTCTATTAATTTCATCCTGGAATATACGAGTGCTAGAGCCCATTCGAAGAAAACAAGTGCAGTTCAGACAGTGATATATGTAGGCACCCATTTTGACTTCACACATAGACTAGACCATCTGCCTCAGCATAGCTCTAGTACTTTCAATCTGCAATCCAGACCAACTGAAAAAGCTAAATAAAAACAGCTGTGTCTCCAGCTCCATAACGCTTCACCAGGACCAATATAAATTACCCTTTTAAAATTAGGCATACGTTTATGCATTTATATATAATTTCAAAAATACACACATATTAAGGTTAATAAACCTTTTATGAGGAGTAATAGGTTTGCATGGTATGGGCACGTCATGAGGAGGGAAGAATGTCACATTACGTGAAGAGTGTTAAATATGAATGTGGACGGAAATAAAAGCAGAGGTAGACCAAGAAGAGATGGATGGATTGTGTGAAGGATGACATGGTTAAGAAAGGAGTGAGTACTGAGATGACGGCTGATAGAGGATAGTGGAAGAAGAAAACATGTTGTTCCGACGCCACGTAATGTGGGATAAGGACAAGAAGATGATGAAACCTTTTAAAAGCATTGTGCTAGAGTTATATAAACGAACGCTCGCCTATTCTGTGTCTAATAAGTATAATTTATTATTTTTACATAGCCTACTAGCACACATGGATCAAGTTATTTAAAATAAATTACTAAGAGGTCTTTTTGTACAATATAATAAGTCAGTGTCCCACTGAATTTAGACAGTTCGTTATTTCGACACGTCGCTAACTTCGAAAAAACATAGTTCGACAAGTCATTGTTTCAACTGAACATACTTCGACAACACACACTTTCGAAAGACCACTACGTCGACAGATCCTACTGCGACATGCAGTTGTTGGGCAGATAATTATTTCGACAGAAACATACCTTCGACATAATACTGCTCTAAAATGTAACAAAACTAATTTAATTGCGTGTTATAATAAAACTTTTGGTCAAAATGATCTTTCGGCGGTGTCTAGTGGCGGCGACGATCGAAGTAAATAGCATTTTCAGATCCGACTCGGATAGGTTAGGTTATTAGGTTTTTTTTTATGTTTCTGTAGAAATCATTATCTGCCTAACAAGTGTATGTCGCAGTAGGATCTGTCGAAGTAGTGGTCAGTGGGACACTCATAATAAATATATAAAAAAACGTTATTTTGTGGATGGCGACTATTGGAAACTTTGGTTGATAAACTGGGCTATTGCTAGAGTATATTATTATGCTTAAGGAATGGTTTCTGAGTGATGTAGGATGAAACGGTCCCTGACAATTCTGACTCAGATTCAAATCATGATGACTTGCCGTCCACTAAACAGGCTCCATAAGTGCCGCCAACAATAGGCAGCGTAGGGGCAACGTTGGTGTGAACGGCTTAAGGGTGTCGAGAGGTTTACTGCTGTTTCACTAAACGATACTCCCGACTTTATGCCTTTAACAATTCCACCCTATAACATTTCAGATCAAAAAAAAAAAAATATATTACAGTACAATTACATGATAAGGGTTGGGAGTTCTTAAGTTGAAATAACCTGTGTTAGAAGAGTCCCCTCTTTTCTGTGGTCTGTAAAAATATTTTAAAACTGAGTATAAGTAAGTATATATTTTTATAAGATAATGGAGTAATAGAATAATATTGTACCTATACTATTATATAGTATGTATGTTATTAAAAGTTGTAAGTTGTTTTGTAAAGTTGTATCTCTTTGCTAAGGATGTAAATATAGTATTTTCTTTCATTCATTCCTTCATTCATCCTTCAAGGGATGTAAATGATAATAATGTCGTATAGAATAACAATTATGTAAAAAATCTCGTAAGAGTTTGTGACCCTCAGCCGTGAAGAATCAAGTCAGAGAGAAAGAGAGAGAGAGAGAGAGAGAAAGAAACATACTTTTTGGAGCGATGCTGGTCACATAAATTATGAAAACCAAACGAAGTGCATATCGTCCCGTTTTTGAGATACTTAAAATCGCTCTCTGTGGCGCAGTGGGCGAAGTGGCTGCCTGAGACGCAGAAGGTTGCGGGTTCCATTCCCGTCGCGGGTCAAATGTTTGCATCTGCAAATATTTGTCTCGGGTCTGGGTTTTTTCTATCTATAATTTACAAAAAAATACTACATAAAGTAGTATCAGTCATGTAGTTCCCATAACACATTGGGGCTAGATGATGTAGTGTGAATTTGTATAGCATTATTTATTTAAAGAGAAAATATCAAGTCATCAGTCAACAGCGGTCGGATTAGGGACCGCCACCGAATTAGATCAATCAGTTTATCACCTTTTCTAACCAACGTAGGTGCGCCAAAATATAAAATATTTGAAACTCTCCTTTGATTTATGATACAAAATACCTCCACACCATACCTCAATTTTGTTTCATCACTGACCTGATTATAATGGTACAAAATACAGTAGGTACTCTAATATAGGCAAGGCCAGTAGGTACAACTAGTTGTTAGAAATAAATAGAACTATTCAAAAAATAATTATACAAAAAACATCCTGGGTAACAGGTAAGCCGGGCCTATGAGGTCTGTGAAGGCGTATCTGTCCCTGTGTTTTTATTCTTTCGGAAGAATAACATCCGTTACTATATTTTACTGGTATCTCACAAGTATCAAATAGCGGACAATAAACGTGCAATTTTCCCACATTCACGGCGACATAGGCTCTCAAGCTAAAAGCTTTCTTGGTCCATTTATGGCACTTTTATAGCAAACTGTAACGCAATATCAACACTAGAATAACTTTGACAGATATTCATTCTAATGTCAACACTAGAATAACTTTGACAGATATTCATTCTAATGTCAACACTAGAATAACTTTGACAGATATTCATTCTAATGTCAACACTAGAATTACTTTGACAGATATTCATTCTAATGTCAACACTAGAATAACTTTGACAGATATTCATTCTAATGTCAACACTAGAATAACTTTGACAGATATTCATTCTAATGTCAACACTAGAATAACTTTGACAGATATTCATTCTATTTTTTTCCCGTCAAAATATTCTGCATGCTTATTCTAATTTAATATTACTTACCTTAGTTTTCTTTTAATTTCTCATTACATGAAATATGTAATTTATTTTGCGAATAAATTTCTTTAACCTGATAAGTATTGTAAATGATTGTTCTATTTTTGCCAAACTCAATCTAGGCTATATTTTGTTTAATAAAAAACGGTATATTTGCCAAGATTTGTGAGTTTGAATGTTTCCGATATTTCAGCATAGTTCCATGTAAATATCGGAAACTATTAAACTCGCAAATCCTAATAAATATACCGTTTTTTTTATTTGTTAATGATAGCTTCAAAAGTTACATCAATCTGGGCTACCGCGATTAAGGCTAGACCGAGTGCGGAGCTCATTGTTTTACTTATCATTTAGATACTTACATACTATCTTTTTAATTAAATAATTTGTGTACCTACAGCAACTCCGACACTGAGGAGAGAACAAAATCTCTTTGTGTGATCTAAGTATTACTGATTTTGTGTGATGAATGCCTTTCGACTATCATGATCAGGAAAGTTATACCAAACTATAGAAGAAACGTGAGTTTCTCTGTACATTTCATGACATTTCTTCCGGAGATTTCCTATGTAGAGCTTACATAGGTAAACCGCCCAATAATACCCAACCCCCATATATTAAATACCGCTGGAATATTATCTAGACGACGATATACTCGTGTTTAATGGATCTCAGCCAGCTCAGTCTCTCGAAATATATCTACCGAATCTTGAGGAACAATCGCCATATTGTTCGATTTTACTGAAGTGAATAATCAATCAAAATACAATAGATTTGCTTTACGTTTGTTGGAATGTAAATTCCCAATTTCTGTCAGACTTTACAAAATAATCCCTCAGTTTTGTTTTGTGTTATCTGAACTTTGATTTAGGACTTTGGAAAAACGCCAATAAGATGCTGACAGTATGTTTTCACTTCATTTTAGTTTATTGGTTAAATCTCTTTTTATCATAATTATTTCCAATAAATGGAAATAATTATGATTTTGTATTTTTTGCCAAGGCCTCTTTACAAACGCTAATTTACTTAGATTTTAGTAGAAATTTAATATATGACACTTTGAAATTGATTGTTTGATCGTAATCTGACTTGTTTTGTTTCAAATAATTTAATGTAATTTTTTATTTAAGAATCTGACATAGCTTATGGACAGTTTTCCCTGTGTTCCGAAGATGAATAAAAATTATATGGCAATTACTCTTTTACTTTGGAAGTGACAACAAAATAATAAAAATATGCGTGCGAACCGATGCTGTCCTATGAAATATGCGTGTGAACCAATGCTGTACCCTGTAAATATGCGTGCAAACCGATGCTGTCCCCTGAAAATATGCATACAAACCGATGCTGTCCCAGGAAAATATGCGACAAACCAATGCTGTCCCCTGAAATTATGCGTGAAAAACTATGTTTCCCCCTGAAAATATGCGTGCAAACCACGGCTGGCCCCTGAAAATATGCGACAAACCGATGCCGTCCCCTGTAAATATGCGACAAACCGATGCTGTCCCCTGTAAATATGTGTGCAAACCAATGCAGTCCCCTGAAAATATTCGTGAAAACCAATGCTGCCCCCTGGAAATATGCGACAAACCGATGCTGTCCCCTGTAAATATGTGTGCAAACCAATGCAGTCCCCTGAAAATATTCGTGAAAACCAATGCTGCCCCCTGGAAATAAGCGACAAACCGATGCTGTCCCCTGTAAATATGTGTGCAAACCAATACAGTATCCTGAAAATATGTGTGCAAACCAATGCAGTCCCTTAAAATATGCGTGCAAACCGATGCTGTCCCCTGAAAATATGCGTGCAAACCGATGCTGTCCCCTAAAAATGCCTAAGTTGTTTAGGACCACCTCGCCGATCGATGGACCAAAATGGCTTAAGTAACTCCAATTTTTCCTATGATACATAAATATTGTGCTTTTCAAAACACATAAACCCCTTATACTCATAATGCCTTTCGTTGAGTCCGTTCAATCCAAAGGTTATCTGGTAGTAGAATGGTCCCTAGCAATAATAATACTAAACATATATTTCAGGCAACAAAATGAACAACATTTAAAATTATGACAATTGGCTCGTAACAAAAACACCTTAGAGACTAACATACATAGGTATTATAATACTATCACTACTTGTTAACACGACGTCTTGATAAGACTGCCCATTTTACGGCATTATTTGTAGTCTGAGGTGATATATAATTTGGTGTGTAATAATAATAAAATAATAATGCTAGACAGTTTCACACAGCATCATCTAGCCCTAAAATAAGCAGAGCTTGTATTATGGGAACTACATGACTGATAAACTACTTATACATATATTTTTTTCTAAATACATACAATTTATACGTAACACCCAGACCCGAGACAAATATTTGCAGATCATACAAACATTTGTCCCGCGGCGGAAATTGAACCCGCAACCTATTGCGTCTCAGGCAGGTCTGCGCCCACTGCACCACAGATATCGTCATTAGACCGAAAAAACCTGGTGAAAGTATTTTATATCTTCCTGAAAGTCAATGATTTGGAGTCTCTCAACTAAGTCCAGAAGGATTAATAGTCCCGGTCTGATTACATTCTAACCCTAAACTCTTTCTGAAATCGCTTTCATCGATAAAACCGTCCATAGTGCATTTATTTTGTGTTTGTTATTTTATTG
Organism: Perizoma affinitatum; assembly: GCA_961405105.1. Classification (NCBI taxonomy): domain Eukaryota; kingdom Metazoa; phylum Arthropoda; class Insecta; order Lepidoptera; family Geometridae; genus Perizoma; species Perizoma affinitatum. The sequence goes on from OY560199.1 coordinate 12,440,298, forward strand.
TTTCTGTGTTTTTGTAATGTAACATGGTGTTATGCACAATAAAGAGTTTATTTTTCTATCTATTTATACCTGAGAAGGCTTCAAGCTTACTATCCGCCATTTTGTTTATGAAGCTTCAAATCCTGAATCTAGAACTATCAACCCCTATCTTTTCTAAATAAGTAAATCTGGTAGGTATTTCATAACTTTATGAAATGTGTTTCGCGATTTCTCAACCATTATTTACATGTACGGAAATGTAACAACAATTTGGTAGGTACAAAATAATATGAGCTAAATTAATTATACGTTATCTGATATTGTTAATTTACAGCTATCACAAACAGGCGTGTTATAAAATAAGCCTACAATTAAACTTTTCAAAAATCTACCTGGTGATTTAAAAAGGAAGCCAGAATTCTTTTTAATCTAAACCAAAAAAATGGCTCACTAAGTAGATGTTATGATTTATTAAATCAATTCGTTGACTACAGCGACATTACACTTAACCATTGTATGTAGGACATTAAACATGAATAAATGAAAATTAAAAAAAAAATGAACTATAAATTAAATGCACGTTGTTTTTTTTTATTTTTCTGGTTTTTAGGTATGAGACATAGTTATGTTGTAGGTGCTTAAATAATAATTTCCTTTACTTACTTTTACTTATTTTTTTATGTATAATTATTTATTCCACCAGTTCAAACAATTAATGTAGTTATTTTTTTGTATTACTTTTTCTAATAAACAAATATCATTTGCTTGGTAATATAGAACATAATTGAACTTATTTAAATTATTTTAAGATCTATTTGTAGGTAAATATAACCTTCAAATAGACATATTCTATTAGGTATATTTTAATAAAATATTTCTTAACCTTTTACTTTTTTCATATCCACATCACTTCACAATCTTGGTGATATTATTTATTGACTCGAAAGTAATATACGTTTAGCATCATTTAATGAATTATTTACGAGCTAGAATTTATGTTTATCTAATGAAGGTATTTTCAGCGATTTCATCGACAATAAGGCAACACGCCACGAGTTATGTTAATTTCTTGTATCGAACCCGTGAAAGTTTTATGCTGATTTTAGACGCTGCTCAAATCATGCAAAACATAGTCAAAGTTGCGTGGGCATGGCAGACATCCCTTCATCAATGTGACCATGGGACAAGTTATTATTATTGTTCCTTTTAAAAACATGACCGTGTGGAAAGATACCTTATAACCTTCGTTAACGAGAAAGAAACCTTTTTTTTACGAGTATATAAGCTACGTATAAAGTAGTTATTTTCACTCCAGATGTTTTCCATAGTGGAAAAAGGTCTGTAATTTTTTTTTTTTTTAAATACTGATTAAACAGCTAGCTGACTAAAGATCGTTGTAAACAATCTATGGATAGGTCAGCTGATACAGGAAGCGTTCCTTAATGGCAATGCTTATGCGTTGACAAAGGTCAAAGGTAGATATCTGGTCACGCGATTTAATTTTTCAACTTTTAGTGATTGGTACATTGATTACACAGTTCTCAGAGTTTACTACGTGATAAAATCCGCCAATACTTGGCGGAGATATCGTATAACATACTACAAAAACAACCGAACTAAGAACTTCCTCCTTTTTTTAAATTAGGTTTCAATGTCGTTCATTATTTTAGCAATAGGCACTAGATTTGCACATTGTTTATAGCTTTGTTTCTGTATAGTTATTCTAATTAATCCACTCTAGAGCAACTGTCGCTCTAGACTCTAGAGTGACTAGACGAGACTGGCCGCAGACAGGAATCTGTGGCGATGGATGGAGGAGGCCTTTACCAGAAAATAGGGTAGGTACCAGGGTACCTTAATAGTTAAGAGAGGAAAGAGAAAAACAAATGCAATTTTCTGAATTAATGTTTGAAATTTTTATTATTATGAGTATAATAAAAACTCCCCCCCCCCCCTTTCGACCCAAGATTTTTCTACCCAATAGGTATTTTGCATGTATTTAGCTTTAGAATACAGGAATAAATGGCTTATTATCATAATAGAGCAACTGTCGAACTGACTCCATTGAAATCGCGTTAAAATAAACAAACAAACACTTTTATAAAAAGTAGGGATGGATTAAAAGTTAGGGTTATTGAGCAGACCGCGAATCTACGTCAGTGTTATTTAAAAGTTTAAGTACCTACTTTACAGAAATGCTTATTAAACTTTAACTCGGTAAAGTTGGATGCACACTCGCTTGGTAATGGAGTGGAATTCCAAAAGTTTGACGTCTTAGTCCAGGAGCCAGCGACCGATCTTTCGCCGGTGACTGCGGTCGGATTCTACTGTAACTGATACACCGTCAAACAGATTGTCTGACGATCAGTTCTAATGATTAGTGATCTTTTTTATCATTACTGTTTGCATGATAATGACATGCAAGGTAAATTCGTTGATTCAAATAAAAAAAAAATAGTTAAATCAATGTATAAAATAATAAATAAGTAATGCTGGACATTTTTCACACAGCATCATCTAGCCCCAAACTAAGCAGAGCTTGTATTATGGGAACTACATGACTGATACAAAACTTATATATATTTTTTGTAAATATTATAAGAAATATAAATGTAAATACTAATTCTTAAATGATTATAATTAAAAATGTTTTAATCAAAACGTAATTAATAATTATTGAAAACGGTATTTTGTAAATATTGTATGCCAGTATCGGTAGAATTTTAGTGGAAAACTCTATAGCAACCTTATACCTCTTATTTTAACCGTACAATCAAGAGTAGAACCGAATTTTGTCAGTTGTATTTTTGATTGTAATTGTTATGTGTTTTGTGTGTAAATATACACACACAAATAAACCTGAAATTCTGTCAAAATTAAATTAATCATAAAATGTTTGTGAGGTCATCTCTCCTAGGCCCTGTCTGAATATCAGTGCTGCTTACTACTGTGAGGAGTAACGGACATGTTTTTTAGTTTTTACATGCTGTGCCGAAATATCGGAGAACATTCAACCTCACAAATCACGGTAAATATTCCCAACGTACGTTTTTAGTAAAATATAATGTTGTAGAATGTTTGTCAAAGTGATTCGGAATTTGAAAAAAAAAACCGTAAAAAAAAACCTCATATACTCAGAAACGCATTAGCTGCCCCTGTCATTCAATGCGTAGTTAAAAATAATAATTTGTAAGTGTTTATATTAAATGTGAATTTAGTGTGACATGAACTATCTATTATGTATGCATTTACTAACAGTTAAGTCTTAGATATGTGCGCATTAAAACGTGCTCAAAACGGTGAAGGAAAACATCGTGAGGAAACCGGCATGCCCTAGAACCAAAAATTCGAAGGCCAACAGTTAGTGTTCCAATAAGCGGCGATGGGCTTACAACCAGTCACGTGGAATGCTTACTACTAGCAAAACGCGGGCATGTACCAAAATGTAATGTTTGTACGTGCCTCTGACTACCCCCTACTTGGTATCCTCAAAGATCTACTCACTGAGTATGTATCTGAGGATGTCAACCATGGAGAAGACAGTCGTGAGCGTCTTTGTTTTTTTTTTGTTAAGTCTTAGTCACTACCAAAAAAATCATTGTGTTACATCCGATATAAATGATTTAATATTATTATTATTTTTATAAATAGGTTATATTGTCTTCCTGATTATAGTGATTATATCCTTAGTTTATAGATCTGAAGACTCGTTTACAAATTTTGTCAATAACTTATATTACCAATTAGGTTTCTGCATAAGGTTTGTGATTTCGTTTTTCCTTTTCAAAGTGTGCAAAATAAGAAGTATTTTATAAACTTTTAACAAAGTTTATATACAATATAGTAAATAAATGTATTTAACTATTTAAGCTTATGGTTAGAAATTTAATCTTTATTTTTATATCGAAGCTATCTGCTACTGATATTGTGAGAGGACGGAAGATCAGCGCGCTACTTACCTACACCAGGTCTGCGGCGCTTTATACTGAGTCCTACCACAATTTGTGTCTACTTACCTCATCAGCAGTGCAACCATCTTAGTTATATAACTTTTAAGAAGTAGTTGCAAATAAATGTTTTTTCTATCTATCTATCTATCTATCTACCTTACGCAGCGGGTAAAAAAAAATTGACATAACAAAGTTCCCATTGGCTTCTAAACTAATGAATGAACGGGTGTCGGTGGCGTGTATGAGTGACTAATACGTTTACTTCCAGTTTTTGTTTAACTTCGCGTTACTTTACCCTGGAACTTAGTAAGCTGATTGCGTTCAAGTTTTTCCTTATATTCACAGAATATATAAGTCAGAGGCATTATTCTTTCTATGCGCTTAACACGTGCTCAAAACGGTGAAGGAAGACATCGAGCCGAAACAGGCATAGTCAAATAAAAAAATAACGTAGACAATTGCTATCGGTTATCATTAAAAAATCCAGCGATGGGCTTGCAAACTGTCACGTGGAATGCTAACTACATGTTTGGACGTGTCTCTGACTACCGCCTACTTGGTATCCTCAAAGATTTACGCTCTGATTATGTATCTGAGGATGTCCACCATGGGGAGAAGGTACAGTTGTGAGAGTTAGTTTTTTATGTTTTCTATGATGGTCTTTTGGACAACTATTGAGGCAACAAACATACGGCCCTTCTGTTATATATATAACAGCTACACAACGGCCCTATAAAAGCTTGCAAAACACATTTTAGTAGATGATTATAAAGCTATTATATTTACATTAACATTAATCTGTTTATCAGCAGGCATCCTCCAATGTTATACAAACAAATTACCAGATTGCCACAGCCAGATCAAATAACTAATTAGTTGTATGATTAAAATAACTAATTTATCAAACTCATGACACAAACAAACACGCTCACGAATTCAGTCGCTATGATGGAGATGCTAAGATCCTTAGATCTGTACTGTAAGATCTGTGAGGCTACCAAGTAGAGGGTAGACAGAGATACGTCCGCACATTATTTTTGGCACATACCCGCATTTTGCATAGTATTTCGGGTGATAGGTTGCAAGCCCATCGCTGCTTATTGAAACACTAAACGATGGCACATGCCTACAAATTGGTTCTTAAGTATGCCGATTTCCATACGATGTGTTCCTTTATTGTTTTGAGATCTTGTTAAGCGCATATCAATTGAAAAAAATTGTCATACACGACCTGGTTCTCCTCGACCCTCGACCTTCGTATCGGAAATCGGGGTTCAACTCAGTTTGGCATTTAGAATTATTATCCAAATTTACTAATAAATAAACATGGGGGATTTGAAAACGATAATTTTTTCGTTTACAGATTTTCGCCTAAAAGGAATTTTCAGGGGGGATTTGTGGAATAACCCCAGTCTACTAGGCCAACAATGCTGAAATCAAAATATATTTAGTTGGGTCAGCAACTAAAATATTAAAAGATAAGATCCGCAAAAGTTTGAAAAGTCGCGCACATTAGCGCCTTCTTCCGAAAAGCACCAAAACAAAAATATTTTTCGACAACTACGAGTAGTTAGGTACATAATAAAAAATAATATAAAGAACCTTATAGAGGCATTAATGATTGTGATTATATCTACATATATAAAGAGGTACCTAAAGTTTGTAAGTTTCAACCCTAAATATTGGTCAAATTATCCCCTATATTCTATATTCTAGACTATATTACTTTGTTTAAAAAATGGGTTTTGTGGGAGAATTTCGGGACGAAAAAACGGTCGAATACATTTCTACGAACGCTACTTTTCCATCGGCTATTTCTTAACTTGGTACCACACGGGCGAAGCCGTCAGCTACAGCTAGTGTAATATAAAATTAATTCAATTAATTCGCTTTGTAAACTGTAAATGATTTTCCCAATAAGGCTTATATGTTTTAAGGGTCTTTATCGCGTTTACCTTTTTTATTATTTTCCCGACCACACGACTGTATTGCAACAGCCGTGGTCACGTGATGACTGAAAAATACTCAAATGTCCAGCATTATTATTATTATTATTATTATTATTATTATTAACCAGTTAACATATTGCGATGGATGTACGCAGATGGACAGATCAAACGAGTCCTTAGTCCAGGCAGTACTTATGTACGTGTGATTAGAGTGTGTGACGCAGATCGGCCATGTTTGTCCGACAGCTCGGAGAATAGCTGGTAAAGTTTTTATCTTTTACTAACTACTGCCCACTGCTTTGCCCGTATAGTAGCCGATGAAATTTAGCTCTTACCGTTAATGCAGCATTCGTAGGAAACACATTCGCTCGACCGTTTCTTCGTCGATTTACTTTGCAAAATTTCATTTATTCATGCTTAATGTCCTACATACAATCGTTAAGCTTAGGTCTAATGCAGCTCCAAGTAGATTGGTAGGTACATCGGCCCTGACAGGGCGTTGTAGAGGTAGGTATTATTTTTACAATTAATTATTAAATTTAAATTGTTACAATGGTGAATTAGGCTGGTATACATAATAAAAAATAAAAATGACAATACTCATACAAAAATGATTATTGGTCTCCATGAAAAGCTCTTTTATTTTATCGGAATAGTATAAAGTCTTTGTCCACCTTGATGCTCTAAATATTGGTGAAATATTTTGGAAATCTAACGAGTAGTATCTAATTCTAAGTGGGGGAACTAAGGTCTGCACTGACGTCCCGCATTGGGGTGTATTGTGCATTATCCCCCTTTTAACCTGACTCCAACCAGCCCAACTCCTTGGAGTATCGGATAAGGACTCTGGGTTGATGACATCAGTGTTCCAGTATCTCTGACCTCCTGTTAGTTAATCGTTGATACAAACTTTACCTCTATATATTATAGTATAGATGGTTCCACGATTGGAGTGATCCAGCGGCTCATGTCCCCAGTTGTATTGTAACGCCTCGCAGAAAATATTTACCAGCCCATGGCAAGTGTGTTCATGGCTTTATTTTTGGACTATACTGTGGGTGTGAGGTCACTCTTTCTATTGCCCTTTGCTTTTATGCGTTTGACATAACCTTCAACTTCGTGGTGTACTTAGCTATACCTACAACTCCTTTAACAAATGTGAACACTTATCTACATACCTGTAGAGGTACCTACAGGTATATAGAGAAGTGTTCGCAGATGCGTGGTACAAAATATTACCAAATAAAGCTTAAAAAACATAATAAACAAATGTGAACACTTCTCTACACACCTGTAGAGGTGATCGAAATCACGTACCTACCTGCCTATTTAAATGTATTACCTAAGATCTATACAAATTTAATAAAAAATAAACATGGCCTATTTAAGTATGTGCTACTATCTTTTAAATCTACTAATTTGTTAAATGATTATTTCTTGCGGTGCACAATAAATATTTTCATTGATAAGCTACTAACCAGAAGAGCTTGTGAAAATGCTTGTCCGGGTAAGTGCTATTCTGCCGCCAAGCAGTAATGCTTCCATTGCTGTGTTCCGCTTTGAAGAGAATGTGTATGGCGACTCGATCGTTGTGTGTTATAATTCCATATTTAATCCTTTACACGGCCTTGTTGGTTTCTTAGTGAAATCAGCAATTATAATTGTATAGGAGCAGATCATACTAAACGTCAAAGAGACAACAAGGAGAACTTGTCTCCTACCACGATTTACTAAGCACTTGTCGCTTGTTGTATCGTGTGAACAGCCATGACAAGTGACATCGTTCGTATGTCGTATTACTAATACCTTTCAGCTTAAATTAACTTGTAAACGGTTACTTGTCACTTGTCACTTAGCAGCGTAAGCGCTTAGTGCTAATGACATGGAACAAAATGGCGGAGGCCTTTCGACGAGAGATCCTTAATTAATAGCTGATATTATTTATTATTCTATTTAATTTAACGCATGAATTCAATAATCAATTTAATTAAATAGTCTTATTTATTATACGAATTAAGTAAATTTATACTAAATGAATAGTATTTTAAGGAAATAAAGAGTGTACGATGTTGTACGAGTTTACGATATAGGGTGTAGAATAAGAGTGGACTGTATTTAAATATGAAACGAAAATTGAATTATGAAATTGTGACATAAAACTGTTAACTTCACGACAAGTGAAAATATATGTGAAATGGGCTAAAACATTAGATTTTCAATGACCTGTTGCGCTAGGGGGTCCTTTGCGTGTACTCTAGCCGTAGGCACGTGTACCGAACTCCTTTCAGCTAGATAATGGATCCATCGACTTACCAAAATCTGCCTTAATTTACCCAGCAACACTTTCCACACAAAGCTATGAGTAATGACGAAGGCTGATGAAACTCTTGTTTCAGCAACAAATACACTACGAAATTGACAGTCGTTTATGTATTGAAACGTTAACAAGATAATAATAGGACGTTTGAGAAAACTTTAAAAAAATCGACAAAAGGGTTGTTCTCTCCACGGTCTCGAAACGATAAGTGCCCAAAAATTTTGTTTTTTTTATGAATGAGTAAACATATAGTGAAAAAACGAATTAAAAAACTGACACTGACACGCGCTTATCATTTGACATTGATTTATTGATATAAACAAATTTATGTCAAAACTGAACAAAGAGGCTATAATTATTATATTGTTAATGACACTTAGCAGTGTAAACTTAGCATAATATAAAAATTGCCATTTTTCTTTTTAGCTCTTTTTCGACAACTTTTTATAAGAGTGCCATATTTATCTGTTGCCCTGATACTTTATAATGTGAATAATAAACTCTTAAGCCTACATGTTATATGGATGATCATAGTAGGGGACAAATCTCCTCATGTGTGCCGGTGATTTTTCATTTCTTTTCAGACACATGAGATTTATGTATGTATTTTTCACCCTTTATGTATGTATCAGGGTCGGCGACGCGCGATACATCAGGTGTTCCAGGCATCCATATGTTACGGTAACCGCTTACCAGTAGGTGTACCGTACGATTGATTGCCACTAAAGTTGTGTAAAAAAAAATTCTTTGGCACAATCTTTGAGGAAACTCAGCCCACTTTTACAAACGTGTACCAGATCCATTGTCATCAATAGGAAAGTCATCCTAAAGGGTAAAACAATGTTGTCGCTTCAAAAATATTAACTTTAACTTTCGAATCGGACGAGGTTTTAATTATCGTCTGTGAAGTTCCTAACAATTTGTTTGTCAAATACAAATAACCCTTTTACTCGAAGTTGCGGGTTCAATTCCCGCTGCGGTACAAATATTTGCATGTTCTGTAGATATTTGTTATAAAAAGTTTAAATTGGAAATCACATTATCCCTGGTGATTACAAATGACCTTGGTGGCGCGGCGGGCGGTTAGCCGGTTAGATTCCCGCTGCGGGACAAATCTTTGCATGTTATACAGATATTTATTCCAGGTATAAGTGCATTGGTACCTGATAGCACAAGGAATCCTAAAAATAAATATTCAAACAATAATAATAGATATCTAGAAAGTTTTATGCTACCTTGCACTCCATAATACGCCTTAAGAACTTCCTTCCCTTTTCGACTAAAATTTCTCTTGCTAACTCACTTCTTGTGCCGATTATTGATTATGCTGATGTTGCCTTTATCGACCTGACTGAGGAACTTCTCAGTAAACTCGATCGTCTGCTTAACACCTGTATCCGCTTTATCTTTAATCTGCGCAAATACGATCATGTTAGTCATTTCCGTGCTAAACTTAAATGGCTTTCCATTCAGTGACCGTTCTAAAAGATCCACACACCCCCAGTTATTTGAAGGATCGTTTCAGATTCCTGACTGACGCACATGACAGACAACTTAGGTCGGCTGACAGCCTTCTCCTTTACACCCCTTTACATAATACCTCTTTTCGGACTAATTCCTTTTCAGTCGTGGCAGTTCGGCTGTGGAACGCTCTGCCCATCAAAATAAAACAGATTGACTCAAAGGAATCTTTTAAAAAATCGGTCCGGGAATACTTTCTTGGGAAGTTAATCAATTGATTACTTTGTCTCTACTACCCCATCTGATGCCACTACCATTCGATATTTAAGTTTTTTTTTTTATAAGTATGTATATATATATTTTATATTACTATTATATTTCTATGTTATCTAAAGTCATACTGGACACGCCAAACCATCTTTTTGCACGCCCAGGATGACTGGTAGAAAATGCTTTAGCATTAAGTCCTCCTAGCACTACATTGTTTGTGCGGAAGTGTAAATAAATAAATAAATAAATAAAAAATAATAATAATAATAATGTCGGACATTTTCACACAGCATCATCTAGCCCCAAAGTAAGCAGAGCCTGTGTTATGGGAACTACATGACTGATATACTACTTGTATACATATTTTTTTTGTAAATTTATTCTTATTATACATAGAAAACACCCAGACCCGAGACAAATATTTGTTTAGGTACTGAGTGTTTTCTATGTATATCATGTATGTATTTACAAAAAAAAATAGTATTTAGGTTAGTATATCAGTCATGTTGTTCCCGTAATACAAGCTCTGCTTAGTTAGGGGCTAGTTGCTGTGTGAAAAATGATCAGCAATATTAATGAATTAGCAATTAATATTATAATTATCTAGACAATTTAATTAATTGTATAATTGTGTTTTTTAGTTATGGAATAAACAGGCTTTTTTATTTTGATTCTTGTATATTTATGTAATCACTTCCACACTTGGAGCATAGGTCTCCAAGGTCTTTTGCGCCGACCGGCTATACTAATCTTATACTAAACGCGAATGTTTTTACTCTTTCACGCAAAACTACTGAACGGATTTTGATGAAAATTTACAGTAATATAGCTTATACATCAGAATAACACATAGGCTCATTTTTATCCGGGTATCACGCGGGCGAAGCCGTGACATAGGCCATAGTTATTGTACATATACCTAGATATATCTACCTACCAAACATTCTTGAAAGACTCCACATCTTTTAAAAGTCAGTTTAAAGTACAGCGCGGGCAAAGTCACGGATTTTCCATAACCTAAGCAAACAACAAAGTGAATAACAATAGCTACGTAATATCGCTATAATTGAATCCATCACCTCACATGGGACGAGGAGAGCCAGCCTCCTCCATACTCTAGCAGCAATCACATTATTACCGAGAAGAAAACACGAGCAATATTAGTTCGTTATATCGCAGTAACTCAATTTGCCGGCAACTTGGTCTCCTTTGAGCAATAGAACGGCTGGTTCAATCCTTAACTAATATTCGCCTGCGTCTTAACCTAAAAAAAATACTTTAGCATGTCTTAATAACAGTGACTTTTATACAAATCTGTCACTTAACAATAAGTGACAGATTTGTATGAAAAGAAACAGTTAAGGCACGGTTGAACTGAAGCGATAGATAGAGTTTTTTTTTGTCATTTGACAGTTACGCCTTTACCGCGCATATACAAATAAAGTGAATATAAAATACATAATGGTGAAAATTATCATGGGCCTGTAATTTCACCGGATCCCATACCTTTCAAACCGGAACACAGCAATGCGAGCATTACTACTTGGCGACAGAAATAAAACGGTAACAAATATCGGAGATAGTAATTCTCCGGTTTTTCAAGGAGCTCTACTATACTTCTAAAATCTCTCATAATTGAGGGTTTGCTAGACAAATAACACAATTTAAAATCTAAACAATTACTTCAAAATTAGTTCTTTCTTCTCAGTCGTGATCACCATGACGTAGGGTTATTGAGGGCTGATGTGGCTCTGTTTGCTATATCTTGCCATATCTCTGTACTGGTGATCATCTTAGTGAATTCATGCAGTTGGCTACCCGCTGCTGATCTGGTCGGTCCATTGCATGGGTGACCTACCACGGGGTATGGTATGGTAATATAATCAGTTTCCCGCCTTGACAATTGGTATAGGAAAGTTAGTAACTAATAATTAGAAAGAAAAAACAATATACCATATTGAGAATTCTCAGTTCGTGCAACTTTTTAATAATAATAATAATAATAATAATTCATTTATTTATTCAGATTACTTGATCCATAATTTGTTAGTAAGTTACATAATGTCATAATGTTAGTACAATTCCTTATTTAAAATACATACATTCATTCGATACAATTTAATTCAATAATGTCATCGTCAATCATTCGTGTCCCGATTCAATAGGCTTTCTGTGAGACTACTAAATCAGAACCCGAATGAAAGATTTCAATATGGGTGAGTCATACTTATCTGCTATTACCTGCAGGATGGTATTGGTGCTGTTTTTTTTTTTTTTTGAAAGGAGTAATAACTTTGCGATAGTTTTTTAGTGTAAGCCGCATGAACATGAATTAATGAATGAAAATATTTTATAGCACACCATAAATAAATAATAAAATAAACAAAACCTTATTCTTAGATATCTTCTCATATTAATATCATATTTATTCAAATCTAACCATATTATTATTTTGGTTGTTTATTATTGTTATATTAGGTAGAGTTAGTGAAAGATCTTTTCGGCCTACCCCGCCTTAAATATCATAAACAAAATTAAATCATACATTGATACGTCGCTTCGTGTGCATTAAATGTTCCAGCTGCTCTGTTCCTTTACTGTTACCACATTTAATTTTATTCCTTAGTTAATATTGTTAAATACATTTATGATCGTCAGTAAATAACTTAGCTTAAAATTGTATTTGAGTTTCAATTAAAATAATGGTAAGTTGAACGTGAAATCACTTAGTTAAATAATTTGATATCTCTGCAGTTACTTCGAAGTTTCAACTTAATTAAACCTTAGTGGGAACTCAAACTTTAAACAAAGTTTAGTGACTCAAAGTTCGTAATAGTACGCTTCCTGTGGAAGGAATTGGAAGGAAATATCGGGATTTCTGTACAGTTTTTGGTCAACCGTCTCTACGAGGTACACCGAGTCTACAGAGTTAACTGTTATACTGATTAACTTTGATTAATCATATTTATAATCCTTGGAAATACTTAATTATAAATTACTAGCCGATGCCCGTGGTTTTACTCGCGTGGTATAGGTAATTGATATGTGCATCAAAAATATGCATGCCTTGCACCCTTAAGGGCTTTTTTTGTATGGTATTATATTATTATTATTATATATCAACTTATCACGACCTCTGTGGCGCAGTGGACTACAGCCCCCCTGAGACCCAGAAGGTTTCGGATTCGATTCCCGCCGCGGGACAAATGTTTGTATAATCTGCAAAGATTTGTCTCGGATCTGGGTGTTTCCCATGTATAACATGTATGTAATCACAAAAAAAGTATAAAAGTAGTATATCAGTCATGTAATTCTAATAATACAAGCTCTGCTTAGTTCGTGGGGTGATGATGCTGCCAGGAGTACCATCCGTATCTTGTCAGTACTTAAACCACACATTTGCAACGTTTGCAAACATTTCGATTCCAATTTTAACACAATAAATACGTTTCCCTTGAATAAATCTAGTTACTAAATTGTCAGTAAAGATTATATTCCTCCTATACGATATGTTCCCTCTGATTCATAATCACTTGCTAACATTATCAGCGTGTTAAAAGTTGCCAGCCTCTATCCTTTTTTTAGTGTTAGAAAAGGACAGGGCTAGATTTAGCGACTTGCTAAATCTAGCACGATTTTAATTAAGTGGTCGTCGACATAACCTGCTATTCAAAATATATTTCGTATAGGTAAGAACGGTATATATAAATTAAATTAAATTAAATCACTTAAATAAATCTTTTTTTTTTTACAAATTATAACCTACTTTTCAAACTTTCGCGATTAGATAACATAATTATAAGTTTAACGGGTCTTTATCGCGTCATCCCGTGACCACGGCTGTTGCAATACAGTCGAAACGTCGGGAATATAATAAAAAAGGTAAACGCGATAAAGACCCGTTAAACTTATAATTATATACTTAACCTACTTATTGCAACTATTTGGAGACCAGACGAGAGATCGGCCCAAGTTCCACCAGCTATGAAATGAGACGATATTCAAAAAATATTTGCTGTTGTACTTTGATATTATAACCGGTTAGAAATGGCAATAATTTCGCTCCAATTTAACGTACCCTTGCTAGATATTTTATTTCGTTACGCTAGCTAGATCTACGAGTAACTTGTCCCATAGGACGTGAATTCAATCTGAACCCAATACGACAATAATTGAGTTTACAAGTTGTTTACTACACAGTAGACAATACTATTGGCAACCTCGGTGGCGCAATGGATTAAGGCTGGCAGACGCAAAGGGTTGCGGGTTCGAGTCCCGCCGAAAGACAATTGTTTGTATGATCTGCAAATATTTTTCTCGGGTTTAGGTGTTTTTTTGTATAATATGTATGTATTAACAAAAAAAGATGTAAATAAGTAGTATATCTACTCAAGTACAAGCTCTGCTTACTTTGGGGCTAGATGATGCTGTGTGAAAATGTCCAGCAATATTATATCTATAAAATATGGTATAATACTGTAAATAGTTCTGTATTATTGATTGTCTTGTTGGTTGAAGTATGGAAATTTGACCGTAAAAAGTACAAGTGGTGAAAGGATTCAGTGACAAAACAAACTAACTTAGTTAAAAAAAATTGCATGTTCTGTAGATATTTGTTCCGGATCTAGGTGTTGTGATACCACGGTACTCGTAGTTCCTGATACCCACGACACCGACAATCGTAGTATGTAGTCTGTTGGGTATTTTTTTTAATAATTTGGAAACCGTGTTTTTGCGATTCTCTGAATCTCAAAAAACATTTGAAATCTAAAAAGCAACTTTCAGATATAAGGCCGTATTACACACATATGCTAGAAACTAGCAAACGGGCATGCCCAGACACTGGGCATTGACACTGGGCACTGGCACACAGACACACATCAATTTTTAAATAAATATTTTAAAAATTTGGTATCATTTTTTAAAATTATTTATTGAAGGACTTTGTCCCGTTAATTCAACCAAAAAAACAAATCAACAAAAACATACATAAATTAAAAAATAACACTTATCTAATGCTATGTCTGCCAACTTAGACAACTAATTAGCTTCTTCTAAAATACTGTTGAAGAGGCCGATGTGTGTAGTCCTGTTCCTATCAAAGCATGTTATATATGTTTGCCTATTATAGTTGGCATCAGGTACCATGCTAGTTTCTAGAAACATCTCCGCTACTTCGCAAGTTAAAACAATTAAACCGCTTGCGAAGTCCGTCCCTAGCATACTAGTATTACCATTACTACATACAGAAGTAGCCAACAGAACAGTTTTAAAACAAACTTATTGGTTATTATATACAGGCTGTTCATACTTTGTTTGTTTTTGTTTTTGTACGTGAAACCCTTTCGTTGATTTATGTTTTTCATGAGTTTATCTATTAGTTACACCCGCTGTTGTTTTTCCTATAAAGTTAACTAACTACCGCGGAACGTGTGGTACCCGTATAAAAAGTAGCAGATGAAATTCTAGCTCAGATTTACTGTTAAATAAAAAAAAAAATAATGCTGGTCATTTCCACACAGCATCATCTAGACCCAAAGTAAGCAGAGCTTGTATTATGGGAACTACATGACTGATATACTACTTATATACTTTTTTTTTGTAAATACATTCATATTGTACATAGAAAACATCCCGAGCCAAATATTTGCAGATGCAAACATTTGTTCTGCGTCGGGAGTCGAACCCGCAACCTTCTGCGTCTCAGGCGGGCCTTCATCCACTACGCCACAGAGGTCAAAAAAACTGTTAAATACATTCGCTCAACCGTAGTTTCGTCGACTTATGTTGTTAAAGTGGTCTCCATGATCCCTTTTATTTTAATGGGATATTTTTACAGCTTATCCACCCTGAAGATACATTCTAAATATTTGTGAAAGATTTTTTTTGAAATCTTATGAATAGTCTATGAGATAACCGTCTACATCCAAACTTACAAATATTATTATATTTAAATAAATAAATGTACGTATGTACGAGTCACTAGCAGAAAATCATTCGATATGCTAGTAAGCCGGTCTTTCTAGCATCTGGCATATTGATAGGCACGTGTATAACTGGCTGTATTGGACGTTTTCATTTTTATTGAACGTCTCTGTTTGCAGTTGGTCCTTGTTAGTGCGGGGTATTGCAGGTTGTTATGTTCTGTAATGGACGACTCCGACGTAGAGCTTGCGGGAAATAATGGGACAGTCCTCTTCAATCATTGTAAAGCTGTGGGTCCATTGCGACATATGTAGATTGAGATTCATCCTCCCTAGAACCTGGGTGATTGAGCACTGTGCACTTTTAGAGAAACTTCCTCTCACGAACACTCAGGTTATGGAATGATCTCCCTGCTGAGGTTTTCCCGAGTTACTACAGTAGGAGGTTCTTCATTTGTTTTTTTCGTTTGTTTTTTTTTTTAAAGGTTTTAATGTTCGACAACAAAAGTGTGGTGACTATATTTTGACTAAAAAACTATTATTTACCATGATTTTTGAATGTTTCCCGATATTTCGGCACAGTTTCAAATATCGGGAAACATTCAAACTCACAAAAATCATGGTAAAAATCCCGTTTTTTAGTAAAATTTTTGTTTATAACCAGTGTGATGCCTGTGGTATTGCAAGCGACCGTAGACTACGGTAACCGCCTACGAATAGGTGGACCGTAATCTTGTTTGCTACATTGGTGCTACCCACGACGCCATGACGTCCAGTTACTCAGTACACAGATCCAATAGGTGGAGAAAATCATTAACTTTGAGCGAATAAAACTGGTTCAGGCAGAGCAGGAAGACTTGCATGTGCCGGACAGCCAACGTTTCTCATCAACTTCTGTGGCGCAGTGGGCGAAGGTCCGCCTGAGACGCAGAAGGTTGCGGGTTCGATTCCCGCCGCGGGACTAATGTTAACATCTGCAAATATTTGTCTCGGCTCTGGATGTTTTGTATCTATAATAAGTATGTATTTACAAAAAAATATATATAAAGTTATATATCAGTCATGTAGTTTCCATAACACAAGCTCTGCTTACTTTGGGGCTAGATGATGCTGTGTGAAAATGTCCAGCATTATTTATTTATTTATTCACAATTTCAATCTTTCGGTATGGACATCTAATACATGAAATCCAAAAGGCGTTATTTGAACGCGCTAATCTTAGGACCGGCGGCGAGTCGGATTTTAACTCTTTTTTGCATTTAATAGCCCAATTCTTGAGGCTTAAAGGCTATTTAACATCAAGAGACGTCCCTTAGGAGTCGTGCAAAAGAGGTAATAGAATAGAATATATTTATTATTGCCAAAAACAGGTGTTACAATTTAATGTATACTGGTTATTGAGTAATGCCCAAGGTTTTTTAATATGGTTAGCTGCGAGACCCAAACTAGGCGTGAAATCCTGTATCTTGAGTCTCTGGATTACGAGTTATCAATATTCGTTTGATATAACAATTGGGAGAATTTCGGGCAGAACGTGCTCTTTACTGGATACATCATCCATATTTCTATTTTTTTTTTTCATAAAATAACAGACAACATTAACATATCTGTTGTAAACAGATATTATGTTTCATAATAACAGATATGTTTTATATTTCATAAAGCAACAGATAACTTAAGCGCACGCTGATAATATGTTGTTTACAGACGGACCTCTATACAAATAAATAAATAATGCTTTACATTTTTCACACAGCATCATCTTGCCCCAAAGTAAGCAGAGCTTGTGTTATGGGAACTAAATGACTTATATACTACTTATATACTTTTTTTTATTTTGTAAATACATACATATTATACATAGAAAAAACCCAGATCCGAGGCGGAAATCGAACCCGCAACCTTCTGCGTCTCAGGCGGGCCTTCGCCTACTGCGCCACAGAGGTCGTCTAAATGGCTGCCAAAATGGCGCTGGTCAGTCAAATGATTGTACGTGACATTTTAATCGTTTTTCGACCGACAGACTGTTGATAATCCATATATGTGGCTGATTTGTGGTCGGGTTCATCTCAACGTTGGCGAGATACACTGCACTGGGTCTTGTGGAATTATCACAATTTGCCTAACTACACTTTGTAGCATCGTGTGGCTGTAGTGTGGTTGTTATATAGTCCATATGACGTCTGAAACTCTTAGGTTAAGCTATTTGTTCTTTTATCATGAATCGGTTTTCACCAAAATAGTGCCTATTCAAATATTGTATCGACTATCTGCAGCCGAGCGGAGTTTAGTTAGAATTGGACGTATTTCTGTGAAATTGTCATTTACCTTACCTACCACACATAGCATGAAAACGAGACTACAAAATAGGTTAATGTTGTGTAAATATTTTTTTAAGTGTTAACATGATCTTAACTATTGTGACGGATTATAGTCAACACCCATCATCAGACACAAAATTGTCCTTATGTATAGACCAATTTTGCAACAATGTCAATACATTTATGAAAATCTGATGTATGTTCACAAAAATATTAATTTGTTTAAGAAAAAAAGCGATAATCACAATGTTAATACCAGAAATAAAGATAAACTCGCTGTTGCCACTTGTAGACTCCATAAATTTAGTAAATCGTTTAAAGGGCAAGGCGTACGCTTTTATAACAAACGCCTGGCTTGGTCGCGGAAGAACAGGCAGATAAAATCGACGTTTCAAAGTGATTCTAGTGATTTTAATGAATAAATGAATTTAGACTTTGACTTTTGACTTTAGTAAACAAAAATTTGCCAATGAAAAGTTACTTTCAATTGGCTACTTTTTACCCGAGTACCACGCAGGCGATGCCGTGTGTAGTCCATATTTATTCAAAACCCACCCAACCTTAGATCTTAAACCAGAGTAGACCAGCTACAACTCAAGTATAAAAAAAAATGCATTTTCAATCTGCGCTGCGGGACAAATGTTGGTAGGATTAGCCAATGTTTGTTTCCGGTCTGGGTGTTCTCATGTAGTAAGTATGTATTTCCAAAAACAAATGTATATAAGTTGTATACCAGTCACAATAAAAGCTCTGCTTAGTTTGGGGCTAGATGATGCTGTGTAAAAAATGTCCAGTATTATTTATTTTATTTACTGTAAACGTGCCAGCTTTAGTTAACAGACCTATACATAGTATTGGATAATTTTGCCTGCTGTTCCGTTTGCTAAAGCTCCTATTTCTACGGCTTGTTTCAAATGCGAATTTAGCAAACTATAGCTTTGCAATCTGAGTGGTAGTTCGTTCGGCATGCAATTAATGCATTCGTGAAATACATAGGGATGGGTATGCGTAATGAACGGCTCAAATCAATGCCTGCCAGGGACGCGGTAATTAGAGAGCCGAGTCAATGGAGCGCTCTTGGAATAGCTCACTCGTCTTACTTTATGATTATACAGCTAAGCTAGTAGGCCTAAGGTCTTTAAAGGTCAAGTATAGGTTATTATTTCTAGTGGTAGCAAAAATGCTGGTATTGTTTTGGGTTGTAAATTAAATGTTAAATAACGTGTTCAATTAACATATAGAATATGTTACCTACCCTTTTAATTTTATTAAATTTAATTTAATAAAAGGATTTACGTTCCACGTCTATTTTTGATTCATCTTTGTTTTTTTATTTTCAAAGAAAAGATGGATGGATTGTGTGAAGGATGACATGGTTAAGAAAGGAGTGAGTACTGAGATGACGGCTGTTAGAGGGGAGTGGAAGAAGAGAACATGTTGTGCCGCCACCACGTAATGTGGGATAAGGACAAGAAAATGATGATCTATTTTAGTTTTACCCGCACGGGTATCATTTAAAAGGTTAGAAATCTCGTTAAGATTATTTTTTTTATTTTAATCCCGCATTCGAAAATGCGACTTCAAATTTTATGTAAGTTGTAATATCTATCTAACGTATTGACTTTGCGTCCTAGAAAGTATACAACAAATGTTAAATAGTGAGTAGCATTAAGTACCTGAGACAGGTCTGCTAACGGAAATAAGTATGACGAATTTCCTACGATAATTTAGGGGAAATGAGGTAACTACGGGACCCTGAAATATCGTATGTCGACACGATAATATGTTTCCTGTTTCTGCCACCAAGCATTGCTGTATTCTGGTGCCAGTAAAATAACAAGCATATACTTAAAACTATTTTGACTCAGAGTCGGCAACATGCGAGGAATACCTCTGATGTTGCAAGACTGATAGGTTACTGTAACCGCTTACGAGAAGGTAGGCCGTACGCTTGTATAAAAAACTTTTCAGTGAAATACTGTTCTTCAAATATAATAATAATAATAAAATCATTTATTTCTCTCACATAGGTTTCTTAGGTTTAGGGATAAATTTAAATAAAACTTATGAAAACCAGTGAGAGGCTGGTGCCAGAGAAAGGTTTTGAAACCTGTATTACTGGTCACCAGTACTCTCGCTCCACGGATTATGGGACATGGACATGTAGCAGGTAAGAACTACTACTAAAAGAAATACATTTTAAATAAAAGACTAAATATATATTTTAAATAAATAGAAAAGGTTTTATATTACAAAGAAAAGGTTTTATATGAAAAAGAAACTCTCCAATTGAGACTTTTTGCTTTGACACCCGAGCCGATATCAATGGACTTCCTGATTACGGGACCAGGAATGCCATTATGGACGGAACTCAACTTCGACTTCTGATTTGAAGTGTAGCTGTCTGTCTATTGACCTAGTTACCTACTAGTTACCTACTAGTTACCTACTAGTTACCTACTAGGTACAACTGAGGATACTAAAAAAAATGCTGGATATTTTTCACAGAGCATCATCTAGCCCCAAAGTAAGCATAGTTTGTGTTATGCGAATTGTATGACTGGTATACTTTTTTTTTGTAAATACATACATTTTATACATAGAAAACGCCCAGACCCGAGACAAATATTTGCAGTTCATACAAACATTGGTACCGCGGCTGGAATTGAACCCGCAACTTTCTGCGTCTCAGGCGAGATTTCGCCTAATGCGCCACAGTGGGTTAATGATGCTGCTTTTAATAAGCGGAACAATATGGCAACTTCAATAATAAGGCCCGCCTGAGACGATAAGGGAATCGTACCCGCATTTCTTGCGATCTGATGGTGTGGCGCACTCGCCCGCCACACCATCGTGGTATTAGAAAATACTATCTACTTTTGTCAACTATACAAATAAATAAATAAATATTACTGGACATTTTTCACACAGCATCATCTAGCCCCAAAGTAAGCAGAGCTTGTGTTATGGGAACTACTGACTGATATACTACTTATATTTTTTTGTAAATACTCACATACATGTAAAATGTAAAATGTAAAATGAAAGCACCCAGAACCAAGACAAATATTTGCAGATCATACAAATATCTGTCCCGCGGCGTCATAAACATAACATAACTATAACGCATTAGCATTGCCATTCAGCGTGGCAATGCTGCCAGTATTTTGGGAACAGTTTTCTGGTAGTCATCTGGATCAGTTAAGCTATCTATAGATCGTTTGCAACGGTCTTTAGATAGCTAGCTGTTTCATCTGTATTTTTTACTATAAAGTGAGTCGTTATCCAAAAAAAATACATTGATACAATTTTATTCTCACGACTATATCATGGGGAAAATACATTTCAATGTACACAAAAAAAAAACAAATATGAGCATTGGTTGTTCCGCTCACTGAAGCGAGGAGGGACGGTAAGAATATTACCTCTCACCACCTAAGCTGTCCCTAAGCTCAACTTTACTCCATTATCGTTTGTCAATTCCTTAGAAACCCATCCACAAGATCTATTCCAACCGATATCCTATTTCTTTTAGCTTTTGTGTAAATTTATTCAATGGCAGCGTCTAGTGATTTGTTTTTACGAGGCTTACCTATTCAGAGGATTTGGCGTAGATTTAGACTACCGAACGAATCACGTCGAACTGATTAAAATGCTTCGACAAAAAGTCACGCATACTCCCACTTTATAATAAAAGCAATCGGGTCGGTTTAAGGTTTTATCTTATAATAATACTGATCATTTTCACACAGCATCATCTAGCCCTAAAGTAAGCAGAGCTTGTGTTATGGGAACTGCAAGACATATACAGGGTGTAATCGTTAAGTGTGCACAGGCGATTTTTCCGTAACTATTGCAGATATCAAAAAACTTTAAACTGATATCGAAAGTACTTTACCTAATGAGTAAAATGACATTAATAACTTTTTAAAAATAAAACGAGAAATATCCAAAAAAATTACATTAATCACTCCCATACATTTTATTTCTTAGTAAGTACAAAATTTTGTGTTCAAAGCATATGTTCGAAGTGACGTCCTCCTTGTGCAATACAATGACGAGCTCTATTTACAGTTTCTAAATGAACTTTCCTTAACATTTGCGGAGTAATTAAAGCAATTGCACGACGTACACGATTCTGTAACTCTTCTAGGCTGTGTACTCTCTCAGCGTACACGTGGTCTTTGACAAATCCCCATAGGAAGAAATCACAAGGCGTGAGATCCGGGGATCTGGCAGGCCAAGGGGTTGCACTATTATTGGCTATTAAGCCATTATAATTGTTTCGTAAGAAATTCATTACAACATTTGTATTATGTGCAGGTGCTCCATCTTGTTGAAAAATTATCGACCTTCTTTCATCGTCTGGAATTGGTTCTAAGAGACTTGGCATATCGTTTTGTACAAAGGAGAAATATCTCTGTCCATTTAAGGTTCCACTGTAAAAATATGGCCCAATGATCCGATCTCCAAGAATACCACACCACACATTAATTGAGAATCGCACCTGAGCTCTAACTTCAGTAGTTAAGTAAATACATAAATACAATAAATTGGCGGGAACGAGAACCCGCGATAAAGAATTTGAATTTAGAACGAACACCAAAGAGTATCTTTCTTTTTGTTTTTATTTAGTATGTTGCTTTTCAGCTAGTTCAAATCAATACAATATTGAAACAAGGTTTATTATAAATTTGAAGTGGTAAGATAATTAATCTACACGTGTATCTACTTGAAATTCATTAATACCTTCATATCGTACATAATTATAAAATGACAAGGGTAAAATGAGTAGGTACTATTCCACTTAAAATAAGGAAACTAAAACCTTTCTACTATCTCATACTAAATGTATGGGAGTGATTAATGTATTTTTTTTGGATATTTCTCGTTTTATTTTTTAAAAGTTATTAATGTCATTTTACTCATTAGGTAAAGTACTTTCGATATCAGTTTAAAGTTTTTTGATATCTTTAATAGTTACGGAATAATCGCCTGTGCACACTTAACGATTACACCCTGTATACATTTTATTCATAAAAACACCCAGACCCAAGACAATATTTGCAGATCATACAAACATTTGTCCCGCTTCGGAAATCGAGCCAGCACCTGCGTCTCATGTGGGCCTTCGCCCAATTAACCAAAGAGGTCGTCAAAAAAAAACTGCATTGAGCAAAATAAAATATTTTCTTCTTTCGTCAAAACATTTTAATTACCATCAAACAAATTTTATTCAATAAATGAAATCTGAAATCTACTGGGCTATGGGAATCATACGCGGCATCTGTCGATTCTAACTTATCCAGACTGATTTAGGCCTATAATCTCTTAAAGTCCGATAAGCGCCGCCAATGCTAGACAGCGTAGATGCAACGTTGATGTGAACGGCTTAAGGGTGTCTAGAGGTGTGCTGGTAGTGTCACTAAACGCTACGCTATTAAGTTTTAATCACTTGATTAATATTTATAAATACAGTAAACCTTCCACTCTTAGAGCATAGATTTCGCTCTTGCACTCCAGTGTCCCACTGAATTTCGATAGTTCGTTATTTCGACACGTCGCTAACGTCGAAAAATCATACTTTGACAACACACACCTTCGAAAGACCACTATATCGCCAGATGCTACTGCGACATGCAATTGTTCGGCAGATAATTATTTCGACAGAAATATACTTCTTCGACCCAATACTGGTCTAAAATGTAACAACACTAATTAATTACGTGTTATAATAAAATTTTAGGTCAAAATAATTAGTCGGCGGCGTCAAGCGGACGAGCGAAGTAAATAACATTTTCAGATCCGACTCGGATAGGTTAGGTTATTAGTTTTTTTTTTATGTTTCTGTCGAAATAATTATCTGCTGAACAAGTGCATGTCGCAGTAGGGTCTGTCATGTAGTGGTCTTTCGAAGGTATGTGTTGTCGAAGTATATTCAGTCGAACTATGTTTTTTAGAAGTTAGCGACGTGTCGAAATAACAAACTGTCGAAATTCAATGGGACACGCTCCGCTCGGGTAAGGTAAGACGAGGGTCAGGCATCTCTTTCAACTCCCTTTCGATCGTCATGCATCAAACACTCGCTACAAGTGCGCCCTGCGGGAAATTTATATTATTAACTAGCTTCTGCCCACGGCTTTGCCCGCGTGGTACTCGGATAAAGTCAAGTCAAAATTCATTTATTCATTAAAATCACAAGGATAACTTTGAAACGTCGGTTTTATATACTGCCTGTTCCTCCGCGACCAAGCCAGGAAGGAAACTTTTTTTTCTTAAGAAAACATGGCTGATTATTATTTTTAATGATCCTTTTACAAAACAACGAGTTGGAACATTTTCAATCCCAAGAGTTTTTATTATCTAAATAATCAGATATTTTATAGTATGCTATTTTATATTAATTTTTAATTACGCTTTTAAATTTGTTAATTGTCAATTTTTGTATATCTCTTGGGAGTTTGTTATAAAAGTGTACCTACACTTTGCCTTTTACTGGAGTACTACTTTTATCTTTATTTCTGGTATTAACATTGCGAGTATCGCTTTTTTTAAAACAAATTAATTATAAAAAATAGCCTTTATGTTAATCTGATGTATAAGCTATATTACTGTAAAGTTTCATCAAAATCCGTTTGGTGGTTTTTGCGTGAAAGAGCAACAAACATCCATCCTCACAAACTTTCACGTTTATAATAGTCTCATTAGACATCCTAATGAGACATCCCATGATTATATCCTCCGTGCTGTTCGGCGCAATTGATAAGCGACTCAATTCAGTTCTAGCTAAGCTATGTTGATGTTGTAGCTATGATAAGATTACATTTTGTGGTATGTTAGTACATACCACAAAATACCAGAGTACCTTTATTTATAAACTAATGACATTAAAAAGGATGTTAAAAGAAAAAGTAAAGTAAACATTTATATATTTTCTTAAAAACTAATTACCTAATATGTAAAGTTATTTTTTGTAGTTTTAAGTACCTAAGTATTTTTCTGTTTCATCATTTTCTTCTGTACACAATACCTCTATAATTATTTCACTCCAGCTCAATGTTTGCTGGGAGAAAACTCTTTTTAGGGTTAATCTCGCCTTTTTACATGTATAAAGGCGACCCTAAAGAGTTTTTACGTGTCATTTCATTCTGCATTTTTGCAAGTGTTCATTTGTGTGTACATTAAAAAAAGAACAAAGAATAAAATATCTCGAACTATTAATTCTAGAATATTCTTACATAAGTACCTACTGTTAATAACATTTTCAGGACAAAGGTTATCCGAGCCTAAGGGTTATGAGTGGAGTGTCAGTTCGATTATACCCTACCCTCTAAACTAGTTAAAGACTATCTCCTGTCGGGCAAGTCGTGGCATTCTATAAGATAAGATACTAGACGCAGTTATTATAACTAAAGGATAAGTTTATTCAGTAACTAATGTTCCAAATCCTATCCTACTAAAATAATAAATGCGAAAGTTTGTGAGCATGGATTGAAAGATTGTTACGCTTTCACGCAAAAACTACTGAACGGATTTTGATGAAACTTTACAGTAAAATAGCTTATAAGAATAACACACAGTCTACAATTAAAATGATAATCTGAGACGTATCAATTAGGTCAGCAAAATTATAACGGAAATATCTAAACTTCTATGTTTCACGGCTAAACTACTGAGCCCTTTGTGAATTTTAATATCAAACATAAAACATATTTTATTCAGGAAAAATTTAAACCGTCTTCAAATAACGGGATGTTGATAAAAATTCCAATTTCAAATTTCATCCCCCCATATTTTCACAGGCAGGGGTGAAATTTTCTCATAAAATTTATATGGAACCACCCTTGAAGGAACCCTACCTATTAACATCATTGAAATTTGTACACAATTGGGGAATATATCACATAACATGCACAAAAAAACAGATAAATAAAAATAAATAAATAATAAATAAATAACATACTCATTGAGTAGATCTTTGAGAATACCAAGTAGGGGGTAGTCAGAGGCAAGTCCATACATTACATTTGGTACATGCCCGCGTTTGCAAGTTAGCATTCCACGTGACAGGTTGCAAGCCCATCGCCGCTTATTGGAACACTAACTGTTGGCACATGCCTTCGAATTTTTGGTTGTAGGGCATGCCGGTTTCCTCACGATGTTTTCCTTCACCGTTTTGAGCACGTGTTAATGCGCACATAATTTTTTCGAGTGGAAAAATCCATTGGTGCACGACCGGGTTCGAACCCACGACCTCCGGATCAGAAGTCGGGGTATCGCCCACTAGGCCAACACGGCCTACTAAAGTTTTTAAAGTCGGTTGAAAATGGATTATTATTACCATCGGAAATAAAATACTTTTAATTTGATTTGATTGAATAATACAATTATATCTAGGGATTAAGAGAGTTGGTGCTAAGTACGTACTGGTACGTCTAGCCGCTGATGATGATAACGATGTAGCAGGTCAAGTAGGTTCTAGTCACGCTAGCTTAATCGACCTAAGTTCAGGACAATCGCCTAGCCAACTGCAGTTCAGATCAACTTACCAACTTCCGCGTTAATCCCAGCTTTAAATGTCTAGACTCGGGACTTTAAGTTATACCTAGTGCAGACAACGCTCTTCGAAGTTCTAGATTATTAAGTTGGCATTCGTCAGGAGACGCCCTGGAGTCAGTATATGTATTTGAGTGAGATATATTTATCTCTGAGTTTGGTTGTTAGTGTATGAATAAATGAAAATATTGTGTCAGGTGACGCGTCAATCAAACACGAGCATTGGATGTAGACTGCTTTATTCAATAAGCACCCACACATGTACAGATTGCATTAACATACATAGACATCTTCCTTACAAAAACAAAAAAACAAGTTAAATAAACTAGGTACTAATCACGTACAATGTGCGGCATGTTGTATGTAGGTAAGGTACCCATTAAACACATTGGGCGTGTGGCTGGCAGCGTGAAGCATCTATCCATAGCCCCATCAAACTGGAGGCCTCACTATCCTACCGGCTGCGCCATGTCAGGTGACGCGTCAATCAAACACGAGCTTCGGATGTAGACTGCTTTATTCAATAAGCACGCACACATGTACAGATTGCATTAACATATATGGACAATTGTACACCACAAGATAAAAAAACGGACAAGTGCAAGTCTGACTTGCGCGCCGAGGGTTCCGTATAAGCTTGTCTGTAGACAATTTCTTCACCTCGGGAAGACAAACTTTGTAGTAATGTTCGCCCATACATCGATATACGTCACGATCTTTTTACCAACTGCAAGTGTAATTTCGGAATTGCTAAAAACTATTTTTTCATTTGGTACAAATAGAAAAGATCCATTTTCAGTTTTTTTTCCTTTAATTTTGCTGTGGGAACTTGCTTCTTAGCAAATTTCATGATTCGAGGTCAATAGGTAGTACCCCATTGACCTAGAATTATGAGTACGAAGCCTTGATTAGTTTTGATTTATTTTGCGAGTGTCAAAATTTAAGGCATATCCGTATTTTAGGCATGGCGTATTTTTTTTGATGCTTGACTTAGAAGCTTGATTTTAGACCGCGGACATAAGTATTTGATATTAATTTCAACTTGATACCTCCACGCGTTCCTGGGATAAAGAATCTTGACAGACGGAGAACGAAGTGATCCTATAAGGGTTACTTTTTTCCTTTTTAAGGGAACGGATTCCTAAAAAAACATAATAAATCTGAAAATACAATTGACAGTATTATTGCTTAAAAACTCTTATTGCTTAAAGATCTCTTCTGAAGGGGAATCTATGTATCCGGTAACGTTTCAGGGTCTGTTAGGAAGGTACCTAACTAACTATTAGATGAATTAGCGGAGCCAATAGCCGTTTAATGGAACGTTGACCGTTGACACATGCCTTAAAATTGTTGGTTCAAGGGCATGCCTGTTTCCTCCTTGTCCTTCACTAATAATGTCAGTAAATTTAATTAAAACTACTTTATTATAGTGTTTTAACCCACATTACTATAACTATTTGCAGACCGGAGAAAAAGCCCTGCCAGACAACGAACACTTTTTTAATGAAACACCCAAAAAACACAATATATTATTATAATATATTCCATTTATTATATTGTATTATTTATTATAAAATCATAGCATATTATACCATAATTATACCTGACCCCATTCTAGGATTCCCTGTATATCTAGAATGTACATAGTTGCCCCAAAGTTTTTAACTACGCTGGACTATCCTAAAATGATATCAATATTGGCTTGTCAAATAATACAGTTTTGGATTTAGAGAGCATATCAGGTTATCCTGAATCTAAATTATTCTGCGATACGATATTGCAATAGGAAATTAAATTATCATAAATATTACGAACCCTGATAACTAGCGTTCTAGTTTGCATTATGAGCACCACAGACCGGATAAACAGAGCTGAGCAAAAATCTAATGCTACGACACGACCTCCACTAGGCAAACAGGGACTTAAGCACAGGGTCCTATCGCTAAGAAAAAAAGATTAGTTTAAATTAATCTCATTAGATGGTGTTATATCAATAGATATCGCTTCGTTAATGAAGATTGTGTGTAGCTAAGAAATTAACAAGTATACGTCTATTCTGCGTTAAACGCATTAAGTTCTTTCAAAAACTTTTTCTCAGCAAATGGACGTCCACAGACCTAAAATACGTTCATTCTATACGTAAAAGCACAAATACTTTTGTTGTCTTCTTTCAAATTTGTATGTTCCAAACCTTGTTATATTTAAGTGACGTTTCATTTTAGAACGACAATGTCGACGACATATTTAACTTTGCAGAGGTATTTTAATCGAATGTGTTAAGGATAAAAAGTAGCCTATGTGTTATTCTGATGTATAATCTATATTACTTTAAAGTTTCTTCAAAATCCATTCGGTAGTTTTTGCGTGACAGAGTAAAAAAACAATCATCCTCACAAACTTTCGCATTTATAATAATAGTAGGATAGGATAGGATATGTTATTTATTATGTATGTTACGATGGTTTATCAAAGTAAGTAATATATTTTTACTTATAGTTTAAAAATTGGCGTCTCTTTATGATCTTTGGGAATTCAATGAATATAATACCTATTGATTTTGACTTTTATAGTGGTAATACTTTTAATTACAAATTAAATATTTCGGTACAATTAAGGTGATTCATTAAACTAGACAAAAAAACTAATCATTACTTTGCGCAATGAAATGGCTTGATTACAAAACGTTAATCATCTTACGTTTGAAAGGGCGGCTACTTGTGATGTGCTAACCGGCACCTGCCTGCGCCTTAAGTTTGTACAAGATTTCAATGATCTTACGTTCAAAAGTATATTAGGGCCTCTGAATTTCATACCATACATATCACAGAAACAGCATTAAAAATTTGTCTTTACCACATTAATTCTAATTTAACTTTACTGTAGTTTAGTATGTACTTCACGGTATAAAAAAAACTTGTTCTCGAAATGGCTGTAGCCATATCGAGAATCTCCTTTTATAAGTCGGTTAAAATTTTAAAAGTCAGAAACAACGTCATCTTTCTATCGGGTTTCTAAAATGTACTAGCTATCCCATCAGTTTGGCTGTACATAGACAGATAGGAGATACATAATATATGTGAAGGCGGAGGGTCCGCCATTATTAATAAAAGAAGGAAATAACTCCTTTGTAACCACTTTTATTACTTCAAATTTTAAATATTTCACAATAATTCACCAAACTATAAATCATAAAAAAATGATATAAAAAATAACTTTAATTATAATCAACATTTATTTTATAATAATTATAAGACTTAGAGAGCTACGACAACAAGTGCATCGTGCCAAAGCCAAAGTAAGACTGCCCGCAGCAACCGAGCGCCCGCTTTTTATATCCGAGTGCCTAGCGACAAGTCTTTGCTTGTTTGGCGCGTTGCACGTGCTGTTTACGACCGAACGATGACGTCGCGCCGTCACGGCCATGCTGACATGCGGACGTCCTCGTACGCGTAGTCTCACAGTATTTACAGAGTTGTATCTGAGAAAGAAATTCACAAGTTTACGGTTCGTACATCCTGACAGAGTAATGTTATTTATAAGATAATTATCTGGACCGGTCAATTTGGCATTTTGACCCTTCAGGTTAGTGATTTTGCTCAGGTCCGGTCAAGTTAGTCGACCCTGCAAGGCTAACAGCTGCCTGGTCCGATCATTACTGATCCTTCAGGGTCCCTTCAGTTCTTAGAACTGGCCCGGATTTAGCTAGTCCGGACTTACTCAGCCCCTGTAGCTTTATTACCATTGGTCCGGCTATGCCCTTCAATGAACTATGACATTTCATTTTCTCTATGTACCTCAGCACTTGTGACAATGTTGATTGATTCTGGTTCAAGTGAGTCTATTGACATAGATTGCAAACTACGATTTTGAGCATTATAGCTGCTAGCTGTTAAGGTACGAGAATTAGCCGACATAGTGTCACTATTCACAGACATGTTATCGCTAGTTACTGAAATGGTGTCACTATTACCATTATTGTTTTCGTGGTTAGTTTCATGATCATAAACATTATCATTTTGCGCCGTCACGCCATCATCATCACTATAGTTTTCCGCAATTTCAGTTAAAGCTAATTGACCACGAGGGACTTCACGTAAATGTTCGTGAGAATACTTGTAAACCCTACTAGTTCCGTTTATGTGTCTCAACTGATACCGGTCATTTTCTAAAACTGCAGTTACTTTAAAGGGGCCCTTATATTTGCGGTCTAACTTAGTTTGATGCCTTTCCTGACTTTTAACAAAAACAAAGTCTCCCACAGAAAAAGGTTTTACTTTAGCTTTGCCTCTGTTAAATCGGATAGCGTCAGATTCTGACAGTTTCTGAATATTACTGGATGCATTTGATCGAGCTGTTTCAAGGTCTAGTCTGTCAGTCGGGCTAGAGCTTACAGATATTTTAGATAGTTCTAATGAATTACCTTGAATGCCAAACATCATCTCTATAGGAGTAAAACCTGTTACTCTACAGCGTGTACTATTAAGAGCCAACTGGATGTCTCCTAGTTGGTCTTGCCAGGGGCTATCGGAGTCACACTCGACGATAGTGAGTAAACTTTTTAAAGTCCGCATGACACGCTCTACCTGTCCATTTGCCCTACTGGAACCAGTTGCTATTAGATGTAGTGCGATATTGTTTTCTTTGCAGAATTTTTTTAAATCCAAATTATCATAAGAGCGTCCTCGATCAACAATTATTCGCTTAGGAGCGCCAAACAAGTGCACTGCGTTTTTGACTGATTTAATAGCGTCTGAGGAATTTAAAGTCAGTGTGTGTTCTAGGAGGACAAATTTGGTGAAGGCGTCTATGATGACAGAACAATACTCTTTACGTTCGCTTTTTCCACTGAGTTTACCTGTTAGATCTAAATGAATGGTATGCCATGGAATAGCCAGTTTTGGGATAGGGTGCAGACGTACCTGCTGAGCACCTGACGGACCCTTGGAAGCTTTACATATGACGCAGGAGTCAACGAACTTTTTCACGTATTTTGACATGTTTTGAAACCAATAAAGATCATATAGTTTATCAAGCGTTTTCTCATAACCGAGGTGTTTTAATTCATTGTGCACGTGACTAATCAAAGACC
The DNA here is from genome assembly GCA_961405105.1 of Perizoma affinitatum. Classification (NCBI taxonomy): domain Eukaryota; kingdom Metazoa; phylum Arthropoda; class Insecta; order Lepidoptera; family Geometridae; genus Perizoma; species Perizoma affinitatum. The sequence goes on from OY560199.1 coordinate 12,472,114, forward strand.
AAATCAACGACCTAGGTAAAATAGGCAGCCACTTTGTAGTTTTACTACGTTCAATTTTGCGATAGAGGATACCCTGCCTAATATCATAGGTGTGCGATAAATCAGTAGGTAAGTCGTTTGATCGTAGTTTGGAAATGATATCAGAGATTTCTGGGTCACGTAACTGTTCTACGGCTATCCAACCCTTGTCTAATTCAGAGAAATTTACAATTTTTACATTTTTATCCGGATTCGAAGCGGATTTCTCATTTTCAAGTGGATTACGCGAGAGGAAATCGGCATGGGCCATATTTTTTCCTTCTTTGTAAACTATACTTAAGTCATACGATTGTAAGATAGCCCACCACCTATGAACCCTTGGAGTCAAATCCTTCTTTGAATGGGAGGCTTTTAAAGCATTGCAATCGGTGTAGACCGTGAATTTACGCCCATAAAGGTAATGCCTAAAATGTTCTACAGATTTAACCACTGCTAACGTCTCTAATTCATAAGAGTGATAGCGACTTTCTGCATCCGTTGTCTTGTGACTAAAATAAGCAACAACGTGAGGAAGACCGTTGTTCTTTTGAATGAGAACGGCTCCATACCCATCACTACTCGCATCAGTATGGAGTTCTATTGGTAAAGAAGGTTCGAATATTTTTAAAACCGGCTCCGTTACAAGATAGTTAACTATTTCTTTATGAATTTTGTCATGTTCTGAAGTCCATGTTATTTTACCTTTTCCAATTGATGTCAAAGGGTACAATGGTTTCATTAATTTTGAAAAGTTCGGTATAAATACCCGAAAGTATGTAGCTAAGCCTATAAATTGCCGAACTTGCGTAACAGTTTTGGGCACAGGGACATTTTTCAAAGCCTCAATTTTTCTAGGGTTTGGTCTAATTTCTCCTGCAGATATTACAAAGCCCAAATATTCGATTTTCTTTTTCATAAATAAACATTTTTTGAAGTTAAATGAAAAACCGGCTTTAGATAAAGTATCTAGCAATTTATCAAGGCGAAATAATCCCTCATCTATAGTTTCTGATGCAGAAAGTACGTCATCCATATAGACTAGGATCCGGTCGTCATTCAGGGGCTTTAATGCAGTATTAATAGCCCTTTGAAAGACCTGAGGGGCATTTTTAAGGCCAAATGGCATGGCTAACCATTCATACTGAGAAGTAGGCGTTACGAAGGCCGTTTTATCTATTGAATCCTCATGAACCTTAATTTGATGAAACCCAGATGCCATATCTATACTGGAAAAGTAATGAGCTCCATGCAACTTATCAATTTGATCATTAATCAATGGAAGGGGGTAGCTATCTGACCGCGTGTTACTATTTAGCTCTCTGTAATCTACGCACATTCGATCAGTGCCGTCCTTTTTCTTAACTAATAAAATTGGACTGGCAAAAGGAGAAGAGCTATCCCGAATTATATTCGCGTCTAATAACTCTTGAACCTTGTTATCAACCACTTTTAATTCGGCAGGGGACAATCGGTACGGTCGTCTATGAACTATTTTGTTAGGTTCAATCAAGTCAATTCGAAGCTCTCCAGTCGTAATATGAGAAGTCGGAAGGTTTTGTATGAAATGCGCAGAGTATTTTGTCAGCACTTTGATTAAAAGTTCCTTTTCTCTACCTGTAAGGTCTGTATCAATCATGTTTATGTCAAAGGGTTCTAGTTTTGAGCAAGAATTTAATACTTTAGCTTTAGAAAAAGTTAATTTATCATTGCTTATTTCAACTAAAATGCCTTTCTCTAAGATATCACGTCCTAATAAAATTACTTCAGTTAAGCATTCGTCCGGCAGTATGTGATAAATTACATCGAACAAAAAACCTTGTACAGTGGTCGGGCATTTTACTTGTAATGAGCAGATAACTTTTTTTGGTCCTACACCCTTTAAAATCACTTGTTCATAAAACTTTTGACCTTTAAGTAAATCAATATGACTCTGCCTAGCGAGACTACATTCTGAACCAGAATCAAATATGAAAGGTAACTTAAAACCACTTATCTGTAACACACCTCGCGCAGACCGGGAGCACAGGTTCACTTGCTTTATGCTAGGACTCGGAGTGGCAGCGTCTTCTTTCTTCTTCCAACGTTTGGGACAGGCAGTGGCTATGTGTCCAGAATCGTTGCACACGTAGCAGGTCACAGCGGGTTTACCCTGATCCATTCTTGATATAACAGGAAAGGTTTTAGAAAGAGCTCGCTGTTTGTCTCTGCATTCATTACCACGATGACCTATTCTGCCGCAAAAGTGACAATTTCCATGAAAAGTTGATGTGCGAAATCTCTTCGGGTCATTCTCAGTGGTAACTGGTTCATCGTTTTTTTCGTTTCAATGTAAAGCCGCGCAGTGTACGGAAAAGTTGATTTTTGTCATTTATGACCACAGAATTGAGTTCACGGCGAATTTTGTCATCACACTGGGACAAAACCGATATGGCAAAACCGGTCATTACTTTCTCAGATAGGTTAGCCTCGGGAATCTTCTCCATAAGTTGCCATAGCCGCATACCAGCTTCAGCCGGGCTTTCTTTACCATCAAGTTGAAACTTTATGACCAGGTCGAAGTGGTCCTGCATCATCATAGGTTTGGAGAATTTTGATATTAACATTTCTTTGATAGAGTCCCAGGAGATTTTGTCCGGTTGTATTTTCGTAAGACACATGGCAGCACGACCCTTAAGGGCGTGAGTGAGGGCCAGAATTAGATCTACTCCGTCCAACTTACTTTTTTCGATGATCATTCCACTCAATGCACACCAATTAGTTATGTCTGAATCCGGTGTGTCAGGATCAAAAGAGACTAGTTTGGCTTGCATAGTTTGCGCAGCTTGCATAGGGCGAGAAGTCATGGTATCAGCTAGTTTTTGCAGGATGGCTTCCATGCCAGATGATAACATTGACATGAAGTTACTCGTCATATCCGCAGAGGGATGATGTGAGCCTGGATCCATCCCACTTCTGATGAAGGCGGAGGGTCCGCCATTATTAATAAAAGAAGGAAATAACTCCTTTGTAACCACTTTTATTACTTCAAATTTTAAATATTTCACAATAATTCACCAAACTATAAATCATAAAAAAATGATATAAAAAATAACTTTAATTATAATCAACATTTATTTTATAATAATTATAAGACTTAGAGAGCTACGACAACAAGTGCATCGTGCCAAAGCCAAAGTAAGACTGCCCGCAGCAACCGAGCGCCCGCTTTTTATATCCGAGTGCCTAGCGACAAGTCTTTGCTTGTTTGGCGCGTTGCACGTGCTGTTTACGACCGAACGATGACGTCGCGCCGTCATATGTATATACAAACGGAATTGCCTGCATAACGTGTTTGTACACATAACTAACAACGTTGTGTTGCAATTAATGTGTATCTACACGATCTGGCAATGATAGCTAACAGGAGTCAACAATCCAGTTGGTCCCTCTAGACTAGACTAACCCCAGTATTCAGACTCCTCGAGATTTACTCGACTCTACTCATCGTCACATATGTGTTTTGGTATTTTTACCTCCATATTCTAACAATCTCACCTCGATATTTACTCAACTTGATATAACGTAACTTTTGTGTTTTAGTCTTTTTACCACAACGCAAAAGTTACGTATTCTAAGACTTAACGAGGAAGTTTTTGATGGCCAAAAATCCTCATGTTCATACATAGTCCTGACCCCATACTATATACCCTGTATCATGGGTAACAGGAACTACGAGTACCGTGGTACCACAACACCCAACCCTGAAACAAATTTCTGCAGAACATGCAAACATTTGTCCCGCAACGGGAATTTAACCCGCACCTCGCCTCGCCACAGATGTCCTCGATTTTTTAAATATTCTTTTCAGTATACAAATCTATTCAGAATCACAACCGGTATTATAAAGATTATACGCACCGGGTAACTTGATATCCTCACAATCCCAATTTACAGAACTCTTGCGGGATATAGAGGGCGTAGCCAGGAGTACAGGGCAGGGGTACAAGTCATATTGGCACTTTGTATTTAACATGAAACTTATTTTTAGTTACTTTACAATCATGAATATTAATTTAATCATATATTTAGGACACCCAGCAGGAAAATCACGGCAATAATGTAATGTAAAAAAATGTGTTTCTTCAATTATAGAAACGCCACAGCGTGCACAAAGCAGAAAACTAGCAGAGTGTGTTTTTGTTATATTGAACTCTAATTGCAGTGCTCTAACGGGGTTCATGTAGATAGCTATGCTCTACATAATTATAAGACCTCTTATGTGATTGAAATAATGTGCTAATAGTTGCTTTCTATTGTTGCCTGAGCTGGTTCGAGGTGCTTTTGGCCCACCCTAGACTCATCCTGGCTACGCCCCTGCACTGGCATATGGCTGGATACATTCGCAATCATCTAGTAAATGGGTATATAGCAACATAGCCAGCATATCGGATTTTATGTGTTTCAACCAACTTCCAAATTGGATGACATTCTCAAATTCGACTGACAATTGCCGAAGATATCGACTGTTACGCGATATCTTCGGCAATTGGAATTTTTTTAAGGCAGTTTAATAGCGTTAAATAGATACGCTATAGAAAGGTAACAGTAAGATTTTTACAAAAACACAAAACAAACAGTAAAGTTTTTTGCTAATTAGTCGCATATGTGAGTTTTGGGGTAGGTACAGGACCTCAGCCTAGTGGTACTCCTCACAGTAGTCAGAAGCAACGCTGTTCATGATGAGAATTGTATTGTACGCGTGTAAATACGACTCATCGAACGTGCTTTGTTCGCGTTTGACTATTGAATCGGTAAATTTGCTTCATTTCGATCAGTTCGTCTGACAATCTCTCGTACACTCGATTCCGATGGTACTACATCATTTCGAAGCTCGTAAATCCCGATCCCTAAATCTTTACTGCTTACATTCAAATGCTAATTTGACAGTCATGTTTGACAAGTAAAACATCTACCTATAGAGATCATATTTATTATAAGTCACTGAACTGGTATGGTACTGCAAGCCAATATATTTTGAGATAGACATAATATCATTCAATATTTTTATATAGCCGTGTTAACTTTTTTTGTGACTAGGGGGAAATCTTCTAATACATAGCCTACCATGAAGGTGAGACAGGGTTTTAAAAGGTTCACGTACTCGTGTCCTAAAACCCCCACGTTGGCCGGCCTCGATGCATGTCAAAAGGCCTCCGTGATCTCCAAAAGAATCTCCATAGTCAATCAGCGGCCCACGTAATCCTGGAATGCTTTACCTGACGTTCAACGCGAGTAGACTGCATAAACTCAAACAGACAAACAGTCGGCATCCCTTGTTTTGTAAACTTCATAAACTTAAACAGAAGATAGATAGTCGGCATTATAATGTTTCATTATCAGCCACTATCTGCCCGCTTGAAGAGTCGTAGACGTTTTATGAGACAGTCAGCTTCTTCGGAAAAAAGTACATTGGAAGATGTGACCAGGTGTATGAACAAATACCCATGTCTATCAATGGACATTAGCTTTAAATAAAATAAAAAAATACCCAACAGATACGTACATAGTCTTGATTCCACATTCGATTTCCTATTATTGTGGGTATCAGGAATTCAGATTACCGTAGTACATGACGCAGACCAAGACCAGAAACTAATATTTGTAGAATTTGAAAATGTTCGTCCCGCAGCAGGCTATTCGCTTATCGGTTTTATGAGCAGTTTTATTGTAATTTGCATTCATTTTTCGTACTACTACACCTTTTTGTAACGGCTTGCGTTGGTTTAATAGAATCAATCAATATGAAGCCTTACTACATAGAGCGATTGACGCTACATTGATTTCGAATTGAAGCCCATACTAAGTTGTAACTAGCATTCTCCCTCGGCTTCGCTGCTTTTTCTAAAAAACAAGATATTTACCATGATTTTTTTTCAGGAACATTTTTCTTAACGATGATAGTTTCAAATGTTATAAAAGTAAACAAGGTCACGACTGTATTTACCCATGATGGAAATCATCAGATATATACTGATCATCAGATACATCTTTGAGGATACCAAGTAGGGAGTAGTCAGAAGTACGTCCAAACAATACATTTTGCACACTTCCACGTTTTGCAATCCACGTGACAGCTTTCAAATCCATCGTCGCTTATTGTAACAGTAACCGCTTTTTGTAAAAGTCTTCCTTCGTATTTTCGGTTTCCTCGCGATGTTTTCCTTCAATTGATTTTCTATTTTAACCACAAACAGCCAATTTCAAACACCATTTTCTTTAAGCTCAAGAACCTTAATAAATACTGTTGAATTCAAATTCAAATTAAATCCAATTTGGTGTTAGCGTGACTCATTAATCCCTTATTGTATACCTATTGTAAGGCAATCTACATCGTCGCTGTTCCCACTTTTTAAATTACAACCTAAACGAGAAAAGAAGTGTCTTTTTTTGTCTCTCTGTAATAAAAACTTCACAAAAAAATAAAACTCCAATCTAAAAGGCGTATGAAAATGATACGAGTATGTAGGGGGTAGGTACGTTTACCGACGTTATCGTTCGACTTGATGACTTGCAATAACGAGGATGGCGCTCATTTGGCGGTAATGTGCTGTGTGAATGTAACATTTTTATCAGGACAAGCATTTTTGACATACACTCAAAAGTCTGAATAAACTGTACAAGTTTTTCCAAATGCAGAGCGAAAAACGGTCAATGATCTAATATTACGATTAGGTTGTAAGCGCAATATGAAAACGACAAATTCGCTCTCTATACATTTCTTTATCGCTTCCTTGTCGATTCATATGTTGTACACCGTACATAGGTAGAGTTTTCTTAGTACCTAATGGTAATTAGTACCTAAGTGTGCTCGCCATAACACTTTTAGACCAATTTCGCAACACTTAGATCCTTAAGTTAAAACGAAACAGATTAAAATCAAAGAAAGGATAGGGTGGAAAAATAATAATACTACTTTTATCCCACTTCTGATAAAAGACCCACCTACTTTCCACTCCTCGCGATTTAGGTAACGCTAACGTAAAACACGATGACAAAAATATACGAAAGTATATTTTAGTAAACAACAATAATAAAAAAATATCTTGACTCTTACGTTTGTTTGTGATATTATGAGGTGCTCTTTCCTGTTCCTCTCTGACAATATGAACTCGTTATATTCCACCTCGTAAGCATTCTGTCTGCGTGAAGGGTGAAAATCCTTTCAATGGGAATCGCTCTGAACAAAATGATTTCGTTACAAATACCGACTCGGTTCTTTGACAACTCTGATACGACCGATTCAAATCCCAATCGAATATTGAAACCTCTTCCAATTTCGATAACGATTAAGGTTGAATAATCAACTTTTCTCTTATTCCCGGAAATTGTTTCATTAAAAAAAAGCAATCGTATGGTTTTTTACAGTATACAGCGAAATAACACGTCAGAAATTTACAACACGATTAAATAAAATAGCAAGACTGTTTTTTTTTATTATTTTTGGAGTGCTAGCGAGGTTGATCAAGTAATTTAGTATCTTAATGGCTGAAAGAGCATTATTTTCAAAAGTAAAAAAAAAAAAAAAATGGCGCGCTTTCGAGTTGGAGGGAATGAAAATCAGACTGTATTATTGTGGACATCCACAACTTAAAACGGTGATAAAATTTTTTGGCATGACTTTTTTTTAATATATTCAATTATCCCAGACCCAAGACAAATATTTGCGCATAATACAAATGTTTGTGTCCAGCGGCGACGGTCACAAATGTAGGTTGTCTAGTAAAAAAAAACATAGTTCATCGAAATAACATTTACATTTTACCTGGTAAATGTATTCAATTATCATTGACTTACAGCACAAATTGCAATGTAACTTTTCTTTAACTTTGTGTTAATTAAATTTCTGTTTCTTGAATTATTTAGTTCCTCGCAAAACAGAGAAATGTACTACATAAGTTTCGGCCGAAATAGTAATTAACGGCCTCGTTTAGTTAAAAACGTCTCGGCTGTCTCCTTTTCCGTTACAATTTTCCTCGGCCACCAATTTATTTATTACGGGCCTGGACATAAACGTACTATAACACCTAGTTCTATAGTTTAACTAGGCCGTGACCGTGAAAAACACGTGAGACAAATCATCTACAAGTGTACGATTTTTTATCAAGATTGCCGTCTTAGTATAAAAGAAAAGCATACGGCCGATCTGTTGGTAAGCGGTTACCGTAACCTTTTTGAAGAATTTTATATGTACACAGGATTTGTTTGTCATCTTGATAAAACAACGCTGACTGCGCCATAACTGAGGGTACCCATTAATGGGATTTAAAGTCGTGAGCCTCTTTCATGCTGATGATGTCGCCCAAAATACTCTAAGTTATAAATAATGGCGGATTTGAGACAGCTGACACCTCTAACCCCAATCTCCGAAGCTTCGCTGACACACCGCGATGGGATTCGCTCAGAGCGCGTCGACAGGAAAATTCCGGTGGCATTCAAAAGCGCCGGTAAAGTTTGACGTTTGCCCCAAAAATTCGTTGCGTTAAAGTTTTGTTTTTAGTCAACTTGTAAGCTAATTAGGCGCTATGAAATGTTTAGTTTTAACCGACTTAAAAAAAATGGACAAGGTTCACAATTCATGGTCTGTATATTTGTCGATCACTCCGTGATGCTTGTGTAGTTGTATATTTTTATAAGGAAATGCAGGAAATTAATCTGTTTCGGTTCCATTGTAATAATATCAGAATGATATCGATAGATATTCCAATCAAGAACTGACTTGTTGATATGAACATTATAACGCGGATGATATTATGCCATATGTCGCAAAAATCAACTTGACTCCATATGATATTGTTTTTCAGACATACATTGTTATTACAGTGTCATCTAGAAACTTATCACTTTTATACGTAGGTACCTACATAGTGTCCCCACAGAATACAGGTTGCATTCTCGATGAAAAAAGTTCCGTCACCTATGGTAATGACGTTTTGTAATGAAAACGTACATCTTACTAGCTTCTGTCCCGTGGTAAAAAGTAGCCTATGTGTTATTCTAATATATAATCTATATTTCTGTAAAGTTTCATCAAAATCCGTTCAGTAGTTTTTGCGTGAAAGAGTAACAAACATCCATCCTCACAAACTTTCGCTTTTATAATATTAGTTGGTTAGGATAGAATAGGATTTTGATGGAGTGTCCGCTTTGATACTTATAGGATGTCAGGCTTTGTTTTTTTTTTCTCAAACTATTAACCACTTACGCATAATGACGATATCTGAATGTGTTAGAGTTGGTTGACATTGTCAATGCTTTACATGTCCTCACTCTAGCGATATCATTGGCTCGTTCACTGAAATTTTTCACAAATTATAGCTTATAACTCAACCGCGGAATTTTTATTAGACCATAAAGCACTCAGTGTGCTCATAATTCGGAATAAAATTGGCATATTGCTCTGTTCTCCATTAACTTGATTCAATAAACAAACGTAGCTATACTATGTCTTACAAGCGTCAGTGTAAACTAGGCGTATTTATAGAGTGAGCACAAATAGAGAACAGCTGAAGATATTGATAGATAGGGTGACCCGGAATTTTTCGGCACGTCTTCGGCCATCATCGTTATTAGGGCAAGGTGTACGCTTTTATAACAAACTCCCAAGAGATATACAAAAATTGTCAATTAACAAATTTAAAAATGTTATTAAAAAACAACTATATAAAAAGGCATACTATTAAATATCTGATTATTTAGATGATAAAAACTCTTGGGATTGAAAATGCTCCAACTCGTTATTTTGTAAAAGGATCATTAAAAAGAATAACCAGCCTTGTTTTGTTGCCTTTCTTTCGTAACTTGGTCGCGGAGGAACAGGCAGTAGATAAAACCGACGTTCCAAAGTGATCCTTGTGATTTTAATGAATAAATTAATTTTGACTTTGACTTTTCACTCAGTCAAGGATTTACTGCAACGACCATCGCCACGTCTGGCCAGGTGTTCTGCCTAACTCCATTTGTAGTCTATGTCCCTGAATGGACCCTTTAAAATGATGTGCTAGAAAAGTAGTAAGCAGTAATGCTCGCATTGCTGTGTTCCGGTTTCAAAGGGTATGGGTTCTGGTGACACTGAAAGCACATGAGTTTTTTCACTCGTTATGTCTCAGGGTCCGCAACCTATACCTCTGGTGTTGCAAACGTCCATAACCGCTTACCAACCGATGAACTTTAGTTGTATAAAAAAGTGAGCCAGCTATATTTTCTTCACTGTCCCATAAACTGCAGTGAGTTACCATGAAACGAAAATAAAATTGTGGTGAGTGATGTGGGAATTGGAACGGATTATTGGGATTTGCATTAAAACGTTTGGTTGATTGAAGCTTAGTACGATCTGATGCAAGCTCTACACTCATATGACCCGTTATTTACGAGGAAGGGTAAATAACGGGTCATATGACCTACTTGCTATACGAACTCGAATTATTTTTTACGAAGAACGAGTTATTTACTATGAGTTTGAATGGTTCCCGATATTTCAGCACAGTAGGAGCAGGGCTATCACACTAACCCATGTCTATCGAGATGGCAATCAATCCACAAATTATCTGATTATAAATTAGTCCTCACGAAAAGCCATTTAGTTTTACCGGAAAATAGCGTATGTCTACCTTGAAAGTCCATTCTAAATATTGGTGAAATAATCTTTGAAATCGGATGAGGATTTAAGTAGATTACCCACCTATGTACAAACTTACAAACTTAACCTCAACAACCTCTTTTATATATTGGTATATTTATATTTGCTGGAAAATGCTGGTCATTTTCACACAGTTCTAGCCCCAAACTGGGAACTAAATGACTGATATAATACTTATATACTTCTTTTTGTAATAACATACATATAATACATAGAAAACACCCAGACCCGAGACAAACATTAGCTAATCGTACAAACATATATCCCGCAGCAGGAATCGAACCTGAAACCTTCTGCGTCTCAGACGAGCCTTCGCCCACTCCTGTATAGATATTATAGATAAAGTTTTCAAGTAAAACAGAAAATATATTAAAATATCAAGCAAAAGCGGCGTTATGTAGTGAATAATGCAGGATACTGCCCCTCATTTGCATAAACAAAAGATGTAGCATCTTGTAGTCGTGAAACCACTTATGTAGGTCCTACCTACCTACCACATTATACCCTTCACTTGAGTAATTGAAGAGAGTGGGTTTTCAACTTAGCAGTACTTTGTTGAAGAAACTTTGTTAAGTAACTACTTATCCTCCATTTGCCACGGTACTAGTGTTCTATTATTCAAACGTGTAAAAGATCCCTTTTTTTTTTAAAAGCCAAGAGACACCAAGTTACCTATATAGTCCTGATCCTACACTAGGATTATCTGTCGTAGATATCCTGATATCTATAGTCAAATAGTTCTAGAACTACGAGTACTTTGGTACCACAATAACCAGAACCGGTACCAATAGTCTCTGCTGTCCGATCAAGACAACAGAAAAGTTGGATAGGCACAGTACACGCTAAAGAGTAGCCTATTCGATTCATCGTTATCATTGAATAGGTCAGAAAGTGTGCCATGACGAACGATCTTAGGCAATCTCCATCTACCGACTTCCCGCAAGTTGCGGGGTGTACAGTTTTGGAACAGTATTCCACATTCATATCGTGAGATGTCTTCTGTTGAAGTTTTCAGATCCAAAGTCTACAATCACTAGATCTCATTCACGAACCCTACAAAATTAAGTACCTAATAAATTTATGTGCGCATTAACACGTGCTCAAAACGGTGAAGGAAAACATCGTGAGGAAACCGGCGCATGCCCTAGAATCAAAAATTCGAAGCCAACAGTTAGTGTTCCAATAAGCGGCGATGGGCTTGCAACCTGTCACGTGGAATGCTTACTACTTGCAAAACGCGGGCATGTATCAAATGTAATGTTTGGGCGTGCCTCTGACTACCCCCTACTTGGTATCCCACTGACTATGTATCTGAGGATGTCCACCATGGGGAAGACAGTCGTGAGCGTGTTTGTTTTTTTAGTAGTCTATGAAATATTAAGCTATTAATATTTGCTATTATATCGCTTGTAAGCGATAAGACCGCCCTAGTTTTAGTTCTATTAATTTTTTGTTTATATTATATTTTGAGGTGTACAGTAAAGTATTTTCATTCATTCATTCATTATTATCTGTAACTTCGTAACGGTCCAAATGTGCACGTCTGCACATTATATAATTTCAGAGCTGTATTTCACGGATGTAACGTTTTATTCCAGCTAATTTACGGTTATGAATAAGAATTGTCATCACATTATTAATAAATCGGTACTATAATATAACTATCGCCATCTAGTATAGATACATTGCAACAGAACGAATCAGCGGGAAAAATATAATAATCGCTGTCTTATGAAGTAGATTAATAAAAATAAATGGAAAGAGCACTGAATTGTAGGCCTCGATCCTAGACAGAAATCCTAGTCCTAGAGTTTGAGACAAAAATTCGAGTCGAGTTTTACGGCGCTGTCATAAAAAGTTGTGGACAGATGACTATAAAAGCCTCGGACATTCAACAAACGCTCTTTTCTTCTTGAATTTTGGTGTGACGTAACGCTGCCCATCGATAATATTATTTTGCTTATAGGTAGGTACAACTAGGTAGTTACTGTTCGCTTCTAAGTCCTTAAAAGAACCAGAGTTATAACGGAATTCGGAATTCATGATGTCTGGATCCTATATAAATCACTAGACGATTCACGATAAATTATTTATAGTAAATATATGGTTGACAAATGTTTGCATATGCAAATATTTGTCTCGGGATCTGGGTGTTTTCTATTTCAAATATGTATGTATTTAAAAAAAACGTATGTAAGTAGTATATCAGTCATGTGGTTCCCATAACACAAGCTCTGCTTACTTTGGGGGTAGATGATGCTGTGTGAAAAAAAAAAAATGTCTAGCATTATTATTATTATAGTAGATCTATTTAAAGCTCATTTATGGGCAGGGGGAGGGGTGATCTAGGGGGGGGGGGGGGAGGGTTACAACTTGTAAGGTTAGGTTATGTAGGTTTATCTAGGAAATAGTTTTTGTGTTTTATAGTTTTTCTTGTTATCATGCACATATATAACACAAAGGTTAGATGGAAGATAATGCTATCTAGCAATTAATTCGTCTTAAATATTTTTCTATCTTTCTACCTAATTTTGATGATATTGTCAGATGAACGGGAGAAAAAGGTCGGACAGCATAAACTAAGGATAAGTTTTTTTTTCTTCCACTACAGTTTCATTTCAGTAATTTTGTTGATGACTTATATCAAGTATTTACGGGTCTTCTACCTCCCCGTCTTTATAATATCCTATTTTCATACCGTACATCTTAGTTATGTATCTACTTACCTGATTTCCTTCCATATTCTGTAACTGTATTCCGCGTGAAAGCCTCCTAGTCGAGGAGGAATATAATTGCTGAGTTATTTGTGTAACAAAATACTTCTATTGTATAAGAAAACACGTGTTTATCTTGGTATAGACATGCTTTTATGTGACGTCAGAGTAATACTATCCTGAAGTCAAATGATCTTTGTTCTTTGCAGGGTTTAAACATATTTTGTTTAAAGCTTATTTTTCATACAGATTTACAATATAAATCGCTTACTGAGTAAGCACAATATTTTGATAGTACTTACCAAGTAGATACTAAGATGTATTTTAGATGCGGTGAGAGCAATATGCATGGCTAGGTAACTAGGTAGGTAAAGATTACGGTTTGGTAGATTTTTTTATTTTATTTAAAAACACAGGTAAGTACCAAATCTATCATTCAAGTTACATTAAAGTTAAGAAAAACATTGGGGGTAGTCAGAAAGAACAGCTGATAATCATTATTTTTGTGATGTTTCTCGATTTTTCGGCACAGTTTCATGTACCATGATCACGAAAGAAACTGAAGACTTTGCGGGTGGTTATTGGCAGACGAATCGATCTACCCTCTTTCTCATTATTTTATTGCAAACGATATCACTACCGCCGGGTTCAGTGTAAATATCTCGCTTTTTGATCTATGATAGTTTCTAAAGTCTGATACAAGTTAACCTCAAAACTGTAATACTTTTAGGGAAGCGACATGTTGAGGATTATATTCCGTTCTATATCGGTAGACCAGAAAATAACTTGTTACAAAGAACTATTTTCACTGGACGTCCGATTCAAAATGTTTCTGCGTTAAATGGTGAAGGCAAAAGAATCACATGTATGTGTTTAATGTTTGGACGTGTCTCGACTACCCCCTACTTGGTATCCTCAAAGATCTACGCAATGAGTATGTATCTGAGGATGTCTATCATGGGAAGTACAGTTAAGAACGTGTTTTTTTTTTGTTTAATGATACCTAGGGGATGTAGGAAACATATTTTTAATACAATTAAGCTTCGCCTATATAGTATTATTATATCTCTGGTACGGCCCACCAGGGTGCGCCCACAGGGGGGCCAACACAGCAAAATAATTTATTTATGGCTCTTAATTATTATCTTGATTATCTTTTCCAAAATCGAAAAAATCACATGATCTGAAAAGAACTAGTTCACTAGTAACTACATAGACTATTTTTTTGAATGCGCTGTCAGTGCTCCATAATACAGTTATAGTCTGTTTTCTGAGTTGAAAACGATAAGTAATATGTATATTTTTGAGCAAGGAAATTAAAAAAAAACATAAATAAACGAATGAGTTACGTGCTTGTTATTTTTAAATCGAGCAGAGTTTCGTTTTGCGGGAAAATTCTTGCGAAAATAATTCTGTTATTGGACGAACAACGCCGGGTAAACCTGCGGATACTTTTCTAGAGAAGATGATTAAAATAAAACGAAATAATAACCTTATAAAATAGCTTGCAGTTATAGACCGGGTAGACACTGTCTTCATCCCTACTATCGAGTACCAGGACGGAGTGAAAACGGACACAAAATAATGTAAAAAGAACGTAGACCTATGCCTGGCCACGCCATAGGTTTTTTTCTGATTTCACCACATGCCTAACTAGACGGGGTGAAATAAAAAGTATGTCATGCTGATACTTAAAAGGCAAGATCGATGATAGTGCCATTTTTATTCCGATCCGACTTCTCAGAACTCACCCTCTCTCTCTTGAAAGAAGACAAAAAATATACTAAACCTGATTTTAGCTTTAAAATTACAGCCGGCTGTTATATTATTTTTTTATATTTGTTAGATTGCCGTTTGCGGTCTCGGTAAACAGGGTGTCCCAGACACAATACCGAACATTAACAAAAAGCGAGTCTAGCTAAAAAAAAACAACGAACAATATGTTTGACAGCGGGTACCTAACGCCTACCTACTTAAAACAGCAGTTTTATAACTGAAAACAACTGATTCGTACTACCAAATTCTTCAGTCAAAGAAAATAATACAAAAAGTCATAGAACAAAAAATAATTCATTTGGTTGGCTCTTAAGTGTCGTTGCGTGATGTTTAATAGCCTATAACCTTCCACAAGAATTGGGCTATCAAATGCAAACATATTTTTTTCCACTCCGACTGATAGTTCCAAAGATAAGCGCGTTCAAACCAAACAAACAAACTCTTCAGCTTTATTTATTAGTATAGATGTGTATATTAACCCCTTTTCGAGTTAGTATACATATTTTGGGATATCCTGTATAATCGTTGACTCATTTAAATAATTTATAACTGTTACTATTGCAATGATTACTTTACATAGTTTCTGTATTGAATCCAAATGAGATACAAAAATACCGATTCAATTTCCTTGCGTTATTTGATCCCACTCCAAGGACCAAAGGTCAGGTGTCAGGTGCAGTTCTAGGAAACGGTGTCTGTAGAAAAATATATTTCAGAAATAGATAAAATCAATGACTCTCGATCTTTACACACCCATCTCTTGTGATCTTTACTACACAAAAGATAGCTATGAAACCAGGGAATGGTATTATCAGAATACAATATTTTTAGAAACAGTCAAACTAAAGTTTTGGTTCTGATAAACGTCCAAATCTACTAAAGAACCGTTGGCATAGAAAAAAAATCACAATTGCCATTGAAAGTGGACTGAATGTAGACACAATATTATTATATCAAGATTTGCTTGTGAAGAATTGATTTTAGGTTAGCATCTTAAATAAATAAAATAAATAATGCTGGTCATTTTTCACACAGCATTATCTAGCCCCAAAGTAAGCAGAGCTTGTATTATGGGAACAGCACTGTACTACTTATATACATTTTTTTTGTAAATACATACATACTATACATGAAACCAACCAACAAACAACAATTTACAGATCATACAAACGTTTTTCAACCGGACCCACTGCGCCACAGAGGTCATCTTAGTAGACAACATCAACCTACTCTACGCCAAAACCTTTTTAGCAACAATTTTCTGGATGTATCAGTAGGTAAGGAGACGAATTTCATTTCAAAAATCTACTAGGTGATTTTACAGCGACTAGGTGTATAGCAACAGTGCTGATACCGAAAACGAATTTTCTCTTCTTGTACCTACCGTCTATTTTACATTTAATGGAATGCCCGTGACTTCGTTTATAAGTTTTTTTTAATGCTCCTCTACACATCTGACTGAACATAGGTCAGGTTGTTGAGATTGGACTGTGTTCATAGTCAGTCAGTCACATGTTGTATAGGTCTTAGGTAATACATTTAAATAGGCAGTTAAGTACTTGAGCCTTGTAAGGTCGCTGCAACTTGAGTTACCAAATAAAGCTTTATAAAAACATAATCAAATTAAATAACCTTCATATAAATTAATGTTCACAATAGTCGGTCAGTAAAATGGCGAATCAATTTAAATACAATAAAATTCTAACAAATAAATGTCATGAAAATGTATAATGTCAAAATAAAACTTTAATGAGTTTTATTTAATAACATTTATGTAGTCAGAGATGAATGTGCAAAATAGTCGGTTAATAGCATGTCAAATCAATTTATAATTAGATATAACTAGTAAAACATGCATTTTAATGTAGGTAGGATCGGAATAAAATAACGTTATTGAATGAAAGCTTGCAAACCAACTAACTCAATTTAAACCTGTCGATACTAATTGAATTTCTACTTGAGGCACCGTCAAATTGACGCGGTGGCGTGAAGAGATAGTGTCGCTTCTATACCGTTTATTTTTCGGTTCTCTTCTACTGTCTCCGCTTTGGTAGATAATTGGGCTCTGTTTTACTGTCTTCTCTACCTATCACCTGTCATCTCTTTGGTAGATAATGGCCTTGTGATCGCAGCGGTCTGTCAAAGTTCACGCCAGTATGTTTAAGCGGGCTTTTAATCCATAATTAAATTATCGATAATCCATTAATCCATGTATCCATTATGATATTTAGCAGTTTGTGGTAACAAAGATTAGTTACATGCGAGAATTTGAACCAATTATGGTTTAGAATAATTGTTTAGTATGGATTAGAGCCTTGAATGACAAGCGGAAGCGATCGGAAGCTATAAATAATTAAAATCTTAATAATTATTAGTTTAAAGACTTGTGAATCAATTCCTATGTTTAAAAATATACTAAAAATTATGTCTAAGATATTTTTTTTTAGTAACCGCCAGGTCTCTGTAATACTAATACATAAATAACTAGTAATTCATTAGTTATATTTATTAGTTCTTAAGCTCATTATAAGTGAACCATGTTCTATAAGAGTATTTAATAAACTTCTATATAACCAGAGGTTATGGGTCCAGATTGAGTTGAAATGAATTTGAAGATGGTGAAAGTCACATTATTTAAACATCATATATCCGAAGAGACTGTATTTATTATGAAAAATTATCAAAAATATTATATAATTAAATATGGAATAAAAAAACTGGCGTCACTCAAAAGCAAATCATTTATTCATTTTCATGAAGAATATTTTTGTTCAGTTTCAAGGCTTTTTTGCCAAAGTATAGGAACACGGTGACGGGCTACAACGTAAGGGTTCGATTCTCGCTGCAGGACAAATGTGTGCATGTTCTTCAGATTTCAGTTTCGGGTATAAGTGTAACGGTACCTAGGTACCCGTAGTTCCTGATACTTACGACACAAAATATTATTCGGCACTCCATTATTGCAACCATCATCATATTATTATTATTTGCTGTTAAATGCTATTATATTTAAAAGCTCTTTGTAAATTAATTTAACTTTGTTTCAGATAAAATATTTTCAAATGAGTGAAGTGGACGGACAATTTTTATTAAAGTGACCAGAAATAAATGGAAAAGCATAAATACAGTTGAATTAACGTGAACAGCAAACAGTGGTAAGTAAATGCAATACTTTTGACTATGAGTAGGTACTTACTGAAAGTTTTTAAAAGTTGGGTCGACATTAGTATCTTATTTAACATAAAAAGTTTGTACATATTTCGGACATAATTTTTTTAGTAAATTCTGCAGAGAGAGCAATGTATAAGTGGATAGAGACAACAAGAGATTGAGGGAGAGAAAATGTTTTTATTGATTAAAAAGTAATATTGTCACAATATTACATTGACTTTAGTATATATTTATTCTAAATAAATATGGACTAAAGACTGTTCTGTTACTGACTGCTGGATCAACGCACAGCCTAAGTTCAAAGTAAACCATAAGTTCTAGAAGCATGAATATTGGAAGCTATATTCATCTTCTGGTGTAGGGATGTACGAAGAAAGTAATTTTGAAAATTCCACCCCTAAGGGGGTGAAAAGGGCAGAAAACTTTTGTATTGAAAATCGTATTCCTTGAACATTAAAACATGAAACTTCCTATAAATACTCTTAAATCAAAATGATAAAAGAATAATATAATTATTTCTCCGAAACACCCCCCTTGGGGGTGTTCGAGGGTGTTCAAGTTGGCACCGGAACTTTTCAAAGAGTGGTCCAATTTGTTTGAAACTCGGAATTAATATAATTCAGTACAAATGGAACAAGACAAATGAATGTATTTTTCCATACTACCCCTCAAAAGGGGTAGGATGGTGTAATCATTTTGTATAGGAAATGTTTAATACGAGGTTCAATTCGCTGTAAACTTAGTTTGGATACTTAAAATACAAAAGATCTGAATACGTCTCAGCGAGTATTCATAAAAAGCATCTAACAATTACCTAGCATAGGCGAGAAAAAACAGATGGCTTGGAAAAAACAAATGATAAAAAAACGAATACTAGATAATATTATATAGATATAGAGGAGTTATATTAGTTTGGAAGTAGTAGGTAACATCCGAAACTACTCATCCGATTTCAATAAAGATTTTACCAATATTTAAAACTAGCTGTAACCGCGACTTATTCGCGATTGCCATCCCTACAGACTAATTATTCATATTTGACACAGTCTGTCTCATATTAAGCAATGCTGTGGTCTGCGGTGAAGAACTCTTATCAAGAAAAGAGCTTTTTACTTTGGATTTGAAAACTCCCAGGTTCGCGGTTCGCACAATAAATGTTGAAGCAAAATGCTTTGTGCGAGTCTTTGGAATTTCGACTGTTAAACTGTGTCTTTTAGCCGAGTATCTCCTCGTTTGGTGTTGGAACGAAGGTGGGATATTAGATTGTACAGTTCCATTGCACAGTCTTCGAAATATATAAAAGCCAGTTTAGAGAGACTGATTGCGGCGATGTTCCAGGTTTTAGAATTTTATATCAGCAAGGCAAGTTTTGCCCTTTTGAGCCTCCTAATGAATCACAACTAAGTTTATATTTTGATTACATTTTGACTTGCATTTCCTCTCCCAAGCGAACCGTTCTGAATTTCGGGATAAAAAGTATCCTGTATCCTACCACTTAGTATGATCTCAAATCATGTTAAGTTTCATTTGAATTCATTCAGTCGTTTCGGCGTGATGCGCGGCCCAGATACGGACAGACTGACAGTTTTAATTTATGTCTGAATAAAAAAAATACACTATTGGGTTCAGTATCGATACGACGAGAGCACGTCCGCCCTTACCTTAGACCCTCAGGCAAACTTTGCTAATCCATCTCAGTCTCAATCTCAGATTAGCGATGATTTCGGAGATGATGTATACCCTAGTTATTGGTTGAGATCAGCTTCTGAAAACAGATAATGTGTGAGATAGCCTCGAGCCTTGAGGGTTCTGTGCTTTATATTTCCTACGTATCAAACGGATGCAATAAATAAATAAATTCAAGACATACGTATCTACGTATGTATCTACGTATCTTCATATATATGACGTCGGGGTCATCACTGACCCCAACCGACCGGGATCCCACTGGCCACTGCGACCGCTGTGAAGATTATACAACAGGACAACTATTTGTATAATCTGCAAATAATTGTCTCGGGTCTGGGTGATTTGTAAGTATAATTATGTACAAAAAAATAAAAATAAGTAGTATTAGCCATGGAGTTCCCATAAGACAAGTTTTGCTTATTTTGGGGCTAGATGATGCTGTGTGTTGCTGATGTTCCCAACAATGGTAAATTTATTAATTTACCATTGTTGGGAATTTTTATTGGGGTTACTTAGGATTTGGAATTTATATGAACTCTATTCGGCTAACGGGAAGTGACAGTCGGGCGAGGCTGCGAGGACTGTCCGTTATGTAAACCTAAGCATCGCTCTGGCCCCTAAACTTTTTTACTGTTTTTTCTTGTCATTTTAACTTGTCTGTGCACATTTAGATACATAAACAAATATGTAAGTATTTATTTATTTAATTGCGATATGTTTAACAAAAAGGCTGCCAATTCTTAGCTATATTGAACAGAGGAGAGATTAAGTTCTTTGTTTTTTTTTTTATTATAAAACCGTAGCGATGTTTTAAAATGATACCAATAAATAAAGATAAAGATAATTTATTTGCTTAAACATGTGTAAACCGACAGACTGGCATGCATGACGTGAACATTTTGAATTTTATTATAATTTATAAATCAATCACAAACAAAGTTAAATAATGGCATACACAATAAAATTAGATACTATTATAAAGTCAAACAATAAAATTAAGCTATGAAGTTAGGTTTGGTCAGTTCGTTATGTTAAAATTAACCTATTTAAAATTTGATCATCAAGAATTCGTCAATATTGTAGTAGCATTTTTCAGTTAGTTATTTTTTTAATTTACTTTATATTTATTTGAGTTAAGTTTCTTTTTGGTATTTTATTATAAATAATAGGTTTTTTTTTTTTTGTTTATTTCTTATGTAACTAACACGATTTTTAAAATCAATTACACTAGTTACTATTCTAAAACATCAATTTTAAATTAACAACTAATAAATTAAAATTATTGTATAACATTTTATAAAATAAATTAATACAGATTAAATAATAATTAATAAAACAAAACAAAACACACAACCATCCTTTCATTAACACAACCATCCTTTCATTAGGTTTCATTAGGTGCCATGCATACAATACTTATTCGCAACAATGCAGTTTTGGATGGAATTAAAGTGTATCTTCACGTCTGTTTCGTGCTACACATTCAGATATGTGTAAACAGGTCGGGATTATTACTAACAAATAATGCTACCTCGATTATGTATAAGGACGGAAGTGTGAAAATCAATTCCATGAAAACAGTACTGTTTTCTAATTTGGCGTATTGACGTCCAGCCGGAATGTCATTGCGATATGTTTAACAAAAAGGATGCCTATGTTATTATAAACAGGAGAGAGGTTAAGTTCTTCTCTTTTTTTTTATAAAACGGTGTTCTAATTTATAAAACAGCTACACATTGTCAGCCGCATTGAAAAACGCGAAACGCTTTGTTTATCCGGATTACAATTCGGCACGACGTCAATACGCTGGATTATAAAATAACACTGTTTTGTAAAACAGCTAGGCGGTAATGTAAAACAGTTAACGAATCAATAAATCTGTGATTTAAACATATAAAACGTCACTGCCACACCTTGCAAAAATATGCTAAATGCTCTAGGGACAAATTCGGGCACGAGAGAGCAAAACACAAATAAAAATAACAAGCATAAAATATAATACACACCACCATAAAATATTTTACTTTTATGGTGTGTAGAAACCATCAAAAACGAGACTAAGTTTTAGTGAATTAAACCTTGTCTAGTCGTGACGTAAAATAGACCTTTAAGTGAAAAACTAATTTTGACCTCAACCCAAGGTGCAATGCACTTCGCTAGGTGAAGTCAAAGTCAAAGTCAATAGGTTTTCATTCATTGAAATCACAAGGATCATATAGAAACGTCAACTTAAAAAAAAAACGTGAATTTGAAAGGAATTTACGCCGATGCCTCTCTCGTGACGCCGACGCACAAGAGGAATCAGGCAATCAACTCTGCTAGGTTATTTTTTAAGAGAAGGTTCCTCCTTCTCTTGGCTTTAGTGTGGTGTCGATCGAACGACCAAGAAAGAACTACAGTCAAAGACAAAATTCAGTATTCATTAAAATCAAAAGTATTTACTTTGAAACATAATTTTTACTGCCTGTTCCTCCGCGCAAGCCAGGAAATAATGTAAAGAAACGATTTTGGTTATTATTTTTAATGATCCTTTTACAAAACAATATTAGAAAATGAGAAGAGAGTATTTCTTCAAACAAAAACTCCAACGATTTGTGTCACGAAGTCGTCACATGCCGTCTTAAAATATTGTTTCTTCCAGTCAAGATACTCTAGTTGATTATGAGTGAGTCACTGATTTGAAAGGTTTTATATTTTTATTACAATAGAAGAGTGAACTTTTACAGGCTCGAGTGATTGTGATTATGTAATTTCTAATCATTTAACGGACATATAGTATATTCCAAAACTGCACCCTCTGTGGTACAGTGTGCGAAGGCTCGCCTGAGACGCAGAAGGTTGCGGACTCGATTCCCGCCGCGGGACATATATTTTTATGATCTGAAAATATTTGTCTCGAGTATTTTCTATGATTAATATGTATGTATTTACAATAAAAATATGTATTTATGTAGTATTATTCAGTCATGTAGTTCCCATAACACAAGCTCTACCTAGTTTGGGGCTAGATGATGCTGTGAAAAAAAAAAATCTATTTTTTTTTTAGTACTTTTAACGGAGTTCAGCTTTTTCAGCTTTTCCAGGACTACGTGCCAACTCGATGTACGATATCGAGTACTGTACCTATCTTAAACAGCTGACTTTTATAAACAAACAAACAAAAAAACGCTCGTCTGTACTCCCCATAATGGGCATAAATACACACACATTAAAAAACATCTACCCAAGAAACCGGTATAATGTATTTGGACTAAGTTGTTAGTTAATTTTAAGTTCGTTTTTTTATCACGAGCACCCTATTGTCACCGAAAGGCAGCAAGATTTTTACAAAAAAAAACAACGCTACTTTAATTGGCCAACGCCGTAGTCCTCCCTTGGATATTAAATAAATGGTCCTGACCTTACGCTACAATTCTCAATGACGTAGTGTTCAGATGTTCTGGAGTTTGTCATCTTGTTGTACGGTACCCTAAAAACCTTAATATTCGATTGGAGTACGCTCTGAGTGGATTTCAGTAAGGGATCGTGTCTTGATCGCGGATTAAAGTCTCTGAGGTGCGTATTTTGAGGTTCAATATGTTTTTATCAAACAACCAGGAAACTCGTTTAACGTTTACCGAAATAGAAGTATATTTTTATCGTTCTCGCTGGTACCTACTCATATTCTTGAGATTTTTATTTGGCTTACAGTTTCTATATAGCATTCATAAGTAAATATCATGTTTTAGTAAAAGCATTATCATCATCATCATTAATCCACGGCTGAACCTGTAAAATATAGCCGAAAATTAAACGATTACCTTGAAAAAAAACAAAACAAACAGGCTCACGACTCTTTCTCCCATGTTGTACATCCTCAGATACATACTCAGTACGTAGATCTTTGAGGATACCAAGTAGAGGGTAGTCAGAGGTATGTCCAAACATATTTATCACATGTCTGCGTCCACGTGACAGGATGCTGGTTCATCGCCGCACTAACTGTACATGCCTTCGAATTCTTTGGTCTAGGGCATGCCGCTTTCCTCACGATGTTTTCCTTCACCGTATCGAACACCTGCTAATGCGCTGTTTATCGAGTGTTAATATCAATTGGTGTACGACCGGGTTTGATAAATATCCAAATATCTGAAATCTAAACTGAAATATCTGAAAAGTATGAATCTTGCTATTCGGCAAGCCGTCCTAAAGGTTTTTAGACAGGAGCCTTTTTGTCATTAGTTTGTTTGTTTTATTCCAAAAACTATCATGAATTTGGTTATTCTAATTGTCGGTGAAGGCTTAACTTAATCGGTAAGTTAAGACTCATTCCGAGAGCCTTAGTTAGAGTCAGTGATGGTTATCTGCTATTTTTTTACCATCGATCGATTCGTATATCTTCAAGGATAGTTCTCGAATAGGTTTTATGCCGCATGTCACTAGATACTGCAATATTTGATGGAAAGCAAATTAAAGGTTTTAAAATTTAAAAAAAATAATATAACAGTCGTATTCGCTATACGAATTTTGGTTTAATAAAAAGAGGTGCGGGTTTGGTTCTCGTTGCGGTACAATGGTTTGCATGTTCTGTAGATATTTGTTTCTGGATGTTGTGGGACCACGGTACTCGTAATTCCTGATACCCAAAACACAAGGGAACGTAATGACTATCTATGTGTCTATTGGTAATTTATATAAACACTGAATTGTTGTTTCTAGGACAAGCCAGTTTCCTTACGATGTTTTCCTTCGCCATTTTTTGAGTGGAAAAATGTTTTGGTGCATATCCGGTTTCCGACCCACGACCTCCGGATCGAAAGTCGTGTTACATCCTTTTACGTTAACATGTTTCTTGTAACAAGACAACTTTTTTCAGGGAAAAATAAAGACAAATATCGGAAACTTGATAAAAAGTCCAATATGAAATTTAATTTCCCATTTTTCAACACTGAGTTGTGGATTTTTTTATAAAATTTATATGGGATTACACTTAAAGTATATCCTACCCATTAAAAAAAGAATAATTTAAATCGGTTCATAATTGACGAAGATATCGCGTAATTAGAAGACCTCTGTGGCGCAGTGGGCGACGGCCCGCCTGAGACGCAAAAGGTTGCGGGTTCGATTCCCGCCGCGAGACGAATGTTTGCATATGCAAATATTTGTCTCGGGATCTGGGTGTTTTATGTATAATATGTATGTATTTACAAAAAAAAACGTATATAAGTAGTATATCAGTCATGTAGTTCCCATAACACAAGCTCTGCTTACTTTGGAGCTAGATGATGCTGTGTGAAAAATGTCCAGCATTATTTATTTTTTTATTTAATATAAACATAAAAATAACATACAGGCGTATTGAGAAACTCTTCCTGTTTTGAAGTCTTTTGAAAAACAACGGGTTTATGCTCTGTTCACCCCAAGCCCGTTCTAGCGTCCATCCAGCCGCGTAATTAATGGTTCTGTGGTTCCACTAATAGGCAAGTCGATGGGATCACGAATAAATCATGTAGGTATAGCGTGAAATGATTTGCGCCACTGCATTGTATTGTGTTTACAATGTCCAATCCAATCCAATGTCCAATAATGTCCGAATTGTGAAGTGTCAGCAGGAAATGTGAACCGTGAACCGTCTCGGCCGACTCTCGTTCGTTCAATTCGATTTAGAACGCGTTTTCGTGCACAAGTGTACAGCTTTATATACATACAAAAGGCTAAGCCAAATAGAATTCAAACTTCCTAGACTGCGATATAAAATAAATTCTACTCAAACGAAGCACTTGCAAAATGGTTAGATTGTTTTTGAACAAGAGCCGTGTTGGTCTAGCTAGTAAGATGTAGCTACCTCGACATTCGATCTGGGAGTAGTGGGTTCGAACCCGGTTGTGCACCAATGGATTTTTCAACTAGAAATATGTATGTGCGTCTTAAACACGTGCTCAAAATCGGTGAAGGGAAACATCCTGAAAGCACCGGCATGCCAGAAATTAGAAGACATGTGCCATGAGTAGTGTTCCAATAAGCGGCGATAGACTTCCAACCTGTCAGGTGAAATGCAAAACACGAGCATAATATGCCAAATTTTTTCCACTCCGTTCTAGGTATCCTCAAATATCTACGCACTAAGTATCGGCTGCCCGTCATGTAGAATGCAGTTGTGAGCGTAATTGTTTAAAAAAAACATTTTTTTATTTATTTGGGTCAGAAAAAAATAACTGTAACATCCGTAGAAGTTTAAGAAACTGTGTCGCGAATATAAGCGCCTCCTCCGAAAAGAAAAAAAAAATATTTTACGATAACAACGAATATCTACCTATACAGGTTCGTCTGTTAAATCAATGTCAAAATGTTGACGTGTATCATGGCTGCTGTAGTGCATAAATATATGTATATATACATATATTTATGTATATATACATATATTTATGTATATATACATATATTTATGTATATATACATATATTTATGTTTTAACACAAATGTAAGTAGGTACTAACTGGAGCACGAACTTCTTTTGTGTTTGTCTTCAACTGTGTTGAGTGAGCTTTGTGTTGTGTGGACGACAGTACTTTTTGAACTGCTAACAAGCCGAAAAACATTTATTTAGCTTTGATTTTATGTTACGATAACTCCAGAACCCGCTGCTTTATGTTTTTTAGATTGATAAATAAATATAGATATTTCAAAGAAAAAGATTTATTTTTCAATTTGAAATGAAACCAAATTCTTTGTAACTTAATAGTATGTAATTTATAAACTAGAAACATTAACTAATATACAAAGTTGCTCTGGTCTTAAACTGGTCTTCAAATCATTTATTTGCAACTATTATAGTAACTATCTACAGTTATAGTAACTATGGATATACAGTTATTTGGTTTTAAACTGTTAACCAACAATAACTCGTTTGAAACGTGGGACCTATGTATACCAACTAAGCCACGAGATCGTAATAGGCCTGGTCGAATTCCTTGTCAGCAAGAAGCGCCAGGTTCGAGTCCAGCTGAGATAGATTTTTTGGGATATTATAAAATCTAATAGTGGATAGTGACATATCTGTGGCACGGTGGGCCCGCCTGAGATGATGAGAAGGTTGCAGGTTCGATTCCCGTCGCGGGAAAAATGTTTGCATCTGCAAATATTTGTCTCGGTCTGGGTGTTTTCTATCTATAATAAGTAAGTATTTACAAAAAAAATATATAGTAGTATATCAGTCATGAAGTTCCCATAACACAAGCTCTGCTTACTTTAGGGCTATATGATGCTGTGTGACCATTATTTATTTAGATGTTTTATGGTTTAAATAAATAAATAAATAATGCTGGACATTTTCACACAGCATCATCTAGCCCTAAACTAAGGTTGTAATATGGGAACTACATGACTACTATACTGCTTATATATATTTGTGTAGGATAGGCATTTTCACCACAAGTTACTGACAAAAACTTGTTTTAAATATCAAATACATGATCACACATCATATACATCTAGATGATGTGTGAAAATGTCCAGCATTATTATTATTGATATAGGTAAGTAAATAATGTAGTTAGTAGATGTTTTACACGTAATTTATTACTATAAGCGTGATCAGCAATCTGTTGTGACGCTTCACCGCATTTACACTTGCGCGTTCGTATTAGCCTAGACACTCGTCGAAAAGTTCCACGAACGTGTACTAGTGCCGACGCGAATTACCATTCACACAATTGCCGATTTTTCAGTCAGTCTCGCGAATTGCTAGGCGAATCATGAGGCGAGTGACGAACGTGCCGTTCACACAAACGTCTTTCGCCACTAATTAGTACTAAGTAGTGTTAAGAAAAATGCATTAACTACAGATCACTGCATTTAATAACTTCGAAAACAATTCCTTATATATTATTATTATTGCAGTATAAGATTATTCACTTCAAGAAGTGATTCGTAATCACTTTAAGACGACCGCTCAGAACGGCTGTTCTGAGCGGTTCTGCGGGGGGGCAACGGAAAATAATAATTGACAGCAAAAATGAAATACAATTGCCTCGAAATGTATTGTTGCTAGCCCCATAGAAAACAACCACTTACTGATTGAGATGTCACGTAACTGCTGCCAAGTTTTTCCTTGTCGTTAGCGTGAAAGGAAAACTAAGCGTGAAGTATTTGTCTAGTCAACCTAATTACTTAAAGTTGATTACTCTAGCCGCGAGCCTGTCAGCTTACATAGAAGATAAGTTTACATAGAAAATCATTTATGTCAATCAGCCTTTATTTTTTTATACATAGGTAATGTATAAAAAAATAAAGATTGATAACCTATTTATTATTTGTGTTTTTTTTTTATAACAGTGTAATTAAATGGATCATGGGATTTCTGGAACTCTTGTCCACAAATCCCCTTAGCTTCCCCTTTGAGAATCGGAAGGGGATTGTCGCAGGGGATTTGTGAAATAAGCCCTTGTTTTTGGACTTTCGTGCGTACAGGCATAAGTCGTCTGGCAAGGGAGACTACATATATTGTACAACCATGGAAATAAAACCCTTGAGAGCACAGCCAGGATTCCCTTGTAAATAATGGGTTTGAATTATCTGGTTGTGCTTTCAATGGTCGTATAAAACACGCCGTACAAGCTAAACACATGATGGCACGCCCCTGGAATGTACGCCCCGGATTCTATGTACTCTATCGACAACGCTGATGTGTCGAAAGTTCGTCATGTCCCTAAGCTCTCATTGTTCGATGCGAAAGAGTCGCATGACAAGGTCGAGCCTCATCTATAGCATGACAGTTTTCACATTTTCAACCAGAAATTGCCATTGATAAGTTAATGTTGGCCTGAAAATCCTGGGCAGATCTTACTTGATTAAGAAAGCTTATTTTTTGACCACCCAGAATGGGTTGCTTGCTAGTCGAACTTTACCCAACAAACTTAGATTTAATAAAAATTAAACCAACCGTTTATTTATCAGTGGAAACCATGTAAACTAACTATTCTACTGATATTTCAATGTCGCAAAAAATACACAGCAATAGCCCCTTATAAAATCTCTCTTATAAAAACAGAGCATCGATCGTTTTGACAGTGGCTTCATTTTTTTAGGCTGTGTTTTTCAGGGTTGAACAATACGGGCCGAATAAGGTCAACACGTGTAGGTAATGCATGGGCATGAATGCACGGCCAGTATTTAAAGTCATGGTTTGGAACACTGGCTGTGCTTTCCATGGTCGTTTAATGTCGGGCCGTGTAATCCATGAACGTACAATACAGGGGCTCTCTGGAAATACCCCTGAACAATTGCAAAACCGCAAGTTTCCATCTGACTGTGACCAGTACATTGCACGTACAGTTATGCATAGATTCGCATTGCATGTACATATGTGATGAAAATCTTATTAGATCGCCACGTGCCGCCACTGGAATTTAATTTGGAACGGTTAGCTCGTCCTAATCACATGATTGTGTGCTATTCGTTCCGTGTGTTTTGAACTGTACATCACGGTCTCTGTGGAAAACTTCGATGACAGTTTTGTTTTAAATTAATAATTATTTTTTAACAACGTTTTTATGTAAGTACCTACCACAGCTAACTATCATGATGGGGTCGAAATAATATACAAGTTTATTATATATTATGTATAGATCGTTTGTAACGGTCTTTATTTAGCTAGTTTCATCTGTATACACCTTGTACATAGTTGTATGAATAAAGTGTTTACTATAATTCTGTTGAAATAGTGTTAGTCAGATATATTTTCTTTCTTTCTATCTTCAAATTGCCAATTTTTAGTTCAAGATATATTCTCTTTGACGTCACTGCGTAGGGTCAGCAGAATACCAGCGCTAAGTAGGTAGCCTACCTACTTTATGCTGAACTGAGATATTTATTTACGAGACATCGAACTAGGTAGATGGATCAGCAAGGTGCGTGGGTATTTCTATTTTAGATCCACTGATAAGAGGGCGTTTCTAATTAATATTTTTTGTTTTTGTTTCTTAACTGTCTTACTGAACCGGAGATCTGAGTTCAAGAAAATTATTTTACGCATTACTTTCCT
Source organism: Perizoma affinitatum (assembly GCA_961405105.1). Lineage (NCBI taxonomy): Eukaryota > Metazoa > Arthropoda > Insecta > Lepidoptera > Geometridae > Perizoma > Perizoma affinitatum. The sequence goes on from OY560199.1 coordinate 12,502,178, forward strand.
CAAAATGGTGAAAGATATTAAAAGACAAAAACCTTACGTTACTTTGCTTACTCTGGGTGTCACTTTTTCGAATAAATAACAGAAGAAAAATCGCCTACAAAAAATGTTTCGGCTACTCGTGATTCCATAAGATGATTATGTTTTTTGAATTTCACGAGAAAAGTAATCTCTCAGGAATAAAACTTCCTCTTCGTGATCATTCTCTGTATAAAACAAAATAATTATCAAAATTCGTTTAACAATTGGACAAAGATATCAAATATTATTTAAAAAAAAACAATCGAATTGAAAACCTCCTACTTTTTTTGAAGTACCGGAATGCCTAAAACCAAAAAAATTAAGGCATATGCCATCGGTTAGCGGCAATGGGCTTACAACCTGTTACGTGGAATACTAACCACTTTCAAAACGTGGGCATATATGGTAAACACATTTACCCGCAGCGGGAATCAAACTCAGCCGACTCGCCCGTCAAATCACCAAGGTCGTCGAGGAGAGTAATAGGCTGTTATAAATAATTGACGACATGCAGAACGTACCCTCATGTAGAATCTCGTCTTACAACTAAGATGACGAGAGATACCTTCCCGACGACTCCCAGTCGGGTAGGCCGGAAATAAGTTCATGTTGCTATTGACAAGAAGTGCAACTTTGTACATTCATAAAGGTTGTAATGTTAGAATTATTAATTGTCTGAATATATCCTTGCATGTTCTGTTAATCTGTTTAAGAACAAACATTGATAACTTAGATGCATAAAAAAATGCTGGATATTTTCCCACAGCATCATCTAGCCTCAAAGTAAGCAGAGCTTGTCTTATGGGAACTACATGACTGATATACTGAAGTAAACAACAAGATGGTCAGTTCGAAACTGTTTATTCATGCACACTCGGTGCCTACCCACATCTTTTCACATTTCACCACGAGTGATACCTCTGATGTTGCAAGTGTCAATAGGTTACGGTAACCGCTCACCATCAAGTGAGCCGTATGCTTGTTTACCACTAAAGTTGTATATAAAAAAGGTACAATAGAAGTAGGTAGTTTATTGTGTTTTAGTCACAAAGGCTACATTTCTTCATAAAAGACAATACTCAGTTTATTTGTATAGAGCGAATTGAAAGGTCGTTCAATTAGGCCATCAATCAATTTGTTGTCCGTCCCCGACAACTTTACAACGCGATCCACTCGAAAATCTGTCTTAGACCATTCGAATCAGAGTTGAGGTTTATATGGCTTTAGACTTTTTATACTGGAAATGTTACATCAACATTGATCAATTCAATTAGAAACTTTTGTTTGTACTAGTTTTACGAATTTACTGGTTTTCTTCGCAGTTTCGCACAAAAGTAGCGTTACGAGGATCTAAGATAGAGTTTCGTAGCTATAAAATGCCCCTCACAAGATGGGGTAGATCATTAATGTAAACTAAGAATAAAAATGGTCCAAGAATTGATCCCTGCAGTACACCCATAGTAACCAGAGACCCCGGAGAACGCTTTCCATTCACGTCAACTCTCCGTCACTTAAATAGGAAGTGAGAAAGTCTATAGTAACGCCCCTAATACTATAATGGTGTAATTTCCTGATTAGTGTGGCCAAGGCAATCAAATGCCTTGGACAAATCACAAAAAAACGCCTAACGCGTCATGCGTTTACTCCCAGACATCAAATATGTGCGATTATAACTCAATACCAGCATCAGTAGTTGAGCGACCCTTAGTAAATCCGAATTGTTTATCACTACATTATTTAATTTGATATGTATATGCAATTGGTTTAAAATAAGTTTTTCAAAAAATTTACTAAATGCAGGGAGTACTGAGATAGGTCTAAAATTACCAGTGTAAAACAAGTACCCGATTTGAAAATTGGAGTTATTTTACTGTGTTTCATTAAATCAGGGAACACACCACAGTCAATACACTCGTTGAATATTAAAGCTAGTTTGGGCGCAATTATGCCAATCAATGTTTTCACAACGCGAACAGAGACGCCCCAGAGGTCTGTGGTTTTCTTAACATTTATGAGATTGAAAGCTTTTATTATGTCAATATATCAGTATATCAGTCATGTAGTTCCCATAACACAAGCTCTGCTTACTTTGGGGCTAGATGATGTTGTGTGAAAATGTTCAGTATTATTTATTTATTTATTAGAAGTTAGATTTTTTTTATACTACTAAAGAGGGAAACTAACATACGGTCCACCTGTTGGTAAGCGGTTACAGTAGCCCATGGACGCTTGTAATACCAGGGATATCAGTCACGCGTTTCCACCCTGAGATATCAAGATGAAAGATCTGTATCTGTAATTTCACCGGCAACCCTGCCCTTCAAACCGGAAAGAGAGCAATGAGTGCCCATTATACAACATTGACAAAGGTTGTAGTACATAATATAAGCTTAAATATGATTTGGGCAAATTTTATTGGACAGAAAGATTCCAAATTGTTAGACTCGAACATTTAGATATGAATATACGTAGACTGTAATTTATAAATAAATATAATAAACTTTTTTTTGGAACAAACAATAAAAAGATAAGGTACGTAGGTTTTATAACATACTAGCTTCTGCACACGGCTTCGCCCGCGTGTTACCCGGATAAAAAGTAGCCTATGTGTTATTCTAATAAGCTATATTTCTGTAAAGTTTCATCAAAATCCGTTCAGTAATGTTTGCGTGAAAGAGTAACAAACATCCATCCTCACAAAACTTTCGCATTTATAATAATATTAGGATAGAATTGCTTAGAATATTACGGTACATTCGAGTGGCACAAACATCCATCCAGTAGGTACTTCATTTAAGTATATATAATGTCCATTACAGTCAGTAAATGCAAAGATAAGATACCTTAGGGAGGGCTAAGCCTCTGACATGAGAGTTGGGTCATACGAACCTACTTTGATCTTAAGTTAAGTAATTTATATTGTCATATTTTTGGTTTAGCCTCGGCGTGGGAGGTATCTTTGTCCAATAGAAAAAATAACTAAACCGACACGCGATTGTAATACCTATGGTGAACATCTACAGATCTAAAGGTACTCAGTACAGCAGAAAATCAGAAAGAAGATATATATCTACGCTCAGATATATATCTGAACCAATCTAGACCAATAATGGAAATAAATTGTATGTTTTTGTAGTGTATTGTAGTGTGACAGGCCTTCAGTCAATCAGTCAGGCCTTGTCCTTTTATATATACGGATTCCTAATATTTTATTTTGACCTGAAAATACGTGTAGCAGTATTTTATTTAAGTTCCGAAGAAATACCTCGAATTTTGTATTTTGTCATAAAATTTTGCTTTGAGAAGTGGAGGTGAGGAATTTGTGGAACGTTATTAAAAAGTTTTCATTCATAAACATGTCAAGCGTTCTTGTAAGAACGTTAACGAATTAAATAAGGTAACTTATTTTTATTTTATTTTTCCGAGTTGGAAATGCTGTTCAATAATAACGGTATTAAAAAAAGTACCGGAAAAAGAAAATGTCTAAATGCGACTACTTTTTATTATATGATTTTCAGCTAAATGAGTGAAAAGACAACGATATTTTAACGAAAATCCTTTAGTAAGCACCTCTAAAACATAACAATACTCAAAAACAAATACTCAAAAACAGGCGTGTTTATTTCCAGCCTTTATAATAACGTTACAGAATAAATACCAGTCATCCTTTAATTATGGACTCGTCAGTTTCCCAAAGGCGATGAAACAGGACCTAAATAAGTCTGCCCAAAATTTCTGATTTAAAACCTGTTCACAAAATGAAAGAGCAAGCAGGTAGATGGATAATCATTTCTATGCATGAAACACGCTGAATAAAAAAAAACAAAAGACAAAAGTGTCTACCATAAAGATCGTGAAGTGGAAAAAATGCTGTATTCCACAGTTCGTTAAGAGCACTGGAGTACCTACTTGATGAAAGGTCGAGAGTCTTTCTGAGGTCGATGATAGATATGAATTTCGGATATTTTGTTCCATCCATTGTTCTTGGTTTTACGTTTTTGAGCATTTTCTTCAAACGTTAATATTTAGTACTTAATTTGGGCAATTAGTTAAAAAGTTAGAGGATTTTTGTTAATTACTTAATATAATAGTGAGGCTACTGGAAACTGCCATGCCAATCCATAGTTCTTTAATGTAAAAAAACTGGTCAGGTGCGTGTTGAGTCACTCGCAGTGTAGAGTTCCGTAGTTCATAAACTTATGTTTTCTAGCTGTTTTACACAACTAAGTAACTTTCAATGAAATTTGTACAAAGTTTTCTTTCTTACTTCTTCCAAGTACATTTTATAAGCTGATCGACTATTACTCGTTAACTTGTAAAGCCTTAGCTGTGATAGTTTTACTTTTAGCTTCTTTATATATACGACTACTGCCGTGATTTTTGTACATATCTAAACACAACCGTTTTGCTTGTAACGCTTTAGGAAAGGGGCGAAGAAGAGAGAGAAAAACCAGCATTAAAATAGTGTGACAATTTTATTTAATTTAAACAATTGAGCAAATTGCTCTAATCTACAGGGTTTACAAAAGTGGTATGATTCAAGCCTACTAGTACATAATTCTTAGCAACCAGATCTAATTATTAAATGTTGGAATCGCAGGTGGCGACCAGCAGGTTAAGTTGAGTATAAGAGTACAGACAATACATAATGAATCAGAGCGGTGGTGGGGATCAAGCTCCCACGACCGCGGTACCCCAATAAAGTCCGGACGACGAGCTAGCTGCAGAGAATCATATCGGGTGTTGGACGGTTCCCACTGGAGGTATGCCATGAAGGTATGACCCGACCCCCACTCCAAAGACTTATTGGGAGGACGATCCCGACCGGGATAGCCGAAACTTGAAAATTAAGTGAAACAAAAAAAACATGTTTAAGAAAAACAGGAAATTAGTGACATGTTCAGAATTGATGTCTATCCGACAAGAAATCAATTACTTTTCCATGTGGAGGTTTTTAGGGAACGCAGACTTGATTGAGTGCTCAGGCGAGATTGATCCTACATCCATAGATGATAGACTACATTACATCAGAGCTTAAATTACAGAAGACCAGTAGAAATAGCACCGTTAAAAGCTGACACACACACATTTGACTCTAACAAAAATTTGCAATGTAAAGCATAATATTTTGCAAACGGATCCCTCAATCGAAAAATGGATTTCACACACCCGCAATATTTTTGAACGACCTATCCAACAACAACCCTCATCAAGGGGGAAACGCAAAAAAAACATCCCCCACTTTACGTGAAGAGGAGCTACCCTAAAAAAAATGTTTAACAATATATTTATTTTACCACTTTGTCGGCTTGAATAATATGTTTACACGTGCCAAATCATAGCTTTCTAGTACTAAGAATCGTAGAGCTAAACCGCGGACTGACAAACAGACGGACATGGCGAAACTATAACTACGATAAGGTTTCATTGTTGATTACGGTACCCTAAAAACAGGAGTAATTCAAATTAAATCAAAAGTTTTTATTTCGGACAGTAATACAATCAAAACCTTTTGTTAGTAAGTCTTCCTATAAGTTTTTTATAGGAAGAGGTAAAATGAAATGAAATAAATAATTATAATAATAATGAATAAATAATGCTGGACATTTTCACACAGCATCATCTAGCCCCGAAGTAAGCAGAGCTTGTGTTATGGGAACTAAATGACTGAAATACTAAATATATATATTTTTTGAAATACATACATATTATACATAGAAAACACCCAGATCCCGAGACAAATATTTGCGTATACAAACATTTGTTCCGCGGCGGGAATCGAACCCGCAACCTTCTACGGGACAAACGTTTGTATAATTTGCAAATATTTGTCTAGGGTCTGTATTTATGTATTTACATAAAAAAGTATATAAATATTGTATCAGTTATGTAGTTCCCATAGCACAAGCTATGCTTAGTTTGCTAGATGACGTTGTGTGAAAAAATGTCCAGCATTATTAATTTATTTATATTATTTATTACTAAGTAGGTTCTTCTTTACCAAACTTGTTTTCGTTGTGGATGTGGAAACTTGTGCTTTCCCTTTTCTCATTTTATTTCAAAAGTCTAATCTAAATAAAATAAGAGGCATCGAGTCCTCGTGATCCTTTTAATATTTGAAAAATAATTATTGATGCGTAAAAAGGTTGAGCTGGCAAACTTGAAACCCTAAAATACAGAGTAAAACCTTTTTGCAGATATTGAAGGTTTGAATAATTAACTATTACGTTATCTGTGACAGCATCCGCTTCCTTTTAACTCCCGTCACTTGACCTCGCTGGATAGCCAACCTTTCCTTAAAACCCTTTAAAATACTGGGGTTCATCTAAATCTTTTTCGATAAAGTCCGAATGCATTTATTTTATTTAGAGTTTGGAAAAGGTTTTTTTTATATATAGAAAGTAATTACAATACGAAGTTTATAAAAGTTTTGTGAAACGCAACGACGCAATGTTTTTTTTTTGTTTGTCTCTGTTACCGACTTCAAGAAAGGAGGTTTTCTGTTCAAAGCTGTTCTATTTGCTTATTATGTAGGTATATCCGTTATGCTTGAAAATGCACGTAAAAAATACATCTAACTAGTATGTATTTAAACGTGAAGAGAATGCGATCGGCTAAAAAAAATCCCAAATACTATAAAAACTACTGACGATTTTTTCTAGATAGTAATGTACCTATTGTATAAAATTTAGAAAAACAATTGAAGTCAGCCTTTTGAAAATTCTTGAAGAACATAAGTTCCATAAAGTTAAGAGTGTCCTGTGTAAGTAATATTTGTCTAAAGACCCCTTACTTAATTATTTATTTTAATATATTTAGAAAACAAACAGAACAATGGCACTTGAAGATAAACTTATAAAACAAAATACATAATCCAATAAAGTAACTTTTGTATTGACCTCTGTGGCGCAGTGGGCGATGGCCCGCCTGAGACGCAGAAGATTGCGGGTTCGGTTACAGCCGCGGGATAAATGTTTGTATGATCTGCAAATATCTTTCTCGGGTCTGGGTGTTTTCTATGTACAATATGTATGTATTTACAAAAATAATCATGTAAGTAGTATATCAGTAATGTAATACAAGCTCTGATGGAGGGGCAAGATGATGCTATGTGTCAAATATCCAACATCATTTTTTTAAACATTATTTTTAATTTAATTTATTCATTGAATATTATTTTAAGTACCTACACTCCCATTTACCTAAATAACAATTTCGTTGTTATGTCAGGGTTGATGGATGACATCATCCTGTTTTTGCAAAGTGTTGCAGAATGATTGATGATCACGTACGTTAAGTCACCTTCCCTTATCTATCACCGACGCTAGCAACACAGAGTTACCATGAAAGAGCCAGTGTACGACGCGGTGTTGCGAGGATTATGGAACCTTAGTTTTTGACTAGTGATCCGACAGTTGATCTGTGATAGATACTAAACAGTATAGGTGACAGAAACAACCTTGGTGGCTAGACTTTCCACTTTCTGTTGGCGTTAACGCTTGCGGAAAGATTGAATTGTATGGAAATGACATTAACTGTGGAAAAGTCACGTGACTACTGCCAAGTTTTTGCTTGACGAATTTGCGAGAAAAAAACTAAGCACAGACCCCTCGACCCGCAGCCCACCTTGTCGCATCGACCGCGCTATAACTTCTTTTACTCGGCTCCTGAGGGTCGTAGCGTGATATTAATGATAGCCTTTCTCAAGAATTGGGCAATTTAATGCCATTTTTTTTTAATTTCATCTGGTAATTCTAGATTTTAACAAACAAACTATTCAGTTTTATTATTAGTATAGATTCCGGACAAAAAATAAAAATAGTCAAATAGATCCAGCCGTTCTCAATTGCGCTTAGCAACAAACAACATTTCATTTTTATATATATAGATTATATTAAGGATCAATGTCGCGCACCGGGCTATGGAGAGAGCTACGCTCGGAGTAAAAGGCTTCTAGAGGTCATCCAATGACATCCAATACTAAGGTATAAATAACTAAGGTTAAGGTTTTGTTAAGATTATTATTTTTTGTTTCTTAAAATATATTTCGTCTCAGATCAACTTCAGGTCTCTATCATGTTGTAGTGTCATTAGAAATATTATGTGTGCGAAAATTCAACAGAATCGATTCACAGGTGAAAATTCAGTGAGTAAACAATCGATCATAAGTACCCTATTTTCAGAAATTTGGGTGTTTTTTTTTTCAAATTTATATTGGAAAAAAAAAATTAAATTTAGACTGGCTTTGAAGAATACCTTATCCAATGAATCTCTATAAAAAGTTACGCATGGTCAATTGGTCATACATAAAAGTAGGTGGATTTTTTTTTTCCACCTCCTCCGTTTATCCGTGTTGGTTAAATTTAAACATTAGTTACTTCTTATCCGTACCACGCAGACGCAGCCGTTGGCAGAGACTAGTCTCATATAAATTGTTTATAAAAACTTATTTAACCACAAGTCAGACATCTTGAATTTGGGACGGAGCGTCGCGTATAAGTCCTGCCCTTCTGTTCCCTAGGATTAGTTTTATATTAAATTAGATACACAAGTACCTACTTGACGTCTCATTTCGTGAAAGAAAATGAAAGTCAGAAAATACATATTTTCGTTCTCAGTATAATAGAAAACATAAAAAATTGGTAGTAATCTTCATAGATTTGAAAAATAGAATAAAATTAAATAGACTAGGTAATTGTATCACATAAAATAAAGGTATGTGCGGGCTATTGGTTAGTGTTCCAGCGACGATGGGCTTACAACCTGTCACATAACAAAACAAACACGCTCACGACTGTATTCTCCATGATATACATAAATTTTTGAGGCTACCTAGTAATGGGTAGTCAAAGGCACATCCAAAAATGCAAACTACATGCAAAATACAGAATTAATTATAGTCGAGGTGATTAGTCGGATACCTATATAAATAAAATGAAAATTATGTTTGTTTGTAAGCGCATCGCTTGTAAACGACTGGACCGATTTAGATATCTTTTGTTTTAAATTGTTCGTTAATAGTACGAAATGCCTGAAATATGCAAAAAAAAAACGCTGGTATTTTCTCCCATACAAACTGATCTTTGCTTTACGCACGTTATTTTGACAGTTCAAAACGAGAGCGTAGCGCACCTCATCATGTTTATAAAAAAAATGACATTGGCATAAAGAATACCATTCCATGCGGATTCCACGAATTTAACATAACTATTTTCGGCCAAATTTCGCTAAACTCCTCTCCATCGCCTTATTGTTTTAAATATTGTCGACATGATATTGGCAAAATTGTGGCAACCCTAACCACACAAGCCATAAAATAAAAGTTGACGTTGATTTTAACATAACGCGTCCGCGTTACGAATTTATATGAGCATAGAGAATAAGGGCCCTTGTCGAACGTAGTGATTACTCCCTCTATGGTTGTCAAATTAACATTTAGTATCTGTCACATTTAAGGTCAGAACAGTATCTGTCGAATCAGCAAGTTTAAAAAAAAACTTTATTTTATGACACTGCTACACAAAACTACATAAAAGAATCGTTATGAAGTTTCCGCCTATCTGTCTCCATTCTTGGGAACTGACAGTTTAGTTCAGCCAAAGTTTTGAGCTTTATGTGTCCCTAAAGGCGAGCAGAAAATGTTAGGTTCATTTGTATTGTTTTTGATTTTAGTGTCACAAGTTTTGTGCAGAGATAGATAGATGAGGTAAGTAGCCACAAATTGGGAAAGGACTCAGCAGAAAGCGCCGCAGACCTTGTGTAATTAATTAATAATGATTTTAATAGCTTATATGAATATAAAATGCTTGATATATTTAATATTTGAAAGTCTGCATGCAGACTGGATAAAATAACTAGCGTAGCTTTAAGACCTGTCATATAATAATATTACCTATGTATTCTAACAAAGTAACTATTGAATCTTTGAATCTATGTTTGTAAGTAGCGTACTGATCTTCCGTTCTCTCCCAACATCAAAGTCAAAATAGATAGGTTTTTATTCATTGAAATCACAAGAATAATATAAAAACATCAACTTAAAAATAACATGGATTTAAAATTTTAAAGTGAATTTACGCCGATTTGAATTTAGCAGGGAAAGTTCTTTCGCAATGCCAACACTAGTTTCTGCACTCGGCTTCCTCCGGTTGGCCTCCTGTTAAAAACACGCCTATGTTCATAATAAATTTAAACAACCAACAGACACGAACACAGAAACATAGCCATGGTGTAAGTCACGAATAAACTGCACCAAATCCGCTCAAGCGTTTTTTAGCCATACATACCAATTGTACCTATATATACAGTATAAATAAATATAGTATAAATAAATTAAAAACACATTAAAGCGCGTTATCAATATCAGTTTTCCTTAATTTAAAATAAAGCGAATTCGTGCTTTGAAAGCACGTTGAAAGTGCCTCCTCTGACTCTAGATTCTAGTACCTTTTTAGTTTTTTCGTATTTCGATTACCTCTGAGGCATGTGTCCTTATAATTTTAGGCTTAGTTATTTGTTATGAGGTAAAAACCTTAAAGAAATCCTTCATAGAAAGTATACAGGATACTTTTACAATCGTAATTTTATTCGACAAAGCCACCAAAACGATTGTTACGAAGAGATTTTTATTTTCATTACTTGGTGTATTAAAACTCCCTGTTACAATTTTGATGAAATTAAATTAGCTACGAGGGAAGATTAGTATTATCTGTGACACCAATGCTATCTGAATCTTCTAATAACTGAATCTAACAAATGAGAACTAATGAAAATAAAAATCTCTTTGATGGTAAAAGTCGTTTTGGCGGCTTAATAATAGTATAATTATTATCTGTGACACTATGTTACCTGAATCTATGCTCGTAGCAAATTTAATTTCATCAAAATTGTAAATAACAGGAAGTTTTAATCATATTTAAAAAAAACTCTTGTTATTATTTACCTATAGGGTCTATACCCTCAACTATAATTATGTACTTTACTATACATACATCATTGAATTTCATAAATATAAGAAAATCTTTTTTATGAGCCCATTATTTCATTTTCTTATGCACAAGAGATTTTTTTTACATAATATGAACATTCATCTTTAGAACATAATTTTGTTATTTTCTTAGTTAATAAAAAAGCGATCTAACATCATATATTGAGATTTAGCTAGATTTTCGAGCCCATCAGGAATGTGCTTGCAAATTGTCACGTAGAATGCAAACTACTTGCAATACGCGGGCATGTGCCTAATGTAATGTTTGGACGTGCCTCTGACTACCCCCTACTTGGTATCATCCAAGATCTAACTACTGAGGTTGTATCTAAGAATATATATCATGGCGAAAACAGTCGTGAGCGTGTTTGTTTGTTTTGTATTGAGATTTATTTTGACTAATATTTTTTGTTAGATGGCATAAAGGATTTAGGTATTAACCTTTATGCTTTAATCTTCAAAAGCATCTTGCATGTTTGTACTCTAAGTTGGTCCATTCAATGGTCAAAATCATCTTACAGATCCCATGCGCTTCCAAGTCTTTAAAACTGTACAGACTTCATATCTACATATCTACGGGCAACCGGGACACAGTTAATGAGGCCATTATGACTCACGATGTGAGTCAAAGAGTCTTTTCAAGAGGAAATGCCTTTCAGAACTAAATTGCAAAACAGTCTACGAATAATTTATAAGTAGGTATTTACAAGCTATGGACACACGTCGCACTGAAATAATGTTGAATACGCAAAGGATCCCTTGAAGTATCTAAAGTATATTATAGACATTATAGAGATTTATTTTTATTTTCATTATTAGAATTTCAAGAATTATCTTATCTTATATTATTATTATTTTATATTGTAATAATGATGACTATCTTTAATTAATTTAATTGGTGCAACCGTTTTTATTAAAGTAAATACAAATACAAAATAAAAATAAGAAACCTTATTCGATTTTGCAATGTCAGTAATTTTACATGTGGAAGCAAAGACAGGAAAAAATCTGGAAGCCGAAACTTTGATATATACAATGCAACAGAGAACAACACCGTTGCAAACTATCTATAGATAGGTCAACTATTCCAAATCACTAGCGTTCCCAAAATGCTGGCTGCAACGTCATGCTGTATCGTAATGCTATTGCGTTGACCCAGATAAATGCCAGCTCTCTGGACACACGTCGCACTAAAATAATGTTGAATACGCGAAGGACCCCGATACACCACGGACTCAATAAAGAATTCACCTCTTGAAATCTTCAGCCACATCAGCCGCCGTTCTAACTGATATTTCTGATGTAACTTTTATTCCAAATCGCTTAACAATTTAGACCATAGATGAAAATTAAAATTTACATTTTCATGAAGATTCGTATCTTCATGAAAATGTAAATAAAGTGAATAAAGAGAAAAGCTGTCACCACAGATATTATAATAGCCGTCACCAATACTCCAATACTTTACAACGCCTTGCTTTTATAGTGTTCCGTATAAATATTCTGTACAGTTTTCAAAGACAAAATCAATCGTTTTGTGTTCATTGAAATCATAAGAAACCGTTTATTTTAGAATTTTCGTCTTAAACGAATTGAATTTTAGACGGTTCATAGCGACCAAGCCAGAAGTTACACAGTTTTTTTTAATGCGACTGCGGAGGGAAACAGTATTCTACTAATTAAAATTAATCCGATACCAACAACAGATGAGCCGTTTTTTTTTATACAACTTAAGTGGCAAACAATTTTTCAAATGTTTCAGATTTTTACAATTTTCCTTAGGATAGGAATCTCAATTTAAGTAGAAAATACTTAATATATATTTGATATTACGTTTTGCCTTCATATACACTTACCTCAATTTAATATATAAATGTGACAGCCATAATTAATTACAAATCAAGGAGCAAAGATAAACTCGTAATACCTACAATATGGCTGACAATAGTAAACAAATCGCTTTTAATTAACGTGTCAGGTACGACATTTTACCTTAATCTGAACTGATAAAATCGTTTGTCCTGATTAACTGTCTGACTGATCTATCAACGCACAGCTAAAACTACTGAGTATAGCTGGGGGGTGGGGGGAGGAACTTTGTATGAAAGTTTTTCTTCTTTAAAGTTAGAAACATGAAAAAAATAATTATTTATATATATATAAGAGCATATTTAAATAATGAAGTGTTTTTGTTTTTTTTTTCCTTTTAAGGGTAGGGGGGAGGGAACGGGTAGTCAAAGTTTGTATGTAAATATTGTAATTTTTTAAGGGTAGAAACTGGAAAATTGAAATTGTAGCTACACATAATTAATAAATACTAACGTATTTCACGGTTTTTAATTTTGGCATTTTAAGGGGGGGGCTGAATTTTTTTTGGAGGAACTTGAAAATTGGAATTGTAGCTACCAAGCTAAAAATGTACCCACATTTTTAAGGGTGAAATAGAGAGTGAAATTAAAAAACGACTCCTAAAATGCAAAGCCGCTGCCAAAATAAAATTGAAGGAAAAAAACATCGAAAAGAATAATAAATTAATCCTCAATGAAAAAGCTTAAGCATTGACAGGTTTCTCGCAGATATAAATTTATGGGAAAAGATAAATTAGTTTTGTTTTGTTTTTAAAATGTATGTACCTACAGTGTGTTTCAGAAGAACGTGCCCAGGATAAAAAATGTTAATACCTTATTTACAAAAGTATCCAAACAGACTTATTTTTTAAATAAATTATGCCGGTCACGCTCTTAATTATGTTACATAGTGTAAGTTCAAAATTATTATGTTTTGTATGCTTCCGTCTGGTAGCGATCCGGATCAGGTGACCTATCTATAGATCGGTGGCGGTGGCGATCAAGAATTGTCAAGTGGTTGTCAAAGTTGTTCTTGATCGCCACCGCCGCCAATGCCACCGCGTCTATTATCAAGGCTTACTGACGGAATGGCAACAAACGCACAGACTTTTAGCCGGACGTCATTATATACTAGGAATTGGTTAACTATATAGTCACAAAATTATTTAGTGACAATTGAAGAACACAGAACCTAATATCATACCTAATAATATTCTAGAAAATCGTCGATTAGGGCAATATTGACGAAACAGTGTTACTGTCAGGCTTACTGACAGAATGGCATCAAACACACAGACTTTTTAGCCGGACGTCATTATATACTAGAAATTGGTTAACTATATAGTCACAAAATTATTTAGTGACAATTCGAAGAACACAGAACCTAATATCATACCTAATAATATTCTAGAAAATCGGGCAATATTGACGAAACAATGCTTTGCTCTCAATAGGCACGTTTACTAATAAAAAAAATAAAAAAAAAATGAAAAAGACGACGTTGCTTTACGCTGATTTCAATTTACTTTGTCTGGCCTAGTTTAGTAAGTATATACTTGCCACGATCCGCGTTTCAATAGCCATTGATATCGTCGACTCTGCTAAGAATTAACCAGTGAATATTTACATTAATTTTGGCAACATTAAAACAGAATGTGTTTTATAAACGTGGTTTGATTCTTACGATTAATATCGAGCAACATTCGATTATATTTCACGAAGTTACTTAAACTGTCAACTTTAACTAAAACAATTCCCCATAATTTACCCCTATATTTCACTCAGTGCGAGACTACGAAATAGGGGGTAGTCAGAAGTTTTAACATTACATATAGAACATGTCCGCGTTTTGTAGAACAATGTAATCAGTAGAAAAGAGAAGAGTCTTTCACATTATCTAGGTTAGATGGACATTAGTTAGTTGGTACCTACACAAATCTATATTTGGTTGGTTTTAGGAGGCCATATTAATTTCGGGCCGAGTTATTCCGAGCGCGTAAGGGCTATGTCGTCTTAAGGCGGGGTAGGCTGAAAAGTTTGATTTAACATCACCTTGTCTGACGTAATATAACAATCATGTACAACCAACACCGCTTATTTGGTGTTAAAAAACACCTAACATACTCAGTCCTGACTCCATACTAAGATTCCCTGTGTTGTTGGTATCAGAAACTACTAGTACCGTGGTAACACAATACGCGAACCTGGTATAAATATCAAATATTTGTCCGGCAGCGGGAATCAAACCCGCTACTCTAGTGTCACAGCCAGCTATTGGCCTTCACGCTATCGAGGTTGTCAGGAAAACTGGGGATACGAAGAAGAGGTACCTACTACATTTAATTATTTATTTATATATTGATCAGTAGAGCTATCTATAGATCGTTTGCAACGGTCTTTAGATAGCTAGATGTTTCATCTGTATATTGTATATACGTACTTGTACATAGTTGTATGAATATATTTTTTATAAATTCTTAACCGACCAACCTACGTAAAAACTAATAGGTCCTTTTATTTGACAATTTGTGTTTATAATACCTTTATATTACAGATTGAATGGATAAATTGGCTCACCTCACTTAATCCAAATAGATATTATATGTCCTTGATGAAGCTGAAATATCAGAGGTAGCAATCTTAAGAAGCTTGGTAATATTTATTCCGTCCTCAAGGGTAATATTTTATTTTTAGATATTCCATTTGCGTGTCAAGACCGAATTGCCAAAATAATAAAGTGCTTTTAAAAAGCTTTGTTCGCTGTTTCTTGTAGATTACAAAACCATACACAAAAATACAAATATTTTACTTCAGAAACTTAATCTATTTATACATACATGGGTTTGAGATCTCCTTTTATGTTTATAGATAGATAACTATTTATTGTTTACACCAGAATTAAACAAACAATTTACATAAGATCTTATAAACTAGGTTAGGGTCATACAATGGGCAATGACTATCGCTAAGAGCCATCTCTTTACATTATTTTAATTAAAAAGAATATAAAGAGATACCAAGATAGATAGATAATAAAATATTGTTCCAATAAGCAGCGATAGGCTTATTGTCACTTGGAATGCTACGAGTAACTACATGCAAATGTGCGGGCAAGTGCCAAATTTAATGTTTGGACGTGCCTCTGAGTACCCCCTACTTAGTATCCTCAAAGATGCGGATGTCCATCATGAATACAGTCGTGAGCATGTTTAGTTTTGCTTTTAAAACAAATCACGATGAAGGATGATATTTATCAACAGGCTACGCACTGTTGATAAATTTCAACATCAAAGACTTCCAGTTGAGAGATCTTTTTGCAAAACCGGGAATACCGGGAAAGTAGATTCATACATGTAAGTACCACCAATTTTAATTTGGAAACTAGCTACTGCCCACGGCTTTGTCTGTGTGGTACCCGAATAAAAAGAATCCGATGAAAAGTAGCTCCGTTCGTAATAAACACAATCGTATATTCATCGACTTAAGTTGCAAAATTTGTCTCCACGACAAGTCCTTTTATTTTGACGGGATAATATACAGAATATATCCACCCTGAAGATCTATTCTAAGTATTGGTGAAATATTTTTTGAGATCGGATGTGTAGTTTTCGAGATTAACTTTCACATCAAAACTTACAAACCTTACCTTTTTAGTGCTTTTTAGAACGGAAAAGATTGGTGGGCTATTTTGGTGTTTTATGATGAAATGTTGATAGCAAGATCGACATGTATGTTTAGTGCCGATCCCATCTTTATTGACATATGAAATCGTGCAATTCGTCTGTTCTTCGTCAAACAAACTTAGGTATCGTAATTTTGAATACGCGAATGGCTTGGTTCCCCACGGACCCATAGTTTTAGCCCCAAAAGGTAAGCTCTGTCAAAATTTCCATATTCGCGCCTCTTGAGATCATCGGTCGGAATTAAATTTATTTATTAATTCAGACAATATGTTAATTTATGTTAGTATGACTTAAAAACTATGTTAGTGTTGTAGGTATGTAAGTAGGTATATACACGCAGGTTTTCAGTCACATCCCAGCAGTTTCTACGATACTAATTGAATAGGACTTGAATGAAAGCTTTCATGACAGACAGGTTATATCTATCAGTATATATATATAGTATACTTTAAGCATGCTATTGGTCTTATGAGCAATGAGGAAGTTTTTTGCGGACAATGATATGTATATATTTTTTTATGATCATTTATCATTAGGTAACATGACGTTAGATGATGCTGTAAGGGAATTAAACTCTAAATTGATGTAACCACTAGCTATTGCCAGCGGTATTGCACGCGTGGAGTGTTTTAATAAAAAACCGATGCTCCCATACAAAGTTTCGCCCACATTACTCCACTTTTAAATGTGAAAATCCAAAACCCAGAAACACGTCATTATTTATTTATGGTTGGTAGCTGTAATTTAAATTTTCATGTTTCTAACTGTAAAGAACAAAGACTTTCATAAATAGTTCATCCCCCCATTTCCACCCTATAAGTGGAAGTTTCCAAAAATTCTATCTTAGCACATGTTTATATTAAAAAATAAAACTAATTTCCAAATTTCAGCTTTCTAGACTTAGTCGCTCTGATTGTGTTTATAGATTCAGTGAGTCAGGACTAACCATTTTAGAAGTTTCGATTAAATTGTGCGTAAAATCAAGATAGAATATGCATGAAATATTTAATTGTATACTGTTATATTATGTTATCGCTTGCGACTGTACCTCCTAGCTCAAACTGAAGAATAGAATATAAACTAGTGTATATCACATACCAGTGTCAGCACCAGTGTACTTTGTTGTTGAAGTACAGAAAGGAAATGTACAAAAGAAATAAAATATACACTTTATGGAGAGGTACAACACGAAGATTATCCTAGAGAAGCACAAAGCAACGAGGACATAAGAACTAGGTATTGTTAGACGCGTCATGTTCCTGACATAAACTACATATTTTATTGTCATAAAACGTAACACGTGTATGAGTATCAAAGTAAGGCTAGTTTAAAAAAGGTCTATTAACATATGAAAAAAATGCACGAGCCCGAATTCGCGTTTGCCATAACAAGTTTGTTTTTTAACATTTTATCTCGGAAATAGCTATAACAATTATTATTGTTACGCGGTTTTTCCGATATAACTTTTATCGCCTCATATCACTAGGAGACACTGCAATCGATGTTGGAATGTGAAACGGGTCAAGCAGTTTTGTGTTATCTTTTGGAAGTAGATTGTACCAAATAATATTTTTACGACGAGGGCACTATTTTGAATCCTGAGCGCAGCGTACTGTTGCCTGAGGAAAAACGATTGAAAAAGAATACTGGGCTGTACTCGGCTACTATAATTTTCATCTCCCTCAATGAGAAAATATTTATCTAGGGATTTAGTGGGATTGTGTATTAACTTTATACATTATTTGCGTCTATTTTAAGAGTTTCAGGTGTTAATGTTATGCATTCATCTAGTAATTAAAATTAATAAATGAACACATTTTTTTATTAATTACGATATTTATCCTTGGAAAGTGTAAGATGCCGACTTTTGTTTTAATTCAGACAGCGACGGCGCCACGTGTACCGCCCGCCCACACTTCTCACCGGCCAGTAACTTTATTCATAAAACATTACAATTTTGGCGCTCGATCTCTTCGCCTCGCGCGCTGCACTTTAAAAAATTCATGTACCAAATTCAAATTAATTACTGCCTACTGTAAATGTCTAAAATACCTAGCTTGCTCTCACTTATTGAGGAACATAACGTCGTTTTTCGAATGATGGGTTTGAAAAATAAATCGCTTTGTTTAAACACCACACGTCACCAGAAGCTGTAGTAGGGAGCATGGAAATATAATGTCAATGGGTTTTCAAAGTTTGTAAAAAAACTTTATATAACTAGGTACGCGGTTACCGTAACCTATGGCGCTTGCAACATCAGAGGTGTCACTCGCATGTAGCTGACCCTGAGAAATAACGGGTGAAATGTCTCGTATACTTTTAATTTCCCATACCCTTCAAACTGGAACACCACAATGATAGCATCATTATTTGGTGGCAGTTTTTTTTATTAACCTATACTATCCCACTCCTGGGCAAAGGTCTTCCCTTTCTTCTTCCATGCCACTCGGTCCATTGCCACCTCTGATCAATTGGATTCGAATGCATCCAGGTCGTCTCGCCATCTTTTTCTTGGTCTGCCGCGGCGACGTCGTCCTTTCGGCACAGAGCTACATAAATAAATTTAATAAAATATAAAAAATAATTCTCTTTTCTTCTTTCCAGGTAACCTTACCTGATGATGCAACATTAACTTAAACATGGAGTCAACAGAGGACGAATTCTACAACATATGCCTAAACCTTACCAACGAAGAAGCCAGGCTAGGCAGCTGCAATTTCAGCAGTGAATATGAAAATGGCGAGTTACTGGAGAAGGTGGTATCCAAGGTTGTGCCTATATTCTTCGGATTCATCGGAATTGTGGGGCTGGTCGGCAATGCATTGGTAGTCCTCGTCGTAGCCGCCAACCCTGGAATGAGATCCACAACAAACCTTCTGATCATAAATCTAGCAGTCGCAGATCTCTTGTTTGTAATCTTCTGCGTACCGTTCACGGCTACAGACTATGTGATGCCAAGATGGCCGTTTGGAGACTGGTGGTGCAAAGTCGTCCAGTACTTCATAGTGGTTACAGCTCATGCCTCTGTTTACACCCTGGTTCTGATGTCTTTAGATCGGTTCATGGCTGTAGTACACCCTATAGCATCCATGTCGATCAGAACAGAGAAGAACGCATTGTTGGCGATAGCATGCATATGGGTGGTGATTCTGACGACTGCAATTCCAGTCGGAATCTGCCACGGAGAGAGAGAGTATTCCTATTTCAATAGAAACCACTCCTCATGTGTATTTTTAGAGGAGCAAGGGTACAGTAAGCTGGGTTTCCAGATGTCGTTCTTCCTGTCATCGTATGTGATACCACTCGCGCTGATCAGTGTGCTGTATATGTGTATGCTGACGCGGCTGTGGAAGAGTGCTCCGGGGGGCAGGGTGTCTGCGGAGAGCAGGAGGGGGAGGAAGAAGGTGACCAGAATGGTTGTGGTCGTTGTCGTCGTGTTTGCAGTGTGCTGGTGCCCTATACAGGTGAGTGCTTCCATATTTATGCAGTCTCTAAGTTCGTATCAGTTATGTATGTGGGCAGCCAAGTAGCCAATCCTAGGCCTTCTAGGTACTGTAGGCACTGATTCAGTGCATCTCTTCTATACGACTCAAAACCAGAAGGAACTTTCTTGGTCGTTAGAGAGTTTTTTTAATGAATTCAATAGGTAAAATACGGGCCTAAAATGATTACTGATTTTAGTCGATTTGCTTTACTTATTATTCAAGCTAATTTAAATCATTTTCCACAAATCCTTTGACATTATGCAAGGTCAGAGAATCATAAATCATAAATTAACGGTACTTACGTGAAGGGTGCTGCACATTAAAATAATTAATGTGCACCGCCCCACCACTATCATCTAAATTAAATAGTCAGTTAGCCATTTATTAAACCACCACAAATTACAAACTATATAAACCACTAGCCTCTGCCCACGGCTTCGCCCGCGTGGTATACCCGGATAAAAAGTAGCCTTTGTGTTATTCTGATGTATAATCTGTATTACTGTTTCATTCAAATCCTTTCAGTAGTTTTTGCGTGAAAGAGTAACAAACATCCATCCTCACAAACTTTAGCGTTTATAATAAGTAATAAGGTTGTCTTAATTACTAAGATAAGAAAATAACATAGAACTAAGATAAAAAGTAAAATAAAGTAGATATGCTTCGTGTGGTAGTGAATGGGTCTTCAGCTCAGCATGTGCTACCACATCTTCCCATGCTGCAGCGCTGGTTTTCAGCTGAGACCAGTATTGACCTCACGGAAATCTTGGCAAAGTGTTGACCTCACGGACATCTTAACAAAGTGTTGCCCTCACGGACATCTTAACAAAGTGTTGACTTCACAGACATCTTGACAAAGTGTTGACCTCACAGACATATTCACGGAACATTTCTTTGATCTTCGGTTTAGAGCAGACGTGTTTATCTGACTCTGAAATCGGTAATTATTAAAATAAACAAATAATAACTTGCTGAGTCGTGACCTCTATTATTTCCGTGTATAAACTGTGTGTCAAGGAAAGTATAAAAATGGAAATTTGCTAACAAATAGCCTATGTTGAATAAAATGGATAGCAGCCCATTCAACCGGAGCGGCAGGATAGCCCGCACGCCACCCCCCACGCCCCCCGCCCCCGCACCCCTGGCCGTACCCGCAACTCTGGCTGCGCCCGCGCCCCTGCGCTCGCCCGCACCGCGCCCTGCAGCTCCGCCAGCGCCACCCCATGACGATCTTCTGGACGTAGTTTCTACGCCAGAAATTCAGAACTGGCTAACGTCCATCGAGCAGTGCCTTAATGAGGTGTGCACTGTCGCAAACGAGGGAAAACTGAATTCGGAACAAAAACAACGAATCAGTTCCCTATGCAGGAAAGTAGCCCATGGTACCTCGCAGATGGCAGTCCAGTACCAATCAGTGAAGCTGAGAGCCGTCCGAGCCCATAGTACCATCACAGCCCTCCAAGATCAGCTAGACGTCTCCCAACGACTGCGGGACCTTAAGCACAGCATCGAAGAGACCTCGAAATCTTCGACGGGATCATCCTTTGCTGACATGGTCAAGAAGAGCAATAAAAATATCATACAGCCGTCAAACTTAAGCTCAGTGGCCATATATCCAAGTGATAAGCTGAAGTCTAGCGAAGACACAAAGTCCCTAGTCCAGAAAATTATCAGCCCTGAACAGATGAAGCTACAAGTTAGAGGCCTTCGCAAGACCAGGAATGGAGGGGTTATTATCAGCACAGAGACGAAGGACGACATAGAGAAGCTGAAGAAATCAGTGCAACTATCTAACTCAGGCCTTAAGGTTGACGAGCCGCAGAAACGGAAGCCAAGAGTTACAGTCATTGGAGTGCCCTCATCGATGCCCGAAAAAGAAGTTTTATCCTGCCTGTTCAACCAGAATTTAGCCGATACAGTGCAACACTACAACCTTGACCAGTTCCTGACCTCTGTCAGACTCACACAAGTCGGGAAATAGAAACGCTGAGACCTGCAATTATATCATAGAAGTTCCTGCAGCAATTCGAAAAGCCCTAATAACAAAAGATAGAGTGTTTGTGAACTGGTCATCCTGCCCTGTAAGTGACTTCACGTTGGTAACACGCTGCTTCAAGTGCCAACAATATGGACACGCGGCGAAAACTTGTCGGGAGTCCACCTACACCTGCGGCCACTGTGGTGACGTAGGTCACACAATTAAGGAATGCACGAAGAAGGCGGAGGAGCCAAAGTGTGCCACTTGCATGCACTTTAAAAAACCAAGTAAGCATAATACAGGTTCATCTGAATGTCCGGCAAAAGTTATGGCTGAAAAGCGCTATATAAATTCAGTAGATTATGAGGGCGCCTAAGAGCGCCGTACATTTTTGTTTTTTCAGACGTTTTATATCCACCTTTTTACGTTTGATTTTTATTTATTCATAATGATTTATGATTTAATAAATAATATTGATAGTTTTTCTGTATCAGAATCTAAGCTCTGTGAAGTTGAAAATTGCAAACAATATCTATCCTCTCACAATAATTCATTTACTATACTAACACAAAACATTCGCAGTGTCTTTAAAAATTTTGACCATTTTAGTATTTTTCTACAAAGACTGGACGTAACTTGTGATATTATTGTCCTCACAGAATGTTGGCTCGCTAAACAATACAATGTGCCCACTATACCGGGGTATAATATGTACAAGAGTAATGTTAATTATAATCAAAACGATGGAGTAATAGTTTTCGCAAAAAATCATCTTAATATATCTGTTGAGGAACCTAATATACACGACTGTAACAGACTGTTATTTAAGATTGAATCTGAATTTGCAATACTAGCTTTATATAGACCTCCTTCCTTTAAAAACCTGACTAGTTTTACAAACTCTCTCAACGACACCCTACAGGAATTATCTTCATTTAAAAACATTATTTTAATTGGGGACATTAATATCAACATTCTTCCTGAAAATAGCGACCCAGCTGCCCAAGACTATCTTAACCTATGTTCTTTTCATGGCTTACTCCCATCTCACACGCTTCCAACACACCAAAGTGGCTCGTGTTTGGATCATATCATACTTAAAACAAATTTCCCTTCGCGTGCACTTATTATTAATTCATCACTAACCGATCACAATGCTGCCCTACTAACCTTAAACTGTAAACTTCATAAACAAAAAAACCCTCGCATGATTAGTAAACTAGATATAAAAAAACTTGAAGAACAATTACGCTGTTTAGACTTTAATCCCATTTATAAATCCGCTGACCCTCAGTTTTGTATGTCGCTCGTAATAAGAAATGTTCAACAAGCAATTCAGAACAGCTCAAAAAATATTCACTTGAATAACAAAAATTATAATATTAAACCATGGATTACGGCAGGTCTCATTCGTTGTATGAAACACAGGGACAAACTACATATGCAGGCCAAGTCTTATCCAGGTAACTCAGTTTTGCAACTATCATATAAACGGTACCGAAATTTTTGTAATGATCTTTTAAGAAAAATAAAGATTAATTACGATAAAAATTTATTAGAAAAAGCTGGAACAAATAGTAAAAAAATTTGGAAACATATTAAAAATGTCACACATTCTTCACAACAGCGTGAGTCATCTTCGGGTTTATTACTAGCCAACTCATCATACCTTACATGTGCAAACAACGCTAATAACTTTTTTGTCAACGTCGGCAAATGTCTGGCGGAACAAGTACAAGGTCACTCACAGTCCCGTGAATGCACTTATTTTAACTATTCTCGTTTATCAACATCTTTAGTTCTACTGGATACTGATGAAATGGAGGTAGAAAGGATAATCATGGGCCTAAAAGACGATTGTGCAGTTGGCTGGGATAATATACCATGTAAAATAATTAAACAATTTAGACACATCCTAATCCCTCCTTTAACAAATATTTTCAATAAATGCTTAGCCACAGGAATTTTCCCCAAGTGTCTTAAAAAAGCTGTTATAGTCCCGGTGTATAAATCTGGATGTAAAGAGAATGTGACCAATTATAGGCAAATTTCCTTACTTCCCTCTTTTTCTAAAATACTAGAGAAACTGATAAATCAAAGGCTAGTCAAATATTTGGAGAATAAATCAATTTTGTCTAACATGCAATTTGGATTTAGACCTAAAGTTTCAACTGACGATGCCGTACATCACTTAACTAACTATCTTGTTCAGGAAATTGATAAAGGTAATCATACTGTGGGAATCTTCCTGGACCTAGCCAAAGCTTTTGACTCCGTTTCTATTCCTATCCTATTGCACAAGCTTAAATCAATTGGTATCAGAGGCACTCAGCTGAAACTTTTCACAAGTTATCTGGAAGAACGCTCTCAATGCGTGAGGATTGGCAATGTTTTCAGCACAGAACAACAAAATACAATCTTTGGTGTACCCCAAGGAAGTATTTTAGGCCCGACTTTGTTTTTGATCTACTTAAATGACCTCTGTAACATAAAACTAGACCACGGTGTAATTGTTTCTTATGCTGATGACACTGCCCTCCTTTTTTCCGCTGATTCTGAACAAGACGTACACAAGTATGCGCAAAATGGATTTAAT
This sequence comes from Perizoma affinitatum, assembly GCA_961405105.1. Classification (NCBI taxonomy): domain Eukaryota; kingdom Metazoa; phylum Arthropoda; class Insecta; order Lepidoptera; family Geometridae; genus Perizoma; species Perizoma affinitatum. Next base: position 12,526,772 of record OY560199.1, read on the forward strand.
GTTGTAAATAAATGGCTTCAACAAAATTTATTAACATTAAACTCAGATAAGACAAATTATATTAAGTTTTCAATGCGTAAACTAGCAACGACTCAAATGACACAAAAATTACATGCTCATTTTTGTAAAGACTTAACTAACACCCAATGCATGTGTCCCGTCATTAACAAAACTAATAAAATTAAATACCTAGGTGTTATATTGGATGAGACTCTAAGCTTCAAAGCACATATACATGCATTGAATGCTAGAGTCCGCAAACTAATATTTGTGTTCAAAAAATTACGTCATATAGCGGATTGGAATATTATCAAACAAGTTTATTTTGCTCTATGTAATTCCGTTTTAACATACTGTATATCCACATGGGGTGGAGCAGGTAAAACACTTCTACTAACAATCGAGAGAGCTCAAAGAGCAGTACTCAAAGTGTCCACTGCAAGGCCCTACTTTTTTCCTACTAACCTTTTATATGAATCATGTGAAGTCTTAACAGTCCGCCAGTTATTCATAATGCACATAGTTCTAAAGCAGCACGCAGCCCTTCCATACAACCCTGATTTTACTAATAAAAGACGAATCGATAAAGTTTGTCATAGACAACTAAGCACTAAACACACTTTTGCAACTAAATTTTATACGTTCCTTGGCCCTCTTCTCTACAATAGATTAAATGCCTTAGTGAATATTTATCCACTCAATTACTTCAATTGTAAGGCAGCCCTTAAGGACGCCTTGCAAAACTTGTCGTATGATGATACAGAGAAACTATTAGATGTGATGAAGTGAAACGTTGTACTTAACTAAGTTTAGTTATAAGTTTTTATGTTAACTCATAAAATAATCTAATATGAGTATTTTCACTATAATTTATGTAGTTAACCTATATGTCGAAGTCACTATATTTTATTCTTCAAGTTTTTTTGTTTGTTTGTATAATTGCCTTGCTTGTATAATGTTAGTCCCTCCCGCCTGAAACACAGGAATACCTAGTTCAGGTTCTAGTATAAATTTTACTTTATGTTTATTTTAGATCATAAATATGTAATGTGTGTAGTATACGAATTTTTTGAATAAATTATTATTATTATTATTATTATTATATTGACAAAGTGTTGACCTCACGGACATCTTGCCAAAGTGTTGACTTCACGGACATCTTGACAAAGATCGGGATAAAGATAATCTGTGTTGTTCGATAAGGAGTGAATAATAACAAAGAAATATAAAATTAAATTTGCTCCTCAAACAGCCTTCAAATTAAATCATAATCAAAGTGTTTACTTACTTGGGTAAGCATGTCACGATTGTTTAAATAGTCGTTATTTCATAAAACGGATTATAAACCACGAGAAAACATGTCATGATTATTCAAATTTTCTCGATTACCATAATACAATGCAAACCTACATCACTTAGCATTAAATCTACTTTAGCTGAAACAAAGCCCTTGTGTAAACAGGCCAGCCTCAAGTGTATTCTATGTATAATATTTATTTATATACATAAATAAGTATGTAAGTAGTGTATCAGTCATGTAGTTCCCATAATACAAGCTCTGCTTAGTTTGGGGTTAGATGGATGCATTTTTCACAAAGAAAAATGAGAAAAAACAATAAAAAACAAACACGCTTACGACTGTCTTCGCCATGGTGGGCATACATAGTGAGTAGTTCTTTGAGGATACCAAGAAGGGGGTAGTCAGAGACACGTCCAAACATTACATTTTGGTACATGCCCGCGTTTTGCAAGTAGTAAGCATTCCACGTGACAGGTTGCAAGCCCATCGCCGCTTATTGTAACACTACTGTTGGCACATGCCTTCAAATGTTTAGTTCTAGGGCATACTGGTTTCCTTACGATGTTTTCCTGCACCGTTTTCATTTTTCGTGAGGAAAAATCCATTGTTGCACGACCGGGCTCGAACCCACGACCTTCGGGGTATCGCCCACTAGGCCAACACGGCACAAGAATAATAATGACCAGCATTATAAATAATCTTGAAGTCAATTAATAAAAACTTATTGATTTTCAATTTGACTTTGACATGAAGGCATCTAGGTATATCTATATAGTTTTTGTTGAAAGACTTTTGTGTGTATTACGTCGTATGATTTCGAAGGTAGGTATAATGACACCAGTGGCTAATGGCAACCGCGGAAATGGCAGATTTACGTTGGAATCTGATAGTACTTAAGGTTGCGGGTTCGATTACCGCCGCGGGACAAATGTTTGTATCTTCTTTAAATGTTTGTCTCGAGTCTGTTGTGTGTTTCTATGTATAATATGTATGTATTTATTCACAAAACAAAAATGTATATAAGTAGTATATCAGTCGTGTAGTTCCCATAATACAAGCTCTGCTTAGTTTAGGGCTAGATGATGCTGTGTGAAAAATTACCAGCTAAAATTTTTGTTTTTTACTTATCTACATTTTGTTTTTCAATATTCGAGTCGCTAGATATTATTATGCTAAAAATGCCACAAGTGAAAAATGATCAGTTTACCTTAGTGATTGATGATACAAACAAGACGACCTCTGTGGCGCAGTGGGCGAAGGTCCGCCTGAGACGCAGAAGGTTGCGGGTTAGATTCCCGCTACGGGACAATTTTTTGTACGATTAGCCAATGTTTGTCTCGGGTCTGTGTGTTTTCTATGTATAAAATGTATGTATTTACAAAAAATGTATATAAGTAGTATATCAGTCATGTGTTCCCATAACACAAGCTCTGCTTAGTTTGGGGCTAGATGATGCTGTGTGAAAAATGACCATTATTATTTATTTATTTAATAAAATACGAACATTCAGCTGACCCTAGCTACGACCCTGGCCAAAGGAAACATGGCGGATATCATTAGAATTAACACGTGGAAATAATGTTGGACCACTTCAACATAAATGGATTAATTATACAGCCACACGGTGACGACTAAACATTTAGGTCTCTATCAAGTACCTAGCATAGAGTAAATAAATTCTATGGTACTTAGGTAGGTACATACTTTCAAAACTTAAAAGTATGTACCTACCTACGTAAGGTACATAACTAACTCCCCATACCCATCAGCCATTAAAAACAAAACAAATACGCTCACTATTGTAATTTATTTGTTTAAGTATTGTATATATACATTTATATTAATATATATATATTATTATATTATGTCATTATCATCGCCATTTAACAATAACCTTGAGACACTGCATGCATTCGAAGTTTTGGTTCTTGAACATGCCAGTTTCCTCACGTTGTTTTCCTTCATCGATTTCAGAAAGTTTTTCTATGTGCGTATTATTACATAAATTGAAAAATTCATTCATTCATGACCGGGTTGAGCCCACGACCATCGAATCGGGAGTCGATTTCCAGTCCACTGGGCCATGGCAAAACAATACATATAAACCTACGTTCACGAATCGAGCAAAAATATTATTATAGAAGTCATTGTAAATCGATATAGTTATTGAGACCCGGGAATCGATATTTAAAAGGATACCGGGAATCCGAACTTTGCTTTTTTTCACACAAAATCCGTTGTAAGGCTATTGAAAAATATCGTAAAATAAAGGCTCGATGAAGTATTATTTCACCGGAAACTTTGCTGCAACGGGAAACTGTTTACCTTGCCGCCAGGTGTTTTTACTTTAGATTTTTAAGAGAACACTTTTAAAATAAACGAATCACTCGACGATGCTTTGTTAGTTATTTTATAACAGACTAGTTACTGCCAATACTTTGTCCGCGTGGTTCCAGATAAAATGTAGCCGGTGAAAAGTAGCTTTTACTTAAGGCAGCGTTCGTAGGAAATGGTAGTGCGAGTTCGCGAAAAATAACAGGCAACTGAGACTTTCCAGTCCACCCGTTATGTCTCAGGGTCGGCAACGCACGAGTGATACCACTGGTGTTGCAAGCGTCCACTGGTTACGGTAACCAACAAGTGAGCCGTATGATGGTTTGTCACTTTAGTTGTATAATTTAAGTTTAACGGGTCTTTATCGCGTTTACCTTTTTTCACACGGGATGACTCCAGTCACCCCGTGCCCACGGCTGTTGCAATACAGTCGAAACGTCGGGAATATAATAAAAAAGGTAAACGCGATAAAGACCCGTTAAACTTATAATTATGTTATCTAATCGCGAAAGTTTGAAAAATAATTTAGTTGTTATCAAAAAAAGAGAGAGAGTAACCAAAAATAATGGTATTACGAGAATAATTTGTTCTATTTTCGCCATTTATTTCGAAGCAAATGCTTCAGTTTTAGAGGCAAAAAATTTCTTACCCTAAAAACCTTAAGACACTTCAAAGCTTAATATCACGCATTTCCTTAAGCCAGCTCTCAGCTCTCGCTAAGAGCACTTCAGCACAGGGCCAAGTGGTACATTTAGTACCCGGCCATTGATGTGGCACAACGACAACGTTGTCTAGAAGTCTAGAATTTAGAACTGAGACCGGTGTTCCGCTCTTATCATCCACTTTGTGCCCGCCACCTTTCTGAAGTTATCGCTCCACCTTGTCGGGAGGGCGCCCCACACTACGTTTGCCAGAACTCGTTTAACTTAACGGTCGTCTGTTTTAGAAATTAACCCAATTAAGACTCTTTTTTCTGATCCTTCGCTGCGTTTCTAAGATTTCCAAACGTAACTCACTCCTGTTTTTGTAGTGTTATATGAACCTTACCTATACATATTTATTTGCAATACTTAATTTTATTGGAATCCATACTATGGTAAAATACAGTGGACATTTTTATAACATGTAACTGTCATTACCAATAGTTTTTGCAATAAATATACCATGAAGTAATGAACAAAAAATACTTTCTCCCTCCTATCTGTAAATCTTTAATCCAAGCACACAATCTAAAATGATCCTACTCTACTTTACCAAAGATGGCACAATTGTGTCGATAACAAATAAGCTCTAAGACTGTTGTTGGTGGAAATTACTAGAAATGGACAAATAAATTGCAGAAGGTCGAGTTTACTCTAACTTGCGCAGTTAGTTTAAATTGGAAAAAATAGATACTCAAGTTGACTGATATTTATAAAAACCTTCACTAACATAATGTACGCAAAACTAATTAAATTTAAATTACAAAAACAAAAGCCGAGCACTTAATAATATTTTTTTAGCTGAAGACAGCATGCGATCAAGCGGATATTATAGAACTTAAAGATTAAATTAGAATAAATTATACTGAAATAAAATGAAGAAATTACAATAATTGAACACAAGCCTCTGCCCACGGCTTCGCCTGCGTGGTATACGGATAAAAAGTAGCCTATGTGTTAGTCTGATATATAAGCTATATTACTGTAAATTTTCATCAAAATCCGTTCAGTAGCTTTTGCGTTAAAGAGTAACATCATCTATCCTCACAAACTTTCGCGTTTATAATAGTAGTAGGATAGTAGGGTTTTAAATTCAATTAAAATGCAATAGTATGAATATGTATTATATTAATACCGACCGTCAATTGACAGTTCTTGAGTGGAGACCGCGTCTTGGAAAACGTAGTGTGGGGCGCCCCCTGGCCTCGTGAAGCAATGATAGCGCGGACGAGCAGAAAGTAGATGAGAAGAGAACACCGGGCAAAGCGACGCGTTTGGGAGAAGCAGTGGACTGATGTGGGCTGATGATGATGATGATTATATTAAGATAAATAACAGACACATACATAGTCCTGAACCCAGTATTCCCTGTGTCGTTGGTATCAGAAACTACCGTAGTACAACAACACCCAGACACGGAACAAATATCTGCAGAACTTGCAAACATTTTGTCCCGCGGCGAGTATCGCACCCGCAACCTACTGCTTCAAAAGCTATCCTCCACTGCGCCACAGAGGTCGTCAGATAGGTATCAAGTATGACTAGTATCGAAAGTAATCCGCCTAACTCCGGAAGCTGATTTCTAAACATAGCCCTAAATAGGTTTCAATAGCCTACGGCAAAATGGCGCCGTAAAAATGGCAAGTGCCGAGTCGTAAGTAAATGCTATCAACCTTAGGTACGGTACATAAAACCGTACAAAAGGGTTGCCATAATCGCATTGAAACTTTTTTACGGGTATCCGGTTATAAAGTGTACCGAAAAAGTGTCAAAGCCTTGCACAAACGAGCCTCCTGAAATCGAAAAATTTATCGTGGCTATGTCATTTTAATGATTGCACGAAATATGCTTCTAAAACACCTATTACTAGATACTTACAAGTTAATAAGCACAAATACATTGATAAATAAGATGATACTTGTTTTTTGTTACCTAAGTAAGGTAACAAAAGCCACCATATTTTGGTGGCTCTTCTATGCACAAAACCTGCTTTTATAGAAACTCTATAACAAAGTATAAACTTTGTTAAGTTCTTTTTGTAGACGTGAAAAACTGTTATTAACTTTCCTTAATTGACTCCTGAATTGAATTGGTTTTCTTAAACAGTATATAAATAAATGAATAGGTTTGTATGAGGCCCCAACTAGTGATGTTGTGGCCTCATACAAACCTATTGTGTGAAAAAAAGCAAAGTGGCGCGAAAGTTTTTTGAGATTTTTGTCTAAATATCAATTATTTCACCAGACTTACGTTTAGCCAAAACATGAAAATGGCTAAAGTCACAAAGTCGATGTCAATAAAACATTAAAAAAACATTAAATTTTTGGTTGTTGTCTGTTTCCTCACGATGTCGTCTATCACCGTTTCGAAAACGAGTTAAGCGCACATATTTTTATAAATTCATTGATCTAAAGTCGGATTACATCGCTAAACCTAAATAAATACTCAAATACTCAAAATATTACACGTTATTTACTATTAGCTACAAAATAATGTAGATTCACAAAAGAAGGTTCCACCATACCATACCATACTACCATAGAAATAAACAAGGTATAGCTTAGCTGTTATAAGAGACTGGATGTAACTGTTATAAGATACTGGATGTAACTGAGACCGTAGTCTATTTTAAGTTAACATTTTATAAATAGCATATAAGCTCAGCGTGTTCCATCGTCTCTAAAATGGTGAATGTTCCGAGGATAGGATTATAGGATATTCAAACTTATTCCTGCATCAAGGTTTTTTCCATCGCATAATATGGACATTTTCACACAGCATCATCTAGCCCCAAACTAAGCAGAGCTTGTGTTATGGAAACTACACGACTGATATACTACTTATATATATATATTTTTGTAATTACATACATATTATACATGCAAAACACCCAGACCCGAGACAAACGTTTGCAGATCATACAAACATTTGTCCCGCGGCGGGAATCGAAACCTTCTGCGTCACAGAGGTCGTCAACAAGACTCATCCACACATGAGTTATGATTGATACGTGGCTGTCTCGTACTCGGTAGAAAGAGATCCTTTCTCCCCGTACATGTAGAATGTAAAATGAGCTGTCGTCTAAGGTGTTTCCGCTGAATAAAATTATAACATTACTCGCTTTTATAAATAAATAAAAATGAGTCCTTTAGAGCAGGCAATGTATTACCAAAAGCGTTGCCAGAAGGTTACTTTTGTAAACTTTTAGGTGATTTTTAACTACACCGGGTTACACCACTCAAAAGTTTACTTTTATGTAGTATAGTAGTATATTTGATGCAATGTTGGCAAAAATATTTATACGAAAAAGTTTTTTAGGTAAAGTTATATCATGAAGTGCAACTTAAAATGGAAAAACGTCTATATTATAAAAGTTAATACAACCAACATCTGCCTATCAACATTTAGTCTCTTTTTTCTAAGGGAAAAATATGTAACTTTTTAATCGAGTTTAGGTAACTTTTGACAAGACCCGTCTGGCAACACTGATTGGCAATTCTCCAAGCGTGACAGATGTGAATAGGCGACTATAACCGCATACAATCACGTGAAGCAAAAGCCTGCTTTTCTCGTAATCACAAAAAAATATATAAAACCTTGTGGGCGATACCCCGACTTCTAATCCGGATGTCGTGGGTTCGAACCCGGACCACCAATGTATTTTTCCACTGTAATAATTTTGCGCGCATTAACTCTGAAGGAAACCGGCATGCCCTAGAACCAAAAATTCGAAGGTATGTGCCAACAGTTAGTGTTCCAATAAGCGGCGATGGGCTTGCAAGCTCTCACGTGCAATGCTAACTTGCAAAACGCGGGCATGTACCAAATGTATAATTTGGATGTGCCTCTACTATAATTTGGACTACCTCCTACTTGGTATCCTCGAAGATCTCCTCACTGAGTATGTATCTTCGAATGTCCACCATGGGGAAGACAGTCGTGAGCGTGTTTGATTGTTTTTGTTAGATTTGTGATATTATTGTTTTTAGATGCGCCTTTAATAAATACTTGATTCAGTATCTGGCTGAACTCAGTCTTCATCTTTCATTCTGATATAATTCTGGGAAATTGTGTGTCAAATAAATATTTGTTTTTTTTTAATCTTTATTTATTAAAGAGGATTTAATCAGAATTGATTATGTCACCCTCGAAAATATTTGTTTTCTTCTACTTTCGTAATACGACCAAATAGGTTTTTAATTAATCACAAGGATCATTTAGAAACGTTAACTAAACTCATGAATTTATAATTTTATTAACGAAGTGTCCCTTCTCAACATTTCAAAGTTTTGGACAAGCCAGTCAAAATGAGTCGTCCCCTATTTCGTTAGTATATTGAAGGGGCTTAGTCTGGTCCTCGAGTGTTTGTCTGACTGAATAACTTAGTTCAGTACACCGAGGTAACGGTCAGTCTTTCATTAACAGATCTCTTGAAGGGATGTTATTGAAACGTCTTAACTCGGTGGAAGACCTTTTATTACTCTCCCCTTAAACAATAGATCGGTCGCTTATATGCTAGCTTATGTGTATACTTATATCTACCTATACTACACCTCACCTCGGGGGTAAAAGAAAAAAAATACTAACTAAGTATACATTTTTTTTTATAGGTATATGTTTATATAATATTAAGTTATGAATAATTTTGTTCTATTTTTATGAATAACATATTGATTATTATTTTTTAATATTTTAACATTAACTCCCAAATCATCTAAAACTACAAATGGTCCTTTCCATAAAGTGTCCAACTTATTTCCTACTTCATTTTTAATTAATAACAATTCTCCCTTTTTATACGTTACATTATTTACGTTCCTATCATACATTTGTTTACGATTATGTTTGTTTAAAAGTAAATTATTCCGAGCATCTTGGTGGGCTACTTGTAACTTATACTTAAGATCTAATGCATAACTATCTGGATTATATAAAGGTTCTATATGTTTACTTACTCTACATGGTATTATACTAGGTCTACCGAATACTAATTCAAAGGGTGTGTATTTTGTTTCTGTATGAACCGTATTATTGAAACTGTAACACCAAAATGGTAACCAATGGCTCCATGTTTCTTTTTGTCCATTGCAATGTATTCGCAAAAATGAACCTAAATTTTTATGTGAATTTTCTAAAGCTCCTATTGATTGATGATGATAAGATGTTGATGTTAGTTTTTCTATTTCTAATAATTTACATACCTGTTCCATTACTGAAGAAACAAACTCTGCTCCTCGATCTGTCGCTATTACTTTGGGTATCCCAAACCTTAAAATAAAATTATTCACTAATGCCTTAGCTACACTTACCGTATCCTTATTTTTTAATGTATACGCTTCTACAAACTTAGTTAATTCGCATTGTAGCGTTAAAATATAACGATTATCATCAATATCTCTGTCTAATGGTCCTACAATATCTAGATATAGTTTTTCAAAAGCAAACGAAGCCGTTGTAGTTATCTCCATGGGCGCCTTGACATACCTACAATGCTTCATTTTTTGGCATTTAATGCATTAACTTACAAACTCTGCTACGTCTTTGTGTAGACCTGGCCAAAAAAAAATTATTTTGATATTATTAGTCATTCTACGCACGCCTGCATGACCTGCAGTGGGTAGTAGATGAAAATCATGTAAAATGTATTTCTTTTCTTCTTCGTTTTCAATTCTTCTTACTCCTTTTAATATATAAATCCGTGGATAATTGGATAACTGGTTATCCTTTATTTCTTTTAACAAATCTGCTATAAAATCTTCATTTTCATAATTTTTTACTATGCATAGTTCATTTATTTTCATATTTTTGCAAATTTCTCCTAATTTAGTCACGAATTCGGCTCGCGTAAATCGTGCTCTAAAATCAAGATTAATATATAATGCATTTCTTTTGTTACTGTATATAAAACATTCATATTCTTTATCTATATTATTTTGTTGTCTCAACTTATTCATTTCATTTTTTGTTATAAACATCATTTCCGTAGAGCTATTTGGTATTCTCAGCACTTCAACAACTTGTGGTTGATCAGGCCACTGGTCGTTTTGGTTGCTAATATTTTGTTTGTTCAAATTACCGTTAATATTTTTTGTTTGTGCCCTCGTCATGACCGAAATAATTTCCTCGTTCATTTTCTTTAAAGTATCTGACGTTATGATAATTCTGGACAATGCATCCGCAACACTGTTCTCTTTTCCTTTTACATATAAGATTTTAAAGTTATATTCCTCTAATTCTAGTCTAAATTTAAGAAGTCTACTAGATGGATCTTTCATAGAAAATAGATAAATTAAAGGTTTGTGATCCGTCATTATCGTAAATAATTTTCCATATACGTAAGGTCTAAAATACTTTATCGCCCAAACAATAGCTACTAACTCTTTTTGAATTGTTGGGTAGTTCAGCTCTCCTTTATTTAAAGGTCTACTAGCATAAGCTATTGGTTTCATATTTTTATTACACAAAACTGCGCCGATTGCAGTACCTGATGCATCTGTTTGTATTATAAACTCATTATTTTCAGAAAAATCTGGAAACTCTAATACAGGTGGAGTAATCAAAGCTTCTTTTAATTTTTCGAATGCATTTTGACACTGATTAGTCCAAACAAATGGTTCATATTTTCTTGTTAGTTTATTTAGTGGATTTGTTATTTCTGCAAAATTTTTAATAAATTTCCTATAATAATTACAGAATGCTACAAATCTCTTTACTTCATCCGTATTAGTTGGTACAGGATAATCCCGTAATACTTCCACTTTTGCTGGATCTGGCAACACTCCATTCTCCGATACTGAGTGTCCCAAATAAAGAATTTATTTCTTTAAAAAATTACATTTTTCTGGATTTAATTTTAAGTTTACTTTTCTAAGTCTTTCTAGTACATCCGTCAAATTTTTATTGTGTATTTCTAAGTTTCTTCCGAAAACTACTAAATCATCTAAATAGATAAAACATTTGTCGAACGTTAAACCTGACATTGCTACTGACATAACTCTGCTAAACGCACTCGCGCTTGTCTTTAAACCCATTGGTAATCTTTTCATGCTGTATTGGCCTGTACTAGTACTAAAAGTTGTATATTCTCTGCTCTGTTTATCTAAGATTACTTGGTAGTATCCCTGGTTGAGATCTAAATGTGAAAAATATACTGAGTTAGAAAGAGAATCCAAAATTTCTGTTATATTAGGTAATGGGAATTTATCATCCACTATACAGTCATTTAGTTTGCGATAATCCACAACTAATCGCCATTTTTTATTATTATCCGTGCTTTTTTTTGGTACTAACAAAATTGGACTTGACCACTCACTTTTTGTTTGTTCTATTATATCATTATCTAACATATTTTGTACCTGACGGTTAATTTCACCTTTTAAAGAATGTGGCAATCTATACTGCTTAACATAAACTGGCCTAACATTTGGTTTTAATGTAATTGATTGTTCATAAACGTTCGTTGCTGTTAATTTGTCTCCTGGTAAAAAGAAAACATCTGAATATTTAGTACATAATGCTTGAATTGCTTTCTTTTCTTCTAAATTCAAATGATCTTATTTTAAAGTTTTTAATAAATTTTTAGCTCGCTCTAAACCGTTTGTATTTTGTTTAAAATCGCAAATGTCATAGTCTTTTATTGAATATAACTCTGGTTGAAACATTGGTAAAGTAATATCGTGTTCACTTGTGTTAAGAATTTTTACTGGTAATCTATTATTTCGTATTTGGCTTATACATCCTGCTAAAAAAACATTTTCTTCCAATTGTTGGTTGTAAACGACACAATCGTCCTTAAAATCCGTATCTAAAAGTAAGTAGTGAATTGATTCACTTCGCGCTGGAATGTGTAACACTTCATTTGAGTAATTGATAGTGTCATAGAGTTGCAATGAATAATCCATTCCATTTTGGGATAGTCTTATTATGTTCTTACTCAAATCTATATTTGATGCATAATGACACAGAAAGTCTAAACCTAGGATTCCATCAGCTTTTAAAGGAATGTTCTCAAATATATGAAGCCTGGCATCAAATTCGATCCGATGATGTTCATCACGATGAGTCAAACAAAGGTTAATAAACCCAGATGATTGAATCTGTCCTCCAATGCCATTTATGGATGTCTCCTTATTTATTATGGAACTGTTACTTGGTAATGCATCTCTCTTTATTTCAGATAGTGATGCTCCTGTATCAATTAACCAAAAGTATTTTTTGTTACCAACGTAAAAGGATATAAATTTTGCTTTACCATATAATGCTAAGAAACTGCATTTTATTTTCGTTTGTTGTTACTGGTTCAGTACTATCCGACTGATTCGTACAAAACACTCGGTGATTATTACCACTACCATGAGTCTGAAAACTCGAACGATTCCCGATCGAACCTTGGTAACCTCGTCCACGTTGATTGTTCTGTGAACGGTCAAAGCTGTTACCGTATGAACTTCTACCACGACCACGGGTATAATTTGATGAATTTCCACGAAAATTATTAAAATAATTCCCTCTGTTGTAATTAAATCGTCCTCTGGTACTATTTATAGACATACCTCGGTAATTTCCTCGGTGACTCGTTGTTGGGTTGTTGTAGTAGGGTCTTTGGCTATAATTAAATTTCTTACCTCTACCTCGATGCGAAATTTGCAAGACGTTCTCACTCTGTGAAGTTGACGTCGATGTTAACTCCTCGTCCTTGGCTGCTTGGATCGCATCCTTTAAGTTTTCGTAGTTCCGCGCTGCTATGATGGTGCTAAAACTGGTATCGCGTAAACCTTCTGAAAATCGTTTGATTGCCAATTTCTCGTTAAGTGGCTTTAACACAGCGTAATTTTGAGAATTACCATCAGCCTGTGCTATTGTTAAGTTAGTAAATAATTTCTCTAATTCAGTAGCGTATTGGTCGATACTACGCCAGCCTTGGGTTGTGTTTTGTAACTGTGAATGTATCGCAGTAAATGATTTTTTGGTTAATAAGCATTTCCGCAAATCTTTGACGAGATCGCTCGTAGATGTGTAATCACTAGACATACGTAGTTTTCCATTTTCCGAAAGCCTACTTTTCAAGACAAATTTTACTAGTAAAACTTTACCTGCACTCGACAACATTTCAATAGAGTCAATGATACCTTTGATGTTACTTTCACTATTACTGTTCATAACAGGAATCAAGCTACACGCCGTTTTTAAATCGAACTCCATGATTGGTTCTGAATCTTCTGTTTTATCGGTCTCACAATCACTATAATGGTCCGCAGAATCGGTACCACTTTTTCCCTTACAAAGTTCTATTATATTTACGTAACATTCGGTTATTTTTTTTCGTCTCTCCACTTACTCAATGACATAATATACTTAACATTTAAATCTTTTTTCTCACTTAATATTTTCAATAGAATTTTACTTACTTTTTTCGTATACATTTTCTGTTTCTCCTAACTTATTTGCTATAACATTACCTTGATATCTAGATTTACCTTTTTTGATTAAATATTTTTTAATTAAAATGAGTTCATTTTGTTAATTCAATTTCCATATTCTATTTAAACCACATTTATAAAATATTTTTAAAGAGAAATAATTAAATACATACCATAATTTTAGTTGTAACAAGTAGTAGGGGACATCATGCCGCCACTAGGTCACTAGGATTCTTCATTATACGCGTAATTTGATACTATGAATGAACCGTATAATCTGCCTATGTAATATGTTACTAATGATTTATTCTAGATAGGTCACTTACAGTTCATTAACATTAAGATTGTTGACGTTGCACTAACATCGTTTTATTTTTTCCACTACACTTAACTGTACTTTTGACTTGTAAACTTAACACTCACTCAAACATTTAAATTTAAGGGTTTATAGTTGTTTATTTTACACTTTTTTTTTTATATAACACTTAATTCAAGCTTACGTTACGCCGGCCTTATCCCTCTGGACTCCTTCTGTCTCCCGGCGCCTAAACCAACTGCTGCTCCTTCGCAAGGCATGTTCGTTGATTTCTTGCATTATCCATTGTCGTGTGTCTTCAACTGCTCCAAATCTATTGTATTGCCGCCACCACTCGCGTTTTGGGATATTATGACCTCTTCTTTGGAATGTGTTTTTCCCATTTTTACGTTTTTTTTTTTGACTTTAATAAATTGAAGATTATTGTTTTACACTCTGGAACTTAATATTTGAAGCCGCGATGACGATCCGCCGCGATCGCGCGACGCACCGATCGCGCCCCAAATATGGCAAGGGTCGCCATGAAGGGATGTTATTGAAACGTCTTAACTCGGTGGAAGACCTTTTATTACTCTCCCCTTAAACAATAGATCGGTCGCTTATATGCTAGCTTATGTGTATACTTATATCTACCTATACTACACCTCACTCTGATCCAGAGTTGTAGGTTAATGTATAATAATTGAATATTTAGCTGGACATTTTTCACACAGCATCATCTAGCCCAGGGATGCACAGACCGCGGCCCGCCGGTGGAATACTGGTGGCCCGCCGACAGCAAAAATAATACTCTCGTACATTCGAAAAATATTGAATCTTTAAGCAGTTTTACGTGTTGCTACAAGTAAATTTGAGCCAAATATAAAAAAGGTTGTAAGCACTATGCAGTGCCACGCTTCAAATTAATAAATTCTTTTTCAATTTTAATACATTATTATCAATTCTTTATTGTCTTTAATTACCTATACTTCTGGCGGCCCGCCATCAGTTCATGATTTGCCCGAGTGGCCCCTAGTCTCAATAAGTCTGTGCATCCCTGATCTAGCCCCAAACTTAGCAGAGCTTTTATTATGGAAACTACATAACTGATATATTAATTATATACTTTTTTTTGTAAATATATACATAGACAAACATTAGCTAATAGTACAAAAAAAATCCCACAGCGGGAATCGAACTCGCAACCTTCGGCGTCTCAGGCGGGCCTTCGCCCACTGCGCCACAGAGGTCATCAAATTCAGTTATATATACAGGGTGTAATCGTTAAGTGTGCACAGGCGATTATTCCGTAACTATTGCAGATATCAAAAAACTTTAAACTGATATCGAAAGTACTTTACCTAATGAGTAAAATGACATTAATAACTTTTTAAAAATAAAACGAGAAATATCCAAAAAAATTACATTAATCACTCCCATACATTTTATTTCTTAGTAAGTACAAAATTTTGTGTTCAAAGCATATGTTCGAAGTGACGTCCTCCTTGTGCAATACAATGACGAGCTCTATTTACAGTTTCTAAATGAACTTTCCTTAACATTTGCGGAGTAATTAAAGCAATTGCACGACGTACACGATTCTGTAACTCTTCTAGGCTGTGTACTCTCTCAGCGTACACGTGGTCTTTGACAAATCCCCATAGGAAGAAATCACAAGGCGTGAGATCCGGGGATCTGGCAGGCCAAGGGGTTGCACTATTATTGGCTATTAAGCCATTATAATTGTTTCGTAAGAAATTCATTACAACATTTGTATTATGTGCAGGTGCTCCATCTTGTTGAAAAATTATCGACCTTCTTTCATCGTCTGGAATTGGTTCTAAGAGACTTGGCATATCGTTTTGTACAAAGGAGAAATATCTCTGTCCATTTAAGGTTCCACTGTAAAAATATGGCCCAATGATCCGATCTCCAAGAATACCACACCACACATTAATTGAGAATCGCACCTGAGCTCTAACTTCAGTAGTTAAGCGAGGATTGTCAATTGACCAATAATGCGAATCTATTGTAAATGCCGCAGTTTGAAACATTACTTTCATCGGTCCATAAAATTGACCTTACTTTGACATAATTATTGACTAGCCAATTGCAATAGACCAGCCGACGAGCAGGAATCATTGTGCAGCGTTTGAGTAGGTTTTATCTTAAATGCTTTGAAGTTGTGTTTTTTTAATAACTTGTGTACATAATTGTGGGACACTGGAAATGATCGGGCCACTGAACGCGTTGATTCTTGTGGATTATCTACTACGTAGTTAATAATATTGTTATCTAAGTCATTATCAAATTCCGGAGCTCTTGTTCTCGAACCTTTTTTTCTGTTAAAAGATCCATAATTTATCAAATTGTTATCCAACTTACGTAAATACGTACCAGCAGGAACTTCTCTATCTGGGTACTCTCTTCTGTAGGCGATAATGGCCGCCCTATTGTTACAATCATGTTTGTAGTACATTTTTAACATGTCCCTCTTTTCTGTATTGGAATATGCCATTTTTCAATCAATAAATGCAACAATCACGATTATTAACGCAAATTGAAAAATACAATAAATTGGCTGGAACGAGAACCCGCGATAAAGAATTTGAATTTAGAACGAACACCAAAGAGTATCTTTCTTTTTGTTTTTATTTAGTATGTTGCTTTTCAGCTAGTTCAAATCAATACAATATTGAAACAAGGTTTATTATAAATTTGAAGTGGTAAGATAATTAATCTACACGTGTATCTACTTGAAATTCATTAATACCTTCATATCGTACATAATTATAAAATGACAAGGGTAAAATGAGTAGGTACTATTCCACTTAAAATAAGGAAACTAAAACCTTTCTACTATCTCATACTAAATGTATGGGAGTGATTAATGTATTTTTTTTTGGATATTTCTCGTTTTATTTTTAAAAAGTTATTAATGTCATTTTACTCATTAGGTAAAGTACTTTCGATATCAGTTTAAAGTTTTTTGATATCTGCAATAGTTACGGAATAATCGCCTGTGCACACTTAACGATTACACCCTGTATATCTCTGAATCGTTCCCTCAAAGAGTCACGAGGCTTCATATTATAAATGGCACGTATTGCTCTGTTTTGTAAAACAAAAATTGTTTGAATATCTGCTGCCTTCCCCCACAGTACGATACCATATGACATGACACTATGAAAGTAGCTGAAATATACTAACCTAGCTGTGGCTTCATCAGTGAGATGTCTAATTTTTCTAACTGCATATGCAGCAGAACTAAGTCTACCTGCAAGTGCTTCTATTTGCGGACTCCATTGCAGTTTTGAATCAAAAGAAGATGGACAAAACAAGATGCATATTCTTAATATAGATATTTGTTCCGAGTCTGCGTGTTAACACATGCTCAAAACGGTGAAGGAAAACATCGTGAGGAAACCATGCCCGAGAACCAAAAATTTGAAGGCATGTGCCAATAGTTAGTGTTCCAATAAGCGGCGATGGGTTTGCAACCTGTCACTTAGAATGCTTACTACTTGCAAAACGCTGGCATGTACCAAATGTAATGTTTGGACGTGCCCCTACTTGGTGTCCTCAAAGATCTACTCACTGAGTATGTATCTGAGGATGTCCACCATGGGGAAGACAGTCGTGAGCGTGTTTGTTTTGTTTCGTTTTATCTGCGTGTTATGGTACCACGGTACTCGTAGTTCCTGATACCAATGACATTGGCCTGATTTCCTCGTAACTCTTCAATTCGCCATTTATAAACTTACCCTGTGTTTGTTTTCGCCATGACGTGCATATTACTAATTAACTAATATGGTTTGATAAATACACCCTACAATATCAGAGGCTCGAAAATATTGTGTTTTTGGAGCAAACAGCGACAAACAACATTATAATAAAATTTAATGGCAAGCTGGGTGAATATTTGACGACCTCTGTGGCGCAGTGGGCGAAGGCCCGCCTGAGACGCAGAAGGTTGCGGGTTCGATTCCCGCTGCGGGACAAATGTTTGTAATGGTTGTCTCAGATCTGGGTGTTTTCTATGTATAATATGTATGTATTTACAAAAAAAAAGTATATAAGTAGTATATCAGTCATGTAGTTCCCATAATACAAGTTCTGCTTAGTTTGGGGCTAGATGATGCTGTGTGAAAAAAGTCCAGCATTATTTAATTTATATTTTTTTATATTCTGTTTTTAGCAATGAAGGCCAGTTAACAGTTCTCCGGTGTGAAGGGTATGAGAGCCGGTGAAATAATGGACCATGAGACATTTCACCCGTTCTCTCAAGGTCGGCAACCCTCGTGTGATTATTATTTAAAGAATCGTCCTTAGCTTATAGTACCAAAATAAAATAAAATAGAAGTTAAGTTTAGTTTACTAAAGATTTGTCATTTTGACAAATCTTTAGTAAACTAAACTTAACTTCTTGGTATATCACAATTTACTATTTCGAGTGTAACAGCGACCCTAACCCTAAAAAGAGTTCTCTTCTTCCAAACCTTGACCTTGAGAGTTGTAATTATAGTGATAATAAGACTGGTTTTAATAAGAACATATTAATTTGATGTCCCATCAAACATGCAAATAATAACATGCCCACCTTATTAATAATCCAGGCAGACATATGTTTGATTCCACGTCAAAAGCCGTTCAACGTCTAGATATTAATTTAGTCTTTGTTTGCAGTTAATAGCACTCATGAAAACGTTACATTTACATTGTTTACGCTAAAATAACGTTACTTTTCATTTTGATGCTTTATTTACCTCTATCTATTTCATGCAAATAATAATAAGGAATGTTTATTTCATACCAATAATCCATATTTTGTTAGGATACAAAAACTATATTAGTCAACTCGGGTAAATAAAAATGAAGCTAATAATAAAAATGAAGAGTTTGTTTGTTTTCTTTGTTTGAACGAAAATATTTTTTTTGTATTTGATAGCCCATTTCTTGAGGAAGGTTATAGGCTATTTAACATCACGCTACGATACTTAACAGCCCACGGCTTCGCCCGTGTGGTACCCGGATAAAAAGTAGCCTATCTGTTATTCTGATGTACAAGCTATATTCCTATAAAGTTTCATCAAAATCCGTTCTGTAGTTTTTGCGTGAAATGTAACAAACGTCCATGCTTACAAACTTTCGCATTTATAAAAGTAGTAGGATTTTCATACGTTATCTCTGGCGTTGCAAGCGTCCATAGCTTACAGTAACTGCTTACCACGGTTGGTACCGTGAGCGGTATGCTCGTTTGCAACTTTAGTTACATAAAAAAAATTAGCTACAGCCGATGAAAAATAACTCTCACCGTTAAGGCAGCGTTCGTAAAGAACACGCACGCTCAGTCCTTTTTTTGTCGACTCACATTGCAAAGTCTCCACGAAAAGCCCTTTAATTTTAACGGGTACTCGTATATCCACCCTCAATCACCCATTCTAAATAATGGTGAAAGATTTTTGAAATTGGATGAGTCGTTTCGGACTTTAGCTCCTACATCCAAACTTACAAACTTTACCTCTTTGTAATATAAGTTTACAAAAGGGTGTAAGTCGCTTTATGTCTTTGTAATATAAGTTTAGAAAAAGGTGTAAGTCGCATAATGTCTTTGTAATATGAGTATAGGAAACGGTGTAAGTCGCATTATGTCTTTGTAAAATAAGTATAGGAAAGGGTGTAAGTCACATAATGTCTTTGTAATATAAGTATAGGAAAGGGTGTAAGTCGCATTATGTCTTTGTTCCAGATAATCCTGCTAGTGAAGGCGCTGGATGCATACAACATAACATACTTCACGGTGACGGCTCAGATTGTATCTCACGTCCTCGCCTACATGAACAGCTGCGTCAACCCGCTGCTCTACGCCTTCCTATCGGAGAACTTCAGGATAGCTTTTAGGAAGGTATGTCCAAAAATAGATCAAACTTTTGCGATCAGTTAACATAATTATACGTTTTTTAAACATAATTATACGTAGATTACCCAGATTCGTGTATACAAAAAACATCAAAAAATGTATAACTTTTTCAGGGTCTTTATCGTATTTACCTATTTAGGGTTCCGTGTCTTAAAAGAAAAAAATTGAACCCTTATAGGATCACTTCGTTGTCCGTCCTTTGGAGCTCTAAAAAATCAAGATTTTAAGTCAACGCAATAAAAAATACGATCAGTTATGCGAAAAAATTTCATACTAGCAAATAAATCAAAGTTGACCTAGAGTCATGAAATTTGGCAATAAGCAAGATCTCAAGTTAAGTAAAAAGTTTGAAAATAGTTAATTTGTAGTTTAATCATTAAACAATATTTTGTTGCGAGTACAAACTTACATTTGCAGTTAGAAAATTGACCGTCACGTATATAAATAGTAAATCATTTTTTCATCTACAACGTTAATTTTGTCTTTCATCCGACTTGTATTTTCGCTAGAGCAATGTTTAGTGGTTTCATAGTCTATGAATTTGAGTAATGTTATTAATTTTGGTGAACATATAAGCTTTATGGTACGGAAGCCTCGATACGTGAGTCAGACTCGCACTTGTCCGGTTTTTTTATTATTTGTGACCACAACTGTTGCAACACTGTCAAAATGACCGAAACCCGTACAATTCTTATAAATTATGTCAACTGATTGCGTATGTTAAAAATAATAACATTTTTATTTTTCTTTTTTCTACTACTAGTACAGTTGTGAACACTTTCATATTCTTAGAGATTTCTTAAATTATTCCTACACTCCAACTCGATTGAGAGCACATTTAGGTTACCTCCAAAACTTCATCGTTTGGTATTTTGGTAGGTATTTTAGTATAATTTTTCGAAAATCCTTACAAAACACAAATGATTATGAATCGAGTTAAAGTGAAATATCTGTTAACGTAATTTTGCTTCATCACACTTCATTAGTTCAAGGAAATAAAGGAGATCTTGTTGGTCTATGGCTGTTGTCAAATGACGTAAACGTCGACTTTGAGGTTATGCTCGAGGTTGAAACTATGCACCGCATTTACACATGCGTTATAATCTGCGATGGAATACTTATATATTTTCCACCACAGATTAATTCTCAGTAATAAGTCGTGCGCGAATAAGGGGACTTAAACCGTTTTCGTCTTTTGACTTCCGAACCCACGAACACGATGCTGAAATTCACGCTCCGATTCAAACATTTTTAAATCAGATACGTGTGTGAGTTGAACGTCCATAGCTTTTAAGACCTACTTTTCTCAAAGAAGAGGAATTTGCTCGAATTCATTTCGCTTTGGACGAGATATATTTCGTGCTTTCATTCTTGCCATGCGAGAAAATATATTTAAAAGAATGTATACTTTTAAAAAATGATAATGTAAGAGGTTATGTATCATGTAATATTAAAATCTAAAGATCAAAGTTCAGAATTCCTGAACTATCCTAAACAAACATTCAAACGACTTTAATCCCCATAGATCTGTGAGGATACCAATTCAGCATACTTCAAGATCTTTGACCAACACTTGACACTATAGAATGGCTGTCAACTGTACCTAATCATCACTTATGATGACAGATAAAGTGAAAAATAATAAAATGAAAAACGGGTTATTCCCACTGCCCCCGATCTTCGGCCCTAACGGGAATTTATTTTTCCCACCGTCACACTTTTGCAATTTGAAATCAAACTAAGCTTCATTTTTCGACTAATTTTTAAATGCTGATTATGAAAATGAGGTCCGTTTTGAAATCAAATATGTCGCATTTTACTATTAAAATAAAGTAGGCCTTCGTTGTCATTTAAAATAATAACCAGCCTTGTTTTCTTGCCTTTCTTTCGTGGCGTGCTCGTGAAGAACAGGCAGTAGATAAAACCGATGACGTTTCAAAGTGATCCTTGTGATGTGAAATTAATTTTGAATTTGACTTTGTTCTCAACCAATATCAACATTAGTTCAATTCCAATCTCAAACTGAATTTAGACGATTAATCACAATGTTTTACTTTGTTAATTATGGTACACATTTAGTAGAAACATAGATTAATTCGCTGTTTCCACAACTAAGGTTAATATAGTTAATTTATCGTTAAGGGCAACCTCTGTCAAAAAGTTCGTCGACGTGTTAGAAATGTTAATTAAAAAATTTAAAAACAATTTTAAATATGTCTTTGTTTTTAGAGCCTTGTAAAATACAGAATTATTTAAATTACAAGAGTCAGGATCGGGCCTTTCTCCAAGCTCCAACTCAGTCATATTTTTAATAGGAACAAACACGCGCACGACTGTATCCCTATGATGGAGATCCTCAGATGCGTAGGTACGCGGCGAGTAGATCTTTGATGTACTAGGGAGGGAGTAGTCAGAAGCACGTCCATACATTATATTTGACACGTTCTGCAAATAGCATTTTCAAACCTGTCAAGTGACAGGTTTCAAATTATTAAGAGTTTTATGTACCTATACCGAAACGAAAAATCAAACCCAGTTACCGATTTTTGTCGGTCAAACATTTTTTTTTTTAATTTTGACATACCATCATCTATCCCCATCAAGAGCTTGTATAATGGGAACTACGTGACTGATATACTACTTAGATACATTTATATAAATACATATAATATTATATATATATAACACCCAGAACCGAGACAAATATTTACAGATCATACAATCATTTGTTCCGCGTAAATATTACAGAATCCAAAACACAACCTTCTGCGTCTCAGGCGAGCCTTCGCCCACTGCACCACAGAGGTCGTCACTCACAACATGGTCGAAAAACAAATACTCTTTGACATTTTTAAACGATACCAAATAGGCTATTTGGTATTGTTCAAAAATGCGATCGTATACGGGCTAGTTGTGGCAATTGTGAGCTCATTTTCGAGTGTTTTTTTTACTAGCATATAAATCCGGCTAAAAAGAAGCCGATGAAAAGCCGGTTAACCCGACAGTTTTTCGTCGATTTATATTGTTCTACAAAAAGTTTTATTTTTACGGTATAATATATACATGTCCATCCTGAAGGTCCATTCCAAATATTACAAATATTGGTGAAGAACAAACTGTATTCCTTTATAATATTAGTATATATAAAAAGTTTTATTGAAATGGCTTAACAGAAATATGGTAAGTTGTGTACGAGATAACGACTATTCTAGTGGAATTAATTAATTACATTAATTAAATCATTTTTTTTATTCTTTTCGTTGTTTTAGATATATTGGATACACATATATTTATTTATCGTTCTCCTATATTCAGCGTCCGTGAGCCATGTTGGCCTAGTGGGCGGTACTCCGTCTTCCGATACGGAGTTTGTGAGTTCGAACCTGGTCACGCATCAATGGATTTTTGTACTCGAAAAATGTATCCGTGATCAAAACGATGAGGGGAAACCTAGGGAGGAAACTAGCACCCTAGAACCAAAAATTCAAAGGCATGTGCCATTGATTAGTGTCCCATTGAGCGGCTATGGGCTTGCTGTCACGCAAAACGCGGGCATGTGCCCGATATAATGTTTGGATGTGCGTTTAACTACCCTCTACTTGGTATCCTAAAAGATCTACGCACTGAGTGTATGTCTGAGGATGTCCATTATGGGAATAGAGTCGTGAGCGTGTTTCTTTAAAATGCCTGCTTTATGTTAATGCCCTATTTTGCTCTTGTTAAATAAATAATAAACTCTGAGTGAACTCAACACTTTGCTCTACATCAAAAGAGCGGTATGTTTTAACAAAATTCTTGAGATAAGCTTCCATTTTGTTATTGAAAAATCACGTAAACAACTGTCTAAACTGACGGTTCATAAATCATACGAAAATAAATCACTTTCTGGCGAGTCTTCAGTGAGTAATCTTAAGTTTTTTCTTCTAAATATCATTCATTCATACTATGTATAAGTAGGTATAAAAAATACAGATGAATCAGCTTGCTATTTAAAGACCGTTGCAAACGATCTATAGATAGCTCAACTGATCCAGATCACTACCAGACGGAAACGTTCCCAAAATACTGGCCGTTTTACCAAACTGAATGGCAATGCTTATAACTCAGATAAGAGCGAGCTTTCTGGTCACGACCTTTACAAAGTTTTTTTTTATTTTCTTTGTGCTTGTATTTATATGTTGGTTAGAGTAAAATTCAGAGCCGTAAAAACTTAAGCTCAGCTAAAAGCTCTTATTCGACATACTTAGGTAGATAAGTTGGTACTCAGTCTGAAGTTTATTCATACAACTATGTACAAGTAGATATAAACAAAAAATACAGATGAAACAGCTAGCTATCGAAAGACCGTTGCAAACGATCTATAGATAGCTCAACTGATCCAGATCACTACCAGACGGAAACGTTCCCAAAATACTGGCCGCAATTTCACGCTGAAATTAAACTTATTTGTTAAAACGCTTTTATAAGATACACTTGTAACTAACTAACAAACAATGTAATAAAATCTTGGAAGTAAATTTTAACATACTTCTAATTGTCGTATCGAAATGTAACTCTGTATGTATATGTAGTCCGGATGACAATACTATAATTTGGTATCTTGGAGCTGATCTGATGATGGAGCCAGGAGGTGGTTCGAGTCCAATAGATTGGGCCTATAATTTATGTAACAAAAGCATACGACCCATGCTCTAAGACACACTGAGTTTATTAGGCATTTGTCTCATACCTATTTCTGCTGCCAAGCAGTAATGGTCGCATTGCTGTGTTCCGGTTTGATGGGTATGGGTGCCGGTGAAATTACAGGCATAAGAGACTTATCACTGTTTATTTCTCAGGGTCAGCAACGCGCGAGCGATACCTGCTGTTGCAAACGTACATAGGTTACAGTAACCGCTCACCAACAGGTTGGCTGCATGCTTGTTTAACACTTAAGTTCTATAAAACAAAGCTTTAATTTTCTCATAAGCCGTGTCATGTTCAAAATTCAATTCATAAGTCGTGTCAAGTATTTTGACATAAACTTTACCAGCAAACACATAAAACTCCAAGTTATGTGTAAAATAATACATGGAAACAAACATAAATTTGAAACATTGTGGAAATGTATAAATAATTTGGAATCTTGCCAATTTTGTTTTCAATTTACCAAATTCTCCGCTTATCAGTTCGCTTCAATAACTCACATACATTTTTATGTGTTCCCTTCAGTCGTCTGTCGTCAGCTATAAAGAAAATAAATTATTTTATTTTTATTTTGCTTACAGTTCAGAAACGAAAGGCCACCTGGGTACTATATAAGTATACTTATAAGAAAAAAAACAGACTCTATAACTATATCACTACCTACATACCAAAACATAATGTTATTAGGTAGGTTCCCTTATAGGTAGATAGTCATTAGGTAGGTACTGTTGTCGACGTCGAAGTATTTATTTATTTATCGTATAGTGCTCTATCGATATTCTGATATATCGCATCGTATCGGTCATCCCTACTGTTAAGTCAAATCTAGGTCTGTTATCTGTTATGTCAACTTGTCATTAAAATCACAAGAATCACCTTGAATCGTCGATTTTACCTACTGCTTGTTCCTCCGCGACCAAGCCAAGAAAGAAAGGCAAGAAACATTATACTGTTACAAAACACTAACTGTTAGGTATTTAATACATATCATCGGGTTAGAGCAATTTTAATCCCAAGAGTTTTTATATATATATTTAAGTTATGTCTAGACAATAGCGCGTTCAAAGAAAAAAAAACAGAATACAGGTAGGGTTGTAGCGTGATGTTAATCGTCCTTAGGGTCAGTTAATATTTTTTTTGAAATCTGACAGGTATTTCTATTACCAGTAAGATTTCAAAAATATGATTGCATTTGTTAGCACGCTACAACCTTTAGGAGCCGAGAAAAATAAGTAATAACGCGGGCGGGCGATGCAACTTGACGTCGGGGACTGATGGCGGCCATGGTATCTAATAATATGCAAAATCCCTTCAGCAACGCATGCCAAACAAACTTAGTGTCAGTTCACACCATGGGGGTAAACCAGCGCTGTTTTTCATTCAACCCCTAATTGGGGTAATTGACTGATGTTTGCACCATCGTGTTTCACAGTCGGGTAAGACGTATATGGCTGATATAATAATAATAATTAGGAAAGGCCAACAGTTTAATTATACTTCAAAGAAACTAAGTTTACATCCATAAAGGTCGTATTATAAATATACATGAAGGTATGTCGTATACGTCAGAGCACCCTTTAGGACCTTTTGGCAATGACCCATGATATGTCCAAAATACACAATGACCTGTATACACAACAGGTAGCTATATCAACTTTTAAAGTTCAAAATCATGAACGAAAAAAAAACAATTCAAATCCACTATGGAATACTTTTCAAATAGGCGCCATCAATCTTCTCATCGATAGGACATTAAGTTGCGACGTGGAAAGTAATAAAGGTAGATTTGCTGAATCATCTTTCTATCACTGACTGAAGAATAGGTCTCGGAGGTTAGCGTAGCGGTTAGCTTAGCGGTTAGCTTAGCGGTTAGCTTAGCGGTGAGCGTAAAGATTTGTATTTGTATTGTATATAACTGCCATCAAGCAGTATTGCTCTTATTGTAGAAGAGGGCTGTTCGAGCAATTTATAATATGGGCCCCAGAGAATAACTTCGCCAGAAGCTTAAAGAAATAAATATAATGACATTACCTTGTCAATACATCTATGAAAATCTGATGTATGGTCACAAAAATATTAATTTGTTTATGAAAAAAAGCGATAATCACAATGTTAATACCAGAAATAAAGATTAACTCGCTCTTGCCACTTGTAGACTCCATATAGTTAGAAAATCGTACAAGGTGTACGCATATACAAACTTCCAAGATATATAAAAAAAAATACAATTAACAAATTTAAAAACGTAATTAAACAGAACTTTATAAAAAGGCATACCATAAAATATCTGATTATTTAGATGATTAAAACTCTTGGGATTGAAAATGCTCCAACTCGTTGTTTTGTAAAAGGATCATTAAAAAGAATAACCAGCCTTGTTTTCATGCCTTTCTTTCCTGGCTTGGTCGCGGAGGAACAGGCAGTAGATAAAACCGACGTTTCAAAGTGAAATTACAGGAAAATGAGATCTTTCATCTTGATATCTTAGAAGAGGTTTTATTTTTGATCTTATTAAAAGTTGCTTATTTACAGAGATGGTCTTTCATTCGGACTTACGTGTCCTTTTGCTACGCTCCTTCACTATACCAGTACTTGAGGAGGTAATAACTCTAATTATTATTTATTTTATTATTGATTAAATCTTAATAAAAGTTGCTTGTTTTTTAAAGATGATCTATCATTCAGCTAAATTAGTGTGGTGTCCACCGCTACGCTCCTTCAGTAAACCGCTACGCTTCTTCAGTAAACCGCTACGCTCTTTCGGTAAACCGCTGCTTAAAGAGGGTAGAAACTCCATTATTTATTGGATTTTATTAAAAGTTGCTTGTTTACAAACTCGTTAATGCGGTTGAAACGGAACGTGTTGGAAATCTTCTTGAAATGAAGCGTTATAGAAGCCAGACAAATTAAAGTGCGTCTCTGTAGGTACAATTCATTCAACCAAATTTATTTATATTGAATTTAAATTATCAAAAATGATTTGAATTTAACAGCCGTGTTGACCTAGAGGGCGGTACCCCGTCTTTCAATCTGGAGGTTGTGGGTTCGAACATGCACCATTCGAATAAATTCAAAGGCATGATTGTGCCATCATTAAGTGTTTGAATAAGCGGTGATGGGCTAGCAAGTTGTCATGAGGAATGCTTACTACTTGCAAAATGCGAGCATGTGCCAAACGTGATGTTTGCACGTGCTTCGACTTCCCCCTCCTTGGTAATCTCAAAGATCTACACACTGAGTATGTATCTAAGGATGTCCATAATGGTGATTACAGTCGTGAGCGTGTTTATTTTTGTTTTGATATTATAGGAACTTTAAGAGATTCTTCCTCATAAGCACCGTCCGCGACCACGCGATTGAGACGGGAATCTTGGCCCGGCCGTTCTAGGAGAAAAGTAAACTAGTTACTTTCGTAATAATATCCTAAAAATATATTATTTAGCAGTTTCTGAAAAAAAAAATATTGTCATTCTTGAGGGCTGTAAATAAGAGAAATTTTACACATTTTAATTTGAATTCCAGCAAGTAATCACAGCTTAAACACAAATTCATAAATTAAGATTTTATGCTATATATAGTGAGTGGTACCTGGGTACCCACGACAGAGAGAATCCTAGTGTGGTAGGACTGTATGTCTGTTGGGTGTTTATTTATTTGGACCCGACTGCCCAAAAAGTAGGTAATGTTTTTCGGGTGCATGTATGTATAATATGTATATATATACCTATGTCTATTACTTTGGCTTTCGCTGTAGTCTCAACGGCGTGATGGATTTTGATAAATGAGGTGTCATTGGAATCGTCTTGATCACGTACGTGAAATAGAATGCACACAATGTCAAAAATGTAATACTAATGACGGCTATAAGCCGTCATAAACGATTTCCGATTTAAAAAAAAACAAAACCTGATTGATAAATACTGAGAGATAAAAGCGTCCACAAAAATTAAAACTTGATTAACACATTAATGACCAATCAGTATAATGTAAGCCCAAAAAAATATACACAAAACATGTCTAGATTAATTTCGCATGCTTGATAATAAACTGGTCTAGTAAGGTTTAGGTCAAAATTGAGTTGAGTGACCAGAGAGTTTCGTTATACCGCCATCTATGATCCCATCTCGGACTTTTTACGATATCACATTCCTAGACCAAGTTCAACATATAATTTGATGTGTATCATAATGTTTTGCAGATATTTGTTCCGGATCTGGGTGTTTTGGTACCACAGTGGTGTGGTGTAGGGTCAGGACTGAATATTTATAGTGTTAGTATCGGAGACGTGTATACCTATTTATAGCGTTGGTATTGAATAGATCAACGTTAAATAATACAAACTTGCCTCTGACAACCCCATTCTTCGTATACTCACGGATTTGCAGGGTAGTATCTGAGGATGCCCTTGGAGATTAGTCGTGAAGATGGTTTTTATTTGCATACGTATAGAATTTTAAGATCCTTTCTACCAAAAACTCTGAGCCATGGTTTAAGATACGGCGTATCGCGAATCTTTCATCAAAAGATCTCTTACCGGATAAATCAGGGCTGTTGTTTTGTTTTTTTACAAAACGATTTTTATTTACGAATTCATTTTAAACGGTATTCTTAGAAGATCTTAATTAAACGAGACGAGAGATCATCCACGACAAAATGCGCTGCAAGATGTTGTTTCATCCAAAAATATCAAGAATAGGATTTATATCGGATCAGCTAGACATTTACTAGATCCGACAGAAGTTGTTCTATTCTTGATTGTAAATTCGACAGTCATAACGGAAATAACCACTTCGTTCGACAACTAAGATCAGTTTGTATGGAAGAAATAAACAACGTTTTTTTACATATTACGAGCATTTTTTCCAAATTTTCTAAACCTCATTCGTACTATAACGAAAAAAAGATAAATCGGTCATACTTCAGGTCACTGTGGTGCAAGCGTCAATAGCTTACGGTAACCACTTAACAGGTGTGTCATATGCCAGTAAAGTTGTATAAAATACACGCTAACTGATAATAAATAAATAAATAAATAAATAATGCTGGACATTTTTCACACAGCATCATCTTTCTAGCCCCAAAGAAAGCAAAGCTTGTGTTATGGGAACTACATGACTGATATACTACTTATATAAATTTTCTTTTACATAATACATACACAAACATGTGATATATGTGATAATATCACATGCCTTCGAAATTTTGGTTTTTAGATAGCACGGTCTCCTTACAACGTTTTCCTTCAACGTTTTGAGCACATGTTAATTATAATAATAATACTTATTATTTATTTTATTTCCTTTTATTTCCATGATTCATGTGTTAGTAAGACTGAGCCATTGGGGTGATGTTGGAATAAGTAACTGTCCATTCAATGAACTAATTAATTTATTAATTAATCAATTAATTTACCTATTAACTATTAACTCGTTCCACCATCACTCATACATAATATTTATAGAAAGGACTACACCATTTATTGGCCAACGTGTTCAGGATGGTTAATGACGCCCCAATCTTATGATAAGTCCTAATGGCATTTAAATCTCTATATGCAAACCCCGACCCGTCTCAGAAAGCACTAACGGCCGACTAAAAGCTAGGCTTCAAGATAAATTGTCCCAAATCGACGGACGTGCTACTCATTTTTTGGGGAGCACGACCCTTGGACTGTCGCGTCTGGAGGCGAAATTCACTTGGGAATTATAACAAAAATTCGCGTGGTAGTTGCAACATTTTTACTCTTGAAATTAAACTTCAAGCAAATTAATCTATATATAGAAATAAATAGAATCTATGTGGCTATGCATACCTACGTAAATTACTTTTTTCCAAAGTCAAAGACAAAGTCAAAATTCATTTATTCATTAAAATCACAAGGATCACTTTGAAACGTCGGTTTTATCTACTGCCTGTTCCTCATTCATCCTCATCACATTCTTTATACATAAAAGCTCGTTAGTTCGTTGTCCGTGCCATTTATATCCGAAACTGTGGTCTAGCCGGTAAATGGTCAAAAGTGTCAATTTCATCATCTGGAGACCACTTAAATGCCAAGATAGCTACTGCGGTGTATTCGAGATCCTATGGCGGTGTATTCGAGAATTGAAGTGAATTTTCATCACAATTTACTGAGCTATTTTACCAATCTAAAATGGTTCGGCTGGTGGCTTGTAGCGAACGACCAATAATCTCCGGTCCCGTGGTTCAACTTCCTTGGCCTTAATCGTATAGCCCACGTACTCAGAGGGTCGGAAGTAAAAGTGAAGGATTATGCAAAAATGGCGACTCCACTTCAACTTAAAGGCTCCTGTACACTTGCCCCGCCTTTTGCCACGTGTATTTGATTAGGCCCGTCATCCAACTGAGCATAGTGTTTAGTTTTTACAAGTTTCTTTAATTTGCCTTATTATTTAGTTAATAAAAATCATATAATATCTAAGTATCGGATACGCTCGGAACGAAACGGAAAGCGGAGAGGTGTGGTTAATAAAACGATATGGCACAGATAGGGCTTATTAGCACAAAAATCGTCCTATTTGTCTTTGCGTTTTGGTAAATTCTTATCTATGTATAAAGTGTATATTTTATTCAATTTTATACATTGTCTTTATATTAGGTTGGGGAAAAAGTCTTTTCGCATTATTGTATGTATGAACTTGTAATAAAATATCTTTGGCTATACTATTTGTATCTAGCTGGTTTTGGTATCATTAAAAGTTTAAATTTTAAAGAAGATAATTCCAAATTCAAATTAGGAAAATGTGTGATTTTTATTTGTTTTTCGTACTGTTAAGATGAGTGAATCTAATGAAGAAATTCGATACATTTTAAAATTTTACTACAAAAAAGGTAAAAATGCAACGCAAGCCGCGAAAAAAATTTGCGATGTTTATGGACCTAGTGCAGTGTCTGTGAGAGTAGCACAAATTTGGTTTAAGCGTTTTCAATCCGGAAATTTTGATGTCAAAGATGCACGTCGCTCTGGTCGCCCTATTACGGATAAAATGGATGCCATTTTTGAAAAAGTGGAGCAAGATCGGCATATCAGTAGTTACGACGTAGCTGAAGAACTGGGAATTGACCACAAAACAGTTTTGGCGCATTTGAAAAAAACTGGGTACACAAAAAAGCTCGATATTTGGGTACCTCACGAGCTCACTGAAAGAAACCTAATGAACCGTGTTCTCATTTGTGATTCTTTATTACGACGTAATGAAACCGAACCATTTTTGAAGAAATTTTTGACCATTTTTGACCTCACACATCTTTAGCCACTCAGCAAAAATTAAGAGAGTTTGGCTGGGATGTGTTAATGCATCCGCCGTATAGTCCTGACCTTGCACCTTCAGATTTCCACCTGTTTCGGTCTCTTCAGAATTCTTTAGGCAGTGTCAGGTTAACATCACGAGAGGACTGCCAAAACCACTTGTCGCGGTATTTTGAACAGAAGCCCCAAAGTTTTTATAGCAATGGGATCATGTCCCTGCCTACAAAATGGCAAAAAGTTATCGAACAAAATGGTACCTACATACTTTAGTTAAATGTAAATAAACTATATTAAAAAATGTTTTGAATTTTCTTAAAAAATGCGAAGAAACTTTTTCCCCAACCTATTACACCGTAAAAATAATAGTGATCGTTTTTACAAGTTTCTTGTGTTCATTTGCCTTGTTATTACTGGCTTCGCTCGCGTGGTACCCAGATAAAAAGTAGCCTATGTGTTATTCTGATGTATAAACTATATTACTGTAATGTTTCATTAAAATCCGTTCAGTAGTTTTTGCGTGAAAGAGCAACAAACATCCATCTCACAAACTTTCGCGTTTATAATAGTAGTAGGATAGGATGTGGGTCAAATCTTGCAACTATTTTTTTAAATTAGTTATTTCATGACAATGTATGGTTAGCTAAGTGACATCATTCTAAGTCTAATATGGCGGACTCCTAAAGATGGCGGACCAATTATTTTATATGAACTATCATGGTATGGATATTAAATGAAAAGGTTTGAAAAGAAGAATACGAAACTAATAAAAGATTTGTTATTAAAAAGTAGTTTTTTAATCAATAATTTATTATTCATTACTAATATTAATAGTATTGGAACACGTAGACGTTGTTTTGTTTGCAGACGTCACAAGTTTAGTTATAAAAGATAATAGCAGCGAAAATGATATCACTGCTGGCGTACCTCAAGGTGGTGTTCTCTCTCCTCTTCTTTTTTCTGTTTTCATTAACGCTATCACTCAAGTTATTTCTTCTCATCTCTACGCCGATGATCTACAAATATACCGTCAGTTCAAAGTTGATGAGATTTCAGAAGACATGCATTTTGGCCTCCTGGTTAATCCCTCGAAATCTCAGGCTTTGATTTTCAGGAGTCCTTATATGTTGAATCTTGTAGGTCAGTGCACTCCACCTCCAATCACATATGATGGTGCACTTATTTGCTACCCGACCAAAGCTAAAAACCTTGGAGTAATCTTTGACAGCCGCCTGTCCTGGGTAAGTCATGTTAACGCGATTAGCAAACGAGTTAACTTCACCTTTCAATCTCTCAAGCGTCTCCAAAAGTTTTTACCTTTTGAAACTAAAGTTATGCTTGCTCAAACGCTCATGTTACCTTTTCTTGACTATGCTGACGTCTGCTTTCTTGATGCCACGGAGGAACTCCTGAATAAATTGGAGCGTCTTCAGAACTTGTGCATCCGATTTATTTTCGGCTTGCGCAAGTTTAATCACGTTTCCGAATTCAGATCTCAATTAAAATGGCTCCCTATTCGTCGTAGGCGTGATTTTCACGTCTTAACTTTTCTCTTTACCGTTCTTTATAATCCACTGTCTCGTTCTTACCTCCGTGAGCGCTTTGAGTTCTTAATCCCGCGTGATGTGCCCTGCAGGACAGCAATGTCCCTTCTTCTCAAAACTCCTTCTCATTCCACCAGTTGTTACGGTGGTTCTTTCACTGTCCACGCGGTGCAACTGTGGAATGCTCTTCCCCACTCTGTCCGCGCAAGTCCACGCTAAGTGCGTTCAAGCTCAGAGGAAAAGAGTAGTACTCTTCTACCTTCTCCTCTCTCCTCTCCTTGTGAGTATTGCATACATATTATATATATAATATATATATATATATTTATTATATTTATAAGTAGGTATATTATGTATTTAGGTATAATAGTATGTTATAATTCGTTATAATATTATCAGAATTTATCGGTCGGTGTACACATACCCACCTTTATTTTTCATCTGTTCTTAACCTCAAAGGTTTGCTGGAAGAAAACTCTTGTTAGTGTTAAGCTCGCCTTTGTACATGTCCTATAGGTAAGTGTTTTTTACTGTTTTTTCTATTATTTAGCCTTAGTTTTCATTTTCATCTTCATTTAATCTTGTTATAACACTCTTCTAATTCTCTGAAATTCATATTTGTGAAGAAAAAGATAATAGGTTACTCACTTTGTTTATTTATAGGGATACTAAGTACAACAACAACTTATGATGTAGAGTCCGGGGTGAGTCTCTGTGACCCTGCAACACAGGCTCTTTGAGACCTAGTGTAGGGAACAGTGCTCCTTAAGGTACATGCCATTACTAAGTTAAGTTATCATATTGTATTACTAGAAGTGTACCAAACTGTATATTTTTTTTGTAAAAATAAAACTTTATCTTTTTTATCTTTTTATCTTTTTTCTGTGTGTACAATAAATAATAAAGGGAAAAGGCAGCACGAAACGTCTATTTTTCTTATTTCCATTCGCTTATGACATATGGCATATTATTTTGGGGCACAGCGGCAGAGGCTAAATGAGTATTTATTTGACAAAAACGAGCGGTACGATACATTTTGGGAATGGGGTATTTGCAGTCCTGCAGTCAATGTATCCCATTGAAGGAACTAGGAATAATGATAATGATTGGGGAATTTATTTATCAGAATGTGATTTACGTAAGGGAAAATTTAGAAAATATAAAAAGTGTTAAAAATGTCCATAACTACAATACGAGGCATAAAAATCGCCTGGTTGTACCAAAAACGAGATTAACCAAGATTTATTTTTGAGTTATTTTTATTTTTGAGTTATTAAGAGTAAAATTGTATAACTGAATTCCAAAAACTTTTAAGTGTGCCCGACAATGACTTCAAACAGCTTGTTGGGAAACAATTTATTGATAAAAGTTTTTATAGATTAGATGAAGCTTTTATGAATCAAAAGCTTTTCATTAGCAAATTAAATATTTGATGTATATTTATAACTTAATTATGCGACTGTTGTTGTACTTTTGATATTGTACATTTTTATTTAGCCTAAGTTTATTTCATTTTATATACTCGACAATGCTTAAGCAGATTTTCTAACTCTTGACTACTCGCAATTTGTTTAATGTTACAAATCGTATTTTTATAGTGACTTTAGTTTTATTTTAATTCTTTCACATACTTAAGATTAATAATGTATTTTATGAATTGATTATTATGAACATGAATATATATCATGAATTGATATATCTGTAGGTATTTTGTTAAATGACTTATCTAAGAACATGTAATTTGTCAAAAGATTAATAAATTGAATTGAAATCGCAAAGAATATATGGAAACGCCAAAATATAAACTACGTGAAGTAATTTTACGGGGATTCCTCGGGCGTAACCAAGCCTAGAAGAATCATCCGACGAACTATATATTTTTTTGTAATCCTTCATTCAGATGGGCTAGATGATGCTGCGTAAAAATTTCAAGTATTATTTATTAGCTATGATGTGGTTTTCATACAACGAGGTGAACTCATAATAGAAAGATCATTAGTCAAAGAAGAAAATAAAATCTAAAAGTATAGGATCCGCTCGGAACGAAACGGAAAGCGGAGAGCTGTGGCTAACAAAACGATAAGGCACAGATGGGGCTAATTAGCACAAAACTCCTCCTCTTTGTCTTTGCGTTTTTGTAAAGTCTTACTTAAGTATAAAGTGTCTATTTTATTTTATTATTTTGTACCTGTCCTTTCTGTGCCTTGTTGTTGTCAAATAAACTAATTTATATTCAATTTTATACATAGTTTTTATAAATCTTAAATAAGTTTTTTTTGCAAAATTTAAAAATACGTGGATTAGAATTTATCAAAATCCTTTCTTAAAATCATACAAAACGATCACAATAAAACTGCATGATATATAGGTAACGCCGTTTGAATACCCTAGTGAATGCTCTAATGAGTGTAATGATAAAACCACGCAAAATACCATCCTTGAAGACATACAAATCGATTGCAAAAAACAGCATCACATTCGATAAGCCGTTTCGGATAATGATAGCAGATAAATATTCAGACAACCTCTTACGGCAAAAGCATATACGTGCTCTCTGTCATAGCGGGTAAAAAGACATTATTTGATTTTTTAAATATTAATTGATATGTGAAAAATACCTATATTATATAATTTTATCTATTGTTTTACTTCTGTCACTCTCTGCAAATGCTGAATGTTTCCTGTGCTTGATTACCGCCAGGTAGTCCTTAAACCTGGCCATAATAGTATGATATGATACCCCAATACATAATTATGAGAAGGGTGTTTGAATCTAAAAGCTATTCGCGCTCTTAAAGCAAATAAACAAGATAATTAAAAATATTGGTATTATTACTGCACAATTAATAATAAATAATAATAATAAATAATGCTGGACATTTTTCACACAGCATCATCTAGCCCCAAACTAAGCAGAGCTTGTATTATGGGAACTACATGACTGATATACTACTTATATACTTTTTTTTTTGTAAATACATACATATTATACATAGAACACACCTAGACCCGAGACAAACATTACAAACATTTGTCCCGCAGCGGCAATCGAACCCGCAACCTATTGCGTCTTCATTACGCAAAATGCGTAAAAGTTTAAGATATAGAATCAGCTAAGACACAGAAGAAACCTTTTTGAGGATCAAATGCTATCATGAAAGTACAAACCATTTCAAAAAGGCACCCATTAATTAAAAAATTACGCCAACAAGCGGATAATGAATTAAGGTTCCACTTTCAAATGTCGCTAATTGGCTGTAGTAACGAGGAAATTAAAAAACTTCCATTAATTTCGCTGACGCCTTTCGTAATAAATCAAAAGTGATGAATTTTATAAAAGTGATTTCGAAAGATTTCTCATGATTGATCGTTTATGCAGGTGACGCATGAGATATATATTTTTGTTACCTGTCATTCCCAACGGTCACAGCGACCTTGATGGCGTAGTGGGTTAGTAGCAAACGCGCCATCGCCAACAAAATAAAAGGAAATTTATTTAAGTAACAAAATAACCTTAATTATAGTACGATTTTGTACAAAAGGTTCATCTATAAACCTACTCTGTAGGTACTCTAGTACCTCCTTTTCATATCATTTCATTTCATTTATTTAACCATATATAACATTGGTTGTTATACAAGGCAATTTAGTTTACAAATTGGAATTAAAATAAAATACATAAATTACGATATTAATTTAAATAAGTTAATAAAATCCCTGTATTATTCAAGTATTTGTCAAGAGCACACACTACCCAACCTCGTCATGCAAAATTGATCCTGCTAGAGTCATATTCAAGAACACATTCAGACAGTCAAATGAATTGGCTTCAAATAAATATGTATTGTATTTTGTATGAAATCTGATAAGTGCTTAAAATTTATCCGCTTTCCATATTCCGTCCAAAAACAAAATTAAGCTATTTAGGTATATCTACTTGCATATACATAGCTATTTACTTACCACCAAATAAACAAACATTCATATCGATACAATAATATTGAATGGTGTTTTAATTAGAAGGTATGTAGATTCATTAAAAAAGTCGAGTATATAGGAAGTGTGGGTGTTGTGGTAGTTCCTAATACCTACGACGCAAGAAATCCTAGTGTGGGGTAAAACTATAATTATGTTTGTTAATTGTAATAAAATGAAACACTCATTAGTGCCTCAATTGGGCTTAGCGAGGGTTGAGCTTAACCCTTTCCCGGGTAGAACGGCCCGGAAGCTGATCACCGGACCGGAAATGGTCTAGCTGCACCTACTATAGGCCCCACATGATGTGACTTTCATTTCCGAACTAAAGACTCATTTCGAAATGTCTACGAAATATCAGGGTTCGTTGGATGAAAT
Source organism: Perizoma affinitatum (assembly GCA_961405105.1). NCBI lineage: Eukaryota > Metazoa > Arthropoda > Insecta > Lepidoptera > Geometridae > Perizoma > Perizoma affinitatum. The sequence goes on from OY560199.1 coordinate 12,564,591, forward strand.
GAAAATGTGTTCCAGAGAATCTTCGAACTAAAAATATAACGACAGTTTCTTGTTCTCATAATGTAAAGATAAACTTGCTGTTCCCACAGCCAGGATCAAAAAGTTACCTCCGTTATCTAAGACCTCGAGATTAACAGGACTCGATTCAACCTCACTTTTGTATTTTGGTATTTTTAGTTTACAAAATGTCCTCAAATGTATCCCAGATGTCATAGTTTTAGCTTGATCCTGTTTTGCGACTGTTCTTATGTATAAGTATTGTATATGATTATATACATATATATCTATATATAAAAAATAAGTATAATGTTATAATGTAGTATATTTTGCTGTAATATGTTTTATAATAATATTATTAAAGGTAGTTTACACAAATTATTAAGTACACCCCACTTCAAAATCACATCTAATCCTCTCCATCCAAAGATTGTCTGGAAGAGATCACTTTTAAGCTATAAGACCGCCCATTTTAAATTTATCTTAATGTGTTATTGTATATTTTGTTTATAATATAAGTACAATAAAGTATTTCCATTCATTCATTCATTCATTCCACTCGGATTCTCGTCGACCGAGTGAAACAGTTCAACTGTCATCTCAAGGTGCCTCACGGTCTACCTGGAGCATTCCTCAAAGTTGACGTTTCTGTCATTTGACAACAGTCATAGACCAACAAGTTCTGCAGGCTTGATACGAATTCCTTCGAAGTAATGACGTATGATGACGTCAATGGAGTATTTATTTTCCAACTCAAATCTTACTCAATTAAAGTTTTGTAAGGAACCTCGAAAAGTTACCAAACTCGAGGAAGTTTTGGAGGAAACATCAATACGCAAATATCGAGTTGGAGCGGAGAAATATCTAAGAATACGTGAATTACCTAGTCTGAAACTGTTATATAAACAAATATTTATTCATTATTGTACAAACAAAGAAAACATATATAAACTTATAATGACAGTACAAAAGAGAGATTTACAATAACAAAAGTTTCTTCCATATTTAAGAATACGTACATTAATTCATACACTATGTACAAAATACAGATGAACCATCTATTTAAAGACCGTTGTAAACGATCTACAGATAGCTTAACTGATCCAGATAACTTCCCAATATAATCGTTCCCAAAATGATGGCTGCATTGCCACGCTGAATGGCGCGACTCAGTTAAGAGCCAGCTCTCTTTCTCTCTTTATGAATAACTAGCTGTTCCACGGCCACCTTCGGCCCCCGACCCACCGCGTCACGTCGCCTATCCGCACTTCTTTTGCTCGGCTCCTAAGGGTCGTATCGTGATATTATATACCTTCCTCATGAATTGAGCTATCAAATGCAATATTTTTCTAGATATAAGCGCGTTCAAACAAAAAAACAAACAAACGTTTCAGTTTTATTGAGCAGTGGGTGAAGGCCTGCCTGAGACGCAGAAAGTCGCGGGTTCGATTCCCGCCGTGGAACAAATGTTTGTATTCGCAAATATATATCTCGGGGTCTGGGTGTACGAATTTACAAAAAAAAATGTATATAAGTATTTATATCAGTTATGTGGTTTCCATAACATAAGCTCTGCTTACTTTGGGCTAGATGATGCTGTGTGAATAATGTCCAGCATTATTTATTTATAAATGTTTTCTCTTCCAGGTGATGTACTGTCCGCCGCCATATAACGACGGCATAGGGCGTCCGCAGGCGACGAAGACGACACGAACAGGCAACGGGAACTCCTGTCATGACATTGTGTGAGTTTTGGCCCGGGGCCGTCGCGGCACGCCCGCCACTGACGTGTGAACACACCAATATAACGTATTGCCGCGTAAGCGCCCGGTCACACTGACGCGGCGACGGCGGCGGCGGCGGCGGCGATCAAAGGGAAATGGTTGTCAAAGTGGGCGTTAGGAACTTGTCGAAACAGTGTCTGTTTTCTTTTATTTGTTTAGATAATAGACCCTCTGATCGCCATCGCCACCGAGTCAGTGTGACCGGGCCTTTATTCTTAATAAGATTTTGTTTTATTAGTTGTAAATATTTTGTAAATATTGTCTGTTCGTTTCCTATTGCAATTAAGATATATTTTAGGGTTTTTGTATGTAATTACCAATATAGAAATCAACAGTAGCGATAGTTGTAGTTTTTGTAGAAAAAAATCTAGGTATTGTATATAGATAATAATCTGATAGTCGATTGCAATTATAAAATTATTATTTCTCGTTCATTTCTATATTTTGAGCCCAAATGTAGAAATGAGTGACCAATGTATATATTTTTTTCGTATATTACACTTTTTTATATACTTAAGTAACTTTATAAATGTAGGTATTGCATCGAATTAGCAAGGTAAATAAAAAATATATAGAGATTATACTTAAATTTTCGTATTATATTTAGCTTGTTGTAAATAATTAAGTATGTTTCACAATTATAAAATAAATAAAATTGTAAAAAAAAATACATTTAAGAATAATACAATTATTATGTAGCTAAGATACTGTGTAAATATCAATATCTATGTACCATTTCAAACAAATAATATCGGAAACCTAAGTACATATGTGCTTAAATAATTTCACATAATTACATAAGTATGTATTTAAAGTGTAATCACTATATTGTATGTTTAAGAGCTCATTGATTATCTAAATAAATGTATTTACATATTTTTTCGTTTTATTAAAATTTCCTTGCAAAACGCGATCATATACTAAATATAACGTTTGGACTTGCCTCTGACTACCCCCTACTTGGTATCCTGACTAGTTATCTGAGGATTTAAATCATGATGAATATAGTCATTTTTATTTTTGATGCGTGAGGAAAACTAGCATGCCCTAGAATCGAAAATTCGAAGGCATGCAACATAATTTTCCAATCAGGCTTATGCGATAGGCTTGCAACCTGTCACGTAGAATGCTAGTTGGTTTAAGGCCCATCGCCGCTTATTAGAGCTCTAACCGATGGAACAAGCCATCGAATGGCTTGTTCCATCATGCATGCCGGTTTCCTTACGATGTTTTCCTTCCCGTTTCGGGCACGTGTTAACGCGCACATAAATCCGCACATAATGTGCCCCCTATTATATTCCCCCATCGTCCTCAGATTCGCCTTATACACAACGCACGGATCGCATCGTAACTAGCCCGTGCTTCTGTGACTATACTCATACCTATATCCTATCCTATCCTACTACTATTATAAACGTGAAAGTTTGTGAGGATGGATGTTTGTTACCCTTTCACGCAAAAACTACTGAACGAATTTTGATGAAACTTTACAGTAATATATAGTTTTTTTTTATAAACACATTTATTCATACAACTATGTACAAGTAGGTATATACAAAAAATACAGATGAAACAGCTAGCTATCTAATGACCGTTGCAAACGATCTATAGATAGCTCAATTGATCCAGATCACTACCAGGCAGAAGCGTTCCCAAAATACTGGCCGCATTGCCACGCTGAATGGCAATGCTAATGCGTTGACCCAGATAAGTTATATAGTTTATACATCTGAATAATATAAAGGCTATTTTTATTCGTGTAAAACGCGGGTGAAGTCGTGGGCAGAGGCTAGTATATAAATTAATCTTTCTGACGTGATGCGTCTAATGAGAGCGATGCCTTTGACCGCTTCAAACAAGTCCAGCCTGCAGCATGAGGACCCAAAACAATGGTTTTGTCGAGCGACGAGACACAAAAAGTATTATGTCCCTGTGTTTTGTTTTACAGAATAGACGAGGGAAAATACTCTATTCTATAACATTTTGTCTACACAACGTTTTGTCTAGGGTGAATCTAAGCGATAAGTTGCCTCAATTCTGTTGTACAAAAAAAAAAAATTTATCCAAAAAATTCAAGGTGTTGGCCTAGTGGTAACTACCCCGACTTCTGATCCGGAGGTCGTGGGTTCGAACCCGGTCGTGCACCAATGGATTTTTCCACTCGAAAAATGTATGTGCGCATTAACACGTGCATAAAACGGTGAAGGAAAACATCGTGAGGAAACCGGCATGCCCTAGAACCAAAAATTCGAAGGCATGTGCCAACAGTTAGTGTTTCAATAAGCGGCGATGGGCTTGCAACCTGTCACATGGAATGCTTACTACTCGCAAAACGCGGGCATGTACCAATGTCATGAGAATGTCCACCATGGGGAAGACAGTCATGAGCGTGTTTGTTTTTTTTTATTTTCTAAATTCATTTATTCATTAAAATCACAAGGATCACTTTGCAACGTCGGTTTTATCTACTGCCTGTTCCTCCGCGACCAAGCCAGGAAAGAAAGGCAAGGAAACAAGGCTCGTTATTCTTTTTACAAAACAATAGGTAACCTACCTACATTTTTTTATCGTATTGGAGCATTTACAATATCTAGAGTTTTTATCATCTAAATAATCCGATATTTTATAGTATGCCTTTTCATAAAGTCGCTCTAATGCAGCTAAATCTATACGCTCTCCGATATTAAAAGTAACAACAATTTGAGTGCTGTCAATGTAATCAGATCTATTTTTATCAAAAAAGTTTAATCGTGATTTCAAATCAATACTCTGACCATAAACACGAATAAGAGCGACATGTAAACTAATTTTACATTTGTAAATTACTTGCCATCCCTTTCTAGCATCTCTTTTTGCACTATCAGTTAAAGATGGCGACGAAGTTTAAAATTAAGTTTACTAGGAATCGACGCCATATACCTAGTTTTCACTGAGTTTTGGCGCGCTGCCAGCCGACAGAGGAAACACTAAGGTAATAAAAACGACGTCACACTCAAAACTCGGGGAGTGTGTAGTATTGCGCCCTATTCTATGTGGAAGTTGTTAAAGGTAAAGTTGGTATTTACCCGCGACGAAATGAGTCCGTATATGCTTTAGTCATGCCATAATTTTATCAATTCTATTTAAATAGTAATTCTATTTGAAGTAGGTGAATTTAGAAAGAAATTTAACAATTGTGTAGAACATAATTTTAAATTAGCTATTAGTTATGATAAAGTATCTTAAACTTGACATTGAATTGTAAAAAAAAGAAATAACAAAACGTCTGTCGAGTAAGATATTAATTTCAGATTACGTCGAGATTAAACATGAACAAAAAATTGTAATTTATGAGGTCTGCGTGTCGTCTGCGCTTAAGTTATAAGTCCAATGCTTGGTGGAAAACGTCTTCGAAATCCTACTACTATTATAAACGTGAAAGTGAGGATGGATTTTTGTAACTCGTTCACGCAAAAACTACTGATCGTACTTTGATGCAACTTTACAGAAATATAGCTATATATATTCCTGTAGGATACTTTTTACCCGGGTATCACGCGGGCGAAGCCGTGCACAGAAGCTAGTGTATATATAATTTTAACGTCAAAATCTTCTTCAAAATATATGCTCCACTTAGTACAAATTCGAAGTTTTTATGAGTTTTTATGAAGGAGGCAGTTTTTTATGAGTTTTAAAAATTACTAAACCTGCTTTAGAAAAGATTTTCATGCAATCATCAAAGAAAAGAAGATATAATGTTTTTTTTTTCTAGCGTTCCGCAGTAACACAACACGTGTTGACCCACGAACATGTCAATAATCGACTTAAAAAGTATTTAATTATTTCAGATTTATGAAATTAGTTCTACTTAAATATGTAGATTGAGATAGAACAATAATAGGACAAATTCTGGACCATCAGAATAGAAGAAAATAGAAACTACACAGAATATAAAAAAAGCATCTATGTAAAAATTGTATATAGGTACAGAATAACTTTGTATATTAGTTAAGGTTTCTATTTTATAAGTTACTTACAGCACTAGTAAAGTTACAGAGGTTATTGTTTCATTTCAAATTCAAAATAAATTAAAGGCTTTATTCATACAACTATGTTCAAGTAGGTATATACAAAAAATACAGATGAAACAGCTAGCTATCTAAAGACCGTTGCAAACGATCTATAGATAGCTCAACTGATCCAGATCACTACCAGGCGCAAGCGTTCCCAAAATACTGGCCGCATTGCCACGCTAAATAGCAATGCTAATTGCAATGCGTTGACCCAGATAAGAGCCAGCTCTCTTGTCACGCGTCGCTTCGACCAGTCGCCCTGAAATAATTTTGAAAACGCAAAGGGCCCCTCTTCCACACGAACCCAGAGACCCCAAAAGACTCAAATAAGTAAGCTCTGTAAAATAAAAAATAATAAAAAAAATATAAAATTATCTTTTATCTTTATCTTTATTGTAGCCAATACTCACACACGAAAAATATAGGTATCCAACGGAGAAACTTTTCCTTTGTGTAAAGTTCTTCAACTTCACCGAAAAATGTACATAATATCGTAGCGCGTATTAGCTATCCAAAAACGACTTCACAAAAAGGTAAAGATACTTTCTAAAAACAAAAGTAGTCATGGCGGTTTTTTTCTGAATGGACTTTTATGCTGCAGGACCGCAGATGGCCTTGGTCAGCCGTGACGCTGAAGCCGCAGAAGACGCTCAGCCTGTAAGAATTTAGGATGGGGCAACTAGCACAAGGACTCGGTATATCTGTGATATGTTTACTCTGTCGGGACTTGATGACGTCACCATGATGATGCTGATGGGGACATCGGGGTCACCAAGAACGTATCTTGGTTCACGGAGGGTTTTTGTTGGAACATAGGTACTATCTCATCTTATGTGTGGAGTAAACTTAATAGACTAGACGTGTGTAAGAACCTTAATGGTGATGTCAATACTCTACAGTCTGTGCTCTTCATTGAATGTGTCAGTTCGTGTTATATCTAGCAAATAATTATCTCTAACTCCAAAGCAAATCCTTGTTTACTTTACTATAATTTTATCAGTTTTATTAATGGCGGCAGTCATGTGCATTAAAGCTTCTAATCGAATGCGACGCACGCACCTACGCACGTTTCTTAAGTTTCACTTTACATTAAAATGTATAATGGGGGGTGTCACTCATATCAGCCCACGCAGGCTTTGTATAGTGCTGTAAAAAGATCTAAGCTTGGATATTATAACAATCCACAGATAAAAATCGAGAAAAAAACAAGAATATCCTATTACTTACCTACTACTATTATAAACGTGAAAGTTTGTGAGGTTGGATGTTTGTTACTCTCTCACGCAAAAACTACTAAACGGATTTTGATGAAACTTTACAGTAATATAGCTTAATATTATTTATATATTGTGTAGTTAATGACTGTGTAGGTATGTATGTCTCGTAGCTTGTATATCGCATTGCATTCTCCTCTTGTATTTATCATAACGTTCACCGCCAACCATTCTTACCCCATGGTTGTCTGGAAGAGCTTTTGAGCGATAAGACCGCCCATTCTACTTTCAGTTCTACTACGTTTATTTTATTACCTTGTGGTAAAAAAAAGTACAATAAAGTATTTCCATTTATTCATTCTTCTCTTCAAACTTTATTGTAAATGGTCATAAATCATAGAACCAGACTTAGGCGCATCGTAACGGTGGCGATCAACGGTGGCGATCTAGGGCAAAAGTTAGTCAAGTGGTTATAAAGTTCATCTGACGCGGTGGCGCGGTGGCGGTGACGATCGGAGTAGATAGATAGATAATACAGTACAAAACACAGAAACTTAATAAAACATAAGCCGCATGAGAGGTGAAAAGATTCAAGAATTTTACGGCAATTTTTAATTCAGGTAGGTAATGAGATTAACAAATTGTGGTTAAATGTTTTTGTACTTATCCTTTTTGAAGAGCATAATACAGTACAAAACACAGAAACTTAATAAAACATTTGCACGATGAATTGGTCGAGTTCCTAATAAACTAGTCTCAAAGTCAAAGTCAAAATTCATTTATTCATTAAAATCACAAGGTTCACTTTGAAAAGTCTAAGAACCAATATCCCTTAAGCAAATAAAGCTTTCATATATTTAAGGGGAAAAGTTGACAAGTGGTTCTCAAAGTTCGCTTCATTGTACTGACCGCCACCACCACTGCCACCACCACCGGTGGCGGTGGCGGTGGCAGTGACGATCAATGTTCGTCGCCGTGTTTACGTGGGCCATAAATAGTATCTGTCAATGTTAAGTGCAGACAAGAAAAAAAGAAAGGAAGAAAATACATTTATTAACCTCAACACAAAAGCGCTGACCAAATACAGAACAAATAAACGCGCACACAAAAAAAAGTTACATTAACAAAACAAACACGCTCACGACTGTCTTCCCCATGGTGGACATCCTCAGATACTTACTCAGTGAGTAGATCTTTGAGGATACCAAGTACGGGGTAGTCAGAGGCACGTTCAAACATTACATTTGGTACATGCCGTTTTGCAAGTCAGCATTCCACGTGACAGGTTGCAAGCCCATCACCCATCGCCGCTTATTGGAACACTAACTGTTGGCACATGCCTTCGATTTTTTTCAAGGCTATGTCGCCATGTTTCCTGACGATGTTTTACATTAAAATAACAAAAAATAAAAAATAAATAAAGATGTGTTGTGTGAGGTCAAATGGTCCCTAACTCAGCACTATGCTGCACCAAACCTGGGAAAGGTGATGTCATGAACATTACATTGACATGACATTTACGACCTCTGTGGCGCAGTGGGTGAAGGCCCGCCTGAGACTCAGAAGGTTGCGGGTACGATTCCCGCCGCGGGATATATGTTTATAAGATCTGCAAATATTTGTCTTGCGTCTAGGTGTTTTCCATGTATAATATGTATGTATTTACAAAAAAAGTATATAAGTAGTATATCAGTCATGTAGTTCCCATAATATAAGTTCTGCTTAGTTTGGGGCTAGATGATGCTGTGTGAAAAATGTCCAGCATTATTTATTCATTTACCTACCTATTATAAAGTATACTTGCCTACAATAGTAATGCTATTCTTAGGTAACCCTGTTTCTAGTTATTAAGAACCTGCTATATAAATAAGAAGGAACGTCTCTTGTGTAATTTTTGAGAATTTAGTTTTTTTTTTTTTTGATATTTCAAATACTCATACTTTCATTTTCATTTTTGTCCTTGTTGCCGTTTAAATTGGTAATAAGCGGAAAACAGTTTACAAAACATGAACGTTCTGAAGTTAGATGCAATAAAACTGAAGTGGGCCAAGAAAACAGTTCTGCAATTATACCGCTCGTGGCGATCAATTGTGTAGAGCAACGTACGGTACGGTTTATATTCCGATGGGTGACCGCTAGTGGCATTTAGGACTAACACTGAGCAAAACGAATAAGCGTTTCTTTATATAAAATGCTAGTGTGATTTTCTTTATAAGTATAGCGAGTTGCCTATCTATCCGATTAGTAGAAAAACATCGTAGAAGGCTTTTTGCAAAGCATGCATCTGGCCTCTGACTACCCCTTAGTAATTTAACCGATCTTCGTCACGGAATTGAGAGTGTCCAATTTTACTATGCATCATGGAGAATAAGGTTTTCTAAGACATATATTATTAAAAAAAAACATAATATTTTTTTTACTCTTAAATTACGGATACTAGAATGCGCATGTCATCTGAAGTCTTGGCCTTCTCCTCGGCTGTTTTTGAGAACAATTTAGTCCCGGATATGATTTCTAGCCACTAGGTAGGTATAGTCCCAATTCCGAAAGAGGGCACGATTTTTTTTGTTTTTTACACGCCCATTATCTACTTGTTTAGACAAACAATGTTTTAGTTTTAATATCATCTCTTGACAATAAAACTGTAGGACTAGGCCACGTTGAAAACTCAATATCCTAACTGGACCCTTGCGGAGAAGTTTTCTAATATAACCGCTGGTATCAAACAAGTCCGGTCTCTTCCCAGTAGAAGTTTGTTATTAGTTAGAACATATTATAATTTTGACACTCATTTTTGAAGTGTGGTTGTATGTATATAAATAAATAAAGACCCAACATACACATCCATAGTCCTGATCCCAGACTAGGATTCTGTGTCGTGCGTATCAGGAACTACGAGTACCGTGGTACCACAACACTCAGACACGGAACAAATATCTGCAGAACATACAGACATTTGTGCCGCAGCGGGAATCGAACTCGCATAATCAGTCTTTCTAAAGCGCTCTAAGATTGCATATTTACGGTTCAATCCTGATTTTGAAAATGGAAAAAATACTTCGCAGGATATTTCCAATCATAACTTTATTAATCCCTTCGGGTCCCTCACATTGCGTGTCTAGACACGTCTTAGGCACTTTATTCAAATAATATCGCTATAGTACCAAGTCACCTCCTGACCAATCTAAGGAGGTATATATTTTTTTTTAGATATCCCTTAGAGAAAAATAAACTTTCTAATATTTTTTTTATTTCTTTACTTTCACTTGTCTACTACGGTCTATTCAATTAACTTATGCACTATTTTAATGATTGACGTCCTAAAGCATCTTATTACACATGTAAAAATGAAATGCTGTTCGTTGGTAAACGCATATCTTGAGAACGGCTGGAGGCTGGTTTTGTTTTAAAATGTCCGAACTAAAATTTTTATATCATTATTCATTCTTTATGGAAAGAAAAATTGCCGAAATACGTAAAAAACGTTGTTTCTTTCTGCCGTATAAACTGATCGTTACTGTCGAAAGTAGGTTACTTTCTTTAAAGTTGTCGAATTGATGTTTTGGTATCTGTCATATTCAAGAACAGAACAAAGCTGTCTGGGGTCTAGACAAATCGTGTACCCAAGGAAAACATGTTTCAGTGTTCCTTCTTATTGTTTTGAGGCTCTCGTTTTATACCTCATTATAGTACTCATATCAGCGTTTAATGAATAGTCTATTTTATTTTCTAGCGGTATATACGTCTTTTCTTTTAAGCCTAAATATTATGTATCATCTGCAAATAAATCGATAAATGCCCAATCTGGAACACAGCTTGCAAGATCATTAACATAAATGAGAAAAAGCACTAGTCCTAAAATTGACCCTTGTGGTACGTCTATATCAACTTGACCAGCTTTAGATTTTCAATCTTTCCGCAGGCGTTATTGCCACCATAAAGTGGTATTTGTCTGGAACTCCTGGTCATCTAGGCTAGAAATCAATTAAAGTTGGTTTTATTGTATACCACGTATCTAAGTACAAGACAAGTTAATTATAATAATATACGTACATACATATAGTCACGCCTGTTTACCGTAGGAGTAGGTAGAGACCAAGGATTTTCACTGGCTACGTGTTGTAAAAATAGTTCTTATGTAAACTCAATATAATCTATTAGTGTCAGTGTGGTGTGTGAAAATGTCTCGTTACTAAATCTTCATTCACTCCGCGTGCTATTCTAACACGTATTTACTCATAATTAATTACTCGTATTAGAATATTATTTTACAAAATCATAATAGCGACCTCCACTTTGCAAGAAGCCAGCGCCGTTAGTTAATTAAACGTCTGAGAGAGATTGATTACGATGAATTTACTGACGTAAAGTGCTTTTAAAACAATGCACAAAATATTAACAAAATGTTAACGTTTCATGAAGTACTGAAAACCCCCATTTCTATAACATTATGGACTCATCATCCAAATATTGTTTTTTTTTTTTTAAAGACTTTCTAAACGCGCTCACCCAGTTAATGTTTATGAGCTCTTGTTTTGTAAATACTCTAATTAAAATTCTTTATTTACACATTTATTTATTTATTTTATTTCAAGTTATATTCTGCAGGAAATACAGACACAGGAAGGGAATTTATTCCACTCCTCAGCCTCATAATAAAAGAGGAAGGAAAGCGATTAGTACGCTTGAGCGTACATTGAGAACCAAATGTATTGGGTAAATACATTTATTTACCAAAAAAATAAAGAAATACAATAGCAGTTTAAATGTACTAGATTGAATATAAAACGAATACAGATACGCGAGTAGTTTATTACATTTTACATAAAAACTAATCGAATAAAGGCGTATTACACCTTAGATGCCAATATTGAAACTGCATGGCAGATTTTGTCGGACCGCTCCCTCGATAGCTTACTTGTCAAATTGTATATCTGTAGTACCATATTTTAGCAATAGGTTATGTATCAGACCGAATCCTCGCGTGCGTTCAAAACAACAAACTCTGCTTGATTTGAGGATATTATAACGACATGGGCGCCGGCAGCAGGGTGCAAGGGGGTGCACCCACCTTTCAGGAAAGAAAATATATAGTTTTTTTTTTTATTAAGTTATTGTTTGTTTAAACACTGAAGGCGAAATGAGAGGTCAAAGTGATGCTGTGTGAAAAATCATCATTTATTTATTTAATCCTTATCAGAGTCTTATAACCTTATCAGAGGTACCTTTAATACTGTTTTGCATTTTATTACCCTATTTTTCAGTCCCAACAGCAATTTGGATATCGAAGTAGGAAGTACTGTAATAAAATGTGTTAGGTGCTTTCGACTAGGGCCTGTGAAACCCATTTGATTTCGATTATTTTCCTGACCCTTCCTACCTACAAAAGGTATAAAAAACAATGGGTAACCTTCCATAAAGCATTTGGGTAATCCATATATTATATTTCTTTTGAAACACGGACAATTTTCCGTGATAAATTATTAAATTATTATTTGCTGTGCCTATTTACCTTTGTTTCACCAGTAAACCGTTAGGATTTTACTAAAATTCAATTTTCCTTCCTACCTAGACGTTCAAAGCATTATTTACCCTTGGAAGAGAATAGCCACAGCATAGGAAATCCTAGTGTGGCTAAACCTAACTCATTTGTCAAGTAGGGGATGAAAACTGTTTGGCACTTATTAACCTAATACCTAATAAGTAATTGATTTTCTTTGTTTTCGTAACTTAGTCTATACCTTCCCCTTCGAGTGTGCTGTGCATAATAATGAAACCTTTTTAAGTGTTACGAAAAACAAGGGTCTTAGCAAATGTAGTGTGAGACGCCCATAAAAATATATTTATTTGTCCACTTAAACACAAAATACCCTAATAGTGAATACACAAAACAGATACTTAACATGAAACGAGACGACAGACAAACTAAGAACCTAATTTTGTGTTGCGTTTGGTCAAATAGGTCCCCGTCAGCATTATACTGCAACAAAAACCTAATAGGGCAGATGCAGGGCTTGTTTTCAGACGGAGCCTTGATGATACCACGAATACCGGTGCAAAATCATGAAATAATAATAATAACCTAACGAACTTTATAACACATACTATACATATAATATATTAATGTTCTTAAACAAATTTGGTGGCAAATACAAGTATGTGGTTAGTTTGACTTGATTTGACAATTTAGCGGGCTTTTTATTATCTGTGAGAGACACACACAGAAACACAGAATATGGAAGCAAGATGACGAGATAAAAAACAATTTAAAAAATCTGGGAAACTGACTGAGAAAGGGGATTATTGTGGGTAATTGTGGGTATGATGTTGTAAAAAAAAATGTTTTATAGTGATGAATCTTTTCAGCAAACCCCTCGAGTTTGGGCTCATAGTTTTGAGGAGTCAATTAGATTGGGCTTAGTAACGAGGGTCTAATGATGGAGCCAGGAGATAGATAGTGGTTTTTTTTTTTTAATTTTAGTGCGTGATGAAAACGTTTTTTTTAACTATACTTTTTATTATTTTACTACCAAGGTCGGAAACCTTGGTAAGCGGTTACCGTAGCCTATGGATGCTTGTAACACTAGAAGCAAAAAAAGCCCTATCTGAGGATGTCCATTATGGGGAATACAGTCGTGAGCGTGTTTGTTCTGTTTGTTTGTTGCAGTCTGCAAACGGTATCGTTAGATGCGTCATAATCGTGAGAGTGACATTGGATATACCGAACAAACAAACGAACAAAAAACAAATACGCTCACTACTAGAATCCCCATGATGAAAATTCTCAAATACTAAATAAATACTAAATATAATAAAGGATGGTCTTTCGCGTATTTTTTTGGGTAAGTAGGTACTAATATTATGATTTTAAAATATAACGGCGTGTCTATCTTTTTTATTATTTTCCTACTGTTTAGCTGTTCGGCAATGCAATTAAATTCGAAGATATTTATTTCAGACCATAATTATTATGAGTAAGTAGGTATTTATACATTTTAAATCGAATTATTTAAGTGACAGGTTCAAGCCCATCGCCGCTTTGAATGCTAACTTGCAAAACACGGGCATGTACCAAATGTAATCTGCCTATGACTACCCCCTACTTGGTATCCTCAAAGATCTAATCACTGATTATGTATCTGAGGATGTCCACCACGGGAAAGACAGTCGTGAGAGTGTTTTTTTTTGTATTATTTAGTTATTTTTATTAGGAGGCAATTTACTAATACTAATTACTAATACTAATTTTTAGTTAAATAAATTTATCCGTATGTGTTAGGACTCAGGCTATGTTATAAATAAAAAATAGAATAATGTAAAAATACAAATCAGCGTTCGGGAGATCATAGAAAAATTACCAACTTCTATCATCATCACTCAAACACTATGATAAGTCTTCGAAGCTGGTGCATGTGACGCAATCTGGTGCATGTGACGCAATCTTTTAAAGACTTTTGGCTTATCGAGCAAGCATTCTAAAAAGTTGACGAATTTTTACATTAAAAAAATAAGTATTAGTAATATTGTTACAGAATGATTATTACCTTAGGTTACTCTTATAACGTAACTTTAAAATAGGTATACATTTATTCATACAACTATGTACAAGTAGGTATATACAAAAAATACAGATGAAACAGCTAGCTATCTAAAGACCGTTGCAAACGATCTATAGATAGCTCAACTGATCCAGATCACTACCAGGCGGAAGCGTTACCAAAATACTGACCGCATTGCCACGCTGAATGGCAATGCTAATGCGTTGACCCAGATAAGAGCCAGCTCTCTTGTCACGCGTCGCTTCGACCAGTCGCCCTGAAATAATTTTGAAAACGCTCTTGGCCCCGGTTCCCCACGGACCCAGAGTCTCAACCCCAAAAGGCTCAAATAAGTAAGCTCTGTCGAGACTTCTATATTTGCGCCTCTTGAGATCCTCTTATTAATATGTACTATTGTTTTTTTTTTGTATATTATGTTGTGTTGTATTATTGTTGTTTTTATTAACATGTATTAATTCGTTATTAATAAATAAATCAGAATCTAAAAGGGTTTAGACAATTGCATCAGCGCGAATTTTATGCACTTTTTTCTGTGTGAAAAATGTCCGGAATCAGTAGTCGAAGAGCATTTTACTATTATAATAGATGTATTTTACGTTTAAGACCATCTGTATCATTGATCAGAAATGCCCCAGGTATCAGACGTCAATAGGCGATGTTAACCGCGCACCATCAGGTGGTATGCATATGTGCCTCTATATAACATACAAAATAAAACCTTTTAAAGTGAAAGTCTATTTTGACGCATGTGGGCGTTTATTGTGCAAAATGCTCCAAAATAAAAATAGGTCTACATACCGCTCCAGCATCGTGGGCCACTGGATGACGATGCTGAAACTAGTATCATCGCTGGTGGATCAATGATTTGTTTACTTTATTTATTTATTTTTAATTTGATTGTGCATAATTATGTCTATGGATCAACTTGGGTCTGAATTATATGTTTTTTTTTTTATTATAAAAGACTTAACTAAAAACGCGCTGCAAAAATCATCATGTATAAAGATTGTTTTTCTTCGGATTTATAATGCGAAAGCGATAGTAGACAAGTTCGTATTAATTTATTCAAATTCGCTTTTTTATCGTTTACAGTTTAATCGTGTAAATAACATTGATTTTCATGACTTTTCTAAAAAATCAGTAAAGGTTAGACACGAAACATCACTAGCAGGTACTTAATTGTTTTTTTTTTCATATTTGTTTTGTAATTTTTATAACTAGTAGCAGGTAGTTTTCTACGAACTAAATTCTCAGGATCAGTGTGAAATTTTAAAAGTGAAATTCACATAACGACCTAATTTTTATATAATATGAATGTGAATATAAATATGAGTGAAGGTAGGCAAAAAAAGAAGATTGATGGATTTTGTGCAGAAAGACATGGGTAAAAAGGAATGAGTATTGAAATATAATGTATCGAATACAGGACTGTGGATGAAGAAAATATGTTATTCAAACCCAACGTAATGTGGGACAAGGCATGCATTACGTAAATAAGTCGATTGATTTTTAAGATACGGTAACAAAACGCCGAAATATATATCATCAAAAGAGAGAGTTTTAAGTACCTATCTAATTAGTTATTATACGAGCCCTTATCGCGTAGATCATTTTTATTTTTACCCCGCCGTTTTGTCATGTATAAAAGGTGGTTTTGTGTTTATTTTTAATCGACTTCTAAAAAGTAAGAGTTTCTCAAATCAACTGTTTTTTTTAACCGTTTGTGTGTGTTATATATTCGCCAATTGTTAACCGATTTTGATGTTTCTCTTTTGTTGTATAGTAAATTATCCCAAGGTGGTCCCATAAAAGTTTTATTACTGAGAGATTGCTATTTTTCCGTTATACTTAAACATCAGGAATCACGACTAGTTTTACCATTTTTTGTGGGCGTTTTTTTTTTATTTGAAATAGTGTCATCCCTATTTAGAATAGTGTGAAATAATGTAAGCACGTGAGCATCTGATGATAGAGTACCTGCAGGATTGAAACCGTAAACTTGGGACTGCAAACGTATAGCGATTTAATTATTATGAACCGACTTCAAAAGGAGGTTCTAAATTCGTATGTATGTTTTTCATGTGTTTACACGATATCTTCGCCAAAATTGCGAACCCATTTTAATGATTATTTGTTTAGTGGTTTAAGTATTACTTCAAACGTGGTCCAATATCATTTTTTGAAAAAAATCTAATTCCAAGGATGAAAAATGGGTGATGAAATTTTATATTGGACTTTTTACCAATTTCCCGTTATTTGAAGTCGGTTTTTTGACGTTCAATGTCTTATTACTAATATCCTGGTTTTGAAGGAATGTGCTAAACGAAATTAGATAAAATAAAGAGATATAAGATATGTCAGACAATTCGACTATCTGACATTTCATACTCAAACCTCAAATCATTCTCAACAAACTTCGCATTTTAACTCTCCGCACCCAATACAAAGAGTTGTCTACGAAAGAGCAGACGACAACTATTTCTGTCGCCTATTCTGACAAACAAAAGAAAGGGACAGAATATTTTTTGTCTTCTCGGCGGTAGACAAAACCTTTGTCTTGGGTCTTCATGCTATGCAGGCTGATAATGAGGACACTTTGGTTACGTCATTGAAGAAAAAAAGCCGCAAAAGTTCCGTTACGAAACTTCTGGAAAAAAACTGCTTTTTCGAGTTCATTAATTATGTTATTCGAAAGCAAACTGACTCTAATGTTAAGCTGGCTCTCATCTGGATCAATGCATTAGTATTGCCATTCAGCGTGGCAGCGCCATCATATTAGGAACGCTTCAGTCTGTTATAGTATAGATAGTTGACCTATCCATAGATCGTTTGCAACGGTTTTTAGATAGCTAGTTCAGCTGTATCGTTTGTATATCTACACCTAGGTGTTTTGTATATACAACTTTTACATAGTAACGATATTATAACAACTATGCAGGTAATTTTTTTTTTTCATAACATATCCCACCATCCGATTTTTGTTATTTTTTGTCGTAAAATAAATGATTTTCTTTCTTCTTTTTTTATATGAACTCGCTCTAGGCCGTAAAGTTAATAAAGATGATCCAGCAGGCTTTGACTATTATTAGTAATAATAAAAATGCTGGGCATATTTCACACACCATCATCTAGGCCCAAAGTAAGCAGAGCTTGTGTTATGGGATCTACATTACTGATATACTACTTACATTATTTTTGTAAATCATACATTATTCATAGAAAACACCCAGACCCGAGCTTATATTTGCAGATCGTTTTGGTTGCGTCTTTCAATTTCTGCGATGTTAGTAGCATGTACCTTACCATGTTAACTATATACTAGTTACTGTCCACGGCTTCGCCCGCACGGAACCCGGATGAAACGTAGCCGATGAAATGAAATGTATTTCATAAAATGTGGAACAAATAAGAGATATCAGTTGAAAATTGGTCACATATTGTATTTGACCAATGTGTAAAAATTGCATGCTAGCCATAATCGAAATGTGCTGGACAATTTATAATGTCATAAACTATTACAAACTATAAGTAATAATATTATGTTGCATGTCCAAACTCATTTAAATTATAAAAACAACCATCGATGAAAAGCTTTTACCGCGTTCGTAAAAAAACACCTTTTTTTGTCGACTAACGTTGCAAAATTGGTCTCCACGAAAATACCTTTTATTTTAACAGGATAATGTACAACCTATTTCTACCCTTAAGGTCCATTCTAGATATTGGAAAATTATTTTTTGAAATCGGTTGATTAATTTAAACAATGCAAGCGCTTTAGCGCTCTGATCTTTAGACCAGTGTTTTTTTATGAAATTATGTATCTAATTATAATTAAACGTGAAAGTCATCGTGAATCACTTTATTAATTTTGTGCCTTTTTGCGATATGTTTTTGTATGCCAGTGTTTCATTTACCAAACAAAGAAATACTTTTTAACGACTTTTGGTAACACGTTTTATTTTTCGGAAACAACTAGTTATGAAGAAACACCACAATTCTTTTGGAACATTAATAGTTACTGTAAAATGGAATGGTTCTTGGAGATACCAAGTTTGATGATAAAAGTAGACTCGATTGGAACTACACTACAGAAGAACACGGATTCACACAGCAGTGCCACAAAGAACATGTTGCTGACATCATGCTGGGAAAAGTGGATTAAACTACCTTCTTTATTCCAAAGGTAGCTACAGAGACTATGACCACTGGGCCAAAGTTGTTGACGATCCCACTTGCAGTTGGGACTCAGTCGACCCCTTTTTCACCAAAAGTCAAAGATATGATGAAAATTCTATTCTAAGAATATTCGACACATCACCCTTCCGTAAAAAGGGCCTTCTTGGTCTTTTAAAGGAGCATCGCGCAGAAAACAGCTCTTACATGAACGCGTTCATATATAAACATATTCCAGATACCCACATGAAACAGATGCCCGGCTATACAAGATCAATGTACACCATTGCTGATGGCATCAAATAAAGCACGGCTTACTGTTGTTCTTAAGCAAACTTTTGCAAAGAAAAACCTGTTCAATGATAAAAAAAATACTGTTGCAGTTGAAATCGCCACTGAAAATGGAGAAACAATGACCAAGAAAAGGAGTCATCATATCCGCTGGTATAATAAATAGTCCTCAGTTACTCATACTCTCTGGTATTGATCCAAAATATCATCTTGAAAGTAAAGACATAAATGTAACTTCTGATTAAACGGTGGGAAAGAACTATCAAGATCACATAGCAGTGATCGTCATCCAAAATATGACTAAAATAGATGGACCCATCAGGCCTCTAGACCCTCGTGAGTATCCAGCTCTCTTTTTCACTGGTTACGTAAATCTGGTAGTAAGGACTACTCCGAGTATTCTACTGTAAGTTTTGTAAACGACGCCAAATATTTAGTTCAGTTTTGTATAGTGGTTACCTATGGTTTGCACGACGAAATATGTGATGCAATGTTCGTAACTCCCAATACAAATCAAATGCTCTTCACAAATGTGATAAACATCCGGTCAAAGTCCCGAGAAGACGTGTTCCTATTGTAAAAACTGGGTACTATTCCGACAAGGAAGACCTTGAAAATGATGTGAAGTACATTGAAGATTTCGTTCGTATCATGAACACGTCATATTTTATAGAAGCGGGAGCAGAATTGGTTGATCCGAAGTTGGCATGTTGCACCGATAATGAGTTCGGGAGTAAAGTATTGGTGCTGCTATGCTCCTTGCATGATGACAAACAGAAGGCACTATACTGGTACATGCGCAATGGGAGATGTTGTGGACAGCAGTTTGAAGGTGAAGGGTGTGAATAACCTGAGAGTGGTAGATGCTAGTATCATGCCTACGATCACTAGCGGTGATACCAACACGCCCACTATAATGACAGGAGAGAAAGCCAGTGAAATCATAAAGATTACAAAATCAAGTCTCTCATGAACTGCCTACATATAGAAAGTATGAAATGAAAAAAATATCGCAGGAAAAGTTCAATGCACTCGACAACTAGAATTAGTTATTGATGCTATTCATAGGAATATTTCAATGCTACAATTTTATCGAGGAATTAAATATTAGAATTCAATTCTTTATTATATTGTAAACTACTTCTACCTACACCCCCGGCCACTTCAAAGTCATATAGAATCCTCTTCATCCAAAGATTGTCTTGAAGAGATTATAGCTTTTAAGCGATAAGACCGTCTATTGTACCATTAATTTTATTTTGTTATTGTTTATATTGCTTAAATATCATAAAGTGGGGTCATTCTCACCAATGACAAATCTATTGTTCCCCAAATTTAAAATTCCATACATAGCTTCCCAAGCAATACCATGCCATTTTAAGATATATTCATTTATTTTCAAGTTAAAATAGGTAAATATTTTTTGTTACCCTTTACAAGAATCAAAGTTGGTAGGTTTTATAACTCATATTTTATACAGGGTTACAGGAAAAATCGTGCTAGATCCGTTAAGGGCGTGGAGTACCCATCATTTCTGACTAATTTCACTATGAAATACCCTACCCCAAATTTAACCCTTTTCGAGATATTCGACTTTTAATTTTTTTATTGAAAATTGCCGATTTTTAGGCTACTACATTTATTTTTGTTTATTTTGTGTATCTTATTATTATTATTATTGCATTTTTACATGTGTAATAAGATGCTTTAGGACGTCAATCATTAAAATAGTGCATAAGTTAATTGAATAGACCGTAGTAGATAAGTGAAAGTAAAGAAATAAAAAAAATATTAGAAAGTTTATTTTTCTCTAAGGGATATCTAAAAAAAATATTATGGCAATTGTTCGGCAGATGTTTTTTAAAATATCTACGTTTTATCAGCTATCTAACGAGGTATAACAATCTAGGGTTTGTATTACATTTCTGTGATACGGAAGTGTTGAAGATGACGTCCTACACACCTGAGGAATATGCTGATATGCTTATTTGTTACGGATACTGCGATTGTGTGTCTGCGCAAGCTCGCAACGAATACATAACTCGTCGAGTGCCGGATGTGGCCGTTTTTGACAGAGTTTATCGAAGACTTCGAGAAACTGGCTCTGTTTTGAGACGAAATACAAACATGGGAAGACCACGAATTGACGACGAACAACAGAAATGAGATAGTGCAACGCTTTCGAGCGGATCCGACTACTTCCACTAATATTGTTGCCCGTGATCTGGGACTTTCGCAATGGAGAGTGTGGTTTACAGTGCATACTGTGTAGGTTTTTTAAGTTTTGACTAGATGACTGATAAACGCGTATAATTTTGCTTTAGAACAGGATTATTATTAATTAATAATTTACCATTCAAGGGCCATATATTCTAAAAGGCCTTGCATAAATCAGACAAGGAAATAATTATGTGTCCTTGAAAGAAAAAAATAGATTTGCCCATAAAATAGCACAAAAAATCTGATCGCAACGTGGTCTTATAGGATAAAATCCGCAATTTTCCAAAGCTCTGCTATTTTGTATTCACGGCACGGATCCAATAGCCGTTTGAATTGCCGATATTCTGTTATGGTAGATACTGTTATTGAATTAAATTCTCAATTTTTAGGCAGGAAAATTTCCTGAAATGAGGACCACTCCATGTCGGTAAATTAGATGTAAAATATGTAATTTTAAGTTTGTCGACCCTTGTGGACGAGATAAAACACATCTAACAGTAGATGAAAAAACATGCTCACTACTGCTAGCCCATGATAGTTATCTTCAGATCCATTCTCACTAAGCAGATCTGTGAGGATATCTGGTAACCTCCAAGTAGGAGGTAATCAGAGATACGTCCAAACATTAAATTTGATGCATAATTATCTGCGTTTAGCATTCCACGTGACAGATTGCAAGCCCATCAACGCTTAATGGAATAATAAGTTATAGCCGTGTTGGCCTAGTGGGTGATACCCCGACTTCTGATCTGGAGGTCGTGGGTTCGAACCCGGTCATACACCAATGGATTTTTCACTCGAAAAATGTATGTGCTCAAAACGGTGAAGGAAAACATCGTGAGGAAAAAACCGGCATGCCCTAGAACCAAAAATTCGAAGGCATGTGCCAATAGTTAGTGTTCCAATATGCGGCGATGGGCTTGCATGTACCAAATGTAATGTTTGGACGTGCCTCTGACTACCCCCTACTTGGTATCCTCAAAGATCTACTCACTGAGTATGTATCTGAGGATGTCCACCATGGGGAAGACAGTCGTGAGCGTGTTTGTTTTTTATCATTTTCAATTTTTTTTTTTTGTTTTACTAATATAATAATATGTAGGTTCTTGTATGTATGTATAATTGTTTTATCTAATAATTCGTCATTATGTATGTTTGTATTGTCTATACACCTCCGTCCTTTATCGTTCACGTCAATGCCTGTCCATCCAAAGGTTGTCTGGAAGAGATCGCTATAAGCGATAAGACCGCCCATTGTACTCCCGCGACTAGCTTGTAATTTGCTGTGTTAATTGTAAGCAACATATTATGTGGTGTACAATAAAGAATTATATATATATCTATCTAACCGATGTCACATACCTTCGATTTATTGATGATGATCTATAAATATTTGACTCGGGTCTGGATGTTTTCTGGGAATAACATATGTATTGCAAAAATGTGTAAGTAGTATATCAGTCATGTAGTTCCCATAACACAAGCTCTGCTTACTTTGGGGCTAGATGATGCTGTGTGAAAATATCAAGCATTATTTATTTATTTATTTATTCTTTGTATAACATCATTTTGCAAACGATGCAACACTTTCGGAGATATAGTTTCGGAATTGTTAATCATTTTTAAATTGTCAACGCTCTATTAAAACGTAATCACATATAAGGCATATCAATCTATAGATTGATTGATAGCATTGCCATTCAGCGTGGCAATGCGGCCAGTATTTTGGGAACGCTTCCGCCTGGTAGTGATCAGTTTATCTATAGATAGCTGTTTCATCTGTATTTTTTGTATATACCTACTTGTACATAGTTGTATGAATAAATTTATAGATATAGTTGTACCGCAAGTTGTATGCTAAATAATAGTTTTACGGCTAGGGCTCCATTTTTATTTCTTTGTCGCAATCAGGGACTTCAACTTTCGTACTCTACTTTTCATCTCCCTGTATGAGAAAATTTAAATTATATGAAGTCGCTCTTGAATATATTTTCCCGGGGCTTAGTGGATTCAAAGTGTATGACATATTTTGTGTCTATTTGAATACTTTCAGGTGTTAAGCTTTTACTGCTAGACCCACAACCAATTTAATCTCCTATTATGTAATTTACATCACCAACTATATTACGATAATAGCTAGGCCAAAAAAGTATTAATTTTATACAAACCGTGGAGTGAGTGAATAGTGACCTTTTTTTTAAACCTATCTCAATCACCAGTTTCATACAAAAAAGGTTTATAAAGAAATTATTATACTGTTAGTTACAGACCTTATAAATTACTAGCTTCTGCCCACGGCTTCGCCCGCGTGGTACCCGGATAAAAGTATCCTGTGTTGTTCTGATGTATAAGCTATGTATATTAATGTAAAGTTTCATCAAAATCCTTTCAGTAGTTTTCGCGTGAAAGAGTAACAAACATCCATCCTCCCAAACTTTCGCGTTTATAATTATTTAATTATTATTTAAGTGAATTTATTGAACCGTACATTTTGGTAAGGTCGAACCCAACCACAAGTTCTACGGTTCTTAGGAACCTTTGACCGTCATTTAACAAGAACCCATGACGATTAAAGACGACAGAAGACCGGCCATTCAAAATTATGAATTATCCCAGAATTAACCACCTGGGTCTTCCCATTTGTGGGGAGCGTTAGCAGTAGAGATAATACAAGGATAAATCCATTTTCCATTTTATTTTATATATTTTTATTTCACTAACCAAACAGGAAAAAAACAGTACAATTTACAAAATAGATTTAGTTCAGGGGCCTAACCATGAAGTCTTGTAGAGATTCAGGCTTACGTTTCGCTATGCGATTGAAGACGCTATGGCGTTGCGGGATTTGACATCTTTGTCTGAATTAAATCGCAATAAGACTTGATGGTAAGGCTCCAGTTCCCAAAAAACATATTTAGATGCCATGATCAGACAATATTAAATACCTACACGTAACCAGAAAAATAAAAACAATATAAAAGTGATTAAAACTTGGAATAAGCAAACAATAGATTGTTAATTACTTAAAACCTAGTTAGTATGATATACAAATCATACTTTCATCTTATTGAAGAATAACTTGATGACACTATTTTTGAATATAGCTTCTTGATTTTAATAATTACGTTCAGCGCCAACCATTCTCACAGTTGCATTCATTCCACTCCATCCCAAGGTTGTCTGGAAGAGATCTCTTTTAAGCGATAAGACCGCCCATTGTACTTTTAGTTATATTAAGTTTTTGTTTATTTCGTTATCTTGTGGTGTACGATATAGTATTTTCATTCATTCATTCATTCATTCATTCATTCACCTCATTATACGTTTGACAAATGCGTACAATTGGAAAATAGAAAGTGTATTATTTCTATGAACATGCAGGTTAAAATCTGTTCTGTTTCATATTTTTTCTGTGTTTCACGGAGAGCACTCATGAATGCGAATTGGTTTTTACCCGCAATGCAGAATTTGTGCATTTACCGAAATGGATTAACCGAATTGTAATGTATATTGTAATGATCTTGTAGATGCGAGTATGTATAAGGTATGCAAATCTGTCGATATTCTATCACCTATATTGTGGGATTTATTACGAATAGTTCTTAAGGACTAACTTGTGTATTTTCTATCAAAACACTAGTTTAATTTAAGCGTAATTTAATTTAATTTAATTAATTTAATTTAATAAATTTAATTTAATATAATTTTTCCCTGTTTATGCGTAATTTATATTAAAGCTCATATTATGTAGTTATTTTAACAGACACATGAATTAATGAATGAATGATATTATCGCTTAGAAGCAATCTCTTCCAGACAACCTTTGGATGGAGAGGATAATAAGATATTGTGAGTGGCGGGGGTGTACAAAAAATAATAATAACTACAACATTATAGCAAATATGATAAAATACATACTTACAGAAAAAAGCAAGACAATACTATGATGTTCCTGTCAGATAAAACAGTTTCACACGAGTTTTGAATACGGCTAGAGACTGGGCCATCCTTATCGAGACAGGCAACGCGCTCCAAAGGCGCACTGCCTGACTCGTAAAGGACTTATCATAAAACCTAGTGCCGTGTGCAGGAGTTTCCATTAAGACTATTAGACGTAAGGATTGAGCGTATGTAAATTAAATTCATTAAATATATATGCTTCCGTTTGTAAATCCCTTATGATTCTAATAATTATCTATCTCTTTTCAGTAAATTCCATAACCTGCACAGCAAGCGACGTGAAATAAGTCATTAATCTTTTTTGCTTAAAATAACTCGTAAATTATCCTGACCTTAGTAAAATTGGTCTTAACGCACCCCTAAAACGACTAAGATTTAACCCTGTTGTAAGTAATAGGTAGTCCTGTAGTAGGAACTAACTTTAAACAGAATACATTTCTTTGGTGAGTTTGCAATCAGTTGAATGAGCTATCAAAAATGCATAATCAGCTGGATCTCTTCTGGTCCAGCGTCGAATCCGTGAGCGGCGGCTTAGCGGAGATTTATTTTCTGCCTGGCAAAGTTGAGGTTCAATCGTAAATTCATAATTAAATTTTGCTTCTATTTTTAGAAAACCTTTATAGGCCTTATCTGTGTTATATTTTGTGTGTTCTGTATACGTTCTAAGATATATATATGTATATATATATATATATATATATATATATGATGACCTTTGAACTTGATTGGCATTTCATCTTTAATCGTAGGTTTATTATTACAAATAAATAAATAATAATAATAATGCTGGTCATTTTATCACACAGCATCATCTAGCCCCAAAGTAAGCAGACGTTGTGTTATGAGAACTACATGACTGATAATATACTATTTATATACTTTTTTTTTGCAAATACATACATTTTATACATAGATAATACCCAGACCCGAGACAAATATTTGTAGATCATACAAACATTTGTCCCGCGGCGGGAATCGAACCCGCAACGTTCTGCGTCTCAGGCGAGCCTTCTCCCACTGCGCCACAGAGGTTGACAATATATACTAAAAGTTCTATTTTTATTGTAATTATTTGTAGCAACTTTCAGAAGTTAGACTATTGAAATGAAAATCATTGCCTGCGAAATTTCAGATGAGAAATATCAGTGATAATATTTAATAATTTCATCAAATAAAATTGAATTAAAAATAGCAATCATTTCCATGTCTAGTATTGGATTGCGTGTATTCATACAGCATTTGTATATCTGCGGCGCAGCGGCGTGTTAAACACGAGGTGACCGCCTAATAATTGATACATATTTTGAACGGGATTTGAAGTAAAATACCCTCAATAATACCTACTAGTATTTGTTTTTCGGCTAAAGTTTTGAAACCAAACGGTTTTAACAACTCCGGCGAAAAACGATATTATAAAAAATACTTCCTTCACATTTATTTTCATGGAAACGGGCAGTCATTTCAATGAATGGTATTCCATAAAAGGGTTAATAACCATCCGAATTACGTAATTAAAAAAAAAAAAAAAACATAAACTGGACTTCGACCTCTACCTATGTCCCCAATTTCGTGATATGGGACCAGTGTGCCTATCGCGTGCTCAAAATGTATATACGCGTCGATGCAGGTACGGATTGTGTGTTCCAGTCCAATCTGTATGCAGCATAAAGAACCGATCAAACAAACGCGGTGGCGCGGCGGTGGCGGTAAAGCCCTTTGATCGCCACCGTGTCAGTTTGACCGGGCCCTAAGGCTGAAGTACTAAAGAGCTCTCCAGCCGCCATGGCAACTGAGTTACACACCCAATTATCTAAAAAGAAATCTTACTACGAAGCCAGATGTCGAAGAAGATATTCTATTCTTGTATAAAAACCAGATGCGAACTAAGAGTTCAAGAAGAATTGTGGCTATTTATACATCCTACGGTGACTAAGAAAGAACTAGTGGGTATGAAGGATGATTTCTGTTTTTAGGTCCTGTTATTTATTTATGTGCGACCCGAAATGGCCTACAGTAAACAGCGGTTTAATCAGTTCAATAACGAGCAGGTAGATTGGGAGAGTACTGTGGACAACCTACCTCATCAAATGCCATGAGAAATACCAATATGGGATGAAAGAGGACACAGAATAAAATTATGTAGAAAATATCCTCACATCCTACAGAAAAATACTGTCGTAAGGGAAAAAATGAAGAAAAATGAATTTTTCACACAGCATCATCTAGCCCCAAAGTAAGCTGAGCTTGTGTTATGGGAAATACATGACTGATAACTGCTTATATATATATTTTTTTTTGGAAATAGATACATATATACATAGAAAACACACGGATCCCGAGACAAATATTTGCAGATACAAACATTTGTCCCGCGGCTTTCCCGATTTTCTCGCGTTTCTTTGTATGTAAATCTCTAAGTCCAAAGTCCAGTAAAAATCCCACTTACGAAGTGGGATTTTTAGTAACTAAATATTAATCCAAGTGTTATAGTCGGGAATTTCACTTTTTTTAAATGCCTAAAGGTATGACCCTTTCTTGTATAAATAAAGATAGGGGCAGGCACACTTAATTTGGTTTTTGTCAGCGGTATGTTTTTTATCTGTGGGACACGATTAGGTTGGATCCCAAACAGTGTTCTACCGGTCTGTCTGAGACTATTATTTATTCTGTAGTATTGACTCACACTCGAACCTATTCCAATATTTGAGGAGGGTATCACGCGCCTCGACGTCATCAAAGACACACTGATTAGGATTTATTAAAATGTTTCCGTCGATTAATAAATTCGTTTAACGTGTTTGTCTTGTTTACAGGATAACATTTTTTTTTTAGGAAATACAAGTTTACTAAAATCAGCGGCTAAAGCTTCAAAAGACTTCAATAAAAGGAAGAGGTTCTCAATTCGGCTGTTTTTTTTTTATATTTTGGTACTTGATATTCTCCAACTGTAAACCGATTTTATTTATTTATTTTTGTTTAGAAAACAATCTCGAGGTGAAAAAGTTGAAAAAAGTAAAAGTTTTATTTCTGAGACATTGCTATTTTTCCCGTAAAAAAATCATCATCTTCTAAAAATCACAATTAGCAAAAAATTTTTTTGCGTGCGTGTTTTTTTTTTGTTTTTCATTCTAAAAAGTGTCACCCGAGTGAGCTAAATAACGTAAGCACGTGAGCATCTGATGATAGAGTACCTACCTGCAGGATTGAAACCGTAAACTTGGGACTACAAACGTATCGCGATTTAATTATTATCACTGACTTCAAACGGGAAATACACCTTCCCGTTGTCCCCTGATGGAGCCGAAAAGTGGAATAACCACAGAGGAGGTTCTCAATTCGCATGTATGTTTTGTGTGTTATGCGATATCTTCGCCAATTGTGTACCGATGGGCTTGGGGTTTTTATCAATTAGAAGTTGGTTGCAACCATTAGTGCTTGGCGGCAATTATACATATATGTTGTTAGTACTTCCCGGACGAGCATATTCATAAGGATATCTACTGCCACTACTAGATCAGCTACATTATTTTTTTTTTAATCCTGCAAAGCGTCCTGACATCATACGTTCTCTTTACATTATTTCTAGTCCTCTTTTACCCCATATACAACCCGTCCTGTTACTCGATAGATATGGTTGACGTGGGTAACCTCCCGGTATTTATACTTCCAGCACAGCGTCCCTCGAAATGATTAAATAAATAATGTAAAGTGTACATAGCGTCCATTTTGCCGGTAATTACAGTGGCCAGAGAACTTTATAGGTAACAAGGGGAGCTGGAAAGTATCCCTGTGTAACGGTCAGCCAAAATGTGGTTTACGATTTTACTTCATCATTATCAACAGCCTATAGAAGTCCACAGCTGGACTTAGGCCGCTTAAAGAGTCAATTCAATTTATTTCTTAGAAGGCATATAAAATTATGGAATTAAGGAATTAAACATCGGCAGGAGAATAATAAAGTACGTGGTATAGTAGTAATATTATTCTAAAAAGCACATAAATTCGTTGCACTTAAGAAAGTCAATTTTACAAAATAATAATGATCTTCACATTAGTATAGGTAAAATAAAATAAAATTATACTTATGTCACTAGATTTAAAAAAAAACATGTCAACAAGAAAAAAAATTGGCCAATCTCGTATTTGGCAGCACAAGCTTTTACTGCTCATTTCATAGCCTTGATTATCACTGTTATTGTAATTATTTATATATTTTTTAGTGTTTTTTATATATATAGATGTTTAGCGATGGCATGGTCAAATATTAATGTTCTTAAAAATGTCTCCCAGGCTATCTCTTGGTCCAAGTCTGACCGCTTAAAGAGCTCGCAAATATGACAAGCTTACTTACTCTACTTTGAGAGTTTTATTTTTCAAGTTCATAAAAAGTCGAATATGATATTTCATCTCCCATTTTTACCTTTAAGGGTGGGATTTTTTCATAAAATGTATATGGGACCAGTATTGAAATAAACCATTACCCATTAAAAAAATATTCAAATCAGTTCACAATTGGCGATCTTATCGCGTAAGATACACACAAAAGAACAGACAAATTGAGAACTACCTCCTTTTAAAAAAATATTTTCTTCACTTTCTTGAAACTAGAAGGTATTTGATAAGAATATGGTGCTTAGAAAATCCCGACCTGTACAATGTCAAAGCCGCTCCTTTCTATGTACAGAAATATATAAGCAAGCGTCCCCAGTTATTATTTAGGAACGCAATTAGGCCTCTCAAAACCACCCGCTGCCTTATCTTTGTGCTATTCATAATCAGTTATGGCTGTCACTTTCGTTTTGACAGAGCTGTCATTGCAAGTGACATCCCTTAGTAAGTAATTACGTGTTTGTCCGATCGGCAGTCCCGAGACACTCATTTTGCAAAACACGTGCACAGTCACTATTCGTATATCATTATAACGATAAGGTAGGTAATTATTAATAGTAGGAATTATTTAATTGACTCGCATGAAGAGAGCAGTTTGAAAAAAAAAATCACATATAGAAGGCGTACCTAGGTGTAAATGATTGGTGTACTAGCTTCTGCCCACGTTTTCAACCGTATGTTACTCAGAAAAAAAGTAGCCTATGTGTTATTCTGATGTATAAGCTATATTACTGTAAAGTTTCATCTTAATCCGTTCAGTACTTTTTGCATGAAAGAGTAACAAACATTCATCCTCACAAACTTTCACGTTTATAATACTAGCTTCTGCCCACAGCTTCGCCCGTATGGTACCCAGATAAAAAGTAGCCTATGTGTTATTCTGATGTATAAGCTATATTACTGTGAAGTTCCATCAAAATCCGTTCAGCAGTTATTGCGTGAAAGAGTGACAAACATCCAACCTCACAAACTTTCGCGTTTATAATACCTGTTCTTATATTTCTGCAGAGAGAAAACAGCTATCAGGTACCTAGAGGCCTGTAAGTTTTCCAAAAGGCTGGCGATATTACCTCATTGTACATAAATATCTTCGGCCACATCAGAAATAAATTGGACCCTTTCGAATGAGATATGACACCAAGGAATGTTGATTCCTTGGACCAACGACGCCCCAACTCCTTTCACACGTCAATAACTTACTAACAAATAGTCTTAGTAAAAAATGGATTGTAATACTGTCCGAAATACAGCTGTATAATAAACTACCCTCAAATATAAAAAGTGTTTGCTCATTTGACGTGTTTAAACACAAATTAGCCCATCATATTATCAATGATGCATCACTGCTAAAGACACGTTAAATTGGAACAACCTAAACGACCTACTTTAAGATTAGTAATTAAGTTTATATTGTTCTCATATAAGTGACATCTGTTTGTCTTTTTGAGAATAAAGTTATTTAAACCTAAACCTAGAAATAGAACATTTTTGTTGTTTCATTCGAATAAGCGAAGCCTACTTACTATAGTTATGAATTCAGAGCGCTTTAAAATCTACCAATCAAGTGATTTTAAAGCGATGTTGCCGTATTCTTAAGTTCTGATTGAATATTGAATTTTGGTGAATAGCCACTCTGAACATTAATCACTTTTCTTTTGTAGCCTCGATCGTGATGACTACACACAGGCGATAAGATGAACAAGTAATTATCACTATATTTATGTCTTTACATAGTAGGTAGCTAGTTGAAAAAAAGAGCTGCGAACCGCAATAGTTTTTATTAATTTAAATCCCAAGTATCACTATAGAACTGTCAAAAAACTACGTGAATTTAAATTTAAGAATATATAGTTATTTTTGCTGGGGTAGTTTTTGCTTCTAAATGTCTGCGTGTACACAAAATTATGGGATTATTACCGCTTCATTTAACTGAAAAAGGGCTCAGGGCGTGAATACAACGAAATATGATTTATCTGGCAGCTCAACACTTTACAAAATTTAAATATAGCGAATCTACTCAAAGCTGATCGTTACAGAAAGAGAAGGAATCCTCTTATATTAAACTACAGAGTCTAGTTTAATATAAGAGGATTCCTTCTTCGGCTCCCACGGCTTCGGCCGCGTGGTACTCGGATAAAAAGCAGAATATGTGTTATTCTGATGTATAGCTATATTACTGAAAAGTTTCAACAAAATCCGTTTTTGCCTGAAAGAGTAACAAATACATCCATCCTTACAAACTTTCTCATTTATAATAGTTGTAGGATAATTATTTCAATATTGGCTGCAAAGCCTCTTATTTCTTATTTCCCATTATTATTAGGCTTATGTCGACCAGTGAGATATTGCGAGCTGCCTATTACTCGATGACCGTAATAGCGTAGCGGGAGAGAAGCCAGCAAGAGTCGAGGATTGATTCCCGATGTAGGACAATTGTTTGTAATGTTCTGCAGGTATTTTTTCCAGTCTCGTAGTTCCTGATACCCACGACACAGGGAATCGTAGTGTGGAATCTAGAATCGTATGTGACTGTAAAATAAAAACCGTTTATACTGCCAGAACCAGTAACCGTTGGGAGAGAACCGGAAGACGCGGTGTAGGAAGCCAACCCATTAAACCTTCTCATCTTAAAAGTTGCGGGAACGATAGACGTAGGTGGCACGAGATTGTTCGTCATGGCACTCTTCAGGGGAGGCATTTGGCCAACCGCGGACTTCTACAAGCTTGTGATGATGATAATGTTTTAGTGGCTGTCAACATTTATGAAACTTTGCGATGTTACATCTATCCACAGACTCTATACCTTATAAAAAAAAATGTAACATATCAGTCATGGACATAGTTCCCATAACACAAGCTCTGCTTACTTTGGGGCTAGATGATGCTGTGTGAAAAATGACCCTCCTCCTCTTCCTCTTTTAATTATTATTTATTTAATTAATATTAATTAAAAGAGGAATTCATACAAAGAACAAACTCAGGTGTAAGTCTATTCTTAGAAATCGGGCGTTTGTTTGTAAGACGATAAGTTACGAACCGTTTATTCAATCTTGATGATACATTGGTACATTTAGATGATTTCTAAATTTTTACTTTATATTTTAAAAGGATTTAAATAGAATGTTTAAGTTGAAATAGGAGTAAAAGTAAAAAGGCTTTTTTTTTAATATGGCTTCGCGAGATCTTAGTTCAATCGATTCATATGACTTCTGTGGCGCAGTGGCGAAGGCTTGCCTGAGACGCAGAAGGTTGCGGGTTCGATTCCCGATGCGGGACAAATGTATCTGCAAATATTTGTCTCGGGTCTAGGTGTTTATATATATAAATAAATAATGCTGGACATTTTCACACAGCATCATCTAGCCCTAAACTAATTTTGTGTTATGGGAACTACATGACTAATATACTGCTTATATATATGATAGGTTATATCAGGTTATATATATGTAGGATAGGTTTTTTCACCACAAGTTATTGACAAAAACTTGTTTTAAATATAATGTTAAACAATTTGGACTACTGGAAGGAGAGCAAACAATTTTTTATCTGTTATTAAAGGTAAAAAAAAATTAAACAAACAAACACGCTTACGACTGTCTTCCCCATTGTGGACATCCTCAGATACATACTCAATGAGAAGACCTTTGAGGATACCAAGTAGGGGGTAGTCAGAGGAACGTCCAAACATAACATTTGGTACATGCCCGCGTTTTGCAAGTTAGTATTCCACGTCACAGATTGCAAGCCCATCGCCGCCTATTGGAACACTAAACTGTTGGCACATGCTTTCAAATTTTTGGTTCTAGGGCATGCCGGTTTCCTCACGATGTTTTCCTTCACCGTTTTGAGCACGTGTTAATGCGCACATAAATTTTACGAATGGAAAAATCCATTGGTGCACGACCGGGTTCGAACCCACGACCTCCGGATCAGAAGTCGGGGTATCGCCCACTAGGTCAACACGGCTTGGCTTAAAAAAAAATATGATGTAAAAACGAAATTGACGGATACGAGCGAAAGGTAATAGACAAAATACAACTCGTATGTAATAGCTTTTCTGAACGGTTTCATTGAATTTGTTGCGATTTCATACAAATGTTTTTCGTTCTCGATATTTGGAAACGAAAAGTAAAGCTGGATTCTGACTGGTTTTCATTATTATTTTTGGTAAGCTACTGATAGAGTAGGATATCAGTTTCGTAACAAAAGAAAATATATTTGTATTTCGTTTATTAAAAAGTAGCGGTTTGATAAATACGACAAAAAGTATGAACCTTTTTTTATATGACTTTAAGGAGTTTCTTAAGTTTTATATATCTACACAAAGCACCGAAATGTCGGATTTTCGAGTAAAAAAAAATCTGTTTTGAAAATTATCAAAAAAGCTGTCATGAAATTATTAGTAGCCTATAGAAACTGCAAAGAATCCTGTTCCATAATAAGGCCAAGTATACTACATAAGTAAACAAGTGCTCAAAACGGTGAACGAAAACATCGTGAGGAAACCGGCATGCCCTAGAACCAAAAGTTAGAAGGCATGTGTCAATGGTTAGTGTAAGAACACTAACAAACCCATCGCCGTTTATTAGAAAGCAGCAGCGGCGTCGATGAGTTTGCAACCTGTCACGTAGAATGCTAACTACAAACACGCAATGTCGTGCCTCTGACTACCCCTTAATTATGGACGACCTCTGCGAAGGCCCGCCTATGATGCGGAAGGTTGCGGGATGGTTTCCCGCTGCGGGACAAATGTTTGTATCTGCAATTATTGTCTCGGGATCTAGGTGTTTTCTATGTATACAAAGACGTATTTACAAAATATATATTTTGTCATGTAGTTCCCATAACACAAGCTCTGCTTAGTTTCGGGCTAGATGATGTTGTGTGAAAATATCCAGCATTATTATTATTATGTACCTATCTGAGTATGCCCATTATGGAAAATATCCACCTTCCACCTACACCATCAGATTCTACTGTCATCGAAAGAGATTTTCGGCGTGCTTTAATGTACAAAGTGGCGCATGGCGCGGTGAGTTATTGTACAACCTAATTTACACTACACGTTTATATTGCGCGGTAAATCAGAGCAGACGTTAATAACGCTCGCACTACAGCAAACACTGATTAATTTGCGTTTTACTGTCGAACCTACTAAGTAATGTTTTGGGTGTGAAATCCGACTCCATTCGGTGAACGACTTTTTAAAAGACAACCTTTAGACCAATACATACCCGGTCTGATATAGTGTTACTAGGGGAAATTAAACATCCTTTTCGAAGTGGACCATTTGCGAAGCGGACCGTTCGCGAAGTAGTCCATTTGCGAAGTGGACCATTTGCGAAGTTGACCATCTGCGAAGTGGGCCATTTGCAAATTCCACTACAAGTGATTTAAGTGGACTTATTGCTAAGTTGACCGACCGCAAACAAAGGGTTGATAGACTTGTTTCCTAATTACACTATCAAAGTGACAATGGAAACAAGATAATGTCACTCATTTTACAGGCTTAGTAATAACTTCGTAAACTTTGAAATGGGAATGTTCAGACCAAAAAGATCCTATTTCTTTGGAATAGTCCAGGATAGACGCTCAACATGTGATTTTGCGTCATCGGACAACTGCTGCCCAATTAGGGGTCCCTTTGATCCTGAGACTGTCGTGTCCTTAGTCAAATTTCAAAGTCTGGCATATGATATTAAACCAGTATTTTTCAGTTCCCTGTAGTCTGATAGAATTTTTGATTGAACCACAGAGACTCGAAAGTCTCTGGAATCACGGGGAGAGTTGTTTCACAACGCGCACTAAATCAAACAAAATAAATCTTCACCCCACAATAATGAATGGTAAGTAGGACAAAGAAAATACGAGTAGACTTGAGAATACAAAGACTGCATCGTTGTTGTTCTACGAATAGGTGGTTAATTGTGTTAATGAAGAACAATAAAATGGATTGATATCTTTATTGAACACGGAGTTTAATTAAGTTCCTTCCTTTTCTTTCCTCATTCGTTTGGAAAGCGGTCCATCCTTAGACTTTTCGACATCAGTAGCCATTTTGAAATATTAATATCAAACTTTAGGGGAAATACGAATAACTGAAATATTCTCAATATCTTATGCTGAACATACACGATCAAAATTTCCGTTTAGTTTGCAGCGGACTTGACAGTTTGCAAATCGTCCAAACACAGGATCAATTCTGCCAGTTGAAACAATGGCGTCAACACTGACGCCATTGTTTCACTGGCGTCAACACTGACGCCACTGAAATAATAATAAGCTTATAATTCTTTATTTTACACAAAAATTATACGGAAATATAAAACAAAAATATTAAGTAAGTCATGTACAAAGAAAGAAAACTATTTTTAGGGTTAAATCAACCCTAAAAATAGTTTTTCAGTAAAACTTTGAGGAGAGATAGATATGTGATATAGTCGGTAGGTGTACAAATTCAGTTAAAGTTAAAGTTATTTATTAAATAAACATGTATTATAACAGATTACTTAAACCTAAGCCGCTAGGAAAGAAGAAACGAAATATACTTTGACGACCTCTGTGGTGCAGTGGGCGAAGGCCTGCCTGAGACGCAGAAGGTTGCGGGTTCGATTCCCGCGCGGGACAAATGTTTGTATCTGCAAATATTTGTCTCGGGTCTGGGTGTTTTCTATGTATAATATGTATGTATTTACAAAAAAAAAGTATATAATTAGTATATCAGTCATGTAGTTCCCATAACACAAGCTCTGTTTACTTTGGGGCTAGATGATGCTGTGTGAAAAATGTCCAGCTTTATTTATTCTTTATTTATTTATTATACTTTAAAAAACCACTAAATACCACATATTTTAATAAACTAATAATACATACCTACTTGAACTACCTATGAATACACATATACCGAAAATAAAAACAATATAATCATATCAATACAAATAATATATATATATAAGACCTAATTTACCTAAGCATATTACTGGCTAATAATAATAATTTCTTTTTTTTAATTATGTTACCACGTATCTCCGTAACTACTGAACCGGTTTTGATGAAATTTGTAATGTAGATAGTTGAGGTTCTGGAATAACACATAGGCTAATCTAATTTTCGAAATGAATCCCTAAGTGGGTTAACAGGGTAGTAAAGTTTCTATGGAAATCCTTGATTAGATTCGCTCAAAACTCGGTACAAATAAACTTTAAAATAAATAATAAAAAAAAATGTTTTTATTTTTCAAAACAACCCCTAGGATCTGTGCAATAAAGTTCTAACATTTGTATGGAAAAAAAACCTGGTTTGATACACTCAAAAGTTGGTGTTTTATTAACATAACACGCGAGCGAAGCCGCGGGCAGAAACTATTATTCTATGAATTGGTCCATTTCAAGCCATCCTCACCTTTATTACGACACGTAATATTAAATTATTAAATCGTTGATTTCCCAAGGGTATATTAGCTCGAAAGTGTTGTTCCTACGATCTTAGAATTGCGAATGTATCTCGAATGTAGACTTTTGCATCGAATTTCTTAACAATAGACTACGTATATAATTATGTTGGACCCAAAAGATTCCAAGCTTTGTTTTTTAAATAACAGATATATAGATTAATAATTTGACACATACAGATACAGCACAAGCAAGTAGACATTAAAAAAACATAGTAAATTTCAATAAAAAAAATAAGGTGGTAAAAAGGTACAAACTATTATTATACGTATACCAGTGGTAACGAATATAGTCTATGAGAAAAACAGCGCCATAATTTATCTATACTGATACTAGCTGTTGCCAGCGGCTTTGCACGCGTGGTGTCATGATATTTGTTTTAATATGATACCTACACCCATTTTACCCTTAAAATGTGAAAATCTCAAAACCCTGAAACCATTGTATAGAGTTAGTAGATTTGGCTGTGCGTTTATAGGTCAGGCGGTCATGACAACGATTTTATAAGTTTAGATTATAAAGATGTAAAATTTGTACATTTGTATGTAGTAGGTTATTTCCGAAACTACACAGTCGATTTCAAAAAATATTTCACTAATGTTTAGAATGGACCTTCAGGATGGATGATTGACTGTTTATTATCCCCTTGAAATTAAATGGCTATTCTATTCTATTCTATCAAAAAAATCTATTCATTGGTTACTTTTAACAGGCTACCACGTGGGTGAAGCCGTGGGCAGTAGCTAGTAATTTATAAAGTCTTAATTCGCGTCATAAATACTGACAATCCAACGTCATAAATAATTGCAAACAGCGCGGGATGAAAGGCCGTGTGGGTACCTACTATAATTTAGTATTAATTAGTATTATTTAGTAATTTAGTATTATTTCGCGGATTTGAAACTATGAATTGCGGATTAATGCGGAACTCAGTGAGCCGTAGTTAGCGAAAACAGGAATTATATTGTTAAATAAAACAGCAATCTGAGTATTTTAGGAAGCAGTTTGAAGTATTTATAAGGAATGCGGAATCCACGGAATCCATATACACTATACCTACCTAAACACAAGCTAGAGATACATATATAAGAGAAATGCATAAAAATGTATAATAAATTGCCAAATTCATTCTTTGTTTAAAAATAAGCTGACGAAATGATGAGTCGAAACTTAGTCGGTGGCTTCACTGATAGACTTTACGTGAAATGAATGAATGAATGAAAATACTTCATTGTACACCTTATGATATAAATAAAATAACACATTAAGAAAAGGTACAATGAGCGCTCTTATCGCTTAAAAGCGATCTCTTCCAGACAGACCTTTGGATGGAGAGGATTTTATGTGATTTGTGTGAAAATTCTCGTTTTTCAAAATACATGTGTTCTGGAAAATAAACATTGTGCTATTCTATTTGAAAAACACTCTTCATCAGACTAAAAGGTGACCCTTTCAGAGAAACAAAAAACTAAATCAAAATCGGTTCATCCATTTGGGAGCTCTGATGTCACACACGTTAAACTTGTAATACGGTTTAAAAACAAAATTAGATACATTTCTATCTGAAAACAATTAATTTCTACAAGATTCCTTAAAAAAATCTCAAAAATTATGTAGTATGCATTCATGAAAAAAAAACACATTTATTTCACTAACAACTCATGCGGATACAACAGGATATAAAAGTCAACTGCCCGCCAAAGGAAGCTACAACGAGGAGACGGCGTCGTTCAGGAGACTTTCCTTTCCCGTGCACAGATAAAAAATACTAAAACTATACAATAGTAAGTATGTGCGGATGTACATATACTTTTTTCAAGTCAAGTACTGTATCTGTTTATATACTCTCGAGATATTTTGTATCGGTTTAATTAAATAGCTATCTGTCTATTTATCTAAGGTAAGGTATGTTTTCAAAAGGTACTGAGGATAATGGGTAAAGAAAACAACTCCTGATGAAAAGCATCAAACGCAGACGCTCGCAGACAAAGCCTTCAAAGTCCTTTCACCAAGTTAGTTGTATCACAGCATTATTATTTTCAGCAAGTTCCTCATGGACCAATCAGTATGCACAACTAGTTGTGTCATCGGTATATTAGTTCGGTTAGACACAACTTGGCACAACTGAAAAATCCTAGGTTTATCCGAGGTTTTTACCAAGCCGGTTAGGTAAAAAAACCTAACAACCTGGTTAGATTGTAAGGTTTTTTTTATGACCACCATATATTATGGAAGATTTCTATGTAAGTAACACTTATAGCAAAACTAGTTCCTTGCATAGACTATAGATGATGCTGTGTGAAAAATTAGTTAATTATTTAATTTCGTATTGCAATATTCGCACTCACAAAGAAATAAAAATAACTGATCTTGAGACCTCTGTTATCTGCAGGTCTACAAGCCACCACAAACTTTGGCGCCCACAGATAATGAATAAAGCCCCATACCAACTACGGCGCTTGGATACGCGCACGTAGGTACCTTGGAGGTACATACGTCGCGTGTGCATGGGTCTAACTTTCACCACAATAGTTCACGCTGTAGGTAGGTACACGGATGTATCGTGGATGTAATCTTCTCATCATCACCAGATAAGACTCACTTCAACATAAACACCATTTTAAAAAGATTTTGGTTTTGTTTGCATGATATTAAATAGGTAAATTGGTGAAGCACTATCGTGCGCCGCAGTGGGTTGGCGACCTAAATCACCATATCATTTCATTTATCAACCACTGGGAATCCCGGGTAAATAACATAATTAAAATAAGATAACTTAATCTGTAAAAACACGGAGACTTGTTTGTTGGCATGTTGCCACAAATAGATTTATCAACTCGAAAATTGTCCTAGAGGATTTGGCAAGATAACTGGACTCTTAGGGAGAGTGCAGTGTCATTTATTTTTCTGGAAAGTATGTAGAAAATATTAGGAAAAATATGATTTGAGATTAGATTAACACTCTGGTATTTATTATTATAAATATTTTTAGTCTAAAGGTCATTGTCTGTAAGTTTGATGCGGGTAGTTAATTATTTCTATATCGTGTATTTTCGAATTCAATTCAATTCAATTCAATATATTTTATTCCATTTGGATACAATTATTATACACTTGGAAAAGTCATTTTAACATTTTTAAAGTTATAATTCATAAAATACATTAACAAAAACATAACATAATACATTATAAAGAAGAAAAAAAACTCATCAGCTAAAGCTTCGTCAATATCATAATATGATTTTGACATTAAAAAACACCTTTTTTTAGAATTAAATTCCTTAAAATCTAAATATCTTATGTCCAAAGGCAATTTGTTGAAAAAAAAATCAGCTTACGCATAAAAAGCTGTTATGAACTTTAGCAAGTCTATGCTTTGGAACATAAATATTATGTTTATTGCGTGTATTGTAATTGTGAATGTCACTTTTTAATTTGAAATCGTAAATATGCAGTGATTTTTTATTTAAAAAGGTTTCTATTATTCCTAACAAATAACTAGAAATAAAAATGACGGCTGGACATCTTCGAATTGAAGAAATAAACATGTTGTGTAGACCCCACATGGTCAGGAATAGAATGGGATTTTCCGAGATGGAAAATCCGAAGTTGTTCCACTGACAACAACCTCAGTTCATATCTAAGTGGCGTTCGTGCTTGACATTTTATTCCGAACAGTGTGTAGGCACAGATCATCTGAATATTACATTTTATTAATAATAATGTTTCTGAGATCAATAATTTTGTTATTTTTATCATCCATCGTTGATATTAACGGTGAGTTTGAACGTTTTTTCCCGCCTTGATACAGGAGGCTGTCAAATCAGGCCTGGGTAATTTATCTGTATTTTGTTCGTACGAACAACGATAGGAGGTAGAAACTCCATAATAATTGGTCCTAGTAGGTACCAATAGATTCATTTATTGTGGGTCTAAGTGGAAGGAGGGTTATTATACATGGTGTGCGGGGGATGATCCCGATGTGGTTCTATGAAAATGTTAACTGAATAAGGGGTTTTCTTTTCCATCTGATACAGAGATTTAACTTTAAATTTCTAAAAATAACTTTACCCAAATTCACGTAGTTTTTAAGCTGAAGTTATTAACTCTTTGTGATATCAATAAATAAAAACCTATCGATTTTGACTAATAAAAAAATTACTCCATAAATATAAGTTTTCAGCTTAGCAATGTGTAATCTGTATAGCCTATTTTTTTTTTATTCAGGAAATTTTTCACACTTTATCATCTAGCTGATAATATAGATGTTAAATCTGACGTGACCAAAAGTAACCAACTTTTTTTTTCCTTTTTTTTTATAAGTTCCGTACCTCAAAAGGAAAAAGAAACCGTTATAGGATCACTTTGTTGTCCGTCTGTCTGTCAAGACCCTTTTACTCAGGAACGCGTGGAGGTATCCAGTTGAAAATAATATTAAATGCTTATGTTTGCGGTTCGTATTATTTGTAAAAAAATCATACTTATATGTCAACACAATAAAAAAATACGGCTATTTATACCTTATATTATTTTTAATTAATTTACTTTAATAAGAACGGTATTTTAAGTAGCTAGTTAATCTTCATTACACAAAGGTTAGCTGGAAGAAAATGCTAATTAGCATTAAGTTCACCTATGTACTTGTTTTACATTTTGCAATAAAGCATTTCCTATCTATCTTTTACACAATTATCTCGTCGTTTAATTAGTGTAAGTGACACTAATTAAACAAAGAGATAATTATAAAAGAAACATGTACATGTCATGTCAACAAAGTCATACAAAAGTTACATAGTGAGAATTCAAAATCGAGGTTGACATAATCAATTCTGATTAAATCCACTTTAATAAATAAAGATTAAAAAAAAATAAGTTCAATAGGAAATTCTTGTTATATTAAAATAAAACAAGTAAATATATCATAGTCTTCCATGCATCCGCAAACAGATCGATATCGACACTCGCTAGTAAATCTACACCAACAGGGTACTCCCCATCGACCTAGAATCATGAAATTTTCCAAGAAGCAACCTCTGATAGTACAACTAAAGGACAAAATCCAAAAATTCCCAATTTTAAGTTACGTCATCACTTTGAAAATATATTCCTTTGTAATTGCAAACTTACACTTGCAGTTAAATAATTGATCGTGACGTATTACAATGTTTAAGCGAACCTTTTTTCAATATTTGGTGTTTTAATGGTTCATAAACTTGATGTTGCTATGCCTACGTAAAAACAATTACCTACTAGCAGAACTGTCTAAAACACTGTTGGGTAAAGGGAGGTATTCAGTAATATAACAGCTAGAAACTATCGTTTCTAATCTTATTTAATTGTTGTTCTGTGGTTTCCCCCACGGCTTGGTTCAGCCGTTACTATGACTACATGTAATATTGAGACATTCATAAGTACTGTCGCATATTAGCAGGATATGTATTCAAATCAAGTCATTTTCAGGATCAAACGATCGCTGTGCGGTGACGAATCTCGGTATGTACCTTGTTCCAATAATTACACGAGTATTAAGACCAGTAAATTATAGTTGGAGTACTTACTATTCTATTATAGTAAGTATTACTATAATAGAATTCTATTATATTTGATCTCCACGGCACAGGGATCCTAAAAAAAATAAAAAAAATGATAATTTATTTCTCTCACAACGTAAATACACATTCTTAGTAAGGCACCAATGATAAATTGATTAGTGACAAGTATCAACTTTGTGAAAGACTGGTGTCTGAAGTAGCCGTGTTGGCCTAGTGGGCGATACCCCGACTTCTGATCCGGAGGTCGTGGGTTCGAACCCGCTCGAGCACTAATGGATTTTTCTACTCGAAAAATTTGTGTGCACGTGCTCAAAACGAAGGAAAACATCGTGAGGAAACCGGCATGCCCTAAAACCAAAAATTAGAAAGCATGTGTCAACAGTTAGTGTTACAATAAGCGGCGATGAGCTTGCAACCTGTCACGTGGAATGCTAACTACGCGCAAAACGCGGGCATGTACAAATGTAATTTTTGGACGTATCATTGACTACCCCCTACTTGGTATCCACAAAGATCTACTCACTGAGTATCTGGAGTTATCTGAGGATGTCCACCATGGGGAAGACAGTCGTGAGCGTGTTTTTTTAGTTTACTATTTCGACCACATAGGGTATAATAAACGGTCAACTAAACGTTAGCACGAGAATAGTAAATTAGGTGCGTGGTAAAATGTAATATTGTGCAGGATACGAATACGCCAACCGGACTGGGCACTGCTACAAGTTCCACACGCAGGCTTACCGCTGGACCTCCGCGAAGTTGGTCTGCGCGGAAGAGGGCGCGCGCCTCGCCGTCATCAACAGCGACGCAGAAGCGAGGGTACTCATGGAGGTCTTTGAGCGGAACCCTCCTGCAGTGATAGAAGGCCCCTATGGCGAGTTCAAGAACTACGTGATGGTCGGTGTCTATTTGGAATCAGGTGGCTGGAGAACCGTAGATGGTAAGAGACCTGGAGAGACAGAGCTGTGCAGTCTAGCATAATGATAGTTTATTGATAACTAGCTTCTGCCCACAGCTTCGCCCGCATGGTACCCGGATAAAAGCCTATGTGTTATTCTGATGTATAAGCTATATTACTGTGAAGTTTCATCAAAATCCGTTCAGTAGTTTTTGCCTGAAAGTGTAACAAACATCCATCCTCACAAACTTTCGCGTTAAAAAAATGCTATTTATTAGCTATTTATTTTTATTGGTAATTACAATTTACACGTCCGTCAAATAACAATATTAATAATATTAACGCGAACAATAAGTATTCAAAAAAAAAAAAAAAACGTCGACTTACGTTGCAAAATAGGTTCCCGCGAAAATCCCTTTTTAAACGGGATAATGTAAAGCCTATGTCCATTCTAAATATTAATGAAAGGTTTTTGGAATCGGATGAGTATTCACGGAAATTACCTCCTACATCCAAATTCGATGACTCTTTGGCGCAGTGGGCGAAGGCCCACCTGAAACGCAAAAAGTTGAAGAAGAAAAGTGACGTGTCATCTGTTAACAATACAACCTCATGATCGTCCCTCACAAGATGAGGTGGATCATAAATGTATGCTAAGAATAAAAATGGTCCAAGAATTGTTCCCTGCGGTACACCCATAGTAACCAGAGACCCCGGAGAACGCTTACCATTCACGTCAACTCTTTGTACTCTGTCACTTAAATAGGAAGTGAAGAAAGACTAGATGAAAGATTTAAAATATATTTTGCAGATATTTTAAACCTCATGTTCTGCAGGTTCTTGAATCATCTTTCCCCTTTGGCAAGTGTGTGTCTGTGTTGACTGTCTATTCTCTTATTTCAGGTCAGACCCTCGATCAGGCAGGATACTCAAAGTGGGTGCGAGGTCGGCCTACCAACGAAAGCGAACTCGCCTACGGATTTATGTCTAGACAAGGCATACTCAACCAAGGCACCAATAATTATAGATATGCGTTCATCTGCGAGAAAACACTATAGCAGTTTAGCTGTTAGACCAGCCATCCTGTTGTTCACTAAGGCGTTGCTTGGAACGCATTAGTGGATAACAGTCGTAAAATATATTTATAATACATCTCTGCTCAATTTAGCGGTTAATATTTAGTTACCTTATTGAGCTTTGTTTATATATATTTAGAAAAAAGGAGGTGTGATGCGCATTTGTCAC
The DNA here is from genome assembly GCA_961405105.1 of Perizoma affinitatum. Lineage (NCBI taxonomy): Eukaryota > Metazoa > Arthropoda > Insecta > Lepidoptera > Geometridae > Perizoma > Perizoma affinitatum. Next base: position 12,609,376 of record OY560199.1, read on the forward strand.
GCCACGCTAGCAACAACAACATCAAAGATAATTTTGATGCTGTCACTATAGGATATATCATAGTCGCAAAATGACGTGGCCAGTACAATAATTGGATACCTTGATAAATGAGATTACACATTCTTCTGTTTAAAATAACTTACATCATTTTTGTATCATCTTTTTTATCCATAATATTGACTCATTAAGACATACCTAGTATAGTATTATAATAACTGTTATACAAAATACTATTTAGGTACCTCGTACTAAGTATTTAGATTTAAGCTTGTTGTATCCTGTTTTAGTCGCGGAGTAACGGCAGCAGATGAAATCGACGTTTCCAAGAGATCCTTGTGAATTTAATGAATAAATTGTGACTTTGACTATATTAGCTATATTAGACATCCCAGTTTCTTTATCGCGCCTTTCTTTTGGGTGTAAAATAACATTATTCCCAGATTTAGGGTGACCACTGAAAAATACCAATTAAGTATGCCGGATAGTGAAATGGAACTTCCGTCCATGAGACGAGATGGATGGCTCAGATCACAAACGACAAGCCTGTAAGTTACAAAATGATCAGTTTTCTGAATGTCACATATTTTCGTTATCAGCTAGTACCTATGTTTACAAAACAAGTGTCCCTCTTTTAACAAGTTGTTGAACAGCTATGCAGGTCCCTGGACCTATTTATATTCATTTATTTGTAAACTAGTGCTGTGTGAAAAATGAAAAGCAATATATTGGAACATTTTGGCACAGGAAAGGAACGTTTATATAGTTTCCATAAATTCCTTTCCTCTCCTTTTCAGTTAGTAAGTTCAACCGGACCATTGTGAGTGCCGGAAAGCTTTTCAAAAGTAATGTCCAACACAGCGGGATGAAATAACAAAATCGACCTCATTTCCAAAAGCTCCATCCACATATAAGAGAAAACTGAACCCTATTAACAAATCATGGGACTGTGAGAAAAAAACTTCCCGCTATACCCGAAGATCGGGGAACGGCCAATTCAACGATCACAATAATGTTTTATTCCAAAAACTATCGTGTTTTTAATTATTCGAGCGCGCGATCGCTCACCCTGATGAAGACTCTCGGAATGAGTCGAAACTTAGAACTGACTAAGTACACACACGTACGTGAAAAATTCAGTTTTTACGAAAGGCACAATAATGTTAAACAGTTATCAGCATTACGTCATGATCTTTGACCTACCCGATAACCTACCAATTATTTATAGGTTTTTTCCATCTCGAGTGTACATTTAAATACATTGGCGTGATATGATTACATGTGGTATTCAAATCGGTTGGTATATATTACTCTAAACCACAGCGAAGCTCAAAATCTGTGTACTGCATTATTTATTTATGTCTATTTAGATTACCGACGCACGCACGGCGCTCCGATAAGCGCACTTAATAGCGCGCGCGCAAGATTCAAATTACTTTTCGAACATATTTTTTTTTGGTTTTATTCTGGAATAGAATTCAATATTTTTCGAATGTACAAGAGTATTATTTTTGCTGTCGGCGGGCCACCAGTATTCCACCGGTGGGCCGCGGTCTGTGCATCCCTGATTTAGATTGTATGTATGTATGTGTGCCAAACTAATAATATTGTTATGTTATGTTATCTCTTCGTCACGGATATTGAAGGTGAGTTACTCGTATATTTTTCAACCCGCCTACAAATAAAGCTCAATTTACAACAAAATTAAACATACATTAATATGTTTTTTTGTACGCTCGCCGCCGAATATCCTTGTGTTTTGGAATATCACGCATGGTCTTTTTTTTTAATTCAGACATCATCGTCTGTCATATGCCATCCGCCCCGGCCAGTTAATTCATACAATATTACAATATTTGGCGTTCGATCTCTTTCCACGCGTAATAGCCGCGTTTGTTAACTATGTATTAAACTTTGAAAGCACAGGTTATGTAAACAAACTAAGGTTACCATACCATTATGTTTTGTAGAGCAGTCTGATTATATCTTTAGTTGATAACGAACGCGGTTTTATTATTGTAAATTGCTAACCCTTAACACCTTCTTTCACGCGCGGAAAATTCATGATCCAAATGGAAAACTAATTTCAGCCCGCTGTAAAAGTCTAATACAGATACCTATTTTAGCCTCACTTATTGAGGAACAAAACATAGTTTTTCGAATAAATGGTATGAAAATAAAGTTATTTAATACTTCAATCATCTTTATTTTACAAGTTATTGTTTACTAATATGCTCTATATTTAGTTGTTGGTTCATACAACTATGTACAAGTAGGTATATACCAAAAATACAGATGAAACAGCTAGCTTTCTAAAGACCGTTGCAAACGATCTATAGATAGCTCAACTGATCCAGATCACATATATAAGAAAATATAAGATAAAAGTGCACAAATTATATGATTGAGAAGCTTCTGCATACTACTCTACTTTTCTTCGAATCGAATCACATTACTCTGGACAGGTTTAGCGAACAAAGAACGACAAATCATTTCTTCTTGATCTATCAATTTATTTCGTTCGTATCTTGATCTATTATTAGTATATAACCGGTGTAGCTAAATCGTAGCACTATTGCTACATCTCGTAGCAGGACAAAGTGATTCCATCCTACTTCATACTTCCTACTACTATTATAAACGCGAAAGTTTGTGAGGACGGATGTTTGTTACTCTTTCACGCAAAAACTACTGAACAGATTTTGATGAAACTTTACAGTAATATAGCTTATACATCAGATAAAAACCTACGCTACTTTTTATCCGGGTACCATGCGGGCGAAGCATTGGGCAAAAGCTAATAATTAATAATACGAACACTGAAATCAATCTATACTTAAGCTGAACAAACTACTCCAAGCTTGTGTTAAAAACTTCTTAGTATCGGTAGGTAGAAATGACCTATATTTCTAATATTACATAGATTACGCTCCATCTCAAGGTTTTCTGAAAAAGATGATGTTGTATTGCTTTAAAGTAATACTTTTATTAAGTTTTAGTTTATTTTGTTATATTCTTATGGTGTACAATTTTGTAATTTAGCTTCGTAACTCCGAAAATTACTGCTGACACTGGCGCAGCTTTTATTATTGTTTATCTTGAATTTAATTAATTAAATGTTCTTGGTGCTAAAATAGGATTTAAACTAATGACATCGTATCAAAGTCGGGCGTCACTAGCCCCTTCTCTCTTAAGACGAATAAAATGATTACACATTTTTTTACGATAGCAAGTTCTGACGTGGTATTTACCCTATCCTATCCTACTGCTATTAAACGCGAAAGTTTGTGAGATAAAAAGATAAATGATAAATTTTGCGTGAAATACATGTAGGTACATAGGTGTTTTAGTTATAAATGTGATTCAATGTATTTCTGACAAGCATGCAATGTTTATTTACAAAGGTTGATTCAAATTAAAGGCAGATAAGATAAAATATTAGATCAATAAAAAAAAACAAAAGATAGAATCATGCAAACAATAAATTAGATTTAGAGGATGGATTAGATGTGAAGATGGATGTTTGTTACTCTTTCACGCAAAAACTACTGAACGGATACTCTAAGGCTACTTTTTATCCGGGTACCATGCGGGCGAAGCCGTGGGCAGTATCTAGTTTTTAATAATGTCGATATTTGATCAGTAGATTGTGTAAAATTGTTTACACAAACGTTCACCTCTGATAACAGACAATTTTGGAATGTTAATTTTTGTGGGTTTTTCCTCTTTCCACAGTATAAATACCGAAGGATTGATGTTATGTGTTTTATGTTTTGTTTCAGGAACATAATAATTAAATGCCTTTTTTTATTATTTCGACGTTTCGACTGTGTTTAAGATCTATAGTCACGGTTTGACTGGAGTATATATATAAATAAATAAACAATGCTAGAAAACGTATTTTTTTTAATACGTATTATACATAGAAAAACCCAGACCAAAGACAAATATTTGCATATCATACAAACATTTGTCAGTGGCGGGAATCGAACCCGCAACCTTCTGCGTCTTGGGCGGGCCTTCGCCCACTGCACCACAAAGGTGCTCCACCTTTGTGGATGGAGCTACCGTCGAGAAATAACGTCAAAGTTGAACAACTACTGAGAACACTTGTTAATTTTGTTTACAGATAGGGAAATTATGAAAAATAATTTCGATATATATTACGGAGCTCCAAGGTGGTATTTAAAAAGTGTGACGTCAGCATTGCTAACGTCACTATCATCATCAGCATGCTGGTCGCTCATAGTTGATGACGAAAGTAAACTCCAGGAGATATAACTCCAGGATTACAGTGTAAAATCATTAATCATTTTACACTGTAATTTGGTAATCTAAGTGATGATTCGTTAAGTAACTCGTGGTGCTGTGCCGATGACTCATTGTAGTAGCAGAATAACGCTTTTGCGCCGATATGTATTTTAAAAAATGTTTTATAAAACCATTACTATGTTGTGTTTGCTCTACGTCACGGGAGGACCGTCACATATTTACTAGTGATGCGCTCCGATGTATCAGGATCTTAATAATAAATATTATTTTTTATATATATTTATGACTGTAATAATAATAATAATGCTGGACATTTTCACATAGCAGCATCTATCCCCAGAGTACCCATGGTAAACGCCAAAGAAAAAGACAAATATTTGCAGATTATACAAATTCTGTCTCGCGGCGGCAATCGAACCCGCGACCAATTAAATGTCATTTCATCTCAACTGGTCAGTGAGTCAGGTAGTCGATCAATTAGTCAGTAAATCTACGCTTAAGCGTACCCTGACTCACTTGCTTTAATAATGAAACAAGAAAATAGAAAATAACTTAGAAAATCAACTGGATTTATCCAAACAGCAATCTACCAGGCCTCTTTCAACCGGACGCCAGACGCACAAAAGAGCCGACCGGAAAGGATTAGTTTTTGCGTGAGTAGGTTCCGAAATAGTGAAAAAACTCAACCCTACTTCGCAATTAGGGAGGTACATCCCCAATGAGGTTTTTAAAACCTTTTATTTTATCTATACCATGGTGCGTTAAGTAATTATCTGCCGAACAAGTGCGAACAGAATGGTCTGTCGAAGTAGTGGTCTTTCGAAGGTGTGTCGAAGTATGTTGAGTAGTGTTAACAATTTTAAATGAAATTCATAGGGATTAAAGATTTACCTACAAGATTATTTACAAAAAATATATGGCTGATTGACAGGTCTTTTTGTAATGAAAACGATTTTTTTAATAGAAGGTAAAATATAATCGAATTTGATAATATGACATGTTATTATATATATTATATAATAACATAGATTAAATTGATCAGAATATGTAATTTAAAATTATAATTTAATGAAATTGATATTAGGTTTAACTTAGCTAAACATTTGCATGCCAATGTGTTTGGTGAAATATGTGAAACTGTAACCTTGTACTTACGGTAAGATCTTTATAACCATATTTTTTGCAAATAAACCATACATTACATTTTAAGGTTCTAAGTAGACTTTGGAAGCCTACTCAAAACCACTGATACTTAACAAGCCATTTTCAGGTACATGCAATGTCATAGTCAAGTCAAAGTTATAATTCATTTATTCATTAAAATCACAAGGATCACTTTGAAACGTCGGTTTTATCTACTGCCTGTTCCTCCGCGACCAAGACACGAAAGAAAGGCATGAAAACAAGGCTGGTTATTCTTTTTAATGATCCTTTTACAAAACAACAAGTTGGAGCATTTTCAATCTTTTTTATCATCTAAATAATACGATAATGATAATGAAACGTCAGCAGGAGAATAGTAAAGTATAGTCGTAATAATATTTTAAAATGATACCAAACTACGATAATCTTAATTCCATAATAATCAGATATTTTATAGTATGCCTTTTTATAAAGTGTTTTTAATTACGTTTTTTAAATTTGTTAATTGTAAATTTTTGATAAACTCTTGGGAGTTTGTTGAATAATACTTCTAGCTGTGGGGAAAAAAGTTAATTATCATGGTTAGAGTTAGAGTAGGCTCTAGAGTGGCAAATTAACGGATGGTTTATATGAGAGTGGCCTCGTTGTTCTGTTTTTTTTTTCATGTTATTACTAGACAAATAGCTGGTCTACCTTGAAAATATCTGTCCGACACGAAATACGAAGTTTAAGCTAACATACAATTTCATCGGTTTTGTTTATTTCTTTCGGGGGCTATACAGTTTGTTTCGTAATTGAAAGAAAGATGACAAGTCTGTTTTCGCTATCAAAAGAAATTTAATAAAATGAAGTTGTATAAAGCGAACCACTTTTATTTTATTTTATACATAGTTGTAAAACGAACAGCTATAATAAAAATAATGAGCTATAAATTCTATGAGTGGTATTAGCCTTTGACAGTTTTCACTAACAGTTCTAAGTTTAATTATCAATAAATGTTTATAATAATGAGGAGTTTCCTCGTATACTACTGTTATTAGTTAGTATGCATTCAACAACAGTAATATAACTAACAAAATAATCCTATACGCCTATGTTAATACTACTTACAGTAATAGGTAAAGCAAGACATATTAGCTAAGAATCACTGAAAGAAACTTGAAGCCACTGATTTCTTAAAAAAATATATTTTAACACAATATATTAAATTCACATTAATTTATCGCTTTATAAAATGAATACAAGTATGATCAAAACCTCTTTTAGTCGAATAAAGCACGCTTTACAGCAAAATTAAAACTTCCGAAAGTAAAAAGTTTCCTCTTGCGCTTTCGTGTGATTTGAGGTTAGACTCTCTGGAGGACTATGCATTTTTAAGCGCGATTTGTAGTTCATCGTAAACATCTCTGGAGGCAGCACATTCCACAGTTTTCATGTACGGTTCATATTAAGCCTTGGTCTAGAGTCTAGAGTCTTCATATCAGAGCATCGAGGCGAGTCACTGATGGTAGCTCATGGCTCGTCCAGCGCCAAACGTTAAACAGCAGAAAGCAATATCGTAGCACCATTGCTAAGACCGGCCCGCTAGTATAAAAAAATCGTAAAAAAATGATAAGTAGCGTGGACAGAATTAAATATATACTATGTACCTACGTGACTATTAAGTTTTAATTCATATTATATATACAGCGTTGGTCCGTACGGACTTGCACTTTGGTTAGATTAAACTTCTTAGAAAGTAAAGTGAACCTGTTCACAGCTAGACGAATGGTAGCAATTTAAAGTAATTATTTAATAGATCCAGTCCAACGACCCGAGATTGACAGCTGATGGATTAGTCCGAATTAGGGTCCCTTTGGCGATTAGAAAAACGCCTAATCATCTGCTTGTAACGTTTCTTCAAGAATATGCCGACATTGTGAAGAAACTTGGCATAGAATCTAAAATCGAAGGCATGTGCCATCAGTTAGTGGTCCAATATGCGGCGATGGGTTTGCTACCTGTCACTTGGAATGCTAGCTTCTTGCAAAAATGCGGGTATGTTCCAAATGACATGTTTGGACGTGCCTCTAACTACTTCGTATTAAGGATCTACCCACTGAGTATGTATCAGAGGATGTCGGTCATGGGGAATATTTGGGGTATGTATCCCAGTGTCCTCCACATAGCATCCTTCACCATTTTAATCGTCTTTATCTCCACCACAAGAAATATGTTAAAATTGACAAGTGTTTTTATTAATTTAAAGTGATTACTCATTTCATTTAATTTGTTTAAAAAAACAAATTAAGTTATTTTTTTTTTGTGAACTCCCTATTTTTGGCCAATATTAATTATTTTGTATTTTTAAATGTTTTGACTAATTATTACTTTTATATTTTGCGTGTTACTTGACTATTTGTGATGGAAGTAATTAGTTTGCCCCCATGTCAGTCGCTATCTATCTGCAAAATATCTTGTCTGCGAATACAAGATAACGTCGATATTTTTTACAATAGCCTGCCGAAACTCCTACAAATAGCACAGGCAGTTATAGAAACAAATTGTTTAAATTATTTATCTTCTTTTATCGGATATTATATACTTTCTAACATATATCATCGCTTTAGGGTTAAAAAAAAAACTGTAATGTTTTTATATTGAATAAATAAATAAATAATTAAAAAATACGAAATAGTTGATTCACAAATTGCAATGTAATTTGTGCTTTAGAAGGGTTTAGTAGCGAAGCGACAGTAATTTACAAAAGCCGAGCTCTATAACCAGACGTATTTAATTAATTCTGTGGGAAGACCATAAACTTAAATAAAGCTCGCTTGGTCGCGAAGAATTCTTGGTGCTCTGGAAGATTTATTTAAACCCTATCACTACCATCCTTTATCTTTCACATCAATTCCTACAAAGATTTGTCTTGGGTCTGGGTGTTTTCTATGTATAAATTGTAAGTATTTATAGTGACAAAAAGTCACGTAGTTCCCATAATACAAGCTCTGCTTAGTTTGTGGCTAGATGTTGCTATGTGAAAAATGGACCAGAATTATTTATTTATTTAATAATATTCAACTGGAAAAATGAACACCGCCTACGGTTGTCTCGAAGATATCACTATTAGAGATAAGACCTATAGTACCTATAGTACTTTCGAGACTAGCTTGTAATTTGCTCTGTTTAAATTTGTGAGCACAATGAACTGTTATTTATCAATCTATGTACACATATCCGGCTTCGCTCACGTGTAATCCAGATAAAAACACGTAGGTAGGTGTTATTTATGTCAGATCATGAGCTTTATCCGTTTCCTTCTATATACCAATGACTAGCTTTTGTGTATGTGTTATATAGGGTTGCCACTCGTTTATTAGTAACATTGAAAAGCTTAGTATTAGAGGCCCCTTTCTTGATCTACGAGTACTTGCCAATTATTTGAAAGACCGAACACAGTTAGTCAAATTAGACAGAGACATCTTTAGCGCTGATAAAAGAACTTCTAGCTACGGCGTCCCGCAAGGTAGCGTTCTTGGACTGACGTTATTCCTTACCTACATAAATGACCTCACCAATATTTATTTATTTTTAATTTATTTATTAGGTTCGCCAACAGTTTACACATGAATACAACATTTATAAGATAAACTAGTAAGTGTTATGCTACATGAGAAACCATTTACAGGCAAACACCACATGTTTAGTTTATAAGTAAGTAACAATTGGGTAGGTGAATAAAAGGTTTATACAATATACAACTAACCAACGGAAAAGTTTCTCGTATGCCGATGAAACTGCATTACTATTCCACGGAAAATCTTGGTCAGAAGTATTTCAACTAGCTGAGAGAGGACTTTAAAAAATAATTAGTTGGCTAAATCTAAATTTACTCTCACTTAAAATGCTCAAAACTAACTTTATTGCATTTTACCAGAAACTGACCTAAAAATAATTGCTCATTTTTGTAATAATTACTTACCTGTGATTGTCTTAGTCTAGAACGAGTTAATTGTACCAAGTATTTAGGTGTCATGGTAGACAAGAATCTTTCCTGTAACCCTCAGTTAGAACAAAAAGTACTAGAAAGTAAATCTGTTTTTATTTATATTTACGCGTCATTGCTGATAAACAAATTATTACATAAATATACATAACTTTGGTCCAATCCATCTTATTGTACTGTATTCGGATCTTGGGTGACACACATAAAACTAAATTTATTAGCATTGAACGAGCACAAAGGCATATCCTAAAAGTTATGTTGCTTAAGAAAAAGAGGTTTGGCACTGACAAATTATACACCACAGAAAAAAAAAGGTTATTTAAACTTAAAAGAAGAGCTCCCAACCCCTTATCATGTAATTCTACTGTAATTTTAATAAAAAAACCTTATTGATTTGTTTTTTTTTTAAATAAAATATTGTTTACCTGTTATTTCAGGTACTTCAGGTAGGCTTTATTATTGAAGGACTTTTGAAAGTTTAATACTAAAAGTAACCAAAAAATGCATAAAACTGTATCTCACGAAATGCTTGTACTTTATTTTCAGATGTTATACCTTATTTTTTTACCTTAGAAAGTAAATGTACTTTATTTTCTTAGGAAACCCTAGTGTGTTATTCTTGGTCCCGATCTTTATTTATTAAGCCAAATTGGGACAACTGATGCGAAGATCCTTAGCGAAGCATGATGACATCTGTGGCTCAGTGGGCGAAGGGCCGCCTGAAACGCAGAAGATTGCGGATTCGATTCCCGCTGCTGGACAAATGTTTGTATGATCTACAAATATTTATCTTGGGTCTGGATATCTTCTATGTATGTCCAGGCACATTAGAAAAAACTATAATATTTTGTCTCGACCAGATCTACTGAGGGCATGTGTACGTTAGTATTGTTGCGAGCTAGGATTCGGGATATATTAATAAAGTCTAAAACAAACAACAGTACAAAATTACACTATCAGAACAAAATCACTAAGACACTATAACTACAACACTATCGCACAAAAGACACTTCGCTAATCAATGGATATTGTTTTCGAAACACTCGTTTTCAAGGCTTGAACTGAACTCTTGCTACGGTTCAGGAACGTTTATTTATACCACTCGTTACTCGTTTATAGAAAAAAAATTACTAAATAGTTTTTGAATCCAAAAGTTAGAAGGGAAGAGCTCTTACGCGAGCCGACTGCATCCTGAAGTGTCGGAGATACTCGTAGCATCTATAAGATAAAGTTTTATTCTATTCCATTCTATTCTATTCTATTTCATTCTAATATCTATTCTTTTACATTTATGTGATAGATGATACTTACTTACACATTTTTATGTACCTGCCACACAAAAACTATATATGAGAGACAACGCATCGTAAAATACGCCAGTAAACTTTATTGCGAACATAAACTAATATCAACTGTTTTTATTGTTTTACCTCGAACTTTCCCTTTTGTGATTTCGGCTCGGCGGCAGAATACCAAATTCCTAAAGGGAATATCAATTTATTTACTTACGTTGAAATAATATCGTCTACACGCGTCTTCATTTGCATTTGTATACTGGTACGTAACTATAAAAGAAGTAAACGTGAAAGTTTTTGCAATATGGAAATTCATATTGTAAAAACTTTCACGTAACGCACTATTGGTGAAGGTACCGACTAAGTTTCGACTCATTACGAGACAAATTCATCAGGATGAGTGATCGCGACGCTCTTCCTCAGCGTAATCAAATTAACGATAGTTTTTGGAATAAAAAGTAAATTAAATTTACAGTACCTACAACTGTATTACATTTACATCGGAAAAGGCTCAGGTTCTATTACTGTTTAATTTTTTGAAAATCTTCATTGGGTAACTCATATCGATCATCAAACATGCAGCCAGCATTATTGGAACGCTTTTGACCTATCTTTATCGTTTGCAACGGCCTTTAGATACCCAGCTGATTCATCTATATTGATTACTTACAGTTACCTATAGTAACCTATTTGTACATATTGATAACATCGATTTATTTCAATAACTGCATTTCAGAACTAAAAGGCATGGCTTACTTATGTATCTTAAAATCAAAAATATAAAAAAAAAAAACTATTTTGACGCTGTTACAAATCTGTATTAGAATGTAGATTGCAACATGGGTCAATTATGCGATGAGATAGAAATTGCCGATTATTTTGATAAGAATCTTGTTTATGATAAAGAAATTAGAACCAACACATCAAACTCACGTACCTTGCCCGTGTCTGCCGGTCAACTCCAGAAATCCGTAATGGTTTGTTATTCACTTCATTCATGTCGTGTCAATGACTCATTTTTGTTTTTTTTTTTTTAATTTGTTTTGACCAATGCGTTGTTTTGTTGCTTGTTTTGCCAGTACAGCCTCATCGGTTGCCTCTATGAGATGTTCCCGGGTGCAGGTGATGGGGCACAGAGGGCAGGAGAGCAAGTGCGCCATGTTCTGTATGGGTTCCCCGCACTCACACTGAACTTGAGTTGGGTCAATTATATCCCATTTGGCTAGATTGCTTCTGCAACGGCCAACTTGGGTGCGACCAACTTGTTATTCACTGCTTCAAATATGCAAATTTCCAATAAAACGAAAAGCCAGTCGACGGCGGTCAATTGTTTACGATCAAAATGTTATTTTCTTCACACAAGGATATATTTTTCTGACTCAACAGGTGAATGAAGGTTTGTGAACGAATTAAATGACCTCGATATTGACAGCTTGAACTAAGTCTTTATCGAAGCCCAGCTGACGTAATTTCAGATCACAACAAACACCTTTATCGAAATAATCTGGATAAAATTGAAAACAAAACAGATGCTTTAGAAAGAAAATGTTCATCCCATCTATTCGAAAAACGACGGTTTGTTCCTCGATAAGTGCGCGCAAAATGGGTCATTCCGGCGCACTAAATAACAGTGACGAAATTACTTTTGAATTTGGAACACTATTTCATTAAAAAGTTTGAACGCAATTTGCATCGATAAAATCCTGGCTGGTAATAAAAAAAGAGCGCCTGTAGACGCGGCATTAGTCAATAAAATTAAAAAAAAACCGCGGGAACTTCTTGTTCGTTTTTATATTACTTTTTATCAAAATATTACAGACAATTTAAATTTGATTCTAACAAACTGAATAATAGATGAGTTCTAAAAAGAAAAATTAAACGCAGAAACTGTCATAAACAATTAACTACCAAAAAAATCAAGAGAAATATATCTTAAAGCCTATGAAATCCAACATGGAAAAATGAACAAAAAGCAAAGTTATTTATTAATATAAATTTGTAATTTGGATGTGTATTCGTCACTACTAAAAGCATCTCTTATTTATTTTTCTCATAGAGGGGGATGAAAAGCAGAGTTGCCACACGGTACCAAAATTATTTAGCCTCGAGCGACGTACTTTGAAACAATCGCTCTCGCCCTCAATACATTATTTTGGTCCCTTATGACACAATCTACTATTACATAACTGATTATTTCACAATAATAAACTCTGTTATTACCACCCAACTATAATCAATATAATTTTCTGGTTGCTCTAAATTAAAGCTAAAAACCAAAAAAACATTCAGTTGACGACCTCTGCGGCGCAGTAGGCGAAGGCCCGCCTGAGACGCAGAAGGTTGCTGATTCGATTCCCGCCACGGGACAAATGTTTGTATGACCTGCAAATATTTGGCCTAGGAGTACCAGAGCCGCCGGTAGGATCTCTCGCCACGCTAGCCTTAATGATATCATACGCCGGGCTTTTACCAGCGTCAACGTTTCAGCTGTTCTCGAACCGAATGGTCTACTACGTGACGATGGTAAGCGGCCTGACGGCATGACTCTTGTCCCTTGGGAGAAGGGAAGGCCTTTGGTATGGGACGGCATATGCGTAGATACCCTAGCACCATCTCATCTGTCGGGGACATCAGTTAGAGCCGGTACAGCGGCTGATTCGGCTGAGGATCTCAAGAAGCGCAAATATAGAAGTCTCGACAGAGCTTACTTATTTGAGCATTTTGGGGTTGAGACTCTGGGTCCGTGGGGAACCGGGGCCCTTCGCGTTTTTGCGTTTAGCGACGCGTGACAAAAGAGCTGGCTCTTATCTGGGTCAACGCATTAGCATTGCCATTCAGCGTGGCAATGGGGCCAGTATTTTGGGAACGCTTCCGCCTGGTAGTGATCTGGATCAGTTGAGCTATCTATAGATCGTTTTTCAACGGTCTTGAGATAGATAGCTGTTTCATCTGTATTTTTTGTATATACCTACTTGTACATAGTATGAATAAATGTATTTTGCCTAGGGATTTGTTGTATCTGTTTTTGCTTTTATTTCTGTTCTCGGTGGTAGTGCAAGGCACTAAAATTACAAAAAACAATATTTCTGTAGAAAATATGGTTCCCGGTTTTGTTTTTCTTAGGTACATTTTTTTTTTACTTTAGGCATTGTTAATAACCAACCTTTACAAAAACATGAAATATTATGATAAGATATTATGTTCAGACCTATTCATTCTAGGCGGATATAAATAAAACATCAATAAAAATATCAATATTTTTTATTCAAATTAAATTCGAATGGATAACGTATCATACATTTCGATTCTCTTAGCCTTTATCATGGAATGAATGTCTAGTAAACTACCGTTCGTTTATCGTATTAAAGTCTCCGTTACCTACGATTCCATCTACAACATTATCGTCATCACTCTTATTGACACCATCTTCTTCATTAACAAAGTCACTAGTAGGTGCGTTACTCGTTTCAACTTCTTGTTCTACATTTTCATCCCCATCTTCGATATTTATACTAGGAATACTACTCTCTGCTTCATCGTTCGTTTCAGTTTCGTTAGCCTCTTTGTTGATTGGAATTTCATCGTCGATGTCTCCTAGAATTTCTTTTTTATTGTCTTCTTCAGCTTCTAATCTATCATCTTCTTCATTTATCGATTGATTTACTTCTTCGATTGACTCTTCCACTTCTTCGTTAATTTTGTCTTGGGCATTTTCTGTTACGTGGTTTATGTCATCTTCCTCATTATCAGGTCCCAAAACTTCTCCATTTGTATCAATGTGAGAAGGTTCTTTAATATCACTATGACTGGTCTCTTCAATATCACTGGAAATATTTTTATTCAAAACCTCTTCATTTTCTTCTTCGAGAATTTCATTAATAATTTTGTTTTGTTCTTTATCATCCATAACACTTGAAAGGTTATCAAATTCATCTTCCTCATTATCTGTAACAAGTTCTCCCTTTTCTGGTTCTACTGAGTTAGTATGATTTCCGTTTTCTTTTGGCTTAGTATCCTTGGTTTCTATTGGGGTTCCTCTATTGAATTCGCAGATATCATCCGTGTACCTCACATGCGGTAAGTCAGGAAATAACTCTCTGGAATACCAAATAATTTAAATTCATTCAGCTGTTAAAGCTGTTATTTATATTTATTTAATAATTTATTATTTTAATAATTCCTAGCCTTTGAACAACGCTACAATTTTCTAACTTCTCATCATCATCAGCCTAAAGACGTCACCTCTATCCACGGATTTCCGCTAGCACAAAGGATGTCTTCAGACTATCGGGAGGAACACCTTCTACACTGTAACTTCCAGTCCGTGGTCGCCATTTTAAACTTAATTTCCTGAAGGTTTTTTGCCCAGTAGTTGATAGTTTTTTTTTTACATAACTTAAGTGGCAAAAAGTTACAGCCCATCTGTTGGTAAGTGGTTACCATAACCTATGGACTCATGGACACCAGAAGTACCTATCACTCGCGTGTTTCTGGCACTGAGAAATAACGGGTGAAAAGTACTATAATGTGCATGTAATTTCACCGGCACTCATAACCTTCAAACCGGAACACAGCAATGCGTGCATTACTGCTTGGCGGCAGAAATTGGAATGGTGGTAGTACTTTCCCACTGAGGCGCTCTACTACTTCCGGTCCCGAGAATATCCCAAGTAAGTATTATTAAAGTACATACTTGTGTTTACCCTCGTATTTACTGGGCACTAGAAAGCAGTTAGATTCTCTGTAGATGATGATCTTTCTTTTCACCCACGGCCACGGTAGACTGCAGCTGCGTTGCTGAAAATTAAAGAAAAAACTTAAATAATAATGTTGTGCTTAGGCATAAACGGCCATCGCCTATTTTTTTTAATATAAGTACTAAGGAAATAAACAAGCCTATGGTTACCGTAACGTATGGACGCTTGCAATACCAGAGGTATCACTCACGCGTTGCCTCCCTGAGATATCAAGATGAAAAATCTCATATGCCTAAAATTTCACCGGCTACAATATCCTCCAAATGGAACCTAGCAATGAGATCTCTTCTTCTGCTTGGCGGCAGAAATACTCAAAATAAAAATTTGTCTGGCAAGATGTCCTGGTTCCCGAAGGTAAACCAGCTTTTATGGGAATACTTACTGCCCGTGCAAGAGCTCTGCGGATCCTCTCAGCTTCCATCGCCTTCCTCAGCTCCTCAGCGATGCGACTCTCCTCGATCTGCGATGGAAACTCCCGTCAATTTGTATCACGAATTATGTAGAAGTCTCGACAGATCCTTTTGGGGTTGAGACTCTGGATACGTGGGGAAACGGGGCCCTTTGCGTTTTCAAAATTCTTTCAGGGGGACTGGTCGAAGCCTTGCGTGACAAGAGAGCTGGCTCTTATCTGGGTCAACGCATTAGCATTGCCATTCAGCGTGGCAATGCACCAAGTATTTTGGGAACGGTTCTTCATATCTTTATATCGTTTGCAACGGTCTTTAGATACCTAGCTGTTTCATCTGTATTTTTTATATACCTACTTGTACGTAGTTTTATGACTAAATGTAATTTGTAGGTATACCTACTTTACAATTTTTTTTAGTAATTTATAGGGTTTTTAACCCAATATCCACAGATTTTTTGTACAATTCCTATTTTTATTGTATTTATATTTAGTCAAAGTAGGTAAACTATTTGAAAATCATTTTTCATGTTAAATTTATGAATGCATGCTACAAAAACGTTTTATTTAATTAGATATGTTTATTCCATACTATTGCACGCTTTTTATTCATCTGTAATTACAAACGCAAATACACTTTAACTTTGCGGTCCTCTTTCCCCTCCACCACAAGTACCGTAAAGTGGGTCACCCCTGCTAAACACACATACCGAGAGATAGTGAAAGAAGGATGTCTATTTAAGGTTTTAACAATTCTTTTAATATTTTTTTTTTTGGTTATAGATAAATATGGTCCGAGGCGAGTCGCTGTGACGAGGCGAGGCTTAATAGAGAGCTGGGAACGGATTTCATCAAGTTACATGAAATCGCTATACAGTAGGTTCTGTAAACTACAATACTACTGTACCTATCAGACCTTTATTTAAGACTCAATAAAAACGTATAAGGTTATTATATTTATTAATTGAAATTACTAATACTAATAGTAAACTAGATGCTAAACTAGCAACTGTAAGCAATTATTAATGTAAATTCTGTTGATGTAAACTAACGAGAATTTGCTCATCAAATGAATGAAGCAAAATGTGGTAGTCACGTTCGTTATCTCTGCCTACCCCTCCGGGAAACAGGCGTTAGTGTATGTATGATTGTAATTATGAAGGCTTCAATTAAGCGTTCTGAAATATTTAAATATTCCAATATTCAAATAAAATCTCATGTGAATATGTCGGTAAGTAGATTAACTCTCTTCAAGGTAAGAGTGAATATCTTGTAAACCTTTATCTCATAACATATCGTCAGATGAGATAGATCTATATATGACCACAATCAAATGAAGGTCTTTTTTTAATAAAAAAATAGATTTGAGTCAGTTTTTAATTATCTTGATAGATTCTAGCGAAACTAGTTTTATTAATATCGAATCCAAGCGATAATCTGAATCTGAAACGTCAGCAGGAGAATACGACTATAATCGAAATACTATTCTAAAATGATAATCTGAATGTTGGACGTGCCTCCGACTAACCCCTACTTGGCATCCTCAAAGATCTATGTACTGATTATGTATCTGAGGATTTCCATCATTTTGAATACAGTCGTGAGCGTGTTTATTTTGTTGTTTTTGAATCCAAGCAGGTCAGTATTCTTACCCGACTGCCTAAAAGGAGGATTATGTTTTCGGGTGTATGTACGTATGTATGTCTGTCCCTTTGGCTCTCGCTGTAGTTTAAACGGCTTAATCAAGGGACTAACATAGGAAATATAAGGTGTTAAGAAATCCAATATGGCGGAACAAACCGCCATATTTGATTTCCAATGAACCATTAATCCTTTAGTTTATTCTGTAGCCGAAGCGACTTGATGGATTTCGATGAATAAGGTTTCAATGGATTCGTCAAGAAATACCATTGTACACAGGATATATTAATAAAACGTGTCATTTATTATTGAATTAATAAAAGGAATATTAAGATCATAGACTACACTTAAGAAACTAGTCGGATTTCTTTGTTTATAAACTGATCACCAGTTTCATCCTCCTGCTTTGTTTCGTGAATCCCTTGTAAACAATAAAATGGGAATTAATTATTATTTTCATCAAGTTGGTTTAAAATTCATTTTGGTTTGTTTAATAAAGCACTCTTCACAAACAACTCAAGGTCTACGAGCAACGGTGTGACTACGGCGGCAGTCCAAATCTGCCAGGAATGCTACGAACGAGCGAAAGGGATGCACGACTCATTCTGTATTGCCATCCTTTTCAGACACGTTCACAATATTCTAATAATATAATGAGAAGATCCCATCACTTCATTTGTAAGGGTGTCGTAATTATAATTTAACTGAGTTACAGTGTAAATAATTCAGTAGGATTATATTGTTTACAAGTTTAATTAAGTGATTTTCTTATAGATTATATCAACGCGTAATATTTTTGTGATGGCGCCATTTGTTAATAAAAAATGCTTTTATGAAAATGGCCGAAATATATAAGTTGCAATTTAATTGGTTGTTTTGTAAATCAATACTTACAAGAGGATCTTCGTAAATGAAGTATGAATCTTCATCGTCGTCAGGTCTGCAACAATAAACTAAATGAAATCTTTAAACTAAGTAACAATAAACAAAAAAAAACACGCTCACGACTGTCTTCCCCATGGTGGACATCCTCAGATACATACTCAGTGAGTAGACCTTTGAGGATACCAAGTAGGGAGTAGTATGTCCAAACATTACATATGGTACATGCCCGCGTTTTGCAAGTTATCATTCCACCTGACAGGTTGCAAGCCCATCGCCGCTTATTGGAACTTCCAATCCAGAGGTCGTTAGTTCAAACACGGTCGTGAACGAAAGGATTTTATTTATAACCAATCAGTATATACAACTAGTTGTGCCATCCCAAATATTAGTTCCGCTAAACGTAACCTGGCAGAACCAGTTTTGCTATAAGTGTTCCTTACATATAAATGTTCCATTATGAGATCACCCTTTCTGGATAGTCATAAAAAAACCTTACAACCTGCCCAGGAAGGATTTTTCAGTTGTGCCAAATTATGTCTAACGGAACTAATATTGGACAGATGTTCCGATGGCACAACTAGTTGTGTATACTAATTGTCCAACTCGCTGTCAAACTAGGTTCCTAGATGTGACCACGTTGTCTCTCATAATTTTATAAGTTATCTTAAGCAAGTATTCTGTGGTATCTCTTGAGCTTAGGTTACCACTTTTAAAAACCAAAATAAATTTTATAACCAAAGCGACATCTATCGTCATCAGTCTGTACTAAATGTAACTTTAGGTAGGTAATGAACAGGCTTAGATACTGTAGGTAGAAACATGGGGCTTCGAGACGATACATAGCTAGAATTTCGACCAGGATGGTAACGATCTCGTGGCTTAGTTGGTATAGCCCCCGCGTACCCAGCGGGAGGTAGCGGATTCAAGTCCCACCGAGGTTGAATGATAAAATTGAATGAAATTGCGGATTATCACAGATGACGGTATTTCGCGCGCCAATCAGGATGTCATAACAAACCCTCAAATTTTATTTTCACGCTAACCCAAATTTGCCTAGGATAATCTTGGCATCAGTCACGTGACATATCAAAACCTAATGTCATACATTTCAACCTATTCGCATGCGTTAACGCCAGCAGAAAGTGGTTGTCTAGAGCCTGGCCGTGACAGGCCGCCGGAGATAGCTTCGGAACTTACGAAGTGACTGATATCTTGAGATGGATCCCGGACTCGAGCACGATATCGTGTGCCTCTTGGAGCGTCAGCGTGGAGGTGTCGATGCCGTTGATGCGAAGCACCTTGTCTCCCTTCCTGATGCACGCCTGATCAGCCCTACTGCCCGGCTTCACCTGGTGACAGTGACCACAGTTAGATAGATACATAGATATATCTAAACTCTTTATTTTGCACATCAGCAATTTACAGTACAAAGAACAGAAACAGAAGAAACGCACAATGGCCGGTCTTATCGCTGAAAGCGATTTCTTCCGGACCACCTCAGGATGTAGAGAACTATTTAAAAGAATGACGTTTATGGAACACTAGAGGAACCCGCGTTTCCGCGTCTAGTTAAATAAATAATGCTGGGTATTTTCAGACACCATCATCTAAACCCAAAGTAAGCAGAGCTTGTGTTATGGGATCTACATGACTGATATACTCTATATACATGTTTTGTAAATACATACTTTTAATAGATAGAAAAATACCCAGACCGGAGACAAATATTTGCAGATGCAAACATATGTCCCGCGGCGGGAATCGAACCCGCAACCTTCTGCGTCTCAAACGGGCCTTCGCTCACTGCGCCACAGAGGTCGTATCGACGTGTAACATCATTGAAGGTAGCTCAATGCTCTCCTTAGAGGAGAACAACGGCCCACCTATTGGTAAGTGGTTAGCGTTACCTATGGACGCTTGCTACAACAAACCAGAGGGTATCACTCGCGCGTTGCTGACAGGGTGAAAAGCCTCATGTGCCCGTAACTTCTACTGATGATGAGGGGATGACCCCCGGGTATATATCACTATATCGGGATTTTTTTACTGCCTATAGTTGATGGCGTTAAGAGTATTTTCTCATAGGACTAACTAATTGTGCACAAATAAAAATAGAAATCTATTCTAGCGCTGAAGTTGAATGCCACGATACGCCCTTTTTGGCCCCACGTGTCGCATGCTTCGAACTGATCGATCGAATCTGATGCATTTAACATTTCAGACAAACGGACAGACACGCTCACGACTGTCTTCCCAATGGTGGACATCCCCAGACACATACTCAGTGCGTAAATCTTTGAGTATACCAATTAGGGGGTAGTCAAACAAGCAAAGGGTTGTCAGTTCATGCCTTAGAATTTCTGGTTCTGGCCAGTTTCATCACGATATTTTCCTTCACCGTTTTAAGCTAGAAAAAATGCGAAAATTCATGCGGAAATCTATCGGTGCATGACCGGGTTCGAACCCAGGTTCGACTGATCGGTAATCAAAGTAACGATCACTATATTTAACATTTCAATCTTTGATGAAATGCCTGCCATGAGGATTTAAGTTTTTCCAATGTAGGAAAAACCAGTTTGAAAACCATGCTGAATCATGAGACGGTAAGACGTAAGAAGGCCAAACCAATGTGCTGATGACATCACAAATGTTTCGAGGTCGGTGGATAGAGGTGGCTCAAGACCGTTCGTCATAGCACTCTTTGGAGGTGGCCAGCAATGCGTGGCGATGATGAGCCAGCATGCTTAATGTCTATCAATCGAAGCAATCGGCGTCGCCAAAAGGTAACTTTTGTATATTTTTCTCAACATTGCAAAAAAAAATATGTTTTGTTAACGTACGTAAACGACTCTGAGCGGCGTCTTGTAGAAGATTCCGCCGGCCAGCTCGAAGCCCCACAGCGTGTCATCAAAGCTGATCCTCTCGTGGATGCCCTCGTTCCTCGAGGCCCAGGAGGGCTTCTCCACCTCGCCGGCGATGAGAGCCGCGTCAGCAGCGCTCAACTTCATATGTCTCATGTCTAAAGCCATCTTGACGCTGATGTCCTGAAATGTCACACTTCTAGCTTAGATTTTTTATGTAATGTTGGATATTTTTCTTCGTGTTTTATTTTATTTTAATTTTCTCTGAAAATAAATTCCGCTTTCTTTGCATATTTGATTCTGTGCTCGTTTTAACGGCTCTCTATTGGACTTTTTTTATGAATTTGAATTTAGAACTTTCTAATATGCGCGAGGATATCAAAGAGATCGAACGCCAAATATTGTAATATTGTATGAATAAAGTTACTGGCCGTGACAGGGGAGGGTGGCGCGAGACGCGCTGACTCTGCCTTAGATTTAAAAAAAAGAAAAATGCGGAGCCATACTCTGTTCAGGGATTAATATAGCAATTAATTTCAAAAAATATATTTCTTATTATTGAAAGCATAACATTAACACCTATAAATGTTAAAATAGACGCAAAAATGTACACAATCCATTAACCACTAAACCCCGGGAAAATAAATGTAAGTTTTAATTGTTTATTTATTAATAAAAAAAATCAAGAGTGACTTTAATTCGTATAACTTTCAAATAGAAAAAAGTAGAATGTAACACTCAGCCAAAAATATTTTTTTTTTTTCGGGCAACGTACTTTGTATCCGTCGCTACGCTCGGGATTCTACTCTAGGATTCTTCGCTTTGCTCTATATTGTCTAGAAAAACATTATGGTACAATCTACTATTGTTATGCTGTATCTTTGGGACAATATTTTCTTATAATTCTTTCTTTCCTTTTTCCTAATGTTGTGACCAATTTTCTAGTATAATATTTTAACCTTAGAAAATTTTTTTTGTTACTATTTTAAGCTGAACTAAATACTCAAATATTTAAAGTATCTTGTAAAAACATGTGGTGCTAAAAAATATGAAATCGAATTTGTTTTCAGTAAAAACTGATTGTCCTCAGAACCTCGTGACCAAGTCACTGGGTCGTTGATATTCTCACTTCTTATTCCAATATCTTTTGATATTCAAATATCAAAAGATATTGAAATAAGTAGGTATACGTTGATATGGTGAAATTTTATTAATTATTATATAACGAACTAGCTGTTGCCAGAGGGCATTACTGGCGTGGAAACGGGTTTAAAAAAAAATCCCATACAAACTTTCACGACCCGTTCCCCCCACCCTACCCCTTTAAAATGTGAAAATCCAATAACCCTAAAACACGTCATTATTAATTAGCTTAAATTTACATATTCTTTCTTTACTTTAAATAACAAAGACTTTCATACAAATTTTCTTCCCATTTCCCCCCTTACGTTAAAAAATAAATCTATGTTCCAAATTGCAGCTTTCTAGACTTAATAGTTTTGACTCTGCATTGATAAATATGGACAAACGATTTTATAAGTTTAGGGGATTGTTTAAATCGTAAAAACAATGTTGTTCTATTGCATGCATTCCTTGAAGCTGTTCTTAAAATAAATATTTCGAGGAATCAGAAAATATTTTAAATTTTCAAAATGAGCGCAAACTTTTTTTCATGTTTGGGTAAAATCAGAAATTTTCAAGAAGGCATACGTCTCATATTTGTTTCCCACAAAACCTGTCGTTCTATATTTCCCCAATATCGTCTCGTGCCTACTCAATTTGATTTCCATGAAGCTTGTAAAGATCCGTTAATTTGCTCCTGCCAGCAACACACGCTCACGCATGATAGAAAAATAACCACAATATTTTATGAAACGATATTTCTTTGAAAACTGACATGGGTTGATTTTATGAAAGTTCACCTTTTGAGATAAATTCAAAGAAAGTAATAAATAACTTCGCTTATAGAAAGCTCACGTCGCAGTGGAAATCTGTCTATATCATTCACGTAGCTATATATATCTATCTATACCAAATAATTTATTGCAAGATCTTACTAGGTCTAAGCGACGCGTGATCTGAGAGCTGGTTCCTGCCAGGCTCGAGCCTGTGTTAACCCATAAGCATTGCCATTTAGCGTGACAATACAGTCAGCATTTTGGGAACGCTATCGTCTGATAGTGATCTGGATCAGTTGACGTATCTATAGATAGTTTGCAACTACATGTAGCATGTGTGCCACACTAACCGATGACATAAGCATTCTTTTTTTTTCTAGGACATGCCGTGTCCCCACAGGTTTTCCTTCACCGTTTTGAGCACGCGTTAAAGTGCATAATTGTTTTTCAAGTGGAAAATAAAAACCCATTGGTGCACGACCGTTTTTTCACCCACGACCTCCGGATCGGAAGCCCACCCACGTCTCTCGCAGATATATCTAGAATGCATTCACAGATCATCAATAGTAAATAACATAGAAAAGAAAGTGATTTATTTGATAACACAAAGAAAGGCAACATACAAAATAAATAAATGAGTAAACCTCGATGGCTTGGCGGTGCTAAGCCAGCTAAGACGCAAGAGGTTTGTGGCAAATTTGTGTATGTCCTGTAGATATTTGTTTCGGGTCTGGATGTTGTGGTTGTGGTGTGAGGTCAGGAGTATGTTTGTGTCTGTTAGGTGTTTTGGTGTTTCATATCTTATTTTTTTATGCCCGTAACGCTATGGAAGGTGGCAACCCTAATTAAAATATAAACTTAGGACGCAAGGTAGTGAGTACTTTTGTTTTGTTATCGTAATTGGATCTGAGCTCTCAGGTACCCGTCATAAACCTCTGTCAGCTCACACGGAGGTTTCTCCCAAGAATATGATAGTTTTTTTTGTAAAGATTTTGTATCGAAACCCAATTTCCTGTCTGAAAAACAGTGCCTCACCCGACCTACCTAGGTTTTGGTTCGGCATAATGCCGAGACGCTTAACCTAAAAATGTTTAAATATTAATTTATCTGAACCTATTCAATTCCTGACCTTGGTAGTGGTATCGTTGTAATGGGTGAGTCGACCCCTCCACCCCTATCCGTTTTTATCTAAATTCGTGCAACGGCTTTTGATTAAACCTAATCAAAGATTTTGGTTGGTAGATACCAACCAAAATCTTTGATTAGTTTAATCACCTGTCATGGTATGAATGAACTCGAATAGTAGTTAATCAAATAAGCTGACAGCTGATCAGTGTTTTACAAGAACATCAGATGTGATTAGTTTGAGGCCATAATAGAGTTTCACTTCTAGTTAACCCTACTCTAAGCCAGTTATATTATAAAGTACTGATGTTTTTCCCTCCCTCTAAAGATAAAATACACCCACGCTTTATTTTAAGTAGATATGTCTCGTTTATTTAAACATTATTTTTTGCTTTTTGAACGTTGACGAGCTCGTATTATCTACGTACTTTTGTATGTCTGTCGGAACGGAAAATCTTGAAAAGCTCGAACGTTTTTGATGTAGGTACCTAAAAAGGTTTTTATACCGAGACAACTATCTAGGTACCACAGAATAATCAAAAATTTTCTGCAATGGTCACACAAAAACCAGGGAAAACAGCGAAAGCTATTCAGGAAAAAGTGGGTACTTACTTGTTTTATTTTTCTACTTAAGTAGGTACCAAAACGGTCGGCATTTCCGACATTTCAAGTAGAAATTTTCTAATTTTAATCTAACCATTTGCCAGACGAACTAGCCTAAGAACCAATGTACCTGTATTCAAGCAAATAAAGTTTTTATTCATTAATTCATACTTGTGACATTGTCACGCTTATCTGACTCGGCCACAGAATGTGACAGAACAGAATTATCATTTAAACCGACTTCAAAAAAAGCAGGCGGTTCTCAATTCTGTTGTATGTTTTATCGTGTTACCTGATATCTTCGCCAATCGTTAACCGATTCTGATGATTATTTTGCTGTTGTATAGAGAAAGATCCCGAGGTGATCCCTAAAAAAATGTATTCCTGAGGGTTTACTGTTTTTCCCGTTAAACTTATATAATAAAACATTATCATCTTATGGAATAAGGACTAGCCGAAACATTTTTGTGTGTGCGATCTTTATTTTGATTTATATTCGAAAGAAAGCAAAATAACACGGGCACGTGAGGATCTGATGATAGAGTACCAACAGGATAGAAACCGTAAATTTGGGACTGGAAGCGTATCGTAAATATGACGATTTCTGGTTAAAATAAATTTATTCTCAAAAGAAATTACATATTTCACTTAATGAGAAATGAAAAAGTAAGTTACATAAAATTGAGCATGCATACAGAACATTATAAATAGTTTAACAAAAATATTTATAAATTTATTATTAAAAAAAAAACAAATTATTACTTCAAAAAGGTGTTTCTCAATTCGTCTGAATGTTTTCTTTTGTGTATGTTACGCGATATCTTCGCGAATTATGAACCGATTTTAATGGGTATACTTCAAGGTTGGTTCATGAATATGTTTCCAAATAGCCAAGTCGAAGTATGTAGTACTTAACGAAGTAACAAAGTTATAGTATTTTTTAATTCCAAGCTAATTAATTAACGTTGAAAAGTCCATACGCAGACGTCAAAAGCTACTTCAAAAAAATATACATGGCGCCAGTGTAACTGTATTGATTTTTTTAATTATGATTTATTGACCCCATGAAATGCCTAATCTACGCTCGTTATCAAGAAGTAATTTACATCGTCCCAGAATCATGACTCTTTTTCAGAGCTGGTAATTTATCTGAATATAATGCTATCAATGGGACAGGGCCTGTCCCTTGATAAATTGCTATTTGCTTAGGATGGTAAAATTGCGGGCAAAAACAATGGTTACCTACCTATTTTTAGTGACTTGGTGGGAAAAACTGTTTTTTTTTCTAACCAATCGAGAACTCACCTACTTTATATTCACGATTTAACCTCAATTTATATTAATAATGCTGGACATTTTTCACACTAAGCAAAACTTTTATTTTTACTAAGCAAAGCTATTCGTTCTAGCGCTGGTAATACGCAAGCACTCGAAGCTGGTATTTGACCCTAATCTTAGCACTACAAAACGCCGTCACGATAGAGTATGTGTGACGGAGTCACGGGGAACCGGTGCAGTTTCCAGATTGTATCATCATCTAAGCGGATCACTCTATAATAAAATCAATCGAAAAATAGAGATCTACCCTCTCACACTCTACAAATGCAAGCTGAAAACTGCATCCTGGCTCCAATCACTCTCCTACGAACAAACAGAGGATCTATTAACTACTCTTACTCTCTACTCTTAAATTAAATACATACAACTTAATACATACACAAATAAACTCCTGTTGCCTGGTCTCTCGAGAGGCCGGTGTTCACAGGAGTGACAAACACACACACAAATATACAAACAACCTGGTAGCTCCTGTTGCCCGGACTCTTAAGAGACCGGTGTCCTCGGGAGCGCCACGCGCACAAACACCCACACACACACAAACACACACATACACCCGCACACAATCATACACGCATCATGGTAGCTCCGGTTGCCCGGACTCTTATGAGACCGGTGTCCTCGGGAGCACCAAATGACAAATACACACACATACACACACACACATGCATCATGGTATCTCCTGTTGCCCGAACTCTTACGAGATCGGTGCCCTCAAGAGCACCAAATGCCCTGATGCCACACACGCGCATACTAAATAACAGTCTTGGTAGGTTTATCCATTTTTCTTTAATTATTAGTTAATTTCTTCTATATTTTAATAGGTATGTACACAATTTTTATTTTTGTTTTTGTCTAGAATCCGTTATTGACAAAACATAAACCTATTATTAACTTGTATACATACCTACACTGTTGGAAGTCGTCTTACTATATTCCCGGAGGTGGGCGTTGCGATCTGCGACACAGTATTTTACTTCTGCAGGTAGCATCGCTTCCTATTTTTGTTATTATGCTTATTTTAAGTTCCTAATAGAGACTTTTTACTTTTTTTGATTATGGGAACAACATGTCTGATATACTACTAATATACTTTTATTTGGTACATACATACATATTTTACATATAAAACACTCAGACCCGAGACAACTATTTGCATAAACATTAGACGACCTCTGTGGCGCAGTGGGCGAATAATTTTGATTGACTACCAAAAGAAAGTAGGTTATCAAAAAGAAGTTGTGTTATTATAGAAATAAACTAGGTGACCGACTGGTTTATCTTTTATCAGATATTTGTGGTCTAACCTTTTTTGAAATGTCAAATAGACTTTTCTTAAACCTCGTTTCCTTTGCACAACAATTTGTGTTCAAATCAAATCAATCAGGAATCAAAAGTCTAAAAGATAAACCACCGATTTAATCCACCTTTCGTAATGACTCTACTAGTTTACATGACAGTGTCTAGACCGAAATATGGATGATTAGACCGCCCGAAGGCCTCTAACCACAGATCTTGGAAGTTAAGTTGAAGGAACTATCATTACCTAACAATAAATCAATCAGTACCAAACAAAAACCACCTCCGATCCGTTAATAATATGCGGTCACGTGTTGTCTTTTTACAGAAATGAAGGTTTTTTCTCTGTGGATATAAATCGGGAGAAAATGTCCTTAGAGCCTGTACACACGGAGTATTTTAATTGTTTGCAGAGCAGATTGTTTGTGTTTAATAGAAACGCGATGGTAAAGCACGTTTTTGTATTGATTCTATCAGCGTGGTTGCATCGATAGAAACGCGACCATCGCGTCACAGTATCAACGGAGATTATAATAGAATATCAAAGAAAAAAACATAAAAAATTATTAAACGTAATTAACATAATTAATGTGACAGTCTCTCGTCAATTTAATAAAATTATATCCTAATAAATTCTAATAATTTCAATTGTGTAAGGTTACGAGTGTATTTTGGATATATATTTTAGAAAATTACTTATTGTTAGACGACCTTTGTGGCGCAGTGGGCGAAGGCCGGCCTAAGACGCAGAAGTTTGCGAGTTCGATTTTCGGGACAAATGTTTGTACGATTAGATAATGTTTGTATCGGTTCTGGGTGTTTTCTATGGATAATATTTATTTATTTACAAAAAAAAAAGTAAAAATGTAGTATATCAGTCATGTAGTTCTCATAATACAAGCTCTGCTTAGTTTGGGGCTAGATGATGCTGTGTGAAAAATGACCAGAATTATTTATATTCATTTGATCTAATGTAATAGTTTTTTAGAAAGGATTTTTGTAACTTACTGTATTAAGTTAAATTTGCTAAAGTTTCAAAGACATTCTATGTCTAATAATGATAGATCTAAAGATCCGTGGTCCTAGCACATAGAATACAGCATATGCATTCGATAGTTTTGTAACCATGGATTTATTGTCCGTAACACCCGTGGCTACTACTGTTGTATCTGTGCCTGTGGCCTAGTTCCGAATGTTCCAATAGGTAATCCAATACAAAGCGATGCCACAGAAGAAGCATAGTGAATTCACAATAGTCTCACTCCAGTAACACCTAAGACGTGAGAACAGGTAATCCTCCTCAAAAGTGAGGCATCTAAAATGTCTAGCCGCTATGTTGCGTTTTTTAATTTTTTTTTTTAATATTAGACAGAGAGTTGATCGCTATTCTGAGTGTACGCCGTAATTATGCTACTCCGTCGCTGTTTCGACTTTTGCCTGAGACGCCGAAGGTTTTATTTATTTTTTATTTATTTATTAAATAACAGCCCACGAGACGTATCTTGCCAAAATTAAAATACCTTCCGGAATTCTACTAATATTCTAGATGGGAAAGTATTCTCAATTCGTCTATATTTTTTAATCTGTTTGTTACGTGATATCTTCGCCAATTTGTGAAACGATTTTAATGATTTACCCTTTTTATTAAATATATTTTATTATATAAATTTAATGAAAAACCTCAACTAATAAGAGTGAAAAACTGGGTGATGAATTTGCATATAGGACGTTTTATCAATTTCCCGTTATTTGTAGACGGTTTTTTGACATTCAATGTCCAGTCACGTATTACCGACGCGGGTCGT
Organism: Perizoma affinitatum; assembly: GCA_961405105.1. Lineage (NCBI taxonomy): Eukaryota > Metazoa > Arthropoda > Insecta > Lepidoptera > Geometridae > Perizoma > Perizoma affinitatum. The sequence continues at coordinate 12,638,689 of OY560199.1, forward strand.
TTAGATTTTCAAAATTGCGTCGGCATTATGTAAAGCGCCCAGGCCAGCAATTGTTTCTATGACTGTCGTAACAATGGTGTTATGAATAAATCTATATTTTTGTATGTCTGTCAGATTCTATACAAAGAATTATAAAATACGTTTGAAGCGATCCGTTCGACGCGTATGACGCGGACCCTTGTCATTTAAATTGAGCTTGAAACCATTTTAATGAAATAAGTACCAAGTTTTTGTGCCATTGAATAACACATACCCGTGTTACCTTTTATCCGGGTATCACGCAGACGCAGCCGTGTGTAGAAGCTATAGTAAGAAATTATTCAAAAATGGCGGCCAATTTGAGTGCCTTTAGTGAAATAAGCTCTTCTCTACTAGTAGACGGAAAGTTTTGGGTTTATTTGGACTGATTTGAATAAGGCACGTATTTCAAGTTGGACGTGCAAGAGGAAACAGAAACTGTGGGGTTGGAACATACTCGTATACTTATGGAGGACACGCTCTACAGTTATATGGTAAAATACAGTGGACATTCTTATGTAGGTACATAAGAATGTCCCCGTCTTTCCGTATTCTGTGTTTCGCAATAAATATAGGTACTATGAACTATGAACAAAAACCTTATATGAAGCGTATTCCTATATAAATATATGTACAGATACAACATTCAATATAATGCATGAAACTGGGCATATAATTGCATGCCCATAAAGGCCACATTACATTGTTAAGCATTACGTATGTACCATCTTTTTCACAAGTAATTGTAATAAATATACTTTGACTTGAAATAAATCGATATCTAGTTTAAAATTTTTCAAGTCAGGATTTATTTTATTTTTTCAATAATCACCAATATTTTGTACACCAAAACTTTTTAAAATGACGTTACAAAACAAAAACTGAGAGACAGAATGCAAATATTATTGAGTCGGTAACATAAAACTTAAAAATAAATTAGAAAAAAATATAGAATATTAAACTTGCAAAACCAAAAAATATATAATTATTTCTCATTACAAATACAAATTAAATTATTATTTATTTTTATATTAGTATTGCTTAGTAGTTTTCTATCACGGTAACGTGGCACATATGAATAACTATCATATAACCTAGACCAGCTTATCTAGACTGTCTTACCACCGCGAACTGAATCCGATTATAGATATATTTTCCTAAAAAAATTTTTTTGTTTTTTTTTATCAACCAACAACACTCCATATTGCTCTGAGAAGCCAACTAGTTCAAGACCTTACTAAAAATTAAATATAATTATCTATTTCTGACAAAAATTTAAAGACACTGAGAAAGTTATTTCAAAACATTTAATTTACAAATGTCTGACCTGAGTACTCGTATAATACGATATCTACTTTAATCCTTAAATACTAGACAAGTATGTTATTATACTCACTTTTTGTATAATCAGTTAATCAGTCACTCAGTCTAGGTATGCTCCGAGTTTTGATAAAATAACGCTATGTGAAATCGGTCAGAAGTTTCGCAACGAAATTTGCCAAAACCGTTCTAAAATCTAACCAAACTGACCGCAGCGTTGAACTTTACTCAAACAAACATTAGTCAAATGAAATGGTTTTACCTTTAAATAGATTGTGCCACGAATCCACCATCCAATACAATAGATCAGAATTTAAAAAAAAACTACTTCAAATAACGAGATGTTTATAAAAAGTCCAACATGAAATTCACACACTTTCATTCCCTATTTCACACTAAGAAGTGGTATTCTTGAAGTATATACAATTAAATAAATAACTTAGCATACCTTTGTAAGATTTTCCTTACACAAGTCATGTCTAATTTAAGCCGCCTTACAGTAATGCTCGCATTGCTGTGTTCCGGCTTAAAGGAGGGTGCCAGTGAAATTACAGCCACATTAGAACTTTCACCCGTTATGTCTCAGGGTCGGCAACGCGCGAGTGATACCTCTCCTGTTGCAACCGTCTATAGGTTATAGTAACCGGTTACCAACAGTTGGGCTGCCACCGTATGCTTGAATGCCAAAGAAGTCGCTAGGGGAAGGCCCGCCTGAGACGCAGACGTATTTTTTCTACAAAAGCGTTCTTGTTTCCAATTGAGAATTATTCAAAAATCGTAGTTCATAAGGTAATATACTATAGTTTACTGAGGAGGTAGAAAACGGACTCCTTCTCCATGTTTCATATTTTATTACACATATTTTCGAAAGGTTTTGAAAGGTAGCCTATGTACGCGTCACATTTGTTAGTGTATTATACAGTAAAGAATAAATATAATTAAAAGATAATGTTTAAAAATTAGAAGAATAAAAAAATCAACACACAAATTACAAAAACAATCACTTAGCAGGTACGAGATATGTGACAAAAACAAATTAATATTTTGTATAGATTATTGAATTAAGTTTTACTGTATTAAATGTATTTGTATTGTTCTGTATATACAAAAAAATAAAAAAGTGCCTATCCCATACCCATCTAGGCACGACGTGGTGGGTATTATAAAAAAATATAAATTAGCCTTAATTAACAGAACTCAGCAAATTATTGTAACAATAGTTTTATACGCAATGGAAAACATTCATTTTCCGAAATCTGGTAGTCTACCAGTTACCTAATTTAAGAACTTAGGTTAATTAAATTGAAGGAATAATTAATTTAAATCTAATAAATTTAAGTAATTAAAATATGTTTTAAATTAGAAGCATAAAAAAATCAACACACTAATTACAAAAACAATCAATCAATATAAAAAAATAAATGAATTTAAATAAATTATGGAGGCACTTGTAGATTTTTACTTTTAAATAGTTATCACGGCAGGATTTGTGAAAGCCTGAGACGTAAACGATTCGTATGAGTTTTCGTTGTATATGTTTTGTTTACTTTATGCTTGTAAATAGGCTTCTAACCTGTTTGTCCCCGAGCTGATGACCGCTGATCACCGCAGATCACTGTGTGGATCACTCAATAAATGGCTCTCAACTGAGTAATTAATATTGTATTAGCCAGCGTGGGCGGCGTTTGGCTACAGTGATTAATTACGAAACGGTCACACCGATCTGTAATCAACTGTTAAAATGATGATCAAAACATTACAACGTACAACTTGACATTTTTTTATCCTAACATGAGTGAATATCGCACATCACTTTATAGAAATAAGCCGATTGCGCGTCGCAAATCGGATTGTTTTCAGATATTCCCAAATTGAAATGTGTTGAAAAAATACTTTAGTATCTACGACAGTTAAACATGTTAGGATATTATAACGACTAAATCACGTACATTACATTGTATTCTGAATGTTTGTATGATCTACAAATATTTGTCTCGGGTATAAAATGTATTTACAAAAAAAGTATATAAGTTGTATATCAGTCATGTAGTTTCCATAATTCGAGCTCTGCTTAGTTTGGGGCTAGATGATGCTGTTTGAAAAATAAGCTTTATTTATTAATTCTCCTGCTGACGTTTCGTTAACCGTTTAGAAGTCCTTCATGATGAACACCGTTCAGATCACGCGAACACGCGAGTGAGACGGGAACGTTCCGTTTCAACGACACGTCAGCAATAAAATAGTAAAGTACCTGCGAGATATAGTCGTAATGATATCCTAAAATGATACCAAAATACTATAATTTCAATAATATAGTTAATAAACAAAATAACTTAAGAAACACGCTTTTATCACGCACTATACGTTATAAAAAATAATTTCACTATCCACTTCCTGGCTCCATCATCAGACCCTCGTTACCAAGCCCAATCTACTTGACTCGTCAAAATGAATCATATGATCCCAAACTCGAGGGGATAACTAGTAGCCACTGAAGAGTTCCATCATCCATCACCTGACTTCATCATCAGTACAGCTCCAAGATACTAAATTATTGTATTGTCATCCGAACTACATATACATACAAAGTTACATTTCGATACGACAATTAGAAGTAGGTTAAAATTTACTTCCAAGATTTGATTACATTGTTTGTTCGTTAGTTACAAGTAAAGCTTATATATAAGCGTGTTAATATAATCTTATTAAAAAAAACAACAAATATCAGCCTTTTTAGAAGTAAATAGAAGAAGAAATGCCCGACGCATATTATTATTTGTAAACTGGAAGATTAGGGATAGCTGAGACAACCCTACAATCATTTTGATTACTGAAACATATACCTTTTTAGAATATAATTACGACTATACTTACCACGTACTTACACGGGAACTGACCTCAGTTCCCGTCTCACGACCGTCGAGCGTGGTCGCGGACGGTGCTCATGAGGAAGGACCTCTAAACGGTCAACGAAACGTCAGCAGGAGAATAGTAAAGTACGTGGTATAGTCGTAATTATATTCTAAAATGATACCAAAACACGGTAATTTTAATTCCATGAAACATATACCCACTGAAATCATAGGAAAACTATTTACTGAACAAATAAATACGCAGATTTTAAACCAAAACCTAAAAAACACAATTTTTAAGCTATAATATTTGTATTCACTGCTACTTTGCTACTTTGGTATTAAGCAATTTTATTATAAGTGTATATAATAAAATTGCTAACTTAATACCAAATTACCAACTAAAGTTCATAATTAAAATATTTTGATACTAATATCAAAACATCGCTAGCGACCTATTAGACCAGCCTGCACAGCATGAAGACCCAAGACAACGGTTTTGTCCGCCGAGAAGACAAAAATATGTTGTCCCTCTCTTTTGTTTGACAGAAAAGGCGACAGAAATAGTTTTTGTCTTCTCTTTCGTAGACAAACGTTGTCTTGGGTGCTCATACGAAGCGCGCTGATATACCTACTAAGGTACGCAAACTATAGTTTATTATTTTGTTCTACTCTTATAATAAGGTTATTCTTAGGTAATTTATTATTTATTCTGTATTGTACACACAGGGGATATAGACAAAAAACTTACACTACCTATAGCACCTATCGGTACTACCTATAGCAGTACCGATAGGAAAAATCTCGCCTAGTCTGTACAAAGGCGAGCTTAAACTTAACAAGACTTTTCTGCCAGCAAACCTTTGAGGATATGGAAAGCTGATAAATAGTGTAAAAGTAGGACGTGTGTTAAATTTAATAGTGGTAGGTAGGTGGCTTTTCTCCAATAAGAGTCATTGTTCTTCAACTTTGAAGATGGTAACAGAATACCCCTGCTAGCCCCGCGGTTTGCTGTAGGGTTACCAAAAAGCAACTCCTCCTCCTGTCGTAACATCCCTCCAACCTTCTACGTTCAAGGTCAAGGCTTACCTACCTTGACCTTGAACGTAGAACTCTGACTTTTCTATTTCTCTCCATCGGGATCTGTTCTCAGCGGATCGAATGGCTTAACTCACACTTAAATCTGTTATAGAGCGAATCTGGTCACTCCAACGCATAGGGCTCTGTCCCCATGACCTCTTCCCTTCCACCTTCATCAATATTATCATCATCAGCCCACATCAGTTCTCTGCTGGCCATAGGCCTCTCCTAATACACACGACTGAGCCTGTATTTCGGCTCTTCTCATTCACTTTCTGTCTGCCGCCTTTCTAAAGTCATCGCTCCACATTGCCAGTGACAAAAAAACTAGATAAAAGTACTAGAGATACGAAAGTGAAGAAAGAAAGTGATTGTCCTACCTACATAGACAATACTTTTTGTTTTTTTAATTTTCATGTGAGTTGAAAAATCGGTGCAAATGTCCCCTTCTCATCATGAATGAAAGCGTCAAATTCATATGACAATCAGCACAGACACATTCTTGCATTAACGCCAGTATCATGCTCATTGCAAAACACACCACAACAGTGCGGAGTAAGGTTTATTTTGTGAGAATTATAAGTAAATGTTGCAGGATTTGCACAGGAAATTCTACTACCATAGGTGGAATAGCTCTTCTCGCAAAATAACATACAGGTAGATGTACCCGTTATCGGCAACGATGAAAGATAAACATCAAACGTATAGATTACTTGATCCGTTGTAAACATCGATATCAGAGAGGATTATTTACACATGACTATAATTAGATTAAACCTTTTTAATGTTATTGCAAACAGGCGTACGGCCCTGATGTAAACCGTTTACCCTAGCCTAATGACATTTACAATACCTGGAGCATTGCTAATGCGTCGCCGGCTCTGAGCGACACTTTTTTTTTTAATTTATTATATTATAGTTCAATTCACTGCACATGTAATTCATGGGGTTTTCCGATTATTTGTTTTTTTTTGTAAAAAAAACCCCTGCTTATTTCCTAAGGGGGACGAAATAGTCCTCTACTAAGCGCTTACCTTTTTTTTTTGAATAGGACTAAATTTTTTTTATTAAAAATTAAAGAAAAATAAAAAATCCTCCGTAATTCCTTATTACTGTAACATTCAAACAATTTATTTTATGTTTACCTTAGACACTTCAATATAACATAATTAAGGACCCCTTGGCGGGTTAGGCCTCCCCAAGACCACCTTAATTATTAGAACAATGTAAAAATCAGCTTTAAGTAAATAGGGTTTTGGACATAATAATATAGCGAAATATTATACGAAATCTAAATTTTTTGTTCTCTTTCCCATCCAGTATTTTTTTTATGTAATCGTGTTTGGCTTCGGATGTAGCAAAATACGGTATAGCTCGGAGGAACAATAAAAACTATCAACTTTGAGTTCCAGGCAAGTTTTATTTAAGTCACAATATTAACTCATACCGAGAATCTACATAGCCAATGATTCCAAACCAGCCATATCTGCTTGTACTTTGCAACAACTATGTATTTATGAAGTACATTGCTGCCCGTTCCGTAACACGCACATTTACCCTACACGTGAACTCGGCCAACTCATTTGGATGTTATGCACAACTTTTACTCATCATCACGTGGTAAACAAAGATGCGTAGGAGGATTTGAAAATGTATTACTCAACCAAGGGGAAACTTTCCTTTAGAACATCTAGAAGAAGAAGTTGGTAGAAGTTATAGTGCTTCTTGTGAAAGAGCTTGTCCGTGAAAGTTAAAACATTACTTATTTCTAATGCTCGTATTGCCGTGTTCCGATTAGGAGGGTATGGGTGCCGTTGAAATGACAGGGACACGAGACTTTTCATACGTCATGTCTCAGGGTCGGCAACGCGCGTGTTATACATCTGGGGCTGCAAGTGTCCGTTCGTATTACACTTTAGGTGTATTCAAAAAAGGTTGTTTAAAACTGCAATGCGATCCTTACTATTGGGTAGTACGGTCCAAAAAGTACATAGAAGAAGACGACATACAAAAGAACGCGATGCTGCCGAACAAGCAGTGCAAAGAATTAACCTACAAGTTATTGCAAGAGAATTTCATAAGTTTACAGGTAACAAAGGTTTTAGTTGTTACTTCTTCGGAAGAACTCTGTCACAAGGAGGTCCAACTTTTTAATTTATTTTATTTAATTGATTAAGGCGTCTCTAGTTATTCAAACATTCATCATAAAGAGAAACTTGTAACTTATACCTGTTAGGGTCCGGTGAAACTGACGCGGTGTATCAAAGATAAATGGCGCGTCAGTGTCACCGGGCTCCTAGCTTAAGATTAGCGCAGGCATGCATTTCAAGTGAGTTTGTAAATACTTACTTATTCTTATACTATATAAAGGTACATCTTTATATAAATTCATGTTTTACGTAATGATAGATCTTCATTTGGCCACAATCTCATCTGATGGTAGGTCGACGATGGAGCATGAATGTCTTTAAGATACCTATTCAATCTTAAATTGAAGAGACCCAGATTATATTTTTCAGAAAAGACAAATGATTGCAGTGTGTTCAATTTTGGCTACTACCATTTCCTCTACCCCACCAAATTTCTTCAGGGTACATTGGGATTTAACTCGTTGGAAACGCGCAGACAGTGTGATCATATTCTCAATGTCTGTCGTATTTTACGAGGAATACTCAATTGCTATACGGGGCAGGCTGTGTGTTAATAGTAATGTGAGAATCGTGTTCCGTTCCGGGCACGTACCTCTTTTTTCTGTTACCCCTGCACGCACCGTGGCGCGCCAACAACCTCAATCAACTCTTGAAATCTCACCAGCAGCTTGATATTTTTGCAGATAAATAGCCTATAGTCAAAAGGGCATGTCTAACGTATTGCGAATATTATATATAGGTACTTATATTACATTTTCTCTTTATGTTATTTGCTCTACGTTATTATTTTTATCTTAATTTAGATATTAAAAATATTGATCTCAATTACTATAGATGTGTACAACAAGTGTAGGTATGTTATATATAAATTCCTATACAAAAAATATAGCGGCTTAGTTTTAAGTAATCTGTTTAGTGAATGAATAACTTTAACTTTAACTAAATTCAATTGACGACAACATACTCGTACTTACCTACCTACTTACTTTAATCTCTCAACTCGTCTTCAATAAAGATGTCTATCATAAACCAATCTGTCAAACAATTTCAAATTCTTAAGTAGATTTAAGCGCTTCCGAATAAATTTAACTCGTAAACATCCTTTACAAAATCAAATTTGATATAAACAACTTTTCAGCTTACGGACCAAAAGTTATTATCACTTCCGTAGCTTAAATTAATTTCAATGAATAGAAATAACATTTAATTTGTCGAGTTATTTGTATTATTTGTATAGTTATTGTATTAATAATCTAAAACAAATAAATAAATATTTACTACTATGTACTTAACTGTAACATTATATCCGTCTACAGAGTCGTAGATGTTTTATGAGACTCTTCGGAAGAACGAATACCCAAGAAACAAGGTCCCTGGACTTTATAGAATTTGTAATTATTGTATTTATTGTATTTATTTATTTTGAACTGGCAGAACGTTTGCACCCTGGGCAAGAGCGGCAGTTTTGTAAGTCGCTTCGCACTTCGACTTCGCATCCAAGTTGGCCGCTGCAGAAGCAAGGTTGCTCCTTGCTCCTAGGTATGGGGGATAGTTGACCCATCCCACAGCCCGTGTAAGTGCGGGGAATCCACACAGTATATGGCGCATCATCTCCACCCAGGAACACCTCATTGAAGCAACCGATGAGGCTCTACGAAAAAAAAAGATTTTACGACTGAATGATTGAAGGGCTGAAACTTTTTGTTAGTTCCACAAACGTGCCCTCCTGTATGTGGGTAAAGTAGATTAGGACAATTTTTTTATTTTTTTTATGAATTTGTATATTTTTTTATGGAAGAACGGGTTGTAAGCAGAGGCAGGAGAAGGAAAAGTGGTAATTATTTGAAAATTTCTGTTATAACTGATGTTCTGAAAATTAAAAGGCTTATTCAACAAATCCCCTGCGATAATCCCCTGCGAAGGAGATTTCTGGAAGCCTTAAAAGCAGAAACCGTCTTTAACTCGTTTCATCTTATTTTTCTAAAAAATAAATAACCTAAGTTAGAAGGAACTAGACAATAGTTTTTTTTTTAACACCCAACAGACACAATCTCATAGTTTTGAACGAAAACTGTTACAGTGGTACAAAACACCAGTTAATTCCAGTTTAGTGGAGTATTGTATTTTCCGACTTAACTTGTAGGCTTTGATGATATAATATCATCATCATAACTGCCGTTTTTTTTTCTAGTGGGCTGTACCCTGACTTCCAATCCGAAGGTTCATAACCAAAACCAAAAATTCGAAGGTATGTGCCATCGGATAGTGAGTGGCGATGGGCTTGCAACCTGTCAAATGGAATACAAACTATGCAAAACACGGACATTTGCCAATCAAAATATTTGCACGTGACTCTAACTACCCCTTACTTTGTATTCTCAGATATGCGTACTGAGTGGGTACGGATCTGAGGATCTCCATCATGGGTATCTAGGTCGTGAGCGTGTTTGTTTTTTTTTTCATATAATTGTGCCGAGTGACAGGTTTAGAGGTTTCTACTTAGCCAAAAGACTACCTTTCAGAACTTATGCGTATTCTGGGACACCCGGTCCTCCCTGTTCTACATAGATAAGTTGTACCTACAGAGTATTAATCATTTCACACTTGGCATCTCTTAGACCATTGTTTCTCAAAGTGGGCGCCGAAGATCTTCAAGGGGCGGTAGAAGGTTTAGATGAAATTGGGGAACGCTGAGGAGGTCTAGAGGGGCATTAAATGATAAAAAAACAATAACTAATTTTTTTCAGATTTTTCAAACTGAAATTAAAAATCCTTATACTTCGTGCATGATTGACTTCATTATTGTATCATGTTGTCGCTCATAAGTCCTAAATTATAAATTTTTCAGCTGGCTACGGTCGCCGAATACTTCGACGTAGTACAGATGGCCTGGTTTCCGCTTCTAAGCTTTTATAAGCTGTTTACGTCTTTTGTGAAGAAATGTTGACAGGTTTGATGTTGGGGGGGCTATAGAATTTTTTTGATTTTCAAAGTGGTCTTTGAACCAAATTAGTTTGAGAGCCTTTGCCTTAAACGACTAAATTTTAATAGCTACGTCGGTAATAGCAATTTAATTACTTGCGGTATGCATCTACCAGTGATTAAGATATAAGCTGTTGTCAGATTAATTGATTACTAATGTTATAATTAGTGTATAAATTATGTTCTAGAATATTTCAGATCGATATGTAGCTAGGTTATTGGCAAGATAATTGCTTTTTATTGACAAGATGTGGCTGTGAGCCAAGACGCAGTTACGATTCGTGCATTGTCTCATCAATTCATGATGTCTCATAGGTAGCTATGCCTACCTATAACTTACTGCCTGCTTACATTACAACGTTAGTTGTGGGTGGTACCTATTTAAGTCATGTAAGTAAGTCGTAGATATTCTCGTCTTCACAATAGTATGAAAAAGATAGACCGGAGACCGTAATACATAATTGAAATTATTTATAACGCTACAACGGTTTCAAGAATTCTGATCGAATAAAACACCAATTTTACATCATTTTCCGTTATTGTTCTCTCATGTATGCCTATTGTCATATCTTGAAAAGATTCCCGCCCTCCAAGACTATTTCAATTATATAATTATATCTCCATAGATCCCGCACCGCGAGCATTATCACCACATGCCAATGTCATTCTGTCAAACTCCAAGTAGGTTGGATACTAGAGATCTTGTGTCGTGAAGCTCTGTATACTTAGTTGCAATGCGATCGGAATTAATATTTTCTAAGCATATATTCCTGGTCATTCTGGTATTCCTGGCAATTAAACAGTGGACTCCTGTGCAAAACATGCTGCTCAGACAGGCTCCCACAAATACTTCCATATTTATTCCCACTACCTTTGTTTAGTTCCTAGTTCTCATTTGTCTACTTCCTGGTCCCGTATGTGGATTACTTCCAAATCTACGAAAGGTAAATTATATGGTGCAATTCAACCTGACATTAAAAACCCTGGTTCTTTAAGCTCAGTAAAGCTGACATACTCGTAATAACTTCGTCAACTATCTGTCGTCTATGATTGGGTCATGCTTGCGAACCAGTTGTTCTAGCCAAATAAGGGTCAGGGATCACTCCCTGTGTGAATGTGGATTAGATGAAGGAAATGTTGAGAACCTTTTTTTCTCTTGTCCCAAGCTATGCCTATATCTTTGTATGATGTCACCCCTCCAGAAATCCCTCGTCCTCTCTCTTCCAAATTTATACTATCCCTTGTCTTCACCCTTTTTATAGAGTCATTATGTTAATTTTTATCTAGTAGCCAAATAAAATTATAATAACTATGCAGATGTATATCTATTAGTTTCATAATTTTAAAAGTAAATCAAGTGTGTTTTGTTTCGTATTTGTGTTTGTACCTTTCTAAATAGTAAAAAAAAACTGATCGAATCTCCCTCTATTTTAAACCGGCTAAATTTCTGTAAACTCCTCTTCATCGTGTCGATAAGATTATTTTAAATCTTGTTGACACACCATTGTTAATGTATTAAGTAAAGTTAGTGCCCTCAATGTAGATATGATCTAAGAAGCTGCCAAAGTAAGGCCTCCCAAAGACCGGGCCACCTAGATCCACCGACTTCCCACAGCCTTTTGGTTGTCATCTATCCGATGGAGGTAGACGACAAGCCTTCCTACACTGCGTCACGTCGCTCGGTTCGCGGTTGCCATTTGAGAACCTTTTTTCTCCAGCGACTGTCGGTTTTGCGAACTGTCATGGCTTGATGACCACGTTTTTGTATCTACAATCAAAAATAAATAAATAATGCTGAATATTTTTCAAACAGCATTATCTAGCCCCAAACTAAGCAGAGCTTGTATTATGGGAACTACATGACCGATATACTGCTTATATACTTTTTTGTTAATATATACATAGAAAACACCCAGACCCGAGACAAACATTACAAACATTTGTCCCGCAGCGGGAATCGAACCCGCAACCTTCTGCCAGGATACCTATTGCCAGTTCAACTTGATATACGGACTTTTTCGTTTCGCCGCTTTGCCACCCGGATTTTTTTTCGGATTTTCATACTAAATGAAAAAAGCCATGACAAATTGGCAACATTAAAGTACTTATGTACAACATTTTTTCTCTTTTTCTACATTTAGAGTCAGGTCTACATTTGGTATTCTATCTGGGATCTAAATTTATTTAAAAAACCTCTCAAACTTACAGCTAAGTGCCAAAACGTTTAGAGCTAGAGATATTACAATTTACAGAGAACTGAACAAACTCGTACAAAAATAGCCCAGGGGTCCACCCCTTGGCTATTCCGGAAGTGACTTTTATTATGTCCTCAGATATGTGCGCTCTGTTACGGTGTTTATTTCTTCCTGAAAAAAAAAGTAAGCCGGTATTTATTTATTTATTAGATGGCATCAGCGAAGAGATATCGACTAAAACTTATATTACAGCCCCCTAACAGGATCCGTGAATGAAATCTTTATTTTCTTGAATACAGGTACATTGGTTCTTATGGTACTTCACTATACTCGATTAAATTTGTCCTACAAATAATTAGCTAATAATAATTAAGTAGATAAGTAAATATCATACCTACACCTACCTTGATGTAAAACTTAAGCTGATGTACAGTTTGAGCATGAGCTAGTAGCTGGCTGCGACGCAAAAAGTGCGAGTTTGATTCCCACTGCGGGACAAAATGTTTGCATGTTCCGCAGATACTTGTTCCGGGTCTAGATGTTGTGTTACCGCGGTACCTACTCGTAGTTCCGGATACCCACGACACAGGGAATCCTAGCTTGGGGTCATGATGGGCGTTTATTTTATCTATCTATCTATCTATATACTAATCTATATAAGCTAAATAATTTGTTTGATTTTATACGAACGCGCTAATATGTGGAACTACCAGTCGGATTGGAAAAAAATATTTTTGTTTTTGACGGCCTAATTCTTAAGAAAGGTTATAGGCACTATGACCCTTAGGAGCCGAGCAAAAGAAGTAATACCGCGGACGGGCAATACGATGCGGTCAGTCGGGGGCTGAGGGCGGCCGTGGGACGACCATTTTATTTATTATAGCTGTGTCTCGACCGCACTCGGCTCCCGACCATCGCCCGCCGCCCGCCGTCGCCGGCCGGCCTGTTGCGTTGCGTCGCATCGTGCTATTACTTCTTTTGCTTGGCTCCTAAGGGGTATAGCGTGATTTTAAATAATTGGGCTATCGAATGCAAAAATATTTTACAAATCCGATTGGTAGTTACAGAGATAAGCACGTTCAAACAAAAAAAAACAAACACGCTCACGACTGTCTTCCCCATGGTGGACATCCTCAGATACAGATCTTTGAGGATACGAAGTAGGGGGTAGTCAGATGCACGTCCAAACATAACATTTGATACATGGTCGCGTTTTGCAAGTAGTAAGCATTCCACGTGACAGGTTGCAAGCCCATCGCCGCTTATTGGAACGCTAACTGTTGGCACATCCTTCGAATTTTTGGTTTTAGCGCATGCCGGTTTCTCACGATGTTTTCCTTCAAAAAACAAACTCTTCAGCTTTATTATTAGTATACTTACATCTTAATTTTTACCTAAGATATGAAATAAAGATGTAAAGAATCAGTGAAATGTGATGACATTGCAGTTGTTTACACGGGAACTGTAGATCAATATTACCCATGGAGTGCAGAGCCGCCGCCGCCGCCTGACAGTTGGCAGACTCCGCCAGCACGCGCCACATCACGCCCACCATGGCGCCAGAGTACACGCTTCTCGCCTATTTCGGAGTGAGTTTACAAAACAATATTACAACATTTATACCCGAATTTAATCATCATTTATCATCTAGCCACAAAATAAGCAGAGCTTAAAAACCCATCATTATAACACACTTTATATACATACCTACTTAGGCACATAATTCATGAAAATCATGTAAATTCAAAATGACACTCTTTAGATATTCACTTAAATATGAAAATATATAATGAGTTACTTACCTACTTGTTTCGTCAGTTTTTTTACATTACTTTACTAATGTCCATCTGCATTAATCTTAGGCAAGGACTTGGTGTGCCTGAGAAGGTAATGACATGTTTTTTTTTCAAAGAAATCTGCCACTAAGTTATGCCTGTAGGTGCAAAAGACATATATGCTTAAGCTTCACATACGTCAAACACATTGCTTAAAGTTTTATTGACCTAGAAGGCATGGTATAGGTAAACCATATATATTTTTCTTATTGTACAACATTGTCAAAGTTTGTAGAATGTATCTAAGCTGACAAACTATTTGGTGAGCAAAAAGGTACTTAGCTAGAGAAGGTGTCGATTATGTTGTAGGTAATTACATAAACTAAACTAAAAATGGTATAAACTGTCTGTTTTAATTCCTAAATAGTTAAGTTACTAGCAGGTTAACTTATACCTACTTATTTTGTTTTGTTGCTGTAGTACTTAATATATCAATTTATTAAGTACTACAGCAACATCATTCATCATTTCATTTTCAAAGTAGATAAATATTTATTTATCATCAACATTTTGTTTTAAGGTTCAGCGTAATCACCATCATCATTATCAGCTACTACACTCTTGGACATATTTAGAGGAACGCAACTAAAAAGAAACAAATCAGAATTAAAACTATTTAATAATGTGTTTATTGCGATTTTATTTTTCATTAATATTGTCGTCGTTTTGAACTAAAACACCTACCTACTTCGATAAAAAAAAAACACACACAACATTATCAACAGAAATTTAAATAATGATGTTTTGAGGAATTATCCTTTTTTCTATCATAATGATAATGATAATGTGTTCTGACAGTAGGTACAGGATCTTTTTGCGGTATGTTTAAGCACAATCAGTACCTGGTGTTGCCGCCACTAGCTGTTCCTAAAACTGCCTTTAAGTTGAAATTAACATGTCAAGAAAAATACTTGGCATGTTTTTTATCAAGCCATCAAGCCATCAAGAGTGCTGGCCACTAGACTAATATTAATTTCGACCCAAAGCTATCCCTGCAGTGTAGGGTCGAGCATTATTTTGCACTAAACGAAAACCATCTCCTATATATGGGGTAAAGGGCATCACAATATAGGTTCTAAAGTGTCTGTTACATAGATAACGTGCCGCAGTCAGGGACCTGTTTTCCACGTTTAATAGCTTCGTACGTGCCCTTATGTAAATACCGCCCCATATACATATTATATGGCACCCTTCCGACAATGTTGCACTGAGCGTATCTTTCTCCGGGTCGTTTACAAACTTTAACCCTTCTATCGTCTGGCTTTAGACAAAACTGGGACACATAATTGAATAGTACTTTTCCCCAAGTATTATCATCCCTGTTTCGGTTTGAGCGAACAAAGTTGGCCGGTTGAACTTCTCAAAGCGTAGTTCTGACCTAAGAAGTCAAAGTGCGATTTCTTAGAACACCATAAATCGATCGTTCCTCGCTGATGTGACTCTCTTGCGACCTTGCCCTGTACTTATCGCCTGCCGGTATTGTCTAACATTGCGATATATGAAATACTTGGAAACTCCCAAAATTTGAGCCACTTCATTGTAACTTTAACCATTTTCAATTTAAGTTACGCTGAGATTCGGCATTATACCTTTACTCATTCAATGCTGTGTATGCACAATACATTTTTGTAAGATAAATTTGACAGAATTTGATAAAATGAATGCACACGCCAGCAAAATTATTGCAATAAGTTAATGAAAATAACAAATTAACGATAAAAACAAATTAAACTCTGAAACAAAAGACGATTGAAGTAATTATTTTTTCAATTAAATATTCAGTTCTTTGTGGACATATTAAGCTTTTTTCGATCAATGAAGCGTTCCTCTAGATAAGTAGATATTATATGAGTGTATAGTACCGACCTATAGGTTTTAAGTAAGTAGGTACTAGCTAGGCTGCCAAATATATCGTGTTTTTCAGATCGGAAAACAAATTAAAATTCCAAGGGATAAAGATTTTAAAATAGTTGTTTATTGTTACTTACATACCTAATTAATTGTTTATTGAAGACCTCTGTGGCGAAGTGGGCGAAGGCCCGCCTGAGACGCAGAAGGTTGCGGGTTCGATTCCCGCCGCGGGACCTGAATGTTTTCTATGTATAATATGTATGTATTTACAACAAAAAAAAAGATATAAGTAGTATATCAGGCATGTAGTTCCCGTATCGCAAGCTCTGCTTACTTTGGGGCTAGATGATGCTGTGTGAAAAATGTCCTGCTTTATTTATTTATTTATTATTTATTTATTAAATTATGACAGGTTCAGCTTTTTAAACTATTACGTAGGTAAGTTAAAAAGGTAAGGTCCTTAGACGGAGGATATTTATTTTTAAATGTTTTATTGACCTTTTCAAGTAGTTACGTATTAGAAATTTTGGACATTTATTTGGTTGGACTAATGGCCAAATACTGAAACGCTACTCAAGATATACCTAGGTGGTAAGTAGAGTTAGGTAGGTACCTACTCTCCGCCATCTACGCGCCATCTTTATAACTGTCACAACATTAGGCAGTTAGAACTCCGATTACCTTGGTAGCCTGTCAAATTATTCGTTCCCCATTATTTATTTATTATTAGTTTACATACATTGTCAAACGAATAGAGAGCTGGTTCGGTGCTTCTGCGAATTCAATGAGATGTAATTTCCTTCCGCAGATATACATCCTCTTCATGCTGGCGTTTTTCGCAATTCTATGCCTGGTTTGCCTCCTGGTGCTACTGTGGTATAACCGGAGATACAACCTGAACCTCGAGTCTTCAGCCGAGGCGAAGGAAACCACCCCTATGAAGAAATCCAGCCATGAAGAATTGTAATCTACTGACTACGATTAATGGGACGACTTTAGCGTTGCAGTTTGGAATGTTAATTATTGAACTTTTTTGCTAATATGTTTTCGTATAAATTGCCTAAAGATTAAAATTAAACTCGAACCAAGTTTATCGGAACGAAACGAGTAAACGGGTTAACGACCTGTCCATCGGTGATCAATAGAGAGTGTAATTTGGCCTTTCTGTCCATGGCCAGGGATTTGGTATATCTACGAAGTAGGTACATAGTAATATCTCTATGCCCGCCCAGGCTAGCTGCTGACAGATGTCAAAGTCATTTTATGGTTTACGCCTGTCTTTAGACTTCTAGAGAGCCACACAAGTCATAATCAAGAAGTCAAGCCAAGTCAATCACTTCTAAAGACAGCTGTTTGTAAACCTACATAATTCTGCCTGTCTGTTGCTGTAGTCTGCTCCGTAACATAGTGGTTATTCCCTTTATGGATATCCATAGTGTTACATTTTTTTTGTGGATATTATAGTAGGTAATATGCGTGATTTGTGTGTGCTTTAATAGCTTTATCTTTGAACGCCAGTATCGGTAGAAAAGTTAAATTAAATAAAGTGTAGGTACCTATCTGTAATGATTTTGAAGAAATTATACACTCTGGTCTTCCTGCGCACAGAGCAGCAAATACTCCTTGGTCTAAAGAAGCGTGGTTTCGGCGTTAACAAATGGAACGGTTTTGGCGGGAAAGTGGAACTGAACGAAGGAATTCTAGAGGCTGCTGTCCGAGAATTGAAAGAAGAGTGTTGTATGAACGTTCGAAAGCAGGATTTGAAGAATATCGGGCATTTAGAGTTTACCTTTGAAGGAGAACCGCTGCTGATGGACGTACGGGTATTTTCTGCGACGGTTTTTGAAGGAGCCGTTGGAGAGACGGAAGAGATGAAACCAAAATGGTTTGACTATGATAAGATACCTTTTGATGAAATGTGGCTGGATGATAAGTATTGGTTTCCTTATTTACTGCAGGACAAGCTATTCTATGGAAAGTTCCACTATCAGGGCTATGATACTATACTGAATTGTACAATTAATGAACTTGATTCAATGGAAGCTTTTTATGAATCTAGGAAATGAACTAACTACCTATGCTCCACTTTAACTAAAAAAACTATTAAATATGTAGGTCTAAGTACCTAAACATTTTTCTCTGTGTTCTTTCTAGGCTAAGTAGGTATCTTGTCAAAGTTAGCTAAGCTTAGCTATTGAAGATGATGAAGTTAATTTAATAGCTTGCTGCGGAACAATTAATTTACAATAAAAACAGCTTAATACTTAAGTACTTAAAAAATTAAAAAAACATTTAAAAACCAATGATTTTATTATCTCTTACAAAACAGTTGCAACTTTTCATCTTATAAACTTATTTATATAGCTTATAGACTTAGTTTGATGTGTTAAAGTTGTCAATCCATTCATGCAAAGGCTATGCATATATTATTTCATTATTAAAATTAAGGATAGGGTCCCCACAGGAGCACATGGGGAAACTAAGCACAGATGCACAGCATGTCTTTGAAAATACATAAAACTGTCATGACTTGAATAGTAAAAAAACCTAAAAGCAATGTCCTTCAAAGATTTTTATTATTAGGAAGTTTGGAATGTAGTGTGCACAATGGCACCATGCACAGCCTTTGTATGTCCCACTATTGTTTAACAGCTTAATCTTTTACAATTTCTATAACAAAATATGAATTATTTAATTATTACATTCCTGGGCTGCAATAAACCCAAAAATTTTGATGTCCTTTAAGGCATCAAAAATGTAATATTTAGTACAGTACTACTATTTAAATTAGATGGTTTGGCAACAGTCATCCTGCAGCTTGTGACGGCTCATCAGTCACCAGGGATCTTCCAAGGCGATAGCATGTCTGGTTCCAGTATTTTGAAGTATATAGAGTTATTAGCACCCCAAGTTGTCACATTTCAGCATTTTTTGGATTTTGTCATCACCACATTTTTAAGTTCAATTTGCAGTAATTAAGTTACGATAAATGTTTGAACTATTAGGTACTAATTAATTTTTTCTATTTTTGTTTTTTGGTGTCATTAAACAACTGAACCATTAAACAATTTGAAACACTTATTTTATAACTATTATAATAATTTCACGACACTATAAAAATATGTATACATCATTGTTGTAACAGCTCTAGATAAATATCACTATTGAGTGGTCATATTTCCGATGATAGGCGAAATTTGCCGAAAGCATCTAATTCAAATCGTACTTTCAAATGTGTAATCAAATTTTCCTTCCTAGCACCTTGTTAAAAGTTCACCAGATCACCCCACTCATGGGGATGTCTTTACTCAGGTTTGTGGGCTATGTCGGCTAATGCGGCGCGTGCCAAGTTGCGCGCGAGTGCGAGGCGCAGTAGCGCGGCCGAGTCGGGACTGAGAGCGGCCGAGTCCGGGCTGGGCGCGGGCGCTCGCAGCTCGAGGCACTGCATGAGCGCACATGTGTCGACGGCACCGACCACTTCCTCGTCACACTCCAGCAGCGGCAGCGCGTCGAGTAGCAGCGTGTCCCAGAAACTGAAATTATTTTACTTGTTAGCAGCATAGGGATTGTCTGGCCATTCTTAAATTCAGTAATCCCTTCTGTGCTTTGCATAGTCGAATAAATGACGATACTTACTAGTCGGGTGCTATTTTTGATGTAATCAATGACACAAGGAGGTCAGCCGCTTTCTTGAATTCTCTGTTTTTGTACAGACTGTGAAAGTCGCAGTATTTTACTGTAAACAAAAAATGAATGTTAACTGGTAACATTAACGAGAAATTATGGAAATAAAAAAGTGATACAATCAAAATCTAGATAAGACAAAATATCAAAAACGTTCTGCACTGTCATTTAGTTGTGGGTGTTTAATTTTAGTCCAGCCAGCATGATGCACAAGTGGTAACTAACCTAGGAACAGCAGGTTGTCGTGCAGCAGCATGGCGTGGGGCGCGGTGCGCAGCAGGTCCCGCGCGGGCAGCGTGCGCAGGCGGGTGTAGTCCCGCAGTGCGTGGGAGGCGGCGCGCCCGGCTGCGTCCCCGCAACGCCCGCGCAGCGCCCACTGCAGCGCGCCGCCCACGCGCCCTGCCTTCAGCTCCCGCGTGGAGAGGCAGCGACAGACCGTTTGAACTGCCGACACAAAATTAAAAGAATTGTCGTTTAATTTGTTTGATTCAACAATTGGTAAGTTTTAAAATATTCATATGAATGAAAATCTGAATTGAATTAATTCATTATTTTATGTGCTTGCTTATGTTGTTTTTATTGCTGCAGTGTACTATTAATTTAGTTAAGGAGCAAATTTTATGGCGAACGCATATACAGGCTCTTGTCGTCAATGACTCACCCACTCCTTGCAGTCCATGCTTCCTGGCCTCAGCCAGCACCCGCATCGCCTTGAGCTCGCTGCGCAGCGGGAGTCTCTCCAGCATGAGCTCGGCGCGACGCCGCCCCTCCGCCCCGCAGCCCGCCAGGTACGACAGCCCGGCCGTCCACAGCGACTGGTGCCCCACTAGCAGGCAGCCGTATTCCAGGATCAGACTTTCCCGGAGTCGATTGGTTACACTGACACAAGTTCATTTTTGTAAAATTTTATAACTATAATAAATCCTATCTGAGAACAATTCTTGAAAGAAGTAATGCAAATCGATTGATTGGCTTTTCCATAAATAATTCCGTTTCAGAACTTTCAGAGACATGGTGACAGACAGTCAAACAATTAAACACCCTATTATGTCAAATATATAATAGGGGCTTCTTATGTCGCGCATTAAATACAATGAGGGGATTTGTTATTGCCCAGTTTGTCAGTCCGAGAATCCGATTTGTACAAGTAAATCTTCCTATGAAAATTACGTAGATACCTACTTCAGATTTTAGGAAAAAGTACTTATTAAATTTTCTGCACAGAAAAGAAAAAAAAATTAAACGCAGCACTAAACCTGACTGGAAAAAAACCGTGTATAGGCTAGCTATACTTACTTCTCTTTACGGCTGTCTAGTATGTTCAGTCTGCTGCAGTGGAACAGCATGTCGGTGAGATGAGTCGCGAACCAGTTACAGTCAGACATCTGCTGGATCTCATGTATCACCTACAAGTAAAACATTGCTACAAAGATTTATCTTTGTACAAAGAAATTCGAATGGAATGCCCACTCATGTGCATCCATTACACATTGTAGAGCTCCTTATGAAGAGCTTGTCCGGAGAAGTACTATCACCATACCTATTTCTGCCGCAAAGCAGTAATGCTCGCATTGCTGTGTTCCAGTTTGAAGGGTATGGGTGCCATCGAGCTATGAGGTGCATGACGTGAATACCTGGTGCAGGTCGCCCTCCAACGCGGCACGCACGGCGGTGTCGAGCGCGGCGGGCGGCGCGGGCTGCATGCCGGCGCAGGCGGCTGCCAGCGCGCCGAGCTCGTGCCGCCGCGCCCACGGCGCCGTGTACATCACCCAGCCGCCCAGCACATCGAACCACGACGAGTACAACGGACGTATGGACGCGAACGTCGCGTAGTCGCCGATCATCAGCTGGAAGATTACATTTTATTTATATTCTTTAATATTTTACTTAGTTACATAAATAATTAAATAGAACAATTCATAAGTGGGTAGCAGGTTTAAAGGTACTAAACAGTTTTCATCACTACTTGACAAATAAGTTAGGTTTGCTAGCCCCTACACTTGGATTCCGTGTGTTGTGGGTGACTTTATACAATTGTTAATGCTATTTATAAGTAAAGCTGAAATGTATGTTTTTTTTTTTTTCAGTTAAATACATTGGTAATCCCAGTATCTCTGGATCCCCCTAATCTGGGGCTAACTCCCCAATAATCTAGTCTCTAGGCCTTAATCCAAAACAATGCATGAGCATGAAACTGAGTGTTTTTTAACTCTAGATTTTTATTAACCAGTAAGGAGCCAGTCAATAAAAAAGGTAGGCCATAGTTTGTTTCATATATTTTAGTGCTCCAATATTCGTGAGCCTGTTTCAACAACAAAATTATAATACCCATTACCTTCATGATGAGCTCCAACTGGGGCTGAGCAGCGAAAACTCTGCTGTTCAGCTTGGCACGGCTCTCAGCCTGCCAATGCTTCCATGACACTGTGAACTCTCCTGTTGATATGCTTCCGTAAACCTTAAATTAGAGATATTCATAAATAAAGTCATGTGCATAATTTTATAGTCATTATAAACAGATCAGTAGATTAAGGCATATCCTACTAGGTCTACATTTGGAAGAGTAGTATTTAGAACTGATAGCTTCCATGCATTGGACAATATGTTAAGATCTCAATTAAGGTATAGTCCTAAGCGTAATTGAATATTGGGTATGAAATTATGTTTAAAAACTTATTGAATTAGTACCTAATTAAAGTAACTTGTAGTTTTTAACCATAGCTAAAAACTTACTTTATGAAATAAATTTAATTAAACCTTTCTGGCCAGTTTTCATGGAGACAAACTACACCATGCTGCAAATAACTTTTGCAGCAAGTGTGTTTCAGAGTTAAGGTCGATTTTATCCCTTAAGCACCTAAACGTCGGCCATAGTGACTCCAACGATTTTTAATTTTTGAATTATTCCGTGAGCTATGCGTTTGTGAGTTCATCTACCTTACCCCCCAGCTCCTCAGTACGCGCTGTGCGCTCGACCGCTTCGCGCGTTCAAAAGTTATAGGTAATTATATTTTGTTTTCGGTCATGGTGACCGACGTTAGGTGGTTACGTATTTTTTATTAAATTCTATAATTTTTGTTTTTATAATGTCTGAAATTAACCAAGACATAGTAAGATGGTTAGAAGAGTCTGACTCAGACGGAAAATGAAAGAAATGTGCTAGAATTGCCGAATGAAGACTGCAGTGACATCAAAGATGTTCCAGTGGATCATGTTATCAAAGGCCAGTGTCAATCTGATTCAGAAATAGAAAATGATGAGCAAGAGCATTGAGAGGAAGAAAGAAGCAACATTGAGTCACCACTAATGGCACAGGCACATCATCAACGGCAACATCTAAAAGCTTGAAATTAGGAAGACTTGCTCAACCTGTGATTCTAAAAAGAAATGCAAAACATATCACATGTGTTTTCAATGTAAAAACCCAATTTGTGTTGAGAGTTCTCAAAAATTTAAATTGTTTACCCTTTGTAATTTTATAAAAAATGTGATTTGATTGTGCCATTAATTATAAGTGTTGATTATTAATGTGTGTACTTACATGTATTTTTAAAAGTTTAAAAACATCATTAGGATATCACTATACTAAAGATTACAATCTGTCTTTCATTTTATGTCATAATAATTATATATTCATGATAAAAAATAAAATAATGCAGGCGGCGATGACCGCCGTGACTCAAAAACATGTTAGGTGGCTAAGGGTTATTTTTACAAATTAACAGTTTAGGTACTACTTGAAAATTAAATTCTAAAGATAACCATACTCACACTGTACATCGGCATGCTCTTCAGAGAGTTATCAACCAGTTTGAACTCATTTGTATCAGATTCCGAATGCAATTTTAAAAGTGCTCTCGCTACATCAACTCTCCCCTGTACAATCATGCCAACAACTGTGTGCCAGTAGTCCTTATGGTCCTCTGAGCCTCGTTCGCAGGCCTCTAGTATCAGGGCTGCGTTCTGCTCGTGGCACGGGAAGTGGAACCTGACCCATTCAAGCAGAAAGGGCAACACTATGTCTCCTGGGACATTGTCCACATGCAGTATCTCACACAGGTGCCATATACATTCAATGGAGTAGAAAATTGTGACGTAAGCTAGGAGGTTATTCTTTTCTAAGCCATCTGTAGCTGTTTGAGAGGCTTTCTGCAAACTTTCAAGGCACACTCTAATGATAGCGCGGTATTGGCGGGAAAACTTAAGAAAATTGACTTGATTGACTGAAGACTTGGCGGCTTCTGCAGCTTTTTGAACAGCCAAAAAGGTCCCATTGGATTCGTTCACCAATTTCCGTAGAATAGGATGGAACAGTAATATTTCCCGGCGGATTGTTAGAAGTTTATTTTCGGTTGTGAGTGGTGTTTGGCTCACTGTTTGACTGCGAGGGTATATCGTGAACTCGTTGCCGCGTCCCCATGTACATCCTATACGTTTTTCAAGACATTTCTCACGCAGATTCTGTAAAAATTACAATAACAAATACCAACATAAACAATCCTAACCTCCATGGCGGAAATAATGAAGAGCACTTACGAATATTTTTGCGTGAGTTACGTGGTTTCTAGTTTCAATTTCAGTTTTGTGCGATGGTTGGGACGAAAAGGCCGAAAAGCCTGTGTAACTCATTTTGAATGGTAACTGAAGTCGTTACCTACTCTGTAATTTTTATACAATTTCAATCACAGCAGACTAGTAGTAAGTAAGAGATACTATTTAGGTAGATGACAACAGCAGACAGCACACCTGCACCACAGATAAAAAAATTGTTTGCTCTTACAAACAGAAAGGAAACGAGAATTATAAACAGTGAATCTATCTTTGTTTTTTTTTAGTAAAGTCTCGTGGCCAGATCTAGCATGAGAGTGTTGATGTACATTCTACATCAACACTTTCATTGTACGTACTTCCCTCGACATATTCATGCTGAAAATGACACCCTCGACATATTCATGCTAAATTTGTCAGTAGTAAGTAATACATAAATCGAGAATTTTGGCTTGAGTCAAAAACAATTGCAATCCCGTCTCGCGGGGTGATATGTTTGGGGTAAATTCATCTCTAAAATAGAGTAATGAATTGCATTATGATGCATGTTCATACAAGTACATGCCCCTGTGACATTTCTGGTAGGTCTTTGAGCAGAAGTGAGAACATAATATTTGACACTTTGTTAAGGAGGAACTTTGTGCTACATCTATTTGCGTGCTGAGTGGTTCAGATATAACACATCACCTCCGCATCCAACTACGACTTGGCTTCGTCTTGACATAAACTCGGGTAAGAGTTTTAGCTGTGGACCATCGATTCCGTAGTTACTCATTTTATTAGCAAGCCAATCGAGATCTGCGACGATGAAGGCTTTCGAGAGGTCGCTAAAGAGAAGCTTTTAGGTACTGGAGAAGCATCGGATAATATTGTTTGATTTAATTAAGACCTTCCTATAATCTATGGCTAGGGATAGAGTTTTCTCTTGCTTGTTAAATGTCATGACGTCTTGCTTGTCAAGTAGGTAATTCAAGTCAAGCACAAGCAAAATTGTCTTGTTTTTGGTTTTGGTGTCAATAATTAAAATATGTCAATTTTAGCGAAGTATTTCAACAAAATATTGTAACAAAATTCTACAGTA